>JAQPPZ010001870.1:0-10000000 GCA_028583015.1 Wollemia nobilis
TTTTTTTTAGTAAATAAAAGTCTTCATTAATTACCGGGTTTTGCAGGTTAACCCAAAACCTATTACAATATCCAACCTTCTGCTGAGATTGTATATCCTAGTCATCCTTGAAACTTTCTTACTAGAACTTGTGTTGAATCCCCTACAACACCTTACTAACAAGGCACACCCATACCTAAACATAACTATAAACATTACTTACATTGATAGGAAATTGAAGTTTGGAACTTTGCACTTGTGAAACCTGTTGCTTGCCCATTTCCTATTCTCTGTCAAAATCCTCCAAGGCTTACACCCTGTTACCTTCATTTCCAATTTGGTATGATTTAGAGGGAAACCCCATAGTTATTACCAGCTCCATGGGGAAAAAACACCCATTCATCTTTCTCCTTAATGGATAGGTTTCTTTTCATGACTACTAATGTTTTCCACTTCACGTGGCACACCTTGTGTCCATGTCACCAAACTACCAACATCAACACCTATGTTGGCTAATTTGTTAGCTGACCTATTGGCCTCACGATACACGTGATGAGCCCTCCTATTCTATCTTGTCACAAAAAGGATTCTCACTTCATGGATGACTCCCTTGATTCTCCATGGAGGTTTTTTTCCATTGGTTAATAGGTTGATGATGTTCATCAAATCACCTTCAATCATCAAGTTACCTTGAGTTGCTTGGGCTACTTGCAACCCTCTCCAAAGGGCTCTAGCTTTTGCTTCATTATTAGTTCTGATTCCCAATGGTTCAGCGAAGGCCTTGACCAGATTTCCTTGATGATCCCTAATTATTCCTCTAGCTCTAGCTCTTCTTGGGTTCTCCTTGGTTAAACCATAAAAATTTAGTTTAAACCAACCCTGGGGGGGTGGATCCCAAGAAATCCCATTTTTGGGATTGGGCAAAGGAATGGAAGGTTTGTCCTCAATACCTAAGGCCTGAGCTAATTGTTTTTCTTGTGGAAGAATTGAGTGGTTCTCATCCACTAAGGTGCTAAGGTTTTCTTTCGCAAAGACAATAATCCTGTTGAGGATGGTTTTTGGGTTGTGAATGGTATCCTTAAAGACTCTGTGGTTCCTTTCTAGCCAAATCTGCCAGATAAAATGATGCCAACGGATTTTCCATAGGTACTTAAATTTTAGGCTAACAAAGGGTTGAGGCCATTGATGGAAAACTTTGAATATAAGAGCAGGCTTAACCCATGAGATCCTAAAGGCTTGGAAAAGTTCATCCAGGATGGACTCGGCTATCGGACACTCCAAAAACAAGTGTTGGGTTGTCTCCCATCCTGCCTTGCACATGTAGCAATGGTTAGCAATAACCATACCTTTGGATAACATATTGTCCATAGTGAGGATTTTTCCTTGAATCACCAGCCATGAAAAAAATGATATTTTAGGAATTAAGCCTTTGATCCAAACCAAACTCGGTTGAAATTGTTGACCTTCCACATTGAGAAGCAAATTATAGGCAGACTTAACTGTGAAGTCACCACTTTCAATCTCAGCCCAAACAATGTGATCTTCATCCTCTCCGGAGGGAATAATTTGTTGAGTTAAAATGTTATAAAGCTCTTCAGACTCTGCTTCAAAACCCTGTACTCTGATGTGTTTCCACATGTTGATATTTATATCCTGCCACATATAATTTGCAACCTTCTTCCCAATATGCTACTCCATATGCTCTTGAATCGTATCCAAATGAGGGTTCTGGGATAACTCCTCAGCTCTCACCCACCGATCCTTCCAAAAGTCTATTGTTTGCCCATTTCCTAGAATCCATCTAAGACATTTCTTGACAATATCCTTGCTCATGAGGATTGCCTTCCAAAAAGCATACCCCCTACTTGCTAAGTTTTCATTAAGGAAGTTCACTCCTTAGAGGTATTTCCTCCTATCTATGGCAGTCCATTCATTATCGACCTTAGTCAATAACTACCACGCTTTTTTGGCTAACAGAGTTGTATTGAGATGAGAAACTCTCATCAATCCTAACCCCCCATCAGCTTTAGGTTTGCGAACCTTGTTCCAACCTACTAAATGGATCCTTTTCTTATCCTCAGTCTCTAACCAAAGAATTTTTTTTTGAAGCTGCTCAATTTTGTGATACACCTTGCTGGGAGCTCTGAACACTGATAGGAAGTAAATGGGTATACTTTGAAGTGAAGCCATAGTTAAAACTACTTTGCCTACTTGAGATAACAAATGTCCTTTCCAACCTGCTAGATTTTTTTGGATCCTCTCCAGAACTATGTTCCACATTGATCCTTTAGGTTTCCCCATAAATAGGGGAAGACCTAAATAGGAGGTGCGAAGGGATGCAATCTAACATTCCATGATCCTTGCTATGTTGTTTTGCCTAGGAATGGGGGTATTGATGAAATAAAGTCTGCTCTTATTAAAATTGACTTTCTGTCTAGCCACTTCTTCATACATTATGAGAATATTTTTAATCCTTCTTGACTCAACCACAAAATCCAAAGTCAGTAGCAATGTATCATCAACAAATTGTTGATGTGTCACTGGGGTAGTTAGCGATGTGGCATCGATACTAGATATGATTCCAGCTACCGCTGCTACCTTAATGGTTCTTCCCAAGGCCTCAACTATGATGATGAGCAACATAGGGCTTATGGGATCTCCTTGTCTTAGACCACATTTGCTTTGAAAAAAACCTACAATGGACCCATTAACCAAAACTAAAAAATAAGGCTTAGAAATACACTCTCTTATTAACTTGACCCATTTCATGTTGAAGCCAAATTTTATTAAAACTGCCTCTAGGAATTCCCAATTTATCCTGGCATAAGCTTTGTTCATGTCTAACTTTAAAGCCATGACTACTTCTTTGGTCTGAGCGGCTGTATGAAGAGCCTCATGAATAGTAATAACTAAGATTGATATTACTTGTACAGAACTTCCTTGACTTGGATAAATGATAACCGGTAGAACTTTCTTCAAACGGTTGGCTAAAACTTTGGACAAAATTTTATAGGATATATTACACAAACTAACCAGCCTAAAGTCAGCCATAGTCTTGGGGTTTGGGCCTTTAGGGATAAAAGAAATGAAAGCTGAATTGAAACCCCTTGGAATATGATTTGAACTTTGGAACTCCTTGATTGCAGCAATAACTTTTGCTCCAACAATATCCCAACAAACTTGGAAAAACCGCGATGAAAACCCATCTGGCCTAGGAGCTTTGTCAGGATCCATGTTAAACAAAGCCTCCTTGATCTCTTAATTTGAAAAATTTGTTGTAAGAGACTCGTTAATCATTTCATCAATGAGTTGTAGAATTAATTGAAAGAGAGAGTCCTTTGCTTGGGCATTACAGGCCCGTTCTTCACCCAATAATGAACTAAAAAAATTAACAGCCTTGTCCCTGATCTCCTAAATTTTTTGAGTTGAGGATCCATCCACCTTAGTTAAATTTCTAATATTATTTTTGCTTCTATTGCTCAATGTGGTAACATGGAAAAACTTTGAATTAGAGTCCCCTTCCTTTAGCCATAATGCCCTTGATTTTTGCCTCCAATACATCTCCTCACAAGCTAAAATATTATGAAACTCACAAACGGTTTCCTTCTCTTTAGTTCTTGTCACCTCATCATAGGTTGCATTTTGGATTTTGCTTTCTATTATTCTCATTTTTTTCCCCACTACTCTCTTATTCTCAAAAATATTTCCAAAGACTTATTTATTCCATATTCTAAGGTTGTTTTTCACCATCTTAAGTTTTTGAGATAGTTTGAAGGAAGCACTTCCCTAGATAGGCTGCTGCAACCATTCCTCTATTAGTTTCTTGAAGTCCGTATGTTTAACCCACATTGACAAAAATCTGAATGGCTTTTTAAAGGAGTTAGCCTGAAATGCCTCCCATAGAATAATATTATGGTCTGAAGCGCATTTAGGAAGGGCTTGTAATGCTGAATCACCAAACATTGTTGTAGCTTCCTTGGATAAAAAAAACCTGTCCAAACTTTCTTGAATCAACTGACTTCCTATCCTCTTGTTACTCCATGTAAATTTGGCTCCTTTTAGTCTTACATCCATCAATTCATTTGTGTTAATGAATTCATTGAAGTCCTCCATGCTCCTTAAGGGTAACCCAAATCCTCCCTTCTTATCAGATGGGTAAAGGGGGGTATTGAAATCTACCCCAATCACCCAAGGAATGTCTTTAAAAGCTTGGCTCAAATACCCCAAAAACTCCCACAATTTAGACCACCCTTAGACAGAGGTGGGGGCATAAACATTTGACATAATCCAATTCTTATTAGTATCAAAATCATGAAATAATATGCTTAAGACTCTTTCATTTTCCTGAATAATACTTCCTTCTATTTTAATAGGATCCCATAAGATCATAAGG
The DNA here is from genome assembly GCA_028583015.1 of Wollemia nobilis. Taxonomy (NCBI): domain Eukaryota; kingdom Viridiplantae; phylum Streptophyta; class Pinopsida; order Araucariales; family Araucariaceae; genus Wollemia; species Wollemia nobilis. The sequence continues at coordinate 4,373 of JAQPPZ010001870.1, forward strand.
CCCCCAGATGCTCCTCTCACCTGTTGAAATGCCACTTCCCATTGCTTCCAAATCCTTCTAGCTATAAGTGCTGATTGTGCCGCATCTATTTTGGTTTCTTGAAGAAAAATGATAGTAGGATTCCAATCCTTCCTTATAGACTTCACCATCGTTTGTTTTGGTGGGCCATTTAGGCCTCTCACATTCCATGAGATAACCTTCATTTAGACTATTTGATATTTTTTCCTCACCCCCTTCCCTGAGCCAAAGGGGGTTTGTCAATTTTGCTATTATCTTGGCCAGGAATAGCTTTCGATAACAATGTTCTTTGCTTTTCATTTTCAATTTCTTCATTGATTCTCATTCTATAGTGCTCTACTATAGATATTCTCTCTTTCTTTCTTTCACTTCCATAATCTATCAGAGGCTTGGTAGTGCTTCTATTCTTTTTTGGACTTAAATGATGGGGCATATACTATGATAGTCTAGGGCTTGAACCTTCTTCCTCATTTTGGGGGTTTTCAATTCCCTCTTCATCCTCAGCCTTGTTTTGGTTCACCTCTCCTATTTGGTTCCTAAACAGGGGGCTTTTCTTCAAGGAAAATTTTACCGTTGGGCTCGTATGATAAGGGATAATTTACTCTACTACCAGATTAGGAGCTACATTCCTGCCTCTTGTTTCCACAACTTCGACTCTTGATTCTATTTTTTCCATGTTTAAACTGAAATGACCTGGCAATTTTTCTTCGTTTTGAGCATAGCTTTTGGGGATTTTTGTCATAACTGTGGATGGTACTGATTTTTATGGGGAGTCTAGGGTTTCAGGAAACTTGACACTGATGGTATAATCCTTACTATTTTCTTTTTCAACTTCTATATTTTCTAGGATATCAAACATGTTCAAGCTGGGATATTTATTACATACCTTATGATTTTTGCCTCCCTCATCATGTTGCTTTCCTTTCTCATGGATTTTTGCTAGTTTTGTGTTGGCTTGGTCAGCTTGTTTATTCTTAAATTTTTTATATCCTTCCAAGTTAAGACGCGGTCCTTGAAACTTTGGAATCCCTCTCCCATTATATTTTCCCAAAAAAAATTCACTCGTGGCTTCCTTGTTTGCAATTATTGTCAGACATTGGGCTTGAAGGTGGCCCTAGGTTTTGTACATGCTACAAAATGTTGGATTGTTCTCATACTCCACAATTTGAATCCTTATAAACTCTCCATATGCTAGTTCCACCTAAGAAGGTAGATTAGAATCCAAGTTTGCATTTACACAGATCCTGGCATGCATCAGTCTAGTCCTTTCTCGGGTTGAATGGTCTATTGCCATGATCTCTCCTATCATCTTTGCTATGCCACTAAGCCAGTACTCATTAAAAAATTAGGTTGGGATGTTTGGTAAGCAGACCCAAATTGGTGCTATATTAATGTTCTACTCCTCAGGGTTGAAATCCTCCCCCCACTTCATTAGAAAGAGGCTATGCCTTCCTAGAAACCAGGGTCCTCCTGTCAAGATGTGCTCTGCATCATCTTTGTTGTTGAGTCTTATCATAAAAAAACCTCTTGACATGGCTATGATTTCTAAGCTTCCTAAAGTTTTCCACTTTTTCGCGGCCCATGAGCGAATAGTCTCAATGTCCGGCCTTCCTCCCAAAAACTTGCCAACTAAGGATGATGCCTCCATATCCAAGAATATTTCCATAATCTCCACTGGCGTAGTTAACCTATTATTTTTTGGTATTAGGGGTGGTAGTTCACTGACTAGCTCCTTCTTTTTCCCTTTCAACATTTCCAAAAAGGTTGGGCCCTTTTTGCCAGCTCCCAAACCCCAGTGGGACCCTTTTTCTGAGGGTTTATCTGGAGGACCTATACCTTTAGCATTTTCAAACTGAGTTGATAGAGAATCCTTTTCCTTTCTAGCTACAGCATTCTGCCCTGCATCTGGATCTTCTCCTTCTATTGGTTCAAAATTCTTGCCTATCATTTTTGCTCCTCCTTCGCTTCCTCCACCGCTCCTCATATCTCTGTCGACCTGATTATTTTAATTTTTAATTATCCCTGATATTAGATCTCTTTTAGTTTAAGGTTGTACAAAAAATTAATGATTATAGTGAAAAAAAATTAAATCATGCACGAATGAAAATAAAGTGCAATTTATGATTTATGCAATAAATATGATATTTTACCTATTGATGATTTGATCTATAGATGATTTTATCTATTGGTGAGGATCCTTGTGAAGTTAGTTTTAATTATCTATTTTTACTTTCTGGTCTATGATAATACAATTTAATTTATTTTATATCCTAAGGTTAAGTTTACATACTAGCTATTTCTAACCTATTATAGGGGTGAGAGATTAGTGACTGACTGTAGGAGTGGGCCCTACCTCCTAGAGGATAGTGTAAGTCTTTCTACCCTAAACTACTTTATCTTAGAAACTAAGATGCATAACTACTACTAACATTATTCTATTCTATGGATGCATAGAAATTACAATTACAACTACATAAAATAAATCAAATAGTAAATAACACAAATGATATAGTTACCATAAAAAGTGTTATTTTATTACTAGAAATTCAAAGGTACATGCTTGTGCATTTCCTCAAAATTTGTACAAACATTAACTAGACTTCGAACATTTCTTTATTAGATAGGCGATTGATGATTAGACCTTTTCAAAGGTCTTTCTATGTAATATATAATATGACTTGGACAATTCTGAATATAAATCTTCCATATATTTTTCCATGTGGCATTGTGGACTTGATAATGCAATAACTATGTACTTAACATAAATAATCTAATTATTCTAAACATACACAATTTTCTAATCCTCCTTGGACTTGGTAAATAGCCTAAGTGGTCCAAGTGGCAATACATGAACGAAAATAACAAAATAATACTAATTTGAACATTTCATAAGATATACAATGTAACTATATGCCCCTTTATTCTCGAGAAAGACAACAATATTGCATAAAAATCTAGACAGTCTAACAATACTCTAATTATACAACTTTATAAAATAATTTTCAACAAATTTATTAATCATAATATCCTCATGAATAATATTTGACAAGTCAACTATTCATGTTGAATAGAGATACTTTGTTGCCATGTAAGAATGCCATGTTGTCACTAATGTGTCACACAACATCATTCAATTAACTTGGTCAAATTTCTTCTGTAACTTTTTATAAAATATCTCTTTGATAGCAGTATTTAGTAGCTACCTTCTATAACATACTTCAATAACTATCTTCTATAATAGTCATCAGCTATTGTATTCTATAACAGTCATCAGCTATTGTATTATGTAGTCGTGTCTAGAGCTTTCTTAATTCATCATCCTTATGTCCATCTTCTCACATCCAAGGTCTGATCTGAATCTCTTGCTACTGCATCATACTCATGTGAAATGTTATTCAACACTTCTTGTATAATCATACACAACTTACGTATATTTTGCATGAAATATATACATTTGTCAAATTAACCATATCCATAATTTTAATTGATAAATCACATAAATGAACTAAAATAATCATTAAAATACATTATATTCATGATTTAAAGATAAAAATTGAACAATATATCATAGATAATACATGCCAAATAAAAACTCATCATTTTTCCCCAAACTGAGAGGTATGCATGTCCTCATGCATTAAGAAGAAAATGAGTTTTTAATAAAATATCACAAACACTACAAATGTTTCAGATATTATATTCTAGATTTCTATAAATTGAGATATTCTTTTTTCTAGAAATGTACAATTTTGCATGAAACAAGAAAATACAATTATTTTTAGAAACAAATAAATAGGTCTATTTGATTTCAGCTTTGAAAATCATAGGAAATAGTAAATGAACATACTCAAAAATCACTCTAAATATAAACCAACATATTATGATACAGTACACAGTTCCTAATTAAATTTTTGCAGTTTGGAAGTGAAATATTTCAAGTCTCCAAAGATCATTGGTATGACAACACAAGTATTACACAAACAAATTTGAAAATAATGATTTCTACAGTTGCTTGTAATAGAAATAATTTCATCAATAAATGCAGAACATCTAATCATTAAAACATCTACAGAAAAATATATATAATTCTTAACTTTTTCAGAGAATAGTTCCTGCAAGAGCAAAGTAACATAACAATTTTTGGCAAGAGGAAAAATAAGTATTCAGAATTATTTCATGACTATAACTTGCTAAAATTGTAGTCATTAAATAGTAAGCATTGTTCAAGCAATTTTAAACACTATCCATAATATCATCTTCAAATATATATATGTCATAGAAAAAATATATCTACAAATATGAAACGTTCAAACATTTTGCAAAAATAATAATATATAAATATCAAATATCAAGTCTAAAAATCATGAAAATATTTTAGCATTTTTTTCTAGTTTATCCAACTTGTGTCCATTGGGTAGACATTCTTGATGATGGAGGTCATGTTGGTGGCAATTTGTGTTCACGTTTGACCTTCTGCACCTATGCTTTAGCCTTTTGCTCATCGATCAGAGTTTCAACCATAACTATTTTTATATGCTCTACCTCAATGGAATCCTCTCTTTGCATTGTGTCCTACATTTTGGAAGGCAGAGGCATCTCAACTGATGCAACCATGTTGTTGGTGACTACATCAATTTTTGGAGGCATCCCAATGTTCAGGGATAGTTTTCTTGGTGCAATTCTAATTTTTGTGGAGGGATCCAATTGTTAAGGTTTATTCTATTGCATTTGACTAGAAAGTGGTAGTGAACTCTCTTATTCAAGAATTTTGGAAAAGTTAATGGTCTTGTTGATATTGTTGAATTTAACAAAATTCTCTTGTTTCTTACCAGTCATGGAACTTTTATTGGGAGAAGCATCGACAGGTGGTGGTCGATTGATAGGATCAGTAGGTTTCATCACCCTATCTACTGAGAGTTGTTTGATCATGTCTATCTAAAGGGTAAGAGCACATTGGACTAGTTTTGAATGCTCTATGAAATATTCTTGAAGTTTGTCAATTTTTATCTACATAATAGTATTATGCACATGAATATATGAAAAAGATTTAGTATTTGGCTTAGGTGTGTGTAAATTAGACTCATGCCCTAAAATTTCTCCTTTTTCATGAGGTTTAGGAATGGGTTTCTTATGCTGATTTTTCTATGTAGGTTGAGCTGATTTAGCAGACTTGGTGTTGGTTCGGTTTTTTCATTTTGGGATTTCAAGATCCTCTTCCTGACTCTCTAATTTAGGATCCTCCTCAGATGGACTATTTTCTTGAGACTCACTATCGACGGGTTTAGAATAATCCAGTAGGTTAGACTCTTTGACTATTGTATCCCAAGAAATTTTAACTTCATTTGCTTTGTGCAAGACTAATAATTTGATAAGACCATGATGTGTGATTAAATGAAATTTAGGTTCTTCATGAGAATTCTTAGGCTGAACATGAATGACTATAGATTTTAGGGATTGAAGCAAAAAATATGGTAAATTGATAATACAATATTTCTAATTTGGAAACTTCAGATTTATCAGCATTCTAAGGTGATAGGCTGCACAGGTAGACATTTGACCCTCTAGAGTGAAAAACTTAATGATTAGGATGGCAACTTCCTACCACTAAAGAGGAAGTGTAGAAGTGGCAATGCCCTTTATCCATCCCTCCTTGTCACAAATGATGGTACAATTTTCACCAAATTTTGCTACTAATTGGGTGACACTTTTAGAGGAATTTTTGTAATAGGGCAGTCCTATTTCTGGTAAACTCAGGACTTCAGAAATAACATTAGAATTCAGGGCAATTTGGATATCTCCAATGCGAGTGATCATGGTTGCAGGGTTATAGTTCATGATAAATTGTTTTGCAACCCCTTGTTCATGCCCTTGGAACTTTGTGAGGGCATCCCACCACCTCACATTTTGAAATATTTTCTTTATGAAATCGTTGGGGTTTTGTGTTTCCACGGATGGGGGTTCACTTCTCTTTTGGAACATGGAATGAGGCATGGTTTAGGGTAAAGGGTAGACAAAATTTTAATGGGGGTAGTTTCAAAGTTTGTTTTTAGCAACTAAAATTTTTCAATTACAAAGACCATTTTACATTTTTGCAGAATAAAAATTTATCATTTCAAGAAAATATTTGCAAAACATAAAAATAATTTTGTATTTTTTTAGAAGTTTCTTTCATTGGTAGAGGTAATAATTTATCCTACCCTTCTACGTAAACTACCAAAGAGTATACACTAGTTGTATATGTAGCAGAATAATTAGGGTATTAAAATATCTTGTCTTCTACGACTAAAAACAAAATTGAAATTATTTAAAATTTACCTGTTGCTTTCATTTTGATGAACTTATATCACCCTACGACGTTGTTTTCAAAATTACTTTTCACTTACATTTTCCTTTAAAACCCCATACTTCTACAGTGTTTTTCCATTTTGTATTTATTTTGAGTCTTCAATTTTATTTCACTAAGAAATCCGACAGCATTTCAGCTCTGTTTCAAATTGTAGTGTTTTTGGCATGTTTACAAGGCCTTATATAGAAGGAAAAGATAATTTTTAGGTTTTTGTTTCACTTTACATGAATTTTACCCATTTATCGCATCTCAATCATCCATTCAATACTAATCAAGAATCATGAATACTAATTCATGGCTTTTCTCATAATTGGATCATGGTGACGTGTCGATAATCGATATTGTCTTGAAACTAGCATTCATGGGTTTTTTTTAGAGGTGACTTTTTCAAATGGCCTGCCTTAATTTTATACCTTCATGGATGGGTGTTTGGCTTATTTTCTAGCATCAACTCCTTATGTAGGGAAAATTTAAATTTAAATTTTATTCCTTAATCCATCTATTGTTACAAATTTCAAAGGTGGTTAAAATAGGTTTTTATGAATATTCATATAATTTTATCCCCTTTTATAATGGAAATTGATAAAATTTGTTTTTATATTTTGCATTAGCACGTCTTATTATATCTTGTGTTGACACATTCTATCATATTTTGGGTTGCCACATCATTTTTGCTTGGGGCCATCTTAAGTATTGACACTTAGAAATATAATATGATGTGTGTTATGGATACCATCTACATATGGCATTTATAGAAGATTACTACAGAATATTATTATAGAAATTATCTACAAAAAACATCTACAAAAATATCTACGGAAGATGTCTACGAAAACTGTCTACGAAAACTGTCTATAAAAATTATCTACAAAAATTGTCTATGGAAGACATCTACAGAAGTTGTCTACAGAAACTATCTACGAAAGATGTCTAAAGAAGTTGTTTATAGAAAAACTATAGTTGTTAAGGTTAAGAAAAATACTTTTACCTGATTCTTCCCCCCCAAACTATATTATGAACTTTGGATGTATTTATTTACTCCCTCCCCAAACTGTAATTTTGGCTATATAGCCAAAAAAAAATGAAGGGTGTCTTATTTATATTATGGTGGATGGTATAATAATGAGTTTTATTTATGGGGGATTATTATGATTATTTTTGTGATTGTGTTTCCTGAATTTCATTAAGAAGTGTCCAAATGATTATGAAGCTTTATATCAGTCATAAATATATACAAAAATATATGTCTATCAAAGGCTTGGATAATGTCAACATTTAGAAAGAGTGAAATAGATATTCAATATCATATTGATGGATTTTGCTAAAGGGTGCAAAATTTTGGAAGATACAAGCCACATTTTTGTAGGATAAAATGAACTATGGAACTTCCATAAGGATTTGCTTTTGAATTTTGCTTGCTTATGATATTATAGAGTTGCCTTTTAGAGACTCAAACATCCTAGTGACTTCAAACAAATTGATCTATTCATTTTACAAATTGACATGATGTTAAAGTTGTCCTAATGTTTTTAAGATTCTCAAGAACCAACTGTGTGTGCAGTGAGTGTTCATTTCTCATTATGAGTAAGGATTGAGTAAAATAATGGTCACTTATGCCAATAAGCTAGCTTATTTGTGAGCATCCATAGGTCTTATCCAAACTTAGCACTACTGCATAAGGATACCTTATTTCCATATAGGTTTCATTCAACCCATTACTATAATGAGGATCACCCCATGGTTTTTGAGACACTATGAATTCCAAGTATTCAAGATCTTTTACCCTTATTTGATTTTTTCTTGGGATACTTGCTCATTTTAAGAGGGATCAAGGGATTTTATTAATTTTTTGGGATTCTTTCTTATTTTTAGAGGAAGCAATAAGATATTTTTGGGATACTTGCTCGATTAGATGAGGAGCAAGGGAATTTTTATTTTTATTTTGAAGGATGAAGGGTGAGTTTGTCCTTTTTTCAACTCATTAGTACTCTAAGCCATGCACATAGATGGATAAGAAGGGGAATCCATTCACTTTACAACAATAGTAACTCATGAATTAATCTCTCCAAATCTCACAATGTTTTTATATGTTCAAATGTGCATAGTCCAAGAAAAAACTTGATTGACTAGGAATATCCTACAATATCAAAATATTGCTTAAATTTCAATGAAAATTTTCTCAAAACACTAGTGGTGGTTGAGTAATTGAAAAAATATAGATTTTATTTAGAAAACAAGGTGTTATGCAACATGTGGTAGTCATTTTCCTACAAGCTCTTAAAGAAAAAATCTTTTTGGGCTATTTTTAAAATATTGAGACTAAAAATTGATGAAAATAATATAGAAATATTGCAAATATAGAAACTTCATGATGAAACAAAGGAAGCATAATATTTTTTTTATGAGATAGAAGTTTTTATTCAATAGTTGTTGATTGCAGTTCAGAGATGTACTACAAATCGACTTCCTACTTAAGGTGGTATATGAATTCTTCCTTAGATAATGGTTTCTTGTAAAGTTTAAGACTATGCCCATTTACTAGTAGTTTTCTTGTTGAATCATCTATAGGCTTAAGCTTGACTATACCATTCCCAGATATATCTTTATTTTCATAGGGTCCTAGCCATCTTGTCCTCAATTTACCTTGAAAGTCTTGGTAATGAGAGTCAAACAACAAGGTCCAATCTCCTGATTGAAATGTACATGGTATAATGTGTTTATCATACCCTTTATTCCTTTTTTACTGGGTTATTTTAGTCCTGTGTAATACCTCTAGCCTCCTTTCATCCAAAATGTTTAACTTTTCCAATATAGCTTTATGCGCTTGGTCCAAATTCATGTCAAGTTGCACCGCTATGCGAAGAGTTTCTATCTCAAACTAGATGGGCATGATAGCTTGTTTTCCATAGACCATTTCATAAGGTGATAATCCTGTGGTAGTTTTACAAGTTGTATTATATGCCCATACAACTTCTTTTAATCTCTCAGCCCAATCACCCCTATTAATAACTATGGTTTTTGTAATGATCTTTTCAAGTTCTATGTTCATAATTTCTACTTATTCATTGGCTTGAGGGTGATATGGTGAGGTTTTCCTATATTTTATTTGATAGATGTCAAAAAAATGTGAAATTACTTTGGAGAGGAATTGGGTTCCATGATATGAAACTAACTCTCTAGGTGCTCCAAAGCATTGCATAATATTTTTATAAAGGAAATCATCTACTAGTTTAGCTTGTGCTCGTGGTAAGGCTTTAACTTCAGCCCACTTAGTAACATAGTATGTACACACAAGTATGTGTTTATTACCTACACTTGGAGGGTCTATTGGTCCAAAAAAATCAATTCCCTATTTCTTGAATGGCTCAAAAACTACTTGTGGAACCAAAGACATTTCCATTGAAGGTGTAGGCTTACTAGCTCTTTGACAAGCATCACATCTATCAACAAATTTATGGACATATTTATTCATGGTAGGCCAAAAGTAACCAGTTTGAAGTATTTTACTAACTATTCTTTGGGTGGCATAATGGCCTCCATAGGTTTCTTCATGTGTCACTAGAATTATGTCATATACATATTCTTCTTGCACACATCTCCTAATTATTTGGTTAGGACATGTTTTAAACAAGACTCCATGAATCCACATATAAGGGATACACTGACGTATTAGTTTTCTACTCTCATGCAGTGTATATTTTTGAGGCATTTTCCCTGTTACTAAGTAATTTACAATATTAGCATACCAAGAGATGAAAAGTAGAAAGAGCAAACAAATGTTCATTTGAGAAATTATCAAGAATTAACTCATCATCATCAAATATTTGCATATGAGATAGGTGATCTGCAATGACATTATATTTTCCTACCTTATCTATGATTATAACATTAAATTCCTATAACAGAAGAAGCCATATAACCACTCTACCTCCTACTATAGCTTTTCTAATTAAGTATTTAATGGAAGAGTGATCAGTGTGAATAAATACTTCATACCTTGTTATGTAATATTTGAATTTATTAATGGCATGGACTACAACTAAAAATTCTTTTTCAATAACAATGTAATTAAGCTCAGATCCATGCAAGTTTTTACTCACATAGTAGATAGCAGAAGGTATTTTTTTCTCAATCTATTGCAATACTACCCCTATTGCATAATCCAAAGCATCACAATGTATGTGGAATGGTAATTCCCAATTTGGTCCTCTCAAGATTGGAGCAGTAATTAATTTATCTTTTATAACTTCAAAGGCTTCTTGACATACCTCAATAAAATTGAATTTACTTTCCTTGGTTAAGAGCTTAAGCATGGGAGCAGTAATTTTACTGAAGTATTTAATGAATCTACGATAGTATCCTACATGTCCTAGGAAACTTCTCACCTCTATTTGTGTTTTCAAAGGTTTAAGGGATTGAATAGCTTGTATTTTTTTAGGATATTTTTAACACCTTCTTATGATATATAATGTCCTAGAATAATGCCTCCTCTCATAATCATGAAACACCTTTCATGATGAAAAGAAATATTTTGCTCTTGGCATCTAACCAAATTTCTTTGCAAGCTTGATAAAATTTATTCAAAGGTATTACCATAGACTATGAATTTGTCCATATAGACTTCTACACACTCATTTATTAAATCAGCTCTTGTGAGCCATGGGTGCCCTAGAATTAAGGGTTTTCCCCCTAAATTTTTATTGGGTTGTAAGACTATAAAGTCTATAGGGTATTCCCATGAACTTATAGAGACTATAACATCTTCTAGTTTTCCTTTTGGTTTGACAATGGACCTATCTATGAGTTGGAGTACAATAGAAGTTTATTGCAATTTTTGTGCCCCTAAAGATTCCACTGTTTCTTTAGTCATGACATAAATAACGGATCCTAAATTAACCAAAATATTTTGCAAGGCTATGTCACCAATGTGTACTATGAGTATAGGTATTCCAATATCTGTGTATTTTTGTAATAACCTACCTCCCGTTATTATCACAAATAATTATCCAATTACTTGAATAGTTTTGGCTTCATTCTTATTTTTCCTTCTTGAATTTGTGCATATATTTTTTAAGAGCTTGGAATAGATGGGGATATCCTTGTAGCTTGCAATAAAAGGATCTTGATAGTAACATTTTCTAATTCTTGAAGGAATTTAAAAGCTAGCTTAGATGGTTCTTTTGGTATTTCTAGTCTTTGAGGAAATGGTAGCTCTACTTCCTTCCTTTGAGGAATTTGGATCTCTTATTGTTTTGTTGGAAAATTTTATAGTGAATTTTCTATTTCTTTCTTATTTTTCTCCTCCTTTTCAAACAATTCTTCAATGGTATTATCAAGTTCTATGAGAGTTGAATTGTTTTCCAATACTTTTCTAGATCTTAATTGAATCTGTTGACAAGGTGCCATGGATATAGAACATGTTTCACTAGTTTCATAGAATTTTCTTGTTGTTTTTAGGATTAGGGATTGGTTTATATGGAAGAGGAGGTTACTTAGGAGGATTATTATTATTAACTGGGTGGAAGAAGTCTATTTTGAGGTGGATTTTGAAGGGCTTGTCCCCTAAATTGGTTTTGAAAGTTCTATTGTTGTGACGGATTTTGAGACCAACCAGATCCTCCTTGATTATATTGGCCATTAGTATTCCAAATATTTTGAATTGACATTCTTTTATTCCATGGAGGTGAATTTCCTTAGGTATTGGCCATAAAGTGGACCCATAGGGGTATGTTCTAGTCTTGATTATTTGAATAAGAGTTCCAATTTGCCCAGTTTGGTGCATTGGACCATTGATTAGGCCTTTGTGGGTTGGAATAACTAGGGTTTGACCAATTTGGTGGACTATTCCATATTTGAGATACAAAATAAACATATTATACCTCTTCAACTTTAGGTTCCTTTATGGCAGCTTTAACAACGTATATGTATTTGCAGTTTTCAGTTTTGTGATTCTTATCACAAATTTTACAAGCATCAATATTGAAAATATTTGTAATGTTGAGAGGAAATTCTCTTAGGTTGTTATTTTTCCTACATTTGTGACAATAGGTATCTTCACTATCCTATTATTTTTTATTACTATCCTTTAAATCCAAAGATGTAGTCAAGGTGCTTAACAAAATAATTTTCAAACCTTCCAACATGTTTCCAATTTTTGCTCTTGTCACTCCTTCTATTAATGTATACTTATTACTCCTTAGAGGTTTATTTCTTGAATATTTTCTAAAAAGGTTTACAATCTCCTCAAACGTCATAATATGGATATCTCATTTTTCCATAAGGTTCAAAACGTCAAGAACATCTTATTTTAGTCCTTTTTGAAAGAGTTCTTTTAATATTTCTTCATCAATGTCTATATTTACTCTAGAACCAACGAATAGAAATCTCTCAAGGTAATCCTCCAAATATTCTTCTTCTTTTTTGTTCATGCATAATAGCTCATATTTCTTATCCCTAATCCTGATATCACTCAAGGAATAGCTCTTTTAATCCACGTTCTCCATCCCATCAATTAGAAATATTCTCCCCTAGATCCATGAACCATTTTAAAGTTGCATCTTTAAGAGTAGAGGGAAAAAACCTTATATTTTATTCATTGTTGATGTAAAAGTAAGCTTAGCACACAACCTCAAATTTGAAAATAAAAGCATCTAGATCTTTGTGTGGTTTTCCATGGAAGGTGAGCAATACAAAAACAGATATTGACTTAGGTTCTCTTGTTTTCCCATCTATATGTAATATTGGGAAGGAAAATGTCTTTCTTTGTCCATTCCTCATTTTTTATCTATTTTATCTGTGTCTATCCTCCTTTTGGTTCTCTTCTATTTTTCCCTGCCGACTATATTGGTCATCCAGAACTGAATGTAATATTTCAAGAACTAGAACAAATATGGGTTCAATAAAAATAGAATAAGGATCTATGTGATTGTAAAATTCTGGTTTTTAAGATCTTGTTCTAATATTTTAGCTTGATTGGTTGATGTTGTTGTTTCAAGTTCTTTTAATTTATAAATTATAGGTTGCCTTCTAAAGTCTCTTTGGAAATTTCCTTTTGATTTTTTGATCTTTATAAATCTTCCCTTAGAGTCTCTAGGTTTGCTCATGAATTTTCTAAGTTCTCTTGTTTTTGCAACAACATCTAATATTCTTTGAATAGTTTATGAATATCATTGATTGGATAAAATTATTCATGTGTCATGAAGTGTTCCTCTTCAAAATTAAAGTGGTCTATCACTAATTAATCAATTGACCAAGAAAATTTTATGTTGGTATGGGATCGAGATTTCCAAATTGTAGCTCATAGAATAAATCTTGACACACCTATCTAAAGTACGCAACTCTAGGTATCTTTTTATATTTCTTGCTATATTATAGGGCTACTTCTCTCTTTTCTATGTCTACAAGGAAGTTGTGAATGATGAGGGAGTCTTCAAAATATTGATTCCAAGGGTAAATTGTTGGATTTACTATTGCTCTTCTATCCCAAAGTGAATGCTCACAATTCCTTCCAAGATCTAGATAAGATAAATGGTAGTTCATCCCTAGAGTTTTTGCTATGTCAATTATTTTTATTTCCTTCAGCTCATGTGATCTCTCTTTGATAATGTCAATGCGTTCACCTAAACACTCCCACTCTTGACTAGATGTTTTATTTCCTTTCTCAAAAATAAGGTTAACTTCTTTTTGTATTAGTAATTTTCTAAGGTCTATAAGTATAGATTGATTTAGACTATTTTCCACCATATAGCAACCTATATTTTATTCTCCTTTCTCTCTCTTTGGTTTTGGTTTTGTTTGGGTTTTGATTTTGGTTTTCTAGTTTTAATCCTACTATTGCCAAGTTTAGATATAATTCACAACAAATGCATTTATAATTATCCTTAACATAGTAGAAAAATGAAACAAATATTTTGTTTTCTAAGCAATCCTGCTATAACTAAAACTAGGTGTGACTCAGTCTATGAATCCATACAGCTAACTTTAGTATAATAGGAAATAAAATGAAATATTGCTTGAAAAGTAAAATTTGCTGGAAATGAAATTACTGAAAGTAAAAGGTTATTTTGCTATCACTTCTTTGATTATATAGGAACTTTTATTTCACTATGATTGTGCCACTCAACCATACCTACTTCTTGCTTCTTATAGGTCCTAATTATTTAGGAGTGTTTCACTATGACTGTGCCACTCAGTCATACCTACTTCCTATTTTTCTTACAGGAGAACCCAAACCAAAACAAATGAATAACAATCACCCAAATATTGGAAATTACTGAAATAAAAAGTAAAACTATTACTACTTCTTTGATTATTTAGGAGGGTTTCACTATGGTTGTGTCACTCAACCATACCTACTTCCTACTTCTATAGGGCCTAAGTATTTAGGGGTGTTTCACTATGACTGTGCCACTTAGTCATACCTACTTCTCTATTTTCTTACAAGTCCTAAACCAAATTAAGCAATAATAATCACCCAAAGCTTAAAAAAATGCAAGAAATAAAATTTTACAAAAAATGAAATTTTTTAGGAAATAAAATTTTGAATATGAAAGCATTAAAAAAAAATCCTTAAGAAAAAAGAACTTGGAAACACAAGTAAGCCTCTCACATAGCCAAAAGCTTTCCCAAGGAGGTTTTAAATGCTACTAATAATTGGTTTGAAATATGTGGTCACAAGTTTTGGCGGGTCAACTTCTCCAATGATGACTCTAGCTTTTTTAGCATGATTTGTTTCTTTGGTTCCAATTCTTATGGTGGAAGTTTTCTTATTAGCATGAATTTCAGTATTGCTATCAGTACTAGTGGTTGGTTCTCTCGTTTCCTTTCTATGAAGTATGCTATGTCCCAAGGTAGGCCCTGTTAGTGGGTTTGTCTCATGGTGGTCTTCTCCAAGTATGTCAATTCCCTTAGTAGGTCTAGGTAGTGTAATTGGATGTTTTCAAACAAGGTCAATATGCATTAAGTCTCGAGATCCTCTTGTTGTGTCTTACAAATTTTTAGAATCATTTTTCAATCAATTGGCACTCTCAATATTATCCTAGTCCTATCCTTTGTGTAGTCTATCTTATGCCATGTCTATATTTTATAATGTTTATTCCCTTGGATAATTACTAAGTGGTCCACTAATCACTCCAACTCAGCTTTTGAAAAGGTCATTTATGGTGCCAAAAATTTCTATATTTACAACCCTGTTCTGTTTTAATCCATTGCCATCTATTTTTATCCACTATTATGTGTCCTAGGTAGTAAGAAACCTAGTGTCTAGTTTTTGTGGTCTTCATTTTTTCTCAGCCTTACCAACATGGCCCTGCTTGAGCCATCTAGCCTTCAACTTGATCCCCTATCTTAGACCTTTTTGGAAGCTCATGGTATCATTCTTTTCCTCAACAAGTTCAAAGGGGCTGAACAAGATATCACTGAAGCCTTTTTCAATTTGTGGAATAATGGTTATGTTGTTGTGCATAACCTTTGTTTTAGAGTTACTATTAAGCTTATGGCTGATGTGATAGAACTTCAAGTGAAAGGGTGAGTTGTACGAAGAGATCGTCATAACTAAGAACATGAGCTCCAGGTCTTCCCATTACTATTTCTAAGTTCTTTATTACCCTTGTGTGGGATTTTTTGAATACTATGTTTCTTCCTATTCAGGTATCTATTTAGTTTTTTTTTATATTTTATGAGCATCCCCTACATGGGTTTTTTTTATAGCTCCTTTACAAATTTTACAGGTAGTTACTTATCTTAAGAAACCCCTACATGGGTATTGCTCAAGCTGTATTTTTATATTTATGACATCAAGCATCCACTTAGCCTTCTCTTCTAGTATTTGGTATTTTTCATTTATGTTGCAGATGGCCAATGTGAAAGCCTTTGCCATCTTATGCTATTGTTTTAGCTACCAATTTATGTACTTGGGCTTGGAGCCCATTTAAACCTTGCACTTAAGCAATTTTACCTACCAAAAAATATATCCTAATAAAGGCATAGCTATGGATATCCCAATAGTATATGTGGATTCTTTCTTTTCTATCTTTCTATCTAGGTATTGGGCTAAACAATTAGGAGGCACAATCCAATTGGTTTGATCATTTTACACCATCTCTATGTAAAGTAAATAAAATAATATTTTAAGAAGAAAACCTTTCAATGAAAACTCCATCAAATTATGAAAGCCAAATGATACCATGGCCAATCCTATAAAATCTTCTAAAGATAAAGAATTGGGAGTATATCCTATTTGGCATTCATCATTATTGAGTGAAGCTCCAAAAGCCAAAAATATAGGATTGAAATCTAAAGCTAATGCAAAGGCTAATAGGATTTTAACCACTACATTATGAAATATGAATTTTGATAGTACAAACTCAAGTTGAAATAGGGACTAGAGTGAATCTAACTAATATAAATAGCTACTACCTTAGAATACCATGTATATTTAAATATTATTACACCAAATATGTCATAAAATATGAGGCTCTATTCTTAGGACTTAGGAGAGTCAAAGAGTTAATCTTAAACTACTTGGAATTTAGTGAGCATATAGAGCATATAATGCAATAGTTCAAACACCCTAGGATAAAGGAATATAAGTAATTTGTACTAGATGAAATTAGCAATTTCATAGTATTCAATTTGTAATACATTCCCAAAAAGCAAATTCATATCATCGATGTATTTGGAGTAGATGGTATTTAAATAGCTTCCCAATTATATCTATTGATAAGACCTTAGTCCCATATAATGTTGTATACTTACAAGTCTTTCAAAATGATATACACATTAATGACTTCATGACTTTTCAAGATGAATTATTTGATGTTCAATATAATGAAAAAAATGAAGATATCATCATGGATCTTATAGAATTTATGCAATTAGATCAATATCAGAGTAGAGGAAGAACCAAGGATGGATAAGATATTCAATACCCTATTAGGAGTAACGAAAAACATAAAGGTGTGTCTTCCTATAGTTGTAAATATTTAAGGATATGTGCTAAACCTTTTTGGCAAAAATTAAGGAAGTTTAATCTCACTCTACATTCAGAAGTTAAAAAATTAATGGATACAAAAATAATAAGAAAAGTAATGCTTCCTTCCTAGATAGCTAATATGGTCATAGTAAGGAAGAGGAATGGTGAAATAATACAAGTATAAGATAGCTTTCACAAAACTCTAGGGAAATTTTGAATAAATCAAAATGCCTTTTGGGTTAATGAATATCGGGAAAGCTTTTTAGAGGGCTATATATTTTACTTTCAAAAGCTTGATACTTTAAATAGAGGTATATGACATCACAATGTTCCCTAGGTCCTCTTAAGATCATTTTATGCACTCAAAAAAAGTGATTGATAATTGCAAATTGGATATTATATCACTTGGACCTTACCCGATTGTTTGTATAGTTTATATAGTTGAGAAATACATATACCAACTATAGACCTTGAATGCTATAGATTTTTAAATTCCTATCAATGGCCAAAATCTCAAGGTCTATCACCCTATTCCAAGGCCAATAAAAATATGATCTTAAAAAAACCATTCTTTGTTTCATTCTTAATTCATTAGGTAACACTATGTGTGTTGTTTCATAGGTTAGATTCATTCAAGTAGAATATCATAGGGCAAAGTTTTTAGAAAAAATATTCTGGATTTATTAAGTACATCAAATTACATTTTTCCACATGTTCCATTTGTAGTCATTTTTAGATTATCAAAATCCAGCATAAGGTATACCCCTATTTTTAAACATAAATATATATCATGGTTTCATAGGCCTAAGTCATACTACTATGTGTGTAGGTTAAGTCTAAAATTCTAAGTCTATGGTCTTTAAAGATTAAGTTCTTTTAAATTGGATATTTTGCTTTCAATTCTATAATAGTCCTAACCTTAGTGGGTTCATTATTTTTCCTATGTGATGTCTTTATGTCTTAAACCTCTATATCTGCCTATTATATTTAATTAATCAAATTGTTATGTTTTTCTAAATTCCTTGCCTTATTTCACCAAAGTCCTTGCCTTGCCTTCAAATAATATCCAATCAATGAAATATCCTAAGCTTAATTGTTTTCATAAAGTTATTTAAATCAAAATAAATGGTTTATCCCTATTAGCCCTCCTTTTTTGTTAAATATTTTACACCTTTCTCCATATCCTATATAATGCATTAGCCCACACAATTAAAATCCACCCAAACCATTCAAGTTACTCCCTTCAATGATAATTTAAAAATCTCCCCATATTACCAACAATTCACATCAATCCACATGTCTACATTTAATCTAAGCTATCAATTTTTTTTTTTGGTGCCATGTATCTATTGACATGTCAAAGAGGGTATTTTTTCTTATAGATCTACTAGATTCTATCAAAACCTACGTCTTGCATGTGCCCTAGTATTATTTAAAAATCCTAAGTACCAACTTTTAATTCAGCACTAGCCCCCCCCCCGCCCCCGCCGCCCCCCTCGCGGGGCCGGGGGGGGGGCCCCCTATTTTCCCTCACACAAAAAACCCCCCCTCTTTGCCCCCCCCCGCGCGCCGCGGCGCGCCCCCCCCCCCCCCACCCCCGCGGGGGCCCCCCCCCCCCCCCCCCCCCCCCCCCCCCCCCCCCCCCCCCCCCCCCCCTCCCCCCCAGGGGGGGGGGGCGCGCCCCCCCCCCCCAACACACACACACAACGCCCCCCAACTCAAAAAAAGCGGCTCTTCTCTGTCTCCTCCCCCCCCCCCTCCTTTTTCTTTTTTTTTTTTTTCTTCTCCTCCCCCCCTCCGCCCCCGCGGCCGCCCGCCCGCCCCCCGCCCCCCCCCCCGCCCGCGCGCGCCGCCCCCCCCGCGCCCCCCGCGGCGCGGCGCGGGGCGGGCGGCCGCCCCCCCCCCGCCCCCCCCCCCCGCCCGCCCCCGCGCCCGGCGGGCGCGGGCGCGGCGCCGGCCGCGCGAGCGCGCGCGGCGCGGCGCGGGGGGGGGGGGGGGCGCCCCCGCGCCGGCGCGGCGCGCCGGCGGCGGCGGGGGGGGGCGGGGCCGGCCCCCGCGGGCGCCGGGGGGGGGGGGGGGGGAGCGGGGGGGGGGGGGGGGGGGCGGGGGGGGGGGCGCGGGGCGGGCCGGGCCGCGCCGCGCCCCGCCCGCGGGCCGCGCGCCCCGGCCGGCGCGCCCCGGGCGGGCGGCGCGGGGGGGGGGGGGGGGGGGGGGGGGGGGGGGGGGGCGGGGGGGGGGGGGGGGGGGGGGGGGGGGGGGGGGGGGGGGGGGGGGGGGGGGGGGGGGGGGGGGGGGGGGGGGGGGCGGGGGGGGGGGGGGGGCCGCCGCCCCCCGCCCAGCGGCGGGGGGGGCGGGGCGGGGGCCGGGGGGGGGGGGGGGGGGCGGGGGGCGGGGGGGGGGGGGCGGGGGGGGGGGGGGGGGGGGGGGGGGGCGGGGGGGGCGCCGCCGCGCGCGCCGCGCGCCGCGCGCGGGGCGGGGGGGGGGGGGGGGGGGGGGGGGCGCCGCCCCCGCCCCGCGGCGCGCGCGCCGCGGGGGGGGGGGCGGGGCGGCGGGGGCCGCGCGCCCCGGCCCGCGCCCCCGCCGCCCCCGGCCCGCGCGCGCGGCGCGCCGCGCGGGGCGGCGGGGGGGGGGGGGGGGGGGGGCGGCGGGGCGCGGCGCGCGCGCCCCGGCCGGCCCCCCCCGGCCGCCGGCCCCCGCGCGGCGCCCCGCGCCCGCGCGCGGCGGGGGGGGCGCGCGCGGGCGCGCCGCCCGCCCCGCCCCCGCCGCCCCGCCCCCCCCCCCCCCCCCCCCCCCCCCCCCCCCCCCGCCCCCCCCCCCCCCCCCCCCCGCCCCCCCCGCCCCGCCCCCCCCCCCCCCCCCGCCCCCCCCCCCCCCCCCCCCGCCCCGGGGCAGCCGGGCCGCCAGCGGCCGCCGACCAGGGCGCGGCGCGGCAGGGGGGGGGGGGGGGGAGGGGGGGGGGGGGCGCGAGGGGGGGGGGGGGGGGGGGGGGGGGGGGGGGGGGGGGGGGGGGGGCGCGGCCCGCGCGCGGGCGCGGGGGGGGGCAGGGGGGGGGGGCGCGGGGCGCGCGGGGGGGCGGGGGGGGCGCGCGGGCGCGGCCGCCGGCCCCCGCGCCCGGGGCGCCGGGGGGCCCCCGCGGCGCCCCCCGGGGCGGCGCGGCGCGGGCGCCGCCGCGCGCGGGCGCCGCGCGCCCCCCGCCGCCCGGCGGCGCCGCCGCGCGGCGGCCGCGCCCCGCCGCGCCGCCGCGGCGCGGCCCCCGCGGCGGGCCCCCGCGGGGGGCGGGCGGGGCCGGGGGCGCCCCGCGCGCCCGCCGCGGCGCGCCCCCGCGGCCCGCGCGCGCCGCCCCCGGGCCCCCCCGCGGCGCCCCGCCCCCCCCCCCCGCCCCCCCCCCCCCCCCCCCCCCGCCCCCCCCCGCCCCGCCCCCCCCCCCCCCCCCCCCCCCCGCCCCGCCCCCCCCGCCCCCCCCCCCCCCCGCCCCCCGCCCCCCGCCGCGCCGCCCGCCGCCGCGCCGCCGCGGCCCCGCGACGCCCCCGCCCCCCCCCCCCACGCCCCACCCCCCGCGCCGGGGCCCCCCCGCCCCCCCCCCCCACGGCCCCCCCCCCCCCCCCCCCCCCCCCCCCCACCCCCCCCCCCCCCGCGCCGGCGCGCGCGCGCGGCGCCGGGCGGGGCGCGCCCCCCGCCGCGGGCGCCCCCCCCCGCGGCGGCCGCGGGCCCGGGCGGCGCGGGCCGGCGACCGGGGCGGCGGCCCGCGGGGGCGGCGGGGGGGGGGGGGGGGGCCCGGGCCCCGGGCGCCCGCCGGCCCCCGCGGCCCCGCCCCCGCCCCCGGGCCGGGGCGGGGGGGGGGGGGGGGGGGGGGGGGGGGGGGGGGGGGGGGGCGGGCGGCGGCCGGGGGGCGGCGGCGGCCCGACCGGGCGCGGGGGGGCCGGGGGGGGGGCGCCGCCGCCCGCCCCCCCCCCGCCCCCCCCCCGCCCCCCCCCCGCGCCCCCCCAACAAACATTCCTTCATTTTAAAGTCTTCTACCCCATAGCACACTTTTATTTTTTGGAAAAATACCCCATAGTACACTTGACAAAAATAGACAACTATAATTAATATTGATAGATTAGATGAATGATTTATGCGTAGTCGAAAAGTCTTGTCATAAAATCCAAAACATTTTTTCCAACCTTCAATGCCCACCAAAACCTTTTTGTCTCATCTTGCCTTATAATAAAAGTGTGTTGCTTCCATCATAAAGTCTTCTCAACTCACGATGTGCCATGTATCTCCCACTCAAAAAGGCAGAATAGATCTCTTATAACACATGCATCTTAAAAGAAGATGATCGCACCATATTAATCTAAAGGAAGATCTATTGTCCATAAAAACCAAAGTTATTTCCTTAATACTTTAATTGGACTCAGTATAAAAGAATCATAAGTCAAATGGATGGTCTACATCAATACATGAAGAGATCTATGATGTGCACTTTTGAACCTGAGAATTTTTTAATGACAAGTTCTCTATAGTTGATCAAACTATTTGAGTAAATGGATGGTCCATGTTCATCCACTAGGTCAAAAAAATAATTCACAAGCAATTAGCATCTAACCATATCTACAAAAATACTTTATCATATGCATCACACAAGTTCATTTATCTAATTTGATATAAAATTAATGGTTCACATTCATCCTATCAAAACAAATGAGTGGTCTACATTTGTTGGTGAATAGAGATAAAAATAAATCCTTTGTCAGACCTGTAAGAAAATGTGTGGTCCACATGGCTCAATAATCAAAGAAATTAATGACCCACATTGCTCAGTGGAAATAACTATAAAGCTTTGATGAGATGAATGGTTAGTATTCTTCTAGGGCTTCCAGATTAAATAACCATAGATAGGACACATATAAAGCACTAAGATTGCATGCAGAAAATTCAAAAATAAATAAATAGCCTATTGTAGAATATAAAACAAAATGAATGGTCTACTATTATTTAAGGGAGTATCTATGGTCCACCAAGTCAAAAATTGGTGCCTCTTTAATGATAAAGTCTTACATAGTTGATTGGATTCAATATAAAATGAGTGGCCCATGTTTATCCAAGCCTATATCTATGATTACAGTTTGTTAGGTAAAATATTCATGATTTACTTTTCTTTATTTTTATTTGAGATAACTAATGGACAAGATTTTTTGAGTCAATATCCA
This sequence comes from Wollemia nobilis, assembly GCA_028583015.1. Classification (NCBI taxonomy): domain Eukaryota; kingdom Viridiplantae; phylum Streptophyta; class Pinopsida; order Araucariales; family Araucariaceae; genus Wollemia; species Wollemia nobilis. The sequence goes on from JAQPPZ010001870.1 coordinate 26,901, forward strand.
TGGTCCAAAAAAGTACCACATGCTATAAGGAAACATGCCAATTTGGTTTGATCAAGAAATTAAAGATCTAGATATAGTGACATAAAAAAACAAAAATCCCTTTTGAAAGCTATAGATAAAAGCCCACAATTCTATGGACTACTAGGTGATATTAAAAAATATCATAGATTTATTTTCCATATAGTTGCATGATTAGTATTGATACAATACCTCCCCACAAGATCATATCATAAACTAACACACATTGTAAAAGCATAAAAAAGATAGCCACTATACTACAATATTTGATACCATTAGAGAAAGAAATATGGAAGTTGTGGGATGGTAGGATAAAAATATTTAGTTGGTTGTAATTAATATTGAGCATGAAAAATGAAACAACTCACCCACTACAAATCCTTTTCAATTTGACAAGCTTCACTCACACTTAAAAATATTAGGGCTAAGAACATTTGTAGAATGGTTTGCTAAGAAACTAGGAATTACAAAGTATTTGTAGAGTCTTTAAAAAAGAGTCATATAACAATCATTGCCCCTAAAGCACTTCCTTGAGCACCTCCATGGATGCTATAGCCAAAATTAAAAGGATGAAAGAGGCTAAACCATATGAGAAAATACTAGGGAAAGCCCTCACTAAAGATGCAATAAAATATTTGAATAAGTCTAGGGCTAATAGGAAGATCACTCCTGCATAAGAGTGGGAAGTAAAAGGCACAATAATTTTTTAGTTTTGAGATTATGGAGGAAGATTATCATTAGCACTTGGAAATTCTTAAGGGAATGTTAAAAATGTCATAGTATGCACATAATAGGCCTAAGCCATACTACAATATATGGGGTACCAACTTAGGAAGGATAATGTGCCCAAAGGTATATTATTCCTTATACCTTCTATCTTGGCTAGTAGTTACTTATGATACAACCACCAGGTCAATCAAATATGTCAACCAATGGTCTACTTTCACAATTATAGTTTATATATTCAAATTAATCTTCCAACTTAGCTTTGCCACATTGGCTATAAATAAAAATGTAATAGCCACGCAATCCCAACATATGTTGCTCTTATTTAATTATGCAAAAAATTTTGGAGATGATCAAACTATGTCATATGATGTCCCAATAAGCAATTTCATGCTACAACCTTGGAAAAAGTATTACATATACATGATCAATATTATGTTGGGAGTTAAATATTTGACTTGGATTAGTAGATAAGTAATGCACTTAATCCTTTAGTGTAATAGAACTTTTCAAACCCCAACAAAAAAATGGTAAGACTTTATCTGTGATAAAATAAACCACAAATTGGTAACACTTCAACAATCCACTATGTATATAAGGGTTATCCAAGCATGTTAAGATAATATGGAAGATGAGTTATTATATCTTTTTGTAAATTACTTGGAGACCATATTATTTGAAATGAACTTACCATCGCTTGGTGTAGAAATTACACTATGCATGGGTAACTCATAAAAAATACCCTTTTGAAGATATTCAAGTAGCCATAAATTTTGTGGCACCCTTGGAGCCAATATGGAAAAATTACCTAGCCATTGAGAGTGCAAGCACACAGATTGAGCTTTTTGGAGATTACCCAAATACACTAGTAATGCTAAGGAAATATTTAATAGAAGTAGTTTCTCCACTTATCCCTATAGTCTATCCAAAAGAGCTCAAAACCCTAGTCTCAAATCCTTCAATCAAGAGTTTGAGGAAATAGAAGTATTGGTAAACACTTTCAACTTAGCTAAAGCAATGAAAAAAGTTCCTTAGTTAACTCAAATTTTTCATGATGATGTTGTTAATACAACCATAGGTAAATAAGTTACCCTTATTTCCTCTACATAAATTAAATTGGCTGATCTATCCCTTATCCAAATAGAGGTGCCTTATGATTTTAAATTACAATTGGCATTGCATATGCACAAGGTCATACCTAAAGCCCTAGTAGTGAATAATAAGAAAATAAAAATATCATCATCAAGCTAATGGGGTATTATATAATTTACTCAAAGGACATCAATTAAAGGCACAAATCCCAATAAAATCCCTAGATCATAAGAGGTCTAGAATAAAAATAGCATCTTATTTAGAAGCCCTAAGAAGTCTCACCCTAGTAAGAATAGAGGAGGTCATCGCTTTTGATCCCATTGATGAAAGTAAACTCTAATATATTGATGAAGGTAGAGACCTTAGGGATATCCACTATACAATTGAAGAACCAAATATTTATATTCTAGAATATCCATCCATAAATGTATCAATCCCTATGTTAGTAAAAATAAAATCATTTCAAATTAGCCAAGGGGAAAAAAGACACAAGTGCAAGTTACAAGGGATATGTTTACCTTCTATGAATCTAGAAATAAACTTCAAGTATAGGAAATGAGATAAATACAAAAGGAAAATCAATATTTATCGATAAAATCAAATAAATTACATGCCAAAATTAAATAACTTGAAGTAGTTACTCCTTATGTGCTTATTCAGGAAACAACTTAGGGTGTAAAGCTTCCCATGGCAGTTAAATAGTTTGATGATGCTACATTTGTGTAGGGATATAAAGCAAGGATATATTATAGATTCAAAGCCAATATGGAGATAGTAATGAAATACATCAAAATATTATTGACATCATTATTATAATGTAGAGTATAAAAGTCCTCCTAGAAGATGTAGATACCAAAGTGGCATCAGTGCAACACATCTTTGAAAATGTGAAGAACAATATGCACAAATACGTAGCAAACAAGTGACCACCTAAGAAGGGGCAATATATGAATTTAAGATAGAATTCACTCAAGTGGCCATGTATCTTCATGAGAGGTCTACCTAAGAAGCCTTCCTAAAACAAATGCAAACATGGGAATAAGAGATGGATAACAAAGAAGGCAGGCATAAATTCTACTTTAGTATTGTTTAGCTACAAATTATTTTGATAATATTATAGCCAAAATAATACAATATTTTGAGTGTGATGACAAATATTACCAACCATGTGGAGCTTTATACCAAATCTCTTAGGCTTAAAATATAAATATTTTAAGCCTCTTTTTATTAATTCCCTTGCATTGATAGGAACTGACTTTTGAAATAAATGAAAACATAATTACTCAAAAATTCCAAAAATCTCCCCCTTTGTCATTGATGGCAACCCTTTTCTAAAAACTTCCTTTTTCAAATTATTTGACTCCAAATATGCTCCCCTGAAAAACTTCTCCCCCTTAATGAATGCTCTCCCTCTTACTCAAATATCTCCCCATTTGACATCAATGGAAAAGGGACTCCTTTGGGGCTAAATATAAGACTCTTAGCTCAGCCCCCTCCCCACATCCTCTCCTTGAGGTGATTAATTTTGGGGTGGGAGTAAAACTACTCCCAACATATAATGTTCCTTTCCTTTTTCAACCTTCTTTTTCAACATGCCCTTTTGATCCTCTTGAGTGTCCCTATTTTTGCTTGTCTCTAGAAACTCTATTCTACACCACTTGGACTTATGTCAAATATTATTACACTTGTAATACTTAATTTTTTAGTTCATAGAAGGTACAAATATCTTGAAGTTCCTCATGGTGAGGCCATACTCATTTTTGTCATGAGCCCTGTATTGAATTACTTTATGCCAAAATCGATTATGAGAGTAGCAATACCCTTGAAATATATGTCCATATTTGAAGTTCCTCTTGGTAACACCATACTCCCTTCCATGTGTCCTATAGTGTACAACCCTGTGACCAAATATGTTACATGAAAAGCAATGTCCTTTGAAGAAATATTTCCTTGAACCCATTGGTCTTTTAGTTCTTTCTTCTTTATGATGATCCATATTCCTTTTTTTCCTTCCTTTGTGAGGTTTTTATTCACATAAGTCTCACTTTTTCCTTCACTCTCTTATTTTGAAACTTCTTCCTCTTTTGTACTTGAGCTTGACCCTTTTTCTTGTTTCCCTTATCCTTCTTCAAAATCAAGTCATTTTTTGATAGATGAAGGTCTTTGTGCATTGATAATCTTATCCAAGGTCTTCAAAAATTTCCCATACATGTGTAGCTTGTTTTTAGACTCTTTTACTTCCATTCTTAGTTAAGCTACCTTATTTTCTAATATTTCACATTCTAAGATTTTTGCCTCTAACTTTTCTTTAAATATCCTTGTCCTAGCTATTGATTTTGTCAAATCATGTATAAGTTTTCCTTTTTCTTCATCACATTCCTGAACTTGAGCCTTAAATTTTGAGTTCTTCTTTCTAACATTTTTCAATTCTTTGATAATAGAAATGAGTTATGCTTCTAGATCTACTACACCTTCTTCTTCATTTTATGAATCCTTTTATACTTCTTGGTATTCAATAATTTTTAGATTTAACATTAGCACTTCTTTCCTCTTCTATTGACAAGAATAGAATTTCTTCTTATTCATTATCTAAGGATCTTCCATCACTGTCACTTGAATCCTTGCTTCATTTATAAACATAGAAACTCTTCTTGTGCTTTTGAAATAATTTCTTTTAATGCTTGTTTTGACCATACCTATTTTTCTTTTCATACCTTGATTTTTCTACTTTTTTTCTTATGATCCTATTTCTCTTCACTGCAACTACTTCTAGCTTCTGGACAATTAGATGCATAGTGACCAAAATTTCCACAATTGAAACATTTCATTATTTTCATACATTTTTTATTTCTTGAGTCCTTATTTCTTCTACCCTAGTTAGCTTCTTCATCACTGGTTGATTCACTACTTGATTATGATTTCTTATCCTTTACCTTTTTTGATGCTTTGAAGGTTGCCTCTTTCTTAGGTTCCTTTAATATTCTTATCTCATAAGCTATGAGAATTCCATTTAGGTCATCCATAGTCAATTTATCAATATCCTTTATCTCTTCTAAAGCTGCAACTTTTCCATCATACCTTGTAGGAAGTGACCTTAAAACCTTTTTAGCAACATCATATTCTTCAATTTCAAATCCAAGTCCATGCATGGTATTAACAATCTCATCCACACAAAGTAAGTATGTAGCAATTTTTTCCTCTTCTTCCATCTTCAAATCCTCAAATTATTTCTTGTGATTTCTTAGTTTTGCCATATTGACCTTTTTATTTCCCTCATAGTCTTGCTTCAATTTCTCCCAAATTTATTTTACTGATTTGCAATGCATAACTTTTTGTAGACACCTAAAAGTCACACATTGCTATACCTACATACTTGTAGATCCTTCTGGACACTTGTAGGTTCACATAGGCCATCCTAGGTACCCCTAGGCTATTGTAGACCAGTGTAGACTATTGTAGATCATCCTAGACATGCGTAGATTGTTGTAGTCATGCATAGATGACCGTAGTCATGCGTAGTCATGTGTAGATCATCGTAGATTATCATAGCATTGCGTAGACTTTCACACACCACTTTGCTAGTTTTTAGGTCCAAAACCCTAATAAGCTAGAAAAATCACATCACAAACATTTCCCATGCATCGGGATACCTTCCATCAACTTCCCAAGATGATACAAAGCCTATTTGCACTCAATTGAGGCCCCCATGGGCTATTAATTGGAAAAAGTAATTATCAAGTCAATTCTTAAAATCTAATTTAATGTTGACTTCACTTAAGTCACCTTTTTAGGTCAAAATTGATTAATTAAACTCTTAATCCCTAATTAACACTAATTGCACCCTCCCACATGTGTGTAATTAGGGTTAGCTAGGATATTTTCCTAAGAACCCTAATCAAGCCCTAATTTGACTTAGGACCTCCTAATCCTGATTAGACCTAATCCTTCCTCACACATGTGTGAGGATAGGATATTTCCTATGGGGAATGTGAGGCTTCCACCTCACAAATCCTAACCTAACTCTAGTCAGACTTCAGCCTAGGGTTAGTTTCTTTAACTCCCCCATGCACCTTGCCATTTTCTATATATAGTGGGCCCAAAACCTCATTTATATCTCTCTCCATATTATGTCCAAAGTACAAAAACTCTATAAAAATACATATGAAAGTACATCAAAGCATATCTAAACTTACAAATCAACATTTCAACACATGGCATAAAATCCATGTGGTAGTAGCCAAACTTTTGCAATCATCAGAACCATTGTAACAATTATCTAGGGACAAACAAAGTCAACATAAATCAGGGTCTGATTTACCCCCTACCCTATGAATCTAGCACCAATTCATCCCTTAGGTGGTGAATTGGTCCTACAGGTCCCAAATCAGCTCATATTTGGGAGGTAAGCTTTGTTTTGTCATTTTATGAGCTTCTGCGCAATTTATTTTAGTTTTTATCATGTTTTTATAGTCAATTTGTCTTTCTAAATATGGGGCCTGACTAAGGCAAGCCCCCCAATAAACTAACCCCTTTTTGCAGGTTTGGCCTAGAACCAAGGAGGGAAAACAACTACAAACTACAACCCCATGGTGGTACGCAAGCCCATCTACACTGAGGAACACAAAAGGATGGCATCAGGCCTATTGTATCATTTATGGAAAGAAAGGATAAAGGGGAATTTTCCCCCATTGTAACCTATGCACTCTTTACATGAATAAAAATACATTTTCCTAAATAACATGTGTCATTAATATGTTGTTAGATCAAATGCCACTTTTTGGCCATTTCATTCTGGCACGCCCGATGGGACCCCCATAATGGATAGTGTCAAGATAACTTTTTCTTATGAATATGATAATATCCTCTATTTTTGTGTCTTCTAGGTACCAATTTTGAGTGTCATAGAGACCTACAAAGCCTTGGGAACCACCTCAGGCCTTTATAACAGATATTTGGGGTCTCCAAACCCAATTCACCCCCTGCCCCATGAATCAGATCTCAATTCACCCCCAAGTGGTGAAGTCAACCTTAAAGCCTCAAAAACCCCTAAAATTGCAGGGGTGAGCAGTACAAGACCTAATCAGACCACTCACAACATCAGAGACTAGGTATTCTTCTATATTTGCTCTATTTGCTAATTTTTGGGTATAGGTAAAATGTTTACTAGTTAATACACAATAGCTAGTAACAAATTTCCCTTTCTTCGCATTTCCATTTAGTTTAAGTATCGTTGTGATTATAAAACCTATCAAAATTCTAGCAACTTCAAATTTCAAAATCTCAAGTAAATTTTACTTTCTCTTTTTCTAATTTGCATGTATAAATTTCTTGTGACTGTGTGTCTATACTTGTATACATTTCCATTGCAATTACTACATGTTTTCATGCACATTTAGGGTTACATAAACCCCTTTCTTTCACACCTTTGTACTGCATGTTTCTATGCTTTAAAAAATAGAGTTAACTTCTTTTCCTAAAGCATCTAGGATTAGATTATTTGTTTACAAAAAATATTTCATTCTAGTATTTTGCTTTCGAAAAATGCATATAAGGCTAGATTTCAATTTGAAAAGGCAACTAGTTAGATTTCATGTTTTACATAACATCGATAGCAAAACAAAAACCCACACACACACACATGGTATCTTAAACAAGTGGTGATATTGGACTTCATACCCAATCCATCACTTGAGATTGGTGTGGTAGGTGTTTTACCCTCCACCAACTCACCCCCTAGACACCTAGCAGCCCCATAGGAGTGGTTTTATGGGCCTCATCATCGAAAAACCCCCACTTTTGAGATTGGGCTTCTGGATTTCATCACCAATTGTTACCTTCAGAGTGGGATAGGATTAGATGCCTTTGTTCACAAGGCTTACATAATTAGTGAACACGATAACTATCGTTATTGACTAAGCCCTCCTGAGGGTGAAGTGAAAGCATGGGTATGTCGGTAGCAGGTCTCAGACAGTACCACCTCTTCTCGTGAGAGGATATAGTGAAATCACTTTAGCATAGTGGGTTCCACCTCTTTAGGATATCATTTTACTATGCCTTCTAGGCTTCCATACAGGTCACTACTTGCACATTGCGATATTGTTCTATTTTGTGCATCTTTGGGTGTTGCAGGAGGTTCAATACCGATGACATTCTTGATTTACTAGAGTACTCACTCCACTACCTGTGATACTACCTAGGAAGTACCAACATCAAAACACACATAAATGAATAAAACACTTTTAGTAGCATTAGACAGTCTACCATTGTTTGCATGATCACAAACTAGGCACATCACACCACATACTATTTACCTATACACAACACTTCATTTATTTACACTTATACCAGGCATAGTCGAGTCCACACCACACTGAGATTATTCCTAAACCCCTTCACACACTACACATAGAATTATAGAATTTTATTCCTACATAGTTCTAAACCCTCATGACACTACACATGTTGTCATGCCTATTGTCACCCGTAGTCGAGCGCATGAGCAAGCACACCTTATAGAGGAGGTACCTACCACTTCTTCTAGTCATACTTCTCCCACTCCTTCGATCATGAAGGGGAAGACCATAGACACATCTAATTTACTCATAGGATCTGATCTACAGTTCACACACACGGTGCCTCAGCATGAGATGTCCACCCTGAGTGAAGCCTTAGCTACTTCACTCACAGAGGATTATCCACTCCTCACATCCCCATATTCACCTAATCCACCCACCACGTTCTACGACCATGTGATCTACATAATGCCAGGACAACCCCATCCATTCTTCACTATAGATGAGGAGGTCATACCTACTTCCCCTACCTTTGCACACCCATTTTTCTAGAGTCTATCTCAATCCCTATTTGAGAATGACTCCTCCCTCTTGAACTGTACCTACCCAGAGGTTACATCATTTCACCCTACTATAGGAATGGTTTTCGATCCTTCCTCCTCTACCATAGGTACCCAGAGGCCAGCATTCCAAAATGTACAACAACAACCTCCTCTATAGGAACAACAAACACCCTCTCAAATAGCACACCCACACTCTTCCCAAGAGTCCCAACCATCATCATCCCAACAACCATTTTTCACAATGTTTGAAGACCTAACACAAGAACCTCTCCAAACCCAAAACAACCAAGTTCAACAATGACAACCAACAACCCAAATTCATTCAGGAGGGGACATAGGCACCACCTCCTATTCCCAAGCTCCTACTTTGGAAGCTTACCCCTATTTTTCCACTACATTCCCACCTACGTCTCAAGTTCCTAGAGTGTACAATACCCAATCTTCCACTCTACCTTCACCTTCACCGACCTTTAGGATACCACCTCCTCCTCCTTTCCAAGCCCCTACCACTAATCTTCCTCCTACCTATGAATCAAAATCCATAGCTCATACATCTACTCCCTGGGCCATTCCACATAGTTTAGCTTCACCACCACTCATCCTTTAGGATAGAGGTAGGTCTCAGATTTTGACACCTTACCTCGACCATCACTAGCATCGATAGCGCCGATACCTCCACTCTCACAGACTGGCACTACATTCTTCACACCCCCTCCTTCATGGTCATCACCTCCTATGGCCCAACCATTACAATAGGCTCCTACCCAATAGGAACCCATGCCACAATAGCACACATCCCAATCATAGTATTACTATCCCCAACAAACATCCATTCCATAGCCTAGTATCCCACTTGCTCCTACATTGTATGCCACCCAATACCCAACATACCAAGACCAGTTGGAATAGTTCCCCTCATAATATGGGGATGAATAGTACCCCAAATAACCCCACACCAATAACACCCAAAATTCAACTCCTATGAGATGAAGTCAAGATGTTGAACCTATGCATCACAAACTACAAACCACAAAAACCATCCTACAATGAACTTTGGAACAATCCAGTTCATCCATCCATCCCTATCCCACATTACCCCTACCACTTTGAGATCCCAAAGTTTGATAAGTATAAAGGTAAGGAGGACCCTAGAGAGCATGTCAATAACTATCACTCAGCTTGCTACCAGCTTCATAGTAGAAACCCCCTGATGTTGTGAACCTTCTCCCTCTCCCTTGTAGGACAAGCCTTATATTGGTATAACATGCTACCATGGCATAGCCTTTATACCTTTGAGAAATTAGAAAATACCTTCTTAGAACACTTCTCAATTAACATTAAGAAGAAGATAACATTTTTAGATGTCTATGCCTTACGACAAGCTGACGATGAACCTATCACTGAGTTTGTATCTATATGGAGAGTGATCATCCATGACCTCACCCATAGCCTTCCTACTATAGAGCTAGTGACACTCTTTTCCAAGAGTTGCCACAAACATATTTCTACCTCTCTACAGCTTCACCAAAGTCGCACCTTTGAGGAAGCCATTTCACAAGCAAAGGTTATCGAAGACATTAAAGTCCAATATGGTAAAATTAAGTTAAGATCAAAGCCTAACTACAATTCCAACTTTCATTTTAATAGGAATACACCTAACCAATCATATCCTTGATCTCCACAAACCAACCAAGTGGCAGCTGCTACCTTAGCACTAGCACCAAGCCCACCACCTTATGCTCCACAACAACAAGTATTCCAAACCAATGCACCTCCCCCACCTAGGCCTCAATAGTCCTGAGGCATGCATCCATAGGGTCCATAGCGTAACCTCACACTACTATCCAAACCTTTACCCACCCTCTTTCATAGGTTACAAGATGGTGGACATCTTCTTCTACCCAAAATATGATCGTTAGATCCAAATGCACCTAAGCCTCGTGGATACAATGAGCAACTCTATTGCCCATACCATAGATAGTGTGGCCATGACATCGAGTCATGTTTCTCCTTCTATGCTCAAGTGTAGGACCTAATCGATAGGGGTACCATTCAGGTATCGAACCCTTTAGCCCCACAAAACCAAAACCTAGGGATCTTCCAAAATCCTCTATTGGACCACAGAGGAACCAATCCCCAAAGACCTCCAACCAATCTGCCAGGACCACCTCACCAAGTGAATAATGTCCAATGTGATCCTCCATCACGTGGAGTAGTAGGTATGATAAACCTTACCACACGGAACCAACGATACCCATCACGCTAGACCACACCTATTGTATCTCCACCTACCCAATTTACATCACCACAGGTTTCCCAAACTCCTAGCATTGTACCGCCTCCACCTCAAAATGTGATTACCATCCGTGGTAGCCTCACCCATCAATTATGTAATGCCCCTACATGATTATCCATATTTGACCTTTTACAACAATCTCAACCCCATCGTGAGGTGTTGAATGACATTTTATGGTCTATAGATTTAGAAACACATGATACCAATGCATTTGTGAACTTCATAGGGAACATCCCATGATGCCTCCAACCATCCATTAGCTTCCATGACCATGAGATAATAGAACTCGTAGGAGAAGGAGCGGATCCCCCTCTCCACATATAAGCCAATATCAATGATATCACCTATAAGTGGGTCCTCGTTGACATGGGCTCATCCATTAGCATCATATCCACAGTGGCCCTACACCATTTACATATATTGCCAACCCATTTTGCCACACCTTCCCTCGATCTACGAGCATTCAATGGTTCTATGAGACCTATGGTAGGATCCATAGTACTACCTATCCGAGTAGGTATCCATACCATTTCCATCCTCTTCCACATAATCCAAGGAGAGATGTAGTACAACATTCTCCTTGGTCACCCATGGATCAGGGATATGCAATGTGTCCCTTCCACGCTGCACCATTGCCTCAAGTATATCCACAATAGACTCATTCATTGCATCCTAGCTGATGGGGACCCCTTTAAATTCTATAACATCATAGATCTCCCACCTGCACCTTCTTTCTCATCCATGCAACTCTTCCTGGTTTCCTCCCATCAATCAGTCAGAGCATCGATATCTGCTCCTACATCTACCACATTATCCCAATCTTCATCAAGAACACACACTTCAATGTTAGCACCCTTAGCACCATCACTAGCAATGCCTAATCCCACTACCATACCATTCTCACCTCCCATATTATGGCCACCATCACCATCCCAACCTTCATCCTCTATGAAATCACCTATGGTATCGACACCATAGCCACCATCCACATCGTGCCCTATCACTTCACCCCAAGCATCCTCTTCTATGGAAGCACCTATTCTCCCTACATCATGCACACCTCCTCTTCCTTTTCATCCATGACCTAGGTCATTCACTTCCCTGCATTTTCAAATACCCACTCCATCACCTTCACAATTCCCATAGGCCAATCATCCCATCCCAACTACCATAGTCGAATATCATGAGTGGGAACAATGAGCATCTCACTTAGATGATCAATTTCTACACCCTTCCAGTGCTACTATTAGAGACTCTCAAACTTCACCTTCATCATTTGATTTGGATTCACCACCTCCTACACTAGAACATGCAACACCATACATATCTATGTTTATGAAAAACTCAGGTCCATAGGATTACAACATGTGTGATACCCATGGACACCCACCTATCATCTAATCCATCCAAGACTTTGGTCGTTCCTCAGATTTGGTCTTGACTATTGTAATAGTAGTACAATTAGGATCCCCTGAGAATCATACCAACTTTGTTTATGCTGGAGTTGATTCCTCACACCCACATATTGTATCTCCACCATCCCAATCTAGCTTGTGTGGTACAATTGATCACTTGGCTAACCCCTACTTTGCTTTACACTACCTTCAACGCTTCCATTGGCATGGATTTGGACTAGGCCATTATGAGCAAGGGTTACGTGCACCCATTAACCCTCATGTCCAATCCCCTACTGACAAATATGGCCTAGGTTATCGCCCAACCGTCGTCCATACATTAGAATATGAACTCCAAGACTTGTCCCTACATCCTTCCCCACTTCCAACACACACTTTGGAAGAATATATTGATATGGATATCTTAGAGGATACCCCCTCACCCAACTCCACAATTACAGTTCCTTGTGATTTCTTCCACGAGCCCTCCACATCCGACACCACCTCATCATGTTGTGTTGATGAGTTGACAAACCAATTCGCTGCACTATCCTTAAACATGCACTACCCAGAGCACGACATGGTATCTCCACCACCATCACCAACATACTTAGCTCCATTCCCACCTATACATCGATAACTTCAATGAGCTACCACTCAACCATGATCTCCACCAATCATCTTGCGCCCTCCTTTAAGCCTTCTAGGATGCTCATAGGTTGTCGAGATGTCATCACTAGAATCTTCACCACCTACATCCCCCACAACATCAATTAATATGGTAGAAGTGGATCTCTTCTCTCCACTATGATACACACACCAATCGACATGAGATGATACACCAAACCCAAATTTCATCGATCTCACCCACATCTCACCCATATCGGCACCCCGAGACTTCCTACTCTCACCACATATTCTACGTACTACAAATACTCCTTCATCATCTGTGCCACCTCATATACCATAGGTCCACCACACGAAAATCTACCTAGATGATGAATATGAACTTACCGAGGCCATAGATGACCTCCATATTATCTTGATTCTAGAACAATTGTGCGATGGTTCCCACATGCTTATTGAGGAAACCATTGACATTGACATAGGTGATGATCCTGAAAATCCTCACATAGTCAAATTAGCTGCTAGCCTCTCTCCTGAGGAGTGCATCCTATTCATAAATTTCCTTCGTAAGTATATTCGAGTCTTCACATGGTCATACAAGGATATGCCAGGACTCGATCCTGCCTTAGTAGTACACAATATTACACTAGACCAAAATGCCAAACTAGTAAGGTAAAAGTTATGCCACATGCACCCAACCATTGCATTATTAGTAAAAACTAAGCTTCAAAATATTTTAGACATAGACTTCATAGTACCCATCGACTATCCTGAATGGGTCTCTAACATGGTCCCCATACCCAAGCCATCCGGTGAAGTTCACATCTGCACAAACTTTCATGATCTAAACAAAGCTTGTCCCAAAGACAACTTTCCCTTACCTAACATTGACTCCCTCATCGATTCCATCATAGGCCATGAAATGATATCCCTTATGGATGGATTTTTAGGTTATAACCAAATCAAAATCAATCTTGTTGATCAACACAAGACATCATTCACAACCCCCTAGGGGACCTTCTACTACAAGGTCATGTTGTTTGGCCTTAAAAATGCTGGGGCAACCTACCAACGCGCAATGACCTACATTTTCCATGATTACATGCACAAAATTGTGGAATACTATGTAGATGATCTCATTGCTAAATCCAAGAAATGCTCAGAACATCTTGAGGATCTCCGTTGAATCTTTGACCACTTGTTAGAACACAACGTCCACCTCAACCCAAAGAAGTGTGTCTTTGGTGTTACCTCAGGAAAAATTCTAGGATTCATCATCACCCAATGAGGCATTGAAGTCGACCCTAACAAGGTAAAAGCCATCATCGAGATGCCTCCACATACTACCCTAAAATATTTATGAAGTCTCCAAGGTAAAATCACCTCTATCCATCGATTTATAGCACAATTATCAGATAAGTGCAAACCCTTCAACCACCTCCTACAAAAGGGAGTAAAATTTAAATGGGATGATAACTACCAGAAAGCCTTTGATGACATCAAAACTTATCTTACTTCATCACTAGTTATGTCACCCCCACATCCACAGCTACCACTCATCTTGTACATTTCTGCTATAGATTTTACGCTAGGTACACTTCTAGCCCAAAATAATGCACTCGAAAAAGAGCAAGCCATTTACTACATCAGTCACACACTAGTTAGCTACGAAGCTAGATACGGGTACATGGAGAAACTATGCCTAGCTATAGTATTCTCCACCCAAAAGTTATGCCACTACATGCTTAACCATACTACCTTTGTCATCACCCGAGACAATCCCCTTTGCTACATGATGAACAAGAGCTACCACAATTCTCGCACAGCTAAATGGATCATGCTCCTAACCAAATTTGACCTCAAATTTGTGTCACAAAAATCCATCAAAGGGTAAGTCATAGCGGACCAACTGGTGGAAGCTCCCTTGTTCGATGACCAACCCCTCCTCATTCAGCTCCCGGATGACTCCATATTTCACATAACAGAAGATGAAGAATATGTGGAACCAAAAGTGACAGTCGACTTAACACTATTCTTTGATGGCTCCCAATGCATGCATGCTGGGGGTGCAGGCATTGTATTTTTCACACTTGAAGGTGAACCACTTCCTTTTTCATTCAAGTTGGACTTCCCTTGCACGAACAACAATGCAAAATATGAAGCCCTAATCCTAGGATTGAAATAGGCTCATTCCATGCATATTAAATGCCTCCACATCATAGGTGATTCCCTTTTAATAGTAAACCAAGTCCAAGAGATATGGCAATGTAATTGCCAAGTCCTCCAACAATACAAGCACATTGCACAACAACTCCTCTATCGATTTGAATGGTATGACATCCAAGCCGTGCCATGATCCTCTAATCATTTTGTGGATACAATGGCCTCCTTAGGATCATTAATCCCATAAAATCCAACATCAAAAACCACATCCATAACAATTCATACACTCACTCAATCTGCCATATCACCTACATCTCCTAAATATGATGGTGGTATTCATGTGGTCGATACCGAATCACATGACCCATGGTTTACATAGAAACTAGGATTTCTACCATGTGACTTACCCCATGCTCAATGTCGAGCATTTAAACAAAGAGAAATCCACTACACATTGTTGGGGGACATCCTCTATCACCATAGCTATGATGGCATGCTCTTGCATTTCTTAGAACCATAAGAATCTCAGTGGGTTGTACAAGAAACCCATGATGGTACTTGTGGTGGCCACTTTAATGGCATGGAAATCATGAAATGCATCCTTCGCATGGGATACTATTGACCAAATATGGAACATGACTATTGTGAATACGTGAAGCTTTGCATTAAGTACCAAAAACACACAAACCTCACACATCTACCATCTCAAGCACTCCAACCAATTCAATCCATGTGGCCTTTCTCCCAATGGGGCCTTGATCTTATTGGACAAATTACACTTGCTTCCTCCAACAATCACAAGTTCATCATCATTGCTATAGAATACTTTACAAAGTGGGTCAAAGCCATCCCACTTATCCAAACTATAGGGGTAAAGATAGCAGTATTCATCATAGATCATATCATTTTCTTCTTTGGAATCCCTTCCCAAATCATCTCTGATAATGGGAAATCCTTCAAAAAAAAACCATCCGAGCACTTTGTAGCAAATTCCACATTCATCATAGCTTCTCTACCCCATACTACCCATAGGGTAATGGCCAGGTAGAAGCCACAAATAAAATAATTTGCTCCATCCTACACAAAACAATAGTAGAATCACATCGTGACTGGCATAACCAAATATCCCTAGCCTTGTGGGCCTATCGTACAAGCATTCATACTCCCACTAGGGCAACCCCATTCTCACTCATCTATGGGGTAGAAGCCATCATGCCCCTCGAGCTTGAAATACCTTCCCTAAGGATATCCATGAAATAATTCATAGATGATGACACCACCCATCAAGCCCACTTAGATCAGCTCACACTCCTCGATGAACATCACATTCATGCCATCGAGCACACACGAGTCTACCAAGATCACCTTTGCCATGCCTACAATAGTAAGGTACATCAATGCAAGTTCCAAATCGGTGATTTAGTCCTCAAAGAAAACCAATAGATCACAAGTCAACCTCACCAACAATGAGATAAGTTTACCCCAAACTGGCTAGGCCCATTCATCGTCACACACAAATATGGTTTAGGTGCCTATCACTTGGCTAATCTTGAAGGCCTCGATGACCCTGAGCCTATTAAAATTTTACACCTTCATGCATTCAATGCCTAACACAAATAGGCATTCACTATCACAAGTGATACACACTAACATGCACAAACACATCACTCACTAGGCACATCATGATAAATGCATATCTTTTTATTTTTACTTTACATATTTTACATATACTTTCTCCTTTATGTTATTTTTATTCTGTTGGTATCTATTTTCCTTCTTGTAGGATCTACATCATTAGCAATGATTCACCCCAAGATTTACATACATCATCATGCAGGACCCTCCACCACCGTAGATTGTACCAATCATGTCGGTTGACCTAGCCCAACCACCAGTCACTCATCACACTAGGTGGTCTTCCCATTCCTCCCATTTAGACCATAACACTTCACCCTGATGCCTCTCACCTTGCCATCGAGGTTCATCTTACTCACCCCATTCGGGAGACAGCCAGGTCACCCTATCCTATTTTGATGAAAAGGAGGAAACATCCCATCCCCAAACACAAGGATCCCCTTCTCATTTACCCAAAGATACTATGAATCCTTATTCACCAACTAATTCCTCCCATCATCCTCTAGGAGCCTACCACCCTCCTAACAGAGGATACACTCCTCATCCGACCTATCCTTCATGCCTACTCGACCCCACTTCCTAGTGGAGAATCATCTTATGCCCAAGCCTTGCAAGCCTGCATAGCTCAAGCTACTCAAGTTGGCTGCATGAACATGCCCCCATCCCATTCATGTCATCGACCAGAACCATCCCCTATGCCACCTATTCTTAATATGCCACCATCACCACTACGAGGCCTACCTTCCCAAAAAGCTTACCAATCCCCAAGGCCATTCCACTCTTCCCCCTCATCATCATGACCTCATCCATTCTCTCATGCATACCAAGCCACTCCATACACATTGGAGTCTCAATCACCACCTTCCCTAATATTTTCACCTCTAGAAAATGACATACAACATCTCCTTTCCCGTATCAAGGCTCTCGAGCTACAGATGAGCCATTATCATTGTCATGTTCATCCACATCAGCCTCCCATGGCTCGTGCATCCTCACCTCCACATAGATCCATTCCTCGACCTAGGATTCGATCCACATCAGATTCTTGACCTACACTTCCACTATCGGATACCCCTTCATTCCCCCCCCATTCACCTCCACCCGAACCATACATTTACCCTATGCCCATGCCATTCATACCATTATCAAAAACATTTTATCATCTCATGCATCAGGGCCTTATTGATTTACCTGAGATTCGACCCATAGACCCCTCACATCCTAAACCACATAACTACCATGAGAACCAATATTGTATCTAAATTAGGAAAAAATGGTGTACCTAATTATGAGCAACAATATATGTCTATATCTCGTATGTTAAGAAGATATTTTGAGGGAAAGAGAGCACAATAAAGTGAGGGGAAATTTTAGTAGCACTTTTTTGCATATCCTAGAAATCCTCTCCATATTTTTTTTGTGTGGACCTTGAATCCATTTTATAGCTCAAAGGGGCTTATGTGCAAAAAGGCATGCAAGGGCATGCATAGTAGGAGGTGTCATTTGTCAAAAGGGAATCATGCACTGGATGTGGAAGAAAATATCCATTTTTGGCCTTCATTATGAAGCATGTCATAAGGATGCAGTGCCCTCTGAACCCTCATGCTTCAATTGGTAGGGTAAATGGTAGTTTATGGGTGCCATTTGTCCCATATTTGACTTTTTCTTGGTCAAACTTGCTCACTATCCCACCCTGGGATGATGGCTCACCACCATCCCAGGGTGGGACGA
Source organism: Wollemia nobilis (assembly GCA_028583015.1). Lineage (NCBI taxonomy): Eukaryota > Viridiplantae > Streptophyta > Pinopsida > Araucariales > Araucariaceae > Wollemia > Wollemia nobilis. The sequence goes on from JAQPPZ010001870.1 coordinate 45,439, forward strand.
TGGGAATCTGCCACTATCCCAGGGTGGGACAATGGTGAATTTTGGGCCAAAACCTCCCAAAATTGGGCCATAAGCCTCCAAAACCTCTTCTAGAGTGGCTAGAACCACTATGAGCCTTCTAAGGTCTACCCAAGGGGCCATATGATGCCAATTTGATCATTGTTTGTGGATTCCTAATCGGATTGACCATATTTTAGTGTCTAAAAATGCCCCTTTTTGAGATGCATTGTGTGCAATACAACACTGAGCAAAAATAGATGACTAAAATGTTCAATGATTAAGGTTACTCGATAACCTAACCAACTTTAGATGCCCCAATCATGGAAAGAGCATGCGTTCTTGAATCCTTGCTTCTGACTCAATAAAGACATTGGTCTTGGTTTCTCTTCAGCTTCTAGGTATGCTCGGGGGACTTATAACCCTAGGCATTAGATAAAACCAAATATTCTAGTAACTTTTAAGGTTACCAACAAGCATGTTCATCTACATTGTTATGTGCTTAATTGAGATATTTGCTTGTTTTCTACCCCAAGCAGGGGCATGATTGTCTTTTTCAAAGATTCATTGGAAGAATGCAACTTTCATGATTGAGTGTTTAATTATTGATTTTTTATTATGAATTTGTTAATCATGACTACCCCCTCAAGAGATGAGTCGATGAGGGAATGACCAGTGATAAAAGCGACAAGTTGCTTGACCCAGATGATGTTTGTTAAGGTTGCCTTCAATTTTTCTCATTGAAAAATGGCATAGTTTTGAAAGGATTTGGATGATGCTATGGAGATTTCATGGAAGCAAAGAGTTGAAAACCTCCTTCCCGTGGGGCGGTCTAGCCATAACGACCTTCTTGGGTAGTGAAGTAGTAACTTGTCCATGCATCCATGAGAAGTTTGCATTCCATATTTACCCTGAATGAATTCCATCATATTTGACTTGTTTTGGTGGGTGTTGAACCCTTTTCTTTGGATTTTGTGTTGTTTTGTTGTTTTTTTTTTTTTTGAGGATTTTGATATTGAACTTTTGGGATTTCTTTGATTTTGACTTTTTATTGCTTTGATTTTTGTGAAATTTTGATATTTTTGGGATGGGGATTTGTGGGAATTGGGATTTTTGATAGTGGTGAAAACCACTATTTATTTTGGGGAATTGGGTAGGGAAGATGCTTGTTTTTTTGCCAACTCTTAGCATTCTTGAACCATTCACACAGGGGGATGAGCAGGATGACCTTTTTTCTTAAGGTAACCTAGACCACTTCATGGATTTCATATTTATTTGCACAAAACTTGGATTATTAATGTTTAATTGTGTTTGGGATTTGATGTACACAAGACATAATCAATGCAAGACTCTACCTCCTAAAAATCAAGCTAGCTTTCTACAAAACCTGAAGAGAAGCTAGAAATGGTTGAGTGACCAAAAATCCTAATGATATTCTAAAACAAATGACTAGGTGAAGGGGTGGACACAAATATGGAATGTGAAAAATGTGGGTGAAAATGATAATTGCTATATTGAACTATGAGTACTTTCACAACATTTATTTTGAGCGGTAAGTAGTGTACCATCATGGTGCTAGACATGTATGAGCAAATCTAAAATGTAAAGTCCTAATGATGAATATGCCTAAAAGCAAGTGATGATAAAATGCAATGGGATGCAATGTGATGTGATGCAATATTTTAAAATTTTTGAAATTTTGATAATGTTTTTTTTTTTAATTTTGATTGATATATATGTATGAAAGTGCAATGCGATGCAATGTTTTTGTATTTTGATGTTTTGATGATATTTTTGATATATATATATACATATACATATATATATATATATATATATATATATATATATATATATATATATATATATATATATATATATGTACCTATGACCAATGGGCTTATTGGGGGCCATTGGGGTATTTGGGGGGACCAAAGGACTTATGGATGCCTTTGGGGCTTTTTGGTTGACCTATATGGTTTTGGACCGTCTAGGAGCATTTAGGTTGACTAGGCAAGATATAGGCACCCTTGGAGCATTTTGGGGTGACCTAGACGATTATAGATCACCTAGGAGCATTTTAGGTTGACCAAGTGGGATATAAGCACCCTTGGAGCATTTAGGGATGACCTAGATAGTTCTAGACTGCCTTATATATATATATATGTATGTATGTACCTGTGACTAATGGGCTTATTGGGGGCCATTGGGGAATTTAGGGGGACCAAAGGACTTATGGATGCCTTTGGGGATTTTGGTTGACCTATATGGTTTTAGACCATCTAGGAGCATTTAGGTTGACCAAGCGGGATATAGGCACCCTTGAAGCATTTTGGGGTGACCTAGATGGTTCTAGATTGCCTAGGAGAATTTTAGGTTGACCAAGCGGGATATAGGCACCCTTGGAGAATTTAGGTATGACCTATATGGTTCTAGACCATCTAGGAGCATTTTAGGTTGACAAAGCGAGATGTAGTCACCCTTGGGGTATTTTAGGGTGACCTAGATAATCATAGACTACCTAGGAGCATTCTAGGTTGACCAAGTGATATGTAGATACCCTTGGAGCCTTTTGTAACTTTTCTTACTTTGTGTTCTTAGGAGGAAGGTGCAATACCTTGTATACCCCCAGCATTTACTATGATTGATGCGATGTTATTGACTTGGCCAGGAGGAGCAATAGGAATTGACCCCCCTATTTTGGTAAGGAATCCTGGGTAATGCTAATGTCTTGAGGAGGTAGAATGAGTGACCCACTCATGGATAAAGCTCCCTCATCAATAAGATCTTGGACCTTTCATCTAAAAATATGACAAGTGCTAATGTCATGCCCTCTCATTTGATGATAGAGGCAAGAATGATCCTCCCTATATAGTTTAGATCTAGGTCTATTTGGGTTGAACAGGGGTATATCTGGTAAGACAATTGCCTCTGTATCTTGTAGGTTGTGAAAAATGGTCAACATGGGCTCAGATAATGGAGTCCAGGTACAATATTGATGCCTTAAATAAGGTGAACATGATTGACTCATTTTATGAGGTGATGAGGTTGTATGTGTCTCAATCACCTATTTAGGTTGCTCTTCTTGACTACCATCTATAGGTAATAGATGTTGCACTATATCAATTTATTGGTTGTTGATTGGAATATCATTCTTGTCAAACATATCATGTACCAAGATTTTGAATTTAAAGCACCTATGCACATCATGCCCCTTATGCCTATGGTATTTGAAGTATAGGTCCTTATGATATCTATAGGGCTTAGGTGGATAGGGGTAAACAAGTCAACTCCTAGGTAAAGTAATTGCATTTTTCGTGCAAATTTGCTCAAATAGAGAGTCCCTGGACCCATTAATGGATATAAATTATTGCTTAGGGTGACGTTGTTGGTTTAGCCCTTGATTTTATTGAGACTTAACATTGGATTGTGCAGGAGTGGATTGGTCTTGAAAATCAAGGGGTTCAATTTTGGATGACTCAACCGTAACTCAATGCTTATGAGCCGATCCATGATCTATTGTAAATCATTCTATTGGTGACTCACTTGTAACTCCACATCGGCTAGCCTATCCAAGATATGTTGTGGTACTAGTGGAGGTGATGACTGGATGGCTATTGAGGGAGTTGGATGGCAACTTATATGTGGTGGAGGTGAACTAGGTGTGGGAGCTAGGAGATAATTGATTGATGGTGGATCAAAAGTCCCTAATGTCTGACCAGATGTGGATGCTTCATGATGATTGGAGATGGAAATTATATCCACATGTTCTTTTTCTTGATTTAGCTCATGCTCATGTTCCAACTCAGAGTTTTCAACTGTGGTAGTTGGGTTACCCCCACTTTGGTCTAGGGGGTACATCTGCTCTTGATCTTATGGAGATGTTGAGTGAGATGGAGTAGGTGTGACAAAATCCATCAATGGTATCTCTTGTGGTGTGGATGGGATGTTGGATGGAGTTGCAAGTTGTATAGATGGATTTAGAGGACTTTGGTTCTCTATCATCACATTGATCATTCCCACAAACTCATGAGAAGATGCATTTACATTTGGACAAGTCATGGCTACCTCATAAACTTGTCCAAGGTGATTTGTTTGGCCCCCATGTTTGGAGGGTGCATCAGGAATGCTATCAATGGGTGGCAACTTGGTAGGGGGACTACCTAGATACTTGATCGACTCGATGATAGGTGTGAATGCAACATTGGGTACTATGCACTCATCTAGTTCTAGGTAGGTGAATTGAATTATGTCCTCAACTATGGTGGATGAAGATGCTATGATAGGATTTGATTCATCCATATCAATAGTGGGCTCTTCCTCCTTTTTGGTAGGAGTAAAAAGATCTTATGTAGGTGTATTTATGATAGCTATGGGAGCTTTTATATCTGGACCTTCTAATTCTTCCTTGCTTGAAGAGATAGAGGATGGTACTAGAGGTGGTGAAGGTAGATTCATGACTAACCATGGGGTTGAATCTAGAATCTAAATAAGGTCATTGGATTTAGTGTCCAAATTCTTGGGTGACACTATAGGCCTTTGTGGATGATCCACTTGCTTATAATACTTGAAGGGGTCTGGGTCAACATGGACCACATGGACCTTACCTTCATCAATGTATTTAATGCATTGATGCACTATAGATGGAACACATTCCATTTCTCTTATCCATGGCCTTCCAAGCAATATGTTGTACTGTCTTGCACCCTCCAAGATGTAGAACAATGTAGGCATAATATTTTGTCCAACTTCAACAAGTAGGATTATTGTGCCCATAGTGGAGGATAAAGCATCGTTGAATGCTTGCAAGGTGAACTTGGATGGTGCAATGCACGAGGGTGGGAGGTTGAGATACTTTAGTGAAGCTATGGTAATAATATTTATTGAGGAACCTATGTCAACCAATACTCACTTATAGGGGATCCTATTGATGCTTGCAATTATGTGCAGAGTAGGATCTAGTGAACTAGTAGGCATGGGTTTGACCTCATGATTTTGAAAGGATATAATAGGATTCTTGTACATTTGTATGTATTCCATAAATTTGGTGAAAGCATTAGAGTCATGATGTTGTACCTCCATGGAATCCAAGACCCTCATGAAAGGTTCCCAATATTTGGAGGACTATAGTAGAAGCTCGCTCATGGTCACTTTGGTTGATGGTGCATGTTAAATTTGCACATGCCTACTTTGGGTTGCTAACACTTGTTGGATGGGAGTTCTAGGTGGTGAAGACCACGATGTAGAGGGAGTGTAGACCTCCCTACTAGGCCCTTTGGAAGGTTGATTATATCTGATTTGTGATTGGAATCGGTGTTGGCTAACCGAATAATCCACTTGATCATGTGGGTAATCCATTTATGTTCTCTTGGTAGAGGTAATTTGGTGGTCGGGTCTTCTATGTGAGGAGTGGAGCTCACGATGACTTTCAGGGTGTCGTGCGGGAATGATGAGATCCTCAAGAGAATAGCAAAGGTGACTACTATCAGGGATCCATGTAGGAGTGAGGAGATCCTAATACCTATAATTATGGTGCTCAAGTCCTCTCCTAAAATTTTCTACTTCACTAGTTCGTGATCGAGCTTGGCCATGCATAGTTGTCATAATGTGTTGAGTAGGCAAACCTTAAAGGAAACCCACACTAAAGAAAATTTTGACTTATGAAAAAGGCTATAAGTGTTATATATCAAAATTATTAGTGTGACAAGCTGATCATAATGGGATAGGTCTCCAAAATTTGATTTTTGGATCAAAAATTTGTATTTTTGGAATATTTGGCCAACCGGGGCCTGTGGGGAAATGCCCACTTTTGGGATTTTTTGGGAAATTTTGAACCGTGAAGAGTTAGGACTCAAAATTTTTGGGAGAGGTGCAGAAGGGTCTAACTAAGATAACAAAATAAATTTGGCAAGTTTTGGAGTTGTCTAGACCATTTTATGACTATTTTAGTGTAGTTTTTCCCTATTTTTGGCCTCGAAAATAGAGTAATCACAAAACCAAAATAACTTTTTTGTTATAGCTCCGTTTTGCATGATTCTTGAAGCGTTGGATGCAAAATCAAAAAATAAATTTCCTTGAAAATTAGGGTTAGGGTTTTATCCCAAATAACAAAGAAACACACAAAGCAAACAATATGATTCTCTTTACTGATTAAATGTTTGTCCTAAACTAGTTTCAGGGTGTTTAGATTTGTTGTTGCTCTTTTCTCTTGTTTAAGAATTAGAATGAGGGAACTCAACCAAAGTGGTGACTAGGGACACTAGTGCCAAACATGATTTCTCAAAATATTCTAAGGTTTGCCTAGCTCTTCCACTCTGAAATAATATTTCCAACAGTGAGAGGCAGTTTGAACATTAGTAACCTATTCCATCTTGAGAGAGTGCCTTATTCTATCTAAGGCATCTAGAGGGAAATATGGTGGAAGGAGTTGAAATACAACATCACCAGTCTGAATTGGGGGTTGGTGATGAAATCCAACCTTACCAATGTTATAGTGGAACATGCAATTGTGTGGGGTTCTTTTTAATCCAAAGAAAGTAAGCAAAGAAGCATTCAATGATAATTCACTAAATGCATGCAATAGGTGTGTTTTAATTTCAAAATGCTAGGATAAAAGGAACCTACAAATGTCACTTATAGATGCAAGCCCTAAATGCTAACCTACCCATTGGGTAAGCCACAAGCAATCAAGCCATAAAGATGCATTGCTACTTCAAGTTTATTTCAATTTTTCTTCTTTATTTTGTTGCTTTATGTTATAATAAAAGTAAAAATATGAATTTTAACCTTTCTATGCAAACAAATTATGCAAGAAAAACCAATTTTAACAATCTCTAAAAATGCAACAGAAAAACAAAATATTTAGGCACTCACCTTAGCAGTTTTGAGACCTCCAAATTCTAGATTTTTGGGTAGAAATTTCTCTGTTTCTTCAACACTCTAGGGTGGGATTATTAGAAGCCCTACCACCATCCTAGGGTGGGATAGTGAAGCCACCATCCTAGGGTGAGCCAGATAAAGGTTCTGCCACCATTCTAGGGTGGGGAGGGAAGCACCTGCAACACGAGAAGGACAAAAATTACAAAAATGAGGTTAGATTTTCACCCAAAGCACAAGGGACAAGGGTCCCATCATGATCTCCACTAAAGTAGGGAAAAATGGTGCACCTAATTATGAGAAAAAATATATGTCTCTATCTCCTATTGCTTATGAGCATAAAATAGAAGCATGCATGTGAAAATGAGGCAATACCAAACAATAAGGAATGAAATGAAACAAGTATCCTTCTTATTAATTTGGTGGATCATATCCAAGGTTACACAAAAGTCCCCTTGAGGGATCAAAGGTGATACAATTGTTACAAATTTTGGGTGCCCAAGGATCAAATCCTTCAAGAAATTTGGGTGCACATCCAATGTCCTTCCTTGTACCCACAATCGAGGTGGGCAGGCCAATACCAATGATGCTTGTATATTTGATCTTTTATGTCTTGTTTTACTTCCCAATGACTTCGAGGAATCTACACATACACACAAGGAAACCAAAAGGATCAAATAGCAAGTGCGCATGATGGAATACATGCAATCTCCACAGACACCAAAAGACCAGTAAAGGGCATATATATTAAAAACATATCAAATCAACTCATAATGAATTGAAATTGTATGTAGATGTTAAATAGGAGGTTTTTAAGAGATATCACCAAAAACATATCTAAAATTACATCTGTAGGCCCCTCAATTTTACACCACCCGTCAACAACCTACGAAGACAAAGACATGAAATTCAATACATAAATTAACATTTTAAGACTACCCATGTGGTTAGATTTTCAAAATGAGGTGCAGATCCATCTGCTTGCACTTGGGGTTCTCGGATGGGCTCTATGAACCTTCAAAATATTCAAAATACGATATCTCAACCAATATAACTATATAATAAGGCTAAAAAATAGTAATGAAATTATGTACATATTTCTCCTCATCCTAGAGGGGTGATGGTGACTGCAACTAATTGGAGGGCACCCTAGTGGGGGATACCCACCAATTATGCACACTTTTTGCTACTAATCCCATTGGGGAATGGTCCTAAACACTCTAATGGGTATTGTAGTCAAATTTTGTGAAGAAATTCACCCAGATAGTAAAGTTATGCCCAAAAGACCCTCTTGAAGTCACCTGGTAACCTCCTTTGCTAAGAAGATATTCCAAGGGAAAGAGAGCACAATAAAGTGAGGGAAAATCTTAGAAGCACTCCATTGAATATCCTATAACTCCTCTCCATATATTTTTTGTTTGGACCTTGTATCCATTTTATAGCCCAAAGGGGCTTATGTGCAAAAAGGCATGCAACGGCATGCATGGAAGGAGGTACCATTTGTCAAAAGGAAGACATGCATTGGATGTGGAAGAGAATATCCATTTTTGGCCTCCATTATGAAGCATGTCATAAGGATGTAGTGCCCTCTGACCCACATGCTTCAATTGGTAGGGTAAATGGTAGTTTTTGGGTGCCATTTATCCTAGATTTGACTTTTTCTTGGTCAATATTGCTCACTATCCCACCTTGGGATGATGAATCACCACTGTCCCATGATGGGATGATGGTGAATTTTGGGCCAAAACCTTACAAAATTGGGCCAGAAGCCTCCAAATCCTCTTCCAAAGTGGCTATAACCATTGTGATCCTTCTGAGGGCTGCCCAAGGGGACATATGATGCCAATTTTATCATTGTTTGTGGATGCCTAATTGAATTGACCATATTTTAGTGTCTATAGTATCTATCATCGCCAACCAAGTCATGACATTGAGGAATGTCGAACATTCAAAAACTTGGTCCACAACATGTTGCATGGCACTCGAAATCCATCACCTAAAAATTCCATCTCTTATAGTCAACTCGTGAGTCCTCCACATCATATCATCCATAGAACTTTACCACCTTGTGAAACATTGATAATGCCAACTTGCTATATTCACATCTCCAATTAAACCACCCACCGAAGTCCAAGCCGTACCGTCACTTAACCACTTCATTATTGACCTGACCCATGATACTTCACCCATCAGTAGTTCCCATCTCTTGTTCTTTATTTCCTCTTCCTCTTCTTATTTCCTTGCATAGTTGTATGGTCACGCTTCAAGCAGCTACATCCCTACGCTGATTTACCCCCCTTTTTCTATTATCCTTTTTGACTCTGGCAATCCCATTTTCTTTCTGGTTGCTAAAAACTACTTCTTCTAAAGTTCTTCTAGTTGTACATTCCCCCTTCATTCATTTCCTCATTTCGATATTATCACATGCATCTAATATACTACAACTTATACACCCACTACACACACACCCCACACCTTGGGGCAACCATTAGTACAACATCATGCTTCTTGATCATTATGATACACCATACTCATCTATAAATAAGTTTTCTAAACTTCTCCTTCTACACATCATAAATTTCCTCTTGTAGATATTGTATTTTCCCACTTGCATAATTTACATTACACCCATTGCACATATCCATATGTTTTTCATGCTAATTTCATTTCAATTTTGTACATTCTTCATCCCAAAACTAAAAACAAAATGTGCCTTCAATAGTTATAATACATGCACTTGTTAGCATCACCACCTGTATGTCCATACCCCCTTTTTAGGATTAGGGTATACATAGGTGTCGTGTTAAGCTTTGACTACTTACTAGTTTAGTTAATCAAATGCCACCCCTAGATGACAGGTTTTACATTCTTCTTATGGTTCTTTAGACTGGTTCAACTTCTCTCACAAACCATTCATAATAGGTTACACATTAAACAAAGTTTGACTCTAGGAAATATGACACCTTGAGTAGATGTCACCATCTAGAAAATGGTTTCCCCTGCTCATCCTATCACTTGCATGGTCAAGATACGACCTGAGGATAAACAAAGGGATAAGCATAAGAAAAAATAAAATAATGGGGTAGAAAAAAAATCCAACGTATGTAGAATAGAGAAACAAAAAAATAAAAACAAAAGAAAAAGAGCACCACAATAAATAGGTCAACAATATATGAGGGGAAGAAAAAAAAGGAAAAACCTCATGATATCATCCATGTTATGCTTAATTTCCTTTGGTACTTAGCTTTAAAATAACACCATGGGATGATTCCATCACTAGCAATAGGCTCCAAGAGCCTGCCTACCAGTGGAATGGTCTTACAAGTGATGACATATCTATTAAATTAGCTACCTGATTTTATACAGATCACTATTCATGTATGGATGAGCTAGCTAGTTCAATCATGTCTACAACGGGTTAGTCCTACCTACCTCAAAATGGATAAATGAACCTCACTCATTTACACACACAAGTCCATGATATTTTCTAAACTAGTCCAACTAGTTATGAGTTGCCACATAAAATCACACAGTTTGGAGTCTAAGATTTGATTACCAAAACTACATTGGTCAAAGCTAGTACATGTATCATATATCATCCTACATCTCTGAGATAACAAAATGGATAACATCCATATTGGTACATGTAATGATACAAGTGCTTTCTCTACGCATTTTAACATCCCCATACATGCATACATGCATCTATGTTACACAAATTTATTACAAATATTACATCATTGCATTTCCATTACATGCATCACATCAAAGATCACATTATTGTAGTTACATTACATGCTTCACATCAAATACTAAATCAAGGAATTCATCATGCATATACTATCTCACACTCCATTATTGCATTTACATTACATGCATTTACTACAAATATCATTTCACATTTTATTACTTCACATTGCATTTAAAATAAAATCATGCAAGTCTACTCTACCACATACTCACACCACAATGTGATAATATATCTAAACCACAATACACATGAATATCCATTCATCATACATACTTACAAATCATGTTATGATATCTACGCAAACATAAAGAAAACACATTACAAAACCATAACACATGTATATATAACAACCAAAATCAAAATGTATATATATATCATCCATAAAAAATACCCGTAGGCTACAAACTAGGACTATGCCCATCATCTATCATCCAAAATACCCATAGGATATAATCATCAATAAACATAACTACCACCAAAATTCTCCCCACATCCCTCATAGCTCACCTGCATATCGACATCTCTACTCGACTCTACCCTAACTCCTATAGCCTGAACCATAGTAGGTGGATCTCACATCTCAACCCTAGCACCCACCTACTCCACTAAAGCGGCACTCCATTGGCTATGATAAGAAGGTGCCTTCACTCATGATCCTAACTAATCCTAAGTCACCATCGAGATATAATCAGGAAGTGTGATCCCACACACCATCAAAACACACTCACATAATGACCTCTTCACCGATTCTATAGCCAAAAGACTCGTCAATCACTCAATACCTCAGGAAGACTCATTCGATGCTAGCTACTAGCTAAGCATATCAGCCCTCATCTACTCTATCTCCACCCTATTCCTCTCTCTATAGATGAAGTGTAGTCTCCAACTACCAAACTCTATCTCGTAGCCCTCAAGCCTCCTCCTTCGTATCCTGCCTCTCCTGCACCTCTAAGGGAATCTCCTCCATATCCTAAAAATACCAATATTAATGGTGTCATCCACACCATCCCTAGTGCCAAACCTACCAAATTTCTCTACATCTCCCATAGCAGTAACACCACCTCCCTTCTCTACCACTCCACTTGCCTACACCATAGCCATGTCAACATCTATAGGCATCTCCTCCACCCCCACTCCTTGAGCACTCAGTACACCACCTAAGCATTGTTGTGACTACCATAAAGGAACCTCTATCTCACCACCAACTACATCCTCTAACATAACCTGAGTACCCCTAACTACTCTCCTCTTTGGTGGAGGTACCCCACCATATGATGTCACCCATCGATAAATCATGCCATTGTCAAGCTCCCAACCCTGCATCACCCACCAGGCATCAAATTTTGGTGTCATAATGATATTATCTAAATACAGAATAGTCATAGGTGGATCTATCTCCCCAACCTAGGGTAGAACCACATGATGTTCTCCCTTATCACCTCGTAACTTGAAATACATGACAAGAGCCCCTAGAATATCTTGTCACAATCCAAACTACCACCTCACAAGATCAAACTAGAAATACTTGGTCTACCGAGTATATCTCCCCACTAGCCATCTACTCTAATGAGTGGAATGCAACTGCTCCCCATCCTCATCCTAGCTCACCCCACCCAACCAAGGCCTTCACTTAATGTCATCAGATGTCAAGTCTCCAAACTTGACCCTCCACAACAAAGGATCACCCTCATGTGGCCTCTTAATACCCATATTTACCTCTATACTCCACCTCAAAGTATAGGGTAAATACTCTTTACCCCTAACATGAACAAGGTGAGGCAATAATGATGACCTCTCAATGGCTATGTGCTCCCAGGCCCATACCTGCAACAAGGGAGTCAAACTCAAGCTCGTCCGCCCATTGTGCACAACATTGTGCAACTCTCTATACACCTAGGCCAATAGTGCAGGCAACCATACAAATAATACCCTACGCTCTACCATGTTACTCACCACATACAACATATTCTAGGTGAATAGTACCCCAGATGTATCAAGCAAATCATAGGTAGATATCATCATGATTTTTGCACACTGATGCTTAGATATTTTCTCTTGCAACCATAACCACTCATAATACATATTTGAATCATAAATCTCCTACCATCCCCCACAAAATAAATGCTCCAAAACTACTGTACTACTATCATCTGGTGCTACTATAACCAGAACATCCATAATCGATAGCTTTTAAATACGATACACATCATCCAATGTGATCATCATTTCCATAGTAGGAAAATTAAAGGTGTTTCTATCCACGTCCCATCGCTCACATAATGTGAATATATATGCCTTATTGGCATGTATACTCTTACACTCCCATACACCCCGAAACCATATATCATCCAACCACTTGAGATCATCCTCATTGTTCATTGATTTATCAAAAGTGCTCTTCATATTTTGAACATGATGATGGGGCTTGAGCATATTCACCTATTCATCCACAAAAAAACACAACAAAAATAAATAAATTAGTCATCAATACAACAATGCGATCCAATAAAAATCCATAAATCAAATTTAGAAGTTAAACTATTTAATTTGACATGCACTTCGAGACACAAACAATGCAAAATTCACATATCAAAATATATCAACAAAATAGTCACATATTTTGATACCCATTTTGTCATTTCATGGTGAAATTTTGAACAAATGTGAAAAACAGTACATATTTGGCTTCCAACAGTCAAAAATAAAATTACCCACTCACCCACTGTGGCACAAAATTCAAAACACAATAAATTCAACCAACACACAAAATATATATTTTTGAATACCCATTTGCCCACTTCATGGTAAAAATATTGACAAAATTCAAAAACAACATACCAATCAACATGGATTTCAAGGTCAATTTCACTACATAAACACCCAAACGAAACACACATCAATACACACAATACAAAAATAACAATCACATTTTTGAACACCCATTTTCCCACTTTGTGGTGAAAGTTCAAATAGATGTGGAAAACAGTACAAATCAGGATCCCCATAGCTCATTTTCAATTTAACACTACCTGCATCTTGGAACACAAATCAAGCATAGGCTAAATGAAATCATCTACAAAAACAAAAAATATTTTTGGATACCCATTTTGCCCTTCTACGGTGAAAATATTATTGGTTTCTACAAATACTATCCCTAAGGTGGAAAATATAATAGTCAAAGTTTACTACCTTACACCCACAAACAACACATTTAGAAAACATGCTAAACGAAGGCACAAAAATATAACAGTCGCATAATGGGATACCCATTTCCTAATTTTACGGATAAAATTCAATAACATTTCAACAACAGTACCCCATTCCTCGAAAAATGGATGGTCAAACTTTACGCCTACTCTACCCATTACCTGGTCAAAATGGCACAAAAATAGGTCAAACCTAGAAATAAATCATGTTTTTGGGTACCCATTTGGCTAGTTTTACACTATGTGTTTGAATTTCAATAAAAAATTGCAAAAAAATTCAAAACAAGATAAAAACCTCCCCTCCTAATTTACTTTTCTCTAGAAAATTAAAAACACAAAAAATAAGGTAAAAAAGAGCACTTATCGCTAGATCCCCATGCCTACTACTAGCTCCAACTCGTCCTCTCACCATCCTTGCATCCGAACTCGTCAACCACCTCGTCTACCATACTCCTCTCGAATGCTCCATGCAGCTTGTCATCATCCAAATGAGCCCCTTCCGATTCAAAATTACCTTAAAAATACCTAAAACCCTAATTCACCCCCTGCCCTATGATTTAGGCCTAATTCGCCCCCTACCCCGTGAATCAAGATCCAATTCACCCCCCACCCTGCAAATTGAGCATATGACCCCCAAATCCAGTCAAATTCATTCCAAAACCCTAGGAAATCATGCAAATGTCCTCCAAAACCCTAGGAACCTCCCCAAACTATCCTTTCACCTATTTTTTTTACCATTTTCATAATTAATTGGTATTCTATCAATTGCTACATCACCAACTCACCACATTCCATTCACCTCATTGTTGATTCCTCGTTTGAGGGGGTATTCATATCCAAAGTTAGCTTTGCATGCAACCAACCAACTAAACATCCAAAAGCATGGATATCACATCTATCTACAAATTTTTTTTCTAAAGATTATCTTATGATTATAATCTCAATCCCAACCAGATATTTTTTATATCATGAGAGCTATGCATTTTTATGGAGAAGTCAATATAGTATTCATGTATGTCGAATACAATAACAAATGATATGTTTGATGTAATACTAGAACAACATTTGGAAAAGGATTTTTGGCATTCATGATGCATAATGAATGACACATTTGAATAATCAAAATGTCCCTTTAGCTCAAATGGTTTGACACTTGTTGCCATGTGCTCATCAATCAATCAATAATAAAGATTTGAATAAGCATTTGTTCTATTTGTACTTTTGGACCATGCTGAACTAGTCACAAAAGCAAAGCAGTCAAAAGTTGCCTATCCCAAGTAACTAGTATGAAATCAAAAATGTCATACGAATTTAGTAAAAATACTGTGTTGCATTCGCAATCATCCATTTCCATTTACCGGTATTGTTTTCATTGCATTTTATCCCTTTCCTCTTCTCCTCTTCTTCCTTCTTCCTTCTTGGCTATCGATCAATTTGGTATGGTCACGCTTCGAGCGGCTACATAATTTTGATTAGATCCCATTCTCCTTCTATCCATTCTCTTCTATACAAACACTTCATATTTTTGTATTAAACTGTGCTTCACAAAGTATAATACAAAAAGGGGCAAAATGTAGACACCTAAAAGTCACACATTGCTATACCTGCATACTTGTAGATACTTTAGGACACTTGTAGGTTCACATAGGTCATCCTAAGTACCCTAGGCTATTGTAGACCTATGTAGATTATTATAGATCATCCTAAACATGTGTATATTGTTGTAGTCATGCATAGACAACTGTATTCATGCGTAGTCATGCGTAGATCACCATAGATTATCATAGCATTACGTAGACTTTCACACATAACTTTGCTAGTTTGTAGATCTAAACCCCTAATAAGCTATAAAAATCACATCACAAACATCTTCCATGCATAGGGATACCTTCCATCAGCTTCCCAAGATGATACAAAGCCTATTTGCACTCAATTGAGGACCCCATGGGCTTTTAATTGGTAAAAGTAATTATCGAGTCAATTCTTACAATCTAATTTAATGTTGACTTCACTTAAGTCACCTTTTTAGGGTAAAATTGATTAATTAAACTCTTAATCCCTAATTAACACTAATTGCACCCTCCCACATGTGTGTAATTAGGGTTAGCTAGGATATTTTCCTAAGAACCCTAATCAAGCCCTAATTTAACTTAGGATCTCCTAATCCTGATTAGACCTAATCCTTCCTCACACATGTGTGAGGATAGGATATTTCCTATGGGGAATGTGAGGCTTCCACCTCACAAACCCTAACCTAACTCTAGTAAGACTTTAGCCTAGAGTTAGTTTCTTTAACTCCCCCCTGCACCTTGCCATTTTCTATATATAGTGGGCCCAAACCCTTAGTTAGATCTCTCTCCATATTATATCCAAAGTACAAAAACTCTACCAAAATATGTATCGAAGTACAACAAAGCATATCTAAACCTACACATCAATATTTCAATAGCAAAGGAACCTCTCCACTAAAGTATTTCTATAGAACATCACTCAGGGTCTGATTCACCCCCCACCCCATGAATCTGACACCAATTCACCCCTCGGGTGGCAAATTGGTCCTACAAGTCCCAAATCAGCTCAAATTTGGGAGGTAAGCTTTGTTTTATCATTTTATGAGTTTCTACACAATTTATTTCAGTTTTTATCATGTTTTTATAGTTTATTTGTCTTTCTAAACATGGGGTCTGATTGAGGCAAGCGCCCCAATGAACTAATCCCTTTTTGTAGGTTTGGCCTATACTGAGAGGGGGGGTGAATAGTATAAGATCAACTTTTATTTTTCTTTATCAGACAATATTATCCAATATTATCAATGGCAATATAAATGGTAGTAATCAAAGTAATGTATAAATCATCACACATAATAGAGACACCAATTTAATGTAGTTCACCCAATGTGGGCTACTCCACGAAGAAAATATTTCCACTAAATTTTCTCAACAAGTATTTTGGGAATCAATTACCTATTATAATATTTATGGATCTCTATCCAAAGGAGACACCAATACCTTATGCTCTGGTTTGTGGATCTCACTCCACAGGAGAACTATTTCCCCTTTTCTCTGGTTCATGGAACTTGATCCAAAAGAACTTTATATCCTCAACTATTTTGTGGATATCTCTCCATAGAAGAATTTTATCTTCCTAGATGGTTCATAGATCACACTCCACAAGAAAAATATTTCTTCTTAATCTAGTTCTATGGACACCACTCCACTATATTATGGTTTTATAGATCTCTATCCATAGGATAACTCTTTCTCCTTCTGCTCTGGTTCTATGGACACCACTCCACTCTATTATGGTTTTGTGGATCTCTATCCATAGAACTATTTTCTATTTTTCTTTGGTTGGTGATATTCTAGAATACTTCTTCCCCCAATGCTCTAGCTTTTAAATCTCTCTACATAGGAGACCTCTATCACCACTAATCTAGCTAATGGATCTCTATACACTAGATACTACTATCCTCTTTAATATATCACCTCCAAAGCTTGCTCTCAACTCTATCTCAAATCTACACCAATATCTATCTTAAATCTGCACCAAAATCTATCCCAAGTCTAGCACAAATCTACTCATAAATCTACTCAAAAATCTATCCCCAAGCATTAAAACAAAGCTTGATAAAATCACCAATCAAATCTACTCAGATCTACCCCAATACTTAACACAAAGCTTGAACAAATCATCAATCAAATTTTCTCATATATTCCTCCAAGCCTTCTCAAAGACTTGCTCAAATCTACCTTCAGGCATTTTCAATGAATTGCTCAAATATACCTTCAAGTACTCACCAAGACTTGCTCAATTCTGCCTTCAAGTTCTCTCAAGAACTTGCTTAATTTTGCTCTCAAGTCTTCTGCAAGACTTGCTCAAATATGCCTTAGCATATTCTCAAACCATTTTTCTTGCTTTTATGGAGATATATCTTCAAAAATATGTTTCACACACAATATCTTTTGCAACTATAAAAAGGTTAGCACAATACTTATTTATGAGTTATAAATCCTTCAATATATGTGCTCAATTAAATTCTAAACCACTCTCTTTGTTTCTCAAATTATAGCATCAACTCATATAATCAAACCCTTCAAATATTTAGCAAAAATACAAACAACCAAAATACCTCATACACCTTTTAACTCTCTCTTAACTTCTAAACACATTCATAACAAATTTAACAAAAAATATTACTACAATATTTCACTTTTCAAACTAATTCATCATAACTTTATTCAAAAATTAAATGCATGAAATAATAAAAATAATAATTTCCTTATATCTCCCAAGGCCAACAATGCTCACAATAATCAATTAAACCACATGCACCTATCCACAACCTTAGAAATTATCAAAAATAATTTGTGCTTACCAAAATATTACCACAAGGATTCAAACATAGCACCTACCACCTACCAGCACACTAGCTTCCCGTGGACTGCTACTAGGCCAACCACCCACATAAGGACCTAATGCCATGATGCACTATCTAACCATACTTATTCTTACCTATAAAATAAAAATGTTACCATCGGGAATCAAACGTAGGAGATACCATCCGCCAGTGCCTTAACGCACTATGGGTTATCACTAGACCAACCATCCACACAAGGACCAATTACCATCATGCACTATATAACCACTGTTCAACCTTCTCACTCACAAAAAACAAACTACTACCATCAGGAATTGAATGTGAGATCTGCTATCCACCAGAATCTTAACATGACCAAGCCTACCACTAGGCCAATTGCATGGTTGGTGATAGGGGTATACATCTTTTTCCTTTTATTCATCCATGTTTTTCTCTTTGTTTTAAAATTAAAAACCTTCTCCCACCTTGCTCATGAAATTTGCATCAAAAATTAAATTAAACATTCACAACATGCATTCGAGAGACTTAATTTTGGCCTCCAAACTTTATCATATAAATACCATTTTTCCTCCATGCTCGAACATCGATGGAAATTAATAATTTAAACTTTATTCTTGGTGCCAAACCCACTTAGGGTTATAAAATATTATAATATAAATATTATAATTATTTTATAATTAACCTTAGGCTTTCTCTTAACAACTTTAATATTATAATAATAAATATTATAATATTAATTCCTTTGGGCCTAGGTATTTCCTTCCTTAGAGGTATTTAGACAATATTTTGACCAACCATGTGGAGATTTATACCAAATCTCTTAGGCTTAAAATATAAATATTTTAACCCTCTTTTTATCAATTCCCTTGCACTAATATGAACTAAATTTTGACATCAATGTGTAGCGTCCCCCCCTGGTTCTGCGCTTTAGATATTTGGGAACTCTAATAAATCTCTCCTAGTTTTTTTCTTGATTCTTGCTTGCAACAAAAATATGACAAATGATAATGAAGCATTACAAATTATAAATGTTACTAATGAAACTGATAAATGAATCAGCATGCATAAATTTGTTATTGCAACAATATAGCAAGTTTCATTTTATTCATTCATATTCATGAAAACTGCTCCATATCAACATGCAAGAAATATGTATATAAATGATCTGGGAATGAAGCATATTACATATTATACTGCAGGTCTGAACCTATTTATGGATCACTGTATATGCACTTTGGTGTCTCTATTCCCCATAAAGCATAATCACAAGTCTGTTGTAGCTGTTGTTGCAACTTATCATAGTCTGATTTTGGTTTGTAAGGAACCTCAAGAGCAGGAACAAGGTCCCCTTCAATTATAAACTCCTTCAACTGATGGACACCTGTACCAACTTGCAAGCTGATTTCATTGTTCACCGGCAAATCTGGAACTACACTGTGGACTGTTGTAGCTGCACTCCATATTCATTCAATGATGTTTGACAGATCTGAAACTAAATGGTGGACTTTTGTAGCTGCACTCTGCCTACCCCTTTCATCAATAAATTAACCAACACTCTCTCAAATGAGATAACTGTATCCCACAGCCAAAATTCTATAGATTCAATGAAGGGTTTAGAATCTGCTTCAGACCTCTGTAACTGTTAATAGTGTCCAAAGGACAGGCAGCACCATCTTGAAGATTACCAGCAATTTCTTACAATAGTCTGTCTCATGCAAACACACTAAAAGCCTCTCCACAAATGATTAAACTGATTGGGAAGGGTTTCCAGTGATCAAACCTATACAACCCTGTCCAATATATATAATTTCCTTCTCATGAAACACTACGAACTGTTAAGGTAATATGGCATCAAGAAATGAATACACCCACCACTCAAATATCCCAAACAACAGCTCAAAATGGGACACCCAACAAGGAGTTGACAGTGAAACAAAATCAATTTCAAATAATTAATGTTCAAACTACAACTTTTTCACAAAAGGTATAGTTGGTACTGTAGCACGGTACTGTAGCATTACGGCTACTGTAGCAATGGCATAAAAATATGCAATATCCAAAACAAACACACCAAATTTCCTTCTACAAGTCTGTCAATTAAACCCTCAAGAAATTATACTCTTCTAATCAAAACAAATACCTCTGTGAATCTTATTGAAGTGTTGATCCCGAACTCTGAATGAATCCGGCAGACTGATTGCCTAGGGGTGATCTTTCACACCCGAAAGCAATGTTACTGAAGGAGGTTTTCGTCCCCAACAACCGATAGAGTCTCAAATGCTGATGAAACCCTAGTTGCTCCGTACTCTATAAATGATGATGAAGGCTCAGCCCTTCTGATGTGAATACTGTGTGGTGTCCTAGCTCCAAATATTCCCTGTATAATCTCTGAATGACCCTGTGTGGTAACCCAACTCCAGAAGTCTTTAAAACTGAAGTCCAACTGCAATCCCTATGTGGAAATGCCTAGATTGACCTGAGGGTAATCTTGCAACCCCGAAGCCAATGTCCCTGTAAGAGGTTGCCGTCTCTCACAAGCTCCAGAATCTCTATAAATGGCTCTGCCAGAGAGTCCTCCAAAAAACCAGAGAGAAAAATAATAATCTTCGCATAATCCAAATGATCTCCCAAAAGCCTTTTTAATATTCCCTTTTAGGGTTCTCCCAAATTAGGGCAAAATTAGGGTAGTGCACACAAAATAATTTAATTTCTAATTTTCTCTTATTTTCCCTCACCAGGCCCCCTTGTGCACTAGGTTCAACCACTTAAAGTTATTTTATAAAGTGGCCCCCCTTTTACAACGTTATAAGTGACCCTTTATAATATAAAGTACAAACTTTATAAATAATAAAATAATGTCACTTAATGAAATTAACTTCGGCCATTAAAATACTGGACCTCCGCTTATCAGAATGAAAAACTGTGAACAGTTTTGGATACCCAATTTGCCAAAGTGTAATCCTGCAGTTGACTCGTTGACCGAAACCCTAAAAATGACCACTGCTAAAAATAGAAATCTCGTCAAACGACCTCCGAACGAGCCCAAACGACAGTCAATCAAAAGCTCTCTGGGTTTTGTCAAAGATTCTGATATCTCCAAAGGCTCCCCTACATCCGATTTAGCCTACGGGAGCTCATGTATAGGCTAATCTGCTCTGCACACTGACTGCCTAGAAAAGGGGACATTACAGTCCGCCCTTCCCAAAGATTGCTTGTCCTCAAGCAATATGCATACATACTCCAGTCAAGTGTCTGCATTCTGGTCGAGGTCCATCAAATCCTTGGATCCCATAACATCCTCAAAAAGAAACCACCACGTTCACGCTGCGCCACTCTGATCACATCTGGAAATCCACTGTGCACAATTAGCTCAAGGCTAAACTATAGCACCATAATATGATCATTCTCCAGCCTGAAAATAAAATGTCTGTCTAAGCTGGAATGAAATATCTCACGCCAAGTAATATCTGTGAAATCTCCATCATAGGCAACTGCAAGAACAACTCTGAAACTGTCTTCATAATCACCATCTAACAATCTCAACTCAATGCTTGTCCACCTGACGTAAATTGGGCGATCCCATGGCCCAAAATCAACTACAACCAACAAAGCATCCTCTGAAAAGATAGCGTCCATCATCATAACTAGATTGTAGTGATCGCTACTCAAACAAGTGGGGTGTAAATTAAACTGCATGTCACCTAAAAAATTACCCACACCCATGACGTCCCAATTGAGATGCAAATCAATCTCCATCAAGTGGCTGATAATGTAGTGGACAACAATGCTAAATCTGAAGATAACCATTCCATTAATGCACCTACTATCAAAATCTGAAAATACTCTGTAAACACTTAGTCTTTCATTGTCCAAACAGCTACCCCAAAATAACCATTGCTCCAAATCAGCAACAAGCATGGGAGCATCATTACAAGATGTATCATTCAGAAACAAAGAGTGACTGCAATGACACATTCTGGAATCCCAAAAACTCATCCAAAACTGGATTGAGTTAGCACGAAACACATGTTCACTGCAAATCTGAAACATAACAGCTAAAAAACAAAGCTTGGCCATGTCCCAAACTGAAGAAGCCCTCCAAAAAGTCATCAACTCAACAAGTTTCCTATTTTCGCTCATGATTTCTCTCCAGTCCATGTGTATGATCACAAATGTATATATATGTTGGCTGATTAAAAGAGGAGCAGCAACGTACCTTCCATTCTTTTTTTCAACCATCTCCCAAGGCACGCACCTTCCATCATCCTCGATGCCCAGAAACATAAGCATGCGATCCTGGGTGTAGAAATTCATCTTCCCAAAGGCTCTATCATATTGGAGCTGCATCATACCATACATCATATGAATGTTAACTATGGAAGATGTAGAAATATATGTTGGTACAACACAAAGCCTCTCCATCACATCAGCTGCTGGTTCATTATTAATCTCCTCTCTTTGTGGTGTGTCCACAAGATCCCTCACCATGCCACCATGATCATGACGCATCTCAAACAGTGGGTTATCAAAAGATGTCTCATGATCCATTTTAAATAATGGATTGTCGACCCATTGAAAACTGTCATTATCCTTATGCTCATCCCAATTAACCTGCTGATCCAAATTTACATAATCTGATTTCATTGGACAATGGACTAACTCAAAGTCCTCCTGAATGCTATCGAGCTCATCAACCAACTGCCCAATCTCCATGGCTCTATCCTTATTCTCTTGTTCTCTAGTTTTTATAACAGCAGCAAGTTCCCTTTCAGTTTCATGCAATGTCATGTGAGCATCTGATAATGAGACTCTAGTTGACTCAAGCTCAAGAGTGAGCCTATCAACTTCTTCCTCTTTACCCTTTAATGCACCAAGGGTCTCTTCAACAAGCTTGATAGAATGATCCCTGTCTGTAAGTATATTTATGAAATCTGATTTCATGGTTTCCAAGGCTACTTTCAATGTTTGTAAATCAGCAATAGAGATTATCCCTTCAACACCCTTTTGCCTCCTCTCAATATGAGCCTTCCAATAAAGCTCTTCAACAAATTTATGAGTGTGATCAACATGGGATAGGGCTGCAACAATTGTGTCTTCAGTAGTCCTTGAATTAAAATCAGATTTTTGCATTAAAATTTCAGAATTATATACCTGGCAATGGTCTTCAAAAAAATCATTTGCCTTGGCTTCCTCTTTGCTTATCATTCGCTCTATTGATAGTTCATCACTTGGGGCAAGAGGAATTTCATTCCCAAGTGGTTGTTCGTCAAACTTAGGTGCCAACACACCCGGATCCCATGGTACAATAAGTTGATCACCATGTTGAGAAATCAAATGAACATTGTAATCTTCATGAGGAATTACCTTACTGAATGAGTTGCTCTCCAGATCAAGGAAGGTGTGACTGTCCCAAACTCCCTTATTCACATGCTTTCTCTGCTGCCCATTCTGAAACACATCAGTCCTATGGTCATCTGAAAATGCATCAAGGTTCTTATCAACATAGGTAATTGTGTCATCAAGCATTAAATCTGAAAATGCATCATAATCAGCAATAACCCCATTATTCAGTGAATTTTTATGGCTGTCCTGATGAGGTAAAACATCACTGAAATCTGATTGGAAATCAGCAAAATAATCAACTTTGTCAATGTATGCATCATCTCCCTTAGACTCATCAAGGCAACTATCGAACTTAGAGTCTTCAATAACTTGCTCCATAATCAGATCCAATGTTGCTGATTTAATGTTCTCATTAGATGCAATCTCATCATATATCGGTGCATGCATGTCCATGGAATCAATCTGTGATTCTACTACACATACCTCATGTAATGGACCATTGTCTTCAACACAATCTTCTGATTTGATTTCTTCTTCAATAGTAGTCTTTGAATCTTCAGCTCCATCAACATTGTGTTTTGATTTTTTGTTCATCTTCTCAAGAAGCCTCATTTTTTCATCTCCGTTTGGTTGTTGCCTCATACGCATATCAATGTAATCTTCATAAGTCATAAGGGCGTGATAACCCTCATCAAGAGCTTCCCACTCCTTCTAGAACTGATCAAGTAATTCAATGACTGTAGGCTCAACCTTTACCTGAGGAGGAATTCTAAGTGGAGAATTTGTCATCATAGCAGCCAACTGATTGATGGATTTCTACAACTCTCTCTGACCCTACCAAAACTTATGCTGAAACTTATTCCAATCACTGAGTGACTTCATCTTCATACCGGACTAACCAACTCTCAGCTGAAGAAGTTATGAAAAAACACACCAGATATGAACCCAAACAGGCTGGCAGAATAAGCTAAGCTCTGATACCACTGTAGCGTCCCCCCCTGGTTCTGCACTTTAGATATTTGGGAACTCTAATAAATCTCTCCTAGTTTTTTTCTTGATTCTTGCTTGCAACAAAAATATGACAAATGATAATGAAGCATTACAAATTATAAATGTTACTAATGAAACTGATAAATGAATCAGCATGCATAAATTTGTTATTGCAACAATATAGTAAGTTTCATTTTATTCATTCATATTCATGAAAATTGCTCCATATCAACATGCAAGCAATATGTATATATATGATCTAGGAATGAAACATATTACATATTAAACTACAGGTCCGAACCTATTTATGGATCACTTGTATATGCACTTTGGTGTCTCTATTCCCCATAAAGCATAATCACAAGTCTGTTGTAGCTGTTGTTGCAACTTATCATAGTCTGATTTTGGTTTGTAAGGAACCTCAAGAGCAGGAACAAGGTCCCCTTCAATTATAAACTCCTTCAACTGATGGACACCTATACCAACTTGCAAGCTGAATTCATTGTTCACCGGCAAATCTGGAACTACACTGTGGACTGTTGTAGCTGCACTCCATATTCATTCAATGATGTTTGACAGATCTGAAACTAAATGGTGGACTTTTGTAGCTGCACTCTGCCTACCCCTTTCATCAATAAATTAACCAGCACTCTCTCAAATGAGATAACTGTATCCCACAACCAAAATTCTACAGATTCAATGAAGGGTTTAGAATCTGCTTCAGACCTCTGTAACTGTTAATAGTGTCCAAAGGACAGGCAGCACCATCTTGAAGATTACCAACAATTTCTTATAGTAGTCTGTCTCATGCAAACACACTAAAAGACTCTCCACAGATGATTAAACTGATTGGGAAGGGTTTCCAGTGATCAAACCTATACAACCCTGTCCAATATATATAATTTCCTTCTCATGAAACACTACGGAATGTTAAGGTAATATGGCATCAAGAAATGAATACACCCACCACTCAAATATCCCAAACAACAACTCAAAATGGGACACCCAGCAAGGAGTTGACAGTGAAACAAAATCAATTTCAAATAATTAATGTTCAAACTACAACTTTTTCACAAAAGGTACAGTTGGTACTGTAGCACGGTACTATAGCAGTATGGCTATTGTAGCAATGGCATAAAAATATGCAATCTCCAAAACAAACACACCAAATTTCCTTCTGCAAGTCTGTCAATTAAACCCTCAAGAAATTATACTCTTCTAATCAAAACAAATACCTCTGTGAATCTTATTGAAGTGTTGATCCCGAACTCTGAATGAATCCGACAGACTGATTGCCTAGGGGTGATCTTTCACACCCGAAAGCAATGTTACTGAAGGAGGTTTTCGTCCCCAACAACCGATAGAGTCTCAAATGCTGATGAAACCCTAGTTGCTCCGTACTCTATAAATGATGATGAAGGCTCAGCCCTTCGGATGTGAATACTGTGTGGTGTCCTAGCTCCAAATATTCCCTGTATAATCTCTGAATGACCCTGTGTGGTAACCCAACTCCAGAAGTCTTTAAAACTGAAGTCCAACCGCAATCCCTATGTGGAAATGCCCAGATTGACTTGAGGGTAATCTTGCAACCCCGAAGCCAATGTCCCTGTAAGAGGTTGTCGTCTCTCACAAGCTCCAGAATCTCTATAAATGGCTCGCTGCAGAGTCCTCCAAAAAACAGAGAGAAAAATAATAATCTTCGCATAATCCAAATGATCTCCCAAAAGCCTTTTTAATATTCCCTTTTAGGGTTCTCCCAAATTAGGGCAAAATTAGGGTAGTGCACACAAAATAATTTAATTTCTAATTTTCTCTTATTTTCCCTCACCAGGCCCCCTTGTGCACTAGGTTCAACCACTTAAAGTTATTTTATAAAGTGGCCCCCCTTTTACAACGTTATAAGTGACCCTTTATAATATAAAGTACAAACTTTATAAATAATAAAATAATATGTCACTTAATGAAATTAACTTCGGCCATTAAAATACTGGACCTCCGCTTATCAGAATGAAAAACTATGAACAGTTTTGGATACCCAATTTGCCAAAGTGTAATCCTGCAGTTGACTCGTTGACCGAAACCATAAAAACGACCACTGCTAAAAATAGAAATCTCGTCAAACGACCTCCGAACGAGCCCAAATGACAGTCAATCAAAAGCTCTCTGGGTTTTGTCAAAGATTCTGATATCTCCAAAGGCTCCCCTACATCCGATTTAGCCTACGGGAGCTCATGTATAGGCTAATCTGCTCTGCACACTGACTGCCTAGAAAAGGGGACATTACACAATGACAACATAATTACTCAAAATTTCCAACACACCTTACTAAACCTCATCATTTAGAAGGATTCTAAAGTGGTCCCCCAATCATTCCTATACCCTCATCAGTATAGGACAATGTGACCATAGCATAGGGATTATCCTTTAAGTCCCATAACACTTAAATGAAAATGCCTATTCCCTAACCTTACATTAAGTCCATATAGGAAGGTTAATCAAGAATAAATCCTTATTTTTTAGCTACCACACCTTCATGGGCTAATTAAGGTCACTACCCCTCATCTAGAAATTAACATGATCATTGAAACCTACATGTTTAAGGGACCACCATTGTTGTCTTGTTAATGATTCCAATAAATTCCTAGTTATAGAACACCTGATCCTCAATGTTTAAGGTGTATCAATTCACAAGAATATAGTCATTGCATCAATGCAACTCCTTCTAAATTTGTGATTTCCTAGCTATTTCATCCTCTCAACTCCTTCTAGGACTCACATCTACCTAGTTATTTTATCATCACAAATCCTTCTAGGATTGGAAAATTTTCTTTTATTCAAGTCCTAAAAGAAGTTCTAGATCCATCCCAAGAACTCTTCCCTAACCCAAGATAGCATTAAAGCAATATATAACAACTCTCTCTAGAACTAAATACTTCACTTTGAAAAATATGCTTAAGCTATAACACAATTTTGAACTTTATAAAAAGGATGATACATTACATCTCAAAATAACATAATCTTCAATATAATTTTACCACTAAAAAGTATCTCACCAGTTTAAAATCCATAGTTAAATTGATCCAAGTGCTATTATAAAGCTATGTAAATAAGTATTTCTTTAGAAAATAAAATTGATAAATTACAATGTTATCTACTCCACTTAAATATTACAATAACATCCCATCCAATATATATGATAAGATAACATTTAATTATCTAGAACAATAAGAATACTAGGATTTATAAATATCATATTCCAAAAATATTCCTTGCTTTTGTTCAATAATCAAGCTCTCTTCATCTTACAAAACTACCTAGCTATTTAATAAACTTGGAAGTTTCATCTATGTAATACAAATCAAACTCTCATTTACATAACAAATTTTTATTCCAAGGTACATTAAAGTCAATCCATCTAGATGGTCTCCACGCCACCTTTTTTTGTCCTTCTTTATAAAATGGATTACCCATGAACTTGAGGAATACTTAGGGATTAGGACAACTCTTTAAGTAATGCATCTATAATGCTCTAAGTAAAATGCAAGAAAACATGCATAAAACATTGATAATAAACAAGGAGAGAATCCCATACTTCTCTCTATAATGGTTCCTTTACCTACTCAAGTCTTAGGAACCATTATAATTGTTTTTATTTCATTTTTATAAAAAATAACCAAGATCTCTTTTCTTTCCTTTCTCTAACAATAATATCCACCAATAGCCAAATCTTCTATGAAAAAATAATTCTAACTCAATATGACCACTAGCATAAGGATTTATCTTTTATTTTGCAAAAATAATACTAAAAGAGATTCAAATTTTTGTTTTAAGAAGAAAATAACATAAAAAACTCCATTCATTACTTTTGTAACATCTAATACAAAAATATTCAGCTCCTCTACAAAAGGAAAGAACATAACCATTTTATCTTTTATTCCCAACCAAAATGAACTATAAAATTTCATTAATAAAATCTACAAGCCCTTATAACCCAAATTCTAAAATTATTTACTTCTTCCCATAAAAATTTTTGAGCTCTAAATAATTAATAACCATATAGCTAATTAACACTAATCATTACAAAACATGGGCAACCAACACCAGATAATAGTAAATTCTTGTCTATCCAATTCCCATTTGAGGACAAGAAGGAGCACTCTCTTAAAAGTAATAAAAGGGTGTCTAGATGTGACTTAAGATGACTAACAAAGCTATTTAGGAGTAAAAAAAACTTAAAAACAACCTTCTCACTAGACAACAAAATATTATAGAGTATTCAATACTCTTCTATGTAGATCAAGGACTCAAAGAAAATAAATGTTAAATGCTCAACACTTATATAACCCACCACATAGTTGCTTTAACTGCTACAATTAAATTCAACTACAACAATACCTTAAAGGGTCCACCTTTATCTCTTGAACCTGAGATAGCACAACAATAAACACACTAACCATGGATAGATGTTGAAGAATGCATTGAGCCGACTAGCTAGGGAAGATGTATAGACATACGCTAAGTAGGAAGAGACCAATGCTAGACCAAAACAAAGCAATTGCTAGTACTAACATAGGTTTATGTGTGACTCTACATAGCATCCTCTCAAGGAGGAGCCACTAGTTTAGCAAACTAGGTTTTACCAACTCAATAAAAATAATAAGAAATATAACTACGACACTACCATGCTTCACAAAGCAAGAAGTAAATCATAAATCTTAGAAGAGCAATATCGATATCAAGTTACACTACCTTTGTCAATATTTCCTAATATCTCCTTCTCTTGATCCATGTTGCAATAATCCTCCTTTCTTTAAGCCCATGATTTCTTCCTCCAAAAGTCCCCTAAAATATCCACCAATAGATAGGCTTAGGTATGGATTTCTTGAATGAACAGAGTAATGTATGAAACACTTCATGAATACATTTTCCACCTTTTAAATATCTTGAATCCACTAATGCATGACATAATCATATTTTTTTAAATAAATTACCAAACCTTAGCACTTTAAAGCTTTATAAACCACATTATTTTTAGCCATACATTAATTGAATCAATTGCAATATCAATGGTTAATATTATTTATTAACCTTTTTATTAAAACTCTAAGTATTAATATTGCTAGCCATGTTAATACTCCTTTGGATTAATTAATTCTATGCTTCCAACCCAAGAAATACAAAAACTTAATCAAGTTCATAATACATCACATTGCTTTATCCTGGAGTAGGTGGATTTTTAATATAACCATATATTATCCCCTACCTACTAAGTATGAATCATTTTCCAATGGAAAGCTCATGGAACAATGATGTATTCAAACAATAAAATGCAATGCAACTATGTTAAGGGTATACTTTACCCTTGATCTATTTATGAACAAGTCATCCATCACTTAAATTTTCTATCAATTTAGGTGGTTATCTATTTTCAATCCATCGGTGAGAGTATTTGGTCCTGCAATCACAAATGCATCAACAATATTGTGTTCCAAGAATAGAAATAAAATATAAAATGCAAATACCACTCTTAATAAAATCATAAAATAAGTACATAAGTCAATATCAAGAATAAGTCATGCCAAAGAAGGGTGTTACATACTTCTCCCTTAGACTAAAAATAATCCTCTATGTTTCCTGCAAGTAAGCATACATATATTTTATTCAAATAAATATGGGAATTGCTTTCTTATTTCTTCAACATCTTCCAAAGTTACACAATTTTTAGAATACTAGTCCATTGGACCTTACATTGATCTAGGGTTTATTTCCTCAACATATTCAAACAAAACCCTTAAATCTTTACTAGTCTCACCTCAATGGCTAAGGGATATTTTATCTATAATTTATAAATATTCAAAACATGAGTAGGATCAGTAACATATTTCCTAAGCAATGATATGTTGAAAGTATCATGGATCTTTTATAGGTTGGTCAGTAAGGTGAGCCTATAGGCTACTAGAATAATCTTATCAATGATCTTAAAAGACCCAACATAGCGAGGATCCAACTTAGTTGACATGATGGCACTTTTCATGGGTAGTACCCTCAAGAAAACTCTATCCCCCATATAAAATTCTCTTGGTGATATTTTAAGATCAACATAGCTCTTTTGGCAATTGATCACTTCCTTGAGCCTCAATCAAATTGCTCTAAGTTGCTCCATCTCTCTGATAGTGTGTAGTCTAATCATAACCTAATCCTCTATATTATACCATGATAAATGTGTTCTACATATTCTACCATACAAGTATTTAGATGAGGCCATACCCAATTGTGCATGGTAACCATTATAACATGAAAATTTAACAAGATGCAAAAAGTATTTCCACTTAGACTTTTGGTCCATGCAGCACATGCTAAGCATGTCCTCTAAAAATTGGTTTATCCTTTTTTTTGGTCATCTATTTTTTGATGATATGCATAACTGATTTTTAGGTTAGTGCCCACTTCATGGTGAAGAGCCTATCAAAATTTTTACTTGAACCTAGAATTCCTATTCTATATAATCACCTTAGGAAACCAATGGAACTTGAAAATTTCTTTGGGAAATTTATTTTCCACCATAAGTGCATTTTATGACTTTATTCAACAAGTCTACATGAATATGAGTTAGCACTACTATGTGCTTTCTCCTACTCAAGGAATCTACAACCTTATTTTCTTTCCCTTTGATATACTCAATACTAAATTTATATTCTTCTAAGAACTCTATCCATATTCTATGTCTTGTGTTCAACATAGGTTGGGTAAAAAACATACCTTAAACTTTGATAGTTTATCTTTAGCTCAAAAGTTTTTCCCAAAAAATAATATCTTTATACCTTTAATGAATGCACAAATACTACCAATTCTAGGTCATGCATAACATAATTCACCTCATTCTTTGATGAGGGCATAAAGTTCCACTACCTAGGCATAGGTATAATTCTAACATTCCTAGGTTATTTTCTTAGTTGCTAATAATGTACGTGAGTTGTAAACTCACATAGGCTATGTTTGGCCATTAGCTAACCTTAGCTCATGATTATTAGTTGTTAGCATGCATTAAGGTTAGTTGGCATAATTTTTTTACTTCCTCCCTATTCATACTCTTTGTATGTGATTTAGGGAGTATTGTTTGTATTTGGGTATCCTTATGCATATTTAAACCTAATGAATATCGAATGCACATTGTTAATTTTACCCTGAAGTTATGGATTCACTATATCTTCTCCTATAGACTCAATGGGCCCATCTTGTGGGGCCTCTTTTTGAGGTTGTGCAAGCAAATTTTTCTTCTTTTTGAAGCATTCAGCCTCGATGTGTCCTTGTTTCTTACAATGATTACAAATATTTTTGCCATTATAAGAAGAGGAAGAAGAAGAAGGAGAAGAATACGAAGGAGTTACTAGAGTATTTTTGGACTACTATTGTTGTTGTGGCCCTATTTTGGGTGCCTTGGAGGAGGCACCTAAATTTGTAGCAATTTTCTCTTCCTCAAGTTGTGCCTTATTATACACTTCATTCAAAGTGGCACAAGGTGTATATTTTAACTCTCTAAAGAGTTGATCTTGCAAATCACTCTTAAACTTATTGATAAATTTAGGAGTTGGATCTAGGATTCCATTGAGAATACTCAATTTTTTAAACTTCCAATGTAATCTTAAACACTCATGTTGTGTCCTTGCCTCAAAAAAAGCCATTGAAAATCAATATCTTCAACAAATTGGAAGGATAGAATGGATCCTTCAATGTTTTGACAAAATCATCCCAAGTATTTATGGGATCTTGAGTGCTTTGATGGTCCTATACCAAAACCTTAGGAATACCAAAAAAAAAATAGTTTTGCAAATGCAACTTGGTCATATTTTTTAATTTTTTTGTAGGTAAACCATGTATCCATGTCAAGAATCTAGCTATTAAGGACATTCGGTTCTTGAGAGACATTATAAATATTAACCTCATATTTGATTTGAGGTCGAGGTTCAAGGGTTGGACTAGGTGGACTAGGGCTAGTTATGTTTTGAACCTTGTCAGCCAAGATGCTAATAAATTTAGCAATGACAACCATTTGATCCACCAAATTAGTAGCCATATGACCTTTGGTATAATCCAAGAGGGCTACACAAAATCTTCTCAAAACGAGTTGTAAATTTTACCTCACAGGGCACTTACAAGAGTTTTATGGGTTTCAAGAACTTACAATGAAGTTGAAATCTTACAATAGGGGCCTCTTAGGAATTTACAAAAGCTTTTCCCAACGGGGATGGATGCAAACATTTGCAAAATAGTTTGAGCTTTGAAGGTATTTACAATAGCTTTTGTGATTGTAATAATTGTAAATATTTTAAAAAATTAATGCAATGTGATAATATTTTAAATTGAATTAATTAAAATAATTCAATTTAAAAAATATTTGTATACCTTAGAAAAGGTGCAAAAAATAATTTTGCGCAATATAGCCCTATTGGAGTGTAGGTTTTGAATGATTAGCAGTGGCATAAACAGTCGCACTGATAACTACATAGTGAACACCGAACAATAAACCTCCATCAAGCATCATTTCACACCTGTGAAAATCAATAGGTGGCCACTGCATGGGTCTTGACCACCTAGTGGTGGTCAAATGGTATAGGGTATGTCCACCCTATTAAACCAATGCATTCTAGACATAGTGTAGATGTGGGATATTGTCCTATAATGCTACAAATAAAAACCAGCAAGCTATGAAACTCCTTTTTTGCATGCATTATCATAATTCAGGTTGTTTTCCCTATGATGCGACAAAGAAGTGGCTAAGATATGGAAGAAACAAGTGATGCCTATCGATTCAAGTAGCTACCATAGTCTGTAGCTACTATGCGATCCTCTTGGTTGTAAAAATGACTTCTATGGTATCTTTAGTAGCATCAACTGATAAAAATATTTAATGTGCACCATGCAACATCCAAATGAGAATTATGACATTTGTAGTCTAGACATCAGATTGGTCAGCTAGAAATTTTTTGAAAGGGGCACAAAAACAATCAATGAATTCATGATAATATTGATAATGAATCTACATCAATGATTGTGTCCTGTGTCCATGGAGGTGTTAGATCTAGTGTAAATCTATAAATAGTTGGCATAGAAATTTGGCATCTTTGATTGGTCTTACAAATTGTCAAAAGAACACCTACAACAGACCCACCTACAACTCATTTATGGCTTTGGATGCATCATCCATTGAGTGCAAGTATTATTTACAATCAATATCAAAAATATGTGGTAAAAATTCCCACATGTTGTATGCGGGGGCTGTATCAATGGTTTAAAAATAGAAGGGTGTACTATGCTTTATGACCATGTAACAAGCTTAGTTATCACTACGCAACCGTTTAGCTTTTTTTTTTCAACCATGTCTTAATTATCCACCACAAGAGGACAATATATTCATGATCTAGGCGAATATATTTCAGTAGATAATTAAGTTCTATTTACCAATTAAATAAATTCCCATACCTTTAATTAATTGAATAACCAATTTGCCTTTTAATATTATTATTAACTAGACATAGTTAATCATCATCTAAGTTACAATAACTTGAATCAGAATAATACCTTAATTCATTACTCAAATTAACCATATATTGATAATTAAACATAATCTTATTTGCTTATTAGATTATTCCATATATCATTGCATGATTTCATAACACATTTCATCATAAGCAATTAACATTTAAATAGCTTCTCATGGTAAACCAAATACAACATTCATACATAGCATTGAAAGTAAATTATAACATTCATGTCAACATCATTTGTAAACCACAAAATATAGACACAACATATATCCTGGGAACCCTCACAAGGAATAAACCCAACCTCCAAAATATGTTTCTCCTCTTATTTCATAAACTAGGATATCATAGTTACAATTTAGAAGGCATCCCACGGATCCTTTCTAAAACAATAATACAATTAAGGAACCCACTATTCTTTTTTAAATCATGATGCAATTAAGGAAAACCCCATTTCCTTTCTCTAATTCATCAATCTAAAACTTAAGAATATTACAAATTATTATATATGTTTATGAATGATCATTGAAATCATATTAAGGAGAAATATCATCGACTATCAAAGCGAACCCCATAAATTTCCTCGAGAATAAATTCCCCATTCATTCTCCCCTTGGTTACATCCCTTTCCACCAAGAGCATTGTTGAGTGGTATTTTCACCCCATTGTGAAAACACACTCTCCAATAGGATTTGGGTTCTAAATCCTCTGCTTGCAAAGAAATTAAACAAGTAACTTCTCCAAGGTTCCTGTTATGTTAACATTTTGCATCTGTATATTAATAATCTCAAATAAAAATATTCAATTAAAATGCTTGGAACACCTTAGTGGTTGCAAGTAACTGAAAACAAGGGGCATTGTGGTTTATTTTACTATGAAACTTAATGATTGTTCATTGAACCCTGATAAAGCAAATGTGATTTGGTCTCTATATGACCATCTTCGTAACTTCAAAATAAAATTTAATGAAATGCCATAACATGAAGGAATTATTTATGGATTTTGAAGTTTTTTAATTTTTTAATTTTATTTTAATGCTTGAAAAATTAAAATTGGAACTTCTGAAAATAAAGTGTAGCAAAAAGAAAATAAAATGCAAAAGAAAAAGAAATTAAAATTGCATTCAGTTTGATGCTATCCCATCCTAGCAAAACCGAAGATAATGAGATTTCCATGCATGCAACCTAACTTATTGAACCTGCAAACACGCACAATCCAGGTAAGTTAAGTGCTGGTCTCTGGGGTTTTGACTGTAATTTTAGATTTAGACATTCGCATGAAGCAACCAAGAGAACTTGCATTAAACTTCACCTATAAGCCTAGAAATCTAAAAGGGAAAAATAAAACAATTAAATCTTGCATGCATAAAATGACTCCTTTCTTGCCAAAAATATGCAAATTTTTGAACACTTCTGCATTAAAAATAAATCATGTTACAATAGCAAAATCTTTGGTTTTCTCAAAACCAGAAAAAGGGGAAGAAAAACACTCCCAAGCAGGACCAGAATGGCTTCTCACGTTAGGCACTGCAACTCTGCCCATAGCGGTTTTTGACCTTTGTACCTGTCCTGTGCTTCTGCTTTTAAAGTTCTTGTAAATTGCTTCTCCTTCCACGACGGTTCGTTTAGTCTTCCATATTGCTTTGTTTCACCTTCCTCGCCTTTCCATTGCTTTTGACCTTATGCTCAAGATCTTCTCTGTAAACTATAACGCCTCTATAGCCCTTACACATGTACGCCACGTGTTCCACACTTTTCTGCATGTTTTGTAACGGCCCCATGTAAATCGCAACAAAAAATAGCATGTCGTGATATCATGACATTTTTATGCATGCAACTTTGCTCCTTTACTTTCACCATGAAAACATGACATGTTGCGATATCGTGACATTTTCCTGCCAACAACCTTTCTTGCCTTCATGCATAGCGAAATGGCAACATGTCACGATATCGGGACAACTTTTTATTCTGTACACTTTGCTATTTTTGTCATGAAATCATGACACTTTTCTCTTCCGTACACCTCGGCTGCTTCCTATCATGAAATCATGACGTTTTTCATCTCCGTACGCCTCGGCTGCTTCCTGTCATGAAATCATGATGCTTTTAGTGCCTTGCCCTATTTGACTAGTTTGACCGTGATTTTGTGACATGTCATGATTTTGCGACAATTTTCCATTCTATCTTTCTCTCTCCTCTCTGGACCGTGATTTCACAACACGTCGTGAAATCATGACAATTTTTTATCAATGCCTCTTCCTACTTGCCTAGGCCGTGAAAGCTTGACATGTCACGATATCGTGATGTTTTTTCATTTCAGGCCGCGAAAGAGCAACATGTCACAATATCATGACACTTCGTTTTCAGTTGCGACAAAGCAACATGTCGCGATATCGCAACACTTTTCATTTTCTGGCAGTGACAGTGCAACATGTCGTGAAATCATGACACTTTTCATTTTTTGGCAGCGACAGCGCAACACGTCGCGAAATCGTGACACTTTTCATTTTATGCAACTTTGCCTTTTTTCTTTATTTTTAGCATCTGGGTCACTAAGATCTTCTTTGAAAGCATGCAAAAAAATGTGGGTCCCCAATTTTGGGGTGTGTTGTGGATCAGACACAACAAATGGCGACTCTGCTGTCAAATGCTCTTGAGCATTTTGTGAGAACCCAACCTGGAAGTATACAAACTTGGAAACCAGCATTAGCACATAAGAAATATAAATGAATGCCCATAGATAAAAAATACATGAATCATCAAAATTGTTAAGTATCAGCTCGATGTGTGCAATGTGTTTTCATTCCCTATCATTTGAACTTGATCAACATTCCATCGTCAGTTTTACATGAATGCATATGTGAGATTGTGAATGATTTGTGTAACCTAATAAATATGCTAAGAGATTTTGCTTTTATAAAAGGCATAGTCTTTCTTCTAGTATCATACACAAACATTCAAGATTATCAAACCCTCTTAGGATCAACTATATGTATAATGAATTGCTTTATTAGATCCCAAAGTTGGTTATGAGTCACTACTATCTTGAACCCATGTGTAAGTGAAAGTGAAATCAAAAATTTGGGGAATCAGACTCCCAACCTAACCGAGATGGGAGGTTAACCCTATCCTTACTATTCTGATTTGGAATTCATTACCTCACTTTGAGAAAAATAATTTAACCAATTATGGAAGAAATGGTCATGCTAGTCTAACCCTTTGAACAGATAGTGGTCTTATTTTTTAGACAAGACATGTTGCCATGCATGGGCATACCTAACCCCATAATCCAAGACTTACCTTCATTTCTTTGGACCTTGGGGATGACTACCCATCATTTGCGGAGGACAAGTAGTACGATCCTTCCAATCCAACATAAATATGAGATGGAAAAAATTAATTTTTTACTTCTTGGACCTTGGGGATGACTACCCATCCTTGCTAGGGACATGTAGTACGATCCTTCCAATCCAAGCTTTGGATAAAAATGGAAAATATTAATTTTATTGCTTAGACCTTGGGGATGACTACCCATCCTTTGCAGAGGACAAGTAGTACGATCCTTCCAGTCCAAGATTTAACATGAAATGAGACATAGGAGCCTTAGGGAATCAGATTCTCAACCTAAGCGAGATGAGAATTTATGCCCTATCCTTACTACTCCATGTAGGTTAAATCAAAGCTTTGGGGAGTTGGATCCTCAACCTAAGTTCGATGAGGATTTAGCCCTATCCTTACTACTCTGGTTTTAGGCTTTAAGCTTTATGGAAGTGGTCAAAACCACTATTTTAAGGATCATGCTGCATAATAGGATAGACATGAAATACTTCTTCCGCCCAACCTTTTCTTCCAAGCAAGGTTTTGATCATTTTTCTCAAGATCCTTTTTAATGTGTATAACATGTGCTTGGTTCTAGATACCTCAAGACTCAGTTCCCAACCTTAGGATTTTCTTCTTATTTGTGTGATAGCATAACCTTAAGAGGATTTGACACACTTTAATGATTTGTATTTGAAATGCATATGCAACTAATATGGCATGTATGTGCAAAGTGAGATGTAATATGGATGCATTGTCCTTTAAACTGCAGATGAAATATTTCCATATAAAACTGACTACTTCATGCATCACAAAATTCAAACGATATTATTAAACTGTTTGTATTTCTTGTGGAGCTTTCTACAACACAATTCCAATGTTTCATATTCTCCTGATTTAGAACATAAGTTAGCATCTCAAGGCAACTTTTTCATCATTTTTTTTTTTTTATAGACAAACAAAACATGTCAAATAAACACACAACTTTAAATTAAAACTTATTCAATCCAAAACCAAACTGCAATCCCAAAAATGAAAATTTGAAAACACAAACCAAAACCAAACCCAAAGTAACTTCAAAAAATGATCTTGAAAACACAAACCAAAACCCAAAAACCAAAATCTATATACAAATGTACAATATAATACAAGATGATGCAAATCTTGGATTATCACTTTCCTGGATCCCAAACATGATTAGAACATTTCAACAAAAATATAACATGATATGCATGCCAAATGTTGTGGGAATCCAACACAAACAAGACTAGACCAAACAATGCAACAAATTTCCACTTGCCATGCTCACCATACCAATTTGATTTAGTTCCAATAATACTCCCATAGGTGAGCATCAAATTACTAAAATGATTAGACAATAAATGATTTTCAATTTTATCATGTCTATTCTCTAAAATGTAAACTTCATAATTCCCTCCTTGATTTAGAATTAGGCTATCTTTTTCAAATATGCAATTTTGTAAGTAGTAGCCTATTTCTACAAATTTCAAAGCCAAATCATTTTCCAAATTTGTAGGCCAATTAAATTTGTGTAACAATTTACAAGCATGTAGGATATTTACTAAATTAGGATCATTAAAAGTTTTTATCCTAGATTCAATTAGTAATTTTTGATGAATTTTATTTAACAATTCAAGTGCATCAAATTCTTTTCCATTCATTGAAACAATGTTATTAAAGGTGTGATTAAAAATTATACCTTGTTTTTCATTTACCTTTAATGACATTTCACCATAAACATTATTTAAATTCAAAATATGGTCATCCTTTTCAATCCTCAAACATTCTTGGTCAAAGTGTATGTCCCATGACTCATCTTGATGATCCTTCATTTGAGTTTCTTCCAATTTACCAATATATTTGTCCTTTGGTTCCAATTCTTTGTTCACTATCCATGGTATCTCTTCATTTGAATCCTCCAAATCATCATGCAAACTTGCATCCGCA
This sequence comes from Wollemia nobilis, assembly GCA_028583015.1. NCBI lineage: Eukaryota > Viridiplantae > Streptophyta > Pinopsida > Araucariales > Araucariaceae > Wollemia > Wollemia nobilis. The sequence continues at coordinate 84,807 of JAQPPZ010001870.1, forward strand.
CCTTCAATGAATTTATATTCAACATGATCGAATTTTGTCACCTTTTCAAATCTTGTGAATATGAGATCTTCGTATGATGTAGAAGGTTCAACATTCTGCATATCAAGTGAAATATGAGTTTCATCTATAGGGATGTGAGAAAAGAATACATCATCATATCTCCCCCAACCATTGTAAAAATCGTCATCCAAATCCATAGAATGAAATTCCATGATGTTTGTGACATGATCTCTTGATTCATTCATCAATTCTTTTTCTTCTTTGTCCTTGGTAATAGAATCATCATGATCTTTCAAAGTTTGATGAGATTTGAAAATTTCTTCCAAAACATCCTCAAATTGTACAGGAGTTGTAAAGTCTTCCTTTGAGTAGGCAATTATGTTGTCCTGTATATCAATGGGCACACAAGTTTCATTAGTAGTTTTGGAATGAGTGAAATCTTCCCACTTCTTCCAGGCATCATAATAATCATCTTTCAAAATCAAGTGGTGACGTTCAACTACTTCTTCAACATCTTCCAATTCATCAATATGCTTCTCTTCAAACTCATCTTCACCTTCCTTAGATGGTTCAATTATTTCCAAAAGTGGATGTTTTCTTGAATTCAAATTTATAAGGCTATCATTGTCCAAATTAGTAACCCATGATTCAATTTTTTCATAATTTGGAGGGTGAATAATTTCTTGATCTTTAATTTTACACATCTCATCAATAGTATCTTCCAAGAACAAGTGGTGAAACTCTATCATGTCTTCAAATTCATTTATTTGTTTTATCCCAATTTCACTTCCAACCACTTTATTTAATTCTATGGTGGGTTTCGTCTTATCACATATATCAAACATTGTTGAATTTAGAACCCCTTCATCCGAAAAATTGTGTATATCTATGAATGAGATCATTTCTGCATAATCCTCACTAGTGGATGTTGGTTTAGCACTTTGCACCTCCCCTTGGACTACATCTAAGGTGGTCGTAAAATTTGGGTATTCAAGTTTATCCCCTTGATCATTTACCTTAGATATCATTGGAGTGGAGAGTGCTATATTTGATGGTTGGTGTAGGTTGGCATCAAAAGAACAATCTCTCATATGAACATGTTGTGCCTTTTCTTCTTCAAGACCTTGTCGTTCTATCTCTTCTAAGATCTCATGGATTTTCTCTAGAGACAAGCCACTCAGCTTTTCCTCAATGAGTGAAGCAAGTGTGGGGTGTATGGCTCCTAGGTATACTTCCATGGCTTCCTCTTCTAACATGTTAAAATTTTCCCACATTTGGGAGTGCAACTCATGAAATATTCCATTGAATTGACTCAAGGATTCATTAGGTTCTTTACATATGGAGGTAAACTAATTTTTCAAGATTTCTAAGTCAACTTGATTACCAAAATGGTGAAGATAGGCTGCTTCTAGTTGTATCCAAGAAGTCCTAACCTCCATAGGTAGTTGGCTGTACCAAAAGAATGGTTTATCATCCAAAATGTATGCAAATAACTTACAAGCCACCTCCTCATATAAAATCTAGAATTGACACAATGTATTCTTGTAGACATGTAGTCTTTGCAAGTATCCTAGTGGCACCTCTTGATTAAAACACCGTAAAAAATCCAATAACATTTTAGGAATTTGATAGGGTACCACAGGTATAGATAAACCCTCATAATGATCCTCTATCATTGATACCATTCTTTCTCTTAGAGATGTTATTTCAGCTCTTAGGGATAACATTTGCTCCTCAAGTGTTGCCATTAGTGAAACTTAAAATGTAATTTTAGAACCAAATCTGTTGAATATTCAATCTACAATGTAAAAAAATAAAAAAATAAAGTTAACATCAACTAAGAGATGTACTTATTAAAATAAAATGTCAAGTAATTGCATGAGACCAAAATTTTCAAAATTAAATCAAATCACATATTTCTATATGAACAATCAGAAAAGTGTTAGAATAATATACAGCATACCTGAATTGCTTAAAATAGAACAAGTAAATAAATTCAGGCCGTCCTTTTTACAATCTGCTGAGTGTTAGAGGACTAAAGCATAAAAAATTTAAATTTAAATAACACTAAAATAAACCCGTTCGGCACTTCTAGCACCAATCCGTTGAGTGGTGTTAGAGGCTGAAGATGCTAACAAATGGACTTGAAATATTTAGCAATGTAAAGCTCTTAAACAATTATAAACCTACAACATCTAAAATCACGATAAAATAAACCCCTTTTAGGCCCTCCTAGCGCCAATCTGTTGAGTGGTATTTTCACCCGATTGTGAAAACACACTCTTCGATAGGATTTGGGTTCTAAATCCTCTGCTTGCAAAGAAATTAAACAAGTAACTTCTCCAAGGTTCCTTTTATGTTAACATTTTGCATCTATATATTAATAATCTCAAATAAAAATATTCAATTAAAATGCTTGGAACACCTTAGTGGTTGCAAGTAACTGAAAACAAGGGGCATTGTGGTTTATTTTACTGTGAAACTTAATGATTGTTCATTGAACCCTGATAAAGTAAATGTGATTTGGTCTCTATATGACCATGCTGTAACTTCAAAATAAAATTTAATGAAATGCCATAACATGAAGGAATTATTTATGGATTTTGAAGTTTTTTAATTTTTTTATTTTATTTTAATACTTGAAAAATTAAAATTGGAACTTCTAAAAATAAAGTGTAGCAAAAAGAAAATAAAATGCAAAAGAAAAAGAAATTAAAATTGCATTCAGTTTGATGCTATCCCGTCCTGGAAAAACCGAAGATAATGAGATTTCCATGCATGCAACCTAACTTATTGAACCTGCAAACACGCACAATCCAGGTAAGTTAAGTGCTGGTCTCTAGGGTTTCGACTGTAATTTCAAATTTAGACATTCACATGAAGCAACCAAGAGAACTTGCATTAAACTTCACCTATAAGCCTAGAAATTTGAAAGGGAAAAATAAAACAATTAAATCTTGCATGCAAAAAATGACTCCTTATTTCTTGCCAACAAGATGCAAATTTTTGAACACTACTGCATTAAAAATAAATCATGTTACAATAGCAGACTCTCTGGTTTTCTCAAAACTATAAAAAGTGGAAGAAAAACACTCCCAAGTAGGCCCAGAATGGCTTCTTGCCTTAGGCACTGCAACTCTACCTGTAGCAGTTTTTAACCTTTGTACCTGTCCTGTGCTTCTGCTTTTAAAGTTCTTGTAAATTGCTTCTCCTTCCATGAAAGTTCATTTCATCTTCCAGATTGCTTTTTTTCACCTTCCTCGCCTTTCCATTACTTTTGACCTTATGCTCGAGATCTTCTCTATAAACTGTAATGCCTCTATAGCCCTTACACATGTACGCCATGTGTTCTACACTTTTTTGCATGTTCTATAACGGCCCCATGTAAATCGCAACAAAAAATAGCATGTCATGATATTGCGACGTTTTTATGCATGCAAATTTGCTCCTTTACTTTCACCGCGAAAACGTGACATGTCGCGATATCGCGATGTTTTCCTGCCAACAGCCTTTCCTGCCTTCATGCACAGTGAAATGGCGACATGTCGCGATATCGCGACAACTTTTCATTCCGTACACTTTGCTATTTTTTTGTCACGAAATCATGACACTTTTCTCTTTTGTACGCCTCGGCTACTTTCTGTTGTGAAATTGCGATGTTTTTCATCTCCGTACGCCTCGGCTGCTTCTTGTCGCAAAGCCGCGACGCTTTTAGTGCCTTGCTCTGTTTTACTAGTTTGACCATGATTTTGTGACATGTCATGATTTTTTGACAATTTTCCATTCTGTCTTTCTCTTTCCCCTTTGGACCGTGATTTCACAACATGTCATGAAATCGCGACAATTTTTGATCAATGCCTCTTCCTACTTGCCTGGGCCGCGAAAGCTTGACATGTCGTGATATCGCGACGTGTTTTCATTTCAGGCCGCGACGGAGCAACATGTCGCGATATCGCGACACTTTTTGTTTTCTACCGCGATGGAGCAACATGTTCCTATATCGTGACACTTTTCATTTTCTGGCAGCGACAACACAACATGTCGCGAAATCATGACACTTTTCATTTTTTGGCAGCAACAGTGCAACACGTCACGAAATCGTGACACTTTTCATTTTGTGCAACTTTGCCTTTTTTCTTGATTTTTAGCATTTGGGTCACTGAGATCTTCTTTGAAAGCATGCAAAAAATAAGGTGGGTCCCCAATTTTGGGGTGTGTTGTGGATCAGCCACAACAAGCATATTTCTAGGTTTCTATTATATGCAAACCTAATTTCCTCCATCTCTTTCACAAGATTGGTAAAAGGTTTATAAAGTTATCTACAAATTTTTTATACTTGTACTACAAATTTGGAATAGAAATTTCATCAATTTTTCTACCAAAAACTGCTTCCATACATTCATTGAATTACCACCAAGTTTATCTTTGATGGTGATCACTATTCCACCATATCATTTGATGTCATCATATTTTATCAATTTTTTATTTACAAAATTTCCAAATGTTTGATACAATTCCTTTATCGATTTAGATCCATAATTTCCAATCATAACTCATATGTTTTTACCACCAAATTAGTCTTTAAGGAGCTAATTCTCAAAAGGTCTTAATTCAATGCTTTCATGCTTTCTACCCATAAAATATTCTCTTCACAACAATTATAATGTGTGTCTCTAAAGTACTAGACATCCATTAGTATTAATATTAAATAAATATTAATTTAATTGATAAGACAACAATTATATTAAAAGGTGGGTTTTAATTGAAGGTTGACTATCAACCTCCTCAGTCTCTTCCAATTATTGGATAGCAGATTGCTCCAACGGTCAATTACATCTTACCTCTAATGGTTACGTCCAACCATTTTGCACCAAAGGTGTTAATTAATCAGGTGATTATGATAACCTTAATTCACATATGAGAGTCCAATTAGATAATCAACCCTTGACCATGTTTAATCCCACTGCACGTCCAACTGGTGATAGTTAGTCATCATTCGATGACCAACCTTGGCCATCTATTTGTGGCTACTCCTTAAGGGTATATATTCCCTTTTAGGCCCTATTCATTCTCTTGCACATATAGTGTGGGATTAAACGATCCCAAGGGTGACAAAATGGTTTTGGTTTCTCCTAATTATGTAGGAGTCGATGAATAAAAAATGACCAAGTGGTAACATTGAACAGGATCAATATGACAAATGGCATCACTAGTCTACACCATGCATACCTCCAACTGGAACCATGTCGACCATCGATGATAACACACAGTCTCTACCATGCGTGCCACCAATTGGAACCATGTTAACCACCAAGTGGTTGGTCACATGACCACCACTTGTGGTCAATAGCCTATGGGAATATTATTCTTTTTAAAGGGCATTATACCCTAAGCATATCCCATGTGGGATAATTCTCAAGAACCTATTTTAGTAGCTTTCACCTAAGAAAGCCTAGCATAAACCAGGCCGCTCTAGACGCTCATGGCTATTCCTTCAAAACATGAAAACATGCACAGTAAATTTCCATAAAAAAAAAACCTCTCACTATGGCTGACATATGATCACATATGACTATATCCACTATGTTTTGTTTCAAACAAATGCAATGTAGGAAGGAAAATATATAGGTAAATGTGTTTCAGCTTCGTTAATTCCCAACATCTTTTTTGCCTAAGCGACGTTCCTAGCTAGTAATAAAATATTCCAACATACATCACATTATCCGGTGTTAAACCATCTAATCTAATAGACCAATGTGCTTTAGCACATGGTTGTCCATTTTTAGAGACTAAACTTAGATCACTGACTTCTCCAACTCCAAGGTGATCCTACCAATGATATAGCATAGTATTTGACTAAATCGACATTGGATCTAATTAGTTATTCACCATCAAGATCATATATCCAATAGAGTAAACATAGGTAGCAAGGGAGACTATAAAAATTCTCCATTCCAACCAAAAGGAGACCCTATTCTTACCAGGTTGTAGGTCGAGCACAAAGTAGTGCTCATAGGCCACTCAAGGAATGGCTCACAGAGAAACATAGTTTCACATAGAAAATATATTACCCTTATATCAATCCTTTAGGAAATCAATGTGGTTTAATCAGGTTATATTTACGTGGAGTACATTTGGTAAAAATCCCTATTAAATTACCCAACAAATGCAGTTTATTAATGTCGAATCCATTTGACATAAAGGGTTGCATGAGGAAATTGATCATAAAATTATAACCATTGATATTGAGTCCCAAAAAGATAAAATTTATAAATCTCCAAACCCACGTTTAAAAGCTTCTTCATACCTAACTCACAGGTATTAAAATAGATTAAATAAGGTCAAATGCATTAGTCTTCTTTAAAGACCTTCCATACATAAACTTGATAGCAAATAAAGCTTATACAATAAGCTTCAACAATATTTTAATGAAATACTATAAATATAAACCCCAATTTAAATAAAGGAAGCTACAAAGAACATACATATATTTTGATAAGCAATTCAGTTCACCCAATAAGATTAAAACAAGATTTTAGTGGAAAACTATAACCTTTTAATTTTTAATAACAAATGAAGCTGCAAAATGAAGCTTTTAACTAGCATAGCGAATTCATCTTAATGAATTGTTCTTCAACAAGAGAAACAAGAAATCACCAATCTAAAATTCTGTAAGACTGACTTTCCCCAAACTCCTTATTTCTTGAATCCTTCTAATATTCCAAGAAAACCTCTTTCTTCAACTAGGAAATATCTCAAACCTTCTAGTTTCTGATCCACTAAGCTGGACAACATACTCCCTAGGTTTCCAAGACTTCCTCTCCCTAATATTCCAAAGAGGATCTCTATTTATAGGGAAAATCCACCTCTCATGAGCCAACTAGTGGCCTATTAAAATATTATGCAAGAGGTGTTATATTATACTAATTATATTCATTCCCACCACCCCCATGTGATTGGGAATCAATTTATTCATTCTTAATTTGGGAAATTCCAAGATAGGTGGGTGCATGCCCCTTCTTGTTTTTGTGTCCCCCTTATGGCCAACATCCTACATTCTTGACCATATTTAAAATTAGAGGAAATAATATCTCTTTTCTTTCCACTAAACATATTAGGCCATGAGATGATTAAAATAATCATTCAACATTTAAATAATACTAGTGCCTAATTTGATCCAATCATAATTAGGCATCTAATTTAATTCATAATTAAATGCATTTAAATCTAATCCAACATGATTAGTTGAATTTCAAAACCAATTACTTTCTTCCAAAACCCTACAAAATACCTTAATTAGAGTTTTGTAGTAATATTTAGGGTTAAAAACCCCTTAGATAGGTATTAATTGATCCCTTTGATCAATTAATATACTTTGAAAGGGTTTAAGGGGAACGGGCTATGACATACACCCCCCCTTAGATTAAATACAGTCCTATGTGTTTTGAATAGTTAACTTAGTGAGTACATAATTCATGCAAAACTAGTATTAATCCTATTATTTTACAACCTAAGTCATCATATTTTTCTTTACTTTCAGCATATCATTATTGATGATAAGATACCTATTCCATCCATGAGAGTACCTAGACCTTCAAAAATGTAATATATCAGCAGTACCATATCCTTTAAACAACATAACACCCATTTTGCATAAACAATAAGTATTGAAAATATCATCAATACATAATCTCATCATAAATATTACAATTTTAAACCATCTATTATTGCATAACAGTTGAATTAGAGAACTAAAATAAAAAAAATTGCAAAATGATGTTATAAATATATCATGAAATTATGCTTTTGTCCTATATTATACATACAAAGTCTCATTAATTTAATCAAAACTCCCACCAAGGAGTATCACAGTATAATTTTTTAACCCTTACCATGAGTTATCTAATGGAATTAAATGTCAACAAAGATACATCATAATTTCAAAATATCCATTTAGGATATCCACATATGTCCTAAGATGCATTTTTGGAAAACTTTTTGCCATCACCAGAGCATCCACCCAAATGTCTCTTGGTTTTGTATCATAAATATATGAAGAAGTCCCATACCTTCTCCAATAATGAACACCAATCTATCCTTCAAATTCATATAATTTTCATAAAAAAATCAAGGAGATAGGTTCAATTTTCATAAATAAAAAAAGGTTGTTGAAATTTTGAAGATAATTGATCAGAGGATTCAACATGGTGATGTTGGTGAAACTACTAGGTAGGAGGAACGAATAAAACTAGCAGAGTTTCATAACGTTTTGGCCTGTGAGGAAATCCATTGGAGGAAAAAATCAAGGGCTCTTTGGTTCAAAGATGGAGATTCAAATTCCAAGTTTTTTCACATCACCATGCTTAGAAACAGAAGCAATAACAAGATAAAATTTAAAAAAAAAAATAGATGGTTCTATTACTCAAGACTTAACAGAAATTAGAAAGGAGGTAGTAACTTATTTCAATTCTATCCTTGGTCAGGAATCGCAGTGCAATGAGGAGGCCAAATATATTCTATTGCAATCCATTGCTAGCATAATAAATGAGGATATAAACCTTAATATCTAGCTCTCATTTTTGATGAGGAAATTAAGGAAGCCTTATTTAGCATGGAGCCAGACAAAGCCCCGGGACCCGATGACTTTCCCCCTCGTTTCTATCAAGATTTTTGGGACATCGTAAGTGAGGATGTAATTTATAATTTCAAAGAATTCCAAGCAATCAATCATATCCCAAAAGGTCTCAACTCTAATTTTATTTCTCTAATTCCTAATAAGCAAACCCCTGAATCTATGGCTGACTTCAGGACAATCAGTTTGTGCAATTTTTCTTACAAAATCCTAACTAAAGCCATTGTAAATATAATGAGATATGTTCTACCTTGCATCATAGATCCATGTTAGGGAAGCTTTGTCTAGGGTAGGTCAATCTTGTATGGAGCTATCATAGTTCATGAAGCTTTACACTCTGCTCATAAGACTAACAGTTCTATTTTTGCCCTCAAGCTTGATATGAACAAAGCATTTGACAGGCTAAATTGGGATTTTTTGATTTTTGTCCTCCTTAAGTTTGGTTTTCACCACCAATGGGTTAATTTGATCAAATAATGCATTTCTAAAATATGGTTCTCAATTTTGGTTAATGGAAAAATTGCTGGTTACTTTCAAATTCATAGAGGAATTCGACATGGGGACCCTATCAACCCCATGTTATTCATCATTGTAGTAGAAGCTTTAGGCAAAACCATAAAAAATGCTTGTAGTTCAAGGCTAATATCAAGAATCAAGGCAACATCTCTCACTAGGTTTTTTTCTCACCAATAATTCATCGATGATACCCTTCTATTGACTAAGGTTTCAGTGGTTGAGGCCAAAATAATCAAATACATCCTACAACTCTATGAGGAAACTACTGGTTAGAAAGTTAATTTTAGTAAAAACAAGTTATATTTATTGAACACCCTCATTCAGAGGCAAGGAAGGATTACAAAAATTTTAGAGTGTGATATATGTTGAGCAAAGTGCAGCTACAGGATTGTCATTGTTGTCAACACAAACAGCTAGATCATTTGATTCAGTGCAGCAATAGGAAGTTCAGATGCAGCAAACAGGAAGTTTAGAGATCTCTCAAAATATGTACAGTTTTTTTCCAAAAAGACCTAAGTGGCCCACATGCAAAAATTCAAAGAAAAATACAAGGAACATATTCAAAAAATAGGAAAACTGTCGTGATTTCGTGACATATTGGAGGAGAGAGAAAGTGCAAAGAAAAACTGTCATGATTTTGCAACATACTGGAGGAGAGAGAAATAGCAGAGAAAACTGTCATAATTTTGTGACAAGTTCGAAGTAGAGGTGCAAGCAAGTAAAATTGTCATGATTTTGTGACATGTTGGAAGAGAAGAAGGCAAGTTGAAAAACTATCGTGATTTCGTGACATGTTCGAAGAGAAAGCACAAGCAGGAATAACTGTCGTGATTTTGTGACATGTTAGAAGGGGAAGAGAAAGCAGGTTAAAGTGTCACGATTTCACGACAAGTCAAAAGAGAAAGTGAAAGCAAGATAAAGTGTTATGATTTCACGACATGCTATAGAAGAGAGTTCAAAGTGAGAACTGTCACGATTTCATGACAAGTTTGAGGAGAGAGAAAGTAAAATGAAAAATGTCATGATTTTGCAACATGCTACAGAGTTCAAAGTGAGAACTGTCACATTTTCATGACATGCTACAAATTTCGAAGTGAGAACTGTCACAATTTCACGACAGGCTACAGATGAAAATGTTCTAAGTGAGGACTGTCATGATTTCATGACATGCAGCAAAGGAAAGAGTGCAAAGTGAGAACTATCATGATTTCGTGACATGCTGTAGAGGAAAGAGTTTGAAGTGAGAACTATCATGATTTAATGACATGCTATAGAGGAAAGAGTTTGAAGTAATAACTATCATGATTTCATGACATGTTGCAGAGGAAAGAGTTCAAAGTAAGAACTATCACGATTTCACGACATGCTGCAGATGAAAGAGTTTGAAGTGAGAACTATCGTGTTTTCGTGACATGCTACAGAGGAAATATTTTGAAGTAAAAACTATCATGATTTCATGACAGGTTGTGGAGAAAGCATACGAATGCAGAAAGTGTCACAATTTTACGATAGGATGAAGGGAAAGTGTACGGATGCAGAAAGTGTCATGATTTTATGATAGGTTGAAAACAAAGCATATGGATGCAAAAAGTGTCATGATTTTGTGACAGGTTGAAGAGAAAGTGTATAGATACAGAAAGTGTCACGATTTCATGATAGGTTGAAAAGAAAGCATATAGATATAGAAAGTGTCGTGATTTTATGATAGGTTGAAGAGAAAATGTATGGGTGCAAAAAGTATCATGATTTTATGACAGGTTGAAGAGAAAGCGTATGGATGCAGAAAGTGTCATGATTTCATGATAGAAATAGAATAGAAGACTTCGAAGGCACAAGTGTCATGATTTTGTGACAAAATAAAATAAGTGAAGTGCAAAATCAAAAGTGTCATGATTTTGCAACAAAAGTAGAGAGCAAGTCTTCGAGAGAAAAACTGTCATGTTTTTGCAACAAAAGTAAAGTCAAAGGCTAAGAATACATAAGTGTCATGATATCACGATAGAAATAAATACAAAGGCTTCAAAGACAGAAGTGTCATGATATCATGATAGAAAGTAAAGTCAAAGGCTAAGTAGATAGAAGTGTCGCGATATCACGATCGAAAGAAAGACAAAGGCTTCGAAGACAGAAGTGTTGCGATATCATGATAGAAAGAAAGTCAAAGGCTACAAGAGGTAGAAGTGTCGTGATATCATGACAAAAGGAAAAAGGAATAGTATGGAGGCAAAAGTGTCAGGAATCATGACATGTGTTTTTGCGGCAACAACTACAGAAGAGTTACAGGGAAATTTGAAGCCGACGAAGACCGATGATAGCCGACGAGAATTAGGGTTTACAGTCGATGAAAGCAAGGGTTTACAACCGATGATGATTAGGCTTTGCACTTGCATAATCAACCGACTAAAGTTAGAATTTTATCATGAAAATTTGGTTATAAAAGAAGGGTTATTTGGAGATTTTAGAAGTATCGAATTTGCATGAATTAAGCCTGCAACACACAAAGAGCGAGTCATGTCGAATCGAGCTAAGTGTAAAGTAAGAGTGCATAGAGATTAGAAAAGCACAAAGGGGCAGAAGTGATCATTTTATTGTATCGAAGTAAAGTGTGTGAGGCATTTGCATAGAAGTAGACTATTTTGAAATAGATTGTGCGAAGCGATTGCACAGAAGAAGTAGAGTGCACATAAACAACAGACTGTGTGTGATAAGGGTGAAGGTATTTTTCTGTAAATTTCATAGATTCACTTAAAGTCCAAGTTGTAGCTTGGCATCATGGGTTGGTGCTCCTTCCAGTAGGTGCTAATGAATTAGGGGTTGTTGCTCCTTTCTGTTGGTACAAAAAAATTGAGGGGTTGGTGCTCCTTCTAGTTGGTGCTAGTAAATAGATTGTAAAGTTGTTGTTTTGCAAAGGCTGGATTTGGATGGTAGTCTAAGCAGTAATTTTTGAGGAGTAGCCACATTGGTGAAACTCGTTAAATATTGTGTTGTGTGATTCTATATTGTTAACTTGTTGTATCTATTTTGAGTTTGCTTTATTTCAACATTAAGAGTTGTAAATTTAAAGTTTTAAAATAACACACTGATTCACTCCCCCTCTCAATGTCACTATGAGTATAACAATTGGTATTAGAGCAAGGTTCCTAAATAGGCTCAATCAGCTAGGGTGATCTTGGAAGTGACGTAATGATAGGCGATGAAGATTTCTCCTCAAACAAAGCACCATTGTTTGACAGAACTAATTATGCATTCTAGAAAATTAGGATGCAGACATATCTCTGTGCTTTGGGATTTGATATCTGGAATGCAATAGTTAATGGTTACATAGCTCCTGCCACTGCTCCAATCGACAGCACCGATAAAAATGCATTTGAAAATTACTCAAAAGCAAAAAATGCCATCATGTGTGGATTAGTGGACAATGAGCTGGTCAAGATCATAAGTTGTGAATCGACAAAAGATGTATGGGACAAACTAGAGAATATTCATGAGGGAGACGATAAGATCAAGGAAGCCAAGCTTCAAACACATCAATCTCAATTTGAATCATTAAAGATGACCAATGATGAGAACATAGAGGCTTTTATGTTGAGAGTTAATGGAATCACTAATTCGATCAGAGGTCTCGATGAAGATATGGATGATGCTACTATCATGAAAAAGGTATTAAGATCGCTTCCTCAAAGGTTTAATTTTAAAGTCTCAGCCATAGAAGAAGCTAAAGATCTAAATCACTTTAGCATGGATGAGATACATGGTTCCTTGAATACTTATGAAATGAGAATAGGAAGGTCTAATCCCACAGATAGAGAAGCATCGTTTAAAGCCCTAAAAGGTAAAGACACAAAACAAGAGTCTGAAGAAGAAGAGACATCAGATGAAATAGAAGCAAATTTTGTCAGAAAACTAAGAAAGGGAAAAGGAAAATACAGAGGCATTGGGCACTTTGCAACCAAATGTCCACTCAATGAGAATAACAAGGGCGAGGAAGCATTGCACCAATAAATAAGTGAATGGAAGAAGAAAAAAAAATTTAGAAAATGCAACTTCAAAAAGAAAAGTTTCATCTCCAGGAATGCAAATTCTTTGGAGGACAGCTCTAGTGAGGATTCTGAAGAAGAAACAGGTGAAGCTCTATTCATGGCATTTGAAGTAGAAAAATTAGAAGAGGTAGAAAAATAAAAAAAGAGGGAAGGAATGAACTCTAAAGTATCTGTTGAAAAACCTGAGGCTGAAGTAGATCTAGAAGGTGAGCTAGTCTCTGCACTTGTAGAATGGAAATATGAGAAAAGAAAGAATAATAAAATTTCAAGAAAGCTTGAGGATGCGAGCGACATCATAACCAGCTTAAAAATACAAACAAAAGAATACATGAAAATGTCTGAAGATCTTGAAGTTCAGATAACCATGAAGATAGATTACTGCTATAACTAGAAGAAGAGAATGTTGGTCTACGAATGCAGATACAAGAGTTGGATCAAAAAATTAGCTACCATCACAAACATGAAGAAAGTTCGATGAAGCTGGATAAAATTTTAAGTGATCAAAGACCTGCAGGCATTAAATTTGGTTTGGGCTTCATTGAAGGAGAATCGTCAAATGGACCAAAAGACAGAAATGTAGAAACTATAAAGAATGAAGATAAGAAATATGCTGATGAAAGAAAAACAACTCATGCAAAAGAAAGTAGTAATGCAAGGCCCGAAAGGAGAACTGATAATGATGGATTTACCAAGGTCACACATCAAAGGAGAAGAAGACCTATGGCTCCTACAACAACCTGGAAAAGACCATCTTTCAGGTTCAATCATTTTTTTTCTGGTTTTTGTTTCAAATGTAATGGTTATGGGCATAAAATTGCAGACTGCAAGTATAATGTAGGACCAAGAAATTTCACTAGTAGAAATGCTTTTTCACCGCTAATAAATTATGCAGTAGAATGTTTTAACTGTCATAACTTTGGGCATATTGTAAGAAATTGTCATAGTACTTCTATTTCAAATCAACCTTAGAAAAGAAAATTTCAACCAAATAGGACAATATAAAATAGAAAACTTTCTGAAAGATATGCACAAGATACTGAAAAAGGAAATTTCAAACTAGAGCCCAATACAGTAGGCAAAACAAAGTGGAAACAGACAGAGCAGCTTAAAGAAGAAAAGGAATCCCTAATAGTTCAAACAGCTTTCAAGGCACAAAATAAATGTGTACCATAGATACTTGACAGTGGATGCTCAATTCATATGACAAGTGATAAACATAAATTTGAAAAATTACAGAAATATCAGGGTGGTTTTGTAAAGTTTGGGAATAATGATGGAGCTAAGATAATCGAAAAAGGATCAGTTAAAATTAGTGATGGGAAAATAAAGTCAGAAGAAGTTTTGTTTGTAAATGCTTTGAAACACAACCTGTTAAGTGTTAGTTAGATCTGTGATAAAGGACATGAAGTAGTATTCAAGAAGCAGGGTTGTGAAGTCAGAAAAACAAACAGTGGAAAATTGATAGCAACTGGATCAAGGACGTCTGGCAACCTATACACACTCTCAGAAACTTTAGAAGGTACTTGTTTCATTAGACAGGAAGAAGAAAATTGGCTATGGCACAAGAGGCTTGGACACATTAGTTTCGATAATCTGGTGAAAATCAGCTCGAAATAGGCAGTGAGAGATATTTCAACGATTAGAAAACCTTAAAATAGCATTTGTGCTTTATGTCAAAAGGGAAAGAAAACCAGAGTCTCATTCAAAACAAAAGAGTACCACACTAGCAAACCTTTGGAACTTATACATACAGATTTATGTGAACCCATGAGAACACAAAGCATAAATGGTGACAAATACTTTATGTTGTGTATTGATGATTATTCCCGAATGACATTGATATTTTTCTTAAAGAATAAAACATAAGCTTTTGAAATGTTCAGATCTTTCAAAAATCTAGTTGAGAATAAAACAGGAAAAGGGATCAAATATTTAAGATCAGATAGAGGAGGAGAATTCATTTTAGATGAGTTTACAGAATACTGTGAAAAACATGGTATCAGGAGATAATATTTAGCAGCTAGAACACCCCAGCAAAATGGTGTGTTAGAAAGAAAAAACAAAACAGTACATGAAATGGCATGCACTATGTTGGATGAGAATAAAATAGTAGACAGATTTTGGAAAGAAGCAGTCCACACTATAGTATACATCCAAAAAAGGTACATGCTGAGAACACATGAAAGCAAAACTCCTTATGAGTTGTGGTTCGGTAGAATGGCAACATCAAAAAACCTCAAAGTTTTTTTCTGTAAGTGTTACATCAAAAAAACTGAAGATAATCTTGGAAAGTTTGAAAATAGAGCAGATGAAGGTGTCTTCGTTGGCTATTCGTCAAAAAGCAAAGCTTACAAATGCTACAACAAGAGACTCAAGAAAATTGTGGACAATGTCGATGTTAAATTTGATGAAGGTAGGGAACGAATAGTTAACTTTGAAGAAAACTACCCAATTTATGAAGAAGTCATTGAAGGAGATGAGGAAAATGAAACACAAAAAAAACCAACACTTGAATCAGATGACATAATTGATGACTCAGAGGTGGAAGAAAATAAGAAATTCAGAACAGGCAGCCGATAGAAAAATCATCCTAGAGATCAAATAATTAGAGATCCCACAGCTGGTGTTCATACAAGAAAGAAATTAGTAAGTAATTACTCTCTTTTATCCAACATTGAGCCCAAAAATATAGCTGAGGCAAGCAAAGATGATATCTGGATGAAGGCAATAAATAAAGAATTAGATTAGATTGAAAAGAACAAAACTTGGGAATTAGTACCTAGACCTGCAAATAAGAATGTAATCGGCACCAAATGGATATTTCAAAACAAATTGAATGAATACGGACCGGTCGTTAGGAATAAAGCAAGACTGGTTTGTAAAGGTTATGCACAAGTTGAAGGCATTGATTTTGAGGAGACTTTTGCACTAGTGGCCAGACTAGAAGCAATCAGAATGTTTCTGGCCTTAGAAGTCTATAAGAATTTTAGATTTTATCAAATGGATGTAAAATCAGCTTTTTTAAATGGGACACTTAAAGAAGAGGTTTATATTGAACAACCAGATGGTTTCCAAATTGGTGAAGATCCCAACCTTGTATGCAAATTAAAGAAAGCTTTATATGGCTTAAAAAATGCACCCGAACACAAGCTTATACTGAGAGGGGGGGGGTGAACAGTATAAGACCACTTTTCACTTTTTCTTTCAAAACAGATTTCAATTCAATATTATGTAGTATAAAGATAGCAATAACAATAGCAGTAATCAAAGCAATGCACAAAACACCATCCATAAAGTGACACAACAATTTACATGGTTCACCCAATGTGGGCTACTCCACGGATAAAACTTTTCTCTAAAAGTCATATCATAGTTCTTTGGAAAACCTTCCCAATTACAAAGTTTATGAGCCTCTGCTCAAAGGAGATACCTTCCCCTAACTCTGCTCTGGTTTGTGATCCTCTATAAAACCTCTGCCTCTTCTGCCATTAGCAAGTGAAACTCTATCCATAGAAGACACCTGTCTTCCCTGCTCTGGCTGGAGACCTCTGTCCTCAACTCTATCACCTCAAAGCTGGTCCTCAAATTTGCACCAAAACATAGTCCTTCGATCTGGCACAAATGTCCTCTTCCTCTTTCTCTAGTCTACACCAAACACAGTCTTTCGGTCTGGAACAAGTCTGTCCTCTTCCTCTGTTCTACATAAAATACAGTCCTTTGCTATTTTTGCATAATTACAGCTGCACTCGATCGAACATTGACCTCTACACCTCTACGCAAACACAGCAGCAATGTCTATGTGCATTTTGCTTCCTTGCAGTCTCTCTTACTTGGAAGACTCGGTAAAATGCACTCTGACACTGCTATCGATCTTCGCACTCTATTTTTTTGGTGATCGAACTTCACCCCCACACTATATCTACGAACGTCACTCTTCGAACACACACTTCAATCGAATCGATTCGACTCGGTCTCTGTGCACTATGAACTTTACTTACGCAAGTTCAAAAATCACCATTCAAATTACCCTCAATCTCGAAACAACCCTCCTTTTATAGCATAAATTCTAAGATCAAAACACTCAATCTTAGTCGGTTGTAACCCTAGAATTCATCGGCTGCAAAACCCTAAGCATTGTCGGCTCAAAGTTAACTCGTTGACTTCAACTGCCTCTGGTTCTGTAGCTTTCCTATGAAACTACATGTCACGATATCGCTACACCTTTGCCTATTGTACACCTTCTTTTTCCTGCTATCGCAAAATCATGACACTACAGCCTTTGTTGACCTCCTTTCTGCTTATGTCACAAAATTGTGACATTTCTAACACTGTACATTCTCTCTCCTCTTTGAGTCATGAAATCATGACTTCTTCCTCCTTCGCTAGAGTCTGCACTTGCCTTCTGGTTGCGAAACTATGACATGTCACAAAATTACGACACTTTCTACTTTTGCTGATGTCATCTTCACTTCTGTCACAAAATCATGACCCTTCTTGCTTCTTCAACCTTTTATCGGCTTGCACTAGTGAAAATGGAACATGTCACAAAATCACGACACTTTCGCTGCCTTAAGCTTTTCTTTGCCTTACACCTACAAAATTGGAACATGTCACAAAATCATGACGCTTTTGCATTCAAGCTCTTCCTTCCTGAATTCATTATGAAATTGCGATGCTTCTTCTATAGAAGACTTGCTTCTTATTTTTGTCATGAAATCGTGACACTTTCACCAACTGAATGCTGCCATCTCAACCTGTCGTGAAATTGTGATATTTTCTGCATCCATAAGCTGTTCCTTCATCCTGTCACGAAATCGTGATGCTTTTAGCTTCCATACATTTTCTCTATTGTCTGTCATGAAAACGTGACACTTTCAGCTTTCAAAAGCTTTCCTTGCAACTTGTCATGAAATCCTGCGCTTCTCATTTTGAGATTTTTAGCATGTCGCAAAAATGTGACAGTCCTCACTTGGAACTTTGCATCATGTCACAAAATCATGATAGTTCCTGAATAAATTTCTCTCTCTTCAAACTTGTCATGAAATCATGACAGTTCACACTACGGACTCTCTCTTCAGCATCATGTCATGAAATCGTGACACTTTTTCATCCGTACAACCTTATTTGCAGAACATCGTGAAATCGTGACACTTTTCCTTCTCTGCCTTCCTGCACTTTTTGAGTCACAAAAATGCAACATGTCACGAAATCATGACACTTTCCATATTCCTCTTCTTCTCTGCCAACATGTCATGAAATCATGATAGATTTTCTAGCTATGTCTCTGTCTTCCAACATGTCATGAAATCATGACAGTTTTGCCAGAACTTTCTCTCTCCTCAAACATGTCGCGAAATTGTGACAGTTTTTCCAGTCGCCTGCATACTTTTTCTTACTTGTATTTTTCTTGATCTTTTGCAACTGGGCTACTCTGATCTTCTTGGAAACTTACTGACCATGCTGAAACCTTCATCAAAACAAATTCTTTGACATAAAAACAAATTTCTTCAAAAACTTCTTGACATCAATGACATCTACTCTTGAGCAAAGGCAATGTACCCATGGTACCCAAAATTTCCAAAAATCTCCCCCTTTGTCATTGATGGCAAACCTTTATGGAAAACACATCTCAAGAGCCAAAACTGAAACCAACTTTGGGGCTAACAACTAAGAATTTGTCTTTGAAGTTTTTGCTTCCCCTGACTTGAAGCTCTCTTCTTAACTCATATCTCCCCCTTGCTCATATCTATCCCCATTTGTCATCAATGGTAAAGGGTCACCTTTGGGGCTCGGGACTAAGAATGAGCCTCTTAGATTAGTCCCTTCCCCACCTCCTAATGAGGTGATTAAAACAAGGGTGGGAGTAAAACTCCCATTAGGCACTCATCATCATCAGTGTCTACAATTTCCTTGCCAAGTCTTCTCTTGAATTCTTTGTCCATATTTTTGTTCTTGTCACTATTTTTGTTCTTGTTCTCATTCTTGTTCTTATCCATGCCTTGATCCATGGACCTGTTCATATCACTTTTCCTGTTCCTGTACCTTGGCAGTTCAGTTCTGCACTATCTAGTTGTGTGACCTGCATTGTTGCATTTATAATAAGTAACAAAGTTATTTCTTTTAGGCATACTGGTTCTTTGAATCTGCCTGTTCTGACCAAATATGTTTCTGTTATTTGTCTTGCAATAAAATGCCTTGTGCCCAAACTGTTGACAAGAGTAACAATACCCTTGAAAGAAACTAAAACTTCTGAAATTGTTGTTTACCCTCTTCATTTGATCTATGCACTGTGAAGCCATGTGACCAAACCTTTGATACACAAAACATCTACCATGAAATATTCTTCTGTTTGACCTCTTGGGTCTCGAATACTTCTTCGCATTCAAAATTTTGTTTTCTATTTCTACGCATTTATCACTCATAGAATCTTTCTCTGAACCACTCTCTTCATCAGAACTCTCTTCTTTTTGAAATATTTTACTAGATTCCCCAACCTGTTCATTGTGTGGTTTAACAAAACCAAGACCTGTTTTATCTGTTGTCTTTCTTTGACCTTTGATAAGAGATTTAACATTTTTGGATATTTCTTGAAACCTGTACAACTTATCCTTGTACTCTTTATTTTCCTCTTTCAAGGAAGCCATTTTTTGTTCTAATTCACTATACTCAAGCACCTTAGATTCTAACTCATTCTTGAGATCTTGTGTCTTAGCCATAGAGACGTCAAGACTTTCTATAAGTTAATATCTCTCCATACAACATTCATCTAACTTATCCTTGAGTCTAGCATTATTCTTTCTTTCCTTTTTCAAAACACTAAGAACATTAGTAAGTTCACTTTCAAGATCCTCTATTTGATTGCATTTTGAATCATCAAGGCCTTTTTTAGATTTCTTATCACTAGAGGTGCTACCCTTTTCAAAAACCATACATGCATCTTCCTTATCATTTTCTGAAGCATCCTCATACCTACTAGCAACCAATTCATTATTTGTGCAATCATCCTCAAGGTGCCCAAAATTTCCAAATCTAAAACATTTCATGATAATGAATTTATTTTTCGGTTCTTCCTCCTTTTCTGAAATGAACAGCATCTCATTTTCATTATCACTAGAAGAACTTTCACTATCACTGCTAGAACACTTACTTGCTTTGTCTAGGTAGAAGCTCTTATTGTGCTTGTGAGAATGCCTCTTTTCATGATTGTTGTACTCATATTTTCTCTTCCTATGATGCTTGTGCTTTTTAGAATCCTTGCTCTTAGAATCATATTTATCTTCATCACTATCATACTTTGAAATAGTACAATCAGTAGCATAATGACCAAACTTCCCACAGTTGAAACATATTATGTTTTTCATGCTCTTGTGCTTTCTGTAAAACTTGCTTTTCTTGCTGTAATATGCCTCTTCATCACTAGAGGACTCATCACTCTCTTGAATCTATTTGCCCTTTGATTTATTGGTAGCTTTGAAGGCTGCCTCTTTCTTGATATCAACATTCACTTGAGTTATTAGCTCAAATGCTACAAGTATACTATGGAGCTCATCCTTTTTCAATTTATCTAAATCTTTAGCTTCCTCAATGGCAGAAATATTTTCACTAAATCTATTAGGAAGAGATCTTAAAATCTTATCACACACATCATTTTCAACAAGTTCAATACCTAGGTCTTTCATGGAGTTAACAACCTCATCCATACGAAACATGTAGTCACTAATATTTTCATAATCATTCATTTTGAGTTGTTCAAACATACCTTTAAAGTGTCTCAATTTGGACTTTTAGACATTTGCATCACCTGTATGAACCACCTGCAATTGTTTCCACATTTCACTAGCTATCTTGCAGTGAATAACTTTTGTGAGATCTGCTTTCTGTAAGCCTTTCAGGATTGCATTCATGGATTTTGAATTACTATGAAGCATGAGCATGTCTTCTTTAGTATAAGGACCATGTTCAGGAATAGTGTACTCATCTTCAATCACTTCCCATACCTCATTACCAAGTGCCATTAGATAAACTCTCATTCTTGCACTCCACAGACCAAAATATGATCCATCAAGAATAGGTGTTGCATTGCCACTTGAGTAGTCCATTGTGTTCTTTACAAGCTTTTCCTTCAAGTTGTTTAAAATTTTTTGAATGCACTAGCTCTGATACCAATTGAAGAACACAAGCTTATATTGAGAGGGGGGGGTGAACAGTATAAGACCACTTTTCACTTTTTCTTTCAAAATAGCTTTCAATTCAATATTATGCAGTATAAAGATAGTAGTAACAACAGTAGTAATCAAAGAAATGCACAAAACACCATCCATAAAGTGACACAACAATTTACGTGGTTCACCCAATGTGGGCTACTCCATGGATAAAACTTTTCTCTAAAAGTTATATCACAGTTCTTTGGAAAACCTTCCTAATTACAAAGTTTATGAGCCTCTACTAAAAGGAGATACCTTCCCCTAACTCTGCTCTGGCTGGTGATCCTCTAGAACACCTCTGCCTCTTTTGCCCTTAGCAAGTGGAACTCTATCCATAGAATACACCTGTCTTCCCTTCTCTATCTGGAGACCTCTGTCCTTAATTCTATCACCTCAAAGCTGGTCCTCGAATTTACACCAAAACATAGTCCTTCGGTCTGGCACAAATGTCCTCTTCCTCTTTCTTTGGTCTACACCAAACACAGTCCTTCAATCTGGCACAAGTCTGTCCTCTTCCTCTGTTCTGCATAAAATACAATCCTTTGCTATTTTTGTGCAATTGTAGCTACACTCGATCGAAAATCGACCTTTGCACCTCTGCACAAACACAACAACATCTTCGTGCACTCTGCATCCTTACAGTCTCTCTTACTTGGAAGACTCGATGAAATGCACTCTGACACTGCTATCGATCTTCACACTCTATTTTTTTGGCAATAAAACTTCACCCCCGCACTATATCTATGAACGTCGCTCTTCGAACACACACTTCAATCGAATTGATTCGACTCGGTCTCTACGCACCGTGGACTTTACTTATGCAAGTTCAAAAATCACCATTCAAATTGCCCTCAATATCAAAATAGCCCTCCTTTTATAGCATAAATTCTAAGATCAAAACACTCAATCTTAGTCGGTTGTAACCCTAGAATCCATTGGCTACAAAACCCTAAGCATTGTCGGCTCAAAGTTAACTCTATCGGCTTCAACCGCCTGTGGTTCTGTAGCTTTCTTGCAAAACTACATGTCGCAATATCACTACACCTTTGCTTGTCGTACACCTTCTTTTGCCTGCTGTCTCAAAATCGTGACACTACAGCCTTTGTTGACCTCCTTTCTGCTTATGTCATGAAATCGTGACATTTCTAATGCCATACATTCTCTCTCCTCTTTGAGTCGTGAAACTATGACATGTCACGAAATCGTGACCTCTTCCTCTGCTAGAGTCTACACTTGCCTTCTGGTCGCAAAACTATGACATGTCATGAAATCACGACACTTTATACTTCTGCTGACGTCATCTTCACTTTTGTCATGAAATTATGACCCTTCTTGCTTCTTCAACCTTTTCTTGGCTTGCACCAACAAAAATAGAACATGTCATGAAATCGTGACACTTTCATTGCCTTAAGATTTTCTCTGCATTACACCCACGAAACTGAAACATGTCGCGAAATCGCGACGCTTTCATCTTCAATCTCTTCCTTCCTGAATTCGTCATGAAATCACGATGCTTCTTCTGTAGAAGACTTGCTTCCTATTTCTATCATGAAATCATGACACTTTCACCAACTGAATGCTGCCATCTCAACCTACCGTGAAATCATGACATTTTTTGCATCCATAAGCTGTTCCTTCATCCTATCGTGAAATCGTGACGCTTTCAGCTTTCGTACACTTTCTCTACTGTCTATCATGAAAACATGATGCTTTCAACTTCTAAAAGCTTTCCTTGCAACCTATCATGAAATCGTGATGCTTCTTATTTTGAGCTTTTCAACATGTCACAAAAACGTGATAGTCCTCACTTGGAACTTTGCATCATGTCATGAAATCATGACAGTTCTTGAATAACTTTCTCTCTCTTCAAACTTGTCGCAAAATCATGATAGTTCACACTGCGGACTCTAGCTTCAGCATCATGTCATGAAATCATGACACTTTTTTGTTCGTACAACCTTCTTTGTAGAACGTTGCAAAATCGTGACACTTTTCCTTCTCTGCCTTCCTGCACTTTTCGAGTCGTGAAAATGTGACATGTCGTGAAATCGTGACACTTTCCACCTTCCTCTTCTTCTCTGCCAACATGTCATGAAATCGTGACAGATTTTCCAGATACGTCTCTGTCTTCCAACATGTCACGAAATCATGATAGTTTTGCCAGAACTTTCTCTCTCCTCAAACATGTCACGAAATCGCGACCATTTTTCCAGTCGCCTGCATACTTTTTCTTACTTGTCTTTTTCTTGATCTTTTGCAACTGGGCTACTCTGATCTTCTTGGACACTTATTGACCATGCTGAAACCTTCATAAAAACAAATTCTTTGACATAAAAACAAATTGCTTCAAGAACTTCTTGACATCAATGACAACATCTACTCTTGAGCAAAGGCAATGTACCCAAGGTACCCAAAATTGCCAACACCCCGAGCATGGTATGCAAGGCTAGACAAATATCTCTCTCAATAGAAGTTTAAGAAAGGTATGGTGGATAGTAATCTGTATGTCAAAATAGAAGGTGGGCATATCATTGTTCTTGTTGTATATGTAGATGATATTGTATTTGGCAGCAATAAAGATGAATCATGTAAAGACTTAGCAAATAAGATGCAGAAAGAATTTGAAATGTCTATGATTGGTGAACTATCTTACTTTCTTGGGTTAAAAGTTAATCAAAATGAGAAAGGCATATTTATTTCCCAAGTCAAATATGTGAAAGAGATGCTAAAAAGGTTCACAATGGAGGACTGTAAGCCAGTTAGCACTCCCATGATGATAGGTTGCAAGTTGAGCAAAGATGACAAATCTCCACCTGTTGATCAAACCATGTATAGATCAATGATTAGATGCTTACTATATTTAACAGCTATCAGACCAGATATTCTGTAGGTAGTCTACATGGTAGCAATATTTTAGGCCAGTCCCAAAGGGACTCATGTGACAACAGTAAAAAGGATTCTTAGGTATCTCAAGGGTACTATGGAGTATGGGTTATAGTATCCAAAATGTAAAGACTTCACCCTTATTTCATATTCAGATGTATATTGGGTAGGATGTGTTGATGATAGGAAAATTACTAGTGGAGGTGCATTTTATCTTGGTGACAGGTTGGTTGCTTGGCACAGCAAGAAACAAGAGTTAGTTTCTTTATCAATAGCTGAGGCAGAATATATTGTAGCAACAACATGTTGTACACAAGTTTTGTGGATGAAAAAAACTCTGAAAGATCTTGGTATTAATTTCAGTGAGCCAATATCAGTCAAGTGTGATAACACTAGTGCAATTAACATCTCCAAGAATTCGATAATGCATTCACAGACAAAACACATTGCTATCAGATATCATTTTTTGAAAGAGAAAGTTGCTGAAGGTGAGGTTAAGTTGGATTTTGTTCCAACTACAGAGCAAGTAGCAGATATCTTCACAAAACCATTACCCAAGGATGTTTTTGAATACATTCACAATAAATTAGGAGTGGTGACCCTTCCCAAGAAGTGACTAGCTATAGGGATCACATTCTCAGGGGAAGCATTGAAGTATTTTTTTATCTTCTTGCTCATGTTCTTGTTTATTACTAAGTGTAATAAATTTTGCCTGAGAATGTTGTGCTTGGACTCAGGGGGAGTCTGCAATAGCCCTTTGGTATTATTTTCAAAGGGGGATAAGAGTACAAGAAGCTACAGGAAGCTGCACATGTGTTGCCAACAATTCCAAAGGGGGAGATTGTTGAGCAAAGTGTAGCAACAGGATTGTCATTGTTGTCAACACAATCAGCTAGATCATTTGATTCAGTGCAACAACAGAAAGTTTAGATGCAGCAAATAGGAAGTTCAGAGATCTCTTAGAATATGTACAGTGTTTTTCCAAAAAGACCTAAGTGGCCCACATGCAAAAATTCAAAGAAAAATACAAGGAACATATTCAGAAAATAGGAAAATTATCATGATTTCGTGACATATTGGAGGAGAGACAAAGTGGAAAGAAAAACTATCGTGATTTCATGACATACCAAAGGAGAGAGAAATAGCAAAGAAAACTGTCATGATTTCATGATAAGTTCGAAGCAGAGGTGCAAGCAGGTAAAACTATCGTGATTTCATGACATGTTGGAAGAGAAGAAGACAAGTTGAAAAATTGTCACGATTTTGTGACATGTTCAAAGAGAAAGCACAAGCAGGAATAACTATCGTGATTTCATGACATGTTAGAAGGGGAAGAGAAAGCAGGTTAAAGTGTCACGATTTTGTGACAATTCAGAAGAGAAAGTGAAAGCAAGATAAAGTGTCATGATTTTATTACGTGCTGCAGAAGAGGGAGTCCGAAGTGAGAACTGTCACAATTTCATGACAAGTTCGAGGAGAGAGAAAGTAAAATGAAAAATGTCACAATTTCATGACATGCTATAGAGTTTGAAGTGAGAACTATCACATTTTCATGACATGCTACAGAGTTTGAAGTGAGAACTATCACGATTTCATGACATGCTACAGATGAAAATGTTCCAAGTGAGAACTGTCATGATTTCATGACATGTAGCAAAGGAAAGAGTTTGAAGTGAGAACTGTCATGATTTCATGACATGCTACAGAGGAAAGAGTTCGAAGTGAGAACTATCACGATTTCATGACATGCTACAGAGGAAAGAGTTCGAAGTAAGAACTATCACGATTTTGTGACATGTTGCAGAGGAAAGAGTTTGAAATAAAAATTGTCACGATTTCATGACATGCTACAGAGGAAAGAGTTCGAAGTGAGAACTATCGCGTTTTTGTGACATGCTACAGAGGAAAGAGTTCGAAGTAAAAATTGTCATGATTTCATGATAGGTTGTGGAGAAAGTGTACAGATGCAGAAAGTGTCATGATTTTGTGACAAGATGAAGGGAAAGCGTACGGATGTAGAAAGTATCATGATTTCACGACAGGTTGAAAAGAAAGCATATGGATGCAGAAAGTTTCACGATTTCACGACAGGTTGAAGAGAAAGTGTACGGATGCAAAAAGTGTCATGATTTCATGATAGGTTAAAAATAAAGCATATGGATGCAGAAAGTGTCATGATTTTGTGACAGGTTGAAGAGAAAATGTACGGATGCAAAAAGTGTCATGATTTCATGACAGGTTGAAGAGAAAGCATACGAATGCAAAAAGTGTCATGATTTCATGACAGAAATAGAATAGAAGACTTCAAAGGTACAAGTGTCATGATTTCACAACAAAAGCAAAGAAGTGAAGTGCAAAAGCAAAAGTGTCACAATTTTGCAACAAAAGCAAAGAGCAAGTCTTCGGGAGCAGAACTATCGTGTTTTCATGACAAAAGTAAAGTCAAATGCTAAGCAAACAGAAGTGTCATGATATCATGACAGAAAGAAAGACAAAGGCTTCAAAGATAGAAGTTTCACGATATCACGATAGAAAGTAAAGTCAAAGGCTAAGCAGATAGAAGTGTCGCGATATCACGATAGAAAGAAAGACAAAGGCTTCGAAGACAGAAGTGTCGTGCTATCATGACAGAAAGAAATTCATAGGCTACAAGAGGTAGAAGTGTCGTGATATCGTGACAAAAGGAAAAAGGAACAGTATAGAGGCAAAAGTGTTGCGATATTGTGACATGTGTTTTCGTAGCAATAGCTACAGAAGAGTTGCAGGGAAAGTTGAATCCGACGAAGACCGATGATAGCTGACGAGAATTAGGGTTTACAATCGATGAAAGCTAGGGTTTACAGCCAACGATGATTAGGCTTTGCACTTGCATAATAATCTGACTAAAGTTAGAATTTTATTATGAAAATTCTATTATAAAAGGAGGGCTATTTGGAGATTTGAGAAGTATCAAATTTGTGTGAATTAAGCCCATAGTGTGTAGAGAGAGAGTCGTGTCGAATCAAGCTAAGTGTGAAGTAAGAGTGCATAGAGAGTAGAAAAATGCAAAGGGGCAAAAGCGATCGTTCAATTATATCAAAGCAAAGTGTGCGAGACATTTGCACAGAAGCAGACTATTCTGAAATAGATTGTGCGAAGCGATTGCACAGAAGAAGCAGAGTGCACAAAAATAATAGACTGTGTACGAAAAGGGTGAAGGTATTTTTTTGTAAATTTCATAGATTCACTTAATGTCCAAGTTGCAGCTTGGCATCAGGGGTTGGTGATCCTTCCAGTAGGTGTTGGTGAATTAGGGGTTGTTGCTCCTTTCTATTGGTAAAAAAAAAATGAGGGGTTGGTGCTCCTTCCAGTTGGTGCTGGTAAATAGATTGTAAATTTGTTGCTTTGCAAAGGCTGGATTTGTATGGTAGTACAAGCAGTAATTTTTGAGGAGTAGCCACATTGGTGAACCTCGTTAAATCTTGTGTTGTGTGATGCTCTCTTGTTAACTTGTTGTATCTGTTTTGAGTTTGTTTTATTTTAGCATTAAGAGTTGCAAATTAAAAAGTTTTAAAAGAACACACTCATTCACCCCCCCTCTTAGTGTCACTATGAGTATAACAATATAGCAAACCTCCCCACTTCGTATCCTGGTCTCCCTCTTTTCATTGGTTCTTCGAGAGAGTCAATGTGGAACAAGGTTATCAAAAGAATTCAAAAAAAACTTGTTGGATGGAAATGTCATCTTCTATCTCAAGCAGGAAAGCTAACCCTAAATAAGGCCTCTCTTCAGAGCATTCCAGTCTATTTCCTCTCCATTTTCAAAGCCCTGTGAAATTTTTCCAAAAAATTGAGAAACTCCAAAAAGAATTTTTATGGACTGGATCAGAGGAGAAAAAAAGGACACACCTTGTAGGATGGACCAAAGTGTGTAGACCCAAGGAAAATGGGGGCTTAGGTCTATGAGAATTGCATATATGAATTTAGATTTACTAGCTAAGAAGGTGTGGCACCTCATTTTTGGTGAAAACTATCATCAAACAAAAGTATCTTCAAAATATAGAATTTCTAAGTGACTCAGTTCCAATTAGAGGTTATGCTTTTTGGAAAGCAATTGTAAGGAAATCATCAAAAAAAGTTTAATATGGGTTTAATGCAATGGTGAGAGGATAAATTAGTTTAATGATAGGTGGGATAAGGATGAACCACTGACGCAATATCCTAACTTAGCTCGAATTAGAGATATCATGGAAGAACTCATTGGTAGAAAAGTCTCCGATTATATGGTTGAGGATAGAGGCAAAATTAAGTGGAAAAAAATAAGGATTAAGGGATTTCAAGAGAAATAAAATGATCTTTATAACATTCTTGGGCAACATTTTATCCCCATGAGACCCAAGGAAGATCAAGTGACCTGGGCTCCTATGTAAAACAAGCAGTTCACTGTTAAATCAACTTACAAGCTTATGCTTGATGACGAGGATTTTGTCCTCCAAAAGGACTTAGTTTGGATAAAAATTTAATTCCAAAAATTGTAGTCTTTTCCTGGCTTGTTATCCAAGGAAGAATTCTAACCATTTATAATATGATGTGTAAAGGTATTTTTATCACTAATCACTGTTATCTATGTAGGGCTAATTGGGAGACCATTTATCATATTTTCCTTGAGTGCCCTTTTTCCTTGACTGTCCTAAGTGGGGTTTTTTAGGCATTCAATATTTCCTAGGTTAAACCAACCATCGTAATTGATTTTTTCATCTAGTGGCCTTGCCCATTTTCAAGCCAAAGACTTATATACATGTGGAAAATTTTTCTCAATCACTATATTTGGTAGGTGTGGTTAGAAAGGAACCATAGAGTCTTTAATGAGTCTATCCATGATCATCAAACTATCATTGCCAAGATCCTATCCTTTGCCAACGAGAATGTGAACCTTATCCCTTTTGATAGCCGTAAACCTCATCTGCAAGAGACCACGATTTCTTAATATTTAAGATTAACCTTGTTAGATGAGTATGTGCCTAGGGTAGTCAACCCTAGAGCCAATTTTAAGTGGTCCCCACCTCCTACGGGTTGGTTTAAGCTTAATTTTGATGGAGTGGCTAAGGAAAATCCTGGTAGAGCAGGCACTGGCGATATTGTGTGAGATCATAATGGGAATATGATGCTTGCGTTTTCTAAATATTTGGGAACAATGAAAAAAAACAAAGCTAGAGCTAGAGATATATGGAGAGGCCTTCAAATGACTCAAAACTTAGAAGGAAATTTTATCATAGAAGGTGACTTTATGCATGTTATAAATCTCCTCAATAATTGGAAAACACCTCCTTGGAGGATTAAAATAATTTTTGAAGAGGCTAGGATCCTTTTTCAGGGAAGATAGGATAGAAAAGCCCAACATGTCTTTTGGGAAGCTAACAAAGTTGCTGATAAGCTGGCCAATTTGGGTGTTTATGGTGATAAAATTTTCAAATGGGAACATGATGTCCTAAGCAAATTAGAGGAGCTTATTCAACAAGAATGCCAAGAATAATAGTTGAATTTACCAACAGGGAAGGCACTGTGAGTTTGAAGGCTATGAGTATTCCTGTCTCTTTTTTGAAATGGACTCATAATAAAAATTATTCGATCTATCAATTTTGGTGGATGCTACTTGGAAATACCACAAAGACTAATGGGGATATTCACATGTCAGATAACATGGCTCCTAGTCATCTTAGTAATTTGAGATTGGTTGATAATCATAGGACAGGAAAGAAATGACAATATAAGACTTCGAACTAGAGCCACGTGGACCACCAGATATCCATCGCCATAAACCTAGCCAGCAGGTTCACTTCTCCAATGCTTATTGGCTAATATGGGATGTGGTCCCAAAGCATGTCATATATGGAAGAAAGCAATTACCAAAGAATTATTAAGAGTAACTGTCAATACAGAGATTGTGGGAGTTTTTTCAGTACTATGTTGTGTGTCTGCAAATTTTTGTTTCTCCACTATTTCAAGGAAGGGATCTATGTCTATTTATTTATTTTCTAATTATTATGTAGGTGTGTTTTCTTAGGGTATACCCAAAATGTTTTATGGGAAGTTTCTTTTTGATAATAGGCTATGTGCCTTACCGGATGTAATGGATTTGGCGACATGTAGATTTTACATATATAGGATCCTTAGTAAGGACATGTTCATCAATAGCCCTAGGATAATTTTTGTAAAAGGTTTTGGGTCAACCTATAAAACCCAGTATTAATTCTATAGTATCTTATCTACCAAAAAAAAGGTTCACTTTTCATTATTACAAAAATATACAAAATAAAAATCGATGTTCATTCATTGGTCACATTAATAAATTCTTCTGAATCACATAGTATGAAATTTAAACTAATTAAATCCATTATGAACAAACAATATTCATATAGTATTTTGTTTTCTACAAACATAAATATAAAATTTCAAAGGTTTTCTAATTACATTTATGCATCATCCTTTGGCATACATACCCTACTTCAAATTATTTGTCTACAAAGTGGTGGTTGAATGGATATTAGGGTTGGTGCTCCATGGTTCGTTCCTCGCTTCATGTTGTATCGATGCTTTTTGCTAGAGAGGGTGGTCGAGCGATTTTTCCAATAGTTGGTTGATCACTATCTCGGGTTGTTCTTTGAGTTGCACGAGTGGTTCTTCTTCTCCCATACTATGTATTAACAATTTGTTGTTGTGGGGGAAGCATACCATGGTTCAATAATGTAACAAAATAAGATTCCAAGAATGCAACATTAAATTCCTCCCTTACTTGATGAAATTATGGGTTTTATATATTCATTGCTGCCATCGTTACTACTCTCCAATTATTTATTTGTATTAAATATGATCTAAGTCTATCTCACTTTGCTATGGTAGCATCTCTCTTAGATTCTAACCTTATTCTTTCTTGTACCCATATTCCTAGGCATGTTGCATAGGAGATTCCCTTGTTGTTTCTTCAACTGCTCTTCTAGATTTTCTCATTGCTATATCTCCTATTGTAAATGCCCTTTCTTCTTGTTTAGATCTAACACTATTGAATCTCAATTAATTCCATTTAGGGCATATGCATCACTATATTGATAAACAAAAGCAGAAGGATCATAAAACATACAATGGGATTTACTCCACTTATAACTAACAACATCCACACAAATACTTTAGTGAATTTGATTACCCTTGAGTCCTTTATTATTCTATTTAGTCCCAATATCAAGACCAACAAATCTTAGGAAATTATTAATACTCTTATCAATATGACTAATGCATGAGTAAAGTATCTTCAAGTGGTTTTCTTATAGATGAGTATCCAAGTAAGTCCAAGGTTTCCCTTCATAGGAATCCAACATGGTTAGTGTCTATCTTGTGGATAGGAGTGGCCAACCCCCTATAATGACCTGTAGGTAAGGTTTCTTTACCTTGCAATTGGAAATTCTCCCATCTATTTCAACGAAAATGCCTTTTTCCCTACTAGTTTAAACCAGACATTAAACTAGTCCATGTGTTAGGTCTCTTTCAGCCCATACATTAAGTGTATGACTTGAAGATTAGCTTGCTCTTACTTAATGATAGAACAATAATCATTGCAATGCTTAGCTATACCATATCAACAATAGTTAGCTAAGGGGATTATCACACAAACCCACTTAGACTTGTGAATTTCTACCATTATACCTTACTTGATTTATTCAACTATAATCACCATGTAATGAGATAACATTCATATTTTCCCTCATGATTATTCTAAGAAAGTAATGATATGTAATATTTTTTCAAATGAATGCAACTTGACATAATACATTCCGCATAATGTAATTTTCTAAATCATCCACCATTCAAAGGAAGGAAATCCCATACTTTCCTAAGACTAAAAATCTCATTTTCATCTCATATCATTTTCCACAATGATATGTATTTGAAACAAATATTATTACAATCAACTTTTTTCAATCATACTCTTGCCATATAGTAGGAAATAATATTTCCAAATGGGATTAATTTACTTACTCCCCATGATTTATCAAATATATTATCTTCCCTAGATAATATCAATGTTGCACCAATTTATACAATGTTCAATTTCTAGGTATGCTTATAGCCATTTATCCTAGAAATGTTTAGTATTTAATATGTTGTTAATTAATGGTTTTAATACACCATAGCTCAGGTGAGAAATCAATAAGTTTGAACCAATCCTATGGTTCTTATTTACCCATATATTTTGCAAACCCGGATCTACAATAATCCACAAGTTAACCTACGCTCTAATATCAACTGTAACAACCCCATTTGTCACTACTCAACCGTTCAGATCTACTTTTCAATCATGTCTCAAAAATCCACCACAAGAGGAGAATATATTCATGATCTAGATGAATATATTTCAGCATATAATTAAGTTCCATTTACCAATTAAATAAAGTCCCATACCTTTAATTAATTGAATAACCAATTTGCCTTTTAATATAATTGTTAAGGCTTTAGATAGGTCTATTTCTAAACCAGTCATAGTTAATCATCATCTAAGTTACAATAACATGAATCATAATAATACCTTAATTCATTACTCAAATTAACCATATATTGATAATTAAACATAATCTTATTTTCTTATTAGATTATTCCATCTATCATTGCATGATTGCATAGCACATTTCATCATAAGAAATTAACAATAGGTAGCTTCTCAAGGTAAACCAAATGCAACATCCATACATAGCATTGAAAGTAAATTATAACATTCATGTCAACATCATTTGCAAACCACAAAATATAGACACAACATATATCCTGGGAACCCTCACGGGGAATAAACCCAACCTCCAAAATATGTTTTTCCTCTCATTTCATAAACTAGGATATCATAGTTACAATTTAGAAGGCATCCCACAGATCCTTTCTAAAACAATAATACAATTAAGGAACCCATTATTCCTTTTTAGATCATGATGCAATTAAGGAAAACCCCATTTCCTTTCTCTAAGTCATCAATCTAAAACTTAAGAATCTTACAAATTCTTATATATGTTTATGAATGATCATTGGACTCATATTAAGGAGAAATATCATCGACTATTAGAGGGAACCCCATAAATTCCCTCGAGAATGAATTCCCCATTCATTTCTCCCTTTGGTTACGTCCCTTTCCACCAAGAGCATCTTTCTAGGTTTCTATTATATGGAAACCTAATTTCCTCCATCTCTTTCACAAGAATGGAAAAAGGTTTATAAAGTTGTCTACAAATTTGCTATACTTGTACTACAAATTTGGACTAGAAGTCTCATCAATTTTTCTACCAAAAATTGCTTCCATACAGTCATTGAATTACCACCAAGTTTATCTGTGATGGTTATCATTATTCCACCATATCATTTGGTGTCATCACATTTAATCAATTGTTGATCTATAAAATTTCCAAATGTTTGATACAATTCCCTTATCAATTTAGATTCATAATTTCCAATCATATCTCAAATGTTTTTACCACCAAATTAGTCTTTAAGGAGCTAATTCTCAAAGGGTCTTAATTCAATGCTTTCATGCTTTCTACCCATAAAATATTATCTCCATAACAATTATAATCTTTGTGTCTCCAAAGTACTAGACATCCATTAATATTAATATTAAACCAATATTAATTTAATTTATAAGACAACCATTATATTAAAAGGTAGGTTTTAATTGAAGGTTGACTATCATCCTCCTCAATATCTTCCTATGTTTGGATAGTATATTTATCCAACGGTCAATTACATCTTACCTCTAATGGTTATGTCCAACCATTTTGCTCCAAAAGGTGTTAATTAATAAGGTGATTATGATAACCTTAATCCACATATGAGAGTCCAATTAGACAGTCAACCCTCAACCATGTTTAATCCCACTTCTCCTCCAACTAGAGACAATTATTCATCACTCGATGAATAACCTTGGCCACTGAGTGGTGGCTACTCCTTAAGTGTGTCTATTCCCTTTTAAGCCCTATTCACTCTCTCGCACATACAGTGTGGGATTAAACGATCTCAAGGGTGAAAAAATGGTTTTTGTTTCTCCTAACTATGTAGGAGTTGGTGAATAACAAGCGACCAAGTGGCAACATAAAATGGAATCAATATAACAAGTGTCATCACTAGTCTACACCATGCGTACCTCCAACTGGCACCACATTGACCATCGATGATAACACATAGTCTCTATGTTGGATATTTTGAGTCAAGTTGTCATTGATGTCAAGGAATATGTCAAGGAAAAATGCAAAGGTTAATGGAAAAATAACTTCATAATATCCTTAATATTATGTGGAAGCATATGAATGCAGGTTTTTATTAAAACCATGGATGAGCAAATTAAAAAAAATTTCATAAAAACCCAAGGAAACTTTTTGAAAAGCTAAAATAGGTTTAAATATTTATTTTATAAAATTTTTAAATTCAATTTGAATTTAAATTTTATAAATAAATATTACTTATACAAGGTGGTAAATTAAAAGAAGGGTTTAAGCCTTAATAAAACCCAAAGGAACTAAATATTAATTTATAATATTTAAATTCTAAAGAATTTAAATAATTTATAAATTAATGCGTCGACGTCTAAGGTTAAATTGAAAAATTGAAATGCATCAATTTCCAAGGAAAGGGGAGGCATTGTATATTAATACATGCCTTAATGGCAGTTTCAAATGTGTTAAAAAAATATATTCTAACTATGCAATTTGTAATCGAAGGATGCAGAAGGGAAGAAGACAAAATTTGGTTTTAGTGACATCGAGGAGGTTGAAGTTTCCATAGGAGGATAACCCCCATCCAACTATGTGGTAATGCCTAGAGGCACTTGGCTGGGAGTTAAGGCACTTGGGTAGTGTGAGACTCATGTTCAAATAATGGTGGGATCATTTTTGCATTGGAAGCATGCGATTTATTTTTAGTTGGTGCTAGTAAGGGTTAAGGAGCACGTGGATCTCATTTTGTGCTAAACAACCTCCTAGCGCCTCATGGTAGTCGAGGACGTGGCTAGGGCACATGAGGTGGTGGAAATCAAAGGTTCAAGTCTCACCCAAGGTGGAGGTAAACATTTTAATTTTAATTTTTACTAAGCCTAAGTTTTAAATATAGTTTAAAGGAGTTATAAGGGGTTAAAGTTAAAGGGGCTTAATTTAAATTTTAATTGTTGATTAAAAGGAGAGATAAGGGGTAAACTTTATTTTTACATGAAGTTATTTTTACATGGTTGATTTATCAAAAGGGTAAATTGAAGATTGATTATTGTGAGAGAACCTTTTTGTTGAAGGTGATATTGTTGTTATTATAGGGAGATCATAAGGTGTACTTGGTCAATAATTTTTGTATATGAATGCTTTCCTTAAAATGGAGTGATAAGGTGTATATGTGGTTTGATATTTGCATTGTATCTTTGTGAGAGTTTTTCTAACTTCTTGAGCTTGGTAAAGAAGTGTTTGTGGTTGTGGCAGATATTTGAGGTTCCTTCATCATTAAAAAGGTATGAGCACATTCTTCCATATTTGAGTTGATTGGTTATTTTCTAGAAAATAAGTTTGGAGTGAAAAGGATTTGATTAGGGCTTCCTTATTGAGTGTGTTGAGTTAATGCTTCAAGGTTTTATGGAATAAAGAGTTGTTATTAAAACCTTGTTTTATAAGCATTATTGTTGAAGCCATTGGTTGTGTGAAGAACTTGAACTAGGTTTTGAAAAGAACATGAGTATCATTGTTATGTGAGAGTTGTTTTATAAGCATTGTTGTTGAAGTGAGTTTTTGAGAAAAGAACTTGAACTAGGGTTTGAAAAGAACATGAGTATCATTGTTATGTGATATTTGTTGTTGAGCATTGTTGGAAACATTTTGAGTGAGTGATCATATGCTTGGACTAGGGTTTGTGAGAAATGATTATTTCATTGAGTGATTGGTTGAGTAGATTTGGTTGAGCATAGTCAAGTGGATGTGTGAAGTAATTTTTTAAGTTTCAAAAACAAACAATTATATTTTCTAAATTGAATTGAGAAAGTGATTTATTTGAGACATATTGAGTCTCTAACAATTCTCGATATGTTTTTAAAAGAGTGATTGAAAGTGATTGGGCATTGTGATGAGTATAGAGTATATTGAGTCTCTAACAACTCTCTTTATGTTTCTTTGAGATTGGACAAGTTGTTGAGTAGATTTTAGACAAGTCTTTGAGAAGACTTGTGGATAGTTTTGAGTAAGCTTTTATGGGAGCTTACAACACATATTGAGAGTAGATATGGATAAGTTCTTGTGAGGAATTATTGAGCATATTGGACAAGTTCTAGAGAGGACTTGAGGACATATTGGTGTGAGCTTTTGTGGAATATTACAAGGTATATTTGAGACAAGTATTTGAGAAGACTTGAGAGCAGAGTTGATTGATTGATTTTTTCAAACCTTGAGTTAAGGTTTGGGGTAGATCCAGTAGATTTTATTTGAGATTGAGTCAAAATTTGAGTTAATGATCGAGGATAGTTATTGAGGACATATTTGTGCTAGATCTAAGCACTATGTTTAGTAAATATTTGAGGAAAATGTTTGGTGCAAATTTGAGGATAGGTTTGTACCAGACCAAAGACTAAGATTAAGAATATATTTGTGCTAGACCAAAGGACTGTGTTTAGTGTAGATCAAATATAGATATTGAGGTCATATTTGTGCTAGACAAATGGATTATATTTATTATAGATTTCATATAGAGCTTTAGAGGTGAAAAATTTGAGGACAGAGATCTCCAACCATAGCAGGGAAGGTAGGTTTCTTCTATGGATAGAGTTCCATTTTCTAAGGGTAGTGGAGGTAGAGGTCTTCTAGAGTATCACTAGTCAAAGCAGAGATTAGGAGATTGGTATCTCCTATGGATAGAGATACATGAAATTGATTTAGGATATTGGTGTCTCCTTTGGACAAAGATCCATAAACATTGTAATAGGGAAAGGATTCCTAAGATATTTATTGAGAAAATATTAGTGAAATATTTTCTTTGTGGAGTAGAACACATTGGGTGAACCACGTTAAATTTGTGTCTCTATTGTGTGTGATGATTTATGCATTTCTTTGGTTACTTCTATTGATATTTCTATCTTTACATTGCATAATATTGATTGGAAATAAAAGTAAAAAGTAGTCTTATACTATTCACCCCCTCTCGTAGTATAAGCTTGTGTTCTTCACTCTACCATGCATGCCACAAAATGGCACCATGTTGACCACCAATTGGTTGGTCATATGAC
The DNA here is from genome assembly GCA_028583015.1 of Wollemia nobilis. Taxonomy (NCBI): domain Eukaryota; kingdom Viridiplantae; phylum Streptophyta; class Pinopsida; order Araucariales; family Araucariaceae; genus Wollemia; species Wollemia nobilis. Next base: position 122,340 of record JAQPPZ010001870.1, read on the forward strand.
CATCACTTGTGGTTGATATCCTATGGGACTATTATTATTTTTAAATGGAATTATTCCCAAGCATATCCCATTTGGAATAATGCTCAAGAACCTATTTTGGTAGCTTCCACCTAAGAAAACCTAGCCCAAACTAGGCCACTCTAGCTGCTCATGGCTATTCCTTTGAAATAAAAAACATGCATGATAACTTTCCATAAACATGAATCCTCTCACTATGGATGACATCTGATCACTTATGACTATCTACCCTATTTTTTGATTCAAATGGATGCAATGTAGGAAGGAAAATATACAGGTAACTGTGTTTTGAATTCATTAATTCCCAATAATTTTTTTTCCTGAGCGATGTTCCTATATGGTAATAAAATATTCCAACATACATCACATTATATAGGAGTGTCAATAATTGAATCTGATAGATTAATGTTCTTTAGTATAGGTTTGTCCATTTTTATAGATTCAACTCATATCGCTAACTTCTCCAAATCCAAGGTGATCCTACCAATGATCTAGCATAGTCTTTGACTAAATCGACGTGGATCTGATTAGTTATTCATCATTGAGATCATATCCAATAGAGTAAACATAGTTATAAAGGAAGACTACAAAAATTCTTCATTCCACCCAAATGGAGACCCTATCCTTACCAGGTTGTAGGTTGAGCATAGAGCAGTGCTCATAGACCACTCAAGTAATGGCTCATGGAGAAACATAGTTTCACACAGAAAATCTATTACCCTTCTATCACTCCTATAGGAAATCAATGTAGTTTAATCATGTTATATTGATGTGGAAAACATCTGTAGTCAAAATCCCTACTAAATTACCCAATATAGGTGGTTTATTAACACCAAATCCATTTGACATAAAGGGTTGCATGAGGCAATAGATCATCAAATTATATCCATTGATATCAAGTCCCAAAAATTGAAGTTTATAAATCTCCAATCCCGACTTTAAAAGCTTCTTCATACCTAACTCACAAGTATTAAAACAGAGTACACAAGGTCAAATGCATTAGTCTTTTCTAAAGACCTTCCATACATAAACATGATTGCAAGTAAAGCTTATCCAATAAGCTTCAACAATATTTTAATGAAAGACTATAAATATAACCCCTAATCTAAATAAATGGAGCTACTTAGCACATACATATAGTTTGATAAGAAATTTAGTTTGCCCAATAAGCTTCAAACAAGGTTTTGGTGGAAAACTATAACCTTTTAATTTTTAATAACAAATGAGGCTGCAAAATGAATCTTTTAACTAGCATAGAAAATTCATCTTAATGAAGTATTCTTCAACAAGAGAAACAAGAAATCACCAATCTAAACTCCTGTAAGGCTGATTTTTCCTAAACTCCTTCTTGCTTGGCTCCTTCTAATATTCCAAGAAAACCTTTTTCTTCAACTAGGAAATCTCTCAAAACTTCTATTTTTTGATCCACCAAGGTGGAGAGAATACTCCCTAGGTTTCCAATACTTCCTCTCCCTAATATTCCAAAGAGGCTCTCTATTTATAGGGAAACTCCACCTCTCATGAGCTAACTATTTGCCTATTAAAATATTATGCAAGAGGTGTTATATTATACTAATTATATTCATTCACACCACCCCCATGTGATTGGGAATCAATTTATTCATTCTTAATTTGGGGAAGAGTCCAAGATAGGTGGGTACATGCATCTTCTTGTTTTTGTGTCCCCCTTATGGCCAACATCCTACATTGTTGACCATATTTAAAAATAGAGAAAATAATATCTCTTTTATTTCCAAAAAAATATATTAGGCCATGAGATGATTAAAATAATCATTCAACATTTAAATAATACTAGTGCCTAATTTTATCCAATAATAATTGGAAATCTAATTGCATTCATAATTAAATGCATTTAAATCTAATCCAACATGATTAGTTGAATTTCAAAACCAATTACTTTCTTCCAAAATCCTACAAAATCCCTTAATTAGAGTTTTGTAGTAATATTTAGGGTTAAAAACCCCTTAGATAGGTATTAATTGATCCCTTTGATCAATTAACATACTTTGGAATGGTTTAAGGGGAACATGCTATGACATACATCCCCCATTAGATTAAACACAATCCTCTGTGTTTTGAATAATTAACTTAGTGAGTACATAATTCATGCAAAACTAGTATTAATCCTATTATTTTACAACATAAGTCATTAGATTTTTCTTTACTTTCAGCATCTCATTCTTGATGATAAGCTACCTCTTCCATCCATGAGAGTACTTGGACCTAAAAAAATGCAATATATCAGTAGTACCATATCCTTTAAACAACATAATACCTATTTTGCATAAACAATAAGTATTGAAAATATCATCAATACACAATCTCATCATAAATATTACAACTTTAAACCATCTATTATTGTAGAACATTTGAATTAGAGAACTGCAATAACAAAATTTGTAAAATTTTGTTATAAAGATATCATTAAATTATGATTGTGTCTTATATTAGACATACAAAGTCTCATTAATTTAATAAAAAATCACACCAAGGAATATCATAGTATAATTTGTTAACCCTTACCATGATTTATCTAATGGAATTAAGTGTCAAAAAAGACAAAGAAAAATTTAAAAATCTCTATTTAGGATATTCACATATATCCTAAGATGCATTTTGGTAACCTATTTACCATCACTAGAGAATCCACCCAAATGTCTCTTGGTTTTGTATCATAAAGATATAAAGAAGTCCCATACCTTCTCCAAGAATGGACACCAATCCATCCTTCAAATTCATATAATTTCCTTTAGTTAGGTTCACTTTTCATGATTACAAAAATATACAAAATAAAAATCCATGTTCATTCATTGGTCACATTAATAAATTCTTTTGAATCACATAATATTAACTTTAAACTAATTAAATCCATTATGAACAAACAATATTCATATGGTATTTTGTTTTCTACAAACATAAATAAAAAATTTCAAAGGTTTTCTAATTACATTTATGCCTCATCCCTTGGCATACATACCCTACTTCAAAGTAGTGGTCTATAAAGTGGTGGTTGAATGGATCTTAGGGTTGGTTCTCCATGGTTCATTCCTCACTTCATGTTGTACAAATTATTTCAGCTAGAGAGGGTGGTGGAGCAATTGTTGTAGCAGTTTCTTGATCACTATCTCGAGTTGTTCTCCGAGTTGCACGAGTGGTTCTTCTTCTCCCACATTGTGTATTAATAGTTGGTTGTGGTAGTGGAAGCATACCATGGTTCAATAATGTAACAAAACAAGATTCCAAGAATGTAGCATTAAATTCCTCCCTTACTTGATGAAATTATGGGTTTTCTGTATACATTATTGCCATCATTACTACTCTCAAATTATTTATTTGTATTAACTCTTATCTAATTCTATCTCACTTTGCTATGGCAACATCTCTCTCATATTCTAACCTTATTCTTTCTTGTACCCATATATCTTCCTAGGCATGTTGCACAGGAGATTCCCTTGTTGTTTCTTCAACTGCTCTTCTATATTTTCTCATTGCTATATCTCCTACTATAAATGCCCTTTCTTATTGTTTAGATATGACACTACTGAATCTCAATTGCTTCAATTTAGGGCATATGCATCACTATATCGGTAAACAAAAGCAAAAGGATCATAAAACATACAATGGGATTTACTCCACTTATAACTAACAACATCCAAAGATATCCTTTAGTGAATTTGATTACCCTTGAGTCCTTTATTATTCTATTTAGTCCCAATATCAAGACCAATAAATCTTAGGAAATTTTTAACACTCTTATCAATATGACTAATGCATGAGTAAATTGAAAGTATCTTCATGTGGTTTTCTTATAGATGAGTATCCAAGTAAGTCCAAGGCTGCACTTCATAGGAATCCAACATGGTCAGTGTCTATCCTATGGATAGGAGTGGCCAAACCCCTATAATGACCTGTAGGTAAGGTTTCTTTACCTTGCAATTAGAAATTATCCCATCTATTTCAATGAAAATGCCCTTTTCCCTACTAGTTTAAACCAAAAATTAAACTAATACATATGTTAGGTTTCTTTCAATCCATACATTAGGTGTATGACTTGAATATTAGCTTGCTCTTCCTTAAGGATAGAACAACATTCATTGCAATGCTTAGCTATACCATATCAACAATAGTTATCTAAGGGGATTATCACACAAACCCACATAGACTTGTGAATGTCTACCATTATACCTTACTTGATTTATTCAACTATAATCTCCACGAAATGAGATAACATTCACATTTTCCCTCATGATTATTCTAGGCAAGCAAGGATATGTAATAATTTTTCCAACTGAATGCAACTAGACACAATACATTTCACATAATGTAATTTTCTAAAGCATCCACCATTCAAAGGAAGGAAATCCCATACTTTCCTAAGACTGAAAATCTCATTTTCATCTCATATCATTTTCCACAATGATATGTCTTTGAAACAAACATTATTACAATCAACTTTTGTCAATCATACTCTTTCCATATAGTAGGAAATAATATTTTCAAATGGGGTTAATTTACTTACTCCCCATGATTTATCAAATATATTATCTTCCCCAGATAATATCAATGTTGTACCAATTCATGCAATGTTCAATTTCTAGGTATGCTTACAACCATTTAGCCTAGAAAATTTTAGTAATTAATATGTTGTTAATTAATGGTTTTAATACACCATAGATCAAGTGAGAAATAAATAAGTTTGAACCAAAACTATGGTTCTTATTTGCCCATATGTTTTGTTAACTTGGATCTAAAAGAATCCATTAGTTAGCTTGGATTCTTATTCCAATTGTAACAACCATAGTTTTCACTAGTCAACCATTCATATTTTTTTCAATCATGTCTCAATGATCCACCAGAAGAGGAGAATATATTCATGATCTAGATGAATCAATTTTAGAAAATAATTAAATTCCATTTACCAATTAAATAAATTCCCATACCTTTAATTATTTGAATAACCAATTTGCATTTTAATACAAATGTTAAGGTTTTAGCTAGGTCTATTTCTAAACCAGCCATGGTTAATCATTATCTAAGTTACAATAACATGAATCAAAATAATACCTTAATTAATTACTCAAATTAACCATATATTGATAATTAAACATAATCTTATTTTTTTATTATATTATTCCATCTATCATTGCATGATTGCATAGCACATTTCATCATAAGAAATTAATATTTAGATAGCTTCTCATGGTAAACCAAATGCAACATCCATACATAGCATTGAAAGTAAAGTATAACATTCATGTAAACATTATTTATAAATCCCAAAATATAGACACAACATATATCCTGGGAACCCTCATGGGGAATAAAACCATCCTCCAAAATATGTTTCTCCTCTCATTTCATAAACTAGGATATCATAGTTACAATTTAGAAGGCATCCCACAGATCCTTTCTAAAATAATAATACAATTAAGGAACCCATTGTTCCTTTTTAGATCATGATGCAATTAAGGAAAACCCCATTTCCTTTATCTAAGTCATCAATCTAAAACTTAAGAATCTTACAAATTCTTATATATGTTTATGAACGATCATTGGACTCATATTAAGGAGAAATATCGACTATCAGAGGGAACCCCATAAATTCCCTTGAGAATGAATTTCCCATTCATTCTCCCCTTGGTTACATCCCTTTCTACCAAGAGCATCTTTCTAGGTTTCTATTATACACAAACCTGATTTCTTCCATCTCTTTCACAAGAATGAAAAAAGGTTTATAAAGTTGTCTACAAATTTGCTATCCTTGTACTACAAAATTGGACTAGAAATTTCTTAATATTTTCTACCAAAAATTACTTCCATATAGTCATTGAATTACCACCAAGTTTATCTTCTATGGTGATCATTATTCCACCATATCATTCGATGTCATAAGAGCCAGGAAGAGATTTAAAAAACAAAAAAAAGCAACCCTCCCCCCCCAAAACAAACGATCTAAACAACAACCCCAACCCCCCCCCCCCCCCCCCCCCCCCCCCCCCCCCCCCCCCCCCCCCCCCCCCCCCCCCCCCCCCCCCCCCCCAAAAAATAGATTTTATCAATTGTTGATCTACAAAATTTCCAAATGTTTGATACAATTCCATTATCGATTTAGATCCATAATTTCCAATCATATATTATATGTTTTTACCACCAAATTAGTCTTCACGAAACTAACTCTAAAAGGGTATTAATTCAATGCTTTCATGCTTTATACCTATTAAATCTTATTTCCACAACAATTATAATCTTTGTGTCTCCAAAGTACTAGACATCCATTAAATATAATATCAAACCAATATTAATTTAGTTTATAAGACAACCGTTATATTAAAAGGTGGGTTTTAATTGAAGGTTGACTGTCAACATCCTCAATATCTTCCAACAATTGGATAGTAGATTGATCCAATGGTCAATTACATCTTACCTCTAATGGTTACATCCAACCATTTTGCTCCAAAAGGTGTTAATTAATCAGGTGATTATGATGACCTTAATTCACATATGAGATTCCAATTAGACAATCAACCCATGACCATGTTTAATCTGATTGCACCTCCAACTGGTGATAGTTAGCCACCACTCGGTGACCAATATTGGTCATCGAGTGGTGGCTACTCCTTAAGGATGTCTATTCCATTTTAAACCCTAGTCACTCTCTCGTACATACATTGTGGTATTAAATGATCTCAAGGGTGATAAAATGGTTTTGGTTTCTCCTAACTACATAAGATTTGGTGAATAACAAGCTACAAAGTAGTAATATCGAATGAGATCAATGTAACAAGTAGCATCACTAGTCTACACTATGTGTAACTCTAATTAGCACCATGTTGACCACCGATGAGAATACATAGTCTTTGCCATGCATACCATCAATTGGATCCATGTTGACCACCAAATGATTGGTCACATGACCACTACTTTTGGTTGATAGCCTATGGGACTATTATTATTTTTAAAGGGCATTATACCCTGAGCATATCCCATGTAGGATAATGCTCGAGAACCCATTTCTATGGCTTCTTCCTAAGTAATCCTGGCCCAAACCAGGTCACTCTAGCATCTCATGGCTATTCCTATGAAACATGAAAACAAGCATGATAATTTTTTGTCAACACAAAACCTCTCACTATGGCTAACATCTGATCACTTATGACTATATCCCCTATTTCATGATTCAAACAGATGCAAAATAGGAAGGAAAATATATAGGTAACTGTGTTTAAGATTCATTAATTCCCAACATATTTTTTTTCTAAGTGATGTTCCTAGTTGGTAATAAAATATTCCAACATACATTGCATTATCTAGGAGTGTTCAATAATTGAATATGATAGGTTAATGTGCTTTATTACAAGGTTGTCCATTCTTGGAGATTGAACTCAGATCGTTGACTTCTCCAACTCCAAGGTGATCCTACCAATTATCTAGCATAGTCTTTGACTAAATTTGTGTTGGATATAATTAGTTATTCATAGTCGATATCATATATCCAACAAAGTAAACATATGTAGCAAGGGAGCCTACAAAAATTCTCCATTCCACCCAAATGGAGACCCTATTCTTACTAGGCTATAGTTCCATCATGGAGCAGTGCTCACATCCCACTCAAGGAATGGCTCACGGAGAAACATAGTTTTATACATAAAATCTATTACCCTTCTATCACTCCTTTAGGAAATCAATGTAGTTTAATCAGATTATATTGATGTGGAATACGTTCATAGTCAAAATCCCTACTAAATTACCCAATAGAGGCAATTCATCAAAGTTGAATTCATTTGACATGAAGGGTTGCATGAGGCAATCGATCATCAAATTATAGCCATTTATATTGAGTCCCAAAAATTTAAGTTTAGAAATATTCAAAACCACCTTTAAAATATTTTTCATACCTAAATCATAGGTATTAAAATAGAGTACACAAGGTCAAATGCATTAGTCTTATTTAAATACCTTCCATACATAAACCTGATAGCAAATAAAGCTTATCCAATAAGCTTCAACAAGATTTTAATGAAAGACTATAAATATAACCCCTAATTTAAATAATTGAAGTTGTAAAGCACATACATATAGTTTGATAGGAAATTTAGTTTACCCAATAAGCTTCAAACAAGATTTTAGTGGAGAACTATAACCTTTTAATTTTTAATAACAAATGAAGCTGCAAAACAAAGCTTTTAAATAGCATAGTGAATTCATCTTAATGAAGTATTATTCAACAAAAGAAACAAGAAATCACCAACCTAAACTCCTGTAAGGTTGATTTTCCCCAAATTCCTTATATCTTGGCTCCTTCTAATATTCCAAGAATACCTCTTTCTTCAACTAGGAAATCTCTCAAACCTTCTAGTTTCTAATCCACCAAGGTGGAGAGCATACTCCCTAGGTTTCCAAGACTTCCTCTCCCTAATATTCCAAATATGCTCTCTATTTATAGGAGAACTCCACCTCTCATGAGCCAACTAGTGGCCTATTAAAATATTATGCAAGAGGTGTTATATTATACTAATTATATTCATTCCCACCAACCCCATGTGATTGGGAATCAATTTATTCATTTTTAATTTGGGGAAAAGTCCAATATAGGTGGGTGCATGCCCCTTCTTGTTTTTGTGTCCCCCTTATGGCCAACATCCTACATTCTTGACCATATTTAAAAATAGAGAAAAGAATATCTCTTTTCTTTCCACTAAACATATTAGGCCATGAGATGATTAAAATAATCATTCAACATTTAAATAATACTAGTGCCTAATTTGATCCAATCAGAATTGGACATCTAATTGCATTCATAATTAAATGCATTTAAATCTAATCCAACATGATTAGTTGAATTTTAAAACCAATTACTTTCTTCCAAAACCCTAAAAATTCCTTAATTAGAGTTTTGTAGTAATATTTAGGGTTAAAAACCCCTTAGATAGGTATTAATTGATCCCTTTGATCAATTAATATAATTTGAAAGGGTTTAATAGGAACAGGCTATAACAGACCACCTTAAGGTGGTCAAGCCCTCTCAATCAATCACTTACCCTGAATTGAGTCACGTTGGACCACCACATGTATCCCATCAATTTTTTTATTGTGTCTTTGTTTGCTAGCCCATATCATACCTCAAACTACCACCTAGACACTTAGGTTTCAATGTTGATTGAATTCAACCTCCCATTAAGTTTCCCAAATTTCTATACTATCACATGTCTCCATGTCAGAGTTGTCGGTATACCCTAACTGAATTTCTTCGAAGTGGAGAAGGTCCGCCAGGATGCTGCAATGTTGGTCCTCAACTTTCTTCAAAGTAGAGGAGGTACACTAGCAGCACTTCACCGCTAGTAAAAAATTTGAGTTAAATAAATTTTTAATAAAATGCTAACAAATAATCCAATGATTTGTGAAAAACAATTGACAATTTACCCACAACCAAACAATATTTTCTCACAAAATACCAACAAATTCTATGCCAACAAAGTCTATGAAAGTGAAATTACCTAGAATTTGAAAATGGAGTGACGAATCTCCAATTGAATTTTCAAATCACTAAATGAGCCCATGATCATCAGGATTGGTTCCCAATGCAAAGGAAATAAATCCAATTTATATGTATTTTATATAGCCACATAGGTTTCAATGTTTATCAACTTTAACCTCCTATTAAGTGTCCCAAATTTTCATTCTATCATTGGTCTCCACGTCAGATTTTTTAGTCTATCATCACTCAATTTCCTCTAATTAGAGGAGGTCCACTAATTATGTTGCATTGTTGGTCCCTAACTTTATTTAAAGTAGAGGAGGTACACTAGTGGTGCTCCATCACTAGTAAAAATTTTATTTAAACAAATTTTTAATAAAATGCTGACAAATAAGCCAATGATTTGTGAAAAAATTTGATAATTTACCCACAACAAGATAATATTTGCTCATAAAATACCAATAAAGCCTATGCCAACAAATTTTGCAAAAGTAAAATTACCTAGAATTTTAAAATGGAGTGATGACATTCCAATTGAATTGTCAAATTTCTTAATGAGCCCATAATCATCATGATTGGTACCCAATGCAAAGGAAATAAATCCAACTGATATGCATTTGATATTCATTAGGTTTAAATAGTCATAAGGATGCCTAAATACAAATAATACTCCCCAAATCATGTACAAAGAGGATGAATAGGGAATAAGTAAATAAATTATGCCAACAAACCCTAATTTCCACTAACAACTAACAATCATGAACTAAGGTCAACCAATGGCTAAACATAGCCTATGTGAGTTGACAACTCACTCACATTATTAGCAACTAAGAAAATAACCTTAGAATGATAGAATTATACCTATGCCTAGGTAGTGGAACTTGATGCCCTCATCATGCTTCTTGAGTTTTCTAGACTCATATGCTATAGTAAACACTCTTCCTAGGAAAATACCCCACCCAATCCTTCTAAGAAAGCATCTGTACACATTACAATTTGCAAGAGGATCTAGTATCTCGAGAATTGGTGTCATAGTTAGATTATTCTTTAGATCCTCAAAGGTGACCTCACACTTTTCCTTCCATTTGAACTCCTTTACTTTTCTCGGAAGGTTTTTAATTGAATAGGTAATCTTAGAATAATCTCTCTAAAAATACCTATAATATCCAGTTATTCCCATGAAACTCCTAACTTCTAACACATTTTTTGGTGCAATCCAACTTAATATATCCTCAATTTTCTTTGGATCTACAACAATTTCTTCTACCAAGATGATATGTCCCATATACTATGCCTGTGAGGTATAAAAACCATGCTTGGACAAGTTTCCATATAGTTGGTTTTTCCTTAGCACCTCTAACACTAACCTTAAATTATGGTCATATTCTTCTTTGGTGTGATAATATATCAAGATATCATCTAATAATACCAAAACAAACCAATATATATATTCAAATTCATAAAAGTTTCCTATGCATTTGTCAACCCAAATGGCAACACTATGAAATCATAGTGTCCATATCTGGTCTTAAAGACCATTTTATGAGTATCATCTTCTTGAATCCTTAACTAATGGTATCCAAATCTCAATTCTACTTTTTAAAATATAGTAGCATCCTTTAGCTAATCAAAGAGGTCATCAAACCTTGGAAAATGATATCTATTATTGATGGTTACCTTATTTAGAATCCTATAATCTATGCATAACCTCAAATAATCATCCTTATTTTTCACAAATAATATTGGAGCACCCCAAGGTAACACACTAGGTTTGATAAAAAATTTTTCTAATAAATGTTGAAGTTGCACCTTCAATTCTTGCAACTCAATTAGGGTCATTTTGTAAGGTGTCATTGCAATAGGTTCAACCCTTGTCATTAACTCAATAGTGAAGTCAAATTTTCATTGAGGTGGTAGACTTGGGAGATCTTCTAGAAATACATCCCTAAATTCATGCAAAATTGGATGTTTCTTAAATATTTTCTCATCCCCCTTTTCTCTAGTCTTTCCATTAATCTTGACTACATACAACATACCACCTCTTTTAATGGATTTATTTAGCTACATAGTTGATAATAAGTGAGGTATAAAATATCCCCACCTACTTGATCTCTTTCTCTCATATTATCCTTATTGGTATAATCCATCCACCTTTCTTGGAGGTTTATTAAGGCTCCATGAGCCTTTAACTACTCTATACCTAGGATAACATCAAAAGCATGGAGTGGTTCTACATGCAAGAGCTATATAGTCCATCCATTAGGTAAGGCTATCTCATTTGTAGGTAAACATTGATCCATTGAGTAGTTCTATTTAGAACCATACTCGACTTTCCACCCTTGTGTTAAAATTTCAAGTCCTTCTAGCATATCCTTGATAATACTAGTGGAAATAAAACTATCTATGGATCCACTATCTATTAAAACTTTAACATCCTTGTCAAAAAACTTACCATTTAGTAACATTGGTGTTGCTTTTCCATATAGGTTTTTATTCTTGATAATGAACTATATTTAGTGTGACTAATCCTTTGCTTTGTTACTCGACTCTACTAATTGGGGATACTTCTTTGCATAATTATAAACCCAAATGTATAGAAACCTATCCTAGGTGCCTGATATCTCTCTTGCCTCTTCTTCCCTACGTCCTATTTTTGTGTTGACTCATTATAATTTATAGGGTGAGGGTTGGAACTATATTTTTTTTTTCTTCTTCTTATTTTGCCTTTGGTTCTCATTATTCCTATTACTAAAATTTAAGTTTTTTTGCTCTTCTGTTTTGTTCCTTACCCCATTTCATAAACCCTACACTCTTTATTTTTTGTAGATCCTACCTCTTTAACTCTATCAGCACTTTTAGTTTGGATATTAGTCTCTTCTTTTTTGGCTAAATCATAACACTTTTGCATAGTTTTAGGTTTGATCATATTAGTTACTATCCTAATATTAGGATCTATCCCTAATATTAACGTATGCACATTTAGTATTTCATTATTCTCATACTCCAAAACATACTTCAAAAATTTTACATATCTTTGAAAGTATACCTCTACAAATAGTGAATCCTACTAGAGGGTAGAGAGTTCCTCAAACTTATCTACATAAAAATTATCAAAAAGAAATATTTTCTTAAAATCCTTGACAAAAATATCCTATTTAATCTCCATAACTTGTATCTTTTTGTCTATCCTAAATGTGTTCCACCATTATAGGCTTGCATCCTGAAGATTAAGTGTAGTGCACATAGTCTAAGTTTTAGAAGAGCAATTTTTCATGGAAAAGAAGATTTCCAAATCATTCAACCATGATTCTATTATATCTCCTCATTATTTCCCATTAATTTTATCTACTTTAACATTCGTAGGGTCTTTAGCTAGTTTATCTTCTATCCGAGCTCTACCCTCATGGATTATTCTAGTAGGGTTCTCTTCTAATATATCCTTCAAAACCCTGGTACTAGTTTCCTTATTGATTAGGGTTTCTACTAGTTTTTGTTGATGTTCCATATGTTCCTAAAGCAACTTCACTATGGAAGAGAGATCTTCCACTATCTTATTGGTTCTTTTTGTTCATCTAATTTTCTTGTTAGGTTCTATTACCATCCCAAAATTCCTACTAGTATCCATTGTTCTCCTCATTATTTTTTTGGATTCCATGGTTCCATACTTCTTTTGGATTCACACTATAGTTTCCTCTTGTGCAATCGATCATGATTTCTTGGATGATACTCTTAAAACATGTGTCATCTCCTATCCATATAAAGGAGCTAGGTAAGTGATATTTGTTATAATTATACATACAATCAATTAGTATTATTTTTCCCCATTAACTTATACCATTATACTTTACTTGAAAATGATTATGGTAATGCTTGTCTCACTACAAGGTGTCATTCCCCAATAATAAACTATACTCTCTAAGATTTTTACTCCTTGGTCTAACTAGTTTTTTTGGTATTCAATACCTAAGTTATCCCTATCATGTTAAGTTCCCTAGTAGAGTAAGTCTTTTCAAAGTAGCACATCAAGTAAAGGCTCATATTAGGCACACTCCATACAAGCTACTAGTCATATAACATAAAGCTCTGATGCCAACTATAACAACCCATAAAAACCAACCCAAGATATATATGTTTTTAATAGAAAAAAGGTTCTTAAGAGTCCCAACATATTTATTTTTAGCATTATCAAGGCTTCACCATATTTGAGTTCAATGTCATTGTAGATGACACTTAGTGGATAGGAGTGGTCAACATCCCGTATTTTTTGGGATTCACCTTACTAAACCTCATCATTTAGAATTATGCTAAAGTGTTTCCCCCATCATTCCTATACCCTCATCAGTATATAACAATGTGACCATAACATAGGTATTATCCTTTAAGTTCTATAACACTTAAAGAGGAATGCCTATTCCCTAACCTTACCTTAAGTCCATCTAGGAAGGTTAATCAAGAATAAATCCTTGTTGCTTAGCTACCATATCTTCATGGGCTAATTAAGGTTATCACCCCTCATCTGGAAATGAACATGATCACCCAAACCTACATGTTTAAGGGACCACCATTGTTGTCTTGTGAATGATTCCAATAACTTCCTAGTTATGGAACACTCAATCCTCAATGTTCAAGGTGTATCAATTTACAAGAATTTGGCTATTGCATCAATGCAACTCCTTCTAAATTTGTGAGTTCCTAGCTATTGCATCCTCACAAATCCTTCTAGGACTCATATCTACCTAGTTATTGCATCATCATAATTCCTCCTAGGATTGGATTATTTTCTTTGATTCGAGTCCTAAAAGAAGTTCTTGATCCATCCCAAGAACTCTTCCCTAACTCAAGATAGAATTAAAGAAACATATAACAAATATCTCTAGAAATAAATGCTTCAATTGAAAAACATGCTTAAGCTATAGCACAATTTTGAACTTGAGAAAAAGGATGATACATTACATCTCAAAATAACATAAGCTTCAACATAATGTTACCACTAAGAAGCATATCACCAATTTAAAATCCATAGTTAAATTTATCTAAGTGCTATTATAAATCTATGTAAAGAAGCATTTATTTAGAAAATAAAAATGATAAATTACAATGCTATCTACTCCACTTAAATATTACAATAACATCCCATAAAAATTAGATCACAAGATAACATTTAATTCTCTAGAACAATAAGAACACTAGGAAATATAAATATCATATTCCAAAATAATTCCTTATTTTTTTCAATAATTAGTCTCTCTTAATATTACAAAAATGGCTAACTACTTAATAAACTTAGAAGTTTCATCTATGTAATACAATTTAAACTCTCACTTACACAACTTTTTATCCCATGGTACATTAAATACCATCTACCTAAGTGGTCTATGCACCACCTTATTTCTATGATCTTCTTCATGAAAGGGATTACCTGCAAACTTGAGGAATACTTAAGGATCAAGATAATTATTTATGCAATGCATCTATTATACTCTAAGTAAAATGCAAGCAACCATTCATAAAACATTGATAAAAAAAGAGGAAAAAATCCCATACTTCTCTCTATAATGGTTCCTTGACCTACTTAAGTCTCAAGAACCATTATAATTGTTTTTCTTTCATTTTTAGCAAAATGAACCAAGCTATATTTTATTTCCTTTTTCTAAAAAGAACATTCACCCATAGCCAAAGATTCTATGCAAAAATAATGCTAACTCAACATGACAACACTAGCATAAGGCTTCATATTTTCTTTTGCAAAAATAATACTAAAAGAGATTCAACTTTTTCTTTTAAGAAGAAAATAACATAAAAAACTCCATTCATTACTTTTGCAATATCTAATACAAAAATATTCAATTCCTCTACAAAAGAAAAGAACATAACCATTTTATATTTTATTCCCAACCAGAATGAACTATAAAATTTCATTAATAAAATCTACAAGCCCTTATAACCCAACTTCTAAAGTGATTTACTTCTTCCCATAAAAATGCTCATGCTCCAAATAATTAATAACTATCTAGCTAATCAACAATAATCATTAAAAAACATGGGCCACCAACACCAGAGAATAGTAAATGTTCACTAACTTGATTCTCATTTGAGCACAAGAAGGAGCACTCTCTTACAAGCAAGCAAAGGGTATCTACACACTACCCAAGATAACTAACAAAGGTATATGAGAGAATAAAAATTACCTTCTCACTAGTAAAATATTATAGAGTATTCAATACTCTTCTATGTAGATCAAGGACTAAAATAAAGTAAAGGTGAAACACTCAATACTTAAAGAACCTACCATAGAGTTACTTCAAATATTGCAAGTATAATGAAATACAATAATGCCTCAAAGAGTCTAGATATAGCACAATAAGAAACAAACTAGCCATAGATAGATCTTGAAGAATGCACTGAGTCAACTAGCTAGGGAAGACATCTAGACATACACTAAGTAGGAAGAGATCAATGTGTGGATAAAAAAAATCAATTGCCAATCCTAACATAGGTTTGTGGGTGACTCTACATAGCATCCTCTCAAGGAGGAGGTACTAGCTTAGCAAACTAGGTTCAATCAACTCAATCAAAACAACAATAAAGATAACTACAACACTATCACACTTCATAAAGTAAGAAGAAAATTACAAATATTATAAGGACACCATCTATATCAAATGACACTACCTATACTAAGCTTTCCCAATATATTGTACTTTTGATCCATGCTACAATACTCTTCTTTTCTCCAATCCCATGATTGTTTCCTCCAAAGTCTCCCAAAACCTCCACCAATATATTTTCAAATAGGCTTGGGCACAATATTTTTGCATGACCTTCTTGCATGGCTAGAGTAACATATGAAATGATTCAAGAATATGTTGTTCAATTTTACCACCTTTTAAATCTCTTGAATTAAGGTGCCACTAATGCATGACATAATCATAATTTTTTAAAAGGGCTTACCAAACCTTAGCACTTTAAAGCTTTATAAACCACATTATTTTTAGCCATACATTAATTGAATCAATTGCTATATCAATTAATATCAATGGTTAATATTAATTATTAACCTTGATATTAACACTCCAAGTATTAATATTGCTAGCCATGTTAATACTCCTTTGGATTAATTAATTCTATGCTTCCAACCCAAGCAATACAAAATTTTAATCAAGTCCATAATACATCATGTTGCTTTATCCTAGAGTAGGTGTCCTTTTAATATAACCATACGTTATACTCTACCTACTAAGAATGACTCCTTTTTAAATGGAAGTTTCATGGACCAATGTTGTATTCAAAAATCAAGAAAATGTAATGCAACTATATGAAGGGTATACTTTAACCTTGAGCTATTGATGAACAAGTCATCCATCACTTTTTCAAAAAAAATCTCAATTCAGGTGGTTGTCCCTTTTCAATCCATTGGTGAGTGTACCTAGTATTGCAACCATAAACACATTAGTAGTACCATATTCCAAGAATATAAATCAAATATAAAGTGCAACTACCACTCTTATTGACATCATAAAATGAGACTATGCATTAAATTTCCATACAACAATACATAAGTCAATATCAAGAATAAGTCTTGCCAAGGAGGGGTGTTACACTCTTACTCTCCTACATGTACATCTAATATAAGACTTGTGCACATCCTCACATTACATATTTGCACACTTACATACATGATACTTGTGCACATTCTCTCAATACACACTTGCACTCTTACATACATGACACTTGTGCATTTCTTGCACATGGACACTTACATAAAGAAGAAATATAAATCACTCATCTAAAATATAGACTCAAACCCTAATCTATTACATATTTTTATTTGAGCCATGAAGGTACCATGGGGGTAGATTTGCATGTATCAAATAATATAATATTCTTCAACAATACATGTCCTCTATGATTTATTCAATTGTTGTAATCCATTTTATTATTGAAGGTATAATTACATTATGCAATATCATATATGGAGTAAATATCTCATCATTTTTTGAGATTAGGAATGGAAAATGCTTCCATATTATTATAAAATAATTCTACAAAATGGTAAATATCATTTATATCTAGATATTAGAGATCTTCACTTTTAGATCTAATTGAATTTTATGACTCATGTAATTCTACATGCTAATAAAATTTGAATGATCTAGATGCATCAATAGAAATAGATATTTTTCAATTATTTTTATTAGTTGCAAATGAAGTTCCTTTTAATAGTACACTTTCCTCTTTACCAATTAGTAGGTGATACACCAAATAAAAATAACAATATGTGAGTCCTTTAAAACAAGAGAAAATATTAGCATTCAAAGTAAAAGTAAATACATAAATGGATATATATGGTTAAAAAATATAATTATAATCAATGTTGAACTAATATTATGAAGTTATAGCATATAATATAAACTTGGATTAAACATGTATTGAGTACATACCATGGAATGAAATATAAATATTTTAGAAA
The DNA here is from genome assembly GCA_028583015.1 of Wollemia nobilis. NCBI lineage: Eukaryota > Viridiplantae > Streptophyta > Pinopsida > Araucariales > Araucariaceae > Wollemia > Wollemia nobilis. The sequence continues at coordinate 140,324 of JAQPPZ010001870.1, forward strand.
ATTAAAATTCCATAATTGATCCATATATAATTTCCTTATGGCATGGCCCTAAGCTATTATTGTTCCTCTTGTAACAAGGTTTGGGGTCCCTTCCAAAACCCCTCTTATTATCTAATCAAAAAACAAAATATGAAATTTTATTTACAAAAATAGTTATATGTAATAAAACAGAGACCTAGGTACAAATCGTACCTAGTAATATTTACATAATTTCCAAATTTTTTTAATATCACTATGGTCATTATGTGATATAGGTGGGGATTTTTTTAGTCTTGTATAACTAATTAATAAACTATAAGACTTGTATTTTTTTATGGGATTCTTGTCCCTTAATAGTAATATGTCTATGTTGCCACTATAAGACTTGCCAATCTATTCTAAAAGTGTAATGGTTCTCCAATAATAAATAATCCAAGGTTATATAAGGGTATTCTTTAAAAAGTAATTCATTTTCAAATATATTTTTACACATGCAATAATATTATTTCTTTATTTTGAGAGCCTATATCACCTCATTTAGGATCCATGAGATACCTTGATTTGAAGTAAGAAGAAAACTGTATTCAAATAGGCTTCCATAATTTCTCATGAATTTTTACATGAAAATAACTCACACCAAATACTTAGTGCAAATTGAAGCATTTTTAAGTAGGCTGGAAAGAGGTAATTGTAGCTATCTTTCAATTTTTGGTCAATGGATTTGTAATAAAAGTTATAAAAAATGCTTGAAAATATTAGCTTAAATCCTCCTAAGTATTTTTTTTAATATTGTATCGATATGTCCACCATATTTTATGTCACATAGAATTTCTTGTGTGGATATATCATAAAAAATGGTAATTGAATCAACAATCTAGTGAATGTATCTTAAAACTAGTAATTATGCTAAAAAAAAATGGTGGTGTAGTAAATGATGTGGTGAATTTGCATCAATAGTGGAAATTATGTTTTACAAATGACAAAAATTCTACATATGGAGTGCATTAAAAAAAGGATAGATAATCAAGTATTACTTTCTTTCTTGTTTATTTTCTTTTTCACACAGAGTAGATATTATACCATATCATACTAGAGTGAAATACATTGAGCATAGTATGTTGTCATATATAAACTAAGGGAAAATGGTAGATGTTGTACATATATGGATAAATAAACCATATGAAAATATATGATTTAATAAAGGATAAAATTATATAGTATATTGCAATGAAATAAATCAAATCAACAATAATACTTAAAATATTGTTAATCCTCTCCCTATGCACAAATTATTAATTATTTTTATTGGTATTTTATATTATTTTAACATGAAATTCATTATTTGCTGGTGAAGTTATTGGCTTTATTTTGAAAAGTAAACAAAATTTATAATTTTAAAATATTTGGATCTAATCCATGATATATCGAAGCTATATTACATACAAGACACATAAAGGATAGATAATAATACACTATAATACATGAAACTAGTTATTTTTCATTTATCCAAGCACTTGTATGTATAACACATTCTTTGGGGGTGTCCAATTCTTTGGTAATACCAAAATACACACTATTTTCTAGTAATTGCCACAACATGCCTTGTGTAATTATAGACCATGTCACACTAAACCATTATATGAGTAATTCCATGATTCTCTTACATGTCTCTTATTAGAATAGGGACAAGACACTTCACCAACCATTTCCAAAGGATTATGAATTGAATTTATAAACTTGCAATACATGACTTAATGAGACATTCATCTCATAACTTGTTAATGACTATTTATTCCAACCATAGGACCATAAGCATTACCCTTAATTACAAATCACTCTTTAAATTTAAAACATATGCTCTATTTTATGATATTGCTCAAACCAAAAATAGAATAGAGTCCTTAAAATCATATAGCATAGATGTAAAGAAAAATAAATTTAATTTATTTTTAATTAATTTTTGGCTAATAATGTCTCAAAACTAGCTAATGTATGTATAATCATTACACACTTACATGTAACGTAGTGAACACTTCCAATCCAAGCATCAAATGATATAAGTTTACCTCTTATTTAATAGGATTACTATTACATGGGAAAATATGTATAAGAGGAAAACACTTTACCAAAGGCCTATTGATGATTTGGCATTCATTTATCTAACATATTATTATCCCTTTCAACCACTTTGTAAAATAGACAGAGGAAGAAAAAAGTAAAAATGGCTAATTAGGAGACCATTTATCACATTTTCCTTGAGTGCCCTTTTTCCTTGACTGTCCTAAGTGGGGTTTTTCAGGCCTTCAATATTTCATGGGTTAAACCAACCATTGTAATTGATTTTTTTGTCCAGTGGCCTTGCCTCTTTTCATGCCAAAGCCTTAGATACATGTGGAAAATTTGTCTCAATCACTATCTTTTGCAGGTGTGGTTAGAAAGGAACCATAGAGTCTTTAATGAGTCTATCCATGATCATCAAACTATCATTGCTAGGATCCTATCCTTTGCCAACAAGAATGTGAACCTTATCCCTTTTGATAGTTGTAAACCTCATCTGCAGGAGGCCACAATTGATCAATATTTAAGCTTAACCTTGTTATATGAGTCTATGCCTAGGGTAGTCAACCCCAGAGCCAATGTTAAGTGGTCTCCACATCCTATGAGTTTGTTTAAGCTCAATTTTTATGGAGTAGCTAAGGACAATCCTGGCAGAGCAAGCTCTGGTGGCATTGTGTGAGATCATAATGGAATATGATGCTTGCATTTTCTAAATATTTGGGAACAAGGACGAACAACAAAGCTAAAGCTAGAGCTATGTGGAGAGGCCTTCAAATGAATCAAGACTTAGAAGGTAATTTTATCGTATAAGGAGACTCTATGCATGTTATAAATCTCCTCAATAATTGGAAAACACCTCCTTGGAGGATTAAAACAATTGTTGAAGAGGCTAGTATCCTTTTCCAGGGAAGATAGGATAGAAAATCCTAAAATGTCTTTCAAGAAGCTAACAAAATTGTTGATAAGATAGCCAATTTGGGTGTCGATGGTGACAAAATTTTCAAATGGGAACACGGTGTCCCAAGTGAAGTAGAGGAGCTTATTCAAAAAGAATGCCAAGAATGATAGTCAAATTTACCAATAGGGAAGGCACTGTAAGTTCAAAGGCTAGGAGTATTCTCGTCTCTTTTTGAATTGGACTCACAATAAAAATTATCTGAGTTGTCAGTATTTGTGGATGCTACTTGGAAATACCACAAAGACTAATGGGGATAGTCACATGTCAAATAACTTGGCTCCTAGTCATCTTCGAACCAAAGCCACGTGGACTACCAGATAGCCACCACCATATCTAGCCAGCAGGTTCACTTCTCCAAGGCTGATTGGCCAAGATAGTATGTGGTACCAAAGCATGTCATATACGAAAGAAAGCAATAACCAAAGAATTATTAAGAGTAACTATCAATACAGAGCTTGTGGTATTTTTTTCAATACTCTAATAGGTGTGTCTGCAATTTTTTTTTTCTCCATTATCTCAAGGAAGGAATCTGTGTCTATTTCTTTTTTGTAATTATGATGCATGTGTGTTTTCTCGGGGTATACCCAAAATGTTGTATGGGAAGTTTTTTTTTTATAACAGGCTATGTGCCTTATTGGATGCAATGGATTTTGCGACATGTAGATTTTACATATATAGGATCCTTCATAAGGATATGTTCATCAATAGCCCTGGGCTAATTTTTGTAAAAGATTTTGGGTCAACCTGTAAAACCCGATATTAATGCTATAGTATCTTATCTACCAAAAAAAAACATACAAAGCATGTTGGGATTTCCATATCATTATTTTCACATAGTTAATTGGTAGGGACATGGTTTAGGACTACATGAACATGGAATGCATGACATTATTGTTGTTCCATATCGATAAATGCATGACCATTCAGGCATAGGTTACACTCCACTTTCCACCACCTCTTATCTTGAACAAGACTTTCAAAGGCTTAATCTAAATTTAGGAGAATAAGCCCTCCATACTGATGACTCTGATGATGAAATCATGAAGAATTAGAACTCATACCAATAATTTCTAATGAATTTGAAGAGGAATTAGAGCCCATCATTCCCCACACTAAACATAATGAGTTCTATCTTATAATATTCCCCATACATGAGCCCATATTTCACTTTCTTCTTCCACAAGGGTGAGCCACACCTACCAGTGAACCACAACCTCCATATCACTAACCCATATTATTAGTAAAACATGAAATATATTTACATAACACAAAAAAAATAGTGGTTTTCACCACTACAAAAAAATCAAAAAAACAAAAATCAAACAAAAACATTTTATTTTTCTACATTGCATGTATATATCATTAAGTGTATTTATTTATGTTGTTTACTACTATATAGGTTTACCAAGATCCTAGCACCGGTTCTTAGGCTCTATCCATTTTACCTCATCCATTTTTCCTTAAGTCAACATGAATCTTGTTGACTTATTCACCCCACTCTGTAATCCATATGATTTGGCAAAGCCAATTTCTATTGATATGAGACTTATTAATATGGACCAGATCTCTTCACCTCCATACTTATCTGATTTTGTATTGTCTGAGGAATTATTAAGGACTTCAAAAAACTACATTCCTCCATCCCCTTCACCTTCACCCTTATCTTCACCTTTGAATCCTAAGGTTTTCTAGGAAGACATATATGAGGATAAGTCATAAGAGTTTGATGATGTCATAGAGGACATTCATCTAATCCCTACACCCCATCAAATTGAGGAAGGTTTCCATATGTCCATTGAAGATACCATCGATGTGGACCTTAGTTCAGACAAATACAATCCCCTAATTGTCAAGCATTGTAAAATCTTATCCAATGATGAACAAGAGCAATTAATTACTCTTCTCAAGAGGAAGAAGGGCATTTTTGCATGGTCCTACAAATACATGTCTGGTCTTGACCCTAGCTTGGTTGTCCACAATATAACCTTACATCCAGATGTTAAGCCAGTAAAACAAAATCTTAGAATTATGCATCCTACCATTGCCCTCTTGGTCAAATAAGAGATTCAAAAACTATTAGATGTGGGTTTCATTTTACCTATTGATTATCTAGAGTGGCTCTCAAATATGGTACCCATTTGTAAGCCTAACAGGGTGATATGCATTTGCACTGACTTTTGATATCTTAATAAAGCATGTCCTAAGGATGAATTTTCTCTTCCAAACATCAATACTCTTTTCAACACCTGAACCGACCATTAAATATTTTCTCTCATTGATGGTTTTTTAGGATACAACCAAATTCAAATAAATCATGATGACCAACACAAAACAACAGTCACTACACCTTGGAGAACTTTTTGTTACAAGGTGATGTTATTTGGCCTTAAAAACATAGGTTCCACTTACCAACGTGCCATGACATACATTTTCCATGACTACATGCATAATATTATCGAAGACTATATGAATGATCTCTTGGAAAAATCTAAAACTTGACAAGATCACATTGGTGTATTAGAGAGTTTTTGACCAAATTCTAGAGCATAATGTAAGGTTGAACCCCAAGAAGTGTGTCTTTGGTATTACCTCTCACAAATTACTAGGGTTCATTATCTCCAAAAGAGGTATTGAGGTGGATCTAAACAAGGTCAAGGCCATCTTGGAGATGCCTCCCCCAATCAATTTAAAGTAATTGCATAGTTTACAAAAAAATATCCAATCAATCCATTGTTTCATTACATGAATTTATGATAAATATAGGTCATTAAATCACCTACTACAAAAGGAGGTACCATTTTCTTGGATAGATGAGTGCCAAAAAGCCTTTTATGAAATTAAGCAATACTTGGCTTCTTCACCCCTCTTATCTCCTCCTCATTTGGGGGTCCCAATCTATATTTATATATCAGTAACAAAATTTGCATTAGGGACAATGCTTGCTTAAAAGAATGAATAAAACTGATATCAAGCTATCTATTATATTAGTTGGACATTGGTAAGCTATGAAACCAGATACACTTATGTAGAAAAATTGTGCTTAGCAATGGTTTTTTCCACTAAGAATATTTTACATTACATGCTTAGTCACAAAACATATCTTATATCTAGATAAAATCCTCTGCATTATATGATATCTCACACTTACAATAACACTCGCACCGCTAAATGGATAATGCTTCTTACTAAATTTGACATTGAGTTAATTAGCCAAAAATACATTAAAGGTCAAGTCATAGCCGATAAACTTATGGAAGCTCCACTACCTAGTGATCATCCTTTAATTTTTGATCTCCCAGATGATTTGGTATTTGCTATCACCAAACAAGAATAATGTGTCATTCTAGAGGAAGATGTTGATATCACACTATTATTTGATCACCCTAAGTGCAAAAAATATCAAGGTGTTGTAGTTGTGTTTCATACACCCTAGGGGGTACCTATCCCCTTATCATTCAAACTTGAATTCCAAAGCATAAACAACACTCTAGAGTATGAATCCTTAATCTTATATTTTCAATCAGCTACAGCTATGGGAATTAAGTGTATCAGGATATTTTGTGATTCTCAACTTATTGTCAAGCAAATAAATGGAGAATACCAATGCAAAGATCCTACCATTAAAATTTACCATGAAGTAGCAATGCAATTGCTCTCTAAGTTTTATTGGTATGAAATCAATAACTTCCCATGTTTGACTAATATATTTGCATATGCAATGGCCTCCCTTGGATTATTGATTCCAAAAGAGTCCTTAGGAGAGGTACAACCCCTTATTATTTCAATGATCTCTAAATCTGTAATTGTTCATGCTACATCTAAGGATGAAAAGGATGTTTTCTTTATCCATTCAGATCCATATGAGCCTTGGCTAAGTCAAATAGTAGCCTTTCTCAAGTTTGGAACACTCCCATATGACATGTCTCAAACTGCAAAATGTACTTTCAAGAAAATAGTAGCTCATTTTGTTCTCTTTGGGGATGTGTTGTACAAACATGGTTATGATGGAGTCCTACTTCAATGTCTCGAGGCTATTGAGGCACAAATAGCCATAGATGAAGCTCATGATGGTACTTGTGGTGGTCATTTAGAGGGATGCCCATCACAAAGTGTATTCTACACATGGGTTTTTATTGGACCACCATGGAACGAGACTATTGCACTTATGTTAAACATTGTAAGAAATGTCAAGAGCATGCTAATTTAACTCACATACCATCACAAGATATATAGACTATTTAAAGCCTTTGGTCCTTTTCATAATGGGGTCTAGATTTAATTGGTAAAATTTTACCTCCTTCCTCGAGTTAACATACATTCATCATTATAGCTGCTAAATACTTCACAAACTAGGTTGAGGCAATTCCCCTAACCATTATGATAGGACCTAGAATTGTGGAGTTCATACTTCACCATATTATATTTCAAGAATAAGTATGTTCAAGAAATTTGTAAGAAATATAACATTCAACATAGTTTCTTGACTCCTTATTACCCACAAGCCAATGGATATGTTGAGGCTATCAACAAGACTTTAATTGTTATTCTCAAGAAACTCATTAGCAAAAATCATAGATATTGGCATACCAAAATTTCCTTGGCATTATGGACTTATTGAACAAGCATATGCATGCCTATTGGGGCAACACAATTTTCATTGGTCTATTGAGCCAAAGCAATCATACCTCTTGAGCTTGATATCCACTCCTTGTGAATTTATTTGCAAAAATTCATCGATGATGAAACTTCTAAACAAGCATGTCTTGACAAACTCACACTTCTTGATGAAATGTGAGTCAATGCTTTAGAGAATTTATGAGTTTATCAAGACCACCTAAAGCGTTCTTACGACACCAAATTTCATCTACATGAATTATAAGTAGGAGATCTTATCGTTAAACAACACCAACAAAACACCAATACATTGTCGTATCTTTGTGATAAATTCATGACTATTTGGTTCGGTCCATACACTATCACTCAAAAAGTGGGTAAAGGTACTTATATGCTTGCCAATATAGAGGGAGGGGAACCACTTAATGTTATACACTTGATAGCATTCTATGCATAATGCAATTTATATATATGTACATATACATGACTAACACACAAAAATATTACATTTCATTTGCATTGTATTTTATTTGCACACTTTCATTTAAAAACAATTGCATTCATACACTAGATTTCACAAAATGGTATTTCATAAATTCCATTACCATCTCATATTTCATAGTAGGTATCATTGACTAAGTTCAACGTCTTAATTTGTCCAATAAAATCATGTTGCCTTAATCAGGGGCACCTTCACAAACATCATCCACAACATTCCACCAAACCAAATCATCACTTGCCTCCATATGTCCATAATTCCTAGGTGTTTTTAGTCACTCAGCCACTCCTAGTATTTTACGCAACCTCCAAAATACATATCAAGTTCTTTTTAGGACAATTACACATCTTCACTAAGAAAATATTGAGTTATATAAATTGGCTCTAAAACATTCTTGAACCAACCACAATTTCACATCTTAAAAACATCTTGTTTCAAAGAGGGATAACACCATACTTTGTTTGAACCTCGAAGTGAAAAGAGTAATCCTCTCTTGTCCCATCATGCAACATAATCCACAAAAATACTGGTTTTCATTGCTATAACATTTTCTTGTGATTTCAAAATATAGAGTAGTAAGGATAGGGTACAATTCTCATCACACTTAGGTTAAGAATCTGATTTCCCAAAGCTCTAAATATTTTACATCACACACCACTAATAATTGGGTTGTAAGGATAATACTACATTTCCAACCAAATGGTTAAGTAGTCATCCCAAAATCTAAGAGATTAAATCTTCAGACTATGGATTTAGCCTCCATCAAAGCTATAGATGATTGACTGATAGTGGAGTACGCTCATGCGTGGTGACACATATCCTTCAAAGAGACCTCTGACCACACATACAAATAATATAGCTTGTTGGTTTCATCCATAATAGGTCACCCCCAATTTCATCAAGATGAGTTAATGAACTCACTTGCACACACATTGGTTCTTGATTGCCTTGAGTCATTACCATGCTCTTGATTCAATAAATGAATTCATTGCACACACATTTGGTCATAGAGGGATTAGGCAGTTTTAATAAGTTTGTTTGATATCACTAGTATATTTGAGTCTCTACAAAATAGTCAATTCTCTATATCAACATCCATATCTTCTTCCATATCAACATCCATATATTCTTCCATATCAACATCCATATCTTCTTCCATGTCAACATCCATGTCACTTCATGAGTCATACACCCCACAAGCCACCAAGTTTGGTGCCCCTGATAAAATAACACTACTAGAGCATGGCTGAGAAAAATATAAGCTATCGATGATTGTTGCAGGCCAAACACAGGTTAAATTTGATCCTATTTTGTCACTACCCATGCATTTAAATTATCATACCACGAAGCTTCGTAAACTTTAGAAGTGTCTCAAACAAGATCTTTTACAATACCCACTTCTACGATGAGTCCAACTAATTCTATCATTGGGGAGTTTAAAATAATGGCATTCATTCATCCACACCACAATAGTTTATGTATGAATAATTAGATCCTTGGAAATTAAATATTCATACATGCATAATTAACTAGACATGAAAATAATTCTACTACAATAATGAAAATAATAGTGCAAAAAGCAAACCTATGAAAGCAGGAAATTGATCTAGGAAAGCACAAGAAAAAGGGAAGGAATACTATCTTGGAGTGGGCCCAAGCTCCAACAACTCCCTTCCAGATGAACACGTGATTAGGAACTCTCAAACTTTATTATAATTGCAAGATAAATATTACGATACTTCTATCTCCCCAGAATAATCAATGAATTTTGGATGATCTTACTGATATCTATCAAAGAGGTATATGTGTTTATATAGCACACACACAGATCTTCTATTACAATGAGGATACAAAAGTAGTTCAGTCCAGACTAAACTGGGACATTCTGGTAACTGCATTCGACATTTTCTAAAAATAGTCATCATTCCTAATGATAGCACGTTCGTTGATTGGTTTGAGTTGCTTGAGCTAGATTATGCTTCGCCTGGCGTAGGTAAGAATTTCTCGTCTGTTGGTGCAATTCCTAGAATTGTCTTGTGTTACATGGAACTGGAACTACACCAGTCAACACTACTGACACCACTCATTTGGTCAGCTGGTGAAATATGGAGGTGCCTTCTCTGTGAGGAAGGCACCCTCCTCAAGTGCTTTTGGCAGACATATTATTTATGCAAAAGGCACATACTGATGTTGAGCACCTTCTTCCTAAGAAAGGTGCCTATTGATTTTGGGTATCTTCTTCATGTGGAAGGTGCCTACCGATGTTGGGAACCTTATTTATGTGGAATATGCCTTGCCTTGCATGGGATGTCTTCCTTATGTGGAAGGTGCCTAAGTATGTCGGGCGTATTCTTTATACGGAAGGTGCCTACCTTCTGTTAGCACCTTCATTGAAGAGGAAGGCGCCTAACCACCATGCCTTGATTCTAGGAGAAACAGATTGCCAGGTCCATGAAGGACCTCGACTGATCCAAATATGTCAAAACCAACTACATTTCCACACAAACATAGTAAAACACATAAATTATATAACACACATAATTCTATTAAATAATTACATAATAATTCATGAAAGTACACAGTTCCTATTATATTGTCGCATAATAATCAGAAAAACCCATAAAATATGAGCATTTTTGGGGCTCATCATCCTCCCATGCCTAATATATGCCATGCCCTCATGGCATCAAAACTATAAGTAGCCCTTCATACTCATCATCATCATTTTCCAGTAGTCCTGGATGTACCGACAACCTATGATCACTTTTTATGTGGACTGGCATCGGGAGGTGCGGTCTTTCTTTTTTGGCATAGAACTATGGTTTTGAGGTGGCTAGCTTCTATTATCTGCCTCTACTCAATTCGTTGACTTCATCTATTTGGGTTTCCCACCCCATATGTTACTATAAGTGGTATAGCTAACATAGTCCTTGCTACCTGGAATGCAGCTTCTATAGCCTACCATAGGTCAGAATTTGGGGGTCTAAAAATTGCAAGAGGGAAGTCAAAATTGTCCCTCCTGAGATGAACTACCTAGGCCTTATGAAACCGAGTTGCTTCAGGGTTAAGCTCTGTATTTTCTTTTGCAATTGCAGCGGCCTCTAATTCAGTCTCGAACACCCCCCACCTCTCAAAGTATTTTTGTATTTTAGAGGGGCATCCTCGTGATGATCCATAAATCTCCTAAAATTGATCATCATCCACTGGATTAACATAGATACTAGGGTCTTCCTTGACCTTCATAGTGTATTTCTTGGCCTCCTTCACTACTACCATTTCTTCACTTAGTTATTTGAACCTCTTTTGCCTTTTTGCAAATAGCTGCATATCCCATTCATCCTCGATTGTCTCGGTGAAGGTCACCTTAGCCATATTTCAAGCCGTCTTGGGCCCTTTTTCCTTGGTCCCAATGGAAAGTGTGGTGGCTCAAAAAGGGGGTTTCTCCTCATTACCAATGGGTATATTTTCCTCATGAGGGGCTTGCTCTACTGACCGTAGATTTGTCCCTCCTTTCTCTGATTGTTCTAGTGTGGACCTAGCAAGTCCCTCTGCCCCTCCTTCCTTAGGTTTGGGGAATTATTCCTTAACCCCTGGTTTTGGTTGTGGTTGTTGGTCCATACCCAATTCTGTATCACTTAGCTCGATAATAGGGGGCTCCATTGGACTCCCTATCCCATCAATTTTGAAAATAAAGGAATTCTCCCCTGCTTCTATGCTACCTTTCCGAGCATCCAACTGCAATTCCCTTGAAGAGAATACTCGCTCTAATGAAGTAGGGGAATTTTTTGGGACCTCCATTGTCTAGTCAGTTTGGGTAGATGCATCCCTCTTCTCTGCCTCTTTGGCTTGCAATTATCGATTCTCATCCTACAATTACTAGATCAACTGCTCAAGTTAAGCTATTTTTTGTGCTTGCTTCTCTAATTATTCCCTATGTGTTGTCTAGAAATCCTCCAAAATTTTTTGGGCTATCCAAAAGTCAGTTTGCCATTCTAGCGCTTCCTCTAGGGCTATGCCAACATGTTGGTTAATACCCTCAGAGGTACCTACACCATGCGAGCTTCGGCTTGTTAATTCCTAGAGGGTTTGGGATATGAGACCAACCTCCAGGTCATCTTCTTCTTCGCTTGATGATAGGAGCATACATTGTAGGCACCTCCTCCTAGAAAATAGTTTATTTTGTCGTAATTCGATTTGGCCACTAGCAAGTTGTGCCCCTTCCTCTACAAAATTAGGCAATGGTGATTGCCCTCTTTATTTTACAAAACCAAGAAATGATGATTGCCCTCTTTATTTTACAAAATTAGGAAATGGTGATTGTCCTCTTTCTTCTAAAAATTGGGCAATGGTGATTGCCCTCTTTCTTCAACCTCCTCTATGGGGTCTTCACCACCTTGCCCTAACTTAGCGATAGAATTTGTTCATTCTAATTGGATGCCATCTCCCTCTATACTTGAGCCTTCTTTTTGTGCTTTCGCATGGTGAAGTAGTGCTCTTATTAGTCCATGATGGGCCAAGGTATAAGGCAAACCCCTATGGTATCAATCCACTTCATCTTTCAGGAAAATTTCCAAGTAGAAGGGTACGTTAATTTTCCTTCCATGCACCAGGTGATCTAAAAACTGCACATGATTAGTGTGTAGGTGGTAATATTTCCCTATGTATGTGAATAATTGAGAAATCTACTTGAACATCTTCCACAAATTCATTGGAATTCCAGTTTTTTGTAGCCCTTCCTTCTCTATCTGCACATTGTCCCCCTCCAGTAGTAGTTATGCACACTATTTCAACATACCACCCTAGTAAGTAGGCCAGTCACTTGGGAGATGTATTCTAGGGTGACCAAAATCTCTCTTTTGCACACTTGAGCTATGTCACCTCTCAAGGAGGCAATAAATTCCTTGTTTGCCTCTATATCCTGGTTTTGACTGGCGAGGGTGTAGTAATCAACACACCCTTCGAATTTAAACTAGGTCCTAACCATCCCCCTGATCCCTTTCGTGTCACTTGGCTCATTCTTCTTGATGGCATGGTTCTTCGAACGTCCTCCCATGGCACCTTCCTTAACTGCGTCCTCTATTTTTTTGCCCTAGCTTCTCAGGAAGGTGCCTTCTTATAAGGAAGGCGCCTAACCCTAGCATTCAATTTTGGGGTTGGCAAGGTACACCTCTCGAGCCATAATGTTGGCACAATGTTTTAGCCATGGAGGGGTACATGATTTTTATGGTGGCACTATTTTTTGGTACTGCATAGTTCATGAAAAATTATATAAAAATTTAATTTGAATTATGCGCGTACCTGATTGGGTGCTTTACGTGTCATGAAAAATGGTGATTCATCAGTCTATGACATGGAGGATGCACATTTTTCATGTGTTGATTACATTAGACTCGTTGCTATGTTGTTCAATATTTGATGCCAAATACAGACTCATGATTGGCGTAAAAACCATCTACCCGTCATCCTTGGGGTAGATTTCCTTCACGTGGGATGATGGTGGTAATCTGGTGCCACCCAATTGTGTTTTGATCTCATTCAAATTGAGGTGCATATGAAACCAAAGCATCGGTTGTATGAGGAAGGCACTTTCAATAAATGGTGCCTCACTAGTGCAAAAGGTGCTTTGAATGAATGGTGCCTTCTTGATGCATAAGGCACTTTGAATGGATGGTGCCTTCCTGGTGCGGAAGGTGCTTCGAATGGATGGCACCTTCTTGGTGTGGAATGCGCCTTCATCTTTTTTTCATGGCATCTTCTTGATGTGGAAGGCATCTTCTCTCAAAAAATTTTTTTAGGAAGAATGACGAACACCTTCTTTATAAGGAAGGCACCTTATTTCGGTTAGGTGCCTTCTTTATAAGTAAGGCACCTTATTTTGGTTGGGTGCCTTCTTTATAAGGAAGGTACCTTATTTCTTTGGGGCACCTTATTTCTATGATGTGCTTTATTTATAAGTTTAGGTTTAAAATTTTTGCACTCCTTTCCTCTAGGCTAATGGATCCACGCCTCAGAGGGGAATGGGAAAATAGTAAAGCTACACCTCGGACGAGAGACACTTGAGTCGTGTCCTCTTTGGTGATTTGTCGACGGATGGTGGGTTCACCAGGAAGCATTTTGTGGCAGCTTTCGAGCCTAGGTTGAAGATGTGTTTGATGAGTTCATTTTAATTTCAATCACCTAGGTTGGCCATAATGAAACTAAACTATTCTATATGCGATTTTACGATTTATATGAAGACAACAAATGAAATGATAATTAAATGCAGCTAACAAAATATTTTAAAGAAATTGGAAATGACTCACTCAATTTCGGATGTCTGATGAAGGTTCTACTTTTTGAAGCAGTCCAGAATGTCTGTGATTTGTTGAAATCACCTGCAATTCGACAATATCATCTGCAATTATGCAGGATCATCCAAAATCGGATGATATCGTCTGAAATCAGGCAAAATCGTCTAAACGATTTCGTCTGAAACCTGCAACTACACAAGTTGATGCCAAAACACAGAGAAATACTCCAAAATATAGTAAAATCTATTTAACAGTATGTAAATGAATGCTTATGATGACTTAGAAACTGATTTTGGATTGAATTGAAGATAACTGCTTATGCTAACAGAAAAAGGATAACAAATTGTAATCTATTGACAAAATGAGGTGAACACCAGATGCATTATAAGCAATAAACTAATCTAATACAATTTGACTAAAGAAACTGGGAGAGAATGCAAACTGTATATCATAATTACCCCCAAGAGGGCTGCAAACAGGATCATCTCTAATCCAGCAAGATCACCTCCAATCAGCACAGGATCATCTGCAATCGGGACGAGATCATCTACGATGATCCGAGCTTCTTCTGACGGATGCACAGTGAAAAACCTGCAAGTGAGCTGATAAAAATATGAAAATAACAATACTTGGGATGCTTTTTGAAACTAATAGGATTCGGGTTGCAGGTACTTGATCAGCCAGGGGGATTTCATTAGCAAAGCATGAGTTTTATAGGGCTAGGAGGAGGTTAGAGGGTTGGGATCCATCCCAATCTGGGAGATATCCAATGGGAGGATAGTTAACAACCCAACGCGCTTATGCCCAGATAAGCCAGGAGGTTGGAACTGATTTGATTGCGCTTCTATTCTTGCAAATTTCTATTTTGGATGAAATCGTCTGGACGTTCGGCTCTAGACGATTTCGTTCAATTAGGGACGATATCGTCAAATCGAGGACGATATCATCCAACGGTCAAAACAAAGCCTATTTGTGGCACAAAAATCGAGGCAGGCTATTTAAAATATGGTTTTAAGGTGAATTTTTGGATTTTTAACCTTATGGTAAATTGACTGCATCATTTTTAGGGTGTTACATTTTGCCCCCTCTTTAGCGAATTTTTCGAGGAAAATGCGTTAAAGAAGAGATTGTCACGCTTTTGAAAAAGGCAAAAATTTATTCTGATTTTTAGGCGATGATTCTAAGTTGAATCGTGCAACTGATTACTGTGGTGCCCCCTCCGGGTTTTTACCCAAATCGGTCGTTTGGTAAAAACTCGAAAAAATAAAAAAACATTCGATTTTTAATATATAATTTTTAGAAAATAGGGTAAAACCTAATTTCATTTTCATTTTTACTTTTTTACTATTTTTAGAGCTCTACGATGAAAATATGGTGGAGACTGAGCATCGGGCGATTGCGGTGCGATGAGGGATAAGGGTAAGGATTTCTGACCTATCCTACAAATATTGTTAACTTGATTTTTATGTTTCAAATTTTATTTTTTTTTTGGATTTTAGGGCATCGCGGCCGTATTTCACCGTGTTGATGAAATCGAGGTGATCTTGGCAAGATCGTCTCGATTTTGACAAGATCATCCCAATTTTAGCAAGATCATCTCAAATGAACTTGATGAATTTAGGGTGATCACGTCCAATTAGGGACGATTCGACTTTTAGGGCTGAATCGTACAAGATGAGATGATCTCGTCGAAACGATGATGATCTCGTCCAATCAGGGACGATATCATCCAATAGTGGGCGATATCAAAAATTTGTTAGATGATTTTGATTTTTTTGATTTTATTGATGTTTTTAATGATGTACTAATCCTGCTTTTTGTTGTTTGTTTTTGCAGAAAGGGGTACTAAAGAGCCGAGAGTGGAAATACGATGGTTTGAGGGATGATTTAGGTGCATTAGACCCGACAGAGTGAGATACACTTGATGTCATTGGTTTGCGACATGTGGTAGAGATGCCATAGGTACCTATAGACATGGGGCTACTGATGGCCCTCACTGAGAGATGGTATCCAGGGTCGTCATGTTTTCGACTGTCGATAGGGGAGATGGCTCCCACACTAGAGGACATGTGGAGGATTATGAGGATCCCAATTTAGGGATGTTATATTGCTGCCTCGACCAATCTTGGTCGAGCCATGATCAGATTATCCGGAGATGCTAGCTTCATCCTTGAGAAGGGTGGGGTTAACATTGAGCAGTTGAGGCAGACTCCAGGTGTGACCCGGTTGACCAGAGTTTTGGCTGGAGTAGTGGGTGGCCTATTGCTATGCCACCAGAGTGGGTGTAGAGTGCCATGGTTGCTTTTGGATGTCATCTATGATATGAGGGATCACAGGTACAGGTTTTCCTAGGGACCTTATGTTCTGTGCCGCTTGTACAGGATCCTCCATGGGATCGTGTACAAGAAAGGCAAATGCATGGTGTTGACATCACTCCTACAGGTCTGGTGCTGGGAGCACATTGCGGTGAGGAGGCCTGTAGGGCTTCCACTGACAAGGGTCGATGGAGAGAGACCCAGGGTGTTCTACTAGTGGCTGTAGAGAGGCTCATAGAGGAGAGCTAATTTACCTACCTCTCATAGGTTTATAGATGACTTGAATCTAGACCAGATTACCTAGAGGCCATGGAGAGAGCTTCCAAGATGGCCAGAGGATGGATATGAGTTGGCTCACATCAGGTGAGTGATCTAGATGAGGATGGAGTGGGGAGAGATAGAGCTCCATCGGTATGACAGAGTTCTTCATCAGTTCGGGGTCCAGCAGGGGATCCCGATGATGAGGGATTATGAGTTTGCATGGATGGTTCGGGACACCATGACACTGAGTGGGTCCCCTGACATGCGGTGGTTTATGAGCCATGATGAGGATGATGCCCCCATCCAGCCAGTGGATGGAGATGATGCAGGGGTGGCTACGGGGTATGATGCATGGTATGCCACTATTCATCCTCCATGTTTGATGAGGGCGAGGGGGCCGGTACACATAGCTATGCATCGGATGATGAGGTGGTGATAGGCTGCTATAGAGGTAGGTAGAGGACCGATCGGGAGAGGATGGATACCTCCTGTATGGGGGTGGACTAGGACATGAGGTGAGCACCTGATCCCCACCGATGCTCATCAAGAGCAAGAGGTGCAGACCAAGGAGAGACAGAGGAGAGAGGAGAGGAGGGAGGAGAGGAGGTAGAGTTCCCCTCCTCAGTAGATAGATAGACCACCTTCACCCAGGAAGGGCAAAGGCATAAATGTTGGGGAGAGCAGTGAGATGGCAGCTCTCTAGGTGGAGAATGCCCAATTATAGGCTTAAGTGCAGAGTTTAGAGTCTGAGGTTGCACGGCTTAGGGCTCGAGGTGGAGGAGTGAGTGTGATAGAGCTAGCATGGTCTATGGTGTAGACCACATTTTATCAAGGGATTTACTTTCAGATGGTACCTGAAGGTCAGAGACATACATTACCTCCAGAGATCGTGGGGCCTATCAGGTTAGGGTCATCCTCGAGGTCTTCATCTAGATCGATGATGAGGACCCACACTACTCGGACACCCATGGGACCACCCCCTCCACCTCATGGTGGCAGAGGAGATGAGGCTGAGAGCTCGAGGAGCTCTCGGTATTAGATGATATAAGATGTGTATATATTTTTTTGTGTATATCATTTTGGATGACGATTGAGTATGCCGAATTGGATATTGTGGCATACCAATCGAGTTTTGGTGATGTATATATATTTTTGATATATATAGATATATGGTTATTTTTGTGATATGACTTGTGTATATTTTTTTGATGCTTTGATTTTTTTGATTTGATTGATTTGTTCATATAATCATGTTTTTTTGAAAATAATTATAATTTTTGTCATGCTATAATTAAATGAAAAACTGACTTAACAAAGATGTGTTGATGAATTGATGATAGGAAAAGGGACTTTTAACAATAAACCTCGAAGGATATTGTCGTTGTTACATGACCATTTTGTGGAGTCGTCGCTCGCTAGGTCATAAAGCTAATCCAAATATGAGGAAAAATATTGCTAAAAGTAAGGTGTGCTTAAGAGTCTATCTTAAGGCTTTTGTAATGGTGGAAAGAGAGATATGATTTATTTTCAGGATTTCACGTAATTTTATGCATGAAAAATTTAAAAGAGGATTTTCGCTAGGCATAAAATTCCTAAGTGTGATAGATGATTGAACAATTACCTAGAAATTATGCCATCATCGCAAAAGTCAAGATGTTCAACATGATAAAATGAAATAGTAAATTTCGTTCTTCTAAAGCATGATTTTGTGAAAAATATTTCAGTCATATGGTTTTTGTGGTTTTTTGAAATAAATTGGGAGTAAAAATTTAGAAGGATGACTTGCGCTAGGCATAGAATTCCCTAGTGTGGAATTATACCATCATCGCGAAAGTCGAAAGAATTTAGAATAGTTTTATTGCATGGTTTGTTGGTGATATTTATAATAGACAAAAAATATGATAAAGATGACTTGCGCTAGGCATAAAATTCCAAATACATCTAGGAATTATACCATCATCGCGAAAGTCAAAGTATTAATGAAATTTTATTGCAAGATTTTTGAAAAGATTTTTGACAAATGAAATTTGAAAATTAGAAAATGTGTAAGCTTGACTTATGCTAAGTAAAATTCGCAAGTATGAAAGTCAAATTCATAACAACCTGAAAATAATGCTATCATAGCGAAGTCAAAAAACAAAATAAGATATGTGTAAATAAATAATTGAATGTTGAAAAATATTTAAAGTTTGAAATTTTGAAGAAATATTTTAATTTATTTCAAAGACAACATTTAAATTTATCAAGAACCCAATGTGTGCATACGTGAGTTCGTTATCCATCTTGATTTATCATAATGACACAAAATCTCTTGAAGATCAAATGTGTGTGCTTTGTAATGTTCATTTACCCATTTTGAGTGAGGTATTGATACAAGTAATTGGAATGAACCAATGTGTGTGCAAGTGAAGATTCATTAACCATGATTTTTGTGCATGTAACCGTACCAGACTACTATGTAAGTCAGGTCATCAAGAGCTAGCTAATCCACAAGCGAACATAGGTCTATACAAAATAAGGTCGCTAATGTGACAGACATATCACCATGCCAGGAATTACCCAATGTCAAGCAAGTTGGGCACAAATCACCTGTTATGGGGCTTACCTCATGATTTTCGAATAATTGAGAATTCCAGGGATTCAAGCTCATTCACCCTTCTTTTCTTTCAAAGGGTAGGGGGGAAATTTTATTGCTTTTCTTGTTCTCTTTTCTTTCTCTTTCTGATTTTTCTTGAATTTTCTATGATCTTTTGATTTTTTTGGATTTCTGCATTTTTCTTGGATTTTGAACATTTCTCTTTTCTTTCTTTTCATTCTTTTTCTGATTTTTTTTCTTTTCTTCCTATTCTAGGGATACTTGCTCAACTTAGATGTGGAGCAAGGGATTTTTATTCTGGGTAGGGGTGAGCTTGTCCTTTTGCCAATTCTCAAAGATTCTAGACCATGTGCATGATAGGATAGCAGGGGAAACTTTTCACTCAGGAGACCACAACTACTGTGTAGTATCATTTTTCGAATTTGCAACAATCATTTTAATATGTAAAAGTGGACTTGGTTCAAATAAATAACAAGATCAGTTCCCAAAACTCAAAATGTTATTTAATGCAATAGTGGACTTCGATATAAGAGAGATTTATAATCATAGCAATAAGATCAAAATTATTATGTGAGCTAAAAGTGCGTGGTTCAAGATAACTTATAAAGTTATCTGAAATAAAAGGAAAATATAACTGCAAAATTTTAGGAACTGATAATGCAAATATAAACATGTTTTTGATGGTTTTAATGATTTTTTATTTTTGTTTGATTTTGAATTGTTATGTGGATTGCTTGAAATGAGGAAATTATATACAATTATATACAATGATGGGATTTTGGATTTAAGCATAATATCGTTTGAGATGCATAATGTTCATGGGTTCCTTAAGATCTTTTCCATCTAAGGTTGCCAATCGATATGCACCCGATCCAAATTTAGTAGTAATGATGTATGGTCCAAGCCAGTTGGGCTGAAATTTACCTTTATGATCTTTAGTGGCATTAGTGTTCTTTTGATTTTCTTTTAAGACTAGATCGCCAACTTCAAAAGATCGGTTATGGAATTTCTTTGAATATGCTCGTTTAAGCTTGTTTTGATAGGCACGAAGATGTTCCAAAGCATTGATGTGCTTCTCGTCTAGGAGTTCCAGCTGACTAAATCTGCCAGCATGATATTCATCTCCTACTTCAGTGTCCTGAAGTAGCAGAGCCAAAGAAGGAACTTCTAGCTCGAACGGAAAAATAGCTTCGGCACCGTAAACCAAAAAAAAAGGAGAAGTGCCCGTGGGAGTACGAACACTGGTTCGATAGGCCCACAAGGTAGGGTATAATTGCATGTGCCAGTCATGGCCTGATTTGTTAACCAATATTTTGAGGATTTTAATCAAGGTTTTATTAGATGCTTCTGCTTGGCCATTACCCTGGGGATAATAGGGAGTGGACCAACGATGTTGGATTTTATATTTTTGACATAATTTCTTAACATATTTATTTTTGAAACAAGTTCCATTATCTGAGATGAGATTTGCAGGAATTCCAAACCTACAAATGATTTGATTGAGAATAAATTTTGAAACTTGAGTTCCCGTGCAAGAAGCTAAAGGCATAGCTTCTACCCACTTCATAAAATACTCGATGGCAGTTATGATGAATTTGTGACCATCAGATGATATGGGATTGATCTTCCCAATAATGTCTAAGCCCCATTTAGAAAAGGGCCAAGGGGATGAAATAGCTTGGAGTTCTTGAGCAGGAGCATGGACAAGGTCAGCATGTTTCTAGAACTTGTCGCAATGGTGCACATAATCATGGGTGTCCTTCTCCATGGTAGGCCAAAAGTATCCTATTCTAAGGAGCTTCTTAGCAATGGCACTACCACTAAAGTGTCCTCCACAAGATCCATCATGGGCTTCACTTAAAGCTTTTCTAGACTCTTCTAGATTTAAACATCTCAATAGGATACCTTCAAAGGATCTCCTATACAAAATATTGTCGACTATCATGAAGCGAACAACTCGTTTACGTAATAACCGACGTTGGTTCCTATTAAAACCTTCAGGGAAGGTTCCCTTCTGAAGAAAATTGAGGATGTCGATGTACCATGGTTCAGGAGTAATTTCATTGATTAGAAATACATCCAATGGCTCTAAATAGGATTTGGTAGAAGTGGGTTCCTGGAGTCGATGAATAATGATAGTAGCATACTCATCATCCAACTCCAAGGGCAATAAGGAAGCGGTTGCAGCCATAGCATCAACAACACGGTTACTAGTTCTAGGAATAGCTTCTAAGGTGACTTTATCAAATAAGGATATCAACTATAATACATAAGCTTTATATGGGCACAATTTATCATCTCGGGTCTGATAAACATCATTAATTTGATTTATTACTAATTGAGAATCACCAAAAACTAATAAGTCTTTAATTTTTAGTGCTAAGGTGACCCATAATCCAAGGATTAGAGCCTCATATTTGGCAGTATTATTAGTGCAAGCAAATGTTAATTTAAATGATAAAGGTATAAGGTGCTTCTAAGGGGATATTAGGATGATACCCACACCAGCCCCACTCATACATCGAGCTCCATAAAAATATAAATACCATTGTTCAGAATGATCTTCCTCTAGATTGAGGCATTCATCAAGAAACTCAATGATGAGGGGATGAGTGGCTTCTAAGGGTGCAACAACTAATTGGTCTGCTATGATTTGACCCTTAATGGATTTTTGACCTATGAATGTGAGTTCAAACTCACTCAGAGTGAGAACCCACTTAGCTATGTGACCAGATAGATAAGGTCGGCTCATGAGATACCTCAAGGGATCAGATTTGGCAATGACATATGTCTTTTGACTAAGCATATAATGGTACAATTTTTGCATAGAAAATATGACTGCCAAACATAACTTTTCTAGTGATGTATAACGAGTTTCATAACTTATTAATGTTCTACTAATATAATAATTAGCTCGTTCTTTCTTCTCATCATCAAGTTGAGCTAACATAGCTCCTAAGGCAAATTCTGAAGCAGAAATGTATAAGATGAATGGGCGATCAATTTTGGGAGGAGCAAGCATAGGAGGACTTAAAAGATATTGTTTTATTTTTTCAAAGGCTTCTTTACATTCATCATCCCATTGAAAGAAAGTATTTTTCTTAAGCAATTTGAGAAAAGGTCCAGTTTTGTCCGCCAGCTTATCAATGAAGTGATGGATAGATTGAAGTTTACCTTGTAAACTTCATAACTCAGATATGTTTTTAGGAGCTGGCATATCAATGATAGCCTAAATTTTGAGAGGGTCAATTTTGATACCATGCAAAGAAACAATAACCCCCAATAGTTTACCTGACTTAACTCCAAATATACATTTTACTGGGTTTAAATGGATATGGTATTCTCTTAACCGATCAAACACTTTTCTCAAATCATCTAAATGCTCATCTTCTTCAGCAGAACGGGCTATAATATCATCCACATAATCATGCATAATATCATACATCATATCATGGAAGATGTATGTCATAGCCCGTTGATAGGTTGCACCTGCATTCTTTAATCCGAATGGCATTACTTTCCAACAAAAGGTTCCCCAAGGGGTAATAAAGGTTGTTTTAGCTTGGTCTTCAGGAGCTATCCTGATCTGATTATAACCTGAGAATCCATCCATAAGGGATAGCATCCCACTTCCAGTAGTAAAATCAATGATCTGATCCATATTAGGAAGAGGGAAATCATCTTTAGGGCATGCGACATTAATGTCTCTAAAGTCTATACAAACCCTAATCTTGGTTGCTTCTTTTTTAGTTATAGGGACAACATTAGAAATCCAATCAGCATAATCAATGGCTTGAATAAATGTGACATTTAGGAGTTTTTCTAACTCACCTTTGACTAGTAGGGCAACTTTAGGATGCATTTTTCTAAGTTTTTGCTTAACTGGTTTCGCATCCGAGCATACTACTAGATGATGCATAACTACAGAAGAGTCTAAACCAGGCATATCTGCATATGTCCAAGCAAAGACATCACTATATTCTGTAAGAAATGCAGTATATTTGTTTTGTTTTTCTTCATTTAATTCTGATCCAATGTTGACTATGTGAGAATTCTCTTCTGTTCCAATATTAACTTTTATGACATTTTCCACTTCCATATGTAAGTCTCTTTCAAAATTAGGAGGGGTGGGTGATACACCCAATTCTTGTAATTCTTCTAAGGTCAACTTAGATAATTCTTCTTGAGGGGTTGTGGCCTCAAGATGAGCTACAGGTGGTATAGACCCATCAAAATAAAAGCCATTATACAATAATTCTTCAATGGAAATATCATGGAAAATGTCACCTTCTAATTGTTCGTCCAGCTCAGCAATCATTTTGGGGTAAGCTATAGACAACATATTACAAGAAAATAACTTACCCATAGACTTAAGGATCTCTTGTTCATCTAAATAATCTTGATAGGGTATTAAGTGATCATCATCCTCAAATGGGAATGGCTGACACTTACTAGAAAATAAGCCTATACCGCATCGAGCAGGCCATGCTTCGACCTCAAAAGGTTCTTTCATGCCATTCTGGAAAGGTCCCAAACCTTTCCCTTCATATCCTAGTTTAAGCATTATAGGTTTAGCTTTAATATATTTATCGGTGAAATAACATTGAGCATATCCATCATAATTAGTTTTAATATTTCTAGGTATTCTACCCCAATCATATCCCTTATAAATGAAGGCACAACTCCCGACTTGGTAAATACTTCCCATAGGTTGTGGCAAGCCCAAAGTACGAGGAGACGATGGTAATTTGTTTAAGGCAAGGGAATATTGCATAGAAAAATCTGTTTCTTCTGATGTTATGAGAATTTTAGACAAATCAGGTAATAGCTCATCAGATAAAGCATATGAAGTAGAAGGAGCCTCTTCTACGGCTTTAGATGCAAAAAATATAAATTTAGTAGATGTGGATGGGATAGAGGTTGTAGTAGATGGATTTATTGTGGATTCAGATGGTGTAGGGATAGAACAAGGAGAAATTATTGTGGGATTAGTATTAAATGTAGATTTTGGTGGAGATTCTTTAGGAGAAGGTTGAGGAGATGGGGATGTAATTGGTGTAGATGGAGGAGATGATATTTTAGGTGTGAGCTTCACACGTTTAGTGGGAAAGGTAGAATTAGGATGAGTAGAAGACAAGGCGGGGAAAAACTGAATCCCAATTGGTTCTGCCAAGGCACACATATCAAATGGTCTGGGATCACCATGAATGGTGACCAACTGATTCTTAAATTTGAATTTGACACATTGGTGTAAGGTAGAGGGTACAACTCGCATTGCATTGATCCAAGGGTGACCCAAAAGTATATTGTATGATGCAGGGCAATGTACAATAAATACGGTCATATCCAAGGTTCTTGGACCAACCTGCAATGGGATTGTAATAACTCCACATGTTTCTTGTGTTTCATCATTAAAGGCTTTTATGATCATATCCGTTCTCTTCATCTCATCACTTCTAAATCCAAATCTCTGGTAAAAGTCAAAAGTACAAATATTTAGGGATGAGCCATTATCAATCAAAATTCTTTTGACAACTACATCTCCAATTAATGCAGTAATGTATAAGGGATTGTCTTTATGTAAACTATGAAGTGGAATGTCTCTATCTCAAAATTCAATACAGTCAACTTCATGGGGCACAATGGTATTTGCCATGGCTTCAGGTTGTATGTCTTGTGGTACCATCATTTGACTTAATGTATGCATTAATTCTTCCCTATGTGTGGGAGATGATCTTAGAAGGTCTAAGAGGGAAATCCTCATTGTAATATTAGAAAGTTGTTCATTGATATCATAAGGAGGTTTAGGTTGAGCATTCGATGCATTATTTCCTTTACTAGGAACCTTCAAAACAAATGGGGTTGATTTATCATTATGATTTTGATCTTGTTGAGAATTTTGGGCCTGTTGTCTAGTAACGGCTTCGATGGTACCCACAATATTATTGTGTGCATGATGAATGGGTCATGGTCTAGCATTCATGGCTTGCTCATTAGGGAGGATTTGTTTTGAGGATGGTCATGTTGTGATCCTTCTTGGAAATGGTTCCTCTGGAACCATGTGAGTTGTGATAGGGAGAATAGGTTCTGACTCATCTTTAGAACTATTCGATTGACTGGAGGTAATATCCAGGTCACTTTCTGTTTCACAATCTGTGTCACTTGGATATGATGTTTGAATGTTGTGTATGGGTCTAGTTGTGACCACAGATAATGTTGTCCCAAATATCTCAAGGTTATGAGAAGGTATATGTCCACTAATGGTTCCCACATATCGGGTTGGATGGGGAACATTATGATGTTCGGCTTGATTAGCCACTTCTTTACCATGCTTGGGTAAAGGATGTTGAAAAATATCCAATGTTTGATTTGCATTCTGATTCTGATTTTGTTGTGTATCTTTCTAAGCATTGTTTGGAGCATTTTGTTTTGGTTGGAAATTTTGTACTTCCATTTCATTGTTATCAATCAAATCTTGTATTTTATGTTTTAATATTTTGCAAGAATTTGTTGAATGTCCAGGTCCTCTATGGAAATCACAATGTAAATCTGCTCTGTATCCAGGTATGGTTGTATCAGGTTCCCAAATATTAGGTAATTGTATTAAACCTCATTCTAATAATTGTGGCAAGATAGTGGATAAAGGTTGATTTAACCTAGTAAATTCTCTTGGAGGTCTATCAGGAACCTTCAATACAAACTTCTCTATGGTTTTCATAGCATTAATATTCATAGTATTCCTACTATCGGTGACTCCATCACCCACAACCTGTTTATTCTTATATTGATTTTTAGATGTCTTATCATCATCCTTCTTCTTAAATTGGCCTCTTCTAATGAGGGCATCTTCAACTCTTCATGCTAAATCTATAGCCTGATCGAAGGTTGTCAAAGTAGTAGTTGAAAGCTCATAGGACAATTGTTCTTGCAAGTTATTAATGAAAATATCCAACATCTCCCTATGGGGTAATGCAAAGTGTAATTTCCCTAGAAATTGTCTCCATCTTGCTAGGAAATCGGTAAAGCATTCATCTTTGCCCTGCTTCAAGTTGTACAAATCCTTAATTGTCACATGCCTCTCTATGTAGGCACTAAATTGGTGGACAAATGATTCAGTTGTTTCTTCAAAATTTCTCAAAGAATTGGTAGGCAACTGATAATACCATTCCAATGCCATGCCTCCCAAGATTTTCGAGAACATCTTTAGCAATAGCAAATCATCATGAGATATATCATGACATGCTATTCTAAACATACGAAGATGCTCTATGGGGTCTTCGGTTCCTTTATATATAGGGAGAACAGGCATAGGAAAATACTTAGGATAAGGTTGGGCAACAACTATGGGATCCAAAGGTTGACTACACATCTCTCGATAATTGTACGAGGGATGGTAGGGGTCTATCTCGGTCCATGCGGGAAACTAATTGTTTCACTACGGCTTCAAGATTACTGGATTGTCCACCATATTGGTTTGGTTGCATGATAGTGTTGGATCTTTGAGTGTAAGATGGTGTAACATAAGGATTTGATGCTAGGTTACTATTGTGCAAAGTATTACTAGGAAGAGTGTTGTGAAGTGGATATGGGACAGTATTCTGTTGAAATTTTTGTTGTTGATAGTTGACATTTGGTTTTGGTTTAGGTTTCTGCTGATTTGAAATTTGTTGATTAATAGCTTGAGAAAATAGAGCAGTAAATGATGGTTTCTGAGGTGGAGGATTGGTTTTTGGTTTATTGACAGGAACTTTAGAATGTTGAGTTGTTTGTTTTTGTTGCATGTTTTGAATCAAAGATGCCATATTTGTATTTGATGGCCCTGCTTGGTCACTTTCTTGATCTATGTATGAAAGAGGGTTTGTATGCATTTGAAATACATTTTCTAAAGTTGCTTGTGTCTCACTAATTCCAGCTTTATCTGCTAGTGCTGCTAGAGTAAACCCCTCAAGGTTAGTTTTTACAAATTTTAGAAGGTGTTCCATAGATTTAAAATTAACATTTCCTTTTGAAGTCACTCTAGGTGATCCAGTTTCATCTTCCCTATTAACTTCTTGTTCATATTCTTCAACAGGAATCCCATCATGATGGTCCTGAGCAACTTCCTCCTGATCTTGTTCTTCAGGAGGGGGATTTTGAGTAGGTGGTTGCTCCAGCCACTCATCATCTATTTGTTTACCACTCCTTAGTTTAGGCATTATGGTAGATTTGGGTTTTTGCAAATATATATGTTCTTATATATAAATGCAGTGGAATTTAAGGGGTATATATTTTATATATATACCTAATTAATATAACATATATTTTTTAGATTTTTTTTTTTAATTTTTATGGTTTTACTTTGCAGGAATTAAAGGAAAATAGGAAATACAAAATATTATAATATAAGTATTATTACTTAGTTCTCTAGGAACAACTTGTAAATATCATTGACAGGTTCAAGTTCATCAGGTGTCATGTAATGCTCTTCTTCAAATTGAAAGTTGTTTTTCAAAAATTGGACAAAGTGAGCTATAGTGATACAGTCGACTTCAGAATTTGACACATAAAAGTAAATTTCATGATAATATTCTCGATATAAGACAGCTCTAGGAACTCTACTGAATCTTCTTCTATCTATTATAACAACTTCTTGACTTTCCACTTGTGCTAAAAACTTATGTACTACTACAACATTATCAAGATATTCTTCGAAAGGATAAAGTTCTGTAGAAATCAAGGCCCTTTTGTTGGCTAACCACCTATGGCAAGCACTCTAAAGTTCATGGTAAAAAGGTAAGCTATCGAAATCCAAGATTCTATCTAAGTCAAACCTCTTAATCTATTTAAGTTCTTCTTTTCTAGAATCAAGAATGCGTAGTCTTCTATCAAGTTCATTCCAATGCTCTTCAGAATTGAATCTAGAACCTCCAACTATAGTAGAGACCTCTAGGACTGCCAAATAGGTACCAACATTGAACTGAGCAACTCTTCTTCTATTATAGTCTACCATCTAGAATGAAAATGGAATATTAGGCACCTAAATATTTTTTTATTTTTTTTATATATTTTGTTTTCAAAAGGTATTAATGTGATTCACGTCGGGTTCACCAAAGAATGTAGGTTTAAAATTTTTGCACTCCTTTCCTCTAGGCTAATGGATCCGCACCTCAGAGGGGAATGGGAAAATAGTAAAGCTACACCTCGGACGAGAGACACTTGAGTCGTGTCCTCTTTGGTGATTTGTCGACGGATGGTGGGTTCACCAGGAAGCATTTTGTGGCAGCTTTTGAGCCTAGGTTGAAGATGTGTTTGATGAGTTCATTTTAATTTCAATCACCTAGGTTGGCCATAATGAAACTAAACTATTCTATATGTGATTTTACGATTTATATGAAGACAACAAACATAATGATAATTAAATGCAGCTAACAGAATATTTTAAAGAAATTGGAAATGACTCACTCAATTTCGGATGTCTGATGAAGGTTCTACTTTTTGAAGTAGTCCAGAACGTCTACGATTTGCTGAAATCACCTGCAATTCGACAATATCATCTGCAATTATGCAGGATCATCCAAAATCGGACGATATCATCTAAAATCAGGTGAAATCGTCTAAACGATTTTGTCTGAAACCTGCAACTACACAAGTTGATGCCAAAACATAGAGAAATACTCCAAAATATAGTAAAATCTATTTAACAGTATGTAAATGAATGCTTATGATGACTTAGAAACTAATTTCAGATTGAATTGAAGATAACTGCTTATGCTAATAGAAAAAGGATAACAAATTGTAATCTATTGACAAAATGAGGTGAACACCAGATGCATTATAAGCAATAAACTAATCTAATGCAATTTGACTAAAGAAACTGGGAGAGAATGCAAATTGTATATCATAATTACCCCCAAGAGGGCTACAAACAGGATCATCTCTAATCCAGCAAGATCACCTCCAATCAACACAGGATCATCTGCAATCGGGATGAGATCGTCTGCGATGATCCGAGCTTCTTCTGATGGATGCACAGTGAAAAACCTGCAAGTGAGCTGATAAAAATATGAAAATAACAATACTTGGGATGCTTTTTGAAACTAATAGGATTCGGGTTGTAGGTACTTGATCAGCCAGGGGGATTTCATTAGCAAAGCATGAGTTTTATAGGGCTAGGAGGAAGTTAGAGGGTTGGGATCCATCCCAATCTGGGAGATATCCAGTGGGAGGATAGTTAACAACCCAACGCGCTTATGCCTAGATAAGCCAGGAGGTTGGAACTGATTTGATTGTGCTTCTATTCTTGCAAATTTCTATTTTGGACGAAATCGTCTGGACGTTCGACTCTAGATGATTTCATTCAATTAGGGACGATATCATCAAATCGAGGATGATATCATCCAACGGTCAAAACAAAGCCTATTTGTGGCACAAAAATCGAGGCAGGTTATTTAAAATACGGTTTTAAGGTGAATTTTTGGATTTTTAACCTTATGGTAAATTGACTGCATCATTTTTAGGGTGTTACAATAAGGAAGACACATTTTTTTTTGGGGCACCTTCTTTATAAGGAAGGTGCCTTGCCTCGGCTTGGTACCTTCTTCACAGTGGAAAATGTCCACCTTAGTTAGGCACCTTCTTCGAGGAGGGAGGCACCGTTCCTTAAGTGGAGAGTCTTCTTTGAAGATGAAGGCATTTTGCAAGGCATTTTTTTTAGCAGCCATGTCATGATCGTCTAGGAATGGGTGATCAAGCCTCCTCAGAATTACTTCATGTTGGCCTAGCATCTTCCTGCCAGGCCTGGCGTGTGATTTTTTTTCCCTTGGAGGAGATTTTGTTACCTTCATTTGATCTTGGATATATCCTACTTCTAAACTATGTGTGCAGGTGTTAGGATGCTAAGCCAGTTTAGGCCTGGTTTCCAAGATACTTGTTTTTCATGCTATCAGGTCCTTCAAATGTAAAAGAAAACAAAAAGAAAATAAAATATAGGTGACACAATATGTGCCTATTAGACCCTAAACTTAGGATGCCTGCAGCTTGCATGCAGGCGTTATCCCTACAAAACACACCATAAGAAATAAACAAACCTAAACTAACTAATTTTGGTGTACATATCCATGTCAACCATATTATTGCTAAGATTTTTATTCATTTTTACAAGGATGGGGTATCCCCCATGCCTACTCTGGATTCTACCAGTAAATTCTCAAATGTGTTGTAGGGCCACAGTCAGTGGCCATTAACTGTCAACATAGTGTTGCTGCCATCAATGGTCCTGACATGCACATCACCATTCCTGATAAGCTCTACCACCTCATACGGTCCCATCCATCTCTTCATTAATTTTCCCTTCTATTCTAGAATCGTACAACATCACCCATTCTCCCTATCAGAACTATTTCAACTTAATGTGACAATCATGCCACTATTTTCTTTTCTTTTGTATGATCTCCATTCTTTGTAAAGCATCCATTTAGATTTCATCTAGTTGATTTAGCTTCCAAAATCTTTCTTTTTAGGCTTCTTCCAAGATCGGATTTAATTCTAAAGTAGTTATCAATGTCTTGATTTCAAACTCGATGGGCATCATTGCACTCTTCCCATAGACCAGATGGAAGGGTGTAAAGCCTATGGTCAATTTCCATGTGGTGTTATATATCCATATTGCCTCCGATAATCATGCAACCCAATATTTTTTTGTGTTGCTGCACAATTTTTTAGGATATTCTCAAGCTCTCAGTTCATCACTTCCACTTACCCATTTGCCTGGGGGTGGTAGGGTGTAGTGTTATTGTGCCAAATTCTATATTGCTTCATTAATTCTTTGATCAAATTGGAGGTGAATTGAGGCCTTTGGTCTATTTTTATCTCTCTAGGACCCTGAATGTTGTCAAAATATGAGCAAATAAGAATTCAGTGACTATTCCATCCTTCGAATCCCTCAATACTTGAACTTCAACCCACTTGGTGACATATTCTGTATAAAATAAAATGAATCTCCTTCCTATTAAAGGTGGATTGATTGACCCCATAAAATCCATACCCCACTTATCGAAGGGCTCTAGGTGCACTTGATTTTGAAGGGGTATTTCATCCCTATGGGTCGGTATGCCCATTCTTTGGCATTTGTCGCACTTACTGGTGTAGGCAGTTGCATCTTTAAATAGAGTGGGCCAAAAGTACCTAGCCTATAGGATTTTATAGGTAGTCATTTTCCCTACAAAGTTTCCTCTACATGGTTCATTGGGAAAAGCTTTGAGTATTTCTTAAAACTCGTATTTTGCTATGCATATCCTTATAATATTATCAAGCCCTACTTTAAATAGGATTCCATCAACCCATAGAAAGGATGTGCTCTTCTCTATCACTGCCAAATTTTCTCATGAAGAGAGAGTAGGTGAAGTTCTTCTGATGGCTAATTAGTTGGCTATGTCTACATACCATGATGTTTGCTCATTGATGGTGAATAGATGTTTGTTCAAAAACTAGTCTTCCACTGTTGCATGATCTACTGGTATCAATATGGATAGAAAATTTGCTGCTACATTGTATTTGCCTAGTTTGTAAACTATTGTTATGTCAAAATCTTACAACAATAGGAGCCATATGATAACTCTTCCACTAATAGCTGATTTGCTCATTAAATACCTGATGGTTGCATGGTCCGTATGGACAAACACCTAGTATCTGGTGATATAATGGTAATATTTTTAAAAATGACATGCACAACCACAAGGAACTCTTTATCCATAATTGTATATTTGAGCTCAATCCCTGCTAAGTTTTTGCTAACATAGTAGATGGTGTAAAATATCATCCTTCTACCCGAGGACTGCTCCAATCATATTTTTGGATGCATAATAATAGATATGGAATGGTATGGCCCAATTTTTCCCCCTTAAAATATGTGTAGATATCAGCTTTTCTTTGAGCGACTGAAACACTCTTTCATAGTATTTCGTCCAGTTGAACTCCACATCTTTAGAAAACAAAGCGTGCAGTGGTTTTGCAATCTTACTAAAGTTAGCAATAAATCGTCAGTAATACCCAGTAGATCCAAGAAAAATTCTCACCTCTCACTGCGTTCTAGGGCTGGGTAGGTCCTTGATGACCTCGATATTTATTTTTTCAACTTTTATTCCTTTCACGGAGATATGGTGTCCCAATATGATGCCCTCTCACATCATCATAAAGCACTTTTTGTTATTAAGGGATAAATTATTTTCCTCACTTCTTTCGAGCACTCTTTCCAAGTTCGTCATTGCTTACTCAAAGGTTTCTCCATAAATGGTGAATTTGTCTATGTACACTTCGACCACTTTCCCTATCATATCTGATAATATGCTAAGCACCACCCCTTGAAAGGTGGCTAGTGCATTGCATAACCCAAAATGCAACACCCGATAAGCAAATTTTCCCCATGGTCAGGTGAACATTATTTTATCCTGATCTTCTTATTATATCTGGATCTGGTTGTATCCACTAAATCCATCTAGGAAGGAGAAGTACTTTCACCCAAAAAGTGTATCCAAGACCTGATCGATGAATGGGAGTGGGAAGTGATCCTTTTTGGTTGCTTTGTTTAATGCCCTATAGTCCACACAAATCCATCACTTCCCATTCTTCTTAGGAACCACCACAAGTGATGACACCCATTCACTGTCAAAAATTGGATTGATGAATCCGGTAGACAAGATTTTTTGCAATTCCACCTTGACAATGTCTTTCATTATCAGTTTCATTCTTCTCTGCGGTTGCCTACTTGGAGTCACCTACTATTCAAGGTATATTCAATGGGTACAAATTATTGGGCTAATACCTTTCATATTTGAGTAGTCCCATGTAAACGCCCATTGGTGTTTTACCAGGAGCTCTTTTATTTTTTTTAGTTGTGTGGGAGTCAACCCACTGTTGATGTTTAATGTCTTTCCAAACCTGATGTTTATCTATTGAATGTGGTGGTCTTGGGCACTGCCCAATGGTGAATTAGACATTATGATGGAATATTATCCTTAGAGGAATTCCATGATAGTACCATCTTCATATTCATCCTCTACCAATTCATCTAATGCCATCATCGGTTAGATTATGGACATCTCATTGTCTCTATGCTTGGTCAATGTGGGCTCTCCCAATGAATCTACGAACTACGCGGGGGGTGAAATAGTCAATATTTTGATATTTTATCCATTGGATATAGTCATCAACCCATCATGGTAGTCGATGTGAGCATCGAATATCACCAGCGATAGTCTTCCTAAGATAAGCAGGTAGCCATCCAACCTTGTTTTGGACTGTAAAACCAAGAATTCAGTCAAATATTCCCACATGTCAACCGTCACTATTATATCTTCAAGCATTCCTTTTGGCACTATAGTTGATCTATCGACTAGTTGTAGAACCATTGTGGTGGGTCTCAGGATTGTGAGTATTTGCTTCTACATGGTCTATTGAGGAATCACGTTGATGGCTACACCAAGATCGACCAATGTATTGGTCAAGGAATGTACCCCAATTTTTACAGTCAACATTGGTATGCTTGGGTCTACGTATTTAGGATGACATACCTTCCCTATCATTAAATCTACCAACTTACCCATGACATTGATAGTCTAGGTTACTTTTCATCCTGGCTTTCTTAAGAACATATCCTTTATCGCCTTAGTATATATCGGGATGTCTCGGATAGCTTGAAAGAGTGGAATTGTTATTGTAATATTTTTCAAGCTGGAAATAATATCAAACTCCAGCTGCATTATTTTCTTCTATTCTTGCAACCATTTGGGAAATGAAGCCTTTTTTTTTCTTAGCCACTTCTTCTTCCACCTCTTATATAAGAGGTTTTTCTCCTACATCTACCTCCTCTTCTATCAGTGGAGGTGTCCCTACTCCTAGCTTTCTACCTGATATAAACTGAATAGGATTGCAACTAACATGGTACATCAGATACATCTCACCTTCTATATTGTATGCCAGTTGATTTACTTTATTATTTGGATTCACCATCAGTTTTGTAGGTAGTTACGCAGGTCTCATAGTAGGTAAGGCCAGTAGATTTTTCTACGGATGAGCTGGTGCCATGTTCTATGGAGATAGATTCCATGGAGCATGGCCTCTCCACTGCTGCCCAAAATATTGATATGGCATCCAAGGATGTTGGTTCAAGAACGTTACTCCTGGGTGTGCATTGTACCAAGGCTATGGACCCCACCACCCCACGTTGGGTGGTTGAGGATGGCCTTGTGGCATGTAGGGTCCTACCTCATATGATGGCATTCCTATTGGCATACTCCCCATAAGGGGGTTGTGGATAATTCCTTTGATTGCCTATAAAATAGGCTTCAATGACATTAGCATCCTCCTTGATATTGGACAATTGTGGGTACAATCGAGTCTTATGATTTAGTTTGCAGACTGCACATACTCTTACTTTGTTCTCTGGGCATGCATTCTTTGCATGTTTCCCTCTACATTTTGGGAAAAAATAGGCCAATGTTGCTTTGTTTTCTTATTTCCTGTTCTCCAACAACAGCGTATCCATTTGTCATGCCAGATATGAAAGCATCTCGCTTTTCAAATCTTCTAGCATGTTTCCTATCTCTATTTTTGTGATCGAAGTAGTTGCTTTCATGGTTTTAGAAGTGGTCTTGCCTCTCCTTCTTGAGTATTTTGGGCATAATTTTTGGATATATTCCATAGCGTGTTGGTAGAAATCACCTTCAAAAATCATATTGAGAGCCTCTAATGATTCGTTGTTAAGTCCTCTCAGAAATATGCTTTTGAGAGACTTGCTTCGCATAAGGAGATCATTGAAGGTTGAAATTGAATCTCTCCCAGTATTCCTCCAAATATTCATCCTCCTTCTGCATCATGCTTAGGACCTCTTCGTTGGAGTATCTTGCTCTCTCGAAGTCTTGATATTTCTCTAAAAGATCTTCTTCATTTGATCTCATGTAGCAATGTGTTTATCTCCTAGGATGATGAACTATCGTAGAGCTACATTGTCTAATGTAGAAGGAAAGAGCTTTATCTTCTGTGTATCATACTTGTAATCCATAGACCTACACAAAATATAAAAATTAAATAAAAACAAGTCAAGGTCTTCGGTTGAGTATCCTTTGAAGGTAGGAAGGTGAGTAGGGGATATGTTTTTCATTTTTGTTTCTCCTACTCCTTCTATCGGGAAACTAAAGCTAGATGAAGTCTCTTATTTGACCATTTTTTCAATATATGTGGTTTCTAATGCAGTTTCTATGGCCTCACAGTCATTCAAAACTTTCTGGGTTAGGGCCTTAAAGTTGGCTAGTGTTATCATCCAATCCTCTACAGATTTCCATAGTAGGGCTTCCTCTTAGGGTGTCCTCCTAAACAATGGGTTTACAATGGTTCATTCTTCCCTAGGTTGGTGGGATGAGGAAGCACTTTGTACAAAGTGAGGATTATCACTTTAGTGGACTACTAGAGATGAGTTGGGTGAATCTAATTTGAATTTAGAGTGTTCGGTTGACTCAGATTTATGTGGACTTTATTTTATAAAATGATCGTCAGGTCCTCTCTTCCTCAATGGAATCATACAAAATCAAATGGATTTTTTTTAGGTATTGCAATTAATCTAGTAGAGGCGCTTCCCCAACAATGGTGCCAAAGTGTTGCGGGCCAAACACAAGTTAAATTTGATCCTATTTTGTCATTGCTTGTGCATTTAAATTGTCAAACCAGGGAGCTTTGTAAACTTTAGAAGTGTCTCAAACAAGATCGTTTACAATACCCACTTCTGAGATGAGTCCGACTAATTCTATCATTGAGGGGTTTAAAAGAATGGCATTCATTCATCCACACCACAATAGTTTATGTATGAATAATTAGATCCTTGGAAATTAAATATTCATACATGCATAATTAACTAGACATGAAAGTAATTCTACTACAACAATGAAAATAATAGTGCAAAAATAAAACCTATGAAAGCAAGAAACTAATATAGGAAAGCACAAGAAAAAAGGAAGGAATACTAGCTTCTAGTGGGCCAAAGCTCTAGTAGCTCCATTCTAGCTGAACACATGATTAGGAACTCTCAAAATTTATTATAATTACAAGATAACTATTACAATACTTCTATCTCCTCATAATAATTAATGAATTTTGGATGATCTTCCTGATATCTATTAGAGAGGTTTGTGTGTATTTATATAACACACATAGATTTTCTATTACAATAAGGTTACAACAGTAGTTCAGTCCAGACTAAACTGGGATAGTCTAGTAACCACATTCAACATCTGCTAAAAATAGTCATCATTCCTAATGGTAGCACATTCATTGATTGGTTCAAGTTGCTTGAGTTGGATTATGCTTCGCCTGGTGTAGGTAATATGTTCTCGTTCATTGGTACAATTCCTAGAATTATCTTGTGTGACATGGAACTGGAACAACACCAGTCAACACTATCCGCACCACTCATTTGGTCAACTGGTGAAATATGGAGGTGTCTTCTCTATGAGGAAGGTACCCTCCTCAAGTGATTTTGGCAGGCACCTTCTTTATGTGGAAGGCACATACTGATTTTGAGAACCTTCTTCTTGCATAATGTGCCTACGGAGGTTGGGCATCTTCTTCATATGGAAGGTGCCTACTGATGTTGGATGTCTTCTTTATGTGGAAGGTGCCTTGCCTTGTATGGGGCACCTTCCTTATGCAAAAGGTGCCTAAGTATGTCGGGTGCCTTCTTTATATGGAAGGCACCTACCTTCTATTGGTGCCTTCCTTGAAGAGGAAGGTGCCTAACCACCATGCCTTGATTTTAGGAGAAACAGAGTGCTAGGTCCATGAAGGACCTCGATTGATCCAAATATATCAAAACCAACTATATTTCCACACACACACACTAAAACACACAAATTAGATAACACACACAATTATACTAAATAATTACAAAATAAATCATGAAAGTACATAGATCCTATTATATTTTCACATAATAATCAGAAAAACCCATACAAAATATGAACATTTCTAGGGCTCATAAATGATCATTAGAATATTTGCATTCCATACCTTCCATTAATCATCCATACATTTTTACTTATCATCGATACACTTCCAATTGTATTAATCATCTATAACATATGATATGCATTAATCATCCATATAAACATGAATTCCACAAAAAACATTCACACAAACACATAACACAAAATGAAAAATCCATGTATATATATGTATAAATATCACATATATAATGAGTGCCAAATGGCTACATTCAATGGAGCACCAAGGATCATATACAAAAAGTGCATCTAAGCACTAGCTAATCCCTTCAAGAAGATCCCTATGACCTAGAAGGATCCCTATACCTAGAGTTATGCCTAAAATCGCTATGCCTAGCAACCTCCAATACAGAGGAGGTAGGAGTATCAGGAAGTGGAATATGATGCTCCATAAAATTATCCTCCAAAGCCTCAATATACCTATACCAATATCAAATGTGTGCTATATCAATATTATGATGACATTCACTCTCTTGTAGCTCTACCTGGAGACTCATAATCCTCTCATCCTAAGCCATCACCATCGCATCTCACTCTACCACCTGCTACTCCAACCTCACCCAATCCTCCTTTCTTCAACCTAGAGGTCCATTTGGAGTCTCCTTCACATAATACCCATCTATGCCATCTCCTCCACTCCTTAGAGCCTACCTCACCATACCCTTAGCCTTCCTTCTTTGACTATTAGATCAAATTTACCTTTACCACTAAGGAGCCTCATTGGTATCCTCAACCTCTATATCATCCCAATATCCACCAACTACTCCTAGAGTTGATACCCATGGTGGTTGCATAGCAAACCATGCATCATACTCAACAATAATCCCCACATAATCCACATTAGGGAGATATATCTCCTCATAATCCTCATAAGCCTCCATCCATGGTTTAGCACATGGTAGCCCTATATCCTCTCGATACCTCCTATAGATCACTGGCTCATCATGAACCCCTTACCTTAAGCCAAACTACCGAAGCACCTATGAGAACTGAATATATTTAGCCTCACTTCGATACCTCCCAACCACCCACCTAGCCTGCCTAACCCATAATAGGTGCTCTCCATCCCCTATCCACATGGTACCCCACCATAGCCTCTATATCACTTGGGTGGATATCAATCCAACCCATAAATCCCTATACCATTGAATCGTATGCATAGGATAACTTGGTGTTACCTCCTCCACCATTGCCCATATCCTAGTATAGGGTTGATCCCTATCCCAAACTATAGCTAGTAGATCATCTGGTCAAGCCACACTGAAATGCAACCATCTCCAAAATTGTAGTAGCAAAATACACCATAAGCCCTTCCTCTTCTGCCTCCTCACCTAATAGATCTCTTGATATACTTGTACTAATAAGGCAGGAGCCCATGGATACACCTATAGTACAATAATAATATTGCTCACCAACCCTATCAGGTTCTAAGAGAACCTGTAACTTGTACTATTTGGGGCCATGATATTGTCCAACATGAATATTACCAAACCTTGAAAGACACCTAGTTCCTTATCCACATACATGTACAAGTATGGAATGCCCCCACACTCCACCCTCACATTATACCAACTATCACCAAACATCTTCTTCATATTTACCCCCTGATCACATCCAAACTCAACATGAATCCCCTCCATAGATAGCTTTAGGATATGGTATACATCCTCAAGTGTAAGGGTAACCTCTCTAGTAGAGAGCTAAAAAGTCCCCCTATCTAGATCCCACCTCTCCACCAAGGTAGAGGAGTACCCCTTGTTTGCCCTCACCATATCAATTTGGGCTACCTCCACTAGCCCCATAGCCTCCAAAAAATCCCACTCATACTTCTCCAACACCTTCCTCATCCTAGGTATGAAATACAAGAATTTATGCTGAGCCTCCAAAATCCTCAACTTTAGCACAACACAAAATATTTGTTATTAATACATGTTAAAAAAAACAAAATAAAAAAAACATAATTTTTCTGAACAAAACAAAAAGAGCCTCAAAGAAGTGAGACTTACCTTGGAAAATAATAATCTAGCACTAGCTCTAATCCTAGAATCCACTCCCTTCACTGCCATAGCTTCCATGCTCACCTCACTTCCCCTCACTCCACTCCGCATCACCTCACTCTCCTAGACATAGCTTCACAACTTTAAAAACACACAAATGAGCTCCATTTCTTCCCTGTAAGCTATTTATAGCTGCTTCAAGAACCTTGAAGTTCCCATGGGCATTTCTTGGTGCATTTAAGCACACTGAGGCATTTTAAAAATGCCCAAACACCAGTGGGCATCTACGCATGCTGAAAGTGACAACTGGCGTTTGGCATAAACATGGAAAAAAAGGTAAAATACATGAAAAACAGTGTCTTACCCACACCAAATCACTCCATATTGCATTATTGCATCCATATCATCATATTATCAAGTTTTGTGAAGGTCCAAACCAATTTGGATGCATAATTTTTGTTTGCACCCAAAAAGGTGTAAAATCACTTATCAAATTCAAAAGCACTCCAAAATGATCCAAATCTTCATAAAACAACCATATTCATCATTATCATCATAAATAATTCATTTTCACATCATTCCCAATCATCAATCATGACATTTGTATATTTACCAATTTCAAACAACATTCAAGTGAACCTCAAACTAAGTGGTTTATTCTATCTCCTTGAAGATTGCATCGATTTGCATCCATGCAATTTGGTAAAAATAAATAAATTACCATAAGGAAACTTAGTCATATTCATTATCCACTATCTCATTGCTCAAAAATGACATCACATTTGGTACTTCACATTTTATGTGAAACCTTTCCAAGAACAATTTTCACAAAAGCTATCATCAATGGCCTAGTTTGTGGGGCTTAAAATATGGACAAAATCTCATTTCATAATTTCATATCTCCTTAAAAGTCATCATGGTGATTGGCCTTAGCTAGGGTGATTAGTTTCAATTATAGGAATTATCTAACAGTCACTATTTGATCCTATGAAGTTGACTATTTTTACGTTTGCATCTTCATATTTGCATATCAATGATTCCAGAAGGCACATTCTTCAATAGAATTGAATCACCCCAAATTTTGGGTAACCACATTTGTTTTTTATTTTCCCACAATGGAATACATATTACATGATCATGGCATTTACACTTGGCAAAAATTCCTATATGTGTTGGGGCAAAAACTGACACATTTTCATCACATTTTCACAAAACCCCTTCATCTATTGGGACAAAAATAGACACAATCATTTCATATTATCCACCAACCCCTTCTCACTATTTGGGCAAAAATAGTATCACATTTAGACGTTCATACAATTATTTGCACTCATTTATCAATTGGCTCATGAGATTCATCCACAAAATAATTCACCAATTTAGGGGGTAAGCTATGCAAATCCAAATTCTTTATTATTTTGTTAACAAGATCATTTTTCACATCTCAAGAGAAATTTGCTTCTATACCTAGACCAAATAGATATCTTGTGTTTTTACACCGCATTGTGTTTCACACAACGCAATACAAAAAGGGGCATCTGTAGACACCAAAATCTAGCCACTTGTCGTCCATCCAGGTCTTCCTACCATTTTTACCTATTTATTTACATATATTTAGGTATATTTGTTTAATGTATATTAAAATAATAATATTTTAATATTATATTATATATATATTTAATAAATATATGTGTATGTAAATAAATCCCAACCATTTGATTTAACTAAATCCTAGCCATCCATCTACACCAATCCATGCCACACACACATAATTAATATCCACCCTTCGATGTGTTTTAATTTGAGCCACACAATTTGTGTCACTAAAACCCTAACATACCCTAGTGTGGATTATTAATAGAGGCTATTTTTATGGCTCAATCGTATATTTTTGGCCCTAAATAGTTCATGATTGAATCTTGAGCTTTTCTGAGTCCCTCGCATTCTCGCCATTTGCCTTCACTCACCATAGTCTGTGCATCCATCACCACCCACTTTGCTTAGTTAGATATGCTTATGTAGACCTTTATATTAGTTCTTGAGTATATCTAGGTATTCCCTATCACTATCAAGCACCTCTGAGCACTTCATTCCACCACCAGGTACCTTCAGGTGCTTTCTACCATCCCCAAGTACCCATAGGCACTTTTTGCTACCATCGAGCACCTACAGGATTTTCAAAAACTTCTACTAAAGACTAGCAAACTTCTTAGGTGTCGCTAGGGTATTTTCACATCATTTTCCTACAATAGCTACTATAGATCAAATAATGGCAAGTGAACAAGGTAAACCTAGTATTGGTTTATTTTATTTCATGTATTTTCAAATTCTAATTATTTTTTTATATTGCATAACTACGGTTTTGTATTAATTTTTGAGGATTTCACACTATGGATCCCTCATAGTTACTACTATCTTGTTTGTTATATTTTGTGTGCAGATCTATTGATACTACACCTACATTGTGTAGTTAAGCTATAGTGGCCTAGTATTGGATAACATGAAGCCCACTCACCTCTGTTGGGATTAGAAGTGATTTTGAATATACCACTAGCACTGTTCACTAGGGTTTTAGAGAATCCTAGTATTATAATATTTTGTATCAAAAGAAATCAAATCTTTTTTTGTAATATTGGATATTTGAGGCTCCCCCCATATCAATAAAATTATCTCTTTTGTGCAATATTTCCTCTTGATTTCATCTTTCTATTATATTTGGTGTTTCACTTTTGCATCTACAGATACTTCCCATAAAAATGCTAAAGGTATTAGCATCTTGAGATTGTAGTTCAATGGATTTTAGAATCTCCATTAATGCCTCGTGATGTGGGGGAGATTTTTGTATTAGCTCATAAATAGATAGTTTATCTAAAGCTATTTTAAGGCTTGTGGTTAACTGGCTACTCAGAAAGATAAGTGGCCTTGATGGATGATTGGGAGGATGAGTGGGTGGATGTGGATGGCTTGGAATATAAATTGGTTGGGAAGAATTGGTGAACAATTGAATGGGTGATGATGAAGTGGCAGTTTGAGGATACATACTTCCCTATGGTGCTATGGGAGATTGAATAATTTGTTGTTATGCATTTTGTAAACCAAAAATGAACAACACCAATATAGAGATAAAGTAATAAAAAACACAATAACCACACAAGATTGCACAAAATGAATAATATTTTATTAATATGGGTATATCTTCAATTTATACAATGAATGTGCACTAATATGGGGTTTTACAATGCTCTTTGATACAAATTTTACAAATTACAAGGTTTCAAAACCCTAGTTCAGTGAACATTTGGTGTCTTCTCGCTCTTCCTTGATCCAAACAAGAGTGTGTGTGGGCTTGTGTATCCCTATAGGACCATCCTAGCTTCAAAAGCTTCTGAAAAGATGATTCCTGCACTTGTAAATAGAAAATAACATAAAGGGATTAGAAGCACCTACGAGGGCTCCACTATGTGAGGCCCTCAAAAATATAAAACCTAATAAAACCCTAGATGTTGTAGAATATAACTAAAAATAGAAATTCAAGAATATAAATAAAATGCATCAAATATATTTACCTTGTCAAGATTAATTTTTCCTCCTATTTCTATTATCAATGGTCATGTGAATGCTCAAAAGGCACCTGAGGGTTGAGGACTGCAAATCTACTATGAGAAACACAAAGAGGCATTTGATGATTATTGCAAATTCCCACTAGTGTTCCATGATGATCAACAGAATTTGGTGAACTCTAGGGAGCGTTTGGGGGTTGAGGGAAGGGTCGTAGAACCAAATTTGGTTTGTGAGGGTTTTGCAGTAGCAGAAAATGGGCGATGATGATAGTGAAAGTGGCTAGGGAAAATGTTCCCATAAAAATTTCTAAGGTGCTTAAGGTTTCCAAGGGATTTTATTCATCAAAATGACTCATATTTTATAATATTCCCTTAAACATGTTAGGGTTTTGACAACATAAAATGAGTGATCGAGATTAAAACATGAGGAAGGGTGGAGATTAAGCTTGGGCAAGTGACATGGATTGAGATGGATGGATGGCTAAGATTTATTTATATAAATACACAATTTTTTATTAAATATATATAAATATAATATATAAAATATTAATATATATATATATATATATATATTAAGTAAATACATACATACATACATATATATACATACATACATACATATATATATATATATATATATATATATATATATATATATATATATATATATATATATATATATATATATATATATATATATATGATGGATGGCTATGATTGGAGGACATAGATGGATGACAAGTGGCTATATTTTGGTGTTTACATTTCCAATGGAACAAGGTGAAATAGATACGTCTCTATGATTATTACAACCCCTCCCTATTTTATTTTATTAATGGAAATAAATATCTATGAAATTCATCAAAGGTTTTTTATAATTAAAGGGTAAAATAGTAATTTTTTGGTTATGGATCACCTCTCTAAGTATGCCCACGCTTTGTTCTTTACAACACCCATAAGTGGTAGCAAGCTAAGCAAGGTTTTTCTTGACTATTTTCAAACTATATGATATGCCCAATCTATTGTGTGTGATCATGATTTCATTTTCACTAGAAATATTTGAAAGGATTTTTTCACTCTCAATAGTACTCATCTTAGCATGAACTCTTCCTATCACCCTCAAATTTATGGATAAATAGAAATTGTGAATAAGTGTTTGGGTAAATATTTAATAAATATTTCCCAAGATAAGTAGTATCAATTAAATTAAATTGATTAATTAGAAGAGTGATTGTATAATATTTTTTATCATCTTTCAATTAAGATGTCCCCATTTGAGGCTTTGTATGGGTAAACAATTATATCGTTATAAGATTATTTGTTAAGGTCCATTGATATTTTTCTTAAATGGATAATTTATATAAAAATTATAGCCTATTCTCAAACTCCTTGAGTATAATATTTGTTAGACTTAATATAATATAAATTAGTATTAGGAGTTACACTATATAGAATAACAATTTAGGATTTATGATATACTATATAAATTATAGCCTATTCTCAAACTCCTTTTGTGTCTATATCAATATAAGCAATTTTATCTCAATATTAAGTTCAACCAGAATATTGCACCCATATTCTAAGGTCCTTACAAGGTTATTCATAGTATTGAGTATGTGGCATATCAATTATAGATTCAACCTACCTGTATAATCCACCTTGTCATATTTCCTATCTTAAATAGGTACTTTTATAGAAGGTGCAATCTGAAATGGACATCCTAGAGTTGTATGAAGAAGGTTGTATGGAACTAAAGTTG
Source organism: Wollemia nobilis (assembly GCA_028583015.1). Taxonomy (NCBI): domain Eukaryota; kingdom Viridiplantae; phylum Streptophyta; class Pinopsida; order Araucariales; family Araucariaceae; genus Wollemia; species Wollemia nobilis. The sequence continues at coordinate 185,236 of JAQPPZ010001870.1, forward strand.
AAATTAGTGCTATAGTCATAGATACATAATATATAGTAACATCGGATTTATGATATACTCATAAAATGGTAGCATATTTTTTAAGAATACATAGGGTGGGAACCGATAAATTTTTTTTAGAAATTTTTAAGTACAAGTTTTTTTAGGGTAAGGGCATGTAACAACTTGATGTAGCCCCATCAGTTATGTTTATTTTGATAGGATTACACCTTTATATTAAGAAAATATCCTTTTAGTATATATTTAGGGTTTGTTAGTTTATATTATAGATAGGAAGTGATGTGATGTAGCTTAATAATGAAATTGTTTTTCTAACTTCTATCTCCTATAGTATGCATAAGAGAATTTGCTCTCTCTAAGAGGATAAGAGACTTTACCCTTTTTGAGTGGCTTAGATTATTCTTATATTTAGAATATAGATCTATAATACTACTAGATTTATTATTTTGGAATCTATTTTTACAATGAATATTCTCATGTATGATGTTTCTATTATAAGAATTTTAGAAATTAGCATTGAAATTGTTCTTATCTTGATGTTATTTTATTTCAAATTCATTTGGGTCATCCTCTTGAGGGACTGTTTATTTGTGCATAGCTTAGACTAAGACATCCCTATATATGGAAGAGGTTTCTAAAATACCTAAGATGGATATTTGCATTGGATAAAGCGGGTCATGACTTTGGATAATTATAAATTTACCCCATCATTATCATTATGGATAGAGCTAAGTGGGGTTGTTCCCTTGGAATTTTCCTCATTTTGGTCAAAGGTTGGATTTTTTAATTCTAAGGAGGTCTATCTCACCTCTTCTTTATTTTTTACACTTTTTATGTAGTATATTTGTATGGACATGTATGAATTCCAATAATAGGATAACATTAGGTTTTTAAGATTTTACTCAAGACTTTTGAGATTCAAAATTTTATCCTTATAATCTATAAAAATTTAAGGATTATATGGTGTTCACATCAAATTCACCAAAAATGTGAGTAAGCTAGATGAAAGAGGTTTTAATTTTAAGCGAATTGATCTTGAATGTATCAACCACACCTCAAATAATATTGATAAGATACAAGGTTTCAAGCTTAGATTAAGGATTTAGTTTAGTTTTAAATAATATTGGGGATTTTTCTAGCTGTATACTATGAGAAAGAAATTTTAATCTAAAGAAACAAGGGATGACAAGTTTTAAATATAATAGAGCAATGAATTTCATAAAAGGATAAAATATCCATAAGGAATTTATGGAAATTTTGGAGAAATATAGTAAAATATGAGTAGGTGCTTTTATTTTATAGTTAGTTAAGATAACACGGATAGAAAGAAAAGAATCGCTTCATAGAAATATCTTGCTTTTCTTTTTCAAAGGCTATGAAAAGTAACATGCAAACTAATAAGAAAGGAAATAATATTTTAGATTTTAATTTTTAACTTATGATAAAAAAGATACAAATGGATAAGGTGCAAATATATACTTGATATAGGTTTTTCCAATCAAATTTTATATTTCTAATCCTAACTATACAAAAATAAAGTTTTTACCCTATTCTTAAGGGATGGTAATGATTTTGAATCAAATTTGTACACTTGCATAAAAAAAGATAAAAAAATATGGACAATGCATCTCGCTTAGTTATATCCCAAGTAATATTAAGTTCTAGATGAAAATAATTAAAATGTTGAGATAAAGATAACAAAACTCAAATAATGATATGTACCTCTAATTTTACTTATTCTACACCTGGATTTGTTGTCCTTGTGTATTTTTGAAAATAATGATTAGAAAGTGGAGATAGCATAGTAGCATTGCTAGTGTTGTTATTGAAATCATGATTTCAAGTTGCACTATTGACTGGATATGAACATAGCTAGCTTTGATGGTTGATTCTATATTTTATCAAACACACAATAGAAACTAATATGCAAAAAAAGTTCTAGACTAGCCTATTCAACAAACTAACATGCAATATTATGCCAATGTGAATCGATCATATTTGAGTGTATTTATCCTTTCTTTAATGTAAAAATCAAAGAAAATACAAAAAATTTATTGTAAAACACAACTATGAAAAATAAAGCTACCTAAATAAAATATATTTTTATGACTATGTAATGAATACAAGATAGTAAGTTTAAAAGGACAAAGAATAATAATCTACATGTAAAAAAACTATGCTACGGGATGAAAACATTTTAAAAATCCTAAATGAGTATTCAAATTATAAAAATAAATAAACTTAATATATGTCAAGAATATATAATCCAAGATATATTATTTCTATGATAACCATTATTATATCTTTAAAAAAGCATCATATAAACACTATGCTTTTGTGTTAGCATTTCTTGTACTATCATTAAAAGCATTAAGACAAGAAACACTATTGAATATTATTAAAAATATAGATATTCACAAAAATAGATCGCTTCCTACAATTGATAATATACTAAAAGTGCAAAAAATATCTAATCTAAACTAAGAATACTGATAATAAAGCAAATTTACAATGTTATAGACTTTGAGGACTGTGATGCATAATTCATCCTCCAACACTATAATATGTTCTTGAACTAATGAAACAAATGCAAAGTGATCATAAAACTATGGGCTCAAAATGCTTCTATATGCAAAAGCTATAACCTCTTGAAAATTTGCACGAATAGCCCTTAAATTTTGAAAAATCAGCCTCACCAGCCTTTGAACTATTGTATCTAACCTTAGTTAGCCACTTGGAATCCATTTATTTTCAATGGATACCACTAATAATTTTCCACCTATTCATTGTTGGACACTAATAGCTAATAATATTTTAGTACATTTCATAATTTGATTGCTCAATTTGATATATATATATATATATATATATATATATATATATATATATATATATATATTCATATATATGTATGTATGTATATATATAGATGTATGTATACATATATACATATATATGTATGTATGTATACATATATACATATATATGTATGTATGTATATACTCACATATATATGTGTGTGTATATACATATATATAGAGAGAGAAATTAGTTGGTGACATAAAATGGGGCTACATCAACTTCCATGTTATCAAAAAACCACATCATCCATATCAAAGAAAATATGTGGGTTCAAACCTGAGTCTATAGGGACCTAAGAACCTTGTCTTAGCCAATGCAATAGTGTAACCATTAATATGCTTAGAGTATCTCCCCTAAAATTAATTAGGATGCCACACCATCTAACAAAATAGAACTTCAAAAAGTATTTTCCCCAAGACAACACAAAAACAAGACCTACTATCTCCCAAAGATTTTGCCTACTTCCATGTCTAGCTAGTCTATGTGTCATGGTGTCCTAATTTTTTATGCCTCTATATACAATACAATCCAGGAGATCCATAGCAAATATTAGCTTTCAATCAAAATTATGAATTGTATTTAAAACCTGAGATTTTCCTTCAAAATTATCTAAACAAGCACCAATTGTCTATATCACCAAGATTTCGAGCTAGAATGAAAGTGGGGGATTTATAACTTGCTCTAATTAATTTCCACTAAAACACTAACAAAAAATGTGGGTGTGTATTCAAACCCCCATTCCATGGTAGAGAAGAACCTATATTGTGATCATCTAGCTATTTTTATGCCCCTGTAATTATGTAGGACCATGCACCTCCTTCATGAAGTGAGGCATCACATCTAATACAATGAAAAGGTACCAAAATTTCAAAGATAATGGTTTGCATGAGAAAATTTAAACCTATAGATTTAAATTTTATAAAAAAATAAACATCTTACATGACCTTAGACAAAGTTTCATGGCCTCTTTGTGAGGAAGAAAGAAGATGCAATGTAAAATTTAAATTTACATATAAACCTCAATAACAATGAATTAGAGAATTAAGAACACATAAACTCTATAAAATAATTGGAGGGATGATTGATAAAAAATATGGTGAAATATCCTCTTTTCATCTTATGTAGAAAATGCTCATGAGACTGTGAGAAGTAATTTGACCTAGAATTTGAAAGAGATATTGGAAGCTTCAAATAAACTTCCTTTATGACCAAGCAATGTTGCTTCATACTTGCTCTAATACCATGTTGAACTTCATATCTATTTCCAGTAATGAATGAAATAAATTCATTCACTCAAAGCCTATGTAGAAAGCATAAAAAAATTAAAAAGAAATAAATATGATGGTTTACATTGAGCACTAAATAATCACTATTATATCCACATATAAGAATCACAAAACTCTAATACAATGGATGGAGTAGGCAGGGAGAATTTATTTCAATACCAAAAATCCAATTTCATAAATAAACCTAAATTAACAGAACAAGTGAGATTTATATTAATTACAAGTTACAGTTAACCATCACAAGTTTAATAGTGCCCCATATGGATTGCATACATAATAACTAAATAATAGGGATTACAAATAATTTCCAAATAGTATAAAAGAAAATAATTTTATGTTGGATCAAATGACAAGAATATAAGTGGTTAGAAACATGGGATAATAATGGGGCAAATTGAGGGTTCAAAAACTTACCAGGCAATATAATACCATTGTATGGTTCATTGATGTACCATGGAAAATGGTCATAATGCACTATTGATGGGGCCTATTTCAATCACATGCAATAAATTTAAAATTTTATATTTTAAAATATTCAATGATTATGTATAATTTAATTTGGTAGTTATTATTATATAGTCAAATTTAATATTACATATAAATGATTATTTTATATTTAATAAATATAATGATGTCTTGTGATTCTTCTTTTAATTATACAAACAATGATTTTAAATCACATATTTTACTAAATTTATGTGATTAAATTTATCAATAATATTATAGACTATAACAAAAGAGTTATGCTAAGTTGATCTTGAGTGGATAAGAAGAATATTATATATGGAGAAAACTTAGGATCACAATTATCATGAATACTTGACTTCAAATGAGTTTTCCTAACCTCATTGTAAAAAAAAACTTATGGAAATGTCATTTTTTAGATAATCTACATGTGGATTATATTTGGATCCACTACCATCACAATATCAAAATATTACATTTGTTACTTGATAAATTAGACCATATCTAATTTGCCTTTCTATCAAATATATTTTTATCTTCATCAATATACTACATTTTCCTTGTCAACTAATTAATATTATTTTCATTGGTGGATATAACCTCCATTTATTATTTACCTTCTAAAATTTGAATTTTTATAAGAAAATATTTAATGTTGTGATTACCTAAATTATCCACTACCCTATTTCCTTCTTTATAGATGTGTTTATAGTTCTAAGATACTATCACCAAAAGTAGTTGATGGATATCAAAAACAATATTATTGATGGTTCAATATTCATATTCATTTTTCTTAATAGCACTAATAATAGCTTTTGAATATATTTTAATTAGAGTACATCTCCATCCTTTACCAATGGTAATATTGGTCCTTGGAAGAAGCACCCTAACCTCTACATAGTTGTTATTTGAAGTTCTACATGAAGTGATGAGAATTTTTTTTAATTATTACAAAAAAAATTAAAAATACCTCTATTAGATTTATTTAGATGTTTTTTGAAAGAACAATAAGAAACAATATTGGTGAATCCAATTTCTAGATATTTCTATTTTAACATAGATTGATGCAAATCTTTTGTGTTAACTACATTATCATAAATTACCCTTATAATAAATCTAGTACCTCTTTTTCTATATTTTATGCTTCCCATGATGACAACCATGCATGTAATATTCTACAAGAGAGGTAATATTATGAATCCTGTATCGTTCCAAATTTTCCGCACCCTTACCTTCAGGCTAAAGGATCCGTGCCCGGAAGGGGGATGCGGGAAGGATGGGACAATACCTCGGACTGAGAGGCCTTGCAAAGGTCCCGCCTCTTGGGGGAGGTGTATTATGGTGATTTTTTGACGGATGGTGGGTTCACCAGGAAACTTTTGAATGGCAGTTTCCACGCCTAGGTTGGGAATGTGTTTTATGTGTTCAATTTTATCCTTAAACATTCAAATCCTAGGTTTGGCCAAATGAATCTAAGTTGTTCTATATGAAATGCATATTTAAATACAGAAAATAGATTTAATAGAAAACACAGAGAGCAAACTAAGTGAAGAAATCCATACCTAGTTCCGGATGTCTGATGGAGGTTCTAATTTTTGAAGCAGTCCAGATCGTCTGGAATTTGACAGGATCGTCTCCTATCTGACAGGATCGTTTGAGATCTGACGAATTCGTCAGACGAATTTGTCAGAGACCTGCAAACAGAGAAATAGATACAAAATACCAAAAAATACAACTATTCTGATAGAGGAAAATGATGTGAAATAACAATAAGGATGTTAACAAGATAATCCCAAATGGAAATACAAGTAAATTACGACACTTTGATAGCTAATCATGATCTTATTATGCAATTAAACTACATGGGTGAACTCCAAGATGCAAGATAACAGGAAATACTAATAAACTGACTAAATGCAGAATAAAGTAGCGAGATGAGAAGAGAAAAATGCAAACTCTGGGCACTCGATTGCCCCCAATGTTGACTACAGTCGAAATCATCTCGGATTGGTACGAAATCGTCTCGAATTGAACAGGATCGTCTGCGACGATCTGAGCTTGCTTCGGCTGAAGAATGACAAGGTTCCTGCAACAAAATTTGGATAGGACAAGTGCAGATGGTAATCCAGGGTGTTCTAGTGCATGTAAAGGTCAAGTTACAGGAAATTTCAGCCAGGGGAAAGTCAAGGGGGGTCCTAAGGTTTAAATAGGCTTAGGAGGGAAGTTGGGAGGTTGGAGATCATCCTAATTTGGAAGATCTCCAATGGGGGAGGTCTCTAACGGTGCAGACATGCTTCTGCCCAACTTAGAGACGTCGTTGAAATAGAAGCTAATTAAGAAAAATCAGTTTTGGGACAAGATCGTCTGGACGTCCTAGTCCAGACGAAATCGTCCGATCTGAGGCGATATCGTCTGATCGGCGACGATATCGTCAAACGGTCAAAACAAACTCTAAAAATGGCGTGGGAAAGGAGGAAACGGGTTAAACGGTGGTTTGGGAGCGGTTTTGGGGGTTGAAATTTGAATTTGAATTATTACTAAGGTAATTTTAATTATTGCTAAGTTTTACTGTGCCAATTTTAGGGTGCTACATTTTGCCCCCTCTTTAGCGAATTTTTTGAAGAAAATGCGTTAAAGATGAGTTCTTCTCGATCTACGAGAAAGCAAAAATTATTCCCATTTTTAGGCGACGATTCTAGGTCGAATCGTACGACAGCTTACTATGGTGCCCCCTCCGTGTTTTTACCCAAATCGAACGTTTGAGGTAAAAACGCGGAAAAGCAAAAATTTTAAAAAAAGTTGTTAAGTGTTTTTGAATAAAATTAAGAAAAATAGGGAAAAACCCTAATTCATTTTTACTGTTCATTTGCATTAGTTTTGAGAGCTCTGCAGACAAGATGGTCGAGACAGCGCACAGATCGACAGAGGTCCGCACGGGCTACGGGTAAGGGTCTAAACTTAGTTTAGAGTGTTTTAATTTAGAATTTCATGCTTTTTAGATTAGATTTGATTGATTTTTGAGCATCACGACCATTTTTGGGCCATCGACGTCATCGAGACGAAATCGTCTCGATTTTGCCAAAATCGTCTCGATATCGTTGATTTCATCCAAGGGCGAAATCGGTGATAGGGGGACGATTTCGTCTAATAAGGGATGATTCCCTCATGCAAAATCAGAGATGAAATTGCTCAAATTTGGGACGATATCATCCAATAGTGGGCGATATCATCATTTGTGTGAAAGTGAACTTATTTTACTTGCATTTTTAATGATTAATGATTTTTATTAATGATTTTTATTGTTTTGTTGTTTATGTTGCAGAGAGGATTACTAAAGAGCCGAGAATGGAAATACGGTGGACTAAGGGATGACTTGGCCACCCTGTCTCAGGAAGAGCGAGATCAGCTGGCTTAGGTCGGCTTGCAGCACATGGCAGATATGCCACAAGTGTCTACAGACATGGGGCTATTGATAGCCCTAGCAGAGAGGTGGTATCTGGGTTCTTCCTATTTTCGATTATCGACAGGGGAGATGACTCCCACACTAGAGGATGTATGGAGGATTTTGAGGATCCCCATACAAGGATGGCTAATCACTCCTATGGCCAATCAGGGCCACGCTATGATGAGACTATGCGGAGATCCGAGCTTCGCCCTGGAGAAGGGCGGAGTGAACATCGAGTCTCTATGCCAGATGCCTGGGGCATCCAGACTGACACAAGTTTTGGCTAGGGTAGTAGGTGGTCTACTGCTATGCCATCAGAGTGGATGCAGGCTACCATGGCTACTGACAAATGTGGTCTGTGACATGAGAGACCATGGATATAGGTTTGCTTGGGGGAGTTTTGTACTATGTCGATTGTATAGGATCCTGCATGGGGTCGTATACAAGGGCGGCCGATGTCTGGTCATGACATCACTACTACAGGTTTGGTGCTAGGAGCACATCATGGTGTGAAGGCCGATAGGGCTCCCACTAATAGGGATTGATGAGGAGAGACCCCGAGTTTTCTACTAGTGGCTTTGGAGAGGGTCACAGGGATGAGTAGATCTACCAGTGTCCCGGAGACTACTAGATGACCTTGTCTCTGACCAGATCACCTGGAGGCCTTGGAGAGATCATCCAGGGTGGGCCGAGGATGGACAAGAGCTAGCTCACATTAGGCGAGTCTACTAGCTGAGGATGGAGAGGGGAGAGGTGGAGCTCCATCGGTACGACCGAGTTTTGAGGTAGTTCGGTCTACAGTAGGGGATCCCATCTCTCAGAGACTACGAGTTTTCTCGGACTGTCTGGGATAACACTACAGTTAGTGGGGCTCCAGATATGCAATGATTCTGGAGTCAGGATGTAGATGATGCCCCCATTCAGCCAGTGGATGGGGACGACGCTGGGGTAGCCGATGGCTATGATGCCTGGTACATAGGCATCCACCCTCCTCGGATGATGAGGGCTCAGGGTCTGATTCATGTAGTTGTGCATCGGATGGGGAGGCGGCACTAGGCGGCCATTGAGGTGGCACAAGGTCATGGTGGGAGAGAGCAGAGGAGGCCATAGGCTCAGCAGAGGCCATGACAGTGGGAGAGGAGGGAGGAGAGACCCCCTTCTCCATAGAGAGAGAGGCCACCATCACCCGATAAGGGCAAGGGTGTGGACATAGGAGAGAGTAGTGAGATGGCTACTCTCTGGGTGGAGACTGTTCATCTCCAGGCAGAGGTGCAGACCTTGTAGGATGAGGCTGCACGACATCGAGAGGAGGCCACACAGCTTAGAGATGAGGTCGCATGCCTCAGAGCATGGAGCGGAGGGGCGAGCACTCGAGACTTAGCATGGGCTATTGCCCAGATCACATTCTATCAGACGGTATACTACCATATGGTACTAGAGAGGTAGAGATTACCGCTATGGAGCCTGTCATGATGAGGTCATCGAGGACATCATCACGATCAAAGTCTAGGACTCATAGCACCACACGGACTACGATGGGGCCACCTCGTCCACCTCAGGGCGGGGGAGGAGATGAGGCTGAGAGCTCGAGGGGTTCTCGAGGCTAGCTGCTACTGATTGCTTATTATTATTTTTGATAGAGGATTGAGTATGCCAAGGTGTAGATTGTGGCATACCAATCTAGTTTTGATATGATGTACATACATTGTTGATATATATATATATGAGATATTTTTGATCATATGACTTGTCTTATGTATGATGCTTTAATGTTTTTGATGTGATTGATTTGATGATTCATGTAATTATGTTGTTTGAAAATATTATGGTTTGAATGTCATGCTTTAAAATTTAAATGAAATAATCTGATGTAAACAAATTGGTTGTTTGTGATGAGATTTGATAAAAAAATAAAATAAAAGGGACTTCTAACAATAATTTCAAAGGATATTGTCGTTGTTATAGACCATTTCATGGAGTCGCTGCTCACTCGGTCGTCAAGCTAATCCCAGTATAGAAATATTGTTAAAAGTAAAAAGAGTGCTTAAGAGACTGTCTTAAGACTTTGTTGTGAGGGTGCAAATGATGATGATGATTTGATGATTTGTTTTCAGATTTCCATAAAAATATTATGCCTGAAATATTTTAAAGAGGATTTTTGCTAGGCATAAATTCCTAAGTGTGATAAAATTTTGAATAATTCCTTAGAAATTATACCATGGTTGCAAAATTAAATTTGAACATAATGACATGAAATAGAATAAGTTGCATTCTGTTTGAAAGCATAATTGTGTAACATAGTGATTTAAGTCATATGGTTTTTATGATTTGGAATAATGGGAAAATAAAATTAAAACAATGGTTTGCGCTAGGCATAGAATATTTAGGTATAGACTTATACCATCATTGCGAAATCCAAAAGAAGAAAATAAATAGTTTTATTGCATGGTTGATTTTTAATTTTTGAAAATAAATAGAAAATATGAAGATGAGGACTTGTGCTAGGCATAAAATTCCACTTTTGGTTTTGGAACTATACCATCGTCGCAAAAGTCAAAAGTTATATGTAACTTTATTGCATATTTTTGAAAATGATTTTGATTTTTGTGTTAATGCATGTGGTTGTCTTTTATACTAAACAACTGTTCCCAGAGAAGAAAATGAAATTATTCCAGACAATTTGCAAAAATATTTCAAAGTATCTTAAAGACAAAAGTTAGATTTATAAGGAATCCCATGTGCGTATGTGAGTTCATTTCCAATCTTGATTTATCATAATGATACACAAAATCTCTCAAATACAAATGTGTGTGCGATTGTATTGTTCATTTACCCAGTTTGAGCAAGATACTATGATACAAGTGATTTAAATTAACCAAATAAGTGTTCATTAACCATGATTTAGATGCATATAACCATACCAGACTACTATGTAAGTCGGGTTATCAAGAGCTAGCTAATCCATAAGCAGACATAGGTCTGTACAAAAGAAGGTCGCTAATGTGACAGACATATCACCACGCTAGGAGTTACCCAAGGCCAAGCGGGTTGGGCACAAACCACCTGTTATGGGGCTTACCTCACGGTTTTCGAATAATTGAGAATTCCAGGGATTCAAGCTCATCAACCCTTCTTTTCTTTTCAAGGGGTAGGGAAAGGGATTTTATTGCTTTTGCTTTTGCTTTCTTTTCTTTCTTTTTCTTTCTTCTTTTTTGTATTTTTTTGCTTGATACTGAGATAATGCTGAAATATTGTTGTGATGATATAAAATAACCTTTTTCTTTTTCTCTTTTTTTTTTTTGAACTTTTCTTTTCTTCCTATGCTAGGGATACTTGCTCGGATTAGCTGTAGAGCAAGGGATTTTTATTCCGGGTAGGGGTGAGCTTGTCCTTTTGCCAATTCTCAAAGATTCTAGACCATGTGCATGATAGGATAGCAGGGGAAACTTTTCGCTCAAGAAACCACTTCTACTATGTAGCATAGCATGGATATTACAAATATAATCATTTTACTGTGAAAGGATATGCTTGGCTTAAGTAAATAACAAGATCAATTCTCTATGCTCAAACTTTATTTAATTGAATTTTGTGGACTTTGATATAAGAGAGATTAGTAATCATACCAAATAAATCAAGATATTTATTCATGTGAATGTGAAAGTGCGGGATTCCAAATAAATGCTAATTTATCCAAAATAATTTGAAAATATAACTGCAATATTGCACAAATTGAGAAGTACAAAAATAAAAGATGTTTTTGAAGATTTTGATGATTTTGAATGTTTTTAATGTTTTTATAAATTGAAAGAAATACAAGATAGTGATTTTTTGAAATATTTAAATAAATATATACAATGATGAAATGACCAATTTTGTTACGCATAGTAACGTTTAAGATGTAAAATGTTCATGGGTTCTTTAAGGTCTTTACCATCTAAGGTAGATAATTTGTATGCTCCCGATTCAAATTTAGCAGTGATAATATATGGTCCAAGCCAGTTGGGCTCAAATTTACCTTTAAGATCTTTAGTTGCATTAGTATTCTTTTGATTTTCTTTTAAAACAAGGTCGCCGACCTCAAAGGATCGATGACGAACTTTCTTAGCATATGATCTTTTAAGCTTGTTTTGGTAGGCACGAAGATGCTCCAAAGCATTGATGCACTTTTCATCTAGGAGCTCCAGTTGATCGAGTCCGCAGTATCGATATTCATCTCCTACTTCGGTATCTTGAAGTAGTAGAGCCAAAGAAGGAACTTCTAATTCAAAGGGAAAAATGGCTTCAACGCCATAAACCAAAACAAAAGGTGAAGTTCCAGTGGGGGTTCGAACGCTAGTTCGATAAGCCCACAAAGCTGGATATAATTGAATGTGCCAGTCGCGGCCAGATTTATTGACCAATATTTTGAGAATTTTGATTAAGGTTTTGTTTGAAGCTTCTGCTTGGCCATTACCCTGAGGATAATAGGGAGTGGACCAGCGATGTTGAATCTTATATTTTTGACATAGTTTCTTAACATCTTTATTTTTGAAACAAGTTCCATTGTCTGAGATGAGATTTGCAGGAATTCCGAACCTACAAATGATTTGATTAAAAATAAATTTAGAGACTTGTGTTCCAGTGCAGGAAGCTAAAGGCATAGCTTCAACCCACTTCGTGAAATACTCAGTGGCGGTTATGATGAATTTGTGTCCATCAGATGACACAGGATTAATTTTGCCAATAATATCTAAGCCCCATTTTGAAAAGGGCCAAGGAGATGAAATAGCCTGCAGTTCTTGTGCAGGGGCATGGACAAGGTCAGCATGTTTTTGGCACTTGTCGCAATGGCGCACATAATCATGTGCATCATTCTCCATGGTAGGCCAAAAGTATCCTATCCTAAGGAGCTTTTTAGCAATGACACTACCACTGAAGTGTCCTCCACAAGATCCATCGTGGGCTTCACTCAAAGCTGATCTGGATTCTTCTAAATTTAAACATCTCAATAGGATACCTTCAAAAGATCTCCTATATAAAGTATTGCCAATTATTACGAATCGACTTGCTCGTCTACGTAATAATCGACGCTGATTTCTATTAGAATTGGCAGGGAAAGTCCCATTTTGAAGAAAATCAAATATATCCGTATACCAATGTTCAGGAGTAGTTTCATTGATTAGAAACACATCCAAAGGTTCTAAGCATGACTTATTTGAAGCGGGTTCCTAGAGTCGATGAATAATGATAGTGGCATATTCGTCATCTAACTCCAAGGGCAGAAGAGATGCAGCTGCGGCCATAGCATCAGCTGCACGGTTGCTAGTTCGAGGAATAGCTTCCAAGGTAACTTGATCAAATAGAGACATTAATTGTAAAACATAGGCTTTATATGGGCATAGTTTATCATCTCTAGTCTGATAAACTTCATTAATTTGGTTTATAACAAGTTGAGAATCACCAAAAACTAGCAGATGTTTAATTTTTAGTGCCAAGGCAGCTCGTAATCCAAGGATTAGAGCTTCATACTCAACAATATTATTAGTGCAAGCAAATGTTAATTTAAAGGACAAAGGTATAATGTGCTTTTGTGGAGATATTAAAATAATACCTGCACCAGCCCCACTCATGCATCGGGCTCCATCAAAGTATAAGGACCATTGTTCAACATGGTCCGCCTCTAATTGAAGGCATTCATCAGGAAACTCAATGATGAGGGGATGGGTAGACTCTAAGGGTGTAGCAGCTAATTGGTCTGCTATGATTTGACCCTTAACAGACTTTTGTCTTATAAACGTGAGGTCAAACTCGCTTAGAGCAAGAACCCACTTTGTTGTGCGACCCGATAAATAAGGTCGACTCATGAGATACCGCAAGGGATCATATTTAGCAATGACATAAGTTTTCTGACTAAGCATATAATGGCATAATTTTTGCGTAGAAAATATGACTGCTAGACATAGTTTTTCTAATGCTGTGTAGCGGGTTTCATAACTGATTAAAGTTTGGCTAATATAATAATTAGCACGTTCTCTTTTCTCATCATCAAGTTGAGCTAACATAGCTCCTAAAGCAAAATCTGAAGCTGAAATATACAGGATAAATGGGCGATCAAGTCTAGGCGGTGAAAGCACAAGTGGGTTAAGGAGGTATTGTTTAAGAAGTTCAAAAGCTTCCTTACATTCGTCGTCCCAATTAAAAGGGACATCCTTCTTAAGGAGCTTAAGAAAGGGACCGGTTTTGTCTACCAGCTTATCGATGAAGCGACGGATAGCTTGAAGCTTACCTTGTAAACTTCGTAACTTAGATATATTGGTAGGTGCGGGCATATCAGTGATAGCCGCAATCTTAAGAGGGTCAATTTTGATGCCACGTAAAGAAACTATAACCCCTAATAGTTTACCGGACTTAACTCCAAATATGCATTTAGCTGGATTTAATCGAATAAGGTATTCTCTTAACCGATTAAAAACTTTTCTCAAATCATCTAAATGATCATCTTCATTAATAGAGTGAGCTATAATATCATCTACATAATCATGTAGGATATCATGCATCATATCATGAAAAATATAAGTCATAGCTCGTTGATAGGTTGCACCTGCATTCTTTAAGCCGAATGGCATCACTTTCCAACAAAAGGTACCCCAAGGGGTAATAAAGGTTATTTTAGCCTGATCTTCAGGAGCTATCCTGATCTGATTATAGCCGGAGAATCCATCCATTAGGGACATCATCCCACTCCCAGAAGTAAAATCAATGATTTGATCCATGTTTGGAAGAGGAAAATCATCTTTAGGGCATGCAACGTTAATATCTCTAAAATCTATGCAAACCCTAACTTTGGTAGCTTCTTTCTTGGTGACTGGAACTACATTCGAGATCCATTCAGACATAATCAATAGCTTGTATAAAAACAACATTCAAGAGTTTTTCTAACTCCCCTTTGACTAGCAAGGCCACTTTGGGATGCATTTTTCTAAGTTTTTGTTTAACAGGTTTAGCATCCGGATGGACTACTAGATGATGCATGACTACAGAAGGGTCTAAACCTGGCATATCTTCATATGTCCAAGCGAAGACATCTTCATATTCTTTAAGGAATGCAATGTATTGCTCTTGTTTTTCTTGACTTAATTCTGACCCAATATTGATTATGTGAGGATTATCCTCAGTTCCAATGTTAACTTTAATGACGTTTTCTACTTCCATGTGTAGATCTCTTTCAAAATTAGGTGGGGCGGGTGAGACGCCCAATTCTTGTAATTCTTTTAAGGTTAACTTAGATAAGTCATCTTGAGGAGTAGTGGCCTCAAGCTGGGCTATAGTAGGTATAGAACCATCAAAATAAAAACCATTGTGTAACATTTCTTCAATGGAGACATCGTGGAAGATATCTCCTTCCAACTCATCATCGGATTCAGCAATCATTTTAGGATAAGCTATGGATAGCATATTGCATGTAAATGGCTGATTTTTTAGAGGCAAATCATCACGCCTATCCAAATAATCTTGATAACATATGAGTTGATCATCATCTTCAAAAGGGAAGGGTTGACCCTTACTAGGAAATAGACCCACACCACATCGGGCGGGCCATGGTTCTACCTCGAAAGGTTCTTTCATACCATTTTGGAAAGGTCCCAAGCCTTTCCCTTTATATCCCATTTTAAGCATTATAGGTTTAGCTTTAATATACTCATTAGTAAAATAACATCGAGCATATCCATCATGATGAGTTTTGATGTTCCTGGGTATTCTTCCCTAGTCATATCCCTTATAAATGAAGGCACAACTCCCGACTTGGTAAGTACTTCCCATAGGTTGTGGGAGGCCCAAAGTACGAGGAGATGGCGGCAAATTACTTAAGATAATGGAATTTTGCATAGAAGCATTTGTTTTTTCTGATATAAGAATTTTAGATAAATCAGGTAAGAGTTCATCAGAAAGAGCATAAGATGTAGAAGGATCATTCCCTATATCTTTAGATGTGGAAGGTATGATAGATGTAGATAATGTGGAGGCGTTAATAGATGGGTCTATAGGTTTTGAAATTATAGGGATGGAACATGAAGGATTGGTTGTGGATTGAAGATCTTTTTGAGGTTCTAGAGTGGTTTGTTTAGAAGATTGTTGATCTATATATGAGGGTGAAATTAATGGAGGAGAAATAGGTGAAGCTATGGGTGTGCGTTTCATAGTTTTAGATGAAAAATAAGAATTAGGATGTGTGGATGACAGAGCGAGGCAAAATTGAACTCCAACAGGTTCTGCCAAAGCACACATATCAAAGGGTCTAGGATCACCATGGATAGTGACCAACTGATTTTTAAATTCGAATTTAACACATTGGTGTAAAGTTGATGGGACAGCCCGCATTGCATTGATCCAAGGATGACCCAAGAGTATATTGTACGATGCGGGGCAATGTACAATAAACACGGTCGTATCTAAGGTTCTCGGACCAACTTGCAATGGGATGGTAATAACTCCACACGTTTCTTGTGTTTCGTCATTGAAAGCTTTTATGATCATGTCAGTTTTCTTCATTTCATCACTTCTAAACCCAAATCTCTGGTAGAAGTCAAAAGTGCAAATATTTAGAGATGAACCATTATCAATCAAGACCCTTTTAATGGCTACATCTCCAATTAGGGCAGTAATATATAAGGGGTTATCCTTATGTAAACTATGTTGTGGTATATCTTTATCTCGAAAGTCAATACAATCGACTTCTCTAGTGATGATAGTATTGGCCATGGCTTCAGGTTGAATGTTTTGTGGTACCATCATTTGGCTTAATGTAAGCATCAATTCATCTCTATGTGTAGGAGAAGATCTTAATAAATCCAAAAGGGAAATTCTAGCTGTAGTATTGGATAATTGCTCATTAATATTGTAAGGGGGTTTAGGTTGAACATTAGGAGCATGATTCCCTTTATTGGGATTTTTCAAAACAAATGGAGTTGATCCATCATTCTGATTTGGTTCTTGTTGAGAATTTTGAGCTTGTTGTCTGGTAACAACTCCGATGGTACCTACAATGTTATATTGAGAATGTTGAATAGGTCTTGGTCTAGCATTTATAGCTTGTTCATTAGAAAGGAACTGATTAGAAGAGGGTCGAGTAGTAACTCTTCTAGGAAATGGCTCTTCTGGAACCATAGCATCTGTGATAGGTTGAATAGGATCTGATTCATTTTTAGAACTATTCGATTGGTTTGAGGTGATGTCTATTTCACTTTCAGTATCGGATTCTACATCACTGAGATCCAGAATTTGAATATTATGTAGGGGCCTGGTCGTGACCATGGATAAAGTTGTGTCAAATTTTTGTAAATCATGATTAGGTAAATGTCCGCTAATAGTTCCTACATATCGGGTAGGAGGAGGGACATTATGATGCTCAATTTGATTGGCCACCTCTTTACCATGTCTTGGTAAAGGATGTTGAAATATATCTAATGATTGATTAGCATTTTGATTTTGATTTTGGGGAATGTTCTTTTGAGCATTATTAGGAGCATTTTGTTTAGGCTGGAAGGCTTGCACCTCCATCTCATTATTATCAATCAGATCTTGTATTTTATGTTTTAACCTTTTACAAGAGTTGGTAGAGTGTCCAGGTCCTCTATGGAAATCATAGTGTAAATCGGCTCTGTATCCGGGTATGGTTGGATCAGGTTCCCGGATAGCTGGTAATTGGATCAAGCCTCTTTCGAGTAATTGGGGTAAAATAGTTGATAATGGTTGGTTCAATCTAGTAAACTCTCGAGGAGGTTTATCAAGAGGTTTCAATATAAATTTTTTTGTTGTCTTCGTTGTATTGATATTAGCAACATTTCTGTTGTCAGTGACTCCGTCACCTACAACTTGTTTGTTTTTATATTGATTTCTGGATGTTTTCTCATCATCTTTCTTTTTGAGCTGACCTCTTCTAATGAGAGCATCTTCTACTCTTCGAGCTAAGTCTATAGCTTGATCGAAGGTAGTTAAGGTAGAAGTTGATAACTCATAAGATATTTGTTCTTGCAAATTATTAATAAAAATGTCCAACATTTCCCTATAAGGTAGCACAAAGTGCAGTTTTCCTATCAACTGCCTCCATCTAGCTAAGAAATCAGCAAAACATTCATCTTTGTCTTGTTTTAAGTTGTACAAATCTTTAATGGTTACATGCCTCTCGATGTAGGCACTAAATTGATGGACAAAAGATTCAGTTGTTTCTTCAAAATTTCTCAAAGAATGAGTGGGCAATTGATAGTACCACTCTAATGCCATTCCTCCTAAACTTTTTGGGAACATTTTTAGTAATAGCAAGTCATCATGTGATATATCATGACATGCTATCCTAAACATGCGAAGATGCTCTATGGGATCTTCGGTTCCTTTATATATAGGGAGAACGGGCATGGGAAAGTGTTTAGGGTATGGTTGTGCTACAACTATGGGATCCAAAGGCTGACTACATATCTCTCGATAATTGTACGAGGGACGGTAGGGATCTATCTGGTCCATGCGTGAAGCTAACTGTTTCACCATGGCTTCCAGATTACTGGTTTGCCCACCATATTGGTTTGGTAGGGTATTAATATGGGATTGGTGAACATATGATGGAGGGACTTGAAGATTAGATGCTATGTTGCTATTGTATAAATTGTTAGTAGGAAGGGTGTTATGAAGAAGTCTTGAAGTTGTATTATGTTGTATCCCAGATTGTTGAAAATTGGTGTTTGGCTTCATTTTAGGTTTTTGTCGATTTGAAGCATATTGATCAATAGTTTGGCGAAATAAAGCAGTGAATGAAGGTTTCTTTTGTGTGGGAATGATTTTAGGCTCAATAACAGGTTCCTTAGGAGGTTGGGTAACCTGTTGTTTTTGCATATTCTGAATCATAGTGGCCATATCCATATTGGATGGTCCAGCTTTATCACTTTCTTGATCGATAAAAGACAAAGGATTAGTGTGCACGTTAAACATATGTTCCATGGCTGCTTGAGTATCACTAATTTGTCCTTTATCAATACGAACTGCCATATTAAGAGCACCAATGTTATTATTGAAAAATTTCCAGAAATGATCTAAGTTATCAAAAGCAATAGTTCCATCTGGAGCTATTCTAGGGGATGAGGATCCTTCCTCTTTAAGATTTTCTTGTTGTTCATTGTCTTCAACCAGGTCATCTTCTGGTTGTTCTAGAGTTTCTCCTTCTGGAATTGGATCCTCAGGAAGGACATTTGGGTTTTTTGTTTTGTCTCCTAACCAATCTTCTTCTTCTTCTTCAGTTTGTTTACCATTCCTAAGTCTAGGCATTGTGCTTAAACTTAGATTTTAGCAAATATATATATATAAAAATATATATATATATATATATATATGCAACAAGCTTAAGAGGTATATATTTTAATTATATACCTACTATAATATTTAAAATAAAATGTTTTTGGTTTTTGTTATGTTTTTTTTTTTATAACAATATTATAAAGATAACAAACAACACACAAAACGCAAGAAATAATAATAATGAAAGCAATGATCTAGTTTTCTATAAACAATTTATAAATATCATTAATGGGCTCAAGTTCTTCAGGAGTCATGAAATGTTCTTCTTCAAATTGAAAATTTTCTTTCAAGAATTTGACAAAAAGTGCTATAGTGATATTATCTGTTTCAGACTCTGGTAGGTAGAAGTAAAGCTCGTGGCAATACTCTCGATATAACACAGCTCTAGGAACTCTATTCCATATTTCCCTATCCGTAAGAATGACCTCTTGGTCTTCTACATGACCTAGGAATTGGTGTATAATGGCTGCGTTCTCGAGGTATTCCTCGAAGGTGAACAATTCTGAAGACACAAGAGCTCTCCTATAAGCTAACCATCTATGGCAAGCTCTCTGAAGTTCATGATAAAAGACGAGTTGATGAGGATCCAGGATTCTATCTAGGACAAGCCTCTTGATTTGTTTAAGTTCTGTTGACCTAGATGAAATGACACCTAGTCTCCTATCAAGTTCGTCCCACAAAAGTTGGTTTCTATCTGTTTCAGGCACACTAAGCACATAATTGATTTCTATGGCTGCTAATTGGTTTTCAACATTTATAATAACTGCTAGTCTTTTCTTAAGAGCTACCATCTAAACATGATATGCAACTTAGTAGTTCTCTAATGATTTTAAATGCATCTATGTTTTTGTTTTTGTTTTCAAAAGGTTTTAGTTTCACGTCGGGTTCACCAAAATGTATCGTTCCAAATTTTCCGCACCCTTACCTTTAGGCTAAAGGATCCATGCCCGAAAGGGGGATGCGGGAAGGATGGGACAATACCTCGGACTGAGAGGCCTTGCAAAGGTCCCGCCTCTTGGGGGAGGTGTATTATGGTGATTTTTTGATGGATGGTGGGTTCACCAGGAAACTTTTGAATGGCAGTTTCCACGCCTAGGTTGGGAATGTGTTTTATGTGTTCAATTTTATCCTTAAACATTCAAATCCTAGGTTTGGCCAAATGAATCTAAGTTGTTCTATATGAAATGCAGATTTAAATACAAAAAATAGATTTAATAGAAAACACAGAGAGAAAACTAAGTGAAGAAATCCATACCTGGTTTCGGATGTCTGATGGAGGTTCTGATTTTTGAAGTAGTCCAGATCGTCTGGAATTTGACAAGATCGTCTCCTATCTGACAGGATCATCTGAGATCTGACGAATTCATCAGACGAATTCGTCAGAGACCTACAAACAGAGAAATAGATACAAAATACCAAAAATACAACTATTCTGATAGAGGAAAATGATGTGAAATAACAATAAGGATGTTAACAAGATAATCCCAAATGGAAATACAAGTAAATTACGACACTTTAATAGCTAATCATGATCTTATTATGCAATTAAACTACATGGGTGAACTCCAAGATGCAAGATAATAGGAAATACTAATAAAACTGACTAAATGCAGAATAAAGTAGCAGATGAGAAGAGAAAAATGCAAACTCTGGGCAGTGATTGCCCCCAATGTTGACTGCAGTCGAAATCATCTCGATTGGTACGAAATCGTCTCAGATTGGTACGAAATCATCTCGAATTGAACAGGATCATCTGCGATGATCTGAGCTTGCTCCGACTAAAGAATGACAAGGTTCCTGCAACAAAATTTGGATAGGACAAGTGCAGATGGTAATCCAGGGTGTTCTAATGCGTGTAAAGGTCAAGTTACAGGAAATTTCAGCTAGGGGAAAGTCAAGGGGGGTCCTAAGGTTTAAATAGGCTTAGGAGGGAAGTTGGGAGGTTGGAGATCATCCTAATTTGGAAGATCTCCAACGGGGAGGTCTCTAACGGCGCAGACACGCTTCTGCCCAACTTAGAGACGTCGTTGAAACAGAAGCTAATTAAGAAAAATTAGTTTTGGGACAAGATCGTCTGGACGTCCTAGTCCAGACGAAATCGTCCGATCTGAGGCGATATCGTCTGATCGGCGACGATATCGTCAAACGGTCAAAACAAACTCTAAAAATGGCGCGAGAAACGAGGAAACGGGTTAAACGGCGGTTTGGGAGCGGTTTTGGGGGTTGAATTTGAATTTGAATTATTACTAAGGTAATTTTAATTATTGCTAAGTTTTACTGTGCCAATTTTAGGGTGCTACAACTCCAAACCTAAATATTGTTTTAATTTATATATATTTAATTTTATTATTTCTTTTAAGCCATAGATTTCAAAAAATAATGTCAAGACTAATCCTCCATAAAATATATAATGCATTTGATTTCATCATATCTTTCAATGTTTATGTATAAACCCCACATATTCTTATTTTTTGATAATGTATTACCAAATTTTATACCAATATGGAGAACAAAGAAGTATATGATCTCCTCTTTCTTGATTCTTCTTACGCAATGCAAACCTGAACTTAGGACAATGATATAATTTTCTTTGCATATTATCATATGTAATAATTTTGTATAGAACATCCAACCAAATCAATAGTCATTCCTTAGAGAAGGTCTCAAATGACTAGACATTCTTTCAAGAAAAATCTTTAATAATAGGAAATTATTATTGCTCTAAGTTGTTATATCCAAACTTAGCTTAGTATCCACTATTTTTGATAGATTCCAAATCAACACATCCTCTCATATGAAAATAGTTTAAATATAACTTTAATCATATATTGAATCTCATAAAACAATTTTTTGAGGTCCTCTCCTTCATTCATATTATTACTAAAATTATAAGATCTTTAATTGTTGGTAGCATCAATATAATTCATGACATTTGAACATGTATGGCCTAGCAAATATTCAACCATTAGTTGTTATTTTAGACAAGAAATGAGAGGATAAAGCTTCATCTAGGTATCAAAAAAAATTATAGAACCCCCCTTTTATTAACCACCTAATATACTTGTTAATTGATTAAAATATCTTTAGTATGAAGTTCCATGTTAATAATTTTAGGAATTTAGACCGATCAATCACCCTCTAGTATTACTATCTATTAGCTCAATTATGCCTTGGACCTTCTAAAGTAATTTAGGATAGAGAAGAGTAAGAGTACCCAAATTCTATTTTCTTTAAGATTGATGCTTTAGTGTACTGTACTACTCCTTTGGTGGGTACCACTTTATATTTATATTTGTTGGAGAATATTATATTATTTGGTACATTCTAATGTATCCCCATGGTAAATTTATGGTATAAATATAAATATGTAATAGATTAGGGTTTATATCTTTAGTTTAGGTGACTGATTTATATTTTCCCTTTTATGTAAGTGTCAATGTGCAAGAAATGCACAAGTGTCATGTAAGAGTTCAATGTGCAGGAAATACACAAGTGTCATGTAAGTAAGAGTGCAAGTTTGTATTGAGATAATGTGCACAAGTGTCATAAATATAAGTGTGCAAAGATGTAATGTAAGGATGTGCACATGTATCTTGTATTAGGAGTGTATGTAGGAGAGTAAGAGTCATGTAGAAGTGTGCAACTATCATAGAGTCAAGTGTGCATGTAAGAAGAGAGTGAAGATTCTAGTATACAAGTGGAAATATGATAAGCCAAACATCATGGGAGTTTTCATATGGAGAGCAATAGTGAAGTACATGAAGAGTAAATTTCTATGTCTATATTATGGAGACAAAGTTCCATACAATAAAACATGTGAGTAAGGGAAAATATTCTAAGCATTGATAATAAAACTTGTATACATACATGTACAATAATAATTTTGGCCATTTTACATTCATATTTGATATTAGAAGTGAATTTTATTTCATTATTATATTGGCCTAGATATATATTTGATTGCTCAAATATAAATTCTTCTCTTATTATTAATGTTTTTGACCTATAATATTGTGGCTTATTTATTAAGGGACCTATGATATTTTGAGATAGTAAGGCTTAAAAGACAATAACAGTATCAGAGTTACCACTTAAATCTATCCATTTTTTATAGAGTTATTTTATTAGCCACCATAATATTGGATTATTTCCACTTTGAAAATAATGAATTCTTTGACTCTATTTTTGAAGGCCTAATTGAGTAGATATTGAGGGGATAAGGATAAGTCACCCTAATTTGGATGCTAGGGTATTTCCACTTGGTTGAAAGAAAACCAATGAAGACTAGGACTCATCTAATTTGATTAAGAGCTAACTCAGAAGAAATTTAGAATTATAGGGACATTCAAAGTCACCTTAATAATATTTTGGATTATCTAGATAAAAAAGAGGAGAATCACTATTGAATATTGAGAGAGAGCCAACTCAAGAGAGACTTGGTCATTTGTGGACATTCATAGTCACCTTGATATTGATTTTTGGATTCTATAAAAAAGAGGAGAATCATTTTGATTCTTAGGTATGACCTAAGGCATTGAAGATAGATTTTAGATTTATAGTTCAGAATATTGAGGAGCATCATAGTTTCCACAAGATAGAGGAGCATTTAAGCTTTCAGGAGATAGAAAAGTATTTAAACTTCCAGGAGATAGAGGAGCAACATGGCTTCCAAATAAGAGAAGCAATACAAAGCTTCTTTAAAACATAGGATAAGTAAATAATATAGAATAAGGAAGCATTATAAGCTTCCTAAGATAAGGTAACATTAGAGAACCATGTTGATTTAAAATATCTATATTTTAATCTTGGATGTGGATAAGATTGTGGAATAGTATTCAATAGAGAAGTCATTTTACCATTAAATTTATCAATGTAATAGTGCACTACCATACAAATTTCAAGAGGTCAACATAGAGGAGAGTACCAAAATAGAAAGGTTGCACTTTAAGAGCATATTTGTGATAATTATAACAATAAAACATTGTTAAGACATAGAGTGCTACTTTTCAAAGTAGAATAGCTAGACTCAAGCACTAGGAATGTGCTAGCCTTCAAGGAAGAATAGAGAGACTTTAGCACTATCAAAGTGCCTACTCTTTAAGGTAGTATAGAAGCTACCATAGTGCTTATCCTTCAAGCCAAGATAGAATACATTAGATCACTATCCCTCAAGATAGGATAGAAGACATCAAAGAAAAATCCCTCAAGACAGAGTGCTATCTTCAATGCCAAATATATCATGACCAAAGCACTATCTTCAAGGTAAAATATATTGTGAGCACTATATTCGAGGTAAGATAGAATATATTGAGTGTTAAAGGATATTATAAAATAAGAGCATTGCTAGAGTGCTAGAATATAAATGTGCAAAGAAGAGAGCCACATACAACAAGATATCAGGTATCATAGGAGACTCATTCAACAAGCTACTAGGCAAGATCATCATTCATAAATGAGAATATTATTAAATAAGCTACCAAATGACATCATAGAACAATAAGAGATAGGATATGTAGAGCAATGAAATAATAGGAAGCACTTGAGATAGAAAGACACCTAATAATAGTAAGATATAGGAGGTGAAGAGTGGGAGAATAGTAAGAGTGAAACAACATGTAAGGGAAAATGGTATGAGCATTGATAATAAATCTTGTATGTAGATTTTGAGCAATTCATATTGTAAGTATTCTTCATGCATGTACATGAATGGTTTTGAAATTTTACATTCATATTTGATATTATAAATTAATGTTATTTCATTATTATATTGGACTAGATATATAGTTTATTTATCATATATATAATTCTACTCTTATTATTGATATTTTTGACCTATAATATTGCGGTTTATTTATTAAAGTAACCAATGATATATTGAGATAGTAAGGCTTAAAGGCAAACAATATCTTCTTAGGAGTATTCTACCTCACACACAATAGGCCATATATTGCCTTTGTCATCAATACTTGCTCCAGGCATATGCAATCACCTTATGAGAATCATTGGATAATTGCCTATTGGATGTTATAGTCTATCAAAGGTACCTACCAAATGCAGTATATAAAAAGGTACCTACCAAATAGGAATTATTTACTGTATTGGGATCCACCTATTAATATGGAATACTTTGATGCAAAATAGGAAGGTTATCTTGATCAATGGTGCTATACCATTGGTTTTGTGTTTTATATTTATTTTTGACTATTGTCTCGGTGTTGTTGTTAGTGGTCAACTATAACTTAGTTTTCTACATAATATGAATATTATGATATTAATAAAAAACCATTAAAAATATTTGATGGATATTGATGATTCTTGATATTTTAGGCCTTCCTAAGTAGTTTCTTATTACTACCTATTATAATAATCAGATCTTTATTAAGTTAACTTAAAACCCTATTTTTATCACTAGATGAAGCACATTGAGGTTTGGTTCTATTTTCATTGGCTTCATGCTCATGTGATGTTTGATCTAGTCTATGTACCTTCAACAAAGTAGATTGTAGATATTCTAAATAAGGTTATACTAAAGGTGATATTTATGTGATTTTATGAGCATCTTGGTGTAGGAAAATTTCCCTTAAGTGGGATGAATAATAATGGTATATCTCCATGTCCCCCATCAACTTAAGACAAAATTTTGAGATAAGTAATTTTAATAATCACTTGATCCATGATTGACAATGTGTTATAGTCATTTGTATATTTTCCTATGGACCCATAAGAAAATTCATAGGTAAATTTATTATAATTTTATGGTATGGTCCTTTAGATCAATTATCTAACCTTGATCTAGGATAAAATAAATTTGGGAATTTAAATCCCATCTTGTCCAACCATTTTCTTATCAATTGAAGATAAAATTTTATTCATTAGTAGGATTAATTTTGTGTTAAATGGAATATTTCATATTTATGTTTTTTTTACCTATGATTTACTTTTATTCATTGAGTAGTTTGTTCATACTATTTTTTCTTTAATATATCACAAAATCTAGTATTGGACAATTGGTTAATACTATGAAATCTAGGATCTTTGTCATTTAGATTGTACTAGATTTTCAACAAATTATTATTAGTATTTTAGGGTTTAAATATTAAAAAATTCTATCAACACATATAGGTATTCCATTGTCTCATAATGAAACTAAAAGGATATTTGGAACTCAATTTTGGATAGATAAATTGTGTTTGGTAAGTTGAAAAGTTAAGTTCTTAACCTTGTATGGAAGACTGTAACTTAAAAAGACTACATTACAATCTAAATCTATATATGATGTCACTTTTTAAGATTTTAATTAGGTATAACATTTATATTCCATTAAGTATAAATATATTTTCTTTAGAAAGATTGTGAGGGAAAATTTATGGCTCCTAATCATAAGTGAGATATGGTTTAAAAAGGAAATAATATTAAAGAGGTAAGATTACAAAATTATAATATTATGAGAATGGAATTAGGGGATAAATGGTTATAGATTAATCAAATTCCAAATAAAGAGTTGGGTAAAAATATTACTTTCAAAATATATAAGGTTATATGGATACAAAAAAATTATTAAGTAAACTAACCCTACCTAGGGCTTTGATAGCATAGAAATTCATTCTAGAGAGTTTACAATTAATTAAGAGATATATTATATGGGCATTCAATGATATGATTCTACATATTTCTAACATTATGCTTTCTTGAAACTTTCCATTTTACTTTTATCCAAAATGACAACCATATTCTTGATTTTATTTAGCTCATAGAGGTTAAAAGGTCAACAATTATATTGATGTGAGCAAAAAATACACATTAGGTATTTATGTCAATAAATTGGTTGAGGTATAAGAGCCCAAAAAATAGCAAATGAGCTCTAAAATATGCTTCAAGAGTTTTAATTTTCTATTTTTAAAAGTAAGGATGAGTTTGTTTGGAATCTATCAAAATATGGTGGATACTAAATCAAGTTGGGATATAAGAATTTAGATCAATCAAAATTTCTTGAGAATATAAAAATGAGGATATCATGGACCTTCTAGGTGTCCCTTGTGTAAGAAATATCTAGAAATATTATATAATTTACTTCTTTGTTGTCCCTTTTCTTGCACTATTTGGGGATAATTTTTCAAAAATATAAGAATATATTGGGTGGCTCCATCAACATTAAAAGAGAATGAAATGTTTGACTAATTGTGTTGGGAACCATATTTGTTCTAGTTCATGCTTAGTGCATAATGACCACCCACTATGGTTTTCAAGTGCATCTGGTGCCCGTGCCTCATGTGGTGTGTACAATTTAGAAAAATTTGGGAGTGTCGAACATGGATCCACAAATTATCTCTAAAACTCTTTTCAAGGTTGGCTCCTTTTTTAGATGTGATCTTGACACACTCTTTTCATAAGCTATCCTAATCTATCAAGTTATTTCTAGGAAAAGGGATGAGAGGAAAGCAATAAAACTAACTAGCCTAGCCTACAAGGGTGATGTTACAAGAATTATAAATGTTCTTTTTGCATTGATGGGATTAAATAACATAGTAATCAATCATGCCAATGAAAATGAACATAATACATAATGGTAAATCTATTTCTTATGAATATTACATGGGTACCAAGATAAATATTTTTTATTTGATAAAATAAGGGGTTTTGAAATGATCCCCAAACCTTTTACAAAGGGTTTTTGGAGGGTCCCTCAACCTTTGAAATATATTCAATGAGTTCAAAATAAAAATATAAATGGGATTGATTCTTCTAGGGAATACTAATCTAGCCTTCGACACTCACATCTCATGGATCCTGCAATCCTGCCTTTTACATTTTGAAATTTAAAATTGAAAATGAGCACTCACTATTGAAAATATTTTTAAATCCTAGAGCACTCAAATATTTAAAATTTAAAACTTAAACAATCCCACCCACTCGGATATCCAAGCCATGGAACCTAGCCTTCTTGTGACATGCAATAGGATGGAATGAACAAGAACCAAGGATGAAAAAGTTGGTCAAGAGAATATTTTAAATTATAATTCATAGCTCTACTTATAAATTTATACATACATAAATAATGGTATATAAAATAAATAGTCACAACTCTTTTATATATATGCTAAAATAAACCAAATACATAAACTAAAATGAAAGGGATTGAAGGGTCTATATATGAATTGAATCAAGGCTCAAGTCTAGATCAATACACAAGAGAAATAATAGAAAAAATCTATTTTGGGTCAAATATGAGGCATAGTAAAATATTATTCTTTCTCTCCCTTCTAAGAAATAAAATTAACTATTTGTACAACCTAACTCTAAATTCAAAATTTCCTCCTAAATTGTCTTAAGAGATAAATCTTATTTGCTTTGGTTGTCAAGCTTGAGGTGTTATGTTGAATTTATCCCTAGAAAATCCAAGGCCAATTTTATGGTCTAATTTCCATAAATGTTTGGAAAGAAAAGTGGCACCCCTTAGGGATATCTTTAATGGTTGCTCCTCTTTTTGGAACTCATGCTTAGGTTATTTTGATCTTTACTTGTTTAGGAAGTTTCATTGTTGATCCCAAGACATCATGGGCCCCATATTCATGCTTGCTTTGGCTACCAAGTCATTGTCCTACACGACCTTACACCATATCCAATTAGAACTTGGGTCAACTGATCCTCATTTAGGTTCCCAAAGACTAGGTTCTTACATGTCGTGTAAGTATTGAGAGACCACCACCTTTCTATTATTTATTTCTTTTGGGTTTTGATTATCAGAATTTGATAACATATTTTGGCTTGAGGATCTTCCTAGTAATCTAATTACTCTGGTAACATTCCCTTCATCTCCACTTTGTTGTGGAATTTTGGTTTGGATGGAGAGCTACTCTTGGAAGCTCTAGGATATTACAAAGCTTTGTTTTTCACTTTCTTGGTCATCTCTTACCCTAATAAATATCATTATTTTTGTTGCCCTACTCCTTGTCTGATTTATAATGCTTTGAAACTACCTTTATGTAGGGACCACTTATTCATTTGGTGAGTGTGCCTAAGTTATTCACTTTGTTCAATTTGGTTTACTCTCTTTTTTATCTTCTACCATGAATATTTGGGGTAACCTCCATGTGTCCTAGCAAGCTCAAACAAGCTTACTGACCTATTGCATGTACTCCTTGTCTACCTTATTTTCTTCCTCTATGGTCCCTAGGTTTCATATTCATTGGTATATTGCTAAGTTCAATTTTGTAACAACATTGTGGCTTATGATGCACTCCAAACATAATTATCAAAATAGGATGGCTCATATCTTGGATATACCTATCTGGTCAAGGGATGGATCCACATTTACTAAGCAGATACAATCCCTGCCAATAGAAAATCCTTATTAGTTACCATTAAGAATGGTCTAGGGACCCTAATTAAGGTGAGGTCTAGCTTAGTTATCATTGGAAAGGGTATAGTCCTCTCCTTTTCTAGTTTGGGTGGTCAACATTGCCTCATGGTATGAGAAGATTTAAATTTACTAGCATATTTCAATGCAGGATCTCCCTCATTGACATCCTTGGCATCTTCTTAGCACTAGCTACTTGATAGATAGAATGAGATTCTAGTCCTCTCATCCCACTCAAGCTCTAAATAACAACTCTGCTCAAAATTCCCTTTTTAAATTAGATTTTCCTAATATAGTTAAACTTCACTAAAATTTAGTAACTCATTGAGAGCTTCTTCTTACAAGAAACAAAGAACCCAAAAATATTAGTCTTATCTATTGGATGCAAAGTCTATGGAGGAAAATATGAGAATTTTATGACTTACTAGAATGGGGGAAATAATTCTTACTTGAAATGTAGTTGTGCTTGGGAGTTCATAATATGAAGTGAAGGAACCTCCTCTTTTTATAGAACACTCCCACTAGGGAAAGTCACTTGAAGTACCTTACCCCATCAGTCCTTTTCTCTACTCATATCCTCTAGAAAGTTGATGAGAAATTATCCCTTTAGCACATTTTAATTATAAATGGCATGATTATCCACTATTTTACCTCAAATTTTATCATGGTAGTTGTCTCTTCTTTAGCAGTTTTATTGATTTCTAAATTCATTAACTCATGCAACCCTCCCTCAAATGTACACATGAACCCTCTTGTAAAGTTTTCAAAATATGTTTCACATGAGCTTCTTAACTTATTTTCCCTTCTTAATGTTGCTACCTATTCTAGCCAATGGCTACATGACACTTATATTTTATCAAATTTATTTGTAAATATCATTTATTTACAATATCATACATGATTTATGTTTTTTATTCCAAATGTTTCATATGGATTTCATTCATCGAAACCTATAACATCTAGACTAGAGGGATATAAAATTCCACCACTCTCACTTGTTTATTACCTTGAACATATGACTTTTTATAGCCAAAATTCAATGGGTAGCTAATTTTGGTGAGTGACAAGTTCCTAGGTCCATCTAGATTATTGAATTGAAATCAAGTATGGGAAACTCATCACTTGTTTGTAACCCATGTATTAACTCCTCCAAGTGTTCTATATTTTGTTTGATCATCGCACGAGCATCTAGTATCATAGCTATTTGGGTGGATATTTTTCTCTTCTAGCCTCTCCATGTGATAGGGATTGGGTCCTTCTACATTTAATCAAATCCTCCTTCCCAATAAGGAATTACCATGTGAGTATGGTCTAGGTATATGTATTCTCCCACCTCTATGGTTAATTCCTTATACAAGCATAGCCCCAATAATGGTGGAATATCTACCACTACTACCTCCTAAACTATTGAGACATCCAAAAATTTATGCAACATCATTAGGATGTCCCTTACTAATCCCACTATTCATACTAGGGTCCATCTAGTTGTTTGAGGATCAATACAGTGTCATGCATGTTGACTCCTAATGGAGTCTTCCTTAGCTCTTTTGTAGTTCTAAATTAAATGTGTTATGGTTTCCTTCCCTCTTCTTCGATTGGTTCCTTGAACCTCCCTTAATTTTCTTGGTTTTATCCTTGGTTGTTGATTTTTGATACAGTTCCATTTGTTCTAATGGGTTAACCCTACTATATTTTGATACTATGTTTGATATTGGTGGGTCTTCTTCCCATTATTTCCTTTCAGATCCCCTCATGCTTCTAATGAGGATGTCAATTTGTACCAATGGTCCATCATTATTCAGATCACTATTCCCATAAAAAACTATGCATACCTCCACTTTATCCCACATCACTAGCATTTTTTCTAGTGGTCTGATGATGGTATTTGGAGTAATACCTATGATAGAAACTTGAGGAGTCTACCATAGAGCTTGCAAAGTGGGTTAAGGATAGGAAAATTGAGCTATGGGGTACATAGTCTATTGGCGGTTTCCATAACTATAACAAGGATTTAAAAATAAGTATTGTTATCCTTGACATAGTTGTTCTAAGTTGTTATAATATCTCTAACTAGGTTATATATTGATTGCTAAAAGGATACTAGGATAGGCTTATTTTGTTGCTCTATAGTTTAAAGTTTATTGGACTTCTAAAAAGGTTGTGGTGGGTACCTTTGATAACCATTTAGTAGAGGCTAGTAGCTTTGACTACACAGTCAAAAGAGGGATTAGGGATACCCTAGTATGGGAACCTTGGGGTGTTTTGTTGATGCTTAAGCATCACAATTTCATTGGATATTTTTCTCATTTTATTTTACAAATCATCAATCTTTGTAGCTTGAGATATAACACAAAGTTGATTTTGGATCAGAGAGGAAGTGTGTATTAGGACATGATTTATGGAAGGGTATGGCTTAAATATAGTGGCTTGCACAATGGGTGGAGTTTGATAGGGCAACTAGCATTGGAAAAAATGGGAATTGAGGGTCTAGGAGCTAGCATTCCTATTTGTATTATGTCCCTTTTAGCTTGAGTGGCCAGTTGATAAGCCTCTAGCAAGGTATTCCCCAATTTGGATTTCATCATAATAGCTTTATCTATATCAAAAGCCTTTACATAGGAAAAAATCCATACTTGAAGGTGGTTTTATCTTGTCATGGATTTTGTACTAAGTCTTATGGAACCTAGTGTTGAAATCATCCATGGCTTCCATAGGAGATATTTTGGAGGTTTCTCGTTTCTCTAGGAGAGACACCCCATCTACTTTTTCTTCAAATATATCTATTATAAAGTTGTAAAGTTAGTACCAATCAATGATTTTGTGTGGGGTGAGTGAAATGTACCATTCCTTTGTCTTTCTCCTAAAAGAGGTTGGAAATACCCTAAGTTCTACATTCTATTGATCAACACTATATAGAATGCATAGACTAACCATATGTTGGAGGTATTTGGTTGGAGTTGTATATTCCTTGGTGAATAATGGTAAGGATTTTAATATCAATACTGGAATTTCATCCCATGTAGTAGGTGGTACTAGTGGTTGCAATGGTTGTTTATCATTCCATGCTAGTAGCCTTCCCTAACACAAGTTTTGTGATGCAACCTTGTTGTATTATTGGCCTCTCCTTCTATGACTACGCTTAAGCAATGGAAACAAAAATTATGGATTTGCACTTGTATTGGACCTTGTGATAGGTCTAGAAATCTAAATAATGTTGGAGTATATTACATTATTTTATACATGCTAATGTACCCCCATGGTACCTTCATGGTACATCTTGTAAATATTATATTAGGATTGAGTCTTAGTTTAGAGTGTTAGTAATATTTTATGTAATAATGTGCAATAAATACACAATTTTCATGTGAGTAAGTATGCAAGTGTTATGTGATTATATGTGCACAATTATCTTATATGTAAGTGTGCACAAGTGTCCTTAGATTAGAATATTATAAGTGAAGAGTCATGTCTAGGTGTGCATACAAGATAAAGTCATGGGTATGCAAGTGTCAAGTAGATAAGCCAAGATTCATGAGACTTGGCATATGGAAAGAATAGTTAGGTATACAAAGAAAAATTATACTATGGCTATATAGTACTCCATAGTGAAGGAAAGAAGTGAATCAAGATCAATATCAATTATCTATCATCTAGTGTAAAAGATAAGTGGTATATTTGTAAGATAAAGAGGAGTAATAAATTTATATACATTTGAGCAACTAATATTGTAAGTTGTGTTACATGCCTTGTAAATGTATGATTCAGGCTATTTACATTCATAATTTTTGCTCATTAATGAATGCTAGTTGATATATTAAAAGCCTTTATATACATATTATTTTTTTTACATAATTATCTTGATCTTACTATATTGTGGCTATATTATATTTGATATTGTGAAATTTATCCTAAGTTTACATTAATATTAAGGCTTTAAAATCCATCAATAATATAAGAGCTACTACAAGTAGTTTCTTGCATAGGTTAAATTTATTTAACTACATACAAAATCAATTTTGTCCAATTTGATAAAATTGGTTGAGTTTGTTTACTTTAAAGGGATATAGACCTAGACTCTATTATAAGATCAAAGTAAGAAAAAAGGCTAGAGTATTTCCATAATTGTAGGAATAGCTAGTGAAGACTAGGACTCAACTATAGAGTCTTTCCATGATTGTAGAATAACTAGTGAAGACTAGGACTCATATATAGGGTCTTTCCATGGTTATAACTAGTGAAGACAAGGACTCAACTATTAGGGTGAATCAACTTTAAGATAGTTGATCATTATAGAAAAATAGCCAACCCTTGATATCAAAAGAATTTCAAGGACATAGATAATCCTTGATACTGATTTCTATCAACTTAGGAGGAAGTTGAAGGATTCAGTACAATCAAGTAATTTTGATTTTGATTGAAGGAATCATGGAAATCTGAGTCACCTTGATATTATTTGGGTTCTTAGATGCAACCTAAGACATTTTGAAGTAGATATTGACCATCAGAAGTGTGATAAGCTCCCTACAACATATAGAGAAGAATTTCATATTCAAGTGTAAGAGAAAGAAAAAAATAAGAAGGATATATCAAGGATTGATATATCTATAGATTTCATAAAGTAGAGGTTAACTGAAAGTTACAAAAATATTTAGGTGTTGAGGAAAAAACTTAACATAGAAAACGATTCAAAAAATATTAGGTTTTAGACCTTGACAATTATGACTTGATAAGAGCAACCATTAAATAGAATTTATATTGAAGAAATAAGATATAAATAGCTATTAATAAAAGCAAAAGTTTGATCATGAAGAGGCTCTAGATTGTAGTAAGTACAAAAATAGTTAGCAAGTGGTCATTAGAAGAAAGAGTAGAAGCTTAAGGTACTAGCTTGGAAAATATGCTCAAGGTGTAAAGGATAAAGTTTTTGGATGCCCAAGTATAGAGTTTTAGGGTAGAATTATTCTACCTACATTAGCTTGAAATAGTGAATAGAATGTAGAGACAATGTCAAATGAAGAATGCATCCTTTAAAAACCATTAGTTAAATGTATTCTCGAGGAGTATGTAGAGCATCCACTGCAAAATAAAGAGCTAACATGACCATGAGTGTCACCTAACCTAAAACAAGAAACAACATAAGCATAAGCAACAATATACAGTTCATGAAAACAATAATTGCAGTAAGAACACAGTAGTGATGTAGTCTCCATGAGCTAAGCCATTGTTGGAAGAGGAAAAGTTATAGTCAAGACAATGCAGGAAGAGAAATTGCCATAGTCAATATCTAAGAGCCATCATTGGAAGAGGAAAATACATAGGAAGAGCCATCACTATAAGAGAAAAATCCATAATAACATCCATCATTGTAAGAGGAAAAGTTGCAGGAAAATCCAATTCCAAGAGCCATTGTTGGAAGAGAAAAATATGTAGTCGAATCAATGTAGGAAGAAGGAAATGTCAAGATCCAATGCAAGAAAAAGAAGTGTTAAAGAAAACAAATTTTAAAAAATCCAAAAACAACAATGCCAAAAGGATAATAAATGAACAGAGTGTTGGTAGGACACATCATTAGTAGGAGGAAGTGTAATGCTTGCAAACTTTTTAGGAAGTTAGAAGCACCAAAAATAAATGTTCCATGTGTAACCACTTGGAGACATAATGTTCTCAATGCAATGGAATGTTAAGATATTCAAATATTTTATTTTTTCTACCTACCTAAAGTGAAAATTTCATCCACATGCACATTGCATTCAAGGGATTTAATTAAATTCCATCAGCACAAGTGAGGAAATATACTTTGCAACATTTGAAAGAGATAAGCCATGCTATGTGATATTTTTTAAGGTAATTTTTTATTTTAGGGTTTTATAAGTTAATAAAAGAGTGATAAGATAGGATTAAATAAATTAATATTTTATTAAGTTAAAATTTAATTAAGGAGTGGATCCGAGGGCTTGGTTCAATGGTCAAAACACTTCTATAGGAGCACGGAGACCAAGGTTCCAATCCCTCGAGCCCCATAGTATCAGTGGGCATGTCACATCAGCATCGTCAACTATGTAAAAGGTTTAACCTGATGCAACTATAGATTATAGTGGCAACAAGCAATGACATTTGAACCCACAAATAGGCATGGAAAATTGTAACGTGTTATCGATTCCTCTAGTATAATAAAAAAAGGTTAATTAAGGAGTGATAAGGTTTAATTTATATTTTTTGATATGGAGTGATAGGTAGGTTTATAAATTGAATTATTATAAAGTTGGAGTCATAAGTTTTTTTTATAGTTAGATAAATTTGAATTTGATTTGCTTTATTAATTTTTGAAATAATAGATTATTGAATTTTTGCAAATTAATTAATTTGGGAGTCAAAAGGTATTCAACTTCAAACTTAGGAAAATTAATTTTGCAAAATTCTTATTTTCTTAGTTTCTAATATTTGGGAGACAAGGATTTCTACTTCATAGTTTTTTAATTTACAGAATTTGAATTATTTAAAACTAGGGAGTCATAAGATAGTCTACATCAAAGGAAATATATTCTTGACATTGATTGCATATCATGGAAGAAATTATTAATGCACTCAATAATGGAGATATAGTAAACAAACTTAAAGGTTATTTTCAAAGTATGATAGATGACTTTGATAATGAGGAGAAATTAACAAAATTACATAATAGTCAAGAGGATACACCATTGGATATTGTTACTACAAATTCTTATCCTAGTAGTTCATCAATCTCAAAAATAGAATCTACTAAAAATATTGAATATCTTCATCATCTACAATTTATCTACATGAAAAATAAAGATAGAATAGCTTTGGTTGTACATAAATGGTTATGCTATTTTATCAAGAAAATAGATGAACTTGAAATTCTAAGAAGGATGAATAAAGCAATAAAAATATCTTCAAGATGTGTCTATTGCAATAGAATTGGTCATGAAAAACAAATTGTTGGAATCTTCATCCATGTAAATATTGTGGAATAAATCTCATTCATCTATTTTCTACTATTATAATGAGAAGTATTATAGTAGATTTAAGAGAGCACTAATATTCATATTAGATTATATTTTTCAAATACTCATTTTTGAAGTATCTTCTAACAATGAATTCAAGTGTGCAATTTCTGAAGTATAGGAAGAGAAGTCATTTAGAGAACAAGGAAAAATAAAATGGATCAAACATGGTCCAAATATACCTTACAAGATAATTAGATCACATGTATTACAAGGCCACTTGTAGATTGAAGAATAGAGACCTTCATGGAAGATTAAAGTCTTCAATAACCAAATAATGTAATGCAGGGGGGTGTTGGAGTATATTACATTATTTGGTACATGCTAATGTACCCCTATGGTACTTTCATGGTACATCTTGTAAATATTAGATTAGGATTGAGTCTTAGTTTAGAGTGTGAGTAATATTTTATGTAATGTAATAATGTGCAAGAAATGCACAAGTTTCATGTAAGTGTGCAAATGTTATATGAGTCTATGTCCACAAGTGTATTATATTTAAGTGTACACATGTATCCTTATATTATAATATGCTAAGTGAAGAGTCTTGTCTAGGTGTGCATACA
Organism: Wollemia nobilis; assembly: GCA_028583015.1. NCBI lineage: Eukaryota > Viridiplantae > Streptophyta > Pinopsida > Araucariales > Araucariaceae > Wollemia > Wollemia nobilis. The sequence continues at coordinate 222,564 of JAQPPZ010001870.1, forward strand.
AGATAGATCCATGTGTACACAAGTGTCAAGTAGAAAAGCCAAGAGTCATGAGACTTGGCATATGGAAAGGAATAGTCAAGTATACAAAGAGTCATTCTACTATGGCTATATTATACTCCATAGTGAAGCAAAGAAGTGAATCAAGATTAATATCAATTATCTCTCATCTAGTGTAAAAGAGAAGTGCTATATTTGTAAAATAAATAGGAGTAATAAAGTTTACATACATTTGAGCAACTAATATTATAAGTTGTGCTACATGTTTTGTACATGTATGATTCAGGCTATTTATATTCATAATTCCTTATCATTAATGAATGTTAGTTGATATATTATAAGCCTTGATATACATATTAGTTTGATCATATTATTTTAATTATGCCATTATATTGATCTTACTATGAAGAACACAAGCTTATACTGAGAGGGGGGGTGAATAGTATAGGGTCCACTTTTTACTTTCTTTCCAAACCAATATCAATTAGTGTCCTTAATTGCAATAACCAAATATAGCAGTGTGCATTAATGACATAGATATTAATAGTAAACAAGTGCACAAATCACCACACACAATTGAGACACAATATTTAATGTAGTTCCCCCAATGTGGGGTACTCCACAAGATAATATCCTTATAATAATTCACACAAAAATAAGGATCCTTATCCCAATAAAAATGATTACTTTGATCTACTCAAATCTAGGCAATACACTGATCTGCTCAAGTAGGCAATCCACTAATCTACTCAGCTAAGCAATCCTGATCTGCTCAGGTAGGAAATCCACTTATATGCTCAGCAAGGTAATATTGATCTGCTCGGGTAGTTAATCCACTAATTTTCTTTAGCAATCTCACCAAGAACTTGCCCAAATATACTCTAGCAAGCTCACCAAGAACTTGCCCAAAATATGCTATAGCAAGATCACCAAGAACTTGCTCAAAACATCTTCAACAAGCTCACTAAGAAATTTCTCAAAAATTTCTTAACAAGCTCACTAAGAACTTACTTAAATCTGCTCAACAAGCTCACTAAGAACTTGCTCAAAATATGCTCAAAAAACTCACCAATAACTTGCTCAAATGTTGTCCCAAATCTATCCACAAATCTATTGCAAAAGCCTTCTTAAAGGCTCAACCAATAATGCTCAAGTAGAACTCAAATCTCATCCACAAATATATGAAGGCAAGGCTCAATTATGAAATCAATAATGAAAGGCAATGCACTCTACAATGGATGACAATAATGATCCACAATGATCTCAACTCAACTCAAGTCTTATAGAAGCATAAAGAGAATTTTTAGACTCAATATGTTCTAATATCAAACCTCAATCTCAACTCAAATAAATATCAACTCAACTCAAGTAAATCTTAACTCAACTAAAATATTATATAATCATAAAGAGAATTGTTATAGACTCAATATGTTCTAATCTCAAAGCTCAATCTCAACCCAAATCAAAATTATAGAATTGTTTGTTTCATGGGACTTGAACAATCACCTCACACAATCACTTGACTAGGCTCAATCAACTCAACTCAACCAATCACCACAAGGGATAACTCTTTCTCACAAAATCCTAGTCCAAGAATGTATCAACCAACTCAAATATTTCCAATAATGCTCAACCACAAATCTCACATAACAATGATACTCATGTTCTTTTCTAACTCAAGTTTTTTTGCATAACCAATGGGCTTCAAAAACTATACTTATAAAACAAGGATTAAACACAAATCCCAAACCATAAAACCTTGAATCATTCAACCAACCACTTTTGAAAAGGAAATCATAATCAATTATTTTCTCTCCAACGATATTTCAAAAATCAACCACCATAACAAATTCAATGGAGAATATTGCTCATATCTAACTCAAGTCTTATTGGTTGTCCACTAAATCTGCCACACTAAACAAAATTATTTTTCAATTTTCAACAAGGGTTAGATATCATGATTAATATCACAACAATAATATCCAAATAACACTTTATCACTCCTACTCAATAAGATACAACATGTCTCCTCATGAAAGAATTAATCACCTTTTAAAAAGAACAAAACAAACTTCACTTTTGAACCCTTTTACAAAAATAGAAATATCTCTTTACATACATCTTATTTCTCCCTCTAAGCAAGTTAATAAAATAGCCCTCGAAATAAGCTTTCCAATGATATATAATATGATATACTTTCAAAAGGAGAAACACCAAAAATATCTCTTTTTCTAAACATGCATCACAACCCTTATTCCTCCTAGGGAAACTTTAGAAAAAATAAAATATATTAAAAAATTATTAACTTGCCTCTGTTCCTGATGGGATTCGATCTCGTGATGTCTCCTTCCTCAGCATTTTAACCACAGCCAGCCTTCCATTGGACCACATGCCCTCACATGTCCAAAGGGACACGAACAAAAACTTATATCATAAAATTATGCACCCTTCGAAAAACTTAATAGCACTTCGAGCGCTTCAACAAAGCAAATAACCATGGTGGGAATTGATTGTAGGACCTCCTACGTAACACACAGTGCATGAACCGCTAGGCTAAAGATGCCTATGCATCTTATTAAACTCCGCGAATGAATTTTCAATAGACCAAAGTCACACTTCTCTCTCTTTTCACAATTCGTTCCCCAATCGAAGGCATTCGAAAAATAAGCATTTGGATCATGAAGTCTAAGATTTTATTGGCATATATATATGCCTTTCCTATTTCTTTAAATGTCAACACTATAAATTAATATAGGTTTTCCTTCTTTATTTAGTTGGCGCTATAATTAATATATTTAATTTTAAAATTAAAATTTTAATTTTAAAAAATTTAAAATTTAAACTAAATATTTAAAAGTAAATATCTCCATCATCGGGGCACATTTTTTGATGAAAAAAAAGCCAATATAGGTTTTAATAAAATTCCATTTCAAATCTGCCATCCATGGTTTTAAATAAAACCTTTTATTTTGCTTGCCTTGGTTTTCACAAAAACCCTGTATATATCCATGCTCTCCAAAATATCATAAATGCTTATTTATGAAATGCTTTGGCCACAAAAACTCAATGTGATCCATGTGACATCAATGACAACATAAAATAACTCAAAAAACCAACATACTATATTGTGGCTATCCTATATTTGATCTTGTGAAATTTATCCTGTGAGTTTACATTAATTGGGCTCATTTTATAGATACCTAAAATGTGTCATATTTAGGAGACTACCCATATGGACACATTTGCAGACCATATGAATCCTATTGGATCTCTTCAAGAGCAAGTAGTGGTCCTCACAACTCAAAAATAGTAGTTCTAGCCCATCTAGGCTTGGCCGCTCTCAAGCAAAGTGACGACCACCTCTGGCCACTGAAGACTATAGTGGCCACACCTAGCTGCTAAACCTGATAGTGACTAGTACCATACACAGTCTGGCCATGAATACGGGTCCAGATCACACAGTCTAACTGCACCTTTATATTTTTTATGGGAATATTTTTGCGAGGAACTCCCCAAGTTCCTCCTAACTACCCCTTCATTTGTGATTAATGCTTTCCACCTAGGATGGTCAGTCACATGAGATTTGGATTGAAGCTTCTCTAAGAATCCAAGTTCTAGATCTAGAAGGGAGGGAAGTCTATATATGGACTCTCCCATAAAGAGTAAGAGATCCATAATTTTTAGAGTTCTATGTAGTGAAGCCCTATCATATTGGAGAGAGACTCTACACACCCTTGAGGAGCAACAAAGTGCTATCCTTATGATGGGAGACTATGCATTCACTATTCACATCTATTATTATTTACCACCATTCCAGGTATTTGACACATTTGGTGACCCTTGAACATCAATTTGAGCAGAGAACCCGGTGCTACAACCCTTGGATCATGAGGAGGAAGGTCTATTTCATGTCTGCTATCTCGAATAGTGGCCTACAGGCATAACCTGGGATTTTGGTATTAGCTTCTTTGTTTTAGCATTTATCTCTAGTATAGATCTGATTTACTATATGCATTTACATTATTTTTCCCTGAGATATGCTAGTATTTTTCATTAGTATTATTAATTTTAGTCATATTATGCTTTTCTATCTTGCTTATAAGGTTTTATGCTAATAGCCTTATATTGGGAGGCATCATGGAGTACTAAGCATGCTTTTTTATTTACGTGTATGCAGATATGTAGGTTTACAAGACTAGATTAAGACATTCGAAGCACAAGATCCCTCTTGGATGAGAGAAGGAGAAGCAGGCATCTATGAACAAGTAGACAAGTTCATGTGCAAAATCAGGAAGCTTATGAAAGTGCACCACCTCTTTGTGATGGTATTTATATACCATGTGTTTCGCTTGTAACTGATTGTATCAAAAATTGGGTATCCCTCAGAGGGACGAATATGTAACCGGATTCATTATTGACATTAATAAAAATAGGATATTTCTTTGTTATTTTTATTTTTGAGTTATGCATTTTTATTTGTGCCTTTTTGTTCCATTTAATATAATAATTATTTCATTGCAATTAAGGTTGTGGTGCGCACTCCCCAAGGTCACACAGATGGTGATCATGGTGGGACCACCACCAGGTTTTTATTTTTTGTCAATCTATTGATATTTATAGGTTTTTAGTGTGTAGGTTTGGCCACTATGGTCGACAGTGACCCATAGGTTTTGGCCACTCTAGTTGATAGCAACCATCATATCCTAGCCACTCCTACTATCAGTGGCCAACATCAGCCACTCTAGTAAATAGTGGCTAGCAAAAAAGTGTAGTAGAGGGCAGGGAGTTCATCATCAGATGAGGAGTTAAGGTTGGTACCATCCTCTATGTTTTTGTTTTCTCTGTCTGCAACTTTTTATTTCCAAAAATAGCAAGCAAAATCCTAGTTTAATTAGAAAAATATAAAGAAAAATGGAAAAGGAAAATGCATTTGATGTTTCCTAGGACTTTATTTAGTTTTCTCTAGGTGCTGCTAGTAACAGTGGGCCTCTTCTTGTAAGGTCTGCCCTATTCTCCAGCGTACTAGGCCTCTATATTTTTAGTTTTCTTACACGTGGTCCAGTTAGTGGCCATTAATTCATAAAATAGAATGCATCCTTTGAAGATCATATAAGCCAAATATATGCATCTTTCTAAAATAAAACATCTTTTATCTTAGGCATATAGGAATATCATGTTTACTGGATGACACATTTTGTTTATATGCAAGTTTAAAAAGAACCAAACACACACCATGCACCATTTTAAATGCTAGCGAGTTGGAATTCATGACCAACCACTAGTAGAGATCCAACGATATGGCTTTCATCTCCATCCACTGACTCAAATCCCATGTACCCTCTATTTTTGGTCAATACCTGGTACAAGAACCATCATAGACCATGGAAAATCTACATGTATCTCACCTTGGAGAGGTATATCATTGACTGTGGGTGAACTGGGTGAGGACTGGGATGACCTGTGGTCCTTGACCATGTGTGGAAGTCATTATCATACATTATAGGTTGGATTATGTGGCTTGTATTTCATCACCAGGTTGTCGAGCTATGAGTGTATAGGTGAAATCCCTTAAACAATTTAAGTATACCATCCAACAAAAATGCAAAACATGATGAGAGTTAGCTTATCTATCCAATGAATCAAAACACACCAAATAGTTTAGGGAACACACACATAAATACTTAAATGAGATAAACATCTGCTTGTTTTGTTTGTGTGGTTTGGAATTAACCTAAGAAGATAACTCATAAATCACCATGGTATACACTTGAAGCAACCACCCTCGGTCCACCACTAAGGTAAAAATGGATGCTCCACACACTCACAGTCACACAAGCATTGAGACACCCACCCATAGTGTCATCGAATGAAGTTTAGAAAGTCTTAGGGGTGACAAATCAACCCTTGGGGGGACTCCTCAAGAAACCCCAACAAGAGAGCCACATCTTGGTTCCTCATCACATAGACATGAGGAGGCCTCATGGCCTCTCTCATCACTCAGACACATGGAGGCATCATGACCTCCTTCATCACATAGATACGAGGAGGCCTCAAGGTCTTCCTCATCACATAGAAAAGCGAAGGCATCATGGCCTCCCTCATAGCATAGACATGTGGAGGCTTCAAGGCCTCCATCATCATGCCAGCATGAGGAGGCATCAAGGCCTCCATCATCACATAGGCATGCAGGGGTTGCAAGACCTCAAACTTCACATGATACACATAGGACAGATCAGCCCACTGAGGGGTAAGACACTAGGGTTGTGCCTAGTCATAGACCCAAGACATCCTACAACCTCCCTACATATGGGAGGATACCCTTGGATTATGAGCTCATTGGTTCCAATGGGACTCCACAGGATCAACCATGGAGAACCCAACAACTTGATGAGTTGGATCGAGTTCCCTTGAGACCAGCTCCAAGAAGTATTGCTACTAAACATTATGCTTTAGGAAGTTCACATAGCATAGCTACTAGATGCACCAGTGAACCAAGGGAAGCTTCAAAGTGACCCTATAGCACATACACTACTTTTGACCATGGGGGTACTCAACCCATAACACAATACATAGAACAAGTCACCCTGGTGGACAAGGGTAAGCATACAACAGGAGCCTCCTCGAGAGGCCTAAATATTAGAACTCCTTGCATGGAGTTATAAAGGCATGAACCTTTAGTAGTAGGTTGATCTGACCGTATACGTAGGTTAGAGGAAGCGTTGCACATCGAGCGAGAGCATGTAGAAGCTCTTGAGCAAGAAGAGCAAAGAAAGAGGTACCTACGCCTACAAGAGAAATTATCAAGAGAAGAAAGAGCTGAGCATGAAGAGCTAGAAGAGAGGCTAGCTCGAGCATATGCACACATAGGTGGTGAGAGATACCGATATGAGAGACATGTCGATTCTTAGTAGGAGAGAAGCACTAGGTAAGGAAATGAGTATGCTCACCACACTTCACAACATCAAAAACACCTAGACCTCAAACAAATGCAATTCAATGAGGAATGGGTAGGGATGGAAGACTAGGAGTAGACATATCTTGAACCTCCATTCATGGTTATGGGAGATGAGTATAGATGCCCAAATCGAGTAAACACAGGATTACCTCCCTTACCATCGTGAGTAAACCTTCAGGAACACGAGATTATTTCCTCCAAGGTATATCAAACACTCATTGAGAGAGTCAAGTCTCTCGAGAAGTAAGACATAGGAGGATAGAAGTCGACATTGAGCAAGATACACAACCAGCCTATGTTCCCCTTAGTCTCGAGTCTAGCATATCCTAGGCACTTTGAGATGCCTAGACTAGATAAGTTTAAGGGAGAGGGAGACATGCAAGAACACATGATCAACTTCATGAACGCGTGCTTCCACCTTGAGCAGAATGATACCCTAATGTTGAGAACCTTCATCATGACATTCTCGGGCACAATAAATCAATGGTTCAATTAGTTTCCCAAGCATAGCATCGATAATTTTGAGCAACTAGTAAATGCTTTCCTTGAATGCTTCTCCTTCGGTGCCAAGAAGAAGGTGAACCTGTCCGATATAGCTAATTTAAAGTAGTATGATGATGAGCTAGTGATGGACTATGGGGATAGGTGGAGAAAAATTATGGTAAAACTATCATTCTTCATCCCCATTGAAGAGCTTATCCAAATGTTCACAAAGAGCTACATAAAACATATCTCTCTATTATTGCAACTACAACAATATGAATCATTCAAAATGGCCTTGGCTCAAGCCAAGCTTATTGAAGACATAAAAGTCGATGAGGGAGACCTCAAGCTCCGCAACAAGAAAGAGTGGAGCAAGAACAATCAGAATAACAAGAATAAGTAGAAGCAAGCCAATCTTGCTCAGGTTAATCAGGTTGTATTGGCTATGCCAAAGGAAGGGAATGGGTAGCAACCCTAGAATTATCAAGCTCACCCCTCACCAACCAACTATGACCCTAAGAAAAACCAGGGCTGAAAAAAAGAACATCGACCACCTCGTTATTTCATACCTCTAAATGAATCGATGCAGTCGATATTTAATCAGTTGAGTGAGGCACAGAGAATAATATTTCTTGATGTACAACTTCTTGACCCTAACCATCCCAAGCCAAGGGGATATAGGGAAGATCAATACTACCCATATCATAGGATACAAGGGCATGACATAAAAAATTGCATTGGATTCAAGAATGTTGTGCAAAATATGATTGAAAAGGGAGAGCTAAAAGTTGACAACCTGCTAGCTCCCAATAATAGAGATATGGGTATATTCAGGAACCCATTGCCAAATCACGAAGCCCCTAGAGATCAGGGTGCCCAAGTCAACCAGGTCCGAGTTGAGCCACCCATTCAGGGATGCATCAAAATGGTTGAGATAGTCAACGTGGCAACCAGGAGTCAAATATATGGGCAACCACAGCCTCCAGTGGCTCCCATTAATATCTTGGCTGCACCTCAATAGAGATAGGTGCAGAACAATCCTCCAGGTCCACCAATGAGACCTATGGTAACTTTTCAGAGTAGACTAGAATAGAATCTACAAATAACTCTAGCTAAGTTATCAATTTACGAGCTCATACAACAATCTCCCAGGCACAGGGAGACCTTGATGGATATTTTGAGATCAATCGAGCTCCAACCCCAGAACCTAGATGTGTTCACACATTTTGTGGGGCAAGTGCAGTAGTGCCAAGAGCCTATGATCCACTTTTATGATCACAAAATCAAGGTAGTTCCTACTACCCTAGTAGATCTACCTCTACATATTATTGCATCAATCAATGACATACCCTTCAAGTGGGTTCTGATCGATACGGGCTCATCGATCAACATCATCACCACAAAGGCTATAGGGCACCTAAAGATCCCTAAGTCCAACATTATCCCAACCTCCTACACATTGAGGGCTTTCAATGATGCATTGTGCTCCACAATGGGTACAGTTATCTTTCCTGTAAAGGTAGGACATAAGACCATCCCCATGATGTGTCATGTGTTGGAGGGGGTGATGCAATACAACATCCTTCTAGGGCATCCCTAGATTAGGGATATGCAGTGTGTGCCCTCAATATTGCACCAATGCATCAAGTATGTGCATGAGGGATAAGTTCATGTGGTTCCATCCGATGAAGAGCCATTCAAGTACGTGCATCAAGTTGACTTGCCAAGGGATTTTGTCCTCCCATCAATGCATTTGTACATAAGTCCTTCATCCCCAACCATGCAACCAAAGAATGGAAGCAGATCAATGAGAGGTGACCCATCCACATCGGCACCACCTCCTACCTCTAAGACTATTGGTGCTTCCAAAAAGCCTTCGACATCTAAGGCAAAAGATACGCAGAAGCTGAAAGCACCCCTAGTGGAGGAAGGACCCAAGGAACTTCCAACCATAGCAGTTGTAGGAATGCCTACTCCCATGGAGGAGGAACATTCCCAAGAAATAGTCAAGGAGGTACCTCAACCTACCTCACCTGCATCATCAACAACATCATCTGCACCCTAGGTGATAGTTCACCTAGCCCACACAGGATTAGGTGAATATCTTGTGCAGAACGTGACTTTCATGCCAATTATTGAGTCTACACAAGACATGGGATGACCAAGAGTCCCAAGTCTACCAGTAGGGATGGTAGTGCCATTAGGGGTTCCCCCTAATCAAACCAACTTTATATATGCTGGTCTAGATCATGCCCATATTGCTCCTGATCTTGAGAGGGATGAGGATGAACCATTCACCATGAATGTTCATTACTTGTCGAATCTTGAGTTCACTTTGAGATACTTTGAGCAGTGTCACTGGCATGGCTATGGCCTAGGCCTATACGAGCAAGGGTTCTAGACTTCCATTCCAGCCATAGTACCAACTACCTACTGATAGGTGTGGTCTAGGCTATCAAATACGGAGTCATGATGATTCTTTGGTAGCCACCCTAGACAGACTCAACATTGGGTTCAGGGAGGACATTGACTGGAATCCCTATCAACCCCCTAGCAAAAACTATTTGGGTGATGGATGGGTGTCTATGATCAATATTGCACCACCTGATGAGTATCACCCTAAATCCTCTCTAGAAGCACCCCCATCAAGAGCCATCCTATGGGAGGAAGAGCCAATGCATGGATATGAGTGAGAGGAGTATGATTATGTCCCAAGTGAGAATGAATATGAAGCTGGAATGGCCTACCATGGGCCTCGATATGTGCAAAACCTTGCTTGGATAGGCCACACAGAGAGTGGATACATCTCATATGAGAGTGAATACATCTCGGATGAGGGTGGATACATGTCAGACAAGAGTGGCTATGAGATAGAGGACTCAACTGAGATGGCCTTCATAAGACATGCACACCAAATGGTAGGGCCCATAGTAAATGCCAATGGATTCTTCATAAGCGATGATGATTATGAAGATGAGACTGAAATGGCCTATCTTAGGCATCAGTAGGTAAGTCAGTGCCCAACCCTAGTGGGTAGGAATGAGGGTTTTCCTATAAGCAATGATGACTTTGAGAATGAATCCAAGAGGGCTTACCTTGAGCGTCACTTACAACAAGTCAATCTGCTTGTTGAAAGAGAAGTGTTACTTCACACCATAGATCATAACCTTCGCTTCCTAGGGAGACCAATAAATCTAGACGTCATTCATCACATGGTCAACCCCGATCCACCTACATTTAGAGAGTTATTGTAGCCCAATGATCCCATCATCTCATCAATCCATAGACTGGATCTTGAGATCCCTATGCCCCCAAAGCCTCATCGTGAGTATGGAGAGCAAACCATTAACGAAGAGTTTCACCCACGTGGTCCTAGAGATTTCATTTCATCCATCAACATGATCTCCATTGATTTGACCACTCCACTCCATAACCTAGTAGGTCCTTCAAAACCATTGTGTCTTAACTTAGATGCTATTGATTGGGATCACATTGATTCACCCCTAGAGCCTAAAGATTTCTTCCCTAATGAAGAGATGCTACAACCATTTCATTTTGCACTAGGCTACACACATGATGTCTATCATGCTGGTCTCGACCCTGAGTCAGTGGGAACTATAAATCTAGCAGATGACATCCATTTAATCCCCACTCCTCACCATCTTGAGGAGGGGTCACATATGGCAATAGAGGAGACTTTCAAGGTGGACATCAGTGATGATCCTTCCAATCCAAAGAAATTCAAGTTTAGAGAAAGCTTATCTCCAGAGGAGTAGGCCATCATAATTCCTCTATTGCAAGAGAGACCAAATCTCTTTTCTTGGACCTACAAAGACATGTTGGGGCTAGATCCAAAGTTGGTTGTCCACAACCTTTCACTAGACCCCACAAAGAAACCGATCAAGTAGAAGCTCAGAAAGATGCATCCAACCATTGCTTTGATGGTTAAAAATGAGTTGCAAAAACTATTGGATGTAGCCTTTATTGTTCCCATTGACTATCCAAAATGGGTATCGAACATGGTGCCCATAGGAAAACCTGATGGAAGAATCTACATTTGCACGGATTTCAGGGATCTCAACAAGGCAACTCTAAAGGATTCATTCTCGTTGCCCAACATAGATGCTCTTGTAGATGCAACTGTAGGTCATGAGATGCTCTCCCTAATGGATGGTTTTTTTGGTTACAATAAAATTCAGATTAAACCCAAAGACCAACATAAAACTACATTCACCACTCCATGGGGGACATTTTGTTACAAAGTGATGCCATTTGGCCTTAAAAATGTTGGTGCCACATATCAACGGGCTATGACATACATTTTCCATGACTACATGCACAAGATCTTGGAAGACTACATCGATGACTTACTGGCCAAGTCATTGCTATGAGAAGAGCATGCTGAGACCCTCAGAAAGGTCTTCGATCACCTGATTGAGCACAATGTTAGGTTGAATCCCAAGAAATGCATCTTTGGCGTAACTTTTGGAAAACTCTTGGGATTCATCATTTCTAAACGAGGCATCGAGGTAGACCCAAAAAAGGTAAAGGCTATCCTAGAAATGGCCCCACCTACAAACATCAAAGAACTAAGGAGCCTATAGGGCAAAGTAGCATCCATAAAGTGATTTATCGCACAACTATCAGATAAATGTCGACCCATGAATCGACTGCTACACAAGGGAGTCCCATTCCAATGGGATGAAGAGTGTCAATAAGCCTTTTCTGAAATCAAGGAGTACCTAGAAATGTCATTGGTCCTAGCTCCACCAAGGCCAGATGTGCCATTCCTGCTATATATATCCACTATAGACTTCTCTTTGGGCACCATGTTGGCTCAAAAGAATGTACAGGATAAGGAACAAGTGATATATTACATTAGCCGCACCTTGGTGAGCTACAAAATAGGATATGCATACATAGAAAAGTTGTGCTTAGCAGTGGTCTTTGCAACCAAGAAATTGTGCCACTACATGTTGAGCCATACGACATATGTAATATCCAAACAAAATCCTTTGTAGTATATGATGAGCAAGACATATCATAACACACGTACTGTAAAGTGGATCATGCTATTGATAAAATTTGATCTGGAATTCATAAGCCAAAATTCCATCAAGGGACAAGTCATAGTTGATCAATTGGTAGAGGCGCCTCTTTAGAATAGTAGGCCCCTCACCATAGAACTTCCTGATGATGTCTTTGCATTATCAAAAGCACCTAAACTTGAAGAACTAGAAAATAAAGCTGACATGACTCTATTCTTCGATGGTTCGAAGTGTGAGCAAGGAGGTGGTGTAGGGATTGTCTTTTTCACACCACAAGGTGCTCCAATGCCCTTATCATTCAAGCTAGACTTCCCATGCACTAATAACAACACCGAATACGAGGCCCTAATCTTGGGTCTCCAAACAACCATCACCATGAGAATCAAGAGGCTAAATATCTTTGATGACTCCCTCCTCATAGTCAACCAAGTCAAGGGACTATTTCAATGCTGGGATCCAATCCTGAAAGCTTACAAGGAGCTTGTTGACACATATCTAGCTAAACTAGAATGGTATGACATCGAGGCAATCCCTCATTCATCAAACAGATTTGCAGACACCATGGCATCTCTGGGATCCTTGATCCCTTAGAATCCATCTGCTGATTTCACTACCATTCATGTGAAAATGCTCTCACACTCAGTGATGCAACATGAGGCTTTTGATAACAAGGAATCATTCAACATGATTCACATAGAGCCAGACCATGACTGGTTCTATAAAGCCAAATACTTCTTAGAGAAGGCACCTTGGGGGTCCTTGATCTCGTAGGGTCCTACAGAGAATGGTACCACCATTCACCATAAGGTTATTTCTCAATATGCATTTGTGCAAATTAAATTGTAGGAGGAACAAGTCATCTTATCTATCGAGGTTGTAGCTTACCAAGATTGGCTATCCCAATTACAAGAGTTCCTTAGGCTTGGAATCATCCCACAAGGACTATCGCATGCCGAAAGATGAGCATTCAAGCAAAAAGTGACAAGATATGTCTTTCTAGGAGGTATATTGTATCATCAAAGCTACGATGGAGTCCTCCTTCATTGCCTAGAGCCCCAAGAATCAGCTTGGGCAATTTTGCAAGCTCACGATGGTACATGTGGTGGCCACTTCAATGGCATGGCCATTGTCAAGCGCATCCTTTGAATGGGTTATTACTAGCCCACCATGGAGAAGGATTGTTGTGAGTATGTCAAGAAATGTGTTAAATATCAATAGCATGCAAATCTGATGCACTTGCCATCTCAGGCCTTACATCCCATTCAGGAGGCTTGGCCATTTTCTCAGTGGGGTTTTGATCTGATCAAAAATATTTCTCCCCCATCTTTGGGCTGACACACGTTCATCTTAATGACCACTGAGTACTTCACCAAATGGGTGGAAGCGATCCCCTTAACCTCGATAATTGGACCTCGAATTGTGGAGTTCATACTTCACAACATCATCTATCATTTTGAGGTACCCTTCAAGATAATCTCGGATAATGGTCCATCATTCAAAAACAAAAATGTGCGAGCTTTAATGACCAAATACAATATTCAACATAGTTTTGTGACACCATACTATCCGTAGGCTAACAAGCAAGTAGAGGCCTCTAACAAGACAATAGTAGCCATCTTAAAGAAGATGGTGAAAGAGAATCATAAGGACTGGCATCTGCAATTGCCCCTGGCATTATGGGCTTACAGGACTAGCATGCGGATGCCCACTAGGGCAACACCATTTTCGCTTGTATATGGTACTGAGGCCATTATGCCCTTAGAGTTGGAAATTTTGACATTGCACATCGCATTGAAAGAGTTCATCAATGACGACACTGTGTGACAGGCTCGCTTGGATCAATTGACCCTCCTGGATGAACATCACATTAATGCTCTTGAGCATCTTCATGTTTACCAAGATCATCTAACATGAGCTTATAACAATAAAGTCCACTTGAGAGACTTTAAGGTTGGGGATCTTATGCTTAAATAAAACCAACATAACTCAAATCTATCATCGCATCTACGAGACAAATTTATGGCCAATTGGATAGGTCCCTATATCATCTCTAAGAAGATTGGACCTAGGGCATATCACCTAACAATGCTAGAAGGTGTTGAGGAGCCAAAACCTCTCAACATCATTCATTTAAAGGCATTCCACACATAAATTAACAAAATATCAAAAAAAAATTAATAAATTTCAAACAAACAAGAAAAAACAAAAAGCTCCAAAGGCATCTTAAAACCATCTGGTCAGATTACAAAAAGCTCCAAAGGCATCTTAAAATCCCTTTGGTCAAATCACAAAAATCTCCAAAGGCATATTAAAGCCCTTTGGTCAACTCACAAAAAGCTCCAAAGGCATCTTAAAGCCCTTTGGTCAACTCACAAAAGGCTCCAAAGGCATCTTAAAGCCCTTTGGTCAAATCACAAAAGGCTCCAAAGGCATCTTAAAGCCCTTTGTTATAAAAATAAATTAAAATCAAAAAGTAGGTTGCACTTTGCATCTGTATAGTTGCATTAGGCATGTCCATCCATTGCATTTGCATTAAGTAGGTTGTGTTCACAATCTTACAAATGACACCACATTTGTACATCAATCATGCATCTTCAAAATCCATCATCATCCATCACCCATGTGTGTAACTATGTTTTTCAACACAACCCCTCCTATTGCTATGAGGAATATACTAGGGTTTTCCGGTCACTCAACCATACCTAGTGGTTTTATCAGACTCTGTAGAAATCCATCTTAGATTCTAATAGGTGAGGTTTAATTTTGATAGCACTTGGTATATTTCAAAATCCTATCACTAATCAAAACACTAAAATCCTAGTTGGAACAAGGGAAATATGAACACTACGAAGTGGTATTAGGTATCCTAAGGTGAAAAGTATATCTTGCTCATCCCCCTGTGCGATCGGTTTAGAAATGCTGAGAATTGGCAAAAGGACAAGATCATCCCTACCCAAATAAATCCCTTGCTTTAATCAAAACAAGCAAAAATCTTGAAACAAAGCAAAAATTCAAAAGCAAAATAAAAAGTGATTATCATCACTACATAAATCCCTTGCTCAAAAGAAAAACAAAAATTTCAAAATAAACAGTGATTTTCATCACTAAGCATGAGCAAGTATCCCAAATAAATATGAAGAAAAGAAGGGAGTATTGAACTTGAATCCTTGGAATTCTCAGCATGGATGAGATGTAAGGTATCCTTACGCACGATGATATGTCTATCACATTAGCATCTTGCTTTTGTACAGACCAATGTTTGCATGTGGAAGAGCTAGCTTTAGGTGTCCTGTACCGCCTAGTGGTTTAATCCAACTGAGTCCAACATAGGATCAGGATAAACATTTGAGGATCCCCAATACAACAATGGGCTGAATGAATCCCGCCTGGCACTGGGGTATGCTTATGTTCTATCTAATATATTCATTTGCACACATAGGGATAATGAGTATCTAGGTCTTCATAACAAAAAATTTATCCTTCAGAAGCTCTGTATGATCAGTATACAACTTTTGATGGAGCAACTAGGGTGTTTGAGTCTCATGGAAAACCTCAAAAATCACCTCATAGCAACAACTCATATCATCACTCGCATCATCAAATTTATTTAGGAAATTTTATTCGTTAAAATGTGTCCATGAAATAGGATAGATACCGGATGAATGTCAGCAATGATATTTAGATGGCCACTGACTATTTTGTGCATATATTTTAATTTACAGAAGCTAATAAAGAAAGTACATACATATCACATCATCTCATCTCACATTTGGATGTTTAAATGATTAATTCTTATTATAAGAGTTATTATTTATTCATGATTTTTATACATTTTGTGGTGTCGTCCATTAGATTGTCAAAACCCATGTCACATCATACCATATGTTTTAAGTGATTAAAGCATACAGGTTCATTCACATTAGATCATCAGCATAATGCATAACATATTTTCATTTACCATATCATAACAACATAAGTTAGATGCATACAATAGACCAAAAGTAAACATGCATTTAACAATAAGCATTGCATCCATATATGCATTCATCAACATCATCTAGGTCATGCCATCTAATCATCCATGCATCATAAAGCATAAGTCATATAAACCACACCATATAGCATAAAATCACAAAGTAGTCCACCTACACATCTACATCATAACATCTAAAGCATCACATCACATCATATCACATAATATCATGATACTCCATCACATAAACATAAAAATATAATCATGAAAGATACACATAATGAGTCTCAAAGTCTAGATATCATATAAATATGTGTCAAATAAGTACATGTAGGTACAAAATCACCATAAGGCTACAACTATGTAGGTCACCCGACCTTACACTCAAAAATGAAACCAATACAATAAGATCATCAACCTAGGCCTGTGCCCCTTGCCTCGCCTTCGCCCTCGACTCTGTCCCTATGTGAACGATGGGATATGGCCCACATTCCTATATATACTAGTCCTAGTCCTCTAGCTGGGTTGGATCGAAGACTACCCTGATGTCATCTGCATATTGTGCTATGACCCCCTATTGTGGGTCTCTCCCTAGGAGTGGCACCTAGTAGCCAAACCTGAGATCATAGAGTGATGATGTAGGTGGTATCTGATGCCATCTGGCCCTCATTCTCCTCTATGATCCCCTATAGCCATCTCACCTTGGCCCCTATATCCACACTTGTAGGAGCCTGTACCATGGGAGTAGCAGTCACAATCTGAGCCCGTGTGGCATCTCGCTCGGTAGTAACCTGAGCAACCTATGCCTATGAGCAAAGCAATAGTGGCATCCCACTACTGTACCTGGATCTGATATGACTAGAGCTCAGCCTCTACCTAGTGTAGCTGAGCCTGGAGAGGGGACTCCTGCTCCTCAAGAGCTAACTCCTCCTCCTCATCAAGGGCAACCTGCTCCTCTACCACCTGCTCCTCCACCTACTACTCTACCTACCTCTAGCCCTCTATCCAAGCCCACACTTAATGTCCATATAGATCCTCAACCTCTACCTCATCCATAGACCACCCTAGGTGGCCACCACCCTACCATAATCATGTACCCCACCAGTGGGTATACGCCTCTATAACCTCAACATCAACCATACTTGGATCAACTATAAGAGGGTCATCCTCCTCTAAAACTATTGTAACTCAAGGTGGTGGAAGGTTCTTCTCTACAATAATCCAATGGTATACAATTGGCTCAAGGGGGACATCCTACTGAATGCCGAACTGTCGAAGCACCCTAGAATAATAGAACTCCCTGATACCATCCTTATGGTCGATCACCCATTGGTTGCACTGAGTCTGAGATATGAAACTAATTGGATCCCTCCAAGTAGGGCAATCAAAGTAAGGCCTCCAGATGATATCTTAGGCCTACAAACCCATCAAAGATATCATGTAGTGAGAGAGCTCTCCTACATGTCATCGGATCCTATGCTCCTCGCACTCTCGAGGCCATCTAGCCCCATAGCTCTGAGCCTCCTCTATGATATTAGTGAAATCAATAGGTAGACCTCCTGGATGGTCCACCTTGATGTGCTCCCATCCCCAGATCTAGAGGAGAAAGTTACAAGCAATGCTAGCCCGACCGTGGCACTAAATCTAGTACAACTCATCATAGCACTATGCCAACAATGCATGCATTGAAGCATAGATAATAGGCTCCTCGATATCCACCAGGTCCTAAACCATGGCTAAGAGGTTCCATGGGAACCTCACTCTAGAGCAGTCAGGAATAAGGATGTTGTAGATGACCATCAACAACATAGCATATCTACAAGAGAAGACATCCTCCATGTACCATCGAGCAACTGATACCCTGCTAGACCGAGTATCCCGAAAGGTAGCAACAGTATGTCTCCCAAAGACCCTAGCAAAGACTACATCTCTAGCATCAGTGGGGGAAGACATGATAGGCACTCCATCAAAGGGGATCCGAAAGATCTTGTAGATGTCCTTCGGTGTAATAGTCATCTCACCGATGGGGAGATGAAAGGTATTAGTCTTAGGGTCCCATCGGTGGGCCAGGGTAGTCAAATAGGCCTGATCCGACATAATCATCAAGATCCTAGTAACATACTGGAGGCCATGAGCATCGAGCCAATACCAGTCCATGTCATCTAGGGTAGGCAATAGGTCCACAAGCAACCATAGGTCTTGGGCCCATGTAGAAAAAATCTAGAAGTGCAAAATATGTCTAAATCAAATGCACTAACAAGCTAATAAATGCATAAAACAAAAATGGTGCAAGATAATCTAAGATGAGCTTAAAGCTATTAAAATAATGATGGAATGCACCTAAAAATTCATAAAAATCAAAAATTACACTTCAAAATCATAAAAAAATCAATTAAATTGCTTCAAAAATACAAAAATAAGAAAAATCAACTTAAGGCCTCTTGGCCACTCGCATCCAGAGTGGCCATGAAGTGGCCATTGAAGCCGATAGTGGCCAGTTTCCAATGGTCAAAAATTTGACCATTGGATTTTAAACTAGTTGCTGATGACGACAGTAGCTAGCCTCAGCCCATGCTAACAACTATGGGCGGTAGCAGCTAGTGAGCGACATGCCAACGACATGCCCCCTTGGGCCAAAAAGCATAAAAAATTAAAAAATACCTAAAACTAGCCTGGACCCACTAAAACTAAACCTAGCCTAGACCTATTGACGGTTTTGGTTCATTTCCAACAGGTTTAGTGAGGTTCATTTAGCCGATTAATTAATTAGGTTCATTTTATCGAATTAAAGAATAAGATCAGGGTTTGGCAGAGTACCCATGAAGCTCGACTCCTCCACTCGTAGATGCCTCCCCTTGCTCGACCATATCATCCAAATCAGAAGCAAATCTAGTAGCACTCATCATCACAATCGCATTGTCTCACCTCAAAGCTCCAAAAGTAGAATTTCCAGCTAGAAATAATGAAAGGTAAAACCCTAAAATTTACTTTTATATTTTCCACTCAGTCCTTGGCCATTCCAGCATCACCAACCTACACTTACTGGTCATTGGACATGACAATGGCCATGAAATAATAATTGGGGGTCATTGGACCTGACAGCGATCGAGAAGCAAGGAGAGATTTACTCAATTTCTCATCGCAAAGCACCTCAAAATAGGCCTTCAAGCATACCTAGTGGTCCAAAACAACCAAAATATGCACAAAAACAAAAAAAATACATATATCAAAATCCAAAAACATCAAAAAAATCAAATAACAATAAAATCCCAATTGAGCCTCGTAATCAGTTATTTGCTCTATACACTTGGTGATTGCAGCGACTAGCACTCCATGTAACTCGGCAAGATGAGCAAATTACCATAAGGCCACTTGGGGTAAAATAGTTAAGGTAGAATTGAGACGCTTCACTTCAAACCCGAAGAAGGCCATGATGGTCGGACCACCCCACGGGAGCGAGGATCCATCTCATTTCTCCTATAGCAAATAGTGATTCAACATAGGGTTAAATAGAATTGCTAACATCTTAATTCCCTAAGAAGGCCATTGCGGCTGGACCGCCCCAAGGGATGGGGATGTGCAATTACCAAAAATGGTTGAAATCACACCTGGATGGGAACAACCCTATAACAACAAAAGCAACCCTCTAAAGAGGTCCAAATCATTCATCTTGGTCAAGCGACTCATCGCTTTATTAATTGTCCTTTCCTCATCGACTCATCACTTGAGGGGGTAGTCAAAATTTTTAAACAATCATAATCAAAGTCAACAAAAGATCACTCGATCATGTCAAATTGCATTCATCCTATGAATCATTGCCAACAACTATCATAAGCTTACCCTTTTCTGGGGAAAAAAGCAAACATGATAGTTAAGTTTGTAGCTCTCCTCCTTTCGGACCTATAGTAGTACTGAAGCTACCCGATCGCTTGATGAACGAGTGCAAACTTCCACAAATTTAAGCCTTCCACCCTATTGGAAGCAATGATTCTAGGATGCATACCTCCTGCATGACTGGGGCATCCAATGTTGATCAGATCAATGATCATCATCCAACCTACAATGTGACCCTAGGTGGTCTATTTTTGCTTCGCGCTGTGTTTTCCCATAATGCATCCCAAAAAGGGGTATCTGTAGACACCTAAAATATGTCATGTTTAGGAGACTACCCATATGGACACATTCGTAGACCATATGAATCCTCTTGGATCTCTCCAAGAGCAAGAAGTGGTCCTAACCACTCAAAAAGGGTAGTTCTAGCCCATCCAGGCCTGGTCACTCTCAAGCAGAGCGACCGCCACATCTGGCCACTGAAGACTACAACGACCACACCTAGTCATTGAACCTGATAGTGGCTAGCACCATGCATAGTCTAGCCATGAATACGGGCCTAGATCACATAGTCTGACTACACCTTTGCATTGTTTATAGGTGGATTTTGGCGAGGAACTACTTGAGTTCCTCCTAACTACCCCTTCAATGCCAGTTTGTGATTGATGCTTTCCACCCGGGATGGTCAGTCGCATGAGATTTGGATTGAAGCTTCTCTAGGAAGCCAAGTTCTAGATCTGGAAGAGAGGGAAGTCTACATATGGACTCTCCCACAAAGAGCAAGAGATCCATAATTTTTAGAGTTTATGCAACGAAGCCCTATCAGATTGGAGAGTGACTCTATGCACCCTTGAGGAGCAATGAAGTGCTATCCGGCTGAGGAGAGACTACGCATCCACTATTCACATTCATTATTATTCACCACCATTCCATGTATTTGACACATCCGGTGACCCTTGAACATCAATTTGAGTAGAGAACCTGGTGCTACAACCCTTGGATCGTGAGGAGGAAGGTCTATTTCATGGCCGCTATCTTGGATAGTGGCCCGTAGGCATAACCTAGGGTTTTGACATTAGTTTCTTTGTTTTAGCATTAGATTCGATTACTTTCTGCTTCAGCATTTATTTCTAGTATAGATCTGATTTACTGTATGCATTTACATTATTGTTCCCTGAGATATGCCCACATTTTTCATTAGTATTATTGCTTTTAGTCATATTATGCTTTTCTATCTTGCTTATCAGGTTTCATACTAACAACCTCATCTAGGGAGGTAGCCCAGACTACTAAGCATACTTTGTTGTTTTCATGTATGCAGATCTATAGGTTTACAGGACCAGATTAAGACATTCGAAGCACGGGATCCCTCCTGGATGAGAGAAGGAGAAGGAGGCATCTGTGAGCCCTCAAACAAGTTCGTGTACGGAATTAGGAAGCCTGTGGAAGTGCACCACCCCTTTGTGAGGGGATTTATCCACCATGTGTCCCGCTTGTAACTGATTGTATCAAAAATTGGGTATCCCTCAGAGGGACAAATATGTAATCGGATTCATTGTTGAAATTAATAAAAAGAGGATCTTTCTTTGTTATTTTTATTTTTGAGTTACACATATTGCTTTGTGCCTTTTTGTTCCATTTGATATAATAATTATTTCATCGCAAGCGGGGTTGTGGTGCATGCTCCCCGGGGTCACACACATTTTAGCTTGTGGAATTATTACTTAATGAGTCCTTCAAACAGTGGAGTTGCCAAGTGAATTCTAAATATGCTCCAACAAGTAGTTAATTGAGGCCTTCGCCAAATTATTAGTCTAATACTATAGTTGTGAGATGAGTATCATGTGGTTGGTCCCACTGGGCATACCAGTTTAACTGTTGGAAACTAGATTTGGTCTAGTTCATGATTTGGGTACAATGAACATAGTTGAAGTTATTGGATGCATATGGTGCCCATGCCTCACAAGGAATGTATAGTTTGGGAAGTTTGAGTAGTGTGGGACACGACTATGTATACAAATTTTGAAAATTTTTCAAGGTCAATTCCTTGTTTGGATGTGATCTTGGCTCAATATTTTTCTAAGCTAGCATAATATATCAATTTCTATATAGAAAAATGTATGAGAAAAAAGTAATAAATAAAGAAATAAAGCTAACTAGCCTAGCCTATAGGATTGATACACCAATAATTATAAATATTCTTTATGCATTGATTGGATGAATGAACACCATCATCAATCATGTCAATGAAAGTGAACACAATTCCATAACGACATAGCCATTTCTTATGAAACTTGCACAAGGAGTGGGACAGATATGATTCACGACTTTACTTAAAAATTACACATACATAAAGAATGAAACAAAAAACAAATCATCACAACTCTTTTATATATATGTTAAAAGCAACCAAATACATATACCAAAATGAAAGGGCTCAAAGGACCTATACATGAATTGACTTAGGGATCAAGTCTAGATCAATACACAAGAGAAATAAGAGAAAAACTCTATTTTGGGCCAGATACTAGGCACAATAAAATATCATTCTTCGTCCCTCTTTTAAGATATAAAGTTGACTATTTATACAGCCTGAATCTAAATTCAAAATTCAAAATTTCCTCCTAAATTATCTTAAGTAGAAAAGCTTGTTTGCTTTAGTTGTTGATCTTGAGGTGTTATGTTGCATTCATTCTTGGTATATCTAGGGATGATTCTAGGGTCTAATCACCATAAATATATAACAAGCAAAGTGGCACCCTTCAGGGATGTCATTAGTATCTTCTCCTCTTCATGGAAACTTAGGATTAGGTGACATTAATATTTGCCTGTTGAGGAATTTTCATCATTGATCCTAAGATATGGTGGGCCTCATATTTGTGCTTTGCTTTGGCTATCAAGTTGTTATTAAGCTTGACCTTCCACCAAATATGGTTGTTTCCTGGGTTGACTGATCCTTGCCTAGGTTCCTAGTGATCAGGTTCTTACACATGATGTAATTTTTGAGAAACCACCAACCTTCCAATTTTTTATCATGTTATTTCTTACTTTTTAATCCTAATTATTGGACTTTGATGGTAGCCTTTGGCTTGAGGCTCTTCTTGGGGATCCATTTACTCTAGTAATATTCCCTTCACTTCCACTTTATTATGTAATTTTGGTTTCGGTGGAGGGCCACTCATAGAAGCCATGGGAATATTATGGAGCTCAAGATGTCACCTTCTTGATCATCTCTTGGCCCAGTGAATGTTTTTACTACTATAATCCTACTATTTTTTATTTTTTATTCTTTAAAACTGCCTTTATGCAAGGACCACCCAGACTTATTCATTTGGAAAGTGTGCCTAAGCTATTCTCTTTGTGTGGTTTGGTTTTCTCTCTTTTTCTTTTCTACCACAAACCTTGGAGGTGACCTCCATGTAGCCTAACAAGCATGAACAAGATTATTGACCTCTTGCATGCATTCCTAGTACCCCTTATTTTCTTCCTCTATGGTCCTTAGGTTTCATATTTTTTGGTATATTATTGGTGTTAGTTTTTAATAACACTAATGCATTGTCATTAAGCACATCATTAATTCTTAATGAATCTGTCAATCCAGGGTAGTGTACAAGGATATCTATGAAAGAAGGAGTGAACAGGGCTATAATTTAAGGTCAATTGGGAGCAGCCAGTCTTATTGGTGGAACTGATTTTATGGGGGATTTTAGGTCTCGTATACCTCTAAATTGAATAAATTTAACTTTAATATAATTGCAAGAATGAAGAATAATTATTGATTATAGAAATGAAACCTTAGTTACAGTTGCAAGAATGAAATCTGATTAAATTGCAAAATTAAAACCCTAGTTACAGTTGTAGAATTGGAAACCTAATTACAGTTGCAAAATGAAAGTCTATTTAATCTTGCAATAATTAAAAATAAAATTAAGTCTTGTCAATACTCTGTAATAGAAGGTTTTCAATCTTCTATGCAAGGGTTGACAGCAAAAACAATAATGCAGGAAAATTGCAAAAAACTATAAATTGGTAGAAATGGAAATTGCAGTAAATTGGAAAGTTGTTGTAAAGTAAAAAGACCAATCAGATCTACTTCTAATCACATAATAAAAGTATCTTTAATAAAAAATAAATTATTAGGACTGAAATGGATGTTAACTACTACAAAAGAATGAAATTGACAAGTTTCATAGCTTATTCTGCTGCAGCAAAATCAGAACAAAACCTGTCTGTTAGTCCTCCTCTAGGTCTAGAAGTGGCCAACCTCATTTTCCAAAAGAAGGTATGAGTTCCTCTCTCTATAAATATTACTCACACTCAAACATAATAGAATGAATAGAAAAACTTGTACTTTATTGATTTAGAACATGATTACAAATTTGCTATTAAAACTTGTTACAGAACTGTAACAGTTTCAGTTTTCTCACTTATTCTCTATCTATATTTTCTCTACTACTATTTCTACTGTCATTATTATTCTTCTTTTTTCTCTAGCTCAACCTGGATGGGAGCTATCTTTTATATATGCCTAAAATCTAATTACAACAGAAAATATACTCTGCAAATCAATTCCTGTTATTCTGCAGTATTCCTTGGGTTTATCCTACAAGAGGATATTTTCCATAAATTGTGGCTTTGGATGGAAAGGATGGTAAAGTTATATGGGAGATATTTTCCTTTAACCTCCATAGCCTTATTTCCCTTTTTCCATCGTCAAAAATCATTCAACATGTCAAAAAGTGCTTTCTGTTCTCAATCCGAAGCTAAGTGGCTAAATCCAAAGATATTCGCTCAATCTGAAGATACTCTATTTCTCAATCTGAATATATTTGGAATGACCAACTATATAATCTTCAATTGATTTTAGCTACATTTCTCAGGTCTATTAGTCCTTAGGATCATATTGCAATAGCCTTCATTCCTCTTCATGTGTGAATTCCATGCCTTGCCATTAATTGGTAGTTGGCTGGAATTTACACACGAAAACTAGTTTATGTTGCACAGTAACAGTTCTTTGCAATATTTGCTAAATTTAAAGAAATTAATGCTTTAGAAACATCAAAATAATAATAGTAAAGTGTTGCTATCATCCTAAGCATATCCCTTATGTAATAGGTCATGGCAAAGTGACATAAAACTACACAAAAATAGTAAAAATCAGCATATACTATTCCAAACACATCAATCATACAAATAATTAATACACAACATATTAGATCAACTTAACTAGTATATAAAGTAAATCATAGATTTTTATGTAAGTTTTAGCTGTTCAAAACATACTATGATAGAGGTATTTCCAGGTCTCATCATTTTCCCCCCAACTTATATTAATGCATGTCCTCATACATTTTGTTGGGCTATAGAATCACATATATCCATATTCAAGTTTCATGATCTGTAGAACAAATTTTTTCCTATATATTATCCTCTGTTCTCTTGAAGGTTTCTAAGCCAATCTTCAAACTGCTCATCTAGTTGAGGATCCTCTTCAAAATAGTAGGGAACTGGAGTAATTATGGTTGGAGGCATAAATCTAAGACCTACCCAGTTATGCTACATAATTTCAATAAGTTGTATCACCCCTTCTACTCTTATTCTAGACCATTCCAAATTAATGTTGGAGATAGGCTCCCTTTTCTGTAAATACATGGAAAGTTCTGCCTATTTGTTTTTGCAATGTGATAATGCTGGAACAAAATTGTCATTACATAAATTCTAAAATTTAGTTACATAGTACCTCAAATTTCTCAAATACATCCTTTTGATATCATCCCTATTCATCATGAAAAAATGTTGTCTGGTGATAATTGGATGATTTGGCTGAATTGCTCTGACTAATAATTTAGCTCTTAATTCAATGTTCTTATTCTCCATTTTTTCTTGGTCCCAGTAAAACTAATTTTTTAAGGTAGACATAAAATCTTTCAATTGGACATCTCCTATGCAAATATAGGGGTGGAAATCTACATCCTCTGGAATGAAAAATCTATGCAAAAATAACTCACATAGCAAGTTTTTCTGCTTTGTAGGACTATTGAAGTAAGCTTCCAAAAACTCTTCAGCTTTTTCCAGTTTATAGGGGAGACCTAAGCTAATTATCATAACCTGCCATCTTAGATATATCTACTTTAGAATGAGACTGTAAAACCTGGCAAGTCTTCTAAATTTAACCAAAAATTCAAAAATTTGACACAGGTTAGTTACTTTTTCATTCAATGCACTGATTTTTGTGTCCTTTGTCTCTAGTTGTTTTCCTACTAGTTTCAATTTCTCAACCTATGTGGCAAGCTTTTCATATTTGATCATCTAGTTAGCAATGTTTGTATTATACTACTCTAGGGATACAGTATTGGGTGGTCTAATTACAAGTTGAAACTTAGGCAATGTCCACTTGTACCCCTTCACTTGTACCCCTTTTTATGCCACTTCTACTGGTTGGACATATGATAGCAATTCTACTTGTATCCCTACTTCTATAGAAATCTCATTCAGAGGAGCACTTACTTGATTATTTACATTTTACTGTTGAAAATGCTTCTATGTTGGTGTTTATT
Organism: Wollemia nobilis; assembly: GCA_028583015.1. Taxonomy (NCBI): domain Eukaryota; kingdom Viridiplantae; phylum Streptophyta; class Pinopsida; order Araucariales; family Araucariaceae; genus Wollemia; species Wollemia nobilis. The sequence goes on from JAQPPZ010001870.1 coordinate 249,408, forward strand.
CTAGACATAAATGTTGTGACTCTCCATAGATATTATTTTTTGGGCTCCTGATTGATTCTAGAGCATCTCCAGATTGAGAAGGTGTTGCTTTGGAATGGAAGGGCACTGCTTCAGAATGAGCTCTTGCATTTTCATCCAAATATGCCTCTATAAATGGGGGATAATTATTTGCTCTAGATAATCCTAGTAGTAATTAAGCCAAATCTTCCTCATTATCTGTTGTAGTTGACTATGTTTCAAATTATAAAAGTATGCTCTTTAGTTCTTCCACTTCTTGTTGCAACTCTGTAATTCTTTTTTCATGTTTTTCAATGATATTTTCCTTCTCCTCAAACCATATGGTTTGTGTTTTAATCACACTCTTGGCTACTCTTAGTTGTTCTGCAATGTCCACCTCCTCTTCTTTTGATTTAGAATCTGATGCAGACAAATATATACAATTTGTTGCTCAACCATCATCTCACTTTCTGTTTCAACTGTTCGGTCCTGTTCAGAAGGTTCCATAAGGTTATCTATGATTGCATCCAAGTTTGCATCAATTTCAAAATTGTCTTTTCCAAACTCTTCCTCAACCAACTATTCAAGAAATTTTGAAAAATATTCCAAGGTGGTATTTATAGTGGTTGGTTTTATTTATGTTACATCATGACTATCTTGGTTGTTTTCCTCTTCAATCATCTATTTTTCTATTTATTTCAGGTGGAGTCTTGTAGACCTCCTGGTTCCTGGTGTATAATTTCTCTTCTTACTCTATTTTCTTGTGTCAACTAGGGTTGTAGGAATTGTATCAGGTTCTAGTGGAATTTCCTCTACTTCCAGTTCTATCTCTTCTCCAATTTTTCTAGGAACTTCACTCCTTTGTTTTGTCAGATCAACAATATTCTCAAAAAAATGGAACCTCTTCTATTTTCCTTTTCTATTGCCAATTCCAAACCCTCTCTTAGTTTGTGAGGTTGAAGGTTCTGGGGAAAGTTACTCTGTTGCTTTTGCAACAATATCTGCAGTAACATCTATTTCCTCCTCTACACAAGTTTTTGTTTCTTCTTCTGCAGTAGCATCTATCTTTTCTTCTACAACAACATATGTTTCTTCTTCTATAGTAGCATTTGTGTCTTCTTCCTCCTCATCCTCTTTTCCAAAGACTACATCAGTCAAAGCAGAGTAAAACCTATCAAAGATTCTTAGGTTTCCTCTGAAATGATGCTTGCAGACCAATTTGATAATAACATGGTGGCGAGGGCTCATTTTTCCCTCCTGATAGCATTTTGCCATGTTTTGTAGCTCTTAGTGTAGATATAGGGGAAGATTTACCCTAACCTCAGGTTGTTGCCTACCATGTCTAAGGTGGTTCAAAATTTTAAATTGATGCCTTGATAAAACTACATACTGCTCTTCACAGGTTAAAAACTTGATTACCCATGTGGCTACTTCATCCCAGAGTTTTTGCAAGCTGGTCCTCTTCACACCCTTACACATGTTATTTATCAAGTATTCTAGTTTTTTATCATCTTATTCTAGAAATTGACTAACTATGTTTGCTAGTGTATTCTTGTCAGTTCTAGAAATTTGAAGACCCTCTAATGGAAGTTCAGTAATTTGACTAAGAACTTTAGGGGTTACCTTAATTCTCATGTCGTTTATGTGCACCCTATTGTTTCTAAATGTGCGAGCAAATTTGGCAGCCAAATATTTAGAGCTTCCATCGAATTTATCTAAAAATGGCATAAAACCTCCATCTTCAAAAATTTGCAACACTTCTAGAATATCTCGAAGGATGGTAGTATCTCATTGGTTCTATTTTTATCTTTCATCCCATTTTTCTATTTTTAATGTGCTAAAAATACTGCTCACCTCTGCTGCTACAGCCATCCGCTAGGTCACTGGTTTCTGGTTTCTACAGAATTATAGGGTTTTCTCTTTGGATTTGCAATGTTTTGTTCTTTTTCATAAATAAATTCTTGTAATCATGTTGCATTAGTGATTACTTCTTTGGAATGAAAAGTGGCATGCTTCCCTATTTCTAACATGGGCACCTATCCATCAATCATTGGATAGACATTATTACCATCAAATCTCCTTCACTCATCTGATCTATGCATGTTTTTCCCACATGTGTGGTTATCATCACAGAACGGTGGTGGCATGTTATTTGTTATTTTCCCCATGATTTCATACTTCCTCAAGATGAGACAAATCTCATCGTGAACCAGCTGACATGTGTCAATGATCACATGGAGTCAAAAATTTTGTTGATCGTGTCTTTTCTCCCTCCTTGGATGCCATGTGGAAACATAACATTAAGTGCTCATTCCGAAGATTAAATTTCATTTTGAAGATAAAGGTTCACTCCGAAGACAAAGCGAGACTTGTCATAGACAGTTTTCAATCCGAAGACAAGGCTGGAATTTTCATTTTGAAGATAATTTTCAATCTGAAGACAAGGCTGGACTTGTCATTCTGAAGATAATTTTCAATTCGAAGACAATGATGGACTTGTCATTCCGAAGACAATTTTTAATTCGAAGACAAAGCTTCATTCTAAAGATACAATGCAGAAGTCATTCCATAGATACAATGCAGCAGTCATTTCGAAGATACAATGCAATAGTCATTCCGAAGATACAGCAAAAACCAACATTCTTCTTTTAAAACATGTTTTACTTATGTCAACTCTTATGAACACTTTTATACTAATGGTTAATTTTCATATACTATATATCAAATATTTATAATGAAAAAAGTGCAAGAAACATATACCTGGTTAAAACAAGTTAATGCAAGTTTTTGAAAGATGACTGCTTTTGTTGATGCTCTACTAAGGCTTACTGCAATACTTCAACAAAAAATGTAGTTGGTGAATTTGTACAATGGTGACTAAAAAATTTTCAAGGTTATGCATGTCATAAAACTGGTTTTCATGCATACCAAGTCAGTAGTGCCTTAGAAAAATGTTTTCACTACTAAGTTATTCATTTTTCTCTCTTTTTTTTTCTTCTTTTTTTTTTACCTCTCATTTTCTCTCTTTTTTTTATTCTGATTATGCCCATGAAGGAATTCACAACCAAAATTTATTCATCTTTTTGTTTTCTAATTTTTTTGATTTTTTGATTTTTCTATTTTCTTGAAATCCATGATTATGCTCAATCTGTGGCAATTGTGGTGGAAGAGGGAATCTCTTCTACCTGTTGTACATCCAAGCTATCAAGTTGCAAGAACTCCTCCTTAGTCAGAGGTGTATGGTACACTCGAAGAAGATGTCCATTCACTACCAAATTTCTTTGTGAATCATCAATGGGAGAGAGGTGAGCTGCTCCATTGTCAAATACTTCTTCAATCTGGTACGGTCCAAGCCATCTAGTCCTTAGTTTTCCAGGGAAGTCCACATAGCGAGAATCAAATAGAAAAGCCCAATATCCTTGCTAAAATTTTCTCTATTGCAGGTGGCCATCTTTCCATAGCTTCCTCTGCTCCTGAATTACTTTATTTTAGTGCAGAGCATCCAACCAAAGTTCATCCAATGCATTCAGATATAGAATGCTATCCGCCTGTGCTTGTGAAAATTAAATTCTAATTTACAATGTTATGCACAATGTTAGTAGCTCAAATTCAATACGTAGGAGGGGCTTTTTACCAAAAACCAGTTCATAAGGTGTGAATCTAGTAGTGTATTTCCAAGTAGTATTGTAAGCCCAAACTGCTTCAGGTAATTTATCTAGCCAATTTCTCCTATGAACAACTACTATTTTCATTAATATCCATTCCAATTCTCTGTTTGTTACCTCAACTTGGTCATTTTCTTATGGGTGGTAAGGTGATGATTTCCTATGTTTGATTTCATACAACTCTATAAAAGCCTCAATAAATTTAGATGCAAATTGAGGTCCTTGGTCCGTGGTGATAGACCGTGGAGCTCAAAATCTCTAAAAATTTTGGTTATACAAGAAATCGATGACCTTCTCTTCATGAGCATGTTTGAAAGCATGCACCTCTACCCACTTTTTTAGGTAATCAGTGCATACTAGAATATGCACCTTTCCTTGAGAAGGTGGATCAATAGGTCCCACAAAATCAAGCCCCCACCTCTCAAATGGTTCTAAAACCACTTGAGGCTGTAGTGGTATTTAATTTATGTGAGTGGTTTTCCCCATTATTTAGCATGCATCACAATGCCTGATGTACTTTTTCACATCCTTGTGAATAGATGGCCAATAATATCATGTTCCTAAAATTTTCCTAATTGTGCTTTTTATAGAATAGTGTCCACTGGAGGGTTCATCATGACAAGCCCTAAGGATATCATATACCTCATCCTTTCGGATGTACCTATGTAACACATGGTCAGGAATACTCTTGAAAAACATACCTTGAATCCATTCAAAACAAGAGCTCTGTTTGATAAAATTTGTTCTTTGTTTGGAAGTAAAATGTGGGGGAAATTTCTCTATGACAAAATAGTTGGCTATATCTAAAAACCAAGGTGATTAGATAGATATAACAAATAGTTTTTCATCAGGAAAAGTGTGCTCCACTAATTCCCCTTCCTCTATGTTCTGCAACCTAGACAAAAAATCTGCTACAACATTAGCTTTTCTTGGTTTATTTATTATTGTGATATCAAATTCCTGTAGTAACAGTAACCAAAAAATAATCCTTGCACTCACCATAGGCTTATTCATCAAATATTTAATGGTTGTGTGATTTGTGTGAATGAATATTTGATAACCTATGATGTAATGCTTGAATTTATTAATGGTATAGATTACTTCCAAGAATTCTTTCTCAGTTGTGGTATAATTTTTTTAGCTCCTATCAATTTCTTGCTAATGTAGTAGATAGCATAGTGTTCACCATTATCAATTTGTCCCAATGCTTCTCCAATTGCAGTATTGGAAGCATTAGTCTATATGTGGAATGGTAATGTCCAGTTAGGTCCTCTTAACATAGCTGGAGTTACTAATTTTTCTTTCAGAGCTTCAAATGATTCCTGACACTTTAAAGTCTAGGAGAATTCAAAATCTTTAGTCAATAGGGTAAACATGGGATGGCCTATTGTGCTAAATCTTGGAATAAACCTGTGGTAAAAACCAATGTGTCTTAGAAAGTTTCTGACATCAGTATGAGTTTTAGGAGGGAGAAGTTTCTTGATAATTTCCACATTCTTTGGATCAACCTGGATCCCTTAAGGAGAGATGTGATGACCAAGAACTATTCCTTCCTCCATCATCATAAAATATTTTTCTAGATTTAAGGATAGTTGGTAGGTTTCACAGCAAGTTCAAGGTGTTCCAATGTAAATTCAAAAGTCTATCCATAGATTGTGAAATCATCCATGTATATTTCAACACTATTGGTAGTCAGATCAGAAAATATGGCTAACACTGCTCGTTGAAATGTTGTTGGGGCATTACACAAACCAAAAGGTAAGACCCTATAGGCAAATGTTCCCCATGGACACGTAAAGGTTGTTTTCTCTTGATCTTTAGGTGCAACCTAAATTTGATTATATCCACTAAATCCATCAAGAAAAAAAAAATATTTCTTTCTAGCAAGAGTATCTAACACTTGATCTATGAATTATATTTGTATGTCACTTTGTTTAGTTCTCTATAGTCTATACATACTCTCATTTTTCTATTTTTCTTAGGCACTATAACCAATGGAGAGACCCACCGGCTATCAAAAATTGGGTAAATGAATCCTACTTCTAGAAGTTTTTCAATTTCTTCTTTCACAATATTCCTCAAGGTAGGTTTCAGTATTCTCTGAGGATTTCTTATAGGCTTAACATCTTCAATATAAATTCTATGAGTACGTACATCAGGCTGAATCCCTGAAATATCTTTGTAATCCCAAGCAAAAGCATGGATATGCTTCTGCAAAATAGCTGCCAATTTTTTTTCTTCCCTAGTAAGCTGGCTATTTATGTTCAAAAATTTGCCTAGCTAGAATTCTATTTGTTTTATATTTGGAAGGACTGAATTTACTTCTTCATAATTGTTGACTAGGGAATTAATAGGACAATGATGAGATGGGAGGATATAAGAAGTTTATGTCTCATTGGTTTATGATGGAAGCATATCCTATATGGAACAATGAGAAGAGAAGATCAAGTGATGGTGCCACCCATGTGGTAGTGAAATAGATGTTTCCTGTGATGGTATAGATGGCCTTTCTTTAGAATTTTGACCTTCTTCTCTCACTAGCAATTGATTGATATTGGTTGCTTCCTCTTCTAACCCTTGTTCATGCAGAACATTCATTAGGACTATTTCATTTTCTAAAATTTCTATGTCATGGAGGTCTTCTATGTGTTCCCTTACTACCAAGGTGGCTAGTGTGGAAATAACCTCTTTTGGTTCTTCATATGAGTCAGGAAACCATAACTGACCTATGAAATTGCTTAAAGGTCTTGCAGGAGGATATAGAGAAATCTATTTTAGGTCAATACCATTTGAAATATATTTTCATGATATTTATTGTAGCTTCTAGATCAACTAAGACATTTGATATTGGTACTGAGCTTATGATCACTATGATAACTAGACTTTCTGGGTCACTATACTTTGGAGGTACTAGTTTTCTTGACAAGAGATTGACTATCTTTCCTTCAACATGAACAATTTTAAGAAATGCTTTCTTTTTTTTTCCTGCTCTTCTATTGCATAAATATTAGACAGATATTTTAATCATAGGTATATCCTTAATGTCTTGCAATAAGGACAGTGATATGGTTAATTTTCTTAGTTCTTTCACTAACTCTGATTCAAAATTTTTTGTTGTAGTGTTAAGTCTCTCAGGGTATGGAATTATCCCTAATGAAGGTAACTGTTCTTCCTATGGTTCTGTTTTTTCTTCTTATTTTTCCATTGTTGATTTGACTTTGCTTGGTTCAATAGGTTCTTAAATTTCATCTTCTTTCACTTCAATTATAACAGGTTCAGGTAAAAATTTCCCTAAACATAGTTGTATGTTGCTACAATCTAGAATTTGCATATCTAAATTTCCTTCAAAATCAACCATATAGGTAGGAGCTTCCTACCTTATGTTATTTGGATTTATTACAGGTTGAGCTGGTAATTGAGGTTGTTTCACCTATTGCATTTGTTGATTTGGTTTTCCTTAAAAAAATTTATTTGGTGTAGGCAGAAAATTATAAGTTTGGCATTGATTTCTTTACTGTCTTGGATAGGACTGGTATTGTTGACCCCACTGCTGTTGATTTTACATCCAAGATGGATTACTTTGATTTTGAGTCCATGGTGGGTTATTTTGATTCCATGATGGGTTATTCTGGTTTTGATTCTAGGATGGATTATTCCAACCTATTTGTGGCAATTCTTGAGAATTTATCCATTGAGAATAATTCCAAGGACGTTGGGGTGGTTCTGATTGTCCCCAAGACATGTTTCCATGGTTATTTCCCCAATTTATAGGAAAATGAGGGGTATTTTGATACTGTTGAAAATTTCCCCCTTGTCTTGGTCCCACATAATTGAGTTCTTCTATTTGAGTTTTTGGACAATTTTTAGTTGTGGTAGCAGATGACATTTGTCAGTCAAATGTCCTTTTGAGCAAATACTACAAATGGCTAAAATGGATGTTTTGTTTAGAGGACATTACTATAAGGCGTGTTTATTCCTACATCTTGGGAAATAAATTGCTAAAGGTTCTATGGTTTTTGCTTTAGCATACATTTCTCCCAGAGTTGTGTTTAATTGTACCAGGATATCAGTCTTAAAATTTGTAAGTTCCTCTATTAGGTCCTTCACATCAGTGCCATTTGTACTCTTTTTCTTTCTTTTCTACATAGTGTGAGAGTAATTTCTATAAATATCCACAATATCATCCATATTACGAGTACTTACATCCCCATTTCCCCTCAAATATAATACCTCTCTAGATTCATCTTGTAATCCTCTTATAAAAATGGTTTTGCACAATTCTAGTTCTCCTAGTCCACACCTTCTTTGAATAAACACAAATCTATCAAGGTAATCTTCTAATTTTTCATCATCTTCTTGTTTAATTTTGAACAACTCATATTTCTTGTTCCTTACTCGACAATACTCTTAATACTTTTCTAAAAACACAGTCTCCATTTGATCCGAGGTTTGGATGGAATATGGCTATAAGCTCATGAACCAGCATAATTTTGAGTCCTTGAGTGTTGAAGGAAAAACCTTGAGTTTCTAATTATCATTTATATAGTCATAGGTTTGACACACTACTTTGAACTCAAACAAGAACTGATTAGGATCTTTAGATGCAACACCCTAGAAGGTTGGAAGAACTGAAGGTGAGATTGTTTTCATGGGAGATTTCTATGTGGGATTCAGAAGAATAGGATATTCAAATGTTCTAGGATGTTGGAGCACATCTAGATCATCTTGATCATTATGGACACGGTTGTGTTGGTCATCCCCATATGGATTGCCTATTTCTGCCATAATTTCTTGTTCTTTAGAAATAGTTAAACCTATCCAAATTTCTTTCTCAAGAGGTCCAAAACCTTCCGTTGATAATGAGTCTAGTAATTTTTCTTGCTTAGGATATTCTGATGATCATTTTTGTTTTATTTTTTTTGGTAGTTCAAACACAGGTGATTCACCCCTTAGGCATGAAGATATTCTTAATATAATAATCTAGGGATATCTTTGGATAATTTTCCCCTCTTCATCCCTAGGCCTACTCATTCATGCCTACTCCTTAATGACATAAATTAAAAGTCAATAATTATTACTTAACCAGCTGTTATATTCATATTTTACCTTAAATTTTCACAACTCAGTCTAATTAACAACTATTGAACTATTGACACCTTCTAACAACACTCTCCTTGGCAATGGTGCTAAAATTATGCACTATCGTTAAGCACATCATTAATTCTCAATGAATCTATCAATCCAGGGTAGTGTACAAGGCTATCTGTGAAAAGAGTGAACAGGGCTATAATTTAAGGTTAGTTGGGAGCAACAAGTCTTATTAGTGGAATTGATTGTGTGGGGATTTTTAGGTATCTTCTACGTCTAAATTGCATAAATTGAACTTTAATCTAATTGCAAGAATGAATACTAATTGCTAATTATAGAAATGAAACCTTAGTTATAGTTGTAAGAATGAAATCTGATTAAATTATAGAATTAAAACCCTAGTTAGAGTTGTAGAATTGGAAACCTAATTACAGTTGCAAAATGAAAGTCTATTTACTCTTGCAATAATGAAAAATAAAATTAAGTCCTATCAATACTCTATAACAAAAGGTTGTCAATATTTTGTGCAAGGGTTGACAACAAAAACAATAATGCACATAAAACTATAAATTGTTGGAAATGGAAATTGTAATAAATTGGAAAGTTATTGGAAAGCAAAAAGACTAATCAGATCTATTGCTAATAACATAAAAAAAGTATGTTGAATAGGAAAATAAATTATTAGGACTCAAATGGATGTTAACTACTACAAAATAATGAAATTGACAAGTTTCACAGCTTATTCTACTACAGCAAAATCAGAACAAAACCTATCTGTTAGTCCTCCTCCTAGATTTGGAAGTGGCCAGACTGCTTTTCCAGAAGAAGGTATGAGTTTATCTCTCTATAAATATTACTCACACTCAAACATAATAGAATGAATAGAAAAAATTGTACTTTATTGATTTAGAACATGATTACAAATCTGCTGCTAAAACCTGTTACAGAACTGTAACAGTTTCAATTTTCTCACTTATTCTCTATCTATATTTTCTCTACTACTATTTCTACTATCATTATTATTATTATTATTTATCTAGCTTAACCTATATGGGAGCTATATTTTATAGATGCCTAAAATCTAATTACAAGAGAAAATATACTCTGCAATTCAATTATTGTTATTCTGCAGTATTCCTTGGGTTTATCCTACAAGAGGATATTTTCCATAAATTATGGCTTTGGACGGTAAGGATGGCAAAGTTAGATGGAAGATATTTTAATTTAACCTCCTCAGCCTTCTTTCCCTTTTTCCATTGTCATAAATCAGTCAACAAGTCAAAAGTTTTTTTTGTTCTCAATCTAGAGCTAAGTGGCTCAATCCGAAGATATTCGCTCAATCCGAAGAGACTATATTTCTCAATCCGAAGATCTTTGGAATGACCAACTATGTACTCTTCAATTTATTTTAGCTGCATTTCTCAAGTGGATTAGTCCTCAGGATCAAATTTCAATGGCCTTCATTCCTCTTCATATGTGAATTCCATACCTTGCCATTCATTGGTAGTTGGTTGGAATTTACATGGGAAAACCAGTTTCTGCTGCACAGTAATAGTTCTTTGCACTATTTTCTAAATTCAAAGAAATTAATGCTTGAGAAACATCAAAATAAGAATAGTAAAGTGTTTCTATCAGCCTAAGCATATCCCTTATGTAACAAGTCATGGCAAAGTGACATAAAACTACACAAAAAATGTAAAAATCAGCATATAATATTCCAAACACATCAATCATACAAATAATTAATACACAACATATTAGATCAACTTAACTAGTATATAAAGTAAATCACAGAGTTTTACTTAAGTTTTATTTGTTCAAAAAATGCTATTATGGAGGCATTTTCAAGCCTCATCAAACACCAAGGCCTATTATGTATTGCAAACCCAATTACTAAAAGAGGATGGTTCATCTTCCAAGTCCATCCAACCAGTCAAAGGATGGATCCACATCCATTAAGTAGATAGAATCCCTATAAATAATGGAGCCTTCTTAGTTACCACCAAAAAGGATTTTAGGGCTCTAATTAAGGTGATGTCTAGCTTAGTTATTACTAGAAAGGCTATAGTCCTTTCTTTGTCTAGTTTGGGTGGTTAATATCACATCATGGCATAGGCAACTTTAGATTTGATAGTAGCTTCCAGTGTAGGCTTTTTCTCATCGGTATTTTTGGTATCTTGTTAGCATCAACTACTTGATAGATAGAAGGATATTTTGTTCCTCTATCCTACATAGGCTTTGGATAGCAAATCTACTTAAAATTTTCCTTTTCAAGCTGGATTTGCCTAATGTAGTGAAACTTCACTACAAGTTGTTTCAAATTTAAAGCATTATGCATTATATGGAAAATTGGCTGCACCATTATTGGAGGATTTGTCCTATCATTATTGTAGTAATTTATATATTGAAAGGAAAAATAGAATTTTAAAATAAATCTTATAATCATGTTCAAGTTTAAAAGTAAATCATTACCTCTTTTATAGAGGTTTTTATATATATGATGCTCATCATAGTAAGTCTCAAGTACAAAAGATGAGATGCTAGCCTCTTGGTTATAATAATTGGATATAAATGTAGGGTTATATATGATGATGTATTTCATATAGAGGACTTATATTGATCTAAGGTAAAATAGAAATATTTGGAAGTTGGGTTCATCAAAATTAATTTTGATGGTGACTCCAAAGGAAATCTAGGAAATATTGGTAGAAATGGATTTTTTTTAAATGAAGGTAAAATACTCCTCACTTAATCTTGATAATATGGAAATTCAACCAATAACTATGTAGTGGTTAGGTAAACTATTATAGGGATGACAATTGTGATTAAAAAATAATATAGGTATATTTTAATTGACCAAGATTCACAAATTATTGTTAATGATCCCAAGAAAATAGATGTGGGAATTGGATAAAAAATAACATTATTTTAATGTATATCAACTATTTTTGGACTCAATACCTTGGATATATAAGGTTATATAGATATAAAAAGAGTGTATCAAATGATTTATATAATTATAGCATCGATCTTCAACTTGACGTGATTTAAAATTTAGAAGGGAACTAAACAAGGGAGATATTATCTCTTAATGAAAATAATGGTAAGGGGTTGATTGTAAAAACATAATAATTTTATAAAGATAAATAATATTATTTATAGAAATACAATATGGATATGGTCAGACCTAAAAATAAGTGTAATATTTTATTATATTTTTATGGGAGTGGACTTTAATAGAAACCATATATAGATTATTGAAAAAAATAATTATAATTAAAATATTCTATATATTTGATTTCACAATACTTTATCAGAACAAACAAAAGCAACATGTCAACTCAAATTACATAGCAAAAGATCTACAAAGTGAAGGGATATAGTAATAACACACCACAGAAGAAGGATTCCCTTAGTCATTAATAGAAATGATTAAGATAAAATCACATCCATGAAATGGATTGGCTATATGAGGTATATAAATACCTCACTAATTATAAGTTATTCAATATTTACCTAATATAATATCATAGTAAGGTTAACCATGATAAGGTTAAATAATGAACCCATATGCTATATATTCATAAATCCTTATTAAGTATCAAATAATTATTGTTCATAAGATTAATATGATTAAATCATCTCATGTTGGACTTGAGTAAATAAATATTAGATTACACACTTTCAACATGCCCTCATATAATAAATTGAGGGTTCAAGGAGACAAGACATTAATGATAATAACATATTCCCTACTAATTGAATATTTCTTACACTATTACACTCCCATATGAAGAAAACTCTAAAGACACTCCCTCTCATAATCTACTTCAATATCTTTTTAATTGAAGATAGAAAGGCTTTGGAAGGTTACCTTCCCTTTTATAGTATCCATAAGTGTACACCTCATTATATGGATATTTCATGCCCTTTGGCCAACTAGTCCTAGTCATCATAACAAGATATCCTTTATATGATCATGTTTAGGAGAAACTCCACCACAATTCCTCAACATCACCTAAAAAAAAATAAGACAAGATAATATCTAATGAAGAGTTAGATCTTGGAGCTACTTTAAGAACATATAAATAGTATGGACTAATAACCCACACATATAACTAGATGAAGGGAGAGAAATACATTTTAAATCCTCCTTTTGTATACCTTTAGAAGATCCTATGTTTCTCTTAATCCTACTTTTCTTCTTTGAATATGGGTCAAAGTTCACCCTTTTGGAATAATCTACATATAATATAATTTTTTCTACTTCATTTTATCTACTTTGAAGACAATAATAAATCCTTAGTTCATGAATTGGAGTAAAATAAATCTACCACTAATAGTAGAAATCAAACCCATATTTTGTGCATAAAAGACCCAAGGAAGATACAAAGATGTCATAAGGGGAGGATATAAGTGTTATGAACCTACTTATCTTGGGTACCTAACAATAAGTTTTTAACCTTGGTTAAGTCCCATAAAAATCTCCTTATTTCAATTAAAAACACCCTATTTATTTGCAATAGCAAATAGAAGAATCGTCTTAAAGTGGATAAGACAAAACATTTACTTTGAAATTTTAACACTTCCCCTCTAAAATTGTAGTGTTTAATTTTGAAGCCTATGGAGAAAAAAAAATCATATTTTTTCTTTATGTTGTAATAGACTCATGAAGAGTTGGAAGATAACTCCTTCTTATGATTGGATGAAGGAAGAGGTTCTGAGAGATCTTTTTGTATATTGCTCCATTGTCTCTCAATACAATGTTATATTTCATAGTACTTTGTCAAAATGAGTATAATCAACACAACTCAAGTCACATAGCAAAATATTTAGAAAGTGGAAGTGAAAGAGTGATAACACACAAGATATGAAGGATGTCCTTAAGCACTCATACAAACAATCAATATAAAATCACTCGATATAATGGACCGAGTGTTTGTGGCATATAAATACCTCAAAAATTAATTACTATGGGGTGTGTATATGTTTAAAAATAAAAGGGTTTGAAATAACCTCACTCATATTATATTATCACCATGTTATCATGCTATTTCAACAAATAAAATTATGGTATTACAACAAACTATATTATCATGACATTACATTTGAACCTAAACCTCTCCATTGGTAACCTACATTTTAATCAATTGGGCTCACACAATTTGATATTAACTCATCAATTTTTACCTTTTAAACTTTCCTTTAAAATTTAGATATTCTTTTAATTTTATTTTTTATTTAAAAACTATCTATTTATGTAAATTATTTTTAAAAGGAAAAAATTAAACTACCCCTTGAATAAAATTTATTTTATTTATCTACTTTGAAGTTAAAATATAAATGAAAAATGTCCAAGGGGGACAGCACCATGGTTTGGGCTTTGGCTCTTCTTCGGTAGGTCTAAGGTTCAAACCGTGGCGTGGGCGAGTGTGTGATGGGGTGGGTGTGTGTTAAATTCCCTATTGATAAGCATAGCTCTCGATTTTATGAGGGGTCATGGTTGGGGAAGCCTGCTCAATCTTGTGTGTTGGTCGTAGGGGTTTCTCACACTAACCAAATCAATATATATATATAATATTTTTTATGAAAAATATTTTTACTAACTTAAGTGGGTTTAATGGTAAGACTTTGTAACTCTAAATACCAAGCTTAAGGTTAGAATCATCCAATGGGGGTAGAATTGTACACCATACTTCAATAATTAGAATTTGGTTGGTTAAACATATATTAGGTAAATAACATCTTTTATGAGGATTGTCTCATGTAGCCTATGGTTTTGTGGATATTAAAAACTACTTTACCTTTAATTTTTACCTTTTTCTATCTAAAAAATAGCATTTAAAAGTTATAGTAAATTTGAAACTATTTTTTATGAAAAATATTTTTACTAACTTTTAATGGTAAGACTTTGTAACTCTAAAGACCAAGCTTAATGTTAGAATCATCCAATGGGAGTAGAATTGTAAACCATACTTCAATAATTAGAATTTGGTTGGATAAACATATATTAGGTAAATAACATCTTTTATGAGGATTGTCTCATGTAGCCTATGGTTTCGTGGATATTAAAAACTACTTTACCTTTACTTTTTACCTTTTTCTATCTAAAAATAACATTTAAAAGTTATAGTAAATTTGAAACTTACTCACTAATGTCCATATTATACAACTCAGAACAAACATAAGGAAGAATATAAAAAAAATAAAACTATTTGGGATGTGATAAATTTCAGTATTTTTTTAAACCTATCAAAGATCCTAATCTTACTTATGATCACCATTAAAAGCTTTAAATATAAATGGACATCTATTAAAGAACAAATATGCTTATGGCCCAATTAAAGACTAATTTATATCAACTTAAATATGAAAAGGACACATGAAAAAAGCAAGAGTAATGGAAAGAAATAATATATGCCTTTTATATATTATGAAAATTTGAGTCAAAGAAACACTTTAATTTAGAGATATGCAACAATATTTGAATATGTACCATTTATATATTAAACAAAAAAAAATGAGTCAAAAAAACACAACTAAGAATAGTTCAATTAATTATATTGACATCCTTGCTGAGTTAATTATGTTGACACCTTGACATTAAAATCATTGTATTTTAAAATGCAAGGCATATAATAATATTTAACTAATTATATTGACATATAAATAATAAAAAATATTTGTTTGATTGAAAATTAAGAAGTAAAAATAAATAAAATAATAAAAGTGGTATCATTAATTAAAAAACCAACATTAATTAAAAAAACTATCAAATAAAGTTTATAAATGATATCTATACTTTTTAAAATTACAGAAAAGGAATTAAATCTATCTCTGATTTTTTTTCTTTCTCCACCAGAGACTTGATTCCTTGGGATGCTTTTAAATGTTTTTATCAGATTAAATGAGATGATAAAAGTACTTATGAGGTTGTGGTTTGTAATACTCCATTCTCTTTGTGGCCCAAAATTTTTAAGCACTTTCAGAAGGCTTAGTGGACTGATTGGTGTTGGCCCCAACATAAATCCATGTTGCAGTAAAAGCCCATCTGGGTTATTCTTGGCTATCTCCTCATATTCCTATGGCTACTATTTTAAATGCTCATTGGGATCTTCTTTCTCCTCCTATTTTGCGAGCACGGTTCAAAATGGTTTGGGCCAATTATATTGAACCTAAAAAATCTTTTTTTGCCTAGATTTTACTAATGCAAGGCCTTCCTCTGGGGCACAGTCTTCACTATCTTGGCATTGAATACCATTCATGTTATTTTTATGGTGCGTTGTAGGATTATTTGCATGTGTTTTGGTCTTGCCCCAAGGCTCATTCTGCATGGACCTAGATTGATTCCTTTTTTTGCCCCTTCATTTCCTCTCCTTTTTCCTGGAAGTAAATCCTTCTTGGCGATTCACCTTCATTTTCTAAATGTTTGCTAGAAGTATAGAACATCTTCCAAATTAGCATTCTTTATCATATTTGGAAGTCCAGAAACATGATTGCTTTTTCTCATGATACTAGTTCACGGTATTTTTCCTTGGATGATTAATATGCAGTATTTTATGATTCTTGGATACAAATTTTTGTGCAGGTGGAGAAGGTTCATGTGGAGATTAAACATATTTTTAGTCTTATTGACTACTAGGGCAATGCATCATGCACTGTTAGTCACATTTCTATAGATCCTCCCTCTCATGGTTGATCTCGCTCTCACTCTTGTCACACTCCCTCCTCTCACAATTGTTGGTCCCCTTCTCAACAAGAGTGCCTTTGCACTCGTGGTGTATCCATGGTAGATTATTCCAAAAAACTTCATGGATGGGATGTTCATCCTCATTCTCCTTCCCCACCCCTTTTTACTAGTTGGGGAGATGAAATTCTTGCTGTAACCACTCCCCATTCTCATTTCGGATGGGGAGACCCTATTCACAGTGCTCCTATTTCTGGATCAGGTTGGGATATTGGGCCTCCTTTTGGTATTGATGTGCAACCCACTACTACTGGTTGGGGAGATGAAATTCCTACTATCCCCACTCACACTGCTCCTATTTTTGGATCCGATTGGTATATTGGGGCTGCTTCTGGTATTGATGAGCAGGTCAGTCTTTGCTGGCTGGCCTCTTTCCAATGCCAAATAATATTGCATGCATATAGTTGAGGTAGATGTGCCTCCACTTATTATTCTTTTTACCTACCTCTATGTGGTTCTCCTTTGTTTTCATGATGCTTTATTAGTCATGGGGTTTGTGGTATTTCATTTTTGTTGCCTTGGTTTTTTGATATCTCCTAACCCTGGGGGTTAGTTTGACAACATACTGGGGTGTGATCTTCTCCACCCATTTTTTTGATGTAAAAAGGCCTAATTATTCTTTAATGGAATTTTTCTACACTTTTTCATTCAAAAAAATTATTATTTCACATTATGTTTTTTACTTTAAAATATGAGTAAATAGATAAATAAATATTCACGCGAAAAATTATTCAATGATTGAAATTCGAGTCCCTTCGGTATTAGTATACAATATATGATTTGAAAGGCAAGTGCAATTTGAAATGCTTACACCTCTAATTGATAGAAAAGTTTAACAACCAGTAAGAAGGTTTCACAGATCACAAGTTTAGTCAACCATTCGTAGCAAAGAAGATATCGCCGGATAATGAGAACAAGTCACGGATAAAAATATTGCTAAGATATATTGGTTAAACAAAATGCTACATGGACAAGCACCTTCCATAGGACTGTGCTGCTGCTAATGTTTAAAGAGTCACAGGTTTAGATGTTAAATGCACCACAATAATTTTGATTACATGGCAAGTTGTGAAAACTATAGAATAAATTATCACTGTTATAGCAATATGAAGATGAAAGTTCTCATGGTTTTGTTGTTGTTGTTGTTATTGTATTTGGAAATCCTACATTTTGAATCACATATGTTGTTAGTGTGGTTGTTCTAATAAAGGAAAGTGCATACGAGAAGGGAAATCTCCAACCAAAGCTAAATTAAGACACATGGTGATCAATTGGGAGCCGACAAAGGAAGGCACTAGCACTTCATGGAGAAGGCCCACCATTGATGGAAGGAGGTTCCACCTCATCCAAGTGAGGACACATGGCTACTATGAGTGCAAGGACAAAAACAAGCATAATATCATTAAATAGGACATTTTTTAGTGGCTGTAAAGCTTGAATTTTGCAACCAAGCCTATAAGAGTCAATCACATGTCAATCGTAGCCACTACCCACTATACATGTGAGCCTACTTTATCCACCTACACTAGTCAGGAAGTTCATGTTCATCACATCAGCAAAGTGACACACCCAAGGAGAAACACGATAGAAGAGTAATGGTGCAGCCATCCCAATGCAATAGTAAAGAGTAGAGTGAGACACACTTAATCATCCGAAGGCCCAAAAGCTTTCAATATTTTTGGACTCAAATCCAAATACCTCAAAGTTGTTATTGCACAGGTTGTAGAAGGATTTCTTGGTTACGAGAATAAGAAGATATTTGTATACCTTTTGCATGAAACTTTGAAGGGAAGGCATCTTCCTCTTGGCTTATAAATAGGCTTGATTTCATTGTAAAAGGCATTGGAAGTTGTTTGTTCATGCTTTGGTACCTAGTCTTATCGGCTATTTATTTCACTTTTCTTTCCTAATGTAACTATGAAATCCCAAATATTTTCTCATGCCTAGGGAGCACTAAACCCTCCAAGTCTCATTATATTGTAATCATTTTAAACATGTTAATGGAATTCATGAGTAATTTTTCTCTATCCTTCTCTTGACTTGTCTTGATTCCTAGTGGTGTGTTTGTTTGGTTGTGTTCACTAAACATAGGTGAAATTTTTCATGTTCAATTACAACTTGTTATAGTTAAAAATTGGGTGCCCTAATTCTTTGGTGCATCACCCTCATAGTTCTTTACTTTCATTGCAATTATTTCCTAGCCTTAGCTTGTAAAGGTCATTATGCATCAAGGACTTAGAACCGATGAGGAGCTAGCTTCAATTAAAAACCTCAAAGTTCATCCCACAAGTGGTTTCCCTATCTATGGTGCTTCCTATAATTTTTCTCTACATGAGGCATGGATGCATTTGTCTTGTCTAGCCTCTTTGGTTTTGGCTTGAGAGGTGCATTCTGAGACAAAAACAATTTGTTTGTCATGCTCAATAGGACAAGCTTCTATGTTCATCCCACTAAGATTAAATAAGTTTGATTGTAATTTTGATGAAGATCATGGCTTCCTACTTGAAGAGAAGCACCCAAATAATTCACTTGTTGACATGCTTAACTATTAAAACTAAAAAGAGAAACCTTGAAGAAATAATTTGACAAAATATAAACTAAGATTCTAGTGGGACTCTCTATCTCATTTGCTTGTTGAAGAAAAATCTCCCCAACTAAGACTCTATTCTCAAAGGTAAGTCCCAAAGTTATATGAGCAGAAGTCCTATAACTAGAGACTTTGCCACATATAATCAATAAAATATGGTACCAAATATGAATCAAAGACAAAGAAGAAGGAATCAATGAATTAACATGGAATCCATAGCACATTAGCCTCTTATAAGTTCCTCAATATGGAATGACAGAGGTCCCCTAATTCCACCAATTCCACTGACACATGGGGTCTAATTCATACCTTGGCATTCAGATTCTTACCTTCTCAAGAGAAGGTGTTGTCACTCTAAACAAACATTTGTAGCACCTAGTAAGCTTATCCATTGTGAATTTTATTAAAAAGCAAGATATGAACTTGAGGATATTTATGGCTTCTTTCTAAGTAACAACTCATGAATGGTACCCCAGTCTTAGCCCATGATCCGTCGAAATCTAGGACCAATTGGCCGAGCTCTTATTAAAGTGATTTAATGAGAAGGCAATTGGATCATCCCTCCTAGAACTCACAACTATCAAGAGGTTACCTATAGAGGCAATAAATGATTTCAATATCCTATTCCACAATACTTGGTAAAAGATCCCCAAAAATATCTAACCACATCTAAGTATGGCATTCATTTATAATCTAAAGGCTTTTAATTTTGAGATTTCCATGATGGTCAAGTATAAAGGGGTTAATTCACTACTAGAGGTCTATGGGATAGTTATCCAAGCTGAGAAATATTTAATACAAATAGGAAGGTTTACCCCTAGACCACCTCCAACATTGATTCCCTACATTCATCACTTCCTACCACTACTCTCTGACCATACAACCCACTACCAGTATAACTCATAATCCTATATACCTAGAGAAAAATAAATCTTTCTCCCCTATAAAAGCTAAAACAAATAAAATTTTCAAAATTAAGTATCCTCACTAATGATGTCATAGCCCTTAGAAGGCAGTTTGAAATCCAAAGGTTTCCCTATCAAAATTATCCAAAGCCTTATTTTCAATACGGTAAACCAAACTTTTGATTTCCCTTAGCTAGATATCATAAGCCCTCATTTTTTACCAACAAGAATCCTAGTCATCCCTAGGTCCTAACTCAATAGATAGTACCTATGTTGGTCTCAACCCATCAAGTTCCTACAAGCTCATCTAGGAATATAATCGCCACCCATAATAATTATGTCAAAGACCCTAGTGGTTGGTACTATCCCACTCTTGAATATCCTCCCTTTGATTGTTATATCAAAATGGAATCTTAGACTATCATAATACCACTCTTCCTTCTTAGTCAAAAATCCTAATATCAAGCAAGGAATATATTACTCAATCTTTGATCATATCATCAATTGTTGACTTGTCAACCTTAAAGTAAGTCTTTGTTAGCTAGGATGAAGTGAAAGTATAAGCTATCTTAGATGAAGTAGGCCCCTCAAGCGAGAGGTTGCAAGTTCGATCAGAGTATAATACATATGCCAAAATGAGGGCCATTGAATAGTAAGGAACAAATAGTCTTATTGAGGCTAGACCTCAAAGGAGAGAAGTGGATAATCAAAGGACCCTTACAATGCAAATTACACCAATAAGTTGAGGTTTAGCAGTCCCAATAGTGATAAGATTTTCCATTGAACCACTAAGGCAACCTATTACAACTCCATCAAGACTACCTTTAATGAAAAAATACCAAGGTTTTGACAACATCAACCATTTTGAGAGTCCCTTAATTCAAAACCTTCAACATGTTAGAGAATCTAAGTAAGTCTATAGTAGCCATCCCTCTTTGGGAGGTCCTCTCTATTCTAGAATAAATGAACTTAGAATAGTCCCTAAAGAAACCAAAGGAGTTGAGTGGACAAGAATGCATATTGTGTTGTATATTTTAGGCCCAAATCCCAATAGGCCCAAGCCTATGCCATTATACTTGACCCTGATCTATGAAGATCAACTGATACACAACTACATAGTTGACTTAGGGTCCAACTGAAAGCATAAAAATATGCACCATAAAAAAAAAAAAAAAAAATGATGCACAAAGAAACCAAATGGCAATAAATCTAGCTATATAAATTGCATTGATCTATTTTTAAAATATGTTACAATGAATCCTCTTTATGAATTTTACAAATGATACAATAATAGAATAAGGTGCAATTCAAATTGTCTTCGCACCCACAAAAATGTCTTCAGAAGTGGGTTTCCTTGATACCACGATGTGAGGGTGAGATCCAAATCCTTTCACTACCTTGAATAATGTCACTTACATACAATGAAATAATAAAAGAGGTCATTAGCATTTGCAATACCCACCCAGGTTGGGCTCGTATCGATCAAGATATTAAATGAAAATAGAGTAAGTGCATGCATAAAATAATGAGAAATCTAAGCTAATACAGGAAAGTAAAAATACTCAAAATAGATGATCTACCATTAATCTAACCTAGAAATATAAATCTAAAGGAAAATATAGAAAATATTGAGAAAATTGATCACCTAAACTTGACCATCTCGGAAGAGACGATCTTGGCTATGGGACCATATCAATACAGACGATCTCTACCACAAACCTACAATTATCTAAAACTAGGTTGGGGTGATGTTGGGATGATATGAGAGTAGGTTTTTTTTTATGAATTACTGGTGGTAAATGGATGAGTGCATGTATTCAAGCATCTTAAAACCATGGTTTTGATCAAGTAAATTTTATGGATGCACTGTTAAGACTCATGTGGTGAAGCAGTGACATTGATTCGGGTAGCGAAGATGCGTGATCAAATTTTTGTAGTACTTCATGTATCAAATTGATAATAATAAAAAAATTAATCCAGGAGGGGACCCCTCCTTTTATAGCCTTCTTGGCTAGGAACCAAAATGGTAAGTGGCAATCAGGGGCAGCACTGATTGCCAATTTGTAGGTGGTGAGGACAATTGTAGGTCACTAGGGGCAACTACAAGTCATTAGGGGTGGTGGAAAATCTGAGCTGACAAGCAATCCCATTACCTAGTTATTCTTTTTTCAACTATAGGAATTTTGTCATCTCATAGGGGATAGCCTCAACTCTAATGCCATCTCGATCAATATAGCCTTGCTTTCTGTGGAGAACAAGTACCCCTTTTCTATGAAAAGGCACTAAATAGCCTTGAGGCTATCCTATGTGGATTAGATGGGTTAGAAATAGGTATTTTGGAGAGTCTCCTTATAAATATACATTTTAGGTGTCTATAGATACCCCTTTTTGGGATGCTTTGTGCCTAAACACAATGTGGAGCAAAAATAAATGATCTAAAATGGTTGAGTTGATGATGGATAATGTTGATTTGAAAAAGTTAATGTGAGATGCTCCAATCATAAAAATAGTTCATGTCTTCAAATCATTGTTTCCAACATATTGATGGATTTGATTTTAGTAAAATTTTCAGCTATGGGTGGATATTATGATATGATTCCACACTTTAGGCTTTGACTGTACTAAATAAGTAGTAGAATTATTAGCCTATTTTGTTTTGAATGTGTTTTTACATGTTATTTGACCTAGAAAGGAGGGCATATGATTGTATTTGGCAATGATTCTTGAACAAACGCAATTTACATTTTTGAGTGTTTGATTGTTGAGTTGATCTTCAAATGAAAATTTTACAGTTATTGACTACCTCTTGAGCAATGAGTCGAGGGAGGAGATGAAAAATTGATGAGAGCGATGAGGTGCTTGACCAAGATGACTCTTGTTAGCATGATTGTGATTTTAAAAAGTTTCATAGATATTTTTTTAATTATGCGTGTATCATATGGTCAACAAGACCATATTGGATGGTCAAAATCTTGGTCGTCTCAAATGAACATGCCATGTGGCATGCTAGTTTTAGATGGTCTTATCCTAATTTTTTCTATAAATAGAAAACTTTATAGGGGACCCTCATTTGTGCATCGTGCAAAACAAGGAGAGGAGGAAAGGGGTTATTTGTGTGCAACGAAGTGTTGCCCGACCAAGGATCAACCAACACAATGAACCCGAGTGTCACTTCAACCAATGGAGGAGCTAGGAAGAGAAAGGTAAGGATGAAAAATCCCCACTTTTCATTATTTAATGCAAAGTAAACCAAAATTACATTAAATAAAAATAAAATGAATGGAATGGGTAAAATGACATATTTTAAGGTAAATGAACGATGGGATGGTAATGATGATTTTTTTTTATGTTTTGTTTGGGGGTCATCTCTTATCGAAAAAATCTCATTTCATGGCCATCTCGATTGATACAGTCATGTACTATGGCCATCTAGAGTGAGATAGTCTTGTTTGTGCAATTTTTTTTTGACTTTCATGTTGATGTTGATTTTAATTTTGCTTTTGTGTGCCTTATTAGCTTATTAGAGCATGGCACTACTTCTCAAACCATTATAAGGAAGTGTATGTTGTGGTGCTTAGTGACAATGATGACTGGGAGTGGTTGAAGATTTTGAACCTTCAAAATATAGTGTGATTGGAGTCCATTCATGCTGATCAGGCCTACCTGATGGCCTTGATTGACTAGTGGAATGCTCAAACCAACACTTTTCATATATCCACTAAAGAGGTCATAGTCACCCTAGAGGACATCTATTAGATCTTACATATTTCTATCTAGGGGGTTCCCATCACTACATATAATATGATCGAGAGAAATATAGTACTATGGTGAGTGTGCAAATTATATTAGTGGTATATGATAGACTACGATGTTGCTAGTAGTGGGATGTAGGTGGATACAGGATACAACACCCATCTCCTGACAACTAGACATGTGGTGCTAATGATATTCATGTCAAACTTCATTCTACCTAAATCCTCTATCTATAGGTTCTCTTAGAACCTAGTGTACCTTTTTAAATATATAATGGAGTAGCCATAAATTATGGCATGGAGTCCCACCTTAATAGCACAACTCTATAAAGAGTTATACAATATCCATAAGTGCAGGAGGTTGGACTTGGGATGCAACTATATTTTACAGGTTTGGGGTTGGGAGTACTTCAAAATTCATTGACCTCCAAGATTACCCTATATTTCTAGGAGTGATATGATGGATAGGTAGATTACCTATGCTTTGCACTGGATCCATGATCGAGAGAGAGGTAGGAGCCACTCGTGGTAGGGTAAATTATGGTAGTACACTGAGATATTTAATGTACTATATACAAAGAAAATTGTATGGTGACCATAGCAAGGATCTCTAACCTAGGATGAGGATGGGGTGAACCTGAGGTGGGTGAGACATGTTAGATGGTTTATAAGGTACCATTGGATAGAGCATGAGTACTTATAGTACTCGAAGGTGACCCACTAGCTGGAAGTTATATAAGATGTACCTGAGGACCTAATGGTTTATAGGTGGAGGACCAAGGAATCTTGACTGCCAGTAGCATAGGTTGAGCCACTAGGAGACGAGGGTGATGCTTCACTAATCGATCTCAACATAGCAAATCTAAGGACCATAGTAGCTTATGATACATGGTGGACTATTTGGTGGGCCCAAGGTGGGGCAAAAAATGGGGGAGGAGCCACAACCATAGACCCTATGTAGCGATGAGTGCATCATCGATCAAAGAGGGAGGCAAGCATATTGTAGGGAGGTACATGGGATACTGGTACACCTAAGAGAGCTAAGGGGCTCGATCTATATGACCCTCAAAAGTATATGGGTGCTTTGAGGAAACAAATTTGGATCCTCCAGTGTTAGTTCAATGACAAGAACATATCTCATGCCACTATAAAAATTTAGTATGATATTAATATGCAGAGATGGTGAAGTTGGGTGGAGGAGAGGGATACATTAGATGCTTTGGTGGAGAGATTATAGGAGGGTCTAGACAACATGATGGTAGAGTGAGATGCTATTTGGTATCATGGTGGAAGGGTGCTATTGGAATAGGCTATATATATGGTCCAGTTGAGGGCTAGGTTATATGAGGAGCATGCTAGATACCACACCAAGAAATCCTACATCCACATATTGGAGGATGAGGTGGATATACTTGGTGTATGATTGCCCTCATGATGATCAAGTTCATCTTAGTTTCATTCACATCAAAACCATTAGATTGAGATTGCAAGGAAGCCATCTGTGACACCTCGAGTGCCACTATTCCTAGCACTAGGGATCTCCTAGACATAAAGAGCCAATGGATCCAAGTATCCTCACATAGATAAGGTTGAGGGTAGTTGTGAGAGCTAAGGTACATGGCCACACTGATGAGGGATACTACATAAGTTTCATTTTTGGATGTGAGGTCTGAGGACCCACTTATAACTATAGCCTACGGGTATTTTTGTATTAAGATGTCTTTATAACTTTGATATATATATATATATGACATGATGTTTATTTATGGTTATCATGTTTTTATTATGTATTTATGTATGTTATTATTATTATTATGAGATATGGATGATTATATGTGTATATTTGTGTATATGATGATGAATATGTGTGAGATGGATGCCTAGATATATGATTTATTTATATGTGGATCAAGATATGTGTGCGATATACTAATAATATGTGATAAATTAAATGATTAGAAAATGTGAATGTATGTGTAAATGATAAAATGAATTAATCTAGGATGCAATAACTAAGTATGAGCACCATAGATGTATAAAAGTCATGAATCAAAGTTAAAACAATTTCCTCTAAGGGCTACATTGAAACTAATACCAAATGGACATGAAATGTGTATTGACAATGTGTGAATGTAATGGAGGGTGATTAGCAAGAAGTCACAAGGGAACAATAAGGTTTTCATGAGACTAAAACATCCTAGTTAACTAGCCAAAAGTCATATACTGACCATGCGAGAACTTGAGAGATGAAAATTTGCTAGGAATACCAAGATATTCAATATTCTTATGTGCAGAGTGAAGTTCATTAATGCGATGCATAAGACTACCCCATTGCTAGGCCGATGTCTATATCCCATTTTTGTAATGGATATCACCCTATGGTCATCATTACCATAATTTTATACTTAGTTGAACTTAACTACTCTACAATGCAAGCCATCAAAGCTAGCCCATCCATAAGCTAACATTGGTATGTACAAGAGAAGGTCACTAATGTGATAGATGTGTCACTATGTGTAATACTATTACACTACCAAGTTAGTGTCTATAGCCCATTGTTGGTGATGGAGGCCATCCCATGGTTTTTGAAAAACTAAGAATTCTAGGGATTCAGGCTCTTTGAGGATTTTTTTTGGATACTCATTTTGAAGATGAGTAAGAAATTTTATTGTTTTTTTAGGAATTTTTGCTCATTTTGAGGAGGATAAAAAAAAAAAAATTTTTTTAGGGGAGAGCTTGTCCTTTTTCAATTCTCATATTTCTAGACCATGCACATAATATGAGAGCAAGGGAAAAATTTTAATTTTGAGGCAAGAACCACTTTATAGTTTCATATTTTCTTGTTCAAAAATCATATTTAAGAGTGTGAATTTTGTGTTGGGATTTTGAGATAAGCAAGGTACAATCAAAGCAAGAATCTACCTATAAGAAATCAAGATGGTTTTATACAAAATTTGAAGAGAAAACCAGGGATGGTTGAATGACTGAAAGAACCTATTGGACACCTTGTGACAACCTACTTGGGAAAAATACAAATACCAAGAAAGGGTGATGTGGATGGTAATGCACAGTAAGATGGGATGCTTTCCTTGTGAACTTTCAAAAATTAAGAGATGTGTATAAAATAGTCAGTGGTTGGCTGAACATCATTACTAATGGTCATATGGTATCTACCCTATCTTACGTAGACCACTTAATAATCAAAATATCACAATAAAATGTGTAAATTATGATAAGATAAAGAGTTTGACCAAAGACCAATGACAGTAATATAGACACGATGTTATTATTAGTGCTTATAAGAAAATACTAATGCAAGTGCAGTGATATAAATTCCTAATGCAATATGATGATAAGTGTAGCTAACCACTTGTGAAATGTAAAATCAAGACTTCTAAATGGATGGTGTAATAAATGAAGCTATGCAATGTGGTGGCAATGTGCAATGAGATATAATACATGGTGAAATGAAATGCTCTATTTTTGTGTTGTGATTTTATTTATTTTTGTTGTTTTTTTGTTATGCATAAAATACTCGTAGGTGGAGAATGTTAAGGGGTTTAGGCTCCTCAACACCTAAGTGAAACTAACCGATATGTGTATAGTCTCACCTTTTGTCTTATTATGAATGGGCCTAACTATTTTATGGTAAATTTATTGCATAGATGGCTAGGCAGGTTGGAGTTCTACTAATTTTCTTTGAGCACAAGATCACCAACTTGGAACTCTCTAGTTTTAACTTTTGTATCATAGGCTCATTTGATGCGATATTGATAAACATGAAGATGCTCAAGAGCATTAAATTGACTTTCATCAAGAAGCATAATTTGATCTAGGTGAGACTATCATGCATCATCATCAGTAATGAACTCTTGTACTAAGATGCGCAATGAAGGGATTTCAAGTTCCAAGGACATAATGGCTTTAGTGTCATATACTAGTGGGAATGGAGTTACCCCTATTGGTGTTTGAATGCTTATCATGTACACCTAGAGTGCCATAGGTAGTTGAGTATGTCAGTCATTATGATGATTATTAATTTTTTTCTTGAGGATAGCAATAACTATTTTATTCGATGCCTCTGCTTGTCCATTAGTTTATGGATAATAAGGGGTCAAAATTTTGTGCCAGATATGATACTATAAACAATGAAAACAAAACCCAAATAATGAAATATTGAGACAAGCAATGATAATTAAATAAAAGACTTTTGTATTAAAATGATGTGGAGCCTTGATCTACTTTTAAAATGATTTACCACAAGTCACAATGGTCTTATTACAAAAGAATAATTTCTTGTCATATTTGGATTACAATTAACATGAAGAGGGTACAACCCCTTTATCAGATCCAACTGAATGAAGGGTGTTTGTGTTCTCTTCTGGTATAATCAATTTATGGAGTAGGATTTTGTATCCTAGCTAGGCCACTCTTTTTTGGCAACAACCTTCAATGATCTATAACCTACACATAGTCAACAAACAAAATTTAGTAGCACCTGTTGATATATATTAAAAATAAACTACAAACTCTAAATAAAATATTTGTAGACAATGAAGTAAAAATGCAAGAAAACATAAACAATAAAATCCAACACTACCTTGCTAATACATGATATTTGATCTATCTCTTGATGGTTTGAAGTGCTATTACATAGATTCCAGAAAGTGTGTGTAAAATATCGTGCAAATATTCAAGTTCTTGATAACTCATGTCCTCCCTTATTCACAAAAGTGAATAGTATTTTATAACCCCTTTAGTAAATATTAGGGTTTTGACAATGGTAATGAGTGACTAAGATTAAATCTTGATGAGCGACTAAGATTGCAATTTTAATGAACAACAAGGATTGCAATTAATGAGTGACAAGGATTACCACATGGCATTCTAAGATGGAGTTTTGATGGATGGCTCATATATATATATATATATATATATATATATATATATATACTTAGTTATCAAGTTTGAGTTCGTATTCGAGTTCGATACTTTTAAAGTTTGAAAGAAATTCGACATGTTTAAAAATTCGTAATAAAATTCAATATATATAATAAATGTATATATATTTTCATATAATTTTTTTTATATAAAATTTAAAAATCAAATATATAAAATTAAAATATTTGTTTTTAATAATATTTTTAATCATTTTTTAAAATATATACTTTAAAATATATTAAAATATTTTTTAAAATATAAACATTTTTATAATTTTATGTTTCTTTTGGTAAATAAAGTCTTTCATTAAACCGGGTTTTAAAGGTTTACCCAAAACTGATTTACAAAAATCAGCCCATGGTTGAGGAACCCCACCAGGAACCAAACTGAGGAACCTCTATCCTCTAACTTTATGCTACTACCTAGCCAGAAACCATAAGAACCATACCAGACCACCCACCATAGTTGAAATCCCCCTTAACAAAAAGAGACACAGGTCCAAGCAGGACCCTAACTACCCCAAGAAACCACACTACACACACAAGATCACCCATAAGACCGTAGGAAACAAAAAAGTATTGCCAATGCCAATACAACAAAACATACTCAGAACATCAAAACACAGGATAGGCCAATCAAAGAAAGACCCTAGTCCTCGTCATCAACCTCCTCTTCTTCATTTTCATCTTTGTCTTCTTCGTTGTCATCAGTCTCCGGGTTGTAGACCACTGGCTTGTTGCTTTGGTATCCTTTGTTGAAGAATATTTTGGTCAAAATATCCTGTAATTCCTGCATCTGCTGATTGATGTTGGTCATCGTGTTCAGGACATACCTTTTCAATTCCATGATTGTAGTATTAGGACCCTAATCTTCAGATGTAACCTCCATGATTTTGCTACTCCCCTGAACTTGCTTGTTTTTTAGCCTCAGGGAAGACCTAATGGGCTAGTCATCAATTTTCAACCTTTTCCTTGTCGAGCCTCCCTTAGTGCTTGACTCACCCTCATGCTTCTTGATAGGGAAGAATTTTGGGAGACTACAGCTCTCGTACCCCCTCAAACTTTCACCATGAAACATCGAGGGATCCTTAGGAGGAGGGGCAGGGATATTAGGTTGGGGAGCATGGAGGACATATTTGTAAATAACCTTGAGAAGGCATTGATGCATGGGTATGGAAAAGCCTTTTTCATTGTGGGATGATGTTATGGTGTGCTTCAGGGAGTTCATAAAAAATTTGGGAATGCTTATGGGGTTAACATCCCATAAAAAGTTGACAAAGGCGTAATGGAAGATGAGTAAATTTTTACCAATGTCCTTCGTCGTGATGAATTCCATCACATTCTTCATAACCACATTCTAGAGATTCAGGAGGTTCATCCTTGTGAGTTTTTTCTTTACCTCCTTGTATATTTTTGGGTTATCCTTAAAATCTTTGATCTCCACCTCCCAGAGGTGCTTTTGTCTATGAATTGACCTACTCTTGATACTATCCAGTAATTTCCACTAGTAGCTGAACATCAATGACAAATTTGTGACCCCATATCTCCACGTGACCATCCTCCCATGTTTCCATCACATCCAGCGTAATTTCATCTTTTGTGTCAAAAAATAGACCAAAAAACCAGATGAAACACTTATCGGTCAGGATAGCCTGAGCAGCAGGCTCCATGACCACAATGTTGGGCTCAATGTAGATCATATTTGGTGAGGTAACTATCAAATTCCTCTTTGAATTATCTGAAAGCTCTCCACTCATGGTTTCCTTCAAAAAACTCCAATATTGAATAATTAAAATGTGGTGGTTCCTTTGCTTATCATATCCGCCCATTGCTAAGTCCTTAAAACCCATGCCAAAACTAGAAATGACCCGAGTATCACCTTTGCCTTGAGAATCATTCCAAATCATCATGTGTATCGTATCATCGTAAGCCTTGACCCTACTGATAGGATCCATTTACTTGGTATTGATGTGGAGGTTAGGCCCAAGACACCGAATCCTCTCAGGGAAGGTTGGCTCATGTCTCAATACGTTTAGAAACTTGTACCTCCCCCCACGGTGCACCCTCCTCACATAAATGTCCTTTTTAGGAACTAAAACCACCACCTCGTAGTCTTGCCACCTATGAGTATGAGTTTCCAAGTTGGCCTTGGGTTGATCCCAATCATATTTCAAAAAAACCGTAGCCAATAAGGAAAGCCTTCTTCTTTGGGTATTTTTCCACCTCATGATGGTGATCCCTAAGGTACATGTGACTTGCCAACACGATAGCCCCATTGTTCCACTCATAGTATTTCTTATTGGATGATATTTTCCACATCATCTGGAACCTCATTCATCCACATGATCAGCCCATCAACCTTGACCCTGATGTTCACCAGTTTGTCCACTACTTTATTGGCTTTGCAGAACACATGTTGGACAATAAATTATTCCCTCGCGTTAGCAAGGATCCTTGCTCTATTGATGATGGCCTCTATCCTCCAAGGAGGTTTCCTTTTGTTGTTGAGGAGGTTGACAATATTTAGGGAATCACCTTCCACATAGCATTTATCTTGAACCTCGTGTAGCAGATGCAAACCTCTCCACAAAGCTCTAGCTTTGACCTCATTTTTATGACTTTATGTAAATATAGTAATTTTTTAACACATAAGAAGATTCTTAAAGGTTAAATCAATATTTTTTTTGAAATATAAATTATAAGTTTTCTACCAATTATAATAAAAAATTGTTATCATGCATAAAACAAAGCACTTACAATATTTTATATTATTCAAGTTTAAAAATTAGAAAAGTTTAATTTTAGGTTAGAAGTTAATGTTAAAGAGCAATATTTTTTTTCTTTTATTTTAGGGTTAAAGAGCAATATTTTTTTTACTTTTATTTTATGGTTAAAGAGCATTGTTTTTTTTTTTGTTTTTTTTTGAAGAACTCCTAGATTATTTGACACAAGGAGCATTTCAAATAGCAGGTGCAGAATAATGAAGCCTCCAAATGGGAGATTTGTTTGTCAGCTGCAACTTTGAGAGCTATCCATTCTCTCAAATGATGATAAAGAAATAAAGAAAACAACATCCCCATGAGGTTGAGAATAGATTGAAAATGGTTGCTTCCGATAGTATATGCAAAAAAATCCAGCTTCCAAATTGCATGTTGCAAGAGGGAGATTGCAAGAGGGTTTGTTCACAGCTGTTGTGTTTATAGCACTTTTTCTATATTTTTTCAATAGCTAAAATTTGATTTTAGGGTTTTTGATCGCTTCCTCATTATTTTTTTCAATAGCTAAAATTTAATTTTAGGGTTTTTAATGCTTGTTTTTTCACCCATTTTTTTTACCGAATTTAGGGTTTTTTCAGCGAATTTATTCGATAAGGTTTAAAATTCGACGATTTTCGAATTTCAAATAAAAAAATAGACGAATTTGATAACTAAGTATATATATATATATATAATATTTATATTTATATATGTAAATATATAAATATATATATATATATGTAACAAATTATGAATGGCTAGAATTTTGTGTTTATAGATACTTTTTACAGAAAGCTCGAACATCCTTATTATTGAATAATGGTTTGTTATCCGAGATTATCTTAGATAGGATACTAAAATAATAAATGATATTATGGAGTACAAAATTTTTTATGCGTGCACTTGTTGTAGTGGTAAGTGGGATTTCTTCAACCCACTTTGTAAAATATTTAGTGATCATTATAAAGAACATGTGTTGACCCGAATATGGGGGTTATATTTTTCCAATTAGATCAAAGCCCCATTGAGAAAAATACCACAAGGAGTAGATTGGTTGCAATGCTTGTGATGGTACGTGTGATAAGTTAGCATGATGCTGATATTTTATGGACCTTTTAACATACACACAACAATCCCATTCCATTGTAGGCCAGCAGTAGCCCATTCAAAGAATGTGCTTTGCGATAGCTATGCTGTTGAAATGGCCACCACATGTACCATCATGATCTTGTGAAATGGCTCAAGTAGATTCTTGGGGCTCTAGACATCGAAGAAGAATTCCATAATAACTTCGATGATATAGTATATCTCCTAATAATAAATATTTGGTCACTTTTGCTTGAATGTTCATTTTGTGGCATGCAAGAAGCTTATAGGAGGGCTACCAAGTTTCAAGAAATCTTTGATTTGGGAGAACTAGTCTTGATAATGCTTAGCTTGGGCTAAATGAATTCTTTACTCCTCTCTTGTATCATATCATAGGAATGCAGATTGTAAGAGAAATTTAATATATATGGTTGTGATATTATCATAAAGGACCTAAGGGATTAAGGATCCCTAGGAAGCAAAGTTCAATAAGTCTTGAATTTATATAAACCAATATTGGTGTGGTTCAATATATACCATGTGGACACTTTTATCTTCTGTAGAGGTATCCCATGAGATTGTGAATTATGAGAGCATTTTAACATGAATAGCGATGACATCATGTTATGGGTTTTGCACAATAAAGGATCCCAAGGAAGCCACTATATCCGTAAAACAATTAGAGGATCGAGCGATGTCCTCGATGTCATATAACTTAAAATTTGTAAGTAATTTATCCATAATGGTTTTGTATTTTTAATACTGATAGAAGCCAAGTATTGTTTGATATCTTGGAATGTTGCTTGGCAATATTCATTCCAATTAAATGTCACCACCTTCTAGAGAAGATGATTGAATGGTCGATACTTATTTTATAGTTACATGATGAACCATCAGATGACCTGTATCTTCCCTTACAAGCTACAAAGTTTCTTGAGGTTAGTGGGGGGAGGCATGCTTGTGATTGCTTCAACCTTTTTAGGGTCAACTTCGATGCCCTATTTAGATATGATGAAACCTAAAATTTTTCTAAATGTTACTCAAAAATTTTACTTTTTAGGATTCAGGCATACATTATGCTCTAGGAGGCGGTTGAAGATATTTGTAAGAAAACCAATATGGTCTTTGATGCAATAAATATTTAGCCACCAGATCATCAACATAATCTTGAATAATATTAGGCATGTAATCATGAAAAATGTACATCATTACCCATTGATAGGTAGAACCCACATTCTTTAAGCCAAAGGGCATGACCTTATAGTATAAGGTCCCCCATGGTGTAGTGAAAGTTGTTTTAGCCTGATCTTCAGGATTGACTTAGATTTTATTGTATCTAGAGAAGATATCCATGAGAGATAGCATTTCATGGCATACGACTAAATCTACCAATGTATGGATGTTCAGTAGTGGAAAATCATCCTTGGGTCTTGCTTTATTAAGATCACAATAATTTCTGCATACATCACCCACATTTTGGTTTTTGAATGGAAACCATATTGGACACTAGTCTAGGTAGTCAATTGGTTGGATGAATCTTGCATCCAGAATTTTTTGTAATTCATATTTTATCATAATAGTGATTGTTGGATGCATCTTGTGAAGATTTTACTTGATGGGTTTAATTGTTGGATTTAGCATCAAATTATGGACAACTAGATTTGGATCCAAACCAGGTATATCTTGATATGACCAAGCAAAAAAAAAATTATACTTGTTTAGAAGAGCGAATAATGTCTCGCATTATTTGGTTGAGAGACCCTTCCCTAGTTTGAGAATATGAGGGTGTTTTGGATCATCATTGATATCGATTTTGACTATCTCTTCTATTAACATATGTGATCCCTCATCCAATTGGTGAGGAGTAGGAATCAAGTAAAATTCATCAACCAAATTAAGAGAGCCAAATACATTATCAAACTCTATCTCATCTTGGAGGATATCTAATGTCGGATGAGATAACAAATGGTAAGTTTATAGCATATCCTCATAAGGGAGAAACTCGAATGGTAAGGGTGGAAAGGCAACATAATCAAAATAAATAGCCTTAGGATTGAGAGGCAATGATAGAGAAGGGTTACCAGGATAATGGAGTGGAATGGTGAGATCAATAGAGATCATATTAATGGATGGTATATGATATCCATACTATGGAAAGATATGATCGAATATGGGAGGATGCAAATGTATCGAGGGTCATGGAGGTGGAATTGGGATGACAGGGGGAGCTCTATGGGAAGTAGGTATGATGGGATACTCAAGCAAAAGGAGATGGTGCCATAGGGGTAGAGATAATATTAAAAAAATATGAAGATAGAATTCATATAGATCCACAAGAGGCTTAATAGGGGTGAACTCCTGTTTTGAGCTGAAAGAGGGAAGAGATAAGGTTTCTCAACCAGATTTTGACCCCCATTCATACTGTGATTTCTGATCTTCTTTGACTTCTTCTTCTAATGAATCACTATCAACAATATATAGGATAGTGATATGTATATTATCACTAAGTAGATGAGTATTACCAAGATAAGCATACTCATAATAAAATTCTAACCCTAAGCCTAGGTTAAGGCATTACAAAGAATTGGTAAGAAGCTCAGCAGGTATGTGTGTACTGTAGCCTAAGCCTGATTTATCTATTAGTAGTTGATAGTGCAATTATAAAGAAATATAAGGACTTTTCTCATATCACTTTAAGTCATTCCCATGCTAGTGATGGTGATGGAAATACCACATAGCAAAGGATGAATTTGAAATATAATCAATATTTTTTTAGAATGGCTCTTCATCCTCTAGTATAGGTGGTGTTTCTGTGGTGATATCATTACCATCATAGACAAAATTGGTTTGGCCTGGGTAATACCCAAGGGAGACTATGATACCTATGGGCAATGGTATGCTACATGGTTGATCAAAGTCTCTGATTAACTCAATGAGTGGGGTGAATGTAACATATTGCACTTCATATTCACCTATACTCAGAATTTTCATGCTAATAGTGACTTGTAATAACTCTATTGAGGGATATGATGAAGGATATGAAGCTTGTGAGAAAATTAGTGTGATTATGGGTGGTTTCTCCTTGGTGGTAAAATCATGAGGGAAAGTGGAAAAATGGTCGAAATAAAAGGTGTAGGAGGTGTGTTGGATGGTTGATATTTTAATGCGCATGTTGACAAAGATGGTTTTAAAGATGATGTCATAGGTTCCTTCTTCAAATTTTGAGGTGGGAGATCGAATGATGATGAAGGAATATATAATGAAACTGATGGTGAGGGTTTTTATGGAGGTGGTGGTGGGGGAGTTATGCATGATGATGGTGTGGCATTTATGGGTTTGATGTGGTTGTTAGATCGAATGTCTAGAATTATGGAAGGTAATTTAGACTCTTGGGGATGCGCAACCATATTGCAATATTTGAAAGGCTCTAAGTTTGTAGGGATGTAGTGAACTTGACCTTCATTTATGTACTTTATGTACTGATGCAATATCGAAGGTATGCATTTCATGTCTTGAATCCAGGGCCTACCAAGTAATATGTTGTATTGCATGGCATATTCCAATATGTGACACAGTACATGAATAGTCTTTTGTCTCACTAAAATAGGAAAAAATATTGTGCCAATAGTGGAACATAGGGTATCATTAAAATATCGAAGGGTGAAAATGGAGGTCACGATGGTTGATGGTAGAATGTTGAGATGTTGGAGGGCAGTAGAGGTAATAATATTTATTGATGATATCATGTCAATCAAGACACATTTGAAGGGGATCCCATCCATGCTAGCAATTATGCATAATGGTGGATCAGGTATCTCAATGGTTATCATATAAATTTTATAATCCTAAAATTTAATCGTAGGATCTTAACATGTTTGAACATGCCCTACAAAACTGATGAACAAATTTAGTTCTTGTGGCTATGGTTTAATGGATCTAAAAATATCCATTAGAGCCTCTCAATGTAACTTGGATTTCTAAATCAACTTATATATGGAGAGATTTACTGATGACATTCATAGACTTTGAGTAAGTCTACTCCTTAGGGTAAGAACTAGGTGAGGAAGAGTAGGCATAACCTGATTTGATGCCGGTGGTGCATGTGATGTTGATGGCATATTAGCAGGATCCATGGGTTGTATGGGTTGCATTGAATACAATTTATTTCTTGTCACAATATTAATCTTTCCTGCAAAACCTTGGATATGTAGGGTGTCTTGCACATGATTAACCTACTTTGGTTGTGTTGTGGAGTTTTCTTGCTTACCCTTCAAATGTTTGTCACGTCATGGGATACTCCAACGATCACAAATAGTACTATGGATTCTGGTTGATCCACCTCTTAAACCTAGGAATAGATTACTTGGAAAGCTCTAGACATATTAGGTTGGGTAAGGAAACCCCCAAAATGTCGGTTCATCTATTAGACCTTTATGGTTCATATACCCACTATGCCAAACAAAAAAAATTTATATTACTTTGATAATTTTAATGACCAAACCTATCAGTTACGAAGCATATTAAGTCCAAACTGATTCCTCATACATAGGGTAGTCATAGCAGATTTATATTAAATGAAATAGAAAGGAAAGAGATAGAAGAACTAGTTCATTTAAATTAATTTGAATGATGTAACAATAGAAAAATATTTAGTGAAAATAAAGTGTCATCCACATATTTTTATTACAAGAACACATAAACAAGCATTACACAAACCATACACATAAGAGATGCCAAAGGAAGAGGTGGATTTTATATTGATATTCAATAGATTTACATAAAGCAAGTCCAGTAGAGTACTTGGGTCCTGTATGTCAATGATTTACAATAAACCCCTAGTTTGAATTTTCATAACAAGGGCTGATTTCCCTCCATCCTGATTGCAGTGATGTAAGGGTATCCAACTCTGGTGCATCCACGGTAAATTATCTCAGTGAACAATGCTCTCTAGCATTCTTTGGAAATTTCATAAAGAAAGGGCGATAAGAGACACAGACAAAAAACATAAGGATAATATGACTAACACAACAAAAAAAGCTTACACCTAGACTTTTTCTTTCAGATATTTGATGAAAAATTGTTGCTACAGTAGCCTTCCTTATATATCATTTGGTTGTTTGAGTAGGGTTGTAATTTCCTTCTCCAACAAAATCAATATCGTTGCACTCAAAAATAGGATGTAATAAAAAATAGGCATGTATCCCATGCCTTCACTCTTACATAGTTTGTGGTTGTTTATCATCTCCTATACCACCTTGGGCTGGTGGTTGTGCATCTCCTAAAGCATGTGTCCCGGGTGAGTTGGGACCCACTCTCCCTCCAAGTTTTTGAATTGCTTGATCGATGAACTCCCATGACTCGTCATGAAAATTTAATGAGAATAACAACAAATTTAAGTCTTGAGTGGTTTTTTTGACCTGGTCCCTTTCCCACTGCACCATGTTATCAATGAAGAAACATAGGCAATCTACCATTTCCACCAAGGACGTAAATTTTTTTGATAATTTACCACCTGAATTCAAGTCAAAGTCTTGGATCTTTTGAAATACAAATTCCTTGATATTGGGGGCCTACATGAACTCACTCAGCTTAAAACCATAGTCCTCTAGTTCATCATTAACTTTTTGCTTGGATTACACCTCTTCCTAATTCTATTTGAGCCAATTTGGTATATTCTATAAAAAGATAAAAATATTGGCAAACTCCTTAACAAATAAATAGTGATAATCGTCCTACAAGGTGGTTGACATACCAACAATGGATACATAATTCTCCTTGAATTATCTACAGATAGGGAGTATGGCATTCACCCATTGGTCTCCCTGTTGCATTCAATCTCCCAATAGGCCAATAGTATGCCTGGTGGTATAGATATCAATAAATATGAACTCTAGTTCTCTCATATTCTCCCCTATTTTATTTTTCATATCCTATTTAAGTTATTCCACCAACCGAAGTTGGATACTGGTCTGTGTAGTGGGGGTGGGTATTTTTAACTTATCAACCTCACTCTGAAATTGTTTCACTTTAATCTATAGTTGCTCAACTTCTACAGTCTTAGCCTTCAATTCTTCTAGTTCTTTTTCTACTACCTCTACCACCTATGCTTGGGAGGCCAGTTGTGATTTCATCATATCTACGGGTGTAGTTGTTGCACTTATGACACCCTTGCTTACATTGATGGTGGCCTCTTTTATGCTGGGTGGTAGTGGGATCCAAAGGTGGTAGAAGATATATCAATTGCTTCTTGCACAATTTTTCTTTAGGTCCTGATTATCCCCTTACTAGGAGACCTTTGCTCCTCCATATCCTAAATCTAATCTTCTTCATTTGTAGTGAATTGGAAGGTATCTCTCACCCTTGCTAGCATAATATTCTCGGTGTCCTCTATAGAAGGTTCTATCCTGGCCCTTTTTCTTGTAGGATATAGTGAGGGACTCCTTTCCTATACCTCATACTTAGTATGTTATAAATCCCCCCAGCTTCTACAATTTTCTTTAGAGCCTTGGGGGGAATGGGATGCTTTTCTTGATTGACAACCAGGATGGTAGAAAATAAGAAAGGTTGGCCCACTGCTAGGTCAATCTTTTTTGAAGGACACATCAGCCTCAAAGTTGATGATTTTGTACTTTGATATGAGGAGGAGACAAGTTCCTTTGCCTTAG
Organism: Wollemia nobilis; assembly: GCA_028583015.1. Taxonomy (NCBI): domain Eukaryota; kingdom Viridiplantae; phylum Streptophyta; class Pinopsida; order Araucariales; family Araucariaceae; genus Wollemia; species Wollemia nobilis. Next base: position 288,596 of record JAQPPZ010001870.1, read on the forward strand.
AGATGATGGTAGGAGAACTAGAAGAAGAGGGGAGTTTTGCTTGCTCCTGTTGCACCTCATCAACAATTTTCATCATGACCTCAAATATTTTAGTGTCCTATTAGATAAATTGGAATATGGTATCCTCAAATTCTTTTGTGGGAGTAGCTACGACCAATGGGACCCCTTATCCACCAATAGCCCTTGGTGAAACTTCAATTGAGAGCTATAATCACCAACTATTTCAAGCCTGCTATAAGGCCTCTCCTCCATCTTCCAAACTAGATCAACTGACTGGTTATTTTTAAAATTCTTCTGCATTTCATCTTCAAATTATCCTTATTGTGAGTAACTTGTAGAAGGGTGAGCTTGCCAATAACATTTCTCCTGTGATGGCCATCTGGATCATAGGCCCTCCAAGTAACTTTTGGGAAGTAGTGTGTATCTATGTTCCAAATGTCCTGCAACATGGTTAAGTGGCCTAGGTATGTGTAAGGGCCCATCGAGCAAGGGATGGGCAGTCATGGCACAGATCCCTTCTTCCTCAGATACCTAATTTTAACTTCTTTAGCCATTTTTTGAGTAATATTCAATATAGCGATTGAATTTGGGCAGTGTACAGGGAATTCCTTCAGAGGTAGTTTTGAACCATATAGCCTAATATAGGAAAACTCTTTCATGTAGAAGAAATCCCCCACCTATGCTTTGTGTAGAAACTCCCTTACTCCAATACCAATTTTTTTTAGCTCTTTCCCACATAACTGGAGGTGTACTACGAGGACTTTCTCAAAAAATATCTTGTAGTGGGAGCAGCCATCCCCCTGTTTGAGCCAGTAAGGATTTGTCCAATTGTGCTAAAAAAAATGGATCAAAAATTAATAATAGGATAAGGGAGGCATCTCCTCCTTACCAGCCAATACAACCTCCTATAAATCCTATAATTCTTCATCAATGTTATCACTAATAACATTTTCCCATAAATAGAGGGGGTTTTTATCAGTTCTATTGCACTACAGGATTAAAAACATGATCTCCTTTGTAATTGGTTCCAAATATTTGATGCCCAACACCAAGTTAATCACATCTATGTAATCTTATGCCCAGGGCTGAAGCAAAAAATTCTTGATAGGAAAGCCCTATGGTCTGTGTTTCCCCATTTTTTGGAGTGTTTCTAGGAATGAGGTTTTTATCATGTAATTGGGTTGGAGAGCCAACATCTTAAAATCCAAAACTCGAGATGTCGTAGCAAGGTATAACACCCACTGGATCCTATTTGCTATCACCTAGGCCACCACCTAATTTTTATAGTCATGAATGGTGCGACTTTTGGAATCATATGCTACCTCAAACTAGGATAAAAGGTCAGATGAGTGATAGAATTTGGGATAGGTTAAATGCCTCAAATTGGTGTTGCACTTGTTGTAAATAGGGGGAGGTTTAGTGTTGTCTCTATAACCCCTCATGTACAGGCTCCTGAGCAACATCGGGTACCACTAGCTATTTTATTTTGTAGGGTCGAAGGCATAAATGGTAACTCTCTCAACCTCCTTTTGTTGCTCCATGGTATGTCCCTATTCACGTCTAATAAATTGGCTAAGGCTTTAGCATATTATGCTCTTCCCATCCTTCTCGTCATTGAGAATGCCCTAGTAATTTCAGCAATTCTCTCTATGATAATCAAGACCTTTAGTGCGGTCGAGCTCGTTGAAGCCATGGAAATGGATGCAAAATATGATATAGGCTACTTTATTTTCCCGTTTGTGCTTGACCTCATTGAGAACAATTCTTACATGTGTGAATGATATAGAATGGATCCGCTACCCTCCTATTAAAGCATGATTATTTAATTCCAGTAGGTGAAGTGCATGCGCTTTACATCCAATGGGACATGCTGATTGGCTGGGCGCACCACCTTGTTTACGAATTGTGGCTAGAAGGCAACTTTATGGGACACATGGCAGATTTGGTTTGGATGGGGTGGGGTACTATTGAGTGATGCACGTGCGGGATCTACACCCTCTTAATTCCTCGCATGCTCCATTGGGGAGTGGAAGTGTGCGGTACTCAGGTCGAGTGCATGGATTCATGTGCTCACTCACTTTTTATGCACCCCAAGGGATTGGGGTGCACAAGACCTAATGGGCTACACAAGCTATGCACCCCAAGATATTTATGCACTCCATAGTGGAGTGCACAACCCAGAGGTGGGTGCACAACCTATACAACTGACTAAATCTTCATGCGCTCCACTATTATTGGAGCGCACAGACTTGATTTGGGATGCACATGATTATGTGCCCCAAGGGAGGTGGTGCACTCCACTTAGGAGTGGAGCACACCAGATGCTAAGAGAGCACACCAGAGTGTGCTCTCTAAAGATTTTGGCATGCCCCATTTTCGTGGAGTGTACAATGGGTATTTTTGGGGCACATGAAAGCACGTGCCCCTTAGGTGACTTAGTGTGATCCATGAGAGGGTAAGGCACACAGGATGGAGGTGAGCATGAAAATATACACACCCATGAGGGTATCATACACTTCATGATAATTGAGTGGATGAGGGTTATTTTTTGGGGTGCGCACCTTATGTGCCCCTTTGGACTGTTGCATCCTCCACCTCCCTATAGACCATGCAAAATCTGCATAGGGTGCACAAGCTTGTGTTCCCATTAAGGGCTTTGTGCACCCCGTTCTCAATGGGGCACGTGAGATTTGGGATGAGCACATGGCTTGTGCACTTAGTGGGGTATTTTCATGCTCCTATAATGGAGTGCATGGACTTTTTCTTGGGACACATGGCTTGTGCACCCTAGAGGACTTTTGGTGTGCTCCAACATTAGTGGAGCACACGGGATCTATTAAGGGAACACCACCTTGTGTGCCATTAAGGAAAGGGACTTAGATCCGCAAAAAGAGGGACTACCTTTTTGAGGTCAACATCGGCTCTGACAGGAACAAGGGGGAGGATGGAAGACACCAACTTGAGAACTCCAGACTCTCTGGTAGACCAATAACCAACTTACGCACACACACTTTTTTTAAATGCCTCACCCAATAGGATAAAATAACTTCAAGTGTTGCTCGTTAACACATATGGGCATTTCTTCCCCTTCCATGTCTTTTAACCTAGGAATTTCTTACCATTCCATGTCTTTTAACTTGTAAGTATGTTGATAGACTACTTTGGCAATTTGATAAGGTCCTAGCCACTTAGGTTCAAATTTATCTTTTTCCCCAGGTTTATTATTCTTAGGGTCCCAATAGAGCACCACTTCACCCATAGCAAAAGTTTGACCCTTGGCCTTCTTGTTGAATAACTCCATCATCCTCTTCATTTGGTTTATCATTCTTGCAACATATTCCTTCTTGTCTTCTTCCAATTTCACTAGTTGATTCGTTATCCTTTGCAACCCATATGGTCTTTCATGATCTTGCAAAAATAAGGAGAGAGGTGCTCTTTCTAGCTGAGGTAGCAGTGCCTTTTCTCCATACACTAATTCATATGGTGACTTTCTAGTAGCTCTTATTATTGACAATATGTCTGCCCACAAGGCAAATTTAAGCTCACTATCCCATCCTCTTTTGTTCTTCCCCAATGACCTCTTAATCCTGGTAATGATATTCTTATTTGAGGATTCGTCTAGCCTGTTGCCTTGAGGGTAGTAATTGGCAGAGTGAGCCAGCTCAATATTGTATTTAGTTTAAAATTCAACCATCTCATAGGAGGTAAAGTACTTGGTATTATCTATTACCAATATCCTGGGTGCTCCAACTCTAGTTAATATATTTTCCTCCAAGAAATTAATAATGGTTGTTGTTGTAGATCTCTTGAGAGGGGTTGCTTCAACCCATTTGGTTAGATAGTATGTGGCAGTGACAATCCATTTATGTCATCCTAAATAATTGGAATTGACTTCTCTAATTAAGTCTATCCCCCACTGAGAAAAAGAAGTTTCAATAATCACTGGATGTAGTGGCATTGCAGGTAGGTTTTTATTGCCGTTGAAAAATTGATAGTTGTATTATCTTCATACTGACTGATATACATCCTTGAACAGGGATGGCCAATAATATCCTGTCCTCATGATTTGATTAGTTTTTGCCTTAGGAGAAAAATGGCCATCACAGAAACTTGTATGAAATTATTTAATTATCCTAAGGGCTTCCTTCTCAGTTACACACAATAGTAACACCCCATTGGGGTACCTCCAATACAATCGATTTTCTTGAAGGTGGTATATTTGAGCCTATTGCTTAATACTCTTGATTCTACTAGTAGATTTTCTAAGTAGGAAGGATAGATTTTTTAGATAAAACAACACATCATTATACCATTCAAATACTTCATATTTAGGTTGTTCACACTGCTATTCTTCCTACACCAAGATAATATTATTCATTTCTTGTTCTTCTTTGCAAGCCATGTACTTTGCCAACACTTGGCCCTTAATAATTTTTATTTCTTTGAACTCCACATCATATTGCAGTAGCTTTACCATCCACCTTGTTGAACTGCCTATGGGCTCGGGCTAGGTGAGGACATATTTTATGGCAATGAAGGGTATATAGGCCACAACTTTATAAGAACCAAAAATATTTTTAAAATTTTCTAAGGCCTAAATGAGGGCAAAGGATTAATTTTCAATTGGTTTATATCTTAGCTAAGCCCCCTTCATTCCTAAAATCATAAAGACTATTGGTTTCTCAATTCCTTGTTCATATTTCTGGGACAATACAAGTGCTATTGTATATTCTGAGAAAAAATAATATAGGTTGAAATTCTTAGAATGGTCTGTACAAGTCAACACAGGTGTAGTGGTAATAGTCTCTTTGATATAATGAAAATATTTGATATTATCTTCATCCTATTTGATCCTTGCATCCTTTTTAATCATATCATTTAAAATATTTGCAATTGTAGCAAAATTTGGGATAAATATTCTGATAAAATTTATTTTTCCAAAGAAAGACGACTTCTTTTAGGCTCTTGGGGGTGGTATTTATGCAATTGCCTTTGTTATCTCTTGATCAATACTAATTCCCTTATTTTATACCACATGTACCAATATTTTACCATGGGTGGCTCCAAAAAGACACTTCTTTGGGTTTAAAGAAATCCCATACTCCTTACATATTTGAAAAATTTGGGGTAGATGATAAAAATGATCTGCAGAGTCCTTGGAAAATACAATATCATCCAGGTACACCACCACAATTTTAAACATTAGTCCTTTGAAGGTAAAATTCATAGCCCTTTATAAAGTAGCCCTAACATTCATCAGTCCAAATTGGCATCCTATGACATTCAAAAGTTCCCCAGGGTGTAATAAAAGCAGTTTTAAAATTGTCTTCGAGATTGACCAAATTTTGGTTGTACCCTAAAACACCATCTAGTAGAAATATTTTAGAATATCCTACTATCACTTGCAATAGTTGTTCCATATTGGGGAGGGGATAATTATCCTTGAGGGAGCTTGTTGGCATTTTTACCACATTGTTTTTATTGTTATTTTTCATGTAAAAGAATGCAAAATTTGTAGAGATACTAACTCCTTTGTTGTCCCTTCAAGTATTTTGAAAGGGAAAATGTAAAAATCTCTACAAGTTTTTGTGTTGGAGCTAAGGACAAAAAATGGCACGCTATTGCAACATGTCATGTTTTCGTGACATGTCACGTTTTTGTAGTCAAAACAGTCAATGACAGCAAGGGGGTGAAACTATCATGATATCGCGACATGTTGGAGTTTCGCGGTCAACGCAATCAAAGGCAGCACCAAATTGAAAATTTTTGCGATGTCGCGACATGTCAAATTTTTTTGACTTGCAAATGCAAAAAAGCAACATAATGAAAATATGCACAATATCGCGACATAAAGTAGCAAGGATGAGTGCCAGTGAAACTTGCAGTGATATCATGACAAAAAAGTGAGCAAGGGGCAAATGGTACAAAATGGCACGATATCGCGACATGTCACGTTATCGTGGAAGAGCTAAAAGAAAAACATAAGGCAAGCAAGATGTCACGATATCATGGTAGGAAGCGAGAATGAAGGCAAAGTCTGGAAAGTGTCATGATTTCACAACATATTGGGGCGGAAGGACCAAGTGTACAGAATGTCCCGATTTCGTGACATGTCTTGTTTTCACGATGATGTGACAAAAAAGTGCAAGGAAACGGAAAATGTCATGATTTCATGAAATATTGTTGAGATAAGGCCAAATGGGATAGTTTTTTCCAAATTGACAAACCCACCTGTGCCAACAGTTTTTAAAATCATGGTCAAAGAAGCAATTCCAAGATTAAATGTTGCTAATTACCGATGTGCGCAAGATGGAAGAACTTGAAGTAGTTTTTGATGCCACCAAAATTAAAGATGCCTCTAATATTCAAAGTTGTTGTTCATGGTTTCTTAACAACTTTTGGCTTGCCCTGATAATGGTCATTAAATGAAGAGATATAGTCTCTTGTTTCCATTTATTTGCAGTTGTAATTCATTAACAGGGACTGTCATTTCTCCGAGGTAGATTAAGGGGATCATTCTTCAAAATTTGTTTCATGTATTAAATGCTGTAATGCAAAAAAAAGAAGCAGGCACCTCTATAAATATCAATGTAAAACCTTAAACAAAAGGAGGAGAACCTTTTTGCAGAAATATTGAAGCAGAAATCCTAGATGCAATCTCGCTCCATCCTTAGTGTCTTTTGAGTCGGTGATCCAAACTATTGTTCAAATTTTGTTTTCTGAGTGTTTTACTTCTGTCTCATCCAGGGTTAATATAAGTTGAATTCTATTTTCTTGAATTTAGCTATATTTTTCATCTAAATGTTTGAAGTATAACTGAAGGCGAATCTACGACTAGTTTTGATCTGATTTCTGTCTATGCCTTAGAATCGATTGCTGCTTAAGCTTTAAGATTTGGTTTTAGAATATTTGTTATCTGAGGTTTTTCCCCATTAACTATTGGCTTCAGCTATATTTCAAATTCCTTTTTGCATTTTCCTATTTCTTTTCTGCATCTTTATCTTGAACCAGTTTAGACTAGTTTGGGAGCCAGACCTCTCTAAAGATTGGCCCGAGAGACATCTCTTTCTCTCAGCATTTCAATGTTAGCTGATTCTAGGGCACACAAGTGATTAAACCTTATAATTAGGTAGATTTGTGACCAATAGTTTTTGGCACGCCCAGTGGGACTCACAAGTTCCATTTGTTAACACTCGGAGGAATTAAGATTTTGATGAATTGTCTTGACCTCAAAGCAGCGATTGTAAGTTCATATGGTGACTCTGCTGAAGGTGACTGTATAGTACCTAGAAATTTCTAATACTGAAGCTGGTGAGAATATCTGATTCATGATCATGAGATCAAGTGCCAAAGAATTGGAATATCCAGTCGAATTCTTTGAGATTGATGTTCAGAACTGGAGGGAGCGCTCAAGATTGGTAAGTCCTGTGAACCCATCATTTGCTATTTCTTCATAGGTAGTAGGTCATTTTGTGCCATATCTGACTCCTCCCAGTACTACTATGAAGTTTGCTACATCCAGATCTAGTAGTTCAAATGGCTAGTCAAAAACCTCCTCCATGGCGAATTCTTGCTTGGAATTATTCGGGAGTGTTGGACCTACCTTTTCAAAATCCAGTTCCTACTGTAGCAATAAAGGCCTTGCCTACATATTATGGGACTAGAAAGACAATGTACGAGCATGTGTCAGATGCTATAACCTTGGCTTCAATTCATAATATCACAGACGAAGATGTCATGATCAAATTGCTTGTCCTGTCACTCTGAGGTAAGTTGTTGTGCTGGTATAGATCTTTGCCTCCCAATTCCCTCAATTCATAGGATCAATTAGCAGATATGTTAATCCAAGGGTTCAATGAGCAAGCAGATCCATTTTCTCTAGTGCATCAATTTAATAATATCAAGAGGCATCCTCAAGAGGAGATAGTGGATTTCAATGTTAGGTTTTCCCAAACTTGGCAGAGAGTTCCTGAAGGTCTTTGCCCTACTCATGAACAAGAAGTATTATATTGTTTTATGGATTTCCATTTAGATATTGGTATGAATATTAGGATGTCTGGTGTTCAAAATTTTCCTACATTGTATGCCTAGGCACAGAAGGCTGAGGTTGACTTGATTGCTGTTGGGAAATTGCCTTTGAAAATGACTATGACTATTTTTCTTGAGCTTCCTTAATATCAGCATACAGGTGCAGCCCCAACATCTTACATTGCTCCATACATATATCCTTCATCTTCATGGAATCCTCCCATACCTTCGGTACCTATGATTCCCATTCCATAGATAACCTCTCCACTTCCAACTCCTGCATTACCTTCTCCACCAGTTCCATTACCTCTACCTACATTGCCTGTGTCCTCAAGCCCAGATCCTCAATTGGTTGTTTTGCAAGAAATGCAGTCGACTATGAGAGCTCTCATCAACAAGATGACATCTATGGAGCGGATAGAAGTGGAAATGAACTATCAGCCATGAATATGTGTTCCGATAGTGACTAGAGAGCAACTTGCTCCTAGCAAGGCTATGGAGAAAGTACCTGAGAGGAACTCAACGATCTTGGTGAGTGAAGAGGCTGGCCCTTCTGAAGTTTCACATGAGCCTTCTTACTAGTGTTATTCATGCAACAACCCACATGATGATTCCACTTGCATGGTTCACCAAAATTATTTGCAAGTTCTTGAGGGAAGCCGTGTAAACATGATTCATGAGGTGGATCATAGTTCTGCGTTGTCTCCAAAGGAATACATGGCAGTCTTGACACACAGTGGCAAGAAACCAATGTTGGTAGATCCAGCTAAGATGGAGCCATTGAAAGTGCCTTCTGTACAAGAAACAAAGCAACAAATACCTACAAAGACTCATGATTCTCTAGCTCCGCAACAACAACCACCTATTTTGCCGAAGGATCCACTTCCACCATAAGCAAAAGAGAAGGAAAAAACTTCTATCTCTCAACCGCAAGTGGAAACACATGAACAAGCTAGAGTGACATTGCGGTATCCATCATTGACTAAACGGCAACGAGTGGAGGCCACCCAACAATATAAAAGCAAATTTGAAGCTGCTAGCGAAGGGAAAGAGCCGATCTCACTGGAGTACAACATCATTGAAGAACTCAAAAGGATACCAGCTAAGGTTAGTCTGTATGACAATTTGCAATTGCCTAGATAGGTAAATCTCTTATAGGAATCTCTGAAGACTACACAAAGTTAGGGGAAGGCTCCAGCCTAGGTAGTTTTGTCTCAAACTCTGACTTCTTTAGTCACAGGAAAAAATAGACCACCACATTTTTATCTTTCATTGAGAATGGAGGGACATGTGGTGCATAATTGCCTTATTGATTCAGGTGCAGCTACTACTATCATGCCAAAGGCAGTATGTGATGTCATAGGCATTGAATATACAAGGACTAGCATGGGAGTTTTGCAACTAGATGGTACCTTAGTAAAAATAGTGGGTGTAATTAAGGATGTTCCTATTTACCTGCACGCCATGCCTCAAATTACTGTGATCTAGGAGATCATAGTAGTGGACCTAGAGCCATGCTTTGGTATGTGCATTTCTCGAGAATTCACATCTAAACTCGGAGGTTTCATTTATCTGGATTTTACTCATTTGGAGGTACTTCATAAAGGTAAAAAGGTGAAGATTTTCAACGAAAAGCCTTCCACATTTCATGTAGATATAATTGATGAAGTGGATAGATAAGCAAATTCAGTGCACATGATGTTTGAAGGATTTGGCGAGCTTGACTTAATGGAAGAAGCTTTGGAAGAGCTTCGCCCAGAAAATGAATTGTCCATGGCCAATTTCAATGCCATGATGGAAACTGACTTGGGATTTTATTTCGTTCTTAATCTAGAAAAGGCTAAGGAGAAGAATGATGAGAGTCAAGATCAACTTTGGAAGCTCTATTTTTATGGAGCATGATGCAAAAATGGCATGGGAGCTGGGATTGTTTTAGTATTACATTATGGGATTCAATGATCCTATTCATATCATTTGACTTGGAGTTGTAAAATAATGTAGCAGAATACGAGGCTTTATGTTTAGGTCTTAAGAAGGCTAAAAAACTTGGAGCAAAATAGTTGCAAATTTTTGGTGACTCTGAGTTGATTATCAATTAGGTAACCAATAAGTGTGTGTGCAAGCATCATTATCTCAAGAACTACCGCAACAAGATCTGGGACCTATTCCAATCATTCTCTGCTCTCAACATGCATTCCATTCCATGAGAACAAAATAAATATGTTGACCCACTAGTTTCCATGGGAGTGAATTTTTCACCAACTAAATAGGTGGTGAGAAGGCCAAAGACAGTGAAGGTGGTGTATAGGCCCTCTATCCCTGATAAGGAAACCTTTTGGCAAGTCTTCGATAGCGATGAGCAAATTGTTAATTTTTTGGTTGGAGAAGTTTCCACCATCAAGGGAAGGACCTTGGAGCCTGAAGACACTCAAGGACTAATTCAGTTGTGGAATAACCATATTCCTAGAGGCCTCATCACTCTAGAGAGCTTGTTTGATCAAAAATATCGATCCAAGAAGTATCAAATAGAGGTCGATAGAAAATAATACATGGAGCTTCAGTTGGAGGCTGATAAAGTCATCAAAATTGGAACTGATTCCACTCCTACTGAATTGCAAGAGATCAAACAATTGTGTCAAGAGTTTTATGACATTGTAGCTTGGAGCTATGAGGATCTGAAGGGATATGATAAAGAGGTCATTCAGCACACTATCAAGCTGGAAGAAGGGGTCAGGCCCTTCAGGCAAAAGCAAATACCGATGAATCCAAATATTGAAGCCCTCATGAAGGTAGAACTTGCAAAGATGTTGCAGGCCCAGATTATATATCCAATCAAGCACTCGACTTGGGTTGCTAATTTGGTTCCAATTCATAAGAAGAACAAAGATATATGGCTATGTGTGGATTTTCAAAACTTGAATTGAGCATCCTTGAAATATCACTATCCATTACCTCGCATTGATCAGATCCTTCACGTTGTTGTTGGGGCTCAACATTTTTCATTGCTAGATGGATTCTTTGGGTATAATCAAATTTGGGTTAGGGATGAGGATCAACACAAAACTACATTCACAACCAAGTGGGGTACCTTTGCCTATCAGCGCATGCCCTTCAGATTGTCCAATGTTTGGGATACATTTCAAATAGCCATGGACATCACGTTTGGGGAGCTCTTAAACAAGATTATTGTCATCTATCTCGATGATATGACTGTATTTTCGCACAAATGAGAAGAACACTGTTTTCATTTGAGACAGATATTTGAGAAATATCGAGAGTTTGGTGTTTCCATCAACCCAAAGAAGTCTATTTTTGTGGTAAAGGAAGGTAATCTCTTGGGACATATTATTTCAGAGGATGGTTTGGTAATTGATCCATCGAGATCTGAAGCTTTGAAGAAACTATCACTCCCTGTTAATAAGAAAGAGTTGCAGTATTTCTTCAAGAAAATCAATTTTGTTAAAAAATTTGTTTCTAAATTTGCTCGAGTAGTTAAGCCCATGACTAAGCTATTAATGAAATATGCAGAGTTCAAGTGGATAGCTCAGAGGAAGAACGCATTTTAGGATATTAAAGACAAAATTGTAAAATCCCCTATGTTGATCAATCCAGACTATTCAAAGGACTTTATTCTGTATGCAGTTGGAGAGGATGAAAGCTATGCTACATTACTTACACAGGAAGGAGACGATGGGGATGAAAGACCCATTCCTTTCCTTAGCCAGGTTATCTTACCCCATGAAGAGAGATACAATTTCATTGAGAAGCAGGTCTATGCTGTCATGAAGTCTCTAAAAAAATTCAAGCATTTTGTATCTCAGAGCAAGACGATCATCTATGTCATTCACACCGATGTAAGGAATTTTATCATTCAGGGCGGCATGCTGGTTGGGTCACTAAAATTCAAGAATTTTATTGTGAGATCCATCCAACCAAGCTAGTGTGGCGTAGGGCCTTATGTCTTTTCTCTGAGGTAGATTAAGGGGATCGTTCTTCAAAATTTGTTTCATGTATTAAATGTTGTAATGCAAAAAAAAGAGGTAGGCACATCTATAAATATCAATGTAAAACCTTAAGCAAAAGGAGGAATCAAGATTTGTGACCAACAATTTTTGGCATGCCCGGTGGGACTTACAAGTTCTATTTGTTAACACCTAGAGGAATCAAGATTTTGATGAACTGTCTTGACCTCAAAGCGGCAATTGTAAGTTCATATGGTGACTCTACGAAAGGTGAGTGTATAGTACCTAAAAATTTTTAATCCTAAAGCTAGTGAGAATATCTACTTCATGATCATGAGATCAAGTGCCAAAGAATTGAAAGATCCAGTCGAATTCTTTGAGATTGATGTTCAGAGCTGGAGGGAGCACTCAAGATTGGTAAGTCCTGTGAACCCATCGTTTGCTATTTCTTCGTAGGCAGCAGGTCAGTTTGTGCCATCTTTGACTCCTCCCAGTACTACTACAAAGTTTGCTACATCCAGATCCAGTAGTCCAAAAGGCTGGTCAATAACCTCCTCCATGGTGAATTTTTGCTTGGAATGATTTGGGAGTGTTGGACCTGCCTTTTCAAAATCCAATTCCTACTGTAGCAATAAAGGCCTTGCCTACATATGATGGGACTAGAAAGACAATGTACGAGCATATGTCAGATGCGATAACCTTGGCTTCAATTCATAATATCATAGACGAAGATGTCATGATCAAATTGCTCGTCCTGTCACTCCTAGGTAAGTTGTTGTGTTGGTATAGATCTTTGCCTCCCAATTCCATCAATTCATGGGATAAATTATCAGATATGTTAATCCAAGGGTTCAATGAGCAAGCAGATCCATTTTCTCTAGTGCATCAATTTAATAATATCAAGAGGCATCCTCAAGAGGAGATAGTGGATTTCAATGTTAGGTTTGCCTGAACTTGGCATAGAGTTCCTGAAGGTCTTCACCCTAATCATGAACAAGCAGCATTATATTTTATTAGGGATTTCCATTCAGATATTGGTATGAATATTAGGATGTCTGGTGTTCAAAATTTTCCTACACTGTATACCCAGGCACAAAAGGCTGAGGCTGACTTGATTGACATTGGGAAATTGCCTTTGAAAATTACTATGCCTATTTTTCTCGAGCTTCCTCAATATCAGCATATAGGTGTAGCCACAAAATCTTACATTGATCCATCCATATATCCTTCATCTTCATTTAATCCTCCCATACCTTCAGTACCTATGATTCCCATTCCATAGATAACATCTCCACTTCCAACTTCTGCATTACCTTCTCCACCAGTTCCATTACCTCTACCTGCACCGCCTGTGTCCTCAAGCCCAGATCCTCAATTGGCTATTTTGCAAGAAATGCAATCGACTATGAGAGCTCTCACCATCAATATGACATCTATGGAGCAGAGAGAAGTAGAAAGGAACAATCAACCATGAAGATCTGTTTCGATAGTGACTAGAGAGCAACTTTCTCCTAGCAAGGCTATGGAGAAAGTACCTGAGAGGAACTCAGTGATCCTGGTGAGTGAAGAGGCTGGCCCTTCTGAAGTTTCACATGAGCCTTCTTACTGGTGTTCTTCATGCAACAACCCACATGACGAGTCCACTTGCATGGTTCACCAAAATTATTTGCAAGTTCTTGTGGGAAGCCATGTAAACATGATTCGTGAGGTGGATCATAGTTCTACGTTGTCTCCTGAGGAATACATGGTAGTCTTGACATGCAGTGGCAAGAAACCAATGTTGGTAGATCTAGCTAAGATGGAGCCATTGAAAGTGCCTTCTATACAAGCAATAAAGTAGCAAATACCTGCAAAGACTCATGATTCTCTAGCTCCGCAACAACAACCACATGTTTTGACAAAGGATTCGCTTCCACCACAAGCAAAAGAGAAGGAAAAAACTTTTGTCTCTCAGTCGCAAGTGAAAACACAGGAACAAGCTAGAGTGACATTGTGGTATCCATCATTGACTAAACGGAAATGAGTGGAGGCCACCTTGCAATATAAAAGCAAATTTGAAGTTGCTAGCGGAGGGAAAGAGCCGATCTCACTAGAGTACAACATCGTTGAAGAACTCAAAAGGATACCAGCTAAGGTTAGTCTGTATGACACTTTGCAATTGCCTAGATAGGTAAATCTCTTATATGAATATCTAAAGACTACACAAAGTAATGGGAAGGCTCCAGCCCAGGTAGTTTTGTCTCAAACTTTGACTTCTTTAGTCATAGGAAAAAATATACCACCACATTTTTATCTTTCATTGAGAATGGAGGGACATGTGGTGCATAATTGCCTTATTGATTTAGGTGCAGCTACTACTGTCATGCCAAATGCAGTATGTGATGTCATAGGCATGGAATATACAAGGACTAGCATGGGAGTTTTGCAGCTAGATGGTACCTCAGTAAAAATAGTGGGTGTAATTAAGGACATTCCTATTTCCCTGCACGCCATGCCTCAGATTACTATGATCCAGGAGATCATAGTAGTGGACCTGGAGCCATGCTTTGGTATGTGTCTCTCCCGAGAATTCATGTCTAAACTCGAAGGTTTCCTTTCTCTAGATTTTACTCATTTGGAGGTACTTCATAAAGGTAAAAAGGTGAATATTTTCAATGAAAAGCCTTCCACATTTCATGTAGAGAGAATTGATGAAGTGGACAGATTAGCAAATTCAGTGCACATGACGTCTGAAGGATTTGGTGAGCTTGACTTAATGGAAGAAGCTTTGGAAGAGATTCACCTAGAAAATGAATTGTCCATGGCCAATTTCAACGCCATGATGGAAACTGACTTGGGATGTTATTCTGTTATTAATCCTGAAAAGGCCAAGGAGAAGAATGATGGGAGTCAGGATCAACTTTGGAATCTCTATTTTGATGGAGCACAATGCAAAAATCGCATGGGAGCTGGGATTGTTTTAGTATTACCTTCTGGGATTCAACGATCCTATTCATATCGTTTGACTTGGAGCTATACAAATAATGTAGCAGAATACGAGGCTTTATGTTTAGGTCTCAAGAAGGCTGAAAAACTTGGAGCAAAACAGTTGCAAATTTTTGGTGACTCTGAGTTGATTATCAATTAGGTAACCAATAAGTGTGTGTGCAAGCATCATTATCTCAAGAACTACCGCAACAAGGTCTGGGACCTGTTCGAATCATTCTCTGCTCTCAACATGCGTTCCATTCCATGAGAAAAAAATAAATATGCTGACCTACTGGCTTCCATGGGAGCAAATTTTTCACCAACTAAACAGGTGGTGAGAAGGCCAAAGACAATGAAGGTGGTGTATAGGCCCTCTGTCCTCGATAAGGAAACATTTTGGTAAGTCTTTGGTAGCGATGAGAAAATTGTTATGTTTTTGGTTCGAGAAGTTGCCACCATCAACGGAAGGACCTTGGAGCCTGAAGATGCTCAAGGACTGATTCAGTTGTGGAATAACCATATTCCTAGAGGCCTCATCACTCTAGAGAGCTTGTTTGATCAGAAATATCAGTCCAAGAAGTATCAAATGGAGGTCGATAAAAAAGAATACATGGAGATTCAATTGGAGGATGATAAAGTCATCAAAATTGGAACTGATTCCACTCTTGGTGAATTACAAGAGATAAAACAATTGTGTCAAGAGTTTTCTGACATTGTAGCTTGGAGCTATGAGGATTTGAAGGGATATGATAAAGAGGTCATTCAGCACACTATCGAGCTGGAAGAAGGGGTCAGGCCATTCAGGAAAAATAAAATACCGATGAATCCAAATATTGAAGCCCTCATGAAGGCAGAACTTGCAAATATGTTGCAAGCCCAAATTATATATCCGATCAAGCACTCGACTTGGGTTGCTAATTTGGTTCCAGTTCGAAAGAACGAAGATAAATGACTGTGTGTGGATTTTTGAAACTTGAACCGAGCATTCTTGAAAGATCACTACCCATTACCTTGCATTGATAATATCCTTCACATTGTTGCTGGGGCTCAGCATTTTTCTTTGCTAGATGGATTCTCTAGGTATAATCAAATTTGGGTCAGGGATGAGGGTCAGCACAAAACTGCATTCACAACAAAGTGGGGTACCTTTGCCTATCAGTACATGCCCTTTGGATTGTCCAATACTGGGGCTATGTTTCAAAGTGCCATGGACATCACGTTTGGGGAGATCTTAAACAAGATTATTGTCATCTATCTCGACGATATGACTATCTTTTCACACAAGTGACAAGAACATTGTTTTCATTTGAGGCAGATATTTGAGAAATGTCAAGAGTTTGGTGTTTCCATCAAACCAAAGAAGTCCATTTTTATGGTAAAGGAAGGTAAGCTATTGGGACATATTATTTTAGAGGATGGTTTGGCAATTGATCCATCAAGAGCTAAAGCTTTGAAGAAACTATCACTCCCTACTAATAAGAAAGAGTTGCAGTATTTCTTAAGGCAAATCAATTTTGTTAGAAAATTTGTTTTCGACTTTGCTCGAGTAGTTAAGCCCATGACTGAGCTATTAAAGAAAGATGTAGAGTTCAAGTGGACATCTCAGAGGAAGAACGCATTTTAGGAGATTAAATACAGAATTGTAAAAGCCCCTATGTTGATCAATCCAGACTATTCAAAGGACTTTATTCTGTATGCAGTTGGAGAGGATGAAATCTATGCTATAGTACTTACACAGGAAGGAGACGATGGGGATGAAAGACCCATTGCTTTCCTTAGCCAGGTTATCTTACCCCATGAAGAGAGATACAATTTCATTGAGAAGAAGGTCTATGCTGTCATGAAGTATATAAAAAAATTCATGCATTTTGTATCTCAGAGCAAGACGATCATCTATGTCATTCACCCCGATGTAAGGAATTTTATCATTCAAGGTGAGATGGGTGATAAGCATGTTGTTTGGGTCACTAAAATTCAAGAATTCGATTGTGAGATCCATCCAACCAAGCTGGTGCAGGGTAGGGCCTTATGTCATTTCTATGAGGCAGATTAAGGGGATCGTTCTTCAAAATTTGTTTCATGTATTAAATGTTGTAATGCAAAAAAAAGAGGTAGACACCTCTATAAATATAAATGTAAAATCTCAAGCAAAAGGAGGAGAACCATTTTGCAGAAATATTGAAGCAGAAATCCTAGATGCAATCTCGGTCCATCCTTAGTATCTTTTGAGTCGGTGATCCAAACTATTGTTCATGTTTTGTTTTCTAAGTGTTTTACTTCTGTCTCGTCCAGTGTTAATATAAGTTGAATTTTGTTTTCCTAAATTTAGTTGTATTTTTCATCTGAATGTTTGAAGTATAACTAAAGGCGAATCTATGGCTAGTTTTGATCTGATTCATGTCTATGCCTAAGAATCAATTGTTGCTTAAGCTTTAGGAT
This sequence comes from Wollemia nobilis, assembly GCA_028583015.1. Lineage (NCBI taxonomy): Eukaryota > Viridiplantae > Streptophyta > Pinopsida > Araucariales > Araucariaceae > Wollemia > Wollemia nobilis. Next base: position 305,992 of record JAQPPZ010001870.1, read on the forward strand.
CTAGTTTTAGAATATTTGTTATCTAAGGTTTTTCCCCATTAACTATCGACTTCGACTATATTTCCCATTCCTTTTTGCATTTTCCTATTTCTTTCCTGCATCTTCATCTTGAACCAGTTTAGACTAGTTTGGGAGCTAGCCCTATCTGGAGATTGGCCCGAGAGACATTTCTTTCTCTCAGAATTTTAATGTTGGCCAAGTCTAGGGTGCACAAGTGATTAAACCTTGTACTTAGGCAGATTTGTGACCAACAGTTTATGGCATGCCCAGTGGGACTCACAAGTTCCATTTGTTAACACCTAGAGGAATCAAGATTTTGATGAACTGTCTTGACCTCAAAGCGACGATTGTAAGTTCATCTGGCGACTCTGTTGAAGGTGAGTGTATAGTACCTAGAAATTTCTAATCCTAAATTTGGTGAGAATATCTGCTTCATGATCATGAGAACAAGTGCCAAAGAATCGAAAGATCCAATCAAATTATTTGAGATTGATGTTCAAAACTAGAGGGAGCGCCCAATATTGGTAAGTGCTGTGAACCCGTCATTTGTTGTTTCTTCACAGGCAGTAGGTCAGTTTGTGCCATCTTTGACTCCTCCCAGTACTACTACAAATTTTCCTACATCCAGATCCAGTAGTCCAAATGGCTGGTCAACAACCTCCTCCACGGTGAATTCTTGCTTGGAATTATTCGAGAGCGTTGGACCTACCTTTTCAAAATCTAGTTCATGCTACAGCAATAAAGTCCTTGCCTACATATGATGTGACTAGAAATTAAATGTACGAGCATGTGTCAAATGCAGCAACCTTGGCTTCAATTCATACTATCACAGACGAAGATGTCATGACCAAATTGCTTGTCCTGTCACTCCAAGGCATGTTGTTGTGTTGGTATAGATCTTTGCATCCCAATTCCATAAATTCATGGGATCAATTATTAGATATGTTAATCCAAGGGTTCAATGAGCAAGAAGATCCATTTTCTCTAGTGCATCAATTTAATAATATCAAGAGGCATCCTCAAGAGGAGATAGTGGATTTCAATGTTAGGTTTTCCCGAACTTGGCAGAGAGTTCCTGAAGGTCTTCACCCTACTCATGAACAAGCAGCATTATATTTTCTTAGGGCTTTCCATTCAGATATTGGTATGAATATTAGGATGTCTGGTGTTCAAAATTTTCCTACACTGTATGCCCAGGCACAAAAGGCTGAGGCTGACCTGATTGACGTTGGGAAATTGCCTTTGAAAATGATTGCCTATTTTTCCTGAGCTTCCTCAATATCAGCATACATGTGTAGCCCCAACATCTTACATTGCTCCATCCATATATCCTTCATCTTCATTGCATCCTCCCATACCTTCAGTACCTATGATTCCCATTCCATAGATAACCTCTCCACTTCCAACTCTTGCATTACCTTCTCCACCAGTTCCATTACCTCTACCTGCACCGCCTGTGTCCTCAAGCCCAGATTCTCAATTGGTTGTTTTACAAGAAATGCAATCAGCTAGGAGAGCTCTCACCAATAATATGACATCTATGGAGCAAAGAGAAGTGGAAAGGAACTATTAGCCATGAAGATTTGTTCCGACAGTGACTAGAGAGCAACTTGCTCCTAGCAAGGCTATGGAGAAAGTACCTGAGAGGAACTCAATGATCCTGGTGAGTGAAGAGGCTAGCCCTTTTGAAGTTTCACATGAGCCTTCTTACTGGTGTTCTTCATGCAATGACCCACATGACGAGTCCACTTGCATGGTTCACCAAAATTATTTGCAAGTTCTTGTGGGAAGCCGTGTAAACATGATTCATGAGGTGGATCATAGTTCTGTGTTGTCTCTCTTGAGGAATACATGGCAGTCTTGACATGCAGTGGCAAGAAACCAATGTTGGTAGATCTATCTACGATGGAGCCATTGAAAGTGCCTTTTGTACAAGCAACAAATTAGCAAATACCTACAAAGACTCATGATTCTCCAGCTCTGCAACAACAACCACCTGTTTTGTCGAAGGATCCGCTTCCACCACAAGCAAAAGAGAAGGATAAAACTTATGTCTCTTAGTCGCAAGGGGAAACACAGGAACAATCTACAGTGACGTTGTGGTATCCATCATAAACTAAACAAAAATGAGTGGAGACCACCCAACAATATAAAAGCAAATTTGAAGTTGCTAGCAGAGGGAAAGAGCCGATCTCACTGGAGTACAACATCATTGACGAACTCAAAAGGATACCAGCTAAGGTTAGTCTGTATGACACTTTGTAGTTGCCTAGATAGGTAAATCTCTTATAGGAATCTTTGAAGACTACACAAAGTAAGGGGAAGGCTCCAACCCAGGTAGTTTTGTATCAAACTTTGACTTCTTTAGTCACAGGAAAAAATAGACCACTAGCTTTTTATCTTTCATTGAGAATGGAAGGACATGTGGTGCATAATTGCCTTATTGATTCAGGTGTAGCTACTACTATCATGCCAAAGGCAGTATGTGATGTCATTGGCATTGAATATACAAGGACTAGCATGGGAGTTTTGCAGCTAGATGGTACCTCAATAAAAATAGTGGGTGTAATTAAGGATTTTCCTATATCCCTGCATGCCATGCCTCGGATTACTATGATCTAGGAGATCATAGTAGTCGACTTGGAGCCATGCTTTGGTATGTGTCTCTCCCGAGAATTCATGTCTAAACTCAGAGGTTTCCTTTATCTGGATTTTACTCATTTGGATGTACTTCATAAAGGTAAAAAGGTGAATATTTTCAATGAAAAGCCTTCCACATTTCATGTAGAAAGAATTGATGAAGTGGACAGATAAGCAAATTTAGTGCACATGATGTCTAAAGGATTTGGCGAGCTTGACTTAATGGAAGAATATTTGGAAGATATTCACCTAGAAAATGAATTTTCCATGGCCAATTTCAATGCCATGATGGAAACTGACTTGGGATGTTATTCCGTTCTTAAGCCAGAAAAGGGTGAGGAGAAGAATGATGGAAGTCAAGATCAACTTTGGAAGCTCTATTTTGATGGAGCGCGATGCAAAAATGGTGCTGAAGCTGGGATTGCTTTAGTATTACCTTCTAGGATTCAACAATCCTATTCATATTGTTTGACTTGGATTTATAAAAATAATGTAGCAGAATATGAGGCTTTATGTTTAGGTCTCAAGAAGGCTAAAAAACTTGGAGTGAAACAGTTGCAAATTTTTTGTGACTCCGAGTTGATTATCAATCAGGTAACCAATAAGTGTGTGTGCAAGCATCATTATCTCAAGAACTACCGCAACAAGGTCTAGGACCTATTCAAATCATTCTCAGCTCTCAACATGCATTCCATTCCATGAGAACAAAATAAATAAGTTGACCTGTTGGCTTCCATGGGAGCGAATTTTTCACCAACTAAGCAGGTGGTGAGAAGGCTGAAGATAGTGAAGGTGGTGTATAGGCCCTCTGTCCCCGATAAGGACACATTTTGGCAAGTATTTGATAGCGATGAGCAAATTGTTAATTTTTTGGTTTGAGAAGCTACCACCATCAATGGAAGGACCTTGGAGCCTGAAGATGCTCAAGGACTAATTCTGTTGCGGAATAACCATATTCCTAGAGGCCTCATCACTCTAGAGAGCTTGTTTGATCAGAAATATCAGTCCAAGAAGTATCAGATGGATGTCTATAGAAAACAATACATGGAGCTTCAGTTGGAGGCTAATAAAGTCATCAAAATTGGAATTGATTCCACTCCTGGTGAATTGCAAGAGATCAGACTATTGTGTCAGGAGTTTTCTGACATTGTAGCTTGGAGCTATGAGGATCTGAGGGGATATGATAAAGAGGTCATTCAGCACACTATCGAGTTGGAAGAAGGGGTCAAGCCCTTAAAGAAAAATCAAAGACCGATGAATCCAAAGATTGAAGCCCTCATGAAGGCGGAACTTGCAAAGATGTTGCAAGCCCAGATTATATATCCGATCAAGCACTCGACTTGGGTTGCTAATTTTATTCTATTTCGTAAGAATGGAGATATACGACTGTGTGTGGATTTTCAAAACTTGAATCGAGCATCCTTGAAAGATCACTACCCATTACCTCGCATTGATCAGATCCTTCACATTGTTGCTGGGGTTCAACATTTTTCATTGTTAGATGGATTCTCTGGGCATAATCAAATTTGGGTCAGGGATGAGGATCGGCACAAAACTGCATTCACAACCAAGTGGTGTACCTTTGCCTATCAGCGCATGCCCTTCGGATTGTCCAATGCTGGGGTTATGTTTCAAAGAGCCATGGACATCACATTTGGGGAGCTCTTAAAAAATATTATTGTCATATATCTCGACGATATGACTATATTTTTGCACAAACAAGAAGAACATTGTTTTCATTTGAGACAGATATTTGAGAAATGTCAGGAGTTTGGTGTTTCCATCAACCCAAAGCAGTCCATTTTTGTGGTAAAGGAAGGTAAGATATTGGGAAATATTATTTTAGAGGATGGTTTGGCAATTGATCCATCGAGAGCTGAAGATTTGAAGAAACTATCACTCCCTGCTAATAAGAAAGAGTTGCAGTCTTTCTTCGGGTAAATCAATTTTGTTAGAAAATTTGTTTTTGACTTTGCTCGAGTAGTTAAGCCCATGACTGAGCTATTAAAGAAAGATGCAGAGTTCAAGTGCACAGCTCATAGGAAGAACGCATTTCAGGAGATTAAAGATAGAATTTTAAAAGCCCCTATGTTGATCAATCCAGACTATTCAAAGGACTTTATTCTGTATGCAATTGGAGAGGATGAAAGCTATGCTACAATACTTAGACAGGAATGAGACTATGGGGATGAAAGACCCATTGCTTTCCTTAGCCAGGTTATATTATCCCATGAAGAGAGATATAATTTCATTGAGAAGTAGGTTTATGTTGTCATGAAGTCTCTGAAAAAATTCAAGCATTTTGTATCTCAGAGCAAGACAATCATCTATGTCATTCACCCCGATGTAAGGAATTTTATCATTCAGGGTGGCGTGCTGGTTGGGTCACTAAAATTCAAGAATTTGATTGTGAGATCCATCCAACCAAGCTAGTGTGGCGTAGGGCCTTATGTCTTTTCTCTGAGGTAGATTAATGGGATCGTTCTTCAAAATTTGTTTCATGTATTAAATGTTGTAATGCAAAAAAAAGAGGTAGGCACCTCTATAAATATCAATGTAAAACCATAAGCAAAAGGAGGAGAACCTTGCAAAAATATTGAAGCAAAAATCCTAGATGCAATCTTGCTCCATCCTTAGTGTATTTTGAGTCGGTGATCCAAACTATTGTTCACGTTTTGTTTTATGAGTGTTTTACTTATGTCTCATCTAGTGTTAATATAAGTTGAATTTTGTTTTCCTAAATTTAGCTATATTTTTCATCTGAATGTTTGAAGTATAACTGAAGGCAAATCTATGGCTAGTTTTGATCTGATTCCTATCTATGCTTAAGAATCGGTTTTTGCTTAAGCTTTAGGATTTGGTTTTAGAATATTTTTTATCTGAGGTTTTTCCCCATTAACTATCTACTTCGGTTATATTTCCCATTCCTTTTCGTGTTTTCCTATTTCTTTCTTGCATCTTTATCTTCAACCAGTTTAGACTAGTTTGGCAGCCAGCCCTCTCTAGAGATTGGCCCGAGAGACATCTCTTTCTCTCGGCCTTTCAATGTTGGCCAAGTCTAGGGCTCACAAGTGATTAAACCTTGTACTTAGGCAGATTTGTGACCAACAATTTTTGGCACGCCCGGTGGGACTCACAAGTTCCATTTGTTAACACCCGAAGGAATCAAGATTTTGATGAACTGTCTTGACCTCAAAGCGGCGATTGTAAGTTCATCTGGTGACTCTATTGAAGGTGACTATATAGTACCTAGAAATTTCTAATCCTGAAGCTGGTGAGAATATCTACTTCATGATCACGAGATCAAGTGCCAAAGAATCGAAAGATCAAGTCAAATTCTTTGAGATTGATGTTTAGAACTGGAGGGAGCACTCAAGATTGGTAAGTCCTGTGAACTCGTCATTTGTTGTTTCTTCGCATGCAGCAGGTCAGTTTGTGCCATCTCTGACTCCTCCCACTACTACTACAAAGTTTGCTACATCCATATCTAGTTTTCCAAATGGTTGGTCAACAACCTCCTCCATGATGAATTCCTGCTTGGAATTATTTGGGAGCATTGGACCTGCCTTTTCAAAATCCAGTTCTTGCTATAGCAATAAAGGCCTTACCTACATATGATGGGACTAGAAAGACAATGTATGATCATGTGTCAGATGTGACAACCTTAGCTTCAATTCATAATATCATAGATGAAGATGTCATGATCAAATTGCTCGTCCTATCACTCCGAGGTAAGTTGTGTTGGTATAGATCTTTGCCTCCCAATTCCATCAATTCATGGGATCAATTATTAGATATGTTAATCCAAAGGTTCAATGAGCAAGCAGATCCATTTTCTCTAGTGCATCAATTTAATAATATCAAGAGGCATCCTCAAGAGGAGATAGTGGATTTCAATGTTAGGTTTGCCCGAACTTGGCATAGAGTTCCTGAAGGTCTTCACCCTACTCATGAACAAGCAACATTATATTTTCTTAGGGCTTTCCATTCAGATATTGGTATGAATATTAGGATGTCTGGTGTTAAAAATTTTCCTGCACTATATGCCCAGGCACAGAAGGTTGAGGCTGACCTAATTGCCATTGGGAAATTGCCTCCGAAAATGACTATGCCTATTTTTCTTGAGCTTCCTCAATATCAGCATATAGGTGCAGCCCCAACATCTTACATTGCTCCATCCATATATCCTTCATCTTCATTTAATCCTCCCATACATTTAGTACCTATGATTCCCATTCCATAGATAACCTCTCCACTTCCAACTCCTGCATTATCTTCTCCACCAGTTCCATTACCTCTACCTGCATCGCCTGTGTCCTCAAGCCTAGATCCTCAATTGGCTATTTTGCAAGAAATGCAATCGGCTATGAGAGCTCTCACCAACAAGATGACATCTATGGAGCGGAGAGAAGTGGAAAGGAACTATCAGCAATGAATATTTGTTTTGGTAGTGACTATAGAGCAACTTGATCCTAGCAAGGCTATGGAGAAAGTACCTGAGAGGAACTCAATGATCCTGGTGAGTGAAGAGGCTAGCCCTTTTGAAGTTTCACATGAGCCTTCTTACTGGTGTTCTTCATGCAACGACCAACATGACGAGTCCACTTGCATGGTTCACCAAAATTATTTGCAAGTTCTTGTGGGAAGCCGTGTAAACATGATTCGTGAGGTGGATCATAGTTCTGTGTTGTCTCCTGAGGAATACGTGGAAGTCTTGACACGTAGTTGCAAGAAACCAATGTTGGTAGATTTGGCTAAGATGGAGCCATTGAAAGTGCCTTCTGTACAAGAAACAAAGCAACAAATACCTAAAAAGACTCATGATTCTCCAGCTCTGCAACAACAACCACCTATTTTCTCAAAGGATCCACTTCCACCACAAGCAAAAGAGAAGGAAAAATCTTCTGTCTCTCAGCCACAAGAAGAAACATAGGAACAAGCTAAAGCAACGTTGCGGTATCCATCATTGATTAAACAAAAATGAGTGGAGGCCACCTTGCAATATAAAAGCAAATTTGAAGTTACTAGCAGACGAAAAGAGCTGATCTCGCTAGAGTACAACATCATTGAAGAACTCAAAAGGATACTAGCTAAGGTTAGTTTGTATGACACTTTGCAGTTGCCTAGATAGTTAAATCTCTTACAGGAATCTCTGAAGACTACATAAAGTAAGGGGAAGGTTCCATCCCAGGTAGTTCTGTCTCAAACTTTGACTTCTTTAGTCATAGGAAAAAATAGACCACCACCTTTTTATATTTCATTGAGAATGGAGGGACATGTAGTGCATAATTGTGTTATTGATTCAGGTGCAGATACTACTGTCATGCCAAAGGTAGTATGTGATGTCATTGGCATGGAATATACAAGGACTAGAATGGGAGTTTTGTAGCTAGATGGTACCTTAGTTAAAATAGTGGGAGTAATTAAGGACGTTCCTATCTCCCTGCATACCATGCCTTAGATTACTGTGATCTAGGAGATCATAGTAGCGGACTTGGAGCCATGCTTTGGTATGTGTCTCTCTCGAGAATTCACGTCTAAACTCAGAGGTTTCATTTATTTGGATTTTACTCATTTGGACGAACTTCATAAAGGTAAAAAGGTGAATATTTTCAAAAAAAAGCCTTCCACATTTCATGTAGAGAGAATTGATGAAGTGGACAGATTAGCAAATTTAGTGCACATGATGTCTAAAGGATTTGGCGAGCTTGACTTAATGGAAGAAGCTTTGGAAGAGCTTCGCCTAGAAAATGAATTGTCCATGGCCAATTTCAACGCCATGATGGAAACTAACTTGGGATGTTATTTCGTTCTTAAGCCAGAAAAGGGTGAGGAGAAGAATGATGGAAGTCAGGATCAACTTTGGAAGCTCTATTTTGATGGAGCACAATGTAGAAATGGCACTGCAGCTGGGATTGTTTTAGTATTACCTTCTGGGATTCAATGATCCTATTCATATCGTTTGACTTGGAGCTGTACAAATAATGTAGTAGAATACAAGGCTTTATGTTTAGGTCTCAAGAAGGCTGAAAAACTTGGAGTGAAACAGTTGCAAATTTTTTGGTGAATCTGAGTTGATTATCGATCAGGTAACCAATAAGTGTGTGTGCAAGCATCATTATCTCAAGAACTACCACAACAAGGTCTGGGACCTGTTCAAATCATTCTCTGCTCTCAACATGCATTCCATTCCATGAGAACAAAATAAATATGCTGACCTGTTGGCTTGCATGGGAGCAAATTTTTCACCAACTAAGTAGGTGGTGAGAAGGCCGAAGACAGTGAAGGTGGTGTATAGGCCCTCTATCCCCGATAAGGACACATTTTGGCAAGTCTTCAATAACGATGAGAAAATTGTTAATTTTTTGGTTTGAGAAGCTACCACCATCAAGGGAAGGACCTTGGAGCCTAAAGATGCTCAAGGACTGATTCAGTTGTGGAATAACCATATTCCTAGAGGCCTCATCACTCTAGAGAGCTTATTTGATCAGAAATATCGGTCCAAGAAGTATCAAATGGAGGTCTATAGAAAAGAATACATGGAGCTTCAGTTGGAGGCTGATAAAGTCATCAAAATTGGAACTGATTCCACTCCTGGTGAATTGCAAGAGATCAGACAATTATGTCAGGAGTTTTTTGACATTGTAGCTTGGAGCTATGAGGATCTGAGGGGATATGATAAAGAGGTCATTCAGCACACTATCGAGCGGGAAGAAGGGGTTAGGCCCTTTAGAAAAATCAAAGATCAGTGAATCCAAATATTAAAGCCCTCTTGAAGGCGAAACTTGCAAAGATGTTGCAGGTCTAGATTATATATCCAAACAAGCACTCGACTTGGGTTGTTAATTTGGTTCTAGTTCATAATAAGAATGGAGATATACGGTTGTGTGTGGATTTTCAAAACTTGAATCATGCATCCTTGAAAGATCACTATCCATTACCTTGCATTGATCAGATCCTTCACATTGTTGTTGGGGCTCAGTGTTTTTCATTGCTAGATGGATTCTATGTGTATAATCAAATTTGGGTCAGGGATGAGGATCAACACAAAACTACATTCACAACCAAGTGGGGTACCTTTGCCTATCAGCGCATGACCTTCGGATTGTCCAATGTTGGGGCTACATTTCAAAGAGCCATGGACATCATGTTTGGTGAGCTCTTAAACAAGTTTATTGTCATCTATCTCGATGATATGACTGTCTTTTCGCACAAATGAGAAGAACACTATTTTCATTTGAGATAGATATTTGAGAAATGTCGAGAGTTTGGTGTTTCCATCAACCCAAAGAAGTAAATTTTTATTGTAAAGGAAGGTAAGCTCTTGGGACATATTATTTCAGAGGATGTTTTGGTAATTGATCCATCGAGAGCTGAAGCTTTGAAGAAACTATCACTCCCTGCTAATAAGAAAGAGTTGCAGTCTTTCTTCAGGAAAATCAATTTTGTCAAAAAATTTGTTTTCGACTTTGCTCGAGTAGTTAAGCCCATGACTGAGCTATTAAAGAAATATGCAGAGTTCAAGTGGATAGCTCAGAGGAAGAACGCATTTCAAGAGATTAAAGATAGAATTGTTAAAGCCCCTATGTTGATCAATATAGACTATTCAAAGGACTTTATTCTGTATGTAGTTGGAGAGGATGAAAGCTATGCTACAGTACTTACACAGGAAGGAGACGATGGGATGAAAGACCCATTGCTTTCCTTTGCCAGTTTATCTTACCCCATGAAGAGAGATGCAATTTCATTGCAGGGCTATGCTGTCATGAAGTCTCTAAAAAAATTCATGCATTTTGTATCTCAGAGCAAGATGATCATCTATGTCGTTCACCCCGATGTAAGGAATTTTATCATTCAGGGCACGATGGGTGATAAGCGTGCTAGTTGGGTCACTAAAATTCAAGAATTCAATTTTGAGATCCATCCAACCAAGCAAGTGCGGGGTAGGGCCTTATGTCATTTCTTCGAGGCAGATTAAGGGGATCGTTCTTCAAAATTTGTTTCATGTATTAAATGCTGTAATGCAAAAAAAAGAGGCATGCAACTCTATAAATATCAATGTAAAACCTCAAGAAAAATGAGGAGAACCTTTTTGCAAAAATATTGAAGCAAAAATCCTAGATGCAATCTCGCTCTATTCTTAGCGTCTTTTGAGTCGGTGATCCAAACTATTGTTCACGTTTTGTTTTCTATGTGTTTTACTTCTGTCTCATCCAGTGTTAATATAAGTTGAATTTTGTTTTCCTGAATTTAGCTATATTTTTCATCTGAATGTTTGAAGTATAACTGAAGGTGAATCTACGACTAGTTTTGATCTGATTCCTATCTATGCCTAAGAATCGGTTGTTTCTTAAGCTTCAAGATCTGGTTTAGAATATTTGTTATCTGAGGTTTTTCCCCATTAACTATCTGCTTCGGCTATATTTCCCATTCCTTTCCGCATTTTCCTATTTCTTTCCTGCATCTTTATCTTGAACCAGTTTAGACTATTTTGGGAGCCAGCCCTCTCTGGATATTGGCCCGGGAGACATCTCTTTCTCTCGGCATTTCAATGTTGGTCGATTCTAGGGTACACAAGTGATTAAACCTTGTACTTAGGCAGATTTGTGACCAACAATTTTTGGCACGCCCGGTGGGACTCACAAGTTCCATTTGTTAACACCCGAAGGAATCAAGATTTTGATGAACTGTCTTGACCTCAAAGTGGTGATTGTAAGTTCATCTGATAACTCTGCTGAAGGTGAATGTATAGTACCTAGAAATGTCTAATCTTGAAATTGGTGAGAATATCTGCATCATGATCATGAGATCAAGTGCCAAAGAATCGAAAGATCCAGTCGAATTCTTTGAGATTGATGTTCAGAACTGGAGGGAGCGCTCAAGATTGGTAAGTCTTATGAACCTGTCATTTTCTATTTCTTCGAAGGCAGCAGGTCAGTTTGTGCCATCTTTGACTCCTCCCAATACTACTACAAATTTTGCTACATCCAGATCCAATAGTACAAATGGCTGGTCAACAACCTCCTCCACAGTGAATTCTTGCTTGGAATTATTTGGGAGCGTTGGACCTGCATTTTAAAAATCTAGTTCTTGCTGCAGCAATAAAGGCCTTGCCTACATATGATGGGACTAGAAATACAATGTACAAGCATGTGTCAGATGTGGCAACCTTGGATTCAATTCATAATATAACAGACGAAGATGTCATGATCAAATTGCTTGTCCTGTCACTTCGAGGTAAGTTGTTGTGTTGGTATAGATCTTTGCCTCCCAATTCCATCAATTCATGGGATTGATTATCAGATATGTTAATCCAAGGGTTCAATGAGAAACCAGATCCATTTTCTCTAGTGCATCAATTTAATAATATCAAGACGCATCCTCAAGAGTAGATAGTGGATTTTAATGTTAGGTTTGCCCGAACTTGGTAGAGAGTTCCTGAAGGTCTTCGCCCTACTCATGAAAAAGCAGCATTATATTTTCTTAGGGATTTCCATTTAGATATTGGTATGAATATTAGGATGTCTGGTGTTCAAAATTTCCCTGCATTGTATGCCCAGGCACAGAAGGCTGAGGCTGACCTGATTGCCATTGGGAAATTACCTTTGAAAATGACTATGCCTATTTTTCTTGAGCTTCCTCAATATCAGCATACAAGTGTAGCCCCAACATATTACATTGCTCCATCCATATATCCTTCATCTTCATTGAATCCTCCCATACCTTCAGTACCTATGATTCCCATTCCATAGATAACCTCTCCACTTCCAACTCTTGCATTACCTTCTCCACCAGTTCCATTACCTCTACCTACATCGCGTGTGTCCTCAAGCCTAGATCCTCAATTGGCTATTTTGCAAGAAATGCAATCGGCTATGAGAGCTCTCACCAACAAGATGACATCTATGGAGCAGAGAGAAGTGGAAAGGAACTATCAGCCATGAAGATTTGTTTTGACAGTGACTAGAGAGCAACTTGCTACTAGCAAGGCTATGGAGAAAGTACCTGAGAGGAACTCAGTGATCCTGGTGAGTGAAGAGGTTGGCCCTTCTAAAGTTTCACATGAGCCTTATTACTGGTGTTCTTCATGCAACAACCCACATGACGAGTCCACTTGCATGGTTCACCAAAATTATTTTCTAGTTCTTGTGGGAATCCTTGTAAACATGATTCATGAGGTGGATCATAGTTCTGCACTATCTCCTAAGGAATACATGGCAGTCTTGAAATGTAGTTGCAAGAAACCAATTTTGGTAGATCTAGCCAAGATGGAGCCATTGAAAGTGCCTTATTGTACAAGCAACAAAGCAACAAATACCTGCAAAGACTCATGATTCTCCAGCTCTGCAACAACAACCATCTATTTTGCTAAAGGATCCGCTTCCACCATAAGCAAAAGAGAAGGAAAAAACTTTTGTCTCTCAGCTGCAAGCGAAAACATAGTAACAAGCTAGAGCAATGTTGCATTATCCATATTTGACTAAATGAAAATGAGTGGAGCCCACCCAGCAATATAAAAGCAAATTTGAAGTTGCTAGCATAGGGAAAGAGCCGATCTCGTTGGAGTACAACATCGTTGAAGAACTCAAAAGGATACCAGCTAAGGTTAGTCTGTATGACGCTTTAAAGTTGCCTGGATAGGTAAATCTCTTATAGGATCTATGAAGACTACACAAAGTAAGGGGAAGTATCTATCCCAGGTAGTTCTATCTCAAACTCTGACTTCTTCAGTCATAGAAACAAATAGACCACCACCTTTTTATATTTCATTGAGAATGGAGGGACATGTGGTGCATAATTGCTTTATTGATTCAGGTGCAGCTACTACTGTCATGCCAAATGCAGTATGTGATGTCATTGGCATGGAATATACAAGAACTAGCATGGGATTTTTGTAGCTAGATGGTACCTTAGTAAAAATAGTGGGTGTAATTGAGGACATTCCTATCTCCCTACACGCCATGCCTTAGATTAATGTGATCCAGGAGATCATAGTAGCAGACCTAGAGCCATGCTTTGGTATGTGTCTCTCCCGAGAATTCATGTCTAAACTCGGAGGTTTCCTTTCTCTAGATTTTACTCATTTGGATGTACTTCATAAAGGTAAAAAGGTGAATATTTTAAACAAAAAGCCTTCCACATTTCATGTAGAGAGAATTGATGAAGTGGACAAATTAGAAAATTTAGTGCACATGATGTCTAAAGGATTTGGCGAGCTTGACTTAATGGAAGAATCTTTGGAAGAGCTTCGTCTAGAAAATTAATTGTCAATGGCCAATTTCAACGCCATGATGGAAAATGACTTGGGATGTTATTCCATTCTTAATCCAAAAAATGCTGAGGAGAAGAATGATGGAAGTCAGGATCAACTTTGGAAGCTCTATTTTGATGGAGCACGATGCAAAAATGGCACTGGAGCTGGGATTGTTTTAGTATTACCTTCTGGGATTCAATGATCCTATTCATATTGTTTGACTTGGAGTTGTACAAATAATGCAGCAGAATACGAGGCTTTATGTTTAGGTCTCAAGAAGGCTGAAAAACTTGGAGTGAAACAGTTGCAAATTTTTGGTGACTTCGAGTTGATTATCAATCAGGTAACCAATAAGTGTGTGTGGAAGCATCATTATCTCAAGAACTACCACAACAAGGACTGGGACCTATTCAAATCATTCTCTACTCTCAACATGCATTCCATTCCATGAGAACAAAATAAATATGTTGACCTGTTGGCTTCCATGGGAGCGAATTTTTCACCAACTGAGTAGGTGGTGAGAAGGCCGAAGACAGTGAAGGTGGTGTATAGGCCCTCTGTCCTCGATAAGGACACATTTTGGCAAGTCTTCAATAGCTATGAGCAAATTGTTAATTTTTTTGTTCGAGAAGTTGCCACCATCAAGGGAAGGACCTTGGAGCCTGAAGATGCTCAAGGACTAATTCAGTTGTGGAATAACCATATTCCTAGAGGCCTCATCACTATAGAGAGCTTGTTTGATTAGAAATATCAGTCCAAGAAGTATCAAATGGAGGTCTATAGAAAATAATACATGAAGCTTCAGTTGGAGGTTGATAAAGTCATCAAAATTGGAACTGATTCCACTCCTGGTGAATTGCAAGAGATCGAACAATTGTGTCAGGAGTTTTCTGACATTGTAGCTTGGAGCTATGAGGATATGATGGGATATGATAAAGAGGTCATTCAGCACACTATCAAGTTGGAATAAGGGGTCAGGTCCTTCAGGCAAAAGTAAAGACCGATGAATCCAAATATTGAAGCCCTCATGAAGGCAAAACTTGCAAAGATGTTGTAGGCCCAGATTATATATCCGATCAAGCACTCGACTTGGGTTGCTAATTTGGTTCCAGTTCATAAGAAGAACGGAGATATATAGCTGTGTGTGGATTTTCAAAAATTGAATCGAGCATCCTTGAAAGATCACTACCCATTACCTCGCATTGATCAGATCCTTCACGTTGTTGCTGGGGCTCAACATTTTTCATTACTAGATGGATTCTTTGGGTATAATCAAATTTGGGTCAGGGATGAGGATCAGCACAAAACTGCATTCACAACCAAGTGGGGTACCTTTGCCTATCAACGCATGCCCTTCGGATTGTCCAATGCTGGGGCTATGTTTCAAAGAGCCATGGACATCACGTTTGGGGAGCTCTTAAACAAGATTATTGTCATCTATCTCGATGATATGACTGTCTTTTTGCACAAATGAGAAGAACACTATTTTCATTTGAGATATATATTTGAGAAATGTCGGGAGTTTGGTGTTTCCATCAACCCAAAGAAGTCCATTTTTGTGGTAAATGAAGATAAGCTCTTGGGACATATTATTTCAGAGGACGGTTTGGCAATTTATCCATCGAGAGCTGAAGCTTTGAAGAAACTATCACTTCCTGCTAATAAGAAAGAGTTGCAGTCTTTCTTCGAGCAAATCAATTTTGTCAAAAAATTTGTTTTCGAATTTGCTCGAGTAGTTAAGCCCATGACTGAGCTATTAAAGAAAGATGCAGAGTTCAAGTGGACAACTCAGAGGAAGAATGCATTTCAGGAGATTAAAGACAAAATTGTAAAAGCCCCTATGTTGATCAATCCAGACTATTCAAAGGACTTTATTTTGTATGCATTTGGAGAGGATGAAAGCTATGCTACAGTACTTACACAGGAAGGAGACGATGGGGATGAAAGACCCATTACTTTCCTTAGACAGGTTATCTTACCCCATGAAGAGAGATACAATTTCATTTTGAAGCAGGTCTATGCTATCATGAAGTCTCTAAAAAAATTCATGCATTTTGTATCTCAAAGCAAGACGATCATCTATGTCGTTCACCCTAATGTAAGGAATTTTATCATTCAGGGTGAGATGGGTGATAAGTGTGCTAGTTGGGTCACTAAAATTCAAGAATTCAATTGTGAGATCCATCCAACCAAGCTGGTGCGGGGTAGGGCCTTATGTCAGCAATTAGCAAAAACTGCGGCCTCTGAGATAGTTGATCATCAAGTGAGCGATCCTGCTGAAGAAAGGAATCTAAGGAATACCTTTTCACAAAGCCAAGATTGGGTAGACGACCTTGTGGATTATTTCTCAATGGGTGGATGTCCCCCACAATTAAATGCTTCACAAAGGAGAAGGTTTTGCATACAAGCTCTTAGGTATGTAATGTTTCTCGAGGGATTATTCTTCAAAAATATTGATGGAGTTCTCCTAAGGTGTGTAAATAAATCTGAGAAGGCCAAACTCCTAAAGGAATTTCATTCTGGCATGTTGGAAGGACATTACGTTGGTAGACCTATGGCATTAAATATTATTCAGGTTGGTTGCTACTGGCCAACTTTGTTTGTGGATGCTTTCAAGATTGCTCAAGCTTGTGACAAATGCCAATAGTATACGGGATGGATCAGAAATGCACCATTGCCACTACAACCAATTCAAGTTGAATCACCTCTCTAGCAGTGGGGGCTAGACTTTATTGGGATCATTGATCCAAACTCTTCAGCAAGACACAGGTATATTCTGGTGGCTACTGATTACTTTACTAGATGGTCTAAGGCCATTGCAACCAAGGCTATGAATCAGGATGTGGTAATCACTTTCATTGAAGGACTCATCACGCATTTTGGCATTCCTGATGCCATTATTACAGACAACAAAACTCCATTCATCGGAGCCAAGTTAGGTGAATTTGCAAATAAGTATGGTATTTTTCTGAAGACATCCTCCAATTATTACCCTCAAGGTAGTGGCTTGGCAGAGTCCACAAACAAGAACTTGTTAAATATTTTAAAGAGGTCCCTGGGGGATAATAAGAAATCCTGGCACCTTTTGCTAAATCAGGCATTATGGGTAGATAGAATTTCAATCAAGAATTCTATCAAGACTTCACCATATGCCCTGGTATATGGGAAAGAGGCAATATTACCTATTTATTTAGAATTACCTACATACAACAATTGAAGGAATTCCCAGATGATGAAGAAAATATGGATCCCATGAGCATACGATTGGCTTAGTTGTAGCTAGAAGAGCAATGTTCATTGGCCTATGATGAGTTTTCTAAGCATTCATAGGTGGTATCAAAATGGTTTCACAAAGGTTCTATTGACCGCACATTCAAAATAGGTGACTTAGTCTTAAAGTGGAACGAAAAGAAGGCTAAGCCAAGGATGCACCAGAAATTTGATGCTCTGTGGGAGGGTCCATTCCAGATTGTTCATGCAAGTTTAGAAAATTCATTTTATCTTGAATATTTGGATGGTAATCCACTTCCCATTTTAGTGAACGACTTTCATTTGAAACCCTACATTTCTTGGTGGAAGACATTTGCTCCAAAACAAAAAAAAAATCTTTTTGCACGCGAGCCCGCAGGTACGTTTATTTCTTTTTCTTTTCCCTCCAAGCAGTTAGTGGCTTTCTTCTACTTCTTTCTTCCTTACTTCATTCCCTTCCTCTCCCTTCCTCTCCTACTCATTCTGTAAATAATCCATCCACTATTATTGTTTCTACTCCCTTCTCTGATGTTCCCTTTTCTTCAATCCCCTTTCTTCTAATCCTTTATCATTTGAGCATTTTTCCACAATACCTACCACTTCCTCCATTCCATCCATTCCCATTTCATTCTTTGTTTTCATCAAAACCCAGCATCTAGTAGAACTGTAGCACCCTATTAATGTATCTACCGCTTCCACTTCTCCATTGTCCACCTTTTCATAAATCCCCATTCTCGTTCCACAGCTTGCGCATTCGCTGGTCATCATTCCATTCATTTCCATTTTTGCAATTCAGGTGCTTTTCACTACTACCATGGAGATATTTTCACAACACCTGGTGATTACCCAGCTCAACAGAGCTAGGCAAAATGCAGTAGTTCCAAAAAAAAACATAAAGGAAGTTCTGCTCTTCCATAAATTTCTATTGAAGGTCCTATTTTGAGTGTCGAGTACCAGCAAGAGATTATTGCAGTAGTCTGCAGAGCAGTCTAGAATCAACCATCATTCACTTCTTGCTCCTCTAGCTTCTTGACTCTGTTGCCCAATGGATTAAGGCCTGAGATTCATGCATACAATAGAACTGTATACCCCGCGAGCCCCCAAGAATATTGGCATTTTTGCCACATTGTTTTTATTGTTATTTTTCATGTAAAAGAATGCAGAATTTGTAGAGATACTAACTCCTTTGTTGTCCCTTCAAGCATTTTGAAAGGGAAAATGTAAAAATCTCTACAAGTTTTTGTGTTGGAGCTAAGGACAGAAAATGGCATGATATCACGACATGTCATGTTTTCATGACATGTCACATTTCCATGGTCAAAATAGTCAACGACAGCAAGGGGGTGAAACTATCACGATATCACGACATGTTGGAGTTTCGTGGTCAATGCAGTCAAAGGCAGCACCAAATTGAAATTTTTTGTGATGTCGTGACATGTCACGTTTTTGCGACTTGCAAAGGCAACAAAGCAACATAATGGAAATATGTGTGATATCGCGACATAAAGTAGCAAGGACGAGTGCCAGTGAAACTTGCAGCGATATCACGACAAAAAAGTGAGCAAGGGGCAAATGGTGTGATATCGTGAGATGTCGCATTATCGCGGAAGATCTAAAAGAAAAACACAAGGCAAGCAAGATGTCGCGATATCATGACAGGAAGTGAGAACGAAGGCAAAGGCAGGAAAGTTTCATGATTTCATGACATATTGGGGTGGAAGGACCAAGTGTACAGAATGTTGTGATTTTGTGACATGTCTTGTTTTCGTGATGATGTGACAAAAAAGTTCAAGGAAATGAAAAATGTCACGATTTCATGACATATTGTGGAGATAAGGCCAAATGGCGAAACATGTCACGATTTCACGACTTGTTCCATTTTCGCGCCTTGTTGCGATGAAGGAGAACTAAATGGCGAAAATGTCGTGATTTCGTGACATGTCACATTTTCACAACCTATTGTATTTTCACGAAATGAAAGTTGACAAGTACAAGGCAAACATCAATTGTCACGATATCATGACATGTCACATTTTTGCGATAAAGGAACTTGAAAGACAATGCTAAGTATAGACTATCGCAATTTCATGACATGTCCTGTTTTCGCTCCTTGCAGGAAGATGAAGGCCATGAAAGAGAAATATGTCACGATTTCATGACATGTCACATTTTCATGACTAGTGGTAGAGAGAGAAGGCCTTAAGGTAAAAGTGTCACAATTTCACGACATGTCACATTTTCGTGACCTGTCACATTTTCACGATCGAAGCAACAACAAAGGCTCGATATAGTTCAGTTTGCATTTTCCTTCAGAATTGCATAGGAGAATGCATGAAGAAGATAAGGATCAAGCTCTTCAACTAACAAAATCGATGGGACAGTTTTTTCCAAATTGACAAACCCACCTATGCTAGCAGTTTTTAAGATCATGGTCAAAGAAGTGGTTTCAAGATTAAATGTTGTTGATTACTGATGTGCACAAGATGGAAGAACCTAAAGCAGTTTTTGATGCTACCAGAATTAAAGATGCCTCCAATATTCAAATCTGTTTTTCGTGGTTTCTTAAAAACTTCTAGCTTGCCCCGATAACGATCATTAAATGAAGAGATATAGTCTCTTGTTTCCATTTATTTACAGTTGTAATTCATTAACAGGGACTGTCATTTCTTTGAGGCAGATTAAGGGGATCGTTCTTCAAAAAAAATTTCATGTATTAAATGTTGTAATGTAAAAAAAAGAGGCAGGCACCTCTATAAATATCAATGTAAAACCTCAAGCAAAAGGAGGAGAACCTTTTTGCAGAAATATTGAAGCAGAAATCCTAGATGCAATCTCGCTCTATTCTTAGTTTCTTTTGAGTCGGTGATCCAAACTATTGTTCAAATTTTATTTTCTAAGTGTTTTACTTCTGTCTCGTCTAGTGTTAATATAAATTGAATTTTGTTTTCCTGAATTTAGCTGTATTTTTCATCTGAATATTTGAAGTATAACTGAAGGCGAATCTACGACTAGTTTTGATCTGATTCTTGTCTATGCCTAAGAATCGGTTGCTTCTTAAGCTTTAGGATCTGGTTTTAGAATATTTGTTATCTAAGGTTTTTCCCCATTAACTACGGCTTCGGCTATATTTCCCATTCCTATTTCTTTCCTGCATCTTTATCTTTATCTTGAACCATTTTAGACTAGTTTGGGAGCCAGCCCTCTCTGGAGATTGGCCCGGGAGACATCTCTTTCTCTCGGCCTTTCAATGTTGGCCGAGTCTACGGTGCACAAGCGATTAAACCTTGTACTTAGGCAAATTTGTGACCAATAGAGCTCATGTTTAAATTTCTAAAATACACACAAAGCCTAATTTCCCCATTCTTTGCACTAAGTTTTCTATCCAGGAAGAGAACCTCACCTTATTAATGATCTTTGCATTAAGTAATTTTTGTACCTCCTTTTGCATAACAACATGTAGGGTGGGATTAAAATTCATTTGCTTCTGCCTAAAAGGCTTGGAATCCTCTTTCAGGGGAATAATATGGGTCATCACCTCGGTGTTGAATGTTCTCAAATACTCGTAGCTCCAAGAAAAACTATTTCTATTTTTCTCAAATATTGGATATACGACTTCTTTTCTTTGGTTGGTAGTCCTCTATCAATCCTGACCATTTTTGGATCCCCTACTGTCCCAGCATTGACCTCTTCACCTTTTGATTCAAGGGGTGCAGTTCTATGTGCCTTATAAAAATTATCACAAAGAGACTCCAAGGACACTAGCCCCTGCGTATTTTATTAGTTTTAAGTTGTATCACTTCAATGGGGATTCCTATAACATGTTACAATTTTTCTTCATATTTCTCATCACAAATTACCCCAGCAAATTGATTCTATACTATCATAAAATCTTTGATATCAGCATCATCTTGGAAAACTTGCAGGTAAACCATATTTTTAGGGATAGAGGTATGGTACACAAATATAGTGGGAAACCTATCCATATATTTTGTATCAATTTCAAGGTTATATGCCCTAGAAGCATTGACAACCAATATATTGATAACATGGCTTTTCTCCCTAGATATATGCAATATATTAAAGGCCAAGAATTTGCTGATTTCATCTAGAATAGCTTGCTTATATTGCTTCAGCCTAGGGTGCTTGGTCTGATATCTCCCCTTGATTTGCTATATGATCAACTCAGCATCCCCATATACAGTGAGGAAGTTTATACCTAGATTCTTAGCTTTCCTTAGACCCAACAGTAGAGCCTCATATTCAGCCACATTATTAGTACATGGGAATTCTAGTTGGTAAGGCACCCCTAGGTAATTGCCTTTTATGTCAGTTAGATTAATCCCAACTCCTACCCCTATTTGTGACTTGGCTCCATCAAATGTCATGGTCCACATTTTAGTGGTAAGAACCTTATCTGACTTAGCATATATAGCATCTCTAATTTTTGGATCCATTCCTTCAGCATTGGGTACTTCTTTAAGAAAGGGAGTGTGCCAAATGGAATAAACTCCTAACTCTTTCTCTTCTACAGAGCTAACCAAATTTATTGTGGTGTTGTCAGGTTTCATGAGTTCTACTAATATTTTGTTGAAGGGCTCCCTCCTTAAAGTTGCTTGTTATTTGGATGAAAGGGGAATGGTGGCATATGACCAGTCTAGTTGGATTGATCCACCTAGTTGTTCATCCCAATGTCGAGACAATAATAAGGAAAATAATGGGTCCACATCAACCACTGCCACATCCATAACAATCCCTTTCTTTGGATATTGGTCTAAGAAGACTAAAAGGCCTGTAATTATTCCCACATAGGTCACCTACCTATTGTCCATGATAGAAATAGGAGGAGAGTCTTTGGTGCATATCAGTCCTAACTAGTCGACCACTTGTTTTGGCATAACATTATGATATGCCCCACTATCTAGCATGCAATTGTGTATCACATAGCGGTCACCATACCCTGATGTATATATGAGAGAGATATAGAATAGTATTATTGAGGTAGGGGTTATGCTTGAATGGTTGGAACTGGAGGCTACTAAAATATGATTCTCTCCCTGATCAGTCAACCCAAAGGCTTTACAAATTTGTTCTCTATATTTAGGAATGGTCATCAATTCATCAAATGTTATGTTAATTTTTTGATTGGCTAGTTCCATACCTATATCAAATTTTGTTCTTCTAACATCTATTCCACTATTAACAGGTTCCATTCTTTCATGAGGGGGAGCTTGATGGACTTAAGTGTTCCTTCTCACTCCTCTTATTTGGTTTTTCAATAATGGTACTATTACGTAACTTGGTGGCATGGACTCTTTCTAAGGTCTCAAATTATTCGGCTATAGGGGTCAATTTACCCTGTCTTGTCTGCTCGAAGTGGCTATTTTGGGGCATTTTCAAGATTTTCACATCATCATCGGTGAAGGTAGTGGACCGGTTATCAGGATTTATAGACTAATTGGATTCATCTAGAATTGGTGGGATGTTAATTATTTCTTCCCATTTCCAATAGGCATTCATTATGATTTTATCCTCATATTCTTCTTCAAGGTTAACATCAAAATGGAGGCCATGGTTTACGCCACAATCGATAGGATTGTTATGGGTATCACAAGCTGGGTAAAAGAAGTTAAAATAAAAGGCCACATTAACAAATATCATGGGATTGGGAATGAAATCATGGTCTTTCTAGATCTCTTTCCTCCTCCAATTATTGTTTGAATTTCTACCTCCCTCCAATTCCTATTAAAATTCCTTCTGAAAGGAGATCTACTATTATTCTAGTGCTGAGAGGGTTCACCATTATCATTCTTGTCTCTCTCAATTTTAGATACTCTTTTGTTCATGGACAAGAACATCTTTGTGACTTGTGATGATAATTTCTAGATAATCTCTGGTTCTCATTTTTTTTTTTTTCAAACCCCACCTTTTTATATTGTATTTTAGTTTGGTTGGGAGTGGTGTCTGTTGAGGTAGCCTTCATATCCCCACTATCTATCATGTCCCGTTATATTACAATGGCCCTCTCCATACAGGAATCAATGGTGAGCATGGGCTATTGTCTTAGCTCATAGTTAAAATCACTAAGGAAGGCATTTTTATAAAAGTAGATGGACTGGTGATCGTTGGGCCTTAAAGTAGTAGGGATTCAGTTTCTCAGTTTGGTAAACCGCCTATTAAAATCATAAACTATTTCATTCTCTTTATTTTTCATGGTGGCCAATTCAGTTAATAGGGACTACTCATTTTTTTTTCATATTTCTTGAGGAAGGTAACTTATAAATCATGGAGAGTCCCAATGGAGTCAGTTGTCAGACTTTTAAACAATTCTCTAGCATATTTTTACAGGGTTTGTAAGAATAGTCAAAGGACAACATCTTCATGTTCTACCTACAAGTTGTCCATAGCGTACAAGAAATATTTAACATGATCCTCCCCAGTCATGGTATTGTCCCCTAATAACTTATGTAGGTACTTATGAGCCTTTGGGGGTATAGGGTTCAAAAATTGAGGTAATATGAAAGGCCTATACCTATTTAGGCACTAGTTATTAAAAGGAAGGTTGGCCATTGGTGTGACTGGGCCTCTCGGGACAACAAATGTAATAGGTAGGGAAGTACTGATTTGAGGACTTTGAGGAATGTACTAAGAATTGCTACTACTTTGATTACTAGAAGGAATGGAAATCATAGTGCACTTTTTTCTTTTACTTATTCTTAAAAGTACCTATGGGTTCAGCAGTTCGGGGTAGAGCTTCTCATCACTTCGTCCTGTGGCTGCCAGACCATATCCTTTTTTTGAATGTGTTTAGAATTGCCAGCATAATGTGCAAAAAGTGGGAAATGCTCTCTCTGGCTAATATTGCTTAGCCCAAAAAAATCATAGGGAATAAAAATGAAAATATATGTCGCAATGGGAGTAATATAACAAAAAGAAATTAAAAATTCCCTCCTTGACAATGGTGCCAAAAAATATTGTGGAGTTTTCCTGCTTACCCTTCAAATGTTTGTCACATCATGGGATACTCTAACGATCACAACCAACACTGTGGATTCTTGCTGATCCACCTCTTTAACCTAAGAATATATTACCTAGAAAGCTCTAGATAGACTAGGTTGGGTAAGAAAACCCCCAAACGGTGGGTTCATCTGTTAGACCTTTATGGTGCAAATACCCACTATGCTAGACAAAATGTTTTTATATTACTTTGATAATTTTAATGACCAAACCTATTAGTTACGAAGCATATTAAGTCCAAACTGGTGCCTTATCCATGGGATAGTCATAGCAAATATTAAACAAAATAGAATGGAAAGAGATAGAATAACTAGTTCATTTAAATTAATTTGAATGACGTAATGATATAATATTATTAACTAGTAAAGAGAGTGTCATACATATATTTTGATTACAAGAACACATAAAATATCATTACACAAACCATACATATAGGATATGCCAAAGGAAGAGTTGGAGTTTATATTGATATTCAGTAGATTTACATAAAGTAGGCCCATCAGAGTACTTGGATCTTGTATGTCAATGATTTATAATAAACCCCTAATTTAAATGTTCATAACAAGGGGTGATTTCCCTCTATACTTATTGTAATGATGTAAGGATATCCAACTCTGGTGCATCCACAGGAAATGATCTCAATGAATGGAAATGGTAGAAATAAAGAGTGATAAGAGACATAGATAGAAAACACAAGGAGAATACGACTAAAACAGCAAACAAAGCTTATACCTAGTCTTTTTCTCTCAGAGGTTTGATTAAAAACTATTGCTATAGTAGCCTTCCTTATATAGCATTTGGTTGCTCGAGCAGGGTTGTAACTACCTCCTACAATTGGATCAATATTTTTGCACTCAAAAAAATAATGTAATAAAAAATGGGCACATAGCCCACATCTTCTCTCTTACGTAGGTGGTGGCTACGTATCATCTCCTATACCACCCTAGGCTAGCAGTTGTGCATCTCTTGGAGCATGTGTCTGGAGTGAGATAGGCCCCACTCCCCCTCCAAGATTTTAAATTTCTTAATCGATGAACTCCCATGTATCGTCATGAAAATTTAATGAGAATAACAACAAATCTAAGTCTTAAATGGCTTTTTTGACTTGGTCCCTTGCACACTACATTGTGTTATTAGTGAAGACACATAGATGGTCTACCATTTCCACCAAGTACATAAACTATTTTGATAATTTTCCATCCAAATCTAGGTCAAAGTCCTAGATATTTTGAAATACAAAGTCCTTGATATCGAGGGCCTACATGAACTCACTCAGCTTAAAACCATAGTCGTCTACTTTGTCGTTAACTTCCTTATCGGCTTCCACCACCTTCTAATTCCATTTGATCTATTCTGTAAAAAGATAAAAACCTTGGCGAACTCCTTAGCAAAGGAACAGTGGGAATCATCTGACAAGTTGGTTGACATCCTAGAAATGAGAACGTAATTCTCCTTGAATTCCTTATAGATAAGGAGTATGGCATTCACCTGTTGGTATCCCTCCTACAATCGATCTCTCAAGAGGTCAATAGTATGCCTAGTGGTGTAGATATCAATAAATATGGACTCTAGTTCTCCCATATTCTCCCCTATTTTATCTTTCATATATTGTTTAAGTTCTTCCACCAACCCAAGCTGGATACTGGCCTATGCAGTGGATGGTGTAGGAATTTTTAACTTATCAACCTCACTCTAGAGTTGTTTCACTTTAATATATAGTTTCCCCACTTCGATGGCCTTAGAATTCCATTCTTCTAGTTCTTTTTCTACTACCTTTGCCACCTATGCTTGGGAGGCCTGATGTGATTTCATCATATCTACGGGTGTAGTTGCCACTCTTATGAAACCCTTGCTTACATCGATGGTGGCCTATTTCATGATATGCGATAGTGGGATCTCAAAGATAGTAGTAGATACATCAACTACTTCTTGCACAACTATCCTTCAAGGTATGATTACCCCCTTACTAGGAGACCTTTGCTCCTCCATATCCTGAATTTGATCTTCTTCCTTCGTAGTGAATGGGAAGGTGTCCCTCAGTCTTGCTAGCGTAATATTATTGGTGTCCTCTATAGAAGGTTCTTTCTTGGCCCTTTTTCTAGAAGAAGACAATGAGGGACTCATTTCCTGCACCTCATATTCCCTTCGTATGTTAGAAAGCTCCCCAACTTCTACAATTTTCTTTAGATCCTTGGGGTGAGCGTGATGCTTTTCTTGATTGAAAACTAGGTTGGTATAAAATAAGGAAGGCTATCCCACTACCAGGTTGATCTTTTCTAAAGGATGCATTAGCATCAAAGTTGATGATGCTATACTCTAAGATGAGGAGGAGACCAATTCCTTTCCCTTTGAGGTGGCGATAGGAGAACTAGAAGAAGAGGGAAGTTTTGCTTGCTCCTACTATGCCTCATTAAAAATTTTCATCATGACCTCAAAGATATTAGTATCTTTTTGGACAACTTGGAAGGTGGGGTCCTCAATTATTTTTGGGGATCATCTTGGACCAGTGGGACCACCTTATCCACCAAAAAACCTCGGTGTAACTTCAATTGAGAGCTATAATCACCAACTATTTTAAGCCTTCTATAAGGCCTCTCCTTCATGTTACAAACTAGATCTAGTGACTGGTTATTTTTAAAAGCCTTCTGCATTTTATCTTCAAAATCATCCTTGTTGTGAGTGACTTGTAGAAGGATGATCTTGTCAATAATATTTCTCCTATGATGATCATCTAGATCATATATCCTCCAAGTAACTTCTAGAAAGTAGTACGTATCCATGTTCTAAATGTCCTGCAACATGATGAAGTGGCCCAGGTATTGTAGTGGCCCATAGACAAAGGGATGGACAACCATGGCACAAATCCCTTCTTCCTCAAATACCTAATTTTAACTTCTTTGGCCATTTGTCGAGTAATCTTCAATACAGCGATTGAAGTTGGGTAGTGTACAAGGAGTACCTTCGGAGGTAGTTTTGAACCATACATCTTGATATAGGAAAAATTTTCCATGTAGAAGAAATCCCCCATCTATATTTTTTATAGAAACTCCCTTACTCCAACCCCAATTCTATTCGGCTCCTTCCCACATAACCAGAGGTGTACTACGGAAAGGATTTTCTCAAAAAATGTCTTGTAGTTTGAACAACCATCTTGGATGCACACAATATGGTCTTGGATAGTGGGAGTAGTCACCCCCCCATTTGAGCCACTAAGGATTTATCCAATTGTGCTACAAAAAAATGGATAAAAAATGAGTAATAGGATAAGGGAGGCATCTCCTCCTTACTGGCCAATACAGCCTCCAGTAAATCCTATAATTCTTGATAAATGTTATCACTGATAACATTTTTCCATAAATAGAGAGGGTTCTTATCAGTTCTGTTGCACTACAGGATTAAAAACATGACCTCCTTTATAATTGGTTCTCAGTATTTGATGCCTAACACCAAGTTAATCATGTCTACGTAATCTTGCACACAAGGCCAAAGAAAAAATTTCTTGATAGAAAATCTTGATGGCTTGCGTTTTCCCCTCTTCAGGAGTGTTTCTAGGAATGAGGTGTTTATCATGTAATTGGCTTGAAGAGCTAATATTTGAAAACCCAACACCCGAGATACCATAGCAAGGTTGAACACCCATCGGATCCTATATGTTGTCACTCGAGCCACCACCTAATTTTTATAGTCGCTAATGGTGCAACTTTTAGAATCATACTCTACTACCAACCAGGATAAAAGGTTTGATAAGTGATATAATCTAGGATAGGTTAAACACCCCAAATTGGTGTTCCACTTGTTGCAAATAGGGGGAGGTTCAGTGTTGTCTCAGTAAGCCCTCATGTACAGGCTCCTAAGCAACATCGGGTGTCGTTGGTTGTCTTCTTTTGTAGGTTCGAAGGTGTAAATGGTCACCTCCTCAACCTCCTTTTGTTCCTCCATGGTAATATCCCTATTCATGTCTGATAAATTAGCTAGGGATTTGGTGTCTTGTGCTCTTCCCATACTTCTCATCATCAAGCATGCCCTAGTAATTTTAGCAATTCTCTCTCTAAAAATCAAGACCTCTGGCACGACCAAGCTCGTTGAAGCCAAGGAAATGGATGCAAAATATGATACAAAATACTTTATTTTCCCTTTTGTGCTCAACCTTGAGAATAATTATTGCATGCATGAATGGTGTATAATGGATCTACCACCCTCCTATTAAAGCATGAGCATTTAATTCTGGTAGGTGAAGCGCATGCGCTTTACATCCAATGGGACATGCTGATTGGTTGGGCGCACCAACTTATTTATGAATTGCAACTGCAAGGCAACTTTATGGGACACATGGTGGTTTTAGTTTGTATGAGTCGAGGTACTCTTGAGTTATGTGCATGCAAGATCTGCACCCTCTTAATTCCTCACACACTCCATTAGGAAATAGAAGCGCATGGTCCTTGGGGTGAGCTCACAGATTTGTGTGCTCATTCACTTTTTACGTGTCCTAATGTAGTGGGATATGTGGGAACTAATAGGGTGCACAAGCTATGTAACCCAATATATTTGTGCACTCCCTAGTGGAGCATACAACCTAGAGGAAGATGCACAACCTGTGCACCCAAATAAAACTTCATGCACTCCACTACAATTGGAGCGCACAGACTCGATTTGGGCTGCAAACTCTTGTGCATCCCAATGGAGGTGGTGCACTCCACTTAATATTGGATCACACCAACTAGGAAGGGATTTCACCAGCATGTGTTCTCTAAAGATTTATGTGCTCCCCATTGTCGTGGAGTGCACAATAGGTATTTGGGAGGTGCATGAAAGTGCATGCCCCTTAGGCAACTTAGTGCACTCCACGAGAGGGTGGGGCACATAGTACGAAGGTAAATTTATAAAGGTACATACCTATGGTGGTGTCATGCACTCCATAATAATGGAGCACACAGGGGTTCTTTTTTGGGGTACGCACCTTGTGCACCCCTTTGGACTATTGCGTGCTCCACCTCCCTATGGAGTGCACATACTCTACGTGGGGTACACAAGCTTGTGTACCCCTCAAGGGATTTGCATGCCTCATTCCCAATGGGATGCATGGGCTTTGGGATGAGCACATGGCTTGTGCACTTGGCAAGGTCTTTGCATGCTCCTATAAGGGAGCACACGAAGTTCGTCTTGGGGTGCATGACTTGTGCACCCTAGGGGAATTTTGGTGTGCTCCAAAATTAGTGGAGCACACAATATCTAGTAAGGTAGCACCACCTTGTGCACCCTTAAGAAAATAGACTTAGACCCCTTAAAAGGAGGACTACCTTTTCAGGGTCAACAAGTTGTTCCTTTTTAATAGCAGGTATCGTGTTGGGTCTACATTGAGGTAATGGGTCTTGAAAGACACCTATGTTTTGGTTGTTGAAGACAAGAGGATTATTTATCTGAATCTCTTACCTCTTGATAATATCTTGCATGATATTATTGAATGTATAGCATGAATGCATGTCATGCCCTTTTTTTCAATGATAGTTGTAGTATTGATATTCCCTATAAGATTTAGTTTTAGGATGATTTGGGTCCAATGGTTAGATCTTAGGGAGTGTAATTGTTTATGCCTTGTAGAAGAAATTGAATTTTGAAACCAAATACTTTGACAATGGTGTATATTGGCAAGGTGGTCGATTAGGTTGAGTTTGGAGTTATTGTTGTTGTTGTGGTAGATTGGCCATTTGAGTAGTGTACTATGCTAGTGGAGGTTGAACCTAATAGTTGGGTGGTGATTTTGGATCCTGATTTGAGGGTCCAAGGTCATTTAAGACAACCCGGTTTAGCAGGGATACCTTAGGTTGATTTTGGTCACTCTTCACATTTTTGTTATGCCACTTCTTTTTGTGAAGTTTTATCTCTCCTTCCTAGGATTTGATGTTCTCTATTACCTTGATCTGGGTTGATGCCTACTTGAAAGTTTGATATGTTAAAGTTGTAATAATAACAAAATTTATTTTGTGCAACTTTGAGTGAACATTCAAGCAATTTCAATGATGGGTAGGGTGAAGGAAAGTTTTATTGTTATTGTTCTCCAATTATTTCCATAGTCCATGACTGGTTCATCCTCAAATTGGTGAATAATGTATAAATCAGTCATGGTGGCCATTTTATTGATGTTGAAGGTAAATTTTTCTAGAAAGGCACATACTAATTGTTCAAAAGTTAATATACTATGGTGTGGTAGATGGTTATACCACTCTAAAGCACCCCCAACAAGTGTTATGATAAATCTTCATAGCATAATGGGGTAGTTGTCCTAAATATGGAAGCATGCATTCATGAATCTTATCACATGTTCATGTGTATATTTATAACCCTTGAATTTATATAATTTTGGCATCTCAAAGTTCTCAAGGTAGGGTAGTGATGGAACTGATAGGTGTAGAAATTTATTTGTAAGCTACAATAGGGTAGGTTTTTGATAACCCAAACCTAAGGTTCACTTTTCTAATGCGTTGATCATTTGTAAACCTTGGGTGAGATGATACCATCTACTTGCCTTTGGCCTTGGTTTATTTGAAGGTTTTGATGTGGGTGATGTGGTTGGTGAGTGGTACCAATAGGAATGTCATCATAGGTTGCCTCGAGATACATATCAAGTGGTTCTTGATACTCAGGTTGTTGTTCCTCATAGGCTTCATTATCTTGTTGGTAGGGGTACACTTGATAGTGTTTTGGTGAATGGGATTGATGGTGATGGGTGGGTGGTGGTCTAGGATGTTTATGATGGGTTGTATTTTAGAATGGGAGAGGTGGAAGATGAATATTCAAGCATGGTGGAATATTTTTTTGTCATACTTTGTGCCTAGGGTGTTGTTGTGTAGATTTCCTTTGTTGTGTAGGCATACACAATATTTGATGCAACACCTATTGCATTTGATGTTCCATTATCATCTGGAACACTAGTATTTGGTTATCTAGGTTATTTTTGTGTGGCCTATTCACACATGTGTCATTGGCATGAATAGGAATTTGTTGCACCTCAACCCAAAAGAGATTGATGATTTGTTTCCTAGTATTATGAGAGGCCACATTAACCTAGTATTATTATCAAAATATAGGTTCTGTGTAATCAGGATGTGTCAAGGTGCATCATCCTTGACCATATTTCATGTCATATAGCATAGTGAGAGGATGAATATCATCATCCCTTGGCCCATGAGCTGATGTGGTAGCATTATGATCACCTTGATCATTATATATATTCAAATGATCATCCTTATGACTTATCCAACGAATATCAGTCAAAGTATCTTGAATGTCCCTATATTGTTGTAGAGTGCACCCTTGATCTTGATCCAAGTGATTCATAAGTCGAGATGGGATACAATTGTGTGGTAGAATTTTTCTAGATGTTTCAACTTGGTTGTAGTTATCCCTATAAAAGGAGCATAATATATCTTGATCAGGATAATCCATGTCTTGATAATATTCAATGCTTATGCATGAAATGTGCATTTGGGAACCTCATGTTTTAGGGTATATGGAGTTGTGGATGGCATTGATCCATAATGATCACATCACCACTATGGAATAATAAGATCCTACGAATCAATCCAAAGATGATCCATTACTCTAGGTGATAGCTCAATAACGTAAGCTTGTGAATGAGCTTGACTACGTGTTACAACCATATACTAGGTATATGATATGTAAATAACCATGCCTATGCTCACAAGCACTATCTAATATATGCAAACAAAACAAATAAAAAAGCAAGTAAATTTTGTTTTTATTTTTATGATGATTGTTTTTATTTTTTATTTTTTATCTTTGTTTTGTTTTTCGATTGATTTTATGTGTTTCCATTTTTGGAACCTCTATTCCTAAAATACTTAAAGGGTATGAAGAAAATTCTATAAAAAAGTGGTTTGTGCACCTCCTCTATTGAGGAATGTGACACAAACAACAAAAGTGGCTTCCTATAAGGATAAATTGGCAAATGGGTAACACTATAGGAAGAAAAATACCCCCCAAGGAGGGGCCACATTATCTAAATCCTACTACTTATCCAGTCGAGCTTTCATTTCACACTCAGGTGTGTTCAGATATAAATGACAACTCCATTCCATAAATTATTAAGCCCTATGGTTAAGGGGCATGTAATCCTAACCTACTTCGAGATGCACCCAAAAGTAGCATATTTCTTGGTGATGAAGTCCAAGAAAACACTTGTGGGGGCTACTAAGGTGTGTAGGGGGCGAGCCAATGGAAGGAGGTAAAATCCAATGTCACTGGTCTCGATTGGGGTTTGGTGATGAATGCCAACCTTGTCAATGTTTATGTGATACGTGCATGTGTGTATTCCTTTTATTACAAAAAAGAAACAAAGAGAATACAATGATTAAATATAAAAAAATACAAATTGTAAGGTAAAATGCATAACAATTTTCCAAGTTTTCGAAAGGTTGCACCCTTTAACTTGCATATAATCATAACAAATCAATTGCTAGGTTTCCAAAATGTTGTGTCCTTTTCCTTGCATATATTCATAATTAGTTGCCCAGTTAAAAGGTTGTGCTCTTTGCCTCGCATCTAATAAAATAAATGGTCAGTTTCCCAAAATGTTGTGTCCTTTGCCTCACTAATCTCAAATTTCAAAAGGCTCTAAAGATGCCTATTTTTCTTTGGTCAAATCTCAAATTTTAAAAGGCTCCAAATATGCCTAGTTTCCTTTGGTCAAATTTCAAAAAGCTCCAAATATGCCTAGTTTCCTTTCGCCAAACTCCAAAAAGCTCCATAGAAGCCTAGTTGCCTTTGGTCAAATTTCAAAAAGCTCTAAAGAAGCCTAGTTTCCTTTGGTCAAATTTCAAAAGGCTCCAAAGAAGCCTATTTTTCTTTAGTCAAGTTCAAAAAAACTCCAAATATGCCTAGTTTTCTTTGGTCAAATCTCAAATTTTGAAAGGCTCCAAATATTCCTAGTTTCCTTTGGTCAAATTTCAAAAAGCTCCAAAGATGCCTATTTTCCTTTGGTCAAACTATGAAAAGCTCCAAAGAAGCCTATACCTTTGGTCAATTCAATCAAGTCATCTTGGTCAAGTGACTTGCTCATTTCATAATTTTTCATCTCCTCATCAGCACGTCCCTTGAGGGGGTAGTCATAATCAAAATATTCATAATCGAAGTCAATAATAAAACACTTAATAATGTTAATTATGTCCATCCAATAATCATTGCTAGTAGCTATCATAAGCTTCCCTATTTATTGGTACAAAAATAAAAAATACTGAACTAAATCTTTGTCAGTCTGACTAGCAAAACATGTAGCTTGACAACACTACCCGATGGCATTTAGATTTATCAAATTTTTACTCAAATTAAGTCTATATATTTGTTGGAGGTAATGATTACGATATGCATGCTCTTTCCATGATTTGTGCATCTAAAGTTGACCAAATAAATGAACATCAATAAACTTGCAATGTGATGTTAGGTTTTCTATTTTTTTTAGTTTTGTGCTTTAAAACAATGCATCTAAAAAAGGGATATTTGTAGACACTTAAAACATGTCATGTTGAGGAGGCTACTCATATGGACACTTTTTCAGGCCATATGACTCATTTTGGGCCTTCCCAAGACCTAACAGTGGTTATAACCACTCAAAAAATGCAATTTGACCCTTTACATCTTGGGTTGTTATCCCCATTAGTGGTTTCTTGGCAGCCACTAGACCCAATGATGGCCCCTAGATCATATCCCACCCATTTTTGATAGCCTCACCTATAACAAACTCAAGCTCCCTGAGCTTATCCAAATATATTATAGAGTAGTTGAGCACAATGATTAACTACAAGAAGCTTCCAGAAGTGATGCTTGGGATGCCTGATCCTAACTAAATATTGATATTGGCTTCCCTTGTAATCCAAGAATGCCAATTGGGAGATCTATAAAAGGTGCCCAAAAAATTCATGAAAAAGAGATAGGATATTGAATAGGGATGCAATGAAGTGCTTCTAGTTTGAGGAACAGAGGGATCATTCTCTCATAAGCATCAAGGTGTTGCCCAAATCCAATTATGAAGATTGCATGTGCATCAATAGAGTTCACTTATGTTTGAAGACCTAATTTAATCCATTGTACATCATAATTCCTCATGAATTTGAGCTTAATTCTCATGATTTAGCTATGTTTCAAAACACATCATCCTTGAACATCAATTTGACAATCAAATTGAATTTTTCCCCACAATGAGCATGAATAAAGAGCTCTCTATTCAGCAGCCACTGTACCCCATAGCGATTTGCATGCGTAGCCATCAGACCCGATGATAGCTAATAAAGCCATCCATTTTAGCCAATGACAACCTTGTGGTGACATTTAATTTTCTATATTTTCTTAGTTATATCAGTTTTAGAAGCTTTCAATTTGATTTCTAACCTAGTTTAGCACATTTTCATTTCGTTTATATGCATTTATTTTACTATTTTAAGTATTTTTTTTACATTTGTATATCTTAGAAATGGGCCTCATCTTGAGAGGTTCCACATTTATTACTAATGTCTTGTAAGTGCTTTTATGTGCAAATCTCAAGTTTCCATAGTAAAAAACCATTATAAATATTTCTAAATATTGGCATCATTAAGATGAGGTCACTAAGAAAACCCTCCATAATCAGTTTTAGGAGATTACAAAGATCTTTTGAAGACACCTATTATTGATTTCTTGATGTAATTTGTATCAATTTGGTGAATCCCTAAGAGGGATCTTTTGTAACCTCTTGTAAAGATAATTTTTGAATATCAATGAGAAGGGCACTTTATTTTCTCTATTTATTTGTCATTATGGTTACATAATTTGCATTATCAATTTGATTTCATATTACATTTTTAGGTGTTAGATCTTTTGTACATCTTACTCTGGTGATCACGTGCAGGAATTTTCCCATGATCTCCTAATTTATCACTAACTTGTGGTTTTATTATTTTCTTGAATTACAGGTACCACTATTCTAAGCTAGAATGGCTCATAGGTGTAGCCATACTACCCGATTATGGCTAGTAGAGCCACCACTTATATCTCTAATAGCCTCATAGCAGAGTCAGAAAATCAGCTTCGCAACATCTCCATAAAATGTTGGCTACACCTATGTGTATTTATGTGCTTAAATTTATTGCTTTTTACAAAAAAAGTTAAGATTTCAAGTTTTGGTAAAGAAATTTAAGAAAATTTTCAATTCTCAAGCTCTCTACCTATGACTGCTACTGGGAATAGCAGCCTCTACTGCTAGCCACCCCAGGGTACTGCGGTCCCTTTGTCTAACCATTCATATATCTGACAACCTCTGCTACAGACCGTTTTATATAGTGATGGTCCCTGATTAATTGATTGTTAGGGTTTTCTTGCATGTTGCCTACTTAAGGGATAATTTCATTTAGGTTTTATGTTTCAAATTTATGAAATTAAAATACTTTTATTTGCATATTTGGAAATTTTAAATGATCTTTCATGCATTAGTGAAAAATCATTGTATTCTCTATGTTGCATTTTACTTTTACATGGAATAAAGGAATCCACACATACATCACATCTCAAATTTAACATCAATGAGTTTGAATTCACACCCAGACATTGATCAAGACTAACAATTGTGGACTTCATCACCACCTTTTTGGCTTGCATTATGGATCTTCAAACTCCATTTTGGCCAAGACCAACTCCAATAACCATTGTAGCTATGGAAAATAGCACACATTCTTCTTCAAAAGGTGTATATTTAACCACAATAAACTAGGTGAGGACTTGTAGAACCTGTGATCCCTCACCAGATTTAGGCTTCATCTCTAAATTTTGTGGGTTTCATGACCTAGACTTCATAACCAGGCCTATGTATGAGAGTATACAAGTGAAATCCTTTTAACATTGAGTATTACATCAACAATATCAAAAAATTGAACAATAAACATCCTGTATACTTTTTTTATTTTCTAATTGAATGCCTAATCAAGTTAAAATGGTCACAAAATGAAGCCATGCCTAGTTATATACTGAGGCTACTGGTAATGCACATGAAGGCTTAGAATACCTTTTATATAGCCCACATGATTTACTTTCACCTAAACAAAATTTAGGAAGCCATCATTGAGATAATTCTACTCATGGAAGATCTACTCATCGAGATACCCCTACTAGGAGGACTTCTATGGGACCTCCCCATGACCAAGATGAGGATCTTATTAGACCTCATTCATCAAATGTTTCTTCTAGATAAGATCCACCCAATGAGGGGCCCAACAGAGGGGTCACATGCATTCATGTACCCAATCAATCTACAAACCCCTCTAAACTCGAAGTAGAATACATGTCATTTCTTGGGGTAGGTGAGTGAGGTAATCCTCCTAATCAACCTTAGAAGACTCATAATCTAGATTTTCTAGACAAATATGGCCTTAATGCAGCTCGTAGAGCATCTTGTTTTTCTCATTATCATTATGAGGGTGTGCACAATGAATATATAGTTCATCCTATTCATATACGTGGAGAGTGTTCCACTCAAACAAGACATACTCTTGTGTCATCCCTACATGCGAACAACACCCCTAGGTAGAATACAAAGTTAATGTAGCCTCTATTGATCAAGTGAAGAGGGTAGTCATCCCTTCTACATGAACTAAAATAGCTAAAATACCTCGTATTGAGATAAGAAGTCACATGCTACATATAGTGGAGAAAATAAATCAACCTCCTAGACCCAATACTAGTCAAAGAGAGAAATTGCTCCAATATCAATTGGATGATTTATGTCATGAGAGATAAGTTATATCATGAGCATGTAGAACAATAGAAGTTACACCACCATAGGTTGTACAAACATAGACTGCGTGAGAAAATAATCTTAGAACAAGGATTGCATAAAGAGTGATTGTGTAGGGTATCTTAGGAAGAAATACCCACGCCTAGTACTTATCAACAATTACTCACTATGAGATACAATATGCAATAGCAAGAGTTGCCACCTAGGCCAACCACAAACCACCCTCTATCTACCTCTAATAATCAGTTTTGGAAAAGATAGCACCAAGTGCCAAACCCATTGGACTATGAGGTCTATGAAGAGATAGAAGTAGATGACCAAGATCAAACATATCTTGATTTGTCTTGCGATAATGTGGTAAATGATTACAATCTACCATATCAAGCCAATAGGAACATTCCACCACCTCCTCCCAAGATATCTCTTTGGTAGAATGAGATAATATCATCTCAAGCATATAAAGTTCTCACAGAGCAAATCCAATCACTTGATAAGCAGGGGGTGGTTTATGAAAAATATACATTGTGCAAGTTGTACAATCAACCCCTTGATCCATTGGTTCCTTTTTCTACTTACCTAGAGCACTTAAAAATATTGAAGCTGGATAAATTTAGAGAGTATGATGACACCTAGGAACACATCACAAGTTTTATGAAGTTTTTTTCCAACTCCAAGACAATGATGCTTTGTTGTTATGAACATTTGTGATCACACTCTCTAGAACAACCTTAAAGTGGTATAACCAATTACCCAAACATATCATCTATAGCTCTTAACAACTAAAAAATATCTTTCTCGAGTGCTTCTTTGGATCTAATAAGAAGGTAAACCTAATTGACTTGTCGAACTTACGACAATATGATGATGATCAATTTATGGATTATGGGAATAGGTGGTGTAAGATAATGGTAAAACTACCATTCACCATTCTCGAATCAAAATCAACTTGAATTTTTACCAAAAGTTATGTAAAACATATTATGTTACTTTTACAGTTGTAGTAATACTAGACATTCAAAGAGGCTTTGGTACAAGACAAAGTAATCGATGACATTAAGGTCTAGGAGGGAGACTTAAAGCTTAGTAAGAAAGAGTGGAATAAAAATCCCCTTAATAATCATAAAATGAAACCATATCTTGTTAATTATATTGTTCTAATATTTCTAAAGTAGATAAATCACAACAACCTAACTACCAGGCTCAACCTCCTTCGATGCAATACAACAAAAAACACCAATGAAATAAAGGTCAAGATAAGCAACATCATCCCCATCGCATATACATACCACTGTCTAAGTCTTTGATGTCTCTCTTTAATAGATTATGTGAGGCCAAGGTGATTACCTTACTATAAATTTGTTTTTTAGATCCATATCACTCGAAGTCGAAAGGGTATAGAGAGGATTAATGTTGTTTGTATCATAGGTAAAATGGACATGATATACAGACATGCTATAGTTTCAAAAACCTAGTACAAAATATGCTCGATAAGAAACAATTACATATACATAATCCTTTAGCCCCAGATAATCAATAGATGGGAATATTTAAATATCCCTTACCTACTCATTATATCAACGGTAATCAAATAGGGCATGTAAATGAGATTCATACGGATCCATCCACAAATGGGTCTTAATATTGTAACCCAAAATCAAATGTATAAGCAACCCGAGCCACCTATGGCTCCCATTCAGATACTTACTGCACCCTAATAAGTGCTAGTGCAAAAGCTACTTCTAGGTCCACCATCACAACCGATGATCCCTATTAGGAACAAGCTTACTCAGAGCTTGCATTCAACCTCAACCAAGCTTTCAATTTATGATCTCATTCAACTATCCCCTAGACATAGGGAAGCACTCATGGAGATTCTTAAATCTATTGAGCTTCAACCCTAGAATCCTAATGCATTCACTAAATTTATGAAGCACATCCATAAATGCAAAGAGCTTATGGTCACTTTCTATGAGCACAAAATCAAACAAGTTTCAGCCAATGTATCAGACCCTCCGTTGCACATAATCACTTGTATTAATTAATTTTCATACAAGTGAGTGTTGATCGATATAGGCTCATTGATTAAAATAATACAAATTATAGCCTTATAACATTTTAGCCTTATAGAGTCACACATAGTGGCATCCACATTCACACTATGAGCATTCAATGATTCATTATGCTCAAGGATTGGTACCATAGTTTTACCTATTCAAGTGGGATTGAAAACTATTTCCATTTTATGTCATGTGTTGTAAGGAGCGATGCAGTATAACATATTGCTTGGTCATCATTGGATTTGAGACATGAAATGTGTCCCTTCTATTTTACATCAATGTATTAAATACGTTCATGAGGGATAGGTTCATGTCATCCCATCGAATGATGAACCCTTCAAGTATGTAAATTAGGTTAGTAATCCAGGGGAATTTATACTACCATCAACACATATGGACATCATATATAGTTCACCCATTAAGCATCCAGAGCACAAAAATAAGGTAGTGTATGTTGATCCATCTACCTCAGCACTGCCACCTTCACCCAAACTAGTAGCTACTTTTGAAAAACCATCATCATCATATGATCCTAATTCAATAAAAAACTTAAAGTACATATGGTAGATGATCCTAAAGACATCCCCAACATCTTTACAGTAGATATTATGATCCCCATGGAGGATGAATAATCACCTAGCATAATGGATGATGTGTGTCAACCTGCATCTCCTGCATCATCTTGGGGATTATATACACCTCAAGTGACTACCCATTTATTCAACCTTATGCTTGCAAAATACTTGGTATAGAATGTAACTTTCACACCAATTATTAAGTCCACCCAGGACATGGGGAGACCTTGTGCTCCTCCTTTACCCATTGGAATGGTGGTACCCTTTGGAATGCTGCCCAAACAAACAAAATTCATATATGGGTGTTTTGACTCAGCTATAAATCAACCTCCAATTATCCATCATGACAATGAATTTTTTACCTGTAACATCTATTATATGTCAAAACCTGAATTTACTCTCATATACTTCTATCGTAGTACCAACTACCTACTGATAAGTTTGATTTAGGGTATTCCATATGCATGCCATAAGAGTTATTGGCTAGTTCTCTAGAGTGCCTAAGCATAGGATTTGGGGTGGATATTGATGAGAATGAATACACTGACCCCAACCCTTCATATTTATGAAGGGATAAAATTCATCACCTAGTCACCATGGTTACCATAGAACCTCCTATAGTATATCATGAGATCATTCCAAAAGAGGAATTAGAATCAGATGAAATTCCTAAAAATGATTGGTTTAATGTAGATGATGAGTATGAGGATGCAATAGAAATTGCATACTTAGGTTCTACCCACATTCATCATATCGACAATGACACAGGAGACATTGAGCCTACTAGGTCCCCTGTAGACATAGATGATATCTATCATAGGGTATTTTCTCATCTACCTAACTTAGCATAGTTGCTCTCGCTTGAGGACCCAATTATCTTATCTACTCCTAGAGCAGACCCAAAGATACCAATGCCTCCTAGTCCACACTTGGAGCATCTAGAACAACCAAAAATCATTAGGTTCTACCCATGTGGTCATGGAGATCACCTTCCATCCATCGATATGATTTCCATTGATTTAATTGCACCCCTCGACAATCCAAGAGACCCCTCAAAGTCATTGTACCTCAAACTTGAGGCCATTTACTTTTATCATGTCATGTCACCCCCGTAATTTGAGGAGTTCTTCCCATATGAAGAAATACTATATCATTTTCATTTCACTCTAGGTTATGCTCATGATGTCTACAATGCTGAGGTCAAATCTTATGTGATAGATCTTCCTAACCTAGTGGGTGACATCCACTTGATTCCTATGCCTCATCATCTTGATGAGGGATCCCATATGTCAATTGAGGATACTTTTGATGTGGATATTGGAAATGATCCTAAAAATCCTAAGAAAGTCAAATTCAAATAGAGTCTATCTTCTGACAAGCGAGCTATCCTCATACCTCTTTTGACAGAGAATTCTAAAATTTTTGCTTGGTCATACAAAGACATGTTGGGTCTTGATCCAAATTTGGTTATACATAACCTTTTTTTAGACCCTAATATGAATCCAGTCAAGAAAAATCTAATAAATATGCACTCAAAAATTGCCTTAATGGTGAAGGATAAATTACATATATTATTAGATGTAGAGTTTTTTCATCCCATCGACTATCTAGAATGGGTATCGAGCATGGTACCTATAGGTAAACCTAATGGGAGGATCCATATTTGCATGGATTTTAGAGACCTCAATAAGGCAACTCCCAAAGATCCATTCCCATTTCCAAATATAGACGCTCTCGTAGATGCAACTACAGGTCATGAGATGTTATCCCTTATGGATAGTTTTTTAGGATATAATCAGATTTGGGTCAAACTCAAAGATCAACGTAAGACAACCTTTACCACTCCATGGGGAACATTTTGTTATAAATTTACGTCATTCGGTCTCCAAAAATTATGGTGCCACATATCAGCAGGCCATGACATATATTTTTCATGATTATATGCATAATTTTCTAGAGGATTACATTGATTATTTTCTTAACAAATAATTATTGCATGAAGAGTATGCATAGGTTCTACGTAAATTCTTTGATCACCTGATAGAACATAATGTCAGGCTGAATCCTAAGAAATATGTTTTTGATGTCACATGAGGAAAACTCGTGGGATTCATAATCTCTAAATGAGGGATCTAAGTAGATCCTGCAAAGTTCAAAGCTATTCTAGAAATGCTTCCCCAAACAAACATCAAAGAGCTTCAAAAATTACAAGGCAAAGTAGCATCCATAAAATGCTTCATAGCATAATTATCAGATAAATATCAACCCATAAATCAACTGCTACACAAGGGTATCACATTCAACTGGAATGGAAAATGTTAAAATACCACACTGC
Organism: Wollemia nobilis; assembly: GCA_028583015.1. Lineage (NCBI taxonomy): Eukaryota > Viridiplantae > Streptophyta > Pinopsida > Araucariales > Araucariaceae > Wollemia > Wollemia nobilis. The sequence goes on from JAQPPZ010001870.1 coordinate 347,891, forward strand.
TAGTATTAGCTCCACCTCGATTAGGTGTGCCTTTCTTGCTATACATTTCAACCACAAAATTTGCTTTGGGAACCATGTTGACCCAAAATAACAAAGAAAATAGTGAACAAGCTATCTATTACATTAGTTGTACCTTCACCAATTATGATCTGAAGCATGCATACGTTAAAAATCTCTATTTAGCAGTGGTGTTTGCTACCAAAAATCTTCACCACTACATGCTAAAGCATAACACATATGTCATATCAAAAGAGAATCCTTTATGGTACATGATGAGTTGCATGTATCATAATACATATGCCACAAATTGGATCATGCTATTGAATGAATTTGATCTTGAATTCATTATTCAAAAATCCATTAAAGGTCAAGTCATAGTTGATCAGCTAGCGAAGGCACCTCTTCAGGATGACAAGACTCTTTTTATAGAGCTATCTAATGATGTAGTGTTTGCATTATCAGATTTACCTAAACCCAAAGAATCGAATAACAAAGCACACATTACTTTGTTCTTTGATGGTTCTAAGTGTGAGCAAGGGGATGGTGCAATTATCATGTTTTGTACACCACAAGGAGCTCCTATGCCCTTGTATTTTAAAATTTATTTCTCTTAGACAAATAATAACACTAAATACAAGGCTCTAATATTGGGTCTCCAAACAACTATCATCATGAAGATTAAAAAGCTAAATATATTTGGTGACTCCTTGCACATTGTAAACCAATTGAAAGAAATTTATCAATGTATATGTCCCATCCTAAAATATTACAAAGAGCTTGTGGACACATATTTATCCCAACTGGAATGGTATGACATCGAGGTAGTCCCTCGTATGCCTAATCAATTTGTAGACACAATGGCATCTTAAGGATTCTTAATCCCTCATAATCATTTCACTGATTTTATAACCATCCATGTTAAAATACTCTCACAATTAGTGATGTTGCATGAGGCTCCAAACAAGAAGGAATTAGTCCACATGATTTAGATAGAACCAAATCACAAGTGGTTTTACAAAAACCAAGACTTTCTGAAATAGACATCCTGGGGGTCCTTGATCTTGTAGGGTACTTTAGAGAATGGTACTACCATTAATAATAAGGTTGTTTTTCAATCTGCATTTGTGTAAATCAAATCACAATGGGAACAAGTTGTTTAGTCAGTTGAAGCATAAGCTTATCAGGATTAGCTCGACCAATTAAAAGATTACCTGAAACTTGGTAATAATTCTTAGGGATTGTCGCATGCTACAAAAATATCATTTAAATATAAATTAACTAGGTATTTACTATGACATATCCTATATCGGTAGATCTATGATGGACTCCTCATTTTTTGTTTCGAGTCCCAAGAATCAGCCTGGGCAATCTTGCAAACTCACAATGATACTTGCGATGGCCATTTCAGCGAAATGGCTATTGTTAAATGCATACTCAAAATGGGCTATTATTAGCCCATAATGGAAAATAATTATTTATCATATGTCAATAACTGCATAAAGTGTTAGCATCACACTAACCTCTTGCACGTGACATATTAGGCCTTGCAATAGATTCAATCAACTTGGATTTTTTTCAGTATGAATTCGATCTAATTGGGAATATCTCTTCTCCACCTTTAGGTCATCACACATTAATTATCATGACTACTAAGTATTTTACCAAATGGGTGGAAGCAATCCCTTTGACCACTATGACTAGACCTTGTATTATAGAGTTTATACTACAAAATATTATGTCATTTTGGTATTCCATCCAAAATAATATCGGATAATGGGACATCATTTAAGAACAAATATGTGCACTTTAACATCCAAATATAACATTCAACATAGTTTTGTGACTCTGTATTATCTACAAATAAATAAGATGCCTCTAATAAAATCGTAGTTTCCATATTGAATAAAACCATTAAGGAGAATCATAAGGATTGGCACCTTCAATTACCTCTAGATTTATGGGCTTATCAAACTAGCATTCAAAAACCCATTGGGGTAACCTTATTTTTGCTATTATATGATGCAAAGGCCATTATGCCCTTGGAATTAGAAATTCCATCATTGCGAGTCTCATTGAAAGAGTTCATCGATGATGACACTTCATGATAAGCTCACCTCGATCAATTGACCCTTCTTGATGAACGATGAGTTAATGCTCTCGAGCATTTGCATGTTTATCAAGATCATTTTAAATGATATTATAATACTAAATTCCATCCAAGAGACTTTAAGGTTAGGGATATTGTACTTAAAGAAAACCAACAAAACTCAAACTTGTCATCTCTTCTGTGAGATAAATTTATGGCCAATTTGTTAGGTTCCTTCATCATAACAGAGAATATAGGACCAGGAACTTATCACCTAACTTCATTAGAAGGTGTTGAGGAGCCTAAACCTCTAAACATTCTTTATTTGCAGTAATTTTATACTTAATTCATAAAAAAATCAAAATCACAAAAAAACATCACAAAAATCATCAAAATTCCAAACAAATTAGAAAGCATAAAAACATCATAAAATATTAAAATAAAAAAATATTTGCATTATGCTATCATGCATTTTCATTGTATGCACTCATTAGTTGCATTGCATTAGGCATCTTCATCCCTTGCACTTGTATTAGGATAGGTTGTGTGTACATTCTTATGAATGACACCATATTTTCTATGTCAGTCTTGAATCCATACAACATTATCATTCATATTTTCCTCATGAGTAACTATGCTTTTCAATGCAACTTAAGAGTTGCTATAGGGTGTATACTAGGGTTTTATGGTCATTCAACCATTCCTAGTTATCTTTTTAGTTTTTGTAGAAATTTATCTTGGCTTTCAAAATTTAAGGTCTATTTTTATAGTAACTTGCATATCTTAAAATCACAAAACACTTTAACACATTAACAATTTGATTTTGAACAAGGAAAGATGACACTACAAAGTGGTCCATGTCACCTTAAGCAAAAGGTTTTCCTTGCTCATATTATTATGTGCATGGTATAGAATGCTTAGTATTTATAAAAGGACAAGCTACCCCCTACCCAAATAATCCCTTGCTCTTACATAAAATGAACAAATTCCTAAAGCAATACAAAATAAATAGTGATTTTCATCACTAAGAAAATCCCTTGCTCAAAAAAAATAAATATGTAAAATAAACAGTGGTTTTCACCACTAACCATGAGCAAGTATCCCAAGTAATCAAAAGAAAAGAAGGGGGTAACGAGCTTGAATCCCTGGAATCTTTAGTTTTCAAAAGCCATTGGGTGATCTCCGTTACAACAATAGGTTTAATGAAACCCGTCTGGCAATGGAGTAGCCTTACATGTGGTAATATGTCTATCACATTAATGACCTTATTTTGTGTAGACCAATGTTAGTTTATATATGAGATAGCTTTAGGTGACCGGTATTGCCTATTAGTGTAGTATAATTGCATCCAAACTCATGATCATGATGAACATAATGTGGTCCTCATTATAGCAATAGGTTGAATGAAACCTTCTTGGTAATGAGGTAGTCTTATGACTCATCTAATATATTCACTTTACACACAAAGGGATAATGAATATCTGGGTCTACTTAATAGGCATGTATCTTTCAAGAGTCTTTTCTATTAATTATACAACTTTTGATCAATCAAATAGGGTATTTGAGTCTCATGGAAAACCTCAAAAATACCCTTATAGAAACAAATCATCTCATCAAATAATCATATTTTTCCTTATGAACTTTTGTTTATTAAGGGGTATTCGTAAAATAGGATAGATACTGGATGGATATCAACAATTATATTTATATGGCCACTGAATATTTTATGCATACCTTCTTAGTTTGCAATAGCTTATAGGGAAAGCCCCTAGATCTCACATCATTTCATATCACATATGGATGTATGAATGATTATTTCTTATGATAAGGATTAACATTTTCATTCATGATTTTTATACATTTTGTGGTGGTATCCATTAGTTTGTTAAACACATTAGGTTCATTCATTATGTTTTAAGTGATTAAAGCATACATGTACATTTGCATTAGACCATCCACATGAAATTAATGCATTACATCCACCATATCATATAACAAAAATTAAATACATAATAAATTAAACAAATCAAAACATGCATTTAAAATTCACTACTGCATCCATATAAGCATACATAGTAGTACATCCACACATCTAGATCATAGAATCTAATCATACATCCATCATATAACTATTGCATGTCATTAGTACATCACATATATAGCATAATACATCATCATATAAGCATTACATCCATCAATGCATCCATGAACATAAAATCAAACCATAAGATACATAATGAGCCATAAAATGAGATCATATATATATATATATATATATATATATATATATATATATATATATATATATATATATATATATATATATATATATATGTATATATATATATATATATATATATATATATATATATATATATATATATATATATATATATATATATGTATGTATGTATGTATGTATATATGTATGTATGTATGTATGTATGTATGTATGTGTGTAAAAATAATACAATACATCATGGTACAAAATATATCGTAGGCTACAACTATATAGTTACTCAGAATTTACACTCAAAATGATAAATACATGACATAACATCAAGCAAGGCATACACCCCCAAAGTCACATCCACCCTTAGTACTATATCTGTTAAGGTGCATGAAACCACTAGATGTTAACCTCTCTAGGAAAGCTGACGACCTATGACTAGGTTGCACTGAGGATTGTCCAGACTCGATGTGATGACTCCTATGAGATCATCCTATGGTGGAATATTTAGGTAAAGGGCCACTGAGCATAGAAACCCACCCCTATAGTGGTAGAATATGTGCCATCATACTAGCATCAAGCATCATACTAACCTACTAGACCCTGTAGTCTCACCATCTAAGTCTATAGCCCTATCACTTGATCCTACAGCCCTGCCATATCCCTTGCAACCCTACCACATCCCCTATAGCCTGTATACCTACTATGGTTTATCTTGAATCTACATTCTTAGCTTCTAGCTAGACCTAAAGAGCATATACCTTCTATGGATTATGTTGAACCTATAGTCATGATTACTAGCTAAAATTGAATAGCATCCTGCTCTGCTATCTTGACATACCTGTCATCTATCATAGTTGTCAGTTGTGTGCATAGAGTATCCCTCTCTTTTGTAACCTAGTCAATTGTTGATTGCATTATAGCCATCTAGGCCATGAGGATATATATCTCCATAGCATATACCCTCTATAGTTGTTATCCTATGCTTAGCTGAATTTGAGAAATAGTGAGAGATGTATCTCGCTCTAGTAACCACCCTTGATAAATATGTAGCTATGCTTGTGCAACTTGCAACTATGCTCATAGTTGTGCCACCTCATCTAAAGGAGCATCCTCCTTAACCTCCTTCTAAACCTAGGGTCTCTATACCTATCATGTAGCCTACCCCCACTCACTCTCTATCCTATGATATACTCATCACTCATCATCACCTCCACCCTCCTTACATATTGCTATTATAGGTTTTCCATAGGACTACCACCATGCCATATCTGAGTGACCCACCAGGTGTCATACTCTACATTGGTCCCTATATCCACTAATACCATCTCTACCATTGTGGGGTCTACCTCCTCTAATAGTACCTCCACTAGAGGTAACTCAAACTATGTCTCATCATTACAACGATGATAGAGGACTGGATCCTCTGGTACATCCTGAGCAATCCCAAACTATCGAGTTACCTGAGAGTAATGAAAGTACTCTCTCTTAGTCCCATGGTGCCCAATGAGCCATCTACCATGCCTCACCCTAGACATATACCGTGTATCCTTTGGCCACTTAGGGTAATCCAAATATGGCCTCCATATAATTTGATCATGTTGCAATCACTCCAATGACTCATTATAGTGTGCTAGAATACCTCCATGTGGCTAACTTCAGCCAATCTCCTCATCCCATAGCCACCGAGCTACATACCCAATATCATCATTTCCTAAATATGCTTCGGGTACTGGAAATATTATGGGTCGATCCACTCAGATATGCTCCCAACCCCAAATCTAGAGCAATATATTGCACCATAATCCCATTCACTACTGATGTTGTATCTCATACAACTCGTCATATAGGTGTGCTAAGAGAGTGCTCCCCCATGCCATAATGATAGGATACTCTAGGTCACACTCCAATAAATCTTGCACCATGTCTAGGAGGTTCCAAAGGAACCTCTCTCCTAAGGATTCTAGCAGTAGCACATTGGATATGACATACATCACCACTACTTGGTGATGAGATAATATGCATGCATCATACCACCTGCTAATTAGAACCTCGCCATGGTCTACATCTGCCAAAGCCTCATCTACCTTGGCACCAAAAATCCACTACAAAACCCTCAGTCACTCTTGAACATGAGTAGAGGTAATATACAATACCTCAATAGGGATCTTATAAATTTGGTAAACACCCTCTAATGTCACCATCATATCACCAATCAGGAGATAAAAATTATTGGTTCTAATGTCTCATCGATGAGCTAGAACCGTGAGATAAACCTGATCTGACATCACAGTCAGTAGACACACAACCTGTCTGAGTCCAATCACCTCAAATCAATCCCAATCATAATTTTCAATTACCCCTCATAGCTCCATGAATAGTTTAGGCTTCCTAGCTTGAGCTGTCAAAGTCTAATGCCCAAAAACACACAATTCAACAAGATCAATCAAACATAAAATAATAAATCAAAATACAAAAATAAAAATAAAAAAATTAAATATCAAACAAAAATAATAAAAAATTTCTTAAATTTGGAGGTGGCTTTGGGCCTCAATTTCCACCATGCACCATTGCCAGACCTAGGCATGGCCACCCTCAATGGTCAAAATTTTAACCATTGGAATTCAACCGTGACCGCCATTGCCCATGATGATCCCCTTTCCACCAAATGGAAGTCACTCCTGCCAGGTATGACCCCACAATAGCACCTAATTGGGGTACGACCCCATCCTAAAAATACCAAGAATTAACCTAACCTACCCTTAAGCTAACCTAAGCTACATTCCTAAACTAGGGTGAGGTTCATTACCTACAGGTCAATGAGGTTGCTTTAACTCATTATTTAGTGAGGTTCATTTTAAATTTCATAATTTACAAGTGAAGTATTGAGATTTCTACCTTAGAAGTTTCGGCTTGGCCACTCGTCGAAGCCTCTTCCTGGTCCGTCATGGTCCTCTAGTGTAATTTTGATAGAATTCTACATCAATATCTTTGTCCTCCACCTCACAACTCACTGTTCTCTCACTGCTAGTTGTAAAAATGATAATAAAAAATACCAAAAATTGTTTTTATATTTTCTACATTTGGCAATCGTTCTCCTAAAGGGTGGTTGCATTTCGGTGTGATCATCAATGACCCTAAAATTTGTAGATCATCATCATTGTACCCCAAGATGACCTCTAGATGGTAATAAATGCACACATTTTTACTAGCATCATGAGATTAAATTTGGATATTTAACAAAATCTAATGGTCCACTTTCATTAAAAATTGCAAAATTAACAAAAATTCAAATAAAAAAAATCTCAAATGCACCTCGCATCTAGTTATTTACCCTATACACTTGGTAGTTGTAGTGACTTGCTATCCATGCAATTCGGTAAGATGAGTAAATTACCATAAGGTCATTTAAACCAAATTATTCATTGATAAATTGAAATATCTTCACTACAATCCCCAAGAAGGCCATCAGACTACTCCATGGGAACGAGGCGTACATTTCATTCTTCTATGAAATATCATCAAATCATTGAGCATAGTGATTCATCTCATACTTTAATTGAATTGTTATCATCTTTATTCCTTAAGAAATCCATGTGGTTGGACTGCTCCATAGGATAGAGATGTACAATTACTAATAATGGTTGAAATAATAGTTGTAATAGGAATTTTCCTTTTAGATTAGTTATCATCTTGTAACACTTAAGTAAGTCATCTTGGTCAAGCAACTCGTTGTTTTTATCACTTGCCTTTTACTTGTCCACTCATCACTTTATGGGGTAGTTACAATCAAATAATTCATAATAAAAATCAACAATTAAACACTTAATCATGAAAATTACGTTCATCCACAAATCATTGCTAACAACTATCACAATATTCCCTATTTTCTAGTGCAAAAAGCAAAAATACTGAATTAAATCTTTGTCAGTATGACTAGCGAAACATATAGCTTGATAATACTACCCGATTACCTTCAGATTCATCAAAGTTTTACTCAAATTAAGCCTACCCATTTTTTGGAGGTAATGATTCATATATGCAAGCTCTTTCCATGATTGGTGCATCTAAAGTTAACCAAATCAATGAACATAAATCAACATGCAATGTGATGTTAGGTTGTCTATTTTTGCTCAATGTTGTGCTTTCACACAATGCATCTCAAAAAGGGGCATCTATAGACACCTAAAACACATCATGTTGAGAAGGCTATACATATGGATACCTTTTCAGAACATATGAATCATCTTGGGCCTTCCCAAGACCTAACAGTGGTTCTAACCACTCAAAAAGGGTAATTTGATCCTTTACATCCTAGGTCCTTGTCCCCCTTAGCAGGTGCCTAGTGGCTACTGGACCCAATGATTGCCCCCATATCGGGTTGTGTCCCTCAAGGATAGCTTCACCTTTAACAAACTCAAGCTCCTATAGTTGAGCCAAATCTGTTACAAAGCAATTATGCACAACGATTATCCATGAGAAGCTTCCATAAGTGACGCTTAGGATGTCTAATCCTAACCGAATCTCGATCTTAGATTTCCTTGCAATCCAATAATTCCAATTGGGAGATCTATAAAAGGTGCCCAAAACCTCCATGAAAAGGAGATATGAGATTGAATACAAATGCAAAATAGTATTTTCATTTTGAGTAACAGAGGGATCATTCTCTCATAAGCATCAAGGTGCTACCCAAATCTAGTTATGAATATTGCATGCACATCAATGGATTTCCTTGTGTTTGAAGGCCTAATTTCACCCATTGTGCATCCTAATTTCTCACAAATTCAAGCCTAATTCCCATGATTCAGCTATATTTTGAATCACACGATACTTGAACATCAATTTGATAGTCAAATTGAACATCATCCTACAACAAGCACAAAGAAAAAGCTCTCTTTTTAGAATCCATTGCACCCCACAGTGACCTGCAGGTGTAGCCATCGGACCTGATGATAGCTAATAGAGCCAACCATTTTAGCCAATGATAACATTGTGGTGCAATTTATTTTTTTGTCTTTTCTTAGTTAGATCAATTTTAGCAACTTTCAATTTGATTTCTAACCTAGTTTAGTACATTTTCATTCTATTTATATGCATTTTTTATTTTTTTAAGAATTTTATTTACATTTGCATATCTTGTAAATGGGCCTCATATTGAGTAGTTCCACATTTATTACTAATGTCTTGTAAGTGTTTTTGTGTGCAGATCCTAGGTTTCCACAGGAACAAACCATCATAGAGATTCCTAAATATTGACATCATCAAGAAGAGATTGCTAAGAAAACCCCCCATAATCAATTTTGAGAGATTACAGATATCTTTTGAAGACACCTATTATTGATTTCTTGATGTAATTTGTATCAATTTGGTGAATCCCTAAGAGGAATATTTGTAACCTCTTGTAAAGATAATTTTTGAATATCAATGAGAAGGGCACTTTATTTTATCTATTTCTTTGTCATTATGGTTACATAATTTGCATTATCAATTTGATTTCATATTACATGTTTAGGTGTTATATCTTTTTTACATATTACAGTAGGTTTCTTTAACAATGCTTAACTCTTCATCAATCAGCAATGTAGTAGAAAATAATAAAAACAGCAAGACCATCTTGAATGAGATGACCACAAATTCGAGATCATATCGACAGAGATGATCATGGTATGATAGACTAAAAAATAATAATATAGATGCATGGATACAATCAGGATATGTATTTTTGCTATTTTCTTAGTTTTTCTATCTAAAGCATAAAATTAGGCTATCCTAAGAAGTAAAGGAATAACCTGGAATGCTTTCATTTGATGTCGATCTTGCATATCCTTGCACTTTTTCCTTTGGTTCAAGGTCATATTACTAGAGATAATTTTAGAACAAGGGCCATCTCACCTAAGACTGTTTCAGAACAGGGGATCATCTTGCCTAAGATGGTCTTGATTGTGTACCTATAAAAACAAGCAAACAAGTAAAACTTAGAAATTTTGTAGGTGTAATAAACCAATAAAATATGAAAAGAGAGATTCAAATGGGGTCCCACCATGATTGCCATTTGAAAGTGTGAAAACATGCACCATAAAATAGATATAGCAACATGATGCACAAAGAAACCAAATAGCAACAAATATGGCTATATAAATTGCATTGATCTCTTTTTAAAATGTGTTACAATGAATCCCCTTTAGGGATTTTACAAATGATACTATATTACAATAAGGTCCAATCCAAATTATCCTCACACCCACAAAATATCTTCAAAAGTGGGTTTCCTTGATACCATTATGAAAGGGTGAGATCCAAATCATTTTGCTATATTGAATCATATCACCTGCGTATAATGAAATAACAAAAGAGGTCAATAGCATATGTAAGGCCTACCTAGTTTGGGTACGTATCGATCAAGAAATTAGATGAAAATAGAGTAAGTGCATGTTATAAAAGTAGAATACTTGATTTATAAAGTCTATGATATTAGTTATGCATAAATCTGATCTCTAGTGAGTCATTGGATTACAATAACCTAATAGATTTGATCTAATCATAACTAGGAGTTTATCAATATCAACAAGAGTGATAACTCAAACAAAATATCCTAGTAGAACTTAAAAGATACTCTAACACCCCCTTAAGTGATACTAGGGGTAAGTAAAAATAAAAATAAACAAGATGTGGCATACCCACAAAAAATGAGTCCCAACAACAAGGCCTGATAAGGTACTCATGTACAAAAGAGATGGTATAGCCACAAAAATGAGTCCCGGTAACAAGGCCTGATAAGGTACTCATGTAAAATATGTGGTGAAAAAGTCTTTGCTGAAAGATGATGAAAAACCCACAAGTATCTAAAAAAAATGTGAATATAGAATGGAGAAAGAACCACAAAAATTGCAAGGGTAGTCCAAAATGACTCCACAAGTATGAGTATGTGGTTTCCACCTATATGAACATAATGGGTTGATAAATATGTCCAAAACTAGTGGAAAAACAACAAAACAAATGGCATATCCAAAAGTATGAGTCCTGACAATAAGGCCTGATAAGGTACTCATGTACAATATGTGATTGAAAAGAATAAATAACATTAAAGAAAACTCCTCTAAAACCAAAGTGTCTTACATAAAAGGAGTGTGAAGATAGGATGGAGAAATAACCACCACAAAAAATGCAAGGGTAGTCCAAAAATGACTCCATAAGCATGAGTATGTTGTTTCCACCTGCCAAAATAGAAGAAGAAGAAGAAGGAATATGTGCATGGAGGATTGAGAGGAAGTAAGATCTCCTCTTCAACCCCCCCTTAGGACAACTTCCATGAAGAAGATTGTAAAGTAACCTTCAGATGTCTCAAAAAATTAGAGACTCATCGCATAAATAAAGTCATACTCCTATATTGGTGCATGTGAACCATGAAAAAAAAGGTCACCAAAGAAAATCCCTTGAGACTAGAGTGTCTCACAAAAAGAAGAGTGTGAGATAGTGTGAAAAAAACCACAAGAATCGCAAGGGATGTCGAAATTTACTTTGCAAGCATTAGTGGTTTCCACCTAGATGAACACAATGGGTTGATTAACAAGGTCTAGAAATTATGTAAAAATAGCAAACCAAGGGGATAAAAATGAAGGGCACCAATGCTGAGAGTATCAGGTTCAACCAAGAATGCACTCCATGATACAATAATTTGAGCCACAATAAAGTGTGGTAAACATTTTCAAAATTGAAAATGGACTGCACCATATTTTCCATCTTGGAAAAAAATTTTCAACGACTATAAATAAGCCTATATTCAGATACAAATTGCTACTTCAAAAAGGGTAAAAAAAACAATAATTTTACAAATGTGAGTAACTTTGGGACTTCGGAAGTGGTCACCCATTCGATTTGTGTTCTATAAAATGTTGCTTGACTTGGGAGTTCTTTAAAAATACTAGGGCATGCCTTCATGAACTGGAACGGGGGCAATTATGGGTCCCACCCACTGTGATGGAATCAAACAAATGACGTCTTCACTTTGCACGTACAACAACATAGACTTTACTTCTTATGGGGCCCACTACTCTTTAAAAACATATTTTGATCCTTTTTACACATCAAAAAATTTTGTCCACATTTGTGATTGGCACCATAACACAACCATCTAGAAGATGACGAACATCCCAATTACTTGATTGTTGCCTTGATGAGTCGCTCAAGCAGATGCATAATGTTGGTGATTGTCACCAAAATTTAGCATTGCTCATCCATGCTCCTGCATGCCGCTACCAAATTTGAACATAGAACTAAACCACTACAAAGCCATATTTGAAGACTCTTTGATGGCATACACTCATGTGCCAAGCATATCAAACTTAGCGAAAACAAATAAAACTTGAAAGCAGCCACATGTAGTTGTAACTCTTCTTGCTCATTGTTGGTTGTTGTGTCTATTTACAGTGATAGAGAAAATGGGTGCAGCGTACGAGAGGCAAGTGGTGTCTCCACTGGTGCATCAAACCTGCATGTCAAGATCCTTTAAGGGGAACACCTCAATAACACCTCTCGATTCTAGGACCTCTACATGGACATATTTTCCTGTGTTTTTGTTTTTGTTGATTTCATCATAAAGAGCTTCGATACCATGTTAGAAAAGTAGAATACTTGATTGATTATTCTATGAGATCAGCTATGCATAAATAGCAAAGTTGATCTCTAGTGAGTCATTGGATTACAACAACCTAATAGATCTGATCTAATCATAACTAGGAGTTTATCAATCTCAAAAAGAGTGATAACTCAAACAGAATATCCTAGTAGAACTTAAAATATACTCTAACAAGTGCATGCATAAAATAATGAGAAATCTAAGCTAATACAAAAAAGTAAAAATGCTCAAAATAGATGATCTACCACTAAAACTAACCTGCAAATATAAATCTAAAGGAAAATACAAAAAATATTAAGAAAATTGATCACCTGACCCTGGTTTTATTGGGTGAGATGGTCTTGGATGTGGGATCATCTCAATAGAGATGGTCTCTATCGTGAACCTGTAATTATCTGAAACTAGGTTGAGATGATGTTGGGATGATCCGAGGGTGATTTTTATCAATGAATTTGTGGTGATAAATTTATGAGTGTATATATTTGAGCATCTTGAAACTATGGTGTTGATCAAGTGAATTTTACGGATGCACTGCTAAGACTCACATGGTGAAGCAACGATATTGATTCGAGCAATGAAGATGCACGATCGAATTTCTATAGAACTTTGTTGCTCAAGTTGATAAAAATCAAAATTTTAAACCAGTATGGAACCCCTCATTTTATATCCTTCTTGGCTAGGTATCAAAAGGGTAAGTGGTAATCAGGGGTAGCTCTGATTATCAATTTGCATATGGCAATGACAACTACAGGTCATCAAGCAAAGTGGTAAATCTATCGATGCATTTATAGGTAGTCCTACTACCTAATTACTCTTTTATAGCTATGGGTACATGACCATCTCGTAGGGGATGGCCTTGAATCTGAGACCATCTCAATCAAAACAATCTTGCTTTTGTGGGAACAAATACCTATTTTTTGTGAAAAGGCACTAAATACCCCTGAGTCTATCCTAGGTAGGTTAGATGGGTTAGAAGGAGATATTTTGGAGAGTCTCATTGTGAACATAGATTTTAGGTGTCTACACTAACATATTGGTAATTCTAAAAAATGTGTGGAAGCACTTGGTCTACCACTAGAACATACCAACAACAAGGTGGTGTAGTTAGACAACACTCTAGTGGCAATGTCCAGGCTCATTTGAGACCTTCCTTTAACACTTTAAGCATACCCTGACTTTATGGTTCATCAAGACATAGTGATGATCAATCTCCCAACCTCATTTGGAATATGCATTTCAAGAGACTTCACTGCTAATATCGAAGGGTGCTTGTCACTTGACTAGACCCACATGCTGCTTTGAACCATATATTGGACCAAGTTCAAAATATCTTTAGAATTCCTCCACACACATCATGTAGATAAAATATCTTTCTCAAGAGGAGGAAAGGAGCAGGTGTACTTAAAAGAAGAATAATAATAAGAAGAAGAAGAGTTTTTAGACTCTAACTACTTCATCGACGACATGAATCCATACATTCTCAACAATAACCTAGAGTAATGGGCATCTAATACATGGAGACTAGATCCAAAAAAAGCATTCAAACCAGTTGACATGGGGTAATTTATCACCAAGTTTTTTCCTCTATATATGGTGTACATAGTATATATATATTGATTTATATATATGTGCAGAATAAAACTTTGAGAAGGATGACCAGAAATATTTTTAATGCCAAGGGGATTATGGTTTTGCAAGAATGGAACTTTCAATATTCTTAACTACACACCTAATCAAGGGATTGTATCTTCATGGTGATATTTGGCAACAAAATATTAAGAAGGCTTTCCCACCATTCGATTACATATTATACAAGGTTGACAATGCATCACCTCCAACAACCATGAGGTCACATGATCCAACCATCATAGAAAAGAGTGCATATACACTTTTCATAGCTTGGCCACCCAAAGAGCATGACGATAAACACCTAGAAAATACCAAGAAGTTCCCCAAGAGCTCGAGCACTCACATGAGTGCCAAAACTCTTGGACAAACAACCACACCAAGTTTTGAGGGGCAAGTAAAAAGGCAGATAAATGAGGACAAGGTTCCCATATGAAGGAAGTCAATAAATAACATTTTAGTGGAAGCTATCACCCTCATGAACCACCATAGGCCTATAAAATAGGATGATATATTACCACAACTAGATACAAGGGAGAATAATAAGTTACCACATCATGGTTGAATCAGCTACGTAAAATTGAAACCCAAAAAATAGTAGCCTATAAAAAGTAGGGTTTTTTGAAAATCCTTTCTTGAAGTAGGGGAATCATGTGAAGATGAGCAGGATGAGAGGACCCGAAGCTCCATCAATTTATGAAGTAGTGAGTGTAAGCATAATACCAACTAGGGAGGGATAGTGCCAAAAGTCTCTAACAAATTTAAAACTCCCTATGCCACAAGGCAATGCTAACCACCAGGACCAGATGCTCAAAAGGGTTTTAGCCTTCTCAATGGTAGCTAAGTTGAACCCTACCTTACGTGGAGAGCCTAAAACTATTTTTGTGGTAGTTAATAGGGTTTTGTTTCTAGCTAGAGTTCTATTTTCTTATAAAATATGGATCCATTCTCCAACCAAAGGATATATCCAAAACTTGGGCCAACCACTTTAGGTAATTGGGTTTTCAATTGTAGTCCTGGCTACCTTGACAAAAGGTACCAACCCAAGAATATTGGAGAGAAAGGATAAAAAATTTTGATGTAGCGATGTGGCTGACTCCTTTAGGCTTGCCAACCTGCATCAATACTCCCCAAAATAGAAATCATAGAAAAATATCACAAGGGAAGGTAAAATAGCCAAAAATAATCTTAAGCACACTTGTCAAATGAAAAGTTCCAGAGATCCCTATCTATAAGCATTTTGGAATATCCAAAATCATTGAAATAATGGGAAGACATTCATAGAGCTAGGAGATGAGCTAAAATTAAAGGCTCTATATTACACCCAGAGTCACAAAAATATCGAAAGTCATGATCCTCCCATGAACGCTCTCTAAATGAGGCCTTTTCACTTGCATATTAGGCAACCCTCTACCCCAAATAGAGAACCCATGTTGAATACATGTCAGTAGTATGACCAAGATCTAGAAAGGACCTCAAATCAAAGGTAATATTTTCTTCTTTATTTCCATTTCCTAGATTTTATCTATTTGCCTTACTTTATTTCCATTCAAATTCTAAATTTTGACTCTGTACTGAATGGACAAGGTAATAAGTCTAGGTTTCCTCATTTAGCACTCTAAGTAGCCTTAGGAGTTACCTAAGTTTTAGAGAATAGTTATATACAAGCCCGATTCACTCCAATCTAGACCAATCAAAAGTGGAACAAGTTGAGGCTACACTATCATAAGGTACTTCCTAATGTTAGTAAGAAGAAAGGGACTTTAAGGAAAGGTAGGAAAACTTAAATTTTTCCAACCATTAGATATTCCATCTATGATCAACACTCATATTTTGTCCAATCTCATTGCATCAAGGGTGCCAAGGCTTGTGGATTGTTGAATTTCAATTCAATGACCCATGTAGTCCTTTCAATGGATGAAAGTGCTTACAAGAAGGGGAAGCTCTATTCAAAGCCAAAGTAGGGCTCATGGTGATAAATCAAGAGCTAAATAAAATAATAAACCAAGGATTCATAGATAAGGACCACCATTGGTCAAAGGAGGTTCCACATCATTCAAGGATACATGGTTATCACACACAAAGACAAAAACAAGTGAAAGAGAATTAAAGAGGACAACTGCCAGTGGTTGTAAAGCTTGACATTTTTAGCCAATTCTATCAGAGCCAATCACATGTTAGTCATAGCCACTACCCACCATACCATTGAGCCTACCTTGTCCACTTGCACTAGTCAAGGAGGCCATGTTTGTCACATTAGCAAAGTGATACACCCAAGGAGAAATGCAATGAAATATTAATGTTGTAGTCACATCAACACAACAATAGAGATCCAAGTCAGAAATACTTGATCATCCAAAGGTCCAAAAGCTTTTAGCACTTATGTCCCTAGATTTAGAGACCTCAAAGTTGTCACACAAGTTGCAAAAGAATTTCTCAACTACAAGAACAAGAAGATATTTGTAGGTCTTTTGCATAGAACTTTGAAATGAGGGCACTTCCCTCTCAACTTATAAATAGACTCAATTTCATCATAAAAGGAATTCAAAGTTGTTTTCTCATGATTGGTACCTCACCTTGTGGTCTATTCCAATCACCCTTATTTACCTTTGTAATAAGGGGAGCCAAAACTTTTTCTTGTGCCTAAGGGGTATCAAACCCTCTAGACCTCATTGTATTGATCATTTTAAGCATGTTAATGGAATCCATGACTAGTTTTGTTGTCCTCATCTTGACTTGTGTTGATTCCTAGTGGTGTGTTTGTTTGGTTGTGTTCACTAGCCATAGGTAATATTTTTTATGTTCAAATAACCCTTGTAGTCAGAAATTATGGGCCCTAATTCTTTGATGCATCATCCTTGTAGCTTAGTACCTTACTTTTTCTACAATCATTTAATTTCCTATCCTTTACTTTCATTGAAATTATTTCTCAACCTTAGCTCATGGAGAACTTATGTTAAGAACTTAGATCTAATGAGGATCTAACCTCTATTAAAAACTCCATAGGTTATTATCCCATCCATGATGCTTCTTGTTGTTTTGATCTATGTGATATGTGGGTGTATTTGTCATGTCAAGACCCCTAGTCTATGTTTAATAGGTGTGTTATGATATAACAACAATACTATTTTATATGTTTGTATGGCTTGAGAATGGTTAATGAATTTGGTAAGAACATATGAGTGACTTCATGTATACTTCACATCCCATTTATGGATAAGAATGTGTGTTAATCCTAGTTTTTCTTCTATATTTTCATGTGTGTAGCTATAGGATTCCTCCTGATCTATAGCCTATAGCTCTGCTACCATTTATGGGTGAGTTTCCAAAATAATTCTAAGCACAAGCACTATATAAGAATGAATAGAAGCCTTCTCAAGGGTGTCGTCAAGCCCAACACTAGCATAATATGGTTCAACATAGAAGACATCAAGGATGTCATGGATAATTTTAATAAAAATAATGTTATTGGACAAGGTGGTTTTGGGATGGTGTATAAGGAGATATTGTTGGATGAAATGCAAATCATCGTGAAGAGAATCAAAGGCTCCAAATTCAAAGTGGATTCCAAATTCATAAATGAAGTGGAGATAAGCAACAAGATCAAGAACTAAAACCTAGTGGTTTTGAGAATATTTTGCATTGCTAGGGATGATGGGGAAGATACCAATGATTTTTTATATAAATAAATGGCTAACAAAAGCCTCGACAAACATATTTTTGGAAGGGGAGATGAGAACAAATTCCTAGCCAAGGCTTCTAGGTTTAACTCAATCATCTTGTTTCAACAATATTCTTCAATTTTATTATTTTTTTCTCGTAACTTATTAAAGGTATGGATCAACTATTACTCAAATATACAACCTCCATCTATTGAGGTTTCTCCACCAATGAGCTTTTGGTTCTCCCTTGAACCAGCTTGCAATTCGAATGAATATTCTTAATTATTTCTCCAACATCTCCCCTAAGGAACTCCATGAGCACTTGGGGATCCTAGCTTCAACACCAACTTTAACATCGACTCTATTACCAATTATCAAGAACATATGCTCTGATACTAATTATTAACACTAGCTTTGATATCAATTGTCAAAATCTAGTGCTCTAATATCAATTGTTAGGATCATATGCTCTGATAATCAAATTCTTTTTATGTCAAAAGCTACAAAAACATACAAATTATCTCACAACTATAGAAGCATGTAAATCCATTTATACATAACATACAAGATATTTCATATGCAATTTATGTGTTTGATTTGGATACAAATGCACCACCCAATTATTCCATTGAATTACTAACCATTGTGGTAGATTTACTATCATCCAAATCTATACAATAGTCTTCAAAACATCACATAAGCTTTGTGACCATCTCGTTTCAATTCATACAATCTAATCCAATTATGAGTGATGTATAGGTTGAATGATCCACCCAAGGGATTATGGATAGATTGATCAATTGGTGGGGATACACATAGTTGATCCTCATGGCCATATTTTGAGGTGGTCCTCATTATGATAAGGCAAGAAGGGTCTACATTCACTTTTGCATAGAGTATGATTGAAGGTTGTAAAACTATGTACAAAAATGGCATGGGTTCATGTGACTAAAAAATCCTATTTTATATGAAAATGATTGGCTATATAAACATGTGGGAAATTTATATAATGTCATTCTTAGAAGTTTATATGGTGAGCTAGCTAGTACTTTTGATATAGACTTGTGTTATATAAATTATAAAAGGAATAGTTATTCGAATGATTTATGAAGTTTGATTTGTATGTTTTTGTTTATTTATTATGAAAATATGATTTGATAACTTCCTTGAATGATTGAATGGGTAGCAATAACTTTGTTTATTTGCATACTCTGGACCAAATTACCTTTCTAGACCTAGTTTTCTGCTATAGTGTAAACTATAGATAGTGGCACTATCCTTGATAACCCAAGTACTACTATAGACTATGACACCAATCACAATGGGTGTTTTTTCCAAAGGAACTAACATAGGAGGGTACTGTTGATTATATTTAGATCTTTACTAACTTTTTCCATATTTACATTAGATAAAATTAGATATTATTATTGAAATTAGATTAAAGAAAGGTTTATGTTTTTTATATTATTAAATTTTTTTAATATGTCACTTAGAACACAGAATAAATCATCAAATGGAGACTATAAACTTATATTGGGATAAATATAAGAACCCTTCTAAGATTCATTCAATCTAAGAACTCTCTAGCAAACTACACTTTGAGTGTATAATTGTCCAGGATTTAGAAAAAGCCCACTTGGTCATTGTCATCTCCCTTGGTAAAATATCTTGTGATAATCTAAATTTTTCCTTTTCCTAGCACTTAAGAGTAAAAATGGCTATGGTAAAGTTTTGACTTCTATTTCTATACTTTAAATTCCATAAACCCTACCTTTCTAGGATGCAATACTAAGCATTCTATGGGACAATACTCCAATTCTTATGCTAAAACTATACAGTGTGGCACCATAGTACTCAGGTGGATATATTGTCATCAAGCCTCAAGAAAGTGGCTAGACAAATGTTATTAGTGCCAATGCTATAAATTATTCTAGTATGAAGAATTTGGTTCTAACAATAATGCTAAAGTTGATGTTGACACCTAAAATTAATTTTGTCACAACTTTTGAAGTTAGTGCCATAAGCAAGTGATACTACATTGTTAAAAATGGGATAAGCACCATCGACGAGGTTAGCATCATGTATGGATATGATATTATAAGTTAGAGTTGGTACCAATCCATAGGATGAGAAGTCATGATTGCACCAAACCTATATTTGATAATATAAATAGCTTCAAATTCTATATCAATATGATCAAATTTAGATTGTAGGTAGTTTCAAGTTTATCTCTCACCTTGTTCAAAGAGTAATCATTGAATTTTCTCTTCCAAAGATTACATAAGTATTTTTTATCACCTTATTAAATATTATATATGTAAATGCATCCTTAAAAATCTCTAATGATACTATTTATATCTTTGTCTTGCTAAACTATTCCTTATAGATGTTTTAGATAAAACATTTGGGTTGGGATGTGGCACCCAAGGGCGATATGGTTTATATTTTTAATAGTTGAAAAAATCAATTGGAATAAAATAAAGCACTTTAAAAATATTTAAAAACTTTAGAATTATTACTATGTTATTTAATTATTATTTTTAATTAATAAATTAAAAACTATTTTTAGGTCATCTCCATGTTTAGTGATGGTCAAATTAATTATGCATGTGTCTATCTAAACTTGACTAGGTGAAGATTTTACTAAAGAATTTTAAATTTAATAAATAAAAATTATTTTACTAATAATTAAATACAAAATATCATGTTAAAAACTTTTGAAACTAAACCAAAAATAATAAAAAGAAAGAATATGTATCTTTTATATATTATGAAAATTTGAGTAAAAAAACACTTTATTTTAAATCAAGATATATGCAACAATATTTAAATACGCTTTTATAAATTAAAAGAATATTGAATCAAAACACAGGAGAGAGTTAAATTAGTTATATTGACACCTTGCTGAGTTAATTACGTTGACACCTTAACATTGTGCCTTTTATATAGATTTAAAAAAATTAGTAAAAAATACTTTATTTTAGAAAGAGGCAGAGAGTTGAATTAGTTATATTGACACCTTGCTGAGCTCATCATGATTGACACTTTGACATTGAAATCGTTTTAATTTAAAAATGCAAATTGAGTAAAAAAATACTTTATTTTAGAAAGAGTCACAGAGTTGAATTAGTTATTCATTATGTTGACACCTTCACAATAAAATCGTTTTATTTTAAAATACAAATTAGATTATTTAAAAAAAAAAAAAACTTTATTTTAAAAAGAGTCAGAGAGTTGAATTAGTTATATTGAAAGTTGCTGAGTCATTTAAGTTGACACCTTGAGATTAAAATCGTTTTATTTTAGAAAGAGTAGAAAGTTGAATTAGTTATATTGACACCTAGCTGAATTAATTATGTTGATACTTTGACATTGAAATCCTTTTATTTTAAAATGTAAATGAAAAAAAAACTTTATTTTAGAAAGAGTCGTAGAGTTGAATTAGTTATATTGACACCTTACCACACCTTGACATTGAAATCGTTTTGTTTTAAAATGCAAGGTATATAATTAGTTGCTGACATCCTAAAGAAAAGAAAATATTTGTTTAATTAAAGAAGAGAAAGTAAAACAATAAAAAATAGAAGCCATATTATTAATTACATCTTCTAAAAAAATCAAATTGTAAGGTGTTAGGCGTCTTGGATGGCAGGGTAGACTAGTTGTGATTGTGATTGTGATGTGTACATATTTAAAGGTGAATTATGCATTGACTTCATTTATATAAAATTTAAACTTTTTAATTAGATTTTAATTAAGTCCGCTAGACTTAAATATGGGTTATGAGATCTTAAATATTGAAGTTATATTTAAGTATAACTGTTCAAATCATATCATATCATATTTAATATCTTCCTATTGAAATTAAGCTTCCAAACTGTCTCAAAAACTCTTAAACTTTCAAAGAAAACATGTGAAATTAAGTAAAAGAACACTTTATTATATTTATATATATATTTTTAAAGAATTGAATTAGTTATATTGACACCTTGACTTTGAAATTGTTTTATTTTAAAATGCAAGGCATATATAACTAATTATATTGACATTCTAAAGAAAAGAAAATATTTGTTTGATTCGAGAAAGTAAAAAAAATAAAAAATAAAAGTCATATTTAAAGAGCCAACATCGTTTGATTTTGTAAGGTGTTAGGTGTGCTTCAATGGCAGGGCAGACAAATTGTGATTGTGATGTGTACATATCCACTGGTGAATTCTACATTGACTCCGTCTATATAAATTTTAAACCTCAGCTTCCAAAATCAATGACGATGGGCTTCCAATTATTTGGAATAGTCTATGAAATATGATTTGAATAAATCCTACATTGCGCACGCGGTACCATTGGTCAATGCAGACCATCTTTTTTCGTCTTATTTTTTATCCACCACATTGACCCAAGAAAGCCTTTCTACAAACTCAGAGCCACGTTTTATTCTATGTAAGTGCAAGTTGAAGGGCTTACACCTCTAACTTATTATCCATTGACAGAAAAGTTTAACTAGTAAGAAGGTTTCACAGATCACAAGGATGCACAGGTTAGTCAACCGTTCGTCACGAAGAAGATACCGCCGGCCAATAAGAACAAGTCGCGGATAAAAATATTGCCAAGATATATTGGATAAACAGAATGCTACATGGACAAGAACCTTCCATAGGACTGCGCTGCTGCTCATGTTAAACAACCGCAGGTTCGGAGGTTACCGTGATAAGTTTGATTGAATGGCGGGTTGTGAAAACTGTAGAATGAATTGTCACTGTTATAGTAATATGAAGATGAAAGTTCTCACGGTGCTGTTGTTAAGTGTATTTGGGAATTGTGTATGCTGAATGCCCACATTAACTCCGTAACAACCTACAAAAACCAATTCAAGAGAGATACGTTGTTTTTCAAGTAAGGTTCACCAAGGGTCTCAATATTATTTTTGAGCATTTTCAAGGTTTCACCCCCATTTTGATTTTAATGTCGCTACATAAGATAGTCAAATAGATAGGAATAACCACCATCCAATATTTATGGGATTCCCTTACTGAACCTTATCATTTAAAAGAACGTCAAAGTGGTCTCCCACTTTTCCTACACTCACCATTATAGAAAATTTTTACGATAGCACAGGGATTATTTTTTAAGGCCTATAACATTTAAAGAGGATGTTTATTTCTTAACTTTCCATAATTCCATCTATGGAAGCTATTTTAGTGTAAAGCCTTGGTGCTTAATTATCACACCTCCACAGGTTAACCAAGGTCATTACCACCACCCAATAATGAGCATGGTTACTTGAACTTCACCGTTCACAGTACCACCACAACTGTTTCGTAATTGATTCCATTAACTTCATAGTTATAGAACACCCGAGCCTCATCGTTCAATGTATATCTATCATGAGCATCTGGTTATTGCATCACCGCAACTCCTTCAATATTCGTGAGTACTTAGTTATTGCATCACCGCAACTCCTTCCAAGACTCACATTTACTAGGTTATTGCATCACCTCAACTCCTCGCAGGATTGGGTTAATTCTTGAATCAAGGTTCCTAAACAGATTCTAGATCCATACCCAAAAACCCACCAAGCCAAGATGGGGGAACAAGGAAAAATTTCAACCCCAAACTAAGAGCGTCTATTTCAGCAAGAGAAAGTTCACAAGAAGAGAAATTATGAATAGCAAGAGTCGTGATCTTACCATCCATAGCCCAAGCAGGACTATGGTAAAGAAAGTGGTAACCAAAGTCCTGAGGGCTGAAAATTGCTGACCAATGATTTATATTTGGTTTTCGTCGTCATTTCGGCACCGGAAATAATCTTGCTCTTGTTGCCTGGGAGCAGATTGGAGAAAACCCCGTCTTGAATTCCTGGAACCAGACACGATAAACAATATATACTTTACCCTTGCAAAGAATTAAAGTGCTATAACAACTTATCAAGATTTATAACGTAATGCAATTTCCTTGGTTTTAAGTAAACATTCTAAAAACACACAAGATATAAAATACTAGCATTTAACAATTATCTCTCTCTAGATTAAATCATGATTGAGTTAATCTTAAAGCAACCATTAAACTTTAATCCAACATAAAAAATTTATTGGGAATAGAGCATAATGCTACCTTATAACATCATTCTTCATAATGAAGATCATCATCAAAAGGAAAACATTTCTAACCCATTATTTCAATTGCTCGATACACCAAAGTATATTTACATAAAGGCAACCGATCATTTTCCAAAAGTAAAATAGACAAGGTTTACATAAAAAAAAATCCATAACATCTTTTCATTCCAAATTATGTGAGAGCAAGTCCATCCAAGTGGCCCCTACACCACCTTCCTTTCACGACCTTCTTCATAAAGAAATCTCCCACAACCTTAGAAAAACTTAGGGATCACAACAACTCTTCATGCAATGCAAACTATCATGTTCTATGTATAAATGCAAGCAACCATGCAAAAATACAATTTATGCCATCAATGAGAGAATATCATAATACTTCTCTCTATAATGGTTTCCTTACCTACTCAAGTCTTAACAAACCATCATATTTATTTACCCAAACCATAAACTTTTTTTTCATTTCATAAATGAAACCTTGTTCAAAAGAACCATTTTCTCTTTTAAATAAAACAACTAGCATGCATTTAAAAGAACTAATATATGAAAACCAAAAAATTTATCTCCATATGATAAAATAACCCTACTAGCTTCTTTTCCTAAAGGAATTTAACTCTTCAATAAGAGGAAAATAATATTGACATATAATAGTTAATCCTCCTCTAAATTTAAATGTAGACACCTAAAAATGTCACATTATCCCTTGTGCAGTGTTAACAATGGATTAATTTGATATTTCCCAAAAATCACTATTCATTCCATTTAAGCCCCCTTGGCCACTTAAGCCCCTTCCTCCACTTAGCCCTTTGTCGCCATGCAACTACCCCTTAAGCCTAAGTCTAAGGCCATCTCACCCTAGTCTTCCCTTAGCCTAGCTTCCACCTAATCCTAGTCTACTCTAGCTTAACCATGGTAAACCTAACCCATGATCAACCCTATCCTAGTCCTCCCTTTGACTAGCCTAGCCTCCACCTGACCATTGGTCAACCCTAAAACTAGGGTCATCATAACCATGATCAAAATTAACCCTTGCTCCCCACATAACCGCATGTGCATTCAATACCATAAATGATATTTGAAGACTTTTTGTATTCAAGGAATTCAAGGCATTGAAGGTATTGATGAGTCATCATCCACCATGCCATAATGGGTGAATACTTTCATGTCCCATGCATTTATGAGGCATGGTGCACCCATGCCTATTTATTGCATGTGGATGGGTGAGAACTTCTCTCACCCAAACCCATTTATGAGGTATGGCACACCATGCCACCTCATTGGACATCTCATAGGACACCTCATCCCCCTAACCTTGGTCAAGTCTATAAATAGAAGGCCATTTTCACAATTTTAAGATATCACACACTTACATACCCAAACTCTACAAAAATCACTCTAGAATCTAGTGCACTCAATCCTCACTTGCCATCAACCACCATGGATTCCCAGATGTGCCTCTTGATACTCCCTTTTGCATGATAAATTACTCTTGGCCATAGGTACAAAAGACTACCTGATGCAAACAAGAGCTCCAACAACACCAAAAGAAGCCTTCCAACAAATAAAATTATTGTCTAAAAAACATAGAGTCAATCGTACGACAAATTTTGGTCATCTTGGTCGTACCTAGGGGTTCAGTCACCCTTAAAACACAACAAAAAACAATCCAACTAGGTAAGTATTACTATTTTATCAAATTTTAATCATTTCAAACATCTTGATTATGCAATAGACTAGATTTCTTTAGTATTTTTATCTTTCATCACAAGGGGTCTGATTGAGATAGGCCCCCAAATGCTATTAACCATTTTTATTGGGTTGTGCAAGTTTAGAGGACCTATGCAACTAGCAATGGCCTATGTGTTGTAATCCCACTCCCCTTGAGGTGACCATAGAAGACCCAAAATTATTGTTTTCCAGTTCATTGAAAGAGGGCTTCGACCTTGGGCTAAAATCCTCTTTACAAAATTCCCATGGGCTACAATATGGGTCTTCCAAGGTGGAAGCCCTATTTCAATGCACTAGTAAAAATCAATTTTTCTTTGAGCATATTTGGTGATCACGGTGGGACCAAAACCCACTTTTTAATATTTTTGCTAACATTTTAGCATCTAACTGACAATATTATCAATTATTTGTGTTACAAGTGCCACAAAAATAGCATCGATCCCTAAAAAACTTGAAATAACAACTCAGGTTCAAGGTAAAATCCTTTCTGCTTTACATGTTAGGACCGTATGGAGGGGTATAGTCAAAGCAACTGGATAGATGCTCCAAAAACTAGGTCCTTACTAGCCAAGCACCAATTTCTATACAACCTCCATAGTAGGTAGGTTGGGGACAAGTTTTTCCCTTTGATATTGCTATCTCACTTGCCACCTTACCTCCTTAGGCCAAACCACCTTATAAAATGACATCCTCAAGGTGTAATCATTCACCTTTCACTAATTTTTACCTGTCATAAAATTTGGTTGCTTACCATCTTACAATATTTATTCAGTAGCTTAGTTTCATTTCTTTTCATAGGATTTTTTTCACAGAATCTAACTTGTTATCTTTTGATATTGTAGGTAGCTTCACAAAAATTGGTTTGTGTACCAGACAGACCACTATCAATAGCAAAAACTCCAAAAACCCATCCTTGTTATTGATCGTACAAATAGATTTGGTCAAATTTACAACAAGGACCCATCTGATCAAATTCTAAACACATTCTAGAGCCTATTAAACTTCCAGAGCACATTCCAAAAGCTTGGGCTCATAGGTAAGTACTTTCAAAACCCTGTAATTCTAGTTGTATTTTATTTAAAAGCACCAAATAATTTGGTCACTTCACAAATTACCCCCATTTACTTTACAAAAGCCCCAAATTGCTTTGGGCACTTTACAAAATGCTTTTAATTTGCTTTTGTGTCTTGCAAAATGTGCCAAAATCACTTTGGTCAACCATCAAATGGCTTTAACCTTCCTTTCATAAGTAGTATTTTGTAGGTTTTTGCATTGTCTTTTCACTAGTATAGCATACTATATTTGCATAAGGTGCAAAGAAAACCTCTAATTTCTTTGTCTTTTTGAGCTGAGATGGATTTTGATCTATCCCGTGCATAAGGCTCTCATAAGACATTTGTTCATAGCCTTAACAAGTATATCTTGACCAATGTAGATAGATTTGCACTTAAGTAAATCTTAGTATAACTCTTGTTGACATCAAGCAATATTTTCCTTTAGGTCTTTGGCATAAATCTACACTTACACAAAGTGCTTTCACTGCTTGTTTAGTATAGACTTTGCTTTTTGAAAATAAACTTTATTTTTCCAAAAAAAAATCAAAAGACTTTCATTGCTTTCCTAACTTTAGTTTCTTTTTGCATCTAGACTTCTAAAAGCAAATCAATCACACACACCAACAAATTTTGTACAAAATGGTAAAGTTGGATTTCATCACCAACTACAAATCAAGATCAATGATGTTGGCTTTCATCTCCAACCATTGAATCACCCCCTAGCCACCATAGTAGCCCCTGCAAGTAGTTTTGTAGACTTCATCACCATAAAAATCTCTATCCTTGAGAGCATATCAAGGTATATTAGGATACATGCCCCTACTCATAGGGCTATACATAATTCATGAGTGTGCAACTATAATTTTTAACTGAGCCCACCTGAGGATGAATTGAAAGCCCATTTGTTTTACACAAGTTTTAGACAATGCAACTTCTTTCATAAGAGGTTTATATTATTCCTTTTGGTTATCCCAAGCCATTTCTATCATTAGAAGTCATCTGCCTATTTGTGCATAGCCACTCTTTATGTACCTTTGAGTATAGTGGAGGGAACACATATTAACATACCCCTCATAGATATCATTCATCCACCCCTTTTATTTGATTTTTAATGGTCTTTATACTTGAAAACACACCAAAACAACATAAACAATCAAACAAAATCATACCTCCACTAGCTATATAAACTAAACTCAAAATACTATCGCACACAAATGCACATTCAAACACTTCACTCACAAACTTGTTTGTTATTTGCAACAATACCTACTTGATTTGTTGGATGTGTCTCATCCTTTGTAGAGGAAGTATTGTACGACATGCCCCTTCTTCTGTGGTCCCCTTTTTCCAAAGATATTCTCGAAGCTATTTTTGGAGGCATTGGTGGGATTCCCATGATTGGTGGGTATGGGTGGTTTTAGCCCATGGTATTGTTCCCACGGTATTCTAATACTACGTTGTAGTTTAGGGTTTTAAGAGTTTCCTTTATATTTATTGTAATATCCCATTACAAAAAAGGTGAACAATAATAGAAAAGGATGTGTGGCTCTTGTTTGCTAGATGTAGCCCATATTGGGTAAACTAGGATAAATATCTTGTGTTCTATGTGCATGTATTTTGTGAGTTGTTATTTTCTTCTGAATTATTTAATTCTGCATTATTATTCTGGAATAAGTCTAGTTATAACTCTTCATATGGTATTAGAGCCAAATTTTTAGCCATAGAGGGATGCATTTATTGCTAGGGTTTCTAGGAGTTATAGAAAACCTATTCTAGAGTGGGAGTTTTACGCAAAAGGAGCTTGAAGTAAAATAACGTTAAATCAATCAAGGATAGAGATTGAGAAATTTGATGGAAAAAATTTTGAGCTATGGAAGTTAAAGATGGAGGATCTGCTCATGGACATAGATCAGTGGTCTATTATCTCTGAAACAAAACCTTCCAATACATCGGATGAATATTGGGAAAGGTTGAATTGGAAAGAAAAGAGTCTAATTCTATTGTGCCTTGCAGATTCAGTATTAATAAATATTTATGGAGAAGCTACTACAAAGGATATCTTGGAGAATTTAGGGGCTTTGTATCAATCTAAGTCCTTGGTAAAAAAATTATTCCTCCGAAAGAAATTGTATACTATTAGGATGAATGAAGGGGATTCAATAGTAGATCATCTTAATGCATTCAATACGGTGGTAAGTCAACTTACATCTATTGAAATTAAGTTGAGTCAGGAAGATAAATGTATTACTTTGCTATGCTCTTTACTAGATTCATGGGATAACCTGGTTGTAACAATTGGTAGTACACCTTCACCCACATTGAATTTATGAGGATGTTGTGGTATCTCTATTATTAGAGAATATGAGGAGAAAATCCATGGAGGGCACATCAAAGGATGCCCTAACAGTGAGAGGGTGTGCCAAGGAAAAAGATAAAACGAGATCTGGTGATAGATCTAAGTCTAGAGGTAGATCCAAGTCTCAAGGAAGGTTTGAGAGAAAATGTTGGAAATGTGGTAATCTTGGACACATGAAGAAGGATTTTAGATCAAAGAATGTTGATTCTGGAAAGAGATCCGACGAATCCACTTCCACAGAGATAAATAAATCCATTGATGAAGGAAGGGATGTATATTTGGCATCTTGCTCCACACATTCAGATAGTAAATATTGGTTGATCGATACTCGTGCCTCTTTTTATATGACTCCTCATAGGGGGTGGTTCAGTGAATATGAAAGATATGATGGAGGTGAGGTATTTTTAGGAGATGATTCACCACTTAGAATCATTGGTTATGGAAGAGAAAAAATACTATTGTAGGATGGTAGGGTTAAAACCCTCCCAAGTGTGATGCATATTCCTAGCCTTGCTAGAAATTTAATTTATGTAAGCAAAATGGTAGATGTAACGGTTAAAATTAATTTTAGTAAGGATTCATGCAAAATGGTTTGTGGATCTATGGTGCTAGCAAGAGAAGTTCATATTGGAACCTTGCATAAGCTATTGGGAAGCACTATGACGAATGAGTGCAAGAGCTCAACTATTCTTGAGGTTGAATCAGATAAAAGTTTAATGCTCTGGCATCAAAGAATGGGACATATTAGATAAAAAGGAAATTATACCATGTACATGAAATGTATGGTTCAAGGTATCCCTAGTTTCTCAATGGTTTTTTATTTTTGTGAAAATTGTATTTATGGCAAGCATAATCATGTGAGTTTCCCATCCGGTGTTGCAAGATCAAAAGGGGTATTAGATCTGATTCATAGTGATATATTTGGTCCTGTTTCTATTCCATACCTTGGAAAATCACGGTACTATGATTCTTTCATTGATGAATTTTCAAGATATTCATGGATTTATTTTCTTAAAAGTAAAGTTGAAGTTTTTGATAAGTTTAGATAATTTAAAGCACTTGTTGAAAATCAAACTGGGAAAAAGAGTAAGGTGTTGAGGTTTGATAATGGAGGAGAGTATTGTTCAAATAAATTTGAGGATTTTTGTAAGCAATGTGGTATTGCAAGACAAAATACTACTCCATATACACCTCAAAAAAATGGATTTGTTGAGATATTGAATAGATCACTAATGGAAAAGGCTAGAAGTATGCTTAGTGGTGCTAATTTGGCACAAGAATTCTAGGCAGAGGCAGTGAATGTGGCATGTTACTTGCAAAATCGATCTCCTACATCAATATTGCTGGATCAAACTCCATTTGAAGCATGGTTTGGTAAGAAACCCTCTCTGTCACATCTTAGAGTTTTTGGTTGTGATGCATACATGCATATTCCAAAGGATAAAAAAAGTAAGGTTGATAATAAGGTTGTTAAATATATCTTTATTGGTTATAAATATGGTGTTAAAGGATATAAACTTTGGAATCCAAAAACTAAAAGTATAGCTTACATTAGAGATATGGTGTTTAGAGAAATGAAAAGTGATCACGGGAAGGAAGTAACAGAAGAAGAACCTAAAAAGGTGCAATTTTATCTCATGGAATATGAATCCTACTCTACATAATAGGATGAACTAGAGGTTCATACACCTATGGTAAGGAGATCAACATGAGAAAGAAGACAACCTAAAAGGTATAGTCCATATGCTTTTCCTTCTTCCTTTATTTTATCTATTACTGATGAATATCCTAGAACAGTTAGAGAAGTTGTTAATTCTGAAGAGGTAAACCTTTGGGAAGAGGCCATGAATGAGGAAATGATGGTCCTGAAAAAGAACAAGATATGGGATCTAGTAAAATTACCTGGTGGAAGAAAAGCAATAGGTTGCAAATGGATCTTCAAGAAGCAGAATGTTGAAGATAAATTAGACAAATATAAAGCTCACCTGGTTGCTAAAGGGTATTCTCAAGTAGAGGGAATTGATTATGATGAAGTATTTTCTCTTGTTGCAAGCTAACCTCAATAAGATTTCTTTTATCTATGGTTGTTGCATTTGATCTTGAAATAGAGTAAATGGATGTAAAAACTGCATTCCTTCATGGATATTTGAAGGAATAAATCTATATGAGACATCCTAAAGGATTTATTGTTAAAGGAAAGGAGGATTTTATATGTACGTTAAAAAAATATCTGTATGGACTGAAACAGTCACCTAGAATGTGGTATCAAAAATTTGATACTTATATTTTAGGACTTGATTTTCTTCGTAGCAATGTTGATCATTGTGTATACTCAAAGCAAATTGGTAATGAACTTGTCATTATAGTTTTGTATGTTGATGATATGTTACTAATTGGAAACAGTAAGGAAATGATCAGGGAAGTGAAGTCTCAGTTAGCATCACAATTGGACATGAAATATTTTGGCCCTAAAAAATTTATTTTGGGCATGCAAATAAATAGAGACCATTCAAATATAAAGTTGTGGCTAAATCATAAAAAGTATGTTGAGAAAATATTGAAGAGATTCAATATGCAGGATTGCAAACCAGTGAAGGTACATATTCCTTTGGGTGAAAAAATGTCTGTTGAACAATGCCCAAAAACATAACAAGAGGTAGAAAAAATGTCCCATATTCCTTATGCGAATGTTATAGGGAGTTTAATGTATGCCATGGTGTGTACTAGACTAGATATTGCCCATGCAGTGAGATTTTTGAGTAGATATATGTCTAAACCTGGTAAAGAGCATTGGATTGCTATAAAAAAGGTTTTCAAATATTTGTGTGGTACATCTAATTTTTCAATTTTTTATGAAGGTACAGTTAAAGAAAACAAATCCTTGGATATAGAAGGTTTTGTTGATGCAGATGGGTTGGAGATATTGACAATAAAAGGTCTACTAGTGCATATGCATTTAACTTGTTTGGAGGGTTTATTAGTTGGATGATCAAAAGGTAAACTGTTGTTGCTCTTTCAACCATTGAATCTGAGTACATGACAACCACTAATGCAAGTAAGGAAGTCATATGGCTACAAAGACTATGTGTTGATATTGGGTTCTTTCAAGGAGTTGTAATGATAAATTGTGATAGCCAAAGTACTATTTTTTTGGTAAAGAACCCTGCTTACCATTCAAGAACAATTCACATTGATACAAAGTACCACTTCAGTAGGGACATGATTGAATAGAAGAAAGTGTTGCTGTAAAAAGTGGATGCTAAGACAAATGTTGCAGATGCTTTAACCAAGGTAGTTAGCACAAAAAATTTCATGTTTTGTACAATTGAAATGGGTCTGGAAATATTAAGTGTTGGAACTAACATTGATTACAACCTTTATGCAAAGTATCAACAAGTGGGAGAATGTTGGATGTATCTCATCCTTTGCAAAGGAATTATTGCACGGTAGGCCCCTACTTTTGCGGTCCTAATTTTTTCGAAGATATTCTCGAAGATATTTTCGGAGGTGTTGGTGGGATTCCTGTGATTGGTGGGTATGGGTCGTTTTAGCCCATGGTATTGTTCCCACGGTATTCTAATACCATGTTGTGGTTTAGGATTGTAAGAGTTTCCTTTATATTTATTGTAATGTCCCATTACAAAAAAGGTGAACAATAATAGAAAAGGAGGTGTGGCTCTTGTTTGCTGGACATAGCCCATATTGGGTGAACCAGGATAAATCTCTTGTGTTCTATGTGCATATATTTTGTGATTTTTTTTTTCTTCTAAATTATTTAATTCTTAATTATTATTCTGGAATAAGTCTGGTTATAAATCTTCATGATTAATTAGTTCTTTTTGTTGAAAAACTACCATAGACATCAAAACAACTTTAAAACTTTTCCTTTCTATTTTTTTGACCATTCTATCTCTGTAACATGTCTTTGGTACAACCATACGGATAGGTATGGTCAATTCAAATGTAGGTATAGGTCTATTCAAGTCAAAACTTCACAAATAAACACAATTTCACTTATACTTGTTCAAATAACTGTAATTCTTTATCAGAACTAGTAATTACCTCTTTCTTTTCAATCACCTACTTATCATTCACCTTTTCATCATGGTTCTTACTTGAAGCCAAGCTAGAGAGCAAGCATGCCTAGCCATGTAAGCCTCTTAGGTGACCCCTCCACCCTCAACTACTTCCTCTAGTTTTATTGAGGAAATAATATTCACACCACCTAACTTTTCTTAGGGCCAGAGCATGGGCAACATGACCCAACTTGGCCCTTTAACCCTCGAGCAATAATTATCACACAATTACACTAATGTCTTAAAACCTTCCAATCCTTGTGAGAATATCCCTTCAACCGATCATTTCCCAAATGTCATTTATTTTTATCTGAAACGGCCCTATATTTCATCTCTTATGACAATCATTCTTTGCCTTCTTCTCATCATCCATAACAAAAATTACCTTGAGTTTCTTTGTCTCATCTTCACATCCCCCATAATAATTCCCCTCCCTCATCTCAAATCCAAATTCACTCCTACACTATATATCAAAAAATGGATATGGTTTCAACCACTCCTCTTCCCTTAATACACATGTCACTTCTTCACATTTTGCATCTTCATCTCAAAATCCTCATCAATCACCTCCCTCATCTGCATTCCTTAGTTTTACCCACTCTCTTTATTTGCATCAATGAGTTTCATCTTATTCGGATTCTATTTCTTCCATCACCCTCTATCAACCCATACCTCCTCTTCAGGCTAATGTTCTCAACATCAACCCTTCCTTTTTCAATTCCCCTATAAAAGTTTTTCCAACTAACATATATGGACCCTCTTCTTTTGGTTATCCCACTTATTTGCTACCTTCATATTTTTATATTCCACCATCGCCTCCTTTTCATCCATTGTCTTATATTCCTCTCTCCTCATTCAACCCCCAACTTCCACCCTATCTTCAATACCTTTCCCTCTATTCTTCTTCGTAATATGCACAACCCGACTCTTTCAATATTTGTCTACCACATCTTTCTCATATTATTTCTTTCTCACATCCCTCTTATGGTTAACCTCCTCTTCCACCTCAATCCAATCAAGCATATTTCTTCACTTCTTCCCCTTCTTGGACTTCTACCCCACCTACTACTCCATATTTTTACCTCTTCTATATTCTCTATATGAGTGGCTTTCTCTAAACTCATAAATTTTTAATCAAATGGTTCATAAAATGAATATTCAAGTGCTCAATCAAATGCACAATCAAGTACCCACTCAAACGCATGATCGAGTGCCTAGTCAAAAGCCTAATCTATTAGAATAAAATATTATATCCTAAGTTGTTACTAGGATAATATGTGTGGCTGAGATTAGCTCAGTTAGTTATGATCCAATGGATCATATTGTATATATTTTCTATTTAAGCAATGCTACTTTCAATGAATAATATCAAGCATGTCATTTTCTAACATGGTATAATAATAATATGA
Source organism: Wollemia nobilis (assembly GCA_028583015.1). NCBI lineage: Eukaryota > Viridiplantae > Streptophyta > Pinopsida > Araucariales > Araucariaceae > Wollemia > Wollemia nobilis. The sequence continues at coordinate 382,867 of JAQPPZ010001870.1, forward strand.
GTCCCGCCAACAAGGTCCTTTGCAGGCTTCTTGATGGAAGTTGTCCTAAGGGGGTTGAAGAGGACATATTCCTTCAATGGATCTAGAAATAGCATAATTGCAATAAATTTAGGATGAATAGATTGAAGATGGTGTGTACTCCAAATCATAATTTTTATCTAGCGCAGTCATCACATCCAATTTTACTTTACTATTAGAAATATTGGAGGTAGCGATCATTGCACAGACTACTAGAGGTTTCAATAAAGTTAGAGTTGATGAATAAGGGATACATGGGTTGTTGCAGATAAATAAAATATGAGACCTTTGCTTGTGTGGCATCATCCCATTCTTTTATACCAATTGCTTCTTTGAAGGATTGAGGACTTGTGGAAATGGATTGACAGACGAGACCAGAACCCATGAAGTGGCTTATTCTAGATGACGGAAGGTCTCGGATGTAAGGAGTGGCTTCTTGAACTATGGTGTGGGTCCATTTTGGAATTGTGGAAGGAGTAATGGGTGTGGCAGTACTTTGAGTTGGAGTTTGAATTATAGGATCCTCATTTTGGTCATCTATCTCAAGGATGGTATCTTCACTATATTGAGGCTCAAATATTGGAGATGGTTCGAGAGAATTATTGTTGGAAGAAGATGATTGAGGATCTTTATAAGGGAATGTTTCATCAAATTGAACATTTCTATGAAAAATGACCTCATGAGTTGTGGTATCAAGGAGCCTGTAGGCTTTCATTTCCTCATAATAACGAACAAAGATAAGTTACTTGTTTTTTTTGTCTAGAGCCTTCCTATTTTCTTTGGGATGTGTGCCCAAGCAGTACACCCAAAAACTTTGAAAAAAAAGACATCAATTTTTTGAGCCAGTCCATGCTTCCTCTAGAGTCAAATTCCCAAGAGCTTTATGACTTGTGGAGTTTTAAATATGATTTGCATAGTTAATAGCCTCAACCCAAAAAATTGCTGGAAGATCTCTTGAGTGGAGCGTACAGTTTGTCATTTCTTTTAAAGATATGTTTTTCCTTTATACAATGTCATTTTGCTGTGGATTATGGGAGATTGAATGTTGATGAATTATGCCATGAGTTGAGAGAAATATGGAGAACTCATTACTCAAGTATTCCCCCCATTATTTGTATGAATTTGCTTGATTTTGCAAGTGGCTTGATTTTCAACTAAGGTCTTGAAGATTTTGAAGTGGAATAGAACATCACTTTTTTATTTTAGAAAGTAGACCCAAGTTCTTCTTGAAAAATCATCAATGAAGGTTAAGTCATATTTTGCTCCTTTGAAAGAAGGCTCAAGGAAGACCATCAAGTCACTATGGATTAACTCTAGAGGGGATGAGGCCCTTTAAGAACCACTTGGGTTTAAAGGATCTTGATGTTGTTTTCCAAGACCACGTCCAGGACATAATCCATCAATAGAAGATACTTTTGGTAACTCAGTTACCATTTCATGAGTATTCAACTCCTTTAGATAGTTGTTATTGAGATATCCAAACCTTTCATGCCAAATTTTGCTATCAAGATCTCCATGTGCAAAAAAAAAGGAGGCCCCATCTAAATTTTTGAATCCATTGAAGTGAAATAGATGATTTTTATGATTAATATCTCCTTTTGCTATGAGAGAGTGTGTTTCTTGAAAGTCTCTTATTTCAACTCCTATTGGTAAAAATAGAACTATTTTACCCTTTGTAGAAGTACAAATATGATATATGGATAGGAAATTTGTAGCTATATTTGGGACATAGAGAACATTATTGATATAATCACCATCAATGAATATGTAACATTTTCCTTTGATCGGGATAAAGGATGAGTCACCAACTTCTATGCTACAAGTTGAGCTTGAGGAGATTGAAGTAAATGACTCATGTGAAGAAGTCATATAATGAGTTGCCCCTGAATCTAGAACCCAATATTTTTATGAAGGTTTTATATCTTTGCCTTAAACATTTAAGGCTTTTCCTATATGCTTCTTAATGTCTATTTTGTGATCCTTCATTGCTACCTCTAGTTGTTGTAGTCTTTTCCAACATTTGTTTACAGAATGACCATCCTTTTTGCAATGTGTACAAGTTATAGGGCCTCTTTATTTATTTTTGAATTTTTATTTAGTGGAAGTGGATGCTACTAATGCTTTTGAGGAAGAGTGAGAGATATCATATTTTGCAAGTTTTGTTTCCTCTCTAGTTAGCCTATCACAAAACTCCTCTATAGAGGGTATTTTAAAACTTGTACCAAGTTCATCTTTTGTAGACAAAAAGGTGGTAGCAAAAATTTGAAATACTCCATTTAAATTGGAAATAATAAGATAGATGCATTCTTCTTTTGTTTTATTCTTGCAACTACCTTTTAATTGAGTGAGGACTTCTTTAAATTTTGTGAGAAAGACAATAATATTGTTGAAGTCTTCGGGAGATAATGTTGTTGACTCTACCTCCAGCTGCATTAGAAGGGTGCACAGAGGTTCTCACCTCTCTCTTATTCTTCTTCTTCTTCTTATTCTTCTTCGAATATGGTTTTTTTCCATGTGGTTTTTCACCATCTCTCCTATATGTAAGTTCATTGTACATGAGTACCTAATAAGGTCATATTGTCGGGACTCATTTTTTTGGGTAATCACCAATATTGTACATGAGTACCTCATCAGGCCTTGTTGTCGGGACTCATCTCCTGTTGTTACTTTCACCCCTAGTATCACTTAGGGGGGGTGTTAGAATAAATATTTGTTCTCTTAAGTTCTAATAAGATAGTCTAAGTTGAGTTACCACTCTTCCATGAGTTGGGTGAACTCGTAGTTTAGACTAGTTCAGATTTGTTGAGTTGTTGTAATCCAACGACTCACATTGATCAACTTTGCTATTTATACAAAGTTGATCCCATGGAATAATCAATAAGTTATTGATATTTAAGTAATGCTTTGCATATCTAGTATCAATATTCCTAATTGGTATCACTGTAGGAAAAATAACAATCTTCTTCTTTCCTTCACAAAGGAATAATCCGAAATCTTCAAATACATAATGGTTTTATAAATTTCTCTCGTAGGAGAAAAATGAGCCCCATAAATAATGCATAGGCCATTAAAATATGTGTCTTAACAACTTAGGCCTAGCCCTCAACAATTAAAAATATTCATGGCCCCAAAAAAATCCCCTTTAAAGCAAAATTTTAGGCTTTTTTGTTTTTAAAATTTCCGCTTATGGTATGTTTTCAAAGGATAGGTCCCACCCACAACAACCACATGGGCCCAATAATTTAGCATTAAGGATGGGATTTTTTTTTGAGATAAAAAAATCAATTAGGCCCGTTGTGATGGCCACTTAATAAAGTTAAAAAGACTATTAAATTTCATAAAAAAAAGGTTCTTCACTTATAAAAAGTGGTCCCGCTAGCAAAAAAATTGGTGTTGCTTCTCTTTCTAATTTTAACCGAGACACCACCACACCAAGCTCCGCCACCTAAGTTCCACCATGACCGCTCTCCATCTCTGAGCCACACGCCTGCAGGTCCCATCGATAGACAATTGTTTGCATGAAAATTTCCAATATGTCAGGGAAGAATCCACACAATCACGGTGAGTTACCATCCCATCGCTGTCAATCGTCGTCACCATAATATGTCTCAAAAAATGAGAGACATCACCAAAAGAAAGAAACCATATTCCCAAAAGAAAGAAAGACAAATCAAGGCTTTGAGCCATGAAAAAAGTCACTAAAAAAAAAACCTCCTGAAATCAAAGTATATCACAAAAATAATATTGTGAAGATAGTGTGGAAAGAACCACAAGAATCTCAAGGGATGTCCAAATTGACTCCACAAGCATAAGTAGTGGTTTCCACCTATATGAACACAATGGGCTGATAAAAAGGTCCAAAAAAAAGTGGACAAATAGCTTTATTAAAGGGAAAAAATAATGAAGGGCATCCATGTAGCATGAATGTGTCCTTATGGCATCCTCCTCATCCTACCGAAATGTATGGGTAACCAGCCGTTGCAACCGCTAGGTGATATAGAGGAGATGACTAGATACTAGGATCACATTAACAAATGTTTGGGAGTGTCGGGTTCAACCGAGAATGCACTCCATGATATAATATTTTGAGCCACAAAAAAGTATGGAAAATAGTTTCAAAAACTAAAAATGGGCTGCATCATCTTGTTCGGTTTGGAAAAACCTTTCCAATGACTATAAATACCCCTATATTGGGGTTCTAAAGTGTCCTTCATGTACATAAAAAATTAACAACTTTTATTTTTCTCTTTACAAAAGAACATTTCAAAAATATTGGAATAAAGCAGGTTAAAAAAATTCCCTCCCATGATAAAAATACATAGGCCATGTGGGCCTTCATATATTTCTATGTAAAAAATTATATAATTATGACCATATCTATGTATAAAAACTATATGGGCCTTGCATAAAAAATAATTATCCCCACTGAAGCTAAAGATAGCCTTGCCCATAATGCATATGGGACATATGCATTAAAAAAATGCATAATGTGAGAATAAAAAAAAGGAAAGGCCTGTTGTAGAAGGTAGGCATCCCGTGTGGTGTCGGTGGGACCAGATGCTTTGAATTTGATGCCAAGACCATCAACACTTCCATCGTAGTCTGCGTAGTCTCCATCGTAAAATAATAGTTGCCATCCATGATCATCAATTACAATCTGTATCGCTCCAAATTTTTCGCACCCCTACCTTCAGGCTATTGGATCCGCGCCCGAAAGGAGGATGGGAAAAGGAGGGTGCGATACCTCGGACGAGAGGACTTTGCGAAGGTCCCGCCTCTCAAGGGAGATGCATTTTGGTGATTTTTCGACGGATGGTGGGTTCACCAGGAAACATTTGATGGTAGTTTCCACGCCTAGGTTTTGGGAATGAGTTTTGATGAGTTCGTTTTATTTTTAAACATTCATCCTAGGTTTGGCCGAATGATTCTAACTTAAACTACATGAAAATGCAATTTAAATGCATACAACAAACAGAAAGGAAAATAGAAACAGAGAATTTGCAGGAGGCCAATGAAGATTACCTGATCCGGAAGTCTGATGGAGTTTCTAAAGCTTGAAGCGGTCTGGATCGTCTGCAATTCAACAGAATCGCCTTCAATTTGATAAAATCGTCTAAACTGACAGGATCGTACGCAATCGACGAATTCGTCAGACGAATTCATCAGAGACCTGCAAAACGAGAAACAAATGTGAAATACAAGAAATTCTATTTTGCAAACAGGGGCAAACTATGTGAAACAGTAATATGAGTGTTGAAAAATATACAAGAACAGAAGTAAATGCAAATCACTGTGTTTAGATAGCAGAATATGATCTTAATATGCAAACTAGACAAAATGGGTGAACTCCAAATGCAATATAGTATAAAAATTGAATAAACAATCTAATTTATAGTATAAAATGATAGATAAAAAAAGACAGAAGAACAAACTCCGAGCACTGATTGCCTCGATGTGTGCTGCGATCGAAATCGTCTCGCATCAGTACGAGATCGTCCCGAATTTGACGAGATCGCCTCCGATCTTGACAGGTTCGTCGGCTATGATAGGTGCTGGCTCCGGCTGAAAACCAGTGGTGTACCTACAATGAAATGACTATAGGACTAATGCAAAATATGAATTACAATGTTTTAGAGCATAAGGGTTCAATTTGCATAAAAATTCAGCCAGGGGTTGGGGAGGGAAAAGTCTTAGAGTTAAATAGGCATAGGATAGTTGTTGGGAGGTTGGAGATCATCCCAATTTGGGAGATCTCCAACGGGGGAAGGGTCCCAACGGCACAGACACGCTTCTGCTCGGATTGGAGACCCGTTGGAATGGATTCCAACTATGCAAATTCAGTTTTGCGACGAAATCGTCTGGACGTTCTAGTCCAGACGAAATCGTCAAATGCGGGGCGATATCGTATGATCAGAGACGATATCGTCAAACGGTCAAAACAAGCTGCTAAAAATGGCACGAAAAAGGAGGAAACGGGTTTCTCGGTGGTTAACGGGCGGTTTGGGAGGTTAAATTTGAATTTAAATTTATTTACTAAGGTGAATGTAATTATTCCAATTTGACTGCGCCAATTTTAGGGTGCTACATTTTGCCCCCTCTTTAGCGAATTTTTTGAAGAAAATGCGTTAAAGATGAGTTCTTCTCGATCTACGAGAAAGCAAAAAATTATTTCCATTTTTAGGCGACGATTCTTGGTCGAATCGTACGACAGCTTACTATGGCACCCCCTCCATGTTTTTACCCAAATCGAAATTTTGCGGTAAAAACACGGAAAAGCAAAAATTATTGTTGAATTATTTTGAATAAAATTAAGAAAAATAGGGTAAAACCCTAATTCATTGTTACTGTTCATTTTACTATTTTTAGAGCTCTGGAGCAAAAATGGTAGAGACAGCGCACAGATCTGTAGAGGTCCGCCGCGGTCTACGGGTAAGGGTTTAAACTTAGTTTAGATTGATTTAATTTGAATTTACATGCTTGGTAAATAGATTTTAAGATGAATTTTGAGCATCGCGGCCATTTTTGGCCCTCGACGTCGTCCGAACGAAATCGTCCCTAGTTCGACGAAATCGTCTCAAGTTCGTCAATTTCGCCTAAGGGCGAAATCAGCGAAAAAGGGACGATTTCGTCAAATTAGAGATGATTTCGACACGCGAAATCGGAGACGATTTTGCTCAAATTTCGGACGATATCGGCCAATAGTGGGCGATATCATCAATTGCAAAATTTTGATCTTTAAGTTGCATTATTGATTGCTAAAATTGTTATTAATGGTTGTTTGTTGTTTATGATTGTAGAGAGGATTACTAAAGAGCAGAGAATGGAAATATGGAGGATTAAGAGATGACTTGGCCGCTCTGACACAGGCAGAGCGAGATCAGCTGGCACAGGCCGACTTACTACATGTGGCAGAGATGCCACAAGTTTCTACTGACATGGGGCTACTGACGACGCTAGCAGAGAGGTGGTACCCGGGCTCTTCATGCTTCCGGTTACCAACAGGGGAGATGACTCCCACACTAGAGGATGTATGGAGGATTCTTAGAATCCCCATACAAGGGAGGATGATCACACCTGCGGCCAATCAGGGCCACGCGATGGGATGACTCTGCGATGACCCGAGCTTCACCCTGGAGAAGGGCGGAGTGAACATCGAGGCACTGCACCAGATGCCTGGGGCATCTACACTGACACGAGTTTTGGCTGGGGTGGTTGGTGGACTTCTGCTGTGCCACCAGAGCGGATGCAGGGTACCATGGATGCTGGCAGATGTGATCTGCGACATGCGTGACCATGGCTACAGATTTGCTTGGGGCAGCTTTGTTCTATGCCGATTGTATAGGATCCTGCATGGGGTCGTATACAAGGGCGGCCGATGTCTGGTTATGACATCGCTCCTACAGGTTTTGTGCTGGGAGCACATTACGGTGCGGATGCCGGTAGGGCTTCCACTGATAGGGGTTTACGGGGAGAGGCCCCGAGTCTTCTACTGGTGGCTCCGAAGAGGGGCACAGCGACGGATCGACCTGCCGATGTCCCGGAGACTACTGGATGACTTGGTCCCAGACCAGATCACCTGGAGGTCATGGAGGCAGCATCCAGGGTGGGCAAAGGGCGCACAGGAGCTGGCTCGCATCAGGCGAGTCTGCTGGCTACGGATGGAGAGGGGAGAGGTGGAGCTCCACCGCTATGACCGAGTTTTGCGATAGTTCGATCTACAGCAGGGGATCCCATCTCTTAGGGATTATGAGTTTTCCTGGATTGTTCGAGATAACACCACATTCAACGGGGCTCCAGATATGCAGCGATTCTGGAGTCAGGACGCGGACGATGCCCCCATTCAGCCGGTGGATGGGGACGACGTAGGGGTAGCCGATGGCTACGATGCCTGGTACGCAGACATCCGCCCTCCTCGGATGACAAGGGCTCAGGGACCTATCCATGCAGTTGTGCGTCAGATAGGGAGGCGGCACCAGGCAGTGGTAGAGGCATCCCGGGGTCGCTGCAGAGGAGAGTAGAGGAGGCCACAGGCACAGGAGAGGTCACGGCAGAGGGAGAGGGAGAGGAGGGAGGTGAGACCCCCATCTCCACAGAGGCCACCATCGTCTGATAAGGGCAAGGGTGTGGACATTGGAGAGAGTAGCGAGATGGCTACTCTCCGAGCAGAGAGAGATCGTTTACGAGCTCAGGTGCAGATGTTACAGGATGCAGCTGCACAGCACCAGGCTGAGGTGTCGTAGCTATGAGATGAGAATGCTCATATCAGGGCACGAGGCAGAGGGGTAAGCACTTAGGATCTGCTACTGTCAGTTTCTCAGACCGCATTCTATCAGGCGTTATACTACCAGGCGGTGCCAAAGGGCCAGAGGGTACAGCTGCCACCTGCCATAGTGGATCCTATCAGGACAGGGTCGACGAGGAGCTCATCTCGGTCGATGACGAGGACTCGCAGTACCACACATACTACGATGGGACCACCTCGTCCTCCGTAGGGTAGGGGAGGAGATGAGGCCGAGAGCTCTAGAGGCTCTCGAGGCTAGAGGGCGGGATACTGCCACTGATATTGTATTATACTTGTATTGATAGAGGATTGAGTATGTCGAGGTACAGATTGTGGCATACCAATCCAGTTTTGATGATGTATATATTATGTTGATATATATAGATGAGATATTTTTGATCATATGACTTGTCTTATGTGATGCTTATGATGCTTTTTATGTTTGATTGATTGATTGAGTTGATTGATGTAATGATTTTATTGATGATTCATGTAATTATGTCGTTTTGGAAAAATTTATAACTTGGATGTCATGCTTTAAATATTTTAAATGAAATAATCTGATGTAACAAATTGATTGGTTGTAATGAAATGTGATAAAAAATAAAAAGAGATTTCTAACAATAATTTCAAAGGACATTGTCGCTATTATAGACCATTTCATGGAGTCGTTGCTCACTCGGACGTCAAGCTAGTCCCAGGATAGAAATATTGTTAAAAGAAAAGAGTGCTTAAGAGACTGTCTTAAGACTTTGTTGTGATGATGCAAATGATGATGATGATGGTTTGTTTTCAGATTTCCATGAAAATATTATGCATGAAATATTTGTAAAAAATGATTTTTGCTAGGCATAAATTCCTAAGTGATAAAAATTGTTGAATAATTCCTTAAGAATTATACCATCATTGCAAAATGCAAAGGTTGACATAATGATATGAAATAATAAAAATGTGTTTGCTTTTGAAAAGCATAATTTGTGTAATAAAATGAAGTCATATGGTTTTTATGAATTTTGATAAATTGGGAAAAAATATTGTTACAATGGTTTTGCGCTAGGCATAGAATATGTAGGTATAGACTTATACCATCATCGCGAAGATCAAAGAAAGGATAGTTTTATTGCATGATTGCTTTTTGATGAACAGAAAAGATGAAAATGAGGACTTGCGCTAAGCATAAAATTTCAATTTTGGTTTTGGAATTATACCATCGTTGCGAAAGTCGATAAGATATATATGATATGTTGTTAAATAATTGTACTTGATTATTCCAAACAAGTTGCAAAATAATATTTCAAAGTATTTTGAAAAAATTAGATTTATAAGGAATCCCATGTGCATAAGTGAATTCATTGCCAATCTTGATTTATCATAATGATAGACAAAATCTCTCAAATACAAATGTGTGTGCAATTGCATTGTTCATTTACCAGTTTTGAGCAAGATACTATGATACAAGTGATTTGAAGAAACCAACTAAGTGTTCATTAACCATGATGTAGATGCATATAACCATACTAGGCTACTATGTAGATCAGATTATCAAGAGCTAGCTAATCCATAAGCAGACATAGGTCTGTACAAAAGAAGGTCACTAATGTGACAGACATATCGCCACGCTAGGAGTTACCCAAGGCCAAGCAGGTTGGGCACAAACCACCTGTTATGGGGCTTACCTCATAGTTTTTGAATAATTGAGAATTCCAGGGATTCAAGAATTTGCATAACCTATTAATGGAGTTACATCGCTGGTCTACTCCCAGGGCTTACAAAAAATATATGAGAATTCTCAATGGAGTTTCGTTGTTAGAGATGATATTTGCAAGAATTCTTGCATAATCCTGTGTTTATTTTTTAATGGAGTTTCATTGTTAGAGATGATATTTGCAAGAATTTCGAACCTGCAGATGATTTGATTAAAAATGAATTTAGAGACCTGTGAACCAGTGCAGGAAGCTAAAGGCATAGCTTCAACCCACTTCGTGAAATACTCAGTGGCGGTTATGATGAACTTATGTCCATCAGAAGACACAGGATTAATTTTACCAATAATATCCAAGCCCCATTTAGAAAAGGGCCAAGGAGAAGAAATAGCCTACAGCTCTTATGCAGGCGCATGGAGAAGGTCAGCATGTTTTTGACACTTGTCGCAATGGCGCACATATTCATGTGCATCCGTTTCCATGGTAGGCCAAAATTATCCTATCCGAAGGAGCTTTTTAGCAATGACGCTACCACTAAAGTGTCCTCCACAAGATCCATCGTGGGCTTCACTCAAAGCTGATTTAGACTCTTCTAAATTTAAACATCTTAATGGGATACCTTCAAAAGATCTCCTATATAAAGTATTGCCAATGATTACAAATCGATTTGCTCGTCGACGTAATAACCGACGCTGGTTGCGATTAGAATTAGCAGGGAAAGTCCCATTTTGGAGGAAATCAAATATGTCTGTATACCAGAGTTTAGGAGTAGTTTCCTTGATTAGAAACACATCCAAAGGCTCTAAGCATGACTTATGTGAAGCGGGTTCCTGGAGTTGACGAATGATGATAGTAGCATATTCCTTGTCTAACTCCAAGGGCAAGAGAGATGCAACGGCGGCCATGGCGTCGACTGCACGGTTGCTAGTTCGAGGAATGGCTTCCAAGGTAACTTGATCAAACAAGGCCATTAGTTGTAAAACATAGGCCTTATATGGGCAAATTTTATCATCTCTGGTCTGATAAACTTCATTAATTTGGTTTATAACCAATTGGGAATCCCCAAAAACTAAGAGGTTTTTAATTTTAAGCGCTAAAGCAGCTCGTAATCCAAGGATTAGAGCTTCATACTCAGCAAGTATTGTTGGTGCAAGCAAAGGTTAGTTTGAAGGACGAGAGGAATAATATGTTTTTGTGGAGATATTGAAATAATACCCGCACTCAGCCCCACTCATGCATCGGGCTCCATCAAAGTATAAGGACCATTGTTCAACAAGGTCCGCCTCTAATTGAAGGCATTCATCAGGAAACTCGATAATGAGGGGATGAGTAGACTCTAAGGGTGCAGTAGCTAATTGATCTGCTATGATTTGACCCTTAACAAACTTTTGTCCTATGAAGGTGAGATCAAACTTGCTTAGAGCAAGAACCCACTTGGCTGTGCGACCCGATAAATAAGGTCAACTCATGAGATATCTTAAAGGATCATATTTGGCAATGACATACATTTTTTGGCTAAGCATGTAATGTCATAATTTTTGCATAGCAAACACGACTGCTAGACATAACTTCTCTAACGCTGTATAGCGGGTTTCATAACTGATGAGGGTGCGGCTAATGTAATAATTAGCACGTTCTCGTTTTTCATCATCAAGCTGAGCTAACATAGCTCCTAAGGCAGAATCTGAAGCAAAAATATATAGAAGAAATGGGCGATCAGATTTAGGCGATGAAAGCACTGGAGGGTTAAGGAGATATTGCTTGAGAAGTTCAAAAGCTTCTCTACATTATGTGTCCCAATTAAAGGGGACATCCTTCTTAAGGAGTTTAATAAAGGGACCAGTTTTGTCCGCCGACTTATCAATGAAGCGACGGATAGCTTGAAGTTTACCTTGTAAACTTCGTAATTCAGATATATTAGTGGGTGCGGGCATATCGGCGATAGCCGCAATTTTGAGAGGGTCAATTTCGATACCACGTAAAGAAACTAAAACCCCTAATAGTTTGCCAAATTTAACTCTGAATATACATTTTGCTGGATTTAATCGAATGAGATATTCTCGTAATCGATTAAAAACTTTTCTTAAATCATCTAAATGATGATCTTCAATAAGAGATCGCGCTATAATATCATCTACATAATCATGTAGGATATCATGCATCATATCATGAAAGATGTAGGTCATAGCCCGTTGATAAGTTGCCCCGGAATTCTTTAGGCCAAAGGGCATCACTTTCCAGCAAAAGGTACCCTAGGGGGTAATGAAGGCTGTTTTAGCCTGGTCTTCAGGAGCTATCCTGATCTGATTATAGCCGGAGAATCCATCCATTAAGGACATCATCCCACTTCCGATAGTAAAATCAATAATTTGATCCATATTTGGAAGAGGAAAGTCGTCTTTAGGGCATGCAGCGTTAATATCTCTGAAATCTGTGCAAACCCTAACTTTGGTGGCTTCTTTCTTGGTGACTAGAACTACATTGGAGATCCATTCAGCATAATCAATAGCTTGTATGAAGATAACATTCAGGAGTTTTTCTAACTCCCCTTTGACTAGCAGAGCCACTTTGGGATGCATTTTTCTAAGTTTTTGTTTAACTGGTTTAGCATCCGGATGGACCACTATATGGTGCATGACTACAGAAGGGTCTAGACCTGGCATATCTTCATATGTCCAAGCGAAGACATCTTCATACTCTTTAAGAAATGCAATGTATTGTTCTTGTTTTTCTTGACTTAGTTCTGCTCCAATGTTGATTATGTGAGGGTTGTCCTCAGTTCCAATATTAATTTTAATGACATTTTCTACCTCCATGTGTAGATCTCTTTCAAAATTAGGTGGGGCAGGTGAAACGCCCAACTCTTGTAACTCTTGTAAAGTTAATTTAGATAATTCGTTCTGAGGGTCGGCGGCCTCAAGTTGAGCTATGGTTGGTATAGAACCATCAAAATAAAACCCATTGTACAACATCTCTTCAACAGAGACATCATGGAAGATATCTCCTTCCAACTCTTCATCGGGGTCAGCAATCATTTCAGGGTATGCTATGGATAGCATGTTGCATGAAAATGACAAATTTTTAAGAGGTAAATCAACATGTCTATCCAAATAGTCTTGATAGCATATGAGATGATCATCATCCTCAAAAGGAAAGGGTTGACCCTTACTAGGTAATAGGCCCACACCACATCGGGCAGGCCATGGTTCTACCTCGAAAGGTTCTTTCATGCCATTTTGGAAAGGTCCTAAGCCTTTCCCTTTATATCCCATTTTAAGCATCATGGGTTTAGCTTTAATATAATCGTTGGTAAAATAGCACCGAGCATATCCATCATGATGGGTTTTGATATTTTGAGGGATTCTTCCCCAGTCATATCCTTTGTACATGAAGGCGCAACTCCCGACTTGGTAAGTACTTCCCATAGGTTGTGGGAGGCCCAAAGTACGAGGAGATGGCAGCAATTGATTTAAAAGGTCTGAATCTTGCATGAAAGCATTCATTTTTTCTGATATTAAAGTTGTAGATAAATGCGGTAAAAGATCATCAGAAAGGGCATAAGATGTAGAAGGCTTATTACCTATGTCTTGATATGTGGAAGGTATGATAGATGTGTCTGAAGGTTTTGAATTTATGGGATTAGAACTTGAAGAATTGGTTGTAGTTTTAAGAGCCTTTTGAAGTTCTACAGTAATTTGTTTAGGTGGTTGATCTATATGGGAAGATGAAGTTAATGGAGGAGGAATAGATGAAATTATGGGTTTATATTTCACAGTTTTAGATGAATAAGAACTAGGATATGTGGATGACAGAGCAGGGCAAAATTGCACTCCAACTGGTTCTGCCAATGCGCACATATCAAAAGGTCTAGGGTCACCATGAATAGTGACCAACTGATTTTTAAACTCAAACTTAACACATTGGTGTAAAGTTGATGGGATTGCTCGCATGGCGTTAATCCAAGGGCGACCCAAAAGTATATTGTACGATCCTGGGCAATGTACAATAAACACAATTGTCTCAAGGGTTCTAGGACCAACTTGCAATGGGAGGGTAATGACTCCACACGTTTCTTGTGTTTCGTCATTAAAGGCTTTGATAATCATATCAGTCTTCTTCATTTCATCACTTCTAAAACCAAATCATTGGTAGAAGTCAAAGGTGCAGATGTTTAGAGATGAGCCATTATCAATCAGGACTCGTTTGATAGCTACATCCCCAATTAAAGCTGTAATATACAAGGGATTATCATTGTGTAAACTGTGTTGTGGGATATCTTTATCCCGAAAGTCAATACAATCAATCTCTCACGTGATGATAGTATTGGCCATAGCTTCGGGTTGGATGTTTTGAGGTACCATCATCTGGCTCAAAGTAAGCATCAATTCATCCCTATGGGTGGGGGAGGATCTTAATAAATCTAAAAGGGAGATTCTGACGGTGGTATTAGACAATTGCTCATTAATGCTGTAAGGGGGTTTAGGTTGAACAATAGGAGCATTATTTCCTTTATTAGGATTTTTCAGAACAAATGGAGCTGATCCATCGTTCTGGTTTGGTTCTTGTTGGGGATTTTGAGCTTGTTGTCGGGTGACGACTCCGATGGTACCTACAATGTTATAGTGACGACGTTGAAACGGTCTCGGTTGAGAGTTTATGGCTTGTTCATAAGGAAGGACTTCATTAGAAAAAGGTCGAGTAGTGACTCTTCTGGGAAATGGTTCTTCTGGAACATTAGCATCTGTGATAGGTTGAATAGGATCTGATTCGTTTTTAGAACTATTTGATTGAATGGTGTCTACTTCACTCTCACTATCTGACTCTATATCGCTAGAATCAGAAGTTCAAAAATTATGTAAGGGCCTGGTTGTAACCAGGGATAAGGTTGTGTCGAATGTGTGAGAGTCCTGAATAGGTAATTGCCCGCTAATGGTTCCTACATATCGGGTAGGAGGGGGAACATTGTGATGTTCAATTTGATTGGCTACCTCTTTACCATGTCTTGGTAAAGGGTGTTGAAATATGTCTAAAGTTTGATTGGCATTCTGATTTTGATTTTGGGGAACAGTATTTTGGGTATTATTAGGAGGTTTTTGTTTAGGTTGGAAGGCTTGCACTTCCATTTCATTATTGTCAATCAAATATTGTATTTTATGTTTCAATCTCTTACAAGCGTTGGTAGAATGTCCAGGACCTCTATGAAAATCACAGTGTAAATCAGCTCTATATCCGGGTATGCTTGGGTCAGGTTCCCGGATAGCTGGCAGTTGGATTAAGCCTCTTTCAAGAAGTTGAGGTAAAATAGTTGATAAAGGTTGGTTTAATCTAGTGAACTCTCGATGAGGCTTATCAGGAGGTTTCAAGATGAATTTTTCTGTTGTTTTTGTTGCATTGACATTAGCAACATTTCTGCTGTCAGCGACTCCATCACCGACAACCTGTTTGTTTTTATATTGATTTCTAGATGTTTTCTCATCATCCTTCTTTCTAAGTTGGCCTCTCCTAATGAGGGCATCTTCTACTCTTCGAGCTAAGTCTATAGCTTGATCGAAGGTAGTCAAAGTAGTCGTTGATAGCTCATAAGAAAGTTGTTCTTGTAAATTGTTAATGAAAATGTCTAACATTTCCCTATAGGGTAGCACAAAGTGCAGTTTTCCTGTCAATTGTCTCCATATTGCTAAGAAATAAGCAAAACATTCGTCTTTATCTTGTTTTAAATTGTATAGGTCTTTAATAGTTACATGCCTCTCGATGT
This sequence comes from Wollemia nobilis, assembly GCA_028583015.1. NCBI lineage: Eukaryota > Viridiplantae > Streptophyta > Pinopsida > Araucariales > Araucariaceae > Wollemia > Wollemia nobilis. Next base: position 398,624 of record JAQPPZ010001870.1, read on the forward strand.
AGGCACTAAATTGATGAACAAATGACTCAGCTGTTTCTTCAAAGTTTCTTAAGGAATGAGTGGGCAATTGATAATACCACTCTAACGCCATTCCACCTAAAATTTTGGGGAACATTTTTAGTAATAGCAAGTCGTTATGCGATATGTCGTGACATGCTATCCTAAACATGCGAAGATGTTCTATGGGATCTTCGGTTCCTTTATAGATAGGCAGGATTGGCATGGGAAAATGTTTAGGGTACGGTTGAGCTACCACTATGGGATCCAATGGTTGGCTACAAATATCTCGATAATTATACGAGGGACGGTAGGGATCTATCTGGTCCATACGTGAAGCCAATTGTTTCACCATTGCTTCCAAACTACTAGTTTGCCCCCCATATTGATTCGGTGGGGCATTGACATAAGTGTTATGGGCGTAGGATGGAGGAACATGCAGATTAGATGCCATGTTACTATTGTGTAAAACATTGGTAGGAAAAATATTATGGAGGAGTTTTGAAGTTGGATTGTGTTGTATTGTAGATTGTTGAAAGTTTGTATTTGGCTTTGTTTTAGATTTTTGTCTATTTAAAGCATTTTGCTCAACTGTTTGGAGGAAGGAAGTAGTGAAGGGAATTTTCTTTTGTGCGGGAGTGATTTTAGGTTGAGTAACAGGTTGCTTAGGAGGTTGGGTGACCTGTTTTTTGGTCATGGCTTGGGCTATAGTGACCATATTCGCATTAGATGGTCCACCCTTATCACTTTCTTGATCAATGAAAGACAAGGAATTAGTTTGCATATCAAGCGCCCGTTCTAAGGCTGTTTGAGCATCACTAATTTCCCATTTATCAATACAGACTGCCACATTAACGACGTCGATATGTTGATTAAGAAATTTTTGAAAATGTTCTGCGTTGTCAAAAGTGATGCCTCCATTTGGAGCTATTCTAGGGGACGAATATTCTTTAACACTTCCTTCTTGTTCCTTATCTTCACCTAAGTCTTCATCTGATTGACCTAGAGTTTCACCTTTCAGATTTGTATCTCCAAGAAGGACATTTGGGTTTTCAGTTGTATTTTGTAGCCAATCTTCTCCTTCTCCTAAAATTTCTTTACCATTCCTAAGTTTAGTCATGGTGCTAAGTTTTGATTTCAGCAAATATATATATATTTTTTATATATATATATATATATATATATATATATATATATATATATATATATATATGCAACAAATTAAAAGGTATATATTTATATATACCTAATGCAATATTGTAAATGAAATGTTTAAGTTTTTTACTATGTTTTTTTTTTTTTTTTTTTTTTTTTTTGATTTTTAGTTTTTTAGTTTTTCTTTGAAACAATATAATAAAGACAACAAATGAAACAATAAATGCACACAATAATAATAAGGCTGAAAGTAGATGAACTAATCTTCTATGAATAATTTATGAATATCATTAATAGGTTCAAGCTGTTCAGGGGTCATGAAATGTTCTTCTTCAAATTGAAAGTTTTCTTTTAAGAATTTGATGAAAAGGGCTATGGTAATATTGTCTATCTCAGATGCTGGTTGGAAATAATAATTCTCACGAAAATATTTACAATATAACATAGCTCTAGGAGTTTTGTTCCATCTTCTCCTAACTATAAGATCATCTTCTAAGGAATCTATATGAACTAGAAATGGGCGCACTATAACGGTGCTTTCAAGATCTTCCCTGAAAGTTAAAACTTTTGCAGATACAAGAGCTCTCCTATAGGCTAGCCACCTATGGCAAGCTCTCTGAAGTTCATGATAGAACACTAATTGATGAGGATCTAGGATTCTATCCAAGACTAGCCTCTTAATCTGTTTAAGTTGTGTGGACCTAGATGAAATTATACTAAGTCTCCTGATAAGCTCGTCCCACAAGGATTGATTTCTACTTGCTTCAGGGACACTAAGGACAGAATTAACTTCTATGGTCGCTAATTGGTTTACTACGTTTATAGTAACTGCTAACCTCTTTTTAGGAGCTACCATCTAAACATGATTTTGAACCTTAAATGTTTTAAAATGCATCTAAGATTTAGTTGTTCTAATAATTTTTTTTTTTTTTGTCTTTGTTTGTTTTTTTTCAAAAGGTTATGATGCATTCACGTCGGGTTCACCAAAATGTATCGCTCCAAATTTTTTGCACCCCTACCTTCAGGCTATTGGATCCACGCTCGGAAGGAGGATGGGAAAAGGATGGTGGGGTACCTCGGACGAGAGGACTTTGCGAAGGTCCTGCCTCTCAAGGGAGATGCATTTTGGTGATTTTTCGACGGATGGTGGGTTCACCAGGAAACATTTGACGGCAGTTTCCACGCCTAGGTTTTGGGAATGAGTTTTTATGAGTTCGTTTTATTTTTAAACATTCATCCTAGGTTTGGCCGAATGATTCTAACTTAAACTACATGAAAATGCAATTTAAATGCATACAGCAAACAAAAAGGAAAACAAAAATAGAGAATTTGCAGGAGGCCAATGAAGATTACCTGATCCAGAAGTCTGATGGAGTTTCTAAAGCTTGAAGCAGTTTGGATCATCTGCAATTCAACAGAATCACCTTCAATTTGATAAAATCGTCTAAACTGATAGGATCGTCTGCAATCTGACGAATTCGTCAGACAAATTCATCAGAGACCTGCAAAACAGCAAACAGATGCGAAATACAAGAAATTCTATTTTGCAAACAGGGGCAAACTATGTGAAACAGTAATATGAGTGTTGAACAATATACAAGAACAGAAGTAAATGCAAATCACTGTGTTTAGATAGCAGAATATGATATTAATATGCAAACTAGAAAAAATGGGTGAACTCCAGATGCAATATAGTATAAAAATTGAATAAACAATCTAATTTATAGTATAAAATGATAGATAAAAAAAGACAGAAGAACAAACTCCAGGCACTGATTGCCTCGATGTGTGCTGCAGTCGAAATCGTCTCGCATCAGTACGAGATCGTCCCGAATTTGACGAGATCGCCTTCGATCTTGATAGGTTCGTCGGCTGCGATAGGTGCTGGCTCCGGCTGAAAACCAGTGGTGTACCTACAATGAAATGACTATAGGACTAATGCAAAATATGAATTACGATGTTTTAGAGCATAAGGGTTCAATTTGCATAAAAATTCAGCCAGGGGTTGGGGAGGAAAAATTCTTAGAGTTAAATAGGCATAGGATAGTTGTTGGGAGGTTGGAGATCATCCCAATTTGGGAGATTTCCAACGGGGGAAGGGTCCCAACGGTGCAGACACGCTTCTGCATAGATTGGAGACCCGTTGGAATGAATTCCAACTATGCAAATTCAGTTTTGCGACGAAATCATCTGGACGTTCTAGTCTAGACGAAATCATCAAATCTGGGGCGATATCGTCTGATCGGAGACGATATCGTCAAACGGTCAAAACAACTGCTAAAAATGGTGCGAAAAAGGAGGAAACGGGTTTCTCGACGGTTAACGGGCGATTTGGGAGGTTAAATTTGAATTTAAATTTATTTACTAAGGTGAATGAAATTATTCCAATTTTACTGCGCCAATTTTAGGGTGCTACACAATCTTAGCACCAATCGGATAACGTTTGCGCATAGTTTTATATTTTGGGGCTCTAGAGTCGATCCTACGGAGGGACTGGCAAAAGCTCCACCTACATAAAAAGCATATTCCTTGTCGATGAACATGCTATATTTTTCTTCTAATCATTGCCGCAAATTAAGTGGCGATCATCATTAATGCATTATGCAAAAGAATAATGGAAAAATAATATGCAACGACACTAGTGCCTACACCCACACACCTCCACCATAGACAATCCTTCATGGTGCTCGCCATTGTGGCCACCCACTCGAAGGTGATCATTGCAATCTCCATCTGCTACTAGAAATTTTTTTGCCCACGTGGCTATGAAATATTTTGTGCATCACGCTGGTGATTAATAAAACTCCATCTCACACGTCTCTAATGTGCCATGGTACAACGACAAATCTCTTGCTTCCTCCACAAAGTGGCTTGGTGTAGTGAAAATCTCCATTAGATCAGCGAAAGGATTAGCATACTTGCATCATGAGGGCACCTTTCAATCAGGATCCTTTCATGTCCACTTCTCGGAGCAAAATTGATAGCGCACGGATCTCCAAAATGAAAAAAACTTTATCTTCATTATTTTTGGTACCCGCATCCCTATGTCTGCCTAGCCACATGAAAATTAAGCTCTGCCTAAAATGTTATTACGTGACTGGTCATGCTGGTTCGATCACTTTTCCAACACTTTCTGTATGAAATAAGACCTCATTTCAACCCAACTCATTGGCTCCTCAGTTATGTTGCACATTGAAAAACTGTACAACACCAAAATCTCACTACTGATCCACTGCATTGACAACGGTTTCATGTGCGGTAATCAATAGGAATGGTAAAAAATAGGTGGCTAAAAATATTGTATCATGGATTACATTATCGGTTGAACTCGACACTCCCAAATATTTTTTAATGTGATCCTAGTATCTAGTCATATCCTCTATTTCACCTAGCAGATGCAGTGACTGGTTACCCATGCATTTCGTTAGGATGAGGAAGGAAACATTCAGAGCTACCTTGGTGCTTCTTTTTTTCCTTGTTTTTTGTTGTTTGTCCAAATATTTTTGGACCTTGTTATCAACCCATTGTGTTCATATAGGTGGAAACCACATACTTATGCTTGTGGAGTCAATTTTGGACATCCCTTGTGATTCTTGTGGTTCTTTCAACACTATCTTCACACTCTTATTTTTTTGAGACACTTTGGTTTCAAAGGGTTTTTCTTTAGTGACCTTTCTTCATGGTTCACAACCTTGATATGTGTTACAAGCACTAGTTTGGGAGTAAGATTTCATTCCGTTTGGCAATGAGGCTTCTTTACTTTTTGGAGGTATATCATAGATCCTTTGCAGGATTCTTGATGGAAGTTGTCCTAGGGGGTTGAAGAGGACATTTTCCTTCCTCTCCATCCTCCATGCACATCTTCCTTCTTCTTCTTCTTCTATTCTAGCAGGTGGTTTTCTCCCTTATGGTTTTTCTTCATCTCTCTAGTAGAGTTTTCTTATGCACATATTGTACATGAGTACCTTATCAGGCCTTATTTTTGGGACTCATTATTGTGGACATGCCACTTGTTTTGGTTTTGTTGTTTTTCATTACCTCCTAGTATCACTTAAGGGAGGTGTTACTATATCCTAGTACCACTTAAGGGGGGGTGTTAGAATATTAAAAAATATCCTAAGTTGTTACTAGGAAAATTTGTGTGGCTAATATTAGCTCAGTTAGTTATGATCCAATGGATTAGATTGTATGTCCTTTCTATTTAAGCAAGGCTCCTTTCAATGAATAATATCAAGCATTTCATTTTCTAACATAATCAAGTGACCAATTAAGTGCAAAATCAAGTGCCAAATAAAATGCACAATCAAGTACCCACTCAAATGCACAATCAAGTACCCAACTAAATGCACCATCAAGTTCCCAATGAAATACATAATCAAATGCCCAACTGAGATGTCAATCGAGCACATGTTCAAGTGTTAAATCGAGCACACATTCAAGTGTCCAACCAAGCAAATACATGAGTACCCAATCAAGCACACCAATAGGTGCCCAATAAAATACATCATCCACTAGTTAATCAAACTCCCTCACATCCAAGACAAATCCTATGGTCCAACCTAATAAATAGGCTATGCAACACTAGGAGTTTCCACCTTCTTTTTCCTTTCATCCTTATCATTCCTATTCTTCAGATCCTCAACTTCTTGTTTCTTCCTCTTCTTTAGTTAATCCTATGCATATTATCCACCTCCACTACCATATCAATACAACTACCTCTATTCCTATTATCCTAAACCACCACTCATGGGCACCCTAGTTTATCCTACCCAGGTACCACAAACACCCCCAGATGAGATGTAGATCATGAGGGAGCAACTCAAAAACTTGGAATTATAAAAAAGTGGTTATGTGTCCCAAAATACCACTTATAGCCAACTTTGCATTGACCACATTAATCTCTCTATTGCCATGCATACTTATCCCGATAGGTTTGAGATACTCAAATTTGAGAAGTTCAAGAGTAAAGAGGATCCTAAGGAGTAGTTACAAAACTACAAGTTTACATGCTATCACATCAATTTTCATGACCCCCTTATGCTCCATACCTTCCACTTTTTCCTTAGGGGTCAATCCCTGGATTGGTATAACAATCTCCCTCAACATAGTCTATTTACATTTGAGCAAGGCTAATGCATTCTTGGAACATTCTTCCATAAACATCAAGATAAGGATATAGCTCCCTGATATCTATAGTTTGTGATAATTTGATGATGATTCAATCATTGACTATGTTTCCAGGTGGAATAGGCCAAGGAAATACTATCTTAAGGCATTTCCTACCTTCAATCAGAAGAGAGGAACTTTAAGAAAATGTGAACAAACTTAAAATTTTCACTAATATTAGATCTGTCGTCTATAGTTGGTGCTCATATTCCACCCAACCTAGTCACATCAAGGGTGTCAAGGCCTGCATAGTCATTTTGATGAAGGAAAGGGCATATGAGAAGGGGAAGCTTTGATGAAAGCCAATGCCATACATGTGGTGACAAATTGGGAGACTGATAAAGGAAGGCACTAGCGCTTCATGGATAAGGCCTGCCATTGGTCGAAGGAGGTTCCACATCATCCAAGGATATGTGGTTTCCATGAGCACAAAGATGAAAATAAGTGAAAGAGAATTAAATATGACATGTTCCAATCACCCCAAACCTTAAATTTCATGGCTAGGCCTATCAAAGCCAATCACATACCAATTGTGACCACCACCCACCATACATGTGAGCCTACCTTGTCCACCTACACTAGTCAAGGAGGTCATGTTCATTGCATCGACAAAGCAATGCACCCAAGGAGAAACATTATGGAAGAGTAATGGTGTAGCCACCCCAATGTAGTAATAGAGAGTCGAGTCAGACACAATTGATCAACTGAAGACCTAAAAGCTTTTAGAATTTATGGCCCTAGATATAGAGATCTCAAAGTTATTGTTGCAAAAGTTGTAGAAGGATTTCTCAATTGCAGGAACAAGAAGATTTATAGGCCTTTTACATTGAATTTTAAAGGGAGGGAACCCTCCTCTTAGCTTATAAATAGACCTAATTTCATTGTAAAAGGCATTGGAAATTGTTTGTTGATGCCTGGTACCTAGTCTTGCAGGCTCTTTCTTTCATACTTCTTTCATACTATAACAAGGGAAGCCTAAACCTTTTATCATGCCTAGGGAGCATATATCCTTCTAGGTGTCATTATCTTGTAACCATTTTAAGCATGTTAATGGAAAACATGACTAATTTTTCTCTATCATCCTTCTATTGACTTGATTCCTAGTGGTGTGTTTGCTTGGTTGTTTTCACTAGCCATAGATAATATTTTTTGTGTTCACTTGCCACTTGTTGTTGTAAAATGTTTGGGGCCCTAATTCTTTGGTGCATCACCCCCATAGCTAAGGACTTTACTTTTTTGTAAGCATTTAATTTCCTATTATTTAATTTCTTTGAAATTATTTCTCAATCTTAGCTTGTGAAGGTCACTGTGAATCAAGGACTTAGATATGACAAAGAGCTAGTCTTGATTAAAAACCTTGAAGGTCAAACCACAAGTGGTTCCCCTATCTACGATGCTTCCCACTATTTTTCTCTACGTGAGGCATGGACACAATTGTCTTGTTGGGCCCTTTTGGTCTGGTCTCAATGGGTGCATTTTGAGATAACAATAATTTTTTAGTATGCTCGATGGGAAATGCTTCTACATTCACCCCACTAATATTGAATAAGTCTGTTTATAATTTTTGTGAAGATCATAGTCTTCCTACTTGAAGAGAAGCACCCAGACAATTCACTTGACAACTTCGCTTGATGACTATGACTGAAAAGACAAACCTTGAAGAAGTCATCTGATAAAAGATAGACCGAGATTCTAGTGGGGGTCTCTATTTCATGCTTATCAAAGAAAAATATCCATCACCCGATGATTTTATTATCAAATAGAAGGCCCAAATATATATGAGCAAAATACCTATAACCAAAGCCTTCACTAGAGCTAATCAATAAGAGTTGATACCACCTCTGAATTGAATACAAAGAAGAAGGAACTAGCAACGCAACATGGCATCCATAGCACATTAGCCTCCTAAAAGTTTTTTGACATGGAATGATAGAGGTCCCCTAATTCCACCAGTTCCACCTGATACATGGGATATGATTCCTTCCTTGGCACTCAAATTCTTACTTTACTTCTCAATAGAAGATGTCACTGATAAAATATTTGCAGAACCTAATAAGCTTATGGGTTGTGCATTTTATTAAAAAACAAGATATAGCCTTGAGGCTACTAATGACTTATTTTTAGGAACAGCTCATGAATGGTACCTCAGTCTTAGCCCACGATCATTCAAAATCTAGGACCAATTGGCAAAGCTCTTATTAAAGTGGTTCAATGAAAAGGCATATGGAGCATCCCTCCTAGAACAACTTATTACTATCAAGAGGGTACTTATAGAGGCAATAGATGATTTCAACATATGATTCCATAAGACTTGGCAAAGGATGCCTGAAGATATCCAAACACCTCTGAGTATGGCATTCATTTACTATTTAAAATCTTTTACTTCTAATATTGTCATGATGTCCAAGTATAGAGGTGGTAATTTACTACTAGAGGCATATGGGATAGTTATCCAATTTGAGAAATACTTAATCCAAATAGGAAGGCTAACCCCTGGACCACCTCCAACATTGATTACATCCAATAATCACCCCTACCACTACTCTCTGACCATACAACCCACTACCAGTCTGACTTGTCCTCCAATATACCTAGAGAAAAATCAAGCTTCCTCTCCTTGAGAATCTAAAATGGAAAATAAAATCAAGACTAAGGATCCTCACTAATGATGTCATAGCCCTTAAAAGGTAGTCTAACATCCAAAGGTTTCCCTATCAAAGTTATCAAAGTCTTCTTTTCAACAAGGTAACCCAAGCTTTTGACTGCACTTAATTGGATATCATGAGCCCCTATTTTGTCCAACAATAATCCTAGTCATCCTTAGGCCCTAACTCAGCAGATAGTATGTATGTTGGTCCCAACCCATCATGTGCCTACAAGCTCATCTAGGGACATAGTCACCACCCATTATAACAATGTTGAAGAACCTAGTGGCCTGTACTATCCTACTCCTAAATATCCCTTCTCTGATTGTTGTCAAAATGGAATATTAGGTTGTTAAGACTTCCTATTCTAACCACAATGCCACTCATCCTTCTCAATCATAAGTCTTGATGTCAAGTCAGGAACCTATTACTTAATATTTTATCATACCATTAATTGTTGACTTGTCAACCTTAGAGGAGGTCTTCGTTACCTTGGATGAAGCAAAAGTATAAGATATCTTAGATGAAGTAGGCCTCTCAAGTGGGAGGTCACAAGTTTTATCAGAGTATAATACATGAGTTAAAATAAGGTTCATTGAAGAACAAGGAACACCTAACCCGATTGAGGCTTGACCTCAAAGGAGATAACTAGACAATTAAAGGACCCCTTCAACACAAGTTGCATTGGTAAGTTGATGCCAAGAAAACCTAACAATGATAAGAGTTATTCTTGAACCACAAAGGTAGCCTATTACAACTCTGTCAAGACCACCTTCAATGACAAAAATATTAGGTTTTTGACAATCTCAACCATTTTTATAGCCCCTTCATTTGAAACCTTCAATGTGGTGGAGCACCTAAGGAATTATACTATAGCCATACCTCTTTGGGAGGTCCTCTCTATTCCAAAATATATGAAGAACTTAGAAGAGGCTCTAAAGAAAAAAAATTGAGCGAACAAGGAATGCACATTGTGATATATTTTTTCAACCTAAAGCCTAGTAGGCCCAAGCCTATGTCATTTTACTTGACCTTGATCTACGAAGATCAATTGATACACAATTGCATAGTTGACTCAAGGTCTAAAAAATTGGTAATACCAAAAAATGTGTGGAATCAATTGGCCTACCACTACAACATACCAACAACAAGGTGGTGTAGTTAGATGACACTATAGTGCCAATCTTCAGGATCATCTAATACCTTCCTCTAGCACTCCAAGAATTCCCCAACTTGATGGTTCATTAATATATAATGATGATTGATATTCAAACCTCATTTGAAATATGCTTTTTAAGAGACTTCACTGCTAATATTGGAGGATACTTGTCACTCGACTAGATCCACATGTTGCTCCGAATTATATATAAGACAAATTTCAAAATCTCATAAAAACCCCTCCACATACACCATGTAGATAAAATCCCTTTCAAAATAGGAGGGAAGGAACAAGACTACATAGAAGAAGAAGAGTTGTCAGACTCTAACTACTTCATCGATGAAATCAACCCATACATTCTTGACAACCACCTAGAGTAGAGGGTATCTAGACATGGAGACCAAATCCCAATAAAATAATTCAATCTAGTTGGCATGGGGTGATTTATCACTAGGTGTTTTCCTATATACATAGTGTACATAGTATATACATATGTGTGTGCATAATAAGACTTTAAGAAGAATGATCAAAAATATTTTCAACACCAAGGAGATTAAGGTTTTACAAGAATAGAACTTTCAACATTAATGACTACACACTCAATCAAATGATAGCATATTTGTAGTTATATTTTAAAAAAAAATATTAAGAAGGCTTTTCCACCATTCGATTTCATCCTATCCACAATTGATGATGCACCACCTCCAACAACCATGAGGGCACATGACCCAACCATCATAGGAAAGAGTGCCTCTAGACTTGTTAGAGATTGGCCACCCAAAGAGCACAATGATCAACACCAGGAAAATACCAAGAAGTGTCCCAAGATATTGGGCAGTCACATGAGTGCCAAAACTCTCAAACAAACAACCACACCATGTTTTTAGGGATATGTTCGAAGGTAGATCAATGAGGACAAGGTGCCCATATGAAGGAAATCAATGACTAACATTTTAGTGGAAGCCAACACCCTCATGAACTACAATAGGCCTATTAGAGAGGATGAGATATTGCCACAACTAGATACAAGGGAGAATAATAAATGATCACATCATTGTTGAATCAGCTACATAAAATTGCAACCCAACAAATAGTAGCCTATAAAAAGTGGGATTTTCTTAAAAATCCTTTCTTGAAGTAGGGGAATCATGTGATATTGTGCAAGATGATAGGATCTAAATCTCCTTCAATTTACCAAGAAATGATTTTAACCATAATACCAACTAGGGAGGGATGGTGCCAAAAATCTCTAGAAAATTTAAAACTCCCTATGCCACAAGGTAATGCTAACCACTAGGACCAGATGCTCAAAAGAGTTTTAGCTTTCTCGATGGTAGCTAAGTTGAACCTTGCCTTACGTGGAGACCTCAAAACCATTTTTGTGGTAGTTAAGAGGGTTGTGCTTCTAGTTGGGATTATATTTTATTAGCAAATATACATCCATTCTCCAACCAGGGGATGGATCCAAAACTTGGGCAAACATCTTTAGGTAATTAGATTTTCAATTGTAGTCTTGACTACCTTGAGAAAAGCCACCAACCCAAGAATCTTGGAGAAAGGGGATGAAATTTTTTTAAGGAAGGATGTGGTTGGTTCCTCTAGGCTTCCCAACCAAAATCAATACTCCCAAAAATGGGAATCATGGAAAAATATATCAGGGGAATGCAAAACAACCAAAAATAGGCTTAAGCACACTTGTCAAATGAAAAGGCCCAAAGATCCCTGTCTGTAGGCATTGAAAATCCAAAATTGTGTAAGGGATGGGAAGGCATTCACCAAGCTAGGATATGAGCTAAAATTAAAGGCTCTAGATTACATCTAGAGTCACAAAGCATGTCTAGAGTCATGACCCTCCCAGGAATGCTCTCCAAATGAGAAATTTTCACTTGCATATCAGGAAATCCTCTACCCTAACCAGAGCATCCGTGTTGAAGATATATCAATAGTATGATCAGACTCTGGAAGAGACCTCAAATAAAAGGTAATATTTTTTCTTTCTCTCCATTTCCTAGATTTTATCTATTTTCCTAACTTTATTTCCCTTCAACTTCCAAATTATGATTTCATTCCCAATGGACAAGGCAAGAAGTCTAGATTTACTCTTTTAGTAGGTTGAGTAGCCTTAGGAGAATCCAAATCCATAGAGAATTTTTCTCTACAACCTCGATTCATTCCAAGCTAGACCAATCAAACATGGGACAGGTCAAGGCTACATTGTCATAAGCCACTTCCTACCTTTAGTTGAAATAAAGGAACTTTAGGGAAAGGTAAACAAACTTAGAAGTTGTGTTAGTCATTAGATCTTCCATATATGGTCAATAATCATCTTCTATCCAATACAACCAAATCAAGGGTGCCAAGGCTTACAAACCATTTATTTTCAATCTAATGGCACATGTGGTCCTTTCGATGGAGGAAAGTGCATACAATAATGGGAAGCTCTGGTCAAAGTCAAAGTAGGACACATGGAAATAAATCAGAGGCTCAATAAAAGAAGACATTGATACTTCATGAAGAAGGCCCACCATTGTTCGAAGGATATTCCACCTCATTCAAGGACACATCATTGTAACACATATAAAGACAAAAATTGGTGAAGGAGCACTAAAGAGGACAACCACTAGTGGCCACAAAGCTTAAATTTTACAACCAAGTCTATCAAAGCCAATCACACACCAGTCATGGTCATTGTCCACCATACATGTGAGCCTACCCTGTCCACCTGCACTAGTCAAGGAGGCCATGTCTGTTGCATTAGTAAAGTGATGCACCTCAAGAGAAATGTAATGAAAGAGTAATGGTGCAGTCACATCGACACAATAGTAGAGATGCAAGTCAAACATACTTGATAATCCAAAGACCCAAAAGCTTTTAGTATTTATAGCCCCAATTTCAGAGACCTCAAAGTTGTTATCACATAAGTTGCAAAAGGATTTCTCGACTACAAGAATAATATGATATTTGTAGGTATTTTGTACATAATTTTGAAGGGAGAATACCATCCTCTTAGCTTATAAATAGGCATGATTTTATCATAAAAGGCATTGGAAGTTGTTTTCTCATGCTTGGTACCTCACCTTGTGGGATCTTCCTTTCACCCTTATTTCCTTCTGTAAAAAGGAGAGATAAAACCTTTTCTTGTGTCTAGGGAACATCAAACCCTCTAAACCTCATTGTCTTATAATCAATTTAAGCATGTTAATGGAATCCATGACTAATTTTGTTGTCCTCCTCTTAACTTGTCTTAATTCCTAGTGGTGTGTTTGCTTGGTTATGTTCACTAGCCATAGGTGATATTTTTTGTGTTCAATTACCCCTTGTTGTAGTAAAAAATTAGGGGACCTAATTCTTTGGTGCATTGTTCTTGTAGCTTAGGACTTTACTTTTTCTACAAGCTTTAGTTTCCTATCCTTTACTCTCATTGTAATTCTTTCTTGGTATTAGCTCATGGAGGTTACTTGTGTTAAGGACTTAGATCCAAAAAGGAGCTAACCTCTATTAAAAACCCTAGAGGTTTCTATGTAGGTGATTCTCCCATCCGTGATGCTTCCTATTGTTTCGCTTTATGTGAGGCATGGGTGCTTTCATCTTGTTAGCTCCCCCAACCTAAGTTTGATAGGTGCGTTCTGAGACAACAACATTACTATTTTATATGTTTGTATGGCTTGCACATAGTTAAAAAATTTGGTCCTAAGAATAGAGGGGTGACTTCATGTATACTTCACATCCCATTTATGCACAAGAACGTTTGTTTTTTTTTTTTTGAATTTACATGGTGGAATTGGTAGCCGCCACGAATCTGGGCAGGTTGTCCAGCTCTTATGGCCACCCAGTATTCTACGTTTTCCGCCTTAGAAGCCGCCACATAGATATTCGTGCATTCCACCCCTATAACCACCATGCCACAATAATTTTAAACCTTTTACGCCGCTGAAAGCACCAGGAAAGGGACAAGCATCCAGTCCGACGAGGCCCGAGATTTGAACCTTGGACCTCCGCCCCCTTATGGGATTTGGATGAACCAATTGTTCTACACCTCAGACCTCACAAGAACGCTTGTTGACCTTGGTTTTTCTTTTATATTTTCATGGGTGCTACTATAGGATTCCTCCTACTCTATAGACTATAGCTCTGCTACAATTTATGGGTGAATTTCCTTGATAAGCCTAAGCACAAACACTATGTCAAGATGAACATAAGTCTTCTCAAGGGTGTTGTCAAGTCCAACACTAGAAGACATCAAGGATGTAATGGATAATTGCAATGGCAATAATGTTATTGATTTAGGTTGGCAAGCCTAAATCAAGCATGAAGGATGTGTATATTACAAAAAGCAACCAAGATTATTGTAGTTTGCTATAAAATTCAACAATGAAAAAAATTAACTCATTAAAAGAATGATTAATTTTTCATCTTTATCATCCATCAAGGTGCATGTAAATAATTACACACAAGTATTCTTATAATTTTTTTTTGAAAAAAGTGAAAAAAAACTTGTATTAAAACATTGATCAGTTACAATTGGGATAAGATACATCCCAGCCAAAAACAAAGAAAGCACATGATTACAAGAGAAGAGGAAGATTTGCACTAGATCCAAATCTCTTGAACCAATATCAAGCTAGCTGAGAGAGCTGATAGGTCAGATACAACAACTTATCACGAAAACACACAGCAAACACCAACTGCACCTCTATCCGCGAAAAAGCTACAAGTCACAAAATTGCGACACAAGACTCCTCTGACTGCAAAAAAAGTCAACCTATCGCGAAATCATGACATGTCATGAAATCACGACAAAAATCCAACCTTGGCCGCGACGGAGCAACATGTCATGATATCATGACCAAAATCCAGTAGCAGCCACAACGACGCAACACATCGTGAAATCACAACAACAAACCTCCAGAGGCCGCGATGGTGTAACATGTCGTGAAATCGTGACAACTTTCCTCCCTTGGCCACGTTGGCGCAACATGTCATGAAATCACAACAATTTTCCACCCTTGGCCGCGCTGGCGCAACATGTCGCGACATCACGACAACTTTTCCTCGGCGGCAACGACGGCGCAACATGTCGTGATATCACGACAACTTTCCTCCCTTGGTCGCGATGACACAACATGTCGCGATATCACAAAAATTTACCTCCAATGGCTGCGATGGCGCAACAGGTCGCGAAATTGTGACAAAATCCATACTTAGCTTTTTCAATGATCATTTTTCTAAAGGATCTTTCAACAACAACTTCCCCTCGACGGCAGCGACGGTGCAACATGTCGCGATATCATGACAACTTTCCTCCCTCGGCTGTGACAACTCAACATGTCACGAAATCATGACAACTTTCCTCCCTTGGCCGCAACGGTGCAACATGTCACGAAATCGCGACAACTTTTCTCCAATAGTCACGAAAACACATGTCTTGATATCGTGACAGTTACCTCCAATGGCCGCGATGGCGCAACAGGTCACGAAATTGCAACAAAAACCATACTTAGTTTTTTTTAATGATCATTTGTCTTAAGGATCTTTCAACGACAACTTCCCCTCAATGACAGCGACGACACAACATGTCGCGATATCGCGACAACTTTCCTCCCTCGGCCATGATGGCACAACATGTCATGAAATCATGACAACTTTCCTCCCATGGCCGCAACGGTGCAACATGTCACGAAATTGAACAAATTTTCTCCAGTAGCCGCGACGACACAACATGTTGCGATATCGTGATAGTTTACCTCCAATGGTCGGGATGGCGCAACAGGTCGTGAAATTGCGACAAAAACCATACTTAGCTTTTTCAATTATCATTTGTCTTAAGGATCTTTCAACGATAACTTCCCCTCGACGGCAGCGACGACGCAACATGTCGCGATATCGCAACAACTTTCCTCCCTCGGGCACGACGACACAACATGTCGTGAAATCGTGACAACTTTCCTCCCTTGGTCGCAACGGTGCAACATGTCGCAAAATCATGACAACTTTTCTCCAGCAGCCGCGATGACACATGTCACGATATCGCGACAGTTTACCTCCAATGGCCGCGATGGCGCAACAGGTCACGAAATCATGACAAAAACCATACTTAGCTTTTTCAATGATCATTTGTCTTAAGGATCTTTCAACGACAACTTCCCCTCGGTGGTAGCGATGGCGCAACATGTCGCGATATCGTGACAACTTTTCCTCGATGGTCGCAACAGCACAACATGTCGCGATATCGCGATAATTTTTTCGCATCGGCCGCGACAGTGCAACATGTCACGATATCACGACAACTTTTCTCCAGCAGCCGCGATGACACAACATGTCGCGATATCATGACAACTTTCCGCCAAAGGCCGCGATGGCGCAACAGGTCACAAAATTGTGACAAAAACCATACTTAGCTTTTTCAATGATCATTGTCTCAAAGATATTTCAAGGCCCTACCTAATCACCTCATCTACAATAGGCATGTCACTGTGCAGCTGCACCCCTACCTCTTTCTCAGCACCCATCTTAGCCAGGAAATCGGTCGCTTTGTTGAAATATCTGCTCATATATACAGGAATCACATCATCTAACTTCCTCCATAATTTCTTGATTTGAGAGACCAGAATCCTCAACCTCCAAGCGTTCAATGAAAAGTTCCTCATGCAGTCAAGAGCTCCAACCAGAATTTGAGAATCAAATTCAAGAATTATCTTCTTGTGACCCTGAGTAACTGCCCAAATAGAGGCAGATTTGATAGCAATGACTTCTGCTTCATTATTTGTGGCTCTACTCAAGCCCTGCAGTTCCCAATAAAGCACTGATCCCTCATGATTTCGGTAGACCACGCCAATATCGGCACTACCCGGATTGCCCTTGGCAGCTCCATCAGTATTGATTTTAATCCAGCCTTCCGGGGTGATTTCCAACTGGTTCTGTTCTGTCCCTCTCTCTGGTCAACTCCCTCTTCCATTGGCCCAGGAACAACCCGAGTTTCCTCTTTAGCATAGACGACAATAGTTTCGATGACTTTGCTCCAGATGACCTGCCAAACTCCATCTAGCGAGGAAAAGGTTTCTCTAAAAATTCTAGCATTTCTCTCCAACCACACTTGCCACCAAATGAAGTTTAAACCAAGCTCCCACCCAATTTGAAGAGTTGTGGAAGTAAATCTACCCTGCTTCCATCTTTCCCAAATATTAGTCTGATTTATGTCACCATTAACCTGGATTTTATAATGAGAGAGCCAGCGCTTCCAAATATGACGCATGAAAGGGCACTCAAACATCAGGTGATCAGTTGTTTCTTTGTTCTTGTGGCATAAAACACATTGAGAAGGGCCGATGATTCCTCTACATCTGATATTGTCAAAAGTGAGAATACCATTGTGCATAAACTGCCAAGCAAAAAAGTTTACTTTCGACCAGCCCTTAGAGTGCCAAATCTGTCGCCAATCCTCAACCAAAAAAGAATGGGGGGGAGGGTCTGGGAGGATCTTATCATATTCGTCCTTCACTATATAAACACCAAGGCTCCCATGGCCCCGAGCTAATTCATCCTCCTCGTCTCTCCCTGTGAGAAACCTTTTTGTCAAGATTTTGGATAAGATGGGTGCCAACTCCGGGGGGATAGGAATTGGCCACTCCTCTAACCTCTTAAACTTATGAAACCTATACTCCCCCAGCTGAGAAGTGTTGAAATAACTTTCAATTTGGACCCAACCCATGATTTCTATGGAAAATTTTATTGGAAGTAACTCGGGGAACTCAACAATGATGGGTGGATACTGATCCCAAGAATCAGTCCAAAAATAGGCCTTCTCCCCTCTCCCCACTTTCCAAAATAGCTAATCTTTAATAACTTGAGATCCTAACTTGAGAGCCTGCCACACTAAGGATCCAGTACCATCCAGAGGGAAACGACCCACCTCATTGGGGTTAACTTGACCCAAATATTTACTCGTGAGAATTCTACTGAATAAGGAAGTTGGTTGGGAAATCCACCTCCAATACAACTTTCCAGCCAAGGCTTGATTATTTAACTTGGATCCTCTCAATCCCAATCCACCTTTTACCTTGGGCTTAGTGACTTTATCCCAACCCACCAAGGCCCACTTTATTTTTTCGTTATCTCCTTCCCACAAAAACTTCCTAGCCATCCTGTCCAACTCTTTCCAAATTGTAAGTGGGGCAGCCAGGATAGAAAATTTGTAGATTGGCATGGCTTGAATGACATACTGTAAGAACGTCAATCTGCCACCATAACTTAACCACTTGTGAGACCAGTGATTAATTTTGTCCTTGATACATTCCAGCATATTCCTCCAAGTGTCTAATTTCAACCTCTTGAAATGCAAGGGGATACCCAAGTAAACCACAGGGAGAGAAGTCCTAGTGAATCCCAGGATTTCTAAAATTCTGTTCTGAAGCCTTTGCTCCAGATTAAAAAATACCACTTTGGATTTATTGTCATTAATGACCTATTGAGTAGCCCTGAGATAGACATTAAGAGTATCTCTAATCGTTCTAGCTTCCCTGATGCTAGCTATTCCCATCAAAACAGTGTCATCCACAAACTGCAAGTGCGATACAACTTCATCCCCCACCTTAATACCTAATAATCTACCTTGATGTTTTCTCCTCGTTAAAAGTCTACCAAGACCTTCAGCCAAAATGAGAAAAATATAAGGAGAACAAGGATCCCCCTGGCGCAGACCCCGAGAAGCTCCAAAAGGTTGCGAAGGAAGGCCCTTGATAAGCACAAAGTAAGTCGAGGAAGAGACACAGCTCATAATCCATTCAATCCAGCCCTAAGAGAAGCCGAAGGCTGCCATCATTTTAGCCAGGAGGCTCCATTCAACCCTATCATAAGCCTTTGACATATCCAATTTAATGAACATCCCTTTATTACCAGAAGTGTGCATTGAATGGATTACTTCTTGGGCCACAACCACCCCATCCAGAATCTGTCGCCCCTCAACAAAGCCTCCTTGCTCAGATGAGATAATTTTGTGAAGAAGAGGTTTTAGGCGCTCAACCATTACCTTTGTGAGTATTTTGTATACCACATTACATAAGGCAATAGGCCTATAATTTGAAATATGAACCCCATCCTCCCATTTTGGAATCAAGGTAATGAACGTGTGGTTTATAGCTTTAAGCATTCTCTTATTTTCTCTGGATTCTTCAACAACAGCCCTTACATCGTCCTCTACGCACTCCCAAAAAGCTTGAAAAAACTCAATAGGGAAGCCATCTGGACCAGGAGTTTTACCAGTGCTCATACCAAAGACCACAGTTTTCAATTCATCTCTATCAATGGGTTTAAGGAGGGCCTGATTTTCATCCTCCGAAATAATAGCAGGTATGACAGAAATAACTTCATTTTGGGCCTCTACATCTTGAACTACACTTTCCTTAAAAAGGTTTGAAAAATAATCCATAGCATGAGAATGAATACCTAGAAGAGTATCAAAGGAATGACCGTTCTCATCTTGAAGGGCCTCCATATTATTCAGCTTTCTTCGAGCACAAGCAGTTCTATGAAAGGATTTTGTATTTCTATCCCCTTCTAATAACTAGGAAGTTCTTGCTCTCTGTTTCCAATAGATCTCCTCCTAGTTGTCAATGTCCTCAACCGCAGAACGCAAGGCATCATCCTCAACTTTGAGCTGATCAGTTATTACTCCTTCTCTAAACTATTTTTGGACCTCATCCCAGCGGGCCACCAATGGAGCTCTTTGGGTCTGGAAGTCATATTTATTAGAACGCCTCCAAAACTTCAACTGAGATTTGACATATTGAAGTTGTTTGTGGATTCGAAACATAGCTCTCCCATAAGCTGGGCGACCCTCTTCCCACCACTGTGGAATTTTCTCCTGAAGTTCTTCTTTCTGAAGCCAAAAATTCTCAAATTTGAAAGGTGTGTGATGGATCCCCATCCTAGTCTCGCTTTCCAACAGAATAGGGCAGTGATCAGAAACAGGGCCTGCCAAAATTTGAAAATTGAGATTCCATTTTACAAACACCTCCTCTGAAAGCAAAAAGCGATCTAGCTTCACCTTCCTACTATGGGGCTCCCGCCTTTTATTAGTCCAAGTGAAGTTATTGCCAGGACATTTAATGTCCACTAAGTGCAAAGCCTGGACTTGAGCAATCATGAACCGGTCCCCTGGATCCAAAAGAGGTGATCCCCCTTCCTGGTCTCTAGAAGATAATTTAGCGTTAAAGTACCCCGCTATAATCCAGTCTATATCTTCCCTTGATGCTCGCATGTCATGCACAGCCTTTCACTGTCGCCGCTGACCCTCAAGAGTTTGAGAACCATAAAAGTTAGTGACAAGAATGAATTCTGTAGAGACATTATTCCTAAACAGGGAAGTATTCTTATAAATTAATAACTCATTTATGCAAGATAATATAGGTTTGAGTGTTTTCTATATATAATTTCTAAATTTATAAGTATTTTTTTTAATTTACAGCTACATATAATATAAAATTATAAAATTAAAATATTATTTTTGTACCATGAACAATTGAAAATATTTAACATATGTTTATTGCTATTATATCATGTTATTCACTAAATACATAGCCTATGTTGATTTTTTTATGGTCGTAAAAGACTTGAATCCTAAACAAGACAAGGTCATTTTATCTTTTATGCCAAACAATGATAAAAGTTAAAAAATATCAAATATTGTTTTAATTATAATTTACATTGTGAAGATGGATTTCAAATTTATAAGTAAATGATATTTTTAGATATTACTTAGGAATCTAACATGTGCATGATATTTTAATTAAATGTTTAAAAATATGTTTGGTAAATTTTTTTAGAAGGTTTATACATGGTCAATTTTAGAAAAATAGCATTGAGTAATTCTATCACAATAAATAAATAATTCAGAAGATTAATTTAAATGCTAACATATTCACATGAGGTCACTTAGTGAAATTTACTATTATTTCATTAAATTTTAATCTTAATCAAACATTTGTATCCATAGAGTTCTAGAGATACCCTTAATTAATTGTTAATTCATTAAATTTTAATTAAACATTTATTCATAGAGTTCTAAAGATCCCTTAATTTTAAGATGTAACAATAACATTTTACAGTACCACCCCTATTTTCGGTAAACTGCGCAAAATTCCAAGTCTGCCTTCCAATGTTCGGCAAGCTGCGCAAAATTCCTTTATTATGTGGATGTTCTGTGTCTTTACCAACGACAGTTTCGTAGCCCAATGTTTCGAAGTCCCGTCATTTAACGAAAGACACATGTGGCTTGTCAGGTAGATGTCGGTCAGAAACCCTACTCTGACGCTCAGAAGACCGAGCAGTCTGAGAGACCCTCAATTCTGCAATTAAACAATTCGTTTTCGTCTCCCTTTCCGAGAGCTCCGCGTGGGACGCATGCGGGGCCCATCAGAGGATTAGGTGGTAGGTCTCATCCAAGCGGAAGGTGGCCCTTCTCCAACTTTCATATCCCGATTTAAAGTATATAAAATTTAATTTAATTAATGTTAATTAGCTAATCAAGGCCGTTTTTAGGGCTCGACACACGATACAGTTGGTGTAACCAATCAAGGGCGTCGCGTTGCCTCGCTCACTGTTATTTATGCCCCAGCCGATTCGCAGGGGCCATGTCTTTTTTCGTAGTCATTTTTTAAATATTTTTGCTTCGGGATGCACATGATTTTGAGTACTAAAAAATGAAATTTAATTTATTAAATTTATTTCCGAGTACTAAATATATTGGTCATTTATTAAGTTTTTGATTTTGATTTTATATTTTTTTGGCTGCATAAATCACAAAAAAATTCAAAGGAAAAATTTTACTAGAGAATGTTTGATGCAGTGGAAAAAGTATCCTTAATTGTTTAGATAGAATGGAGATGTAAGATTTTTTATTATTAGCAAGGTGAAGTTTAACCCAACGTATGACTACAAGGAAAAAGCGTATATAGGCGCTGAATTCAAGTGGAAGGACAAAATACTCATTGCTCGGATAAGGACTAGCTTTCATAGGCTTAGATGTGAAACAGGGAGATGGACAATGCCCAAAGAACAATGAGAAGAAAGGATATGTACTCTATGCAACACAAGGGCAGTAGAGACAGAGGAACACTTCATCTATAAATGCCCGATTTTTTCAGATATCCGTGACAAATACAAAGAAACACTTGGGAACGAGTTTATGGCAGATTTATTTGAAGACAGTAAAATAAAAAAAGTTGAGGAATTGCTAACACAAATCAGGAAGAGAAGGAAAAACCTTCTCAAAGATATTAAAGATCATATGATATGATTTGAGTAATTGTACTTCCATATTTGAGGCCCCATAGACCATATTTGGGTCTCGCAAACGTAGTTAAAATCTTTCATTTCATTTCAAAGTAGGATCTAGACAATGCTAGTACTTGTAATTATATATAGATATATATACACAAGAAGAATTTAAAGTTGTATTTTTAAGTAAATGGAAATGAGGGTGGAGGGTGGGCGACAATAACAACTGCCGCACAGTGCGGCAGTTGTTATTGCTGCCCACCCTCCACCCTCATTTGAAGGAAAAAGACAATGGTATGCAAGTTAAGGAAATCACATCTATTATGTCAAAAAATACTCAAAAGAAATTGTTTGAATCTAAAAAAATTATTTTAGAGGTTCATGGTTGCATTTAAAAAAAGTTATTGTTTCCATTAACCCTAGCAACAAATATAATTTTATTAATATTGCTTTGGTTAAGGGATTGCAAGTTTAAGGAAAGAAAATATAAAACATATAACTTTAGGGTGAAAATGTTCAATTTTTTTAATATTTAAAGATCACCATGGATAAATATGTTTGGCATTCACATTTTTACGCTATTGAGATGGATGATGCAAATATTATAATTGGTTATCCTTGGTTGCATTCTTTGGGCACTATTAACATAAATGTGCAAAAGAAATTTATGAAATTATGGTATTAAAAAAAAAAAGAATTTTGCAAGATATTTCTTAAATATGCAAATTTTTTTTATTAAATAATGGTATTAAAAAAAAGATCAAAGAAACTTGATATAAAATCTAAGGAGAAGGTAGTGGTAGAGATCAAAGAAAAAGTTAAAACAAATTCCAATAATGAACCATAAAACGGGAATAAGAAATAAGAGCATAAAATAAAGGTACAAAATATAGGAGCATATCTCCATCCACATCACCATGAGATGTGACAATCATGGAAATAGGGTTTAAGCTAATAAAAGAAATATGAGGGATATATGGAAGCAAAAGAACAAAAACTATGGGCATTCAAATGGCAAAAGGGCACTTTGGCATCCTCACATACTACCGGTGACCAAAATTTCACTTGGATGGAGGAGTAATCAAGATTGGTACCAATTGATAGTATTGTTTATACGATCAAATTATTTAGACGATTCATATTTTTTAAGGAAAAAATATTTTTGTAGGGGGATGGAATGTTAGGTACTGTTGTGGTTGCTCCACAACGTACCCCAAAATTGGGGACCCACATTTTTTGCATGTTTTCCAAGAAGACCGAAGTGGCCCATATGCTAAAGATCAAAGAAAAAGCAAAACACCGCAAGGAGGAAAAAGTGTCACGATATCGCGACATGTTGCATTGTCACGGCCAAAAGAGAAAAAGTGTCGCGATATCGTGACATGTTGCATTGTCGCGGCCAAAAGAGAAAAAGTGTCGCGATATCGCGACATGTTGCATTGTCGCGGCCAAAAGAGAAAAAGTGTCGCGATATCGCGACATGTTGCATTGTCGCGACCAAAAGAGAAAAAGTGTCGCGATATCGCGACATGTTGCATTGTCGCGGCCAAAAGAGAAAAAGTGTCGCGATATCGCGACATGTTGCATTGTCGCGGCCAAAAGAGAAGAAAGAAAGTGTCGCGATATCGCGACATGTTGCATTTTCATGGCCAAAGAGAAAAGTGTCGCAATATCGCGACATGTTGCATTTTCGCGGCCAAAAGAGAAAAGTGTCGCGATATCGCGACATGTTGCATTTTCGCGGCCAAAAGACAAGAAAGAAAAAGTGTCGCGATATCATGACATGTTGCATTTTCACGGCCAAAAGAGAAAAGTGTCGCGATATCGCGACATGTTGCATTTTCGCGGCCAAAAGAGAAAAGTGTCGCGATATCGCGACATGTTGCATTTTCGCGGCCAAAAGACAAGAAAGAAAAAGTGTCGCGATATCACGACATGTTGCATTCTCCGTAAAAGCAACAAAAGAGAGCAAGGAAGAAAAAGTGTCGCGATATCGTGACATGTTGCATTTTCGCGACTCAAAAGGGGCAGGCAAGACAGTGAAACTGAAGACCGCATAGTGACGTGGACATAAGGACAAAATCCAATGAATAAGACAAAACGTTACATAAGGAATCTTTAATGATTTGAAATCATTTAAGATGGTCGTTAAACACATGCATGCACAAGGGGAGGTGAAATGAACAACCATTGGAAAATGAAACGAACAACCATTGGAAAATGAAACGAAAAGCTTCTTGAAAATTTTAAATACGCCAAGCAAGGATGTTTTGAGGGGTTGGAAACTGCTACGAGCAGAGTTGCAGATTTGAAGGCAAGAGGGCCATTCTGGACTTGTTTGAGTCGTTTTTCTTCCATAGACTGGTTTGGGAAAACTAGAAATTTTTGTTATTGTAAAATGACAAATTTTTAATAGAGAGTTTTAGAAAGTTGGGAGTCATTTTCTGCATGCAAGATTAAATGTCTATTTTTCCCCTTTTCAGATTTTAGGCTTGTAAATGGAGTTTATGCAAGTTTTCTTGGTTGCTTCATGCGAATGTTTAAATCTGAAAACCTCATTTAAAACCCTAGGAGCCAGCACTTAGCTTATCCGGATTGTGCTTGTTTTGCAAGTCCAATAGGTTAGGTTGCATGCATGAAAACCTCACATCTTCGGTTTTGTCAAAATAGGATAGCATCATACTGAATGCATTTTATTTCCATTTTCTGCATTTCATTTTCATTTTTTGCATTTTATTTTCCAGAAATTTTAACTTTTTTTTTAATTTTCAGGCATTAAAATAAACATTTAAAAATTTTCAAAATCCAAAAACAATTTCATTTTCGGAGTTGTTTAGTATTTTTTTAAAATTCATCGAAGAATTTGTTTTATTACTTCCAATACGCACTTTGAAATTTCATTTTCGGAGTTGTTTAGTATTTTTTAAAATTCATCGAAGTTGTTGTTTTATTACAGATTTTGAAAAAAACCCGAAAATAGAAAATTTCCATTTTTGGGCCGAATTTCATTTTTTAGTTTCATGTTTCATTCATGAGCCTATGATGACATTCCCTTCATGAAAATTCTAATTTCAACGAAGGAGTCGTGTTTTATGGCACTTTGCAAATTACCATTTTGGGAGCAATCAAAGCACTAAATTATTCGTCTTGATGAAAATCTGATTTCATTTAAGAAGGATAATTAAAGTGACATTTTGAAGCTACATTTGAAGACCCTATTCATCATTGAGGATTTAATGCAAGATAAAATCTATTTTAAAACCCTCAAGATAAAAGGAATTAAGGCACTACATCGTGGTCATATGAGGGCCAACTCACATTTGCTTTATTTTGGTTTAATGAACAATCACTGAAGTTTCATGGTAAAATAAACCAACATTGCCCCTTGTTTATGGTTACTTGCAATCACTAAGGTGTTCCAAGCATTTAAAGTGAATATCTTTATTTAAGATTACTAATACACATGCAAATGCTAATATAGCAGAGACCTTGGAGAAGTCGTTTGTTTAACTTCTTTGCAAGAGGGGATTTGGAACCCAAATCCTAAGGAAGAGTGTACTTTCACAATTGGGTGAAAATACCACTCAACATTTTGGTGCTAGAAGGAGGGCCTGAATTGGTTTATTTCAGTGTGATTTAAATGCTATAGGGATTTAAATTTTGAATATTTCATGCCCTATTGATTATTATCTTTAGCCCTCTTTTAACAATACAACCTTGTAGTGTTAAAAGGAGGACATGAATTGCTATGCATTGTTCTAACGCTTTTGATTGTTCATACAGGAATAATGTGTTTTGATTTGATTTTGAAAAATTTTGGTCTTGACTAACGAGGTTGTCTCCATGCAATTACTTTCATTTGATTTTAATGGATACATCTCTTGGTTGATGCTAACATGATTATTCATACGTTACATGTTTGATATTTTCTAGTCATTTCATGCTTATTTGTAAGGAATTATTTTGTCTAAAATGTATTTGTTGTCGGTATTATGCTCTTCACTTGCGTGTAATGCGATCTTGTGAATCAGAAAGCCTACAACACTAGGAGTATGCTCTTCACTTGCGCATATGCGATCTGGTGAATCAGAAACTAATTTACATTTTTAGAATATTGCTTTGTCATGGTTCCTTCCTTTATTCATGACTAACAAATTGGTTTTGAAGTTATTCTTTGAGTTTCATTAATGGCTACAACTGCAGGAACATGGTATGGGATACATGTTAGTCCTTTGAACATTAGTGGAGATTCTCATGATTTACCCAAGAACGTAGAAAAACGTTTGCCCAAATTTAAACACAATGGTCCAACATTAGCCGAGGAACATATTCAAGCCTATGTGGATATCCTAGTTAGATGGAATGTCGAACATGAGGATGTGGCATGTAGAATGTTTCCTGGAACCCTAGATGAGGTGGCATATGATTGGTACATCAATTTACCCACTGGTTCTATTACATCTTGGACTCAATTGAAAGATGATTTTATCAATCAATTTAGGTTGCTCATTGATCCTCTCACGATATATCAACAATTTACTTCTTGCAAAAGAGAACCTAATGAGCCAGGTGAGAAGTTTCAACTTGAGGTTTCGAAAGCTTTATGCGAGATTAATTTCTCCCTATACTATTGAGGAAAGTGGTGCTCTTCAAATATACTTTCGAGCATTGGATCCATTGTTTGCCATATTTGTTAGGATGAATCCCTTGGTTACTCATCTTGCATCGGCCTACACAGAAGCTATGATTGTAGATCAACAATTGAGGCCACAAGGTTATGGAATGGAGCAATCAACTATGGTAGGACAACTAGGGGCTTGCAATCAAACCTCGATGGTAAATCAAGCATGGGCACAACAAAATTTGATATCAAATGTTTTTCCCTACAATCAACTTTATCCTACCATACCAACTTATGCTCCCACATGTGCTTATACAAGTACTTCCATCCATCCAACTATGCCTCAATTAGAGAATCATGTGGTCACCCATGGAACCATTGCAACAAATGTTCAAGCTTTGTCCATGGATATAAATCCAACTAATCCTACTACTTCTACCACTCAACCCAAAGAGTTCGTATCGAAAGTAAAAGAGCAAAAGAAAGTGGTTAAGAAGGTATGTAGGCATGTTCCACCACAAAAACGAGCACATCAATGTATGCATCCAAATCATCCTAGGAAGAAAATTCATAATGCCAATCTTAATGATGTTTCATGTTATGCTTCTTCAAGCGATACAAGAGATTTTGAGGTGACTCACGTTGAAGTAAATACCTATTCGAAAAGTCTTGAAGAGCATGAAGTTTTTGGAGAAGAAATTCTATGGATGGGTAACAAGAAGTTGGAATCAAATGATCACCATCTTGTTTTGGAAAAGAAATATCTAGAATCATTACCCAAAAAGGAGGATTTGGATGAACGAACTTATGTGGATATGATTTGGTCAGATGTACTTGCAAAGGATTGGAGCAACTATATGACACATAATTCAAAAATCGATCCCATTATAGAAGCTCCTAAGCCATCACAAGTGGCTGAAAATGAATTTGAAAGAAAATCAACAAATGAAGTTGAAGACATAATCGAATTTCACCACTTGTTCTCGAAAGACACTTTGGATGATGTTCTCGAAAGTGATGACCAAGAGGATCCACACCTTCCAAATTGTGATAAAATTGAATCATGGGTTACAAATTTGGATTATGATAGCTTTACCAATTTGAATTCAAGAGATAACCCACTTTTGGAAATAATTGAACCATCTAAGGAAGGTGAAGATGAATTGGATGAGAAACATGTTGATGAATCAGAAGATGAAGAAGAAGTACTTGAGCGTCACAACTTGAAATTGGAAGATGATTACTATGATTCGTGGAAGAAATGGGAAGAATATTATCAATCTAAATCTTCTAACAAACTTGTTGTGTCAATTAATATGCAGGATAACTCAATTGCTTCCTCACATGAGGATACTATAAATCCTATACAATTTGAGAAAGTTTTGGAAGAGGAATTCGAATCTCATCAAATTTTGGAACATGATAAGGATTCTACAACCATGAATCAAGAAAGAGAGTCACTTGCTTTAGATTCCTTTGAAGGAAAAGAAATTGAAAATCTTGATCCACTTACTTGTGCTACAATGATTATGCCATTTCAAAATGAGAAAATTACAAAACCTAAATCATTTGGGTTTGATATCATTGATGATCCAATTGAAAATCTCACGTTACCCAAAACAACCCAAGTGATTGATCATGGAAATGTGTTAGTTAACCCACCCCTAGATAGACAAGACTTATGGTTTGAAAGGGATGGACATGTGTTCAATTGGGTACCTAAGTTTGGTGCCTTTGATAAACAAATCATGGAGAAAGAACAAGTGCTACATGATGATGAATGTCATGAGAGAAAAGAGGAATTTTCAAATCCTCTTCAAGTAAGGTCAAATGAAAACATGCCAAAGGTAAAATCTCACCTTTTTGGTTTCACCATGCAAAATTCGAATGAAGGTTTGCCTAATGAAGGATTTGATTCAAATATTATTAATGTCATGGCTTTATTGAATGAAAATGAAAGCTTATTTCTACACCATGAATCAAAGTGTGGAATGGACATCTTAAAGAATAGACATAAAAGAGTTGAATATCAATCATTGTCTAATCAATTTGAAAACTTGAAACTCCACCATAGGATTATTAATGAAACTAAATCAAATTGGTATGGTGAGAGGGGCAAGTGGAAGTTTATTTCTTTGTTTGGTTTGATCTTGTTTTTGTTGGATTCCTACAAAACTTGGTATGCGTATCACGTCATATGTCTTTTAAAGAATTCTAATCAGGTTTGGGATCCGGGAAAATGATAATCCAAACTTTTGCACCATCTTGTATTATATTGTACATTTGTATATACTTTTGGTTTTTGTGTTTTGGTTTTGGATTGGATCTCATTTTGGTTTTAAGTTTTGTGTGTTGGTCCTTTGGACACTTTTGGTTTGTCTTGAAAATTTCAAAAAAAAAAAAAAGCGAGATGTCAACTTATGTCCTTATGAATGTTGACTAAGACTAAGAGAATATGAAACATCGAAATTGTATTGCAAAAAGCTCCACGAGTATCACAAACACATTAAAGAATATCGTTTGGAACTTGTGATGCATGAAGTTGTTAGTTTTACAAATTATGGCAAAGTAGGTGGTATACTCCATCCGCATTTCAAAAAGAGCAATGCATTCATCCATATCTCATGTTACATTCCACATTGCATATACATTTCATCTCAGTTGCATCTACATTTCAAATACAATCATTGAAAAGGTGTCGAATCCTCTTAGGGTTATTACATAACATATATTAAAAGGATCCTAAGGTTGGGAAATGATGCCCGAACTATCTTGAACCAAGCACATTCTACACATATTAAAGAGGATCTTGAGAAAAATGGTCAAAACCATACTTGGAAGAAAAGGTGAGGCGAAAGGAGTATTTTGTGTCTGTCCTATCATGCAACATAATCCTTAAAATAGTGGTTTTTACCACTCCCATAGTGCTTAAAGTCTAAAATCAGAGTAGTAAGGATAGGGTTAAATCCTCATCGAACTTAGGTTGAGGATCCAATTCCCCAAAGCTCTGATTTGACCTTCATGGAGTAGTAAGGATAGGGTCTAATTCTCATCTCGCTTAGGTTGAGAATCCGATTCCCCAAAGCTTCTATTTTGCCCGCTCAAGAACTTGAAGTTCCAAAGCAAATATTTTTCATTCTACTTTTATTGCATCATTGATATTGGATTGGAAGGATCGTACTACATGTCCCTTGCAAGGATGGGTAGTCATCCCCAAGGTTCAAGAAATCAAAAGTAAAGTCAAATCCTGGATTATGGGGTTGATCTCCACCGGGGCTATAGACGCTTGATTGGCGGTGGAGTATGCTCATGCATGGCAACATGTCTTGTCTAAAAGCAAGACCATTGATCGCTCAAACGGACGAGGCTAGCCTGATAGTTTCATCCATAATAGGTTAAATCATTTTGTTCAAGATGAGGTAATGAACTCCAGATCAGAGTAGTAAGGATAGGGTTAAATTCCCATCTCGCTTAGGTTGGGAATCCTATTCCCCAAAGCTCTGATTTCACTTACACTTGCACATGGGTTCAAAATGGTAGTGACACATAACCAACTTTGGGATCTAGTAAATTAATTCAGTATACTCATATTTGGTCCTAAGAGGATTTGACAGTTTTAATATGTTTGTTCATGGTACTAGAAAGTTTGAGCCTTTGCAAAGCTTGTTATATCTCTAGCATATTTGTCATACATTAAATCCTGCACAAATCATTCATAACCTTGCATATGCATTCAGGTAAAACTGACAATGGAAAGTTGAATGAGTTTCAAATGATAGGGAATGAAGCACACTGCACACACCGAGCTGATGCTTAACGATTCTGATGCTTCATGTATTTTTGATCTATTTGCATTCTTTGGATATTTGTTGACGCTTGTATTTGAGTTCGTGTATTTTCAGGTTGAGTTCTCACCAAAATGCTTAGGAGCATTTCCCAGTAGAGTCACCATTTGTTGTGGCTGCTCCACAACGTACCCCAAAATTGGGGACCCACCTTTTTTGCATGTTTTCCAAGAAGACCGAAGTGGCCCATATGCTAAAGATCAAAGAAAAAGCAAAACACCGCAAGGAGGAAAAAGTGTCGCGATATTGCGACATGTTGCATTGTCGCGGCCAAAAGAGAAAAAGTGTCGCGATATCGCGACATGTTGCATTGTCACGGCCAAAAGAAAAAAGTGTTGCATTGTCGCGGCCAAAAGGGAAAAAGTGTCACGATATCGCGACATGTTGCATTATCGTGGCCAAAAGAGAAAAAGTGTCACGATATCGCGACATGTTGCATTGTCGCGGCCAAAAGAGAAAAAGTGTCGCGATATCGCGACATGTTGCATTGTCGCGGCCAAAAGAGAAAAAGTGTCGCGATATCGCGACATGTTGCATTGTCGCGGCCAAAAGAGAAAAGTGTCGCGATATCGCGACATGTTGCATTGTCGCGGCCAAAAGAGAAAAGTGTCGCGATATCGCGACATGTTGCATTTTCGCGGCCAAAAGAGAAGAAAGAAAAGTGTCGCGATATCGCGACATGTTGCATTTTCGCGACCAAACGAAAAGAAGAAAAGTGTCGCGATATCGTGACATGTTGCATTTTCATAGCCAAAAGAGAAGAAAGAAAAGTGTCGCGATATCGCGACATGTTGCATTTTCGCGGCCAAAAAAAGAGAAAAGTGTCGCGATATCGCGACATGTTGCATTTTCGTAGCCAAGAAGAGAAAAAGTGTCGCGATATCGTGACATGTTGCATTTTCGCGGCAACAAAAGAGAGAAAAGTGTCGCGATATCGCAACATGTTGCATTTTCGCGGCCAAAAGACAAGAAAGAAAAAGTGTCGCGATATCGCGACATGTTGCATTTTCGCGACTCAAAAGGGGCAGGCAGGACAGTGAAACTGAAGACTGCATAGTGACGTGGACATAAGGACAAAATCCAATGAATAAGAAAAAACGTTACATAAGGAATCTTTAATGATTTGAAATCATTTAAGATGGTCGTTAAACACATGCATGCACAAGGGAAGGTGAAACGAACAACCATTGGAAAATGAAACGAACAACCATTGGAAAATGAAACGAAAAGCTTCCTGAAAATTTTAAATACGCCAGGCAAGGATGTTTTGAGGGGTTGGAAACTACGGTGAGCAGAGTTGCAGATTTGAAGGCAAGAGGGCCATTCTGGACCTGTTTGAGTTGTTTTTCTTCCATAGACTGGTTTGGGAAAACCAAAATTTTTTGTTATTGTAAAATGACAAATTTTTAATACAGAAAGTTTCAGAAAGTTGCATCTTATGGACAAGAAAGAAGGAGTCATTTTCTGCATGCAAGATTAAATGTCTATTTTTCCCCTTTTCAGATTTTAGGCTTGTAAATGGAGTTTATGCAAGTTTTCTTGGTTGCTTCATGCGAATGTTTAAATCTGAAAACCTCATTTAAAACCCTAGGAGCCAACACTTAGCTTATCCGGATTGTGCTTGTTTTGCAAGTCCAATAGGTTAGGTTGCATGCATGAAAACCTCACATCTTCGGTTTTGTTGAAATAGGATAGCATCATACTGAATGCATTTTATTTCCATTTTTTGCATTTCATTTTCATTTTCTGCATTTTATTTTCCAGAAATTTTAACTTTTTTTTTAATTTTTAGGCATTAAAATAAACATTTAAAAAATTTCAAAATCCAAAAATAATTTCACCATTGCGTAGGCTATACTTCATACTTCCAATACGCACTTTGAAATTTCATTTTTGGAGTTGTTTAGTATTTTTTAAAAATTCATCGAAGTTGTTGTTTTATTACAGATTTTGAAAAAAATCCGAAAATAGAAAATTTCCATTTTTGGGCCGAATTTCATTTTTTTAGTTTCATGTTTCATTCATGAGCCTATGATGACATTTCCTTCATGAAAATTCTAATTTCAACGAAGGAGTCGTGTTTTATGGCACTTTGCAAATTACCATTTTGGGAGCAATCAAAGCACTAAATTATTCGTCTTGATGAAAATCTGATTTCATTTAAGAAGGATAATTAAAGTGACATTTTGAAGCTACATTTGAAGACCCTATTCATCATTGAGGATTTAATGCAAGATAAAATATATTTTAAAACCCTCAAGATAAAAGGAATTAAGGCACTACATCGTGGTCATATGAGGGCCAACTCACATTTGCTTTATTTTGGTTCAATGAACAATCACTAAAGTTTCATGGTAAAATAAACCAACATTGCCCCTTGTTTACGAGTTACTTGCAATCACTAAGGTGTTCCAAGCATTTAAATTGAATATCTTTATTTGAGATTACTAATACACATATGCAAATGCTAATATAGTGGAGACCTTGGAGAAGTTGTTTGTTTAACTTCTTTGCAAGAGGGGATTTGGAACCCAAATCCTAAGGAAGAGTGTACTTTCACAATTGGGTGAAAATACCACTCAACAGTACCTAAGTATATGCATTCAATATTATAATATAATATTGTATTATGGAATGTGTTACACATAAAATTATAATAATATATAACATAGTACCATATTATAATATTATGCTCTTTATAACTCATCGAAAATGAATCACTATGTGGGTGACCTTCTAACTCATAGAAAGTGAACCATCATATTCTTGTATAAGGAACGATGTACTCCCAATTGTAAAAGAAATGTCATATCAAGTATTTTTTGTAAGAGTCTTGGATTATGGAGCTGGAGATCTTATGGAGTGCTTCCTTCCTTAAGGAGTAATATTGGCATTGTCCTACCTCAAGGGTATTATTTATCTCTATTTTAGTGTGATTTGTTATTGTAGAATTTATTTATGGATGCATATTTGATATTTTTGCATATTAGTGAATAATAATCTGTTAATTATAATAAAGGTTCATAACATAAAGGTTATCTCCTTGGTATAAGGATAAAGAGAAGTTGGAAATGTTTGCCAAAATGTTAATGTTGAGATCAAATATGATTTGAAATAACTTATTAAAATTGCTTAAAGAGCTCAAAAGACTTCTATACGAATAATATTGCCTACTAGTGGACAACAAGGAGTATGACATGCATAATATTGCATACTAGTGGACAACAAGGATATATGGATACAACAATGCTATTGTATGGTAGATCTCTTAGGATACGGGGTGCCTCCCTAGCATTAGATTGATTTGCGGGGTTCCTTACTAATATATATCCAATGGCCCAAAGAAAAAGAGTATTTTGGAATGGAGGTATAGTGAACAAGGACCTTTATTTAAAGCATTTATACACTATGATTTCTTTTTAGTAACCAATAGAGGTAAGGCTACTTGCAATATATTACTCATAACAATATATTACTCATCGATGGAATTGCAGTTCCTCCAGAGGAAGCAAAATATAAAGTTCCCTTCCCTTCTATGTGGTTTCGACGTTCTTGTAGTCCTCGACAAGGGAAAGAAGCTGAAGAAACTTTACCTGAAAAATAGTTTCACCCATCTGGCCTAAAATTTCCAATAATTTTGTGGTGGGAAGACACTGATCTGGCCCAAATATTCCAATAATTTTACATTGGGCAGACATAAGGCTACCTGGTGCCTAGAGTTACAATTCTACAGTTTAGGTTTTCTATTTTATTTTGTTATGTCTAATTATGTTGTGTATTAACCCTTTTAAGGGATGGTTTGATTCTGTAAGGAGGTGTTGAATAATTGTAATTTGTTTGCTTAGATTTTCGCTTTATTGACATGATGTTTTTGTATTGATGGTATTAGCCACGTAATGTATTTATCTGCCTCTTTTTTTTGTTTGTAAAATGTATTTTGTTCTTTAATATAATAATTTTTACATTTAAAAAAGAAAAAGATGATTTCAAATGAGAGATTTATAAAAAATTATTTCAATGTTCAATAACTCATTTAGTTGATAAAAGGTTTTTAACCCAATAATTGTTGGATTGAGCCCTACTAAGCCTACACACCCTCTTTAGTCTTTGTTGGATTGAGATCTACTAAGCCTACACCCCCTCTCTAGTCTAAGGATTTTTCCCTAACATAGAGAAAATGAACATGATTTTGTGTCACCTTTTTGTTTCCTTTTCCATGCATAAATATAAACTAATAAAGGCATTAATTTTATTTTTTTTATTTTTTTTATTACATACAAAACTTGGTTACAAAGACGATTTCAAATGAGAGATTTATAAAGAATTATTTCATCAGTTGATAAAAGGCTTTTAACCCAATGATTGTTGGATCCTTACTAAGCCTACACCCCTCTCTAGTCTTTGTTGGATTGAACCCTACTAAGCCTACACCCCATCTCTAGTCTAAGGATTTCATCCTAACATAGAGGAAAAGATCATGATTTTGTGTCACCCTTTTGTTCCCTTTCCCATGCAGGAATATAGACCAATGGAAGGACATTGATTTTGTTACTAGCATGTTTGCATTCCAAAAGTCTCCTTGTCTAGTCTAGTGAGAGGGTTTCTCTTGTATAAAATGATTTTCCTTTCCCTAAATAAAGAATGGATTAAAGAAATGTTAGTGGGAAGATTGAGTTTACTTCTTCTTATTCAATAATCCTTAAAATTGAAAGCAATATGGGCCCACCAAACTCTCTTTGTAGAATCAATATCCTTTGCTCGAATTTCTTAAAAACACTTAACTTGCTTTCGAATAAAGAGGTAAAGTTCCCCTATATCTTAAGAGTTTTAAAAAAAACAAAGTCGCTTAGGATATCTTATTGTTAGTTTGAGTACTTTTTAAATGAAGAAGCATCAACTTCTATTCATGATTTATCTCTACAATTCCCATTTGTTGTCGACTTAGTTGGATTAGTGGAAGCCATATTCACTCTAACCGGAAGTCCCATAAAGCACTTGGGATGGGTACCCTTAATATTTTTTAAACTTTAAGTTTTATTCTATAAAAGTGGGTATCAAAAACACACAAGAATATGTGGTTCCAAAACCATTTCTCTAGAGAAGCCTCTCTTATATATATTCGTCATCCTCATAAGGAATGAGGAGAATTGAAATGGTCATTGAATCTCCTCTAATATTTCTTTTTACATTTTTTTTTTTATATCAAGAGAATTAGTAACATCCTTTCATATTTAACAATTAGGCACGGGGTCAGACATTCTCCCTGAGGCTTTTGCTTCCAAACACAGATCAAATCATTGAAACTGCCTCTATAACCCCTACCTCTAATCCTTCTTTTGACAATTAATTATTATAATCAATTCCATGATAAAATATATTCTTCCTTTAAAAGAAAAATCTTGAACAAGGAGTTCATTCTTCCTATCCAACAAGATAGGTTAGAGAGAGGAGCGAGAAAGACAATTTCAAATGACATATTAAAAAAAATATATTTCAATGGTCAATAACTCAATTAGTTGATAAAAGGCTTTTAACCCAATGATTGTTGGATTGAGCCCTACTAAGCCTACACCCCCTCTCTAGTCTAAGGATTTTGCCCTAACATAGAGAAAACGATCATGATTTTGTGTTACCTTTTTGTTCCTTTTTCCAAGCATGAATATAGACCAATAGAAAGACATTGATTTTGTTTTTTTATTACATAGGAGAGTTGGTTACAACTACTATTTTTAGTAACTGACTAGCGTAAGGTTCAAACCACAAACCACAGGGACTGTTCTCAACAAACCTATCTATCTCGTTCTTGTTGACCTGACGTGAGATGGGGATCATCGGTCGTTTGGGGTTCATACCATCGTTGTCGGTCTGGCGCACACTCAAAGAATTTGGAGGAAACTACTACCTTTGCAAAGGGTTGACTTCCCTCAAGGTTTGAAACTAAATCTCTTCTTGATAAATGCTTAGCCACATCTACACTTACCAATCCACCTAATCCTTAATTTTTTTTTTTTTTATTTTGTTATTAAAAAAAGTCCCGAGTCTACTGAGAGAGTGGTTTCCCTTGTATAAAATGATTTTCCTTTTCCGTAAAGAAATGTTAGTGGGAAGACTGAGTTTACTTCTTCTTATTCAAGAATCCTTATAATTGAAAGCAATATGGGCCCACCCAACCCTCTCTGTAGAATCAATTCACAACAAATAAACTAGAAGGGACTTCTGGAAGGAAGAGGGGTAGAGCAGTTGGTAGACTCGCCCGAGACAATATCTTTAGATATATATTATCAGAACAAGCCTATTATTCTATTATTCAAGCCCGAAGACGACACAGGACATGTCTTGTAAAGAAACAATAAAAGAGTAGGTAGCCTAAGAAGAACATTCCAGTCTGTTGCAGAGGGAAGTTCAAGCCCCAAGACGACACAGGACATGTCTTGTAAAGAAACAATAAAAGAAAAGAGTAGGTAGCCTAAGAAGAACATTCCAGGCTGTTACAGAGGGAAGCTCCTTGTAGACGATTCCGTGGGTTGTGGACTATGCGTCCCTATTAAGCAGCTGAAAAGTTGGGCTTATGGTACAGGATTGTAATCCATTTCTTTGTGGATGGAATTAATCTGCGTCGATTGGGAAAGGAAGATGAAAGTAATCGTACTAGTGTTGGCATTCCTGTATGTGGATATGACCAATGCTGCATGCCCTATCAACCTCGATTATGTTACTCAAATGCCCTGGGACACATCTGATTGTCGATCCATTCAAAATTCCACGGATCTCTACGACTGTGGTAACTCATTGAGAGCTGTGTTTGGCGTAGGGCTGGCCCAATATTTGCGAGATGAATCTATGTTCGAGCTCCCCGACAGTGCCTCTGTCGTCGCCTGCCTCGACATATTTCAGAAAAAACTCACCTCTCTGGGACTCCCATCTGACGTGGTTCAACTCTCTTTCAATGATACATCCGAGTTTGTGTCGAGTCCCGACCTGTGCGCCGGCATACAGACGAAGCAACAATGGATTGATAAACTCGGACAGACATCGCTGGACACGGCCTGCAAAGGAGATCTCTCTCAAGTCTCTGCGTGCAATTTATGCTATAGTAGCGGAGATGACGTTCAGAAGATATTGCAGAACATGATTAACAACATTACGGAAAGGACAAGTCGGAAATGTTTGTACTTCGTATGTCTGTACGCTGCGGGCGTGGCGAATGATTTTGGGCCTACAAACAGAGACACTGTTAAATGTATTCTCCGCCTGCCTTTTCTGCAGAAGACCAGACGGATTTTCTTCTACAGTTTTATGGGCGCTTCTGTTTGCTTACTTCTGCTCTGCAGTTTAGGGATCGGTTACTTCATGTGGGCGAGGATGCACGGTAAGGTCAAGCACTTATATTTTGTAGGATTGAACAGAAGAATTTTGCGGGGGACGGTCAGATCCAACACCGGCGCAGTCTGGTTCAGCATGAAAGAGCTCAAACATGCCACCGACAATTTCAGTGAAACCAACATTATCGGGCAGGGCGGTTTTGGGACGGTGTACAAGGGGAAGTTGCCCGACGATCGACAGATCGCGGTGAAGAAAATCAGAAACTGCAGTTCTGAAGGAGACTCCGAATTTATAAACGAGGTGGAGATAATAAACAGGATCAAGCACCGGAACCTAGTGGTTATGAGAGGCTTCTCTGTTACCAGTGACGACGGGGAGGGACGCCAGCGATTTCTGATTTATGACTACATGGCTAACGGAAGCCTTGATGAACATATTTTTGGAGGGGGGAATGAGAACAGGCCCGCTTTGAGCTGGGAGCAGCGCATGAACATAGCCATCGACACTACCAAAGGATTGGCTAATCTACATTATAGCATCCAACCAGCTATATATCACAAAGATATAAAAACCACAAATATTCTGCTGGACGATCAAATGAACGCTTGCGTTGCAGATTTTGGGCTTGCAAGGATTACTGCAGAGGGGCAATCGCAGATGACAACGAGAATAGCAGGAACGCATGGCTACTTGGCTCCCGAGTACGCTCTGTACGGACAACTTACAGATCGGAGCGACGTCTACAGTTTTGGGGTCGTTCTGCTGGAGATAATGAGCGGCAGAAAAGTTTTGGATAATTCTGTGGATGTGGCCTCGGATTATCTTATCACGGACTGGGCATGGAAGCTTGTGAAAGCAGACAAAGCAATCCAGGTTGTAGATCGAAGAATCCGGGACAGTGGGTCTAAGAGCATGATGGAGAGATTTGTTTTAGTGGGAATAATGTGTGCACACGTGATGGTGGCATTCAGACCAAGTATTGTGGAGGCTCTGAAGATGTTGGAGGGAGACGCTGACATTCCCGAAATTCC
Organism: Wollemia nobilis; assembly: GCA_028583015.1. Classification (NCBI taxonomy): domain Eukaryota; kingdom Viridiplantae; phylum Streptophyta; class Pinopsida; order Araucariales; family Araucariaceae; genus Wollemia; species Wollemia nobilis. The sequence continues at coordinate 437,839 of JAQPPZ010001870.1, forward strand.
GGATAGGCCTTTGCCTCTGAGAGAGATCATGGATGATTATGTTTCCTTCGTTTCAGATTCCCACTCTTCTTTCAGCGCATCGATCATTATCAGGTAACATAGACTGGTATTTCTCTGCTATCTTTATTTTATTTATTTTTGTTGAATTGTATGCAAGGGAACATTGGATTTGCAGTCTCAGCAGTGCAATGTTATCTGTGACTGTAAGAATGTTGTATGGCGTTGACCTTTGGTAAATATTAATTACAAGTTTAAGTTCTTTCCGTGAAGGACATCAAGACAATTTTGAACTTCGTATTCAATTCTTTTTGTTTCGTCGACTAGAATAGCTGCAACTTGTAAATATATACATATTTTTAGCTCAGGCAATTTCGATACGCCGTGTCCTAAAGATCAGTGATGGACGATGGACATTGACACCTTCCTCTTCTTTTTTCAAAATATATACATACCAATCTCGGGCATAAATTGATATCGTGACTGTAAAAGTATGGGTTTTCACCTAAAAATTGGAAGTTTGAATTAAAAAAAAATGTAATATTATAAAGTTTTGTTAATTATGTTTGTATTATTATAAAGTTTTATTAGAAAGCTAAATAATTTAAAATAATGTAACTTAATCATACGTTTAAAGATATTAAAATTGGATAGTGTAGTGGTTTGGTTTTGAGTTTTTATAAGTGTAAATTATTGTATAAGGGATCGAAACCTTTTCAAAATCTTTCGTATTTTTTTATTACAATTTATCTTCATCGTCCATCTTGTAAATATTAGATTAGGATTGAGTTTTAGTTTAGAGTGTGAGTAATATTTTATATAATATAATAATGTGCAAGAAATGCACTAGTGTTATGTGATTCTATGTGCACAAGTGTTATACGCGTCTATGTGCACAAGTGTTTTATATGTAAGTGTGCACAAGTGTCCTTAGATTAGAATATGCTAAGTAAAAGTCATGTTTAGGTATGCATACAAGATAGGGTTATGTGTATGCAAGTGTCAAGTAAAAAGTCAAGAGTCATGAGACTTGCATAGGAAAAAGAATAGTTAGGTATACAAGAAGTCATTCTACTATGGCTATATTGTACTCCATAGTGAAACAAAGAAGTGAATCAAGATCAGTATCAAGTATCTATCATCTAGTGTAAAAGAGAAGTGATATATTTGTAAGAGAAAGAAGAGTAATAAAGTTTACATACATTTGAGCAACTAATATTGTAAGTTGTGCTACATGCTTTGTACATGTATGATTTAGGCTATTTACATTCATAATTTTTTCTCATTAATGAATGTTAGTTGATATATTATAAGCCTTGATATACATTATAGTTTGACCATATTGTTTTGCTTACATCATTATCTTGATCTTACTATATTATAGCTATCTTATATTTTATCCTCTGAAATCTATCCTATGAGTTTACATTAATATTAAGGCTTTAAAATCCATCAAAGAATTGGGCTCATCTTTAGCTAGTGGATTCATTGCTCAATGAGCCCTTAAAATAGTGGAGTTGCCAGGTGAATTATGAATATGTTTCAACAAGTAGTTAATTTAGGGCTTCACCAAAGTCTTAGTCTAATACTATAGTTGTGAGATGAATATCATGTGGTTGGTCCCATTGGGCATGCCAATTTAACTGTTGAAAACTAGATTTGGTCCAGTTCATGCTTAGGGTATAATAAACATAGTTGAAGTTATAGGGTGCATATGGTGCCCATGGCTTGCATGGAGTGTATAGTTTAGAAAGTTAGAGGAGTGTGGGACACAACTTTGTAGACAACCTTTGGGGTTTTTGTCAAAGTCAATTCTTTGTTTAGATGTGATCTTGACACACTCTTTTCCTAAGCTAGCATAATCTATCAAATTCTGTCTAAAAAAAGGATGAGAGGAAAGCAATAAATAAATATATAAAGTTAACTAGCCTAGCCTATAGGGGTGATACACCAAGAACTATAAAATATTATTTATGCATTGATAGGGTGAATGAACACCATCATCAATCATGTCAATGAACGTGAACACAATTCCATAATGACATATCTATTTCTTATGAAACTTGCACAAAGAGTGGGATAGATATGAGTCACAACTTTACTTACAAATTTACACACACATAAAGAATGAAATAAAATAAATAAATCATCACAACTCTTTTATATATATGTTAAAAACAACCAAATACATATACCAAAATGAAAGGGCTCAAAGGGCCTATACATGAATTGACTTAGGGCTCGAGTCTAGATCAATACACAAGGAAATGAGAGAAAAACTCTATTTTGGACCAGATACTAGGCACAATAAAATATCATTCTTCCTCCCCTTCTAAGATACAAAATTGACTATTTATACATCTTGAATCTAAATTCAAAATTCAAAATTTTCTCTTAAATTTTCTTGAGTAGAAAAGATTGTTTGCTTTGGTTGTTGAGCTTGAGGTGTTGTGTTGCATTCATTCTTCATAGATCTAGGGATGATTTTGGGGTCTAATCAGTATAAATGTCTAGTAGGCAAAGTGGCACCCTTCAAGGATGTCATTAGTATCTTCTCCTCTTCATGGAAACCTAGGCTTAGGTAAAATTAATATTTTATTGTTGAGGAAGTTTCATTGTTGATCCTAAGATATGGTGAGCCCCATTTTTATGGTTGCTTTGGCTATCAAGTTGTTATTCTTCTTGATCTTACATTGGATCTGGTTGTTGCTTGGATGGACTAATCCTTATCTAGGTTTCTAGTGATAAGGTTACACATGATGTAACGGTTGAGAAACCACCACCCTTCTAGTTTTGCCTTATCATGTTATTTCTTACTTTTGGATCCTAATTATCGAACTTTGATAGTAGCCTTTGGCTTGAGGCTCTTCTTGGGGACCTATTTGCTCTAGTAATGTTCCCTTAACCTCCACTTTATTATGGAATTCTTGTTTGGGTGGAGGGCCACTCCTAGAAGCCATGGAAATATTATGGAGCTCCAATTGTCACCTTCTTGATCATATCTTGGTCTAGTGAATGTTGTTACTACTATCACCCTACTCTTTTTTATTTTTTATGCTTCGAAATTACTTTTATGTAAGGACCACCCAGACTTCTTCATTTGGCAAGTGTGCCTAAGCTAATCTCTTTGTCTAGTTTGGTTTGCTCTCTTTTTCCCTTCTGTCACAAACCTTCGAGGTGAACTCCATGTGGCCTAGAAATCTTGGACAAGCTTATTGACCTCTTACATGCATTCCTAGTACCCCTTATTTTCTTCCTCTATGTCCCTTGGGTTTCATCTTTGTTGGCATATTGTTGATATTATTTTTTAATAACACTAGGGCCTATGATGCACTACAAACCCAATTACTAAAAGAGGATGGTTCATCTCCCAAATACATCCAACCAATCAAGGGATGGATCCACATCCACTAAGTAGATAGAATCCCTACCAATATTTGATCCTTCTTAGTTACCACCAAAAAGGATTTTGGAACCCTAATTAAGGTGATTTTTATCTTAATTAATTCTAGAAAGGCTATAGTACTTTATTTTTCTAGTTTGGATGGTTAATATCATATCGTGGCACATGCAACTTTAGATTTACTAGCAGCTTTCAATGTATGCTCTTTCTCATCGATATTTTGGCATTTTTTTAGCATCAAATATTTGATAGATAGAATAAGCTTTTAGTCCTCTCATCCTACTTAGGCTCTGGATAGCAACTCTACTTAAATTTAACTTTTTAGGCTAGATTTACCTAATGTAGTGAAACGTCACTACAAGTTGTTTCAAATTTAAAGTATTATGCATTGTATGGAGAATTGGTTGCATCATTATTGGAGGATTGGTCCTACCATTATTTTTGGAATCTATATATTGAAAGAAAAAATAGAATTTTAAAATAAATCTTAGAATCATTCTCAAGTTTAAAATTGAATTATTACCTCTTTTATAGAGGTTTTTATAGGTAAGATGGTCATCATAGTAATTTTCAAGTACAAAAATGAGATGCTAGCCTCTTGGTTACAATAATTGGATATAAATGTAGGATTATGTATGATAATGGATTTCATATAGAGGACTTATATTGATCTAAGGTAAATTAGAAATATTTGGAAGTTGGGTTCATCAAAATTAATTTTGATGGTGACTCCAAAGGAAATCTAGGAAATGTTTGTACAAATGGCTTTTTTATTTTAATAATGAATGTAAAATCCTCCTCACTTAATCATTATCAAATGAAACTTCAACCAATAACTATGTAGTGGTTAGGGCACATTTTATAGGGATGACAATTGTGATTAAAAAATAATGTAGGAATATTTCAATTGAGAATGATTCACAAATTATTATTAATGTTATCAAGAAAAATAGATGTGGGGATTGGATAAAAATAACATTATTTTTATATCCATCAACTATTTTCTGACTCAATACCTTAGATATATAAGAGTATATATATATATATATATATAAGAGTATATATATATATATATATATATATATATATATATATATATATATATATATATATAAAGAGGGTATCATATGCTTTATCTAATTATAACATTGATATTCAACTTTATGAGATTTAAAATTTATAATGGAACTAAATAAGGGAGATCTTATATCTTAATTAAAATAATGTTAAGGGGTTGATTGTAAAAACATACCAATTTGATAAAGATAAAGAATATTATTGATAGAAATACAAGATGGATATGGTTAGACCTAACAATAAATGTAATATTTTATTACATTTTGATGGGATGGATTTCAATAGAAACCATATATAGATTATTGAAAAAATAAATTATAATTAAAATATTCTATATATTTGATTTCACAAAACTTTATCTTAACAAACAAAAGCAATGAGTCAACTCAAATTACATAGCAAAATATTTAAAAAGTGAAGGGAAATAGTAACAACACACCAGATAAGAAGGATTCCCTTAGGCATTAATAGAAATGATCAAGAAAAAATCATATCCATGCAATGGATTGGCTATACGAGGTATATAAATACCTCACTAATTATGAGTTTTCAACATTTTCCTTATATAACATCATGGTAAGGTTAACCATGGCAAGGTTAAACAATGGTCCCATATATTATATATTCATAAATCCTTATTAAGTATCAAATAATTATTGCTCATAAGATTAATATGATTAAATCATCTCATGTTGGACTTGGGTTAATAAAGATTAGATTACACACTTTCAACATGCCCTCATAATCTAAATTAAGGGTTCAAGGAGAGAAGACATTGATGATAATAACATCTTCCCTATTAATTGAATATTTCTTACACTAATACACTCCCATATGAAGAAAACTCTAAATACACTCTCTCATAATCTACTTCAATATATTTTTAATTGAAGATAGCAAGGCTTTGGAAGGTGAACTTCCCTTTTATAGTATTCATAAGTGTACACCTCATTATTTGGATATTTCATACCCTTTGACCAACTAGTCCTAGTCATCATAACAAGATATCCTTTATATGATCATGTTTAGGAGAAAATTCACCATAATTCCTCAACATCACCTAAAAATAAATAAGACAAGATAAGATCTCATGAAGAGTTAGATCTTGGAGCTACTTTAAGAATATATAAATAGTATGGACTAATAACCCACACATCTAACTAGAGGGAGGGAGAGAAATTCAATTTAAATCCTCCTTTTGTATACCTTTAGAAGATCCTATGTTTCTCTTAAATCCAAATTTTCTTCTTTGAATATAGGCCAAAGTTTACCCTTTTGGAATAATCTACATAAAATATTATTTTTCCTTGAAATGGGAACTATAAGTTCTAAATGCTACTAGAAAATAATAATTCCCTCCACTTACAACAAGTATTGAAAAACTAACACCAATACAAAGAGATCTAAAAATCAAGCACTTTGAAAAAGTATCAAATCACTTTTGTATGCAAAATTTATGGCTTCTAAACACTTTGACCTATTAATACTTAGAATATAATAATAATTAAAGCCTATAAATATTTGTAAATAATTAGTGAACCAAGTTCTACCACTTGTCATGTTAGTATAGGGTGAGGCCTTTCACATTATCGATAATTATTTGTCATTATATAAGTTGTGTGAATTATGAATACCACATGAGTTGGTTTCATTAGATGACTTGACCATTGAATATATAATACAAATTTAAACTTTAGTGTAACTAGACTCTATGTTGAGTGCCATATTTGAACCTAATATCCATGGTGGACTACAAAGTAAATAATAGCGTAGGCATTAGGGATCAAGTCCACATATCTTAAAAAGTGGATACTCAAAGCTAGTAAAGCTAATTAAGAGCTCATGTTGTTATTTGGAGATGAGGTGGAGCTCTCACCTGATGAATGAGGGAGCAAACCTCAATAGTCAATTGACAAATAAGCCAAAAGAGAGACATAAGTATTGAATCCAAAGCCCTTTATTAAAAACACAATATGTGTTAACCAACTAAGCATGCCTTAGTATTAAGTCAAAAGTGGTTAGGCATTTAAGAACACAAGCCTATCCTTTTTTGGAAACAAATACTACAGTGAAGAAGGAATAAAAGGGGTGTAAGTTTTAACTTGTGATCCTTGCTAACATTGTACCAAAGTCACCTCTCTCTACCCAATATGAAGCTAAGAACCATGTTGATAGCATGAAGGGATACCTCACTCCTTAAAGATAAGATTATATCTTATAATTTCTAAAAGAAGAAGCACAAGCATAAATACAACTAAGAAGTTCAAATAAAAACGTGATTTAAAATCATGACCTAAAACAACTGATACTTTACAACCATCACATAAACTAAGATGGCATAGCTTTAAGGTGAAAACAGGATGTCTGATATTCCTTGGAGATAATAATATGCCTGTAGTTCATGTATTGGAGTAAAATAAATCTACCACTAATAGTAGAAATCAAACCCATATTTTATGCATAGAAGACCCAAGAAAGATACAGAGATATCATAAGGGGAGGACATAAGTGTTATGAACCTACTTATCTTGGGTACCTAACAATAAGTAGCTTAACCTTGGTCAAGTCCCATAAAAGCCCCTTATTTCAATTAAAAACACCCTATGTCTTTGCACTAGCAAATAGAAGAATCTTATTAAAATAGATAAGGCAAGACATTTGCTTTGATATTTTAACACTTTACTTCTAAAATTGTAATGTTTAATTTTGAAGCCTATGGAGAAAAAGAAGTCATATTTTTTCCTTATGTTGTAATAGACTCATGAAGAGTTGGAAGATAACTCATTATTATGATTGGATGAAGGAAGAGGTTCTAAGAGTTCTCTTTGCATAGTGCTCCATAGTCTCTCAGATACAATGCTAGATTTCATAATACTTTGTCAAAATGAGTAGAATCAACACAAATCAAATCATAGAGGAAAATATTTAGAAAGTGGAAGCATAAGAGTGATAACACACAAGAGATGAAGGATGTCCTTATGCACTCATACAAACAATAAAGATAAAATTACTCGATATAATGGACAGAGTGTTTGTGGCATATAAATTCCTCATAAATTAATTACACATTACTATGGAGGTGTGTATATGTTTAAAAATAAAATGGATTGAAATAAACCTAATTCATATTATATCATCACCATGTTACCATGATATTTCAACAAATCATACAATGGTATTACAACAAACTATATTATCATAACATTACATTTGAACCTAAATCTCTCCATTGGTAGCCTACATTTTAACCAATTGAGATCATATTATTTGATCTTAACTCTTCACTTTTTACCTTTTAAACTTTGTTTTAAATTTTAGATATTCATTAGTTGTATTTTTATCTTAATATTTAATAATATTTTTTATTTAAATACTATCTATTTATGTAAATTATTTTTTAAAAGAAAAAAATTAAACTACCCCTTGAATAAAAGTTATTTATTTTATCAATTTGAGGTTGAAATATAAATAAAAAATATCTTTTATGAAAAAATATTTTTATTAACAACTTGAGTGGGCTTAATGGTAAAACTTTGTAACTCTAAATACCAAGCTTAAGGTTAGAATCATCCAATTGGGTAGAATTGTACACCATATTTCAATAACTAGAATTTGGTTGAATAAACATATATTGGATAAATAACATCTTTTATGAGGATCGTCTTATATGACCTATGGTTTTGTGGAAATTAAAACCTACTTTACCTTTACTTTTTTACGTTGTTCTATCTAAAAAATAGCATTTTGAAAGTTATAGTAAATTTGAAACTTATTCACTAATGTTCATATTATACAACTCATAGCAAACATAAGGAAGAATATAAAAAAATAAAACTATTAGTGATGTGCCAAATGTCAGAGAAAACCACTATATAAAATATAGAAAATAAATTATAGTGTTTCAAACTTTAAAAGAAAAATTAATAAAATAAGACAAACACACAGTAGAAGTGACAACGATTTTAACGTGGTTCACCCAATGTGGGTTACATCCACCAAGAATTTTCAGTCCTTTCTCTCTCAATCCAAGCAAAAGAGGGTTACAATACAACAAACATCTGCTATAATTTCCTCTCTATATTTATAAGGAATCAACACAGTAATTTTCATTGTATACTCTGATTTTCCTCGCAACTATATATAAGAAAAAAAACAGAAAAAAAAATTGTTTTTCTTAATACATTCCAAGATTAACACTGAGTTCCCAACACCTAATTTTGGGATAAAAACAAAAAAACTTTCCCTGGCTGTCCTTTTGTAAATCTGGAAACTTTCTCTGGTAGAATAACAGACTATAAATTTGGAAACTCTCCCTGCCCGTCCTGCAGTAAATCTAGAAACTTTCTATGTTTAGCCTCTCCTCATTATTAGGCTCCATTCCTAAAAATCTCCCACTTGGAGACTAATTCCATTGCACCATACTGCAACCAAGGACTGAAAAATTCTCATCATGGCCTCTTATTCTTTAAGTCCAATTGAAGTTGAGCAAAAGCTCAACTTTTCTCTTGACACCACTTTTGTAAGAATGTCAGCAGGATTTTGTGATGTGTGAACTTTCCCTAATTTCAAAGATCCATCTTCCACTACTGATCTAATGAAATGAAACCTAAGTTTGATGTGTTTAGTTTTTGAATGGAATACCAAATTCTTGGCAAGGTGTATAGCACTCTGGCTATCACTCCACAACCTATTATCCTCTTTCTTCTTCCCCAGTTCTTCCATTAGTTTTTGCAACCAAACCATATCTTTGCTTGCTTCTGTAGCAGCAACATATTCAGCTTCAATGGTTGAAAGGGCAACTACATGTTGGAGTTTATAAATCCAACTAACCGCTCCTCCTCCTCCTATAGTAAAGATGTAGCCAGTAGTGCTCCTTCCACCATCAAGATCACCTACCATATCAGAATCTACAAAACATTTCAAGCATATATTAGAGCCTCCAAAATTCAAAGAATAATTTGAAGTTTCTCTCAAGTACCTGAGTATCCATTTTACCGCTTGCCAATGTCCTTTTCTCGGATTACTCATAAATCTACTCACTACTCCCACTGTGTGGGCAATGTCTGGTCTTATACAAACCATTGCATACATCAAGCTTCCAACCACTGATGCATACGAAACCTTAGCCATATGCTCTTGTTCCTTTTGTGTCTTGGGACACAAATATTTGGTGGGTTTGAAATGCTTTGCCAATGGAGTAGCAACAGACTTTGCATTGTTCATGTTGAATCTCTTAAGCACTTTTTCAATGTATTATGCTTATGACAATTTCAGAGTGTGACTCTCCTTGTCTCTTGTTATCCTCATACCAAGGATTTGTTTAGATTCTCCCAAATCCTTCATGGCAAAGGATTTAGCCAAATTATTCTTGAGCATGTTTATATCTTACATATTTGTTCCTGCAACCAACATGTCGTCCACATACAATAGCAAAATAACATAGTTACCATTTCCAGTTTGCTTAAAATATACACAGTTATCACTTTGACATCTTTCATACCTTTGATTAGCCATGAACTTATCAAATTTTAAATACCACTGTCTAGGAGCTTGTTTTAACCCATACAAGCTCTTTTTCAATTTACATACCCAATCCACTTTACCTTTCACCTGAAAGCCTTCTGGTTGGTACATATAAATTTCCTCCTCCAAATCACCAAGAAGAAATGTTGTCTTCACATCCAATTGCTCCATATACAAATTTTCTATAGCTATAAGACTCAAAATAGCTCTAATAGAGGTCATTTTTACAAGTGGAGAATAAATCTCATTAAAATCAATATCTTTTTTTCTGAGCAAATCCCTTGACCACTATTCTTGCTTTGTATCTCTTATGCCCTTCATTCTCCTCTTTAATTCTATACACCCATTTATTGGGCAAAGCTCTTTTACCTTTGGGTAGCTCAACCAAATCCCAAGTTTGGTTGTGGAATGAAGAGTTCATTTCTTCATTCATTGCAAGCTCCCACTTATTCCTGGTATCCATCTGTAATGCTTCCTAAAAAAATTTTGGCTCACCAACATCAGTATACAAAACATAATCAGAGAAATGTTGAGGAATTCTACTTATCCTGGTAGATTGTCTAACAACACTTTCTGGATATTGAGGTGCTTGTTGTTGTTGTTGTACATTTTGATCTTCTACCACTTTTGGAGTTACCTTTTCTATGTGTCCATCAAGGTCTATGTATTCAGTATTTTCCTCTCTTTTTTTCTTTCCCTGCAATCGATCTTTATACAAGTTTTTTTCATTAAATATGACATCCCTACTTCTAATGACTTTTCGGTTATCACAATCCCATAATCTGTAACCCAATCCATCAATACCATAACCAATAAAATAGCACTTTTGGGCCTTAGCATCTAACTTATTTTTGTTATGTTTTTCTATATGCATAAAAGCCTCACATCCAAATACCTTAAGGAAAGAATAATTTACTGGTTTACCTGTCCAAATCTCTTCCAAAATTTCTCCATCCAAGGCACTAGATGGTCCTCTATTAATCATATATCTTTGCAGTATCAACATGAGCCCATAAAAATAATGGTAAGCTTGCATGTATTCTCATCCTCCTAGAATGCCCCATGATGGTTCTATTCATTCTTTCTGCAACCCCATTTTCTTGAGGTGTTCTTGGAACTACCTTGATTCTTCTAATTCCATTTTTAGAAAAAAAACACATCAAATTCTCTACTGCAATATTCTCCACCATTATCCGACTTTAGACATTTTAACCTTTTTCCAGTTTCATTTTCAACTAATGCTTTCCAATTCTTGAAGGTATTAAAAACATCACTTTTATTCTTAATGCAATATATCCATGTTTTCCTTGTTACATCATCAATAAAAAGTATATAGTAAGAGGAACCTCCAAGAGAAGTTACCTGAGCTGGGCCCCAAACATCTGAGTGCACAAGCTCCAATTTCTATTTCTTCCTTTCCTTGCCATCCTTGAGAAATCTAACTCTCTTTGTTTTACCATAAACACAATCCTCACAGAATTCCAAATCAATCTCTTTTAATTTAGGCAATAACTTTCTTGAATGTAAAATTTCCATACCTTTTCCACTCATATGGCCAAGTCTTTGGTGCCACAAAGATGCATTCTCACCTGTAGAAACTAAATTCATGGAGTAGTGAGAAAAATCAGTAAGTAAATAAAGAGTACCCACCAATTTACCTCTAGCTACTATCAATGAACCTTTAGTAACTTTCCAAGAATTTTCTCTGAATGCAACCGTGTATCCTTCACTATCAAGCTTACTTGTCGATATAAAATTTGTCTTTAAATGTGGTATGTGTCTCACCTCTTTAAGAGCCCATTGACATCCATTTGGGGATTTAATCAAAATCTTTCCAATACCCACGATTTTACATGGTTGGTCATTTCCCAACATAACCTATCCATAATCTCCAAAAACATAATCTATGAAGTATTCCTTATGTGAGGTAGCATGGAATGAAGCACCACTATCCATTACTCAATAATCACTATTTCTATCAAGATATAAGATTAAAGCTTCTTGTAAAAAATTTCCAATAATATTGGCTTTTGAAGTGTTACTATTATTATCATTACCTTCATTTCCATCACCCTTTCTTTACCAACAATCCTTCTTGAGATGACCCTTTTTGCCACAGTGCCAACACTGTAGCTTTCTTTTTCCATGTGATTTGGATCTATCTTTGTATTTACCACGATGTGAACTCTTGCCTCTTTCTCTTCCTCTTCCTCTATTCTCAACAGTTAAGGCGGTGCTAGATGATTCTCCTGTGGTTTTTCTTCTCATGTCCTCACTGAGTATCACACCAACCACATCATCAAATTCTAATTTATTTGAACTCGAAGCAAAGTTACTAACCACCATTACCAAACTCTTCCAACTTTTCTAAAGAGAGCATATGATTAATAAGGCCCTAATATCATCATAAAAATCCAATCCTACTAAATGCAATTGATTAGTGAAAGTATTAAATTCATTTAAATGATCCTGCATAGATCCTCCTTCACTCATTTTCATGTTAAATAATATTTTCATTAAGAATACCTTATTTGATGTTGATGGTTTCTCATACATATTGGCCAACTTATCCATGACTCCCTTGGTAGTCTTTTCATCAGAGATGTTGAAGGCTATGGTGGCTCCTAAGCACAGCCTCACAGTACCCAATGCATTTCTATCAAGGAGACTCCACTCCTCATCAGACATAGTTGAAGGTCTCTATGTTTCTCCCTAAAGAGGTAAGTAAAGATCCTTCTGGTACAAGTAATCCTCCATCTGCATATTCTAGAATTGAAAGTTATGGCCATTGAATTTTTCAACTCTAAACCTCCCTTCTTTCGCCATTGCCCCCACTTGATCCAGAAATTCTCCTGTTGTCAAGTGCACCCAACAAAACCTCGCTCTGATACCACTTGTTAGATAAAATAACTATATAAAATATAGAAAAACAATTATAGTGTTTCAAACTTTAACAACAAAATTAACAAAATAAGACAAACACATAGTAGAAACGATAACGATTTTAATGTGGTTCACCCAATGTGGGTTACATCCACCAAAAAATTTTAGTCCTTTCTTTCTCAATCCAAGCAATAGAGGGTAACAACCTACAACAAACATCTGTTGTAATTTCCTCTCTATATTAACAAGGAATCAACACAGTAATTTTCATTGTAAACTCTGTTTTTCCTCACAACTATATATAAGAAAAAAAAAACTGTTTTTCTTAATACATTTCAAGATTAACACTGAGTTCCCAACACTTAATTTTGGGATAAAAACAAAACAACTTTCCCTGACTATCCTATTGTGAATCTAGAAACTTTCTCTGGTAGACTAACAAATTGTAAATCTGGAAACTCTCCCTGCCCGTCCTACAGTAAATCCAAAAACTTTCTCTGTTTAGCCTCCTCATAATTAGGCTCCATTCCTAACACCAAATTTCAAATATTTTTTTTTTAATCTACTCATATATCCTAAATCCTACTTATGATCACCATTAAAAACTTTAAATAAATGTGGATACCTATCAAAGAGCAAAGATACTTATGGTTCAATTAATCATATCAACTTGAATATGAAAAGGACACATGAAAGAGACCAAGACTAATAAAAAAAAAAAGAATATGAAAATTTGAGTCAAAGAAACAATTTATTTTAGATATATGCAACAATATTTGAATATGTGCCTTTATAAATTAAACAAAAAAATAATAATAATAAAACACTTTATTTTAAATCTATTATACCCTTACTGAGTTAATTATATTGACACCTTAACATTAAAATCATTTTACGCAAGACATATAACAATATTTAACTAATTATATTAATGTCCTAAAGAATAAAAAACATTTGTTTGATTGAAGAAGAAAAAGTAAAAATAAATAAAAAATAAAAAGTCCATTAACTCCGTCTATATAAAATTTAAAGCTGCGTCTATATTGACACAGTTAATTGTGATTGTGATGTGTACATATTTTATTGACTCCGTCTATATAAAATTTAAACCCCTTACACAAATTTGAAACTCTTAAGCTTCCAAAAACAATGACGATGGGCTTCCACTTATTATTTGGAATGGTCTACGAAATATGATTTGAATAAATCTTACATTGCGCACGCGGTACCATTGGTCAATGCATATCATATTTTTCGTCTTATTTTTGGTCCACCACATTGACCCAAGAAAGCCTTTCTACAAAACTCAGAGCCACGTTTTATTCATTTCAGCAAAAGCGTGTGCGTGACAATCTAAGGAAAGAAAATTTGTAATAAAAAATTAATAATTTGTAGAAGAACATCACAAGGGCCAATTATTCTACGTAAATGCATGTTGAAAGGCCTACACCTCTAACTTATGAATTGTCAGTGTGATAGCAATATGAAGATGAAAGTTCTCATGGTGCTGTTGTTAGTGTATTTGCGAAACGCGCATGCTGAATGCCCACATCAACTCGACTCTGTTACCCAAATGTCGTGGAACACACCCTCCTGCCGATCCATCCAAACAGCCATACAACTCCAAAATTGTCTACGTTGAGAACTGTGTTGAGTGTAGGACTTGCGCAATACGTCCGAGATGTGTCCGTTTTCGAACTTACGGACAACGTTTCTGCCGTGGCCTACCTCACCAAATTCCAGCAAAAACCCACCTCTCCGAGGCTTCTATCGAACTGAAGCCTATTTTAAGATATTAGTGCAAAAATTTAAGATATTAGTGAAAACATAATCATTAAATAAAAGGAATAATATACACACAAAGAATACAAATATTTATCTTGAAAACCTTTGATGGAAAATAATCAACAAAAAAAACTTATGTGTATATCCTTATACATATTCTGGTGCCTCACACCCAATATAATCCAACTATGAACCCTGCATAGATTGGTTCCCCTGTCTATGGTGCTTCCTATAATTTTGCTCTACGGTGCTTCCTATAATATTGCTCTATGGGAGGTATGGATGCATTTGTCTTGTCAAGCCCCATTGTTTTGTACTGGATGGGTGTGTTATGAGACAACAACATTTTTTTGGTATGCTTGGTGGGACAAGCTTCTACGTTCACCCCACTAAGATTGAAGAAGTTTGATTGTGACTTCGGTGAAGATTATAACTTCCTACTTGAATAGAAGCACCTAGACAATTCACTTGGTGACTTCGCTTAACGACTCAAACTGAAAAGACAAATCTTGAATAAATCATCTGACAAAAGACAGACCGAGATTCTAGTGGGGGTCTCTATCTCATTTTCTTGTTGAAGCAAAATCTCCCCAACTACTAACTCCATTCTCAAAGGGAAGGCCCATAGTTATATGAGTAGAAGACCTATAACTTTAGACTTTGCCAAAGCTAATCAATAATAGGTGGTACCACCTCTAAATTGAATACAAAGAAGAAGGAATTGACGAATTAACATGGAAGCCATAGCACATCAACCTTTTTTAATTTTTTCAACATGGAATGATAGAGATCCCTTTGATTCTTCTAGTTCCACCTAACACATGGGGTTTGATTCCTACCTTGGCACCCAAATCCTTACCTTCTCAAGAGAAGATGTTTTCACTTTGATAGAACATTTGCAACACCTAGTAAGCTTATGTGTTGTGCATTTTATTGAAAAGCAGGATATAACCTTGAGGATATTGATGGTTTCTTTCTAAGGAAGAGCTCATGAATGGTACCTCGGTCTTAGCCCATGATCAGTCAAAATCTAGGACTAATTGGTAGAGCTCTTAGTAAAGTGGTTCAATGATAGGACAATTGGAGCATCTCTCTTAGAACAACTCATGACTATCAAGATGGTAGCTATAGAGGCAATATACGATTTCAACATATGATTCCACAAGACTTGGCAAAGGATCCTCAAAGATATCTGACCACCTCTAAGTATGACATTCATTTACAATATAAAAGCTTTTAATTATGATATTGCCATGATGGTCAAGCATAAAGGTGGTATTTCACTACTAGAGGCCTATCAGATAGTTATCCAAGCTAAGAAAGATTTAATCCAAATAGGAAGGCTTAACCCTAGACCACCTCCAACATTGATTCCCTCCATTCATCACTTCCTACCACTACTCTCTGACCATACAACCTACTACCAGTATAACTTGTCCTCCTATATACCTAGAGTAAAATAGAGCTTCCTTCCCTTTAGAAGCTAAAATGGATAAATTTTTTAGAACTAAGGATCCTCACTAATGATGTCATAGCCCGTAGAAGGCAGTCTAACATCCAATGGTTTCCCTATCAAAGTTATCCAAAACCTTCTTTTCAATAGGGTAACCCAAGATTTTGATTGCCCTCAACTAGATATCATAAGCTCCCATTTTTTACCAACAAGAATCCTAGTCATCCCTTGGCCCTAACTCAACACATAGTACCTATTTCAGTCCCAACCCATAAAGTGCCTACAAGCTCAGCTAGGGACATAGTCACCACTCTAATAACTATTTTGAAGACCATATTGGTTGATACTATCCTGCTCCTGAATATCCTCCCTCTGATTGTTATGTCAAAATGGAATCTCAAGATATCATAATGCCACTTATCCTTTATAGTCAGAAGTCCTAATATCAAGTCAGGAACCTATTACTCAGTCTTCAATCATGCCATCAATTTTTGAATTGGCAACCTCAAAGCAGAACTTTGTTAGCTGGGATGAAGTGAAAGTATAAGCTATCTTGGATGAAGTATGCCCTCCAAGAGGGAGGCTGCAAGTTTGATCATAGTATAATACATAGGGCAAAAGGAGGGCCATTGAAGAGTAAGGAATACCTAGCTTGATTGAGTCTAGACCTCAAAGGAGAGAAGTGAATAATCAAAGGACCCTTCCAACACAAGTTACACTTATCTCATTTAGTTCTCCTAGGTTAAGAACACAATCCATTAGAAATTCCATACCTCTTCTTTTAAAAAATACTTTGGGTTTATCAAAACATATCAAAGGATCAATCAATATTTTTCTTTAAAATGAATGAAAGTCAACATCAAATCATTTGTGGTAGAACATGAAGTGTTCCAATGAAAAAGGTGAAATAGATTACTCTATGATTATTAGAACCCCTCCCTATTTTAGGTAATTATTGGGAATAAATATATATGGAATCCATCAAAGGTTTTCTAAAAT
Organism: Wollemia nobilis; assembly: GCA_028583015.1. Lineage (NCBI taxonomy): Eukaryota > Viridiplantae > Streptophyta > Pinopsida > Araucariales > Araucariaceae > Wollemia > Wollemia nobilis. The sequence goes on from JAQPPZ010001870.1 coordinate 454,959, forward strand.
TAGAGGGTAAAATAGTGATTTTTTTTGTTGTGGATCACCTAAGTATACCCACATTTTGTTCCTTACAACACCCATTCACGAGTATCAAGGTGAGAAAGGTTTTCCTTGACTATTTTCAAACTATATGATATACCCAGTTCTGTTGTGTGTGATCATGATTCTATTTTCACTAGAATTATTTTAAATGAATTTTTCACTCTTAATAGTATTCATCCTAATATTAATTATTCCTATTACTCTCAAGTTTATGGATAAATAGAAATTATGAATAAGTGTCTAAGTAAATATTTGAGATATTTTTCCCAAGATAAGTGGCATCAATTAATTTAATTGGATTTTGTTAGAATAGTGGTCGTATAATATATTTTAATCATATTTCAATTAAGATGTCCCTATTTGAGGCTTTGTATGAGTAAAAACTTAGATCCTTATAAGATTATTTTTAGGGCCCATTGATATTATTTCTCAAATGGATAATTTCCTACAACAATTATAGCCTATTCTCAAACTCCTTGAGCATAATATTTGTTAGGCTCAATATTGTATAAAATAGTAACAGGAGTTACACTACTTAGAATAACAATCTAGGATTGAGTCCGTGGGTCTAGGTGGATTGGTAAGTTGGGGTGCTTATCGAGAGGAGACCTAGGTTCCAATCCCACGGGCTTGCCCATGCATAGACAGTAGCCCAGATCTGATTCCTCTGAGTGGTGCACCAGATTGATGACGATGGTGCAACCCCTGTGCATCCGACGGTCCCCATCTCACGTCGGGTTACCATGTACCAAGACGGTGGAAGTCCTGGGAGCCTTCGTAGATAGTTTGAACCCTACCAGTTGTGCTGGTAGTTACTAAAAATTGTGATTGTAACCATTGCTTATATATATATATATATATATATATATAAACAATCTAGGATTGATGATATGGTCCTTTTGTGTCTCCATCCATATAAGCAATTTTATCTCAACATTAGGTTCATTCAAAATCTTGCACCCATATTCTAAGGTCCTTACAAGGTGTTTCATAGTATGGAGTATGTGGTATATCAGTTGTAGATTCAACCAACCTCTAGAATCCACCTTGTCGTGTTTCCTATCTTGAGTAGGTACTTTTCTAGAAGGTGAAATGCCAAATGGAACTCCAAAATTTGGATGAAGAAGTTTGTATAGAACTAAAGTTAAAATTAATGATATATTCATAAACACATAATATATAGTAACATTGGGTGTATGAGATACTCATCAAATGGTAGCATCATTTTGAACAATACATAAGGTGGGAACCAATAAATATTTTCTAGAAATTTTTAATTTCAAGTATTTTTGAAGGGTAAGGGCATGTAAAAACTAGATTTAGCCACATAAGTTATGTTTATTTTGATAGGATTACACCTTTAGATTAGGATAATATTATTTTATTATTACGGTCAGGGTTTGTTAGTTTATATTATAGATAGGAAGTGGTGTGATGTAGCTTAACAATTAATTTATTTTCTAACTTCTATCTCCTCTAGTATGCATAAGAGAATTCACTCTCTCTAAGATAATAAGAGACTTTAGCCTCTTTAAGTGGCTTAGATTATTCGTATATTTAGAATATAGATCTATAATACTTTATTAGATTTATTATTTTGTAATATTATTTTACAATGAATATTCTCATGTATGTTGTTTCTATTGTAAGAATTTTAGAAATTAGTGTTGAAATTATTGTTATCTTGATATTTGTTTATTACAAATTAATTTGGTTCAACCTCGTGAGAGACTGTTTATTTGTGAATAGCTTCAACTATCCCTAGATATGGAAGAGGTTTCTAAAATATCTATGATGGATATTTTTGTTGGATAAAGTGGGTCATGAATTTGGCTAATTAGAAAGTGTCCCCATCCTTATCATTAGGGATAGAGCTAAGTGGGGTTGTTCCCCTAGAATCTTCCTCATTTTGGTCAAAGGTTGGATTTTTAAATTCTAAGGAGCTCTATCTCACCTCTTCTTTAATTTTTACACTTCTTATATAGTATCTTAGTATGGTCAGTTAAGAATTACAACAATAGGATAACATTAGGTTTTTAATATTTGGAATTTTTTAATTTTTTAAGATTTTACTTAATGTTTTTTAGATTCAAACTTTAATCTTTATAATCTATAAAAATTTAAGGATCATATGGTGTTCACATCAGGTTCATAAAAAATGTGAGCAAGTTAGATTAAGGAGGTTATAATTTTAAGCTAATTTAGATTGAATGTATGGGTCACACCTCAAATAATGTGGATAAGATACAAGGTTTCAAGCTTAGATTAAGGATTTATTTTAGTTTTAAAACAATACTAGGAATTTTTCTATATGTATACTATGAGAGAGAAATTTTAATCCAAAGAAACAAGAAAGGGATTACAAGTTCTAAATATAAAAAGACAATGACTTTTATAAAAGGGTAAAATATCCATAAGGATGTGATGGAAAAATTCGAAAAATATAGTTAAATATAATAGTAATTGCTTTTATCGTATAATTTACTAAGATAACAAGGATAGAAAGAAAGAAATCCCTTTATAGAAATATCTTGCTTTTTTTTTTCAAAGGCTATGAAAAGTAACATGCAAACTAAAAAGAAAAGAAATAACATTTTAGATTTTAATTTTTAATTAATGATAAAACAAGATCCAAAGGGATAAGGTGCAAAAAATGCACTTAATATAGTCTTTTCCAATCAAATTTCATATTTCTACTCCTAACTAAGAAAAAAGAAAGGTTTTACCCAATTCTCAAGGGATGGTGTTGATTTTGAATCAAATTTGTAGACTTGCATAAAAAAAACAAAAAAATATGGACAATGAATTTGGGGGATTGGCTTAGTTATATCCCAAGTATGATTAAGTTTTAGATAAAAATAATTAAATTGTTGAGATAAAGATAACACAACTCAAATAAGGATAGGCACCTCTAAATTTAATTATTCTACACCTAGATTGGTTGTCCTTTTGTATTTGTTAAAAGAATGACTAGAAAGTGGAGATAGCATAGTAGCATTGCTAGTGTTGTTGTTGAAAGCATGATTTCAAGTTGCAATATCGACTGGATATGAGCATAGCTAGATTTTATGGTTGATTCTATATTTTATAAAATACATAATAAATACTAATACGTAAAACAAGTTCTAGACTAGACTAAATATTTAAAAAACAAACATGTAATATTATGTCAATTTGAATCAATAGAACATGAGTGTATTTATCCTTTCTTTAATACAAAAAGCAAAGCAAATATAAAAAAATATTTCAAAACACAACTATTAAAACTAAAGCTACCAAAATGAAATATATTGTTATGACTATGTAATGAATACAATATAGTAAGTTTAAAAAGGAAAAGAATAACAATATACACGTAGAAAAGCTATGCTACAAGATGAAAAATATTGCAAAATCCTTAATGAGTATTCAAATTATAAAAATAAATAAACTTCATATATATCAAGAATATATAATCCAATATATCTTATTTCTATGATAACCATTATTATGTCTTTGGCAAAAGCATCATATAAATACTATGCTTTTGTGTTAGCATTACTTGTACTATCATTAAAAGCATTAATACAAGAAAAACTATTGAATATAATTGAAAATATAGAGATTCACAAAAATACACCACTTTTTACAATTGAGAATATACTATAGGTGCAAAAAATATCTAATCTAAACTACCATTGATGATGATAAAGAAAAATGGACATAAAAATATTTACAATGTTATATACTTTGAGGACTATCATGCATAATTCATCCTCCAACACTATAATATATTCTTGAACTAATGACACCAATGCAAAGGGATCAAAAAATTATGGAATCAAAATGCTTCTATATGCAAAAGATATAACCTCTTGAATATTTGCATTGATAGCCCTTAAAATTTTAAAAATCAACCTCACAAACCTTAGAACTATTGCATCTAACCTTTGTTAGCCACTTGGAGTCCATTTATTTTTCAATGGATACCACTGATAATTTTCCACCTATTCATCACTGGAAACTAATAGCTAATAACAAATTATAACATTCCATAGTTTGATTGGTCATTTTGACACACACACACACACACACACATATGTGTGTGTATGTATATATGTATATATTGTAGACACCTAAAATTTACACATTGTCACTTTCCTCATATTCATGACCGATCAATTTGCAAAACCCTTAAAAATTGCATAATTGACTTTGAAACACTATTCATGTATTACAATTACTATTCATCACTCTTAACCCCCTTGTGCTAGTTAAGCCCTTTCCTATGATTAACTATGGGTCCTCATGCGATCTCAATCATAACTCAACTAAGGTTGAATTCCTCACCATGGTCAAAAAGCACTTTATGGTCAAACCACATGGTTAATTAGGCTAATCAAACTTAATCTTAACCCTTCCACCTCACCTAGTCTACTTTGACTAACCCAATCTAGTCTAGTCTAGACTTGCCACCTCTCATCCAGATATTTCCTCCATTTTACATTCCCTTGGATAATAAATGAGGATTGGAGATATTTGCACATAAAAAGAAATTCCAAATTCAAAGATATTTTCAATTCAAATACAATTAATGTCATTTGGAGACTTTCTTATAGGTCATCATGGCATGTATATGGATGAGAGATTATCTCACACAATTCCATTTATGAGGTAGGACACCTTAGAGGACACTTCACAACAAACACCTCATAGGGGACACCTCAGCCCCTCTCCTAACCTTGGCCAAGTCTATAGATAGAAGTTCATTTTCACCATTTTAGAGAGATAATATTTAGCTAACAGAAAATTTGTAAAAATCACTTTGGGTATACCACATCAATCAAACATCATTTACCATCCATATTGCACAGAAATTTATATCAAATCCACCAATATTTTGATTTTTTAAACAATTTATCAACAATGAAAGTGATTTTTGAAGGTGATCCAGTGAAGAATAGAAGTAGCAGCAACATCAGGAGAACATCCACATCAAAATTTATAGTTTTTGGTCAAAAAAAAAATATTTGGACCTTGGGATGTGAATATTTTGGTTCACACCCTCACCTGAAAATATTTTCTTTAGCACTCCAGAGGCTCCAAAAATAGGTAAATATGCTTCCTAAGTTGGTCTTTCATCATTTTATGCATTTATAAGCATGTTTTAAGCAATTTTAGTATCTTTTTGTCTGTATAAATATGGGGTTTGACCAAGGCAAGCCCCCAATTGTTCTAACTAGATTTTGCAGGCCCAATAGGTATAACGAACACACTCAACTAGGAGTGTCTCACACACAAGAAGCCCACCTACATTGAGAAACATAAAAAATATAAATCTAACTATTGCAACCATACTGAAGAGAGCTTCCTTAGGAAAGATCCATTTTTAGCCTTGAGGGTGTAATTGTAAAAAGGATTCATCCTGTAACTCCTTAAGCATATTCAATATAAATTAGTGGTTCATTAAATGTGGTCTTTTGTATGATTTCATACTAGCTCACTCGATGGGACCCCCACCACATATTAGCTTGATTGCTAACTAACAAATCATGTGAGCTATTTTTCTATGTTTCAGGTGTTGAAAATATCAAAACAAACTCCACCAAAATCCTAAAAAGCACTTCAGGTCCAACCTTGCAAAATTGTAGGCCCCAATGCTAAGTTCATAGGTGCACTTGCAAATTTCCAAGGTCCAAATGTGCAAATTTCATAATCTACCTTAAAAATTGGTCCCTGACATACAAGGTACTAATTTTAAACACCCACGTTAACAACAAGGTAAGTAAGAGGGGTTACGAGCCTCTTTTCCTATTGATATTTCTATCCCTTATACCTAGACCTCAAACCACATCTCACCATGGTGTATGCAAGGTGAAATCATTCAATGTATTTTTGGTGCCACATAGTTAGAGTTTATGATTTCTTGTTTCAATTTGCTTAACTTTGCACTTATAATTTTAGGGTTTTGTGATAGGTGGTTGGCATAAAAATATAATTTTTTGTTTTGTGCAGGAAACATTTTTAAAACTAGCAAACAGTGGATGACCAGCCCCAAGCACCACAAAACTGCTCAAACCAATTACAAAATCTAGATTTGCACCCCCATGTGTGAATTTCCACAAGCAAAAATATTTGCACCTCGAGGTGTAAACTTTTGAAAATTGCAAAATTTGGGTACATAGAGACATATAGGGGCCTTTGCAACTACTTGGGCGTAGTTATTTTGCTTAAGCATTGATTATTTTTGTCTTTTTGAGGTTGTTTCACCACTAGGGTTAGTTTTTTTTTGTAAGGACACATCATACCTTAGATTTTTTAAAAAATACATTAGTTTAAATTTATTTAAAAAGCACTAGCATAGATTTACTTCAAAGCACTTTCATTCAGTCTTTATTTCAAAATCATCAGGATTATATTTTTTTCATGAGGACGCATCATAGCTTAGATTTTTTTACAAAAATCAATCATAGTTTAAATTTCTTTCAAAAGCACTAGCATAGATTTACTTCAAAGCACTTTCATTCAGTATTTATTTCAAAAGCATTATGATTAGATTTATTTTCTTGAGGATGCATTATAGCTTAGAGTTGTTTTCAAAAGGTAATATTAGCTTGGATTTCTTTCCAGAATATATTTAGCATAGTTTTATTTCAAAATATATTCATAGTCAAACTCACACCCACACTCACATTTCATTCATAGTGGTAAGATTGGATTTTATCATCGATCCCCACTCAAGACTTGTGACATTGGATTTCACCTCCTTCCACTAGCTCTCCCCCCTTAGTCACATTAGTAGCACCCTAGGCATGGATTTTTGGCCTTCATAATCGAAATATTCCCTACTCTTGAGACTATTTTTTTAGATTTTATCATCGAAAGGGACCTTCGAACCTTCCACTAGCTCTCCCCCGTTAGTCACAATAGTAGCACCCTGGGCATGGATTTTTGGCCTTCATAATCGAAATATTCCCTACTCTTGAGACTATTTTTTTAGATTTTATCATTGAAAGGGACCTTCGAAGTATGTAGGTTTAGAAAGCCCCTTTACCATAGGTATTTTCAAATAATTACTGGGCATAGATGTCATTACTATGTATGCCTTATATATGAGGATTAAGAGACCACTTGGCTATGCTAGTAGTAGCACATTACACAACATGACCTCTTTTCATAAGAGAATTTTGGACTCATTAGAGCATTTTGAGTTCCCTCCTTTTTAGTTATCTTTTTGTTGTGCCTTCCACTTAATCACCATTCACTTGTTGGACACATAGTTCTATTTTGTGCACCTTCAGGTGTTGTAAAAGGTTCTATTCTATGAAACACTTTTTTTTTAGCATCCATCCTTCTCATTATTTTTTGTTAGGATGGATACTATCATCAAAATTCATGAAAACCCCAAAAAAATTTGCTTATTGTTTGCTTCACAAAAGTGGTTACAACAACATCCAAAAATACTCAAAACTCACTTGCTAGTTTTCTGCAATTTGTAATTTCATAGTGCACTTCACTCTAACTATTTTTTCCAAGTTTGCACATCCACATGTGAATTTTGAGACACAACAAAATTCACACCCTGATGTGCAAATCTAGTTTTTAGGATATAGAAAGTTACAAAAACAATCACAAAGCACATAAAGGCTCCAAAATTCACAAAACACTTCACTCTATCTATTTTATCCAAGTTTGCACCTCCACATGTAACGTTTTAGACACATAAAAATTTGCATCCTAGCATGTGAACTTGATAATTTAGTTACAAAACAATCCCGACACCTTCAAAAACACAGAGAATAGTGAAATTTTCACTTACATTGCTCTTCTGGCTTCATTTCATCACTTTTTCACTCCAAAATATAAGTCCTAAATCAATGCCAACAACACAAAATTTACACCTAGTCATGCAGGACTCTCATATTCTCCCTTCTTCTCCAATCACTTCATCAGGGCACTCATATGAAGCCACATGTGCCCATTTTCATACTCTTTATGCTTCTTCATACAATTCCTCTTTGCCTCCCACAATGTATACTAAGATTTCATCCTATTATCATGAGTTGAGGAATCATGCTCATCCTCCTTCTCCTCCCATGAGTTCACATATGAGGGATATTTCCCCCTCTTCACACCATCATTATCCTTACCATGCTTCTCCCCATCAAGGATCATATATTCTACCTCTTCTTCCTCCACCTTAATTTCCATTTCATATCACCCAATAGGTTGGCATTTTCCAAAATTACTAACCCCCACTCCCATATTCTTTACCTCATCTATCTTTATATTCTTCTTTGTATCAATCACCATCCACCACCCCTGGAATTCATGCTTGTTCCATATCCACATCCCCATATCCTTCTCCCATTGACATTTAACACATCTTGGCACATCTCGACAACCTTGAGTTGCACTTGAGCTACTATCAATGTCATACATCCACCCATAATCCAATCATGATAAGTCCCACAATGCCTTCACTTCCACCAACCCCTCATCATCAAAGGTAGATTCCTCCACAACCTAGGTAAGCATTCAATCCATCACTTCCTAGTCAAGTCGTTATTCGATTACAACATCCTATGCATTACACTCATATTGCAACTACTCTCTCTTCGAGCCCCTATCTTAAAATTTCTAATAGTTGCATCACATAGGATGCTTAATTGGAAGGGTTTGCCTACAGGATCCCTTCGACCTTAGTTTCAATTGCAATAATTTACGCAAGCATCAACACAAATATAATATAGCAAATATGAACCACTAGGAATAAGAGCCGAATGTAAATCAATTAATAAAATTTAGAATAAATTCTTAGCCACTTAAGGTGGGCACTCCCTCGTCGTAAAGGCCTTATGCGATATGCACAGATGAAATATATAAAATGAATATGATTAATCAAATAAATCAATCCTAGTCTAAATAGTAATTATTTAATTCAATTGGAACCTAACATAGTCAGCTATGTTAGGGTTGTAGCATGACTCCCCTCCTCGGAAATCTTTGTCCTCAAATTTAGAAATGACTGGAAAATACTTTTGGATTCCCAGGTTGCATCTTCTTCAAGTAAATCCTGCCACTTGATGATAAATTCTTGGATGTGATGAGATATGTGTCTGCATGATCTGGTTTGTAGCACTTCCTCTGGTTGTAGATGGATACTCCCTTCTTCATCCAACACTGGTAATTTTGACTGAGAGTGTACCTTATGACCAATAACCTTTTTGAGATAGGAAACATGAAATATTGGGTGTATACGAGAGGATTGGGGGTAACTGTAGTTGATATGCTACCTCGCCAATGCGATACACAATTTTATAAGGACCATAGAATCATGGTGACAACTTCTAATTGGATTTGAGCTTCAATGATAGCTACTTATAGGGTTGAAGATGTAGTAATACCATATCACCAATACTAAATGTTCGTTCTGAACATTGCTTGTCCTGTTGCTGCTTCATATGATTATGTGCTTGGACCAAATTATCTTTCAAGATAGTGAGCATTGCTTGTCACTTCTATAACCAATCGTCAACTTGATCCACTTTGGAAGATCCTGGTACATAATCAACAATTTTTGGTGGCTTTGTTCCATATAATGCTTCAAAAGGAGACATCTTAGTGGAAGAATGATAAGAAGTATTGTACCACCATTCCACCAATGACAACCATTGACTCCATTGATATTTTTTATCATGAACAAAACATCTTAGGTAGGTACCCAAACATTTGTTAACTACCTTCATTTGACCATCTATTTGTGGATGGTATGCAAAAGATATATTTAATTTGGTACCACTAAGTCGAAACAATTCTCTCCAAAAATTGCTGGTAAATATGGGTTCATGATCACTTACAATATTTTTGGGCATTCCATGTAATTTAAAAATTGAATCCATAAATACCTTGGCCACTTTGCTTGCTGAAAATGGATGTTGTAAAGCCTGAAAATGAGCATATTTGGAAAGGAGATCAACTACCACAAAAATTACTATTTTTCCTTTCAACTTGGGAAGACCTTCAATAAAATCCATGGAAATATGTTCCCACTAGCAATTCGAAATAGGTAACGGTTGAAGTAATCCTGGTGATTTGATTGTTTCCCCCTTATTGCGTTGGCACACTTCACATTCAGCTACTCATTGTTTAACCTCTATCTTTAATACTTTTCAACAAAAGGATTGTTTAACCTACATGTAAGTTTTTAAAAACCTTGAATGTCCTGCTGAAGGAGAAGCATGTGACTCTTCTAGAATTTGTACTTTGATTGGTGAATTATGAGGGATGTAAATAGGATTCTTCTTATGTAATATTTGGCCAATATGTGAAAAGAGGGTACTTTATCTTCGTATTTTCTAGAAGAGTCATTGTAATATTTGGCCAATATTTGAGTTGTTTCATTGTTGGACAACCATTCCTCTTGTAAAGGAGACACCCAATGCGAACATGGCCCTGAAATGGCATTAATAACTACTTTATCTTCGTATTTTCTAGATAATGCATCTGCAACCACATTTTCTTTACCTTTATTATATTCAATAACAAAATCATATCCCAATAATTTAGTCAACCACTTATTTTGTTCAAGATTAGAAAACCTTTGTTCTAAAAAATGCTTGAGACTGCTATGATCGGTTTTAATAATAAAATGGCTATTTGTTAAGTAATGCCTCCATTTTTCCACTACATGTAAAATATCCAAAATTTCTTTTTCATAGGTGGATTTACCCAATTTTTCCCTGACAGTTGTTTACTTTTGAATGCCAAGGGATGACCCTCCTGCATTAGTACTGTATCGATACCTGTTCCTGAAGCATCACATTCAATGACAAATGGTTTTTGAAAATCTGGAGTGGCCAAAATTAGAGTCGTACACATGGCCTCCTTGAGAGCTTCAAAATATTTAGTAGCTACTAATGACCATTGAAAATAATCCTTCTTGGCAAGAGTCATGAGAGGACCCACAATTTTACCATAGTCGCACACAAATTTGCGGTAATAGCCCATGAGACCCAAAAAGCCACAAAGTTTTTTATGGTTTTTGGTAGGGGTTAATCTTGTATAGCCTTAATCTTATTGGGATCTACCTTAACACCTTCATGAGATACTATATTACCGAGGTACTCCACTTCTTGAACACCAAAGGAGCATTTAGATCTTTTGACAAACAACTTTTCTTTGCATAAGATATGGAGAACTTTGTCCACGTGTACTAAATGATCTTTCCATGATTTTCTAAAGATGAGTATGTCATCAAAGAAGACTAGAACAATTTTTTGTAGGAATGGACGAAACACTTGGTTCATGAGACTTTGGAATGTGGATGGTGCATTAGTGAGACCAAAATGCATGACCAAAAATTCATAATGACCTTCACGAGTTTGAAAGGCTGTTTTGGGAATATCCTCGTCTCTAACTCGGATTTGGTGGAACCCTGAGCGTAAGTCCAATTTTGTGAAGAATTTGGCACCATGTAGCTCATATAGTAAATCATCAATGACAGGAATAGGAAACTTATTTTTTATTGTGATTTTATTGAGAGGACAAAACTCTGGACACATACGCCAAGAATTGTCTTTCCGACAAGCTAAGATGACAAGTGAGGAATAAGGACTAGTACTATGATGGATGGCACCCTGGTCTAATATCTCTTGGAAAATCTTCTCAATTTTAGTTTTTTGGGGTTGGGGATATCGATAAGGATGACCATTGGGTGGAATACTACCAGGCACTAGATGTATGGCATGGTCATGAGATATTTTGGGGGGTAGGCCTGTGGGTTCTTGAAAAACCTCCTCATAGTTAGACACAATGTTTTGGAGATCTTCCTCTTTGATTTATGGCATAGCTTGTTCTAATTTTCAATGCAATTGATTCGGGCTATGAATCCCCCACCATATTTTCTTAACAACTTTTCCATGCTATGTGAACTTACAACTTTTGATGGAGGTGTGGGTAGTCCTTGAAGACGGATGATCCTCCCATTGGCTTGCCATTCCACAAAGCGATGTTTGTGATTAAAACCCACAATGGTTTCTAATTTTTCCATCCATGCAACACCTAAAATAACTTTTGAATTTCCTAATTCCATAACAAAAATAGGACCTTGCCAAGTATACATACCCATTTATAGTGAATTGAAGATGTCTTACCGAGACATTGAGAAAATTCCTTGCTTGCCATTTTGAATTGAAACCGATCTTGACTAGAAGAGTAGATGTGCAGACCCAGTGTCCTTGCAAGCCTTGCATCAATGAAGATGTGAGTACTTTCGAAATCAATTAGTACTATCACCCTCTATTTCTGAATGAAACTTACCACCTTTATTGTATGGTGAGAATATAACCCCATAAGATCATGTACTAAAATAGTTATGGTATCCTCCTCAGCAACAACTTCGTTGTGTTCATTTTGATCCTCAACTGGGAGATCCTCAGGTGCATCGTACTCCTCTATTTCTTCTTCTTCCTCGTTGGCATATTCAATCTAAAATTTTTGTCATGGTGTGCATGCTTGATCTTTTTGATGATGAGTTCAAAATTTGTAACAGAAGTATCGTGATGGTTGATCATTTCTATGAAAGGAGTTGTTACGAAATGGAGTTTGACCATATGAATCACGTCGTGTAGATGATCCTAAGTGCGCCTTTGTTTTCGCTAAGTCAGCAATCCTTATACACTCATCCAGCTTGGATGGATTTTGTAGGTCTACCTCAACTTTAATATGTGCTTTTAATCCATTTGAAAAAGTTTCTACTACCACGTCCTGTGGTAGGTCTTCTGCATAGGAAAGCATACTGGTGAATTCAGAAATATAGGCCCCTACTGATCATGTTTGCCTGAGTGACAACAATCGTACTGTGTATGAACCTATGGGACCTTTGTCGAATATGTGAATAAAGGTTGTTTAAAAAGTATCCCAATATAATGCATTTTGAGGCTCCTCACGTTTATACCATGTAAACCATTGATAAGCTTCAGTGCCAAATTTGGTTGTAAAATGGACGTCCTTTTCCAAAAATTTGTAAAATTCTTAGATGCCATCCATTTTTGCAATCCATCCACATGGATCCTGGACTTCAAAGGTAGGCATACCAATGCGTGGATGATTGACTCCCATTGGACCTCTTGGTTGGGCGTAAAAATTATTTCCATCTTGTTCCTTGTTACTTCTCTATATTTGGTTGTTATTTTGATAGGGTCTGTGAAACCCTCTTTGTTGCTCCATATTTTCTTCATTATCCCTATCCTCAATATTTTGGTGACCATTTCGAGTAAGGGATTGACTATTTTGACCTCTATGGTGTGTATAGTCATCATTGTAGACGTCTGTAATCTAGTGATTGGGTCTAGAAGTATTTGGTTGGGATGGTTTCTGAGATGCGTTGAAACTTGCAATCATCATCTGAAGATTTACTATTAAATCTTTTAACAACTGATCATTGAGCACTAGACGATTACTATCCACTTGGGTGACATTTTTTGTTCTGAATCTAGAGAATAATTGGATGCCATCGGGCTGACCATTGGATGATTCGGATTAAAACTACCAATTTCAGATGGAGAAGGATAATTTTTTGTACTTGGGCTTCAATGAGCTCTTCGAGCGTTATTTTTAGGAGTTTCTGAGCTTGTTAATCGTCCGTAAGATCCTTTGATCCAACTTCTGCTCATGCACTTTTCAAATTCCCCTACTTAGGAGCCTTTAAGCTTCAATTTTTTGAAAAAAAAGGTTGTTAAATTGTCCAAAAATATGGTTTATATTCTGCTAAATTGTCATTCCAACTGATGCGGATTTGAAGTTTGGCTCACCTCCTTTGACAACTTTTGACAATTTCGTTAATAACTTTTCACTATTCTTGACAATTTTGTTTTGACAAAAAATTTGGTTTTGACCAAGTTTAGAGCTTTGACACTAACAATATTAGTTTTTTTATTTCCTTATATTCGAAGAGACAAGGCCGAAACGACACACAACTATCGATGCGACATGACACATGACACCGAATACAACTATCGATGCGACGCGATACTCGTCGCAACACGACATCGAACACAACTCCCGATGCAAATGTCACGACACAAGCTGACAAGACCAGGTGGACATGCCAATGACACAATACAACCGAACATGACACAGACTAGACAATATTGACCAATAGACACCTCTAATTGAGATGACACAATTCGACGCGACGTAGACTATACACAATACTGACCAACGGACACCTCTACTTAATTAGTCTGGCACTAGAACCAATGGAAAGGACAACGATGATCGAACTACCATGTGGAAATCTAGACATGGGACACAGAATACAATAGTTGGACTGCACTACCTGACGCAACATGGACACAAAATGACATGCATGCAACAACTGAACGTGATAGCGAGGACAACCAACAAGGACCAATCGGGAGGGAGTTACGAAATGACGCCACTAAGTCTAACTTGCATGAATAACTAAAAATTGTATGACAGATATTTGGGTGTGGCTCAACGATTTTAAACCCTATTTTGTCTCGCACACACTACGTGTGGGATAAATGTTCCCGTAGATTTAAAAGAAAAATTAATTTACTACACGTACCTTAGGTTAACGACCAATATATTTTAATTCCTTGATTTGATTGGATGACACGTTCTTTTCCTGTGCACGCGGTTGGGAATGTGATTTGGCTGAGGTGATTGGATGATGCTTTCACTTCTTGTGGGCCATTGGGGATGTGATCTACTGCAACTGATGGCATGGGAAATCCACACAAGGTCAATTCTCCACGATGAATGCCCCATGAAGTACCTGGGATTTATCCAATACAATGTCAAATTTTCATGGTGATTTGATGCTATGAATAATCTTGACACTTATATTTTACTTTTTGTCCCATACGTCTATTGGCATGGAAACCAGATGCGTTGCAATGTTTAATACCACCAAGGAATGCCTCAAGCTGTTGTTGCTTCTGTTCACCTGTTTCTCGGAGTGACGCCTGAACCTATAGTGTTTAAACCTTTCGGCAGAATCTCACGCAACACTGGTTTTCCTAGGAACATGTGGTTGGTTAATACGAATACCTAATCGCTATTTGCTCGATCACCCAGAACCGATAGCACATGGAAGGGTTTGACTACAGGATCCCTTCGACCTTAGTTTCAATTGCAATAATTTATGCAAGCATCAACACAAATATAATATAGCAAATATGAACCATCATGAATAAGAGCCGAATGTAAATCAATTAATAAAATTTAGAATAAATTCTTAGCCACTTAGAGTGGTCACTCCCTCGCCATAAATGCGCCGATGAAAGATATAAAACAAAGATGATTAATCAAATAAATCAATCCTAGTCTAAATGGTAATTAATTAATTCAATTGGAACCTAACATAGTTAGCTATATTAGGGTTGTAGCATTAATTCTACCCGAGGTCAAAAATTTCAATCCAAATCACCCAAAATCCAAAGGGTACAATGAGTACCAATTTTGTGTTTATCATCACCTACAAGGGCATGATATCAACCTTATTACATTTTAAATAATTGGTCCACAACATGATGTATGAAGAGGAAATACAATGAACAACTCACATTCCCTCCAATACAAATCATGGTACATATCCAAATCCATTGCCCCATTTAGTGCCACCACAACCACATGTTGGTACTTCAGCATCTACATCGATGCCTCGACAAGTTCATCATGTCCATGTTTGCACTTCTTATCAGGATGTTAATTATACCAATCTTACGATGTGCAATTCACGGCCTCAAATAAGACATCCTCCAAGAACATAGGATTTCCTTTTGCTTTGTTGCAATCATTCCTTCGTATCCTTTCTTTTTTTGAATCTACTCCACCTTCTTTCCTTCTCCAATTTTCCTTTCTTCTACACCATCATCTTTTTCCATTGACCCTCTAAACCAACCTTACCAATTTCTCCCTTCAAAAGTCTTGAAATTGTGTATTCTTCACTTGCAAAAGAAGGAACATATTTGACCCAAAATTTCCCCCACCTCATCATCTCTAAATTTCACAAAACCACTACCATTGGATTGGGCTCAAAAAATATTTTCAATAGTATAAGTTTTATCCAATTCTGATACCATTTGATCCTCTAAACTATAGAAACACTACATATGGGTCAAACAAAAACATTTGCACATGCATGTGAAAATTTTGAGGCACATAAATA
Source organism: Wollemia nobilis (assembly GCA_028583015.1). Taxonomy (NCBI): domain Eukaryota; kingdom Viridiplantae; phylum Streptophyta; class Pinopsida; order Araucariales; family Araucariaceae; genus Wollemia; species Wollemia nobilis. The sequence goes on from JAQPPZ010001870.1 coordinate 471,172, forward strand.
TTCACACCCCAGTGTATAAATCTAGTTTTTCCAATTGCATTTGTCATCTTATGCATGGATATTTCCATATGTGCTAATATTTCACATTTTATTCACCTTTCCACCTTCCATTTTTCATATTTTTCCTAATCTACCACATTTGTAGGCGTTCCTCCTCATCTTCACTCATCTTCTTCAACTGGAGGACTTCTCCTTCTCACCACTCATCTTCTTCAATTTGAGGACTTCTCCTCCTCACCACTCATCTTCTTCAAATAGAGGACTTCTCATCCTCACCACTTATATTCTTCAACTGGAGAACTTCTCATATTCATCACTCATATTCTTCAACTAGAGGGTTTATCCTCCTTTCCACTCATCTTATTCAACTAGAGGAATTTTCCTCCTCACCACTCACCTTCTTAAATTGGAGGACTTCTCCTCCTCACCACTCATCTTCTTCAACCGGAGGACTTCTCCTCATCACCACTCATCTTATTCAATCGAAATACTTCTCATCCTCACCACTCATCTTCTTCAAATGGAGGATTTCTCATCCTCACCACTCATCTTATTCAACTAGAGAAATTATCCTCCTCACCACTCATCTTCTTAAACTGTAGTACTTATCCTCCTCACCACTCATCTTCTTCAACTAGAGGACTTCTCCTCACCACTCATCTTATTCAACTAGAGGATTTCTCCTCCTCACCATTCATCTTCTTCAACTAGAGGACTTCTCCTCCTCACCACTCATCTTCTTAAATTAGAGGAATTATCCTCCTCACCACTCATCTTATTCAACTAGAGGAACTATCCTCCTAACCACTCATCTTCTTCAACTGGAAGACTTCTCCTCACTACTCATCTTCTTCAAATAGAGGGTTTCTCCTTCTTTCCACTCATTTTATTCAACCGGAGGAATTCTCATTCTCACCACTCATATTCTTTAACTAGAGAGCTTATCCTTGTCACCACTCATCTTCTTCAACTAGAGGACTTCTCTTGCTCACTGCTCATATTCTACAATTGGGGGACTTCTCCTCCTTACAATCCATATTCTACAATTGGAAGTATTTTCCATTGCCAATTTATCACTTGAAGAGGTAGATATTCACCATCTAAAATCTATCTTGTGTGGTCAATATTTAAACACTCAATATTGGAAATGATGAATGTCCAAGAAATTTACCTAAGACTATCATTAAGCCCTCATTTTCTCTGGTAATAGAAAAAGCCAAATTTCTCTTCTCAATCAAAAACTCTAATCCAATCAAGATTTGGTATGTGACACGTCATTGGATTCAAGGGGACTCATGTGTGTATACTATCTCTAGATAACCAGCATGCCCATTGAAGCAATCATGAGCATGACCCATCTATGGTTGACTAGCTAACAAAATCAAACCTAGCTTCAAAGCTTGTCAAACGTAAAGTTCCAAAAACACTCATCCCTTTCAAATTTGGGGTATCTTACATTAATTATGATGGAAAGACCATATGGAATCTACTTCTTCAATACCATCATTATGGCTCATCCACTTCAACCAATTCTTCATCATTGGGGGGTTTTCCTCCCCTTGTCTACTCACTTTCATGATTAGGGGATTACATTCCCTCTTTAATCCACTTCAATGACAAGGGGATTTATCCTTGTATCTCATTAAATTATTCTCTATGGGAGTTAGCCCTCCTTCTATAATGCACTTCACCATATTCTGATACTAATGGCATCTATGGTTAAACCTCATAATTCTTGCTTTTTTTTTTATGTCAAGGATTATATAAAATTAGCCATTTTGTCATTCGTATTTACCTCATACTCATAAATGTGTAATCCAAAAATGGAAAATTCATTATTCATTAATGGGATATATTCTTTACAAACATAGACACAATGACATCCTTATGCATTATCTCAAACTACAAGAAACCCAACACATCATTACAAATCATCTCACACATGGGTTAGTATTGACCTACATTGGAGCATGGTTGTTGCAAATATATTCAGAAGTACATAAAATGGCAACACCATGTTAGTCTTATGCTTTTTACCATCTCAAGAACTCCAATAAGTTCAATCTATGTGGCCTTCTCCTCAATGGGGTTTGTATTTTATCGACAAAATCATACCAACCTCATCCAACAATCACAACTATATCATTACTACTATGGAGTACTTCATAAATTGGGTTCAAGACACTTCTTTATTCCAAATGATAGGTCCTAAAATTGTCAACTTCATTACTTCACACATCACCTGTCGCTTTGACATCCCTTCCATGGTCATATTTGATAATGGTATGCTTGTCACGACTAAGAATGTTTACGCACTATGTGAGCAATTCAATTGAACTTACCATAAAACCATATGTGCCATTATTTGTACAAAACCATTGTAGAGTCATATCATAATTGGTATCGTCCAATGTCCTTGACACTTTGGGCATTTAGAATGAACATTCAAACTACAACTAGGGCAATAACATTTTTGAAATCTACTACCCTTAGATCTTGAGCTTCTCATTATTGTGAATATCAATGCAAGAATTTAACAAACAATGATACTTCTCATCAAGCAAGATTAGACTAGTTAACACTCTTGGATGAATGTTGTATTCATGCTATTGAACACACACGTGTTTACCAAGACTATCTCCAACGTTCCTATAATAGTAAGGTACATCAATGAGAATTTGAAATTGAATATCTAGTTCTCAAAGAGAATCAACAGATCACTAGCCAACTGTGCCATCTTCATAATAAATTTATGCCTAATTGGCTAGGCCCTTACATTGTTACACATAAATTAAGTTTTGGAGCATATTGTCTTGCCAATATTGAAGGTCTTTAGACCTTGAACCCATAAATATCATTCATATTCGTGTATTTTATTCCTAAACATTTTCAATAAGTCTCATTATTTTTTGTACACACTATCGTGACTATTATGAAAAAATAAAAATGCAAAAATAATAACAATAATAAAAACAACAAAAATAAAATCACCCATTCATGGCATATGTTAAATTGCATTATTTTGTTCTACCTTGCTTCCATTTCTTATTTCTTTTCATTTACTTCCTCTTTATTCATAGTTGTATGGTCACGCTTCAAGTGGCTACATAACTTTAATTTGTTATTCTCTTTGTTTCTTCCTTTCCCTCTTTCTTGTTACTTGTCAATGTTGTATAGTAACGCTTTGAGCGACTACATACCTTTGATAAGTGTTATTTTATTTCTTCCTTTATTTTATTTTATTCTCCTCTTTCTTCTCATATTTTTCTCATATCATATCCATATCCACACTCATCTATGGCACTACCACATCCCTTCATCAATCACATTTATTCCATGAAATATTTATCATTTCTTCTTGCACTCATATCCTCCTATCCACTTTCTCCATTATTTCCATTGTCCATTCAATCTGGACATTGTCTTGGGGTAATTTTATATAGTATATTCATACTACATGCATAGCACATTCATGCCATTCACTGCATTTCTCACTGCATTTTTACACATTTTCACCACTTGGTCATTACTCATCGTATTATCATTATTCATTACATCTCTCATTATTCACATATATTTACATGTATATAGATTGTGTTGATATCCACATCTATACTTTCATTGTAAATAGTGCATTTTAAGAATTAAATACACACTTGTTAGCATGATAGTTTTGGTGTCCAATACCATTTTCATGAGATTGGATGATTGAAAGCTTTGTGTGATTTGACCATTTATAGTTAATTCAATCAACCACCATCCAAATTTGGTGAATTATAAAGAACTTCATAACTTTCCTTAGCTAAATTAAGTTCTTTTAGGGACCAATTGCACATCTTACACATTAAGAAATTTTTTGAGAATAGAATAGATAATACTATATGTATACTAGCCGTATAGCAAAAGTCACCCCACTCATCCTATCATTTGTGTGATCTACATAAAAACTTGAGGATCAAAAAAAGGACAAGCTACAAAAAAAAAGAACATGGATAGAAAAAAACAAATTCTCGCAAAGAGTACCAAAGCAAAAGAGTACTGTCAAAAAGCTTGAATCCCTGAGGTCCTTAGGTTAATAGAAAAATCACAAGGTGATCTATATCACCATCCATAGGATATAGATGTCTACCTGGTAGTGGTGTACACCTTACAAGTGGTGACATGTTTTTCAAATTAGAAACCTTCTTTTGTACATAACACTACACACTTGCGTATGGGATAGCTTACAAGTTAAGTAAACAAATAGTTAACACCATCCTTTCTCAAAATGGTTAAATGAACATCACTTCACACACACTATTCCATGATTAAATTATCCTTAGTCAAGCAAGTTGAAATTTTCACATAATCTTGCTCAATCATTCAATGGGTTTGATTGCTCAAACTATAATGCTCAACTCTCTTTAAATAACTTTTCATATTCGACATCTTTGAAATAATGAAACGGATCACACTATCACTTGTTTTGTAAAAATACAAGTGCCTTCTTCAATACTGTTTGCATCCATTTGAATAGCCATTCATAGCATACTCATATTCTATTTGAATCCACTTTATTCAATAATTCATCATATATCAATCATTGCATACTTCTTCAACACATGTATACATCTCACAAACATTTACATTTCATATTCACATCATGCATTACATGTTAGCTTGCATATCATGCATTACTAAGTTCATGCTCACTCATATTCTTTCATATCCTTCATTTATGATTATATTAATCTAAATTATATCACATTTCATACATATTTTTTATTTAGCTATATACATACATACCATCATTCATATCACATACATCTAGATTTACAACATCTAAAACATTTACAAAATTATTCATCAATCTAAGCTACATTCATACATCCACATAATCATAACACATGTACATAATTTCACCTAATATACATATACCATCACCAAAAAAATACTTGTGGGCTACAATACATGTCATCCCACGCATATCGGCCTCATTTCGCATACATGCACATACGATACATCATAAATATAAAATTGTGGCATGACTGCCACCCTCAATAACATACATCAACCCTACTATTCACTATGAGTCTTCCCACTCCCCTCGTGTACACTCCACTCCTCAAGGTATCATCCCTTCAACATTCAAAACCTCAAGTTCATCTTGTTATCATTGTAAATTGGCACCTTATGCCCTCAAATGCTCCATCTCTCTTAGCTCTCACTTCATATTTCTGTAATACTAGAGAAGCTCTATCCACCATTCAAACTGATACTCACTCTTCTAATATACCCTTTCATCCATCAATTCACATTCTCTTATACCATTGCTAATTGCTATGTGGTTCATGCAATCCATATTGCAATCATGCAAAGTTTCCCTTTTAAAATGCCTAAAATTGTGCATTTATCACCTCCAAATTAAGGGTTATCTTTGAACCAAATTTTACCCCGTAAAATAACCTCTAAATTTTCTAAAACCACCACCATTGGATCAGTCTTAAAAAGAGATTTCCAACAGTATAATTTTTGTCCAGTTCTAACATTGTTTAGTCCTCCAAACCATAGAAACACTATGCATGGGTCAAATAGAAATATTTGCATGAGCACATGTGAATATTTTGGTTCGCACTCCCACGTGCGAATATTTTTTCACCTTAAATTTTTACCTCCATCCTATATTTTATGCCTGATTTTTACCTAGTATTCCATATTTTTACATTTTCCATCACTTTTCACCTCTCATTTTCATCTTTTTCAATTGAATCATCGTCGACTCTCATCTTCTCCATCACTAGTTCGTTGATTGAGGTGGTAGTCATTCAAAAATAAAAAATTCACCTTGTGCATGATCAAAAAACCAAACTTCCAATCATGGATTCATCATCTACCCAATAAATATTTTTCTAAAGATTATCTCAAGTTATCATTTGCTAGGATATATACAAAGTGAAATTTCTCTTCTCAATCAAAAATCTAATTCAAAACAAACAATTTTTGATAAATTCTAAATGCTTACTACTGTATATAGCTCATGCATTACCTTATTTAAAGTGATAGTCATAAGATTACTTTTTAATGAAGCACCTAACTAAGATCTACCTTATGGCTCCAATGGTTTATCAAACATTATCAAAATATCTCATTAATCAATCAAAAAAGCAAAAATTCACAAAGGTATTTGTTCCTTCCACAATTGGAACATCTCACATTGATCACAAGATACGGTAATCTAGTATCTTCCTTCAAAAAATAATCATTAAAATGTTGCACAGTGTTTTACTCACTCACAAATAATATTTATGCGTCTCTCTTGCAATCATCCACAATCATCAATCACAACTTCTTCGTCTTCCAAATCATCCATCAATTCATATCATCAGTTTTTGTACTGCATCATGTTTTCACACAATGCAGTATAAAAAGGGGTAAATGTAGATACCCAAAATTTGCACATTATTGCTTTACTCATCTTCAAGGTTGATCAATTTGTAAAACTCTCAAAAATTGCATAAATTGGATTCAAAACACTATTCATTTATTAAAATTACTATTCATCACTCTTAGCCCCCTTGGGCTAGTTAAGCCCTTTTCTATGCTTAACTATGGGTCCTCATGTGACCTCAATCATAACTCAACTAAGGTTGAATTCCTCACCATGGTCAAAAATCACTTTATGGTCAAATATTACTTTATGGTCAAACCACATGGTTAATTAGGCTAATCAAGCTTAATCTTAACCCTTCCACCTCACCTAGTATACTTTGAATAGCCCAATCTAGTCTAGTATAGACTTGCCACATCTCATCTAGATATTTCCTCTATTTTACACTCCCCTAGGCAATAAATGAGTATTGAAGAATTTTGCACATAAAAGGAATTTCAAAGTCAAAGATATTTTCAATTCAAATTTAATTAATGCCATTTGGATACTTTCCTCCAGGTCATCATGGCATGTAGATGGATGAGATATTCTCTCACCCAATTCCATTTATGAGGCAAGATACTTCATAGAGGATACCTTACAATAGATACCTCACAGGGGACACCTCATCCCTCCCCTAACCTTGACCAAGTCTATAAATAGAAGGCCATTTTCACCTTTTTATAGAGATCAAATTTAGCTTACAAAAACTCTATAGAAATAACTTTGAGTATGCCATATCCATAAAAAATAATTCACCATATATCTTGCATAGAAAGCTACATTAAATTCACCAAGATTTTGATTATTTTGATAGGTTATTGACAAATAAATTGATTTCTAAAGGTGATCTGATGAAGAATCAAAGTAGCAACAACATCAGGAGAACATCCACATCAAAATTTGCATTTTAAAAATAAAAATATTTGCACCATGAGGTGTGAATATTTTAGTTCGTACCCCCACCTATGAATATTTTCTTCAGCACTCTAGAGGTTCTATAAACAAATAAATATGCTTCCTAAATTGGTATTTCATTATTTTATGCATTTATAAGCATGTTTTAAGAATTGTTAGTATTTTTTTGTCTGTATAAACATAGGGTTTGACCAAGGCAAGTCCCCAAACATTCTAACCAGATTTTTCAAGCCCAACAGGTATAAATAACACACTCAACTAGTGATGGCTCACATAAAAGAATCCCATCTACATCGAGGAACATACAAAAGGTAATCTAACTACTTGTGATCATATTAAAGAGAGATTCTTTAGGGAAGATCCATTTGTATCCTTGATGGTATAGTTGTAAAAGGATTCATCTTGTAAACCCTTAAGCTTATTCAATACAAAGTAGTGATTCATTAAATGTGTTATTTTGTATGATTTCATATATATATAAAGAGAGAGAGAGAGATAAATTATTTGGTGACATAAAATGGGGCTACGTTGAATTCCATGTTATCAAAGAAACGACATCATCCATCCATAAATATAAAATAAAATATGGAGGTTCAAAACTAGGTCTATAAGGACCTACGCACCTTCTTCTAGCCAAGGTAATAGTGTAACCATTAATATGCTTAGGGAATATCCCCTAAGAAAAACTAGGATGCCACACTATCTAACAAAAGAGAATTTTAAAAAATCCCTTGGCCAATTAGAACACAATACCTACTCTCTCCCAAAGCTTTTTCCTAATTCCATGTCTAGGTAGGTTATGTGTGTCATGGTGTCTTAATTTTTGATGCCTCTATATACAATACAACCCAAGTTATTCATAGTAATGATTGAATTTAAAAAAAAATGATGGATTGTATCTAAAACCTGACATCTCCCTTCAAAATTATCTAAACAACCACCAATTGTCTATATAATCAAGCTTTCAAGCTAGAATGAAAGTGAGGAATTTAAAATTTCCCTAATTCCTTTCCATTGAAACACTAACAAAAAATATGGATGTGTATTCAAACCCCCATTCCATGGTAGATAAGAACCTATACCGCGCTCATCTAGCTAGTTTGATACCCATGTAATTATGTAGGAGCATGCACCTACTTCATGAACTAACATCCAATGCAATGAACATGTATCAAAATTTCAAAGAGAATGGTTATCATGAGAAAATTTAAACCTATAGATTTAAATTTTAGAAAAAAACATCTTCCATGACCTTAGACAAAGTGTCATGACCTATTTGTAAGGAAGAAAGAAGATGCGACGCAAAATTTAAATTTGCATATAAACCTCAATAACAATGAATTAGAGATAAACCTCAATAACAATGAATTAGAGAATTAAGAAAACATAAACTCTACAAAATAATTTGAGGGATAATTGCTAAAAAAATATGGTGAAATATCCTCTTTGCCTCTTATGTAGAAAATGCTCATGAGACTTTAAGAAGTAATTTTCCCTAGAATTTGAAATAAAGTTTGGAAACTTCAAGAAGTATTTTTCCCTAGAGTTTGAAATAAAGATTGGAAACTTCAAATAAACTTCCTACATGACCAATCAATATTGCTTCATACTTGCTCTAATACCATGTTGAACTTCATATCTATTTCTAGTAATGAATAAAAGCAATCCATTCACTCAAACCTTTTTGTATAAAGCATAAAAAATGAATGAGAGATAAATATGATGGGTTACATTTCGCACTAAATAATAACTATTATATCCATAGATAACAATCACAAAACTCTAATAAAATGGATGGAGTGGGAAGGGGTCATTTATTTCAATACCAAAAATCCCAATTATATAAATAAATCTATGCTAACATAACAAGTGAGCTTTATATTAATTACAAGTTACAAGTTAGCTTTAACCATCACAAAGTTAATAGTGGACCATATGGATTACATACATAATAACTAAATAATAGGGCTTACAAATAATTTCCAAATAGTATAAAATAAAATACTTGTATTTTGGATCAAATGACAATAATATAAGTGGTTAGAAACATGGGATCATAATGGGGCAAATTGAGGGTTCAAAATCTTACTAGGAAATATAATACCGTTGTATGGTTCATTGATGTACCGTGGTAAATGGTCATAATGCACTATTGGTGGGGCCTATTTCAATCACATGTAATAAATTTAAAATGTTATATTTTAAAATATTCAATGCTTATGTATAATTTAATTTGGTTGTTAATTATTAAAAAGTTAAGTTTAATCTTACATATAAATGATTATTTTATATTTAAGAAATAGAATGATGTCTTGTGACTCTTATTTTAATTATGCAAACAATGATTTTAAATTGCATATTTTACTAAACTTTTGTGATTAAAATTATCAATAATATTATAGACTATCACAAAAGATTTATGCTAAGTTGATCTTGAGTGGATAAGAAGAATATTATCTATGGAGAAAACTTAAGATCACAATTATCATAGATACTTGACTTCAAATGAGTTTTCCTAACCTCATTATAAACAAAAGCTTGTGGAAATATCATTTTTTTGATAATTTAATTTCTATTTGGATCCACTACCATCACAATATCAAAACATTACATTTGTTACTTGGTAAATTAGACCATATCTAGTTTTCCTTTCTATCAAATATATTTTCAGCTTCCTCAATCTACAATGTTTTCCTTGTCAACTACTTAATATTATTTTCATTGGTGGATATAACCTCCCTTTATTAGTCCTAAAATTTGAATTTATATAAGCAAAAATTAATGTTGTGCTTAGCTAAATTATCCGCTACCCTATTTTCTTATTTATAGATATGTTGATAGTTCTAAGATACTATCACCATAATTAGTTGATGGATATAAAAAATAATGCTATTGATGGTTCAATATCATTATTCATTTTTATTTATAACATTAATAATAGATTTTAAATCTCTTTTAATTGGAGTACATATTCATTGTTTATCAATGGTAATATTGGTCCTTGGAGGAAGTACCCTAACATCTACATAGTTATTATTTGAAGTTCTACATGAAGTGATGAGAACGATTTTTTAATTATTACAAAAAAAATGCCTCTATTGGAAGAACAATATTGGTGAATCCAATTTCTAGAAATTTTTATTTTAACATAGATTGATGCAAATCTTTTGTGTTAACTATGTTGTCATTATTGACCCTTATATGTATATTCAAATTCGATAGCCAAGAATCTAGTGTCTTTTTTTAATATTTTATACTTCACATGATGAGAACCACATGTAAATACTCTACAAGAGAGGCAATATTATGACTTCAAACCTAAATATTATTTTAATCTATATTTTTTTAATTTTATTAGTTATTTTAAGCCACATATTTCAAAAAATAATGTTAAGACTAATCCTCCATAAAATATATAATGCTTTTGACTTCATCATCTATTTCAATGTTTATGGATCTACCCCACATATTTTTATTTTTTTATAATGTATTCCCAAATTGTATACTAAGATGGATAACAAAGAAGTAGATGATCTACTCTTTCTAGATTCTTCTTACACAATGCAAATCTAAACTTAGGATAATGATATACTTTTCTTTATATATTATCAAATGTAATACTTTTGTGTAGAACATCCAACCAAATAAATATTCATTCCTTAGAGAAGGTCTCAAATTACCAAATATTATTTCAAGGAAAATCCTTAATAATAGTAAATTATTATTGCTCCAAATTGTTATATCCCAACATAGCTTAGTATCCACCATTTTTGATAGATTCTAAATCAATGCATACTTTCATATGAAAATAGTTTAAAGAGAATTTTAATCATATATTGAATCTCATTAAATAATTGTTTGAGGTCCTCTCCTTCATCCATATTATTACTAAAAATATAATATCTTTAATTTTTGGTAGAATCAATATAATTCATGATATTTGAACATGTATGATCTAAATAATATTCAACCATTAGTTGTTATTTTAGACATGAAATGATAGGATAAGGCTTCATCTAGGTATCAAAAAAAAATTTATAGAACCCCCCCTTTTATTAACCACCTAGTATACTTAATTTATTCAAATATCTTTAGTATGAAGTTCCATGTTAACCATTTTAGGGATTCAAAATGATCAATCACCTTCTAGGATTACTATATATTAGTCCAATTATGCCTTGGATATTCTAAAATAATTTAGGATGGATAAGAGTAAGTGTTTCCAAATTATATTTTCTTCAAGATTTATGCTTTGAGTGTATTTTACTACTCCTTTGGTGGGTATCACTTTATATTGATATATGTTGGAGAATATTACATTATTTGATACATGTTAATGTACCCCCATGGTACCTTTACGGTGCAAATGTAAATATCTAATAGATTAGGTTTTGTATCTTTAGTTTATGTGAGTGATTTATATTTCTCCTTTTATGTAATTATCAATGTGTAGGAAATGCACAAGTTTCATGTACGAGTGCAATGTGCAAGAAATGCTTAAGTGTCATGTAAGTAAGAGTGCAAGTGTGTATTGAGATAATGTGCACAAGTATCATATATGTAAGTGTGAAAATATGTAATGTGAGGATATGCACAAGTGTCTTGTATTAGGAGTGCATGTAGAAGTGTGCAAGTACCGTAGAGTCAAGTGTGCATCTAAAAAGAGAGTAAAGAGTCTAGTATACAAGTGGCAAGATGATAAGATAAATTTCATGGGAGTTGTCATATGGAGAGGAATATTCAAGTACATGAAGAGTAACTTTATATGTTTATGTTATGGAGACAAAGCTCCATATAATGAAACAACATGTGAGTAGGGAAAAATGGTCTAAGCATTGATAATAAAGCTTGTATATATATTTTGAACAATTCATATTGTAAGTATTCTTCATGCATGTACATGAATGATTTTGGAAATTTTACATTCAAATTTTATATTATAAGTGAATGTTATTTCATTATTATATTAGCCTAGATATATACTTGATTGCCCACATAAATTGTTTCTTTTGATTGGTGAAAAAGGGGTTTGAAAGGATCCCATAATATTTTACAAAAAGTTGATGATTAAGAGAGAAGCTCCCAAAAAACTATATCAAAAGAGACATAATCTCTTTGATCCAATTGAGATAAATTGTTAAAACAATAAAAGAAAAAGCCCATGCAAGGGCAGAAGAGAAAGCCTCATAGAGAAAAAAGAGAGTCTCTTAGGGGTAAAAGAAGATATAAAATAGGAGGTCCATATATTCCTTGAAAAAAAGAAAAAACTGATTAGAATATAAGTGATATTAAACTCCAATATTGTTGCCATCATGTCATATGTCAGCCTACCCAGTGTTGTCAACAAAATAATTTAGTTCCTCTAGGATCTCAAACTGGTATTTATACTCTTTCAAAAGAGAATCCACTTGGGCCAGTAAAGAAGAGGTCATCTTGGTTGCTCAAGAGAGGGCCTTCATGATGTCCTAAAGGTCTTATATGTGTCCATTATCAGAGAAATAAGGCTAGCATGACATGCAAGAGGATAACAAAGGAGGTTTCTTAGAAGAACATTTTGTAGGGTGATCATTTTTTGGAGCTCAAGGTCTTCTCGATATTGAAGGATAGAGAATTTTTTGACTCATCTAGGTTATCAATGATGATAGGGATTTTGTATTATTTACTTCTGGATTTTCTCTTGGTCTGGTAGTAATATTTCTCTAACCTCAAAGATTTGGGCATTCCTTCCTCTTTCACGTCATAATCAAGCACCTGATTGATTCTCAAATATGGTAGATTTTTAATAGTGATATCATCCACGAGATCGTCAACTACTATTGCTCTCATTGAATCACACTCAAGAACATACTTATAGAGAATCATGTGTAACCCTTGGTAAAGTAAAATGAAGATACACCTTTCTTGATATTCAAAATAGAATGTTCAATCGACCTATAGAGGTATTCTAAGATATTTATGGTTTTTTTACCTCTTAGGTGATTGAGAAAGGCTAGATGGAAACTCCTCAAAATGGATTTGGGACTATCCAAAGTGAAGTACTACAACACTATTATCATCATGATATCCCAAGGTTTGGGGAGGGTCTCTCAAATGATCCCTCCTTTATCCCTACCCAATTTCTCCCATTTATCTTTGAACAGAGATAGCTCACTTTCTAGAGAGTGCTTCTCTTTGTGAATGATCTCTCCATCATTTGGTAGTCCAATTATCTATGCCATGATATCAATTATAATAGTGAATCTTAATTCATGAACAATGACGTGGCCATCATACCATGTATGCACATCCATGGAGAGGTTCCCTATCGTTCTCTTCGAACTTCTATAGAAAATAGAGTAATCTATGATCCTTAAAAATATCTTCAACCATAGCATCAAGGTGAAGGAAATTACATTTGGAGTTCACCATGGAAAGGGGGAGCACAAAAAAAAAATGCATAATACAAAAATCCAGAGGGATACAATAAGGTAATGAAAAAAACAACTTAACTGGGTTGAAATGGGTGATGGAACTTGCCATATAAAGAAGGTAAATTGTTTGAAACAAGTAGCGTGGATATAGGGGAAATAGTGAAGGGTGTCTTTTCCATGTAAGGAGTGAAGGTATAATAATTTTTCTTGAGAAATAAACCACCACAAAATAAAAAAAGAGGACTTGTGAATGATGCTAACAATAATTATAGAGTACCTTATTCTAAGGATCACATGTCGATGGGGATGAATCAACTGAAGAGAGATGTATGATTCAAAAGTATTCAACAATAAGTGAACAAGGAAAACCAACCATTTCTCACTCATTTGGAAATGAAAACTATCATCCTATTTATTTTCATCCATGCTAGAAATTCTTATGAGACTATTTGTATCATTGGTAGAGTGGAAAGGAGTACCATAAATTTTATTTTTAAGCTTCTTGGGACTTCAAACAAGGCATATGTTGTCATGATGGAAAGATTCCATTGATAAAGTTAGATCTTTGCATAACCTCATGCCACATGGAGGAGGAAAAAATATTCCAACTCAAGATATCGTAGTATAAGATAATGCTTTTATGATTCATCCTGTAATCAAACAACCACATGTGACCACCTAAGAGATCTCTAAATTTGAAATTATAGCTGGAAATTCACGCATGGCTAAGGAATAAGATTGTTCTATTTTCAAATGAGTTCCAAAGGCTAATGAAATCCACCCAGTGACTACTTGACCAAAAATAGTATACAACAATGCAAATTAATCTCCACATGTGACTAGGGATTTTGTGCCACAAGTTTCTCATGCCTCTGGAACCAACTAAGATGTAAGAGAGCCACACATCACAAGATATGATGTCCATGCCAAACCACATATTTCAAATGTGACAATGAGTAAGAGCCATGTTGTTAGGCTTCCACATTCTAGACTCTATTGTGTGTACTTATTTATACTCCTCTTTGAAGCAATGGAAATATTCATAGCTCATGTTGAAATAGAACTTCCAAATATTGTAGATGTTTTTGAATTCCATGTTATAACAGGTCCATATGTGGCAACTATTGTCATCTGTGAAAATCGCATAGAGGAGGATCAAAACCTGGTATTAAATGAAAATTGTGATATTTTATGGATACATATTTTCCCCAAGTGCCTATGGATAAGGAGATAAATTGTTCAAGGAATGCTTTGAACACCAAAGGCTTCAAATATTTGGGTAAGCTCTACAGGTCTAGTTAATAAGAAATGGAAACTTTGAGCTACAGTAAAGATGTGAGTATCCCTAAAAGAGGATTTTTGGGGCCACATAACCATCAAAGAGTCGTGGGACCAAAAATAGATGATGGTAACACTGGCCAAGCCTCATAAGATGAAACCAACGTCCTGCCAATCCTATGAGGAGATGTCACTTAAAAGACACAAATAGAGAATTGTCATCGAGTAGAGTAGAAGGGAAGTTCTTATTCTAGATGGTAATGTTGGGCTTGGAGACACCCAAAGTGGCTAACTAATCAATAGCTTGGTTACCTTCTCTATATACATGTTAGATGGTAACATTTTTGGGTAAGATTAGGAGGATTTTGGCCTTTGAATCAAGTTAGAGATGTTCTAGGAAGCAAACTGAGTTCTTGTAAGGCTTTTAATGATGTTCATTGAATCAAATTAAACCATTAAGTTAGGACAATGAATGTAGGATAGAAGATGTAGACCTTGAAAAAGAGAATGTAATTTAACAAAATAATTGGTTTGAACCCCAAGGTGTTCTACAAAGGCTAGAATGATCTTCCCTTCATGGTTTTTGAAGATGTCTCTAGAAACCACAGTGCCAAGATTACCCTTAGCCACTCCATCAAAATTGAAATTTACCTAGATTGAGGATGGATGAGATAATTTAATGAGTGAGTGATCCACCATGGAAGTTTAGGGAGAGATAGGACTGGAGGGAAGCTTTAGGAACCTGGCTAGACTGGATTCATTTTTAGATTTAGAATGCATAGGGCTTTAGGTAATAGAAAGGTTCACAATGGCCACATGAAGTATTCTTGAGAGAGAAAACTAGAAACCACTCATATAATTATTAAAGGCCCTTGAATTACATTCTTTCCAAACCTCCCAAATAAAATGGGGAGATAGAAATTCCAAAAAATTTTTAATAAAAAACTCATGAAGGGGTTGTACCACTACAAACACAAATCATTCAAGAGAAAAGGTAAAGCTTAGGCAATCCCTATGATGGAGAATAAGGAAGAAATAATGATAAGAGAAAAACTACAAGACATGAAGATGTACTGAGTGGATTTGCAAGCTTGATTGCACAGGTAGCAATAGTTAGGAATAGGGAGGCCATGGGTCTGGAGGTTTAGAATGGAAAGGATTTTATCTTGGACAACAAGCCAAAAAAAGAAACTAACTTTGGGAATGAGGGATTGCTTACATATATAATTCTACTATATTATTGATATTTTTGACATATAATATTAAGGCTTATTTATTAAGGGACCTATGATATTTTGAGATAGTAAGGTTTAAAAGCCAATATTGGTATCAAAGATACCACTAAAATCTGTTAATTTTTTATAGAGTTATTTTATCGACCATCATAGTATTGGAGTCTTTCCACTTTGAAAGCAGTGAAGACTTAGAATCTATTTTTGAAGGTCTAATTGAGTAGATATTGAGAGGACAAGGATAAGTCACCCTAATTTGGATGCTAGGGTATTTCCACTTGGTTGAAGGAAAACCAGTGAAGACTAGGACTTAGCTAATTTTATTAAGAGCCAACTCAAAATAAAGTTGGAAGTTCAAGGACATTCAAAGTCACCCTAATAATATTTTGTATTCTATTTAGAAAAAGAGGACAATCACTATTGAAGACTGATAGAGAACCAACTCAAGAGATATTTGGTCATTCAAGGACATTCATAGTCACCTTAATATTAATTTTTGACTTTTATAGAAAAGAGCAGAATCATTTTGATTCTTGAGTGTGACCTAAGATATTGAAGATAGATTTTACAGTTACAGTTTAAAATATTGAGAAGCATCATAGCTTCCATGAGATAGAGTATCTTTTAATATTCTAGGAGATAGAAAATTATTTAAGATTCTAGGATACACATGAGAAAATTGGATTCCAGATAAGAGAAGCAATACAAAGCTTCTACAAAGAACCAAAAATAAGGAAGTATTATAAGCTTCCTAAGGTAAGGTACTATCATAGAACCAGGTTGACTACAAATATCTAAATTAGTCTTGGTCATGGATAAGATTTTTAGTGTAGTATTTAATAAAGAAGTTATTTCACCATTAAAGCTCAGTGTAATAGTGCACTACCATAAAAATTTTAAGAGGTCAACATAGAGGAGAGTATGAGAGCAGAAAGTGAACATTTTAATAGTACAATCATGAGAACTATTTAATAGCAAAACATTGTTAAGACATAGAGTGTTACTTTTTAAACTAGAATAGTTAGACTCGTGCTAGGAAGGTGTTATCCTTCAAAGAAGAATTGAAAGACTTTAGTGCTACCATAAAACCTATTCTTCAAGGTAGGATAGAAAATACCTAAGTGCCTATTATTCAAGGTAGAATAGAATATACCATAGTACCTATTATTCAAGGTAAGATAGAAGACATCAGAGCACTATCCCTAAAGGTAGGATAGAAGAAATCATAACAAAACTCCTTTAGGTAGAGTGCTATCTTCAAGGCCAAAAATATTGTGACTAGAGCACTATATTCAAGGTAGAAGATATCATGAGAACTATATTAAACGTAGAATACATCATGAGAACTATCTTCAAGGTAATATAGAAGATATTGAGTTCTAAAGAAGATTAAAAAATAAGAGCACTACTAGAAAACTAGAAGATAAATGCACTAAGAAGAGTGTCACATACAAAAATATATTAGGTATGAGAGGAGAATCATTCAATAAGCTACCAAGTAAAAGCATCATTCATCAATGAGAATGTTATTCAATGAGCTACCAAATGTCACTTGAGAAAAAAAAAATATAGGAGATGTAGAGCAGTGAGCTAATAGGTAGCACTTGAGAAAGAATAACACTTGAGAGAACAAAAAGAGATCAGAGGTGAAGAGTGGGAGAGGTACTAGGTGGCACTTGAGAAAGAACATGGAAGTTTTCTTCATAGACAATAGAATAATCAAATCCAAGCATTAGAAGAATGTTGGAAGAGTTAGGCATGCTACAATGTTAAGGACTGTTATATCCATCGGTACCATATTAGGTAATGTTTACATGTTAAAATTTCATTTTTGGTGCATATTTAAGACTTTTGAGGAAAAGAATGAGTTTCAATTGCATTAAGTGGAGTTAAATTTAATGCACCTTGATTAATTTTTAAAAATATTACTTAAAAAAAATTGAATTTATAATTTTAGATATGGAGTTAAGGGTTACTACAAGGTTTAATAATGTTAGTTTATTTTTAAAGTTTTGAAGATTAGTAGTTTTGAATTTTTTTTACGTATTTGAAGTTTTAAGAATTAGAGATTTAAGGAGTTAAAAGGAGCTAATTTTTTGAGTTTTTAGTTTTTGAATATTTTTGAAAATTGAAGAATTTTTTGTTTGAAGTAATTTGAAGTTTTTAAATATTTTAAGAGTTTAAAAATTTAAATTTTGAAAATTTTCAAATTTAATAGGGAGTAAAAATAATTTCTACTTCAAAGGTTTAGAAAATTTAAAATTTACAAATTTCTTAACTTTGGGAGATATAAGGATCAAAACTTCAAAGTGATTGAATTGAAAATTTTGATTGTTATGGAAGAATCTATTAGAAATGCATTTAATGAAGATAGTGAAGAAATGGTGAACAAGTTAATTTTTTATTCTCAAAACTTAATAGATGACTTTGATGGAAAGAAGTAAATATCCATTGTTGTAAAAGAAAAACTATATTCTATTTTTCAAGGATACGAAAAGTTCACAACACTTATAAGTTATATTTATTAAATACTTTTTAGAACATGGTGGAATTCGTAGAACACTATTGTATTTTTCTTAGAAGAATTCTTAATGATGTATTTTTCTCTACTTGCATTTGATATATTTCAAGGAAAGAGATAAGAAAAGAAGAATATAAATTGTGACGTGTATGACTTTAATGAAGCTTATGTTAGCTTCAATGATGAATCATTGAAATCCAGGATGTATCATTGTGATTATTTACTAACATATTTAGAAGGCACATCATTAGGTACATAACAATTAAAGATGAATAAGAGAAGAGGAAAGAAGAAGAATAAAAGAAAACACAAAAGCAAGAACAATAAAAGACATGAATCAAAAACCAAAGAAGGATCATATATCTGAATACTCAAGAAAAAACCTGAAGGAAGCAGAATGTAGATGAAGATAAAGATTGAAAACTAAAGTATTAAATAACCAAATAATGTAATACAGGGGGTGTTGGAGAATATTATATTATTTGGTACATGTTAATGCACCCCCATGGTACATTTATGGTATATATATATATAAATATATATATATATATATATATATATATATATATATATAATAGTTTGGGATTTATGAATTTAGTTTAGGTGAATGATTTATTTTTCCCAGTTTATGTAAGGGTTACTGTGTAGGAAATGCACAAGTGTCATGTAAGTAAGAGTGCAAGTGTATATTGAGGGAATGTGCACATGTTTCATATATGTAAGTGTGAAAATATGTAAAGTGATTATGTGCACAAGTGCCTTGTATTAGGAGTGCATGTAGGAGAGTAAGAGTCATGTAGAAGTGTGCAAGTATCATAGAGTCAAGTGTGAATGTAAGAAGAAAGTGAAGAGTCTAGTATACAAGTGGCAAGATGATAAGACAAATTTCATGGGAGCTATCATACAGAGAGAAATATTCAAGTACATGAAGAGTAACTTTTTATATATATGTTGTGGAGACAAAGCTCCATATAATGAAACAACATGTAAGGGAAAATGGTCTAAGCATTTATAATAACGCTTGTATATAGATTTTGAGAAATTCATATTGTAACTTCATGCATGTACATGAATGATTTGGCCATTTTACATTCATATTTGATATTATAAGTGAATGTTATTTCATTGTTATATTGGCCTAGATATATATTTGATTACTCACATATATAATTCTACTCTATTTTTGATATGTTTGACCTAAAATATTATGGCTTATCTATTAAGGGACCTATGATATTTTGAGATAGTAAGGCTTAAAAGAAAATAATATCTTCTCTAGCTAACACAAAATAGGCCAGATATTGCCTTGTCATCAATCCTTGCTCTAGGTATATGCAATCACCTTATGATAATCATTGGATAATAGCCAATTATATGTTGTAGTCTATCAAAGGTACCTACCAAATGTAGTATATAAAAGGTATCTACCAAATGGGAGTTATTTATTCTATTGGGATCCTCCTATTAATATGGAATAGTTTGATGCAAATTAGGCAAGTTATTTTGATCAACGATGTTCTATATTGGCTTTATGTTCTATATTGATTTTGGACTATTTTTTTGGTGTCATTGTTGTTAGTGGTCCACCATAGCATATTTTTCTACACAATATGCATATTATGCTATTAATAAGACTATTAAACATATTTGATGGATATTGATGATTCTTTAGATTTTAGGCCTTCCTAAGCACTTTATTATCACTAGCTATTATAATAATCAAATATTTATAAAGTTTATTTATGATCCTATTTTTATCACTAGATGAAGCACATTGAGATTTAGTTCTATTTTCATTGGCTTCATTCTCATAGGATGCTTGATATATTCTATGTAACTTTAACAAAGCAAACTGTAGATATCCTATATAAGTTTATACTAAAGGTGATTTGTATGTGATTGTATGAGCATCTTGTTGTAGGAGAGTGTCCCTTAAGAGCGATGATTGATAATGGTATAACTCCATGTACCTCATTCAACTTAAGACAAAATGTTGAGATAAGTGATTTTAATAATCACTTGATCCATTATTAACCATGTGTTATAGTTATCTATATATTTTCCTATGGGCCCATAAGGATATTCATATTTAATTTTATTATAATTTTATGTTATGGTTCTTTAGATAAAATATATAACCTTGATCTAGGTTAAATTATAATTTGGGAATTTATACCACATATTTTCCAACCATTTTCTTATCAATTGGAGATGATTCTTTATTCATTAGTGGGATAAATTTTGTGTCAAAGGGAGTATTTTATATTTATGTTTTGTTTACCTATAATTTATTTTTATTCATTGAGTAGTTTTTTGATACTATTTTTTCTTGAATAGATCACAAAATCTAGTATTGGAAAATTGCTTAGTACTTTGAAATCTAGGATCTTCATCATTAAGATTGTACTAGATTTACAAAAAAATTATTATACATATTTTAGATATTTAATCTAAAAATATTCTATCAACACATGTAGTTATTCCATTGTCTCATAATTAAACTAAAAGGAGCTTTGAAACTCAATTTTGGATTAATGAATTTTGTTTCATAGGTTGGAAAGGTACTTTATTAACCTTATATGGAAGACTATAACTTACAAAGACTACATTACAATATGAATCTATATATGATGTCACTTTTTAATATTTTAAATAGGTATACCATTTAGATTTTATTAAATATAAAGAGATTTTCTTTAGAAATATTGAGAGGGAAAAAGTATGGCTCCTATTCATAAGTGGGATATGGTTTAAAAAGGAAAGAATATTGGAGGAGTAAGATTACAAAAATATAAAATTATGAGGTTGGAATTAGAGGAAACATTAGTTATAGAATAGTCAATATTAAGGAAAGAGTTGGATTAAAATCTTACTTTCAAAATATATAAGGTTCTATGGATACATTAAAATTATTAAGGAAACTAACCCTATCTAGGGCTTTGATAGCATGGAACTTCATGCTAGAGAGTTTAAAATTAATTAAGAAAAATATTACATGATCATTCAATAAGAGGATTCTACAAATTTCTAACATGATGTTTTCTAGAATACTTTTCATCTTATTTTTATACAAATGATAACCTATTTATTAATTTTATTTAGCTCATAGAGGTTAAAAGGTCAAAAATTATATTGATGTGAGCAAAAAATTCACATTAGGTATTTATATCAATAACTTGGTTAAGGTAGAACTAAAAAACAATAGCAAATGAGGTTTAAAATATGCTTGAAGAGTTATGATTTTCTATTTTTATATGGAAGGATGAGTTTGTTTGGAATCTATCAAAAGATGGTGTAAACTCAATCAAGTTGGGATGTGAGAATTTAGAGCAAACAAAATTTCTTGAGAATATTAAAGAAGAGGATATTATGGACCTTATAGGTGTACCTTGTGTAAGAAATATATAGAAACATTATATCATTTATTTATTTATTTATCTTGCACTATTTGGGGATAAGAAATTTAAATATATATTGAATAGCTCCATAACCATTAAAAGAAAATAAAATGGTGTACTAGTTGTGTTGGGAACTGGATTTGGTCTAGTTTATGCTTAGCGTACAATGAACACCTGTTGTGGTTGTCAAGTACATCTAGTGCCCATGCCTCATGTGGAATGTACAAATTGCAAAAATTTAGGAGTGTGGGACATGGCTCCATAAAAAACCTCTAAATTTTTTTTCAAGGTCAAATCCTTTTTTAGATGTGATCTTGGAACACTCTTTTTCTAAGCTAGCCTAATCTATCAGGTTCTTTCTAGGACAAGGTATGAGAAAAAATCAATAAATACAGTAATAAAACTAAGTAGCCTATCCTACAGAGGTGATGTTCCAAGAATTACAAATGTTCTTTGTGTATTGATGGGATGAATGAACATAGTCATCAATTATATGAATGAAAGTGAACACAATTCCATAATGGTAAATCTATTTCTTATGAAACTTGCATGGGGAATGGGATAAAAAATAAATAGTTATCACTCTTTTATATATGTTAAAAGCAACCAAATACATATATCAAATTGAAAGGGCTTGAAGGGCATGTATATGAATTGACTCAGGGATCAAATCTAGACCAGTATACAAGAGAAATGAGAGAAAAACTCTATTTTGGGTCAAATATGAGGCATAGTAAAATACTATTTTTACTCCCCTTTCTAAGATATAAAATTAACTATTTAGAAAAATTGAATCTAAATTCAAAATTCCATCCTAAATTATCTTGAGCAACAAACCTTGTTTTCTTTGGTTTTCAAGCTTGGTGTATTATGTTACATTCATTTCTAATAGATCCAAGATCAATTTTATGGTCTAATTGCCATAAATGTTTGGTATGAAGAGTGGAACCCCTTAGCGATGTTATTAATGGTTGATCCTATTTATGAAAACTAAATTTTAGGTGATGTTTATCTTTGCTTATTTAGGAAGTTTCATTGTTGATCCCAAGACATGGTGGGCCCCATCTTCATGCTTGCTTTGGCTACCAAGTCATTGTTCTACCCAACCTTCCACCATATACAATTGGTACTTGGGTTAGCTAATCCTTGCTTGGGCTCCCAAATATTAGGTTCTTACATGTGGTGTGACTTCTAAGATACCACCACCCTTCTAGTATTTAATACTCTTGGGTTTTGATTACTAGACTTCGATAGTAGCCTTTGGCTTAAGGCTCTTCTAAAGGACCCTATTACTCTATTAAAATTCTCTTCATCTCCACTTTGTTATAAATTTTTAGTTTGGGTGGAGGGCCACTATTGGAAGCTATAAGAATATTACAAAGCTTTGGTTTTCACTTTCTTTATCATCTCTTGTCCCAACGAATATTGTTATTATTATTGCCTTACTCCTTGTTTGATTTATAATACTTCAAAAATATCTTTATGTAGGGACCATTTCTTCATTTGGTGAGTGTGCCTAAGCTATTCAATTTTTTCAATTTGGATTGCTCTCTTTTTCCCTTCTACCATGAAACTTTTGGATAATTTCCATGTGTATTAGCAAGCTCAAAAAAACTTATTGCCCTATTGCATGCACTCCTTGTCCCCCTTTTGTTCTCCCTCTGTGGTCCTTAGATTTTATCTTCATTGGTATATTTATAGTTCCATTTGTAATATCATTATGGCTTATGATGCACTCCAAACCTAATTATCAAAGGAGGATGGCTCATATCTTAGATCCACCCATATGGTCAAGAGATGGATCCATGTCCACTAAGTAGATAGAATCCCTACCAATAGCAAAGTATTCTTAGTTACTATTAAAAATGCTCTAGGGACCATAATTAAGGTGAGATCTAGCTTAGTTATCACTAGAAAGGCTATAGTTCTCTATTTTATATTTTTTTATGGTGAACATCACCTTGTGTAACACAAAGCTTAGTTTTAGCGGCGTAAAAGGTTTAAAATTATTGTGGCATGGTGGTTATAGGGACAGACTACGTGAAGATTTGTGTGGCAGCTTCTAGGGTGGACAGTGCAGAATACTGTGGCAGCCATAAAAGTTGGACAACCTGCTCGGATTTGTGGCGGCTACCGATTCCACCATGTAAATTAAAAAAAAAAACACAAAAGTATTTACTAGAAGTTTTTAGTGTAGGCTCTCCCTCATTGATATTCTTGGTATCTTCTTACATAAAATACTTGATAGATAAATGGATCTTCCAGTCCTCTCATCCTGATCAAGCTCCAGATAACAACTCTACTCAAAATTCCCTTGTCAAATTAGATTTTCTTAATAGAGTGAAACTTCACTATAATTTAGTGACTCATTGGGGGCTTCTATTTCTAAGAAAAAAAAATACCAAAAACATTAGCCTTATCTATTGGGTGCAAAGTTTGTGGAGGAAAATATGAGAATTCTAGGACTTATTAGAATGAGGGAAATAATTCTTGCTTGATGGGTAATTGTGCTTGGGAGTTCATAAAATTAAGTGAAGGAAGCTACCCCTTTTATAAAACTCTCCCACTAGGGCAATTCAATTGAAGCACCTTACCCCACCAATCCTTTTATCTACTCATATCCTCTAGAAAACTTATGGAAAATGATCCTTTTAGCACATTTGAATCAGAAAATGCATGATTATTCACCATTATACCTCACATTCAATCATGGTGGTTGTCTCTTTAGCAATTCTACTAATTTTTAGACTTAACTCATGCAACATTTCTTCAAATGTACACATGAACCCCCTCGTGTAATTTTCAAAATCTATTTCATGTGAGCTCCTTGAATTTTTTCCCTTATTAATGTTTCTACCTAGTCTAGCCAATGGCTACATTACACTTAGCTTTGATTAGATTTATTTGTAAGTGTTATTTATTTACAATATTATACATGATTTTGACATGTTTTGCATGCCAAATGTTTCACATGGAGCTCATTCATAAAAAACTATAATTTTTATACAAGAATTATCTAAACTTCCACCACTCTCACTTGTTTTTCACCTTGAACATGTGACTTGTTATAGTCAAAATTCAATGGGTAGATAATTCTGGTAGGTGACAAGTTTCTAGGTCCATATAGACTATTGCACTGAAATCAAGTATGGGAAACTCATTTTCTTCCAAGAGCATCTAGGATCATAGCTATTCGGGTGGATATTTTGCTCTTCTAGCCTCTCCATGTGATATGGGTTGAGTTGTTACACATTCAATTCAACCTTCTTTTCCCCATAAGGAATTATCATGTGAGTATGATCTAGGGACAAGTAACCTCCCACATCTATGATGAATTCCTTAGATAAGCATAGCCCCAATAATAGTGGAAGATCTTCCACTACCACCTCCTAAACTATTGAGACATCCAAAAAGTTATGCAATGTCATTAGGATATCCCTTACTACTCCCATTACTCAGATGGGGTCCCATTTAGTTATTTGAATATCATTAGAGTATCATGCATGTTGACTCCTTATGAAGTCTTCTCTAGATCTTTGGTAGTGCTAAATTTAATGGGTTATGGTGTCCTTACCTCCACTTGGATTGGTTCCTTGAACCTCCCATGCTTTGCTTGGTTGCCCTCTTAGTTGTTTATTTCTGATATAGTTCCATTTGTTCCATTGGATTGATCCTACTATATTTTGATACTATATTTGAGACTAGTGAGTCTGTTTACCATTCTTCCCTTGTAGATCCTCTCATGATTCCAATGAGGATGTTAGGTTGTACCAATGGTCCATCACCCATCAAATCATTAGTCCTATAAAAAATTATTCATACCTCACCTTTATCCCATATTAATAGTAGGTGTCATTGAGTGACACAATCATAGTGAAATGCTCCTAAATAATCAAATAATTAACAACAATTTAACCTTTTATTTTAGTAATTTTTATTTCCAGCAATTTCCAAGCATTGGGTGATCGTTATTGCTTGCTTTGATCTGGGTTCTCTGAATTGTGTAAATAGGAAGTAGGTATGATTGGGTGACACAATCATAGTGAAAGGCTCCTAAATAATCAAAGAAGTAAAAAAATTTAACCTTTTATTTTAGCAATTCCATTTCTAGAAAAATTTACTTTTCAAAAAATATTTCATTTTACTCTTATGATGCTAAGATCAACTGTGTAGATTCATTGTCTATGAATCACACCTAATTTTAGTAATAGTAGGATTGCTTTAGAATTAAAAACTTTATTTTACTCCTATTGTGCTAAGATTATCTTTATAGATTCACTATCCGTGAAATGCACCTAATTTTAATAACAAAGGGAATTCTTTATAATTAAAAGCTTTATTTTCCTCCTATTGTGCTAAGATTAGTTGTATAGATTCATTGTCCATGAATCACACCTATTTTTAGTAACAGTAGGATTATTATAGAAATATTTTTTTTATCTTTCTCTTACTATGCTAAGATTAGTTGTATACATTCACTGTTCGTGAATAACACCTAGTTTTAGTATGAGTAGGATTGTTTTAGAAATCAAAAATCTTGTTTTTCTCTTACTATGCTAAGATTGGTTGTATAGATTCACTATCCATGAATCACACCTAGTTTTAGTAACCATAGGATCGTTTTAAAAATCAGAAATTTTACCTTTATCTTACTATACTAAGATTGGTTGTATAGATTCACTATCCATGAATCTTACCTAGTTTTAGTAATAGTACGATTGCTTCAGATTGTCAAAAAAAACAAAAAATAAATAAAACAAAAATAGAATAAAAAACAAGAGGAAATATATATATAAACTATAAAAAAAAAGTAAAAGTTGCTAACGATGGATAGTTGTATTATTTTTTCTACATTTATAAACCTTAGGAAATTACTGGTAGAACAAGAAATTACTCTACTGGGAAAGAGTAAGGTCAATTAGATCAAAAGAGTTGGGTATTTTAAATATAAAAATAAAAATAAATAAATAATAATAATAATTATTAAAATATATATAATAATAATAAACTATAAATATATGTATATATATATTATATATATATAATAAAAATTAAAAAATTTGGGATTAGAAGCATTACATAAACCATCTTAAGCAACAGGTTGATGCAATCAACTACTATTAAATAAAAACTTCTCTTTTCTATATTAAAGCAAAAAAATACTATTTACTAAATAAATTATTGCTCTATAATTTAATATATTTAGTAAATAAGTACAATCATTAAAAAGGAATGTAGTATAATTAGTCCTCTTGTCTGGAAGGGTAAGGCACCGGTCAAAAAGATGGATGAAGGAAGCCTTTATACTACTTGGCTAATGAAATAATATTATCATGAAACTAAACTAAAGATCACTCTATGTTCTTCCTTTGTTTCATCATGGAGTTCAAAAATCTATAATATTTCATATTATTTCTGATTATTTTTTACTCAATATTGTTTCAAAGAGCTCCAAAGAAGGCACCTCTTCTAGCTAAATCAGTTTGAAAACTTGTAGGGAATTTTACTAGCACATCTTGTATAACACTTTATTTGCTAAAAAAAAGTCTAGGTGTTTTCAATCACTCAACCACCCCTATTTTTTTAAGCAAATTTCCATTGAAAATCAAACAATCCTTAAAATGCCATAGATTACTTCTGGTCAATTAAGTTTCCTATTGGACTATGCATGTTCAAATAAAAACATTGTGAAGTTGGGAAAGAATAAACCATGAAGTTACTATTGCTATAAAGTGAATAGTTTCCCCTGCTTATCCAATTATGTGCATGGCCTATAAAGCTAAAGAACTGGCAAAAGGACAAGCTCTCTCTTCACCCTTAAAAAAAATCCCTTGCTCTCTCTCAAAACGAGCAAGTATCACAAAAAGCAATAAGAATTTTCTTGCTCCTCCTAAAAACAAGCAAGTACCCAAAAAGCAATAGAAAATCCCCTTGATCTTCTTCAAAATGAGCAAGTATCCCAAATAAAATACAATAAAATAAGAGAAAATAGCTTGAATCCTTGGAATTTGTAGTGTTTTGAGAACCTAATTGGGCTCATATTTAGTCAATGAAATAATTGCTCAATGAGTTCTTCAAATAGTGGAGTTGTCAGGTGAATACTTAATATGCTTCAACAAGTAGTTAATTGAGGACTTCACCCAAGTATTAGTCTAATACTATAGTTGTGATATGAATATCATGTGGTTGGTGCCACTCAAAATGCTAGTTTAACTGTTGAAAACTAGATTTGATCTAGTTCATGCTTTGGGTACAATAAACACAACTGTAGTTATTGGATGCATATGGTGGATGTGCCTCACATGGAGTGTATAGTTTATGAAGTTAGATGAGTGTGGAACATTACTTTGTAGACAACCTTTAGGATTTTTTTCAAGATCAATTCCTTGTTTAGATGTGATATTGACTCACTCTTTTCCTAAGCTAGCCTAATATATCAAGTTCTATATACAAAAAGGGATGAGAGGAAATCAATACATAAAGCAATAAAACTAACTAGCCTAGCCTATAGGGGTGATACACCAATAATTACAAATATTATCTATGGATTGATGGGATGAATGGATGTAGAGAGGGTAAAATTGCCCTATCAGATACTATTCTTAGTTGGATCTACTTCAAGTCAAGGTTATCATGGGGGCATGTTATATTCCTCTACACTCGAGGGCTTAGGGATCAAAGGGTTCACCAGGAATGGTTTAAGGACTTGATCCAAGTCTAGGGTGGGAATTTTTAATGTGTTTAAAAAGCACATATGTTTAGCCTTACTCAGATCTATGCTATGAAGGGTAAAAGAACAATGCAGGACAAAAAATGTTGCAATCAAACAAGGAGCTAACCCTATAATTAATTTTGATTTTCAATGAGAACTAAAATCCTAGTTTTATAAATAAGTAAATATTTTACATTTCAACAAGGGTCTACAAGAATGCATGAATAGATTTATCCTAGGGTGCAAACTATATGCTTTTTCTCTTTCAAATACCTAAAAAAATAGATTCAAATATATACATATACACATATATATATATATATATATATATATATATATATATATATATATATATATATATATATATATTAGTTTATGATCTAAAAATAGAAATGAATAGAAATCTAATAGCATAAGGAGTATTTTATAGCACTTAATTTATCTAATGGTTGATCCTAGCTTTCCACTTTTATCCCAAATATCCAACAACTTCAAACCTGTGAAACAACTCCAAAACCCTTGGAAAATTTGATCAGTGTTTGGGAACTTGCATAGACCACTATGTGACTAAGCTTGAAGGTATATAAACCAAGCCCCCTTGGTCCTTTTAGCTTACCATTTGAAAACAAAAGCAATTATTGACCCTTGGAAAGTAAAATACAGAGCACAATAAAATAAAATAGTGCAAAAATATAAATTACAAACAATAATATTATGACCTAGATGAAACATGCAAAGTTAAACTAGAGTTTTAGGAGTGAAACCTTACTCCCAAAACTAAAGGAGCCAAATTCATCTTGTATGGGGTGATCATGAATTTGACTCTGCTGAATTTGCACCCTATATGGATAGGGTACGAATTCACAACAGAGACTCTAAAATGATCTATCAATACAAAAATGCAAAATAAAATGAATAAATTATGATCTAGAAGACTAAAAAAATTTCAAGAAGAAACCTAGTCATAGCGAAAGGAAAATCAAAAGAAAAATACTTCCACAAAAATTGTAGACTCCTCAAGGGTCCAACACTTGTGCTCCAACAATGGAAAATCACAAAGCAAAAACAACAATAGAAGACACTTGATGGCTTTCAAAACCTATTATTTCTCTCTTTCTTAATATTGCTAGGATAACTTGCCAACTTGCTAGGAGAAACGAGGATCTAAAATCCAGTATTATAGAAGATTATGGAGGGCAAAAGGGTAGGAAAACAAAGGGAAAAACCTAGGAAAGGGTTAATGTCTTAGAGATCAGCCCAAAAATTGGGTTTTATAAGAGAAAAGTCTAATTTACAAAATATGTACCCTATATTTGGTGACTATAGATTTAGAAAAACTAGGAAAAAAGCAAAGAAGAAGGGGGAGACAAACCCTAACTTACACTTGATAATTTTGAGGGACTTCTTAGGGGTTCTATGGGAAAATGACTTGTTTAGATGGGTTAATTTTTTATGTCTATATTTTTCTCCCTCTGTGATGCATTTATGGCCTAGTAAATACGTCAAAGAAAGATGTAGACACCTATGGGTGAAGAAAAATGAACATAAAAAGGTTAGCTAGTTTATAAGGGGTGGTACAAAAATGGTGACATTATGGACACTTGGAAATTTTACACACAAAATAAGGCATTAATGATTTTAATGCCTCTTAGGTCCAGGTGTCCCTTAAGTTTTAGAAGGAATTAAAAATTCTTGAGGAAACTTAAAAAAGGTAGACACAAAAGAAAAGAGAGCAGTAAACAAAGAGAAAATGGTGAAAAATAAAATTAGGAGAGAGAAAAAGAGGGGTATAAGAAGGGGGCAGGGTGAAAATGAATTCATTTTTACCGTTTGAGAAGAAGAAAGCGAGCTCTAGAGAAAAAGGATAAA
The DNA here is from genome assembly GCA_028583015.1 of Wollemia nobilis. Taxonomy (NCBI): domain Eukaryota; kingdom Viridiplantae; phylum Streptophyta; class Pinopsida; order Araucariales; family Araucariaceae; genus Wollemia; species Wollemia nobilis. The sequence continues at coordinate 501,916 of JAQPPZ010001870.1, forward strand.
TAGTTCTTCCCACACAACATTCAATGATTGTAAGAGGTGAGGTCAATGCAGCAACGGACTGAGCATGGGTAAGCACCAAATCCCAACCCTAAGATTTTATTTTTTACAATTTTCATTAAATTTTTCAAATTGTTTAGGGTTTGAGGTATAAATCAAATTCTGGGGTCCCAACATAAATTTTGAGGACACCCACAAATTTGGCACAAACCTGACAGTGACCGAATTTGTGCCATATTCATATGGGGCACAAATTTACAAAATTTTGGACTAGAAAGAAGGGGCACAAATTTGAAAAAGAGGAAGAAAATGAGAAAAGGAGTGAAAAATAGATAGAAAAAATAGAAGGAAGAAAGGAGAGAGAGACCAATCTTGCACATTGTGATGAATTTTTATGCTTTTATTTTTATTTTTAATATATTTTTGAACTGAAATGTTGAAATTTTCTTAATGTTTTTAGTTGCAACATGAGGTACTTGAGAATAGAGAGTGGTAGTTGAGCTCCTTGGAGGATGCACTATCAAAGTTTATAGTAGAAGAGAGGAGGATGCTACAAGTAGTAGGGCTACTACACCTAATAGATATGTCCTTGAGTGGAGGTAGATAGAGCACTATTGATGATGCTAGCAAAGAGTACCAGAGTCATTGACCTTTTGGCTACCCATAGGGGAGATAATTATCACAATGGAGAATATGTGGTGCATCTTATGCATCCCCATTAGGGAGAGAGTATTTTATAGAGTATATGGAAGGTAGACTACACTATAAAATCTCGAAGGATTAGGCCCATGAGATATAGCAGAGTTGTATCCATGTCAATGAGTTATCTAGACAATATGGAGTAGACACCCTGATGATCATTCTTTGTGTGATAGTGATTAGGTTCCTAGTGTGCCATACTAGTAGGTAACACCTACCATGAGTACTAGCAAAAGTAGTAGCAAACATGCAAGAACAATAGGCGTGGTTTGTATGGGATCCGTATGTGCTAGTCCATCTATACAGGACATTATACAATGTTATGTACAAAAAATATACAAGGCTAGTGTATACAATATTACCTTAGGTATGGTGTTGGGAGCATATGGTTGTCTAAAGACCACATGCACAACCAAGGCCATTGCCCAACCTAGAGCGGCCAACAAAATACAAGTAGGACCATCACTTTGAGCGGGTCTATAGGACATATGTAGGGATTCTTCCACTAAGGAGGTTGGTGATAGTTGAGCTATGGGACCACATGATAATATGGTGACCATTGCATATACACCCTATCTTGGATGAGGATGGAGTAGAGCTAGCTAGGGTGAGAAGGATTAGGTGGGTATTTACAAAGAAGGGGGAGATGCAACTTATTTATTTTGATTTATTCTAGTGGTAGTTCAACATCCTGTAGGAGATATCAAACTTGGGAGACTATTGGTTTCAACTAGTGTGGAGGGATCCAACAAGAGTTAGAGGATATAATAATGTGGGTTTATGGATAGAGGAGGATTTGGATGACCCACTATATATCAATCCAGGGGTGGATGACATTAAGGTGGTGTTAGTCTACAAGAGATGGTATAGGTATGTTGTACCCCCAAGTATCTACCCACCTATGCCATTTTAAAGACACGTGGTCATGTCTCGATGAGTGTAGTTAGCCTTGCAAGAGGCTACATGACACACCATGAAGCAACGATAAAGGGGTATGCACCCTCCTAGGAAAATAAGGATATAAATAAGTATAGATATGGTGATGATAATGATGATGACCATCATCCTCTTAGGCTCAAGGGGGATGTAGGACAACAATATTTTTTCCCATATAAATAGAGGCTAGGTCGAGTAGGATGACAAAAGGTACCTCTGCATCGAAAATGGTGGGATCTAGTGAGACCATAGGTTATGATCACCTAGCAAGGGACATATAGGTATTGTAGGCTCAGATAGTAGTCATGTAGAGGTATATGGACATACTCTAAGATAATAGGACCAAGAGGATAGAGGGGGTACAAAGTTCCTTAAGCATGACACTCACAAAGTTGGATGTAATGAGGGTTGAGGCAGACTACCTCAAAATCGATCTAAGGGGATAGTTGTCATTATTGATATCCATTACGGTGAGGGGATCCACATACTATAGGTGGAGATGCATAGGGTATATGAGAGGCTAGATGTGGCTATACAAAGGGAGAACTACTAAGTAGTTCCAATGGATCAGAGGGTGCCTACATCATCCTCCCTTCATACACATGATCGATCTTAGTCTAGATCATATAATATTTTATGATGCATGAACATACCCCTACCAAGACCACCTTTGGTAGGTGGAGTAGAGGATATGGGCTTGCAGACCTAGGGCTAGCATTAGGATGACATAAATTTTGATTATGGCATGCATCCCTAGGAGGGTCGAGTGTGTCAAGCTTGGATTGTGGTACACCAATCCAGTTGATGTGAACTTATCTAAAAATAGAGTAATACTATGCAATATTTTGATATTAATGTGTTTTTTATATTTTTTTATAAATTTTTTATATTTATTAGTGCTTTATGTTTGATTATACATGAATGAGTGAAATGAACTTAACTATGAAATGCATGAATGAACAAGTACTAATGCAATGCATGATGTGATAAATCTAACTAATGAATGAAATACATGGGTGGATGAAGATATGGAAAGAAAAAGGAAAAAGAATAAGGAAAACAAAGTTCTAGCCAAATTCATGCCATATAAAAACCAACCATGAATTCGATGTAGAGCGAATTCACATCCCAAAAGGATAGGGTGCAAATTTGGAAAAGAAGAAGAAAAATAAGAAGAGAAGTAGAAGGTCAACAAAGGAGAAATAAAATATAAAGGTGCTTAGAGTATGACATTTGAGTCAACGTAGACCGTAAAGGATCACTGTGATCAAACGAAAAAAAACTAAGTGAAAAGAAAAAGAAAAGGGTGGGGTGAAATCATGTAAGAATGTATGCTTAAAAATGGCTAAATGGAGGCTTCCACTCACTATTGGCCATGAATATATCCCATAAGGGTGTAATTATTTATAAAATAATAAGTGTGTAACAATACCTAATAGGGATATGATGCTCTCTAATGGTTGTGGTTGGAGAGATGCCTGCTAGGATGTATGCTCGCAAATGGTTGAATGGAGGCTACCCCTCATTGGTGACCATGAATATATCCTATATGGGGTGAAATATTTTATTAATTTACCAAAAATGAGTATAACCTGATAATGGTGTGGCGTGTGAAAAATATGAATGAGCAAAGAAAAACACAACATAACAATGTGTTAGACAAGAAGACTATAGAAGAATGAGAGAAGAAAGATGTAATTAATAGTGTGTATGTGTGTGTCCTTATTAAAATTTCAATAGCTATGAGATGTGTGTAAGATAGTTAGTGGTCGTAATAACACCTTAAATGATATTCATACAATATCTACCCTATCCCATGAGGATATATTAACAACTAAAATATCAAGAAGGAAAAAGTGTAAGCAAAACAAGATGCACAAAATGGAAGAAGGAATGCATATCCTTTGTCTTGAGGAAAAGAAGAAATTATTAGAACATTCAAAGGGAAAAGAACATAAAATAGCTAAAGAACTATATCACTTGACTTGGATAAATTTAGAAATTATTAAAACTTTCAAGTTCAAGGAATATATAATAAGAGAAATGTAGAAAAGGAATGAGCAAAGGCAATGATGAAAAAGACATGGAGATATTTCCTAGGTTGGAAATTTTCTAAGCATTAGATCCTAGTATGAGTGCAATGCATGTGAGCTAGAACCTAACTAGGTTTCATCACTTTCCATCCTCACAAAGTCCCTAGGAATCTATATGATCAAGCAATCATGTAAGTATGATCAAGCAACAATGCAACTATATGATAAGCAAAGATGCAAATGGAATAAAATGTCAAGATATTCATACAAGATATGATAGGAAATCATGTAGTATTAGGAAGCAAACCAGATATAGGATGAATAATGAAGATGTAGAGTCATGCATAATATTGTTTTAAGTGCATTATGTTCATTGGTTATTTAAGTTCTTTACCATCTAATGATGCTAAATGATAGGTTCTTGAGACAAACTTGGTCATTATGATAAAGGGACCTAGACAATTGGGCTAAAACTTGCCTTTTAGATCTGATTGAGCATTCATGTGCTTTTGGTTTTTCTTGAGAACAAGCTCCCCAACCTCAAAATAATTATTGCAAAATTTCTTAGAGTAAGCTTGTTTGAGCCTATTCTAATAGTCTTGAAGATGCTCTAAGGCATGAATTTGGTTTTCATTGAGTAGCTCCAGTTGTTCTAAAAAATAATCATCATTTATTGAGGCATATTTCAATAGGATACACAAGGATAGGACTTCTAACTCAAACTAAAAAATTATCTTAGTGTTGTAGACCAAGATATTGCACTTGTAGAAGCACACACACTAGTACGATAGGCACACAAGGTAAGAAAAAATTGGATATACCAATATTAATAAATATTACTAACAAACTTCTTGAGGATCTTAACCAAAGGATTATTAGATGCTTCAGCTTGATGATTACCCTAATGTTCTTCCAAAGTTTCTTGGATACCTTATTGTTTTGGCCCCAAACCGTTACCTACATATCTCATACTAGATAGGATCTACTTAGAAAGTGGGTAATAATTGGATAGATAATAATGGACAAAGGCTCACTCAAAAATAAAGAGATTACTACCATAAATATTCTCTTCAAGGGATGTAACCACATAGTTAAAAGTACATATATCGATGTGCAAAACTTCACCTTTTTTATAGGGCAAACCCATAGTTTGGGATGAAGGCGATAGCTTTTCTAGATCTAGAAGAGGAATTTCATCGAGCAGGTTGATTAGATCCCATGAGATTATGGTTGGTGATTCCTCACTTATTTTAAAAAGTTTGAATTCCTTGATGATGTTATATGAATAAGTGAAAGAAATTATATGGAGAGAAATAGATGGATAAAAATTGAGACTAGATTGAGATTTCTCAACCATTGAACAATATTAGAATGGATGAGGGTCAATGGTGATAAGTTGATATTTAAATTCATACTTTAAACATTGATGAAGAGTAGAAGGGACCTCCCTCATTACATAAATCCAAGGGCATCCAAGAAGAATATTGAAATATTATGGATAAGATACCACATAAAACGAGGTATCTAAGATCTTGGGTATTACCTTAAGGGGAAGGGATAAAATGTCATAGGCTTCTTAGGACTCATTGTTGAAAGATTTAATGATGACATTATATTTGGTTAGGTCTTCCTCCTTTAATCCAAGATTTTGAAAAAAATTATAAGTGCATAGATTGAGGGAGGAACCATTGTCCACCAAGATTCTCTTAATAAAATTATCCCCAATGTATGCAATGATGTAAATGGGAGACTCCCCTTGCAAATTTTAGGAAGGAATTTCATTATAAAAATATATATATATATATGATTAATCCCAAAAGAACCTACAAAATTAGCTAGGTTACTAGGAAGAAGATCTTATGGGACATATTGTTGACTTAGAAGCTTCACAAGGCTTCCCTATGAATAGAAGTTTACAAAAGCTCTAAGAGGTAAATCTTGGTTGGCATGTTACTTAACTATTATTGAATGTCGAAGAAGACTTTTGGCTATGAATTCAACACTAAGGTTTATCCACACTTGTGCTCCTTTTTTGGGTACTCTTCAAAACTAAAGGTGGTCTAGAAGGTTGGTTAGATGTAGAACTCATCTCCTATTGAGATTGTTGAGTCAATTGAGCTTGATATTATTGTCTTATCATAGTATATATCATACCATCCATATTATTGTAGGATGATGGCACATTATGATAAGAGACCTGGTTAGTTATTTGTTTCTAATGATTGGGTAGGGGATTTTGGAATATCCCCACATCTTGATTAGTTATAGGTGCCTGTTGAGTAGGAGGTTGATTAGTTGGAGTATTATGGTTAGGAGTAGGTTGGGAGTTCTCTATGACAATATGACCCTCATATATCAAGTCATGAACCACATTTTCAAACCTCTTACATGAATGTGTCATGTGTCCCCACTCTATGATACTTAGAATGTTGATCAGGTTTATTTCAATTTGTTGTGGTATCAAGCTGCCTTATGGGAGGTAACTCAATTACGTTAGCTTACAAGAGTTGCTTGAGGACCATTTTCATAGGTATATTGAGTCTAGGAAAATTACTTGATGGTGTTTTTTGAGGCCTACTAAGCACCATCTTCTGCAAGGTACTAGCAACATTAACTTTACTGGTTTACCTGTTATATATGACCCCGCCATAAACTACATGATTATTGTTATATTAACTTTTCATGGTCCTTTCTTCTTCTTTTCTTGATTTGATTTGACCTCTTTGAATGAGAGCCTTATCTAATCTCCTATCTAAATATATTTCTTGTTCAAAATAGGTAACGGTTGTTGTTTCCAATTCATATAAGATATACTTTTGTAAATTTATAATAAATATCTATAACATGTCTCAAGGAATTAAGGTATATCTTAATATCCCAACTAAAATTCTCCATCAAGCCAAAATTTTTGATAAAATTTCATCTTTACCTTTCTTTAAAAGATATAAATCTTGCATAGTCACATTTTTTTAATACAAGTTCCAAATTTCTAAACAAATAACTTAGTTCTCTTTAAGATTACTTAAAGAATAATGAGGTATTTGATAATACCACTCCAATGCCATGCCACCAAGGCTCTTAAGGGAATATTTTTAGCAACAACATTTCATCATATAATATCATGGCATGTCATTCTAAACATCCTTAAATGTTCAATTGGATCCTCCATTCCCTTATAAATAGGTAAGACTAATATTGGGAAATTCTTGGGGTAGGGTCTAGTGGTGACCATAGGGTCTAGAGATTTATTTCACATCTCCTTATAGTCATAAGTGAAACTTGGAGGTTGAATCGTATTCATTCTTGACACCAATTATTTCACTACACTTGTTAATATTTGTATCTCGATATTATCATTGTGCAATATTCCTAGATTTCCTAGAGGGTTATAGGTGGATTTTTGAAAAGGAATTTGGTTAATGTTGGAAACATTAACCCTATTATGATATGGGTTATGATATGGGATGCTTTTGTTGGAAATATTGAGCATGTTGTATTGTCATTTATTTTAAAAGGTTGATGTCAAAGAGAGTTTGGTATGACATAAATATTCTTCCTTTACTAAATAATCATGCAAGGCAAGGCTCGTCTCAAAGCAAGAAAATTGGTAAAAAAAAGTTATAATATTATACACAGATGGAAAAAGGTTTGCAAAAGAAAAGCAAAGTGAAGGTTTAAAATAAAGGCCATGGTTTAAAATAAAGGAGATAATATTATAATACTTGGGCCAAAAGGTTTTATCTGGAAAGGAAAAATAAATTGAAGACAAGTTTAGTTTGCAAAGCCCAAAGGTTGTGATATTATAATATTTTAAATATTATAATATAGGTTTGAAAGGTTGAAGGTGCTAACAATCTTGGAGGGCATGTTAATATTTTAATTATTTTGAAAGGTACCAACATAAATGCATGAAGGGGAAAGCATATTTAAAGGGGGAAAATTATTTCATTTACCCAAGGTTGAGACCAAGAAAAATCGTGAGATCCGCTTGATCGTTCAATTAGTTGAGGGAAGAGTAGAAGGAAAGGATAGGTGCACAATTTTAAAAGTAGATTCTGAAATTCAAAATAGGATGCAGCAAGTTTGAAGTATCATCTGGGCAGCCAACCCAGACGATAGGGAGGCCCTATGCTAGATCACTAGCAGAGAGGAGATCTCGAGTTTGAAGCACAATAGGGACAGTTTTGCTAAAATTTTTGGGTGATAAGGGTTTCACATTGCATGGCAGTTTAAATAGGAGTGTGTGCACTTTGGTTGTTGTGTGGGTAGATAGCCCACATGGTGTCCTAGTGCAAGCTAGGGTGCATGCCATCTAGAGGTGACAGGTTCAAATTGTGGTGGTTGTGTTAGCAAAGGCACAAAGTTTAGAGTTAAAACTATTTTGAACATCTAAGGTATGCACTTTAATTATTGGTATTAAGGGAGACATTAGGTTTTATTTTTACATAAATTATTGGGATCAACATACATCATTATAAATCAGATTTCTGGGTGCATTATTATAAAGTGAGTGCATTGAAATTTATTATTTTTACTAGGAGGTATAAGGTGTTTGAAGTTTATTTAAAAGTTGTAATTTGTTCCTTGGGTCATTAAGTGTGTTGGTAATTATTTTATGAAAGTAAGGAGGTATAAGGTGTATATGGATGATTTAAATATTGTATTTTTTTCTTTGAGTTATTGAGTGCTATAAGAAACTTTGTGGTGTGGTGAAAATTATTTCTTGCAAAAGTAGGAGTTATAAGGTGTTATTGTGGCTTGACTTTTGGTTGTAATTTTTGCATGGTGAAAAGAAATTTTGAGGGATTTTGATAATTGTTAATGCCCTATGTTTTGAGAACAAAAGGAGAGTCATTGAGCATCATTTTCAGATTCCATTGTGCACATCCTTTTGAGAAGAAATTTAATGTTGATGGTTTGAAAGAGAAATCTACTAACCAGTTTTGAAGTGGCACTTTGAAAAGGATATTCTTTTGAGTTAGGTTTTTGAGGGCGCATATTCATAAAATAAAGTTAAAAGGTATGGTGACATTATTCCTTATTTAAGGTGTTTGGTTGAGAAAATATTTCTAAATCATAAGGTGGAGAAATAAGGATTATATATGTGTATTGTTGGAAATATTTGAGCTAGGGTTTGTGAAATAAATTGTGCATCCTTGTTGAAAGAAATTGGAAACACTTGTGCTAGAGTTTATGAACAAGTTGTGCTTCATTGTTGAATGAGATTGGAAATAAATGTGCTAGAGTTTGTAAATAAATTGTGCTTCATTTTTTGAATGAATTTGTGAAGCTTTTGAGGATTGGTTTGAGTTACATTGAATGTGAATGATCAAGTCTTAGAAACCAGTTTTGTAAAGAAAATTTATGCAATATTGTGCTTGATCTTTGAGAGCAAATTTGCAAGGAACGCAGGGTCGTTTTGTGAAGTAAATTTATTCACTAGCTTTGATTAATGTGGAGATAAATTTGCAAAGGTTATAGGGTAATTTTTTGAAGCAATTTGTGCATTGGATTTGAGTGATATTTCAAAATAACATATTGTGAAGTTGTATTGCCTATCATTTTCTATATGTTCTTGAATAAGAATTTTGGGTAGAATATGTCTGAAGTATTATGATCAGCATGTGTTATGAGTAAGTTTTGAGCATTTTTTAGAGCATATTTAAGTAGAGATAAGTGAGCATATTTGAGAAAGTCTTTGGATAAGATTTGAAATAGGTTTGAGGTAAATTTGAGCAAGTCTTGGGAGAAGACTTAAAACAAAGTTGAGACATATTTGTGCATGTAATGTGTGTAAATTTGAGACAGAGTTAAGACAGATTTTTGCATGTAATATGTTTATATTTGGTACAAAGTTGAGATAGATTTGTGTATGTAATGTGTGCAAATTTAGGATAGATTTGAGACAGATTTGCGCATGTAATATGTGCAGATTTAGAACAGAGTTGAGACAGATTTGTGCATGTAATATGTGTAAATTTGGGATAGATTTGAGATGGATTTGTGCATGTAATATGTGCATATTTAGGATATATTTGATATATATTTGTGCATGTAATATGTGCAGATTTTGGATAAAGTTGAGACAAATTTGTGTATGTAGTGTGTGCATATTTTGGGTATAGTTGAATGTAGATTTGAGCAAGCCTTGTGAGTAGGCTTGGTGTAGACTTGGGCAGATTTGTGAGCAATTTTTGTTTCTAATTTGAGAAAACCTTGTGAGTAGGCTTGGTGCACATTGGAGCATTGATTTAAGTAAATTTTGTTATAGATTTGAGTAAGCCTCATGAGTAGGCTTGGAGCAAGGTTAAGTAAAAGTGTGTACCAACTTTGGAGGAACCATATCAGAGAGGATAGGTGTATCCTATGGATATATTTCCATGAACTACACCATTAAGGGAATAAATTTATCCTATGTATTGAGTTTCACAAACTAGACCAGTAAAGGGATATATTTCTCCTATGGATAGGGTTCCATAAACTAGAGTAAGGGGATAGCATTCTATTTTGGATAGAGTTCCATGAACCAAATTTAAGGGGATAGAGTTCTCTTGTGGATAAATTTCCATGAAACTGAACATAGGGGATTAAGATCTCCTTTGGATAAAGGTCCATAAATATTGTAATAGGGAATTGGTTCCCAAGAGATTTGTTGAGAAAATTTAGAAGAAATATTTTTTTTGTGGATGTAACCCACATTGGGTGAACCACATTAAATTTGTATCTCTCATGTGTGTGATGATTTGTGCATTGCCTTGTTACTACTATTGATGAGATTCATTAATATTTATATGAAAATATATTGCAATTGATAACATTGGATAATATTATTTGGGAAAGAAAAGTAAAATTTTATCTTATATTGTTCACCCCCCTCTTAGTATAATCTTGTGTTCTTAAATTGGTATCAGAGTAGGTTCCATCAAAAAAGTCTAAAAACTTGAAGGAAGATCTTATAGGAACACAGATGAGAATGGATCTTCAACAAATAAGGCTCCAATGTTTGATGCGAATAATTATGCCTTCTAGAGTATGAGGATGAAGACTTATTTGATGGCATGAGGATATGAAACATGGAAATCTATTGAGGATGGGTTCACACCTACAACTACTCCTCCCATAGATAAGGATGGCAAGCAACTATATGTAAATAATGCCAAGGCTATGAATGGAATCTTAAGTGGATTACATGAATCAAATTTTGTGAAATTTATGCAATGCAAATAAGAAAAATAAATATGGGATAAATTGAAGCAAACATATGAAGGAGATAACAAGGTTAATTTGGAAAAACTTCAAACTCATAGGAGGCAGTTTGAAGAGTTGAAGATGAAATATGAGGAAGATATTTCTAAGTACTTACTTCGTGTTGATGAAGTTGTTAATACCATGCATGGAATTGAATTTGAAATTGAGGACTCTAGTGTTGCTCAAAAAGTATTAATATCACTCCCTATAATGTATGATGCAAAGGTTTCAATAATAGAAGAGATGAAGGATCTCAATAAGTTGACAATGGATGAGTTACATGGAATTCTCACAACTTATGAGATGAGGACATAAAAAAATATTAAAATTCCAAGAAAGGGGCAGAATTCAAATTTTCAAAGAAGATAAAATATAAGAAACCAAAATCAAGTAATGAGTCAAGCAGTGATGAAGAAGCTAACTATGTGAGAATAAATAAGAAGGGCTCAATAAAACACAAAGATATGAAGACTGTAAAATACTTTAACTATGGTAATGTAGGTCACTACACATCTAATAGAAGTAGTAGAAGTGAAGAGAAATAGGATTATAAAAATGAAGAAAGAGAATTCAGGGATGAAAAAAAATAGGTACAGTCAAAGCAAGCATGAAAAGAATAAGTTTCTAAAGCACAAGAAGATTTTCTATGCAGAAGAAGCAAGTAGTGCTTCAAGTTATTATCAGATAGTGAAAAAGAAGAGATTCTTGTAGCACCCTAAAATTGGCACAGTTAAACCATTAGTAAAAAGTAGAAATTTGAATTTTAACCCCAAAATCGCTCGTTAACCGCTTACCTCATTTTTTGCACCATTTTTAGAGGTTGTTGTGATCGTTGGACGATATCATAATCAATCTAACGATATCATCCCAAATCAGAAGAATTCATCTGGAAGAGAACGTCTAAATGATTTCGTCCCAAAACCAAATTTTTGCAATTAGCTTCTGTTCCAACGGCCTCTCCAACTTGGGTTGAAGCATGTATGTGTGGTTGGAGATTCCCATGCTAGATATCTCCCATATTGGGATGATTCCCAACCTCCTAACCTCCCCCTAATCCTATATAAACTAGAATTTTCCCAGTTTATCCCCCTGACTCTCTACCTGATTCCCTACCTGGTTGCTTGACTTATTGTTTACCTACAATTTTAGTTTTGTTGTGATATCCCATCATTTGCACTTGTGTTTTCAAGTTTTATTGTAGGATTTCAGCGTGTTTCAGCCAGAGGTATCTCGGATCATCATAGGTGATTCAACTATAATTTTAGACAATCCTTTCAAGATCAACGATGATCTTGTACGATTACAGATGATCCGGTCTGTAATTCATCTTGGGGGCAATAAGAGCCTTGATTTTACATTCTATACCTTATTTTCCTTATTTATTGGTGCATTATATTAATTTACTTCTATTTTGCATCTTGGAGTTCACCTCATTTACCATAATTGCATGATAAAATTTAAAATAAGTTTCCAAAATAGTGCATCTCATTTAATTTGATATCTAGATTTATCATTCAAACATCTATACTCTTATTTCTATAATTTTGCATCATTATTACAATTGTATTTTTGGTTTTTGGTGTCTATTTTCTTGATTGTAGGTTTCTGACAACTTTGTCTGATGAATTCGTTAGGTCGCTGATGATCGTGGGTGATCCCAGATGATATCCTATGATTTGGGATGATTCTGTACAATTACGTATGATCCTATCATATCTGGGATGATCTGGACTCCTACAAGCTTCATAATATTCATCAGACATCATAAATAAGGTGTACTCTTCTCCATTTTATATATTCTCTGTACTCAATCACAATAGGATTCATTTATGTCTGTTGTCTTCATATAAATCAAAATCTTCATATAGAATAACTTAGCTTCATTTTGGCCAACCTAGGAATCTAAATGATTGAACATAAAATGAACAAATCAAACCCATTCTCAACCTAGGCATGGAAACTGCCACTCAAATTTTCTTGGTGAACCCCACCATCCATCAAAAATTCACCTTTACACCCCTCCCTCAAGAGGCACAACCTTAAAAGGGCCTCTCCATCCGAGGTATTGCTCCATACTTTTCTCACCCCCCTCCCAAGTATGAATCCTTTAGCCTGAAGGTAAGGGTGCAAAAAATTTGGGCAATACATTTTGGTGAACCCAATGTGAAACTAAAAACATCTTTTGAAAATTATCCAAAAAAAACACATTATTAAGAACATCTATAATCATTAGAAAACTGTTAAATTTGCATATCATAATTATATGGTAGATTATAATAGAAGACGAGTTGTCTCCATAAATTTTGAAAATCAATTAACAGCCATAGATATTACTTCTGTGCTTAGAGTACCTCAAACATATAGAGCCCAACCTTTGTGGGATGAACTTGATAGGATATTGGGTATTATCAAACCTAGATCTACAGAACTTAGGCAAATTAAGAGGTTTGTCCTAGATAGAATCCTGGATCCTGATCAGGTGAATTTGTATCATGAATTTCAGAGAGCTTACCATAGGTGGTTAGCTGATAAAAGAACACTTGTGTCTTCTGAATTATACACCTTTGAGGAATACCTTAAGAACACAGTTGTAGTACATAAATTTCTATCTCGTGTAGAGGATCAAGAAGTCATTCTTACGGATAGAAAGATATGGAATAGAGTTCCTAGAGCTATATTGTATCGAGAGTATTGCCATGAACTTTATTTTTACATGTCAGAGTCTGAAATAGATCATATTACCATAGCACACTTTGTCAAGTTCTTGAAAAACAACTTCCAATTTGAAGAGAAGCATTTCATGAATCCTGATGAACTTGACCCTATCAATGATATCCATAAACTATTCATAGAAAGCTAAGTGATTCTTTCTACTATTGTTTCTTACAATTAGCATGTAGTTTGTTATTTTTATTCTCGTAAAATAATAATATAATAAAATCACACAAAAAAAAACACCAAAACATTTCCTTTTAAAGTTTTATAGTAGGTATATAGTTAAAATATATACCTCTCAACCCTATCGCATATATATATATATATATACATATATATATATATATATATATATATATATATATATATATATATATATATATATATATAAGTATATATATTTTCTAAAACCTAAGTTTAGCACAATGCCTAGACTTAGGAATGGAAAACAAACCAAAGAAGATGAAGATTGGTTAGGAATACCATTAAATGACAAAAATGTCCCTCCTAAGGACCAATTTCAGGAAGAAGAAACACTAGACCAACAAGAAGAAGAGCTTGCTATAGGAAATGAACAAGAAGAAACTTTTAGAGAGGAAGGATCCTCATCCCCTAAAATGTCTCCGGTAGGAGCTATAACTTTTGAGAACATGGAACAATTCTAGAAGTTCATTAACACTAATATTGGTGTTTTCAATAGAGCATCCCATATGGATAAGGATCGAATTAGTGACACTCAAGCAACTCTAGAAGAAGTATATCAAACACACACTAATCCCTTTTACTTTATTGAATAAGAGAGTGATCAAGTTGGACCATCCAATTTGGATATAGTAGCTGCGATCCAAAGCATACAACAACAGCAGGCTACCCAATGACCTAAAGTGCCTATTAAAAATCCTAGGTTCATTCCCGCACAAAAGAAACCATCATTTACTGCTCTATTTTTCAAAACTCTTGATCAACATACCTCAAATCAACAAAAACCTAAAATAAAACCGAACACCAATTACCAACAATCTAAGGTACAACATAATACTATTACAAATCCCCCTCATAATACTCTTCCTACCAACACTTTGCATAATAGCAATATAACATCTAATACTTATGTCACACCATCATACACTCATAGATCCCATACCTATGTGCCACCAAACTAATATGGTGGACAAACTAGCAATCTTGAAGCCATGGTGAAACAATTAGTTTATCGCATAGACCAGATAGATCCCTACCATCCCTCGTGCAATTATTGAGAGATGTGTAGTCAGCCTTTAGATCCTATAGTCGTAGCACAACCGTATCCTAAACATTTTCCTATGCCTGTTCTTCCCATGTATAAAGGAACCGAAGATCCCATAGAGCATCTTCATATGTTTAGGATAGCATGTCATGATATATCACATGATGATTTGTTATTACTAAAAATGTTCTTGAAAATCTTGGAGGAATGGCATTAGAGTGGTATTATCAATTACCCACTAATTATTTGAGGAATTTCGAAGAAACTTTAGAGTCTTTTGTTCATTAATTTAGTGCCTATATCGAAAGATATGTGACCATTAAATATTTGTATGATTTAAAACAGGGCAAATATGAATGCTTTGTTGATTTCCTATCTAGATGGAGATAGTTGATAGGAAAATTGCACTTTGTGTTACCTTATAGGGAGATGTTGGACATCTTTATTAATAATTTGCAAGAGCAACTATCTTACAAATTATCAACTGCTACCTTGACCACCTTCAATCAGGCTATAGAATTAGCCCAAAGAGTGGAAGATGCTCTCATTAGGAGAGTCCAACTTAAAAAGAGAGATGATGAGAAAACATCCAAAAATCAATATAATAATAAACAAGTTTTGGGTGATGGAGTCACCGATAGTAGAAATACTGCTAATGTTAATGCTGTGAAGATAGCGGAGAAGTTTGTACTGAAACCTCCTGATAGACCTCCTCAAGAATTTACTAGGTTAAATCAACCTTTATCAACTATTATACCACAATTATTAGAATGAGGTTTGATTCAATTACCAAATATTTGGGAACCTGATCCAACTATCCCTGGATATAGAGTAGATTTACACTGTAACTTCCATAGAGGACCTGGACAGACTACCAACTCTTGTAAAATATTAAAACATAAAATACAGGACTTGATTGATAACAATGAGATGGAGGTGCAAGCCTTTCCACCTAAGCAAAATCCTCCTAATAATGTTCAAAATAACACCCCTCAAAACTAGAACCAGAATGCCAATCATTCAATGGACATATTTCAACATCCCTTATCAAAACATGGTAAGGAGGTGGCTAATCAAGTTGAACATCATAATGTCCCTCCTCCTGCCCAATATGTAGGAAATATTAGTGGCAATTTACCTATTCATGATCTGGAAATATTTGACACAACTTTATCCGTGGTTACAACCAGGCCTCTATATAATATTCAGATACCTTATCTTAGTGATATAGAATATGAGACTGAGAGTGATATGGAAATCACATCAAATCAATCAAATAGTTCTAGAGATGAATCGGATCCTATTCACCCTATCACAAATTATATGGTTCCAAAAGAGTCACTAATAGACCATCATCTCACCGATTACTTTCTAATGAGATAGCTATAAACACTAGACCAAGACCCATTCATCATTCACAGAATAATATTGTGGGTACCATCAGAGTTGTTACTAGACAACAGGATCAAAATTCTCAACAAGATCAAATTCATAATGGTGGATCAGCTCCATTTATTTTGAAGGTTCCTAATAAAGGGAATCATTCACCTAATGTTCAACCTAAACCTCCTTATAATATTAATGAACAATTATCAAATATTACAACTAGAATTTCTCTCTTGGACCTTTTAACATCTTCTCCTACACATAGAGATGAATTAATGCTCACATTAAGTCAGATGATGGTACCACAATATATTCGACCTGAAGCGATGGTCGATACTATAATAACTTGTGAAGTCAATTGTATTGACTTCTGGGATAGAGACATACTGCAACATAGTTTACATAAAGATAACCCATTGTATATTACTGCCTTAATTGGAGATGTAGCAGTCAAACAAGTTTTTATTGATAATGGTTCATATTTAAATATCTGCACTTTTGACTTCTACAAAATATTTGGGTTTAGAAGTGATGAAATTAAAAGAACTGATATGATCATAAAAGCTTTCAATGACAAAACACAAGAAACATGTGGAGTTATTACCATTCCATTGCAGGTTGGTCCAAGAACCTTGGATACGATTGTGTTTATTGTACATTGCCTTGCATCGTACAATATACTCTTGGGTCGTCCTTAGATCAATGCGATGCAAGTTGTTCCCTCAACTTTAAATCAATGTGTTAAGTTCAAATTTAAGAATCAGTTGGTTACCATTCATGGTGATCCAAGACCCTTTGATATGTGTGCTTTGGTAGAACCTATTGGAGTTTAATTTTACCCCGCTCTATCATCCACACATCCTAATTCTCATTATCCATCTAAACGTGTGAAAATCACACCCACAATGTCATCTAATTCTTCTCCATTAGTTGCACCTCCACATATAGCTCAACCATATTCTGAACAAACCGCATTAGGACCTAAGAAAGATCCTAATCCCATAACCAATGTCTCTTGTTCCACTCCTATAACTTCCATACTTGTAATAGACCCATATATTGACATCTCTACACCGTCTACATCCACCAAATTCATATTTTTCACATCAAAATATGTAGGGAATGTTCCTTCTACCTCTTATGCTCTTACTGACAAGCTCTTACCCGATCTATATAAAATTCTTATATCAGAAGAAACGAATGCTTCTATGCAAGATTCCCTCATTTTAAATAATTTGCCACCATATCCTCATACCTTAGGCCTCCCACAACCTATGGGAAGTATTTACCAAGTCAGGAGCTATGCCTTTATTTATAAGGGATATGACTGGGGTAGAATACCCAGAAACATCAGAACTCATTATAATGGATATGCTCGATGTTATTTTAATAATGAGTATATAAAAGTTAAACCTATAATGCTTAAATTGGGATATAAAGGGAAAGGTTTGGAACATTTCTAGAATGGTATGAAAGAACCTTTTGAGGTAGAATCGTGGCCTGCCCAATGTGGTGTGGGCCTATTTTCTAGTAAGGTTCAACCATTCCCATTTGAGGATGATGACCATCTTATATGTTACCAAGAATATTTAGATGAACACAATGCTTTGCATTTAACGAATAAGACATTCACATGTAATATGCTATCTATAGCTTATCCTGAGATGATCACTGAATCCAACGATGAGTTGGAGGGAGATATCTTTCATGATGTCTCCGTTGAGGAATTATTACATAGTGGATTTTATTTTGATGGCTCTATACCTAGTATAGCCCAGCTTGAGGCCATGACTCCTCAATATGAATTATCCAAGCTAACCTTGGAAGAATTATAAGAATTGGGCATTTCACCCGCCCCACCTAATTTTGAGAGATCTACACATGGAAGTAGAAAATGTCATAAAAATTAACATTGGAACCAACGATAACCCACACATAATCAACATTGGATCAGAATTGAGTCAAGAAAAATAGGATAAAGACATTGCATTTCTTAAAGAATATGAAGATGTTTTTGCTTGGACATACTAAGATATGCCAGGTTTAGACCCTTTTGTAGTTATGCATCACCTAGTAGTGCATCTGGATGTTAAACCTATTAAGCAGAAGCTTAGAAAAATGCATCCTAAAGTGTCCTTACTAGTCAAAGGGGAGTTAGAAAAACTCCTGAATGTTATTTTTGTACAAGCCATTGATTATGCTAAATGGAACTCAAATGTAGTTCCAATAACTAAGAAAGAAGCTACTAAGATTAGGTTTTGTACAGACTTTAGAGATATTAATGATGCATGCCCTAAAGACGATTTTTCCCTTCCCAATATGGATCAAATCATTGACTTTACTATTGGGAGTGGAATGATATCCTTAATGGATGGATTTTCTAGCTATAATCAGATCAGGATAGCTCCCGAAGATCAGGCTAAAACAACCTTTATTACCCCTTGGGGGACTTTTTGTTGGAAAGTGATGCCATTCGGTTTGAAGAATGTAGGTGCAACCTATCAACGAGCCATGACTTATATATTTCATGATATGATGCATGATATACTACATGATTATGTAGATGACATTATAGCTCATTCTACTGAAGAATATGACCATTTAGATGACTTGAGAAAAGTATTTGATTGGTTAAGGGAATATCTTATCCGATTGAATCTAGCCAAATGTATATTTGAAGTTAAGTCAGGTAAATTATTGGGGGTTATAGTTTATTTACGTGGCATCAAAATTGACCCTATCAAGATTATTACTATCACTGATATGCCCACACCTACAAATATATCTGAATTACGGAGTCTACAAGGTAAGCTTCAAGCAATCTGTCGCTTCATCGATAAGCTGGCAGATAAAACTAGACCCTTTATTAAGCTTCTTAAGAAGGATGTCTCTTTCCATTGGGACGATGAATGTAAGGAAGCATTTGAACTCCTCTAACAATATCTTCTTAACCCACCTATACTTTTGCCACCTAAACCTGATTGCCCATTTATCTTGTATATTTTTGCTTCAAATTTTGCTTTAGGAGCTATGTTAGATCAACTTGATGATGAGAAAAGAGAGCATGTTAATTATTACATTAGTATAACATTAATTAGTTATGAAACCCATTACACAACATTAGAGAAGGTATGTCTAGCAATCGTATTTTCTACATAGAAACTATGCCATTATATGCTCAGTTAAAAAACATACGTTATTGCTAAATCTGATCCATTGGGGTATCTCATGAGTCGACCTTATTTATCTGGTCGCACAGTGAAGTGGGTTCTTGCTCTAAGCAATTTTGAACTCATGTTTATAGGACATAAGTTTGTTAAGGGTCAAATCATAGCAGATCAATTAGATGTTGCACCCTTAGAGTCCACCCATCCCCTCATCACTGAGTTTCCTAATGAATGCCTTAACCTAGAGGTGGATCATTCAGAGCAATGGTCCCTATACTTTGATGGAGCCCAATGCATGAGTGGGGTTGGTGAAGGTATTATTTTGATATCTCCATAGAAACATCTCATACCTCTATCATTTAAATTAATGTTTTCCTGTACTAATAACACTGCTAAATATGAGGCTCTAATCCTTGGATTACAAGATACCTTGGCACTAAAAATTAAAAATCTATTAGTTTTTGGTGATTCTCAACTTGTTATAAATCAAATTAACTATGTTTATCAGACCAGAGATGATAAATTGCACCCATATAAAGCATATGTATTACAATTAATATCTTTATTTGATCAAGTTACCTTGGAAGCTATTCCTAGAACTAGCAATCATGCGGCTAATGCTATGGCCGCAGCTGCATCTCTTTTATCCTTGGAGTTAGATTATGAATATGCTACCATCATTATTCATTGACTCCAAGAACCTACTTCAACTAAATCATGCTTGGAACATTTGGACATGTTTCTAATCAAAAAAACTATTCTTGAACTTTGGTACACTGACATCCTCAATTTTCTTCAAAATGGATCCTTCCTTGAAGGTTTTAATAGAAACCATCATCGGTTATTACATAGACAAGCAAGTCACTTCGTAATAATTGGAAATACATTGTATAGGAGATCTTTTGAAGGTATCCTATTGAGATGTTTGAATCTAGAAGAGTCTAGATTAGCTTTGAGTGAATCCCATGATGGATATTCTGGGGGACACTTTAGTGGTAGCGCCATTGCTAAGAAGCTCCTTAGGATAGGATATTTTTGGCCTCCCATGGAGAATGATGCACATGATTACGTGCACCATTGCAAAAAGTTCCAAAAACACGCTGGCCTTGTCCATGCACCTGCATAAGAACTGTAGGCTATTTCATCTCCTTGGCCCTTTTCAAAATGGGGCTTAGACATCATCAAAAAAATCAATCCTATGTCATCTAATGGACATAAATTCATCATAACCATCATCAAGTATTTTACGAAGTGGGTCAAAGCTGTGCCCTTAGCTTCTTGCACTGGAATGCAAGTTTCCAAGTTTATTCTTAATCAAATTATTTGTAGGTTCAAAATTCCTACAAATCTCATCTCGAATAATGGAACTTGTTTCAAAAAAAAAGATGTAAAGAAACTATGTCAAAAATATAAAATTCAACATCGTTGGTCCACTCCCTATTATCCTCAGGGTAATGGCCAAGCAGAAGCATCTAATAAAACATTAATTAAAATCCTCAAGAGACTGGTCAATAAATCTGGTTGTGATTGGCACATTCAATTATATCCTACTTTGTGGGCTTATCGAACTAGCATTCATACTCCCACGAGAACTTCACCTTTTGTTTTGGTTTATGGCATTGAAGCTATTTTTCCCTTTGAACTAGAAGTTCCTTCTTTGGCTCTACTACTTCAAGATACTAAAGTAGGAGATGAATATCGTGCTGGCAGATTTAGTCAGCTAGAACTCCTAGATGAAAATCACATTAATTCTTTGGAGCATCTTCGTTCCTACCAGAACAAGCTCAAACGAGCATATCTCAAGAAAGTTCATAATCGATCCTTTGAGATCGATGACCTTGTCTTAAAAGAAAATTAAAAAAAATACTAATGCAACTAAAGACCTTAAAGGTAAATTCGAGCCTAACTAGCTTGGGCCATATATTATCACTGCTAAATTTGGATCGGGAGCATACAAATTAGCTAGCTTAGATGGTAAAGATCTTAAATAACCTATGACCATTATGCATCTTAAGCACTATTATGCATAAATCTAGTAATTTCGTCACTGTATATATTATACATATTGTCTCATATTAGTAATTCATATAAAAATTTCAAAAACAATAATATTATGTATTCTCTCAATTCATAAATTAAAATCAAAATATAAAAAAATCAAAATCATCAAAATCCTCAAAAACATCTTCTATTTTGCACCTATCAATTCTTGCAGTATTGCAGTTATATTTTCAGTTATTTTAGATAAAATAACATTTATCTGGAATCCCTCACTTTCACACTCACATGAATAAATATCTTGATATTATTTGGTATGATTATTAATTTCTCTTATATAAAAGTCCACAATTTAATTAAATAAATTTTTGAGCATAGAGAACTGATCTTGTTATTTACTTGAACCAAGTACACATTTTCACATTAAAATGATTTAATTGCAAATTTAAAATGATGCTACACAATAGAAGTGGTCTCTTGAGCGAAAGGTTTCCCCTGCTATCCTATCATGCACATGGTCTAGAATCTTTGATAATTGACAAAAGGACAAGCTCACTCCTACCCAGAATAAAAATCCCTTGCTCGACAGCCAATTCGAGCAAGTATCCCTAGTATAGGAAGAAAAATAAAAAGAAAAATAAAATCAAGAAAAATCATGAGAAAAAGAGAAATTATTTAGAAGCATTATTTCAGTATCATTTTGTACCATCTCAACAATATTTTAGCATTATCTCAGTGTCAAGCAAATATAGAAAAATAAAATAAATGAAAAATCAAAAAGCAATAAATCCCTTCCCCCCCCTTTGAAAGAAGGAAGTATGAAACTTGAATCCCTGGAATTCTCAATTATTCAAAAACTGTGAGATAAACCCCATAACAGGTGATTTGTTCCCAACTTGCTTGACATTGGGTAACTCTTAGCGTGGTGATATGTCTGTCACATTAGCGACCTTCTTTTGTACAGACCTATGTCCGCTTATGGATCAGCTAGCTCTTGATGACCTGACTTACATAGTAGTCTGGTACGGTTACATGCATATAAATCATGGTCAACGAACACTCATTTGGTTAATTCAAATTACTTGTATCAAATTATCTTGCTCGAAATCGGTAAATGAACATTACAATTGCACACACATTTGTGTTTGAGAGATTTTGTATCATTATGATAGATCAAGATCGTCAATGAACTCATGTATGCACATGACATTCCTTACAAATCTAAATTTTGTCATATTTATTCAAATATTCTGGAATAATTTGACTTTTTTCCTTGAGAATATCTGCTTAGCGTAAAATCAATTAAATACATTTTTTTCAAAAATCCAAAATTTTCTTGCAAAACATGTTAAAAAATCTAGCAATAAAGTCACATTTATATATTTTCAACTTTCGCGACGATGGTATAGTTCCTAAACCTAAATTGGAATTTTATGCCTAGTGCAAATCCTGATTTTTATATTTTCTATTTATCTTAAAATTAAAAATAAACTATGCAATAAAAATATTATATCAATTTCTTCTTTGGATTTCGCAATGATGGTATAATTCTATACCTAAAATTCTATGCCTAACACAAACAATCATTCTAATTTTATTTCCCATTTATTTAATCCATAAAAGCATATGGCTTAAATCATTATGTTACACAATTGTGCTTTAAAAAGAAAAAAAAAATTCCTATTTCATTTCATTATGTCAACATTCATTTTTTTTGTGATGATGGTATAATTCCTAGGGAATTGTTCAAATTTCTATCATACTTAGGAATTTTATGCCTAGCAAAAATCATATTTTTAATATTTCATGCATAATATTTTCATGGAAATCTGAAAACAAATCATCACTATCATCATTTTTCATCATCACAACACAAAGTCTTAAGAAATTCTCTTAAGCATCCTTTTACTTTTAGCAATATTTCTCTCATACCGGTATTAGCTTTATGACCTAGCCAGCGGCGACTCCATGAAATGGTCATGTAACAACGATAATGTCCTTTGAAATTATTGTTAGAAGTCACTTTATTTTCATCAAAACACACCACAATAACTAGTTTGTTTACATCATATTATTTCATTTAATTTTATAGCATGACATAAAATTATAATATTTTCAATGACATAATTACATGAATATTCAATCAATAATTAGAATATTAAAGCATCATAAAACATATGCACAAGTCATATCACAAAAAAGAACATCATATATATCAAGAAGTATATACATCATATCAAAATGGATTGGTATGCCATAATCTATACCCTGGCATACTCAATCATCTCAAAAATAGTCTATGTACAATGTGCATCTAGTCTCGAGAAGAGCTCTAGCTCTCATCCTCATCTCCTCTCCTGCCATGAGGTGGAGGATGTGGTCCCATCGAAGCCCGTCCTGTATCATGGGTCTTCGACGTCGATCGTGATGATGTCCTCGACGACCCCATCCTAATTGGCTTTGTAATTCCAGCTAGAAACTACATCCTCTAGCCCTCTGGAACCAACTGGTAGTACACTCCTTGATAGAACGCGATCTAAGCAACTGACCATGCTAGCTCCAAAATGCTTGCCCCTTCGCTTCGAGCCCTGAGCCATGTAGCCTCATCTTGCAGAGTCTGCACCTGAGCTTGTCGGCAGGCATTCTCCACCTGAAGACCTATCATCTTGCTACTCTCCCCCACATTGACACCCTTGCCCCTATTAGGCGATGGTGGCCTATACCTCTACTAAGGAGGGAGTATTTCTCTCCTCTCCTCTCTCCTCTCCTCCCTCCTATCTGGCCACTACTGTCTCTCTGGAGCCTGTGGTACTCTTCGACATTTCTCCTAAGGAGGCCATCACTGATACCTCCCTTCATGACCCCTCATTGCATTGATGGTAGCCTGGTGCCACCTCTCCATCCATTGCACTATAGTGTGCATCGAACCTTATGCCCTCATCATCCGAGGAGGGTGAATTCCTGCATACCAAGCATCATATCTATCTGCTATCCCCACATCATCCCCATCCACTGGCTGAATAGGGGCATCATCAGCATCCTGATTCTAGAACCTCTACATGTCTAGAGCCCCACTCAGTGTGGTACTATCCCACATAGTCTAGGAGTACTCATAATCCCTAAGAGTAGGGATCCCATGCTATAGACTGAACTACCTCAAAACATGGTCATAGCGGTGGAGCTCTACCTCTCCCCATTCTATCCTCAACCATATGACTCGCCTGATGTGAGCCAAATCTTTTCCATCCTCTACCCACCCTAGATGCTCTCTCCATGGTCTCTAGGTGATCCAATCTAGGGTGAGGTCATCCAGCAACCTTCGAGATGTTAGAAGATCTATTTGCCATTGTGATCCTCTTTGGAGCCACCAATAGAAAACCTAGGGTCTATCCCGGTCAAATCCTATCAACGAAAGCCCTACCGACCTCCGCATCACTATGTGCTCCCAACACCAAACCTGTAGAAGCGATGTCAGCACCATACATCGACCCCCATTATATATGACCCCATAAAGGATCCTATACAAGTGACACAGTACAAAGCTATCCCAAGAAAACCTATATCCATGGTCTCTTATGTCACAAACCACATCTGAGAGTAGCCACGATAATTTGCATCTGCTTTGGTGGCATAGAAGAAGGCCACCCACCACCCCTACCAAAACTTGGGTCAACCGAGATGCCCTAGGCATCCGCCTCAAAGCCTCGATGTTCACTTTGCCCTTCTCTAGGATGAAGCTCGGGTCCTTGCATAATATCATCATGGTGTGGCCCTGATTTGCCAAAGAGGTCATGAATCGACCCTATATGGGGATCCTCAAGATCCTCCATACATCCTATAGAGTGGGAGTCATATCCCTTATCGATATCCAAAAGCAAGATGACTCCAGATACCATCTCTTTGCTAGGGCTATCAGTATCCCCATGTCTGTAGGAATTTTTGGCATCCCTGCCACATGCTGCAGTCCTACCTCTGCAAATATGTCTTGTTTGGCCTGATCGAATGTGTCCAAATCATCTTTTAGACCTCCGTATTTTCACTCTTGACTCTATAGCAATCCCCTCTGCAAAATAAGTAATAAAACAACAAAAATCATTAGTACATAATCATTAAAAAATCAATTAAAATCAAATCATCCCATAAAAGGTGATATCACTGATTTTTGGATGATATCATACCAAATTTACATACAATCATCTTTAATAGGATGAAATCATCT
This sequence comes from Wollemia nobilis, assembly GCA_028583015.1. NCBI lineage: Eukaryota > Viridiplantae > Streptophyta > Pinopsida > Araucariales > Araucariaceae > Wollemia > Wollemia nobilis. The sequence continues at coordinate 527,560 of JAQPPZ010001870.1, forward strand.
CCATTCTTCAATTTTGGGATCACCCCTTATTGGACGGGATCGCCCCTATTTCTTCGATTTTGTCCCTAGACGAAATTGGCAATATAGAGACGATTTCATCGTCGACCTAAAAACGGTCGCGACGCCCAAAAAAATTAAAATTCAATTCAAAAATCAAATAAATCAAGTTAAAAACATAGTAAAACTAGGTTTAGATCCTTACCCGCAACCTGCGTTAGATCTCTGTCGATCTGTGCACCATTTCCACCATTTTGCTTGCAGAACTCTGAAACAACGAAAGTGAACAGTAAAAATGAATTAAGGTTTTACCCTATTTTAGTTAATTTTATTCAAAAACAACTTTTTTTTTAATTTTTCCTTTTTTGTGCTTTTACCTCAAATGTTCGAGTTGGGTAAAAACTCAGAGGGGGAACCATAGCAAACAGTCATACGATTCGACCTAGAATCATCGTCTAAAAAATGGAATAAATTTTTGCTTTCTTGTAAAGCATGAAGAACTCGTCTTTAATGCATTTTTTTTAGAAAATTCGCTAAAGAGGGGGCAAAATGTAGCACCCTAAAATTGGCATAGTTAAACCATCAGTAAAAAGTAGAAATTTGAATTTTAACCCCAAAACCGCTCGTTAACCGCTTACCTCATTTTTCACACCATTTTTAGAGGTTGTTGTGACCGTTGGATGATATCATTGTCGATCTGATGTTATCGTCCCAAATCAGACGAATTCATCTGGAACAGAATGTCCAAACAATTTCGGCCCAAAATTGAATTTTCACAATTAGCTTATGTTCCAACGGCCTCTCCAACTTGGTCAGAAGCGTGTCTACGCGGTTGGAGATTCCCACGCTGGGGATCTCCCGGATTGGGATGATCCCCAACCTCCTAACCTCCCCCTAATCCTATATAAACTAGAATTTTCCCAGTTTATCCCTCTGACTCTCTACCTGATTCCCTACCTGGCTGCTTGACTGATTGTTTACCTGCAATTTTAGTTTTTTTGTGATCTCCCATAATTTGCACTTGTGTTTTTAATTTTTTTTGCAGGATTTCACTGTGTTTTGGTCAGATCTAGCTTGGATCATTGCAGGTGATTCAACTACAATTTTAGACAATCCTATTAATATCGGCAACAATCTTGTACGATTACAGACAATCTGGTCTACAATTCAACTTAGGGGTAATTAGAGCCTTGCGTTTGCATTCTCTACCTTATTTTCTTTATTTATTGGTGCATTAGATTAATTTACTTCTATTTTGCATCTTGGAGTTCACCTCATTTGGCATAATTGCATGATAAAATTCAAAATAATTTTCCAAAATAGTACATCTCATTTAATTTTATATTTAGATTTATCATTCAAACATCTATACTCTTATTTTTATCATTTTGCATCATTCTTACAATTATATTTTTGGTTTTTGGTGTATGTTTTCTTGATTGTCGATTTCTAATGAATTCGCCTGACGAATTCGTCAGGTCGTTGATGATCATGGGTGATCTCAGATGATCTCCTATGATTTGGGACAATTATGTATAATTATAGATGATCTTGTCATATCCGGGATGATCTGGACTCATACAAGCTTCAAAATCTTCATCAGACATCAGAAATCAGGTGTACTCTTATCCATTTTATATATTCTCTGTATTCAATCACAATAGGATTCATTTATGTTTACTGTCTTCATATAAATCAAAATCTTCATATAGAATAACTTAGCTTCATTTTGGCCAACCTAGGAATCTGAATGATTGAACATAAAATGGACAAATCAAACCCATTCTTAACCTAGGCATGGAAACTGCCACTCAAAGTTTCTTGGGAACCCCACCATCCGTCAAAAATTCACCTTTATACCCCTCCCCCGAGAGGCGCAACATTCAAAGGGCCTCTCCATCCGAGGTATTGTTCCATCCTTTTCTCACCCCCCTTTTGGGTACGGATCCTTTAGCTTGAAGGTAAGGATGTGAAAATTTTGGGTGATACAATTCTATTTTTGGTAATAGAAGAGAAAGATGACACTCCTATTGAAGATCAAGTAGAAGATGATTTTGACCAAGTAGAAGGAAAAGAAGATGCTCTTATAATTTAATACCTAGAGGAAGATTCAAAAAGAAGAAGCCATAGTTGACCTAGAAGAGGATCTTGTTGTTGCTATTAGAGAGTTGAAAAGAGTTAGAAATAAGAACTCAAGACTGAAGGTTCAAGTTCAAGAATATGAGGAAACAAAGGAAACGCTTCTACAAGATCTCAAAAAATTTAAATTTAAGCCGAGGATATTTGAAGAATTTATGGTTGAAAAGTTAGAGGTAAAAGAGTTAGAATGTGTAATATTAGAACATGAAGTGGTTTCTCTAAGGATGGAAGTGAAATATTCTAAGGATAAGTTGCACAGGTTTGGGAAAAGTTTAAAAAATTTGGATAACATTATCAAAGCACAAAGATATTCATTTATCAAAACAAGACTTGGTTTTGAAAAAGGACAAGAGGTCCAAAAAATTAGTAAAAATAAAAATAGAAATAAGTTTTAGAGGAAGAGATTGAATAAGAACCTAAGACCTATGCTGATATGTTGAAGAGTGAAAACTTCATTGAGAAAGAAAACAATGCACAAACAAGAAACAGGGATTGTTATAGAGAAGGCAAAGAAAGGACTAAGAGACCATATTTTTCAAGACAAAATGAATATTTCTTCCAAGGGAATTATTTTTAATGTAATAATTTTGGTCACAAAGCTATGCATTACAAGGTTTATGAAAATAAGGATTAAGGCTTCACTAAGAGGAACTTCAACTCATTCAAATATGGATATTTTTTCAAGGTTATTTCTACTCATGTAATCAATTTGGTCATAAAGCTATACACTACAAGATTCATTATAGAAATGATTATGGATTCACTAGGAGGAACTTCAAGTCATTTGAATCTTCCAAGAACTACAACATCAAGTGTTACAATTTCAATGATTTTGGGCATAAGGCTAAGTGGTGTAGAATAGAGTTTTTGGAACTTCCAAAGATAAGCAAGAATAGGGTTGCCCAAAAAGATCAAAATGGCATACTACAAAGGTGTTGAAAATAAGGTTGAAAAGGAAGAAGAGCATTGTAAGTTGGGAGCAGATTGTACGCAGCAAATCCACCTTCTAGAGAAGTGAAAGTGATCAAATGGTTTTGCTCAATTTTGATAATTTTGACAGCTAGTACAAGTTTAGCAAATTATATAGGTAGGAGTAAAATATACAACCATAAGGGAAAACCATACAACCAAGAGGTAAAACCATACAAGGTGAAGGTAAACCATACAAGGTGCACTAAAATTCAATGAAATACATAGGAAATATAATTTCAGGTTGAAATGGGGCATAGGTTTGATAATTAAAGTGTTAGACCTAGTAAAAGCCTTAATTAATGCATTCTATTATACATGGGAAGTTGTAAAATAACTAATTTCCTTAAGAACCACTTTGGAATGGCCTGGGCAATGTTATATAAGGCCCCATTTTAAAAATATAGGTCTGGTTGTTGTTGGGTATTTACTGGTTGTAATTTGACTAAGTTATGTCATTATGTCCCGAGTTCTAGGTATGATTGTTGTATATCATCCATGTTGTAAGTAAAATCTTGACATAATGATATACAAATGATAAAATTCATGTTTTCCAGGTTGTGTACGATTTTTGGCATGGATGAATGACAATTTAAGACTTACTGATGTTGCGTGTACTTTCTAGTGATTGCTTTGGTTAGTTTATGCCTTGTTGTGATAGGATGGATTAATATAGTACTTGTGAAGATTTATGGAATGATATATGCTGATTTTTATGTTAGAAAATACATTGTGAAACCTGCTATACAATTTTTGGATGTAGCCCTAGGAATTGCATCTCTCTCAAGCCCCGTAGATATGTTTTGCATGTTGTAGGAAAAGGATTAATTGGCATATTAAAACCTTACAAAACCTATCTAAGAGATATTTTTCCATTAGAATATCAAATTTAGAATTTGGATGCACTTTTTTTCATACAGATCCTACACCAGAGTTCGTACAAATCGTACAAATACAATTTACCTGATTTGGTAATTCAGATGATAGAAATAAATTTACCCAAATTGGCAGTTTTGTGGAATCGACTTATTAATTACAAAACTGTGTACAATAGCCTCCAAAACTGAATATGACAGTTTTTATGAGTGTATAATTGTACAAGCCATGACACTATATGATTTTGGATCATACAGTGTGTCGAATTGACTTTCGTACAAGTTGTTCATTAGGTATAAAAGGGTAGTTTTAGGGACTATAAGGTCCTACGATTTGGTAAAAAAGTTATAGATAATATATTGATAATTACAAACTCTATAAAAATACCTTCCCACTAGGAATAATGTACCACTATGCTACATTTTGTGTCATTGCCTTATCAAATCTGGCATTTTTGTTAAAATGGGTCAAATTGACAAAGAAAGAATACTACAAAAATTGGAGGTGAATGAAAAACACCAGTGTACAAAGGGATAGGAGATGGGAAGTACGATATAAAATTATAGTAATAAGGAGCATGAGGATCACTCATAGAGAGAATACAAGTAACTCAGACCATAGTACACATGAACCAAAAATAGAGCAAGTTTGGACATCCGAAGAAGGAGACTTTGAGGTGTTGTCGATAGAGACAAAATATGAGGAAATAGAATCATGTAGAATAAAAATGAGAGTTGACAGAGAGACATTACAAGAGGACAGATAGTGGATGGTGACACTTGAGAAATTAGCAAAAGGGTTGCAAGGGAGTGCAGAGAATGGGATTCAGGCACTAGAGCAACAAGGCATAAGGTTTCAGGAGGAAAGACCAAGACCATATCCCCCAAATCATTGAAGGAGGTCATAGAGTGAAGATGCATGAGATTTTGGTCAATGAGTGGTGGGATATAACAAGATACCTTGAATAGAAACTTTTTATGACAACGGTAACAAGACACCTCCAAGGAGGAATTATACATAAATCCCACAGGAAATCCCAAGTGAAAGTGACAATTCTTCGAAGATGGCTAACAAGGCAACCAAACAAAGATTTCCATGATTTTTAGGTGAGGGTAAGGAAGACCCCACAAGAAACATTGGAATTTGTATAACCATTTGGAGAGAAAATGGTGTACACATACCAGATGACTGGGTAAATTTATTTCCTACTACTTTGAGAGGATTAGTAATTGATTGGTATTTGAAGAGAGAAAATACCACAGATTTTCAGACTTGGAATAAGATAAAGGAGAAGTTCATTGAAGAATTTTGACCTTTGAAGGATTATGGAGTCATTGTTACTGAAATTTATGTAATAAAGCAAAATCTGATGAAGATGTGAAATCATACAACCGTAGACTAAAGTAATTAGTTGATAATATGCAGATTAGTCTAGCAGATGTCTTGATAAAGTGATGGTTTGTTGATGGATTACTACCAAAATATAAGAAAAATATGAATGAAGTACCATCAAAAATATGTGAAGAAGCTTTAAAGCATGCAAAGAATTTTGAAAGTGGATCAAAACAGATGTATACAGGAATTTTGTCTCACCCTAAGTCTAATGATTCATATACTAGAGAAGATGACACTATACAGAGGATAGTAGCATCATTTCATTAGGAGTTTGACAAGATAATGAAATAACAAAGGAGCAAACCTGATAGGAATGACATTTGGTGCACAGAATGCAAGATAGAGGGTCATACAAATGTAAAGTATCCATGCAATGATTATTGCCATATTTTTAATGTGATGGGACATGAGGTAATGCTATGTTCATATAATGCAAGAGTACATCCACAGGTCTTGTCAATCCAAGAGCAAGAAGAGAAACCAAAGGCCCAAGGGAGTGGGCAAAAAGCAACAAGTGGTGGTTATAGGAATAGTAGGCGAGGTGGAAGGCCAAACTAGGGCAATCAACAAGGAGGCCAAGGTTGTTTGCAGTATGAATCGAAAGGAAGACCAATCATATAGTGTCGCAATTACCAAGAATGGGGGCATTTTGTAAAAAATTGTCCTTCACCTCAGAGGCAAGAAACACCACAAGAAAGTACTACACATATGTGTAGATGGTGTGGTCTAGGGAACCACAAAGAAGCAAATTTTCCAAAGCAAGAAATTTCAAGTAACCCATAGAATATAAATTATTTAGACATCGAGGTTCCTCAAGTTAAGGAGGAAACCCAAGAAGTATTAGCCATGATGAGAAATAAGGCTAAAAATGATAAGTATTCAAATCCAACAAAGGAAAAGCAATGCTAGCAAGTAGCAAATAAAATACTACAGGATGAAACACAAAAAGCTAAACAAGTGAAGTTAGCCAAAGGAAAGGAACTAAAAAAGCCATCAAAATAGAAGGTGATTGTGCAAAGTCTGGTAGCACAGGTTCTAGACACCACAGTAGAGAATAAAGTATCAAACCTGTTGGAAGTTATTCCAACATTGCAGAAAGCAATTGTGGAAGAAATACAACCACATAAGGTGATGGAATTACAAAGCCAACCAATTCAAGAAAAGGAAATAAAATATAAATTTATGGATCTAACTATATTGATGATTGGTGTGGGAAAGAAACTTGCATTAGTTCATATGGATATCCTAGGGCACAAATTAACACAAGTTATTATGGACGGAGGATCCAATGTTAATGTGCTACCTGAAAGAAATTAGCTAGAACTAGGTGCTCCATCTCTATTGGCATCGAGCTTTCGATTATATGGTGTTGATCAGTATGGTATTGAGACAAAGGGGGTCTTAGCAGCACAACAAGTGGTGATAGCTAACCAAGATTTTGTCTTGGATTTTATTGTGATTACAATGCAAAATCCTGCATACGATGCTCTCTTGGGGAGAGGATGGCTATGATTATCCAAAGTTAATCACATCTGGGAAAAGAATCAGATCACATTCAAGAAGGAACAACATAAATATATGATGAATCTAGCTAATCAAAAATTCAGTGAGGATGTAGCCACGATGGATGAATCAGATTATTCCTCAGGAGATGAAGGGTATGAACCTGACGAAGAAGGAATGTTGTACCTAGATGAATGTAGTGAAGATGAAGCTAGATCTGATAGCGGAATTCTTCATTGGTAAATGGAGGAGTACAAAATTTTTTAGCCCAACCACCTTTATATCGAGTCAGAGGAGATCAATGAAAACCAAGACAAACCAAAAGTTAGTCGAGAACCTAAGAAGGAGGTAGAAGAGAAATGGATGTTTCCAAAACAAATTGGAGAGTATATAGTAGGATATGCAGAGATTGATACAAGACCAACACACCTGAAGAATGTGGAGAAAGCAGTGAGTGAGTTGAAGAATATGAAATATGAATAACCTCAAATAGTGGACATGAATCTAGGAATAGAGGAGGAACCTAGGATGATTCACTATGGTGATGATTGGGACCCTGTACTAAAAGTGGTGACTTTTAAGATATTCTTGGAATATAAGGATGTCTTTTCATGGACATATAAGGACTTGAAGGTAGTACCATAGAGTTATGTATCCACAATATTACACTAATGCCTAGAGCTCAAGCCATAAGAAAGAGGGCATATATAATGAATTCAAAGTATGCTGCATTAGTGAATGCGAAGATAGAAAATATGTTGGAAGCAGGAATCGTCTTCAAGGTGAAAAACAGTGAATAGATCTCATCTATAGTGATCACCTTGAATAAGTAAGTAGACAAGATCATAATATGCATGTACTTTAGGATTATGAGTGTAGTAACTATTAAGGACCCCTTCCCCATTCCCTTCATAGATTCCATATTGGAAGAAGTCATCGGACACGAGATATATTCATTTTTGGATGGGTTTTCAAGGTATAATCAAATCATCATAGCCGAGGAGGATAAACTAAAGACCAAATTTATTATGGAGAATGGTATTTATGCATACAATCAAATACCATTTGGGCTCTGTAATGACCTAGCTACATTTTAGTGTATCATACTGTATATATTTGATAAATTGGCAACAAGAAACGTTAAAGTATTTTTGGATGATTGGTCCATTTATGGAAATATCAAGGAGCATCTTCTTTTCCTTAGTGAATGTATGAGTAGGTGCAAAAATGCATAGATATCATTAAATCTTAGAAAATTCTACCTGATGGTATCATATGGAAAATTGTTAGGACACATAGTATGCAATGAAGAATTAAAAACATATCTTGATAAGATCCATGTGATATTGCACATGGAAGAACCATATGATGTGAGCTCAGTTAAAACCTTCTTTGGATTAACGGGATATTATCGAAGGTTTATCAGGAATTATGCACATGTATCCTACCCATTGGATTCGTTGAAAAAGAAGAATGTTCCTTTCAAATGGATAGAGGAGCATCGAGGAGTATTTGAGGAGCTAAAGGCTAAGCTTGTGAGTAGTCTGATTTTGGTGTTCCCAAACTGGGATAAGGAGTTCCATGTCCATATTGATGCTTCAAATTTTGCAATTGGATGTGCTTTGGCACAAGAAGGGCAGTTTAGGCTAGATCAGCCTATTTTATTTTCTAGTCATCTTTTGTCAAGGCTAGAGAGAAATTATAGTACAACAAAAAGAGAATATTTGGGAATGGTATATGCAGTTCAAAATTTTAGGCATTACCTATTGGCAAATACCTTTTCCTTCTATGTCGATCACCAAGCTCTGTTGTACTTGATAAATAAGCTAGTGATACAAGGATATGTCAGTAGGTGGCTTGTCACCCTATAAGAGTTCATATTTCGAGTAGTAGTAAGACTTGGTAAGAAGCATGTCATTGTAGACCAGTTGTCTCGAATACGATCAGGAGAGCCTACAGGAATGGGAGTTCTAGATGAATTATTAGATGCATAATTATTTGCCATCAATGTTGTTCCATCATGGTATAATTTGATTGGCCAATACCTATCCATAGGTGAGTTACCACAAGAAATAATGGCAACCAAGAAAAAGAAAGTGATCATGAATTCAACACCCTTCCAGGTGATAGCAAGATTTATGTATAATATGGGAAGTGATTGTATCCTACAAAGATGTGTGATGTAAGAAGAATTCAAAACAACATTGAAAGAGGCTCATGAAGGCTTAGCAGGAGGGCACATGAGACCAGATACAATAGCTAGAAAAATATTATTAGTTGGACTATGGTGGCCCACATTGTATAATAATGTGAAAGAGTATGTACAAGGATGCGATATGTACCAAAGGGTAGGAAAGTTGGTAAAGAGGGACTTTATGCCTTTGCATCCATCACAACCCCAAGAAATATTTGAGCGATGGGGGTTAGACTTCATTAGACCATTGAAAACATATCGACAAAGGAAGTTTAGATACATTGTAGTTGCAAGAGAGTACTTAACAAAATAGGTCAAAGTAAGAGCATTACTTGACAACTCATAAAAAAGTATAGTAAGATTTCTATATGAGCAGGTAATCACAAGATTTGATATTCCACTACAAATAACAACTGATCGAGGGGGAAACTTTATCAATGAAATTATCAAAATTCTAACAATGGAGTTTAGGATTTTACACTCATTCTCTAGTCTGTATTATCCCAGAGCTAATGGGAAGGCAAAAGCAACAAATAAAGTCATGGTATATACTCTATAAAACTTGTGGAATAGAGGGAGCTAATTGGGAGAAAATGCTACTGTCTATTTTGTGGTTATATAGAATAAATTTTAAACCTACAACAAAACATACACCTTTCCAATTAATGTATGGACAAGAAGTAGTCATACCAGTTAAATTCTGGATACCAAGTTTGAGAGTCACGGTAGAGCATCACTTGGATTATCAAGAAATTTTGGAAGAGCAATTGAAAACATTGATCAAATTAGATGAAATAAAAGTCATGGCACAATGGGTGATTGAGTTAGCGCAATGGTACAATGGCACATTTGAGGAAGTTAGAACTTAGTCCGAGTGACTTGGTTCTAAAGTTTAATGGGAAGCGAGAAATCAAGCCTGGTAAGTTGAAGACGTTAGGCTTTGTCCCTATAAAGTAGTTGAATTAATGAATAATGGAGAATTCAATTTATAGAACTTGAATGGGACAAAGGTTCTTAACATTGTAAATGGCTCAAAGTTGAAGCCTTACAAGGTACAATGCTTATTAATTTCTTCAGAAGAGATTGAAAAATGAAGATGAGTAGAAGCTCAAAGGGGAGCTCAAATTAATCCAAGTCCATCATAGGAGGATCCTGACACAGAACTAATACACTTATTTGTAGAAGGAGAGGAGACGTGACCAACCATATAACATCAAGAGTTGGAATCTCGACCTAGAGAAAGAAGAATATTGCAAGTACATGTCAGATTTACATATGGAACCAAACGAATAGAGGAAGAAGATGAATAATGGATTCCTCCAAATGAAATAGGATATCAAGAGATAGTAATGTTACCCAAGAATAGGGGAATATGGGAAGAAGCACCACTAGTAAGTAGAAATATGATGTATCCTTAGGTAGAACGGAGGGAACTACCCAAGCAAGTGGAAGGATACGGTTAACAGTACGATATGAGGATAGAGTGGATACCTTTGAAATGGAAGTTTCGAAGGAAGACAGGAATTATACCATCAATCAAAAATTGGTTGGACTTACTCCATTGGCTCAGATAGAGCTATTATAGTAGAGAATGCGGGTACAAACTCAACAACTACAAGAAGAATACCAGACGTTGCAAGGTCATGATGCAAGGTTGAGAGAAAAAATCATCCAATAATTGGATAGTACAATATGAAGGCTGGATGAGCAAATAACAGCTAGGATACAAGAGCTAGAAGGAGAACTTGAGGATGATGAGGGGATAACTCCAAGGAGAAGTATAATAAATGATGGAGCAAGCACAAGTTTAAAAGTACCACCAAGTGATCTGCCAATGATGAATGAAGATGCATAAATATTATGGCAAGACATTGAGGAAGCAACCACATCACCTGAATCACAAGGCAATGTACAACTAGATTTGAGTGACTCCAGTAATGAAGGAATACCTTGGCTAGTAATGGAACCTAGTATAGAAAGTAGTGTTGAGCAAGGTGTAGCAACAATGTTGTCATTATTGTCAACACAATCAGATATATCTGTTGATGTTGTGGATAGGAAGTTCAAAAGCTATTCAGATGCAAAAGACAGGAGTTCAAAGGTTATTCAAAGTATGTACAGTGATTTTCCAAGAAGACCGAAGTGGCCCATATGCAAAAGATCAAATAAAAAGACAAGTAAGAAAAGTGTCACGATATCATGACATATACAATAGGCAAGAAAAACTATCACGATTTCGCGACATGTTGGAAGAGAGATAAAAAGCAAGAAAAACTATCATAATTTTGTGACATGTTGGAAGAGAGAGAAAAAGTAAGAAAAATTGTCGCAATTTCATGACATGTTGGAAGAGAGAGAAAAAGTAGGAAAAACTATCGCGATTTCGTGACATGTTGGAAGAGAAAAAAGCAAGTGGAAAAACTGTCATGATTTCGCGACATGTTGGAAGAGAGAAAAAGCAGGAAAAACTGTCTCGATTTCACGACATGTTGGAAGAGAAAAAGGCAAGTGGAAAAACTGTCGCGATTTTGCGACATGTTGGAAGAGAAAGAGAAAGCAGGAAAAAGTGTCGCAATTTCGTGACAAGTTCAAAGAAAGAGAACAAGTAAGAAAAGTGTCATGATTTCGCGACATGTCGCATTTTCACGACTAAAATAGGAGAGAGAAAGTAAGTTGGAAAAGTGTCACGATTTCACATGTCGCATTTTTGCAACTAAAATAGGAGAGAGAAAGTAAGTTGGAAAAGTGTCACGATTTCACGACATGTCGCATTTTTGCGACTAAAATAGGAGAGAGAAAGTAAGTTGGAAAAGTGTCATGATTTTGCGACATGTCGCATTTTCGCAACTAAAATAGGAGAGAGAAAGTAAGTTGGAAAAGTGTCACGATTTCACGACATGTCGCATTTTCGCAACTAAAATAGGAGAGAGAAAGTAAGTTGGAAAAGTGTCACAATTTCACGACATGTCGCATTTTTGTGACAAAAGAAAGAGAGGAAGCGTACGAAAGTAGAACTGTCACGATTTCATGACAAAAGTAGATAAGAAGACTTCGAAGTCAGAAGTGTCGCGATTTCATGACAAAAGCTAAGTTGAAGACTATGGAGGTAGAAGTGTTGCGATATCGTGACAAAATAATAGAGAAAGCATACGGAGGCGAAAGTGTCACGATATCATGACATGTTGTATTTTCATGGGCCTAAGCAAAGAAAAATAGGAGAGAGAAAAAAGTGTCGCGATATCGCGACATGTTGCATTTTTGCAGGCCAAAGCAAAGAGAAAGAGGAGAGAGAAAAAAGTGTCACGATATCGCGACATGTTATATTTTTACGGCAACAACAACAAAAGAAGCTACAAAGGTAGAAATGTCACGATTTCATGATAGGTCATAAATGCGCAAGTCAAGAAGGAGAACCTGACTGAAATGAGAAGTATGATAGCCAACTAAAATTAGGGTTTATAGTTGTTATGAAAGCCAACCAAGATTAGGGTTTACAGTCGACTAATATTAAGATCTTCATCATAAAAAATATTGTTATAAAAGGAGGCATGTTTGGAGAATTGAGTGGTTGGTGGAATGAGTGTGAAATACGGTCATTGTGCACAGAGAGCAAGTCATGTCGAATCGTGCTAAGTGCAAAATTTACAAAGAGAGAAGAGTGCACAAAAGGGAGAAGACGATCATGAAGTTTGACTGTAACAAAGCAGAGTGTGCAAAGTGATTGCGTAGAGAGAGCAGAGTGCGTAGAGAGTGAAAAGGTTGAAGTTTGACCAGGTGTTGTTGTGATTGCGTAGAGAAAGTAGAGTGCATAGAGAATGCAAAGGTGAAGAAGACCAGTCAAGGTCTTGCAAAAGCAAAGATAAATCAGGGGTTAGTGCTCCTTCCAGTTGGTGCTGGTAAATCAAGGGTAGGAGCTCCTTTCTGTTGGTGCAGATAAATTAGGAGTTGGTGCTCCTTTCTGTTGGTGCAGATAAATCAAGGGTTGGTGCTCTTTCTAGTGGGTTTTGGTAAATTGATTGTAAATTTCTGCTTTGCAAAGGCTAGATTTGGATGGTAGTCCAAGTAGTCAATTTTTGAGGAGTACCCACATTGGTGAACCTCATTAAATCTTGTGTTATGTGATGCTATTTTGTTATAATTACTGTATCTAGTAATAAGTTTTAATTGTTGCGGTATTAAGAGCTATAAATTCAAGTTTAAAGAGCTACATTGATTCACCCCCCCATTTTAGTGTCATTGTAAGACTAATAATTGGTATCAGAGCTAAGTTCCTATACAAGCTTAACCGGCTAGGGTGATCTTGGAAGTAACACAATGGCAGGTGGTGAAGGCTTCTCATCAAACAAAGCACCATTGTTTGATGGATCTAATTATGTGTTCTAGAGAATCAATATGCAGACATATCTCTGTGCTTTGGGATACAACATCTAGAATTTAGTAGTTAGTGGATACACAATACCCATCACTCCTCCAAAAGAGGTTAACGAAAAGAAACTGTTTGAAAATAACTCAAAAGCAAAGAATGCTATCATGTGCGGATTAGCAGACAGTGAACTAGTAAAGATCATGAGCTGTAAAATGGCAAAATAAATATGGGACAAACTAAGGAGTATTCATGAAGGAGACGATAAGATCAAGGAGACCAAGTTACAGACACATTGAGCTTAGTTCGAAGCATTAAATATGAATGCCGATGAAAACATTGAGGCATATATGCTGAGAGTTAATGGAATCATTAATGCGATTAGAGGACTCGGTGAGGATATCGAAGACTCTACCATCATAAAAAAGGTATTAAGATATCTTCCTCAAAGGTTTGATTCTAAAGTCTCAATGATAGAAATTAAAAATCTAAATTATTTTAGTATAGATGAGATGTATGGTTCTTTGACTGCATATGAGATGAGGATAGGAAGATCTAAACCTAAAGATAGAGAAGTGGATTTTAAAGCCCTTAAAAATAAAAATGCAAAATAAGAGTCCGAGGAAGAAGAGACATCAGATTAAATTGAAGCAAACTTTGTTAGAAAACTAAAAATTGGAAAAGGAAAATACAGAGGAAAGCTATCGTTTAAATGTTTCAACTGTGGAAGCGTTGGGTATTTTGCGACTAAATGTCCACTTAATGAGAAGAAAAAAAATGATGAAGGATAGCACCAAGAAAGAAGTTATTGGAAGAAGAAAATGAATTTTAGAAAAGGCAAATTCAAGAAGAAAAGTTTCATCTCCAGGAATGCCAGTTCAACAGAAGACAGCTCCGGTGAGGATTTTGAAGAGGAAACAGGTGAAGCTCTTTTCATGGCATTTGAAGAAGTAAAATCAGAAAAGAAAGAAGGAGAATCATCAAATGGATCAAAGGCCAAAAATGTAGAATTCATAAAGAATGAATATAATAAACAAGTTGATCAAGGAAAAATGTCTCATGCAAAAGAAAGCAATAATGCCAGGCATGAAAGGAGAATTGACAATGATGGATTCACCAATGTCACACATCAAAGAAGAATACCTATGGCTCCTACGACAACATGGAAAATACCATCACCCAGGTTCAATTATCCCTTTTCTGGTTTCTATTTAAATGCAATGGCTATGGACATAAAATCTTAGTCTACAAATATAATGTAAGACCAAGGAATTTCACTAGTAGAAATGTCTTTTCTCTTTTGATGAATTATACAGTAGAATGTTATAAATGCCATAATTTTTGGCACATTGCAAGAAACTATAGAAGTATACTTGCATCAAATCAGTTTCAGGGAAGAAAATTTCAACAAAATAGGATGAGGCAAAATAGAAAACTTCTCAAAAAACATGCACAAGCTATTGATAAGGGAAAGGTAAAACAAGAGCCCAAAACGGTAATCAAACCAGAGTGGAGAAATAAAGAAGAAAGGAAATCGTGTCTCCTTGGACTGAAGGAGACTACTCCTCTATTGCACTAAGCAACTCCAGGTAGCACATCCTCATGGGGAGCAATCTTAAAGTTTTATTTTAATGCTCCTATGTATTTGTTTGGGTATCTAAGGATGAAAGGCAAGTAGTTAAGGGGAGTTGTCGTATAGTTGTCAAAGTGTGTTTCAGTTCATGTAGTTGTTTGTGGATGTACTGTGAAGTGTGGTGATTAAATTGAGAGTTGTCACCATTGGTAGTATTGCTATATGTCAATGTTGTACTTTTGATGGTTCTTACTACCATTGTTCAAAGTTATGGATTATAATAGTTTTGATAATTTGGTTTAGTGAAAGAGATGTTAAAAAAGTTCACAATGGAGGATGGTAAGCCAGCTAGCACTGCCATGACGACAGGTTGCAAGTTGAGCAAGGATGACAAATATCCACCTATTTATCAAACCATGTACATATCTATGATTGGGAGCTTACTGTACCTGATAGCTACTAGACTAGATATTTTGTAGGTAGTATGCATGGTAGCATGATTTCAGGCTAATCCCAAGGAGAGTCATGTGACAGTAGTGAAGAGGATTCTTTAGTACCTCAAGGGTACTATGGAGTATGGGTTATGGTATCCAAAATGTAAATACTTCACCCTTATTTCATATTCAGATGCATATTGGGCAGGCTGTGTCGATGATAGAAAGAGTACCAGTGGACGTGCATTCTATATTGGAGACAGATTGGTCGTATGGCACAGTAAGAAACAAGAATCAGTTTCTTTATCGACAGCAGAGGTAGAATATATTACAGCGACAACATGTATTCAGGTATTGTGGATGAAACAAACCCTGAAAGATCTTGGTATTAGCTTCAGTGAGCCAATATCAATTAAGTGTGATAACACCAGTGTCATTAACATCTCCAAGAATACGGTTATGCATTCATGCACAAAATACATTGCTATCAGGTATCACTTTTTGAAGAAGAAAGTTGTGAAAGGTGAGGTTAAGTTGGATTTTGTTCCAACTACAGAGCAAGTAGCAGATATCTTCACAAAACCATTTCCCAAGGAAGTTTTTGAATAGCTTCACAATAAATTGGGAGTGGTCACACTTCCCAAAAATTGACTAGCTACAGGGATCACATTCTCAGGGGGAGCATTTAAGTATTTGATTATCTTTTTTCTCATGTTCATGATTTTTGCTAAGTGTAATAATTTTTTCCTGAGAATGTTGTGCATGGACTCAGGGGGAGTCTGCAGTAGCCCTTTGGTATTATTGTCAAAGGGGGAGAAGAGTAAGAGTTACAGGAAATTGCACATGTGTTGCCAACAATTCCAAAGGGGGAGATTGTTGAGCAAGGTGCAGCAACAATGTTGTCATTGTTGTCAACACAGTCAGATAGATTTGTTGATGCAGTGGACAGGAAGTTCAAAAGCTATTCAGATGTAGAAGACATGAGTTCAAAGGTTATTTAGAGTATGTATAGTGATTTTCCAAGAAGACCAAAGTGGCCCATATGCAAAAGATCAAAGAAAAAGACAAGTGTCACGATATCACGACATATACAGCAAGTAAGAAAAAATGTCGTGATTTCGCGACATGTTGGAAGAGAGAAAAAACAAGAAAAATTGTCGCGATTTCGCGACATGTTGAAAGAGAGAGAAAAAGTAGGAAAAATTGTCACAATTTCATGACATTTTGGAAGAGAAAAAGGCAAGTGGAAAAATTGTCATGATTTCACTACATGTTGGAAGAGAAAAAGGCAAGTGGAATAACTGTCGTGATTTCGCGACATGTTGGAAGAGAGAGAAAAAGCAAGAAAAATTGTCACGATTTCGCAACATGTTAGAAGAGAAAAAGGCAAGTGGAAAAACTGTCGTGATTTCGTCACATGTTGGAAGAGAAAGAGAAAGCAGGAAAAAGTGTCGCGATTTCATGACAAGTTCGAAGAAATAGAACAAGTAAGAAAAGTGTCGCGATTTCATGACATGTCGCATTTTCGCGACTAAAATAGGAGAGAGAAAGTAAGTTGGAAAAGTGTCACGATTTTGCGACATGTGTTTTCGTGACTAAAATAGGAGAGAGAAAGTAAGTTGGAAAAGTTTCACAATTTCATGACATGGCGCAGTTTTGCAACTAAAATAGGAGAGAGAAAGTAAGTTGGAAAAGTGTCACGATTTCGTGACATGTCACATTTTTGCAACTAAAATAGGAGAGAGAAATTAAGTTGGAAAAGTGTTGCAATTTTGCGACATGTCACATTTTTGTGACTAAAATAGGAGAGAGAAATTAAGTTGGAAAAGTGTCACGATTTCATGAGATATCGCATTTTTGCGATAAAAGAAAGAGAGGAAGCGTATGGAAGCAGAACTGTCATGATTTCCTGAAAAAAGTAGAGAAGAAGACTTTGAAGGCAGAAGTGTCATGATTTCATGACAAAAGCTAAGTTGAAGACTACAGAGGTAGAAGTGTCACGATATCGTGACAAAAGAATAGAGAAAGTGTATGGAGGCGAAAGTGTCACGATATCACGACATGTATTTTTGTGGGCCTAAGAAAAGAAAAAGAGGAGAGAGAAAAAGTGTCGCGATATCGCGACATGTTGCATTTTCGTGGGCCAAAGCAAAGAGAAATAGGAGAGAGAAAAAAGTGTCACGATATTGCGACATGTTATATTTTCGCAGCAACAGCAACAAAAGAAGCTACAGATGCAGAAATGTCGTGATTTCATGACAGGTCATAAATGTGCAAGTTAAGAAGGAGAACCTGACTAAAATGAGAAGTATGACAACCAACTAAAATTAGGGTTTACAGTTGTTATGAAAGCTAACCAATATTAGGGTTTACAGCTGACTAAGATTAAGATCTTCATCATAAAAAATATTGTTATAAAAGGAGGGTTGTTTGGAGAATTGAGTGGTTGGTGGAATGAGTGTGAAATACGGTCGTTGTGCGTAGAGAGCAAGTCATGTCGAATCATGCTAAGTGCAAAATTTGCAAAGAGAGAAGAGTGCACAAAAGGGAGAAGATGATCATGAAGTTCAACTATAACGAAGCAGAGTGTGCAAAGTGATTGCGTAGAGAGAGCAGAGTGCGTAGAGAGCGAAAAGGTTGAATTTCGATCAGGTGCTGCTGTGATTGCATAGAGAAAGTAGAGTGCATAGAGAATGCAAAGGTGAAGAGACCAGTCAGGTTCTTGCAAAAGCAAAGATAAATCAGAGGTTATTGCTTCTTCTAGTTGGTGCTGGTAAATTAGGGGTAGGTTCTCCTTTCTTTTGGTGCAGATAAATCAGGGGTTGGTGCTCGTTTCTATTGGTGCAGATAAATTAGGGGTTGGTGCTCCTTCCAGTGGGTGTTGGTAAATTGATTATAAATTTTTGCTTTGCAAAGGCTAGATTTGGATGGTAGTCCAAGCAGTCAATTTTTGAGGAGTAGCCACATTGGTGAACCTCATTTAATTGTTGCGGTATTAAGAGATGTAAATTCAATTTTAAAGAGCTACACTGATTCACCCCCCCTCTTAGTGTCATTGTAAGACTAACAAGTAGTGATGAGGATGATTATTCAGAGAAAACTAGAATCCATGAGGTAATTGTGATCCCCAGCATGTATAACAACACAATGGAAACTAGGGAGATTGCAAGACCATCAAACCAACCTCGACCCACAAGAATACATAATAGCCTATCGATAGTTAAGAAGAAAAATGAGAGAAGAATAGAGATTATGGATATTGATGAATTTTCCAATAGATTGGGTGGAACAAAGAGAAGAGAATCAAAATAATTTAAGTTCTAAGACAGAATTTTTGGACGCATATCGAGAGATCTTGACAACCTCATCTCCAAAAATAAGCTTCAAGGAAATAATATGGATACATCACCTAACACATGTGGATCATAGAATCAAAGCACTATGACAATTTTCACCAAGCACAAGAAGAAGTAGAAGTCCACTAGCCAACATTGAGTTGGTAGAGATAACTCCTAATACCCAAACAATGGGAGGAAGGAATAGAGAAAGACCCCTAAGGCTTCAACTAGGAAGGGAAGGAGGTATTTGACTATGAAGTGAGCAAGGACAATGTGATGTTACAATTAGAGGATGAAGAGGACAAGGAAGGTTATGACCCCCTACTCCTAGATGGCCAAGAGATACACCTTTTTCTTGTATTAATTGGACAAGGAATCTGCGAGGGTACCATGAATGAGAGGAATCTTACCTAGTCCCACAAGGCAATATCCATTAGGATGATCACCACTAATCTAAAGAGGAACCCAAATAGTGGTAGGTGGTAGAGGATTACTCAAATAAATGGAGGAATCACCATTGGTGTAAATAGATAGAATGGGGAAGACACTCGCATGGGAGAGGCCTTGCTGGTGGAGGAAGAGTGAATTTTGTAGATGAAAGAAACCAGGGATAACTAAGAATTTGATCGCCAAGTCTGGAGACAATTGATATAAGGGGATAGGTCGAGAAGTTTATAAAATTATAGTAGAGTAGAAAGGACACTACTACCAAGGGACTAATCACCTATGTGACAAGAAGAAAGAACACCAAGTGAAGATACTCTAACTCCCAATTATACAATTCCAAATTGTACACATAGTAGGGGAAGACTAGTAAATTTAGACATCACAAGTGGAGATGAATAGGCCTAGGGAGTAAGTATCCACAGGTGACACAACCACTAAAAACATCATAGTTGAACCTCCAAGAGAATAATTCTATAGGATTGTACAAGTGAATATCACTATACGATTGCCACAACGGTAAGTGCAAATAGGCTAGGATTGAAAAAAAATAAAAAAATAAAAATAAAAATAAAAATAAAATGTCTTAACTGTGAAAATCCCTTGGGACACAATTAAGAAGGAAGTGGGTTTAAAACCATAAATGACAACCTATTTAGAGAGAAAAATGAAAATTCTCTAAGTATAAGACCGTACAAATCAAATATGGAAAAGCACAAGTACTAGATCGTACAAAGCCAGTTTTGAAGTCAAAAAGTACAAAAGAAAGATTGTACAAAGGGAAATTGGCAAAAGCACATGGGAAATCATACAAAAGAACATGTACAATTTAGGTTGTACAATGTACAATTTTAGGTGCAATGTATGATTTTCAACTACCCCATTTAATGTCGCATGTGTGAATTAAGAGGTGGTTGGAGAAAAAGTGGGAAAAGACAAAATTTTTAAATAAAATGCTGAGTTGTCGATCATCCACACTAGGAGGATGGAAAATATGCAAAGTGGTGTAATTTTGAAAATAAATCAAATAGGGTTCGATTAGGGTTTGATGAACAATTTAAATAGAGGGTAAATTGGCAATTTCTTTAAACCGTACAAAGGAGAATTCAAATTTTTCAAGAGGACGAAGGTGAAAAGCATGCAACCAAATGAAGAGGACCACATGGGCATTAAAACTCATCAGTAACCTATAAATAAATCATGACCCATTTTTGACTTAGCACTAGGGAGAACTTTTTGCATTTGGAAAAATCGAACTGAAGAAGAAAAGGGAGAAAAAGTTAGGGTTTGACTCCATTACAGGAGAATTCAAAATTTAACTACAAATAAGGGAGGATTAGTAGTAGAAGGTGTTCAAGAAACAACTGGGTGGTGGAGAAACACATCTTAGGGTTTGAAGAAGTGACAAATTGGAGCCAAAGTGGAGAAATTACAAAGAAAAGGGAATACAAACCCTAAAATTGAACAAAACGGTGAAAAACACAAGGGAGGGGATGTATTAAAGAAAGGAGTAGTCCATATGGCCATAATTGATAGAAAACAATTATTTTTTTATGAGGATAAATTGCGCCAAGGGTGAAAAAATGGAAAACTACTTCAAAAAAGCATTAAAAAGAGAGATCAGGGTAATTCGTCAATTAGGTTGGTGAAGATTTTGGCAAAGAAAGTGAAAAATGTGAATTTTTGACAACCTAGGGTTTGAAAATCCATATTGTATAATTTGGTGATAGAGTGTATGGTCTCAAGAAAAAACTTGTGCAATTTCAAGTAGCTTTTTGCCTGTTTTCAACCATTTTTGAACAAATCATACAGAATTGACAAAGGGGAGCTATCAGGGAGGAAGACCATATGGAGTAGTATGGGCCTGTATGATTTCATGTGATAGTTGTATGATTTGATGGAGATAGAACAATTTTAAGACCAAACA
This sequence comes from Wollemia nobilis, assembly GCA_028583015.1. Taxonomy (NCBI): domain Eukaryota; kingdom Viridiplantae; phylum Streptophyta; class Pinopsida; order Araucariales; family Araucariaceae; genus Wollemia; species Wollemia nobilis. The sequence continues at coordinate 548,712 of JAQPPZ010001870.1, forward strand.
AAAATAGTTTGAAGGATTGTGTGATCTAGAAAGGTTACCCTAGGGAAACCATACAAGAGTGGGAATAAGAGAAGATTGTATGATTTGTAATAGATTGTATGATTTGCAGTAGTTTTACAATTTCCAACACACTTCCAATTGTGGAATCGATGATGTTAAATTATCAAGAAAACCAAAGGTATGACAATAAATTGATCTTAGTAGAAGAGTTTGGATACCGGTTGAGAATGATTGCAGCCAATAGGGTGGAACGATCACCAGGACCTTTATACAAAAGAGATTCATGGTCATGGAAATACCGAGGGTAATAGTCTCAGTCCCATGATTGGCATGGTACTCATCCTTGGAGAAGAGGAGGATACAAGCCATGGAAAGGTCCGAGGTACTAGAGGGTTGAGATAAGAATAATACCACCAAGGTACCGAGAGGAGAGAATGGCATAAGAAAGGGTTTTGAGAAGGGAATTAAGGAGTGAGGTACATATTCTAGATCAAGATGAGTATCTGAGTAGTGGACCTAAGGAAATTCGAGTGGAGATAACAAATATTTCATTCATACAACATGGAGGAGAAACATGTAGATGGTGGTGGAATGATAAATAAAACAAGAACCATTCATGTAGGAAATAGTTTGAGGAGGTTGGTGTAGCTATAATAGCACAAGTACCACCACATCAGAAAACCTTATTTTATAATTATCTATTGTAGATGGTTTAGGCGTATAATCTGGTGACTAGAATTGTCTTTATTAATGTGGAAAATAGGTCAATGAGAATAGACATTACGATGTATGCATTCAGGAAGACATTTGGATTGCCAACATATGACACAAAGATAGTTAATAAGTTGGTTGATCCGATTGAGTCATATTGTATCATCAATTCGTTAACTAAAATGAAGTCACTGATTGCAGAAAATATATTGGGTGCAAGAACTCGAGAGATTAAACAAACTAGTTGAAAGGATACGATTGGCCATGTGCCATGAATATAGTAATGGCTCGATTGTTAGGGGATACATGAATCACGAAGATGCCAATCTAGATGGCTTAGTATGTATAAGATATCACCCAAGGAATCTAGTATGATTGGGGTACCTATCTGCAAAGAAAAATGCATGAAGTACTACCAAAAAGACCAAATAATTTTGGAATGACTTTCCATGCCATTGGATTGTTATTAAATGCTATCACATAATTGGGAATCAGCTTTCTAGGTTTGGTATAACCTTGAGAAGTTGGCGAAGGATAGCCAACCATTTTGAGGTGGAAAAAGTCATTACCCATTAATAAGGAGACTCTGGAGAAGCCTCGAACAAAGAGGGAATAATAGGCCATGAAGGTACCAGAAGATACTCCTTCGAATGATGAGGATGTACATCCTTAGAGTAAAATGACAACGAGATTAGAACCTGAACTAGAACAACAAGCAATGTAGCAACGACAATAGGATAAGTCGTCATTTCATGAAAGGGAGAAAAATATGGAGAGACAAGTAAGCCCAATTCAAATAAGAATGAGATGACAACAAGAAAGAATGGTAAAGAATCTCATTACAAAAAAGCAAGACGAGCCTGCACAAAAATATCGGCAAGAGGAGGAACAGTTAGATTCAAAAAAGATGAATCTGGAAGACTGGAGTTGGGAAAAAGCATAGAATATGGTGGTATCTCCATAAATTTTCCAATGTGATGAATTTGAAATACTGGATGCTTTAGAATTTTTAAAGAACATAGATATGGGGCGGATACCACAAGAAATGAAAACAACCACTCAGGAGGAAAAAAACAAAACTAAAGAGTGAAATCCTCAAAGGAAGAGTGTAGGAAAAAGAATCCCCATTATAAATTTGTGATGGGAGGAAGTTCAAAGAAAAATAACCCAAGTGATGTGCAAGAAGAGGCAAAAGCATCACAAGAACAGGAAGAATCGACTATTGAGAAGGCCATAGTAATAGAGACATGGCAGAATTAGAAGGAAGAGCAGGTGATTGAAGAACAACAGGTGGGCTCCACTGAATAGGAAGAAGCCCAAGAACAGAGAAAGCAACAACAATCTCAATAGGAGATTGTGAAGATAGAAGATAATGAGGAGGAGAAGAAGATTTTAGAATGAATTCTAGCCTAGGAAAATATAGACACAGAGAGAGCACTTCAAGAGCTTGGGGAAGCTCTAGCCACTACATGGAAGAAGAGGAAGAACGAACTCCTATAGAAGAGGAACAACAAAGAATAAGGATAAGTTAACTTTTGAAAGTACTATAGTTCGACAAGATCAAAATGGAAGAGGAGATAAAATGAGTAGAAGATGATGTGGAACATTTCTTCTCACAGATAGGATATGCCATAGCCAGTGCCAAATTATAGTTTTGTATCGGATGTATGGGATAATTAAAGTTATGGGAGGACCAAGTGTCTCTCGAATTGGAGAAAATAACAGAATGGGTGAGTAATAAGGAGCATATAAGGAAAATTATAGATATTCATGTACAACACCCATGGAAGTTACCTAGGGAAGAGGTAACCACAATGTTAGGAAGATAATACTTTCCAGAAGGAGTGATAACCAACTATAGACAAAATTTGAGGTTGTACTTGGATAGAACCAATCACCCGACTTGTCCAATGAACATAATAGAATTGGAGTTGGAGTAGATTTATCAGCTCAAGAAAGCTTAGAAGGAGGTTATGGAAACCACTCAGACATAAATGATTGCAATGGAGGAAGAATTGAAAAAGTGTAAGGCTACAACAAAGGAGAAAATAAAGAAACTGAAGGAGGATCTAAAAAGCATAAATGCTGAGTCTAAAAAAATACCTAATTTTCTTGAAGAATATAAGCGACATATCTCCCAGACAGTAGAAGATAGGATTAAGGAGTTGGAGGCACAACTCAAGGCAAAGGATGAACAAATGATAGCCCAGTTGGCTGAGAAAAATGAGAAAATAGTGACATAGGCCAAGCAGATAGAAGAACTTCAAAAGGACAAAAAAATATGCAATGAATTGGTCTTGGAGAAGAAATCATAGTTGAAGGCTAGAGAAGATAATGTTCATACCTTGGAATATGATGTCAATCACCACCTGGAGACCATTGCTAAAAGAATGAAGAACTCTAGACAGTGACTCGAATAGAAGTGCACTTGCCATAAAGGTTGAAGAGGAGTGCCACTGATCGAGGAAAAAAAATATGGAATTCCTAAAGACTGCTAAAGATAAGGCTAATCTCCATGGGGTGAAAGTAGTGGAAATGGTAACCTACACAACCAATTTGAAGAATGAATGTGTAATTATTCAAAACAAAGTGACTGAATTACAGGAGATAATTACAGACTACAGGGCACAACTAAAGTAGAAAGGTTAGTCAGTGAGGAAACTGACCAAAGTAAATGGGAGGGCATATGTAGGCATAAAATCCACCTCCCAAAATAAGATAAAGTGATCAAATGGATTTGCTCTTGACAATTTTGATAGCTAGTACAAGTTTTGCAAATCATACAGGTAGGAGTAAATCGTACAACCAAGAGGGAAAACCATACAACTAGGAGGGAAAACCATACAACCAGGAGGGCAAATCGTACAATATGAAGGCAAACCATACAAGGTGCACTAAAATTTAATGAAATACATGAGAAATGTAATTTCAGGTTGAAATGGTGCATAGGTTTGATAATTAAAGTGTTAGACTTAGTAAAAGCCTTAATTAATGCATTATGTTATGCATGGGCAGTTTTAAAATAACTAATTTCCTCAGGAACCACTTTGGAACATCCTGGTCAATGTTATATAAGGCTCCATTTTCAAATTTGTAGGTCTGGTTGTTGTTGGGTATTTACTAGTTGTAATTTGACTAAGTTATGCCATTATGTTCTGAGTTCTAGCTATGATTGTTGTAGATCAGCCATGTTGTAAGTGAAATCTTGATATAATGATATACAAATGAGCACACTTATGTTTTCAACATTGTGTACTATTTCTAGCATGGATGAATTACAATTTATGGCTTACTGATGTTGCATGTACTTTCTAGTGATTACTTTGGTTAGTTTATGCCTTGTTGTGATAGAATGGATTAATCCATCACTGGTGAAGATTTATGGAATGATCTATGCTAATTTACATGTTACTAAAGACATTGTGAACCTTTCTATATGATTTTTGGACGTAGCCCTGGGAATTGCATCTCTCAAGCCTCGTAGATATGTTTTGCATGTTGCAGGAAAAGGATTAATTGGCATATTAAAACCATAAAAAAGCTATCTAAGAGAGATTGATTCATTAGAATTTCCAATTTAGCATTTGGCTGCACTTTTGTTTCATACATATCATACACCAAATTTCATACAAATCATACAATATGATTTACCCGATTTGGAAATTCAAGCGATAGAAGGAAACTTATCCAAATTGGCAGTTTTATGGAATCGACTTATTAATTACAAAACTATGTATGACAACATCCAAAACTGAATATGACAATTTGGTTGAGTGTATAATCATACAATCCATGCCATTGTATGATTTTGGATTGTATAGTGTGTCGAACTGACTTTCGTACAAGTTTTTCATTGGGTGTAAAAGGGTAGTTTTAGGGACTGTACGATCGTACGATTTGGTAAAAAAGTTAGAGATAATACATTGATCATTATAAGATCTAGAAAAATTCCTCCCCACTAGGAATATTGTACCCCTGTGCTACATAGATTTACTTCCACCCCAAAATTGATCACCTCGAGGAGAGGAGGTGATGAGGGGGCTGAGCTAAGAATATTATATTTAGCCCCAAAGGAGCCCTTTACCATTGATGTCAAAGGGGTAGAGTTTCAATAAGGGGTAGATAAATCAGTAAGGAGGAGTAGCTTCTCAAGGGGAATAGATTTGGAATTCAATGGTAGTAAAAGGAAATATTTTAGAAGGGTTGGCATCAATGACAAAGGGGGAGATTGTTGGAAATATTAAGCATGTTGTGTTGTCACTGATGTCAAAGGATTGATGTCAAAGAGAGTTTGGTATGACATAAATATTCTTCCATGATTGAATAATAATGCAATGCAAGGCTCATATCAAAGCAAGAAAATTGGTAAAAAATAAAAGAAAAAGTTATAATATTTATTTTTGAATATTATACACAGAAGGACAAAGGTTTGCAAGAGAAAAGCAAAGGCACGGTTTAAAATAAAGGCCATGGTTTAAAAGAGAGGAGATAATATTATAATATTTTTAATACTTTGGCCAAAAGGTTTTATTTGAAAAGGAAAAATAAATTGAAGACAAGTTTAGTTTGCAAAGCCCAAAGGTTTTAAAAATAATATTTTATTACTTTAAATATTATAAATAAGTTTGAAAGGTTGAAGGTGCTAAAAATATTGGAGGGCATGTTAATATTTTAATTATTTCAAAAGGTGTCGATGTCAATGCATAAAGTGGAAATCATATTTAAAGGGTGCAAATTATTTCATTTGCCAAAGGTTGAGACCAAGAAAAATCATGAGATCCGCTCGATCGTTTTATTTGTTGAGGCTAGAGTAGAAGGAAAGGACAAGTGCACAATTTTTAAATTAGATTCCAAAATTCAAAAGGAGGTGCAACAAGTTTGAAGTCTCATTTGGGTAGCTAGCCCAGATGACAAGGAGACCCTGTGCTAGATTGATGGCAGAAATGAGGTCTCAAGTTTGATACACGACAGGGATAGTTTTGCTAAAGTTTTTGTTTGAGAAGGATTTCACATTATGTGGTAGTTGAAATAGGAGTGTGTGCACTTTGGTTGTTGTGTGGGTAGCTAGCCCACATAGTGTCCTAGAATAAGCTAGGGCGTAGGCCAACTAGAGGTGGTAGTTTCAAATTGTGGTAGTTGCGTTAGCAATGGTACAAAGTTTTGAAATATAATTATTTTGAATGTCTAACGTGTGCACTTTAATTATTGTCATTAGGGGAGACATAAGGTTTGATTTTTGCATACATTATTGAGGTCAAAATAGAACATTATAAATCAAATTTTTGTGTGCATTATTAGACAGTGAGTGCATTGAAAATTATTATTATTACTAGGAGGTATTGTAGACACCTAAATCATGTCATGCTTAGGGGAGTTCCTCACATAGACACACTCATAATATCATAAGACATAATACTGGACTTTCCAAGCATCAAAAGTGGTTCTCACCTCTCATTTGGGGCCTTTTCAAGCCATCCAAGCCTAGCTTCTTGAGCCTAGAGTGGCCAGACCTTAGCCACTATAGATGACAACCGCCAAATCTTAGCCACTGTAGATGACAGTGACTAAGCCATAAGAAGTAGTTTTGTCGACAAACAGGCCTAATCATAGGTGAAAGTGGTAGTCTGCATGCAATAAAGGTGAGCAGGAGTAACTTTGCATTCCTTTTCATGATTAGTTCACATAGGAGGCTTGATTTTGTATTTAAAATTTAGTTAACTAAACTCCAAACATAGAAAAAGGATAAATTCTTCTCATGCTAATGACCAGTTCGCATAGGAGACTCAAGTGGGCAATTAGATTTTAGTTAACTAGCCTTCAAACATAGATAAAGGATAAAATATTCTCATGCTAACTTGCACTACGCATGAGAAATTCATTCCTAGGGCTTGGACATAGACCTAGGGTTTCACACTATAAAATATGCAAGCCTAAGAGCACCAAGAGAGATCTTTTTGACATATCAGAGAGAGACATATAGAGACATAGATCATTGAGACATCTTTTCAAGGAGGGCTTTTGAGACTTGGAGAGTTCCCTTTGAGATCAAGTGTATGGTGAAGCCCTGATGAATTGAAGAGCATAACACCTATTATTTTGACATTAGATACAGGCTTTGACCCATAACTTTGGGGCAAAGAGAGCAAGGTTTACCTTAGCAATCATTGTCTTGGACAGTGGCCTGCAGGCTTATCTTAGGTTTTAGATAGCTTATTTTATTCTGTTTATTCATGTTTTCATATCATTAGCATAGATTTACATAATTTCATAGCATAGTTTCAACATATTTTTGTTACATTCTTTTATTACTAACAACATCATCCGGGGAGGCAATCTCGGACATCTAAGTGTGTGTTAATGTTTCATTGCTTGCAGGGCCACAGATTCATAAAAATAAATCTACAACATATGATAGCAAAAGGGATACCTCTAGGAAATAGACCTAGAAAATGAGGCATTTGTAAGCCCTCATACATTTTCGTGTGCGGAATCGATAAGCCTTTATAAGCACACCACCTCTTCATGAAAGGGGCACTCTTTACCTATTTGTAAACTTATTGTATCGAAATGGGTATCCCTAAGAGGGACCGACATGTAACCAAGTTTCAATACCAATAAAGAGACCCATCTTTGTTATTTCGTGTGATATGCTTTTTGATTGTCTTCAATTTCATCTTGGGTTTTTAATAACATTGCAAGTAGAGTTAAAAAGTGACGATGCATGCATCCTGGGGTCGCTACAGATGGCGATCATGGTGGGACCTCTACTAATTTTTCTTTTTCTACCAGAATACTAACTTAATTTTATGTGTAGATCTAGCTGCTCTGAGCTACAACAGATAGAAATTATTCGCTCTGAGCTACAACAGATAGAAATTATCCACTCTAAGCTACAACGTCCAATAGATCCTTAGCCACTTTGAGCTACAGTGGCCAAGAACCAGCCGCTCTAGTCAACAATGACCAGAATTGGAGTGTAGTAGAGGTTAAAACATCGACTCTATGAGTTGGATAAAAGGTTGGTATAGCTTCTCTGATATTTTATAGATTTCTTTCTACTTCTGTGTGTCTAAAATAGAGAACTTAATGCACATTTATGTTTAGAAATTGAAAGAATGAAAGAAGAAATAATTAAGCATTTCACATATCTTAGATCTTCTTTTAAATTTTCCACTAGGCATTGTTAGGAACAACGTATTATGCCTAAAAAACCCTAGAATCCAACGTGCTAGACATTATATGTTGCTTGCTTACTTTGAGGCCCTGCTAGAGGCCATAGCTACACAAAATAAAGTGCGCTCATACAAATCATAGTAGTTCATGCATATTTCTGAATATTGAAACATATTTTTGCACTTAGGCATATAGGAAATATTCATTGCTGCTATATGATGCACTTTATGTTATGCAAGCTTAAAATGAACACCACACACGCACATCTTATTTAACATTTGGGAGTTGGATTTCATCACCAACCTTCAATTTAGTCTAGTGACATTGGAATTCATCTCCTTCCACTGGTTTTCCCCCTAGAGCTTACTAGAAACAGATTGAAAACTTACTTATAGTGACAATAAGTTACTTGTGCTCAAATTGTCTCCCACTATTGGAACAATCATTGGTTCAGAGTGGAAGAGATAGGAGAACCCTCCATTGGGTCTTCAGCGGTGTACCCTAGCTTCTTTTGAGAAAATTATTTTTGGCATGGGTGTAATTGATTGTCACTATGGATGAGTCTTCTTGTTCTTAATCCAAGAACAATAACAAAGAAATTGAAATAACAACACATCAAAACACACCAAACAGTTTAGGGCACACTTAAATCGGTAATCAAAATAAATATTTATTTGGTATTGTGTAGCTATTTCTAAATTAAAACTCAAAATATCAATTCATAGACAACATGGTCAAAACAAGAAGTAAACACCCTCGGTATGATACCGAGGGAGAGACAAAAGCAACTCATACCCATAGGCAAAGTCGTAGTAACATTGAACGACCTACCCGTAAAACCTTGAGACGTAGCTCCGTGAGCCTAAGGGGTGATAATTCAACCCTTGGGGGATCTCATCGAGAAACCTCAAGTAAGGAACCACATCATGGAACAAAGTCACATAAACAAAATTAGACTTCACAACCATCCTCATCAAGGAGACATGACAAGACCTCAAGGGCCTCCTCTAAACACACAGAAACATCTCAAAGACATGATGAAGCTTCAAGGGCTTCCTTCTCACATGGAAACAAAGAAGGTTCTAAAACTCATTCTTCACATAGGGATGATGAGACTACTACATCTCCATTCACATGGAGAAAACATGTTACCATAAAGCCCTCTTCATCAAGAAGGAAAACAAGAATTGCAACGCCTCAAGACTCACAAGAAACATATAAAATAGGTTTGCCTACTAAAGGGCAAGAAACTAGAGCTACATCTAGCCATAGGAATCAAATAGAAGAAACCCTTCACACAAAAGGAAATATTCCCATAGACTATGACCTCATAGGAGTGAATGGCACCCCATAGGACCAGCCATGGAAAACAAGACAACTATACGGGTTGGATCGGTTTCCTACATGACCAAATCAAAGAACTGTAGGTATTGAGAAATTTGCGTCTGGAAGCTCATGAACTGTGACTTCTAAACATGTCTCCTAGTCTAGGGTACCTCAAAGCGACCCTGTAGTATATGCATGGAGTCTGATCGTAGGGATACTCAATAGTACACTGAATAAGTCACATTAGCTAGCAAGAGTACAAATACAATAGAAACCTCCTCGAGGAATTTGCGAGTCAAGATAACAAGAATAGAGTCAAATAAACATGAGTCGTATGTAACAGCGCAAACTGACCGAATGAGGTGGTTAGAAAATACATTACATAAGGAGTGATATCTAGTGGAAGTTCTCGAACAAGATAAACAAAGAGAAAGACTCTTGTGCCAACATGAGCAGCATTTAAGAGAGCAGGTTGAGTGGCTAGCTCTTAACAATTTACAGATAAATGGTGATGACCACCAAATAACTAGATGCGTTGAATCACCTAATGAGAGGCACACTAGACAATATAGCCCATAATTAAAACCCCCACCAAACCATGAATAGAATCCAACTAATGGGGGAATGACAAACACAACAAACCAGGATCACAATCCTGAGTCCCCTTGTAGTAGGCAGGAAAACAAAACAAATCAAATGAATAAATAGTTACCTCCATTGCCACTGTGAATAGGCTTACAAGAAGAGGAAATCCGTCCATCAAAGGAATTTCAATAGCTTGATAAAAATATGAAAACCTTTGAGAAACAAGAGGCAGCTGGGAACTCACCAACATTAAGAAAGATACACAACCAACCATTGTGCCCATCAATCCCTAGCCCTCCATATCCTAAGCACTTTGATATGCCTAGGTTAGAAAATTTTAAGGGTGAAGAGGATGCATAAGAGCATGTCACTAATTTTATCAATGCATGTTTTCAGCTTGAAGACAATGATGTTGTCATGCTAAGAACATTCATAATGATATTTTTAGATGTTGCCACTCAATGGTTCAACCAACTACCTAAGCATAGCATAACCAACTTTGAACAACTACTAAATGCATTCCTAAAGTGTTTCTCCTTTCGTGCTAAGAAGAAGTTGAACCTTTCATACCTGGCTAACTTGTAATAGTATGATGATGATCCAGTAATGGATTATGGGAATAGATGGAGAAAAGTCATGGCAAAATTATCATTCTCTGTTCCCATAGAAGATATCATTTGCATGTTCACCAAAATTTTCTCTAAAAACATATCCCTATTGCTACAAATTTAGAAGTATTATTCATTTGAGGAATATTTGGAACAAGTGAAGCTCATCGAAGAAATAAAAGTAGATGAGGGAACCATTAAACTCCGAAACAAAAAGGAGTGGAACAAGAATGGTAAGAATGACAAGTACAAATAGAAGCAGACCAACCCTACTTTAGTCAATCAAGTCATATTAGCTACACCCAAGGATGGGGTTGCACAAAAATCCTAGAACTATCAAGCACATCCCCCACCATCCAATTATGACCAAAAGAACAATTAGGGAAGAAATAGAGAATGCAATCCGCCTCGTTATTTCATGCCTATGACATAATCAATACAATCAATATTTAACCAATTGAGCAAGTCCAAGAGGATCAGATTTACTGATATACCTCTTATATATTCCAACCATCATAAGCTAAAAGGATATAGGGAAGATCAATTTTACCCTTATCATAGGATATTTGGGCATGAAATTGAGGCTTGCGTTGGTTTTAAGCATCGAGTGCAAAACATGATTGAGGTAGGAGAACTCAAATTTGACAACCCACTGGCTCCCAATAAAAGATACATGGGCATATACAGAAACCCATTGCCCAATCATGAGGCCCCTAGAGAGCAAGGGTCCCAAGTCAATCAAGTTCAAGATGACATACCTACCCATGGATGCATTGGGATGGTTGATATTGTTAACATAGCAACAAGGACTAGGCAGTATGGTCAACCGCAACCGCCTATAGCTCCCATGAACATCCCAATCGTTCCTAGGCAAAGGTAAGATAACCTTTTAGGTCCACTAATGTGACATGTGGTGACTATTTGAAGTAGATTGGAGCAAAAACTATAGACAACTCCAGCTAAGTTATCCATCTATGAGCTCATACAACAGTCCCCAAAGCATAGGGAGACTCTAATGGAGATTTTAAGAACAATTGAGCTCCAACCGCAAGATGCGAATGCATTCACTCACTTTGTGGGACAAGTGCAAGAATGCTAGGAACCTATAATCTGATTCTATGATCATGAGATTAAGACAGTACTTGCTATCGTACCAGACCCTCCACTAAATTTTGTAGCAAAAATCAACAACTTACCTTTCAAGAGCATCTTGGTTGATATAAGTTCATCGATAAACATCATTACAACAATATCAATAGAGCACCTCAAGATCCCCAAGTCCAATATCGTTCTAGGAGCTTACACATTGATAAATATTAATGATGCTTTATGCAATACTATGGGAATGATAGTCCTACCCATCAAGGTGGGGCACAAGACCATTCTCGTGATGTGTCATGTCTTGGAAGGAGCTATGTAGTACAACATCCTCTTAGGGCACCCTTGGATAAGGGCCATAAAGTGTGTGCCATAGATCTTGCACTAGTGTGTCAAGTGTGTGCATGAGAACAAATTTTATGTGGTTCTGGACGATGAAGAGCCTTTTAAATACATCAATCAAGTGGACATTCTAGGATAATTTGTAATCCCTTCTACTCACCTGTACGTGGCACCTTCATCCCAAACCACACAAGTGAATAAAAAAGACAAAGGGGTAAGAAAAGACCTATGCATTTCAACATCTCTTGGTGCACTCAAAGTAGTCAATGCTTTTAAAGTACCATAAATGTCAAAACCAAAAGATAATCAGAAGCTAAAGGCACCCTTAGTTAAGGAAGAAAGGCCCAAGGAATTACCAACTACAGCCATTGCAGAAATGCCAAGTCCTATGGAATAGGAAGATCTTCAAGATCAAGATGAAGATAGTGATTATCACCCCGCTTCGCCAGTATCATCCATAGGGTCATCCACATCGCATGCATCAATACACTTGGCAATCACAGGCATAGGGGAGTACCTCATGCAAAACATTACCTATACGCATATCATTGAGTCTGTGCAAGACATGGGAAGTCCTAAGGACTTGAGGCCACCAGTGGGAACAGTGGTTCCACATGGAATCCCTCCCAATAAAACCAATTTTGTCTATGCCATCTTGGACTATGCCCATAAGTCTTAAGATATAGAAGAGGATAGTGAAAAATTATTCACGGTCAATGTTTGGTACCTCTCTAACCATGATTTTGATCTAAGCTACTTTGAGCGTTGCCATTGAAATGGCTATGGCCTTGGCATATATGAGCAGGGGCACAGATGGCCATACGAGCCACAATATTAGCTTCCCTCCAATATATTTGGCTTAGGCTATTATATCAGAGTTCAGGATGACCCTCTTATAGTGGCATTGGAAATATTAATCTTAGGATTGGGAGAAGACATTGATTTCATTCCTTATCATTCCCTAAGAACAAGAAATTTGAGCAACATACAAGTGGCCAAAGTAAACATACTACCACTAGAAATTTATCATCCAAACATCTCAATTGATTCCATCACAATAGGGTACAACTTGTGGGATGATGAGAATGGATATGAAGCAAGTCATGGTGAGGTGCAACTTGGTTTAGCCTACCAGGTGCCTCGCTATTTACAAATATTCACATGGTCCATCCATGATGAGAGTGTGTATACATCAGATGAAAGTGATTATGAATCAGAAGACTACAAAAAAAGAGCCTACTTATTCATAAGTCATCAACCCCTAACTTTGGGGCAAGAGACAAATGCAAATGGATTATTCATAAGTGACAAATAATATGAAGATGAAACAAAGATGGCCTACTTGGGGCCAAGACATGAGCCCCTTGTCTTAGGGCCGCATACCAATGCTAACGATTTCTCAATAAGTGATGATGACTTTGAGGATGAGATCGAGATGGCTTATCTTGGACCTCACCATGTGCAACGAGTAAACAAAATAGTAGAGAGAGAGGTAGCACTCCATGCCATAGACCCTCATCTACTATTTTTGAGGAGACCTTTTGACCTAGCTTCCATTCATCGGATGGTCAATCCCCCTTTGCCTACATTAAAAGAGCAATGAGAGCCCAATGATACTATTTTCCATCCTACTCATGGGCCAGATCTAGAAATTCCCATACCTCTAGATCCTCATCACGAGTATGGAAGGGAAACCCCTAAGACAATATTGCACCCATGTGGTCCTAGAGACTTCATTCCATCCATCAACATGATCTCCATTGATTTGACCACTCCACTTCATAATCCAGTAGATCCTACCAAATAATTGCATCTTGATATAGAGACTATTGATTGGAATCATGCTAATTTGCCCATAGAGCCTGAAGACCTCTTCCCCAATGAATATATGTTACAGTCATTATATTTTGCATCAGGTTGTACGTATGATATCTTCCATGTTGTTTTGGAACCTGAGTCACTAGGTCCTGTAAATCCTATTGATGGCATTCATTTGATACCCATGCCTCATCAACTATAGAATAGGTCACATATGGCTATAGAAGCGACTTTTGAGGTGGGCATCAATGATGATCCTACCCAAGAAAGAAAATTCAAGTTCAGAGAAAGTCTATCTCTAGAGGAACAAGCCATCCTAATTAATCTCCTCAAAGAGAGGCCAAATATTTTTGCTTGCACTTACAAAGACATGTCAGGGATAGATCCAAAGTTAGTCATTCACAACCTTTCATTGGATCCCATGAAGAAACTAGTCAAGCAAAATATGAGGAAAATACATCCAACTGTCGCTTTGATGGTGAAGAACGAAATGCAAAAACTATTGGATGCAGTATTCATAGTTCCTATCGACTACCTTGAGTGGGTGTTGAACGTGGTACCCATGGGGAAACCCGATGGAAGAGTCTGTATATACATGAATTTTAGATATTTAAATAGGGCAACACCAAAGGATTCGTTCCTATTGCCAAACATAGATGATCTTGTAGATGAAACCATAGGTCATGAAACACTCTCCCTAATGGATGGTTTTTTTGGATACAACCAGATCCAGATTAAGATCGAAGATCAACATAAAACTACTTTCATTACTCCATGGGGAACATTATGTTACAAAGTGATACCATTCAGTCTCAAACATTTTGGTGCCACATATCAGTGGGCCATGACATACATATTCCATGACTATATGTATAAGATCTTGGAATATTACATGGGTGAATTACTGGCCAAGTCCCTATTATGGCAAGAGCATACCGAAGTCCTTAGACAAGTCTTTGATTGCCTCATAAAACACAATGTCCGATTGAATCCTAAGAAATGCATATTTGGTGTAACTTCTGGAAATCTTTTGGGATTCATCGTATCCAAGAGAGGCATTGAATTCGGTCCTGCAAAGGTAAAGGCTATACTAGAAATGACTGCCCCTACCAACATTAGAGAATTACGGAGCCTACAAGGCAAAATAGCATCCATCAAAAGATTCATCGTGTAATTATTAGACAAATTTCAACCTATGAATCAGTTGCTATGCAAGGAATTCCGCTTTCATTAGGACAAAGAATGCCATCAAGCCTTTGCAGAGATCAAAACTTATATGGCAATGCCACCAGTATTGGCTCCACCAAGGCTAGACATACCATTTTTACTATATATAGGCTACTAATTTTGCATTGGGCACCATGTTAGCCCAAAAGAATGCACAAGATAAAGAGCAATCCATATATTACATTAGTCGCACCTTGGTGAGTTATGAGCTAGGATATGCGTATGTTGAAAAGTTGTGTTTAGTAGTGGTCTTTGTAACTCGAAAGTTGTGACACTACATGTTGAGCCATACGACCTACATCATATCAAAAAAATCCTTTGTAGTACATGATGAGCAAGACATATCACAATACATGTATCGCAAAGTGGATCATGCTATTGAAAAAATTTGATCTAGAGTTCATAAGCCAAAATTCCATAAAGAGATAAATCATAGTAGATCAATTAGCAAAGGTGCCTCTTTAGGATAATAAGCCTCTCACCATAGAATTTCCTGATGATGCGATATTTACATTATCAGATCTGCAAAAACTCAAAGAACCTAAGAAAGAAAGAGACATGTCATTGTTCTTCGATGGTTCGAAGTGTGAACAAGGGGGCGAAGCAGGGATTGTATTTATCACACCACAGGGTACTCCATTGCCCTTATCATTCAAACTAGACTTCTTGTGCACAAACAACAACACATAATATGAAGCATTGATCCTAGGACTCAAAACTGCTGTAGGAATGGGAATTAAATATTAAGTATCTTTGGTGAATCCTTGCTCATAGTAAACCATGTCAAAGGACTATTCCAATGCAGGTGCCCACTCCTAAAGACTTATAATGAAATTGTTGACACCTACCTAGCCCACCTATAATGGTACGACATCGAGGCAATCCTTCGCACATCGAATAGATTTGTAAACACTATGGCCTCTTTGGGATCCTTAATAGCTCAGAATCCATCTACTGATTTTACAATCGTTCATGTGAAAGTGCTTTCACACTCAGCAATCCGTGAAGCTTTTGACAATCAAGAATCAGTCAACATGATTAACATTGAGCCAAATCATGATTGGTCCTTCATAGCCAAAGATTTCTTGCAAATAGCACCTTAGGGGTATTTTATCTCCCAAGGACCTTTGGATTTCTATGCAACCATGCACCATAGAGTTGTATCTCAATCTATGTTCACTAGCTCAAAAATGCAAGAAGGGCAAGTTGTATTTTCTATAGAAGTTGTGGCTTATTAGGATTGATTTTCGCAACTGCGGGACTTCTTGAAGCTTGGAATAGTACCTCAAGTTTTTTTGCATATTGAAAGGTAAAAATTCAAAAAGAAAGCAACAAGATACATCTTGCTAGGTGAAATCCTCTATAGACAAGGATATGATGGAGTATTACTTCGTTGTCTTGAGCCCCAGGAAGCATACTAGGAAAGTTTGCAAGCTCAAGATAGCACACATGTGGAGGCCATTTCAGTGGCATGGCCATCGTTAAGCGCATCTTCATAATGGGTTACTATTGGCCCATAATGGAAAAGGATTGCTATGAGTATTTCAATAAATGTAGTAAGTGCTAGCATCATGCAAATCTAGCACACTTATCGTCGTAAGCCTTGCAACCCATCCATGCAGCATAGTCATTCTTGTAGTGGGGACTAGACTTGATTGGGAAGATCTCACCCCCGTCCTCAGGTTGACACACATTCATCATTATAGACATAGATTACTTCGCTAAATGGGTAGAAGTGATACCCTTAACATCAACAATTGGAACAAGGATTGCAGAGTTTATACTCCATAATATCACAAGTCTGTTTGGGGTCCCTTCTAAGAAATATCGGATAATGGGCCATCTTTCAAGAATAAAAATGTGCATGCATTAATGAACAAATACCATATTTAGCATAGTTTTTCAATGCCTTATTATCCCCAAGCAAATAGACAAGCAAAAGCCTCAAACAAAACAATAGTTTCCATTTTGAGGAATATGGTGCAAGATAATCACAAGGATTGGCACATGTAGTTTCCTCTTGCACTATGGGTATACAAGACTAGTATACGGATGCCCACTGGGGCAACATCATTTTCAATAGTATATAGAATTGAGGCCATCATACCACTAGATTTGGAAATTCTAACCCTACGCATAGCATTAAAGGACTTCATATATGATGATGTTGCACAAAAATTTTGCCTTGATCAGTTGATGCTTCTTGATGAACGACGAGTCAATGCTTTAGAGCATCTTCATGTTTACCAAAATTGCCTTGTGTGAGCTTACAATAGTAAAGTCCACCTAAGGGAATTCAAGGTTGGAGATCTAGTGCTCAAAGAAAACTAGCAGAATTCAAATCTACCGTCGCATCTGCGAGATAAGTTTGCGGTAAACTGGATAGGTCCATACATGATTTCATAGAGAGTTTGGGCATGGAGCATATCACCTTATATCATTAGATAATGTTGAGGAGCCTGAGCCTCTTAATATCATTCACTTAAAAGTATTCTACACATAAAATATAATAAAATACAAAAATATTCAAATATTTCATAAAATACAAAAAAATTTAGATACAATAAAATACAAAAACATTCAAATATTTCATAAAAATCAAAAACATTCTAATATGTCAAAAGCACAAAACAAAGTATAAAAATATAAAAATGCTCCAAGGGTATTCAAATCGCTTGGTCAAACATAAATTCAAAAGGCTCGAAGGGTAATTCAAGTCGCTTGGTCAAAATAAATCAAAGGCTCCAAGGGTAATACATATCGCTTGGTCAAAAGCAATTCGAAAGTCTCCAAGGGTATTCAAACCACTTGGTCAAACATAAATTCAAAAATCTCCAAGGGTATTTAAACCACTTGGTCAAATCTAATCAATCAAATGCTCCAAGGGTATTCAAACCACTTGGTCAAAATCAATTCAAAAAACTCCAAGGGTACCCAATCCGCTTGGTCAAAATAAAATAAAAAAGCTCCAAAGGCATCTTGAAGCCCTTTGGTCAAATTAAGAAAATGTACAAAAACAACAAAAAATCAAAAATACAAAAACAATTGCATTTCACATCTGGCATCCACATCGTTGCATTACATTTTCATATCCACTACAATTGCATATGTCATGAGAGCCTTAAAAGTGATACCACAGTTTGTCGCACAAATTATTGAAATCCATACAACCATCAACACATGTGTGTAATTGTATTTTTCAACACAACCATTATTTGTTGCTATATATAATATACTAAGGTCTTTTGGTAAATCAACCACACCTAGTGATCTTATAAAATTTTGAGGAAAACAACTTTTATTAGTAGAAGGTAAGTTCTAGCCATGATAATGCCTTGGATATTCAAGATCTCGTCACTAATTGAAACACTAAAATCCTAGCTGGTACAAGGAAAAGATGAAAGCTACAAAGCGGTCTAGGTTACCTTAAGCGAAAAGGATTTTCCTTGCTTATCCCCCTATGCAACCAGTTTAAAGGTGCTAAGAATTGGCAAAAGGACAAGCTTTACCCTATCCAAATACTTTGCTTAAATCAAAATAAGCAAAATCCAAAAGCAAAGTACATATTCAAAAGGCCAAGCATACAATCTAGATTTCAAAGCAATAATCCAATACATAAATCATAAATTCAAAAAAATCATAGCTCAAAGAAAAATCAATTAAAAATAAACAGTGATTTTCATCACTACATATGAGCAAAATAAACAGTGATTATCATCACTACAAAAATCCTAGCTCAAAGAAAAAATTAATCAAAATAAAAAGTGATTTTCATCACTACATATGAGAAAATATCCAAAGCCAAAAAGAAGGGAATAAAGCTTGAATCCCTAGAATTCTTAGCATTGTACAAAACTGGAAGGAGAAATCCTTATGCATGATGATATGTCTATTACAATTGCTTCACGCATTTTTAAGACCAATTATTGAATGTGGATGAGCTAGCTTAGGTAACCCAATATTGCCTAGTGGTATAGTCCAACTAAGTCCAACATAAGGATGAGATGAACACTTGAGGATCCCTGATATTAGCAATGGGCTGAAAGAATCCCGCCTGACATCGAAGGAAATGCTTGAGTTCTACCTCAAAATATACAATCACTTGCACACACAAAGATCATGAAAAACTAGGTCCATGGTAAAAGCCTTACTTTTCAAAATTCTAAGTGGTCAGTAGACAACTATTGATAGGGTAACTAGAGTGTTTGAATCTTCAAAAAGCCCCAAAAATTATTACATAGTAACAAATCATAACATCATTCACACCATAACTTTCTTTATAAGATTCTATAAATTAGGGGGTATCAACATAGTAGGTCAGATACAACATATATATTAGAAATAGTATATAGACATCCACTGACTACTTTATATCTTTTAATTTATAGAAACTTATTAATAAAATACAGTGCACTCCATTACATCTCATATATGAATACTTAATCAATTCTTATGATAAGAGTGATTATTTAAATTCATGATTATTTTTTTACTTTCTATGGTATCACCCATTAAGATTGTCAATGTCATATGCATTTTGTATGTTTTAAGTTATTAGAGCATATAGGTTCATTTATACCATTCCACCACATAAGTTAGATGCATACAATTAAAGCAAAGTCAAAACATGCATTTAGCAATAACATCATATTCACAAAAACAAGTCATTAATCATCCATAAAGCACATCATAAAACATATAGGCAATATCCATTTGCATACAATCATAAATTCATCATTCATACATCACATCATATCATCAAATCATATAAGCATCTACACATCCATCTAAGCATCTTCAATATCATCTATCATCTAGCATATTCATCAAATCATCATAATACCATCATCACATCATATCATAAAACAAAATAATAACAAAAACATGAGCAATAAATGATACACATAATAAGTCATAATGCAAAGCTATCATAAAAGTATGTGTGTCAAGTCCAATGGATGTACAAAAATTCTCGTGGGCTACAGTCATATAGGTCAGTCGACCTCAAAACTAGATAAAGGGCCAAATGAATCATCAATCAAATACCAGGCCTGAGCCTTCTACATCACCTCCTCTAGTGCCACCTCCCCCTATGGTGGTGTCACGATTCGAATGATGTGAGCCTATCGGTCTCTCTGTCCGAGTCTGGGTCCTCTATCTAGGATGGGCAGAAGACTACTCTGATGTGGAGCGCCCACTGACCTATGAACCATCTATACTAGCTGGATCCTTAGGGACAATCCCATGCCTCCTAAACTACATTTGAAGAATGGTGACGTGATCCATAAGTCCCCAGATATGCTCCTCATGTTCATCCAACAAATACTAAAATTTTCCCACATTTGCTCCTAAACCTGCCACTGGAACCTCTTGTTATGTAGGAGGAACAACAAACTGCATCCTGGAATTGACATTCCAATAGTAGCCTGTAGAGCCTATATTTGTGTTGTGAGCTGCTCAATGGTAGCATCTCACCGTTGTACCTAGATCTTAGTCTCTTGAAGCTCAGCCTTGACCTCATGCAATTATGCTCTCAAAGGAGAGTCTCTATCATCATCCTCTAACTACTCCTCCTCCTTAGGAACATCAGGATCCTCCACTACCAACTACTCTACTAGCTAGCCCCATACCTCAGTCCTAGCTCGGACTCTATGTCCTATCGTATCTGCACCATCACTTCTGCCATCATCCTTGCACCCTAGGCTATCGACACCATGCCACATCCGATCACCCCACCACTAAGTGTATGCCTCTGTAACACCCCCAACCACTCTAGGGTCAACAATTGGGGTATCCTCCTCATCTAAAAGCTTTGTAATCTATCATGGAGGTAGGTCCTTCTCTACTATGAGGTGCCTATACAAGAACGATATCAAGGGCACATCCTATTGCAACTCGTACTAATGAAGAACCCATGAGTAGAATAAATACTCCCAGATGGTAATCTTACAGCTAATGAGACATTGCTCATGCCATGTCCTAGAAGTAAATCTAGTTGGATCATCCCAAGTAGGACACTCATGGTAAGGGTGCCACACGAAATCTTTGACCAAAAGTTTAGTGAAAGCATAAGTGTAATGGGATAGCTTCCCTGTGAAAGTGTGGCTCTTATGATCCTCATGCTCTCGAGCCCATCTAGCAGCATAGCACTATGTTCAAGCATCGATCATTATGATCTCAATCAGGAGCCCCTTAGGGCGATCTACCCTAATATGCTCCCATCCCCAAGCCTATAGGAGAAAGCTACAGGTAATGTTGACACGTCATCTCTGGCAGATGTGGTACAACTCATCATAACACTGATCTAATAGTGATCTACCCCATGCATAGATGATAGGCTCCTTGCTATCCAATAGATCCTGCACCATCATCAAAAGGTTCCATGGGAACCTTAAACCTGAGAAGTATGGGATAAGAAAATTTCTAATAACCATCAGCAATATGACATGACTCATTGTAAAGACACCCTCCCGTAACAGCAGCTAATGGACACTCCTCCAGACTTGGTGTCCTTGAGAGCATCCATAGAGTGTCCTCTAAACACCCAAGTGAAGACAACCACCTGATCAGTAGTGGTTGAAGAGACAATGGCCACCCCATCAAATGGAATTCGAAAGATCCTATATACATCCTCCGGCGTAATGGTCATCTCTCCAATAAGGAGGTGGAAGGTATTAGTCCATGAGTCCTAGTGATGGGCAAGAGTCATAAGGTAAGCCTGATCTGCCATGATGTAAGGTAGCCTAATGACATACTATAATCTATGGGATTTGAACCATGCCCAGTTCGTATCATCAAAGCTAGGAAGTAGGTCAAGCAGGAGCTTCGGGTCTCGAACCTGAGCAGTAAGGATCTAAGTAAAGTAGAAGAAAGACAAAATATAACAATAGTGCATCTAAGGCATAATTCACAATAAACATGAAAATGGTGCAAAATAGTATGGACTATTTTAGGTCTAACCAAAAGGACAAGATTGCACCCAATCAAACAAATCAAAAAGTCAAAAATTAAAAAAAAATATATATATTTCATAAAAATCTAATAACTAGAAAAAAAAATGCAAAAAAACATGGCTAAGGGTTTAGCCGATGTTGCCTATGATGACGGAAACCTGACCATTGGAGGCAGCAGCGACCAAGACCCAACGATCAAATTTTTGATCATTGGGGTTTTAATATGGATGCTCTGAGTGACAGCGGATAAGAACTGGTCGTTCTGAGCGACAACGGCCAAGGGGCAACACGATAAACCTGTGAACCCTTGGTCATAAAATAAAAAAAAATTGCAAAATTTGTAAAATAACTTAAACATATCAAAAGGGAGGAAAAAAATAGAAAGTAAATATTCCCACTCAGACATCAAAAACTAAGCTAAGTTCAAAAACGCTCAAAATAGCAGCAACAGGTGAATAACAGAAAAATTCCAAAACCCTAGGCTAAAGCCACTAACAGAAAACAAAAATTAGGGACTAATCCACCATAGCAAAAGGTAAGCTAAGTCTAGATATGGAGTTTGTTCATTACCAACAGGTTTAGTGAGGTTCATTTTTCCCATTACTTAGTGAGGTTCAATTTTACTCAGACAAGAGGAAAAGAGAGCTAGGGTTTAGAAAAAGAAAAATACCCGAGAAGCTCCAGCTCCTCCAGCAGCTGATGTCTCGCCCTACACAGCCATGTCCTCAACGCTAGTAAACTCCAAATTCACAACCGTCGCTATCCCACCAGAGCTCCCAAAGTGAATCTTCAATAGTGAAAATGAAATGTCAAACCCTAGAAAATACAAATTTTATGTTTCTTTAATTACACCTTGGTTGCTGCTGACGTCAGTGGCCCAAACTTCTTGTCCGTGCAAGGCAAAAATGACCATAGGCAGGAACTTAGAGGCCGTTGGACCTGACAACGACCAAATCAACAGATAAAAATAAGGGATTTCCTCCTTGGGGTATCCTACAAAAAAATCAAATAAACACACTTTGGTTGTTTGAGATCATCAAAAATTTTAAATTAACAAAACAAATCACATAAAAGCACAATCTCAGGTAGGCCTCATATTCAGTCACCTACTCTATCAACTCGGTGATTGCAAAAATTTGCACTCCATGTATTTTGGTGAGATGAGTAGATAACCATAAGGCCACTTGGGGAAAAAACAACTCATTTTGGAATTATGATGTGCCACCCTTCAATCCCGAAGAAGACCAAGATGGTCATACTGCTCCACGAGTACAAAAGGATCATTCTAATTCCCTTATGACATCAAAAACATTAATTCAAAGTGATACAATCTAAACATAAATAGAATCACTCATTCTAATTCCCTAAGAAATCTATTGATAGCTGGACCGCTCCTCGGGATAAGGATAGATGATTATCATAAACAATTGGAATCACACCTGGATGTGGGATTTCCCATTACAAGCAACAAATGCTAGAAAGGAACCAGATTAGTCATATTGATCAAGTGACTTGCAACTTCATTCATGGTCATTTCTTCACCAATCCATTGTGTGAAGAATTAGTTCAAAACTTCAACATAATCATAATCAAAATTAGCAAAAGATCACTTGATCATAACAAAATCATGTTTGTCCTATGAATCATTGCATACAACAATCACAAATTTCCCTTTTTTTCTAGGAATGTAAGTAGACATGACATATTCAATTGTAGCTCTCCTACCAGTCAAAATTATTGTAGCAACTGAAGCTACCCGATTGAGTTTGAGGAATGAGTTCATTTTAACATGCAAAAGCCACTGATCTAAGTACTCTGAACATTGAGGCAATGATTCAAGGGATGCGTGCCATCTTGCATGATTGGGCCATCCAACATTGATCAGACCATTGATCACTATACACCCTACAAACAGATCGGTCTACATTTTTTTCTTAGCATTGTATTTTCCACACAGCACGTCAAAAAATGGGAGCATCTATAGACACCTAAATTATGTCATGCTTAGGGGAGCTGCTCACATAGACACACTCATAAGATCATAAGACATAATCTTGGAATTTCCAAGCATAAAAAATGGTTCTCACCACTCATTTGGGGCTTTTTCAAGCTATCCAAGCATAGTCGCTCGAGCCTAGAGCGGCCAGATCCTAGCCTCTCAAGCCTAGAGCGGTTAGACCTTAGTCGCTGTAGACGGTAGTGGCTAGATCTTAGCCACTGTAGACGACAGCGACTAAGTCATAAGAAGTAGTTTTTCTGACAAACAAGCCTAATCATAGGTGAAAGTGGCAGTTTTCTTGCAATAAAGGTGAGTGGGAGTAACTTTGCATTCCTTTTCATGATTAGTTCACATAGGAGGCTTGAGTTTGTAATTAAAATTTAGTTAACTAAACTCCAAACCTAGACAAAGGATAAAAGCTTCTCATGCTAATGACCAGTTCACATAGGAGACTCAAGTGGGCAGTTAGATTTCAGTTAACTAGCCTTCAAACATAGATAAAGGATAAAATATTCTCATGCTAACTTGCACTACGCATGAGAAATTCATTCCTAGGGCTTGGACATAGACCTAGGGTTTCACACTATAAAAGGTGCAAGCCTAAGAGCACCAAGAGATATATTTTTATATCATAGAGAGACATATAGATACATAGATCATCGAGACATCTTTTTGAGGAGAGCTTTTGAGACTTGGAGAGTTCCCTTGGAGATCAAGTGTACGATGAAGCCCTGATAAATTAAAGAGCATAACACCTATTATTTCAACATCAAATACAAGCTTTGATCCATAAATTTGGGGTAAAAAGAGCAAGGTTTACCTTAGCGGTCATTGTCTTGGAAAGTGGCCCGCAGGCTTAGCTTAGATTTTATACATAGCTTATTTTATTATGTTTCTTCATGTTTTCATATCATTAGCATAGATTTACATGATTTCATAGCATAGTTTCATCATATTTCTATTACATTCTTTTATTACTAACAACCTCATCCAGGGAGGCAATCTCGGACATATAAGCGTGTGTTGTTGTTTCATTGCTTGTAGGGCCACAAGTTCATCGGACGAAATCTATAACATACAAGATCAAAAGGGATCCCTCTAGGAAACAGACCTGGAGAAGGATGCATTTGTAAGCCCTCATACATTTCCATGTACAAAACTAGGAAGCCTTTATAAGTGCACCACCTCTTCACGAAAGGGGCACTATTTACCTATTTGTAAACTTATTGTATCAAAATGGGTATCCCTAAGAGGGATTGACATGTAACAGAGTTTCAATACCAATAAAGAGATATATCTTTGTTATTTCATGTTATATGCTTTTTCATTGTCTTCCGTTTCATCTTGGGTTTTTAATAACATTGCAAGTAGAGTTAAAAAGGGGTGGTGCATGCGTCATGAGGTCGCTACAGGTATAATGTGTATGAATTTTATTTAAAAATTGTAATTTGTGTCTTGGGTCAATAAGTGTGTTGGTAATTTTATGAAAGTAAGGAGGCATAAGGTGTATATGGATGATTCAAATGTTGTAATTTTTTCTTTGAGTTATTGAGTGTTGTAAGAAACTTTGTGGTGTGGTAAAAATTATTTCTTGCAAAAGTAGGAGTTATAAGGTGTTATTATGGTTTGATTTTTGGTTGTAATTTTTGCATGGTGAAAATAAAATTTGAGGGGTTTTGATAACTGTTAATGCCCTATATTTTGAGAACAAAAGGAGAGTCATTGAGCATCATTTTCATATTCCATTGTGCGTATCTTTTTGAGAAGAAATTTAATGTTGATGGTTTGAAAGAGAAATCTACTAACCAGATTTGAAGTGGCACTTTGAAAAGGAAGTTCTTTTAATATGGGTTTTTGAGGGCACATCTTCATCAAAGCAAGTTAAGAGGTATGGTGACATTATTCATTCTTTAAGGTGTTTGGTTGAGCAAATATTTCTAAATCATAAGGTGGAGAAATAAGGATTATATATGTGTATTGTTGAAAATATTTGAGCTAGGGTTTGTGAAACAAATTATGCATCCTTGTTGAAATAAATTGGAAACACTTGTGCTAGAGTTTGTGAACAAGTTGTGCTTCATTGTTGAATGAGATTGGAAATGCATGTGCTAGAATTTATGAACAAATTGTACTTCATTGTTTGAATGAATTTGTGAAGCTTTTGAGGATTGGTTTGAGTGACATTGAATGTGAATGAGAAAGTGTTAGAAATTAGTTTTGTAAAACAAATTTATGCATTATTATGTTTGATCTTTGAGAGCAAATTTGCAAGGAATAGAGGGTAGTTTTGTGAAGTAAATTTATGCACTAGCTTTGATTAATGTTGATATAAATTTACAAATGTTATAGGGTAGTATTATGAAGCAATTTGTGCATTGGGTTTGAGTGATATTTGGAAAGAACATATTGTGAAATTGTATTGCATATCATTTTCTATGTTCTTGAACAATTTTTTTGGGTAGAATATGTTTGAAGTATTATGATCAAAGCATGTTTTATGAGCAAGTTTTGAGCATGTGTTAGAGCAGACTTAAGAAGAGATAAGAAATCATATTTGAGCAAGTCTTTGGAGAAGACTTGAAACATAGTTGAGATAGATTTGTGCATGTAATGTATGCATATTTGAGATAGAGTTGAGACAGATTTGTGCATGTAATATGTACAGATTTGAGATAGATTTGAGACAGATTTGTGCATGTAATGTGTGTAGATTTGGGACAGAGTTGAGATAAATTTGTGCATGTAATATGTGTAGATTTGGGATAGATTTGAGACATATTTGTGTATGTAATGTGTGCAAATTTGGGACAAAGTTGAGACAGATTTGTGCATGTAATGTGTGCAGATTTAGGATAGAGTTGAGACAAATTTGTGCATGTAATGTGTGAAAAATTGGGATAGATTTGAAATAGATTTATGCATGTAATGTGTTCAAATTTGGGATAGATTTGATACATATTTGTGTATGTAGTATGTGCATATTTGGGGTATATTTGAGAGCATATTTGAGCAAGCCTTGTGAGTAGGCTTGGTGTAGACTTGGGCAGATTTGTGAGTAAGTTTTTTTGTTTAGTTGAGCAAGCCTTGTGAGTAGGATTGGTGTAGATTGGAGCAATGAGTTAAGTATATTTTGTTGCAGATTTGAGTAAGCTTCATGAGTAGTCTTGGAGTAGAGTTAAGCAGAAGTGTGTACCAGCTTTGGAGGAACCAAAGTAGAGAGAAGAGGTGTCTCTTGTGGATATATTTTCATGAACCAAATGAGTAAGGGGATAGAGTTTCATGAACTAGAGCAGAGAGAAGAGGTGTCTCCTATGGATAGATTTCCACAAACCAGACTAGTAAGGGGATAGAGTTCTCCTATGGATAAAGTTACATGAACCATATTAAGGGGATATAGTTCTCCTATGGATAGAGTTCCATGAACCAGAGTTAAGGGGATAGAGTTCTCCTATGGATAGAGGTCTACGAACTTGAACATAGGGGATTGAGATCTCATTTGGACAAAGGTCCATAAACATTGTAATAGGGAATTGGTTCCCAATATATTTGTTAAGAAAATTTAGAAGAAATATTTTTTTCGTGGATGTAACCCACATTGGGTGAACCATGTTAAATTTATGTCTCTCATGTGTGTGATGATTTTTGCATTGCCTTGTTACTACTATTTATGAGATTGGTTAATATTTCTATGAAAATATATTACAATTGAAAGAAAAGTAAAATTTTATGTTATATTGTTCACCCTCCCTCTTAGTATAAGCTTGTGTTCTTCAGTTTTGTATGGTATCTTGTTGTGGAGGATAACTGACATTTGGTGGAATAGAAGAAATATTATAATAAGGAGGAATAAAATAAGGAGGAAATTAAACATGATTTTGAGGCACACTACTATCTGGAAGAACTTGCAGAATTCCCTCAACATTGATGGTTATAGTAGTACCATATGTTGATTTATAAATTGGATTAATATAATGAGAAAATTCAAACAAAGGATTGACTCAAATATTTTGAGGAGGAATGGTTTGATGATGAGATGTCCCATTCTCTTCGAGTTGGGAATCTTCATCCATAACTTTAATCAAAGCATCCCTATGATATTTCATGAAGCTCTAGATATGATCATATATATAAAGGTGAGGTGTCCATTAGACCCCTCAATAGGATCAAGTTCATTCCCAGTCTCTATGTCCTCTTCCACCTCTAGATTGGGGTTATCCCTATCAATAAGATCATGTTCTTATGGAATATGATCATATTCCAAGATCTTTTGCTTACTCCTAAGGTTGGGAGCCATTAGTATTAAAAAAAAGGATAGGAGAGACAAAGGAAGATATAAAACTAGTGAAAGATACAAAATATTTTACTAAAAAAATTTATGCTTTTCTAATCTAAAAAAATAAATTTAAATGGTCTTATTTATGATTTTAAATAAACATAAAGAAGATAATAAGGCTTCCTAGATGGCCTAAGCTATTCCTAGAATGGTCTTATTTATAATTTGAAGTTGCCTTTATGCAAGGACCACCTAGACTTATTTATTTTTCAAGTGTGCCTAAGCTATTCTCTTTGTTTGTTTTTTTTACTCTCTTTTTTCCTTCTACCACAAACATTTGGGGCATGTGGCACAACAATCTTGGACAAGCTTACTGACCTCTTGCATGTATTTCTAATACCCCTTATTTTCTTCCTCTATGATCTTTGGGTTTCATATTTGTAGACATATTGTTGATGTTATTTTCAATAGCACTAGGGCCTATGATGCACTACAAACCCAATTACTACAAGAGGATGGTTCATCTCCCAAATCCATCCAACCAGTAAAGGGATGGATCCACGTCCACTAAGTAGATAGAATCCTTGCTAACAATGGAGCGTTCTTAGTTACCATCAAAAAGGCTTTTGGAGGCCTAATTAAGGTGAGGTCTATCTTAGTTAGTACTAGAAATGCTATAGTCATTTCTTTGTCTAGTTTGGATGGTTAGCATCACATGGTGGCATGGGAAACTTTAGATTTGCTAGTAGCTTTTGATGTAGGCTCTTTCTCATCGATATTTTTGGCATCTTGTTAGTATCAAATACTTGATCGATAGAAGGATATTTTGGTCCTCTCATCCTACTTAGGCTCTGGATAGCAACTCTACTTAAAATTCTCTTTTCAGACTAGATTTACCAAATGTAGTGAAACTTCACTACAAGTTGTTTCAAAGTTAAAGCATTATGCATTATATGGAGAATTTGACGTACCATTATTAGAGGATTTTTCCTACCATTATTGTTGGAATTTATAGATTGAAAGGAAAAATAAAATTTTCAAATAAACCTTAAAATCATGCTCAAGTTTAAAAGTGAATTATTCCCACTTTTATAGGGATTTTTATAGGGATGATGCTCATCATCTTAAGTCTCAAATGTAAAAAATGATATGCTAGACTCTTGGTTACAATAATTGGATATAAATGTAGGATTATATGTGATAATGGATTTCATATAGAGTATTTATATCAATCTAAGGTAAAATAGAAATATTTGGAATTCGGGTTCACCAAAATTAATTTGATGGTGACTCTAGGTAATCTAGGAAACATTGGTAGAAATGACATTTTTTTTTTTAATTATGAAGGCAAAATTCTCCTCACTTCATCATATGGAAATTCAACCAATAACTATGTAGTGGTTAGGACACCTTTTATAGGGATCAAAATTCTGATTAAAAAATAATATAGGTATATTTCAATTAAGCAAGATTCACAAATTATTGTTAATGATCTCAAGAAAAATAGATGTGGGGATTGTATCAAAAATAAAATTATTTTAATGTCCATCAACTATTTTTGGACTCAATACCTTAGATATATAAGGGCATATAGAGATAAGAAAAAAATAGGGTATCATATGATTTATCTAATTATAGCGTCGATCTTCAACTAGGCGAGATTTCAAATTTAGAAGGGAACTAAACTAGGGAGATATTATCTCTTAATAAAAATAATGTTAAGGCGTTAATTGTAAAAACATAATAATTTGATAAAGATGAAGAATATTATTAATATAAATACAAGATGAATATGGTCAAATCTAACAATAAATGTAAATATTTTATTATAATTTGATGGAAGTGGACTTCAATAAAATCCATATAAATATTATTGAAAATATTATTACAATTAAAATATTTTATATATTTGATTTCACAATACTTTGTGAGAACAAACAAAAACAACATGTCAACTCAAATTACATAGCATAAGATCTACAAAGAGAAGGGAAAGAGTAATAACATACCAAAGATGAAGGATTCCCTTAGGCATTAATAGAAATGATCAAAATAAAATTGCATCCATGCAATGGATTGGCTATACGAGGTAATAAACACCTCACTAATTATGATTTATTCAAAATTTTCCTAATATAACATCATAGAAAAGTTAACCATGACAAGGTTAAACAATGGGCCCATAGGCTATATATTCATAAATCCTTATTAAGTATCAAATAATTATTGTTCATAAGCTTAATACGATTAAATCATATCATGTTGGGCATGGGTAGCAT
Source organism: Wollemia nobilis (assembly GCA_028583015.1). NCBI lineage: Eukaryota > Viridiplantae > Streptophyta > Pinopsida > Araucariales > Araucariaceae > Wollemia > Wollemia nobilis. Next base: position 579,104 of record JAQPPZ010001870.1, read on the forward strand.
GGGTAAATAAAGATTAGATTACACAATTTCAACATACCCTCATAATCTAAATTGAGAGTTCAATAAGAGAAGACATTAATGATAATAATATATTCCCTATTAATTGAATCTTTCTTACACTAATACACTCATATGAAGAAAACTCTAAAGACATTCTCTTTCATAATCTACATCAATATTTTTGTCATTAAATATAGAAAGGCTTTGGAAGGTGTGACCTTCCTTTTTATAGTATCCATAAGTGCACACCTCATTATTTGTACATTTCATGTCCTTTGGTCAACTAGTCCTAGTTATCATAATAAGAGATATTTTATATGATCATGTTTAGGATAAACTCCATCACAATTCCTCAACATCACTTATACATAAATAAGACAAAATAAGATCTCATGAAAAGTTATATCTTAGATCTACTTTAAGAACTTATAAATAGTATGGACTAATAACCCATACATCTAACTAGAGGGAGGAAGAGAAATACATTTTTAATCCTTCTTTTGTATGTCTATAGAAGATTTTATGTTTCTCTTAGATCCAACTTTTTTATTTGGTGGAAAACATCCCAAAAGGGATGCCACTTTAGGGTAAGACCCAAGGAGGCAGGGGTATCCATTCCACCAAAATCGCCCAGGACTCGAACCTGGCCTACCACCTTTGACATACTCAAGGAGCAAACAAACACACAAAAACATTTAAAAAAATAAATAAATAAATAACAATAAAAATAATAAAATAAAATAAAAAACATGCTCCTTGAGTGTGTCAAAAAGAAAAGCACAACCAAACACACACACACAATAAGATAAAAAAAACAAACCACAATACGAACCACAAAGAAAAAACACAAACATGACAAAAACAATAGAACACTACAAAGACATTACCAAAAAAAACATGAAAAATAAACACAACCAAAACCTAAAAAATTAAAAAATAAAATAAAAATAAAAATAAAAAACAACCAACAATAAACAAAAACAAAAAACATAGAAAACACTCACACATAAAAACATGAATTAACACAAACAAGCATAAACACAAGAACAAGAACGACAAAAACACAAGAACAAAAAAAAAACACAAGAACAACAAAAAACAACACAAAGAACACAAAAACAAAACAAAACAAAAGAACACACACACCTTAAAAAACTAAACAAAAAAACAAAAAAAAAAAAAATGAACATAACAATGACCTTTCTAGACTAGAAGACTATTAAGGCAAGAATCAACAGAGGAAACAAAAGAAAGAATAGTTTGAGCTAGGGAACTAAAATAACCTGATCGAACCAAAGAGAAGTAAAAATAAAGCAAGAAGAAACTAGGTACCTTCAGAACTGGAGCCATCCAAAGAAATGATAGAAAGAAGAGCTTCCCTTATTTGTGAAGCCCACCATCTAGGAGGGTGGCCATAACAAGTAAGATCACCTTTGTCCAAAGCCCAATTAGCTAAAGCATCAACACTCTTGTTTTGATCTCTAACCACATGATTGTAATCAAATTTCAAAAATCCCATCTAGATTAATTGAATCTTCTCAATAATTCTTTTTATTCTCCAATCAACCTTATGATTCTTAGAAGGAGTCTTCAAAATATTAATCATGAGTTGAGATTCAGACTCAACTAACACCTTTTCCCATCCAACCTTAGTAGCCTCTTGAAGGCCTTTGAGGATACCATACCCCTCAACAAGGTTATTGGAAAGAATACCCAAATTCTCAGCAAAAGTAAAAACCAGGGAGCCATCTGAAAGTCTACCAATTCCTCTCGCACTAGCTTTTCCAGGGTTCCCTCTAGAGGCTCCATCAGTATTGACTTTTCCAAAATCCTTAGGAGGAGGTTGCCAATTTCTTGTCCTATCCATATTACAAATACTCACATTCCATTTAAGATGGTTGCCCTTAGAATATTTAATCTTCAATCTTTGCATCACTTGATCCCATCTTTGGTGGGAGTTTTGGGGGTGATTAAGGAGTTGATGGACTGATTCAACTAAGTTGGCTATGGTCTTTTGCCAAATATAGTGAATATCCTTCCTATCTTGATTAAAAATTTGGTTGTTCCTTTCATTCCAAATATTCCAAAGAAGAATGGTAGAACCCATCCAAACTAACTACCTAATAAAATGATCAACACCCTCTTGTTTAGGCCAATCCCTCCAAAGTTGTTCAAAAGTAAAAAAAATTGGACCACTATAAGCCAAGTAAAGTGGCCATTCTCCTCCATAGCTCAGAGGCTAAAGTACACTCAATAAAAATATGGTTGAGAGTTTCTACATTCTCTTCACACATTTCACATCTAAAAGGGCCATGAAAACCACACTTCATAAGTTGCTCACCAGTAAGCACCCTACGATGCAATAAAAGCCAAGTAAAGAACCTCACCTTAGGCCAGAGATTTTGAGCCCACAATTGAGAAAATATGTCAAAAGATTGGTTGGGATTATTATGGCATAAGGTCAAATAACCTTGAGCAACTGAATACTCACCCTTAGTAGTGTTGTTCCATCCAAAACAATCTTTTTCATGGGACCAAGAGAGAGATCTCATATGAAGGATGCCTTGGATATCTTGTCTTTACCTTTCTAGGATTTGAATAGGTCAATCCTCAATAGGGATCCAATATCTACCAACCTTTGAATTACCAGTATGGTACCGACAGTAATTAGCCACCTTTATCCAGTTAGCTCGGTGAAGCTCCTCCATCCAAGGCCTCCAATCAGGAAACTGAGTTATCAAAGGCTTGTGACCATCCCAAGAATCTATCCAAAAATTTACCTGTTGACCATTATGAATGATCCAAAATAATATCTTTATCAAATCCTCACCAATCTTAAGAACTGCTAAAATGGGAGAACCTTTGGTAGGAAGTTGATAGTGAACAAGGTCTTCAAGACTTTTGTTCTCAACATATTTAGCACGGAGATTATTGGCCCAAAGAGCATTGGGGTTATGCAACATCCTCCAATATAATTTAGTAGCTAAAGCTTTGTTGTTATTAATAGAAGACCAGAATCCTAACCCCCCTTCATTCTTAGGAAGACATAAAGTGTCCCATTTCACCAAGGCCCATTTTATTTTCTCCTTAGTACCACTCCAAAGGAATCGATGACTGATTTGATCCAGTTCTTGAAGAACAACCTTTGGGATATTCAACACAAAAGATACATAAATAGGAATAGCTTGAAGGACTGATTTTACCAAGGTGATTCTACCCCCAGAAGAAAGCCACTTGTTGGTCCACTTTCCAATTTTCTTCTTGACTTTGTCCAACAACCAATTCCAATATTTATTTTTCTACCTTTGAATATTGATGGGAATACCTAAATAAGTGATCGGAAGGGAGGTCTTCTTATATCTTAATTTATCCAAGACCATGGATTCCTGTCTGGCAGAGTAGTGAAAGAAAATAACTTTAGATTTGTCTTCATTGATCAATTGCCCAGTAGCCTTAGAAAAATAGCTAATGATTTGCTTAATATTAGAAGCTTCCTTAATTGTAGCTTTACCTAAAAGAGTAGAGTCATCCACAAATTGAATATGAGAGATAGGTCTAGCTCCATGAGCAATGGTAACTCCCTCAAGGGTTTTGTTTTCCCTCTTTTTGGTTATAGTCCTACCCAAGCATTCAACAAGAATGATGAATAAATAAGGGGATAGCGGGTCACCTTGCCTAATACCTCTGGAAGCTGGGAACGACTGAGAAGGCCTACCATTGATAAGAACTAAGTAGGAAACTGAAGAGATACATCCCATAATCCAATCCATCCAATCCTTAGAGAAACCAAATTGCCTCAAAACTTTGATAAGGAAGTGCCAATCCACTCTGTCATAAGCTTTGGATAAGTCTAACCGAATGAACATGGAAGGAGATTTTTGCATATCCATGGAATGGATGGCTTCTTGAGCAAGAACTATCTCATATACTATTTGACGCCCTTCCACATAACCCCCTTGCTCAGGGAAATAATATTATGCAAAAGAGGCTTCAACCTTTCTGCCATGATCTTAGTAATGATTTTGAGAAGAACATTACATAAAGCAATAGGTCTAAAAGCTGAGATATGATCAACCTCTTGAGCTTTTGGAACAAGAGTAATATAAGTTTTATTGATAACCTTCAAAATTTCTTTGGCTTTCCTGGCTTCTTCCACCACCTCTAATAAATCAGCATGAAGGATATCCCAGAACTCTTGGTAGAACTCAATGGGAAAACCATCAAGACCTAGGGTTTTCCATTTTTGCATTTTAAAAACTACATGTTGAAGCTCATTGATAGTAACAGGAGCAATCAAAATAGAGTTCTCCTTAGAAGTGATAAGAGAAGGGATTGCTTGAAGAACATTTTGTTGAGAAGTTGAGTCAAGAGGAGTAGTAGCAAAAATATTGGAAAAGTAATCGACAACAATAGAGTTCATGCCATCCCAAGTATAGACAACATCTCCAGAATCTGATTTCAGGGAAGAAATAAAGTTGTGAGATCTTCGAGCTAGAAGATATTTGTGGAAGAAATTTGTGTTTTGATCTCCTTCTTTGAGCCATTGAATTCTAGATTTTTGCTTCCATAAGATTTCTTCTCTTTTTTCCCATTCCTCTAACTGAGTTGTGAGTTTAATTTCATCTACACTTCTATTCTCTGTGAGGCCATCTAAACGGATTTTCTTATTCAAATTTTCAAGTTGAGCAATAACTTCATGTTTTTTTTATGAACATCCCCAAACTCCTTCCAGTTCCAAGTCTTGATTTTGGATTTAATGTATTGCAATCTTTTGGCAAAACAGAACATCTTAGTCCCATGCCTAGGCTTACCTTCCTTCCACCATTGTTGCACACGAGGTCTAAAGGAACTGTCTCCGAGCCACATTAATTGAAAATGAAAAGGAGAGAAACTCACATTGGTTTTCCACATTTCCACCATGACTGGCCGATGATCCGAACCAGCATTGTTAAGAGTCTTCACTTTAGGAATGTGACCATGGATTAAGAAATTTTTAGAGAGAAAAAACCTATCCAATCTCTCCATTATACAAGCTAAGCCTTGCCTTATGTTAGACCAAGTCATAAGGCCATTATCTGGTTGGATGTCCACAAGATGGAGGTTTGCAATATATTCGCTCATGAGGTCAGTGCTTTTGTCCAAATTTCTATTTCCCCCCATTTTCTCATCTAGAGAGAGGATGGTATTGAAATCTCCTCCGATCAAGATCCAAGCTTCAGGAAAATGAGAGATAATATGAGTTATATCCTTCCATTGTCTTATTTTTTCCTCCAAAGTAGTTGAAGCATAAACAGTAATGCAGAGCATAATTTGGTTGGAATGTCTACTTTGAATAGCTATAGCCAACAGACCCCAAATCCCAACCATATGGTGAATAACTACCTCTTTTGGGTCCCAAAGACAAGCAATGCCACCGAAGTCCCCTGGGAACTGAGGGAAACCACTTTTCTAGCTGGCCAAATTTTACTGGCAATTGAGTCCATATCCTCCATTGACATCTTTGTTTCTTGAAGGAAAACAAGATGTGGATGATTTATCTGAATCATTCTTCTAATTTCATTTTGTTTTGAAAGACTCCCTTTGAGTCCTCTAATATTCCAAGTGATGATCTTCATTAATACTAGGGCTAAAAAAGTTTGGGAAGGGCATTAATCTTACCTTCCTCTACAAGCTTTTCACCTTATTTTACCATATGATATTGATTGGTCTTGCGACCTACCTTTTTATTAGAATCCATCTTCAGTTTTTTTTCCCTTGTTTCTTGACTTACTCCAATTGAATATGAGATGGCTTCTAACCTTGAAGAATGCTCGTACATAGCCAAAATTTTACTAGAGGGTTCAACGGAGTCTATATTGGGACCTGTATTATTTGAAGTTTTGACATTTAAAAGATTGTTTTTCTTGTGTAAATTTTCTCCCTCTTTTTTTTGTTGAAAACCTTTGATTTGTTGGTTTGTCTCCGAGTTCTTCCCTTCATATTTAAATTGTGTTTCTAAGATTTTTGTTTCCATTATTTCCTCTTCCTCACTTGGGACATCATTTGTGGAAAGGATTTCAAACATATTAGCAGATGACTTTGATTGATCCTTCATAACTATTTTTTTAGTGTTCTTCTTCTTAGGCATTTGGAAACCTATTGAGTTTATATCTTCTTTCTTTTGATCAGGAATTTTATTTGGGCAAGCACTAGCCAAATGACCATATTCATGGTAAATTCTACAATGAAAAGGAATGTTCTCATAGTCCACTACTTGCTCCCAAGTGTCTTCCCCAAATTGTAATGTGATATTTTTAGGTAGGGGTTTGTCAAAATCCATTAAAACACAAATCCGAGCATAAATAATATGTTCAAAATTTTGAGTACAATCAACAGTCATCATAAAAGTTCCTAAAGAGTTTCCAATTGAAGAAAAAATAGTAGGATTCCAAAATTCAATAGGGAGGCCAAAGAGTCTAACCCACACGGGAGCTATAGAAGGCATCTCTTCTTCGACTTTAAATTTAGTATTCTAGGGCTTCATGAAAAGCCCTGCCCTTCCAAAAAACCAGGGACCCCCTTGAAAAATTTTCTCTCTATCTTCATTATTAGAAAATAAAACAAGAAAATAACCATTTGGATAAATAGAGATTTGTAACTCACCTTTAGTTTTCCAGATTTTTGCAGCCCAAAATTTGAAAGCAGATAGGCTCGAACGAAAACCCATGAACCGACAAATTAGTCCTCTTTTTTCCAAATCTTCAATGCCAGTCTGAATGTTACCCATATCAAGCTTAACAATAGGAGTTCCATCAGCTGCTTTAAGACATCCTGACTCCATTTTCCTGGGATCAATATTAGGCATTCTTAGAGGTTTATGGGAAGCCCTAAGATTGATATTAGCATTGGGCTGAGGTTGTCCACCACGGAGGGCATCCCTAAAATTCATTTTTGGGGTTGAGTCTTCAAAATTCTTACCCTTGATAGGGGTTTTCATAGTAGAATTATTTTGTGGGTGCACCTTAGCACTAGATTCACTTGAGATATGAGCCATTTTTTGATCAACTGCTTGAAACTTGTTTCATGATCTCTTTAATCCTTGCCCTAGACATCGTGGAAAGGTATGGTTTTCACTTTTCTTTTGTGCAGCAAATTGGAAGTCGTTGTCACTCAAGTTCACAACATGATCTGTTGAAAGATAGATTTCTAACCCATATTGGATCCCCTACAACATATCCTGCTAAAATATTGAGCATAAACCACAAAAATATTGGTCGCTAGGGCCCGAAGGCCCTAAAAACCAACCTCTGGAGCTCCTTGCACTCAACCCAGATGAAACCCTCGCACAACCGCTTGCCAAAAATCTTGTTCACACATAGGGATGTGCTAGGATCTGTGTTGCTCCAAATGATCTGAAAATTGGTGGAGACGTTCTAGGGTTTTTCAGGCATCTACCCTCAAAATTTTAGCTCAATCTAAGTTCGGATGAGTGAGATATGGCCGAAACAAGTTTGATAGTTTGGGCAGTCCTACGAAAAAAAGTCTTCATTCGACCTAAACATATTTTAATGCAAACAAAAATATCTAGATTTTCTTCTTTAAATATAAGCCAAAGTTTTTCATTTTGAAATAATTTACCTATAGTATAATTTTTTCCTTGAAATGGGAACCGTAAGTTCTAACTGCTACTAGACACTAATAATTTCCTCCACTTACAAAAAGTCCTTAAACAACTAACACCAATGCAAAAAGATCTAAAAATCATGCACTTTGAAAAAAGTATCAAATCACTTATGTATGCAAAAGTTATGACTTCTAAAGGCTTTGACCTATTAATTATTAGAATATAAAAATAATTAAAGCCTATAAATATTTGTAAACAATTAGTGAACCAAGTTCTACCACTTGTCATGTCAATATAGGATGAGACCTTCCACATTATCAATACTTATTTATTGTTATATAAGTTTGTGAATTATAAATACCGCATGTATTGGTTTCATTAGATGACTTGGTCATTGAATATGTGATAAGAATTTAAACTTTAGAGTAACTAAATTTTTATTTAAAAATTAACCTATATCAAAGAGATTAAAAGTAATGAAATTGAAAAAAAACACTTTATTTTAAAATAAGAGATATACAACCATATTTGAATATGTGCCTTTTATAATTAAAAAAGATTGAGCCAAAACAAACTTTATTTTAAAACTAGAGAGTTGAATTAGTTATATTGACACCTTACTGAGTTAATTATGTTGATACCTTGACATTGAAATCGTCTTATTTTAAAATGCGAGGCATATATAACTAATCATATTGACATCGTAAAGAAGAAGAGAAAACATTTGTTTGATTGAAGAAGAGAGAGTAAAAAAATAAAAAATAAAACTCATATTATTAATTAAAGAGCCAACATCAATTAAAAAACCAAACTAATTGTAAGATGTTAGGTGTGCTTCCACTTGCAGGGCAGACGAATTTTGATTGTGATGTGTACATATCCATTGGTGAATTCTACATTGACTTCGTCTATAAATTTTAAACGACTTAAACTCTGGACTTCCAATTATTTGGAATAGTCTGTGAAATATGATCTGAATAAATCCCATATTGCGCACGCGGTACCATTGGTCAATGCTGACCATCTTTTTCGTCTTATTTTTTTTTTGATGAGGAACTTTTAATATACAACATATCCGCAACATGTGAGGGGAGATATTTGAACCTGGGACTCTCCATAACTAAAGAGTTTTAACTACCCACTTGATCACCACATTGACCCAAGAGCCACGTTTTATTGATTTCAACAAAAGCTTGTGCGTGACAAGCTACGGAAAGAAGATTTGTATTAAAAAAAAAAAAAATTAGAAGAACATCACAAGGGCTAATTATTCTATGTAAGTGCAAGTTGAAAGGCTTACACCTCTAACTTATTATCCATTAATCGCATAGCAAAAAGACAAACAATCCTTAGATATTCTATGGAGGCCACAACGAAACAAACCTTGCCATTCTTCTTCTGGACCTCGAATCCCATGTCCCTGACCGTCGATTCTATTTTCTCAATAATCTCTTTTGCCGGATACATGGCCATAAATCTCGTCTTCCTTTCGGCAGCATCCTGCATATTTCCATTTTCTCTTGTTCTGTTGCCCACGGTGCCCTAATTACATTAGGAACTGATTAAGTTAAAGATACCTTCATAAACATCATACCCCCTCTTCGAACAAGCCGGAGAGGTCGAGGTCCGGCTGACGGACATGGCGATCAATTCAAAAGCATTGATGTCGATGGGCACGTTTCCTCAGTCAAGTGATATTAAGATGGAAACAAATTTTAATATAAAAATATATTATTACAAATAAACAACTTAACACTTTTACAACAACGGTTAATCTCCCACCACTTTTGTGGCTACCCAAAATCTTCGCCACTTTTGTGGCTACCCAATAAAATACGTTTTGCCAAAACTTTCGCTGCTTTTGTCACGATAGTTGGCTACCCCATAAAATACGTCATCCAAAGCCATGCGGAATTGTGGATGAAAAGGCACACAAGATAACTTTGAGAGCCCACTAGCTGGTGTGTGAGTCAATTTAAAGAGAAATGGATACTTAAATTTAATATATAGGAGAAAAAGCACACACGATAACTTTCGTCCTTGCTGTTTAGCCCAATACCTTTTACCTGGTGCGTGAGTCGATTTAAAGAGAAATGGGTACTTAAATATAATATATTATAAAGATAAAGTTAAAACCCATTTTTTAAATGTTTTTATTTAAAAATTTGAACTAGATCTTTCAAAAAAAAATTCGGATAAAAATTCCTTTGTAATTAGTCGCCGAACTGTACACAGTGGATTCTGTCATTGGCAGATAATGTGCCAATTGTACAATATTGTCACTCAAGGTCCCCGGAAGGTAATGTAAGGGACAGAGCATACAGTATCCGTGTAAAGGGAGAGGGGATTGTCATCATGGAATTTTTTTTTTTAAAGAAAAAAATATATATATTTGCGGGGTGATTTAAGTATGAGAAACAATCATTAGGGGTTTTATATCATTAAAATTATCTGGTAGTCGTTCTCGGCACTGCAACAGCATTATCAACTAGATTTTAGGTACGTCATTTACGTTTGGAAGGTAGGAGATTCAAACCTGAGAAAAATGCTCATTGATATTTTCAGGAATGATTACACAGATTTATATAGCCTTGGAGTCTCAACAGAAGAATTTTGAGTAACAATTGACAATGATACAACAATAAAAGAAAAAAACAATTTACAATAAGAAATAACAACCCTGCAGTTATGGAACAATTAAAACTGCAGTCACAGGGCAATGCTAATTTGAGTACGTCAGTTTTCAACATTCTCCCCCTTGATGTTGAGGGAACTGATCAGGAAGTTCTTCAGCTTCAAAAACTGAGCTTTCACTACTCCCTTGGTAAACAAATCAACAATATTGTCTTCAGTATTGCAATGCTTCAACTTAATGACCTTTTTCTCAATCATGTCTCGAATGAAGTGATACTTTATGTCAAATGTTTTGACCTGCTATGATGAACTGGGTTCTTTGCTAAATATATAGCACTCATATTGTCACAATAAATAGTAGTAGGAACTTATTGTTTTTCTCCAATTTCTTCAAGGACTTTTCTCAACCACAATGCTTGAGCACTAGCACTTGTGATTGCAATGTATTCAGCCTCTGTAGAAGAAAGAGCAACAGTATTTTGTTTCTTTGAAGACCCTGTAATCAAACCAGACCCAAGACTGAAACAATTACCTGATATAGATTTTCTATCATCTATATTACTTCCCCAATCTGAATCACTAAAGCCAACAAGTTTTATATCATCATTTTTACAATAATAAATGCCGAAATCAGTTATACTTTTTACATACCTCGGTATTCTTTTTGTTACTTTCATATGTAATTCAGAAGGGTCACTCATATAAATTGATACAAGTGAGACAACACATGCAATGTCTAGTCTAGTGTTGGTGAGAAACATCAAACTCCCAACAATGCTTCTATATGTGGTGATGTCATCCAAGCTAGAAGTTGGACTTCTATTCAAAATATAGATGGCTATCCTAACAACTTCATCCCAATACATATTACTTAATTTCTTTGTTTGTAGCATGCTCCTTGCCAAGTTTACTACTGTTCTATTTTTACGTTCAACCACACCATTTTGTTATGGAGTATAGGCAGCAGTGAGTTATCTTTTAACACCACAATATTTACAAAATTGCAAGAATTCATTTGAAAAAAATTCTTCTCCTCTATCAGTTCTTAAGCATTTTATATAGTGCCCACTTTGCTTTTCAACATGATTCTTGAAATATTTAAAACAAGCAAATGCCTCATATTTTGCTTTCAAAAAATAGACCCAACACATTCTTGAAAAATCATCTATGAAAGTGAGGAAGTATGAATTCTTACCAATACTTTGAGTTTGCATTGGCCCACAAATGTCAGAATGCACCAATTGAAGAGGATAGGAGGCTCTCCATGCTTTTCCTCTTGGAAAACTCATTCTTGAGTGCTTTCCCAAAGCACATCCTTTGCACACACCTTTGTGATCTTTAACCTTGGGCATCCCATACACCATTTCTTGAGATACCATTAATCTCAAACTTGGGAAATTCAAATGCCCAAATATTAAGTGTCACAACCAGCTCTTGTTATCAATGGTAACATTTGCAAAATTAGATCCTTGCTCTCCAAAATTTAGAGGAAATAATCTATTCTTGGTCATAGGAATAGTGGTGACAAGCCTATGCCCATGATTCTTATCATAGATGACACATTTGTTATCTTCAAAAACAAGCTTATAATTTTTTTCCATGATTTGACCAACACTCAACAAATTATGTTTCAGATTTGGAGTGTAGTATATATCATTCACCTTCTTTTTACCTTCATTGGTGTGCACCTCCGTAGCTCCATTTCCTTCAACTTGTAATGCATTATCATCTCCAAGCTTGATCTTGGACTTGTAGGAATTGTCCATTGTGGAAAACAACTAACCCTTGTCGGTCATGTGGTTGGAACAACCAGTATCTAGGAGCCATGTTTCATTCAAATTTTGATCTTATTTGTCATATAACAAAAAAAAATTGAGGAGTCTTTCTCTTCTCCATAGTGTGCATTATTCCTTCCTTTATGGGAATCCTTCAATCTACACTCTTTTTCAAAGTGTCTAAATTTGTTATAATAGTAACATTTCTTATCACTCTTGTCACCTCTTCCTCTTCCTTGAGCACCTCCTCTTCCTTGGAAGCCACCTCTTCTTCCTCTACCTCTTGCTCTTCCTCTAGAAGAATGTTGACCTCTCCCTTGGCTATTTCCATGCTTTTTTCCACTAGAACTTGCATCAGTCTCCTTGGAATAAAATGCTTTCTCCCCAACACCATCAATAGTAGTTTCTTTTAGCCTCTCCTCATGAGACACGAGAGAGCCAATCAACTGGTCAAATTCAAGAGTGGAAAGATTTTTGCTTTCTTCAATAATGATAGCAACATGGTTCCATTTGGGGGTAAGTGTTTTTAACACCTTCTTGATAACAACTTCCTTGTCCAACACTTCTCCAAGAGTTGCCATATTGTTGAAAATATCCTTCACTTACACAATAATCTCCAGCACCTTCACTTTCTTGCATCTTCAAATTTTCAAACTCCCTTCTAAGAGTTTGTAATTTAACTTGTTTGACCTGATCACTTCCTTGATACCCATATTTCAAAGCCTTCCATGTTTGTGCAGCTATTGTACAACCAACAATCCTTGGAAATATGCTCTTCTCAAGGGCAAATTGAAGATGATAGAGAGCGAAACAATTCTTTTTTTGAACCTCCTTCCTTGTTTTCCTATCAGCATCTAAAAGAGTACTCCAATCATCTGGTTCAGTGTAGTTATCCACAACAATGTCCAACAAATATTTGCCCATCAACAAAGTCTTCATTTTGATGCTCAAGTATTTGTAGTCTGCTCCATCAAACTTTGGAATTGGAAGAGAGTTTGTGTTGCTAGAAATTATAGCTCAAACAACAAGAAACTAGTATCAAATAACAATTTGATAGATTGCTACAAAGAATACCACAGGCTTACTCAAACCCTTCAATCGAACACAACTCTGATACCACAATGAGAAAAATGTTCATTTATATTTTTATGAATGATTACACAAATTTATATAGCCTTGGAGTCTCAATAGAAGAATCTCCAAAATAGGCTAAAAGACAAATACAACAACTGAGTAACAACTGAGAATTATCATTCTCAGGAATACAACAATGGAAGAAACAAACAATTTAAAATAAGAAATAACAACCCTGCAGTTATGGAACAGTTAAAACTGCAGTCATAGGGCAATGCTAATTTGAGCATGTCAGTTTCCAAAAAAACCAGGAACCTCTCTTAAATATTGCCCTACCCTATTCAATTTACCTAGAAGTAAATTTTATAATAGAATTAAAGGTGGCCTTTAGAATCCCATGGCAAGCTCACCTCTGCATTTGTGAATGTTGGATTGACATTGTCCATCCTCCTCCACCAAAAACTTTGCAGGGGTATAGCCCTCCTTGAACCATTCATTCTCGATGATTTTCGGTATAGTTATTCGCTACACAAACATAGAAACAAACTAAAATTACTTTTATCTATTTTCCAAAAATGTTAAAACCTAAATGAGAAAGTTATGGCTATACCATTTTGGGATTGGGATCGTGCACTTTGTCTACGAAATATGATTTGAATAAATCTACGAAATGTAAATAGTCTATGAAATATGATTTGAATATTCGTGAGTATAGACACTCAATTCTTTCTTGAGTATTTAGTTATTTTATCATCGCAATTCCTTTCAAAACTTATTTTTAGTTGGTTATTACATCACCGCAACTCCTTTTAGTATTGGGTTAATTCGTGATTCAAGCTTCCTAAACAGATTCTAAATCCATATTCAAAAACCCACCAAGCCAAGATTTGCATAAGATAAACAACATATCTTTCATCTATAAAAATAATTAAAGTACAAAGAAAGCCTCTAATATTTGTCTTTATGATCTGAGATGGATTTTGATCTATCTCATGCATAAGGCTCTCATAAGACATTTGTTCATAGCCTTAATAGATATATCTTGACCAGTGTAGGTAGATTTGCACTTAAGAAAATATTAGAGATATATCTTGACCAGTGTAGGTAGATTTGCACTTAAGAAAATATTAGTATAACTCTTGTTGACATCAAGCAATTTTTCCATTTATATCTTTAGGATAAATATATGATTACACAAAGTGCTTTCATTTCTTGTTTAGTATAGACTTTGCTTTCCGAAAGCACACTTTATTTTTCCAAAATAAAATCAAAAGGCTTTCATTGCTTTCCTAGCTTTAGTTTATTTTCGCATTTAGACTTATAAAATACAATCAATCACACACACCAACAAATTTTGTACAAATTGGTGAAGTTGAATTTCTTCACCAACCATAAATTGAGATCAACGGCATTGGATTTCATCTCCAACCATTGATTCACCCCCTAGCCACCATAGTAGCCCCCACAAGTAGCTTTCTAGACTTATCACCAAAAAAAATCCCTATCCTTGAGAGTATCTTAGGGTAGGTTAGGATAGATGCCCCTACTCACAAGGCTCTACATAATTCATGAGTGTGCAACTATCATTTTTAACTAAGCCTCCCTAAGGGTGAACTAGAATCCCATTTGACCTACATGGGTTTTAGACAATACAACCTCTTTCATAAGAGGTTTATATTCTCCCTTTTGGTTATCCTGAGCCATATATATCATTAGAAGTCATGTGTTTGTTTGTGCATAGCCACTCCTTACATACCTTTGAGTATAGTGAGGGAACGTGCATAAACATACCTCCCATAGATCTCATTCATACACCCCTTTCATTTGGTTCTTAGTGGTCTTCATACTTGAAAACACACAAAAACAACATAAACAATAAAACAAAATCAAAAACCAAAATCATACCTCCACTATCTATATAAACTGGACTCAAAACACTTCCACACACAAATACACATTCAAACACTTCACTCACAAACTTGTTTGCTATTTGTGATAACACATGCTTGATTGATTAGTTCTTTTTGCTACAAAACTACCATAGACATCAAAACAACTTCAAAAATATTCCTTTCTATTTTCTCACCATTCTTTGTAACATGTATTTAGCCCAACCATACGGATAGGTATGGTCAATTCAACTGCAAGGATAGGTCCAGTCAAGTCGAAACCTCAAAGACACATAATTTCACTCAGACTTGTTTAGACAACTACAATTTTTTATCAAAACCAGTAATTACCTCTCCTTTTTTTTAGTCACCCTACTTATTATTCACCGTTTCATCATGGTGCTTACTTGAAGCCAAGCTAGAGAGCAAGCACACCTAGCCATGGATGCCTCTCAGGTGACCCCTCCACCCTCAACTACTTCCTCTAGTCTACTTGAGAAAATAATTTTCACACCACCTTAGAATCTGTCTAACTATTCTTAGGGCTAGAGCATCGGCAACATGACCCAACTTGGCCCTTTAACCCTTGAGAAAGCCTTTTCATACAATGCCACTAATGTCTTACATGCTTACAACCTTCCAACCCTTGTGAGAATATCCCTTTAACTGATCCTTTCTCAAATATCATTTGATTTTCATTCAAAACTACCCTACCTTTTGAATCTTATGACAATCATTCTCTGCCTTCTTCTCATCATCCATAACAAAACTCATATTGATTTTCATTGTCTTCTCTTCATATCCCCATAATAACTCTCCTCCCTTATCTCAAAGCCAAGATCACTCCTACACTATCTATAAAATGGTGTATATGGTTTCAACCACTCTTCCCCTAATACATAGGTCACTTCTTCACATCTCGCTTCATCTCAAAATCCTCCTCAACCACCTCCCTCACATGCATTCCTTGATTTTACCCACTTTCCTTATTTGCATCAAGGAGTCTCATCTTATTCACATTCTATTTCATCCACCACCCTCTATCAACCTACGCCTCCTCTTGAGGCTCGTATTCTCAACATCACCCCTTTCTTTTTCAATTTCCCTCCAAAACTTTTTCCAACTGACATATATAGAGCCTCTTCTTCTGGCTATCCTACTTCTTTGCTACCTTCCTCTTTCTATATTCCACCATATCCTCATTTTCATCCATCCTATTATATACCTCTCTCCTCATTCAACCCCCAACTTCCACCCTATCTTTAACACATTTCTCTCTATTCTTCTTCGTAATATGCACAACCCAACTCTTCCAATATTTGTTTGCCACTTCTTTTCTCAGATTATTTATTTCCTATATCCTACTTATGGTCAACCTCCTCTTCCATCTCAATCCTCTCAAACATCTTTCTTCACTTCTTGCCCTTCTTGGACTTCTACCTGCTCCATATTTTTTAGCTCTTCCATATTCTCCATATGAGTGGCCTTATCTAAACTCATAAATCCCTGATCAAATGGTTAATCAAATGCACATTCAAGTGCCCAATCAAATGTACAATCAAGTTACCACTCAAATGCACAATCAAGCACCCAATCAAAAGTACAATCAAATGCCCAATCAAGCGCACAATCAAGTGCCCAATCAAATGCACAATCAAGTGCCCACTCAAACGCACAATCAAGTATTGATTCAAATGCACCATCAAGTGCCCAATGAAATACACAATCAAATTCCCAACCAAATGCTAAATTGGGATGTCAATTAAGCACATGCTTAGGTACCAAATCAAGCGCACATTCAAGTGCCCAACCAAGAAAATACGCAAGTACCCAATCAAGCACACCAACATGTACGCATTTAGATATATCATCCACTAGTTAATCAAAACCCCTCACATCCAATCCAACCTCCCATAATCCAACCTAATAAACGGGCTATGCAACACCAAGAGTTTCCACCTTTTTCCTTTCATCCTTCTTATCATTCTATTTTTTAGCTCCTCAACTTCTTGTTTCTTACTCTTCTCTAATCAATCATGCCATATATCATCCCCAAATCCCTAATGTATATTATCCACCTCCACCACCATATCAATAAAACTACCCCTATTCCTATTATCCTAAACCACCCCTCATGGACACCCTATTTTATCCTACCCATATACCACAAACACCCCCAAATGAGATGCAAATCATGAGGGAGCAACTCAAAAACTTGGAATTACAAACAAGTGGTTATGGGCCCCAAAATTCCACTTACAACCAAATTTGCAATGATCCCATTAATCCCTCTATCACCATGCATCCTTATCCTTATAGGTTTGAGATACCCAAATTTGAGAAGTTCAAGGGTAAAGAGGATCCCAAGGAGCACTTACAAAACTACAAGTTTACATGTTATCACATCAATGGTAGTGATTCCCTTATGCTCCATACCTTCCCTTTGTCCCTTGGGGGTCAAGCCCTGGATTGGTATAACAATCTCCCTCAACATAATCTATTTACATTTGAGTAATTGGCTAATGCATTCCTGGAACATTATTCCATAAAAATCAAGAAAAGGACATCACTCCCTGATCTCTATAGTTTGTGATAGTTTGATGATGAGTCAATCAATGACTATGTTTCCAGGTGGTGTGGGGTTATCAATGACCTAAAATTTTCCATCCCACCCACAAATTTGGTCAAGATGTTTGTAAAGAGTTGTGCCAAACATATATCCACAACATTGCAAATACAACATCGCTCTTTTGAATATGCCATTGCTCAAGCTAAAGTGATTGAGGACATTAAAATCCAATAAGGGGAGGTTAAAATCCATAAGAAAATTGAATACCCCACCAACTAGATATTCAACAAGGGCACCTCCAATCCTAACCCATCCAAACCCCCTCAAACAAACCAAGTTGTGTTGAGTGCAACACCTACCCCATCACCACAATACACTCAACCATGATAACAAGGATATCAACAACCTAGTCCTCCCTTTCCTCCTCCTTCTCCTAATGAATTGCTAGCTTGCCTACCATGTCCAACATGTTCACCTTGAAAATGGACCCCTCTTTTTGAGCCCCTACCCAATATTTTCTAGAAGTTGTATGATGTAGGACACATCGCTCTATCCAAAATTAGATTGGATGACCCTAGTCATCCAAAAATAAAGGCTATAATGAGCATACCTTTTTTGAATACCATAGAAAAATAGAGCATGATATTAATAATTATTATCAATTTCACCATCTACTTCAATATCTCATTGATCGTGGATCCATACACATTGATAGTCCTTTGGCTCCTCCAAATCAAAACCTAGGGATTTACAAAAGCCCTCTACCCTAGCATGAGATGCAACAAAGTTAGGTTGATGCTTTGACATCACAACCCCCACCTTGGAAAGTCAACCGTGTGAATAGTGGCCCATATTAGCAAGGTTTTGTAGGCATGATCAATATCACCACATGAAACCAAAGATACACTATATGATCCAATCAGCAATCAAACCCTCCTATCATACTAGATTATTACCCAATGAAACCAATGTAAGGTGCTCCTCTCTCCATTCCATGATATGTTGTGACCATTTTAAGTAGTCTCACGCATCAACTCTACACTACATTGGCAAATTTATCAATATATGACCTCCTACAACAATCATAGCCTCATTGCGAGGCCCTAAATGACATCCTATGGTCCATAGATTTGGAAACTAATGACACTAATACCTTTACAAATTTTGTAGGTAGTGTGTAGACATGCATGCAACCTTCAATTGTCTTCTATGATCATGAAATAACAACTCTTGAAGGAGTAGGGTTTGATCCCCCTATGCATATCATGGCATGCATTGATGGAATAACATTCAAGTGTGTCTTAATCAACACTAGTTCATCCATCAACATCATCTCTACTACCACCCTCCAACATCTAAACCTCCCACCTAGCCATCTCGCCACCCCCTCCCTCAACTTGTGGGCTTTTAATGGCTCTCTGCACTCCACAATAGGCACAATAATCCTACCTATTTAGGTAGGTATCAAAACAATACCTACATTGTGCCATGTCATTGAAGGGGAGATGCAATACAATATTCTCCTAGGGTGACCATGGATTAGGGACATGCAATGTGTCCCTTCTATGCTCCATCACTATTTAAAGTATCTTCATTATGGACACATGCCTTGAATTTTAGTTGATGATGATCCCTTACAATTTTACAATATCGTTAACCTATCGTAGGATCCACCCCTATCTTCCACTCACCTTACACCTACCATGGTCCAACCTAATGTGTCAGCTCAATCAGTTCCTTCACTACAGATCAACCAAGCCCTCCAATGGCAACACCTTATCCTCATCCCAATTCTCTAGTGAATAATTCATCCCAATAAGCTACTCTTCAATGATGTAGCTTGCAACCACCACTTGGATTATTCTCTTCTTATTCTTCTACAAATCCTCCACACCACCCTTACATTAAGTCCATCTTCCTCCTTAGACATCACCTTATCACAATACCACTTCACATGTTCTCATTCCTCCTACTCCCACTTTTTCTCCTAATACACAACCATTTCTAGGATCCTTTAGCCCTCGTATGCCCCTTACACTGGTCCTTCTCAATTTACCCCATAATACACACATGCCACCCATGCTATATCGCCTACTCCTAGAGAGTACCACTCTTGGGAGTGGTGTGCTACACAATGTGATGTCTAACTCACTGAGCTTACTCCATCCATTTCCTCTCTCACCACAAACCTTATTCATGACTCCCAACTTTCAACATCCTTTTCTTCTTCTCCACATCAAGGGTATCTATTGTAACAAGTGCATTAATGGATGCCCCATGTATCTATACTTATGACTAGTCCTAGCCCATGGGAGTACACTGTACATAATTCTCATATCTCCCCTCCTAGTGGTATTCCATTAGAGATTTTGGTCATCCTCAAGATGTAACTCTAACTATAGACATCGTTATTCCAATTGGTCAACAAAACAATCAAACCAAGTTTTTATATGGAGGTATCAACACCTCCTCAAAAAACTTGAGTCCAAAGAGCCAAAGGATAGATTTTGAAAAAATCTAGATTACATGTCTAACCTATCATTTTCCATATGGTATTTCCAACATTTCAATTGGTAAGGGTTTGGTCTTGGGCACTATGAAAAATGCCCTATGAACCTCATTGACATACCTTACCAATAACCTAAAGATAAATTGGGCTTAGGTTATATCCATAACCACATAGACATTCTTGAGGATGAACTCCAACACCTCATCCTCGATACTATTGAGGATAATTTTGACATGGATCTCGAGTATGATTCCCTTAGTGAAAGCCTCCCCCCTAAATCTATGGTGGACATTCCCCCTAGATTTTTTCAAGTTTCCTTGATCCATATCACTTCCACCAATACTTATGATTATGAGCTTGATCCCAAATTTGACAATATCTCAACTTGACATTCTTTCTATATCGAGTGTTAATATTGGTTATTAACCTTGGTATAAGATAATACTTTATTTATTGATTCCATAGCCAAGTATTTTAAACAAATCTTAGGTATTAATTAACTCCTTAATAACACCATATAAAAATCAATCCTATGCTTACAATACAAGCATAAAATCCACTCAAAGCAAACAATATTGCACACAATTATTTTATCCTTAAGTAGGTGGCTCTTTTAAGATAGACAAATGCTATCGCTAGCCTATGAAGGAAGCTCAAAAGCAAATTACTAACCCAATGGTGTGACCATACAATAAGCACAAATGCAATGCATCTATATGAAGGGAATTTTTCTACCCTGAAGTTGTTGATGAACAAGTCATCCATCATTTCCCAAATTTTCTCTCAACTCAGGTGGTTGTCCCATGCCAATCCATCGATGAGAGTACTTGGTCCTGCAACCACAAATATATTAGTAGTACCATATTATAAGATTAGAAATCAAAGCATATAATGCAACTACCCAGTCTTATTTACAACATAAAAAAGACTACATTAGATACCCACACATCAATACATAAATCACTATCAAGAATAGATCCTATCAAGGAGGGTTGTTATAAACTCAAATCTATTACCCAAAGTCATGGAACACACCCTCCTATCAATCCATTTAAACAACCATACAAATCTAAAATTGTCGTACTTTTTTTAGAACTGTTTTGGGTATAGGACTTGAGCAATACCTCCAAGATGTATCCATTTTTTAACTTACCTCTATGGGATTTCCATAGAATGTGGTTTAGGCCTCTCTTAATAATCTATCATATTTTGTATCAAGTCACTACCTATGCATCGGTATACTAATGAAGTAATACTAGATCTTGATAGTCTGAATTACTTCCTTGGACATAACCTTTTAAGAATGTCTCTTTGGAGTCTTTATTTGCAATTCATGCTATGATAGCAAACATGAGATTAAAAAAAAAATGATAGACATGATTGAAAATATTACTACTTAAACAAGTCTAAAATGTTACTTGTAGGGAAATAATCCTGTAGCCCTACTTCACTCCAAGATGGACCAATCAAAAGTGGGATAGGCCAAGGACACAATATCTTAAGACATTTCCTACCTTCAATCGAAAGAGAGGAATTTTAAGAAAAGGTGAAAAAAATTAAAATTTGCACTAGTGTTATATCATCCATCTATAGTTGATGCTCATATTCCATCTAAACTAGTCGTATCAAGGGTGTTAAGGCTCAAATAATCCTTTTTATTAAGGAAAGGGCATATGAGAAGGGTAATATTTGACCAAATCCAAATCAATACATGTGGTGATCGATTGGGAGCTCTACAAAGGAAGGCACTAGTGATTCATAAATAAGGTCTACCATTTATCAAAGGAGGTTCCACCTCATTCGAGGACACGTGGTTTCCACGAGCACAAAGATAAAAATAAGAAAAATTTAATTAAATATGACAGCTTCCAATTAAACCAAAGCTTGAATTTCATGGCCAAGCCTATCAAAACCAATCACACACCAATTTTGGCCACCACCCACCATACATGTGAGCCTACCTTATCAACCTAAACTAGTCAAGGAGGTCATATTCATCATGTAAGTAAAGCAATGTACCCAAGGAGAAACATGATGGAAGAGTAATAGTGCAACCACCCCAATGCAACTGTAGAGATTCAAGTCAAACATAATTAATCATCTGAAGGCCTAGAAGCTTTTAGAATTTATGGCCCAAGATCTAGAGACCTCAAAGTTATTGTTGTAAAAGTTGTAGATCTAATTTTTTTTTATAGAAACAAGAATATTTATAGGCCTTTTACATAGAAATTTAAAGGGAGGGAATGTAGCATAGTGGTGCAGTATTCCTGATGGGGAGGTGGTTTCCAAGGCTTAGAATAATTAATTTGCTATTTCCAATCTAAGGACCAAATCGTACAATCGTACAGTATTTACAACTATCATCTTACGACAATAGAACATCTTGTGCGTATCCAAAATTGTACCATTATATGATCCCAAAATGTATAGTGATGGATATTGTGCAATTTTACACTCAGCAAATCCATTAGATTCAGTGTTGCAAGCTGTCGTACATAGTTTTGTAACTAAAATGTACGATCTCCCAATGCTGCCAAATCAAGTAAGTTTTCCTCAATCACATAAACTACCAAATCAGATAATTTTCTTTTGTATGATTTGTAAGAGCTCTGGTGTATGATTTGTATGAAACAAAAGTGTATAAAAGTTCCAAATTGAATATTATTTTGGACCAATTTCTCTCAACTAAGTTTTGTAAAGTTTTAACAAGGCAATTAATCCATTTCTACCAACATGCAAGTTACATCATCAAGGTTTGAGAGAGTTATATCCAAATGGAAGCATATAAAAATCATACAAAAGTATTCAATACATCTTCCTTGATATCATACTTATCATAGATCATTCATTAGGTTCACACCAGTTCTAGTCTAATCCAATTCTTCCATAGCAATGCATTAAATAGCAATAACAACCAAAAATAAGTACATGCAACAATGATAAACTACAAAAATACTATTCTACCATTCTAATATCATACAGTACATGAGAGAAACTATGAATTGTGATTACTCTCCATTACTTGTCAACAATATCATACAATCACTAAAATGTGCTCAATAATCATAGGTATGCATCAATACTTCACTCTAGACATAGCCAAAACTCACAAGCATTCACCAAACTAGCAAAACTATCAAAATTGAAAAGGGGGCCTTATATAACATTTCCCAGGCTATTCCAAATTGCTTCTTGAGGCAATTCATTATTCACAACTACCCATGCAAAAAAAAATGCATAATTATGACTTTTACTAAGTCTAAACACACCATTTATCAAATTAATGTGAAATTAAAACTCAAATTGCATTTCCCTTGCATTTCATTTCATTGCACATTGTATGGTTTTCTCTTTAGTTTGTATGGTTTACCTCTTACTTGTAGGATTTGCTCCTACCAGTATAGTTTACAAAAACTTGTCAAAATTGTTAAACTATGAAAATCCTTTTATCACTTCTTTCAGGAGGTGGATTTTCTACCTAGATCTACCCTCCCCTTTACTTTGGTTAATGTCCTCACCGAATCATCCTTTTATTTTAGTTGCACCTCATAATCACTCACTAAAAATTTTAGGTCTTCCACCTGGGTGTAAAGAATTGTGTGTTGATTCTTCAACTTGGTTGTGTAGTTGCCCATTTCTACTACTTTCAACCCATGTTGATTAGATTTTTCTTCGACAGTATTCAAGAGTTCCCTTAATTATTTTTCATGCTCATTGGCACTCTTCTTCAGCTTCTCCTACAAATGTGCTGAAATTTCAAGCTTCTACTTGTAATTCTTTGTTCTGATCTATAATGGTCTATAGATGGTGATTAATATATGCCTCCAAAGCACGAATAATATCTTCCTTAGCACTCAATTGCACCTACTTATCCAAGACCATATCATTATATCCTTAATTTTCATATGTGAGCTCTTCTATCTTCTTAGCCTGCATTACCAGTTTCTCATCTTTCTTAGCCAACTATATTTTCAACTATTCATCCTTTGCTCTGAGTTGAGCTTCCAAATCCTTAATCTTACCTTCTGCCATTTGTGATACTTGTCACTTCTCCTCTTCAAGTGAACTAATTTTGACCTCAAAATTAGCCCTTTTACTTAGCATTTCTTCTTCCAATTTCTTTAGTTTCTCTTCTATCGCAGCCTTACTCTTTTGCAATTCTTCCTCCATTGTAACCATTTCCTTTTGAGTGGCCTCTATCTCCTCTTTTTGAGCTTCCTTGTGAATAACACAAGCTTATATTGAGAGGGGGTGAACAGTATAATACCACTTTTTACTTTTTCTTCCAATTCAATATTATGTTGTGTAAAGATAGCGGTATCAATAGTAGTAATCAAAGCAATGCACAAAAACCATACACAATAGAGACACCACAATTTACGTGGTTCACCCAATGTGGGCTACTCCACGGAGAAAATATTTTACTAAAACTTTCTCAATCAATATCTTTGGGAATCACTCCCAATTACAATGTTTATGGATCTCTTTCCAAAGGAGATGTTGATCCCCTAATCTCAAGTTCGTGGATCTCTTCCACAGGAGAACTCTTTCCCCTTCTGCTCTGGCTATGTGATCTTCTAGAAGACTATGTCTCTCTATTGCACTGACTGGTGGACCTCTCTCCACTTGAAGACTCCTCACTCAGATTTGTCTTCAACTGTGTTGGCTGCTGGATCTCTATCCACTGAGACTATGTCCTCTGTACTCTATCACCTCCAAAGCTCTATCAATAGGCTCACTAAGAACCTGCTCAATAGGCTCACACAGAACCTACTTAACAAGCTCACACAGAACTTGTCAAATCTGCTTAACAAGCTCACACAGAACTTGTCCAAATCTGCTCAAGCAAGCTCACCAAGAACTTGCCCAAATATGCTCTAGCAAGCTCACCAAGAACTTGCCCAATTCTGCTCTAGCAAGCTCACCAAGAACTTGCCCAAATCTACTCTAGCAAGCTCACCAAGAACTTGCCCAAATATTCTCTAAAATCTGTCCACAAATTTGTCCATAAAACTATCCCAAAACTTGTCCATAAATATATCCCAAATCCATCCCAAAACTATCCACAAATATTTCTCAAAACTATCCCAAATACCTTCTCAAAGGCTCAATCAATCATGCTCAAGTAGTACTCAAAACTCATCCACAAATCTATCAAGGCAAATCTCAAAGATGAACTCAACAATGAATGACAATGTACTCTTCAATGGATGACAACAATGATCCACAATGATCTCAACTCAACTCAACTCATAGAAGCATAAAGAGAATTGTTAGAGACTCAATATGTTCTAATCTCAATCTCAACTCAACTCAAATCAACTCATAGAAGCATAAAGAGAATTGTTAGAGACTCAATATGTTCTAATCTCACTCTCAACTCAAATCAACCTCAACTCAAATCAACTCATAGAACCATAAAGATAATTGTTAGAGACTCAATATGTTCTAACCTTAATCTCAACTCAATCACCAAGGCCTTTAATTGCACAACTTCCTTATCTCTCCTAAAACCACTTGTACCATAAAATAAAATAAATCAAAACATTGCATAACCTTTTCACTCCCAAAACCACTTATACCATAAAATAAAATAAATCACAATATTGCATACCTTGTCACCTCATGAAAGAATTAATCCTCTTGAAAAAGAACAAGGCAAACTTCACTTTTGGAACCCCTTTGCAAAATCAGAAATATCTCTTTACACACACCTTATTTCTCCTTCTAAATAAGTTAGTCAAATAGCCCTCGAAATAAGCTTTTCGATGATATATAATATGCCCCCTTTCCAAAATAAATTGAAACCTTTATATATATATATATGCCAACCTCCATTAATTGCACATAGGTCGGCCCTCCATTAATTTAAACTTAAACTTTAAACTTTAATATCTTCATCACCGGAGGTCCCTTTTCGATGAAACAAAATTCCACCTTGGATTTTAAGAAAAGCCCTTTCCACATAAGCCCACCATGGTTTTAAATAAAACCTTTTATTTTGTCTGCCTTGGTTTTCATAAAAACCCCTGTAAATAGCCATGCTTTCCAAAATATCATAAATGCTTATTTATGAAATATTTTGGCCACCAAAACCAAATGTGATCCATGTGACATCAATGATCCATGTGACATCAATGACAACATAAAATGCCTCAAATTAACTCAAATTTCCAACAATCTCCCCCTTTGTCATTGATGGCAACACCTCTAATGCAAACACCACAATCACTGCAAAAACCATCTCTGAGAATCAAAGCTGCTCCCCTGACTCAATACTCTCTATGGAGGCTGCTCCCCCTAACTCAATACTCTCTTTGGAGGCTATCCCCTAACTCAATGCTCTCTTTGGAGGTTGCTCCCCCTAACTCAATACTCTCCCCCTTACTCAAATCTCTCCCCCTTTGACATCAATGGCAAAAGGGACACTTATGGGGCTAAAAGATATAACTCTTAAGCTTAGCCCCCTCACCCCCTTTTTCTTTTGAGGTGATTAATTTTGGGGTGGGAGTACTTTTACTCCCATATCACTTTGTTTCTTTCCTCTATCAACTTCCTTCCATGTTTTTCTGATATCCTTCTCTTGATGAATTACTTGATCTTCTTGTCTAGAACCTGTTTGACTTTCTTGCCTTGAACTTGTTTGGAATTGAGTCCTACACCACCTTGCAATATGCCCAAAGTTATTGCAATTAAAACACTTGATATTGTAGCCTTTGGTTGGTGCCCATGTCCTAAAATTATTCTTGAAATAATTTCCATATCCATTCCTTTCCTGAACCCTGTATTGTGAAGCTCTATTTTCATGACCATTATGACCATGACTTCTGAATTGTGTAGCTCTAAAACCAAAACCATGTTGCTCATTTCCTTTGCACTGAAAAGCTTTATGACCAATCCTGTTACATGAGAAGCAATGTCCCTAAAAATCATACCTTCTTCCTTTGAAGTTTCTTCTAGCAAAATCAAACTTCTTTGATCCATGGATCCTGCAATGTATAGCCCTGTGTCCAAATCCATTACAAGAAAAACAATATCCTTGAAAAGCCCTTTGTTCATGCCTTGGTTCCTCATACCTTTCTTGACCATTATCCTTATGATCATCTTCAACTTGTGCATTGCATTCTTGAACCTTCTTTGTAGCATCTAAAACCTCTTCCTTAGTTTCTTCCTTGCCTTTCTCTTCAATAATTTATTTTCCCTTTGAACTTGATTCACCTATCTCAAAACAAGAACCAAACTGAATATTTGGAGCCATAGGAACTTTGGAACTTTCCTCACAAATCTTAGGTGCTTCCTTGCTTTCATATTTTAGAACTTCCTTTCCTTTTGAGTGTGATTCCCCAAACCTAAAATATGGGACCTTTGGTGCTTTGAAACCTTTCCAAAACTTGTGCAACTTATCCTTGGAGTCTTTCACTTCCAACCTTAAGGAAACAACTTCATGTTCTAATCTTTCACATTCTTGCTTCCTTACCTTTAATTGTTCAAGCATATCTTCTTCAATTTTCTTTGCCTCTTCAACCATGATTTTTAGATCAATGAGATCTTGTAGGAGCTTTACCTTTATCTTCTCATCCTCTTGTGCTTGAGCCTTTAGTCTTGAGTTTTCTCTTTTCATTTCTTCAAAAGCTTGTTCTGACACTTTCTTTTCTTCATGATCATAACTGTGCCTGTTTTTCTCTTCATGATAAATTCTTACTTGAGATTCCTGCTTTTGATCTTCAGTAGGAGCTTCTTATTTTTCACTGACTGAGAGACTTTCATTATTGTTGCTAGAAGCACTGATTGCTTCTTCCATATACAAGCTCTTCTTGTCATGCCTGCCTTGTTCATACATGTTTTCCTTTTCTTTTTTATTCTTGCATTCATCTTCACTATTTTGATTGTGCCTGTCTTCCTTGAGTTCCATTTCATCTTCACTATCACTGAAGCCATTGCAGTAACCTGAGACATGATCGAGTTGACCACAAGCAGAATATTCTTCTTTTGAAACCTTGAATGTTGCCTTTTGAGAAACAATATCTTTGAAAATCCAGTCAAGTTCCATTTCCTCTCTATTGTTGCTATACCCATTTTATGGACAATAAAATGCCATGTGACCAAGCTTACCACACTCAAGACATCTTACTGATTTTTCTTCTTCCCTTCTTAGAGCTTCAAGATCAGATTCATTTTTCTTCTTAGATCTCATGGTTCTTATTTTACCTTTCTTTGCCATGTGTGTTCTTGTAGAATCTTCCCTCAAGATGTTAGCCTTTTCGAAGGAACCCACTCTGATACCAATTGAAGAACACAAGCTTATACTGAGAGGGGGGTGAACAGTATAAGACCACTTTTTACTTTTTCTTCCAATTCAATATTATGTTGTGTAAAGATAGCAGTATCAATAGCAATAATCAAAGCAATGCACAAAAACCATACACAATAGAGACACCACAATTTACGTGGTTCACCCAATGTGGGCTACTCCATGAAGAAAATATTTTACTAAAACTTTCTCAATCAATCTCTTTGGGAATCACTCCCAATTACAATGTTTATGGATCTCTATCCAAAGGAGATGTTGATCCCCTAATCTCAAGTTCATGGATCTCTTCCATAGGAGAACTCTTTCCCCTTCTGCTCTGGCTATGTGATCTTCTAGAAGACTCTATCTCTCTAGTTGCACTAACTGGTGGACCTCTCTCCACTTGAAGACTCCTCACTCAGATCTATCTTCAACTATGTTAGCTGCTGGATCTCTATCCATTGAGACTCTATCCTCTATACTCTATCACCTCCAAAGCTCTATCAATAGGCTCACTAAGAACCTACTCAATAGGCTCACACAGAACCTGCTTAACAAGCTCACACAGAACTTGTCAAACTAATAACAAGCTCACAAAGAACTTGTCCAAATCTGCTCAACAAGCTCACCAAGAACTTGCCCAAATATGCTCTAGCAAGCTCACCAAGAACTTGCCCAAATATGCTCTAGCAAGCTCACCAAGAACTTGCCCAAATATGCTCTAGCAAGCTCACCAAGAACTTGTCCAAATACTCAATCAAACATCCAAAACTATCCCAACTTCGAAATCTATCCCAAAATCCTTCTCAAAGGCTCAACCAATCATGCTCAAGTAGTACTCAAAACTCATCCACAAATCTATCAAGGCAAAGCTCAAAGATGAACTCAACAATGAATGGCAATGTACTCTTCAATGGATGACAACAATGATCCACAATGATCTCAACTCAACTCAACTCATAGAAGCATAAAGAGAATTGTTAGAGACTCAATATGTTCTAATCTCAATCTCAACTCAACTCAACTCAAATCAACTCATAGAAGCATAAAGAGAATTGTTAGAGACTCAATATGTTCTAATCTCAATCTCAACTCAAATCAACCTCAACTCAACTCAAGTCTTATAGAACCATAAAGAGAATTGTTAGAGACTCAATATGTTCTAACCTTAATCTCAAATCAACATAGAATGATGGAATAGTTTGTTTCATAGAACTTGAACAATCACTTCACACATCACTTGACTAGGCTCAATCAACTCAACTCAACCAATCATCACAAGGGACAACTCTCTCTCACACAACCCTAGTCCAAGTATGTATCAACCAACTCAAATGTTTCCAACAATGCTCAACCACAAATCTCACATAACAATGATACTCATGTTCTTTTCTAACTCAAGTTCTTTCACAACCAATGGGCTTCAACAACTATGCTTATAAAACAAGGTTTAAACACAACTCTCAATTTAGAAAACCTTGAAGCATTCAACCAACCACTTTCGAAAAGGAAACCACAATCAATCCTTTTCCCTCCAATGATATTTCAGAAATCAACCACCATAAACAATCAATAGGAGAATGTGCCCATACCTTTTATGAAGATGAAAAAACCTCTTTGTAAATCTGCCACAATCACAAAATTCTTTTGCCAATCTTCACAAGGGTTAGTAGATCACAAAATAATCAACATTACTCCACTTTTCAATAATCATCACCAAGGCCTTTAATTGCACAACTTCCTTATCTCTCCTAAAACCACTTGTACCATAAAATAAAATAAATCAAAACATTGCATAACCTTTTCACTCCCAAAACCACTTATACCATAAAATAAAATAAATCACAATATTGCATACCTTGTCACCTCATGAAAGAATTAATCCTCTTGAAAAAGAACAAGGCAAACTTCACTTTTGGAACCCCTTTGCAAAATCAGAAATATCTCTTTACACACACCTTATTTCTCCTTCTAAATAAGTTAGTCAAATAGCCCTCGAAATAAGCTTTTCGACGATATATAATATGCCCCTTTTCCGAAATAAATTGAAACCTTTACATATATATATATGCCAACCTCCATTAATTGCACATAGGTCGGCCCTCCATTAATTTAAACTTAAACTTTAAACTTTAATATCTTCATCACCGGAGGTCCTTTTTCGATGAAACAAAATTCCACCTTGGCTTTTAAGAAAAGCCCTTTCCACATAAGCCCACCATGGTTTTAAATAAAACCTTTTATTTTGCCTACCTTGGTTTTCATAAAAACCCTGTAAATAGCCATGCTTTCCAAAATATCATAAATGCTTATTTATGAAATATTTTGGCCACCAAAACCAAATGTGATCCATGTGACATCAATGATCCATGTGACATCAATGACAACATAAAATGCCTCAAATTAACTCAAATTTCCAACACCTTAAGCTAATAAATCTATTTCAATCATATGCTCAACCACTCTATCCAATGTGTTAGGCAGTTCAACTTCCTTAGAGTGAGCCAATCTTGTAGTTACCTTCTTATGTTCCAACTCCACTATATTCATGGAACAAGTCAAATAATTGGTTGTATATAGGTATAACCTTGGATTTTGCCTATAATTGATTCTCACTCTATCTGGTAAGTCATGTCTTCCCAACATCGTTGTTACCTCTTCCTTGGGTAACTTCCATGAGTGTTTTACATGAATATCTACAATTTTCTTTGTATGCTCCTCACTACTCACCCATTTTGTTATCTTCTCCAACTCGATAAACATTTTTTCTTTCCACATACTCTCCCGTGCATCCAATACAAAATTGTAATTTTGCACTAGCCACAACATTGCCTATCTAAGAGCATAAATGTTCCACCTGTTCTTCTACTCTTTTTGCATCCTCCTCAATTTCAACTTTTGCAAACTATGGTACCTCCAAGAGGTATGTTGTTTGCATCCTCCATAATTCTTCCTCTATAATATTTTTTTATTCCTCTTCTTCCAAGTGGTGACCAAATCTTCCCCCAAGCTCTATTAGTGTTCTTTCTGTGTTTATCTTTTCCTATGGTGGAGTCTATTCCATAGTAGTCTCCACCTCCACATCTTCTTCCACATTCACAATCTCTTGATGAGATACCTGATGTTATGTAGATACCTCAGCTTCTTCTTTTTTCATTTAAGTCCACCTATTGTTCTTTTGTCACCTACTCTTCTTCTTGATTATGTTGGGTTTCCATTGTTGTGACTTTTTCAACAATAGGATCTTCTTTTTCCTGTGATGCCTTTGTCTCTTCTTGTGCATAACTTTGAATGTTTTGATTTGTACCTCCTCCCATTGCAAATTTGAAGTTAGACTTATTATTTTCTCTAAACTCTTCCTCTGAGGCTTCCACTCTCTCTTTGGATTTCTATTTTTCCTCCTAAGTAGTGGTTGCTACTTCCTATGCTATTTGCCTCACTTCTCTATCATCCAATATTTTCTAAGAGTTTAAAATTTCAAATTCATAATGCTAGAAAATCTATGGGGATTCCACCATCTCCTCTGCTCCTATCCAATTCTAATCATGTAAATACAGCTTCTTTGAGTTTGACTGTTTTTCTTCTTGTTGATTCTTTTGTATAGGCTTGGCTTGTTTTTTTGGAATAGGATTATTTACCATACTTTCTAGTTATCTTCCTGTTCTTAATCATATTGGGTTGGATTGCCTCTCCATAATTTCCTTCCTTTCCTGAACTGGTGGCTACTTCTACTACCGTTGCTAAAGTTCTTGTTGTTCTAGTTCAGGTTCCAACTACCTAGGTATTTTCCTTCAAGGGTGTACATCCTCCTCCAAAGAAGTATCCTCATGTACTACACTAGCCTATTGTACTTTATTTGTTCGAGACTTATCTAGAGTCTCCTTATGAATTTTTACTAACTTTGCCCACGTCAAAATGGTTGGCTATCCTTCCTCAACATTCCTAGGTTTTGTCAAACCTGGAAAGTGGATTCCCATATTTGTAACAACATTCAATAACAATCCAATAGCATTTAAATTCATCCCAAAATTCTTACGTCTCTTTGTAAGTACTTCATGCATATTTTTCTCTAGGTAGGTACCCCAATCCTACTGGATTTCTTTGGTGATACCTTCCACATACTAAGCCATCCAGATTGGCATCTATATGGCTTTTATTTCTCCTGACAATTGAGCCATCATAGTATTCATGGCACATGGTCAATATTTCCCTATCATATAGCTTTTTTTAATTCCTCAAGTCCCTACACCTGATATCTTTGCTTTGGCTAGTGATTTCATAGTGGTGAGTTAAGTGATAATACGATGTGTTTCAATCAGATTAAGAAACTTCTTCACTACCTCAATGCCATATTTTGGCAACCCAAATGTTTTCTTGAATGCCTCTACTGTGACTTCTATCTTCACTGATCACTTTCCCACATTGACATAGGTAAGTTTGGTTGCAAGATTATACGCTTGAACCATATAAAATAGATAATTATAGAATAAGGTATTTTGGTGTGGTGGAACTTGTGTTATTACATCTACACCAGCCTTCTCAAACTATTTCCTCTAGGGGTGGGTCTTATTTTCTTCATTACTCCACCACTTCCTGCATGTATCTCCTCCATGTTGTACAAATTATATGCTTGTTATCTCAACCTGGATCTCCTCAGGTTCACTACTCAAATCCCCCTCATAATCTAGGTAATGTAATTCAATTCTCAAATCCCTCCTCGATATCCTCTCCCGTGCTATTTCCTTCTCTCAAAATCTTGGTGGTGTCCTTCTTCGATAAGCCCTCTAATATCTTTACCCTCTCCATGGCATGTATCCTCCTATCCTCCAAGGATGAGTACCATGCCAATCATGGTACTAAAACCATAACACTTGGTATTATCACGAATGTGACTCTCTATCGTGTAGGGGTCCTAGTGACTATTCCACTCCATTGGCTACAATTCTTCTTAACCGATATCTGAACTCTCTGACTGAAATCATTTGTTTACCATTCCTTTGATTAGATTCCTATTTTAACATCACCTATTCTACAATTAGAAGAGCCTTAAAAATCATACAGTATACTATAAATCATACAGTATCGTAAATCATACAATACACCCTTCAAATTGCTCTTGTACGATTTCCAGATCAACAACCACCTCCAGATCGTACAATCTCCTTAAATGCTTCAAACTGTTCAATATTCTGTAAATCGTACATCTATTGCACCAAAACATATAGGTACCATACCAATCCATACAATGTCCCTATCCAGCTACTCTCCTTTTTTGAATCCATACACTTCCATACGATTTTGTATGATTTGCTAAAAAAGCTTAAAAAAACCCCAAAATTACCTAAAATCATACAATATTTACCTAAGATCATACAATCTACACTCCAAATAGTACAATACGTCCTTTGAAACCCTTTTTCACCTAAAACTCTTGTTCTTCACTTATCCTCTATGATTTCTCACTGACCCAATTTTCGAAATATCATTATCTATCTTTTCAATACAATTCTGAAGAAATTCTTCAATTTTTCATCACTTGGCATAATTTACCTCCAAAATTAATTTTTTGGCTATAAGGTAGGGTTGTACAGTCTTCTCATTCCTTCCTTTTGCTTTCTCTAGTTTATTTTTTGGTTGCTTTTATCAGATTAGGTCTTGTAATCTCCTTTCTCATGCAATTTCTTTACTCTGGCTCCAATTCGTAACTTCTTCAAACCTTGGTGTACGTTTTTCCATAATCTAGTTTGTTTTTGGATGCCTTCTACTAAAAACCCTTGTTTTCCTTCAGCTAAACTCAAAATATACTTTTAATGGAGTCAAAACCCTTATTTTTCTTCCCTAGTTTGATTTTATTGAATGCAAAAAGTCTCCCTAGTACAAATTTAGAAATGGGTCATGCAATATTGTAGTTCACTGATTAATTTTAATTCCCATGTAGTATATTTCATTCAGTTCCACACTTTTCACCTTCATTATCTTGAAAATTTTGAGTTCCTCTTTGTACGATTTGTAAAATTGCTTAAGTTAGCCTTGTATTTAAATTGTTATCAAACCTTACCCATTCTAATTTTGAAATTGCACCACTTTGCATGTATTTTTGTCTTCCATGCCTGGATGATTGACAACTCA
Organism: Wollemia nobilis; assembly: GCA_028583015.1. Lineage (NCBI taxonomy): Eukaryota > Viridiplantae > Streptophyta > Pinopsida > Araucariales > Araucariaceae > Wollemia > Wollemia nobilis. Next base: position 613,576 of record JAQPPZ010001870.1, read on the forward strand.
TCACTTTCCTCATGTGATTTTATCTTTTTCCACTCTTTTTTGACAACACATCATTCCACACATGTGAACATTTAATGCAATGGTTGAAAATCATACTACTATATCTTAAATCGTACACTGTACGTTCTAAATCATACAACATGCCTCCTTGTATGATTTTGTATGTACTTTTTCTATTTTTTCTTGTACGATCTTCCACTTATGCTTTTCAGCTTTAAAATTGACTTGTATGGTCTATCACTTAGATAACTTTTTCTATTTTCTCTCTCTTGAAGAGGTCGTCATTTCCATTTTTCAACCCACTTCCTTCTTAATTGCATCTTGAGGGATTTTCACAACTACGACATTTTATTTTTTATTTTTATTTTTATTTTTCTCTTTATTTTTTTTCATTTCCTAATATATTTACACTTACCATCATGGGAATCGCACAATAACATTCACTTGTACGATCCCATCTGATTCTTATATTGGAGGTTTGATCATAACATTATAAGTGATTGTGTCACATGGTGCCACTTGCTCTCTAGGACGATTCATATCCACTTATGATGTTATTGAGTTCCCTGGCATTCCACTACCATATGTACAATTTGCAATTGTACAATTGTAAGCTAGAGTATCTTGACCTGGTGTCCTTTCCTCTTATCATGTAGGTGATTTATCCCTTGGTAGTGGTGTCCTTACTACTCTACTATCATTTTAGTGACTTCTTCGCCTATCTCCTCGAATCAATTTTAGCTCCAAAATTGGTGATCGCATCCTTTTTTGTCCTTGGTTTATTTCATCTACAAAATGCACTCTTCCTCTACTAGCAAGGCCTCTACTACATGAGTGTCTTCCCCATCCTATTCCTCTTGATGTTGATATTATCTATACCAGTGGTGATTCCTTCCTTTATTAGAGTATTCATCTACCACCTACCACTCTTCGAGGTCCTCATCAAATTATGGGTGGTCATCACAATGGATACTACCTTGTGGTAATTTGTAATATTCTTCTCATCCTTGGTATACCCTATAGATTCCTTCTCAAGTTCAAACATGCTAGGGATGCATCTCCTGGTCATATAGGAGTAGGGGTTTAGAACCTTCCTTGTCCTCTTCCTCCTCTAAATATAGCATCATCTTGTCCTCATTCATTCTATGGTCGAATACCTTCTCCCCTTCATGTTTGAAGCCTTAACAGTATTTGTCTATTCTTTCCTCCCGTTGCTTGATTATCAAGAGTTATCTCTACCAACTCAATGTTGGATAGTGGACTTCTACTTTGTCTTTCACTTGGTGATAATTTTATAGTGCTTTGATTCTATGGTCTACACGTACTAAGTGACGTCTCCATATTCTTTCCTTGAAGCATATTTATGGAGATGAGGCTGCAAAAATCTCTCTCTATGCATCAAAAAAATCCATATCAGAACTTGAGTCATTCTGATTATCTTCTCTCTATTCTGCCCAATATGTTGGAAAATTCATCAGTCTCTCCAATATCCTTACTTACCTCTTTGTCTTCTCAATTTTTGATGGGCTATTGTATATGCTTATGGATCAAGGTTGATTTTATTCTCATGTGATCTCCCTAATTGTCGATGTGTTGTTGTACATGCTAGGGTATCATGATCATATTAAGGATTTTTGGGTCTCCCTGGACAATCATCATCATCACTACTTTCTATGCTAGGTTCCCTCACTATTCAAGGCATTCCTTTGTCACTAGAGTCACTCAAATCCACTCGTACATTGCCTTGTGATTCTGGTGATGTGGTTTCTTCCTCAATATCTCACCAAAGTATCTCTGCATCTTTATTTATCATTGGTAGATCACTTGGTGGTACTTGTGAACTTGTGCTTGCACCATAATTTCTTATACCACTCCTTGGAGTTATCCCCTCATTATCCTTAGTTTTCCCTTCTAGTTCTTGTATCCTAGTTGTTCTTTTTTCATCAAGCATTTTTATTGTGCTATCTAATTCCTTGATGGTTTGTTCTCTCAACCTTACATTATGAACTCACAATGTCTAATATTCCTCTTGCAGTTGTTGTGTCTGCATTCACATTCTCTATTGTAATAGCCCTATATGAGCTAATGGAGTAAGTCCAGTCAATTCTTCATCAATGGTTTTGTTCCTATTCTCTTTTGGAACTTACATTTCAAAAGTGTCCACTCTATCCTCATATCGTACTGTTAACCATATCCTTCTTCGCCCTTCAACTTGTTGGGGTAGTTCTCTATGCTCCACCCAAGGATACATCATGTTCCTATTTACTTGGGGTGCTTCTTCTTACCTTATCCTATTTTTGGGTAACAATACTATCTCCTAATTTCCTCTTTTATTTAGAGGAATTCATTCTTCATCTTCCTCTATTACTTTTTCAGTCCTATTCATAAATCTGACATGCACCTACAATATTCTTCTTTCTTCAGGTCAAGGTGCCAACTCCTATTGTTTTATTGTTGGTCTAGTCTCCTCCCCTTTTGTGAATAATTATGTGAGTCCCATGTTAGGATCTTCCTGTGACGGACCTTGCTCACCTTAAGTCCTCTGTTGAGCTTATGCTCATATTTTTCATTCAATATTTTTTGAAGAAATGAATAAGCACTATACTTTGTAAGGCTTAACTTTGAGCCATTTATAATTTTGGGTATCTAAGTCCCATTCAATTTTTGCAACTTGACTACTCCATTATTAATTACTTATACCACTTTGTAGGGACCAAGCCATAAATTCTTCAACTTACCAAGCTTAATTTCCCACTTTCCATTAAACTTTAGAACCAAGTCACTCAGACTAAGTTCTAACTTCCTCAATATTTAATCATGCCATAACTTCCTTCTTTGCTGAGCTACCTCAATTTTCCATTGTGCCATGACTCTTCTTTCATTCAAGTTGATCAGTTTTGTTAGTTGCTTTCCAAAACTTTCTTGATCACCCAAGCGATGCTCCACCACAACTCTCAAACTTGGTTTCAAGAATTCAATTGGAACCACTGCCTCCTATCCATACATCAATTGGAAAGGTGTATGCTTTGTTATTGGTTTAAAAGTTGTTTTGTATACCCATAAAATAGATGGTAACCTTTCCTCCCAATATTCTCCTTCTATTCCACAGGTTTTATACAAAGTAGATTCCAAGACTTTTTTTATCGCTTCCACCTACCCATTCACTCTAGGATAGTACAGATTGAAGAACACAAGCTTATACTGAGAGAGGGGGTGAACAGTATAAGATCACTTTTTACTTTTCTTTCCCAAATAATAATATCCAATATAATCAATGGCAATATCAATAGTAGTAACTAAGGCAATTCACAAATCATCACATACAATAGAGACACCAATTTAACATGGTTCCCCCAATGTGGGCTACTCCACTCAATCAATCAACATGGTTCCATGAATTTGAACAAATCAATCAAACCAATCAACGTGGTTCCACCAATTTGAACAAATCAGTCAATCAACTCTGCTCATAAGCCTTCTCAAATACTTATCTCAAATCTGCCTTGTAAGCTTCCACAAAATCTCACACTAATCTGTCCACAAGTTCTCTCTAGAAATTTTCCAAATCTTCTCAACAAGTCCTTTCTAGAACCTATCCAATCTGCTCTCAATAATCTCTGTCCTCAAATCTATATTGTAAGCTTCCATAAAAGCTCACACAAATCCATCCACAAGTATTCTAAAAGACTTACCTCAAATCTACTCAACAAGTCCTCACTAGAACTTGTACAATATACTCTCAATAATCTCTGTCCTCAAATATTTATTGTAAGCTTTCACGAAAGCTCACACAAATATGTCCACAAGTCTTCTCTAAGACTTACCTCAACTATGCTTAACAAGTCCTCACTAGAACTTGTCCAAACTCATAGAAACATATAGAGATTTTTTAGAGACTCAATATGTTTCACACCACAATGCTTAATCACTTTCAATCTCTCTTTTTACCATAGAAACATATAGTGAATTGTTAGATACTCAATATGCTTCACACTCAATCACTCTCAATCTATTTCTCAAATAAATTTAGAATATAGAACAATTTGTTTCACAAAACTTGAACTATCACTTCAACACATCCAATCAACTAAACTCAATCGCTTCAACAATAATGCTTATCAAGTAATCCTCACATAACAATGATACTCATGATATTTGCAAACCCTAGTTCAAGTTCCTCACTCAACCAATTACTTCAACAACAATGTTAATATCACATAACAATGGTACTCATGATCTTTGATAACTTCACATAACAATGATACTCATGATATTTGACAACTTCACATAACAATGATACTCATGATATTTGCACAAACCCTAGTTCAAGTTTCTCACTCAATATTTCCAAAAATCCTTATTAAACAATGTTTTTATCATCAACTCTTACTCAGAAAACCTTCAATAATCAATTCAACAATGCTCATCAAACAAGATTTTATCAAAAATTATTCCATAAAAAAAAAAATTTCACTCCAACTTAGCATTCACAACATTCAACAATCACTCACTAGGAAGATGTGCCCGTACCTTTTTTTTGATGTAGAAGTGCCCTTAAAACCTGTCTCAATCACAATTTTCTTCTTTTTCAATTTCAATGGTTAGATGATAAAATTTCACACTAACACTCTTTCAAAGTATTTCTCAATTAAAAAAATTAATCAATCTCAAATACACCTTATTACTCCTTGAAATTAGCAATCATAAAATCACACATAAAAATAATCACTTCAAATTGCTCCTTATAATATCCAATTTTAGAAAGTCAATCTCCAAAAATCAACCCTTCAAAAATAATATTTGCCTACCCTTTTATCTCCCTCAAAACACTTAATAACCAAATTAATTCAAGCAAAAATTAAACCTCATAAACCATCAAAACATTTTAATTTTTCAACCTTAGGAACATAAAAATGTTTTTATTTTCCTTCAACCTTAGAACATCTAAAATTAAGCGACCAATACAAATGACATCATGGCATACCTTTGTCACTATCAAAAAGGCTTTAGTGGGTTTCGAACAAGAGACCTTTTCATTGAGCACCTTACCAAGGTGCTAGCCCACCATGTAGGCTAAGCACTCCCATAGGGATGGGAAGGTGCAAGCATCCCTTTAACCCCTTGTTCGACACTTTGCTCAAAATATGTGCCCTTTCTACTTTGCAAAAAATAAATCCAAAGGAATTCTAACCTGCATGCCTTGCTTGCCACACACCCTAGAACCTCCACCGATGCCAACTGCGCTACAAACACCTTTTGTGCTAATTATTTGTGCTCCCTTCGATTTATCCCTTCGCCACCAGATATCATTTCAAAAAATGTGAGAACCTTTCCCTTTTTGCACACAAAAATAATGGAGCACAAGAGATTCGATCGATAGCTTGGAGGATGTAAGACAAAGAACTTTGCCACCATTTATGTACAATGTTCCATGCCATATGATGTTAGCGCATCAAATCGAATTTCCAATTCAATTTTTTACTTAGCCTTATAAACCTCTTTAGGGTTTATTAAATAAATAAAAAATAATTTATAATAAAATTATATTAATTAATTTAAATTTCTCTCTTTACTATTATAATAAAATATTATAATATTATTTTCTTGGGCCTCATCTTTGCACTTGGGACTATATCTAACTTCTTGGAATTGGTTCTTGACCAAATGAATGCAGACTCTTCTTTTTGCATGAATTTTGGAACTGCTTCCTTTTGCATTACTAACTGAAATTGACTTTTGATATCAATGACCATTCATTCTTGACATCAATGATAACTCATCCACTCAAAATATCCAACACAGACTAGACAATGAATGTAAAATTCTGAATTCGGTTGTCAGTGTCTTGATGATTTCATTGACAAAGTGTCATCATTCACTCGTTATCTATAGCATAATACCAACTCTTGTAATTACCTACTCGTACAAGAATCTTGTTGTACTTTTAGCTTATTTATCAGGTAATGCTCTCGCTTTGACCCACTTTGTCAAGTACTTCATTGCTACCACAATGTATTTGCACTTCCTTCTTGAATATGTTTTCAATAGTCCAATAAGTCCAATCCCAATATTTCAAATAATTCATGGGATTGTGATGGATGCAATGGCATAAAGTCCCTCTTCATTGGCTTCCCTATCCTTTGACAAGTATCACATGCTTTTACGTATTATTTTGCATCATTATACAGTGTGGGCCACCATAATATTTATAGAAATATTTTCCTAGCAATCACATCTAGTCCCATGTGCCCTCCTGCTAAACCTTCATGAGTTTCTTTCAATGCCACTTTGACTTCTTCCTCCATTACATATCTTCGTAAGATACCATCGCTTCCCATCTTATACAGTAATCCTGCTATCAGTTTGAAGGGTGCTGACTTTATAATCACTTTATTTTTCTTGGTTGCCATTATTTCTTGTGGTAAATCTCTTGTGGATAGGTACTGGTCAATAAAATTGAACCTTGCCAAAACAATATTGATGGAAAATAACTGCGCATTAAGGAATTCATCCAGAATCCCTGTTCTTGCAGGCTCTCCTGATCGTATCTGAGATAGCTAATATACAATTACATGCTTCTTACTAGGTCTCACTACTACTTGAAATACGAACTCTTGTAGGGTGATGAGCGACATACTGACCCATCCTTGTATCATCGGTTTGTTTATCAAGTACAAAAAATATTGGTGATCTACATAAAAAGCAAAGGGATTCACTAGTAGATAATACCTAAACTTTTGGACTACATATGGCATTCCCAAAGCTTCTATTTTTGTTGTAATATAGTTTCTCTCTACCCTTGAAAATAGGTGACTAGCAAAGAAAATAGGTTGATCCAGCCTGAACTATCCTTCTTGTTCCAAAGCACATCCGATTGCAAAATTTGAAGCATCAATATGGACATGGAATTCCTTATCCCAATTTTGGAACACCAAAATCAGGCTACTGATAAGCTTGGCCTTCAACTCTTCAAAGGCTCTTTGGTGCTCCTTTGTCCATCTGAAAGGAACATTATTCTTCATCAATGAATCCAATGGATAAGATACATGTGCATAATTCTTGATAAACATTTGATATGATCCAATGAATATTTTAACTCAATTCACATCATATGGTTCTTCCATGTGTAATATCACACGGATCTTATCAAGATATATTTTTAATCCTTCACTGCACACTATGTGTCCTAACAACTTTCCATATGGTACCATCAGGTAACACTTTATAGGGTTTAATGAGATTTGTGCATTTCTACACCTACTCATACATTCACTGAGAGAAGGAAGATGCTCCTTAATCTTCCCATAAATGGACCAGTCATCCAAAAATGCTTTGAAATTCCTTGTTACTAACAAATCAAATATATTCAGTATGATGCACTAGAATGTAGCTGGGGTATTACAGAGCCCAAATGGTATTCGATTGTATGCATAATGCCATTATCCATAATAAATGTGGTCTTCAACTTATCGTCCTTAGCTATACTTATTTGATTGTAACCCAAAAATCCATCCAAAAAAGAATAGATCTCATGTCCTACGACTTCCTCCAGGATGGAATCTATGAAGAGAATAGGGAAGGGGTCCTTAATAGCTACTGGGTTTAGAATCCTAAAGTCCACGTATATTCTAATTTTTTCCACTTCCTTCTTCAATGTGACCACTATGAGTGATACCCACTCACTGGTCATAACCCTGAAGATGATTCCTTCATCCAACATCTTATCTATATTTGCGTTCACTAATGCAACATATTTTGGGTTCATTATATATGGTCTCCTCCTTACTAGTTTTGCTCCAGGAATTAGTGTAATCTTATGGATACATAACTTAGGTTGGAATCCCTTCAAGTTCTTATATGTCCATGAAAAGACATCATTATATTCCAAGAATATCTTAAAAGTTGTCGCTTTCAGTACAAGGTTCCAATCATCACCACAGTGAATCATCCTTGGTTCATCCTCCATCCCTAGATTGATGTCCACTACTTGAGGTCCTTCATATTTGATTATCTTTGGCTCACTTGATACTTTCTCCACATTCTTTGGGTGTACCAATATTGCATCAATTTATGCATCTCCTACTGTATATTCTACAAAACTTTTTGGAAATATCCATTTCTCTTTCGTCTCCTTCTTAGGTTCTTGGTTGACTTTGGTTTTGTCTTATTTTTCCTTGATCTCCTCTAAGTCAATATAGAGGCAGTTGGGCTAAAAAATATGTACTCCTCCATTTTACAATGAAGAAGTCCGCTATCAGATCTAAGCTTCATCTTCACTACATTCATCCAGGTACAACATTCCTTCTCCATATGGTTCATATCCTTCATCTCCTAAGGAATTTTCTAATTCATCGGTCATGGCTACATCCTTGCTGACCTTTTGATTAGTTAGGTTAATCATATATTTGTGTTATCCCTTTTTGAAAGTGATCTGATTCTTTCCCTAGTTGTTATTAACTTTGGCTACACGTAGCCATCCTCTTCCCAATAGAGCATCATATGCAAGCTTTTGCATAGTAATCACAATGAAATCCAAGACAAACTCTTGGTCAACTATCACCACTTGTTGTGCTATCAAGAATCCCTTTGTATCGATACCATACTAGTCAACACCATATAATCGAAAGCTCAGTGCCCGTAGAGATGGAGCGCCCAGTTCTAGCCAAGTACTTTCAAGTAGCACATTGATTTTGGATCCTCCATCCATAATAACTTGTGTCAATTTGTATTGTAGGATCTCCATATGCACTAATACATGTTTCTTTCCCACATAAATCATCAATATGGTGGGATCCATAAATTGATCTTTTTGTTTCTTTTCCTGAATTGGTTGACTCTACACTTCCATCACCTTATGAGGTTGTATCTCTTCCACCATCACTTTTTGTAATTATGGGATAGCTTCCAACAGGTTAGTCACTTTGATTTCTACTATGGTGTCCAAAACCTGTGCTACCAGACTCTGCACAATTGCCTTCTCTTTTTATGGTTTTTCCAGTTTCTTTTCTTCTGCTAACTTCACTTATTTAGCTTTTTGTGCTTCATCCTGTAGTATTTTCTTTACTACTTTCCAGTGCTACTTTTATTTTTTTGGCTTTGGATACTTATCTTTTTTAGCCTCATTTATTGTCACGGCTAAAACTTCTTAGGTTTCCTATTTAACTTGAGGAACCTCAATATCTAAATAATTTACATTTTGCAAGTTACTTGAACTCATCTGCTTGGGACAATTTGCTTCCTTGTGGTTACCCGGACCACACCACCTACACATATGTGTAGTATTCACTTGATACATTTCTTATCTCTGAGGTGAAGGACAATTTTTCATGAAATTCTCCCACTCTTGATAATTATGACATTCTTTGATCAGCCTCCCTTTTGAATCATACTGCAAATGACTCTATCCTCCTTGTCGATTACCCTAGTTCAGCCTTCCACCTTGCTGGTTATTTATATAATCACCACTTGCTGCTTGTTGCTCACTTCCTAAGGTCTTTAGTTTCTCTTCCTGCTCCTAGATTGTTAGGACCTCTGGACGTACTCTTGCATTATACAATATAGCATCACCTCGTGTCCCATCACGTTGCAGATATGACAATAATAATTCTATGGATACTTTACATTTGTATGACCCTCAATTTTGTATTCTATGAACCAAATATCATTCTTGTCAAGTTTGCTTCTTTGTTCTTTCATGATCTTGTTGAACTCTTGAAGAAATGATGCTACTGTCCTCTGTATAGTGTCATCTTCTCCACTATCTAAATCATTGGACTTGGGATGAGATAAAATTCTTGTGTACGTCTGTTTTGATTCACTTTTAAAATTATTTGTATGCTTTACAACTTCCTCATATGTTTCTTATGGTACTACCTTCATATTTTTCTTATATTTCAATAGTAATCCATCTAGAAACCACCACTTTACCAATACGTCTGCCAAAGGTATTTGCATATTATCTACTAATTTTTTTAGTCTGTGGTTATATGATTTTACATATTCATCAGGTTTTTGCTTCGTCATACAAAGTTCAGTAACAATGTCTCCATCATCCTTCAAAGGGAAAAATTATTCAATGAATTTCTCCTTCACTTGATTCCAAGTTTGAAAATCTATTGTATTTTCCCTTTTTAGATACCAATCCATTGCCAATCCTCTCAAGGTAGTAGGAAATAAAGTTACCCATTCATCTGGTTGGTCTACTTCATTTGCCCTCCAAATGTGTATACAAGTTTCGATATGTCTTGTGGGATATTCCTTACCCTCATCCATAAAAGGTGGACATCTCTATTTGGATGCCTTGTTAGCCATATTCGAAGAATCATCCTCATCACTTAAGGTATCCCGTGGAATCTCTATATGATTCCTCCTTGGGGTTGTTTTACTACACTCATCATCATAAGTTTCTATCTGAGGTATCTTATTCTATCCCACCAATCATTGACTAAAATCACGTGCATATTCACTTCATGAATTCCTTCACTAATGTGAGGGATATGGTCTTGGTCCTTATAACTGATACCTCACACCCTGTTGCCCTAGTGCCTGACTCTCATCCTCTACACTCCCTTGCAACCCTTCCATTGCTTTCTCAAGAGTCACCATCCACTCTCCTTCCTCGTGCATTGCTTCTCTATCAACTCGCTCCTCTATGCTAGGTGGTTATGGTACCTCCTCTTCTATCTCTATCAATAGCACTTCAAAATATCCTTCTTAAGATGCCCAAACTTGTTCTATTTTTGGTTCATGTATACTATGGTCTAAGTTACTTGCATTATCTCTTTGAGTAATTCTTGTGCTCCTTCTTATTGGAATATTTTCTCTCATACTCCCATCTCCTATTCTTTTGCACATTGGTGTCTGTCATTCACATCTAGTTTTTAATATTCTTACTTATCAATTTGACTTGTTTTAACAAAAATGCCAATTTTTATAAGGCAAATGTGCTAAATTTAGCACAGGGATGTAGTATTCCCAGTGGGGATGTGGTTTCTAAGGCTTAGAATGATCAATTTGCTATCCCCAATCTATGGACCGAATCATCCAATCATACAATATTTGCAACTATTATTTTGTGATAATAGAACACCTTGTACAAATCCCAAATTGTACCACTGTACGATCCAAAATCATAGAGTGATGAATATTGTACAATTTCACACTCATGAGTTTTGTAACTAAACTATTCAATCTCCCAATACTGCCAAATCGGGTAATTTTTCCTCAATCGCATAAACTGTAAAACCGGGTAAGTTTCTTCTATATGATTTGTAAGAGCTCTAGTGTACGATTTGTATGAAATGAAAGTGTAGCCAAGTACCAAATTGGATATTATTTTGGACCAATTTCTCTCAACTAATTTTTGTAAAGGTTTAACATGGCAATTAATCCATTTCTACCAACATGCAAGTTACATCATCAGTTTTTGAGAGTTATCTCCAAATGGCAATGTCCAAAAATCATACAATAGTCTTCAGTACATATTCCTTGATATAATCCTCATCATAGATCATTCATAAGGTTCACACCAATGCTGGTTTAATCCAATTCTTCCATAACAATGCATTAAATAGCAATAACAACCAAAAGGAAGTACATGCAACAATGATAAACTACAAAATACTATTATACCATTCTAGGATCATACAGTACATGAGAGAAACTATGAATTGTTATTATTCTCCATTACTTATCAACAATATCATATAATCACTAAAAGGTGCTCAAAAATCATAGGTATGCATCAATACTTCACTCCAGAACATAGCCAAAACTCACAAGCATTCACCATACTATCAAAATTGAAAATGGGGCCTTATATAACATTTCCCAAGTCATTCCAAAGTGGTTCATGAGGCAATTCATTATTCAAAACCGCCCATGCATAATGGAATGCATAATTATGACTTTTACTAATTATAAACACGTCATTTATCAAATTACTGTGCAATTACAACTCAAATTACATTTTCCTTGCATTTCATTTCATTTCACATTGTACGTTTTACCCTTCAATTCGTACGGTTTACCTCTTGCTCATACGGTTTGCTCCTACCTGTACGATTTACAAAAACATGTCAAAATTGTCAAACTAGGCAAATCCTCTTATCACGTCTTCTTCTTCTTCTTTTGGGAAGTGGATTTGTTGCCTACAAGGCACCCTCTTCTTTTCTTATAAATAGACTTGATTTTGTAATAAAAGGTATTGGAATTTTTTTGTTCATTCTTGGCACCTAGTCTCGCAGACTCTTTCGTTTACCTTCTTTCATATTGTAACAAGGGTAGCCCAAATATTTTCTCATACCTAGGGAGCATAGAACCCTCTAGGTATCATTATCTTGTAATAATTTTAAAGTATGTTAATGGAAATCATGACTAATTTTTCTCTATCCCCCTATTGACTTGTCTTGGTTCCTAGTGGTGTGTTTTCTTAGTTGTGTTCACTAGCCATAGGTAGCATATTTTATGTTCAATTGCCACTTTTTGTAGTCAAGAATTTGGGGACCTAATTCTTTGGTGCATCACCCCATAGCTAAGAACTTTACCTTTTTTTGTAAATATTTAATTTTCTATTATTTACTTTCATTGCAATTATTTCCTAACCTTAGCTTGTGGAGGTTATTATGCATCAAGAACTTATATATGATAAGGAGCTAGTATCGTTTAAAAACCTTAAATTTTACCCCACAAGTGGTTCCTCTATATATGGTACTTCCTTCTATTTTGCTCTACTTGAGGTATGGATGTATTTGTCTTTTCAGGCCCCTTTGGTCTAGCCTCAATAGGTGCGTTTTGAGACAATAATTTTTTTTTTGGCATGCTCAGGGGAAAAAGCTTCTACATTTTCCCCACTAATATTGAAGAAGTTTGATTATGATTTTGGTGAATATCATAGTCTTCCTACTTGAATAGAAGAACCTAGAAAATTCACTTAGTGACTTTGCTTGATGACTCAGACTAAAAAGACAAACCTTGAAGAATTCATCTAATAAAAGACAGATCAATATTCTAGTGTAGGTATCTATCTCATGCTTATCGAAGAAAAATATCCCCACTCAATGAATTTATTATCAAATGGAAAGCCCAAAGTTATATGATAAAAAGACCTATAACCAGAGCCTTCACTATAGCTAATCAATAAGATTCAGTACCACATTTGAATTGAAGACAAAGAAGGAGCTATCAACGCAATAGTTCCACCTAACACATGGGATCTGATTCTAATATTGGCACTCAAATCCTTACTTTACTTCTCAATAGAAGATGTTGTCACTCTGATATAATATTTGCAACACCTAATAAGCTTATGGGTTGTGCATTTTATTGAAAAACAAGATATAGCCCTAAGGCTATTAATGACTTATTTTTTAGGAAGAACTCATGAATTGTACCTTAGTCTTAGCCCATGATCATTCAAAATATGGGACCAATTGGCAAAGCTCTTGGTAAAGTGGTTCAATGAGAAGTCATATGGAGCATCCCTCCTCGAACAACTCACAACTATCAAGAGGGTATCTATAGAGGCAATAGGTGATTTCACCATATGATTCCATAAGACTCGATAAAGCATTCCTAAATAGATCTAACCATCCATGAGTATAGCATTCATTTATTATCTAAAATCTTTTAATTCTAATATTTCCATGATGGCCAAGTCTAAAGGTGGTAATTCACTACTGGAGACCTATGGGATAGTTATCGAGGTTGAGAAATATTTAATGCAAATAGGAAGGCTAGCCCCTATACCATATCCAACATTGATTCCCTCCATTCATCAACCCTACCACTACTCTCTTACCATACAACTCATTACCAATATAACTTGTCCTCATATACATTTAGAGCAAAATCAAGCTTCCTCACCTCTAGAAGCTAAAATGGAAAAAAATTCAAGACTAAGTATCCTCACTAATGATTTCATAGCCCTTAAAAGGTAGTATGACATCTAAATTTTTCCCTATCAAATTTATCCAAATCCTTCTTTTCAACAAGGTAACCTAGGCTTTCCCTCAACTGGATATCATAAGCCCCCATTTTTTTCCAACAAGAATCCTAGTCTTCCTTAGGCTCGAACTTAGCAGATAGTACCTATATCAGTCCCAACCCATCATGTTTCTACAAGATCAACTAGGGATGTAGTCACCACCCATTATAACTATGTTGAAGACCCTAGTGACCAGTACTATCTTACTTCTTAATATCCCCCTTTTATTATTTTAAAAATAGAATCTTAGGCTATTGAGTCTTCCTCTTCTAACCACAATGCCACTCACCTTTCTCAGTCAGAAGTCTTTATGTCAATTTAGGAACCTATAAATCAATCTCTAATCATGGCATTAATTATTGACTTGTCAATATTGGAGCAGACCTTTGTTACCTTGGATGAAGTAAAAGTATAATCTATCTTGGATTAAGAAAGCCCCTCAAGTGGGAGGTCACAAAGTTGATCCGAGTATAAAACACGAGCCAAAATAAGAGTCATTGAAGAGCAAGGATCACCTATCCTAACTGAGGCTAGATGTCAAATGAGATAAGTGGATAGTTAGAGGACCCCTCCAACACAAGTTTCATCAATTATTTGAGGCCAAGAAATCCTTAAAATGATAAGAGTTACCCTAAAACCACCAAGGCAGCCTATTACAACTATGTCAAGACCACCTTCAATAACAAAAAGACTAGGTTTTTTATAAACTCAATAATTTTGAGATCCCCTTCATTTGAAACCTTCAATGTTGTGGAGAACCTAAGTAAGTCTACTATAGCCATACCTCTTTGGGAGTTCCTCTCTATTCCAAAATAGATGAATAACTTAGAAGAGGTCCTAAATAAATAGAAGAAATTGAGCAAACAAGGAATGCACATTGTGATGTATATTTTAAACCCAAGTAGTAGGCCTAATTCTATGTCATTCTACTTGAAATTGATCTATGAAGATCAATTTATACATAATTACATAGTTAATTCAAGGTCCAATAAATTGGTAATGCTAAAAAGGTGTGTAAGCAATTGGTCTACCACTAGAACATGCCAACAACAAGGTGGTGTAGTTAGATGAAACTCTAGTGCCTATCTTCAGGCTCATCTAAGACCTTCCTTTGGCACTCCAAGCATACCCCAAATTTATGGTTCATCAATACATAGTTATGATCGATCTCCCAACCTCATTTGGAATATGCTTGCTTTTTAAGAGACTTCACTACTAATATTGGAGGATACTTGTCACTCGGCTAGACCTACATGTTGATTTGAACTAAATATAATACAAAGTTAAAAATATCATCAAAACCCCTCCACATACACCATGTAGAGAAAATCCATTTCAAAAGAAGAGGGAATGAGCAAGTCTACATAGAATAAAAAGAGTTGTTAGAATCTATGTTAGCTTTTGATGATATATATTAAAGGAAATGCAACCACAAGATGTAAAATGAGTAAGCAATGATAACTATATGATAATGACACTATAATATGCAGGAAAATTATAAGAGAAACTTCTGCAATAACTCAAAAATATGCCATTAATGAAAGCTCACAAAAATAGTACAATGTGATATAATGGAGGACATGAACACTCCATAAATACATGAAGGAACTACATTGTACTCACTCTAACTAATGCAACTAGTCACTATTGTATCTTCTATCACCTCTCTATATCCATCACTCACTCTTCTACCTCAAAGGCATATATATAGGGAGATAAGTCCCTTGGCCTTTCATCTACCCTATGACTCATGTACATGTGGACTACATGCACATTTACATCATTGCACATTCTAACACTTGTGCATTTATTACATTGCATGAAGTAACTACTCAAACCTTACTCTAAGGTAAACTCCTACTCTAGTTATGTACCCAAGGTGGTACATTAGCATGTACCCAATAATGTAATATACTCCAACACCCCCCTGTATTACATTATTTGGGTATTGAAGACTTTAGTCTTCAATATGGGTCTTCATCTTTCAAGTACTCTTTAGTTTGAACTGGTCCTTCTTCTTCTTTAGTCTTCATGTTGTCTTTCCATGTCTTCTTCATTCCACTGTTCTTCGGTATTTCAAAGTGTTTGGTAGAATCGTTGACCTTGAAGTCTTCTAGGTATCCTTGATGAACTAAGGATCTTATAATCTTGCAAGTCATAAGTGGATCAAAATTGCTTCCTTTTCTTTCCTTTGGTCTTTTGAATGACCTATCTCCTTGCTCAAAAGTTTCAAACTTGAATTCATTGTTAGTGGATGCTTCTGAAATAAGAACTTGAAAGAAACAATCTAATATGAATATTAATTTCTCTTCAAATATTTTATAGTACTTGTCTTTATAGTAATAGAAGAAAGATGAATGAGATTTTCCTCCACAATATTTACATGGATGAAAACTCCAGCAGTTTGCTTTCTCATGACCAAATTTGTTGCAATAAGTGCATGATGAAGATACCCCAACTCCTTTGTTACTTGTTTTAGGTGAATCAAGTTCATCCATTTCCTTGATGAAATAGTCAAACCATATGTGTACGATTGAAGCTATTCCATATTTACTTCTTTCATAAATTTGTATGACCTCTTTCTGATCAATATTCTTTTCTATCTTTTGGTTTTTGATAATATAGTTGTCATCAATTCCTTTCATCATATCTGAAGAATTTACTTTTGGTAAACTATTAGTTTGTGAATTCTCAGAAATATTTCTAAACCATATTGGTTCTTCTCTTCTAATTGCATTTTCCTTATTTTCATTTCTAGAATCAAGCATGTCTCTAAACCATTTTGATTCCTTGAAACTTGTATACTTAATAAGCTTTTCCATGGTTCTTTTGAAGTTGTCTTTCTTGTTAAGAAGGAACAATTTTTGATAGGATTTTAAATTTCTAAACCTTTAAGGTTGACAACCTTATGACTCCCTAGTTTTGAATATGTGATCAAGCTTGATAAAACTTTATCAAATCTTAGGTTTTGTAGAATCCCTTATATCTCCCAAGTGATTGAAATTATGGTCTTGATTAAGTGCTTGATTTAAATTTCCTTTTGAGTTGATTCTCTAATGTTTTAAGAATAATGTTAATATAATGATCAACTCCTATTTCACCTTATCTCTCCCTATTGAAATATGCACTTTTCAATTTGATGAAGTTCTCTATTTTTCAAGACTCTATAGTTGGATTCCTTTTGTCCCTTTAATTTGTATATGAGACAAGTATAAGCAATAAATTCCAACTTTAAAGCAATCAATGATTTTGCTTCTTTTATCCTTAACTTTCAATGGTTCAATTTTTCTAAATTCCAATGATCTAAAGTTTGATGTAGTACTCCTTATATCTCCCTAATTTGGAAATTTAGAAAATGATAATATTTGCAAAATAATATTTCAAATTTTCAAAGGTAGAAAACCTTATATCTCCTAGTTTAATTATTTGCAAATACTATGATATTTGATTCTCAATCTAATGCAATTTGAAATTTCTCTTAAGGATATAATCTCCTTGTTTAATTGCTTTCTAATCAACTAAGGTTGTAATTTCTCAATGCAATAATTGAATAAACTCAACCTTATATCATGCACCTTATAACTCCTTATACTTAAAGAAAGCAAGTATTAAATCATGTAAAAACTATACCTTCCTTGCAATGTGAAATGTGCGCGTTGATTGGCTTCTATTTTGACTCCTTTATTCAAGCTTTGGGTGTTGTATCTATTCCAGTCTGTGATGTATGATGTTGCACATTAAATGAGCTTTGTTCTCTTGCATGCCTTGGACTGTATTACCTCCTCTTTCAATGTTGTTGACCTCTGTGAAAGCTCTCTCTTCATGCTCTTCTTGTGTAGTGGTTATTAATACCTTTGTCCTCCTTGAAAGGTATGCCAAGTGGCACCTCCATTACCTCGAGCCTGAGACTTCTTGCTAGGTGGCATGAATGTTAGACGATGTTATACTGGCATAGGTGTTTTGATAACGTAGATGTTATACTAGGCCTTGAATAATGACTGAGCGTTACTTTAGGATGAGTGCTCTTTTCTCTGAGAAGACGTTAAATTGTAGAGGTATTTTTGTGTATATGAAGATGCTCTTCTCCCTTGTGCCAAGTGGCACGATATTCCTTTGCTTGAGGTGGCAAGTGGAAGGTCTTTCCCTTGCATGTAACTACGCTTTCAACATCTTATTTCTTCAACATTCTTGACAACTATTGCAAGTTGTTTTGGCTTACAATGTGCTTTCTCCAATGAATGGTGGTGCTCTTCTCCCACAAAGGTGGTTCTACTTTAGTGATGGTGGCTCTAAGGTGCTTCAACGTTGTTGTCTAGGTGGTGGTTTCATCCAAGCTATTATCATTGTTTGCTTGGGTAATGTGCCTTGCTACTTACACCTTGCTTTTTACGTTATTCCTTAACGTTGTTCTTCTTGCAACTAGTGATGCGTTATACTACCTTGCTAATGTCGTTATGCTGCCCAACTTGGTCTCTTCTCTATTGTAGGTTCTTATTGCCCCTTGAGCGCTGCTTTCATGAGACCTACGATGCTGAATCTGGTGTCTTTAGACACCTTGGAAACTATGCTATTGAGCCCTTAGTTGGCTATCTTCCTCCACTTCAAAGTTTGCTCTTCAAACTTGATGATTCGATCGCTTGAAGACTGTAGTATACTGTTGTTTGAGTGTTTTAGAACACTTCAAATTTTGTCCTCCTTTTTTACGTTGGAAAGGACAAGACTAGTGCAATTTTGTAATGTAAATAATGTTGTAATAATTAAGATAAGATATCTTAATTTGCACCTTCACTTTGAGACCTTTAAGTCTTCTTTTTGAAGCTTTATTTCTTCCTTAATATGGTCACTTCTTCTCTATCCTTTGATAGTTTAATGTTGCCTTCTACTACTAGACAACTCACTCCTCTAATTCCTTTGCTTGGTTAACTTGCAATAATGAATCCAAGCTTTTCAATCATGCAAGTAATATGCCCTTTTAGATGGCTTAACTTTGCACTCTAGTATATGCAATCTATGCTTTTAGAATAGTGTCTTCTTTGCTTTCAATAGAAGGTAGGATGTTGATATTTTTATTTCTTTCAAAATATATCTAACTCCTCTTTCTTATGTGTAGGTTTTAACCTTGTAATAACTATCTTCTGCACTTCCTTGAAGACTTAAATATGAACCCTTCTCCTTTGCAACTTTAAACTCTAATTTGGTGCTTAATGAAACTTAATAATGAACTTAATATAAGTGTTCAAATAATGAACCTTTTGCACCTAAGTTGCATACCTTTTTAACCTTCATAGATGATGTAATTCTTGGTGATTTGGATCACCTAATTGCTTCCCTTTGTTTGATGAAATCACAACTCTTTCTTTGTTATCCAAAATAACTTTTTAACTCACCAATTTGTAGCTTTGAAACTCCTCTAACTTGCTGCCCAAAAATATGGTTTGGTGGCTTTAACTCTCCTTCAGGATGCTCCCTTAAACTCTAAAAATTAGCAGCTATTAATGCTGCCCAAATTGTTACTCAAAACTCTAAAATTTTTAGATTCTAATGCAACTAATTTCTCCTCTAATATGTTGTCCTTAAATCTCTCAAATTTGGTAGGAAACTTCCTCCAAATTGTAGCTAAAACTTTCCTTCTAGAAACCTTCAATTTTCTATTATAAAACCAACAATCTCCTTTCTCCAAAATAGCCTTCAATGGTAATCTCCAAATCTCTCAGATTTGGTGGCTTCTTCTAACTCCTTTCTCCTTCAACCTCCTTGTCGAATTCTGACTTCAACCTTGGCCTATCTAGTGGCCTTCTTCTCAAGAATCTAAATGTCTTGAGGTCTTCAATATTCTCCTCCAAAATTTGGCTAGCTCCTTGCCAAATATTTCTCCTTTTTGGGCTTGTTATCGGATGGTGATAATTATCCCAAATTTTGTTCTATCAGGAACTTCTCCTTGCTAGCTATCTTCTCCAATGAGTTCTCCTAAAAACTTCTCCAATGGCCTTCTCCAAATCTCCTTCAATGGCCTTCTCCAAAATTTGCAATGAGGCTTTCCTAGCCTTCTCCTTCTTTCTCCTTTCAATCCTTCCTTGAGACCTCTTCTCTTGGGTCTCTAATTTCTATAGCTTCTCTAATATTCTCAAAACTTCAATGAGACCTTCCCTTGATCTCTTCAATATTTCAACTATGAAGTTTTGCAATGAGATCTCTTTCTTGGATCTCTAAAATATGCTACTTCTAAAATCTGTAGTAGGACTTTTGCTAGTCCTTCTCTATCTTCAATCTTCCAAATCTGGAAGTTCTTCAATGGGACCTCCTATGGGTCTCTTCAGCTTCTTGAGTTGTTTTCTCCTTCTCTCACTCTACAATTTGTAGTCCTCAATCTTCAATGGAGATCTCCAATCTCCAATCTTCTCTTGGACTCTTTTCTTTGAGTCTCTTCTTCCTTCAATGGGGTCTTCTTTCTTGGACCTCCTTCTTGATCTATAGTTTTCAATGTGGCTTCTTTGGCCTCCTCATTTCTTCTCAATCTTCAGCTATGGAGTCTTCAATCTGCAATAAGGCTCCTTTGGCATTTTTCTCTCTTCTACAATCTGTAGGTCTGCAACTCTTGCAATGGGACCTTTTCCTTAAGGCCTCCAAATATTCAATCTCCAACTTGTTGCTTTAGGTATTAGATTGATTCCAAAGAAGATATTCTTCCTAGATCTTTGTAGGAAGCTTCCCAAATTTCTTTGAATCAATTTTTTTGCAACAAAGTATTAGAAACTATAATGGAGAAATATTTAAATCTAGAGAGAATAAACTTCACTAGTTGATTTATCAATCTAGTGGAATCAATGTTGAGTCCTAGTCTTCACAAGTTTTTTTGCAACTCTGTGGAAAGACTCTAGCCAAATATAATTTTCAAAAATTTTAAAAATGAGATTTTTGATCTCCTCTCAATCTCTCTTGTGGCTCTCTCTCTATTTCCTATTGATCTACCATGTGCTCTGATACCACTATTAGCTTTTGATGATATATATTAAAGGAAATGCAACCACAAGATGTAAAATGAGTAAGCAATGATAACTATATGATAATGGCACTATAATATGCAGGAAAATTATAAGAGAAACTTCTGCAATAACTCAAAAATATGCCATTAATGAAAGCTCATAAAAATAGTACAATGTGATATAATGGAGGACATGAACACTCCATAAATACATGAAGGAACTACATTGTACTCACTCTAACTAATGCAACTAGTCACTATTGTATCTTCTATCACCTCTCTATATCCATCACTCACTCTTCTACCTCAAAGGCATATATATAGGGAGATAAGTCCCTTGGCCTTTCATCTACCCTATGACTCATGTACATGTGGACTACATGCACATTTACATCATTGCACATTCTAACACTTGTGCATTTATTACATTGCATGAAGTAACTACTCAAACCTTACTCTAAGGTAAACTCCTACTCTAGTTATGTACCCAAGGTGGTACATTAGCATGTACCCAATAATGTAATATACTCCAACACTCTAACTACTTTATCGATGAAATGAACCCATACATTCTCAAAAACCACCTAGAGTAGTGGGCATCTAGACATGGAGACTAGATCCCGATAAAGTATTCGAGCTAGTTAGCATGGGATGATTTATCACTAGGTGTTTTACTCTATACATAGTGTACATAGTATATACATATGTGTGTGTGTGTGTGTGTGTGCATAATAAGACTTTGAGAAGAATGATCAGAAAGATTTTCAATACTAAGGAGATTAAGGTTTTACCTTATCTCTCCTATTGAAATATAATGATCAACTCCTATTTAACCTTATCTCTCCCTATTGAAATATGCACTTTTAAATTTGATGAAGTTCTCTATTTTTCAAGACTCTATAGTTGGATTCCTTTTGTCCCTTTTATTTGTATATAAGACAAGTATAAGCAATATACAAATTAAAGCAAGCAATGATTTTTCTTCTTCTATCCTTAATTTTCAATGGTTCAATTTTTCTAAATTTTAATGATCTACAGTTTGATGTAGTACTCCTTATATCTCCCTAATTTTGAAATTTCGAAAATAATAATATTTGCAAAATAATATTTCAATTTTTCAAAGGTAGAAACCTTATATCTCCTAGTTTAATTATTTGCAAATACTATGATGTTTGATTCTCAATCTAATGTAATTTAAAATTTCTCTTAAGGATAGAATCTCCTAGTTTAATTGATTTCTAATCAACTAAGGTTGAATTTTATCAATGCAATAATTGAATAAATTCAACCTTATATCATGTACCTTATAACTTCTTATACTTAAATAAATCAAGTATTAAATCATGTAAAAAATATACCTTCCTTGCAATGTGAAATGCACGCACTGATTGGCTTCTATTTTGACTACTTTATTCAAGCTTTAGGTGTTGTATCTATTCCAGTCTGCGACATATGATGTTGCACATTAACTTTCCTTTAGGATGCTATTTCAAACTCTAAAAATAATGATCAACTCCTATTTCACCTTAACTAAAAATCATGATGTTGCACTTTAACTCTCCTTTAGGATGATCCTTCAAACTTTAAAAATTAGTAGCTAGTAATGCTACCCAAATTGTTGCCCGTAACTCTAAAATTTTTAGATTCTAACATTTCTAGTTTCTCTTCCGAGATGTTTTCATCGAATCTCAAAATTTGGTAGAAGACTTCCTCCAAATTGTATCTATAGCTTTCCTTCTAGGAACCTTATACTTTCTGTTGTAAAACTAGCAATATCCTTTCTCCAAAATAGCCTTCAATGACAATCTCTAAATCTCTCAGATTTGGTGTCTTCTTCTAACTCTTTTCTTCTTCAGCCTCCTTGTAGAATTCTAAATTCAACCTTGGCCTATTTAGTGGCCTTCTTAATAATCTAAATTTCTTGAGGTCTTCACTATTCCCCTCTAAAATTTGGCTAGCTCCTTGCCAAATATTTCTCCATTTGAGGCTTGTTATCGAATGGTGATAATTATTCCAAATTTTGTTTTATCAGGAACTCCTTGCTAGCTATCTTCTCCAATGAGCTCTATAATCTTCTCCAATGGACTTCTCAAAATCTCCTTCAATGGACTTCTTTGAAATTTGCAATGAGGATTTCCTAGCCTTCTTCTTCTTTCTCCTTTCAATCCTTTCTTGAGATCTCTTCTCTTAATTGGGTCTCTAATTTTTTTAGGTGGGTCAATTTTTTATGTCTACATTTTTCCCCCTATTTGATGCATTTATGGCCTAGTAAATACATCAAATAAATATGTAGACACCTATGGGTGAAGAACGATGAACACAACATGGGTGGCTGGTTTATAAGGGGTGGTGCATAAGTGATGTCATTTTGGACACTTTAAAATTTTACACACAAAATGAGGTATTAATGACTTTAATACCTTTCAGGTCAAGGTGTCCCTTGAGTTTTAGAAGAAATTCAAAATTTTTAAGGAAACTTGAAAAATGCAGACGTAGAAGAAAATAGAGTAGCAAACAAAGAGAAAATGGTAAAAAATAAAAATAGGAGGGAGAAAAAGAGTGTATAAGAAGGACGCAGTGTGAAAAAAAATTCATTTTCATCGTTTGAGAAGAAGAAAAGAAGCTCTAGATAAAAATGAGAAACGGTGCTTCCCATAAAACATTCAATGATTGTAAGAGGTGAGGTCAGTGCAGTGATGAACTAAGCATGGGTAAGCACCAAATCCCAACCCTAATATTTTTTTTTTACAATTTTTATTAATTTTTTCAAATTATTTAGGGTTTGAGGTAGAAATAAAAGTATGGGGCCCCAACATAAATTTAGGGGCCACCCACAAATTTGGCACAAACCTAACAACGATCGAATTTGTGTCCCATTCATATGGGGCATAAATTTGGAAATGTGAAATAAATGAAATAATGAGAGAAAATGAGAATAAATAAAGGAGAGAGAGAGAGATAGAGAGAGAGAGAGAGAGAGATAGACCAATCTTGCATGCATTATGATGAACTTTTATGCTTTTATTTTTTATTTTTATATATTTTTGATCTGAACTAATAAAATTTTCTTAATTTTTTTAGTTGCAGCATGAGGTACTTGAGAATAAAAAGTGGTAGTTGAGCTCCTTGGAGGATGCACTATCAAATATTACAATAGTAGAGAGGAGGACACTACAAGCAGTGGGGCTACTACACCTAATAGATATGTCCTATATTGAAGGCATATATAGCACTACTAATGATGCTAGCAAAGAGGTGGTACCAGAGTCATCGGCATTTTGGCTACCCACGGGGGAGATAACTATCACACTAGAGGATGTGTGGTGCATCTTATGCATCCTCATCAGAGGGAGAGTAGTTTACAGATTAGAGGGGAGGCAGACTACACTGTAAATATTATTGAGGGATTGGGACCATGATATCTAGCAGAGTGGTATCCATATCGATGAGTTGCCTAGATGATATGGAGTAGACAAATTGATGATCATACTTTGTGTGATAGTGGTGGGGTTCATAGTGTGTAATACTAGTAGGAAAAACCTACCATGGGTACCAGCAAAAGTAGTAGCAAACATGCAAGAACAACATGTGTGGTTCATATGGGATCCGTATGTGCTAGCCCATCTATACAGGATATTAGACAATGTTGTGTACAAATGATATACAAGTCTAGTGTATATGGCATTGCACTAGGTAGGGTGTTAGGATCATATGGTTATCCAAAGACTGCATGTACTACCAAGGTCATTGCTCAACCTAGAGTGGCCAACAACATACAGGTAGGACGATTACTTTGAGTGGGTATATAGGACATATGTAGGGATTATTCCACTAGGGAGGTGAATTATAGATGATCTAAGAGACCACATGATCATATGGTGACCATTGCATCTACACCTTGTATAGGATGAGGATGGAGTAGAGTTTGCTAGGGTGAGGAGGATCAGGTTGGTATTTACAAAGAAAGGGGAGATGGAACTTATTTAGTTTTATTGACTTTAATGGTAGCTCAACATATTGTAGGAGATATTGAACTTGGCAGACTATTGGTTTCAACTGGTGTGGAGGTATCCATAAAGATTTAGAGGGGACCCTAATGTGGATAGATGGATGAATAAGGATTTTGACAACCCACTATATATCAATCTAGGGGTGGATGACATCAAGGTGGTGTTAGGCTACAAGATATGGTATAGGGATGTTGTATCCTTAAGGATATACCAACCTATGCTAATGTAGAGATACTAGGTCATTTCTCGATGAGTGTAGTTATCCTTACAAGAGGATACATGACACACCACAAAGCAATGATAAAGGGGTATGCACCCTCCTAGGTAAAAGAGGATACAAATCATGATAGATATGGTGATGATAATGAGGATGACCATCACCCTCTTAGGCTCAATGGGAGGGAGGACAATAAGATTTTTCCCCATAGAAATAGATATTAGGTTGATCAGGATAATAAGAGGTGCCTCTACATTGACAATGGTGGGACCTAGTGAGACCATATGTTAGGAGGACCTAGTAAGGGAGATAAAGGTATTGTAGGCTCAGATAGTAGTCATGTAGAGGTATATGGACCTACTCTGAGAGAATAAGACCAAGAGGATAGAGGGGCTACAAAGTGCCTTAAGCATGACACTCATAAAGTGGGATGTAACAAGGGCTAAGGAAAACTACCTCAGGAGGGAGATGAGATGGCTGGAGTAGGATCGATAGTAGGCTCAAGCTAAGGATATGGTTGTCATGATTGATAGCCAATAGGGTGATAGGATCCACCTATTATATGTAGAGATACAGATGGTAGGGGAGAG
Source organism: Wollemia nobilis (assembly GCA_028583015.1). Lineage (NCBI taxonomy): Eukaryota > Viridiplantae > Streptophyta > Pinopsida > Araucariales > Araucariaceae > Wollemia > Wollemia nobilis. The sequence continues at coordinate 639,359 of JAQPPZ010001870.1, forward strand.
GCTAGAGGTGGTTATACAAAGGAAGACCTACCAAATCTTGCACTTTCAAGTAGTTCAAATGGAATAAAGGGTACCTCCATCATCCTCCATTTATACATAGGATCGATCTTAGTCTAGATCATATACTATTTTATGATCCATGAACATTCCCCCACCATAACCACCTTTGGCATGTGGATCAAAGGATACGGGCTCATAGACCTAGGGCTAGCATCAGGGTGACATCAATTTTGATTGTGGTATGCATCCCTGGGGAGGTTCGAGTGTGTCAAGCTTGGATTATGGTACACCAACCCAATTGATGTGAACTTATCTAAAAATATAGTAATACCATGAAATATTTTGATATTAATGTGTTTTTATTTGTGTTTATAATTTTTTTATGTTTATTAGTGCTTTTATGTTTGATTATGCATGAATGAGTGAAATGAACTTTACTATGGAATGCATGAATGAACAAGTAATAATGAAATGCATGATATTATGAAGATAACTAATGAATTAAATACATGGGTGGATGAAGAGATGTAAATAAAAAGGAAAAATAGTAAGTAAAATATAGCTCTAGCTAAATTCATGCCCTATAAAAACAAATAATGAATTCAACGTAGAGCGAATTCGCATCCCAAAAGGACAGGGTACAAATTTTGCAAAGAAGAAGAATAAGAGAAAGAAGAAGAAGGTCAAAAAAGGAGAAATAAAACATAAAGGTGCTTAGAGTATGATATTTGATTCAGCGTAGACCATAAAATATCAGTGTGATCAAATGAACATAAACTAAGCAAAAAGAAAAAGAAGAGTGGAGTGAAACCCTGTAAGGATGTATGCTCATAAATGGTCAAATGGAGGCTTCTACTCACTGGTTACCATGAAGCTATCCCATAAGGGTGTAATTATTGTAAAAAAAACAAGTATGGAATAATATCCAATATGGATATGATGCTTGCTAATGGTTGTGGTTGGAGACATGCCTGCTAGGATGTATGCTTGCAAATGGTTGAATGGAGGCTACCTCTCATTGGTAACCATGAATATATCATATATGAGGTACAATGTTTGATTTATTTTAAAAATAAGTATAACCTAATAAGGGTGTGATGTGTGCAAAATATAAATGTGCAAAGAAAAATACAATAGAACAATGTGTGTGTGTGCATTTTTTAGATAAGAAGATAGAAGAATGAGAGAAGCAAAAGGTAAACAATATGTGTGTGTGTGTGTGTGTGTGTGTGTGTGTGTGTGTGTGTGTGTGTGTGTGTGTGTCCTTATTAAAATTTCAATAGCTAAGAGATGTGGGTAAGATAGTTAGTGGTCATAAGAACACCATAAATGATATTCATACAATATCTACCCTATCCCATGAGGATTTCCTGATAACTAAAATATAAATAAGGAAAAGTGTAAGCAAAACAAGATGCACAAATTGGAATAAGGAATACATATCCTTTGTCTTGGAGAAAAGAAGAAATTATTAGAACTTTCAAAGGGCAAAGGACATACAAGAGCTGAAGAACTATATACCTTGACTTGGAGAAATTTAGAAATTATTGAAACTTTTAAGGTCAAGGAGTATATAAGAAGAGAAATGTAGAAAAGGAATAAGCAAAGGTAATGATGAAAAATGCATGGAGATATGCCCTAGGTTGGGGATTTTATAAGCATAAAAGCCTAGTATGAGTGCAATGCATGTGAGCTAGAACCTAACTAGGTTTCATCACTTGTCATACTCGCAAAGTCCCTAAGAATCTATATGATCAAACAATCATGAAGTATGATCAAGCAATAATGCAACTATATGACAAGCAAATATGCAAATGGAATAGAATGTCAAGCAATTAACGCAAGATATTATAGGAAATCATGTAGTATGAGGAAGTAAACAAAATATAGGATGAAGAATGAAGATGCATAGTTATGTATAATGTTATTTTAAGTGCATTATGTTCATTGGTTCTTTAAGTTCTTTACCATCTATTGATGTTAAATAATAGGCTCTTGAGACAAACTTGGTTAATATGATAAAGGGACCTAGCCAATTGGGCTAAAAATTGCCTTTCAAATATATTTGAGCATTCATGTTCTTTTGGTTTTCCTTGAGAACAATGTTCCCCACCTCAAAAGAACGATTGCAAAATTTCTTAGAGTAAGCTTGCTTGAACCTATTATGATAGGCTTGAATATGCTCCTTGTCATCAAGTAGCTCCAATTTTTCTATAAAATAATCATCATTGATTGAGGTATCTTTCAATAGGATATAGAAGTATAGGACTTCTAACTCAAACAAAAAAACTACCTTAGTATCATAGAACAAGATATTGCACCTGTAGAAGTACACACACTAGTACGATAGGCCCACAAGGTAGGATAAAATTGGATATACTGGTCTCAACCGATTTTACTAACCAAATTCTTTAGGATATTAACTAAAGACTTATTGGATGCTTCAGCTTGATCATTACCCTAAGTTTCTTCCAAATTTTCTTGGATATCTTTCTAGTTTGACCCCAAACCCTTACCTACATATCCCATACTAGATAAGATCTACTTAGAAAGTGGGTAATCATTGGATATATAACAATGGATAAAGGCTCACTCGAAAAGAAAGGGATTGCTACCATGAATCTTCTCTTAAAGGGATGTACCCACATAGATAAAGTACACATATCTATGTGCAATACTTTGGCAAAACCATAGTTTGGGGTGAAGGTGGTAGGTTCGTTAGATCTAGAAGAGGACTTTCATTGAGCAGGTTTATTTGACCCCATGATGATATTATGGTTGGCGATTCCTCACTTATTTTAAAAAATTTGAATTCCTTGATGATGTTAGATGAAGAAGGAAAATCAATTATATGGAGAGAAACAGATGGACAAAAATTGAGACTAGTTTGATCTTGCTTAACCATCGAACAATATTGGAATGGATGAGGGTCAATGGTGATAAGTTGATCTTTAAATTCATACTTAAAATATTTATGAAGAGTAGAAGGGACCTCCCTCATTGCATGAATCCAAGGGCATCCAAGAAGAATATTGAAAGATACCTCATAAAACAAGATATCTAATATCCTGGGTCTTACCTTAAGGTGAAGGGATAAAATATCATAGGCCTCTTGGGACTCATTGTTGAAAGATTTAATGATTACATTAGATTTAGTTAGGTCTTCCTCATTTAATCCAAAATTTTGGAAAATAATATAAGTGCATAAATTGAGGGAGGAATCATTATCCACGAAGATTATCTTGATAAACTTATCCCTAATGTATGCAGTGATGTAAAGGGGAGACTCCCCTTGTAAATTTGAGGAAGGAATTTCATCATCAAAAAAAGATATATGATTAATCCCAAAGGAACCTACAAAATTAGCTAGGTTACTAGGGAGAATATCTTATGGGACATATTATTGACTTAGAAGCTTCAACAAGGCTTCCCTATGAATAGGAGAAGTTTGAAAAAGCTCTAAGAGGTAAATGTTGGTTTGCATGTGTTGTGGCTGATCCACAACACACCCCAAAATTGGGGACCCACCTTTTTTGCATGCTTTCAAAGAAGACCGCAGTGGCCCAGATGCTAAAAAATCAAAGGAAGAGCAAAATACAACATAAGGAAAAAGTGTCGCGATATCGCGACGTGTTGCTCTGTCGCGGCTAAGAAAAAGAAAGTGTCGCGATATCGCGACGTGTTGCTGCTAAGAAAAAGAAAGTGTCGCGATATCGCGACGTGTTGCTGCTAAGAAAAAGAAAGTGTCACGATATCACGACAGGTCGCGTTTTTGGCTCAGACAAGCGAAGTGCAGTGGAACAGAAAAGTGTCACGATTTCATGACATGTCGCATTTTCATGGCCAAGAGTAACAAAATGCAGCAGGGTGAGAAAATGTCACGATTTCACGACATGCTATGAAATCGCGGTTCATAGAGGAGAGAGAAAGACAAAGTGAAAAATGTCACGATATCGCGACATGTCACGTTTTCATGGCCCAGATCAACAGGATGCACCAAAATGGAAAAATGTCACGATATCGTGACATGTCATGAAATCACGGTCGAAGGCAGCAAGAGAAGAGTCAATGCAAAAGTTGTCGCGATATCGTGACATGTCGCCATTTCATGACCTGAAGACGAGATGAAGGGCAAAGATAAAAAATGTCATGATATCGCGACATGTCAGGTTTTCACGACAGGAAAGTGAGGAAGGAACAAATGAAAGAAAGTGTCACGAAATCGTGATAGGTTGCGTTTTCACGATCTATCAATGGTAAAGGAGGTAAAGATAGAAAGATGTCACGAAATCATGACATGTCTCATTTTCATGATTCACAATGACTGATAAGCTAAGCAAGGGAAATATGTCATGATTTCATGACAAGAAAAGAGATGGTACGAAATGAAAAAGTGTCATGATTTCACAAAGTAGAGACAACCAAAAAAAAGTGTCACGATTTCGAGAAGAAAAAAAGAGAAAGTACGATTTCTGCAGAAAGTAGCGAGATGGTACGAAATGAAAAAGTGTCACGATTTCATGACATGTCGCGTTTTCGCAGCTAAGTGCAACAAAACACAGTGAAGGAGAAAAACGTCATGATTTCATGACAGGTTGCATCCACGTGGCCCGAAGGAGAAACACGTCATGATATCGTGACATGTCTCCTTTTCATGGTGCTTGAAGATGAATAAAGCTATGGATATAAAAATGTCATGATATCCTGAACATGTCTTGTTTTCGTGATACAGGTGGAAGAACAAAGCTACAGATAGAAAATGTCGCGATATCGTGACATGCTATTTTTTGTCATGATTCATAGTGGGCCATTACAGAACATGCAGGGAAGTACTGAACACATGGCATAAAGGTGTAAGAATCATGGGAAGCGTTACAGTTCATAGAGAAGATCAAACATTTTGACGTCGAGCATAAAGTCAAAAATGATGAAGAGGCGGGGAAGATGAAACGAAGCGATCTGGGAGATGAAGCGAAGCGTCACAAGGCGAAACAGAGAGCATTGCCAGAAAGTTTAAAAGTAGAAGCACAGATTGGTATAGGGGTCGAAAACCGCTACGAGTAGAGTTGCAGAGCTGAGGGTGATAAGCTATTCTGGGCCTGCTTTTGGAGCGTTTTCCTCCACATTTGTTCTGGTTTTGTCAAAACTGGAAACATTCTGTTATTGTAAACTGATACATTATTTTTAATACAAAAATTACAGAGAGTTGCATCTCATTGGCAAGAAAGAAGGAGTTATTTTCTGCATGCAAGATTGAATGTTTATCTTTCCCCTTTCGATTTTTAGGCTTATAGGTGAAGTTTAATGCAAGTTCTCTTGGTTGCTTCATGCGAATGTCTAAATCTGAAAACCATAGTTAAAACCCTAGAAACCAGCACCTAGCTTATCTGGATTGTGCATGTTTGCAGGTTCAATAGGTTAGGTTGTATGCAGAAAACCTCATATCTTCGATCTTGTCGAATAGGATTGCAGCCTTCTAAATGTACTTTAGTTTTAGTTTCTATGCATTTTATTTTCATTTTCTTAAATTCTTTGCATTTTTATTTTCTCGAGAGATTAACCTTAGTTTAATTTCCTGTTATTAAAATAAAACACTTGAAAATTCACCAAAATCGAAATCATTATAATTTCAAAGTAAAATAAACCATAGTGCCCCTTGTTAATAGTTGCTTGCAACCACTAAGGTATTCCGAACGTTCACATTGAATATCAGCACTTATACCAAATGCTAACATAGCGGAGACCTTGGAGAAGTTACTGGTTTAATTTCTTTGCAAGAGGGGATTTGGAATCCAAATCCTATTGGAGAGTGTATTTTCACAATCGGGTGAAAATACCACTCAACAGATTGGCGCTAGAAGGAGGGCCGAATTGGTTTACTTTATTTTGATTTTCATACAGAAGTAATGTGTTTTTTGATTCGATTTTGAAATTATTTCTTAAATCTCATTAACGGCTAAATCGCAGCATTTTTGTGTTACAGGTTTTCTTGGAGATATCGAGAGTTTCGTCAAGCAAGCTGGACCCACCGTGCCGTATCGCGACTAGGTCCCAAACAACTGGGGAAACCATATTCCATGACCTTACACTCACTTGTACTCCAAAAAATAAAACCAAGCAAGTTGTAAACCTACCAGATAGCCTTGTCACAAAAGATCTTTCTGCTTCAGGAACATCGAGCGGACCTACACCGGTGGTATCAATTACCACTAGCGTACCTATCATCAGTACCATTTCCACCACTCTTGTAGGGTTGTCCTCATCAATTCTGAGTCAAATGGCCCAACCTCCAGCAGCTCCTTGGTATGGAGCTAATAATATCCCTTTGAATATTGCAGGGGATATCCATGAAATCCCTAAGAACATAGAAATATTCTTGCCCAAATATAAACCAGATGGCCCAAGAACTGCAGAGGAGCATATCCAAGCCTATAGGGATGTTTTGATAAGGTTGCAAGTCCAACATGAAGATGTGGCTTGCAGACTTTTTCCCATGAGCCTAGATCCAGTAGCCTATGAATGGTATATATGCTTGCCTACTGGTTCAATCACTTCATGGACGCAAATGGAGAATGCCTTTGTCAATCAGTTTAGGTCACCTTTGGATCCCACAACCATCTACAATCAATTCATTACATGCAAAAGGGGCCAGGGTGAACCAATCGGAACCTTTAATCGAGAGATTCCAAAAATGTTATAATAGAGCAGTTCGACATTTTGCCATAGACCCCGCAGTAGCTTTACAAATCTATTTTGGGGCATTGGATCCGATGACAACGATGTTTGCCAGGAAAAATCCTCAAGTCACCATGCTCGCCTTAGCTTACAATGAAGCTATGACCATCGAGCAGCAAATGACACCACAGGGCTATGGGTTTCCCCAGATGCCTATGATGGGACAATATGCTCCATATGGTCAAGCTCCCATGGCAAATCAGATCATGGCACCGCAAATGCCAAACATGAATGCTTTCCCATATCAACAACCATATCCACCAGACACTTGCCTATGCACCCATTTCGATCCAACCGATCACATCCATTCCACCCGTTCTCGCATTTTTGCAAAATAGTCAATCGACTATGCAAGGAACCAACCAGGTTAATTCTCAGGCTATAGTTCCTTTCCCAAATCCAACTCCGATCCAAAGTGTAAATCCATATATGAATCAAATTCCTCAAAATCTGACTCAAATGTTAAATCAAGATCCCACGAATTATGCAAACCCAACGGGAACTAACAATAATGTAGCTCCACCGAAGGAGATTTATTCGGATGTTGAAGAGCTCAAGAAGATAGTTCATAAACCGAGTAATGACATGGTTCAAAAATAGAAGTATGAGTCCCATGCCCCTCACTCAAATCAAAATTTTAACAATAGAGGGAGACATTGGAACACAAAACCAAACAATGGAGGAGTACCGCCCCTATTGCCAATCAACTAGATACTTCAGCAGACCCAATCAATCCAGTTCCCTTTTGAATCTTTCTGATTTTGCATGGGAAAAGGGGTGCAGATTGCACAATACAAAAGAGCACAATGAGAGGAATTGTCCTGAAATCGCTAGATACACTCATTGTCTCCAAGCCCAAGTAGATGACCTGGAACTTGTGCCAAATGAGGGTCCACCCCAACATCAAGATGATAACATTATGGTGGTGGAAACTTTATACCGTCAAGAAGGTGAGAGTGAGGAAGAAGAAGATGAAATTTTGGAACAGGAGGTGCAAGCTTTTCGAGAGTTTAGAAAGGGGAATCACGGATATCATTTGAGAAGTAAATCTAAAGCCCCTAAAACATCATCAACACCACCAAATAACTCTATCCTTCCTCCGGATACTAAGGCGAGATAATAATCCTCCTCCTCCACTTAGAAGAGAAATGTCTAATGACACGCAGAAGACAATCAAATTTGAAAAATCAAACTATGACATAGTGGAGGATCTAAAGAAGTCCAAATCAAGCCTTTCATTCTTAGAAGCGGCCAGATTTCCTGGCCAAAAAGAAGCATTGATAAAGGCTCTGAACTCACCTAATCAAGTGTGGAAGGGAAAGGAAGTTGAGTCCCATTTGATTTTACGAAAGGAGAGACGGGATGTCCCGCCATTCTTATTGACTCTGAGAATTGCTGGTAAGAATTTGCATAATTGTTTGGTGGACACGGGTGCCACGAGCAATCTCATGCCTTCAGAGATATGTCAAATGCTAGGTCTACAGCCTGTTTCATCCAAATGCAAGGTTTTGCAATTGGACCGATCCGAGGTAAATGTGGTAGGGACCCTATATGATGTCAAAATTCAACTAAATTCTGAACCCGGGGTCCAACAAGTGGTCAACATTCTGGTTGTTAATATCCCAAGTAGATATGGAATGCTACTTGCAAGGGATTGGATGAAAACTTTGAACGACTATTTTTCAACCGATTGCTCACATATGTGGCTACCCTGGAAAGGAATCGCGAATCAAATCAGAGTAGAAAATGAACCGAGGCTTAAGGAAATCATAACAAAATTTAATAAGCCAAATGAAGTTCAGTATTCTGAACCAGAGTTGGGGGTTTATGCATTTGATGTTGAAGAAGCTACCGAAGAGCCTAAAAGGGAAACATTTCATGGTAGCTCTCTTGAGGGAAATAATTTCATATGGTTGCTTAGGTTTGATGGATCCAAATCCAAACAGGGAGCAGGAGCCGGAGTCGAGCTCACTTGCCCAGGAAGTAAACCATTATTGGCTGCCTATAGATTGCAATTTCCTTGCACGAACAACATGGCAGAATATGAAGCACTGATTTTTGGTTTACAACTGGCGTTGAGCAAAAAGGTTAAATGCTTGAAAGTATTGGGAGATTCTGAACTGGTAGTCAAACAGATTAAAGGACAATATACATGCCGCGATAAGAGACTGAGCCTTTATAGAACTAGGGTAATGGACCTCATTGAGGAATTTGACGCTTTCAATATAGCCCTTATTTCTAGAAAAGGAAATCGCATAGCAGATTCTCTTGCAGTCGCCGCAGGCATGTTAAATCCAGTTGATATAAAAAGGTGTAAAAAGTTCTCCATCGAATTAGTTCCTTGTCCATCGATACCTGATAATGTCAAGAATTTCCAAGTTTTTGAAAATGACAGACACATATTCAAATTTGTCACGAACTCGGGTATTTTTGAAAACCAGGTGATTGATGAGGAGCAAAGATGGCAAGAAGAAGCAGAAAACGAAAGTGAAACTACATGTCAATCCAACAAAATACCTAAAGACATAGTTTCATTGGAGAAAATGTTCGATATGGGATACAAGGCCAGAAAAGAAAAAAAGGTTCCACTCCCCAAAGATGCATGTGATCTAATTAATCTAGGGAGTGCAGACAATCCACGGGAAGTGTACATCGCAAAGGCATGTACATATGAAGAAAGAGAAATTATAATACATGCACTAAAACACTACGTGGATTGCATTGCTTGGAATTATAACGAATTGAAAACATACAACCAAAACGTCATTACACATACCATCCCTCTAAAGCCGGACTCCAAGCCTTTCGGACAAAGACAACGAGTTGTTAACCCGCTATTGGAGCCCTTAATAGAAAAGGAGGTCAAGAGATTATTGGAAGCAAAGATTATTTTTCCTGTTAGGCACTCAACCCTGGGTTGCTAACCTCGTTCCAGTGAAGAAAGAAGAGCGGAGAGATTAGGCTATGTATAGATTTTTGAAATCTTAACAAGGCCTCTCAAAAGGATAACTATCCATTGCCATCCATTGATGAAATTTTACAAACAGTGAATGGATCTGAAATGATGTCTTTTCTTGATGGATATTCTGGATATAACCAAATTCTTATTCATCCCAATGACAGGATGAAAACAGCCTTCACAACCAAATGGGGGACATTTGCCTACAGAAGAATGTCGTTTGGACTGTTAAATGTTGGTGCAACATTTCAACGCGCCATGGACTATGCATTCAAAGGGCTTATAGGCAAGTGTATCATTGTGTATGTGGATGATATTCCAGTATTTTCAAAGAAAAGAGAAGACCATGTCAAGGATTTGAAAAAGGTTCTTCAAAGATGCAGAGAGCATGGAATTTCTTTAAATCCCAAAAAATGCATCTTTGGAGTAATAGGAGGACTACTTGGTCACATCATTTCAAAAGAAGGTATATCCATTGACCCAGAAAGGATAGAAGCTATCCAAAACTTGCCTCTTCCGGGTAGTAAAAAGGAGTTGAGATCTTTCTTCGGGCAAATTAATTTTGTGAGGAAGTTTATTTCAAGCTTCACTGAGATAGCCAAACCTTTGAACAAGATGCTCAAGAAGGATGTAGATGTCAGATGGAATGAGGAAAGTAGGGTGGCCTTTCAAAACATTAAGGATGCCATTTCTAGAGCCCCTGCCCTCATAAGTCCAAACTATGCTAAACCTTTCTATATTTATGCTTTCGCATCGGAACACTCTTTTGCGAGTGTCTTGACCCAGAAAGGTGAGGATAGCGTAGAAAATCCCATAGCATTTTTAAGTGCTCCTTTAAAAGATGCTCAATTGAGGTATTCTATCCTCGATAAGCGGATGTACGCACTCTTTAAAACGGTAAAAAAATTCTGACATTACATTGTGCACAAGCAGAGTTTTTGCCATTGTGCTCGACCTCGCTATCAAAACTATGTTTTTAGAGAACGAGCTAGGTGAGAAAAGAGGTAAATGGATTTCTACTATCCAAGAATTTGATCTTGAAATCCAACCCATGAAACTAGTTCGAGGACAGGGACTTGTGAAGACGATTGTTGAGAATAATCCACAAACGACATGCCAATATTCAAATGCAGAATACATTTCTAAAGATGACTGGTATGTTGACATTGTACATTTTCTATTAAATGGTAAGTGCCCATCCAATTTGAATTCCACTCAAAGAAGGGCTTTAAGACTTAAATCTGTTAATTATCTGATTAGATCTGGTGTTCTGTACAGGAAAAATCATGAGGGGATCTACTTGAGATGCCTGAATAAAGAAGAAGTTGCCAAGGTTCTACAAGAATTTCATGGGAAATATGGAACTGGCCATGGTGCGGAAAATGCTACAGCGCATCAAATCCTGAGAGCAGGATACTATTGGCCTCACATTTTTAAAGATGCACATGCTCATGTACGATCTTGCCACATTTGTCAAGTAGCTGCCAACAGAGAAAGAAATGCAGCCATGCCATTACAACTTGTAGTTGAGATGAGACCATTTGCACAATGGGGATTAGATTTCATTGGGGTTATTAACCCAAATTCTTTTGATTCCCATAAATTCATACTAACAGCTACAGATTATTGTACAAGGTGGACAGAAGCAGTTCCTACAAAACATGCCACTACAGACGTTGTAATAAAATTCCTTGAGGATCACATCATAACAAGATTCGGAATGCCCGATTCTATCGTTAGTGATAATGGTAAAGCTTTTGTTTCCACGCAATTTGCAGATTGGGCATACGACAATAAAGTGAGTTTAAAATTTGCATCTAATTATTACCCTCAAGGAAATGGTTTGGCCGAATCCTCAAACAAAAATTTGTTGAATATCATTAAGAAATTACTGGAAAGGAACCCTCGAGATTGGCACAGACCGATTAAAGTTTGCTCTTTGGGCAGATAGGACCAGAATAAAAGACTCAATAGGAAACACACCCTATCATTTGGTCTATGGACAAGACCCAATCTTTCCTGCAAACTTGAAGCTGCAAACCCTACATTTCATGCAAGAATACTTGGGAACAGATAACCACACTGAAGCCAGACTAAGTCATTTACTGCACCTCGATGAAAAAAGGGAGGAAGCCATGATTCACATGAGTAAACACCAAGAGGTTGTTAAAATATGGTTTGACAGAAGAGCTAAAATTAAGTCCTTCAGAATTTCAGATTTGGTCTTACTGTGGGATAAAAGACATGAAGAAAAGGGGAATCATCAAAAATTTGATTGTCTTTGGTTAGGCCCTTATCAGATTTCAAAAATTCTAGGGAAAAATACCTTCAGGTTAAGAACTTTAGAAGGGAAGGATCTGACGTTACCAGTTAATGGGCATGTTTTAAAGCACTATTTTAGCCCTTAAGTCGTAGGAGATTGATATTATATTTTTCGGTTTTGGTATAGATTTTCAAATTTTGTTTTTTTTTTTAGGATTGCTAGTCTAGTTAGGATTTAAGTTGTGTGTTTGATTTCATTTGACATGTTTGGTTTGTTTATATATAAAAAAAAAAAAAGAGAAGGAAAAAATTGAGATGTCAACTTATGCCTAAGATCAGGAGAATATGAAACATTGGAATTGTGTTGTAGAAAGCTCCACAAGTAACACAAACATTTTAAATAATATCGTTTGAATCTTGTGATGCATGAAGTTGTCAGTTTTACACATTATGGTAAAGTAGATGATATATTCCATCCGCATTTCAAAAGAAGCAGTGCATTCATATCTCATGTCACATTCCGCATTGCATATACATGTCATCTCAATTACATTTTCATTTCATGTGCAATCATTGAGAAGGTGTCGAATCCTCTTAGGGTTATTACATAACATATATTAAAAGGATCCTAAGGTTGGGAACTGATGCCCGAACTATCTTGAACCAAGCACGTTCTACGCATATTAAAGAGAATCTTGAGCAAAATGGTCAAAACCATACTTGGAAGAAAAGGTGAGGTGAAAGGAATATTTCATGTCTGTCCTATCATGCAACATAATCCTTAAAACAGTGGTTTTTACCACTCCCATAATGCTTAAAGCCTAAAATCAGAGTAGTAAGGATAGGGTTAAATCCTCATCTCACTTAGGTTGAGGATCCAATTCCCCAAAGCTCTGATTTGACCTTCATGGAGTAGTAAGGATAGGGCATAATTCTCATCTCACCTAGGTTGAGAATCCGATTCCCCAAAGCTTCCATCTTTCATTTTATCATAAAACTTGGATGGGAAGGATCGTACTACATGTCCTCTAGCAAGGATGGGTAGTCATCCCAAAAGTCCAAGAAACAAAAATAAAATTAATATTTTCCATCTTTCATTTTATCATCTTGGATTGGAAGGATCGTACTACATGTCCCTAGCAAAGGATGGGTAGTCATCCCCAAGGTCCAAGAAATAAAAATAAAATTAATATTTTCCATTTCATCTTAATATTGGATTGGAGGGATCGTACTACATGTCCCTAGCAAGGATGGGTAGTCATCCCAAAGGTCCAAGAAATAAAAAAAAAGAGAGAAGAGAATGAATGAAGCCAAATCATGGATTATGGGGTTAAGTATGCTCATGCGTGGCAACATGTCTTGTCTAAAAGCAAGACCATTGATTGCTCAAATGGATAGGCTAGCCTGACAGTTTCATCCATAACAGGTTAAATCATTTTGTTCAAGATGAGGTAATGAACTCCAGATCAGAGTAGTAAGGATAGGGTTAAATTCCCATCTCGCTTAGGTTGGGAATCCTATTCCCCAAAGCTCTGATCTCACTTACACCTGCACATGGGTTCAAGATGGTAGTGACACATAACCAACTTTGGGATCTAGTAAATTAATTCAATATACATATATTTGGTCCTAAGAGGGTTTGACAGTTTTAATATGTTTGTTCATGATATTAGAAGGTTTGAGCCTTTGTAAAGCAGGTTGTTATATCTCTAGCATCTTCATCATACATCAAATCCTGCACAAATCATTCATAGCCTTGCATACAAATCATAAGTGAAACTGACAATGGAATGTTGATCAAGTTCAAGCGATAGGGAATGAAAACACATTGCACACACCGAGCTGATACTTAATGATTCTGATGTTTCATGTATTTCTGATCTATCGGTATTTGTTTATCTTTTATGTGTTGATGCCTGTATCTAAGCTTGTATATTTCAGGTTGGGTTCTCACCAAAATGCTCAGGAGCATTTGACAGCAGAGTCACCATTTGTTGTGGCTGATCCACAACACACCCCAAAATTGGGGACCCACCTTTTTTGCATGCTTTCAAAGAAGACCGCAGTGGCCCAGATGCTAAAAAAATCAAAGGAAGAGCAAAATACAACATAAGGAAAAAGTGTCGCGATATCGCGACGTGTTGCTCTGTCACGGCTAAGAAAAAGAAAGTGTCGCGATATCGGACATGTTGCTGCTAAGAAAAAAGTGTCACGATATCGCGGTAAGAAAAGAAAGTGTCACGATATCGCGACAGTCACGTTTTCACGGCTCAGACAAGCGAAGTGCGATGGAACAGAAAAGTGTCACGATTTCATGACATGTCACGTTTCACGGCCAAGAGTAACAAAATGCAGTAGGGTGAGAAAATGTCACGATTTCACGACATGTCATGAAATCATGGTTCATAGAGGAGAGAGAAAGACAAAGTGAAAATGTCATGATATCGCGACATGTCACGTTTTTACGGTCCAGATCAGTAGGATGCACCAAAATGGAAAAATGTCACGATATCGCGACATGTCATGAAATCGCGGTCGAAAGCAGCAAGAGAAGAGTCAATGCAAAAGTTGTCGCGATATCGTGACATGTCGCCATTTCATGACCTGAAGACGAGATGAAGGGCAAAGATAAAAAATGTCGCGATATCGCGACATGTCAAGTTTTCAAGAAAGTGAGGAAGGAACAAATGAAAGAAAGTGTCACGAAATCGTGACAGTGTTTTCGCGATCTATCCAAAGAGGTAAAGATAGAAAGATGTCACGAAATCCGACATGTCTCATTTCATGATAAGGAAGCTAAAGGAAAAGTCATGATTTAGAAGAAAAGTCGATGTAGAAAAGAAAAGTGTCACGATTTCTGACAAAAGCAGATGGTACAATGAAAAAGTGTCACGATTTACATGATAAAGAAGAGACAACCAAAGAGAAAAGCATCATGATTTCACGTAGAAAGCAGCGAGATGGTACAGAATGAAAAAGTGTCACGATTTCATGACATGTCACGTTTTCATGGCTAAGTGCAACAAAACACAACGAAGGAGAAAAACGTCATGATTTCATGACAGGTTGCATCCACGCGGCCCAAAGGAGAAAAACGTCGTGATATCGTGACATGTCTCATTTTCATGGTGCTTGAAGACGAATAAAGCTACAGGTATAAAAATGTCGTGATATCGTGACATGTCTTGTTTTCGCGATACAGGTGGAAGAGCAAAGATGCAGATAGAAAATGTCGCGATATCGCGACATGCTATTTTTGTCGTGATTCACGGTGGGCCATTATAGAACATACAGGGGCAGCACTGGACACATGGCATAAAGGTGTAAGAATCATGGGAAGCGTTACAGTTCACAGAGAAGATCAAACGTTTCGACGTCGAGCATAAAGTCAAAAATGATGAAGAGGCGAGGAAGATGAAACGAAGCGATCTGGGAGATGAAGCGAAGCGTCACAGGGCGAAACAGAGAGCATTGCCAAAAAGTTTAAAAGCAGAAGCACAGATTGGTACGAGGGTCGGAAACCGCTATGGGCAGAGTTGCAGAGCTGAGGGTGATAAGCCATTCTGGGCCTGCTTTTGGAGCGTTTTCCTCCACTTGTTCTGGTTTTGTCAAAACTGGAAACATTCTGTTGTTGTAAACTGATACATTATTTTTAATACAAAAATTACAGAGAGTTGCATCTCATGGGCAAGAAAGAAGGAGTTATTTTCTGCATGCAAGATTGAATGTTTATCTTTCCCCTTTCAGATTTTTAGGCTTATAGGTGAAGTTTAATGCAAGTTCTCTTGGTTGCTTCATGCGAATGTCTAAATCTGAAAACCATAGTTAAAACCCTAGAAACCAGCACCTAGCTTATCTGGATTGTGCGAGTTTTGCAGGTTCAATAGGTTAGGTTGTATGCAGAAAACCTCATTATCTTCGGTTTTGTCGAATAGGATTGCAGCCTTCTAAATGTACTTTAGTTTTAGTTTCTATGCATTTTATTTTCATTTTCTTAAATTCTCTGCATTTTTATTTTCCCGAGAGATTAACCTTAGTTTAATTTCCAGTTATTAAAATAAAACACTTGAAAATTCATCGAAATCGAAATCATTATAATTTCAGAGTAAAATAAACCATAGTGCCCCTTGTTAACAGTTGCTTGCAACCACTAAGGTATTCCGAACATTCACATTGAATATCAACACTTATACCAAATGCTAACATAGCGGAGACCTTGGAGAAGTTACTGGTTTAATTTCTTTGCAAGAGGGGATTTGGAATCCAAATCCTATTGGAGAGTGTGTTTTCACAATCGGGTGAAAATACCACTCAACAACATGTTACTTAACTATTATTGAATTTTGAAGGAGACTTTTGGTTGTGACTTCAACACTAAGGTTTATCCACACTAGTGCTCCTTTTTTGGTTACTCTTCAAAACTAAATGTGGTCTATAAGGTTGGTTAGATGTAGAACTTATCTCCTATTGATATTTTTGAGTCAGTTGAGCTTGATCTTATTGTCTTATCATAGCAGATATCATACCATCTATATTTTTTTAGGGTGGTGGAACATTATGATAAGACACTTGGTTGGTTGTCTATTACTAATGATTAGGTAGGGTATTTTGGAAGATTCCCATATCTTGAATAGTTGTAGGTGCTTGTTGAGTACGAGAAAAAATAGTTGGAGGCTTGTGGTTAGGAGTAGGTTGGGAGTCCTCTATGAAAATATGACCCTCATATATCAAGTCTTGAACCACATGTTCAAAAATCTTACATGAATGTGTCATGTGTCCCCACTCTAAGATACTCACAATGTTTATCAAGTTTATATCATTTTTTTGTGGTATCGAGGTGCCTTATGGGAGGAAACTCAATCATGTTAGCTTCAAAGAGTTGCTTGAGGACCGTTGTCATAGGCATATTGAATCTAGTGAAATTCCTTGATGAGGGTTTTTGAGGCCTACTAAGTACCATCTTCTGCAAGGTACTAGCAACATTAACATTACTCGTTTATTTGTTATCTATGACCTTGCCACCAACTACATGCTTATTCTTATATTGAATTTTCATGGTCCTTTCTTATTATTTAATTTATTTTATTTGACCTCTTCGAATGAGAACCTTCTCTACTCTCCTAGCTAAATCTATTGCTTGTTCAAAAGAGGTAACAGTTGTTTCCAATTCATATGAAATATGCTCTTGCAAATTTATAATAAAGATCTCTAACATGTCTCGAGGAGGTAAGGTATATCTTAATCACCCAACTAAAGTTATTCATCAAGCCAAAAATTTTGAGAAAAATTATATACCTTTATTTAAAAGATATAAATATTGCATAGTCATATTTTCTAAATACAAGCTCCAAATTGCTAAACAAATAACTTAGTTATGTTCAAAATTCCTTAAAGAATAATGATGTATTTGATAATACCACTCCAATGCCAAAAAACAAAGGCTCTTAGATAAATTTTTTAGGAACAACATATCATCATATATATTATCATGGCATTTCATTCTAAACATCGTTAAATGTTCAATTGGATCCTCCATTCCCTTATAAATAAGTAAGACCAACATTGGGAAATTCTTGGGGTAGGGTCTAGCAGGACCATAGGATCTAGAGATTCATTGCACATTTCCTTATAGTCATAAGTGAAACTTGGAGGTTGAAGCATATTCATTCTTGACACAAATTATTTCACTGCAGTTATTAAGCTTTGCATCTCGATATTGTCATTGTGCAAATTTCCTAGGTTTCCTAGAGGGTTATAGGTGGATTTTTGAAAAGGAATTTGGTTAATATTGGAAAAATTAACACTATTATGGTATGGGTTATGATATGGGATGTTTTGTGTGGTATATTATTGTGGAGGATAACTGATATTTGGTGGAACAGAAGAAATTTTATAAGTAGGAATAAAATAAGGAGGAAATTAAACATGATTTTGAGGCACACTACTAGCTGGAAGAACTTGTAGAATTCCCTCAATATTGGTGGTTATAGTAGTGTCATATGTTGGTTTATAAAATGGATTAATATAATCAGAATATTCGAATAAAGGATTATCTCAAATATTTTGAGGAGGAATGGTTTGATGATGAGATGTCCAGTCTCTTCGAGTTAAGCTTAATCATCCATAGATTTAATTAAAGCATCCCTATCATATTTCATGAAGCTCTAGATAATATCTTATAATCTAAATGTGAGGTGTCCATTAGACCCCTCAATAGGATCAAGGTCATTCCTAGTTTCAATGTCCTCTTTCACCTCTAGATTGGGGTTCTCCCTATCAATCAGATCATCTTCATATGGAATCTGATCAGATTCTAAGAGCTTTCACTTACTCCTAAGGTTGGTATCCATTAGGATTAACAAAAAAGGATAGGAGAGACAAAGGGAGATCTAAAACTAGTGAAAGACAAAATATTTTATCAAGAATTTTTATGCTTTTCTAATCTAAACAAACAAATTTTAATGGTCTTATTTATGATTTAAAATAAAAATAAAGAGAAAAAGGTTTCCTGGATGTCCACTAAGAATGTTTTTCACATCAGGTTCACCAAATATGTAGAGGGGGAAAAATTTACCTACCATGTACGGTTCTTGGTTGGATCCGTTGGGAGTCGAGATGACCATAGGGGTATGTTATATTCCTATACACACGGGCTCAAAGATCGAAGGGTTTACCAGGAATGGTTTAAGGACTCACTTCAATTCCAGGGTGGAAATGGTTGATATGTTTATTTTACAAGCACTGATGTTTTACCTTACTAATATCTATGCTATGAAGGATAAAAGAATGATTTAGGACAAACAATGATGCAATCAAACAAGGAGCTAACCTTAGAATGAATTTTGATTTTCAATAAGAACTAAAACCCTAGTTTTGTAAATAAGTAAATATTTTTCTTTTATAAAGGGTTCAAGAGAATGCACAAACAAATATATCATAGGGTGCAAACTATATGTTTTTTCTCTTTCATATACCTAAAAAATTAAAAAACATATATATATATATATAACTTGAGTTTGAAAATAGAAACAAATAGAAAGCAAACAATGAACAACAAAAACCTGAGTCTATTTACAACATTTTATTCGATAGTTGATCCTAGCTTTCAAATTTCATCCTGAATATTCGATAGCTTCAAAACCTACAAAATAGCACCAAAACCCTTGGAAATTTTGATTAGTGTTTGGGAGCCTGTTTTGGCCACTATGTGACTGAGCTTGAAGGTGCAACTGTAAAGCCCCCTTGGTCCTTTTAGCTGACCGTTTGAAAATAAAAGTGATTGTTGACCCTTGGAAAGAAAAATAAGACACAATGCAATAAAATGAAATAGTGCAAAAAATAGAATGCAAACAATAATATTATGACGTAGATGAAACATGCAAAGGTATACTAGGGTTTGGGGAGTGAAATATTACCCAAAAATCCAAAGGAGCCAAATTCACACCCCATAAGGGGAAATCGAAAATTTGTTTATTTCAAATTCATGCCTTGTACGAATGGGGTGAAAATTCATAACAGAGACTTTAAAATGATCTATCAATGTGAAAATGCAACACAAATTGGAAAATTAATGATCTAGAATACTAAAAAAAATGTAAGAATGAACCTAGTGGTAGTGAAAGGACAACAAAAATATGAAGACTTCCATAATAATGGTAGACTCATCCTCAAGTCTCCAACACTTGTTCACCAACAATAGAAAATTACAAGGTAAAAGCAGTAGTAGAAGACACTTGATGGCATTCAAAACCTGTTGTTTCTCTCTTTCTTGATCTTGCTAGGAGAAATTGTCAACTTGCTAGGAGAAAAGGGGATCCAAAATCCACTATTTATAGAATATTTCATAGGGTAAAATGGTAGGAAAACAAATGGAAAAACCTATGGGAGGACCGACATCATGGAATTTGGCCCAAAAATTGGGTTTTCTAAGATAAAACCCTAATTTTCCAAATTTGTGTCTTGTACTAGACGATCGCGAATTCGAAAAACTAGGAAAAAAGCAAAGAAGAAGGGGGAGAAAAGTCCAAACTTACACTTGATAAGTTTGAGGGACTTCTTAGGGGTTCTAGGGGAAAATGACTCATTTAGGTGGGTTAATTTTCCATGTCTACAATGGACACCATCATCAATCATGTAAATAAAAGTGAATACAATTCCATAATGACATATCTATTTCTTATGAAACTTGCATGAGGAATGGGATAGATATGAGTCACAACTTTACTTAGAAATTTACACATACATGAATGAAACAAAAAATAAATAGTCAAAACTCTTATATATATATATGTTAAAAGCAACCAAATACATATACCAAAATAAAAGGGATTGAAGGGCCTATACATGAATTGATTTCAGGCTTAATTCTAGATTAATACATAAGAGAAATGAGAGATAAATCTATTTTGGGCCAAATACTAGGCACAATAAAATATCATTCTTCCTTCCCCTTCTAAGATGACAAATTGGCTATTTATATAGCCAGACTCAATTTAAAATTTAAAATTTCCTCCTAAATTGTCTTATGTAGGAAATCCTGTTTGCTTTAGTTGTTCAACTTGAAGTGTTGTGTTGCATTCATTCTTGGTAGATCTAAGGATTATTATAGGGTCTAATCACCATAAAATTTTGGTAGGTGAAGTGGCACCCTTCAAGGATGTCATTAGTATCTACTCCTCTTCTTTGAAACTCAAGCTTAGGTGACATTGATCTTTACTTGTTGAGGAAATTTCATTGTTTATCCTAAGACATGATGGACCCCATCTTCATGCTTGTTTTGGCTACCAAGTTGTTATTTTGCCCGACCTTCCACCAAATATGGTTGTTTCTTGGGTTAACCGATCCTTGCTCGGGTTCCTGGTGATTAGGTTCTTACACATGGTGAGAGACCACCATACTTATAATTTTGCATTATCATGATATTTCTTACTTTTGGATCTAATTATCAGACTTTGATAGTAGCCTTTGGCTTGAAGCTCTTCTTGGGGACCTAGTTACTCTAGTAATGATCCCTTCACCTCCACTTTATTATGGAATTTTGTTTTGGGTGGAGCACCTCTCCTAGAAGTCATGGGAATATTATGGAGCTATAGTTATCACCTTCTTGATCATCTCTTGGTCCAATTAATGTTGTTACTATCACTCTATTCTTTTTAATTTTTGATGCTTTGAAGTTGCCTTTATGCAAGGACCACCTAGACTTATTTATTACACAAGTGTGCCTAAGCTATTCTCTTTTTATGGTTTGGTTTGCTCTATTTTTCCCTTCTATCACAAACCTTTGGGGTGATCTCCATGAGGCACAACAAGCTTGGACAAGCTTACTGACCTCTTGCATTCATTCCTAGAACCCCTTATTTTCTTCCTCTATGGTCTTTGGGTTTTATATTTGTTGTCATATTTTTTATGTTGTTTTTAATAGTACTAGGTTCTATGATGAACTACAAACCAAATTATTACAAGAGGATGGTTCATCTCCCAAATCCACCCAACCAGTAAAGGGATGGATCCACGTCCACTGAGTAGATAGAATCCTTTATAACAATGGAGCCTTCTTAGTTACCACCAAAAATACTTTTCAAGCCCTAATTAAGGTGAGGTCTATCTTAGTTAGTACTAGAAAGGCTATAGTCCTTTCTTTGTCTAGTTTGAGTGGTTAACATCACATGGTGGCATGGGCAGCTTTAGATTTGCTAGTAGCTTTTGTCGTAGGCTCTTTCTCATCGATATTTTTGGCATCTTGTTAGAATAAACTACTTGATATATATAATAAGCTTTTGGTCCTATCATCCTACTTAGGATCTAGATAGCAACTCTTCTTAAAATTCCCTTTTTAGGCTAGATTTACCTAATGTAGTGAAACTTCACTACAAGTTGTTTCAAAGTTAAAGCATTATGTATTATATGGTGAATTGGTTGTACCATTATTGGAGGATTGTTCCTACCATTATTGTTAGAATTTATAGATTTAAAGGAAAAATAAAATTTTAAAATAAACCTTAGAATCATGCTCAAGTTTAAAAGTGAATTATTACCTCTTTTATAGAGTTTTTTATAGGCATGATGCTCATCATAGTAAGTCTCAAGTGTAAAAAAATAGATGCTAGCCTCTTGGTTACAAGAATTGGATAAAAATGTAGGGTTATATGTTATTATGGATTTCTTATAGGGGAATTATATCGATCTAAGGTAAAATAGAAATATTTGGAAGTTGGATTCATCAAAATTAATTTTGATGGTGACTCCAGTTAATCTAGGAAACATTGGTAGAAATGGTTTTTTTTTTTAAATAATGAACTCAAAATCCTCCTCACTTAATCATAATCATATGGAAATTCAACCAATAACTATGTAGTGGTAAGGGCACCTTTTATAGGGATCAATTATGATTAAAAAATAATATA
Source organism: Wollemia nobilis (assembly GCA_028583015.1). Lineage (NCBI taxonomy): Eukaryota > Viridiplantae > Streptophyta > Pinopsida > Araucariales > Araucariaceae > Wollemia > Wollemia nobilis. The sequence goes on from JAQPPZ010001870.1 coordinate 661,718, forward strand.
GGCATATTTCAATTGAGAAATATTCATAAATTATTGTTAATGATATCAAGAAAAATAGATGTGGGGATTGTATCATAAAATAATATTATTTTAATGTCCATCAACTATTGTTGGACTCAATACCTTAGATATATAAGGGCATATAGAAAAAAAAAGAGGGTATCATATGATTTATCTAATTATAGTGTTGATCTTCAACTTGGCGAGATTTAAAATTTAGAAGGGAACTAAAGAAGGGAGATCTTATTTTTAATGAAAATAATGTTAAGGGGTTGATTGTAAAAACTTAACAATTTGATAAGTATGAAGAATATTATTGATAGAAATACAAGATGAATATGGTCAAACCTAACAATAAATGTAATATTTTATTATAATTTGATGGGAGTGGACTTCAATAGAAGTCATATAAATATTATTGAAAAAAATAATTACAATTAAAATATTTTATATATTTGATTTCACAATACTTTATGATAACAAACAAAAGCAACATGTCAACTCAAATTACATAGCAAAATATCTACAAAGTGAAGGAAAGGAGTAATAACATGCCAAAGATGAAGAATTCCCTTAGCTATTAATAGAAATGATCAAAATAAAATCACATCCATGCAATGGATTGTCTATATTAGGTAATAAATACCTCACTAATTATGAGTTATTAAACATTTTCCTAATATAACATCATAGTAAGGTTAACCATGACAAGGTTAAACAATGGGTCCATAGGCTTTATATTCATAAATCCTTATTGAGTATCAAATAATTATCTCTCATAAGCTTAATATGATTAAATCATATCATGTTGGGCATGGGTAAACAAATATTAGATTATACACTTTCAACATGCCCTAATAATCTAAATTGAGAGTTCAAGGAGAGAATACATTAATGATAATAACATCTTGTCTATTAATTGAATATTTCTTACACTAATACATTCATATGAAGAAAACTCTAAAGACACTCTCTTTCATAATCTACTTCAATATTTTTGTCATTGAACAAGGATTTGGAAGAAGACCTTCCCTTTTACAGTATCCATAAGTGCACACCTCATTATTTGGATATTTCATGTCCTTTAGCCAACTAGTCCTAGTCATCATAATAAGATATCTTTTATATGATCATGTTTAGAAGAAACTCCACCACAATTCCTCAACATCACCTATAAATAAATAAGACAAAATAAGATATCATGAAAAGTTAGATCTTAGAGCTACTTTAAGAACTTATAAATAGTATAGACTAATAAGCCACACATCTAACTAGAGGGAGGAAGAGAAATACATTCTTAATCCTTCTTTTGTATGCCTTTAGAAGATCCTATGTTTCGCTTAAATCCAACTTTTCTTATTTAAATATAGGCCAAAGTTTGTTATTTTGAAATAATCTACATATAATATAATTTTTCCTTGAAATGGGAACTATGAGTTCTAACTGCTACTAGACAATAATAATTACCTCCACTTACAAGTAGTCCTTAAACAACTAACACCAATGCAAAGAGATCTAAAAATCATGCACTTTGGAAAAAATATCAAACCACTTATGTATGCAAAAGTTTGGCTTCTAAAGGCTTTGACCTATTAATCATTAGAATATAAAAAATAATTAAAGCCTATAAATATTTACAAATAATTAGTGAACCAAGTTCTACCACTTATCATGTCAATATAGGGTGAGACCTTCCACATTATCAATACTTATTTTTCATTATATAAGTTGTATGAATAATGAATACCATATGTGTTGGTTTTATTAGATGACTTGGTCATTGAATATGTGATTTAAACTTTAGTATAACTAGATTCTCAATTAAGGACTAACCTATATCAACTTAAATATAAAAAGAACATGTTGGATAATTGAGTTTATTTTGGAGGAGCGATGGCGGAGGGAGAAGGTTTAGGTGGACACAAAAGTTCAGAGGATGGAGCATCCATGGCAGGATCCGATGCAAGCAATGTCAGTAAGGATCTGATCAGTGGGGTTTTCTCCTTCCCATCACATGGAAAGGAGCCTTCGGATAAAGGGGACTCGTTGGTTGATCAAACCCTTGGGAAGGGTTTAGATCCAAACAAACCCAACATTTTTTCCCATGCCCATATGATCAACCAAGGGCCCCTCCCTAAACCCCTAATATAGAATATTGTACCCAATGATACAAATATGGTGATACCGAAAAGTCTTATGGCAAGCTACCTCGCTATGGAAAAATTTTCTTTGGTAGGCAAGTTCATTGGAGGTCACCCAAACATGGAGATCATCAGGAAATGGGCCTATTCCAAATGGAGAACAAGAGGGAACATGGAGATACCTAGGTGTTGTAGGTGATTTGGAGAGGAGAGGGCAATCATCCAAGGGAGGTCCCAGGTTAGAATCTCCACCCTACCAAAAAGCTGAACTAGGTACCCAAAATCCAATTGATAATGTTGGTGCGGGCAGGGCTGGGTGCGACCCCCAGGTGACTTTGATGGTGTAGGACCCCCTGTTCGTGGTCTCTTAGACCAAGGTGGCCCTGCACAGGGTTTTTCGCTTTAAAAAAAAAGAGGGAACATGGAGATCGTTGCCCTATCCAAGGGTTTTTTCACCATTAGGCTGAACAACCAAGAGGATGCATGCAGAATCCTAACCGAAGGACCTTGGTTCCTAGGCAGAAGGAACCTCTTTATCCATCAATGGGTTGAATATTTCGATCCTGATACCCAAAACATCAACGTCACCTCGATATGGTTTAGGTTGCCAAACCTCCCCTTTTAATTCTAGCATGAGGAAGTTCTCATAGGAATACCCAAAACTATCAGGAAGCTAGTAGTGATTGATTCATCCACCAAAGTCCAGTCACATATAGTCCATGCTTGCATTTTTATCAATGCCAACCTGGATTCTAAGCTTCCCACCTTTTTCAACCTCATTTACGAATCCTCCTACAGAAGGTGCCAACATCTAGAATACGAGAAAAAACCTGCTTTCTGCGTGCATTATCATTCCCAGAGACACCTAAGGAACTAGTGCCCCACCCTAAAATCTTAGTATCTAGCCTCTAAAGGGCTCAAAAAGGATGCAAAGCACAGTGCAGGCCCTCCTAGGGAGCAAAATCAAAATCCTCCTCCCCCAAGGAGTACCCCCAAAGACCCTGGTCAGGCATCTTTAACCATGACACCTCAAGGTAGTGAGGAACACTATGTCCCAATTCAAGGAAAGGAAGCTCCCTATGAAGGCAAAGGTAAAGTAATGACCACTCTTAAGGAGCCCAATCAGGTCCAAGTACCTCCTCTCTCTCCCATTGTTATTTTTAATCATATTCAAGATGATTTTCCTATTGATGATTCTAGGAATTTGACCTCCTGCTCCCCCATATCCTCCCCAACTATATCAGGTCCATACCTTACCCCTCTTGAGGTACACTACATACCTATTGAATATATGGGAAGCCCTCTGGCTAACCACCAATAGCTTGATATATTCGGCTCCAAAAACACTCGAAGCAAAAAATATTCCATCGACTTTGGCTATGACAAAAAAGAGGAAGACCTTCTATCATCGAGTAAAGAAATAAAGAGACTGAGGAAGACATAGCTAATATGACCCAAGTAACTCTCTTCTCTAGGAATTTAGATCTGCAGAAATATGAACCAAAAGGAAACAAACCTCTCCTTCAAAAAGTGAAGGGAGGCAAAAAATCCCAAAAATGGTGTTAATGAATATTCCCTCATGGAATGTGGGAGGCCTAAATAGAGCATCCAAACAATGCCTCACTGCCAACTTAAAGAAAGACTGTAATCCCACCATTTTCATTCTTCAAGAAACCAAAAATGATGATGCCTCCTCTCTCAAGTCTGCCAAAACAATCTGGAACAAGGGAGAAGTCCTCTGCAACCCTGCTCAGGGATCCTCGGGAGGGCTCATGTGCCTGTGGGATTCATCAAAGGTCAAAGGGATACTCTTTTCATCTTCTAATAGAATCATCAACATCCTTTTTCATTATAAAACCAATAATTTCTCCTAGGTCCTTTCCAATGTATACGTCCTAAACTCCCCCTTGAAAGAGCAAGCTTGTGGAACTCGATCAGCCAAATGAGAAGCACTTTCAGCACTATCCCTTGGATCATTGCCAAATATTTCAACACCCCCTTGTACCCTTAAAAAAATAGGGGAGGGATCAATACCATAAAAAAAAGCATGGAGGACTTTAGCGAGTTCCTAAATGATAATGAACTCCTTTATATTCAGCTCAAATGGGTCAACTTCACTTGGAGCAACATAAGAACAGGAAGTGGTCTCATTCAGGTGAAGCTTGACAGGTTCCTCATTTCCAAAGAGATGATTTCCTTCTTTTTGGATGCATCCCTCCTTGCCCTCCCTAAGATCGGCTTTGATCATAGCCCCCTTCTCCTTCAAGCAAGAAATCCTCCCTCTTTCAAGTCCCCCTTCTACTTTGAGTCAATGTGGTTCCACCACCACGACCTCATAAACCAAGTTTTACTCTGGTGGCATCAACCCTTCACCGGTTCCCCCTCTTTCAAAATTTCTCGAAAATTCAAATTGGTCAAAAGGCTATTACAAACAAAGAAGGATGTCTTTGGAAACATCTTTGAAAACAAGAAGGCTATTACAAAGAAGCTCCAAGCTATTGAAGGGCAAATAGAAGTTGGAGATCAAAGTAGAACCATCAAGGATGAAGAGCATAACCTCCTTGTTGAGTACCACAAAATTCTAGTGAGGGAGGAAACTTTATGGAGATAAAATTAAAGAGCCCTTTGGATCAAATATGGTGACTCCAATACCATTTTTTTTCACACTTCCACATTGAGACACCGAGGCTTGAACAAAATCTGGGATATTACTCATAGCGATGGATCCACCACCAAGGACATATTCAACATCAGGTCTAAATTTATCTCTTTTTTTCAATCTCTTCTTGGAAACCCCTCCGAATGTGATGACCAAGCCAAGTCTAACCTTCTGTCCAATATTCCCCTCTCTATTCCTTCAACGTCTAACTCTATGCTCCACAGCCCTTTCACCCAAGATGAGATCAAGGAAGCTCTCTTCTCCATGCAACCTAATAAGGCCCCTGGTCTGGATGGTTTTCCCCATTGGTTCTTTCAAGCCTTCTAGGATATCATCATTTCGGATGTGTTTGCCTCCATCAGAGAATTCCAAACCACTCGGTCCATCCCTAGTGGGATTAATACCACCTTCATAGCCTCATCCCCAAGTCTTCCTCCTATAGGTCCATGTCTAATTACTAGCCCATCAGTTTGTGTAATGTCCTTTATAATGTCCTCACCAAAGTTATGGCCAATAGAATGAAGATGATCCTCCCTCTCATCATCAACCCCAATCAAGGTAGCTCAGTCTAAGGCAGGAACATCTTGGATGGTATAGTTATGTGAACAAGACTTTTGATAGGGTCAATTAGGATTTCCTCCTTGACGTCCTCCTCAAGTTTGGCTTTCACCCGACTTGGATCGACCTCATCAAAAGATATTTTTCATCCTCCTGGTTTTTTGTCCTTGTTAACGGGTCCCTTGCTAGTTTTTTCTTGAGTGCCAGAGGCCTCTGCTAGGGAGATCTGCTTTCACCCATCCTCTTCATCATCCTGGTTGAATATTTGGGTAGAGCCCTTAAAGATACCTACCAGATCCAGAGGATTTTTGGCATTCAGGTTGCATCAAGAATCAACCCTGTCACCAATAAACAATTTTTTTATGACACTATTTTATCCACTCAAGCTTCTATCCTTCAGGCCGAATCCATTAAGCACATCCTCCTCCTCTACGAAAATACTGCTAGGCAAAAGGTAAATTTTATTAAAAGCAAAGTGTTATTCATTAATACTCTCGTAACCCAAAAAACCAAGATAGCCCGAATCCTTGGGTGCACCATTGACTCATTTACATCCTCCTACCTTGGTATCCCCTTGTTCTTTGGCAATCCAAAGGAGTCCATGTGGAACAACGTCATTGAGAGAATCTAGAAAAAGTTAGCTGCTTAGAAAGGAAATATCTTATCTCAGGCTGCCAAAGCCACTCTCTTTATGGCTTACCTCCAAGGCATCATTTTTTACTTTCTATCTATCTTCAAAGTTCCCTAGGTAGTATGTCGTAAGATCGAACAACTGCAAAAAAGGTTCCTATGGTCAAAAACTGATGTGAATACTAGAATCCCGCTCATTGCTTGGGATATTGTGTGCAAAATCAAAGAGCAAGGGGGCATGGGTTTTAGAAAAACCTCCAAAATAATTGGAGGATCCTCACCAACGACACAGCTGAGTGGATTCAGATTATCAAAAATAAATATCTTGCTAATCACCAAATTTGGATGAAGGGGCCCCTTTGAGCGGATCGGTCTTCTAGAAATCCATCACTCAAACCAGACACTTGATCTAAAAAATCTTACAATGGATTCTGGGTAATGGCAACAACATTTATTTTTGGAGCGAAAATTGGGTTTAGGATGATCCCCTGATTGACAATCTAGATATAGAGGGCCTCAAGCCTCTTATAGATTCAACTCTTGGGAGCAGGGTGACTGACTTTATCACCTACTCCAATAGACATGCTCAATGGAAAATGATCAATGGCAACAACCTGGATGAGGCTACGAACTCCTTGTCCATCATCATCAACTTAGCTACCATTCCCACTAGAGAAGGTCTTGACAAGCCTATTTGGAAAGGATATGATAGTGGCATGTTCACATTCAAATCAGCATATAGCATCCAAAAATCCTCCCAAATTTATCTCACTCCATTCAATCTGGTATGGAAGAAAAAATTGATTCTCAAGGTTAGTTTATTCTATTGGCTTACCATTCAAAACAAAGCTCTTACTATAGAAAATCTACACAAAAGAGGCTTCTCAGTCCCCAACAGGTGCTACCTTTGTATGGCCGATTGGGAGTCTACTGATCACCTGTTCTTGAGATGTAACGTTTCCTCCACCATCCTAGGGTTCATCTTGGATTCTTTCCACATTCAATGGGCTCCCCCAAAGTCTATTAGTGTCTTTTTTTCTTAGTGGTCCAATCCCTTCCATAATATCAGGCTTCGGTTCCTCTGGGAGGTGTGCCTTCACCACTTCCTCTAGCAGATATGGCTCGAATGCAATAGCAGAACCTTCATTGACTCTTGTAGGGATCCTCTCTTAGTCACATCTAGGGCCATTACTAGTGCCATCAAAAATGCTAAGCTTGCTTCATGCCCATCCAATCCCCAGTCTGCCATAGAATCCTCCATCTTCAAAATCCTCAACCTCCCCTACAAAGGTGAAGGCACTTGCTCTCATTTCTCTTGCCATATTAGAGCTAAATTTAGCTAGGATCCCCCCTCAGAAGAATGGATTTAACTCAATTTTGATGAGGCATCAAAAGGAAACCCAAGCTCTACCAGTGTTGGGGGCATCATCCGGGACCATCGCGGCGATTTGATTCTTGTCTTCTCAAAAATTTTGGGTATCCAGACCAATCATGTAGTTGATTCTAGGGCTCTATGGAGATTCCTCTACCTCCTTGTAGAGGAATCTAGAAGACTTCTCATTGAGAGAGACTCTATGAACGTTATCAATTATTTGAATAACTCTAAAACTCTATCCTGGAGGGTTGGAAACATAATAACAGAGGCCATAAAGCTCTTGCAATCTAGAGCCTCCTCGATGGTCTAGCATAGATACAGGGAATCCAACACCCTTGCAAATCAAATGGCCAATATGGGAACCTCCTCTAGGCAGTTGACCGTGTGGCATTAGAACTTCCCCCATGACATTTTAGATACAGCCAATTACGAGAGGCCAAGGTGTAATGTCTAAAAGTGATGTACCCCCTAGTCCACATCAGGTTTAGATGAGGCTAAGGTTGCTCCAGTATCAAACCCTTGTCCAAGTTTTTGAGCAGTCTCATGCTAGGCACTTATCCATATGGAGTTGAAAATGCAACCTGGCAACATCTTAACCATAATGGTGAGGACACATGTCAGTAAAGACATGAGGGGACTCCTCTAATGGTGGCCCACATCCCACATCTAGTGCACGATCTTGAATGATGATCCCATCATTGGAAAGTGGGACGCATCAGATCATGTTAGCCCACCCCCCGAGAATGTAAACTCAACCAAAGAAAAACTCGTGGGGATTCACTCTCATCACTGCTCCAGGTCTCAATGCTCCAATCAACTCTTCCTGAATCTTCTCCATATTTTTGTCCACCTCGTCGAAAGTAGGACTTTCCAAAGCAGAGATTTTTCTTCCATCCACATCAACACCCCTCCTCGCCACCCTTCGCGTGTATAAACTTGTATTGTTGATGCTAAGTCTCCATGCAGAAGGTGGCTTCTTGTCGATGCTTTCCCTAACCATGAGCCTCCCTTGAGAGTCTTTTTATCCATCCACGCCATATTTTCGTCTATGTATCATTCTATTTCAGCCCTTGTTCCTTTTGATTTTTCATGAAGGCTCCATTGTTAGAAAGGATTCTATCTACTCAGTGGACATGGATCCATCCCTTTACTGGTTGGGTGGATTTGGGAGATGAACCATCCTCTTGTAATAATTTGGTTTGTAGTGCATCATAGACCCTAGTGCTATTAAAAAATAACATCAACAATATGCCAATAAATATAAAACCCAAAGACCATAGAGGAAGAAAATAAGGGGTTCTAGAAATGCATGCACGAGGTCAGTAAGCTTGTCCAAGCTTGTTGTGCCACATGGAGATCACCCAAAAGGTTTGTGGTGGAAGGAAAAAAGAGAGCAAACCAAAAAAAAAAAAGAGAATAGCTTAGGCACACTTGTGAAATAAAGAAGTGTAGGTGGTCCTTGCATAAAGGCAACTTCAAAGCATCAAAAATAAAAAATAATAGAGTGATAGTAACAACATTAATTGGACCAAGAGATGATCAAGAAGATGATAACTATAGCTCCATAGTATTCCCATGACTTCTAGGAGAGGTGCTCCACCCAAAACAAAATTCAATAATAAAGTGGAGGTGAAGGGATCGTTACTAGAGTAACTAGGTCCTAGGACCCACAATGCGAGCCCTCCCAAGGATGGAAAACCTAGCCCAACGACTCGTTGCAAGCCCTCTCCCCATAGGAGTGCTAGTCGTGCTTCTCAGAGGAAGCAAATTCCGATAGAGGACATCCTGCTAGCTCCTAGGTCCTCCATGCACCTAAAGAGTCCCAAGCAAGAGAAGGCATCCTCCCTGATGCAAGTAATTTCAGATTTGAACTGTGGTAGCGAGGTCTCTTCCATATACCTCCTCCTAAATCTCGCCATCAATTCGATGGCTAATATTACAAAGTCTGCCAATGACACTATCAAGGTCCTCAAACGATTTGCTCGAAAGTGTGGAGAGACTTTTGATCCGGAGGAAGTCACCAAGAACTAAGGAGTAGAGGACTCTATTTTTTGAGGGGTTGAGTCTCGGATGCTAGGATAGGGCAGTAGTTTTACCCGTTGGTGTCTTTTTGATGGTTTTTTGCAGATTTGGGCATCCATATGCTGCGACTTTCTCACACTGTCTTTCTTTTTTTTGGCTGTTTTTCTTTTAGTTTTCTCTTCTGGGATCCTCCAACCCTTTTGGTTGACTTCAAGGTGTTATGGCCCTTTTTGTAATAAGGTTTTGGGATCCTCTTTAAAAACCTGCTTTTTGTATATAAACTTTCAACTTACCAAAAATATATATACGAAAAAACACGTGAAAGAAATCAAAAGTGATGAAAAGGAAGAATATGATCCTCCAACCCTTTTGGTTGACTTCAAGGTGTTATGGTCCTTTTTGTAATAAGGTTTTGGGATTCTCTTTAAAAACCCGCTTTTTGTATATAAACTTTCAACTTACCAAAAATATATATACAAAAAAACACGTGAAAGAAATCAAAAGTGATGAAAAGGAAGAATATGTGCCTTGAGTAAAAAAATACTTATGCAACAATATTTGAATATGTACTTTTATAGCTTAAAAAAATTGGATAAAAAAATACTTTATTTTAAAACTAGAAAGAGTTGAATTATTATACTAACACTTTGGTGCGTTAATTATGTTGACGCTTGACATTGAAATCGTTTTAGTTTAAAATGCAAGCCTATATAACTAATTATATTGACATCCTAAAGAAGAGAAAATATTTGTTTGATTGAAGAAGAGAATGTAAAAAATAAAAAATAAAAGTCATAAAGAGCCATCATTTAAAAAAACCAAACTAATTGTAAGATGTTAGGCGTGCTTCCACTTGCAGGGCAGACAAATTGTGATTGTGATGTGTACATATCCATTGGTGAATTCTACATTGACTCCGTCTATATAAATTTTAAACCTTTTAAACTCTTAAGCTTCAGAAAACAATGACGATGGGCTTCCAATTATTTGGAATAAATGTAAAGTCTACGAAATATGATTTGAATAAATCTTACATTGTGCACGCGGTATCATCTTTTTCGTGTTATTCTTGATCCACCACATTGACCCAAGAAAGCCTTTCTACAAACTCGGAGCCACGTTTTATTGACTACGGAAAGAAATTTTATCATAAAAATAATAATAATTTGAAGAAGATGAGAAGGGCCAATTATTCTATGTAATTGCAAGTTGAAAGGCTTACACCTCTAACTTATTATCCTTTAATCGCATAGCAAAAGACAAACAAACCTTAGATATTCTATGGAGGCCACAAGGAAACACACCTTGCTATTCTTTTTCACGACCTCGAATCCCATGTCCCTGACCATCGATTCTATTTTCTCATCTTTTGCCGGATACATGGCCATAAATCTCGTCTTGCTTTAGGCAGCATCCTGCATATTTCCTTTTTGTCTTGTTCAGTTGCCCACGGTGCTCTAATTACATTAGGAACTGATTAAGTTAAATATATCTTTGGAGGTTTCCTTAAGTTTGTTTAATTCAATATTAGGATTTATAAAGGTAACACCTAATAGTGTTATTAATAAAATATGAAATTAAAAACTTAATTACGAACAACTTAATAAGGGTTCAATTTAGCTTTCATATTTTATTATTTTGACTGAAACCATCTATAAAATTTACACATAATCTATTAAAAAATATTTAAAAATTGGACAACAAATACTTTAATAGGTTGAAAAGTTAGAATATAGCAAGGGTATATAGGGGTCATCCTTTTCTAAAATAATCTTTAGTTTTTTCTAAAATAAACTTTAGTTTTTATTATGAAAACCAATATCTTTTACCATTACAATATTTTTATCAACAAATAAAATAATCTTTAATATCTTATAAATAATATATATATATAAACTAGAATATGGCACTCCGCCTACAATTTTACTTTCAAATTATATTAACAACCATAAAAAATTATTTAAACATTTTACATATTTAAAATAAACAATATGCAAAGATAACTTCATAAACATCATACCCCGTCTTCGAAGAAGCCGGAGAGGTCGACGCTGACCGACATGGCGATCAACTCAAAAGAATTGATGTGGATGGGCCCAGTTTCCTCAGTCATCAAGTGCTCCTGCGAACGAAGACCACACGTTTACAACAGCAGTCAATCTCCAACCACTTTTGTGGCTACCCTAAATCTTCGCCACTTTTGTGGCTACCCAATAAAATACGTTTTGCCAAAACTTTCCCTGCTTTTGTCACGATAGTTGGCTACCCCATAAAATACGTTATCCAAAGCCATGCGGAATTGTGGATGAAAATGCACACATGATAACTTTGAGAGCCCACTAGCTGGTGCCTGAGTCAATTTAAAGAGAAATGGGTACTTAAATTTAATATATAGGAGAAAAAGCACACGCGATAACATTCGTCCTTGCTGTTTAGCCCACTACCTTTTTACCTGGTGCGTGAGTCGATTTAAAGGAAAATAGGTACTTACAAAATAAAGTTAAAAACCTTTTTTTAATATTTTTAGTTTTTTATATAAAATTTTGAACTTAAATCTAAAAATTCCTTGTAATTAGTCGCCGAACTGTCTACACTGGATTCTGTCATTGGCAGATAATGTGCCAATTGTACAATATTGTCACTCAAGGACCCTGGAAGGTACTGTAAGGGACGGAGCATACAGTATCCGTGATCCTATGGACCCTAAAGGGAGAGGGGATTGCCATGATGGAATTTATTTTTTTATTTTTTAGAAAAAAAAAAAATTTACGGGGTCGTTTTAGTTTGAGAAACAATTATTAGGGATTTCTCTATCATCAAAATCATTTGAGAGTCATTTTCAGCCTTGATTCGTTTTAGTTTGAGAAACAATTATTAGGGATTTCTCTATCATCAAAATCATTTCGAGAGTTATTTTCAGCCTTGATTGTATCAGCATTGTCAATTGGATTTTAGGTACTCTATATACGTTTGGCAAGGTGGAGATTTAAACCAAAAACCTCCCTTCAAGGATTGCCTACCCTCTCCAACTTTTAGGTATATTAGGTACCCGTTTGGCAAGTTGAGATTCAAACCAAAAACCTTCTTTAAAGGATTGCCCTACCTTCTCCGACTTAAAGGATTTCCCTATCCTCTCAACTCACCTAAACCAAAAACCTCCTTTAAAGGATTGCCCTACCCTCTTCAACTTAAAGGATTGCTTTACCCTCTCTAACTCACCTACAATACGTAAATTTTATAATAGAATTTAAGGTAGCCTTTAATATTCCCTGGTAAGCTCACCTCCGCATTTTTGAATGCTGGATTGACATCGTTCAGGCAGGCAGGTATCCTCCTCCACCAAAAATTTCGCAGGGGTATAGCCCTAACCATTCGTTCTCGATGATTTCCGGTATAGTTATTCGCTGCACAAACATAGAAACAAACTAAATTTACTTTTATCTATTTTCAAAAAATGTTAAAACCGAAATAAAAAAGTGATGGCTATACCGTTTTCGGATTGGGATCGAGAACCCTTTTAATCAAGTTGTGCGCTCCGTCTACGGAATATGATTTGAATAAATCATAGAAATGTAAATAGTCTAGGAAATATGATTTGAATTGAAGATTCGTGAGTATAAACACTCAATTCTTTCTTGAGTATTTAGTTATTGTATGACTGTAACTCCTTTCAAAATTTATTTTTAGTTGATTATTATATCATCGCAATTTTTTTAAGGATCGGGTTAATTTTTTATTTAGGTTTTTTAAACAGATTCTAAATTCATATTTAAAAACTCATCAAGTCAAGATTTGCATAAGATAAATAATATATCTTTCATTTATAAAAATAATTAAATTACGAAAAACTGCTTGGATAGGGGTTTTATAGGACGACTTCCCATGGAAGTCCTGTTCCTCTTACCTGCATCCTTTCCTCATCCCTGTCCTAGGATCTTGTTCCTTTCTAGTTTCCTTGGCACCTTTTCCCATCCTTTACGGAAGGAAGGTGTTGCAGACGATCTCCTTTGGGGGAGGAGATCCTTGATCCATTGTTCTACCCCTTTCCTTGCCCTAAGGTGGGAAAACTTATGTCCCATTTTCTATTCCATTGTTCCTTTTTCCTTTGGTGCTTCCCTGGGACTTTTCCTGGGGTTTTTTTCTCAGGTTGTTTTGGGAAGTCTTCCTTTTTGACATCTGCTCGTTGAGGATCTTCAGTTGCGAATGGCTGGGTCTGAGGATTTTTTTCTTCTTGAGCAGTTTTGCATAGCATCCTTTTGGTCTAGGAGGGGACCATGTGCTTTATATTGTGACTCTGCTCTTTGGTTTCGAGGTGGTGAGTCTTTCAGTTCCTTTCGTGGCTTTGCAGCCTCTGGTCTTTTTGTTGTTGAATCCTTGCAAGTTTTCCTCCTTGTTTCCTTGAAGCTATTTTTCGATGGGTCTGAGGAATTATGGCTTCATGAGCAGTTTTGCACAACATCCTTTTGGGTTTTGATGGGTTGCCCATATGCTTTCAACTGTGACTCTACTCTTTGGGTTTGAGGTGGTGGTTCCTAGAGGATTTCAGTTCCTTTCGTGGCTGGCAAGGGCCTCTATTTTTCTTGTCATTGAATCCTTGCGAGACTTCCTCTTCTATGACCTTGAAGTTGTTGAAGGTTGTCTAGGATGCATGGCTACTATTTTTTGTTTTGTGCTCTAACACCTGCAGTCATGCATCTTTGGGACTCTCTTCTTTTGAATTCCTATGGCACTTTCTCGTCCTTTCCTTCAGAAGTGTTGTTTTGCTACTGTTGCTTCTTCTGTTGGGTAGGTGTTCTCGAAGGCTTCCTTTTTGCATAAGGACCCTATGGCCTAGGGTGTTCCTTTGCTATTGAACCACTACAGTTCCATTTTACAGGCTTTTGTTCCTTCTATATTTTTGCTCGGGCTCCCCTGTGTGGGATGCTTGTTTTCTTTCAGTTCTCTATTTCCCAAGGGTGGTTTCTAGTTTTCCCACCCTTGGGTTGTTTCAAATTTCAAATTGATGGCTTTGTTTCTTTTCCCGCCTTTGGGAAAGATTCAAATTGTCTTTTAGTGGTTGGGGCGGTCTGGCTCTTTCTCCCGCTCTGTATGTGCTTCAAAATCTTGTTTGGTGCCCTTTAATTCAAATTTGGTTTCTGGTGGGCCTTCCCTTCCTGCCCGTTTTTCCTTTGGTGCAAAGGAAGACGTGTTCCTCTGGTGCAAAGGAAAGCGCTTTCCTCTGTTGCAAAGGATGACACCTTCCTTTCTGGTCCTCTTGCGTATTCCATATTTATTCCTTTTGGCTATCCTTGCCTTGATTTAATCTGATGTACTTTGATGCATTCTGATCCATTGTAATCAGGTTTTGGGATCCTTGACAAAAACCCACTTTAATCTACCAAAAAAAAAAATTAAAGTACAAAGGAAGATTCTAATATCTAACTTTTTGAGTTGAGATGGATTTGTATCTATCTCATGGATAAGACTCTCATAAAACATTTGTTCATAGCCTTAACAAGTATATCTTGACTAGCGTAGGTAGATTTACACTTAAGTAAATCTTAGTATATCTCTTGTTGAAATCAAGCAATTTTTTCCTTTATGTCTTTAGCATAAATCTACGCTTACACAAAGTGCTTTCATTGTTTGTTTAGTATAGACTTTGCTTTTCGAAAACACACTTTATTTTTCCAAAAAAAAATAAAAAGGCTTTCATAGCTTTAGTTTCTTTTCGCATTTAGACTTCTAAAAGAAAATCAATCACACACACCAACAAATTTTGTACATATTGGTGAAGTTGAATTTCATCACCAACCATAAATCGAGATCAACGACATTGGCTTTCATATCCAACCATTGACTCACCCCATAGCCACCATAGTAGCCCCCACAAGTAGTTTTCTAGACTTCATCACCAAAAAAAACTCCCTATCCTTGAGAGTATCTCAAGGTAGGTTAGGATAGATGCCCCTACTCACAGGGCTATACATAATTCATGAGTGTGCAACTATCTTTTTTAACTAAGTCTGCCTGAGGGTGAACTAGAAGCCCATTTGGTCTACACATGTTTCAGACAATGCAACCTCTTTCATAATAGGTTTATATTCTTCCTTTTTGTTATCCATAGCCATATCTATCATTAGAAGTCATTTGCTTGTTTGTGCATATCCAATCCTTACGTACATTTGGGTATAGTGGGGGAACGTGGATAAACATACCCCCCATAGATCTCATTCATCCACCCCTTTCATTTGGTTCTTAGTGGTCTTTATACTTGAAAACACACCAAAACACACCAAACAACATAAATAATAAAACAAAATCATACCTCCACTAGCTATATAAACTAAACTCAAAACACTTCCACACATAAATACACAATCAAACACTTCACTCACAAACTTGTTTGCTATTTGTGACAACACATGCTTGATTAATTTGTTCTTTTTGTTACAAAACTACCATAGACATCAAAACAACTTCAAAACTCTTCCTTTCTATTTTTCCACAATTCTATCTTTGTAACATGTCTTTGTCCCAACCATACGGATATGTATGGTCAATTCAACTGCAGGGATAGGTCTAGTCAATCGAAACCTCACAAACACACAATTTCACTCAGACTTGTTTAGACAACTAAATTTTTTTATCAAAACTAGTAACTACCTCTTTCTTTTTAGTCACCTACTTATTATTCACCTTTTCATCATGGTGCTTACTTGAATCCAAGCTAGAGATCAAGCACACCTAGCCATGGAAGCCTCTTAGGTGACCCCTCCACCCTTAACTACTTCCTCTAGTCTACTTAAGAAAATAATTTTCACACCACCCCAAAATTTGTCTAACTATTCTTAGGGATAGAGCACGGGAAACATGACCCAACTTGGCCCTTTAACCCTCGAGCAAGCCTTTTAATACAATTCCACTAATGTATTATAGGCTTACAGCCTTCCAACCCTTGCGAGAATATCCCTTCAGTTGTTCTTTTCTCAAATGTCATTTGTTTTTCATTCAAAACTACCCTACCTTTCAACTCTTATGACAATCATTCTTTGCCTTCTTCTCATCATCCATAACAAAACTCATCTCAATTTTCATTGTCTCCTCTTCATAGCCCCCATATTAACTCTCCTTCCTCATCTCAAAGCCAAGATCACTCCTACACTATCTATCAAACAGTGGAAATGGTTTCAATCACTCTTACCCTAATACATAGGTCACTTCTTCTTCACATCTCGCTTCATCTCAAAATCCTCCTCAACCACCTCCCTCATCTGAATTCCTTGATTTTATCCACTTTACTTATTTACATCAAGGAGTCTCATATTATTCAGGTTCTATTTTATCTACCACCCTCTATCAATTTACGCCTCCCCTTGAGGCTCATCTTCTCAACATCACCCCTTCCTTTTTCAATTCCCCTCCAAAACTTTTTTCAACTGACATATATGGAGCATCTTATTTTGGTTATCCCACTTATTTGCTACCTTGCTCTTTCTATATTCCACCATCTCCTCCTTTTCATTCAGCACATTCTATTCCTCTCTCCTCATTCAATCCCTAACTTCCACCCTATCTTCAACACCTTTCCATTTATTCTTCTTTGTAATATGCACAACCCAACTCTTCCAATATTCGTCTACCACCTATTTCTTAGATTAGTTATTTCTCATCTCCTACTTATGGTCAACCTCCTCTTCCATATCAATCCACTCAAGCATATTTCGTCACTTCTCCCCCTTCTTGGACTTCTACCCCAACTACTACTCCATATTTTTTACTTCTTTCATATTCTCCATATGAGTGGCCTTCTCTAAACTCACAAATCCCTGATAAAATTGTTCATCACATGCACATTCAAGTGCCCAATCAAATGCACAATTAAATTCCCACTCAAATGCACAATCAAGCACCCAGTCAAAAGCACAATCAAGTGCCCAATCAAGCACACAATCAAGTGCCCAATCAAATGCACAATCAAGTTCCCACTCAAACGCACAATCAAGTACCAAGTAAAATTCACCATCAAGTGCCCAATGAAATACACATCAAATGCCCAACCAAATTCCCAACTGGGAGGTCTATCAAGCACATGCTCAAGTGCCAAATCAAGCACACATTCAAGTTCCCAACTAAGCAAATACACAAGTACCCAATCAATAACAACAATAGGTACCCAATCAGATACATTATCCACTAGTTAATCAAATTCCCTCACATCCAAGCCAACCTCCCATAGTCCAACCTAATAAATGGGCTATGCAACACCAGGAGTTTCCACCTTTTTCCTTTCATCCTTATTATAATTCCTATTCTTCAACTCCTCAACTTCTTAATTCCTCTTCTCTGATCAATTATGACATATATCATCCCTAAATACCTCATGCATATTATCCACCTCCACCACCATATCAATACAACTACCCCTATTCCTATTATCCTAAACCACCCCTCATGGACACCCTAGTTTATCCTATACAAGTACCACAAATACCTCAAATGAGATGCAAATTATGAGGGAGCAACTCAAAAAATTGGAATTACAAACAAGTGGTTACGGGCCCCAAAATACCACTTATAGCCAACTTTGCAATGACCCCATTAATCCCTTTATCTCCATGCATCCTCATCCTTATAGGTTTGAGATACCCAAATTTGAGAAGTTCAAGGCTAAAGAGGATCCCAAGGAGCACTTAAAAAACTACAAGTTTACATGTTTTCACATCAATGGTCATGACCCCCTTATGCTCCATATCTTCCCTTTGTCCCTTAGGGTTCAATCCCTGGATTGGTATAACAATCTCCCTCAACATAGTCTATTTACATTTGAGAAATTGGTTAATGCATTCCTGGAACATTCTTCCATAAACATCAAGAAAAGGACATCATTCCCTAGTCTCTATAGTTTGTGATAGTTTTATAATGAGTCAATCATTGACAATGTTTCCATGTGGAGTGGGGTTATCAATGACCTAACATTTTCCTACCCACCCACATAGTTGGTCAAGATATTTGCAAAAAGTTGTGCCAAAAATATATCCACAACATTGCAAATACAACAACACTGCTCTTTTGAAGATGCCATTGTTCAAGCTAAAGTCATTTAGGATATTAAAATCCAATAAGGAGAGGTTAAAATCCATAATAAAATTGAATACCCCACAAACTAGAGATTCAGTAAGGGCACCTCCAATCCTAACCCATCCAAACTCTCTCAAACAAACCAAATTGTGTTGAGCACAAAACCTGTCTTGTCACAAAAATATACTCAACCATGATAACAAGGATATCAACAATCTAGTCCTCCATTTCCTCATCCTTCACCTAATCAACTGCTAAATTTCCTACCATGTCCAACACATCCACCTCACAATTGGACCCTTCTTTTTAAACCCCTACCCAATATTTTCCAAAATTTATATGATGCAGGACACATCGCTCTGTCTAAAATTAGATTGGATGACCTTAGTCATCCAAAACTAAAAGGCTATAATGAGCATACCTTTTGTGAATACCATAGAAAAAGAGGACATGATATCAATAATTATCACCAATTTCACCATCTAGTTCAATATCTCATTGATCGTGGAGCCATACACATTGATAGCCCTTTGACTTACCCAAATAAAAACCTAAGGATTTACAGAAGCCCTCTACCCGAGCATGAGATGCAATAAATTTAGTTTGATTCTTTGACATCACAACCCCCACCTTGGCAAATCAACCATGTGAATATTGACCCATCTTAGCAAGGTTTTGTAGGTATGATCAATATCACCACATGAAACCAAAGATACACTATATGATCCAATAAAAATTTAAACCCTCCTATCATACTATATTCTTCCCCCATGCCACCGATGTAGTGTACTCCTCTCCATTCCATGATATGTTGTGTCCATCTGAATTATTCTCACGTATTAACTCTACACTATATTGGCAAAGTTATAAATATATGACCTCCTACAATAATCGTAGCCTCATTGCAAGGCCCTAAATGACATCCTATGGTCCATAGATTTGGAAACCAATGACACAAACACCTTTCCAAATTTTTTAGATAGTGTGCATACATGCATGCAACCTTCAATTTTCCTCTATGATCATGAAATAACAATCCTTGAAGGAGTAGGGGTTGATCCCCCTATGTATATCATGGCATGCCTTGATGGACTAACATTCAATTTTATCTTAATAAAAATTAGTTCATCCATCAACATCATCTTTATTGCCACCCTCCAACATCTAAACCTCCCACCTAGCCATATCACCACCCCATACCTCAACTTATGGGCTTTTAATGACTCTCTCCACTCCATAGTAGGCTTAATAATCCTACCTATCTAGGTAGGCATCAAAACAATACCCATATTATGGCATGTCATTGAATGGGAGATGCAATACAATATTCTCCTAGAGTGACCATGGATTAGGGAAATGCAATGTATCCCTTCTATGCTCCATCATTTTTTAAAATATCTTCATGATGGACACATGCATTGCATTTTAGTTGATGATTATCCCTTCCAATTTTGCAATATAGCCACCCAATCGTAGGGTCCACCCCTATCTTCCACTCACCTTACATCTATCATTCTTCCTAATCCCATTTTTTCTCCTAATACACACCCATTTCTAGGATCCTTTAGCCCTCGTCTACCCCCTTCCATTGGTCCTCAATTTATCCCATAATTCACACACGCCACCCATGCTATCTCACCTACTCCTAGAGAGTGCCACTCTTGGAAGTGTTGTGCTATGCAATGTAATGCCCAACTCACTGAGCTTGATCCGTCCATTTCCTCTCTCCCCACCAACATTACTCATGAATCCCAACTTTCATCATCATTTTATTCTTCTTCACATCGAGGGTCTCTATGGTAACAAATGTGTTAAGGAATGCCCCATGTATCTATACTTATGACCAATCCTAGTCCATGGGAGTACACTGTACATAATGCTCATATCTCCCATCCTAGTGTGCAGTCCATTAGAGATTTTGGTCATCCTCAAGATGTACCTCTAACTATAGACATCATTATTCCCATTGGTCCACCAACAAATCAAACCAATTTTGTATATGGAAGCATCAACACATCCTCAAAAAAACTTGATCCCAAAGATCCAAAGGATAGATCTTACAAAAACCTAGATTACATGTCTAACCTGTCATTTGCCATATGGTATTTCTAACATTTTAATGCGTAAGGTTTTAGTCTTGGGTTCTATGAAAAAGGCCCTAGAAACCTCATTGACACACCTTATAAATAATATAAAGATAAATTAGGTTTAGGTTATAGCCATAACCACATAGACATTCTTGAGGATGAACTCCAACACCTTGTCCTTGATACTTTCAAAGGATAATTTTGACATCGATACCGAGTACAAGTCCCTCAATGAAAGCCTCTCCCCTAAATCTATGGTAGACATTCACCCTAGATTTTTCCAAGTTTCATTGATCCATATCACTTCCACCAACACTTCTGATTATGAACTTGATTCCAACTTCGACAATATCTCAACTTGACATTCTTTCTATATTGAGTGTTAATATTGGTTATTAACCTTGGTATAATATAGTACTTTATTTATTGATTTTGTAGCTAAGTATTTTAAATAAATCTTAGGTATTAATTAACTCCTTAATAACACCATCTAAAAATAAATCCTATGCTTACAATACAAGCATAAAACCCACTCAAAGTAAACAATATTGCACACCATTATTTTATCCTTAAGCAGGTGGCTCTTTTAATATAGTCAAATGCTATCACCAACCTATGAAGGAGGCTCAAAAGAAACTTCTTTACCGAATGTTGTGACCATACAATAAGTACAAATGTAATGCATCTATATGAAGGGCATTTTGTTACCCTCAAGTTGTTGATGAACAAGTCATCCATCATTTCCCAAATTTTCTCTCAACTTGGGTGTTTATCCAATGCCAATCCATCGATGAGTGTACTTGGTCCTGCAACCACAAATATATCAGTAGTACCTTATTATTAGAGTAGAAATCAAAGCATATAATGCAACTACCCATTCTTATTGATAACATAAAAAAGACTATGCATTAGATACCCACACATCAATACATAAATCAATGTCAATAATAGATCCTATCAGCAAGGTTTGTTATAAAATCAACTCTGTTACTCAAAGTCATGTAACACAACCCCCTGTCAATCCATCCAAATGGCCATACAACTCCAAAATTGTCGTACTTTATTGAGAATTGATTTGGGTATAGGAGTTGAGCAATACCTCCAAGATGTGTCTATTTTTGAACTTACCTCTATGGGGCTTCCATCAAATGTGGTTTAGGTCTCTCTTAATAATATGTCAAAGTTTGTATCAAGTCCCTACCTATGCATTGTTATACCGATGAATTAAGACTAGATTCCAAAATTATGAATGACTTCCTTGGACATAGCCTTTAAATAAGATCTCTCTAGAGTCTCTACTTGTAATTATTGCTATGATAGCAAAAATGTAATTTAGAAAAACTCATAGACATGATTGAAAACATTACTGCATACACAAGTCAAGAATGTTACTTGTAGGAACTTTTCATGTAGCCTTACTTCACTCCAAGCTGGACCAATAAAAAGTGGGATAGGCCAAGTACACACTATCTTAAGGTATTTTCTACCTTCAATAAAAAAAGAGGAACTTTAATAAAAGGTGAACAAACTTAAAATCTGCACTAGCATTAGATATTCCATCTATAGTTGGTGCTCATCTTCCATCCAACCCAGTCGCATCAAGGGTGTCAAGGCTCACACAATATTTTTGATGAAGAAAAGGGTATATAAGAAGGGTAAGCTTTGACCAAAGCCAAATCAATACATGTGGTGACCAATTGGGAGCTCTACAAAGGAAGGCACTAGTGCTTCATCGAGAAGGTCTACCATTTATCGAAGGAGGTTCCACCTCATCCAAGGACACGTGGTTGCCATGAGCACAAAGATAAAAATAAGCAAAATAGCATTAAATAGGACATCTGCCAATGGCACCAAATTTTGAATTTCATGGCCAATCCTATTAGAGTCAATCATACACAAATTGTGGCCACCACCCACATACATGTGAACCTACCTTGTCAACCTACATTAGCCAAAAAGGCCATATTCATCATATCAGCAAAGCAATGCACCCAAGGAGAAATGCGATGGAAGAGTAATAGTGCAACCACTCTAATACAATAGTAGAGAGTCGATTCAAACATAATTGATCATTTGAAGGTCTAAAAGCTTTTAGAATTTATGGCTATAGATCCAAAGACCTTGAAGTTATTGTTGTAAAAGTTGTAGACAGATTTCTTAGTTATAAGAACAAAAATATTTATAGGTATTTTACATAGAACTTTGAAGGGAGGGCACCCTCCTCTTTGCTTATAAATAGACCCGATTTCATAATAAAAGGTATTGGAAGTTGTTTGCTCATGCTTGGTACCTAGTCTTGCAGGCTCTTTCTGTCACCTTATTTCATATTGTAACAAGGGGAGCCCAAAACTTTTCTCATGCCTAGGGAGCATAGAACCCTCTAGGTGCTATTATCTTGTAATTCTTTTAAGCATATTAATGGAAATCATGACTAAATTTTCTTTGTCCTCCTCTTGACTTGTCTTGGGTCCTAGTGGTGTGTTTGCTTAGTTGTGTTCACTAGACATAGGTAGCATTTTTTGTGTTCAATTGCCACTTGTTGTAGTCAAAAATTTGGGGCCCTAATTCTTTGGTGCATCACCCCCATAGCTAAGAACTTTATTTTTTTTGTAAACATTTAATTTTCTATTATTTACTTTCAATGCAATTCTTTCCTGACCTCAGCTTGCGGAGGTCATTGTGCATCAAGGACTTAAATATGATGAGGAGTTATCCTTTATTAAAAACCTTGAAGGTTGCCCCACAAATGGTTTCCCTATCTATGGTGCTTACTGCTATTTTTCTCTACATAATGCAAGGATGTATTTGTCTTGTCTGGCCCCTCTGGTCTACCTCAATGGGTGCATTTTGAAAGAACAATAATTTTTTTGGCATGCTCAAGGAGACAAGCTTCTACATTTTCCCCACTAAGATTGAAGAAGTTTTATTATGATTTTGGTGAAGATCACAGTCTTCCTACTTGAATAGAAGAACCTAGACAATTCACTTGGTGACTTCGCTTGATGAAGCATAATAAAAAGTGTAGACACCTAAAATGCGTCATGTCGAAGGTGACTACTCATATGGACATGCTACAAGGCCATATGGAAGATCTTGGATAGACTCCAAGATAGAGCAGTGGTTCTAACCACTCATTTTGGGCTCCTTGGCCTAATCAGTCTGAACCGTAGCTGAGACCTATGGTCTATAGTATGAACCGTGGCTGAGACCTACGGTCTACAGTCTGAACCGCAGTTGTCACCTACGGTCTAAACTGAAGTTCAGTTGGCCTTCATCCGAGCCAAATCGGTTGGAACGACCTTTTGTTCTAGAAGAAGGTGGTTAAAGGACGGAAGCTTCCAATCCAACTATCCTAACCACCCCTTCTTGATCTTGGCTTCTCCATGAAGCCACCCCTAGCCCTTGGGTAGTCCTATAAGTACCCCTTCAAATTAGGGTAAATGATATAGTGCATTTTGATAGCGAAGCACTATCAAAATAATCAGAGAGAGAGTTGGAGATTAGAGCAGCGAAGCCCTATCGAATTGTGGACTCACTTGAGTGCACTAAGAGAGAGATTTGTTGCTATCACTTTGCCAACCCAAGCATCATGACAAATTGTGCCATGGATGCCCTAAGGAGCTAGAACTCCAAGAAATGCAAATTTGGGAAAACGGAGGCCCTATCAAGCAATTCAACCACCAAACCTATCAGAGGACACTGAGGCGACCCTTGATCATCAATTTGACAAGGAGGATCAAGACCACAACCCTAGAATTGGAGGGCAAAACCATTTGATTGCTCACCATGGCTAACAACCATGGTTTACAGTGCAGACCGCTCATCCGAGCTACGGTTTGCAATAGGTATAAGATCCCCTTACTGTCTCTTTTACAGTATGCTTAGCTAGGTTAGATTAATTAGTTTAGTACTTGATTTGGTAGTTTAAAGACTCTGACTGACTGGATTAAGGATTTGATTAGATTTACTCCATTTTAGCAAGTAGGGCATAATTAGTTTCTTTCTATGCTATAATGCTTCATTTCATACATTTGATCCATTAGATTGGTAGTTGTAGTCCTTATTTACATATTTCTATCAATATTTATAGGAATTGCTTATGTTTAGTATGGTTTATCCGCTTTCTTGATTTCGTGTTGCTATGTTATCTTTGTGTATATTTCCTTTAAAGGGCCTCATCATGAGAGGCTTCATATGCTTTTAATGCTTTTCTGTTGTTTCTTGACCATAGGAAATCAGATTCAAAGGAGATTCAACCATCCAATTCCTTCCTCAATGCGAAGAAGAGGGTTCACTCCACCCTAGAGCAGTTTGTGTCACCTTAAAGGCTTGAAAAGTGCATTGTATCCCCAAGGGGATTACAACATTGTAATTGCGTATCAAAAAGGGGTATCCCTAAGAGGGATTCATTTGTAACACATGAATTGGTTCCAAAAGGAAATAAAGATGCATTTTACTTAATTGTTTAGTCTTTGTCAATTTGTGTTTGAATATCACTTTTTACTTCACTTTACGCAATTGCAATATCGGGTGCACGCCTTTATGGTCGTATAGAAGGCGATCACGATGGGACTCTGCATTTTAAGCACCTAATATGACATCTTCTATGTTTTTTTGGATTGCAGGTGCAAACCGTAGCTTCCAGTTGTGGTCTCATTGTTGGCCCGTGGCTTCAAGACGCGGCCTACAGTTAGAACCGTGAATCAGACCTACGGTTTACAACAGATAGATTAGATTACAGAGGACAAAACACAGACCGGATGTGGACCTGAGGTAGGTCCCACTTTTCACCCTCTGTAACTTTTTCTGTCTCTGTGTTTTTCTAGAATGCCAAATTTGCAATACAACTAGGAAAACTAAAAAAAGGAAATGAACTAAGTCCTAGATTTGTATTCATGTTTGCATCATTAGAAAGGCATTGCTAGGAACAACGAACCTCTGAGTGCAGTTCACCCTAGAATACAACGTGCTTGATAAAAATTGTGTGTTGGTTTGCATGCTTGAAGCCCAATCAGAGGCTATATCATCGTAATTGCATTGTCAAAAATCATTTAGGATATAGCATGCATTCTCTGAAATGAAACGTTTATTTTTGCATATCATGTAGGAAACAATCATTTATGCTATATTATGCATTTTCCTTTTATGCAAAAGAATAAAACGAACCACACACACCACGTTGCAATTAAACGCTAGTGAGTTGGGAGTGACATCCAACCACTAGTAGGGTCCAACGACGGTGGTAGTTATTTCCATCTATTGGCCCAAATCCCATGTACCTATTGTTCTAGACCAAGGCCGGGCCCAAGAACCTTTCGTACCCTAGAAAATTTGCATGTATTCTCTTCGGAGGGTATAACGCTGACTGGGGAAAATGGGTGAGGGACTGGTAGGACCGGTGCTCCTTGTCCGAGTGTGGAGTTTCATTGCCACACATGGGGGATTTACGTGGCCTGGATTCACACCCAGGTTGTCGAGCTGCGAGCATACCGATGAAAGCCAATTTAAACTAAGAATATCATCCAACAAGTTTTACAAAACACGATAAGGAGTTTCTTTACTGATACAACAAATTTGAAACAACATCAAATAGTTTAGGGCTCACTTTTAAAATGTAAAGGAGATAATCACATTGTTTACATTGTATGCTTCTTTATCGCTTAATTCATCAAGATAAGGCCTTCCTTGAGGCCAAAATTTTTAGTAAGAGAGGTTTCCTCTCAAGACTTGTCTAGTTGGCACATCATGACAACTAGGCATAGTCGAGCTCACTCATGAGCTAATGACTCGAATATGCAGAGAGAGGCCCTCAATGCCTCTGATATTCCCCTAAGGATCTTTCAGACCTCGCACACCTCCTTTCTAGGCATCACACGCATCATTCACCTAAGGATCTAATCCTCCCAGTGTGACACTCTGATAGTCATCGCGAGCTCCCTTCATCATGCAGGGGGTTCACCCATATAGGCCATGGGGTTTCTCCACACACAGAGAGAACCCACGTTGTTAGGTCTCCTCCTAGCGAGATAGAGAGTTGTGGATCCTACTCCATGAGTCAGTCATATAGGGAACCTGAGTCTCATGCAGCCCATAAGAGGTGACTACTCCAAGACCAATTGGAGGAGGCATGCATTGAGCGTGAGCATCTAGAGCATGAGTGCACAGAGAGAAAGAGAGCACATCAATAGAGGTTGGATGAGCTCCAACAATAGGAAGAGAGGATTTACCAATAGAAATTACGTGAAGAACAATCATGTGAGGTAACTCCTAAAAAGAAGCTCATACCTAGAGTGCTTAGGCAACAAGTCAACGCGATGCATCCTACGCATCATCAAGAGTTACCTCTTAAGAAAGTAGATAGCCATTCTTCTAGGTGGATAGACATACCTAGGGTTATCGAAGAACAACAAAAAGACAGGTTCAGAGATCCCATGCGTAAGCATGAGGTTGAGAGTAGTCAAGTCCGACAGGTGAGCAATGTCAATGCTCAAAAGTCATCACAATCCTTGGGGCATATACAGTCTATTCCACCATATAAGGAGCCTGTGATTACTTTCCATAAACAAGAATTCAAACCTATCCCTATCAAGGAATCTGATCCTCCATTGCATATCATAGCGAGGATAAATCAGATTGCGTATAAGCGAGTGTTGGTGGATACAAGATCGTCGATTAATATCATCACCACCTCTACATTCAAACATCTCAAAATTCCACCTTCCCACATCAAGGCATCGAATTTCATGCTACAAGCTTTTAATGATGTGGAATCCCCTACAATGGGCACAATAGTCCTCCCCATCGAGGTGGGACAAAATATTATTCCTACATTGTGCTACGTTTTAGAGGGATCAAGACAGTATAACCTGCTACTTGGAAGGCCATGGATAAGAGCCATGGAGTGCATACCGTCCATAGTGCATCAGTGCATTAAGTACACCCATGGAAATGAATTCCATATAGTAGAGGTGGACCCAGATCCTTTCAAGTATTATAAACCTGAGGATCACCCTCAAGAATCTAGTGGGTCACCTAGGCATCTAAACATTCAACTTGGGGAGTCTATCCAGAGTTCGGATGCAACCCCGTAGACTGTGGTGGAATTACTTTCACCACCTCTACCCTTGGTGGTCTCACCTATCACCCCTCCATCCTCAACATCTCTTAGTAGGGAGGGATTGATGAATGTAGTCATGGAGATGCTCACAACTATCTCTGATGTGTCTTTAGAGGAGCCTCTTGCTCCTATCGAAGCAGAAGAGCCTATGGTGGATATGGATGAACCTGAGTGTATCATACCGTCTTCATCCACCATATTACGAGATAGTCCTCATGAGGATGATGTTGAATATGAAGAGCTTATAGAGGCAAGAACCACGGTGTCACCCACCATGGAGTCCAGTGAGGATTTAGGTCAACTTTTTGTCGAGTCTCTACCTATGGATCCTATCCTGGAGGCATCGCATGAGTATGAGGAAGGTTTAGTTATCATGACTGAAATAGGACAACCTCAGTATGTTGACGAGTCACCTATGACTCATGCAATTATGGAGTCTTCTCATGATTTTGTGGGAATGGTTGACATTAAGCCAGCATATCAAGTGATTCCTAATAAGATAAAGTTGAAGATGGGGAAATCTAGCAGTGCTTCCACATCACTAGGACCACAACCTTTGAGATTAGTCACTCTTGACTCATTTATTGTGCCACCTTCTTAGGTACAAGGTCAAGTGTGTACCCCACATTATATTGGGGGTACTAAAACTAACATCGTTCAACACGATGAAGTAAAACAACAACCTAAACTGAGTCGGGTGCATGAACATGTGGATAGCATTGATGAAGTGTGTCATCAAGAAGCATCTGCATCAACCCAAAGGAAGGAAATAGGTGATTTGCAATTACCTAATGGATCTTTAGCATCCACTTTCTTATTTCCTTCAATAGACAAAGGTATTTTGAATCAATCATTGGAAATACACATGAATTCTTTGTCAGTCTTGCAATCCATTCTAAGTCATCTAGAACAAATGGAGCATCGAATGGATGAGCAAGATAAGGCATTGCATTTTATCATGAACCAACTTGGAAAACTGGGATCACAAAAGCAACCCTTGTCTGAGGCTGAACCACTTCCTATGCAAGTACAAGAAAAACCTCAGAAAAAGCAAGAGCCCATGCGGCCAACCCAACCATTGGGTCCTCAAAGCAAGCCAATGCGGGTTGAGCACCCAAAATAGTTGCAACGTATTTGGACTCCTTTAAAAGAGTCTATGTCTGACATTTTTCAGAAGCTGCAAGAGGCTAAGGTCATCACCTTACCTGATATCACCTCTTTAGACCCAAATAGAGCTAAGCCTATGGGTTACAAGGAGCATCACTATTGTCTCTATCATCGAATAGAGGGTCATGGCATTCAGGATTGTCATGAATTCAAGAGTGTGGTGCAAAACCTGATAGATAAGGGGGTTTATAAGGAAGATGGTTCTCTTATAGTGCCCCAACATGCTAAAATGGAGGTCACACCTCCTCAGGAGTGACCCCGAGGTCGTCAATCGCCTCGTAGGCCCGATAAGCCAATGCAGCGAGTAGTTTCATTTTAGATGACTACTCTAACTTTGTTCCAAAAGTTACACGAGGTAAAGGCATTCATATTGCTCGAAGTCAAGCAAAGGGCATCCAAGACTGGGTCACCTGGTAAGATCCCCTTTGTGTGTATCATCGAGTGCATGGACATGACATTCGAGATTGTCAATCATTTAAGAGGGTCATCCAAGACCTAGTAGAATGAGATGCGATCCACGAGGATGGTTCACTCATTCAACCCTGCCAAGACATAGGCACTCCACTGAGGTCCATGCCTCAGTTGGGAGAGTTGATTTCTATCACTCTTCCTAAACAAGATGATTATATTTTAGTGAATAGCATACACGTTGGGGTCTCCAAGGTAGCATACCTTTCCCACCATCCACACCATATTTTATAAGGTAAAGTGAGGGATTTAGAGGTATCACACCTCACTCACCATCACCAATTGGCACGTACACTAGGGGTACATAGGGTAGCATACCCTCCCCAAAAGGCTCCAAGGGTTCCTAAAACCGCTTGGTCATGTCAAAAGGCTCCAAGGGTTCCTAAAACGCTTGGTCAGCAAAAAGCTCCAAGGGTTCCTAAAACCGCTTGGTCATGTCAGCAAAGGCCCCGAGGGTTTGCTTAAAACCGCTCGGTCATCCCAAAAAGGCACCAAGGGTTTTTGAGAAAAGCTTGGTCAACCCAAAGGTCCCGAGGGTTTGCTTAAAACCACTCGATCATCCTAAAAGGCTCCAAGCTCTCTTGTGAGTATTTTGGTCAATCAAAAAGCTCCAAAGGTATTTCAAACCTTTGGTCAACCCCAAAAGGCTCCAAGGGTTTTCTTAAAACCGCTTGGTCATCCTAAAAGGCTCCAAGCTCTCTTGTGAGTATTTTGGTCAATCAAAAAGCTCCAGAGGCATGTACTCACCGTTTGGTCAAATATAAAGGCTCAAAATCCATAAAAATTATAAAATCAATAAAATCCAAAAAAATTGGTAAAGCATAAAAATCCAAAAACATGTGCATTTGCATTATGCATTTTCATTTCACACATGCATTCATTTCATTATTGCATTGCATATAGGCATTCGTCATCCGTTGCATTCCGTAGTAGAAGGGATTGTGTTTGTCAGTATTACAAATGATGCCACGTTTGTGTTTTAATCATGCACCTTTGCATTTATCATAATCCATTGCATTCATACACAACACCTATTGCTATGAGATATGTGTGTATACCAAAGTTTTCCAGTCACTCAGCCATACCTAGTGGGTTTCTCAGAC
Organism: Wollemia nobilis; assembly: GCA_028583015.1. NCBI lineage: Eukaryota > Viridiplantae > Streptophyta > Pinopsida > Araucariales > Araucariaceae > Wollemia > Wollemia nobilis. Next base: position 692,105 of record JAQPPZ010001870.1, read on the forward strand.
GTCGTAGAAAGTTGTTTTTGCTTTTGTAGATGAGGTCACTAGTTGTGATAGTACTTGGCATATCAGGATCCCATCACTAATGGAAACATTTAAAATCCTGCTAAGATAAGGGAGGATGAAAGTTGCGAAAGTGGTCCTGGGTATTTAGAGAGATGGGTTTTATTACCTGCTTATCTTGCAAATAGTTCGGTCTAGAGTGGTGAACCTTGGCAAAAGGACAAGAATTTCCCCTACTCGTACATAGATACACAGTTTAAATTTCAAACCCAAAGTTCAAAGTTCAAATCTAAAATGATATAGTGAATCAAAAGCACTATACAAATCCCTTGCTCAAGAAAAATGGGAATAAATAGTGATTTTTATCACTTAGAGTAAAACATGAAAAACAATGATTTTTATCACTACATATGAGCAAAAATTAAAACGGGGTGAGAACTTGAATCCCTAGATTGTTCACCATTCAAAGCCATAGAATGAACCCCGAGTGCAGCAATGGGTTGAAAGAGTCCTGCCTTCTTCTAGAGTAGTAGTTTTATTGGGTGATCCCCAAACGCAACAATGGGTTGAAAGAGTCCCGACTATTTTTGGAGGGGTAGTCCTAATCAATTTGCGAGATGAGCTAGCTCTAGGTGCCTGGGGTTGTCATAGTCCAATCAAGTCTGAAACAAGGATGATACGAACATAGGAGGAACCCGATCTCACATATGGGTTGGAAGAGTCCTGACTGACATCTGGGGTATGCCTATGGTCTATCTAAAAATACTCACATGCACACACAGGGGTAATGAACAGTTGGGTCATTCGTGATGAAAGCCTTGTCCAAAAAAAGCCTTGTACAGTTAGTATGTGATGTTTGAGAAGTCTACTAGGGTGTTTGAGTCTCATGGAAAACCTCAAAATTTTCTCTAATAGCAACACAATACCAAGTAATTCAAATCATCAAACTGCAAAGTATCGAATCCATGATACATCATTACATAAAGCACAATCAAGATATAGGATAGATACCGGATGGATATCAGAAATGATATCTAGATGACCACTAACTATATTGTGCATATTTTTCAAACTTGCAAAAGAAAATAGAATGACACATTATATCATTCGCATCATACCGCTTCATACCATTGCATTTCATATATGGGTGATTAATTGATTAAATTCTTGTAATGAGGATTTTCAATTACATTCATGATTTTTACACATTCTGTGGTGTCGTCCATTAGATTGTTAAACTTATATTGCATTCATTCCTTATGTTTTAAGTGATTAAAGCATACATGTTCATTTACATTAGATTACCATCATGTAAATAATGCATTACATACATTGCATCAGCATATCACGATATCATCATAAATTAAATGCATACAATAAAGCAAAATTAAATATGCATTTAAAAGTAAAACATCGCATCCATATGCATCCATCATAAAAAGCATATCTAAGCATCTAGATCACTGCATACCATCATCATCATAAAATTAAATAGCTATCTAGTGCATGTCATCCATACATCACATTACATAAGCATAGCATCAATATAAACATCTGCATCCATGTGCATAACATAAACATAAAATTAAAAATATACAAGTACACATAATGAGCCAAAATGATCAATATCATATATATATATATATGTGTGTGTGTGTGTGTGTGTGTGTCAAAAGAGTACATGGGGGTACATCAAAAATGCCCATAGGCTACAACTGTGTAGGTCCTCGACCTTACACTCAAAACTGGTACAATAAATATCTCAATAGATATGTACTATAGAGGGCCTGCACCCCTAACCTGAGAGTCACCGCCATCACCTCTGCCATCCCTGTGGCTCCTGTGAGAGCTAGCTCCGTGAGTGCTAGAGGACCTATGTGTCCTCTTAGTCCTGTGAGTCCTGTGGCTCGAGCTCATGGATGACTACCTTGTAGTCCTGGATCTGGTCCACTAGGACCTTGAAGCATGAGGATCCTCGAGAACCTGCCCACCTATCAATCTGATATACCCCTCCAACTAGGAGATGCGAGCTACCCTCGCATCACATAGATCATTCCCCGTCTCTACGAGGGAAGTGAGCTGCCTAATCTCTGTCATGGGGTCACGACCTCCTGGTAGTGTGGATGATGGTGCTGCAGGTGGTGCCATGATAGTATGGGAAGATGAAGGATCTCCCCTCTGAGCCAGGGCCAAATCCCTCTTTGCTATAGTTGTGCCCCATCGTGCCTCTACCAAATCAAGTGCACTAGTGAGCTCCTGGACCCACCCCTCCACCGTTGTAGCATGCGCTATCACAGATGTGATCTCCTCCTGGGCCTCTTATAGCTACCTCTCCCTGTCAGCTAGCTTCACCTCCAGAGTGGTGATAGAAGTATCCTACTGCAACTGCTGGGTCTATAGCCTCCCAACCTGACTTTGTAGATCAACAATCTGAGCTAGTAGCTACCCCACCTCACTATTAGGAGGTGCCTCACCCTCCTCTGATCCATCCTCCTCTGCCTCTACCTACGGAGCCTCCTCTACGGTGGCCTTTGTTCCCCATCCTCCCTCTATCCATTGGTGCATATTGCACCCCTATGGATCAGCCTCTACCCCATCGTCTATGAGGGGACCATATCCCTACCACTGTAGTAGGGACCACCAAGTGTCATAGGCAGGAGTGGTCCTAGCCCTAGAAATCCTTGAATCTTGAAAGTCATCAGCAGCATCCCTAAGTGGTGTAGGTTGTACCCACTATAAATCTATCTCCAATACCAGTTGCCTATAGATTATGGGTACCTTTGAGATGTCATGCACTAGCCCAAACTACTATAATACATGAGAGTAAAACTGATACTCCTTGATCTCTTCCTTGCGACCAAGTAGCCACCTATCTCGATGAGCCTGGTGTAGCCGCTCGTAAGCCTCATCCCATGAATCGTAATCCATGTATGGATGCCACTCAGTGTCATCCAGTTGGAGCATTGCAAATTTTCCAATATAGTGATCTATGTCCCTAGAATGGGACCTACTCTAGAATCTCTCCTCCTCATGAGGCTAGCATGCAACGTAGCACTGGTGCACATCATCAAGTCTGTGGTTGAAACTAGCATTAAATGCACTAAAATCCTATCATGGGAAGATCTTAAATGATAAATAAATGACTCCTAATAGATCAGAATATCAATAAAAGTAATAAATTTTGCAAATTTGGTGATGTTCAAGCACCAGGATCCACTAAAAATTCAAAATTAACAAAAAAACAAAAATTAAAAACCAAATGCACCTCGTATTCAATTATTTACTCTATACACTTGGCGGTTGCAGTGACTAACGCTCCATGCAATCCAGTGAGATGAGTAAATAACCATAAGGAAATTTGGGGCAAAATTGTCATGATTGATTTGATATGCTTCTTCTCAATCCCAAATAAGGCCTTCAAGGCTAGACTGCTCCACAAAAACGAGGCATTTCATATCATTTCTTTTATGACATCTTTTTTCAGAAAATCATCGAAAAACTAATTCAACATAAATCTAATTGGCATTGTATCATTTTGATTCCTAAGAAGGCTATTGTAGTCTGATTGCTCCATGGGATAGGAATGTGCAATTTCTATTAACAATTGCAATCATACGTTGAACTAGGATTAGCCAAGTAATCAAATGCTCAATTCTATGTTTGTGCAGATCATTCATTATGGTTAAGTGACCTCGTCGTTTCATACATTGTCATTACCCTCATCGAATTGTCACTTGAGGGGGTAGTCATAATATCATAATCATAATCAAATTCAATAGAAGATCCTTGATATCCTATATCCCTTGATCTTGTCAAATTGTGTTCATATTACGAATCATTGTCAACAGCTATCATAAGCTTACCCATTTTCTTGGGGTAAATAGAAAATATGATAGTTTTTCTTGTTGTTCTCTGCCTTTTGAATCTATGGGTCAGAAGATACCTATGGAATGCATAGTTGCATCGAATGAGATGAGAAGGGCACAAGATTTTCAAATTTAAGCCTTTCACCTAGTTGGAAGCAATGATTCTAGGATGCACGTCCTTTTGTTGGACCTAGGGCATATAATGTTGATCCGACTAATGATCATCATAGAACCTTCAAAATCATTTTAGGAGGTCTATTTTTTCTCAGTGTTTTACAATCTCACAATGCATCTCAAAATGGGTATCTATAGACACCTAAAACACGTCATGTCGAAAGTGACTACTCATATGGACATGCTACAAGGTCATATGGAAGATCTTGGATAGACTCCAACATAGAGAAGTGGTTCTAACCACTCCTTTTGGGCTTCTTGGAATAATCAGTCTGAACCATAGCTGAGACCTATGGTCTATAGTTTGAACCATGGCTGAGACCTATGGTCTATAGTATAAACCACAGCTATCACCTACGGTCTAAAATGAAGTTTAGTTGGACTTCATATGAGCCAAATCAGTTGGAACAACCTTTTGTTATAGAAGAATGTGGTTAAAGTATGGAATTTTCCAATCCAAATGTCCTCACCATCCATTCTTGATCTTGGTTTATCCATGAAGCCACCCCTAGCCCTTGGGTAGTCCTATAAGTACCCCTTCCAAAATAGGGTAAAATACAAAGCATACAGTGCATTTTGATAATGAAGCGCTATCAAAATAATCAGAGAGAGATTTGAATATTAGAGCAGCAAAGCCCTATCAAATTGTGGACTCACTTGAGTGCACTAAGAGAGAGATTTATTGCTATCACTTTGCCAACCCAAGTATTATGACAATTTTTTCCATGGATGCCCTAAGGAGCTAGAACGTCAAGAAATGCGAATTCGAACAAACAGAGGTCCTATCGAGCAATTCAACTGCCAAACCTATCATAGGACACTGAGGTTACCCTTGATCATCAATTTTACAAGGAGGATCAAGACCACAACCCTAGAATTGGAGGACAAAACCATTTGATTGCTCACCATGGTTGACAGTCACGATTTACAATGTAGACCGCTCATCTGAGTTGTAGTTTGCAACAGGTATAATATCCCCTTACTGTCCCTTCTATAGTATGCTTAACTAGGTTAGATTAATTATTTTAGTACTTAATTTGGTAGTTTAAAGACTCTGACTGATTTGATTAAGGATTTGATTAAATTTACTCCATTTTAGCAAGTAGGGCATAATTAGTTTCTTTCTATGCTATAATGCTTCATTTCATACATTTGATCCATTAGATTGGTAGTTGTAGTCCTTATTTACATATTTCTATCAATATTTATAGGAATTACTTATGTTTAGTATGGTTTATCCAATTTTTTTATTTTGTGTTGCTATGTTATCTTTGTGTATATTTCCTTTAAAGGGCCTCATCATGAGAGGCTTCATATGCTTTTAATGATTTTTTGTTGTTTCTTGACCGCAGGGTATCAAATTCATAGGATATTCAACCATCCAATTCCTTCCTCAACAAGAAGAAGAGGGTTCACTCCACCCTAGAGCAGTTCGTGTCACCTTAAAGGCTTGAAAAGTGCATTGTATCCCCAAGGGGATTACAACATTGTAATTGTGTATCAAAAAGGGGTATCCCTAAGAGGGATTCATTTGTAACACATGAATTGGTTCCAAAAGGAAATAAATATGCATTTTACTTAATTGTTTAGTCTTTGTCAATTTGTGTTTGAATATCGCTTTTTACTTCATTTTATGCAATTGCAATATCGGGTGCACACCTTTATGGTCGTACAAAAATACAAACCTTAAATAAGTCATCCGATAAAAGATAGATCAAGATTCTAGTGTAGGTCTCTATCTCATGCTTGTTGAAGAAAAATCTCCCCACTCGATGACTTCATTCTCAAAGGGAAGGCCCAAAGTTATATGAGCAAAAGGCCTATATCCAGAGCCTTCACTAGAGCTAATCAATAAGAGTCAGTACCACCTCTAAATTGAAGATAAATAAGAAGGAACTAACAACACAACATGGCAACCATAACACATCATCGTCCTAAAAGGTTTTTGACATGGAATGATAGATGTACCTTGATTCCACCAGTTCCACCTGACACATGGGATCTTATTCCTATCTTGGCACTCAAATCCTTTACTTCTCAAGAGAATATGTTGTCACTCTGATAGAATATTTGCAACACCTAATAAGCTTATGGTTTGTGCATTTTATTTAAAAACAATATATAGCCCTTAGGCTATTAATGAATTATTTTTTAGGAAGAGCTCATGAATGATACAGTAGTCTTAGCCCATGATCATTCAAAATATGGGACTGATTGGTAAACATTTTAGTAAAGTGGTTCAATGAGAATGCATATGGAGCATCCCTCCTAGAACAACTCACGACTATCAAGATGGTACCTATAGAGGCAATAGGTGATTTCAGCATCTGATTACATAAGACTTGGCAAAGGATTCCTGAAGAGATCTAACCATATTTGAGTATGGAATTCATTTACTATCTAAAAGCTTTTATTTCTAAGATTGCCATGATGGCCAAGTCTAAAGGTGGTAATTCACTACTAGAGGCTTATGGGATAGTTATCCAAGTTGAGAAATATTTAATCCAAATAGGAAGGCTAGCCCATAGACCATCTCCAACATTGATTTCCTCCATTCATCACCCCTACCACTACTATCTGACCATACAAACCACTACTAGTTTGACTCACCCTCCTATACACCTAGATCAAAATCAAGACTCCTCTCCTCCAGAAGCTAAAATGAAAAAAAAATCAAGACTAAGGATCCTCACTAATGATGTCATAGCCCTTAAAAAGTAGTATGACATCCAAAGGTTTCCCTATCAAAGTTATCCAAATCCTTCTTTTCAACAAGGTCACCTAGGCTTTCCCTCAATTGGATATCATAAGCCCCCATTTTTTGCCAATAATAATCCTAGTCATCCTTAGACCTGGACTCAGTAGATAGTAACTATGTTAGTCCCAACCCATCATGTTCCTACAAGCTCAGCTAGAGATATAGTCGCCACCCATTATAACTATGTTTAAGATCTTAATGGCCAGTACTATATTGCTCCTGAATATCCCCCTCTGATTATTGTCAAAATAGAATCTTAGGCTATTAAAACTTCCTCTTCTAACCACAATTCCACTCACCCTTCTCAGTTAGAAGTCTTGATGTCGAGTCAGGAACCTATTAATCAGTCTCTAATTGTGCCATTAATTGTTGACTTATCAATATTGGAGTAGACCTTTGTTACCTTGGATGAAGCAAAAGTATAAGCTATCTTGTATGAAGCAAGCCCCTCAAGTGGGAGGTCACAAGTTTAATCAGAGTATAAGATATGAGCCAAAATAAGGGTCATTGAAGAGCAAGGAACACCTATCCTAACTGAGGCTAAAACTCAAAGGAGATAAGTGGACAGTTAGAGGACCCCTCCAACACACGTTTCACTAGTAATTTGAGGCCAAGCAATCCTAAAAATGATAAGAGTTGCCCTTAAACCACCAAGGTAGCCTATTACAACTTCGTCAAGACCACCTTCAATGACAAAAAGACTAGGTTTTTTACAACCTCAATCATTTTGAGAGCCCCTTCATTTGTAACCTTCAATGTGGTGGAGCACCTAAGGAAGTCTACTATAGCCATGCCTCTTTGGGAGGTCCTCTCTATTCCAAAATAGATGAAGAACTTAGAAGAGGCTCTAAAGAAGTAAAAGGAGTTGAGCAAACAAGAAATGGACATTGTGATGTATATTTTCAACCAAAGGCCTAGTAGGCCCAAGCCTACGTCATTCTACTTGACCCTGATCTATGAAGATCAATTGATACTGTAGATACCAAAATCTAGCCACTTGTTGTCCATCCAGGTTTTCCCACCATTTCCACCCATTATTTACATATATTTATATATAATTGTTTAATATATATTTAAATATTAATATTTTATATTATATTTTTATATATATTTAATAAATATGTATATATATGTGTAAATAAATCCTAGTCATCTATCTAGTTCTAATCCTTGCCATCCATCTATCTTGATCCATGTCGGTTGCTTAGCCTTAATATCCACACTCTATTATATTTTAATCTTGGTTGTAAGATCAGTGTCATTGAAACCCTAACATACCTGAGTGGAGATTATAAATAGGATCCATTTTGATGGCTCAACCCCTAAGCAATTTGTATCCTAAATTCGAAGAAGCTATCGCAAAAGTTCCCTAAAGTTTTCAAGTGCTCTTCCCTTCCATCCTCGCTTGCCATAACCCCCACATCCTTTGTCGCCTCCCTCGCTCATCTATATCTGCTTCTACAAACTCTCCCCTTAGTCATTGAATGCCTTTGGGTGCTTCCTATCATTCTTGAGCACCTCTGGGCACTTCCTGCCCCACTGCAAAGCACCTTTGGATACCCTTCACCATCATCGAGTGCCCATAGGTATTTCCTACAGCTGCCAAGTGCTTGCAGGAATTTTATGCTAGATATTCTGAAGTCCCCCTAGCCTTCAGGTGATGTTAGAACATCGTCATGTCGATTTACTGCAATAAACTTCATCATATCAAAGAACAACAAATACATAAGGTAAATCTATTGTTTATTATTTTATTACATGCATTTTTAGTTATATTCATGTTATTTACAACAAATAGTTAGGGTTTTGGTATTTATCATAGAGGGCCTCACATTGTGGAGCCCTCACAGTTGCTACTAACTCATTTATTGTTTTAGTGTGCTGTAGATCTAGAAGTGTGACATTAGCATTGGATAGTTGCTTAAGTTGGAGTGGCCTGACATCAAATAAATAAAAGCCCACTCACTTCTTTTGGGAGCAAGGATGCATTTGAAGACACCACCAGCATTTTTTTTACTAGGGGTTTGGATAACCCTAGCCATTGTAAAATTTGTATCAAAGGATTCAAAGATCCTCATTGTAACAATGGAGTTTTTAGGCTCCCCCCATTAATATAAGATCATTCATTGTGCAATTTTGTGTTCTTTGAGTTCTACTTTCTATTTCATATTATTTGGTGTTGCATTTTTGTCTCTTCAAATGGTGATCATGGTGGGACCCCCTAAGGGTTTCTTTTTATGATTTGCCTTACTAATTTATTTGTTGTTTCTTTCTTATTTTGTAGGATTTTTAGAGGCACGAATCAAGCATTTTTCATTGGTTAGGGTTTCTAAATACTTGCAAGAAGTTGTAAAAGGTGCATGAATTCTTGACGATGCTCGAGGGCTATCTAGAAATTCCCAGGTGCATTTCAAAAATACCCAAGGGTATTTTATAGAGAGTTGGAGCAGAAACATAGGTTGTTTTGTAAGTCTACTAGCAAAACCCTAGCTTTTCTATTTATGTATTCTAGCAATCTTACGTTTTATTTAGGTTTCTAAGCTAAAAATAACATCATTAATTAAATATGGAAAAAAAATTCACATTAGCTTACATATTAGGTTTTATATTACTCATTTGCATCCATCCACACTTTCTATTTGAATTTTCTGGTTTCTATTGCATTCATGAATTAAAAAATATTACATTCTGATTTCATGTGAATGGAAAAATTGCATAATTAGTTTGCATTATAGGGTTAGGGATTCATATTTTTGTAGGTCTAAGTAGGAACATTATTCATATACCAAAAGTATCCCTGTACTTGGGTGATTCCATACGGAGGAGTAGATGAATCCCCCAACTATCTAGAGTGGGTTTTAAGTGGTGTACTCTACATCCTTTGGAAAATTTGGTATTGTGAGTAGTGGCTTCTAATTTATACTATTGAAAGTGGTTATCTTTATAGCATTGTATGAACACCATAGTAAATAAAAAAAAATTAAAATAATCACACACTACATGATTCACATTTAATAGTAGTGGTTGGATTTCATCACCAACCATTGAGATTTGGTGATAGTGGCTTTCATCTCCATCCACCAATATTTGTCCTTAAAAACCCTAGGTCACCCCTGAGTAAACTTATTGGATTTCATCACCAACAAGAATCTCGTTGCCCCAGCTTAGCCATAGTTTTTACCTTTCTTGGATTAATTTAGATTAACACATTTGAAACACACAAGATTGAAACCTAAGGAAAATGAACTCACATTAAAATGAGATAATCAATGAATGGGGTAAGACACACATGTTAAAAAAAATAGCATTGATTTTTTATTTTTCTAGTGAAATTTAAATTTTGTGCTTCAATTTACTTCATAATTTGTATTTTGGTTTACTTGCTTTATGGTCTTGACAAGAAAATAAAAGAAAGCATTAAATCAAGAAAATCCAATGGAATATTCATCCACATTCCCCAACACTTTGGTGGTAGAAGACCTGAATGTGATACAGAAAAATTTATCTACAGGTCCCTCACATTCCTTGCCATCCATAACCTTTTATATTGCGATGCCCCAAGAAGAGTCAACCTCACCAACTATTGACCATAACATTACCCACATAGACATGACATGAGTAGAAGCTCTTATGAAGTCTTATAACTATGTCTTAGAACCCATTCATAATTTCCCTAGTCAATATCCTACTTTACAGTAGGAACTTGCTCATTCCCAGCCATCCAGCTTCACCCAGATGTAAACCTAAGCCCTTTGGTCACATATCAATTTCAAAAATCCCCAAAGGCACCTAAGCCCTTTGGTCACATATCAATTTCAAAAAGCCCCAAAGGCACCTAAGCCCTTTGGTCACATATCAATTTCAAAAAGCTCCAAAGGCACTTAATCCCTTTGGTCACATATCAATTTCAAAAATCCCCAAAGGCACCTAAGCCCTTTGGTCACATATCAATTTCAAAAATCCCCAAAGCTACCTAAGCCCTTTGGTAACATATCAAAATAAAAAATCTCCAAAGGTACTTAATTCCTTTGGTCTCATCTTAATATTAAGCTTATCGGGCTAGGGGGAGTAAAAAAAAAAAACTTGAGTCAATGAAAATCATACACTTGAAAGCGGTCAATGCTTAATGTGATTTATATATATGTATATATACGTGGATATTAAACAAAAAAAACATTACATTTCATGCATTTAATTTGAACACATTGCATTCAAAAACATTGCATTTGCATACATTTTATTTTACAACTTTGCACTCTCACCACATTGCACATTTCATATTAAGGATCATTTATTAAGTTCAAGGTCTTACTTGGTCCAAAAAAGTCTTGTTGCCTTAATTAGGGGCACCTTAACAATATCATCCACACAATTCCACCAACTCAAATCATCATTTGCATTCATAATTCCTAGGTGTTTTTGATCACTAAACTACTCTTAGTGTTTTAAACAACCTCTAAAATACATGTCGAGTTCTTTTTAGGACTATTGCACATATACACTAAGAAAATCTCAAGTTTTGGGAATTGACTCCAAAACACTCTTGAACCAAACACAATTTCATATCTTAAAAACATCTTATGTTAAAGAGGGATAACACCATACTTGGTATGAACCTTGAAGTTAAAAGGGTCATCCTTGCTAGTCCCATTAGGCAACATAGTCCATAAGAATAGTGGTTTTCATCACTATCACAGTTGATTCCAAATTTAAAAGATAGCATAGTAATGATAGGGTATAATTCTCATCACACTTAGGTTGAGAATATGACTCCCTAACAAAAAATCTAAATATTTTACATCACACACCACTAATCATTGGGTTGTTAGGATCATACTACATTTCTAGTCAGACGATTGGGTAGTCATCCCCAAAACATAAGAGGTCAAAAACATAAATCATGGACTATGGAGTTAGACTCCACCAGAGCTATAGATTCTTGACTAGAAGTGGAGTATTCTCATGCATGGCAACATGTCTCTTTCAAAGAGACCTCTAACAACACGTAAGGACAACCTAGCTTCTTGGTTTCATCCGTAACAAGTTTACCCAATTTACTCAAGATGAGTTAATGAACTCACTTGAACACACACTGGTTATTGATTGCCTTGAGTCATTACCATGCTCTTGATTCGATAAATGAATTCACTGCACACACATTTGGTCCTAGGGGGATTAGGCTACTTAGAGTGAGTTTGTTTGATGCCACTAGTATGTTTGAGTCTCTTCAAAATAGTCAGTTTTCCATATCAACATCCATATCTTCTTCCATATCAACATCCATATCTTTTTCCATATCAACATCCATATCTTCTTCCATATCAACATCCATATATTCTTCCATGTCAACATCCATGTCAGTTCATGAGTCTTTCATCCCATGTCACCAAGTTTTGTACCCCTGATTAAACAACAATGCTAAAAAAATGGACAAACAAGATCTAAACTATAAATGATCATTAGAACATTTGCATTCCATACCTTGCATTAATCATCCATAACACATTATCACTTGCATTAATCATCCATATCACACATGCATTCGCACCAAAGCATTCACACAAAAGTAAAAGACATATATATATGGCTTTTACTTTTGTGTGAATGCTTTGGTGCGAATGCATGTGTGATATGGATGATTAATGCAAGTGATAATGTGTTATGGATGATTAATGCAAGGTATGGAATGCAAATGTTCTAATGATAATTTATAGTTTAGATCTTGTTTGTCCATTTTTCTAGCATTGTATATATATATATATATATATATATATATATACACACACACAATTGCCATATGCAAATATCATTAGAAAGTTCAAACAACATCACAACTTGGGGGTGTTCAAGGTATCACACCTTCCTCCTAATCAAGCAAACAAGCATCACAACTTGGGGGTGTTCAAGGTATCACACCTTATCCCCAATCAAGCAAAAAAGCATACAACTTGGGGGTGCTCAAGGTATCACACCTTCCTCACCAATTCAACAAACAATTCAATCATTCAATCACATCACATCATCAACAAGTCAATTTCCAGGTTCAAAAGGTTGCATCCTTTTGTCAAAGGTTGAGCCCTTTGCCTCACATACATCAAATTCAAAAGGCTCCAAAGGAACCAAACTCCTTTGGTCATAATCAAATCACATCATCAACACATCAATTGCTAGGTTCAAAAGGTTACATCCCGTTGTGGCTGCTCCACAACACACCCCAAAATTGGGGACCCCCTTTTTTTGCACACTTTCCAAGAAGATTGCAGTGGCCCAGATGTTAAAAGAGCAAAGAAAAGCAGAAATGATAAGTTGTCGCGATATCGCGACATGTTGCTCCGTCGCGACCAGAAATGAAAAGTTGTCGCGATATCGCGACATGTTGCTCCGTCGCGGCCAAAAATGAAAAGTTGTCGCGATATCGCGACATGTTGCTCCGTCGCGACCAGAAATGAAAAGTTGTCGCGATATCGCGACATGTTGCTCCGTCATGACTAGAAATGAAAAGTTGTCGCGATATCACGACATGTTGCTCCGTCGCGGCTAGAAATGAAAAGTTGTCGCGATATCGCGACATGTCGCATTTTCGCGGCTAAGAGCAACAGAATGCAGCATGATGAGAAAATGTCACGATATCGCGACATGTTGTGAAATCATGGTCAAAGCAGTCAAACAGAACAAGATGCTAGAAATGTCGCGATATCGCGACATGTCTCATTTTCACGATGCAGGACAAAGAACTAAGTTGAAGACTCAAAGTTGTCGCGATATCGCGACATGTTGTGCTTTCACGATGTTTGATGGGTAAAACAGCCAAGTACAGAAAGTGTCGCGATATCGCGACATGTCATGAAATCATGGTTCATAAAGGAGAGAGAAATTACAAAGTGAAAAATGTCGCGATATCGTGACATGTCATGAAATCGTGGTTCATAGAGGAGAGAGAAGATAAGGCACTAGAATTGTCGCGATATCGCGACATGTCACAAAATCATGGTCAAACTAGTCAAACAGGGCAAGGCACTAAAGTTGTCGCGATATCGTGACATGTCATGTTTTCGCGATCTGAAGACGAGATGAAGGGCAAACAGAAAAAACATCGCGATATCGCGACATGTCGGAGTTTCATGACCTGGAGCAGCCAAAGTGAACATAGAGGAAAAGTGTCGCGATATCGCGACATGTTGGATTTTCGTGACCAAAGGCAGGAAGATAGAGCTAAAGAGAAAAACATCATGATTTTGTGACAGATTGCATCTGCACAGCCCGAAAGAGAAAAGCGTCACGATTTCACGATAAAAGCAGCGAGATGGTACGGAATGAAAAAGTGTCACGATTTCGTGACATGTCGCATTTTTGCGGCTAAGTACAACAAAACACAGCGAAGGAGAAAAACGTCGCGATATCATGACATGTCTCATTTTCATGATGCATGAAGGTGAACAAGGTTGTGGACATAAAAATGTCGCGATATCGCGACATGTCTTGTTTTCGCGATACAGGTAGAAGAGCAAAGCTATAGATATAAAAATGTCGCGATATCGCGACATGCTATTTTTGTCACGATTCATGGAGGCCGTTACAGAATGTACAGGGAAAGCACTGAACACATGGCATAAAAGGTGTATGATAATCATTTTAGGAACGATTCAGATTCATGAGAAGATCAAACATTTCAAACTCGAGAAAAAATCCAAAACATCAAAGAGGCGAGGAAGATGAAACGAAGCGACCTGGGAGATGAAACGAAGCGTCACAGAGTGAAGCAGAGGGCCGTAACAGAAAGTTTAAAAGCAGAAGCAAAGATAGGTATAGGGGTCGAAAACCGTTACGAGCAGAGTTGCAGAGCTGAGGGCGATAAGCCATTCTGGGCCTGCTTTGGAGTGTTTTTCTTCCCCTTTTTCTGGTTTTGAGAAAACTAGAAATCATCTGTGATTGTAAATTGATAAATTTTAATACAAAAATTTTAGAGAGTTGCATCTCATTGGCAAGAAAGGAGTTATTTTCTGCATGCAAGATTGAATGTTTATCTTTCCCCTTTCAGATTTTTAGGCTTATAGATGGAGTTTAATGCAAGTTATCTTGGTTGCTTCATGCGAATGTCTAAATCTGAAAACCTCATTCAAACCCTAGGAATTAGCACTTAGCTTATCAGGATTGTGCATGTTTTGCAGGTCCAATAGGTTAGGTTGCATGTATGGAAACCTCATATCTTCGGTTTTGTCAGAATGGGATTGCATCATCCTGAATGCATTTGATTTTCATTCTCTGCATTTTTATTTTCATTTTCTCTGCACTTTACTTTCAGAAACTGTTACTTCATTTTAATTTGCAGTCATTAAAATAAAAAATTAAAAAATTCCAAAATACAAAAAATAGTTTCACCAGTGCATAGGTCATACTACAGATTTCAAATATGCATTTAGAGATTTCATTTTCGGATTTGTTAGTATTTTATAAATTCACTGAAGTTACTGTGTTATCGCAGGTCATAAAAATCCGAAAATAGAAATTTCCAGTCCAGGGCCAGAATTTCATTTTCAATTTTATTTTTCATTCATGAGCCGATGATGACATTCCCTTCATGAAAATTCCAATTTCATTGAAGGAGTTATGTTTATGGCATTTCATCAACTTCCATTTTGAAGTTACAGCGTGGTCATACGAGGACCAATTCATTTGCTTTATTCTGGGTTCAATGAACAATCATTAAAGTTTCATAATAAAATAAACCAACATTGCCCGTTGTTTATAGTTACTTGCAACCACTAAGGTGTTCCAAGCATTTAAATTGAATATCTTTATTTAAGATTATTAATATACATACACAAATGCTAACATAGCGGAGACCTTGGAGAAGTTACTTATTTAATTTCTTTGCAAGAGGGGATTTGGAACCCAAATCCTATCGGAGAGTGTGTTTTCACAATCGGGTGAAAATACCACTCAACAGATTGGCGCTAGAAGGAGGGCCTGAATTGGTTTACTTTATTCTATTTACGTTAAGTAATTCAGGTATGTTGTATATTGTTCTAACGCTTTTTGATTGTTCATACAGAAATAATGTGATTTGATTTAATTTTGAAAATTTTGGTCTCGACTAACGAAGTGTTGTTTCCATGCAATTACTTTTCATTTGATTGTAATGAATACATCTCTTGGTTGATGCTAACTTGATTTGTTATACATTGCAGGTTGGATATTTGCTAGTCATTTCATGCTGATGTGTCGTGATTCCTTCTGTCATTTTTGACTAACAGATTTGGTTCTAAAGTTACATTTTGAGTTTCACTAATGGCAACACTTGAGGAGCAAATTGTATCCCTAAGAGCTGAAATAGCATCTCTAAGAGAAAGAATGGTATCTACGATGGAGGATCATTATAAGGGTTTGTCTATACATGTGATACCCTATCAAATTCCTAAATTGTTATTAGAGTTTCTACGATGTTTTAATCAAGAGGTGCCACTAGGATACTTGCAAAAACTGTATGTCTACAAGGATACATTATGTCAATTCCAGATTTTCTATGAGGAGGTGGCTTGTAAGTTATTTGCATACATTTTGGATGATAAACCATTCTTTTGGTACAGCCAACTACCCATGGAGGTTAGGACTTCTTGGATACAACTAGAAGCAGCCTATCTTTATCATTTTGATAATCAGGTTGACTTAGAAATGTTGAAAAATCAGTTTACCTCCATATGTAAGGAGCCTAATGAATCCTTGAGTCAATTCAATGGAAGATTTCATGAGTTGCACTCCCAAATGTGGGAAAATTTTAACACATTAGAAGAGGAAGCCATGGAAGTATACCTGGGAGCCATACACCCCACACTTGCTTCACTCATTGAGGAAAAAATGGGTGGCTTGTCTCTAGAGAAAATCTATGAGATCCTAGAAGAGGTAGAACGACAAGGTCTTGAAGAAGAAAAGGCACAACATGTTCACATGAGAGATTGTCCTTCTAAAGATATTGATGCCAACCTACACCAACCATCAAATATAGCACCCTCCACTCCAATGATACCTAAGGTAAATGATCAAGGGGATGAATTTGAATATCCAAATGTTACAACCACCTTAGATGTAGTCCAAGAGGAGGTGCAAAGTGCTAAACCAACATCCGCTAGTGAAGATTATGCAGAAGCGATCTCATTCATAGAGATGCACGATTATGCGGATAAAGGGGTCCTAAATTCAACAAGGTTTGAGATAGGTGATAGGACGGAACCTACCCTAGAATTGAATGAAGTGGTTGAAAGTGAAATTGGAAGAAAATCAATGAATGAATTTGAAGATATGATAGAATTTCACCACTTGTTCTTGGAAGAAACTCTCGATGAAAAGCTAGGAACTAATGATAAAAAAATTCTTCACCCTCCAAATTGTGATAAACTGGAATCATGGGTTACAAATGTGGACTATGATAGCCTTATCAATTTGAATACAAGCAATAACCCAATTTTGGAAGTAATGGAACCATCTAAGGAAGGTGAAGGTGAATTTGATGAGAAACACATTGATGAATTGGAGGATGTTGAAGAAGTAGTTGAACGTCACCACTTGATTTTGGAAGATGATTATTACAATGCTTGGAAGAAGTGGGAAGACTACACTCACTCCAAAACTGCTAATGAAACTTGTGTGCCAATTGATATGCAGGATGACATAATCGCCTACTCAAAGGAAGATATTACAACTCCTGTACAATTTGAGGATGTTTTGGAAGAGGGTTTCAAGTCTCATCAAATTTTGAAAGATTATAATGATTCCATTACCAAGGACAAAGAAGAAAAATATTTGATGAATGAATCAAAAGATCATGCCACAAACATCATGGATTTGGATGACAATTTTTACAATGGTTGGGGGAGATATGATAATGCATTTTTTTCTCACACCCCTATAGATGAAACTCATATTTCACTTGATATGCAAGACGTTGAAACTTCTATCTCACATGAAGAGATACCATGGATAGTGAACAAAGAATGGGAACTAAATGACGAAGAGATGGATCAATTGGAAACAACTCAAATGAAGGATCATCAAGATGAGTCATTGGACATACACTTTGACCAAGAATATTTGAAGGTTGAAAAGGATGGGCATGTTTTCAATTGGGTGCCTAATTTTGGTATGTTTGATGAACAAGTAATCAATGAAGAGTATGAAGACCATGAGGTAAAAGAGGGAATTACAAATCCCCATCAAATTTTGGTAAATAAAAATGTTCAAAGGGTAGAATCTAACCTTTTGTGTTCAAGCATCCAAAATTTAGGTGAAAATTTGCATGACCATATTTTGAATTTGAATGATGTTTATGGTGAAATGTCATTAAAGGTGAATGAAAAACAAGGTATGATTTCCAATCACACCTTTGATAACACTGTTTTAATGAATGAAAAAGAAGTTGATGCACTTGAACTGTTAAATCAAATTCATCAACAATTACTAATTGAATCTAGGGTAAAAACTTTTAATGATCCTAATTTAGTAAATATCCTAGATGCTTGTAAATTGTTGCACAAATTTGATTGGCCTACAAATTTGGAAAATGATTTGGCTTTGAAATTTTTAGAAATAGGCTCTTATTTGCAGCATCTCACATTTAAAAAGGAAAGCCTAGTTCTAAATCATGAATGGAATTATAAGATTTATACTTTAAAGAATAGACAAGATAAAATTGAATATCATTTATTGTCTAATCATTTTAGTAACTTGACGCTCACCTATGAGAGTACTAATGGAACTAAATTTAATTGGTGGGGTGAGAGAGGAAAGTTGAAGTGGGTTGCATTGTTTGGTCTAGTCTTGTTTTTGTTGGATTCCCACAACATTTGGCATGCGTATCACGTTATATTTTTGTTGAAGTGTTCTAATCATGTTTGGGATCCGGGAAAGTGATAGTCCAAGCTTTGCATCATCTTGTATTATATTGTACATTTGTATATAGGTTTTGATTTTTGGTTTTGGTTTGTGTTTTCAAATTTTCATTTTTGGATTGCATTTTGGTTTTGGATTGAATAAGTTTTGATTTAAAGTTATGTGTTGGTCCTATGGACATGTTTGGTTTGTTAAAAAAAAAAAAATTTGAGATGTCAACTTATGCCTAAAATCAGGAGAATATGAAACATTGGAATTGTATTGCAGAAAGCTCCACAAGTAACGCAAACACATTAAATAATATCGTTTGAAACTTGTGATGCATGAAGTTGTCAGTTTTACAAATTATGGCAACATAGGTGGTATACTCCATCCACAATTCAGAAAAGCAATGCATTCATATTACATTCCATTTTGCATATATATTCCATCTTAGTTGCATATCCATTTCCAATACAATCATTGAAAAATGTCAAATCCTCTTAGGGTTATTCTATAACATAAAATAAAAAAAAATCCTAAGGTTGGGAACTGATGCCCGAGCTATCTTGAACCAAGCACATTTTATACACATTAAAAAGGATCTTGAGCAAAATGATCAAAACCATGCTTGGAAGAAAAGGTCAGGCGAAAGAAGTATTTCATGTCTATCCTATTATGCAACATGATCCTTAAAACAGTGGTTTTTACCACTTCCATAAAGCTTAAAGCCTAAAATCAGAGTAGTAAGGATAGGGTTAAATCCTCATCGAACTTAGGTTGAGGATCCAACTCCCCAAAGCTCTGATTTGACCTACATGGAGTAGTAAGGATAGGGCATAATTCTCATCTCGCCTAGGTTGAGAATCTGATTCCCCAAAGCTCCTATGTCTCATTTCATCATAAATCTTGGATTGGAAGGATCGTACTACATGTCCTCTGCAAAGGATGGGTAGTCATCCCAAAGGTCCAAGCAATAAAAGTAAAACTAATTTTTCCCATTTCATCTCAATATTGGATTGGAAGGATCGTACTACATGTCCCTAGCAAGGATGGGTAGTCATCCCAAAGGTCCAAGAAATAAAATTAACTAATATTTCCCATTTCATCTTAATATTGGATTGGAAGGATCGTACTACATGTCCCTAGCAAGGATGGGTAGTCATCCCAAAGGTCCAAGAAATAAAAGAAAAAGAATGAATGAAGCCAAATCATGGATTATGGGGTTAAGTATGCTCATGCATGGCAGCATGTCTTGTTTAAAGCAAGACCATTGATTGCTCAAATGGATAGACTAGCTTGACAATTTCATCCATAACTGGTTAAATCATTTTGCTCAAAGTGAGGTAATGAATTCCATATCAGAGTAGTAAGGATAGGGTTAAACTCCCATCTCGCTTAGGTTGGGAATCCGATTCCCCAAAGCTCCGATTTCACTTTCACTTGCACATGGGTTAAAGATAGTAGTGACTCATAACCAACTTTGGGATCTAATAAAGCAATTCATTATATATATAGTTGATCCTAAGAGGGTTTGACAGTTTTTAAATGTTCATGTATGATATTAGAAGGTTCGAGCTTTTATAAAACAGATAGTTATATCTCTAGATCATAGTTAGCTTGTAAATCATTCACAATCTCACATATGCATTCATGTAAAACTGACAATGGAATGTGGATCAATTTCAAACGATAGAAAATGGAACACATTGCACACACCGAGCTGATACTTAATGATTCTAATGTTTCATGTATTTTTGATCTATCGGCATTTGTTTTTTATGTGTTGACGCTTGTATCTAAGCTTGTGTATTTCCAGGTTAGGTTCTCACCGAAATGCTCAGGAGCATTTCCCAGCAGAGTCGCCATTTGTTGTGGCTGCTCCACAACACACCCCAAAATTGGGGACCCCCTTTTTTGCACACTTTCCAAGAAGATTGCAATGGCCCAATGTTAAAAGAGCAAAGAAAAGCAGAAATGATAAGTTGTCGCGATATCGCGACATGTTGCTCCGTCACGACCAAAAATGAAAAGTTGTCACGATATCGCGACATGTTGCTCCATCATGGCCAAAAATGAAAAGTTGTCGCGATATCACGACATGTTGCTCCGTCGCGACAGAAATGAAAAGTTGTCATGATATCGCGACATGTTGCTCCGTCGCGACCAAAAATGAAAAGTTGTCGCGATATCGCGACATGTTGCTCCGTCGCGGCCGAAAATGAAAAGTTGTCACGATATCGCGACATGTCACGTTTTCACGGCTAAGAGCAATAGAATGCAGCATGATGAGAAAATGTCACGATATCACGACATGTTGTGAAATCGTGGTCAAAGCAGTCAAATAGAACAAGATGCTAGAAATGTCGCGATATCGCGACATGTCTCATTTGATGAGACAAAGAACTAAGTTGAAGACTCAAAGTTCAGATATCACGACATTCAAGGTAAAAACAAAAAATGTCGATATCGCACATGTCATGAAATCGCGTGGTTCATAGAGGAGAGAGAAAGACAAATGAAAACTCGCGATATCGAGACATGTCATGAAATCACGGTTCATAGAGGAGAGAGAAGATAAGGCGCTAGAATTGTGCGATATCGCGACATGTCACAAAATCATGGTCAAACTAGTCAAACAGGGCAAGGCACTAAAGTTGTCGCGATATCGCGACATGTCATGTTTTCACGATCTGAAGACGAGATGAAGGGCAAACAGAAAAAACGTCGCGATATCGTGACATGTCGGAGTTTCACGACCTAGAGCAACCAAAGTGAACATAGAGGAAAAGTGTCGCGATATCGCGACATGTTGGATTTTCATGACCAAAGGCAGGAAGATAGAGCTAAAGAGAAAAACGTCATGATTTTGTGATAGATTGCATCTGCACAGCCCGAAAGAGAAAAGCGTCGCGATTTCATGACAGAAAGCAGCGAGATGGTACGGAATGAAAAAGTGTCATGATTTCGTGACATGTCGCGTTTTCGCGGCTAAGTACAACAAAACACAGCGAAGGAGAAAAACGTCGTGATTTCGTGACATGTCTCATTTTCGCGGTGTATGAAGGCGAACAAGGCTGTGGACATAAAAATGTCGCGATATCGCGACATGTCTTGTTTTCGCGATACAGGTAGAGGAGCAAAGCTGCAGATATAAAAACGTCGCGATATCGCGACATGCTATTTTTTGTCACGATTCATGGCGGGCCATTACAGAATGTGCAGGGAAGTGTTGAACACGTGTCATAGAGACAGAGGGGCTATGATAATATTTTAGGATCGTCAGTTACAGTTCATGGGGAGACCAAACGTTTCAAACCCGAGCAAAAAGCCAAAACAGCAAAGAGGCGGGAAGATGAAACGAAGCGACCTGGGAGATGAAACGAAGCATCACAGAGCGAAGCAGAGGGCCGTAACAAAAAGTTTAAAAGTAGAAGCGAAGACAGGCACAGGGGTCAGAAACCGCTACGAGCAGAGTTGCAGAGCTAAGGGTGATAAGCCATTATGGGCCTGCTTTGGAGTGTTTTTTATGTAGGAGCATCCGGAAGCGGTAGAGCAATCTTGCATCTTCAATTTTCTTTTTATGTTCAGTACCTTTTAACTTGTTGATTTTACGAAGTGGGGAAGGTTTTGTGAAGCAGTTTTGGTTTGGAATGGTTTTAAAAGGCAAGGAGGGGAAGGGTCACGAAATCGCGACCCAAAAGTCTACAATTTGGCTTGGTGGGTTTTCATCACGATATCGCGACGTCACGATATCGCGACGGTCTCACTTTGCAAAAGTAAAGGGCTTCAGTTGTCGCGATATCGCGACGTCGCGATATCGCGACGTTCTATTAAACTTTGCAGAGGAGGAAGGTTCTGTCGCGATATCGCGGCTAATGTGAAGTCGCCACGTGGCACAGTGGGTCTAAGGCGCGGAAGTGGTTAGAAAGTGCAAGGCACCGTGGAACCAAGTTGCGGAGGTGGTTAGGTCGCGATATCGCGACGTCGCGATATCACGACAATTTGGATCGAAAGAAGGCGAAGCAGTGGTTGGGTCGCGATATCGCGGCCAAAGGAAGGCAGCCCGAGACAAACACGTAGACGGCCATACAAGGCCGGATTTGACACATGGCTGCCACGTGTAATGAGACAACTCACCAGTGAAGAAAAGGGGACCATAATGGGACACGAAAGCTACCGCGTAAATTTAAGTGGAGTTGACGGCCACGTATGGTAAGGTTAAAATCAATCAATACAAGCAGCTCGAAGGATGGAGATTTGAACAAAACATCGGTGCGTAAGAGCAGTCTAACCCGTAGGCAACGGTTGCAGAGTAAGGAAGACCATTAATGTAGGACTCTTGGTAGATCGGGCAGATGGCCCATTTATGATCAAAATTTTGAAAACCCCGGAAAGGGGGGGAAAGTTCGAATTTGAATCTTGTTAGGTAGGCATTAATTGCCTAGAGGATCGGGGCCTCGATAAAACCCAAAATTTTGTAATAGGGACGGATGGTGAAGTCGGGATTGGGGAAGAGAGACTGTAAGCCTGGAAAAATTATTGTATGACTGTGTTAAGAAATTTAATGAAAGTTACTGTGATTCTACTTTGAATTTGTGGTGTGAATCCCGGCTTGCCATCAAGTGGTATCAGAGCGGGAGCTCCTGAGAGTGTAACAGATCGCCGGAGAAGGAGGCAGTTACACCAGGATCTGTGGAAAGATTTTCTAAAAAAAAAAAAAAAAAGAGAAATATAATGCCTCCACGAAGGAACCGAGGCGGAGGAGGAGATGTGGTGCCGGTCGAAGACTTCCGAGCCTTGCAAAGGCAGGTTCAAGCCCTGCAAGCAGTTACGCAGAAGGCGCGAACCCGGGAGGGGATGAGGAAAGTGAAGACGAAGTTGAAGAGGAAGAATAGTCTGAGGAAGAAGAAGAAGCTGTGGATCCAACTCAAGCCCGGTTGTATAAGGCCATCTCTCAGATTGGAAAGCAACCTAAAATGGAGGTTTCTACATACTCGGGAAACCTAAATCCAGAAGAAGTGATTGACTGGATAAATGATTTAGAGGAATATTTCGAGTACGAGGAAGTTGAGGACCCTAACCGGGTCAGATTTGCTAAGACTAAGTTGAAGGGTCATGCCAGCATTTGGTGGAGAGGAATACAGTTGGAGAGGAACAGAAAAGGGAAGGAGAGAATAACGAGATGGGATAGAATGGTGGAGAAGCTGAAAAGACAGTTCATCCCGACAGATTACGAGTTAGATCTGCTAAGAAAAATGCAGAGCTTGAGACAGACAAACAAAACTGTCCAAGAGTACACTGAAGAGTTTTACAAAATTTCTATTAGAACAGGGCATTTAGAGGCAAACAAAGAGAAGGTGGCCCGTTACATTAATGGGTTGAGGCTTGGTATCCAGGAAGAACTGAGCCTGGTTCGAGTAAACACCATTGAGGATGCTTACCAATTTGCCTTGAAGGTAGAAGAAAAGCTGAACAGGCGGTTTGAAGGCAAGCAAAGAGGAAGAGGCCGAGGTGGAAGGACTGGTGGGAGGACCAGTGGGGAAAAGTACAAAGATCCGAAGAAGACTGGTGAAGCCAGTAGTAACCAAGAACAAAAAGAAGAAGATGTTTATCAGCCCCGAGATCAGAACAGCTACCCAAGAGGACGGGGTGGATCTGGACGAGGATTTGGAAGAGGAGTATTTCGTGGAACATGTTTCCACCGTGGTGAAGAAGGACACCGGGCATTTGAATGTCCACAACACCGAGAAAGAACAAACAAGAGGCCCCGAGGGCCCAGCCAGAGCCGCCGTGGGCAGAGGAGGATGCTGAATCCGAGCATTCCGAAGAAGCGGAGAGAGGAGAAAAAATGATTGTAAGAAGAGTCCAGTTGAATGAGGAGAAGGACACACACCAGAGGAAAAGTTTATTTCGCACTAGATGTAAATGTGCGGGCAAGGTTTGCAATATCATTATTGATAATGGTAGCACGGATAACCTGGTTTCTGAGGAAATGGTTACAAAGTTACAGTTAGAAAGGAAGAAGCACCCACACCCATACCGGGTCGCATGGTTACAAAAGGACCACAGAGCTTTGGTCAACGAGCAGTGTTCTGTTAAATTTAACATTGGAAATTATTGTGATGAGGTCCTGGTGTGACATCTTGCCCATGGATGCTTACCACATGTTGCTGGGGAGACCCTGGCAGTTTGACCGGAGTGCAATACATGATGGCCGTGCCAACACCTACTCATTGACAAAGAATGGTGTACGCCATAAACTAAAGCCCTTGAAGGATGCAGATGAAAAGGTATGTAATATTTCCAGAGTCTGTTTAGTTGAGGGAAGAGAGTTTCTGAACGGGTTAAAGCATGAACATTTATGTTATGCAATAATCCCTAGAGTTAGGGGGAAGGAATGCCAGGATACCCCAGCAGAAGTTCTAAATCTGCTGGAGGAATTTCCAGACATTGTGTCTGACAATGTACCTGAGGGCTTACCCCCGTGGAGAAAAATTAGCCATCATATAGATTTAATACCAGGATCAAGCCTGCCAAATAAAGCCGCACACAGGATGACACCCGTAGAGACCGAGGAATTAAATAGACAGTCCAAGAATTATTAGAAAAGGGATTGATTCGGGAAAGTTTGAGTCCATGCGCAGCACCCGCAGTGGCCGGCGCCAAAGAAGGATGGGGAATGGAGGATGTGTACGGATTCACGGGCCATCAACAAAATTACTATTAAGTACGGATTCCCATTACCAAGAATGGATGATATCATGGACTGTTTAAGTGGAGCCGAGTACTTCACAAAGATTGACCTGAAAAGTGGCTATCATCAGATCCGTATCCGAGAGGGAGATGAATGGAAGACAGCCTTCAAGACAAGAGAAGGCCTGTTTGAGTGGTTGGTCATGCCCTTTGGACTCGTCCAATGCACCAAGTACCTTCATGCGGCCGATGAATGAAGTACCGAAAGAATTTCTGGGAAAGTTTGTTATTGTTTATTTAGATGATATATTGATATTCAAGCAGAACCTGGAGGAACACCTGATGCATATCAAGAGGGTTTTTGAAAAGCTACGAGAAGAACAGTTATTAATAAATTTGAAAAAGTGTAATTTTGTCAAGAAGGAATTGGTATACTTGGGGTTTGTAATCTCAGCAGAAGGTCTGAAGATGGACCCCGAAAAGGTGAGAGCCATCATTGAATGGCCTACTCCAAAGAGCACAACAGAAGTGAGGTCATTCCATGGTCTGGCCAATTTTTATAGGAAGTTCATAAAGAACTTCAACAGTATTTGTGCACCTCTCACAGAGACAATGAGGGGAGATAAAAAGGAGTTCAAATGGACATCGGGGGCTGAAAGGAGCTTTGATACATTAAAGAGAAAAGTTATAGAGCAGCCTGTTTTGGCACTTCCAGACTTCAACAAGGTATTTCAGGTGGACTGTGATGCCAGTGGCAGTGCAATAGGGGCTGTACTGAGTCAAGGAGGCAAGCCAGTTGCTTATTTCAGTGAGAAGTTAAATGATGCTCGGAAAAAGTATTCAGTCTATGATCAAGAATTTTATGCTATAGTTCAGGCCCTGAAGAAGTGGAGACATTATTTATTACCAAAGGAGTTTGTACTGTTTACTGACCATCAGGCTTTGCAATACATTAACAGTCAGACAAAACTGAACCAAAGGCACATGAAATGGGTGGAGTTCCTCCAAAGTTATACCTTTGTGCTGAAACACGTAAGTGGGAAGTCAAACAGAGTTGCAGATGCCTTAAGCAGAAGGCAGACTTTGCTGACTAGGTTGACAGTAGAAGTAGTGGGATTTGAAGAACAGAAGCCTGGAAGGCTTGCTCGATACCTATTACTATGGATAGAACAAAATGGTTGGATTTCTTAATCCAAGACAGAATGTTGTTCAAGGGTAGTAAGTTGTGCATTCCCATAAGTTCCATGCGGGAGAATTTAATCAAAGAGAAGCACAACGGAGGATTGGCTGGGCATTTTGGTCGGGATAAGACCATTGCCTTGGTTGAGGAAAATTACTACTGGCCACAACTTCAGCAAGATGTGCGGAAGTTTGTACAAGGTTGCAGAATATGCCAGATGGCAAAGGGTGTAAAACAAAATACAGGGCTGTACCAGCCATTACCTGTGCCTGAGAGACCATGGGAGGACATAAGCCTGGATTTTATTCTTGGATTGCCGAGAACACAGAGGGGAAATGACTCAATATTTGTGGTGGTTGATCGGTTCTCCAAAATGACACATTTCATTCCCCCGCCAAAAGACAAGTGATGCAGTTCACATTGCTGGGTTGTTCTTCAAGGAAGTGGTACGACTTCACGGTCTACCAAGAAGTATAGTTTCAGACAGAGATACCAAGTTCGTTGGGTATTTCTGGAGAACTCTGTGGAAGAAATTGAAGACAGACCTGAAATTCAGTTCAGCATACCATCCACAAACAGATGGGCAAACGGAGGTGGTCAATAGGAGCCTGGGCAATTTATTGAGATGTTTGATAGTGGATCAACCCAAGGGATGGGATTTGGTCTTACCACAGCAGAGTTTGCATATAACAGTTCAGTTAATAAAAGCACAAATAAATCTCCGTTCCAGATAGTATATGGAAACAACCCGAGGAATGTGTCTGAACTAAGAAAGTTGGACAGAAGAGAAAAATGTAGTGCCGAGGCAGAGGAATTTGCAGAGCATATGAAAAGTCTGCATGAGGAAGTAAGAAGACAAATTACAAAAATGAACAGTCAATATAAGACAAAGGCAGACCGGAAGCGGCGGTACAAGGACTTCAAAGTTGGAGATGAGGTTATGGTGCATCTCAGGAAAGAGAGATTTCCTGCCAAGACTTATAATAAATTGAAGATGAAAAAGTTTGGGCCATGTAAGATACTGGGAAAGCGAGAATCAAGAAATGCATATGAAGTAGAATTGCCGAGTTGGCTTGATATTTCACCTATTTTTAATATTTCAGATTTAGTGGAATATCATGAGGGAGAAGGTACAGAAGTGCAAAGTTCAAAATTATGGCAGTTTCCAGCATCTACTCCAAGCACAAATGAAGCCGAAGCAGTATTGGATACCCGTGAAGGCAGAAGGACCAGGAATAGACAGTACACTGAGTATTTGATCAAGTGGAGGGGCAGACCAATTGAAGATGCAACTTGGTTGTCTAAAACGGAGGTTGACCGCCTGGGTCTTCCTCTAACAACCCAAACGTGAGGATCACTTTTCTTTAATTACCCCGGGTGTCTGATGCAGGAGCATCCGAAAGCGGTAGAGCAATCTTGCATCTTCAATTTTCTTTTTATGTTCAGTACCTTTTAACTTGTTGATTTTACGAAGTGGGGAAGGTTTTGTGAAGCAGTTTTGGTTTGGAATGGTTTTAAAAGGCAAGGAGGGGAAGGGTCGCGAAATCGCGACCCAAAAGTCTGCAGTTTGGCTTGGTGGGTTTTCGTCGCGATATCGACTCCGATATCGCGACGGTCTCACTTTGCAAAAGTAAAGGGCTTCAGTTGTCGATATCGCGTTCGCGTCGCGATATCGCGACGTTCTATTAAACTTTGCAGAGGAGGAAGGTTCTGTCGCGATATCGCGGCTAATGTGAAGTCGCCACGTGGCACAGTGGGTCTAAGGCGCGGAAGTGGTTAGAAAGTGCAAGGCACCGTGGAACCAAGTTGTGGAGGTGGTTAGGTCGCGATATCGCGACGTCGCGATATCGCGACAATTTGGATCGAAAGAAGGCGAAGCAGTGGTTGGGTCGCGATATCGCGACATGTCGCGAAATCGCGACATGTCGCGATATCGCGGCCAAAGGAAGGCAGCCCGAGACAAACACGCAGACGGCCATACAAGGCCGGATTTGACACATGGCTGCCACGTGTAATGAGACAACTCAGCCAGTGAAGAAAAAGGGACCAGAATGGGACACGAAAGCTGCCACGTAAATTTAAGTGGAGTTGACGGCCACGTATGGTAAGGTTAAAATCAATCAATACAACAGTTCGAAGGATGGAGATTTGAACAAAACATCGGTGCAGAAGAGCAGTCTAACCCAGGGCAGCGGTTGCAGAGTAAGGAAGACCATTAATGTAGGACTCTTGGTAGATCGGGCAGATGGCCCATTTATGATCAAAATTTTGAAAACCCCGAAAAGGGGGGGAAAGTTCGAATTTGAATCTTGTTAGGCAGGCATTAATTGCCTAGAGGATCGGGGCCTCGATAAAACCCAAAATTTTGTAATAGGGACGGATGGTGAAGTCGGGATTGGGGAAGAGAGACTGTAAGCCTGGAAAAATTATTGTATGACTGTGTTAAGAAATTTAATGAAAGTTACTGTGATTCTACTTTGAATTTGTGGTGTGAATCCCGGCTTGCCATCAGTTTTTCTTCCCCTTTTTCTAGTTTTGAGAAAACTAGAAATCATCTATGATTGTAAATTGATAAATTTTAATACAAAAATTTCAGAGAGTTGCATCTCATTGGCAAGAAAGAAGGAGTTATTTTCTGCATGCAAGATTGAATGTTTATCTTTCCCCTTTCAGATTTTTAGGCTTATAGATGGAGTTTAATGCAAGTTATCTTGGTTGCTTCATGCGAATGTCTAAATCTGAAAACCTCATTCAAACCCTAGGAATTAGCACTTAGCTTATCAAGATTGTGCATGTTTTGCAGGTCCAATAGGTTAGGTTGCATGTATGGAAACCTCATATCTTCGATTTTGTCAGAATGGGATTGCATCATCCTGAATGCATTTGATTTTCATTCTCTGCATTTTTATTTTCATTTTCTCTGCACTTTACTTTCAGAAACTGTTACTTCATTTTAATTTGCAGTCATTAAAATAAAAAACTAAAAAATTCCAAAATACAAAAAAATAGTTTCACCAGTGCATAGGTCATACTGCAGATTTCAAATATGCATTTAGAGATTTCATTTTCGGATCTGTTAGTATTTTATAAATTCACTGAAGTTACTGTGTTATCGCAGGTCATAAAAATCCGAAAATAGAAATTTCCAGTCCAGGGCCAGAATTTCATTTTCAATTTTATTTTTCATTCATGAGCCGATGATGACATTCCCTTCATGAAAATTCCAATTTCATTGGAGTTATGTTTATGGCATTTCATCAACTTTCATTTTGAAGTTACAGCATGGTCATACGAGGACCAATTCATTTGCTTTATTCTGGGTTCAACGAACAATCATTAAAGTTTCATAGTAAAATAAACCAACATTGCCCGTTGTTTACAGTTACTTGCAATCGCTAAGGTGTTCCAGCATTTAAATTGAATATCTTTATTTAAGATTATTAATATACATACACAAATGCTAACATAGTGGAGACCTTGGAGAAGTTACTTGTTTAATTTCTTTGCAAGAGGGGATTTGGAGCCCAAATCCTATTGGATAGTTTGTTTTCACAATCGGTGAAAATACCACTCAACACATCCTTTTATCAAAAGGTTGCACCCTTTGCCTTGCATTCACAACATCCACATCCATTTCTAGGTTCAAAATATTGCGTTATTTTATCAAATGTTGTGCTCTTTGCCTTGCATTCATTCCTTGTCAAAAATTTCTTCATCTATTAGGGAAAAAATAAACACAATCATCACATTTTTTCATTTCAAAAATCCCTTCATTTGTTGGGGCAAATAACAAATATAATCATTTCATCACATTTTTTCCATTCCAAAAACGCTTCATCTATTAGGGCAAAGAACAGACACAAGTATAAGTGAACCTTGTATTTAGTGGTTTATCCTATTAACCTGGTGGTTGTAGTGACTAGTTATCCATGCAATCTAGTAGGATGGATAGATCACCATAAGGACACTTACATTTTCAAAAACCCCTTCATCTATTAGGGTAAAAATAGACACAATCATCACATTTTTCCATGTCAAAAAACCCCTTCATATGTTAGGGTAAAGAACAAACACATTCATCACATTGTTCTCCATTTCAAAAATCCCTTCATCTGTTAGGGAAAAGAATAGACATAATCATTTCATCACATTGTTCCCCATTTCAAAAACCCCTTCATATGTTAGGGAAAATAGTAGAGACAATCATCGCATTTTCCTCATTTCAAAAACCCTTCATCTGTTGCGGCAAAGAACATATACAAGTACAAGTGAATCTCATATTTATCAGTTTATCCTAGTCACCTAGCGGTTGTAGTGACTGGTTATCCTTGCAATCTGGTAGGATGGATAGATCACCATAAGGACACTTGCATTTTCAAAACCCTTCATCTGTTGGGGCAAATAACAGACACAACCATGGCATTTTTCACAGTTATGACATCATACACATGTCAAAAACCCCTTTCATCTGTTGGGGCAAAAAAAGACTTAGTAACTTGAATCTATATATTCAAAAATATAGCTTACCTCCACAAAATTACTCCACATTTTATCCATAAATACATTTCTCATTATCACATCCTCATGTCACCATAAAATCCATCAATAATTGCATTTACATTTAACATTTGCTAAGTTCACCTACAAATTTCAAGTGAATCTTGTATCTAGTGGTTTATTCTGTCTCCTTGGCGATTGTAGTGATTTGCATCCATGAAATTTGGTAATATGAATAAATCACCATAAGGATACTTGACCATATTCATCATCAAATATCTCATTGTTCAAAAACAAAATTACTTTTGGTACTTCACCTTTCGGATGAGACTTTGTCAAGACCAATTTGCTCAAAAGTTGTTACTGATGACCTTGTTTGTGGGGCTTAAAACATGGGAAAAATCATAACTTTCATCATTTCTTTTGAAATTACACCAGTCTCCGAGGATATAGGCTGAGTAAAGTGATTGAGCAACCGTTTAGGGATTTGTGTAGAAATTGCTGCAATCATGAGTGGCTCTGAGGATAAGGTTATTTTTCTTTTCTTTTTGCATTTGCACACTTGCATTTCAATAATGTTGGATGACACATTCTTCAACATCATGGAATCACCCCAAACTTTGGGTAACCTCATTTTATTTTGACTTTCCTCCAATGGGATACATCTTACATGAGCATGGTATCTACACATGGCAAACAACCTTCATCTATTGGGGCAAAAATAGATGCAATCAACACACATTTCACAACAACCCCCTTCCATCGTTGGGGTGAATATGATATCATATTTTACATCATTTATATCGTCCACAATCACACCATTCTTTTGTACAATCATTTGGACTCACTTATCAATTGTATTGTGAGATTCATCCGCAAAATTATTCACCAATTGAGGGGGTAAGCTACACAATTAAAATTCTTTTGTCTTCAAGTTCATGTCCACATCCCAACTAAGATGCATCTACATCAAGCCAAAACATGTGTCTTGTATTTTTGCACTACATTGTATTTCACGCAATGTGGTACAAAAAGGGGTATCTATAGATACCAAAATCTAGCCACTTTTTGTCCATCCAGGTTTTCCCACCATTTCCACCCATTATTTACATATATTTATATATAATTGTTTAATATATATTTAAATATTAATATTTTATATTATATTTTTATATATATTTAATAAATATGTATATATATGTGTAAATAAATCCTAGCCATCCATCTTGTTCTAATCCTGGCCATCCATCTGCCTTGATCCATGTCACTTTCCTAGCATTAATCTCCACCCTCTGTTATGTTTTAATCTTGACCGCACGATCAATGTCATTGAAACTCTAACATACCTGAGTGGAGAATATAAATAGGAGTCATTTTGATGGCTCAACCCCGAAGCAATTTGTATCCTGAATTCAAATAAGCTGTTGTTAGAGTTCCCTAGCGTATCCAAGTGCTCTTCTCTTCCATCCTCGCTCACCATAACTCCCACATCCTTCACTGCCTCCCTCGCTTAGCCATATCTTCTTCTGTAGACTCCCCCATCAGCCACCAAACGTCTTCAGGTACTTCCTGTCATTCTTGAGTGTGTTTGGGTGCTTTCTTCCCCACCACCAAGAACCTTTGGGTACCCTTCGCCATCATTGAGCACCCATGGGCATTTATTGCAGCCGCAAAGCACTCATGGGTGTTTTACGCCAGATATTCTAAAGTCCCCCTAGCCTTTGAGAAATGCTAGGGCATAACCACATCGATTTATTGTAACAAAATTCATAATATTAGAGAACAACAAATACGTAAGGTAAATCTATTTTTTATTATTTTATTACATGCATTTTTAGTACTATCTATGTTATTTATAGCAAATAGTTAGGGTTTTGGTATTGATCATAAAGGGCCTCACATTGTGGAGCCCTCACAGTTGCTACTAACTCATTTATTGTTTCAGTGGGTGCAGATCTGGAAGTGTGACATAATTATTGGATATATGCTTGTCATCAGATAACTAAAAGCGTACTCACTTCTATTGGAAGCAAGGACGTGTTTGAAGACACCACCAACATTGTTTTTACTAGGGTTTAGGAGAATCCTAGCCATTATAAAATTTGTATCAAAGGATTCAAATATCCTTATTGTAACAATGGAGTTTTTAGGCTCCCCCGATTAATATAAGATCATTCATTATGCAATTTTGTGTTCTTTGAGTTCTACTTTCTATTTCAAATTATTTGGTGTTGCATTTTTGTCTCTTCATATACATAAGTGCATAGTTGACTCAAGGTCCAACAAATTGGTAATGCCAAAAATGGTGTGGAAGTAATTGGTCTACTAGTAGAACATGCCAACAACAAGGTGGTGTAGTTAGACAACACTCCAATACCAATATTTGGGCTCATCTGAGATCTTCCTCTGGCACTCCAAGCATGCTCCAACTTGATGGTTCATCAATACATAGTGATGATCGATCTCCCAACCTCATTTATAATATGCTTTCTGAGATACTTCACTGATAATATTGGAGGATACATGTCACTTGACTAGACCCACATGTTGCTTTGAACTATATATGAGATAAATTTAAAAATCTCATTAAAACCCCTCCACATACACCATGTAGAGCAAATCCATTTTGAAAGAGGAGGGAAGGAGAAATTCTACCAAGAAGAAGAAAATTTGTTAGACTCTATGTTAACTTTTGATGATATATATTAAAGGAAATGCAACCACAAGATGTAAAATGATTAAGCAATTATAACTATATGATAATGACACTATAATATGTAATAAAATTATAAGATAAACCTATGCAATAACTCAAAAATATGTCATTAATAAAAAATCACAAAAATAGTACAATGTGGTATAATGGAGGACATGAACACTCCATAAATACATGAAGGAACTACATTGCACTCACTCTAACTAATGAAACTAGTCACTATTGTATCTTTTATCACATCTCTATATCCATCACACACTCTTCTACCTCAAAGGCACATATAGAATATGAATCCCTTGGTCTTTCATCTACCCTATGACTCATGTACATGTGAACTACATGCACATTTACATTATTGTACATTCTAACACTTGTGCATTTATTACATTGCATGAAGTAACTACTCAAACCTTACTCTAAGGTAAACTCTTACTCTCTTATGTAACCAATGTGGTACATTAGCATGTACCCAATAATGTAATATAGTCTAGCACTCCCCTATATTACATTATTTGGGTATTGAAGACTTCAGTATTCAATATGGGTCTTCATATTTCAAGTACTCTTTTATTTGAATTGGTCCTTCTTTTGCTCCAGTCTTCATGTTGTCTTTCCATATCTTCTACATTCCACTGTTCTTCAGTATTTTAAAGTGTTTGGTAGAATCGTTGACCTTGAATTCTTCTATATATCCTTGATAAACTAAGGATTTTATAATTTTGTAAGTCATAAGTGGATCATAATTGCTTCCTTTTCTTTCCTTTGGTCTTTTGAATGACCTATCTCCTTGCTTAAAAATTTCAAACTTGAATTCATTGTTAGTGGATGCTTCTAAAATAATAACTTGAAAGAGATAATTTAATCTTAATATTAATTTCTCTTCAAATATTTTATAGTACTTGTCTTTATAGTAATAGAAGAAATATGAATGATATTTTCCTCCACAATATTTACATGGATGAAAACTCCAGCAGTTTGCTTTCTCACAACCAAATTTGTCGTAATAAGTGTGTGATGAAGATACCCCAACTCCTTTGTTACTTGTTTTAGGTGAATCAAGTTCATCCATTTCCTTGATGAAATAGTCAAACCATCTGTGTACAATTGAAGCTATTCCATATTTACTTATTTCATAAATTTGTATGACCTCTTTTTGATCAATATTATTTTCTATCTTTTGGTTTTTGATAACATAGTTGTCATCAATTCCTTTCATCATATCTAAAGAATTTACATTTGGAAAACTAATAGTTTGTGAATTCTTAGAAATATTTATAAACCATATTGGTTCTTCTAGAATCAAGCATGTCTCTAAACCATTTTGATTCCTTGAAACCTATATACTTAATAAGCTTTTCCATGATTCTTTTGAAGTTGTCTTTCTTGTTAAGAAGGAACAATTTTTGATAGGATTTTAAATTTCAAAATTTTTAAGGTTGACAACCTTATGAATCCCTATTTTTGAATATACAATAAAGCTTGATAAAACTTTATCAAATCTTAGGTTTTGTAGAAACTCTTATATCTCCCAAGTATATGAAATTATGGTCTTGATTAAGTGCTTGATTTAAATTTCCTTTTGATTTGATTCCCTAATGTTTTGAGGACAACGTTAATATAATTATCAACTCCTATTTCACTTTATATCTCCCTATTGAAATATGCACTTTTCAATTTGATTAAGTTCTCTATTTTTCAAGACTCTATAGTTGGATTCCTTTTGTCCCTTTAATTTGTATATGAGAAAAGTATAAGCAATAAATTCTAGCTTTAAAGCAAGCAATGATTTTGCATATTTTATCCTTAATTTTTAATGGTTCAATTTTATAAATTTCAATGATCTACAGTTTGATGTAGTACTCCTTATATTTCCCTAATTATTAAATTTTAAAAATAATAATATTTCAATTTTTCAAATGTAGAAAACCTTATATCTCCTAGTTTAATTATTTGTAAATACTATGATATTTGATTCTCAATCTAATGCAATTTGCAATTTGTATTAAGGATATAATATTCTTTCTTGATTGATTTATATTCAACTAAGGTTGTAATTTCTCAATGAAATAATTGAATAAAGTCAACCTTATATCATGTACCTTATAACTCCTTATACTTAAAGAAAGCAAGTATTAAATCATGTAAAAACTATACCTTTCTTGCAATGTGAAATGCACGTGTTGATTGGCTTATGTTTTGATTCTTTTATTCAAGATTCAAGTGTTGTATTTATTCCAGTCTACGACATATGAAGTTGCACATTAAATGAGATTCATTCTCTTGTGTGCCTTGGACTATATTACCTACTCTTTCAATGTTGTTAACCTCTGTGAAAACTCTCTCTACATGCTCTTCTTGTGCAATGGTTATTAATACCTTTGTCCTCCTTAAAAGGTATGTCAAGTGGCACCTTCATTACCTCAAGCCTGAGACTTCTTGCTATATGACGTGAATGTTAGATGAAATTATATTGGTGTTGGTGTTTTTATAACGTAGATGTTATACTAGGCCTTGAATAATGATTGGGAATTACTTAAGGATGAGCACTCTTTTCTATAAGAAGGCATTAAATTGTAGAGGTATTTTTGTGTATATTAAGATGCTCTTCTCCCTTATGCCAAGAAGCACAATATTCCTTTTCTTGAGGTGGAAAGTGGAAGGTCTTTCCATTGCATGTAACTATGCTTTCAACATCTTATTTCTTCAATGTTCTTGACAAATATTGTGTTTTGGCTGGCAATGTGCTTTCTTCAGCGAATGGTGGTGCTCTGCTCCCATGAAGGTAGTTCTACTTCAGCGATGGTGGCTCTAAGGTGATTCAAATTTGTTGTTTATGTGGTAGTTTCATCCAAGCTATTATCAATATTTTCTTGGATAACGTGCCTTGCTACTTACACATTGCTTTTTACATTATTCCTTAACATTGTTCTTCCTACAACGCAATGCATTATATTGCCTTGCTAATATTGTTATGCTACTCAATTTGGTCTCTTTTATATTTCAGGTTCTTATTTCCCTTGAGCGCTACTTTCATGAGACCTATGACTCTAAATTTGGTGTCTTTAAACACCTTGAAAACTATGTCATTGATCCTTTAATTGGATCTCTTATTTTGCTTCGTAACTTACTCTTGAAACTTGATGATTCGGTTGCTTGAAGACTTTAGTATACTGTTGTTTGAGTGTTTTAGAACACTTCAAATTTTTTCCTCATTTTTTTACTTCCAAAAGGACAATATCGGTGTAATTTTGTAATGTAAATAATGTTGTAATAATTAAGATAAGATATCTTAATTTGCACCTTCACTTTGAGACCTTTAAGTCTTCTTTTTGAAAATTTCTCTCTTTCTTAATATGGTCACTTCTTCTCTATTATTTGATAGTTTAATGTTTCATTCTACTACTATACAACTCACTCCTCTAATTATTTTGCTTGGTTAACTTGCAATAATGAATCCAAGCTTTTCAATCATGCAAACAATATGCCCTTTTAGATGGCTTAACTTTGCACTCTAGTATATGCAATCTATTCTTTTAGAATAGTGTCTTCTTCACTTTCAATAGAAGGTAGGATGATGATATTTTTATTTCTTTTAAAATATATCTAACTCCTCTTTATTATGTGCAGGTTTTAATATTGTAATAAATATCTTCTGCACTTCCTTGAAAACTTAAATATGATCCCTTCTCCTTTGCAACTTTAACTCTAATTCAGTGCTTAATGAAACTTAATAATGAACTTAATATAAGTGTTCAAATAGTGAACCACCTAAGTTGCATACCTTTTTAACCTTGTAGATAATGTATATATTGGTTATTTGAATCACCTAATTTTTACCTTTTGTTAGAAGAAACCGTAGCTCTTTCTTTGCTATCCAAAATAGCTTTTTGACTCACCAATTTATAGCTTTGAAACTCCTTTAACTTGCTACTCGAGAATGTAGTTTGGTGACTTTAACTCTCCTTTAGAATGCTCCTTCAAAATCTAAAAATTAGCAGTTAGTAATGCTTCCCAAATTGTTTCCCGTAATTCTAAACTTTTTATATTCTAACACAACTAATTTCTCCTTTGAAATGTTGTCCTCGAATATCCAAATTTGGTAGAAAAATTCCTCCAAATTGTAGTTATAGATTTCCTTCTAGGAACCTTCTACTTTCTATTGTAAAACCAACAATCTCATTTCTCCAAAATATCCTTCAATGACAATCTCTAAATCTCCCAGATTTGGTGTCTTCTTCTAACTCATTTCTTCTTCAGCCTCCTTATCTAATTCTGACTTCAACCTTGGCCTATCTAGTGGATTTCTTCTCAAGAATCCAAATGTCTTGAGGTCTTGACTATTCCCCTCTAAAATTTGGTTAGATCCTTGCCAAATATTTCTCCTTTTTGATCTTGTTGTTGGATGGTGACAATTATCCCAGATTTTTTTCTACTAGGAACTCCTTGCTAGCTATCTTCTCCAATGACCTTCTCCAAATCTCCTTCAATGGACTTCTTTGAAATTTGCAATGAGGCTTTCCTAGCCTTCTCCTTCTTTATCCTTTCAATCCTTCCTTGAGACCTCCTCTCTTAATTGGGTCTCTAATTTTTTTAGCTTCTCAAGTCTTCTCAAAACTCAATGAGACCTTCCCTTGATATCTTCAAT
This sequence comes from Wollemia nobilis, assembly GCA_028583015.1. Classification (NCBI taxonomy): domain Eukaryota; kingdom Viridiplantae; phylum Streptophyta; class Pinopsida; order Araucariales; family Araucariaceae; genus Wollemia; species Wollemia nobilis. Next base: position 730,496 of record JAQPPZ010001870.1, read on the forward strand.
ATTTCAACTATGAAGTTTTACAATGATATCTCTTTCTTGGATCTCTAAAAAATTTTGCTTCTAAAATCTACAGTAGGACATTTGCTAGTCCTTCTCTATATTCAATCATCCAAATCTAGAATTTATTCAATGGGACCTCATGTGGGTCTCTTCATCTTCTTGAGTTTTTTTCTCCTTCTCTGACTCTATAATTTGTAGTCCTCAATATTCAATGGAGATCTCCAATCTCCAATATTCTCCTGGAATATTTTCTTTGAGTCTCTTCTTACTTCAATGGGATATTCTTTCTTCGACCTCCTTCTTGATATGTAGTTTTCAATGTGGATTCTTTGGCCTCCTCCTTTCTTCTCAATATTTAGATATGGAGTCTTAAATCTACAATAAGGCACCTTTGGCCTTTCTCTCTCTTCTACAATCTATAGGTCTACAACTCTTACAATGGGACCTTTTCCTTAATGCCTCCAAATATTCAATATCCAACTTGTTGCTTTAGGTACTGGATTGATTCTAAATAAGATATTCTTCCTAACTCTTTGTAGGAAGCTTCCCAACTTTATTTGAATCAAATTTTTCTAAAATAAAGTATTAGAAAATATAATGGAGAAATATTTAAATCTAGTGAAAATAAATTTCACTAGTTGATTTATCAATCTAGTAGAATCAATGTTGAGTCCTAGTCTTCACAAGTTTTTCTGCAACTCTGTGGAAAGACTTTAGAAAAATATAGTTTTTAGAAATTTTGAAATTAAGATTTTTTATGTCCTCTTGTGGCTCTCTCTATTTCCTATCGATCTACCATGTGCTCTGATACCACTGTTAACTTTTGATGATATATATTAAAGCAAATGCAACCACAAGATGTAGAATGAGTAAGCAATGATAACTATATGATAATGGAACTACAATATGTAAGAAAATTATAAGAGAAATTTTTGCAATAACTTAGAAATATGCCTTTAGTGAAAGCTCATAAAAATATTACAATGTGATATAATGGAGGATATGAACACTCAATAAATACATGAAGGAACTACATTGCACTCACTCTAAATAATGCAACTAGTCACTATTTTTTTTTGGTAAATAAAAGTCTTCATTAATTATCGAATTTTGCAGGTTAACCCAAAACCTATTACAATATCTAGCCTTCTACTGAGATTGTAGATCCTAGTCATCCTTGAAACTTTCTTACCATAAATTGTGTTGAATCCCCTACAACACCTTACTAACAAAGCACACCCATACCTAAACATAACTGTAAACATTACTTACATTGACAGGAATTGAAGTTTGGAACTTTGCACTTGTGAAACCTGTTGCTTGCCCATTTCCTATTCTCTATCGAAATCTTCCAAGGCTTACACCCTATTACCTTCATTTTCAATTTGGTATGATTTAGAGGGAAACCCCATAGTTATTACCATATCCATGGGGAAAGAACAACGATTCATCTTTCTCCTTAACGGGTAGGTTTCTTTTCATGACTAATAATGTTTTCCACTTCACGTGACACACCTTGTGTCCATGTCACCAAACTACCAACATCAACACCTATGTTGGTTAATTTTTCAGCTGACTTGTTGGCCTCACGGTACATGTGACGATCCCTCCTGTTCTGTCTTGCCGCAAAAATGATCCTCACTTCATGGATGACTCCCTTGATTCTCCATGGAGGTTTTTTTCCATTGGTTAACAGGTTGATGATGTTCATAGAATCACCTTCAATCATCAAGTTACCTTGAGTTGCTTGGGCTACTTGCAACCCTCTCCAAAGGGCTCTAGCTTCTACTTCATTATTAGTTCTTATTCCCAATGGTTCAGCGAAGGCCTTGACCAGATTTCCTTGATGATCCCTGATTATTCCTCCAGCTCCAGCTCTTACCGGGTTCTCCTTGGCTGCACCATGAAAATTTAGTTTAAACCAACCCTAGGGGGTGGCTCCCAAGAAATCCCATTTTGGGATTGGGCAAAGGAATGGAAGGTTTGTCCTCAATACGTAAGGCCCGAGCTAATTGTTTTTCTTGGGAATGCAACTAGTCACTATTGTATCTTCTATCACCTCTCTATATCCATCACACACTCTTCTACCTAAAATGGATATATATATGGAGATAAGTCCCTTGGCCTTTCAATTATCCTATGACTCATGTACATGTGGACTACATACACATTTACATTATTGCATATTCTAACACTTGTGCATTTATTACATTGCATGAAGTAACTACTCACACCTTATTATAAGGTAAAATCCTACTCTAGTTATGTACCCAAGGTGGTACATTAGCATGTACCCAATAATGTAATATAATCCAACACTCTAACTACTTCATTGACGAAATGAACCCATACATTCTCAAAAAACACCTATAATAGTGGGTATCTAGACATGGAAACTAGATCCCAATAAAGCATTCAAGCTAGTTGGCATGGTGTGATTTATCACCAGGTGTTTTCCTCTATACATAGTGTACATAGTATATACATATTTGTGTGTGTGTGTGCATAATAAGACTTTGAGAAGAATGATCAAAACTATTTTCAATGCCAATGAGATTAAGGTTTTACAATAATGGAACTTTCAACATTCATGACTACACACTAGATCGAAGGATGGTATCTTTGTGGTGATATTTGAAAACAAAATATTAAGAAGGCTTTCCCACCATTTGATTGCATCCTATCCATGGTTGATGATGCACCACATCCAACAACACATGAGGGCACATGATCCCACCACCATAGGAAAGAGTACCTCTACACATGTAAGATGTTGGCCACCCAAAAAGCACGATGATCAACACCTAGAAAATACATAGAAGTGCCCTACGAGCTTGGGCATTCACATGAGTGGTAGAACTATCGAACAAACAACCATTCTAGGTTTTGAGGGATATGTTTGAAGGTAGATCAATGAGGACAAAGTGCCCATATGAAGGAAATCAACAACTAATATTTTAGTGGAATCCAACACCCTCATGAACTACCATAGGTCTATTTGAGAGGATGAGATATTGCCATAACTAAATACAAGAGAGAATAATAAATAACCACATCATTATTGAATCAGCTAAGTAAAATTGCAACCCAAAAAATAGTATCCTATAAAAATTGGGGTTTTCTTAATAATCCTTTCTTGAAGGGAATCATGTGAAGTTGTGCAGGATGATAGGACCTAAAGCTCCTTCAAATTTACCAAGAAATGAGTGTAACCACAATACTAACTAGGAAGAGATGGTGCCAAAAATATCTAGCAAATTTAAAACTCCCTATGCCACAAGGTGATGCTAACCACTAGGACCAGATGCTCAAAAGGGTTTTAACCTTCTTGATGGTAGCTAAGCTAAACCTCGTATTACGTGGAGACCCCAAAACCATTTTGGTGGTAGTTAAGAGGGCTTTGATGCTAGCTAGGGTTCTATTTTCTTAGCAAATATGGATCCATTCTCCAACCAAGGGATGGATCCAAAACTTGGGCCAACCTCTTTAGGTAATTAGGTTTTCAATTGTAGTCCTAGTTGCCTTGACAAAAGGCACCAACCCAAGAATATTGGAGAAACAAGATGAAATTTTTAGAAGTAGCGACATGGTTGACTCCTTTAGGCTTTCAAACCTAAATCAATACTCCCCAAAATAGAAATCATAGAAAAATCTAGTAGGGAAAGTAAAAATAGCCAAAAATAGGCTTAAGCACACTTTTCAAATTAAAAGGTCCAAAGATCCCTATCTGTAGGAATTTTGAAATATCCAAAATTGTATAAGGGGTGGAAAGGCATTCATCAAGCTGGAAGATGAGCTAAAATTAAAGTCTCTAGATTACACCCAGAGTCACAAAGCATGCCTAGAGTCATGACCCTCCCAGGAATGCCCTCCAAATGAGGCCTTTTCACTTGCATATTAGGCAACCCTCTACCCCAACCAGAGCATCCATGTTTAAGACATACCAATAGTATGATTAGGCTCTGGAAACATTTCAAATCAAAGGCAATATTTTTTCTTTCTTTTCATTTCCTAGATTTGATCTATTTTCCTAATTTTATTTCCCTTCAACTTCTAAATTTTGACTTTGTGCCCAATGGACAAGGCAAGAAGTCTATTTTTGCTCCTTTAGCAGGTGAAGTAGCCTTAGGAGCCTCCAAATATATAGGTAATGTTTCTCTACAACCTTGATTCACTCCAAGCTAGACCAATCAAACATGGGACATGCCAAGGCTACATTGTCATAAGGTACTTCCTACCTTTAGTCAAAAGAAAGGAACTTTAAGGAAATACAAATAAACTTGGATGTTGTGATAGTCATTAGATATTTCATCTATGGTTAATGCTCATCTTCTACCCAACCCAACCACACCAAGGGTTCCAAGGCCTACAAATCATTGATTTTCAATCCAATGGCACATGTGGTCCTTTCGATGGATGAAAGTGCATACGATAAGGGGACACTATGATCAAAGCTAAAGTAGGACACATGGTGACTAGTCAAAAGCTCAATAAAATAATACATCAATGCTTCATGGAGAAGGCCCACCATTGTTCGAAGGAGGTTCCACCTCATTCAAAAATATATGGTTGTCACACACATAAAGACAAAAATGGGTGAAATAGCACTAAAGAGGACAACCACTAGTGGCCGTAAAGCTAGACTTTTGTAGCCAAGTCTATCATATCCAATCATACACTAGTCATGGTCACTACCCACCATACATGTGAGCCTACCTTGTCCACCTGCACTAGTCAAGGAGGCCATGTCTATCGCATTAGCAAAGTGATGCACCTCGATAGAAATATAATGAAAGAGTAATGGTAAAACCACCTTGACAAAATAGTAGAGATCCAAGTCAAACATACTTTATCATCCAAATATCTAAAATCTTTTAGGATTTATGCCCCCAAATTCAGAGACCTTAAAGTTGTTGTCACATAAGTTGCAAAAGGATTTCTCGTCTACAATAAAAAGAAGATATGTGTAGGTCTTTTGCAAAAAACTTTGAAGGGAGGGCATTGTCCTCTCAGCTTATAAATATGCCTGATTTAATTATAAAAGGCATTGGAAGTTGTTTTCTCGTGCTTGGTACCTCACCTTGTGGGATCTTCCTATCACCCTTCTTTCCTACTGTAACAAGGGGAGCTAAAACTTTTTCTTATTCCTAGGAAGCATCGAACCCTTTGGGCCTCATTGTCTTGTAATAATTTTAAGCATGTTAATGAAATCCATGACTAATTTCATGGTCCTCTTGACTTGTCTTAATTCCTGGTGGTGTATTTTCTTGGTTATGTTCACTAGCCATAGGTGACATTTGTGTTCAATTACCCCTTGCTGTAGTCAAAAATTGGGGACCCTAATTCTTTGGTGGATTATTATTATAGCTTAGGACTTTACTTTTTCTACAAGCATTTAGTTTTCTATCCTTTACTTTCATTGCAAGTCTTTCTTGTCCGTAGCTCATGAAGGTTACTTGTGTTAAGGACTTAGATATAACGAGGATTTGATCTCTATTAAAAACCCTAAAGTTTTCCTTGTAGGTGATTCTCCCATCTGTAATGCTTCCTGTTGTTTCACTCTATGTGATGCATGGGTGCATTTGTCTTGTCAACCCCCAATCCTAAGTTTAACAGGTGCATTTTGAGACAACAACATTACTATTTTACATGTTTGTATGGCTCGTGCATAGTTAATGTATTTGATCCTAAGAATAGAGGGGTGAATTCATGTATACTTCACATTCCATTTATGCATAAGAATTCTTGCTGACCCTAGTTTTTCTTCTATATTTTTATAGGTGCTACTATAGGATTCCTCCTACTCTATAGCCTCTAACTTCGCTACAATTTATGGGTGAGTTTCCTTGATAATACTAAGCACAGACACTATGTCAAGATGAACATAATGCTTCTCAAGGGCATTGTCAAGCCCAATACTAGCATAATATGGTTCAACATAGAAGACATCAAGGATACCATGGATAATTTTGATGATAATAATGTTATTGGGCAAGGTGATTTTGGGTCAATGTATAAGGAGACGTTGTTGAATGGGAGGTAGATTGTCATGAAGAGAATCAAAGACTCCATATTCAAAGTGGATTCTGAATTCATAAAATGAAATGGAGATAATCAATAGGATCAAGCATTGAAACCTACTATTTTTTAGAGGCTTTTTTGTTGTCGAGGATGATAGGAAGGATGCCAACTATTTTTAATTTATGACTAAATGTCTAACAAAAGCCTCGATGAACATATTTTTGGAGGGGGAATGAGAACAAACTCCTAGCTAAGGCTTCTAGATTTAACTCTATATTCTTGTTTCAACACTCTTCAATTTTATTATTTCTTTTCTTGTACCTTGTTAAAGGTATGGACCAACTATAATTTAAATATACAACCTCCATCTATTAAGGTTGCTCCATCAATGAGCTTCTAGTTCTCCCTTGAACCAACCTGCTATTCGAATGAAGGGTCCTAATTATTGCTCCAACATCTCCCTTAAGCCATTGCATTAGCACTTGGGGCTCCTATCTTCAACACCGACTTTAACATCGACTCTAATACCAATTTCAAGTACATATACTATGATATCAATTACCAACACTAGATTTGATATCAATTGTCAAAATTTAATGCTCTAATATCAATTGTGAGGATCATATGCTTTGATAATCAAATTCTTTTTATGTCAAAAGCTACAAAAACATACAAATTATCTCACCACTACACAAGCATGTAAATTCATTTATACATAACATACAATATATTTCATATACAATTTATATGTTCAATTTGGATGCAAATTCACCACTCAAGTATTCCATTGAATTACTAACCATTGTGGAAAATTTTCCACCATCCAACTCTATATAACATTCTTCAATACATCACACAGGCTTTGTGGTCATCTTGTTCCACTTCATACAATATAATCCAACTATGGGCGATGCATAGGTTGAATGATCCACCTAAGGGAGGATGGATAAGTTGATCAATTGGTGGGGATACACAAATATATAAAATTATGACAATACTAGTAATAACTTTTTCAAGTTATTAGTTTCTATTTATAGAATTTCTATGTTTACTTGTGCAATCTCTTTTCTATTTTTTCAACTTATTTCCTTAGAAAAACACACATGTTTTTCATATTAAGAAATACTTTTTCCAACGATCTCCTCCTTAATTTTTAATGTTCCAATCTTTAATTTCTTGAACAAAACTATTGTTTTTTGAACAACACACTTTCATTATATTCTTGTTGCACATACACTTTCACTATTACCCATACAAATTCGAATATATTCGAACTTAAACTACTATATTTCTTCTCTTCTTCAACATGAGTGTCATACTATGACTTAACCAGAAGTGTCTTTATGGTAACCTTCTTATCCTATAAAACTACATAAATAACTAATCATCACAACCATCAAATGTCATCATGAATTACTTCTATTCATTACTCAACAAGAAAGAGAGGTTAATATACCACATATTCCAGATAGGCCTTTGCCTCTGGTGGATCGTGAACCTCTTGAAGGCCAAGACACTTCTTCATCTCATATTCTCACATGTATTTCAGTTTAACAGTGATGGCTAGGATGTTTGGTATGTAAATGGTAAATCGGTTTATTTCCTTTTAAGTACATTACCTATGGTATTCTCCTCGTCTAAAGTTTCAATATAAAAGTTAAAATTTATTTATGAACTTCATAAATGATAACAATTATTTACATTATCTGTCATCCCTAATTTATTAATATGACTTAAAATTTTAGAAACCACTTTAGTTTATCTAAAACCCTGATTTATTACTACATGATTGAAACAACATGAACGTTACCTACTTTATTTCAATGTCTCTCTCCATGCTCAAACCTGTTTTATCTCGATGTCTCTCGCCATGCTCAACCCTGCAGCTCTGCATATTAAATGGAAGATAGCTTTGTGGTTTACCTTTCATAGACACTTGTATTAAAAGTATCATGTTATCATGCACACATTTAAAACATTTGATAACCTAAGTTAGGTTTGAAGGAGTCTAAAATACAAATCATTTTGTGGCTGCATCATGTGAGAGGTAGAGTCACAAAATTAAAAAGTAATGAGTTGAAGCTAAAGTTGCAAAGAGAAGATAATGATTTACATTTTTCTGTGTTCTTGCATGTTGTTTAAATGATTTTTTCAACAATTAATCTTTCATTTTATTTTTCAAATTTTAAATGAAAAATTTTACAGAAAGTTTATTATATTCGAGACGGTGGAAGTCCTGGAAGCCTTCGTAGATAGTTTGAACCCTACCAGCTGTGCTGGTAATTACTAAAAATCGTGATTGTAACCATTGCTTCTATATAAAAAAATAATAATAATAATAATATAATTATTAATTTTGTTTAAAATATGAAAAGTGATTGATAAATATTTTCCTATACTATGTCAGATTTAAAATTTTATTTATAATATTTTTTTATGTAAAATATTAATAATTAGATTATGTTATTATTTTATGTTTGCATAAGGACAAATTTTATATCTATCAAAATCTGTTATAAATTTATAATTAGCATAAGAGATTATATTTTAATAGGAAATATAAAATATGTTCATGAACATCTTCAATAAAACATGACCCAAATTATGTTGGAAGTACTAATAGTATGTTTTAAGATTTTTTAACCCTTCGAAATGTTTTCATACATGTTTAAATTGCATCCATTTGGTTGTGCCGCTACCTTATCAACTTGAAATTAATTTTTTTTTTTTTTTTTAAATCATATTTTTTTTTAATAATAATATAACATACATAAGATGCCTATGGATCTATCTATTTTTGACATTATAAATTTATAATCCATGTCCTTCATAGAGCCACAATAGTTTCTAGACAATGTTTACATGATTAAAACAATTGCTAAGCTAGTAAAGAAAGAATCTAGGATGCTTATATTCCATTAAGCTAACAAGATTGTTGTAGTTTACTATAAAATTCAACAATAAAAAAAATTAACTCATAAAAAGAATGACTAATTTTCCATTTTTGTCATCCATTAATAATTACACATATATTCTTATAAATTAATAACTCATATATGCGAGATAATATAGGTTTGGATGTTTATATATATATATATATATATATATATATATATATATATATATATATATATATATATATATATATATATATAATTTTTTAATTTATGAATATTTTTCTTAAAATTTACAACTACATATAATATAAAAATATAAAATTAAAATATTATTTTTGTGCCATAAACAATTGAAAATATTTAACATATGTTTATTAAAATTATATATGTAATTTTATTCATTTAATACATAGATAGAGTATATTTATTTTTTTAATGATGGTAAAAGACTAGAATCATACAATTGAAAATATTTAACATATGTACAATTATATATGTAATTTTATTCATTGAAAACATAGATAGAGTATATTGTTTTTTTTTTAACGATGGTAAAAGACTAGAATCATAAAGAAAGACATATTGTTTTATAAAATGGTTTTTTTTGTTTTGGTTATTATGAGAAACTCCTTATGATCGACATACAAGGCTGAGCAGTCTCTTCCCAACCATGACCCCTCCTAAATTTGAGAGCTATACTTATCAATAGATAATTTAACACAAAGCCACCACACACCCACCCCTCACACACTCGCTCATACCATGGTTTGAACCTTGAACCTCTCGAAGAAGAACCAAAGTATGAACCATTGTGCTCCACCTCAAGTATAGTTCTATAAAATGGTTTTAAATTAAAATATTATTTTTGTACCATAAACAATTAAAAATATTTAACATATGTTTATTTTTTTATTTATTTTATTGAGTAATACTTCTTATACACATCCACCATGGGGATTGAACCCGAGTCACATTATCGATACTGTAAGTGACGTCCTTGCCAGTAGACCACACTCACGAGGATTAACATATGTTTATTACAATTATATCATGTAATTTTATTCATTGAATACATAGAAAATATTGTTTTTTAATGATGGTAAAAGACTAGAATCCTAAACAAAGACACATTGTTTTATAATTTTTTTTGATTAGGTAAAGAAGGGGTTTTAAGGATCCTCAAACCTAAGGGTTTTGAGAGGGACCCACAACCCGAGATGAGGGTTTTGAGAGGATCCCACAACCATTACAACAAGCTCCAAAAGGGTTACCCAACAACAAGCTCCAAAAGGAGAAATACAATTTACATCCAAAAGGGTAACCCACCAACGAGGAGCAAAGGTTGGAAAAACCAACCACCAACCCTCCTACGTAAAGTATAACAATAAAGTCCTAGAGGATATGAACTGAATGCTCTAGATGGGGAACAACACCACACTTGTCTAACGAGAGCAAACTAAAATATCTCGCTCAAAATTTATCACTTTGCCTAGCGAAGGATCTGAGGCTTACACTTGCAACAATTCAAAAGAGAAAGTAAAAAACTATGAGTCGCCTAAACCGAAGCAAGAGCCACAAAACAAGAACAACCGCTCTTAGGTACAAGAAAAAGGAGATAACAACATTCTACACCATACTTGAGATGGAGAAGGGTAAGATAAAAAAAAGCCTCAAAACCTTGGGATCAAACACACCACAACTTCTGGAACTAGAGAAAGAGATCTTTGCAGACCATCGAAACTAGGGAACCCACTAGAGACATGGGACCAAAAACTGAAAACCATCGCAACATAACAACCCACTTTCACTCCAACTTGTTTGGGTCAATATTTGGCCCTATAAATTACCGAACCCAAAAGAAAGCGACACAAACCAACCACAGACCCACTACTGGTAGAGAACCCTAACAATAAAGCCATCCAAGCACCATCCAAATTGAGCAGCCAAACCATTGAAGCCAAAGCTAGCCAAGGGAACACCTTTAGATTTATTTAGCCAAACATCATACCAAGCTCACCCCAACGGGTTTGGGTTGGTAGATGGCCCTTTCCTCTCCCTAGAAAGCCAAAAAAACATGAAACTACCAAACCCAAAAGAAATACTGCACAATCCAACCAAGTCCTCGAAGCTAGCAAACAACCCAAGAAACGCAACCACCCAACACACCCACCAACCAGAGTGAGAGCCATCCAAAGGGTCAACTACCAGAATTTTTTACCGCATTATAATGGCCCAAGATCACCCCTACAAGTTTGGGTCAGCATTCGGCCATTTGCCCCAGATAAGAGTGATAATGCCAAACCCATAAGAGAGCAAAACATACCAACAAGACCCTCAGCAAGCAAAACACCCTAGTCATGAACCACAACAGAGAAACTAAGCATGACTAGCAACCAAATCCAGAATGAGAGAAAATAGGCCTCTCACTCAAATGGTTTCAAATTGTCGAAGTTGGAGTGAGAGTGAAACCCTCACAGAGGAAGCCCTCATGGAGGAAACCCTCACGGGCCCTCTCTGCCATGGTGAGACTCAGACCCTCTCTGTCATGGTAAGGCTCAAACCCTCGCGAAAGTCCCTTATTTTATAAAATGGTTCTAATGTAGGGTAAAAATAAGTCATTTTGTCTTCTCTGTAAGACAATAATAAAAGTTAAAAATACCAAACATTGTTTTAATTATAGTTTACATTGTGAAGATGGATTTTATAAGTAAATGATATTTTTAGATGTTGCTTAAGCATCTAACATGAATGATATTTTTAGATGTTGCTTAAGCATCTAACATGTGCATGATATGATATTTTAATTTAATAAGATGTTTTTTAGATTTTTTTTGTTTACACATGACTAAATTTAAAAAAATAATATTGAGTAATTCTATCCATTTATTCAAAATTTTATTTAAATGATAACATATTTATATGGGGTGCATGAGGTGATGATTTAATAAAATTTACTTTAAACACCTGTGTTAATTCATTAAAAATACTCAAACATTTGTGTTTATAGAATTTTAAAGATACTCTTAATTTTATAATGTAATAACAACTCTTCTTATTTATAAAATGATCATTTATATAATATTATTTTCACACAAACTATTTATTTAGAATAACCTATTCTATATTACAATTTCATTCTACTTCTGCTACTCCCACGCATATTTTCCGTACGCTGCCCAAAATTTCAAGTCTACCTTCCAATGTTCGGTAAGCTGCGCAAAATTCCTTTATGTGAAGGTTCGGTGTCTCGTTTACCAACGACGGTTTCGTAGCCCAATGTTTCAAAATCCCGTCATTTAACGGAAGACACGTGTGGCTTGTCAGGTAGCTGTCGGTCAGAAACCCTACTCTGACGCTCAGAAGATCGACCAGTCTGAGAATAATAATAATAATAAATAAATAAAAGATTTTAATTACGTCCGCGAGACCCAAATATGGTCTATGGGACCTCAAATATGGAAGTACAATTACTCAAATCATATCATATGATCTTTAATATTTTTGAGAAGGTTGTTCCTTCTGATTTGTGTTAGCAATTCTCCAACTTTTTTTATTTTCCTGTCTTCAAATAAACCTATAATAAACTCGTTCCCAAGTGTTTCTTTGTATTTGTCACGGATATCTGAAAAACTCGGGCATTTACAGATGAAGTGTTCCTTTGTCTCTACTGCCCCTGTGCTGCATATAGTACATATTCTTTCTTCCCATTGTTCTTTGGGCGTTGTCCATCTCCCTGTTTCACATCTAAGCCTATGAGAGCTAGTCCTTATCTGAGCAATGAGTATTTTTTCCTTCCACTTGATTTCAGCGCCTATATACGCTTTTCCTTGTGGTCATACGTTGGGTTAAAATTTGCAATATAATATTGTCTTTTTCTGCTTGCATTTTTCTACATTTCACTTCTGAACTTTTCATTCACATAATTTTTTATGTCTTTGTTGACATTTTGGCATTCATTTATGTTGATTTCCCAACGTTTCATCCATTTCTCGATTTTGTTTCATCCACGTATTCTTTCGCCTATGTAACTCTTCGTCCCTAACTCGCTCTAGTCCATCTATCATTTGTCATGTTTTCTGTTTTTTTCAAGTAACATAACGACTTGGTCATAGCAATTGCTTCTAAAGGGAACATTCAAGTTTCTAATTTCATAAGGGGTTGTGGCCTTAATTTTGAGAAAGTTTGTGATTAGATATTTTTGAATCCTTTCTATTTGCCTCCATTTTGCATTTGTTGTGCCACTAGCCCACACCTCGCAACCATACAACAAAACCAGTGTAACAAGTAGGCCAAATAAGACCTTGGTGGTCTTCCAGTCCCACAACTCGGCATTCCTACACCTGTTTTGAAGTGCATATAGTGCTCTCCGACCACTTTGAGTTCTTTTCATCCTACATGTATTCCAATTAAGTTTGTCATGAAAGTCTATGCCCATGTATTTGTATTCTACTACTACATCAAGCGGTTCTCCTACAAACTGAAATTTGAGTTGTTGCTTCTTCTTTTTTTCTGAAAAAATCATAATTTTTGTTTTGCTCGTGTTCACCTGCATCCTAACTTCTTTACAAAAGAGTTCTAGAGCTTGAAGGTGATCTTCTAGATCTTTGGTTGTTTTGGCAACAAGAATTACATCATCTGCATACATGAGGAGTTTTACCACATATTTGGCTAAATGCACACCCTCTCCCCCAAATTTGTTTATCCATTCTTCTAACTTGTCAATGTACAGCCCAAATAAGTTTGGAGATAGAGGGCAACCTTGTTTGACACCTATGTCACTACCAAAACATTCAGATAACCCTTCCCGTGTTCCGATTCTAGCTTTTACATGCTCATATAGTCTATGAACCGCTGCCCTCGTAGTGAATTGGAACCTCTAGCTCTTCCATTCCGCTCCATAATTTTTTCCTAGGCACTGTGTCAAATGCCTTTTTGAAGTCTACAAAACAACAAAAAGCCTCCTCTTTTTTGTCCCATATTTTTTCCACTATGTGTCTAAGCGTGATACAATGATCAATAGTTGAGTGTTTGGGCCTAAAACCCGCTTGCCCCTTTGCTCTCTTTCCCTTTTCTTTCGCCCATATGCTAATCCTACGCTCTATCATACTCCCAAACAACTTTGCAAAGAGAGGGTTGATCATGATAGTTCGATAGTTTGAGGGATTATTTACATCTCCACTTTTAAACAGAGGAATGGTCAAGCTAGTTGTCCACTCAGTAGGGAAGCCATTTTGTATGACCTCATTGAAAATTTCTTTGATTTGCGGTGCCAAGATATCTACCCCCCATTTTATATGCTCGACTTGAAGATTGTCTATGTCACGGGCTTTTCTAGTTGCTAACTTTTTTATCCCTTGAATAATGTCTTCAATTGTGAAAAGTTCTTTCTTGACAATGATAGTAGGGGGTGTCTCCTGCTGGTTACTACGCTGATACAATTGTTTTGAATACTCCAACCACTGATTAACTGTTATGTTATTTTCAGTTTGCATCCTTTTCACGCTTAGTTCCTTCCAAAAAAAATTTGGTTCATGCTTCCCTAAATAAATCAATTCTTCCCTCCTTGTTTTAGTGTATTCTTCTTTTTTTGCCCTTACCAGTTTCTCATATGCTTTTTTGTTTGCTCTTGTTTTACCCGTTGGTTCCTTTAGTAATCTTCGTATTTTTTTGCAATCTTCATCGAACCATGGGTTGGTTGGGAAGCTATTCCTTTCTTTCTTTTTAGGTTTAGCTCTCTTGCATTTGTTTAGAGCTTCTTGAATAACTTGCATTAACCATTCACTCTTACTGTAATCTCTACTACTGTGATGTAGTTCTTCTCTTTCTTGTAACTTATTATTTAATACTGCTCTAAAATTTTGCTGATTTTCATCTGTTAAGAGAATGTTTCCCTTGTGAGGATATTTATTTTGATTGCCTTGCAAGTGTTTTTCCCTTGGTTTGTCTCCATGCATTCGAAGTTTCATAACAATTGGGTTGTGATCTCGACTTAAGTTCCACTCGGAGAATCTTCCACTTCTAGCTCCTCTATTTTTGGTATGTAATTCTGTAAGCATATTACATAGTCTATTACACTTTGTCCCTTATATGTTTTGCATGTATACTTTCCTGAATTTTTCCATTTGTTCATCCCATTGCAAATAATCAAATTGTATATGCTTCAAAGACCTAACAACTCTTCTCCATATTGCATGATAGCCCCATGCTCATCTTCTGAAGTCCTGGTCCACTGTTGATTTTCCTCTTCTGGCATCCAAAGAGGATTAATCTCAATATATTCGTTACCTTCTAGAATGTTAGCTTGCTTATTTGTTGTCCTTGCATTGAAATATCCAATTAATATAATATCCCCCAACTTACTGTATATTGAAATGTCTCTTTTTAGGGAGGAGTATGGGTCTTCTCTGTTAAGGTCATGTTTCTTATAGAATTTAGAATTCTTGGGAGCAAAATAACATGCTGCTATGCTAATAACCGACTTATTTTCTAGGATCTTTATCCAAATGTACTGTTTGTTTTCATCTTGTTTTTCAATTTTAATGACCCTATCCCATTTCTCTTTTATTAAAACCATAATACCCCCATGCCCTTTGCCATTTTCTGCTTTATTCCATACTGCTATTTTTTTGTATCCCACAAATTCTGGAGTCCTACATCCATCGTGTTCATGTGTTTATGTCAATATGATTATATCTTTGTCTCTAGCAATGGGCCCTAACCCGGGTCCTCTTCTCCAAGGGAAACCTCTACAGTTCCAACTTACCATTGTAAGATGTTCCCGGGTGGGCCATACTCCCTATTTATTTTGGATTTGTTTAGATGTGATGTATGCCTTTCCATTTCTTAAATATACCTGTTTCCCTTCATTCCTTGCTGCCCTCACCTTTTCCCATTCCTTATTTCTTTCTTCCTGCTGTAAAAATATTAGGTCATCATCTAAATAAAATTGTGACCCTCTCAGCATGCCTCTGTTTTTAAGTAACCTTATTTTATCCTCGTAGCGCATCAATGTGACTCGAATATGTCTATCTCTGCCTCCTTCTCTCAGCCTGCCAATTCTGCTTACTTTTTTTATCTGACCTTTCCATTGTAATCGATCTGACAAGAAGTTCCTAGTTAAATGATTTGTGTCTTCCCTGTCCCCATAATCTTTCAACCCTTTGATGATTATATTTGTTAACTTCTCATGTCTTTCTTTCTCTTCTGTTATTTGAATTTTTACTTGCTTCTCTATCAACTCTTTTTGTTGATTGACTGGTTCTTTTACTACTTGAGACCATGTCTTTGTCTTTGCTAATTCATTTCGTAGCTCATTTTCTCTTGTTTCAATGTTTTGGAGTGTTTTCTGTACCTCTTTTATTTGATTTGCATTTGTTTTTTCCACCTCTATTGCATCATTGATTGGGGTATGGATGGCTTGTTTGAGGACATGCCATTCACGTTGACCCATGTTTGCAAGGTTTTGTAGCTTTGACACTTGCTCCTTGAGCTGGTTGTTTTATTTTTCCAGCCTCCGAATGGTGTTTATAACCTCATCTCGATTTAGTTTCTCTTAATTTCTCCCTCCTTTCCATGCTTTCAAGTTTCTCTTTCATCTTCATTAGCTCTTGCACATAAAGTCTTGGTGCCCACATGAGTGGTGTAGTTGTCGGACTGTAAGTTTCTTCCTCATCTGAAAACTCATTTTGGTGATTTGCCTTTGATTGTTCCTTATTCTCCACCTATTTATGTGGTAGAATATTTTTTATTTTTATTTTTTGATATGCCCTTTTCATTGTTGTTGCCCTTGCTCGAGCTTGTCAACGCCTTAATATCCTCCAATACTGTTTCTCATTGACATATATTGGTTCTTGCAATTATTGCTTCCCTTCTTCCATTTTCAAACCCTTTATAGCCGAACCCTCTGTAGTATTGATCCGTTGAAATAAATGTGTAATAAAACCCTCTTGCTCGCAAACCCTCTCGTTGCAAACCCTTGCTGATAATAAAACCTTCTGCCGCAAACCCCTATAACGAATGTATTTCTCCTACCTACTTAAATTGTTTTATAAATCGAAAGAGGACAAAAAAATATGCTTACCCGATGAAATAGATGTTTAATACAATACTTTGCCGCAAACCCTCCTTGCTCTGTAAAAACCCTTTGTCGCAAACCCTTTAATTTTTTTTGTGCTGATATTTCTTGTCTGGAGTGTACAGTTCAAATATTCTTCGTTCTATCGGTTCTGCTTCAGTATCCCCATGCTCTGCTTCAGTATCCCCGTAACTCTGCTTCAAGTTTCATTCTTGTTGATTGTAATACAATTTATAATAAATAATTGTTGAGAGAGGCCCTCAAATTCTGCAATTAAACAATTCGTTTTCGTTTCCCTTTCCGAGAGCTCCGCGTGGCACGCACGCAGGCCCCATTAGAGTAGGTGGTAGGTCTCATCCACGCGGAAGGTGGCCCTTCTCCAACTTTCATATCTCGATTTAAAGTATATAAAATTTAATTTAATTACTGTTAATTAGCTAATCAAGTCCGTGCCTAGGGCTCGACACACGATACAGTTGGTGTAACCAATAAAGGTGTTGTGTTGCCTCGTTATTTATGCCCCACCCTATTTGGAGAGGTCTCATCTTTGCTTGAATTTCTTTAAAGCACTTAAACCTACTTTCAAATAAAGACGTCAAGTTCCCCTAAATCTTTCCCCTAAATCTTAATAGTTTGGAAAAGAACAAAGTCGTTCAAGATATCTTTTTGTTAGTTTGAGTACTTCTAAATGAAGAGGCATCAACTCCTATTCATGATTTATCTCTACAATTTCCATTTGTTGTTGACTTAGTTAGATCAATGGAGGCCATGTTTGCTCTAACCGTAAGTTCCATAAAGCACTTGGGATGGGTACCCTTAAGATTTTTTAAGCTTTAAATTCTATTCCATAGAACCGGGCTTCAAAAGCACACACAAGGATATGTGATTTCAAAACCATTTCTTTAGAGAAGCCTCTCTTATATAGAAGAGAATTGAAGTGGTTGTTCAATCTCCTCTAATCTTTTTTAGTTATTATAATCAGTTTCATGATCAAATATATTTTACCTTTGGAAAAAAATATCTTGAGCAAGGAGTTCATTCTTCAAAAAAATATATATATTCTACCTTTCAAAGAAAAATATCTTGAGCAAGGAGTTCATTCTTCCTATTCAAGAGGGTAGGTTAGAAAGAGAAGCGACAAAGACGATTTCATAAT
This sequence comes from Wollemia nobilis, assembly GCA_028583015.1. Lineage (NCBI taxonomy): Eukaryota > Viridiplantae > Streptophyta > Pinopsida > Araucariales > Araucariaceae > Wollemia > Wollemia nobilis. The sequence goes on from JAQPPZ010001870.1 coordinate 748,644, forward strand.
AAAGAATTATTTCAATGGTTGATGAAAGAAGAATTATTTGGTCAATAACTCAGTCAATTGATGAAAGGCTTTTAACCTTGGATCGAGCCCTACTAAGCTTACAACCCCTCTCTAGTCTAAGGATTTCGCCTTAGCATAGAGAAAATGATCATGATTTTGTGTCACCTTAATCACCTTTTTTAAACCTTTTTTATTAGACGAACAAAAATTCATTTTTTTTTTTTTTGGTTATATAAGAGAATTGAGTTGTTTTTAGTTAAAGGTAAGTATAGGTTCAAATCATATGGAGTTCTTCCAATAAATCTATTCATTTCGTTATTGTTGACCTTGCGTAAGATGGGGACCATTGGTCACTAGGTTTGTACCATTATCAGTGATTTAGCACGCACTCACAGGTTTCAAAACAGATCAAAGGGTTGGCTTCCCCAAATGTAAACCTAAATCTCTTTTTGATAAGTATCCAACCACACCAACACTTACCAATCCACTGTATATTTACATTCAAAAGTCTCAAGTCAAGTCTAGTCAAGTCTAGTCTAGTGAGAGGGTTTCCCTTGTATAAAATGATTTTCCTTTTCCGTAAAGAAATGTTAGTGGGAAGACTGAGTTTACTTCTTATTCAAGAGTCCTTAGTCCTTACAATTGAAAGCAATATGGGCCCACCCTACTCTCTATGTAGAATCAATTCGCAACAAGCGAACTAGAAGGGACTGGTGGAAGGAAGAGGGGTAGAGCAGTTGGTAGACTCACCCGAGACAATATCATGACGGAGAATGGTATCTTTAGATATATATAATTCAAGCCCGAAGACGACATAGGACATGTTTTGTAAAGAAACAATAGCCTAAGAAGCACATTCCAGGCTGTTGCAAAGAAGCTCCTCGTAGACGGTTCCGTGGGCTGTGGACTATTAAGCAGGTGGAAAGTTGGGCTTATGGTAAGATTGTAATCCATTTCCTTGTGGATGGAATTAATATGTGACGGTTGGGAAAGGAAGATGAAAGTAATCCTAACATTGTCGGTACTCCTGTATGTGGGTATCACCAATGCTGCATGCCCCATCAATCTCGATTATGTTACGCAAATGCCCTGGAACACATCTGATTGTCGATCCATTCGAATTTCCAAAGACCTCTGCGATACCACATTGAGAACTGTGTTTGGCGTAGGGCTGGCCCAATATTTGCAAGATGAATCTATGTTCGAGCTCCCCGACAGTGCCTCTGTTGTTGCCTGCCTCGACATATTTCAGCAGAAACTCACCTCTCTGGGACTCCCATCTGACGTGGTTCAACTCTCTTTCAATGATACATCCGAGTTTGTGTCGAGTCCCAGCCTGTGCGCCGGCATACAGACGAAGCAACAATGGATTGATAAACTCGGACAGACATCGCTGGACACGGCCTGCAAAGGAGATCTCTCTCAAGTCTCTGCGTGCAATTTATGCCATGGTAGCGGAGAAGACGTTCAGAAGATATTGCAGAACATGATTAACAACATTACGGAAGGGACAAGTCGGAAGTGTTTTTACTTCGTATGTTTGTACGCTGCGGGCGTGGCGAATGATTTTGGGCCTACAAACAGGGGTGTTGCTTCCTGTATTCTCCGCGTGCCTTTTCTGCAAAAGACCACATCTCGGCGCCGGATTTTCTTCTACAGTTTTATGGCCGCTATCGTTTGCTTCCTTCTGCTCTGCAGTTTAGGGATCGGTTACTTCTTGTGGGCGAGGATGCACGGTATGGCCAAGCACTTTTATTTTGTACGATTAAACAGAAGAATTTTGCGGGGGACGGTCAGGTCCAACACCGGCGCAGTCTGGTTCAGCATGAAAGAGCTGAAAGATGCCACCGACAATTTCAGTGAAACCAACATTATCGGGCAGGGAGGTTTTGGGACGGTGTACAAGGGGACGTTGCCCGACGATCGACAGATCGCGGTGAAGAAAATCAGAAACTGCACTTCCGAAGGAGACTCCGAATTTAGAAACGAGGTGGAGATAATCAACAGGATCAAGCACCGGAACCTGGTGGTTTTGAGAGGCTTCTCCGTTGCCAGTGACCACGAGGAGGGACGCCAGAGATTTCTGATTTATGACTACATGGCTAACGGAAGCCTGGATGAACATATTTTTGGAGGGGGGAATGAGAACAGGCCCGCTTTAAGGTGGGAGCAGCGCAAGAACATAGCCATCGGCACTGCCAAAGGATTGGCTTATCTGCATCATGGCATCCAACCAGCTATATATCACAGAGATATAAAACCCACAAACATTCTGCTGGACGATCAAATGAACGCTTGCGTTGCAGATTTTGGGCTTGCAAGGATTACTGCAGAGGGGCAATCGCAGATGACAACGGGAATAGCAGGAACGCATGGCTACTTGGCTCCCGAGTACGCTCTGTACGGACAACTTACAGATCGGAGCGACGTCTACAGTTTTGGCGTCGTCCTGCTGGAGATAATGAGCGGCAGAAAAGCCCTGGATAATTCTGTGGATGTGGCCTCGGATTATCTGATCACAGATTGGGCATGGAAGCTTGTAAAAGCAGACAAAACCATCCAAGTTGTAGATCAAAGAATCCGGGACAGTGGGTCTAAGAGCATGATGGAGAGATTTGTTTTAGTGGGGATCATGTGTGCACACGTGATGGTGGCATTCAGACCAAGTATTGTGGAGGCTCTGAAGATGTTGGAGGGAGACGCTGACATTCCCGAAATTCCGGATAGGCCTTTGCCTCTGAGAGAGATCATGGATGATTATGGTTCCTTCGTTTCAGATTCCCACCCTTCTTTCAGCGCATCGATCAGCCTTAGGTAACATAGACCGTATTTCTCTGCTACGTGTATTTTATATTTTGTTGAATTGTATGCAAAGGAACAGTGGATTTGCAGTCTCAGCAGGGGATCAAATTGTGAAATGTTATCTGTGACTGTAAGGATGTTGTATGTCGTTGACGTTTGGTAAATATTAATTACAAGTGAAGAGATTTTTCTGTGCAGGACGTCAAGACAATTTTGAACATCGTATTCAATTCTTTTCAAGAAAATTTTGAACATCGTATAAAATTCTTTTCGTTTCGTCGGACTAGATGAGCTGTAAATATATACATATTTTTAGGTCAGGCAATTTGGATACGCCGTGTCCTAAAGGTCAGTGATGGACAATGGACATTGACACCTTCCTCTTCCTTTTCCAAAATATATACATACCAATCTCGGGCATAAATTGATATCGTGCTTGACTGTAAAAGTTTGGGTTTTCACGAATTAGAAAAAATTGTAATTTGTGTCACTTAATAAATAAGATTTTTTACTGAAACTGTATGAATGATTTTGTTCTTGCGAATGGAATCCCCCTTCACAATTAAAAACGGGGGACAACACATGCATTAGTTATAAACGGTTGAATTCAGACCTCATACGGTTAGGTATTTTTGGAGGAACGAAATTTTAATATAAGAATATGTTATTGAAAATAAATAGTATATATTATTGGAAATAAATAATACTGGGCTTTTATACACATGCCTTTACTTTTAATTTTAATAGGGGTGAGGAGTCCACATAAGCAGGACCAAGGGCTTCATTTTTAAGCCTGCTACCTTATTGCCAAAGAGTTTGGTAAGTGTTGGGGCTCATAAACCACTGTCCAACAACTAAGTCAAAGTGGAATTATTAATACACACTACACTAGGTCCAACAACTAAATCAAAGTCAAAGTGAAATTATTAATACACACTACACTAATTAAGTAGAAGAGGTATTAAAGTTGAACGAAATTCCAACATATGAATATGCCATTGGAAATAAACAGCTTGTATGGGCACAACATCACATAAACTGGTTAGAAAGCAAGAGGGTCAACTACTCCCACACACATGTCGTGTTACTCCATGTTAATAAGGGTGAGGAATCCCACATAAGCGGGACCAAGGGCTTCCACCTTTAAGCTTGCTACCCCATTGGCAAAGAGTTTAGCAAGTGTTGGGGCTCATAAACCATTAAAGTCCAAGATTTATTTCAAGTATTATATTATAAAATTTTGTTAATTATCTTTGTATAATTATAAAAATTTTAAAAACTAAATTATTTAAACCATTATTTTATAAGGTAACTTAATTATATGTTTAAGGACATTAAAATTGGATAGTGTATTGGTTTGGTTTTGGGTTTTCATCTAAAAATTCAAGCGTAAACTATTGTATAAGGGACTAGAACCCTTTCAAAAACCTTCATATTTTTGGACTACAACCTACTTTAAAAAAATTTACTTGAAACCTGTTTGTAAGTGTGAAGTACTTGAAGGTAATGTTTCTATTAACTTTTTCTCAACTGACTAAAGTTTATAAAAAATTTAGTATATAACTAAAAAAATATAAAATGTAAATTAAAAAGTGTTGTTTGAGGTGCATTTAGCTTAAGTTTGAGTGAAACATATAAAAAATTGGGATTATTTGAATAACTCTACCATCGAGATTTTATGATATCTAAGTTTTATTTGTTTTTGTTTTTTTTCATATAAGGGAGTTGGTTACATTCATACTATTTTTTTAGTAATTGCTAAGTGTAAGGTTCAAACTCTAAGATTTGTATTTTTATCCACAGTTTGGCTCACTCTCAAAGGATTCACATTAAACTACTACCTTTAAAACAAACATGTTCCTAATATTTAAACCTAATTTTTTTGATAAATAAATAACAAAACACACAATTACCAATCACCTAACCTTAAAAAAACTATGATATGTGAATTAAATCAAACCTGTTTTTTTTTAATATTAAAAATATTTAACTTTCAAGGTACTCGATATATGCGTACTATCGTCGAATTTACTCTAGGTCATATGTTTTTAATTTTTTTTTAAATGATAAGTATATCACTTACAAAAAAATTATATACATTATTGATAATAAAATATGAATTTAACTCTACAACAAACTTATATAAAAAATATTAATTAAAAAATTTAATATAAATGCTACGTGTAAAGGTGCCCATACCAGGCCACCTTAAAGCTCTAAATTTGCATTTTATAGTCTTCTTTAAACGCTCTCAATTCTATAAGAGAAGGCTCCATATTTGTACATATGAAGATAATCCTTATATGAAAGGTAAAGTCAACAAAATTTATAAGTTCATTCTAATAGAAGATTCGAAAATTAAAATTCACTTTCCATTGTCCATATCTTAATAGTCGTACGTTCAAATTGGAGTGAGTACATTGTAGGTACACAAAAATCTATTTACAAGGACTATGATAAGTGTTTGTAGTTTATTTGCCTATGTTCATTCATTTTGTTTCAAATCTGGTAACTCATTTGTGGGAATGTAAATAGGTATATTCCTTTTTATCTTGTAGTTCAATAGCAACTTAGATAATAAGTTTTATTATTTATTATAATGATTATTTTTATTAGCGTTGGTTAAGGTTTTAAGATTAGGTTAGTTGGTTTTTGAATATTAGGGTTAGTTTATAAATAGAAGATTTATGTTATAGTTGAAATTATTTTTCATATTTTAATTTTAAATCAATTTTGTTGTATATATATATATGAGACAATGTACTCACTAAGTGATTAGAATTTGTATTGATTTATAAATATAGAAATCTATTACATGTTTTATAAGTTTGTTGGCATTAAATATAATTGATTATACTAGGGAATGTTTTATCCTACGCATCATTGAATTGATATTGTTGTATTTTTGGAAGTTATTTTATTATAAATGGTATTAGAGCATTGATTTTGGCTCCCTCTAGTGGTGTAAAAAAGAAATATAAGGTTGTGTGAACCATTTCAGACCTTTAGATAGCCAAATCTGCTTCTTATCGTTTAGGTAATTTTTGCCAATTTTTTTAGGTTCCATTTTCTAACACATTTTTCTTCTATAATATTGTGATGTAGTCGTCGTTTTTTTTTTCTAAACTAAAATAGAAAGAGTACCAGAGGTATTGTGATTGTTGTAAGAGATCTATCTGATTGTAATCATCTCTTTGAGCCAAACATAATAAGGGGTATATCTAGAAACACCTTTTTAAAAGTGCTAAAAAGAAATATTTTGAATTTTACTTTTGATCCCAATAAATGAACGAACTCATTGCTTCTATTGGTTGGGTGCAAAGCAATGGGTATTTATAGTGCACCAATCATCCCAAGGGTATGTGCCTGAGCAAAAAGAAACATCAACTCAAAAATCTTGGTAAGCATCATAACATTCCCGTAGGTACTAATTGCTTTGATCCACATGTCCTTATTTAGGCACCATGGCTTCTCTTCCTCCCACGATACCTCTTCCTATAGGTCCTCCAACTACTCTAATTGGTACTACTTTACCCAATACAATTATCGCTCTTTGCACCTATCTTTTGACAACCTAAAAAATTAGCATTACAACCTAGTAAAATTGGTTACCTTCATCATGGATACTCAGGTTAAAATGTAGATGTCCCTTTTGTTCCATTTAATATCATTTAGATCCTACCTCTATAAAGCATTCTTTTCACAAAGAGCTCCAATAGGTATTTTGAAAGCAACCACAAAGTATGTAGTGAGAATTAGATTTGAAGGGTCACCAATATCATGACATCAAATTTTTTTAGCAATCATTGTTCAATCACAGATCTCCAAGTTCTCATGGCAACCACATGGATCCCTATGCTACCAGGATCACTCTTCTAGTTATGGGTGGCTTTAATTCAAGTTTTGCTATTGATATTGATCCCTCTAAATAAGGTGTTATTAATATTCTTGCTTGGCTTCATGATGTTCTCAATTCATATATCTATATCCTAATATTTAAGGGTATGGATTCTCACATGTGGACAACCAAGATGGATATCATGATCTGACTACACCATGTGTCTAATGAAGGTCATGTCACATTGAATGCTACTAACTTGGGAAACCATGCTTATCATTGGTTACTGTGGGAGCTCTATCGACCTAGGAACTCTCTTATTTAGCCAAAGTTCAAAATATTATTTCTCTATAACTTTGACAAGGGTTATTCTACTTTGTATATGGTCTATTTGATGCAAAAAAAGTGAATGAGATTAGTGGAGGATTATTGTGGAGAGTTCATAAGACTTCTCACTTATAGTTATCATTTGGATCTAGAAGTAGTGGTATTAGCCTTCCATCATGGCCTGAATGGTGAAAAATGGTAGGAGGTTAATATGCATGATCTATACACTCTCAAGGAGGTAGAAAATGTAGCTCTAGCAAAAGAAAATAAGCTCCAATTGTTCTATCCCCAACTTTGACATGATTTCAACCAATAACATCCTTATTTAAAATAATCATAACTATGAGTGTCTCCAAGGATTCTTCTGTTACAAATATCATTCATGCCATCCCTGAGATTAAGCTTATGAAGGACCACATAACGTTCTAGTGGAAATTAAAAAAATATCAATGTGAAAGGATGAAGCTCAAGATTCTTTATAACAGAAGTTCTTGACAAAAGTAGCAAATTTTGAGCACAAGTTTGATACCATGGATCTCTCCATATTTTTCTAATGGGGCTCTAGGCTCACCATACCATCAATATATAAGAATTTATCAAATGTCAACATGTGAATATGTTGATCGATTTAGGTAGTACACATAAATTTATTGATATAAAAAAAATGAAGTCTTTAGGACTATATACCAATACTATAATCCAGGACACATTCCAAGTATTAATTACAAATTGGGACATGGCTCAACATGTGGGTCATATTTTAAATATTAGCATATAGATGGGAGATTATACTTAGTATATCCATATTTCTTGCCATGAATATGGGTAGTGTAGATGTCATATTAAGAGCACAATGGCTCTCACAAGTTGATAATGTTACTATTAATCTACATCAATTGTATGCCAAATGTGTGGAAAATGATAAGGTTATTTGTCTCGATGTAATCCAACCTCCTCCTTACAAGGTTTTTATTATGGTGTAGCATAAATATAACTCTTGGTTCATGTGTCCTAATGTTTGACTTGTCAACAAGATCATCAAATATAAGTTTTCTATCCCTATTATAGATATTTATTGGATGAATTGAATAATGTTAAATACATTACCAAGCTTGATTTGTGCTATGGATTTCATCAAATTAAGGTTAGAGAAGAGGATATCCCCAATACTACTTTTCACATGCATAAGGGTAAGTATGAGTTCTTAGTCATGTCCTTCAATCTTACTAATGCTCCTTCCACTTTTTAGAGCCTCATAAATTTATATTTTTTTGTTCAAGTTTATGCTAGTATTATTTGATAGTATCTTAGTTTACAAGTCCTTGGAAGCTCATTTAGTTTAGTCTAACCAAGTTCTCCACCTATTACACAAGGAACAACTATTATTCAAAGAGGTCCAAGTATTCTTTTAGGGTCCATAAGGTAGGATACTTGGGACATATCGTATATTAGGAAGGGGGTTTTAGTGGATCCTAACAAGATCAAAGCCATGCAAGATTGGAATAGACCTAAATTCTTTAAGAAACTTCATAGATTCTTAGGTCTAATGAGGTATTATGTTAGAATTCACATTATTTTCTAGAAACATCTTGAAATGTACATTCACCACAATCACATGAAAAAATGTGAAGAGCACAAAAGAAAATCATATAAACAAAAAGAGAGAAAGAGATAAATGACATGAAAGGGAAGAAGGAACAAGAGGTGGACATCTCTATGCATCCTAATATATCACATATCATTAATTGATATAATGGATCAGTTATTGGGGGACATTTATAATGATACTAAATCCCTAATTAAATGTTAAATCAAGTTGGCATAACTTGAATTGGAGGTTAAATTATAATATAATAAATAAATTACATCCTCTAATTAAGGTTATCCATAAAAGTGGATTTTTACCAATATCGCTAAGGGTGAATAGAGTTCTTTCATATTTTCTAGATAGACCAAGTATGGTAAGGATACCCTTGATGTGAGCTTAAATTCTTTAAGTTCATGCTCTTCTAGATTTATGGTGATGAATTAGCAATTATAAAATTTGATCGAGCTAAAAAAATAACGGTTCTATTATGCCTTATGTATGATCGATGCCTTAATCCTTTGGGCTATTATAACAATATTTAATAACACTTCAATGAAAATAGAAATAAAGAGAGACGAAATAATCAATACAATTACGTTCATTCGAATATCATAATAAACATAACAATTGACCAACGAAAGAAGCATTCAAATTGCATTAAAATAATGTAACCCATAACAAAGACACACAAAGATAAACACAAAAAGATAACAGGAAAGAATCCCAGAATTGTATTAATATTTGAATGATATTACATGAAGAGTTAGCTTGGAATTGCCATTTAACTCTTAGAAAGATTAATACAGTAGAGATCCTTATTCGAATATCATAACAAGGACCTCTCACTCTTCTATTTGAATATCGCAATAGTCGAGTCTCTAGACCTCTAGCTCAATAATTTGGAAATATTCTTAGCTTCTTGGGTACTTTACTATCAAAAACCTCTTAGCAAAAATATGTTATGTCAAAGCTCAATCCTTATTCTGGTTGTAGATGTCCTTCTTATAGTTGTAGCAACTTTGTAACTGCTTGAATCGCTTGCATCTGAATTGTCCACCTGGTATCATATTCCGCCTTATCGTAGGTCAGGTGTTGTATAGTTTGTTTATCTAACTACTTCAAAAATACGTCATCAAAATTAGTTGAAACTCGACCTAGTTATCACCACCTTCTATTCACTGGTCATGGCTTTATTTTATTGTCCTAAAGTGAACTCTTGAGTATCTTCTCATGTATTTATCATTGTAGACTGATGCTCATTGACTGAGAAGATGTTGGAATTTAGGTGTATTATCTTGATGTAAGGGCTTTCTTCAACCACACGGTGCTTGCCTTGGGATGTAAGGAAGCAAGGGTTTGTTACAAGGACCTAATGCATTGGGTGCTCTGTAACAACGGTGAAGGATAGGGAACTAGTAGTACATAAGTTAAGGAAACCACAAACAACACTATACTTCCATAACTATACTCCTTCAGAGTGATAATACACTAACTATATTCCATCAGGGAGTGAGTCTTCTGTAGAAGGTCTTCTATTCGGCTCCTTTTGTTTCTCCTATAACTGATGACATAAGTCCTTTGGATGCATAAAATTATTTTTATGTAACTCGCTAAAAACACAGTTTGACCCATTTCTAAATTATATCTTGGATTTTAGAATAAGTGTTGTTCTTATATAAAGGATGAGTTGACATGGATTATGTTGTCAGTTGATGATGGGTGGCTAGGTCCAGTTGATTCAAAATATGATTCAATTTCATTTATCCTGACGATTCTCATATTAATACGATATTCTATCTTTATTATGTGGTCTATGGGTTGTCCTCTCTCTGCTTGGCACATGAGAATTCATATTTTTTTACTGTAGTATGAAGGATTTAGTGTTTCTATAGAGGCCAAGATAATCCATTACTTGTTTTAATTATTTTATCTTGCCACACTATCCTTTTTTGGTGAATCAGTCTATCATATTTTGTTTCCTTTTTGGCAGCTTCATGTAATCTAGATGCTAGAACCTGTAGGGGAGTCTGCATTCGTGTAATATTTCAACTGGTACTTGAGCATCGTTAATCATGGTTGATTATGACATAGCACTAATATTATTTAAGTCAATGATCCCTCATGTGCGCGTGCCATCAACTAATTGACATGTTTCATTCAATACTAGGGTGCGTAGGCACTCGTGATCACTGATCCTAGTTTGATCGACAAGTTTGAAGTGTTCTCCCTTTAGCTGGTTAGTTCCTACTGACTATGTATTTTTGATCGCCTACCTTTATTTATTGGTTGCATGATTTAAGCTACGTTCGTTCTGAATGAAAATATAGTTCAAACCTCCTTGAGATGATTAGTTTAATAATATTCAACTAACTATAGTGCATTAGAATTAGAATATGGTATACCTTAATCTTTACTGATTTTACCTTTGATCGGTTGGGTTGATCTCCCCTGTAGATTTTGTTCGACCAAAATTTTGACGGTGAGGATATGTTCGACCATGGGTATTTAATGCTCTTCTTTTCTTGGTCAAAATAATTTTGATGGTAGCGCTTTGACCAAATCATCGACCAATATTTTCCATTGTTTAGCTGATAAAGGCTTTTCCTCGACTGAACAACAATTTCGCTTTCATTGAGCGACCAACTTTTATTTTTGGCCAGTTAAAGGAAGATTGACTTTTTGGCCATCTTTTAACTTGCTTTGATCGATGATATTTTTCCATTGAGAGACTTGCTTTATATTTAGTTGATTACTTATTACGATTAGTCGAAAAAATTCATTTCTTTTACGATCGATCGTTGTTTATTTCATGCCAATCGAAAATGTCTTTTTACCTTTAACTATAGTTTTCTTCTTGTCAGTCAAAAAATTTTGGCAGCACTTTCCTTCGTGTCAGCCAATTTAAGATTTGTGCATTTTACTTCTTAGGATATTTGGTTCGAGTGGTCGACCAAAAACTTTTATCGATCGATATAATATTTTCTTGCTTGTAAAAATACTGTCAGATATTTTCTCATGGGCATCGACTGAAAAATATTTTGACAATATTTAGTTTTGGTCGTTCACTCTTTTTGGTCAGTCGATTCCTTTTACTATCGATCAAAGAGTGCTTAGATTTTGAAAAATTTCTTTTTTTTGGTAGGAAATTTTTGTCAGTCGATCCAATAGTGGATTCTTTTGGAATGGAAATGTGGGGAACCTCTTAATTTTTAATGAAATAAAAATGATTTGTTTAGTATTTGGATATGTTCATGAAGACAAAAGCTATTTTATTCAGACTTGAACTCTTTATTAGCCTATCACCAAATGTGTACCTTTCTAACACCTTCAAAATTTTGAAATTATGGGTACATTCATGTTGTATCAATTTTGGCTACAACATAGGCTCTAATTGGGACAGATAGAAAAAACATGAGGTATTTGAGAACTCCAGAATCTTCGGTTAATGACAAGACTATGATGACGGGGATATGACCTTCATTTTCTAGATTATTACAAAAAAAAAAAAATACTAAACAAATATAAACAGTTCTAATAAGAGAGTGATATTTAATCAGATAACATCAGATATTGTGGTTTAAAAAAAACAAATGAACCCTTTACTCCTAAAGTTTAGATGTTCTAGAAATATCTTTAAGGTGGATTCAAACAAAATTAATCAGAAATAACTATCACATCAAGTCTATGCCTAGTGTGTGTGCTAAGGTGTTCTTTTATTACTTTCTCAGATCAAGCAAAATTTTCATCAATTTGAAAGGAGTTGGGCCTATTAATGATTTTACTCTTTTAAATATTTTTACCTTGTCATTGCTCCACTACCAGTCAAGCATTTATAGCTTCAATGGAGGTGACCTTTATCCCTTGGACCTGCTCTACTTCTAGATAAGTGTCCATAGACTCGGTAGAGGTTATCCAGATAGCCCTAAGCACTGAATCATTTTGCATTATAGATATTTTTCTTCTTTTAGGAAGATTTTTGATAAATTGTAAGTTATTTAAGAATGTGCTTCTTGGGTTAAAGATCTCTAAGGCTATATTATTGAGTGTGTTTGTATTTAGCCCAACTTGCCTTATCAAGGTTGATTAGATTCCTTGATTTCTAGAATGCTTTTGAGATCATGATATTATAAGGTTTTGGCTTGATATGTCAATATTCCTAGATTTTTATTACTGTATTCCAATCCTTATGAGATGATTACTAAAACTTAGCTTCCTGAGTTTTGTTAGTTTAGCTGTATTCAATCCCAAATTCTCTTCATTCATCAAACTAAAGATAAATCCCTCATAGACAAGCAAAAACATAACCAGAGAACTTTCTAACAAACTGGAAACAATGAACAAATAAGCAAACAAACTTGGCTTATAAAGGAAAAGAAACAATCATAATTATTATTATTATTATTATTATTATTATTATTTTTTGGTTCCCCCATAGGGGTGGTATAACATCAGGCATAGGTTGTTGATTGGGATTTCCATGAGATCTCCTTGCAAGATTTGCAACCTGTAAGTATTAGGGCCAAAAATCTAAATTATTTGGTAAGGGCCTACCCATCTAGGCTCAAGCTTATCTTTTTTTCCATGTTTACCATTTTTAGGGTCCTAATATAAATCTATGTCTCCTTCAAAGAATGGATTTCCATTGAATTATTTTTAAAGAGCTACATGGTTTTATGAGTTTGTTCAAACATCTTATCTAGTGCATTATTTATTTCTTCTTGTAAATATGCAATCTGATCTAATCTACTCTATAAGACATTTGTACTCTCATGATATTGCAGTAACAAATACAGTGCTATTATTTCTGTACGAGGAGGTATCATGTTTTTTTCTCCAAATACCATTTCATACAAAGTATTACCTATGTTCCTTTTCATAGATAATCTATCTACCCATAAGGTAAATTTTAATTCACTATCCCAACCTCTCTTGTTCTGGACCATTGATATTTTAATTTTGGTAATCAGATTCTTGTTTGATGATTCAATAAGCCCATTTCCCTAGGGATAGTAGTTTGTTGAGTGAGAAAGTTTGATTTCATATTTTGCACAAAATTCTATTATTTCGAATGAGACGAAGTACTTCCCATTGTATGTTACTAACTTCTTTGGGACTCCAAATCTGGTCAATATATTCTCCTCTAAGAAAATGATGACTACTGCAGTTGTTGAGTTCCTTAGGGGAGATGCTTCCACCCACTTAGTGAAATAATTTGTTGTTGTGATAATCCATTTATGTCACCCTAAATAATTTGGTTTAATTTCCCCAATGAGGTCAATTCCCCACTATGTTAAGGGTGCTTCTATGATCACTTATTGGAGAGGCATTACTATTAACTTTTTTATTCCTACAAATATTTGACAATTATGATAGCTCCTTATGTATTTATGAACATATTTGAATAAGGAAGGCTAGTTTTAACCTGCTCTCATGATTTTATTTGTAGTCACCTTTGGGGCAAAGTGACCTCCACAAAATTCATCATGAAATTCTTTTATGACCTCTAAAGTATCTTTATAAAATAAGTACAAAAATAAGATCCCATATGGATGTTTCCAAACGAGTTTACCTTCCTAAACGTAGTATTTATGAGACTGCTATTTTACCAAACTCATTTTATTTGCATATATACCTTTGGGAAATGAAAAGGGTTGCAAATATAACAAAATATCATCATACCATTTGCATTCAACATTGTCTATTCTTCTTATATCATGCATGTCATCAATTGTGGCAATGTTTGGCATATCCTCTCCTTCTTTTTTATCTAGGTATTTAACTAGATCCTACCCTCTAATTATTTTCACAACTTTGAATTCTACATCATACTACAGTAATTTGACCATCCATCTAACAGGACTGCCTATTGGTTTAGGTTAGGTGAAAACATCTTTAATAGCAGTGAAAGGGATACAACATATAATATTATTTGAATCAAAAATACATTTGAAATGTTCTAGAGCTTGAATCATAGCATAAGCTTATTTTTCAAATATTTTGAACCTCAGTTGAGCTCCCTTGAGTCCTACACTCATGAAAGCTATAGGTCTTTGATTCTCTTCATCATACTTTTAAGAAAGGATTGCAACAATGGTATGTTTAGAAGCAAATGAATATATACTAAAATTCTTTGAGTATTTAGGGCAATTCAAGACTGGGGCAATGGTGATGACATCTTTTGTTTTTGAAAAGATTTAAGATTTTATTCATTCCATTTGATGTCAACATTCTTCTTAATCATGTTATTGATAGTTTGAGCTATTTTGGCAAAATTTGGCATAAATTTTTTTACAAAATTAATATTACCAAAGAATGATCTTACTCCTTTCATATTTTTATGAGGAGAGATCTTGGAAATAACTTCTATTCTAGATGGGTCAATACTGATTCCTTTCTCAGAAACTATATGTCCTAGGATTTTTCCTTGTTTTGCCCCAAATATGCATTTATTTGGGTTCAAGTATATTCCAAACTCTTTGCACCTAGCAAAGATTGTAGCTTGAAGAACACAAGATTTTATTGAGATGGGGATGAATAGTATAAGATAAAATTTTACTTTTATTTCCCAAAAAATATTATCCAATATTATCAATTACAATATCAATAGCAGTAATCAAAGCAATGCATAAATCATCACACACATGAGAGACACAAATTTAACGTGGTTCACTCAATGTGGGTTACGTCCACAGAGAAAATTTTTCTTTTAAATTTTCTCAACAAGTCTCTTGGGAATCAATTCCCTATTACAATATTTATGGACCTCTGTCCAAAGGAGATCTCAATCCCTAATACTCTGGTTTGTGGATCCTTCTCCATAGGAGAACTTTATCCCCTTAGCTCTGGTTTGTGGATCTCTCTCTATAGGAGAACTCTATCCTTTTTACTCTAGTTTGTGGATCCCTCTCCATAGGAGAACTTTATCCCCTTAGCTCTGGTTTGTGGATCTCTCTTCATAGGAGAAATCTATCCCTTTTACTCTAGTTTGTGGATCTCTCTCCATAGGAGAACTCTATCCCCTTTACTCTAGTTTGTGGATCTCTCTCCATAGGAGAACTCTATCCCCTATGCTCTAGTTTTTGGATCTCTCTCCATAGGATAACTCTATTCCCTTTGCTTTGGTTTATGGATATCTCTCCAAAGGATAAATCTATCCTATTTGCTATGGTCTGCTCCAAATTATGTGCTCAAATCTATCTCAAATCTACACCAATCCTATCACAAGGTAGGCATAAATCTGCTCAAACTTTGATCACAAATATCTTCCTCAATGTTGCTTCAATTATTCTCACAAGACTTGCTCAAATCTACCTCAATGCTGCTTCAAGTCTTCTCACAAGACTTGCTCAAATCTACCTCAATGCTACTTCAAGTCTTCTCACAAGACTTGCTCAAATTTACCTCAATGCTACTTCAAGTCTTCTCACAAGACTTACCCAAATCTACCTCAATGCTACTTCAAGTCTTCTCATAAGACTTGCTCAAATCTACCTCAATGCTACTTCAAGTCTTCTCATAAGACTTGCTCAAATCTACCTCAATGTTGCTTTAAGTCTTCTCAAAAGACATGCTCAAATCTACCTCAGTGCTGCTCACTAAACTTGTTCAAATATTTCCAAATATTTCATACAAACAAAGCTTATATCTCTTTCAAAAATACTTTCTTCAAAAAAACATATTCTACTTAGAATTTTTTTAACCTATGGAACATATAGAGAATGATATGTACTATCAAACACCCAATCTATCCTTTACATTCACAAATTTTACATTCAACTAATCCAATATTTACTTCTTGCAAAATCCCTTTCAAATCCAATCAAACTAGTGTATAACTTGTTTCACAAAACTGGTCTATCTTTCTTGTAAATTTGCTCTCAAGGATCAAACACAATAATGCCCAAATTTCCTTCACAATATTGATCTCAAACACTTCACAATTACCAATGCTCAAAATATTTCACAATGATGTACAAACTTGATCTCAACCCTAGCACAAGTATTTTAGATTTCTTTCAACAATAAAGCTCAATTTGTTTCACAAACCCTAACACAAATATTTCAACCATACACACTAATCAACCCTTTTATCTCCACCTTATAATTCTGAAATATTGTTCAACCAAACACCTTAAAGAAAGAGTGATATAACCATACCTCTTTGATGAAGGAGTTCTCTCAAAAACCTGTCTCAAGATATTATGTCTTTCTTATGCCACTTTCAAGGGTTAGTTAGCATAACACTTTTCAAACCAACCATAAAATATTTCCTCAAAATTTACTCATAAAATATTTAATATCTTCCTTTTTATTTCCACAAGACAAATTTTTGACAATAATCAAACCCTCTCAATTTTCTTTTTATCAAAAATACACACAACAATTTAAACCATAGTCATACCTTATCACTCCTACTTATAAGAGTCACTTGCAATTCTCAATATCACAATCCAATATCCCTAAGTGCATACCATACATTAATTTTACTTTCAAGCACCTTATTGCTCCTTTCTTTCTAAAAATTATTTCTACTTTATAAAGTCACAACTAGAATCTCAGAATATTTAATTTCAAAGCATTACCCTTATGTCTCCCTAGATAAAGCAATATGCACTTTTTAACAAAAAAAAATTAAACCTTGTCTCCCTTGATCAAGCGCTAACATACCTCAACATTAATAAAAAAAATTATGCCCTTACCACGTCTATCGATGCTGCCATCGAGATTTGAACATGAAACCTCACAATGCCCATGCTCTAGCACAAGATAGAGTGCCAGCTAGGCTGGCCCACCTGTTGGAACCAAATATGCATAAAATATTTTTATTCCTTCCTTTTTTCCCAAATGGAAATCGTAAAAATATTACTGCAATGATTCAAACTCGAGACCTATCCACTACCATGCCTTATGCAAGACCCACTTGCAACCTGGGCTAATAGCCTTGTTGGAACCAAGTCATGCACTCTCCCCTATGATTCACTATCATTGATTAAAACACATGCTCTAACTTTTCTTTCTCCCTCTTCCCTCAATGAATGACGATATCTCCTCTTTACTCTATGCTCAACGAAAAAGGCTTCGAATAATTTCTTGTCTCTCTAACCTTGAAAAAATGATTTATTCTCCTACTTAAATACACATTTAATTTTTGTTATGACGTCAGCTCAACCTTTTATTGCCACCTTTTTTAAATTTGAATTCTTGGCGCCTTTTGACAATTCAAATTTATTTTATTTAATATAATATTTAACCTTGGTGTTAAATATTATTTATTATAGTATTTAACCTTAGTGTTAAATAATAGTTTTGCTTGTAGTCCTTTGTCAAATTAATGAAGAACACAAGCTTGTAATTAGAGGAGGGGTGAACAGTATAAGAAATTTTTTTACTTTTATTTCCTAATCAATATTATGCAATGTATAGATAGCAATATCAACAACAGTAATCAAAGCAATGCACAAATCACCACACACAATATAGACACCAAATTTACATGGTTCACCCAATGTGGGCTACTCCATGGAGAAAATATTTCACTAAAATTTCCTCAATCAATCTCTTGGGAATCCTTTTCGTATTACAATGTTTACGGACTTCTATCCAAAGGAGACACCAATACCCTAATCAAGTTTGTGGATATCTATCCATAGGATAAATCCTTTCTCCTTATATCTGATTGGTGATATTCTAATAGAAGTGTTACCCCCACTACTCTGGCTAATGGATCTCTATACAATAAAGATACTTGTACTCACTACCCTAGCTAATGGATCTTTATCCACTGGAGACTGTCGTCCCTATACTCTGCCACCTTCAAAGCTTTGTTTCAAATTTATACTAAACATAGTCCTTCAATATAGCACACATCTATCCTCAATATTTGTCCTCTACACTAAACACATCCCTTTGATCTAGCACAAATTTGTCCTCAAATTTTGTCCTTTGATCTGCACTAAACATAGTCCTTCGGTCCAACACAAATCTGTCCTCAAAATCTATCCTCTAATCTAAACTAAACACAGTCCTTTGGTCTAGCATAAATCTATTCTTAATCTCTACCTCAATATTTAACACAAATCTTGACTCAATCTCAACTCAACTCTGTTGGATATGCCCCAAAATTTAACTCAAGGTTTGAACAAATCAATCAATCAACTCTGCACTCAAATCTTGTCAAATACTTGTCTCAAATCTGCTTTGTAAGCTTCCAAAAAATCTCACACTAATCTATCCATAAGTCCTCTATAGAACTTGTCCAATTTGCTCTCAAGTCTTCACTAAGACTTGCCTCAAATATGCTCAAAAAATCCTCAAAATAACTTGTCTCAATCTACTCAATAAGTCCTCACTAGAACTTGTCCAAATTTGCTCTCAATCTATATTGTAAGCTTTCACAAAATCTCACACAAATCTGTCCACAAGTATTCTCAAATACTTACCTCAAATCTGCTTAACAAGTCCTCACTAGAACTTGTCCAATATCATAGAAACATAAAGAGAATTGTTAGATTCAATATGTTCTACATTCATCACAATGCTCAATCACTTTCAATCACTCTCTTAGAAACATACAAATAATTTTTAGAGACTCAATATGCTTCACATTCACCTCAATACTCAATCACTCTCTTAGAAACATATAGAGAATTGTTAGAGACTCAATATGCTTCACATTCACCTCAATACTCAAACACTTTCTCAACTCAATTTAGAATATAGAATAATTTTTTTCATAGAACTTGAACAATCACTTCACACATTCACTTGACTAGGCTCAACCAAATCTACTCAACCAATCACTCAATGAAATAATCCTTGCTCACAAACCCTAGTCCAAGCATATGAATACTCACTCAAATATTTCCAACAATGCTTTATCAACCACTCTCACATAACAATGATTCTCATGTTCTTTGCAAACCCTAGTTCAATTTATTCACTCAACAACTCACTTAAAAAACAATGCTTATAAAACAAGGTTTTATCAACAACTCTTAATTCCAGAAAACCTTGAAGCAATAAATCAAAACACTCTCAACAATGTTAACCAAACAATCCTTTTCATTCCAAATTTTCATACACAACTTTCAACAATCACTCACTAGGAAGAATATGCCCATACCTTTTGTTGGATGTCAAAGTGCCTTTGGAAAAACCTGTCTTAATCACAATTTCCTTCTTTCCAATTTCAATGGTTAAACACAACAATATCACTTCAATACTTTCTCAAAAATATTCCCTTAGACACAAAATAATCACAACTCAATTTATGCCTTATTTCTCCCTTTTAAAAATAACACTCATCATAACAATACATAAAAATAATTTCTTTGATACACCTTATAAACTTCAACTTAAAATAATATCCAACACCATAAAATATCAACCAAACACCTTACAATCCTTTCAACACCTTTGAGAAAATAACATTAACAATTTAATTTTTCAAAACCCTTATAACTCCCTTGCAACCTTAGAACCAACTAAAAATATGCAAAAATTAATTTTTAAATGCCCAAACTATATTCCCAAAAATTTCGGTGACCAATATCAAAGCATACCTCTTACTTCAGGGGATTCAGTGAGATTTGATCCACCGTCTCCTCTATCCTAAGCACCTTAGCACTTGGGAGCCCACCGCATGGGCTACTAAGGCCCATGTGAAGGAAGGTAGAACCCCTTCCTCTTATGCCTTCACCGTCATTTGTATTTTCATAAATTTGCACGTTCTTTCTTCCTTGGACGCAGCGCAAATTAAAAATCTCGCAATATATTTCAAAGGTATGGTAATATTTGGTAGTGTGGGATTTCCTCCTTATATACACATTTTTTAAACTTCACTCACATCAGCGCTATGTCATTCAAATATAATTTCAAATTTTATATTTAATAACCCACCTTAGGGTTATTTAACCTTAGCTTAAATTAATTTATAATTAATAATTAAATTAATTAATAATTAAAATTAAATAACTTTATAAGTTAAATAAATTAACTAATAAATTAATTTATAATTAATTTTAAACTTCCTTTGTATAATATTATAAAAGAATATTCTAATATTATTTATTTGGGCTTTTTATTGCACTTTGGACCTCATTTGGCTTCCTAGAACTAGGTCTTGAAACTAAAACTAAAATGGATGCTACCAACTGAAACTGCCACTGATTGGTGTTGTTAGTTCAAAATCAATAACCACTTACTCTTGACATCAATGAAAAATTATCACTCAAAATATCCAACAATCTCCCCCTTTATCATTGATGACAACCCAAATGCTTTTTACCAAATCTTGACCTTTTTCATGTTTTGTTCCCCCTTGGGAAACTGCTCCCCTTGATTCAATGTTCTCTCTTTAAACCAAATATCTCCCCCTTTGACATCAATGGCAAAGGATCACCTTTGGGGCTTGGGGCTAAGAATGAATATCTTAGCTTAGCCCCTCCCCCACCTCCTCTTGATGTGGTTAATTTTGGGGTGGGAGTATTTCTACTCACAACAGGCACTGGTCTTTACCTTTATCTTATTTCTTTATCATTTGATCCTTCTGATTTCTTTGACTGTTCTTGTTCCTATCCATGTCCATATTCTTGTTCCTTTTTATATCCATATCTATATTCATGTTCCTATTCTTGTTCTTATCCATATTCTTGTTCTTGTTCTCGTTGTATCGCTCCAAATTTTTCGCATCCCTACCTTCAGGCTATAGGATCCGTGCCCGGAAGGAGGATGGGAAAAGGATGGCGCGGTACCTCGGACTGAGAGGCCTTGCGAAGGTCCCGCCTCTCGAGGGAGGTGTATTATGGTGATTTTTTGATGGATGGTGGGTTCACCAGGAAACGTTTAATGGCAGTTTCCACGCCTAGGTTGGGAATGTGTTTTATGTGTTCAGTTTTATCCTTAAACATTCAAGTCCTAGGTTTGGCCAAATGAATCTAAGCTATTCTATATGAAGATGCAGATTAAATGAATACAGAGAACAAAATTAGACAGAAAATAGAGAGAATAATATGGATTAAAAGACCAATACCTGATCCGGATGTCTGATGAAGATTCTGATTCTTGAAGCAGTCAGGATCGCCTCTGATTTGACAGGATCGTCTGCTATCAGACAAGATCGTCTGAGATTCGATGAATTCATCAGAGACCTGCAATTAGAGAAGTAGACACAAAATGCAGAAAATGCAACTATTCTAACAGAGGGAAACAGTGTAAAATGACAATAACAATATCAAAATGAGAATTATAAACAGAAACATGAATGCATTATACTGATTTAATGACAATTATAACTTAATTATGCATTTGATCTAGATGGGTGAACTCCAAAATGTAGAATAGCAAAAAATAATGAATAAACTAGCTAATTGCAGAATAAAACAACGATATTGAAGGATGAAGAAATGCAAACTCTGGGCACTGATTGCCCCCAATGGTGATTGCAGTCGAAATCGTCTCTGATTCGACAAGATCGCCTCCGATCTGAACAGGATCGTCTGCGACGATGTAAGCTTGCTCCGGCTGAAAAATACTAAGGTACCTGCAACAAAATTGGATGCAACAAATGTAGATGGTAATTTAGGATGTCTAGTGTGTGTAGAATTTGAGTTATAGGGAATTTCAGCCAGGGGGATGCTAAGGGGAGGGCTTAGGATTAAATAGGCTTAGGAGGGAGGTTAGGAGGTTGGAGATCATCCCTATTTGGGAGATCTCCAACGGGGAGGGTCTCTAACGGCGCAGACACGCTTCTGCCCGGATTAGAGACGTCGTTGGAACAGAGACTAATTGTGAAAAATTAGTTTTGGGACAAGATCGTCTGGACGTCCTAGCCCAGACGAAATCGTCCGATCTGAGGCGATATCGTCTGATCGGCGACGATATCGTCAAACGGTCAAAACAAACTCTAAAAATGGCATGGGAAACGAGGAAACGGATTAAGCGGCGGTTTGGGAGCGGTTTTGGAGGTTAAAATTTGAATTTGAATTATTTACTAGAGTAAATGTAATTACTAAGGTTTTTATTGCGCCAATTTTAGGGTGCTACATTTTGCCCCCTCTTTAGCGAATTTTTTGAAGAAAATGCGTTAAAGATGAGTTCTTCTCGATCTACGAGAAAGCAAAAATTATTCCCATTTTTAGGCGACGATTCTTGGTCGAATCGTACGACAGCTTACTATGGTGCCCCCTCCGTGTTTTTACCCAAATCGAACGTTTGAGGTAAAAACACGAAAAAGCAAAATTTTAAAATGTTTTTAATTGTGTTTTGAATAAAATTAAGAAAAATAGGGTAAAACCCTAATTCATTTTTACTGTTCATTTTTCTGGTTTTTAGAGCTCTGCAAGAAAAAATGGTGGAGACAGCGCACAGATCGACAGAGGTCCGACGCGGGCTACGGGTAAGAGTCTAAACTTAGTTTAGAATGCTTTAAGTTGAATTTACATGCTTTTTAGGTGAATTTTAAATAAATTTTGAGCATCACGACCATTTTTGGGCCGTCGACGTCGTCGGGACGAAATCGTCTCGATTTCGACGAAATCGTCTCAAGTTCGCCGATTTCGTCTAAGGGCGAAATCGGCGAAAGGGGACGATTTCATCAAATAAGGGACGATTTCGGCTTGCAAAATCGGAGATGATTTTGCTCAAATTTGGGACGATATCGTCCAATAGTGGACGATATCATCATTTGTAAAATTGAACTTATTTTAACTTGCATTATTAATCACTTGAGTTGTTATTAATGATTTTTTTATTGTGTTGTTGTTTATGTTGCAGAGAGGTTTACTAAAGAGCAGAGAATGGAAATACGATGGGTTGAGAGATGACTTGGCCGCTCTATCATAGGCAGAGCGGGATCAGCTAGCTCAGGTCGGCTTACAGCATGTGGCAGAGATGCCACAAGTTTCTACGAGATATGGGGCTACTAACAGCCCTAGCAGAGAGGTGGTATCCGGGTTCTTCCTATTTTTGGTTACCCACAAGGGAGATGACTCCCACATTGGAGGATGTATGGAGGATTTTGAGGATCCCCATACAAGGACGGTTGATCACTCCTACGGCCAATCAAGGCCATGCTATGATGCGGTTGTGTGGCGATCCGAGCTTCACCCTGGAGAAGGGAGAGTGAACATCGAGGCGCTGCGTCAGATGCCTGGGGCATCCAGACTCACACGAGTTTTTGGCAGAGTGGTGGGTGGACTTCTGTTGTGCCACCAGAGTGGGTGCAGGGTACCATGGGTGCTAGTAGATGTGATCTACGACATGCGAGACCATGGTTACAGATTCTCTTGGGGCAACTTTGTTCTATGTCGATTGTACAGGATCCTGCATGGGGTCGTGTACAAGGGCGACCGATGTCTGGTTATGACATCGCTTCTACAGGTTTGGTGTTGGGAGCACATTGTAGTGCGAAGGCCGGTAGGGCTTCCTTTGACAGGGATTGATGGGGAGAGGCCCCGAGTTTTCTACTGGTGGCTCCGAAGAGGGGCACAATGGTGGATTGATCTATCGATGTCCCGGAGACTGCTGGATGACCTTGTCCCGGACCAGATCACCTGGAGGCCTTGGAGGGATCATCCAGGGTGGGCCGAGGATGGACAGGAGCTGGCTCGCATCAGGCGAGTCTGTTGGCTGAGGATGGAGAGGGGAGAGGTGGAGCTCCACCGCTATGACCGAGTTTTGTGATAGTTCGGTCTACAACAAGGGATCCCATCTCTCAGGGATTACGAGTTTTCTTAGACTATCCGGGATAACACTACGGTCAGCGGGGCTCCAGATATGCAGCGCTTCTAGAGTCAGGACGCAGATGATGCCCCCATTCAGCCAGTGGATGGGGACGACGTAGGGGTAGCCGACGGCTACGATGCCTGGTACGCAGGCATCCGCCCTCCTCGGATGACGAGGGCTCAGGGTTCGATTCACGTAGTTGTGCGTCGGATGGGGAGGCGGCGCTATGCGGCTATGGAGGCGGCCCAGGGTCATGGAGGGAGAGAGATGAGGAGAGCACAGGCACAGTAGAGGCCACGACAGTGGGAGAGGAGGGAGGAGAGACCCCCTTCTCCATAGAGAGAGGCCACCATCGCCCGATAAGGGCAAGGGTGTCGACACTAGGGAGAGCAGCGAGACAGTGACTCTCCGAGCGGAGACAGTCCGTCTCCAGGCATAGGTGTAGACCCTGCAGGAGGAGGCTGCATGACATCGAGCTGAGGTGACACAGCTCAGAGATGAGATTGCATGCCTCAGAGCACGGGGCGGAGGGGCGAGCACTCGGGAGCTGGCATGGGCTATTGCCCAGATCACTTTCTATCAGACACTATACCACCAGATGGTGCCAGAGGAGGAGAGATTACCACTGTCGGCTGCCATCATGGATCCGATCAGGATGGGGTCATCAAGGACTTCATCCCGATCCATGACTAGGACTCGTAGTACCACACAGACTACGATGGGGCCACCTCGTCCACCTCAGGGCGGGGGAGGAGATGAGGCTGAGAGCTCGAGGGGTTCTCGAGGCTAGACTACTATTTGCATTGTATAGATAGAGATATAGTTTTTATTATTTTTGAGAGAGGATTGAGTATGCCGAGGTATAGATTGTGGCATACCGATCCAATTTTGATATGATGTATATATATTTGTGATATATATAGATGAGATATTTTTGATCATATGACTTGTCTTATGTATTTTTATGATGCTTTTAATGTTTTGATTGATTGATTTGATGATTCATGTAATTATGTCATTTTGAAATATTATGGTTTGAATGTCATGCTGTAAGATTTTAAATGAAATAATCTGATGTAACAAATTGGTTGTTTGTGATGTGATGATAAAAAATAAAAGGGACTTTTAACAATAATTTCAAAGGACATTGTCGCTATTATAGACCATTTCATGGAGTCGTCGCTCACTCGGTCGTCAAGCTAATCCTAGTATAGAAATATTGTTAAAAGTAAAAGAGTGCTTAAGAGACTGTCTTAAGACTTTGGTGCAATGGTGCAAATGATGATGATGATGGTTTGTTTTCAGATTTTCATAAAAATAGTATGCATGAAATAATTTTAAAATGATTTTTGCTAGGCATAAATTCCTAAGTGTGATAAATTTTTTGGATAATTCCCTAGGAATTATACCATCATTGCAAAATTGAAGGTTGACATAATGACATGAAATAGTGATAATGTGCATGCTTTTGAAAGCATAATTGTATAACATAATGATTTAAGTCATATGTTTTTCATGAATTGATTTTTAAATGAATGGGTAATAAAAATTGGTACAATGGTTTGCGCTAGGCATAGAATATGTAGGTATAGACTTATACCATCATCGCGAAATCCAAAAAGAGATAGTTTTATTGCATGGTTGATTTTTAATAAACAGAAAATATGAAGAGGAAGACTTGCGCTAGGCATAAAATTCCAATTTTGGTTTTGGAACTATACCATCGTCGCGAAAGTCGACAATATGTATATATGTGTGTTTTGATTGTATGGTTTTGAAAGAAATTTTGATTTTTTCTATTATGCATGTAGTTGTCTTTATACTAAACAACTGTATTTTTAAAGAAGAAAATGAATTTATTCCAAACAATTTGCAAAAAATATTTCAAAGTATCTTAAAGACAAAAGTTAGATTTATAAGGAATCCCATGTGCATATGTGAATTCATTTCCAATCTTGATTTATCATAATGATACACAAAATCTCTCAAATACAAAATGTGTGTGCAATTGCATTGTTCATTTACCAGTTTTGAGCAAGATAATATGATACAAGTGATTTGAATGAACCAAATAAGTGTTCATTAACCATGATTTAGATGCATATAACCATACTAGACTACTATGTAAGTCGGATTATCAAGAGCTAGCTAATCCATAAGCAGACATAGGTCTGTACAAAAGAAGGTCGCTAATGTGACAGACATATCGCCACGCTAGGAGTTACCCAAGGCCAAGCAGGTTGGGCACAAACCACCTGTTATGGGGCTTACCTCATAGTTTTCGAATAATTGAGAATTCCAGGGATTCAAGCTCATCAACCCTTCTTTTCTTTTCAAAGGGTAGGGAAAGGGATTTTATTGCTTTTTGCTTTTGCTTTCTTTTGCTTTCTTTTGTATTTTTTGCTTGATAATGCTGTAATGATAAAAATAATATTTTTCTTTTTTTCTCTTTTTCTTGAACTTTGCTTTTTCTTTTTGTTCTATGCTAGGGATACTTGCTCGGATTAGCTGTAGAGCAAGGGATTTTTATTCTGGGTAGGGGTGAGCTTGTCCTTTTGCCAATTCTCAAAGATTCTAGACCATGTGCATGATAGGATAGCAGGGGAAACTTTTCGCTCAAGAAACCACTTCTACTATGTAGCAAAGCATGGAAATTACAAATATAATCATTTTATTGTGAAAAGATGTGCTTGGTTTAAGTAAATAACAAGATCAATTCTCTGTGCTCAAACTTTATTTAATTGAATTTTGTGAACTTTGATATAAGAGAGATTAGTAATCATGCCAGATAAAATCAAGATATTTATTTTTGTGTTTGTGAAAGTGAGGGATTCCAAATAAATGCTAATTTATCCAAAATAATTTGAAACATATAACTGCAACATTTGTAAGAAGATATATATATAAATACTTTTTGAGAAGTTTTGAGAATGTTGACTCTCTCTTTCTTCTTTATGTTGTTTTGGTTTCGAAAGAGTCAAGAATATTGCTGTTTTTTTATTTTTATTATTATTTTTTTGTTTTTGAAAGAATTAACAAGTGCCATAAATAAATGCAACAAATAGTTTTGAAGATTTTGATGATTATGAATGTTTTTGGTGTTTTTGAATTTATAAATTGAAAGAAATACAAAATAGTGATTTTGAAATATTTTAAACAAATATATACAAGGATGAAATGACCAAATTTATACATAGTAACGTTTAAGATGCAAAATGTTCATGGGTTCTTTAAGTTCTTTACCATCTAAGGTAGATAATTTGTATGCTCCTGATTCAAATTTAGCAGTGATAATGTATGGTCCAAGCCAGTTGGGCTCAAATTTACCTTTAAGGTCCTTAGTTGCATTAGTATTTTTTTTATTTTCTTTTAAAACAAGGTCGTCGATCTCAAAGGATCGATGACGAACTTTTTAGCATATGATCTTTTAAGCTTGTTTTGGTAGGCACGGAGATGCTCCAAAGCATTAATGCATTTTTCATCTAGGAGTTCCAGTTGATTGAGTCTGCCAGCTCGATATTCATCTCCTACTTCGGTATCTTGAAGTAGCAGAGCCAAAGAAGGAACTTCTAATTCAAAGGGAAAAATGGCTTCGGCACCATAAACCAAAACAAAAGGTGAAGTTCCGGTGGGGGTTCGAACACTAGTTCGATAGGCCCACAAGGCTGGATATAACTTGAATGTGCCGGTCGCGGCCAGTTTTATTGACCAATATTTTGAGAATTTTGATTAAGGTTTTGTTAGATGCTTACGCTTGACCATTACCCCGAGGATAATAGGGAGTGGACCAGCGATGTTGAATCTTATATTTTTGGCATAATTTTTTAACATCTTTATTTTTGAAACAAGTTCCATTATCGAGAGATGAGATTTGCAGGAATTTCGAACCTACAAATGATTTGATTAAAAATAAATTTAGAGACTTGTGTGCCAGTGCAGGAAGCTAAAGGCATAGCTTCAACCCACTTCGTGAAATACTCGGTGGCGGTTATGATGAATTTGTGTCCATCAGATGACACAGGATTGATTTTGCCAATAATATCTAAACCCCATTTTGAAAAGGGCCAAGGAGATGAAATAGCCTGCAGTTCTTGTGCAGGCGCATGGACAAGGTCAGCATGTTTCTGGCACTTGTCGCAATGGCGCACATAATCATGTGCGTCATTCTCCATGGTAGGCCAAAAGTATCCTATCCTAAGGAGCTTTTTAGCAATGACACTACCACTGAAGTGTCCTCCACAAGATCCATCGTGGGCTTCACTCAAGGCTGATTTGGATTCTTCTAAATTCAAACATCTTAATAGGATACCTTCAAAAGATCTCCTATATAAAGTATTGCCAATTATTACAAATCGACTTGCTCGTCTACGTAATAACCGATGTTGGTTTCTGTTAGAATTGGCGGGGAAAGTCCCATTTTGGAGAAAATCAAATATATCCGTATACCAAGGTTCAGGAGTAGTTTCATTGATTAGAAACACATCCAAAGGTTCTAAGCATGACTTATTTGAAGCGGGTTCCTAGAGTCGACGAATAATGATGGTGGCATATTCGTCATCTAACTCCAAGGGCAGGAGAGATGCAACTGCGGCCATAGCATCAGCTGCACGGTTGCAAGTTCGAGGAATAGCTTCCAAGGTAACTTGATCAAATAGAGACATTAATTGTAAAACATAGGCTTTATATGGGCGTAGTTTATCATCTCTGGTCTGATAAACTTCATTAATTTGGTTTATAACAAGTTGAGAATCACCAAAAACTAACAGATGTTTAATTTTTAGCGCCAAGGCAGCTCGTAATCCAAGGATTAGAGCTTCATATTCAGCAGTATTGTTAGTGCAAGCAAATGTTAATTTGAAGGACAGAGGAATAAGATGTTTTTGCGGGGATATTAAAATAATACCCGCACCAGCCCCACTCATGCATCGGGCTCCATCAAAGTATAAGGACCATTGTTCAATATGGTCTGCCTCTAATTGAAGGCATTCATCAGGAAACTCAATGATGAGGGGATGGGTAGACTCTAAGGGTGCAGCAGCTAATTGATCTGCTATGATTTGACCCTTAACGAGACTTCTGTCCTATGAATGTGAGATCAAACTCGCTTAGAGCAAGAACCCACTTGGTTGTGCGACCCGATAAATAAGGTCGACTCATGAGATACCTCAAGGGATCATATTTAGCAATGACATAAGTTTTTTGACTAAGCATATAATGGCATAATTTTTGCGTAGCAAACACGACTGCTAGACATAGTTTTTCTAATGTTGTGTAGCGGGTTTCATAAGCGATGAAGGTTCGGCTAATATAATAATTAGCACGTTCTCTCTTTTCATCATCAAGCTGAGCTAACATAGCTCCTAAGGCAGAATCTGAAGCTGAAATATACAGGAGAAATGGGCGATCAGGTCTAGGCGGTGAAAGCACAGGTGGATTAAGGAGGTATTGTTTGAGAAGTTCAAAAGCTTCTTTACATTCGTCGTCCCAATTAAAAGGGACATCCTTCTTAAGAAGTTTAAGAAAGGGACCGATTTTGTCCGCCAGCTTATCGATGAAGCGACGGATGGCTTGAAGCTTACCTTGTAAACTTCGTAACTCAGATATATTAGTAGGTGCGGGCATATCAGTGATAGCCGCAATCTTGAGAGGGTCGATTTTGATACCACGTAAAGAAACTAAAACCCCTAATAGTTTATCGGACTTAACTCCGAATATGCATTTGGCTGGATTTAATCGAATAAGATATTCTCGTAATCGATTAAAAACTTTTCTCAAATCATCTAAATGATTATCTTCATTAATAGAGCGAGCTATAATATCATCTACATAATCATGTAGGATATCATGCATCATATCATGAAAAATATAAGTCATAGCTCGTTGATATGTTGCACCTGCGTTCTTTAAGCCAAATGGCATCACTTTCCAACAAAAGGTACCCCAGGGGGTAATAAAGGTTGTTTTAGCCTGATCTTCAGGAGCTATCCTGATCCGATTATAACCGGAGAATCCATCCATTAAGGACATCATCCCACTCCCGATAGTAAAGTCAATGATTTGATCCATGTTTGGAAGAGGAAAATCATCTTTAGGGCATGCAGCGTTAATATCTCTAAAATCTGTGCAAACCCTAACTTTGGTGGCTTCTTTCTTGGTGACTGGAACTACATTTGAGATCCATTCAGCATAATCAATAGCTTGTATAAAAACAACATTCAGGAGTTTTTCTAACTCCCCTTTGACTAGCAAAGCCACTTTGGGATGCATTTTTCTAAGTTTTTGTTTAACCGGTTTAGCATCCGGATGGACCACTAGGTGATGCATGACTATGAAAGGGTCTAGACCTGGCATATCTTCGTATGTCCAAGCGAAGACATCTTCATATTCTTTAAGGAATGCAATGTATTGTTCTTGTTTTTCTTGACTTAATTCTGATCCAATATTGATTATGTGAGGACTATCCTCGGTTCCAATATTAATTTTAATGACGTTTTCTACCTCCATGTGTAGATCTCTTTCAAAATTAGGTGGGGCGGGTGAAACGCCCAATTCTTGTAATTCTTGTAAGGTTAATTTGGATAATTCATCTTGAGGATTAGTGGTCTCAAGTTGGGCTATAGTTGGTATAGAACCATCAAAATAAAATCCATTGTGTAACATCTCTTCAACGGAGACATCGTGGAAGATATCTCCTTCCAACTCCTCATCGGAGTCGGCAATCATTTCAGGGTAAGCTATGGATAGCATGTTACATGTAAATGGCTGATTTTTTAGAGGCAAATCATCACGCCTATCCAAATAATCTTGATAACATATGAGTTGATCATCATCTTCAAAAGGAAAGGGTTGACCCTTACTAGGAAATAGGCCCACACCACAGCGGGCAGGCCACGGTTCTACCTCGAAAGGTTCTTTCATGCCATTTTGGAAAGGTCCCAAGCCTTTCCCTTTATATCCCATTTTAAGCATTATGGGTTTAGCTTTAATATATTCATTGGTAAAATAACATCGAGCATATCCCTCATGATGAGTTTTGATATTCCGAGGGATTCTTCCCCAATCATATCCTTTATAAATGAAGGCACAACTCCCGACTTGGTAAATACTTCCCATAGGTTGTGGGAGGCCCAAAGTACGAGGAGATGGCGGCAAGTTATTTAAAAGAATTGAATCTTGCATGAAAGCATTTGTTTTTTTGATATTAAGATTGTGGATAAATCCGGTAAAAGTTCATCAGAAAGAGCATAAGATGTAGAAGGATCATTCCCTATATCTTTAGATGTGGAAGGTATGATAGATGTTGATAATGTGGAAGTGTTAAGAGATGGGTCTATAGGTTTTGAAATTATAGGGATAGAACATGAAGGATTGGTTGTAGATTGAAAATCTTTTTGAGGTTCTAGAGTGGTTTGTTTAGAAGATTGTTGATCTATATATGAGGATGAAATTAATGGAGGGGAAATAGGTGAAGTTATGGGTGTGTGTTTCATAGTTTTAGATGAAAAATAAGAATTAGGATGTGTGGATGACAGAGCAGGGCAAAATTGCACTCCAACGGGTTCCGCCAAAGCACACATATCAAAGGGTCTAGGGTCACCATGGATAGTGACCAACTGATTTTTAAATTCGAATTTAACACATTGGTGTAAAGTTGATGGGACAGCCCGCATTGCATTGATCCAAGGACGACCCAAGAGTATATTGTACGATGCGGGGCAATGTACAATAAACACGGTCGTATCTAGAGTTCGAGGACCAACTTGCAATGGGATGGTAATAACTCCACACGTTTCTTGTGTTTCGTCATTGAAAGCTTTGATAATCATGTCGGTTTTCTTCATTTCATCACTTCTAAAGCCAAATCGTTGGTAGAAGTCAAAAGTGCAAATGTTTAGAGATGAACCATTATCAATCGGGACTCGTTTAACAGCTACATCTCCAATTAGAGCAGTAATATATAAGGGATTATCCTTATGTAAACTGTGTTGTGGGATATCTTTATCCCGAAAGTCAATACAATCAACTTCTCGAGTGATGATAGTATTGGCCATGGCTTCAAGTTGAATGTTTTGAGGTACCATCATTTGGCTTAATGTAAGCATCAACTCATCCCTATGGGTAGGAGAAGATCTTAATAAATCCAAAAGGG
Source organism: Wollemia nobilis (assembly GCA_028583015.1). NCBI lineage: Eukaryota > Viridiplantae > Streptophyta > Pinopsida > Araucariales > Araucariaceae > Wollemia > Wollemia nobilis. The sequence continues at coordinate 781,071 of JAQPPZ010001870.1, forward strand.
AAATTCAGGTTGTAGTATTGGATAATTGCTCATTAATATTGTAAGGGGGTTTAGGTTGAACATTGGAAGCATGATTCCCTTTATTGGGATTTTTCAAAACAAATGGAGCTGATCCATCATTCCGATTTGGTTCTTGTTGAGAATTTTGAGCCTGTTGTCGGGTAACGACTCCAATGGTACCTACAATGTTATATTGAAGACGCTGAACTGGTCTCAGTCGAGCATTTATGGCTTGTTCATCGGGGAGGAATTGATTAGAAGAGGGTCGAGTAGTAACTCTTCTAGGAAATGGTTCTTCTGGAACCATAGCATCTGTGATGGGTTGAATAGGATCTGATTCATTTTCAGAACTATTCGATTGGTTTGAAGTGATGTCTATTTCACTTTCAGTATCTGATTCTACATCACTAGAATTTGGAGTTTGAATATTATGTAGGGGCCTGGTTGTGACCAGGGATAAGGTTGTGTCAAATATTTGAGGATCATGATTAAGTAAATGTCCACTAATAGTTCCTACATATCGGGTAGGAGGAGGAACATTATGATGTTCGATTTGATTGGCCACCTCTTTACCATGTCTTGGTAAAGGGTGTTGAAATATGTCTAATGATTGATTAGCATTTTGATTTTGATTTTGGGGAATGTTCTTTTGAGGATTATTAGGAGCATTTTGTTTAGGTTGGAAGGCTTGCACCTCCATTTCATTATTATCAATCAGATCCTGTATTTTATGTTTCAACCTTTTACAAGCGTTGGTAGAGTGTCCAGGTCCTCTATGGAAATCACAGTGTAAGTCGGCTCTGTATCCGGGTATAGTTGGATCAGGTTCCCGGATAGCTGGTAATTGGATCAAACCTCTTTCGAGTAATTGAGGTAAAATAGTTGATAATGGTTGATTCAATCTAGTAAATTCTCGAGGAGGCTTATCAGGCGGTTTCAATATAAATTTTTTTGTTGTTTTTGTTGCATTGATATTAGCAACATTTCTGTTATCAGTGACTCCGTCACCTACAACTTGTTTGTTTTTATACTGATTTCTGGATGTTTTCTCATCATCCTTCTTCCTAAGTTGGCCTCTCCTAATGAGGGCATCTTCTACTCTTCGAGCTAAATCTATAGCCTGATCGAAGGTAGTTAAAGTAGCTATTGATAGCTCATAAGATATTTGTTCTTGTAAATTATTGATAAAAATGTCCAACATTTCCCTATAAGGTAGCACAAAGTGCAGTTTTCCTATCAAGCTGCCTCCATCTAGCTAAGAAATCGGCAAAACATTCATCCTTATCTTGTTTTAAGTTGTATAAATCTTTAATGGTTACATGCCTCTCGATGTAGGCACTAAATTGATGGACAAAAGATTCAGTTGTTTCTTCAAAGTTTCTCAAAGAATGAGTGGGCAATTGATAGTACCACTCTAATGCCATTCCACCTAAACTTTTTGGGAACATTTTTAGTAATAGCAAGTCATCATGTGATATATCATGACATGCTATCCTAAACATGCGAAGATGCTCTATGGGATCTTCGGTTCCTTTATATATAGGCAGGATAGGCATGGGAAAATGCTTAGGGTACGGTTGTGCTACAACTATGGGATCCAAAGGTTGACTACATATCTCTCGATAATTGTACGAGGGACGATAAGGATCTATCTGGTCCATACGCGAAGCTAATTGTTTCACCATGGCTTCCAGATTACTAGTTTGCCCACCATATTGGTTCGGTAGGGCATTGATATGGGATTTGTGAGCATATGATGGAGGGACATGAAGATTAGATGCTATGTTGCTATTGTGTAAATTGTTGGTAGGAAAGGTGTTATGAAGGAATTTTGAAGTTGTATTATGTTGTATTCCAGATTGTTGAAAATTGGTGTTTGGCTTCATTTTAGGTTTTTGTTTACTTGAAGCATATTGATCAATAGTTTGGTGAAGTAAAGCGGTGAAGGAAGTTTTCTTTTGTGTGGGAATGATTTTAGGCTCAATAACGGGTTCCTTAGGAGGTTGGGTAACTCTGTTGTTTTGGCATGTTTTGAATCATAGTGACCATATCTCTATTGGATGGTCCAGCCTTATCACTTTCTTGATCAATGAAAGACAAGGGATTAGTGTGCACATCAAACATATGTTCCATGGCTGCTTGAGTGTCACTAATTTGCCCTTTATCAATACGAACTGCCATATTAAGAGCGCCAATGTTATTATTGAAAAATTTCCAGAAATGATCTACGTTGTCAAAAGCAATAGTTCCATCCGGAGCTACTCTAGGGGATGAGGATCCATCCTCTTTAACATTTTCTTCTTGTTCATTGTCTTCACCTAGGTCATCTTCCGGTTGATCTAGAGTTTCTCCTTCCGGAATTGGATCTTCAGGAAGGTCATTTGGGTTTCTAGTTTTATCTTCTAACCAATCTTCTTCTTGTCCTTCAGTTTGTTTACCATTCCTAAGTTTAGGCATTGTGCTTAATTTAGATTTCAGCAAATATATATATATATATATTTTATATATATATATATATATGCAACAAGTTTAAGAGGTATATATTAATTATATACCTACTACAATATTTAAAATGAAAGGTTTTGGTTTTTGTTATGTTTTTTTTTAGTTTTTCTTGTTTTTGTAATAATATTGTAAAGATAACAAACAACACAATAAATGCAAGAACTAATACTGAAAGTAATGATCTAGTTTTCTATAAACAATTTATAAATATCATTAATGGGCTCGAGTTCTTCGGGAGTCATGAAGTGTTCTTCTTCAAATTGAAAATTTTCTTTCAAAAATTTAATGAAAAGAGCTATAGTGATATTATCTGTCTCAGATTCTGGTTGATAGAAGTAAAGCTCGTGGCAATACTCTCGATATAACATAGCTCGAGGAACTCTATTCCATCTTTCCCTATCCGTAAGAACAACCTCTTGGTCTTCTACACGACCTAGGAACTGGTGTATAATGGCTGCGTTCTCGAGGTATTCCTCGAAGGTGAACAATTCTGAAGACACAAGAGCTCTCCTATAAGCTAACCATCTATGGCAGGCTCTCTGAAGTTCATGATAAAAGATGAGTTGATGAGGATCCAGGATTCTATCTAGGACAAGCCTCTTGATTTGTTTAAGTTTTGTTGACCTAGATGAAATGACACTAAGTCTTCTATCAAGTTCGTCCCACAAAAGTTGATTTCTATCTGTTTCAGGCACACTAAGCACAGAATTGATTTCTATGGCTGCCAATTGGTTTTCAACATTTATAGTAACTGCTAATATTTTCTTAGGAGCTACCATCTAAACATGATATGCAACTTATTAATTTTAAATGATTTGAAATGCATCTATGTTTTGGTTGTTTTATTTTTTTTATTTGTTTTGTTTTCAAAAGGTTTAAAATGTATTCACGTCGGGTTCACCAAAATGTATCGCTCCAAATTTTTCGCATCCCTACCTTCAGGCTATAGGATCCGTGCCCGGAAGGAGGATGGGAAAAGGATGGCATGGTACCTCGGACTGAGAGGCCTTGCGAAGGTCCCGCCTCTCGAGGGAGGTGTATTATGGTGATTTTTCGATGGATGGTGGGTTCACCAGGAAACGTTTAATGGCAGTTTCCATGCCTAGGTTGGGAATGTGTTTTATGTGTTCAGTTTTATCCTTAAACATTCAAGTCCTAGGTTTGGCCAAAATGAATCTAAGCTATTCTATATGAAGATGCAGATTAAATGAATACAGAAGAACAAAATTAGGACAGAAAAATAGAGAGAATAATATGGATTAAAGAGCCATACCGATCCGGATGTCCGATGAAGATTCTGATTCTTGAAGCGATCGGGATCGCCTATGATTTGATAGGATCATCTGCTATCAGACAAGATCGTCTGAGATTCGATGAATTCATCAGACGAATTCATTAGAGACCTGCAATCAGAGAAGTAGACACAAAATGCAGAAAATGCAACTATTCTAACAGAGGGAAATGATGTAAAATGACAATAACAATATCAAAATGAGAATTATAAACAGAAATATGAATGCATTATAATGATTTGATGACAATTGATGACTTAATTATGCATTTGATCTAGATGGGTGAACTCCAAAATGCAGAATAGCAAAAAATAATGAATAAACTAGCTAATTGCAGAATAAAACAGCAGATTGAAGGAGGAAGAAATGCAAACTCTGGGCACTGATTGCCCCCAATGTGGAAGACGAAATCGTCTCTGATTCGACAGGATCGCCTCCGATCTGAACAGGATCGTCTGCGACGATGTAAGCTTGCTCCGGCTAAAAAATACTAAGGTACCTGCAACAAAATTGGATGCAACAAATGTAGATGGTAATTTAGGATGTCTAGTGTGTGTAGAATTTGAGTTACAGGGAATTTCAGCCAGGGGGATGCTAAGGGGAGGGCTTAGGATTAAATAGGCTTAGGAGGGAGGTTAGGAGGTTGGAGATCATCCCTATTTGGGAGATCTCCAACGGGGAGGGTCTCTAACGGCGCAGACACGCTTCTGCCCGGATTAGAGACGTCGTTGGAACAGAGACTAATTGTGAAAAATTAGTTTTGGGACAAGATCGTCTGGACGTCCTAGCCCAGACGAAATCGTCCGATCCGAGGCGATATCGTCTGATCGGCGACGATATCGTCAAACGGTCAAAACAAACTCTAAAAATGGCACGGGAAACGAGGAAACGGATTAAGCGGCGGTTTGGGAGCGGTTTTGGAGGTTAAAATTTGAATTTGAATTATTTACTAGAGTAAATGTAATTACTAAGGTTTTATTGCGCCAATTTTAGGGTGCTACACCTGTTCATGCTTGATTCTAGAATGTCTGCTCTACACCATTTTGTTTTATGTCCATCATTATTGCACTTATAACACTTAATGTTATTATTCCTTGGAGGTGCAAATATCTTAGGATTTCTCCTAGTGAAGCTATATCCTTTTCTTTCATGAACCCTATAATCCATTGTCTTGTGATCAAACTGATTACATGAGTAGCAATACCCATGGAAAAGCTGTCAATTTTTGAAATTCCCATTTTCCTGTCTTTCATGTGTCCTACACTATGAAGCCATGTTTCCAAACTTGTGACATGAGAAACACCTTCCATTAAAATTTTTGTCTTGACCTCATTGGTCTCTTAGTCTCTCTTAACCTTATCTCATTATTGTTCCATATGCTTCTTCTTTGTACATTATTCATTTCCTTGTTGAACTTTTTGTTATCCAACTCATCCTCAGATGTCTTACTTTCTCTTACACTGTCTTCTTCTAAAGTTTCTTCTTCTTCAGAACTTGAGGTTGACTCTTCTTGTTTATTTTGAGTCTATTCAAAACCAAGACCTATTTTATTTGTTGACCTTATTTGTACTTTGATCATATTATACACAACCTTTGATCTCTTTCCAAACTTGTGTAGCTTATCCTCATATTTTTCTAAATCTTCCCTTAGTAGATCTACTTCTTGTTCTAACCTTTCACATTCTAAGACCTTTGCTTCTAACTTATCCTTGAACTTATTTTTCTTAGTCATTAACTTGTTTAGATCCTCTATAAGCTTTCTTCTCTCTTCATCATATCCTTGAAACTGAAACTCAAGTTTAGAGTTTTGCTTTCTTACCTTATTTCCTGTGTCAAGAGTATAAATAAGTTCTACCTTAAGATCAAATCCTTCTTTATCTGATTCTTCCTCTATTTGTTTGCTTTTGTCTACATATTCATTTTATTTTGTCTTGTCTACTATAGGATCACCTTCTTATTCTTCTTCTAGTTTCATTAGAAGATTTTCTTCTAGTCCTTCAAGTGCATCCTCATATTCATCATCACTGAAACTATAACCATTCCTTGTACAACTATCCTAAAGATGTCCAAAGTTGCCACATCTAAAATAATTGATAATTATTGGTGACCTTTCCTTGACTTCTTTTATTCAATCATAAATAGGACTTCATCTCTACCATTATCTAAAAAACTAGCATCATTATCACTTGAGTACTTACTTTCCTTGTCTGCATAGTAGCTCCTCTTTTGTTTTTGAAAGAACTTCTTCCCTTTTCTGCTTTGTCCATCCTTGGCTTTCTTTTGGTACCTATATTTTTTTCTCCCTATTTTTGTGATCCTATTTTTCTTCATCATTGTTATTTTTAGCTTCTTCACAATCAATTTCATAGTGACCATACTTTCCACAATTGAAACATCTAAAAAAATTTACATCTTTGAATTTTCATGAATCCTTGTTTCTTCTGCAATAATTTGCTTCTTCATCACTAGATGACTCATTGCTCGATTTTGACTTCTTACCCTTTGTATTCTTGATTACTTTGAAGGTTTTTACTTATGGGGATTAGGTTATTTTTTTCTTAACTCAAAATTTGTAAGAATACCAAGTAACATATCTCTTGTCAAATAATCACCATCTTTTGCTTCTTCTATAACTAAAATCTTTTCACTAAACCTTGTTTGAAGAGACCTTAAGATATTATCACAAACATCCGATTCATCCACATTAAGTCTAAGTCCTTGCATAGCATTAACAACCTCATCTACCCGAAGTAAATAATAACTAATATCTTCCTCATTATTCATTCTTAATTATTCAATTTGTCCTTTGATATTTCGTATCTTTGCCTTTTTGACACTCTTATCTCCTTCATATATGCTTTACAACTTATCCCAAATTCCTTTTGCATATTTATAATGCATAACTTTTAATGATTCTATTCTATGCAAACCTCTTAGAAGTACATTCATTGCTTTTGAATTGTAATGTTGTAGAAGCTTACCTTCCTTATCTGTAGGTGGATCAATTGGTGGTATGTAACCATTTTTAACTACTTTCCAAATTTCATTGCCAAGTGCCATCAGGTGAACCTTCATTCTCATACTCCAATATATGTAGTCACTTCCATAAAATATTAGGTGTTGAATTATCTAAGGACACATTCTTATAATCCATTGTGTTCTTGAAAGTTTTTCCTTCAAGTTGTTAAAATATTCGAAAGGAACCCACTCTGATACAAATTGAAGAACACAAGCTTATACCGAGAGGGGGGTGAACAGTATAAGATCACTTTTTACTTTTCTTTCCCAATCAATATTATGTAATGTATAGATAGCAATATCAACAAAAGTAATCAAAGCAATGCACAAATAACCACACACAATAGAGACACCAAATTTACATGGTTCACCCAATGTGGGCTACTCCACGAAGAAAATCTTTCACTAAATTTTTTCTCAATCAATCTCTTGGGAATTCTTTCCCTATTACAATAATTATGGACTTCTGTCCAAAGGATACACCAATATCCTAATCAAGTTCATGGATATCTAACAATAGGAGAACTCCTTTCTCCTTAGATCTGATTGGTGATCTTCTAGAAGAACTTTTTCCCCCACTACTCTAGATAATGGATCTCTATCCACTGAAGACTCCTATCCTCACTGCCCTAGCTAATGGATCTCTATCCACTGGAGACTATCGTCCTCTATATTTTGTCACCTTTAAAGCTCTGTCTCAAATCTACACTAAATAGAGTCCTTCGATATAGCACAAATATATCCTCAATCTCTGTCCTCACTAAACACAGTCCTTTGGTCTAGCACAAATCTATCCTCAAACTCTATCCTCTGATCTACACTAAACATAGTCCTTCAATCTAGCACAAATCTATCCTCAAAATCTATCCTCTAATATACACTAAAAATAGTCTTTCGATCTAGCACAAATCTATCCTCAATATTTATCTCAAGATTTAACACAAAGCTTGACTCAATCTCAAATCAACTCTGTTGGATTTGCCCCAAATATTAACTCAAGGTTTGAATAAATAAATCAATCAACTCTGCACTCAAGTCTTCTCAAAGACTTGTCTCAAATCTGCCTTTTAAGATTCCACAAAATCTCACACTAATATATCCACAAGTCCTCTATAGAACTTGTCCAATCTGCTCTCAATTTTTCACTAAGACTTACCTCAAATCTGCTCAACAAGTCATCAAAAGAAATTGTCTCAATATGCTCAATAATTCCTCACTAGAACTTGTCCAAATTTTCTCTCAATCTGTATTGTAAGATTTCATAAAATCTCACACAAATTTATCCACAAGTCTTCTCAAATACTTGCCTTAAATTTTCTTAACAAGTCCTCACTAGAACTTGTCCAATCTCATATAAACATAAAGAGAATTGTTAGAGACTCAATATGCTCTACATTCATCACAATGCTCAATCACTTTCAATCACTCTCTTAGAAACATACAGAGAATTGTTAGAGACTCAATATGCTTCACATTCACCTCAATACTCAATCACTTTCAATCACTCTCTTAGAAACATATAGAGAATTGTTAGAGACTCGATATGCTTCACATTCACCTCAATACTCAAACAATTTATCAACTCAATTCAAAATATAGAATAATTTGTTTCAAAAAACTTGAACAATCACTTCACACATTCACTTGACTAGGCTCAACCAACTCTACTCAACCAATCACTCAATGAAATAATCCTTGCTCGCAAACCCTAGTCCAAGCATATGAATACTCACTCAAATATTTTGAACAATGCTTTATCAACCACTCTCACATAACAATGATACTCATGTTATTTGCAAATCCTAGTTCAAGTTATTCACTCAACAAATCACTTCAACAACAATGCTTATAAAACAAGGTTTTATCAACAACTCTTAATTCCAGAAAACCTTGAAACAATAAATCAAAACACTCTCAACAATGCTAACCAAACAATCCTTTTTACTCCAACTTTTCATATACAACTTTCAACAATCACTCACTAGGAAGAATATGCCCATATCTTTTGTTGAATGCCAAAGTGCCTTTGGAAAAACCTGTCTTAGTCATAATTTCGTTCTTTCCAAATTCAATGGTTAAACACAACAATATCACTTCAATACTTTCTCAAAAATATTCCCTTAGACACAAAATAATCACAACTCAATTTATGCCTTATTTCTCCCTTTTAAAAATAACATTCATCATAACAATACATAAAAATAATTTCTTTGATACAGCTTATAAAATCCAACTTAAAATAATATCCAACACCATAAAATATCAACCAAACACCTTACAATCCTTTCAACATATTTGAGCAAATAACATTAAAAATTTAATTTTTCAAAAGCCTTATAACTCCCTTGCAACCTTAGAACCAACTAAAAATATGCAAAAATTAATTTTTAAATGCCCAAACTATATTCTCAAAATTTTTGATGACCAATATCAAAGCATATCTCTTACTTCCCCGGGATTCGAAAAAATTCAATCCATCATCTCCTCTATCCTAAGTGCCTTAGCGCTTGAGAGCCCACCGCATGGGCTACTAAGGCCCATGTGAAGGAAGGTATAACCCCTTCCTCTTATGCCTTCACCGTCGTCTGTCTTTCCATAAATTTGCACGTTCTTTCTTCCTTGGACACAACGCAAATTACAAAGCTCGCAATATATTTCAAAGGCATGGTAATCTTTGGTAGTGTGGGAGTTCCTCCTTATATACACATTTTTTAAACTTCACTCATGTCGGTGCTATGTCATTCAAAATCTAATTTCAAATTTTATTTTTAATAAAGCACCTTAGGGTTATTTAACCTTAGCTTAATTTAATTTATAATTAATAATTAAATTAATTAATAATTAATTTAAATAACTTTATAAGTTAAATAAATTAACTAATAAATTAATTTATAATTAATTTATAATTAATTTTAAACTTTCTTTGTATAATATTATAAAAGAATATTATAATATTATTTATTTGGTCTTTTTCTTGCACTTTGGACCTCATCTGACTTCTTGGAACCGGGTATTGAAACTAAAACCAAAATGGATGCTACCAACTAAAACTGCCACTGACTGGTGCTATTAGTTTGACATCAATGACCACTTACTCTTGACATCAATGACAACTTATCACTCAAAATTTCCAATAATAAATTTATTTTTGAGACCTTTGTCCAATGCACTTTCAATCCTCTTTTTAATAAGTCCTTTTGGCCTAAATATTATAATATTTAAATATTATAATATAATATCTTTAAGCCTTAGTCACTTGCTTTCTTTTGAACCATGGTATTAAATTTGGGCCTTCAACCTTTTAACCAAACACTTAGAACTTTGTCCCAAACCTCTTTGGATTATAATATTTAATGTAAATATTATAACCTTTTGTTTTTATCAATTTCCTTGCATTCAAATGAACCTTGCCTTGCATCTTATAAACCTTACCTTATTTGCCATACAAAACTATATTTGGCATCAATTACAATCAATGTCATCAAGCATTCACATCAATATTTTGACATCAATGACAACACAATATACTTAATATTTCCAAAAATCTCCCCCTTTGTCATTGATGGTAACCCTTTCTAAAAATTCCTTTTCCTACCACTAGATTCCAAATCTGCTCCCCCTAAGAAACTGCTCCCCTGATTGAATGCTCTCCCCCTTACTCAAATATATCCCCCTTTGACATCAATGACAAAGGGACTCCTTTAGGGCTAAATATAAGACTCTTAGCTCATCCCCCTACCTTATCCTCTCCTTGGGGTGATTAATTTTGGGGTGGGAGTATCTCTACTCCTAGCATACAATGATATTTTTCTTTGTCAACCTTATTTTTCAACACTTTTGTAATAATACCCTTTTGATACTCTTGAGTGTTATTATTCTTGCTTGACTCTAGAAGTTATGGAAACTCTGTTCTACACCACTTGGGCTTATGCCAAATATTATTACACTTGTAACACCTTATGTTGTAGTTCTTGGAAGGTGTAAATATTCTGAAGTTCTGCTTGGTGAAACCATGATCATTTATGTCATGAACCCTACAGTGGATTACTTTATGACCAAAGTGATTACATGAGTAGCAATACCCTTGAAATAAATATCCATCTTTGAATGAGTTGACATTCCTTTTAGTGAGGCCATACTTCTTCTTTCTATGAACCCTGCTTGATTACATGAAAAACAATACCTTTTGAAGAAATATTATTTTGAAACCTCTAATATCTTAGTCCTTTCTTTGCCTTATTTGTGATGATCCATGTTTCTTGTTTGTGCATTGTTTCCTTTCTTAGTGAAGCTTCTATTCTTCAACTTATCCGCATAAGTATTAATTTCTTCTTCACTCTTTTCCTCTTATTTTGAGGTTGATCTTAACCCTTCTTTTTTACCTTGTCCTTCTTCAAAACCAAGTCCTATTTTCATAGACGAATATCTTTGTGAATTGATAATTTTATCCAATTTTTTTGAACTTTTTCCAAACCTGTGCAGCTTGTCCTTAGAATATTTCACTTCCATTCTTAGAGAAACTACTTCATGTTCTAATCTATCACACTCTTAACTCTTTTGTTTCTAAATTTTTAACCATGACCTCTTTAAAAATCCTTACCTTAGATTTTGAGTTTGTGAGGTCTTGTAGAAGCTTTTCTTTTTCTTCCTCATGTTCTTGAACCTGAGCCTTTAGTCTTGAATTCTGCTTTCTAACTCTTTTCAACTCTCTGAGAGCAACAATAAGTTCTTCTTCTAGATCAACTGTTCCTTCCTCTTAATTTTCTAAATATTTCTCTACTTCTTGGTCTTCAAGAGCATCTTTATACTTTTTGACTTTACCTTTAACAAGAGCATTTTATTCCTCTTCTATTACCAAAAATAGAATCTCTTCTTCTTCACTATCTTAGAGTCTTTCATCACTGTCACTTGAAGCATTGTTTGCCTTGTTAACATAGAAACTCTTCTTGTGACTTTAAAAGAAATTATTTTCATGCTTACCTTGACCATACCTATTTTTATTTTCATGCCTGAATTTTCCTTATTTCTTTTTCTTATAATCATGTTTCTCTTCAATGCTATTACTTTCGACTTGTGGACAATTAGATGCATAGTGATAAAAATTATCACAATTAAAACATTTCATAGTCTTCATACCTTTGTGTTTTCTTGAGTATTTATTATTTCTTCTCACATCGTTAGCTTCTTCATTACTACTTAACTCACCACTTGATTCTGATTTCTTATCTTTTATCTTCTTTGAAACTTTGAAAGTTACATCTTTCTTAGAATTATAGTCATTTTCTATTCTCATCTCATAAGCTGTGAGAATTCCATGTAACTCATCCATAGTCAACTTATCAAAATATTTCATCTCTTCTCTAGTTGAAACCTTTGTATCATACCTTATAGGGAGTGATGCTAATACTTTTTGAGCAACATTGGAGTTTTCAATTTCAAATCCAAGTCCACGCATGGTATTAACAACCTCATCCATACGAAATAAGTATTTAGCAATATATTTCTCATATTCTATCTTCAAATATTCAAATTTTTTCTTGTGGTTTTGTAGTTTTACCAACTTGACCTTGTTATCTCCTTCATATATTTGCTTTAATTTGTCCCACATATCTTTTGCTGATTTGTATTGCATAAATTTCACAAATTCTAATTCACATGATCCACTTAATATTCCATTCATAGCCTTGGAATTATTCACATGTAATTGCTTACCATATTTATCTTTGGGAGGAGTAGTTGTAGGTGTGAACCCATCCTCAATAGATTGCCAAATTTCATATCCTTATGCCATCAAGTAAGTCTTCATCCTTATACTCTAGAATGCTTAATTGTTCCCATCGATCAATGGAACCTTATTTGATGAAAATCCATTTTGAGATGTCATATGTGTTCCTGTAATATATTCCTTCAAGCTATTAGACTTTTTTGAAGGAACCCGCTCTAATACCAATTGAAGAACACAAGATTATACTGAGAGAGGGGGGTGAACAATATAAGATCAACTTTTACTTTTCTTTCCCAAATAATATTATCCAATATTATCAATTGCAATATCAATAGCAGTAATAAAATCAATGCATAAATCATCACACACATGAGAGACACAAATTTAACATGGTTCACCCAATGTGGGTTACGTCCACAAAGAAAATATTTCTTTTAAATTTTCTCAACAAATCTCTTGGGAATCAATTCCCTATTACAATGTTTATGGACCTCTGTCCAAAGGATATCTCAATCCCCAATACTCTAGTTTGTGGATCCTTATCCCTAGGATAACTTTATCCCATTAGCTCTAGTTTGTGGATCTCTCTCCATAGAATAACTCTATACTCTTTGCTCTGGTTTGTGGATCTCTCTCCATAGGATAACTCTATCCTCTTTGTTCTAATTTTTGGATATCTCTCCATAAGAGAACTCTATCCCCTCTAATCTAGTTTGTGGATCTCTCTCCATAGGAGAACTCTATCCCCTTTGCTCTAGTTTGTGGATATCTTTCCACAAGATAAATCTATCCCCTTTGCTTTTGTTTGCTTCAAATTTTGCTCTCAACTCTATCTCAAATCTATACCAAACCCTATCACAAGGCTAGCATAAATTTTCTTTAACTCTAATTATAAATCTCTACCTCAATTCTACTTCAAGTCTTCTCACAAGACTTGCTCAAATCTACCTCAATGCTACTTCAAGTCTTCTCACAAGACTTGATCAAATATACCTCAATTCTACTTTAAGTCTTCTCACAAGACTTGATCAAATCTACCTAAATGCTACTTCAAGTCTTCTCACAAGACTTACTCAAGTTTACCTCAATGCTACTTCAAGTATCCTCACAAGAATTTCTCAAATCTGCCTCAATACTACTATAAGTCTTCTCATAAGACTTGCTCAAATCTACCTCAGTACTGCTCACTGAACCTATTAAAATATTTCCAAATCTTGCATACAAACAAATCTTATATCTCTTTCAGAAATGCTTTCTTCAAACAGACATATTCTACTTAGAATTTGTTTAACCTCTGGAACATATAGAGAATGATATGTACTATCAAATACCCAATCTATCCTTTACATTCACAAATATTGCATTCAACTAATCCAATATTTACCTCTTACAAAATCCCTTTCAAATCCAATCAAACTAGTGTATAACTTATTTCACAAAACTGGTCTATCTTTCTTGTAAATTTTCTCTCAAGGATCAAACACAATAATGCCCAAATTTCCTTCACAATATTGATCTCAAACACTTCACAATTACCAATGCTCAAAATATTTCACAATGATGTACAAACTTGATCTCAACCCTAGCACAAGTATTTCATATTTCTTTCAACAATAAAGCTCAATTTGTTTTACAAACCCTAACATAAATATTTCAACCATACACACTAATCAACCCTTTTATCTCCACCTTATAATTCTGAAATATTGTTCAACCAAACACCTTAAAGAAAGAGTGATATAACCATACCTCTTTTATGGAGTTCTCTCAAAAAATATGTCTCAATATATTCTATATTTCTTATGCCACTTTCAAGGGTTAGTTAGCATAACACTTTTCAAACCAACCATAAAATCTTTCCTCAAAATTTACTCATAAAATATTTAATATCTTCCTTTTTATTTCCACAAGACAAATTTTTAACAATAATCAAACCATCTCAATTTTCTTTTTATCAAAAACACACAACAATTTAAACCATAGTCATACCTTATCACTCCTACTTATAAGAGTCACTTGCAATTCTCAATATCACAATCCAATATCCCTAAGTGCATACCATACATTAATTTTACTTTCAAGCACCTTATTGCTCCTTTATTTCTAAAAATTATTTCTACTTTATAAATTCACAACCAAAATCTCAGAATATTTAATTTCAAAGCATTACCCTTATGTCTCCCTAGACAAAGCAATATGCATTTTTTAACAAAAAAAAATTAAACCTTATGTCTCCCTTGATCAAGCGCTAACATACCTCAACATTAATCAAAAAAATTATGCCCTTATCGCATCTGCCATTTTCATCACCGAGATTCGAACATGAAATCTCACATAACCCACGCTCTAGCACGAGCTAGAGTGCCAACTAGGTTGGCCCACATGCTGGAACCAAATGTGCGCAAAATACTTTTATTCCTTCCTTTTCTTCCAAATGGAAATCATAAAAATATTTTTGTGGTGATTCAAACTCAAGATCTATCCACTGCCATGCCTTACACAGGATCCACCTACCACCTGCGCTAACATCCCTGTTGGAACCAAGTTGTGCGCTTTCCCTTATGATTTGTTGTCCCTACTTGAAACACGTGTACTAACTTTTCTTTCTTCTTCTTCCCTCTATGAATGGCGTTGTATCCTATTTACTCTACACTCAATGAAAAAGGCCTCAAATAATTGCTTATCTCTCTAACCTTGAAAAAATAGTTTTTTCTCCTCATTAAATACGCATTCGATTTTTGTTATGACGTCGGCTCAACCTTTTATTGCCACCTTTTTTAAATTCAAATTCTTGGCACATTTTGATAATTCAAATTTATTTTATTTTTAATATAATATTTAACCTTGGTGTTAAATATTATTTATTATAGTATTTAACCTTAGTGTTAAATAATATTTTTTCTTGTAGTCCTTTGTCAAATTAATTTCTTTTTGAGACCTTTGTCCAATGCACTTTCAATCCTATTTTTAATAAGTCCTTTTGGCCTAAATATTATAATATTAAAATATTATAATATCATCTCTTTTAAGCCTTAGTCACTTGCTTTCTTTTGAACCATGGTCTTAAACTTGGGCCTTCAACCTTTTAACCAAACACTTATAACTTTTTCCCAAACCTCTTTGGCTTATAATATTTAAAGTAAATATTATAACCTTTTCTTTTTATCAATTTTCTTGCATTGGAATGAACCTTGCCTTCCATATTATAAACCTTATCTTATTTTCCATACCAAAATATCTTTGGAATCAATTATAATCAATGTCATAAATATTTGACATCAATCCTTTGACATCAATGACAACATAATATACTCAAAATTTCCAACAATTCAATAGTTAGGGCAATTCAAGACTGGGGTAGTGGTGATGGCATCTTTGATTTTCTAAAAAGCTTCAAGATTTTCTTCAGTCCATTTGATGTTAGCATTCTTTTTAATCATGTTATTGATAGGTTGAGCTATTTTGGAAAAATTTGGCACAAACCTTCTTACAAAATTCATCTTACAAAAGAATGATCTGACTCCTTTTAGATTTTGAGGGGGTATCTTTGCAATAACTTCTATTCTGGATGGATCAATACTGATTCCTTTCTCAGAAACTATATGTCCTAGGAAATTTCCTTGTGTTGCACCAAATTTGCATTTATTTGGATTCAAAGATATTCTAAACTCTTTACACCTAGCAAATATTGTAGATAAATATTCAAAATGATCTTTAGGGTTTTTTGAAAACACTGTTATGTCATCTAAATAGACACCCACTATTTTGAACATCAAACATTTAAAAGCAAAGTCCATAGCTCTTTGGAAGGTGGTCCCTACATTCATTAACTTGAATGGTATTCTTAGATATTCAAAGGTACCCTAGGGGGTGGTGGAAGAATTTTTATATATGTCTTCATGATTTACCTAAATTTTATTATATCCTAAGAGTCCATTCAGTAAAGACATCCTAGATGAGCCTACTACAACTTGTAGTAGTTGTTATAGGTTGGACAAGGGATAATTATCCTTGAGATAACTTTTATTTAGATTCCTAAATTCAACATAAAATTTGTTCTCCCCATTCTTCTTCCCCACTAGTACTAAGTTTGCTATCTAGGAAGAAAACCTTAATTTTATAACTATTTTGGCATCTAGTAACTTCTGAACTTCTTTCTGCATAATTGGATGTAATGTGGGATTAAATTTCCTTTGATTTTGCATGAAAGGCTTAGCATCTTCTTTCAGGGGTATTATGTGATTCATGACCTCTATTTTAAATGTCTTCGGGTCTTCATAACTCTAGGCAAAATATTCTTTATTTTTCTTCAGAAAGCTAATGTACTATTCTTTTTCTTTTTCTGGTAAAGCCTTATCAATTTTGACAAACCTGGGCTCCTCTTTTGTTCCAATATTTACATCATTAGTTTCTATTTCTTTGAGGAGTGGTTTGTAAGCTTTATCAAAATCATCAAACAAGATTTCTAAAGAAACTAACCCTTTAGGGATTCTATTGGTTTTGATATGAGTTATTTCAACTGGTTCTCCAATAATAATCTTCAATTTTTCTTCATCCTCTGCACATATAACATATGAATACATATTTTGGAGGGTCATGAAGTCTTTGATATCCAAATCATCTTGAAACACTTGTAGATATACAATATTGTCAGGCACATAAAGTTTTTATACAGATATGGTTGGGAACCTATCCATGTAATCAGTGTCTATTTTTGGATAATCTATACCTAAAGCATTAATAGCTAACATATCTGCAATGTGATTTTGGTCTCTAGGGATGTAAGAAATGTTAAAGGCTAGGAATTTGTCAATTTTTGTTAGAGTTGTAGATTTATATTATTTTAATATGGTATGTTTCATTTGATACTTACCTTTGATCTATTGTATAATCAGTTCAGTATCTCCAATAATAGTAAAAATATTTATCCCCAGTTCTTTAGCTTTTATCAAACCTAACAGTAAGGCTTCATACTCAACTACATTATTGGTGCATAGAAAATCTAATCCATAAGGTATACCAAGATAGTTTCCCTTAATATCCATTAAATTGACACCAACACCTATCCTTGTTTGAGATTTAGCCCCATCAAAGGACATGGTCCACATTTCTTGGGTAAGGACCCTGTCAGATTTTGCATCTACTAGTTCTCTAGTTTCAGGGTCCATATCTTTCATTTGAGGTACTTCAGCTAGGAAGGGGTTATGCCAAACTGAGTACACTTCTATTTAATTCTATTCTATGGAGCTAACAAAATTAACCATGGTGTCATCTGGTCTTATCAGTTTGATTGAGTACTTATTAAAAGATACTCTCCTTAATGTTACATTTTCTTGAAATAGGAATTATGGCATAAGACCAATTTAATTGTATGGAGCCACCTAAATTCTCTACCCAATATCTACTCAAAATTAATGAGAATAAAGGGTCTAAATAGACCACCACAACATCCATAATTATACCCTTGTTAGGATGTTGATCTAGGTAGACTAAAAAACCAGTGATAATACCTACACAGAGAATTTGCATACTATCCATTACTGATACATGGGGAGACTCCCTAATGTAAATTAATCCTAGTTGGTTTGCTATCTACTTGGGCATGATGTTATGGTATGCACCACTATATAGCATGTAGTTATGAATGACATAACTTTCCCCTTCATCGAATTTATATATGCATGATACATAAAATTGTCTAACAGATGAAGGGGTTATAGTTTCATGATTGGAAGGCTTGACAACATTACAAGACTAAATTTATTTTTATTTAATTAAGCCAAAAGCCTTACAGACTTGTTATTTGTAGTTTTTAATATTCATTACCTCACCAAAAGTAATGTTGACCTTCTATTTACTTAACTCTGATCCAACATCAAATTCCATTTTCTTAATATCTAAAGCTTTGGAGCATTCTTCATGAGGGGGTGGTTCATTTATTCTTACATTTTTGTTTGGATCTTTATCAATGGACTATTCTCTAATATATTTGTTTAAATTCTTATCATTTTTGTTAAGAACAGTCCTATTTTTCAAATTCAAGGCATTTTTTTCTAGTTCCTCCACCTCTTGTGTTGTTGGAACTAGTTTTCCTTGCTTCATTTTAACATACCCAGTCTCTTATCCTCTTTGTAGGATATTTGTATTTTATGCAACTAGGATTTTTGGGTGGTTATTCGAAGCATATAAATCCATGTATTCTTTGAACAACCTTTATCTAGATTCATACTCAAGGTCCATCAAACATTAATTCTGATATCCTCTTCGAATTCTTCTTTCAAATATACAGGATGGTGGATGCCCAAGTAATTACCATAACAATATGGATTGTGAGGAGCAGCACATGATGAATAGTAGTAAGGAAAATTTTCTAACAAGTTTACAATAGGAATAATATTTGGAACTAATTCCAGGTCCTTCTCTATTTCTCTCTTTTTCTAATTATTCCCATTATTCCTATTAGGATTATTGTTATTCCAATTTTTATTAAAGATTTTCCTGAAAGGTGGTTTATTGCTACCTATTTGTTTGTTAGCCTGAGGATGAGAATTTTCACCATTTATCTCTTTATTTCTTTCCATCCTGGCCAACCTATTATTCATTGTGTTGAATATTTTTGTTAGTTGATTAGCCAGATTTTCCATGGGATCATGCTCAACTCTCTTTTGTAGGTTAAATCCTACTTTCTTAGGCTTCCTATCAGGATGATTATCCTCTAGGGAATATGGTTTCATTTTATCACTGTCTAACATATTACTTTCAATGTCTAGAGCTTTCTCCATGCACTCATCTATTGTATTTACCTATTCTTGTCTTAATTCATAGTTGAATTATCCTAGGAAGGTATTCTTATAAAAATAGATGGACTGGATATCATTTGGCCTTAGAGTAGTGGGAATATTATTTCTAGATTTATAAAACCTTCTATTGAAATCACTTACCAATTTGTTTTCTTTCTTTTTTTATTATCTCCAGATCCGTTTATAGCGACTATTCATTCTTCCTTTCACCAAATTTCTTTAGAAATATAGTTTCTATTTTGGTAAAATAGGTAATGTCATTGTTAGAAAGAGTATTAAACCATTCTCTAGCATATTTATTTAGAGTCTATAGAAACAATATTAATACCACATATTCATGTTCTACTTCTAAACTATCTAGAGCATACAAGAAGCTTTTCATGTGATCTTCTCCAGTAACTGCATTGTTTCCCTAAAACTTAGGTAAATATTTGTGCACTTTACTGGGAAGATCATGTAAAGGATTATGTAACTAAAAAGTTCTATATCTATTGGTCCTCCATAACTAAACAGGTGGTGGATTAGCCATTTGAACTACTGGAGGTGTTTGGATTATAGTAGGAGGTGTGTTAGTAATTCCACTGGGAACAATGGGAGGCATTTCAAATAAACTTCCTAATGTAACAATATTTGCATAAAAAAATTGGAGATGAATAAGACGGATTAGTTCTAAAAAATACCTTTGGATCTAAGAATTCAAGATACAGATCCTAAGTAGTTTTTCTCGTTCGCACCAGCACATTCTTCTTCTTTTAATTTTTTTGATATTTTTGGATTTGTCCAGTCAAAGCCACCAGCATAATTTGTGCAGAAGAAATAAACATCTGGTCAATATTTCTTGAATTATAGAACTCTCAATCACTCAAAGTGTAAATTTTTTCAAGAATCAAGAAAATAAAGAAACTCAAGAGAATTAAGAAAACAATATAATTGATCATTCTTGAACAAGGAAAATTAGAAACTACGAGCATAGAAGGAAAATAAATTTGAAAATATTTTAAGATAAACTGATATTTTGATTCCTTATTTAAGCTAACTTTTGCAAATAAAGGTTTATCATTAGGTTCCACAATGTAATGAAAATTACGTATTCGTTACCCAGTAATGGTGGCAAAAAACTATTGGTGATTTTTCCTGCATCCATAGGATAAGCTATCACACTACAGGAAAACCTACTAATAATCAGCTATTATAGGCTCTGGTCGCCCTACCTATTTAACTTGGTAATAAATTTCTTTAATATTTTCTAGACAGACCAAGTATGGTAAGGATACCCTTGAGGTGAGCTTAAATTATTTAAGTTCATGCTCTTCCATATTTATGGTGATGAATTAACAATTATAAAATTTGATAGAGCTAAAAAAATAATAGTTCTATTATGCCTTTATGTATGATCGATGCCTTAATCCTTTGGGCTATTATAACAATATTTAATAACACTTCAATGAAAATAGAAAGAAAGAGAGACGAAATAATCTGTGCAATTACTTTTATTCAAATATCGTAATAAACATAACAATTGACCAACGAGAGAAGCATTCAAATTGCATTCAAATAATGTAACCCATAACAAAGACACACACAAAGCTAAACACAGAAAGATAACAGGAAAGAAGCCCATAATTGTATTAATATTTGAATGATATTACATGAAGAGTTGTATTGGAATTGTCATTTAACTCTTAGAAAGATTAATACAATAGAGATTCTCATTCAAATATCATAACAAGGACCTCTCACTTTTCCATTTGAATATCATAATAGTCGAGTCTCTAGATCTCTAGCTCAATAATTTGGAAATATTCTCAGTTTCTTGGGCACTTTCATATCAAAAACCTCTTAGAAAAAATGTTCTATCAAAGCTCGATCCTTATTATGGTTGGAGATTTCCTTCTTATAGTAACAATAACTCTATAATTTCCTGAACCACTTGCATCTAAACTATCCACCTGTTACCATCTCCTACCTTGTCATTGATCATGTTCTATATAGTCTATTTATCTAATCGTTTAAAAAATGCATCATCAAAATTAGCTAAAACTTGGCCTAGTTGTCACCACCTTTTATTCACTATTCATGGCTTTATTTGCTTAACCTGAAGTGAGCTCCCAAGTATCTTCTTTTGTATTTATCACTGTAGCTTGATTCTCATTGATTGAGAATATGTTGGAATTTAGGTGTATTATCTTGAAGTAAGGACTTTCTTCAATCACACGGTGTTTGCCTTGGGATGCAAGGAAGCAAGGGTTCATTACAGTGACCTAATGCATCAGGTACCCTGTAAAAAAAATTAAGGATAGGGAACTAGAAGTACAGAAGTTAAGGAAACCACCAACAACGTGGTACTTCCATAACTATACTCCATAAAAGTGATAATACACTAACTATATTCCATCGGGGCATGAGAGTCTTCTGTAGACGGTCTTCTATTCTACACCATTTTTTTCTCCTAAAGTCAGTGATATGAGTCCTCTAGATGCAGAAAATTCTTTTTATGTAACTTTCTAACATCACACTTAGAATCATTTTTGAACTATGGCTTGGATTTTAGAATAGATGTTGTTCTTATATAAAGGATGAGTTGATGCAGATTATGCTGTCAGTTGACAACATGTAGCTAGGTCCTATTGATTTAGAAGATGATTCGGTTTGCTTTATCCTAATGATTTTCATATTAATCTAATCTTCTATCTTTATTATGTGGTTTATGTTAGAGTAATATTCCATCATTTGTATATTTACCCTTTCCCTACATTAGCGAGAGTTTTATTTACCATATGGTAAAAAGTAGCTTTTTACTTTTTACCACTAGGTTATTTACTTTTACTATTTACCATGTAGATATTTACTGTTATAAATATCTAATGGTTAACTAGGGTTATTTCCTAAATATCCTAGGTTAGTTATCATAGTCATTTTGACTACGTTAAGTAGGTTAGTGGTTAGCGCTTAATTAGCTAAGCGCGTAGTTGTTAGCGTTAGTTTAGGATAATATTTTATATTATTCCTAATACTATTCCTAGCTACCTAATGTACTATTTAAACCTTTGCATTCTAAATAAATGGTTAATGCTTCCGTACCCATCATTGGTATCGAGCCAATTAATTGGCATGCACACCTTAGAGAATCACCTGGACAAGGTGATACACTCGCTACAGTAGGATTGAAGGGGCTCAAATCTCACTTGTCAAGATGCCTAGAATATGCACTCTTCTCGAGGTGTTTACACCTGGAACCTGGCATGAGACCCATAGGGAATCTTGACCTTGTGGAGTTGGAAAAATTTTATGCACCCAGAGGTCCAGAGAGTCTAACAGCAAGCTACAACTCTCATATCGACTGTCAGGCCTAAGGGAGCGGCCACTACATTCATAACAGGTAGGGGGCCATACATGGATCCCCCTATTAGCTGATAAGAGGCCTACTTCCACCTAATCGGGACCACCCCAATCACATCTGAGCGGCCCATTTTCTAGTGGCCCCTGACTGGATGGGAGCCAGGCATTAGGCCCACTCTAGGCAGACCACCCTAACTCTTGACAACTGTAATTTCCATGCTGACATCGATACTAACGATCAATAATCCTACAGACGGCTTGAGAAACCACCAATGACCACCAACCAACACGATGATCAAGATCCATGAGGGCAGGTGGTCCTCCGATATCTAGGGACCGATCTGGTGATCGTCGACCAAAGACAGGGCAAGAGTGCCCTGATATCTGATGAGACAAAAACCTAGACCTGACATAGGTAGGGAATCTCAAACCAGACGACATGGACCTAAGGATAGGTGGCAAACAACTAGACCAGACACATGGACCACTCAGAACCTAGATGACCTAGACCTGATGGACACGCAAAAAATCTTGGTTTGTGGAACATTACTAACGTGGCTATATGACACATGGGTCAAGGCACCATTGGACTGGAAATGTGGTAGAGTGACAGTGATGTGGCATTGGGCACGAATATTTATGTTGCTGACATGGCTTGGGCATGTTTAATGAGGGGTATTTAAAATCTAACATGTGGCAGTGATCAAATCTACCACATGGCACGAGAGGAAGGCATATATGGTTTACGTGATAAAATAGCGCTACAGCTGACCGCCTGAATGCAGTTGACTAGTAAGGGGAGAATTCACACTTTTATAGTGTGACAAAATTAACCGCAAGGGCAATGTGGGACTAAAGTCCTAAATCAATTTCTTCCTTTTGCGCTCCCTACAAAGGAAGAAAGCACACATGGTGCGTTTAGCTTCCCGATGAAAAGCTTAGCCCGACTAGCTCAACCGAGATAGCCTAGGGTAGAAACCTGTGGGGTCACGGGTTCAACTCCCAGTGGGTTTAAACTCTCTAAAAACATTTTTTTATGAAAAGGGGTCTCTAATATTCAAAATACCAAGGTAAAATTTTTTATTTTTTTGGTATGTTTTTTTTATTGGTTTTTAGTTTTGTTAATAATTTTAATATTTTTTTATTAAATAATTTTATTTAATAGTTAAAGTGATTTCTTATGAAAGAATATTTTTATTATTAAACTTTACTAAATTCTTTAAAAATTTATACATTAAATTTGAAATTTGGTGTAGACACCTAAAACGCGTCATGTCGATGACGACTACTCACATGGACATGCTACAAGACCATATGGAAGATCTTGGATAGACTCCAAGATAGAGCAATGGTTCTAACCACTCAATTTGGGCTCCTTGGCCTAATCAGTCTGAACCACAGTCTAGACATGTGGTCTACATTCTGAATCGTGACTGAGACCTGAGGTTTATAGTCTGGACCGTAGTTGTAACCTATGGTCTTAACTGAAGTTCAGTTGACCTTCATCCGAGCCAAATCAATTTGAGTGGCAATTTTTTCTAGAATAAGGTGGTTAGAGGATGGAAGCTTCCAATGCAACTATCCTAACCACCCCTTCTTGATCTTGGCTTCTCCATGAAGCCACCCCTAGCCTTGGGACATCCTATAAGTACCCATTTGAATTAGGGCAATGATATAGAGCATTTTGATAGTGAAGCATTGTCAAAATATTGAGAGAGAGCATTTGGAGATCAAAGCAGTGAAGCCCTATCAAATTGTGGACTCACTTGAGTGCATAGAGAGAGCCTTGTTGCCATCACCATTGTCAATTTTTCAAGCATCATGACGAATGAGGCCATGGATACCCTAAGGACCTAGGAGAGCCAAGAAACGTGAATTCGAGAAAACGGAGGCCCAATTGTGCAATTCAACCACCAAATCAGTTGTAGGACACTGAGGTGACCCTTGATCATCAATTTGAAAAGGAGGATCAATCCCACTACCCTAGAATTAGAGGGTAAACCTATTTGGTTGCAGGCCATGACTGTCAGCCACGGTTTGTAGTGCAGACCGCTCATCAGAGTTACAGTTTCCCACAGGTGTAAGGTCTCCTTAACGTTTCTTCTTCCATTTTATGTAGATAGGATATATTAATAATTTTATTGCTTTATTTGGTAGATTAAATATTTTGAGTGATCGGTTAAATATTTGATTAGTTTATCTCCATCTTGACAAGTAGGACCTAATTAGATTCTTTTTATGCTTTAATGTTTCATTTTGTATAATGAATATCATAGATTGATAGTTGTATTTCTTGTTCATATATTTTTGTCAATCTTGATAGGATTTGCATATGTTTAGCATAGTTTATGCACTTTCTTGATTTTATGTCATTATGCTATTCTCATGCCATTTTTCTTTAAAGGGCCTCATAATGAGAGGCTTCCTATGCTTTTGACATTCTTGTGTTGTTTCTTGATAGCAGGAGATAGTTTTTAAAGGAGCTACAACCATCCATTTCCTTCCTCAACATGAATAAGAGGGTCTACTCCACCCTAGAGAAGTTCATGTCATCCTGAAGGGCACTTTGAAATCACACCTACCCTTGAGAGGGAAATAAATACATCCTATTGTAACAATTGTATCAAGATGATTATCCCTAAGAGGGATGTACTTGTAATTTGATTTTGGCATCGAAATATAATGGAATAAAGCATCTTTTATTGATAATTTCATTGTCAATTTCTTGTTCTTGTATGCATTTTGTATTTATTTGTCAATTCTTGCAATAGGTTACATTAGGTGTGAGCCTTTTTGGTGGTTACATTTGGAGGCAAATGTTTTTTTTTTGCAAAGTCTAATAAGAGAATGCTTTTGTTTTTCTCTCTAAAGAGGATATAAGACATTTAAGAGCATTTGTTTCTTGCAAAATTAGAGAGCCTTAAACTCTTCTCAAAACCTTGTAATTTTGCAACATAAAAGGGGGAAAAAATCGAAGACATTTTCTTGCAAATTTGGAAAAACAAGGATCCACCAGATTTTCAATACAAAGGCAATATGTGCATTTGTTTTCTCAAAAGAGGAATATAACAAAAAAAAATTGCACATTCTTTTGCAAAACTGAGAAGAGATTGAAAACCTTGGGTCCATCAAAACTAAGTTGTTTTTCGACTAGTCTAGAAGCATTTCAAACGCGGGTCGTGTGTCGACTTGTCTTAAAAGGAGTGCTATTTTTTAAATTTACAAATCAAAGGGGGGAAGACAAGTAATTTGGATTTCTTTGCAAATTTGTAACACAAATTGAGAAGCACTAAAAACAAATCAAACTTGTTAAATTTACAAAACAAAAAGAAAAGGCAATTTGTTTGATGCCATATTCTTTGCAAATTTGAAAAACAAGAGGAGACAAAATATATCAAGTTTTTTCACAACACAATTCCAAATTTTGTTCCAAAAATTAAAAGGTGCATTTTCTATTTTACTCGACGCCTTCATTGGTAGATTAGGTGCATTTTCGGTTGCATCCGAAACCTAGGTGATAAGAATTTGGTGGGTATTCTTGTTTGATTATTGCATTATTTCTTTGCAATTATAAATCATAGAATCAAGAACACTTTATACCCCAAAATTTCATAAATTTGTGTAAATCCTTGCACAGATTTAAAGCCAATTTTACTTGATATTCTCTCCTAAAACAAAATCCCCTAATTCACTCTTTTTTGTTTGGCTTAGTTTCCTCAAACTGATTATTCCTCTTTAAGAGGATTTTTAGGCAGGTGTCATTAAATATATTTTTGAGTGAGTTATCTTTCATATATTATTTGTTTGTCTTAATTTACTCAAACTGATTATTTATCTTCGAGAGGATTTTTAGGCAGGTGCCATTAAATACCACTTAAGAGTGAAAAAAATATCATCTGAGTGCAAATTCTAGGACTTTCATCATGACAACTATCAACAAATACTTAAATGATACACAATTTCTTAAAGGTTCTAACTATTCAACATGGAAAACTAAGATGAAATCCATCCTGACTGTAGAGGAAATGTGGGATTTAATTGATGGAACTGAATCAAGACCTGCAACAGCAGGAGTAGATCAAAAATATGGTATAAAAAGAACAATCATCTTCTCTTGTTGATACTCCTAGATACTACTGATGATATCCAACCTCACATAAGTGAAGCTAAAACTGGTAAATATGCATGGGATGCACTTTATACCATTTTTGAAGGCAAGAATCAATAAATAGTTTTAAACCTTCAAACACAACTTCATACACTCCATATGAAGTCAGGTGAATAAGTAGAACTATTCCTCTATAGAGTGTCAAAACTGAAGTCTAAGCTCAATGCTTTAGGAGCTAAAGTAGAAGACACCATTTTGACTTCAATTATATTGAGGGCTCTTCCTAAATCCTATAAAATATTTATTACATCCCTTTTGTATCACAAAGATCAGTTACCTTTGTGGAGTTAGTTAATTTGCTTCAAACAGAGGAAGTAAATCAACTCCAAAGCGATGAAGTGTCAAACAATACACTTTACTCAAACAATCAGGTGACAAGAAGAAAAGAAGCTTTCAAAAGGGACGATCATCTACAAAATATAAGGGAAAGAAAACTCAAAGAGGTTTTTCTCACATTGTAAAAAGGATAACCATGACACCAATCGGTGTTGGTTTAAAAATAAGAAAAACAAGAAAGGCAAAGACACATCACAGAACCAAAAAAAGACAATATTTCTAGTGAAGTGTCTGGTTCTGATTTTGATCTTGGTTTAGAGAGAGCACACAAAGTACTCTTGGCTAAGACAGTATTGTATAGGGAAGAACAAATTTGTCACCTTAAAGAAAGCACCATTTACTCTCTCTCTTTTTTAGGCTTCATAAATAGCATAAGTTTTTTTTTGAAGTACTAGAAATAAAGGGGTGATTATACCTCTTTTAGGCTTCATAAATAGCAAACTCTTATTGTTTGAAGTACCTGTAACAAAAGGAGGGAATTTTTTGATGAAAATTTTACCTAGGAGGCAATATTTGTACAATCCTTCACAAAGCTTCTTAAGTTGCACATATTTTGCAATTAAGGGGGGATCAATATTTCTTTTCTTACTTCACATAAAGTTTTTGTAAAAAGAGAAGAAGACTTATAAGGGTGCATTTTTGGTAGTGACCGACACCTTAGTCACACTTCTTTTAGAAATTTAATTACAACATGTTTTGCAACAAGGGGGGAACTTATAAGGGTGCATTTTTGGTAGCAACCGACACCTTAGCTACCTTATCAACATTTTTTTGCAAACTCATATTGTAACTAAATGAACCTCGTATTAAGTGATCTACTCTAATACACCTAGTGATTTCAGTGGATTTTTACCTATGCAATTTGGTTGGATGAAAATATTACAATAAGGACATTTGTTGATGTAAATACAAAGTGAAGAATGACCTACTTTTTGCTTAGGAGTAGCCAGAGCACTGTGATAGAGCAAGAACCAACAGATCAACATCTTTCACTGAATTGGGACAGTTATATACATTACCCAAGTAATATAATAATGGGGGATGTTAGAGTAATATTCCATCATTTGGATATTTACCCTTTCCTTAAATTAGGTAGAGTTTTATTTACCATATGGTAAAAAATAGCTTGTTAATTTTTACCACTAGGTTATTTAATTTTACTATTTACCATGTAGATATTTACTATTATAAATATATAATGGTTAACTAGGTTTATTTCCTAAATATCCTAGGTTAGTTATCATAGTCATTTTGAATACGTTAAGTATGTTAGTGGTTAGCACTTAATTAGCTAAGCGCATAGTTGTTAATGTTAATTTAGGATAATATTTTATATTATTCCTAATACTATTCCTAGCTACCTAATGTACTATTTAAACCTTTGCATTCTAAATAAATGGTTAATGCTTTCATACCCATCAGTTTCTGAGTTGTTCTATCTCTGCTTGGAACATAAGAATTCACATTTATTTTGTTTTAGTATGAAGGATTCAATGTTTCTATCTAGATAGAGACAATCCATTCTTATTTTATCTCGCCACCCTATCCTTTGTTGGTGAATCAACTTGTCATATTTTGTTTCTCTTTTTGGTGGCTTCATTTAATCTGGATGTTAGAACCTATAGGGGAGTCTACATTCATGTTATCTTTAAATTAGTCATTTAGTATTGTTAATCATGGTTGATTCTGACATAGCACTAATATTCTTTAAGTTAGTGATCCCTCAAGCACATGTGCCATCAACTAGTTGACATGTGTCATTTGATACTAGGTTACGTAAGTACCCATGATCACTTATCCTGGCCTAGTTACTAGGTTTGAAATATTCTCCCTTCAGCTAGTTAGTTCATCCTAACTATGTGTTTTTGATTTCCTATCTCTATTTGGTGGCTACGTGATTTAAGCTATGTTTATTTTGCATGAAAAGCTAATTCAAACCTCCTTGAGATGATTAGTTTAATAATATATGGTATACCTTAATCTGTATTGATTTTACCTTTGATCGGTTGGGTTGATATCCCCCATTGATTTTGTTCAACCAAAATCTTGATGGTGAGGATGTGTTCGATCGTGGGTATTTAATGCTTTTCTTTTCTTGACTAAAATATTTTTGATGGTAGCACTTTGACCAAATCATCGACCGATATTTTCCATTGCTCGACCGATAAAGGCTTTTCTTCGTGCGAATGATAATTTTGCTTTTGCTAAGTGGTCAACTTTTACTTTTGTCTAGCCAAAGGAAGATTGAATTTTTTACTTTTCGGTCATCTTTTAACTTGCTTCAACCTATGACATATTTCCATTGAGCATCTTACTTTATATTCGGTTGATTATTTATTATGGTCGGCCAAAAAAAATTATTTCTTTTGTGATCAATCAATCAGCCACCGTTTATTTCATATCGATCAAAAATATCTTTTCACCTTCGATTGTAATTTTTTTCTTGTTGACCAAAAATGTTTAGCAACACTTTTCTTTGTGTCGGCTGATTTAAGATTTGTGCATTCTACTACTTAGGCTATTTAGTTTGAGTGGTCGACCAAAACCTTTTATCGATCGGCAAAATATTTTCTTTCTTGTAAAAATACCATTGAATATTTTCTCAAGGGCATCGGTCAAAACATATTTTGACAATATTTAGTTTTGGTTGACCGCTCATTTTGGTTGATTGATTGCTTTTACTACCAGTCGAAGAGTGCTTAGCTTTTGAAAAAATTATTTTTTTTCAGCAAGAACTTTGTATTAGTAGACAGAAGGGTGGATTCTTTTGGAAGGGAAAGGTGGGGAACCTCTTAATTTTTAATGAAAGGAAAAATGAGTTGCTTAGGGGTTGGAGATGTTCATGAAGACAAAAGCTATTTTATTTAGACTTGAACTCTTTATTAGCCTATCATCAAATGTGTACCTTTCTAGGACCTTCAAAATTTTGAAATTATGGGTATATTCATGTTGTATCAATTTTAGCTACAATAGTTTCAAGGAGAGAAGACATTAGAGATGATACATATCCCCATATAATGAATAGTTGTATGGGCCAATTCATCCTACTATATTCTCTTACCAAAGGTACATAAACTAGATCAACCTCTCCTTAAAAATGAAGCCATAACTCCACCTCTTGGATCAAGATGTTGAGCTTCCATGAAGAGATCTTCAATATTCAAAATGACAACCACAATCTATCCTCCATATCATGAGAAGGCAACTGATCATGAAATGCCAAGTAAATATTTGAATAATCAACCCCAATGGCTAGAAAAGTCCCATAAAAATAAGTAATACCTTATTTTCATCATCCAAAAACCTACTCCTCTTATAGACAAAAATATTACTTATCACCACACTAATGATTTTTTGGAGTTAGAGTAAACGTTGACTATGAGAGAAGAAAAGGATAAACATAGGGAATTTTAACCAAACATCTAACTCCAATTGAGCATTAAGGTATAGTGGTCAGTTAGTTTTATTGTATTTAAGATAAATGAAGATATATCTCAAATTCAATAAAATTCTCTATGAAGATATAAAACCTACTGCGATAAAATAAATGATATAGAATGAGTTTTGAACCAATGAAATTCTTATATAAGAAGCTTTTTAAATCATACGTGAGTTGGATAGAGAAAATATGTGAACCGTCATACCAACAAACTATTAGAGCTAAAATTGCATTGGAAAGAATGCCAAATGTGCCTATTTTGCATAGAAAAATCTTATAAAATTAGTAACAATTCATTGAACTAATGTCACTAATCTATAAAGGTAAAAAAAGTATGCAATCTAACAAAGAAAGGCTCAAAACACTTATATATGCAAAATTTATGGCCTTTGGGAGTTTGGGAATATAGGGCTAAAAAATATTGAAAACTTAAATAGTAGATCTTAGAGAAAATTTTAACCAATTAGAAAATGCCACTTGTTGCCTTTAGGTGCGACTGTTGTTAATATCATGCATTAATAAGACAACCTATTGGGATGATGAATGACAAATAAAATTATGTCATTTAGAGGAAGTGGTTTTGTTGAATTAGTCTATAGAAATATATGTAAATATTCCTAAGGTATGGGCTATGTCATTGACAAGAATGGAACCTAAGACCTTGTTCTCACCATCCAAGAAATCAACCACTACATCGTCAACATGAACATGACAATAAAGAGGGATTTTATTATTTTGACATACATCATAGTCTAAAAATTACCACCAAAAAATGTGTTACCTTGTGTTTTCCTACCACACATAAAATCATTTCATAGAATATCCCAATTTGAAATTTCACATTTTGGAGGAAAAAGGTCAAAATTTTCAAATGACAAAATCATAAATTTTTTGAATTGGAACCCCCTTAAAATTTTATAAGGAATCAAATAGAATTGACCATTTGTCCATATATACCAAAATTTACATTGTATGACCTTTTTATGCAATTGAAGGATGTTGCTTCATTTTTGGCTTTGATACGATATCAAAATTTATAACATTTTTTAGAAACATCCTAAAACATACATTCACCATAATCATATATATAAAAAGGAGAAGAGTAAAAAATAAAAGCCTACAAATGAAAAGATATAAAAAATATGAAAGAAAATAAATAATAAGGGGTGGGTGCCCGTAGAAACTCTAATATATCACATATCACAAATCACAAATTTATATAATGGATTAGTCATTGGAGGTATTTATAGTGATATCAAATCCCCAATTTGATGTTAACTTCAACCTAACATAACTTGACTTGGATGATAAACTATAATATAATAAAAAATTACACCCTTTAATTAAGGTTATCCATAAAGGTGGACTAACCAATATCACTAGGGGTGAATGCATTAAGGGCACACTACATCAAGATGCTCATAGGCTTACATATAGATGCCTATAGGCTTACATAGAATAATGTCTATAGGACTGCATAGAAATATGCTTGTAGGCTTACCTAAAGAAATTCCAAAGGTTTTACATAGCACTTACACATAGGCTAAATCAAAATCACCCATAGGTACTTCATCATTGTTTGACATAGCCTAGTAAGTTCAGATTACAAATATTTCAATATATTAAAGGTAATTTATCGACAATCATGGTAAGATTACAAATAATAATAATATGTTTGTTTGGTTTGAAGATCTTTCCAAGCCTTTAATTCCCTAAATGAGGCTATGAGTACCACCCCTATTTTGGCTACTCCTAATTTTAGAAAACCTTTTGTTATTGAATGTGATGCTTCAAGCATAGGTTTTGGAGCTATTTTGATGTAGTATGAACAAATTATTGGCCTTTAAAATAAAGTATATATGTAGAAATAATTTGGATAGATCCACTTATGGTAAGGGAATTTTATCTATTTTGCATGTCATAGAAAATGGAGGCCATATTTGTTGAAGAGATACTTCATAATCAAGACTGACCATAACAACATTAAGCATTTTCTAGAACAATGTCTCTCTTGTCCAAAATAGGATAAATGGATGACAAAGCTCTTGGACTATAATTTTTCCATTGAGTAGAAGGGGAAGGAAAATATGGTGGTCAATGCTCTATCACAAACATGAGGATGTTGTTTTTATTAGTTCTGTAGTCCTCTTCCATAATAGCTTTCATTACTTCAGGAGGAATGTAATTCCAACCTAGATACTACTTGCATTATTTATGATGTATATTATATTTATTCATCACCTTCCTTATTCTCATATGTTGATGTGATTCTTCATGAGAAGGATCACATTTATCTTTCTCCATATTCAACTATCAAGACTAGTATTCTACAAGAATTGCATACATTGCCTTTGGCTAGATATTATACTATTTTAAAAACATACCAATGGGTGAAAAAAACCTTTTATTTGGAAAGGATTAAAGGCATATATAAAAAAAATTATTGATTAAAATGAGGTATACCAACAAAATAAGTGCAAATTATTAGATCTCCTAGTTGAGATCATCTTTCATACTTGAACTTGTTGAACAAAGGAATTGTCTTGACTTATATTTTAATGATGCACCCAATTCTAGTTTCAATAAAATTGGAAGGAAGAGCCAATGGATCCTCCCAACCTTTAGATTGAGGTTCTCCTTTCTTATATAAATACTCCTATGCTAACCTATAATAATTGCATGAAATGTAAAGTGCAAAAAAACATACATAAAATATTAAGGGTGTGAGTGATTTAAATGTAATATGATGTTTAGCCATAGTGAGGAAGTGTAAGTTATCAATCAACACATGATAATTTTGAATAATGTAATTACTCTCCCATTCCTTAAATATGAAATTGATAATCAAATGACAAGATGGGAAAAAGGGCAATGTCTAAGTCACCGTGTAGTTAGTAAACCAAGAGGATCGTGCCACTGATGGAATGTATAAGGACTTTCCAATTTCTCAAAAATATTAGGAGGTTAAAGCATAATGTGGGTTTTAAAATGTAGTTTTGAATTCTCATGGCCAAAATATGAATACAATGATTTCCTAGGCTCCTATAGTTGCCTAATTTACTTGGGGTTAGAAATAATTACTCCTAGTAAATGTAAAGCTTTTAGTGCATATTTTATTGGCTTTTGGAAGCCTTATACTACCAAAAAATATCATATGTTATCTCACAATATCACACATGATCCAATATAAAATAGCCACAATAATAAATATCAATGTAAAGATAATAAGAGTAGAGTAATATGAGCAAATTAATATGTATATCAAGGCTTATATAATAAAGAAAATAACATTAATTTATATACTAAAATATAATTGTAAATAGCTTGAACCATTCATGTACTATGCATGAAGAACAAATCACAATATTAATTGCTCAAAGTGTATATAATTTTTGAAATGAATGGACCAAAAAATGAAGAGCATCAGAGTGCAACAAAAACACAACAATTAAAACAAAGTGTAGAAATTGGAGCAACGCACGATAGTCTAAATTTGATAGACCAAAAGTACTCAAAAATTTATGAGATTTTGGGATTGAATTATTTTCAATAAGACCTTTCCAACAGTGTATCACACATGAAAAATGAAGTTGTAAAACAAAAGTTACGAGCTCTAAAAGTTAATTGTAAGTTTCAAAAAATAGGGATATCAAGCATATTTGACATCAAGCCCTGAAGGAGGAAGCAAAGGACAATGTTCTGAAGATTGATGTTCACAACCTTATACAACCCGATGCCCTTCCTTGATGGTGTTATTGGCTTGCTACTGGTTTTTCTCTCAGATGCATTGCTCTTCCTTTGGTCTATTGGTGTGCAAGATGTTATGTTCCAGCTCACCTTTGTGTTTCTATTTTTGGTGGTGATCCTTTCTATTCCTTTTTGTCAAAGGATTGTAATGGCTTTTAGCCAATCTGGATTTTTTTTTCTTAGTATTTTAGTTTTACTGGGTTTATTCTATTTAAGGAGACTCATTTATCTCTTTTGTGTTACTCTTGGTTCCTTGATGTAAAAGGCGACAAAGCGCCTTTCAATTGCCCTTTTTGAAATAATACAAATTAATTTACCAAAAAAAAAATGAATGGAATAGAAAGTTGTTTTTCATTCCAAATTAACTCAAAAGTCTTACAAATATTTCTCCACAATATCCTATAGCAATATTACTCTATTGTACATTTTCAAGAGAGAAAATGATGATACAACACTTCATTTCACATCCTAGGAAGGCCAATAGTCATGGCGACCCTTCAAGGTCTGTAGAAACTTGTTGACTTATTCAAATTCATAGGAGAACTTTTAGTTTTATATTTCTTATTCAAAATCAATCTCCAACATACTCCCCCTTGATGATGAGTGATGAGACAATTTTATCTCTTAATCTCAAAAAAATTTCTTTCTTGACACCTTTAGTAAACAGGTCTACAAGTTGTTGTTTGGTGTTGCAATATTTCAAATCTACAACCTCCTTTTCCAAAATACCTCTTATGAAATAAAACTTTAAATCAATATGTTTAGTTTTACTATGATGGACTAGATTTTTTGCAATCTTGATTGTACTTGTGTTACAAAAAATATTGTTAAACTGTGTGGCCCAAAATTCTCAAACTCCTTTCCTCAAGGCTTATGGATACGTGCCTCTGAGGAGAATGGGAGAATGGATGGTCTACACATCACAAGAGAGGTAGTTGATCGTACCTTCTTGTGGTGATTTTTCAAAAAATTGGGTGGGTTCACTAGGAAATATTTTATGGTAGTTTCTGAGCCTAGGTTTAGATGTGCTCCTTTTATCAAATCACGCATACACATAGTTTGGCCAATATACAATTACGCTAATATACATGCAATTTTTATTTATGTGTAAGTAGTAAAAGTAGAAAACAAAATCTAAATAGGTAATGCAATGCTTAAAAAGTGATTTAAAATACTTAATTGTATCTGAAAGTCTAAAGAATATTCTAATCTTTGATGTAGGCAATATCAAGAAAAATCCAGCAAAATCGATCGAAATAAGCAATATCGAGTGACCCAATTATGCGAAAAACCAACCAATCTTGACTAAAAGCTGCAGTATTATAATTGGATGCAAAAATAATAATTTCATAGAGAAACATGCATTTGAATGGACTGAATTACAATAAGCAATGGTCTTAAAATAATAATTAAAGGATGTTCATATGCATATCTATGCTAAATACTTGAATATTTATGAGATAATGAAGGAATATGCCTATTAAATCCAAAATGATATTAGTAATGAATTGAAATTTGATATAATGGATATGAAATACTATTTCAAAATAATAGGGATGGAGAAAGAAGATGCAAACTTTGAGGTCTAGATGCCCCCAGTTGGCTAAATTGCAACAATGTGTGTTGCAGATAAAATTGGGTGCTTTTATGTAAAATCAAGCAGAATGATATCGTGATTGGGTGATATGATATTGCTTAAATTCCATCGATGCACAATTTGAACCTACAAAAACACAATGAAAATGCAAGAGGATGACACAAAAGCATGTGGGAGTTCCAAGGGGAATTTGAGGTGAGGAGCCTGGATTAAAAATAAGGGAGTCAGGTGAGCTATTGGGCCAGACATGGAAGAGGTTACAACTTCTTCTAATCCGGTCAAAATCAAGTGAACCAATCCTGTAACTGCCATGCAGTTGCCCAAATAGAGACAAGGAGTTACAAATTATTTTGTCACGTTACTAAAGCAGGCATTTTTCAATTTTGGGCAAAATTGGGTGATTCGATAAGATTTTGCATGAAACCATACGATTTCACGCAGAGGTTAAAAACAAACTTTCTAACGGGCACAAAAATTGAGATAACAAATTAGGGGTGACAAATTTTATTTTTCAAAATATTTTTACCTTAGTTTTAATTAATGTGAGTCATTTTTAGGGTGCTAGATTTTACCCCCTCTTTAGCGCATTTTTGAAAAAAATGTGTTAAAGATAAGATGACACGCTTTACAAGAAAGCAAAAAATTTATTGCAAATTTGTTGATGGTTTCAATTTTTGCTATTAAATTGTTTTAGATATGATGCCCCCTTCGAGTTTTTGTATCAATTCCAAGGTTGGCAAAAAAACTCGAAATTTGCATCTTTTATTAGAGTGAATATTAATAAAATCAAAAAATTAAGGTAAAACCCTAATTCATTTTAACCACGTAGTTACTCTGTTTTTAGCTCTAGAGAGAATAATATGGTAGAGGTTCCTCACCGAGAATATCTGGTGCACAGAAGGACTGGCTAGATAGGGGTAAGGATATTTTAACTTGTTTTTAACTTATAATTTGTGATTTTGATGTTTAATTTAAGTTAATTTTGGATTTCTAGGGCATGGCTATTGTGTTTTTGCCGCGTCAGCAAAATCAGGTCGGTTTCTACGATATCGATAAAAAAATTTACCGATATCAGGGAAATGAACTGAAATCATAGAATATCACCTGATATCATAGAATATCACCTGATATCAAATAAAATATACCCGATATTACGAAAAACATGTCGATATCGGATAAAATTTTTGATATCACAAAAAATAATCCGATATCAAAAAAAATGTTTGATATCACGAAATGCTAAATGATTTTGGATGACACTTTTGATTATTAAGTTATTAATTGAATTTTTGATTTTTTTATTTGTTGTTTAACATAAAAAGGAGTTGAAGAACAAGGAATAGCGGTACTGGGTATTCCAAGATGACCTGAATGCCCTAAAAATAGTAGATAGGGATATCTTATCCACTATGAGATTACAAAATGTGGTGGATTTGCCACAGGTACCTATTGATATGCAGCTACTGACCACATTGGCTGAGCGATGGTACCTAGGCTCTTCTTGCTTTCGGTTACCAATAGTGGAGATGACTCCCACACTAGAGGATATCTGGAGGATCCTTAGAGTACCCATCATAGGGATGTTTGTTGTCATGTTTGGTAACCATATCTAGGTACTTCAGAGATTATGTGGTGATCCCAGCTTTCCTTTGGCTAGTGGGGGTATTCGAGTTGACCATATGAGTGAAATACCAAGGGTTTCTCGACTTATTATTGTACTTAGTGGGATTTTTGATGGCTTGCTTTTAAGCCACTTCAACAGTCATCTTCTACCATGGACTCTATCAGAGGTCATCACTGATATGAGAGATCAATAGATTATCTTTGCTTGGGGGCCTTTCATGTTATGCCATTTGTATAGGACCCTCTTCAAGGTCGTATACAATGGTGCTGTAGCATTGCCCCTTACTTATTTCCTATAGGTTCGGGCATGGGAGCATATTGCTATTTGGAGACCAGTAGGATTACCTTTGACAATATTGGTTGTAGAGAAGCCTAGGTATTTTTATTGGTATCCACGTAGAGCTCCTGGGAGTCATATACAAGAAGACATAGCGAGGAGACTCTTGGATGACTTAATGATAGATAGCATCACATGGAGGCCATACAGAGGTCATCTCATTTGGCCAAAGTATGGATATTAGTTGGCTTACGTGAGGCGAGTGATTTGGCTAAGGATGGATCAAGGTGATGTGGAGCTACATCATGTTGATCGATTTCTACATCAATTTGGGCTATCATAGGACATTCCTAGGATTAGGGATGTCTACTTCTCTAGGTCAACTCGGTATACGACCATAGTTAGTGGTGCTCCTGATATGGCACAGTTTATGGACCTATATGCTGATGACTAGGTGATTGCTACAACTTTTAGGGATAACGTTGGAGTGACTTATGGCTACCGGGTTTGGTATGCCCAGATTTAGCAAATAAGGATTACTAGGTCAAGGACTATAGTATAGCAAGCCTATGACCAGATTCAGTAGCACTGGCCAATAGCTCAACAACAACATTAGAGGAAATAGGGTTAGGTTCCTTTCAGGAGAGGACCCCACACTAGAGGTGGTCACCCAAAACAGGGTAGGTGAGACCGAGAGGAGAGGATGGCATCACCCCCCTATGAGGGAGGAGCATCTCCTCAGTAGGAGGTGAGACTGAACTTTCTTGGGAAGGGCAAGGGGGTTATGGAGGAGGGAGAGAGTAGTGAGATGGTTGATCTATAGGCTAATATTACTAGGTTGAGGGAGGAGACTACCTTTCAAAATACTAGGATTGAGACTTCAGAGGCTAAGATAGCATAGGCTTGGGCATAGGTTGGATAGGGAGGTGGAGCTTCGAAGGTTGCAGTTTCTATTCCTACATCTTCACAGGTGACTCACTCTAGGAGGAGTGGGTCAGAGGTTGAGCTAGTATGGTCTATACGATAAACCATGTTCTATTAGACTATATTTTATGGTTGTACCGGCTAACCAGAGGTAGGAGATGCCTACAAATATTATAGGTCCTATTCAGATAGGCTCATTGTCTTGATCTACTTCTAGGGTGACCTCCTCTAGGATAGCTACAATGGGAGGGCCATTCCGATTGCCACCGCCACCACCTGGCAGATATGATGATGTTGTGAGCTCTAGAGGCTCGAGAGGGGTCTAGGGATGACCTAGTTGACTCTTTTTATATTTTTATGACTGAGTATTTCGATGATAGATATTGTGGCATATCAATCGACCTTATATTGTATATATATTTTTTGATGATATATATATATATATATATATATATATATATATATATATTGATCTTTTATTTTTATGTGACTTTGTGTATTTTTTTATTAATTTGCATTTTAATTTTTTTTGGAATTTTTGGATGATCATGTTTGATTATGGAACTAATGGATATTTGAATCATCCTTAAATAATAAAAATGGTTTGAATTTTGAAAAAATATGTTTTTGTTTGAAAATGTGTGTTTGTATGGTGATATATTTTGATAGATTTAGCAATAGACCTCGAAGGATGTTATATTGTTATATGACTATTTGGTGGAGTTCAAAGCTCACTAAGTCATGAAGCTAATCCTGTTTGTGAGGAATATTTTGATATTGCTAAATAAAATGGTCGTGTTCTTAAGAATAATCTTAAGGATTTTATGATGAAATGAAATATTTGATGTTGTTTCGGAACAATGTGTTTAATAAGTATTTGTGAAAATATATTGGTTTAAGCATGAAAAATTTGAAGGATGATTTGCGCTAGGCATAAAATTCCTAAGTGTGAAATTTGGAAATAAATAGTTACTTAGGAACTATACCATCATCACAAAAATCAAGATGAAGTGCAAGATGATATGAATTGTGTTTCTAGTTTTAAAATGTGAAATTAAAATCATTGTCACATGTTCAAAAGATTTTATAATTTTATGAAAATAGATGGAATAATTTTTGGGCATGAAAAAATTAGAAAGATGACTTGCGCTAGGCATAAAATTTCTAAGTGTGAAATTTGGAAAGAAATAGTTACTTAGGAACTATACCATCATCGCGGAAATTAAAATGAAATGCATGATGAAATATTTTTAATTTTGCAATATTTTTATTGGTAAATTATTGTGCTATGATGATAAAATAGATTTGTATAAATTAATGTTAGGGATTGATATTAAATATCTAACAAAAATCCCAAAGAAATATTTTAACTTATTCCAAAGACAAATTCAAATTTATCTAGAACCAGTGTGTGAGAAGTGGATTTATTATCCATTTTGATTGTCATAATGATGCAAACTCTCTCAAGTGATAAATATGTGTGCTTTGTAAAGTTAATTCACCAATTTTGAGTAAGATAGTGATAAAGCAAACTTGAATGAACCAATGTAGGTGCAAGTGAGGTGTTCATTACCCATGATTTTGTGCATGCATTGGTACTGAACTACTATGTAAATCAAATTATCAAAAGCTAGCTAATCGATAAGCGGACATTGGTATGTACAAAAGAAGGTCTTAAATGTGACAGACATGTTGCCACGTGAAATGAATTACCCAAGGCCAAGCAAGTTGGGCACAAATCACCTGTTATGGGGTTTACCTCATGGCTTTCGAATAACTAAGAAATTTCAGAGATTCAAGTTCAATACTCCCTTCTTTTCTTCACATTTTTGGAATAGGGATTTCTTGTCTATTTTTGAACAAGGGGATTTTATTGCTTTGTAATGGAATATTTTTCTTGATTTTTTTCTTTTATTTTTCTTTTTCTTTCTTTTCTTTCTTTTTCTCTTTTTTTCTTTATTTTTCTCTTTGTCTCTTTCTTTCGGGATACTTGCTCAGATTAGACATAGATAGGTATTTTATTCGGGTAGGGAGGAGCTTGTCCTTTTGCCAATTTCTTAGTATTCTAGACCATGCACATGATAGGATAGAAAGGGAAATTTTTCACTTAAGGTATTAAGACTTACTATGTAGCATCACTTTTAAAATTTACAAATCATTTTAATATGTGAAAGTGTGTTCTTGGTTCATTAAGTAGCAAGACCATTCTCAAAACTCAAAATTATTTAATGAAGTAATAGTGTTCTTTGGTAGAAGAGAGATTTATAATCAAAATAAAAAAAAATCAAAATCAATAAATATGTGAAATTTGGTGTATGGTTCAAGATAAATTTTGAATTTATCTGAAGTAAACTAAAATATAACTTACAATCTTGGTAGATAATAGATGCAGAAATAATGCTCTAATAATGCTTTGGAAATATTTTTGTAGATTTCTAGGTTTTGTAATTTTTTTCACTGTTTTTTTTTTTGATAAGATATTTGAAATGCATGAAAATTTATTTACAATTATGTACATTGATGAGACTTTTGGCTTTATGCATAATATATTTTCATGTGTATAATATTCATGGGTTCCTTGAGATATTTTCCATCCAAAGTAGCCAATCTGTATGCACCTAATCCAAACTTAGCAGTAATGATGAATGGTTCGAGCCAATTAGGTTGAAATTTTCCTTTAAGATATTTTCTTGCATTAGTATTTTTTATTTTCTTTTAAGACTAAATCTCCAACTTCAAAGGATCTATTGTGAACTTCCTTTGTATATGATATTTTAAGTTTGTCTTGGTAGGCATGAATATGCTCTAAAGTAAGGATGCACTTTTCGTCTAGAAGATCCAATTGACTTAACCTCCCGGCACGATATTCATCTCCTACTTCAACATCTTGAAGTAGAAGATCTAAAGAAGGAACTTCTAACTCAAATGGAAAAATTGCTTCAGCACCATAAACCAAGAAAAAAGGTGAAGCACTTGTAGGTGTACGAACACTAGTTTGATAAGTCCACAAGGCATGATATAATTGTATATTCCAATCATGGCCTATTTTATTAACCAATATTTTTAGGATTTTTATTAATATTTTATTAGATGCTTCAACTTGGCCATTTCCTTGTGGATAATAAGGAGTAGACTATCTATGTTGGATTTTATATTTTTGACATAATTTGTTAATATATTTGTTTTTTAAAACATGTACCATTGTTAGATATGAGATTAGATGGAATTCCAAATCTGCAAATAATTTGATTGGAAATAAATTTAGAAACTTGAACTCCTGTACAAGAAGCTAAAGGTATAACTTCTACCCACTTTCTAAAATATTCTATTGTTGTTATTATGAAT
Source organism: Wollemia nobilis (assembly GCA_028583015.1). Lineage (NCBI taxonomy): Eukaryota > Viridiplantae > Streptophyta > Pinopsida > Araucariales > Araucariaceae > Wollemia > Wollemia nobilis. The sequence goes on from JAQPPZ010001870.1 coordinate 823,206, forward strand.
TTATGACCATCATAAGAAATAGGATTAATTTTACCAATAATATCTAAACCCCATTTAGAAAAGGGCCAAGGAGAGGCTATGGCTTGGAGTTCCTGAGCAGGAGCATGAACAAGGTCAGCATGTCTTTGAAACTTGTCACAATGACACACATAATCATTGGCATCCTTTTTCATGGAAGGCCAAAAATATCCCATTCTAAGGAGTTTTTAGCAGTGGCACTTCCACTAAAGTGTCCTCCATAGGATCCATCATGGGCTTCACTTAAGGCTTTCTTAGACTCTTCTAGGTTAATACATCTTAACATGATACCCTCAAAAGATATTCTATATAAGGTATTACCAATAATTATGAAGTGAACAAATCACTTATGTAATAACCTACATTGGTTTCTATCTAGTCCTTCAGGGAAGGTCCCATTCTAAATAAAATTAAAGATATCTACATACCAAGGCTCTGGGGTAACTTCATTAATCGAAAATACATCTAATGGTTCTAAGCATGACTTAGAAGAAGTAGGTTCTTGGATTTTATGAATAATTATAGTAGCATACTCATCATCCAACTCCAAAGGCAACAAAGAAGCAGCCATAGCCATAGCATCGACAGCACGGTTGCTAGTTCTAGGAATAGCTTCTAAAGTTACTTTCTCAAATAATGATATAAGTTTAAGCACATATTCTTTATAAGGGTAAATTTTCTCATATCGTGTTTGATAAAATTCATTGATTTGATTTATCATGAGTTGAGAATCTCCAAAAACTAATAAAACTTTAATTTTTAAAGCTAAAGCGGTTTGTAATCCAAGGATTAGAGCCTCATATTCTATAGTATTATTAGTACAAGCAAAATATAATTTAAAAGATAAAGGTATAAGGTGATTTTGAGGATATATTAATATAATACCTACACCTGCACCACTCATACATCTAGCTCCATCAAAAAACAATGTCCAAGTTTCAGAATGATCTTCTAAATTAAGACACTCATCAGGAAATTCAATGTTCATAGGATGAGTAGACTCTAAAGGCATAACAACTAACTGATCAGCTATAACTTGGCCTTTTATGGATTTTTGCCACTAAATACGAGTTCAAACTCATTAAGAGCAAGAACCCACATAGCTATGTGTCTGGATAAATAATGTCTACTCATCAAGTACCTTAATGGATCAGACTTAGCAATAATATATGTTTTCTAACTTAGCATATAATGATGCAATTTTTACATAGAAAACACAACTATTAGACAAAGCTTTTCTAATGGAGTATATCAGGTTTCATAAATAATTAAATTTTTTCTTATATAATATGTAGCTCGTTCTTTAATTTTGTCATCAATTTGAGCTAACATAGCTCCAAGTGGAATTTTTAGAGCAGAAATATATAGAATGAAAGGATAATTCGGTCTAGGTGAAACAAGCACTGGAGAGTTGAGGAGATATTTTTTAATACTATCAAAAGCTTCTTGACATTCCTTATCCCATTGAAAGAAAAAAAAATCTTAAGCAATTTAAGAAAGTGTTCTGTTCTATCTACTAATTTATCAATGAAGCAATTAATTGCTTGTAATTTTCCTTGTAAGCTTCTTAATTATGATATATTTTTAGAAGGTGACATATCATGAATAGCTTTAATTTCTAGAGGATATATTTCTATGCCTCGCATAGAAACAATGGCTCCTAATAATTTTCCAAATTTTACTCCAAATACACACTTGTCTGGATTTAAATGTATCAGATATTCTCTTAATATATCAAACACTTTTCTTAGATTATTAATGTGATCATCTTCTTTTACTGACCGAGCTATAATATCATCCACATAATCATAAAAAATATCATACATCATATCATGAAAAATATATGTCATAGCTCTTTGATAAGTTGCACCTACATTCTTTAATCCAAAGGGCATTACTTTCCAACAGAATGTTCCCCAAGGAGTAATAAAGGTTGTTTTAGCTTGGTCTTAAGGAGCTATTCTAATTTTGTTGTACCATGAAAAACCATCCATAAGGGACAACATCCCACTCCTAGCTGTAAAATATATGATTTGATCCATATTAGGGAGAGGAAAGTCATATTTAGGGCATGCAACATTAATATCTCTAAAATATGTGCAAACCCTAATCTTAGTAGCTTCTTTCTTAGTTACTGGAACAACATTTGATATCCACTCAGCATAGTCAATAGCTTGTATGAAAGTTACATTCAAAATCTTTTCTAACTCATTTTTAACTAGTAGTGCTATTTTAGAATGCATTTTTCAAGTTTTTACTTTATAGGTTTAGCATCAGGGCGCACTACTAAATGGTGCATAACTACAGAAGGATCTAGGCCTAGCATATCTATGTACGTCCAAGAAAATACATCATAATATTTTGTGAGGAATTCAATATATACCTTTTGTTTTTCTTTACTTAATTATGATCCAATATTGACCATGTGAGGGTTCTCCTCTGTCCCAATATTGATTTTTAAAATATTTTCTACAAAAATATTTAAATCTCTTTCAAAGCTAGGTGGTGTGGGTGATACACCTATTTCTTGTAATTCTTCTAATGTGCATTTAGATAACCCTTCTTGAGGAGTAGTGGCTTCTATATGAGCTATACATGGCATTGATCCATCAAAGAAGAACTTATTTCTTAAAACTTGATCTAGAGATATGTCATGATAGATATCACATTCTAAACATTCGTCCATAGAAGCAATCATTTATAGGTAAACCATAGTCAACATATTACAAGTATGTGCCTTTTTAAGAAACTCTTTTTGTTCCATATATTCTTGATATGTTATAATATGATCATCATCTTCATATGGGAATGGTTCTATATTTGTAGGAATATAACCAAGACCACATCGTATCGACCATTCTTTGACTTCTAAAGGTATTTTATACCATTTTCATGAGGTCCTAATCCTTTACCTCTATATCCTATATTACACATCATTGGTTTTGATTTTATATATCCATTAGAAAAATAACACTTAGCAAATCCATCCTGATCAATTGTAAATTTTACAATTGAAATTTTACCCCAATCATATCCCGCATATACAAAGGCATAACTCCCAATATGACAAATGCTTCCCTTATTTGGTAAGCCTAATGTTCAGGGACATGGTGGTAACTTAGATAGCACCAAGGAATCTTAGGTAATAAAATTAACTTCTTTTGTAGTTGCAAGCACTAAATATAAATATGGTAGTACTTCATCTGAAATGGCATATGAAGTAGATGGACTATCCTCTTTAACTGGTTCTTTAGATGCTATAAATTTAAATGTTGTAGACTCAGGAGGTGGATCTAATATTATAGATTTATAAAATGGATTAGATATAGGCTCAGAAGGTGATGATGATAATGATTGAGAATTTGTTCATGTTGATTTTTTAGAATGTGTTTTTAATGATATTTATTTAGAAGGTTATGATGATTTAAATTTAGAAGGTTTTGATGATGAGGGTGTACTAGGATGAAAAAAAAACATAGCAGGATAGAATGGAACTCCTATAGGTTTCGTCGTAGCACACATGTCAAAAGGCCTAGGGTCACCATGAATGGTGACTAATTGATTTTTAAACTCAAATTTAACACATTGATGTAATCTGGAAGGTATTGCTATCACTGCATTGATCCAAGGTCAAACTAGAAGAATATTTTATGATGCAAAACAAGGTACAACAAACACAGTCGTATCCAAAATCCTTGGGCCAACTTGCAATGGGATTTTCATTACTCTACATATTTCTTGAGTTTCATCATTAAATGATTTAATAATCATTTCAGTATTTTTCATATCTTCTTTTTTAAATCCAAATATTTTAAAGAAATCATATGTGCATATTTTTATTGATGATACATTATCAATTAGGACTATTTTAACTCCTACATCTCCAATCAATATTGTAATGTATAAAGGATTATCTCCATACAAGATCTGAGGAGGAATATCTTTATCATGAAAATCTATGAAATTTGTTTCATCCAAAGTCACATAATTTACTACAACATTGGGTTCAATATCTTCAGGTACCATCATCTTACTTAAAGTTCTCATGAGTTGTTCTCTATGTATGGAAGAAGTTCTTAAGAGATCCAAAAGAGAAATTATAGCTGTGATGGTAGCTAATTGTTCATTAATATCATATGGAGATATTTTTTGTGAACTTAGTACATTATTTTCTTAGTGGGAGATTTTAATACAAAAGGAGATAATTTCTCATTTTGACTTTGATCTTGAGAATTTTGATTTTGTACTTGTCTTGTAACAGCTCCGATGGTACTGTTGAGTGTTAATTTGTCATATTACCAATAATAACACACAACTTAGAGTCTCGAACAGCAGACTCTTTCTTGCAAAGAAATAATTTATTTTATTTTCCTTCCTTTTATTATTTCTCCAAGATTCTCCGTGAAACAGTTTTTACATATAAAAAAAAATGAATTCAATTTAATACATGCAACTGATATATCCCAGAATAACTCAAAATCCTACATATAGCTGTTAACAAGGGGCCTTTGTTGATTCTTAATGAACTTTGTAATCTTGAATTGTTTGATTAATCAAAAAATAAACAAAAATCCTTTTGATGTTCTAATATTCACAATTTATTCTAAGGTTAACCTGTTCGTTTTATCTATATTCAATAGTTCTGTTATTTCAGTGTTAGTCTCTGACATGAAATCAAGCATATCAAGGAATAAAACAGACACTGTTATTTTGAATCAGCTGGAAAATAATGAAGGATATTAAAATGGTTCACGATCTCCTCCCTGCAAAATCCCAAGTTAAGAGATGAAATCCCCAAAACAACCCAATCGATCAAATCTGTACTAACACACAATCTAATCAGATCAGATGCAAGACTCTAAGGAAAAGAATATAATTGCATCATTCTACCATTCACCTATCGTAACCCATCCCATGGTGTAAATGAAATAGATACAAGACAAAATGATGCAACGAAAAGATTGACAGTAAAACAATAGTTTTGGCTTCGATATCCTTTTGATTTTACACACAAAAGTCATGTTACCAAAGAAAAATCCTTTATTTCAAGAAGTAATGCTTTTTTTGTTACAATCTCCAGCCCCTATATCCATCTACACTTCTGCTATTTAACCTTTCTATCGCGCGTTCTCGGCTGCTCTATGACACTTCGTTTCGAATCCCGGGACCCTTCGCTTCAATTCATGCCTTTTGGTATTCTAACCCTTGCATGCAATCGTAATGCTCGATCTCTACGGCCAGTAACTATTGTTATGAATGTTACTCTGGTTCTGTTATTTCTGCCATGTGTCCTGCATCTCCTGCACCTTTCGTAACGCCTTCCCGCGGGAATCCCGACAGAATTTGCATTTGGCCCTTTCTATTTCCTAGCCGTGATAACGCGACATGTCACGATAACGTGACATGTCATGAAATTGTGACATGTCGCGATATCGCGACGTGTTCTTGGTTCGTACGCCCACCGTAGCTTATGTAGAGATATCGCTATCAACTTTGCTTTGTCTTCTTTTCAAAAAAGTGGTAGCGATATCGCTACCACTTTGGTTCCGAGCATTCCTTCAATGAAGTGGTAGCGATATCGCTACCACTTTGGTTCCGAGCCTTTCTTCGATGAAGTGGTAGCGATATCGCTACCACTTTGGTTCCGAGCCTTTGTCTTTGCGAAGTGGTAGCGATTCGCTACCACTTTTCCTTCGAGCCTCCGCTTCACGAAGTGGTAGCGATTCGCTACCACTTTTCCTTTGGGCCTCCGCTTCACGAAGTGGTAGCGATTCGCTACCACTTTTCCTTTGGGCCTCCGCTTCACGAAGTGGTAGCGATTCGCTACCACTTTTCCTTCGAGCCTCCTCTCGGCAACTCGTAGCGATGGAGAGACAGGTCGCGATTTCGCGACATGTCGCGATTTCGCGACATGTCGCGATTTCGTGACCCTTTCAACACTTAGGCATTTTTCTTCTTTTATGTATTTTTAGCATCCGGGTCTTTGAGATCTTCCCTAAAACCTACAAAAACAAAGGTGGGTCCCCACTTCTGGGGTGTGTTGTGGATGAACCACAACAAATGGTGACTCTGCTGTCAAATGCTCTTGAGCATTTTAGTAAGAACCCAACCTAACATAAATCACAAATTTGAAAACATGGGTTAGCCCATAATCAATATAACTAATGCCCAAAATTAGAATTACATGAATTATTAGAATCATCAAGTATTAGCTTGGTGTGTGCAATGAATTCCTTTCCTTATCATTTGAATTTGATCCACATTCCATCATCGGTTTTGCATGAATGCATATGCGAAATTGCGAATGATTTGTGTATCCTACTGAATATGCCATGAGAAAATGCATAGTCACTCTTGTAGTATTATGTGCAAACATTCAAGACTGCCAAACCCTCTTAGGATCCACTAGTGACCGGTTCATTATATCCCAAAGTTGGTTATGAGTCCCTACTATCTTGAACCCATGTGCAAGTGGATGTGAAATCAGAACTTTGGGGAATCAGACTCCCAACCAACCGAGATGAGAGTTTAACCCTATCCTTACTATTCTGATTTAGAATTCTTTACCTCACTTTGAGCAAAATAACTAAACCAATCATGGAAGAAATGGTCATGCTAGTCTAACCCTCTAGACAATCAATGGTCTTACTTTTTAGGCAAGACATGATGTCATGCATGGGCCTATCTAACCCCATAATCCAAAACTTATCTTCATTTCTTTGGACCTTGGGGATGACTACCCATCCCTTGCAGATGAAAAGTAGTACGATCCTTACAATCCAATATAAGGATGAGATGGGAAAAATTTATGTATTTTACTTCTTGGATCTTGGGGATGACTACCCATCCTGGTTAGGGACAAATAGTATGATCCTTACAACCCAAGATTTTAAATGTAAATGGAAAATATTAATCTTGTTACTTAAACCTTGGGGATGACTACCCATCCTTTGCAGAGGACAAATAGTACGATCCTTACAATCTAAGATTTAATACGAAATGAAATATAAGAGCTTTGGGGAATCGAATTCTCAACCAACCGAGATGAGAATTTATGCCCTATCCTTACTACTCCATGTGGGTCCAATCAAAGCTTTGGGGAATCAGATTCTCAACCAACCGAGATGAGAATTTAACCCTATCCTTACTACTATGATTTTAGGCTTTAAGCTCTATGAAAGTGGTCAAAACCACTATTTTTAGGATCATGTTGCATAATAGGATAGACATGAAAACCATTTTCGCCCAACCTTTTCCTCCAAGTTAGGTTTTGATCATTTTGCTCAAGATCCTTTTTAATGTATGAAATGTGCTTGGTCCTAGATACTTCAAGACTCAGTTTCCAACCTTAGGATTTACTTAAATTTATTTTATAACATAACCCTAAGAGGATTCAACATACTCAAATGAATTGCACCTAAGATGCATATGTCACTACGATGAAAATGTATGGAAAGTGAGATGGAACATGAATGCATTATTTCGTGAATTGCAAATGAGATGATTTGTCATGCAAAACTGACTTTTTCATGCATCACAAGCTTCAAATGATCTAAATTAACTATTTTTATTACATGTGGAGCTTTTACAACATGATTCCAATGTTTCATATTCTCCCAATCTTAGGCATGTGTTCAACATCAAGCTTTTATTCCCCTTTTTAAAAAAAAAAAAAAAAAAAAAACAATGAAAAGGAAATCAAAGGAACACCACCGCCTAAATGTCCAACCTGCACACAAACAAAAAAACCCCAACATTAATACAAGAAAAACCTGAAACAAAAATGAATACATACTAACATATCAAATCTGCACATCAAAAACTAAATTATAGCATTGACACAAAACTAGATATCTCTTGAAACACACACTTAGGTATCAAATCTGCACACAAAGAAACATATCACAACATTAATACAAAGCTTAGACATGTCAAAAACAAGAATAATACACACCTAAACATGAAAAATGAAAGCAAGAAATTACAGCGTTATTACATATAATACAAAGCCCAACTACCTCATGCTTGAAAGTAATGCTTCAAGTGCAACCCATTGATAGGTAGTGCCAAATCCTTTCCATCCAAGGTTTTTAGTCTAAAACTATTTTCCCCTAGGATTTCTAAAATCTAGTAGGGACCTAACCAAAGGTAATCAAATTTATCATGTTCCCCCTTCTTCTCATGTCTTTTGTCCCATAACAGCACTAAATCTAAAATTTTAAACGCCTTGGCCTTAGACCTTTTGTCAAACCATCTTTTTACAATGTCTTGGTGTTTACTAAAATGAAGCATAGCTTCATCCATTTTTTCATCCAAGCGCATTAATTTCTTTAGTCTAGACTCAAGTTTATCATTAGTTCCAAAATAATCTTTCATGAAGTGCAGCGTTTGTAATCTGAGATTTGCAGGAAAAATGGGATCTTGTCCATAAACCGGATGGTAAGGAGATGTCCCTATTGCTTCTTTGACTACGATTCTATCAGCCCAAAGGGCAAACTTAAGCTTATTGTGCCAGTCCCGCGGATTCCTTTCCAACAATTTTTTTATGACGATCAATGATTCTTATTGGATGACTCGGCCAATCCGTTACCCTGAGGGTAATAATTGGAGGAGAAATTTAAACTCACGCTGTTATCAAATGCCCAATTAGCGAACTTCAGAGAGGAAAAGGCCGAACCATTATCACTTACAATGGAGTTAGGCATCCCAAATCTAGTGACAATGTTATTTTCTAAAAATCTAATGACCACCTCTGTAGTAGCATTCTTTGTGGGGATAGCTTCGGTCCATCTCGTGCAATAGTCCGTAGCCGTCAGAATATATTTGTGAGTATCGGAGGAATTGGGGCTGATAATCCCAATAAAATCCAGGCCCCATTGTGCAAAAGGTCTGGACTCGATTACGGACTGTAAAGGCATGGCAGCGTTTCTATCCCTATTGGCTGCAGTTTGACATATGTGACATGACCTCACATGAGAATGGGCATCCTTGAATAGTTGAGGCCAATAATAACCGGCTCTGAGGATTTGATGGGCTGTGGCATTGGCAGACCCATGCCCTATCCCATGTTTACCATGAAACTCTTCGAGTATTCGAACTGCCTCCTCTTGATCAACGCAACGAAGGTAAATACCTTCATGGTTATTTTTGTATAACGTGCTAGATCTAACCAAAAAATTAGCAGACTTCAAACGCAAGGCTCTACACTGAGTAGCATTCAAAAGTGATGGACACCTACCATTTAGTAGATAGTACACCACATCTGCATACCACTCCTCCTTGGTTACATCAGCGACTTCATAATGTTGACAAGGAATTGCAAGATCCTGCACTACGATTGCCTTAGCTAACCCTTGCCCCCGCACTATCTTCATCGATTGAATCTCCAGATCAAATTCCTGCAAAGTTGAAACCCACTTAACATGCTTCTCACCTAATTCATTCTGAACGAACATGGCTTTGACAGCAGGATCTGGGACGATAGCAAAGACCCTATTGTGGACTATGTAGTGCCCGAACTTTTTACGGTCTTAACCAGTGCATACATTTGCTTGTCTAGGGTAGAATATCTCAGTTTCGCATCTTTGAGAGGACTACTCAGGAAAGCAATGGGATTTTCAATGCTGCCTTCACTCTTCTGAGTTAAAACACTCGCAAAGGAGTGATTTGAAGCAAATGTGTAGATATAGAAAGGCTTCATATAATCGGGACTCACCAAAACCGGGGCTTTAGAAATCGCATCCTTGATATTATCAAAAGCCTCTATCATTTCATCTGTCCAAATGATCGGGACCTCTTTCTTTAGCATGTCGTTCAAAGGTCTTGCTATCTCTGCAAAATCTGCGATAAATTTTCTCACAAAATTGATCTTTCCGAAGAATGATCTCAACCCCTTCTTGCTATTGGGACGAGGAATTTGCTGTATGGCTTCTATTCTCTCAAGGTCAATGGAAATTCCATCCTTAGATATTATATGTCCCAACAGTTTTCCTTCTATTACCCCGAAGATGCACTTCTTTGGGTTGAGAGATATACCATGTTCCCTGCATCTTTGAAATACTTTCTTAAGATCCTTGACATGGTTTTCCCTGTTCTTAGAAAATACAGGAATGTCATCGACGTAGACAATGATGCACTTACCAATAAGCCCTTTAAAAGCAAAATCCATATCTCGCTGGAAAGTGGCACCTGTGTTCAATAGTCCGAAGGGCATTCTCCTGTATGCAAAGGTGCCCCATTTTGTCGTAAAGGCAGTCTTCATCCTATCACTAGGATGGATAAGGACCTGATTATATCCCGAATAACCATCCAAGAATGACATCATCTCCGACCCATTTACCTTTTGGAGTATTTCATCGATGGTGGGTAACGGGTAGTTGTCCTTTTGGGATGCCCTGTTGAGATTTTTGAAATCAATGCACAACCTTATTTCTCCACTCTTTTTCGTCACAGGGACTAGGTTAGCAACCCACGTGGAATGCCTAACGGGAAAGATGATCTTAGCTTCTAACAGTCACTTCACCTCTTTCTCTATCAAGGGTTCTAATAATGGATTAACTCGCCTTTGTCTTTTCCTGAAGGGCTTGGACTCTGGCTTCAGTGGAATCGTGTGCATTATGACATTCTGATCATAGGTTTTCAACTCCTTATAACTCCAAGCAATGCAATCTATGTATTCTTTTAATGCATATGCTATGGAATCCTTCTCCTGCTTGGTACATGCTTTTGCTATGAATACCTCCCTGGGATTTTTTGCACTTCCAATGTTAACCAAATCACAGGCCTCTCCAGGAGATGGAACCCTTTTACCTTTTCTTGGTTTGCTTCCGATATCAAAGATTTTTTCTAAGGAAGCTATCTCATCAGGCATCCGGTTGTTTTTTATAGGATTTTTATCTTTCGACACTACCTCCTCTACGTCCCTTTCTTCTTCATCTATGTACTGCTTTTCAAATATACCAGAATTAGTGACAAAATGAAATATGTGTCTGTCACTATCAAATACTTGGAAGTTCGTAACATTATCTGGTATAGAGGGACAAGGGACCAACTCTATAGAGAACTTCTTGCATTTCTTATGGTCCATTGGCTTCAACATACTCACTGCTACAGCTAGGGAGTCTTCCAGACGATTGCCCTTTCTCGAGATCAGAGAAATGTTAAAGGCGTCGAACTCATCTATTAAATATCTGACCCTAGTTCGGTAAAGCCTGAGCCACTTGTCCTTGCATATGTATTGTCCCCTCACTTGTTTCACCACCAATTTCGAATCGCCAAGGACTTTGATATATTTAATTTTCTTCCGAATGGCCAGCTGTAGTCCAAGAATCAAAGCCTCATATTCTGCCATATTGTTGGTGGCCGGGAATTGTAGTCTATATGCAGCGAATACAGGCTCCTGGTCCGAACATGACAATTCAACACTGGCTCCTGCTCCTTGTCTGGACCTGGATCCATCAAATCTCAAGGTCCAAATGTCTTGATGTCCTTCAGTAAAGTTGTGCCCCATATTTTCATCATGGGTATTTTCGAGTGCTTCTATGTCCAAACAGTATGCTCCCAACTCAACTTCAATGTACTGGATCTCATTCGGCTTGTTGTAATCTGTGATCATCTCTTTGAGTCGGGGTTCACTGTCAATTCGAATTTGATTGGCCACTCCCCTCCAAGGTAGCCACATGTGTGAAGAGTCTGTCACAATGTAACCATTTAGGTTCTTACTCCAATCTCTTCCCAATACCATGCCATATTTGATAGGAATATCGAGCACCAAAATGTCTATGCGCTGTTGAATTTTGGGTTCTGAATTGACTTGAATATGCACATCACCCAACTCTCCTACTGCCTCCATGGTTGACCTGTCCAACTGCACCACCCTGCTCCTAGAAGGCTTTGGTGTAAGTCCCAATATTTTACATATTTCTAAGGGCATGATAGTAGCCGAGGCCCCTGAGTCTATTAAACAATTATGCAATTTTTTACCTACAATTCTAATGGTTACCAAAAAGGGAGGTATATCTCATTTTTCTTTTTGTACAACCACTTGGGACTCAGCACTTTTAGCTTCATGAACTTGTGCAGATGGATTTAATCCTTTTGGTGAACTCACTTCTTGGCCTAATAATCGGGCCATGTCATACATCGATACATTGGCCCTATTCTTCTTCATATCTTCCACCAAATCGTAAGTGAGCTTTTCTGGATTTGGCAAGTTTTGCATCATCTTAGACTTTTCGACCTTCGATGGAGGAGGGGGATTGACATCTCCTTTAGGGTTAGGAGGGAGTAATTGATTATTAGGAGGAGCGGAGGAAGTTTTGGGCTCTTTAGAACTCCTAGTGTAATATTTGTGATTTGCTTTCCCAAAATGTTTGTTTGCATGAACTTCCAAAGCTTCTTCATATTTGCTTCCAAAAAATTCTACATCCTCCTCTTCTTCATTTTCATGGGAATGTATGACCTCCGTTAGCATAGACTCTGGTTTCACGTGGCCACAGTGCGTGCAATCATTATCACAATATCCTGCATCTCCACAGTATTCCGAAATGTCTACCTGGTTGGCAACAGGATTGGGTACCCGCCTGTTGTTAGGCTGCGTGTTATACATTCCTTTTCCTCTATGATTGTGAGGTCGGTTATGGCCCATGGCCTGATCAACTTTTTTATTGACATTCCCCACTGTTACCAACACCTTGGCCAATGTTTCTTTCATATTTTCTATGGCTGCTTCAGACCCTTGTGGTTGAGGCACTACAATTGCAGGTCCAGTTGTGTTGGCTACATTAGCCACCTCTGGACTGGGTACAATGGCTTGGGTTTGGGCCGATGGATTCCATCCTGGATTCCCATTTTGAATGGCTTGAGTTTGGGCAGGTGGATTCCATCCTCGGATTCCCATTTTGAATGGCTTGAGTTTGGGCAGGTGGATTCCATCCTGGATTCACACTTTGAATGGGAGTGATTGTTGGATAAGTTGTTGAGCTTGGCGTGTTAATTGGAGCAAACCCCGACATGGTCAACAGATTATTTCCCATATCGAACCCATGCAAAACCATCGAGTTATTTTGAATCAAACTCTATGCTTGAAAAGCAGCATTCGAATAACCTAACAATGGCATAACTTGGGTGGGTGTTTGGAAGTTGTTCAACATCGGAGCCTGTGGTGCTACTACCTGGTTCATCATGGCAAATTGGCTGTATGGGCCATATTGTCCCATCCCAGTCAATTAAGACAATCCTGCGCCTAGCAGGTTCATCTGCTATTCGAGAGTCATTGTTTCTGCATAAGCCAAAGGAAGGGTTGTAACCTGAGGGTTCCTTCTAGTCAACAAAGATGTTAAAGGATCTAAGGCTCCAAAGTATAGCTGCAAGGCAATTGCAGGGTCTACCGCAAAGTGACGAGTCACATTCGTATATAGATTTTGAAATCTCTGATTGAACGCTCGAATGGGTTCATTGGTTTGTCTTTTGCAAGATACAAAGAAATTGTATGTCATGGATGGATCTACTAACTGTCTGAATTGACCTATGAACGCAGTTTCTAGCTAGGCCCATGAAGTTATGGAACCTGCTGGCAAATTTCAATACCATTCGTTAGCAATGTGGTCTAGACTAGCAGGGAAAACTCGACAGGCAACATCCTCATGAGTAACCCCCTGCCTAAACATGTAATCTTTATAGATTTGGACATGATATTCTGCTATTGTTGGACCATCATGAATGAATTTGGGTAATCCCCTTTCAATGTTTCTAGGCAAGTCATGGACTGCCTCGAGAATATCTAAAGGGGAACTCTGAGCACCATACCAAAGGGCAGGTGGCTGTTGTTGTTGTTGCTAGGCCATGTTAATCAAAGGTGTCAACCCTGTGGGAATAATTGGAACTCCTGGAACTGTGGAGACAGATACAACTGGTGTTAATATCCCATTTGAACTTAAGGGTTCAGGCCCACTAAAGGCACTTGAGTCCAAAGAAATCCCTAACTCAAGTATACTGGGTGGTATTTCAACTTCTAATGTTTTGTTTTTCGGCCTCCTAGCAGTGGGAGAAATACTTTGGAAGATAGTTTCCCCTGTGGTTTTAGACCTAGTAGCAATGTACTCAGGTTGAGCCAGCATGGAAACTCTAGGACTCTAAAATATTTCTCAACTCTGCTGCCAGATAAAACGTCTAAATGTTATACCTGCAAGCACAATAGGTGGAAACAAAACTACCCACGTTAATTGTTAGAACAAATCAAAATTGCACAGCAATACAGAAGGCCCTCCTTCTAGCGCCAAAATGTTGAATGTTAATTTGTCATATTACCAACAATAACATGCAACTTAGAGTCTCGAACAACAGACTCTTTCTTGCAAAGAAATAATTTATTTTATTTTCCTTCCTTTTATTATTTCTCCAAGTTTCTTCGTGAAACAGTTTTTACATATAAAAAAAAATGAATTCAATTTAATACATGCAATTGATATATCCCAGAATAACTCAAAATCCTGCAGATAGCTGTTAACAAGGGGCCTTTGTTGATTCTTAATGAACTTTGTAATCTTGACTTGTTTGATTAATCAAAAAATAAACAAAAATCCTTTTGATGTTCTAATATTCACAATTTATTCTAAGGTTAACCTATTCGTTTTATCTATATTCAATAGTTCTGTTATTTCAGTGTTAGTCTCTGACATGAAATTAAGCATATCAAGGAATAAAACAGATCATCGTTATTTTGAATCAATTGGAAAATAATGAAGGATATTAAAATGGTTCACGATCTCCTCCCTGCAAAATCCCAAGTTAAGAGATGAAATCCCCAAAACAACCCAATCGATCAGATTTGTACTAACACACAATATAATCAGATCAGATGCAAGATTCTAAGGAAAAGAATATAACTGCATCATTCTACCATTCACCTATCGTAACTCATCCCATGGCGTAAACGAAATAGATACAAGACAAAATGATGCAACGAAAAGATTGACAGTAAAACAATAGTTTTGGCTTCGATCTCCTTTTGATTTTACACACAAAAGTCGTGTTACCAAAGAAAAATCCTTTATTTCAAGAAGTAATGCTTTTTTTGTTACAATCTCCAGCCCCTGTATCCATCTACACTTCTGCTATTTAACCTTTTTGTCGTGCGTTCTCGGCTGTTCTATGACGCTTCATTTCGACTCCCGGGACCCTTCGCTTCAATTCCCACCTTTTGGTATTCTAACCCTTGCATGCAATCGTAACACTCGATCTCTGCGGCCAGTAACTGTTGTTATGAACGTTACTCTAGTTCTATCATTTTTGCCACGTGTCCTGCGTCTCCTGCACCTTTCGTCCCACGGGAATCCTGGCAGAATTTGCATTTGGCCCTTTCTGTTTCCTAGCCGCGATAACGCGACATGTCGCGATAACGTGACATGTCACGAAATCGTGACATGTCGCGATATCGCAACGTGTTCTTGGTCCGTACGCCCACCGTAGCTCGTGTAGCGATATCGCTACCAACTTTGCTTTGTCTTCTTTTCAAAAAAGTGGTAGCGATATCGTTACCACTTTGGTTCCGAGCATTCCTTCGATGAAGTGGTAGCGATATCGCTACCACTTTGGTTTCGAGCCTTTCTTCGATGAAGTGGTAACGATATCGCTACCACTTTGGTTTCGAGCCTTTCTTTGATGAAGTGGTAGTGATATCGCTACCACTTTGGTTTCGAGCCTTTGTCTTTGCGAAGTGGTAGCGATTCGCTACCACTTTTCCTTCGGGCCTCCGCTTCACGAAGTGGTAGCGATTCGCTACCACTTTTCCTTCGGGCCTCCGCTTCACGAAGTGGTAGCGATTCGCTACCACTTTTCCTTCGGGCCTCCGCTTCACGAAGTGGTAGCGATTCGCTACCACTTTTCTTTCGAGCCTCCTCTCGAAAACTCGTAGCGATGGAGAGACATGTCGCGATATCGCGACCCTTTCAACACTTAGGCATTTTTATTCTTTTCTATATTTTTAGCATCCGGGTCTTTGAGATCTTCCCTAAAACCTGCAAAAACAAAGGTGGGTCCCCACTTCTGAGGTGTGTTGTGGATGAACCACAACAAGTACCTACAATATTACTATATCGAGGATCACCAAAATAGGGTCTAGCATTTTCTTCTTGCTCATTTGAAAGCCATTGTTGAGATGATGGTCTGGTAGTTACTCCTTTTGGAAATGGTTCTTCTGGAACTGATAAGTCTGTAATAGGAGTGACTTCATCTGATTCATACTCAAATATTTGAGGCAATTTCTAATTCACTCACTGTTTCACTTTTTGTGTCACTTTCTAAAGATGTACTTTGGCAATTATTTAGAGGTCTAATAGTGACTAGAGATTCAGTAGTTACACATGTTTTTTGCAAATATTGATGTGGTATAAAATTGCTAATAGTTCCTACATATCAGTTGGATGAGGAACATTGTGATGTTCTACTTGATTTACAACTTCTTTACCATGCTTTGGTAAAGGGTGTTGAAAAATATCCAAATTTTGATTTGCATTTTGATTTTGAGGTTTCTGTGTATTATTTTGAGCATTTCTTGGAGGGAAATTTTCTACTTCCATTTTTCATTATCAATTAAATCTTGTATCACGTGTTTCAATATTTTACATGAGTTTGTTGAATAACCATCAGCTCTATGGAAGTTACAATGTAAATCAGCTTTAAATCCAGCTACAATTGTATCAGGTTGTCTTATTTTAGGAAATCGTATCAAGCCTTGTTCTAATAGTTGAGGTAAAATCATAGTTAATGGTTGATTTAATCTTGTAAATTCTCTTGGTAGTTTATCAGGAACCTTTAATACAAACTTTTTCACAACTTCATCAAGGTTAATATTTGATTTGTTTCTACTTTTAGTAACTCCATCACCCACTAATTATTTATTCTTAGAAGCTTTGTCTTCATCCTTCTTCTTAAATTGACCTCTTCTAATGAGGGCATCTTCTACCCTCCTTGCTAAATCGATGGCTTGATCAAAGGATGTTACTATAGCAATAGAAATTTCATAATACAATGTTTTTTACAAATTTCCTATGAATATGTCCAACATTTCATGATGAGGTAATGCAAAGTGTAATTTACCCAAAATTTGTCTCCACTTAGCCAAGAATTCAGCAAAAATATCATCTTTTACTTGTTTCAAGTTGTATAAATCTTTAATATTCACATGCCTCTCTATGTAGGCACCAAATTTATGGACAATAATTTCCACTATCTCCTCAAAATTACTTAGAGAATTAGTGGGTAACTAATAATGCCACTCTAGAGTCATGCCTCCTAGAATCTTGGGGAACATATTTAGTAACAACAAGTCATCATGAGAAACATCATGAAATGTTGTCCTAAACATGCGAATATGCTCAATAAGGTCTTCAGTTCTTTTATATATCAGGAGGACAGGCATAGGGAAATATTTAGGGTAAGGTTGAGCTACCACAATAGGATCTAAAGGTTGACTACACATCTCTAGATAACTATATGAGGGATGGTAGAGATCCATCTGGTCTAGATGATAAGCTAACTATTTAACCATGGCTTCAAGTCCTTGTTGTTGTCCACAAAATTGATTTTGTTGCACCATATTATTGTGTCTTTGATAAGTTGATGTTGTGGTATAAGGATTTCCAACTGAAACACTATTGTGTAAAGTCTATGTGGGGACAGTATTATGGAGTTGATATGAAATCTTTTTTATTGGATTTTCTATTGAGGATTGGTATTTTGCACTTGTTTAGATTTTTATTGATTTGATATTTGTTGATTAAAATATTGAGTGAACATAGATGTGAATGGTTGTTTTTGTTGTTTAGGATTTATTTTTGGGTTGCTAGCAACAATCTTGGATTATTGTGCCATTTTTTTTGAACATTTTGATTTAAAGGTATCATGTTTTTATTAGATGGTCTTGCTTGATCATTATCTTGGTCTATTGAGTTCATGTATGATAATGGATTTGTATGTATTCAAAAATCAAATTCTAAGGCTGCTTCCATATCACCTTCTCTTGAATTATCAATTTGTACTGCTTGATTAAACTCTTCTATGTGGTTTTTTATAAATTGGGTAAATTTGCTAAGAGACTCAAATTTAACATTTCCTTTTTCATCTAATGTAGGTTCATCAGGATCTTCTATTTTGTCTTCTCCATTATCACCTTCATATTTTGAAGGTACATAATATTCAATGAGTACTCTATCCTCAATGTTTTCTTGTTCTTGTTCTCCCATATTATCATTGTCTACTTGTTTACCACTTCCTAATATAGGCATTTTATTTTTAGAATATTTTCTCTTGTAGATATATATTATATATATGTGCAAAACATTTTAGGGTATATATGCTATATATATACCTAACTAAAAATAAACTAATATAATATGATTTTTTTTAGATTTTTGATTTTTTATATTGCAAACAACAAAGCCAACACAACTATAATATTATAGATAGTATACCTTAATTTTCTTGGAAAATCCTATAGATATCATTAACAAGTTCAAGTTGATCTGGTGACATGTAGTGTTCTTATTCAAATTGGAAGTTGGATTTTAAGAATTTTATGAAGTGTGCTATAGTGATGCAATCAACTTCACAATTGGAAATATAAAAGTGTAATTCATGATGGTAATATTGATAAAGCACAGCTCTAGAAACTCTGTTGAATCTTCTCTTATTGTCTAAGAAAATCTCTTGATTTTCCACTCGTGATAGAAATTGATGTACTACTATTGCATTCTAAAGATAATCTTAAAAGGAATAAAGACTTGTAGAAATTATCTGCTAACCACCTATCACAGGCTCTTTGAAGGTCAAAGTAAAAGGTGCATTATCTAGATCCAGGATTCTAGACAAGTCAAACTTTATGATTTTATTAAGTTCAGGTTCTTTAGATCTTATAATCTCTAACCTTCTCCAAATCTTAGGGTATGACACACTACCTAAAGAAGAAATTCTTGGTTTGCTGGTATTGTACTAACATTGATTCGAATGTCTCTTCTTATGTTGTAAACTACCATCTATGAAATTCACTAAAATGTGCAAATATAACTAATAATTTTGTTTTTTTTTTGTTTTATAAATAAAAAATATGCCTAATGTTTTCACGTCGGGTTCACCAAAGAATGTAGCCCAAAAATTCTTGCACTTATTTCCTTAGTGTTGATGGATCTGTGCCTCAGAGGGGAATGGAGGAATGGATGGTCTACACCTCAGAAGAGAGGTACTTGATCGTACCTTCTTATGGTGATTTTTTGATGAATTGGGTGGGTTCACCAAGAAATATTTTATGGTATTTTCTAAGCCTAGTTTTAGGGACTTGTTTTGATGTGTTCCTTTTATCAAATCACGTATACACCTAGTTTGGCTAATATGTAGTTACGCTTATCTACATGCAATTTTTATTTATGTGTATGCAGTAAAAGTAGAAAATAAAATCTAAATAGGCAATGCAATGCTTAAAAGGTGATTTAAAATACTTACTTGTATCCAAAATTTTGAAGAAGATTCTGACCTTTGATGCAGGTAATATCAAGAAAAATCTAGAAAATTGATCAAAATTAGGCAAATCGGGTGACCCAATTATGAGAAAAACCAACCGATCTTGACTAAAAGCTGCAGTTTTATAATTGGATACATAAAACAAAAATTTCATAGAGAAACATGCATTTGAATGGACTGAATTACAATGAGCAATGGTCTTAAAATAATAATGAAAGGATGTTCATATGCATATCTATGCTAAATACTTGAATATTTATGAGACAATGAAGGAATATGCCTATTAAATCCAAAATGATAATAGTAATGAATTGAAATTGATATAATGGATATGAAATACTAATTCAAAACAATAGGGATGGATAAATAAGATGCAAACTCTGAGGTCTAGATGTCCCTAGTCGGTTAAATTGTAGCAATGCATGTTGTAGATAAAATTGAGCGCTTTTGTGCAAAATCGGGCAGAACGATATCGCGATTGGGTGATCTGATATCGCTTAAATCCCACTGATGCACAATATGAACCTATAAAAACATAATGAAAAGGTAAGAGTATAGTGCAAAAGCATGTGGAAGTTCCAGGGGGAATCTAAGGCAAGGAGCTTGGATTAAAAAGAAGGGATTCAGGTGAGCTATTGGGCCAAAAATGGAAGAGATTACAACTTCTTCTAATCTGATCAAAATCGGGTGAACCAATCCTGCAAATGCCATGCAGTTGCCCAAATAGAGACAATGAGTTACAATTTATTTTATCGCCTTACTAAAGCACGTATTTTTTAGTTTTGGGAAAAATTGGGTGACCCAATTTCATGAAAAATCTTTCGATTTTGCATGAAACTGTGTGATTTCGCACAGAGGTTAAAAACAAACTTTGTAATGGGCACGAAAATTGAGGTAAAAATTTAGGGGGGACAAATTTGATTTTTCAAAATTTTCTACCTTAGTTTAGATTAATGTGTCATTTTTAGGGTGCTATAGACTATTTTAAACTTCACCAATCTCTTCAAGTACCTTTCTCAACCAAAGTGCTTATGTACTTGTGTCAGTAGTTGCAACATATTATACCTCTATAGAAGATAAAACAACAATAATTTGCTTATTTTAGCTCCATGTTATCACTCATGAACCAAGTGAAAAACAATTTTCAGAAGTTGATTTTCTATCATCCAAGCAACTTCCCTAATTTGAGTCATTGTACCCAACAAGCTCCATTTTGTTGTTAAAATCATAATGTAATGCCAAAACTCAAGGTTCCTTTGACATACCTCAAGATTATTTTGGTTGCTCTCATGTGGTTTTGTGAAGGTTCATTCATGTACCTTGATACTAGTGAAACTACAAATGAAATATCAGATCTTTTTGTAATAAGGAACATTAAGCTCCCAACAATGCTTCTAAACATTTTTTTATCAACTTTCTCTTCTCCATCATCTCTACACAACACTTTTCCATGTGCCATAGGTGTCCAAAATGGTTTGTAATTTTCCATGCCATATTTCTTCAACATATATTTTGCATATTTTGATTGATAAATAAAAATTTTAGCATCACCTTGATGTACTTCCACACCAAGAAAGTATTGCATTAGTCATAAGTCTTTCACATCAGTTTACTTCATCATAGCATGATTAAAATAATTCATCAGCTTTGAACTACTTTCCTTGTATGTTAAATCATCAACATATAGGTGCACAAGAAGAATATCATCACCTTCACTCTTGAAATAGAATGTGGGGTCATTCTTACTTTTATTGAAACTACAATATTGGAAGTATTCATCAATTCTTGAGTACCATGCTCTAGGTGCTTTCTTTAGTCCATACAATTCTTTCTTCAATTTTTAAATATGGATTTACTTTCCTTCCACTTAAAAGCCTTGAGGTTTCTAAACATAAACCTCCTCATCTAGATAACCATTCAAGAATGCACTTTTCACATATGTGTGATAAAATTTCCACTGTTTATTGGCTATAAATTAGAGAGCCATCTTGATTGTCTCTTGTCTTGCAACAGGGGTACATGTTTATTCATAATTCATACCATATATTTGAGTGAATCCTTTTGCAACCAACCTTGCTTTATATATTTCTATGCTTCCATCACTATTAAACTTTATTTTGTAGACCCACTTGGATCCAACAATCTTCTTGTCCTTGGATAATTCCATAAGTTTCAAAGTGTCATTTTTTTAATGGACTTAATTTCTTCTTTAATTCCTTGTGCCCAAATATCATTAGTACAATCATATGTTCTAAATCAACTTCAAAAGATAGAGCATAATTTACCAACTCACCTTTTGGTTCTTTTTCATCATTACCATACATTTGGAGCTTCTCCAATATTGAAACAACTTGGTCCAACTCTTGCAATTG
Source organism: Wollemia nobilis (assembly GCA_028583015.1). Taxonomy (NCBI): domain Eukaryota; kingdom Viridiplantae; phylum Streptophyta; class Pinopsida; order Araucariales; family Araucariaceae; genus Wollemia; species Wollemia nobilis. Next base: position 845,108 of record JAQPPZ010001870.1, read on the forward strand.
GCTTCTTGTTAACCTAGATGGATGTCCATTGAGTATTCTCTTTCCTTTATTTGTATTCTTGGTGGGACTTGTAAATGAGTTGATTGTTATTGAACTTGGTGTAGTCTCATTTGAACTTTTTTATGGGATCCTAGGTGGACTTGGAGGATTAGAGGGAATATTTGAAGGCTATCCCCCAACTATATTATATTCTTCAACATCAAATATTTTGGTTGCTGATTTTTTATGAATGTGCACTCACCCTTCAAAATAAATTACATCTCTAGAGACTACAAACTTGTGAGTTTTTGGATTATACAATCTACATGCCTTACTTTTTTTAGAATATCCCATAAGAATTCATGGCTCACTCTTCAGGTCCAACTTATTTTCACTTCATCATTCACATGTGCATATGCAAGATATCCAAAAAATCTCAAATGATTTACAGTGGTTTTATGCCATACAATGCTTCATGTGGAGTCTTCTTGTGTAGTGCTCTTGTGGAGCATCTATTGAGAATGTATACTGCTATATCAACTATATAAGACCAATAAGAATTGATCAAACATTTTATCTTCAACATGCTTCTTACCATTTTTATAATGGTTCTATTTTTTCTTTCAACTACCTCATTTTTTTGTGGTGTATAGGCAATAGTGAGTTGCTTCTTGATTCCATATTTTTTGTAAAAATAATTGAACTCATTTGAACAAAATTCTCCTTCATGGATAGTTCTCAAACACTTTATTTTATATCCACTTTCACTCTCAACCAATATTTTAAAAATCTTGAACATGCCAAAAGCTTCATCCTTATGTTTCAAAAAATACACCCAACACTTCCTTGAAAAATCATCAATGAATGTGAGAAAATATGAAGACTTACCCAAAATTTGTGTTTGCATAGATCCACAAATATCATAATGTACAATTTGGAGTAGGTATGAGACCCACCATGCTTTTCCTTTTGGAAAATCCTTCCTTGAACACTTTCTAATCACACATGATTTAGACACACCCTTGTGCTCTCCAATATTAGGTATTCCATTTACCATGTCTTGTGAAGATAAAAATTCTACTTTTAAAATTCAATTGCGTAAATCTGAGATGCCAAAGCCCACTCTTATCTTCAGGTGCAATGTGTGCCATGTTCTTACTCCATTTTCCTCCAAAATTAAAAGGAAATATCATGGTATTTATCATAGTAACAATGATAACCATATAATTCCTTTTATTATTATCATTAATGATACATTCATTGTTATCAAACATAACTTTATAGTTTTTTGCTACAAGGTTGTCCAACACTCAATAAATTATTCTTCAAATTGGGAGCATAGTAGATATCATAAAATTTCTTTGTACATTCTTTAAATCCAACCTCCATGGTACCTTTTGCAACCCCATACAAAGTATTATTTCTCCCAAGAATGATATTGGTCTTGAAATTCTCATTCACATCAAGAAACAACTCTTGCTTTCCAATCATGTGGTTAGAACAACTAGAATCTAGATACCAAACTTCTTGACTAGTTTTTTAAGCCATGTAACTAGTCAAAACAAATTAACTTATGCAACTTCATCCTCACATACTTATTGGGCTCTTCTATATCAATTTGTGGTCTTCACTCTACAATAGCATACAATGTGGCCCATTTTATGACCATTGTAGCATTAAACTCTTTTTTATCTTCCCTTTCATATCCTCTTCCAACAACAACATCTTCTCTTCCTATTCCTCCTCTACCTCTTGAGTAATTCTAATTTCTTCCTCTTCCATTTGCTTGTTACTTGTGCTTGGACTAGATTCATCATTCTTAAAAAAATTAAATTGAAAACTAAAAGTATTCTCCTCATTTTCTTTATTGGTTTCTCTTAGTCTTTCCTCATGTGACATAAGAGAACCAATTACACAATCAAATTCTAGTGTAAAAAATTCTTTACTCTCCTAAAAAATTATTGCAACATGATTCCATTTAAGGGTAAGATATCTCAATACCTTCTTCACAACTACCTCTTTTTTCAAGGTCTCTCCAAGGGTGGCCATATTTTTCACCACATCCTTCACTCTAACACAATAATCACCCACACTTTTAGCCTCTTTCATCTACAAATTCTCAAAATCTTTCTTCATGGTCTACAACTTAACCATTCTCACTTGGTAATTTCCTTGGTAAGCCTCTTTAAGAGACTTCCAATCCTCTTTGGTTTATGTAGCAACACCAATACATGGAAATAAACTCTTGTCAAGAGTAGACTGAATATGGTAAAGAGCCAATGGATTCTTCTTCTTTATTTTACTTTTTGTTGTCCTATCATTTCCTTGTAATGTGTTCTAATCATATGGTTCTTCATAAACACTCTCAACTACGTATCAAATATATTTTCAAATTAACAATGTTCTCATATTTATGCTTCAATAATCATAATCGTGGTCGTTAAATTTTAGAATGGATAATGAGTTTTTGAAGTTGGCCATTAGAATCAAGCAACAACAAAAGAAGTTTTTCTTCAATGAACTTGTCCAAGAACTTGATCAAATGTTAAACTGACCATGAATCCAAATTCACTCAAACCCCAAAACCAACCAAGATCTAATAGAAAATGAAGTAAATAACCCAAAAATTAAGAGCACCAAAGTGTAGCAAAAACACAACATCTATAGTAGAGTGTAGAAATTGTAGTAGCACACAAAAGTATAAATTTGAGGGAACAAAAGTGCTCAAAATTTGATAAAATTTTAGGAGTGAATAATTTTCAATAAAACCTTTCTAATGGTGTATCGCACATGAAAAATAAATTTCTAAAACAAAATTTATGAGCTCTAAAAGTTGACTACATGTTCCAAAAAATAGGGACAACAAGCATATTTTTCACAAAATGAATGGAATAGAATATTTTTTTCATTTAAAATGAACTCAAAAGTATTACAACACTTTATCCATAATATCCTAAAACTATATTATTCTATTGTACATTTTCAAGAGAGAAAATTTTGATACAACATTTAATTTCACATTCTGGGAAGTCCAACAATCATGGTGACTCTTCAAGTCCTTGTAGAAACTTTTTGGCTTCAAATTTGTTGGAAATTTTTTGTTTTCTCTTTCTTAGTCATCATAAATCTCCAACAAGATTTATTTCTCTTATTTCTATTACAACTTAGAATATTAATACTTTATTCTCTTCCTCAATCCTATTTGATGTATTCTATGGAGCATTATCTCCATAACATAGCCATAGCATCGTGTCTCTTCACATACTTGACTATTGCTCTCCATATGCCAAGTCTCATTACTCTTGGCTTATCATATTACCACTTGCATACTTTTTGAACACTTTAATCTATAATATTTGTACACATTTACATGAATCTTAAACTTCTACTTGCACTCCTAATCTAGGACACTTGTGCACATTTACTCAACCTACACTTGCACTCTAAATTACGTGACACTTGTGCATTTTTTGAATATTACCCTTTTACATGACACTTGTACATTTCTAGTACATTCACACTTACATAAAGATGAAAAATATAAGTCACGTTCTAAACTATAGACTCAACCCTAATCTACTATTTACAAATGTACCTTGAAGGTACCATGGGGGTACAATACCATGTACCTATAGACAGAAAATTGACCCATCCAAATCAATTATTTTCCCCTTATATTCCTAGGAAGCCACTCTAAATTGCTAAGTGCAAACTTTGAGCTACCTTTCCCCTTTAATTTTTTATTTTTTTCTAGCCTCATCAAATTCATGATCATCCTAGATAGGACGTGAATTCAACATATTTTTTGGTTTTCACTCTCAAAACCCTAGTTCTGAGCTGACTTTTGTGATGTCATCCCTTAACCAAGTTTGTGTTTTTATTTTCCTACCTAAACCCTCCAAAACTCCTACAAATATAAGGGTTATATTCCATTTTTCATCACAAATAACTAATCATCATCAATCAATGAAATCTCTCAATACTTTTGGAATGCTCTATTGTTACTTTACTTTTATGCTTATTGTGGTCATTGATATAGCTACTTTTGGTGAGCAAGTAGAGTAGCCTTGATATAAAATTGTGTACAAGACTTATCTTCTAGAGAAGGAGGAGAGGCCCACCATTTTAGTTGTTGCCTTCACTCTTTCCTATTGCTCTCTTTCTTTCACCATAGATTAATCAAGTTTTTCTTGCATTATTAATTTTATTTAGATCATTTATTTTGGGTATCTAAAATTTTGACTATATTTATTGCATTTATAGAGTTAATTTAAAGATCTATTTCAAATTCATGGTCCTTCCATAAGGGGCATGAATAAAATTTGGTAAAACCCTTGGTTTCATCACTCTTTTCTCTATTTTTGAATTCACGAATGCCCATTATAAGGTGCAAATTTGACTATAAGGATTCCCAAAATGCTCATTTTATGTCATGCATGTTTTCTTTCTATTACACCCTTTTGCCTACACTTTATTCTTTATGTTCTATCTTGCATTTTATTTACTTGTTTCTAAAGGTCAAAAATTGCTTTTCATTCTGAACAATCAGTTAAAAGGACAAAGGGAGATTGAATTTTGTGCCTCAAATCTTAGTCTCATAGTGGCCTAAGTAGGCCCTCAAAAATTGACCATTATTTTTTCTAAGATTATGTTGTTGTTTTACAGGTTTTCTTGAATTCACGATTGTAGATCCTAGAGCACAAATTTGGCTAGGATCAATCGTCAGATCAGGTAAGTGTTCTAATAGATATTTTAGGTTTTTTGCTATGTGTTTGTATTTACTTTATATTTTATATGGGTGAAAGAGTAAAATAAATTTAGAATTTGAACACATTTGATATATTAGTCAAAGAAATTAAATTTTGGTTTTAGATCATAAGAAAAATAAAGTGTTTCATTTCTAGACATCAAAAACAAAAATTTGCATACAATATTCATTTTGTTAGTTTTGTTTGTGCATTTCCTTGGACCTTTTCTTAAAAATAAAAAAAAAATCATCTTATTTCAAACTTAAGAATATTCTTCATTTAAATAGAGAACCATTTTAGGAATAGTGCTTTTTTTGCCTTGCATTGTTATTTTACAATATTGTTCTTTGGTGCTTTATAGTTTAGATCTTAGTCAATGCCAATGTAGGTGTATTTTTAATAAACACATTAAACCTTCCATCCTAGACTTGGAGTGAGTCCTAAAACCACTTCTGGTGAACCTTTCAATCCCCCAATCTCCTCGAGTGTAGAGAACAATAGCCTTCTGGTTACCTCGGCTTCGAAAGGATCCACCGAGAGTTGTTCGTAGGGGTTATTTTCCCCCTTTAAATATTTGGTGAACCCAACATGAAACACATCCTTAGTGGCCATTTAGGAAGACTTTTTTCTTTTTCCCATTTTTATTTAGGTTTTAAACTATAAGCAAGACCATTTAATTTGTTTGTGTGGATTAGAATTTTTGGATATTTTGAGTCCCTAAGTCAAAGTTGTCATTGATGTCACCAGATAAAGTCATCATTAATATCAAGGAATTCAACAAGAAACAAAAGGATCAAAAATGGTTATTTGATATCCAGGAAGAAGGCCAAAGATCAAGAGAATCGATGCAGAAAATAGAAGTTAAAAGGAGATATAATATTTATTTTATAAATAAATATTATTTATGACATGGAATGCAGTGAGAAGGAAGCAATTTATCCAAGGATTCAAAAATATATAATATTATAATAATGGTTATTATAATATTAAAGTGATATGGTGAAAACCCAAATAAAATATTTATAATTCTCATTATAATATTTTATAAAGCAAAGTGGGTTATATAAAGTTTAAATATATTTTATAAACCCTAAGGTTGGGTTTTGAGGAAAAGGTATTCAAAGCACCTTTAGAATATTTGCCGATGTCATGGAAGGAATTCATAGAAATGATGACGTCTCCCAAGGTACAAAGGAGGCAATATAAATACATTGCCCAAAGACAAAAAACATCATCCTTGCTCGAATAATTAATTGGCATGCGAAAGAGATTAAGAGCTTGTGAGATTTACGAAATTTGTGGACAACGCAGAGTTTAAGATAGGAAGCATTGAAATTTGAAGGCACATAGGATAGTGTGGTCTAGTTGTGAGTTGGGAAGCACAAATACATTTGCAAGTGTGAGGGCTTGCATTCAAAATTTGGTGGCTGCATTGGAAATCGTGTGGTTAAGGCACCTAAGGCACACATTGTTTTTGGCAAAGCACAAAGGGGAGAAAGTCTTGAAGCATGTGGTGCTTCATTTATTTCAAATGAGCGTGTATCTCATGTGGTGGTTGAGGTTGCGGCTAAGGCGCACATTATGGGTAAGGTTAAGGGTTTGATTCCATCTGAAGACGAGGTAAATATTTTTGCATTAAAGTTTATTATTTGCTAAGTTGGGAGGTATAAAGATTATTTTGTGGAAATTTTTTAGAAGGATCTGCTTAGTAAATAAGTGGTGGTAATTGAGAATTATTACTTGGAGTTATAAGAAGATTTCTGGTTTTAGTTTTTAATAAAGTCTTAAATTGCTATATTGGTATTTTGGAGGATTAAGAATTTGTGGGTATTGTTTTAATTTGAATAAAATATTTTTATGATTATTGTGAGGGTGTTGATTATTAATTAAGTTGGAGTGATAAGGTGTAATTTTAATATTATTTTTGTGTTATGTTTTGTTGAGAAAATTATCTTCTAACCCTTATTGAGATTGGCAAAGAAGTAATTGTGAGTGTGGCAGATTTGTACGATCAACTTCTTTTCAAGCAAAAAGGTATGGGCAAATTGTTCTTTGGTTGAGTTGGTTGTTTGAAAATAAAGTTTGGAGTGAAAAGGATTTGATTAGGGTTTCCTTTTCAAAAGTGTTTGATTTAATGCTTCAAGGTTTTCTAAAATTAAGAATTATGGTTAAAACCTTGTTTGATAAGCATGGTTGTTGAAGTGAGTTGTTATGCAAAGAACTTGAACTAGGTTTTGAAAAGATCATGAGTATCATTATTATTTGAAATTTGTTGTTGATCATTGTTGAAAATATTTTGATTTGATGGTTACATGCTCAGACTAGGGTTTGTGAGAAAGGATTATTTCTTGAGTGATTGGTTGAGTAAAGTTGATTGAAGCCTAGTCAAGTGAATGTATGAATTGATTGTTCAAGTTCCATAAAACAAACTATCCTATATTTTAATTTGAGTTGAGAAAGTGATTGAGCTTTGAGTATAGAACATATTGAGTCTCTAACAATTCTCTTTATGCTTCTATGAGATTGATTTGAGTTGAGAGAGTGATTGAGTATAGAACATATTGAGTCTCTAACAATTCTCTTTATGTTTCTATGAGATTGGACAAGTTCTGTATGGACTTGTTAAGTAGATTTGAGGTAAGTATTTGAGAAGACTTGTGGGTTGATTTTGTGTGAGATTTTATGGAAGCTTACAATACATATTTGGTTAAGTCCTAGAGAGGACTTATTGAGCAGATTTGGATAGGTTTTGAGTGGACATGTTGAGCATATTTGAGCAGGTTCTGAGTGGATCTATTGAGCATATTTGAGCAGGTTTTGAGTGGACCTATTGAGCATATTTGAGAGGATTTGAGCAGGTTTTGAGTGGACCTATTGAGCAAAACTAAGCAAGTTTTGAGTGGAATTGTTGAACAGATTTATGCTAGACCGACTAGACTATGTTTAGTATAGATTTGAGATAGAGCTTTGGAGGTGATAGAGTAGAGAGGATAGTAGTCTCCAGTGGATAGATATCCATCAACCAAGGTAGTGAGGATAGGTCTTCTAAGTGGGGATAAGAGTCTTCAGTGGAGAGAGATCCACAAGCCAATGCAGTGGAGGCAGTAGTCTTCTAAAGGATCACCAACCTGAGCAGAGGAGAAGGAGTTCTCCTATGGATAGAGATCCACAAACCAGATTTAGGGGATCAACATCTCCTTTGGACAGAGGTCCATAAACATTGTAATTGGGAAGGATTCCCAAAATATTATTTGAGAAAAATTTAGAAGAAATATTTTCTCCATGGAGGTAGCCATATTTGGGTGAACCACATAAAAATGATGTCTCTCATGTGTGTGATGCTTTGTGTGATGTTTACTATTTTATTAATGTTGATGCTACTATTTGGATTAAAAAGTAAAAATATTTATTGTATATTGTTCACCCCCCCACCCCTCTCAATATAATCACATGTTCTTCAAGAAAAACTAATAAACACTTAATAAAAAAAAATTATGTATTTTATGTCTTTCTCTTACCCTATGGCTCCAATCCTTAGGAGTAAGCAAAATATTTTAGAGCCTAATGAGAATCCTCTCTGGAATAAGGATGATGATGTTGGAAATTTGAGTATGTTGTGTTGTCATTGATGTCAAAAGGTTTAATATCAAAGGTTTAATGTCAAAAGGTTTGATATCCTAAGGTTGATGGAAATATTTGTGAGAATATTCTTCAAAGGGCACATGAGGTATGAGGTGGCAAGAAGAAAGAAAAGCCTTTTCCATGATGGTATTGGAAAATAAAAGAGTCAAGTTGATTACCATGGTGGCATTTGAAAAAGAAAAATAAAAGGGTCAAGTTGATTTACCATGGTGGAATTTTGAAAAGGAAAAATAAAAAGTTCTATTTGATTTACCTTGGTGGTAATTCCACAAAAGGAAAAGGTTAAATTGATTAACTATGGTGGCAAAATTTTTAACCTAAGAAAATGAAATTATAATATTTAAATCCCTTGGATTTAAATTATTATAATTAAAATATAATATTTTATTGGCACCAAAGGTTTGAAAAATTCAAGTGTCGACGTCAAATATTAATGCAACCATTGCATATAAATATTATGCATGCTAAGGTGGTTAAGTGTGTTCATTCGTGTGCTAAAATTCGTGCACCAATCAATCGTTATTCGATTCACGATGGAGAGGAAGAAGACATCATTTTTTGGAATTCAAGGAAGAGGAAAGGACAAATAGTAGGGGCTCCAAACTTCTATCCCATTTGGGTAGGTAGCCCAGAAGGTAGCATCCACGATGCTAGGTTGTGGTAGTAGATAGATCTCAGTTTCGAGATACAACAAAGGCAAGTGACAAGGTTTTGCTTAATGTTTTGAGTTTTGCATCGATGGTAGAAGATAAAATGGAGATCATTCTCATTGGGTTTATATGGGCAGCTAGCCCATGTGGTGTTTGCCCTTGTGTTAGGGCACGGAGGCTAGCAAGGTTGCAAGTTCAAGTAGCAGTGACAACCCTTGAGGGCAGAATAATTTTTTATAAAAGGTATGCAAAGTTGTGTTTGGTTAAGGAGTTATAAGGGTTAATAAATTTTATCAATTTGGTATGATATGGTTAGGGAGTTATAAGGGTTAATAAATTATATCATTTCGGTATGGTATGGTTAGATATTTATAAGATTAGTAAAGTAATTTAATTTTTATTTTTAAAAGGGATGAAAGGTGAAATTTCATATTACTAATACTTGGTTGATGCATGAGATAAAGTAAAAATTTCTTTGGTCTTATTGAAATTTTAAGTGCATTATTTTTGGTTTCATAAGAATAAGGTATAAGGTGTATATGTGAAATTCATGTGTGTAATCTCTAGTTATTTTGTTGAGCATTATTTTGCATGAAAGGATAGGAGAAATAAGGTGTAAAAGTGATTTGATATTTTATTGTAATTTTTGTATGGTGAAATATATTTTGAGAAGAAAATTCATATGGATGTATTGAGAGAGTATTTTTATAACTAAATCTTGAAGTGGCACTAGAAAGATCAATTGTACATGAGACATATTTTTGAAGATATATCTCTAGAAGAGCAATTAAGAGGTATGGGCACATCATACCTTGTTTAAAAGTGTTTGTTGGAATGAATATTTTAGAACATAAGGTGGAGTGAAAAGGATTGTTTTATAAGCATTGTTAGAAATATTTGAGTTAGATTTTGAGACATACATTGTACATGTTTTTTGAAATAAAGTGGAAACACCTATGTTAGGGTTTGTGATAAAATTGTGATTCATTATTTTAATGAATGTGTGAAGGTTTTGAGTATTGGTTTTGAGTTATATTGAAAGTGAATGTGCAAACATTAGATTTGTGAAAGCAACTGTATGAATCGGGAAGATAAGTATTATGTGCTAGACAAGATCTATCATTTAAAAGAGCAATAAATGTGAGACATGTGAAAGCGATAAACTTAATTATTGAGTAGAATATATTGAGCTATTTGCAAGTGGATATCATTCTCTATTTATTCCAGATATTGAATGAATTTTGAGTAGAATATATCTATTTGAAGAAAGTATTTCTGAAAAAGATATAAGATTTATTTGTGTGCAAGGTTTGGAAATATTTAGAACAATTTTATGAGCATCTTGAGGGCAGACTTGAGCAAGTCTTTGAGAAAACTTGAAGGCATATTTGAGCAAGTATTTGAGAAGACTTGAAGGCAAATTTGATCAAGTATTTTGAGAAGACTTGAAGGCAGATTTGAGCTAGATTGGGAGCATGTTTGATTGATGATTTGGTCAAGCTTTGTGTTAAGTCTTGGGATAGATTTAAGACAAAAAAAGAGCAAATTTGTTCAATCTTTGTGTTAAGACATGGGACAGATTTGAGATAGAATTAAGAGTAAATTTGTGATCAGATTTAGATAAAATTTGTGCTAGACTTGGGACAGAGTTTGGTGTAGATTTGTGATCAGAGTTAGAGCAGATTTATGCTAGACTTGGAAAAAAATTTTGTGCATATTTATAAGCAGAGTTAGAGCAAAATTGTACTAGACTTGGGATATAGTTTGGTGTAAATTTGAGATAGAGTTGATAATAGGCTTTGGAGGTGATAGAGCAAATAGGACAATAGTCTCCAGTGGATAGAGATCCATCAGCCAGTGTAGTGGAGATAGAGATATCTTATGGAGAGAGATCCATAAGCCAAAGTAGTGGGGGTAGAAGTCTTTTAGAAGTTCACCAGCCAGAGTAGAGGAGATAGAGTTCTCCTGTGGAGTGAGATCCGTGAACCAGCTGGGAAGATAGAGTTATTCTATAGAGAGAGATCTACAAACCAGTTGAGGAGATATAGTTCTCCTGAATCAAGATCCATGAACCAAAGCAAAGGGATAGAGTTCTATTATGGAGAGAGATCCATGAATCAGAGTAAGGGGAAAGAGTTCTTCTCTGGAGAGAGATCCACAAATTAGATCATAGGAGATTGGTATCTCCTTTCGATAGAGGTCCATAAACATTATAATAGGGAATTGATTCCCAAGATATTTGTTGACAAAATTTAGTAGAAATATTTTCTCTGTGGAGTAGCCCACCTTGGGTGAACCATGTTAAATTTGTGTCTCTTGTGTGTGATGATTTTTGCATTGCTTTGATTACTACCATTTATATTGCCATTAATAATATTGGATAATATTATTTGGGAGAGAAAATTAAAATTTGACCTTATACTATTCACCCTCCCTCTCAATATAAGCATGTGTTCTTCAATTGGTATCATAGGGGGTTCCTTCGAAAGAGTCTAACAGCTTGAAGGAAGATATTATAGGACCACAGATGACATCTAAGAATAAATCTTCATCAAATAAGGCATGATTGTTCGATGGGAGCAATTATGCTTTATGGAGCATAAGAATTAAGACTTAATTGATGGTATAAGGATATGAGATATGGAAATCAGTTGAGTATGGGTTCACAACTATAGCTAATCCTCCCACAGATAAATATGGTAAGCTATTACATGTGAGTAATACAAAGGATATGAATGGAATATTGAGTGGATTACATGAAGCAGAACTTGTGAAAGTTATGCAATGCAAATCAACAAAAGAGATATGAGATAAATTGAAGAAAACCTATGAGGGAAATAAAATTGTTAATATGGCAAAACTACAAAATCATAAGAAAAGGTTTGAAGATTTAAAAATGGAAGAAGAGGAAGACATTGCTACATACTTACTTCATGTGGATGAGATTTTTAATACCATGTGTGGACTTGTATTTGAAATTGAAGACTCCAATGTTGCTCATAAAGTTTTAAGGTCACTTCATACAAGGTATAATGGAAAAGTTTTAGCTATAGAAGAGACGAAAAATATTGATCAGTTGGCTATGGATGATTTACATGGAATTCTCATAGCTTATGAGATGAGAATAGTAAAGGATACCAACTCCAAGAAATAGGTAACTTTCAAAGAATCAAAGAAGAGAAAAGATAAGAAACCAGAATCAAGTGATGAGTCAAGTAGTGATGAAGAAGCTAACTATGGTAGAAGAAACAAGGACTCAAGAAAGCACAAAGGTATGAAAATAGTGAAATATTTTAATTGTGTAAATTTTATTCACTATGCATATAATTTTCCAGAAGGTAGAAGCAGTAGCAATGAAGAGAAATATGATCATAAGAAAAAAGAAGGAGAAAAATCTAGGTATGAAAATAAAAATAGGTATGGTCAAAACAAGCATGAAAATAAGTTCTTTCAAAGGCACAAGAAGAGTTTATATGTTGATAAGGGAAGCAAGGCTTCAAGTGATAGTGATGAAAGACCCTCATATAGTGAATAAGAAAAAATTATATTTTTGGCACTAGAAGAGGAAGAAAATGCTCCCATTGAAGGTAGAGTTGAAAAGTATGAATATGCTCTTGAAGACCAAGGAGTAGAACAAGATTCAAAAAATGAAGAGGAAGGTACAGTAAATCTAGAAGCATAACTTATTTCTGCTCTCAAAGAATTGAAAAATATTTCAAGACTAAAGGCTCAAGTTCAAGAATGTGATGAAGAAAAAGGAAAGCTTATACTAGACCTGACAAACTCAAAAGCTAAGGCAAGGAAAATTAAAGAATTCATGAGTGAAAATCTAGAAGTAAAAGATTTAGAATGTGAAATATTAGAACATGAAGTAGTTTCACTAAGGAAGGAAGTGAAATATTCTAAGGATAAGTTACACATTTTTGGGAAAATTTCAAAGACTCTGGATAAGATTATCAATGCACAAATATATTCATCTATCAAAATAGGACTTGGTTTTGAAGAAGGATCAATATCAAGCTCAAAATAGAAAGAATTTTTACAGGAAGAGAGTGAAGGAAAAATTGAGACTTATGAGGATGAGTTGAAAAATAGAAGCTTCACTACGAAAGGAAACAATGCACAAACAAGGAACATGGATCATCACAAAGAAGAAAGGACCAAGAGACCAGTTGTGAGACAAGAAAAGTCTCCCTAATATCTAAGAATGCTCCACAAGATCAATCACACACAAAAGAGGAAAACCCACAACACCAATATTAAGTGGTAAAACACTACTTCAAATGAAGAAGGGAAACATCCACTATGAAGCTCTAGTATATTACTCAATGATTCAACAATACAAGAAGGCTTCAATGTTATGCAACAATATGCATCAACATGATTTATTAAGATGTAGTAGACAACACCCCTATTTAAAGAGTAGCTTTTCTACTACAACCCTAAAATTGCCCTAATCTTATCACAATCTTATCTTGAGATGTGTGACATATCTTATCACAATCTTATCTTGATATGTGTGAAAAATATTATCACAATATTATATTGATATGTGTGACAAGTGGAATCTATCAAATATTAAAAAGTGATTGATTACTTTTTAATATTTTCTAGAAAAGGGAAAATAACTTTTTCCCACAAATTAAATATTCCTAGCACCCTTATTTTATTGATTAATTGGGTGAGAATATTTTTACATAAAATATAGTTATTTTCTAATTCAAATATTATTATTTAGACTTTATATTTTAGTCTAAGAATAATTTACACAATGTTGCATTACATATTCCAACACTAGTGGGCTCAAGACAAGATTTCTTAAAAGGATGGTTCATGTAATCGATTTGGTCATAAGGCCATGCATTGTAGGGTTCATGAAAAGAAGGAATTTGGTTTTTCTATGAGGAACTTCAAATATGGACATCTCTTTCAAGGGTATTGCTACTCTTGTAATCGATTTGGTCATAAAGCAATCCACTACAGGGTTCATGACAAAAATGAGTATGGCTTCACCAGGAGGAACTTCAAGATATTTGCACCTTCTAAGAACTACAAAATTAAGTGTTACAAGTACAATAATCTAGGGCATAAGTCCAAGTGGTACAAAATAGAGTTTCCAAATCTTCTATATACAATAAATAAGAAGGACACTCAAAAGGATCAAAAGGGTATGTTGAGGAAGAAAGTTGACAAAGAAAAAGAGCATTGTATGTTGGGAGTAGTTTTACTCCCACTCCAAAATTAATTACCTCAAGGAGAGAAGGTGGGGAGGAGGCTGAGCTCTGAACTTCTATCCCATCCGAGCAGGTAGCCCAAATGGCAGTAGCCCAGAAGGTAGAGGAAAGGACAAGGATCAGGGGCTCTAAACTTCTATCCCATCCGAGCAAGTAGCCCAGATGGCAGTAGCATAGAAGGTAGAGGAAAGGACAAGGATCAGGGGCTCCGAACTTCTATCCCATCTAAGCAGGTAGCCTAGATGGCAGTGTTCGTGGTGCTAGATCATGGCAGTAGAAAAGTCTCGGGTTTGAGATGTGGTAGAAGTAGGTGACAAGGTTTTCTTAATATTTTGAGTTTTGCATCGATGGTAGAAGATAAAATGGAGTGTGTGCTCCTTGGGTTTATTTGGTAAGCTAGTCCAAGTGGTATTTTCCCTTGTTCTAGGGTATGAAGGCTAGTGAGGTCACAAGTTTGAGCAGCAACGACAACACCTGAGGGCAGAATAATTTTTTTATAAAAGGTATGCAAAGTTGTGTTTGGCTAAGGAGTTATAAGGATTAATAAATTTTATTATTGTGGTGTGATATGGTTAAGGAGTTATAAGGGTTAATAAATTTTATCATTGTGGTATGGTATGGTTAGGGAGTTATAAGGTTAACAAAGTGATTTAGTTTTTATTTTTAAAAGGGATGAAAGGTGAAATTTTAGATTACTAATACTTGGTTGATGCATGAGATAAAGTAAAAATTTCTTTGGACTTATTGAAATTTGAAGTGCATTATTTTTGGTTTCATAAGAAGGAGGTATAAGGTGTATATGTGAAACTCATGTATGTAATCTCTAGTTGTTTTGTTGAGCATTATTTTACATGAAAGGATAGGAGATATAAGGTGTAAAAGTGATTTGATATTTTATTGTAATTTTTGTATGGTGAAATGTCTTTTGAGAAGAAAATTCATATGGATGTATTGAGAGAGTATTTTGATAACTAACTCCTGAACTGGCACTAGAAAGATCAATTGTTTATGAGATATATTTTTGAAGACATATCTCTAGAAGAGCAATTAAAAGGTATGGACACATCATCCCTTGTTTAAAAGTGTTTGTTGGAATGAATATTTTGGAACATAAGGTGGAGTGAAAAGGATTGTTTGATAAGCATTGTTGGAAATATTTGAGTTAGGTTTTGAGACCTACATTGTGCATATTTGTTGAAAGAAAGTGGAAACACCTATGTTAGGGTTTGTGAGAAAATTGTGATTCATTGTTTGAATGAATGTGTGAAGGTTTTGAGCATTGGTTTTGAGTGATATTGAAAGTGAATGTGCAAACATTAGAAATCAGATTTGTGAAAGCAAGTGTGTGAATAAGGAAAATATGTGTCATGTGCTAGATAATATCTATCTGTTAAAATAATAATAAATGTGAGACATGTGAAAGCAATAAACTTAATGATTGAGTAGAACATATTGAGCTATTTTCAAGTGCATATCATTCTGTATATGTTCCAGAGGTTGAATGAATTTTGAGTAGAATATATCTGTTTGAAGAAAGCATTTCTGAAAATATATAAGCTTTGTTTGTGTGCAAGGTTTGGAAATATTTAGTATAGTTTTGTGAGTAGCTTGAGGGAATATTTGAGAAAGTCTTTGAGAAGGCTTGAATGAAGATTTGAGTAAGTCTTTGAGAAGAATTGAAGGCAGATTTGAGCAAGTATTTTGAGAAGAATTGAAGGTATACTTGAGATGGATTGATATCAGGTTTGATTGATGATTTGGTCAAGCTTTATGGTAAGGCTTGGGGCATATTTAATATAGAATTAAGAGCAAATTTTTTCAAGCTTTATGTTAAGGATTGGGGTAGATTTGAGATAGAAATTAGAGTAAATTTGTGAGAAAAGTTAGAGTATATTTATGCTAGACTTGGAAAAGAGTTTGGTGTAAATTTATGAGTAGATTTAGAGTAGATTTGTGCTAGACTTAGGACAGATTTTGGTGCAGATTTGAGATAGAGTTGAGAACAGGCTTTGGAGGTGATAGAGCAAAGAGGACATCAGTATCTAGTAGATAGAGATCCATCAAGAAGTACAGTGGGAATAGAGGTCTCATGTGGAGAGAGATCCACAAGCCAGAGTAGTGGGGGTAGAAGTCTTCTAGAATTTTACTAGAAATAGTAGAGGGGATAGAGTTCTCCTATGGATAGAGATCCATGAACCAGAGTAAGGGGAAAGAGTTATCCTATGGAGTGAGAATCATGAACCAGCTGGGAAGATAGAGTTATTTTGTAGATAGAGATACACAAACCAATTAAGGAGATAGAGTTCTCGTGGATCAAGATCCATGAACCAAATAAAAGGGATAGAGTTCTCCTATGGAGAGATATCCATGAATCAGAGTAAGGGGAAAGAGTTCTCCTATGGAGAGAGATCCAAAAATCATAGCATAGGGTATTGGTTTCTCCTTTGAAAAGATGTCCATAAACATTGTAATAGGGAATTGATTCCCAAGATATTTGTTGAGAAATTTTAGTAGAAATATTTTCTTCGTGGAGTAGCCACCTTGGGTGAACCACATTAAATTTATGTCTCTCTTGTGTGTGATGATTTGTGCATTGCTTTGATTAATACCATTGATATTGCCATTTATAATATTGGATAATATTTTTTGGGAAAGAAAATTAAAAGTTGGTCTTATACTGGTCACCCCCCCTCTCAGTATAATCCTATGTTCTTTAGATCAATTTGATAGGGAGAACCTGAATGTATAAGAAGAGGACATGGAAACTAGTGATGGATTTGATCCTATTGAAGGACCTTATGATCAAGTCACCTTCAAATCACACAATCATATCTTGAATTTATTTAGGTAAAACAAACAAGCCTTGAATGAAGCCTTGGATAGAGACACCCACTTTGATGAAGCTAGAATGTCTCATCATCAAACCAATTCTCCTCAAAATATCTGCATTAACCCTTTGTTTCAATATTCTCATAATGTTAATCCATTTCATAAACCCAC
The DNA here is from genome assembly GCA_028583015.1 of Wollemia nobilis. NCBI lineage: Eukaryota > Viridiplantae > Streptophyta > Pinopsida > Araucariales > Araucariaceae > Wollemia > Wollemia nobilis. The sequence continues at coordinate 862,361 of JAQPPZ010001870.1, forward strand.
ATATGCTACTACAACAACCACCAACATTGGGAGAATTTTGCAACCTCCTCCAACTAGTAGCACATCCAAAAATAATGTTCAATTTCCTTCTCATCCTATCCCTTTTGCTTCCAATGCAAATACTATTCTTCCTCTTAATATTCCTTCTTCTATTCCATCAAATATAAATAATTTCCCACAATAATATGGTACAAAAAAAATTATATACCATAGCCCATACCATAACAATGTTAATACTTCCATAATTAACCAAGTTCCCTTTCAACAACCCACTTATAACAATTATAACCCACAATTAGGAAACCTTTGGGTGAATATTTCAACAACACCCCATGTTGCATTACACAACAACAATCTAGACATTCAAATTTTAACAAGTATAGTAAAACAATTGGCATTAAGAATGGATACACTTCAAGCTTCAATTTTCACTTATTCTTATAAGGAAATGTGCAATCAAACTTTAGATCATTTAGTAGCCTCTAGGACTTATCCTAAGAATTTTTCAACACCTATTTTACCCATGTATAAGGGAATGGAATACCCTATAGAATATTTAAGGATGTTTAGAATAACATGTCATGATATCATATATGATGATATGTTGTTACTAAAAATATTTCCTAAGAGCCTTGGAGGTATGGCTTTGGAATGGTATTATCAACTACCCCACCATTCCTTAAGAAAATTTGAGCAAAACACTAAGTTATGTGTCCAAAAATTTGGAGCTTATGTGGAGAAAGGAGAAACTCTCCAAGATTTATACCTTTTAAAGCAAGCAAAATATGATTTTTTATAGAATTTTTATCTCAATGGAGGAATTTAGTTGGATGGTTAAGATACACCCCACCTCCTTGAGATATGCTAGAAATATTTATTGGAAACTTGCAAGAACAAATATCATATTAGTTGGAAACAACAACTATTACCTCTTTCAAACAAACAATAAATATGGCAAGAAGAGTAGAGAAGGCCCTTATAAGAAGATGCCAACTCAAGTCAAGGAAATAAGAAGAAATACTAATGGAAAATTGATATAAGAACAAGCATGTAGTTAAAAATGGGATAACAAATAGTAGATCAACTAAAAATGTTAATACAATTAGTACCATGCAAAATTTGGAACTCAACAAACCTCAACAACCCCCACCAAGAAACTTCAATAGACTCAACGAACCCCTTTCATCGATCCTTAAGAAACTTATTAAAGCTAAGATGATCAAACTATATCCTATAATACAACCTAATACAATGGTATTTTGGTATAAAACCAACCAACACTATGACTATCATAGGGTGGATGGGCACATGACAAGTCAATGCAAGAGGTTGAAACACATGATTTAGGACTTTATATGAGGGTCATATTGTTGTAGATGAATCCCAACCCACTCATAATCATAAGCCTTTAAATGATCAACCTCCATAAACAAACACCCACAACCAACGAAGATATAGGGATCTTCCAAAATCCCCTATCTAATCATGAAAAATAGACAACCAACAAAGTATCCTACAATAGTGTGCCACCCCCTATAACAACATGGTCGGTATGATAGAAACTACCACAAGACAACAAGCTCAACATAAACAACCTCAACAACATACAAGTTCATTTCCTAGCCAACTTTCTAAGCCATCCTTAGTTCTTAAGAGTACCCAAAAAATATGCACAAGTTTTGAAAAACCAACCTTAGTGTTGAAATGATAACCAAATTATCCTTCAAACTCCAACAATAGTTAAGTAACACACCTACCAAGATATCTCTCTTAGATCTTTTAAAAGATTTCCCTTTTCATAGGGAAGCCTTGATGAAGCTTCTAAGTCAACAATCTATCCTATAAGACCTCCCCCCTAGTAACCTAGCCAATGTTGTAGGTACTCTTGGGATAAATCACATATATTTTTATTAACGATCTTCCTTCCTCAAACTTACAAGGGGATTATCCTCTTTACATTATTGGATATATTGGGAAAAAATAATTAAGAGGATATTGGTGGACAATGGTTCCTCCCTTAACATATGCACTTAAAAATTATTCTAAATTTTTTCACTTAGGGAGGAAGATTTAACCAAATCTAATTTCATCATAAAGGCTTTCAAAAATGAGTCTCAAGAAGCCTACGATATCCTATCCCTTCCCCTTAGGGTAGGATCCAAGATCTTAGATACCTTATTTTAGATAGTATCTTATCCAACATATTTTAATCTTCTTCTTGTACAACCTTGGATTCATGCAATGAAGGATGTCCCTTCTACTCTTCATCAATGTCTAAAATATAATTTTAAAAATCAACTTATCACCATACTAGGTGACCCTCATCCATTCTAATACTATTCAGTGGTTGAGAAAACCTAATCTAAAATCAAATTTTTTCCATCTATTTTTCTTCACAAATTTCCTCCTTCTACTTGTTCTACTTATTCTTTTCATCATCCTTCTCCATCATCCAAAATCACCAAGGAGTTTAAAAACTTCAGAATAAGGAACCACCAATCATAATCCCATCATAATATCAAAATGGCATGGGCTATGAAAGCACGACAAAAAAAGTTTTGTTAAGCCCCTCCTCACATAAAGTTTAATTCTAATTTATAATTAATTATTGTCGTAAAGGGTCATACCCTTTGCCCATTCACAACCTTTGAATGGGTATATTAACCCATTCAAAGACTCACAATTTATCATCATCAAACATATACATTTTACTTACCATTGAGTGGTCTCTTATATATTTAACCACGATTCTTTTCAAAGTGATCCCTGTTCCATTGTTATCCAAGTTATTTAATTAAAATTCTTGTAGGTATAAGTTGAATTCTTGCATCTGGTATCATAACGATTACTTCTTGAACCCTATCACATCCTTGCATCCATATTATACCATCATCAAAGTATAAAGCACTCAAAACATTCATAGTCTCACCTGATAACACCATATACCACTCATTTTTTCGTCCTGTCAACCAAATAGTTGTCACCAGCGAACATCAAATCAATTTCGATGACTTCTCATTGTTCACACCCCTTGTTTCTTTTCACTGGACACAACACACTCAAAATCGCTCGAACGTCGCCTTCGATCCAAGTGAAACTGGTCAACGAAAAGAAGAAAATACAGTGAAGAGGAACACTGTTGGGTACATCTCGTAGAAGGTAGACACCAAAATTTGATCAAGTAAATAGATAAAAATCCATACCAAAACATAGATAAATCTTCCACAGGCAGTAAAAGCGAGATTCAGGCCTCAAAAAGTCGACAAATGGAGAAGAAAATAAATAAAAAAAAATTCTATGACATTTTCGACGGAACTAACAGGAAAATGATGATAAATTATAAGAATTAAAAATTTAATATAAGTTTTTAAAGTTTTTTTGCCATCAAAAAAGAAAAAAACCATTGACCGGATTGCCATCAATGTGAAGCGTAGGAAAATCACAATAAATTATCCCACATCGTGGGTACCAGAGCATGCGAAATTTTTATAAAGTTATAAACATGCTAATTAAAGTGTGACTTTGGTCACATCCTCTCACCTAACCAAACCTTCACATGACCCTAAACCGTGACAAGTGGTAAGTTTTCTTTCTTTAATTTCATCAAATTCAAAGATATTGTTTCGTTCTGCTCTACCACCAACACCCCGCTCATCCCTCTCTTCACTCTGCTCGTCTCCCCACTTTGCCTCGAATGTCGTGCCCTACCATTGCCACCTGCTGCCTCATACCACGTGTTGTTGTCACTGGTCATATCATACTCTACTAGTGTCAAATTAAATATTGCTCTCTGCTACTATCAATTAAATATAGAGAATAAATTATAAAATGTTGTTAGGGCAATTAGCCCACCAAATTTTGATAAAAAAGAGGTTGACAATTTTTTTGCTCAAATATTGCAAAACAAAAAAAAATTGACAATAACAACTTTTTGCAACCCAATTGTGCAATATTAAAAACAAATTTTTACCAAAAGTGCCAAAGCAACTTTTTGTAAAAGTTGCTAAACAAATTTTTCAAAGTTGTCTCAATATTTTGGTGATAAATTCTTCCAAGTTGAACCACAAAAGATTCACATGGCTAACAGACGACGATCACAAGATATCACTATGGATAAACTTCTCTAAGAAATTTGCAAAGGAAACGATGAGAATGTAGCTAAGACACACGAAATTCAGGAAATAATACTCGCATTAAACTTAAAACTAGAATCTATCAGCCAAAATCTGGCAATAGTGCAAACAAATCAAAATAGTGGAGGATTGCCACCTTGAACACCATTAGGAGGGCCACAAACATCCATCCTCCCCAAAACTACCAAGTTAGAATTTCCAAAATTTGAAGGTGGTGATCCTACAAACTAGATTTATCGAGCAGAGCAATATTTCTCGTTAAATCAAATTCTTGAAAGACAAAAGGTGCATATTGCATCCTTTCACTTAGAGAACGAAGCCATCCAATGGTATCAACGGTTTAAAAAAACCAACAGTATTCTTACTTGGTTTGCCTTTACAGAAAACTTATTAGTATGGTTTGGACCTAGCGCTTTTGAAAATTTCATAAGAGCTCTCACAAAATTATGCCAAACCACTTCGGTAAAAGAATATCAAGCTGAATTTGAAAGATTGGCATATCAAAAAACCGGATTAGATGCTTCCTTCTTTCAAGATTGTTTCATAAATGGATTAAAGAAAGAAATTTGAATAGAGGTACAAATGTATAGACCCAAAATATGATGGAGACCATAGGATTGGCGAAACTAGCGAAGGATAAAATAAGGGCACAACATTGATTGGGGAAACCACCCATGGGGAAATCATCAAATAGTTACAATAACCCCAAAACAATGCAAAATGGGAGGGTAAAAAATTCATAAACAACTCCCAAAATCAACCCAACCCTACCAATTAAACGCCTTAGTTTTGAAGAAATGAAGGAACGACAAGCTAAAGGTCTTTGCTACCACTGTGATGAAAAATTTGACCAAAATCATAAATGTGCCTCATGGAAGTTGTATATTCTGGATTCTACAGATTGTGGAAATTCCTTCGAAGAATAAACTAAGATAGCAATAGAAGTAATATCTGACACACCAGAAAGTGAAGAAAAAGATACACCTAAGGTATCCTTCAACACCCTAGAAGGATTTTATGCTCCACAAATGATGAGGGTAAAAGGGAATTTTAAGAAATAAAACCTTATTGTGCTCCTAGACTCGGGTAGCATGCATAATTTTATCGATCCAAGGGTGGCTAAACAAGCTAATTGTTTTATATATCCTTGTAATAATTTCAAAGTAATGATTGGAAACAGGGGAAAAATTGCATGTACAGGTAAATGTCGTGATATTAAACTAACTATGGGATATTATAACATGAAATGATACATGTATATACTTACCCCTAGGAGGTTTTGATATCATACTAGGAGTACAATGGCTACGAAAATTGGGCATAGTTCAATGGGAATTTGATGAATTATGGATGAATTTCATAGAGAATAATCAAACTTATACTATCAAAGGATTAAAATATGGACCCTCACAAATCATAAGTTCTCATAGAATGGAGAAAATTATCCATAAAGGAAGCAAAGGAATGGTAGCACAATTATTTTCAATCCAACCCACTCATGAAGAATATGAGACATCAGAGTTACAGAAGATTTTAGAACACCATAAAGAAGTATTCAATGAACCAAAAGGACTACCTCCACAATGAAGTCATGATCACTCTATTCAACTACTTCTAGGTTATCCACCCCCTAATATTAGGCCTTATCGTTATCCAAATCTACAAAAGACTAAGATAGAGAAGCTAGTACAATAGCTTCTTAAAGAAGGGGTCATTAGATCTAGCATAAGTCCATACTCCTCTCCAGTTATATTAGCAAGGAAGAAGGATGGGTCATGGCATTTATGTGTCAATTTTAGAGCACTTAACAAAATGACCATCAAGGATAAATTTTCTATTCGTCATAGATGAGCTACTATATGAACTACACGAGGCTGCCTATTTTTCCAAATTAGACTTACGATCGAGCTATCACCAAATTAGAGTTAACAAAAAGGACATTCCAAAGACCATATTTTGCACTCATGAAGGGCACTATGAATTCTTGGTGATGCCATTTGGCCTTACCAACGCTCCTTCCACTTTTCAAATTTTAATGAACAAGGTATTCCACCCTTTCCTTCACAAATTTATCTTATTTTTCTTTGATGACATCCTGATTTACAGCAAAACATGGGAAGATCATTTGAACCATATTAGCCAAGCATTAAAAATATTGAAGGAAAATAAACTCTATGCAAATAAATCAAAGTATTCCTTTGGAAAGCAATAAATTGAATACTTAGGACACATTGTCTCTAAATACAGAGTTAAGGTAGATCCTTGCAAAATTGAGGATGTGAAAATTTGGCCTATTCCAAAAACCTTAAAAGGTCTACGAGGGTTTCTAGGGCTAACAGGATATTATCAAAAATTTGTCAAAAATTATGGAAAAATTGCAGCTCCTCTAACAACATTGCTGAAGAAAAATGCCTTCAAGTGGTCATCTCAAGTGGATGAAGCCTTCACTACATTGAAAAATGTCATGTGTACCACTCCTATCTTAGCCCTGCCTAACTTTTCTAAACCATTCATCATTGAAATTGATGCCTCGGGGGTAGGAATAGGAGCAGTACTCATGCAAGATGAAATACCTCTAGCCTTTACAAGCCAAGCATTTTCTAAAAAGAATCTAGCCCGTTCTACCTATGAAAAATAAATGTTGGCAATTGTTCACGCTATTCAGCATTGAAGACCTTACCTTATTGGACAATATTCCATTATACACACTGACCATCATAGCTTAAAATACTTCTTGGAACAACGTACTAATACCCTAGAACAACAAAAGTGGATTACGAAACTACTTGGTTATGATTACAAAATTACATACAAAAATGGAAAGCACAACATGGTGATCGATGCACTTTCTATAAAATTTGAAGACACGCCTCAATTCCATGCCCTTTCCTCCCTTATCCCCAAATGGCTAGATGAGGTATACGAATAATGGATTAATGACCCTACTACCCATGACCTAATTCAACAACTCCAACATAATCCTAATAGCAAACCTCCATACACTTGAACGGATAATATATTAAGGTACAAAGAAAGGATGGTCCTCACCCCAAATTCCTCTTATCATGAAAAACTTCTCCAAGAATTACATACCTCACCCACGACCGGACATGCAGGATTCTTAAAAACATATAAAAGAGCAACTAGATCTTTTTATTGGGTAGGTATAAAAAACTACATCAAAACATTTGTAAAAGCATGTGAAACTTGCGAAAGACATAAAGGAGAGACACTTGCTACTCTAGTATTACTTCAACCTCTTCATATACCTACCAAAACATGGATGAATATTTCGATGGACTTTATTGAGGGACTACCAAAGTCAAGAGGAAAAACAACCATTTTTGTAGTAGTTGATCGCTTATCTAAATATGCCCATTTTTGTCCAGTGGCTCATCCTTATACCGCTAGCACTATAGCCCACCTCTTCCTAGATAACATCTTTAAATTACATGGTATACCTTCAACAATTGTTAGTGATCATGACCCAACTTTTACTAGCAATTTTTGGAAGGAATTTTTCAAATTACAAGATACTCAACTTTGTATGAGCTCCGCTTACCATCCTCAAACCGATGGCCAGACAGAAGTTGTTAATAAATGCTTAGAAACTTACCTTCGTTGTTTCATCTCTACTCAACCACTCCATTGGGTAAAGTGGCTTCCATTAGTAGAATGGTGGTATAACACGTCCTACCATACATCCATCAAAATGACTCCTTATGAAGCATTATATGGCCAAACATAGCCATCACTCACTTCTTATATTCCAGGAAGTACAAAGGTACAAGCAGTGGAAATGGAACTCTCTACTCAATATGACATTCTATAGATCCTAAAAGAGAACTTACACATCGCCCAAAATTGCATGAAGCAGCAAGCCGATCAACATAGAAGTGAGTGTAGTTTTCAGGAGGGTGATAAGGATTTTGTACACCTCCAACCTTACCATCAATCCTCTCTCAAAAAAAAGGGTTCACAGAAGTTAGCACCCAAGTTCTACGGATCTTATAAGATTATCTAATGTGTTGGGGCCATTGCTTACAAACTAGAGTTGCCACCAACTTCCAAAATTCATCTCGTCTTTCATGTATCTTGCCTTAAGCCAATAATGGGAGCCAACATCACTATAGAAACTAACCTTCGTAAATATACTGATTGTGGAGTACTTTTGGTTGAACCAAAAGCTATCTTGGATCGTCGCTATCATCACCTTCGTACTCGTGATATCATGAAAGTTCTGATTCATTGGAAAGGTCTACCTTTAGAAGATGCTACTTGGGAAACTCTTCACGATATCCAGCAACAATTTCCAAATTTCCATCTTTGAGGACAAAGTTATTTTAATGAGGGTGGCATGTTAAGCCCCTCCTCACATAAAGTTTAATTCTAATTTATAACTAATTATTGTCACAAAGGGTTATACCCTTTGCCCATTCACAACTTTTGAATGGGTATATTAACCTATTCAAAGACTCACAATTTATCATCATCAAACATATACATTTTACTTACCATTGAGTGGTCTCTTATATATTTAACTACGATTCTTTTCAAAGCGATCCCTGTTCCATTGTTATCCAAGTTATTTAATTAAAATTATTGCAGGTATAAGTTGAATCCTTGCAAGTTTGAAGACCAAGTTTGAGACTATGTGAAAAGAGAGCAAGTGAAAAAATAATAATCTTATAATATTTTAATATTATGATGTTTTGCCAACAAGGCCTTTCAAAAGGAAAATAAATCAAGTTTAAAAGAAATAATAATATAATGATTTGCATTATAATATATGGTACAAAGGTTACAATAATCATTAAATGATGTTAAAATATTATCCTTAAGAAAAGACCCAAAATAAGGTCCGAGGTGTAGACCAATTGGTTCATCCAAACCCCATAAGGGGGTAGAGGTCCAAGGTTCAAATCTCGGGCCTCGTTGGACTGAACACTTGTCCCTTTCCTGGTGCTTTCAATAGCGTAAAAGGTTTAAAATGATTGTGGCATGATGGTTATAGGGGCGGACTGCGCGAAGATCTGTGTGGCGGCTTCCGGGGCGGACAATGCAGAATACCGTGGCGGCCATAAAAGCCGGACAGCCTTCTCGAATTTGTGGCACCTACCGATTCCTACATGTAAATACAAAAAAAAAAAAAAGACCCAAAAGGAATTGAGATATTTAAATTCATTGAATTTAAATTATTATAATTAAAATCTAATATAAATCAAAAGCCAAAGTTTGATTTTAAAATGTGCCGATGTTGGATGTGAATGCCTTCAAAGGCATATTAATAATGCAAAGACTAAGGTCGATAGTTGTGCAATATAATAAAAAAATTAACCGCCTTTTTCATCGATCGAATAGCAACAGAGAAGAAGAAGTCAATCAAATTCTTCTAGGAGGAAGATTTTGTTGAAAATCATGGAGAGTGCAAAAATAGTTCCAAGGTGCTGACTACCACAAACAACAGTTGAGGCTTGGCTAAGGCATTCGTGGAGGTTGGTCTCAATTTCAAATCCCATGTAGTTTTGTTTTTGTGAAGGAGGAAAGAGCTTTTCATTTTTGATGAACCTTGTGAGAATCGAACATTGTATAGGTGAGAGTATACCTTGGTTCTCATGTGGGTGCATAGCGCAGGCGGTAGCCTAGATTTGGCTAGGGTGTTGTGGTGGCTAAGGTCACGGTTTTGATTTCGGTGGTGGTTGTTGATGCACGTGCAAATATTTTTATGATGTGGGTCAATTATTAAGGTATGCAATTTTTGAGTTAAATCTACCAAAGGTTTTTGGAAAATGAAAATTGTTTTGAGGTTACGTAACATTGAAAGGGCCAAAGTGTGGAATTTTTTAGGGAGTCATAAGGTGTGTTAATTAAATATTTTATTTTAGGTTCTTAAGAAGTAAATCAAGTATTGGATATTATAAGGTGTAAACAAGGAACTTTATTTTTGATATGTGTTGAATATTATTTTGAAAGTGAAAGAGATTATAAGGTGTAAACAAGGAACTTTATTTTTTATGTGTTGAATATTATTTTGAAAGTGAAGGAGATTATAAGGTGTAAACAAGGAACTTTATTTTTTGTGTGTTGAATATTATTTTGAAATTGAAGGAGTGATAAGGTGTATTTGTGACTTGACATTTTATTGTATTTCTTGTATGGTGAAATAATTATTGAGGTGAATATTCTTGTGGAGATTTTTGAGATAGATTGTTGCTATCTAACCTAGAATTGGCAAAAATATTTGGTTGTGAGTAAAACAGGTTTTGAAGACATATTGCCATCAAAGAAAAGAGGTATTGAAATGTTGGAATGAATGTTGTGAAATATAAGGTGGAGTGAAAAGGATTGTTTGATAAGCATTGTTGGAAATAACTTAAGTAAGTTTTAATATGCTTCATTGGTGAATGTTTAGAGAACATTTGAGATAGAGATTGAGAATTATTTGAGCCAGGGTTTGAGACCCACATTGTGCTCTTTAATTGAAGAAAAATAAAAACACTTGTTTAGGGTTTGTGAGCAAGTTGTGTTTCATTGGTTGAATCATTGAGTGAAATTCTTGAGCATTGGTTTTGAGTGATATTGAAAGTGAATGTACAAACATTAGAAATTAGATTTGTGAAAGTGATAGACTTAATTATTGAGTAGGATATATTGATTTTTTGATAGAGTACATCATTCTCTATATGTTCTAGAGGTTAATTGAATTCTTGATAGAATATGTCTAAACTACTTCAAGTTAAAGGAATTACTTTGAAGACTAGACAAAGCATTTTATAGTATTGTGAGGAAGATTTTAGATTGATTGAGCATTTTTTGTGAGCTATTTTGAGCATGTGTTAGAGAAGGTTTGAGCATGTACTAGATAATATTTGAGCATGTATTGGTGAAGACTTGAGAGTAAATTGAGCAAGTTCTTGAGTGAACTTGAAAGCAGATTTGAGCAAGTCTTGGTGAAGAATTGAGAGCATATTGAGCGAGTCTTGGTGAAGACTTGAGAACATATTTGAGTAAGTTCTTGAGAGTACTTGAAGGAATATTTGAGAAATTCTTGGTGAAGACTTGAGGGCATATCTGAGCAGAGTTTATTGATTGATTTGTTCAAGCTTTGTGTTAAGTCTTGGGATAGATCTGAGTAGAGTTGATTGATTTATTTGTTCAAGCTTTGTGTTAAGGCTTGGGGTAGATCTGAGCAGAGTTAATTGATTGATTTGTTCAAGCTTTGTGTTAAGTATTAGGGAGGATTTGAGTAGATTTGATTGATTGATTTGATCAAGCTTTATATTACGGCTTGATGATAAATTTGAGATAGAAGTTAGTGCAGATTTATGAGCATATTTGTGAGTAGAGATAGAGAAGATTGGTACTAGATTTAGGATAGATTTTGGTTTAGATTTGAGATAAATTTGAAAGCAATATTTGGAGGTGACAGTAAAGAGGGCTGCAATCTCTAGTGGATAGAGATCCATTATCCAGGGTAGTAGGGATAGATGTATCCAGTGGATAGAGATCCATTAGCCAGAGTATTGGGGCAAAAGTTTCTAGAATATCATCATCCATAGTAGAGGGGAAAGAGTTATCATGTGGATAGAAATTCATGAATCAGAGCAAGGGGAAAGAGTTCTCCTATGGAGTGTGACCCATGAACCAACTGGGAAGATAGAGTTCTTATGTGGAGAGAGATCCATGAACCAGTTTAGGAGACAAAGGTCTCCTGGATCAAGTTCCATGAACTAGAGAAAGGGGGAAATAGTTCTCCTATGGACAGATATCCACAAACCAGAGTATAGGGGATTGGTATATTCTTTGAATAGAGGTCTATAAACATTGTAATAGGGAATTGATTCCTGTTGGAGCCAAATTTGACTCAACATCAGAGACCCCCAATTTTAAATTTTTGGTTTCAATAAATTTAGCAAATGTTGTTGGTCTCTATTGCATTCTCCTCTAAGAAATTGATTTTCAATGGTTTAGTCCCTAGGAGTAGTTATAAAAATTTGTCCTACTCAAGTTTGAAGTCATAAGCTTGTCCGTTAATAAAATTTTCCTTATAACTGTTAATCTTATCAGATAATCAAATGTTCACTAAATTTCCTTAACCATTGAAAGCATCCAAATATTAAAAGGGTTTATGAAAATAAATTTTTGAAAAAATTGTTGAAATGAACCCCAAAGTCCTATTGAATGTCTAATGGAATTTATTAAATCTTTCGAACCTAAATGCATGAACCTAAAGTATAAAAACTATAACATTGAAAAATAAGGGTATCCTCCGAAGGGTAAATAGAAAAGAAAAAACCATAATCCAAGAATATAACCTAAGGTTTTAAACAACTTGATTAAATAAAAGCAAATGAGGGTCACACACCCCTTTGTGTAAACATCGATCACTTTTTATAAATACAAAGGCGATGCTCAAATTTATCTTGACCAGATGGACGTGCTCTCATAAATAAATCAAGGGTCAAATCAAATGAGTAGATAAAATTCCATGGTCAAATATTATAACCCAAAGTCTAAGAGGGCATTGAAATAACTAACATTAAGGGTACGCACCCCCTTCTTATTAAAGGTCATGAAAATAAAAAAGATCTGAGGGCAACGATATGATGTGGTTAAATAGAATGGTCGTGCTCACTCGGAATATAAAAGTATTAACATTGAAAGGGTTTAGGCACCCAAAAATTAATCAAACCATTAATCAAGATTTATGAGGGTCTAACAAGTTAGTAATTTCCCCCTTTTGCCTAATCAAAGTGACTTAATTTTTAATTATGCACCTCATCAGTTATCGAGCATGTAGGTCAAAAAAGATCAATAGTCACACCTAATCACCGATCAAGTCAATGGTTGTGCTCTTAGCAGATCAACTAGCCAATGAAATCCTTTCATCTAAACAAAAGGTAATTACCCTTCATCTTCACCAGATCTGACGATAGTGCATGCCCTCGATTAGATCCGAAGGTCGCACCCCCATGAAGTCATCAAGGGTTGACAAGTCAAAAGTAGGGGTTATCAAAGTGCATGTCACATTTGATCCAATGACAGCACCAGATCCCGATCAGATCCAATGGTGGCTCTCAAACTAAATATGAAAAGGTTAACATTAAAATTATTAAGTACCTTGGGATTAATTAAGTTGCTAACTATGATTAATGAGGGTCATAATACATTGTTAATCACTCCCCTTACAATAATCACAAATTAATAAAAAATAAAAAAGCATGTGCACCTTATGTTTTCTTTAGTAGATCTATGGCAATGCTCATAGCGACTTAATAGAATATTAAAAGCTCATATCTAAGTCAAAGTTAAAATTCCCCTGCAATTGGTAGATCTAATGGAAAATATGGCTCCTTCCCAATTCAATGAATGCATGTTCGCCAAAGGTAACCTGAGTTAACCGAAAGTATTATAAATACTCATGATTTAAACATTGTGTAGATCTGAGGTAATCAATGGTTGTGTTCAAATACAATCCTATCCGATGGTTGTGCATCATTCATAATAATCCAAAGCTTGGACATTGGATGGGCCAAAGGAAATCAATGGCCACGCACGCTCCAAAGCCAATCTAATGGTAGCACTCTTCCACAAGGCAAGTTAACATTGACTAGTCAAATCACACCTCATAAGCTAATCCAACAATCACGCTCATTCCAAACAAATATTAGACGATAGCACTTCACCAAAAACCATCAGATGATGACAAAATGATCATCAAGAGAATTATAGTCAAAATAATATTGGATGACTGCGCTTGATTGTACCTAGATCTAACGACTGCACTTAATCAAGGTTATAAAAAAAGTAAAATAAGAGGCTCACATCTCTATCTGATCTGATGATGACACTTGACCTTGCATAGATCTAACACTAACGCATAGTCAAATCATCTGAAAGCTAAGGTATATGATTTGTTTTTGCGGTCGAATGATTAATTAAGGTAAGTACCACCAAATGCTACCCCTAATTATGATTAAGGGAGGGTCTAATACATTGCTAATAACCTCCCCCTTACTTGTTTAATCTCGGTGCATATCTAAAAAATTGGATGAGCGTGCACAACAAGATTTTTGATCAAACGATGGATTCTTATAAATGTGAGCAAGGTTTAAAGTATTAGGTTTAAAATATAGTAGAAATTTATAATCACCATGTGGAAATTAATAAAACAAGAGTTTATATGACTAATACATAGGTAAAATTAAGTCAAAAATTATACGTCTAAGACTAAGCATTTGTGATTGGTTTATCAATAAATCATAATTTTTCACTTAGTATATATGGCCAACCTTAGTGTACATATATTATGTCGTGTGGCTAACAATCATGCAGGGCCATAGAGATCAACGACAAAAATTGAAATCGACAAGATCTAATGGTAAGCATGATGTGAGATGCTCGAGAAGGTAATATTATGACTAAGATACCCTAAGCCTTGAGCAGATTAAAGGATTTCAATGGGTGTATGCCTCCATGAACAAATATGATGAACAATGACCAGAGAAAAGGGGTCACCTCATAACGATACGTATTTTAAGCTAACACCTGAGCAGGACCAAGGTGGTGGATCATCCACGAGAACAACCACTAAAAAGAGTGAACTACAACAAACAACAATGACTATAGGGTAAATTAAAGTATAGGTAAAAGACTAGAAGAAATGGCTAATTTAGGTAGTAGCCAGGGGATAAAATGAACAAACTATCAAATAGAATCACACAGACTATACCAAAACAAGGATGATATAGACTATTCGGGTGACGAGCCTTGTACAAAAGAATAAAATCAGATCTTTGTATATCCACTGAATGTGATCGCGTACTATGTGAGAAACAAGATAAGCCAGTTTGAGGTGGGATCATACATGAATTCTCTCAACTTATAAATAGGGACATTAAAGGTGAAAAAAGAGACATCAATGAGAAAAACAATGAAGTGCAAAATACAAAAGCCTCAATGGTGCAACCAGCTCATGTTCTACATATTCAGAAGACATAAGAAGCACGACAAAACTAAGAAGATGTTTCAGCATACATAAAGCTTTTCACTCAATGCTTTGATGGAATATAGTTACAGAGGGGTCACTCCGATGGAGTATAGTTATGGAAGTACCATATAGGTGCTTCCAGCTCTTGTTTTCCATTTCCTCCTACCTATCACTACCCTCCTCTTTCTAGGCATTCTCTCTTGACCATCATCACTGTCCACTCCACATAGCACCATATCTCCACCGTCCACTGAGCAAATCAACTCCCATTGCTCCCTCCTCCCTCATATCCATCATGTTATCAATGCCATTCCGTCCATTTGCCACCCACACTCCATATCTTCTCTTCACCGTCACGTCGGGTCCCCCTTTGTCCTACGTCAAAATTTCACTACAGTAACCTAGTTTATTCTCGATTGATAAAATCGAATAATTGGAAAAAATAAGAAAAATAAAAGTTCATGTATATATGTATATACTGCTTCACCAATCATATACGTTAATAATCACCTAATACACCACCAAATCAGAGCTTCCTTCGAACCAATGATAAGCAAAGAAAAAATTATAATTATGTGTAGATTAGAAAATATGGAGAGCACACTCAGAATATCAGAGGAAAGGGTGACAAGTGTAAGGCCAAGATCAGGCCAATAATAATCGAATCAAGAACTAGAAGCTATAAAAGGAAGCATCCAGGTTCAGAATCTGCATCAAGCATTTAGAGATAGCATTTTTGCTAAGAGGTATACTTGAGTGCCCCTAAGAGTTGTGTTGTTGTATTCCTTTGTGTCTATTTTTCTTTGTTCATCCCTCATTCTTCCCTTTGTTGTGCAGGTTTTGGTAGAATTGTGCCTGAGAAGCTGAGGATATTTCCAGTCTTTTTGAGCTTGAAACTCAGATATTTTTCTCATTACCCAAATTGGAATGAAGTCTTGTTACATTATTTGAACAAAGACTTCTCATTGTATTAAGAGCTTTTTAACAGAGTTTAATGGCATTCTGCCCACTTTGCATGTAATTCATTTGGAAAAATTAATACAATTATGGGGTGTTAGTTCTGCCATTTTTGTCTACAGTTCTGTGTGTTTCCTCATAGTAGATTACATTATTTGAATGTGTTATGAGCATTTCTCTCATTGGTTAACTTTTAGATTCACTATGATATTCGACTAAGTCTAATAGCACCAATTTCTCTTTTCTCCATTCTTTCTATTCATATTTTAAAGCATTGTTAAATTGCTATAACAACCCAATGAATCTAGGCATCGGTCTACATAAGGCATAATAATTGTTGTTGTCTTTGCTTGGTCATTTTATATATAAGTAGCATATAACTAAAATTTGGAGTGCTTAAACTTGTAAAATCTGAAGTTTATCACTAGGGTTTCCTTACCCATTCTGGTTATTTTCTTTAGCAATATATCTTTTATCAGAATAAAGAGGTAGGTCGACCAGAGCCTGTAATAGCTCATTGGTTTCAAATGATTTCTTGTAGCATGACAAATCAACCCTATGGATGCAAGAAATTGTTCCAATAATTTTTTGGTATTATTTTCAGGGAGGAATTTTTAAATTCTTAACCTAGATTTGACAACGATTATTATTTTAATCAACAAGTAACCAATTAGAATAAAGAACCTACATTTTTTATTTTTAATGAATTTTACGTTCTTTATTTTATTTTATCCATAATTTTCATTTTCTTTTGAAGTGTTCTTGGTGTTTCTTGATTTTCCCCAAGAACCATCTCTTGTGAGGTTGAGAGTTAAAAATCAAGCAATCTTGATAATACATTCTATTCTTTCTGCACTACCTATGCTGGTGACTCTATCTAGATGAACCCAAAAATAAAAAATCAAGGAAGAAGGAGCAGAACGTGTTAGCGCACACCAGGAGAAGTGGTAAGGAGTTATTCCTAAAATTTGAGAACCCTGAGGTACTTACCTATAATCAAAGAATACCACTTCTTAAGAATACTATGCATGAAAGTAAATCTTGTCCTACAATTAGAAAGTACGTAAAGAAAAATAGAGATCAAAATATTACTGCTACAGAAATAGTTGATAATAGTGGGTTAAATTTTGTTGTTGATGATACATTTGATTATTCTCATTGCCCAACTAATAGTAATACTATAGTAGATAATTCAGTTGATTATATTAAGGTTACCCAACCCCATATTCTTATAGGTAGTGTTTCTGTGAATCCAAATCCCAATACACCTACAATCACCATGGCTCAACCAAATCAAAATAATATTCAACAGTGGAGAGCTAATAGGTATAGACCTTTTAATTTACCTGCAAATTTGAATGCCTTACCAAATAAAGCTCATAAATATCTCCCTAAATTCCAAGGAAATAATGCAGTTACTAGGGAAGACCATATTAAAAGTTTCTTATATGCTTTGGATAACTTAGAGGTAGAACATGAAGATGTAGTCCTAAGGCTATTCTTGCAAACCTTAGAAAAGGATGCCAGAGAGTGGTTCAATTCTCTCCCAGCCAATGACATTCTAGATTTTGTTAAAATGGAAACTATGTTTTTGAAGAAATTCGAAGAGAGGAAAAATGAACAATCCCTATTGACCGAGTTGGCCACAATGAAGAAAAAGGAAAATGAAGTTGTCAATGATTTTAATAGAAGATTTTCCAAAACTAGGAATAAAATCCCTATTAACCTTAGGCCTAGTGATATCCAGTCAATTTGTTTCTATAAAAATGCTTTTCAAGGTGAATTCAATTATGAGTTAAGGCAAGAGCAAGCTACCACTATCGATGAATGCATGGATAAAGTGATTGAGATCGAAAGAAATATGCTAGATAGTGGTAAAATGAAACCTTATTCTCTGGAGATAAACCAACCTGATAGAAAACCCAAAAGGGTAGCATTTGATTTACAAAGAAGAACTGAAGTAGATCCAATGGAGAAATTAACTAATCAGATGGTTGAGATGTTTAATACCATGAACAATAGGTTAGCAAGAATAGAGAGAAACAATGGAAACAATGGAAATAATGGTGAAACCTCACAACCAGAGAGACCACATGTTGACAATCACCCTCCCTTCAAGAAAAATTTCAATAGGAATTGGGGAAACAACAATACCTCTGATGAAGGAAATAGGAATAGGAACAATGGAAATAATAATTGGAAAAATAGAGAGTCTGACAGAGATCAGAATAATGTTCCTAACCCTATGCCATCTACTAACATAGCAGAAATTTTTCCTTATTTCTGCTCAACCTGCGAGGCCCCCCATAACCTAGAAGGATGTGGCTTTTACTTAAGTAAACAACACAATATAGATCTTAATGATGATTCGGAAGAAGACATAAGGATTAATGTCTGTTGGTCTCTAGAATATGAGTCCAGAGAAAGGCTCTTTGAAGAAAACATGGACAAGTATGCTTCAAATCATCATCCTCAGATCTTAGTAGCTGAAGGTACTAAAATCCTCCAAAATCCACATGAGTCAAGATATGATAAAATGAAGTAGGGAAGATTAATCCCCACTGCTAAAGAAGTAGAAGAATTAGAAGCTACCAATACTCTGAATTTAAGAAACAGAGCAATTCCTGATAGAACAGAGAAAGCTTCCACTAGTGAAACAAGAAAATAGTCTTTCACAAACAAACATATTAGTAAAGAGAAAACTGATAGAATCCCCAAGAAAATAATCCCTGAGCTAGTAGAACTAGAAGAAGAAACATCTAAAGAAGAAAGCAACAAACCATTGGATATAAAAAAGATAGAATTTGATGTTGGGTCAGAACTTAGTAAGCAAAAAGTTAACATTACATTTGGTGAGCTTATGAAAGTTCAGTAGTACAGAGAACAAGTATGTAGAGCATTTGGATTAATTGAACAAAAAGAAGATCCAACTTGCCATGTTGCTAGACAAAATCAGCAAGATACAAGATCACCATCCTCATTCAGACCCTTCTATGTATCATTAAGATATAATTCAGATGAAGGAGAGAGGTATGTGATTCACAACTGTATGCTGGATAGTGGAGCTTCACATAATATCATGCCCAAAATGATAGCTGACCAAATGGGATTAATATGTACAAGATATTTTACCCCTATTTTGGTAATGGATAGTAGGCAAGTACCTTGCATTGGAGTGATAACTAGATTATTAGTTTTCCTAGACCAATATCCCAAGAAAGGCATAGTGATGGATGTTGCAGTAGTTGATGTTGACCCTTTCTTCTCACTACTACTAAGCAGGCATTGGGTAGAACAACTAGGGGGATCAATTCAGTTAGATTGGTCTTATGCTACCATCCCAATGATAGATAAAGAAAATGTAACTCTACGAAGAGAACCTTTTAACAAATATTCTGTAGAGTTAATTAAAATAGATGAAACCATGATAAATCTAGTAAACTCAATGGAAGAAAAAGGAATGGGAGTTTATTCAATTTGGCATAACCCATTCCTGGTGGAAGTACCAGAGGCTAAAAACATGGATCCATAAGTCATAAAGATGGTTGATGCTGAATCAGATAGAGTATTAACACAAGAAATGTGGACCATGACTTTTGATGGAGCTAAATCCCAATCTGGAGTAGGTGCAGGAGTCAATTTGATTGATATAAAAGGAAACTACCTTGGTATTCCTTACAGGCTAGAATTCCCTTGCACCAATAATGTAGCTGAGTATGAGGCTCTATTGCTAGGATTGAGGAAAGCCAGAGAATTAGGGATAAATTACCTGATTGTAATAGGAGATGCAGAATTAATTATCCAACAGATAAGAGGAAAGTATCAAACTAAGCATCCTAGGTTAAAACAATATAGAACTGCAGTATTGGAAGAGATTGATAAATTTTTAGCTTTCAATATCTCATACATTCCTAGAGAACATAATCATGTTGCTGACCTCTTAGCTATAAATGCATCAGGCCTAGATCATCCTGAGATTACTACTGAATATATGGATAGGTTCCCAACCATTTTAGTTTATAAGCCTTCTGTACTAGATAACATTGTTTACTTACAAGTCTTCCAAGATGATGTGGATATAAAGGACTTCATGACTTTACAAAATCAATATGCAGATATAATCTGTGATGAAAAAGATGAAGAAAAACTGAAAGACCAAATAGGTGAACCAGTAGAAGTAATCCAACTGAAAACAAATAAAATACCAAAAGGATTAGTTTCTCTAGAGAGTCTATTTGATGATTTTGATAAAGCTTTTAAACCACTCTTGAAAGAGACCATAGCTGAAGATGTTAATATTGGTACAATGAAAGAGCCCAGAATAGTAAAAATAGACACAACTTTACCAACAAAAGAAAAAGTTGGATATATCAGTTTCTTAAAGAAAAATAAGGAGCATTTTGCTTGGACTTATGAAGATCTTAAAACCTTCAAAATAGATGTAATGACACACATAATACCCTTGAAGGAAGATTCCAAGCCATTCAGACAAAAATAGAGGAAATATAATCCTACCCTGCACCCAATAATGCAAAAAGAGGTACAAAAATTGCTGGATTCCAAAATAATCAGAAAGGTAAGATTTTCCTCTTGGATATCCAATTTAGTACCAGTTAGAAAGAAAAATGGGGATATTAGACTCTGTGTAGATTTTAGAAATTTAAATAAAAGTTCATTAAAGGACAATTATCCATTGCCAAATATGGAGCAACTATTGCAAGTAGTAGTTGGTTCATCTAGAATGTCCCTGTTGGATGGATTTTCTAGATATAACCAAATCTAGATCAATCTAGAAGATAGACATAAAACAACATTCACCACACCCTAGGGCACATTTGAATATTTAAGAATACCTTTTGGCCTAATGAATGCAGGTGCTACCTTTCAAAGAGCAATGGACTTTACCTTCAAAGGATTAATGTTCAAAATAGTGGTTGTATATTTGGATGACATCACAATATTTTCTAAAAATCTAGAAGACCACTTAGAACATCTAGTTACAGTCTTTGCTTGGTGTAAAGAATTTGGAATTTCCCTAAATCCCAAGAAGTGCATATTCAGAACAACACAAGGGAAATTATTAGGTCACATAGTTTCAAAAAAGGGGATAAGTATTGATCCAGAAAGAATAGAAGCCATCTCCAAAATTCCCCCTCCTAGAAACTTAAAAGGAGTCAGGTCATTCTTTGGCAAAATAAATTTTGTTAGAAGATTCATGTTCCAAATTTTGTAGAGATGACCAAACCCATAAATGATATGGTTAAAAATACTGGAGAAATAAAATGGATAGTAGAAAACATGGAAGCATTCAATAAGATAAAAGAAGCCATTTCTACTGCTCCAGCCTTAAGCTGCCCTGATTATTCTAAAGACTTCAACATTTACTCATATGCATCTGAGCATTCCATTGTTGCAGTCCTTTCATAGAAAGATGATGAAAATAATGAAAGGCCAATAGCTTTCATGAGTTCAGGATTGAAAGGAGCACATCTTAAATATACCCTACTGGAAAAACATGCTTATGCAGTAATTCAATATTTAGAACATTTCAAAGGTATATTCGGTTCAAATAAAGTTTATTGTTGTATCCCTTTCATAACAATAAAAGATGTCTTCACCCAGTCTGAGCCACTAGGAAGGCCTGCAAGATGGATGGTAAAACTATTACAGTATGATGCAGAATTCAAAATAGTCAAAACTGTAAGAGGGCAGGGCTTAGCAAAGTACCTAGCATATAAAGGAGAAGATTCTAATAATATCATTACAGTAGATGAGATGCATGACATCAGGAGAGTTAATAATGTTGAATGTAAATGGTATGATGAAATATTAGCATACCTACAAACTCTATCTTTCCCAAAGGACATGCCAATTAACAGAATGAGATCAGTAAAACTACAAACACAGAAATATCATGTGTAGGATGGTGTGCTCTATTGGAGACACCTTGATGGTGTGTTATTAGTCTGCTTATATGAAAGTGAAGTCCTAGAAACAATGAAAGAGTTCCATGATGGTTTTTGTGGGGGACATTTTGCTCCCAAAGCCACAACAAATAAAATCATGAGAGTAGGCTATTATTGGCCTACACTTTTTAAATATGTATATCAGTATGTTAGGAATTGTCATAATTGTCAAGTTTTTGTAGGTAAGAAGCACTTGGAATGCCCCTCAAACCAGTGATCATAGAAGCACCATTCACACAATGGGGCATTGACCTAATTGGGGAAATTAACCCAAACTCATCAGGAAGACATAAATGGATCATAACTACAACAGATTACTTCACAAAATGGGTAGAGGTTGCACCTCTAAGAAGTTCTACTTCTCAAACTATCATTAACTTCTTAGAAGAAAGTATTCTAACCAGGTTTGGGGTTCCTCAGAAAATAGTAACAGATAATGGGCAATATTTTGTATCATATGAGATGGTAGAATTATGTGCTAAGTATGGAATAGAACTTTCCTAGTCTGCAAATTACTATCCTCAAGGGAATGGTCTAGCTGAGTCATCAAATAAAAATTTAATCACCAGAATTAAAAGATCATTGGGTAAAAATAAGAAGAGTTGGGACAGTGAGTTAAAATTTGCTTTATGGGCAGACAAGTTATCACTAAAGAGAAATACAGGTAGAACTCCCTATGAAATGGTATATGGAGAGAAGGCCTTGTTACCCTCAAGAATAGAAAAATTAGCACTTTCCCTACTGTTACAAGATCATGAGAACCCTGATGCCTTGCAGAGAAGACTAGACCAAATTGCTCAATTACAAGAACAAAGAAGGGAAACCTTAAACAGGATAATTGATCAAACTCAGAAAACTATAAAATCATTTAACAAAAAAGTAAAAGGTACTCCCTTTTGTGAAGGTGATGTAGTAATCTACTAGGATCCTAAAAATGATAAGCATGGGGAAAAAGGGAAGCTTGAACCCAAGTGGATTGGCCCCTATCAAATAGCTCAGGTTGTCGGTCAAAACACTTACAAGTTGCAAACATTAGAAGGAGACCTGATGAAAATCCCTATCAATGGTATACATCTCAAAGTCTATAACCCCTACCATGGGGTCAACAGGGGATAAAAGCCCTAAAAATATATATATAAAAAAGTGAATAATATATGAAAACCCAAAAATAGAGTGTTGTTCCTGTTAGGATGTTTTGTTGTTTGTTTTTCTCAGTGTCTTTCTTACGATTGTGTCCTATTTTGCTTTATACAGTTATCCTTCATGACTATCATAAGAAGAAGAGTATTCTTTAAATGTTTATTTCTCTAAAAGATAAACAAAGAAGAGGAAATTTATTTTAGATTTTGATGATGCTTACAATTTTCAAAATTGAATGTTCCTGCAACTGTCATATGATATGAAATAAAATAGAGTAACATCAGAGTTGTTGTAACATCATGCCAGAACCTCACATTGCAAATACTCTTTAATGAAATTTCAGGATCCAAAGGATAAAATTCTGTTTGGTAAGGTGATTGAGCTAAAAATCATTACACTCTATCCTTTAGCCAACAAATTGATCCTCAACTCAAGACATACTCATTGCACAATTTTCTTATATCTAAATATTTCTCAAAAAGAGAAAGAAAATTAAAATAATGCAGATTGAGTTTGTATCTGAGATATCTTGGAAAACCTCTACTGAGGCTATAGACGCTTGAATGGTAGTAGAGTAAAACCAGATGGGATCAATAGCATCTCCACCGGGGCTATAGATGCTTGACTGGCAGTGGAGCCCTACAAATGGTGAAAATATTAAGGAGTGAAATCACTTATTAGGCTTGATCATTTTCCAAACATGGTGAAGTTCTGGAAGACCCAAAAATTAAAATGAATGCACTAACACACACTCAGGCCAAGGCATGATGAGGCAAACAACTTTGATACATTATGTGTGATCATATCTTAAGACTTTGTAGAACAATCATAACAATATTCCAAAAGCTCATCTGAACTTAAAATTCTGATCCTTTGATCTAAATTTGATTGAGGAGAATAACAGTTTTTGGATACTCTACTTCTTTGATGTTATGTTTTTTTATTGCTTTATTGTATCTTTTTAGTTTTAAAGTGTCTTTTGTTTATGTTTTGATCATGCTTGATGGATTATGATTTTGTCCAAGGCTGGAAATGAAACCAGGAGATTCTGGAATTCTCAAGTGCCTCATGTTTTCAGCACATTGTCCCAGTCAGAGCCTATGTTGGAGCCAAAATTGACTCAACATCAGAGACCCCCAATTTTAAATTTTTGGCTTCAATAAATTTAGCAAATGTTGTTGGTCTCTATTGCATTCTCCTCTAAGAAATTGATTTTCAATGGTCTAGTCCCTAGGAGCAGTTATAAAAATTTTTCCTACTCAAGTTTGAATTCAGAAGCTTGACCGTTAATAAAAAATTTCTTATAACCATTAATCTTATTAGATAATCAAATGTTCACTAAATTGCTTTGACCGTTGAAAGCATCCAAATATTAAAAGGGCTAATGAAAATAAATTTTTGAAAGATTTATTAAAATAAACCCCTAAGTCCTATTGAGTGTTTATTGGAATTGATTAAAGCTTTCGAACCTAAATGCATGAACCTAAAGTATAAAAATTATAACTTTGGAAAATAAGGGTATCCTCCAAAGGGTAAATACAAAAGAAAATAACCATAATCCAAGAATATAACCTAAGGTTTTAAATAGCTTGATTAATTAAAAGCAACTGAAAGTTCATGTGCCCCCTTTGTGTAAACATCGATCACTTTTTATAAATCCAAAGGCAACGCTCAAATCCATCTTGATCGGATGAATGCGCAAATCAAGGGTTAAATCAAATGAGTAAATAAAATTCCATGGTCAAATATCATAACCCAAAGTATAAGAGGGCATAGAAATAACTAACATTAATGGTATGCACTCCCTTTTGATTAAAGGTCATGCAAATCAAAATATTCGAGGGCAACAATATGACATGGTTAAATTGGATGGTTGCACTCACTCGAAATATAAAAGTATTTACATCGAAAGGGTGTAGGCACCCAAAAATTAATTAAATCATTAATCATGATTTATGAGGGTCTAACACGTTAGTAATTTTCCTCCTTCCACATACTCAAAGTGATTTAAGTTTTAATTACGTGCCTCATTAGTTATTGAGCATGTAGGTCAACGAATATCAATGATTACACCTAGTAATCGATCAATCAGACAACTGCGCTGCCAATGAAAGTCTTTCATATGAACAAAAGGTAATTACCCTTTGTATTCACCAGATTCGATGGCAGTGCACGCCCCTGATCATATGCAACAGTCATGCCCCCATGAAGTCATCAAGGGTTGACAAGTCAAAAGTAGGGGTTATCAAAGTGCACGTCACATTTGATCCAACGGTAGCACCAGATCTCGATCAAATCCAAAGATGGCACTCAAACTAAATATGAAAAGGTTAAAATTAAAAGTGTTAAGTAACTTGGGATTAATTAAGTTTCTAATCATGATTAACGAGGGTCTTAATATGTTGTTAATCACTCCCCTTTCGTTAATCACAAATTAATAAAAATTAAAAAGCATGTGCACCTTATGTTTTCTTTAGTTTTGCAGGTCAAAGGAAGATCTACGACAGTTCTCACAACGACTTAATTGAATATTAAAAGCTCATATCTAAGTCAAAGTTAAAATTCCCCTATCTTTGGTAGATCTAACAATAGATATGGCTTCTTTCCAATCTGATGAATGCGTGTTCACCAAAGGTAACCTGGGTTAATTGAAAGTCTTATAAATACTCATGGTTTAAACATTGTGCAGATTTGAGCTAATTAATGGCTATATTCAAATACAATCCAATCTGATGGTCATGCATCATTCCTAATAATCCAAACCCTGGACATTGGATGGGCCAAAGGAAATCAAAGGTTGCACGTGCTCTAAAGCCAATCCAATGGTAGCACTCTTCCACAAGGCAAGTGAACATTGACTAGTCAAAGCACACCTCACAGGCTAATCCAATAGTTGCACTCATTCCAAACAAATATCGAACAATAGTGCTTCATCAAAAACCATCAGATGATGAAAAAGTGATCATCAGTATAATTATAGTCAAAATAATATTAGATGACTACGCTCGATTGTACCCAGATCTAATGGTTACACTTAATAAAGGTTATCAACAAAGTAAAATAAGAGGTGCACATCTCTATCTGATCCGATGATGGTGCTTGACCTTACACAGATCTGATGGTAGTGCATAGTCAAAGCATCTAAAATCTAAGTTATATGATTTGTTTTTGTGGTCGAATGATTAATTAAAGTACCACTATATGCTACCCCTAATTATGCTTAAGGGAGGGTTTAATACATTGCTAATAACTTTCCCTTTACTTGGTTAATCTTGGTGCATATCTACAAGATCTGATGAGCACGCACAATAGGATTTTTGATCAAATGGTGAATTCTTAGAAATGTGAGCAAGGTTTAAAGGATTAATTTTAAAATATATTAGAAATTTATAATCACCATGCGAACATTAATAAAACAAGATTTTATATGACTAATACATGGGTAAAATCAAGTCAAAAATTATATGTCTAAGACTAAGCATTTGTGATCAGTTTATCAAGAAACATAATTTTTAACTTAGTATATATGGTCAACATTAGTGTACATATATTATGTCGTGTGACTAACAATCATGCAGGGCCATAGAGATCAATGACGAAAATTGAGATGCTCAATGTTGTGTGACTAATGATAAGCATGACGTGAGATGCTCAAGAAGGTAATATTATGACTAAGATATCCTAAGCCTTGAGAATATTAAAAAATTTAAATGGGCGTATGCCTCCATGAACAAATCTGATGAACAACGACCATAGAAAAATGGTCACCTCATAATGATATGTATTTTAAGCTAACACCTGAGTAGGACCAAGGTGGTGGATCATTGACAGGAACAACCACTTAAAAGAGTGAACTACAACAATCAACAACGACTATAGGGTAAATTGAAGTATAGGTAAAAGACCAAAATAAATGGCTAATTCAGGTAGTAGCCAGGATAAGAAATGAATAGACTATCAAATAGAATCACACAGACTATACCAAAACAAGGATGATACAGACTATTCGGGTGATGAGCCTTGTACAAAAGAATAAAATCAGATCTTTGTATATCCACTGAATGTGATTGCGTACTATGCGAGAAACAAGATAAGTCGATGTGAGGTGGGATCATACAAGAATTCTCTCAAATTATAAATAGGGACATTAAAAGGTGAAAAAAGAGACATCAATGAGAAAAGCAATGAAGTGTAAAATATAAAAGCCTCAATGGTGCAACCAGCTCCTATTCTACATGTTCAAAAAACATAAGAAGCACGGTAAAACTAACAAGATGTTTCAGCTTACAAAAAGCTTTTCACTCAATGCTTCAATAGAATATAGTTACATAGGTGTCACTTCGATGGAGTATAGTTATGGAAGTACATTATAGGTGCTTCTAGCTCTTGTTTTCTATTTTGTCTTTCCTCCTACCTATCACTGCCCTCATCTTTCAAGGCATTCTCTCTTGACCATAATCGATGTCCATTCCACATAGCACCATATCTCTATCGAAAACTAAGCAAATCAACTCCCAATGCTCCTTCCTCTCTCATATCCATCATGTTATCAAACCATTCTATTTGTTTGCCACTCACACTCCATATCTTCTCTTCACCGTCACATCGGGTCCCCCTCTATTCTACATCAAAATTTCACTACACCAGTCTAGTTTAATCCCTATTGATAAAATCAAATAACTAGGAAAAATAAAATTTCATTTATATATGTATATACTGGTTCACCAATAGTATACATTAATAATTGCCTAATACACCACCAACTGATAGCTTCCTTCGAACCAATGACAAGCAAAGCAAAAATTCTAATTCTACGTAGATCAAAAAATTTGGAGAGCACACTAAGGAGATCAGAGGAAATGGCAACAAGTGTAAGGCCAAGATTAGGCCAAAAATAACATATTCAAGAACCATAATCTATAAAAGAAAGCATCCAGGTTTAGAATCGGCATCAAGAATTTAAAGATAGCATTTTTGAGAAGAGGTATACTTGAGTGCCATGTAAATTGTGTTTTTGTATCCTTTGTGTCTATTTTTCTCTGTCATCCCTCATTCTTCCCTTTGTTGTGCAAGTTTTGTTATAATTGTGCCTAAGAAGCTGAGAATAATTCCAATATTTTTGAGCCTGAAACTCAAAGATTTTTCCTGTTACCAATTTTGAACAGGCAAAGTTGACGAAGTCTAGTTACATTATTTGAACCAAGACTTCTCAGTGTATTAAGAGCCTTCTAACGGAGTTTAACGACATTTTGTCCACTATGCATGTAATTTCATTGAAAAATTAATACAATTATGGGGTTCAGTTATACCATTTTTCTCTATAGTTTTGTGTGTTTCCTCATAGAAAATTACATTATTTGAATGTATTGTGAGAGTTTCTCTCAATGGTTAACTTTTATATTCACTACTATATTCGACTAGATCTAACAACATCAATTTCTCTTTTCTCCATTATTTTTGTTCATATTTTAAAGTGTTGTTAAATTGCTATAACAACCCAATGAGTCTAGGCACAAGTCTACATAAGGCATAATATTAGTTGTTGTATTTTCTTGGTCATTTTTATATATAAGTAGCTTATAACTAAAATTTGGAGTGCTTAAACTTGTAAAATCTGAAGTTTATCATTAGGTTTTCCTTACCCATTCTAGTTAGTTTCTTTAGCAATATATCTTTTATCAGAATAAAGAGGTAGGTTGACCAGAGTCTGTAATAGCTCGTTGGTTCCAAATAATTTCTTGTAGCATGACAGGTCAACCCTATGGATGCAAAAAATTGTTCCAATAATTCCCAAGAATATCTGTTGAGAAAATTTAGTAGAAATATTTTCTCCATGGAGTAGCCCACATTGGGTGAACCATGTTAAATTGGTGTCTCTATTGTTTGTGATGATTTATACATTGCTTTGATTACTGCTATTGATAATGCCATTGATAATATTGGATAATATTATTTGAGAAAGAAAAGTAAAGTTGATCTTATACTATTCACCCCCCTCTCAGTATAAACTTGTGTTCTTTAATCATCCTTCTCCATCATCTAAAATCACCAAGGATTTTGAAAACTTCATAATAAGGAACCACCAATAATTATCCCATCACAATATCAATCCAATTAGCTTGTCAATAGTCCTCTTATATATTTAACCCAACTACCACCTTCACCCCAAAACGATGGGTTTACCCCATACAAAGGGTGAAATAATACACATAGGTATGCATACCTTTGTTTACATGGGAATGTCACATGAAGAAAATATCTATGGCAAAAATCCCTCCTTGGTAGAGATAAACTTTACCCTTTTCTACTTATCCAATGATTACCCACTTTCGAAGAAAATTCTATCTAGTATGGGATATGAAGGTAAGGGTTTTGGGCCACAAAAAGAAAGAATTTGAGATTCTTTGGAAGTTGAGCTTGGCCTACAAGATGTGGTATAGGATACATACCCAACAAAAACCAACCCTTACCTACTAATGATGATCAAGTTGTAATATTTGTTGAATTCATTGATCATCATGACTTAGGATGGAGTAATGAGGATGAGGGACCCCATTCTCCCTCTAACATATTATTTTGCAATGTGATAACCTTAGTTCACCCTGATTTAATAGTGAGTCCTAGAGAATATGCTAAAGGGGATACTCTTTATGATATGAATCATGAATATATCCTTTGCAAACAATTTCTCTATGATGGGTCAGTCCCTTGTGTCACCCATATTCAAACTTCTAAGTCTTAAGAGGATTCCTTTCCTATGTCTCCTAAAGACCTTAAGTAACTAGGATTCATCCCTACCCTCCCTAATTATGATGATGAATAAATATCCTCATTTAGGATACCCTTGATGTTAACATAGGAACTGAAGAGAATCCTAGGCTCCTTAAGCTAGGAAAATCCCTTTCCATGGACGAGTAGGAGCAATTGATTAAATTATTAACAAAATTTTATGATATTTTTGCTTTATCATATGTCGACATGTTAAGGCTTAGCCTCTCCTTAGTCATGCATCACCTAGTGTTTAGACCCAATGTCAAACCCATAAAGAATAAGCTTAGGAAGATGCATCCTAAAGTCACCCTATTAGTCAAGGAAAAGATTCAAAAACTCTATATAAATTTTATCAAAGCCATCGACTATTCTGATTGGATCTCCAACATTGTTCTTATCTCTAATAAGGAAGGTACAATCAAAATATGTATCAAATTTGGTATGTTAACCTAGCCTATCTTAAGGATGAATTCTCCCTACCTAACATAGACATGATAGTAGAATTCACCATTGTATGTGGAATGATATCTCTCATGGATGGTTTTTTAGGATACAATCAAATCATGATTTCCCACAAAGATCAGGCCAAGATAAATTTCATAACTCCAAGGGGCACTTTCTATTATAGAGTCATACCTTTTGGCTTAAAGAACATTGGTGCCACATACCAAAGTTCCATGACATATATATTTCATGACTTGATGCATGATATAGTTGAAGACTATGTGGATGATTTTCTTGGTCACTCCATCAATCGATAAATTCATGCACAAGATTCAAGATAAATCTTTGAATGACTTCAAAAATACAAATTTTATTTTAATTCCTCTAAGTGTGTGCTTAGATTCACATATAGCAAGATATTATGCTTCATAGTGTCTAGGCAAGGCATTAAAGTATATCTAGCTAAAATATTGGCTATTACTAACATGCCTCCTCCTCATAACCTAATTGATTTGCATAGCTTGCAGGGGGAAATTTAAGCTATTCAATGCTTCATAGCCCAAATAGCCAATAAGTATCAACCCTTCCTTAGTCTCCTTAAAAGTATGTAGAGTTCAAGTGGGATATTGAGCATCAAAAATCCTTTTATGAACTCAATAAGTATCTCACTTCCCCACCTATCCTTATCCCACCAACCCAAATAAGAATTTAATTCTTTATATAGCATCCACAACCCAAGCTTTGGAGGCTATGCTTGTTCAACATTATGATCAAAAAAAGAAGCAATCAATCTACTATATTAGTAAAACCATCATTAGCTATGAAACACATCACACTCCCTTAGAGAAGCTTTACCTTGTTGTAGTGTTTACCTCTCAAAAGTAAAGACACTACATGCTTAACCATAAGATATTACTAGTTACAAGGTATGATACTTTTCGCTACTTAATGTTGAAGTCTCACCTTTTAGATCAAGCCACTAAGTGGGTCTTATCCCTTAATTAATTTGACTTAACATATATAGGTCAAAAGGCTATAAAAGGTCAAGTTATTATTGACCAACTAGCCACTCCTCCCTTAGAATATGCCTATCCCTTTGTCATCAAGTTTTCCAACAAGTACCTTAGCTTAGAAGTAGATGAGCCTGATTCTTGGTCATTGTTTTTTTATGGAGCTCATTACTTAAAGGGAATTGGGTCTAGAATAATTCTATTCACCCCTCAAAAAATATAATTCTACCCTTGATCCTAAGTCTTGGGGCAACTTTAGCATTAAAACTTAGGATCGTTTCCATATTTGATTATTCTCAACTTATGGTTAATCAAGTTAATGACATTTATTAGACCAAATATGAAAAAACTAAAATATGACAAGGATATTTTCACCAATATCTTGTCATAATTTGATAGGGTAATCATAGAGTTTATTCCTAGATCCTTCAGCTACCATGTGGATGTCATAGCCACTGTTGCATTCTTTATCTCATAGGATCTAGAAGATGATCAAGCAACTATTATCATTTGAAAACTTTTAGAAAACACCACCCTTAGCTCTAGCCTAGTTCCATTAGACATCCTAAATATTAGAGCCTCTCCATATAGGCCATGGTACAAAAACATATTTAACTTTCTTAAATATGGCATAATGTTTGATGTCTTATATCACAATAAAAAAAATCTTTTACAAAAAAGAGTGTGCCAATTCATAATAATCAATAATACTTTATATTGATGTTCTTTTGAGGGCATCCTCTTACGATGCCTTAAATCCAATGAAGCCTAACAAGCCCTTAGTGAAGCTCATGAAGGATCATGTGGAGGCTATTTTAGAGGTAATGTCATTGCTAAGAAGCTCCTTAGGATAGGTTATTATTGGCCTTCCATGGAGAAATATGCATGTGACTATGTTCAACATTGTGACAAATACCAACGTCATGAAAACCTTATTCACACACCTTATCCAAACCTTCAAGTTATTTCTTCTCCTTGGCCATTCTCCATATGGGTATTCAAAATTATAGGGAATATTAACCCCACATCATCTAATTATTATAATTTCATCATAATGGAAACAAAGTACTTCACCAAGTGTTTCAAAACCATTCTCCTAGAGACGATGAATGGAGCCTAAGTTCCTAAGTTCATCTTCAACCAAATAATTTATAGGTACAAGATTCCTTTGGTTATAATCTTTGATAATGGAACCCCTTTCAAGAACAAGGATGTCCATAAAATTTATGCTAAGTACAAGATTCAACACAAATGGTCAACTCCATATTATCCTCAAGGTAATGGTCAAGCCAAAGCATCCAATAAGCCTTTAGTTATGATCCTTAAGAATTTGGTAAGTAATATTGGTTGTGATTGGCATATCTAGCTCTACCCTACCTTGTGGGCCTATCATACCAATGTTTGAATTCTTATAGGTGCAACCCCTTATGTCTTGGTCTATGAAACTAAGGAAATTTTCCCCTTTGAGCTAGATATCTCGTCCCTACATATCTCTTTGCAAGATACCTTGGTTGGTAATGAGTATCATATAGAATATTTAAACAAATTAGAGCTATTGGATGAAAAACAAATCCATGCCTTAGAAAAATTTTGAGCCTATTAGATAGGCTCAAGTGAACTTACTCTAAGAAAGTTTGCACTCATTATTTTGAATTTGGGGACCTTGTTCTCAAAGAAAACTATAACACTAATGCTTGTACATATCTAAAAGACAAATTTTAGCCCAATTGTCTAGGCCCATTTTTCATAATGGCCAAGTTTGTCTTAGGAGTTTATCATTTAGCAACATTATATGGTAAAAATATTAAAGAACCAATGAACATAATGCATCTAAAATGATATTATGCATGATTTCCCATATCTTCTTGATCATTATCTATTTAAATTTCTTCTATATTTTTCTTCTCTTCTTCTATCTTATTATGTGCCAACTCACATTTGGTTTTCTTGCTCATACTATATGATTGCTTGTCATATCTTGTATGAATTTCTTGATATACTCTTCTTTTTGCACTTATGCCTTTCATACAACTACTTTGTTGCTTGATTATACTTGCATCTGATTGCTTGATCATATAGATTTTTTGGGACTAGACAATGAGGTAAGTGATGAAACCTAGTTAGGTTTAGCTCATATGCATTGCACTCTTTCTAGGTCACTAAGGCTTAGAAAATCCCCAACTTAGGGCACATATCTTTCTTTTTCTTCCATTGTTATAAACCAGACGTCTCTTTCATATATCCCTTGACCTTGAAAGTATCAGCAATCACTAAAATTTCCCCAAGTCAAGGGATATATGTTCTCTCTCTTCTTATTTTTTTTCTTCTATATTCCTTGACCTTGAAAGTCTCAACAATCATCAAAATTTCCTTAAGTAAAGGGATATATTTCTTCATATTTTGTATTATTTTTTGTCCTTAAAATTTTAAACAATTATCTTTTTCTTCAATACCAAGGATATAAACTTATTTTTCTTATTCTTCAATCTACACATCTTTTGATTATGTTTTTCCTTATTTTATATTTTGATTGTTAATAGATCCTTGTAGGATAGGATATATACCACATGAATATCCTTTATGATGTTCATATGGCCACTGACTATTCTACATGCATCTCTTAGCTATTGAAATTTCAACAAGGAAACACACACACTACTTTTCACTAATTTATTTTTCTCTCTTAATTCTATCTATCACATGCACACACAATACACTTTTGCCTTTCTTTGCTTAATCACTCATCTTGTTGTCAGCAAGACACCCCTATTAGTCTACACTCTACTTTTGACCATCAATAAGCACCACATCCCTATCAAGTCACAATCCTTTTGGATATTAGCAAGAACTACATCCCATATAGGATTACTTCATGGCTACCAAGATCATAGCCTCCACATTAGGCCATTTGTGAGCACACATCCTTAGCAAGTATTACTCCATCTACAACCACTAGTGATCACACACCCATATCATGTTTTGCTCCATATTTTTGATATCAACAAGCACACACACATAGAAGGTAATGATCCATCACACTTGTTCTCATTAGTGAGCACTACACCTCTTAGGATAACTTCATGGATTCCAATGAGCATTGCTCCATCATAGACCATTTGCGAGCACACATCCTTGTCGAGTTTTGCTCCTCTTTTTTTCCTTTTTTGTTTTCTTTGACCTTTTGGTAACTTTTATTTTTTCTTCTTCTTTCTTATTTTATTTTTTCTTATTTTTCCTCTTGTCACAAATTTGTGATCTGTACATACAAGGCATGAATTCGATATTTGACAAATTTGTGGTCATTCTTCATAGGGCATAAATTTTGCTAGAGAGTTGTTTTTCTCTCTTTTCTTCTTTTTTTCCACCACATTTTTCTTGTATACATCTAGTCATCCAATCATGAATTCATTGTATTTGTGTTCATTTCATTAACCCATATTTTTGAATTTTTCCACCTGATCATGCATAATAAAATTAACAAACACATAATAACACATAATAAATAAAATAACACATCTAAGATGTATTACTTAAAAGTGGTAGTACAAGTCAATCGGTCTATTAATGTGCCTTAATGCAATTTTGATACATTTGACCATCTCCTAGACTAGGGATGCATGCCACACCTAAAATTGGTATGTCATACCAATCCCAACCCTAAATCTGTGAGCTAGGATCCCTTGTCCTGCTTGCTAGAGGTGGTCCTAATGGGGGTATGTTCACGGACCATAAAATAGTCCATGTCTATGACTATGATTTGCTTTGAGATTTTAGTGAGGATGATGGAGCCAACCTCTGATTTTTTGGAACCCCCTAGAAGTACAACATCTGATAGAAGGTATTCCTTTGCACTAACATCTATATGTAATCCTTTACCCTTTGAAACTCCTCCTATAATAGTTATATCCTCTTATCCTATTGGCCACTAGTAATAATAGGCATCCCCTCTGCCTAGGTTTGTTGTTGCTCCTTCTCTAGCTAGCCCATATTCCCCTTGATGTGTGCCACCTCAGCCCTCACTACATCCCTATTTTCCATAATTACTTCTTTCTCTACCTTCACTTGGTGGTGCTATGTGATGGTGGTACCCAGATTGGACCATAGCCCCTCTAGCCTCTTTGTCCTATATGCACAGTAGGTCCATCTCCCACGAATTTTAGATGATGAAGAAGGAATTTGAGGTGACCTGGGAGGAGATGGGTTGTTTTGGCCCTCAATGTTTACTGGTGAAATAGGTGGTGAACTATGAGGGGGAGAAGGCACTTTTGTTACAACCTCTTGCTTAGAAGGGGAGGGAGATTTCTTTGGGGAATCTAAAGGAGGAGGAGGAGAAGAGGGGATAGAGACCATACCTTCACCTACTGATGTAGGGTGTTCTGGAGTTGTCTCTTCACTTTGCTATTGTGTTTGTTGTATCAATTCTTCTGTAGCTAAAACAGGGGGCTCCTTAGTAATCTTCTCTTTATCCAAATTTTGTTTCTTACAAATATCCTTCTTAGCTCTTTCTGGTGCCCTTTTGGCCTTTCTTTTAAAAACTTGCAAGGCTACTAATTTCTCATTCTTTGTGTCTTCCCCAAAATTTCCTTCCTACAATGGTTCCTCTTGCAATGTTTCTTCAACAATAGGATTTAGCTCCACTATAGTTGCAGTGGTGAAACTCACTGGTGTGAACACAAAGTTCTTATCCTTCTCATTCTAGTCTATCTCTATATTAGGGGGCTCTCCACCCAAGGCTAGGTGCTTGGGCCTACTTACTATCTTGATGACTTCTATGCTAATGGCCCTCTAATTAGAATAATGTATCTTACTCATTAACTATACCCCTTTTGGAAAATTCTCTAATTTTTCAGTTGAGAATTCAAATGTGTTTAGAACTTCAGAAGTAGTTAATGGAGTACCAGCTCCTTCTTCTTGAGCTTCTTCTTGCAAAGGTGGGTATGGGGAATCTGACCCTATTTGTGGCTTCTTATAGATTAGCACTATATTCTTTGGGTCTTTTGCTTTCCAAGTTGTGATATTCTTGTCATATCTATCAGAAAACTCATTGTCAATTACTAATCCAAACTTGGATTTCTCTTTACCAATTTCAACTCTCATCCTCCACCAGTCTACTATCTTGGCTTCATTCCATTTATTTTTACCCTCGACATCTCTAATGGTAGACTCTTGCAACTGATGTTCTTATTTCTTATCTATTTTGTTCTCAACCTCTCTGATGGTAGACTCCTACAACTGATGTTTTTCATTATTTTCTGGATCAAAATCAACAACTTGTTCATAGAAATCTAACCATGGAGGAAGTTGTTCCATCTTAGCCACATTCCAATCTAAAGGAGCATTTTCCTTATTATTTTTGCCCTGTTCAAAATGAGGCCTAGATTTCTTCTCAAATTTGTAGGCCTTCTCTCCATTCAAGGCTATGTTCCTCTTGTAGAATATATCATTCGGGTCATATCTCCATCTTTGGGGAATGTATAACAGGCCCAGCCTATCCATATATTGGTCGATTTGTTCACCTTGCCCTTTTTTGGTGATGGTTATGTCATCAACACTACGATAGGTCAACAAACATTTTCTCTTCCTTCTAGAGCCATAGTTCATATTTATAAATTTTTCTTGCCTCAAATATTCTAGGGCAAATAATCTATCTGTAACAAAATGAGGCAGTAGAAAAGGCTTACCAGTGAAGTCATATAGTCTAATGATTGTGCCTTCTGTAAGGATGTACCAATCTCCTTCTTCGGCACCCTCTATTCTTAACAATTTCTTGGCCAGTGGTGGTAACCTAGGGCATTCCCCATACATTATCTTCAGTGTTGGCCCTAAAAATTCCAAGTTAAATTTATAAAAGGACTCAATGCTCCTCAGATGAGCAGTCCAATAGTAAACAGGAATAGGGTCTCCCTGATCATTCTTTTCCTTTACCGGAATCCAGGGCATCATTTTCCTTACAACAACAAAGAACATCCAGACCAGACTTGAGCAATGTCAGAAAGAGGGTGCATCAGAATTCCTTTTCATTCTTACTAATTGCTCATGTATTCTTTGAGCAAGGAAAGTTAGCCAGTCAAAGTAAATGACCTTAACACCCTTTTTCTCTAGTTTTGGCTCATACATCTTCTCATTAGAAATGTAGTATGCAGTGGCTATTTGCCAATCGGTCACGAGTCGGTCAGAATCCAAACCCTCCATACAAGCTAGCATGGAATAGAGCTCTAGGTTAGCAAATTGGTCAATGGGTATTGGAACTTTAGGTATTTCATCTTCCTCTCTTATCCTTCTAAATTGGAATTGAAGCCATATTTCTATGACTTTCTTTTCTTTCGAAGCCATTAATGAAGTGTAAACCCTAGCTTGTTCTGCTATATCAAATTGTTTAGACTCTAAGGGTGGGCTCACCCCTATGACAAACAAATCATGACAAAGCTCTTTGGTAATGGTGAATAGTGGTATGCCATTAGGATTTTTCACTATCCTCTTCTCAGGGTCATAAAATTTAATCATTGCAAAAACTAACTCAGGGTAATGGTGAACAAAATCATAGATGTAAGAAAATAAGAAGGATTTTATAGCAACGATACCTTGAGGTCGAATTGGTCTCCCTTCAAAGTATCTAAATTCAAAATTACTTCTCAAGAAGGTCCTCCTTACTTGGGTCATTACCGTATCTGCCAACTGCCTTATCTGATTCACATGGTAGTCTAGCTCTGCTCCTCTTTTTGTACTTCTGTTAGCACTTTCTTAGGAGCCATTTTTGCAAGCAATTTTTAAAATGTTCTCTTTGGAGTTTGCAGATAATGCTGACTACTTCTTTTGCTTGATGGGCATTGCTTTCATTGAATGAATATTCTGCATTTTTAGCACTTTTAATTGCCCATGCATGCACACCCTTTGCCATTAATGTGGTCGTTGCATGAACTATCTATTTGCATGCTTTTCAAATTGAAACTATTCATTTTGGTAGCTCGGAGATGTTACGTTGCTTTTTGATTGGCTAAAACACAAACACTTTCCATGCACTTGTGGCATCACTTGTCCTTTTATTTTCCTTTGAAGTAGTGTGGGAATTAGTTTCTGCTCAAAAATAGTCATGCACCCCAGTGGATTGGAACATTCGTTATTCCGCTGCCACCTTAGTCTCTTTAAGAGAAGAATAGAATGCAAGTGGTATTCCGCTGACACTTCAGTTCATTTGAGTGTGGATTGGAACTCATTCATCATTTTGCTTCTTTCTTAGTGCCATTTGAGGGTGGAATGGAAACTTGCTATTTTTTTGCTGACACTTAGCTTATTTTGCAACTTTTTTTTTTTTTATTTTATATATATTTTTATAACATTTTATCAAAACAAAACTTGATATAAAATGCAAAAATAATATGATACAAAGTATGTACATATGTTACAATGAGCTATATTTCAATCAAAATAGAGTTTAAGGTGAAAACCATTGATCGAAATCGGTTGTATGTTTCCCTCAAGATCTTCAAGCTGGAAAACATTGGTCTCTTTAACCTCTACTATCTTGAAAGGGCCATCCCAGAAGGAGTCAAACTTCTGATGATGTCCTGGCTTAGCTCTTTCAACATTCCACCTGAGTACAGAATCTCCAACTTGGAATTTCCTGAACCTTACCTTCTTGTCAAACCATGCCTTGATGTCAACTGAATGCTTTTGAAAATCTTCATATGCCTGAGTTCTTTTCTCTTCTAACTATAGCAAGTGTGTCAACCTTGTTTCCACTGGATTTTTCTTAGATTCCTCTTATGTGTTTATCAGCTTGAGTGTTGGAATCTCCAAATGAATAGGTAACACTACCTCCTTGCCATAAACTAAGGCATAAGGGGAGGTCTTGATGGAATTTTTAATAGTGATTCTATCTACCCATAGAGCTTGCTCTAGCAATAGGTGCCAACTTCTCTTATTACCCTCTAGTGATCTTCTCAAAATTCTCAATAGATTCTTGTTAGTTGATTCTGCAAGTCCATTTCCTTGGGGGTAGTAGTTTGAAGTATTCTTTATGGTAATGCCATACTTGCTGGTAAACTCAATATATTTGGCTCCTATGAATGTTGGTCCATTATCACTCACCAAAGCTTCTGGAACACCAAACCTTGAAATCAAGCTTTCCATAAAATTTATCACCACTTCTTGGTCTGATTTCTTTGTAGGAATAGCTTCTACCCATCTGGTGAGGTAGTCTGTAGCAGTCAGAATGTACTTATGGTCAGATGAGGAATGTGGATTGATAACTCCTATGAAGTCCAACCCCCATTGTTGAAAGGGTTCTTCCACTTGAATTGGCTTAAGGGGAAATGATGCATTCCTTGTTCTTCCCACATGCCATTGGCATTTATCACAAGCTCTAGTGACTTTGAAGGTGTCAGTAAATATGGTAGGCCAGTAATAGCCTACTTTGATAATATTCAAAGTTGTTACTCTTCCTGAGAAGTGCCCTCTGGATAGTCCTCCATGGAACTCCTCTATGACCTTTTGTTGTTGATCATATTTTAAGCACCTAAGGAGAACTCCATCAAGGTTTCTTTTGTACAGACCTTCTGGCAGTAAGACATACTTCAAAGCCTACAGTCTATATCTTCTTCTCTATGATGCATTAATATTAGGAGGGCATACCCTAGTTTGAAAGTACTTAGTCATCTGATCTACCCAGTATGATTCACCTAACTGTAATTCTTCAATCTGATCATCTACTGTTGATTGACAAGCTATCATTTCTACTAAAACTATTACTTCTATAAGACCTTGGCATAGGGCTCTACCTCTTACCAACTTGGTAGGATGGATTTCCACATCATATTCTTGGATCTTAGTGATCCAACCAACTCTCTTATCTCCTAGTTCTCCTTGTAAAATAAAGCTTCTTACATCCGGATGAACAACATAAACCAGGGTCTTGCTTTGAACCAAGTATTACCTAATTTTTTCAATGATTTCATTATAGCAAATACTTGTTTCTCAATGAAATTATACTTAACCTGATATTCATGAAGATTCTGGCTCCAAAATAATATGGGATGCTCCTCTCCTTCATCATTCTTCTGAGTGAGCATCGAGGCATAGCTTTCCTCAGCTCCATAAGCATAAAGAATGAAGTCTTTGCTAAAATCTAGATTTACTAGCACTGGAGCTATAGCAATGGATTGCTTGATGATTTCAAAGGCTTGCTTTCTTACCTCAATCCATTTGAAATCTGCATATTTCTTTAGAAGTTCAGATATAGGCCTCACCTTATGAGCAAAGTTAGAGATGAATTTCTTGATAAAGTTTATCTGACCAAAGAAATACTGCAAGGCCTTTTTGTTTACAGGTAGTGGAAGAGCAAGAATGGATTTGATTCTATCTGGATCAATGGCCATACCTTCCTTGGAGACCACATGACCTAGAAACTTTCCCTCATGAACTACAAAAAATGACTTCTTAGGATTAAGGGAGATGCCAAATTCTCTGCACTTCTAGAAGACTTGTTCTAGGTGTGCCAAGTGGTCTTGCTTGTTGTGGGAAAACATAGTCATGTCATCTAAATAGATTAGAATGACCTTGTTAATCAGCTCCCCAAAAGCATAGTCCATTGCTCTCTAGAATGTGGCTCCTGCATTAGATAGCCCAAAAGGTATTCTTTGATATGCAAAGGTTCCCCATTTTATGGTGAATGTTGTCTTAAACTGATCTTCATTCTTCACCCAAATTTGGTTATATCCAGAGAAACCATCTAGAAGTGAGAACCTTTCTACTCCTACCACAATCTGCAATATTTGATCAATCTATGGGAGGGGGTAGTGGTCCTTAAGTGATGCTTGATTGAGATTTCTAAAATCTACACACAGGTGGATGTCACCATTCTTCTTCCTTACAGGTACCAAGTTGGCTACCCAGGTTGAATGTTTTATTGGATAAATGATCTTAGCCTTTAGCAACTTCAATAGTTCTTCTCTCATTATGGCTTCGATCCTAGGATTCACAGGCCTCTATTTCTACCTGAATGGTTTTGCATTAGGCTCTAGCTCAATTGTGTGTTGGATGACCTTCTTGTCATATACTTTGAGGTCCTCATATGACCAAGCTACAATGTCTTGGTACTTTAGGCATAAAGCTTTGATATCCTCCTCTTCTTCTAGAGAACATCAGATTCCAACCTTGAGCTTCTTTTCTTTTTCTATTTCAACTTCTTTATATATTTTCTCATTGACTTCCATGGATCTGATATTTTTCCTATCTTCATTATCAAACAAGCTCTCTAGAGTAACCAAACCTCTAGGTATGTGATTGTTCTTGAGTTGAATGACATCCTGTTGATCAATATCCTCTGGATTTTCCTCTTGAATAGTGGATAAATAGGCTTCTCTCACCAAAAAATCAATGATTTGTTCATCACTTTCAAAGACCTACCAAAAAAATTGCTTATCTAGCACTACAAGCCTAAAAATCATTTTGATCCCTTTGTCCTTCTTAACTCCTATGTCTACAGAAGGGTTGAAGTTAGCTCCCCTTACTGCTAAGGAATCTTCCAAGGTATTCTTTCCTCTGGGAATAAAATTAATGTTTAGGGCATGAAAGGATTCCATCAAATCCCATACCCTATTTCTATATGCTTTCAGGTAATGATGCTTACTGTTGCACCTTTCCCTTACCTGATTTACAATCAATTTAGAGTCACCATATATGTTTAAGATCTTGATGCCCATGCTTTCAGATTGCATCAGTCCAAGGCATAGAGCCTCATATTCAATAGCATTGTTAGTGCATGACCATGTTAGCCTATAGGTGAAACTCTTTGTCCCTTCTGATTGGGACTATAATACTACACCAACACCAACACCATTTCTACATCTGGCACCATCAAAGTGCATGGTCCATACTTCTATTTCTCTCAAGGACTAGTTAGATATAGTAGGAACTCTTTTCTCTATCTCTACAGAAATATTGTATGTGCCCATACCTATCCCAAATTGACTATAATCCTCCCTGAAAGGTAGTTCATCTTCAATTTCCAACTCTTCAAAGTTATCCATAAATTCAAATTCCTCTAGAGGAGTGAGATTGCACATGTCCTCTTCAATTTTTTCAATGTGGTAAGACACAGGCTTCTCAGGTGTTATTCTTATCCTCTTTCCTTTGAAAGGAATAACCATGCTAGAATAGTCCATATACATGCATCCACCCAACTTTGTAGTGAACTCTCTTGAAAGGCATAAGCCAAAATAAGGCTCTAGATCCACCACTACTATTTCTTGTACTATAGTTACCTCAGGTGCTCTATGTAGCCTCATCAAGACATCTTTTATCACTCCCACTATCTTCACAGGTGTCCCATCTAATTACAGAACTCTAGGGCAGGATTTGGTGTATTCCATACCCATTTCCTCACAAACTGCTTTAGGCATGACTGTAGTAGATGCCCCTGAGTCAATCATACAATTGTGGACCACCCAACCTTCCATCCTTAGAGAGATATAAAAAGGAGGGGGTTTATTCTTTAAAGTGGTAGGAGATATTTCTTTCTTTTTAGAGGGTATGCTGAGGATTGTGGTGGCATACTTTTCCTATGGATATTTGTTCAAAGAAGCCTTTAGCAGGTCTATTTGGCTAGGAATGAAGAGGGTATCATATAGACTAGCTTTAGATGGTATCTTCTTCATTTCCTCCATAATATTGTATTCATATTTGGCAGAGGTAGGTCTCTCAGGCCTTCTTTCTAGCTCACCATATTTTCTTTTATACTATTGAGTGGCCTCAATTCTCTACCTTTTGGTAATGGAAGGGAACCTAAGCCTCTCTTGAGCTTCATTCTTAGATCTCATTCTATCTCCCTCAGTTTCTTTCTCAAATCTCTTGGGAAGACTGACTTCTTTTTCTTTGGCCTAGGGAATAGGGAAAGTATCACTACTTTGGGGAGGTGGATCCTTCAAATTCTTTTGAGAGGGGACCTAAAATTGACCCATCTTCTATGGATCAACTTGCAGTGTTTTCTTGCCTGACCTTGTCATGACAACAATAGGTCCATCCTCATCAAGATCTTTTCCAACCATGATTTGCTCTGGATGCCAGAGCATATTCACTCTTCCTTTATGATTCCTTTATGCTTTCTCCATAGCCTGTTGTACATGGTGTTGGTACATAACACAATATTGTGAATCATGAGGATCATTGCACACTAAACACCATACATTCACCAGACTTATTTTTGAAGAACACTTAGGCTTTTCATATGCTGCATTTACTCTGACCCCAGTACTATTGCTAGGACCAGGTCTTTGATATTTATTCACATAAGGAAATATCCTTTGTTGAGACCTCTCCATATCTCTCTTCTCCATTGAATTCATCTTGTTGCTAAGAGTTTTCAAAGTATTATGTATATCAAGGATGATAGAAGATTCTTGTGGAATCTAAGAAGGAAGTGGAGGGAAAGGAGTTGCAGCAGATGGTGCTTTTGACTGAGGAATGGGAGTCATCTATGGGAATGGGGATGACAAAGG
Source organism: Wollemia nobilis (assembly GCA_028583015.1). NCBI lineage: Eukaryota > Viridiplantae > Streptophyta > Pinopsida > Araucariales > Araucariaceae > Wollemia > Wollemia nobilis. The sequence goes on from JAQPPZ010001870.1 coordinate 906,266, forward strand.
AGGAGGGTCCATATAAGATGAAGTAGTAGTTTGAATTTGGATATTAGTGGTTTCCAAATTGTAGGGCAACACAACTTTTGGAGGTAATCTTCCCACATTAATAAGGACATTTTTTGCATGAACAACTACATTATAGACCTATGGAAAGGTCTCCACCCTATATTATTGGGTTTGTAGGCCTAACTCTGATCCAAGGGCTCTAATATAATACATGTAAGCAAGGCTTGCAGCTGGTCTAGCTGTAGGGGAATTCTCTTCTAGGTCCTACTGAACCTTAAATTGAAATCTGAAATAGTTTCTTGTTGATGTTTTTGCATAGATGTGAACTGATTAAGGAGGGAAAAGGATCAATAGATTCATTAAATTCCTCCACAAAGGGCTCAGCCAATGCTACCCATGAGGTAATGGTATTGTCCTCAAGGGTCCTAAACCAATGTAGAATATTTCCTCTAAAATATAGGGCTAGAATCTTGACAATAACATCTTCATTTTTTATATTGTGTATTGCTGCCAGATTTAGAATATCTTGGTAGTGCTCATATGCAGTTTTACTAGATCCATCATAGGTGGGAATGGCCTTAGACATAGCTTGGGGAATGTCATGCATTTGGGCTAGTCTAAGGGGGCCAACTGTGTTCCAGCTGGGGTACTTCTACAAGGGCTGATTTGGAACTACATTTTGTGCCATGTTTCTAGGTGTAGCTCCTATTGGAGGTGTTGTTGGATTAACTATAGGATTCTCCTCAGGAGGATTTTCTTCTGAATGAAAATCTTGGTTTAAATTCCTTATAATAGTAGACCCTCTATAAGGTAGCTCATAGTAGAAAAAGGATTTTAGGTTATTCCTCTTGAATGACCTAGTATACATGAAAAATTATGGTCTATAGGGATAACATTTTTTTGGGTTTACAGACCAGGGAGTCGCTAGGTGAATTTTCTAATCACCACTTAGCAAGGTCAAGACAATTCACCAAATCTTGATTCCTCTAGGTAAAGATAAAACAATAAATCATATGATGGGTTTTAGTGTTTCTTGCAAACAGGTCCCACCGAGCATGCCAAAAAATATTGGGCACTGAATTGTCATCAAGTTTTACTTGACACTGCAACTGTCTATCTTCCAATTCTCTATCCAGGCTTGCACCCGATAGTCACAGCTCAACACTCAACATTGGATGGACCAAAGACTACTTCAATCCAACCTCCAGAGTAGGTTGGTTCCTTGTCAACTTAGTAAGATGTTGACTCAATTAAGCTCAATAAGGGTTTGAGGAATAGGGTTAGAAAAAGGTTTAGGGTTAGAGAAATATGCATCAAACAATGGTCGGATAGGCTAACAACATAGGCATCTATAGCAGAAACCTCCAACAAACTATTTTTGGTGTCCCACACTCAAGATTAGAAACACCCAAAACCATGAAATCTTCATACATTAAAGCATAAAATAGAGATATGTTCCAAGAAGCAATTCCAATATCCAATATATTGACAATCCAATTTAGCAGAATAGATCAATAATCAAATTTTGTAGAAATAAACTTCCTACCAACATAGATCTAACTATGAACATATTTCAACTACCTTCACAACTAGTAATCCAAAGAAAATGGAATGAACTAACCATTACAATATTGATAGAAATGCAATTCATAGCTTTGAACCTCTTGAATGAAAGATATCAAAGATTACAAGTCTTGAGTCAAAAATCTGAGTAATGCTCCTTCCATTAGTTTGTAGAAAATATTTACATAGTAGGGCAAGCAAACACACTAGAGCCAACCCTAAAAATCGAGGGTTCGACCTCTATTTATAGTTTACAATTGAAAGAATAAGAGGAGACATTACAAGAATTTAAAATTTTACAGATCAGTAGAGAGCTACGCTGGCATTATCTCATTTGCTCATTGAGTCCGAGAAATCCATTGGGAGTAATCCACCATGGTAGCTCAGCTCTACAACTTGCTGGTTCGTTGATGGCAGTTGAGCCTCAAGCCATTATGAAATAGATCTGGATCATTCATTATTCTTTGAAACTCCATTCCATCATAGATCTACAACCACTTGGTTCTTGGTTCTTGAAAATCCTTCGATGCTTCACCTTCCCACCTTGAACTAACTATTCTTCGATCCACCAAGAATCCACCTTTATATGTTATAATAGTGTTAGAAAAATCTCTACCATTGATGCTCTTAGTGGACGATTGTGATTAAATATTTAGAAATGCTCTGCAAACTAGTGAGAAGAAACAAAACGCCATTCCACTCAAAATTAACGTTGACGTCAGCTTTGATGGCTTTGGCCAGTAGAATCAAATTTTGGCGAGAAATACACTGAGATGTGAGTGGAATCAAGTTTGTCATCAATCCGCTCACTTAGCCTTCAAAAATTCTAACTTCTTTCTCACATTCGTGGCATAAAGCAAAAGTCACAATCCACTCAAAAATCCTGTTGACGTCATCTCTGACTCGGTTTGACTATGGAATCACCAATCCGCTTTGAAAGCAATGCAAATCACCTTTGTCACCATTCCACTCCCTTTACTTCCTTTCCAATGCCTTTGACCTTCTTGTCACCATTCCACTCCAAAATACTCTTGGAACTCAATGGAATGCATCTTCTCAGCACTTAGTCACTGGAGCGCACGAAATAGAGATGAATCACCAGTCTACACTTTATATCGTGTTGATGTCATCAAAGCTCAAAATATTTGTGGATTGGGAACCTCATCGAAATCCACTACCAAATACACTAGGCATCAAGCAGAATAGGAGCACTTAGCATGATTTTGCAGAAAACACCAAGTGTTGAGCGGAATGGAACCTCCTTGCATGGATCCACTCCAAAATACTCTATATCTTCAGTGGAATAGAGATTTCTCTGCCTTAGAATAATTTTTCAAAATTGTTCTAAGGATGTGGCCATTTTGGGCCTACAGGAGTTCTTAGACAATAAAGATAAAATGAATATGGGGATGATCAAAAATAGAATCATAAAGCTAAAGTCTCAGCTTCCCAAATGTTTGATTGTGCTAGAAAGCAAGTTTGACCTAGATGATAGCTTAATAAAAAATAGTCTTATGGTGGAAATGTTTACATATCACCCAATCAAGGTAAATTAAGGGAAGATTATATTTCTCAAGAAGGACTATACTCAAGAATAATAGGTTGTTTTCAAAGTATTTGTAGTATATATGAATATACAATTGCCTATTCATATGAATATTTTAAGGTTTGTGATCATCGTGTTATAGAGCACACCATTGAGTTGGACCTTAATGCTAAAAAAATTTCATAAATAAAAAGTCTAGTCAACCCTAAGATAGAAGTAATAAAGAAGGATCTTCTAAATATCCTAAATTATTATACTATATTCCCCATCAAGAATTTTACATGGTTCAATAATCTAGTATCAATATGAAAGAAGAATGGGGATATGCACTAATTTTAAAAACCTAAATAGAACATTGTTAGAGGATCACTACCCATTTCCTGCCATTAATAATGTATTACAAAATGTGGTAGGATTACAAATATTATAATTTCTAGATGGTTTCTCTATATATTTGGGTTAAAGGTGAGGACCAACATAATAGAGCATCTAACACCAAGTGGGGAGCCTTCATGTATCATCAAATGTATTTTATCTTATCAAATGCCAAAGCATATTTCTAGAGGCCTATGGAAATAGCTTTTTCAAGACTTGTGGTAGAGATAATCCTTAGATACCTTGATGATTTATGAGTTTTTTACAAAATAAAACAAGCACATCAAACATCTAGAATCAATTTTCCATAGGTGTAGGGAGTTTGGTATTTCTCTAAACCCTAAGAAATCTATTTTCATGGTCCATGAGGGAAAATTACTAGGTTAATTTGTATTATAAGAAGGTATGACAATATATCCCAATAGAATAAAAAAATTCAAGACCTATCATTCCCCACACCATTTAAGGGAATTAGTTTTTTGTTAGGATACATCCAATTTGTAGCCAAATTCATTACCTACCCAAATGGTTAGATCCATAAGAAAGATACTAAAAAAGGATGCCTCCTTAAATTATACCAAAGAAGGGAAGAGTGTCAAAATTCACAATATTTTCTAGAAATAAAAAAATAAAGCATCCACTTAAATATTATATAAAAATGAAAGAAATGAAAAAAACTGTGAAATATGGTAGGAACCCATAGGCACCATAAATGATCACTATACCATTGATAATATTAGACAACACTCTAGTAATGAAATGAGAGGTAGGACTAGATATTCTATTCACCTCAGAAATAATATGTTCCAGAGCCAACATTTGTTTCGATAAGAGGTTTTAGACAATGATGGTGATGACCACATGATCACGGTGCTTTAGAAGTTGGTAATCAATAAAATTTCCACAACAAATTTTCAGTCTGAGGATTTTTTATCCACCCTGAAGGAGATGCAAAATGTCCTAAACCTACTATTTTATATGAAGCATTATTTGGTATAATCATGGAAGACCCTAAGGTTTTTGATAAACCTAAGCTATCTAGAGAAGTGATGAAGGATGGGTTAAAGGATGCAGTGAAGGACGAATATAAGGACATTGTGTAGTTGTTGTTTATCGAGATGATGATGGGAGTGTTGTTGGGGATGGTCCTTGGGATGTATTTTTTGTGAGCCTATTGGGATACGGGTGACTGGTTGGTCCCTTTTTATGGTTTTTGTAGTGTAGGAAGCATGCCTCTTTGATATACATGTTCCTTTTCTTAGCATTCCATAATGCTACTTTTGTAACAAGGTTTTGGGATTCCTTTAAAAACCCACTTTAATGAAATTTTTACTTATAAAAAAAAATTATGGGTGGGAGAGGTATTTATAGAAATATCAAAATGCTAATTACATCATAAAATTTAAGCTAATCCAACATAATAGGAGAGCTTTAGGTTAATTACAAGTTATAAATAGGTTTAACTATAACACAGTTAACCATGGATCATAGGGATTACATAATTAAATATTATAAATAATTAATATATTGTAAAATAAAATGCCCTTAGGCCTATCCAATATGTTTCACAATGTAAAACTTGGATTTGAATTAAATTAAAGTTTCAACACTCCATAAACTGAACTAAGGAGCCAAGGAGAGAAGACACTGGTGATAATAATATCTTACCCCATAATGGATGTTGTAGATGACCTTTGCAATTGAGGCAAATCCTTCTGAATATTCCTCATCATATGGGAGAAGTAAACCTAACTTCAATAACTAAGATTTAACCCTTTATTTATGCATGCTTCATTATCTTTTTTTTTCCTCCCAAAGATGCAATATCTTCCCTCAAATTTTTTAATTTCATAATATAATACTCAACATTATCAAACTCAACTAGTTTATGAGAAGAAAGCTCTAGTTCCAAGTGATTTACTTCAATAGTATTACCTTTCCTAGATTTCTCATGCAATTTTTACCATACCTTGATAGGGTCACTCCCCTCAATTATATGAAAAAATATTTTTTGTTGAATTATAAAGAAAAATAGTCCAAGAGCCTCCTCATCCCTTTAAATGAGTTTTCTCATCAAAAACTACTACTTTATTCTCTTAAAATATGTACCTTATATTTTTACAACATAGCAAGACAATAATTTGGGTTGACCAAATACTATAATTTCATGCATTAAGCCAACTAACTATGGAATTATGGCCCATATTACACAATTTGACCTCTAAAATTATAGCAGTTTTATGAACTAATGCCACTAATGCATACAACTCTAAAATATGATTTGAAAAACGAATGGGCTCAAAATACATTTATATGCAATTTTTTATGGCCTCTAGATTTTTTTCCCTAATTAACCCCAAAAAATAGGGATTAAATGCTAAAATCTTAGAATTTTTATGTCCAATTGATTACTACCACCTGTTGCACTATGATTTGTTGGTGCTTTCCATTTATTTTACCACTTCATAATTTTTTTTCTAATGTAGTTTTGATAGTGTAGACATGGAATATTGACCCAACCAAGTGATTAATTTTTCTAGGACTCTTGAGAAGGCCCTCAAACTTGTTTGATCATAAGTTTGGGCCTATTTTCCCCTTTTCCTTCCCTATTTTCCTAGATTTTCCAAAATCATGGTTGCCTAGGACGAAGCATGATTTTAGAAATTTAGGGTTCTCTTAGAAAACCTTATTTTGGGCCAACCCTTAGGATGTTGTCCCTCCCCTAGGTTTCCATTTTGTTTTATCACCCTTTTTCCCTCAAAACGTCTTATAAATAAATGGTTTGGATCCTCTTTTTTACCTAAGTGATTTCTAGAAGTTTTAAGTGCTAGAAGCTTTCCAAGTTCCAAGGGATTTTAGAAGTGCTAAAGTGATCAAGATCAAGTGTCTTCTGGTGTTCTTTTGTTGCTCTGTTGTTGATTTGTTGTTATTGGTGGATAAGTGTTGGAGCCTTGAGGAGGATTCGTGTATCTTATAGAGTTCTTAATCCTTTTTTCTATTCATTCATTACCGCCAGGTTCCTTCTTGCATTTTATCATTCTTAGATCATTAATTATGCATTTTTGTATTTCATTTCGTATTAATTGGGTATTCTTGCACTTTTGCTGCAAAATCATGCCCGGTCCATATAGTGCATGATTTTGATAGGATCCAAAATCATGATCACATATTATGAGGCATGGTTTTAGTTTCATCAAGTTTGGGGGTAAATTTTTTCTTCCACGCCCTCAATTTATATTTACATATTCCATTTAGTCCATAACACTATCATTTGCATTCTATATTTTGCACTATTTCATTGCATTGCATATTCGTTTGTTCATTTCCAAAAAGTTAAAAAATCACCATTTTTTTCAAATGGCCAACTAAAAGGACCAAGGTGGCTTGACTAATGTACCTCCAAGCTTAGTAATACAACAACCTAAGTAGGCTCCCAAACACTGATCAAAATTTCTAGAGTTTTGTAAAGGTGTTTTGCAGGATTCAAATTTTTTGGATACATTTGGATGCAAGTTAAAAGCTAAGTCCAACCACCATATTAGATAAGTGTCCTAAGTTAATTTCTTAGGTTTTTTGTTATTTTATTTTTGTTTGTTTTAGTTCTAAAACCTAGATCATAAATAAAGGGAAAATATTTGGTTATATTTCTAGGCATCCAAAAGAGGAAAAACATATATTTTACATCATAGGGTCAACCGTTCTTGTGCATTCTCTTAAACCCATGCTAAAAAAAGGAAAATATTTATTTTACTATGAGTTGGGGTTTAGTTCTCATTGAAAATAAAGAATCATCTTAGGGTTAGTCATTATTTGCTTACATTTCTATTTTCTTGCATTGTTCTTTCATTTTCATAGATTAGATTTTAAAAATGCAAAACATAGGTGCTTTCTCAATATACACATCAAACATACCATACCTAGGCTTGGAGAAAGTACTAAAACCATTTTTGGTAAACCCTTCAATCCCAAAGCATCCAAGTGTAGAGAATATAACACACTCCCACAGTCACCTCAGCTCCCAGCAGATCCAACCTAGAATCATACGTCGTAGGGCATTTTCCCCCTCTAAATATTTGGTAAACCCAACATAAAAACACATATTAGTAGCCAAGATAGGAAGTCTCTTCCTTTTTGTTTTTTTAAACTTTAAGAAATACCACTAAATTTATTTTCTTAGAATTAAAAATATTAAAAACATCTTAAAAAGTCCTCTTGAGTGTGCCTTTAACTAGTTTTCTCCTTTATCCCTTGTTTTCCTCCTAATGGATCCCAACCTTAGGAGTAAGTGAAATATTTTAGAATTTGATCAGATTCTTCAAATAAGATGATCATATTGATAGGGAGAACCCTAATCTAGATGCAAAAGAGGAACATGTAGAGATTGGTAAAGAATTTGATCCTTTTGAGGGGACCAATAGAGGTTTCATATTTTCATCATGTGATCATATATGGAGTTTCATGAAACATCATAATAAGACCTTGGTTAAGGATATGGAAGAGGAAAATTGACTTGAAAGGGGTGAGGTGCCTCCTCCTCCAACCATCTCTCATAGGAATGTTCACACCAATCCTTTGTTTGAATCTTTACATCATGTTAATACTTTTCATAAACTAACATATGTTACTACTATTACCACCAACATTGGGGAAATTCCACAATATTCTCCAACTTGTAGTGCATCCTAAAATTATGCTTAATTTTCTTCTCATTTTTCTCATCTCAACTATAGATAGCTAAATTACATCAATCCGATTAGACAACCAAGGAATTGTCTAATTTGGCACCATATGGCCCTCTTGGGCAACCCTTAGAGGTTACATAGTGGTCTTAACCACTTTTCGTAGGTTCTACCCCACTTTTGGGAAGTTTTGGGCCATGTAGGCATGGCCATACCACCCTAGGATGACCATAGTTCATGGTCGTCCCACCCAAGGATGGCCACCAATGACCATCCTTGGGTGGGATGGCCATGGTATTTGACCCCAAAAAAGTCAAAATTGGACCAAATGGTACACAAAAACTACCATTAACCTACCTATTTGAGCATGCTAGTGAGAGGGTACATAAATCTTATGACACATTATAGATTGGATACCAAAAAGAGAGATTCCTTCCCCCTCCAACGTATGGTGACCTTTGGGAAAAATGGTGACCCTTGCCTCACATGGCCTCGCATGCCCATTTTCCCATATACCCTCTTGGAATATAAAGTGGATCAATTCCATCCAAATTTAGAGAGGAGTCTTTGCATATTTCACCATGGAGTGCTGCCAAGATTTTCCCCCACTTTATTGTGCATTTTCCCTTGAGATCTCCATCGAGCGAAGGAGGTTTTCAAGTGACTACAAAACGTGCAATATATTTACAAAACCTATCCATATGAGTGAATCCTATCCCTAAATTTATTGACAATACCCCTGAGAGTGTTTTGGACCAATTCCTAAAGGAATTGGTGGTAGAAAACCATCAAATTTGGTGGTCATCCCACCCTAGGGTGGCCCCCAAATTATGGCAGTTCTAACCATCACACTCTGTGATGGCCACAAATTGGAATACAATTTTATTCCTATTTTTGCACAAGTCTATTCTAGATTATATTATATACTTGTTCAAATTTGGTCCAATTTAGAGCTATTTTGAATTATTTATCATGATTTTTGTGTTTTCTAGTCGTAAACGCCTCACCCTTGATGGCCACAAATTGGAGTGCAATTTCTTTACTATTTTTTACAGATAGTTTCTAGACCATATTATATGCTCTCTGTTCAAATTTGGTGCAATTTGGAGTTGTATTACCTCTATTATCATGTTTTTGGGAGTTGCAGGTCTGAATGCCACACCCTAGGATGACCACAAATCTAGGCATAATTTATTTACTATTTTTTATTAGATCAATCATAGAGCACATAATATTCCTAGATCTCACTTTTGGTAGCATTTGGAGCAATTTTGATAATTCTATTGCACTTTTCCTCTTTCAAGCTTATTGATGCATGCACCTTCACGATTTCATCTTAATCCACACATGATTTTAATCAATTTATATTTCTTGTGTGTATACCCAGGTATCATAGTGCATAAGGAAGGAGTAAAAAGCTATCACAATGATAGAACACTTTGCGGTGGCATCGGGAGCCCGCTCACCTCAATTGTGAGTGCGAGGAAGACATTGGAAGCATGCCTTGGATTCTTGGAAGGATTTGATCCTTTGATTTTTGTATTGAGTGTATCAATTGAGAGCCCTCAAGGGGACACTTTGTAACCACTTATTTGATATTTATATCAATATAAGGAGAACCACCCATTTATTTCATATATGTTTCATTTTATGCTTGTTTAAAGTATCGCTTTCATAGTGTTTAGATCAAGTAGAACAATAGATGCATCTCATTTTCCCTTGCTAGGTGCATCATTTTTCCGCTCTACATCAACATTCATTCTTATATTCCACAAAATTTCATTTATCCTTTATATCAAAATACCACATATCATAACCCATACCATAATAGTGTTAATACCTCCAACATTGGTCAAGTTACCTTTCAATAACCTATCTATACCCCTCCCTTAGGGAACCTAGGTGCGTTGCACAACAATGATATGGATATGCAAAGTTTGATAAGTGTGGTGAAGTAATTGTTTTCAATATTGAATATGATACAACCTCCAAGCTTCACCTACAACTAGAAGGAGATTTGCAATCAGCCCTTAGACCCTGTTGTCACTTCTAGGCCCTACCCTAAGCATTTTTCAATGCCAATTTTACCTATTTATAAGGGAACAAAGGACCCAATTGAACATTTAAGGATGTTTAGGATAACATGCCATGATATTATATATGATGACATGTTGTTACTAAATATGTTCCCTAAGAGCCTTGGTGGTATGGCATTGGAATGGTATTATCAACTACCTCATCATTATTTGAGGAATTTCAAAGAGACAACATAATTATTTGTTCAACAATTTGGGGCTTATTTTGAGAAAAATGTGACTATGAAAGATTTTTATATGTTGAAACAATATAAAGAGGAAAGTTTTCTTATTAGAGAAGTTTAGCTGGATGGTTGAGATATACTCTACCGCCTCAGGTCATCTTAGATATCTTCATTGGAAATTTACAAGAATAAATATTTTGAGTTGGAAACAACTATTACATATTTTGACCAATCAATAGACCTAACAAGAAAGGTAGAGAAATCCCTTATTAAAAGAGTTCAAATTAAGCCAAATAAAGAAGAAGATAGACCATGAAATATTTGTATAATAACAATAATGTAGTTGGTGATGGGGTTATGGATGGTAGACTTTTTAATAGTGTTGCTAACACCTTGCAAAATATGGTTCTTAGATAACCTCAAAAACCCCCACCAAGAAATTTTACAAGACTCAACACACCTATGGTGGTGGTATTAAAGCAGTTTTTGGAAGCTAATATAATTGAGTTATCTCCTATAATGAAACCTGATACCATGGCTAATTGGTATAATTCTAGTTAACATTATGAGTATCATAGAGTGGAGGGGCACATGGAAAATTCATGTAAGAGGTTGAAACATGTGGTTTAGGACTTAATTGGTGTAGATTGCCTTGTTATAAAGGATACTCAACCCAATCCTCCAATGAACAATCAACCTCCTACTCAATAAGCACCCATAACTAATCAAGACATGGGGACATTCAAAGACCCCCTACCTAATCATGGGTAACAAGTAGCTAATCAAGTATCATATCGTAATGTGACATCTCCCTAAAAAAATATGGTTGGTATGATAGTGACCACTACAAGGCAATAATATTAGGCTCAACCGATTCAATGATCTCAGCAAGAGAAGTTCTACATCTATTCAATATTTAAAACCACCCTTATTTTTTAAGAGTACCCAAAAAGGAGCACAAGTAGAAAACCCACCTTTAGTTTTGAAACCACAACCTAAAGTCTCCTTCAACATTCAACATCAATTAGCTAGTACACTAGCTAAGGTCCCCATATTAGATATTTTTTAAACTTCTCCTATTCATAGGGAAGCCTTATTAAAGCTTCTAAGTCAACAATCTATCCCACAAGACATTTTCTCTAGAACTATAGTTGATGTTTTAGGTTCCATTGGGATACATCATATCACATTTTTGGATGACGATATTTCTTTATTAGAATTACAAGGGGATTCTTCCCTCTACATCATTTCATTTATTGGGGAAATATTTATCAATTTTTTTTTATAGATAACAATTCCTCCCTCAATATATGCACTTATCAAAATTTCCAAAATTTTGGATTAAAAAAGGAAGATCTAACTAAATATGATATCATCATCAAATCTTTTAGCAACAAGTCCCAAGAGACCTATGGTGTTATATCTCTATCCCTTAGGGTTGGACCCAAGATATTAGATACATTATTTTATGTGGTACCTTGCCCCGCATCTTTTAATCTTCTTCTTGGGTGCTCTTTGATTCATGCAATGAGGGTTGTCCCTTCCACTTTTCATCAATGTTTGAAATTTGAATTCAAATATAAACTTATCACCATTCAAGGTGACCCTCATCCATTCTAATATTATTTGATGGTTGATAAAGATCAATCTAGTATCAATTTATGTCCATAAATTTCTTCATCTCACATCACCAAGAAACTTAAAAATCTAAAGGTTGATGAGGAACTGCTAATCAAAGTCTCATCACAAGATCAGGTCAATTCATTTCTTCAAGAGCCTCTTAAATATTTATCCAAGCTACCACCTTCACCAAGGACTATGGGTTTACCTTATAATAAGGGTGAAGTAGTACACATTTGCATGTGTACATTTTTATTTGTAGGTATGACCTTCAAAGAAAAGATCCATGGTAGCAACCCTCTACCCATAGAACATTATTTTACCCATTGTTATCTATATAATGATTACCCACTTCCAAAATAAATCATATCTAGTATGGGATATATAGACAAGTTTTAGGGCCACAATAGATATGTATATAGCCTTTGGAAGTTGAGGTTTGGTCTAGGAGATGTGGCATATGCTACATACCCAATAAAAACCAACCTTTACCATTTGATGATGATGATCACCTTATTACTTATGCTAAATATTTAGATCATCAAGGCTTGGAGTGGAGTGATGAGGATGAGGGACTACCTTATCCCACTAACATTCTATTTTGTAATGTGGTAACTTTGGTACATCCTGAGTTTGTTGTGATCCCAAGAGAGTATACTGAAGGGGATACTCTTTATGACATTGATCATGAGGATATCCTTTGGAAAAATTTCTTATTTTATGGGTTAGTCCCTTGCACCATAATCCTTATTTTCAAGACAGGTGACACAATCAAAATATGTGTCGACTATCAATTCAATTATTTTCACCAATTAGAACTACTAGATGAAAAGTACATTCATGCCTTAGAGCATTTGTAAGCCTATTAGAATAGGCTCAAGCAATCTTATTCCATGATAGTTAACAATTGTTATTTTGAAGCTGGAGACCTTGTCCTCAAGGAAATCCAAAATAACACCAATGCTCATTTGGATCTTAAAGGTAATTTCTATCCCAATTGGTTAGTTCCCTTTGTCATAATAGCCAGGTTTGGCTTAGGGGCCTATCATTTAGCTTCTTTAGATGGTAAATATCTTAATGAACCAATGAACATAATGCATCTAAAAATATACTATGCATAAATCTGTATTTTCATACTAAATTTAGCTTATTTTCATATTGCATTTTGGTTTGATTTCTCCTACTACATGTTTTCTTGTCATATTTTGAATGGTTCTCCTAACATTATATTCCACTTGCATTTTGCTTGTCATATAGTTGCACTATTTCTTGACCATATTTGCATGAATGCTTGATCATATAGAATTTTGAGGACTTCATGAGGATGGCAAGTGATGACACCTAGTTATATTCTCGATCACATGAATTACACTCATACTAGGACTTTGATGCCTAGTGAATCCCCAACCTAGGGCTCATTTACATACATCTCCATCACTGCATTTGCTCATGCATTTATTCTCTTCTTTTATATTTCTTGACCTTGAAATTTTTCATCATTTCTCATTTCTCCAATTCAATGGATATAGTTCTTAATCTCTTATATTTCCTTTATCTTTTGAAATTATTAATCATTTATTATCTTCCCCAAGACAAAGGATGTATGTTCCTTCTTCTCTCTATTTCTACTTTTACCTTTGCTTTCGCTCACATTTTTCCTTCTTGATATTTTTATTACTAAGCGGTCCTCATAATATAGGATAGATACCACATGAGTATCATTTATGGTATTTATACAACCACTAACTATCTTATGTAAACCTCTTAACTTTTGAAATTTCAACAAGGACACACACACACACTACCATTTTGCTTCTTTCTTCTTTATTTTTTTAATCCTCTTTTTCACACTCACACACATGCTCACATTGTTCTATTATGTTTGCTTTGCTCATTCATATTTCACACGCACCACATCCCTATCAGGTAGTACTCATCTTGGAAAATCAATATCATATATTACCACATATAAGATAAGCTTCATGGACACATGTGAGGGGAAACCTCCATATTGACCATTTGTAAGCATACATCCTAGTGGGTACCTCTTCATCTTTGGCCATTATTGAGCACTACAACCATAGTAGGTATCACTCCAAACTTGACTAATCTTGTGATCACAACACCCTTACATGATAGTTTCATGGCTATGAGCAAGGGGTAGCCTCCATTCGATCATTTGTGAGCATACATCCCTATAGGATCCCACTCCATTATTTTCTTTATTTTTTCTTGGTATATGTTCATTTGATCACACTGATCTTTCACAGTCTATGTTGATTCAAATATCATCTTCCAAGCACTTTTTTCTTCATTGACCTTTACTTCTTCTCCTTCTTTTCTCCTTTTTTTAAAATCATACCCTATTTATATGGGTGCAACTTTGCTCTACGTCAAAGTCGCGATTCATATTTATGGGGTGCGATTTTGATTTGAGCCATGTTTTTCTCTCTTTTCTTCTCTTTCTTCCATCATATTTTTCTTAAATTCCCTCATCCATCCATGCATTTCATTAATTACTTAGGTTTCATCACATTATGCATTGCATTTAGTTTAGTCTATTAATGCATTCACTGTTATAATTAATTCATGCATAAAAACATAAAAAATAACACACATAAATGCACACATTTAATTAAAGTAGCATGATATTAATTGAGAAAGAAAGGGTACATAGGTGTATTTGATTGGTGTGCCACAAGTACAAGACACACTCAAAATTGGCATGTCATATTGATCTTATCCCTATCTCTAGGAGCTTGTCTCCTCTACCTCACCCATTAGAGGTGGTTCTAGTGGGGGTATGTTCACATATCATGAAATCATTCATGACCTGGATCATGATTGATCCTATGTCTTAAGGGAGGATGTTGGAGGTACCCTCTACTCTATTGGCATTTATTGAAAGTATAGTATCTGGTAGAAGGTCTCTCTATACCAATGCTTCCAACCTCTTTCCCACTCTCTACAATTTTGCCTATAGTAGGCAAATCCCCTCACCCTATTGGTTTCTAGTTATAGAAACCATCCCCTATTCCCAAGACTATTGTTGCTCTTGGTCCAACCAGATCACCTATATCCTAAGGTGGTTTGCCTCAATCCATGGTATATCCCACTCTATGAGTGTTGTGCTCAAGGTACTTTTTAGCCCCTTGATCCTCTTCCTATCCTTTCAAAGTAGGTCCACTTCCTCTACATGAGTGTTATCCAAGCCTACAATACCTTTGTCTCCCTTGTTGTGTCCTCCTGATATGTAGTCCTACTTAGCCTAACAACCAATGATGTGGATGCCTCTTTAATTGATCTACTTAGCCTAACTTTATCCATTGTGTGGGCACCTCCTACTACTCCCCTCCCTGGTCCCCATAGTAGTGGTGGTTTCTACCACCATCTCTATGCAGACCTACACCCATTCCTACAATGGGGTCTCCTAGCCCTATCACTACCATTATGTGGTACATCGATTTACCTATCATAGTTCCAGTTGCACTCATCAATCCATAACCTAGTACCTCTACACTGGCATCTATAGGGAGATCCTTGGGGGTATAACATCCCTATACCATCTATAATACCTGATAGCCACCCTAATATTATCCATCCCTAAATCAATCTAAATTGTATTATCCAGGTCCTACTCTTCCCATATCCTCACATTAGGGTCCCCTATGACTCATGATGGGTCCCTCTAACCTACCTACACTAGTAGTTGTCCAGGTTTGGTATATCCTAGAAGATACCAAAATACCACTAGATTCAATCAAGTTTTAAGATATCTAGCTCCCTCTTCTTCATAGAGATCCACCTGACCCTCCTTACCAGAACCATCCCATTTACATACTTCATCAATCGAAGGTGTATATACCATGGTCGACATATGATCCTATCCTCCCATAGCTTGTCTATCACCCACCTCCCTAGTGGTAGGTTCTCAACATATGTCATCAAAGCTCTTGGACCATTTATATGTTGTTGGTCACTTTGAGTTAGGAAATGGTCTTGGTAGTGTGTATGGTCTCCTAACTATTATCTACTCCTAGAACCACACCTAGAGCAATGTTGTAAATACCAACCCTGTATGTCTTTTGTACATAATATTGTATAATATCTTCTACAATTAAGCCAACACATGGACCCCATCTGAACTACACCTACTGGTCTTACATGTCTATCACTACTCTCGCTAATTCCCATAGAAGGTATCACCTACTCGTATAGCATACCAAGAATTATACCACAACTCCATAGAGCATAGTCATCAGAGCATTAGCACCATAACACCCCACCAAATTATCGATAGGGATACAACTCTTTCAAACCTGGTGGTCCTAGCCCCTTCATAGCCTTTACAGTGTAGCCTACTACCCTCATGCTTTGTAAACTATCCTCTCCTAATGGCGATGCATAATATGTGCCACACATCCTCTAGTGTGATTGTCATATCCCCTATCGATATCTAGAATTTCAAATTTGGATACCATATCTCTACCAACATTATTAGTAGCACTCTATCCACCTCCACCTAGGGTATTTATACCAAATTATGTAGCCCCACTAACTCTAGAGTGTCCCTCTCTACCTATGATATATCCTATAGTTCCACCTCAAAGGAACTCGATCACCAATCTTAGTTCTCTAGTATGCCATGTTGCAACCAAAAATATCACAAATTTTATAATTAGTTCCATATAAATATAAATGAAAAAATAAATAATCAAATAATCAAACAACCATAAAAATTTCAACACCTAAGACTACTTTTCTTGGTCTTTCTTTCTTTTCCTCTTCTCTACTTGTTTCCTTTATTTTTTGTTTTTCTCCTAGCTAAAATCGTGCCTCATTATTCTTGGGTGTGATTTTGTGTTTTTCTCTCTTCTTCCAAAATTATGCCTCATTCTTGTGAGGCATGAATTCATGAAATCATGTCGTATAACTCTAGGGTGTGACTTTGGTTGCAATGATGAACCAGTAAAAATTATGATTGGCCCTCAAAATTATGTTGGGGTCAAGCACAATGAATTCTTCAAAAAAGATAAAATTTCTAAAATGAATAAAAACAATAATATAGCCTAGTCTAGAGGAATGATTTTAGTCCTTACACATGCTCACTCCACTGCTATGTTAACCTCACCTCTCAAAATGGTCAAACAATGTGTCGGTAGAACCAATTATATTTTTTCTCCTAAGCTCTTCTCTCCTTTGCACAATTAAAATGAATTAGGATTTTCACCCCTTTTGCCTTTTATTCTTTTTCTCTATCCTCTTTGGTGCCTTTTTTGTTGTTTTTCACTCTTCTTCCTTCTATTTCAACCATTTTGAGTTTCCTTAGGAATGTGATATTCCTTTCGAAACTTAAGGGGCCACCTTGGCCTGAGAGGCATTAATGTCCCTAATAACTTGCTTGACATGCAAAAATGTTAGTTTCAAAAATGGTAGTATTTTGCACCACCCTTTTCTTCTAAACTAACCACCCCTTTTTGTGTTCATTATTCTTTGTCCATAGGTGTCCACATATTTATTTGACACATTTGTTAGGCCATAAATTAATAAAAGAGTGGGAAAAATGTAGACATGGAAAATTGACCCACCTATGTGAGTCATTTTTCTAGAACCCTTAAGAAGTCCCTAAAACTTGTTTGAGAACAATTTTGGGCCTCTTTTCCCATTTTCCTTCCCTCCTTTCCTAGTTTTATCCAAATCACTATCACCTAGTATGGGGCATAATTTTGGCAAGTTAGGGTTTTCTCTTAGAAAACCCTTTTTTTGGGCCAACCCTTAGGATGTCAATCCTCCACTAGGTTACCTTTTCATTTTCCTTCCCTTTTTCTCTCCAAACCTCTAATAAATAGAGGGTCTGGATCCTATTTTTCCCCTAAGTGAATTCTAGAATTTTTAAATGCTATAATATTTCCAAGTGCCAAGGGATTTAGAAGTGCTATAGTGATCAAGATCAAGTATATTTTAGTGTTCTCTGCTGCTCTACTTTTGATTTATTGTTCTTGATGGATAAGTGTTGGATATTTAAGGAGTCTTCCATATGGTGGATGTCTTCATCATTTTGTATGTTCTTTCACTTCCACTAAGTTCCTTCTTACATTTTATCATTCTTAGATCATTAGTTGTGCATTTTTGTATCTCATTTTGCATTAAATGGATATTCTTGCACTTCTACTATAAAATCATGCTCGATCTATATAGGGCATGATTTTGATGGAATCCAAAGTCATGGTTATCCCTAATGAGATATGGTTTTGGTTTCATAAAGCTTAGGGGAAATTTTTTACTCCTAAATCCTTAATTTGTGTTTACATGTTCCATTTGAAGAACACAAGCTTATACTGAGAGGGGGGTGAACAGTATAAGACCACTTTTTACTTTTCTTTCCAATCAATATTATGCAATGTATAGATAGCAATATCAACAACAGTAATCAAAGCAATGCACAAATCACCACACACAATAGAGACACCAATTTAACGTGGTTCACCCAATGTGGGCTACTCCACGGAGAAAATATTTCACTAAAATTTTCTCAATCAATCTCTTGGGAATCCTTTCCCTATTACAATGTTTATGGACCTCTATCCAAAGGAGACACCAATCCCCTAATCAAGTTCATGGATCTCTATCCACAGGAGAACTCTTTCTCCTTAGCTCTGGCTGGTGATCTTCTAGAAGAACTGTTGCCTCCACTACACTGGCTAATGGATCTCTATCCACTGAAGACTCCTATCCCCACTCAGAAGACCTATCCTCACTACCCTGGCTAATGGATCTCTATCCACTAGAGACTGTCATCCTCTATACTCTATCACCTCCAAAGCTTGCTCTCAGCTCTATCTCAAATCTGTACTAAACACAGTCCTTTGGTCTAGCACAAATCTACTCAATCTCTATCTCTGGTCTAGCACAAACCTATCCTCAAATATACACCAAAATCTATCCTCAAATATACACTAAACACAGTCCTTCGATCTAGCACAAATCTATCCTCAATATCTATCCTCAAGCCTTAACACAAAGCTTGATTCAATCACAAATCAACTCTACTAGATCTACTCCAAACCTTAACCCAAGGTTTGAACAAATCAATCAATCAACTCTGCTCACAAGTCTTCTCAAAGACTTATCTCAAATCTACCTTGTAAGCTTCCACAAAAGCTCACACTAATATATCCACAAGTCCTCTCTAGAACTTGTCCAATCTGCTCAACAATCTCTATCCTCAAATATATATTGTAAGCTTCCACAAAAGCTCACACAAATATATCCACAAGTCCTCTCTAAAACTTACCTCAAATCTGCTCAACAAGTCCTCACTAGAACTTGTCCAATCTCATAGAAACATAAAGAGAATTGTTAGAGACTCAATATGCTTCACATTCACCACAATGCTCAATCACTTTCAATCTCTCTTTTTACCACAAAAACATATAGAGAATTGTTAGAGACTCAATATGTTTCATACTCATAAACACTCAACCTCTTTCTCAAATCAATTTAGAATATGGAACAATTTGTTTCACATAACTTGAACTATCACTTCAACACAACTACTTGACTAGGCTCAATCACAACTCTACTCAACCAATCACTCAATGAAATAATCCTTGCTCACAAACCCTAGTCCAAGCATATGAACACTCACTCACTTATTTCCAACAATGCTTATCAAACAATCTCACATAACAATGATACTCATGATCTTTGCAAACCCTAGTTCAAGTTCTTCACTCAACCAATCACTTCAACAACAATGCTTATCAAGAAATATCACATAACAATGATACTCATGATATTTGCAAACCCTAGTTCAAGTTCTTCACTCAACCAATCACTTCAACAACAATGCTTATCAAACAATCATTTTCACTCCAACTTAGCATTCACAACATTCAACAATCACTCACTAGGAAGATGTGCCCATACCTTTTGTTTGATGTAGAAGTGCCCTTAAAAACCTGTCTCAATCACAATTTTCTTCTTTGCCAATTTCAATGGTTAGATGACAAAATTTCACACTAACACTCTTTCAAAATATTTCTCAATTTACACAAATAATCAATCTCAAATACACCTTATTACTCCTTGAAATTAGAAATCATCAAATCACACATAAAAATAATCACTCAAATTGCTCCTTATAATCTCCAATTTTAATAAATCAATCTCCAAAAATTAACCTTTCAAAAATAATATTTGCCTACCCTTTTATCTCCCTCAAAACACTTAATAACCAAATTAATTCAGGAAAAAATTAAACCTCATAAACCATCAAAACATTTTTATTTTTCAACCTTAGGCACATAAAAATATTTTTATTTTCTTTCAACCTTAGCACATCCGAAATTAAGCGACCAACACAAATGACATCAGCGCATACCTTTGTCACTACCAAAAAGGCCTCGATGGGTTTCGAACATGAGACCTCTCTATCGAGCGCCTTATCAAGGTGCTAGCCCACCACGTGGGCTAAGCGCTCCCATGGGGAAGGGAAGGTGCAAGCCTCCCTTTAACCCCTTGTTCGATGCTTGCTCAAAAATATGTGCCCTCTCTACTTTGCCAAAAATGAACCCAAAGGGATTCGAACCTGCACGCCTTGCTTGCCACACACCCTAGCACTTTCATCGATGCCAACTATGCTACCAACACCTTTGGTGCTAAGTATTGGTGCTCCCTTCGATTTATTCCTTCACCATCGGAGACCCTTCAAAAAACATGGAAAGTCTTTTCCCTTTTTGTGCACGAATTCGATGGAGCATAGGAGATTCGATCAATAGCATTAGGAGGTAAGGCAAAGGTCTTTGCCATTATTTATACATGATGCCTCTTGTGCCATAAACATTGATGCTTGAATCGAATATGAAATTCGATTTTCATTTTAACCCTATAACCCTCTTTAGGGTTATTTAAATTAATATAAATTAATTTTTAATTAAATTATAATTAACTTAAGTAACTTTTGAAAGTTAATTAAATTAATTAATAAATTAATTTATAATAAAATTATATTAATTAATTTATAATTAATTTAAATTTCTTTTTTAATATTATAATAAAATATTATAATATTATTTGCTTGGGCCTCTTCTTTGCACTTTGGACCACATCTGACTACCTGGAACCGGATCTGACCAACTAGAAATGGACTCTACTTTGCACTAATTGCAGAACTGCTTCTCCTCACACTGCTCACTGAAACTAACTTTTGACATCAATGACCACTCACTCTTGACATCAATGACAACACATCTACTCAAAATGTCCAACAATATCCCCCTTTGTCATTGATGGCAACCCAATTATCTTTTCAAATTTCCTTAACCTTTTTTGTCTTGCTCCCCTTGGGAAACTGCTCCCCTGACTCAATGCTCTCTTCTTAAATCAAATCTCTCCCCTTACTCAAATCTCTCCCCTTTGACATCAATGGCAAAGGGTCACCTTTGGGGCTCGAGGCTAAGAATGAGTCTCTTAGCTTAGCCCCTCCCCCACCTCCTCTTGAGGTGGTTAATTCTAGGGTGGGAGTATTTCTACTCCCAACATGCATTGGTCTTTTCCTTTGTCCACTTTCCTTCTCATCTGATCCTTCTGATTCCTTTTGGTTTTTCTTGTTCATGTTCATGTTCCTATTCATGTCCATATTCTTGTTTTTGTTCATGCTTGGTTCTGGATTGTCTGCTCTACACCACTTTGTTGTATGTCCATCATTATTGCACTTATAACACTTAATATTGTTATTCCTTGAAGGTGCAAATATCTTGGGATTTCTTCTGGTGAAGCCATATCTATTCCTATCATGAACCCTGCAATTCATTGCCTTGTGACCAAACTGATTACATGAGTAGCAATACCCATGAAAAAATTACATGTTCCTGAAGTTCCCATATTCCTGTCTTTCATGTGTCCTACACTGTGAAGCCTTGTGCCCAAATATATGACATGAGAAACATCATCCATTGAAATTTCCTTGCCTTGACCTCATTGGTCTCTTAGTCTCTTTTACCCTATGTTGGTTCCTATTCCATCTGTTTCTCCTTTGTGCATTGTTTCTTTCCTTGTTGAACTTTCTATTGTCCAACTCATCCTCAGAAGTTTCACTTTCTCTCACACTATCTTCTTCTAAAGTTTCTTCTTCTTTAGAACTTGAGGTTGAATCTTCTTCTTGTTTCTTTTGAGCCTATTCAAAACCAAGACCTATTTTGTTTGTTGATCATCTTTGTACCTTGATCATCTTATCTAAAATCTTTGAGCTCTTTCCAAACTTGTGTAGCTTATCCTTAGACTTTTCTACTTCTTCCCTTAGTAGAGCTACTTCTTGTTCTAATCTCTCACATTCTAAGACCTTTGCTTCTAACTTATCCTTGAACTTCTTTGTCTTAGCTATTGAATTATTTAGATCCTCTATAAGCTTTCCTATTTCTTCATCACATTCTTGAAACTGAAGCTTAAGTTGGGAGTTTTGCTTTCTTACCTTCTTTAATGTGTTAAGAGCATAAATAAGTTCTCCCTCAAGATCAACTTCTCCTTTTTCTGATTCTTCCTCTATTTGTTTACCTTTGAAAACATCTTCATTCTCTTCTGACTTGTCTTCTATAGGATCACCTCCTTCTTCTTCTAGTGCCATTAGAATATTTTCTTCTGGTCCTTCAAGTGTATCTTCATATTCATCATCACTGAAACTGAAACCATTCTTTGTACAACTATCTTCAAGATGTCCAAAATTACCACATCTAAAACACTTGAGAATTATTGGTGACCTTTTCTTAACTTCTTATTTTTCTTCTATCAGAAATAGAACTTCATCTTTATCATTATCTGAGAAACTATTATCACTATCACTTGAGTACTTACTTGCCTTGTCCGCATAGTAACTCCTCTTCTACCTTTGAAAGAACTTCTTTCCTTGTCTGCCTTGTCCATCCTTACCTTTCTTTTGGTACCTATATTTTTTTGATTCCCTATTCTTATGATCCTATTTTTCTTCATCATTGCTATTTCTAGCTTCTTGACAATCAGTTGCATAGTGACCATACTTTCCACAATTGAAACATCTAATAGATTTTGCATCTTTAAATCTTCTTGAATCCTTATTCTTTTTGCCATAATTTGCTTCTTCATCACTGGATGACTCATTGCTTGAATCTGACTTCTTGCCCTTTGTCTTCTTAGTAGCTTTGAAGGTTGCTTCCTTCCGGATATTAGGTTCCTCTTTTGTTCTTATCTCAAAATCTGTAAGAATACCAAGTAACATATCTCTTGTCAAAGAATCACCATATTTTGATTCCTCTATAGCAGAAATATTTTCACTAAATATTTTTGGGAGAGATCTTAAGATCTTATCACAAACATCCGATTCTTCAATCTCAAGTCCAAGTCCTTGCATGGCATTAACAACCTCGTCTACACGAAGTAGATAAGCACTAATATTTTCCTCATCCTTCATTCTTAATTCTTCAAATTGTCCTTTGAGATTTCGTATCTTTACCTTTTTGACACTTTTATCTCCTTCATATATGCTTTGCAACTTATCCCAAATTCCTTTTGCATCTTTGCAATGCATAACTTTTATGAACTCTATTCTATGCAAACCTCTCAAAATTGCATTCATTGCTTTTGAATTGTAATGATGTAGAAGCTTACCATATTTATCTGTAGGTGGAGTAGTTGGTGGTATGTATCCATTTTCAACTGCTTCCCAAATTTCATTACCAAGTGCCATCAGGTGGATCTTCATTCTCATACTCCAAAATACATAATCACTTCCATAAAATACTAGAGTTGAATTATCTGAGGACCCATTCTTAGAATCCATTGTGTTCTTGTAAGCTTTTCCTTCAAGCTGTTAAACTCTTTCGAAGGAACCCGCTTTGATACCAATTGAAGAACACAAGCTTATACTGAGAGGGGGGTGAACAATATAAGACCACTTTTTACTTTTCTTTCCAATCAATATTATGCAATGTATAGATAGCAATATCAACAATAGTAATCAAAGCAATGCACAAATCACCACACACAATAGAGACACCAATTTAACGTGGTTCACCCAATGTGGGCTACTCCACGGAGAAAATATTTCACTAAAATTTTCTCAATCAATCTCTTGGGAATCCTTTCCCTATTACAATGTTTATGGACCTCTATCCAAAGGAGACACCAATCCCCTAATCAAGTTCATGGATCTCTATCCATAGGAGAACTCTTTCTCCTTAGCTCTAGTTGGTGATCTTCTAGAAGAACTGCTACCTCCACTACATTGGCTAATGGATCTCTATCCACTGAAGACTCCTATCCCCACTCAAAAGACCTATCCTCACTACCCTAGCTAATGGATCTCTATCCACTAGAGACTATCATCCTCTATACTCTATCACCTCCAAATCTTACTCTCAACTCTATCTCAAATCTATACTAAACACAATCCTTTGATCTAGCACAAATATGCTCAATATCTATCTCTAGTCTAGCACAAACCTATCCTCAAATCTACACCAAAATTCTATCCTCAAATATACACTAAACATAGTCCTTCGGTCTAGCACAAATATATCCTCAATATCTATTCTCAAGC
Source organism: Wollemia nobilis (assembly GCA_028583015.1). Lineage (NCBI taxonomy): Eukaryota > Viridiplantae > Streptophyta > Pinopsida > Araucariales > Araucariaceae > Wollemia > Wollemia nobilis. The sequence goes on from JAQPPZ010001870.1 coordinate 930,880, forward strand.
CTTAACACAAAGCTTGATTCAATCACAAATCAACTCTGCTAGATCTACTCCAAACCTTAACCCAAGGTTTGAACAAATAAATCAATCAACTCTGCTCACAAGTCTTCTCAAAGACTTATCTCAAATATACCTTGTAAGCTTCCACAAAAGCTCACACTAATCTATCCACAAGTCCTCTCTAGAACTTGTCCAATATACTCAACAATATCTATCCTCAAATTTGTATTGTAAGCTTCCACAAAAGCTCACACAAATCTATCCACAAGTCCTCTCTAAGACTTACCTCAAATCTGCTCAACAAGTCCTCACTAGAACTTGTCCAATCTCATAGAAACATAAAGAGAATTTTTAGAGACTCAATATGCTTCACATTCACCACAATGCTCAATCACTTTCAATATCTCTTTTTACCACAGAAACATATAGATAATTGTTAGAGACTCAATATGTTTCATACTCATAAACACTCAACCTCTTTCTCAAATCAATTTAGATTATGGAACAATTTGTTTCATAGAACTTGAACTATCACTTCAACACAACTACTTGACTAGGCTCAATCACAACTCTACTCAACCAATCACTCAATGAAATAATCCTTGCTCACAAACCCTAGTCCAAGCATATGAACACTCACTCACTTATTTCCAACAATGCTTATCAAACAATCTCACATAACAATGATACTCATGATATTTGCAAACCCTAGTTCAAGTTCTTCACTCAATCAATCACTTCAACAACAATGCTTATCAAGAAATATCACATAACAATGATACTCATGATATTTGCAAACCCTAGTTCAAGTTTTCACTCAACCAATCACTTCAACAACAATGCTTATCAAACAATCCTTTTCACTCCAACTTAGCATTCACAACATTCAACAATCACTCACTAGGAAGATGTGCCCATACCTTTTGTTTGATGTAGAAGTGCCCTTAAAAACCTGTCTCAATCACAATTTTCTTCTTTGCCAATTTCAATGGTTAGATGACAAAATTTCACACTAACACTCTTTCAAAATATTTCTCAATTTACACAAATAATCAATCTCAAATACACCTTATTACTCCTTGAAATTAGCAATCATCAAATCACACATAAAAATAATCACTCAAATTGCTCCTTATAATCTCCAATTTTAATAAATCAATCTCCAAAAATTAACCTTTCAAAAATAATATTTGCCTACCCTTTTATCTCCCTCAAAACACTTAATAACCAAATTAATTCAGGCAAAAATTAAACCTCATAAACCATCAAAACATTTTTATTTTTCAACCTTAGGCACATAAAAATATTTTTATTTTCTTTCAACCTTAGCACATCCGAAATTAAGCGACCAACACAAATGACATCAGCGCATACCTTTGTCACTACCAAAAAGGCCTCGGTGGGTTTCGAACATGAGACCTCTCCATCGAGCACCTTATCAAGGTGCTAGCCCACCACGTGGGCTAAGCGCTCCCATGGGGAAGGGAAGGCGCAAGCCTCCCTTTAACCCCTTGTTTGGTGCTTGCTCAAAAATATGTGCCCTCTCTGCTTTGCCAAAAATGAACCCGAAGGGATTCGAACCTGCACGCCTTGCTTGCCACACACCCTAGCACTTCCATCGATGCCAACTACGCTACCAACACCTTTGGTGCTAAGTATTGGTGCTCCCTTCGATTTATTCCTTCACCGTCGGAGACCCTTCGAAAAACGTGGAAAGTCTTTTCCCTTTTTGTGCACGAATTCGATGGAGCATAGGAGATTCGATCAATAGCATTAGGTGGTAAGGCAAAGGTCTTTGCCATTATTTATACATGATGCCTCTTGTGCCATAAACGTCGGTGCTTGAATCGAATATGAAATTCAATTTTCATTTTAACCCTATAACCCTCTTTAGGGTTATTTAAATTAATATAAATTAATTTTTAATTAAATTAAAAATTAAATTATAATTAACTTAAGTAACTTTTGAAAGTTAATTAAATTAATTAATAAATTAATTTATAATAAAATTATATTAATTAATTTATAATTAATTTAAATTTCCTTTTATATTATAATAAAATATTATAATATTATTTTCTTGGGCCTCTTCTTTGCACTTTGGACCACATCTGACTACCTGGAACCGGATCTGACCAACTGGAAATGGACTCTACTGATTGCACTGATTGCGAAACTGCTTCTCCTCACACTGCTCACTGAAACTGACTTTTGACATCAATGACCACTCACTCTTGACATCAATGACAACACATCTACTCAAAATGTCCAACACCATTTAGGCCATAACACTATTGTTTACATTCTATTTGTTGGTCTCACAATGACACTGAGAGGGGGGGTGAATCAGTTTAGCTCTTTTAAAACTTAAATCTTCAACTCTTAAAGCCGAAACAATGAAAACTTGAAATCAAATAAAGTAAGTATAACAAGAGAACATCACACAACACAAGATGTAACGAGGTTCACCGATTTGGCTACATCCTCAAAATAACTGTTTGGACTCCCATACAAATCCAACCTTTGCAAAGCACCAAATTTACAATCAATTTACCAGCACCCACTGGAAGGAGCACCAACCCCTGATTTATCTGCACCAACATAAAGGAGCACCAACCCCTAATTTATTTGCACCAATAGAAAGGAGCACCAACCCCTCTACCAAGCACCCACTTGATTTTGATATTGATAATAAAATGACATATATGAATCTTCTCTTCTCACATAAAAATTGACCATTCTCTTAGCTCGTTCTGTCAATTTCTAAACGCTTTCTGATTATTGTGCAGAACTCTATATATGACATCCTCTCAAAATTTCAGCCAAAAATGATATCGTATGAGAAAGTTATGCCCAAAATACTAAAGTGACATTTTTCACCTTTTTCCCAAAAACACGGATTTTCACTCTTTATTTTTCTCCACACACTCTTCTCTCCGCACAAAATAAAATCACACTCTTCAATAAAACACTTCTAACTTAAATGCACACACTTATATTCCTTTTCACTTTTCACTTTCTCCAAAGATCTTTAAATTAATCAAACTGCTTAAAATAATATAACTCCCTTTTTTTTTATATTGAGAAGGCATTTCGTCAAACACGTCACATGCAAAGAATTGACACCTTACTCGTTCTCATACTTCGGAGCCACGTGACAACTCAAACCAAAAAAAAATATGATCTATTTGATGCATTGAATGTGTAACAACACTGAAACTGAAACTCTGGCGACTCTTCAAGGTCGAAACGGCCAACTAAAGGATTTTGCCCAAGTGGCACAAATTGACATAAAAGAGACCTGTAATGTTTTTGCAAAAATCATAACTCTCACCTCGTAACTCGGTTTTCTCTAAAATTTTAAACGTAGAATATTTGCAACACTAAATATGTCCAAACCAAAACTCACTACCTAACTCCTTACGGTTCGCCTGTACCACTTCCACAAAAACTGCTACTGACACATTTTTTCAAAAAATAGCGTTTTTGTGACAGTATTGCAACGCTTGTAAAATTCACCTCGTTTCTCCATTTTCATTGAAATTTGGAACACATTTTATTGAGGATAACAAACACCTCCAACTCAAATTTTTCTACATAAATCCCTACGGTTTGTTCGCAGTGCTTTTGAAAATACCTGCACTTTTATAGCCTGTACAACCACTTGCCAAATCATCCGCCAAGATACCAGAAACACCACCGATCACTCCAAACACTGTGATGACATCTCCAATGTTGTTCTGGAATATTTCCTGACATGCTGACATGTTCCAAACTGATCCATCCTCTCCAACTGTGCCCGTGGTGACTTTTGCAACTTTTTGACTATTTTGCTGCTTTGACAACTTTTTGACGATTTTTTCAACTTTTGCAAATTTGCACAAACAACCTGTAACAACTTCACCCAAACATCAAAAAAATCCTCATAAGCATTTAACATCACTATACATACTCTGAATAACCTCTAAAATTCTGTCCACTGCATCAACCGATCTATCTGACTATGTTGACAATAATGACAATACTATCGTTGTACCTTGCTCAACACTATTTTTTGCACTATTTCATTGCATTACATCTTCATTTGTTCGTTTCAAAAAATTTCAAAAATCACTTTTGTTTTCAAATGATTAGCTAAAATGACCTAGGGGCTTGATTGCTACACCTCCAATCTCATTCATACAGTGGCCTAAGTAGGCCCCTAAATGCTGATCAAATTTTCTAGGGTTTTGTGAAGTTGTTTTGTAGGATTCAAAGTTTTTGGATACATTTGGATGCAATTTAAAAGCTAAGGCCAACCACTAGATCAGATAAATGATATAAGTTAATTTCTATGTTGTTTGTTGTTTAATTTCTACTCACTTCTATTCTAAAACCTGTATCATAAATAAATGAAAAAACTTGGTTATATTTCTAGGCATTCAAAAGAGGAAAGGCATATATTTTACATCTTAAGGTCAACTTTGTTTGCTAGTACAATTTAGGGTTTAGTTCTCATTGAAAATCAATAATCATTCTAGGGTTATTCCTTGTTTTCTTATATTTTTGTTTGATTTTATTGTTATTTCATGTTCATAGATTAGATTTTAAAAATACCAAACATAGGTGCTTGCTCAATATACACATCAAACATCCCATCCACAGATTTGGAGCAAGTCCTTAAACCATTCTCGATGAACCCTTTAATCCCCAAGCCCCTGGGTGTAGAGAATATAACACATCCTCATGGTCACCTTGGCTCCCAATAAATCTAGCCAAGAATCATACTCAGTAGGGTAGTTTTCCCCCTCTACAAGTAGTTGTCCTTTATTGATTAGAGGGATTCATTTGAATATCAAATAAATTTTAATGGTATTCAATAGTACCATGTTAGATACCACATTAGTCAGTTATCTAAATCATTCAAGTTATTACAATATAACAATTAAAGGCTCAAATCTACTAAAAAAATGGATTAAAGGCTCAAATATTAGAATTATGATGTCCAATTGATTGCTACCACCTTTTTTACTCTAATTTTCTGGTGTTTTCCATTTATATTTTACCACTTCATCAATTTTTCTCTAATATAATTTTGATAGTTGTACTTTATTGATTGGAGGGATTCTTTTGAATATCAAATAAATTTTTATGGCATTCAATAGTGTCATGTTAAATGCCACATTAGTTAGTTATCTACACCATTTAGGGTCTTATAATATAAGGCTTGGTGACAATCAACCTAAGGTTAGCCACAACCAAGGACCGTCAATCTAACTAGTGTACCAATGCATACAGTGGTGACTAGAAAATATTTCATTTTCAAGAATATTCAAACTCTTTCCTTAGAAATAAAAAGGAACAAGCAGATCTCAAACTCTAGACCAAAAACCATAGAACAAGTAAACTAACTAATGGATTAACCTAATTAGACAACACCATGATGCCCATGCATATATAAAGTGTACTATGCACCTGTGACTTCAATTTAAAAAAGGAAACAAGGATATTTGAACCCACAACATCCTCCCCCTTATAGTACAACCAAGGCCCTTCTAACCAAGTCACTCTGTTGTATATCTATACACATAGGAAAACTACCTCATTTTTTGTTTCTTTTAAATAAAGTGAAAAGATAGAATTAGACATGTTATTTGATCCTAAGATGAAAAAAAGTAAAATATTTTTGCTAAAATTTATTAACCAACTTGACGTGTCCCACAAGAATATTGGGAGGATTGCATCATATTCATGGAGAGAGATGGCATGCATATAGCATGCCATTCCACTTAGTATGGTATTCACACATTTAAAACATTCCACACATGGAAAAATTAAGGGCACTTATTTGAATTCAAATTCATGCTATGATAATCACTTTTTTGCAGGAGTGAATTGAACTTTGTGTGCAAACCTCAACAAAGGCAAAAAAGAGATAAAAAAATCTCAATTCATTATGAATAAGTAGATAATATAATATAAAAAAAAATTATTTTATCCCCTTTTATAGTGATATTGATTATAAATATTTGAAGGAGAATTTATCCCAAATCATGAAAAAAAAATTAGTTTTATCAAGAAGACTTTTGGGTGACTGTTAGTCAAAAAGTGACTAACTATAGAAAAATAGCTGATGCACCTTTTTGCATATTTTCCAAGAAGACTAAAGTGGCCCATATGCTAAAGATAAAAGAAAAAGCAAAACACCGCAAGGAGGAAAAAGTGTCACGATATCATGTCATATTACATTTTCACGGTCCAAAGCAAAGAGAAAGGGCAAGGAGGACAAAGTGTCGCGAAATCGCGACATGTTGCATTTTCACGGTCCAAAGCAAAGAGAAAGAGCAAGGAGGAAAAAGTGTCGCGATATCGCGACATGTTGCATTTTCATAGTCCAAAGAAAAGAGAAAGAGCAAGGAGGAAAAAGTGTCACGATATCGCGACATGTTGCATTTTCGTGGTTCAAAGCAAAGAGAAAGAGAAAGGAGGAAAAAGTGTCGTGATATCGCGACATGTTGCATTTTTGCGGTCCAAAGCAAAGAGAAAAAGCAAGGAGGAAAAAGTGTCGCGATATCGCGACATGTTGCATTTTTATGGCCAAGAGCAACAGAAGGGAGTAAGGAGGAAAAAGTGTCGTGATATCATGACATGTTGCATTTTTGCGGCCAAAAGAGAATAGAAAGAGCAAGAAGGAAAAATGTCGCGATATCATGACATGTTGCATTTTCACGGCCAAAAGATAAGAGAAAGATTAAGAAGGAAAAAGTGTCACGATATCATGACATGTTGCATTTTCATGGCCAAAAGAGAAGAGAAAGGGCAAAAAGGAAAAAGTGTCGCGATATCACGACATGTTACATTTTCGCGGTTAAGAGCAAAAAAAGGGAGCAAGGAGGCAAAAGTTTCACGATATCGCGACATGTTGCATTTTTATGGCCAAAATAGAAGAGAAAGAGCAAGGAAAAAGTGTCGTGATATCATGACATGTTGCATTTTCGCAGCCAAAATAGAAGAGAAAGAGCAAGAAGGAAAAAGTGTCACGATATCGCGACATGTTGCATTTTCACGACCAAAAGAGAAAAGAAAGGGCAAGAAGGAAAAAGTGTCGCGATATCGTGACATGTTACATTTTCATGGATAAGAGCAGCAAAAGGGAGCAAGGAGGCAAAAGTGTCATGATATCATGACATGTTGCATTTTTGTGACTCAAAAAGGGCAGGCAGGTAGAGAAACAAGAGTGTCACGATTTCGCAACATGTCCGATTTTTTCCAAGGAAACAGAGTATATTTTTGGCAACTAGGGAAATGCACTGACATTAGGTGTTAATTTCTGAAGAATGGTCTATTGATTATAACCTGGCAGGTCCGCTGGATGATTGTAGAATAATAGGCTCATCTAAAATTAGCCAGAAGTAAATCTATCCAATCTGTAGGAAATACGTTGTATATTATTAGAAACTATAGACAATTACTTGTACTTGATTGAAGAAATTAAAAGTACGTAGTAGAAGATACTCTTTTTAGGGTATAAATAGGAGTGATTCGACCATGAAAAAGGGTCGGCTCTTGGACGTTTACAAGCTTGATGTACATGTACTGGATTACAAGCAATAAAAGATTTCTTCTTCTGGCTTTCGAAACTTTTGTGTGCAAGTGTATGTATCTGGTGTTTTAACTTTTATTCACTCTAAGATTTATAATGTATCTATTCTAAAATTTGGATTGTGCAAGTATAAATCTTGTTTCTAGAGTTGAACATTAAAATATAGTTACATGCTTTTAGACGAATATCTAAAATTTGCACTCAGGAATTCATGTTTTCTATAAGAAGATATAAAAAAAACTCTGAAAGTAGTAATCTGCATTATCAATGTTTGTTGTTGTCTAATATGTACCATGAGAAAATTTCTAGCTTAGGCTATATTTCCCTTATCTCTTGTTCTGATTTTCTCTAAAAAACTCAAAGGAACTAGCCTTCTCTGGAGACTAGACAGATGATCTCAAGCAAGATCTGTCTATTCAATGTTGGCAAAGTCTAAGGCACAACACTATTAACCGAAGGCAGATTTTGTTCCAACAGTTTTTGGCATGCCCGGTGGGACCAAGCAATCCCATAGTATTGTATAAGTTTTGGTGTTTTACCTTAAGAGCCTTTTTGTTTGAAAAATCCCAAGAAAAACCACCTGGTGACTCCGTTGCAATTTAGACCATAAAATAAAGACCTTGTCTAGAAACCTTCTGGTTATATAGCCATATGATAACCAGATCTCAAGCTAGAAACTCTGAAGAACCTATCGATTTCTTTGAACTACATCTTAGAAGCCTAAAAGCACACCCTGTGCTAGCCGCACGATCAAATCCACCCGACACCATTAGCACCTCTTTAACACCCACTGTAGGAGCATCTGCAATCAATCCCATAGCAGTTGTAACTCCTTTAGCAATCATGAAAGTCGTCCATGCCCCAACGCATATTGTCTGGAATCGAACTGGTCCTTTAAACTTAGGGGCACAAAATCAAATTCCATAAGCTGCACTAAAAGCATTTACAAATTTTGATGAAACAAGAAAAATAGTAGATGAGCATTGTCTAGATGTATCATCGCTAGCATCTATTTACAATATCACTCAGGAAGATGTAATGGTCAAATTGCTAGTTATATCTTTGAATGGAAAGATGCTCTATTGGTACAGAGCACTCCTCGTTGGATCCATTACTTCTTGGGTAGTGCTTGCTGATCATCTGGTCGATGAATTTAACATACATGCAAATCCTTTCATATTACTGAATCAATTCACTGTCATTGAGAGGCATCCATAAGAAGAAATCCAAGATTTCAACATCAGATTTACCAGAACTTGTGGTAGAGTACCACAAGGCCTAAAACCCATGAAAGAACAAGCTATATGCTATTACTTAAGGGCTTTTGATTCATATCTCAGTATGATAATAAGGCAATCTCATGTAACCACTTTTCTTGAGATCTATTTAGAGGCAACAAAAGGCGAAGCTAATATCATCGCTATAAAAAGATATCCATCAAAGATTCTATTGCCAATTTTACCAGAGCTTTCCCAAGCATCAATTTCTAAACTGTATGTACTCCCATCAACATAGGCTCTCCCATCTATAGCCACACCTCCTACATTCCTTGCATTACCAGCCACACCCCTTGCATCAGCTCCCCCCAATGATCAATACATGACCATAATTGATACAATGAAGACATTGTCAAATGAAATGGCATCCATGAAAAAGAGAGAGGAGGAACAGAATATCCAAGCAAGAATATTTCCACAGATACAAAATGAAGGTGCTTCAACAAGTGGAAGAGGACAAGATAAAAAAAATGTGGTGTATGCAAATGAGATAGGAGACAATGGAGAACCCACCAATTTTGACTACTGGTGTACCACTTGCAATGATCCTCATGGAGAAGATTCATGCATGATTCATCAACATCATGTGCAAGTGGTTATTAATGAAAGAGCCAAAGAAACCAACAAGGGATAGGTGAACATAATCAGATAGGTCCACCACAATTTGGCAATGCCATTAGTGGAGCAAGTATCGGTCCTGACAAGATCAAGAAAAAAGTCATTACAAGTTGACCCTAAGGAACTCCAACCACTAGGTTTTCCTCCTACCCCCAGGGCAACTCTATAGAATAACCATTCCAGTGATAACGGACATTCTGACCCTCCTCAGACTTTTGTGACTACACCAAGAAAATAATTTCCTCCTAGAAAATGGAGCGAGGCTCAAGAGCAAGCGAAGGAAAGACTCATATTTCCTTCATTAACAAAAAGGCAAAGAATAGAAGCCACACAGGTCTATAGAGATAGATAGGACACATATACCAGTGTAAGGGAAAAGAGTGCTGAGGTATTCCCAGCTGCAACCCTTTCATTCAACATTGCAGAAGAAATGAAGAGGACTCCTTACAAAATAAGCATGTATGATGCACTACAAATTCTTGGTCAGATTGACCTCCTCCAAGAATCCTTAAATTTAAATAATGATACCTATTCCTCAAATGTTATACAAGCAAATGTTGTGTCAACCTCTGGGAAAAATAGACCGCCCCCATTTTATCTATCCTTACAAATGGAGGGGTGGATAGTTCACAATTGCATGATTGATTCAGGGGCCACAACTACGATGATGTCAAAAGTCATATGTGACATAATGGGGATGGAATATACTTGAAATCATCATGGTGTGTTGCAATTAGATGGTACTCCAATAAAAACTATCGGGGTGATCAAAGATATCCCTATTCAACTCCACAGAATGCCAGAAGCAGTCGTCATACAAGAAGTAGTCATTGTAGACTTAGAACCATATTTTGGTATGTGTTTATCCAGAGAGTTCATAGCCAAATTGGGAGGTTTTCAGTCACTAGATTATTCGCATTTGGAGGTACCTTTCAAAGGTAAAAGAGTCAAGATCTACAATGAAAAACCATCTACTTTTCATGTGGAAAGACTAGAAGAAACAGCTACCATTAAGATGATGTCCAAGGAATTGGAGAATATTGATCTAATGGAAGAAACCATGGAGGAACTCCAATCTGAAGATCAATTTTCGATGGAGAATTTCAACGCTATGGCAGAGACATAAATAGGAAGCTATTCCATTGAAAAAACAAAAAAGCTTCTTGTTGTTGTCCCTAAAACAGGTGATTCAGCCAACCAGTTATGGAAATTGTACTGTGATGTGTCAAGGTGCAAAAATGGAGTAGGAGCTGGAATTGTTCTGATTTCACCTACTGGAAAAGAAAAGGTTTTTTCATATAGGTTGACATGGAGTTGCACCAACAACGTGGCTGAATATGAAGCTTTGTGTTTGGGACTTAAGAAAGCTAAAAAATTGGGTGCAAAATAGTTGTTGATCTATGGATATTTAGAGTTGATTATTATGTAGAGAGTATCCAGATATAATAGCCTGGACTTATAGTGATATGAAAGTGTACAGGAAAGAGGTCATTCAACATACCATTAAAATTGAGGAAGGAGCTAAACCTTTTAGGCAGAGGCAGAGTCCTGTGAATCCTAAAATTGAAGCCTTAATGAAAAAGGAGTTGTTAAAAATCCTGCAGGCTAAGATAATATACCCAATCAATCACTCTACCTGGGTGGTAAATTTAGTTCCAGTCCGCAAGAAAAATAGAGAAATACGACTATGCATCGATTTCAGAAATTTGAACAGATCCTCTTTAAAGGATCACTATCCTTTACCCTAGATTGAACCAATCCTTCATATTGTGGTGGGAGCAGAAAGGTTTTCTCTATTAGATGGCTTCTCTGGTTACAATCAAGTTTGGGTGAGAAATGAAGATCAATACAAGACTGCGTTCACCACTAAGTGGGGAAAATTTGCATACCAAAGGATGCCCTTTGGATTATCCAATGTAGGAGCAACTTTCCAAAGAGCCATGGATGTAGCTTTTTGGGAGCTTGCGAACAAAATTATTATCGTCTATTTAGATGACATGACGATTTTTTCTCACAACAAAAAGGACCATGCCACTCATCTACAACAAGTGTTTGAGAAATGTAGAGAATTTGGAATATCACTAAATCCAAAAAAATCTATTTTTGTTGTGGAAGAAGGAATACTCCTTGGGCATGTTATTTCTAAAGCTGGGCTATCAATTGACCCTGATAGAGTGAAGGCACTTCTTGAGTTGTCACTTCCAGTTAACAAGAAAGGTTTGCAGTCCTTCTTTGGGCAAATAAATTTCATCAGAAAATTCATTGTGGACTTTGCCCAAACAGTTAAACCAATGACTGAATTATTGAAAAAGGACACTCCTTTCAAATGGACAAAGCCAAGGAAAGAAGCTTTTCAAAAAATTCTAGAAGCCATCGCTCAAGCTCCTATGCTAGTTAATCCTGACTATTCTTGAGGTTTCATACTATATGCTATCGGAGAACAAGGTAGTTATACTTTAGTTCTCACTCATAAAGGAGCATATGATGAAGAAATACCCATAGCCTTTCTAAGTTCCACCATGCACAAACATGAGGAAAGGTACAACTTCATAGAAAGACAAGTATATGCAATTATGAAATCCTTGAATAAGCTAAAATATTTCTTATCCCAAATTCGAACGATGGTGTATGTTATTCATCCCGATGTAAGGAACTTCATAATTCAAGGAGAATTGGGTGAAAAAAGAGTTGGATGGGTGACTTGCATCCAAGAGTATGATGTAGAAATACATCCTACTAAAATATTCAGAGGGAGAGCTTTGTGCCAAGAATTGGCCAAGGAAGATGCAAGTGGATATGGGGATAGCCACCCCGTCATGGCAAACACAGAGCAACACCAAGATAGAGTAGGTTCAAGTTGGATCGATGAATTTGTGAGGTATTTTTAGAATGGTTCATGTCCTAAAGATATGAACGCTTCCTAGAGAAGGAGATTCAGAACCCAAGCATTGAAATACACCCTTCGAACAGAGGGGTTGTACAGGATTAACATCGATGGTGTATTGTTAAGATGCGTTCCCGATAATGAAAATCAGAAAGTGTTAGATGAATTTCACAGAGGTTTTTTAGGGGGACATTATGCAGGCCGAACTACAGCTTTGAAGATACTTAGAGCCGGATGTTATTGGCCTTCCATATTCCTAGATGCGTAAAAAGTGACCCAGAGGTGTGAACAGTGTCAGAGGTATGTGGGGAGAAATAGGAATGCACCTATGCCCTTAAAAGCTATTCAAGTCGAGGAACCATTCCAACAGTGGGGGTTGGATTTTGTAGGGATAATAGAGCCAAATACATCATCAGGCCACAAATAAATTCTCACTGCCATAGACTACTTCACCAAGTGGGCAAAAGCAATGCCTACGAAGAAAGCTAATTCAGAAGTGGTGATATAATTTATCAAAAGTCTAATGACAAGGTTTGGCGTACCATATTCTTTGATTATAGATAATGGATCCCCTTTCACCAGTGCAAAGATGATCGAATTCATCAGTAGATATAGAATTTACCTAAAAAATTCCTCTAATTATTACCCACAAGGTAATGGATTAGCTGAATCTACTAATAAGAATCTTCTAAGAATTCTAAAAAGAACATTAGAGGACAATAAGAACTGGCACTCACTCCTGAATCAAGCCCTGTGGGTTGACAAAATCTCAATCAAAAAATCAATCAATACATCACCATATGCTTTGGTTTATGGCAAAGAAGTTGTTCTACCAATTCATATGGAGATACCCGCATTGAGGATGCTAAACCAAGTTAACAAAGATGAAGGTCATCCAATGGATGCCCGACTGATGTAACTTCTGTAGCTTGAAGAATATAGGGAACAAGCCTACGATCATCATCAAAAGCATATGGTAAAAATAGCCAGGTGGTTCGATAAGAAAACCACTTTCAAGAAATTTAAAATAGGTGACTTGGTATTAAAATGGAATGTCAAGAAAGCAAAGCCAAGACACCATGACAAGTTTGATGCATTCTGGGAGGGGCCATTCGAAATTGTTTCAGAAAAGCAATTCAATGCCTTCTAGTTAAAATATCAATATGGATGGGTTCTATCCATCATGGTGAACACTTTTCACCTAAAATTGTATTTCCAGTAAAAGCTACAGATCACCATTATATGTACAGTATATTATAAGTTTGAAGTTTTGTAAATATTTCCCTTTTTACGGCCTAATATTTCCAGAGGACAATAAGAAGGACTGGAAATCACTCCTGGGGAGGAAGTTTCCCTGTTAGAATCCCTCCAAGTGTAGGAAGTGGTCATTCTTCTGCTCCCAAAGTGTCCCAGCCACCTAAGAAATCCTAGCAGCCAGAGCTTGGACCAGCTCCCAGAATTGAATTTTTGTGTTCTTCAGACAAAGGTTAAAAACCTAAGCGATAAAAGAAAGGTTCTAATAAGGTAAAGATCACTTATATTCCAAAGTGCATTCTTTTTCTTTTATCTTTGTTTTTCTGCTCAAAATTTTACTTTTCGCAACTATGCTGGTGACTCCGTTTCCCAATGGATGAAGGCCTGGTCTCTATTTTTACGAGCAAAAATTCCCCCAGAAGGCACCAAGAATGTTAGTCAAAAAGTGACTAACTACAAAAAAATAGTTGATGCACCTTTTTACATATTTTCCAAGAAGACCGAAGTGGCCCATATGCTAAAGATAAAAGAAAAAGCAAAACACCGCAAGGAGGAAAAAGTGTCGCGATATCATGACATGTTGCATTTTTGCAGTCCAAAGCAAAGAGAAAGAGCAAGGAGGAAAATGTGTCATGATATCATGACATGTTGCATTTTCACGGTCCAAAGCAAAGAGAAAGAGCAAGGAGGAAAAAGTGTCATGATATCACGACATGTTGCATTTTCACGGTCCAAAGCAAAGAGAAAGAGCAAGGAGGAAAAAGTGTCACGAAATCGTGACATATTGCATTTTCACGGTCCAAAGCAAAGAGAAAGAGCAAGGAGGAAAAAGTGTCACGATATCGCGACATGTTGCATTTTCACGATCCAAAGCAAAGAGAAAGAGCAAGGAGGAAAAAGTGTCGCGATATCGCGACATGTTGCATTTTTGTGGCCAAGAGCAACAGAAGGGAGCAAGGAGGCAAAAGTGTCGCGATATCGCAACATGTTGCATTTTCGTGGCCAAAAGAGAAGAGAAAGAGCAAGAACAAAAAAGTGTCGTGATATCGTGACATGTTGCATTTTCGAGGCAAAAAGAGAAGAGAAAGAGCAAGAAGGAAAAAGTTTCGTGATATCGCGACATGTTGCATTTTCGCGGCCAAAAGAGAAGAGAAAAGGCAAGAAGGAAAAAGTGTCACGATATCAAGACATGTTACATTTTCGTGGCTAATAGCAACAAAAGGGAGCAAGGAGGCAAAAGTGTCGCGATATCGTGACATGTTGCATTTTTACGGCAAAAAGAGAAGAGAAAGAGCAAGAAGGAAAAAGTGTCGCGATATCACGACATGTTGCATTTTCACGGCCAAAAGAGAAGAGAAAGAGCAAGAAGGAAAAAGTGTCACGATATCGTGACATGTTGCATTTTCGCGGCCAAAAGAGAAGAGAAATGGCAAGAAGGAAAAAGTGTCGCGATATCGTGACATGTTACATTTTCACGGCTAAGAGCAACAAAAGGGAGCAAGGAGGCAAAAGTGTCACGATATCATGACATGTTGCATTTTCACGACTCAAAAAGGGTAGGCAGGCAGAGAAACAAGAGTGTCACAATTTCGCGACATGTTCGATTTTCACCAAGGAAACAGAGTATATTTTTGGCAACTAGGGACATGCACTGACATCAGGTGCCAATTTCTAAAGAATGGTCTGTTGATTATAACCTGGCAGGTCCACTGGATGATTGTAGAATAACAGGCTCATCTAAAATTAGCCAGAAGGAAATCTATCCAATCTGTAGGAAATACGTTGTATATTATTAGAAACTGCAGACAATTACTTGTAATTGATTGAAAAAATTAAATGTACGTAGTAGAAGATACTCTTTTTAGGGTATAAATAGTAGTGAGTCAACCATGAAAAAGGGTCGGCTCTTGGATGTTTACAAGCTTGATGTACATGTACTGGATTACAAGCAATAAAAGATTTCTTCTTCTGGCTTCCGAAACTTCTGTGCACAAGTGTGTATGTATCTGGTGTTTTAACTTTTATTCACTCTAAGTTTTATAATGTATCTGTTCTGAAATTTGGACTATGCACGTATAAATCTTGTTTCTAGAGTTGAACATTAAAATATAGTTACATGCTTTTAGACAAATATCTAAAAATCACACTCAGGAATTCATGTTTTCTATAATAAGATATAAAGAAAACTCTAAAAGTAGTAATCTACATTATCAATGTTTGTTGTTGTCTAATCTGTACCATGAGACAAGTTCTAGCTTAGGATATATTTCCCTTATCTCTTGTTCCCCTTTTCTCTAAAAAACTCAAAGGAACCAACCTTCTCTGGAGACTAGACAGATGATCTCAAGCAAGATCTGTCTATTCAATGTTGGCAAAGTCTAAGGCACAACATTATTAACCGGAGGCAGATTTTGTTCCAAAAGTGACCAAGCAACATTGTTCTATAACTACTTTGATACCACATTGAATTTAAAAATATTATCCAAAAATGGATGGAAGCAAACCATCCAATCAAATCTTATACAAAAAGTAAAATAAATGACAAAAATATATATATGGTAGGAACCTGTAGGCACCATAAATAATCACTATATTTATAGATAATAATACACAACACTTCAATAATCAAATAAGTGGGAAATGGTTAATTATAAAAATACCAAAACCCCATTTATATTATAAAGTTCAACCTAATATAGCATAATAAAATGATTTTAGGTTAATTACAAGTTATAAAGAGGGTTTAATCATAACAAGGCTAACCGTAGCCTATAGGGCTCACATAATAAAATATTACAAATAATTAATACATTGTAATATGCTCTTATATTGGTTTACCTTCTACCACCAATGCCACACTTAGGGTCTAAAGGAACTATCTCCAAGCCTCATTAACTAAAATTGAAAGGGTTAGAAATTGACATTGGATTTCCACATTTCAACCATGATTGGCTAATGATTTGAACCAACATTGTTAATATTTTTCACCTTAGGAATGTGTCCATGGAATAAGATGTCAAAGAACAAGAACCTATCCAATATTTCAATGATACAAGTTGAGCCTTACCTTCTATTAGACCAAGTCATTGTTAGCTTTTGATGAGTATATGATATAGGAAATGCAACCACAAGATAAAAGATAAGTAATCTAAGATATCTATATGATAATGGCGCTATAATACGTAGGAAAATAAAGAGAAACATATGTAATAAGTTAAAAATATGACATTAATGAAAGATCATAAAAATCGTATAATGTAGTATAATGGAGTTCATGAACACTCAACAAACTATTTTCAAAGGAACTACATTTTACTCCTCTACCAATCTATACTATGCACTCTCTATATTCTCTCCTCTATTTTCAGTCACTATATGATCTATATATAGGAAGATAAGTTCCTTGGCCCTCACTCTACCTTTGACTCTATCCTATGACTCATGTACATGTGTACTACATGCACATTTACATCATTGCACATTTTACAACTTGTGCAATTATTACATACTAAAGTAAGTACTTAATTTTACTCTAAATTAAAACTCCTACTCTAGTAATGTACCAAAGGTGGTACATTGATATGTACCCAATAATGTAATATACTCTAACACCCTCCTGTATTACATTATTTGGGTATTGAAGACTTTAATATTCAATATGGATCTTTAATCTTCAGATGTCCTTATGCTTGATCTGGTTCTTCTTATTCTTCAGCTTTAGTATTAAATTCATTCTTTGTGATTTATTCATTATACTCTCTATTTTATTCCTATTGAGTATTTTTATCTTGTTCTCTTCTTCCTTTTTCTCTCTTCCTCCTTCTTCTTCTTTATTTCTACATTGTTACTTGAGAAATATCTACTTCATTATGAGTTAGTCTATCATCACAATAAAATTGAATTGGATTCAAAGATTCATTAATAGAATTTATTTTCTTTTGTTTCATTCCTTGAAAGAACTCAAAAGTCATTAATGATGTTGGAAATTTTGATTTGTCATTGATGTCAAAGGGTGCATGATATTCAAGGTAGAAATATTCTTCAAGAGTGAAAATATTATAAGGATGGACAATATTTCATTAAGGTCAAATATGGGCTTAGTGAATAGCAAATATGGATAATTATCCAAGGCAAGCATCTATAAAGCAAAGCATGGAAAATATTTTTAAGTAAAGGATTATAACAGTTAAATATCATATTTGAATATTATAATGAGAAGTTTTAAAAGTTCTTGGGATAAAATATTTAAAAAGAAGGATAAAGGTTTATAAGTGCTTGGGACAAAAGTTTAAAAATGAGGACAAAGGTTTAAAGGTTAAACTTATAATATATAATTATTTAGATTTAAGATATTATAATGCAAAGAAGGTTTAAAAGAAAAAGCGCCAAAGATAATTTGAAAAATAAAAGTCAAAATTACAAGCATCGACGTCGTTGGGAAAGAAAGAGACTATATATATATATATATATATATATATATATATATATATATATATATATATATATATATATGAAGCACCAAATTAGTTGAAAAGTGGTTTTTGATGAGCACAATTTGTATACCTCTTCATGCATTGAAGTTGAGAATAAAAAGAGGAAGAGAACACGATTTGAGGTTGGAAGTGAAGTGAGAACAAGTATAAAGTGCTATAATTTTGATTTTGTGTAGCATGCAAGTTCTACCTGGATTGCTACTACGTATAGTTTGGATAATCACAATAGAGCAAAGTAAATTATTCTTAAGAATCAACCAATAAGCACATCTGATGGATGGAGATAGCAAATAAAGAATGAATAATAAATCTACCACTTTAGGAGGGCTAAGTCCTTCACCACTAAGGAGGGCTTAGTCCTTGCAAAATGCAAATGAAAAAATGAAATTATGATAGATGAACAAATATAAATCAACCTACTCTATTAATATTAAATCAATGACAAATAATGGTGAAAACAATAATATAGTTGACTAGCTATATTAGGGTTGTAACATGGCTCCGCTCAGAAATATTTGTCCTGAAAGCTGGAAATGATTGGAAAATAATTTTTGGTTCCCATGTAGCATCTTCTTCTGGTAGGTCCTGCCATTTGATCAAAAATTATTTGATGTGACAGGATCTTAGCATATGTGATCTACTTCATAAAATTTCTTTTGGTTGGAGATATATATGCCCTTATTCATAAAGTATTGGTAATTCCAATTGAGAATGTACTTTTTGTCTGATCACCTTTTTGATATAGGAAACATGAAATACCGAATGTATACGGGATGAGGGAGGAAGCTCTAGTTGATATGCCACTTCTCCTATGTGGTGCACTATTTTATAAGGACCATAAAATATTAGAGCCAACTTTTGACTGGTCTTGATCCTCAATGACAACTATTTTTTGGGTTGCAAACACATGAACACCTTATCACCTGTATTGAATTATCTTTCAGAATGGTGTGTGTCTTGTTGCTGCTTCATGAGATTCTGTGCTTGGATCAAATTATCTTTGAAAATGTTGAGCACTGACTATCGATTTTGGAACCAATCATCTATTTTGGCCGCTTGGGAAGAACCTAGAACGCAATTTGCTATTTTTAGTGGTTGGACTCCATAAAATACTTCAATTGGAGACATATTGATGGAATAATGATATCAAGTGTTGTACCACTATTTTGCCAAGGAAAGCGAATGACTCCATTGATACTATTTATCTTGAGCAAAACATCTTAGATAGGTACCCAGACATTTTTTAACTATCTCAGTTTGGCCATCTATTTGAGGATGGTATGTAGAGGATATATTCAAGTTGGTAAAATTAATATAAAATAACTCTTTCCAAAAATTGCTAGTAAATATGGGATCACGATCACTTACAATATTTTTAGGCATTCCATGCAATTTGAAAATTGAGTCCATAAATACCTTAGCCACTTTGCTTGCTGAAAATGGATGTTGTAGAGCATTGAAGTGAGCATATTTGGAGAGGCGATCCACTACCATAAAAATTACTATTTTGCCTTCTGATTTAGGAATACCTTCAATAAAATCCATTGAAATATGTTCCCATTGGTGATCTAGAATAGGTAGTGGTTGAAGCAATCCTAGAAATTTGAATGTTTCACCCTTATTGCGTTGGCATACTTCGCATTCAGCCACCCATGTTTTGACCTCAAATTTTAATCCTTTCCAATAAAAGGATTGTTTTACCCACATATATGTCTTCAAAAAACCTAAATGTCTTGCTAACGGAGAAACATGCAATTCTTCTAAAATCCTGGATTTGATTGTAGAATTGTGTGGAATGTAAATACAATTTTTTCTTCTTAATACATTTTTATCATAGAAACAATGAGGATGCTTGGATGATCCTAACTTCAATTCTTGAATTATTTGAGCAGTTTTTGTATTTGCAACCATTCCTCTTGGAGTTGAGAAGCCCATTGGAAACATGGATCTGAAATAGCATTGATAACCACTTCATCTTCATATTTATGTGATAATACATTTGCTGCCACATTTTATTTTCCTTTATTATAATCGATAAAAAACTCATATCCCAATAATTTTTTTAGCCATTTTTTTACTTTGGATAAGAAAATCATTGTGCCAAAAAATGCTTGAGACTAATATGATTGATTTTAATAACAAAGTGACTACTGATTAAGTAGTGTCTCTATTTATCAACTGCATGTAGAATAGCCAACATTTCTTTCTCATATGTGGACCTTCCAAAATTCTTACCCGAAATTTGTTTACTTTTGAATGCCAAGGGATGCCCTTATTGCATTAGTATTGTCCCAATACCTGTTCCTAAAGTGTCACATTCAATTACAAATGGTTTGTAAAAATTTGGGGTTACCAAAATTGTAGTACACATTGCTTCTTTGAGAGCTTTGAAGGCTTGAGTGGCTATTTCAGACCAATGAAAAACATACTTTTTGTGAGAGTTATAAGAGGGACTGAAATTTTACCATAGTTGCACACAAACTTGTTATAGTAGCCGGTAAGACCCAAAAAACCATGAAGTTTCCTTATGGTTTTAGGTAAAGGTCAATCCTGAATGGCCTTAATATTATTAGGATCCAATTTAATACCTTCATGAGAAAAAATATGACCCAAGTACTCAACTTATTGAACACCAAAAGAGCATTTAGAGAATTTGACAAAAAAAAATTCCTTGTGTAATATATGAAGAACCTTTCCCACATGCATCAAATGATCCTTCCATGTTTTACTATATATGAGAATGTCATCAAATAATACTAAGATAAATTTGCAAAGGAATGGATGAAAGACATGGTTCATGATACTTTGAAATGTGGATGGGGTATTAGTGAGACCAAAAGACATTACTAAGAATTCATAATAACCTTCAAGGGTACGAAAGGTAGTTTTAGGAATGTCCTCATCCCTTACTATGATTTGATGAAAACTAGAGCGTAGATCCAATTTTGTGAAAAAAAATACACCATGTAATTCATATAATAAATCATCTATGACAAGAATAGGGAATTTATCCTTTATGGTAATTTTATTGAGAGGACAAAAATCAGGACACATACACCAAGAATTATCCTTACGATTGGCCAAAACCATTGGTGAAGAATAAGGAGTAGTGCAATCACGAATGACTCCATGTTCTAAAAGTTCTTGGACAATTTTCTCAATTTCCATTTTTGAGGTTGAGGGTAACGATAAGGATGGACATTAGGAGGAAGACTTCCTAGAACCAGGTGTATGGTATGGTCATGATATCATTTGGGAGGTAGTATTTTTGGTTCTTGGAAAACATCATCATAGTTAGCCACAATATCTTGAAGATCCTTGGAGTGAATTTTAGGGATATCTTGTGCTTGCTTTTCCAAACAATTGATTTGAGCTATGAATCCATGAATTCCTTTCCTTAATATTTTCTCCATGCTATGATAACTCACTATTTTTTATGGAGGAGTTGTAATTCCTTGGAGGTGAATGGTCCTTCCATTTTCCTTCCATTCCACAAAGAGCTTTCTAAAATTAAAACTGATTGTGTCCAATTTTTCTAACCATTCAACTCCCAAAATAAACTTTGAATTTTCTAAAATCATAACAAAGAGAGTTACATGCCAAGTATAACTTTCCATTTGTATTGAAACTAAATATGTTCTACCAATACATTGATTATTTCCTCCATTTGCAACTAAAACTTGAAATTATCTTGATTGGAGGAGTGAATGTGTAAGTTCAATGCCTTAGAAGTTTTAATGTCAATAAAATTATGATTACTTACTAAATTGATCAACACATTTATCCTTTTATGTCAAATTAATCCTGGTACCTTGATTGTATGGTGAGCTATTAATTCCATAAGAGCATGTACTAAAATTGCCATAGTGTCTTCATCACCTATTGCCTCATTGTGTTCAACTTGTTCTTCGGGCATGGGTGATTCCTATGAATTGATATCCTCTTCTACCTATTTTCCATCCTTGTGATCATATTCTATTTGAAATTTTTATCTTGGTACACATGCTTGATATTTTGGATGGTGATTGCAACATTTATAGTAGTAATATCTTGATGGTTGATCATTTCTATGAAAGGAATTGTTGTGATATTGAGGATGATTATAGGAATCATGTCTAAAGGATGTCCCATTTTGCACCTTTTTCTCAACCAACTTTGCAATATTTATATTGTCATCTAAAGAGTATGGATCATGTAAGTCTACTTCAATTTGAATACTCTCTTTCAAACCATGTCTAAAAGCAGATACCACCACATCAGATGGTAAATCTCTTGTATAAGCAAGAAGACTAGTGAATTCTAAAATATAATCCCTTACTAAACCAATTTTTTTAAGTACCAACAAATGAACCACGTACGAGGATGAAATCCCTTCATTAAATTTCTTGAGAAAACTATTCTTGAATTCAGGCCATATGATGGGTCAACTGTGCTAATGTTTTTGCCAAAAAAACCATTGGTAAGCTTCGGTACCTAGTTTGGAGGAAGCATAAGGAAATTTTTTGAATTCAAGAACCTGATATAGTTCTAAAATGCCTTCCATTTTAGCTATCCAACCATGTGGATCACCACCCTCAAATGTAGGCATATCAACACGTGGGATATTAACATCTGTAGGCTACCTTGCTTGTTGATAATATTCCTTTGTATCTGGATCCTCACTAGTATGCCTTCTATGGTAGTTATATAGGGAATGAGGGGATTCTTGGTTTTGTCTCCTCAAAACTTGTTGTATAATTACATTCATGGCATTCATACTAGTCACTAGTTGAGCTATACTAGAGTGGACATCTTGGTTATTAGTATTGATGTTTATCATTTCCTCATTTGTGATATTTTCATGGGATGAGTTGGAAGGAGCCATGGAGTTAATAATGGGATGGTTGGGATCAAAAATATTAATGCATAAAGGAGAGTTATATTGTGTACCTTTATTTTGTGGAGGTCTTCTTGGTGACTTTGGAAGTCCTCCATTTATTGTGCTTGATAATCAATCATTTGGTCCTTTAGTCCACCTTCCACTCATGCACTTGATTTATACAAGTTTACAATATTTGCTAAAAGTTATCACTAGTTTAGCTATAAATTATCTTCAAATGATTTTTTTATTCTTGCAAAAAAATTGTTAAATTTCCCAAAAAAATTGGTTTGTATTTTGCCTAGTTTTCGCTCCAACTACGACGTGGATTTGAATTGGGAAGTCAACGACTAGTTTCTTCCAATGGCTAGTTCCTCTTTTTTGAATTTCAATGTCTACTTTAGATATGACTCTACACCATGGTAGACCCAATGTAGTGATTTAGATGAAGTATTGACTCTATACTACTACACAACAACTATGAAATATGGAGGACTAGTAGATACATGACACGTGACACTGTATGACACGCAACCAGGGACTAGATGACACGTGATCCATGATGACATGCAAGACACATGAAAACTATGTGACAAGGGGTACCAATAGGGACACCTACAAATAGGGACTAGACAACAATATGGGACCCAAGGAATGGAAGACATGACACTCAAGTAAAAAGTGGATACACGTATAGGGGAAAGACCATAGAGCGAATGACACTTAGAGAAGGACAAGACCACAATTCCTAATAATAGGCTATGAAATGGGAGAGGGTTTGTGTGGCCTAATCCATGAACTACTTAGTGTGAGGATGTAAATATAAAGTACAAATACCCAACTCCCTAGCAAATGTGGGATAAAGAAGTAACTCGAAGCTAAAAATAATCTATTAAACCTTAGGAATATTAGATTTTAGGGTTACCTAGCATTTGATTGGATGGCATATTTTTTGAGCATGCTTTTTGTGGAAATGATGTGGGTATCGCTCCAAATTTTTTGCATCCTTACCCTCAGGCTATAGGATCCGTGCCCGGAAGGGGGATGCGAGAAGGATGGGACAATACCTCGGACTGAGAGGCCCTTTGAAGGTCCCGCCTCTCGGGGGAGGGGTATAAGGGTGAATTTTTGATGGATGGTGGGTTCACCAAGAAACTTTTGAGTGGCAGTTTCCACACCTAGGTTGATAGTGGGTTTGATGTGTTCATTTTGTACTTTAATCATTCAATTCCTAGGTTTGGCCAAGATGAATCTAAACTATTCTATATGCCAATGCTGATTTAGATGAATACAAAAAATAGGAATGAATGCTAAACACAGAGAATATGCTAGCTAGAACATAACATACCTGATTCCGGATGTCTAATGAAGATTCTGAGTTTTGTAACAGTCCAGATCGCCTCAACTCGTACGTAATCATCTGATATTTCATAGGATCATCTCAAATCACAGTCGGTCATCTGAGATCAGACGAAATCATCTGATGACGAATTCGTCAGAAACCTGCAATCACAGAAACAGATACAAAATACCAAAAATGCAACTGCAAAAACAAAGGGAAACGATAGAAATAATAGTAAATTTGCCTAAATGATAGATCCAAATAGCAATTAAAGAGGAAATGCATCAACTTCACAATTTATTTTGATTTTATCATGCATTTATATTAGATGAGGTGAACTCCAAGATGCATAAATATAATAATTTAAGATAGTGCAGAAATATAATAGGAAAATGCAAAAAAAACTAAGGAAATGCAAACTCTGGGCTCTGATTGCCCCCAATCTGGACTACAGTCAGGATCGCCTCCAATCGTACGAGATCGTCTGCGCTCCTCGACAAGATCGTCCGAAATCGTCCAGAATCGCTTGCGACGATCCGAGCTAGCTTCGATTGAAAAACAGTAAAGTTCCTGCAAGAAAACATGAAATACCGAATACAAATGATAGTACGAGGATGTTCTAATGTGCATGGAGCTAAGTTCGGGGGTAATTTTAGCAAGTTTCGGGTAGGAGATTCAAAGGGGAGATTCAGGGGGTAAACTGAGAAAATCCTAGTTTATATAGGATTAGGGAGAGGTTAGGAGGTTGGAGATCATCCCAATTTGGGAGATCTCCAACGGGGGAGACTCTAACTGCATAGACACGTTTTTGCCCAGGTTAGAGAGGTTGTTGAAACAGAAGCTAATTATGAAAATTTGGTTTTGGGACGAAATCGTCTGGACGTTCTGTTCCAGATGAATTCGTCAGATCTGGGATGATTTCGTCTAATCTATGATGATATCGTCCAACGGTCAAAACAAATCCTAAAAATGGCATGAAAAATGGGGAAAGCGGGTAACAGGCGGTTAACGGGCGGTTTGAGGTTAAAATTTGAATTTTTATCTTTTACTAAGGTTTAACTGTGCCAATTTTAGGGTGCTACATTTTGCCCCCTCTTTAGCGAATTTTTTGAAGAAAATGCGTTAAAGACGAGTTTTTCTCGTTTTACGAGAAAGCAAAAATGTACTCAATTTTTTAGACGACGATTCTAGGTCGAATCGTACGACTGCTGACTATGGTGCCCCCTCCGTGTTTTTACCCAAATCGAACGTTTGAGGAAAAAACGTGGAAAAGCAAAATTAAAATGTTGTTGGTTTTGAATAAAATTAAGAAAAATAGGGAAAACCCTAATTCATTTTTTACTATTCATTTTTACTGTTCCAGAGCTCTGTAGAGAGAAAAATGGTGGAGACAGTGCACAGAGCGACAGAGGTCCGACGCGGGCTACGGGTAAGGATCTAATCCTAGTAGATTAGGTTTGAATTTACTTTGTGCAATTTTTTTATTTAAATTTTGATTGTTTGGGGCATCGCGGCCATTTTTAGGCCGTCGACGACGTCGGGACGAAATCGTCCCTATTTCATCGAAATCGTCCCTAAATCGTCGATTTCGTTCGAGGGCGAAATCGGTGAACTAGGGGCGATCTCGTCCAACAAGGGGCGATCCCCAAGTTGCGAAATCAGAGATGATTTCATCCTAACGAAGGATGATGTTGCCCAATTTGGGATGATATCATCCAATGGTGGACGATATCATCTTTAAGCTTGATTAAAATGTGTTTAATTTGATTGCAATGATTGGTTTATTAATAAATTTTGTTGTTTTATTGTTTGTTTTGCAGAAAGGATTACTAAAGAGCCGGGAATGGAAATACGATGGGCTGAGAGATGACTTGGCCGCTCTCGACCAGGCAGAGCATGACCAACTAGCACAGGTCGAGCTACGACATGTGGCAGAGATGCCACAAGTACCGACGGACATGGGGCTACTGACAGCCCTAGCAGAGAGGTGGTATCCGGGGTCATCCTATTTTTGGCTACCGACAGGGGAGATGGCTCCCACTCTAGAGGACGTATGGAGGATCATGAGGATCCCCATACAAGGACGGTTGATGATGCCTGTGGCCAATCAGGGCCAGGCTATGATGAGATTGACTGGAGACCCGAGCTTCACCCTGGAGAAGGGCGGGGTGAACATCGAGTCTCTGAGGTAGATGCCTGGGGCATCCAGGCTGACTCAGGTTTTGGTAGGGGTGGTAGGTGGCTTACTATTGTGCCACCAGAGTGGGTGCAGACTACCATGGCTCCTCTCAGATATAGTCTACGACATGAGAGACCACGGGTACAGGTTTGCATGGGGCAGCTTTGTACTATGCCGCTTGTATAGGATCCTGCATGGGGTCGTATACAAGGGAGGTCGATGTCTGGTCTTGACATCGCTGCTACAGGTTTGGTGTTGGGAGCACATCACGGTGCGGAGGCCGATAGGGCTCCCATTGATAGGGGTTGACCGGGAGAGGCCCCGGGTTTTCTACTGGTGGCTACAGAGGGGGTCACAGTGGTGGATAGATCTATCGATGTCACGGAGGTTGCTGGATGACCTCATCCCTGACCAGATCACCTGGAGGCCATGGCGAGAGCACCCCAGGTGGGCAGAGGATGGGCAGGAGCTGGCTCGCATCAAGCGAGTCTGTTGGCTGAGGATGGAGCGGGGAGAGGTAGAGCTCCACCGCTATGATCGGGTACTATGGTAGTTCGGTCTTCAGTAGGGGATCCCTTCTCTCAGGGATTACGAGTACTCCCAGACTATTCGAGATAGTACTACGTTGAGCGGGGCTCCAGACATGCAGCGGTTCTGGAGCCAGGACACGGACGATGCCCCCATCCAGCCAGTGGATGGTGACGACATTGGGGTGACCGATGGATACGATGCCTGGTACGCAGGCATCCACCCTCCTCGGATGACGAGGGCGCAGGGTCCAGTGCACGTCGTGGTGCACCGGATGGGGAGGTGGTGCCAAGCTACGATTGAGGCAGTGCGGGGTCACGGGGGGAGAGAGCAGCGATGGTCTCCATAGGAGAGATGCCAGAGGATGGCATGGGCTCCCTAGAGACCACAATAGCCAGGGAGGAGGGAGGAGGGACTACCTTCTCAGTAGGGGGAGAGACCACCATCGCCCGATAAGGGCAAGGGTGTCGAGGTAGGAGAGAGCAGCGAGACGATGGCTCTTCGGGCTGAGGTTGCCCACCTCCGGGCTCAGGTGTAGACACTGCAGGATGAGGCTACATGGCTCAGAGCTCGGGGTGGAGGAGCGAGTATGCAGGATTTGGCATGGTCTATGGCTCAGACTATATTCTACCAGGGAGCATACTACCAGATGGTTCCAGAGAGCCAGAGGTTACAACTGCCAGCTGACATTATGGGGTCGATCAGGATGGGGTCATCGAGGACATCATCACGATCGACGTCGAGGACCCACGACACAGGGTGGACTCCTATGGGGCCTCCTCCTCCACCTCAGGGTGGGAGAGGAGATGAGGCTGAGAGCTCGAGGGCTTCTCGAGGATAGCTGCTATAGATGGATTGTATATATATTTTTGAGAGGATTGAGTATGCCAGGATATAGATTGTGGCATACCAATCCAATTTTGATATGATGTACATATATTTTTGATATATATATGATCTTTTTGTGATATAACTTGTCCATATGTTTTTATGATGCTTCAATGTTTGAATTGTTTGTTTGTTGATTGATGATTCATGTAATTATGTCATTTTTAGAAATATTATAAATTGTATGTCATGTTATAAAATTTAAATGAAATAATCTGATGTAAACAATTGGTTGTTTTGGTGTGATTTGATGAAAAATAAAAGGGACTTCTAACAATAATTTCAAAGGACATTGTCGCTATTATAGACCATTTCATGGAGTCGCCGCTCGCTCGGTCGTCAAGCTAATCCAAGTATAGAAATATTGCTAAAAGTAAAAGAATGCTTAAGAGACTGTCTTAAGACTTTGTGTTGTGATGATGGAAATGATGATGGTTTGATGATTTGTTTTCAGATTTTCATAAAAATAGTATGCATGAGATACTAAAAGAAATATGATTTTGCTAGGCATAAATTCCTAAGTGTGATAAAATTTTGAACAATTCCTTAGAAATTATACCATGGTTGCAAGATTGAATGTTGACATAATAACATGAAATAGAATAAGTGTTCGTTCGTTTTAAAGCACAATTGTGTAACATAATGATGCAAGTCATATGTTTTTATGAATTTGTTTTAAAATAAATGGAAAATAAAATTAGAACAATGGTTTGCGCTAGGCATAGAATTATAGGTATAGACTTATACCATCATCACGAAATCCAAAGAAGAAATTGATATTTTAGTTTTATTGCATGATTGATTTTTGATTTTTGATAAACAGAAAATAATAATATGAACATGACTTTATTTGCTAGATTTTGTAATAGGTTGTTTAAAATAATTTTGGATTTTTGAAAACAATGTATGTAATTGTGTTTATACTAAACAGATGTTCTGAAATAAGAATAAAATTTATTCCAAAAGAGTTGCAGAAATATTTTAAATTATCTCAAAGACAAATGTAGATTTGTAAGGAACCCTCATGTGCATATGTGAGTTCATTGCCGATCTTGATTTATCATAATGATAGAGAATCTCTCAAATACAAATGTGTGTGCAATTGTATTGTTCATTCACCAATTTTGAGCAAGATAATTTGATACAAGTAATTTGAATTAACCAAATGAATGTTCGTTGACCATGATTTATATGCATGTAACCGTACCAGACTACTATGTAAGTTAGGTTATCAAGAGCTAGCTAATCCATAAGCCGACATAGGTCTCGTACAAAATAAGGTCGCTAATGTGACAGACATATCACCACGCTAGGGATTACCCAAGGCCAAGCGGGTTGGGCACAAACCACCTGTTATGGGGCTTACCTCACAGTTTTCGAATAATTGAGAATTCCAGGGATTCAAGCTCATTCACCCTTCTTTTCTTTTCAAGGGGTAGGGAAAGGATTTTATTGCATTTTGCTTTTGCTTTTCTCTTGTTTGCTTTTTTTTTTGTATTTTTTTGTATTTTTGCTTGATATTTGAGATAATGCTGAAATATTGTTGTGATGATACAAAATAACATTTTTCTTTTTCTCTTTTTCTTGAACTTTTCTTTTCTTCCTATGCTAGGGATACTTGCTCGGATTAGTCTGTAGAGCAAGGGATTTTTATTCTGGGTAGGGGTGAGCTTGTCCTTTTGTCAATTCTCAAAGATTCTAGACCATGTGCATGATAGGATAGCAGGGGAAACTTTTCGCTCAAGAAACCATTTCTACTATGTAGCATCATATCGAATTTGCAATGAAATCATTTTAATGTGAAGAGATATACTTGGTTCAAGTAAATAACAAGATCAATTCTCTATGCTCAAAACTTTATTTAATTCAACTGTGGACTTTGATATAAGAGAGATTAATAATCATACAAAATAAAATCAAGATATTTATTCATGTGAATGTGAAAGTGCGGGATTCCAAATAAATGCTAATTTGTCCAAAATAATTGAAAATATAACTGCAACACTTTCAAGAATTGACAAGTATGAAAATAAAATATGTTTTTTGAAGATTTTGATGTTTTTATATTTTTATATTTTGATTTTGATTGATGAATTGCAAGAAGAAATACTATTACTGTTTTTGAAAAATATTTTGATAGAAATGGCTAAAATGAAACAATATGCAAAAATACAATATATACAAATGATGAAATGACCCAATGTTATGCATAATAACGCTTAAGATGCATAATGTTCATAGGTTCTTTAAGATATTTACCGTCTAAGGTAGCTAATCGATATGCTCCCGATCCAAATTTAGCAGTGATGACATATGGTCCGAGCCAATTGGGCTCAAATTTACCTTTAAGGTCTTTAGTTGCATTAGTATTTTTTTGATTTTCTTTTAAGACAAGGTCACCGATCTCAAAGGATCGCTGATGAACTTTCTTGAGGTATGCTCGTTTAAGCTTGTTTTGGTAGGCACGAAGATGCTCCAAAGCATTGATGCACTTTTCATCTAGGAGTTCTAGCTGACTAAATCTGCCAGCACGATATTCATCTCCTACTTCAGTATCTTGAAGTAGTAGAGCTAAAGAAGGAACTTCTAATTCAAAGGGAAAAATGGCTTCAGCACCATAAACCAAAACAAAAGGTGAAGTGCCTGTGGGGGTACGAACGCTAGTTCGATAAGCCCACAAAGCCGGATATAATTGGATGTGCCAATCTCGACCGGATTTATTGACCAATCTTTTGAGGATTTTGATTAATGTTTTATTAGATGCTTCTGCTTGGCCATTACCCTGAGGATAATAGGGAGTGGACCAACGATGTTGAATTTTATATTTTTGACATAATTTCTTAACATCTTTATTTTTAAAACAAGTTCCATTATCTGAAATGAGATTTGCAGGAATTCCAAACCTACAAATAATTTGATTAAAAATAAACTTGGAAACTTGGGTTCCAGTGCAAGAAGCTAATGGCATAGCTTCAACCCACTTCATGAAATACTCAGTGGCGGTTATGATGAATTTGTGTCCATCGGATGACACAGGGTTGATTTTTCCAATGATGTCTAAGCCCCATTTTGAAAAGGGCCAAGGAGATGAAATAGCCTACAGTTCTTGTGCAGGCGCATGGACAAGGTCAGCATGTTTCTGGAACTTGTCGCAATGTCGCACATAATTATGTGCATCATTCTCCATGGTAGGCCAAAAATATCCTATCCTAAGGAGCTTCTTAGCAATGGCGCTACCACTAAAATGTCCCCCACAAGATCCATTGTGGGCTTCATTCAAAGCTGATCTAGATTCTTCTAGATTCAAACATCTCAGTAAGATGCCTTCAAAAGATCTCCTATACAAGGTATTACCAATAATCACGAAGCGACTTGCTCGTCTACGTAATAACCTACACTGGTTGCTAGTACAACCATCAGGGAAGGTCCCATTTTGAAGAAAATTAAAGATATCAGTGTACCAATGTTCAGGAGTAGTTTCGTTGATTAGAAACACATCCAAAGGTTCTAAGCATGATTTGCTTGAAGCGGGTTCCTGGAGTCGATGAATAATGATGGTAGCATATTCGTCATCTAACTCCAAGGGCAAAAGAGATGCAGTTGCAGCCATAGCATCAGAAGCATGATTGCTAGTTCGAGGAATAGCTTCCAAGGTAACTTGATCAAACAAGGATAATAATTGTAAAACATATGCTTTATATGGGCGTAATTTATCATCTCTGGTCTGATAAACATCATTGATTTGATTTATGACAAGTTGAGAATCACCGAAAACCGATAAATTTTTAATTTTTAGTGCCAAGGCAGCTCGTAATCCAAGGATAAGAGCTTCATATTCAGCAATGTTATTGGTGCAAGCAAATGTTAGTTTGAAGGACAGAGGTATAAGATGTTTCTATGGAGATATTAAAATAATACCTGCACCAGCCCCACTCATACATCGGGCTCCGTCAAAGTATAGGGACCATTGCTCTGGATGGTCTGCCTCTAGTTTAAGGCATTCATCAGGAAACTCAATGATGAGGGGATGGGTAGACTCCAAGGGTGCAGCAACTAATTGATCTGCTATGATTTGACCTTTAACAGACTTTTGTCCTATAAACGTGAGTTCAAACTCGCTTAGCGCAAGAACCCACTTTGTTGTGTGACCAGATAAGTACGGTCGACTCATGAGATATCGCAAAGGGTCGAATTTGGCAATAACATACATTTTTTGACTGAGCATATAATGTCGTAGTTTTTGTGTAGAAAATACGACTGCTAGACATAACTTCTCTAATACGGTATAGCGAGTTTCATAATTGATTAAGGTCCTGCTAATGTAATAATTAGCACGTTCTTTCTTCTCATCGTCAAGCTGAGCTAACATAGCTCCTAAGGCAAAATCGAAAGCAAAAATGTACAAAATAAATGGACGATCAGATTTAGGTGGGGAAAGCACCGGTGGTTTAAGGAGATATTGCTTAAGGAGTTCAAATGCTTCCTGACATTCGTCGTCCCAATGAAAAGAGACATCTTTCTTAAGAAGCTTAAGAAAGGGTCCGGTTTTGTCTGCCAACTTATCGATGAAGCGACGAATAGCTTGAAGCTTACCTTGTAAACTTCGTAATTCAGATATATTTGTGGGTGCGGGCATATCAGTGATAGCCGCGATCTTGAGAGGGTCAATTTCAATGCCACGTAAAGAAACTATAACCCCCAATAATTTATCGGACTTAACTCCGAATATACATTTGGCTGGATTTAGTCGGATAAGATATTCCCTTAACCGATCAAATACTTTTCTCAAGTCATTTAAATGATCATCTTCTTTGATGGAACGAGCTATAATATCATCTACATAATCATGTAGAATATCATGCATCATATCGTGAAAGATATAAGTCATGGCTCGTTGATAGGTTGCACCTGCATTCTTTAAACCGAATGGCATCACTTTCCAACAAAAGGTTCCCCAAGGGGTAATAAAGGTTGTTTTAGCCTGATCTTCAGGAGCTATCCTGATCTGATTATAACCAGAAAATCCATCCATTAGGGATATCATTCCACTCTTGATAGTAAAGTCAATGATCTGATCCATGTTGGGAAGAGGAAAATCATCTTTAGGGCATGCAACATTAATATCTCTGAAGTCTATGCAAACCCTAACTTTAGTGGCTTATTTCTTAGTTATCTGGAACTACATTTGAGATCCATTCAAGCATAATCAATGGCTTGTATAAAAATAACATTTAAGAGTTTTTCTAATTCTCCTTTGACTAGTAAGGCCACTTTGGGATGCATTTTTCTAAGTTTTTGTTTAACAGGTTTAGCATCCGGATGGACTACTAGGTGATGCATAACTACAGAAGGGTCTAATCCTGGCATATCTTCATATGTCCAAGCAAAGACGTCTTCATATTCTTTAAGAAATGCAATGTATTTATTTTGTTTTTCTTGACTCAATTCTGATCCAATGTTGATTATGTGAGGGTTATCTTTGGTTCCAATGTTAATTTTTATGATGTTTTCTACTTCCATATGTAGATCTCTCTCAAAATTAGGTGGGGCGGGTGAAACACCTAATTCTTGTAATTCTTCCAAGGTTAGCTTGGATAATTCGTCTTGAGGAGTCGTGGCCTCAAGCTGGGCTATACTAGGTATAGAGCCATCGAAATAAAATCCGTTATATAACAATTCCTCAATGGAGACATCATGAAAGATATCCCCCTCCAACTCGTCGTCGGATTCGGCAATCATCTCAGGGTAAGCTATGGATAGCATATTGCATGTAAGAGGCTTATTCATTAAATGCAAGACATCCCGTTTATCCAAATAATCTTGGTAACATATAAGATGGTCATCATCCTCAAATGGGAAGGGCTGACCTTTACTAGGAAATAGGCCCACACCACATCGGGCAGGCCATGGTTCTACCTCAAAAGGTTCTTTCATACCATTCTGGAAAGGTCCCAAACCTTTCCCTTTATATCCCAATTTAAGCATTATAGGCTTAGCTTTAATATACTCATTAGCAAAATAGCATCTAGCATATCCATCACAATGTGTCTTGATGTTTCTGGGTATTCTTCCCCAATCATATCCCTTATAAATAAAAGCACAACTCCCGACTTGGTAGATACTTCCCATAGGCTGTGGGAGGCCCAAGGTACGAGGAGAGGGTGGGAGTTTATTTAAAATAAGGGAAGCTTGCATGGCAGTGTTTGTTTCTTCTGATATAAGAATTTTAGATAAATCGGGTAAGAGCTCATCAGGAAGAGCATAAGAGGTAGAAGGAACATTTCCTACATCGTCGGATGTGGAAAGGATGCCTGTAGTGGATGTAGATGTTATAGAGATATCGATGGATGAGTCTATAGGTATGGAAGTTATAGGAGTAAAACAAGAAGCATTGGTTGTAGTTTTAGGATCTTTTTGGGGTCCTAATGTGGTTTGTTCGGAAGATGGTTGAGCTATATGTAGAGGTGTAGTTGAAAGAGTAGATGATGTTATGGGTGTGTGTTTCACACGTTTGGGTGGGTGATGAGAATTAGGATGTGTGGATGACAGAGCAGGGCAAAATTGAACTCCAACGAGTTCTGCCAAAGCACACATATCAAAGGGTCTAGGATCACCATGAATGGTAACCAACTGATTTTTAAATTCGAATTTAACACACTGATGTAAAGTGGAGGGAACAACTCGCATCGCGTTGATCCAAGGGTGACCCAAAAGTATATTGTACGATGCAGGGCAATGTACAATAAACACGGTCGTGTCTAAGGTTCTAGGACCAACTTGCAAGGGGATAGTAATAACTCCACACGTTTCTTGTGTTTCGTCATTGAAGGCTTTTATAATCATATCAGTTCTTTTCATTTCATCACTTCTAAACCCAAATCTTTGGTAGAAGTCAAAAGTGCATATGTTTAAAGATGAACCATTATCAATCAAGACTCGTTTAACTGCTACATCCCCAATTAGGGCAGTAATATATAAGGGGTTATCCTTATGTAGACTATGTTGCGGTATATCTCTATCCCGAAAGTCAATACAATCGACTTCTCGAGTTATGATAGTATTGGACATGGCTTCAAGTTGAATATTTTGTGGTACCATCATTTGGCTTAATGTGAGCATTAATTCATCCCTATGGGTAGGAGAAGATCTTAAGAGATCCAAAAGGGAAATTCTAGCTGTAGTATTTGATAATTGTTCATTAATATTATAAGGAGGTTTAGGTTGAACATTAGGTGCATAATTCCCTTTATTGGGATTTTTCAAAACAAATGGAGCTGATCCATCATTCTGAGTTTGATCCTGTTGAGAGTTTTGAGCCTATTGTCTGGTAACGGCTCCGATGGTACCTACAATATTATTTTGTGGATGATGAATAGGTCTTGGTCTAGCATTTATGACTTGTTCATTAGAAAGTATTTGGTGAGAAGATGGTCTAGTAGTGACTCTTCTAGGAAATGGTTCTTCTGGAACCATAGAACTTGTGATGGGTTGAACAAGATCTGATTCATCTTCAGAACTATTCGATTGATTTGAGGTGATTTCCATGTCACTTTCAGTCTCATATTCGGTATCACTAAGATCAAGTGTCCGAATATTATGTAGAGGTCTGGTCGTAACCATGGATAAAGTTGTGTCAAAGACTTGCGGATCATGAACAGGTAATTGTCCACTAATAGTTCCTACATATCGGGTAGGAGGGGGAACATTATGATGCTCAATTTGATTAGCCACCTCTTTACCATGCTTTGGTAAAGGATGTTGAAATATGTCCAATGATTGATTGGCATTCCGATTCTGATTTTGGGGGATGTTCTTTTGAGCATTATTAGAAGGATTTTGTTTAGGTTGAAAGGCTTGCACCTCCATCTCATTGTTATCAATCAGGTCTTGTATTTTATGTTTTAATATTTTACAAGAGTTGGTAGCGTGTCCAGGTCCTCTATGGAAATCACAATGTAAATCAGCTCTGTATCCGGGTATAGTTGGATCAGGTTCCCGGATATTTGGTAATTGGATCAAACCTCGTGCTAATAGTTGTGGGAGAATGGTTGATAAAGGTTGATTTAACCTAGTAAATTCTTGGGGTGGTTTATCAGGAGGTTTTAGTATAAACTTCTCTGTTGTTTTCGTAGTATTAACATTGGCAATGTTTCTGCTATCAGTGACTCCATCACCCACAACTTGTTTATTTTTATATTGATTTCTGGATGTTTTCTCATCATCTTTCTTTTTGAGCTGACCTCTTCTAATGAGAGCATCTTCCACCCTTCGAGCTAAATCTATAGCTTGATCGAAGGTGGTCAAGGTAGTGGTTGATAATTCTTAGGATAGTTGTTCTTGTAAATTATTGATAAAAATATCCAACATTTCTCGATAAGGTAACACAAAGTGTAATTTTCCTATCAACTGCCTCCATCGAGCTAAGAAGTCAGCAAAACACTCATCTTTGTCTTGTTTTAGGTTGTACAAATATTTAATGGTTACATGCCTTTCGATATAGGCACTAAATTGATGCACAAAATATTCGGCGGTTTCTTCGAAATTCCTCAAAGAATGAGTGGGTAGTTGATAATACCACTCCAATGCCATCCCTCCTAAACTTTTTGGGAACATTTTTAGTAATAACAAGTCATCATGTGATATATCATGACATGCTATCCTAAACATACGAAGATGCTCTATGGGATCTTCGGTTCCTTTGTATATAGGTAGGACAGGCATAGGAAAGTGTTTGGGATATGGTTGTGCTACAACTATAGGATCTAGAGGCTGACTACACATCTCTCGATAATTATACGAGGGACGGTAGGGATCTATCTGGTCCATGCGGGAGACTAACTATTTCACCATGGCTTCCAGATTACCAGTTTGTCCACCATATTGGTTCGGTGGTACATGAGTATGGGATTTGTGAGCGTAGGATGGCGTGACGTAAGGATTAGATGCTATATTGTTGTTATGCAAATGGTTGGTAGGAAGAGTATTATGAAGAAGATTTGTTGTAGCATTATGTTGTATCCCCGATTGTTGGAAATTGGTATTTGGTTTTGTTTTAGGCTTTTGTTGATTTGAGGTATATTGATCAATAGCTTGGCAAAATAGAGCAGTGAATGAAGGTTTCTTTTGTGTGGGAATAACCCTAGGCTTAGTAACAGGCACTCTAGGTGGTTGGGTAACCTGTTGTTGTTGCGTGTTTTGAATTATAGCAGCCATATCCAAATTGGATGGTCCAGCTTGATCACTTTCTTGATCAACGAAGGACAAGGGATTAGTGCGTGTGTGATATATGTCTTCTAGGGTTGCTTGAGTGTCACTAATTTGATCTTTGTCCATATGGACTGCTCTATTAAGAGTGCCAATATTAGTATTGAGGAACTTCCAAAAATGTTCCATGTTCTCAAAAGTAACAACTCCTTCTGGAGATATTTTAGGGGATGAGGATCCTTCCTCTCTATCATTTTCTTTTTGTTCATTTCCTACAACAAATTCTTCTTCTTGTTGGTCGAAGGTTCCTTCTTCCTGAATTGGGTCTTCAGGAAGGACATCCGGGTTATTTTCTGGTTTTCTTAACCAATCTTCTTCTACTTCGATTTGTTTTCCATTCCTGAGTCTAGTCATTATGTCTAAATTTAGATTTTAGCAAATATATATTAATATATTTGCAACAGATTTGGGAGGTATATATTTTAATTATATACCTACTATAATGCTTAAAATAAAATGTTTTGATTTTTGTTATGATTTTGTTTTGTTTTATTTTATTTATATTTTTATTTTTATGCTTTATAAAGACAATAAACAACACACTAAATGCAAGAAATAACAATAATAAAGGAATAGCTTAGTTTTCTATAAATAGTTTATAGATATCATTGATAGGATCAAGTTCATCAAGAGTCATGAAATGCTCCTCTTCAAATTGGAAATGGTTTTTCAAGAACTTGATAAAGTGTGCTATAGTGATATTATCTGTTTCAGACTCTGTCTTGTAAAAATAGATCTCATGGCAATACTCTCGATATAACACAGCTCTAGGAACTCTATTCCATATTTGTCTATCCGTAAGAACGACCTCTTGGTCCTCTATACGAGACAAAAATTTATGTACTACAACTCGCATTATCGAGGTATTCCTCAAAGGTATACAATTCAGAAGACACAAGGGCTCTTTTATCTGCTAACCACCTATGGCAAGCTCTCTCGAAGCTCATGATACAAAGTCACTTGATCGGGATCCAGGATTCTATCTAGGACAAACCTCTTGATTTGCCTAAGTTCGGTTGCTCTAGATGAAATGAGATTCAATCTCCTATTAAGCTCGTCCCATAAAGGTGGGACTCTATATGTTGGAGATACTCTAAGCAAAGAATTAATCTCTATGGCTGCTAATTGATTTTCAACATTAATGGTGACAACTCATCTTTTATTATAATCTACCATCTAAATATGATATGCAATCTTTGATTCTAAATGCATTTATGTTTTTATTTTTTATTTTTTTGGATTGTTTTCAAAAGGTTTTTAGTTTTCACGTCGGGTTCACCAAAATGTATCGCTCCAAATTTTTCGCATCCTTACCCTCAGGCTATAGGATCCATGCCCGAAAGGGGGATGCGAGAAGGATGGGACAATACCTCGGACTGAGAGGCCCTTTGAAGGTCCCGCCTCTCGGGGGAGGGGTATAAGGGTGAATTTTCGATGGATGGTGGGTTCACCAAGAAACTTTTGAGTGGCAGTTTCCACACCTAGGTTGATAGTGGGTTTGATGTGTTCATTTTTATACTTTAATCATTCAATTCCTAGGTTTGGCCAAGATGAATCTAAATTACTCTATATGCCAATGCTGATTTGGATGAATACAGAAAATAGGAATGAATGCTAAACATAGAGAATATGCTAGCTAGAACATAACATACCTGATTCTGGATGTCTGATGAAGATTCTGAGTTTTGTAACAGTCTAGATCGCCTCAACTCATATGTAATTCATCCATCATCTGAGATCAGATGAGATCATCATCAATCTGATGAATTCGTCAGACGAATTCGTCAGAAACCTGCAATCACAAAAATAGATACAAAATACCAAAAATGCAACTGCAAAAACAAAGGGAAACGATAGAAATAATAGTAAATTTGCCTAAATGATAGATCCAAATAGCAATTAAAGAGGAAATGCATCAACTTCACAATTTATTTTGATTTTATCATGCATTTATATTAGATGAGGTGAACTCCAAGATGCATAAATATAATAATTTAAGATAGTGCAGAAATATAATAGGAAAATGCAGAAAAAACTAAGGAAATGCAAACTCTGGGCTCTGATTGCCCCCAATCTGGACTACAGTCAGGATCGCCTCCAATCGTACGAGATCGTCTGTGCTCCTCGACAAGATCGTCCAAAATCGCTTGCGACGATCCGAGCTAGCTTCGACTGAAAAATAGTAAAGTTCCTGCAAGAAAACATGAAATACCGAATACAAATGATAGTACGAGGATGTTCTAATGCACAAGGAGCTAAATTGGGGGGTTTTAGCAGAGTCAACCAAGAGATTCAAAGGGGGATTCAGGGGGATAAACTAAGAAAATCCTAGTTTATATAGGATTAGGGAGAGGTTAGGAGGTTGGAGATCATCCCAATTTGGGAGATCTCCAATGGGGGAGACTCTAACTGCACAGACGCACTTCTGCCCAGGTTAGAGAAGTCTGTTGAAACAGAAGCTAATTATGAAAATTTGGTTTTGGGACGAAATCGTCTGGACGTTCTGTTCCAGATGATATCGTCCAACGGTCAAAACAAATCCTAAAAATGGCGTAGAAAATGAGGAAAGCGGGTAACAAGCGGTTAACGGGCAGTTTGAGGTTAAAATTTGAATTTTTATCTTTTACTAAGGTTTAACTGTGCCAATTTTAGGGTGCTACAATGTGACGTCCTGAGAATGAATATGATGCAATTCCCTTGCTTGAATGTATGACTCTATTCCACGTGATTTCCAATAATGATGCAACATCAATGGACCTTAATATGTTTCACCCTCACAATTTTATCCACTATTCATCCTTTCGATTACACAACAGTCTATTTTTTACGATAGTAAATTAATTGCCTAATTCCTAGATAGTGATGCAAACAAATTTGATGAAGTGTTTTTTGGATTTGTGACTTCCTTCTACCCTATGGTGTTAGGAATGAAACTTGATTTGATAATATTTGGAGTGGATGGATGTATTAAGATTCAATGTCGACACTTTTATTTTCTTGTATTTTATTTATTTTATTTCCTTGTTGCATTACGCTTGGATAGGATTGAGTTGCCTTCATCTCTTAAAATGTTTTCCCACCTCACTTGAATATTTTAATTCACCATTCATTCTTCTCTTTGACCTGCACTTTCATTCTTTGAGAGATTTTGAATGTATTTAATCATCCTGAGCCACCTGTAAAGATGCCTTGATGCGCAAGTTGATGGGTAGTGCAGATTAATTATTTTAGGGTTCCAGGCAAGATGGAAATACATTTTTGATGCTATGCTCATTCTATTACTGTAAATGGATAGGACTATATCTACCACAGTTTTATGCCAAGACCATAAAACTTGATACCACTTGTAGCATGTAAGTTCTACCTCGATTGCTAGTACGCATAGTTTGGACAATCACAATAGAGCAAAGTAAACTATTATTAGAAATAAAGCAATAAGCACTTTCAATGAATGGAGATAGAAATTAAATAATTAATAATAAATCTACCACTTTAGAAGAGCTAAGTCCTTCGCCACTAAGGAGGGCTTAGTCCTTTTTAAACGTAAATGAAAAAATGAAATGATGATAGATGAACAAATATAAATCAACC
Organism: Wollemia nobilis; assembly: GCA_028583015.1. Classification (NCBI taxonomy): domain Eukaryota; kingdom Viridiplantae; phylum Streptophyta; class Pinopsida; order Araucariales; family Araucariaceae; genus Wollemia; species Wollemia nobilis. Next base: position 971,635 of record JAQPPZ010001870.1, read on the forward strand.
TACTCTATTAATATTAAATCAATGACAAATAATGGTGAAAACAATAATATAGCCGACTAGCTATATTAGGGTTGTAAAATTTCAATTGGGTGGCTAGCCCAGTTGGTCGCTAAGCTATAACTAAGGCATTATGGGTAATAAGGTTTCATAGTCGAATCTCACAAGTATTATTTTTTCAGAGAAAAATATTTTTTGTGGTAGAGAAAGAACGATAGATGAAATATAAATATGATATTGTATTTTTGTTGCCAACCACTGGAGTAGCCCAGGTGGTCACCTAGCTTACACCAAGGTGCCATAGAGTAGTAGGTCGCAGGGTCGAATCTGGGTAGGTCCTATTTTGTTTAGCAGTGATATGGAATATCTTTTATTGGAGAAGTTAGAACAAGGAAGGATTTAATTATTTTGTATTGCATGATTATTACTACTCATTGGGGTAGCCTAGCTGATAGCCCAGCCTGTGTCAGGGTACTATGTTGGTAGAGGTTAGGAGTTCGATTCTCTTCACGTATGTTAGTGCTTGATGGTTGAGGTATGGGAAAAATTTTTGTTTAAATTTTATGTGAAAAGGAGATAGTTTGTTGGGTTTGTTGGTTAAAATAAGGGTAATTTTTTTTTTAATTTAATTTAGAAAATGATATATAAGATGTATTGAGGAATTTTTGAAATTATAATTTTTGCATGAGAAAAATATATATAAGGTGTACTAGGTATTATTTTGAAATTGTAATTGTTGCATTTTTTTTTGGTAGATAAGATACTATAGCTTAATACCGGGTTTTACAGGTTGACCCAAAATCTTTTACAAAAATCAGCCCAAGGTTGTTGATGAACATATCCTTACTAAGGATCCTATATATGTAAAATCTACATGCCGCCAAAGCCATTACATCCGGTAAGGCACATAGCTTGTTATCAAAAAGAAACTTCTCATACAAAATTTTGTGTATACCCCGAGAATACACACATGCATCATAATTACAAAAAAGAAACAGACATGGATCTCTTCCTTGAGACAATGGAGAAACAAAAAGCTGCAGACACACATAGCAGAGTACTGAAAAAAACTCCCACAACATCTATATTGACAGTCACTGTTAATAATTCCTTGGTAATTGCTTTCTTCCATATATGACATGCTTTGGTACCACATACTATCATGGCCAATCAACCTTGGAGAAGTGAACCTGATGGCTAGATTTATGGCGATGGCTATCTGGTGGTCCATGTGGCTTTGGTTTGAAGTCTTATATTGTTATTTCTTTCCTTCCCTATGATTATCAACCAACCTCAAATTACTAAGATGACTAGGAGCCATGTTATATGACATGTGACTGTCCCCATTAGTCTTTGTGGTATTTCCAAGCAGCATCCATGAAGACTAACAACTCAGATAATTTTTATTGTGAGTCCAATTCAAAAAAGAGACGGGAATACTCCTAGCCTTGGAACTTACAGTGCCTTACCTGTTGGTAAATTCAACTATCATTCTTGGCATTCTTGTTGAATAAGCTCCTCTACTTCACTCAGGACACCATGTTCCCATTTGAAAATTCTGTCACCATCGACACCCAAATTGGCCAGCTTATCAGCAATTTTTTTAGCTTCTCGAAAGACATGTTGGGATTTTTTGTCCTATCTTCCCTGGAAAAGGATCCTAGCCTCTTCAATAATTGTTTTAATCCTCCAAGGAGGTGTTTTCCATTTACTAATGAGATTTATAACATGCATAGAGTCTCCTTCTATGATCAAATTGCCTTCTAAGTATTGAGTCATTTGAAGGCCTTTCCACATAGCTCTAGATTCAACTTCGTTGTTCGTCCTTGTTCCCAAATAGCAAGCATCATATTCCCATTATGATCTCGCACAATGCCACCAGAGCCTATTCTGCTAGGATTTTCCTTAGCTTCTCCATCAAAATTAAGCTTAAACCAACCCGTAGGAGGTGGATACCACTTAACATTGGCTCTGGGGTTGACTACCCTAGGCACAGACTCATCTAAAAAAATTAAGCTTAAATATTGATCAATCATGGTATCCTTTAGATGAGGTTTACAACTATCAAAAGGGATAAGGTTCACATTCTCATTGGCAAAGGATAGGATCCTGGCAATGATAGTTTGATGATCATGGATAGACTCATTAAAGACTCTATGGTTCCTTTCTAACCACACCTAACAAAGATAGTGATTGAGACAAATTTTCCACATGTATCTAAGTCTTTAGATTGAAAAAGGGCAAGGCCACTGGACGAACAAATCAAGTACAGTGGCTGGTTTAACCCATGAAATATTGAAGGCCTGAAAAACCCCACTTAGAACTTGTTGCATTTTAGAAAAGGAGATTTTGAAATTGTAATTATTGCATGTTAGAAAAGGAGACATAAGGTGTATTGTGGTTTATTTGTAATTGTATTTTTTGCATGATAGAAAAAGAAATTTTAAGGGTTTAGTTATTCTTAAAAGCTTTACTTTGTGAGATTAAAAAGGAGATATAAGGTATTATTTTCAAGCTTTATTGTGCACATTTTTGGGAAGGTTTTTGTGGATGATTTACTATCTATGCAAGAAATAGAAAATTACTAACCTGATTTTTGAAAGATCAAAAAGAAAATTATTTTGTTGGCAAGACAAGCACATGCAAAAGAAGACTATCATAATTAAGGTAGATTTATATGTACGGTGATTTAATTCCTTTCTCAAGGGTGGTGTTGCTTGAGAAAATAGTTTTATTGTCATATGGTTGGAGGTATAAGGAATTATTAGATATGCATTATTTTTGCTTGAAATTGGGAGTAAAGGTGCAAAGGTTATAGATCAAATTTAGAAGAACATTATACATTGTTCATGATTAATTTTGGGAATATATGAGAAGGAAAAATTTGTGCATTACGATTAATTTTGAAGTGTATGTGGAAGTGATAGACTTATTGAATGTGAAGAACATAATGGGAATTTTTTATTGCATATAATTTTATATATATTCATGAAGATAAAATAATTTTGGATGGAATATGTCTAAATTGCTTTAGTTGAAGAAAGCACTATTTGAGAAATATATGAGCATTATTTATATGCAAGATATGAGTAGGTTGAGTAGGTTTTGTGAGCAGATTTGAGTAGTATTTTGTGAGTAGGATTAAGCAGGTTTTATGAGTAGGTTTGAAGCAGGTTTTGTTGAGTAGATTTGAACAGAGTTGTGAGCAGGTCTTAGAGTAGACTAGAGCAAAGGGGATTTGCGTCTCCTATAGATAGAGGTACAAAACTAGAATAGAGTGGAGTAGCGTCCACAAAACCATTGCAAAGGGGATTGATGTCTCATGTGGAGTGGTGTCCATAGAAATTGATAAGGTATTGGTATCTCATGTGGATTGGCGTCCACAAATATTGTAGTAGGGATTGGTTTCTTCTATGGGTTGGAGCCCACAAAATTTTTTGAGAAATTTATAAGCAATATTTTTCCATGGATGTAGCCCACATTGGGTGAACCATGTTAAATTTGTGTCTCTTATATGTGTGATTATTTGTGCATTATTTTATTTACTACATTTATATTATTGTTTTTATCATTTGGATTGAAAAGTGGAAAGTTTTATCTTATATTGTTCACCCCTCGTCTCAGTATAAGCTTATGTTCTTCAATTGGTATCATATTGGGTTCCTTCGTGAAAGCCTAATAGCTTGAAGGAAGATCTTACAAGAACATGCATGGCCACTGAAGTGATAGAAGATTCTCCTATGGTTGAAATCAACAAGAGACATCATGAAAATGAAGAAGAAACCATGGTTTACATAGATGAGGAACTTATTGCTGCTCTTGGAGAATTAAAAAGGGTTAGAAAGAATAATTTAGGATTGAAGTCTCAAGTTCAAGAGGATAAGGAAACAAAGACAAATCTTCTAGAAGATATCATAGACTTAAAAGTGAATGTTGAAGAGGCAAAGAGAATTGAAGAATATATGGTTGAGAAATTAAAGACAAAAGAATTGGAAAGTGAAAAATTGGAACATGAATTTATCTCTCTAAGAAAGGAAGTAGAAAAGTATAAGGATAAGTTACAACAAAATATGAGGTTAGAGAAATAGAAAGAATATTCAAGCTCAAAAGGAATAAATACATCAAATAAAGTAAGTAAAGAAGAGCCCATGACCTATGCTGATGTATTTAAGGGTAAAAGAATCAAGGAGGAAGAAAATAGAGAATCATCATGAACAAAAATCAATCACAGGAACAAAAATGAAAGAACCATGTGACCATATCATCCAAGGAAATCAAACAAGTTTAAATATTGCTTCCATTGTTATTTTTTTTCATGTAACAAATATGTTCATAAAGTTGTACATTGCATGGTCTATGTGAAAAATAATGTTGGCATCATCAATAGAAATTACAATTCTTTTGCACCTCTCATGAATAACAATTTCATGTGTTACAAATGTAATAAATTTGGTCACAAATCTAGATGGTGTAAAACATTATTTCCTAAACTTCCTAAATCAAACAAGAAAGAGGAAGGTCAAACAATTCAAAAGGATATGTCCTCAAAAGTTTAAAAAAGAAAAATGAACAAGAAAATGAGTCCATGTTGGTACAAACAACTCTTCATGTGTAAAATGAAGGAAATAAATTGTATATTGATAGTGGTTGTTCAAGCCATATGACAGGTGATAAAAGTAAATTTCTTTCTCTCAAGAAAATAAATGGAGGAATAGTGAAATTTGGTGATAATGCTTCTGCAAAAATTATTGAAAAAGGTACTTTGACCTTGGATAATAGAAGATAAAGGATAGAAAATGTGTTATATGTTGAAGGATTGAAGCACAATCTACTAAGTGTAAGTTAGCTATGTGATCAAGGGCACATAATCACATTTCACCCAAATAGATGTGAGATCTAGGAAATCCAAAACAAGAAATCTTATTGCAGATACTGGTAGAACTGCAAACAATCTCTACATGTTGTGCGAGATTAAAGGAGAAAAATATTTTATATTACAAGAAGATGAAATTTGGTTATGGCATAGAAGAATGGGTCACCTAAAATTTGAAAACATAGTAAAAATAAGCAAAAAATAGGTAGTTAAATATTTTTCCAAGATAGCAAAATCCCCAAACACGGTTTGTGCACATTGCCAACATGGTAAGAAAATAAGAAAAGTTTCAAATCAAAGGATTTTTGAAGAACACAAGCTTATACTAAGAGGGGGGATGAACAGTATAAGATAAACTTTTACTTTTCTTTCCAACCAATATTATCCAATGTTATATTTCCAAAGTAGTATTAACCAATATCATCAATGGTAGTAATAAATCAATGCACAAATCATCACACACATGAGAGACACAGATTTAACGTGGTTCACCCAATGTGGGTTACATCCACGGAGAAAATATTTCTTCTAAATTTTCTCAACAAATCTCTTGGGAACCAATTCCCTATTACAATGTTTATGGACCTCTATCCAAAGGAGACACCAATCCCCTATGCTCAAGTTCGTGGACCTCTATCCACAGGAGAACTCTATCCCCTCAACTCTGGTTCATGGACCTCTATCCATAGGAGACCTCTATCCCCACTATTCTAGTTTGTGGACCTCTATCCATAGGAGACCTCTATCCCCACTACTCTAGTTTGTGGACCTCTATCCATAGGAGACCTTTGTCCCCACTACTATAGTTTATGGATATCTATCCATAAGAGACACCTCTCCTCTCAGCTCTGGTCTGCTCCAAATCCAACTCAATATTCTACTCAAAAATTACTCCAAGCCTTCACACAAGGCTTGCTCAAATCTATAGCAAAATCTGCTCAACTCACTGCTCCAATATGCACCAAGCCTACTCACAAGGCTTGCTCAAATTAGAAAAAAACTTGCTCATAAATCTGCCCAAATCTACACCAAGCCTACTCACAAGGCTTGCTTAAATATACTCTCAACTCTTGCCCAAAACTACTTCAAGTCTTCTCACAAGACTTGCTCAAATCTACCTCAAACCTGCTTCAAGTCTTCTCACAAGACTTGCTCAAATCTGCCTCACTATCTCTGCTCAACTTTGCTCTAACACATGCTCAAAACTGCTCATAACACATACTCAAAACTACTCATAACACATACTCAAATATGCTCATAACACATACTCAAATCTTCTCATAACACATACTCAAATATGCTCATAACACATGCTCAACCAATCCCAAATATTGCACACAAATGATGTTCAAAATAATGCTTGTATCTCTTTCAGAAATGCTTTCTTCAACTAGGCAATTCAGACATATTCTTCCCAAAATTATTTCAAGAACATATAAAGAATAATATGCAATGCAAATGCTTAATATGTTCTCTTCACATTCATTAATTTTATCACTTTCACATGTCTCACATTCATCAAATCAGATCTCTACTTCTTGCAAATTCCTTTCAAATCAAATCATGCTAGTGTATAACTTTGCTTCACAAAAACTGGTTTATGTTCCTTGTAAATTTGCTCTCAAATATCAAACACAATAATGCACAAATTTGCTTCACAAAACTGGTCTCTAACACTTGCCCATTCACATTCAATGTCACTCACATCAATGCCCAAATGCTTCACAAATTCTTTCAACAAGAATGCACAATTTGTTCTCAAAACCCTAGCACAAGTGTTTCCAATTTCTTTCAATGATAATGCATAACTTGTTCACAAACCTTAGCACAAGTTTTTCCAATCTCATTCAACAATGAAGCATAATTTTGTTCTCAAACCCTAGCACATATATTTCCAACAATGCTCATACATAATCCTTATTTCTCCACCTTATGATTCAAAAATATTTGTTCAATCAAACACCTTAAAGAAGGAATGATATCACCATACCTCTTAACTTGCTTTGATGAAGATGTGCCCTCAAAACCTATCACAAAAATACTTTTCTTTTCTCTTGCCACTTCCAAAACAAGTTAGCAAATTTCCTTTTCAAAAGATCCACATTAAAACCCTTTCAAAATATGTCCACAAGAATACCTGAAAAATAATGCTCTATAACTCCTTTTTGGTTTCACAAGATAAATCCCTTAATGATAAACCAAAACCCTCAAAATATCAAGCAAGAGTACAACAAGCAAAGAGACCACAGTACACCTTATGTCTCCTTTCTAATGTGCAACATTTCCAATTTCAAAACAATTCACAATACACCTTATATCCCCTTTTCTCACATGCAAAAATTATCCCTTATATTTTCCCTTTTTAATCATGCAAAACTAACACCCTTATGACTCCTATTTGCAAAATAAAATCCTTAATGACAAACACCCCTTATGACTCCTATTTGCAAAAATAAAAGCCTTTATAGCATACAACCCTTATAACTCCTATTTGCAAATAATCAAAACTTTATAAATACCTTATACCAAAATTTGTTGGCATGGATGATAATTGACCCGGTGACCTCTAGCGCCCAAACGTGGATAGTGACCACTTGGGATATCCAAGCGGATGAAATATCAAATGCACATCAGTCATTTTATTCCCTTCATTGTGCTTCCCAAAATATTAAAACTAAGCAAGACACCCTCGACGGGTTTCGACCCATGGACCTCTGCAACAACGCTCTATCACGAGCGCCCTAACCAACTGCGCTACCATGGTAGTTGGAACCAAAGGAAGCACCCACCAAAATTTATCATTGTCCTCAGCATGTAGTCCAAAAATGTTAATACCCAAAATGATATCTAGGGGTCTCGACCCTACAACCTATCTTCTGCTAGTGCCTTAGCACTTCTCGAACGACCAATTGTGCTAGCCTACCAGCTAAAACCAAATGAGCAGTGATTCTTCTTTTCTTCACTATGCACCTTGTGCCGAAGTTTGCACCCTTTCTCCTCTTTGATTCATCCTTGCTAAATGCGAGCGGATTCTCTCAAGCACAATCGAATCTGCACCAATTTTCTTTGCATTTGATTAAGGTTTAAATACCCTTTCTCCTCCATTGCTCACATGACGTCGGTGCTATTTTTGAAACATTTATTTATTGCCTTCATAACTTTGCACCCTTAGGTTAGGTTAAAATATAAATATTATAACCTTAGCCCCTTTTTGAAACCTTTATTATAATATTAAAAAATATTATAATATTATCCTTTGGCCTTCCTTTTTAATCTTTGCCTTCTTATTAACAGTTAACCTTGCTTTCCTTTTAAACCTTTGTCTTCTCATTGGCATTTGAACCTTTCTTTCTTTTAGACCTTTGTCTTCTCATTAACATTTAAACCTTACTTTCTTTTAAACCTTTGTCTTGCTTTCACAATATAATATTATTGCCTTGATAACCATGCACCTTTGACATCAAAATATTTCTGCCTTATGTACTCTTTGACATCAATGACAACAATATGCTCAATATTTCCAACAATCTCCCCCTTTGTCATTGATGGCAACCCTTCTAAAATATTTCCTTTTACTACCACTAGATTCCAAATCTGCTCCCCCTTACTGAAATATCTCCCCCTTACTGAATTCTCTCCCCCTTTGACATCAATGGCAAAGGGCTCCATGGGGCTAAAAATAAGACTCTTAGCTCAGCCCCCTCACCACCTCCTTTCCTTGAGGTGATCAATTTTGGGGTGGGAGTAAATCTACTCCCAACTTACAATGCTCTTCTTCCTTTTCAACCTTCTTTTTCCACATCTTTGTAGTCATACCCTTTTGATCCTTTTGAGTGTCCCTATTCTTGCTTGTATTTGGAAGTTCTAGAAACTCTGTTCTACACCACTTAGCCTTATGCCCAAAATTATTGCAATTGTAACACCTGATGTTGTAGTTTCTGAATGGTGCAAATGACCTAAAATTTCTTTTGGTGAAGCCATAATCATTTCTGCCATGAATCCTACAATGTATAGCTTTGTGACCAAAATGATTACATGAGAAACAATGCCCTTGGAAGAAATATTCATCTTGTCTTGAAAAATCTGGTCTCTTGGTCCTTTCTTTGCCTTCTCTATGATGATCCATGTTTCTTGTTTGTGCATTGTTTTCTTTCTCAATGAAGCTTCCACTCCTCAACTTATCAACATAGGTCTTAGGTTCTTCTTCAATCTCTTCCTCTGAAACTTCCTTTTCTTTTGAGCTTGACTCCTCTTTTTGTACCTCTTGACCTTCTTCAAAACCAAGTCCTATTTTGATAAATGAAGATCTTTGTGCTTTGATAATGTTATCCAAAGCTTTTGAACTTTTCCCAAACCTGTGCAACTTATCCTTAGAATATTTCACTTCCATCCTTAGAGAAACCACTTCATGTTCTAATATTTCACATTCTAACTCTTTTACCTCTAACTTTTCAACCATAACTTCTTTAAATCTCCTTGCCTTAACTTTTAAGTTTTTGAGATCTTGTAGAAGCTTTTCCTTTATTTCCTCATCTTCTTGAACTTGAGCCTTCAGTCTTGAGTTCTTCTTTCTAACTCTTTTCAACTCTCTGAGAGCAACAATAAGTTCCTCTTCTAGGTCAATTGTGGCTTCTTCTTCTTTTTCTGAACCTTCCTCTAGGTCTTCAATTATAGGAGCATCTTCTTTTTCTTCTACTTGGTCAGAAACATCTTCTACTTGATCTTCAATAGGAGTGTCCTCTTCCTCTTCTATTGCCAAGAATAGAATCTCTTCTTTTTCACTATCTGAGAATCTTTCATCACTGTCACTTGAAGCACTGCTTGCTTCTCCAACATAGAAACTCTTCTTGTGCCTTTGAAAAATATTCTTTTCATGCTTGCCTTGACCATACCTATTTTTCTTTTCATACCTGAATTTTCTTTCTTCCTTTTTCTTATAATCATGTTTCTCTTCACTGCTACTACTTCCAGCTTGTGGACAATTAGATGCATAGTGACCAAAGTTACCACAATTAAAATATTTCACAGTCTTCATATCTTTGTGTTTTCTTGAGTCCTTATTTCTTCTCACATAGTTAGCTTCTTCATCACTGCTTGACTCATCACTTGATTCTGGTTTCTTATATTTTGTCTTCTTTGAAACTTTGAATGTTGCCTCTCTCTTGGAATTTTGATCTTTTTCTATCCTCATCTCATAAGCGGTGAGAATTCCATGTAACTCATCCATTTTCAACTTATCAAGATCCTTCATCTCTTCTATTGTTGAAACCTTTGCATCATACCTCATAGGGAGTGATCTTAATACTTTCTAAGCAACACTAGAGTCCTCAATTTTGAATCCAAGTCCATGCATGGTATTAACAACTTCATCAACATGAAGTAAGTATTTAGCAATATCTTCCTCATCTTTCATCTTCAACTCTTCAAACCTTCTCCTATGAGTTTGAAGTTTTGCCAACAAACCCTTCTACCCCCCTTCATATGTTTGCTTCAATTTATCCCATATTTATTTTGCTGATTTGCATTGCATAACTTTCACAAAATTTGATTCACGTAATCCACTTAAGATTCCATTCATAGCCTTGGCATTATTTACATATAGTTGCTTGCCATCCTTATCTATGGGAGGAGTAGCTGTAGGTTTGAACCCATCCTCAATAGATTTCCATGTTTCATATCCTTGTGCCATCAAATAAGTCTTCATCCTCATACTCCAAAAAGCATAATTATTCCCATCAAACATTGGAGCCTTATTTGTTGAAGATCCATTATGAGAAGCCATCTGTGTTCCTGTAAGATCTTCCTTCAAGATGTTAGAATTTTTTTAAGGAACCGACTCTGATACCAATTGAAGAACACAAGCTTATACTGAGAGGGGGTGAAAAGTATAAGATAAAATTTTACTTTTCTTTCCAACCAATATTATCCAATGTTATCTTTCCAAAGCAATATTAACCAATATCATCAATGGAAGTAATAAAGCAATGCACAAATCATCACACACATGAGAGACACAGATTTAACATGGTTCACCCAATGTGGGTTACATCCATGGAGAAAATATTTCTTCTAAATTTTCTCAACAAATCTCTTGGGAACCAATTCCCTATTACAATGTTTATGGACCTCTATCCAAAGGAGACACCAATCCCCTATGCTCAATTTCATGGACCTCTATCCATAGGAGAACTCTATCCCCTCAACTCTAGTTCATGGACCTCTATCCATAGGAGACCTCTATCCCCACTATTCTAGTTTGTGGACCTCTATCCATAGGAGACCTCTATCCCCACTACTATAGTTTATGGATATCTATCCATAGGAGACACCTCTCCTCTTAGCTCTGGTCTGCTCCAAATCCAACTCAATATTCTACTCAAAAATTGCTCTAAGCCTTCACACAAGGCTTGCTCAAATATGTAGCAAAATTTGCTCAACTCACTACTCCAATATACACCAAGCCTACTCACAAGGCTTGCTCAAATTAGCAACAAAACTTGCTCACAAATCTACCCAAATCTGCACCAAGCCTACTCACAAGGCTTGCTTAAATCTGCTCTCAAATCTTGCCCAAACTTACTTCAAGTCTTCTCACAAGACTTGCTCAAATCTACCTCAAACCTGCTTCAAGTCTTCTCACAAGACTTGCTCAAATATTACTCATAACACATACTCAAAATTACTCATAACACATACTCAAAACTTCTCATAACACATACTCAAATATTCTCATAACACATACTCAAATCTGCTCATAACACATGCTCAACCAATCCCAAATCTTGCACACAAATGATGTTCAAAATAATGCTTGTATCTCTTTCAGAAATGCTTTCTTCAACTAGGCAATTCAAACATATTCTTCCCAAAATTATTTCAAGAACATATAAATAATAATATGCAATGCAAATGCTTAATATATTCTCTTCACATTCATTAAGTCTATCACTTTCACATGTCTCACATTCATCAAATCAGATCTCTACTTCTTGCAAATTCCTTTCAAATCAAATCACGCTAGTGTATAACTTTGCTTCACAAAAACTGGTTTATGTTCCTTGCAAATTTGCTCTCAAAGATCAAACACAATAATGCACAAATTTTCTTCACAAAATTGGTCTCTAACACTTGCCCATTCACATTCAATGTCACTCACATCAATGCCCAAATGCTTCACAAATTCTTTCAACAAGAATGCACAATTTATTCTCAAAACCCTAGCACAAGTGTTTCCAATTTCTTTCAATGATAATGCATAACTTGTTCACAAACCTTAGCACAAGTGTTTCCAATCTCATTCAACAATGAAGCATAATTTTATTCTCAAACCCTAGCACATATATTTCCAACAATGCTCATACATAATCCTTATTTCTCCACCTTATGATTCAGAAATATTTGTTCAATCAAACACCTTAAAGAAGGAATGATATCACCATACCTCTTAACTTGCTTTGATGAAGATGTGCCCTCAAAACCTATCACAAAAATACTTTTCTTTTCTCTTGCCACTTCCAAAACAAGTTAGCAAATTTCCTTTTCAAAATATCCACATTAAAACCCTTTCAAAAGATGTCCACAAGAATACCTAAAAAATAATGCTCTATAACTCCTTTTTGGTTTCACAAGATAAATCCCTTAATGATAAACCAAAACCCTCAAAATATCAAGCAAGAGTACAACAAGCAAAGAGACCACAATACACCTTATGTCTCCTTTCTAATGTGCAACATTTCCAATTTCAAAACAATTCACAATACACCTTATATCCCCTTTTCTCACATGCAAAAATTATCCCTTATATTTTTCCTTTTTAATCATGCAAAACTAACACCCTTATGACTCCTATTTGCAAAATAAAATCCTTAATGACAAACACCCCTTATGACTCCTATTTGCAAAAATAAAATCCTTTATAGCATACAACCCTTATAACTCCTATTTGCAAATAATCAAAACTTTATAAATACCTTATACCAAAATTTGTTGGTGTGGATGATAATTGACCCGATGACCTCTAGCGCCCAAATATGGATAGTGACCACTTGGGATATCCAAGAGGATGAAATATCAAATGCACATAAGTCATTTTATTCCCTTCATATTGCTTCCCAAAATTTTAAAACTAAGAAAGACACCCCCGACGGGTTTCGACCCATGGACCTCTACAACAATGCTCTATCATGAGCGCCCTGACCAACTATGCTACCACGATGGTTGGAACCAAAGGAAGCACCCACCAAAATTTATCATTGTCCTCAACGTGTAGTCCAAAAATGTTAATACCCAAAATGACGTCTAGGGGTCTCGACCCTATGACCTATCTTCTACCAGCACCTTAGCGCTTCTCGAACGACCAACTACGCTAGCCTGCCAACTAAAACCAAATGAGCAACAATTCTTCTTTTCTTCACTATGTACCCTATGTCGAAGTTCACGCCCTTTCTCCTCTTTGATTCATCCTTGCTAAATGCAAGTGGATTCTCTCAAGCACAATCGAATCTACACCAATTTTCTTTGCATTTGATTAAGGTTTAAATACCCTTTCTCCTCCATTGCTCACATGACATCGATGCTATTTTTGAAATATTTATTTATTGCCTTCATAACTTTGCACCCTTAGGTTAGGTTAAAATATAAATATTATAACCTTAGCCCCTTTTTGAAACCTTTATTATAATATTAAAAAAATATTATAATATTATCCTTTGGCCTTCCTTTTTAATCTTTGCCTTCTTATTAACAGTTAACCTTGCTTTCCTTTTAAACCTTTGTCTTCTCATTGGCATTTGAACCTTTCTTTATTTTAGACCTTTGTCTTCTCATTAACATTTAAACCTTACTTTATTTTAAACCTTTGTCTTGCTTTCACAATATAATATTATTGCCTTGATAACCATGCACCTTTGACATCAAAATATTTTTGCCTTATGTACTCTTTGACATCAATGACAACAATATGCTCAATATTTCCAACATTTTTCTTCATCCAAGCCTTTGGAGCTAGTTCACACCGATCTATGCGGGCCTACAAGGATAAATAGTTTATCAGGTGAGATTTACTTCATATTATTTATTGATGATTTATCTAGAATGACTTGGGTAACATTATTTAAGGAAAAATCAGAAGCATTTGAAAAGTTCAAGGTATTCAAAGCACTAGTAGAAAATAAAATAGACAAAAAAAATCAAGTATCTAAGATTAGATAGAGGAGGAGAATTCATTTCAAGTGAATTTGTAGAATTTGTGAACAACATGGAATCAATAGATAATACTCAGTAGCAAGAACTCCAAAACAAAGTGGAGTAGATGAAAGGAAAACCGGAACTATTCTGGGTATGGCCAGGGCTATGTTAAATAAGTCTAATATTTTTGATGCATTTTGGAAAGAGGTAATTCATAGAGCTGTTTATATTATCAATAGAGCTCAAGTAAGAGTAAATCACCACAAAACCCCATATGAGCTTTGGAAGGGAAGACCAGCTACTGTGAAGTACTTCAAAAAATTTAGAAGCAAATGCTACATTAGATGAGAAGAGAATAATTTGGGTAAGTTTAACTACAGGTGTGATGAGGGTATATTCCTTGGTTATTCCACTAAGAGCAAAGCCTATAGATGCTACAATAAAAGATCACATACAATTGTGTTAAGTGCAAATGTAAGAGGTGATGAAGAAATAGATCTAAGATAACTAGATCAAAAGATTGTGTATCAAGAAGGAGAAAGTTGCAAAGAAGAAAGTGAAAAAACTGAAGATGAGAAACAAAGAGCACCACATAAGACACCATCTAGGTATGTGCAAAAGAATCATCCAAGAAAACTAATTATTGGAAATCTAGATGAGAAAAAAACAAGGAGGAAGATGATAGGAACATGTGAACATGCAAATTTTTCTTTGCTATTTAAAGTTGAGCCCAAGTATTTCAATTAAGCGAGTGAAGATAAATATTGGATTAAGGCAATGGAAGAAGAGTTAAACCAAATAGAAAAGAGTGAGACTTGGGAACTTGTACCATATCCAAAATACAAGAATTTAATTGGCACCATATGGGTCTATAAAAATAAGTTGAATGAAGATGGTTAGGTTGTCAAAAATAAATCAAGACTTGTGTGCAAAGGATATGCACAAGTTGAGGGGATTGAATTTGAAGGGACATTTGCTCTTGTTGCACGTATTGAAGTCATAATAATATTTCTATATTTCTCAATCTTCAAAAACTTCAAGGTGTATCAAATGGATGTAAAATCAGTATTTCTCAATGGTTAATTAGAGAAAGAGGTCTACATAGAGCAACCATATAGTTTCAACCTGACAGATAAGTTGGACTATATATGTAAATTAAATAAGGCTCTTTATGGACTAAAGCAAGCCCCTAGGGCTTGGTACTCAAGGTTGGATAAGTATCTCCAATAATAGGGTTTCATAAAAGGTATAGTTGATATAAATCTATACATAAAAAATTAAGAAAATAACTTCTTGATTGTAGTGGTCTATGTGGATGATATCATTTTTGGAGGTAGTAATGACAATATGTGTCAAAAATTTACAAATTGTATGCAAAATGAATTTGATATGTCTATGCTTGGTGAGTTATCCTTATTTCTTGGTTTAAAAATTTCACAATCAGATAAAGGTATATTTCTCTCTTAGACCAAGTATGTGAAATAAATGTTAAAAAAAATTAGTATGGAGGATTTCAATCCTATAAGTACCCCCATGGTTATAGGATGTAAGTTAAGTAAATATGATGAGTCTCCTGAAGCAAATTAGACATTGTATATATCCATGATTGGAAGTTTACTATATGTCATAGCTACTAGCCTAGATATAATGTAGGCAATCAGATTGATGGAAATATTTCAAGATGCACCAAAAGAAACACATGTACAAGCAGTAAAGATAATCTTTAAGTATTTTAAAGGAACTATGAGTTTTGAACTGTGGTATCCCAAATGCAATAATTTCACACTCACTGCATATACAAATGTGGATTGGTTAGGTAGTGTTGATGAAAGAAAAATTGCAAGTGGAGGAGCATTCTTTCTTGGAGATTTTTTAGTCTCTTGGATAAGCAAGAAATAAGCATCAGTATCCTTATCCACTAGAGGGGCAGAGAACATTGCAATAGTTTCTTGTTGTACACATGTTTTATGTATGAAGTAGACTTTAAGTGATTTCAAAATAGAACATGATCATTCTATCTCCATACTATGTGATAATACAAGTGTCATTAATATTTCAAAGAATCCAGTGATTCATTCAAGGACCAAGCACATTTCAATAAAATATCATTTTTTGAGAGAAAAAGTGACTAATTAGCAAGTCAAATTGGAATATATTGCTACAAAAGAATAAATTACTAATATATTTACCAAGCCACTTCCAAAGGAAACTTTTGAGTGTCTTAGAGGAAATTTGGGACTAATTTCACTCCCATATCAAAATTGATCACCTCAAGTAAAGGCGGCGGTGAGGGGGTTTTGCTAAGTATCTTATTTTTAGCCCCAAGAAGCCCTTTGCCATTGATGTCAAAGGGGAAGAATTCAGTGAGGGGGAGTAGCTTTTCAGGGGGAGCAGATTAGGAATCCAGTTGCAGTAGAAGAATTTTTTGTAGGGTTGCCATAAATGACAAAGGGGAAGATTGTTGGAAATATTGAGTTGTCATTAATGTCAAAGGGTGCATGGTATTAAAGGCAGAAATATTATTCAAGTATGAAAAGTTTATAAGGATGGACAATATATCATTAAGGTCAAATATGGGCTTAGTGAATAGCAAAAATGGATAATTATCCAAGGCAAGCATATATGAAGCAAAGCAAGGAAAATATTTTTAAGTAAAGGATTATAATATTTAAATATCATATTTAAATATTATAATGAGAAGGTTTAAAAGTGCTTGGGACAAAAGTTTAAAAATAAGGATAAAGGTTTAAAAGTGCTTGGGAAAAAAGTTTAAAAAGGAGGACAAAGGTTTAAAGTTTAAAATTATAATATTTAAATATTTAGATTTAAGATATTATAATGCAAATAGGGTTTAAAAGAAAAAGTGCCAAAGTCATTGGGAGAAAAAATAAAAGTCAAAATTACAAGCACCAATGTCATTGGGAAAGAAAGGGAGACATATATATATGAAGCACCAAATCAGTTAAAAAGTGATTTTTGATGAGTGCAATTCATATACCTATTTGTGCATTGAAGCTGAGAATAAAAAGAGGAAGAGAACGTGATTTGATGTTGTAAGAGAAGTGAGAACAAGTATAAATTGTTGCAATTTTAATTTCAAGTGGGTGGCTAGTCCAGCTATTGACTAAGCTAGCACTAAGGCACTGTGGGTCAGAAGGTTTCACGATCAAATCTTGTAGGTGTTGTTTTTGATAGAGAAATATTTTGTGTGGCAGAGAAATAATGGTGAATGAAATATAAATATGATACTGCATTTTTATTACCAACCGTTGGGGTAGCCTAGCTAGTTGCCTAGCCTATGCTAAGGCACTATGGATTACGAGGTTGCAAGGTCGAATCTAGGCAGGTTCTATTTTTTTTGGTAGTGATATGGAATGTTTTTGATTGGAGAAGTTAGAATAAGGAAGGATTTAATTATTTCATGTTGCATGGTTGTTACTACCCGCTAGGGTGGCCTAGCTAGTAGCTTATCCTATGCTAGGGTGCTGTTTTGGCAAAGGTTAGGAGTTCAATTCTCTTTGCATCCACTAGGTCTTGATGGCTGAAATAAGAGAATTTTTTTCTATTTAAATTTAATTTAGAAAAGGAGATATAAGGTGTATTGAGGACTATTTGAAATTGTAATTTATGCATAATAAAAATAAATTTAATGTGTATTGGTTATTATTTTGAAATTGTAATTGTTGCATGTTAGAAAAGAAGATATAAGGTGTACTGTGGATTATTTTTAAATTGTAATTATTACATGTTAGAAAAGGAGACATAAGATGTATTGTGGTTTATTTGTAATTGTATTTTTTACATGATAGAAAAAGAAATTTTAATATTTTAGTTATTCTTAAAAGCTTTACTCTGTGAGATTAAAAAGGAGATATAAGGTATTATTTTCAAGCTTTATTGTGCACATTTTTGGGAAGGTTTTTGTGGATGATTTACTATCTGTGCAAGAAATAGAAAATTACTAACCAAATTTTTGAAGGATCAAAAAGAAAATTATTTTTCTGGAAAGACAGACACATGCAAAATAAGACTCATAATTGAGGTAGATTTAGAGGTATGGTGATTTAATTCCTTTCTCAAGGGTGGTATCGCTTGAGAATTTTTTTTTTTGTCATATGGTTGGAGGTATAAGGAATTATTAGATGTGCATTGTTTTTGCTTGAAATTGGGAGTAAAGGTGCAAAGGTTATAGATCAAATTTGAAAGCACATTATGCATTGTTCATGATTGATTTTGGGAATAGATGAGAAGGACATATTTGTGCATTATGATTAATTTTTAAGTGAAAGTGGAAGCAACGGACTTAATGAATGTGAAGAACATAATGGGCATTTGTTAGTGCATATCATTTTCTATATGTTTATGAAGATAAAATAATTTTGGGTAGAATATGTCTAAATTACTTTAGTTGAAGAAAGCACTATTTGGAAAAGATATGAGCATTGTTTGTATGCAAGATATGAGCAGGTTAAGCAGATTTTATGAGTAAATTTGAGCATTATTTTATGAGCAATATTGAGCAAGTTTTGTGAGCAGGATTGAGCAGATTTGAAGTAGGTTTTGTTGAAAATGTTTGAGCAGAGTTGTGAGTAGGTCTTGGAGTAGACCAGAGTAGAGGGGAATTGTGTCTCCTATGGATAGAGGTCCAAAACTAGAACATAGTGGAGTGGTGTCCACAGAACCAAACCAAAGGGGATTAGTGTCTCCTATGGAGTGGTGTCCACAAAACCATAATAGAGTGGAGTGGTGTCCATAGAACTTGAGAGGGGATTGGTATCTCCTATGGATTTGTGTCCATGAACATTGTAATAGGGGATTGGTTTCTCCTGTGGGTTGGAGCCCACAAATTTTTTTGAGAAATTTATAAGCAATATTTCTCTGTGGATGTAGACCACATTGGGTGAACCATGCTAAATCTATGTCTCTCATATGTGTGATGTTTTTTGCATTGTTTCTTTTACTGCATTGATATTATTGTTGTTATCGTTTGGATTGAAAAGTAACATTTTTTATCTTATATTGTTCACCCCCTATTAGTATAATATTGTGTTCTTAAAATGAAAAATAGAACATTAAGCACTCTTCTAAAGAAAGAATAATCACATTTTGAGTATTCCACCAAGTCTTGAATATATTTTCATGAAGATATCCAATTAATGTTGTAAATTTATCTTCCTTTGCTTCCTTCAAAAATAAAGAGAATATTTCTTTCAAATTTATAGACAAGAGTTTGAATCCATCAAAGTTTTCTATTAGATTTTGTGAATAGAACCTAAGTTCATGAAATAGCATTTCACTATTTTCATTGAATGCATTCTTAATTATTTCCTCCATATTACTTTAAATAATAAACATTTTAATGTTTATGTATTTTTTTTACCTTTGAAGTTGGCTACCTTATGTCTCCCTAGTTTAGAGTTTGTGAGCTACTTTGATAAAAAATTTCTAAGGCTTAGGTTTTGTAGGATCCTTATGTCCACCTAGTGATTATAATATACTCTAATCTTGGTAAAGTGCCTTTTGAGTTAATTTGGTAATGTCTTTGGGAATGATAATAATCAATTCCTATTTCATCTTATTTCTCCTATTGAACTATGCACTTATCGATTTAATGTAGTTCTCTATGGTTGGATTTCTATTTAATGTGTATATGATACAAGTATAATCAATAAATTCCAACTCTTTCAAGCAAACAATAATTTTACTTCTTTTCAACCTTTAGTTCTCAATAGTTCAATTTTCTAAATTCCAATTAGTTAAAGTTTGGTGTAGTATTCCTTATATCTCCCTAATGTAGAAATTTAGAAGATAATAATATTTGCAAACTAATATTTCAATTATCCAATGTTAAAAAAATTATATCTCCTACTATGAATATTTGAAAATAATATAATATATATGTACTTCAACTAATGTACCTTGAAATGTCACTTGAAGATATAAACTTGATTTATAATTCACTAATGCTTGGTTAATTCTTATTGATCCAATGCAATAGTAAATTTAACCTTATATGGTTCACCTTATAACTCATTTTAACCTTAATGAAAGCAAGTAATTAATTTGATATTACCTTTATAATGTTGCATGCAATATACCTCTATCTTCACTCCTCCAACAAATCCTTTGGATGTATTTTTGGAACAATGGTGAGCATTCAATGCTCCTATTTTAATGGATTTCTTATCAAAATCTTCTCCTTCTTTTATAGGCTTTGACCTCCTTGTGTATAAGAACTTTGATGTTTGCCAAATATGCACTTCCCTTTCATAAGCATTCTTATTTATGGTGGTTACAAAAGTGCTTCTACCTTCTTGTTGTAAGTGCCAAGTGGCATGAGATGTTAACAAAGATTTTAATCTCCTCCTTGAGTGGTGTAGGTATTTGAAGAACGTTATGCTACATGGAACAAACTGGAATACCTTCTTGGGTGTTTGCTAAGTTAGGTGAGCATTCAAACTATGATGAAAGGAATTACTTAGTTGAGCATATTTTCTCTTGAGCATTGTAGTTAAGAGGATGAATATGACCTTTGTGCCAAGTGATACAATATTCCTTCCACTGTTAGGATAAATGTAGATGCCTTCCTTTGCATACACACTTATTTCCAACATACCAGAATCCTTTAAGCTTATTCAATACCTATTATTTCCAACTATTTGCAAGCTTCTTTGACTCCTTTTATAGAAAATGCTTTCTCCTTATTTCTAGTGAGTGCAAGATGTTCTATCGATGATGATATTGCCTATCAAGGTTGGATCCATTTGTCATAATCCTAGGGTTTTGGGATGAAGGTTCTATGGTGCTCTAATGGTAGATTTAGGTGCTTCCTCTTGGTGGACGATTCTTACAAGTTGTATCTTGGGTATTGCACCTTCATTTTTACCTTGTACCTTGACCTTTTATGCTTGCAATATGCTATCCTTAGTGCTATATTTATAGTGTGCAATGGATGATAGCTTACGTAGATAGTTTGTGCTATCCTTTATGTAGGTACCTTGTGCTAGATAATCTATTTATGTAGATACCTTATGCTATGCAATATATGATATCTCCTTTATATGGATACCTTGTATTGCAGGTTGATGCTACCATAAGTGCTAGATATAACAACATAAATGGTGTCTTTAGACACCTTGAAACCTAGCTTTGTGAGCCCCTTTATTGGATCTCTACCTTGTTTGAAGTTTGCTCCTCATACTTCAATATTGTGATTGCTTGGAGACTTCACTTTGCTACCAATTATAGTGTAATGCACTCTTTATTTTATCCCTATTTGTTGTATTTGAAAGGACAAAATTGATGCCAATGTAATGCAAACACCTTTGCAATAGATAGGATTAAGTACTTTATTTTACATCAAAGTTATACATCTCCTTTTGAAGTTATTCCTTGCTTATTAGATATTGTAGCTCTCTCCTCTAATCCTTGAGATAAAATAGTAATGTATTGTTACCTTCCTTACTATTCAACACTAATCTCTAACTTATTTTCTTGGATAACTTAGTAACAATAAATCAAAGCTCTTAATCATGCAACTAATATGCTATTTTAGAGGTTTAATCTTGCACTAATTTTCATTACAACTAAAATTCTTAGTGAACCTTAAAAACTCGTAAGAACTATTAGTATAGTGTAATATTGATCTCACCTTATCACTCCTATAAAATAAATCTCAAATTAACTTGAAATATGCACTATAAACTATGTAAACTTAATGTAGTCTTCTTTGCTTCAACTAAACAATAGGAAGATGATATTTTTCTTTCTATAAAATATATCTAACTCCTATTTTAATGTGTAGATATTAACCTTAAGAGAAACTATCTTCTGAATTCCCTTTAATACTCTACATTAAACCTTCTCCTTGCAATTTTAACTCTAATATGGTGCTTAATGAATCTTAATAATGAACAAAAAATCTAAAGTTAAACTAATGAACATTTTGCACCAAATTTTCTTACATTAATGAACATTGTAGATGAAAGATTTCAAGGTGATTAGATTCACCTTATTGTTGTCTTTTACTGGATGAACTTGCAACTCTTCTTTGTTATCCAAAATAGTTTATCAACACACCAATTTGGAGATTTGTATCTCATTATATCTTGTTTCTTCATACTATAGTTTGGTGGCTTCAAACTTTAGGATGTATCCTAGAAATTTGAAACTTAGAAACTATTGATTCTACATAAGTTGAAGCTTTCTTACTATTCTCAAATCTAAAAAATTTTATATTGCAAAGCAGTCAATATTGTAGACACCAAAATCCAGCCACTTGTAAGTCATATATACCTTCCTGTCAGCCACGTGTCAGTCATCCATCCTTCCTGCCATTATTTGGCCCAAATCCACACTTTCCCACCATTATTTGGCCCAATTTCACCTTTCCCGCCATTTTTCATCCCCAAATTTATTTAAATTAATATTTATATATATATTTTAATATATATATAAATATAGTTTAAGTGATTTAATCTGAGCCGTCCATCCTTCATTTAATCTCATCCGTCCATCCATCTTAATCCGTTTCACAACCTAGATTTATTCTCTACCCTTGGATCCACTTTAATCTTAGCCACACGTTCAAAGTGTCGTTAAAACCCTAAAGTGTGCCCTAAGAGTAGATTATAAATTGAGTCACCTTGATGGCTCAAACCCTATCTCTTCGGCTAAACCTAGCTATCTTCCCTATCTAAGTTTGGAGTTTGCTATTGCTGTTAATCTTGAGTCTTTTGAGTCTTCTGCAGCCCTAAGTCTGAACTAAACCCTTTCGCCGCATCTATCGTCGTCCCTTTTCGCCGCATCCATCATCGCATCCGTCGCAAACTTCGCCGCCATCCCTTCTGTAGCACTCTTTCTATAGAATCCCTCATCCTTGTCATCAGCGCCGTCGAAAGTTTACCTGTAGCCGTAGACGCAGACCGGTGTCTGCAACCCCGATCCAAAAGTACGTGGGTGCTCAGTGGATTCCTCAAGATCGCACCAGGGTGCCTTCTGTAGCCGATCTGACAGTCACATCACTTCCAGGTGCCGCCTGGTCTCGCTGCGTTAACAAGAAAAGGTATAGATTCGTCTAAAGCAAGTAATCTTTCTTTATGTATTAATCTGCTATTAAATTCTGCATTCTATTTTATTTCATTTCATAAATCTAGGGTTTTAGACTGTTTCTGAGGGCTCACACAGTGGAGCCCTCTTATTAGTTTCTAACTCTTTGGTAATTTTAATGTGTGCAAGATTCTAATGGTAGATCTGATTTGTTGATAGCAGCTGCTTAAGCTGGAGTGGTCTAAGCCAAAGGATACAACGAAGCCCACTCATTCTGTTGAGGTTAAGGATACATCTTCGGAGACGCCACCACATTGTGCCAGCTAGGGTTTCGGAGAACCCTAGCACAAATTGTAACTTTGTATCACGAAAAGGGTTATAGGCCCTGTTGTACTTAAAAGGAGTTTCTAAACTCCATTGATTAATAAAAATCATTCATTTTGCACAACTGTTCTGCATTCCTTTATTGTGATTTCTTTATTTTTTTTGGGTGTTGTATCTTTAATCTACAAATGGCGATCACGAGAATGAGCTGGCGCAGCTGCAGCAACAGATAGCAGAGCGTGATGCTATGCTAGCTGCCCGGGACGAGAGGATAGCTCGGTTGGAGCAGCAGGCGACAGAGCGGGATGCCCTGTTAGCTGCTCAGGAGGAGAGAATGGCCCAGCTGCAGGCAGACTTGGATGGAGCGACCAAGGTGCCCCATTTGTAGATTAAAGAAAGCTAAAATTTTTTAAATATTCTTTTATTCTTTGGTCTTCAAAGTTGTGCTTTAGTCTTGAGAGAGAGTTGTGTTTGATCCAGCTTTTCAGGTGTCTTAAGTTTTTGTGCTGCATTGTGTCTTCACACAAAGCAGCTCAAAAAGGGGCATCTGTAGACACCAAAATCCAGCCACTTGTAAGTCATCTATACCTTCCTGTCAGCCACGTGTCAGTCATCCATCCTTCCCGCCATTATTTGGCCCAAATCCACACTTTCCCACCATTATTTGGCCCAATTTCACCTTTCCCGCCATTTTTCATCCCCAAATTTATTTAAATTAATATTTATATATATATTTTAATATTTTAATATATTTTAATATATATATAAATATAGTTTAAGTGATTTAATCTGAGCCGTCCATCCTTCATTTAATCTCATCCGTCCATCCATCTTAATCCGTTTCACAACCTAGATTTATTCTCTACCCTTGGATCCACTTTAATCTTAGCCACACGTTCAAAGTGTCGTTAAAACCCTAAAGTGTGCCCTAAGAGTAGATTATAAATTGAGTCACCTTGATGGCTCAAACCCTATCTCTTCGGCTAAACCTACCTATCTTCCCTATCTAAGTTTGGAGTTTGCTATTGCTGTTAATCCTGAGTCTTCTGAGTCTTCTACGGCCCTAAGTCTGAACTAAACCCTTTCGTCGCATCCATCGCCGTCCCTTTTCACCGCATCCATCACCGCATCCATCGCCAACTTCGCCGCCATCCCTTCTGCAGCACTCTTTCTACAGAATCCCTCATCCTTGTCGCCAGCGCCATCGGGCGTTTACCCGCAGCCGCAGACGCAGACCGACATCTGCAACCCCGATCCAGAAGCACGCGGGCGCTCAACGGATTCCTCGAGATCACACCAGGGCGCCTTCTACAGCCGATCTGACAGTCACATCACTTCCAGGTGCCGCCTGGTCTCGCCGCGTTAACAGGAAAAGGTATAGATTCGTCTAAAGCAAGTAATCTTTCTTTATGTATTAATCTGCTATTAAATTCTGCATTCCATTTTATTTCATTTCATAAATCTAGGGTTTTAGACTATTTCTGAGGGCTCACACAGTGGAGCCCTCTTATTAGTTTCTAACTCTTTGGTAATTTTAATGTGTGCAGGATTCTAATGGTAGATCTGATTTGTTGATAGCAGCTGCTTAAGTTGGAGTGGTCCGAGCCAAAGGATACAACGAAGCCCACTCATTCTATTGAGGTTAAGGATACATCTTCGGAGATGCCACCACATTGTGCCAGCTAGGGTTTTGGAGAACCCTAGCACAAATTGTAACTTTGTATCACGAAAAGGGTTACAGGCCCTGTTGTACTTAAAAGGAGTTTCTAAACTCCATTGATTAATAAAAATCATTCATTTTGTACAACTGTTCTGCATTCCTTTATTGTGATTTCTTTATTTCTATTTGGCGTTGTATCTTTAATCTACAAATGGTGATCACGGTGGGACCCCCTAGGGTTTCATGTTTTTAATACTTGCTTTACTGATCTATTCCTGTTTTCTGTTTTATTTTGCAGGTTTCAGAAATCGTGAAATTCGCTGTTCCAGCGAACTAGGGTTTCTGAGGAGTTTGCAGAAAACACAGCAGACGCAGAGCGGCGTCTGGAAGTCCGATCCGAAACGCAGAGGTGCGTTTCAGCCTGCGCAGACTCCCTTGGGCGTTTGAAGGCAGTTTTACAGAAAAAGCGTAGGCTTCCGAGTAAGTGCATTTTTTTTTTCTTTGTTAAACTGTACTTTTTACGTTTTTGGTTTTTCTGCATTGCATTATTGGTTGTTGCTTGCATAAAAAAAAAAAAATTGCATACCTAGCTGCATATTAGAATAGCTACGAATTATCTATTTTAGTTATCTAAGTAGGACTATTGATTGGATGTCAATAGTACTCCTGCCATTGGGTGATTCCAGGCAGAGAAGTGGACGAACCTTCCGGTTGCTCCTTTGATATCTGATATCATTGGTAGGCAGGGGGTCTTGAACGGTGTACTCCACTTCTTCAGAGGAAATGGCATGTTTTCAGTAGCCTCTTGCTTAGATCATTAGAACTTTTGATTTATAGCTTTGTATGTATACATTAGACAACTAAAACACTTAAAATAAAATTCACTGCATTTCATATTGCATTTAAAACAGTAATATCTGGATTTCATCACCAGATATTGCTTGAAGTTTAGTGACGGTGGAATTCATCTCCATCCATTAAACTTCTGCCTTAGACACCATAGGTCACCCCCGAGCAAACTTGCTGGATTTCATCACCAGTAAGAATCTCGTTGTCCTTTCCTAGCCATAGTTTTTACCTTTTTTTGTGAATAATTCAAGATTAGATCACATGCAAAACTCATAAACCGGACACTTAAAATTTACTGCAGATTAAGATCAGAAAATAATTAATTAACCGCAGGTAAGACACATTGGTTGAAACCTAGGTTGTGACTGTTTTCTGATAATTTCTTTAGTGTAAATTTATCATTCAAGTTTTGCATTCTTCTTTTCTGAATTTGTTTAGATTTATTGCTTTATGGTCTTAACAAGGAATCAATCTAAAATGTTAAATCTAAATAATCAAATGAATAATTCACAGAACATCCCCACCACCAGACATGGCCACTTATCCTAGTGAATTTCGAGCGGGTTCGCTTGCAGGTCTTTCACGTCCTTCTGCCGTCTACCGCATGGCCATGCCCATGGAGGAAGACAATTCCTGTCATATTACCCACATTGATATGGCCCAAGTGCAAACTCACTTAAGAGATGGCACTGGCTATGTCCTTGAGCCAATCCAAGATTCCCCTATGCAAGATTCTATTTTTCAGCAGGATATTGCATCAACCCTACCCGCTGGTTTCACTCAGGTCTACACTAGCCCCATCTTTGAGGCTAATGTTGTATCTGCTCAGCTGGCTTCATCTCCAACATCTTCCCAGATGCTCAATTGTCCTCCTTTGGAGACAAATGTAGTGTCTTCCCGACCACTTTCTCCTCCATTTACCCGGGTGTACACCAATTCTCTCTATGAGGCTGGTGGAACCTCCTCTAACCATGACCAATTTCAACCCTCTTCTTCCCAAACCATTTATGGTTTCACCCTACCTGGGGCACAGTCTACTGTTTCTTCCTAGGTACCGCCTACTTCAGCCACCTTCATTGCCCCTGCTATGCAGTCTCCTGTGACTACCATGGCAACCTGCCCTCCACCTTCATCCAATCATCCCACCTCCCTTGGGTTAGAGATTAATAAGGTTAGGGAGTACCTCGACAAGTTGCTTCAGCAACAACAACAACAAAATGCCCAACCACCTGTCGTAGTAAATCCTACACCCCAACCAATTTCTACCCGACTCGACTTTTCTTAGCTCGGGCCCCACACGGGTACCCCAATCTTCGGTGGTGTCCATTCCTACCCCACCTTTCTCCCAACCCGGTCCAGTTCATCATCCACCCCAATCACCTTCTTTTCGGTATCATCCATACCAACAACCTCTCCATTCCACACCGCCTAATCCAGGCAATTTCATCCCATCTCATCATTTTTCCACTCCTCCATTGCATCATCATAATCATCAAACGAATCAAAATTTTCATGAAGATTCTCGACTCCATGCTATGCAACAACAGATTGACAACCTTATGCTCAACATGCCTGGCTCATCTAGTCAGAAACCTACGCTAAGGTCGTTGATCAATCAACCAATTCATCCTTCGGTACCTTCACCGCCATATCCGACTGATTTCACATTACCGAAGTTTGACAAATTTTGAGGAACTGAGGATCCTCATGAACATGTGAGCTCATTCATGCATGCCTGCTTTAGAATCCAAAATAATGACGCTCTTATGCTCAGAACTTTTCCTCAGACATTAGGGGGAGATGTTGTACAATGGTACAATCATTTAGCTCACCATAGCATTTATGCTTACGAGCAATTGATTAATCTATTTTTAGAACGATTCTCCCTAAATGTACAAAGGAAAGTCTCATTGTCCGACTTATACAAGCTCAAGCAACATGACGATGAGACTGTTTATGACTTTGGAAACCGTTGGAGGGCTATCATTAATAAATTGCCATTCTCCCTACCAATGGAGGAGTTAACCAAAATGTTCACCCAGAGTTGTCTAAAACCTATCTCTTGGTTACTCCAATTACAACAATACAGGACTTTTGAAGAGGCTTTGGCCCAAGCAAGTATCATAGAAGACATTAAAGTCCAAGAGGGTGTTTTAAAACCCCGTAGAAAAGAATGGCAACAAAAGGGCCAACAACGAAATAATAATTATGGCCAAAACAAACAAGCACAGGCTAGTACAACCTCAAATGTTAACCAAGTTAATCAAGTGGTGGCGAGCCAGCCCGTAATGGCTCAACAACAACAAGTAATGCAAAGTCAACCGCAACCAATTGCTTATCATGCGGTACCCGCCCCTCCTCAACCAGCTCACAATAATGGGCCAACCATGGAAACTCGACCTTGGCAAAAAAATCGTCCCAAGCGACAGTTCACACCTTTAGATGAACCATATGCGGTCATATTCAACAAGTTATATAGCACAAATCAGTTAACTTTACCTGAGTTTAAACCTTTAGAACCATCTAGGAGGGGGAAGTATTACAAGGAGTACCTATTTTGTCCTTATCATAGGCAAAATGGGCACGATATCAATAATTGTACAGCTTTCAAACATGTGATCCAAGATCTTATTGAGATTGGAGCCATTAAATTGGATAGCCCCTTAGCCCAACAAAATCAAAATCTTGGTGTATTTCAAACACCCCTTCCATATCGGGAGGAAGCTCCAACAACTTCAGGGGGAGTAACTCAGGTAACTCCTCCTAATCAAGTCAACCATGTACAACAATACCAAGGTTTTGTGGGTACTATTAACGTAGTAACCCGGGGTCAAAGGGCGAACCAACCAAATCAGGCTGAACCACAACCACCTGTACAAACCCCCAGTCCACCTCAGGTAACAGTGACCCAACGACGTGCTAGTACTTCTCAACAACCGCTAAATCATTCTACTCAATGCCAACGACCCATCATGTCATTGAGTAGCCGATTAACTACCAGTTTAAAAATGGCTTCTGCCAAGTTATCGATCTATGACCTCATTCAACAATCTCCCCCGCATAGAGAGGCATTAATGGAAATCTTAAAGTCAATCGAGCTTCAAACTCAAGATACTAATGCCTTCAACAACTTTGTGGGGAGTATTCAAACATGCATGGAGCCCTCCATCACTTTCTATGATTTTGAAATCAAACCTTTGTCAACAGAAAGTATAGATCCTCCACTGGCATATCATGGCCAAGATCGATCACAAGCCATTCAAGAGAGTCTTAATTGACACCGGTTCCTCAATCAATATCATTACAACATCGGCGTTGAGTCATCTAGAGCTGTCGCCATCCCTTATCACCAAGTCGACTTTTACTCTTAAAGCATTCAATGATGCTTTATCTTCCACGGTTGGCACGGTTATCTTGCCCATTGAGGTAGGGGCCCGAACTTTGCATACCTTGTTTCACATCTTGGAAGGGTCCATGGCATACAATGTATTGCTTGGACGGCCTTGGCTTAGGGAGATGAGATGTGTCCCTTCTATACTCGCATCAATGTCCGAAGTATGTATATGAGGGACGAGTTCATTGTGTACCTGCTGACCACTGAACCCTTCAAACATTGCAACTATGTCTCAAATCCTTATGAGATTGTGTTGCCATCCACTCATCTTTTCTTGACCCCATCTACTTCTTCTATACCATCTTCTTCTAAAGCTCCCATTCCCGAGGAGCTACCCATCATATCACAACCATCTTCCTCTTTCGCTATTCCATCTCATTCACCACTTTCTTCATCTCCTAATCTTCCTTCTTCTTCATCAGTGACCACATGCACATGTGGCCATGACCAATCATCTCTTTCCACGTCATTACCCCCTTCTTCTACACCTTCTTCAACATCACCTATTATTCCTCCATCTTCCCAACCATCACCAGCTGATGTTTCACAAGTCAATGAAGCATCAACCCAACCAAATCCTTCCAATTCTTCTATCCCACATTCTTCTATTCCATCATCTAGTCCATCTCTCTCCCAAGTCAAGGTCCATCTCATCGATGCGGTATTGGTGAGTATGCCATCCAAGATGTCCACATCACACCGTTCAATGTGCAAACAGTTAAAGATTTTGGTCGTCCACATGACCAACATTTATCCATTGGATCGGTTTATAACATGGGTTCTATGCCAAATTCCATTAATTTTGTATATGGGGGAATAGAGTCATCTTCTAGTCCTACCACCATACTAGAACCCAAGCATCCAGGTCCTCGCCAATATCAAAAGGATGGAGGGTTTTCCCTCTCGCTATTTCCACGGACATAATTGGCAGCAATTTGGCCTAGGTCGATACGAGCAAGGGGTAACTGAACGCATCGATATGCCATACCAGAGACCCACTGAGCGTTTTGGTCTGGGCTACCAACCACTTCCATCCCTTTCTTCTTTTGAACAAGCTTTTCAAAGCATTAATCTTAATTCAGAAGAAGAAATCCTCCACCCCGACGAATCCGAAGATGAAGCCTATGAAGAATTTGACGTCATGTCAAATGGTGATGAATCGAAGAAGAGTCGGCGCCCATTGTTCCCCTCACTTGAACAAGACGAGTTTTATCTCCAATTGTTCCCTCTCCAAGAGGCCATCTTTCGCTTGCTTCTTCCACAAGAACGAGGTGAACCACCCCCTCCGCCACATCCATAAGCCATAATCCAAACCTGTATTATATGTATATACTAAAATAGTGGTTTTCACCACTACCAAAAAAAAAAAAAAATCAGAAAATTCCCAAAAAAAAAAAAAAAAAAAAATCAAAATATATAAAAATACTTTATTGCTTTATGTATGTGTGTAATAGTGGTTTTCACCACTACAAAAAAAAAAAAAAACTCAAACTACAAAAAAAAAAAACTGAAAAACTATGTTGTTTTGCATTTCAGGTCTTCCGAGGTCTTCACCGGTATTCCCTTCCATTCCGCCCATCCTTTCTTCCATAAGTCGACAATGAATTTTGAAGACTTATTCACCCCGCTCCATAATCCATATGATCCGGATAAGCCAATCCCGATCAACCCAAGCTTGATTGACATGGATCGGATTTCATCTCCTCCATCTATTTCAGAGTTCATCCTTTCCGAGGAATTGTTAAGGGCTTCCGCCAACTACATTCCTCCTTCACCTCCACATTCACCTTCATCTTCTAAGCCAGAGGTCTTCCAGGCAGACATAGACGAGAGCAAGGCACAGGAGCTTGATGACATTTTAGATGACATAAATCTGATCCCTACTCCCCATCAGCTTGAGGAAGGTTCCCACATGTCTATTGAAGAAACTATCGATGTAGACCTTAGTCCAGACCAAGATGGCACCCAAATTGTGAAAGCGGCTAAAAGTCTATCATCAGAGGAACAAGAGCAAATGATTGCTCTACTCAAGCGGAAGAAGGAGATATTTGCATGGTCTTACAAAGACATGCCAGGCCTAGACCCTAATTTGGTTGTCCATAACCTCACCTTACAAAAAGATGCTAAACCTGTCAAACAGAAACTTAGGAAAATGCATCCTACCGTGGCCCTCATAGTTAAATCGGAGATTCAGAAACTTCTGGATGTTAAATTTGTCGTCCCGATTGATTATCCTGAGTGGCTTTCTAACATGGTACCCGTTCGCAAGCCTAACGGGGGAATACGTGTTTGCACCGATTTTCGAGATCTAAATAAAGCGTGTCCTAAGGATGACTTTCCTCTTCCAAACATTGATACTCTTGTCGATACCTGCGCTGGTCATGAAATGCTTTCGTTCATGGATGGATTTTCAGGATACAACCAGATTCGAATAAACCCTGAAGATCAACACAAAACAACATTTACCACACCTTGGGGAACTTTTTGTTACAGGGTGATGCCCTTTGGCCTTAAGAACGCAGGTGCAACCTATCAACGAGCCATGACTTATATTTTCCATGATTATATGCATAAGATTATCGAAGATTATGTGGATGATTTATTGGCAAAATCTAAAACTCGACAAGAGCATTTTGATGTATTGGAAAAAGTTTTTGATAGACTTCTAGAGCATAAAGTAAGGTTGAACCCTAAGAAATGTGTCTTTGGTGTTACCTCAGGCAAACTCCTAGGTTTTATTATCTCTAAACGAGGTATTGAGGTGGACCCAAACAAGGTCAAAGCCATTATGGAAATGTGTCCCCCAACTAATTTGAAGGAGTTGCGTAGTTTGCAAGGAAAGATTAATTCAATCCGTCGCTTTATTGCACAACTTTCTGATAAATGTAGGCCATTTTGCCACCTACTACAAAAGGGGGTACAATTTTCATGGACGAATGAGTGTCAGAAAGCCTTTGATGACATCAAGCAATACTTAGCGTCTCCGCCAATCTTAGCTCCGCCTCGTCCAGGGGTCCCTTTCAATCTTTATATCTCAGCAACGGACTTTGCCTTAGGGACAATGCTTGCACAAAAGAATGAACAAAATCGTGAGCAAGCTGTCTATTATATTAGTCGAACATTGGTAAGCTATGAAACCCGATATGCTTATGTGGAAAAGTTGTGCTTAGCAGTGGTTTTTGCCACTAAGAAACTTCGTCATTATATGCTTAGCCATACAACATATGTCATAGCTAGAGAAAACCCTCTGCGTTATATGATGTCTCGCACTTATAATAACACTCGTACCGCTAAATGGATAATGTTGCTTACCGAATTCGATCTTGAATTCATTAGCCAAAAATCTGTTAAAGGTCAAGTTATAGCCGATCAACTTGCGGAAGCTCCACTACCTAGTGATCATCCTTTGATTATTGAGCTCCCAGATGATTCGGTATTTGCTATCACTGAACAAGAAGAGGACATCATTCCGGAGGAAGATGTTGACATCACGCTATTCTTTGATGGCTCTAAGTGCGCGAAAGGTCAAGGTGCTGGAGTTGTGTTTCATACACCTCAAGGGATTCCCATCCCTTTATCATTCAAACTAGACTTCCAATGCACCAATAATACAGCAGAGTATGAAGCCTTAATTTTAGGTCTTCAATCAGCCATAGCTATGAGCATTAAGCGTATTCGGATATTTGGGGATTCTCAACTCGTGGTTAAACAAATTACAGGAGAATACCAAGCCAAAGAACCTACCATTAAGCTTTATCATGATGTAGCAATGAAGTTGCTCTCTAAGTTTGATTGGTATGAGATCACTAGTTTGCCTCGTTCGACTAATAGATTTGCGGATGCCATGGCCTCTCTTGGATCATTGATTCCAAAGGACTCCCTTGGAGAGGTACAACCCCTAATCATTTCCACAATCTCTAAGTCTGCAATTGTCCGTGCTTAGTCTAAGGATGAAAAAGATGTTTGCTTTATCCATTCGGATCCATATGAGCCTTGGTCTAGTGAGATAGTAGCCTTCCTCAAGTTTGGAACACTCCCATCTGATTTGTCTCGAACTGCCCGTCGCTGCTTTAAGCAAAAGGCAGCTCGTTTTGTTCTTTTGGGGGATGTGTTGTATAAACGTGGATATGATGGAGTACTCCTCCGCTGTCTAGAAGCAGGTGAAACACATAGAGCTATTGCTGAAGCCCATGATGGTACTTGTGGTGGTCATTTTAGTGGAATGGCCATTGCGAAGCGTATTTTACGTATGGGGTATTATTGGCCCACTATGGAACAAGATTGTTGCAAATATGTTAAACAATGTAAAAAGTGTCAAGAACACGCTAATTTAACCCATATACCATCACAAGCTTTACAGCCCATCCAAAGCCTTTGGCCCTTCTCACAATGGGGTCTCGATTTAATTGGCAAGATTTCACCTGCCTCTTCAAGACAGACATACTTTCATCATTACGGCCACTGAATACTTCACAAAGTGGGTTGAAGCTATTCCTCTAACCAGTACGACAAGTCCTAGAATTGTGGAGTTTATACTTCACCATATCATTTGTCGTTTTGGTATTCCCTCTAAAATCATTTTTGATAACGGCAAGTCTTTTAAGAATAAGGATGTTCGAGCTCTTTGCGAAAAGTATAATATCCAACATAGTTTCTCAACTCCTTACTACCCACAAGCCAATGGACAAGCTGAAGCTTCCAATAAGACCATAATTGCTATTCTTAAGAAACTTGTTAAAGAAAATCATAAAGATTGGCATACACAAATCCCCTTGGCATTATGGGCTTACGGAAAAAGCATCAGAACTCCCATTGGGGCAACGCCATTTTCTTTGGTCTATGGAGCTGAAGCAATCATGCCTCTTGAGCTCGAGATCCCTTCCTTGCGAATTTCTTTGCAGGAATTTATCGATGATGATATCTGCTAGACAAGCACGTCTTGATCAACTCACACTCATAGATGAAAAACGAATCAATGCTTTAGAGCATTTGCGAGTTTATCAAGACCGATTGAAACGTGCTTACAATGCCAAAGTTCATCTAAGAGAATTTCAAGTAGGGGATCTTGTCCTTAAAGAGAATCAACAAAACACCAATGCATTGCCGCATCTTCGAGATAAATTCGCGGCTAATTGGTTAGGTCCATATATGGTCACCGAAAGAGTGGGTAATGGAACTTATAGACTTGCCAGTTTAGAGGGAGAGGAAGAACCCGAACCACTTAATGTTATACACTTGAGGGCATTCTACGCATAGTTTGAATTTTATATGTACATATATACATGGCTTGTACAACAAAAAAAAAAAAAAAAAAAAAAACAAATAAAATAAAAAGAATTTGCATTTCATTGTTAGTTGCATACATCTCATTCAAAAACATTGCATTTCATGTGCATACATCTCATTGAAAACCATAACATTTCATTTTCAGCCATAGTTGCATATCATGTTAGAGACCATTCTATCTTTTGGATATAAAATTTGGTCAAGCAAAAGTCATGTTGCCTTAATCAAGGGCACCTTCATAAAATCCATCAAACCGAATTGTCATTCGTACACCCATTTTCCATTTGCACATATTTACATTGCCAAAATGTTTTCGGTCACTCAACCATTCCTAGTGTTTTAAGAAAACTTCGAAATGCATGTCAAAGTTCTCTAGGGCCATATCACAAATTACACTAAATAAAATCTTGAGTATTGGGAAATGATTTCAAAAGCGGTCTTGAACCTATCACATTTTCACATCTTAAAAACATCTTGTGTCAAAGAGAGATAACACCATCCTTGGGTTGTGCCTTGAAGTGAAAAGGGTAATCCTCGTTTGTCCTATCATGCAAACATAGTCCATAAAACAGTGGTTCTTACCACTATCACAAGCAATCACAAAATATAAATATAAACAGAGTAGTAAGGATAGGGTAAAATTCTCATCATACTTCGGTTGAGAATCCGATTCCCCAAAGCTCTAAGGAAATGAACATTTTTCACACACCACTGATCCCAAATAAGTTGTAAGGATCGTACTACTTGTCCGGTCAGACGGATAGGTAGTCATCCCAAAGGCTTACAAAGGTCAAAAACAACATGGACTATGGAGTTAACCTTCACCGGGGCTATAGACGCTTGACTGGCAGTGGAGTATACTCATTGCGTGGCGACATGTCTCTCCTCAAAAAGAGACCTCTGAATGCTCATACGGACAAACTAGCTTCGGGGTCTTCTCCATAACAGGGTTACCTAATTTATGCAAGATGAGGTTAATGAACACACTTGCACACACACAGGTTTTTGATTGCCTAGAGTCACTACCATGCTTCGGATTTGGTTAATGAACTCGCATGCACACACATTTGGTCCTAGTTGAATTAGGCAATGTTAGTAAGTTTGTTTGATACCACTAGCATGTTTGAGTCTTTGTAAAACAGTCTTCCATATCAACCTCCATATCTTCCTCCATATCTTCTTCCATATTCATGTCATTCCATACGTCATCCATTCACAAGCCACCAAGTTCGGTGCCCCTGATTAAACAATTATGATAACAGTTGGCTAAATCTAACTATCTAAAAGTATGAGTGCTTCTTAGTGCATATTTCATTTACTTAGTCTTGCATTAATCATCCATAGATTTACATATCATTTACTTAGTCTTGCATTAATCATCCATAGATTTGTATGTTATATACTTAGTCTCGCATTAATCATCTATAAGTTTGCATTCCATTCCATCACATATGCATCAAAAACATTAAAACATATAAAAACATGCATCACAAAAACATAGGCATTCACACAAAAGAGAGTAAAACACCAAATAAATAAAAGCCATGTATATATATATGTATAAAGGTCAAACTCTACAATGAATGCCAAAAGGCTACAATATACAATAGAGCACCAAGGCTCATAAAGAGTGCATCTAAGCACTAAGCTAACCATCAAAAGAGGACCCCTGAGACCTAGTAGGAGCCCTAGACCTAGTGGTGTGCCTAGACTCACTACGCCTAGAGACAGAGGAGGATGGAGGATCAGGCAACACAATGTGATGCCTAAACAATGTGTCCTCCAGAGCCTCAATGTAACGAGTCCTAGACCTAAGCCTAGCTATGTCTATCCCGTACCGTCGCTCCCGCTCCGCTAGCTCTGCCTGGAGTCTCGTCACCCTGTCATCCTGGGGCACCCTGGTCGCTCCATCCAAGTCCGCCTGCAGCTGGGCCATCCTCTCCTCCTGAGCAGCTAACAGGGCATCCCGCTCTGCCACCTGCTGCTCCAGCCGAGCTATCCTCTCATCTCGGGCAGCTAGCATAGCATCGCGCTCTGCTATCTGCTGCTGCAGCTGTGCCAGCTCGTTCTCGTGCCCGCTAGGGGGTACCTCCCTAGCCTCTCCTACGGCCTCTCCTAGGCCCTCTCCGCCATCCTCCCCATCATCTTCGCTCCTCGGAGCCTGCCGTGCCATCTTCCCCTTTCACCTTCGACTGTCAGATCGAAGGCGGGGACCCTCCCTGCGCTTGGGAACCTTCGTGGTTCCCTCGCCCTCTCCAGCCCCAGCCTCGGGCTCTCCGGCTCCACCAGCCACCAATGGTGGCTCCCACCTCGGCTCTGCGGCCATCCATGCTGCATACTCAGCTGTCACCCCGACGTCGTCCACGTCGGGGATCTCCATGTCCTCATCGTCCTCTGTCGCCTCCCTCCACGGCTCGACACATGGCAAATCCCCCTCTGATCTGTGCCTCCGGTAGCGCACTGGCTCACCGGGGACATCTTGCCTCAATCCGACCTGGCGGAGTACTCGAGACATCTGTATGTACTCCGCCTCGCCGTGGCTCCGCCCCACTACCCATATGGCCTGTCGCACCCGTCTCAGGTGCTCTCCATCCCCGATCCACCTCGCCTCCCGCCAGGGCCTCCAAATGACTTGGACATCTGTCAAGTCTGCCCATAGTCTCCTATACCATTGCCCCGATCTCACGGGGCGGCTCGACTGTCTCTCCTCCGCCACTGGCCATCTCCTACCATAAGCCTGGCTCACGTCCCAGTGAGCCCATGGCAACCCCTCCGGTCGGGCCACTCTGAAGTGCTCCCAGCCCCAGCACTGGAGCACCACACTGCAACCCAGGCCCTTTCGGCCCCGTCTTCGAACCTCATACAACTCCCGGTACACCTGCGCCAATAAAGCGGGTGCCCAGGCATACACTACCCTATTAGTGAGCATCTCGCTCACTACACCCATCAGGTTCCATGGGAACCTGCACCCGGTGCTGTTCGGGGCCACAATGTTGGCCAACACGAACATCGTCAGAGCCTCCACCGCTCCCAACTCCTTGGCCGTATACATGGCCAAGTATGGGATCCCCCCGCTCTCCGTCCGGATCTCCCTCCAGTCATCCCCAAACACCTTGGCCATCTTCGTGGCCCTATCTCGTCCAACCTCCACCCGCGCCCCCTCCACGGGCACCTTGAGGATGCGGTATACATCCTCAAGCGTCACCGTCATCTCTCCAGTCGGGAGCTGGAACGTCCCCCGATCTGGATCCCACCTCTCGGCCAAAGCCGAGAGGTACCCCTCATCCGCCCGAACTACCTCCAACCGGGCTGCCTCCGCTAGTCCCACTGCCTCCAATATCTCCCAGTCTGCTTGGGACAACGACCTCCTCATCCCCGGAATGATAGGGGAGAATCGGTGTCGTGCCTCTAACACCCTAAGCTGCAAAACAACAAAACAAAAATTTGTTACAAATTTTTCCAAAAAAAAAAAAAAAACACATAATAAGTACTTGCTTAAATGAACAAATACCTCAGCTGGCTGCACTGGCGCGTCCGCTCCCATCTCCGCCATAGCTCCCGCGTGCTTCAATCTCCCACACAACCTTTCACTCCACTTCACTCCACTCCCTCAGACGCACTTCTCTCAAGCTCGAACGCACAAATGAGCGAAATTCTCACAAAAAACTGTTTAAATAGCTGATTTTGGTGCCCTGAAATGTAGTTGGGCATTTCATGGCGGATTCAGATGCAGTCCTGTATCTGCAGAGCGCCTAAACACCGACGGGCGTCTCTGCCAACCACAAACGCAGACCGGCGTTTGGTGTCAGTATTGAATAAAGGAACAAAACCTACAAAATTGAAGCTTACCTCCTCCAAATTTCATCAAATTGCATTCATCCATTCTTCTTATCATAATAAAACATTTTGTGAAGGTTACAACAGTTTTGGACACAAATTTTGTCATTTCGCTCAAAAAGCGCATCATTCATCATTGTTTTACAAATTGGGTTAAAAATATTCAAAACCTTCACAAAATTAACCACATTCATCAATTCTTCCGATCTATCGTCAATTTCATTCATTCTTCTTTCATCATGCATATTTTTGCCAAATCAAATTAAAGTAAACCTCGTATCTAGTGGTATATTCTATCACCTTGGCGATTGCAGACGATTTGAATCCATGCAATTCGGTAAGAGGATTAAACCACCATAAGGACACTTACCATTTATCATCATCAATTATTTCACTTTTTGAAAATTGGAAATCAATTTTGGGTATTCTACTTTTCAAGTGACCTCATACCAAGATTAATTTGCTCAACGGTTGTCATTGATGGCCTAGTTCATGGGGCCTTAAACATGGACAATCTTTCATATCGTCATTATTTTAAGTCTTGCTAGAGATTGTGGCTACCTAGGTTGATTGGTTCCGACCCGAGGAATTATCCATACAATCACTAGGAGCATCTCTGAGTTCTGGACTCTTTCATGCATCTTTCATCTCTGCATATCAATGGC
Source organism: Wollemia nobilis (assembly GCA_028583015.1). Taxonomy (NCBI): domain Eukaryota; kingdom Viridiplantae; phylum Streptophyta; class Pinopsida; order Araucariales; family Araucariaceae; genus Wollemia; species Wollemia nobilis. The sequence continues at coordinate 1,010,754 of JAQPPZ010001870.1, forward strand.
GCCAACAAGGCAATTTCATCAACAGTATGGATTCACACACAGGAGTTGGGGCATCCGTTATCAATTTCTAATTTTCCTATAGTGGAATTCATCTTACATGATCATGGAATTTACAGTTTGGCAAAAATCCCTTTATAACCGTTGGGGCAGAAAACGGTCCATCTTTCACATCACTCATATCGTCTTCAATCATATTCTTTTTTGGTTTGTACACCAACCCCTTTTCTATTGGGACATAAACAGATGGTTCATACACCAACCCCTTTTTTTCACCGTTGGGGCAAAAACGGTTCATTTTCTTTCGAATTTCTTCCAATTGGCTTGTGAGAACCATTCTCGCTCGCCAATTGAGGGGGTAAGCTGAAAATTTTTAAATATTCTTTTATTCTTTGGTCTTCAAAGTTGTGCTTTAGTCTTGAGAGAGAGTTGTGTTTGATCCAGCTTTTCAGGTGTCTTAAGTTTTTGTGCTTGCATTGTGTCTTCACACAAAGCAGCTCAAAAAGGGGCATCTGTAGACACCAAAATCCAGCCACTTGTAAGTCATCTATACCTTCCTGTCAGCCACGTGTCAGTCATCCATCCTTCCCGCCATTATTTGGCCCAAATCCACACTTTCCCACCATTATTTGGCCCAATTTCACCTTTCCCGCCATTTTTCATCCCCAAATTTATTTAAATTAATATTTTATATATTTTAATATTTTAATATATTTTAATATATATATAAATATAGTTTAAGTGATTTAATCTGAGCCGTCCATCCTTCATTTAATCTCATTCGTCCATCCATCTTAATCCGTTTCACAACCTAGATTTATTCTCTACCCTTGGATCCACTTTAATCTTAGCCACACGTTCAAAGTGTCGTTAAAACCCTAAAGTGTGCCCTAAGAGTAGATTATAAATTGAGTCACCTTGATGGCTCAAACCCTATCTCTTCGGCTAAACCTACCTATCTTCCCTATCTAAGTTTGGAGTTTGCTATTGCTGTTAATCCTGAGTCTTCTGAGTCTTCTGCGGCCCTAAGTCTGAACTAAACCCTTTCGCCGCATCCATCGCCGTCCCTTTTGCCGCATCCATCGCCAACTTCGCCGCCATCCCTTCTGCAGCACTCTTTCTGTAGAATCCCTCATCCTTGTCGCCAGCATCGTTGGGCGTTTACCGATGTCTGCAACCCCGATCCAGAAGCACGCGGGCGCTCAACGGATTCCTCGAGATCGCACCAGGGCGCCTTCTGCAGTCGATCTGACAGTCACATCACTTCCAGGTGCCGCCTGGTCTCGCCGCGTTAACAGGAAAAGGTATAGATTCGTCTAAAGCAAGTAATCTTTCTTTATGTATTAATCTGCTGTTAAATTCTGCATTCCGTTTTATTTCATTTCATAAATCTAGGGTTTTAGACTGTTTCTGAGGGCTCACACAGTGGAGCCCTCTTATTAGTTTCTAACTCTTTGGTAATTTTAATGTGTGCGGGATTCTAATGGTAGATCTGATTTTTTGATAGCAGCTGCTTAAGCTGGAGTGGTCCGAGCCAAAGGATACAACGAAGCCCACTCATTCTGTTGAGGTTAAGGATACATCTTCGGAGACGCCACCACATTGTGCCAGCTAGGGTTTCGGAGAACCCTAGCACAAATTGTAACTTTGTATCACGAAAAGGGTTACAGGCCCTGTTGTACTTAAAAGGAGTTTCTAAACTCCATTGATTAATAAAAATCATTCATTTTGTACAACTGTTCTGCATTCCTTTATTGTGATTTCTTTATTTCTGTTTGGCGTTGTATCTTTAATCTACAAATATATTTGCTAAAATGCTATCCTTGAATATCAAAAATTTGGTAGGGAACTCCTCCAAATAATAGTTGAGATTTTCCTTCAAGAACCCTTCAATTTTCTACTGTAGAAATTAGCAAATATTCTTTCTCTGAATGAGCCTTCTACCTCAATTTTAGTAGTAATGTTTGGATCCTTTTACTTCAACCTCCTTGTTGAATTTTGACTTTAATCAAGGTCTTATTCTCAAGAATCTAAAATTCTTGAGGTCTTCACCAATCTCCTCCAAAATTTGGCAAATTTATTGCCAAATACTTCTCCCTTAGGTTTATTGTCAGATGGCAAAAATTGTCCCAAGTTCTTCCTTTATTGGGAACTTCTCCTTGGTGGTAATTTTCTCCAATGAGTTCTCCTAGAAAATCCTTTAATGGTATTATTTTAATCTCCTTCAATGAGGCTCTCCAAACCTTCTCCTTCTTTATCAATGAGACCTCTTCTCTAGGGTATTCACTCTCACAATTTCTCTGGTCTTTCTCAATGAGGCATTTTATTCAACCTTCTACTATGGAATATTGGCAATGAGATATCCCTCTTGGATCTCTAAAATCTACTACTTTAGAAATAGTACTTTTATTAGTCCTTATCTATCTTCAAGCTTCCAAATCTGGAAGTTCTTTAATGGACCTTCTATGGTCTCTTCAATTTCTTTAGGTGAAGTCTTTGTAGAAGTAAACAAACAACTTTCCATTAATTAGAACCCATATAAATAATACATTTGAGAGCCCAGATTAGCTCGTAACCATAGGATCTAATTAACAGCTTAGGTCTAAAATAAAATAACAAAATAGACCAAATATTATATACGCTAACAATAGCGTAACTAACCTAGGTAGTTAACTAACTACCCTATCAACATAAATAAAGTAATAATAAAGAATTACTATAGTAACTCTAACATCCCCCCTTATTACATTATTTATGTAATTTAAGAACTACTAACATCCCCCCTGATTACATCATTTGGTAATACAAAGAGAGCTGCGAAACAATTCAAATTTGACACGTGCAAGTGCCTTAGTGAAAATGTCTACAACTTGAGCATTGGTGGGAATGTACTGAAGCTAAATTTGGTGCCTTGAAACTTTGTCTCGAATGAAGTGACATTGTGTGTCAATGTGCTTGGTTCTTTCATGATGTACTGGATTCTTGACAATATTCAAAACACCCATGTTGTCACAGAACAAGTGTATTGGATATTTTGATGGAAGACCCATACTTGTTAGGATGTGACGCAACCATATCACTTTGCACACAGCTTCATATGCAAAATTATATTCTACCTCTATTGATGAAATAGCAACCACATGTTTCTTATTGTTGTGCCAAGAGACAGGACCAGATCTAAGATGAAACAAATATCCTGAAGTTTATTTACGATCATCATATGATCCGGCATAGTCGGAGTCTGTGTATCCCTGTAAGAAGAATTTTTTGTTCCTCTTATATTCTAGGTCATATTCCATTATGCCACAGACATAGTGAAGTACTCGCTTTGATGCTTTCCAGTGTGTAGTTAGGCTCCTGCATGAACCTCGAAAGATAGTTGACAACAAATACGATATCTGGCCTAGTGTTGGTCAGATATATGAGACTCCAAATCAACTATCGATAGAGAGCACAATCTACCTGAGTTGAATCATCATATCATGATAACTGAATTCCTATTTCCATCAGAGTTGACATTGGCTTGCAATCAGTCATGCGATATTTTTCCAACAGGGTCTTGGCATATTTTTTTTGAGACACTTTGATGTAGTGCTCCTGTTGGCTGACTTCTAGACCAAGACAATAATGGAGAAGTTTGAGATCTGACATCTCAAAATATTGACACAAGTCTCTTTTGACAATAGAAATCATAGTTTCTGAACTCCCTATAATGAGAAGATCATCAACATAGAGTACAAGCAACACTATTTTAGAACCTTGTTTCTTAAAATAGAGGTTTGCATCTGACAGACATCTCTTAAATCCATGTTGCAAAAGGTGATTATCCATTTTTATATACCAATCCCGAGGGGCCTGTTTCAAACCATATAAGGATTTTACCAATTTGCAAACTTTCTACCATTGGCCTTCCACTTCAAATCCTTCTGGTTGAGTCATGTAGACTTCTTCTTGGAGATAACCATTTAGAAAAGCACTCTTAAAATCTATTTGGTGTACTTTCCACCCATATTATGCTGCCATAGCACAAAGAACTCGAATTGTTGTCATCCGAGTAGTAGGTGCAAAAGTTTCCTCATAGTCAATGCCTTCTATTTGAGCATATCCCTTTGCAACAAGTCAGGACTTATGCTTATCTATTGTCCCATATGATTTATACTTAAATTTATACACCCATTTGTAGCCTATGGGCTTCTTTTCGTATGGCAGATCGACAAGCTTCCAAGTTTTGTTTTTCATCAAAGACTTATACTCTGCATCCATAGCGGCCTTCCACCGAGGCTCACCAAGAGCATCTTACACTGATGTGGGTTTAAGATCGTCTATGGAAGACATAAACACCCTATCATTATCAATATCCATATCTTCTGTATCACTCTCTGGATCTACAAAAATTTCCTCAAAATATTGACATAGATCATCAACCCCAGTATTCTTTGTTACAGCTTTCTCCTATCGAGCCATGCTGCGAGTACGAGGCCTATCCAATGTCAAATCTGGTGGAGTGGATAGCTTAGAGTCTTTGATTGTATTTGTATACCACTTTGGATTCTTCTTCTGAGGTGTTGAAGAAGATGAAGATGGACCTCCAACCTTTGATGAAGGAGATTTATCAACCTTAGTTTCCACAAGGTCTAGGTATACATCTGATGTGTTTTTTGATGTGAAAGCCTCATCAAAAACTACATCTCTACTAATGTGTATCTTCTTGGTCAAGGTATCAATCAAACGATAACCCTTAGAGTGCTCATCATACCCAATAAGAATACACTTCAATGTCTTCTCATCTAGCTTCTTCCTTTTCTCTTTTGGTATGTGCATGAAAGCTTTACATCCAAAAATGTGTAGATGAGAAATGGAGGGTTTCCTACCACTCCATGCTTCCTGTGGAGTCAATCCTTGTAGAGCCTTTGTGGGTGCCCTGTTCAAAAGATATACTGCTGGGGTGATAGCTTCTACCCAATATAGTTACTCAAGACTAGCTCCTGTGAGCATGCAACGAACCATTTCCATGATGGAATGATTCCTCCTTTCAACAACTCCATTTTGCTGAGGAGTATAAGCAGTAGTTAACTGTCGTGTGATCCCATTTTATTTCAAGAACTCAAAGAATTCTTTAGAAGTGAACTACCCCCCTCAATATGAGTGAAGGGTCTTTATAGAAGTCCCTGACTCCTTTTCAACAGATTTCTTGAATTGCTGAAAGAAGCCAAATGCTTCAGATTTTAGTTGAAGAAAGAATACCCACATCTTTCATGAGTAATCATCCATGAATAACTGAAAATACCTCTTACCCCCATAACTGTTGGGAGTTAAGGAACCACAAAGATCGGTGTGAATCAACTCCAAATGTTTCCTTGCTCTTGTAGAGCTCCTTTCAAAAGGCACTCTATGTTGCTTTCCTGCCAGGCAGTTAGAGCAAACTGGTAAAGTGGTAGAAATGGAAGGAAGACCTTTTACCATTTCATACTTAACTCAAGCAAGTAACCAAAACTCAAATGTCCATATCTCTTGTGCCATAGGGAATTTGCCTCCTTGGTAGAAGCAATCATGGCTACATTTGGAGAAGAGATAGTATCTAGGGCAAATAAGCCGTGCTTATATGAAGCAGTTGCAATGTTCTGACCTTTCCTGGTGATAGAACAACACTTCTTGCCCCCCTCAACACTGAAATTTACAACCATATTTTTGTCCAAAATTTGTGTCACTGACAATAAGTTGTTTGATAGTCCTGGAACATAGAGGACTTTCTCAATTTGGAACTTGCCATCAGGAAGAGTGACAAAGACTGTTCCTTCTCCCTAAACCTTGTAAGTTTTATCATCGGAAATAGTGACCGGTTTGCCCTCTTTGGCCTCAAAAGACTCAAACCACGATTTGTCACCAGTCATGTGCTTACTGGCTCCATAATCAACATACCATATAGGATCCATCTGCTTGGACACTATGACAGTCATGATAACTTTGTGGGCTCTCTCATAATCCATGTCAGATTCTTCAATAGCAATATTCACTTGTTGTTTGTTCTTTTGTGGTTTGTTTTGACCTTTTTGTTTTGATTGTTTATTATTATACCAACATCTATTTGTATCATGACCTTCTTTATCACAGATCTTGCAATATCTCTCTTTTTGTTGAGGTTGTTGAGTTTGTTTCCCTTTTGAATCCTTTTGTGAATTCCCTCCATTCTAAAAATTACCCTTCTTCTGGTTCTGCCATTTCCTATTGATGTAGAGGGCATTGTTAGAAGAATCATCTCACTGTAGTTGGCGTGCCTCCTCCTCTTGAAGCATATTAACCAACTCTAAAAAAGTAAATTTCTGTTGCAATACCTAAAGGGAAGTTATCAACACCTGATAAGAATCAGGTAAAGCTCTCAATACAATTGGGGTAAGGAGCTTGTCATCAACTGGTTCTCCCAAAGAATTCAACTTTGCTTTCAATTTAGACACTCTACAAAGAAAAAATTCAACTGTCTCCCCTTGCTTCATGCTTAGAGTATGTAATTGAGATTGAAGAAATAGAATAGTGGAATCATTATTTCCTTCATATATAGTATTAATGGCATCCCATGCTTCTTTACTATGTTCACAGTCAGCAATATGGGGTTGAACTTCATCAGACACAGCAAGCAAAATGAGCACTTTTGCTTTGTTGTCTTTCTTGTCAAAGTCTTTTTGAGAAGTAGATGGAGTTGTAGCACCAGCAACAGATGAAGGTCTTGTTGTTGCTCCAGATACAACATCCCATAAGTCATCCATTGCTAGGATGACCTTCATCTTGTTTTTCCATGGTGTAATTAGGACCTTTCAATAACTAATGAGAATCAGTCATTAATTTTGCAGACATGGTGAAGGTTCCTTATAACACCAATTGGTCCCCATTTCGATATACCTTTTGCTAGGCCGTTATACCGTACAAAATTCCTGCCCTTACGTGAGGGAAACTATAGGTATTTAGAAAGATAAAAAAAAATCACCCGCCCTTACGTGATGGAAACTATAGGTAATTTTTAGAGATCATATGATACGTGGTACTTAAGCAGTACTGAAATGGAATAGTATTGTTGATGGCACCTACCATAGAAAGTCTACAATCCTCATGCGTGGGGCGTAACTTCCCCTAAACACTTTGGATTTTAGAACTTTCATCAGGATTTACGCCTAAACATAAGAACTATTAGGGTAATGGATGGAGTAAAAAAAAGCAAAATTGCAAACTTATCTCTCCCCGACGATTTATAGAGAACAAGCTCAGACGTCGTTTTGACAGCTATATTAGGTAGTGGATACAGTAGTGCAATCATGACAGCTTTACCTGTAAGTGCTGGCCAGAGGTATCACAAATACCAAACACTGCAGTGCAATAAATTGCATGAATGGATTTTAATTATTCTGGGGACTTAGGGAGTGAATTTGATTTTTTTTTTAAACTTTTATTGAAATAGTGCAAAACAGAAAAAAATGCAACCTACAACATAAAAAGTGCCCAGAGGAATGACCCACTAGGTGTCGGGCGCAGTCGAAAATGCACCTTTACAATAATGCCAAATTTGCTTTTCAAAAAATTACTCACTTTCCCCCTTTGATTTTTGAAAAAAATACCCCCCCTGAAAAAAAAAATCTCTCAACAAAGCATTTTTATAATTATTATATAGTTTTAAAGTTAAAAAAATAATAATTTTAATTTATATAGTTTAAAAACTATGTAAAATAAATTAAAATAAAAAAAAATTAATTTAACTAAAAATAATAATAATTAAAAAAAACTTTATAAAAAAAATTTACCTTTGTTTTTTTTTAATGGGGGGGGTCTCCGGGATTGGAAACCACAACCTGAGAGCTCCCTGAGCCTTACCGCACAGTCCACCACCAGGTGGAGTAGCAGGATGATCCGAAAGGATCAGGAACCCCCTCGTATTTGAGGAGGGTCCTGAAATCCCACCCCTGTCGTGACCGCCTGGTCGCAGCTGGCAACGACAACTATCCATGGCTGCCGCTGCTGCAGGCGATGACAGGTGGCCATGACTGTAGGCGGTGACAGACTGCCTCCGCTACTGGCGGTGGCTGGGTGGCTGCCTCCATTGTTGGCGATTGGGTGTCGCCTGCATCATGCGACGAAAGTCACGTGATGTCGCTTACGTTGCGCGTCACACGCGATGTCGGGCGGGGGGGGCGGGGTAGTGGTCTAGGGAGTCGCATAGTGCGGGGGGGAGGGAGACACCCACAAAAAAACACGTGCATGGGAGGGCGTGTCGGGGATTCTATGGAAGTGCGTGCATAGGAAAAAATGCACAACAAACAATGTGCGTGGGAGTGCATGCACGAAAAAAAAAATTAAAATAAATTTTTTAAAGTGCTGCGGCCTCAGTGTTGCGGCGCCGAAAAAAAATAAAGAATTTTTTTTCTTCACTTCGTTTTCCAGCAATCTTTCGCTACGAAATATTTTCCTCAGACCAGCTCTACAAATATTATTGCCGCCTCCTCTCTCTCTCAGACTTCTGGCTTTGATACCATGTAGAAGTAAATGAACAACTTTCCATTAATTAGAACCTATATAAATAATATATTTGAAAGCCCAGATTAGCTCGTAACCATAGGATCTAATTAACAACTTAGGTCTAAAATAAAATAACAAAATAGACCAAATATTATATACGCTAACAATAACGTAACTAACCTAGGTAGTTAACTAACTACCCTATCAACATAAATAAAGTAATAATAAAGAATTACTATAGTAACTCTAACAGTATTCAATCTTCAAAGGGGATCACCAATATCCTATATTCACCAAGACTCTTCTTCTTGAGTATCTTCTTCCTCGAATCTGCAACAAGGCTCCTATATCCTTTTCTTTGCTTCCACAATCTACAGGTTTGCAATCTCTAGCAATGGGACCTTTTTTGTAGACCTCCAAATATTCGTTCTTATATTTGTTGCTTCTAGTTTTGGATTTATTTCAAAGAATATAATATTCCTAACTCTTTTGTAGTAAGATTCCCAACTTTATTTGAGTCTCCTTTTTCCTACACAAAGTATTAGGACTGTAATGAAAGAAACTCTAAATCTAGATATAATCAATCTTCACTAGTTGATTTATCAATATAATGAAATTTATGATGAGTCCTAGTCTTCATGAGTTTTTATACAACCCTATGGAAATACTCTAGCGAAATGCAATCTCAAAATTTTTGGAAATGAGATTTTTGGATTCCTCTCAATGTCACTTGTGTCTGTCCCTATTTTCTATTGATTTACTGTGTGCTCTGATACCACCATTAGCTTTTTATGAGTATATGATATAAGAAATGCAACCACAATATGTAAGATATGCAATCTAATATATATATGATAATGGTACTATAATATGCAGTAAAATAAAGATAAACTTTTGCAATAACTCAAAAATATACCACTAATGAAAGCTCACAAAAATAGTAAAATGCAGTATAATGGAGGACATGAACACTCCACAAACTATTTTTAAAGGAACTACATTGTACTACTATACCAATATATACTATGTACTCTCTATATTCTCTCCTCTATTTTAACTCACTATAAGGGCTATATATAGGAAGATAAGTTCCTTGGCCCTCACTCTAACTTTGACTCTATCATGTGACTCATGTACATGTGGACTACATACACATTTACATCATTGCACATTCTAACGTTTTTGCATTTATTACATGCTGAAGTAACTACTTAACTTTAATATAAAGTAAACTCCTACTCTAGTAATGTACCAAAGGTGGTACATTGATATGTACCCAATAATGTAATATACTATAACAGTCATGAGGTCATTATCTAGTTAGATGTCCACAAGGTGAAGGTTAGCAATATATTTACTCATGAGGTCTAAGTTCCCATCCAAATTTATATTTCCTTCCTCTTATCTTCTAAAGAGAGGATGGTATTGAAGTCTCCTCCGATAAAGACCCAAGTTTCAAGAAAACATGAGATAATATAAGTTATATCCTTCAATTATATCTACTTTTCCTCCAAAGTAATTGGAGCATAAATAGTGAAGTAGTGCATAATTTGGTTATAATATATACTTTTTGTAACCACTGCCAAGATACCCCAACTACCAACCATATGGTGAATAATTATCTCTTTGGGGTTCCAAGGGTAAGCAATGATACCAAAAAACCCATGGGAGTTAATGGAAGTCACTTTTCCTATCATCTATATTTTACTTGCAATAGACTCCATTTCCCATATAGACATCTTTGTTTCTTGAAGGAAAACCATTTGTGGTTGGTTTATCTAAATCATTATCCTAATTTAATTTTGTTTTGAAAGACTCCCTTTAAATCCTCTATATTCCAAGAGATAATATTCATTAATAACATGTCTAAATATGTTGATAAGGGTATTAATATTACCTTCCTCTACAAGATTTTCACCTTCTATGATGTTGATTAGTCTTATAACCTAACTTTTGGTTAGTGTCCATATTAATTGTTTTCCCTATTTTTTGTATTATCCCAATTTAGTCTAGGATAAGCTTCTAACCTTAAATTATGTGTATACACAACCAAAGCATTATTGGAAGGTTCAACAAAGTTTGTATTGGGATTTGAATTATTTGAAGTTTTATTATTTAAAATATTATTTTTCGTCTATATTTTCTCTTTTATTTCTATTGAAAACATTTTATTCCTTGGTTTGTCTTTGAATCCTTGACTACATATTTAAACTATGTTTCTAATATTTATGTCTCCATTTTGTCCTCTTCCTCACCTATGATATTATTTGTGGAAGAAATTCTAAACATATTAGTTGAAAACATCTCTTGATCCTTCATAACTATTTTTTTTAGTATTCTTATTCTTAGGCATTTGGAAACCTTCTAAGTTTGTGTCTTATTTATTTTGATCCAAAATCTTATTTGGACAAACACTAGCCAAATGACCATATTCCTGGCATATTCTGCAATGGAAAAGAATGTTCTCATAGTCCACCACTTTATCCCAAGTGTCCTCCCCAAATTGTAATGAGATCTATTGTGGAAGGGATTTTTTGAAATCCATTAAGACACAAAGTTGAGCATAAATAATGTGTTCAATTTTGTGTATATAATAAATAGTCACCATGAAATTTCCAAGGGAGTTTCTTATTGTAGAAAATATAGTCAAGTTCCAAAATTCAATTGGAAGGCCAATGAGTCTAACCCACATAGGTCCTATATAATGCATATATTCTTTGACTTTATATTTAATGTGCCAAGGCTTCATGAAAATACTTGCCCTTACAAAGAACCAAGGACCCCCTTGAAATATGTTTTCTCTATCTTCATCATTGGCAAAAATAACAAGAAAATAACCATTGGGACAAATAGATATTTGTAACTTACCTTGTGTTTTATAGTATTTTGCAACCCATACTATGAATGCAAATAGGCTCAGATAAAAACCCAAGAGATGGCAAATCATTCCTCTTCTCTCCAAATCATCTATGCCATCCTTAATATCACATATTTTTAGCATAACAATTGGGGTTCCATTAGTTGCTCTTAGATATCTTGACTTGATTTTTTTTTATCAATCTTAGGTATTCATAGAGGTATTTAAGAAGCCTTAATATTAATTTTAGCATTATTCTAGGGTTTTCCACCATGGAGGGCATCCCTTAAATTCATTTTTGGGATTGAATCCCCAAAATCCTTACCCTTGAAAGGGATTTCCATAGTGGATTTGTTTTGGAGGTATTCCTTAGCAATGAGATTTATTGGATTTTGAACCATTTTTTCTTTTCCTAAGGAGGATTCTCTTATTTGATCTACAATTTGAAAATTATTTTTGGATCTCTTTAATCCATGCCTTGGACACCAAGGAAATTACTATCAATACCAAACTAGTAATTTATAGGTTGGTAGATATTGTATCCCTATTGAGTACTGGCCTATTCAAATTATAGAAAAGTAAAGGGAAGATATCCAACCCACCATTCATATGATATCTCTCTCTTGGTCCCATGATAAGGATTGTTTTGGATGAAATAACACTAGTAAGTGTGAGTATACTATAGATCAAGGTTATTTGACCTTATGCCACAATAATCCCAACCAGTCCTATGATATTATTACTTAGTTGTGGACTCAAAAGCTCTGGCCTAAGGTGAGGTTTTTTATTTGGATTTTATTACATCAAAGGGTGCTCATTGGTGAGCAACTTATGAAATATGGCTTGTATGGCCTGCTTAGATGTGAAATATGTGGAAAGAATCTAGAAACTCTTAGCCATATTTTTATTGTGTGTCCCTTAGCCGTTCAACTATGGATAAGAATAGCTATATTCCTCAGTTTACAGTGGTCCAATGTTTCTACTCCTGATAAACTATGGAGGGATTGGCCTAAGTAGGAAGTTGTTGATAATTTTGTTAAATAGTTAATTTGTATGGGAACAACTATCCTACCTAGGAATATCTGGAAGGAAAGAAACAACTAGATTTTCAAATAGGAAAGGATGTATATTCACTATATTTGGAAAAATACCATTACCAAATTAGTTGAATCAGTCCAAAAACTCCTTAATAACCAACAAGACTCCCACAAATTATGAGATCAAGTTATGCAAGGATTGAATATTCACTCTACTATTGGCAACCAAATTAAAGGGAATGTGAGTAATCAAAATATGGATAGAACAAAGAATTGACAGCCTCTTCCTAAGGATTTTAGAAAATTCAATATGGATGGAGCCTCTAGTGGGAACCCTCAAAAATCCAATGTCAGAGGAACTGGTAGACTTTAAGATGGTTCTCTTGTTTTTACTTTTGCTGAGAATTTGGGTATCCTTCCAATAACTTTGATGAGTGGTATCGTATCCTCAAAGGCCTTCGAGAGTCTACTAAAGTTGGGTGGAAAAAGGTGATGGTTGAATATAACTCCAAAGTCATGATTAATCTATTGAAGACTCCTAAGGATCATAAGGTTAATTGGAGAATTAAAAATTTGTTGAGAAGATTCAATTAATCTAGATGGGATTTTTGAAAGTTGAATACAATCATCTGGTCAGAGAATAGAATATGATTTTTGATTCTTTAGCTAATTATGTGTTGGATAAAGGTGATCTTACTTGCTATGGATACCCTCCTAGATAGTGGTATTTTCATATCAGGGATGCTCTTCTTTCTATACTTTCTTTTTTGAAAGGCTCTAGTACTAGAGGTACACAGTTCATTTTTCCTTTGTATTAGCCTCTTTTTTCTCCAGTTAGGATATTTTAGTTCCCCAGCTCAAAAATATCATTCTTATATTTCTTGTGTTGATTCTTCTTTAAAAGGCATGTTGTCCTAGAAATGCTATGGATGTAATATGTTTTTTTTTCAATTTAATTTTTTAGCGTTTGTATTTTTTGTGTTGTTTTTGTGTTTTTTATGTTTTTCTTTTTTTGTGTTTGGTTTTTTTTTTTTTTTTTGTGTCTTGGTATGGTTTTATTGTTTTATGTTTTTTTTGGTGTGTTTTTTGTGATTTTTTTATTGTTGTTTGTTGTTTTTTGTGTTTTTTTTATCATTTTTGAGTGTTTTTATTTTTATTTTTTATTGATTGGAGGAAGATATTTTTATAGGGTCCCTACACCTTTTAAATCAAAATACCATTAAGAAATATTGTCTCCTTAAGACAAGTTCAAGAGAACAAACATCAACTAAAAATTAAAATATGGGGTCTCCAAAATAGGGGAGACCACCTAAAAAATAGTGAAAAGAAACCAAAAGAGTAGAACTAACAAAGGAAGTATGATCAATGATTACCATCACTAGGGGTAGGGGTATCCACATGGTCTGCTGGTTCATAATCCTTGAATTGATTCCTAAATTCATCTAGGATGATTACAGCCTAGTGCAACAGAGAGGTATTCATTTTGGTTGCTCTGAACATAGCACTTATCAGGTCATCAAGCTCTTGAATGTAGCATTTATTGGTGATAAATGGGATGCACGATATTTGTTAGGTATGGTTGGATGGCATGGAGGAGCCACTCTGAGGAGCTCCATTTTGAGAGGAGGACCGCATCGAAATGTCTTTGCATTTAACTTTGTGAATCATAGTGGTAGACTCCTCTAAATTATTAGGCTCTTAATTAAGGATGATGGGAGATATTCATTTCCTAGTTTGGGATTTGCTATTATAAGAGCAAAGTTAGACTTCTAATTTCATTGTGAGAGGAGTGTCTTCATCATTAGATCCAAACTCCAATATTTGTTTGGTTTTGGGAGAGACATGCTTTTGGGTAGCTCTATAAATACTTTCTAGGAGAAGTGTGGGTACTTTTTGCATCTACCCATGATAAGCTATTAGTAGTTATTTTATTTTATTTGATATTATTTTTCTTTTTTTTTTCTTTCTTAATAAAACTAGGGACCATAAAAGGTTTCATCAGCCCTGATCAAAAGAGAATGCAAATACTGAAAGTCTAAGACTAGATGCTTGATTGAAAGAAAATGAAAACAAATAAGAATCTAGCCTTTGATATTACTTAAGTATCCATGCCTGATTAAAATTTGAAGAAGATATGAAGACCTAGTTGTCGCCTAAAGAGAGAAGTGATTGTAACCTGAAATCTCACATAATAGTCACTAGGATGAGTAAGGATAAAATTGACTAAGTTAAGGGACCTCTAAAATGGTTTTACCTAGATGAAGTAATTAGAGGTGCACAATTTTTCCTACTAACAAAATTAAAATCCTGGAACATTGGCTATCTCTTGAAGATATTGAAATATTTGCACCCGATTGGTACCCAAAAAAGTTCTCATGGTCGCACAATATGAAATAAGAGAATGACTAAGTCAAAATTGCATCAAAATATTTGTGTTGGGATAGAAGCTAATAGAATATAAAAGGTTTGGCATATGTATAAGAAAAAGAGATAAAATGGCTAAGTATGCAAAGTTTTAGAATATTTATACCCAATTGAAGCTTGGCATGGTACCAAATCTCTAGCTTCTATACCAAAGGTTGCTTGAGTCACAAAATGACTAAGTAATAGATCTATCAGAGAATATATACCCATCCAAGGTCCATTACATGCCCAAATTTTCAACATAATCATGAGCAAAAAATACCCAAGTTACCAAAGCACTGGAGCATTTGTGATAGGCTAGAACCTAGTGGGGTGCTAAAGCTTCATCACCTTGTTGTAAGTTGCTAGGTTACAAAAATGGTTGAGTATGAAGAAGACCAGAATACTTGTACCCTATCAAAGCCTAGCATGCTACTGATTCTCCATCTTGAGATCAAAATTTGATGGAAATAAAATATAGATGAGGCTAAAATACTTGTAGCCAATCGAAGCTTGGTATAGTACCAAATCTCTAGCACCATGAGATAACTACATATAATATTAGTAGAAAGTTACATTAGAGTTCCGACACGTGCAAGTATGAGAGGTAAGCATGATATAAAATAGTGGAGTTACCTAGTGCAGTTACCTGGAAAGTTGTGCCTAGTCAAAGCACATCAAGGTACTGAAGATGTATCACCCTTTCGAAGGGAGTGTAAATGTAAAGTATCCAGAGATCACCTTTTGATGTCAAAAGAGACTTTACTCCATAATTCTAATTGGGCAATATTACTTGTTAGATGATCTTAATGACATGAACCATCACACATACAATAGGGCAACTAAGTTGAAGGAATTCAGTGGAGATCAAGGGACTAGAATCAACCAACAATATGGTCATAGGTTAAAAAATATAGATCTTGGCCACATCAAAAAACCATGATTTGGTTGTTGGAGTAGTCATACCTCTAAGTAGTTTGAAAAATTGGTAGAACTTTCTAACATAAAAACAAGTTGTGGCAATGATGCTTTAACAATTGTAACATTGTAAAAGGTTTATAAATACTAAGATGTAAAAAAAAGAGGTCATCTATTAGGCTTTTCTAATTCATATGTAGTGAGAATATATTACATATTAATACAAAGGAATTGTTTTTTGGCTTCTGGTTCATTTCATTTGCAAAACATGTATGTATAAGGAACTACCTATTTCTAATTTAGGCCTATCGAATACTCATGGTACTTACTTTAAATTTTGAATTTGTGCTCATGTTCATTTATTGGTTCTAGAATTCGTAGTTTGATTAGATACAAAACACTATTACTAATTGTTTTGTTGTTTTTAATCAAATTGGCTAGTTTTTTAGTCACTCTCTTGGTTTGATAATACAATATTTCAATATGCATATGTCTTGATGTTGCTTAATTTGCACCATTGTAAGTATTGGTTTTAGCTCCTTTTGCTTCTTTTAGCACCTTTCCTCCCTTGTATTTTAGGAATAATTAGTTGAAACACAAAGGAACCAACATCATTCAAATATTGATTGCCAAAGCCTCACTGCTTCCTGATCATTCAATGTTGGTCAAGGTCTGTGGGTGCACAACCTTTCCATTAGATAGATTTCTAGACAAATAGTTTTTGGCATGCCTAGTGGGACCCGTAGGTCCCATGTTTTAAATTAATTAAATATTGATGATACTTTAGATTATTTGGATGTTGTTTTATCATCTAGTGATTTCTCTTCATGAAGAACCTAACTCTTGTGATCATTTTCCCTTAAGGTTAAATAGATTTTGGTGATACTCTATTTTGTGACCTCTACTCTTTAATCCACCTAGCGACTTCATTGCTCCTCTGACCCAGATTCTATGATCAGTTGCCTCTACATTATTAATTGATAATTATTTCTTAGATGATTAAAGGTTTATTGGGAAATATCAACCTCATAAGCAGAGTGGATATGCTCATCTAGATATTCACCCCTAAAAAGGATAACCAATTTTTTTTGAAATATCAGTAACCTAGCCCAGTTGCATTAATGGTTCAACAAAATTATACTCATTGGAATGATGAGGTACCCCTAAATATTCCACTTCATGAAATACCCAAGGCTACTCTAAAGACACTTACCAACTTTGATGATGCATAGAAGACCACATATAAACACTATCAAGATGTGGCCTCTTTGGAAACTATCCACAATATCACATCAGAAGATGTGATGGTCAAGCTACTCATTCTATCTCTCAAGGGAAAGGTATTTTTGTGGTATAAATATCTAGAACAAGGAATTTTACACACATGGTTTGATCTAGTAGAAGTGCTCATAAATACCTTTGATGATACTGGAGATCCTTTTCTTTTTCTTACTCAGTTCTCATTCATAAAATGAGCTCCTTAGGAAAGCATAGTTGATTTCAATATTTGGTTCAAAAGAACATGGAAGCGGATTTCCCAAGAATTCCATCCATCTCCTACATAGGCCTATCTTTACTATGTTTGAGCCTTTCATCCTGATCCAAGCATTGTAATTTAGCAATCTAAAGAAAGAAGGTTCTTGTACCTATTTTAGGAAGTTGCACAGGCTAGAAATTTGTTGATTATGGTTGGAAAAATCCCATATAGATATGTAGCACACCTCAAACATCCACCCATGGGCTTCACATCACTCCCACAAGTGACTAAGCCTAGCCTCTTGTGCTATCCTAAAAATTATTGGTTTTTTTCTTCTTCTAAAATCCAAGAGGAAGCAGAACAACAACTAAAGGTAAAGATACAATATATAACCAAAGAAGTTGAATATATGAAGGTGCATATTGTACAATATAAAGTAAATACTCTAGAAATATAGGAGTATGTAGAGTCAGGTGGGCCATATTAGGTTTGTTATACTAAGAAAATAGAGGATGGAGCTCAAAAGAAAATATATTATGATCACATCTACCATGAGGAAAGAATAGTGGAAATAAGAGAACTGAATAAATCTCTGTCACTTGATAGAGTATATTACCAGGAATACATGCTATCCCATATTTATTAATTAGGGCATTTGATAGAAAACATGATAGATTTGACTTCCACGAATGAGAAAAAATAGTGGGCAAATACAAATATTACGAAGATAAGCCAACCTCAATGTCTCACTAGCAACCATACATGGTTTGCAGTAGACCAAAGAATAGATGAAGATACCAAAACAATCCTACAACTATCATCTTCAAAATACCTAAATCAAAGGATAATGGAGGCTTATAAAATTTTGTACTTCCCAAGTGTTGGTAACAAGTAGAGATCAGAGAAGGTTTAGCAATTTTATAGTCTGCTCAAAGAGACTCCATCATCACCTGCTATTTTTAAAGAAGATTTGTTGATATCCCACAAGGTCAATCTAATATATTTACCCATCCAAATGATATCAAAAATCAGGAGCACACCTAAGAGAGGTTCACTTATAAATGTATCAAAAAATAGTTCTCCCCCATTTTATATTCCCCTTAAAAAAAAATTATATGCTGCACAACTATAGGTTGGATGCAAAGGCTCAAATATCAATTATTCCATTGGAGGTCTATTACATTTTGGGACTAATTCCGAAAATAGATGAACCTAAAACTAAATTCATGTCTTTTAAGGAATTTAGATTAAGAAAAGTGGGAATCTTATGTGATATCCTCATCATGATATGTGGTCATCCAGATCTGGTTGTAATTAGGTTTATAATGATAGTTTATGTGCTTCTGTTATTCGGTATGTATCTAGCCTAGAAAGCGATGACATAAATTAAAGGATGCATAGCTCAAAGACCAGATATGATGATCATTCCATGGGCTAGGAAGTTTATCATGATATCAAGTCAAGGGGTGCAATCTGTTTGCATTGAGTATCTCAAAGTATCATAAACATGTGTTATGTGGGAATTTGTACTTGATGCAATCTTAGAATCAAATCACCTAAAAAATTCAAGGATAAGTCAACTTGGTAAATTTATTAACCTGACTCCATATGAGGTTTTATTAATTGATCCCAAATCTCAGTGGAATATAGTACAATAGGATTCTTATGATTGTTTGGTCACCACCCTAAATGGAGCCACTAGATGGAAAATCAAGGAGGAGGTGGTAAATTTGATGAAATTAGAGGTAGAGAAACATTCACATATATAGTAAAAAAATAAATATATAATTGAGAAAATATAGCAGCTTGGCAAGATGCTGCAAACCAAAATTTAGGTCTTCCAAAGCATGGATCAATTTCAAATTACAACATGGCTATGTACCATAGGAATGGCAAGTTAGGGTAAACTAAGTACAAAGAAAGGCTCAAGTTCAATGTTGTATGGTCAAAAAATTGTAGCTTCATGGGATAATACACATGAGGTATCTTGAAGTAGGTATAACATACACACCGTAATTTTGTGTAAATAGGTAGCAAGTAAATAGGCTAATATGGTGATCATAGACATATGCAATCTATTGTGTCACCCTATACATATAAAAAAGGGATCATGATGTGGATAAAAAAACAAAGCTACAAAATATTGTGGAATTTTGAATTCCATAGGCCATCCTTGGCTTGTTTATTAATACTTTATTCTCCTCTTCCT
Source organism: Wollemia nobilis (assembly GCA_028583015.1). Taxonomy (NCBI): domain Eukaryota; kingdom Viridiplantae; phylum Streptophyta; class Pinopsida; order Araucariales; family Araucariaceae; genus Wollemia; species Wollemia nobilis. The sequence goes on from JAQPPZ010001870.1 coordinate 1,030,151, forward strand.
CTTTTCATCTCCTCCCTATGTTTTTTGTTTGATTCCGTAGCCCAATGGACAAAATGAAGAAAAATATAGTACAAAGTTGCAAGAGATGCACCTCAAAGTTTATAGTAGTTTAAAATAATATTGTCACCACTTGTGCGAAGCTCAGTGATGAACCATGTCATATGAAGGGGTGATGTCAACCAAAAAGGAAAGTTGCAAAAAAAAGGCACTCATATTGACATAAAAGTAATGTTTAAGGATGATTCACATCAAGCTAAATTTTATTTAAAAAACATGCAATTTGAATATATAATTCCTACACATGCCAAGTGGTATAATGATCCCCTATAATTCTATATAAGACTACATGCATCACACAACTGAATCAGTGTTGAAATGATGATGAATTCAAGAGTACTACTAAGAGCTCTCATGGCTAAATATGACCTATAGGATATGTTCTTTCTAAACTACACAAAAAATAAGAAAAGATTTGAAGATGGAAATTAAGCATGGCAATATGTCTATTTTGGAAGCAATAGCTAGCAAATGCAAAGTATGTTTATGGGAATACGATGCTTGACGATATTTGATGAAACAGGAGATTCAGTATGCTACTCTATGTGACAGTTCTATGGATCCAATAGTTCTATTTCTCTTTGTTATCACGTTACCCTAGCTTTGTCTTCCATTTTGTGTTTTTCTTTTGTTTTGTTTTTTTCCATTTGGTTGTTTTTGGTAGGACAATTATGTCATTTAATCCTTAATTTGATGGTACTATTATCCCTCCTACTATAGTTGTACTTCCTCCTCCCTCTTCCTCTCAGTTCTTGTTCTTTCATCCTTCCTTTGTCTTTCCTATGACCAGTCTTCCTTCTTCTCTTCATCGTGACATCTCACTTTTTTGTGTGAGTAACTTCCACCCCATCACCCACCACCCGCCTTTATTTTGTAGTCTCTCTTGGCTATTTTTTATTTCTCTTTCCTATCTATTATTTCTTCCCCTTCCTCCCCATTATAAAGTGTTAAGTTTAAAACCCAACAATCTGAATTCCTGGTTTTCACAAAGTGAAAATCCCTTGTGAGTTACCAAGATTATGGGTAATTTTTGCATCTACCCATGATAAGCTAATAATGGTTATTTTATTTTATTTTACTCTATTTTTATTTCTTAATAAAATCAAGGACCATTAAAGGTTTCATCAACCCTAATCAAAATAGGATGCAAAGACTAAAAGTCCAAGACCAAACGCTTGGTCAGAAGAAAAAGAAAGCAACTAAGGAGCTAGCCTCAAAGCTTGTTAAAGTATCCATGTCTAACTAAAATATAGATAAGAGATGAAGATTTAACTATCACCATAAGGGAGAAGAAATTGTAACTTGGAAGCTCACTAACATTCACTGGGATGAGTAAGGAGAAAATTAACTAAGGAATGGGACCTCCAAAATGGTTTTACTTAGGCATAGTACTTACAGGTGCACGCTTGGCCCTACTGATGAAATTCAAATTCTAACACATTGTCTATACATGGTTTGGAAAAATCTTAAATAAGAGAATGGCTAAGTCAAAATTGTATCGAAAGATTTGTGATGGGCTAAAATCTAGAAAAATATGAAATATCCAGCACATGTAGAAGAAAAAGAGAGAAAATAGCTAAGTACAAAAAGTGTTGAAATATTTGTATCTAACCAGAGTTCGATGGGGTACCAAATATTTGGCCTCATACCGGAGGTCGCTTGAGTCATAGAAATCACTAAGTATTGGAGCTGCCAAAGAATATATACCCATCCAGGACCTGGTATATGCCCAAAAGTCTAGCATAATCAAAGACAAAAATTGCCAAAGTTCCTAGAGTATCGGAGCATTTGTGATGGGCCAAAACTTGATGGGGTGCTAAAGATTCATCCCCCTATTAGAAGTTTCTAGATTAATAAAATGGTTGAGTATGAAGAAGGTCAAAATACTTATACCTAATTGGAGCTCAAAATGCTACTAATTCTCCATCCTACAATTGAAATCTAGCAGAAATAAAATACAGATGAGGGTGAAAGACTTGTACCCAATCAAAGCTTGAAATTATCCCAAATATCCAACACCATGACAAGGATATGATAAGGTAATAATAGGAGAACAAATATGGTTACATGGGGAGATTGGGGTGATATTACAAGAGCAAGATAAGGCAAGTAAAGTGAGACATGTGACAATACTAGCATTGACCCATGACTAGGATCTAAGGGATACTTTGAAGGACCAAAGTCTCAATTGGATGATGTGGAGAGGGGAAGGAATATTCCAAAGCTTAGGGGGATAAAATGTAAGCTAAAGCATCATATCAAAAGAAATAATCCACACTAGAGGTGCAAAGAGACTCCACCTAAAAGTTATAAATCAATAAATAAACCTAAGAAACTTAGTGGTGGAAGGAATCAATATGGAGGGATAGAAGTAAAGAATGACTCTTGATAGGACTATCTCCAATTAAATATTGGAGAAATTTGTTTTTCTAGATGCAAATAATTTCTTGGAACAAACCCAAATTGGCCATGACATCTGCAACTTTTTTGCCTTTGTAATAAACATGTTGAATAACATAATTATTGAGTTTCTATAAAGATATTTTGGATTCTTCAATGAGATTTTAGACACTCTAGGAGGAATTTTGAGTTCCTTTAAGGTAATTAATTGTGTTCATATAATCACCCTCTATAATGATACTAGAAGAGGGGAGGTCATCAAGAAGAGTTAACCCTTGGTAGAGTTCCCTAGACTTAACAAATTGATTGGTTTAAATTCCAATGTTTTTGGCATAGGCAAGGAGAATTTGACCTTGGTTTAAATTCCAATGATTACCTATTTTTGGAATAGGCAAGGAGAATTTGACCTTTATCTACCTCATTAAAATTTAACTTGATCCAGTCCACTTAAGGATGGGACCATTTGATATTGGATCTATTAACAAGAGAAATTATGGGAGGAGCAAGAGTGAAAGGGAAGAGACTTAAGGAAACAAAAAGTCTAGAATTTGTAATAGATTCATGAGATCTAGAAGAGGGGACCAAATAAGAGTTTTCTTTAGCTTTAAAATGCACACATATCCCTATAGAAATAGAAAATTTAGAGATATTGCAAAAGGCTCTAGAATTTCTCTCTCTAAATTTCCTAGAAATAATGAGGGAGGCAAAAGGACCATAGAGATTTGAGGTAATGACAAAATAAGGGATAAGGTCAATGAAGGAAAAGGTCATTGATGGATTTAGGGTGGGCCCAAGTGATTCCAAAATCAATGAAAAAGGAATTGAGGACATTCAAAGAAAATGGGTAAGCAAGGAAAAGTTAGTGGGTGGATTCAAGGTTAGAATTGCAAAGGTAGCACCTATTGGTAATGGTCATACATTTGTATTAGAGGTTTTAAATGGTGGTATTTTTATTTTGGACCATAAGCCAAAAGAAGAAAGTAATCTTAAGAGTGAGATGCTTAAGTATAATGAGATTCACAAGAAACCAATTACCCATGTTGTCCTCTAAGATATTGTAGGCAGACATGATAGAAAACCACCTATCTTCACTAGCTTTCTAGACTAGGGAATATTTAGAATTAGAAATAGGTATGACATAGGTTCATAGAATATTGGAAAGGTCCTTTATAGATCTCATCTATCTTTCATTTAAGTTGTGAATAATGTTTTTCCAAATTTTCCTCTTGTAGTTATTATCCATAAAGTTGCAAACTTTGCTTCCAAAGAGGTGGTCAGTAATAGACTTTAAGATGATCATATCTAGGTGTTCTATAAGGAGGAAATATAGAATCCATGGATCCTTCTATAATTTGATACTCTTACCATTTATTATCTTCTATTTGAATCCTTTTTGAATAAGGTACCTAGAATTTAGTGTTAGTCTCACTATGACACTGAGAGGGGGGGTGAATCAGTGTAGCTCTTAAAAACTTAAATCTTCAATTCTTAATGCCTAAACAAAGAAAGCTTAAAACTCAATAAAGCAAATATACCAAAAGAGCATCACACAACACAAGATGTACCGAGGTTCACCAGTTTTGGCTACTCCTCAAAATTGATTGTTTGGACTCCCATCCAAATCCAGCCTTTGCAAAATACCAATTTTACAATCAATTTACCAGCACCCACTGGAAGGAGCACCAACCCCTGATTTATCTACACCAACAGAAAGGAGCACCAACCCCTGATTTATCTGCACCAACAAAAGGAGCACCAAACCCTGATTTATCTGCACCAACAAAAAGGAGCACCAACCCATGATTTACCAGCACCAACTGGAAGGAGCACCAACCCCTGATTTACCAACACCAACTGGAAGGAGCACCAACCCCTGATGCCAAGCACCAACTTGGACTTCTATTCTGAAACTAGAAGATTGACATAAAGATGCCTTCACTTTTACAAGACCCTGACTGGTCTATTGCTTTCTCAACATCGCCCACTCTTCACACAATACACACCCTGCTCGCTCACCTCCTGTGCACTCTCTTTTAGCAGCACTTTCACCCTTTTTAAGTAGCACGTAATTCTCCGTGCAGACCTCATTTTATAACCATATTGTCTCTTTGTAACTCCAGTTGTAACTCCTTTTATTTCTCATGCGCCACTTGTCAGTTGTAACGCCTTCTAACTGTAACTCCTTTTGTATATATATAGGGTAGGCTTTTCGTCAAACACGTTGCATGTTACGAATTGACACATATACCCCTACCATGACTATTCATCTTCTCAGTATTCGTATTTTTTGTGCATGCATGCATTTTTGATTCTATTTATACGACTATTCGATTTCTCCTTCTTCGACTGTTCTTAAATTAGCTGCATGATTTTCTTTTGTAACGGCCCCTGTAACTGTCATACCACTTCAGTTAACGGTCACATATCTTATTTTGGCTGGGTTCTCTTCTTAGTCCATGCTAAAGCGACCTATCACAAAATTGTGACACTTCTGCCTCTTTGTCCTCTTCTCGGCTTGTACCCGTGAAAACACAACATGTCACGATATCACGACACTTTCGCCTCCTTGCTGCTTTACTTGGTTCATACCCGTGAAAACACAACATGTCGCGATATCGCGACACTTTCGCCTCCTTGCTACTTCTACTTGGCATGTACCCGCAAAAACACAACATGTCACGATATCGTGACACTTTCGCCTCCGTACTCTTCCTTTTTACTTTTGTCGCGATATCGTGACACTTTCGCCTTCTTACTTTCTCTCTCCTCCTAGAGTCGCGAAAATGCGACATGTCGCGATATCGCGACACTTTTTCTCCTTTGCACTTTCTCTTACCTTCGGGTCGTGAAAACGTGACATGTCACGATATCGCGACACTTTTTCATTCTCTTCCTTCCTGCCCTTTCGAGTCGCGAAAATGCGACATGTCACGATATCGCGACACTTTTCCTTCTCTGCCTTCCTGCTCTTTTCAAGTCGCGAAAATGTGACATGTCGCGATATCGTGACACTTTTCCTTCTCTGCCTTCTTGCTCTTTTCAAGTCGTGAAAATGCGACATGTCGCGATATCATGACACTTTTTCCTCCTTGCATTTTCTCTTCGCTCAGACCATGAAAATGTGACATGTCGTGATATCGCGACACTTTTTCCTCGCATTTTCTCTTCGCTTTGGACCGCGAAAATGCAACATGTCACGATATCGCGACACTTTTTCTTCCTTGCATTTTCTCTTTTCTTTGGACCGTGAAAATGCAACATGTCACGAAATCGTGACACCTTTTTCTCTCTTGCATTTTCTCTTTGCTTTGGCCGCAAAATGCAACATGTCGTGAAATCGTGACACCTTTTTCTCTCTCCTCTTTCTCTTTACTTTTGCCTGCAAAAATGAAACATGTCGTGAAATCGTGACACCTTTTTCTCTCTCCTATTTCTCTTGCAATATGTCACGAAATCGTGACACTTTTTCTACTTGCCTTTTTCTCTTCCAACATGTCGCGAAATCATGACACTTTTTCTTTCGTACTATCTCTCTTGCAATATGTCATGAAATCGTGACACTTTTTCTACTTGCCTTTTTCTCCGAACATGTCATGAAATCATGATAGTTTTTCTTGCTTGCGCTTTCTCTCCGAACATGTCGTGAAATCGTGACAGTTTTGCTTGCTTGCGCTTTCTCTCCGAACATGTCGCGAAATCATGATAATTTTGCTTGCTTGCGCTTTCTCTCCGAACATGTCACGAAATCGTGATAGTTTTGCTTGCTTGCGCTTTCTCTCAACATGTCATGATATCGCGATAGTTTTATTTCTTGCTCAACATGTCGCGATATCGCGACAGTTTTCTTTCTTGCTCAACATGTCGCGATATCGCGACAGTTTTCTTCCTTGCTCAACATGTCGTGATATCGTGACAGTTTTCTTCCTTGTGATTTTTTGCATATGGGCCACTTCGATCTTTTGGATAATCACTGTACATACTCTGAAGAACCTCTTAACTCCTGTCCACTTGCATCAACCAATCTGTCTGAAACTCCTGTCCACTGCATCAACCGATCTGTCTGACTGTGTTGACAACAATGACAATACTATTGTTGCACCTTGCTCATCAATCTCCCCCTTTGGAATTGTTGGCAACACACATGCAATTTCCTGTAATTCTTCTCCCCCTTTGACAATAATACCAAAGGGCTGCTGCAGACTCCCCCTGAGTCCATGCACAACATTCTCAGGCACACGTTATGATAGTTAGCAAAAATTACAAACATGAGCAAAAAGATAATCAAATATATAAATGCTCCCTCTGCGTACAACATGTTGTCGCTGCAATATATTCTGCCTCTACTATGGATAAGAAATATGACTCTTGTTTCTTATTGTTCCACGCGACCAACCTATCTCCAAGATAGAATGCACCTCCACTGGTACTCTTTCTGTCATCTACATATCCTGCCCAAATCTGCATCTGGAAATTTGTCCCAACATTGTCCTCAAATATTTCCCAAAGGCCTTCTTCAAAGGCTCAATAAAATCAACTCAACCAATCATCACCAAGCTGGAAACCATCTGGCTGCTCAATATAAACCTCTTCTTCAAGCTTCCCATTCAAAAATGCTGATTTCACATCTGTCAACAAAATTGACAAGTGACTCACACTTGTACCAACTTTTGTCCAACACTGTACCAACACTGCAATTTTATCGAAACACATGTATGGGGCTAGGGAAACATTCTTTCACTAACCAAATTATCTAAACTGTTATAATCCTTAACTTTGGACAGTGGCAGTAAGAACCATCACCAGTACAACAATGACATATAGCAATACTACCAATAATGACAACTCTCAATTTAATCACCACCCTTCATGGCACTTCCACAAACTACATGAACTGAAAACATACTTCGACAACTATACGACAACTTCCCTGACTTCTTGCCTTTCATCCTCAGGTAATCAAACAAATACATAGGAGCATTAAAATGAAACTTCAAGATTGCTCCCCCTGAGGATGTGCTACCTGGAGTTGCTTAGTGCAATAGCGGAGTAATCTCCTTCAGTCCAAGGAGACACGTTTTCCTCTCTTCTTTCTTTCTCCAATATTTCTTGAACTTAGGCTGAAGGTTTTCAACTGCATCCCTATTTTGAACCTTTTCATGAACTTGAACATTTCTCTTGGGTGGTTGTCTCTTGTACATCCTTGATGGATGATTATTTTCCTTTCTTTGATGCACATGATTTCTTCCCCGTCCGTGTTGCATTATTTGTGTCTAATGAAATCTACTGTCTTGCCTTAGATTAGATACAAAAGTTCTTGGACAAGACCTTGCTATGTGCCCATGACCATTACATTTAAAACATTGCACATGGTGTTCAACAGATGTATTTCTACCAAGCATAACTCTTTGATCTATTATTCAATCCACAATACATTGCCTTGTGACCATAAAGGTTGCATCTAAAACAATAGCCATTACAAGCATTATTATGAATAAAGTGAGAGTGATAGAACCTCTTTTGTTGTGGTTGCTTTGTTGTAGATCTCCTTTGAGATTTTCTTCCTTTTGAAGTTTCAGCTTCAAACTTTTCTTGCTTTGATCCTTCAATAGTGGACTTCTTCTTCTCTACAGATTTAGAAGATGAAGGTTGTTCAACTTCATATCCAAGACCAAGCTTAGACATGGGGCTTCTTTGTTGCCTTATCATTTTATCTAGCAACTTTGTGCTCTTCTCAAATTTGAGATTTGTATTGGCCTCTTCTAGTTGTTTCCTCAATAAAACAATCTCCTCTTCTTGTTTGCCGCAAACATCACTTTTATCATCCAGGTGTGACTTCAAAGCTTCTTCTATTTTCTTGGCTTTATGAATTTGCAAGAAGAGATCTTCAATATTATCCCCATATTCTTCCAACTTCTTGGACAAGTCTTTTGTTCTTTTTCCTTTCTATACCCAACTCTTCAAGTGCAGCGATCAACTCACCTTCTAGATATACTTCAGCCTCGGCCTCAAGTTTTTTATTACATTCCTATTTTTCCTCTAGTTTTTTCTTCTTCGAATGCCATGAAAAGAGCTTCATCTGTTTCTTCTTCAGAATCCTCACCGGAGCTGTCTTCTGATGAACTGACATTCTTGGAGATGAAACTTTTCTTCCTGAAGTGGTTGTTTCTGAAATTTGGTTTTTTCTTCCAGTCACTTCTTTCTTGGTGCGATCCTTCATCACTTTCGTCCTTCTCATTAAGTGGACATTTAGCTGCAACATGCCCAATGCCTCCACAGTTGAAACACTTAAATGGTAGCTTTCCTCTGTATTTTCCTTTTCCCCTTATTAGTTTTTGAACAAAGTTTGCTTCCGTTTCATCTGATGTCTCTTCTTCCTCAGATTCTTGTTTTGCTTTTATATTTTTATGTGCTTTAAAAGTAGCTTCTCTTTCTGTGGGTTTGGTTTTTCCTATTCTCATCTCATATGCAGTCAAAGAACCATGCATCTCATCCATACTAAAAGTATTTAGATCTTTAGCTTCTTCTATTGCTGAAACTTTAGAATCAAATCTTTTGGGAAGAGATCTTAGTACCTTTTTCACGACGACAACATCTTCCATTTTCTCGTCGAGTCCTCTAATCGCATTAATGATTCCATTAACTCTCAGCATGTATGCCTCTATGTTCTCATCGTCATTCATCTTTAATGCTTCGAACTGAGCTCGATGCATTTGTAACTTGGCCTCCTTGATCTTATCATCTCCTTCATGAATGCTCCTCAGTTTGTCCCATATTTCTTTTGTCATTTTACAACCCATAATTTTTACTAGTTCACTATCCATTAATCCGCACATGATAGCATTCTTTGCTTTTGAGTTATTCTCAAACAATTTCTTATCGGCAACATCGGTTGGAGAAGTGGTGGGTATTGTGTATCCACTATCTATCGAATCCCAAATGTCGTATCCCAAAGCACAAAGATATGTCTGCATCCTGAGTTTCCAAAATGTGTAATTAGTTCCATCCAACAATGGTGCTTTGTTTGATGAGAAACCTTCACCACCTGCCATTGTCACTTCCAAGATCAACCCTAGCTGATTTAGCCTGACAAGGGAAACCGGCTCTGATACCAATTGTTAGTCTCACAATGACACTGAGAGGGGGGGTGAATCAGTGTAGCTCTTAAAAACTTAAATCTTCAATTCTTAATGCCTAAACAATGAAAGCTTAAAACTCAATAAAGCAAATATACCAAAAGAGCATCACACAACACAAGATGTACCGAGGTTCACCAATTTTGGCTACTCCTCAAAATTGACTGTTTGGACTCCCATCCAAATCCAGCCTTTGCAAAATACCAATTTTACAATCAATTTACCAGCACCCACTGGAAGGAGCACCAACCCATGATTTATCTACAACAATAGAAAGGAGCACCAACCCCTAATTTATCTGCACCAACAGAAAGGAGCACCAACCCCTGATTTATCAGCACCAATAGAAAGGAGCACCAACCCCTGATGCCAAGCACCAACTTGGACTTCTATTCTGAAACTAGAAGATTGACATAAAGATGCCTTCACTTTTACAAGACCCTGACTGGTCTATTGCTTTCTCAACATCGCCCACTCTTCACACAATACACACCCTACTCGCTCGCCTCCTACGCACTCTCTTTCAGTAGCACTTTCACCCTATTTGAGCAGCACGTAATTCTTCGCACAGACCTCCTTTTATAACCATATTGTCTCTTTGTAACTCCAGTTGTAACTCCTTTCATTTCTCATGCACCACTTGTCAGTTGTAACGCCTTCTAACTGTAACTCCTTTTGTATATATATAGGGTAGGCTTTTCGTCAAACACGATGCATGTTACGAATTGACACATATACCCCTACCATGACTTGTTCATCTTCTCGATCATGACTATTCGTATTCTTCTTTGTGCATGCATGCATTTTCGATTCTATTTATACGACTATTCGATTTCTCCTTCTTCGACTGTTCTTAAATTAGCTGCATGATTTTCTTTTGTAACTGCACCTGTAACTGTCGTATCACTTTAGTTAACGGTCACATATCTTATTTTGGCTGGGTTCTCTTCTTAGTCCGTGCCAAAGCGACCTGTCATGAAATCGTGACACTTCTGCCTCTTTGTCCTCTTCTCGGCTTGTACCCACGAAAACACATGTCGCGATATCGTGACACTTTCGCCTCCTTGCTGCTTTACTTGGTTCATACCCATGAAAACACATGTCACGATATCGCGACACTTTCACCTCCTTGCTACTTTACTTGCATGTACCCGCAAAAACACATGTCGCGATATCGTGACACTTTCGCCTTCGTACTCTTCCTTTTTACTTTTGTCGCGATATCGCGACACTTCTGCCTTCTTACTTTCTCTCTCCTCCTAGAGTCACGAAAATGTGACATGTCGCGATATCGTGACACTTTTTCTCCTTTGCTCTTTCTCTTACCTTCGGGTCATGAAAACGTGACATGTCGCGATATCGCGACACTTTTTCATTCTCTTCCTTCCTGCCCTTTTCGAGTCGCGAAAATGCGACATGTCGTGATATCGTGACACTTTTCCTTCTCTGCCTTCCTATTCTTTTCAAGTCGCGAAAATGCGACATGTCGCGATATCGTGACACTTTTCCTTCTCTGCCTTTCTGCTCTTTTCAAGTCGCGAAAATGCGACATGTCGCGATATCGCGACACTTTTCCTTCTCTGCCTTCTTGCTCTTTTCAAGTCATGAAAATGCGACATGTCGCGATATCGCGACACTTTTTCCTCCTTGCATTTTCTCTTCGCTTCGGACCGTGAAAATGCTACATGTCGCGAAATCGCGACACTTTTTCCTCCTTGCATTTTCTCTTCGCTTTGGACCGCGAAAATGCAACATGTCACGAAATCGCGACACTTTTTCCTCCTTGCATTTTCTCTTCGCTTTGGACCGTGAAAATGAAACATGTCGCGAAATCACGACACCTTTTTCTCTCTCCTCTTTCTCTTTGCTTTGGCCCGAAAATGAAACATGTCACGAAATCGCGACACCTTTTTCTCTCTCCTATTTCTCTTTCAACATGTCGTGAAATCGCGACACCTTTTTCTCTCTCCTCTTTCTCTTGCAATATGTCGCGAAATCGCGACACTTTTTCTACTTGTCTTTTTCTCTTCCAACATGTCGCGAAATCGTGACACTTTTTCTTTCGTACTATCTCTCTTGCAATATGTCACGAAATCGCGAAACTTTTCTGCTTGCCTTTCTCTCCGAACATGTCACGAAATCGTGATAGTTTTGCTTGCTTGCGCTTTCTCTCCGAACATGTCACGAAATCGTGACAGTTTTGCTTGCTTGCGCTTTCTCTCCGAACATGTCACGAAATCATGATAGTTTTGCTTGCTTGCGCTTTCTCTCCGAACATGTCGCGAAATCGTGACAGTTTATCTTGCTTGCGCTTTCTCTCAACATGTCGCGATATCGTGACAGTTTTCTTTCTTCTCAACATGTCGCGATATCGCGACAGTTTTCTTTCTTGCTCAACATGTCGCGATATCGTGACAATTTTCTTCCTTGCTCAACATGTCGCGATATCGCGATAGTTTTCTTCCTTGTGATTTTCTTTTGATTTTTAGCATATGGGCCACTTCGATCTTTTGGATAATCACTGTACATACTCTGAAGAACCTCTTAACTCCTGTCCACTTGCATCAACCAATCTGTCTGAAACTCCTGTCCACTGCATCAACCGATCTGTCTGACTGTGTTGACAACAATGACAATACTATTGTTGCACCTTGCTCAACATTTAGAATGAAGTTCCAAAAGGCAGGCCCTTTGGGGATAGTAGCCTCATCTAAGAGTGTGTTATACCAAAAGAATTTCTATTTTATGATATCAATCCATATAGATTTATCATTAGTGAGAAGTTTCCATCCTTGTTTAGCTATGATAGCCAATTTTATATGTTTAACATTTCTAAATATCAGCCCTCCCTATTCATTTTAGAACAAACCTTGTCCCAAGCAGCTAATAGAAATCTTCTGTGAGCCTCATAACCAAACCAAATAATTTTTTCTATATTTGTTCAATTTTGTGGTAAATAGATGCATGGAATTTGAAATTAAAAAAATAAACAAGGATACTTTTAAGGTAATATTGGACCAGAGTGGCTTTCTCAGCCTAACTTAGGTGTTCCCCTTTCCATCCTACAAGATTTTTGTGCAATCTTTCAATGACACTGTTCCAAATAATTTTTGAAGTGCAACTAGAGAAGAGTGGAAGGCCAATATAAGTGGAAGAAATATTTGAAATTGTGCAACAAAGGATTCTATCTATGTTGAGTTGTCTACTAATGGGGGTGTTTAGAAAAAAATCTTGATTTTGAGGTAATTGATCTTTTTCCAAGTAGCTTCTTCATGGATATTAAAAATGGATTTTATGGCTTTAACTTAGGGAATGGATCATAATATGGAAAGGGTAGAATCATCAAAAAACTATTGATGTGTGATGGGGTTGAGCGATGATATTACTTTTATTCTAGAAATGAACCCTTGGATACAAGACACATTAAGGGATCTATCCAAAGCTTCAACAAAAATGATGAAAAGAAATGGTGATAGGGGGTCTCCTTTCCTAAGACCTCTATGACTATTGAAGTAGCCAAAAACTAACCCATTGATGATGACAAAGAATTTGGTATGAGTGATTCATTCTTTGATGAGCTCAATACAATTGTTATGAAATCCAAACTTGTATAGGATAGAAAAGAGAAACTCCCACAACACCCTATCAAAGGCTTTGTTCATGTTAGGATTAAAAAATAATATAACTTTCCTACTTTTAGTGACTGAGTGAATGAGTTCATGAATCATGATGATTCCATTAGTGATTATTCTCCCTTGGACAAATCTTCCTTGGCATGAGTTGATGATGAGGGAGGGATTGCTTTCATCATGTTTGCTATGACCATATTAAGGATTGTATAAGTGAAATTTCACAAGCCAATGGGCTTAAAATATAAGATATACTTGGCACCTATGAATTTAGGTATGAGGGCTAGAAAGGTGGAGTTGACATCTTTTGGAATGTGTTTATTTATTTAGATTTCCTAGATGGATACAACTATATTAGGGCTAACAATATTATAAAAATTATGAAAGAAAAGGGTAGGGAATCCATCAGGGCCTGGGGCATTTTTGCCAAACATGGAAAAGATTATATTTTTTATTTCATCATGAGAGAAGGTATTTAATATGAGGGAATTGATTTCAAGAGAGATCATATAGGGAACGTTGATAAGTAACCTTTCAAAAACTTGAGAATTTACTTGGATCGAGGAGGCATTTAAAGTGGGTGACAACTTCAAGTCTAATATCCATAATGTCTTCAATCATAGTCCCATCAACCTTGATTAATTCCTTGATTTTGTTGAAGTTTCGATGTCTGAGGGTGGTAGCATGGAAAAATTTGGTGTTGGATTCCCCTCCTTTTAGCTAGATTACTCTAGAATTTTATCTTCAAAAGACTTCTTTCTAGGCCAAAATGTTATGAAATTTAGATAAGATCTCATTTTCAACACTTTTGAGGCTTTTTGAATATTTTCCATTATGAAGGACCCCTTCTATGCCAATTAATTACCTTTGAATATTTTATTTTTTAATAAATATGTTGACAAAGACTTCCTTGTTCTATTATTTGAGATTGGATTTGATATATTAGATTTTTTTGGTAACCTAAGTGATGAGCAGACCTAAAAATTGCTTGTTCCACCCCTCATAGATAACAGGTCTAAGTTCATGGTGGTGAAACCACATTGATTCAAAATTGAAATTAGTTTTTAAGGAAGATGTAATTTAAAGACCTTCAAGAAGGATGGGATTATGATTAGAGATAATTTTGGGAATGGAACTGAGTGTGTCATCGTCGAAGAGATATATTACCTCCTTGTAGAGGAGAACACTATCTAGTCTAAGTTGAATGAGTTGATTGTTGAATATCCTACTAATCCAGGTGAAATTCATGCCTCAGCTAAATTTCCATTAATTCATTTTTGTCCAAAAAATTAGCAAATTATTCATAGCATCTAGATGTGATTTTTTCTCCTCCATGCTTGTTAGAAGGGAATATGGGAGAGTTGAAATCACTATATAACATCCATGGTTCATTAGAGAAGATATTTCTCATTTGACTCAAGGTGTTCCAAATAATAGTTCATCTTGGAGGAGTGTTTAGAGCATATACATTTGAAAGATCCCATTTGAATTTGGTGTCTTTGCAAAAAAATAAAATGTTTGTAATTAGATCTAATGAAGATAGGGTATTTATTCAAATTTGGATGGGTACTATAGACATAGAAAACCTCCAAAAGCTCCTTGAGTTGGACTAGTAATAAATTCATTGTTTCTTCATACAACTTTCACTATCTTTTCAACATTGCAATCTTTAATTTTAGTTTTCTGGAGGAGAATTATGGTGGGTTTCAAGTATTTCCTTATGGATTCAACTAGAAATTATCTTGAGTTACCATTTATACCTCTCACATTCCATGATAGGATCTTCATTTTTGACCTTTGGAAGAAGATTTATTTTTCTCTTCATGGGATGAGGGGGTTTTGGTTCGGTGTTCATATTCATTGGTGTGTTTGAGTTTGTTTATGTTTTGTGCTTGTTTATATTTTTATGTTTGTTTGTGTTTTTTTATTTTTTGGTTTGTGTTATTTGTATTTTTTTTTTTTTAGGTATGCTCCTCGAGTGTGCTAAAGGGGGCAGGCTAGGTGTGAGCCCTAGGTAATTTTGGTGAAATAGATACCCCTGCTTCCTTGGAACTTACCCAAAAGTGGCATCCTGAAAGGGGTGTTTTCCACAAATGAAAAAAAAAGTATGAAATACTTTTAAGATTATCCAATACATTGCATAATTTCATCCTTGTCCATGAATTAGATTAAAATTTGAAAAATGAAATCCTTCTAATAGATCAAATATGTTAATCACCAAGGCCCTTGTTGTAGTTAAACTATATTTCTTGAAGGAATTTAAGATGTATATGTTTTTTAGAGATAAAATTATTGTAGCTATCTTGAATCCAAATAATCACTAATATGAGTAACACCATATATTATTTATGATTGAATCCTTCCACAACTAAATATAGGTATATATTGATTGGTAAATAGGTATTAATCACTATGAAGGCCTTAAAGAAATTTATATATTACCTTTTGCAAAGCAAGACCATTATTTTCACGGTACATCTTGACGTTTGGTGTACTATGTTACATGATAAAAAAAGATAAAAGATATTTGGATGGATTAATAGGATACAATAATTTAAAATTAAAATTAAACATAATAAGCTAATCAAGGGTAGGGTTTTATAAAAAATATTAGCAAGGATAATTTCTAAATTACAAGTTGTTCTAATTAAATAAATTGATAATGATTATGTACTGGATGAATGAGCGATATGTGTAGCTATAATGCTATAGGATAGGTACCTAAAGGGTTATCTAGTAAGTAAAGTTCCATTTTTAGAAAGCAACACACTATCAATGACTAGTCAACATTTTATTTAGGAAGAGTTATTATGCTATTTTTATCTACTTCATAAAGGAATATAGACAAGTATCCCTAATCAAATAATACCATGATGAAGGAGGCCACTTAGTTGAACTAAAAATACGTCATAAAAACTTAAGGGTTGTATACTACTAGCCTAACATGTTTAATGATTACTATCAATAATTCAAAGTTTGTAAATCTAGCTATATTTTATAAGGAAGAAAATAGCCCCAATGATATTGAAACCTACCATTGTAATTGAACCATTCTAGTAGTGAGATATTAATTTCATAGGAGATATTAACTTATTGTCTATAATATGCCATATATGGATCCTTATCATCATAGAGTACTTCACCAAGTGTGTCAAAGTGGTCCCAACTAAAGCACCAATCAAGATATAGTGGTGCAACAACTTGAAGATATCATCATTGGGTTTAGAACCCCTACTACCACTATCATAGATAATGCTACCTATTTCAAAGAGTCTAAAATAATGTTGTTCACCCTAGAATAGGGATTCATATTCAAAACTTCATCTAATTATTACTCTCAATGGAATGGATTAGTTGGATCAACTAACAAGAACATCACAAGGATATTGATAAGGATTATTTTGAAATCCTAGAGATACTGGCATGTAAAGCTACTTTAGGCATTATTATCAAATAGAGTAACAACAAGATCATCCATAGGATCATTCCCATACAATATGATATATGGTAAGAAGCCTATGCTACTAATTAATCTTGAGCTTTCTTCCATCCAAATGTCACAATAGCTCAAGTTGTAAGACACTAACATTGAGCCCATGTAATCCTAGACTACATATGCTACTAGTTCTAGAGGAGGAGACAAAGAAAGCTTTAAAAAAAATTATTCAATGACAAACGGATGTGTTAGTCTCAAAATGACACTAAGAGGGGGGGTGAATTAGTGTAGCTCTTTAAAACTTAAATCTTCAACACTCAAAGCCAAAACAAAGAAAACATAAAACCAAATAAAGCAAGTATAACAAGATAACATAACACAACACAAGATGTACCGAGGTTCACCAATTTGGATACATCCTCAAAAATAACTGTTTGGACTCCCATCCAAATTTAGTCTTTGCAAAGCACCAAATTTACAATCAATTTACTAGCACCCACTGGAAGGAGCACCAACCCCTGATTTATCTGCACCAACAGAAAGGAGCACCAACCCCTCTACCAAGCACCCAATTGATTTTGAAATTGTTAATAAAATGACATATATGAATGTCTTCATTGAAACCAAAACCATATATGGTATGTAAGCTCAAAATCTAAAACTTTCTATTTCATCCAGTATAACATCCCTCTCTCTGCATTACTCAAAAATTGAATCTTCTCTTCTCACAAAAAAAAAAGTATTGTTATCTTAGCTCGTTTTGTCAATTGCTAAAATATTTTTACGTATTGTGCAACACTTTGTCTGTGAACTCCTCAAAAAATTTCAACCAGAATGGATATCATATGAGGAAGTTATGCCCAAAATACTGAAGTGACATTTTTCACCACTCTCCAAAAATCATGGATTTTCAATCTTTATTTTTCTCCACACACACTTCTCTCTTTGCAAAATAAAGTCCCCACTTTTCAATAAAATCCCTTGTCACTTAAAAATCACACACTTTCATTCTTTTTTCCTTTTCAATTTTAAAATAATTTTATGTAATGAAGCTTCTTAAAACAATATAACTTCTTTTTTTTTTATTTTGAGAAAGCATTTCGTCAAACATGTCACATGCAAAGAATTGACACCTTACTCGTTCTCTTACTTCGGAGCCATGTGACACCTCAAAAAAAAAATGAAAGATGATCTATTTTATGCCTTGAAGGTGTAACAACACTGAAACCAAAACTCTGGTGACTCTGCAAGGTCAAAATGGCCAACTGAAGGATTTTGCACAAGTGGAACAAATTGACATAAAAGTGACATATACTGTTTTTGCAACAATCATAAATCTCACCTCGTAAATATATTTTCTATGAAATGTGAAACATATAATATCCACAATACTGAATACATCTAGTCTGAATATCACTGTATAACTCCTTACGGTTTACCTGTACCACCTCCATGAAAACTGCTGCTCACACACTTTTTTCGAAAGGAGCATTTTTGTGACAGTATTGTAACGCTTGTAACATTCGCCTTGTTTATCTGTTTTGGTGGAAATTTGGAACACATGTTATTGAAGATAAATAATGCCTCAAGTTCAAATTTCACTATCAAATTATTCTCATTTTTCTCGTAGTACTTCTAATAAAACTGCCCTTTTTTTGGCCTATACAACCATTTGCCAAATCATCCGCCAAGATACCGAAAACGTCACCGATCAATCCAAAAACTGTGCTGACACCTCCAATTTTTTTTTGGAGTATTTCCTAACATGATGGTATGTTCCAAACTAATCCATCCTATCCAAATGTGCCTGTGATGACTTTTGCAATTTTTTAACTTCTTGATGATTTTTTCAACTTTTGCAAATTTGCACGAACAACCTATAATAACTTCATCCAAACATCAAAAACATCCTCATAAGCATTTAAAATCATTGTACATACTCTAAAAAACCTCTGAAAAACTATCCACTGCATCAACTTTTCCATTTGAGTGTGTTGACAACAATGACAATACTATCATTGCACCTTGCTCAACAATCTCCCCCTTTGGAATTGTTGGCAACACACGCACAGTTTCCTGTAACTCCTCTCCACTTTGACAACAAAACCAAAGGGTTGCTGCAAACTCCCCCTGAGTCCTTGCACAAAATTCTCAAGAAAAAAATATTACACTTAGCAAAAATCACAAACATGAGCAAAAAGATAAACAAATACACAAATGCTCCCCCTGAGAATGTGGCCCCAATAGCTAGTCAATTTTTGGGAAGTGTGATCACTCCCAATTTCTTGTGAAGGCACTCAAAGACTTCCTTGGACAATGGTTTGATGAATATATCCACTACTTTCTCTGTTTTTGGAACATAATCCAACTTAACCTCACCTTTCGCAACTTAGTCCTTCAAAAAATGATACCGGATAGCAATATGTTTTGTGCAAGAATGCATAATCAAATTCTTTGAGATGTTAATGGCATTGGTGTTATCACAATTAACTAAAATTGGCTCACTAAAATTAAAGCTAAGATCCTTCAAATTTTATTTCATCCATAACACCTACGTACAACACGTTTTCACTGCAATGTATTCTGCCTTTCTTTGTGGATAAGGAGACTGACTCCTATTTCTTACTGTGCCACACGACCAACTTGTCTCCAAGATAGAATGCACCTCCACTGGTACTCTTCCTATCATCTACACATACTACAAAATATGCATCTAAATACGTAATAAGGGTGAATTTCTTACCTTTTGGATACCATAACCCATACTCCATAGTACCCTTGAGGTACTGAAGAATCCTCTTCACTGCTGTCACATGAGTCTCCTTAGGACTAGCCTAAAATTGTGCTACCATGCATACTGCCTAAAAAATATCTGGTCTAGTAGCTATCAAGTACATTAAGCTCCCAATCATAGATCTATACATAGTTTGATCAACATTTGGATATTTATTATCCTTGCCCAACTTGCAACCTATTGTCATGGGAGTGTTAACTGGCTTACAATCCT
Source organism: Wollemia nobilis (assembly GCA_028583015.1). NCBI lineage: Eukaryota > Viridiplantae > Streptophyta > Pinopsida > Araucariales > Araucariaceae > Wollemia > Wollemia nobilis. Next base: position 1,049,813 of record JAQPPZ010001870.1, read on the forward strand.
CCATTGTGAAGTTTTTCAGCATCTCTTTCACATATTTAATTTGAGAAATAAATATGCCCTTCTCCTTTTTATTAACTTGCAATCCAAATAAATACGAAAGTTCACCAATCATTGACATTTCAAATTATTTCTGCATCTTAATTGCTAAATCTTTACACAACTCATCTTTGTTGTTGCCAAATATGATATCATTTATGTATACAACAAGAACAATATGATGACCATTTTCTATTTTGACATACAAATTACTATCCACCATACCTTTATTGAACCCTTGTTGAGTAAGATAATTGTCTAGCCTTGCATACCATGCTCAAGGTGCCTGTTTTAAGCCATATAATGCTTTATTCAACTTGCAAACCAAGTTGGGATCATCACCAAGCTGGAAACCATATGGCTGCTCAATATAAACCTCTTCTTCAAGTTTCCCATTCAAAAATGTTGATTTCACATCCATTTGATAAACTTTGAAATTCTTGTAAACTGCTAAAGCCAAAAATATTCTAATTGCCTCTAGTCTGGCCACAGGTGCAAAGGTTTCCTCAAAGTCAATACCTTCAACTTGTGCATAGCCTTTGCATACCAATCTTGTTTTGTTCTTGACTACTTGTCCGTCTTCATTCAATTTGTTTCGAAATACCCATTTAGTATCGATTACATTTTTATTTGCGGGTCTTGGTACTAATTCCCAAGTCTTATTTTTCTCGATCTGATCTAATTCTTAATTTATTGCCTTTACCCAACTTTCATATTTGCTTGCATCAACAACATTTTTGGGCTCAATGCTGGATAATAAAGAGTAGTTACTTACTAATTTTCTTCTTTTCTGAACACCAACTTTGGGGTCTCCAATTATTTGCTCTCTAGGATGATCTTTCTGCTAGCTACCTGTTTTGAATTTCTTATTTTCTTCCACTTCTAAATCACTATTTGAATCCTCTGAGTCAATTTTTGGTTTCTTTTTCATTTCCTTTTCCTCATCTCTTTCAATGACCTCTTCATAAATTGGGTAGTTCTCTTCACAGCTAATTACTCGTTCCCTTCCTTCATCAACTTTAACATCGACACTATACATAATTTTCCTTAGCCTCTTGTTGTAGCATTTGTAAGCTTTGCTTTTTGACGAATAGCCAAGAAAAGTACCTTCATCCACTCTATCTTCAAACTTACCAAGATTTTCTTCAGTTCTTTTGATGTAACACTTGCTACCAAAAACTTTAAAGTATCTTGTTGTTGCCTTTTTATGGAACCACAACACATAAGGAGTTTTGCTTTCATGCATCCTCAACATGCACCTATTTTGGATGTATACCGTAGTATAGATTGCCTCTTTCCAAAATCCATCTGCTACTTTGCTCTCATTCAACATAGTCTGTGCCATTTCCTGCACTGCCATGTTCTTTATTTCTACCATACCATTATGTTGAGGTGTCTTGGCTACTAAAAATTGTCTCCTAATGCCATATTTTTCACAATACTCTGTGAAATCCTCTAAAATAAACTCTCCTCCTCTGTCTGACCTTAAAAATTTAATCATTTTTCCTATTTGATTCTCAACTTGGTTATTGAAAACCTTGAATATCTCAAAAGCTTCTGATTTATACTTCAAAAATAGTACCCATGTCATCCTCGAATAGTCATCTATACATAACATGAAATATTTATCATTGTTTATGCTTTGCATTCTCATGGGTCCACATAAATCAGTATATACTAGTTCCAAAGGTTTGCTTGTGTAGTACTCTTTTGTTTTAAATGAGACTCTAGTTTGCTCCCCCTTTGACATGAAGTACAAATGCTATTTGATGGTTTTCTAATGGTGGGAATATCTCTCACTGATTTCTTTAAGCTAATTTTTACTAGATTATCAAAACTGATATGATAAAGCCTCTTGTGCCACAACCAATTCTCTTATTTCTATCTAATAAAGCAAGCTCCTTCTAAAGTCTTTGATAGAGTGTACAGGTTGCCAGATGTCTTTGATCCAGTTGCTATCAACTTCCCATTGTTTACCTTTCTAACTTCATAACCTTACTTCTTAAAGATCACTTCATGACCTCTATCACAAATCTGACTTACGCTCAACAAGTTATGCTTCATACCAACCACAAAAAAGACTTCTTTTGACCTGATTTTTTTGTCACTAATCTTAAATGAACCTCTACCAACTATCTTAGCTCCATCATTGTTTCCAAACTTTACTGAACCACCTTCATATTGCTGCAACTTCTCAAATTTGTTTGTCACATGTCATATGACTGGAGCATCCACTATCAAGTGTCCATGGTGTAGATTTATTCTACGCTTTAAATATTGTCTGTATGATCAAGGATTCCTTTTCTTCCTTAGGTCACTCTTTTTCTTTCCACTCAGGTTTAATTACAATTTTGGGCTCTTGTTTTGGCTTTTCTTTTTCAGTAGCTTGTGCATGTTTTTCGGAAAATTTTCTATTTTATCTTATTCTATTTGGCTGAAATTTTCTTCCCTGAAATTGATTTGATGCAAATGTACTTCAATAATTTCTTGCAATATGCCCAAAATTATGACAGTTATAACATTCTACTGCATAATCCATCAAAGGTGAAAAAGCATTTCTATTGGTAAAATTCATGTTGAGTGGTATTTTCACCCAATTGTGAAAGTACACTCTCCTTTAGGATTTGGGTTCCAAATCCCCTCTTGCAAAGAAGTTAAACAAACAACTTCTCCAAGGTCTCCGCTATATTAGCATTTGCATATGTGTATTAGTAATCTCAAATAAAGATATTCAATTTAAATGCTTGGAACACCTTAGTGATTGCAAGTAACTGTAAACAAGGGGCAATGTTGGTTTATTTTACCATGAAACTTTAGTGATTGTTCATTGAACCAAAATAAAGCAAATGTGAGTTGGCCCTCATATGACCTTCAATGTGATGCTCAAATTACCCCTCTTTCGTAAAATCAGAATTTTTATGAAGAGAGGGCAATTTTAGGCTCCAAAAATGGAAATTTGTGAAATGCCATAAAACATAACTCCTTCAATGAAATTGGAATTTTCATGAAGGGAATGTCATCATAGGCTCATGAGTGAAAAACAAAACTGAAAAAATGAAATTTGACCTTAAAATGGAAATTTTCTATTTTCGGATTTTTAAAATCTGTAGTAAAACAACAACTTCGATGAATTTTTAAAAATACTAAACAACTCCAAAAATGAAATTTCAAAGTGCGTATTGGAAGTCTGAAGTATAACCTACGCAATGGTGAAATTATTTTTGGATTTTGAAAATTTTTAAATGTTTATTTTAATGCCTGAAAATTAAAAAAAATTAAAATTTCTGGAAAATAAAATGTAGAAAATGAAAATGAAATGCAGAAAATGAAAATAAAATGCATTCAGTATGATGCTATCCTATTTCGACAAAACCGAAGATGTGAGGTTTCCATGCATGCAACCTAACCTATTGGACTTGCAAAACAAGCACAATCCGGATAAGCTAAGTGCTGGCTCCTAGGGTTTTAAATGAGGTTTTCAGATTTAGACATTCGCATGAAGCAACCAAGAAACTTGCATAAACTCCATTTACAAGCCTAAAATCTGAAAAGGGGAAAAATAGACATTTAATCTTGCATGCAGAAAATGACTCCTTCTTTCTTGTCCATAAGATGCAACTTTCTGAAACTTTCTATATTAAAAATTTGTCATTTTACAATAACAGAAACTTCTGGTTTTCCCAAACCAGTCCATGGAAGAAAAACAGCCCAAACAGGTCCAGAATGGCCCTCTTGCCTTCAAATCTGCAACTCTGCTCGCAGCAGTTTCCAACCCCTCAAAACATCCTTGCCTGGCGTATTTAAAATTTTTAGGAAGCTTTTCGTTTCATTTTCCAATGGTTGTTCGTTTCACCTTCCCTTGTGCATGCATGTGTTTTGGTTTCCAAAAAGGCTTTTCGTTTCTATTTTGTGGCCCTTCATTTCATTTTCTCCACATGGGCTTGCGTCTGTTTCCTTTCGTGTGTAACGTTTTGTCTTATTCATTGGATTTTGTCCTTATGTCCACGTCACTATGCAATATTCAGTTTCACTGTCCCGCCTGCCCCTTTTGAGTCACAAAAATGCAACATGTCACGATATCACGACACTTCCTTGCTCTCTTTTGTTGCTTTTAGCCGAGAATGTAACATGTCGCGATATCGCGACACTTTTTTTTCTTTTGGCCGCAAATGCAACATGTCGCGATATCGCGACACTTTTCTTTCGAATGCAACATGTCCGATATCGCGACACTTTTTCTCTTTTGCCTGAAAATGCAACATGTCACGATATCGCGACACTTTTCTCTTTTGCCTACAAAAATGCAACATGTCGCGATATCGCGACACTTTTTCTCTTTTGCCGCGACAATGCAACATGTCGCGATATCGCGACACTTTTTCTCTTTGGCCACGACAATGCAACATGTCGCGATATCGCGACACTTTTTCTCTTTTGGCCGCGACAATGCAACATGTCGCGATATCGTGACACTTTTCTCTTTTGGTCGCGACAATGCAACATGTCGCGATATCGCGACACTTTTTCTCTTTTGGCCGTGACAATGCAACATGTCGCGATATCGTGACACTTTTTCTCTTTTGGCCGTGACAATGCAACATGTCGCGATATCGCGACACTTTTTCTTTCTTCTTTTTTTGCCGCAAAAATGCAACATGTCGCGATATCGCACATTTTCTTTCTTATTCTTTCTCTTCTATTTTGGCCATGAAAATGCAACATGTCGCGATATCGCGACACTTTTTCCTCCTTGCTTTTCTCTTTGCTTTGGACCGCAAAAATGCAACATGTCACGATATCGTGACACTTTTTTCTCCTTGCGGTGTTTTGCTTTTTCTTTGATCTTTAGCATATGGGCCACTTCGGTCTTCTTGGAAAACATGCAAAAAGGTGGGTCCCCAATTTTGGGGTACGTTGTGGAGCAGCCACAACAAATGGTGACTCTATTGGGAAATGCTCCTGAGCATTTCGGTGAGAAACCCAACCTGAAAACCTACAACTCAACTACAAGCATTAGAAAATATCCAAAGAATGTAAATAGACCAGAAATACATGAAGCATTAGAATTATTAAGCATCAGCTCGGTGTGTGCAATGTGCTTCATTCCCTATCATTTGAAACTCGTTCAACTTTCCATTGTCAGTTTCACTTATGATTCATATGCAAGGCTATGAATGATTTGTGCAGGATTTGATGTATGACAACTATGCTAGAGATATAACAACCTGCTTTGCAAAGGCTCAAACTTTCTAGTATCATGAACAAACATATTAAAACTGTCAAACCCTCTTAGGACCAAATATGAGTATACCGAATTAATTTACTAGATCCCAAAGTTGGTTATGTGTCACTACCATCTTGAACCCATGTGCAAGTGTAAGTGAAATCAGAGCTTTGGGGAATAGGATTCCCAACCTAAGCGAGATGGGAATTTAACCCTATCCTTACTACTCGGATCTGGAGTTCATTACCTCATCTTGAACAAAATGATTTAACCTGTTATGGATGAAACTGTCGAGCTAGCCTGTCCGTTTGAGCGATCAATGGTCTTGCTTTTAGACAAGACATGTTGCCACGCATGAGCATACTCCACCGCCGATCGAGCGTCTATAGCCTCGATGGAGATCAACCCCATAATCCAGGATTTGACTTTACTTTTGATTTCTTGAACCTTGGGGATGACTACCCATCCTTGCAAGGGACATGTAGTACGATCCTTCCAATCCAATATCAATGATGCAATAAAAGTAGAATAAAAAATATTTGCTTTGGAACTTCAAGTTCTTGAGCAGGCAAAATAGAAGCTTTGGGGAATCGGATTCTCAACCTAAGCGAGATGAGAATTAGACCCTATCCTTACTACTCCATGAAGGTCAAATCAGAGCTTTGGGGAATTGGATTCTCAACCTAAGTGAGATGAGAATTAGACCCTATCCTTACTACTCCATGAAGGTCAAATCAGAGCTTTGGGGAATCAGATTCTCAACCTAAGCGAGATGAGAATTAGACCCTATCCTTACTACTCTGATTTTAGACTTTAAGCACTATGGGAGTGGTAAAAACCACTATTTTAAGGATTATGTTGCATGATAGGACAGACACGAAATACTCCTTTCACCTCACCTTTTCTTCCAAGTATGGTTTTGACCATTTTACTCAAGATTCTCTTTAATATGTGTAGAACGTGCTTGGTTCAAGATAGTTCGGGCATCAGTTCCCAACCTTAGGATCCTTTTAATATATGTTATGTAATAACCCTAAGAGGATTCGACACCTTTTCAATGATTGTATTTGAAATGTAGATGCAACTGAGATGAAATGTATATGCAATGTCGAATGTAACATGAGATATGGATGAATGCATTGCTCTTTTTGAAATGCGGATGGAGTATACCACCTACTTTACCATAATGTGTAAACTCGACAACTTCATGCATCACAAGTTCCAAACGATATTCTTTAATGTGTTTGCGATACTCGTGGAGCTTTCTGCAATACAATTCCGATGTTTCATATTCTCTTAGTCTTAGTCAACATTCATAAGGACATAAGTTGACATAAGGACATAAGTTGACATAATTTGGAGTTTTTTTTTTTTTTTTTCAAAACAAACCAAAAGTGTCCAAAGGACCAACACACAAAACTTAAAACCAAAACTGAAATGCAAACCCAACATCACAAACCAAAAAATTATATACAAATGTACAATATGGTACAAGATGATGCAAAGCTTGGACTATCACTTTCCCGGATCCCAAACATGATTAGAACATTTCAAAAGACATATGACACAATATGTATGCCAAATGTTGTAGGAATCCAACAACAATAAGATCAAACCAAGCAATGCAACAAAATTCAACTTGCCTCGCTCTCCCCACCAATTTGATTTAGTGTCATTAGTACTCTCATAGGTGAGATTCAAATCATCAAATTGATTAGACAATATTTGATCTTCAATTTCATCTCGTCTATTCTTTAAGGTATAAATTTCATATTTCCATTCATGATTTAGAATTAGGCTTTCTTTATCCAAAATGAAACTTTGTAAGCAAGAGCCTATTTCCAAAAATTTTAAAGCCAATTCATTTTCCATGTTCTTAGGCCAATCAAACTTGTGCAACAATTTGCAAGAATCTAGGATATTTACTAAATGAGGATCAGTAAAAGTTTTTACCCTAGACTCCATTATCAATTGTTGATGAATTTGATTTAACAATTCATGTGCCTCAACCTCTTTTTCATTCATGCAAGTAATTTTATTAAAGGTGTGATTAGAAGTCAATCCTTGTTTTTCATTCACCTTCAATGGCATTTCATCATAAACATCCTTCAAATTCAAAACATGTTCATGCAAATCTTCACCTATAGCTTGGGTGTTTGAACACAAAAGGTTAGATTCTACCTTTTGCACATTTTCATTTACCAACACTTGGTGAGAAATCACAATTTCTTCATTTATTACCTATTCATCAAACATACCAAAATATGACACCCAATCGAAAACATGTTCATCTTTCTCAATCCTCAAATTTTGTTGGTCAAAGTGTATGTCAAGTAATCTATCTTGATGATCACTCATTTGAGTTGCTTCCAATTGATCAATCTCTTTGTCATTTGGTTCCAATTCCTTATTCACCATCCATGGCATCTCTTCATGTGAGATAGAAGTTTCAACATCTTGTATATCCAATGGAATAGGAATTTCATCAATAGGGGTGTGAGAAAATAACACATCATCATATCTCCCCCAACCATTGTAAAAATTGTCATCCAAATTCATGGAATGAAATTCCATAGTATTTGTGACATGATCTTTTGATTCATTTGTCAATTCTTTTTCTTCTTTGTCCTTGGTAGTAAGATCATTATAATCTTCCAAAATTTGATGAGATTTGAAACCCTCTTCCAAAACATCCTCAAATTGTACAGGAGTTGTAATATCTTCCTTTGAGTAGGTGATTATGTTATCCTGCATATCAATTGACACAAAGAGTTCATTAGAAGGTTTAGAGTGAGCATATTCATCCAATTTCTTCCAAGAATCATGGCGATCATCTTCCAAAATTAAGTTATGATGCTCAACTATTTCTTCAACATCTTCTAATTGATCAAAGTGTATCTCATCAAATTCACCTTCACCTTCCTTAGATGGTTCAATTATTTCCAAAAGTGGGCTATTTCTTGAATTCAAATTGGTAAGGCTATCATAGTCCAAATTAGTAACCCATGATTCAATTTTATCACAATTTGGAGGGTGAAGAATTTCTTGATCATTATTTTCAATCATTTCATCGAGTGTGTCTTCCAAGAACAAGTGGTGCAATTCTATCATATCTTCAAATTCATTTATTGATTTTCTTCCGATTTCGCTTTCAACCACTTCATTCAATTCTATGGCAGTTTCTGTCCTATCACATATCTCAAACCGAGTTGACTTTAGGACACCATTATGTGAATAATCATGCATCTCTATGAATGAAATCATCTCAACATGATCCTCATTAGTGGATGTTGGATTGGTAACTTGCACCTCCTCTTGGACTACATCTAAGGTGGTTGTAACATTTGGACACTCAAATTCATCCCCTTGATCATTCACCTTAGGTATTGTTGGATTGGAGGGTGCTATATTCAATGGTTGATGTAGGTTGGTATCACTAACCCCAAAAGAACAATCTTTCGTGGGAGCATGTTGTGCCTTTTCTTCTTCCAAAACTTGTTCTACCTTTTCAAAGATCTCATAGATCATCTCTAGAGACAATTCATCCAAGTTTTCCTTAATGAGTGTAGCAAGTGTGGGGGGTATGGCTCTCAGGTATACTTCAATAGCTTCCTCTTCCGATGTACCCAAACTTTCCCACATTTGAGAGTACAATTCACGAAACCTCACACTGAATTGACTCATGGACTCATTAGGCTCTTTACACATAGAGGTGAATTGATTTTGCAACCTATCCAAGTCAACTTGATTACCAAAGTGATAAAGATAGGCTGCTTCTAATTGGCTCCAAGAAGTCTTAACCTCCATGGGTAGATGGCAATACCACGAGAATGATCTATCACCCACAATGTATGGGAAGAACCTACAAGCAATAGGCTCACAAAATATTTGAAATTGACATAATGTGAACTTATAGATATGTAGATTTTGTAGGTATCCCGATGCCACCTCTTGATTAAAAAGTCGTAGAAACTCCAATAACATTTCATGAATTTGATAAGGTGTTCCAAAGGTAGAATGACATTCATAATACTTTCCTAATGCAGATACCATCGTTTCTCTTAGGGACATCATTTCTTCTCTTAGGGATACAATTTGCTCCTCAGATGTTGCCATTAGTGAAACTCAAAGAATAACTTCAAAACCAATTTGTTAGTCATGAATAAAAGAAGGAACCATGACAAAGCAATATTCTAAAAATGTAAATTAGTTTCTGATTCACCAGATCGCATATGCACAAGTGAAGAGCATACTCCTAGTGTTGTAGGCTTTCTGATTCACAAGATCGCATTACACGCAAGTGAAGAGCATAATACCGACAACAAATACATTTTAGACAAAATAATTCCTTACAAATAAGCATGAAATGACTCGCAAATATCAAACATGTAACGTATGAATAATCATGTTAGCATCAACCAAGAGATGTATCCATTAAAATCAAATGAAAGTAATTGCATGGAGACAACCTCGTTAGTCAAGACCAAAAATTTTCAAAATCAAATCAAAACACATTATTCCTGTATGAACAATCAAAAGCGTTAGAACAATGCATAGCAATTCATGTCCTCCTTTTAACACTACAAGGTTGTATTGTTAAAAGAGGGCTAAAGATAATAATCAATAGGGCATGAAATATTCAAAATTTAAATCCCTATAGCATTTAAATCACACTCAAATAAACCAATTCAGGCCCTCCTTCTAGCGCCAAAATGTTGAGTGGTATTTTCACCCAATTGTGAAAGTACACTCTCCTTTAGGATTTGGGTTCCAAATCCCCTCTTGCAAAGAAGTTAAACAAACAACTTCTCCAAGGTCTCCGCTATATTAGCATTTGCATATGTGTATTAGTAATCTCAAATAAAGATATTCAATTTAAATGCTTGGAACACCTTAGTGATTGCAAGTAACTAGAAACAAGGGGCAATGTTGGTTTATTTTACCATGAAACTTTAGTGATTGTTCATTGAACCAAAATAAAGCAAATGTGAGTTGGCCCTCATATGACCTTCAATGTGATGCTCAAATTACCCCTCTTTCGTAAAATCAGAATTTTTATGAAGAGAGGGCAATTTTAGGCTCCAAAAATGGAAATTTGTGAAATGCCATAAAACATAACTCCTTCAATGAAATTGGAATTTTCATGAAGGGAATGTCATCATAGGCTCATGAGTGAAAACATGAAACTGAAAAAATGAAATTTGACCTTAAAATGGAAATTTTCTATTTTCGGATTTTTTAAAATCTGTAGTAAAACAACAACTTCGATGAATTTTTAAAAATACTAAACAACTCCGAAAATGAAATTTCAAAGTGCGTATGGGAAGTCTGAAGTATAACCTACGCAATGGTGAAATTATTTTTGGATTTTGAAATTTTTTAAATGTTTATTTTAATGCCTGAAAATTAAAAAAAATTAAAATTTCTGGAAAAATAAAATGCAGAAAATGAAAATGAAATGCAGAAAACTGAAAATAAAATGCATTCAGTATGATGCTATCCTATTTCGAAAAAACCGAAGATGTGAGGTTTTCATGCATGCAACCTAACCTATTGGACTTGCAAAACAAGCACAATCCGGATAAGCTAAGTGTTGGCTCCTAGGGTTTTAAATGAGGTTTTCAGATTTAGACATTCGCATGAAGCAACCAAGAAACTTGTATAAACTCCATTTACAAGCCTAAAATCTGAAAAGGGGAAAAATAGACATTTAATCTTGCATGCAGAAAATGACTCCTTTCTTGTCCATAAGATGCAACTTTCTGAAAATTTTTGTATTAAAAATTTGTCATTTTACAATAACAAAACTTCTGGTTTTCCCAAACCAGTCCATGGAAGAAAAACAACCCAAACAGGTCCAGAATGGCCCTCTTGCCTTCAAATCTGCAACTCTGCTTGCAAAAGTTTCCAACCCCTCAAAACATCCTTGCCTGGCATATTTAAAATTTTTAAGAAGCTTTTCGTTTCATTTTCCAATGGTTGTTCGTTTCACCTTCCCTTGTGCATGCATGTGTTTTGGTTTCCAAAAAGGCTTTTCGTTTCTATTTTGTGGCCCTTCGTTTCATTTTCTCCACATGGGCTTGCATTCATTTCCTTTCGTGTGTAACATTTTGTCTTATTCATTGGATTTTGTCCTTATGTCCACGTCACTATGCAGTCTTCGTTTCACTTTTTTGATCACAAATGCAACATGTCGCGATATCGTGACTACTTTCCTCTTCTTTTAGCAAAAATGTAACATGTCACGATATCCGTGACACTTTTTCTTTCTTTCTTTTGGCCAAAAATGCAACATGTCGCGATATCATCGACACTTTTCTTTCGAAAATGCAACATGTCGCGATATCGCGACACTTTTTCTCTTTTGGCCGTGAAAATGCAACATGTCGCGATATCGTGACACTTTTCTCTTTTGGCCACAAAATGCAACATGTCGCGATATCGTGACACTTTTTCTCTTTTGGCCGTGAAAATGCAACATGTCGCGATATCGCGACACTTTTTCTCTTTTGGCCGCGAAAATGCAACATGTCGCGATATCGTGACACTTTTTCTCTTTTGGCCGTGACAATGCAACATGTCGCGATATCGTGACACTTTTTCTCTTTTGGCCGTGACAATGCAACATGTCGCGATATCGCGACACTTTTTCTCTTTTGGCCGGACAATGCAACATGTCGCGATATCGCGACACTTTTCTCTTTTGGCCATAAATGCAACATGTCGCGATATCGCGACACTTCTTAGACAATGCAACATGTCACGATATCGCGACACTTTTTTCTTTTTGGCGAAAATGCAACATGTCGCGATATCGTGACACTTTTTCCTCCTTGCTTTTCTCTTTGCTTTGGACCATGAAAATGCAACATGTCGCGATATCGCGACACTTTTTCTCTTTTGGCCGTGACAATGCAACATGTCGCGATATCGTGACACTTTTTCTCTTTTGGCCGTGACAATGCAACATGTCACGATATCGCGACACTTTTTCTTTCTTGCTCTTTCTCTTTGCTTCGGACCGCGAAAATGCAACATGTCGCGATATCGCGACACTTTTCTTTCTTGCTCTTTCTCTTTGCTTCGGACCATGAAAATGCAACATGTCGCGATATCGCGACACTTTTTCCTCCTTGCTTTTCTCTTTGCTTTGGACCATGAAAATGCAACATGTCGCGATATCGCGACACTTTTTTCTCCTTGCGGTGTTTTGCTTTTTCTTTGATCTTTAGCATATGGGCCACTTCGGTCTTCTTGGAAAATATGCAAAAAGGTGGGTCCCCAATTTTGGGGTACGTTGTGGAGCAGCCACAACAATTCCTTAGTCCTACATTATACTTGCAATCTGAGATATTATGTCCATAACCATTGCATTTAAAACAGTAACCAAAAAAGAGATGATTGAACCTGGGTGGTGGTCTTTGCCATGTTGTCGTAGGATCCATAAATCTTCTTCTTATTTGATGTGTGACATTGGTGAATCCATCATTGTCAATTCTCCTTTCGTGCCTTGCATTATTGTTATCCTTTGCATGATTCATTTTTTCTTGATCAACCTATTTCTCCTCTTCATTTTTTGTGGATTCTTAATTTATGGCCTTTGATCCATTTGACGATTCTACTTCATCAAAACCCAAACCAAATTTGATGCCTGTAGTATTTCGGTTATTTATGATCTTATCCAGCTTCATAAAACTTTCTTCACATTTGTGATAACAACTAATTTTATGATTCATATCTTCTAGCTGCATTCTTAAACCAACAATCTCTTCTTCTAGCTTGCTGCAATAATCTATTTTCATGGTTATTTGCACTTCGAGATTTCGAAGATTTTCTTGGATTCTTCTATCTATACTTTCAAATTTGTTATGATTTCATTTACATCCTCAAGCTTTCTTGAAATTTTCTTATTCTTTTTTCTTTCTATCTTCAATTCATCTAGAGCTACAATTAGTTCCTCTTTCAAATTCACTTCTGCATCAATTTCTTCTTCATCACATTCCTGTTATTTTTTTGGTTTTCTTTTTTGAGTGCCAGAAAATAGCTTCACCTGTTTCCTTTTTAGAATCCTCACTGGAGCTATCTTTTGATGAACTGAAATTCTTTAAGATGAAACTTTTCTTCTTGAAGTTGTCTTTTCTAAAATTTATTTTTTTCTTCCAGTCACTTCTTTCTTCGTGCGATCCTTCATCACTTCTGTTCTTCTCATTAAGTGGACATTTAGCTATAAAATGCCCAACGACTCCATAGTTGAAACATTTAAATGATAACTTTACTCTGTATTTTCCTTTTCCCATTTTTAGTTTTTGAAAAAAGTTTACTTCCATTTCATCTAATGTCTCTTCTTCCTCGGATTCTTGTTTTGCTTTCATAATTTTATGGGATTTAAAAGTAGCTTCTTTGTCTTTGGGTTTATATTTTCCTATTCTCATCTCATATGCAGTCAAAGAAGCATGCATCTCATCCATACTAAAAGAATTTAGATCTTTAGCTTCTTATATAGATGAAACTTTAGAATCAAATATTTGGGGAAGGGATCTTAATACCTTTTTCACGGTGATAGAATCTTTGATTTCCTCACCGAGTCCTCTAATCACATTAATGACTTCATTAACTCTCAACATATATACCTCTATATCCTCATCGTCATTCATATTTAATACTTCAAATTGAGCTTGATGTGTTTGTAACTTGGCCTCCTTGATCTTAACGTCTCCTTCATGAATGCTCTTCAATTTTTCCCATATTTATTTTATCATTTTACAACCCATAATCTTTACCAGTTCATTGTCTACTAATGCACACATGATAGCACTCTTTGCTTTTGAGTCATTCTCAAATAGTTTCTTATCAACAACATCAATTGGAGAAGTGGATATTATGTATCCACTATCTATTGAATCCCAAATTTTGTATCCCAAATCACAAAGATATGTCTGCATCTTGAGTCTCCAAAATGAGTAATTAGTTCCATCAAACAATAGTGCTTTGTTTTATGAGAAGCCTTCACCACCTGCCATTGTGTCACTTCCAAGATCACCCTACTTTGTTAACCCTATTTAGGAACCTCACTCTGATACCAATTGTTAGTCTCACAATGACACTAAGAGGGGGGGTGAATCAATGTAGATCTTTATAACTTAAATCTTCAACACTCAAAGCCAAAACAATGAAAACATAAAACCAAATAAAGCAAGTATAACAAGAGAACATCACACAACACAAGATGTACCAAGGTTCACCGATTTGGATACATCTCCAAAAATAACTGTTTGGACTCCCATCCAAATCTAGCCTTTGAAAAGTACCAACTTTACAATCAATTTACCAGTACCCACTGGAAGGAGCACCAACCCCTGATTTATCTACACCAACAAAAAGGAGCACCAACCCCTCTTCCAAGCACCCACTTGATTTTGATTTTGATATTGATAATAAAATGACATTTATGAATGTATTAATTGAAACCATAACCCTCTATGGTCTATAATATCAAAATCTAAAACTTTCTATTTCACCCAATATAACATCCCTCTCTCTGCATTACTCAGAATTTGAATCTTCTCTTCTCACAAAAAAAAAACAACTAATTATTGTCTTAGCTCGTTCTTCCAATTGCTAAAATATTTTTGGGTATTGTGCAACACTTTGTCTGTGAAATCTTCAAAAAATTTCAGCCAAAATGGATATCATATGAGAAAGTTATGCCCAAAATACTGAAGTGACGTTTTTCACCACTCTCCAAAAATCATGGATTTTCACTCTTTATTTTTCTCCACACACACTTCTCTCTTTACAAAATAAAGTCTCAAATTTTCAATAAAATCCCTTGTCACTTAAAAATCACACACTTGCATTCTTTTTTCCTTTTCAATTTTAAAATAATTTTATTTAATGAAGCTTCTTAAAACAATATAACTTCCTTTTTTTTTTTTTTGAGAAGGCATTTCGTCAAACACGTCACATGCAAAGAATTGACACCTTACTCGTTCTCTTACTTTAGAGCCACGTGACACCTCAAAAAAAAATTAAATATGATATATTTGATGCCTTTAAGGTGTAACAACACTGAAATTGAAACTTTGGCGACTCTGCAAGGTCGAAACGACAAACTGAAGGATTTTGCACAAGTGGAACAAATTGACATAAAAGTGACTTGTACTATTTTTGCAACAATCATAAATATCACCTCGTAACTATTTTTATTTGAAATTTGAAACATAGAATATCTAAAATTCTGACTACATCCAGTCCAAATATCACTATATAACTCCTTACGGTTCACCTGTACTACCTCCACGAAAACTACTACTGACACACTTTTTCCAAAAGGAGATTTTTTGTGAGTCTTGCAATGCTTGTAGCATTCGCCTCATTTCTTTGTTTTAGTGGAAACTTGGAACACATGTTATTGAAGATAACGACAACCTCCAGTTCAAATTTAACTATAAAATTCTTCTCGGTTTGCTCGCAGTGCTTCTGACAAAACTACCCTTTTTTAGCCTGTACAACCACTTGCCAAATCATCCACCAAGATACCGGAAATGTCACCGATCAATCCAAACACTATTATGACACCTCCAAAATTGTTTTGGAGTATTTCCTAACATGCTAGCATGTTCCAAACTGATCCATCCTATCCAACTACTCCTGTGATGACTTTTGCAATTTTTTAACTTCTTGACGATTTTTTCAAATTTTGCAAATTTGCATGAACAACCTATAACAACTTCACTCGAACATCAAAAATATCCTCATAATAATTTAACATCACTGTACATACTTCTAAAAACCTCTGAAAAACTATCCACTACATCAACCTATTCATCTGAGTGTGTTGACAACAATGACAATACTGTCACTGCACCTTGCTCAACATGATGTAAATAAATTGTTTAAAAAAAGGCCAATAAAGGTGGAATATAAAGAAGACATTGTACTCAAGTGGGATAAGGGTCATGCAAAACAAATTGTTCATAAAATTTTTTATTCATTATGGGGTAAACCTTATCAAATTCTTGAAGTTTTAGGTCTAAATACTTACCAACTAGCTTCTATATGTGTAATGTTTTCTATCTTAGTGAATGGGCAACACATTTAACCAATATAATGCAAAGAAATTCTGGCCAAAAGAATATGTACAAAGTATCGGTTATTAATTTAGCAAGTAATTTCCCTTCTACTATTTGCATTTTCTTGATTTTTCCTTTCTTCCAAAATTTTCCAATTCTCCAACAAAATTTCTTTCTCCCCAAAAATGGTGCTATGTTAGGTCTATTAAGGGTATTAATATTAAAAAATTTATTTGCTCACTTAAATCAAATATTTTCTCACTAAAATTAGTAACCTAATCACTTAGACAACTAAATTGCCTACCTTATTGTTAGGCCCTAAAATGGTCATGAGGTAGGGCCAATAAGCCCTTAACAATCCAATCACCTCATCTAGGTATCCTACAGCATGGTGTAAGGAAATCATGCCAAAGTGTAGTCAAGGTGTTCCCTACCTGATGTCTATAAATACCTTGAGAGAGGTACCAAATGATCCACATTTGATTAATGTGTACTCTAAATTTAGAGAAAAGATAAGACTAAGCACCTTATCCAACAAATTGCATTACGAATCCTAATTGATTCATAGCTCCATAGGATCGCGTCAACTACTAGAAGACTGAGCTAACCATTTGAAATATAAAATACCAAACCTCCAAAAACTACCCAACTTGTAAAACTTGAGTAAATCATTTGATCTATTTGGCAAGTCACTTGACTCTTCAAGTTAATCTCTCCTATTTTAAATAGGCAAATTTCCTTACATTCCAAGAAAATTGCTTGAATCTTTGAGTAAATCATTCCCCTACCCAAACAAGTAGTCATTCACCTCCAATGAACAAAGTGCTTGCATTTTTTAGTGATTTACTTGAATTTATAGTGAATTAGCTCAAACATCAAATGGCCACTTTTCATTTTTTCCCTCTCTTTTTAGCCTTTTTCTCCCATATTTAGTCATTATTCACTATGGAACCTTATCTTCTTCTGCTACCCTTTAACTACCAAAATCTCAAGTAGCATCACCACCTTCTATAACTATTTCCATATCTATCAAAATTCCATTATCACCTATTATAGTCGCCACCATATAGGCTAGGCCATAAAAGTAGCAAGTCCAAAAAACAAAGTGGAGGAAGATGAATAGACATTAATTCACACATTTTAAGATATCATAGGAAAAATTTGAATATCTATATTTGGAGGTGGTAGAGTGGGCTTATACACATCCTATGAGGGAAGTGAGGAAAGAAGCCTTAAGGATATATATACTAGGTCATTCAATGATCTCTTAGAGCATAATAAAAACCTAGACTTTTGACTTAGCCATGAAACTTATGCCACATGTATGGAATTGTCCTAAACTAATAGAAAAAATGGTCAAGAAATATGTTTCAACAAGAATTTTTACCTTTTTTAATGGATAGAGAATTTTTTTTACATAAGAATGAAAGTTATAAGTAGCATGTTGAAGGCCACCAATGACCTATAAATCTAGATATATTATAGCCCCAGGAGCAAAATATAATATTATTATAGGTAAACCAGTCCTTATTGATAGAGCTTTATAATACCTCACTTGAAGAAGCATGATCTATCATTTTACTTTAGTATCCCACTAGTGGTAGACTAGCTCAAGGAAAATATTCAAATTGTAATGTCAAGGATAGGCATTATCCTTGGGGAAAGGAGAAATTATAAGATTTATGAGTATTAAATTGCCTTAATACAAGGAGTCCTAACTTGCCTTGGGAACTCCTAGATGATTAACTATACCAAATATATATTTTTTAAAATGGACAATCATTTGAAGGACTTCAAAAAAGGAAGTTGATTTATATCTCTCACCTTATCTAGTTGATCTTATAATAAAAAAGTCTAGTTTTCTACTCTCTATATAGATGATATAGGGGTGGATGAATGAACCCTAAGCATAGTGGAGTGCATGAATGTACATTTTCAAGAAGTGGGAAAGATGTCATACTACTTTTATGATGAGGTGTACAAGGTAATTATAGAGAGATTAGGGAAAAATCTTTAATACTATTTGACAAGTCATGAAGTATGTTGACCAATGAGAAATAACAAGAAAAATATTTTTATTTAGGGAGGACCAAGACCTTCATATACCTTTATGGATTTCTAGCACTACCCTTTGAGTTTCATAAGAAAGTACCAAACTATATTTTCAACCTTGAGTATATCAAAAAACTCAAGTACATGGATTTGAAGCACTTAAAAGGGTAAAATAAGACCATATTTTACTTTCTCATGTAATGAATCATGAAGATAACACATAAAATATGGAATTACAATATAGTGGTGAAGGAAACTCTAAAGGATATGGTTCTCAAACAACTAAAAGACCAATTATCCTATGACCCAAAGGAATTTTTTATAAAAAATATTAAGAAAAAAACTAGATGTCTTACCACTTACTAGAAGAGGTATAACATCTAGCAGTAGGCCAAACTATACAAGAAGATAATCCTTACCAATTTGGGGAGTAACAGGGGTTACAAATATTAAATTAAAAGTTGGCTCAAAACCCCTAGAGTAGCATGGCTTTTATCAAAAGGTAAAAGATGACTTTTACCTCAACATCAAGCTAAATTACCAAAGGTTTAGGGCCCTTTGAAAATTGTGGTATATAGGGACAAAACATCTAGTATCGTAAAGGATTGGGTATAAAATAAGCATCATAACTAAATCAATAAGATATGTTCTATTTCATGTTGAGTTTTTCTACACTTCGGAAAAGAAACACCCCAAAGACATGAAAAGCGATAAAAATTTTATATAAGCAACAACTATATTCACTTTGACCCCACACAAGAAGAAACCCAAGAAATAAGTGTCATTTTTAATCAAAATATTAGCTATTCCATCAACTCTAACAATGGTTAGCATAGCAGCAAGGTGTATGGAACTTAAAGGGTAGAAGGGGTTCAAGAGATATGTATCAATGTTTGGAAAGGTTACCATAGCAATAGAAAAATAATAAAAAATGTAGGACACCCAAGACAAAGAGTGGAAAATTTATCAAGGAATACCTCCTCCAAATATAAGAATGGCTAGTCTAGGGGCCATGACTACACACATTCCCCTTGTAACATATTCACCACGTTCCATTCCACCTCTTTCTACCCCTTCTTTTTCTTCTATATCTATATTTCTCTCTTTATGATCCTCCTTCTCCTATTACTACTCTTTATCTCTTCCATTCATTTTTTTATGTTTCTCCTATCATCCACTAGTGTAATCCATGTTTCTCCAACATGTGACTCATTCCATGGGTCACTATGAGGTACTATTCCTTATATAATCGCAATCATAGTAGGGACTACCCCATAACTTCTTTTCCATCTCCATTTTCTCAATTTATTATGTCACCACCAATAGTTATACAAACCATAACATCCCTTTTATCCATCCTAGTCAAATTGGCATCACACCCACACCCCCACTTCCACTCCATTTCCCACCATCACCACTTAGTTCACACCCCTCACCATAGCATTCACTTTCACTCATCATTTGTATTATACAAGGTAATTTATCATATATGCAATGATTCCCACTAGAAATACTCAAGGATATGAGTTTGTAAGAGATTTCTTGTCCATTAGTGTCTCTCAAGAGAATGTTAGAGTAGGTTTTTTACCTTAGCTCATGTTCACCTAGGTAATTTATTTTCCTTTTATTTAGTTATTCCATGTATTTTCCCCACCCACTTATGTATGGATATTTCATTTATGTTATTTAGATATTATGAGATGTTACATATTTATTTCTTAGATATTATGGGGATATTTTTAGGCTTGATTATTCCTAGGATTTATGAGAATATTTTAGGTATATTTGGAGGGTTGATATTATTTCTCCCCATAGCGGTTAAAGATCTATGGACCATATCACTTATTCCTTTTGTACAATGGATATTTTTCCTTAGCTTGATCCTACCGCTATGGTTGATCATCCTTACCTATATAAGCAAGGCACCTTCATTGTACTCATATAAGAGGAAGTTAATTATTCATGTATAATATATGATATTATTGCTCATTGTTTTGCATATCCATTTGTAAGCTTATGCTATCAATTTGCTTTTAGATTCTTGTTTTGGTTGAATGTGGTGTTCTGTTAACACTTGATATCCTTAAAGCTTGGAATGATCTGATTATCATTCCTTTCATGTTATCAGAGCAATAGGTGTTGCATTCATCCATTTGTGAGTATTGTGCAGTTGTTTCTCTTGCAGGTTCAAAGATTGTTGTGGAAGCTTCAGTTTTTGTGATTGGGTCCTTGGTGGAGTTTTTTGGCCAGTTTGTGTCACTCCTTCCATTTTCATATCATCACCAACCTCCTAAAATATCTTCTACCCATACTGCAATAGCCTCATTCCCTTGGATCTATCCTAAGCATTTTTCTTCTTGAGCATTTTATTTTTTGGCAGGGTCACCAATCCAGCCCATTTTTATAATTTGTATGTATCTCCTGATAGAAATATAATTTTTTGACAAATTTTTTTAGAGGTCTGTAGATGCATTCATTTAAGTTGTTCACAAAATTTCAGCTTATTTGGATTAGTATTCTTAAATATATCTTGATTTTATGAAAACCTAAACTTTTTTAGTAATATGCGTATATCTTCATCACAACTTTTAATTTTTTGCATATTTTTTACAGAATGTGTAAAATCATATTATAGACCTTCACATAAAATTGCAGAGAATTTAGAGTTGTATTATTATAGTTACAGTGAGTTTACTATTTGTAGTAAACTCATCATTTCAAGAGAAATATTGGGAGTTGCTTAGAAAAAAAATTTTGAGGACTGTAAAATCATTTTTCTGATATGTATGTAAAATTTCAGATTTTTTGGATCTGTATTTAGATATTTATAATTATTTTATGACTGCACTATCAATATTTCATTGTAAAAAAGGTTTTTACACTTGAACCGGTATATGGAATATTGTTATAAAGTCCCATCCTCCTTCATTTGTTGTTTTTCCACGTAGTCTGGAACTTTGTGATCAGATTACTTGGTGTTCAGTATTGGTGGAGCCTACACATTGTTGTGCTTAAGGAGTCCTTTGTCTTTGAATTACCTTTCTTTGTTGTGGTGAATCCTCTTGTGCCAATCTTCCTCATTGAGACACTTATTTTGAAGGAGGGGATTCTTTTGGGAATTCCTTTGGAGATTTTTTCAAAGTTCAAAAGCTTCATTTTTGCATTGATGTAATTTTATGGTATTTTGCACCACCTTGTGACATCACACTAGACCTCTCACATTATAATGGCAATTGATTTTGGGGGAGGCTCTTCTACTTTTGAGGACATCTTGAAAACTTCTTTTTTTAAACTTAGCATAGAGGCAAATGCTGAAACTTTTGAAGCATGGTTTAAGGTACTTTGTTCATTATGTCAAAGTGAAGGTTTGGATCCTTTGTTCATAACTCCAAAACACAAACCAATGGTGAAGTATAAGGAGTGTAGGACATGGTTCATGAAAAATTTAAGTATATCTAACATGCTTTATTATTTAGTTTGTGGGGAGCTTAAAAATTTTATTGGAGTTCACAAGAACACACCTCACCTTGCTTATCATATGTTGAAAAGAAAGTTTTTCCAAGGAACCTTCTATTACAATTTATTGCATGGAGGACATCATTTGTGACATTGCATCTTTTTTATGGAGTCACTATCTCATGATGTTTTGGATGATGAGGTTGATGCTATAATACTTGCTTCAGATATTTTACAGGATATATCTCCACACTTATTTTTTTTGTGGATGATCATGTTGATGTTGTAGAATATACAATAGATATTTCATGGCATGTTATATTTGTACATACATATGACTTCTTGTATGGCGTTGCCTCTCTCTTCATTGAGAGTCACACATGTGATTTTATTGACATGTATGAGGAGCTCACTCATTTATTTGATGATGATGTATACATTGTATCTCCTCCATGTACTTCTTCCTTTGTGGACCCTTTTTTGGTGTGCCCTTATTTGAGTGAGCCACATTGTCCACCATTTCCTTCTCCTATTTCTTTTACATTGGATGATGTAATCCTACAGGAGTTGGATACAAATATTTTGTCTTCAATTGGACTCTCACTTGGAGATCCTAAAGACCATGTTGATTCTTTTGAGGCTTCTAAGCCTCCACTTCTTTCTCTTGTTGCTTCCATGGGCTCATCATCACTTATGCAATAGGACATTGGTGATTCTTCCTTTATGGATGCTCTTCAAACATCTCTTCCATTTTTACACACTCATGGTTTTATGCATATTGATCTTTTGGATGTTGATTGGGACTATATTCTACCCTATTTTGGTGTTGGTTTGGGCTTCTACATTCTTGGAGATTCATTTTATAATTCATTGGTGACATATTCTTCATTTTAGCTTAGTTTTAAGGATTCTACATCATCATTCTATATTTTTTTCCCATCTTATCACAAGTGGGAAGACATTCAATGGATGCTTCATGGCTACTTTCTTCCACTTGGGAGACACATTGTTCATCGCAGAGACATCCACTTCTTCATAGGACTTCTTAATGGAGCTCATAATCCTAAGGGGGTGTTGGGAGCACTCCTTGGGTCCATTCCTACTTTTTATTCTCTCTTTCTATCTGGATGGTTTTTTTCCACATGGTTTTCCACCTTTTGGATACACATTGTACATGAGTACCTAATCAGGCCTTTTTTCCAGGACTCATATTGTGGATATGCCACTTTATTTTTTGGCACCTAGATTCACTTGAGGGGGGCGTTAGAGTAGGTTTCTTACCTTAGCTCATGTTCATCTAGGTAATTTATTTTCCTTTTATTTAGTTATTCCATGTATTTTCCCCACCACTTATGTATGGATATTTCATTTATCTTATTTAGATATTATGAGATGTTACATATTTATTTCTTAGATATTATGGGGATATTTTTAGGTTTGACTATTCCTAGGAGTTATGGGGATATTTTAGGTATATTTTGAGGGTTGATATTCTTTATCCCCATAGCGGTTAAATATCTATGGACCATATCACTTATTCCTTTTGTACGGTGGATATTTGTCCTTAGCTTGATCCTACCGCTATGGTTGATCATCCTTACCTATATAAGAAAGGCACCTTAATTGTACTCATAGAAGAGTAAGTTCATTATTCATGTATAATATATGATATTGTTTCTCATTATTTTGCATATCCATTTGTAAGCTTATGCTATCAATTTGCTTTCAGATTCTTGTTTTGGTTGAATGTGGTATTTTGTTAACACTTGAGATCCTTTTAGCTTGTAAAGATCTAATTATCATTCCTTTTAGATACTAGGCCCATGTATACATACAAATTTATGGAGTCTAAAGTCAATACTAGATATACTTCTTGCTAAAGATAAAGGGTGGAAGAAATAATACAAGAAAATTAGCATGACCACCAAATCTCAAATAAGGGGGATAAACTATACTTTGATAAGGAAATTTAAGCTAACCCATCCAAAATATTATCAAGTATGACCAAATTAAATTCTAGGATGGCATAGGTGGTCCTAGAAAAAATGGAACCATACCAAATTGTTCAATTGACTAATTATCTTACACTTTACATGATAATGAGATATGACCGACTAGGAATTGAGAATTAAGCAATACAAATAAAAAATAGGAAACTACAAGTAGAATTGGCTTAGAAAAAAGCTGAAAGGGACCAAATCCAACAAGAAAATAAAAGGCTAAAAGAGTAAGTAATTGAAAAATATCAATTGAATAAGTATATTGACGACCTCAAAGTACAACTTGTCAAATCTAAAAATCTTGTATAGGATATAGCAAAGGAAGAAATCATATTTTTGATAAACTAGGAGTAGAAAGATCAATAGTTCAAAGAGTAGAAAAACTTGAGGCCCAAATAAATGTAGGTATAACTAAAGTTGGCATAGGAAATATATATGGCTAATGGAATATGGCACTAGATCAATGAGGAGATAAAGAAAGCCTTTGAATACTTCCAAACAACATCCTCCATAGGAGAAATCTTGAAATTAGCTTTGAGTATCATCAAACTAGTAGAAGAGAAACACTAGGAAGTCCTAAAATTCCTCACATCAATTATCCAAACATAGGCACAACAATATAGGACATACTATAAAGATATGGTAAATAAATTCAAAAAAATCATAGACATCTAGAAATACTTGCAAAGTTGTAAATATGACATAGTGTCCCCAAAAACCCGAGTACAAGATATGGAAAATAAAATTTAGGGGTTGATTGTCATTATAATTCTAGACATATTTAATAAAATTTAAAATATCATAGATTATTATGTTATCTATGATATGATTAAAGAAGAAAAATATCATGTTTATTAAGAAAATACTACCCAAATATGTGAAAAGCTAAAGCTAATTCATGCCAAGCTAAAAGAGCTAGTTTACAAGGGAGAAGAACTATTTGAGAATCCTTTTGAAGACTTGGTAGGGTAAATTAATGACCTTAGAATAGCACAATTGCTTGATGACATTGAGTAGCAAAAACTTCTAGGACTAGTACCATCAAAAACTAGCTAAGGTAATAAAGACGTCAAAGAGAATTGATAATTTTTATAATTTTGTGGTGGGGATCCCAATTTCATAGACTTCATACCCAAATAAAAATAAAATATCTAGGATCCTATGCCATTCGATATTGGTATACTGTGAAATAACCATAAATATAGTATTTTGGCACTACCTTTTCCAAATTTTATTCATTTTGGAAGCAATAAACAATAGAAAGAGGCTAAATAGTAGTAAAATACCCAAAACATCCCAAAATGTTGCTCATTTCTAGTAAAGTACCAACTCACCTACAAAATTGGCCAACTGGAATGATTTTCCCAACAAAGGTATCAATTTTCTCAAGGAGTGATTTGCTTGATAGAGGTCATTAGTTTAATTTTTGAAGCAATAGATCACTTATAAAAGCAAGCAAATATCCCAAGATAAATCAACCAAATCATTTATATAGAGCACAAAAGTAAAAATTAGCATGAATTTTAAAGAAAATCTTTCAAAAAAATAGAGTTTTTGACATTTTATGGAACATTAAGAATTTTTTATCCTTTTAATCCTACTAGAGATATAATTGGATGTATGTAACATTTAAAATTTCAATGTTTTGCTAATGTTACCCCCAAACCATCACTTTCACTAGGTGTAATTATTTTTCACTCTAGATAACTCAAGGGTAAAATTTTGCTATAAATAGAGGCCTATGGACCTCATTATAACTATATTTTGGCCATTTTAATTTAGAGCTACACTCCTTGAAATCCAAATTATGCTTTTTACTTATGATATTATAAGAAACTAGATAGTCCTAATGTGTCCCATTAGTGGCACTACCCTCCTAGTTTGCTAAGTGTGTGATAGTTGGGTATGACCCTTCTAGCCCATCTTGTCATTCACTTATCAGTTTCATAATCAAATGAAATTTAAATAGATGGATATTGATGTTTTTTTAGTTCTCATATATTGGTTTATACTACAATGTAACTATCATATTTACGTTCAACTCTCACACTCAAAACTTCACAATATTGCATTCCATACTTAGGCATTTTATTCCTCATTTTACATTTATATATTTTCTTTCACATGCTTATTTTTATTTTAAAGAACTTAGATAAAATTTGAGATAAATACGAGGACAACAAGGAGTTGACCTTAATCTAGAGGTTAAGGAAAGCCTTTGGCAAACCTGTCCAACATTGTTGAAACTCATATTTGGGGGAACAACAACTCCTCGGATCAACAATATGTTACATGAATTTTCACCTAAACCTACTAGTATTTTACTAATTCATGATACATCCCTTAAGTCATATGTCATTCTTATTTGAATCATAAAAAGGAGCATCAAATTATGTTTATTAATTTATGATTATCTACCTATGATGGGATATAAATATTGTTAGTGGGATAAATAATTTGTGCAATGGTTATAGATTGTATTAAATATTAAACCTTAGAATTATTCATATAAAAATTACTACATGCCATTCCTTCCTCCTATGGGACATTGAGTTTTAATATTACTTAAATAATTTACCACTTCTTGTTGCATGTCATGCTTTCCTCCTATTTTTTCTTTGTTATTACTTAAACCATTTAGACCTTTGTCACATGTTATAATTTAATTCTATGAATAATTATACATGTTAAATATATTATGTACCAAAAAATTATTATATTACATTCCTTCCTCCTATGGGGTATCATGGTTGTTTAAATCATGTTAAAACTTTATGGTGAAAATTGTATGAGTGGAAATATAAACAAATCCTTAAATTACTAAATAATTATGGTCAATATACTATTTATAAATCTATTTAAAATCAAGGTTGAATGTAGAATCATCAAGTTAGTATAATAATATATTATATTTTTGTATATTTCAAGAATGCTTTCAATACAATACCTAGAATTAAACTATAGAGTAAAATGGATAACCTAGATAGACCATACTAGTTTAGAGTAGTAATCCATAGACTTTATGAGGAGGTGAAATCTAAAACTAGAACTCAAGAAATCCTCTTATAATGATTTAGAAGTGGCATAGCGTTCAAACAAGGATTCCAAATATCTCCTACCTTATTTGATTTATATATTGATAAGTTCCAAAAATGGCTAAATCTAAGACAAGGGTATAATGTTCATTTAGAAGAATATGTAGTAAGGCTTATCTTTTATGTAAATTATCCTATTTTTATTATAAGGTTAGCATCATGGTTGAGAATCCATAGAACACATTTGGAAGGATTTAAGCATACAAGTAATACTAGAAAAACCAAGATTTGGATCTTCTCCAATAAAAAGAAAAAATATCTAATTGTTTTTCTTTGAAGGTGGTCTACTAGATGAAGTAACATAGGACAAACATCTTGGGATAGACTTAAATAATAAAACTATATGGAAAACATGTAGAAATAATTGAATCTATAAGTATGAAGAGTACTTTTTACATCTTAAAATAAAATTAGAGAGTTGAATTATACGATTGAAAAACTATTTAAGTTTTATTTTAGCTATTATTGGTAATAGTGGTGCTATATGGATGTGGAGTATAAACTAGAAGCACGTAAAACTTAAAATGGAGATAAATAGAGAGGATTCCAAATCATCTAATTATAAAAAAAAAAATCAATATAAAATCTTCAATTCTATATTAGATTTTTCTTGCAAAAAAAATGTATCTTCCCCATAAAGGTAGTTGTTATGCTTTATATTCTAGAATATCTAAAAAAATTGAATATATGGATGTACACATATTGCCCAATTGTAATACATGAAGACCTAAACAAGAGAGAAATACATCAATAAAACAAAACAAAACAAAAAGTGCATGAACAAATGGAATTTTAACATGAATAAATACAAAAATAATAACAAAGACATAAAAGCATTTGTTATGAAAATTGTGAAAACCCATATGCGAAAAGTACTAGTATGAAAGAGGAAAAATTATATTGCTAAATTTAACCCTATACATATCACCATAAAAATATATAAATAGTAACAAACATAAATTAGAGAGTAAATGTGCTCATAGTCTAATTAATAAATAGTCATCCTAGCTTAATTGTGAAACATGTACATGGAAGATATCAAAAAAGTTATGGAAGGAAAGGATATTTACCTTTTGCACATTAGGGAAAATTTAGTCAAATAGATATGTTTTTTGGAATGCAATACTTACAATGAGATGTAAATTGGCTATGTTGATACTCTAGTGGTAGAATCAATGCAATATTGGTTTTAAAAGGAGAATTCATCATCAAAATTAGTAGTAAAATATCAACAATATATACATAAAAATGATTGGATCAATTTTTTTAGTAACCAAGGTTATTTGTAAAGCTATTATTCAATAGGTTTTTTTTTTGTCTCATGGACACTTACGACCTATATATTACATTGGAATCTCATTGTATGTTATATGTTTCTTCAATGGGGCATCATGTTTGATGGAATATCTTATATATACAAATTTAACATATGTCATCTCTTCCTCTTTGTAAGGCATCCTTATTGGCTATTTTCTCATATTGTGCATTATTATTGGTCAAATCATCTATGTATCAAATAATTCATATAAAATATAAAAATATGTAATTCTAAGTAAGAAAGATACTATACAATATAAAATAATCACATTAATATGTACAAATGGGGAAAAATGAGTGAAATTTGGAAGGTGGTGAGTGGGAAGGTGGCAAGTGAGAAGGAAGAGAATGGTGATTCAGGTGGATCTAGTGGATCTTGGAGGTGTGGACCCACCCCTGGGTCCACAATACCTTAAAAATCCTTTTGATTTAGGCACACACTCCTATGATTCAATTATTTTGAACTCTTTTGATTGGATTGACTATTTGCAAGTGTTGTTTAATCTCAATCTGATCCAATCAACGTTGTGTGTCCCTATGGATATCCTAAAACTTAATATGGAATAGGGTGCTTTTAACCTTGTGGATAAGTTCCTAGAGGTTCATCCAAACTTGTATTCCCAAGATATGGGCTTTCACTAAATGAAGATCACACAATCTTATGGAAAGCATGGAACTTCCAAAAGCCTTCTTCCTTATTAAGTTGAACTATGAAGATGACATGAGACATATTCTTGATGGAGGACATGGTTCTATGGAAAAAGAGACCTCTTTATTCAAAAGTGGGGGACTGATTTTATTGGAAATTTTGAGTACATTGGTTGTCATTGATGTCAAAGGCAGTATTGGTTCACAATGCACTCTTCATGGTTGTGTGAGCAAGAAAAAGACAAGGCATTCTCCATGGTGGTTTTTGCAAATAAAATGGAAAGGTTTAATTATTTCCATGGTGGTATTTGCAAATAAAAAGAAAATTTTATTTAAGTTCTCCATGATGGCATTGGCAAAAGGACAAGATCTAATGAAATGGCCCAAAGTGAAAAGGTTAAATTATAATATATTTAAATATTTCAAGATTTAAAATATTATAATAAAAAGGTTTATGAAATGGCCCAAAGTGAAAAGGTTAAATTATAATATATTTAAATCTTTCAAGATTTAAAATATTATAATAAAAAGGTTTATGAAATGGCCCAAAGGGAAAATATTAAATTATAATATATTTAAATCTTTTCAAGATTTAAAATATTATATACAACTCCCTCCATGCGTCAATGTCCAAAGTTTGAGAGGGCAGCATAGTATTTAAGGAGCAAATTAAAAACCTTTGAAAAGAGAATGAATGCATGTTACGAAGGCAAAAGAAACTCGATCGATTCATGAGAACAGTACACGATACCCAAAATGAAGGTAGTGAGAAGGAGAAAATTGTGAGAATAGCACATGATATACATAGTAGGGGTAGCAAGGGTGATGCACATGCTTCGAAGACATACAAACATTGAAAAAATTTCAAGAGAGAGCAAGTAAAATTTGGTCTCCATCCAAGCAGGTATCTTAGGTGGTAGGTAGACCCTATGCAAGAAATACCATGGTGGAGGTCTCAAGATCGAGACATGATAATGACAGTTTTGCTTGGTTTTTGTTGATCAAAGGACAAATGCATGTTTAAAGGAAATAAAGTGCACATTGGTTATTGTGTGGGAAGTTAGCCCACATAGTTCTCTAGAATGCACTAGAGCATGGACTCCATGAGGTCGTGCATTCGAATCCCCATGGAAGCAGTTGGTAAGGATAATATTTTTGTTATAAATTTTACTTTGTGCTTAGGGAGTCATTAGGGCATGAGTTTAAATAAATTTTTATAAAGGTTAATTGAAATAAAAATGTTCTCTTGCTATTAGGGAGTTATAAGGGTTGAGTTTATTAAAATTTTATTTTTATAATTAGGGAGTCATAAGGTTGTGAAGTAATAAAGTTTTGTGTGCAAGGATTTATTTTAAGAGTCTTTATTTTGCAAACATAAATTACAAAGAGTGTCTTATATATATTTTATTTTTGCAAAAAGCATAAAGAAAAACAAATGGGATATGTTTTGCATGCAATAATAGGAGTAATAAGGTGTTATAGTGTTTTGATATTTTATTGTAACTTTTGTATAATGAAAGTGGGTTTGAAGGTATTTGATAATTATTAATACCCTATTTTTGATAATAAGAGAAGATTTATTGAACATCAATTTCATATTTCATTGACCATATATTTTTTATAAGGAAGTTCATGTGGATGGTTTTAGAAATTACTTTTCCATCTAAACCTTGTAGTAGCATAAGGAGGATAAGTTGTTTGTAAGACAAGTTTTGAGGACATATCTTCATCAGAGAAAAATAAGAGGTATGGGCATATCATTCCTTGTTTAAGATGTTTGGTTGAGTAAATGTTTCTGGAACATAAGGTGGAGATAAAAGGGTTGTTTGGGATGCATTGTTGGAAATATTTGAGTTAGGGTTTGTGAAAAAAAATTCATTGTTTGAATGAATTTGTAATCCTTGTAATATTGGTTTGAATGTATTGAATGTGGATGAGCAAGCAAATTGTGTGTTGGGTGTAGTTAAATTGGAAAGAGCATATGATGGAATCATATTGCATTGAAAAAATATGATTGAAGTATTGTATTCAAGCATGTGTTATGAGTAATTTTGAGCATGTGTTATGAGCATGTTTTAGAGTAAAATTGAGTAGAGATAGTGAACAAACTATAAAAGATTTATGAGTAGATTTGAGAGTATATTTTAGGTATATTTAAGAGCATATTTGATGTAGTTTTTTGAGCATATTTGAGGTAGATTTATGAGTAGGTTTGAAGTAGACTTGTGAGCAGGTTTGACGTAGACTTATGAGCAAATTTGAGTGTTTTGAGAATATTAAGATCAAGAGTTGAGCAGAGCAGAGGGGATAGAGTTCTCTGGTGGAGAGAGATCCACAAACCATAATAGAAGGGATAAAGTTCTCCTGTGCAAAGAGATCCATAAACCAGAGTAGTGGGTACATAGGTCTCCTATGGATAGAGATCCATGAGTTTGAGCATAGGGAATTGGTGTCTCCTTTGGATAGATGTCCATAAATATTGTAATAGAGATTTGGTTCCCAAAAGATTCATTAAGAAAATTTATAAAGAATATTTTCTTCGTGGATGTAACCCACATTGGGTGAACCACGTTAAATCATGTATCTCATGTGTATGATGATGTGTGCATTATTTACTATTTTTATATTGTTGTTATCATTTGGATTGAAAAGTAAAAAGTTTTATCTTATATTGTTCACCCCCCTCTTAGTATAATCTTATGTTCTTTAATTGGTATTAGAGTGGGTTCCTTCGTGAAAAGCCTAACAGCTTAGAGGAAGATCCCATAAGAACATACATGACCTCAAAAAATGGAGAAGAATCCATGATCGACACAAAAGAGGAATTTATTGTTGCTCTTACAAACTTAGAATAAGTTAGAAATAAGAATTCAAATTTGAAGACTCAAATCCAAGAGGATGAGGTAGCAAAGATGAAACTTCTATAAAATCTCACAGATCTCAAGGTAACAGTTGAAGAGGGAAGGAAAATTGAAAAGGATATGGCAGAATAGTTAAAAGCAAAAGAGTTAGAATGTGAGGGGTTGGAATCTAAAATTTTCTTTCTAAGAAAGGAAGTTGAGAAGACTAAAGATAAGTTACAACAAGACATAAAGTTAAGAAATAGAAATAGGAGTCAAGATCCAAAGGAACGAAGATATCAAAAGAAGAAGAGCGCATGACCTATGCTAATGCATTAAAAGTCAAAAGCATCAAGAAGAAAGAAAATAGAGAAGCTTCATGGACAAAAGTCAATTACAAAAATGACAAAGGAAGAAACATGCCACCATATCATTCAAGGCAATCTAATAGGTTACAAAATTTATTCCATGGCTATTAGTTTTCATGTAATAAATATGGTTATAAAGATGTACATTACATGGTGTGTGCAAGAAAAAATGTTGATAGAAATTTCAATTCATTTGCACTTCTCATGGATAACAATATAATCTATTACAAATGCAATAAATTTGGGCACAAGGCCAAATGGTGTAAAATAGTATTTCCTAAATAAAGTAAAAATAAGAAGGATCAAAAGGTTCAAAATAATACAAACTTGATAGTTTGAAAAGAGAGAAAAAGCAATAAAATGAGAAGTCAATGTTAGTACAAAAAACTCTTCATGTACAAGATAAGAGAAATCAGTGGTTTCTTGATAGTGGTTGTTCGAGTCATATGACAGGTGAAAAAAGTAAATTTCTTATACTTAAATAAATCAATGGAGGATCAGTAAAATTTGGTGATACTGATTCAAAAAAAAAATTTGGGAAAGAAATATAAATAGGAGGATGGCAGGAGCGAGAGCAGGAGCAGGAGCAGGAGCAAGTTTGGACGTAGGGCTGGGGATAGGCTCAGAGAGTGGTGCAGGTTTTTGGGTGGGATCAGGTTTAGGATTGGGGTCAGGCATGTCAGGGCCCAGTATCGGGCCAGCAGGACCCTCGGTGGGCCCAGAGGATGGCTCTGTGCCTAATCTGATTGGTAGCCAGGGCAAGGACACCATCTTAGGCCCTGGCCCCTAGGCCAGCCTCGATGTGAGTGAAAGCCTAGGGAAAAATCCCCCTGATCCTGGGTAGGGCTCTGTCTCGAGGAACAAACCCTCCTATCAGTAGATCTTGGCGGGCACCAGGGCCCCTTCTTAGGCCTTGGGGTTAGGGCTTTACCTTGAGGGCACCTACATTTCTATTCAAGAGGAGGGCTATGCCTCCTTGGTAGCTGGTTCCTCTGCCTCCCTGGTAGGGAAATTCCTGGGAGGGCACCCAAAAATGCAAACCATCTGCAGATGGGCGGCTACCAAGTGGAAGGTGTCCAGGCATATTCAACTGGTTGCCCTGACCAAGGGTTTCTTCATCATCAAGTTAAACAACAATAAGGATGTCGAAAAGATCCTGTCGAGCGGGCCCTAGTTTCTGGGGTGCAAAAGCCTCTTCGTCAGGCGTTATGGAGCTGACTTCCACCCTAGCACCCAAAGCATCAATTTTGCCCTAGTATGGGTTCATCTCCTAGACCTTCCATTTCACCTGTGGCACGAAGACGTCCTAAGACTCATTGCTCAGTCGGTCGGGGACCTGGTGGCCTTTGACCCCGCTACCAAGGCAGGATCCCGTATGGTGCATGCCAGATTTTGCATCAACGCCAATCTCAAATCTGTTCTCCCCTCTTCGGTGACCATCTCATTTGGGTCCTTCTTGTGGCACCAACCCCTGATCTATGAAAACAAACCTACCTTCTACCCCACCTACTGCACTCAGGGCCACCTCCCCCACTAATGCTCAATTTCCAAAAATTCTGATGGCCCTGTCCCCAAACTCCCTAGCAAGGAGGCTCCCCCTCCTACCCAAAAGGACTCTCATGTGGACCCCAATATAGAGGACAGTCTCCCCTAGGGTTCCCATTCCACTGCTCCCTCCCCTGGGTCATCTTTCAGGGCCCCGATCCCAGGTTCTCCCTCCCTGCCCACTTCAAATCCTGCCCCACATGCCCCTGCTTGTGCCCCCCCAGGCATGCGAGCTGCCCGAGCTCCTTTCCCCACTGGCTCCCACCTCTGTCGGGGCCCCCTTATCCCCCCCACTCTTGCTATCCCCCCCTTGACCCCCCCTCACCCCTATCGGTGATCCCTGCTGGGCTTCCTCCCTTGGAGTGCGGATCTAAGAGGTCAGATGAAGAGATCGAAGCTAGTTCTCCATCCGGGCCTGATGAAATCAGCCCCAAGATGACCTGGAGTAGGACTTTTGCCACAGAATTTAGCAGTAAACTCAAAAAAGGGCAGCCCACCCTGGGTGACTAGCAGATAAGGTTCACTAAAGATGAGATAGCCAATGGCTCCCATACAACTCTCTTTGGCGTTGGCACAAGCTTCTCCAAGATGAATGCCATTCGACCCAAACCCCCTGCTCAGGTCGGGAATGGGGGCAAGCAACCCCACAAGGGTGTCAAATGAAGCTCATAACCTTGAATATCAGGGGGCTAAATGGGACCCCCAAGAAAAGGATCCTCAGCCAACTTCGTAGGGATCACCGCTCATCCTTCCTCCTTCTTTAGGAGACCAAAATAGATGACGCTATTGCCCGGCGTGTAGCCCAAGCTACCTGGCGTAATTGTGAGTCCCTGTCTACCCCGGCGATCAGCTTAGCTGGGGGTTTTTTGTGCATGTGGGACCCCCAATATTTTGAGGGAAGACTTATATCTTCGTCTCCCAAAATAATCAACATTCTGGTCCATTGCGTGAAGTCAAGGCGCTCATGGATTCTGTCCAACGTCTATGCTCCTAACAACCCCGTCGAGAAAGCAGCCTTATGGAAGGATATTAGCTTGATGAGATAAGCCTTTGCCCCTCTACCTTGGATCCTGGTTAGGGACTTCAATAGCCCCTTGTTCCTTTCTGATAAAAGTGGGGGCTCAACGGTATAGGGCAAGATTATGGAGGACTTTGGATCCTTTACCGCCCTCAATGATCTCATGGACGTCAATCTGGAAGGAGCTAGGTTCACTTGGTCCAATAGAATACTGGGAGAAAATAATATATAGGTCAGACTAGATAGAGTTTTCTTGTCCAAGAAAGCCCTTCCCATGTTTGCCGATGCCACCCTATTGGCCCTCCCCAAAATTGGGTCTGATCACAGCCCCCTCCTCAAAACCGACCATCGCCCCTCCCAAAAGAGGCCTTTTCGATTTGAGTCCATGTGGCTGCATCACCCTGACTTTCGAGCCCAGGTAGGCCATTGGTGGGCTCCCCCAGTCCCTGGACACCCCGTTGAACAAGTTTTTCACAAGCTGAGATGCCTCAAAGAGAAACTCAAGGTTTGGAATAAGGAGGTGTTCGGTAATATCTTTGAAAACAAAGTGATTCTTAAATATAAGCTCAAAGACCTCGAGTCCAGATTTCAAGCAGGCTCCCAAGACCCGGGGCTCAGGGAAGAGGAACGCCTTGCTCTCAGTGAGTATCAAAACATTCTGGCCAGGGAAGAAACCTTTTGGAGGTAGAAGTTGATATCCTTGTGGCTCCAAGATGGTGATGCAAACACTAAGTTCTTCCACGCATCGACTCTCAAGAACAGGGGTTCCAACAAAATTGCTGAGTTGGTGGGCAGAAATAGTAGAATCATCAAGGAAGAAGAGGACATCTGGGCTGAAGCCACCCACTTCTTCTAGGAGCTCCTGGGTGACAGCCCCCCCATGTCCCCGAAAGTAGCTGAATCCCTTCTGGAACACATTCCTTCTTTCGTCTCAGCCATGGAAAATGAGATGCTTGTGCAGCCCTTGTCTGATTTTGAAATCCATGCTGCCACTTTCTCCATGAAGGCTGAGGCGGCCCCGGGCCCAGATGGATTCCCACCTAATTCTTCCAATATTTCTAGAACATCGTCGGGCAAGAAGTGTGTGTAGCCATTTGGGACCTGCAGACTGCCAGCTCCATCCCCATAGGTATCGATTCCACTTTCATAGCCCTGATCCCCAAGACCCAAGTAGCTAGATCCCTCTTAGATTTTCACCCCATTAGCTTGTGCAATGTCCTGTACAAAATCCTGACTAAATCCATGGCCTCCCACCTTAAGGATATCCTTCCCCTGATTATTGCCCCCTATCAAGGCAGCTCGATCAAAGGTAGACTGATCATAGACGGTGTTATAATCATGCACAAGGCCATTCACTCAGTTGTCCTATCCAAAAAAGCCTCCTTTCTGCTCAAGCTAGATATGAACAAGGCCTTTGATAGGGTTTACTGGGTTTTCCTATCCAAGGTCCTCCTTAAGTTTTGGTTCCACCCCTCCTGGTTCTAGCTCATCAACAACTGCGTGTCCTCCTTGTGGTTCTCCATCCTCTTTAATGGGTCCCCTACCGAGTTCTTCCCCAGTTCCAGAGGCCTCCGCAAAGGTGACCCCCTATCCCCGATCCTCTTCATCATTCTAGTTGATACCCTAGGGCGTACCATCTCAGGCGTTGTGACCCACTGTCTCATTTCAGGCATCAGGCCTACACCGAGCCTACCCCCTGTGTCCCACCAACAGTTCATGGATGACACCATCCTCGCCACCTCTGTCTCAATACCTCAAGCCAAGACCCTCAAGCGTATCTTGACCCTGTATGAGGAGGTGGCTAGGAAAAAAATCAACCTCCAAAAAAGCAAGATTTTCTTCATCCATACCCCCTTGGCTAGGTAGATCAAAATCAGGTAGATATTGGGCTGCACCCTTGGTTCCCTTCCCTCATCTTACATTGGGCTTCCCCTATTCACAGGTGCATCCTCAAAGGCCCTGTGGGGTGGGGTGATTGAGCGAATTCAGAGGAAGCTGGTCCCCTAGAAAGGTCACCTCCTCTCATAGGTTGGCAGAGCCACCCTCTTGGCGGTAGTCCTGCAAAGCATTCCTATCTATTTCATGTTGGTCTTCAGAATCTCGGCCTCCATTGCAGCTCACATCAAACAAATTTAGAAATGATTTCTCTGGTCGGGTATCAAAGATAAGAAGAGGATTCCCCTAGTCTCCTGGCCCTTGTTCTGCCACCCCAAAGGTGAGGGAGGGATCAGGCTCAGGTGGGTGGTCCTCATGAACAAGGCCCTCTTGTACAAACATGCCTGGAAGGTGCACACCAATACCCCTGATGAGTGGGTCAGCATCATGCGCAGAAAATACTGTCATAACCACCCCTTCCTCAGTGAAGCTCAACCCTGAGATGGTTCAGCCTTTTGGAAGTCCTTGATATTCACCAAATACATAATCTAGAAAGGGACCAGATGGATCCTCGAGGACGAAGCCAAGATTGACTTCTGGGAAGATAGATGGATTCATGATGAGGCCTTGACTGCTGATAGAGAGCTTCTCATCCTCAAACTAGGGCTTGCAGACAAAGGGCCTAGAGTGTCAGCCTATCTTACCCAGAACCAGGGGTGGGCTACCTGGAAACCCATCCTAGATCCTAGGCACCCACTCCAAGCTGCCAGGCTTTAGCGCCTCCTCAAGGTGACCGTCATCCCATCCTTCGGAGGAATCAATAGATGCGTTTGGCATGGTACTCCTAGTGGAGTCTTTTCTATCAAATCTACTTACAATCTCCAAAGATTCCCTGATGAGGCTCCCTTTCCAACCTGATAGGTGTGGGCCAAGAAGCTGATCCCTAAAATCAACCACTTCGTTTGGGCGACTGTCCAAAACAAGATCCTAACGATCGAGAATATGATCAGTTTGGGCTTTCAAATACCAAATAGATTCTTCCTTTGCTATGCTTCCTGGGAGTCCACTAATCACCTTTTTATCAATTGTCCCTTTTCATCCGAAGTCTTGGGCCTCATCCTTTCCCAATTCTCTATCCAGTGGGTGACCCCCAAATCCATTTCTGACCTCCTATCTTAGTGGCCCAACCCCTTTGCCCATCCCT
Organism: Wollemia nobilis; assembly: GCA_028583015.1. NCBI lineage: Eukaryota > Viridiplantae > Streptophyta > Pinopsida > Araucariales > Araucariaceae > Wollemia > Wollemia nobilis. Next base: position 1,087,563 of record JAQPPZ010001870.1, read on the forward strand.
TCATCCTCTTCCTCTGGGGCTCCTGCCTTCCTCATATGCTTTGGCAACTCTAGCTGGAGCGCTACAATAGATCCTTCTCCTCCCTGACCCACTCCCCATAGTGGATAGCGACCAAGGTTGTGACCTTTGACCTTGATAATTCCTGCTCCTTCCCCTTGACTAAGGCACCCCGATGCCTGGGCGAGGCCACCCTCCTTTCTTCCCTCAGCATTCAGATTCCTCCTCGGCCCCCCTTGCCCCTCCCATAGGTCTACATCTAGGTGGACTGCCCCCTGTCCTGGATGGGTCAAACTTAACTTTGACGGAGCTTCTAAAGGTAATCCCGAGACCTCGAGTGCGGGCGGGGTCATCCACGACAGTCACGGGGCCCTGATCTTGGCGTACGCTACTCTGCATGGCATCCAGACCAACAACTTCATCGAAGCAGCAACTCTCCTCAATGGGCTGACTGTCCTCAAGGAGTCCGCCCCAAAAGTCATCATCGAGGGTGATTCCCAACTTATAATCAAAGTTGCCCGTAGCCCGAGAAGTTTCTCTTGGCACATTCACAACTCCATCCAGGAAGTCCACACCATTCTCCAAGGGCTCCCTGATCACTCCCTTCAGCATGTGTATAGAGAAGGCAATAGTGCAGCCAACTTCATGGCCAACCAGGCCATCGTAGCAGAAGATTTCACTACCTGGACCATGAACTTCCCTGAAGCTCTGGCCCAAATAGTATCGCAAGACAATTCCAGCATCGATGAGGGCCCAGGCGCTTAGCCCGCCCCATGTCGGGGCCCCGAAGATGCGTGATCGCACCCCGTGCTTCCCCTGTAGTGTCCAAATCCAAGGAGACCCCCTCCCCCGTAGGCTCCCCTTCCTTGAAAAGGCGTTGGCCCACCCAGAAATGTAGAACTTAGGTCCAAGTCCCAGGCGAAGCCTTGACTCCTGTTTAAGTCGTAAAGGCCTGGCCCTAGGTAGTAGCAAGGCTATTGGTAGATCCAAGAAGTCCAAGGTGGAGGTCCCAGAGGCCACCAAAGGCAGTTCTGACTCCGGTAGAAAGATGTAGACTTTGATGACCAGGGCCTTCCTTGACATTACAATTGGCTCCCAAAGTGGCTTCCTTAGCGGCCAATGCCCTGGTCAAACCCGTCACAGGCTAGGCAATGGCCCTGACAGGGAGAGGAGTTGCTCTGTCAGGTCAGGCCCCATCCAGGCCAGGCCCAACCACAAGGCCTCCCGAAGTGGCGGCTAGCAGGTTTTTGCATTTTTGGCATTTGCTATTTTGTGGTTTTTCCATTTTTTTGTGGCCATAGACCAAATTTTGTAGTGCTGGTCTCATAGCTAGTCTGTCTTTTTGTAGGCACTAGGGCCCTGGGCCCTGGACTATTGCCCAAGGGCGTAGCCCCAGTTTTTACTCACAATTGTAGCCACGGCTTCCTATGTAACTAAGGTTTTGGGATCATTCAACAAAAAACCCGCTGTAAATATGCTGTTACTTACCAAAAAAAAAAAATTTGGGAAAGGTACTTTGAGTTTATATAATGGAAAATCAAAGATAGAAAATGTATTATATGTTAAGCGATTGAGGCACAATTTACTAAGTGTAAGTCAACTTTGTAATCAGGGGCACATGGTCACTTTTCATCCAAATAGATGTGAGATCAAAAAATATATAATAGGAAATCTCATTGCAGATGCCAGTAGAACTACAAATAATATCTACATACTAAGTGAAATTAAGGGGGAAAAGTGTTTCTTATCACAAGAGGATGATATTTAGTAACATCATAGAATAATGGGTCATCTGAAATTCAATAACATAGTGAAAATAAGCAACAAAAAATCAAATATTTACCCAAGATAAAAATACCACAAAGCACAATTTGTGCACAGTATCAGCATGGAAAGCAAACAAGAACAAGTTTCATGTCAAAAGAATTTACTTCATCTAAACCATTGAAACTAGTTCACACTGATTTATGTGGTTCTATGAGGACAAAGATTTTACAAGGTAAAAGTTACTTCATGCTATTTATAGATGATTTCTCTAGAATGACTTGGGTAGCTTTCTTAAAATAAAATTTAGAAGCCTTTAAGAAGTTCAATGCATTCAAAAATTTAGTATAAAATGAAACAGGTAAAAGGATAAAGTGTCTAAGATCATATAGAAGAGGAAAATTTACTTCAAGTGAACTCATAGAATTTTGTGAACAACATGGGATCAAAAGAGAATACTCAGTAGCAAGGACCCCACAATAAAATGGAATAGTTGAAAGGAAAAATAGAACTGTTAAGAATATGGCCAGAGCTATGCTAAATGAATCCAAGATTTTAGATGGGTTTTGGAACGAGGTAGTTCATATAACTACCTATATCATAAATAGAGCTCAGGTAAGATTAAATCATCATAAAACTCCATATAATATTTGGAAGGGAAGACCAGCTACTATAAAGTATTTCAGAATTTTTGGAAGTAAATGCTACATTAGATAAGAAGAGAAAAATTTGGGCAAGTTTGACTCAAGGTGTGATGAGGGCATCTTCCATGGGTATTCCACTAAGAGAAAAGCCTATAAATTCTATAATAAGAGGACACATACAATTATGGAAAGGATAAATGTGATAGTTAATGAATAGATAGGGTCAAAATAACCAGCTCAAGAAATTGTATATCAAGAAGGAGAAAATTGCCAAGAAGAAATAGGTGAAGAATCAGAAGAAGATGAAACACCAAGAACACCACCTAAGACTCCATCCAGGTATGTGCAAAATAATCATCCAAGAGATATGATTATTGGAAATCCAAATGAAAGACAAATAAGGAGAAAGATAATAGGAACAAGTGAACATGCAAATATTTCTTTGTTATCTAAAATTGAGCCCAAGGATTTCAATGAGGCAAGAGAAGATAAATTCTGGATCAAGGCAATGAGTGAGGAGTTGGATCAAATAGAAAAAAGTGAGACTTGGGAACTTTTACCACGACCAAATAAAAATAATGTAATTGGCACTAAATGGGTTTACATAAAAGTTAAATAAAGATGGTCAGGTAGTCAAGAATAAAGCAAGATTGGTATGCAAAGGATATGCACAGGTTGAAGGGATTGATTTTGATGAAACATTTGCTTCTATTGCATGACTTGAGGCCATAAGGATATTTTTAGCTTTCTCAAGTTTCAAAAACTTCAAATTATATCAAATGGATGTAAAATTAGTTTTTCTCAATGGAATCTTGGAAGAAGAGGTCTACATTGAGCAACCCGAGGGGTTTAGTCTAATTGATAAACTAGATTATGTATGCAAATTAAAGAAGAATATTTATAGATTAAATCAAGCTCCTAGAGCTTGGTATTCAATGTTGGATAAGTATATTAAAGAAATAGGATTCAGAAAAGGAATAGTTGATAGCAATTTATACATCAAAAATGAAGGAAATGACTTATTAATTATGGTGGTATATGTGGATGATATCATTTTTGGAGGAAATAACGATAAAATGTGTCAAAAATTTGCAAAGAGTATGAAAAATGAATTTGAAATATAAATTCTCGATGAGTTGTCCTTCTTCCTTGGACTACATATTTCACAATCAGAAAAGGGTGTATTTCTCTCACAAACTAAGTATATATAAGAAATGTTAAAAAATTTAAATTGGAGGATTGCAAACCAGTGAGTACCCCCATGGTTATAGGATGCAAGTTGAGTAAATATGATGAATATCCTAAGTCAAATCATACATTGTATAGATATATGATTGGTATCTTACTATATGTCACAAATACAAGACCAGATATAATGCAGGCAGTGGGACTAATGAAAAGATTTCAAGCAGTACCAAAATAAACACATGTATTGGCAGTGAAGAGAATTATTAGATATTAAAAAGGAACTATGGATTTTAGACTCTAGTATCCCAGAAGTGATAATTTCACTCTCATAGCATATACAGATGTAGATTGGATAGGCATTATTGATGATAGAAAAAGCACAAGTGGAGGAGCATTCTTTCTTGGAGATTGTTTAGTCTCTTGGCTAAGTAAGAAAAAGCATAAATATCCTTATCCATAGTATAGGCAGAGTACATTGCAAAATTTTCTTGTTGCACACAAGTTTTATGGATGAAGCAAAATTTAAAAGACTTTAAGATATACCATGATCATCCCATCTCCATACTGTGTGATAATACAAGTGCCATAAACATTTCAAAGAATCTAGTAATGCACTCAAGTACCAAGCACATTTTGATCAAATATCATTTTTTGATAGAACAGTTGATGGATAAGAAATTCAAATTGGAATATGTTACTACAAAGTAATATCTTGCAGACATATTCACTAAGCCATTGCCAAAGGAAACCTTTGAGTATCTTAGAAGGAAATTGGGAGTAGTCTTACTCCCATCCCAAAATTAATCACCTCAAGAAGATGAGGTGGGGAGGGGGTTGAGCTAAGAGTCTTATATTTAGCCCCAAAGGAGTTCCTTTTCCATTGATTCCAAATTAGGAGATATTTAATTAAGGGGGAGAGCATTCAGTTAGGGGGAGCAGTTCCTTAGGGGAGCAGATTTGGAATTCAGTGATAGAAAATGAAATTTTAGAAAGGGTTGTCATCAATGACAAAGGGGGAGATTTTTGGAAATTTTGAGTACATTGGTTGTCATTGATGTCAAAGAAAGTATTGGTTCACAATGCACTCTTCATGGTTGTGTGAGAAATAAAAATACAAGGCATTCTCCATGGTGGTTTTTGCAAATAAAATGGAAAGGTTTAATTATTTTTCCATGGTGGTATTTTCAAATAAAAAGAAAAGTTTATTTAAGTTCTCCATGATGGCATTGGCAAAAATACAAGACCTAATGAAATGGCCCAAAGTGAAAAGGTTAAATTATAATATATTTAAATATTTCAAGATTTAAAATATTATAATAAAAAGGTTTATGAAATGGCCCAAAGGAAAAATATTAAATTATAATATATTTAAATCTTTTCAAAATATAAAATATCATAAACAAAGGTTTTTAAACAAAGTAGTGGCAAAATTTTATATATAACTCCCTCCATGCACCAACATCCAAATTTTAAGAGAGCAACATAGTATTTAAGAAGGAAATTAAAAACATTTGAAAAGAGAATAAATGCATGTGATGAAGGCAAAAGACATTCGATCGATTCATGAGAACAATAGACGATAACCAACATAGAGGTAGTGAGAAGGAGCAAATTGTGAGAACAACGCATGATATCCAGCGTGGGGGTATCAAGGATGATGCACGTACTTCAGAGATAAATAAACAAGGCATGAATTTCAAGGGATATCAAGCGTAGTTTGGTTTCTATTCGAGTGGGTAGCTCAGGTGGCAAGCAGACCCTGTGCAAGAAATCGCACGGTGGATATCTTAAGATCGAGATGATATAGCAATGGTTTTGTTTGGTTTTTGTTGATCAAAGGAGAGATGCAGGTTTAAATGAAACAAAGTACACATTGGTTATTATGTGGGTATTTAGCCCAAGCAGTGCTCTAGCACACACTAGAGCATGGGCTCTATGAGATCGTGCATTCAAATCCTAGCGACAATAATTGGTAAGGGCAATATTTTTGTTATAAATTTTACTTGGTGCTTAGGGAGTCATAAGGGCATGAGTTTAAATAAATTTTTTATAAGGGTTAAGTGAAATAAAAGTGTTCTCTTGCTATTAGGGAGTTATAAGGGTTGAGTTATTAAAATTTTATTTTTATAATTAGGGAGTCATAAGGTTGTGAAGTAATAAAGTTTTGTGTGCAAGGATTTGTTTTAAGAGTCTTTATTTTGCAAACATAAATTACAAAGAGTGTCTTATATATATTTTATTTTTGTAAAAAACATAAAGAAAAACAAAGGGGATATGTTTTACATGCAAGAATAGGAGTAATAAGGTGTTATAGTGGTTTGATATTTTATTGTAACTTTTGTATGATGAAAGTGGGTTTGAAGGTCTTTGATAATTATTAATGCCCAATTTTTGTGAACAAGAGAAGTTTTATTGAACATCAATTTCATATTTCATTGACCATATATTTTGAGAAGGAAGTTCATGTGGATGGTTTGAGAAAGTATTTTTCTATCTAACCCTTGTAGTGGCACAAGGAGAATAAGTTGTTTGTAAGACATGTTTTGAGGACATATCTTCATTAGAGCAAAATAAGAGGTATGGGTATATCATTCCTTGTTTAAGATGTTTGGTTGAGTAAATGTTTCTAGAACATAAGGTGGAGATAAAAGGGTTTTTTGGGATGCATTGTTGGAAATATTTGAGTTAGGTTTTGTGAAACAAATTTCATTGTTTGAATAAATTTGTAATCCTTGTAATATTGGTTTGAATGTATTGAAAGTGGATGAGCAAGAAAATTGTGTGTTAAGTTGAGTTAAATTGGAAAGAACATATGATGGAATCATATTGCATTGAACAAATATGATTGAAGTATTGTATTCAAGCATGTGTTATGAGTAATTTTGAGCATGTGTTATGAGCAAGTTATGAGCATATTTTAGAGTAGAATTGAGCAAATATAGTGTGCATACTATAGCAGATTTGTGAGCATATTTGATGTAAATTTGAGAGTAGATTTGAGGTAGATTTGAGAGCATATTTGAGGCAGATTTATGAGTAGGTTTGAAGAAGACTTGTGACCAGGTTTGAAGCAAACTTGTGAGCAGGTTTGAGGTAGACTTGTGAGAAATTTTTAGGTAGTGTTGTATGTATATTAATATAATATTTGAGAAGAGCATAGGGGATAGAGTTCTTTGGTGGATAGAGATACACAAACTAGAATAGAGGGGATAAAGTTCTCTTGTGGAAAGAGATCCATAAACCAGAGCAGTGGGGATAGAGGTCTCCTGTGGATAGAGATCCATGAACTTGAGTATAGGGATTGGTGTCTCCTCTAGATAGAGGTCCATAAATATTATAATAGGGATTTTGTTCCCAAAATATTCATTGAAAAAATTTAATAAGAATATTTTTTCCATGGATGTAACCCACATTGGGTGAACCACGTTAAGTCATGTATCTCATGTGTGTGATGATGTGTGCATTATTTACTATTTTGATATTATTTTTGTTATCATTTGGATTGAAAAGTAAAAAGTTTTATCTTATGCTATTCACCCCCCTATCAGTATAAGCTTATGTTCTTTAGATTTTTCCCTAGACACTCCAAAAATTAATACTGTAGCTCTTTGGGTTAGGCTCTTTGGTCTCCCCTTTCATATGTGACATGATGATATAATAAGAGGAATTATCAAGGCTATGGGAGACCTCATCTTGATTTATTATGTAATGAAGGTAAATTCAAGGTTGATCTTTGTGAGGATGTGTATCATTGTAGACCTTTCAACATCCATCAAGCTTATTGTTTATATCAATTCTTGGGTTCAAACTATAGAGTATAAAAACAAACCAAATATTTGTTCTCTTTGTAAGAAATGAAGACATATCTTAGCACAATGTCCCTCCAATAAAAATACTACAAATAAATTATGGGAAAAGAAATATGCAAGAGGTAAGTCATTCCAATAATCTATTAAATATGTGGGTGCTAGAACTTCTACTCAAGAGGCTATAGAGGGTCATGTTGGTTCAAAAATTCTTGAGGCAACTAGATCTCCCCCTCCTCTCCCATAAGTGAACTGTTTGAATCCTATTTTGGAAATGTCTCCAATTGAAGAGGAAGGTGAAATCCAAAATAAAATTACCTAGGTTATCCCTTTATCCCCCTCCTTTGAAATATATTTTTTAAACTCTATCCTTTGAAATCCCTTCAACTATCTCACTTTAGTCTTATATTTACCATATTTTGAAAGTAATATTTTAGAATCAAATAATTCCTTTCCTAATAAAATTGAACTTAAGGAGCTTAAGCATCGAGAAGAGTCCCTTAAAATAAAATATAAAATGGATAAATGTCCTACCTCTCTAGGATAAAAAATAAGAAGTCAAAAAAAGGATATGTTGATGTAGGCATCGAGTATAAAGTTGGAAAACCTCCTAATAAAGATATCAATAAAATGGAAATAGAATAAAATATAGCCAATGGAACACAATCGGCCCTAAAATTGGAAGGAGGAAATGATTCCCTTGAAAAACAAATAAAAGTAACTTCCTTTAGTTCTCTATCCTCTCCTTCATATGGTAGGGGAAAGAAACCCAATTACAAACCTCACAAATGAATATTATCTCTTGGAATATAAAGGGCCTGAATGACCACTCCAAGTAGAGACTTTTAGCTTCTCTAAGAAAATATACTTTGCTAGAAATTATCCTCCAAGAAACCAAAGTAGAGTAATCTAATATTGATAAAGTTAGAAAAGTTATTTGGAAGGATGTAGGGTATGCAGCTATTCTTGATCAAGGGGTCTGAGGAGGTCTCCTCTATTTTTTGAATCCTAAAAATCTAGACAGCTTAATTATTTTAGAGTCAAATAGAATTACTAACATTCTTTTCTTCTCTAAAGAGTCTAATCATAGTTGGGTCCTATCCAATATGTATGCTCCAAATTTTTGTTCTAGAAGGAGTCTTTTATGGGATTCTTTAGGAACAATGAGAGAGGCTTTCAAAATAATATTTGGTTGTTGGTAGGTGACTTCAACTCTTCATTTCATCAATATAATAAAAAGGGAGAAATCTAATTTTTCCTAAAGGAATGGAAGAATATTCCTTTCTTGTAAACTTAAATGAATTGATGGACATCCACCTAAAAGGTAACAAGTTCATGTGGAGAAATAGAAGGTTAAGAAGCCAAATTATCCAGATAATATTGGATAGGATCCTAATTTCCAAATATTATTGTCTTTTGGGGATGCTTCCTTAAGTACTCTTACTAAAATTGGCTCAAATCATAATCTATTACTGCTTGAAATTTTTTAGGCTTCAAAAAAATTTCTCAAACCTTTCTATAACAACCCAAAATTCCACACTCTTTTGTTTTCAAGTAGCTTAAGGATATCAACCCTCTCACAACCCACTTTCATTCCAGCCTCAACAACCCATAGAAAAGTGTTTAAATTTATAAGAGAGTTCATTAATAATTCTAACTAAACCCAATTACCACCTTCCTCTTACTTCCTTTGAAAAGGAATTCCTTGTAGGCCCACGTCTCTACAAAATTTATTCAATGTAGGAGCATACCTTCTACGTCTATCAAAATTTAATGCTTGGCACATTTCTCTACACAAGTCACTTAGTTCATATCTATTCCTTTTCTATTTATTGAAAATTTTTATACACATTTTTGCAATCCCCATTGGTCCTTCAATGGGTTGCTCTATACTAGTAATGATTGGTGTACTCCTTTTAAGGAGCTAGCCTACCTGGTAGCAACATATTATTTTTAATCTTTTAGTTAGGTAACCACATCCATTGTCTCTTGTTTTAGTTCAAAATTTTATTAAACTAATATCCTAGGCTTCTTTTCTTTCGTGCATCATTCTCATAACTCAAGAGAGTAGGTATTCTAAGAATAAGTCTGCACTCCAATTTAGATATGACATCCAAATGCCTAGGACATTTCATTCAATCCCTTCCTGGTCCATGCAATATCATAGCTCACATGTATCTATGTTAATTATAGGTGATTTTGAATGACTTCACTCTAACATATCTATTCCAAGCAAAGTTTCACCACAAATAAACTTGCCCATAATTCCTCTTCATTCGTCCTCAAAACAACAAAAACTTAAATCTTACAAGTCATTTAGCAATTTGATTAAAACATACATTCATGGGAACAATAAGGATTATTTACCCAGTAAGATTATAAATGTATTTAGCATTTACTAAAGGCTTCCTTGGACACAACTCATAAACGACCCTTCGAAATTAAAATACAAGTTCTTTTTAAAATCACCAATCAACTATTTACCATTTCCATATTACATATCCACAAACCAAATTAATACATGAATAATGCTTCCAACCAAAATCAAATTTCTATAATATCATGGATAGTTCATTACAATAGTGTAGTTTGAAGACATCCACTGCCGTGGAAATTACAATTTAGATTATCCATATAATCTCCAGTTATAAACTCTTTAATATATAAACCTTTAATCTTAAACTCTCCTACAAGAATACCTAATAAATAAGAAGATATATCATGCTTCCAATACATGGTAATACCAAAATTCCTTGATAATTCAATGATATACTTTCCCCAAAATATTGTCAAAATCACACTACTGATGCATTACTGTTCAAAACAACTTGTCCCTACCACAATATCAGTTCTTAGCATGCTCGAACGGAAACATATTGGTCACCATAAAGGGATTATCCATCCACCAGGATCAGAGACAACACCCAATCAAAATATCTTAAGACTAGCACATATACATTTTTCTTTAAAAGATAAACTTCACACTACAACCCAAGTCTAACTTTCTAACTTCATTATGCCAAAGCATTTCAAGTTCATCACACATAAGCAATTCATCACAAATAACATGCAACAAGATCAAGGTAATTTACCAAACCAAACTGCTCAATTTAGAATCCCATTTAGTTTTCCTTCTAAACAATCAATATAGAGAGCATTCACAAAATTCCCATTCAATCTACTTCCTTCATTTTCCAACATATCAATTTCGTTATAAGGTTTTACATACACAAAAACAAAGACAGAGTTCAAAATATAATTTTCATTATCTTTCCCAAATAAACTCGACAAGCATGGTTTTCAAAATGAAAGCAACATTGACATATCCATAGTAAATTGGTGTAAACAACAAATCTAGTCAAACATCAATATTCAAAGTAAATCAAATGAAAGTACTTTTCTATTTTTCCACAATATGTAATTACTAAAACTAATTTCTATTATCATTCAACAACAAAAAGAGAAATTCCAACCCCTAAAGACCACAGGAAGATGACTCTTAACTAAAATTTCCATATAATTCATAATTCAAGCAACATAATATAAAGTAAATTGTTCTTCTTCAGTGAGTTCTACCTGATAAAACGATGTTAGTATTTATGCTTCCTACTTGCAACTCGACCTTCCTTCATAGCCTATTCATTTCTTCTCTCCTGCACTCTTATTTTTGCCACAAGCTCTCATCTTCCAAAAATATACACTACTTTCTTTTTCCTTTTACTCACCAAAATGTTTTCCTTCTTTTCCAAACCTTCCACTCCAAAATTATATTTTGTTCTATGCTCGGCATGTTACTCTTCTTCTTCCACCACTAGGGATTCCAACTGAATTTCATTAAAAGTGAAGGTGAAGGAACAATAGCACACAAGCTCTCATGATTTCTCTCTAACAACCATCAAAAATAAATTCACATCCTTTAGTGAAGTGAAGTTACAAAAAACATTAAAATTTCATAGAAACATGAACAAAGAATAATTTTGCATGATAATTATCTACAAGAAGCAATATCTCCTTTAATAACACAAATAAATCACACACATAACTATAAATATGCTTATAATAAAATCTTATTTCTTTTCAAGGTACCAAATTAGAATATATTTCAAAATAAACACAAGACTCCATTCCCTAGAAACTTAACAACAACAAACAATTCCATAGTCATTCATATTTTAAATCAATACAATGATTTCTATGCTAAGCATTCCTTAGCTAAGGGTAAAAATAATTAAATTACTTTTATGAAATTCATGTTATGCATTCTCCATGAAAGAAGCACTCAGATAACTCATCGATTAACCCATCACATCATTTCCTGTGGACTTTCCCTTTCTTGGAGTCCCTTTCTTGGTGACCAATTCTTTCTGCCACCCATAGAAAACCTTTTCCTACAAAAATTGATGTTCCATTAGCAGCATATTATTCTTTCATAAGCCAAATTTACAAGGATGTTAGCATGAGAGGATGATCCATAAATCCACCACATAATTCCATCAACAATACATAATTTTCCATGATAAATACATAGATAGATATGCAGCTTCTTTTCATCATTTTTTTATCGTTCTTAACTGCTGCTCTATTTATTTATCCATATCAAATCCCAACACAATATGGTCCTCAGAATTATCCCATGATAATGGTGTCTAGTATTTCCTTCCATATAATGCCTCAAATGGTGCCATTCCAAGGGTTGAATGGTGTCCATTATCAAAGGCAAATTCTACCAAGTGCAGATAATCCTCCCAATGAGTTTTTTTATTAATGCAATACATGTGAAGCATGTCTTCCAGCACCTATTTCACTCTCTCCAATTGCCCATCTATTTTTGGGTGGTATGTAGAACTAATCTTTAGTCTAGTTCCAATGGAATGATGCAAAGCTTGCCAAAATGCAGAGGTAAATCTGGAGTCTCTATCTGATATAATCACTTCTAAAAATCCATGAATTCAAAATATCTCTTTGGAAAATATATTATCCACTACTACAACACCATCCTTTGTATTTCCAGGTATAAATGTACAACCTTGTTTAGTCTATCGACCACTATGAGGATTGCATCATGTTGGAACATGTTATTAGGCAACCCTACTACAAAGTTGAAGGGAAATACTTGTCACTTTTTATCAGGTATGACATGAGGATTTAATAATCCTGATCGATGCCTATGCTCATATTTTAATTTTTGGCATTCAAGGCATTGAGTGACATATTCATTTACGTCCCTCTTCATACTTGACCAAAAGAAATTTTTCTTCATGTTCTCCCTCATCTTTGCTCTGCCAGGGTGAGCAAAATATGGAGCTCTATGAGTTTCACTCATTATATTTTTCCTTAAATTTCCAAGTTTAGGTATTACTACTCAGTCCTTAAAACAAATGAATCCATCCTTAAAGATAAAATCCCTGCATAAATCTAGTTTATCCTCCATTATTTTTCTATTTTGTTTGTAATAATGGTCTTATTTTTTATTCTCTCTAACTTGTTCCATCAAGTTGAAATGTAAATAGGATAATACAACTATGTGTTTCCTTCTACTTAAGGTGTCTACTACCTTATTCTCTTTTCCTTTTTTATACTCAAATCCAAAATCATATTCCGCAAGAACTTTATCCATCTTCTCTAGATAACGTTGAGTAGAGGTTGAGTAAAAATATACTATACACTCTGATGATCATTCCTTAGTTCAAAATGTCTTCCTACAAGATAGTGTTGTAGACACATAAATCATGTAAATCAGATAAAACTACCAGTTCATCACATATACCACTCTTATCAACATCATATGGCCCCATTGGGCACCCCTCCAGGCTTTCACAAGCTCCAAAACACATTTTGGAGGTTTCATAGTAGTTTAGGGCAGTTTTGGGGTACCTCTTGGTGACCGTCCCACCAAGGGATGATCATAGTTGGTGACCATCCCACCAAGGGACGGTCATAGTTGGTGACTGTCCCACCAAGGGATAACCATCCATAACCATACCTCGGTGGGATGGTCCCTAAAAAAATCTTTGAAAAAGTTAAAGGACACGGGAAATGGCAATCAAATATTGCCATTACCACATCCAATCACCCCAAATTGATTGGGGACCTACCATTAGGGTCAGGGACAGAATATTGGGAGCCCCAAATGGGCAACCTTCCCTCACCTATGCATGTCATCAAATTGGACAAGTGGCAGCACTTGCATCACATGGCAAGACTTGTGCCTTTGAAATAGATTCCCTTTTGGGATATAAAAATAGGTTTATGCACACAATTTCAAGGAGGAGAGATATAGCATTTTTACATCGAAGTGCTACCCAATTATACCCTCACTTATCCTCACCTTTTTCAAACCAAACATTACCCCCCATTTGACCTTGAAACCCTCTTCATTCGAAGGCATTTTTAGGGGCAATAGAAACCTATCCGAGTAATTCCAAACTATCCAAATTGAAGGTAAACTTGGACCCATATGTTGAAAACACCCCTAAACCAATTTTGGACCAATTTCCTTGAGGATTGGTGAAAAAAAGAAGCCATATCTATAACCGTCCCACTTGGGGATGATCAGCATTTAGTAGGTGTCACAGCTAGGGATGGTCACAAAATAGCGAGTAATTTGGGATAAATTCCTTCATATACCCCTTAGGAATTCTTAGGTGAACCTCTGGTCTAATTTTAATGAATTTTGGAGCAAATTTGATGGAAGATTTGAGGTCTCCAATGTTGCAAGTCTAGGTGTCCCTGTCAGGGATGGTCACTATTTCTGCATACTTTTACTTTGAAATCTATGTTTGAATCACTCCAAAAGCATTTATATTATATTATACTTCATTCATACAACATCTAGAATAATTTCCATGTGTTATAGATTATTTTTTATGTTGTTATAATAACTCCTTTTCTATGCTTTCAATGCTTTATTTCTATAACATAGGTGATATTAACCCCCTTTCAATCCCTTGTGTGTAGGTGAAGGTATTCTATGCAGGAGGGAGGATCAAAGAAGACAAGAAGAATAGGTTGAAGGATAGCTCTTAATTATGGGACATGAGATTCACACCAATAGAACATCGCTTTAAGACCTTGCAAGAGATTAGATCCCTTACACATTGTAATGTTGAAAGTATCAATTTGTAAATCCCTCAAGGAGATATCTTGTAATATAGTGTTGAAGCTATGAATTAATGAATAGAAGGATAAATACACCCTCTTTATTGCATACTTTGTTTCATTTGATATATTACATGTTTATGCTTTCTTTCCCTTTGAATGCTTTCAAACTACTTTACATTGCAATATAAGTGCCCTTAAGATGATGTTGTAAATTTTGTATCTTTAGTGGCGATCATGGTGGGGCTCTATTATGATTTTCATTCATCTAGAGATTCACCAAAACCCTCTTCACTTGGAGAATCCCTAGTTACATCCACTACCCTGGCAGCTACATCCCTGCCTAGTGGTTCCTCCCCTCGCCACTACCGTATGACCCACCATGCGTCATACTCCTTTGTAGTGCCTACATCATCTAAATTAGAAACTGCCTCCTTAAGATCTGACTACTCTCCCAATGCCTCTACAATTGGCCAATATAGAGTCCTCTCATCCCAATTATGATGGTAGACCATCGACTCCTAGGCAACCCCTGGCATAGCCTAAAATTTCATAGCACACGATCATAAGAGAAGTACTCTCACTCTGTCCCATTTTGGCCTATCAACCATGTACCTCACCAAACTCAGTGTAGTTCTGTCTCAACCTACCTCTAGTTAGGACAATTCCTATAGGTCCTCCACTCAATGTTCACCACCCTAAGCCATGCAAAAGCCTCTACATAGTGCTCAACCTCCCTAGTGTGTCGTCGGCTCTGGCATACCTCACGTGACCTCTTCCATAGCTTGCCATAGCCAATATTCCTGTTTGGTATCTCTAATCAAGTGGTCCATGGTAGTCCCTGTGGTCTATCCACAACAATATGCTACCAATACCAAAACTATAGTAGAAAGTTGTAGCCCAAACCCTTCCACCCACGAGAGTGAATGTCGTACAACTCATCATATAGCTGTGCTAACAAAGTAGGATCCCAAGCCATCACTATGGGCTCATCCTCTGTACAATCTATAAGAGTGAACACCAGCTGTAGTAGGTTCCATGGGAATGTAGTGCCTAAAGAATTGGGTAGCAACATGTTGTTGATCAAGGTAATCAAAAGGGCATGATTAATACCAAGCACACCATCATGATACCACAAAGCCACTAATATCCCTCTTCTAATAAGATCAACCACTACATCCTCCCAGCACACCTTGAAGTACCTCCGCACTACGACCTCTCACCACTCTATAGGAGAGGACACTATCGGGTGCCCCTCTATCAAAATATGCAGTATCGATATACATCCTCTAATGTCATTGTCATCTCCCCCATAGCTAAATTGAAAGTATTAGTACGAGGGTCCTATAGATCTATCAGTGCAATTAGATAGGCACAGTTGCCCACCATAGGATCTAACTACGTGACATGTTTCAGGCTAATGACATCAAGCCATCACCAATATATAGTAGTCAAACGGTCTTTAGTGACCTAAATGAGAGTCATAACTCTATACCGACTCCTAACTATCTGCTCATGTAAAATAGAGTGTCAAAAATGCCCTAAAAATAATAACCTTTAAAATACCTAAAAATGGGCCCTTTTGGCCCAGTTTTTGGTCATCCCACCTAGGAACGGCCACCATTTACCATCCCTTACAAGGACGATCCCCAAAAATGGGTAAAATAGGGTCAATTCGACCCCAAAATTTACCCTAAGAAAAACCATAAAATCACTTAAAATTTGCAATTTAACCATAATTTTTTGCATCTAAAACATAAATAAAACCTCAATTTCATACATTTCACTACTCCTAGGGTTTCTTAACCATTAGCACAAGTGTAGTATTAAAATTGCAATAGAAACCACAAAAAAACAATAAAATAGGGTAGAGAAAGACATGTGGTCCATACCCGTTTGACATCGGCTCCAATGCTTGTTGCATCTACTGGATGGGTCATGTTGTAGGTTCATGTTTTTATAGTGCTCCACTTCAGAATATCACTCTCCTACCTCTCTCCTCTCCAACTTCTCCAAGAAGAATGAAAAATGAGCTCATATGCCCCATTTTGGGCTTATATAGCTCTAAAAGAAGTCGACCACCCCTAGGTGGGATGAGCACATAGTTGGCTATAAATCCCACCCTAGGATGGTCATAAATACTATACTCATCCCCCCTAGGATGGTCACAAAAAAATTACACTAAAAAAGCTTTAAAATATCAAAAAAGGGTAAAAAACCCACCAAAACAAGGCAGAATGGTCACCAAATTAGGAGGGACCAAGATTGAACCTATAATATTTTTGGATCCATAAAAAGTCTCTATTTTAATCCCCAAGAAAGCTTCTATGGCTGGACCACTCCACGAGAATGAAAATTTTAGCCTTTTTCTTCCAGAAATATTCATCAAAATAGTCAAAAATCCCCTTCAAACAGGTATATAGTACCATGGGTACAATAGAGAGTTGCCCCAATTCAATCATATGAGTCAAGTGACTCGTCACTTAATAATGCCCAATGGGGGACTTTGTTCCCTCAAAATTCTTTTGATACTTGCATAACGCTATATCTTCAAGTTTATTTTCAATCAACATTCACTCGAGACGAACGTCAAAATAATTGTGTGATTCATAATATTGAGGCTTCTTCAAAGCAAGAATGGGCCCCACAAATTAAAGATTATATTAAATTGGGAAATATTTTGCTTGGATTGTTGCATGCTACAAAGTGAGCATTTAAGCAAAAGGTGACAAAATATGTCTTATTAGGAGATAATGTATCGTCAGAGTTATGAAGGTATCCTCCTTCGTTGCTTAGACTCATTGGATTCGGCTTGGGCCATTTACAAAGCTCACGATGGTACATCTGGTGGTCACTTTAGTGGCATGGCCATCGCCAAGTGCATTCTTCACATGGGCTATTATTGGCCAACTTTAGAGCAAGATGTACTTATATAAATAAGTGCATGAAGTGTCAACATCATGTAAATTTAACACATGTACCTTCACAGACCTTACAATCGATTCAATAGGTCTGGCCATTTGCACAATGGGGATTTGATTTAATTGGGAAAATCTCACCTACCTCTTCAATCCATCACATGTTTATCATAACAAAAATAAAATACTTCACCAAATGGGTGGAAGCAATTCCCCTTACCACTATGAATGGACCTCGCATTGTGGAGTTCATTCTACATAATATCATATGTCATTTTGGTATTCCATCCAAAATACTATCGGATAATGGAACACCCTTCAAAAATAAATATGTGTGTGTGTTAACAAAAAAGTATAACATAAAGCATAGCTTTTACATGCCCTATTATCTGCAAGCCAATGGGAAAGTAGAGGCATCAAATAAAATAATAGTAGCCATATTGAAGAAAATCGTCAAGGAAAATCATAAATATTGGCATAATAAATTACCTCTTGCCCTTTGGGCTTATTGCACTAGCATTCGCATGCCCACTGGAGCAACTTTGTTTTCACTATTTTATGGTGCTGAATCCATCATGCCTCTGGAGTTAGATATTCCATCACTACGCATTTCCATGTAGGAATACATTGATGATGATACATCTAGGCAATCTCATTTAGATTAGTTAACGTTACTTGATGAATGACGTGTAAATGCCCTCAAGCATCTACATTTTTGTTAGGAAAATATTTAGATATATTACAACTTGAAAGTACACTAGAGAGATTTTCAAGTTGATGATTTAGTTCTAGAAGAGAATGAGAAAAACTCAACTTTACCCTCCAACTTGTGAGACAAATTTGTAATAAATTGGTTAGTTCCATTCATCATAACAAGCCATATTGGACCTGTAACTTATTTCCTAGCATCCATCGAAGGAAGTGAATAGCCTGAATCGATGAATATTAGTAATTTATGGTCGTTTCATGATTAGAGCACCAATAAAATACCACTAGGCAGTCTATGATGCTTCCTTAGTTTTGATGACCATCTAGGTCACCCAAAATGCTCCTAGGTGGTCAATGACAATATAGATAAAATACAAATGCTCTTAGACTATATACGATCATCTATGTCAACCTTAAAATCTCCAAAGGCATTTATAAGCCCTTTGGTCACAACCAAATACCCCTAGGTAGTCTATAACACTTCCTTAGTATCAATTATCGTCTAGGTCACCTAAAATGCTCCTAGGCAGTCAATGACCATCTAGGTCAAATAAAAATGCTCCTAGACTATCTACGATTGTCTAGGTCAATCTTAAAATCTCCAAAGGCATTTATAATCCCTTTGATCACAATTTAATACCCATAGGTAGTCTATGATACTTCCTTAGTGTCAATTATCGTCTAGGTCACCTAAAATTCTCCTAGGCAATCAATGATCATCTAGGTCAAATAAAAATTCCCCTAGACAATATACGATCATCTAGGTCAACCATAAATACTCCAAAGTCATCTATAAGACCTTTGGTCACAACCATATACCCCTAGGCAGTCTATAACATGTTCTTAGTGTCGATGACCATCTAGGTCATCTAAAATACTCCTAGGTGGTCAATGACCATCTAGGTCAAATAAAAATTCTCCTAGACAATCTACGATCATCTAGGTCAACCCTAAATGCTCCAAAGGCATCTATAAGCTCTTTGGTCACAACAAAATACCCCTACGTATTCTGACACTTTCTTATTATCTATGACCATCTAGGTCACCTAAAACACTCCTAGGTGGTCAATGACCATCTAGGTCAAATAAAAATACCCCTAGACAATATATGATCATCTATGTCAACCCTAAATGCTTCAAAGGTATATATATGACCTTTGGTCACAACCAAATGCTCCTAGGCTATCTATGACACTTCTTTAGTGTCGATGACCATCTAGGTCACCTAAAATGCTCCTAAGCGGTCAATGATCATCTAGGTCAAATAAAAATTCCCGTAGATAATCTATGATTGTCGAGGTCAATCCTAAATGCTCCAAAGGTATCTATAATCCCTTTTGTCACAACCAAATACCCCTAGGCAGTATATGACACTTCCTTAGTGTCGATGACCATCTAGGTCACCTAATACGCTCCTAGGAAATCAATGACCGTTGATCAAATGAAAAATCTCCTAGACTATCTACGATCATCTAGGTCAATCCTAAAAGCTCCAAAGGTATCTATAAGCCCTTTGGTCACAACCAAATACCCCTAGGTAGTCTAAGACACTTCCTTAGTGTCGTTGATTATCTAGGTCACCTAAAATACCCCTAGGTGGTCAATAACCATCTAGGTCAAATAAAAATGTCCCTAGACTATATACGATCATCTAGGTCAACCCTAAATGCTCCAAAGGCATCTATAAGCCCTTTGGTCACTTTAAAATGCCCCTAGGCGGTCTATGACCATCTAGGTCAACAAAAAATATCCCTAGACCATCTACGATCATCTAGGTCAATCCAAAAAGCTCCAAAGGTATATATAATCTCTTTGGTCATCCTTAAACGCTACTAGGTGGTCCATGACCATCTAGGTCAACCCAAAATACCCATAGGAAGTCTATGACCATCTAGGTCAAACTAAAACATTCCTAGGAAGTTTACGATTGTCTAGGTCATCCCAAAAATCCCCAAAGGCATCTATAAACCCTTTGGTCATCCTAAAAATCCCCAATGGAATTCAGTAAGCCCATTGGTCAACCTGTATATACATATATATCAAAAATACAAAAATATTATTAAAATCATCAAAATACTAAAATATTGCTTCATTTCACTTCATATAAATTGCATTAGGCATACTCATCATTGCATTATGCATCATTCCAAATTGATCATACATGTCTAGCACCAATTTTGTACACTAGGCATCTGTTAAAAAATTAATGTTATTATATGTCACTATTACCACCTATTCATATTCCATTTACCATTTATATTTACAATCCACATTATATGTCTATTTCCAGCCACTTAGCCATTGTTTGTAAAATATAGTTAAGGATTTTCAGTCACTCAGCAATATCTAGTTGTCTTCTCAAATTTTGTAGAAAGCTATAATTATTTTTAGAAGGTAGAATCCTACTTGGATAATGCTTGGTATACATCAAAATCCTGACACATTTTCACATTAATAAATCCAAGTCTAGCACAAGGAAAGATGAAAACTATAAAAGTGGTCTAGGTTACTTTCAAGAGAAAAGGTTATCTTGCTCATACCCCTATGCTAATGGTTCAAAAATATTGAGAATTGAAAAAAGGACAAGTTTCTCCTTACCTAAAATATCTTTCCCTACACTGGGGGAAGTATCCCAAAGAGAAAAATCAAAACAATGATTATTATTACTTCAAAAATATGCAAAAAGAAACAGTGATTATTATCACTTTAGAAAAAGCAAAAAGCAACAGTGGTTCTCACCACTACAAAAATCCCTTGCTCACCAAATAAAAATGAGCAACTCCCTTGAGAAAGTCAAAGTTAAAAGAAAATAAGGGAGTCTTGAACTTGAATCCCTAGAATTCTCAGCATTAGAGAACCATAAGGTGATCCTCATTATAGGTTTGGTGGATAGCCTACTTGTCAATGGTGGTAGCCTCCTACATGAAAATATGTCTACAACTTAATGAACTTGCTTAGGTATAGACCAATGTTTGAATAAGGATGAGCTAGCTTGTTATCACCTATATTACCTAGTAGTATAATCCAACTAAGTACAAAACTCTAGATAATGAGACTCGCAGGGTGACTTCTAGTGTCGATGGGTTAAGTGAATCCCATTTGCACTAGGATATCCTTATGAGTTATCATGGTAATGAACTCACATGCACACACAGGGATGTTGATTATCTTGGTTATCTTAGTAGGTGCATACTTTATCAAAATATATTGTATAGTTATTATATGACTTTTGATTAGGTAACTAGCATGTTTGAGTCTCTTTAAAACTATCAAATAATATCATATCATATTACATTATCCATTTCATTTTACATTATGCTATCACATGTTTGTAAAAAGTTACAAAATCCATTACATAAAGTGTTAGAATAACATGAAAATAATAAAGATACATTTTTTATAGTCTATGGTGCTAGCATATAATGCGTCAAAGAATCATCATAAATCCATCATACAAAATTAAATCATATAAATCATTACATAAAATCATACACTTTTTTTTCCTTATAAACTTTTGTTTCTTAAGTGATGTTCATGAAATAGGATAGATATCGAGTAAATATTAGCAATAATATTTAAATGACCACTGACTATTTTCTACATATCTTTTAAATTACAAAAGCATATAGAGAAAGCTTACACATTGTTGTGGCTGATCCACAACACACCCCAAAATTGGGGACCCACCTTTTTTGCAGGCTTGCAGAAGAAATCTCAGGGACCTAGATGCTAAAAATGAAGAAAAGAGAAAAAATGCATGTGTTGAAAGTGTCACGAAATTGCGACATGTCGCGAAATCGTGACCTGTCGCACCATCGCTGCCGAAAAATAGAAAAACGTCGCGATATCGCGACATGTCGCTGGCAAAAATGAAAAGGTGTCACGAAATCGCGACATGTCACTCCGTCGCGGTCAGGCAGGAGAGAGAAAGGCAAATATGAAAATTGTCGCGATATCACGACATGTCGCATCATCGCTGTCGGAAAACAGAAAGTGTCGCGAAATCGCGACATGTTGCTCCGTCGCTGCTGAAATTGAAAAAATGTCGTGATATCGCGACATGTTGTTCCATCGCTGCTAGAATGAAAAAGTGTCACGAAATCATGACGTGTTGTTGCAGAAGTTGTACGGATGAAAATAGCGTAGCGATTTCATGACATATTGCTCCGTCGCGGCAAAAAGAGGAGAGAGAAAATGAAGACGAAAAAGTGTCATGAAATCGTGACATGTCGCTCCATCGCAGTCAGGCAGGAGAGAGAAAGGCAAAATGGAAAGGCGTAGCGATATCGCGACGCGTCGCAAAATCACGGTCAAACCGGTCAAACGGGGCAGGAGGCAGAAAAATGTCGTGAAATCGTGACATGTCGCAAAATCGCGGTCAACGCAGTCAACGACAGTAGGTGGGAGAAAAGCGTAGCGAAATCATGACGTGTTTGATTTTCGCGGCCCAGAGAGGAGAGAGAAAGACGAAGCAGAAAAGTGTCGCGATATCGCGACATGTCGCAAAATCGTGGGTCAAACCAGTCAAACAGGACGAAGCCAAAAAACGTCGCGATATCGCGACAGAAAGCAGCGGATGAGCACGAAGCCCCAAAACGTCGTGATATCACGACAGAAAGCAGCGGATGAGCACGAAGAGGGAAAAACATCATGAAATCGTGACAGGTTGCAGCCAAAGCAGCACCGGGTGAAAAGCATCATGAAATCGCGACAGATTGCAGGTGGAAGGCATGAAACGAAAAAATGTCGTGAAATCGCGACAGAAGCAAGCCCAGTTGTACGGAACAGAAAAGGCGTAGCGAAATCGCGACAAAAATCAGCAAAGGTGCATGAAGCGCAAAATGGTCACGAAATCACGACAGAATCTACCGGAAGGCGTGAAGAGCAAAAATGGTCGTGAAATCGCGACAGAAAGCAGCAAAGGGGGATGAAGCGAAAAGGCGTCGCGAAATCGCGACAGGTTGCGGTTTCGCGGCTCCGAAGCAGGGAAGCATACGGAGATCAAAACGGTAGCGAAATCGCGACAGATTGCGGCAAGATGGCCCGAAGGAGAAAATGGTCGTGAAATCACGACAAGTTGCGGCCGAAGCGTACGGAGAACAAAAGCGTCACGATATCGCGACATGTCACGTTTTCCCTGTGAAAGTGAAGGAGCAAGGCCGCAGGCTATTTTTGGTCACGATTTTCATGGGACCATTATGGAACATGTAGAAACGCATCGAACACGTGGCGTAAAGGCATGAGGTTTATGATAACGCTTCAGAGCGATGGTTACAGTATGCATACAGGACCAAACATTTCAAATTCGAGCAAAAGGTCAAAGCATCAAAGGAGCGGGAAAATGAAATGAAGCGTTCTGGGAGGTGAAACAAAATGATGCAGGTGAACCGAAGAGCCGTGCCAGACAGTATAAAATTGGAAGCACAGATTGAACAAGAGGTCAGAAACCTCTGGAGCAGAGTTGTAGTGCTAGAGGCCAGAGGGTCATTCTGGGCCTGCTTTGAGGTTGTTTTCCTTCCTTTTGCTGGTTTTGAGAAAACCAGAGAGTCTGCTATTGTAACATGATTTATTTTTAATGCAGAGCATTCAGAAATTTGCATCTTGTTGGCAAGAAAGAAGGAGTTATTTTTTGCATGCATGTTTTAATGTTTATCTTTCCCTTTTTTAGATTTCTAGGCTTATAGATGAAGTTTAATGCAAGTTCTCTTGGTTGCTTCATGCGAATGTCTAAATCTAAAAAATAATAGTAAACCCCAGAGACCAGCACTTAACTTATCTGGATTGTGCATGTTTGCAGGTTCAATAGGTTAGGTTGCATGCATGGAAACCTCACATCTTCGGTTTTGCCAGGACGGGATAGCATCATACTGAATGCAATTTTAAATTTCTTTTCTTTTGCATTTTATTTTTCTTCTTGCTGCATTTTATTTTCAGAAGTTCTAATTTTATTTACAGGCTTTAAAATAAAATAAAAAAATTAAAAAACTCCAAAATCCATAAATAATTCCTTCATGCTATTGCATTTCATCAATTTACATTTTGAAGTTACAGCATGGTCATATAAGGATCAGATCACGTTTGTTTTATAAGGGTTCAATGAACAATCATTAATTTCACAGTAAAATAAACCACAGTGCCCCTTGTTTTCAGTTACTTGCAACCACTAAGGTGTTCTAAGCATTTTAATTAAATATCTTTTATACATAGATGCAGAATGCTGACATAACAGGAACCTTGGAGAAATTGTTTCTTTGCAAGCAGAGGATTTAGAACCCAAATCCTATCGGAGAGTGTGTTTTCACAATCGGGTGAAAATACCACTCAACGGATTGGCGCTAGAAGGAGGGCCTGAAAAGGGTTTATTTTATCATGATTTTAGATGCTACGAGTTTTTAATTGTTTAAGAGCTTTACATTGCTAAAAATTTCAAGTCCATTTTATTAGCATATACGGCCTCTAACACCACTCAACGGATTGGTGCTAGGAGGGCCGTACGGGTTTATTTTTAGTGTAATATAATTTTAAATTTTTGTATGCATTAGTCCTCTAACATTCAACGGATTGTAAAAAGGACGGTCTGAATTTATTTATTTTATTCTATTTTAAGTAATTCAGGTATGCTTGTATATTTTTCCGATTGTTCATACGGAATTAAAGTGATTTGATTTAATTTTTCAGAATTTTGGTCTCATGCAATTACTTTTCATTTGATTTTAATGAATACATCTCTTAGTTGATGCTAACTTGATTTTTGTTTTATATTGCAGGTTGAATATTCAACATATTTGGTTCTAAAATTACATTTTAAGTTCACTAATGGCAACACTTGAGGAACAAATGGTATCCCTGAGAGCTGAAATAACATCTCTAAGAGAGAGAATGGTATTAATAATAGAGGATCATTATAAGGGTTTGTCTATACCTGTGGTACCATATCATGTTCCTAAAATGTTATTGGATTTTTTACGATGTTTTAATCAAGAGGTGCCACTAGGATACTTGCAAAAACTGCATGTCTACAAGAATGCATTATGTCAATTCCAGATTTTTTATGAGGAGGTGGCTTGTAAGTTATTTGCATACATTTTGGATGATAGACCATTCTTTTGGTATAGCCAACTACCCATGGAGGTTAGGACTTCTTGGATACAACTAGAAGCAACCTATCTTAATCATTTTGGTAATCAAGATGACTTAGAAATATTGAAAAATCAGTTTACCTCCATATGTAAAGAGTCTAATGAATCCTTGAGTCAATTCAATGAAAGATTTCATGAGTTGCACTCCCAAATGTGGGAAAATTTTAACACATTAGAAGAGGAAGCCATGAAAGTATACCTAGGAGCCATACACCCCACACTTGCTTCACTCATTGAGGAAAAACTGAGTGGTTTGTCCCTAGAGAGAATCCATGAGATCTTAGAAGAGATAGAATGGCAAGGTCTTGAAGAAGAAAAGGCACAACATGTTCACATGAGAGATTGTTCTTTTGATGCCAACCTACACCAACCATCAAACATAGCACCCTCCACTCCAATGATACCTAAGGTAAGTGATCAAGGGGATGAATTTGAATACCCAAATTTTATGACCACCTTAGATGTAGTCCACGAGGAGGTGCAAATTGCTAAGACAACATCCACTAGTGAGGATCATGTAGAGATACATGATTATCTAGATGAAGGGGTTCTAAATTCAACAATGTTTGATATATGTGAATGGATGGAACCCACCATAGAATTGAATGAAGTGGTTGAAAGTGAAATGGAAAGAAAATCAATAAATAAATTTGAAGACATGATAGAGTCTCACCACTTGTTCTTGGAAGATACTATTGATGAGACGTGTAAAATTAAAGATCAAGAA
Source organism: Wollemia nobilis (assembly GCA_028583015.1). Taxonomy (NCBI): domain Eukaryota; kingdom Viridiplantae; phylum Streptophyta; class Pinopsida; order Araucariales; family Araucariaceae; genus Wollemia; species Wollemia nobilis. The sequence continues at coordinate 1,113,552 of JAQPPZ010001870.1, forward strand.
ATTCTTCACCCTCCAAATTATGATAATGAATCATGGGTTACTAATTTGGACAATGATAGCCTTATAAATTTGAATTCAAGAAATAACCCACTTTTGGAAATAATTGAACCATCTAAGGAAGGTGAAGATGAATTTGATGAGAAGCACATTGATGAATTGGAAGATGTTGAAGAAGTAGTTGAACATCACCACTTGATTTTGAAAGATGATTATTATGATGCTTGGAAGAAGTGGGAAGACTTCACTCATTCCAAAACTACTAATGAAACTTTTGTGCCAATTGATATACAGGACAACATAATTGCCTACTCAAAGGAAGATATTACAACTCCTGTACAATTTGAGGATGTTTTGGAAGAGGGTTTCAAATCTCATCAAATTTTGGAAGATTATAACGATCCTATTGCCAAGGACAAAGAAGAAAAAGAATTTATGAATGAATCAAGAGATCATGTCACAAACATCATGGATTTTCATTCTATGGATTTGGATGATGATTTTTATAATGGTTGGGGAAGGTATGGTGATGCATTCTTTTCTCATATCCCTATAGATAAAACTCATATTTTACTTGATATGCAGGATGTTGAACCTTCTACATCATACGAAGATCTCATATTCACAAGATTTGAAAAGGGGACAAAATATAAATTCATTGAAAGTGTGGATGCAAGTTTGCATGATGATTTTGGGGATTCAAATGAAGAGATACCATGGATAGTGAACAAAGAATTAGAACCAAATGATAAAGAGATGGATCAATTGGAAGCAACTCAAATAAGTGATCGTCAAAGCAGATTACTTGACATACACTTTGACCAAGAGTGTTTGAGGATTGAAAAGGATGACCATATTTTGAATTTAAATAATTTGAATGGTGAAATGTCATTAAAGGTAAATGAAAAACAAGGTATAATTTTTAATCACACCTTTAATAACATGGTTGTAATGAATGGAAAAGAAGTTGATGCACTTGAATTGTTAAACAAAATTCATCAACAATTATTAATTGAATCTAGGATAAAAACTTTTAATGATCCTAATTTAGTAAATATCCTAGATGCTTGTAAATTGTTACACAAATTTGATTGGCCTACAAATTTGGAAAATAATTTGGCTTTAAAATTTGTAGAAATAGGCTCTTACTTACAAAATTGCATATTTGAAAAGGATAGCCTAATTCTAAATCAAGGAGGGAATTATGGAGTTTACATTTTAAAGAATAGACAAGATAAAATTGAAAATCATTTATTGTCTAATCATTTTAGTAATTTGATGCTCACCTATGGGAGTATTATTGGAACTAAATCGAATTGGTATGGTGAGCATGGCAAGTGGAAATTTGTTGCATTGTTTGGTTTAATCTTGTTTGTGTTGGATTCCCACAACATTTGGCATGCATATCATGTCATATTTTTGTTGAAATGTTCTAATCATGTGTGGGATCCAGGAAAGTGATAATCCAAGCTTTGCATCATTTTGTATTATAGTGTACATTTGTATATAGATTTTGGTTTCTGGTTTTGGGTTTGTGTTTTCAAGTTTCATTTTGGGATTGCTATTTGGATTTGGATTTAAAGTTGTGTGTTTATTTGACATGTTTTGTTTGTCTATAAAAAAAAAAAATGATGATGAAAAAGTTGCCTTGAGATGCTAACTTATGTTCTAGATCGGGAGAATATGAAACATTGGAATTGTCTTGTAAAAGCTCCACAAGTAACACAAACAGTTTAATAATATCGTTTGAAACTTGTGATGCATGAAGTAGTCAGTTTTATATAGCAATATTTCATCTGCAATTCAAAAGACAATGCATTCATATTACATCTCACTTTGCACATACATGCCATCGTAGTTGCAAGTGCATTTCAAATGCAAATCATTAAAGTGTGTCAAATCCTCTTAAGGTTATGCTATCACATAAATAAGAAGAAAATCCTAAGGTTGGAAACTGAGTCTTGAGATATCTTGAACCAAGCACGTCTTATACATTAAAAAGGATCTTGAGCAAAATGATCAAAACCTAACTTGGAAGGAAAGGTTGGGCGAAAGAAGTATTTCATGTCTATCCTATTTATGCAGCATGATCCTTAAAACAGTGGTTTTGACCACTTCCATAGAGCTTAAAAGCCTAAAATCAGAGTAGTAAGGATAGGGTTAAATCCTCATCAAACTTAGGTTGAGGATCCAATTCCCCAAAGCTTTGATTTGACCTACATGGAGTAGTAAGGATAGGGTTAAATTCTCATCTCGCTTAGGTTGAGAATCTGATTCCCCAAAGCTCTTATGTCTCATTTCATGATAAATCTTGGATTGGAAGGATCGTACTATTTGTCCTCTACAAAGGATGGGTAGTCATCCCCAAGGTCTAAGCAATAAAATTAATATTTTCCATTTACATCTAAAGTTTGGATTGGAAGGATCGTACTACATGTCCCTAGCAAGGATGGGTAGTCATCCCCAAGGTCCAAGAAGTAAAAAAATAAAATAAATTTTTCCCATCTCATCTTTATATTGGATTGTAAGGATCGTACTACTTGTCCTCTCCAAAGGATGGGTAGTCATCCCCAAGGTCCAAAGAAATGAAGATAAGTTTTGGATTGTGGGGTTAGATATGCCCATGCATGGCATCATGTCTTGTCTAAAAAACAAGACCACTGATTGTCCAGAGGGTTAGACTAGCATGACCATTTCTTCCATAATTGGTTAAATTATTTTGCTTAAAGTGAGGTAATGAATTCTAAATCAGAATAGTAAGGATAGGGTTAAACTCTCATCTCGGTTGGTTGGGAGTCTGATTCCCCAAAGTTCTGATTTCACATTCACTTGCACATGGGTTCAAGATAGTAGGGACTCATAACCAACTTTGGGATATAATAAAGCAATTAATTAGTGGATCCTAAGAGGGTTTGGAAATCTTGAATGTTTGTGTATGATACTAGAAGAAAGACTATGCCTTTTATAAAAGCAAGATCTCCTAGCATATTCATTAGGTTACACAAATCATTCACCATCTCACATATGCATTCATGCAAAACTGATGATGGAATGTTGATCAATTTCAAATGATAGGGAATAAAAACACATTGCACACATCGAGCTAATACTTGATGATTCTGATGATTCATGTACTTTTGATCTTTGGGCATTTGTTATATTGCTTATGTGCTAATGCATGTTTTTGAGTTTATATATGTTTCCAGGTTGGGTTCTCACCAAATGCTCAGGAGCATTTGACAGCAGAGTCGCCATTTGTTGTGGCTGATCCACAACACACCCCAAAATTGGGGACCCACATTTTTTGCAGGCTTTCAAAGAAGATCTCAGGGACCCAGATGCTAAAAATGAAGAAAAGAGAAAAATTGCACAAGTGATGAAAAGTGTCGCGAAATCGCGACATGTCGCGAAATCGTGACCTGTCGCACCATCACTGTCGAAAAATAGAAAAATGTCGCAATATCGTGACATGTCGCTGGCAAAAATGAAAAGGTGTCGCGAAATCGCGACATGTCGCTCCGTCGCGGTCAGGCAGGAGAGAGAAAGGCAAATATGAAAATTGTCACGATATCGCGACATGTCGCGTCATCGCTGCCGAAAAATAGAAAGTGTCACGAAATCGCGACATGTTGCTCCGTCGTGCCGAAATAAAACCGCGAACACAGGCCCGCCGCCGAAGAAAAACACAAACACGGCGCGAATGTATGTGAAAAACCATCGACATGTTGCTCCGCGACAAAAAAAGAGAAAAGAAGACGAAAAAGTGTCGAAAATCGTGACATGTCACCCCGAGAGAAGCAAAAGGAAAGGCGAGGATATCGCGACGCGTCGCAAAATCACGGTCAAACCGGTCAAACGGGGCAGGAGGCAGAAAAATGTCGCGAAATCGTGACATGTCGCAAAATCATGGTCAACGCAGTCAACAGAGGTGGGAGAAAAGCGTAGCGAAATCGCGACGTGTTTGATTTTCGTGGCCCAGAGAGGAGAGAGAAAGACGAAGCAAAAAAGTGTCACGATATCGCGACATGTCACAAAATCGTGGGTCAAACCAGTCAAACAGGACGAAGCCGAAAAACGTCGCGATATCGCGACAGAAAGCAGCGGATGAGCACGAAGCCGAAAAACGTCGCGATATCACGACAGAAAGCAACGGATGAGCACAAAGAGGGAAAAACGTCGTGAAATCACGACAGGTTGCAGCCAAAGCAGCGTCGGGTGAAAAGCATTGTGAAATCATGACAGATTGCAGGTGGAAGGCATGAAACGAAAAAACATCGCGAAATCACGACAGAAGCAAGCCCAGTTGTACGGAACAGAAAAGGCGTAGCGAAATCATGACAAAAATTAGCAAAGGTGCATGAAGCGCAAAATGGTCATGAAATCGTGACAGAATCTACCGAAAGGCGTGAAGAGAAAAAATGGTCACGAAATCGTGACAAAAAGCAGCAAAGGGGGATGAAGCAAAAAGGCATCGCGAAATCGCGACAGGTTGCGATTTCGCGGCTCCGAAGCAGGGAAGCGTACGGAGATCAAAACGGTAGCAAAATCACGATAGATTGAGGCAAGATGTCCCGAAGGAGAAAATGGTCATGAAATCACGACGAGTTGCGGCCTAAGCGTATGGAGAACAAAAGCGTCACGATATCGCGACATGTCACGATTTCGTGACATGTCACGTTTTCACTGTGAAAGTGAAGGAGCAAGGCCGCAGGCTATTTCTGGTCACGATTTTCATGGGACCATTATGGAACATGCAGAAACACATCGAACACGTGGCACAAAGGCATGAGGTTTATGATAATGCTTCAGAGCGATGGTTACAGTATGCAGACAGGACCAAACGTTTCAAATTCGAGCGAAAGGTCAAAGCATCAAAGAAGCGGGAAAATGAAACGAAGCGTTCTGGGAGGTGAAACAAAACGACGCAGGTGAACCGAAGAGCCGTGCCAGACAGTATAAAATTGGAAGCGCAGATTGAACAAGAGGTCGAAAACTGCTGGAGTAGAGTTGCAGTGCTAGAGGCCAGAGGGTCGTTCTGAGCCTGCTTTGAGGTTGTTTTCCTTCCTTTTGCTGGTTTTGAGAAAACCAGAGAGTCTGCTATTGTAACATGATTTATTTTTAATGTAGAGCATTCAGAAATTTGCATCTTGTTGGCAAGAAAGAAGGAGTTATTTTCTGCATGCATGTTTTAATGTTTATCTTTCCCTTTTTCAGATTTCTAGGCTTATAGATGAAGTTTAATGCAAGTTCTCTTGGTTGCTTCATGCGAATGTCTAAATCTGAAAAATAACAGTAAACCCCAGAGACCAGCACTTAACTTATCTGGATTGTGCGTGTTTGCAGGTTCAATAGGTTAGGTTGCATGCATGGAAACCTCACATCTTCGATTTTGCCAGGACGGGATAGCATCATACTGAATGCAATTTTAAATTTCTTTTCTTTTGCATTTTATTTTTTTTTCTTGCTGCATTTTATTTTCAGAAGTTCTAATTTTATTTACAGGCTTTAAAATAAAATAAAAAAATTAAAAAACTCCAAAATCCATAAATAATTCCTTCATGCTATTGCATTTCATCAATTTACATTTTGAAGTTACTGCATGGTCATATAAGGATCAGATCACGTTTGTTTTATAAGGGTTCAATGAACAATCATTAATTTCACGAGTAAAATAAACCACAGTGCCCCTTGTTTTCAATTACTTGCAACCACTAAGGTGTTCTAAGCATTTTAATTAAATATCTTTTATACATAGATGTAGAATGCTGACATAACAGGAACCTTGGAGAAATTGTTTCTTTGCAAGCAGAGGATTTAGAACCCAAATCCTATCGGAGAGTGTGTTTTCACAATCGGGTGAAAATACCACTCAACATACATCTACATATTATCAACTCACATCATCTGATAAATACATGAATCCATAATAGACATTTATCAAAAGCATCATATAGCATAGAATAAGCATACATATCACTGAGCAGTAAAAGATGACATAATGATCAAAGCAAAGTCATACATACATACATACATACATATATATATATATATGCATATCCATATTTAAAAGCCAAAAGCTACATCATAGTCCATAAACTGCCCGTAGGCTACAATATAAGTGAGTCCTCAGACTTCACAAAACCAAAAATTCTAAAAAGAGCCATCAGAGTCTTCTAGCCATGGTCACGTCGGACCGGTACCTTGAATCTCTCCTCTACCCTCAATGTGATTTTGTAGTGAGCTCTCAGACCTTCTCACCCTTGACCTGCTTCCTCTAGACACATCCATCCTCCATGCAAAGCTCAGATCCCTCATTCGATCAAACGATTATCCCATATGGCTCCTATGGTTATGGTATGATCTAATAGCTAATGATTGATCTTGTATGTACCCCTTAAGGCATACTATCTCATCCTCCATCATATCCATGTAGGTGCACTCCTATCAACATCGAGTCTGATAGGTCACCACCAAAACCTAGATATGTACCATCTCCTCTTGCATCATGGCTAACTCACCATCTCAAGCTATGCACCTGAAGCATAGCTATAAATACTACCTACCTTTCCATATCAATCTATGCACTCTAAACCTATGCCTATAGTAAGACCTGATCACGACGTAGCTCCACAATTGTAGCATCTCATACTACTAAATGTGCCTGCATATCCTGATCTCCAAGGTCATCCTCATCAAATCCTACTAGATCCTATATGTCAATCAAATCCACCCTATCCATTAACACACATTGATGCACAACTTTCTCACCTATGCCTGCCTCCTCATCATCTGAAGACTCACCAAAAATCTCCTAATTTGTAGCATGCCTAGCTGCATCTGCTACCATAACAATTGCATCCCCGCCTAGTGGTCCCTCCCCTCGCCATTACCCTATGACCCACCATGCGTCATACTCCTCTATAGTGCCTACATCATCTAAATCAAAACCTACTACCTCAGGATATGACTCCTCTCCCAATGCCTTTATAATCGTCCAAGCTAAAATCCTCTCATCCCCATGATGACGGTAGACCATCGACTCCCTAGGAAACCCCTAGCATAGCCCAAACTATCGTAGCACACGATCATAAGAAAAGTACTCTCACTTTATCCCATGTTAGCCTATCAACCATCTACCTTGCTAAACTCAATGTAGTTGTGTATTAGCCTCCCTCCAGTCAGGATAATCCCTATAGGGTCTCCACTCGATGTCCACCACCCTGAGCCATGCAAAATCCTCTACATAGTGCTCAACCTCCCTAGTGTGTCATTGGCTCTGGCCTACCTCACGTGACCTCTTACATAGCTCACCATAGCCAATATCCTTGTCTGGTAGATCTTCTCAAGTGGTCCATGGTTGTTCCAGTGGTCTCTCCATAAAAATATGCTACCAAGCCCAAACCTATAGTAGAAAGTTGTAGCCCAAACCCTTCTACCCATGAGAGCAGATCTCATATAGCTCACCATACATCTATTCAAACAAAGTAGGATCCCAAGCCATCACTATGGGCTCATCCTCTATACAATCTACAAGAGTGAACACCATCTCTAGTAGGTTCCATGGGAACCTAGCACCTGAAGAATCAAGTAGTAACATGTCGTTAATCAAGGTCATCAACAAGGTGTGCTTAATATCAAGAACACTAGCCTGATACCACGAAGCCACTAATATCCCTTCACTGAGAAGATCAACCACTGCATCCTCCCAGTGCACCCCAAAGTACCTCCACACTATGGCCTCTTACCACTTTGTAGGAGAGGACACTATCGGGTGTCCCTCTATCAGAATACACAATATTTGATATACATCCTCTAATGTAACTTTCATCTCCCTCATAGCTAAATGGAAAGTATTAGTACGAGGGTCCCATATATATTAGTGCAGTCAGATAGGTGTGATCGCCCACCATGGGATCTAACCGTGTAACATGTTTTAGTCCAATGGCATCGAACCATAACTAGTGTGTAGTAGTAAAATAGTCTCTAGTGACCTGAAATAGAGTCAAAACTCTGTACTGACTCCTAACTATCTACTCATGTAAAATAGGGTGTCAAAAATACCCTAAAAATGCATAAAATAACCTTTAAAATACCAAAAAATGGGCCTTTTTTGGCCGTCCCACCCAGGTACGGCCCCTAATTTGGTAGCCATCCCACCCAGGGACAACCACCATTGACCATCCCTTATAGGGGCGATCACCAAAAATGGGTAAAATAGGATCAATTTGACCCCAAAAATTGCCCTAAAAAAACCATAAAAATCACTTAAATTTTGCAATTTAACCCTAATTTTTTGCATCTAAAACATAAATAAAACCTCAATTTCATGCATTTCACAACTCCTATGGTTTCTTAACCATTAGTACAAGTGTATTATAAAAATTGTAGCATAAATCATAAAAAAACAATAAAATAGGGTAGAGAAAGACATGTGGTCCATACCCGTTTCGCACCGGCTCCATCGCCTGTTGCATCCATTATTTGGATCATGTTGTAGGTTGATATTCTAACAACTCTCCTACCTCTCTCCTCTCCAACTTCTCCAAGAAGAATGAAAAATGAGCTCATATGCCCCATTTTGGGTGTATATAGCTCCAAAAGAATCTGACCACCCCTAGGTGGGATGGGCACATAGTTGGCTATCCATCCCACCTTGGGATGGTCATAAATACTATACTCACCCCCCCTGGGATGGTCACCAAACAATTGCACTAAAAAAACTTAAAAATATATAAAAAAGGTCAAAAACCCACCAAAAACAAGGCAGAATGGTCACCAAATTAGGAGGGATCAAGATTGAACCTATAATATTTTTGGATCCATAAAAGTCTATATTACTCCCCAAGAAGGCCTCCATGGCTATACCACTCCACGGGAATGAAAATTTTAGCCTTTTTCTTCCAGAAATAATCATCAAAACAGTCAAAAATCCCTTTCAAACAGGTATATAGTACCATGGGTAAAATAGAGAGTTGCCCCAATTCAGTCATATGAGTCAAGTGACTCATCACTTTATCATTGGTCATGCCCTAATTGACTCATTTCTTGAGGGGGTAGTCATAATAATTAATTCAAAAATCAAATCAACACTAAAACACTTAGAAGTGTAAATTCCATGCATTCAAAAGAATCTTGGCTAAAAGATAAATTTTCAAGCCCATGCTAGGGAAAAGAATCAGCATAAGAAACAAAAATATAGGCTTGGACTCCTTTAAACCTTGGTAATTGACCCATGAAAAAGTTTATAAGAACACAAGTCACCAAGACCTAGTATATCATAAACCCCATAAGACTGTTACTACAACACAATTGAAAGATATACCTAAAATCGATCCTTCAACTATGTCAATGGCAAGGATTACAAGAATGTATGCTCTTTCCACAATAGAGGCATCCAAATTTGATTAGGTTAATGAAAAACCTTAATCATTTTATGATTTAGTGATCTATTTTGCTTAGCGCTTTGTTGCACATAACGCATCTCAAAATGGGGCATCTGTAGACACCTAAATCACTTAAATTAGATAATACTACTAGTGCATCACATATGCCACTCTTATACACATCATATGACCCCATTGGGCACCCCTCTAGGTTTGCACAAGGTTCCAAAATATATTTTGGATGTTTCCTAGTAGTTTAGGGTAGTTTTGGGGCACCTCATGGTGACCTTCCCACCAAGGTACAGTCTTAGTTGGTGGTCGTCCTACCAAGGGATGGCCATCCATAACCATCCTTGGGTGGGATGGTCCCTAAATAGACCTTTGAAAAAGTCAAAGGACATGGAAAATGGTAATCAAATACTACCATTACCGCATCCCATCACCCCAAATTGATTGGGAACTTGCCATCAGGGTAAGGGATATAATATTGAGAGCCCCTAATGGGAAACCTTCCCTCACCTATGCATGTCATCAAATTGGACAAGTGGCGGCACTTGCATCACATGGCAAGACTTTCCCCTTTGCCCTAGATGCCCTTTTGGGCTATAAAAAGAGGTGTATGCACCCAATTTCAAGGAGGAGAGATATAGCATTTTGACAATGAAGTGTTGCCCAATTCTACCCTCACTTATCCTCACCTTTTGCAAACCAAACATTACCCCCCATTTGACCTTGAAATCCTCTTCATTCGAAGGCACTTTCAAGGGCAATAGAAACCTATCTAAGTAATTCCAAACCAGCCAAATTGAAGGTAAAATTGGTCCCATCTATCGACAACACCCCTAAACCAAATTTGGACCAATTTCCTTGAGGATTGATGACAAAAAGAAGCCAGATCTGTAATCGTACCACCTAGGGATGATTAGTAGTCAATAGGTGTCACACCTAGGGATGGTCAAAAAACAATAGGAAATTTGGGATAAATTCCTCCATAGACCCATTAGGAATGCTTAGGTGAACCTCTAGTCCAAATTTGGTGAATTTTGGAGCCGATTTGATGGCATATTTGAGGTCTCCAATGTTGAAGGTCTAGGTGTCCCTGTCAGGGATAGTCACTGTTTCTGCACACTTTTACTTTGTAATCTATATTTGAGTCACTCTAAAAGCATTTATATTAGATTATACTTCATTTATACAACATCTAGAATAATTTCCATGTGTTATAGATTAGTTTTGATGTTGTTAGAATAACTCCTTTTCTATGCTTTCAATGCTTTATTTCTATAACACAGGTGCTATTAACCCCCTTTCAATCCCTTGTGTGTAGGTGTAGGTATTCTATGTAGGAGGGAGGAGCTAAGAAGACAAGAAGAATATGTTTAAGGATAAATCTCAATTTTGGGATGCGAAATTCACACCAATAGAACATCGCTTTAAGACCTTGCAAGGGATTAAATCCCTTGCACATTGTAATGTTGAAAGTATCAATTTGTAAATCCCTCGAGGGGATATATTGTAATCAATTTTTGAAGCTATGAATGAATGAAGAGGAGAAATCCATCCTCTTTATTGCATACTTTGTTTCATTTGATAGATTACATGTTTATGCTTTATTTCCCTTTCAATGCTTTCAAACTGCTTTACATTGCAATATAAGTGCCCTTAAGGCGATGTTGTAAATTTCATATCTTCAAGTGTCACCAAATTTTGAGTGTAAACACTACAGCTTCTAGCTCTAGATCATGAGTTGCATATTTATTCTCATGTATATTCAAATTTCTAGACCCATAGGCACCCACTGAACCATTCTAAGAGAGTGCTCCTCCCAAACCCTCTATAGATGCATTTGTGCATACAGAGAAACTTCCTTGGGATTTAGGTTTCTTTAATATAGGAGGTGTAGTGAGCCTTTGTTTAAGTATTTTAAAAGATTTTTTACATTTATTAGACCATCTGAACTCCTTTCCATTCCTTTGTAGTTAGTTATAGGTGCAATAATATTGGCATAATATTTAACATATCGCCTGTAGTATTTAGTTGAACCCATGAAAATTCTTACTTTTGTCACATTGGTCAGTGGTGGCTAGCTCAATATAGCCTCAATTTTATTAGGATCCACTATGATCCCATATTTTGACACAATACGACCCAGATATTATACTCTTGTCACAAAAAACTCACATTTAGATAAATTCCCCAACAATCGATTTTTCCTTAACAGCTCTAGCATGATTCTGAGATGTCGATCATTTTTAGCTTTATTTTATGAATATATCAATATGTCATCCAAGAATACCAGAACAAAATTATCTAGTTACATCTTGAAAATGGTATTCATCAAATTCATGAATGCAGTAGGTGCATTCATTAAGCCAAATGGCAAGACGATAAATTCATAATGCCCATATCGGGTCTTAAAAGTTTTCTTATGTGTATCCACATATCAGATCCTCAGTTGATGGTATCCAAATTTCAAATCAATCTTGGAAAATATTGTGGCACCCTTGAGTTGATCAAAGAGATATTTGATCCTGGGTAAAGGATATCTATTTTTGATAGTTGCTTTATTTAACATCTGGTAGTCAATGCATAATCTTAAAGAACCATCCTTATTTCTCACAAACAATACTGGTGCACCCCAAGGTGACACACTTGGTCTTATTAGTCCTTTCTCCAACAAACCTTGAAGTTGAATCCTCAATTCTTGTATTTCAATGGAATTCATTCTATAGGGAGCCCTATGAATAGGCTCAGTCCCTAGTTGAAGTTCAATAGAAAAGTCAAATTCTCTTTTTGGAGGTAATATGGGTAAATATTTTGGAAATACATCCTTAAACTCCCACAGAATAGGGTGTCTCCCAAAAAATTATTCTTTATTTTCCTCCTTCAACTCATTGATCTTAATTGTATATACCATCCCTCCTTTTTTGATGGCTTTCTTAAGTTGCAAGGCCATAATAATCTCTGGTTGAAAATCCCCTTGCAAGATTTTCACTTTATAAACCATCTCATCAACATCTATATATTCAATCCAACAGTATTGAAAATTAATCATTGCTTTATGCACTTGCAGCCAGTCCATTCTTATTACCACGTCAAAGGCATGCAATGTAGCAATATGTAAGCATCCTATGGTCATTTCACTAGGCAAAGTGATGACCACCCTAGGATAGCACTAACTTATGGAGTAGGTTTTTCCTAAACCATACTCGAAATTCCACCCATGTGTCAAAAATTATGGCCTTTTAGATATTTGATTAATTAAGCTAGTGGAAATAAAACTATTAGCAGCACCACTATCAAATAAGATTCTAACACTTCTAAATTTTTTTTACCTTTAATTACCAAAGGAGTGGCTTGTCCATCCAAGTTTTGATTTCTTGTAGATGCATATATCTTGTGCGCTGGTTCCTTAGGTGCAGTTTTCCTATTCATCAATTCTTTTCATTTTGTACTCATCCCTTCTCTTTGTGTACAATTAGTGGTGTAATAATCTCCTTTACATAGAAAGCATCCTGTTGAGTGGATATTTTGCCCTATAAAAAAATGATCATGCAACTAGAGTCTCTGACAAGAAACTCTCCCTTGCAAAGAAATTAGTTATTTCTCCAAGGTTCTTATGAACAAACATTCATATGCATAAATAATAATAGTCAATTTAAATGCTTGGAACACCTTAGTGATTGCAAGTAATCGTAAACAAGGGGCAATGTTGGTTTATTTTATCATGAAACTTTAATGATTGTTCGTTGAACCGAGAATAAACAAATGTGAATCGGCCCAGCAATGAAAATTTCTATTTTCAGATTTTTAAAGATCTGCAATAAAACAACAACTTCGGTGAATTTATGAAAATAATTCCGAAAGTGAAATTTTAATATGCATATTTGAAGTCTGCAATATTACCTATGCCCTGGTGCAACTATTTTGGGATTTTGAATTTTTTATTTTTTAATTTTAATGATTGCAAATTAAAATAAAGTAAGCTTCTGGAACGTAAAGTGCAGAAAAATAAAAATAAAATGCCTTCGGTATGATGCTATCCTATTTCGACAAAACCGAAGATATGAGGTTTCCATGCATGCAACCTAACCTATTGGACCTGCAAAACATGCACAATCCTGATAAGCTAAGTGCTGGTTCCTAAGGATTTAAATGAGGTTTTCATATTTAAGCATTCGCATGCAACAACCAAGAAAAACTTGTATCAACTACATTTACAAGCCTAAAATCTGAAAAGGGAAAATAGACATTTAATCTTGCATGCAGAAAATGACTCCTTCTTTCTTGCCCATAAGATGCAAATTTTTGAAATATTATCTGCATTAAATATTTGTCATTTTACAATAGCAGACATCTGGTTCTCCAAAACCAGAAAAAGTGGAAGAAAAGCACTCCAAAGAGGGCCCAGAATGGCTTATCACCGTCAGCTCTACAACCCTGCTCCTAGCGGTTTCTGACCCCTGTACCCATATTGTGCTTCTACTTTTAAACCTCTTGGTGCGGCTCTCTACTTCACTCTGTGACGCTTCATTTCATTTCTAGACTGCATCGTTTCGTCTTCCCCGCCTCTTCATTGTCTTTGACTTTCTGCTTGGATGCCTAAACGTTTGATCTTCTCCGTGAAATGTAACGCTTCTGCAGCCCTTACACCTTCGTGCCACGTGTTCTACGCTTCTCTGCATGTTCCGTAACTACCCCGTGTAAATCGTGACAAAAAATAGCATGTCACGATATCGCGACGTTTTTATGCATGCAGCTTTGCTCTACTTTCACCGCGAAAATGAGACATGTCGTGAAATCGTGACGTTTTCCTACTTCGGGCTATCTCACTACAACTTGTCGCAAAATCATGACGTTTTTCTGTCTCGGGCTATCTCACTGCAACATGTCGCGAAATCACGACGTTTTTATGTCAACAACCTTGTCAGCCTTCATGCACAGCGAAAATGAGACATGTCGCGAAATCGTGACATTTTACTGCTTTGGGCCATGTGGGTGCAACTTGTCGTGAAATCGTGATGTTTTTCTCTATCGTTGTGTTTTGTTGCACTTACCCGCGAAAACGTGACATGTCACGAAATCATGACACTTTTCTCTTTTGTACCATCTTGCTGCTTTATGTTGCGAAATCGTGATACCTTTTCATTCCGTACCACTTTGCTACTTTTCGTCGCGAAATCACGACACCTTTCTCTTTCGGACTGCTCTTGCTATATTTGGTCGCAAAAATGTGACATGTCGTGAAATCGTGACATATTTTCCTTCCATACCATCTCGTCGCTTGGAGCCATGAAAATGTGACCTGTCATGATATCACAACATTTTTTCCTTTACATTCATTTTGGCTGCTCCAGGTCGCGAAACTCCGACATGTCATGATATCGTGACATCTTCTACCTTGACTCTTCTCTTGTTGCCTTCAACCGCGATTTCATAACATGTCGCGATATCACGACATTTTCTCTTCATAATGCATTTTGCTGCTCTTAGCCGTGAAAACGTGACATGTCACGAAATCATGACACATTTTATCCTTCGCTGCATTTTTCTTGTCTAAGCCATGAAAATGTGACCTATCGCGATATCGCGACACCTTTCCATTTCACTGTAGCAACACGTCATGAAATCGTGACAGCTTTCATTTCTGAACAACGACAGTGCAACACGTCGCAAAATTGTGACAACTTTGAGCAGCGATAGCGCAACACGTCACGAAATCGTGACAACTTTCATTTCTAAGCAGCGACAACGCAACATGTCGCAAAATCGTGACAACTTTCATTTTTTAGCAGCGACAATGCAACACGTCACGAAATCGTGACAACTTTCATTTCTGGTAGCGATAGCGCAACACGTCGTGAAATCGCGACAACTTTCATTTCACGAGCGACGGCAGCAACACGTCGCGAAATCGTGACAACTTTTCATTTCGAGCGATGGAGCAACATGTCATGATATCGTGACAACTTTCATTTATGGGCCGCGACGGGGCAACACGTCGCGAAATCGTGACACTTTTCATTTTTTGGCCGCGACGGAGCGACATGTCGCGATATCGTGACAACTTTCATTTTTGAGCAGCGATGGAGCGACATGTCGCGATATCGTGACACTTTCTTTTTCATTTTGTGATATTTTGCTACTCTTCTTGATCTTTTTAGCATCTAGGCCACTGTGGTCTTCTTTGAAAGCATGCAAAAAAGGTGGGTCCCCAATTTTGGGGTGTGTTGTGGATCAGCCACAACAAATGGTGACTCTGCTATCAAATGCTCCTGAGCATTTTAGTGAGAACCCAACCTGGAAGTATACAAACTTGGAAACAGGCATTAGCACATAAGAACATAAACAAATGCCAATAGATCAGAAATACATGAATCATCAGAATTACTAAGTATCAGCTCGGTGTGTGCAATGTGTTTCATTCCCTATCATTTGAAATTGATCAACATTCCATTGTCAGTTTCACTTATGATTTGCATGCAAGGCTATGAATGGTTTGTGCAGGATTTGATGTATGATGAAGATGCTAGAGATATCACAACCTACTTTATAAAGGCTCAAACCTTCTAATATCATGAACAAACATATCAAAGCTGTCAAACCCTCTTAAGGCCAAATAAATATAAGTATACTAAATTAATTTACTAGATCCCAAAGTTGGTTATGAGTCACTACCATCTTGAACCCATGTGCAAGTGTAAGTGAAATCAGAACTTTGGGGAATAGGATTCCCAACCTAAGCGAGATGGGAATTTAACCCTATCCTTACTATTCTGATTTGGAGTTCATTACCTCATCTTGAACAAAATGATTTAACCTGTTATGGATGAAATGGTCAGGCTAGTCTATCCATATGAGCAATCAGTGGTCTTGCTTTTAGACAAGACATGTTGCCATGCATGAGCATACTTAACCCCATAATCCATGACTTGACTTCATTCATTCTCTTTTTTTTTTGTTTCTTGGACCTTTGGGATGACTACCCATCCTTGCTAGGGACATGTAGTACGATCCCTCCAATCCAATATTAAGATGAAATGGAACATATTTTTATTTCTTGGACCTTTGGGATGACTACCCATCCTTGCTAGGGACATGTAGTACGATCCCTCCAATCCAATATTAAGACAAAATGGGAAATATTAGTTAATTTTATTACTTGGACCTTTGGGATGACTACCCATCCTTTGCAGAGGACATGTAGTACGATCCTTCCAATCCAAGCTTTATGATGAAATGGGAAAAATGGAAGCTTTGGGGAATCGGATTCTCAACCTAAGCGAGATGAGAATTATGTCCTATCCTTACTACTCCATGTAGGTCAAATCAGATCTTTGGGGAGTTGGATCCTCAACCTAAGTTCGATGAGGATTTAACCCTATCCTTACTACTCTGGTTTTAGGCTTTAAGCTTTTATGGGAGTGGTAAAAACCACTATTTTAAGGATAATGTTGCATGATAGGACAGACATGAAATATTCTTTTCACCTCACCTTTTCTTCCAAGCATGGTTTTGATCATTTTGCCCAAGATTTTCTTTAATGTGCATAGAATGTGCTTGGTTCAAGATAGTTCGGGCATCAGTTCCCAACCTTAGGATCCCCTTAATATATGTTATGTAATAACCCTAAGAGGATTCGACACCTTATCAATGATTGCACATGAAATGAAAATGTAAACGAGATGACATGTATATGCAATGAGGAATGTGACATGAGATATGAATGCACTGCTTCTTTTGAAATGTGGATGGAATATATCATCTACTTTACCATAATGTGTAAAACTGACAACTTCATGCATTACAAGATTCAATCGATATCATTAAAATGTTTGTGTTACTTGTGGAGCTTTCTACAACACAATTCCAATGTTTCATATACTCCAAATCTAAGACATGAGTTAACATCTCAAATTTTATTCATTTCTTTTTTTTTTTTTAGACAAACCAAACATGTCCAGAGGACCAACACACAAAACTTAAAACCAAACCCAAAAACAAAAAACAACTTGAAAACACAAACCAAAACCAAAATCTATATACAAATGCACAATATAATACAAGATGATGCAAAGCTTGGACTATCACTTTCCTGGATCCCAAACATGATTAGAACACTTCAACAAAAATATAGTGTGATATGCATGCCAAGTGTTGTAGGAATCCAACAAAAACCATATTAGACCACACCATGCAACAACTTTTGACTTCCCTTGCTCACCCCACCAATTAGATTTAATTCCATTAGTACTCTCATAGGTGAGCTTTAAAACACTAAAATGATTAGACAATAAATGATGTTCAATTTTATCTTGTCTACTCTTGAAAGTATCCATTTCATAATTTGATTCCTGATTTAAAATTAGGCCTTCCTTTTCAAATGTGAGTTGTTGCAAACAAGAGCCTATTTCTAAAAGTCTTGAATTCAAATTGTTTTTCGAGATTTTAAAACCATCAAAATCAATCAAAGCTTGACAAACATCACCAAGATTTGACATTTCATCATCAATGACATTAGCATCCAAAGGGACATCATGTAACCCATCACTTAAAATTTTTGTAGCTACTACCAAAGGTAAAGATTTCACCTTGTCACCCATACTCAACCCATCATGATTAGAATTTACCACAACTTGATGAGTGTTAGTAGCTTTTTCTTTTTCTTCATTGTCTTCTTCATCATCCAACACCTGCTCAAAAACACCAAAGTTAGGCACCCAATCAAACATGCGTCCATATTTTTCAAAACAAGAGCCTAATTTTTCAAGATATGTGTCACGTGACACCTTTCCATGATCAATGGCTTGAGTTGCCTCAAAATCCATATTTTCATTAGGATCATCAATAATATCCAACCCACACCACTTAGGTTTTGTAATTTCATCATTTTGAGATGGAATAGACATTGTAGAAACAATAGGTGGATCAAGATTTTTGATTTCTTGCCCCTCAAGGGGAACAAAAACAATTGATTCTCCTTCTTCATCCATGGTAGTAGAATCAATATCCTTCTCCAACCTTTGATGAGATTCCAACCCTTCTTCCAAAACATTCTCAGATTGTACAGGACTTGTAATATCCTCATATGAAAAGGCCATTGTATTATCCTGCATATCAATAGGCACACAAATTTCATCAGAAGGTTTGGAGTGAGCATACTCTTCCCAAGAATCATAATGATCATCTTTCAAAATCAAATTGTGATGCTCAACTATTTCTTCATCATCTTTTAATTCATCAACATGTTTCTCATCAAATTTATCTTCACCTTCCTTAGATGGTTCAATTACTTCCAAAATTGGGTTATTGCTTGTATTCAAATTGATAAGGCTATCATAATCCACATGTGTAACCCATGATTCACGTTTAACATGATTTGGAAGGTGTGAATTTTCTAGGCCATTACTTTCAACAATGTCATCCAATGTGTCATCCGAAACAGATTCATCCTCATAGAATTCATCTTTTGGTGAGTCAAGGGTTTCCAATCTGTCACATGTTTCAATACTAGTTGGATCCATTACCCCTCCCTTGCCTAAAATCATATTCTTGTGAAAATCATTGAAATTGATTTTAGAAACATCCTTTGGATCAAGATGAGTATTTTGAATTTGATTCATACTTAAGAAAGATGGTGGATCTTGCATAGTAGGTTGAGGATTTTGAAATTGATTGAAGCTTGGGAATGATTGTTGATTCTGAAATTGATTTACACTTGAATTTGGTTGAGGTGGATAAATCATTGGATGGGTAAAGGAGGTATTAAATGATTGAAGATTATATGATCCAAAACCCACCCCATAATTTTGACAACTCAATTGTTGCTCAATTGCCATTGCTTGAGTATAGGCTTGTGACAAAGATGTGATTTGAGGCATCCCTCGCAAATATGTGGAAATGAGTGGGTCAAGAGCATTTACATATATTTGGAGAGCCATTTCTTCTTGAAGAGCATAAAATGTCACTAATTGAGCGTATAATCCAAAGAACCTTTCAGAAAATGACTTCACATTTTCACTTGGTCCTTTTTTAATAGTGAAAAACTGCTCATACATGCGGATTGGGTCAACTTGCTCTCTGTTGAATTGATTAAGAAATGCTGCCTCTAGCTGAGCCCAAGAAGTGATAGACCCTAAAGGCAGACTTGTAAACCAATCAATTGCCACTTTGTCCAAGGTGTAGGGGAACATTTTACAAACAACGTCATCATACCAAATTGTTAAGTGATTCACAACAAATTTGAATGCTTGAATGTGTTCTTCTGCAGTATTTGTCCCATTAGACAAAAATCGAGGAAGACATCTCTCAAAACCAATGGGCAAATAATGTTGAACTCCTGGTATGTTCAATGGGCTACCTGTCATCCACGGTGAAAACATAGCCATTAGTGAATCTTAAAGAATATAACTTTAATACCCAAAAAATTCTTATTTATTTATTTATTTATTATTATTATTATTATTTTTTTTAAATCAAATCAAATCACATTATTCCTGTATGAACAATCAAAGCGTTAGAAAAGTGCATAGCAATTCATGTCCTCCTTTTAACAGCACAAGGTTGTATTGTTAAAAGAGGGCTAAAGATAATAACCAATAGGGCATGAAATATTCAAAATTTAAATCCCTATAGCATTTAAATCACACTGAAATAAACCTATTCAGGCCCTCCTTCTAGCGCCAAAATGTTGAGTGGATATTTTTCCCTATAACAAAATGATAACGCAACTAGAGTCTCTGACAGGAAACTCTCTCTTGCAAAGAAATTAGTTATTTCTCCAAGGTTCTTATTAACAAACATTCATATGCATAAATAATAATAGTCAATTTAAATGCTTGGAACACCTTAGTGATTGCAAGTAACTGTAAACAAGGGGCAATGTTGGTTTATTTTATCATGAAACTTTAATGATTGTTCGTTGAACCAGAATAAACAAATGTGAATTAGCCCAGCAATGAAAATTTCTATTTTCGGATTTTTAAAGATCTGCAATAAAACAAATTCGGTGAATTTATGAAAATAATTCCGAAAGTGAAATTTTAATATGCATATTTGAAGTCTGCAATATTACCTATGCCCTGGTGCAACTATTTTGGGATTTTGAATTTTGAATTTTTTTAATTTTAATGACTGCAAATTAAAATAAAGTAACAGCTTTTGGAAAGTAAAGTGCAGAAAAATAAAAATAAAATGCCTTCAGTATGATGCTATCCTATTTCGACAAAACCGAAGATATGAGGTTTCCATGCATGCAACCTAACCTATTGGACCTGCAAAACATGCACAATCCTGATAAGCTAAGTGCTGGTTCCTAAGGATTTAAATGAGGTTTTTCAGATTTAAGCATTCACATGTAGCAACCAAGAAAAACTTGTATCAACTACATTTACAAGCCTAAAATCAGAAAAGGGAAAATAGACATTTAATCTTGCATGCAGAAAATGACTCCTTCTTTCTTGCCCATAAGATGCAAATTTCTGAAATATTATCTGCATTAAATATTTGTCATTTTACAATAGCAGACATCTGGTTCTCCAAAACCAAAAAAAGTGGAAGAAAAGCACTCCAAAGTAGGCCCAGAATGGCTTATCACCGTCAGCTCTGCAACCCTGCTCCCAACGGTTTTCGACCCCTATACCCATCCTGTGCTTCTACTTTTAAACCTCCTGGTGCGGCTCTCTGCTTCACTCTGTGATGCTTCGTTTCATTTCCCAGACTGCATCGTTTCGTCTTCCCCGCCTCTTCATTGTCTTTGACTTTCTGCTCGGATGTCAAACGTTTGATCTTCTCTGTGAAATGTAACGCTTCTACAACCCTTACACCTTCATGCCATGTGTTCCATGCTTCTCTGCATGTTTCGTAACTGCCCCATGTAAATCGTGACAAAAAATAGCATGTCGCGATATCGCGATGTTTTTATGCATGCAACTTTACTCCTCTACTTTCACCGCGAAAATGAGACATGTCACGAAATCGCGACGTTTTCCTGCTTCGGGCTATCTCACTACAACTTGTTGTGAAATCACGACATTTTTCTATCTCGGGCTATCTCGCTGCAACTTGTCACAAAATTGCGACGTTTTTATGTCAACAATCTTGTCAGCCTTCATGCACAGCGAAAATGAGGCATGTCACGAAATCGCAACATTTTCCTGCTTCGGGCCATGTGGGTGCAACCTGTCGCAAAATCATGACGTTTTTCTCTATCGCTGTGTTTTGTTGCACTTAGCCGTGAAAACGTGACATGTCGTGAAATCGCAACACTTTTCTCTTCTGCACCATCTTGCTGCTTTATGTCGTGAAATCGTGACACATTTTCATTCCATACCACTTTGCTACTTTCCATCGTGAAATCGTGGCACCTTTCTCTTTTGGACTGCTCTTGCTGTATTTGGCCACGAAAATGTGACATGTCATGAAATCATGACATATTTTCCTTTCGTACCATCTCACCACTTGGAGCCGCAAAAACGCAACCTGTCACGATATCGCGACATTTTTTCCTTTACGTTCATTTTGGCTGCTCCAGGTCGTGAAACTTCGACATGTCACGATATCGCGACATCTTCTACCTTGACTCTTCTCTTGTCGCCTTCGACCATGATTTCATAACATGTCGCGATATCGTGACATTTTCTCTTCATAATGCATTCTGCTGCTCTTAGCCGTGAAAACGCGACATGTCATGAAATCGCGACACTTTTTATCCTTCGCTGCATTTTGCTTGTCCGAGCCGTGAAAACGTGACCTGTCACGATATCGCGACACTTTCCCATTTCACTGCAGCAACACATCACAAAATCATGACAACTTTCATTTCTGAACAACGAAAATGCAACACATCGCAAAATCATGACAACTTTCATTTCTGAGCAGCGAAAGCGCAACACGTCACGAAATCGTGACAACTTTCATTTATAAGTAGCGACAGTGCAACACGTCGTGAAATCGCGACAACTTTCATTTCTGAGCAGCGACAGTGCAACATGTCATGAAATCGTGACAACTTTCATTTCTGAGCAACGACAGCGCAACACGTCATGAAATCGTGACAACTTTCATTTCTGAGCAGCAACAGCGCAACACATCACGAAATCGTGACAACTTTCATTTCTAAACAGTGATAATGCAACACATCGTGAAATCGTGACAACTTTCATTTTTGAGCAGCGACAATGCAACACATCACGAAATCGTGAAAACTTTCATTTTTGAGAAGCGACGGAGCGACATGTCGTGAAATCGTGACAACTTTCATTTTTGAGCAGCGACGGAGTGACATGTCGTGAAATCATGACACTTTCTTTTTCTTGTTGTATTTTTCTCTTCCTTTGATTTTTAGAATCTAGGCCACTGTAGTCTTCTTTGAAAGCATGTAAAAAGGTGAGTCCCCAATTTTGGGGTGTGTTGTGGATCAGCCACAACACATCCTTCCTTGGGTTTCAAATTTTCTTTACATTTCAGCTCTCCCATTGTTCCCTCTTCCTTGGGCAATTTAGTCTATCCCTATGGTGATTTATTACCACCATTGCCTTTATTATCTCACCTATGCTTCCTTCCTTGAAACCTTCTTCTGAACTTCCCTTCCTTTATTCTCTACCATCCTGCTTAGGACTACTCTTGATAGCTTTCTCATGCTCCCATTTCATTAAAACTAAACTATTTCTCTTTCTTAATGCCTCTTTGCCCTACTCATCTAGCCCCTCATAGTCAAAGTAGGGTTTAAGGTATGTCTCAGCTTTCCTTACCAACTCATAAGCCTTTTGCAATGTTTTGGGTTCTCGCATATCCACTTCTTGACCTATCCGAGGATCTATTCCTAGTATAAACTTATGGATCTTCATTTTCTTAGTATAAGCAGGTACATATTTCACCAGCTTAACAAATTTTTGATAATATCTTTCCACGGTCCTTATTCCCTGATGAAGTTTAGTGAACTCATCATACTTTTGGGAATAGAAATATTTTGTAAGAAACCTTTCTTTGAAGGCTTTAACAAACTCTTCCCACTTCAAATCAACTACAGCTGCTAGATTTTGTTCCTCGCTAAGGGTTTCCCACTAGGCTAAACCATCTCCTTGTAGATGCAATGTAGCATAGGATGTTCGAGTGCCCAAAGAAAAATTCTTCATAATGTAGTAAGTCTCTATCTCCTTTAACCAAGCCTCAACCTTATCCCCATATTCCTCACCATTAAACTTGGAAGACTTCAAATATTTCATTTCCTTGCCCAGATCAACCTCCAATCAAACCCTAGCCATCTATGACTCAGTGAGTGATTCATCCACTTATCCCCTTCTTGGATTATTATATTGTGTTTCTCTACTCAGCACAACCTCCAACAACTATTTTTGGGTCTCCACCTGCTCATGAAGTAGAGCCACTATTTCAATGAGATTCTCATTTCCATCGGGATTCTCCATCCCAACCTCAGGTGTTCCATTTTCTATGTTGGTTCCTCGAGTTACCCTCATTGATGGGGTAGCACTCCCTCTTCTTATTTTTGGTGGCATTATCCCTTGACCACACACAAAGAGGTAGTAGGAGT
This sequence comes from Wollemia nobilis, assembly GCA_028583015.1. NCBI lineage: Eukaryota > Viridiplantae > Streptophyta > Pinopsida > Araucariales > Araucariaceae > Wollemia > Wollemia nobilis. The sequence goes on from JAQPPZ010001870.1 coordinate 1,137,483, forward strand.
AAATTTCCAATTCTATTCTGGTATTTTCACCTACCGACTAACTTCTAGTTTAACAGTTGGTTTTGCCCTTTTCCTAAAAAAACAACCAATCAAAAAGATAAACCTATTTTTAATCTTTCCTAAAAAAAAGTTTGCATAATGAGCTGATTCCCCTTTTTGAACCATGCTCTGATACCAAATGTAACAACCCAAAATTCCACACTCATTTTTTTTTCAAGTAGCTTAAGGACATCAACCCTCTCACAACCCACTTCCTTTCCAGCCTCAATGACCCACATAAAAGTGTTTAAGTTTCTAAGAGAGTTCATTAATAATTCTAACTAAACCCAGTTACCACCTTCCTCTTTCTTTCCTTTGAAAAGGAATTCCCTGTAGGCCCACATCTCTACAAAAGTCATTCAATGTAGGAGCATACCTTCTATGTCTATCGAAAGGTAATGCTTGGCACATCACTCTACACAAGTCACTTAGTGCAGATCTATTCCTTTTCTATCCATTGAAAAGGTTTATGCACATTTCCACAATCCCCATTGGTCCTTCAATGGGTTGCTTTGTACTAGCAATGGTTGGTGTACTCCTTTTAAGGAGCTGGCCTACCTGGTAGCAACCAATTATTTTTAATCTTTTAGTTACGTAAACACATCCATTATCTCTTGGTTTAGTTTAAAATTTTATTAAACTAATGTCCTAGGCTTCTTTTCTTTGGTGCATCATTCTCGTAGCTCAAGAGAGCGGATATTCCGAGAATGGGTATGCACTCCAGTTCAGATATGCCATCCAAACACCTAGGCCATTTCATTCAAGCCCTTCCTGGTCCATGCAAGCTCATAGCTCATGGGTATCTATGTTAATTCTTGGTGAGTTTGAATGACTTCGCTCTAACATATCTATTCCAAGTGAAGTTGCACCACCAGTAAACTTACCCATAATCCCTTTTTGTCCACCCTCAAAACAACAAAGTTTAATGCTTACAAGTCATTTAGCAATTTGATTAAAACATGCATTCATGGGAACAACAAGGATTCTTTGCCCAACAAGATTATAAATGGATTTAACATTTACTAAAGGCTTCCTTGAACACAACTCATAGATGACCCTTCAAAATTAAAACACAAGTTCTTTTTAAAATCATCAATCAACTATTTACCATTTCCATATTACATATCCACAAACTAGATTAATACGCGAAGAAAGCTTCCAACCAAAATCTAATTTCTATAATATCATGGATAGTTCATTACAACAACGTAGTTCAAAGACATCCACTACCATGGAATTTACAATTTAGATTATCCATATAATCTCCAATTACAAACTCCTTTATACATAAAACTTTAATCTTAAACTCTCCTACAAGACTACCTAATAAAGAAGAAGATATTTGGTGCTTCCAATACATGGTAATACCAGACTTCCTTGATAATTTAGCGAGAGTCTTTCTCCAAAACTCTATCAAAATCACACCATCGGTGCATTACTATTTATAACAACTTGTCACTACTGCAAGACCGATTCTCGACATGCCCAAACAGAAACATCTTGGTCGCTAGAAAGGGATTTTCCATCCACAAGGATCAGAGATGACACCCAATCAAAAGATCACAAGACTAGCACATATACATTTTTCTTTAAAAGATAAACTTCACACTACAACCCAAGTCTAACTTTCTAACTTCATTCTGTCGAAGCATTTCAGGTTCATCACACAAAAGCAATTCATCTCAGATAACATGCAACAAGAGCAAGGCAATTTCCCAAACCAACCTGCTCAATTTAGAACCCCATTCACTTTTCCTTCTAAACAATCAAGACAAAGAGCATACACAAAATTCCCATTCGAGCTACTTCCTCCATTTACCAACATGTCAATTTTGTTATAAGGTTTTACGTACATAGCAACAAAGACGGAGTTCAAAATCCAATTTTCATTATCTTTCCCAAAGAAACCCAACAAGCATGGTTTTTGAAATGAAAGCAACATTGAGACAACCATAGTAAATTGGTGTAAACAACAACTTCAGTCAAACATCAATCTTCAAAGTAAATCAAACAAAAGTACTTTTCTATTTTTCCATAGTCTGCAATTAATGAAACCACTTTCCATTTTCATTCAACAGTGGCAACAGGAATTCCAACCCCTAAAGACCACTGGTCGACTCTTAACTAAATTTTCCATAGAATTCATAATTCAAGCAACACAATATAAAGCAAATTGTTCTTCTTTAGTGAGTTCTACCTGATAAAACGATGTTAGTATTTATGCTTCCTACCTGCAACTCGACCTTCCTTCATCGCTTGTTCATTTCTTCTCTCCTGCACTCTTCTTTTTCCCACAAGCTCTCCTCTTCCAAAAAGACCCACTACTTTCTTTTTCCTTTTACTTACCAAAATGTTTTCCTTATTTTTTGAACCTTCCACTCCAAAATGATATCATGTTCTATGCTCGACACGTTACTCTCCTCCGTTCATCACCAGGGATTCCAACCAAATTTCATTAAAAGCGAAGGTGAAGGAATAGTAGCACACAAGCTCTCATGATTGCTCTCTAACAACCATCTGAAATGCGTTCACATCCTTTAGTGGAACAAAGTTACAACAAACATTAAAATTTCATAGCAACATGAACAAAGAAGCATTTCGCATGATAATAATTCTATGAGGAGCAAGCTCTCTTTTAAGAACACAAAGAAATCACACACAACACTAGAAACATGCTTATAACAAAATCTTATTTCTTTTCAAGGTACCAAACTAGAATATATTTCAAAACAAACACAAGACTCCATTCCCTAGAAACTCAACAACAACAAACAATTCCATAGTCATTCATCCTTTAAATCAAAACAACCATGTTTATGCTAAGCATTCCTTAGCTAAGGGTCAACATAATTAAATTCCTTTTATGCAAGTCATGTTATGCATTCTCCATGAAAGAAGCACTCATTCATGTTGCTTCTAGATACTTCATCGATTAACCCATCACATCATTTCCCATGGACTTTCCCTTTCTTGGTGACCAATTCTTTCTGCCACCCATAGCAACCCTTTTCCTGCAAAAAGTGATGTTCCATTAGCAACATCTTATTCTTTCATAAACCAAATTTACAAGGATGTTAGCATGAGAGGATGATCAATCAATCCACCACATAATTCCATCAACAATACATAATTTTCCATGATAAATACATAGATAGATAGTCCATCATATTTTTCAAAAATAGTACTAATACATCATGAAAACATAAGCAAAGTCCATCATCTTCTCAAAAGTAGCACTAGCACATCATGAAAACATAAGCAAACCATAAAACCAAACATTGGCCAAGGGAGGGTCATGACACTTTCATATTTGAAGCAATGTGGATTCAACACCCGGATCTAGAGGTAAAAATTAAGGAATGGTGGTCCCATAAATTTTTTGGCCCCTTAATTTCCCAAATTGCTAATAATATTAGGTTGGTCAAAGCTAATCTAAAATTCTAGAATAAAATAGTTGTTTGGCATATCTTTTAAAATAAGGAGTTGATAAAGCAATTTACAGAAATTAATCTATCCATTGAATATGGAGATTTATCCTCAGATACTAGACATAAGGAGAAAACATCTCTAGCAAAGTTTCACAATATTCTAGCTTGTAAAGAGGTGTTATGAAGTCAAAATTAAGGGCCCTTTGGCTTAAATAAGGTGATCGTAACATCAAATTATTTCATATATAAACCTTGATGTATAAAAGCTCTATTAGAATCAAGAAGGTAATAAAGAAGGATGGTCCTACGTTAGAGAATATTATGGAAATCAAAGTTGATGCCATTAATTTTTTTGAAACTCTCTTGGGTTACAAGGAGAGTGGTGATGACCTGGCAGAAATGAACCTTCTTCACAACATCCCAACCCTTTATTTGGAAGATATGAACTCCCATGTAATAAATCCATTCAAGGATGAGGATATAAAGAGGGTTGTTTTCTATATGGGTAGCATGAAAGGCCCTGGTCTTGATGGTTTTCCTCCTGTATTTTTCTAAAAATTTTGGCACATTCTTGGTAAGGAGGTTGTGGAAGCTATTATGTATATTTAAAGAACTAGATTCATTCCAAAAGACATAAAATCGACCTTCCTATTTCTTATTCCCAAGATAGTAGGGACCAAGAACTTCAAATACTACAGACCCATTAGTCTTTGTAATACCATGTATAAAATTTTGATCAAAGTCTTGGCTAATAGAATAAAATATTTTTTGCCTATTGTTATTGATTCCACTTAGGAAGGCTTTGTGGAAGGAAGGAAAATATTGAATGGCATTATAACAATCCATGAGCTTACTAATTCAGTGGATACGAGTCTTATGTTGGACATGAATATAACTTATGGTAGGGCCTCTTGGGACTTCCTCCTGAAATTCATGGCTACATTTAGTTTTCATCAAATATGGTTAAGCCTTGTCAAAGTCTACATATCAACTACTATATTTCTATTCATTATTAATGGGTCTAATATAGGCTATTTTTTGATCCTAAGGGGTCTTCAATAAGGAGATCCTCTTTCCCCATATATCTTCATTATAATGGTTAAATCCCTTGGTAGACCTCTAATAGCTAAATCCATTCTAATGGGTCTAATGTATGAGGATTGTTGAAGGAATTAGACCTACTCTATCTCTAGATCTAATCACTCATCAACAATTTGTATATGACACTCTCTTAACCACTACTACCTTATCCCCCAAGATAAGGAAATAAAGTACATTTTTTCTTCCCATGAGAGCTTCAGGTCAAAAAATCAATTTCCTCAAGAGTAAAACCTTCTTCTTTAATACTCCTCTCAAGAGGTAGAGGAATATTGCTCAAATTTTGGGGTGCAAGATAGCTAATTTTCCTTAAATATAACTTGATATGCCATTATTCAAAGACAAAATGAAAGAGAATCATTGGGATCATATGGTGGAGAGAATTCAAAGGAAGCTCACTAATTAGAAAGGTGGCCTTATTAGAAAAGCAAGAAAATATTAGTTCGTAAAATCCACTCTTTAAAATATTCCTATCTATTTCATCTCGCTCTTCAAACTCCCTGCTAAATTTACCCATAAAATTGAACACATCTATAAAATAATTCTTTGGACGAGCTCAAAGGAGAAGAAGAGAATCCCCTTAGTCTCCTAGGAATAGGTTCGCAAAAAAAGAGATGAAGGAGGTCTAGGTTTTAGAAGGTTCAAAATCATGAATAAAGCATTATTGGCCAAGCAAAGTTGGAATTTTTTTAAGATGGAAAACCTAGGATGGATTCACATTCTCTCAACCAAGTATTTGAACCAAAATAAAAAATTTCTTATGGATCTCCTTACCTCCTTGATATCTACTTTTTGTCTTAGCATCCTAAAAATAAAATCTCTCATTAATAATAGGTGCAAGTGGAATCTGGGTAATAGCAATAAAATTGATTTCTAGGAGGATCCTGAAGAACACAAGCTTATACTGAGAGGGGGGCTGAATATTATAAGACCACTTTTTACTTTTCTTTTTAATTCAATATTATGTAGTGTATAGATAGTAGTATCAATAGCAATAATCAAAGCAATGCATAGAACACCACACACAATAGAGACACAGATTTTAAAGTGGTTCACCCAATGTGGGCTACCTCCATAGAGAAAATATTTCTTCTAAATATTTATCAAATAATCTCTTTGGGAATCCTTCCCAATTATAATATTTATGTACCTCTATCCAAAGGAGATGGTGATCCCCTAATCTCAAGTTCGTGGATCTCTTACATAGGAGAACTCTTTCCCCTTCTGCTTTGGCTAGTGATCTTCTAGAAGACTCTGTCTCTCTACTGCACTAACTGGTGGATATCTCTCCACTTGAAGCTCCTCACTTAGAATATTTGTCTTCAATTGTATTGGCTTCTAGATCTCTATCCACTAAGACTCTATATTCTATACTCTTTCACCTCCAAATATCTTTCAATAGGCTCACTCAGAACCTTCTCAAATATGCTCAATAGGTTCACTCAGAACCTACTCAAATTTGCTCAAAAGGTCCACTCAGAACCTGATCCAATATTCTCAATAGGTTCACTCAATACATGCTCAAACATGCTCAATAGGTCAACTCAGAACCTACTCAAATATGCTCAACAGGTCTACACAGAACCTATCCAAATATTCTCAACAGGTCCACACAGAACTTGTACAAATCTACTCAATAGGTCCACACAAAATCTTTCCAAATATTCTCAACAAGCTCACACAGAACTTGTCCAAATCTACTCAATAAGTCCTCTCTAGGACTTTCTCAAATATGCATTGCAAGATTCCACAAAAGCTTACACAAAATTAGTCCACAAGCCTTATCAAAGACTTACCTCAATTCTGCTTAACAAGTCCACACAGAACTTGTTCAATCACATAGAATCATAAAGATAATTGTTATAGAATAAATATGTTCTATACTCAATGCTCAATCAATATCTCAACTCAATATCATAGAAGCATAAAGAGAATTGTTAGAGACTCAATATGTTCTATACTCAAATCTCAATCTCAACTCAAATCAGAATATAGAATAGTTTGTTTCATGGAACTTTAACAACCACTTCACACAATCACTTGAATAGGCTCAATCAACTCTACTCAACCAATCACCTCAAGGATTAATCCTTTCTCACAAACCCTAGTCCAAGCATGTATCAACCAACTCAAAATATTTTCAACAATGCTCAATAACAAATCTCACATAATAATGATACTCATGTTATCTTTTAACTCAAGTTCAAGTTCTTTGCACAACCAATGGGCTTCAACAACAATGCTTATAAACAAGGTTTAATCACAACTCTCAATTCAGAAAACCTTGAAGAATTAAACCAAAAACTCTCAAAAAGGTTAACCACAATCAATCCTTTTCTCTCCAAAGATATTTTTAGAAATCAATCACCCACATAAGTCAATGAATAATATTGCCCATACCTTTTTGATGCCTTATGAGTTGTCCACTAAATCTGCCACACTCAACACACTTTCTTTTTCCAATCTCAACAAGGGTTAGAGATCATGAGTAATAACACAATAATCAAAAAAATATCTCAATAACACCTTATTACTCCTACTCAATAAAAATGCACCAAACCCTCTTATGCAAGAAATAATCCCTCAAAAGAATGAATCAAACTTACTTTTGGAACTCCTTGACAAAACCAAAAATATCTTCTTGCACACACCTTATTTCTCCCTCAAATAAATCTAAACAAGTAGCTCTCAAAAATAGCTTTCCAATGATATATAATATGATATACTTCCACAAATAAAATCAACAAAAATCTTTATCTTTCCTAGGGCATACCATAACCTTATTTCTCCTTAGGCAACCTTGGAAGAAAAATAAAATATTAAACAAAAATTAAATTTACTTGTCTTGCCCTCGGTGGGGTTTGACCCCCTGACTATTTTCTTCTCAATGCCTTAGTTGTATCCAAGCCACCATTGGGCCATGCATCGTGACGTATCTAAAAGGGCACATCCACCATGCAATATCTTCAAACAACGAACCTCCAAAAAACAAGCGCGTAGAGCACTTCTTCCTTACAATTCAAAAAATAGACCTCATGTGAATTGAACTCAGAATCTCCTCCTTAGCATCAAGCCAACATGCCACTAGGCCACACTAGCCTTTGCGCTTAGGGCTTTCGAATCTTCACAACTTTAACCTTCACGAAAATCGTAAGGCTTTCGAAACATAAATCTCTTTTGCATGCACTTTGAAAACAATAGCAAGGGATACTTGGTAAATGAATTTGTTTGGCATTTATATAATGCCTTTTGCCTTCCTTAGCATCACGTCGGCGCTTCGAATGAATTCGACATTGACGTGATTTAATTTATAATAAATTTAAATTTAATTTTAAATTTAAATATTATAAATTAAAATCAACTTTATAAATTTGTCTTAAAGAGCCAACCTTAGGTTTAATAATATCTTAGAACCTTGTCTTAATGCCCAACCTTGGTATTATTTATAAAATTTAAATTCGTTGTGAATTTAAATAATTTATAAATAATTATTAAACGTCCTTTTTAACTTTTTCAATAACCCATATTGGGTTTTTATAAACCAATCATTTAACTTGTGCTCCCAATAATATTAAAATATTATGGAGCCTTTTCCTTTCACTTTTGCACTGATGAAGCTTTTTCCTGGATGACTTGGGTGACTTTATTTCTTGTCGAATGCCTTGAAATGAGTGATAACTCTATTATGTGACATCAATGACAACTCTGACTTAGAGGACTCAAAATATCCAACAGATCCTTGGATATTGAACTCCCCTCTAATTAACTTTTCAAACTTATTAATTGTGGATTGCAAAACTTAGCTTCACTATGGTCCCAAAGTTATTGATTTTATTGAAACAATCAATGGCAAGAAGAAATGGAAACCCCTTTCTATCCCCAACCTTAATCAAGAAGATGAATAATCCATTAGATTCTTAGTTGATATATTGAGATACCAGGTTATTAAAACTTTTGATGAGGAAGACTCTAGTTTTTGGAAGGGTGAAAGTGATGGATATTTTTTGATGAAATCTTCTTACTTACTTTCTGAATATGAGCCAACAACCTAGTTTCCTAGTAGACAAACTTGGATTAGAAATATTATCCCTAAAGTCAAATTATTTTTTGGCTATTTTTTAGAATAAGATCCTTACCATAGAGAACCTTCAAAAAATGGGGATGTGTATTCCCAATAGGTTTTATATTTGTGAAAAGTGTGATGAAACTTCGAATCATTTATTATTCTAGTGTTCCTTTTCCTAAGATTTTCTCTATTTCCTATTGAATAACCTTCGATTTTGTTGGGTTTTTCCATGTTTCCTCTTTGATGTGTGCGATTAATGGACTCCCTCATTCTTTTAATTAGATACTTCAGGTTCTTAGGTCCTTTAGCCTTCATCATATTTTATGGGAATTTTGGAAGGAAAGAAACAACATGGCCTTAAAGGACTCCAAATAGGATGTTGCCTTTGTTAGTTCTAAAATTCTTAATGCTATCATAGAAAATATCTCAAAATCTCTTGTATAGTAGTGGGGTTCCTAAATATAAGGCTAAACTAGAGGAAACTTTAGGTCTTCTGAATAGGAATAAAGAGATGGTACAATCAGGATTGACAGATAAATCCTAAATTAAATGGAGCTCCCCCAAATGGATCAAAATCAATTTTGATGGATCATCTAAAGGAAATCTAGGAAAATTTAGGACTAATGGTGTGTTCAAAAATGACAAGGGAGAAATCATCCTTGCTTATGTGAAAATTCTAGGGATCCAAACCAATCACTTTGTGGAAGCCAGATATTTATTCCAGGGAACAACTTTATTGAAATCTTTAGATTAAAAAAATAATAATAATTGAAGGGAATTCTTTAAATATTATCAAGTCAAAAAATGGTTATTAAGCCTCTATTTGGAGTATTGCAAATTTTATAGAGGAATTGAAAAGGAATGTTCAATCCCTAGAATATTTTCAAGTCAAACACATTTATAGAGAAGGTAATAGATATGTTGATATCTTGGCCAATCTTGGTATGCATCAATAAGGGCTTACAACTTGGAGGGAAGACTTCCTTCAAGGTCTATCTTAGTTATCTTAATGATCTCTGTCTTAGTCTCTATTTATCTTGAGTTGTTCCTTTTTATGTGTTTTTAAAAAAATCTAACCCTCGAGGTGATGAAGTTATCCTTTATTTTTTACTTAATAGCCTATTATTTTAGTATCTTGAGGGGAGCCCATTGGTGCCATCCACTCACATTTAAATTTAAATTTGAATTTCTTATTGGTGATATAAATTTAAAATCTTAGCTTTATATTTCTAAAATGTAGCTATTCCTACTCATTTTCCAAGGGGAAACCAATCAGAATCCACTTATAGGAAAGGGAAATATTTCTATCTTTTTCCTCTCATTTGTTGGGAGTGGTTGGTTTATGGTTAAATGGTAGGTTAATGATCATTATAAATATTTACAGCATATCAAAATCTACTTAGAAGCCTTCCATATAACTATCATAATTGTGTTAGATAGAATTTCAAAGCCCAACCTAGACAAGTATGACCTAGAAGAGGGTAACCCCAAGTTGATGTGGTAGACTATGAAATGAAACAATACTTCTCTCTCTAAATCTAGCCATGTAATTTGGAGTGGAATTTGTACAATATTAGTCTCTTCTCCTTAATCCATTTATTAATTCTTGCAAAGTGTGTCATGATGACTATTTGTGTCATCCTCATGCACAAGAGGGATAATCTAGTGTTTTTGGTTCATGGTCCAATTTTCAGGAATGATTATCAAGAGAAAAGGTGGCATGATCAGGGTTTGTTTGAGGTATACATTCCTTCCAAAAATTGTGCTAGCTTTATGGTTCCCATATTCTTTATTTTAAGAGTGTATGATAATCACTTGTTTGGTTGGTATTTCATCTTCTCCTCATTCTTGAGTTGCACCACTAACTTGAATTTTAGGATATTTCTCTAATACATGAGATCTGGGCTGACTTCATTTTGGCTACATATCTTCTTTATAATATTTTTCCATTCTTGGAATATGTACCAGTATTTTTCTATTAATAATTTTGGTATAGGGACATTGATGGTTGTTGGGTATATAACTAATTATAACTAGGGTTTCTACATTTCTACTAGCTGATCTTGTTCTCTGCTTGTAATATTTTTTTATCATTTTCACAATGTAATATCTCTGAGTATGGTTGGTGATCTAGAAAGAGTGAAACCCATAGTTATTATTTTGGATGATGAATTCAAAGAGATAATAAAAAATGGATCTATCCTCAATTGTCTGATGAGATTTAATGGACATAACAAGAGTCTTTCTCTCCAATTGGCCCACTCCTAGAGGGATGGTAGTGTTAGAGAAAACGGTTTAGAATTCCACATATCTATCCCACACATTCCTAAATTCACTAGTTTACCTATTATAGGAGAGTGTTTGAATAGGAAGCATTCCCTTGCAAAGGAGCTCAAGAAGTTCTTGGGAAAATATGAAGAACAAAAAAAAATCGAGAATGGGATCCTTAGGAGCTCCCTCAAAACCCTTTGGGATAAGGTTATTTTGGTCATCATGGAATACTTTACTCTTGAAAATAATCAAAATATTAGGATAAGCTATCATTTCACCTTATTGAATCAACTTTAATGTAGGAAGATATTAAATAGTTTGTCATTTCTATACAATTTGTTAGAGAAATCATTGTTGCAAACCTAAAAAGGGGATACTACAAACCCAATTCACCAAGGTCTTATAGAATTATTATTTTTATTTTATTCAAGATAGGGGTAGAGTGGAGGATTTTAACAAGCATTTATCAATTCTCTAGTTGGAGACCTAAATTTAGAGGCTTATCCCTCTAATTCAAAGAATTATTCACTTAAAACTCCATCCCCTTTGAAATCTGAATATGCCCCTTCTAAGGACAAAGTTACTCCAAGGGCTAAGGAGACGGATCTGAAGACAAAGTTGAATACGGATACGAAGTTGAAATGGATGATGAAACAAAGGATTGAAGGGTTCTTTGCATTCTTATTTTTCCCCTTCTTCTCTTCATATTTATCTTGTACTTTTTAGTTTAGCTCTTACTGGTGTTAGGTCCCTTTGGGTGGGATAGTTTTATGTCTATTTATTTTTAGTTTTTTTCTTGGAAGCTTTTTTTTCTAGTTTGTAAATAGTCTCTAGCTTGCAAACGTTTTGGGTACCCTTTCAAAACCCCTTATTTACCCAATCAAAAAACTATATGTACAAAATGGGCATCGATACCAAATGCCTAGTTGTCTTATTTTTTGACCTAAAAATACTATTTTTCATAAGATTTTACCATTTTTTGCAAGATTAAAATAGGTATAATGCTCCAAAGTGTTTTTGGTCTACTCTATATTGTCAAATGTTCTCTACCTAGGTATAAATTTGGTCTCCTTTTTAATGTCTTATAGGTAAATGTTATATTTTTATGCATTAGGGATTTCAATCAAATTTCCATCTATCATTAATTTAGGAAATAGACCATGACATGTATCACATATATATTTAATACTATCATATATCACATATTAGTCTTCATTGTTTTCTTTAATTTACTATTTTACAAAGATAATGATATAGAAATAAGTCAAATTTTATAGTTTCTCCACACTAATTTTAATGCATAATTCTTTGGCTTTGACTATGGCATGTTACTTACATTTTTTCATTACCAAATATTTGTGACTTGCTATCTTATTAATTATTGCATGTAGTCCATAGGACGGGTAATTTTTATATAAAAAATAAGCACTATTATCTATACTATAGCCAATGAAGGGGTCTTCATGCATGGACTAACTTAGTGCTTGGGTAGGATGAAGTTGAGACAGATGGTCTAAATACATGCCTACCTCATTTGAGTCATCGCCCCCTTTACCATACCATCCATTTGTCACTCTCATCTCATTTGACATATTTTGAGGTTAAAATATACTCTATAAAGCTAAAATCCTAACTATTTACCCATGTACATGATGTATGGGACATGGTGATATGTCCTAGAGTATATTAGCCTAAAATTTGATGGCTAGTGCTATCAATTTTATAGGGTTTCTAATGGTACTTCAACAAATCTTACCATATATAGTGTGCTAGATAAAAAATAAATAATATTTTGATTAATGTTTGTGAGACATTATCCTAAAAAGGTCATTTCTCCACCATTAATCTAAAATGAGGGATTGCAGTTTATATTTTATCTTTATATTGAATAAACCCAACATAACACATTTGAATCACATGTTTATAATATACCATTGTCTTATTGTGACCTAAATCAAACTATTCCCTCATTATTTATTTTCTAAAATACTTGCTCCCTTTACACATGAGGAATCAAGTGCTTACACTTAGTAGTCAATACACTTCCATTAGTTGCTTAGGCACCATTATCATAGGAGGTCAAATAAATTACTATAACCATATCCATAATCCAACAACTAATGCCATACCCCACATTTGGATGTTTTAGTCAATTCATGTATTTTCTTCCATAGTTTTGTATTTATTATACAAGTTTGGTTACCATATGAAATGAGTTGTTTTATGCTTTATTTTTTATATTTTCTAGAATATTTTTTCCTTTTATTATATAAATAATAATATTAAAGCTTTTATTTAATCTACTGTAGCATCATCCTTCACTTATTTATTCTTAATTAAGTATAGTTGTTATGGTACATCATTGGGTTTCTACTAATTAATTATATCATTAGACTAAAGATTACTATCATTTTATTCCAATATAGCATAAACAAAGGAAAAGGGAAGGGGGTCATGGTTAATGTATTTTTTCCTATAAATTATGTAAAATGAATGTGGGGGGATATTTACATGCAATGAAATAGATCATGTGAATACAAAGGATCCCATTCCATTGCCTTGTTAAAATTGATAAGTTTAATATTTAAAATATAAAACCTCCCATTAAATATGGACCTTGGAATTTGAATCCTAAAAATGATAAAATAGAGGATCTACTAAACTGAATATCCCATGTTTCAATATATAAATATAAAATAGCATCTTCTGGAGAGAATCCTAATGTTTCAAACACAAATTATTTATTGTATAAATGTTATATAACTTCTCTCTTATAAATTATTTCACTAGATAACTAAAACCTATGCACCATCCCTTGTCTCTTTATAGATCAAATTAGATAGGCATATTATATGGTTCTAATGATTTTCCAAAAACAAATTAGTCCACTATAGGTTTTAAAAAGTGTTTAACAACATAAGTGATATTTGAAGAGATAGGGTATCCATTAGACCTCTTGAAGAAAGAGTTATTTTTTAATTTAAAAAATCATATTAATTGTTTATCATCATGAATAGAGTATGGACCCTGATGAAGTAAGATTTTATCCCTTAGATTATGAACCTAAGATCTTTTCTAATCCAAAAATAATGAAATAAAAACAAAATTCCATGGACTTTCCTCTAGAAGCACACTTCTAGATGAATTGCTACAAATAATTTTTTGAAAAGAGAAAGTAGAATTAAAAAATGTAGATTTATGTTACCTTTGATACCATAGATAGTTCGCAATACTTAGAAAGGATTGAATAAAATCAATAAATTACCCAATCAAATCATAAAGAGGTAGAAAAATACAAGTTAGACACAAGATATATAAAAAGTGCTATAAGACATTAGTTGTCTCATTCACTACTATGAAATAACAATCTCTAATAGATGATAAATATTGTTGGTGTGATGTATAATATCTTCTTTGATAGAAGAGAACATATCTCAATAAATATCAAAAATATGTATTATTGGCTAATACAACACCATATGGATCAAGGAACAATATAAGACAATATAAAATTTAATTATGACCATATATAATAAGATATATAGTATGCACTTCAACATCCTTATTATGAAGGATAAGAAATTTTTCTATTTCATAATAGTCTCATCCAATTAAATATGACATATTGATGTCATATCTAGTAAATTTTCTTTCTATCTTTGGTTATATACTCTATGCTTCTCTCTCATTTATTAACTATTTATATTCAAATTTATTGATATTGGGGAGTATTGGATTTTTCCCTTATGGAGAAAAAAATTATTCATATTATGAGGTAAAAGATCTAGTTTTAGTAACTTGTTCTTTAAATAGATAAATACATACCTCTTATGTCCATATTATATTTTAATGAACTTTTGCCTTCTCAAATTTTATTTTTTCTTATGTGTAGGTATTTATTTATATAATATATAAAATCATAAGCTTTCATAAATATGTTCTTAGGAACATTATTTTGATTCTCAAACTAGTTTTTATGAATTTATTCTTCTTTATCTTGTGACTGGATATATGAAATATTTCTTATTTTTCATACACATTAGGTATTTTTTTTATTGGTTCAACATTTGAGGAATTTTTATTAGCTTTTTATAAGGCTTAAAATTCCTCTTATTAATATAGATCATATACAACATGTATATTTGGATCTTCTTAATAGTATCAAAAGAGATGTGCATGCCAAAATTTGCATTTGAATGGTATACATTTGCAATCCACCCATTGTATGTTAGTGGAGTCATCTATATCCAATATTATAGGTACTAAAAGAGGTTTATCAACATTAAAATAATAAAATAGTTAGATATTAATTGGTATGGGTAAACTTGTATATTTAATGTAAATCCCTTTAAATTTCTCAATTGACCCAAAAGCATTTTCGACCCAAATTCTAGGGAAGTTTCATAGAGCCATAACCAAACCAAATATTTATCTATAAATTCATTCATTTATTTGAAAATAAGGTGTTTATAGTTTATGAAAAGCCTTATATTTCTAAAGAACTATAGATCCCCTTTAAATACCAAACACCAATTTTCTTTACCATCATAAATTATAATTAAATGACCCCTCAAAAACCTTGAATTTATAAAATTCTCTACTTTCCATCTTTTACTATACATTCATATATATATTTAATGGTCAATTGATCCCAAAAAAAAAGTGGTACATAAATGTTTTAATCATGATTTTATTAGTGTTTTTCCACAAATATCTAGTGGTCTAGTTTGAGAATTAGATTGCCATATACTATAACCATGAATGGTTAATTTCTTGCAAATTAAATGATTCATTTTTATTTTTTAGTTTTACATCTATTTTATTTCAATAATTCATCTTTGAAGGATTTCTTGGAGAATAAAAATGTCCCCTTATGTTTCTAAATTGTAAGTACTACCATACTTAATAAAAATATAAAATTTATCCTAAAAATCAATCAAATAAATCAAACTATATCAAAAATATGCATATAAACTTAGTAGGGCCAAACATTAGTAGAGTTTCATCCAATATGACTCTTTCACTATTTAAAAAATTATATACTTAGTTTCATAAATTTATTTTATTTTATATAAGATATTTTTTAATTTAATGGCTTTAACTTGGACTTTACAACAACATACTACAAATTCACATAAACCAGGACTAGTAGGCTATGAATTTGTCTAGATAGACTTTTTCTTGAAATTCTTCTTATTTCTAAATTCCTTGACATCTTGTTAGACAATCTATCAAATTTACATTCTCTAATCCTTTATTTTTAGCCTATAAACAACATTCATAGCTTACAAGCTCTATAGACAACAAAACTATTGTAGGCTATGAATTTATTTCATTTGATTAATAAATCATATTTTATCATCAAAATAGTCATCAATAAAGCCTAGGGATATCCTAACACTCTCTCAACTAGTTTAATTTGATTTTTAAGTATTTACATCTCTTTCATATAGTTTATCTTCTTCTAAAGGATCAAAATCAATTTTGTAAAAAGGAACAGGGGGCTTGACTACAAACAAGGAAGCTTAGCACCTTCCCAAGCTTCAATAAGATCCCTTAAAAACTAAATCATTTGTTATTTTACCTTTTCATATTTTTCTACAAATTTTTAGATCAGTAGATTATGAACTTGTCACACATGATGAACTTGTGTGTAGGTGACTAACCTATCTCAGGTGACAAATATGCATTCAAGCAATGAACTTATCTTTAGTAGGATTCTAGAAACTTCTATTCCCATTTTTCCTTTAGTAATAATTTTATATTATTATTTTCCTTCTATTTAGTTATGGTAGTTCATTAAAATGATAAAAACCAATGAACTTAGTGTTAGAATTATTTAATTTATTTTAAGTATAAGAAGTAATTTTCAACATTTAATAGGCATAAAATCATAATTGTATCTCGTTTACATGTAGGTTAGTCTTTAGAAATTGCTTGTACATTTCCTCTTGTGCCCTTGCTTGAAATTAAAAGAAATTCATTTCTATTTTAGTTTAGCATAGTTATGTATGATATCAAAAGAGAATATAGGACATAGAGTTTATTTTATTGTATTATTGTTTTCCTTTCATTGTATTTCAAATCTTCATTTAAAATCTTATAGTTTGCTAAATTCCTATTTATAAAAACATAGGTGTATTATTAATTGAATAAAACAAAATTTAGGATTTAGAGTGAATCCATAAAACACTCTTGGTGAAACATTTCTCTTCACCAAAGGATTCAAATAATGATAGGATTTAGGCAAGAGTTTATATCTAAGTGTGGATCCCTAGGTTTGGAGACTATCATCCCCAAATATGGGTCTACATATTTGGTGAACTAACATGAACACTACACAGGTATTAAAAAATTTAGACTAAACCTTTTCTCCTTAATAAAAATAAAAAATTTACTACACTTTAATCAAAGACCACCTAAACTATTTGATTAGCTTAAATCATATTAAACAAAGATAACAAGAACATAACAAAACGTTAGTCCTACTAGAGTGTTGAGTGATAATTTTACCCAGTTGCAAAACTACACTCACAATTAGGATTTTGATTATAAAACCCTCTCTTGCAAAGAAAACAATTAGTTTCTCCAAGGTTTTGTATTAAAATGTGCTTGAAAAGTGTGAAATAGTGTTGAAACAACTTTAAGGTGTACATAACCATTAACAAGGGTCTGAAATTTAGATATTTGATTTATAATCATGAAATGTGATGTCCATAAGGTTCATTCTCCAACTGTGAGGTTAGTAATTAAATTTTGCCAAAATATGACTTTATAAAGTGCAAAAATTTAACTAAAACCTTAGAAAATAATTTTAATTAAACTATGTCCAAATACTTTAGGTTAAAACATTAATAAATATTATTTGAACAATTTAATTAAAATGCTAATGTTTATTTCCAAATATAAAGTATTGTGAAATTAAAAATGTGAAATAAATATTGTTCCTAATGATAAAGTTTTGAAATTTAGATTAAAGCATTAGGGTTGTAATTCCCATGAATTTGAAATTTAAAATGAAAATAAAAGTTGAGAGTAAGGAAAAATAAAATAAAAATGAAACTGAAATACAGGTTAAAAATAGAAACAGAAACCTTCCTCAAATTAAACCTAATATAGATCAACCATTATTAACCCAATCCAATCTAGACTAAGTGCTACCTTCTGAGGAAAAATATTTGAAATGTATTAACTCATTAAATCTATGAAACATCATAAATATGCATGTCTCAATATAATGAAAATAAATACATTTATTAAAATCTTACAATACACTTCTCTAGAAACTTTATGTTCTTCAACAGTGCAACATTCTTTGCATAACATTGGGAAAATATCTTTGGCTATCTTTTACTTCTCTCTTCAGTCTATCATTCCAAAAATATCTGACCTATCGTTTGGATTTCAATGGTTTATTTATAACTTCCAATCTCTACGGTTTTCAAAAATTTGGTGCAACAATTGTTTTGTAATAGGCTTCCAACTATTTTCTTTAGCGCTTCCAATATGTTTAATAATTTTTATATTTTCCCTTCATTTCTTCAAAATTTATGAAAATATACAAGGTATAGCAATATGTGCATAATCGACAACATTCAATTAATATTCAATTTAAAAATATTTATGATCTTTTATCATGATCTTCTTATCCAAAGTTAGATGCCATCTTCCTTATCCTTAAAATTTGAATGAATAATAATTTGTATCTTTCTCTCTTGAATTTAAACACTGGGGAGCCTTTGGAACAAAATCTGCCTTTGGTTAATTGTATTGCACCTTAGACCTTGCCAACATTGAATAGACGAATCTAGCTTGGGAATATCCGTCTAATCTCTAGAGTAGGCTGGTTCCTTTTTTTTTTTAGAGAAAAGAGAGCAAAAAGAAGTGAAATGCTTGTAAAGGGAAATATAGCCAAGGCTAGAAGCTTTTCTCATGATGCAGTTTAGACAACAACTAGGATATGACATTCATATTACTGTTACAAGTTTTCTTTAACACCTTCATATAGAAATCATAACTTTCTAAGTGTGATTTAGATATTTCATCTAATACATATAAGCATACTTAATCTTAAATCCAACAATATAACTCATACATGCATAGTTCAGGTTTAGAATAGATACAATATAGAATTTAATAATGTAAATAGAAGTTGAGAACCAGATACATACATTGCACATAGAAATTTGGAAGCCAGAAGAAGAGTAACTTTATTTGCTTGCATCCAGAATGATGTACAACAATCTTGTAAACGTATAAGAGCCGAACTCTTTTAAAAATGCATCTACCACTATATATACCCAAAATGGGTATCTTTGACAACTAGTACATCTTGGATTCTCAAATCAGTTACAAGCAATTAACTTTAGTTTCTAATAATAAGCAAAAGATCTTCTGCAAATTGGATTCTAACAGATTTGACACTTCATTTACATCTGACACCCCAAGAGATCAAAAATTTGGTGTAAGGGCATGTTTTAGTTGCTAAGAATATATCTTGTCAGGAACAACTATCATGTCACAAAATCATGACATCTTCAAGTGTTCTACTCTATCAGCCTCTTGCTTACATGAAAGCAAAACATGTCATGAAATCGCAACACTTTAGCCTCGTATGTCTTATTCTCTCTTTCTCGTGGTGAAAAACTAACATGTCACGAAATCACGACATTCTCTCTTCTTCTACCTCTTTTCTACTTTCTTAGCCACGAAAATGCAACATGTCACGAAATCGCGACGTCTTTATATTTTTAGCTCCTTTTGGTCTTTACTACCGTGAAAATGCAACATGTCGTGAAATTGCGACATCTTCTTTGTCTTGGATTTGTCTTCTTGATTTATCGATGAAAAAGTAACATGTCACGAAATTGCAACATTTTCATCTACTTGACTTCCTTGCGCCATTTTACCACAAAATTTGGACATGTCTCGAAATCATGATATCATATTTCCTTAGCTTATTTTCTCTTTCTATAGCCCTTCAAAAATAGACTGCATCGAGCCTCTCAATATGGCACCCTACTACAAAATCTCAGCTATCTCCTAGAGGTAGTCTTTTTAGACTAACATTCTTGGCACCTTCTAGGGGATTTTTTGCTAGAAAAAGATTAGAATCCAAGCCCTTCATCCATTGGGAAACGAAGCCAAAAATATAAAACAAGACATTTACAAAAAGCAAAGTGTAAGGAAATATGCACTTCAGATGAGTAAGCATTACCTTGTCAAAAAATCTTGCTACAGCTTAAAGACTTATTACTAAAATACATAAAATACTTTAGAAGGAAAATCTAAACATTTGTCTTAATTCTGGGCACTAGTCCCAACTTCAGTTAGATGCTTATAACTGGTATTCTTTGATTGTCTAATTTTTTCCACTACAGATACTAATCCTTAATAGTTTTGGCAAACATATTTCTAATCTTCATCATCCAGGTCTGAGGAATCAATGAATAGTTAGTAGGTATACTGGAGCTCTTCCACTTTATCATAGGAAATCATTTTTGTCTTCATATCAATTCTTGCAAATAGGTTTTAAACTATGTGAGATTCTACACGATATTAATTACATGTGTATCTTCTATGGGCTCACCCCAGCTTTCTATATTAGATTCATATTCAAAAAAAGAATTCAAGGATGAGGAGAGTGCACTTTCATTAAGAAATTTTTAGTTATCATCCCAAAGATATGGGAGTCCATTTTGGATAGCCAAATCAAAAGTTTTTAGTAACCCTTTTGCTTCGATCTCTATATCCTGTAGGAGTTTATTCCCTTGGGTCACTAATTTAAACTTTTTGAAAAAGTTATTGGTTGCAATCTTAGCTTGGGATAAAACTTCACTTCGTACCTTCGCTACTATATTTTCTGGCATTTTCTCAGATAATATCTGGATTTTAGTGGTAGTGTCTTCTCTTTTTTGTAAAAAAATAATTGTAGCTTTGAATTCTTCACCCACTACTTCAATGGTTTCCTTGAATTTGGCCAGGTATAACAATAAAGGTTGTGTTTTCAAGCCTAATACTAATAAATCTTGCAAAAAAAATTTCCTCATCTCTCTCACTTTTTCTTTTGAAAATCTAGATGGGGCATTCTGTTGATCTGCTAATTGTTGTTGGAGTTCCTGAACTTGGAGACTCAATGCCTAAATTTGTGCATCTGCCTGTCCCAAATTTTCTTTGTATTTAGCTACCTCATTGGCAACAAAACTGAATTTATCTTCCCACTTTTTTACCTCCAACTTCAAAGCCTTTTCCATTTGTTTCTGTTCTTGAAAAACTGATTCCAACTCTCTCGTCTTCTCATTTTATTTTGCAAATTTCTCTAAGTAATACCCCCCATGTAGATATATAGTGCCTAGATGTGCTTGATATTTTACCCATTCATCTTGCATAGGCAAACGAGTGATATTTTCATTGATTTCTTCTGCATGGTAATCCTTAGTAGTCATTTCACCTTTAGATTTCTTTGTTATTGGGGTTAACTTTACTTTCTTCCTTTGCATAGTAGCAGGATCTAGAGCAATAATTTCATGAACATTTGTAGGTGTCTTTGGATACTCATTGGAGTGGGAACTCCACCAGTCTAAAGTATTCTTACCAAATCTTATCAAATTTTCTATATTTTTCAGAGTCGGATGACTCTCATCAACTTGGGAGGATGTAGCCCCAACTGTTGGAGTATTGATGTTGGGAAATAAAGGGATGAGGACCAACTCAGTGTTGACATCGAGTTGAGAATAGGAATATGTTGCATTTTATGGGAAAGCAAATCATTTTTTAAAGGATAATTATGTCTTTCTTCATATTAGAAAAGGAGGGAGAGTAAAAATAGGAACAAGTAGAAGAAACAGAAGAAGATAATAAAAGAGACATACCTGTTCCCGTTTGAAGTTGTTGCTGATCTCTCTCTTCTTCTTCAATATCATAATATTTATCAGATAATTCTTCATCTCGAATTCCACTATCATCACATAGCTTAGTATTTTCATTTTGCTCACTTTCATCATCACTTTCATACAGATTAATTATTTGTATATTTTGTGAAAATTCCCCATGTTGTCCTTTCTCAACTTCTATAACTTATTGCTTTACTAGCACTTCCTTTACAATATCTGGGTTCTAGCTTTCTTGAATCGGATTTGGTAAACTACCTATGTTTTCTATCTAAGAATTTTCTTGCTTATCTTCCTGAGCATCAATTTTATTACCTTCCTCATTTACTTTATCCTTTCCATTTTTAGCAGAGTCTTCAATTATATTTTCTTGAATATATTGAACATTTTGTTCACTAAAAAAAAATTGAGTAACATTCTTGCCTTTCTTGGCATCATCCATGGCTTTTAATATTTTCATCTTCTCAACTACAGGTTCTTCATCAGATTCTAAAACTGAGTCGGAAGGAGGGACAAACTTCATGACTTTAGAAGTATAATCCTTTTTACTAGAAGCATCAGCCCCA
Source organism: Wollemia nobilis (assembly GCA_028583015.1). NCBI lineage: Eukaryota > Viridiplantae > Streptophyta > Pinopsida > Araucariales > Araucariaceae > Wollemia > Wollemia nobilis. The sequence continues at coordinate 1,159,840 of JAQPPZ010001870.1, forward strand.
AGAACTAGAAATTTTTCCCTTACTTCTACTTGTATAGGCTTAGTCATTCCTTGTCCCCCTCTCCCCAGGCCTTTCCCTTCATATCCCATTTTAATCATCATCAGAGCAACTTTTCCATAGGTCTATCCTTGTTCTTGGGTAAAAACTTCTTCTATTGACAACTTCCTAGAAGTATTGGGTTTTGTCTGCACCAGGGGTAACTTTTGTTTAGCTACTATTTTTTTTTGCTTACCCTTATCAGTTTCCTATCTCTATGGCACTTCGGTGCTGGTTCTGCTACTACCTCTAACACTAGGAGGTATTCTTACAAGAAAAACCCCTTCCCAAGATGCATGATGTAAATTATACTAAATACTAAATTCATTATAATTTTTCACCGGGTACCTTGAAGTAATCATATTTGTTTGTACCCTCATTAACCACCATTCACGAGTTTTTGGAATGGTCCAGTCATCACCTCTCTTATGTATCTTGCTAACCTTTCGTTGGTTAACTGATGCTTGCTATTATTCAAGGGATCATAATTCACTACTTGTTCATAAAAATCATGCCAAGGGGGAAGAGGTTCCATTCGCTCAATGTGTCATTCCAAAGCATCATCTTCGTTGTTATTTCTTTTTTCTTATATATCTGGTCTAACCCTAGCATGATATTTTTTCATTTCCATTTTATTCAAAATAGTTTATCTTTCAGAAAATCGATCCAAAGGATAAAACTTCCACCTTTGTGGAATCTCAATCAGTTCCAACTCCCTTAACTATTGAGCAATCTGCTTGTTTTTGAACTTTTTTTTTACAATTATCCCTTCAAAAGTAAATGGCATATTACAGGTGCTAGTCTTCCCAATACCTGAGCCAAATTTTATATTTATTTTTTCAATTTTTCGAACATATTCTAAAGCAAACAATCTATCTGTAACATAATGAGGGAGTAAAAATTATTTCTAAGTGAAAGCATACAATCTAATACAAACCCCTTGTGTGAGGATAAATCAATCACCTTCTTCAGTATATTTGGTTTGTAAAACCTTTTCTGCCTTAGGGGTTAGTCTTCTAATATTACTATACATTATTTTCAGAGCAGGGCCTAAAAATTCTTTATTGAAATCGTAAAATGATTTTGTTTTATACAACACATTTGTCCATTCACAAATGGGTAAAACCCTACCTTTCTCATCTTTATCTTTTACTGAGATAAAATCCAAATATTTAGACATAAAAAAGAAGAATAACCATATCAAATATGATGAGAATCGAAAGGAGAACTGAGACTCCTTTTTCAGTGTCAACAACCCTTCATGAATTTTTGAACACAAAAACCTTGGCCAGTCAAAAAATATAGGATTCACACCCTTGCTCATGATAGAAGTATCATAAATTTTGGGGTTAGATAAACATTCAACGAAGGCAATTTGCCATTTTTGAACCTTTTCATCAGTTTTGAGACCTACTATCATAGCTACAATAGAGTATAGCTCTGGATTTTTGAAATTGGTGATATCAATAGGAGACTCAAGTGGGTTTTCTCCTGTAGGTAACTCTTTCAGCTGGGAAACCAAAAAATTCTTTGTCTTTTCATAAGGGCCAAAGTATTTATCCTGATATTCAGGGTCAAAGGATTTTGGCTCAAACACAGGGAAATGACCCATGGTGAAAGCAGAAACAAAAGCATCTTTGCTTCAAGTAAATAAAACCTTCCCATTACAATCTCTTACATTCATCCTTTTTTCATCATAAAAATTAGCAATTGCCCTTACCAACTCGGGGCAGGGGTGTATAGGAACATATACGTACCAGTATAGAAAAGAATGGAAGGCAAAAGTGGAAGGAGAAGATGTTGAGACTCCAGTATCCACCAGGTCTACTATGTTACTTCTAATTTTTCTAGGGTCCTTCCAAGTCACAATTGTATCACTTATCTGTGCGTCCTTGTCAATAAATTTGTTACTTATCTCTTCTCATTTTCTCACCACTAAAGCTATTGGAGACAACGCAACCGTTGTTTCTTGCTTCTTGCATTTTATAGGAGCCATGAAAAACTTACAAGCAATAAATCTTCTAAAAGTTCTCTTTGAAAACTGCTTCGAAGTTTCCTTTTGTTGAGAAAAACTAAAAATTCTAAGTATCACAGTAGGGGTTTTCTCTCTTTCTTCTGAGGGAGCTGGAAAATAGGAAGTGACAGTATGAAACTTCACTGAAGCAAAAAAATAGATTTTTACTTCTCATGTTATTCCAAAAAAATGCATGATAAATTAAATTAATTATGGTTGGTGAAAACAATTCTCTCGAGATTTCTTCAGAATTTGTTTCTACCACCTTTCTTAGAATGTCTTTTCTTGAAACGCTAACCAACTAATTAATTGCGTGTAAAAAAAAGCAATAAAATCTGGTAGAATTTACACTACCTGACCGATCAATTAATTTCTCTTATTTATTCCTCAACACGTGGCTACCCAAGACATTCTCTAGGCGGTCAATTTAGAAGCTTATTTTATGGAGGAAAATACCACTTCTCGAGAGAATTCTCTAATGATTTCGTCTGTCATCCTTTTAGAACCATGCATAAATTTTGAATTTGAAATTTCAAAATGATGAAAAATGAAATTTTATCTCTACTTTCTACTATACTATTGCACTGTGATTGGTTACAGCAAAAACTTTTATTAAACCCAAATATTTACAATATTTATAATGCCCCTACTATACTGTACATAAAACTCCAACTTTGTATTTTATTTGAAATATAACTTTAGGTGAAATGTTTTCACCGTGATAGGAAGAATCCAACCATACTGATCTTTCAATTGAAAATAATTAAACTATTTTTCTGAAATGATTTCAAACGGTCCTTCCCAGAAAGCATCAAACTTGTCATGATTTCTTGGCTTAGCTTTCTTTACATTCCACTTCAAAACTTGGTCTCCAACCTTGAATTTTCTGAAAGTAGTCTTCTTATCAAACCACCCTACTATATCAATCATGTGTTTCTAGTGGTGGTCATAAGCCTATTCTCGGGACTCTTCTAATCGCAAAAGTTGCATCAATCGGGCATCCATTGGTTGACCTTCTTCATCTATCTGATTCAGTAATTTTAATGTTGGTATCTCCATATGAATAGGAAAAATAGCTTATTTTCCATAAACTAGAGCATAGTGAGATGTAGTAATGGACTTCTTTATTGATATTCGATCAGCCCATAAAGCTTGGTTAAGTAATGAATGCCAGTTTCTCTTGTTATCTTACAACATTATTTTCAAAATCCTGAGTATATTCTTGTTGCTAGACTCGACTAAACCATTACCTTGTGGATAATAGTTAGAATATGTTTTCAAATATATTCCATATCTACTGGAGAACTCAATAATTTTGGCTCCATTAAAAGAAGATCCATTATCTGTGATCAATGAGCCAAGTATGACGAACCTAGTAATTAAAATTTCTACAAACTCTATCACAACTTCTGAGTCAGCTTTTTTTGTAGGAACTGCCTCTGCCCATTTTGTGAAGTAAACTATGGTAGTGAGTATATATTTGTGGCCTGCTGACGAGTTTGGTTTGATTATTCCCATAAAATCTAACCCCCATTGTTGGAAATGTTCTTCGACTTGTATAGACTTCAAAGGCATAGGAGCATTTTTATTCCTTCCTACATAACTCTGACACTGTTCACATTTCTGAGTTACTTTATATGTATCCAAAAAATAGAAGGCCAATAACAACCAGCTCTAAGAATCTTCAAAGATGTTGCTCTACCTGAATAATGTCCACCCGAGAGGCCTCCATGGAATTCTTCTAATACTTTATGTTTATTATCATCACCTACACATTTCAGTAGTATACCATCAATATTTATTCTGTACAACCCTTCCGTTTGAAGAGTATACTTCAATGCTTGTGTTCTAAACCTCCTTCTTTGGGAAGCATTCATATTTTTAGGACATATCCCAGTATGAAAATACTTCACCAAATCATCAATCGAATCGGTATTTTCTCTAACTTTTTTTTGTTCAGTATTCACCATTATCCTTTGAATTTCAACATTTTTGGTTGTTGCTTGTTTGGCCAACTCTTGGTATAGAGATCTACCTTTGAATATATTGGTTGGATGTATCTCCACATCATATTCATGTATGCGGGTTACCCATCCTACTCTTTTTTCACCAAGTTCTCCTTGTATTATGAAATTTCTAACATCAGGGTGAATCACATAAATAATGGTGCGGCTTTGATATACAAAATGCTTGAATTTATTCAATGATTTTATGATAGCATAAACCTGCTTCTCAATAAAACTATATCTCTCATGCTTGTGCATGGTAGAACTTAAGAATGTTATGGGACTTTCTTCTTTATCTACTCCCTTATAAGTAAGAACTGCAGCATAGTTATCTTGCTCTCCCACAACATATAAAATAGAACCTCGGGAGTAGTCAGGGTTAACTAAAATGGGAGCTCGAGCTATAGCCTCCAAGATTTTTCTAAAGGTATCTTTCCTTGGTTCTGTCCATTTAAAATGTGCATCCTTTTTCAACAATTTAGTCATTGGTTTAACAGTTTGAGCAAATTCAATGATGAATTTTTGAACAAAGTTTATTTGTCTAAAGAAAGATTGCAAACCTTTCTTATTGACTGGTAGTGAAAGTTCCAAAAATGCCTTTACTTGTTGAGCAAGATGCAGTAACAGTATTGTCATTGTTGTCAACACAAACAGTTAGATCAGTTGATGCAGTGAACACAGTCATGATGCAGTGATCAGGAAGTTCAGAAGCTGTTCAGAATATGCAACGATATTGTCATTGTTGTCAACACAGTCAGATAGATCAGTTGATACAATGGACAGGAAGTTCAGATGCTCAAAAGTTATTCAGATGCAGTGGATAGGAAATTCAGATTATGTACAGTGCTTTTCCAAGAAGATTGAAGTGATCCACATGCAAAAATCCAAAGAAAAAGACAAGGAAAGTGTCGCGATATCGCGACATATTCAGAAAACAGGAAAACTGTCGCGATTTCGTGACATATTGGAGGAGAGAGAAAGTGCAAAGAAAAATGTCACGATTTCGCGACATACTGGAGGAGAGAGAAACAACAGAGAAAACTGTCATGATTTCGTGACATGTTCGAAGCAGAGGCGCAAGTAGGTAAAACTGTCACGATTTCACGACATGTTGGAAGAGAAGAAGGCAAGTTGAAAAACTGTCACGATTTCGTGACATGTTCGAAGCAGAGGCGCAAGCAGGTAAAACTGTCACGATTTCGTGACATGTTGGAAGAGAAGAAGGCAAGTTGAAAAACTGTCACGATTTCGCGACATGTTCGAAGCAGAGGCGCAAGCAGGTAAAACTGTCGCGATTTCATGACATGTTGAAAGAAAAAGTGCAAGGAAGAGAAATTGTCACGATTTTGTGACATGTTCGAAGAGAAAGCACAAGCAGGAATAACTGTCATGATTTTGCGACATGTTAGAAGGGGAAGAGAAAGCAGGTTAAAGTGTCACGATTTTGTGACAAGTCAGAAGAGAAAGTGAAAGCAAGATAAAGTGTCACGATTTCGTGACGTGCTGCAGAAGAGAGAGTCCGAAGTGAGAACTGTCACGATTTCGTGACAAGTTCGAGGAGAGAGAAAGTAAAATGAAAAGTGTCACGATTTCGCGACATGCTGCAGAGTTCGAAGAGAGAACTGTCACGATTTTGTGACATGCTATAGAGTTCGAAGTGAGAACTGTCATGATTTCGTGACATGTTGTAGATGAAAATGTTCCAAGTGAGAACTGTCATGATTTCGTGACATGCAGTAGAAGAAAGAGTTCGAAGTAGGAACTGTCACAATTTCATGACATGCAGCAGAGGAAAGAGTTCAAAATGAGAACTGTCACGATTTCATGACATGCAGTAGAAGAAAGAGTTCAAAGTGAGAACTGTCACGATTTCGTGACATGCAGCAAAGGAAAGAGTTTGAAGTGAGAAATTGTCATGATTTCGTGACATGTTGCAAAGGAAAAAATTTGAAGTGAGTACTATCACGATTTCATGACATGCTGCAGACGAAAGTATTTAGAGTATGAAAGTGTCACGATTTCATGACAGATTGAAGAGAAAGCGTACGAATGCAGAAAGTGTCACGATTTCACGATAGGCAGAAAAGAAAGCAGACGAAAGTAGAAGTGTCACGATTTCATGACAGAAATAGAAAGCAGGTCTTCAACAGGAGAAGTGTCATGATTTCATGACAAAAGCTAAGATGTGAAGTTCAAAAGCAGAAGTGTCACGATTTCATGACAAAAACAAAAAGTAGGTCTTCAACAGGAGAAGTGTCACGATTTCATGACAAAAGTAGAGAGGAAGGCTAAGAAGACAAAAGTGTCACGATATCATGACAGAAGTGAAGACAAAGTCTGCAGAGACAAAAGTGTCATGATTTCACGACAGAAAGAAAGATGAAGTCTACAGAGGTAGAAGTGTCACGATATCATGACAAAAGAAAAAGAAATTCTAAAGAGGTAGAAGTGTCGTGATATCACGACAAAAGGAAAAATGAACAGTACAAAAGTGAAAGTGTCACGATTTCGCGACATGTATTAAGTAAGCCAGAAAAGGATAAAGAGGCAAAGTGTCATGATTTCACAAATGTCATTATGGTAAGTGAGAAGAGGACAAGAAGGCGAGAAAGTGTCACGATATCACGACATATACAAATAAGAAAAGAGAAAGAGAATGTGTCGTGGATATCATGATCATAAGTTAAGAGAAAGCATACAAAGGAAGAAGTGTCACGATATCGCAAAAAGAAGAAAGAAAGTGTACAGAGGCGAAAGTGTCATGATATCGTGACATGTGTTTTCACGGCAACAACAACAAAAGAGTTACAGAGGCAGTTGAAGCCGACGAAGACCGACGTTAGCCGATGAAGATTAGGGTTTGCAGCCGACCAATATTAGGGTTTGCATTTGCATAATCAGTCGACTACAATTAGGGTTTTCATCTTGAAATCTCTATTATTTAAGGAGGGTTGTTTGGAGATTTATGCAATCGAACTGTGCGAGTATCGAAGTATGCGATATGTGACCGTAAGAGTGCAGATAGCACAGAAGCGACGAGATGATGACAAAGTGCACAGAGTGAGCGAAGAGTCATGTCAAGTTGTTCAAAGTGTGATTGTGAATGCAGAGTGAGCACAAATAGTTTGGTTGGAATGACATCGAGTGTGCGAAGTGTGTGCATAGAGAAAGCAGAGGGTGCAGAAGAGCGTGAAGGGCAAAGACGATTGCTAATTCTGGCTGTAGCAATGCAGCAGATGCCTGTGTCTTGCAAATAGTGAGAGAGATCTAGTATGCTTTAGACCAATCAGGGTCTTATGAAAAGGAAGGTATTTTCTTGTCAAACATTTACATTCAAAATTGAAGTCCAAGTTGTAGCTTGGCATTAGGGGTTGGTGCTCCTTTCTGTTGATGCAGATAAATAAGGGGTTGTTGCTCCTTCCAGTGGGTGCTGGTAAATGATTGTAAAGTTGGTGCTTTGCAAGGGGCTGGATTTGGATGGTAGTCCAAGCAACCATTCTTTTTGAGGAGTAGCCATATTGGTGAACCTCATTAAAATCCTGTGTTGTGTGATGCTCTCTTGCTGTACTTGCTATATCTATTTATAAGTTTTAACTACTACTATTTTTAGAGCTGTTAATTCATGTTTGAAATGCTACACTGATTCACCCCCCCTCTCAGTGCCATACTAAGTACAACAATTGGTATCAGAGCAAGGTTCCCGTTTCAGGCTAAATCAGTCAGGGTTGATCTTGGATTAGTACTCAAATGGCAAAGAAAGGCAAGAATGGAACCATGAGACACAAGAAGAAAAGAACACACAGGGTCATAAAAGAAAATAAAGATGAATTCAATGTTGCTGTAGATTCAAGAGATGAATCAAACAATGGAGAAAAGGCCAAAAGACAACTCGGTCATGATGCAGGTTCACAAGGTACAAAATGTTTTGTTTGTGGTCAACTCGGTCATAATGAACGTCAGTGCCATGGGTTTAGTAGCAGTGAAGATGAAGATGATCCGTTCAGAATTGGTAAAGAAACAGATTCAGAACAGGAATGTGATGAAGGAGAAAGTGATGCAGAAGCAAATTGGGAACAAAAACTAATTTCAGCTTTGGGTAAAAAGCTTGAGGGTGCAGAAGATATGATTACCAGTTTGAAAGTACAGACAGAAGAATTCAAGAAAATTTTTGAAGATCTCGAAATGCAATTAACCAGGAAAATAGAGTATTGCAGTAAGCTAGAAGAAGAGATTGACGGTTTAAGAATGCAGACAGAAGAGATGAATAATAAAATCGACGTATGTAGCAATCATGAAGAGGAATCTAACAAAGTTGTTAGTAATCTGAAGCTGCAAGTAGAAGAGTCCAAAAGGATTGAAGAAACTCTCAGGTTGCAGATTAATGAGAAAGAGATTGTTTGCTGCAAACAAGAAGAAGAGATTGTTTTATTGAAGAAACAACTACAAGAGGCCAATACAAATCTCAAATTCGAGAAGAGCACAAAATTGCTTGATAAAATGATAAGCCAACAGAGAAGCTCCTCAGATAAGCATGGTCTTGGATATGAAGCTGAACAACCCTCATCTTCCAAATATGCAGAAAAGGAGAAGTTCACTGTTGAAGGATCAAAGCAAGAAAAGGTTGAAGCTGAATCTTCAAAAGGAAGAAAATTTCAAAGGAGGTCTACAACAAAGCAACCACAACAAAAGAGGTTCTATCACTCTCACTCTATTCATACTAATATTTTTAATGGCTATTGTTTCAGATGCAACCAGTATGGTCACAAGGCAACTTATTGTGGATTGAATAATAAATCAAAGAGTTATTTTGGTAGAAATACATCTGTGTATCTGAGTGAACACTATGTACAATGTTTTCAATGCAATGGTCATGGGCACATAGCAAGGTTCTGTCCAAGCACTTATGTATCTAATCTAAGGCAAAACAGTAGATTTCATCAGACGCAAAGAACGCAACATAGACAGGGAATAAATCATGTACTTAAAAGAAAGGAAAATCATCATTCATCATGGATGCACAAGAGACAACCACACAAGACAAATGTTCGAGTTCATGAAAAGGTGCAAAAAGGGGATGTAGTTGAAAAACCCAAGCCCATGGTCAAGAAAGTCTGGAGAAAGAAAGAAGAGAGGAAATTGTGTCTCCTTGGACTGAAGGAGACTACTCCTCTACTGCACTAAGCAACTCCAGGTAACACATCCTCAGGGGGAGCAATCTAAAAAAGTTTTATTTTAATGCTCCTATATGTCTGTCGGGTTATCTGAGGATGAAAGGCAAGTAGTAAGGGGGAGTTGCAATATAGGTGTCAAAAGTCTGTTTCAGTTCATACAGTTGTTTGTGGAAGTGTCGTAAAGGATGAAGATTAATTTGAGAGTTCTCATTATTGGTAGTATTGCTATATGTCATTGTTGTACTGGTGATGGTTCTTACTGCCACTGTCCAAAGTTAAGGATCATAACAGTTCAGATAAGTTGATGAGTGAAAGATTGTTGCTCTAGCCGTATATATGTGTTTCGATAAAAGAAGTGGGTATTTGAACTACACTTTGATGTGAAGATTGTTAGATCTATTTTGACGTTGTGATGAAAAATATTGAAGTTTGATCATTGATTCATGTTTAGCTCATCAAGTTGAGCAACTTTGCTTTGTGAATCATACCTATCCGAGGTCCAGAAGTATGAGTTTGAGTAAGGTGCACTATAGTTGGCCGTGAAGTGGTTAACAAAATATTGTTTTCTGATTCGAACAATTGACAGTAAGGTGTGACCCGTGGTGACTGCAAAAAACATAGACCAAGCTAAAAATGTAAAAAAGGGGATTTGGTTGATGTTGTGGTACTGTGTTTGATGCTTGCACAGAGTCGACAGTAAAACTGCAATGTTGGTACAGTGTTGGACAAAAGTTGGTACAAGTGTGAGTCACTTGTCAACTTTGTTGACAAAATGTGAAATTAATGTTTTTTATGGGAAGCTAGAAGAATATTTTGTAAGCATTGTTGTTGAAGCCCATTGGTTGTGCAAAGAACTTGAACTTGAGTTAAAGAAAATCTTTTTGAGTGGTTGATACATGCTTCGACTAGGGTTTGTGATAAAGAGTTGTTCATTGAGGTGATTGGTTGAGTATAGTTGTTTGAGCCTAGTCAAGTGATCGGATGCATGTAGTTGTTCAAGTTCCATACAATAAACTTTCCTTGATTTGAGTTGAGATTGAGATTTGAGAATAGAAGATTTTAAGACTCTAACAATTCTCTTTATGCTTCTATAAAGTGGATTTGGTTTGAGACTGTTATTCATTGTTGAGTTCATTTTGAGTACTACTTGAGCATGATTGATTGAGCCTTTGAAGAAGGCCTTTGGGAAATATTTGAGGACAATGTTGGGACAGATTTGAGGACAATGTTGGGACAGGTTTCTAGAGAAGATTTGGGCAAGTTCTTGGTGAGCTTGTTAGACCAGCTTTGGACAGGTTCTGTGTGAGCCTACTGAGCAGATTCTTAGTGAGCCCATTGACAGAGCTTTGGAGGTGACAGAGTATAGAGGACAGAGTCTCAATGGATAGAAATCTAGCAGCCAACACAGTTGAAGATAGACCTGAGTGAGGATTCTTCAAGTGAAGAAGAGGTCCACCAGTCAGTGCAGCAGAGAGAAAGAGTCTTCTATAATATCACAAGGGTACTATGGAATATGGGTTATGGTATCCAAAAGATGTAGATTGGGTAGGATGTGTAGATGACAGAAAGAGTACCAGTGGAGTGTATTCTATCTTGGAGATAGATTGGTCGAGTGGTTAAACTTCCCAAGAATTGGCTAGCCATAGGGATCACATTTTTAGGGGGAGCATTTAAATATTTGATTATCTTTTTGCTCATGATCATGATTTTTGCTAAGTGTAATCAATTTTTGCCTGAGAATGTTGTGCATGGACTCAAGGGGAGTCTGCAGTAGCCCTTTGGTATTATTGTCAAAGGGGGAGAAGAGTTACAGGTAATTGCATGTGTGTTGACAACAATTCCAAAGGGGGAGATTGTTGAGCAAGGTGCAGTAATAGTATTGTCATTGTTGTCAACACAGACAGTTAGATCAGTTGATGCAGTGAACACAGTCATGATGCAGTGATCAAGAAGTTCAGAAGCTATTCAGAATATGCAACAGTATTGTCATTGTTGTCAACACAGTCAGATAGATCAGTTGATACAATGGACAGGAAGTTCAGATGCTCAGAAGTTATTCAGATGCAGTGGACAGGAAATTCAGATTATGTACAGTGCTTTTCCAAGAAGATTGAAGTGATCCACATGCAAAAATCCATAGAAAAAGACAAGGAAAGTGTCATGATATCGTGACATATTCAGAAAATAGGAAAACTGTCATGATTTCGCGACATATTGGAGGAGAGAGAAAGTGCAAAGAAAAATGTCGTGATTTCACGACATACTGAAGGAGAGAGAAACAGCAGAGAAAACTGTCATGATTTCGTGACATGTTTGAAGCAGAGGCGCAAGTAGGTAAAACTGTCACGATTTCGTGACATGTTGGAAGAGAAGAAGGCAAGTTGAAAAACTGTCACGATTTCGTGACATGTTCGAAGCAGAGGCGCAAGCAGGTAAAACTGTCACGATTTCATGACATGTTGGAAGAGAAGAAGGCAAGTTGAAAAACTGTCACGATTTCATGACATGTTCGAAGCAGAGGTGCAAGCAGGTAAAACTGTCACGATTTCATGACATGTTGAAAGAAAAAGTGCAAGGAAGAGAAACTATCACGATTTTGCGACATGTTCGAAGAGAAAGCACAAGTAGGAATAACTGTCACGATTTCGCGACATGTTAGAAGGGGAAGAGAAAGCAGGTTAAAGTGTCGCGATTTCGTGACAAGTCAGAAGAGAAAGTGAAAGCAAGATAAAGTGTCACGATTTCATGACGTGCTACAGAAGAGAGAGTCCGAAGTGAGAACTGTCATGATTTCATGACAAGTTCGAGGAGAGAGAAAAAATGAAAAGTGTCAAGATTTCGTGACATGCTGTAGAGTTCAAAGAGAGAACTGTCATGATTTCACGACATGCTGCAAAGTTCAAAGTGAGAACTATCATGATTTCGTGACATAATACAGATGAAAATGTTCCAAGTGAGAACTGTCACGATTTCACGACATGCAGCAAAAGAAAGAGTTCAAAGTAAGAAATGTCATGATTTCGCAACATGCAGTAGAGGAAAGAGTTCAAATGAGAACTATCACGATTTCACGACATGCAGCAGAAGAAAGAGTTCAAAGTGAGAACTATCACGATTTCATGACATGCAACAGAGGAAAGAGTTTGAAGTGAGAAACTATCATGATTTCATGACATGAAAGGAAAGAATTAATAATCCGATTTCTGACATGAGATGAAAGTATTCAGAGTATGAAATGTCATGATTTTGTGACAGGTTGAAGAGAAAGCGTACGGATGTAGAAAGTGTCACGATTTCGTGATAGGTAGAAAATAAAGTAGACGAAGGAAGTGTCATGATTTCATGATAGAAACAGAAAGCAGGTCTTCAACAGGAGAAGTGTCATGATTTTATGACAAAAGCTAAGATGTGAAGTTCGGAAGTAGAAGTGTCATGATTTCATGACAAAAATAGAAAACAGGTCTTCAACAGGAGAAGTGTCACGATTTTGTGACAAAAGTAGAGAGGAAGGCTATGAAGACAGAAGTGTCACGATATCATGACAGAAGTGAAGACGAAGTCTGCAGAGGTCGAAGTGTCGCAATTTCACGACAAAAGATCAAATGAAGGCTACAAAGGTAGAAGTGTCACGATATCGTGACAAAAGTAAAAAGGAAGTCTAAAGAGGTAGAAGTGTCATGATATTGTGACAAAAGGAAAAAGGAAGAGTACGAAAGCAAAAGTTTCACGATTTTGTGACATGTTCTATTTTTGCAGGTGCAAGCCGATAAAAGGACAAAGAGGCAGAAAGTGTCATGATTTTATGACATGTCATGTTTTGTGCAAGCTGAGAAGAGGACAAGAAGGCGGAAAGTGTCGCGATATCCAACATGTTATATTATGGCAAAGTAAGAAACATAGCAAAGAGGAGAAGTGTAGCGATATCGCTACATGATTCTCAGACCAAAGTTGAGAGAAAGCATACGGAGGGAGAAGTGTCGCGATATCGCTACATTTGATCATAAAGCTAAGAGAAAGCGTACGGAGGCGAAAGTGTCATGATATCGTGACATGTTGTGTTTTCGTGGCAACAACAATAGAAGAGTTATAGAGGCAGTTGAAGCCGACGAAGACCGACGTTAGCCGATGAAGATTAGGGTTTGTAGCCGACCAAGATTAGGGTTTGCATTTGCATAATCAACCGACTACAATTAGGGTTTTCATCTTGAAATCTCTATTATATAAGGAGGGCTATTTGGAGATTTATGCAATCAAACTGTGCGAGTATCGAAGTATGTGATATGTGGCCGTAAGAGCACAGATAGCATAGAAGCGATGAGATGATGACAAAGTGCACAAAGTGAGCGAAGAGTCATGTCGAGTTGTTCAAAGTGTGATTGCGAATGCAGAGTGAGTGCAGATAGTTCAGCTAGAATGACATCGAGTGTGCGAAGCATGTGCATAGAGAAAGCAGAGGGTGTAGAAGAGCACGAAGGGCAAAGATGATTGCTAATTTTGGCTGTAGCAATGCAGTAGATGCCTATGTCTTGCAAACAGTGAGAGAGATCTGGTATGCTTTAGACCAATCAGGGTCTTGTGAAAAGGAAGGTATTTTCCTGTCAAACATTTACATTCAAAATTGAAGTCCAGGTTGCAGCTTGGCATTAGGGGTTGGTGCTCCTTTCTATTGATGCAGATAAATAAGGGGTTGTTGCTCCTTCCAGTGGGTGCTGGTAAATGATTGTAAAGTTGGTGCTTTGCAAGGGGCTAGATTTGGATGGTAGTCCAAGCAGCCGTTCTTTTTGAGGAGTAGCCATATTGGTGAACCTCATTAAAATCCTATGTTGTGTGATGTTCTCTTGTTGTACTTGCTATATCTATTTATAAGTTTTAACTGTTGCTATTTTTAGAGCTGTTAATTCATGTTTGAAATGCTACACTGATTCACCCCCCTCTCAGTGTCGTACTAAGTACAACATTACTCTGTCAGGGTCAATAGATAATCCAGCTTTAGAAATAACATGGCCAAGCAATATACCTTCCTCTAAAATACATATAGATTTTTTTGGGTTCAAAGATATCCCAAATTATCTGCATTTTAAAAAATATTTGTTGTAGATGAGTGGCATGATCTCACTTATCATGGGAAAATAATGTCATGTCATCTAGATAAAATACAATGATCTTATTTGTGAGTTCACCAAATGCTACGTCCATAGCTCTTTGGAACGTGGCTCCAACATTTGATAACCCAAAGGACATTCTTTGTTAGGCAAATGTTCCCCACTTGGTTGTGAATGCAATCTTATATTGAACTTCATTTTTTACCCAGACCTAGTTATATCCAGAAAAACCATCTAGTAGAGAAAACCTCTCTGCTCCTGCCACTGTATGAAGGATTGGGTCAATCTGAGGCAAAGGATAATGATACTTTAGTGAAGCTCTATTCAAATTTTAGAAATCTACACACAACCTGATTTCCCCATTATTTTTCCTATTCAAAACTAGGTTTGCCACCCAGGTAGAATGTTTAATGGGATACACTATTTTAGCCTATAAGAGTTTCAATAATTCTTGCTTCATCAAGGCTTCAATTTTAGGATTCACAAGTCTCTGTATTTGCCCGAATGGTTTAACTCCTTCCAATTCGATGGTATGTTGGATCACTTATTTTCTATACACTTTCAAATCACTATACGTCTATGCTATAATCTCTGGATAGCTCTTACACAACTATTTGATTTGACTCAACTCTTCTATTGTACAATTTGTACCTACCTTGATCATTTTTCCCAAATCTAATTCCACCTCCTTATACTGTCGCTTGTCAATTTTAATTCTTAGACCAGTGGCTCTGTCATTATTGTCAAAGAGAATCTCAAGGGTGATCAATCCCTTAGGAATGTGGTTATTTTTAATTGAATCAGGATCTCTTCGTCCTTATATTGTAATGCTCTATCATTAGAGTAGTTCATCTCATGGATTAGAAAATCCAATATCTGCTCATAATTCTCAAATACTTGCTATAAAATGTCTTTGTCAGGCATAGAATGCTGGTATATTAGTCTCATTGTTTTGGAATTCTGGATAACATTACTAACTGGACATAAATTTGACCCTATTGATGCCAAAAGATCTACATAAGTGTTATTTTCTCTTGGAATTGATTTTATGTTTAGAGCTTCAAAATTATCCAAGAGATCTAACACTTTATTCTTGTAAGCTCTTAGATAATGCTGCTTACAGATACATTTTCCAATGACCTGCTTCACAATAAGCTCCAAATATCCATAAATCAAAAATTGTTTTGCACCTAATTTTTTAGTATTTTGAGTCCCAAACACAATGCTTCATACTTAGCTGCATTGTTAGTGCAACTCCATGTCAATTTGTATGAGAAAAATTCTTGTTGTCCTGCAGGAGAAATTAAAACTATCCCAGCACCTGCTCCATTTTTGCATCTGGACCCATCAAAGTAAAGATTCCAAATCTAGCTGGTGGAAACATTATTTTCAGGGATGAAAATAGGTAGTTTTTTTGGTTTCTCAATAGAGTAGCTTCCTATCTCTGTTTCTATCATGGTATTGAAATTTTTTAAGGAAAACTAATCTTTAGACTGAAGTTCTTCCATGGTTTTTTGCATCAAATCTACGTCTCCTATATCTCTGGTCATCATATTCATAGTACTGGTTTCTTCCAATATTGCTACGTAAAAAGTGGATTGCTTCTCATTAAAAATCTTGATCTTCTTACCTTTGAAAGGTATTTATAAATGAGAATAATCTAAAGATAAATAACCTCCAATTTTTGCCATAAATTCTCTAGATAGGCACATACCAAAGTATGGTTCCAAATATACAATTACCACTTCCTGTATAACAACTATTTGGGGTATCCTATGGAGTTGTATGGGGATATCCTTGATCACTCCTATGGATTTTACTAGATTACCATCTAACTGCAACAATCCTAGATGACTTCTGGTATACTCCATTCCCATGATGTCACATACTGCTTTAGGCATAACTGTAGTAGTTGCTCTTGAGTCGATCATACAATTATGTACTATCCATCCTTCCGTTTATAGAGACAAATAGAATGGAGTTGGTCTACTTTTTCTTGTAGCAAAAGTAACATTAGCTTGTATAGAATTTGAAAAGGAAGGCACTTTTCTCTTATGATTCATCAACTTTAAAGATTCTTGAAGAGGATCGATTTGTCCTAGGAACTGCAAAGCATCATACATGCCAACTTTTGATGGAGTCTTTTTCATCTCCTCAATGATATTGAATGAGGGTGTCTCGAAAATTTTCTCCTTTTATCTAGTAGATGGATCATATTTATTCCTATAACCCTGAGTTGCTTTTATTCTTTGCTTTTTGGTCAATGAAGGGAATCAGAATTTCTCTTTCGCTTTATCTTGATTTTCACTCTCCTTTATATGAGGATACTCTCTCCTTGGTGCTGGGAAAGAACTCTAAGGAGGGTTAGAGTATTTATTTTCATTTGACTGATTCTTCTAAGGAGTAAATCTAGGAGCTAGAGGAAAAATTAATGGCTAAAGTTCCTTCAGATCAACTTGTAGAAGTTTCCTTCCTGACATTGTCAAGACAATGACATGTTCTACAAATGGTATGACAAAATTATGATCTACTTCTCTGATCATTTTTACGTTCCCCTTAATTGTTTCTTTTGCTTTTTAATTAATTAGACTCTACAAATGATGCTGGTGAAACATACACAAATATTTTCCATGAGGATTTTTACATGTGGAACACAAATAGTCTGAGTTAGAAGGCTCTTCATTATCTCCTATTTCATTAGCACAAACTACATTTTTTCTTTCCTGCCCTTGATTACTTGTCGAAGCTCTATCTTTAGTTAGTTGAGGAAATATCCTCGACTGGAAATGTCTCTCAGCTTCTCTCTTTTTCATAGATGACATATCATTTGATAAATTTTTCATCGTATCTAATATGGTTGTCATTTGATTATCTTGGGGGACTTCTTGGAGAGGAATAGCAGGCAATGCAGGAAGGATAATAATATGAGGTAATGCTGGCAGATTTTGGGGTAATTAAACAACTAGAGTCGCTGGTACTATAGGATTCAAAGTAGGTGTTTGGGAAAATTTTGGAAAGAGAGGCAATGGGGCCTTTGGATAATATTTCCCAATGGCAATAACATCAACTTCTCCCTTAGCTACTTCTAAATAAATATAATGGAAAGTTAAAACACATGATTGTCATATAATCATGCTAAGGTCTGAATCAAAAGCTCTAAAATAATAACATATTTCTTGCTCTATCTTAGGTTTTAAACCAGCAGATACTCTATCCTAGGTGCATGTGAACCTAATATTAAAATATGCAATATCTTCTTGTGGATGTCTCTTGACGATTGTGAATTGATTGAGTAATGAGAACGGATCTGCATGTACATTGAATTTGTCAATTATATGACCAACAAGTATTGCCCAAGAAGTAATAGATCCAGGAGGGAGTGCTCTATACCAATGGAGCATTTTTCATTTTAAGGATATGACCAGTAACCTGACCATAACATCCTCTTGGGTGATGTTATAAATTGCTGCCAATGATGAAACATCTAGGCAATGTTTGTCTACTGCTTTACCTGTCCCATCATATGATGACAAAGCTTTCAGATCTACCTCAAAAACCTAATTCTGGGCTACCAAGTTTAGCGGGCCAGTTTGGTTCCATACAATATGAGCTAGAATGGGAGGAGTAGCCATGATAGCTACTATATTTATTGTTACTATGGAGCTATTTGAGGACACTCCAATAGTTGGTACAATGGAACTTGTACTAGTACCAGGTGGATTAGATCTTGCAGCTAGCACAGGATGTGCTTTCAAGCTACCAAGGTGTAACTTGAAGAACTCGATGGGTTCTTCAAATTTTCTTGCTTAGGATCTGGTTATCATATGCATAGGCACTCATGAGCTTATAACTAGGTATTTTTAGAAAAGGTATTACTTGGGTCTAAATCCTCTGAAAGGAGTCGCCAGGTGGTTTTTTTATTCAAATTTAAAATAGAAATGCTTTTAAAGAAAAACACCAACACTTATAGAATACTATGGGATTTTAGGTCCCACTAGGTATTCCAAAAACTGTTGGAACAAAATCTACATTTGGTTAATTGTATTGCACCTTAGACCTTGCCAACATTGAATAGACGAATATAGTTTGGGAATATCCATCTAATCTCTAGAGTAGGCTGGTTCCTTTTTGCTTTGTTTAGAGAAAAGAGAGCAAAAATAAGGGAAATTCTTGTAAAGGGAAATATAGCCAAGGCTAGAAGCTTTTCTCATGGTGTAGTTTAGACAAAAACCAAAAAATGACATCCGTATTACTGTTACAAGTTTTCTTTAACACATTCATATAGAAATCATAAATTTCTAAGTGTGATTTAGATATTTTATCTAACACATATAAGCATAATTAATCTTAACTCCAGCAATATAATTCATACATGCACAGTTCAGGTTTAGAACATATACAATATAAAATTTAATAATGTAAATAGAAGTCGAGAACCAGATACATACACTTGCACACAAAAATGTAGAAGCTACAAGAAGAGTAACTTTATTTGCTTGCATCCAGAATGATGTACATCAATATTGTAAATGTCTAATAGATGACCTCTTTTCAAAATGCGTCTACCACTATATATACCCAAAATGGATATCTTTTGCAACTAGTATAGCTTGGATTCTCAAATCAATTACAAGCAATTAACTTTAGTTTTTAATAATAAGCAAAATATCTTCTACAAATTGGATTCTAATAGATCTGACACTTCATTTACATCTGACACCCCGAGAGATCAAAAATTTGGTGTAAGGGCATGTTTTAGTTGATAAGAATATATCTTGTCAAGATCATCATGTCGTGAAATCGTGACGTCTTCAAGTGTTCTACTCTATCAGCCTCCTTACGCAAAAATAAAACATGTCATGAAATCGTGACACTTTAGCCTCGTATGTCTTCTTCTCTCTTTCTCATGGCAAAAAATGACATGTCATGAAATCGCGACATTCTCTCTTCTTCTACCCCTTTTCTACTTTCTTAGCCATGAAAATGCAACATGTCGTGAAATCGTGATGTCTTTATCTTTTTAGCTCCTTTTGGTATTTACTGCCATGAAAATGCAACATGTGGTGAAATTGCGACATCGTATTTGTCTTGGATTTGTCTTATTTATTTATCGGAAAAAGTCAAAAAATCGTGACATTTTCATCTACTTGACTTCCTTGCATCATTTTACCACAAAATTCAGACATGTCTTGAATCATGATATCATTTTTTCTTAGCTTATTTTCTCTTTCTATAGCCCTTCAAAAATAAACTGCATCAAGCCTCTCAAGATGGCACCCTGCTGCCAAATCTCGACTGTCTCCTAGAGGTAGTCTTTTTAGACTAATAAGATCCACATTAACATTCACCATGAGTAGCAGCTACACCATTGATTTGTACACTGAAACTACACTTACACAGTTTGTGATCGTTCCCAACACTGAGACACGTCCCCATAATCAAATATTCCCATCGTGTTACTATCAAAACTTTCGATTATAAGCTTATAGTTCTTATATAACACATAAACTATTGTCATAATGTCAAATTTGATTACAGCAAGGTTTCACATTGGATGATGAAATTTAACGAAAGCAACCACAAAAGATACAGTTCAACAAGTCATGAACATCCCTGAGATAATGTTGAAACCTAAAAATAAACCAACTTTAATTGTTGTAATAGATCATGCTATCTATATAGTAACTCTTGGTGTAGATGTTTGTTGTCAATGTATTTATTGATGAATTATGTAATTTAATGTAGAGTTTCACATCTGACAACACCTTTCTCTTTTCGATCCAAATCAATCACCCTTACTGCCTTGGATAGAGTAGGAAAAAAACATGGTTATGGTAGTGAACGCAATTACCATAGCTTTTTTGCTATCCTCACAAAAATGTTAAACCACTATCATTTCATGATATCAATGTTGAATTTTCATATCACAAATTAGTAATGTCAGGTTTATTGTTCACTTTCTTTCGAAACATGACATCATGCATATATCAACCAACCCAAGTATTTTAGGCTTTATCAGTCATATTATTTCATTTACTAATCATCTAAAACCATGTATGTGAATACAACTTGTCCAAATGTGAAACCAACACCATTGTATTGGAGACGAGTCATATTTTCTCCACACTGTGCATCCTACGCTCCTACATTTGATTCATATGAAATTTTCCATTATAACTATACAAAAGGTTTATAATTTCTTAATTTGTATTCTCTTATGTTATATCCCATGAATGCAATAAACCTGAAGCATCACACTACCTATAGAAATGATCATGAAATATGAATAAGAGAGTCTTGAGTACCGATTTTTAAATATTTAAAAAAAAATCATCTTCTATTGCCAGCTACCAAACCTGGACACATCCATACAAATAACCCATCATTCTATATTTAATATTTTTATATGATGCATCGTAATTTTAAACTTCATTTTTATTATATCATGAGGTTCATCACTCGTTTTATAACCATGATATGTCTAGTTGGAGTTTTTAAAGGTAACACAAAAAAATTGTCCAGTGTTGATCAAACCTTCAATGTGAGTACCAAATTTTAACACAAATATATTCTATTTCATCTTGTAATCACACATTCACCATGAAAATGATTGAAAATACTTTATAAACAAAAATTCTCATTATAAAAATTAATTTAGCCAAGCCATCGGGTGGCTCTTCGCACCTCTCTTGATCTGAACTATACTTAAAAATTCACGTTGATCGTCTTGTGTGAATCCATTGGTCTGCCTCAAAAACCATGTCGCTTACCTCGGAACCTACAAACATAAAACAAACAAAACATTATTATTTTTTTTTTTCAAAAATGTGTAAATTAAATTAATTTTAAATGTTTTTATTTATATCCAAACAAAGTAAAACATTTAAAATTAAGGTGTCTTTTAAAATTTAAAACATTCAAAGTCTTTGATATGGAACACTTTATTTAATGTATTTTTTAATAAATTAATTTAAACCTTAAAACTTTAAATTTTTAAAATTAAAACATTAAAAGCACATTATTAAACTCAAATAAAAAATAAAGTAAGATAAACAAAAAATCAATTTTAATCAAATAAACAAAATCATGAAATCCAAAGACATCAAACTTTCAAACTTTTTTCGTGGGTCCCTAATTTTGGGGTAAGTTGTGCAATGGAAACAACAAATGGTGATTTTATTGAGAAATGCTCTTGAGCATTTCGGACTAAGAACCTGATCTAAAATCAATAAAACCCAAAAGTTAAAATATAAGCAGTAATGATATCCAAAGAATGTGGGGTAGACAATTTCAAAATGGAACAGCTGAATCATTTGCCTTTGCTCGGTGTGTGAATTGTGATTCATTCTGCATTCATGAAACAATTTAGATCCATTATTAGTTTTGCAGTTAGGCTATAGAATTTTCACTCGTTAGATGCACCTTTGCATTACTCCACTACTAGTTGAGCATCTATAGCTCCAGTGGAGATAACCTTACTCTTTTCGAGACATTGCTCTACTACCAGCCAGGCGTATAGATTATCTGAATCACCCAAGTATTAGATGAATTTTGATTTTTCTTATTTTCTTTATTTTATGTCTAGACATAGCTCCAATGCCATTCAGGCATCTATAGCCCTGGTGAAGATTATCTAGACTATTTTGATTGATTTAACTTTACTTTATGTTTATTTACTTTGCTTTTATATCAATATTTATGTTTTTTTGCAAAATTAACTTGCCACCTGGGTTAGAGATCAAGACTAAAAATAAAGAATATTATATTTTCACTTTAATCTACAAAACTAAATAACTTCATCCTTCAAAATTTCTTTATCAACCGCAAATGATGTTTCATCATTGACCACATCATAATCCAACATAAAATTATGTAAAATTTTACCTGGATTTTTAATGTCTGAACAGAAAATCTAAGATTCTACCTTTTGTGCATTTCCATTTACTAGGACTTGATGAGGATTTGTAATTTCTTCTTTTTCCTCATGATATCCATCATCATAATATTGTAGCCCTTCAACTTCATGAAACACTTATTTTTTAAAAACACCAAAATTAGGCACCCAATTAAACATATGTCCATCATTTCCAGACCATAAATCTTGCTAATAAAGAGATGTGTTAAATAATAAATCTCCCTTACTAACTACCTATGTCATATCAAATAGAGGAACATTTTTATCATTTGGATGAATAAAGGTCAATTCTAATTCCTTGTTAACCACCAATGATATTTCTTTATTTGTATCTCCCAAATAATCATAGGAATTTATACCCAAAATTTCTGTAATCAAGGGTAAAAGAGAAGACTTTACCTCTTCTTTATTCATAACAAGTGAATCATAAGAAACATTTACCATTTCTTCCTTTTCAATTTCAGCAAGATGGTCAATAAAATCATACTCAAAGTGATTGAATTTTTGAACCTTCTCTATTTCTACAAGCGACCCGCCATTTTCAAATTGTACAGGAATTGCAAGATCTTCATGTAAGATAAAGGTTTCAATGTCATGCATATCAAATGAAATAGAAATTTTACCAGTAAAGGTTTCAGTTTCCTACATATCAATATTAAGTGGTATGGAAATTTCTTTAGAAATTATAAAAGAAGTGAATGATTCTGATTCTTGGTCTAAAATATTAGAATCATTATCTTTTTGAAACATATGATGAGACTCCATCCCTTCATTCATGTTATCTTCAGATTCTTTCTTAGATTCATATTCCTCAATTTCAAAAAATTCATCTTTTGGTGATTCAAGGGTTTCTTTATTGGGATCAATTCTTGTATTCAACTTTCTATAATTGTCCCAATCCTCACTTTGAATAATGAACCTAAGCCTTTTATTTCTAAAGGTTCATATGTTTCTAAAATTGAGCCAATATCTATATTTTGGTTAACTTGATAATTACAATCCTCATTTATGGGTAGTGAATTTAAAACTTGCACCTCATTTTTGACATCTAAGGTAGTTGTGACATATGGACCGTCCACTTTATCTCATTTATTATTTACATTAGACATCATTTGATTCAAGGGTGTTATATTGTATGGTTGGTATTGGTTGGAATCGATAACTCCTAAAGGAATTTTCAACATAGGAGAAGATTATGCTAAAGCCTAACTCGTTTGTGGTCTTTTCTTATGAGATTTACGTGTAAGTAAATACAATTGACTCATATTAACACCTTTCAAAATCAACTATTGGTCTAGTCTTATTGTTTAATTGTAAGCTTTGGGCAAGGATGTAATTTTAAGAAGTCTCAAAAACATAGAAGTAACATGATCTAAAGCTCCCATGTATAATTGAGTAAATTTTTCTTCTAATATGACGTAATGCATAAACATTTTGATATATAAATCATGGAATCTATCGTTGAATGAACTCATGGATTCAATAAATTCTTTACAGATATAGATAAACTGATTTAGCATTATAACCGAGTCAACTAATTTTCCAAAATGGCTAAGAAATGTTGCTTCTAGTTCATCCCAAGAAGTTCTAGAATTTAAAGGTAAGTGAATGTACCATTCAAACTTGACCTCATCCAATGTAAATGAAAACAACCTACAAGCAACATCTTCATGCATAATTTGTAAATAAATTAACATGTCCTTGTATCTCTAAATATGTTCCGTAGCAATTACCACATCATACCTAAACATGGGTAAATAGTCTTCTACATTTTTAGGAATTTCATGAGGTATTCTAGGAATGTTTAATGAACTATAATAACCACCTAACCAGGATGCAATTCCTACCATTGTTGGAGTAATAATTACCATTGGAAGGTGATAAATAGTTCCAGCTTTAACATGCCAAGCTATGTATGAAAAATTCTCAACAATTTTATCATAACCATATTTTTGAGTTTATAGCAATTCAAAATTAATGCAGAATAATTGAAAACATTTCAAACTTTTTTTTAATGATCAATTTGAACAATTTCAAATGTTGAAAATCAAATATGTTACCTTTTTGGCCCTCCTTCTAGCGCCAATTATGTTGAGTGATATTTTTTTTCCAGTTTCAAAACTACACTC
This sequence comes from Wollemia nobilis, assembly GCA_028583015.1. NCBI lineage: Eukaryota > Viridiplantae > Streptophyta > Pinopsida > Araucariales > Araucariaceae > Wollemia > Wollemia nobilis. The sequence goes on from JAQPPZ010001870.1 coordinate 1,184,213, forward strand.
ACAGTTAGAATTTTGATTATAAAACCCTCTCTTGCAAAGAAAATGGTTAGTTTCTCCAAGTTTTTGTATTAAAATATGCTTAAAAGTGTGAAAATAGTGCTAAAACAACTTCAAGGTGCATATAACCATTAACGAAGGACCTGAAATTTAGATATTTGATTTATAATCATGAAATGTGATGTCCATAAGGTTCATTCTCCAACTGTGAGGTTCGTAATTAAATTTTGCCAAAATCTAACTTTATAAAGTGTAAAATTTTTAATTAAAAGCTTAGAAAATAATTTTAATGAAACTATGTCCAAATAATTTAGGTTAAAACATTAATAAACATTATTTGAATAATTTAATTAAAATGCTAATATTTATTTCCAAATATAAAATACCGTGAGATTAAAAATGTGAAATAAACATTTTCCCTAATGATAAATTTTAAAACTTATATTAAAGCATTAGGGTTGTGATTCCCGTGAATTATTAATTTAAAATAAAATTAAAAATATTTTAGAGTAAGGAAAATAAAATAAAAATGAAATTGAACTGCAGGTTATAGAATAGAAACTAAAACCTTCTTAGAATTAAACCTAACCTAGATCAACTAGTATTAACCCTATCCAATATAGATTTTTTTTTTAAGCGAAAAACCCCTTACGGGGCCACCTTGGTCTGAGATACCATGAATAGGGGGTTCTACACCGTCAAAGTCACCCGAGAGTCGCACCCGACCCTGCCCGCACCAAAATTATCAATTGTATTTTGGATACCCAATTCAGCTTTTTGGTAGGGTGGAGATTTGAACCTGGGACCTCCCTTGGAGGATTGCCCTCTCCTCTCCAACTCACCTACAACACTTGGGTTCCAATATAGATTAAGTGCTACCTTCAGAGGAAAAATATTTGAAGTGTATTAACTCATTAAATCTATGAAACATCATCAACATGCATGTCTAAATTTAATGAAAATAGATATATTTATTAAATTCTTACAATACGCTTCTCCAAAAACTCTTTGTTCTTCAACAATGCAACCTTCTCTATGTAACCTAGGAGGAGATATTTGGTTATCTTCCACTTCTTTCTTCAACCTATCCTTCAAAAAACATCTAACCTCTCTTTTGGCTTTCAATGGTTTATGCATAACTTGCAATCTCTATTGTTTTCAAAAATTTAGTGCAACAATTGTTCTGTAACAGGCTTCCATCTGTTTTCTTTAGTGCTTCCAATATGTTTAATGATTTTTATATTTGACCTTCATTGCTTCAATATTTATGAAAATATACAAGGTATAGCAATATGTGTATAACCAGATTAATATTCCATTTAAAAATATTTATGATATTTTATCATTATCTCCTTATCCAAAGTCATATGCCATCTTCCTTATCCTTAAAATTTGAATGAATAATAATTTATATCTTTCTATATTGAATTTAAAAACTAGGAAGCCACATTAACATTCACCCTGAGTGGTAGCTAGACCATTGCTTTGTACACTGAAACTACGCTTGCACAATTTGTGATAGTTACCAACACTGAGACACATCCCCATAGTCAAATATTCCCATCGCTTTATTGTCAACACTTTCGATTATAAGATTATTATTCTTGTATACCACATAAAATGTTGTCATAATATCACGTTTTATTGCAACAAGGTTTCACATTGGATGATGAAATTTAACAAAAGTAGCTACAATGGATACAAGTAAAAAAACTATGAACATCCCCGAGATAATATTGAAACCTAAAAACAAACCAACTTTAATTATAGTAATCGATCATTCTATTGATATAGCCACTCCTAGCATAGATGTTCACTATCAATGTATTTATTGATGATTTATGTAATTAAATGCAAATTTTCAAATCTGGCAACACCTTTCTCTTGTCGATCCAAATCAATCACCCTTACCACCTTGGATAGAGTGGGAAAAAACATGGTTATGGCAGTGAACATAATTATTACAAATTCATTGCTATCCTCATAGAACCGTTAAACAACTATCATCTTCATGGTATCAATGTTGATTTTTCATATAACAAATTAAACTCCTACCTCGGACTATCAATTTTATTGTTCACTATATTTGAATCATGACATCATGCATATATCAACCAACAAAAGTATTTCAGGCTTTATAAAGCATATTATTTCATTTACTAATCCTCTAAAACCATGTTTATGTGAAGACAACTAATAAAAATGTGAAACCAACGCCATTGTATTGGAGACAAATCATATTTTCTCCACACTATGCATCCTGTGCTCCTACATTTGATTCATATAAAATTTTCCATTATAACTATGCAAACTTTGTATTTGTTCTTAATTGGTATTCTCTTATGTTATATCCCATGGCAATCAACTTGAAGTGGTGCACTACCTGGTGAAATGATCATGAAATAAAATTAAGAGGGTATCGAGTACCGATGTTTAAATATTTAAAAAAAAATCATCTTCTATTGTTGGTTTCCAAACCTGGATACATCCATACCAATAACCGATCATTTTGTCTTTAATATTTTGATACGATGAATCGTAATTTATACATCATTTTTTTGATATCATGATGTTTGTCACTCATTTTATACACATGATATTTCCATTTGGGGTTTTTAAAGGTAACAAAAACAAATTGTCCAATGTTGATCAACTCCTCCAATGCAAGTACCAAATTTTAACATGAATGTCTTCTATTTCGTCTTGTAATACCACATTCACCATGAAAATGGTTGAAAGCACTTTATCAACAAAAAATTTCATTATAAAATTTGATTTAGTCAAGCCATCAAGTGGCTCTTCATGCCTCTCTTAACCTAAACTATACTTTGAAATCTAAACTGACCACATTGATCGTCTTGTGTGAATTCGTTGGTCTGCCTCGAAAGCCATGCCACATACCTCAAAACCTGAAGCCATGCCACATACCTCAAAACCTGTAAACATAAAATAAGTAAAATATTTTTATTAAATTAATAAATTTAAATGTTTTAAATTATATTCAAACAAAATAAAACATTTAAAATTAACATGTTTTTTAAAATTTAAAACATTCAAAGTCTTTGATATGGAACACTTTATTTAATGTATTTTTTAATGATTTAATTTAAACCTTAAAAATTTAAAGTTTTAAAATTAAAACATTAAAAACACATTATGAAACTCAAACAAAACATAAAGTAAGATAAACAAAAAATCAATTTTAATCAAATAAAAAAATCATGAAACCTAAAGACATCAAACTTTCAAAACAAATTAGTGGGTCCCCAATTTTGTGGTAATTTGTGCAATGACAACAACATTGAGTAAGGTTATTGACCCCCTAAGTAAATTGTCATATAGACCTTATGGTTATCTCTCTTGGTGATTATAAAATTGTGGGCTAATAGGAGTCATAAGGATGGGCAATGCTATCACAAATGGAATATAAGAATTCTTGAAACATCTTCTTATTCTTCTCTAATCCAATCTATAAACAAAAAACTTAATAAAATTAACGTCTCTTTTCCAATATGACTGAACAACAACCTCCATACATAACCAAAATCATGGCTCATAAAATGTATCACAACACATAATATTTATCTCTGCTTATTAAAAATTCAATAATGTTCAAGAACATTGCATATGAAGAAGAGGAGGAGTAGTTTCCTTCCTCTAGAAAGCTTTCCCTTGTACATAATGAAAAGGGAGAAGTGGTCTTTTGATATATGGATCACTTTGTAATTTTTTTCCAAAAATAAAAACACATTGTTAATGACCATGAATGTAGACAATTTAGAGCATTTAGATGGGTTAGCTCATCTTTCTAATGGTATGTCCCATTCAGATCATATTCAACAACCTAATTCAACTACTACTTTTGATTTGAAAAAAATTTCCCAGGGGACCTACACTTAGAGCTTAATACTTCAAGGTCTAGACCTCCTAATGTCACTATAGAATGAGGAACCCTTAATCCAACCATTTCTATTGGGCAACAACCCCTATTACCTTATGTAGAGAAATGATTGAAAATAGATCCTAGTCATTCTACTCCAACTACAATAGCAAATTAGTTAAAAATCCCCCTAGAAAACCAATGTCTCAATTAGTCTTTTCTAGAAAACCATCTCTTTTAAACCAAAGAGGGAAAGATACGTATAATATGGTCCCTCCTACATCTAACACTACTTTTTGGACATATTTAACCTTAATAGTTTTTGTATAGCACCGATGTTTGATCCAACAAATCCACAAATTAATTCCTTCAACAATTTCTCAAAACTTAATGTTTCCCAATAAAATCCCTCTTTTAATAAAAATGCTCAAAGACATCCTTATATTAATATCTCAAATCCTTTTCCCTCATCACAAGTTCTTCTAATTCTGACCAGTCAACCCTCTCTTAAAGTCCAAACACTTAGGTCTCAGGTACAATAGTTGACTCAACAAATATCTTCACTCCAAGTATTTTTAAAGAAAATATGCACATTTGACAATATGTGCAATCAACCATTAGACATGTTTGTAGCTAACTATCCTTTTCCACACCATTTCAAAGCCGCTAAGTTACCCAAGTATGATGGTTTATGTGATCCTATGATTCAAATAAAACTCTTCATGTTTTCCTATGTAAGTATAGCATACGTTGAATTGCTATTACTAAAAATATTTCCACAAAGTCTTGTTTGTTCAACACTATAATATTATTACTACTTGCCTTTCCATTCTCTTAGGAGCTTTGGAGAACTAGGTGAGAAATTTGTTCAACAATTAATTATTAACATAGAAAAAATTGCCACCCTCATCGATTTATGTTAGTCAAAGTAAGGGAAGGAGGAAATTTTATCGATTTTATTAAAAAGGTTGAGGTCATTAGTGGTAAAGTTAGAATATAAACCTCTCCCAAAATACCTTCTTAGTGTCTTCAAGAAGAACCTTAATGAATATCTATCTTATTTTTTAGATATTTCCATAGTGCCTTCTTTTAAACATACCATTTAATTGGTTAAACAAGTGGAATCTTCTCTCATTAGAAAAGGGTAATAAAACCCAAGGAGGAAGATAATGCATCTTATAATAAAATTGAGAAGTATAGGAATAAACATATTTTAGGAGATAAGGTCACTAACTCTAGATAAAACCAAAAAAAGTAGAAGTACTATAACAACCCTTCAAAAAATAATTTTAAACAAATAATAAATACCTATGAGACAACATGTTAGGTTATATATACCTCCCTCCATCATCCTAGAACAAATTATAGAAGAAAATATGGTCAAAATCCCACCCATAAGACCTCGAAATCTTAAAAGAGAAAAACTACTAGGATTTACTATCACAAAATAATGCGCCTACCATTGCATCAATGGGAATTCCTAACAAATGTAAAAATATTAGGGCCCTAATCCAAGACTTAATTGATGAAATATTAGTCACCTTTAGTCTCTACCAACACTCCACATCTTCAAATCAAGATTTGGGTATTTCCAAAATCCTCTACCAAATCAATGTTCAAAATACAACTAATAATATTCAATACAAAAATGTTCCACCACATTACAAAAATACATATAAGATGATTTAGATAGTGACAATACAACAACAAAATCATTGATCATCACATCCACTTGCTAAATCTCGTCTAATTATACAATTTAAATAAAATCACCCTCCTCAAAAACCAATATTAATCCTAAAATATCAAGATAAATAAAAAATGACCTTTAAATTCCACTAACAACTAAGGATATACCAAAAAAACTTTCTTTACTTGACTTAATGAAAACTTCTACCATTCATAGAGAAATTCTCTTCAAACTTTTGAATGAGAAGGTTGTTCTCTAAGATATTAGTCTAGTTGATTTAACTTGTGGTAGACACCATTGTTGCCAATCATGTGATCATAATATTTTATAAGATGCCCACCTCCATCTATGCTTGGGGAATTCCCACTTCATATTACCTATGAAATCAATGATAGTTTCATCAAAAGAGTGCTTATTGAAAATGGATCTACCATTAATATGTGCAACCTCAAATTTCTCAATATAATCAAATTAAATAAGCAAGACATAAAATTTTGGTGTTGTTATCAAACCATATGATAATGAAGAATGAGGAATTCTAGGAACACTAGTCCTTCATATAAAAGTATGCCCTTTCATAATAAACACCTTATTCCATGTTTTAATTTGTGAATTGAACTATAATCTTCTATTGGGATGATCCATGCTATGTTGGTAGTCCCACCAACATATCATTAGTGCTTAAAGTTTGATTTTATGGTCAACTTCACACTATTCTAATATATGTAGATATATTTACCTATTGTCAATCCATAGAAATGAAACCCTGAATATACATCTATGCTTCTCTTTAAGTACATATATCCTTATCAAAAAACTTCTATCGTTAGGGTTAAGTAATAATGACAATGAGGTAAGCACTAGTAGTCAACCTAAGAAGCAAGAAGAGCAAACCCAAGAAATTCAAAATATTAACCATGTTAATCCATAAAGTAAATTATTAACATTAGACCTAGCCAAGTTGTCTCTCTCATATAAAACCTTAGAACTACTTTCTTAGAAAGAAAATGTAGTGCAAATAGGGAGTTGTACCTTTGTTTGTGCCAAAATGATTGATGAAGAAACTATTTATGGAAGCAAATCTCATCCAATAGAAAAATTATATGCTTATTTATACATATCAAGTATCTGTTAGATATCTAAATATATTATATGCAACTTGGTTTATTTTAGGATGGGCCTAGGAAGGTCCAAAAAATGTGTCAAAGAACCTTTGGAACATGAATCATGGATAAGTTTTTGTGGATTAGGGCATAGATCCAATTTATGATAAGTATCAACCATGTTCATTATCATCTGATAGTAACAATGAAATTGAATTTTCCAAACCTTATGAATACATAAAAATAAGTCAAAATAAAAACATGAAAATGACCAAGAGACATCTCTTCTTCCTATCCATTTACTTAGTATAAATACAATATATATTATTCATCTCAAACCTAGTAACTCTTCTAAACCAATAGACATTGTGACCCAAATAGGGAGTGATTCTCTGTTAGTAACAACCATAAAAAATTATGAGGTAGATGCATTAACCCACAACCCTTCTAGCAATCATCTTTCCCTAGATGATTCCCATAATGAAGAGCCACATTTTTAGACAAACATGGTCAGTATGTCAATCATTTGATCTTGGTCAATTTTTCATAGAACTAGTAGATTTTGAAAGCTTAAAGGTGCTCCTTACACCCTAAAATTTTGAGGATAAGTCTCATATCTTCATCAAATAAATAATCAGTTTACTATTAAAACTCAAAATAATCCTAGAATCCTTGAATTAGGTAAATTCTTGACTCCTAAAGAATGCAACTCATATACAAATATCCTAACTAAGTTCTATGACATATTTGCAGAGCCTTATATAGACATGTCATATTAGATCATTCTCTTATTGTACATCACTTCAACGTTTGGCCAGATGTCAAGTTAGTAAAGCAAAAGCTAAGAAAATGGTACCATAAGGTAGCCTTACTCATCAAAAAGGAACTTTAAAATCTCTTCAAATTCAAATTTATCAAAGCCATCAACTATTCTAATTGGATATCTAATATATTCCCTATTGCTAAAAAGGTACCATTCACGTGTTAACATAGTACAGAGCTTATTACATCATATGTTCATATTTCATTATGTGCATTTAATTTCATTTGTCCTAATCCAAAGTTAGGTTGTTAGGGGTAGTTGCCAAGGTGGTTGGTGTAATTCAACCAAATCTAAACTGCATCCTGATTTTTCTATTTAATCACCACTATTCTAATGCAAATGTTACTCGCTTATTCTCAATATGGTATAAGAGCGTATCAATTTTTTGGGTAATATGATAAGGTTGGTAGGCAATATGGTTTAAATCTACAACTATTCCATCATCTATGGAACCCCTGCATCTAATGCAAGTATCACTTCAAATTTGAGGCTGATATGAAAGTCACATGCAACCCAAACGCTTTTGCATGTTGAATGAGATAGAAGTTACATGTGGACTAAGATGGAAGTTGCACACAAGCCAAGTAATATTTTATTGCATACCGATTGAGATGGAACATTTTTACATGTAGATCGAGACTAGGTGGTTGACGTGGATCACTGATTGGAATAGAAGTTGTAACAGTTCAACACGTGGCAGGATGATGTGGTTTTTGATATGGCATCTATTTTGGTTGATGTGGAATTGCATATGATAAGTGGTAGGCAAGAAATTTTACGAGTGGTGGGCAAAAGGGATGGCTTCAAAAGGTTGATCGCTCGAATGCAGTCATTGTACTCCCTATGAATTACTATTTTTAAACAGCATTGAAAGCACCTATGTGGTGCATGTGGGATAAAAGCCCATATTTTTTTCCTTTGTCATCAATCTGGGAAAATAACAAAGGAAATATCTTTCCTTTTTCTCTTCATTGAGAACTGCAGCTCGATTAGTTTGCAACTCGATACTAAGACTCTTGGGTGGGCATCGAGGGTTCGACTCCCACACAACATAATTGTTTCTTTTTTTCCTCCAAAATATGGTGGATTCAATATAAATAGAAGCTTTTACTTCTTCTCCCCATCAGAGGTTGTGGCTGATATGGTCATGGGAGGCTAGCTAAGGTGTTTGGAAGTGCGTCGGGGGTTCAAACCCCACTAAGGTATTTTTTTAAATAAATACTTCATTTTTTTTTCAAATGCAAAGAAGAAAACAAGAAATACCACAAAGAAAAGAGGGATAAAACCAAAATTACCACATTTTTGAACACTAGTGCATCATTTTTTTTGTCATGGAGGGATAAGAACACTTTTGCACTTAGTTTCTTTTTTCCCATTGAAAGGGTATATCAAATTTTTTCACCCTAGTTTATTTTGCAACTAAAAAGGGGGGATCAAAAGCATTTTATTTTGCAAAATTCTAAGACAAAGGGGGGGAGAAAATTGTGGAATAGAATATCATTTTTGCAAACCAAAACCTCACATAATTTGCAAAAATAATTGTAACAAAGATGCATTTTCGGTGGAGATCGACATCTTAAACAAAAATTGGCATTGTAAATAAGTGTATTTTTTATGGAAATCAAAACCTATAGTTAAAATTTATGGTCACTTGTGATTTTTACTACATTTAATTTCCTATTTTTTGCATTTCAATCATAAGTTAAATTTAAAAGCAAAAGAAAGACCTTAAATTTTAAACCTATATGTGCAATTTATTGCACCGTAGTGTTCAGTATATATTGTACCTCTGGACCACACTTATAGGTAATAATATCATGCTTTGGGCTACTTTAAAATAACTGTAACAATGAAGTATGAGCTATTATTCTCTATAAATTGTTAGGGAGAAATAAGGAAATATAGTTTTGATATTCACTCCATTTTATACCCTAATTCATTGTGATTATTTGGATTAAACTCCTCCAACTCATTATACTTTTTTAGAAGGGTTTTGAGGTAGGTGCTATCAATTTGAGTGAATTATCTTTCACATAATCTATAAATTATATCGAAAGGGGGATCATTTGGTAATATAAGGAACCTTCATAATGGCCATTGTTCACAAATATCTATTAGATTATGTAGACACTAAAATCTAGTCAATTTGATTATGCTACCAAAAGCAACGACTAAGTTGACGCACCAAGGCCCCTAGGGCAGCCCTCAAAAGGTATACAATGGTTCTAGCCACTTTGTGCAAGGTTTTGGAAGGTTCCAAGCCATTTTTAGGATCTTTTGACCCCCTGTTCTTATTCATACCACCTTGAGACAAATACAGATCCTATTCGTCCCACCATAGAGCAAACAACAACATTCAACCTAGGGTGGGATGAATAGTAGGTTTGACTGACAAAAAGTCAAATTTGGAGAAATGGTGCCTGGTAACGATCATTTATCCTGCCTACCTGCACCTACAAATCAGATTGTATAGCATATTTATGCTATGCTTCATAAGGGAGCAGGGTTATGCATAAGGGGTTGGTCCCAAAATCTATGTATAAAATCAAGGCGAATTATCTTGGAATCTTGGCGATATTTGTAGAAGTATACATGGTGAATTTCATTTATTTGTTTCCAAAAATTTTCAAACCATGGCAATTTTCATTCATTTTTCTCTAAAAATTTTCAAACCGTGGTGAATTTTTCTATGTTGGGGAATATGAATATCGGTTTGCAAAATCTAAAAAATGTATGGCATACTTAAAAGCATTAGGTCGATATGAAAGAATTTAGGCCAACATGACGACCGATAGCATGACGATCAATTATAGGAATGCCAATCGACTATAGGCATACCAATCAGATGCAAGAATGTCGATCGACTATAGGCATTACGATCGACTATAGGCATGACGATCGACTATAGGCATGACGATCGACTACAGGCATGATGATCGACTACAGGCATGATGATCGACTACAGGCATGACGATCGACTGCAGACATGATGATTGGTTGTAGGAATGTTGATCGACTATAGGTTCCAATCGATTGTAGTCATGACAAGTGGCTACAGGTATGGTGATTGGCTACAAGCATGACGATCGATTATAGGCATGCTGATTGGCTGTAGGAATACTGATCGACTGCAAGAATGATGATCCACTACAAGCATGATGATCGGTTGTAGTTATGATGATCGAATGCAAGAAATATGATCATATGTAGGCAAGATGATCAGCTACAAGCATGATGAAAGGTTGCAGGCATGCTGATCGACTGTAAGCATGATAATCGGCTATAGGTATGTCGATCGGCTGTAGGAATATTGATCAGCTAGAGGCATGACGATCAGCTACAAGCATGATAATCGGTTGTAGGTATGATGATCAACTCTAAGAATGACAATCAAGTCAGGCATGATGATCAACTATAGGCAAGACAATCGACTGTAAGCATGACGAAAGGCTGTAGGCATGTCGATCGGTTGTAGGCATGCCGATCGGCTATAGGCATGACATGTGTCTACAACCAATCAGCTTATGCTGATAGACACAGCTCTGTAACCGATCATATTGTACTGATGGAGACTCCTCTACAACTGATCAGTCACTCCTCTACAACCTTCTTAATTTTTTTGTTTTTTTAGAGTTATTTTTGAGTTAGAGTATTTTTATTGGTACCCAATACAATATATATATGGGTAGTATATGAGGCGCTTTGGGTGGGAAAAATAAAATTATTTATAATTTGAAGGTGATTTGGGTGGTAAATATAAAATAATTTATAATTTGAATGTGAATTTTGTGGGAAAATCAAAATCATATGTAATTTTAGGTCGACGAATTAAAATAAAGATAGGTTCATGATTATCAATGGTGGGCGAATTTACCCTAAAAAAACTTCCACCTTGTAAATTTTGAGCGAATGGCCCCTAATGAAAGGATCCAAAATTAGCCTTTTCAAAACTTTAAAAAACCTAAATAGATCCAATTTACAATATTTTAAGCTTATGCATAACCTTGTAAGGGAGGCTAAATTGGGAGATTCTCTTCCCCCTCCAATGCATGCCACCCTGGTGGCCAAGTGGTGCCTCTTGCCATGCATGCCATTTTGCACATGAGCCCCCTATGGCTATAAAGTGGATGTATTTTCCATACAAAATATGGATAGGATTTTAATTTTTATGCAACAGAGCGCTACCAAGATTTCCCCTCACCTGATTGTGTCATCTTTCCCTCGAGATATCTTCTTAGCGAAGGAGGTTATCGAGTGACTTAAAGAGACACAATTTGTTTGCAAAGACCTATAAATCGAGTATATTTCCACCCCAAATTTGATAAAAATACCTCCCATAGTGTTTTGTACCATTCCCCAGTGGAATTGGTGGCAAAATTTAGGTAAAATCGATGGGCATCCCGCCCTCGGGCACCCCCAAATTTGTGATAGTAGAATTCGTCCCACCCTGGAATGAATACATATCTATTAATTTTTTTGACTATTTTTAAATAGTAATTTTCTATACTATCATATGATGCTACAGTTTAAATTTCATGCTTTTTTGAGTTATATTGGCCAAGATATCACAATTTGAAGTTTTTGCAGGCTTGTAGGACCCACTAGAGCATGCATCAAGATCTAACCCTGATTTCTAAAATATAACCATATGGGTTGTTTTAAAATGTTATTTTATGAATTCTCCAAGTTTCATAAGTTTTGGATATGTGTAGGGGTAGAAATTTATTGGATCGGGTTTTGCACGTTGGAGAAGTGCACTGCGATTACGCCACACCTACAAATACAATTTCGATGCAATTTCTAGTGATATCTTCCTAAAACCTCTTATTTTAGTTAACCCTAAAATTTTATAGCATTTGAGGTTGATTTGGTATAGGCACACTACATATGCTCATTTCTTGCATGTGGGGATTACATGTTTTAGATCATACACACTTGCTATTTGATGTTTCTTGTTTCCTTGTGTGTAGGTGCAGGTCATATAGTGCATTGGGGAAGTAGCGTAGGACATAAATATCAAAAATACAAGTGGTGGAAACCTTTGTCCTGCCCAATTTGAGTGTGGGTACGTGGAAAGACAATGGATGTGCACCAGATTCTTTTGAAGGATTTTGATCCTTGGGCACCCAAAATTTGTAACAATTGTATAAATCATTTGATACATCAAAGGGGACATATTTTTAATCTATATTTGATCCACTTAATTAATAATAAATCAATTTGCTTCATTTCTTATTATTTGCTATCTTTCCATATTACTTGCATGCTTTCAATTTGATGCTCATTAGACATAGAGGATAGATGCAAATTTTTACCCATATTTAGGTGTATTATTTCCTTAATTCAATTGCAATCATAGTGGTACCTAGTCCATTTTTCTTTAGGTGAAGTTTGAAGCTCATATTTCATCTTTTTTTGTTGCAGGTGCTAGTCGCTCTAGACTGAAACAAAATATGACCTGCTATTCGTGCCACCCTAGGATGAATGCAAACCTTCTATTCATCCCACCCTAGAGTGAATAGAAACTAGAGATATTTGAGGCAAGGAAGGATTGCAAAAATTTTAGGGTGTGATATAACAAACCTTCCCACTTCGTATCTTGGTCTCCCTCTTTTCATTGGTTCTCCGAGAGAGTCAATGTGGGACAGTGTTATTGAAAGAATTCAAAAAAAACTTGTTGGACGGAAAGGTCATATTCTATCTCATGCATGAAATCTGACCCTCACTAAGGCCTCTCTTCGGAGCATTCCAGTCTATTTCCTCTCCATTTTCAAAGCCCCTGTGAAGGTTTTCCAAAAAATTGAGAAACTCCAAAAAGAATTTTTATGGACTGGATCAGAGGAGAAAAAAAGGATACACCTTGTAGGATGGACCAAAGTGTACAAACCCAGGCAAAATGGGGGCTTAGGTCTAAGGATAATTGCTCATATAAATTTATCTTTACTAGCTAAGCAGGTGTGGCGTCTCATTTCTGGTGAAGAAAATGAATGGATAGCTATCATCAAATGAAAGTATCTTCAAAATATGGAATTTCTAAGTGACTCAGTTCCAATCAGAGGTTCTACTTTTTGGAAAGTAATTCTTAATTGTAAGAAAATCATCAAAAAAGGTTTAATATGGGTTTTAGGCAATGGTGAGAGGATAAATTTCTAGAATGACAGGTGGGCTAAGGACAAACCACTGACGCAATATCCTAACTTAGCCCGAATTAGAGATATCACGGAAGAACTCATTGGCAGAAAATTCTCTGATTATATGGTTGAGGATAGAGGTAGAATGAAGTGGAAAAAAATTAGAATTCAAGGATTTCAAGCAGAATCAAATGATCTTTGTAACATTCTCGAGCAATAGTTTATCCCCATGAGACCCAAGGAAGATCAAGTGACTCGGGCTCCTACGAAAAATGGGCAATTCACTGTTAAATCAGCTTACAATCTTTTGCTTGATGACGAGGATTTTATCCTCCAAAAGGACTTCGTTTGGATAAAAAAATTAATTCCAAAAATTGTAGTCTTTTCATGGCTGGTTATCCAAGGAAGAATTCTAACCATTGATAATATGATGCATAAAGGTATTTGTATCACTAATCATTGTTATCTGTGTAGGGCTAATTGGGAGACCATTTATCACATTTTCCTTGAGTGCCATTTTTCCTTGATTGTCCTAAGTGGGGTTTTTTTAGGCCTTCAATATTTCATGGGTTAAACCAGCCATCGTACTTGATTTTTTCATCTAGTGGCCTTACCCCTTTTCAAGCCAAAGACTTAGATACATGTGAAAAATTTGTCTCAATCACTATATTTGGAAGGTGTGGTTAGAAAGGAACCATAGAGTCTTTAATGAGTCTATCCATGATCATCAAACTATCATTGCCAGGATCCTATCCTTTGTAAATAAGAATGTGAACCTTATCCCTTTTGATAGTTGTAAACCTCAGCTATAGGAGACCACGATTGCCCAATATTTAAGCTTAACCTTATTAGATGAGTCTGTGCTTAGGTTAGTCAACCCCAGAGCCAATGTTAAGTGCTATCCACGTCCTATGGGTTGGTTTAAGCTTAATTTTGATGGAGAAGCTAAGGACAATCCTAGCAGAGCAGGTGTCGGTGGCATTGTGTGAGATCATAATGGAAATATGATGCTTGCATTTTTCAAATATTTGGAAATAAGTATGAACAATGAAGCTAAAGCTAGAGCTATGTGGAGAGGCCTTCAAATGACTCAAGAATTAGGCAATTTGATCATAGAAGGAGACTCTATGCATGTTATAAATCTCCTCAATAATTGGAAAACACCTCCTTGGAGGATTAAAATAATTTTTGAAGAGGCTAGGATCCTTTTCCAGGGAAGACAGGACAAAAAAGCCCAACATGTCTTTCGAGAAGCTAAAAAAATTGCTAATAAGCTGGCCAATTTGGGTGTCTATGGTGAAAGACTTTTCAAATGGGAACACGATGTCCTGAGTGAAGTAGAGGAGCTTATTCAACAAGAATTCCAAGAATGATAGTCGAATTTACCAATAGGGAAGGCACTGTAAGTTCGAAGGCTAGGAGTATTCCCATCTCTTTTTTGAATTAGACTCACAATAAAAATTATCTGAGCTATCAATATTTGTGGATGCTACTTGGAAATACCACAAAGACTAATGGGGATAGTCACATGTCAGATAACATGGCTCCTAGTCATCTTAGTAATTTGAGGTTGGTTGATAATCACAAGGAAAGAAATGGCAATATAAGACTTCAAACCAAAGCCACGTGGACCACCAAATAGCCACCGCCATAAATATAGCCAGCAGGTTCACTTCTCCAAGGCTGATTGGACATGATAGTATGTGGTTCCAAAGCATGTCATATACGAAAGAAAGCAATTACCAAAGATTATTAAGAGTAAATGTCAATACAGAGCTTGTGAGAGTTTTTCAGTACTCTGCTATGTGTCTGCAACTTTTTTTTTCTCCATTATCTCAAGGAAGGGATCTGTGTCTATTTCTTTTTTGTAATTACTATGCATGTGTGTTTTCTCGAGGTATACCCAAAATATTGTATGGGAAGTTTCTTTTTGATAACAGGCTATGTGCCTTACCGGATGTAATGGCTTTGGCAGCATGTAGATTTTACATATATAGGATCCTTAGTAAGGATATGTTCATCAACAGCCCTGGGCTGATTTTTGTAAAAGGTTTTGGGTCAACCTGTAAAACCCGATATTAATTGTATAGTATCTTATCTACCAAAAAAAAGAAACTAGAGATCTTTCTTATCAGAATTCTAGAAATGACAAGTTCTAGAAGTGATGGGGTAGGTACCTAAACCCTTTGTTTTCATTTTGCACTTTCAAAAGTAGTTTAGTTTGGTTTTTCTCACACTATTTGTTTGCATAGAAAGGTTAAAAGTAGATTTAATTTTCTCATAATGCAAAATAACAAAAAGAAGAAAAATCAAGGAAAATCAAAGTAGCAATGCATCTCTATGGTTTGATTGCTTGTGGCCTACCCAATGGGTAGATTAGCATTTAGGGTTTGGCATTTATAATTTACATTTGTGGGTTCCATTTATCCTAAATTTTTGAAAGTAAAACATGCATTTTGCATGCATTTAGTGAATGATCATTGAATACTTTATTGTTTTCTTTATTTGAATTAAAAAGAACCACACACCCCACGATTCACTTAAATGCTAGTGAGGTGGATTTCATCACCATCCACTAGTAGAGTTCAATGAGGTGGCTTTCATATCCACCTGTTTTCTCAAATCTTGCAAACCTTGTTCTTTTCCAAGGTTGGTTCTAAGATCCATCATAGCCCATGGGTTATAGCATGTATCTCTCTTCAGAGAGGTATATCACAGACTATGGGTGAACTGGGTGAGGAACTGGTAGGACCTGTGCTCCTTGGCCATGTGTGGACTTCATCACCACACATTATAGGTGGGATAAAATTACCTAGAGTTAATTTCTAGGTTGTCGAGCTATGAGTATATAGGTGAAATCCAATTAAACATGAGAATATCATTCAACAAGATTTCAAACACGTGATACAAGGTCGTCCTTTACAAAAAACACATCTGAAACACACAAAATAGTTTAGGGATTCACATATAAAACTTAATAGAGATAATCATCTATCTTATTGAGTGATTCCTTTTCTTGTTTTTTGTCTCATTAAGAATTTTTAAAGGAGATAATCATCTAGGGTTTGGTAGAGATTTATAATCGTGTGCACCTGCAGCCAAGCCCAATCATGGCTAGAAGTTGCAAAGAGTGGACTAGGAGATATGAGTCATCTCTACTTTAGCCCTAAGGACCTGGTCATACCTCCTTGGAAAGCCTCTACTCACCCTAGTCCTTGAATAGTAGGAGGAGAACCACACTTACAAGGGAGCCCTATGCATGACACCCTTATGGGTGATGGACCTTACCTAGGAGAGTGCTCACAATATTTAGATACATCACATGCCTTCTTTGATGAAAGGCAATAACATGCTGAGTTTCTAGTAGATAGAGTAGTTCCATGCATCTACATAGCTATTAGGTCCAATATACATATTCATAGGCCACAACATGACTTCACACACTGGGTAGAGTAGGTTGATCTGACCTCACCTCTACATCACCTTGATAGGGTCTGGTATCTTAGGCAACCTAATGGGTTTGATACTCATCACTCAGGGTGAGCTAACTCTGCCCTTCCCTTCCTCATTCATGAAGGCATGAGGAAATTCTTGATTTTCCTCAAGAGAAATATTCTATGCATGCCTGATGTGCCTATGTATCCATTGAGTACAATGAGCATAGACTTAGGTCCGAACCTCAAGTCAATGCGGTGGACCTCGATCGAGCGAAGCATGCAATGGATATCGTATATTATATTGAACAAGATCAGCCCCAAGGTGATATTCCTAGGAATCTTAGACCTTGTACTGTGGAATAAATCAAGCAAGAATTTGCAAGATATGTATAATTCCAATCTTAGTTAAAAAAACTTAAGCACTACAAATAACAACTAAACTGCTTGCATCAGCTTAAGAAAGAAAGAATCAAATGGTAGACCAACGAGTTGTTCCAAAAAACTTTACGAGAGAGGGTTCCTACCCTAGGACACCTAGGATAAATTCCACTCAAGGTAACTAACACTTATTTGAGATATGTCTCCTAGAACTTATCCAATTTTACCTCCATGACCTCCTAAGCCAAATCGGTACTTGCCTCCCAAGCCAAACATGGGCACCTACAAAGGGCAAATACTCATTTTTTATATACTGGCTTGAGAGATGCCCTATGGGGCTTACAATGAGCATGAGTTCAAGGTAGGGTAGTTAGAGATGCCTTACCAAGGCAAGGGGTGACATGCCACCACCCCACAATAGGTTGGAGGATACTCGACCTCCACTGCAAGATAAGAGCAAGGATGAGAAGATTAAATCCTCAGATGCATATCGGGTATTACTAGAGTTCCTAGAGTCAGTATAGAATAAGAACTCTAATTTTGGATCTCAAAAACCCACTTTGCACCAATTACGCAGTCAACCCCTTCATACTTTAGTTCCTACCCCTCCCTATCTAGAACAATTCAAGTTGCCTCATTTGGCTATCTTTAAGGAAGAGGAAGATGCGCAAGAACATATCACTAAATTCATGAGTCAATGCTTTGGCATTAAGGATAATGATGCTTTGCTTTTGCAAATATTTGTGACTACCCTCTCTGGCCTAACCTTGGAGTGGTTTACCCAAATGCCAAAGCATAGCATCCATAATGTGGATCAACTTCTAGATGCATTCCTAGAATGCTTCACATTCAACACTAAGAGGAAGGCGACATTAGCTGATCTTGTTGGCTTAAAAAAGTATGACGATGAGTCAATAGCAAATTATTGCAATAGGTGGTGAGCCTTGCTTGCCAAGCTACCTTATCTACTCCCCATATTAGAGTTGACTCAGATGTTTGCCAAGAGATACCTAAAGTCAGTCTCCTTGTTTTTATAGCTACAATAGTATCTGATTCTTGAAGATGCCCTAGCATAGTCTAGGATCATTTAAGACATTAAGATTTAAGAGGGATATATTGTGAAGCCTTCAAAGAAGGAGTGGAATAAGAATTCTAAGGATACCCCAGTGTAGCCTAAGCTAGTGGTAGTGAATTAGGTTGCCATTAGTGTCCCAAGGCCAGTGCAAGTAGTGCCACCTCAAAAGCCTAATTATCATGCCACTCCTAGGAACTATGCCAAGGACAACTAGAATAATCAAGGGCAAAATCAACAACATCACCCCAAGTGATAATTCACACCCATTGTAGAGTCTATGGACTCATTGTTTGAGTGCCTCTTAGTGGCCAATGTGATCAATCTATCTAAGATTTGAACTGTTGACCCAAATGCATCGAAGACCAAAGGATATAGAGAATACCTATATTACAAGTTTCATAGGAAAAATAGGCATGATGTGAAAATATGCTATAAGTTTGAGAATTTGGTGCAATACATGATCGATAGTAATTTCCTTTAGGTGGACAACCCTATTGTGCCAAACAACCAATAGATGGAGGTCTTTAAATACCTGTTGCCCACCCATGCAGAGTAGGCCAAGCTAGTGCCCCAGGTGAATGAGGTGCACCATCCCCCCCTTAGCAATGGTATGTTGGTATGATCAGTATTGTCATAAGAAATAGGTGGTACCTAAGTCTAGTCACATCACCTATGACTCAGAGTGATGTTCCTTCGATATCGCAACCTTTACTACCTCCTATACAAAGCCTCCCATCTAGGCCTATGGTCATAATTAAGAGCAAGCTCGCTCATATCCTTATAATGACATCTGCCCAACTCTCCATCTATGAGATCATTTAGAAATCACCACCTCATAGAGAAGCCTTGATAGATATCCTTAAGGCAATAGAGCTTCAGCCCTAGGAGTCCAAATCCAACAATTTTTTGGGGCATGTGTGGCAATGCATAAAATCAGTGATTACCTTTCGAGAAGATGAAATTAAATTAGTTCCCAATGATATGGTAGATCCTCCCTTACACATCGTCACATGTATAAATGGGACACCATACAAGAGAGTGTTTATAGACATTGTATCTTCTAGGAACATCATCACTACAAAAGCTCTGAAGCATCTGAAGCTTCTAGTATCCCATATTATCACATCTACCTACACCCTATGAGCATTCAATGACACCATATGTTTAGTGGTTGGTACAATCATCTAGCCTATCCAGGTAGGAAAAAAGACCATATCGACACTGTGCCACATATTGGAGGGTGAGATGGTGTATAATATATTATTAGGTGGACCATGGATCAGGGACATGAAATTTGTCCTATACATCACTCACCAGTACCTCAAGTACACTCATGAAGGGTAATTTCATTTCATCCTTGCAGACCTAGAGCCTTTCAAGTATTGCAATATGGTACAGTAGCTCCCTGAGTCAACCTTACCAACAAACCATATAGATTTTAAACTAAATAAATTTGTCCAAGGTTTGACTCCATTTCCATCACTTTCAAGCAATCCATCATTGTCTCATTCCATAGCATCATTATCATTAGCACCCGGTCGATGCCCATTGCACTTGTGGACCCTTTGTCTAGGAACCCAGGAAAGCGACCTGTTGATGAGGTCCAGTCAACCATCTCCACCATATTCATAGAGGATATTCTTAGCCAAGTAGATGAGGAACTATCAAATGATGCAAATGATGAATCATATTAGGTCTTGCTCTCATCTTTTTTCTACCCATAGCCTTAGGTTACAGTGCACCAAGCTTCCATCGAATTAGGGGAGTACATGGTTAGGAATGTTACAACTACCCCTACTATAGAGTTGGTGTAGGACATGGGTCAACCTCATCTTCCCATAGGCACTATCATGCCTCTTAGTCTCCCCCTAATAAAAAAAATTCATCTATGGGGACCTTGACTATAGCATCAAGCCTTACCAACAATAGTAGGAGGATGAAGAACCATTTTCGAAGGACATCAACTACATGTCCAACCCTAAATTTTGCATGAGGTACCTTCACATATGTAATTGGTATGGTTATGGGTTATGCCTATATGAGCAAGGCACCAGAGTTCCTTACCAGCCACAAATCAAATGCCTTATGACAAGTATGGTTTGGGACACAACAAGCCTATACCCTTATATGTCCTCACAGATAACTTAGAGCGCATGACTCTAGACTTTAGATATGAGCTTGCACAAGATCCTTTCACCAACCCCAATCATGTCTACTCATTGGGGGACTACTTCCCTATGCCCTTGGGATATGATGACCCAACTCGCAATGATATCTGATCCTATGAGATAGGTGAAGGATTGCACACTCTCCCCCATAATAGTGAGGAAGAATATCAGGGGTCTCCTTATGAGTGGACATTTGACAATGAGTCAAATTATGGAGTAACACCTATAGAATATGATAGTTCGAATGATGAAGGATGATGAAAATGAGTTTTATCTATGCATGTTCCCATTATACCATCCCATCTAGTGATAAATTCTATATTTAAAGGAGCAAGCTCACCTACAACTACATTGACTATCTCTGGTCATTCTGTTACCTCTACAACCACCTCCAAAAATCTTGGGACATCCTAATGTCCATGAACACCACAAACCACATAGGGGAAATCATCCATCCATAAATATGATTTCCATAGATCTATTTGATCCTTTGCAATATCTAAATAATCCATCAAATCCATTGTGCCTCGACTTGGGGGCAATCAACTTTGATCAGGGAGATTCACCCCCATCACCCTTTGAGTATTGGCCTTGTGATGAGATGTTACAACCATTTCATTTCTCTCTAGGGACAACTCATAATGTCTTTCATGTTGATGAGGAAACTGAAATTCCCATTGAAGATCTAAATATATTTGACAATATCCACTTGGTCCCTACTCCTCACCAGTTGGAGGAGGGGTTGCATATGTCAATCGAGCCAACAATTGATAAAGATATCAACTCAAATCCTGATAATCCATAGTATATCAAGTTGGGGGAAATTATATCCCCTAAAGAGCAATTCAATCACATAGCCCTTCTCATAGAGAAGAATGCAACTTTTTCATGGTCTTATAAACACTTTCCAGGATTGGATACAAATCTAGTCACCCACAATCTGACGCTTGACCCCAAGACCAAGCTTGTAAGCAAAAGCTAAGAAATATGCATCCCATAGTAGACATAATGGTCAAATATGAGCTACAAAAGCTGTTGTATTCCAAGTTTGTCATTTCTATATACTATCTACCATGGTTGTCCAGCATGATCCCCATAAATAAGCCAGATGGTAGGATTTGCATTTGCACCAATTTTTGAGACCTAAACAAAGCAAGTCCTAAGGATGATTTTTATTTGTTGAGCATCGAAACCCTGGTAGATGCCATAATGGACCATGAAATGTTATATCTCATGTATGGTTTCTCTAGGTACAATCATATTCATATCAACCTAGAGGACCAGCTCAAAACAGTGTTCACAATGCCTTGGGGAACATTTTTCTATAAGTTCATGCCCTTTGTCCTTAAGAACATCAGTGCTACCTACCAATGTACCATTACATACATCTTCCATGAATACATACATAAGATTTTGGAATATTACATGGATGACTTACTGGCTAAATTCTTATTACACCATGATCATATCGATATCCTGTACAAAGTCCTCGATCACCTTATTGAGCATAATGTGAGGCTGAACTCCAAGAAGTGCATCCTTGATATCACATCCTTGGTATTTATAGTTTCCAAATGAGACATCATAGTGGACCCCAAAAACATCAAGGTAATCCTAGAGATACCTCTCCCAACTACCATCAAGCAAATTTGAAGTCTACAGGGTAAGATCATGTCCATCAAATGCTTCATAGCACAATTGTCGAACAAGTGTCGACCCATGAACAAATTACTGCACAAGGGGGTTACATTCCATTGGTATGATGAGTGTCAGGATGTCTTTGATGTAATCAAATAGTATCTGGATTCACCATTAGTATCAGCTCCACCTAGACTAGGATTGTCATTCCCCTTATATATCTCAGCCACTAAGATTGCATTGGGTTCCATGTTAGCCTAGAACAATAAACTACATAAGGAACAAGTTACTTACTATCTTAGCTACACCCTGGTCAGTTATGAGATCAAGTACGCATACGTTGAGAAGTTATACCTAGCGATGGTTTTTACCACCAAGAAACTATGATATTACATGCTTAGCTATACCATGTATGTTGTATATAAAGAGAATCCATTGAGATACATGATGAGTCATACTTATCATAATAGTCGTACGATGAAATGGATCATGTTGTTTATGGAGTTGGACCTAGAATTTATCAGATAAAAATCAATCAAGGGTCAGGTCATCATCGATCAACTAGTAGAAGCTCCTATTTAGGATGACCAACCTCTTATCATGGAGCTACCCGATGATGGAGTATTCCAAATATTAGAATCACTTGATTCTAATGATCCTGAGTTACAGGTTTATATGATCCTATTTTTTGATTGTTCCAAATGTGAGCAAGTGGGTGGTACAGGGATTGTGTTCTTCACACCGCATGGGGATCCCATACCCTTGTCAATTAAACTTGATTTCCCATGCACCAAAAACAATTCCAAGGAAAAATCCTTGTTCATATGTCTTCAAATGACTATCACCATGAAAATCACCAAGCTTAAAATTTTTGGTGATTCCTTGCTCATTTTCAACTAGGTCAAAGGGATATACCAATGCAAGTGCCCAATTTTGCAAGCCTACAAAGCCATTATGGATAAAATCCTAGTAAATTTCTAATGTTATGACATCGAGGCACTCCCTCGATCATCTAATCATTTTTCAGATATAATGGTCTCCCTAGGGTCCTTGATCCCATAGAACCCTATTGATGAGATGACAACCATTCAGGTCAAAACACTATCACAATCTATGGATGAGCATGAGAGCACTCAAGCCATGCTAGAGGTCCACTTGATTCAAATTGAACCTCATCAAGATAGATTCTCACACATTCATGAATGCTTGAATCATGATGCTTTGGGGAATTTTTTCCCTCAAACCCTTTTTTATAGCAATACAATGCTATTTTTACAAATTCTTTCCCACTAAAAATTCACTCGAGAGGAAATTCAAGAGGGATAAGCAATTCATGCAATTAAGGCTTCCTCATAATAGTACTGGTCCATGAAAATCAGGGAGTACCTAAAGCTTGGTAATCTCCCTCCTGAATTATTTCATGCCACCAAGAGGAATTTTACACGAAAGGTGGAAAAATATGCCTTGCTAGAAGATATTCTGTATCGTTGAAGTTACGAACGTATCCTCCTTCATTACTTAGAGCATCAAGAGTCAGTTTGACAATCACCCAAGCACATGATGATATATATGGTGGCCATTTCAATGACATGGCCATCACAAAGCGCATTCTTTGTATGGAATATTATTGGCCAACTTTGGAGTAATATTGTTGTGCATATGTTAAGAATTGTGTGAAGTGTCAACACCATGCTAAATTGACACATGTACCTTCTCAGGCCTTGCAATTGACTCAATTGTCTTGGACATTCTTGCAATGGGGATTTGATTTAATTAGGAAATTCTCCCCCACATCCTCAGGCCATCACATGTTTATCATTACGACTATCAGTTATTTTACAAAGTGGTTAGAAGTGATCCATATTACCACTATGATAGGACCCTGCATTATGGAGTTCATATTGCACAATATCATTTGTCATTTTGGTATTCCATACAAGATCATT
Organism: Wollemia nobilis; assembly: GCA_028583015.1. Classification (NCBI taxonomy): domain Eukaryota; kingdom Viridiplantae; phylum Streptophyta; class Pinopsida; order Araucariales; family Araucariaceae; genus Wollemia; species Wollemia nobilis. Next base: position 1,208,479 of record JAQPPZ010001870.1, read on the forward strand.
TTGAATAATGGGGCATCATTCAAGAATAAATATGTGCATGCTTTGATAGCAAAGTATAATATCCAACATAACTTTTCGACACCCTACTATCCGCAAGCAAATAGGTAAGCAAAGGCTTCCAACAAAACATTGATTGCTATTCTCAAGAAAACTATCAAAGAGAATCACACTGATTGGCACATGCAAATACCCCTTGCTCTATGGGCCTATCACACTAGCATTTGGATGCCCACTAGGGCTACTCTATTTTCACTAGTGTATGGCATCGAGGCAATCATGCCTCTAGAGATAGAAATCCCATCACTGTGCATATCCATGCAATATTTCATCAATGATGACATTGCACAGTAGGCTCACCTAGATCAGCTTGCGTTCCTTGATGAACTTTGTGTTAATGCTCTTGAGAACCTACGTATTTATCAAGAGAAACTTAAAAGAGCCTACAATATGGAAGTCCATCTTAGATGCTTTCAGGTCAGTGACCTTGTTCTGAAAGAAAACCAATAGAATTCTAATTTATTGCCCCATATTAGGGACAATTTTGTGGCAAACTGGTTAGGTCCTTTTTTCATCACTAGTCAGATTGGACCTGGGACTTATCGCCTAGCCTCCCTTAAAGGAATCGAGGACCTTCAACTCTTGAAAATATTTCATTTGTAGTCTTTCCATGCCTAAAGTATTGTGGCCCACCTCCAAAATGCTCCAAGGGTGTCTACAACCTACTTGGTAAACCTAAAACACTCCTAGGTAGTCCATGACCATTTAGGTCACCCCAAAATTCTCCAAGAGTGCTTGCAACCCACTTGGTCAACCTAAAATACCCCTAGGTAGTCCATGACCATCTAGGTCACCCTAAAATGCTCCAAGGGTGCCTGCAACCTACTTGGTCAACCTAAAATACACCTGGGTAGTCCCTAACCAACTAAGTCACCCAAAAATACCCCAAGGGTGTCTACAACCCACTTGGTCATCCTAAAATATCCTAGGTGGTCCATGACCATCTAGGTCACCCCAAAATGCCGCAAGGGTATCTAAAACCTGCTTGGTCAATCTAAAATGCTCCTAGGTGGTCCATGACTGTCTAGGTCACCCTAAAATGCCCTAAGGGTGTCTACAACCCACTTCGTCAACCTAAAATACTCCTAGGTGATCTACAATCATCTAGGTCACCCTAAACAAAATGCTCGAAGGGTGTCTATAACCCGATTGGTCAACCCAAAATTCTCCAAAGGCATATGTAATCCCTTTGGTCACCTAAAAGACCCCAATGGCCCCCAATAATCCCGTTGGTCACATGTATATACATATATACCAACCAAAAATCTAAAAACATCATCAAAATAACAAAAATACAAAAATATTGCATTGCACCATGTTGCATCGCATCACATCACATCACATCCCATTGTGTTTTGTCATTGCTTGCATTAGGCATACTCATAATTACACTTTATATTTTAGAGTTGCTCATACATGTCTATCACTACGACTGTATACTAGTCATCATTCGAAATCAATGTTGTTAAAGTAATCATTCACATCGTTCAATGTTTCACTTATCATTTCCACCAACACTTCCCATTTTTCATATTTGTGTATGTTCGCTTCACCTAGCCATTTTTTCTAGAATGTCATTAGAGCTTTTGGTCACTCACCCATCTGTAGTTTTCTTTTCAGATTTTGTAGAAATATATCATGATTTTTAGGAGGTAGGAACTTTCTTATATTGTACCTTGTATACATAAGAATCCCAACACAATTTTACATTAATAAATCTAAGTTTTGCTCAAGGAAAGATGAAACCTACAAAGTGGTCTAGGTTTCTCTAAGAGAAAAGGTTATCCTACTCATACCCCTGTGTGAATGGTTTAGGAATGCTGATAATTGGCAAAAGTACAAGCTCTTCCCTACCCAATTCCACAAAATACACAGTGGTTTTCACCACTATCAAAAGTAAAATCCCAAAAAGCAAAAATCCCTATGAAAATCACAAAGAGAAAAAATCCATATCAAAATTCCCAAAAAACTAAGTCAAAATCAAAATCCCACAAAAAGAAAAAATCAAAAGCAAAATAAATAGTGGTCATCACCACTTCCCAAATCCCTTGCTTAAAGAAAAAAAAATTCAAAATAAACAGTGATTTCCATCACTACATATGAGCAAGTATCCTAATAAAATTGAAGAAAAGAAGGGCATGGAGCTTGAATCCTTGGAATTCTCAACATTTTCCAATCCATAATATGATCCTCATTACAATTTTTGTGGAGAGCCTACCTGGAAATGGAGGTATCCTTATACATGATGATATGTCTATCACATTAGCTTTTGTGTGTGCAGACCAATGTTTGCATGTGGATGAGCTAGCTTTTGGTAGCCTATACTACCTAGTGGTCTAATCCTACTAAGTACAAAACCTAGGATTATGACATTCATAGTGTGATCCTCATTACAGGTTTGATGTATAGCCTATCTAGAAATGGCGGTATCCTTATGCATCTCACGAGAATGAACTCACTTGCACACACAGGGATACAAAGTATCTTGGTCATCCGAGAAAATTCACACCTTGTCAAAACATCTTGCATAGTCAGTATACAACCTTTGATCAATTTAGATAGAGTGTTTGAGTCTCATGAAAACCTCATATACATTATCTAACATCTCATTTCATTTATTCCATTCTATCACATTGCAATAGTACATTTCCATATATCCATTACACAAAAATAATACAACAAAAAAAGGAATTAATGCATTTTATATAGTTTATGGTGCTAACATAGTGTGTCAAATCATTAGTCATAGTTCATCATATAAAAGCACTCAATTCATCCATCTCATTCTGCATCCACGAATATAGATAGTATCAAATCAAATTATCATAACATAAGCATACATGATAAACATCCATCAATATGCCATCATATCATAAAAGCATCCATAACCATACATGATAAGCATCTAACATATCATTAGAAAGAAAATACATACATTGCATCCATATCATAAAGCAATAAAGAAGACACATGATGACCACAACAAAATATCATATATATATGGGGTAAAAAGAAATATACATCATAGTTTCCAAAATTGCCTGTAGGCTACAATAAAGTGGGTCCTCAAACCTCACCAATACCAAAAAACCAAAATCCAAAAATATTACCAAGAGTCTCCATCACCATGGTTACATAGAACAGGTGCTAAGACTTACACTAACACCTATAGTTTGAGTCCACTGCGATCTCCCATGCCTATTGACACTAGTCTATCAGTACTCTACCTAGAACCTAGTGCCTCCATCCTAGAGGAATACTACACTATCTCGCTCTGTCGAGTATGATGAGATCCACTAGTCTCTCCATCATCAATAATATGCCCTCCAAGGTGCACTACCTCCATCTCTATGTGATCAGTGTAGGCCTACCTCTGCTATCTTCGTAACTGGTAAGTCTCCACCACTAACTATAGCTGTAAAACCTCTGCCTGTAGCCTCTCCACATCCTCACTACTGGATCCCTCCTACCTAAGACCTTATGATCTTAGCTATACCTATAGTAATATTATCTCAGCCTGATCCTCTTGTACCTATGCCCAAATGAGAACTCTCTCTTGCCTAACCCTGGCTAGCTCTACCTACAGCTCTGTATATCAGTCATCTTGCATACCCTGCTATGTTTGTGCACCTTTAACATCTACATTCCCATAGTCATCTTGATATCCAATTCTAGGAGGTCTACCTACTCATCTATTTGATGGTGATATCCATAGGGCTCACCCACCTCTACCTGGTCCTCCTCAGGGGCATCCTGCATAGCCTCATCTGTTGCCTTAGCCCCCTCACCCCCAAGGGCCCCTGTGCCTCGTGACACTGAGAGGGGGGGTGAATCGATGTGATCTTTAAAAATTCTAAAACATATAGTTTTAAATCCAGCAGCAGTTTAAACTGATAAAAGAAATATCAAAATGCAGCAAGAAAGCATGACACACAACACAGTAATTTAACGAGGTTCACCAATGTGGCTACTCCTCAAAATGACTGCTTGGACTACCATCCAAATCCAGCCAATGCAAAGCTACAACTTTACAATATCTTTTACCAGCACCAACTGGAAGGAGCACCAACCCCTTTGCTTTATCTGTTTTAGGCAGATTGGAGCACCAACTCCTAATTTACCAGCACCTACTGGAAAGAGGCACCAACCCCTTATGCCAAGCTACAACTTGGAAGACAATAATAAAAATTACAGAATAAAACTTTCACCTCATTTCTCATAGTCTGCTATTTTTCTGCATTCTGCTGCTTCTACGCAAAACGATTCGCACTATCCGACCGCTTCTCTGTACTTCTTCGCACTCTCTGCTGCAATCAGATGATCGATCACTTCTACAGTCTACGCACTATCACTTCGGACTTAGAACACAACCTCTGCACATCGCGCTCTTAATTCACGAAGATTCGATATGCACACTTCACTTCGTCACAAAAGAAATATCACTTCAGCCTTAGCTCAAATCGAAACGACTCACTCTCTGCGCACTACAAATTTTGCATACACCTTCTCTTTGCACAAGTCCCCCTCCATCTTGAATTAGCCCTCCTTTTATAGAAGAAATATTCAAGAACAATATTGATACTGGAGTCGGCTTAAACCCTAAAGAGCGTCGACTGTCAAACCCTTATGAATATCGGCTTCAAACCCTAATGAATGTCGGCTTAAAACCCTAATGATTGTCGGCTTCAAACCCTAATGAATGTCGGCTTCAAACCCTAATGAATGTCGGCTTCAAACCCTAATGAATGTCGGCTTCAAAACCCTAAAAATCGTCGGCCTCGATTCGACTTTGTCGGCCTCAACCGCTACTGCCACCTCTGTCACCTTTTTGTAACTGTTGCCGCGAAACAAAAACATGTCGCGATATCGCGACGCCTTTTGTAGCCGTACGCCTTCATGTCCTTGCTATCGTGAAATCGTGACCATTTTGGCCTTTGATAGCTTTGCCACCGTTCTTGTCACGATATCGTGACACTTCGAACTTTTGTTGACGTCATCCTCATTCTTGTCATGAAATCGTGACGCTTTCGGCTTCCAGCTGCTTTTCTTGCACCCTGTCATGAAATCGTGACACTTTCAACTTTTGCTGACGTCATCCTCATTCTTGTCATGAAATCGTGACGCTTTCGGCTTCCAGCTGCCTTTCTTGCACCCTGTCATGAAATCGTGACACTTTCAATTTTGCTGACGTCATCCTCATCTTTGTCATGAAATCGCGATGCTTTCGGCATCCGTACATTTCTTGCTTCATGCGATAGCGAAATCGCTACAACTTTGTGCCTTGTGCTTTCGACATGCTTCATATTTGAGTTTTGCACTTTTTTGGTAGCGAAATCGCTACACCTTCGCGTTGTGCACTTTTGGACTTGTAGCGAAATCGCTACACCTTCGTGTTGTGCTTTTTCAACTTGTAGCAAAATCGCTACACCTTTGTTTTGTGCAATTTGACACGTAGCGAAATCGCTACACCTTTGAGTTCTGCATTTTTGACTTGTAGCGAAATCGCTACACCTTTGCGTCTTTGAAGTTTTGACTTGTAGCGAAATCGCTACAACTTTTCACTTAACACTTTCTCCCTGCTTTGGCCAGCGAAAATTCAACATGTAGCGAAATCGCTACAATTTCTCGACTTAGCTTCTTGGCCTCCAACATGTCGCGAAATCGTGACAGTTTGCCTTGCGCCTTCTCTCTCCTCATTTTTGTCGTGAAATCGTGACATTTTCAGCTACGTCTTCTCTCTCCTCATTTTGGTCGCGATATCGTGACATTTTCAGCTGTGTCTTCTCTCTCCTCCGACTTGTCACGAAATCATGACATTTTCGGCTGCGCCTTCTCTCTCCTCCGACTTGTCGCGAAATCGCGACAGAAAACATGTCGCGATATCGCGACAGTTTTCTAACTTGTCTTTTTCTTCGAATTTTTTATGTCTTCTGCATCTGAATGACTCCTGAACTGTCTGTCCACTGCATCATTAGATCTAACTACCTGTGTTGACAACAATGACAAACTTCTTGCACCTCCTTGCTCAACAATCTCCCCCTTTGGAATTGTTGGCAACACCTGTGTACATTCCTGTAACTCTTCTCCCCCTTTGTCAATAATACCAAAGGGCTGCTGTAGACTCCCCCTGAGTCCATCCTCACACTTCTCAGGCACAATTTGTTGCATCTGGCACAAATTATGATCATGAGCAAAAGAATAGTCAAATACTCAAATGCTCCCCCTGAGAAAGTGATCCCTGTAGCTAGTCACTTCTTAGGAAGTGTGACTACTCCTAATTTGCTTCGAAGGTACTCAAAAACTTCCTTGGGCAAGGGTTTTGTAAAAATATCTGCTACTTGTTCTGTAGTTGGGACATAGTCCAATTTAACTTCTCCTTCTGCAACTTTCTCCTTTAAGAAATGATACCTTATAGCAATGTGCTTTGTCCGTGAGTGCATTACTGGATTCTTAGAGATGTTAATTGCACTGGTGTTATCACACTTTACTGATATTGGTTCACTGAAATTAATACCTAGATCTTTCAAGGTTTGTTTCATCCACAAGACTTGTGTGCAACATGTTGTTGCTTGCAATATATTTTGCCTCAGCTGTAGATAAAGAAACTGACTCTTGCTTCTTACTGTGCCATGCAACCAATCTGTCCCCCAAATAGAATGCTCCTCCACTGGTACTCTTTCTGTCATCAACGCATCCAGCCCAATCTGCATCTGAATATGATATAAGAGTGAAGTCTTTGCCTTTTGGGTACCACAACCCATACTCCATGGTGCCCTTGAGATACCGAAAAATCCTTTTAACTACTGTCACATGAGTCTCTTTGGGGCTGGCCTGAAATCTAGCTACCATGCAAACTGCTCTGAGAATATCGGGTCTAGTGGTGCATTAAATATAGTAGACTTCCAATCATAGATCTGTACATGGTTTGGTCTACATGTGGAGATTTGTCTTCTTTGCTCAATTTGCAACCTGTTGTCATGGGAGTGCTGACTGGCTTACAGTCCTCCATAGTGAACCTTTTTAGCATTTCTTTCACATATTTGATTTGGGAAATGAATATGCCTTTTTCATTTTGATTAACTTGTAGCCCAAGAAAGTAAGACAGTTCACCAATCATAGACATTTCAAATTCATTCTGCATCTTATTTGCTAAGTCTTTACAAGATTCATCTTTGTTGCTTCCAAATATGATATCATCTACGTAGACAACTAGAACAATGAGATGCCCACCTTCTGTTTTTACATACAGATTATTGTCCACTAATCCTTTCTTGAATCCCTGTTGAGAAAGATAATTATCTAGCCTTGCATACCATGCCCGTGGTGCTTGTTTTAATCCATACGGTGCTTTCTTTAATTTGCAGACAAGGTTAGGATCTTCACTAATTTGAAAGCCATCCGGTTGTTCAATATAGACCTCTTCTTCAAGTTTCCCATTTAGGAAGGCAGATTTTACATCCATCTGATAAACTCTGAAGTTCTTGTGAACTGCTAGTGCCAAAAACATTCTAATAGCTTCTAGCCTGGCCACTGGCGTGAAAGTCTCTTCAAAATCAATGCCTTCGACCTGTGCATAGCCTTTGCAAACCAGTCTTGCTTTGTTTCTAATGACCTGACCGTCTTCATTTAATTTGTTTTGAAATATCCATTTGGTGCCGATTACATTCTTATTTGCAGGTCTAGGTACCAGTTCCCAAGTTCTGTTCTTTTCAATCTGATCTAACTCTTCATTTATTGCCTTCATCCAGCTATCATCTTTGCTTGCTTCATCTATGTTTTTGGGCTCAATGCTAGATAAAAGAGAGTAATTACTTATTACTTTCCTTCTTGTCTGAATGCCAGTTGTGGGATCTCCAATTATTTGATCTCTAGGATGATTTTTCTCCCAGCTGCCTATTTTGAATTTTCTATTTTCTTGCACCTCTGAGTCATCGGATAAGTTATCTGCATCAACCGTAGACGTATTTTCTGTTTCATGCACCTCATCTCCTTCAATTACTTCTTCGTAGATTGGGTAGTTTTCTTCAAAGTTAACTATTTGTTTCCTCCCTTCATCGAATTTAACATCTGCACTGTCCACAATTTTCTTGAGTCTCTTGTTGTAGCATTTGTAAGCTTTGCTTTTTGGTGAATACCCAACAAAAACACCTTCATCTGCTCTATCTTCAAACTTCCCAAGGTTGTCATCAGTTTTTCGGATGTAGCACTTACAGCCAAAAACTTTGAGATGTTTTGCTGTTGCTTTTCTACCAAACCACAACTCATAAGGTGTTTTGCATTCATGAGTTCTTAACATATACCTGTTTTGAATGTATACTGTAGTGTGAACTGCTTCTTTCCAGAATCTATCTGCTATTTTGTTTTTTGCCAGCATGGTGCGTGCCATTTCCTGTATAGTTCTGTTCTTTCTCTCTACTACACCATTCTGCTGGGGAGTTCTAGCTACTGAATATTGTCTCCTGATACCGTATTTTTCATAGTATTCTATAAATTCATTCGAAATGAATTCTCCTCCTCTGTCTGATCGCAAGCATTTGATCCTTTTTCCTGTTTCATTTTCAACTAGCTGTTTAAAAGTTTTGAACATTTCGAAAGCTTCTGTTTTATCTTTTAGGAAGAATATCCATGTCATTCTGGAATAATCATCGATACACAGCATAAAGTATTTGTCGCCGTTTATGCTTTGAGTTCTCATGGGTCCACACAAGTCAGTATGAATAAGTTCCAAAGGCCTGCTAGTGTGGTACTCTTTTGTTTTGAATGATACTCTGGTTTGCTTTCCCTTTGACATGAAGCACAAACACTGTTTGAAGGTTTCTTAATGGTTGGAATATCTCTCACTGCTTGTTTAGAGTTGATTTTCACCAAATTATCAAAACTTATGTGTCCAAGCCTCTTATGCCACAACCAGTTCTCTTCTTCTTGTCCAATGAAGCACATACCTTCTGAAGATTTTGAGAGTGTGTACAGGTTTCCAGACGTCCTTGAGCCGGTTGCTATTAATTTCCCACTGTTTATTTTTCTGACTTCACAACCCTGCTTCTTGAAAACTACTTCATGTCCTTTATCACAGATTTGACTCACACTTAACAGGTTATGTTTCAAACCATCCACAAATAAAACTTCTTCTGACTTGATTTTCCCTTCACTAATTTTGACAGATCCTTTACCTATTATTTTGGCTCCATCATTATTTCCAAACTTCACAGAACCACCCTCATATTTCTGTAGTTTTTCAAATTTTTGTTTATCACCTGTCATATGACTTGAGCAACCACTATCAAGGATCCACGGTACACATTTATTACGAGCTCTAAAAGCTGTATGCACTATTAAAGATTCTTGTTCTTTCCTGAGATTTGTTCTTTTTGTTTCCATTCTGTTTTAACTGTGGTGTTGGGTTCTAGCTTGGATTTCCCCTTTTCAGAATCTTGCACATATCCTTCAGAAGAAATTCTATTTTGTTTTGCCCTATATGGTTGAATTCTTCTTTTACGAGATTGATTTGAAACAGAAATACTACGACGATTTCTAGCAATATGCCCAAAGTTGTGACAATTAAAGCATTCTACTGCATAACTCATTAGAGGAGCAAAAGCATTTCTACTAGTGAAACTTCTTGGACCTATATTGTACTTGCAGTCAACAATTTTATGCCCATAACCATTACATTTAAAACAGAAACCATAGAAATAATGATTGAACCTGAAAGATGGTCTTGGCCAAGTTGTTGTAGGAGCCTTAGATCTTCTTTTCTTTTGATGTGTGACCTTGGTAAAGCCATCATTGTCAGCTCCTATTTCAGGACTGGCATTACTGCTTTCTTTTGCCTGATTTGTTTTTCTTTCAATAGCCTGTTTCTTGTCTTTACTCTTTTCACATTCAACATTGCTTGCCTTTGGTCCATTTGATGATTCTCCTTCAGTAAAGCCCAGACCGAATTTGATACCTGTGGGTCTTTGATCGCTTAGGATTTTGTCCAACTTCATCGAACTTTCTTCACGTTTTAAATGACAGCTAATTTTTCGATCCAGCTCTTGTATCTGTATTCGAAGACTAACATTTTCTTCTTCCAATTTGCAATAGTAATCTATCTTCATGGTTACCTGTACTTCAAGATCTTCGAACATTTTCTTGTACTCTTCTGTCTGTGTTTTTAGACTGGCTATAATGTCATTTGCATCCTCAAGCTTCCTTAACAATTTTTTATTCTTTCTTTTCTCAGATTTCCATTCCATAAGAGCAGAAACCAGCTCACCTTCTAAATCAACTTCAGCCTCACCTTTTTCAATAGATACTTTAGAGTTCATTCCTTCTCTCTTTTCTATGTTTTCTGCCTCTTCGATTCTTCTACTTCAAACGCCATAAAGAGAGCCTCACTGTTCCTTCTTCGAGTCTTCACTAGAGCTGTCCTCTCGAAGATTCCGCATTTCGGGAGATAAAGCTTTTCTTTTTGAAATTGCCTTTTCGAAGTTTGTTTTCTTCCTCCATTCACCTCTTTCTTGATGCTTAGTTTCTTCACCTTTGTTCTTGTCATTGAGAGGACATTTGGTAGAAAAGTGTCCAATGCCTCCACAATTGAAACATTTAAAAGGTAGCTTTCCTTTGTATTTTCCTTTTCCTTTTCTCAGCTTTTTGACAAAATTTGCTTCCATTTCATCTGAAGCATCCTCTTCTTCAGACTCTTGTTTTGTGCTTTTGCCTTTTAGGGCTTTGAAAGCTGCTTCTCTATCTGTGGGATTAGACCTTCCTATTCTCATTTCAAAAGCAGTCAAAGAACCATGCATCTCATCCATACTAAAATGATTTAGATCTTTGGCTTCTTCTATGGCAGAGACTTTAGAATCAAATCTAGGAGGGGAGCGATCTTAATACCTTTTTCACGATAGCAGCATCGGTTAATTCTTCGCCGAGACCTCTGATTGAATTGGTGATCCCATTGACTCTTTGCATGAAAGTCTCTATGTTCTCATCATTGTCCATCTTTAAAGATTCGTATTGAGCTCGATGTGCTTGAAGCTTGGCCTCCTTGATCCTATCATCTCCTTCATGAATGTTCTCTAGTTTATCCCATATATCTTTTGCTGATTCACAATTTATGACCTTGACTAGCTCACTTTCCACTAGTCCACACATGATGGCATTTTTTGCTTTTGAATCATATTCAAATGCCTTTTTACCAGTAGTGTCTGTTGGAGCGGTGGCGAGAGCTTTGTAACCATTAACTACCGCACCCCGGATGTCAAAACCCAAAGCACTGAGATATGTCTGCATTCTAATTTTCCAGAACGCATAATTAGTCCCATCAAACAATGGTGCTTTGTTCGAGGAGAAACCTTCACCACTTGCCATTGCGTAACTTCCAAGATCACCTTAGCTATTTAAGCCTGTTCAGGAACCTTGCTCCGATACCAATTGTTGTAATCACAATGACACTGAGAGGGGGGTGAATCGGTGTGATCTTTAAAAATTCTAAAACATATAGTTTTAAATCCAGTGAGTTTAAAGCGATAAAAGAAATATCAAAATGCAGCAAGAAAGCATGACACACAACACGGTTATTTAACGAGGTTCACCAATGTGGCTACTCCTCAAAATGACCGCTTGGACTACCATCCAAATCCAGCCAATGCAAAGCTACAACTTTACAATATCTTTTACCAGCACCAACTGGAAGGAGCACCAACCCCTTTGCTTTATCTGTTTCGAGCAGAATGGAGCACCAACTCCTAATTTACCAGCACCTACTGGAAAGAGGCACCAACCCCTTATGCCAAGCTACAACTTGGAAGACAATAATAAAAATTACAGAATAAAACTTTCACCTCATTTCTCACAGTCTGCTATTTTTCTGCATTCTGTTGCTTCTACGCAAAACGATTCGCACTATCCGACCGCTTCTCTGTACTTCTTCGCACTCTCTGTTGCAATCAGATGATCGATCACTTCTACAGTCTACGCACTATCACTTCGGACTTAGAACACAACCTCTGCACATCGCGCTCTTAATTCATGAAGATTCGATATGCACACTTCACTTCGTCACAAAAGAAATATCACTTCAGCCTTAGCTCAAATCGAAACGACTCACTCTCTGTGCACTACAAATTTTGCATACACCTTCTCTTTGCACAGTCACACTCCATCTTGAATTAGCCCTCCTTTTATAGAAGAAATCTTCAAGAACAATATTGATACTGGAGTCGGCTTAAACCCTAAAGAGCGTCGACTGTCAAACCCTTATGAATATCGGCTTCAAACCCTAATGAATGTCGGCTTAAAACCCTAATGATTGTCGGCTTCAAACCCTAATGAATGTCGACTTCAAACCCTAATGAATGTCGGCTTCAAAACCCTAAAAATCATCGACCTCAAACCCTAATGAATGTCGACTTCAAAACCCTAAAAATCGTCGGCCTCGATTCAACTTTGTCGGCCTCAACCGCTACTGCCACCTCTATCACCTTTCTGTAACTATTGCCGTGAAACAAAAACATGTCGCGATATCACGACACCTTTTGTAGCCGTACGCCTTCATGTCCTTGCTGTCACGAAATCGTGACCATTTTGGCCTTTGATAGCTTTGCCACCGTTCTTGTCATGATATCGTGACACTTTGAACTTTTGCTGACGTCATCCTCATTCTTGTCACGAAATCGTGACGCTTTCGGCTTCCAGCTGCCTTTCTTGCACCCTGTCATGAAATCGTGACACTTTCAATTTTGCTGACGTCATCCTCATTCTTGTCGTGAAATCGTGACGCTTTCGGCTTCCAGCTGCCTTTCTTGCACCCTGTCGTGAAATCGTGACACTTTCAATTTTGCTGACGTCATCCTCATCTTTGTCGCGAAATCATGACGCTTTCGGCATCCGTACATTTCTTGCTTCATGCGGTAGCGAAATCGCTACAACTTTGTGCCTTGTGCTTTCGACATGCTTCATCTTTGAGTTCTGCGCTTTTGACTGGTAGCAAATCGCTACACCTTCGCTTTGTGCACTTTTGACTTGTAGCGAAATCGCTACACCTTCGTGTTGTGCTTTTTCAACTTGTAGCGAAATCGCTACACCTTTGTTTTGGCATTTAGCGGAAATCGCTACACCTTTGAGTTCTGCATCTTTGACTTGTAGCGAAATCGCTACACCTTTGCGTCTTGCAGTTTCGACTTGTAGCGAAATCGCTACAACTTTTCACTTAACACTTTCTCCCTGCTTTGGCCAGCGAAAATTCAACATGTAGCGAAATCGCTACAATTTCTCGACTTAGCTTCTTGGCCTCCAACATGTCGTGAAATCATGACAGTTTGCCTTGCGCCTTCTCTCTCCTCATTTTTGTCACGAAATCGTGACATTTTCAGCTGCGTCTTCTCTCTCCTCATTTTGGTCGCGATATCGCGACATTTTCAGCTGCGTCTTCTCTCTCCTCCGACTTGTCGTGAAATCGTGACATTTTCGGCTGTGCCTTCTCTCTCCTCAGACTTGTCGCGAAATCGCGACAGAAAACATGTCGCGATATCGCGACAGTTTTCTAACTTGTCTTTTTCTTCGAATTTTTTCTGTCTTCTGCATCTGAATGACTCCTGAACTGTCTGTCCATTGCATCATTAGATCTAACTTCCTGTGTTGACAACAATGACAAACTTCTTGCACCTCCTTGCTCAACAATCCATAGGGCTCACCCACCTCTACCTGGTCCTCCTCAGGGGCATCCTGCATAGCCTCATCTGCTGCCTTAGCCCCCTCACCCCCAAGGGCCCCTGTGCCTCGCCATCGGTGCATCGTCGACCATGAGTCATACCCTCTGTAGTATTGATATCCTCCACATTAGGGGCATCTACTATAGGATACACCTCCTCTTCCACCTCCTCCACTATAGGCCAACTCCGTATCCTCTCATCCCCATGGTGCTGATACACCACTGGCTCCTTAGGAAATCCTTGATGTAGCCCAAACTACCGCATAACCCAAGAAAAAGGGAAGTACTCCTACTCAGTTCCATGCCTCACAATCAACCATCTACCTCACCTCACCTGGTAGAGCTACTCTCCAATATTAGACCAATTTGGACAGTCCCTATAGGATCGACATATCACCTGCCCTAGCACTAATCATGATATAGCATCAGTGTAGTGATCCATATCACCTAAAAAATAATGACTATGTCCTCTCTCTTGAGCCCTCTACCATAGGATACCATATCCTCCCTATCTGCTAGTTGTACCTAGGTCATCCAGTGTAGTCCATATGGTCACCCCACAACTATGTTTTACCATCCCAAACACTGCAGCAAAAAGCTACACCCCAAGCCATTTTTTTGATGGCAAAAGATCTTGTATAACTTATCTTAGAGTTGTACCAGTAGTGTAGTCCTCAAGCCATCACTAGTGGCTTCTTCATGGTGCACCCCACAAATGCGTATACCAACTCCAATAGGTTCCACAAGAACCTAGCTCTTAAGGAATCATGGAGAAGCATATTGGAGATGAGGTTCATCAATAGTGCATGCCTCACCTCTAATATCCCCTTATCATACTAGAATACCACCAGTATCCCTCCGTTCTGGTAGTCTGCATAGTACCTCATTAGCACTACACATCTCAGGTCATAATGTGTATAGTGGATCGATCACCCCTCTATCAAAATTCATAGAATCTGGTAGATGTCCTCTAGCATCACCATCATCTCCCCCATAGGTAGGTGGAAGGTGTTGGTGCGTAGGTCCTATAAGCTAATGAGGGTGATAAAGTAGGCATGGTGACCTATCACAGGATCCAACCGTGTAACCTACCTAAGCCCCATGGCATCAAGCTATTCCTAGTCAACCTCTATCAAGACATCTTGAGTGGTCTCAAAGAGCTTCAGTTTTTGGTACTGACTCTTCACCACCTGGACCACCTGGTAAGGATCTGTAAAGCAATAAGTAAGCATTCACCATGATTCAAGATAGCCTCTAAAATGTCCAAAAACAATACAAAACTAATCTACAAAAGCAATCTAATTGTGTAAAAACATAAATAAAACATAAATATAATATATTATATATAAATTAGGTTTAATTACATATTATATAATGTGATATACCTAAAAAAAAATCACTACACTTTTAAAAGCAAGAATAATGCGATAATCAAGTTAGTACATACCCGCCTAGCATCGGCTACTTCTCTAGATGCCTCAGCTTGCTGAATCATGGAGATTGTGGGATGAGTTTGACAGTGCTTTGCTATGTAAAATTTCTCTCCTCCTCCTCACCTCTCAAATTGCAAAAGAGAACATGCAATAATGAGCCCAAAAATCATATTTGAGGTTTATATAGGATTATCACAGTCACATTTGTCCCAGGGTGGGGTGAACACACTTCTGGCCATTCATCCCACCCTGGGATGAATACCAAATTTGCATTCGTACTACCTACAAGAACCCTAACGTTCTTGTGTAAATTTGATAAATAGTTTAATATAAAATGTAATCACAGGCCACTTAAAGGGGGCTCCTTTGTAATCGCTTTGCCGCTATAGGGGGCTCCCTCATTGCCACTTATAGGGGGCTCCCTCTTTAGAATCTATGCTTCTTATTCTTCTTCTTTGGATGATTTGTGTGAATGGCCAACCTAATATATATATCTACCCTAAATCTATGTTGGTGAAGAGACATGATGGTTCACGTTATGAAGAGATGTGATGGTTCACTTTATGAGTTAATAATATAATAATTAAATGATTAATAATACTAACTAATACTAAATAATAATGTTAGCATGGAGGATCCTAACATGAAACCTTCCTTAAAAAAAGCTTTGTCCTGAAATCTCAAAGTGAGGAGGTTTGTCCTTTGTTTTCCAAGAAGGATTTACGTAAGTTCTTGGACTCTTTTAATGTCATACTTTCGTAGGCAGGGATATCGAGAAGGATAAAGCGTTAGCGGGGGGCTTCCAGAAAAATTAGTAAATGTGTGTGATGAGGGAATGGAAACCCTTGGAGTTCTTCAAACGCCTTAAAATGATGCATAAAAAGAGGTGGTAAAACTTCTACATTCTCTTTTTGTTCCCTAGGAGAGGCAATGGAGGAGTGTGCAGTTACCTTTTTGCCTTGTTATTGAATAGGTTTGATCTTGTGGCGATAACTCACTATTGGAGAGGAAATTGAGTGTAGTTCTTGTAGAGTGCATGTTCGGCCATAATGAGTCACTTCAAGAATTTCTACCTCATCCTTACCCAATGCATCGATCAATTCTGGCATATCGACCTCATTGTCTTTATTGTTGTGAGTAGGTGTGCCAAGAACTTCGAAAATAACTACCTCATCTTTGCCTTTTAGGGATTGACAAGGATCAACTTAATTTCATAAATACAATTTTAGTGTAATGCATTTCTTATGGGATCCAAATTGCTCATCATAATTATCATAGAGGTCTTTCGCTCATCATTCCTTCACTTCCTTCGGGATGAGGTACTCAACCTGCAAGGGTCGATTAGGTTTTGGGGCATTGTAAGTGGTTTGTGCTTTCCCAATAGGTGTTTTCCTAATCAACATTGAGTATTGAATTTTTATTTGGCTAATTTGGTCAATCCATAGGTCTACATCATGGTATAGGGATTGAACCTTGTCACCTCCATTCTAATTTCCTCTTTCAATCCACTAATGAAGCTATTGATGAGAATTGATTCATCCAACCCTATGTTGTGTTTGGTGATATCCTCAAACCGAGTTTGATACTCATGCATGGAAGTGATTTGATGAAGATCTTTGAGAAATTCCCACATGACTGGGTCCCACATGGCTCTGATACCAAATGCAAGAACCCTGATGTTCTTGTGTAAATTTGATAAATAATTTAATATAAAATGTAATCACAGGCCACTTAAATGGGGCTCCCTTGTAATCACTTTGTTGCTATAGGGGGCTCCCTTCTTACCACTTATAGGGGGATCCCTCTTTAGAATATATGCTTATTTTTTTTCTTATTTGGATGATTTGTATGAATGGCCAACCTAATATATATCTACCCTAAATCTACATTGGTGAAGAGACGTGATGGTTCACGTTATGAAGAGATGTGATGGTTCACTTTATGAGTTAATAATATAATAATTAAATGATTAATAAAACTAAATAATACTAAATAATAATTTTAGGATGGAGGATCCTAACACCACCCTAGGATGAACACAAATTTTAAATCAAAACAACTTAAAATGCACCAAAACGGGTCCAAAAACCCACAAAAATAGCTCAATTTTGGTCAATTTTTCACATAATACAAGAAGTAAAATAAAAGGCCATCAAGGCTTGGAAATTATATCACTTCACTACCTAATAAGGCTAGTATAGTTGGACCACTCCACAGGAATGATGTCTTTCCTTCATTTCCTCCCCAAAAGGCACCAAAAACAAAAGGGTCCAAAACCCACCAAAAATAAGTCAAATTTGATGGAATTCATTAAAGATCAATATGGAACCCGAATTCACCATGGATACATTGTTGAGTTACTACTTAAATCTCTAATAATTCCATGATGGCTAGACCACCCCATGGGGATGAGGTTTTCAAATCGTTTCTTCCATGAAGCATCAATACCATTGTCAAATTCCTTCCAAAATTACTCCATTTTTCAATGAGTATAACAGAAGGTAACCTTAACCAAAGTCATCTGGGTCAAGTGACTCATCACTTTTCTCACTGTTCATTCCCTCATCAACTTTTCACTTAATAGGGTAGTCATACTCAGTTCCAAATCAATAAGCACACACTCAATCAAGCAAATTGTGTTCATTCAAAGAATTATTGACAAAGACAATCATGCTCCTACTTGGGTCAGAAAACAAGCACAAAATATCAAATAAAAATGCTTGGCATTCTATAAGCATGAAAAACTAGGCCTCCTAATTCATGACTAAACAATAGCCAAGATCAAGCAAGTTCCTTAGCTCATCAAAAGCAAGGATTCAAGAACTCATGCTCTTTCCAAGATTGGGGCATCTAAAGTTGGTTAGGTTCTGAATAACCTCAATCATTGAAAATTCTAGTCATCTATTTTTTCTCAGCATTGTGCTTCACACAATGCATCCCAAAAAAGGCATCTATAGACACTAAAATCTTGTCAATAGGATTTTGCTACCGAAAGGAACTACTAAGTTGACGCACCAAGGCCCCTAGGGCAGCCCTTAGAAGGTATACAGTGGTTCTAGCAACTTAGTGCAAGGTTTTGGAATGTTATAGGCCTTTTTTGGGATATTTTGACCCCTTGTTCCTCCTCATCCCACCCTGGGATGAATACAGATCCTATTCATCCCACCTTGGAGAAAATAGCAACATTCATCCCAGGGTTGGACGAATATTAGGTTTGATTAACAAAAAGTTAAATCTAGACAAATGGTGTCTGGTAACAGTAATTTATCCTACCTAACCACACCTATAAGTTAGATCATGTAGTATATTTATGCCATGCTTCATAAGGGAGGCCAAATTGGGATATTCTCTTCCCCCTCCAATGCATGCCACTCCGGTGGCCAAGTGGCGCCTCTTGCCACACATGCCCTTGCATGCCCTTTTGCACATGAGCCCCCTGTGGCTGTAAAATGGATGAATTTTCCACACAAATAATGTAGAGGAGTTTAAGGTTTATGCAATAGAGTGCTACCGATATTTCTCCTCACCTAATTGTGCCCTCTTCCCCTCAAGATATTTTCTTAGCGAAGGAGGTTATCGAGTGACTTAAAGAGATGCAATTTGTTTACAAAGACCTATAAATCGAGTGAATTTCCACACCAAATTTGACAACAATACCTCCCATAGTTTTTGGACCATTATCCAATAGAATTGGTTGTAAAATTTAGGTAAAATCGATGGGCGTCCCGCACCTGGGTGCCCCCCAATTTGTGATAGTCGAATTCATCCCACCCTATAATGAATATAGATATACTAACAATTTTTTGTATATGTTTAAATACAAATTTTCTATACTATCATATGATGCTACAATTTAAATTTTATGCTTTTCTGAGTTATATTGGCCGAGATATCGCGATTTGAAGTTTTTGTAGGCTTGTAGGACCCAATGGAGCATGTATTAGGATCTGGGCCTGATTTCTGAAATATAACCATATGGGTTGTTTTAAAATGCTATTTTATGCATTCTATCCAATTTTCATATATTTTGGATATGTTTATGGGTAGAAATTGCTTGGATCATATTTTACATGTTGGAGAAACGCACTGCGATTACACCATGCCGACATATGCAATTTTAGTGCAATTTCTAGTGATATCTTTACAAAAACTCTTATTTTAATTACACTATAATTTTATAGAATTTTACTTTGATTTGGTATAGTAAAACTACATATGCTCATTTCTTGCCTATGGGGATTACATGTTTTAGATCATACACACTTGCTATTTGATATTTCTTGTTTCCTTGTGTGTAGGTGTAGTTCATACAGTGCATTGGTGAAGTAGCGTAGGACATCAATATTATAAATACAAGTGGAAGAAACCTTTGGCCCACCCACTTCAAGTGTGGAAAAACGGAAAGACACTGGATGTGCACCAGATTATCTTGAAGGATTTAATCCTTGGGCACCCAAAATTTGTAACAGTTGTATCAATCATTTGAGCCCTCAAAGGGGAAATATTTGTAACCTATATTTGATCTACTTAATTAATAAGAAATCAATTTGCTTCATTTCTTGTTATTTGCTATATTTCCATCTTACTTGCATGCTTCGAATTTGATGCTCATTAGACATAGGGGATAGATGCAATTTGTTACCCATATTTAGGTGTAAAATTTTTCCCTACTTAAGATTCATATTTACTCAAAGGTTCTAATTTTGCACCATGGAAAACAAACATGAGAGCCAACCTTCAGGTTGAAGATTTGTGGGATGTAGTGACTGACACTACAAAACATCCTGCTTCACCAGGGCTAGATCAAGAGGTATTTGATAAGAAGGATAGAAGGTATCTCATGTTTATTCTACTTGATAATATAGATGAGATACAACATCATATTTGTTATGCAAAATATGGTAAAGAAGCTTGGGATGCTTTGATTACCATTTATGAATGGAAGAACCAATCCACTATTCTTAACCTTTAAACTCAACTACATACATTCAGTATGAAATTTGGTGAGATGAGATATTCCTATGTAGAGTGGTAGAATTAAAATCCAAGTTGAATTCTATGGTAGAATCAGTGGTAGATACTCTCTTGACTTCAATAATTTTGAGAGCTTTGCATAATCCTACAAGGTGTTAATCACATCTCTACAAGTGTTTGGTAGGCAAGTTACTTTTGTGGAGTTGGTAAATTTGCTTCAAACTGAGGAGGCAAATTAACTTCAAAGATATGAAGTGCCAAATAATGCACTTTACTTCAAAGGGAGGATATTCATCCAAAGGAAAAGGGAAACAACCTCACCAGAAAGAAAAGAAATATTGCAAAATCTATGAAATGGATAACCATGTTACCAACAGGTGCTGGTTTAAGAATAAACAAAATAATGACCAAGATCACCAGAAAAATGGAAAGGGGAAATACAAACCACATAAGAAGAATAAGCAACACAAGAAATATGTTTCTTATGAGGAATCAGAATCTGACTCTGAGAGAGCATACAAGGTGCTCTTGACCAACACATCTTCTTAGAAGAAGGATCATGTGTGGTATATTGATTTCGGTGCTAGAAAACACATGATTGGTGATAGATCATGGTTTGATACTTTTGAGGCAAAGGAAGGCAAACCAGTGACAATTTATGATGATAATACCTAACGAGTCCAATGTGAAGGAGATATTTTAGTCACTCTTCCATATGGAAATTGTCATACTGATAAAGTTCTCTATGTGCTTGGATTGGTAAACAATTTGTTGTCAACCCCTTAGATCTTGGATAAAAAAATGGATGTTGTTTTCAAAGTTGAGGATGGAAGGAAGCGATGCTTCATCACCAGAAAGGGAAAGCATGTAGAAACAGGTTTATACAAGTATGGCTTGTTTATCTTAGATGCCATTTCTATACCTCATTTTTCCATGGTGGAAAATACAAAGGAGACCACTTCTCTTGGGCACAAGAGATATGGGCATCTAAGTTCAATATATTTGCTTGATTTGAGTAAATATGAGATGGTGAAAGGTATTCCCAACCTTTCACCCATTTTGCTAGTTTTCTTGGGTTGCTTAGTAGGGAAGCAACATCAAGTACCTTTTGAGGTGAGCTCTTCATGAGCTAAGAAACCTTTGGAGTTGGTAGACATCGATTTGTGCAATCCTATGCCAAACAACTATGGTGGAAAGAGGTATTTTCAATTTTTTGTTGATGATTACTCATGGAAGATTTAGGTTTTATTTTTACAATTGAAATCAGAGGTATTTTTGTACTTTCAATAGTTCAATAAGAGTGTTTATAAGGAGTCGGTATGTTCCATCAAGACCCTCTACTCAGATCAAGGGGGGAATATACCTCCAAATATTTTTCACATTTTTTGAATTCACATGGGATTAAGAGATATATGACAACAACCTATACTCCAAAATAAAATGGGGTTGTTGAGAGGAGGAATGAAGAACACAAGCTTATACTGAGAGGGGGGTGAACAGTATAAGACCACTTTTTACTTTTCTTTCCCAATCAATATTATGCAATGTATAGATAGCAATATCAACAATAGTAATCAAAGCAATGCACAAATCACCACACACAATAGAGACACCAATTTAACGTGGTTCACCCAATGTGGGCTACTCCACGGAGAAAATATTTCACTAAAATTTTCTCAATCAATCTCTTGGGAATCCTTTCCCTATTACAATGTTTATGGACCTCTATCCAAAGGAGACACCAATCCCCTAATCAAGTTCATGGATCTCTATCCATAGGAGAACTCCTTTCTCCTTAGCTCTGACTGGTGATCTTCTAGAAGAACTATTGCCCCCACTACTCTGGCTAATGGATCTCTATCCACTGAAGACACCTATCCTCACTGCCCTGGCTAATGGATCTCTATCCACTAGAGACTATCATCCTCTATACTCTATCACCTTCAAAGCTCTATCTCAAATCTGCACTAAACACAGTCCTTCGATCTAGCACAAATCTACTCAATCTCTATCCTCTAATCTACACTAAACACAGTCCTTCAATCTAGCACAAATCTATCCTCAATATCTATCCTCTGAACTACACTAAACATAGTCCTTCGGTCTAGCACAAATATATCCTCAATATCTATCCTCAAGCCTTAACACAAAGCTTGACTCAATCTCAAATCAACTCTGCTAGATCTACCCCAAACCTTAACTCAAGGTTTGAACAAATCAATCAATCAACTCTGCTCTCAAGTCTTCTCAAAGACTTATCTCAAATCTGCCTTGTAAGCTTCCACAAAATCTCACACTAATCTATCCACAAGTCCTCTCTAGAACTTGTCCAAATATACTCTCAAGTCTTCACTAAGACTTACCTCAAATCTACTCAACAAGTCCTCACTAGAACTTGTCCAAATCTCTCAATAAGTCCTCACTAGAACTTATCCAAACTCATAGAAACATAAAGAGAATTGTTAGAGACTCAATATGCTTCACATTCACCACAATGCTCAATTACTTTCAATCACTCTTTTAGAAACATATAGAGAATTTTTAGAGACTCAATATGCTTCACACTCACTACAACTCTCAATCACTTTCAATCACTCTTTTATCACAGAAACATATAGAGAATTGTTAGAGACTCAATATGTTTCACACTCATCAACACTCAACCTCTTTCTCAAATCAATTCAGAATATAGAACAATTTGTTTCATAGAACTTGAACTATCACATCAACACATCCACTTGACTAGGCTCAACCAACTCTACTCAACCAATCACTCAATGAAATAATCCTTGCTCACAAACCCTAGTCCAAGCATATGAACACTCACTCAAATGTTTCCAACAATGCTTATCAATCAATCTCACATAACAATGATACTCATGATCTTTGCAAACCCTAGTTCAAGTTCTTCACTCAACTAATCACTTCAACAACAATGCTTATAAAACAATCTTCACATAACAATGATACTCATGATCTTTGCAAACCCTAGTTCAAGTTCTTCACTCAACTTAATCACTTCAACAACAATGCTTATAAAACAAGGTTTTATCAACAACTCTTTATTCCAGAAAACCTTGAAGCATTAATTCAAAACACACTCAACAATGCTTACCAAACAATCCTTTTCACTCCAACTTTGCATTCACAACATTCAACAATCACTCACTAGGAAGATGTGCCCATACCTTTTGTTTGATGTAGAAGTGCCCTTAGAAAACCTGTCTCAATCACAATTTTCTTCTTTGCCAATTTCAATGGTTAGATGACAAAATATCACACTAACTCTCTTTCAAAATATTTCTCAAACACAAAAATAATCAATCCCAAATACACCTTATTACTCCTTCTTGAAATTAGCAATCATCAAATCACACATAAAAATAATCACTCAAATTGCTCCTTATAATCTCCAATTTAATAAATCAATCTTTCAAAAATAACCCTTCAGAAATAATAATTGCCTACCCTTTTATCTCCCTCAAAACACTTAATAACCAATATTAATTTAGGCAAAAATTAAATCTTATAAACCATCAAAACAATTATTTTTCAACCTTAGGCACATAAAAATATTTATATTTTTCTTCAACCTTAGCACATCCCAAATTAAGCGACCAACATAACAATCAACAACGCATACCTTTCTCTCAACCACTAAAAGGCCTCGATGGGTTTTGACCCTGAAACCTCTCCATCGAGCGCCTTACCAAGGTGCTAGCCCACCACATGGGCTAGGCGCTCCCACGAGAAGGGGAAGGTGCTAGCCTCCCTTTGTTCCTCATGCTAGGCATTGTTCACAAAATGAAAACCTTCCTCCCTTGCAAAACATGAACCCCATAGGATTCGAACCTCATCCTCCCTACCAACAAACATCTTAACACCTTCCACCATCACCAACTACGCTACATAGCGCTTGTGCAAATTGAGAGGAGCCTTGCTCCTATTTGTTCCTTTTCTTCCATCGAAGACTTTTCAAACACAAAAATCATTGCTTTCTCTTTGCGCATAAATTAGAACATAGGCATTCGAATAAATCATGAGGGGAGTCTTAAGGCAAAGGTTTTACCTTTATATATATGATGCCTTATTGTCATAACACGTCGATGCTCAAATCAAATTTAAAATTTGATTTATAAACTTAGCTTTATAACCCTTTTTAGGGTTTATTTAAATTAATAAAAATTAATTTATAATTAAATTAAAATTAACTTATAATTAACTTAAGTAACATGAAAGTTAATTAAATTAATTAATAAATTAATTTATAATAAAATTATATTAATTAATTTAAATTTCCTTTTTAATATTATAATAAACTATTATAATATTATTTTCCTGGGCCTCTTCTTTGCCCTTTGGACCTCATCTGACTTCCTAGAACCGGGTCTTGATCAACTGAAGGTGGACTATCCTTTTGCACTTATTGGAGAACCTAAAACTGATGTTGCCCACTGAAACTACCACTGACTAGTGTTGAAAGCTTGACATCAATGACCACTCACTCTTGACATCAATGACAACTCATCTACTCAAAATGTCCAACAATATCCCCCTTTGTCATTGATGGCAACCCAAATTATTTTTACCAAAACTTGACATTTTTCCTATTCTACTCCCCCTAGGAAATTGCTCCCCCTGACTCAATGCTCTCTCCTTAAACCAAATCTCTCCCCCTTACTCAAATATCTCCCCCTTTGACATCAATGGCAAAGGGTCACCTTTGGGGCTCGGGGCTAAGAATGAGTCTCTTAGCTTAGCCCCTCCCCCACCTCCTCTTGAGGTGGTTAATTCTAGGGTGGGAGTATTTCTACTCCCAACAAGCACTGGTCTTTACCTTTGTCCTCTTTCCTTCTCATATGATCCTTATGATTCCTTTGATTATTCCTATTCATGTCCATGTTCCTTTCTATTCATATTCTTTCTACTCATGTCCATATTCCATATTCCATATTCTATTCATTTCCATATTCTTTTCATGTCCATATTCCTATTCATGTTCCTATTCATGCTTGATTCTAGAATGTCTGCTCTACACCACTTTGTTGTATGTCCATCATTATTGCACTTATAACACTTAATGTTATTATTCCTTGGAGGTGCAAATATCTTGGGATTTCTCCTGGTGAAGCCATATCTGTTCCTATCATGTACCTTGCAATTCATTGCCTTGTGACCAAACTGATTACATGAGTAGCAATACCCATGGAAAAGTTACATATTCCTGAAGTTCCCATATTCTTGTCTTTCATGTGTCCTACACTATGAAGCCATGTGCCCAAATCTGTGACATGAGAAACATCATCCATTGAAATTTCCTTGCCTTGACCTCATTGGTCTCTTAGTCTCTTTTTCTCTATGTTGGTTCCTGTTCCATATATTTCTTCTTTGTGCATTGTTCCTTTCCTTGTTGAAATTTCTATTGTCCAACTCATCCTCAGAAGTCTCACTTTCTTCTATACTAAGTTTCTTCTTCTTCAGAACTTGAGGTTGACTCTTCTTCTTATTTCTTTTGAGCCTATTCAAAACCAAGACCTATTTTATTTGTTGACCTTCTTTGTACCTTGATCATCTTATCTACAATATTTGAACTCTTTCCAAACTTGTGTAGCTTATCCTTGGACTTTTCTAAATCTTCCCTTAGTAGAGCTACTTCTTGTTCTAACTTTTCACATTCTAAGACCTTTGCTTCTAGCTTATCCTTGAACTTATTTGTCTTAGCCATTGACTTGTTTAGATCCTCTATAAGCTTTCCTCTCTCTTCATCACATTCTTGAAACTGAATCTCAAGTTGGGAGTTTTGCTTTCTTACCTTCTTTAAAGTTTTAAGAGCATAAATAAGCTCTCCCTCAAGATCAACTCCTCCTTTTTCTTATTCTTCCTCTATTTGTTTGCCTTTGAGAACATCTTCATTCTATTTTGACTTGTCTTCTATAGGATCACCTTCTTCTTCTTCTAGTGCCATTAGAATATTCTCTTCTAGTCCTTCAAGTGTATCCTCATATTCATCATCACTGAAACTAAAACCATTCCTTGTACAACTATCTTCAAGATGTCCAAAATTACCACATCTAAAACACTTGAGAATTATTGGTGACCTTTTCTTAACTTCTTCTTTTTCTTCAATCAGAAATAGGACTTCATCTTTATCATTACTTGAAGAAACTAGCATCACTATCACTTGAGTACTTACTTGCCTTGTCTGCATAGTAGCTCCTCTTTTGTCTTTGAAAGAACTTCTTTCCTTGTTTGCCTTGTCCATCCTTGCCTTTCTTTTGGTACCTGTATCTTTTTGATTCCCTGTTCTTGTGATCCTATTTTTCTTCATCATTGTTATTTTTAGCTTCTTGAAAATCAGTTGCATAGTGACCATACTTTCCACAATTGAAACATCTAACAGATTTTGCATCTTTAAATCTTCTTGAATCCTTATTCCTTCTACCATAATTAGCTTCTTCATCACTAGATGACTCATTGCTTGAATCTGAATTTTTGCCCTTTGTCTTCTTAGTAGCTTTGAATGTTGCTTCCTTCCGAGAATTAGGTTCCTCTTTTGTTCTTAACTCAAAAGCTATAAGAATACCAAGTAACATATCTCTTGTCAAAGAATCACCATCTTTTGATTCTTCTATAGCAGAAATATTTTCACTAAATATTTTTGGAAGAGATCTTAAGACCTTATCACAAACATCAGATTCTTCAACATTAAGTCCAAGTCCTTGCATGGCATTAACAACCTCATCTACCCGAAGTAGATAAGTACTAATATTTTCCTCATCCTTCATTCTTAATTCTTCAAATTGTCCTTTGAGATTTCATATCTTTACCTTTTTGACACTTTTATCTCCTTCATATATGCTTTGCAACTTATCCCAAATTCCTTTTGCATCTTTACAATGCATAACTTTTATTGATTCTGTTCTATGCAAACCTCTCAAAATTGCATTCATTGCTTTTGAATTGTAATGTTGTAGAAGCTTACCTTCCTTATCTGTAGGTGGATCAACTGGTGGTATGTATCCATTTTCAACTGCTTCCCAAATTTCATTGCCAAGTGCCATCAAGTGAATCTTCATTCTCATACTCCAAAATATATAATCACTTCCATAAAATATTGGTGTTGAATTATCTGAGGACACATTCTTAGAATCCATTGTGTTCTTGAAAGCTTTTCCTTCAAGTTGTTAAACTCTTTCGAAGGAACCCGCTCTGATACCAATTGAAGAACACAAGCTTATACTGAGAGGGGGGTGAACAGTATAAGACCACTTTTTACTTTTCTTTCCCAATCAATATTATGCAATGTATAGATAGCAATATCAACAATAGTAATCAAAGCAATGCACAAATCACCACACACAATAGAGACACCAATTTTACGTGGTTCACCCAATGTGGGCTACTCCATGGAGAAAATATTTCACTAAAATTTTCTCAATCAATCTCTTGGGAATCCTTTCCCTATTACAATATTTATGGACCTCTATCCAAAGGAGACACCAATCCCCTAATCAAGTTCATGGATCTCTATCCATAGGAGAACTCCTTTCTCCTTAGCTCTGACTAGTGATCTTCTAGAAGAACTATTACCCCCACTACTCTAGCTAATGGATCTCTATCCACTGAAGACACCTATCCTCACTACCCTAGCTAATGGATCTCTATCCACTAGAGACTATCATCCTCTATACTCTATCACCTTCAAATCTCTATCTCAAATCTACACTAAACATAGTCCTTCGGTCTAGCACAAATCTACTCATATCTATTTGTCACTATCCTCAAATATACACCAAACTCTATCCTCAAATATGCACTAAACATAGTCCTTCGATCTAGCACAAATATATCCTCAATATCTATCCTCTGATCTGCACTAAACACAGTCCTTCGATCTAGCACAAATCTATCCTCAATATCTATCCTCAAGCCTTAACACAAAGCTTGACTCAATCTCAAATCAACTCTACTAGATCTACCCCAAACCTTAACTCAAGGTTTGAACAAATCAATCAATCAAATCTACTCACAAGTCTTCTCAAATACTTATCTCAAATATGCCTTGTAAGCTTCCACAAAATCTCACACTAATCTATCCACAAGTCCTCTCTAGAACTTGTCCAAATCTACTCAACAAGTCTTCACTAAGACTTACCTCAAATCTGCTCAACAAGTCCTCACTAGAACTTGTCCAAATATGCTCAATAAGTCCTCACTAGAACTTATCCAAACTCATAGAAACATAAAGAGAATTGTTAGAGACTCAATATGCTTCACACTCATCACAATGCTCAATTACTTTCAATCACTCTTTTAGAAACATATAGAGAATTGTTAGAGACTCAATATGCTTCACATTCACCAAAATCTCAATCACTTTCAATCACTCTTTTATCACAGAAACATATAGAGAATTTTTAGAGACTCAATATGTTTCACACTCATCAACACTCAATCTCTTTCTCAAATCAATTCAGAATATAGAACAATTTGTTTCATAGAACTTGAACTATCACATCAACACATCCACTTGACTAGGCTCAACCAACTCTACTCAACCAATCACTCAATGAAATAATCCTTGCTCACAAACCCTAGTCCAAGCATATGAACACTCACTCAAATATTTCCAACAATGCTTATCAATCAATCTCACATAACAATGATACTCATGATCTTTGCAAACCCTAGTTCAAGTTCTTCACTCAACTAATCACTTCAACAACAATGCTTATAAAACAATCTTCACATAACAATGATACTCATGATCTTTGCAAACCCTAGTTCAAGTTCTTCACTCAACTTAATCACTTCAACAACAATGCTTATAAAACAAGGTTTTATCAACAACTCTTTATTCCAGAAAACCTTGAAGCATTAATTCAAAACACACTCAACAATGCTTACCAAACAATCCTTTTCACTCCAACTTTGCATTCACAACATTCAACAATCACTCACTAGGAAGATGTGCCCATACCTTTTGTTTGATGTAGAAGTGCCCTTAGAAAACCTGTCTCAATCACAATTTTCTTCTTTGCCAATTTCAATGGTTAGATGACAAAATATCACACTAACTCTCTTTCAAAATATTTCTCAAACACAAAAATAATCAATCCCAAATACACCTTATTACTCCTTGAAATTAGAAATCATCAAATTACACATAAAAATAATCACTCAAATTGCTCCTTATAATCTCCAATTTAATAAATCAATCTTTCAAAAATAACCCTTCAGAAATAATAATTGCCTACCCTTTTATCTCCCTCAAAACACTTAATAACCAATATTAATTTAGGCAAAAATTAAATCTTATAACCCATCAAAACAATTATTTTTCAACCTTAGGCACATAAAAATATTTTTATTTTTCTTCAACCTTAGCACATCCAAATTAAGCGACAAACATAACAATCATCAACGCATACCTTTCTCTCAACCACTAAAAGGCCTCGATGGGTTTTGACCCTGAAACCTCTCCATCGAGCACCTTACCAAGGTGCTAGCCCACCACGTGGGCTAGGCGCTCCCATGGGAAGGGGAAGGCACTAGCCTCCCTTTATTCCCTATGCTAGGCACACTTTCACAAAATGAAGACCTTCCTTCCTTGCAAAACATGAACCCCATGGGATTCGAACCTGCATCCTCCCTACCAAAAACATCTTAACACCTTCCACCATCACCAACTATGCTACGCGATGCGTGTGCAAAGTGAGAGGAGCCTTGCTCCTATTTGTTCCTTTTCTTCCATCGAAGACTTTTCAAACACAAAAATCATTGCTTTCTTTCTACGCATAAATCTAGAACATAGGCATTCAAATAATTCATGAGGGGAGACTTAAGGCAAAGGTTTTACCTTTATATATATGATGCCTTGATGTTATAACACGTCGATGCTTCAAATCGAATTTTAAATTTGATTTATAAACTTTGCTTTATAACCCTTTTTAGGGTTTATTTAAATTAATAAAAATTAATTTATAATTAAATTAAAATTAACTTATAATTAACTTAAGTAACATGAAAGTTAATTAATAAATTAATTTATAATAAAATTATATTAATTAATTTATAATTAATTTAAATTTCCTTTTTAATATTATAATAAACTATTATAATATTATTTTCCTGGGCCTCTTCTTTGCCCTTTGGACCTCATCTGACTTCCTGGAACCGGGTCTTGATCAACTGAAGGTGGACTATCCTTTTGCACTTATTGGAGAACCTGAAACTGATGTTGCCCACTAAAACTACCACTGACTAGTGTTGAAAGCTTGACATCAATGACCACTCACTCTTGACATCAATGACAACTCATCTACTCAAAATGTCCAACAAGGAACATTTCCATCATGGAAATGGTTTATTGTATGCTTACGAGAGCACATCTTGAGCAGTAGTATTGGGTAGAAGCAGTGAATAGAACAACGTACTTCCTAAATAGAGCACCTACAGAAGCTCTATAGGGCATGACTCTACAAGAAGCATTTAGTGGTAGGAAACCCTCCATTTCTCATATAAGGATTTTTGGGTGTAAGGCATTCATGCACATTTTAAAATAGAAGAGAAAGAAGTTAGATGTAAAAAACCTTGTAGTGTATTTTTCTTGGTTATTATGAGCATTCAAAGGGATTTCGGTTGATCGATCCTCAAACAAAGAAAATACACACCAGTAGAGACATGGTATTTGATGAAGCTTTCTCATAAAATAACACATCTATAGCTGTATACTTGGATTAATAGGAGCCTAAGAAAGAGACTCCACCCCCACAAAAAAAGGTTCCACAATGGTATGCTAGCACATTGAGAGATTCAAAGTTGACTTCACTTCCATATTTAACTCTAGATGAATATTGCACACGCAATATGAATCAGCAGATGAGAGCAAAGGCATCAACTTTAGAGGTTGATGAGATTTACCAATAGTTTGATGAACTCTATGTAGATACAGAGGAATATAGACAAGTAGATATGGATGATGAAATGGTTTATATATCTTCATTGCATGAGAATGAACCCACAACAGTTCAAGATGCCTTTAGTGAGCCTTAGTGGAAGGCTGCTATGGATGCTGAACATACATATTTCATGAAAAATAACACATGAAAGCTAGTTGATCTACCTTTAGGAAAAAATTCCATTGGCTACAAATGGGTGTTCAAAGTGAAGTATAAGACATATGGAACTATTGATAAGCATAAGGTCCATCTTGTTGCAAAAGGTTATGCTCAAAAAGAAGGTATATATTATGAATATACTTTGCAACCACAACAAGAATGACTACCATTCGAGTACTTTGTGCCATGGTGGCTCATTTCGAGTGGAAGTTACATCAAATGGATATCAAAAGTGCCTTCTTGAATGGTGATATACAAGAAGTGTATATGACCCAACCAAAAGGATTTGTGGTTGAAGTAAAAAATAGAAAATTTGCAAGTTGGTCAAATCCTTGTATGGTTTAAAATAAGCTTCACAAGCTTGGTACATTAAAATGGATAGTCACATATTGCAACATGGATTCAAAAGAAGTACTTTAGATGCTAATCTCTATATCAAGAATAATGGTTCTAACATAGTGATTTTGGTACATTATGTGGATAATATGATCATCACTAGAATTTTAGAGAACATGATCAATGTAGTGAAATATGACTTGAAATAATATTTTGAAATGACAGGTCTAGGAATTCTTCACTATTTTCTTGGTTTATAAGTGGCTCAAAAAAGAATCATATCAGAGTGACATAAAATAAGTATGCCAATACATTGATTGAAAAATATCGCATGACTGGTTGCAAGCCAAAAGCAACTCCAATAGAACTAGGAATTTAGTTATTGCGATATGATACTTCTCCACATGTAGATGGTACTCTCTATCACCAACTAATTAGGAGTCTCATATATTTGACAAACACCAGGCCAAATCTTAGTTTTGTTGTGGGTTATCTTTCAAGGTTCATGTAGGAACCTAAGGTGAGTCATTGGAAAGCAAAAAAATGGGTTCTTCATTATATTCATGGTAGTACAAAATATAGCCTAGAGTACAATAAGAATGACAATTTCTTCTTATAGGGATACATGATCTTAGATTATGCTAGATTCATTTATGATCGAAAATCAACCTCTAGATACATTTTCCATATTGGATCTGGACCTATCTCATGGTACAGTAAGAAGCAGTAGGTGATTGCTTTATCTTAAACATAGGTAGAATATAATGCAACACATGGAGCCGTCTACGAGGTGATATGGTTGAGTCACATTCTTTCAAGTATGGGCCTTCCAAAGAAACTTCTAATTCACTTGTTTTGCGCTAACCAAGGTGTCTTGAAGCTTTTTAAGAATCCATTGTTTTATGAATGTACCAAACACATTGACACTCAATTTCATTTCATTTGAGATGAAGTTCCAAGACACAAGATACAACTCTAGTACATTCCCACCAATGAAAAAGTTGCATATATTTTCACTAAGGCACTTGCACGTGTTAAATTTGAATTTTTTTGCAATGTACTTTGTATTTCAAAATAATGTAATAAGGGGGCATGTTAGCAGAGTACATAGCTTATTACATCATATGTTCATATTTCATTATGTGCATTTACTTTTAACTACACTAATTTAAACTTAGGTGGTTAGGGATAGTTGCCAAGGTGGTTGGCATAGTTCAACCAAATATAAACCGCATCTTGATTGTTTTATTTAATCACCACTATTCTAATGCAAATGTTACTCGCTTATGATCAATATCACGTTTACACTAGCTTTAGATACACTAATAAAGAATCTCTAGAAGACAATTTCCATTTACTCAATATCAACATGATTGTCAATTTTTAACTAAATCTAAGATGTTATCCTTGATGAATGTATTTTTAAGATATAATAATATCACCAAAAGATCAACCTAGGATAGCTTTTACATCGATAATCTCATAATTCATTCCCGAATATGAGAAGATCATGTTAAAAATTTAAGATAAATTTTTGAATGCCTAAAGTTTATCTTAAATCCTCTAAATGTATCTTTGGATTCATGTCTAGAAAATTGCTAGGGTGTTGAAAGTATTAAATTATAAGGTAACTTGAAATAATATTGCAATTACCTTGTAAATAATTTATTTTAGAGTGGTATACATCTTTGATTATATAGTAGGTGTCATGTAAGTGTGGAGTTATGTAAGTGAGGTGTCATGTAAGTATGGAGTTATGTAAGAGTTTGTCATTTAGTATGTGCAATCATTAGTATTTTTCCTTGTGTGGATATGTGCAGTCAACAATAGAATTATTATCATGTGGTATTTATTCCATGATAAATATAAGTGTTAGATCTCCTATGTGTGTGAGGAGATGAAATTTTTTTGTAAGTATAAAGTTCAAGGGTTGTGAATGTGAAGAGTCTCATAACCATGTGTATATATTAAGATAAAACAATGTAATCATTGTAGTAATGAAATATTAAAATATTCATCAGTAATATTATTTAATAAGTGTGATATCAAATGTATGTATTTGTGTAAGTATTTTATTGATCCTATCAAAAATATAGTTTAATTTCTAACAATGGTATCAAAGCCACACTCAATATGTTTGTTTAGATCCACACTAGTGCTTGGTGAGAGCATTTTTTAAGATGTCGGGTTGATAAGGACACCTGATTATTGCAACATTTTGGGTTGATGAGTGAATCCATGGATTGAAACAAGTTAGGTTGAATAGAGAACCTAAATTTTAATTTCAAGATTGAAGAGATTGCACAAGTCTAGAGAAGGAAGAGTTATAACTAAAAATAGCCAAGTTCAAAACATTGTTGCTGGAGGAGAGAACCTTGTGAAGAGACACAATTGAGAAGAAGAAAAAATATGGAAGGAGAATTATGTGGCCATGTTTAAAAAATAATTGTTAAGTCTCTCATTATGAGAGAAGTTAGAATATAAGAGTGCCATTGAAAGGCACGTTGAAGGATTTTTCTAAAGAATTTAGGTTGGATAGAGCACTATAAAGAAAAGTGCAACAAAAGGAAATTTCAAACCATTGAAAGAGTCCACAAAAAGTTAGAAGTGCATATACCAAGGAATCCACTAGAGAGGTCTAGTAAATTTAAGTACATGATCATATACTAGAATAAGAAGGTGAAATGTTTAGTAGCAGAGACTACTAGGAAAACCTGGAAAAGAAAGTGTTATAATGTCTGGTAGAGAAGTCAAAATATTTTAGAAGCATGGAGGAAGTGCAAAATAAAAAACATGCATGCAGACTATTAATCAAGTGCAAAGGTATTTAAATTTACCTTTGAATTATTTCATTTAGTAAAATAAAGGAGAAGAGATTATTTTAAAAAAGCAAAGTTGGAAAAAATTATTTTAAAGAATGTAAAAGTAAAGATAAAAGATTACCTTGGAAGAAGATACATTATTTAAAGAAGTTTTTAATTGAAAGGAGGTTAATTACTATGAGCATTATTATTATAAGTGGAAAAAAAAATTTAATTGGAGGAAGTTATAAGGAGATAATTACTAAATATTGAAATTATTATAGTGAAGAAAAAAATATTTGAAGAAGAGAAATATTTATGTTGAAAGTTGATTTATTGATTGAAGAAAAAAAATAATTTATATATTTGAAGGAAAAATATATTATTTAAAAGAAGATATTGAGAAATCAAATATTAAGAAGAATAAAAATAGTTAAAGGAAAGTATATTAATTTGGAAGGAATCCAATTGAAGAAAGAATTTTTTTGAGATAAAATATATTGAAGAGAAGAAAATTGTTTGATAAAAAAATTTAATTTGGGATTAATAAGGATTTCAAAAAAGAAGGAAATTAATTATATTGAAGGGGAAAGAATTATTTGAAGAATATTTTTCAAAAGATATTTATGAAGATATTATTTGAAGTGCAAAATTATTTGGAGGAATATTTTATTTATATTGAAAATTTGTTTCAAAGTATAAAATTTAAATTGAAAAAAAAATTCAAGGTCGTCTTTGATTTATTTTTGAATTTTTTTTAAAGACATAACACACAACATGGAAACTGAGAAAAGAAATCAAATAAAAAGAAAAACAAACATTCAGTATGCATCACCAAAGGAAAGTAAAAGAAAAGTCAAATAAAAATCTCTTACAATTAATCTCTCAAGGAGCTACTAAAGATTAAAAAAATACGAGTCAACAGAATTGATGAGACATTTACAATCTATTGTCCTCTCTAATCATTAAGATCATAAAACATGGTGTGGACTAGGTAGTATGGGCTATTGCACCTCATATAGAGTGATTCAACATGATTGGTCTTGGAATTGTATTTTAGCTATAATAGATCCTCAAAAAATATCCCTAATATCCATCCCTATTGGAGGCAAAATTGATTAGACATTTTTCGTAGGACTGCCCAAACTGCCGAACTCGTTTCGGCCATATCTCACTCATCCGGACTCGGATTGAGCTAAAATTTTGAGGGTAGATGCCTGAAAAACCCTAGAACGTCTCCACCAATTTTCATATCATTTGGAGCAACACATATCCTAGCACATCCCTATGTGTGAACGACATATTTGGCAAGCGACTATGCGAGGGTTTCATCTGGGTTGAGTGCAAGCAGCTCCAGAGGTTGGTTTTTAGGGCCTTCGGGCCCTAGCGGCCAATATTTTTGTGGTTTATGCTCAATATTTTAGTAGGAAATGTTGTAGGGGATACAATATGGGTTAGAAATTTGTCTTTCAACAGATCATACTGTGAACTTGAGTGACAATGGCTTCCAATTTGTTGCACAAAAGAAAAGTGAAAACCATACCTTTCCACGACGTCTAGGGCAAGGATTAAAGAGATCACGAAACAAGTTTCAAGCAGTTGATCAAAAAATGGCTCATATCTCAAGTGAATCTGGTGCTAAGGTGCACCCACAAAATAATTCTACTATGAAAACCCCTATCAAGGGTAAGAATTTCGAAGACTCAATCCCAAAAATGAATTTTAGGGATGCCCTTCATGGTGGACAGCCTCAGCCCAATGCTAATATCAATATTAGGGCTTCCCATAAACCTCTAAGAATGCCTAAGATTGATCCCAGGAAAACGGAGTCAGGATGTCTTAAAGCAGCTGATGGAACTCCTATTGTTAAGCTTGATATGGGTAACATTCAGACCGGCATTGAAGATTTGGAAAAAAGAGGACTAATTTGTTGGTTTGTGGGTTTTCGTCCGAGTCTATCTCGCTTTCAAAGTCTGGGCTGCAAAAAGCTGGAAAACTAAAGGTGAGTTACAAATCTCTATTTATCCAAATGGTTATTTTCTTGTTTTATTTGCTAATAATGAAGATAGAGAGAAAAATTTTCAAGGGGGTCCTTGGTTTTTTGGAAGGGCAGGGCTTTTCATGAAGCCCCGGCATACTAAATTTAAAGTCGAAGAAGAGATGCCTTCTATAGCTCCCGTGTGGGTTAGACTCTTTGGCCTCCCTATTGAATTTTGGAATCCTACTATTTTTTCTTCAATTGGAAACTCTTTAGGAACTTTTATGATGACTCGCTGATTGTACTCAAAATTTTGAACATATTATTTATGCTCGAATTTGTGTTTTAATGGATTTTGACAAACCCCTACCTAAAAATATCACATTACAATTTGGGGAAGACACTTGGGAGCAAGTAGTGGACTATGAGAACATTCCTTTTCATTGTAGAATTTGCCATGAATATGGTCATTTGGCCGATGCTTGCCCAAATAAAATTCCTGATCAAAAGAAAGAAGATATAAACTCAAAGAGTTTCCAAATACCTAAGAAGAAGAACACTAAAAAAAACAGTTATGAAGGATCAATCAAAGTCATCTCGCTAATATGTTTGAAATCCTTTCCACAAATGATGTCCCAAGTGAGGAAGAGGAAATAATGGAAACTAAAATCTTAGAAACACAATTTAAATATGAAGGGAAGAACTCGAAGACAAACCAACAAATCAAAGGTTTTCAACAAAAAAAAAGGAGAAAATTTACACAAGAAAAACAATATTTCAAATGTCAAAACTTCAAATAATGCAGGTCCCAATATAGACTCCGTTGAACCATCTAGTAAAATTTTGGCTGTGTACGAGCATTCTTCAAGGTTAGAAGCCATCTCAGATTCAATTGGAATAAGTCAAGAAACAGGGAAAAAAAATTGAAGATGGATTCTAATCAAAAAGTAGGTCGCAAGACCAATCAATATCATATGGTAAAAGAAGGTGAAAAGCTTGTAGAGGAAGGTAAGATTAATGCCCTTCCCAAATTTTTTAGCCCCGGTATTAATGAAGATCATCACTTGGAATATTAGAGGACTCAAAGGGAGTCTTTCAAAACAAAATGAAATTAGAAGAATGATTCAGATAAATCATCCACATCTTGTTTTCCTTCAAGAAACAAAGATGTCAATGGAGGATATGGACTTAATTGCCAATAAAATTTGGCCAGCTGGAAAAGTGGTTTCCCTCGGCTCCCAAGGGACTTCGGGTGGCATTGCTTGTCTTTGGGATCCAAAAGAGGTAGTTATTCACCATATGGTTGGCAGTTGGGGTTTGTTGGCTATAGCTATTCAAAGTAGACATTCCAACCAGATTATGCTCTGCATTACTGTTTATGCTCCGACTTCTTTGGAGGAAAAAAGAAGACAATGGAAGGATATTACTCATATTATCTCTCATTTTCCTAAATCTTGGATCTTGATCGGAGGAGATTTCAATACCATCCTCTCTCTGGATGAGAAAAGGGGGGGAAATAGAAATTTGGACAAAAGCACTGACCTCATGAGCGAATATATTGCAAACCTCCATCTTGTGGATATCCAACCGGATAATGGCCTTATGACTTGGTCTAACAGAAGGCAAGGCTTAGCTTGTATAATGGAGAGATTGGATAGGTTTTTGCTCTCCAAAAATTTCTTAATCCATGGTCACATTCCTAAAGTGAAGACTCTTAATAATGTTGGTTCGGATCATTGGCCAGTCATGGTGGAAATGTGGAAAACCAATGTGAGTTTCTCTCCTTTTCATTTTCAATTAATGTGGCTTAGAGACATTTCCTTCAGACCTCATGTGCAACAATGGTGGAAGGAAGGTAAACCTAGGCATGGGACTAAGATGTTCTATTTTGCCAAAAGATTGCAATACATTAAATCCAAAATCAAGACTTGGAACTGGAAAGAGTTTGGGGATGTTCATAAAAAAAACATGAAGTTATTGCTCATCTTGAAAATTTGAATAAGAAAATCCGTTTAGATGGCCTCACAGAGAAGAGAAGTGCAGATGAAATTAAACTCACAACTCACTTAGAGGAATGGGAAAAAAGAGAAGAAATCTTATGGAAGCAAAAATCTAGAATTCAATGGCTCAAAGAAGGAGATCGAAACACAAATTTCTTCCACAAATCTCTTCTAGCTCGAAGATCTCACAACTTTATTTCTTCCTTAAAATCAGATTCTGGAGATGTTGTTTATACTTGGGATGGCATGAACTCTATTGTTGTTGATTACTTTTCCAATATTTTTGTCGCTACTCCTCTTGACTCAAGCTTCACAACATAATGTTCTTCAAGCAATCCCTTCTCTTATCACTTTTGAGGAGAACTCTATTTTGACTGCTCCTGTTACTATCAATGAGCTTCAACAAGTAGTTTTTAAAATGCAAAAAGGGAAAACCCCAGGTCCTGATGGTTTTCCTATTGAGTTCTACCAAGAGTTCTGGGATATCCTTCATGTTGATTTATTAGAGGTGGTGGAAGAAGCCAAGAAAGCCAAAGAAATTTTGAAGGTTATCAATAAAACTTATATTACTCTTGTTCCAAAAGCTCAAGAGGTTGATCATATCTCAGCTTTTAGACCTATTGCTTTATGTAATGTTCTTCTCAAAATCATTACTAAAATCATGGCAGAAAGGTTGAAGCCTCTTTTGCATAAGATTATTTCCCTAGAGCAAGGGGGTTATGTGGAAGGACGTCAAATAGTAGATGAGATAGTTCTTGCTCAGAAGCCATCCATTCCATGGATATGCAAAATTCTCCTTCCATGTTCATTCGGTTAGACTTATCCAAAGCTTATGACAGAGTGGATTGGCACTTCCTTATCAAAGTTTTGAGGCAATTTGGTTTCTCTAAGGATTGGATGGATTGGATTATGGGATGTATCTCTTTAGTTTCCTACTTAGTTCTTATCAATGGCAGGCCTTCTCAGTCTTTCCTAGCTTCCGAGAGGTATTAGGCAAGGTGACCCGCTATCCCCTTATTTATTCATCATTCTTGTTGAATGCTTGGGTAGGACTATAACCAAAAAGAGGGAAAAAAAAAACCCTTGAGGGAGTTACCATTGCTCATGGAGCTAGACCTATCTCTCATCTTCAATTTGTGGATGACTCTACTCTTTTAGGTAAAGCTACAGTTAAGGAAGCTTCTAATATTAAGCAAATCATTAGCTATTTTTCTAAGGCTATTGGGCGCTTGATCAATGAAGACAAATCTAAAGTTATTTTCTTTCATCGCTTCTGCTAGACAGGAATCCATGGTCTTGGATAAACTAAGATATAAGAAGACCTCTCTTCCAATCACTTATTTAGGTATTCCCATAAATATTCAAAGGCAGAAAAATAAATATTGGAATTGGTTGTTGGACAAAG
This sequence comes from Wollemia nobilis, assembly GCA_028583015.1. Classification (NCBI taxonomy): domain Eukaryota; kingdom Viridiplantae; phylum Streptophyta; class Pinopsida; order Araucariales; family Araucariaceae; genus Wollemia; species Wollemia nobilis. The sequence goes on from JAQPPZ010001870.1 coordinate 1,248,276, forward strand.
TCAAGAAGAAAATTGGAAAGTGGACCAACAAGTGGCTTTCTTCCGGGGGTAGAATCACCTTGGTAAAATCAGTCCTTCAAGCTATTCCTATTTATGTTTCTTCCATTTTGAATATCCCAAAGGCTGTTCTTCGAGAATTGGATCAAATCAGTCATCGTTTCCTTTGGAGTGGTACTAAGGAGAAAAGAAAATGGGCCTTGGTGAAATGGGATACTTTATGTCTTCCTAAGAGTGAAGGGGGGTTAGGATTACGGTCTTCAATTAATAACAACAAAGCTTTAGCTGCTAAATTATATTGGAGGATGTTGCATAACCCCAATGCTCTTTGGGCCAATAATCTCCATGCTAAATATGCTGAGAACAAAAGTCCTGAAGACCTTGTTCGCTATCAACTTCCTACCAAAGGTTCTCCCATTTTAGCAAGTTCTTAAGACTGGTGAGGATTTGATAAAAAAAAAATTATTTTGGATCATTCATAATGGTCAACATGCAAATTTTTGGACAGATTCTTGGGATGGTCACAAGCCTTTGATAACTCAGTTTCCCGATTGGAGGCCTTGGATGGAGGAGCTTCACCGAGCTAATTGGATAAAGGTGGCTAATTACTGTCGGTACCATACTCGTAATTCAAAGGTTGGTAGATATTGGATCCCTATTGAGGACTGGCCTATTCAAATCCCAGAAAGGCAAAGACAAGATATCCAAGGCATCCTTCATATGAGATCCCTCTCTTGGTCCCATGAAAAAGATTGTTTTGGATGGAACAACACTACTAAGGGTGAGTATTCAGTTGCTCAAGGTTATTTGACCTTATGCCATAATAATCCCAACCATTCTTCCGACATATTTTCTCGATTGTGGGCTCAAAAGCTCTGGCCTAAGGTGAGGTTCTTTAATTGGCTTTTATTGCATCGTAGGGTGCTTACTCGGTGAGCAACTTATGAAGCGTGGTTTTCATGGCCCTTTTAGATGTGAAATGTGTGAAGAGAATGTAGAAAATATCAACCATATTTTTATTGAGTGTACTTTAGCCTCTCGAGCTGTGGAGGAGAATGACCACTTTACTTGGCTTACAGTGGTGGTCCAATTTTTTTACTTTTGAACAGCTTTGGAGGGATTGGCCTAATCAAGAGGGTGTTGATCATTTTATTAGGCAGTTAGTTTGGATGGGTTCTACCATTCTTCTTTGGAATATTTGGAATGAAAGGAACAACCAAATTTTTAATCAAGATAGGAAGGATATTCACTATATTTGGCAAAATACCATAGCCAACTTAGTTGAATCAGTCCATCATCTCCTTAATCACCCCCAAAACTCCCACCAAAGATGGGATCAAGTGATGCAAATATTGAAGATTAAACCTTCTAAGGGCAACCAACTTAAAGGGAATGTGAGTATTAGTAAGATGGATAGGAATAGAAATTGGCAACCTCCTCCTAAGGATTTTGGAAAAGTCAATACCGATGGAGCCTCTAGAGGGAACCCTGGAAAAGCCAGTGTGGGAGGAATTGGTAGACTTTCGGATGGCTCCCTGGTTTTTACTTTTGTCTGAGAATTTGGGTATTCTTTCCAATAACCTTGCTGAGGGGTATGGTATCCTCGAGAGGCCTTCAGGAGGCTACTAAGGTTGGATGGGAAAAGGTGTTAGTTGAGTCCGACTCTCAACTTATGATTAATCTCTTGAAGAATCCTTCTAAGAATCATAAGGTGGATTGGAGAATAAAAAGAATTATTGAGAAGATTCAGTTAATCCAGATGGGATTTTTGAAAGTTGATTACAATCATGTGGTCAGAGATCAAAACAAGAGTGTTGATGCTTTAGCTAATTGGGCTTTGGACAAAGGTGATCTTACTTGTTATGGCCACCCTCCTATATGGTGGGCTTCTCAAATTAGGGAAGCTCTTCTTTCTATCATTTCTTTGGATGGCTCCAGTTCGAAAGGTACCTAGTTTCTTCTTGTTTTTTTTTTTTGCTTCTCTTTGGTTCATTCAGTTTTTTTTAGTTCCCTAGCTCATTCTATTCTTTATTTTGTTTCCTCTGTTGATTCTTGCCTTAATAGTCTTCTGGTCTAGATAGGTCATTGTTTTGTTCATTTTTTATTTCTTTTTTATTTTTTGTTTTTTTTTGTTTAGTTTTTTAAGGTGGGTGGGTTTTTTTATTTTGTTTTGTTTTTGTGTTCTTTGTGTTGTTTTTTGTTGTTCTTGTGTTTTTGTTGTTTTGTTTTTTTTTTATGTTTTTTGTTATTGTTCTTGTGTTTTTTTTTCGTTCTTGTTCTTGGGTTTCTCTTTGTTTGTGTTATTTCGTGTTTTTATGTGTGAGTGTTTTCTATGTTTTTTGTTTTTGTTTATTGTCTGTTGTTGGTTGTTTTTTATTTTTATTTTTATTTTTTTTTTAATTTTTTAGGTTTTGGTTGTGTTTATTTTTCATGTTTTTTTTGGGTTATGTCTTTGTAGTGTTCCTGTTGTTTTTGTCTTGTTTGTGTTTTGTTATGTGGTTCTTGTGTTTTTCTATGTGGTTTGTGTTGTGGTTTCTTTTATCTTATTGTGCGTGTTTGGTTGTGCTTTTGTTTTTGACACACTCAAGGAGCATGTTTTTTATTTTATTTTATTATTTTTGTTGTTATTTACTTATTTTTAAATTGGTTTTGTGTGTTTGTTTGCTCCTTGAGTATGTCAAAGGTGGTAGGCCGGGTCCGATTCCTGGGCATTTTTGGCGGAATGGATACCCCTGCCTCCTTGGGTCTTACCCGAAAGTGGCATCCCTTTTGGGATGTTTTCCACACAAAAAAAAAAAACATGGTTGGTCTTGAGAGTGGGGGGTTCAGCTCAGTTGAAGACCACTACCCACTAGGATTCTAACAAAGGTTGAATCCTTTATAAGATGTGATCTCTAGCACATATTTTCTAATCTAACACCTTGGGGGGGAAAGTGTAAGAGAAATAAAAACAAAGATAGAAAAAATAAAAAACCTAAGCTAACAATAGGGAGAATGAACCAAAGTTAAATAAGATCCCTATATATAGCAGCTTTGACCATAATGTTTTAGCATGAACACTTCCTCTCCTCAACATACATAAGCACATATTGAAATTCAAGCACACACGCACAAAGGAGATCGATCAAGGTATGAGGACCAAATTAATATATAAATGCATGAGAGTATTATAGAAATTATGCCAAAAGTGGAGGTTCGGGTTACCCATAAGATTACGTCAAGATTTGTATATTGATATACAAAGATAAACGAATAAAAAGTCATACAACTCATTGATATGTTACAGTGCTAAAATTACTAATATTTATAAATTTCAATTATAGATATTTCCCCTCCAAAACTTCTAGGATTATTTGCCAACCTTAACTACTCCTTTTGTAGATGTGAATAAGGGCACCCTTTGTAATTACTATTGTCATATGTAGGACTGTAGTTATGATGTTTGTTTTAAATACCTTGTCCTAGAATGCCAAGTTGAGATGATATTTGTAGGTGATGATTATCTTTCATAATGATAATATATACATCTATTTCACCAACTTTTTATGGGAATTCATGCAACATTACTTATTTTTTGCAACTAAATCTAATCTTCCATGGGAAATGGTAGCTCATAATTCTAGTATTCAAGCTTAGGAATAGTCTCACTTACTCCAAATTCCTTGTGCAAGGCACTGGATATTTGCCAAAAAAATTCCTCTTTAACCTACATAGGGATTATTAAAAATTTCAAGATCATACTGAGTATCTTATTGGGAATAGTTTCGCAAAAAAAATTCTTCTAATTTTCCATTGGAATTTTAATGTTTCACTCATGTTTTTCTTTTCATATATTCCATATTTTCAGAATTTTCCTACTTCTCTCTCTTTAAATCTTACCAAAATCTCTAATTATAAAAATATGCCTTCTGTTCATGCCAATCAATATTATTTTTTGCTTTCTTCCCTTCAAGAAATTTTATGCATAGAAGATCAAAACTTTTATATTTTTTCTCTACTTGAAAATTTCATATAATCATGATCTATGATCAAGATTTCATTGTTTTCCACCATCTTTCTTTTGCCTACTTGAGTTACAACCCTTAATGTAGTGAAAATTCACTATAATTTTGGTGAATCACAAGGGCCTTCTTATTTATTTAAGGAGAAATCAGTATTATTACCTTTGTCCTTGAGCATTGAATCAAGACTTCATAAATCTTGTAAAATAAAAACATAAGAGAAGAAAACATAAAACAATAACAAAATAAAAAGTTTAGAAATTTTTGCAGTGCTTTCTTGCTTTCTTCCTACTACTCCTCTGATGAGCGTTGAATTTTATTCATATGCTTATATTGTTCTTATACTTGGGAGCCAAATAGGCTCACGGGTGCTTCTTTAGATGAATTTTATTTACCAGTATAATGAGCATGTCCCCTACAATGGTTTATAGCTCAAATGAATTCCCATATTCACAAGTGGTTATGATATATGGCCTACTCTAGATTATCTCAAACTTTGTATGGTTCCATGTTTGCTCTTATCTTCATCCTATTTAAGGACCATATCACCGACTTTGAATTTTTGTAGAGTGGAATTTTTATCAAATTATATTTTAAGCATTTGTTTATGCCTTAGTAGTTGGTCTTTTGTTTCATTTTTTAAATCCTCAATATTCAATATCTCTCTTATTCTTATTGTCATTGCATTGCTCTCCTATAATTCTAGCTGATGCAATAGTTGAAGTGTTGGTAATTCTATTGAGATGGGTAGCTTAGCTTCATTACAATACACCAAGTTGTATAAGGATAATCTTAATGCCTTATTTGGGATGATAGGTTCTTCCTATAGAGAATTTTTGATATGATATCACTATCATTGGTTTTCTAAACCTATTCTTTTTAAAATCCTTAATAAGTTCTTATTTGTAGACTTCCTCAAATTATTACCTTGTGGGTAAAAAATTTGAGGAAGCCTTTAAGTAGATGTTGTGTTGAAACATAAATTGAGTGATTTTTTAACTTGTGAATGCCTTAGTATTATCTATGATTATTGTTTTAGGGACACCAAACCTAGATATAATGTATTCTAAAAATTCTATAATCATCTTCTTAGTGGATTCTTTCAAAGGAACTACTTCAACTTATTTGGTGAAAAATTTATAGTTGTAAGGATCCATTTTTACCCCTCATTGGATGGTAGGTTAATCAATCCTATGAAAATTGGTATTAATTTATCAAAATGTCCATCTATGGATGTGGGACTTAAAGGTATGGGTACATTTTTCTTTATCTCAATTAAAAATTACATTTGTCACAACTTCTAACCTGCTAGCGAGCATCTAAAAACATGTTAGGTTAGTAATACCTTGCTTTCATGATTTTTTTGGTTATTCTTTGGTATGAGAAGCATCCACCCAAAAACCCTTGATTAAATTCATGTAGCAAATATTGGGCTTGTTCCTTCTTAATAAAATGGAGAAGTATTCCATCAAAGTTCCTCTAGAATAGGATCCCATCAATTAATGTATTATGAACACTTTGCAAATGTAAAGCTCTTCTTTGGGCCCTATATAGGTTCAAGGGGTACTTTCCTATTTGCATATATGAAATCCTTTGTTCTACCCAATCAGATTCCCTTTCCTAATTAATTAGATTTTTGTATAATTTTGTTACCTTATTATCATTTTTGAATCAGTCTCTTCTTTGATTGCATCATCAACCATTTGTTGACAAAGTGCTCTCCCTCTAACAAACTTTATGGGATTTATTTCCATATAACATTCTAGAATTTTAGTAATCCATATAACCCTTTTTATTCATTTCCCTACCCATTATATATTATTTGAAACTTGAGTGTATGACATAAGCAATGATCTTATTATTTGAAACCATGTGCTTAAATTTTTTTAAACCTCTAACTAGAGCATATACCTATTTTTCAACAAAATTATATTTCTCTTCATACCCTTTCAGGGTCTAACTGAAAAATGTTATTGGGTATTTTTGTTGTTTTCATCATTTTTTTCATCAAAATCACTATGATGAGCTCTCTCCCATACTAATAGATGATAAAATTCTTATTGAAAATTGGGTTAACTAATACTAGGACCTTTGTAATGGCCATTTTTATCCTTTTAAAATAATCTTTTCCTTCCCTTGTCCATATGAATGGTTGGTCCTTTTTAAGCATAAGTTTCACGGGTTTGGCAATAGCTACAAAGTTAGGGATAAACATTTTGATAAAATTTATTTGGCCAAATAAATATAGTATACCATTTTTATTCCTTGGTAATGAAAGGTTAATGATAGACTCAATTCTATTTGGGTCTATGGTGATACTATCCTTTGACATAATGTGTCCTAGAAATTTTTCCTATGGTACACAAAAGATGTATTTCTTTGGATTGAGGCACATCCAAAATTATTGGCACCATTGGAATATATTTTATAGGTGTTGGAAATGATCCTCTATTTTTTAAAATACCATGATATCATCCAAACATATCAGTATTATCTTATTTATTAGATCATGGAAGGTGATATCCATAGTTCTATATAATATATCTCTAGCATTAAATAATCCAAAAAATATTTGTTGATATGCAAAGGTTACACATTTTGTAGTAGGAGTTGTTTTGTATTGATCTCCATCCTTTATCCATACCTGATTAAAACCAAAGAATACATCTTGTAGTGAAACATTTTGAAACTAGCTATTGTTTGGCTAATTTGCTCCATGGAAAGTAAAGGATAATGATCTTTTGGGGAAGCCTTATTCAAATCCTTAAAATCAACACAATCTAATATCATGGTTTTTTTTTCTCACAGGTTCTAGGTTGGATACTCATGTGGTGTACTTTATTGGATCTATGATTTTTTATTCAATTACCTTACATAATTATTTCCACATGAGGGGATCAATTTTTAGATTAAGCAATCTCTATTGTTGCCTTACAATATTTGCTTTCAAATATAGTTCAATTGTGTGTTGGATAACATCCTTTCTATATTCTTTGAGATATTGATAACTCCAAGCTATCACCTCTTCATAATTTTAGCATAATTTGATAATTGAATCATCCTTTTGCATAGATACTTTTCCTATCTTCAACATTTTTCCAAAATCCACTTCAATTTCTTGGTAATCTTCATTGTCAATAGTAATTCTATTTTTCCCTATGAACTTGTCATCTAGACTAAAGAGAGACTCCAAGGTAATTAACCATTTTGGTAGCTTTTTATTCTTCAATTGAATGATTTGATCTCCATATGTTTCTTCAATATTTATATCCATTTCTTCAGTATATTCATTTGCTTGCTATATGAACCAGATAATCTATTCAACACTTTTAAATGCTTTCCAACTCTCATCATTTTCAAGAATCACTGGCCTTATCACTACTTTTACCAATTAATGATTTTACAATAAGCCATTGGCTAGGTTAAATTGTGAACCAACCACTACAATTATATCTACATCTAGGTTTTAATCCATTAGAATAACCTTTATATTTATAGCATCAAAGTATTCTATTAAATCCTAAACTCTATGTCTATAAGACTTCATTAACTTATTTTGAAGTCTCAATTGTGCTCTTACTTGCCCTATAATTAGCTCAATATCACTAAAGATCTAAAGCATTTTGATGCCTCCTTTTTCTACCATATAGATTACAAGATCTAGAGCCTCATATTCAACCTTGTTATTAGAATAGGTAAATTGTAATTTGTATGCTTGTAAAATTTTATATCACTTTAGTGATATTAGGCATACACAAGAGCCAACCCTTTTTTTTTTGTTGGAACTATCAAAGCATATCTTCCATAGTCTAGTTGATTCCTCTTCTATTTTTGATATTTTTAATATAGTCATGCATTCTTCATGAATCATATATGTTCCCATACCCATTTTTTTGTAATCCTTATAAGGTTTAGAATTATGCATATTAGTATCTCATTGAATTATCTTTCGTTCTATAGCATCCAAATTAATATTTTCACCAAATTCCTTTTCCTCTAGTTGGAATTCTATTAGGAAATTAGGTTGTTCTTCCTTTAATACCTCTTTCAAATGTTGTATTTTCTTTGCAATGGATATCCTTTCCCAAACTAGTATGGATATGATGGTTTTTTTAAGGTATTCTACTATGTTGAATGATTTTAGTGACTATATTTTGTGAGTGGGGTTTTGAGTCCATAGGAATTAGAATTTTCCCATTGTTGATGGTCGACAATATTTTTCTTGTATTAATGTGGGCTCGTCTAACACTTTCACGATATGTGCTATCTTTTGACAAGAGGTTCATCCAGGAACTATTGTATTCCTCTACACATTATGCCTTCCTTCCTTGATTGATTTTATTTTAGCATTAGGTATGTAATATATATGTGCTTGGGTCCTCATAATTTTTATTTTACCAAATATCCTAGACATATTTGATTTATTCCAAGACATTAAGATTTTTTCAAGGTCATTCCACTCATTTGAGGTTGATAGCTATTTTGAAATTTTGTTTTGATAATGTTATCTTAAAATGCTAGGTTCACTTTGCTATTCATTTGAGAGTATATTTAGTAGGTTTTCAATCATATTTCATTTAGGAGTACCATGGTAAATAGGAATAATAAATGAATTGGGAATATTGATTATAGGGATTATTGGTTGTAAGGATGTTTAATGGCTATTCTGAAACTATTGTGATAGGGACTGATTACTAAGAAATATGGGAATTGGAGATTTTGGAGGTAATTTTCCAATTTGTATTGAGTCATTTTTAGCCATGACATCTATTTCATAAACTTCTAGTAAATAATATCTATTTTTTACCTTGATCATCATGGATGTCTTAGAATATAAAGCTCTTAAATAAAAAATTATTGTGATACATCGAGGAGGTCATATTTATAGATGGATTCTATACCACAACTTATAGAATCTATTATTGAAATACTTCATAGACTCCATGGTAACTCTTTTGATAGATGACAATTGTTCTATGAGAGACACTCCATCCACATTTGCTTTGAATATTTCAATAATTAAAGTGGTGAGCTAGTCCTAATTAGCTATAAATTCAGGTCAGAGTGCAAGATACAACTCTCAAGATCTTGTCAATAATCTCATATCCATGTTTTGCTCTAATATATTATGGAGTGTACATAAGCTCACCATATGATTCAGATGCTTAATAGGAGAAATCAAATCCTCCATGATGAAGTAAGAGAGATATTTGAGAGTAGATATTAGTATCTCCTACCATACTTCATGTGGAGTGGGTGGTTCTAAGGGACCTTTGTCATTCTAGGTAGGGAATGTTCAAGGCATTTATGGAGCAGCCATGCTCTAGCCCCTAACTCTTCTTCTTTATGGAATGGTTTTAAATGGAGGAGGCAATATTTACATATTCTTAACAAAAAAGTACCTAGTGGCAAGTCTCTCATTCATACACTTCTATATATTTTGGTAATAGTGGAGTTGTTAGGTGAATGCATCTTGTGCTATGAGATCAGATAGATTGAGGCCTTTTATCTTCCAATACCAAATATTGTTGGTCCCACCTTTGTTGGTGGTTAGCTCCTTTTGGAGTGTTCTATACAAGGTTGTGGGGATCCTTTCAAAACCTTCATCTTTTAATTTAATAAAAATAATAGAATTTGGATGGTCTCAAATTTCTAAATCATTATGAATTTGAGAGAACCTACAAGACATTTATATTCATTTCATAAGGATAAATTACTTCTCATAACACTCACAACCATGATTTAATATTACCCCTTCATTGAGAAACTTGTCATTAAAATAATAACTATAATTTGATGTCATACTAAACAAAACACATTTAATGCATCCTCATTAATGAAATGGATTCATACAACCACAACTATTTTACAAATGTATTCTCATTTGTGGTAGTCTTTCCCATGCAAACAAAATATTTTCTTATGAATAATTTGTTAATCTTATTGTTGATCTTGACCAATTATCCCATGAAAAAGGAAAACATGTCTCCAACATGTAGATGCAAAAAATTTATGTGAAACCTTTGATAATATAATTACTTCAAAACTAATTTTTTGCAACACTATACTAAATAGGTAAAATTTCAAAATATATTACAAAACTTAAGAAATGTAGAACCAAAATTAGAAGATTGGAAGTTTTTGATAACATGTATGAACAACTCATTAACAAAATATCAATAAAACCAATTTAACTCATTTATTTTTTTATTTACAATAAACAACAATATTGCATAATAAAAATATATTGAATTCATTAGGTTCTCTGATTGCTTGAAATACAACATAATTGACATATAGCAAGTTGATAATGATATTTATAGTAAGCATCTTAAAAGTAAAGTTCTTTGATGCATTGAGCAATGTGCAATGTTAACGTTGAACTTACCAGTATTATCAATGGATTTCTTGGACAAGTTACAAATACAATTTGTAAATATAATTTCAAGTCTTCAAATTTGATGATGAATTTGATTCTAAGCTAATGTGCTAGCAGAATTTCAAGTCTCCAAATTTGATGATGATTCTAGTTCTAAATTGATGTGTTAGCAGAAATTTAAGTCTTCAAATATAATGTTGTAGGTGATTATAAATTGATGGGTTAGCATAAGTCATCAACATCCCTTTCTTATTGTCCACTCTTTGATATACAAAAATTAAATAAAAAATTTAGGCATGATATTAGGCCCAAAAAAAACAAATATAACATTAAAAATAAACCCTAATAATTATATAAAAATAAATTATTAAGATGTCTTTCCATACAACTAACACTCTTCTTTAATTTAAAAAAGAAAAATTGTTACAATTATAGACACCCACTTTTGAGTGCATCATCGGTCTCCAAATTTACCAATATCTTCATCAATCAGTGGATAAAGCATCCAAACTAAATCAATCATATTAAACCCCAAATAAAGAGTATTTATTGCTCCAAAAATGAAAGTGATATAACATAAGAAAAAGCACTAGTGAAACTTTTGCTCCCTGGCAGCTCTTTTGTGCAACTTTGACGTTTTCAACCTTTCTTGCCTAATTTGAATGGAAACGATTGTTGGAATAAATAATCCAAATTTGAGATTATATTATAAATTCACCTAAGTATAAAGGTGAAAAATAAAATTAGGTATTTAGGCTTTAATATAAATTAAATAAATAGATATTTAATTTATATTTATTAATATGTATATATACCTAAGTTAGGTTAGGTATATGGATAAAATAAACATATATCTATATTCATTTTATCTTACACCTTAATATTATTTTTTCTAAATTACTAAATTAAAATAATTCCAATATTTAGTCTAACTCTAGTAAACTCAAAGTCAAAGATGACATGGCATGAGACTTGAGTGTGGTGGTATGTGGCATGAGTGTGGTGGGACATGTTGTGGAGGTTTTCCTCCATGACTATTTTCCAACGGAGGATAGCCTAAATTATATATTTGGGCTAAAATCCTTGCGTTGATTGTGATTTGTGTAGTGTGAATTGTGGACAACTAATAATGAGACACTATTGTTTACTTGAGATATTGGTGATTTGCACCAATCACATTTGAGGAAAAAGGCTTGTATATTTTGTTGAAGATAATACAAAAGTGAAGATACAATTTTGTTCATGGTTTTTTTCCTTTACAAGGTTTCCATGTAATATTGGTGTCTTTTATGTGGTTTGATTTATTTCTATCTTACCTTAATTTTTTTTTAATTTATTAAATTTTATGTTATTTACATATATGTAATATATATTTGGCATACTAACAATTTGTTGTTTGATTTTTTTTTAATAGTTGTATTTGGAGGATTTTGCTTACTTCCTCCCCATTCATTTTGTAGAGACCAGGTTCATCTTTGATGAGTTCTCTAATTTTAGATTTTAGTAATTTTTTTATTTTTTAAAATCTATGTTACAATTAAATCTAACATTTATATTTTGTATAAATTTAATGTTAGACTCTATTTAACACCCTCCTTTATTCTCTTAAATGATGAAGTTCTTTTAAAATATATATAAGAGGGTTTGATTTTTTTTAAATATCAAATATCAAAGAAAAAGGGTTTTTATATATTTAAATGATTTTCATTTAAATATTGTATTAAATTTAAAAAAATAATAATTTAATAAATTAACCACCTTATGGTAAGAGCATGACTGGCCAATGTCAGGTCTTGGCCTACATGTCAGTGACCTAATAGGCTATCGATGGTATCCAGGGTGGAGGCCCAATGGTAAACAACTAGAAATCAACTGGTAGTCAAACGACAGCCATGGCGACCCATCAATAGAATAATGTGCTAGTTGAAAACAAACCTTGAAGTTGTGTGGGGTTACAAGGGGACCTTGAGCCTTCCCCACTCCCATTATTATTTTTAATAATAAAATAATAATTAAAGGGGAGGGTGGAAGGCCCATGGGGCCACTCATTTTTAATTTTTTTTATTTTGTGGTGGGGTCCATAAGACCCCTCTTTTTGTTTTAATTTTTAAAATTAAATGTATTTGAATATCATTTTTTTGGGGTAAAATAAGTTACTATTTATTCCTATTATTTGCAAAATTAAATATACAATCATATTAATATGTTTGTGCTTTCAGTCATGACCTCTAATGATATTTCTAGATTTGCTCCTAGGCATATTCTAGAAGGGATAAATTATCATAATTGGGAGCCTAGGATGAGGGTAGAATACCAAGCAATAAAAATTTAGAATATTATGAACAAGGAGTCACAACCCCAAAGTGAAAGAGCACTTGAACCATGGAATGTAAAAAATCAACAAGCCATTTCTATGTTATTTAGGGTTGTAAGTGATGACATATTAGTGCATATTTCTAATTTTTCTTTTATATATGAAGCATGGGATGAATTAAAAACCATGTTCATGAGGTCAAACATGGGTAGAGAATTTTTCCTTCTTTCAAAAATTTTTAACACAAAAATATCATGTGAAGAATATTTTGTAATATACCTAGCTAAAATGAGGGAAATTAGGACACAACTACTTGCATGTAGTTGTGAATGGATGAATGAAAAGCTCTTATGCTTCATTGTACTTAGAAATATCACTAAAAAGTTCAAGGACTTTGTAAAATTCCTCAATACAAAGCTCTCCAACTTACTTGTTCAACATGAAGAAACCATCAAGCTACAAGAAGGTACAAAGGTAAGTGAAGGTAAGGATCCTAAATCTACCTCTATTGTCTTGAATGTTCATAAAGGTAATAAACCTAGAAATTGGAACAAATACAAGAACTTTAAATGTAATAATCAAACTATTATGGCATTTTTGACCACAAAGAAAATAATTGTAACAAGAAGGTAACCTCCAAAAACACAAAGAGAAAGAAGGAAGGTAAGCAAACTAATAATGTTGCTTTAGTTCATGCATTGACTTCCATTAGTGATAAAAGACCATAATTTCTGGATTATTGATTTAGGATGCACTAATTATATGACTAATAATAAGTCATATTTTACTTCATTAAACATTGGTTACAATGATGTAGTTACTATTGGGAATAGTCTCAAATCGTTGTAGAAGGAATTAACAATATTAAGATAGGTAGAGAAGTATATAATGATGTATTTTTTGTTTTATATCTTGTAACTAACCTACTTTTTGTAAGGCAATTAACTTCTCAAGGAAGAAGCATTTAATTTTGTGATAATTGGTGCATCATAGAGTTATGCACAACAATGAATATTTGCAAATTGGGTGAATATTAGTATTTTTAAAAATGTAAATTGGTGATTTTGGGGGACCCTGAACGTCGACCAATATTACTACAGATTTTTTTAAAATTCACCAACACTCCCATCTAAATTCTAGACCATTTTTGCCTTAAATTTCTAAAAAAAATTACTTATCCCGTCAAATTCACCAACTATACCACTATATATAATTAACATACCAGTGATACTTTTTCATTTAAAACTTTCAAATTATTAGAAAATTGAATAGCCACACTTAAAAGTAAAACCTTCCAAGTGAAAATATGAACTAACTATTACAAAATTCTATCGAACTTCAGTCATGTGCAGAAACCAGTTGATATGGATAAAAACTCTAATCATACTGAAACCAGACCCATATCTACACCTAAATAGATCTGGTTCTCATTTTCCACTCTGACCCTTTTATGCACTCAAAATGACAATCAGGCCCAATTTTATACCCAAACCAATATTCTAACATTGTTCTATATTTGAAATAATACCAGACCCTTTTTTGCACTCAGTTTGATAGTCAAACCTAATTAATAATAATATTACAAAAAAAATTAAATTTGCCAACACTTCCAGTTAAATCCTAGACCCTTTTTACCTTAAATTTCTAAAAAATTTAACTTATCCCACCAAATTTACCAACTATGCCACTATATATAATTAACATGTCAGTGAAAATTTTTCATTTAAAACATTCAAATTATTAGAAAATTGAATAGCCATGGTTAAAAGTAAACTGAGCTAAAACATTCAATATATTGCAGAATTCCATCATACTCTAGCCATGTGCAAAAACCAATTAATCCGAATAAAAAGTCTACTTAAACAAAAAACAAACCCATATATACACCTAGATGAATATGGTTCTTGTTTTCAACTCGAATCCTTTGTTGTACTTTGGATGATAGTTAGATCCAATTCTATACCTAGACTGATATTAGGACCTTATTTTGTACCCAAACTGATATTGAACTCTTTTCTACACTCGAAATGATAGTTGAACTCAGTTTTGTACCTAGACCAACTTTCAGACCCTGTTCTATACTCGGATCAACATCCAAATCCTTTTCTACACCTGACATAACATTCAAACCATTTTTTGCTACTAGACCGATATCCAAACCCTATTCTTCAGCCAGGCCAACATTTAAACACTGTTTTGCATCTAAAGGGACTGTCGAATATAGTTCTCCATCGGATCAAATACTGGATCTCTTTTCCACCCGAATCGACTACCATATCTCTTTTTAACCCAGATCGACCAATGGACCTCTTTTCTACCTGGACCAACCATCAAACCTTTTTTTCGCACCAGTTACTCTGTTTCTCTTAAAACATTCTGAATCTATGATCTTATGTTTTTTTGGTTTTTTGGAGAATATGAGTTGAAGCAATTGTAATAAGATTTGTTTTCTATCATCTAATTATATGTTTTTATTTTGTTTTATTTTATTATTTACTAGAAATAAGTCAATTCTCTATTTCCCATGTTATTCTCTATTTCACCATGTTCTCTATGTTTTCCCCTATTTTCTTTCTTTATGTTAAAACTCTTTGATTCTTTATTTCTATTGAGATCTTATTTTTTGTTATAATATTATAAATAGATAAATGTTTTTGTTCTCTAAGGACGTTGTGATGATCTGTTTCTCTAAAAATATTGTGATTTGTTGTTTCTTGTCCATTTTATACAAGAATATTATATTTTTCACTTTTGTATTTGTAATTATATATTTTGCATACAAAAGTTTTTTTCTTACATTGATTAGAATTTGTATATTGATTAGTTTTATGCTCTTATTAGTTACAAGTTCTATCTCCAAAAAAAAGAGTAGTGACTTACACTAAAAAAATCGTAATCCCGAGGTAGGTCCTATCAGTGGTTTTGTCTCGTGGTGGGCTTCTCCAAGCATTTCAAGTCCCTTAGTAGGTCTAGGAAGTGTAATTGGATGTTGTAAAACAAGGTCAATATGAGTCAAGTGATGTTGTAATTGTGATGATCCTCTTTTTTGCATCTTACAAATTTTGAGAATCATTTTTTTAGTCAATTGGTACTCCCAATATTATCCTATTTCTATCCTTTCCAAAGTATATCTTATGCCATGTCTATATTTTCCAATGTATATTCCCTATGAGGAATTAATAAGTGGTCTACCAATCACTCCAACTCAGCTTTCAAAAAGGTCATTTATTGTACCAAAAATTTCTATGTTTACAACCATTTTCTATGTTTACAACCATGGTCTATGTCAATCTATTGCCATATGGTTTTATCCACTATTGTGTGTCCTAGGTAGTAAGAAGCGTAGTGTCTAGTTTTTGTGGTCTTATTTTTTCCTTAGTCTTACCAAAATGGCCCTACTTGAGCCATCTAGCCTTCAGATTGATCCCTTGTCTCAGATATTTTTGGAAGATTTTGGTCTCAATCATTTCCTCAGCAAGTTCAAAGGGGTTGAGTAAGATATCACTGAAACCTTTATCAAATCATAGAAATGGTTATATTGTTGTGCATAACATATTTTTTAGAGTTACTCTTAATCTGATGGTCGAGGTGATATAACTTTTTATGAAATGGTGAGCGGTGTGGAGAGATCATCATAACTAGGAATCTAAGCTCCAGGGATTCCCATTACTGTTTCTAAGTTCTTTACTACCCCTACATAGTCCTTTTTGAATTCTATGTTTCTTCTTGTTCAGGTATCTATTATAGTTTTTGCTAATATTTTTCAAGCGTCCCTTGCATGGGTTTTTGTTATAGCCCCTTTACAATGTTTACAGGTAGTTACTTCTCTTAAGAAACCCTTGCATGGGTATTTCTTAGGCTATATTTTTATGTTTATGATTTCAAGAATCCACTCAGCCTTCTCTACTGCTATTTAATCATTTTTTTTTAGGTTGCAGTTGGTCAATGTGTAGGCTTGTGTCATTTTATGCTATTATCTTAGCTACCAATTTATGTACCTGGGTTTGGGGCCCATTTAAACCCCACACTTAAGCAATTTTAGCTATAAAAAAATACAATAAAGCAAGTCTAGAAATAGATATGTATTTTCTACCAACCAACCATCTGTTTATTCTAATTACAATATTCTTGAGGCCTCACAAAAGTAAGATCTCTTCAACATTTTATTACTTTTCTTAATTTGAAAAATATTTTCCTTACAAGTAAAATGTCACCCATTGGCAATGCAAATAAGGGGGGCAAATATTTTGCTGAAAAGAGTATCCTAAATTATTTTAGCCATATGTCGAAATACAATGAGCCATTGACATCCATGTGAATTCAAGGTACAAAATATTTTTTACTACTAAATAGTTAGTTGTATATTCTATGATTATTTTAAATAATGGTCTCTTCCTCAAATAGTTAATTCATAGTATGTGTTTCTATCTATATTGCATGATGATATGAATCTTATTTCTGTTTGTAATTTTTTGTTAAGTTCAAAAATGATAAAGAATATTATTGTATGCTACTATGCATAATACCCTATCGACCCTGATATGCCTCATATTGAATATATTCCTCAGCAATATATGCCTTCTAATGAAAATTCACTTAATAATGACATCCAAAAAATATTTGAAGATATCTCAAAATAACATGCCAGTTGAAAATGAAAGCAATAAATCAAATACATTACAAACTTCTTATGAATATTCAAGCAAAAATACTAAAAAGAGAAAGGCATCTAACTGGACTATTGGAAGGGTATTTAAGAATGAATGGGTAAAAAAAATTCCCTGAATAGAGTCTATCCTGACCGATAACAACCAAGTTGATAAAAAAAATGTAGATACAAAATTTATAGTTGGAAACTAGGTAAGGATCATAGGATACAAAATAATATAGATAAAATAGAAAAACATGTTGAAAAATCTTATGTAAAAGTTACAGGAAGTGATGGTAAAATTAATAAAGTTAAGTCGAAGAATGCATTAGGATATATGTGTACGACCCCAAGAAGTAGACACCTAGTCTACTTGTACCATAATTTCAAAAGAAAAGACCATAAATGCGTAAAGAACATGGAAGTAACAAAATCAAGAGATCTCTTTTATTAATTCTTTTGAAACTTTGGTTACATATTGGTCCCTCTTAGGGATACCCCATTTGATACAATGATTACAAGAAGATATAGACCCCTCGTAAAGGAGATGGTGCACTCCGTAGGCCTCTCGAATTCGTACATGAACTTGTACAAGGGCTTACTGATGCCTTCTTCTCCTTCGCTTGCCTGGAGGGATCTGATGCTTTGAATGCTTTGACTTGGTCCTAGAACCTGTAACCTGCATACAAGAAACAACAGCAAATGATCAGTAGCATATGCGACCTCTCAAGATGAGGCTTTATTAGTAGATCTACAAAGAATGATGTAAAATCATAATAAAAGCATAATGAAGAAAAACTAAGAAAGAATGCATTGATAACTTAGAAATCACCATGAAAATGCATTAAGAAAGATAGATCTATTCTAACATTAATTGATAAAATAGAAAATAATGAAATATCTATGCTAAAACTTGGGAAATAGTGTCTAAAACCCTAGGTTGTGCCTGCAGGCCGTTGTCAAGGACAGCGGCCATGAAATGAAACCTTCTTCCTCATGAACCAGGGGCTGTGGCACTAGATTCCTCATCTAAATTGATGTCCAAGGGTCACCTCTATGTCCATACATTGATTGGCAGTGAAGAACTTCTTGATTTGAATGCTTGGATGGCTCGTGGTCATCGCTTAATCGGACAGCGCTTTGCTACTCCTCAAAGGGGTATGGAATCACTCTCCAATTTGCTAGGGCTCCATTGCACAAAAATTATGATATTCAAGATTCTTTCTTTTTCTTGGGAGGATGCATATGTAGACCTCCCAGATTCAGATCTAGATCTAGATCTTGGCTTCCTAGAGAAGCCAAGATCCAGATCTGCATGTAACTGATCATTAGAGGGGAAGGCTCAATCACATATTTGCATGGAAGGGGCAGTCAAGAGGAGCTCTAGGAGATCCATGTCCAAAAATCGCTCGTAAACAATGCAAGTGCCATCACTATTCATGATTTGGGCCCTCTCATGGCTAATCTATGTTTCAGTGCTAGTCATTGTCCAGAGAAGACGTTAGATGTGGTTGCTCTCAACTTCAGCAGCCAGTGTTGGCGGTCGCTCTAATTGATAGCGATCGAGCCTGAATGGGCCAGAACTACCCCTTGTGAGTGGTTAGGACCACTACTAGCTCTTGGAAAGGTCCAAGATTAGTCATATGGCCTTCGGATGTGCCCATATGAGTAGTCTCCTAAACATGATACATTTTAGGTGTCTATAGATGCCCTTTTTGGGATGCATTGTGGGAAAACATAGTGCTGAGCAAAAATAGACCACCTAGGGCCACATTGTAGGGTGTGTGATGATCATTGATCTGATCAATATTGGATGCCCCAGTCATGAGAAAAGGTATGAATCCTAGAATCATTGCTTCCAATAGGATGGAAGGCTTAAATTTGCAAAAGCTCTCACGAGTTCCATCGTCGATCGGGTAGCCTCATGCTACGATTGGTCCGAAAGGAGGAGAGGTCATCAAGCTTAACTATCATATTTTCTTTTTGCCCTAGCAAAGGGTAAGCTTATGATAGTTGTTGGCAATGATTCGTAAGACGAACACAATTTGACATGATCGAGTGATCCTTTGTTGATTTTGATTATGATTGTTGATATTATGACTACCCCCTCAAACGACGAGTCGATGAGGGAAGGACAATGAATAAAGCGACGAGTCGCTTGACCAAGATGATTGATTTGGATCCCTTGAAGAGGGTTTCTCTTTGTTATATGGCAGGTCCCATTTCAGGTGTGATTTCAACCATTTTTAGTAATTGTACATCTCTATCCCATGGAGCGGTCTGATCGCAATGGCCTTCTTAGGGAATCAAGATGATAGCAATTCTATTCAAGCTTGTGTTGAATCACTACATTTGATGATTTTCCAAAGATGTCATAGAAGAAATGAGATGAATACCTCATTCCCATGGGGCAGTCTGGATGCCATGGCCTTCTTTGATAGATTGAAGTGTAATGAAATTATGCACTAAATTTGGGTGGTCAATTCGAGCAATGACTAATTTACCCCAAATGGCCTTATGGTAATTTACTCATCTTGTTGGATTGCATGGAGCACCAGTCATTGCAACCTTCAAGTGTATAGAATAAATAACTGAATACGAGGTGCATTTGAGATTTTATTGTTATTTTAATTTTTATTTGTGATTTTGAATTTATAATGTTTTTGAATTTTGATTTATGCAATTTTTGATGATTTTGGACTAATAGATATGCTTAATTATCCATTTTGAGATTCCTCATGGTGAGAAATTAAGAGTATTTATTGTTTCTTTCTAGCTACTATCAGCAGAAGTGGCCCAATTTTACAATTTCGTGGTTATTTTCAACGTCAGCGACTAGAAAGTGCAGGTCACTGGTGCCAATAATGACCAAGGAAAAACTAAAAAATAAAAAGAAAATTATTTTCTAGCTATCAATTTGCATTTGAGCTCTAAGAGAGAAAGGGATAAGTGACCCAAAATGATACATGAGTACCAGAAACCATGGTGGAGCAAGGCGAGGCATCCACGAGTGGAGGAGCTAGAGCTTCACGGGTATTTCTCTAAACCCTAGCTTGTTATTTATTTTATTAACTGGTAAAATGAACCACATTAATTAATTGGAAAATGAACCAAATTAAACCCATTGGCAATGAACCAAATCCATAGATAGGCTTAGTTTAGGGTTAATTTAGGTGGGTTCTTTTCTGTTTTAGCTTTTTGTCAATTTTTTTATTTTTGGGTCGAGGGCGGACATCGTTGGCATGTGGCCTCATGGTCGCTGATGACCAGAGCGGCCCCATTTGGGAAAGAGGGTGCCATTGTCATTTTCAATGGCTAGTTTGAATTCCAACGATAAAAAATTTGACCGTTGGTGGCTAGCCACTATCGGCATGAGTGACCGCACAACTTTAGGAAATTTTTTTTTGAAATTTTTATTATTTTTTAATGAATTTAATTGATTTTTTTGAATTTTTGAAGTGTGAATTTTGATTTTTTTGGATGGTATGGTGCATTTTTTCATTGTGTTCATACCCTTAAGTTATTTTAGGTTTCTTTTACACCATTTTGCATTTTATTATGTTTTTTAGTTTAAGTGCATTTAATTAGGCATTTATTTTGCACTTTTAGCTCTTATCTGCATGGGCTCAAGACCCTAGTTTGCTTGTGCGGCTTCTACCCATTATGGATGACATAGATTGGGCTTGGTTTGATGCTCAAGGACTCATGTACATCATGAGGTTACCGATGATCATGTCAGAAAAAACCTACCTTACTGCCTTGGCACATAGGTGGGATTCTTGGATGAACACCTTTCATCTCCCTACTGGTGAGATGACTATCACTCCGAAGGACATGTATAGGATCTTTAGGATCCCTTTCGATGGAGAGGCTATCGTGTCTTCTCCCACTGATGCTAGAGATGTTATGTTCAAGAGGGTCTTTGGAGATCATGCAGCTATAGCATTTTTTGACACCCGACATGGTGGAGTCTCCATGGCTCGATGGTATCAAGAGGATGTCTTCACATGGTAGTAGGTCATCTTGATGCATGTTATATGTAACATGATTTTGCCTGATTTTTCTAGAGTGAGGTTCCCATGGAACCTCTTGGCTATGGTTCAAGACCTGATGGACAGTGAGGAGCCCATTATTATGGCATGGGGGAGCACACTGCTAGCTCAATGCTATGATGAGCTCTATAGGATTCAATGGCATGGATGAGCTAGTGTTGCTTGTAGCTTGCTTCTTCAGATATAGGGCTAGGAGCACATTAGGGTGGACCACCCAGGAGGATTACCTATTAGGATTACTACCATTTATAAGGTGGCCTAGTGCTACGAATGTAGGTGGCCTCGAGAGCGAGAGGAGCACCCAATATGACATCATGCAAGGGACTTGACACATTATGCAACCACCTTGATTGGCCTATAGGTGAGGGATATCATATGGAGGCCTTATTATGAGTGCCCTACATGGCTAGAGGTGGACAGATTTATGGCTCAAACCAAGCGTGATCGATGGGTTATCGGTCACAAGGGAGGGATCAAAGAGTTCTTTCATTACTCTCGGGTGCTCCACCAGTTTGGTGTACAACAGGATGTACCTCTCGAGCCAGTTTTGTATAGGTGGATCACTGTAGAGAGGGATATTCCACCACCCTAGGTTATAGTAGTCTCAAAGGAGGAGGACCCTCCTATAGTTGATGTGGGTATAGCATATGTCGAGGTTACCAAGGCGTATACCCAATGGTGGGTTACGTGGCTATGGCATGGTGGTGGTCACCTGGGGCAAACTGAGGATGAGGTAGCTACCAAGGATCCAGAGGGGCATCGAGTGTAGGCCTGGATAGAGGACTGGGGATAGGCCATAGAGTAGTAGGTAGCAGAGGAGTAGGTAGCTCCAGAGGAGGAGGAGGAGTTAGCTCCAGAGGAGTAGGAGTCTCCTCTCTAGGCTTAGTTACACAACGTAGAGGCCGAGCTTCAGGCAGCTCATATTCAGATCTTATAGTGGGACTCTACTATTGCTATACTCCAGTCTTAGGTCAGGGGTTTTTATGAGGAGAGGACCACTCTCCAAGCACAGATTGATTTGGCATAGCTTAGGATAGATCAGCTTACTACCGAGAGGGATGTTGCTCGAGGACAGGTTGCTCCCCTTATATCGATGCCTCAGATATTGAGCGGGTTAGATGCAGATGCAAAGATCAAACATCTGCATGGACTCCTATTAGATGACTTGGCTCAATGCACACAAGATAATGCTTACATCCTTACACTAGAGCATGAGGTTAGGCTTCGGGGAGGTCATCTACAAGCCAGGTCTATAGCAGGGGGATCGTAGAGGAGTTGGAGTGAGTTCGGTCATTCCTCAGTTCGATCAAGCCACAAGAGAGGGGCCCTCTTAGAGAGATCTATAGGGACCAGCTCTAGACAGACTCACAAAGATGGAGTCAAGGGTGGAGGTGAGCCTAGGGGCGTAGGCCCAGTCTGATGATTATGATGGCTCTTGTATTATTTTTGAGTGTAAGGTCTAAGGACCTACACTATTGTAGCCTATGGGTATTTTTGTACCTCCATGTACTTATTTGACACACATTTATATGATATTATCTATTTTAGATTTATTATGTGTATCATGTGATTGGTTTTATTTTTATGTGATGCAAAATGGATGCAATGTT
Organism: Wollemia nobilis; assembly: GCA_028583015.1. Classification (NCBI taxonomy): domain Eukaryota; kingdom Viridiplantae; phylum Streptophyta; class Pinopsida; order Araucariales; family Araucariaceae; genus Wollemia; species Wollemia nobilis. The sequence continues at coordinate 1,271,277 of JAQPPZ010001870.1, forward strand.
TATGTTCTTATGCTATATGACATGCACTAGCTAGATGATGGATGTATGCTTATATGTTGTGATGTAGATGTGTAGATAGACTACTTATGTATGCATATATGGATGTAATGGTGAAAATGCATGTTTAATTTTTTTTAATTGTGTATGCATTTATCTGATGTTGTTATGGTGAATGCAATGTATTTACATGATGGTGATCTAATGTAAATGAACATGTATGCTTTAATCACTTAAAACATAAGGAATGAATGTGATATGTGTTTAAAAACTAATGGATGACACCATAGAATGTATAAAAATCATGAATGTAAATGATAACTCTTATCATAAGAATTAATCATTTAAGCATCCATATGTGAGATGAGATGATGTGATATGTATGTGCTTTCTTTATAAGCTTTTGTAAATTAAATGATATGCATAAAATAGTCAATGGTCATCTAAATATCATTGTTGATATTTATCTGGTATCTATCCTATTTCATGAACACCCTTTAATGAACAAAACCTCCTAAAGAAATTTGATGATTTGATTGATGACATGATTTGTTGCTATGAGGGGATTTTTGAGGTTTTCCATGAGACTCAAACACCCTAGTTACTTCATCAAAAGTTGTATAATGACCATACAGGACTCTTGAAAGATAAGTTTTTGTTATGAAGACCCAGATATTCATTATCCCTGTGTGTGCAAATGAATATATTATATGAAACATAAGCATACCCCAATGCCAAGCGGGATTCATTCAGCCCATTGTTGTATTGGGGATCCTCAAATGTCCATCCTGATCCTAAGTTGGACTTAGTTGGATTAGACCATTAGGCGATACAGGACACCTAAAGCTAGCTCTTTTTGTGAATTGCTTAGAACTACCCTAATGCCAGGCGAGATTCATTCAGCCCATTATTGTATTAGGGATCACTCAATGGTTTGTGGAGATTGACCATTCCAGGGATTCAAGCTCTTCACCCCCTTCTTTTCTTCACATTTATTTGGGATACTTGCTCATGCTTAGTGATGAAAATCACTCTTTATTTTGAATTTTATTTCTTTTGAGCAAGGGATTTATGTAGTGATGATAATCACTATTTATTTTGCTTTTGAATTTTGCTTTGTTTTAGGATTTTTGCTTATTTTGATGAAAGCAAGGGATTTCTTTGGGTAGGGGGGAGCTTGTCCTTTTGCCAATGATCAAAATCCTAGACCATGCACATCACAAAATGAGCAAGTGAAGACCTTTCACTTAGGATACCTAGTACCACTTTGTAGTGTTCATCTTTCCCTTGTTCCAACTAGGATTTTAGTGTTTTGATTAGTGATAGGATTCTGATATATGCTAGGTACTATCAAAACTAGACCTCATATTTTGCTAGTGAAGATAGCTTTCTACAGAATTTGATAAAATCACTAGGTATGGCTGAGTGACCAAAAAACCCTAGTATATCCCTTATAGCAACGGGAAGGGGGGTTGTGTTGAAAAACACAGTTACTCACATGGGTTATGGATGATGATGGATTTTGAAGATGCATGATTGAGATACAAATATGGTGTCATTTGTAAGATTGCAAACACAATCTATCCTAATGCAAGTGCAATGGATGGTCATGCCTAAATGCAATGCAATTACATGAATGCAAAATGCAAATGTTTTTGTATTTTTGCAATGTTTTTGAGTTTTATTGCTTTTTGATTTTTGATATTTTCCATTTTTTTGGAATTTTTGATTTTAAATTGTTTTTGTGCTTTTGTGTTTTATTTTTGACCAAAGGGCTTAAGGTGCCTTTGGGGATTTTTGTGAAGTGACCAAAGGGCTTTAAGATGCCTTTGGGGATTTTTGTGAAGTGACCAAAGGGCTTTAAGATGCCTTTGGGGATTTTTGTGAAGTGACCAAAGGGCTTTAAGATGCCTTTGGGGCTTTTTGTGAAGTGACCAAAGGGATTTAAGATGCCTTTGGGGATTTTTTTGAAGTGACCAAAGGGCTTTAATATGCCTTTAGGGCATTTTGTGAAGTGACCAAAGGGCTTTAAGATGCCTTTGGGGCTTTTTGTGAAGTGACCAAAGGGGCTTTAAGATGCATTTGGGGATTTTTATGAAGTGACCAAAGGGCTTTAAGATGCCTTTGGGAATTTTTGTGAAGTGACCAAAGGGCTTTAAGATGCCTTTGGGGATTTTTGTTTTTAATGTTTTCTTATTTGTTTGGATTTTTATGATTTCTATTATTTTTGCAATTTTGAAATTTTTGAATGTTTTTGGGTTTTGTTGGTTTTATGTGTAAAATACCTTCAGATGAAGAATTTTGAGAGGCTCAAGCTCTTTAAAATATGGCAGGTCCAATATTCTCAGAGATGATATAAGGACCTATCCAATTGGCCACAAATTTGTCTCGTAGATGTGGCGGTAGGTTTGAATTATGTTGGTTCTCTTTGAGCATAAGATCCCCAACCTTAAAGTCTCTCAAGTGGACTTTATTGTTATAAGCTCATGTTAGATGATCCTGGTAAACATGAAGATGCTCAAGAGCATTGATGTGACGTTCATCAAGAAGGGTCAATTGATCAAGGTGAGCTTGTCGCGTAGTGTCATCATCGATGAATTCTTTCAATGTGACACGCAATGTTGGAATTTCCAACTCTAAGGGTATAATGGCCTCAGCACCATATACAAGCAAAAATGGTGTTGCCCCAATGGGCATCCACATGCTAGTCCTGTAAGCCCATAATGCAAGGGGTAATTGCAGATGCCAATCCTTATGATTTTCTTTCACTATCTTCTTTAAGATGGCTACTATTATTTTGTTTGAGGCTTTTGCTTGCCCATTTGCTTGTGGATAATATGGTGTCGCAAAAATATGTTGAATGTTATATTTGGATGTTAAAGCCTACATATTTTTGTTCTTGAATGATGGACCATTATCCAAGATTATCTTGAAGGGGACCCCAAAGCGACAGATGATATTGTGAAGTATGAACTCCGCAATTTGTGGTCCTATCATCGACATTAAGGGGACCACTTCCACCCATTTGGTGAAGTACTCAGTGGTCATTAAGATAAATGTGTGTTGACCCAAATATGGGGGAGAGATATTTCTAATTAGATCGAAACCCCACTGAGAAAATGGCCAAGCCACCTGAATGGGTTGTAAGGCTTGAGATGGCAGGTGCATCATATTTACATGATGTTGACATTTAACACATTTCATGACATACTCGCAATAATCCTTCTCCATGGTGGGCCAGTAATAACCCATTCAAAGGATGCACTTGATGATGGCCATGCTACTGAAGTGGCCACTGCATGTACCATCATGAGCTTATGAAATCACCCAAGCTGATTCTTGGGGCTCAAGGCAATGTAGGAGGACTCCATCATAGCTTTGATGATACAATATGCCTCCTAGCAAGACATATCTTATCACTTTTTGTTTGAATGCTCATTTTTTGGCATGCGAAAATCCATGTGGGATGATTCCAAGCTTAAGGAAATCTTGTAATTGGGATAGCCAATCTTGATAAGCTACAACCTCAATAGATAAGATGACTTGTTCCTCCTACAATTCAATGTGCACAAATGCAGATTGAGAAATAACCTTGTGGTGAATGATGGTACCATTCCCCGTAGGACCCTATGAGATCAAAGACCCCCAAGGCACCTTCTTTAGAAAGTCTCTGGCTTTATAGAACCACTCATGGTCTAGTTCTATATGAATCATGTTGACTAATTCTTTGTTGTCAAAAGCCTCATGTTGCATCATTGATTATGAGAGCATTTTCACATGAATGGTAGTGAAATCAGTAGATGGATTCTGAGGGATCAAGGATCCCAAATATGCCATAGTGTCTACAAATTTGTTTGATGTGTGAGGGATTACCTCGATGTTATACCATTCTAGTTGGGCTAGATAAGTGTCAACAAGCTCTTTGTAAGCTTTCAGGATTGGATCCCTACATTGAAATAGTCCCTTAACTTGGTTGACTATGAGAAGGGAGTCACCAAAGATATTTAGCCTTTTTATCTTCATAGCGATGGTTGTTTGGAGACCCAATATTAGGGCCTCATATTCAGTGTTGTTATTCATGCAAGGGAAGTCTAGCTTAAATGACAAGGGCATTGGAGCACCTTGTGGTGTGAAAAACACAATCCCTGCACCACCTCCTTGCTCACACTTCGAACCATCGAAGAACAAAGTCATGTTAGCTTTATTTTTAGGTTCTTTGGGTTTGGGTGCTTCTGATAATGCAAATACTGCATCATCAGGAAGTTCTATGGTGAGAGGTCTACTATTCTGAAGAGGCACCTCTGCTAGTTGATCAGCTATGACTTATCCCTTGATGGACTTTTGGCTTATGAATTCCAAGTCAAATTCTATCAATAGCATGATCCACTTTGCAGTACATGTATTATGATATGTCTTGCTCATCATATACTGCAAAGGATTTTGTTTTGATATCACATACATCGTATGGCTCAATATGTAGTGGCACAATTTCTTGGTCGTAAAGACCATCGCTAAGCATAAATTTTCTACCTATGCATACTCTAGCTCATAACTCACCAAGGTGTGGCTAATATAATATATCACTTGTTCTTTGTCTTACACGTTCTTTTGAGACAACATGGTGCCCAAAGAAAAAATTATAGCGGATATATAGTAGGAATGGTACGTCTAGCCTTGGTGGAGCTAATACTGGCAGTGTTTCCAAGTAATTCTTGATTTCAGCAAAGGCTTACTAACATTCTTCATCCCAATGGAATGGGACCCCCTTGTGTAGCAATCGATTCATGGGTTGACATTTATCTCGATAGTTATATGATGAAACACTTTATGGATGCTACTTTACCATGTAAGCTTCTCATCTCTTTGTAGGTCACAAAGACCCTAAAGGTATAATGATGCCTGTCTTATAGAGATAAGCTTTCTCCGAACTTGAATTTCTTTGGATTAGAAGGATCATCGCTGATGTCCACTTTGAAAGTCTCCTCTATTTCCATATGTGACCCCTCCTCAAGCTAGTGAGGAGTGGGGATTAAATGGATGTCATCTACTAGATTTAAAGGTTCAACTAAATCATGGTCAAAACTAGCATGATAAACATCATGTGCACAGCCTGGTGCAAAATGAAATGGTTGTAGCATTTCTTCATTAGGGAAGAAATATTCAGGCTCCAAGGGTGAATCAACATGATCCCAATCAATAGCATCTAAGTTAAGACACAATGGTTTAGAAGGATCGATTGGGTTATGAAGTGGAGTGGTCAAATAAATGGAGATCATGTTGATGGATGGGATGAAATCTCCAGGACCACATGGGTGAAACTATGCATTAATATTTTACCTTCCATACCCAAGATGAGGCTCTAGGGGTATGGGGATCTCAAGATCTAGTCTATGAATAGATGAGATGATGGGATCATTAGGTTGAAGAAGCTCTCTAAATATAGGTAGATCGGGTAAAACCATATGATATATCATATATAAATTAAGTGGTCTTCCCCTAAAGTGAGGGCTAGGATATATTGTGTGGAGTATCTCATCTATTTCAACAAGCTGATTGACTTGACGTAAGTGACGAGGCCCAAGATAAGCCATCTTGATCTCATCCTCATAGTCATTATCATCTATGAAGAACCCCTCATTCCTACCTACTAGAATTGGATGTTGACCTAAATGTTGAGGCCCAAGATAGGCCATTTTGATCTCATCTTCATAGTCATTATCATCTATGAAGAATCTATTATCTACTTCCACTAGCCCTATGATGTGGCGTGCATGTCTAGGCCCAAGGTAGGCCATCTCAGTTGAGTCCTCTGACTCATAGCCACTCTCATCCGTGATGTATCCACCTTCTATGTTACTTGACCAAGCAAGGTGTTGTAAATACCAAGGCCCATGATAGGCCAATCTGACTTCATCCTCAGACTCACTTGTGACATACTCATTCTCTTCTCACTCATAACCATGGCTTGGTTCATCCTCCCATAGGATGATTCTTGATGGGCTTGCTTCGAGAGAGAAATTTGGATGATACTCATCAGGTGGTCCTATATTGACCATAGCCACCCATCTATCACTCAAGTAGCTTCTATTTAGGGGTTGATAGGGATTCCATTCAATGTATTCCCTAAAACCTAAGCTTAGTCTATCCAAAGATACTACCAATGAATCATCATGGCTTTGGATGTGATATCCTAGACCAAACCTATTAGTAGGTAACTGGTATTGCATCTAGAATGGAATCCAACGCCCTTGCTCATATAGACCTAAACCATAGCCATGCCAATGGTATCATTCAAAGTACCTTAGAGCAAACTCAAGATTGGACAAGTAATGAACATTCATGGTGAATGGCTCATCCTCATCCTCTTCAATATCTGAAGCATTATGGGCATAATCCAAACTAGCATAGATGAAGTTGGTTTGGTTAGGGGGATCCCTAATGGAACCACTATCCCTATTGGTAAGTTTGGGACTCTTGGTCATCCCATGTCTTGTGCAGACTCGATAATGGGTATGAAAGTCACATTCTGCACAAGATACTCACCTAACCCTATGTTGGCTAAGTGAACTATCACCTACGGTGCAGATGACATTGTTGATGAAGCAGGAAAGGCAGGTTGAGGTACCTCCTCGGCTATGTCTTGGGAATTTTCCTCCTCCATGGGATTTGGAATTTCTATTGCTACTATAGTTGGAAGTTCTTTAGGTCCTTCCTCCACCAAGGGTGCTTTTAGCTTCTGAGAGTCTTTTGCTTTAGATGTTGATGGTTTCTCAGAAGTGCTAGTAGCTTTAGATGCAGGAGGTGGTGCCGATGTGGATGGGTCACCTCACACTGATTTAGACTTAATTTTTAGTTGTGTGGTAGGGGATGAAGGCCTAATGTATAGATGCATTGATGAAAGGAAAAAATCCCTTAGCAAGTCAACCTGATGCACATATTTAAATGGCTCTTCATCCGATGGAACCACATGTACTTGTCCCTCATGCACATACTTGATGCATTGGTGCAATATTGAGGGAACGCATTGCATGTCCCTTATCTAGGGATGCCCTAGGAGGATGTTGTATTGCATTACCCCCTCCAATATGTGACACATCATAGGGATGGTCTTATGCCCTACCTTTATAGGCAAGATGATTGTACCCACTATGGAGCAAAGTGCATCATTGAAATCTCTCAATGTGTAGGAGGTTGGGATGATGTTTGACCTAGGGATTTTTAAGTGCCCTATAGCTTTTGTTGTGATTATATTAATCGATGAGCCTATGTCGATTAAAACCCACTTGAAGGGTATGTCATTGATGGATGCAATGATATGCAGAGGTGGGTCTACCATGGTAGTAGGGACTACCTTGATTTCATGATCGTAGAAATGGATCATAGGCTCTTAGCACTATTGGACCTACCCCATGAAGTTTGTGAATGCATCAGGGTTCTAGGGCTACAGCTCAATCGATCTCAAGATTTCCATTAAAGTCTCCCTATGTCTGGGGGACTATTGAATGAGCTCATAGATTGATAACTTGGTTGGTGTCATTTGGAGATTTTACACAAGTCTACTCTAGATAGTTACCATAGGTCATGCTGGTGGACCTAGAGGATTATTCTACACCTACCTCTATTGAGGTGCAATCGAGGATACAAATAGGAGCCATTGGAGGCTCTAGTTGGTTATATCATCGACTTCTTATTGCCATATTGACTATTTCAACCATTCCAATGAATCCCTGAGTGGGAGGTTCAACTTGGACTTGGTTCACTTGAGTGCCCTGATCTCTGGGGACCTCATGATTAGGCAATAAGTTTCTGAATATGCCCATGTCTCTATTATTAGGTGCTAATGGATTGTCAACTTTTAGCTCACCCTTCTCAATCATGTTTTGCACAACATTCTTGAATCTGATACATGTTTCGATATCATGCCCTTGTATTCTATGATATGGGCAATATTGATCTTCCCTATATCCCTTGGGCTTGGGATGGTTAGGGTCAAGAAGTTGTACCTCAGGTAGCCTAAGTCTTTGTGCCTCACTTAGCTGGTTGAATATTGATTGCATTGACTCTGATAAAGGTGTGAAATAGTGAGGCGATCGATGTTCTTTATTTTGACCTTGGTTGTTCTTGGGGTTGTAATTGGCCGATGGGGGTTGAGCCTAATAGTTCTATGGTTGTTGGCTATTCCCTCCCTTTGGCGTGTTTAACACAACCTGATTGACTTGAGCAGGCTTGGCCTACTTTTGTTTATTCTTGTTGCAGTTGTTATTGTTCCAGTCCTTTTTGTTTTAGAGCTTAAGGTCTCCTTCTTCAACCTTGATGTCTTCTATTAGCTTGGCTTGAGCCAAGGCTTCCTCGAATGTTTCATACTATTGTAGTTGCAATAGCAATGAGATGTGCTTTATACAACTCTTGGTAAACATCCGAGTGAGATCTAAAGTGGGAATAGAGAATGGTAGTTTTGCCATCATCTTTCTCCATCTATTCCCATAGTCCATAACTAGCTCATCATCATATTGCTTTAGGTTTTCCAGATCGGATAAGTTTACTTTCTTCTTGATGCCAAAATAAAAGCATTCAAGAAATGCATTCACCAGTTGCTCAAAGTTGATGATGTTGTGCTTAGGTAATTGGTTGAACCATTCGGTTGTTATGCTCGATAATGTCATGATGAAAGTTCTTAGCATTAGGGCATCATTATGTTCAAGTTGGAAGCATGCATTCATAAAATTTGTGACATGTTCTTGCGCATCTTCCTCTCCTTTGAATTTGTCTAACCTAGGCATCTCAAAGTGCCTAGGATATGCAGGACTCGGTACTAAAGGGCATAGAGGTTGATTGTGTATTTTACTCAGGGTTGGCTTTTGCCCAACCGCATCCTATTTCTCGAGAGATTTGACTCTCTCAATGAGTATTTTGTATGCCTTCAAAGAAATGATCTCCTATTCTCGAAGGTTTACTCATGGTGGTCGGGGAGGTAATCTTGTGTCTTCCTAGTTTGGGCATCTATACTCATCCCCCATGACTACGGATGAAGGTTCAGGATATGTCTGCTCCTGATCTTCCATCCCCACCTATTCTTGATTATGTTGTGTCTATTCTAGATCTAGGTATTGTTGATACTTTAAGGTATGGTGAGTGCGCTCATCTTCTTGTCTAGTGCATCTCTCATGCTGAGAATTGGCACGTCTATCATGTTGGTAATGCTCACCACCTATGTGCAAGTTGGCTCGGGCCAACCTATCTGCTTGCTCTTCATGCTCTATCTGTTCCTCTCTCAAGCATTATTCCTGAAGGTGCAAACACCATTTTTTCCATGCTTCCTCTTGCTCGAGGGCTTCTAAATGCTCATGCAATGCTTCCTCCTTATCTTGGAGTAGCTTTTTTTGATATTGTGCATCCTCATATAGCCTACGCACATGGTCAGACTGATCTACCACTGAAGGTCTATGGATTTGTAACTCCATGCAAGGAGTCTTAATGGATAGGCCTCTTGTAGAGGCTCTTGCTATGTTTTTGCCCTTATCTATTAGGGTGACCTGATCTATGTAGAGTGATCTATGTTCTATACCCCCATGGTCAGAGGTAGTGCACATGCTATGAGGATACTTTGAAGCTTCCCCTAGCTCATTGGTGTGCCTAGTAGTTTGATGGCTACGTGAACTTCCTAAAATAGAATGTGCAGTAGCAATGCTTCTTTGAGTTGGTCTCGAGAGAACTCGATCCAACTCATCAAGTTGTCTAGACTTCCATGGTTGATCCCATGGAGTCCCATTAGCCCTAATGAGATCATGATCTATGGGTATCCTCCCATATTCAGGGAGGCTAGGAGGTGCTCTGGGTCTATGACTGGATGCAGCCCTTGTGTCTTACCCCTTAGTGGGCTGATCTGACCTAAGTGTGTCATGTGAAGATTGGGGCCTTGAAGCCCCCTCATGTCTATGTGAATATTGGGGTCTTGAAGCCCCATCATATCTATGTGAATATTGAGGCCTTGAGGCCTCCTCATGTCTATGTGAATATTGGGGCCTTGATGCCCCATCATGCCTATGTGAGGATTGAGGCCTTGAGGCCTCCTCATGTCTATGTGAAGATTGAGGTCTTGAAGCCTCCTCATGTCTATGTGAATATTGGGGCCTTGATGCCCCCTCATGCCTACCATGAGAGGAACCTAGATATGGCTCTCTAGCTGGGATTTCTCGAGGAGTCCCCCATGGGTTGAGTTATCACCCCTAAGGCTCGTTGAACTTCATTCAATGACATTGTGTGTGGGTGGCTCAATGTCATTATGATTGTGATTGTGTGGAGCATCAACTTCCACCTCAATGTTGGACCGAGGGTGGTTGCTCTGCATGTAGACCATGACAATTGTGAATTATCTTTTTATGTAGATTTTAGAACACACAAACAAAGTAAACAAGTGTTTATCTCTTTTAAGTTTTCTTGGTGTTCCTAGACTGGTTTGGTGTGTTTTTAGATTTTTTGATAGCTACAATCTAACTCTCATCGTGTTTTGCATTTTGTTGATGATATACTCAGATTGTTCAAGTGGATTTCACCTATATACTCATAGCTCAACAATCGGTAATGAAAGTCATGGTCATGTTATCCAACCAAAGTGTGGTGATGAAGTCCACACCTAGTCAAGGAGCACAAGTCCTACTAGTCCTCACCCAGTACTCACTTGGTCAGTGTCATACCCTTCGAAGAGGAGTATATGCAAATTTTCCAAGCTACGTTAGATCTTGGAGCCAATGACCAAAAATAGGGTACATGGGATTTGAGCCAACGGGTGGAGATGAATGCCACCATCGTTGAACTCTACTAGTGGATGGTGATGAAGTCCACCTCACTAGCATTTAAATGAATCATGGTGTGTGGATGTTCTTTTTATATTTTTGTATAAGGAAAAACAATGCATCAAGAAGCACTCATGCTCTTTCTCCTATATGCCTAAGAAAAGAACATTTTATTTTTAAAAAAATGCATGTCTAAGTGATTCAATGACTTTCAGAGAATGCATTTCTACTTTATGAAATAATGGCCTCTAGCTGGGCCCCATGCAAGCAATATCTACAAAAAAAACCTAGACCACTGGAGACTAGGGCGGATCTAAAAATAGAGGTCCATTATTCCTAGCAGTGACTAGAAGAAAACTAAGAAAACTAAGAAGCTTTATGCATTTTTCTTTTAATATTTTTCTATGTTTTCCTAATTAAAATGATATTTTCCCTATTGTATTCTAGAAATAAAACATAGATAGAGAAAGGAAAAATAGTAGAGAGTTACCCCAACCTAAAATCCACATATGATGAAGCACAAGCTACCCTCTATTGCTAATTTTCTTTTGGCTACTATTGATCAAAGAAGTTGCCACTAGTGGTTATCTTCAAAAGTAGCCTATGTCTGCTAGTCACTGTCGACTAGAGTGGCTAGACCTACACATAGAAAAAACATAAAAACATCAAAAAAATAGCTAAAAATAGAAAACTAGGTGGGGATCCCACCATGATCGTCATCTGTACGATCTCGAGAAGCAGACACCTAGTCTACTTGCAGCATAATATCAAAATAAAAGACCATAAATGCGTAAAGAACATGAAAGTAACAAAATCAAGAGATCTCTTTTATTAATTAATTTGAAACTTTAGTTACAGATTGGTCCCTCTTAGGGATACCCCATTTGATACAATGATTACAAGCAGAGATAGGCCCCTCACAAAGGGGATGGTGCACTCCATAGGCCTCTCGGATCCATACACGAACTTGTACAAGGGCTTACTGATGCCTTCTTCTCCTTCACTTTCCTAGAGGGATCTGACACTTTGAATGCTTTGACTTGGTCCTAGAACCTGTAACCTACATACAAGAAACAACAACAAATGATCAGTAGCACCTATTGCCTCTCAAGATGAGGTGTTATTAGTAGATCTGCAAAGAATGATATAAAAGCATAATGAAGCAAAACTAAGCAAGAATGCATTGATAACTCAGAAATCACCATGGAAATGCATTAAGAAAGATAGATCTATTCTAACATTAATTGATAAAATAGAAAATAATGAAAGATCTATGCTAAAACTTGGGAAATAGTGTCTAAAACCCTAGGTTGTGCCTGCAGGCCACTATCAAGGATAGTGATCATGAAATGAAACCTTCTTCCTCATGAACCAAGGGTTGTGGCACTAGATTCCTTATCTAAATTGATGTCCAAGGGTCACCTCTATGTCTGTACACTGATTGGTGGTGAAGAACATCTTGATCTGAATGCTTGGATGGCTCGTAGTCATCGCTTAACTAGACAATGCTTCGCTACTCCTCAAAGGGGTATGGAATCACTCTCCAATTTTCTAGGGCTCTGCTGCACAAAAATTATGATATTCAAGATCCTTTTCTTTTTCTTGGGAGGATGCATATGTAGACCTCCTAGATTCAGATCTAGATCCAGATCTTGGCTTCCTAGAGAAGCCAAGATCTAGATCTGCATGTAACTGATCATTAGAGGGGAAGGCTCAGTCACATATTTGCATGGAAGGGGCAATTAGGAGGAGCTCTCAAAGATCCACACCAAAAATTACTTGCAAACAATGTAAGTACAGTTAGATAGGGTGGTATAGACTCGTATTCATGACCAATCTGTATTTCAGTGATAGTTGTTATCCAGAGAAGCAACTAGCTATGGTCGCTCTCAACTTCAGTGACCAATATTGGCAGTCACTCTGGTTGATAGCGGTCGAGCCATAATGGACCAGATCTACCCCTTTTGAATGGTTAGGACCTGTTGTGACGTCCTTCACAACGACCCCAAAATTGGGGACCCACCTTAAATTTTGTGATTTCGGGAAATTTTTGTTTATCTGATTTTGCTCGCATCAAGGTCTTGGAAAATTTGCTTTCACTTTGGAATTGTTGACATATTTGCATTTTGAAGGTTTGAATGTAGTTGCAATGCTTCAAAACTGAATATTTTGATTATTTGCATATTAATTGCATTATTTCAAATCAAATAATTTGATTAAAATCATTTTCAAAGGTTTAAATGAAATAATTTGATTAAAATCATTTTCAAAGGTTTAAATGATTAATTTTCATTTAAATAATTAAATTTTATTTTAGGGTTAACCCTAAAATTAGTGCAAAATTGAAATGGACATATCTTGAGGCAGAGAACTCCATTTGATCTCATTCAAAACTTGGTAAAAAGATATGGATTTTCTCTTTCTAATGATACCAAACTTGCAAGATTCCAGATGTCAATTTCACCAAAAAAAATAGTGGGTTAATTTAGCAATATGAGAACTTTGAAATACTTTTGAAAAAAAGGAAAGTTACGGGAAAGTAAAGTTTGGTTTTGTTTTGATATTATGATTATTGTTTCATTATGCAGGTAATACAAGGGCAAGGGTTTGAAGAAGATCGTTATAAAATCCGTTCTCGATGATGAAACGGAATAACTAAACTTTTCAAATTATAAATAAATCATTGAGATTCATGGAAATGGTCGGACATTTTTATACAGAGAAGGAGAGGAACGATTGGAAGGAAGCAAAGCTACACATTCATTGGAGGAAAATGGAGAAAGTCATTTGCAGAACAATGGAAATTAATTGTAAGATTTTATAAATTGTTTTAAGCATTTTGGATCCAGATTTGTGCATAGACTGTATTTGGAATTAATAAAATGTTTATTACAATTTTTTTAATAGTTTGTATACCTTAGAAGATTGCACCAATTCATTTGATTTCATTGTGTACACACTAGTGAACTTTGGATTGGTTTTATAATTCTATAGATGAAAATATGATCTGTGTATTTTGTCCGAGACATTAAGTAATTTCTAAAATCTAAAATATTTTATTATTATTTTTTATTATTTCATTATGAAAACTATATATTATAACCTAGCATAATTTCATAAAGTAAAACTATATGGTTAGGTTATAAACTAAATTTATTATTCAAATATTACATCAATTAATATTTGAATTAATAAATTTAAGAAGGGATAAATGAATATTCTTTTCCTCACCTTAATTTCATAAGGTTGAGGAACAAGGATTGATATCTCTAAAATTCAATTTGGATTTGATTTTTTAATATAGTTCTATTTATTTCAGAAGTCCAAATTTCAAATCAGAGATCATATTTATTCTTTTGAATATTTAATTTCATAAATATTTCAAAAGATAAATATTAAAAGCAAACCTAATTTATAAACTTTATTTTATCATAAAATCCAAATTTTATACATTAGTTTCATATTAAGACCTAAGATTTTATCATAGACAAGGTTTTGGAACCTTATAAATTGGGCAAGACATTATTTCATTTATTCACTTCTTTTGGATTTGATTTATAATTTCATAAGGGAGTTTGAATAAATGATTGCTTTATCAAATAAACATTTGGGAAGTGAGTTGATTATAAATTTATTATATTCCAAAGGTTTATCAAGTTTATAAAATTTCATTTACTTTGATTTTTATTAAAGTTAAATTGAAATTTAATACAAAATGCTAGATTCTTTTTATGCTAATTTCATTTAAAGCATTTTGAGACATTAAATTGAAGAGAGGAAATAAAATTTGGTATACTTTAACCTAAGATCATAAAACAAATTTTATTTTGTTGAATTGATATCAAAGCATGTTATACATGATAAACTTGAAATCATTTACCTAATTCCAGGCCCCTTGTAAATAGTAGTTCACAAATCCAAGAGTTATTCAAGTACTCATTGATGTATATATATATGAAATGTTAGATATAACATAAGAACCTTGGAGATATATAATATTATTTTCAAGAGAGAATCATAATTCTGAGTTTGTCGGGTGGTTTTGTGACTGGACAAAATCACACCTCAACAAATTGGCGCTAGAAGGAGGGCCTGAAAGGTAAATATTTGATTTTCATTTGAAATCATTCAAATCTCAATTTAAAAAAAAAATTACAAATTGAAGGGTGTTATTTAATGCCAAAGTTTAATTGATGCATATCTTTTATCAATTGATTAGTCATTTCATGCTTAGTTGCAAGATATATTTCTTTGACTAATAAGATTGGCATTAAATTTTGTGTTCTTTGAAGTTCACTAATGGCATCACTTTATTCAGTAAAGGAAATGATGGCTTCTTGGATAGGTGATTATTATAGCAGTTTAAACATGCCTATTCATCAAATTCCTGAAGGTGTAGAAGTTTGTTTACCCAGATTTAGGCATGATGTGGATCAAGCCAAGGACCATATTCAAAGATACAAGAGTGTGTTACGTCATTTACAACTTATGCAGGGAGATGTTCCTTGCAGATTATTTTCATACCCATTGGATGAGGTTGCGCTTAAGTGGTACATACAATTACCTGTAAGGTATGCTACTTCTTGGGTTAAACTAGAGAAAGCATTTCTCGAACATTTTGGAAGGTTGGATGATTTAGTTATGATGTTAAATCAATTTGTCTCCATCCTTAAAAATTTAACGAACCCATGAGATCATTTAATGATAAATTTCATAGGTTGTATACTGAGGTGGGGATGCATTATATCATTTCAGAAGAAAGAGCTACTCAAATATACATGGGAGCCTTAGATCACGTCACATCTATGTTTTTGGGGAAAGGTCTTAAAATTACATCATTGCCTAGAGCTTACAATGAGGCAGTAACATTTGAACAACAATTGATATCTCAAGGTGTTAATATGGAACAACTATACAGACTTAGACCTAAAACTCATAATCAAAGATCACAAATGAGTCAGGTTGAGATTGATAGTTTAGATGTCACAACTACCTTAGATGTTGAGAATGAGGTGCAGGTTTTAATCATACCCATCAATGAACATTGTGATGATCAAGTTGATCAAAATGTAGAAACTGATTTAGAGCCATTATTCACAAAGGAGGATTGGGATGATTTTATGAAACAAAATGCAAAAATTGATCCCATTGAAGAAACTCTTGTCTTACCAAAGGATGAATCTAAGGAAGATGAATTATTTGAAATTGAGGAGGATGAATCTAAAAAAGATGAATTTTTTGAAATTAAAGAAAATGAATTTGAAAGTGAATCTGAAGAATATATAGAAGAAATGATAGATTTTCATCATTTGTTTCAGGAGGATAATGAGTGTGATGTTCAAACAGGTAAAGTTAAAGAATTGAATGATCATAGATGTGATTTCATTGAATATTGCAAGGGATTACAAGAAAATAATACCTCGATGATGATGGTTCAAATGATTGATTCTAAAAGCTTATTGCTTGAGGAAGATGAATTGTTTGAAATTGAATATGAATTCTTTATTGAAGAAAGTGAATCTGAAAATGAATATAAAGATGCTATGAAAGAAAATATGGAATGTCACCAAGTGCTTCAGAAAGATAATGATTTTGTTATTTCAGATCATGAAGAAGAATTATTCACTTTATTCACAATTTCCAAAGAAGTTCTTATCTCGAATGATGTGCAGGAAATTGAAAGTCTTGTGTCACTTAAGGATTCTACAATGCTCATACAACAAGAAATCAGTAGGTCTTCATCTCAGGTGATTGATAAAGGTGAATTTGAAAAGGAAATTATAGACCTATCCGAAGTTTGCACAAAAGATATGGTGGAACCTCACCCTTTAACAATAGAAGATAATTTTTATAATGGTTGGGGAGGGTATGATGAATGTTTTTCTTTTATGCCTATTGATAAGAATTTTTCTTCATCTGATATGCAGGATGCTAAAATTGATATCTTACATGAAGAGTCTACAACTCCTGTACAGTCAAAGAATCACATGTTTTCTAAAGCCACGATAAAATCTCATCCCTTAGCTTTAGAAGATAATTATTATTATGGATGGGGTATGTATAGTGAATCATTGTTTTCTCATACTTCTACTGATAAAATTTTTGTTTCACTTGATATGCAGGATGTTGAAACTTCTATTTCAAAAGAAGATTTCACAATTTCTACACAATCAGAAAATGACATGCCAATTGTAGAAATAGAGAAGGTTCCAAAATTGAATCACTTTGAAGATGAATTTATTGAACACATTTCTGAAATTGAAAATGAAGAAATGGTAAATGTTTCTTATGACTCATTTGTTAATAATGAGGACGAGGTAAAGTCATCTCTTTTACCCGTGACTAATAAAAATTTGAGTACAAATTCACATGAATGGTTTGGATTTAATGTTGGTGATGACCTAAAGGAAAATGTTGATCTATCTGAAGTAACTCAGGTGGTTGATCAAGAAAATTTATTATTTTATGATCAGTCAGATTTGTGGTTTGAAAAGGATGGGCATACATTTAATTGGGTGCCTAATTTTGGTGTCTTTAACAAACAGGTATTTGATGAAGATGAAGAACTGCAAGGTGATCATGATGGAGACCATGAAGAAAAGGAAAAAGTGACAAATGCTCATCAAATCTTGGTAAATGCTAATAATGATGTGTTGAGTATAGATGACGAGGTAAAATCTTCACCTTTCTCATTGGTTACAAAATTTTTAGGTAATGGGATGCATGATAAGTTTTTGGATGCTAAGGCTATCAATGATGAGATGTTAAATGTTGTTAACAAAAAGTGGGAGATAACTTTTGAAATTTTTGCCATAAATGAAATGAAGGAAAATATGTTGGAGATGCTTAATCAAATTCATGAGCAATCAACTAGTGAATCTAGGGTGCAAATTTTTTATGATCTTCTTATACCAAATGTCCTAGATGCTTGTCAATTCTTGAATGATTGTGATTGCTTTAAAAACTTTGAAAGTGACTTGAATTTGAAATTTTTAGAAATAGGTTCTTACTTACAAGATTTCCCATTTCTAAAGAGGAGCCTAGTTCTAAATTATGAATCAGAATGTGAAATTTACACCTTTTTGAATAAGCAAAGGATAATCGAAGATCATATATTTGCCCGTAAGGTTAATAAATCAAAACTTAAACATAGAATTTCTTATAAGTTTGAATCAAATCAATGGGGTGTGAAAGGCAAAATGAATGTTGCATGGTTCGATTTAATCTTGATTTTGTTGGATTTATGTGAAGCTTGGAATGCAAATCATGAGATATGTCTTTTAAGGTGTGTCTATCGTGTATGGGATCCAGGAAAATAATGGTATACATTTTGTAGTGTCTTGTATATTATATACATTTTTGTAAATAGTTTTTGGATTGTGTGTTTGTTGTGTTGTTTTGTCATGTGATGTGTTAGTGTTGTGTGTTGTTGTCATATCTCGTATGTTGTTGTTGAGCTTAAGGACATATTGACTTTGCCAAAACTTGCTAGAGTTTCATGACATTGATGTGATTCAAATTGATCAATTTTTAAGGTGGATGTGTTAGAAGTAAGGTATTTGTGGTTGAGTCCCTGGTCATTTGTTGGCGGTGTTTGGTCTTTGATCCTGGATTGAATAGGATGAAGTTACCTAGTTTGAAAACCTGTGAAACCTGGAAAAAAGAAAAGTAAGATATTGGTTTAGGTCCTCATGAATGTGAACTAAGATAAGGCGGATATGAAAAATTGGAATTGTATTGCAAAAGCTCCACAAGTACCATGAATACACTTACATACACCCGCATTTCATAACA
Organism: Wollemia nobilis; assembly: GCA_028583015.1. Classification (NCBI taxonomy): domain Eukaryota; kingdom Viridiplantae; phylum Streptophyta; class Pinopsida; order Araucariales; family Araucariaceae; genus Wollemia; species Wollemia nobilis. The sequence continues at coordinate 1,289,861 of JAQPPZ010001870.1, forward strand.
CATTTTCATAACATTGTGTACATCCCCCTCGTGTTCCACATTTCATATTCCATAGAAAGATCATTTACAAAATTCAAAGATCCTAATTGGTTCGTCAAAAGTCAAGTTGCTTTAATCAGGGGCACTTTCACAAAGGCATTTTGTAAAAAATTGTAAAAGACAAAGCTTCATGTTTACACACCATTGTTTCATAATTCCTAAAATATCTTTGGTCACTCAGCCATTTCTAGTGTGGTAGGAAACCACCAAAAAACATGTCAGATTCTCTTAGGATCATTACAAAATATACACTAAAAGGATCTTGATATCGGGGACTGATGTTGAAATTATCTGGAACCAAACACAGTTACACATATTAAAAACATTTTGGGTAAAATGGTCAAAACCATCATTGGAAGAAAATATAGGGTGAAAAGGGGCATCCTTGTCAGTCCTATCATGCAACATAGTCCATAAAACTCATTATTACCACAAATATTTAAAATCTCTAAACAAAATTAGAGTAGTAAGGATAGGGTTAAATTCTCATCATACTTCAATTGAGAATCCAATTCCCCAAAGCTTTGAGTCTATTTACATCACATACCACCGACTATTGGGTCATAAGGATTCATACTACTCGTCCATCAGAAGGAAGGGTAGTCATCCCCAAGGTTCAAGAAATCAAAATCCAAACACATCATTCACTATTGGATTGTAAGGATTTGTACTACTTGTCCCTCAGACGGATGGGTAGTCATCCCCAAGATTCAAGTAATTCTAAAGCCAAAATCATGGACTATGGGGTTAACCTCCATCGGGGCTATAGACGCTTGACTGGTAGTGGAGTACGCTCATGCATGGTGATATGTCTCATTGAAAAGTGAGACCTATGTTCATTTCAAATGGGCAGGCTAGCCTTGTATTTCTTTCATAACAGGTTTAACCATTTTGGTCAAAATGAGGTAATGAACTCACTTGCGCACACACTGGTTCTGGATGATAGTAAGGTCATAACTGAGCTCTTGATCTAGTAAAGGAATTCATGGCACACACATTGGTCCTAAGAGGGTTAGACCGGTTTTAGTGTGTTTGTTTATTGTACTAGAATGTTTGAGTCTCTATAAGACAGGCGGTTCATTTCAATACATTCTTTTAGCTCATATCATATTATTTTCCATATCATCTTATCGGTCATGAAAGGTCATTTTTAGGGCCCCTGATTAAAGTACGATGACAAGCATGGCCAAAGCAAATATTTATATTGAAAATGATCATTAATACATATCACATGATCCCAACCAGTAATACATCACATTCTGCATAAATCATCTATGATTATGGTAATTCATATTTGTATTGGTCTATTCTCATTCTCTAGATGCTTATCAATGCTTGTGATTCTAATATTCATGTTTTGTGTGTTTTAAGTTTTATTTTTAGTCAAAAATGTCTAGGGACATTTACCAGCAAAGTCGCCAATGTTGTGACGTCCTTCACAATGACCCCAAAATTGGGGACCCACCTTAAATTTTGTGATTTCGGGAAATTTTTGTTTATCTGATTTTGCTCGCATCAAGGTCTTGGAAAATTTGCTTTCACTTTGGAATTGTTGACATATTTGCATTTTGAAGGTTTGAATGTAGTTGCAATGCTTCAAAACTGAATATTTTGATTATTTGCATATTAATTGCATTATTTCAAATCAAATAATTTGATTAAAATCATTTTCAAAGGTTTAAATGAAATAATTTGATTAAAATCATTTTCAAAGGTTTAAATGATTAATTTTCATTTAAATAATTAAATTTTATTTTAGGGTTAACCCTAAAATTAGTGCAAAATTGAAATGGACATATCTTGAGGCAGAGAACTCCGTTTGATCTCATTCAAAACTTGGTAAAAAGATATGGATTTTCTCTTTCTAATGATACCAAACTTGCAAGATTCCAGATGTCAATTTCACCAAAAAAATAGCGGGTTAATTTAGCAATATGAGAACTTTGAAATACTTTTGAAAAAAAGGAAAGTTACGGGAAAGTAAAGTTTGGTTTTGTTTTGATATTATGATTATTGTTTCATTATGCAGGTAATACAAGGGCAAGGGTTTGAAGAAGATCGTTATAAAATCCGTTCCCGATGATGAAACAGAATAACTAAACTTTTCAAATTATAAATAAATCATTGAGATTCATGGAAAGGGCTGGACATTTTTATACGAGAGAAGGAGAGGAACGATTGGAAGGAAGCAAAGCTACACATTCATTGGAGGAAAATGGAGAAAGTCATTTGCAGAACAATGGAAATTAATTGTAAGATTTTATAAATTGTTTTAAGCATTTTGGATCCAGATTTGTGCACAAACTGTATTTGGAATTAATAAAATGTTTATTACAATTTTTTTAATAGTTTGTATACCTTAGAAGATTGCACCAATTCATTTGATTTCATTGTGTACACACTGGTGAACTTTGGATTGGTTTTATAATTCTGTAGATGAAAATATGATCTGTGTATTTTGTCCGAGACATTAAGTAATTTCTAAAATCTAAAATCTTTTATTATATTTTTTATTATTTCATTATGAAAACTATATATTATAACCTAGCATAATTTCATAAAGTAAAACTATATGGTTAGGTTATAAACTAAATTTATTATTCAAATATTACATCAATTAATATTTGAATTAATAAATTTAAGAAGGGATAAATGAATATTCTTTTCCTCACCTTAATTTCATAAGGTTGAGGAACAAGGATTGATATCTCTAAAATTCAATTTGGATTTGATTTTTTAATATAGTTCTATTTATTTTAGAAGTCCAAATTTCAAATCAGAGATCATATTTATTCTTTTGAATATTTAATTTCATAAATATTTCAAAAGATAAATATTAAAAGCAAACCTAATTTATAAACTTTATTTTATCATAAAATCCAAATTTTATACATTAGTTTCATATTAAGACCTAAGATTTTATCATAGACAAGGTTTTGGAACCTTATAAATTGGGCAAGACATTATTTCATTTATTCACTTCTTTTGGATTTGATTTATAATTTCATAAGGGAGTTTGAATAAATGATTGCTTTATCAAATAAACATTTGGGAAGTGAGTTGATTATAAATTTATTATGTTCCAAAGGTTTATCAAGTTTATAAAATTTCATTTACTTTGATTTTTATTAAAGTTAAATTGAAATTTAATACAAAATGCTAGATTCTTTTTATGCTAATTTCATTTAAAGCATTTTGAGACATTAAATTGAAGAGAGGAAATAAAATTTGGTATACTTTAACCTAAGATCATAAAACAAATTTTATTTTGTTGAATTGATATCAAAGCATGTTATACATGATAAACTTGAAATCATTTACCTAATTCCAGGCCCCTTGTAAACAGTAGTTCACAAATCCAAGAGTTATTCAAGTACTCATTGATGTATATACATATGAAATGTTAGATATAACATAAGAACCTTGGAGATATATAATATTATTTTCAAGAGAGAATCATAATTCTGAGTTTGTCGGGTGGTTTTGTGACTGGACAAAATCACACCTCAACAGGACCACTGCTAGCTCTTGTAAAGGTCCAAGATCAGTAATATAGCCTTCGGATGTGCCCATATGAGTAGTCTTCTAAATATGATGTTTTTTATGTATCTACAATATGCATGTCAGATATGCAATAGAATATGGAAAACACTTAAAGTAACAACAATCTCTTATTGAGAAATATGGAACGATTGAAACCCAATTTCATAAAATGCATAAGACCACTTTAGCTTCAAAAGGTTTGCAGTTTGCTATTGTATATGGTATTCTCACAAAGGGTAGACCCATATATGATTTATTGATATAAGCACATGTTTCAACTAGTTGATGTGAAAAACCTTCCTAGTTCCCGTTGGTTAGATTGAAGTGGTTGGGAAATGGTAAAATGTCTATCATTAGTTAAGAAGGAGGACCTGAGAGAGAAAGTAAAAATTTCTAGAGTCATTTCACTTTCTATTAATGAGGTGACGACTATGGACAACACATCCTAGATTTGCATGCATGTGTAAACATTTCAAAATCATTAATCCAACCAAGATTGCTAGGATTATAAAAGATGGTGGAAAGTTCAAATGCAAAAAATATGTATAATATTTTTGTGAGTAGTTTAAAGGATATTGTAGGAATGAAAGATATATACATAGCCACAAATTTAATATGCATTGGAGCTAATGGTGTTGCTATAATGCAAGGGCACATGAATGGTATTTTTGTTCATTTCAAAACCTTAATTACCCCATATATGATACCCATTCATTGCATGTCTCATAGAGTGAATATTGCATATAAAATTGTGTGCTCTTTTGAAAATGTTGCGAGAATGGAAGACCTAATTCATAAAATACATTTTTATTTCTCTTGCAGTCCAAAAAAGGTTTGTAGAGTTTAAATAGCTAGCACTAGGAGTTACAGAAGGAAAAAAAATTGTTAAAATATGTGGATACAAGGTTAATTTCATTGTATCAACCTGCACACAATTTTTTTATAGAATATCAATCATTAACGGGGATTATGTATGTAAATCGTAGGATAGTTGATAAGGCGAAATATTTATTGTTTCATTTGACTGGCTTCAAAATCCTTTTAATGTTATGTGGTATTCTTCCAATGTTACAATAAATGGATAGATTGATTAAAATTGCATAAGAGAGATCCATCTATATCATTGATTTCATGAGGATGAGAAATCAAATATATATTATTATTGACAGGTTATATGTGTCCAAAGCAGATTTTATAGGTCCCTTGTTTGATAGTTGGAATACATTCACAAATATGAACAATCCAAAAAGCTTTTTGAATTTTGACATAAATGATTGTCGTTGTATTAATTTTCATGGAAATATGATACCTATTTATTGTTTTGAAAGGTAGTCAAGTATAGTTGCGAACGATGTTGAACAAGTTCTTATAACACACAATAGATTTGAAGTTGTTTTACATAAAACTAAGATAAATTTGTTAAAAATAGTAAAATTATTGACAAGTGATATAAGATAATGGTTTCAAATAAATGATTTTCTTGAGGCCATGGGTGTGGTTAACCCCATATTTTGGGGTCCTTGTATTGAATACAATTCTACACATGAGTTGTTTATTAAATATATGCTCATACTTATTAAGCATTTCAATAAAAGTGTGGAAGTCAATGGTGTTGAAATCAAAGGTATACTCAATAAAGATATTTTAAAACAGAAAATCGTCACATTTTGGAAGAACAATGGTTGAGCAAATGCCACTTTTTAGTAACATCAATGAGATTGGTTCCTTACACATTTGTGGCAAAAATTGTATCCAAGTAGTGTCTTACAATATACTATTAGTGAATATTTTTTTTTATATGAATTACATCAAAAAATGATTTTGAGATTTTTGGAATATGAAAGGGTTTTTAGTGCACTATATTTTGTTAAATCTAAGCTTTACAATAGGTTGGAAAAAAAATTAGAAAATTGTTTGGGAATTTATGTGTCATCATATCAACTGGACAAATTTCCCTATGATAGAGCATTGGCATACTGGATTCCCTTGCAGATAGAAGGGGTACCAGGAATACGAATGATAAGGAGGATAATGATGTTTTTAGTCATCAAATGGTAGAGATACATATATCCACTATGCTTAATAGTGATACTAGACAAGCTGAGAAGTGTTTATTTCAACTACCTAAATTGTGATTTTTCCAGTATTAGATTTCACAATATTGGTTAAGATTGATTAGATTTCAAAAAATTTGATTATTCATAAAATTTAATGTTTTATATCCCTTTGTTATTTTTGAAATAGTTTTAATTGTCTTCATATCATAGTATTTGTTTGTTTCAGTTACCTAAATTGTAATTTTTACAATATATTACAACATTGATCAATATGAATTTATTAGTTATCATTTTCATCTATAAATTTGAGTTTATTTATCATCACAAGATTATTTCATCTATATGATTTGTACTTTTATGATATATAACACAAAATTATATTTCAAATTATATGTTTTATGTTGTAGTCTTCGAAGTGTCCAAACTATGTTCATTCATAACTGATTTACAACATTGTCTTTCAAAGTATACCTTTTTTGTCATAGTATTGTTAGTGTACTAATATTAATGTATTGGCGCAACTGAGTTATATCATAGTTATATTTTATTTATTATTTTAAATTACAATTGTGAATATAGTTGAAATTTAAAATTTGCACAAGAATATAAATGGAAACAACCTTTGATTGATAGAAGACAAAAATTAATAAAAGTCGTTTTCATTATTTGCATAGAAAATATACATTGTGCAAAATTATTTATAGAAATACCACAGAACTTGTTGTCAACTATGAAATATTTTATAATATATTAATTTTGAGATGGGTGGGAAAGGATTTATTCATTCGCTCCTTGTGCATATGGATCACCTTGGATTTGATATTCAGTCACTTCTTTTATATCTACATCTCCTTGAGTTTGAGATACTCTCGATGTTGCAGGTTCTTTTTCCTTATCTTTTATTCCAATATCCTACGCATGCCATTTTAGTGTTCAAGTTCTGATGAGGCCTTCATTTTATTTCTATAAGCTCCTCATCAACCTTCTATCATCTTTGGCTAGATCCTCACGGACTACATGAGCATTTTGTTGAAGCTTCTTCTTAAGAAAGATATTTAAATCCATTTTGTGTTCCACTATAATTGCTCTTAAATAATTATTATTTGTGACCTTATCCTATAAGGTCTCCTTCGATGCTATTGCATTTAAGATTGATTTCTTTGCAACCTCGAGATTAACAGCCATGAAATCAACATGTTTTTGTAAATTCTAAAAATTTGACTGCAAAAAGTAAAAGAAAACCTTAGTTAGTCGAGAGTTATATTACAAAATATAATGATAAATTTTATTGCATCTAAAGTCTCACCTCAGCCGCATCTCTTGCACCCTCAGCAATTGCAACTTTCTTCTTATTATAAGCCCATATTTTGTACTACGCTTGGGCTTTAGCATTCAGGTTTTCTAACTTTTTAAACATAATATAAAAAAATTGATCATCATATGAAATAGAAGGGTTCACCAATTCTAATTGATCTTGATATAATAACCTAGTAAGCTTCTCAGGTTGGTTTCTAACTAGGGATAAAATTTCTTCCCTTGTACCATAATTTTTATAGCGAGCATTTATTTCCTTGTTAAGGATCTTTGACAAAAATTCCCAATCCTTCATTTTCATGATATTTTTAAGCAAAGGGTTATGGATCATTGCATAATAATTATCAAAAACTAAATTCTTTTCAGAAAAACTAACTTGTTTGTCCTCAGTTGGAGGACCACGATTGATGGTGTTAGAAGGCAATGATGAAATTAGCTTAGCTATAGGAATTTATTATTCTTGTAGTGCTTGAAACATCTCTGACACTTTAAAGCCTTCAATTTTCCCTTATAAAATATAATCTTCCTCTAATGGTGGCTCATCTAATCTCGAGCTCGAGATATATTTCAATGAACAACTAGTTGAAAATGACATGGAGGAAAATACAAAATTTTGTGTCCTGGATGGTGTGGGTACCCCCCTTGATCTCAATCCAACAATTTTTTCCACATTTATGACTTTGCATTAATTTATTTTATTTTTGAGGTTGTCCTAGTTGTGGTGGTGGTGGTGGCAAAATTGTTTCCTTCCTTGTTTTAGTAAATTGTAAGGAGGGACTAGAATACATTATAATAAGAAATTATTAAACAAAATTATAGTTTACAAAATTAGTACATAACATTAAAAACACACTTACCCGATGAAGATATATCTTTTTGCCCTTCAGCCCATGGATACAATTGGGTGGAAGTGCATGGGGGATGGGGAGTAAAACTAAAAACATACGAAATATATATATATATATATATATATATATATATATATATATATATATATATATATATATATATATATATATATATATATATATATATATATATATAAATAAAATTTCAAATAAATAGTAATGGTAATGAATCAAGAAAAATTTGATATAATAAACTTACCCATCATTGGTTTAGACCTAGAAAAACTAGATTCACATTCCACGATATATGTTTGCACATGTTGATGAGAAGCGGGAGAAGAAGCTAGCTTCATACATTTATGAGGCCTTTGTAGTGGTGATAATTCAAACATTGTGCCTTTTGAATCACCACCATCCTCTACCCCTGACAGTAGTATTATGTTTTGCCCTTGCGATGGTTGCCTTACTCTGTATTTAGGTGTAAATAAAAAGTTAAAATATAAATTAAAAAATATGCTAAAATATTTAAACTATTTGATGGTAAAAAATAGAATAATTACCTTTAGCACTTCGGCAATCATAGCAATTTTTTTTAATGTTGTGTGCATTGTAGTCGATGAACCAATATCCTAAAAATTATGAAAACTTTCATAATAAAGTGCTAAAATATAGTTTATCAAGGCTATCATGGCGATTTTATTTGATTTTATTTGAGAAATATAGAGCTTTGATATAATGCGATATACAATAAATATACATGAGTTGAATATTTTTTAATAATTTAGACAACAATCAATATAAGCCAATGATCAAAATAGAATCTCTACTCTTCCAAGTAGAAATAATATTGCTTGGAAAAACTCAACAATTGCCTTGAAATCATTGTTCGTAATTGAGAAAATAGTTAACCCTCTTTTGTACTTCACCGTAGAAGCTACAAAAAAAAATTAGATGACATAAAAAATTTTAAATTATGAAGTTTAAGATAATCAAGTGATGAGAATTATACCTGACAATAAATCTAGAGAGATATTGTAGTTGGTCACCAAGAAAGCCTTATCATCCACAAATAGATATAACTTCTATGAAATAGGAGAGAGACCCTTCTGTGGAAGACCAATCAATCTCTAGATATCAGAGGTTTTTATTGTGAATAAATTTTTCTATTCTATACATTTATACTAACCACCACAATATCATTGTTGTAGCCTTCGATGATATTGTATAGAGTAATTTTATCTATTCTAAAATGGGGCATAGAAATCTTGTGTAGAAGAAATCTTGAAGAAACAACTATTGATGCATTTTTATAGATGACATTGACTGGGGTGAACATGTGGCAGCATGTTATTGGACATGCACTAGGAAGTGATCAATTGTGTGATGCATGGCCTGACCATTGTTTACACCCTGTTTGAGGTTGGACCATTTTCCTCATTCGTTCCAAAGTGGGACATTGATTTACACCCAGTGGGAGGCTGAACCATTATCTACACTTGGTATGACTATTATCTACACCCGATATAATTTTGGACCATTATCTTCACACGATTCAAGTTTGGACCATTATCTTCATCCAATCTAAGGACAAACCATTATCTACATCTAGTATAACCATTATCTACACCTGATCCTAGGCTGACCAATTTTCTTCACTCTGTCTGAGGTCAGACAATTATCTACAATTTATTTGACCATTATATAGACCCGGTCTAAGGTCAAACCATTATATTCATATGATCCTAGGTTGAACCATTATCTTCACCCGATCCTAGATCGGACCATAATCTACACCCGATACCACACTAGACCATTATCTTCACCTGATCTAAGGTGGGACCATAATTTACACGTGGTCCAATGTCAAACCATTATCTGCATCTAATCTGAGGTCAACCATTATCTACACCTAATTTGAGACTAGTCCATTAGCTATGATTTTGCACCCGATTTGAGGCCAAACCATTATCTACACCTTGTTCGAGGCCAAAACACTATCTACAATTTTGCATTCCATTTTTAGCACCTAGTCCTAAGTCGGACCATTTTCTACAGCCAATCCTAAGTCAAACTTTTTCCACTCAAATTATGGTTGGACAGTGTTTTCCACCCGGTCCAATGTTGGACCATGTTTTCCACCTGATCTTATATCGGATCATTATTTTTGCCCAGTTCATTGCAAGACCATGTTTTTAACTCAATCCGTCTCCAAATAGTGTTTTCTACCCAGTTTGAGGCCGAACTGTTTTTTCCACTAGGTCCTATCAAAAATATCCAATTTTCCAAATGTTTTACATTTTTTTTGAAAAATAAGGTAATTCGCCATTTCGTCCTTCATGAATTTTGCCAGGATTCGCAAGGGTTTCGAAATAGATTCACCAAATTTTTACAAGTACATTTTGGGTCCAACCCTTTATGCACATCCCTGGTGCATCATCAAAAATAATGTGGGAGAGATTTTTGGAGAAGGTGTGTTTTCCAAAAACTTGTATGTATTCTCTCAACATAAAATTTTAGGTAAACATTACCTTATCATTGTTAGGTGTGAAGTTTGTATGGCCACTAGACGTCTAACCTGGCAGACGTCTAGGCTAAACGTTTGGGCTGCCAGACGTCTGGACTAGCAGACATCTAGGCCAAACATCTGGGCTGCCAGACATTTTGACTAGCAGATGTTTAGGCTAGACATTTGGGCTACCAGACGTCTGGACTGGTAGACATATAGGCTACCAGACATCTAGGCCAGACATTTGCGCTCCCAAACATCTAGTCTGGAAGACATCTGGGTTGGCAGATGTCTAGGCCAGATGTCATTCCAAGAAGACACCAAAGCAATGGACATCTAGGTAGATGTTAGTACATGAAAGACAAATAATCTTGGAATACGAAAGACCAATAGTCTTGGGAGCGGAAAAAAATAGTATTTTGGAGGCTTGCATTGGAAGATGAAACGAATAGTTATGGAGTCTTCTTCTGCTCTATAAAAGGGATGAGATCCCTTGAATTTATTTTGAGTTGTTGAAAACATCCAAGGATGTGAATGTAATATTTTTCGAATTAATAAGAAGAGAAGTTTCCATTGCCCCATGGTTTTTCCTACACATTGCAGGTTTCCACGTAAAATATTTGTGTCACTTGTGTTACTATTTTCATGTTCTATATTTTTGTTATTGTGCTTCCTCTTGTAGGTGTGGAATTTTAGATTTTTTTCCTAACATCTGGTATCAGAGCTAAGGTTTTGTGCGAGTGGGAGCTGCAACAATGGCAAAAGGTGTAACCAAGTTCAATATTGAGAAATTTTATGGCAAGAACTTTGCTCTATGGAAGATAAACATGGAGGATTTGTTGGTTTAGAATGACCAATAACAAGCCTTGAAAGGAATCGTGAGTAAACCGAGCAGCATGAAATATGAGGAGTGGGTAACTCTTGATAGGAAGGTAGTTTCTACAATCCATCTCTGCCTATCAGATTCTATCTTGTTCAATGTAGTTGAAGAAAAGACCGTGGAAGCCCTTTGGCAAAAGCTTGAAAAGTTGTATGAAAAAAAATCAGCAACTAACAAGGTTTTTTTGAAAAAGCAGCTTTATAGCTTGAGGATGAAGAAAATTTCATCCGTGTTAGATCATTTTAATGATTTTAATGCTCTGATTAGTAAGCTGGTTTTAGTTAATGTGAAGATGGACGATGAAGATAGAGCTATCACCCTACTTTTATCCCTCCTAGAAACTTGGGATCATATGGTGATGACCATACCATCAGTAATTCATCATCAGGAACTCTCAATTTTGATTATGTGGTAGCCGCTTTATTGGTAGAAGAGTTGAGGCAAAAAACATATTTGGAACCCTTAACCAATGAAGCCCTATTTGTGAGAGGTCGATCATTCGAGGGAAGTAAACAAGGTAGAAAGCTGTCTAGATCTAAGTCTAAAGGACATAAGTAGAAAGGGAAGTTCTAGCATTGTGGGAAGCCAGGATAATCCAAGAAGGGTTGTTGGCAATTAAAGAATGGTGAAAAGTAAAATCAGCCATCAACTGAAGTCGATGCAGCATATTCAGGAGAGACGATAATATGTGAAGCCTTATGTATCAGTAACATTAGATCAGTTTTATATACTTGGGTTTTGGACTCAGATGCATTCCTTCCACATGTCTCCCCATAGATACTGGTTTGACAAATATCATCCATACTCTGGTGGAAAGGTCTATTTGGGTGATGATCATCCTTTAGAAATTATGGGAAGAGGAATATAAAGATCAGGTTAGACGATGGTATAGAAAGGATGCTATGTGATGTGTGACAGGTGCTCGATTTAAGGAAGAATTTGCTATCAATAAAAATTATGGATAAGCTAGGATATTCTATCACCCTCTTTAACAACTACTACAAGATTACTAGATGAGATCTTTTAGTAGCAAAGGGATAATATTATGGTACCTTATACCATTTATGCGATGATACGGTGACAAACCATACAGCAACAACAACTTTTGTTTAGGATGCAGTAATGCTATGGCATCAACGCTTAGGCCATATGAGTGAAAAAGGCCTAAAAATTTTGCATGACAGAGGCATGCTTTCTAGGATTAAGTCTTGCAATTTAGACTTATGTGAGCACTATATTTTTGGTAAACAGAAGATGGTTCAGTTTACTACAAGTCCTTGTAAGAGTTCTGATTTTTTGTAACTTATACATTCAGATATATTTGGACCTATCCCCACTCAGTACTTTAATGGCGCCATCTATTTTTTGAATTTTATAGATGATTATTCTAGGAGAGTGTGGTTTTATTTTCTAAAGAAGAATTTGGAAGCTTTGAAAAAATTTAAGGAGTTCAAAGCATGGGTAGAAAAGAGTTTGGGCAAGTCAATTTTGTGTCTTAGGTCAGATAATGGGGATGAATATTGCTCCAAGGAATTTGATAAATTTTGTATGCAGGAAGGTATTAAGCACCAGAAGACTATACCATACACTCCATAGAAAAATGGTGTGGCTGAGCGGATGAATCACATAATCATGGAACGTGCAAGAAGCATGCTTAGCACAGCCATGTTGGAGAAAAATTTCTAGGTGGAGGTTGTTAATACAGTTGTTTATCTTATTAACAGGTCACATACAGCTATATTTGATGGATAGATTCTGGAGGAGGTTTGGTGTTGTAATCCAGTTGATTACTCTTATTTACATACTTTTGGTTGTGACGCGTTTGCCCATGTACCCAAAGAAAAAATGTCTAAGCTTAACCCGAAGTCAATAAAATGTGTTTTTCTTGGCTATGGAGATATAGTGAAGAGGTATAGACTATGGGATCCTATTGCCCATAAGGTAATTATTAGCAGAGATGTAATTGTTGATGAAAAATCCTTGAAAATAAAGGAGACACAACAAATTCCTAATGTTGTACCTATTGAAGTAGAATTGAGTGAAGATGACTATGAATATGAACATGCTAAAGTTTTTAATAAGCATGTAGAACAACAAGTAGAACAGTAAGTAGAGCATCCACAATGATCATAAGACCAAGAGCCAGAATCGATAGATCATTGGGTTAGAAGATCTACATGTCCACAAAAGTGTTCGGAAAGGTATTCTCATGTGTATCAGTCCTCTTTTGCTTTGTTAACTGATGATGGTGAACCTAGTTCATTTCAAGAAGCTAGAGATTCTGAGAATGTAGCAAAGAGGAGGAAATCCATGGAGGAAATCGAGGCACTTCAAAAGAATAAAAATTGGGAACTTATGGATCTCCCACCTAGAATAAAGACTGTTGGAAAAAAGTGGGTGTAAAAAGTGAGGAAGAACAACAATGGACTGTTGGAATGCTATAAAGCTTGCTTGGTGGCTAAGGGCTATGTGCAGAAGTTAGGTGTTGAATTTAATGAAATTTTCTCTCCAGTTGTAAATATGACTACTGTCAGAGTTCTACTTGCACTTGTAGTTGCACAGGATTTGGAACTAGAGTAGCTTGATGTAAATATTGATTTCTTGCATGGTGATCTTGAGGAAGAGATATATATTGATCAGCATGAGGGCTATGAATAAAGAGACAAAGAGCATTTGGTTTACAGACTAAAGAAAACACTATATAGGTTGAAACAGGTGCCAAGTATGTGGTACAAGAAATTTGACACCTTCATGAAGAGCCAAGGTTTTAGCAGGAGTGAATCTGACCATTGTGCATACTACAAGAGGTTTGACGATGGCAGTTTATTATTTTGTTGTTGTATATTGATGATATGTTGGTTGAAAGCCCCAAAATGAAGAAAATCATTGATCTTAAAGCTCAGTTGGCTAGGAAATTTGAAATGAATGATTTAGTAGCAGCAAACCAAATTTTAGGGATGAATATACACAAGGATAGAAAAGGAAGAAAGATCTAGTTAAGTCAGAAGTCATATGTGAAAAAAATTCTATAGCACTTCAATATGCAAAATGCTAAACCAGTTAGTACCCCACTTATTCCACACTTTAAGTTGTCTTCCAACCAGTGTCCTAGAATGGAAGCAGAGAAGACAAGCCTGTCTCATGTACCATATTCATCAGTAGTAGGAAGCCTCATGTATGCCATAGTGAGCACCAGACTGGATATTGCCGAAGTAGTGGGAGTAGTCAGCCGATACATGGAAAATCCTGGTAAGGAGAATTGGAATGCGATGAAGTGGATATTCAGATATTTAAGAGCCACTTTAGATGTTGCCATTTACTTTGGATCGATAGATTTGCAAGTTAAAGGTTTTGTGGATTCTGATTATGGTGGAGATAGAGATGGGAGAAAATCCACTACAGGGTATACCTTCACCCTTGTTGGAAGAGCGATGAGTTGGTATTCTAAGTTGTAGTCTATTGTGGCCTTATCAACCACTAAAGCATAATACATTGCAACAACTCATACCATCAAAGAGGTAATTTAGCTAGATCAATTTTTGGGTGACTTCAAGGTAATGCAGGAGAAAATTATGTTGCATTGTGATAGCCATAGTGCTATTCAATTAGTGAAGAATCCAACATTCCATGATCGCATGAAACACATTGATTTCAAGTACAACTTTATCAAAAATATGGTGGAAGAAGGTAGGATCCTATTTTAGAAAATCAAAATTGAAGTGAATCCTACAGATATGCTTACAAATTCGATCAAGGTAGAGAAGTTTGAATGGTGCAGAACTTCTCTGGGATTGCTAAAAAAGTAACAAGGGCAACATTGGGCAATTGGCACTGGATGAAAATATTTTGGCAGAAGAGTTCTTGAATACTGACTTCAAGTGGGAGAATGTTAGATGTGAAGTCTTTATGGCCACTAGACGTCTGACCTGGCAGACATCTAGTCCAAATGTTTGGGCTACCAAAAATTTGGACTAGCAGACATCTAGACCAGATGTCTAGGCTGGCAGACATCTGGACTGGTAGATGTCTAGGCTAGACATTTGGTCTGCTAGATGTATAGATTGGCAGATTTCTAGGCCAAATGTCTAGGCTACCAAACATCTGGTCTGGCAGACATCTAGGCCAGACATTTGAGTTTCCAGACATCTAGTCTGGTAGACGTTTATGCCAGATGTCTGGGTTGGTAGAATTCTAGGTTGGTAGAAATATAGGCCAAACATCATGCCAAGAAGATGCCAAAGCAGTGGATGTCTAGGTAGACATTAGTACGTGTAGGATGAACAATCTTGGAATGCGGAATACCAATAGTCTTGGGAGCAAAAATGAATAGACTTTTGGAGGCCTGCATTGGAAGATGAAACAAATAGTTTTGGAGTCTTCCTCTACTCTATAAAATGGATGAGATCCCTAGCATTTATGTTGAGTTGTCGAAAACGTCCAAGGACGTGAATGTAATATTTGCTAAAATTAATAAGAAGAGAAGTTGCCATTACCCTGTGGTTTTTCCTGCACATTGTAGGTTTCCACATAAAATCTCTATGTCACTTGTGTGTTAGTCTCACAATGACACTGAGGGGGGGGTGAATCAGTGTAGCTCTTAAAAACTTAAATCTTCAACTCTTAAAGCCAAAACAATGAAAACTTAAAACCCAATAAAGAAAATATAACAAGAGAGCATCACACAACACAAGATGTACCGAGGTTCACCAATTTGGCTACTCCTCAAAAATTAACTATTTGGAATTCCATCCAAATCCAACATTTGCAAAGCAAAAACTTTACAATCAATTTACCAGCACCAACTGGAAGGAGCACCAACCCCTGATTTATCTGCACCAATAGAAAGGAGCACCAACCCTTGATTTATCTACACCAATAGAAAGGAGCACCAACCCCTAATTTACCAACATCAACTAGAAGGAGCACCAACCCCTGATTTATCCACACCAATAGAAATGAGCACCAACCCATGATTTATCTGCACCAACAGAAAAGAGCACCAACCCCTGATTTATCTGCACCAATAGAAAGGAGCACCAACCCCTGATTTACTAGCACCAACTGGAAGGACCACCAACCCCTAATTTATCTGCACCAACTGAAAGGAGCACCAACCCCTAATTTATCTGCACCAACAAAAAGGAGCACCAACCCCTGATTTATCTACACCAACAAAAAGGAGCACCAACCCCTGATTTACCAACACCAAATGGAAGGAGCACCAACCCCTGATTTATCTACACCAACAAAAAGGAGCACCAACCCCTGATTTATCTACACCAATAGAAAGGAGCACCAACCCCTGATTTACCAGCACCAACTAGAAGGAGCACCAACCCCTGATGCCAAGAACCAACTTGGACTTCAATTTTGAAACTAGAAGATTGACATATAAATGCCTTCACTTTTACAAGACCCTGATTGGTCTATTGCTTACTCAACCTCGCCCACAATTTGCACAACACACACCCTTCTCACTCACCTCTCACTCGCCTCTTGTGCTCCTCTTGCGCACTTCTCGCTCTCTTCGCAAGATTAAATCCGTGACACTTTTATCCCAAGCACTCACTAAATTCTCCAGGCAACACTCCTTTTATAATCATCCTTTCTCTTTGTAACTCCAATTGTAACTCTAGTTGTAACTCCTTTTGTATATTTTGAGAAGGCATTTCGTCAAACACGTCACATGCAAATAATTGACACCATGTTCTCTTACCTTGACTGTTTGTTCTCTCGGTCATGACTGTTCATTTTTCTCTTTGCATGTCTGACTGTTCATTTTATTTTCCCTTGTGCATGCATTTGTTTTCTCCTTCGATGACTGTTCGTCTTCTTCTTCATGACTGTTTGTTTTCTTTTTAATGACTATTCGTTTCTATTTTGAGGCTTTTCTTGAGTCACGAAAACGTGACATGTCATGATATCGTGACACTTTTATTACTCTACCTGCCTGCCCTTTTTGAGTCGCGAAAATGCGACATGTCGCGATATCACGACACTTTTGTTTCTCTGCCTGCCTATCCTTTTTGAGTCACGAAAATGCGACATGTCACGATATCGCGACACTTTTTCTTTCTCTGCCTGCCTGTCCTTTTCGAGTTGTAAAAATGCGACATGTCATGATATCGTGACACTTTTTCTTTCTCTTCCTTCCTGCCCTTTTCAAGTCACGAAAATGCGACATGTCACGATATCGCGACACTTTTTCCTCCTTGCATTTTCTCTTCGCTTTGGACCGCAAAAATGCAACATGTCGCGATATTGTGACACTTTTTTCTCTCTACTCTTTCTCTTCGTTTTGGACCGCAAAAATGCTACATGTCACGATATCGCGACACTTTTTCCTCCTTGCATTTTCTCTTCGCTTTGGACCGCAAAAATGCATCATGTCGTGATGTCGTGACACTTTTTCTACTTGCTCTTTCTCTTTCCTTTGGCCTGTGAAAATACAACATGTTACGATATCGCGACACTTTTTCTCCTTGCTCTTTTTCTTTGCTTTGGCCCACGAAAATACAACATGTGATATCGCGACACTTTTTCTCCTTGCTCTTTTTCTTTGCTTAGGCCCATGAAAATACAACGTGTCGCGATATCATGATAGTTTTTATCCTTGCTCTTTCTCTTTCCTTTGGCCCGCAAAAATACAACATGTCGCGATATCGCAACACTTTTTCTCCTTGTATTTTCTCTTCTCTTTTTTGCCGTGAAAGTGCAACATATCGCGACACTTTTTCTCCTTGCTTTTTCGCTTCTCTTTTGGCCATGAAAATGCAACATGTCACGATATCGCGACACTTTTTTCTTCCTTGCTTTTTTGCTTCTTTAGCATATGGGTCACTTCGGTCTTCTTGGACAACCTGTAACAACTTCACCCAAACATCAAAAAACATCTTTATAAGCATTTAACATCACTGTACATACTCTGAGTAACCTCTGAAATCCTATCCACTGCATCAACCGATCTATCTGACTTTTTTGACAACAATGACAATACTATCGCTACACCTTGCTCAACAATCTCCCCCTTTGGAATTGTTGGCAACACACGTGCAATTTCTTGTAACTCTTCTGCAATTTCTTGTAACTCTTCTCCCCATTTGACAATAATACCAAAAGGGCTGTTGTAAACTCCCCCTGAGTCCATGCACAACATTCTCAGGCAAAAATTATTACACTTAGCAAAAATCACAAACATGAGCAAAAAGATAAACAAATACACAAATGCTCCCCCTAAGAATGTGATCCCGATAGCTAGTCAATTCTTGGGAAGCGTGACCACTCCCAATTTATTGTGAAGGTACTCAAAGACTTCCTTGAGCAACGGTTTTGTGAAGATATCTTCTACTTGCTCTATTTTTGGAATAAAATCCAACTTAACCTCACCTTCCGCAACTTTCTCCTGTGTACAATACATTGTCGCTGCAATATATTCTTCCTTTGTTGTGGATAAGGAAACTAACTCTTGTTTCTTACTGTTCCATGTGACCAACCTATCTCCAAGATAGGTTGCACCTCCACTGGTACTCTTTCTATCATCTACACATCCTTGCTCAACTTGCAACCTATCATCATGGGAGTGCTAACTGGCTTACAATCCTCCATTGTGAACTTTTTAGCATCTCTTTTACTAAACCAAATTATCAGAACTATTATAATCCATAACTTTGAACAATGGCAGTAAGAACAATCAAAAGTACAACACTGACATATAGAAATACTACCAATGGTGACAACTCTCAATTTAATCACCACCCTTCACGGTACCTCCACAAACAACTACATGAACTGAAACACACTTTGACAACTATACGACAACTCCCCCTGACTACTTTCCTTTCATCCTCAGATAACCAAACAAATACATAGGAGCATTAATAAACTTTAAGATTGCTCCCCTGAGGATGTGCTACCTGGAGTTGCTTAGTGCAATAGAGGAGTAGTCTCCTTCAGTCCAAGGAGACACAATTTCCTCTCTTCTTTATTTCTCCAATCTTTCTTGAACTTAGGCTAAAGGTTTTCAACTGCATCCCTATTTTGAACCTTTTCGTGAACTTGAACATTTCTCTTGGGTGGTTGTCTCTTGTGCATCCTTGATGGACGATTATTTTCCTTTCTTTGATGCACATGATTTCTTCCCTGTCTGTGTTGCATTCTTTGTGTCTGATGACATCTACTGTCTTGCCTTAGATTAGATACAAAAGTTCTTGGACAAAACCTTTCTATGTGCCCATGACCATTACATTTAAAACATTGCACATGGTGTTCAATCGGAAAAGCAGATGTATTTCTATCATCATAACTCTTTGATCTATTATTCAATCCACAATAAATTGCCTTATGACCATAATGGTTGCATCTAAAAAAATAGCCATTAAAAGCATTATTATGAATAGAGTGAGAGTGATAGAACCTCTTTTGTTGTGGTTTCTTTGTTGTAGATCTCCTTTGATATTTTCTTCCTTTTGAAGATTCAACTTCAAAATTTTCTTGCTTCGATCCTTCAACAGTGGACTTCTTCTTCTCTGCAGATTTAGAAGATGAAGGTTGTTCAGCTTCACATCCAAGACCAATCTTACACATGGGGCTTCTTTTTTGCCTTATCATTTTATCTAGCAGCTCTGTGCTCTTCTCAAATTTGAGATTTGTATTGGCCTCTTCTAGTTGTTTCCTCAATAAAACAATCTCCTCTTCTTATTTGCAGCAAAAAATCTCTTTCTCATTGATTTGTGACCTGAGAGTTTCTTCAATCCTTTTGGAATCTTCTACTTGCAGCTTTAGATCATTAATAACTTTGTTAGATTCCTCTTCACGTTTGCTACATACATCGCCTTTATCATCTAGGTTTGACTTCAAGGCTTCTTCTATTTTTTTGGCTTTATGAATTTGTAAGAAGAGATCTTCAATATTATCCCCATATTCTTCCAAATTCTTGGAAAGTCTTTTGTTCTTTTTCCTTTCTAAACCCAACTCTTCAAGTGCAGCGATCAAATCACCTTCTAGATCTACTTCAACCTCTAGGTTTTCATCACATACTTGTTCTTTTTCTATTTTTTCTTCTTTGAGTTCCATAAAAAGAGCTTCACCTGTTTCCTTTTCAAAATCCTCACTGCAACTATCTTCTGATGAACTGACATTCTTGGAGATGAAACTTTTCTTCTTGAAGTTGCCTTTTCTGAAATTTGTTTTTTTCTTCTAGTCACTTCTTTCTTGGTGCGATCCTTCATCACTTTTGTTCTTCTCATTAAGTGGAAATTTAGCTGCAAGATTCCCAATGCCTCCACAATTGAAACATTTAAACGGTAACTTTCCTCTGTATTTTCCTTTTCCAATTTTTAGTTTTTGAACAAAGTTTGCTTCCATTTCATCTGATGTCTCTTCTTCCTCGGATTCTTTCATATTTTTATGAGCTTTAAAAGTGGCTTCTCTGTCTGTGGGTTTAGATTTTCCTATTCTCATCTCATATGTAGTCAAAGAACCATGCATCTCATCCATACTAAAATAATTTAGATCTTTAGCTTCTTCTATAGCTGAAACCTTAGAATCAAATCTTTGGGGAAGAGATCTTAATACCTTTTTCACGATGATAGAATCTTTGATTTCCTCATCGAGTCCTCTAATCGCATTAATTACTTCATTTACTCTCAGTATATATGCTTCTATGTTCTCATCGTCATTCATATTTAATACTTCGAACTGAGCTTGATGTGTTTGTAACTTGGCCTCATTGATCTTATCATATCCTTCATGAATACTCCTTAGTTTGTCCCATATTTCTTTTGTCATTTTACAACTCATAATTTTTACTAGTTCACTATCCACTAATCCGCACATGATAGCATTCTTTGCTTTTGAGTTATTCTCAAACAGTTTCTTTTCGACAGCATCGGTTGGAGAAGTGGTGGGTATTGTGTATCCACTATCTACTGAATCCCAAATGTCATATCCCAAAGCACAAAGATATGTTTGCATCCTGAGTCTCCAAAATACGTAATTAGTTCCATCCAACAATGGTGCTTTGTTTGATGAGAAGCCTTCACCACCTGCCATTGTGTCACTTCCAAGATCACCCTAGCCGATTAAGCTTATTCAGGAACTTGGCTCTGATACCAATTGTTAGTCTCACAATGACACTGAGGGGGAGGGGGTTGAATTAGTGTAGCTCTTAAAAAATTAAATCTTCAACTCTTAAAGCCGAAACAATGAAAACTTAAAACCCAATAAAGCAAATATAATAAGAGAGCATCACACAACACAAGATGTACCAAGGTTCACCAATTTGGCTACTCCTCAAAAATTGACTATTTGGACTTCCATCCAAATCCAACCTTTGCAAAGCAACAACTTTACAATCAATTTACTAGCACCAACTGGAAGGAGCACCAACCTGATTTATCTACACCAATAGAAAGGAGTACCAACCCATGATTTATCTACACCAACATAAAGGAGCACCAACCCCTGATTTATCAGCATCAACTGGAAGGAGCACCAACCCCTGATTTATCTGCACCAACAGAAAGGAGCACCAACCCCTGATTTATCTATACCAATAGAAAGGAGCACCAACCCCTTATCTGCACCAAAAAAAAGGAGCACCAACCCTTGATTTACCAGCACCAGCTGGAAGGAGCACCAACCCTTGATTTACCAGCACCAACTGGAAGGAGCACCAACCCCTGATTTATCTACACCAACAAAAAGAAGCACCAACCCCTAATTTATCTACACCAATAGAAAGGAACACCAACCCCTGATTTATCTGCACCAATAGAAAGGAGCACCAACCCCTGATTTACCAGCATCAACTGGAAGGAGCACCAACCCCTGATTTATCTACACCAATAGAAAGGAGCACCAACCCTTGATTTATCTGCACCAATAGAAAGGAGCACCAACCCCTGATTTACCAGCACCAACTGGAAGGATCACCAACCCTAGATGCCAAGCACCAACTTGGACTTCAATTCTAAAACTAGAAGATTGACATATAAATGCCTTCACTTTTACAAGACCCTGACTGGTCTATTGCTTACTCAACATCACCCACAATTCACACAACACACACCCTTCTCGCTCGCCTCTCGTGCTCCTCTCGCGCACTTCTTTCTCTCTTCACAAGATTAAATCCATGACACTTTTATCCCAAGCGCTCACTAAATTCTCCAGGCAACACTCCTTTTATAATCATCCTTTCTCTTTGTAACTGCAGTTGTAACTCCTTTTGTATATTTTGAGAAGGCATTTTGTCAAACATGTCACATGCAAATAATTGACACCATGTTCTCTTACCATGACTGTTCGTTCTCTCGGTCATGACTGTTCATTTTCTCTTTGCATGTCTATTCGTTTTCTCTTTGCATGTCTGACTGTTCATTTTATTTTCCCTTGTGCATGCATTTGTTTTCTCCTTCGATGACTATTCGTCTTCTTCTTCATGACTATTCGTTTTCTTTTTAATGACTATTCATTTCTATTTTGAGGCTTTTCTTGAGTCGCAAAAATGTGACATGTTGCGATATCACGACACTTTTATTACTCTGCCTGCCTGCCCTTTTCGAGTCATGAAAATGTGACATGTCGCAATATCATGACACTTTTTCTTCTCTACCTGCCTATCCTTTTTGAGTCATGAAAATGCGACATATCAGGATATCGCAACACTTTTTCTTTCTCTGCCTGCCTATCCTTTTCGAGTCACAAAAATACAACATGTCGCGATATCGTGACACTTTTTCTTTCTCTTCCTTCCTGCCCTTTTCGAGTCATGAAAATGCGACATGTCATGATATCGTGACACTTTTTCCTCCTTGCATTTTCTCTTCACTTTGGACCACAAAAATGCAACATGTCGCGATATCGCGACACTTTTTCCTCTCTGCTATTTCTCTTCGCTTTGGACCGCGAAAATGCTACATGTCGCGATATCGCGACACTTTTTCCTCCTTGCATTTTCTCTTCACTTTGGACCATGAAAATGCAACATGTCATGATATCGCAACACTTTTTCTCCTTGCTCTTTCTCTTTCCTTTGGCCCACGAAAATACAACATGTCGCGATATCGCGACACTTTTTCTCCTTGCTCTTTTTCTTTGCTTAGGCCCGCAAAAATACAACATGTCGTGATATCGCGACACTTTTTCTCCTTGCTCTTTTTCTTTGCTTAGGCTCACGAAAATACAACATGTCGTGATATCACGACAGTTTTTCTCCTTGCTCTTTCTCTTTCCTTTGGCCTACGAAAATACAACATGTCGCGATATTGCGAAACTTTTTATCCTTGTATTTTCTCTTCTCTTTTTGGCTGTGAAAATGCAACATGTCGCAATATCACGACACTTTTTCTCCTTGCTTTTTTGCTTCTCTTTTGGCCACGAAAATGCAACATGTTGTGATATCGTGACACTTTTTTCTTCCTTGCTTTTTCGCTTCTTTAGCATATGGGTCACTTCGGTCTTCTTGGACAA
The DNA here is from genome assembly GCA_028583015.1 of Wollemia nobilis. Classification (NCBI taxonomy): domain Eukaryota; kingdom Viridiplantae; phylum Streptophyta; class Pinopsida; order Araucariales; family Araucariaceae; genus Wollemia; species Wollemia nobilis. The sequence continues at coordinate 1,313,516 of JAQPPZ010001870.1, forward strand.
CCTGTAACAACTTCACCCAAACATCAAAAATCATCCTTATAAGCATTTAACATCACTGTACATACTCTGAGTAACCTCTGAACTCCTATCCACTGCATCAACCGATCTATCTAACTGTGTTGACAACAATGACAATACTGTCGCTGCACCTTGCTCAACATTGTGTTACTATTTGCGTGTTCTATATTTTTGTTATTGTGCTTCCTCTTGCATGTGTGGAATCTTAGAGTTTTTTCCTAATAATCATGTATGTTGATAATAATTCTAAATTTTGGTATAAGATATTAGAACATCTAAACTATAGAAGTATGATTGATGAGTTTTAACAAAAACATTGTAATTGGTCTTCCTAAAATTGAAGCGGATGGAGGACTTTGTGAGGCTTGCATTCTATCCAAGAAACCTAGGATGAAGTTTGGTGATACTTCTTTTAAATATTCTTATAGATTGCAATTAGTCCATTCTGAAATTATGGGTCTATTTCATTTCAAATAATTAAGTGGATGTTTATATTCTTTAACTTTTATTGATGTTTTTTCAAGGTATGCTTGGGTCTATTTTTTTAAAAACAAGTCTTGAGTATTTGAATATTTCAAAATTTTAAGACACTTGTTGAAAATGAAACCTTTTCCTCTATAAAGTTATTAAGAATTGATAATGGAAGAAAGCATGCGAGTAATGAGTTTAACTCTTATTGTCTTGAAATGTGCATTTCAAGATAATTCACATGCCCATATTCACCCCAAAAAAATGGGGTTGCTAAGAGAAAAAATAGGTCCATTGCAAATATGGCATGAAATTTCCTCCAAAACATATATAATTTCTTATGGGTTGAATGTTGATTTGCTTATGTATATTTTCTTAATAGGTGTTCCACTAAGGCATTAAATGGAATCATTCCATTTGAGGTTTGGTTTCAAAGGAAACCATCAATTAAGCATTTGAGAGTAATTGGGTGCATTGCTTATGCACATCATAATAATTCAAATAATATTAGAAAATCAGATGATAGATCTTTGAAATATGTGTTAATGGGTTATGATAATCAATCAAAAGGGTATAGATTATATAACCCTGATAGAAGGACTATCTTTGTGAATAGGGATGTCACGTTTGATGAGTCTACTTTATATAAATCTAGTCTTTTAGTATTGATAAAAATTATCCCTTAGAAAATCAAACTAAGAGACCAAAATGGTTAGAGAAAAAAACCAAAGACTTTCCATTTGTTGAAATATTTAAATATATAACTATAATCCAAACATCAAGTATAACCTTAAGGGATAAAATTCAAGATTTAAATAAACCTCAAACCTATAATCAAGCTAAAAATAATTCAAATTGGATTAAAGCTATAGAACAAGAATTTAATTCTCTTATAAAAAATAATACTTGTGATTTAGTCCCAAGGCCATCTAAAAGAAATGAATAGGTTGTAAATGGGTATTTAGACTTAATTTAAATTATTTAGAAGTTGACAAATATGAGGCTATATTAGTAGAAAAATGTTTATCACAAAAGTATGGAGTAGATTATGAGGGAACTTTTGCTCTGGTTGCTAAAATACCTATAATTATATTAATAATAGCATTAGCTACTACTTTAAATTGGAAAATTTATTATAAGTAAAGAGTGCATTTCTTAATGGAAACTTAGATTTTGATATTTATTTGGAGAAACCTAAAGGCTTTTAAAACCTAGAAAAGCTAAATATGTTGGAAATATGAGCAGGTTTTGTTGTCATTGATGTCAAGAAGTCAGCACCAGTAAGCGTCAGTTTCAATGAGCAACATCAGTTTCAGGTTTCGTAATCAAGTGCAAAAGAAAGTTTCCTTCCAGGTGGTCAGATGAGGTTTAAAGGGCAAAAGGAAGGCCCAAGAAAAATAATATTATAATAATTTATTATAATATTAAAGGTGCAAGAGATTTAATTAATTATAAATTAATTATAATAGTTTTATTATAATTTAATTTATAAATTAATTTAATTAACTTTTAAAGTTATTAAGTTAATTTTAAATTAATTATAATTTAATTATATATTAATTTATAGGTTAATTAAACTAACCCTAAGCATAGGGTTATAAAATTCATAATTCAAATTTTTAAATTATCATCGACGTCATCGAAGGCATAGCCCAATGCATATAAAGGAGGGAAAGGCCTTGGTAAATATTTCATCTATGATCAAAGTTTAATGGTGTGTTTCGTGCGCAAAGCAAAGGATCGATCGCGTGTTTTTAAAGGCTTATAGAGGCAGCGAAAAGGACAAGGAGGAGAGGCTTTTGGTTTACATTCCAAGGTGCATTGTAGCACAACCGGTAGCAAGGGAAGGTGCTAAGTCTTGGCCAGTGGAAGGTGCAGGGATCGAATCCCGTGGGCTTGAGTTTTTGTGAAGCGAGAATTATTTTGAGGTTTGCATGCTAGGAAGGAGACAAAGGGAAGGCGTGAGCCTTCTCCTTTGTGTGGAGGCTCATAGCCCACATGGTGGGTGCGCACCTTGCTAAGGCGCCCGATTGTGGATAGGTTTCACGTTCGAAACCCGCCAGAAACCTTTTGTGCTAGACCAAGGTATGTGCTAAGTCCAAAATTTGTGAAGACCCAAAAATTGTGGAAGCTCTGAATTTTGTGGAGATTAATTTTTTAAAAGGTTTTAAATTTAATTTTGCATGGTGTAAGGTTGTTGTGAGGGAGATAAAAGGTTTGGCATTTTTGTTAGGGTTTGTGTTTTCTTGAAGTGTGATGAGCTTGTTGAGAGGAGTAATAAGGTGTGCCTTAGGTGTTAGAAATATTTGTTGAATACAAAGTTAATAATTGTATTGAAAGGAGAAATAAGGTTGATTAAGTTGTGAGATTTTGACTTGATGAATTATTCTTGAAAGGATTTATTGAGAACAAATATTTGCTATCTAACCCTAGTATTGGCAAAAGGAAAGGTTGTGATTGAGACAGGTGTGTATAAAGATAAATCATCTTCAAACAAGAGGTAAGGGCACATTTTTCCTTGAGAGTGATTGTTGGATGTTGTGAATGCTAAGTTGGAGAGAAAAGGGTTGTTTGATAAGCATTGTTGAGTTTGGTTTTTTTGGAATGAAAGTTGATACTAGAAACCTTGTTTGATAAGCATTGTTGGAAATATTGAGTAAGCTTTCATATGCTTGAACTAGGGTTTGTGAAAGAACATGAGTATCATTGTTATGTGAAGGAACTGTCATTGAACTAGAGGGTTTGAAAAAGAATAGGAGAATCTGGGGCGGGGAAAGAATATGAGTATCATTGTTATGTGAAGTTGAGAACTATCTTGAACTAGAGTTTGTGAAAGAACATGAGTATCATTGTTATGTGAGGTTGTTTGATAAGCATTGTTGGAAATAATTGAGTGAGTGATTCATATGCTTGGACTAGGGTTTGTAAGCAAGGAAGTGTTTTATTGAGTGATTGATTGAGTGGAGTTGATTGAGCCTAGTCAAGTGGAAGTGTTGAAGTGATAGTTCTAATTCTATGAAATAAATTGTTCTATATCCTAAATTGATTTGAGAAAGAGATCAAAAAATGTTGAGTGTTTGTGAGTGTGAAGCATATTGAGTCTCTAACAATTCTCTATATGTTTCTGTGGTAAAAAGAGGGAGAGTGAAAGTGATTGGAGCATTGGTGGGGTGAAGCATATTGAGTCTCTAACAATTCTCTATATGTTTCTGTGAGATTGGAAAAGTTCTAGTGAGGACTTGTTGAGAAGAAGGAAATTGAGATAAATCTAGAGAACTATTGAGTATATGAGGTAAGTCTTGTAGGACGTTTGGGAGATTGGACAAGTTCTAGTGAGGACTTGTTGAGCAGATTGAGGTAAGTTCTTGGTGAAGACTTGTTGAGCAGATTGGGAAGAGTTCTAGTGAGGAATTATTGAGCATATTTGAGGTAAGTCTTGGAGAAGACTTGTGGATAGATTGGTGTGTGCTTTTTTGGAAGCTTACAATACAAATTTGAAGATAAAGCAATTGAGAGCATATTGGACAAGTTCTAGAGAGGACTTGTGGATAGATTAGTGTGAGCTTTTATGGAAGCTTACAATAATTGAGACAAGTCTTTGAGAAGACTTGAGAGCAGAGTTGATTGATTGATTTGTTCAAACCTTGAGTTAAGGTTTGGGGTAGATCTAGCAGAGTTGATTTGTGATTGAGTCAAGCTTTGTGTTAAGGCTTGAGGATAGAGATTGAGTAGATTTGTGCTAGACTAAAGGATTATGTTTAGTGTAGATTTGAGGATAGAGTTTGGTGCAGATTTGAGGATAGGTTTGTGCCAGACCAGAGATAGAGATTGAGTAGATTTGTGCTAGATCGAAGGACTATGTTTAGTGCAGATTTGAGATAGAGCTGAGAGTAATCTTTGGAGGTGATAGAGTATAGAGGATGATAGTCTCCAGTGGATAGAGGTCCATTAGCTAGGGTAGTGAGGATAGGTATTTTGAGTGAGGACATGAGTCTTTAGTGGATAGAGATCCATTAGCCAGTGTAGTGGAGGTAACAGTTCTTCTAGAAGATCACCACCAAGAGCAGAGGAGAAAGGAGTTCTCTTGTGGATAGAGATCCATGAACTAGCTGAGGATATTGGTGTCTCTTGTGGATAGAGATCCATGAACTTGATTAGGGGATTGGTGTCTCCTTTGGATAGAGGTCCATAAACATTGTAATAGGGAAAGGTTTCCCAAGAGATTTGTTGAGAAAATTTTAGTGAAATATTTTCTCCGTGGAGTAGCCCACATTGGGTGAACCACGTTAAATTGGTGTCTCTATTGTGTGTGGTGATTTGTGCATTGCTTTGATTACTATTATTGATATTGCTATTGATACATTGCATAATATTGATTGGGAAAGAAAAAGTAAAAAGTGGTCTTATACTGTTCACCCCCTCTCAGTATAAGCTTGTGTTCTTCAATTGGTATCAGAGTGGGTTCCTTAGGAAGAGTTTAATAGCTTGAAGGAAAATCTTACAAGAACACAAATGGATTCTAAGAGTGGATCCTCAGATAATTCAACACCAGTGTTTTATGGAAGTGATTATGTATTTTGGAGTATGAGAATGAAGATTCACTTCATGGCACTTGGCAATGAAATATGGAAAGTAGTTGAAAATGGATACACACCACCAACTACTCCACCTACAGATAAATATGGTAAGCTTCTACATCATTACAATTCAAGAGCAATGAATGCAATTTTGAGAGGTTTGCATAGAACAAAGTTTTTAAAGGTTATGCACTGCAAATCAGCAAAGAAAATTTGGGATAAGTTGCAAGGCATATATGAAGGAGATAAAAAGGTCAAAAAGGTAAAGTTGTGAAATCTCAAGGGAATATTTGAAGATCTAAAAATGAAGGATGAGGAAAACATTAGTGCTTATCTACTTCATGTAGATGAGGTTGTTAACTCCATGCAAGGACTTGGACTTGAGGTTCAAGAATCTGATGTTTGTGATAAGATCTTAAGATCTCTCCCAAAAAGGTTTAGTGAAAATATTTTAGCTATAGAGGAATCAAAAGATGGTGATATTTTGACAAGGGATGAATTACTTGGCATTATTACAACTTTTGAGATGAGAACAAAAGAGGAACCTATTCCCTATAAAGAAGCAGCCTTCAAAGCCACTAAGAAGACAAAGGGTAAGAAGTCAGATTCAAGCAATGAGTCATCCAATGATGAAGAAGTAAATTATGGCAGAAGGAACAAGGATCCAAGAAATTTTAAAGGTATGAAATTAGTTAGATGTTTCAATTGTGGAAAGTATGGTCACTATGCAACTAATTGTCAAGAAGCTAGAAATAGCAATGATGAAGAAAAACAGGATCATAAGAATAGGGAATCAAAAAATACAGGTACCAAAATAAAGGCAAGGATGGACAAGGCAAGCAAGGAAAGAAGTTCTTTCAGAGATAAGGCAAGTAAGTACTCAAGTGATAGTGATAATAGTTCCTCAGATAATGATAAATATGAAGCTCTATTTCTGGAAAAAGAAAAGGAAATGGTTAGGAAAAGGTCACCAATAATCCTCAAGTGTTTTAGATGTGGTAACTTTGGTCATCTTGAAGATAGTTGTACAAAGAGTGGTTTTAGTTTCAGTGATGATGAATATGAAGATACACTTGAAGGACCAGAAGAGAATCTTCTAATGGCATTAGAAGGAGAAGGAGGTGATCCTATAGAAGACAAGTCAGAAAAGAATGAAGATGTTTTCAAAGGCAAACAAATAGAGGAAGAATCATAAATAGGAGAAGTTGATCTTGAAGGTGAACTTATTCATGCCCTTGATGCATTAAAGAAGGTAAGAAAGCAAAACTCCCAACTTAAGCTTTAGTTTCAAGAATGTGATGAAGAGAAAGGAAATATTATAGAGGATCTAAATAAGTCAATGGCTAAGACAAGGAAGTTCAAAGATAAGTTAGAAGCAAAGGTCTTAGAATGTGAAAGGTTAGAACATGAAGTGGCTCTACTAAGGGAAGAAGTAAAAGAGTCTAAGGATAGGTTACATAGGTTTGGAAGGAGCTCAAAGATCATAGATAAGATGATCAAGGTACAAAGATAATCAACAAATAAAATAGGTCTTGGTTTTGAACAGGTACAAAAGAAACAAGGAGAGGAGTCAACCTCAAGTTTTGAAGAAGAAGAAACTTTAGAAGAAGAGAGTGTAAGAGAGAGTGAGACTTTTGAGGATGAGTTGGACAACATAAAGTTCAACAAGGAAAGGAACAATGCACAAAAGAGGAACAGATGGAACAAGAACCAACACAGGGTAAAAGAGACTAAGAGACCAATGAGGTCAAGGCAAGGTAGTTTCAATGGACGATGCTTCTCATGTCATAGGTTTGGGCACAAGGCTTCACAATGTAGGACACATGAAAGATATGAATATGGAAATTTTAGAAACAAGCAACTTTTTCAAGGGTATTGCTACTCTTGTAATCAGTTTGGTCACAAGGCAATGAATTGTAGGGTTCATGACAGGAATAGATATGGCTTCACTAGAAGAAATCCCAAGACATTTGCACCTCCAAGGAATAATAACATTAAGTGTTATAAGTGCAATAATGATGGACATACAACAAAGTGGTGTAGAGAAAAAATTCTAGAGACAAGCAGGAACAGGAATAGTCAGAGGAATCAGAAGGACCAGATGAGAAGGAAAGTGGACAAAGGTAAAGATCGGTGCATGTTGGGAGTAGAAATACTCCCACCCCAGAATTAACCACCTCAAGAGGAGGTGGGGGAGGGGCTAAGCTAAGAGTCTCATTCTTAGCCTCGAGCCCCAAAGGTGACCCTTTGCCATTGATGTCAAAGGGGGAGATATTTGAGTAAGGGGGAGAGATTTGATTTAAGGGGAGAGCATTGAGTCAGGGGGAGCAGTTTCCCAGGGGGAGAATAGAAAAAGGTTAAGGAAATGGTAAAAGGTAATTGGGTTGCCATCAATGACAAAGGGGGAGATTGTTGGAAATATGAGCAGGTTTTGTTGTCATTGATGTCAAGAAGTCAGCACCAGTAAGCATCAGTTTCAATGAGCAACATCAGTTTCAGGTTTCGTAATCAAGTGCAAAAGAAAGTTTCCTTCTAGGTGGTCAGATGAGGTTTAAAGGGCAAAAGGAAGGCCCAAGAAAAATAATATTATAATAATTTATTATAATATTAAAGGTGCAAGAGATTTAATTAATTATAAATTAATTATAATAGTTTTATTATAATTTAATTTATAAATTAATTTAATTAACTTTTAAAGTTATTAAGTTAATTTTAAATTAATTATAATTTAATTATATATTAATTTATAGGTTAATTAAACTAACCCTAAGCATAGGGTTATAAAATTCATAATTCGAATTTTTGAATTATCACCGACGTCATCGAAGGCATAGCCCAATGCATATAAAGGAGGGAAAGGCCTTGGTAAATATTTCATCCGTGATCAAAGTTTAATGGTGTGTTTCGTGCACAAAGCAAAGGATCGATCGCATGTTTTTAAAGGCTTATAGAGGCAGTAAAAAGGACAAGGAGGAGAGGCTTTTGGTTTACATTCCAAGGAGTGCTATAGCGCAACTAGAACCAAGGGAAGGCGCTAAGTCTTGGCTAGTGGAAGGTGCTAAGTCTAGGCCAGCAGAAGGTGCAAGGATCGAATCCTACGGGCTTGAGTTTTTGCGAAGCGAGATTTATTTTGAGGTTTGCGCACCAGGAAGGAGATAAAGGGAAGGTGTGAGCCTTATCCTTTGTGTGGAGGCTTGTAGCCCACGTGGTGGGTGCACACCTTGCTAAGGCACCCGATTGTGGATAGGTTTCACGTTCGAAACCCGCCAGGCACCTTTTGCGCTAGACCAAGGTATGTGCTAAGTCCAAAATTTACGGAGACCCAAAAATTGTGGAAGCTCCAAATTTTGTGGAGATTAATTTAAAAAAAGGTTTTAAATTTAATTTTGCATGGTGTAAGGTTTTTGTGAGGGAGATAAAAGGTTTGGCATTTTTTTTAGGGTTTGATTTTTTTGAAGTGTGATGAGCTTGTTGAGAGGAGTAATAAGGTGTGCCTTAGGTGTTAGAAATATTTGTTGAATACAAAGTTAATAATTGTATTGAAAGGAGAAATAAGGTTGATTAAGTTGTGAGATTTTGACTTGATGAATTATTCTTGAAAGGATTTATTGAGAACAAATATTTGCTATCTAACCCTAGTATTGGCAAAAGGAAAGGTTGTGATTGAGACAGGTGTGTAAAGACAAATCATCTTCAAACAAGAGGTAAGGGCACATTTTTCCTTGAGAGTGATTGTTGGATGTTGTGAATGCTAAGTTGGAGAGAAAAGGGTTGTTTGATAAGCATTGTTGAGTTTGGTTTTTTTGGAATGAAATTTGATACTAGAAACCTTGTTTGATAAGCATTGTTGGAAATATTGAGTAAGCTTTCATATGCTTGAACTAGGGTTTGTGAAAGAACATGAGTATCATTGTTATGTGAAGTTGAGAACTATCTTGAACTAGAGTTTGTGAAAGAACATGAGTATCATTGTTATGTGAAGTTGAGAACTATATTGAACTAGAGTTTGTGAAAGAACATGAGTATCATTGTTATGTGAGGTTGTTTGATAAGCATTGTTGGAAATAATTGAGTGAATGATTCATATGCTTGGACTAGGGTTTGTAAGCAAGAAAGTGTTTTATTGAGTGATTGATTGAGTGGAGTTGATTGAGCCTAGTCAAGTGGAAGTGTTGAAGTGATAGTTCTAATTCTATGAAACAAATTGTTCTATATCCTAAATTGATTTGAGAAAGAGGTTGAAAGTGATTAAGTTTTTGTGAGTGTGAAGCATATTGAGTCTCTAACAATTCTCTATATGTTTCTATGATAAAAAGAGAGAGTGAAATTTATTGAAGCATATTGAGTCTCTAACAATTCTCTATATGTTTCTGTGAGATTGGAAAAGTTCTAGTGAGGAATTGTTGAGTAGATTTGAGGTAAGTCTTAGTGAAGACTTGTTGAGTAGATTGGACAAGTTCTAGTGAGGACTTGTTGAGAATATTTGAGGTAAGTCTTTGTGAAGACTTGTTGAGAATATTGGACAAGTTCTAGTGAGGACTTGTTGAGAAGATTTGAAGTAAGTCTTTGTGAAGACTTGTTGATGATCTCACACAATGTCACCAGTGTCTACTCTGCCAGAATTGTCCTGTTGGCATTTTTGCCACATTGATTCTCATTGATGAATGCATTGATGTATTGTTGGGGATATGACCTTTGATTGATGCAGCTTGGGCGAAAAAGGGAGAAAAATTGAGCAAAAAATGACTAAGTCTGAAAATTGCAGCGACGCGCTGACATGTTGCAGAATCGCGGTCAACTCAGTCAACGCAGGCAGGTTGGCGGAACCGTCGCGATATCGCGACGTGTTCCGGAATCGCGGGTCGGCGGGCAAAAAAGCATTAAGTTGAAAACATGCAGCGATTCGCTGACATGTCAGCGAATCGCGACCCGGGCAGCTTCGAAGGCGTTAAGTCAAAATTTGCAGCGCGTCGCTGACATGTCAGCGAATCGCGACCGAAAAAGGCGATTTGTACGGCGACGGAAACATGTAGCGAAATCGCTACATGTTCCGATTTCACGGGGCAGAGCGCAGGGAGGAGCCAACGGCGGAAACATGTAGCGAAATCGCTACATGTTCCATTTTCGCGGGTCAACGGTGGTCAAAGCGTACTGCATGATAAGACGTCGCGATTTCGCGACCCGTCGCGATTTCGCGACCCGTCGCGATTTCGCGACCTGCGCAGTTTTCCCGCCAAGTGCAATATGAACGGCCGAAAGGGTTTTTTCGATTTTCGATGATTTAATGCTAACCCGAATTAAATATTTTGCGGATTTCCGATGCGGTTAAGTTCGAAGAGTGCCCAGGCCACCAAAATTAAAGGGTTTATTGGTTCAAAGCCGCGGTTCGTGGATTATTTTAACGGCTTCATGCACATGTTTGAAAAAATGAATTTAATGAAGGGCCGCGAACGTTTCATGGTATTTAATTTGTATTTCCTCGAGGCCGCTATTAAGGGGTCATGTTCCTGATTTCCAAGTGACGGTTGTGGATCACGAGGAAGTTGTTTTTAAATTTTTAATGCTGCAAAGAGGACGGACCTCTATAAAAACCAATGTAATTCTCATTTACAAGGGTTGGAAAAACTTGCTGCTAGAAACTGGAATTGTATTTGCGGGAATACAAGGATCGACTTCTAATTTTTCAAGTGTCGCATGGATGAATTTGCTTTCTGTTTTCTGCATTTCTAATAGCATTCATACTCCTGCATTGCTGTTACATTTAAATTCTGCATACTCGGATTTAAATATCGCGGTCGTGGTACAATTCCTGGAATGTGGGTTTGGAGGGATTTGCGGCATGTGATTGTGCGAGGATGAAGCTGATTTCTTGTGTTACTTGCTGTTGTTGCGTTTGTAGTTTCTACTTGTTGTTTTTCTGATCTCATCACTTCGGCCTGTGGCCATATTTCCCATTTCTTTCTCGCAACCTTTTAAATCTCTTTCCAGCAACCCTATCTTAAACCCATTTTTAGAGTAGTGAAGGGAACCAACCCACTTTGGAGATTGGTCTGGGAGCCATTTCTTGCTTCCAGCCTTTCAATGTTGGCCGGGTCTAGGGCGCAATTGTAAAAATCCTTTCTTGTGGCAGATTCGTGACCAACAGTTTTTGGCACGCCCGGTGGGACAGACTGTTTCTGTCTCCAAGAATTCATAATCGATGGGATACGCATAATTTTCCAAAGTGATAACCCCACCGGTGCCAACAGTTTTGGCACGTTTTAACACCCGGAGGTCTCAAGATTTGATGAGCTGTCTTGGCCTCACAGCAGAGATTTTTAAGTTCATCTGGCGACTTTGCTGAGTTGAAGATCTGTTCGTGGACGCCTATTTTTGTTTAAAAAAGAAAAAAATTTCAAAGAATGTTTTTTCTGGCAACTCTGACTTAATGGCGATGGCCGTGATTCCGCAGACCACTGCCACAAAGGCGAGGGTTTTTTCTAGATGGGATGATCAAGGCCCTCTGAATCTCCAAGTCCGGCATGAAATTCCCGAAGGTGCCCTGAAGAACCTGGCAAAATATGATGGTACCGAAGGCATGGCTCTGGCACATGTTGAAGATATTGCGACTCTGTCCATGATCCATGTCATAGAACACGAGGATGTTATGATCCGACTTCTGGTTCAGTCTTTGGAAGGAAGAGCATTGCAATGGTACAGATTGCTCAAATGTCAAAGCATCAGCTCATGGGATGATCTCGCGGGGGCACTAATCAAAAGATTTGACGAAGATCCTTTCTACAGTTCTTTGGATCTCTACCAATTTTTCATGTACATCAAGAGAGCACCTCAAGAAAGCATCACGGACTTCAATGTCCGATTCTTGATAAGTTGGCAGAGAATTCCAGAGAAGATTCGTCCATCACCCACCCAGGCCCACCTCTTTTATGTTTGAGCTTTTAATTCTGACATAGGTCTCTTTTTGCTGCAGTCAGGTGAACAACGCTTCCCACAAATCTTTGAGGAAGCAGTGCGAGTGAAATAGTTGTTGCTCTTATCAAGAAAGTTACCATGGGGAGAAACTCCATTACCCTCTCCGGTGGTTGCTGCTCCTGTTTACCCTGCACATTCATGCCAGATCCCTGAGATGCAGTCATGTGAATTTCAAGGGACAGATCTCGTCCAAAGTCAAGGATTGGGACATGCAAGCACTTTTCCAGCAATGAAAAATATGGTTGCTTGCAGTTTTCATCAAGAGATGGGCCAAGTAGAAGAACAAGTTCAAATTCCAGAGCCTGAGGAGATCCCAGAATCAGAGTTCTCACTTGTAGAGCCCTGTGATCACATTAAGGAGTTAGAGGAGCCTGTACTCAGCCCACAGCCAGTAAATTTTGCAAAGTGGTGGTGTTGGTTCCAGCCACTACATCCAGCACTTGAAGAAGTCTTCCATATGGGTACTAGTAAGAAGGATAATCTGCTGCATTGCATCCTATTCGCACCATGGAGAACTTCAGGAAGGAGCCAGCCCAATTTCAAGGACCGACTTAAGTATGATCAGATCTGGTCGGGACATTGCAGATTTACCGGATAACATTCTGAGATTGGATGTCTGGTGGCGACATGCCAATCATGTCGTGCATTATTGTATATAGTATTTTGAAAAAAAAACAAAAAAAAAATATAGAAAAAGAAGAAGAGAAAAAAAAAAAAAACTGGTATTGTTTTTATTTGTTCATCTCGGTTCTTGTTGCCTGCGAGCCGTAGATGCTTGTTTTCCTTTGTTTTTCTCCTCCCAACAGTTTGGTGGCTTTCTAGCACTTTCTTCTTTTTCCTTCCTCGTTTCCTCTCTTTCCTTTCTTCATCTTCTTCCTTCTGTTTCTTCTGCATTAAAACAAAATAAGCCACAGCTGTTGTTTCTTCTCCCGTTTTCTATTTTCCCCGTCCCTTCTTATCCCTTTCCTCTAAGTTTAGTTTTTTTTTTGCATTTGCTAACAGTCTAGTTCATTTCATTTCACAGCTTTCCTAGTTCCATTCCCACTCCATAACTTCGTTCATTTTCATTTCATCATTCCATTTGCAGTCACCGCTTGCGCAATCGCAAGAGCTCACTCCATCATCGCGTTCCATTAATCATTTCATAATCAGTTATATGCAGGTTTTTTTCAGTTTCAATTTTTTAGCAGCACATGTATTGCAGCAGCCAGCTTCTGTTCGGATATGACTCTATGCCCAATGGACTAAGGCCTGGATTCTTGCATACAGCGAGCTGTATACCCCGTGAGCCGCCAAGAATGTTGGCATTTTTGCCACATTGATTCTCATTGATGAATGCATTGATGTATTGTTGGGGATCTGACCTTTGATTGATGCAGCTTGGGCGAAAAAGGGAGAAAAATTGAGCAAAAAATGACTAAGTCTAAAAATTGCAGCGACGCGCTGACATGTTGCAGAATCGCGGTCAACTCAGTCAACGCAGGCAGGTTGGCGGAACCGTCGCGATATCGCGACGTGTTCCGAATCGCGGGTCGGCGGGAAAAAAAGCATTAAGTTGAAAACATGCAGCGATTCGCTGACATGTCAGCGAATCGCGACCCGGGCAGCTTCGAAGGCGTTAAGTCAAAATTTGCAGCGCGTCGCTGACATGTCAGCGAATCGTGACCGAAAAAGGCGATTGGTACGGCGACGAAAACATGTAGCGAAATCGCTACATGTTCCGATTTCGCGGGGCAGAGCGCAGGGAGGAGCCAACGGCGGAAACATGTAGCGAAATCGCTACATGTTCCATTTTCGCGGGTCAACGGTGGTCAAAGCGTACTGCATGATAAGACGTCGCGATTTCGTGACCCGTCGCGATTTCGCGACCCGTCGTATTTTCACGACCTGCGCAGTTTTCCCGCCAAGTGCAATATGAACGGCCGAAAGGGTTTTTTCGATTTTCGATGATTTAATGCTAACCCGAATTAAATATTTTGCGGATTTCCGATGCGGTTAAGTTCGAAGAGTGCCCAGGCCACCAAAATTAAAGGGTTTATTGGTTCAAAGCCGTGGTTCGTGGATTATTTTAACGGATTCATGCACATGTTTGAAAAAATGAATTTAATGAAGGGCCGCGAACATTTCATGGTATTTAATTTGTATTTCCTCGAGGCCGCTATTAAGGGGTTGTGTTCCTGATTTCCAAGTGACGGTTGTGGATCATGAGGAAGTTGTTTTTAAATTTGTAATGCTGCAAAGAGGACGGACCTCTATAAAAACCAATGTAATTCTCATTTACAGTGGTTGGAAAAACTTGCTGCTAGAAACTGGAATTGTATTTGCGGGAATACAAGGATCGATTTCTAATTTTTCAAGCGTCGCATGGATGAATTTGCTTTCTCGTTTTCTGCATTTCTAATAGCATTCGTACTCCCGCATTGCTATTACATTTAAATTCTGCATACTCGGATTTAAATACTCGCGGTCGTGGTACAATTCCTGGAATGTGGGTTTGGAGGGATTTGCGGCATGTGATTGTGCGAGGATGAAGCCGATTTCTTGTGTTACTTGGTCGTTGTTGCGTTTGTAGTTTCCTCGCTGTTGTTTTTTTGATCTCATCACTTCGACTTGTGGCCATATTTCCCATTTCTTTCTGCAACCTTTTAAATCTCTTTCCAGCAACCCTATCTTAAACCCATTTTTAGAGTAGTGAAGGGAACCAGCCCACTCTGGAGATTGGTCTGGGAGCCATTTCTTGCTTCCAGCATTTCAATGTTGGCCGGGTCTAGGGCGCAATTGTAAAAATCCTTTCTTGTGGCAGATTCGTGACCAACATGTCCTTAGTTGCTCCATCAAAATTAAGCTTAAACCAACCTGTAGGAGGTGGGGACCACTTAACATTGGCTCTGGGGTTGACTACCCTAGGCACAGACTCATCTAACAAGATTAAGCTTAAATATTGAGCAATTGTGGTCTCCTATAGATGAGTTTTACGGCTATCAAAATGGATAAGGTTCACATTCTCATTGGCAAAGGATAGGATCCTGGCAATGATAGTTTGATGATCATGGATAGAATCATTAAATACTCTATGGTTCCTTTCTAACCACACCTGCCAAAGATAGTGATTGAGATAAATTTTCCACATGTATCTAAGTCTTTGGCTTGAAAAGGGGTAAGGCCACTGGATGAAAAAATCAAGTACGATGGCTGGTTTAACCCAAGAAATATTAAAGGCCTAAAAAACCCCACTTAGGATAGTCAAGGAAAAAGGACACTCAAGGAAAATGTGATAAATGGTCTCCCAATTAGCCTTGCACAGATAATAACGATTAGTGATACAAATACCTTTATGCATCATATTATAAATGGTTAGAATTCTTCCTTGGATAACCAGCCATGAAAATACTACAATTTTTGGAATTAAATTTTTTATCCAAACTAAGTCCTTTTGGAGGACAAAATCCTTGTCATCAAGTAGAAGCTTGTAAGTTGATTTAACAGTGAACTACCCATTTTTCGAAGGAGCCCAGGTCACTTGATATTCCTTAGGTTTCATGGGGATAAACTATTGCTTCAGAATGTTACAAATATTATTTTATTCCACTTGAAATCCCTTAATCCTTATTTGTTTCCACTTCTTTATGCCTTTGTCCTCAACCATATAATCGAAGACTTGTTTTCCAATGAGTTCTTTCGTGATATATTTGATTCGGGCTAAGTTAGGATATTGCGTCAGTGGTTCATCCTTAGCCCACTTGTCATTCTAGCAATTTATCCTCTCACCATTGCCTAAAACCCATCTTAAACCTTTTTTGATTATTTCCTGACAATTGAGAATTGCTTTCCAAAAATCAAAACCTTTTATTGGAACTGAGTCACAAATTCCATATTTTGAAGATACTTCCATTTGATGATAGATGTCCATTCATTTTCTTCACCAGAAATGAGGTGCCACGCCTACTTAGCTATTAAAGCTAAATTTATATGAGCAATTCTCCTCAGAACTAAGCCCCCATTTTCCCTAGGTTTGTACACTTTGGTCCATCCTACAAGGTGTATCCTTTTTTTCTCCTCTGATCTAGTTCATAAAAAATATTTTTGGAGTTTTTCAATTTTCTAGAAAACCTTTAGAGGGGCTTTGAAAACATAGAGTAAATAGACTAGAATGCTCTAAAGAGAGGCCTTAGTGAGGGTAAACTTTCCTGCTTGATATAGAAGATGACCTTTCCATCCAACAATTTTTTTTGAATTCTTTCAATAACCCTATCCCACATTGAATCTCTTGGAGAACCAATGAAAAGAGGAAGACCAAGATACAAAGTGGGGAGGTTTGCTATATCACACCCTAAAATTTTTGCAATCCTTCCTTGCCTCTGAATGGGGGTGTTCAATAAATATAACTTGATTTTACTGAAATTAACTTTCTGACCAGCAGCGTCCTTGTAGAGTTGCGGGATGTATTTAATTCTTTTGGCCTCAACCATCGATGTCGTAGTCAATAGAAGGGTACCATCGATGAATTGTTGGTGATAAATAGCCCTAGTGAGAGATGTTGCCTTGATTCTTGATATTATCCTTGAACTGCAATCATTTTTTATGGTTCTGCCTAAAGCTTCTGCCATAATGATGAATAACATGGGGCTGATAGGGTCCCCCTAAAAAATTCCTTTGTGACTTTGAAAGTAACCAGTATTTGTTCCATTGACCAGAATCGAGAACCATGCTTTAGAAATGCATTCTTTGATCAAATTAACCCATTGGTGGTGAAAACCAAACTTAAGGAGGACAACAATTAGAAAGTCCCAATTTATCCTGTCAAATGCTTTGTTCATATTAAGCTTGAGGACAAAAATAGACCTGTTAGTCTTATGAGCAGAGTGCATAGCTTCATGAACTATGATAAATCCATCCAAGATTGACCTGCCCTGGATAGAGATTCCCTGGCATGGATCTATGATGCGGGTCAGAACATCTCTCATTCTATTTACAATGGCTTTAGTTAGGATCTTGTAAGAAACATTACATAGACTAATTGGCCTAAAGTCAGCCATAGATTCAGGGGTTTGTTTCTTAGGAATTAGATAAATAAAAGTAGATTTGAGACCTTTTGGGATATGATTGCTTGCTTGGAATTCTCTAACAGCAGAAATTACATCCTCACTTATGATGCCCCAAAAATATTGATAAAAATGAGGGGAAATCCATCGGGTCCCGGGGCTTTGTCTGGCTCCATGCTAAAAAAAGGCTTACTTAATTTCCTCATCAAAAAATGGAGCTAAAATCTTAAGGTTTATATCCTCATTTATTATGCTAGCAATGGATTGCAAGAGAATATCTTTGGACTCCTCATTGCACTGCGATTCCTGACCAAGGATAGAATTGAAATAAGTTATTGTCTCCTTTCTAATTTCTGTTAAGTCCTGAGTAATATAACCATCTGCTTTCTTTTAATTTTATCTTGTTATTGCTTCTATTTCTAAGCGTTGTGACATGAAAAAAATGGAATTTGAATCTCCATATTTCAACCAAAGAGCCCTTGATTTTTTCCTCCAATAGATTTCCTCACAGGACAAAATGTTATGAAACTCTTCTAGTTTTGTCCATTCCTCCTGCCTAGTAGTTTCATCAGCATCACCATGTTTAATCCTCTATAGATTTATGCTAGATCGAAGGACTGTGTTTAGTACAAATTTTAAATAGAGCTAAGAACAAGCTTTGGAGGTGACCGAGTATAGAAGACGACAGTCTCCAATGGATAGAGGTCCATTAGCCAAGGCAGTGAGGACAGGTCTTTTGAGTGAGTACAAGATTCTTTAGTGGATAAATATCCATAAGCCAGTGTAGTGGAGGCATCAATTCTTCTAGAATATTTTTTGAGAAAAATTTAGTGAAATATTTTCTCCGTGGAGTAGCCCACATTGGGTGAACCACGTTAAATTGGTGTCTCTATTGTGTGTGGCTATTTGTGCATTGATTTTATTACTACTATTGATATTTATATTTATACATTACATAATATTGATTGGGAAAGAAAAATTAAAAAGTGGTCTTATATTGTTCACACCCCCTCTCAGTATAAGCTTGTGTTCTTCAAAATTATGTTTGTAGATTAAATAAATCCCTATATGGACTTAAGCAAGCTCCAAGAGTTTGTAATGATAAGGTTTCTAAGTATTTTTATTTAATTGGTTTTAATAAATATTATTTTGATCCGGATTTGTATATTTCTAGGAAAAATAATAGCATTACTATTATTGATTTATATGTAGATGATTTACTTTTAATAGGAAACAATGAATGTATAATTGAAATGTATAAAAATAAATCACTAAATAGATTTGAAATGACTAACATGGGTTTGTTGCATTACTATTTAGGCTTGCAAATATACCAACAATATCATAATATTGTATACTATAAATCTTGCAAAGGTTTAAAATGAAAAATTGCAAATGTATTTCTACTCCTATGGTTTCTAGAAAATTTAAAATTAATAAATATTCTAATCTTGTGGATAAAACTTAATATCGGTAACTTATAGGTAATTTACTCTATCTTACTATTTCTAGGATTGATATTGCTTATGGTGTTAATATGATGGCTAGATTTATGCATAAGCCTTATGATGTTCATCTTAATATTGTTTATAGAATACTTAAATATCTAAGTGGAACTACTAATAGCTTTGGAATATATAAGTAATTCTCATGTAAATCTGTTTGGTATTGTGGCAATGACTATGCTATGGATAATGTTGAAAGAAAATCCATAAGTGGATATTGTTTCTCCTTAATATCAGATGTGATCTCTTAGTGTAGTAATAAACAACCAATCATATAACTCTTCTTAAATGAGACCGAGTATAGAAGAGCTACTCTAGCATATAAAGAAGCCATTTGGCTTCAAAGACTACTAACACAAATTAGGTTTAACAATAACATATCTATCACAATATTTTTTTATAACCAATATTCAATAGATTTAGAAAATAATATTGTTATGCATAAAAGGAATAAATACATTGAGATTCAAGCACACTTAATTAGGGATAAGGTATTATATGGGACAATTAAACTCATATATTACCCCACAAAAACGATTAGTAGAATCTAAATTTTCTTACTTTAGAAGTAAACTAGACCTAAAAGAATTGCCCTCAAGGGAGATTAATTCATAATACTATGTGATTTCAATTATTTTAAGTATTTTGTAAGATTTTATGAATTCCATGTTGATGGATGTTATTTTTTTTCCATGTTGATGGAATATGTGTCTGCCATTTATTTATCCATGTTGATGGATGCTATTTTTTCCCATGTTGATGGAATATGTGTGTGTGCCATTTATTAATCCATGTTGATGGATATTAATTTTTTCATAGTAATGGAATATGTATGCCACTTTTTTATCCATGTTGATATATGCTATTTATCCATGTTGATGGAATATGTATGCCACTTTTTTATCCATGTTGATGGATGTTATGTTTTCCATGTTGATGGAATATATATATGCCACTTATTATTGATGTTTTCCATGTTGATGGAAACCTTATTTACATGCCATATTTTATATATATGACATTTATTTATCCATGTTGATGGATGTTATTTTTTCATATTTATGGAATATGTATGCCACTTGTTTATCCATGTTGATGGATGTTATTTTTCCATGTTGATGGAATATGTATGCCACTTGTTTATCCATGTTGATGGAATATATATGCCACTTATTATTGATGTTTTCCATGTTGATGGAAACCTTATTTACATGCCATATTTTATATATATGATTACTAACTCTATGTCATGTTTTTATTTTGTAGATCCATGTTGATGGATGGTGCCTTGCCTATTGCCACATAGCTTGGAGTCTCTATTATATCATTTTTGAAGAAGCATTTACCAAAATGTATGCTCCTTGGTAAAATTCGTTCTTTGAAACCTCATCTCTTGTAAAATTATATTATAACCCCAAAATTAGATAAAGGGGATGTTATAAAAAAAAATCCAATTATAGGATTATATTGTAAATTCACCTAAGTATAAAGGTGAATAATAAAATAAGGTATCTAGGCTTTAATGTAAATAAATAGATATGTATTTTATTATATTTATTAATATGTATATATACCTAGGTTAGACTAATATATATTAAGGTATATGCATAAAATAAATATACACCTATATTTATTTTATTACTACACCTTAATATTATTATTCCTATAATTACTAAATTAAAATAATTCCAATATCTAGTATAACTCTTGTCAAGTCAAATGTGACATGGCATGAGACTTGAGTGTGGTGGTATGTGTGGGACACATAATGGCATGTGGCATGAATGTGATGGCATATGGCATAGGTGTGGTGGCATGTGGTATGAGTGTGGTGGAATATTTTGTAGAGGTTTTCCTCCGTGATTATTTTCCAATGGGAATATAGCCCGAACTATATGTTTGGGCTGAACTCCTTGTTTTGATTGTGAGCTAACTATGTAGTGCTAACTATACAGTACAAACTATGGACAGTTAACAGAGATATATTATTGTTTACTTGATATATTGGTGATTTGCACCAATCACATTTGAGAAAAAATGCTTGTATATTTTGTTGAAGATATTAAAAAAGAGGATATATGATTTTGGTTGTGGTTTTTCCCTTTACAATGTTTCTAATTAATATTGGTATCTTTTATGTGGTTTGATTTATTTCTATTTTACCTTAATTTTTTTTAAATTTATTAAATTTTATGCTATTGTGTAATATATATTTGGCATACTAATAATTTGTTGTTTGATTTTGTTTTAATCCCCTGTATTTTGGGGATTTTACTTACTTCCTCCCCCTTCATTGGTCATCTTAGAAAAAGTTCTAGAGGATTACCACCACCACCACCACTATTGCACTCAAGTGCTACTAACTGTTAGACACCAAAAATATATAATTTGATAGTTAGTATATTTCAAGCCACCCTCCAATAATAGACTTAATCACATCAGTCTAATATGTAGCCTTGGAAAAAATCTAAAGCCCAAAATTTACCATTTTCAACCTCCAATTCATCAATTACATATTGATCCAAATTTAAAATCATGTCTTTATCAATCCTATAATATTAAATGTAATCTTTCCCCCATGAATCCATGTCTTCCTATAAATTTAGCACTTGGGGAGCTTAATTAATATCATCTTGGAATGCAACAAAACTCTATCAAAATTCATAGCATTTCATCTTCATGCATGGTAAGATTAAGTCAAAATATTATCATTATTTTGTAAGTACATTTAATCCTTCAAGCTCTCAAGAATTCAAGCTCTTAGTCTTCTAAGCATTCAAGAATTCAAGCTCTCAAGCATCTCTAATCAACAAGTAATCTCATCAAACTTCCTCAATACATATGGAAAATCAATCTTAGCGTCTTGGATCTATGAGTTTACATGGGTTGTTCTCTTTCCCATTTTATTATATTTTGTTATTATATTTATCTTGTAGCTATTAAATATTTGAATTTATTATGTGGTAACTTTTCTTTGATTAATCATACTTGCATCTTATCACCATATTATCGTGTAGAGCATCTAGCTTGCGTCTAACATAGGAAATATTTCTATTTTATTGTTATACTTAGGGCCTCTACACATCCTTGTGAGGAACCCTCCTTGCATTACCTATAAAATTCATGAACTTATCATAATAACATCCTTCTATTGAATACTTAAAAAAATAATTTTCAAATTATAGAATTAATGGCAATATCATTCTCTATTTTAGACATTCATAGAGTGCAAAAGCATTGAAAATTGAAAAAAGCATCGATAGTGCTATCACACACCCAACAACACTTTTTCCACTTAGAACATAGGCAATATTTCTATAATTTTAGATATTCAATCTCATATCTAAAAAAGGGTTTGATTCTATTCAAGAAGCCACATACTCTCCTCTAGCTTAGGAAAATCCCTTTACCATTGATCTATCATTTTTCTATTTATTTTTTAGGTGAACAAAAGCTCTATAAAGAAGCAATAGTGTCAGCAATGCTTCTACAAGGCTATAGTGGTTCTACCTTTGTGGCAAAAAAAATAGATTTTTCTAACCAAATATCTTCATTTTTAGCATTTAGATCTTACAACTATTTGTTGTTTACTAAAAAACTATTTCTATTTTTTGCATTTCTATTTATTCACTAAGAATAAAATAGAGGAAAATAAACTACTTAGTCTTAATTATTTAGGGGACCATATTCAATATTATCATGATTGAAAGTAAATCACATGTAATTTGCATTAAGACTTCTTATTTGCATCCCTTTTGAACCTGTGCTCTTGAAAGACAAATTGTCCTTACTTTTATTATCAAAATAAAAAGAATCATTTTAGTTATTAGATCTTATTGGTTGTATTTACATAATACATTTGTAGCTAAATAGGAATATATTAAGGTTAGGATTTTTCAATGAAATATTAGGAGAAATATAGGTGTTTTATAACTAATTCATTAAACCTTAGATATTAAGGTCACAAAATTACCCTATCATTGAGGTGAGAAAGAAGAGGGAAGCATTGTGAAGATCTTTGCAATCTATTTGTATTTCTTCCCATCATATTTTGGTGAACCCAAATTGAACGCCACTTTATATCCCAAGATATCTTGACTAAGCTAAACCTTAACCAAACTAAAACTAATCAAACATTAAGACCACTAATCTTATTTGTTTATATTAAATCATATAAATTTAGATGTCTAGAATATAACTGATTGCTACTTCTACTAAGGATATTTACAATTCTTTAAGTAATTGTCATATGAGGTATAAAGGCAAAATTCAATATTGAATGAAAGGGATATAAAATTTTTAAAACATATTCTCTTTATTATTTAATCAACTCTATAAACAACTAAAAATTAATCTTATCTTGTCCTAAACCTATGGTTAAGAATTTCTACCTAACCCATAGTGCTACTCACAAATGGGAAATTAATTTTAATCCTCCTATGGAGGGTCACAATGACCAGACCACATTTGAGAATCCTATCTTTGATCAATAATATGATGTTTCTATACCTTCGGGTTCTCTAAAACCTACCCATGATGAGGAAGGAAGGGTAGGCTTTCAATTTATAGTATATATGGTCTATTTCTTATAGAAGAATTGGAAAATTTATAAAGACCTTTCTTAGGGAAGGTTAGGAAAACCTATGCATCTCTAAAGGGTAGGGTTCACTCATGGACCATCCCCAATAACCTAAATCAAACCCTTTTCCATTAAATAAACTATATACATCCTTTAGATCCATAAGTGCAAACCTTAATGCATTAACATCTCACTTCAATAATTCAAATCCTCTTATTATCACCACATATATGGATATCATAAGACAAAACCTTTTGCCTCAATTGGAACATCACTCATATTTTTCTACTCTTAAGGATTTATTGTAGGGCAATATCAGTTACCTTATATCTCATAAAGAAAACATAAACTACATTTATAATTAGAGTATATCATTTAGTATCCTAATCTCTAATCCTCATATCATTTTATCTCATATACCTTATTACAACCTCACAAGCATGGGTATAGGATTAACATAAAATTTTAATCCTATAATATCTCATCCTTCATATTCTAATCCTTTCATCTTTTGAACCCTAGGGTCAAACTACCTTATGCTAGCTTCAACATCATATGCCCAAGTGTACCAACCTCCTTATGTCAAACATCAAAAAACCTCTATCTCTAAACACAACTTTTATTCCATAAAATCATAATTCTTTTAAACTTCATACTTTAATTTCTCAATTAGAACAATTATAAAAATAAACATTCATCATCCAAGGATTGTCATCTAGTCACAAGTACTCATATGATGATTTGTGCAACTAGCCCCTAGATTCCTTTGTATCTAGTCACCCTTTTCCTCACAAATTTGAAACCCCCAAATTTTAAATGTATAAAGTAAAGAATAATCTTGTCAGCCACCTTAGGTTGTTTGGAATAGCTTGTAGCAATATTTATTGAAATATTTTTACTTAAAATTTTTCCTAAGAGCCTTAGTGGTCTTACCTTAGAATGGTACTACCAAATACCAAACATTTCTTAAAAATATTAAAGAACCTTGTTGAAATTTTTATCAAGCAATTCTCTATTTACATTGAGGAAAAAATAACTATTAGTGACCTATACCAACTTAAGCAGTCCAAAGATAATTTTTCCAACTTATTAGCAATATGAAAAACCCTAATGGGGAGACTACAGTATGTCCCTCCACCTAGAAATTTGGTATATATTCAAAGGAAATATTAATGATCAATTGGACTTATACCAACTCAATAAATCCAAAGATGATAATTTTACTAACTTCTTAGCAAAATGTAAAGCCTTAGTGGGAGACAATAATATGTTCATCCAGCTAGATGCTAGAAATCTTCATAGGAAACCTTAATGAGCAATTATCCTTTTACTTAGATATGGCCACCGTGTCTTATTTTAAATACACAATCGGCATGGTCAAGAGAGTAGATACCTCCATTGTCAAAAGAGGGAAACTGAAGACCAAGTCTCATAAAGAGGAAGATAATTCTTCCTCTAATCTAAAGGGACAATACAAGAACAAGCATGTTGCAGGCCATCAAGTTATAGGCTCACGCTAAGAAAATTTTCATGGCCCTCCCTTGGCAAGTTTTTTCATATGATGAACTTATGAATTGATATGTTGTTTTGAAGATAGATTAAATGGTATTATGTTGATTATTTGTAATGTATGATTAGTTTATTTAAGAATATAGTAAAGTTGATAGTTTGCATTAGTCTGCATGGTTTCAGGAGCAATTATCCTTCGTATAGAGTGGATGAGGGAGTCACCACTGAGGATGAAAAAGAACAAAATATGGATGAAGATTCATAATGGTCTTAATGATAATTTGATATTAATTACAAGTTTAAGTAATTAATTATGATTAGCTTTAATTTGGTGATTTGATTATTCACCCTATTTTTGTAATTTAGGAAATTGAGTTGGAATTGGGTGATAAATATCTCCTCCAAACCAAGGGAGGAGAAATGGCATCTTTCCCTTGGAATAAAATAATAGTTTACCAAATTGAACCCTCCTTTAAATGAAGGGAGGAGGATTGGTATCTTTTCTAATTGGAATTTATTATTGATTAAATTAAGGCATATTGCTATTTGAATAGTAGACCTTTTGAATTAGGGAAAAGGGATAATGGATTAGGACTTCCCTCCAAATGGACAGAGTAGCAAGGCCTAAATGGTGGCTAGGAAATGGCCAAATTTAGAAAAGAATATGGAAATATCATTTCTTAAAACACCTTTCAATAAATGAAATAAAATATTAAAATAATATTAATATTATTAATATAATAATATTATATTATATTATATTAATAATATTATAATATAATATAATATTAATATTATAATATTGAGCCACCTTCATGACTCATAAAGTTATAGAATTGACATCTTTCATTAGGAATTAAATAATGCTTTTCAAAATAGACCTTATTTCCAAAACAAGGGTGGATCTTAATTAAAACATTATTAAAATAGGATGCATAAACCCTTTTGGTGGCAACCTTCTCTAAATTAAGGGATGAGAGTAAAAGGGGACCATAATGGAGGATATTTTTATGAATTAATAACTCACCTTTATGACTCATAAAGAGAGAAATTAATAGTTTAATAAAGGCATCTATCAAGAAGGTATTTATACAAACCTAATAGGGCTTAGTTGGAGTGAGGCTAGAATGAAGCAAAAGGAGAAACTAGGCTAAGCAGAGCATGACGAGGACTTGGAGGCTAGCATGAGAGGGTAAGCATGAGGAGGAAACCTTGGAAGGTAACCTTGGAAGTATTAGAAGGAGGCCTATTGGAGGAGAATGAGAATTTAGGTGGACTCCTTTCATGATTTTAATTTCCTCCTAATTGCTTTCATATATAAATTATTGCCTTTCTTTCTATGCTTTGAATTTTTTGCATTAATACATGCTTTGTCTTTGAGTAACTAGGTGATATAGAATATCTTCTCCTTTAATACATGCTTTGTATGTGATTACTTTCAAAAGCTTAGTAAAGAATGATTTCTTTAGAGGATGGATAGACTCCATTAATGGTGGCTTTTATGCTCTATTTATACAATATGAGGTATAATTGGTTTAACCTGTGGTGTTAACAACCAATGTTATGGCCAAAATTGGTGGAATATTTTGAAAGGCTATGATTAAACCATTTGATTACCAAAACCCTTTTGATTCTAGATTTCCCTTTTGAAATAATTAGAGATTAAATGGACTAATATTTTCTTTTAGAATAATTTGATATTAAATGGATTAATCTCCCCTTTTGGAATAATTGGAGATTAAATGGACTAATCTCTTCTTTTGGAATAATTAGAGAGTAAATGGATTAATATCTCCTTTTGCAATAATTAGAGATTAAATGGAATAATCTCTTCTTTTGAAATAATTTGAGATTAAATGGATTAATATCCCCTTTTGGAATAATTAGAGATTAAATGGACTAATATCTTATTTTGGAACAATTTAATATTAAATGGTTAATCTCCTCTTTTGGAATAATTAGAGATTAAATGGATTAATATCTTCTTTTGGAAGAATTTGATATTAAATGGATTAATCTCCTCTTTTGGAATAGTTAAAGATTAAGTGGATTGATCTCCATTTTTTTTATTAACCTCCTATTGGATTTACTAAGAGACTAAGTGGATTAATATCCCTATTGATTTAATGAATGCATATTTTTTGAAAGGCAAGTTTAATTGTATTTTGGAAAATGAAACTTAGCTTTCCTTACAAATGAGAAGGTCTTGTTTTCTAATAAAATTAGTTAATGAATATGTATGACTTAGATGAATGTATTTATGTTTCCAAATGATACAATTAAGTGCTTGAATCTATGCTTAACATTTTGTTAAGAAAATATAGATTATCTAAGAAAAGTATGGGTTTCTATTAGAGTGTCCCTTAGAAATCAAATGAATATCTAAGAGAAGTAGGGGATTCTCTTAGTATGTCATTTAACCATGGTTTTCTTATTGAAAGAATGTAACCATTCATATATAGGAATTGGGGAAGTTCTGAAATATGATAGAATTGTGAAAGTTCTAAACTAATGATAGAATTGTGGAAGTTCTAAAATAATGATAGAACTATGGAAGTGTTGGCAATTTGAGTTATTTTATGTTGTCATTGATGTCACATGGATCACATTGATTTTTGGTGGCCAAATGATATTTTGGAAAGCATGGATAAATACAGGATTTTTGAGAAAACGAAGGCAGGAAAAATAAAAGGTTTTATTTAAAACCATGGATTGTAGATTTGAAATGGTTTTTTCTTAAAACCCAAGTTGGCCTTTTGTTTCATCAAAAAATGTGCCTCGGTGATGGAGATATTTAATTTTTAATATTTAGCTTATATTTTAATTATTTAAAATTTAAATTTTAATTTAAAATTAAATATGCAAGATTTCTGTCGACATCATCAAAAATAATAAGGAGGCTATATAAAGGGGATACCTAAGGTTCATAAACTGATCTAAGCTCGTGGTTAATAATCATTGGCTAAGCATCCGAATTGAGCTTGTGCAAAAATATTTTAGAAAGTAGAAGTAGTGAATAAACGAAGGTTGGTCGATGTCCAAAGTCATCATGGGTAGAGTGGTGCATTGGCAGTTGGATTTTGGCTAAGGTGTGTGGTAGCACAAACATCAAGGTTTTGAATACCCTTGACTGCATTCGGAAGGTGTTGGAAGAAAAGCGCTCAAAACACTTTTTTATTTGCGAAAAGGGAGAAAAGGTTTTAAGGTACGTTGTGCCTTTCCATTTCAAACGAGTGGCTAGCTCGTGTGGCAACCTTAGCCGCAGCTAATGTGCTCACGGTGTGGGCAAGTCGGAGGTTTGAGTCCCCTTGAGGAGGTAAATACGTTTTTGCTCTAATTAATTTTGTTAAGCCCTAAGTTGGAGTTTTAAGGTGGTTAGGAATAATTAAAGTTTTTATTTAAACTTTGTTTTTATAAGGGTTGTGATTATTATTTCAAAGGTGGATGAGTTGTTGATTTAATTTGATGTTCATAAAATTGAGAATTAAGATTTAGGAGAAATAAGGAGTTGTTATAAAATAATTTTTGAGAGGTTTATTGATTATTATTTTTTATAATAGTTTTTATTAAAAGGACTTTGGTGGATGTGTTTATTAAGTTGGAGTAAAAATGTGTAAATTGAGTTATGCTATATCTTGTGATTATTATTTTAAGTCCACTAACCCTTATTGAGATTGGAAACGAAAGTTGTGTTTAGTGCAACAGATTTTGTGGACAACTTCTTGGCATCAAAAATGTATGGGCACAATCTCCTATTGATTGTTTATGGTGGTTGATTTTTGAAATATTATTGGAGTGAAAAGGAATTATTGTGGTTTCCTTTTCAAAAGTGGTTGGTTGAATGCTTTAAGGTTTTTTGGTTTGAGAGTTATTTTTAGACCTCATTTTATAAGCATAGTTGTTGAAGCCCATTGGTTATGTAAAGAACTTGAAAAGAACATGAGTATCATTGTTATATAATATTTGTGGTTGAGCATTGTTGGAAACATTTGAGTTGGTTGATACATGCTTGGACTAGGGTTTTTTGAGAAAGATTTGTCCCTTGTGGTGATTGGTTGAGTTGAGTTGATTGATCCTAGTGAAGTGATTGTGTGACGTGATTGTTCAAGTCCCACGAAAAAAACTATTCTATAATTCTGATTTGAGTTGAGATTGAGCTTAGAACATATTGAGTCTCTAACAATTCTCTTTATGCTTCTATGAGTTGACTTGAGTTGAGATTGATTTGAGTTGTGTTGAGTTGAGATCATTGTAGATCATTGTTGTCATCCATTGTAGAGTGTATTGCCATTAATTGTTGAGTTCATCTTTGAGCCTTGCCTTCATAGATTTGTGGATGATATTTGAGTACTACTTGAGCATGATTGATTGAGCCTTTGAGAAGACCTTTGGGATAGATTTTTGGACAGATTTGTGGCAATTTGTGTATGATTGATTGAGCATTTGAGAAGGCCTTTGGGATAGATTTTTGGACAGATTTGTGGTAGTTTGTGTATGATTTATTGAGCCTTTGAGAAGGCTTTGTGGATAGTTTTTAGGACATATTTGTGGAAGGTTTTAGATAGATTTGTGGACAGAATTGGGATAAATTTTGATGAGGTTCTGAGTGATCCTATTGAGTAGAGTTGAGCAAGTTCTTGGTGAGCTTTCTAGAGCAATTTTGAACAAGTTCTTGGTGAGCTTATTGAGCAAATTTTAGCAAGTTATTAGTGAGCTTGTTGGAGCAGATTTGAGAAAGTTCTTGGTGAGCTTGCTAGAGAAAATTTGGACAAGTTCTATGTGAGCTTGTTATGGATATTTGGACAAGTTCTGTGTGAGCTTGTTATGCAAATTTGGACAAGTTCTGTGTGAGCTTGTTAAGCAGTTTTGGACAAGATTTGTGTGATCTTGTTATGAAGATTTAGAAAAGTTTTATGTGAGTGTGTTATTATCTAGCTTTGAGTAGATCAAAGAAACCATTGTATTGGATAAGGATCCTTATTTCTGTGTGAAATATTATAATGATATTATCTTGGTGAGTACCCCACATTGGGGGAACCATGTTAAATATTGTGTCTCAATTGTGTATGGTGACTTGTGATCATGCTTACTATTGCTATCAGAGTTATTAATGCACACTGCTATATTTGGTTATTGCAATTAAGGACATTAATTGATATTGGTTTGGAAAGAAAGTAAAAAGTGGTCTTATACTATTCACCCCTCCCCTCTCAGTATAAGCTTGTGTTCTTTAATTGGTATCAGAGTGGGTTCCTTCGAAAAGGCTAATAGCTTGAGAGCAGATTCTAAAAGAACATAAATGGCTTAATAGAATGGATCATCTACAAATAAGGCTCCACTATTTTATGGTAATAATTATGCTTTCTGGAGCATGAGGATGAATAACTATTTGATATCACAAGGATATGAGGTATAGCAAATGGTTGAAAAAGAGTATAGGGTTGAAGGTGATCCCGAGGCAGATAAGACTATCAAGAACTTGGTTGAGATCAATGCAAGAGTAATAAATTGTATTTTGAGTGGGCTACAAGAGATATTTTACAAAGGTTATGGTATGTAATTCAGCTAATGAGATGTGGACCAAGTTTCGAAATACTTATGAAGGAGATTCCAAGGTAAAGTTGGCAAAACTACAAACTCATAGAAAAAGATTTGAGGGATTAAAAATGGAAGATTATGAATATATTGCAAGGTTTTTACTTCGAGTTGATGAGATTACTAACACCATGAGAGGTCTAGGGTTTGATATGAAAGAATTAGAAGTTGCTCAAAAGGTTTTGAGATCACTTCCAATGAAATATGATGCTAAGGTTTCAGCAATAGAAGAAACAATGGATATCAACAAGCTAACAATAGAATAATTGCAAGGAACTCTCACAACTTATGATATGAGGGTAAGTAAGCATCAGGTTCCAATAAAAGAGATTGTATTCAAGGCTTCATAAAAGGAGAAAGGTAAAGTTATAGAAATAGATAGAGTTGTAGATAATGATGATGAAGCTAACTTCATCAAAACGAATAAGGACTCAAGGAATTTCAAGGATATAAGGAAAGTCAAATGCTACAAGTGTGGTGATCTTGGTCACTATTCATACAAGTGTCCACATGAAGAAAATAGTGATGATGAAAAATAGGGTCATAGAATAAAATAATATGGAAAGCATAAGCATGAAAAAGATGACAGATGCAAGCAAAACAGGTATGAGAAGAAGAAAATTTTTTGTATTGCAAATAAATCTTACTACATTGTAAAAGCAAGTGATAGATCATATCATAGTGATATAGTCAAATCAAATGATGAAAATGAAGAACATCTATTATTAGGAATAGAAGGTGAAAGAGAATAGTGCTTTATGTGTGGTCAAAGAGATCATAGATCGTGATATTGCAATGATTTTAGTGATAGTGAATATGAGATGACACATCAAGGAAATAAGCATGGTCAAAGAAATCTTGAGATTTTATTTGCTATAGAAGATTTTAATAGTATCAATGACAATGAAGATAAATAAGTCTCACTTTTGGTAATAGAAAAATAGGAGTATGAGCCAAGAAAACAAAAATCAAAAGTCAAAAGGCTAAAAGAAGAATACAGGAATCTTGAAAACAAGATTCGAACAGATGTCAAAATCAGAGAAGAACTAATACAGACAATCAATAATCTTAGAGAAGAGCTTCAAAATGCAAAAATAATAGAAGAAAGGATGAATGAAGAACTAAGAGTAATAACGGTAAGACATGACACATTAGATGAAAAGGTTCAAAAAGGAGTGGAAACTTATTTTAAAGTTGTATCATATTTCCAAGAAAATTCAGACTCAAAAGGAAAGGAAGTTCTAAAATATGAAAGCAAGGAAGCACCCAAGTGTTATGAAGAAAGTTCCAAAGTTTGTATGGCTCCAAAAATTCAGTTTGGTTCTTGTTTTGAGATAGGTGAATCAAGTTCAAAAGGAAAAGAAATACTTGAAGAGAAAAAAAAGGAAGAAACTAAGGAAGAGGATTTAGATACTACAAAGAAAGTTCAAGAATGCAATGCACAAGTTGAAGATGATCATAGGAATAATGGTCAAGAAAGGTATGAGGAACCAAGGCATGAACAAAGGGCATTTCAAGGACATTGTTTTTCTTGTAATGGATTTGGACACAGGGCTATACACTGCAAGGTCTATGGATCAAAGAATTTTGAGTTTTCTAAAAGGAACATCAAAGGAAGAAGGTATGGTTTTCAGGGACATTGCTTCTCATGTAACAGGATTGGTCATAGAGCTTCTCATTACAAAGAAAATGAGCAACATGGTTTTGGTTTTAGAGCTATACAATTCATAAGTCATGGTCATAATGGTCATGAAAAAAAAACTTCACAATACAGGGTTCAGGAAAGGAATGGATATGGAAATTATTTCAAGCAATATTTCAGGATATCCAAAGGCTACAATATCAAGTGTTTTAACTGCAATAACTTTGGACATATTGCAAAAATGTGTAGGACTCAATTCCAAACAAGTTCAAGGTAATAAGGTCAAACAAGTTCAAGGCAAGAAGGTCAAACAGGTTCAAGGCAAGAAGATCAAGAGAAGGATATTAGAAAAACATGTAAGGAATTTGATAAAGGAAAGAAATAATGTAAGATGGGAGTAAAAGTACTCCCACCCCAAAATTAATCACCTCAAGAGAGAAGGTGGTGAGGGGGCTATGCTTAAGAGTCATATATTTTAGCCCCATAGGTGTCCCTTTTGCCATTGATGTCAAAGGGGATAGATTTGAATAAGGGGGAGAGAATTGATTTAGGAGGAGCAGCCTTTAAAGAGAGCATTGAGTTAGGGCGAGCAACCTCCATAGAGAGTATTGAGTCAAGGTGAGCAACTTTGATTCTCAGAGATGGTTTTTGCAGTGATTGTGGTTTTTGCATTAGAGGTGTTGCCATCAATGACAAATGGGGAGATTGTTGGCAATTTGAGTTATTTTATGTTGTCATTTATGTCACATGGATCACATTGAGTTTTGATGGCCAAATGATATTTTGGAAAGCATGGATAAATACAGGGTTTTTGTGAAAACCAAGGTAGGAAAAATAAAAGGTTTTATTTAAAACCATGGATGGTAAATTAGAATTGGGTTTTTATTAAAACCCAAGTTGTCTTTTTGTTTCGTTGAAAAAGGTACCCCGATGATGGAGATAATTAATTTTTAATATTTATTTTAAATTTTAATTATTTAAAATTTAAATATGCAATATTTTCGGTGACATCATCAAAAATAATATGGAGGCTATATAAAGGGGATACCTAAGGTTCATAAACTAATCTAATATCATAGTTAATAATTGTTGGCTAAGCATTCGAATTGAGCTCGTGCAAAAATATTTTAGAAAGCAGAAACAATGAATAAACGAGGGTTGGTCGAATTCTAAATTCATCATGGGCAGAGTGGCGCATTGGCAGTTGGATTTTGGCTAAGGTGTGTGGCAGCACAAACATCAAGGTTTTGAATCCCCTTGACTACGTTCGAAAGGCGTTGTAAGAAAATCACTTGAAGTGCTTTTTGATTTGCAAAAAGGGAGGAAATGTTTTAAGGCATGTTGTGCCTTTACCTTTCAAATGAGCGGTTAGATCATGTGGAAACCTTAGCCACGGCTAAGTGATGCAGGAGCATCCGGTGGCAGCAGAGCAATCTTGCATTTTTTTCTAAGTGTGCCTTGATGTCGCGATATCGCGATAGGGAAAAGTGTCACGATATCACGATAGGGAAAAGTGTCGCGATATCGCGACATGTCGCATTTTCATGACTCAGAAAGGAGAGAGAAGGCACGGAGTAAAAATGTCGCGATATCGCGACATGTCGCATTTTCGTGACTCAAAAAGGAGAGAGAAGGCACGGAGTAAAAATGTCGCGATATCGCGACATGTCGCATTTTCGCGACTCAGAAAGGAGAGAGAAGGCACGGAGTAAAAATGTCACGATATCGCGACATGTCGCATTTTCGTGACTCAGAAAGGAGAGAGAAGGCACGGAGTAAAAATGTCACGATATCGCGACATGTCGCATTTTCGTGACTAGAAAGGAGAGAGAAGGCACGGAGAAAAATGTCGCGATATCGTGACATGTCGCATTTTCGCGACTCAAAAAGGAGAGAGAAGGCACGGAGGAAAATGTCACGATTTCGTGACATGTCGCGAAATCGTGACCGAAGGAGCAGAAAGAAAGCAAGGAAAGAAATTGTCATGATATCATGACATGTCACGATTTCGTGACCCGAGAGGCATGGAGGAGGCAGAAAGGAAAGATGTCGCGATATCGCGACATGTCGCATTTTCACGACCAACAGGTAAGGGAAGGCGTAGGCAAGAAAAAGTGTCGCGATATCGCGACATGTCGCATTTTCATGACTCGCAAAGGGTAGAAAGGCAGAAAGCAAAAAGTGTCATGATATCATGACATGTCGCATTTTTATGACTCGCAAAGGGTAGAAAGGCAGAAAGCAAAAAGTGTCGCGATATCGCGACATGTCGCATTTTGCGACCAACAGGAAAGGGAAGGCGCAGGCAAGCAAAAGTGTCACGATATCGCGACATGTCGCTTTTCGACTCGCCAAGGGAAAGGAGAAAAAGTGTCACGATATCGCGACATGTCGCATTTTCGCGACTTGCAAAGGAGCTGGAAGACCAAGCGTCGAAAGGAAGCCGTTTCGAAAGCCAAGACACCGAAGAGGCGCGGGAATGGAAACGAAGGGTCAGAAAGGGGAAACGGAGAGTCACGCCAGAGATTTTAAAAGGGCGAAGCAAAGACATGGAAGGGGTCAGAAAACTATGGAGACAGAGTTGCAGACGTAAAGGCAAGAAGCCATTCTGGACCTGTTAGGCCATTTTTCTTCCAGGCGGAAGATGTTGTAACAGAAGCTATCTTTCGGGAATAAAAAGTTTATTCGGTAGACTATTGCCATGACTGTAATTTTGTTCTAATTTGTTGAAAGTGATTATAGATTCGTCGTGAGCGAGTTGGCTCTCGATCAAATGGTATCAGAGCAGGAGTTCCTGAGTGTGTGAGCAGATCATCGAAAGTGAGGCAGTTTGCACCAGGATCTGTGGAGAAGAGTGTGAGGAAGAATGCCTCCACGAAGAAACCATGGTGGTGGGAGGAATGTGGTACCTGAGGAAGATTTCAAAGCTTTGCAGAGGCAAGTGCAAGCCCTGCAAGAGGAGTTGCGAAGAGGGGTTGAACCAAGGGGAGAAGACCATAGTGAAGATGAAGCTTGGGAGGTTGATAATCCATCAGAGGAAGAGGAAGCAATGAATCCTGCAGAAGTCAGATTAGTTAAGGCCATAACTCAGATCGGGAAGAAGCCAAAGTTTGATGTCTCCACGTACTCTGGGAAACTCAATCCAGAAGAGTTGATTGATTGGATCAATGATATGGAGGAGTATTTTGAGTATGAGGAGGTTGTAGATCCAGATCGGATCAAACTGGCAAAAACAAAGTTGAAAGGCCATGCTAGCATATGGTGGAAAGAAGTACAACTAGAAAGAAATAGGAGAGGAAAGGAAAGGATAACCAGATGGGACCGAATGGTTGAGAAGTTGAAGAGGCAGTTTATTCCTACAGATTACGAATTAGAGTTGTTGAGGAAAATGCAGAGCTTGAGACAGTCAAGCAAATCTATCAAGGAATATACCGAGGAGTTTTACCAGATTTTAATAAGAGCTGGACATTCAGGGGATAGTAAGGAGAAAGTAGCTCGTTACATAAATGGGTTAAGAATGAATATCCAAGAAGAACTCAGTTTGGTCAGAATTACCACCATTGAGGATACATATCAGTTTGCCTTGAAGGTTGAAGAGAAGTTGAACAGAAGATTTGAAGGCAAACAAAGAGGAAGAGGTCGAGGTGGAAGAACTGGGGGAAGGACCAGTGGAGGAAAATTTGATGATCGGAATAAGACTGGTGAAACGAGTACCAGCCAAGATCAGAAAGAGGAGAATACTTACCACCCCCGTAATCAGAACAACGGTTACCAAAGGGGAAGAGGTAGAGCTGGACGTGGGTATGGAAGAGGTGGATTTCGTGGAACCTGTTTCCATTGTGGAGAAGAGGGACATCGGGCATATGAGTGTCCCCAATACCAAGAGAGGATGAATAAGCGACCTGAGGATCATGCCAGAGCTGCTGTAGCAGATGAAGGTGCTGAGTCTGAACATTCTGAAGAAGCAGAAGAAGGAGAAGTGTTGATGACAAGAAGAGCATTGATGAATGGAGGGAAAGATGTGGATCAAAGGAAGAGCTTATTTCGCACGAGATGCAAATGTGCAGGTAAGACCTGTAATGTTATCATAGATAATGGTAGCATAGACAATTTGGTTTCAGGAGAAATGGTGACTAAGCTAAAACTGGAGAAGAGGGCGCACCCGCATCCATATCGGATTGCATGGTTGCAGAAAGATCATAGGGCATTAGTCAGTGAGCAGTGTTTGGTTAAATTTCATATTGGAACTTATCAAGATGAGGTTCTATGTGATGTTTTGCCTATGGATGCTTGTCATTTGTTGTTGGGGAGGCCATGGCAATTTGATAGACGTGCGGTGCATGATGGACATGCGAATACGTACTCTCTGACCAAAGGTGGAAGGCGTCACAAGTTGAAGCCATCAAGGGAAGTGGATGAAAAGGTATGCAGTAGTGCAAGAATCTGTCTGGTAGATGGTAGAAAATTTTTGGATGGCCTGAAGAGGGAGTCTATGTGTTACGCATTAATTCCTACCGTTAAGAAGGAACAATGTATGGATATTCCAGTAGAGGTTGAAAGTCTATTAGAAGAATTTCCTGATATTGTGTCCGATAATGTGCCTGAGGGCTTGCCACCAGTGAGAAATATTAGCCATCAAATTGACTTGATTCCAGGGGCCAGTTTACCCAATAAAGCAGCCCATAGAATGTCTCCCATGGAGAACGAGGAGTTGAACAGACAAGTTCAAGAGTTGTTGAGGAAAGGATTGATCAGAGAAAGTTTGAGTCCCTATGCAGTACCTGCAGTACTAGCACCGAAGAAGGATGGAGAATGGAGAATGTGTACTGATTCCAGAACCATAAATAAGATTACCATTAAGTATAGATTTCCATTGCCTAGAATGGACGATATAATGGACTGTTTGAGTGGAGCTAAATACTTCACAAAGATTGATTTAAAGAGTGGGTATCATCAGATTCGCATCAGAGAAGGTGATGAGTGGAAGACTGCTTTCAAAACCAAAGAGGGTTTGTACGAGTGGTTGGTCATGCCGTTTGGTTTAACCAATGCACCTAGTACATTCATGAGGTTAATGAATGAGGTGTTGAAAGACTTCCTAGAGAAGTTTGTTATTGTTTATTTGGATGATATTCTGATTTTTAGCAAGACATTAGAAGAACATTTGATGCAAGTTCGGATAGTTTTTGAAAAGCTGAGGGAGGAACAGTTGCTGATTAACTTGAAGAAGTGCAGTTTTGTGAAGAAGGAGTTGGTGTATCTGGGATTTGTCATTTCAGATGAGGGTCTAAAAATGGATCCAAAAAAGGTGAAGGCTATCATTGAGTGGCCTACTCCAAGGAACATAACGGAGGTAAGATCATTCCATGGTCTTGCAAGTTTCTATAGAAAGTTCATTAGAAACTTTAGCAGTATTTGCGCACCCTTGACAGAAACCATGAGAGGGGATAAGAAGGAGTTTAAGTGGACTACAAGGGCAGGTGCAAGTTTTGAGATGTTAAAAAGGAAGGTGACGGAACAACCCATTTTGATACTTCCAAATTTCAATAAAGTATTCCAGGTTGATTGTGATGCTAGCGGCAGTGCCATTGGAGCTGTGTTGAGTCAGGAAGGTAAACCTGTGGCATATTTTAGTGAGAAGTTAAATGATGCTAGGAAGAAATACTCTATTTATGATCAGGAATTTTACGCTATAGTTCAGGCTCTTAAGAAATGGAGACACTATTTGTTAGCAAAAGAGTTTGTTTTATATACTGACCATCAAGCTTTGCAGTATATTAATAGTCAAGGAAAACTGAATCAGAGACATCTGAAGTGGGTTGAATTTCTACAGAGTTATACCTTTGTTTTGAAGCATAGGAGTGGGAAGTCTAATAGAGTTGCAGACGCCTTGAGTAGGCGGCAAAATTTGTTGTTGGAGATGAAGGTGGAGGTCGTTGGGTTTGAAGAACTCAGGAGTTTGTATCCAGAGGACCCGGACTTTGCAGAAGCTTGGAAGGCATGTTTGTCTCCTATTACCTTGGATAGAACTAAATGGCTGGATTTCACAATCCAAGATGGGATGCTATTCCGAAAGAACCAATTGTGCATTCCTAGAAGTTCAATGAGGGAGAATCTGATAAAGGAGAAGCATAGTGGAGGACTAGCCGGGCATTTTGGTCGAGATAAGACCATTGCCCTTGTCAGTGAGAACTACCATTGGCCACAGTTGCAGCAGAATGTGACGAAATTTGTGCAGGGTTGCAGAGTGTGTCAGATGGCTAAGGGAGTGAGACAGAATACAGGATTGTATCAGCCATTACCTATACCAGAAAGACCATGGGAGGACATCAGTATGGATTTTGTTCTTGGCCTACCAAGGACCCAACGAGGAAATGACTCCATTTTTGTTGTGGTTGACAGGTTTTCGAAGATGGCTCATTTTATTTCCTGTCAAAAAATGAGTGATGCAGTTCATATTGTCGGCTTGTTTTTCAAGGAGGTGGTACGCCTTCATGGTCTACCCAAGAGTATCGTATCTGACAGAGATACCAAATTTGTGGGATATTTCTGGAGGACTTTGTGGAAGCAGTTAAAGACGGATTTGAAGTTCAGTTCTGCATACCACCCGCAGACTGACGGACAAACAGAAGTGGTGAACAGAAGTTTGGGTAATCTCCTAAGATGTCTGGTAGGAGATAAGCCCAAGGGATGGGATTTGATTTTGCCACAAGCAGAGTTTGCTTACAACAATTCTATCAAC
The DNA here is from genome assembly GCA_028583015.1 of Wollemia nobilis. Taxonomy (NCBI): domain Eukaryota; kingdom Viridiplantae; phylum Streptophyta; class Pinopsida; order Araucariales; family Araucariaceae; genus Wollemia; species Wollemia nobilis. The sequence continues at coordinate 1,352,165 of JAQPPZ010001870.1, forward strand.
AGAAGTACTGGTAAATCACCATTCCAGATTGTGTATGGGAACAACCCAAGGAATGCTTCGGAGTTGAGAACGATGGGTAAAGGAGAAAAGAGTAGTGCTGAGGCTGAAGATTTTGCTAAACACCTAAAGAGTTTGCATGAGGAGGTAAAACAACATATTAGTAAGATGAATACTCAGTACAAGGCCAAGGTAGATCAGAAGAGACGTTTCAAGGAGTTCCAAGTGGGAGATGAGGTCATGGTTCACTTGAGAAAGGAAAGGTTTCCTAACAAAACCTACAACAAACTGAAGATGAAGAGGTTTGGACCATGCAGGATCATAGGTAAAAGAGATTCAGGTAATGCCTATGAAGTGGAGCTGCCAAGCGAGCTGAATATATCACCTATTTTTAATATTTCAGACTTGGTAGAATACCATGAAGGAGTTAGTAGTGAGGCACCAAGAACGGAATTGTGGAGTATTCCAGCGACTGCGCCAGTCACAGATGAGATAGAGGAAATACTGGATACTCGAGAAGGCAGAAGTACCAGGAACCGATAGTATTCAGAATATTTGGTCAAGTGGAAAGGCAGGCCTATCGAAGATGCAACTTGGTTGTCAAAAATAGAGGTCGACCGCCTGGGTCTTCCTCCAACAGTCCAGAAGTAGAGGACACTTCTCAATCCACCCCGGGTGTCTGATGCAGGAGCATCCGGTGGCAGCAGAGCAATCTTGCATTTTTTTCTAAGTGTGCCTTGATGTCGCGATATCGCGACAGGGAAAAGTGTCGCGATATCGCGACATGTCACATTTTCATGACTCAAAAAGGAGAGAGAAGGCACGGAGTAAAAATGTCACGATATCGTGACATGTCGCATTTTCGTGACTCAGAAAGGAGAGAGAAGGCACGGAGTAAAAATGTCGCGATATCATGACATGTCACATTTTCATGACTCAAAAAGGAGAGAGAAGGCACGAGTAAAAATGTCGCGATATCATGACATGTCGCATTTTCACGACTCAGAAAGGAGAGAGAAGGCACGGAGTAAAAATGTCATGATATCACGACATGTCGCATTTTCGCGACTCAAAAAGGAGAGAGAAGGCACGGAGCAAAAATGTCATGATTTCGTGACATGTCGCAAAATCGTGACCGAAGAAAGACAGGAAGGGCCAGAGGAGAAAATGTCATGATTTCATGACATGTCACGAAATCGCGACCGAAGGAGCAGAAAGAAAGCAAGGAAAGAAATTGTCGTGATATCATGACATGTCACGATTTCATGACCCGAGAGGCGTGGAGGAGGCAGAAAGGAAAGATGTCACGATATCGTGACATGTCGCATTTTCACGACCAACAGGTAAGGGAAGGCGCAGGCAAGAAAAAGTGTCGCGATATCGCGACATGTCGCATTTTCACGACTCGCAAAGGGTAGAAAGGCAGAAAGCAAAAAGTGTCACGATATCGCGACATGTCGCATTTTCATGACTCGCAAAGGGCAGAAAGGCAGAAAGCAAAAAGTGTCACGATATCGCGACATGTCGCATTTTCACGACCAACAGGAAAGGGAAGGCGCAAGCAAAAGTGTCACGATATCGCGACATGTCACATTTTCATGACTCGCAAGGGGAAATGCAGAAAGCAAAAAGTGTCGCGATATCGCGACATGTCGCATTTTTGTGACTCGCAAAGGAGCTGGAAGACCAAGCGTCGAAAGGAAGCCGTTTCGAAAGCCAAGACACCGAAGAGGCACGGGAATGGAAACGAAGGGTCAGAAAGGGGAAACGGAGAGTCACGCCAATGATTTTAAAAGGGCGAAGCAAAGACATGGAAGGGGGGAAAACTGTGGAGACAGAGTTGCAGACGTAAAGGCAAGAAGCCATTCTGGACCTGTTAGGCCATTTTTCTTCCAGGTGAAAGATGTTGTAATAGAAGCTATCTTTCGGGAATAAAAAGTTTATTCGGCAGACTGTTGCCATGACTGTAATTTTGTTCTAATTTGTTGAAAGTGATTATAGATTCGTCGTGAGCGAGTTGGCTCTCGATCACTAAGGCACTCGCGGTGTGGGAAAGTCGGGGGTTTGAATCCCCTTGAGGAGGTAAATACATTTTTTCTCTAATTAATTTGTTTAAGCCCTAAGTTGGAGTTTTAAGGTGGTTAGGAATAATTAAAATTTAATAATTAAACTTTGTTTTTATAAGTGCTGTGATTATTATTTCAAAGGTGGATGAGTTGTTGATTTAATTTGATGTTCATGAAATTGAGAATTAAGATTTAGGAGAAATAAGGAGTTGTTATAAAATAATTTTTGACAGGTTTATTGATTATTATTTTTTATAAGTGTTTTTATTAAAAGGACTTTGGTGGATGTGTTTATTAAGTTGGAGTAAAAAGGTGTAAATTGAGTTATGTTTTATCTTGTGATTATTATTTGAAGTCCACTAACCCTTATTGATATTGGAAAGGAAAGTTGTGTTTAGTGTGGCAGATTTTATGGACAACTTCTTGGCATCAAAAAGGTATGGGCACATTCTCCTATTGATTTTTTATGGTGGTTTATTTTTGAAATATCATTGGAGTGAAAAGGATTGATTGTGGTTTCCTTTTTGAAAGTGGTTGGTTGAATGCTTCAAGGTTTTCTGGTTTGAGAGTTGTGTTTAAACCTTGTTTTATAAGCATAGTTGTTGAAGCCCATTGGCTATATAAAGAACTTGAAAAGAACATGAGTATCATTGTTATGTAAGATTTGTGGTTGAGCATTGTTGGAAACATTTGAGTTGCTTGATACATGCTTGGACTAGGGTTTTGTGAGAAATATTTGTCCCTTGTGGTGATTGGTTGAGTTGAGTTGATTGAGCCTAGTCAAGTGATTGCGTGAGGTGATTGTTCAAGTCCCATGAAACAAACTATTCTATAATTCTGATTTGATTTGAGATTGAGCTTAGAACATATTGAGTCTCTAAAAATTCTCTTTATGTTTCTATGAGTTGACTTGAGTTGAGATTGATTTGAGTTGAGTTGAGTTGAGATCATTGTCGATCATTTTTTTCATCCATTGTAGAGTGCATTGCCATTCATTGTTGAGTTCATCTTTGAGTCTTGCCTTCATAGATTTGTGGATAAGATTTGAGTACTACTTGAGCATGATTGATTGAGCCTTTGAGAAGGCCTTTGGGATAGATTTCTGGATAGATTTGTGGTAGTTTATGTATGATTGATTGAGCCTTTAAGAAGGCCTTTGGGATAGATTTTTGGACAGATTTGTGGCAGTTTGTGTATGATTGATTGAGCCTTTGAGAAGGCTTTGTGGAAATTTTTTGAGACAGATTTGTGGATAGTTTTAGATATATTTGTGGACATATTTGGGACAGATTTTTATGAGGTTATGAGTGAGACTATTTAGAAGAGTTGAGCAAGTTCTTGGTGAGCTTTCTAGAGTTGTTTTGGACAAGTTCTTAGTGATCTTGTTGAGAAGATTTTAGCAAGTTCTTACTGAGATTTTTGGAGCATATTTGAGAAAGTTCTTGGTGAGCTTGCTAGAGTAAATTTGGACAAGTTCTATGTGAGCTTGTTATGTGGTAGGAACCTAGGGCTCCTAGCACAAATATTGATAAATAAATAATAAATAACCTAAATCTAAAATAATCACCTTTTTGATATTGTCGGGAAGTCCCTTCAGTAAATTATATTATATTTTATATTCATGGATATATTAAATGATAGAATCACATAGTGTCTTATACCCCTTTAGGGTTATGAGTGAAGAGTCACCATGCTTCCTAACCCTAACCCTAATCTTATAATAATATAATAATTAATATAATTAATTATTATATTATTTATTAATATAACCATAGGATAACATGTATTATTATTATTAATTAATGTTTGGATTGTATCCTAACATGCCATCCCTCTTTGAAGAGCTTTGTCCTCAAAGCTAGAAAAATTTGGAAATATGCTTCTACAAAGTTTGCCAATCTCAATATCACAGGCTTCTTGTAGTTAAGTTTGTCTTTAAAAAAAAACTCAATTGTCACACTATAATGCACATTAACATCGGCCACTTCTCATCTATTCACAACTTCTTTCTCTAAATAGTTGGTTAATTAAACCTTTGAAAATCCTTAACGAGGCAAATGCCTTATTTCTCCTAAGGTTTAGAACTTGTTTATTAGAGATAAAGAACCTCTTTGTATTGCCACTCCCGGTAGTATATGAATAATGCTATCTTGTATTATTTATGGTCCATATTCTTCTTTTCTCATTTCGATAACAATTTCTAAAGAAATACCTTTTTTTTTTTATACCATGGGATCTAAGAATTCCCAATATATTTTTTAGAATAATAGTGCTCTATATTGTTTAGTGCATAGGAAAAACACGATGTGCAATCTTATATGGAGATGGCCTTTCTTCTAAGTTGTGATCGTGATAGTTGGTGAATTTGATTGTGAGATTCTCCTCCATAGTATGTTTGATGAAATAAAAGGGCTCTATGAATTCATTAAGTGTGGCCATCTACCAAGTGTCTATTACCAACTTGAGTGCCATGTGCCTATGAATTTCTTCAATGTGGCTCGATGCTTGTAAGCTTACATGTCGGTAAGCTATACACATAATACCTGCAAACTATGTACACTTTCAATGAAATGAAAATAGACCCATATATCAACAATCATCATTTCCATTAGTAGTCACTACTCAGTAGTCTTTATATCATCTTATTTTGAAGTTCATATCGTATCCAAACAAAATGGAACAGTTTTCACTTCAGTTTTTTTTTTTTGAACATAGACAAAATATGATATAGATACCTAATTGTCCTTCGAAATTGTATACAAAAAGCTTCCATTTGAACCTTATAAGAAGAGACAACAGTTATAAAGCTTCCCTTTTAAATTTACTGATTTTAACCGCCAATGATATAAGAGTCCATCTTAAATCTTATTGATGAAAACCGGTAATAACTAATGTTCACCACAACAAAAAAGGGCGGCATTTTCTGCACGTAGGCTACGATATATTCGTCTTGTTTATTTTTGAGATAATTTGCTATCATTCTGATTCAACTTTAGTGTATCCCATCACTTATATGTTATCACTGAACTAATGCTCTATTGGCACCTCCATTAATATTTTCTTTTCAAACTCGTTCAAAATTTTCAATGATCACGAGATGCTACAAAAAGACATCCCTAGGATGAAATCCATGAATAGATAGAAAAAAATATTTTGAATAGACAAATTCCTCATTCGTTCTCCATGTCTGGCAGAGTATGTGCATAGTAGATATTATCACCCATAACTTAATCGATGTGTTTTAGAACCGACTACTGTATTTGACGTTCGTTCACAACACAGGAGTGTGAGAGCTTGTAAGGAAGAACTTTTTCATGGCACTTAGAATTTAAGGGAAGCAAAATATATTTTTGTTTTTAATTTCTTATTTTACGTTTGAGTAGTCATCTAGCTTGGCAGTGTGGTTGGTATGGTATGCAGTTGGCCTGCAATTTCTGGATCGAGTTGCTACTAGATTTCATCTTTGAAGTGGAGAGATCATTCATCATCACTGGTCTCCTGGTTTGGATGGTCACGGTGGGCTTAGGCTTTGAACATGGCTTCGATGATGTGATTCCCATAAAGCCTATGGTTCCTCACATTTTTAAACACATATGTTTTGTTATATCTCAGGCTCAATTTCCCTTTCGAAGAAGAGTAATCTTGAGTTACTGACGAAAATCTACCCAAAAAAACTCTAAAATATGGCATTGAATTTGAGATGGATGCTCACAAAGATTTATATTTTGTCCATTATCTGTGATTTGTTCCAGGTTTTTGTGAACCGAATTAAAGACATGAACCACTATTTTATACTATCCACATTTTTTAAAACCAAAAATTGATGATGAAAGGATTCATACTGAATGTCACTAAGAATGAATGACAGTGCATGGCGTTGGTCCTCACATGTAGATTCAAAAAATTTTGACAAGTCCTTCACTTTATGTGCCCAATTGTTTGAATTACCACCAAACCGAGTGACCATTTCAATCAAATAGAAAGGATGATAATGGTACTTTATAATTTTTAAATATGAATTCAAATGCAGCCAGACAATTCCACAAATAAGGATCATTGACATTGCATAGGAAATGGAAAATGGCGGAGGTGGCCATGGAGGCGGATGGGTAGGGCTGCATTCCTTAGATTTTATTTCTTTTGCTTTTACAATCTGAAATTCACCTACAACTAATTTGGAGCTATGATAATACTCAAATGTAACCTCGCTGGGAATGATGTACTTCATGAGGATTAGACCTCCTAAATTTTGAGAAATAATTTTAGTAGCACCAAGTGAAGGAGAGAAATAAGGAGCTTTAGTGGATGTTAGTGCAATGGAAATAACTTTATGATACTGAGCACCTTGAGCCTCTATTTTGTTTGCATAGGTGATACTAGGTTGGCTTCCACTTTGATATGCATTGTAATTTTTATAAACTTTCATTTCTTCCTCTGCATTAAAAAGAACATTGCAAACAACATTGGAGATATTGCAAACAATATTGGAGATATTTTTACGGTTTGGATTTTTTTCGTTCTTGGGGAGTGCAATGGGTACCCTTTGGGATTCCTTGGTTATGGGCTCTTCGTCCACCTAGGATTCCATGGCTATGGGATCCTCCTCTACTTGAGATTCCATGGCTAGGGTCTCCTCTTGTATTTCCATTAAATATTGTATAATACGATCAGAATGTTCCATTTGTTTTTTTTGTTTTTGTTCAATCATTCTTCTAATTTCTGCAATGTCATTTTTCATTTCCTTGACCAATATGGTTGGATCCATAAGGCTCTGATACCAAATGGTAGGAACCTAGGGTTCCTAGCACAAATATTGATAAATAAATAATAAATAACCTAAATCTAAAAGAATCACCTTTTTGATATTGTCGAGAAGTCCCTTCAATAAATTATATTATATTTTATATTCATGGATATATTAAATGATAGAATCACATAGTGTCTTATACCCCTTTAGGGTTATGAGTGAAGAGTCACCATGCTTCCTAACCCTAACCCTAATATTATAATAATATAATAATTAATATAATTAATTATTATATTATTTATTAATATAACCATAGGATAACATGTATTATTATTATTAATTAATGTTAGGATAGTATCCTAACATTATGTATATTTGGACAAGTTCTATGTGAGCTTGTTATTCAAATTTGGACAAGTTTTGTGTGAGCTTGTTAAGCAGTTTTGGACAATTTTTGTGTGAGATTTTTATACAAATTTGGACAAGTTCTGTGTGAGCTTGTTATTGCCTAGCTTTGGGTAGATCAAATAAATCATTGTATTGGATAAGGATCCTTATTTTTGTAGAAATATTATAAGGAGATTATCTTGTGGAGTACCCCACATTGGGAGAACCACGTTAAATCTTGTGTCTCAATTGTGTATGGTGACTTGTGCTCTTGCTTACTATTGCTATCAGACTTATTAATGCACACTGCTATATTTGGTTATTGTAATTAAGAACATTAATTGATATTGGTTTGAAAAGAAAGTAAAAAGTGTTCTTATAATGTTCACCCCCCCTCTCAGTATAAGCTTGTGTTCTTCAGGAAGTTTTATGTTTTTGATAAAATAATATTTGGAAAATAATGAACGTGGATTTCATTCTTGAAGGTATTATAGGGTCCTTTCTTGAAATTTATTTTATACAATATGTTATGAATATGTCTCAATATTAAGAGAAGTAGGGGCTTCTCTTAGTATGTCATTTAATCATGGTTTGCTTATTGAATGGATGTAACCATTCATAGATAGGAACTGGGAATTTCTAAGTTATGATAGAACTATGGAAGTTCTAAACTAATGATAGAACTATGGAAGTTCTAATATGATGATAGAATTGTGGAAGTTCTAGGTTTTTGATAAAACAATATCTAGGAAAGAATGAACATGGAGTTCATTCTTGACAGTATTATAGGGTCCCTTGAATTTTATTTTATACAATATGATATGAACATGGAGTTCATTCTTGAAATTATTATAGGGTCCCTTATTAAAATTTATTTTATACAATATGATTGTTGAAAACATGATACCTTGTTTTATGAAAAACAGGTTATTACTAAATATATTTGGAAAGAATCGTGTTCTTTCATAACATAAAGAATTGTGGAAATTCTCATGTAATATATGGATGCTTTTAGAAAATGGAATTGTGGAAATTTCTTAAATTGATTGTATTGGAGAAAATTATTATTATATAATAAAAATATATCTTTGAAATTGAATCTTTCCTTTAAGGGTTTTCCTAGGATAAATGTGGCGTTATCTTCAATACTTGCATCTACTATTTTAGTTTATTGTATGCTCTTTAATGAAAGTTTATTAATATAAAATAGGCATATTATTTTTCTAATATAGAATATGAATGGATTCATGTCTTGTTTATATGATGTAAATATTAGTGTTCCTTAAAGATGAATATGGATATCTAATGTAAGGATTTGGAATTATGAAATATTTACTTTGAGATACGTTTCAAAGTGTAGTTATGTAATGGATTCACTATATTCTTTATATTTCTTAGATAGAGAGCCTTTTGGGATTATGTATATCTATATGATACAATATTAGTATTACATGCATTGATTAATAATTTAAGAAATTTGATAGACTTATCATAATTTATATAATTTCCTTGTTCATAATTAGAGATGTTCCTTGAAGGTTCTTATTTAAGAATAGAGATTGTGGGTAGATCTCTTAGAGGTTAATAATAAGAGTATAGACTCTTAATACATTATAAAACCTAAAACATGATGTTTCCAATACTTGAGGGGAGTTGTAGTAGGCAACACTCAAGTATCCTTACATTTGATTACTCTGGGTGGTGTAGCCCAAAGGGTTTCTAAAAGTGGGTTAAATTTGGGAAGGTCCTAAGAGAGAAATCTTGGACAAGATATCCTACCTTGGAGGTATGGAGTAACATCATAAGTTTGGTGTTGGCACCTTGAACTGGGAGGATTGGATGGCCAAGCTATTTATCATGGGGAGTGATAAATACCTTAATTAGCTAGTTTAGTAATTAAGCACTAAGTACTAGATAGCTCACCATGGAGGTGTAGGTATCTAGGATTCAAGATATTATACATAGATCCATAATTTAATACAGGATGTGGCCACATTCTAAACATTTGAGTGTTGGCTGTAGTGACTATTCTTAGTTGTGGTATGCCTAGGAATGAAAAAGTAATTTGGAATACATCTAATAGTACTCTAGGTGGTGTAGCCCAGGGTGGGTATTTTATACATCTATGTGAACTTAACATGTTTTGTTAAAAAAAAATTAGTTTATCAATGGGTTTTAGTTAACATTGGGGTTGTTATAGTTGGTATCAAAGCATAGGCTAGCAAATGGATGCTAGTATAAGGTCCAGGCTAGTAAAAGGATGTTGGTAAAAGAACCAAAGGTTGGTTCAAGACTAAAGGTTGCTTAATTTGAGTTTAAGGTTGTTTGAAACATTTATAACTATATTTTAGTTGTTAAAGTTTTGGTCATAATACTAGAAGCTTCCATGGACAAGCTAAATATTGCTTAAAATTGATCCTAGGAAAGGTAGTTAGACTTTGATATGGTACCTTGCATGAAGCAAGAGTGACCATCATTATCAGATGAGTGATAATGTATAATCTTACCTAGGATTAGTATCATGCATGGAGTACGAATAACCATATCCATTATCAGATGAATGATAATAATGAAAGTTAGCTCGTAGGGATAAACAACTAACTATAAATAATTAAACTAAACTTTTTATAACCTTAATCATTATAGAATGAATGATGAAGTGTAAAAAATTTGAGATGGCACCTTGCATGTAGGAAAGTGTAACCTAGATCATTGTCAGTGGAGTGATAATGGTAAAAATTTAAAATGGCACCCAAGGATAAGAAGTATAAATAGATTTGTATAGGATAAATTGATGGAATTATATGATGATACATCAAATGGGTTAAAATACCATAAATGTGGGACACATGTGAAGAAATAATAGGATTTAAATCATGTTGGAAAATGTTGTAGCCCTAGATAGCTTAGATAAATGATGTGTCCTAAGTTAATTAATATGAAAATGATGATGGGTTGCATAAGAGGAAAAAGGCAGCATGATATGATTGAGACATCATTTATGGAGGATGAATGAGAAGACTCGAGATGTTTGAGATGTGATCAACTAGATATTTGAGTAGGATCAATGTGTCGTAAATCGATTATTAATTAGGAAATTGGAAATAATTGAAGGAATATTTCAAATCATTAATTCTTTAGCTTTGAAGGTTGAGATGAAAACTTAGATCTTTATTTATTCAACTTCAAAGGGAGGAAATAGTTAACCTGTCAATTGCCATGAATTACAATGCAATTATACTTATATTAGGGATTTCATTATTGAGTTTGCATGTATTTGGAAAAATTTCCATAGTATGCTTCATGATCATATTGCTATTGATTGCTGACCTACTGGTGCATACACTTTGAGAAGAGAATATGGATTTTTGTGGTGTTGTATCAACTCAAGGAGGCAATGTAGATTCAAAGGAAATAAGGTCATTAAAATTTATAATACCACATCACACATTTAGAGCAATATTTTGAAATGTAAGGGATATGTTGAATGATGATGACTAGCGGTGGTTGAGAGCGGTAGGATTGGAAGGAGCTACAAATCTAGAGTTGGTACATGTAGATAGATGTTATCTACCGACCTTGATCAAAATATGGGATCCTGATAGGGGGACATTCCAATTAATCACTGGTGATATGACCATAACTCTAGAAGATGTATACTGAATATATTGGTTACTAGTAGAGGAATGTACGATGATCATTGTAGATGAAGCAGATAAGGGGTGGTTATTGGAAAGAGTGTTTGGATCAGAATGGAGATATGTGAACACTAAGAAGGATAGTAAAATATGAGTTGTATTATATGTTGGTCAAACTGACACATAGACAGGCTATGGTGATGGTGCTTATATCAAGTATTATTTATCTGATTCATCTAGTGCACGATTACCCTAGAACATATTTGGAGTAGTCCAAGACCTAGTGGAGAGTTTAATAGTATTTGCATAGGCACCAACCTTTTTGGCTCACAATCATAGAGATTTATTCAAGATTTTAATGATGAAGCAATCAAGGATGAGTTGTAGTCTCTTACTACAAGTATGGGCCTGGGAACATGTGGTTATGAAAAGACCCTGAGGATTTTCTTATGATGCACACAATTTGGTGGGGCTAGATATACCTTATGCATTAAGATGGCAAAGGGGGAAATATATGAAGGTTAACAGACCATATGAAGGTAATAGAGAGTGGTATCACTCTATATGTGAAATTTTGAGATCACAATATGTGACTTGGCATCCATGGAGGAAGGGCCCAATATGGGTAGAGGATGAAGTAAAACTAGCTTGAGTGTGATGAGCAAGGTGGATGATTGGATGACAGAGCATGCTATATGAGTATTTTCAATATACTTGAGTATTATGATAGTTTAGTATTAGATAAATAATACCAAATCCACCTATGATCTATATGAGGAAGGGGAGGAATATAGTAATCCCACCATTCATGGAACCATTGACCATAGAATCAAATGAGGATATATGGGTTCTATATGATGATGATGTTGGTACAACCCCGGAGTACAATAGATGGTGGATCACTTAGTGGTGGCAAAAAGATGAAGATACATAGGAATATGTAGATGAGGAGGAAGTTGGTGAAGCAAATGGTGAAACAATGAAGGTTTTTGGTAGTGAAGAGGATCTTCCTAGATGATATGTACATCATCAAGTAGAGATGAAAGTAGGTCCATTAGATTTTTAATAATATGATGGATGGCATTTGATGATGGATGGAATGCATAAGGTAATATCTTTAAGGAAGCAAGTTTGACAATTGGAATCACAATAGTTGGAGTAAGAAGACCTATTGGCACAAGAAAATATAAGGTTTTAGACTAAAAAAGATGTCATCGTAATAGAGTGATATAGAATTTATCTGGAGGTAGTAAAAAGGAATAGCTGGATAGCAATAGTAGTGATATCTATTCAATAAAATAATTCACAGCTACAACAAGCAAGGGAAGAATACAAGACTGCATTCTTGGTCTCATGTTTTGATGTGTTGGTGAGCCATGGTTTGATATTTCCCTCATATCTAACTATCAGAGCATAGCATGGGCATGGAAGGACAACACAAGCAAGTTGAGAAATGTCATAGGATAAATCTCAAGAAACTTTTCAAATAGTTTCTTAGATAGCGTCTCAGATAGCTTCTGAGGTAGCTTCTCAAAAAGGAGGATTAGGTCCAACACAAAGTGGTGAAAGGACCGAGAGGTAGTTATCATGAAGTTTGTTTTTTTGGTGTGGTTGAAAAACCACCATTTTATGTGCTATAAGGATGTATGGTGTGTATGCCAATGGACTTTGCAAAATGTAACCAATAAACATGAATTAATATATATGTGCAAATTAATTCTTGGTTAAGTTTTGATCATACTTAATGAGAAGGAATAGATATTCTTGGTTAAACTTAATGAGAAATAATAGAAATGAAAATCCTATTCTTAGTTAATTTTTTACTGTACTTAATTGGGTCCTCTCTTTAATTTGATAAAGTATGTCCAAGAATATGAGGTTTATGAACAATATAAGGTACATAATTCCACCTTAGGAGTGAATCCTAAGACTAAAATGGGATAAACCTATTCAAGTTTAAGTCCTTGAAAAAGGCTTATAACTATTTTGATCCATAGTCACGTTGACTTAATGAGCTAAGTCAAGAGAATGTAATCTTGTATGGACATTGCAATGAAATTCAGGCCAAAATAGAAGAAATCCTAGAGAGGACAAGGATTTCTACATAAGGTATGGACTCTTATATCCTAAATATTGGGTACTTATACCCAAAATTAGGAATCTAAGGAGATAGATTATGCAGGAAGCACATAGTTCTCCTTATTTTACTCATCTTAGAGGGGCTAAATATGAGTGAGAGTATAAAAAGACCTTCTAGGAATTTATAAAGAATAATATCATTGATTTTATTGCTCAATAATTTGGAATGGCACCTTACATAGAGTAAGTGTGACCATTACTATTATCAATAGATGATAATTATTTTGGAATGAAACCTTACATGGAGTAAGTGTAGTCATAGATATTATCAGTGGATGATAATATTCTTGGAATGACACCTTACATGGAGTAAGTGTAGTCATAGATATTATCAGTGGATGATAATATTCTTGGAATGGTACCTTACATGGTGTAAGTGTGACCCTTGATACTATTGATAGATGGTTAAGCAAAGGATCTTCTTAGAATTCAAGGTCAACTAGTTAGATTGAAGATGAAGTTAGACCTTGATGGGATAATTTGATCAAATTCAATAGATATTGCAAGGGTAGGCAGAGCAATAAAATAATGTTTTATTTTATTTATCTTATTGATCCATATTACAATATAAACCTAGCATTTGGCTAGAGTTAGAAGTTGGATGAAACCTTGAGTATTGGTTGTTATATATTGAAACATTTCCCAAAGATAGAGGTAAATAGAACCTTTACCATGGTTGAGATACCACCAAACATCACCATCTATGGAGCAAAGCAATATGCCACCCGACCACTAGGTGGTGGTCAAGTTTAATAGCATGTTGTATGCTATTTAAATAATGGTTTATACCACAACACAATGCATGTGGTATTATTAATATCCACATATGTGAACCAATGTGAAAACATTTAATGGTTCAAGGTATACGTGATAATAATAGATTGTAGGGGATCTTGTGAAGACAAATGGTTGAGAAAATATCTATGAAAGTAATAACAAAGATACCGATTCTAATCTAAAATCCGATCATTGATTTTGGCTTCATCATAGTCATTAACCACTCCATACCGTTAACTATTTATCATAGTTGGGTGAATAGTAGTACATTTTCATGGCAAAGATATTTAGAAAATATTGATACAATGGTATTATGATCTAATTTTTTGTGTAATACTCTATGGCCTTATTTTAGAGAATGCATTCATTGAACATATTATAGCCTTGGTAATCATTTTGTTATTACTAGTAGAGTTCTTGATATATATGTTTTGTAAGGAAGAAGCAAGTACTTGAATAATACTTATGTTCAAGGATTTTTCTCCCACTAATGGAACCATTGGTGAATCAAGTGGAAGAGCTAAGCAAACCCTCCACTTCTTGTGGGTCTTAAGCGGTGTACCTTAGACTCTTTTGAGGATCTCACTTGACATTTGTATCTCTTGAGGTATGAACCTAATATAATTCTAGTAATAGTCAATAAGTTGACTAAGGATGTATACTAGGGGACATCAAGGATGATGCACTGGTGGTGGCAAATATATTTTCCAAAGAGAATTTCAAGATATATGAGTATCCTAAAGTGATATTTATGACATTATGTTTTTGTCTTTGATGACACATGTTTTCTATGAGGTTAACTCATGATAAGGGCCATAAATCCATAGTTTGGAACTCCTTTGTGAGAGATTTCTATAAATCTAGTTGTATTTAGACTTGTTATGTCTAAAATTTTATGGAAATATGATTTTATATGATCTTTATGAAAATAAAATAAAATAAAAGAACGTTGAACAATGTGCCACTTGTGGAAAAATGAGATTATGAAAACCTATGTTCATATATGCTTTGTATTGCAGGAAAACATAGAGGGCTATGTTTATTTTAATGGGGGAGTATATCACAACCCTCCCTTGACAAGCTTTTTCATATGATGGACTTATGAATTGATATATTTTTCTGAAGATAGATTAAATGGCATTATGTTGATTATTTATAATGTATCCTTAGTGTATTTTAAAATATGGTATTTTTGATAGTTTACATTAGTCTGCATGGTTGCAAGAGCAAGTATCCTTCAGATAGAGTGGATGAGGAAGTCACCACTAAGGATGAGAAAGAAGAAAATATGGATGAATATCCATAATGGTATTAATGATGATTTAATATTAATTATAAGTTTAAGTAATTAATTTTGATTAGATTTAATTTGGTGATTTGATTATTTAGCCTATTTTTGTAAAATAGGAAATTGAGTTGGAATTGGGTGATAAAGACCCCTTCCAAACTAAGGGAGGAGAAAGAGCATATTTCCTTTGGAATAAAATAATAGTTTTCCAAATTGACCCCTCCTCCAAATGAAAGGAGGAGGATTGGTATCTTTGCTAATAGGAATTTAATATTGATTAAATTAAGGCATCTTACTATTTCAATAGTAGACCTTTTGAATTAGGGAAAAGGGCCAAAAAGAGAAAGGGCTCATGAATTAGAACTTTCCTCCAAAGGGATGAAGGAGTAAGGCCTAAATGGTGGCTAGGAAAGGGCTAGATTTTAGAAAAGATAATATAATAAAGGAAATATCATTTCTTAAAATACCTTTCAATAAAGGAAATAAAATATTATAATAATATTATATTATAATAGTAATATTATAATAATATATAGGGTAGTGAAGAAAATTATTTTAATAGTACCGCAACAGTGCTAGGGTAGTGAAGGTGAGTGTAGAAATTTTAGGATAGAGACAATGTCCTAGCAGTGCTAGGGCAACAAAGAGAATTATTTTATCAGTGTCGCAGTAGTGCTAGGGCAGTGAAGGTGAGTGCAACAGTGCTAGGGCAGTGAAGAAGAATATTTTAATAGTGTCGCAGTAGTGCTAGGGCAGCAAAGAAAAATATTTTATCAGTGTTACAATAGTGCTAGGACAGTAAAGAAAATATTTTATTAGTGTCATACCAGTGCTAGTGCAGTGAAGAAAATATTTTAATAGTGCCATAGCAGTGCTAGGGCAACGAAGAAATATATTTTATCAGTACTGCAATAGTGCTAGGGTAACGAGGGTGAGTTCTACAGTGCTAGGGTAGCAAAGAAAAATATTTTATTAGTGTCATAGCAATGCTAGGGCAGAAAAGAAAAATGTTTTATTAGTATTGCAGTTTTACTAGGGCAATGAAGGTGAGTGCAGAAGTGCTATGACAAAGAAGAAAAATATTTTAACAGGGTCACAACAGTGTTAGGGCAACAAATAAAAATTTTAACAGCCTCATAGTAGTGCTAGGGAAACGAAGGTGAGTGCAGTAGTGTTAGGGTAGCGAATAAAAGTATTTTAACAGTGTCGTAGCAGTGCTAGGGTAGCAAAGGTGAATGCAGTAATGTTAGGGTAGCAAAGTAAAATATTTTTATTTGGCAATATAATTTAATAAATTATACTATACATTTTGGAGAGAGGATGAGAGTTGAGAAATTTTAAATGGGTGATAGTTGGAAGGTACAGAGTTTGGAGAGAGTGTTCATGGGTGGGGAGGCGAGTTTTCTACAAGAGAATATACCTGGTAGTCTGAAGGTTGGAAATCAAGTGGAGACCCTAGGGAGCAGCATTCAAACCCAAGTGGTAGAATTTTTTGGATTCCCGGTTTGGGAGGTTTAGTCTTATGAGGTGTTTGGAGTGATCGTGATTTCATCTCTACATAAGTGTTCATATGTTGAGGTTACCACTTTTGGTTTTGTTGTTGGAAATTCATCGATTCTCTTTGACATATTTCCTTTGAAGTATATTTTACCAATTTTGAACGAGATATTTTCCATCGCCATTGAAGAGGGTTCCTAGAACCTGGGTGGAAAATTTCAAGGGAGGTGGCCCAATATTGATGTCATAAGATGGTGGTCCCTAGTTAAGTGGAAGCCTAAGAGAGCTCTAGACATTGTGGTAGCTTCTAATGGTTTTTTCTTGATTAATCTTAACTACGAGAAGGATTAAAAGAAGATTTTGGGTGGATGACCCTAGTTCTTTGAAAATTTAGGACTTTTTATGCGAAAATGGAAACCCAATTTTAATCCCAAAACCCAAAAAATTAAATTGGCTCCATTGTGGGTTAGATTACCAGATCTACCCTTCCACCTTTGGCATGTTGATATTCTTAGAGGCATAGCTAAAGCTATAGGTGAGCTAGTCCTAATTGACTCAACAACTAGGGTTAAATCTATATTAGTATTTGCATGTATGTGTGTTATGGCATACCCTAAAGGTAATATTTCAAATCACATTAATCTATTTTCAAATTTTAGGCCATGGATTCAGCCTATTGTATATGATAATCGACCAGTGAAATGTTCAGTTTGTAATAATTTTGGCCATATCCCTGGCTTATACCCGGTACAAAATAGGAAGATTAATTTCAAGAAAAACTAAGAGAAAAGTAATCTAGAGCAAAACTGAGACCAACTCCTAGAAAAGAAAGTAATATATGATTTTGTAGGTCCCTCAAGCGAGGTTCCTAGTATGAAGGAATTTATTGAGGAAGATATTCAACAAATGAATTCAAATGATGGTGAAAATGGGTGTATGATCTTGGGAAGTACTTATTTTGGCCTACCAGTGCTCAAAATGAATATTTAACTTTTGAGACTCCAATCCCTATGGAGTTTCCCCAAAACTCTTTTCAATGCCTAAACTTGGAGGGGGCTGAGCAGGATGGCTCTAAATACCCTCAAGTGGGAGAGGGATATCCTCAGAATATGGAGTTGAAAATGGACCTCTAAATTTTGGGTGATGTCAAATACCCCTCTAGAAATTTCAAACCCCTCTTTGGTAAAGGTTCCTCAGGGGTAAGGATGCTGCATCCTAAAACCAGAATCTTGCACGACGGCCCGATTAATGTGGGAGTTACAAGGAAGGTAGGCAAACCATTCAGTAAAGCTCAAAGAAGTAGAGAGATAGAATCTGATATTGCATATGGAGTTCAATATAAGCTCAAGTTCAAAAATTAAAATGATACAAAATGTAATAAATTGAAGCTAGATTCATTCTATCAGTCCCTCCAATCTAAGGATGGGGGTTTTCTTTCCAAGAATTGTAAATGAAAATTTTATCATGGAACATTAGGGGCCTTAATGGGCTACCTACATAGAATGCATTGGAATACATAAGAAAATATTTTAAACCAAATATAATTTTTTTGCAATAAACAAAAATGGATAGTAGTAGTGTTGAAATAGTTAAGAGGAAGGTTTAGAAGGAGACTAAGTTTGTAGCTAACTTGGATAACGATGCCTTGAGGTTCTCTTGTGCATGTGGGAATATATAACCATTTATGGGTTGATTATTTTTATATATAAGTGATTAGCATCCTATTTTGTTCCAAGGAGTCAATATTTAAAGGGATAACCTCGAATATTTACACCCCAAATTCAGTCTCCTCTAGAACCATGCTTTGGTATTTCCTTGGTTTTATGAGAGAGTTTTTTAAAGGAGAGGTCAAGATTTTGGTGTGCGATTTCAATACAACCTTATATCTATCTGATAAAAAATGAGGAACCCTAGTGCTCAGTAGCATGAATAAATTTACCTCTTTTCTTGCGCCCAAGAGATAATATATTTGAACCTAAAAGGGTTGAAAATTACATGGAGTAACAGGCAAATTAGGAGTCAAAAAATTTAGGTTAGGCTAGATAGAATGTTGGTGTCTAAAGAAGGTATCCTTTTGGTGATGCATCCTTATGATCTCTCCCTAAGATGGCCTTGGATCACAATCCAATTTTTCTTGAGAAGACATAGGATTCGACCTTCTTTCCTTGACCATTTAAATTTGAAGCAATGTGACTTCAACACCCTAGTCTAGAATCTAATATTTATTAATGGTGGATTCACATATTTCTAGGTTCTCGAATGACACAAATAGCCTTAAAGTTGAGATTTATAAAGGTAAATATGAATAATTGGAATAAGTAAGTTTTTAGAAATATTGTTGTCAGAAATATGGAGATTCACAACCAGCTGCAAGAGGTTGAGCAGATAGTTGAAACTCATGGTTACTATGTAGAATTAAAGAGACAATAACTATCTATTTTCATAGAGCTCCATAATATTTTGGCAGGGGAAGAAATTATGTGGAGGTAGAAAGCTAGGGCCTTGTGGCTTAAGGAGGGTGATTAGAACACAAAATATTTTCACTCCACTACACTAATGCATAGGAGTAATAATAGGATTAGGATGGTTAAGAAAGCAAATGGAGAACTCTATAAAGACATCAAAGAGATTAGATCCAAGGCAGTGAATTTTTTAAGGACCTCTTGTGTTCCACGTCAACAAAAAATAAATAGGTTGAAGCTCACTTACTGAATAACATACCACCTCTAGTCTCTGCATATATGAATAATGTTTTGGATACTCCGTTTTCATATGATGAAATTAGTAAAGTAATTTTTACAATGGGTGAGCTCAAAGCATCGAGACCTTATGGGTTTCTCCCAATATTTTTCAAAAAATTTGGCATATTTTGGGGTTGGAGATCCGTGATGCCATTAGAGATGTTCAGTCTTCAAAATGGATCTCTTTAGATAACTCTACATTTTTTGTGCTTATTCCTAAAAAAGCTTATGCTAAGGATTTTGTAGCTTATAGGCCTATCATTATGTGTAATATTATTTTAAAATTTTAATGAAGACCCTAGCGAATAGATTGAAACTTTTATTACCAAGAATCATTGATATCCTGTAGATCTATTTTATGGCTGGGATGTAAATTTTGGATGGAATCATTGTAGTCCATGAAATCATCCATTCAATGACCAAAAGTGGTAATTCTAGGACCTTGCTCAAGCTGGATATGAACAAATCTTACGACAAGGTTGATTGGGAGTTTCTTGTCAAAGTCTTGCATAACTTTGTGATGTAAATTCCGTAGAGGAGATCAACAATGGACTCCAAGGGTAAAATTGTAAGATAAGACATCATACAAAATACACCAATAAAAGAAACCTACAAATGCTTCCTTTCATTATTTGAATTCACATCCCCCTTACAATAGAGTCTCCCACTCCTTATACTCCCCAAAAATAAAAACCCTAGCCTATGCTACCCCCTTACTATTTTTAGTCACTTTCTATTTTTAGAAACTCACTTGCTAATTTTATTAACCCTAAAAAAAGATCTTAGATGACATCCAAAATGGAATCATGCACCCGTTATTCAATATTAACCACTATCCGAAGATAGGAACCCCACTCTAGTTCTACACTAATAGTTATGATAAATTTTTTAGTTGCAAAAACTAAAATTACATTAAAATCTAATTTTGGGTCTCTTAGAGTCATTTTTGAAGAACACAAGCTTATACTGAGAGGGGGTGAACAGTATAAGACCGCTTTTTACTTTTCTTTCTCAAATAATATTATGCAATATATCAATGGTAATATAAAAAATAGTAATCAAAGTAATGCATAAATCACTACACACAATAGAGACACCAATTTAACGTGGTTCACCCAATGTGGGCTACTCCATAGAGAAAATATTTCACTAAAATTTTCTCAACAATTCTCTTGGGAATCCTTCCCTATTACAATGTTTATGGACCATTTTCCAAAGGAGACCAATCGCCTAATCAAGTTTTTGGATCCATATCCACAAGAGACACCAATCCCCTTAGATGGTTTGTGGATCTCTATTCACAGGAGAACTCCTTCCCCTCTACTCTAGATGGTGATCCTCTCGAATACTACTGCCTCCACTACACTTACTTGTGGATATCTCTCCATTGAAGACTCCTATCCTCACTTAGAATACCTCTATCCTCACTACCTTGGCTAATGGATCTCTATCCACTAGAGACTACTATCCTCTACTCTATCACCTCCAAAGCTTGCTCTTAGCTCTGCTCAATCTCTATCTCAAATATGCACTAAACATAGTCCTTAATTCTAGCACAAATCTAATCAATATTTGTCTCAAATATATACTAAACATAGTCCTTTGGTCTAGCATAATTTTTCTTAATCTTCGTCTCAAATCTGTACTAAACATAGTCCTTTGGTCTAGCATAAATCTGCTCAATCTATATCTTTGGTCTGGTAGAAATCTACTTTCAATTCTGCATCAAAATTTATCCTCAAATCTATCCTCAAGCCTTAAAACAATGCTTTATCTAATCACAAATCAAATCTGATAGATCTAACCCAAAACTTAACTCGAGGTTTGAACAAATCAATCGGTCAAATCTACTCTCAAGTCTTCTCAAATACTTACCTCAAATATATCCACAATTCCTCACTAGAACTTGCTCAATCTACTCAACGAGTCTTCACCAAGACTTTCCTTAAATCTGCTCAACAAGTCTTCACCAAGACTTACCTCAGATCTTCTTAACAAATCCTCTCTAGAAATTTTCCAATCCACTCAACAAGTCTTCGCTAAGACTTACCTCAATTTTGATTGTAATCTTTCACAAAAGCTCACATAAATTTGTACTTAAGCTTTCACAAAAGCTTACTCAACTATGTCGTTAAGTCCTCTCTAGGACTTACTCAAATATTCTCACAAGCTTTCACAAAAGCTTGCTTCACTCTGTCCTCAATTCCACTCTTGGACTTACTCAAATCCACTCACAAGCTTTCACAAAAGCTTGCTCAAATCAATTACAAAACTTGCATACAAAAATTCAACTCAAACTCTTTCATAAAACTTCTTCAATAACTTAAACAAGTTTCACTCATAATCTTGTTTATCCTTAGAAACATATAGAGAATGGTTAGAGACTCAATATTTTTCAGACTCACAAAACTTAGCTTAATCTCTTTTAGAAAACCTCTTCAATCACACAAAAAAAATTCACTTAGAATTTTATTTAACCACAGAAACATGTGGATAATGCTAAGAGACTCAATATGTTTCACACTCACAAATCACTCTATCACTTTCAAACTCCTTTTCAAATCAATTTAGAATAAGGAACAATTTATTTCATAGAACTTTAACTATCACTCCAATGAATTCAATCAATAATTCTCATCCAATATTACTCGACCATCCACTCAATGAAACACAACTTGCTTACAAACCCTAACCAATTTTTTCACTATACTTCCAAAAACTCGCACTATGAATCTTAACCCTTAACTCAAGATGATTCCACATTCACATAATAGTTGTACTCATGATATTTTCACAAATCCTAATCATACACATGAGATTTTACTCAAATATTTCCAAAAATTCTTATCAAAAAATCTCACATAACAATGATACTCATGATCTTTTCACAAACCCTAGTTCAATATAGTTCTCAAATTCACACTCAAATGTTCTCACAAACATTCACCAATCATGCACATGAAAGCTCACTCAATAATTCTTATCAAACAATCCTTTTCACTCCAACTTAGCATTCACAATATTCAACTCAATAATATTTCACTCACAAGAAATATGTGCCCATACCTTTTGTTTTGATGGAGATATATCTTCAAAACCTCTCTCAATCACAATTATATCTTCTTTTCCAATATCAAGGTTAGGTAGCAACAATATTTCTCAAAATCTCCACTCAAAATTTTATTTCACCATAAAAAAAATAACAAGTCTCAAGTACACCTTATAATCTCCAATATTTTCAAAATACACCTAGCAAAGGTTCAATTAACACACTTTCACAATAATCCACTTCAGAATTTTAATGCATAAAAATAATCAAAATAACTCCCTTATATCTCCCTACTCAAAAATGCATTATCAAATAATCAACACACCTTTCCAAAAATAATTCAATCACTTTTTAAACCATACTTAAATCCTTCACAAACTTTAGTTAAAATTTTCTTTAATCACCTTATATCTCCCTAGGCGCTCACAATACAACCTTAGACCACATGCACTCACAATACAACCTTATACCACATGCACATTTATAAAAAATTAAATTACCTTAGCAAACACCTCTGTGGAATTCGATCCTAGGTCAATCTAGATAAACAAGATTCTTTGTGTCTAAAGAATAATTCTTTTACCTGCAATATGCTATCCATAGCCTACCCTGAAATGATTGTTGAATCCGACGACGAGGTCGAGGGAGATATCTTTCATGATGTTTCCATTGAGAAATTGTTATATAATGAATTTTATTTTGATGGCTCTATCCCGAATATAGCCCAGCTTGAAGCTATGACTCCTCAAGACGAATTATCCAAGTTAACCTTGGAAGAATTACAAGAATTAGGTTTTTCATCTACCCCACCTAATTTTGAGAGAGATTTACATATGGAAGTTGAAAACGTTATAAAAATTAACATTGGAACCGAACATAACCCTCACATAATCAATATTGGATCAGAATTGAGTCAAGAAAAACAAGATAAATACATTTCATTTCTTAAATACTATGAAGATGTCTTTGCTTGGACATATGAAGACATGCCAGGTTTGGACCTTTCTGTAGTTATGCATCATCTAGTAGTCCATCCAGATGCTAAACCTATTAAACAGAAACTCAGAAAAATGCATCCTAAAGTGGCCTTACTAGTCAAAGGAGAACTAGAAAAACTGTTGAAAGTCATTTTTATACAAGCCATTGATTATGCTGAATGGATCTCCAATGTAGTTCCAATAACTAAGAAAGAAGCCACTAAAGTTAGGGTTTGCACAGATTTCGAAGACATTAATGTTGCATGCCCTAAAGATGATTTTCCTCTTCCCAACATGGATCAGATCATTGACTTTACTACTGGAAGTGGAATGATATCCTTAATGGATGGATTTTCCGGTTATAATCAGATCAGGATAGCTCCTGAAGATCAGGCCAAAACAACCTTTATTACCCCTTGGGGAACATTTTGTTGTAAAGTGATGCCATTTGGCTTAAAGAATGCAGGTGCAACCTATCAACGAGCTATGACTTATATTTTTCACGATATGATGCATGATATCCTACATGATTATGTAGATGATATCATAGCTCGTTCCATAAAAGAAGATGATCATTTAAATGACTTAAGGAAAGTATTTGATCGGTTAAGGGAATATCTTATCCGACTAAATCCAGCTAAATGCATATTCGGAGTTAAGTCCAGTAAATTATTAGGAGTTATAGTTTCTTTATGTGGCATTGAAATTGACCCTCTCAAGATCGTGGCTATCACAGATATGCCCGCACCCACAAATATATTAGAATTACGAAGTTTACAAGGTAAGCTTCAAGCTATTCGTCGCTTCATCGACAAGTTGGCGGACAAAATTGGACCCTTTATTAAGCTTCTTAAGAAAGATGTCTCTTTTCATTGGGACGATGAATGCCAAGAAGCATTTGAACTCCTTAAGAAATATCTCCTCAAACCACCAGTGCTTTCCCCACCTAGATATGATTGTCCTTTAATCTTGTACAACTTTGCTTCCGATTCTTCCTTAGGAGCTATGTTAGCTCAGCTTGACGATTAGAAGAAAGAACGTGCTAATTATTACATCAGTAGAACCTTCATCAATTATGAAACTCGCTATACCATATTAGAGAAATTATGTATAGCAGTCGTATTTTCTACACAAAAACTACGACATTATATACTCAGTCAGAAAACGTATGTTATTGCCAAATTCAACCCTTTGTGATATCTCATGAGTCGACCGTATTTATATGTCATCACTGCTAAATTTGGATCAGGAGCATACAAACTATCTACCTTGGATGGTAAAGAACTTAAATAACCTATGAAAATTATGCATCTTAAACGTTACTATGCATAAAAATTGGTCATTTTATCATTGTATATATATTTTTTGCATATTATTTCCTTTTTAGTCACTTATTTAAAACATTTCAAAAAAAACAATTATCTTGTATTTCTTTCAATTCATAACTTAAAATTAAAAACATCCAAATCATCAAAATCTTCAAAAACATCTTTTATTTTTGTACCTGTCAAATTGTGAAGTATTGCGGTTATATTTTCAGTTATTTTGGATAAATTAGAATTTATTTGGAATCCCGCACTTTCACATTCACATGAATAAATATCTTGATTTTATTTGGTATGATTATTCATCTCTCTTATATCAAAGTCCACAGTTGAATTAAATAATGTTTTGAGCATAGAGAATTGATCTTGTTATTTACTTGAACCAAGTATATCTTTTCACATTAAAATGATTTCAGTGCAAATTCGATATGATGCTACATAGTAGAAACGGTTTCCTGAGCGAAAAGTTTCCCCTGCTATCCTATCATGCACATGGTCTAGAATCTTTGAGAATTGACAAAATGACAAGCTCACCCCTACCCAGAATAAAAATCCCTTGCTCTACAGCTAATCCGAGAAAGTATCCCTAGCATAGGAAGAAAAGAAAAGTTCAAGAAAAAGAGAAAAAGAAAACGGTTATTTTATATCATCACCACAATATTTCAGTATTTTCTCAAATATCAAAGCAAAAATACAAAAGTACAAAAAAAAAAAAAAAAGAAAGAGAAGCAAAAGAGAAAAGCAAAATGCAATAAAATCCTTTCCCTACCCCTTGAAAATAAAATAAGGGTGAATGAGATTGAATCCCTGGAATTCTCAATTATTCGAAAACTGTGAGGTAAGCCCCATAACAGGTGGTTTGTGCCCAACCCGCTTGGCCTTGGGTAATCCCTAGCATGGTGATATGTCTGTCACATTAGCGACCTTCTTTTGTACAGACCTATGTCAGCTTATGGATTAGCTAGCTCTTGATAACCTGACTTACATAGTAGTCTGGTACGGTTACATGCATATAAATCATGGTCAATGAACATTCATTTGGTCAAGGCAAATTACTTGTATCAAATTATCTTTCTCAAAAATTGGTGAATGAACAATACAATCGCATACACATTTGTATTTGAGAGATTTTGTATCATTATGATAAATCAAGATCGGTAATGAACTCACATTTGCACATGAGGATTCCTTATAAATCTACATTTCTCTTTGAGATAATTTAAAATATTTCTGTAACTCTTTTCGTAATAATTTTATCCTTTTATTTCAGAATTTGTTGTTTGTATAAGAGCAATTACATACATCTTCTCACAAAATCTTAAAAATAATTTCCAACAAAATTTTCATATTATTATTTTTCTATTTATCAAAGGTCAAAAATTCATCTTGCAATAAAACCAACAATCTATTTTCTTCCTTGGATTTCGTGATGATGGTATAAGTCTATACCTATAATTCTATGCCTAGCGCAAACCATTGTTCTAATTTTCTTTTCCATTTATTTTAAAAAAAATTCATCAAAACATATGACTTGCATCATTATGTTACACAATTATGCTTTACAAACAAATGAACACCTATTCTATTTCATGTCATTATGTTCAAATTCAATTTTTGCAACCATGGTATAAATTCTAAGGAATTGTTCAAAATTTTATCACACTTAGGAATTTATGCCTAGCAAAATCATATTTTCATATCTCATGCATACTATTTTTATGAAAATCTGAAAACAAATCATCAAACCATCATTATCTCCATCATTACAACACAAAGTCTTAAGAGAGTCTCTTAAGCATTCTTTTACTTTTAGCAATATTTCTATATTGTGATTAGCTTGACGACCGAGTGAGCGACGACTCCATGAAATGGTCTATAACAGCAACAATGTCCTTTGAAATTATTGTTAGAAGTCTCTTTTTTTTATTTTTTCATCAAATCACATCACAACAACCAATTGTTTACATCAGATTATTTCATTCAAATTTCACAACATGACATCAAATTATACTATTTCCAAACGACATAATTACATGAATCATAAATCAAACAAGCAAATAATTCAAACATTAAAGCATCATAAAAACATATGAACAAGTCATATCATCAGAACCAAAACTATATATATATATCAAACAATTATATACATCATATCAAAACTGGATTGGTATGCCACAATCTATACCCTGGCATACTCAATCCTCTCAAAAATATATATAAAATCTATAGTCTCTAGCACCTAGCCTCAAGAAGCCCTCGAGCTCTCAGCCTCATCTCCTCCCCTACCCTACCGTGGAGGAGGTGGTCCCATAGAGGTTCAGGCTGTATCTTGGGTCCTCATCGTCGATCGAGAGGATGTCCTCATCGATCCTAGCCTGACTAGTTCTGCAATGTTGACTAGCAGTTGTACCCTCTGGCCGTCTGGAACTAGCTGGAAGTATACCCCCTGGTAGAATGTGGTATGCATCATAGACCGCACTAGCTCATCCCTGCTCGCCCCTCCTCTCCATGCCCTAAGCCGTGTAGTCTCATCCTGTAGTGTCTACACCTAAGTCCTCAGCTGAGTAGCCTCATCTTGTAGTGACTGCACCTAAGCTCGAAGGTGGGCAGCCTCAACTTAGAGAGTCACCGTCTCTCTGCTCTCCCCTATGTCAACACCCTTGCCCTTATCATGCGATGGTGGTCTATCCCCTTGCTAAGAAGGGAGTCTCTCCTCCCTCTGCCCTGTCTCCCACGACCTCTGTGGAGCCCGTGCCATCCTCTGGAATCTCTCCTATGGGTACTGCCACTACTCTCTCCCCCTACAACCCCATGCTACCTCAATGGCAGCCTATCGTCACCTCCCTATCTGGCATACCATAGCATGTACTGGACCCTATGCCCTCGTCAGCCAAGGAGAGCGGATGCCTGTGTACTAGGCATTGTAGCCATCTGTAACCTTGGTGTCGTCACCATCCACTGGCTAGATGGGGGCATCGTCTGTGTCCTGACTCCAAAATTGTTGCATATCTGGAGCCCCACTCAGTGTAGTACTATCTTGAACAGTCTAGGAATACTCGTAATCTCTGAGAGATGGGATCCCCTGCTATAGACCGAACTATCACAGTACTCAGTCATAGCAGTGGAGCTCTACATCTCCCCGTTCCATCCTCAGTCAGCAAACTCGCCTGATGCGAGCTAGCTCCTGCCCATCCTTTGCCCACCCAGGGTGCTCTCGCCATGGCCTCCAAGTGATCTGGTCTAAGATGAGGTCATCTAGCAACCTCTATGACATTGACAGATCTATCCGCCGCTGTGACCCCCTTTGTAGCCACCAATAGAAAACCTTTGGCCTCTCTCGGTCAACCCCTGTCAATGGGAGCCCTATCGGCCTCCACATCGCAATATGCTTCCAGCACCAAACCTGCAGCAACGATGTCAAAACCAAACATCGACCTCCCTTGTATACGACCCCATGTAGGATCTTATACAAGCGACATAGAACAAAGTTGCCCCATGCAAATTTGTACCCATGGTCTCTCATGTCGCAGACTATGTCTAAGAGCACCCACAGTAGTCTGCATCCACTCTGGTGGCATGGCAGTAAGCCACTGATAACTCCTGTTAAAACCTGAGTCAGCCTAGATGCCCTAGGCATCTACCGTAGAGACTCGATGTTCACTCCACCCTTATCCAAGTTGAAGCCCAGGTCTCCAGTGAGCCTCATCATCGCCTGGCCCTGATTGGCCATAGACGTCATCAGCCATCCCTGTATGGGGATCCTCATGATCCTCCATACGTCCTCTAGAGTGGGAGCCATCTCCCCTATCGATAATCGAAAGCAGGACGACCCCGGATACCACCTCTCTGCTAGGGCTATTAGTAGCCCCATGTCAGTTGGTACTTGTGGCATCTCTGCCACATGCTGTAGACCGACCTGTCCTAGTCGGTCACGCTCTGCCTAGTCAAGCACGACTATGTCATCTCTTAGCCCACCGTATTTCCACTCCTGAATCTTTAGTAATCCCTTCTGCAAAACAAATAATAAAACAAAAAAATCATTAATAACTCAATCATTCAAATCAAACTAAACACATCTTTAAAATCAAGTTAAAAATGATATCATCCACCATTGGATTATATCGTCCCAAATTGGGAAAAATCATCCTTTGTGAGGACGAAATCGTCTCCGATTTCACAACTTGGGAATCGCCACTTGTTGGACAAAATCGCCCCTAATTCATCGATTTTGTCGTCAGACGAAATCGATGATCTAGGGACGATTTCGATGAAATCGGGATGATTTTGTCCCGATGACGTTGACGGCCTAAAAACGGTCGTGATGCCCCAAACAATCAAATTTAAATAAAAAAAATTGCACAAAGTTAAATTAAACCTAATCTACTAGGATTAGATCCTTACCCATAGCCCGCACCGGACCTCTGTCGCTCTATGTTCTGTCTCCACTATGTTTCTTCTCTACAGCGCTCGGGAATAGTAAAAGTGAATAGTACAAATGAATTAGGGTTTTCCCTATTTTCTTTAATATATTTAAAAATCCACATTTTAAATTTTTGCTTTTCCACGTTTTTACCTCAAACGTTCAATTTGGGTAAAAACACGGAGGGGGCACCATAGTCAGCATTCGTATGATTCGACCAAGAATCGTCGTCTAAAAATTTGAGTATATTTTTTTTGCTTTCTCGTAAAATGGGAAAAACTCTTCTTTAACGCATTTTCTTCAAAAAATTCGCTAAAGAGGGGGCAAAATGTAGCACCCTAAAATTGGCATGGTTAAAACCTTAGTAAAAATATGAAATATTAAAATTTGAATTTCAACCTCAAACTGCCCATTAAACTGCCTTTTACCCGCTTTCCCCATTTTCTGTGCCATTTTTAGGATTTGTTTTGACCGTTGGACGATATCGTCGCAGATTAGATGAAATCATCCCCGATCTGACGAATTCATCTGGAATAGAACGTCCAGATGATTTCGTCCCAAAACCAAATTTTCATAATTAGCTTTTGTTTCAATAGCCTCTCCAACTCGAGCGAAGCGTGTACTCGCGTAGTTGGAGATCTCCCAGATTGGGATGATCCCCAACCTCCCAAACCTCTTCCTAATCCTATATAAACTAGGATTTTTCTAGTTTATCCCGTTGATTCCCCCTGATTTTGGCCTGATTCTCCCTGAACCCCTAGACCCCTTAGATGATGGATTTCATTGCAGAGTTAGCTCCTTATTCCCTCGAACTATTTTGCTTGCATTTGGTATTTTTGTATTTTTATTGTAGGAACTCTACTATTTTTTAGTCAAAGCTAGCTTGGATCATCGCGGACGATCTCGGATGATTGCGAACGATCTCGTACGATTGGAGGTGATCCTGACTGTAGTTCAGATTGGGGGTAGTCCGAGTTTAGAGTTTGCATTTTCTTAGCTTTCTCTATATTTTTCATATCATATCTCTGCACTGTTTTAAGTTATTATGTTTTATGCATCTTGGAGTTCACCTTATTTAGCATAATCGCATGATAAAGTTAAAATCAATCATTAAATCTATTGCATTTCCTTATTTATTATTAGAATCTATTATTTAGGCATGTTTGTTGTTATTTCTACCATTATCCTTTGCTTCTACACTTGCATATTTGGTATTTTGCATCTATTTTTGTGATTGTAGGTTTCTGACGAATTCATCAGATTTTAGACGATTCTGTCTGATTTTAGATGACCTTCTATGATTTGGGATGATTACGTACAAACTGAGATGATCTGAAGACATCCAGGATCAGGTATGAAACCTTCTAGTTAGCATATTCTCTATTATTTGCATCCATTTTTGTTTTTTGTATTCATTTAAATCGGCATTGGCATATAGAATAGTTTAGATTCATATCGGCCAAACCTAGGAGTTGAATGATCAAGCATGAAAATGAACATGTCAAACACACTATCAACCTAGGCATGGAAACTGCCATTCAAAAGTTTCCTGGTGAACCCACCATCCGTCAAAAATTCACCCTTATACACATCCCCCGAGAGGCAAGACCTTCCAAGGGCCCCTCAGTCCGAGGTATTGTCCCATCCTTTTCACATCCCCCTTCTAGGCATGGATCCTATAGCCTGAAGGTAAGGGTGAAAAAAATTTGGAGCGATATAGTGACTCAAGAAACTCTATAAGTATTTCAAACATGCACTAATCCCTTGTCCTTTATTGATCAAGAGAGTGATAAAGTTGGACCATCCAATTTGGATATGGCAGCTGTGATTCAGAACATACAACAACAACAGGTTACCCAACCATCTAAAGTGCCTGTTAACAAGCCTAGGGTCATTCCCGCACAAAAGAAACCATCATTTATTGCTCTATTTTTCCAAGCTCTTGATCAAAATACCTCAAATCAACAAAAACACAAAACAAAACCAAACACCAATTACCAAAAATCTGGGGTACAACATAATACTATTACAAATCCCCTTCATAATACTCTTTCTACCAACACTTTGCATAATAGCAATATAGCATCTAATCCTTATGTCACACCATCATACACTCATATATCCCATACCTATGTCCCACCGAACAAATATGGTGGACAAACTAGTAATATTGAAACCATGGTGAAACAGCTAGTTTCCTGCATGGACCAGATAGATCCCTACCGTCCCTCGTACAACTATCGAGAGATGTGTAGTCAGCCTTTAGATCCTATAGTCGTAGCACTACCGTATCCTAAAAATTTTCCTATGCCTGTTCTTCCCATATATAAAGGAACCAAAGATCCCATAGAGCATCTTCATATGTTTAGGATAGCATGTCATGATATATCACATGATGACTTGTTATTACTAAAAATATTCCCAAAAATCTTGGGAGGAATGGCATTAGAGTGGTATTATCAATTACCCACTATTTCTTTGAGGAATTTCAAAGAAACTGCCGAGTCTTTTGTTCATCAATTTAGTGCCTACATCGAAAGACATGTGACCATTAAAGATTTGTATAACTTAAAACAGGACAAAGATGAATGCTTTGCTGATTTCCTAGCTAGGTGGAGACAGTTGATAGGAAAATTGCACTTTGTGTTACCTTATAGGGATATGTTGGACATATTTATTAATAATTTGCAAGAGTGACTATCTTACAAATTATCAACTGCTACCTTGACCACCTTCGATCAGGCTATAGACTTAGCCCGAAGAGTGGAAGATGCTCTCATTAGGAGAGGCTAGCTTAAAAAGAAAGATGATGAGAAAACATCCAAAAATCAATATAAGAATAAAAAAGTTGTGGGTTATGGAGTCATCGATAGCAGAAATATTGCTAATGTTAATGCTGCAAAGACAACGGAGAAGTTTGTACTAAAACCTCCTGATAGACCTCCTCAAGAATTTACTAGGTTAAATCAACCTTTATCAACTATTCTACCATAATTATTAGAACAAGGTTTGATTCAATTACCAAATATCTAGAAACCTTATCCAAATATACCCGGATACAAAGCAGATTTACACTGTGACTTACATAGAGGACCTGGACACACTACCAACTCTTGTAAAAGATTAAAACATAAAATACAGGACTTGATTAATAACAATGAGATGGAGGTGCAAGCATTTCAACCTAAGCAAAATCCTCTTAATAATGTTCAAAAGAACACCCCACAAAACTAGAATCAAAATGCCAATCAGTCATTAGACATCTTTCAACATCCCTTACCAAAACATGGTAAGGAGGTGGATAATAAAATTGAACATCATAATGTCCCTCCTCCTGCCCGATATGTAGGAACTATTAGTGGGCATTTACCTGCTCATGATCTGAAAATCATTGACACAATTTTATCCATGGTTACAACCATACCTCTATATAATATTTAGATACTTGATCTTAGTGATATAGAATATGAGACTGAGAGTAATATGGAAATAACATCAAATCAATCGAATAGTTCTGAAGATGAATCAGATACTATTCACCCTATTACAAGTTATATGGTTCCAGAAGAACCATTTCCAAGAAGATTCACTACTAGACCATCGTCTCACTGATTACTTTCTAATGAGCTAGCTATAAATGCTAGACCAAGACCCATTCATCATCCACAAAATAATATTGTGGGTACCATCAAAGCTGTTACTAGACAATAGGCTCAAAATTATCAACAAGATCAAATTTAGAATGGTGGATCAACTCCATTTGTTTTGAAGGTTCCTAATAAAGGGAATCATTCACCTAATGTTCAACCTAAACCTCCTTATAATATTAATGAACAATTATCAAATATTACAACTAGAATTTCCCTCTTGGACCTTTTAAGATCTTCTCCTACACATATAGATGAATTAATGCACACATTAATCTAGATGATGGTACCACAAGACATTCAACCTGAAGCCATGGCCAATACTATAATAACTCGTGAAGTTGATTGTATTGAATTTCGGGATAGATACATACCTCAACATAGTTTACATAAAGATAACCCCCTATATGTTACTGCCTTAATTGGATATGTAGCAGTCAAACGAGTCTTGATTGATAATGGTTCATCTTTAAATATCTGCACTTTTGACTTCTACCAAATATTTGGGTTTAAAAGTGATGAAATGAAAAGAACTGATATGATCATAAAATCTTTTAATGACGAAACCCAAGAAACGTGTGGAGTTATTACCATTCCATTGCAGTTTGGTCCAAGAACCTTGGATACGACTGTGTTTATTATACATTGCCCTGCATCGTACAATATACTCTTGGGTTGTCCTTGGATCAACGCGATGCGAGCTATTCCCTCAACTTTACATCAATGTGTTAAGTTCAAATTTAAGAATCAGTTGGTTACCATTCATGGTGATCCAAGACCCTTTGATATGTGTTCTTTGGCAGAACCTATTGGAGTTCAATTTTTCCTCGCTCTATCATCCACACATCCTAATTCTCATTATCCATCTAAACATGTGAAACTCACACCCACAATGTCATCTACTTCTTCTCCATCAGTTGCACCTCCACATATAGCTCAACCATATTTTGAACAAACCACATTAGGACCTAAGAAATATCCTAATCCCACAACCAATGTCTCTTGTTCTACTCCTATAACTTCCATACCTATAATAGACCCATATATTGACACCTCTACACCATCTACATCCATTAAATTCATATTTTTTGCATCAAAATACGTAGGGAAGGTTCCTTCTACCTCTTATGATCTCATTGACGAGCTCTTATCCGATCTATCTAAAATCCTTATATCAGAAGAAATGAATGCTTCTATGCAAGATTCCCTTATTTTAAATAATTTGCCACCATCTCCTTGTACCTTGGGCCTCCCACAACCTATGGGAAGTATTTACCAAGTCGGGAGCTGTGCTTTTATTTATAAGGGATATGACTGGGGTAGAATACCCAGAAACATCAGAACTCATTATGATGGATATGCTCGATGTTATTTTACTAATGAATATATTAAAGCCAAACCTATAATGCTTAAATTAGGATATAAAGAGAAAGGTTTGGGACCTTTCCAGAATGGTATGAAAGAACCTTTTGAGGTAGAAGCATGGCCCACCCGATGTGGTGTGGGCCTATTTCCTAGTAAGGGTCAGCCATTCCCATTTGAGGATGATGACCAACTTATATGTTACCAAGATTATTTAGATGCACGCGATGCCTTGCGTTTAATAAATAAGACATTCACATGTAATATGCTATCTATAGCTTATCCTAAGATGATTGCTGAATTCGATGATGAGTTGGAGGGAGATATCTTTCATGATGTCTCCATTGAAGAACTATTACATAATGGATTTTATTTTGATGGCTCTATACCTAGTATATCCCAACTTGAGTCCATGACTCCTCAAGATGAATTATCCAAGCTAACCTTGGAAGAATTACAAGAATTGGGTGTTTCACCCGCCCCACCTAATTTTGAGAGAGATCTACACATGGAAGTAGAAAATGTCATAAAAATTAATATTGGAACCGAGGATAACCCCCACATAATCAACATTGGATTAGAATTGAGTCAAGAAAAATAGGATAAATACATTGCATTTCTTAAATAATATGAAGATGTCTTTTCTTGGACATATGAAGATATGCCAGGATTAGACCCTTCTATAGTTATGCATCACCTAGTAGTGCACCCGGATGCTAAACCTGTTAAACAGAAACTTAGAAAAATGCATCCTAAAGTGGCCTTACTAGTCAAAGGGGAGTTAGAAAAACTCCTAAATGTTATTTTTATACAAGCCATTGATTATGCTGAATGGATCTTGAATGTAGTTCCAGTAACTAAGAAAGAAACTACTAAGGTTAGGTTTTGTATAGACTTTAGAGATATTAATGCTGCATGCCCTAAAGATGATTTTTTAGTTCCCAATATGGATCAAATCATTGATTTTACTACTAGGAGTGGAATGATATCCTTAATGGATGGATTTTTTGGTTATAATCAGATCAGGATAGCTCCTGAAGATCAGGCTAAAATAGCCTTTATTACCCCTTGGGGGACTTTCTATTGGAAAGTGATGCCATTCGAAGTTGAAGAATGCAGGTGCAACCTATCAACGAGCCATGAATTATATCTTTCATGATATGATGCATGATATACTACACGATTATGTAGACAAAATTATAGCTCGTTCTACTGAAGAAGATGACCATTTAGATGACTTGAGAAAAGTATTTGATCGATTAAGGGAATATCTTATCCGATTGAATCCAGCCAAATGTAAATTCAGAGTTAAGTCAGATAAATTATTAGGGGTTATAGTTTCTTTACGTGGCATAAAACTTTACCCTATCAAGATTATGGCTATCACTGATATACCCGCACCTACAAATATATCTGAATTACGGAGTCTACAAGGTAAGCTTCAAGCTATCCGTCACTTCATCGATAAGTTGGCGGATAAAACTGGACCCTTTCTTAAGCTTCTTAAGAAGGATGTCTCTTTCCATTGGGATGATGAATGTCAGGAAGCATTTGAAATCCTCAAACAATATCTTCTTAACCCACCTATACTTTCGCCACCTAAACCTGATCGTCCATTTATCTTGTATATTTTTGCTTTAGATTTTGCTTTAGGAGCTATGTTAGCTCAACTTTATGATGAGAAAAGAGAATGCACTAATTATTACATTAGCAGAACATTAATTAGTTATGAAACCTGCTACATAGCATTAGAGAAGTTATTTCTAGCAGTCATTATTTCTACACAAAAACTATGCCATTATATGCTCAATCAAAAAACATACGTTATTGCTAAATCCGATCCCTTGCGGTATCTCATGAGTCGACCTTATTTATCTGGTCGCACAGTGAAGTGGGTTCTTGCTCTAAGCGATTTTGAACTCATATTTATAGGAAAAAAGTCTATTAAGGGTCAAATAATAGCAGATCAATTAGTTGTTGCACCCTTAGAATCCACCCATCCCCTCGTCATTGAGTTTCCTGATGAATGCCTTAAACTAGAGGTAGATCATTCAGAGCAATGGTCCTTATACTTTGACAGAGCCCGATGCACAAGTGGGGTTGGTTCAAGTATTATTTTTATATCTCCATAGAAACATCTCATACCTCTATCCTTTAAATTAATGTTTGCTTGTACTAATAACACTACTGAGTATGAGGCTCTAATACTTGGATTACGAGCTGTCCTGGCACTGAAAATTAAAAATCTATTAGTTTTCGATGATTCTCAACTTGTTATAAATCAAATTAACGATGTTTATCAGACCAATTATGATAAATTGTGCCCATTTAAATCATATATATTACAATTAACATCTTTATTTAATCAAGTTACATTGGAAGCTATTCCTAGAACTAGCAATCGTGTGGTTGATGTTATGGCCACAACTGCATCTATTTTACCCTTGGAGTTATATGACGAATATGCTACCATCATTATTCATCGACTCAAGGAACCCACTTCAATTAAATCATGCTTGGAACCTTTGGACGTGTTTCTAATCAATGAAACTAATACTAAAATTTGGTACACTGATATCCTAAATTTTCTTCAAAATGGGACCTTCCTTGAAGGTTTTAATAGAAACCAGTGTTGGTTATTACGTAGACGAGCAAGTCGCTTCATCATAATTGGAAATACCTTATATAGGAGATCTTTTGAAGGTATCCTACTGAGATTTTTGAATCTAGAATATTCTAGATTAGCTTTGAGTGAAGCCCACGATGGATCTTGTGGGGGACACTTTAGTGGTAGCGCCATTGCTAAGAAGCTCCTTAGAATAAGATATTTTTGGCATACCATGAAGAATGAAGCACATGATTACGTTCGCCATTGCGACAAGTGCTAGAAACATGCTGACCTTGTCCATGCACCTGCACAAGAACTACAGGCTATTTCATCTCCTTGGCCCTTTTCAAAATGGGGCTTAGACATCATCGGAAAAATCAATCCTGTGTCATCTTATGGACACAAATTCATCATAACCACCACCGAGTATTTTATGAAGTGGGTTGAAGCTATGCCCTTAGCTTCTTGCACTGGAACTCAAGTTTCCAAATTTATTTTTAATCAAATTATTTGTAGGTTTGGAATTCCTACAAATCTCATCTCGAATAATGGAACTTGTTTCAAAAATAAATATGTAAAGAAACTATATCAAAAATATAAAATTCAATATCGTTGGTCCACTCCTTATTATCCTCAGGGTAATGGCCAAGTAGAAGCATCTAATAAAACATTAATTAAAATCCTCAAAAGATTGGTCAATAAATCTGGCCGTGATTGGCACATTCAATTATATCCTGCTTTGTGGGCTTATCGAACTAGCATTCGTACTCCCATGGGCACTTCACCTTTTGTTTTGGTTTATGGCACTGAAGTAATTTTTCCCTTTGAATTATAAGTTCCTTCTTTAGCTCTACTACTTAAAGATACAGAAGTAGGAGATGAATATCGTGTTGGCAGATCTAGTTAGCTGGAACTCCTAGATGAGAAGTGCATTAATGCTTTGGAGCATCTTCGTGCCTACCAGAACAACCTCAAATGAGCATATCTCAAGAAAGTTCATAATCGATCCTTTGAGATCGGTGACCTCGTCTTAAAAGAAAATCAAAAAAATACTAATGCAACTAAAGACCTTAAAGGAAAATTCAAGCCTAACTGGCTTGGGCCATATATTATCACTGCCAAATTTGGATCAGGAGCATACATATTAGCTACTTTAGATGGCAAATATTTTAAATAACCTATGAACGTTATGCATCTTAAGCACTATTATGCATAAATCTGGTAATTTCGTCACTGTATATATTATACATATTGTCTCATATTAGTAATTCATATAAAAATTTCAAAAAAGAAAATAAAAAAATAGTAATATTATGTATTGTCTCAAATCACAAATTAAAATCAAAATATAAAAAAATCAAAATCATCAAAATCCTCAAAAACATCTTCTATTTTGCACCTGTTAATTCTTGAAGTATTGCAGTTATATTTTTTGTTATTTTGGATAAATTAGAATTTATTTGGAATCCCTCACTTTCACACTCACATGAATAAATATCTTGATCTTATTTGGTATGATTATTAATCTCTCTTATATCAAAGTCCACAGTTGAATTAAATAAAGTTTTGAGCATAGAGAACTGATCTTGTTATTTACTTGAACCAAGTACACCTTTTCACATTAAAATGATTTCATTGCAAATTCAAAATGATGCTACATAGTAGAAGTGGTCTCTTGAGTGAAAATTTTCCCTTGCTATCCTATCATGCACATGGTCTAGAATCTTTGAGAATTGACAAAAGGACAAGCTCACCCTTGCCCAGAATAAAAATCCCTTGCTCTACAACCAATCCGACCAAGTATCCCTAGTATAGAAAGAAAAAAAAAAGAAAAAAAAAAAGCAAGAAAAATCATGAGAAAAAGAGAAAATTATTTAGAAGCATTATCATTTTGTACCATCTCATCAATATTTCAGCATTATCTCAGTGTCAAGCAAATACAAAAAAAATATATATAGAAAAATAAAAGACACAACAAAAAACAATAAATCCTCCCCCCATACCCTTTGAAAGAAAAGAAGGGTGAATGAGCTTGAATCCCTGGAATTCTCAATTTTTCAAAAATCGTGAGGTAAGCCCCATAACATGTGGTTTGTGCCCAACCCGCTTGGCCTTGGGTAACTCCTAGCATGGTGATATGTCTATCACATTAGCGACCTTCTTTGTACAGACCTATGTCCACTTATGGATCAGCTAGCTCTTGATGACCCGACTTACATAGTAGTCTGGTATGGTTACATGCATATAAATCATGGTCAACGAACACTCATTTGGTTAATTCAAATTACTTGTATCAAATTATCTTGCTCAAAATCGGTAAATGAACATTA
Organism: Wollemia nobilis; assembly: GCA_028583015.1. Classification (NCBI taxonomy): domain Eukaryota; kingdom Viridiplantae; phylum Streptophyta; class Pinopsida; order Araucariales; family Araucariaceae; genus Wollemia; species Wollemia nobilis. Next base: position 1,391,160 of record JAQPPZ010001870.1, read on the forward strand.
AAATTGCACACACATTTGTGTTTGAGAGATTTTGTATCATTATGATAGATCAAGATCGGCAACGAACTCATATATGCACACGGGGTTCCTTATAAATCTAAATTTTTTCTTTGAAATAATTTAAAATATTTATTCAAATCTTCTGGAATAATTTGATTTTCTTACTTGAGAATATCTATTTAGCATAAAATCAATTAAATACATTTTTTTTTTAAATCCAAAATTTTCTTGCAAAACATGTTCAAAAATCTAGCAATAAAGTCACATTTATATATTTTTGACTTTCGTGACGATGGTATAGTTCCTAAACCTAAATTGGAATTTTATGCCTAGTGCAAGTCCTCATTTGTATATTTTCTATTTATCTCAAAATAAAAAAAACAACTATACAACAAAACTATTATATCAATTTTTTCTTTGGATTTCGCAATGATGGTATAAGTCTATACCTAAAATTCTATGCCTAGCGCAAACCATCGTTTTAATTTTAATTTTCATTTATTTAATCCATAAAAGCATATGGCTTAAATCATTATGTTACACAATTGTGTTTTAAAAAGAATGAAAACTTTCCTATTTCATTTCATTATGTCAACATTAATTCTTGCGACGATGGTATAATTCCTAGGGAATTGTTCAAATTTCTATCATACTTAGGAATTTTATGCCTAGAAAAATCATATTTTTAATATTTCATGCATAATAATTTCATGGAAATCTGAAAACAAATCATCACTATCATCATTTTTCATCATCACAAACTTAAAGTCTTAAGAAAGTCTCTTAAGCACCCTTTTACTTTTAGCAATATTTCTCTCATACTGGGATTAGCTTGGTGACCTAGAGAGCAGTGACTCCATGAAATGGTCATGTAACAACGATAATGTCCTTTGAAATTATTGTTAGAAGTCCTTTTATTTTCATCAAACCACACGACAACCAGTTTGTTTACATCAGATTATTTCATTTAATTTTATAGCATGACATAAAATTATAATATTTTCAATGACATAATTACATGAATAGTCAAACAACAAATATTAAAGCATCATAAAACATATGCACAAGTCATATCACAAAAATAACATATATATATATATATATATATATATATATATATATATATATATATCAAGAAGTCTATACATCATATCAAAATGAATTGGTATGCCACAATCTACACCCTGGCATACTCAATCCTCTAAAAAATATATGGTCTATGTACAATGAGCAGCTAGTCTCGAGAAGCCCTCGAGCTCTCAGAATCATCTCCTCTCCTACCCTGAGGTGTAGGAGGTGGTTCCATCAGAGTTCATGTTGTATCGTGGGTCCTCGACGTCGATCATGATGATGTCCTCGACAAACCCATTCTGATCGACTTTGCAATGCTGGCTGGTAGTGGTATCCTCTGCTCCTCTGGAATCAAATGATAGTACAACCCATGGTAGAATGCAATCTATGCAATAGCTCGCACCAGATCTAGAATGCTAGCCCCTTCGCTCTGAGCCTTGAGCCGTGTTGCCTCATCCTGAAGAGTCTGCACCTAAGCTTGTAGGTTGGAATTCTTTGCCTAGAGAGACGCCATATCATTGCTCTCCCCCACCTTGACACCCTTGCCCTTATCGAGTGATGGTCGCCTATCCCTCTACTGAGAAGGGATTCTCTCCCGCATATTTGGTTGTTGCTATCTCTTCGGAGCCTGTGGTACTCTTCGATGTCTCTCCTAAGGAATCCATCACTGATCCCTCCCTCCATGACCCCTCACTACATTGATGGTAGCCTAGCATCGCCTCTCCATCCGTTGCACTATAGCGTGCATCGGACCCTGTGCCCTTATCATCTGAGGAAGGATGCCTGCATACCAAGCATCATACCCGTATGCTACCCCCATGTCATCCCCATCCACTAGCTGAATGGGGGCATCATCAACGTCCTGCTCCAGAATCACTGCATGTTTGGAGCCTCGCTCAGTATAGTGTTATCCCACACAGTCCAAGAGTACTCATAATCCCTAAGAGAAAGGATCCCCTGTTGTAGACCAAACTACCTCAAAACTTGGTCATAGCGATGGAGCTCTACCTCTCCCCACTCTGTCCTCAACCAGATGACTCGCCTAATGTGATCCAACTCCTGTCCATCATCTACCCACCCTAGATGCTCTCTCCATGGTCTCCAAGTGATCTAATATAGTGTGAGGTTGTATAGCAACCTTTGGTACATCGACAGATCTATCCACTGTTGTGACCCTCTTTAGAGCCACCAATATAAAACCCAGGGTCTTTCCCAGTCAACTCCTATCAAGGGAAGCCCTACTAGCCTTTGCATCGTAATGTGCTTCCAACACCAAACCTGTAGCAGTGATGTTAGCACCAGACATCGACCTCCCTTGTATACGACCTCGTAAAGGATCCTATACAAGCAGAATAATACAAAGCTATCGCAAGCAAACCTATATCCCTGGTCTCTCATGTCGCAGACCACATCTGAGAGGAGCCACGGTAACATGCATCTACTCTAGTGGCATATAATAAGGCCACCCACCACCCCTATCAAAACTTGGGTCAATCGAGATGTCCTAGGCATCTGCCTCAAAGCCTCGATGTTTACTTTGCCCTTCTCCAGGGCAAAGCTTGGGTCACTACACAATGTCATCATGGCCTGGCCTTGATTTGTCGAAGGAGTCATGAACCACCCATGTATGGGGATCCTCAAGATCCTCCATACATCCTCTAGATTGGGAGTCATCTCCCCTATCTATATCCAAAAGTAGGACGACTTTGGATACCATCTCTCTTCTAGGGCTGTCAGTAGCCCCATGTCTGTAGGAATTTGTGGCATCTCTGCCACATGCTGTAGTTCGACCTCTGCTAGTATGTCTTGCTCGACCTAATCGAGTGCGTCTAAGTCATCCCTAAGACCCCCGTATTTCCACTCTTGACTCTTTAGCAATCCCCTCTACAAAATAAACAATAAAACAACAAAAATCATTAATACATAATCATTAAAATCAATTTCATCTCATAAAAAAATGATATCGCCCATTATTGGACGATATCGTACCAAATTTAGTTAAATCATCCTTAATAGGATGAAATCATCTCTGATTCTTCAATTTGGGGATCACCCCTTATTGGACAGGATCGCCCCTATTTCTCTAATTTCGTCCTCAAACAAAATCGGTGATATAGGGACGATTTCGACGAAATTGGGATGATTTCGACGAAATTGGGACGATTTCATCTTGCCGTCATTGACGGCATAAAAAACGGCTACGATGCCCAAAAAAAATTAAAATTCAAGTAAAAAATTTAAAAAATCAAGCTAAAAATATAGTACACTAGGTTTAAATCCTTACCCGCAACCCACGTTGGACCTCTATCGATCTGTGTGTCGTTTCCACCATTTCGCCTGTAGAGCTCTGAAATAGCGAAAGTGAACAGTAAAAATGAATTAGTGTTTTACCCTATTTTTTTTCTTATTTTTTTATTTTAAAATGACATTTTTCAATTTTTCTTTTCTGCGCTTTTACCTCAAACGTTTGATTTGGGTAAAATCTCGAAGGGGGCACCATAGTGAACAGTCATACGATTCGACCTAGAATCGTCATCTAAAAAATAGAATAAATTTTTGCTTTCTCGTAAAGCATAAAGAACTCGTCTTTAATGCATTTTCCTTAGAAAATTCACTAAAGAGGGGGAAAAATGTAGCACCCTAAAATTGGCGCAGTTAAACCATCAGTAAAAGATTAAAAAAATTTGAATTTTAACCTCGAAATCACTCCTTAACTACTCACCTCATTTTTCATGCTATTTTTAGAAGTTGTTTTGACCGTTGGATGATATCATCACTGATCTGATGATATCATCCCAAATCGGATGAATTCATCTGGAATAGAACGTCCAGATGATTTCATCCCAAAATTGAATTTTCATAATTAGATTATGTTTCAACAACCTCTCCAACTCGGGCAAAAGCGTGTCTGCACGGTTGGAGATTCCTACATTGGAGATCTCCCAGATTGGGATGATCCCCAACCTCCTAACCTCCCCCTAATCCTATATAAACTTGGTATTTTCCTAGTTTATCCCCCTGGATGATCATTTCTTTGCAAATTTAGTTTTTTTTGTGTTAGAACATCCTATCCCCCATCATTTGCACTTGTGTTTTCAATTTTTATTGTAGGATCTCATTGTGTTTCAGTAGGAGGAAGCTCGGATTGTCGCAGTCAATTCAACCATAATTTTGAACGATCCTATCGAGATCGGCGATGATCTCGTATGATTACAGATGATTTTGACTGCAGTTCAGATTGGGGGCAATCAGAGCCCTGAGTTTGCATTCTCTCTCTTTTTCTTATTTAATTGTGCATTATATTAATTCACTTCTATTCTACATCTTGGAGTTCACCTCATTTAGCATATTTGCATGATAAAATTCAAAATAATTTATTAAAACATTGCATCCCATTTTATTTGATATCTGGATTTATCATTTAGCATTTATATTCTTATTCCTATCATTTTGTATCATTCTTGCAATTGTATTTTTGGTTTTTGGTGTCTATTTTCATGATTGCAGGTTTCTGACGAATTTGTTAGTTCGCTGACGATCTTGGATGATCTCAGATGATCTCCTATGATCTGGATGATTTTGTACAATTACAGACGATCATGTCATATCTAGGATGATCTGGACTCCTACAAGCTTCAGAATCTTCATCAAACATCAAAAATCAGGTGCACTCTTCTCCATTTTAGATATTTTTTGTATTTAGGATTCATTTATGTTTGTTGTCTTCATATAAACAAAAAATTTCATATAGAATAGCTTAGATTCATTTTGGCCAACCTAGGAATCTGAATGATTGAACATAAAATGAACACATCAAACCCATTCTCAACCTAGGCGTGGAAACTGCCACTCAAATTTTCTTGGTGAACCCCACCATCCGTCAAAAATTCACCCTTATACCCCTCATTCGAGAGGCACGACCTTCAAAGGGCCTCTCCGTCCGAGGTATTATCCCATCCTTCTCACATCCCCATTTCGGGCACGGATCCTTTAGCCTGAAGGTAAGGGTGCGAAAAATTTGGGAGATACACTATATGCTCCTTTCCTTCAAACTTCTATGGGGGAATAAAATTTAAATCAAATTCTGCACCCAACCCAACTTTGGATTTTAATAATATTATTTTATAAATTAATTTATAATATAAATATTATAAATAATTTATAATTACCTTAGGCTTTAATTTTAACCCTTTAAAATCATGATAAAAATATTATAATAGTATTTCCTTTAGGTATTTCCTTCAGGATATTTAACCATCCTTTTAACCAATCATGTGAATCCCTTAAACCAAATATCTTGGGCTTAAAATATAAATATTTGAACCCTTATTTTACCAAGTCTTGCATTGATCACTGACACTTACTCTTGACATAAATGAAAACACAACTAACTTAAAATTTATAGTAATATTTTTCTCATAAACACAAAGGGCAATTATTTTTAGATTCTCAATGCAATTTTGAACGTTCTAAAAAATAACGAGACAAAACGGACACTCGGAGAAAAAGTTATGGCCCTGGTAAGGTGCATTATTCTCCTCTGGTTGAAAATGAACTCAACTCCTGTGAGTTTTGCTATTCAAACTCCTACAATTGTTGACCAATGACTTTAGTGGTGGTGGCCAAGGATTAGGCTGATCTGTATCATCTTCCAGCAAAAACAAATTTCCACAACACAATAGATCAGTCTTTAGAGCATGCAAACTGACATCAATTTTTTTTGCATCTCCAAAAACATCTGCAATAGTAGAAGAAATTGCAATGGTAACAAGATTTTCCATAAGCAAAATAACTGCAACACCATCAACATCACCAACATTAACTGCAATGTCATCAAGAATTACAATATGATCTACTTTTTCCAAATATGCAATAAATACAACTTTAATTTGATCTAGTGCCTCCATGATTGCAACAACAATATCAGCAACAGATATAACATCCTTAAAATTGACACCTATATTTTCTTTTTTCAAATATTCAACTTCTTTAAAAAAACTCGTTGCTTCAATAGCAATAGTATGGTCCAAGGGAAGGACAATGGGCTTCATGTTCATAGATCCCATTTTGATTCCAGGTACTGCTTCCAATTTTTATTAAGAAATTTCTTCTTCCACAAGAAAAAAAAATCTTTAGTAATTTCTTTTCTTGTCATTTCTTCTACAGTAATTTCTTCCACAATAAGAATTTTTTTTACAAAAAAATCTTCCACAGGAAGAATTTCTTCTTCTCCAATAATTTTTTCTTGTAGATCTATAGTAACCTTATCTGTTACCTTATTCACTATCAAAATATAACAAAACCTTGTTTCTTGTGCCTCTGTGATAAACTCCTTTGCAGTCAACAAACTCTCACCCTGCCCTTGTTCCTTAAGAGGTAATAGTACTACCTTTGCACCATCCTTATAAAAGGTGTAAGTATTTCAACCTCTATAATGAATGGCCTTCTTATCATACTACCAAGGCCTCCCTAATAGTATGTGTTAGGAATCCATAGGAATTATGTCACACCAAACTTCATCTTTATAAGTATTCCCAATTGAGAATTTTACTAAACATCTCTTATAAATGGGCACCTCATTCCATTTCTTTATCTATGAAATGCGATAGGGGTGTGGGTGCTTATCACATTTTAGATTCATTTTATATACCGTTACATTAGAGACCATATTCTCACAACTACCACCATCAATGATTACTTTGCATACCTTTCCTCCCGATGTGCATCTTGTGCAAAAGATATTTGTATGCAGCCAGGACTCACCACCCTCATCCACTTGTATTTTTGCCTTCCTTGGAGTAATAAGCGTTCTCTTTATCATGATATTATCACCTACATCTGCAAAAACTTCTATCTCACTTTCATCCTCTTCCTCAACCAGGTTGACTCTAGCCTATCCTCCCTGATTTCTCTCTTCAGCATTATAATGGGTGCACTCAAATGCTTTGTAACCTTCCTCATCACATCTAAAATAGGTATATGGCTTCCATGATCCATTCCCAGTTCAACCTCCCTCATTACCTTGACCTCTCTAGTTTTCTTTTCCTCTTTGGTAGGTACAATGACCTTGCTCTATCTCTTCTTATTTATCTGTATTTGAGGATTCTCTCTTGGATGAGATAGATACACCATACCCCTGATTTAGATAAGATGACATTCCCTTCTTTCCTCCTCTTCTATAATTGCTCCTCTTATGCTTCTCTTCATCCCTTAAGACCATCTGATACACATCTTCTACAGTAAGGTTATAATGCATACTTAACTCATCTTGAATAGCATAACTTAGGCCATTTACATACCTTGTAGTCTTTTGCTCTTCAGTCTCATTATGCAGCACCCAAATAGATAGTTTGTATAACACATTGGTGTAGTCCTCAATGCTTTGGTCCTTTTGGTAGATGTTCTAAAATCAATGAAATAAATTTTGAGAATAGTCTATAGGCACAAAATTTTATTGCATCTTCTTCTTCATCATATCCCAAACCCTGATCTTTCCTTTTCCTTTCCTTTGTCATTATGTCTGTAGATGATCCCACCAAATTAAAGCATACCCTTTCAACTTCATGCATGTGAGTTTCAAATTATATTCCTTAGCCAGATTACTCCATTCAAAATATTTCTCCATATTATTTACCTAATCGATTAGCTCCTCTGGTTTTAACCCACTAGCATACTCAAAAACCTCAATTTTTATTCAATCTTGGCTTCCTTTAAGTCCTTCCAAGGCTCAGATCAACATACTTTTAAAATGTTCCAGTTCTTTCGTGTGATCCTCAGATCTGCCTTCCTTAGCCACAGTCTCATTATTAGATCCTAGATTTGGGTCCACATTGGTACGGGCCTCCGTCATGTGGTTAATTGCACCAATCAGCCATGCTATTTCTACATGCAAATCCTCCATCTACCTATTCACTTGGGAATATATCCCTTGCCCTATTCCTCTTCTATTCATCTTCTTTCCACTAGTTATATCTCACCAAATCTGATACCAATTGATGTAAATTCACTGTAGGAGACCTACAATGGACTCCAAGGGTAAAATTGCAATACAAGACATCATACAAAATACACTGGTAAAATAAACCTACAAATTATTCCTTTAATTATCCAAATTCACATCCCCATTACAATAGAGTCTCCCACTCATACTCTCCAAAAATAAAAACCCTAGCCTACGCTACCCCCTTACTATTTTTAGTCACTTTCTATTTTTAGCAACTCACTTGCTATTTTTAGTAACCCTAAAAAAAGAGCTCGGATGGCATCCAAAATGGAATCATGCACTTGTTATTCAATAATAACCACTATCCCAAGATAGCAACCCCACTCTAGTTCTACACTAATAGTTATGATAACTTTTTTAGTTGCAAAAATTAAAAATTACATTAAAAGCTAATTTTGGGCCTCCTAGAGGTATTTTTTACTCGCAAATGCAAAAGGCAATTCTTTTTAAGTTCTCCATGCAATTTTCCACATTCTAAAAAAATAATGGGGTAAAATAGACACTCGAAGCAAAATTTATGGCCTTGAAAAGGTGCAAAATTTTGGCATATTTTGGGGTCAGAGATCTATGATGCCATCAGATATGTTCAGTCTTAAAAATGGACCCCTTTAGGTGTCAACTTTACATTTTTGGTGCTTATCCCTAAAACTACTGATGCTAAGGATTTTGTAGCTTATAGGCCTATCAGTCTGTGTAATATTATTTTAAAATTTTTATGAAGATCCTGGTGAAAAAATTTAAACTTTTATTACCAGGAATCATTGATATCCCACAGATTGATTTTATGGTTGGGAGGTATATTCTAGATGGAATCATTGCAATCCATTAAACTATCCATTTTATGACCAAAAGCGATAATTTTGGGACCTTGCTCAAGCTGGATATGAACAAATATTATGATAGGGTTTATTGGAAGTTTCTCTTCAAGTCTTGCATAACTTTGGCTTTAGTTAGGAGTGGATAAGTTTGATCAAATCATGTGTCTCTTTAGCCAAGTTCTTAGTTCTAGTGAATGGCTCTCCAACGGGATATTTCAAGAGTTGTAGGGGAATTCATCAAGGAGATTCATTTTCCCCATACCTTTTTATTTTATTGATGGAATATCTAGTGTGGGACATCAAATATAACTATTCTATTGTAGGCCTTAATCCAACTACACCCATAAGTCCCATATCCTATCAGTTTGTCGATGATACTCTTTTATCCTTTAAAGGTTCAATTTTACAAGAAAAATCAGTCAGGCGTATTCTGGAAGATTATGAACAAGCAGTGGTTCAAAAGGTTAATTTCAAGATAAGTGTTATTTTTTCATCAATACTCCTCCAGCAAGGTAGTTGAGGATTGTGGATATTCTAGGATGTAATAATGAGTCTCTTCCTTCAGCCTACCTAGGAATACCATTTTTTGGGGGGGCTTCAATATCATCCCTATGGGAACCAGTTGTGGAGCATGTCCAGAGAAATATTACAAGCTATAAAGGGGCTCTCTTGAGCCAAGTAGGAAAAGTGATGTTAGTTAAGGCCACCCTTCAAAGCATCTCGATATATTTCCTTTCTCTATTTTGAATCTTGGGTAAGATTCTTGAAAGAATAGAATATATCCAATGCTCATTTCTTTGGTCAAGAGCAAGTGAGAAAAATAAATTTCATCTAGTGGTGTGGGACCAAGTATGCAACAAGAAGGAGGAGGATGGTTTAGGCCTTAGAATATTGAAATCCATGAACAAATCTCTTGTTTCCAAGCAGGGTTGGAGATTGGTTCAAGATAAGAAAGTGGGATGGGTTGATATTATCAAAGCCAAACACATAAATTATGGGAAAATATTTATTAGAGACCCATTACTCATCTAGGGTTTAGATTTTTAGTCTAGCATTATTCATTTTAGATCAGATATATGTAGATGGGGTAGGTGGTGTTTGGGAGATGGTAGGTCTATCGACTTTTGGAGTGATGTGTGGGCGATTGAGGTTCCACTAGAGTCAAGATTAGAGCTAGCTTTAGTCAAAAAAATTATAGATCATTTCTAGGGTAATAGGGTTTATTATTTAATTAAAAGGATTGAATACCACCCCTGATGGAAACCATTCGACTTCCCAAGACTTTTGGTGGGGGAAAGGAGAGCATTTGAAGAAAATTTTCAATATCATTAAATGGATTATAATTCCTATAAGATAAATTCTAGATAGATTCATCTGAGGATTAGAGAAGGATGGGAAATTCTCTATTAAACTAGATTATTTAGCAGTAGATGGTCCTTCTAATACTTTGTTTTTGATAGATAAAATTTGGCTAAAAGGATTGACTTCAAAAATCAACATTTTCTTCTGGCTAGCCATACAAGAAAAATTTCTAACTTTAGACAATCTCAAAAAAAGAGGTATGATTTTACCTAATGCTTGTTTCTTGTGCAAAAATGTAGAGGAATCCCTGCTCCATCTTCTTTTTAGTTGTCCTTTCTCGCAAGAGGTTTTCAACTACTTTTTCAAATATTTGAACATCCAATGGGTGTTTTCAAACAACCTAGAGGATGTGCTGACCTAATGGATTTCTCCCTTCTTTTCTCTTTACCTTCGTTGGTTTTGGAAAGTCAACCTTCCTCATATCTAGTGGTGGATTTGGAAGGAAATAAAATCAAGGGTGTTTAAGTATGCTACTCATTCAGCTAATGCTATGGCTTTGTAGGTGATTTTTTTTTAGAGGACATTAGAACCCTAAATATAAATGTTTTGAATACAAAGCAGGAATGATCAATGGAGAAATATCTTGGATGTAATGTCAATCCTCAACTAGTCATACCTACTGTACCTCCAAAAATATACAAGGTTAAGTGGGAGCCACCTCTAATTGGTTGGCTGAAGTTGAATTTTGATGGTGCATCTAAAGAAAATCTGGATCCTACAAGTATTGGAGGGATGGTAAGAAACCATGACAGCTTGATAATTTTAGTCTTTGCTAATAATCTAGGCTATCAAACAAGTCACTTCAATGAAGCTAGAGCCCTATTCCAAGGATTTTCTCTATTGGATTCTATAAGTTGTAGGAAACTAATCATTGAAGGGGACTCCCTTAATATTATAAATATGGCAAGAGAGACTCAATCTCCTACCTGGACTATTTTGAACCTTCTTCTGGAAGTTCAGAGATACATCCAAAATTTGGAAGAGGTTTAGTTTAAGCATACATACAAGGAAGGTAATTGAGAAATTGATATATTGGCTAACAAAGGAGTTATTCATAATGGTTTAGTGGTGTGGTGGGATAATTTTCCTACGTATATTACTTTTATCGATAATGACCTCATACACAATTAGCCACTCTAGTCAAGTTGTTGTTGATGACTTGGCTGCAAAACTTGGGGGTGCTTGTTGATTTTGGGTTTCCACACCAAATTTCATATCTCCAAGCTATTGTTTCCTCCTTGCAAGCCATAATATCCAATGCAAAATAAATTCTTGCCCTGATGGACTGGCATGCCTGGGAAAGCAATGACCTTATGTGGGAGAATGGAACTGGTGAGTAGCTTAGTTCATGGTTCAGGTCCTACTATTGATCTGTGTTCGGTTGGTTATCTCTAACATCCTAAGTTGGTTTTAATTTATTTTAGGTTTTAAATTATGTATGGTCTTACCTATGTACTGGTTTGGCTTTGGAAAGGGTAACTCCTCTGATTGGTCATTCCTCGATTATTATCGGATGTAAGTAATTTTGACTCCCTCTTTTTGGATGGGGCTTAGTCTCTTTTGTACAAGGTTTGGATATCCTTTCAAAACTCCTTCATCCATCTAATAAAAAAATATTATAATAATATATAATCTAATATATTATATTATATTATTAATATTAATATATTATATTATTAATATTATGATAATATAATATTGAGCCACCTTCATGACTCATAAAGGTAGAGAATTGGCATAATTAGATTAATTTATTAATGATGTTTAGCATTAATAAGAGGGTTTAATTAATTTTCATAAGGGATTGTGCTATGACAAAGACACTAACCATACCTATTAAATTCCTATTTTTTATTTAAGGGTAGAGAAATGGCATCCTTCCTTAGGAATTAAATAATGCTTTTCAAAATAGATCCGTTTTCCAAACTGAGGATGGAGAAAGGGCATATTAATTAAAGCATTATTAAAATAGGAGGCATAAACCCTTTGATGGCAACCTTATACAAATTAAGGGAGGAGAGTAAAATGGGGCCATAATGAAGGATCTTTCTATCATTTAATAATAACTCACCTTTATGACTCATACAGGAAGAAATTAATAGTTTAATAAAGGCATCTTTCAAGAAGACCTTTATATAAGCCTAAGAGATATTAGTTGGAGTTAGGCTAGAATGAAACACAAGGATAATACTATGCTAAGCATATTATGAGGACTTGGAGTCTAGCATGAGAGGGAAAGCATGAGGAGGCAATCTTGGAAGGCTGCCTTGGGAGTATTAGGAGGCCTATTGGAGGAGAAGGAGAATTCAGGTGGACTCCTTTCATGATTATAATTTTCTCCTAATTGCTTTTATATCTAAAGGATTATCTTTCCTTCTATGCTTTGAATATTTTCCATTAATACATGCTTTGTCTTTGATTAATTAGGTGATATAGAATATCTTCTCATTTAATACATTTTTTGTATATGATTACTTTTAAAAGCTTAGCAAATAAATATTTGTCTATAGTATGGATAGACTCCATTAATGGCTGCTTTTATGCTCTATTTATGCAATATGGGATTTAATTGGTTTAACATGTGGTGTTAAAAATTGATGTTATGGTCAAAATTGACCGAATATTTTGAAAGACTATGATTAAACCATTTGATTACCAACACCCTTTTGATTCTAGATTTTCCTTTAGGAATAATTAGAGATAAAATGGAATAAGGTCTTATTTTGGAATAATTCAAGATTAAATGGATTAATATCCCCTTTTGGAATAATTAAATATTAAATGGACTAATCTCTTATTCTGGAATAATTTAAACTTAAATGGATTAATCTCTCCTTTTGGAATAATTAGAGATTAAATGGACTAATCTCTTCTTTTGGAATGATTTGAAATTAAATGGATTAATCTCCCCTTTTGGAATAATTATAAATTAAATGTACTAATCTCTTCTTTTGGAATAATTTGAGATTAAATGGTTAATCTTCCATTTTTTGAATAATTAGAGATTAAATGGATTAATCTCTTATTTTGGAATAATTTGATATTAAATGGATTAATCTTCCCTTTTGGAATAATTAGAGATTAAGTGGATTGATCTCCTTTTTTTATTAACCTCCTCTTGGATTTACTAAGAGACTAAGTGAATTAATCTCCCTATTGATTTAATGAATGCATATTTTTTGAAAGGCAATATTTTTGTATTTTGAAAAATGAAACTTGGTTTTCCTTACAAATGAGAAGGTCTTGTTTTATAATGAATATAGTTAATGAATATGGATGACTTAGATGAATGTATTTATGTTTCCAAATTATACGATTAAGTGCTTGAATCTATGCTTAACTTTTGGTTAAGGAAAGATAAATTATCTAAGAAAAGTATGGGTTTATCTTAGAGTGTCAATTAGAAATTAAATAAATGTCTAAGAGAAGTAGGGGCTTATCTTAGTATGTCATTTCATCATGGTTTTTTTATTGAATGGATGTAACTATTCATATGTAGGAATTGGGGAAGTTCTAAGTTATGATAGAACTGTGGAAGTTGTAAACTAATGATAGAAATGTGGAATTTCTAAGATGATGATGGAACTATGGAATTTATAGGTTCCTCATAAAACAATCTTTGGGAAAGAATGACATGGAGTTCATTATTGAAGGGATTACAAGGTCCCTTCTTGAAATTTATCTTATACAATATGATATGAATGTGGATAAATATTAAGAGAAGTAGGGGTTTCTCTTAGTATGCCATTTAATAATGGTTTGCTTATTGAATGAATGTAACCATTCATAGATAAGAATTGGGGAATTTCTAAGTTATGATAGAATTGTGGAAGTTCTAAACTAATGATAGAACTGTGGAAGTTCTAAGATGATGATAGAACTGTGGATATTCTAGGTTTTTAATAAAAAAATATTTGGGAAATAATGAATGTGGAGTTCATTCTTGAAGGGATTATAAGGTCCCTTCTTGAAATTTAATTTATACAATATGATTTTTGAAAACATGATACCTTGTTTGATGAAAAAAATGTTATTACTAAATATATTTGGAAAGAATGATGTCCTTTTGTAACATAAAAAATAGTGGAAATTGTTATGTAATATACGGATGCTCTTGGAAAATGAAATTATAGAAATTCCTTAAATTGATTTTTTTGGAGAAAATTATGATTATATAATGAAAATATATCTTTGAGGTTGGGTTTTTCCCTTAGGGTTTTCCCAGGATAAATGTGGTTTTATCTTTGATACTTTCATCTACTATTTTAGTTTATTGTATGTTCTTTAATGAAAGGTTATTAATATGTATAGTCTTTTTCTAATATGGAATACGAATAAATTCATGTCTTCTCCATATGATGTAAATATTATTGTTCCTTAAAGATGAATATGGATATCTAATGTATGGATTTGGAATTATGAAATATTTACTTTGATTTTTTTTTAAATTGTAGTTATGTAATGGATTCGGTATATTATTTATATTGCTTAGATGAAGAGCCTTTTGAGCTTGTGTATATCTATATAATGTAATATTAGTATTACATGAATTGATTAATAATTTAAGAAATTGATATACTTCTTATAATTTATGTAATTTACTTGTTCATTATTAGAGATGTTCCTTGAAGGTTCTTATTTAAGAATAGATATTGTGGGTAGATCTCTTAGAGGTTAATAATGAGAGTAGAGACTCTTAATACATTGTAAAACCTAAAACATGATGTTGACAATACTTGAGAGATGTTGCAGGGTAGGCAACACTCGATTCTCCTTAATTTTGATTACTTTGGATGACATAGCCCAAAGGGTTCCCAAAATTTAGCTTTAGGAAGGTCCTAAGAAGGAAAGCTTCGATAAGATATCCTACCATGGAGGTATGGAGTAACATCATAAGTTTGGTGTTGCCACCTTGAATGGATAGTAATGGGTAGCCAAGTTATTTATCACGAGGAGTGATAAATACCTTAATTAGCTAGTTTAGTAATCAAGCACTAATCACAAAATAGCTCACCATGGAGGTATAGGTATCTAGGCTTCAAGGCATTATACTTAGTGTTAGAGTTAGAGTATATAATATTATTTGGTCATGTAAATGTACCACATTTGGTACATAGTTAGAGTATGATATTACTTTAGGGGGAAGTTAGTTAGTTACTTAAAGTAATGTAATAAATGCACAAATGACAATGTGCAAGGTGTCCCCTTGTACAACTAGGTAGAGTGTTGGCTAAGGAATATATCTTCCTATATAAAAGGCCTCATAGAGACATATCATATCAAGTGCATTTTAGTAGAGAGTAGTAGATAGTAGTAGAACTCCTATATAGAGTACAATGTAGCTCTTTATCTTGTATTAATGGAGTGACCATTACCTCCATACTACATTGTATTTTTGTCATTTCTATTTATAGTGTATTTCAATCATATTGCAAAATTACTTTCTTTCAAATTTTTTACATCTTATTAGGACCTATGTTAGATCTTTCCCATATATCCTCAAAAGCTAACAATGGTATCAAATCCATAGTGAATCAAGATAGGAATAGGGAGAGTCACAAGTGAGGAATGAAATAAATATTAATTATAGGATTTCTAATATTACATCTGGCTAGAGTATTTCCACAGAGTTGAAAGAAAAATCATGAATACTAGGACTCAGCATTTCATTCCTCTAGTTTGATGAATCAACTAGTGAATATTACTGATATCAAGAGATCTAGATATTTCCATACTGACCATTATCTAAAGTTATTTACTATAGCAAAATAGAAATTATGAAAGAGACTCCATGAGTAAAGTCTTGGTGAAGTTTAGAGATTGAAGATCTCCATTACTAGATTGAAAAAAATCACATTAAAAAAAAAGGTCATAGAAGCCTTGATCTATAAAAATATCATAGAAGCCTTGGTTCAAAATTATAAATTCTTCCATTTTAGTTTCTAACAACTTGTTGCAGGAAAAGGAGATTCAATAAAAAGGTTGGGAAGCTTCCTATAAAAGAGCTAGGAAGAATATCCTCTTAGAATCATTCCAGCACTTGCAGCAATAAGGATAATACTAAAGACTTTAAATACCTTAAAAAAATATCTCATTACAAAAGCTACAAATCCTACAGATTACAGAAGTGAAGAAAATACCACAGTAGCCTTATAGTAGACTCAAGGAAGAATAGAATCAGAAGTTGAGTTAAGAAGGAGATAGGAGATTTGTGATCTTCATTCAAGAACAATACCTATAGAGGATAGAATCATAGAAGGTCATAGAATCCTTAATTTTGAAGAAGACTTTAGAGAAGAATTCTTGATTTAGAATAAAGACTCCAAAGAAGAGTTATTGAAGAAGACTCTAGATAAGAATCCATAAAATAGGATATTTATGATCTCCTTTACTGATTAAATACTTATTTCAAAAGAATCTAAAGATATATGAAGTAGATCTCATTGAAAAACTTCCAATATTGGGAGAGATAAAAAGAGACTAACAGAGCCCTATTCCTAATAAAATAAGTAGAAAATTTTAAATATCCTAGAAGATCTCATCACCAACACTTCCAGAAGTAGAAGGTTCAAGAAAAGGTCTCAGTTGCAATACTAGATAAGTTGCAATATAAAAGACATTGGAGAAGTATCCAGGAGGAAAAAATAAGTCTTAGAGAACCTTATTGTAGATATCACTGAAGCACCATCAAAATATTTCCTAGGATAATGCATTGGAGAAATCCACTACTAAAGATAAAGCCCTTGATAGTAAAGAACTTGGGACAATTATTGCCATCTAAAAACAAGCCCAAGAGAAGAAGAATTTTGCAAGGAGTTTCAAATTCTAAAATAATAATCTAGTGAAGACCTCAATAAATTTAGAATATTGAGAAGAAGACCATGTTTGAAGATATAATTCAACAATAATATTGAAGGAAGATTCAGATAGAAGAAGCCTACCAAATCTGAGAGATTTGGGGATTAACTCTCATAGCAATAAGGTACATTTTAGAGATAATATTTATTTGAATATATAATAGAAAATAGAATATCACTGGAAGGATTAGGCCACCAAATCCTAGGCTCAAGATAGAAGGTTTGATACCACAGTTTGGTGAAGTATGAATCTATTCAAGATAGTCAACATTTAGCTACGAATTCATCCACTACAAGGTAGCAAATTGGTGAATCAAACATAAATATCTACATATAATTCAAAATACATTGAAGGTAAGCAACTAGGATGCAATTAGTTAAACTTCAAATTAGGTTTCATTATCAAATTCTATTAAGCACCATATTTGGATTAAAATTTAGAAGAAGAACCACTATTTTAGTCTTCAAGAAAGTACAAAAAGGAGAATTCATTTTAATATATATTTGCACATTTAATAGGAGTTAGATATTTTCAAAAGAAATAAAATTATCATCTACTTTTTATCTATTTAGAAAGCAAGAATACTACATCCTACAATATTGATTGTAGTGAAAATTGCAGAATACTCATTAAGGGTTCATTACATATTACTCTTGAAAAGTTGTAGAAGATTATTAAGTGCATTTAAAATTATTTTAAGAGTCTATTGCAGCAAGAAGGATAGATTATTGTTACCATTAAAGTGCATTATTAATCCATTAGCACTACATTGGCTAATATTTAACTAGTTACTCTCAAAAGGATTAGTTTTTGTTTGTTGATTGTTAAATATCAAGGACACAAAAACCAGTAGATTATCAAAGTGTCTAGAGACACTATTTGGTGCATAGAACCTATAATATTTTGTGGCCCAAAGAAGCCACCAAAAATTAGATCATATTCCTCCAAGGAAGTGGAGAAGAAAACCACCATAAAATCAACAAAAGAAGCTTCAAATCAAGACTTGGTGAGTCTCATATTCAAAGTGCACTAAAGGCTATTTATAGAAAAAAATAGTGCAAAAATTACTTCTACAAAAACTTCCATATACGTGGTTATTAGCTTGGGTTTATTACCAAAGTAACCAAGAAAAGGAGAGAGTTGTCTTGAAAAAGAAACAATGTCAAATCAACCCTTGCCTACAAGAAACTACCATTAAAACCAAGATAATAGAGTACTAAATGAGGTGCAAAAAGAAGGTACTCTATCTACAATTTTATTTACATTGTCTTGCACCAGAATAATCTATCCTACATAGGAAATAGTACAAAGTTTAAAGTGCCTCAAAAGCACATTCTTATTAGGGTAAAATAGCCCAAGGTATCATATAATAACACACTCCACGCAAGAGAATAGATCCTCTCAAAAGGATCATATCTTCTATGATTTGTATAGTCGAACCTGCAAGCAAAAAAAGCACAATACAAAGAAAGAAGAAGTGTTATATTCAAGGGAAATATTATCTACAAAAAGGATTGCATAATAGGTTGAAAAAAATAAGGGAAAAAAATCACTATATATATGTCCAAGGATCATCTTTGGATTATTTTAAACTCCACCATAGAAGTTCTTGAAGCCTTCAATATCATTGCTCAAATCCTACCTCCAAGTTTCCAAAGGTGTTGCACTCCACTCCAGCTAGAACCAACTCATACCAAGCACAATCGAACAAAGGTAGAGTTGGTCGTGTTGCATTGTTAATAAGGGTATTGCAAAGATATTTTGAATAGGTTTTACGTAGAAATCCCATGCACAAAGGGAAGGTAACACTTGGCACCTAGAAGGAAACCCTAGCATTTTCTACACGAGCACCCATCCATTGCATGTTTCACCAAGAAAATAATACAGGGGATAAGGTTGGTGTGTTAGAAGGAAGAAGACTCATGTCATCAAAAATAATGAGCACTCATCCAAGACTATAACACTCATCCTTTACTAAGAAATTTTTTTACAAGTGGTAATAAGCATCTTCTCGTCCCTCAAGCACTCAAAGATAATCGATGTGAAACTTGTCACACATTTCAAGATTCCTCTTCTATAAAAATGTTTCAAATAGAAAAATGTCAGCATTCATAGCTAAATAGTAGCATTCATAACTAAATATCTAAAGTCATATCCAAATTCATTATAGCATTCATAGCCAAATAAATAACAACATTCATAGCCACATTCATAGCACATTTGTAGCAACCTGAGTTGCAACATGGAAGAAAGTTGAAGAGCATTAAAGGCTCTAGTCAAGGGAGGTCAAAGACTCCATAATTGAGGCACCACCATCCAATCATTGAAGCCAAGGAATAATCAAAGCATTCCATTGGCTATAGAACCCAAAGAAAAGACATAAAGCTTACTATCATCTACGACCAAATTCAACATAGAATATTTTGGGTTTGCAACATTACATAGGTAATAATTTACCTTATTCTAATTTGCTTTCATTAATAGGAGTTATAAGGATATAATATAAGGTTGAAAACTATAGGGAAATCAACCACATTTGAAAGCAAAAAATAAAAGAAATTTATAGCTTAATATTTGCAAATTAAACTTAGGAGAATTAAGGATTTCTACCTAGAAAATTAAATTTCCATTATTGCAAATATTATTGTTTTCTAATATTCCAAATTTGGGAGTTATAAGGAATAATACACAAAATTATGATATTGGAATTTAGAAAAAATAAATATCAAATATCAAAATATATAAAAATAAGGTTCATTAAGAATTATCAAGAGTTGGAAATGAATTAGTATTCTTGTCTTAAAATTGCATTAAAGGGGTAAAATAAATCCAGCCATTAGAATCTCATCAAATTATAAAGTGCTTAGTTCAATAGGAGAAATAAGGAGTGACAAAATTTGATTTTTGTATTTACAAAACTTTACAAAATCAACCTAAAATTGAACTACTATTCACAAAAATATCTTTATCACTCATACAACATATTCAAAATCACTAGGGATACATAAGGCATTCTAAAAAACTTGATAATAATAGCATTCATTCAAATATTATCAAGTACTCAATCCATTTTGGAGTCATAAGGTAGACTACTACAAATATTCTACAAATGAATTGCAAGAAATACTATTTCAAGGCACTATCAAGTCACTTTATATTCTAATCTAGGAAGCTATAAGGATGTCCACCTCAAGCAATACAATAAACAATAATATGAACAACACTATCAGAAAGGAGAGAGCAAGTGTCATAAAAAGTGGAATCAAGAATTCACTTATAAAGTCTGAAGGAAACTTAGATCCTACCTCAAAAAGGATACATAGTGAAGCTTTAAAAGATATGTTTGAAACAATGGAGCATTACCTACATGCTCAACTCACTAAAGCAATTGATAATGGAAAGAATGACATTCAAATTCCTTTAGAATATGGAAGCATATTGTACATGGCACTACTTACATTCAAATGTTATAAGGATGAAAATATGGAATAGAAGAAATTATAGAATTACTTAAACTAAATATAGAAATGGATGAATCATCTCTAGCAAAGATATTTCAATCCTCGTGTAGTATTAGTACTTCAAGTTCTACTAACTCAAAATCTTATCATGATGCTCTAAGTGTATGTTCAAAAACCTCTATACAGGGCATAGAGAATGATGACAAGGACAAAAGCAAAGAAATAATACTCTTGCAAGAAATAGGTGATAGCACATCCACCTATGAAAGTACTGACTCCAACAAAGAAGAAGAAGAAGAAGAACCAATCCATGGAAGCACATAGTGCAATGTAAATTAAAAGGAATAAGGAGCAGACCAAGCTGAAGATCATTCTCAAGAAGAAGATCCATATTGAATATTGAAATCTTCAATACCCAAATAATGTAATACAGGGGGGTGTTAGAGTTAGAGTATATTATATCATTTGGGTCATGTAAATGTACCACCTTTGGTACATAGTTAGAGTAGGATATTAATTTAGAGGGAAGTTAGCTAGTTACTTCAAGCAATGTAATAAATGCACAAGTGGCAATGTGCAAGTTGTAATGTGCAAGGTGTCCCCTTGTACAACTAGGTAGAGTATTGGCCAAGGAATCTATCTTCCTATATAAAGGGCCTTATAAAGACATATCATATATCAAGTGCATTGTAGTAGAGAGTAGTAGATAGTAGTAGAACTCATGTATGGAGTACAATTTATATCTTTAGCTTGTATTAATGGAGTGACCATTATCACCATATTACATTATATTTTCATCATTTATATTTATAGTATATTTCAATCATATTGCATAATTACTTTCTTTCATATTTTCTACATCTTATTAGGACCTGTGTTAGATCTCTCCCACTACATATATCCTCAAAATCTAACACTTATATCCATAAGTTAATAGAAAATGTGGCCACATCTTTATCACTTGAGTGTCATCTATAATGACTAGTCTCAGTTGTGGTATATCTAGGAATGACAAAGAAATTTGGAATACATCTAACAATACTCTAGGTTGTGTAGCCCAAGGTGGGTATTTTATAAATCTATGTGAACTTTATCTATTGAACTTAAAATATTTTGTAAAAAAATGATTAGTCTATCAATGGGGTTTAGTTAACATTGGGGTTGTTACAGCAACAATGTTAGTGTTATTATAAACCTTCAAAATATTATCTTATGGAATGCCAAACAACAAAATCCCAAAAGGAGATACTCCAAATTGGACAAACCTCTTTCAATAATCCTAGATAAACTCCAAAATTCTAAAATAATAGAGCTTATTACTATGAAACCTATCAAGCCTTAAAGAGGAAAGGCTCCTTTGTTTCATCCTAATGATTAAAGTGCCTTCCACTACATCAATGGCCATGTGATTGTCATATGTATGACCTTAGGAATATGATATAATACATAATTAACAATGGCCAAGTTATTCTTAATGGTTCTAAATCTTAATCTTATTCCAATCAAGATCTAGAAATCTTCTAAAATCCACTACCTAATAATAATCAAAATCAAAATTCAATGAATAATATTCACTACAGGAATGATACACAACCATGTTTGTGTTGTAACAAAGCAATGTGTTGTAACAAAGCAACAATAAAATCCATCATTAGATAATCCTTCAATACCACCTTTGGTCCATACAAAAATAACTTCACCTAAAGTACCTCTTCTAATCATTCAATTAAGAACTAAGGCCAAGGGTACCTTTGATTTATTGTGACAACTTGAGAGCAACCAAACCAAAATTTACCTTCTTAAACTCCTCATGTATTCTTCGGCTCATAAAGATATCTTGCTTAAAAACTAGAGTGAATAAGTGATTCCTAAAGACCTTAATCTAAATTATATTAATTTTTTAGTGAGATCTATTGGGATTTACCATGCAACCATATTATTTTATGAGGATGATATTCCTCAAACCTCTATGGTTAGATATCTCTCATTATAAATCATAGGCCATATCTATGACAAGTTCATCAACTAAATTTTAGTTAATAAATGTTTTAGTCTCAATATCTGCAACCTAATATTCATCATTTATTATATGCTATCTAAACAATATTTGTAGAAATCTCTTATTATTATTAGGTCTTTTGAGAATGGGGAATGTGATCTAGTAGTACTATAGTATTTTTCCTTAAATTCAGATACCACACTCTCAATAATATCTTAAATGTCATGTCATGTCATAACTTATAATATATTTTTTAAAAGGCCATGTATCCCTAAGATATAGGGCATCCCTTCAACTCTTCATTAGTGCCTTAAGAACAAATATAAGGGAAAGACATCATATTCTAACCGATCCTAAACCATTTGTTTATTGTTAGGTAATTGAGGTTTATAATCCCAAAGCTCTTATTTACCCTTCTCTCAATTCATATATTGAATTATCGTCATCATTTTCTTAATATCCTATATCTAATGCATTAAGGTCTCTCACCTTAATTAATCCATCTAACAATAAACTTAAGGATCAAAATGGAAACTCAATCATCGATAATGATAACAAATAAAATAATAATCAATTTGTCCTAGATCTAGCCAAGCTCCTTCCATCTCCTTGAACCTTAGGATTACCCTCTAGAAATAATGTTAAAATAGTATAAATATAAAGTTACTCCATTTGTGCTAGTAATGCCAATGAGGAGAAAATCCATGGTAGTAACCGTTACCTGGTTGAATGACAATACATTTTGTGCTTCTTTTCAAACTCATCCCATTCCTAAACAAATGCTCTCCAATATGGAATATGAGGGTAAATTACTAGGCCTATATGATAAAGGTATCAAAGATCACTTATAGAATGAAGCATATCCAAGGTACTATAGGATAGGTTATATCTATAACCGTAGTTAGTCTTTACCTACTTTTTCTAGCAACATCAAAGTCATCCATCCTGGTAGGGTGTCCCATGGAAACATCATTTTTTTAATAGATTGGATTATGATGAGGATGATGATAAGGGATCATCATTTATCATAAATCCTAGTTTCTCCAAATTTATCTGATCTATCAATGTAAATATCCTAACCTTACCCTTCCTTGATTTCATTCCTAGCAAAAATAATTATGAATTGGAGGGCATTTCAAGCAATTCTTCTCAAGATGGTCCTCCTAACTATTTAGCACAAAACAACTCCTATTTTGGAGGATTATTTTCCCAAATAGCCAATGTTGCCATCTCACATCCAATCGATGATAGTAATCCAACTTTAGATTCTATAAATCTAGAGAGCCTATGAGTGCTACAAGCTCCACCTATATTATAAAATTAATCTTGAATTTTCATTTAGGAATCTATGAATATCAACATTATAATTACAAATGATACTAATATTCTTAAGCTAGGTAAATTCTTGACCCCAACTAAGTGTGATAAATACATGAAGCTCTTAATAAATTTTAAACATATATTTTTATGGTCCTACTTGAATATGCCTAGTCTTGACCCTTCCCTAGTTGTCAATCATCTAGTCATCACTCTTGGTGCAAAATCCATAAATAGAAATTATATAAAATGAATCCAAATGTCACATTACTAGTCAAAGAGGAGCTCCAAAAACTCCTTGATGTTAGATTCATTAGAACCATTGACTATTCTAACTATATATCTAGCATTGTTTCTATTTATAATAAAATAGGTAGTGTTATAGTGTGCATTTAATTTCAATATATCTACAAAGCATGTCGCAATGATAAGTTTCCTCTACCAAAAATAGACATGATTGTCGATTTTACTACAAAATGTGGAATTTTATCTTTTATGGATAGATTCTCAAGATATAATCAGATCAATATTACCCCTATGGACCAAGCCAAAACATATTTCACCACCCCATAGAGAACCTTCTATTATCAAGTCATATCCTTTGGTTTGAATAACATAGGGGTTTTCTACCAAATAGCCATGTCATAATGCATCACATCATGGAAGACTATGTTGATGAGCTTCTTAGTTGTTATTTAAACTAAGATCATGTTCAATATCTAGGACATATATTCAAGTAGTTGAAGGAGTTCTAGGTATACCTAAAGCCTTAGAAATCATATTTGGGGTTATATTAGGAAAATAATTAGGATTCATTCTACCCCAATATGAAATTAAATTTGATCCTAATAGAATATCATAAATTATAAATATTCCACCCCCTCAAACTCTAACATAGCTTAGGAGCTTTCAATACAAAATCCCATGTAAATATTCATCACCCAGGTAGCCAACAAGTGTAAACCTTCACAAATATTTTAAGGAAGGATTTGATCTTCAAATAGGATGTTGACTATCAAGTGAGCTCCAATACCTTAAAATCCTACCTTTTATCTTCACCTAATCTCATTGGTCCCTTGTTTTCATACATAGTAGCCACCAACCATACCTTAGGAGATATGTTTGCATAGTATGATGTCCAACATATAGAAATCACTATTTTCTATATCATTAGGACTTTGGTCAATTACAAAGTCCAATACACATCCTTAAAAAATATTTTCCTATTTTTAGTGATTACCCCTAAGAATTTGAAACACTATATGCTCAACCATAAAACCTTTGTCATCACAAGGGTTGATCCCCTACACTATATCATGTCCAAGCCCCACATCTAAGTGGGTCATTGCACTTTGTGAATTAAAACTTGAGTTTGTCAACCAAAATTCTATGAAAGGTTAGGTCACTACTAACCACTAGTAGTTCCACCTTTAGAATATAGTCATCCTTTAGTGATAGACTTTCTTGATGAGTCAATATTCAATCTAGAAGTAGATTAATCTAAATATTGGACTCTATACTTTGTTGGTACTAAATGTGTGAAAGGAGTATGGGTAAGAATCATCTTGGTCACACCTCAATAGCAACTAATCCCTTTTTTTTTTGAGAAAACATTTTCCTTTACCAATAATATCATTGAGTATGAAGCTCTTATCCTAGGGCTACAAGAAACATTAGCTCTCTAGGTTTAAATTCTTTCTATATTGGAGGACTCTTAGCTAGTAGTTAATCAAATCAATGGTTTCTATAAAAATAAACATGATAAGATCAAGCTATACAAGGGTATGTTCAACAAATTAATGGCTACTTATAACAAGATTATCATTGATGCTATCCCCAAATCTAATAATTGTTATGTTGATGTTATGGCCTTGATTGAATCCCTTATTCCCTTAGAGCTAGATAGTGAACAAGCTATAAACATCATCTATTAAATTATCAATATTTCAACCTTAAAATCTAGTTATCTTTCTCTAGAAGTTTTTTCTATAGAAACAACTTCACCCTTTGATCCCTAGTACAAGGATATATTTTCTTATCTTAAGGATGATACTTTTTTCGATGTTTTGAATCATAATAAACATAAGAACCTCAAGCAACGAGCATATAGACATGTCATAATTAGTATATTTATATTGTCATACCCTTTATGGAATTTTGCTTAGATACTTAGTTGATGCCCAAATATTCATCAAGGAAGCCCATGATGGATCATGTGATAGACACTTTAGCAATGTTTTCATTACTAAAAAACTCCTATAAATGAGTTATTATTGGCCCTCCATGGAAAAGGAATCTTAAAACTATGTCAAGATGTATGATAAATATCAAAAGCATGACAACCTTATCAACATCACATCCCAATCCCTCTTATCCCTAACCTCACCATGGTATTTCTCCATTTGGGGGTTCAACATTATTGGGAAGATAAACCATATTTTATCTAATGGATATAAATTTACGTTAATGGATACTAAATACTTCACCAAATGGGTCAAAGCTATTATCTTAGCTTCAACCACTAGATTTCAAGTCTCCAAGTTCATCCTCAATCGGATCCTTAGAAATTATGGAAATCCTTCTATGCTAATATTGTTGAGGAATATTACATTATTTGGTACATGCTAATTATTGAGATCCAATCAATTAGATTTTATTCATGCATTCAGATATTTATACATGGATGAATTAGTTGAGTTCGGTGAGAACCAACTCAACTAATTAATAACCTCCCCAACTATGTATATCCGATGCAATGTAAAATAATGTAATAATAGTGTAAACTATAATAGTGGAAACTATAACCTATAGTTTATTCTAACATCCCCCCTTATTACATTATTTGGATATACAAAGTTGTTGGTGAAACAAGTCAAATTTGACACGTGCAAGTGCCTTGGTGAGAATATCTGCAACTTGTTCACCAGTGGGAATGTACTGAAGTTGAATATGGTGCTTTGGAACCTCATCGTGAATGAAATGACATTGTGTGTCAATGTGCTTGGTTATTTCATGAAACACAAGATTCTTGACAAGTTTCAAAACACCCTGATTATCGCAAAACAAGTGGATTGGATGATTCTTTGGAAGACCCATACTTGTCAGAATGTGATGTAGCTATATAACCTTGCATATTGCATCACAAGCTATGCAATATTATGCCTCTATAGAAGATAAAGCAACTACCTACTACTTCTTACTATGCCAAGAGATAGTTCTATATCCAAGATGGAAAATGTATCTGGAAGTGGATTTTTAATCATCAATAGATCCAGCATAGTATGAGTCCATGTATCCCTGTAAGAAGAATTTTTCATTCTTCTTGTACTCCAGGCCATAGTCTGTACTACCATGGATATAATATAGAACACGTTTTGTTGCTTTCCAATGACTCACTTTAGGCTCCTACATGAACCTTGAAAGATATCCAATAGCAAAACTAAGATCAGGCTTGGTATTTGTTAGATATATGAGACTCCCAATTAGTTGACGATAGAGAGTTCCATCTACCTGAGGTGAAGTATCATATCATGATAACTAAAGCTCTAGTTCCATTGGTGTTGTTTTTAGCTTGCAATTAGTCATGTGATACTTTTATATCAATGTCTTATCATACTTCTATAGACACCCAAAATGTGTCATGTTTAGGAGACTACCCATATGGACACATTCGTAAACCATATGAATCCTCTTGGATCTCTCCAAGAGCAAGTAGTGATCTTAACCACTCAAATAGGGTAGTTCTAGCCCACCCAGGCTTGGTCGCTCTCAATCATAGTGACCACCACACCTGGCTACTGAAGACCGCTAAACCTAACAACATCCAGCACCATGCATAACCTGACCATGAATTTGGGCCCATATCACGTAGTTTGACTACATCTTTGCATGGCTAATAGGAATATTTTGGTGAGGATCTCCCTGAGTTCCTCCTAATTGCCCCTTCAATGTCATTCTGTGATTGATGCTTCCCATCTAGTACGGCCAATAGTATGCAATTTTTATGCAAGCTTCTCCAAGAAGCCAAATTCTAGATCTAAGAGGGAAGTCTACATATATACTCTCCAAAAAAAATTAAAATATCTAAAAAAATTTAGAGTTATGCAACAAAGCCCTATCGAAACGAAGAACTAAGATACATCCCTTTAAGGAGAATTTGAGCGTCGTCTAGTTGAGCTACTACCATACACCATTTTTTAGACTCATTGTTCCCAACCACCAATCAGTGTAGGAGACACACCCAGTGACCCTTGAACATCAATTATGGTAAATAGGATAGTGCAATAGCCCCTGATTCATAAGGTGAAGAGCTTCATATCAAGGATGTTATCTCAGACAGTGGCCCGTAGGCATATTTTATGGTATAAATGTTATTTCCATTTACTTTAGTCTAGATTCATTATTGCTTGATTCTTTAGTTAGTCATAGCTCAACTATAATTTCATTAACACATCTATTTCATATTTCTTAGCTTTCCATGCACTTATTATCCTATTTATGCTTGTATTTTATTATTATCATGATTATTCATATCTTTTAACAAATGCCTCACCCAAAAAGGTATCCCATACTACTAAGTGTGCTTTGTTGTTTCCATGAGTGCAGGTATAGATCTTTAGGACCATATTGAAGTAGCAGGAGCACAAATATCCCTCCAGGACCATATCTAGATAAGGGGGCATCAGTAAGCCCCCCATACAATTTTGTGTACGACACCAGGAGGCCTCCATAGGTGCATCATTCCCTTGTGGGAAATACATCCAATCGTTGCTCTATATTGTGTAAATATTTGTATCAAAATTATGGGTATCCCTAAGAGGTACAAACTTATAACCAAAACATCTTTATGTATTTTCTTACTTTTGTGTTGGATGTGCTTTTAGTACTTTCATTTTGTGCAAGTGATTATATGCATAATAAATCAAAATCACAAGTAGGATAGCCAAGGAGCACACTTCCTAGGGTCGCATAGATGGTGATCATGGTGGGACCCCCACTAGGTTTTGTTTTCCAATTAGTTTATTTACATTCATGGGTTTTTCTATGTGCAGGTTTGGCTGCTTTGTTCAACAACAACTTGCAAGTCTTGGCGCTCTAGTCAACAACAACCATCAGATCTTAGCCACTATAGCTATCAACAACCAGTAGTAGAGTATAGTAGAGCTCAAAATTTTCATCATCAAAGCAATATTTGAAGTTGGTTTCATCCTCTATTTTCTCTGTGTTTTCTTTTTGCAACTTTTATTTCCATAAATTGTGGCTACAACTATGTTCGGTGATTATACCCTGCAATCCCTTCCTAAAATTGCCTCTGATCGTAATCTCATTTTTTTGGAGATCCCTAACTCTTTTTCCTTCAAGAAACCTTTTAGATTTCAATCTATGTTGATCAAACATTCCAGTTTTAGAGATAACTTAATTCAGTGGTGGCAACAGCCTGTCAGGGGTAGTGCAACTTTAAACTTCTTTGGAAAATTAAAGTTTGTTAAGGAAAAGCTTCAAACTTGGAACAAAGAGGTCTTTGGGAACCTCTTTTAAAATAAAAAAAAATTTGTTGAAATTTTGAATATAATTGATCAGAGGATTCAACATGGTGATGCTGATGAAACTACTAGGCAGGAGGAACGGATAAAACTAGCAGAGTTTCATAACATTTTGGCCTGTGAGGAAATGTATTAGAGGCAAAAATCAAGGGTTCTTTGGTTGAAATATGGAGATTCAAATTCCAATTTTTTTCACATCACCATGCTTAGAAATAGAAGAAATAACAAGATAATTTTTTTTTAAAAAGTAGATGGTTCTATTACTTAGGACTTAATAGAAATCAGAAAGGAGACAGTAAATTATTTCAATTCTATCCTTGGTCAGGAATCGCAGTGTAATGAGGAGGCCAAATATACTTTTGCAATCCATTCCTAGCATAATAAATGAGGATATAAACCTTAATATTCTAGCTCCTTTTTCTGATGAGAAAATTAAGGAAGCCTTATTTAGTGTGGAGCCAGACAAAGCCTTGGGACCCGATGGCTTTCCCCCTCATTTCTATCAATATTTTTGGGACATCATAAGTGAGTTTGTAATTTTGCTATCATATAATTCCAAGCAAGAAATCATATCCCAAAAGGTCTCAACTCTAATTTTATTTCTCTAATTCCTAAGAAGAAAACCCCTCAGGCCAATCAGTCTATGCAATGTTTATTACAAGATCCTAACTAAACCCATGGAAAATAGAATGAGATATATTATATCCTGCATCATAGATCCATGCTAGGGAAGCTCTGTCTAGGGTAGGTCAATCTTGGATGGAGTTATCATAGTTCATGAAGCTCTGCACTCTACTCATAAGACTAACAGGTTTGTTTTTGCCCTCAAGCTTGATATGAACAAAGTATTTGACAAGATAAATTGGGACTTTTTGATTGTTGTCCTCCTTAAGTTTGGTTTCACCACAAATGGGTTAATTTTATCAAATAATGCATTTCTAAAGCATGGTTCTCAATTTTGGTTAATATAACAACTGTTGGTTACTTTCAAAGTCACAAAGAAATTTGGCAGGGGGACCCTATCAGCCCCATGTTATTCATCATTATGGCAGAATCTTTACGCAAAACCATAAAAAATGCTTGCATTTCAAGGATAATATCATAAATCAAGGCAACATCTCTCACTAGGGTTGTTTATCACCAACAATTCATCGATGATACCCTTCTATTGACTAATGCGTCGGTGGTTAAGGCCAAAAGAATTAAATACATCCTGCAATTCTATGAGGACACTACTGGTCAAAAAGTTAATTTCAGTAAAAGCAAGTTATATTTCTTGAACACCCCCATTCAGAGGCAAGGAAGAATTACAAAAATTTTAGGGTGTGATATAGCAAACCTCCCCACTTCGTATCTTGGTCTCCCTCTTTTCATTAGTTCTCTAAGAGAGTTAATGTGGGATAGGGTTATTAAAAGAATTAAAAAAAAACTTGTTGGATGGAAAGGTCATCTTCTATCTCAAGCAGGAAAGCTGACCCTCACTAAGGCCTCTCTTCAGAGCATTCTAGTCTATTTCCTCTCTATTTTCAAAGCCCCTGTGAAGGTTTTCCATAAAATTGAGAAACTCCAAAAATAATTTTTATGGACTGGATCAGAGGAGAAAAAAATGATACACCTTGTAGGATGGACCAAATTGTGTAGACCGAGAGAAAATGGGGGCTTAGGTCTGAGGAGAATTTCTCATATGAATTTAGATTTACTAGCTAAGTAGGCATGGCACCTCATTTTTGGTGAATAAAATGAATGGAAAGCTATCATCAAATGAAAGTATCTTCAAAATATGGAATTTCTAAGTGACTCAGTTCCAATCAGAGGTTCTGCTTTTTGGAAAACAATTCTCAATTGTAAGGAAATCATCAAAAAATATTTAAGATGGGTTTTAGGCAATGGTGAAAGGATAAATTTTTGGAATGACAAGTAGGCTAAGGACAAACCACTGACGCAATATACTTAGTCTGAATTAGAGATATCACGGAAGAACTCATTGGTAGAAAAGTCTTTGATTATATGGTTGAGGATAGAGGCAGAATGAAGTGGAAATAAATAAGGATTCAGGGATTTCAAGCGGAATAAAATGATCTTTGTAACATTCTCGAGAAATAGTTTATCCCCATGATACCCAAGGAAGATCAAGTGACCTGGGATCCTACAAAAAATGGGTAGTTTTTTGTTAAATCATCTTACAAGCTTTTGCTTGATGACGAGGATTTTGTCCTCCAAAAGGACTTAGTTTGGATTAAAAAATTAATTCCAAAAATTGCAATCTTTTCATGGCTAGTTATCCAAGGAAGAATTATAACCATTGATAATATAATGCGTAAAGTTATTTGTATCACTAATCATTGTTATATGTGCAGGGCTAATTAGGAGACCTTTTAGCACATTTTCCTTCAGTGCCCTTTTTCCTTGACTATCCTAAGTGGGGTTTTTCAGGCCTTCAATATTTCTTGGGTTAAACTAGCCATCGTACTTGATTTGTTCATCCAGTGGCCTTACCCATTTTCAAGCCAAAGACTTAGATACATGTGGAAAATTTGTCTCAATCACTATATTTGGCAGGTGTGGTTAGAAAGGAACCATAGAGTCTTTAATGACTTTATCCATGATCATCAAACTATCATTATCAGGATCCTATCCTTTGCCAATGAGAATATGAACCTTATCCCTTTTGATAGTCATAAACCTCATCTGCAGGAGACCACGATTGCTAAATCTTTAAGCTTAACCTTGTTATATGAGTCTGTGCCTAGGTTAGTCAATCACAAAGCCAATTTTAAGTGGTCCCCACCTCCTACGAGTTGGTTTAAGCTTCATTTTGATGGAGTGGCTAAGGACAATCCTGGTAGAGCAGGTGCTGGCAGCATTGTGTGAGATCATAATGGGAATATGATGCTTGAATTTTCTAAATATTTGGGAACAAGGACAAAAAATGAAGCTAAAGCTAGAGCTATGTGGAGAGGCCTTCAAATGACTCAAGACTTAGAAGGCAATTTGATCATATAAGGAGACTCTATGCATGTTATAAATCTCCTCAATAATTGGAAAACACCTCCTTGGAGGATTAAAACAATTTTTGAAGAGGCTAGGATCCTTTTCTAGGGAAGACATGACAAAAAATCCCAACATGTCTTTCGAAAAGCTAACAAAGTTACTGATAAGCTGGCCAATTTGGGTGTCAATGGTGACGAATTTTCAAATGGGAACACGATGTCCCGAGTGAATTAGAGGAGCTTATTCAACAAGAATTCCAAGAATGATAGTCGAATTTACCAACAAGGAAGGCACTGTAAGTTCTAAGGCTATGAGTATTCCCGTCTCTTTTTGAAATGGACTCACAATAAAAATTATCCGAGTTGTCAGTCTTGGTGGATGCTGCTTGGAAATACCACAAAGACTAATGGGGATAGTCACATGTTAGATAACATGGCTCCTAGTCTTCTTAGTAATTTTAGGTTGGTTGATAATCATAGGGTAGGAAATAAATGGTAATATAAGACTTCAAAACAGATCCACATGGACCACCAGATAGCCATCGCCATAAATCTAGCCAACTGGTTCACTTCTCCAAGGCTTATTGTCCAAGACGAGATGTGGTCCCAAAGCATGTCATATACGAAAGAAAGCAATTACCAAAGAATTATTAAGAGTAACTATCAATACAGAGCTTATGGAAGTTTTTTTAGTACTCGGCTATGTGTGTCTATAGATTTTTGTTTCTCCACTATTTCAAGGAAGGGATCTGTGTCTATTTCTTTTTTTGTAATTATGATGCAGGTATGTTTTCTTGGGATATACCAAAAATGTTGTATTGGAAGTTTCTTTTTGATAACAGGCTATGTGCCTTACCAGATGTAATGGCTTTGGCAGCATGTAGATTTTACATATATAGTATCCTTAGTAAGGACATGTTCATCAATAGCCGTGGGCTAATTTTTGTAAAAGGTAATGGATCAACCTGTAAAACTTGGTATTAATGCTATAGTATCTTATCTACCAAAAATAAAAAATAAAATTTATTTCCAAAAATAGTGAGTGAAATCATAGTTTAATCAGGAGAATATAAAGAAAATTGGGAAAAGCAATTGCATTTTATGTTTCTTAGGACTTTCTTTAGTTCCTATAGGTGTTTCTAGGAACAACAGTCTTCTGATTTTAAGGTCTTCCCTAGTCTCCAGCGTGCTAGGCTTTTGTGTGTTAGTTTAGTTGCATGCGACCCAACTAGTGGCCTTTGATTCATGGAATAGAATACATTCTGTGAAGTTCATTTAATTTTAATACATGCATCCTTCTGAAGTAGAAATTTCTTTTATCTTAGACATATAGGAAATATCATGTTTTTTGGATGATGCATTTTATTTACATGCAAGGTTAAAAAGAACCCCACACACTTGCATATTCTACAATAACATTGGTAAGGTTGGATTTCATCACCAACCCCTAATTCAGACCGGTGATGTTGGAATTCATCTCCTTCTAGTAGCTTTCCCCCTATATGTCCTTAGATATAATAGATAACTCCTTTTTAGTTGGCATAGGTCACTTGTGTTCAAACTATATCCCACTATTTCATAGTGGAAGAGCTAGGAGAACCTCCCACTAGGATTTAAGCAGTGTACCCTAGACTCTTTTGAGAAATCATATTCAACACTAGTTTTCTTAGTCTCTACTCTGATTGAGTTCCCTCATTCTAAGTCCAAATCATGAACAAGAATTCAAGATCAACAACAAATCTAAACACACCAAATAGTTTAGGGAGCATGCTAATCCTTAAAAGATATAAACACTTGCTTGTTTTTTTTGCATAATTTGGAAATTAATTAAGAAGATAACACATAATCAGAATGGTGTACATACAGAGAAACCACCCTCAGTACAACACCAAGGGGGAAAATAATTCTCCTCACACTTACAATCACACTGGTGTTGAGCTTCCCACCCATAGTGTCATCGGATGAAGTTTGGTATATCTTAGGGGTAACAACTCAACCCTTGGCGAGACTCCACAAGAAATCCTAGCAAGAGAGCCACATATTGGTTCCTAATAACATAGGCATGAGGAGACCTCACGGCTTCTCTCATCACTCAGGCACATGAAGGCATCACAACCTCCTTCATCACATAGTTACGAGGAGACCTCAAGGTCTTCCTTGTCACATATACAAGCAGAGGCATCACGACCTCCCTCTTTGTACTAGCATGTAGAGGCATCATGATCTTCCTCATCACATAGACATGTAGAGGCATCATGATCTTCCTCATCACATAGACATGTAGATGCTTTAAGGCCACTATCATAACATCCCTCTGAGGAGGCATCAAGGCCTTCATCATCGCATAGGAATATAGGCATTACAAGACCCCAAGCTTCACATGATACACATAGGACAGATCCACCAACTAAGGGGCAAGACCCTAGGGCTACGTCCAATCATATACCTAGGACATCCTATAGCCTCCCTACATATGGGAGGATACCCTTTGACCATGATCTCATTGGTACCAATGGGACTCCGCGGGATCAGCCATGGAGAACCCAACAACTTGATGGGTTGGATCGAGTTCCCTTAAGGCCAGATCCTAGAAGTATTGCTATCGAACATTTTTCTTCAAGAATTTCATGTAGCATAGCCACTAGATGCATCAATGAACCAAGGGAAGCTTTAAATCAACCCCATAGCACATACACTACTTCATATCATGAGGGTACTCAAACCATAACATAGTACATAGAGCAATTTTCCCTAGTGGATAAGGGCAAGCACACAGTGGGAGCCTTCTTGAAGGGCCTAAGAATTAGAACTCCTCACGCAAAGTTAGAAAGACATGAGACTTTAGTAGTAGTTTGTTCTAACTGAATACATAGATTAGAGGAAGTATTACACATCAAGTGAGAGTGTGTAGAAGCTCTTGAGCAAGAAGAGCAAAGGAAGAGGCATCTACGCTTACAAGAACAACGCTCAAGAGAAGAAAGAGTTGAGCGTGAGGAGCTAGTAGAGAGGCTAGCTCGAAGAATACATGCTTCCACATTTATAATAATGATGCCTTCATGTTGACGACATTCATCATGATGTTCTTGATCATGGCAATGCAATGGTTCAACCAGTTTTCCAAGCATAGCATCATCGATTTTGAGAAACTGGTAAATGTGTTCCTTGAATGGTTCTCCTTCAGAGCCAAGAAGAATATGAATCTATCTGATTTGGCCAATTTAAAACAATACGATGACAAGACAATGATGGACTATGGGGATAGGTAGAGAAAAATCATGGCAAAACTATCATTCTCCATCTCAACAGAGGAACTTGTCTGGATGTTCATAAAGAGCTTTGCAAATCACATATCTCTGCTATTGCAGATGCAGTAATACCAATAAGTTGAAGAAGCCTTGGCTCAAGTAAAGCTTATTGAAGACATTAAGGTCAATGAGGGAGACCTTAATCTCTACAAAAAGAAAGAGTGGAGCAATAACAATCAGAATAACAAGAATAAATAGAAGCAGTCCAAGCCTTCTTAGGTTAACCAAGTTGTATTGGCCACACCAAATGAGGGAAATGGACAACAACCCCAAAATTATTAGGCTCACCCTCAGCCAACCAACTATGACCCTAAGAACAATCAGGGCCAAAAAAATGAGTGTCAACCACCTCACTACTACATGCCTCTGAATGAATCAATGTAGTCAATATTTAATCATTTGAATGAGGTGCAGAGAAAAAAATTTCCTAATGTGCAAATTCTTGACCCTAACCATCCCAAGCCAAGGGGATATAGGGAAGATCAATATTTCCCATATCATAGGAGATAGGGGCATGATATCTAGAATTTCATCAAATTCAAGAATGTTGTACAAAACATGAATGAAAATGGAAAGCTAAAAGTTTACAACCTACTAGCTTCCAACAATAGAGACATGGGAATATTTAGGAACCCTTTACCCAATCATGAGGTCCCTAGAGATCAGGACCCCCAAGTTAACTAGGTTCAGGTCGAGCCACCAATTTAGGGGTGCATATGAATGGTTTATATAGTTAATGTGGCAACCAGGATTCAGAGATATTGGCAACCACAGCCTCCAGTGGCTCCCATCAATATCCTAGCTACACCTTAGCAGAGATAGGTGCATGACAATCCTCCGAGTCCACTAGCGAGACCTGTGGTGACTGTTTGTAGTAGACTAAGACAAAATATACAAATTAATTTGGCTAAGTTATCCATTTAAAAGCTCATACAATAGTCCCCTAGGCATAGGGATACTCTAATTGATATTTTTATATCAATCAAGCTCTAGCCCCAGAACCCCAATATGTTCACATATTTTTTGGGGCAAGCACAATAGTGCCAAGATCTCGTTATTTGTTTTTATGATCATGAAATTAAGGGAGTCTCTACTAACCCAATAGACCCACATCTGCACATTATTGCATGAATAAATAACATTCCATTCAAGCAAATTTTGATTGATATAGGCTCATCGATCAAAATCATCACCACCAAGGCTATGGGGCACTTGAATATCTTTAAGTCCAACATTTTCCTGACCTCCTACATGCTCAGGGTGTTTAATGATGTTTTGTGCTCCACTATAGGTATAGTAATTCTTCCTATAAAGGTTGTTGGACATTTTGAGTCCCTAATCTAAGAGTTGTCATTGATGTCAAAAGGATCTATGTAAGTAAGCACTATGTTTGTGTTTCACAAAGAGCTTCATGAGAAGAAAAGGTTTTCGATCAAAGGTTCAAGAAGGGATGCATGGCATTTGGTTCCAAAAGGAGCTTCAAGGGAAGCTTTGCTAAAGGTTTTTATTTAAAACCATGGATGGCAGATTTGAAACGGGTTTTTCTTAAAACACAAGTTGGCTTTTCGTTTCATCGAAAAAGGTGCCCCAATGATGGAGAAATTTAATTTTAAAGGTTTTATTTAAAACCATGGATGGCATATTTGAAATGGGTTTTTCTTAAAACCCAAGTTGGCTTTTTGTTTCCTCAAAAAATGTGCTCTGGTGATGGAGATATTTAGTTTTAAAGATTTAGTTTAAATTTTAATTTATTTAAAATTTAAATTTAAATTTTAAAATTAAAATTAAACTTTTATCCGCCGACGTCATGAAGGAAGTTTCAAAAAGACCGATTTTTCCAAAGAAAAGGGAAGGCATATAAATATGTCATTGAATTTTTTAATTCATCATCTTTGCTCGTTGATATTTGTGCTTGGTATTTGCAAAGAAAAAGAGCTCATGTTTTTCATTTAAGTGACGCAGCAAACATTAATGGGAGACATCGACCACTTCTCAAAACTCATTGGGTAGCATGGCCTAGTGGAAAATTAGATTGTGCAAAGTGTTGGTGACAAGGAAGTTGTGCGTTCGATTCTCTCAAGCAAAATTTTTGGCTTTTTATTGTTGAGGCTCCCAAGGCACATACTTTTTTCTTGGTGGAAGAGGGTGAAGGATAAGAAGCGGGTGGTGCTTCTTTTTTCACCAATGAGCCTATTGCTCGTGCGCATGGCTAGGGCATTCACGTTGGGGCAATATAAGGGTTTGATTCCCCTCGAGGTAGGTATTAAGGTTTTTATTAATCTTTTTTTTGGATTGCCTAAGTTGGAGTGGTAAGTGGTAAACGTGCTTGGTTAGTTGATTTGTTGAGTAACCTTAGGGATTAAGGTCATGGTGGTTGTTTGAGTTGTGAATTACTTTTAATTGTGATTTTTGAAATTGTTAGGAGTAATAAGGGTTTTTGATAAAATTATTTTTAGTGAAAGTTATTTTGAGTAAGGGTTTTTGATAAAGTTATTTTTAGTGAAAGTTATTTTGAGTAAGGGTTTTCTTTTAAAAAGAACCTTGGTGGATGTTAAAATAAAGTAGGAGTAATAAGGTGTTATTTGGATATTATTTTTGTGTTATTACTTAAGATATCTAACCCTTGTTAAGAGTTGAAAAATAAAGTGTGTTGAGTGTGACAGATTTAATGGACAACTCATAAGGCATCAAAAAGGTATGAGTAATACTCTCCATTGATTTTATTTGGGTGGTTGATTTTTGAAATATCATTGGGGTGAAAAGGATTGATTGTGGTTTCCTTTTCAAAAGTGGTTGAGTTAATGCTTCAATTTTTTTTGGATTGTGAGTTGTGATTAAACCTTGTTTGATAAGCATTGTTGTTTAGACCATTGGTTGAGTGAAGTACTTTGATTTTATGCTTCAAGGTTTTCTGAATTGAGATTTGTGATTAAAACCTTGTCTTATTAGAATTGTTGTTGAAGCCCTTGGGTGATGGAAAAAAATTTAACTTGAGTTAGAAAAGAACATGAGTATCATTGTTATGTAAGATTTGTTATTGAGCATTATTGGAAACATTTTGAGTTAGTTGATCCATGCTTGGATTAGGGTTTGTGAGAAAGAGTTGTTTCTTGAAGTGATTGGTTGAATAGAGTTTATTGAGCCTAGTCAAGTGGTTTCTTGAAGTGGTTGTTCAAGTTCCATGAAATAAACTATTCTATATTCTAATTGAGTTGATATTGAGCCTTGAGAATAGAACATATTGAGTCTCTAAAAATTCTCTTTATGCTTCTATGATATTGAGTTAATATTGAGCTGAGTTGAGATTGCTTTGAGTTGAGATTGGGATTTGAGTATAGAACATATTGAGTCTCTAAAAATTCTCTTTATGCTTCTATAATATTGAGCTAAGTTGAGATTGATTTGAATTGAGATTGGGATTTGAGTATAGAACATATTGAGTCTCTAACAATTCTCTTTATGCTTCTATGAGATTGAGTTGAGATTTTGTTGAGCTGATTTTAGGCAAGTCCTTGAGAAGGATTGTGGACTATTTTTGTGTAAGATTTTGTGAAAGCTTGCTATAAAGATTTGAGCAAGTCCTAGAGAGGAATTATTGAGAAGATTGGGACAAGTTCTGTGTAAGCCTGTTGAGCATATTTGAGTAGGTTCTTAGAGAGCCTATTGAGCATATTTGAGCAGGTTATGAGTGAGCCTATTGAGCAGACTTGAGTAGGTTCTAAGTGAGCCTATTGAGAAAATTTGAGCAAGTTTTGAGTGAGCCTATTGAGAAGATTTGAGTAGGTTCTGAGTGAGCCTATTGAGCATATTTGAGCAGGTTCTGAGTGAGCATATTGAGCATATTTGAGCAGGTTCTGAGTGAGCCTATTGAGCATATTTGAGGAGGTTTTGAGTGAACCTATTGATAGAGCTTTGGAGGTGATAGAGTACAGAGGAAAGAGTATCAGTAGATAGATATCCAGAAGCCAGAATAATTGAATATAGATATGAGTGAGCAGTATTCAAGTGGAGAGAGATCCACCAATCAGTGCAGCAAAGAGACAGAGTCTTCTAGAAGATCACTAGCCAGAGCAAAATGGGAAAGAGTTCCCCTATGGAAGAGATCCATGAATTTGAGATTAGGGGATCAGCATATCCTTTGGACAAAGGTCCATAAACATTGTAATTGGGAAGGATTCCCAAGATATTATTTGAGAAATATTTAGAAGAAATATTTTCTCTATGGAGGTAGCCCACATTGGATGAACCACATTAAAATTGGTGTCTCTATTGTGTATGATGATTTTTGCATTGCTTTGGTTATTGTTATTGATATTGCCATTGATTATATTGATTAATACTATTTGGGAAAGAAAAGTAAAAATTGATATTATAATGTTCACCCCCCCTCATAGTATAAGCTTGTGTTCTTCATTTGGTATTAGATCCAGTTCCTTTGAAATAATTTTAATATATTGAAGGAATATCCTACAATAACACCAATGGCAAAGAAAGGCAAGAGTAGAAGCATGAGACACAAAAAGAAAATAACATCTATGGTCATGAAAGAAAAGGAAGATGAGTTTAATATTGTTGTTTTGTGAGGACATATGGAAATAGATTCAATAGATGAATCAAGTAATGGAGAAATATCCAGAATGATAAAGTTATGTGGGAACACAAGTCACCATGTAGCTTATTGTGCACAAGAGTGTTTTTTTTGTGTTCAACTTGGCCATGATGCAATATATTGTAATGGTTTTAGTAGCAGTTAATATGAATATGATATTCTCAAAAATGAAATCCTAGATATTGGTTCAAGAAAGGATAACAGGGAAAATCAAAATAGGTATGAAGAAGAAACTCTACTTTCAGTAATAGAAGAAAAAGAAGATGCTTCAAAAAAATAAAAATGGGAATCCACTCTTAAGGAGCTTATTGAATTGAAAATAGAGAATTTAGAATTGAAGGTTCAAATACAAGAATATGAGAAATGTAAGACAAATATTCTACAGGATATCTCTGACTTAAGAAATAAGGTTGAAAAAACAAGAGTTGAAGAAGGTATGATTAAGCATTCAAAGGCAAAAGAGACAGAATGTGAATGGCTTATTATTACTCTTGAAGAACTAAAAAGGGAGAACTCAGGATTAAGGGATCAAGCTAAAGAATATGAGAAATAAAAAGCAAGGTTTCTATAGGTACTCACTAACTTCAAAATAAAAGTTGAAGAGACAAGAAAAATTGAAGAAGATATGGCCAAAAAATTAAAAACTAAGGTTAGATTAGAGCATGAGACAGGAAAAATTGAAGAATATTATGGCCAAAAAATTGAAGAGTATGAAATATTAGAGCATGAGATAGTTTCACTAAGGTTGGAAGTAAAATGTTCTAAGGAAAAGCTAAACAAGTTTGAGGAAAATTCAAAGACCTTGGAAAGGACTATCAATGCACAAAAGTCATCAGTCACCATAACAGGACTTAGTTCTAAAGAAAAACAAGGAAAACAAGAAGCAAAAAAAATGAGAGTCAAGCTCAAACATCATAAAAGAAGAAGATTCAAAAGAAGTAATTAAAAGAGAGAGTGAGACCTCTAACGATAAGTTGCACAATAGAAAGTTCAACAAGGAAAGAAACAATGCACAAGTTAGGAACAAATGGAATAGGAAACAGGTAGAAGAGACTAAGAGATCAATGGAGTCTAGGCAAGGTTTATTCAATGGAAGATATTTTTCATGTCACGGATTTGGGTACATGGCTTCATAGTGCAGGACACATGAAAGACATGAATATGGGAAAGGATAGCTTTTCCAAGGATATTGCTACTCATACAATGATTTTGGTCATAAGGCAATGAGTTGCATGGTTCATGACAAAAGAGGATATGGCTTCACTAGGAGAAATCCTAATACAGTTGCACATCAAAGGAATAATAAAATTAAGTGTTATAGGTGCAATAATGACGATCACGTAGCAAGATGGTATAGAGAAAATATTCCAAAAGCATGCATGAACAGGAATAGAAATATGAATAGGAATAGGAACATGGATGAAAACAAGAACAGGAACAAGAACAGAAGTGATGATAGGAACAAGGATGATGACTTGGAAAGAAACAATGAGAGGATTCAAAAAACTTAGAAAGTATGATGAAGAATGTCAGTAAGCCTTTATTGAGATCAAATAGTACCTGGTAATGCTGTCAGTCCTAGCTCCACCAAGACTAGATGTGCCATTCTTGCTATATATATTCGCTACATATTTTTCTTTGGGAACCATGTTGGCTCAAAAAAATGTGCAAGATAAAGAGCAAATGATATATTACATTAACTGCACCCTGGTGAGCTATGAAATTGGATATACATACGTAGAAAATTTGTGCTTAGTAGTGGTCTTTACAACTAAAAAATTGTGCCACTACATGTTAAGCCATACAACATATGTAATATCCAAGAACAATCCTTTGAAGTATATGATGAGCAAGACATATCATAATACACGTACTGCAATGTAGATCATGGTATTGATAAAATTTAATTTGGAATTCATAAGCCAAAATTCCATCAAAGGATAAGTAATAGCTAATCAGTTGGCTGAGGTGCCTCTTCAGAATAGTAGGCTCCTTACCATAGAACTTCTTGATGATGCAGTATTTGCACTATTAGAAGCACCCAAACCTGAAGAATCAAAAAATAAATCTAACATGATTTTGTTCTTTGGTGGTTCAAAATGTGAGCAAGGAGGTGGTGCAGGGATTGTATTTTTTATACCACAAGGTGCTCCAATTCCATTTTCATTCAAGCTAGACTTCCCTTGCACCAATAACAACACTGAATAAGAGGCCATAATATTGGCTCTCCAAACATCCATCGCCATGAAAATAAAGAGGCTAAATATCTTTGATGACTCCCTCCTCATAGTCAAATAGGTCAAACGACTATTTCAATACCATGATCCAATCCTGAAAGCTTACAAGGAGCTTTTTGACACATATCTAGCCAAACTAGAGTGGTACAACATTGAGGCAATCCCTAATTCATCAAACATATTCATAGAAACCATGGCATCTTTGGGATTCTTAATCCCTCAAAATCCATCTACTGATTTCACTACCATTCATGTCAAAATGCTCTCGCATTCAACAATCCAGCATGAGACTTTTGATATCAAGGAATCAGTAAATGTGATCCATATAGAGCCAAACCATGATTGGTTCTGTAAATCCAAAAACTTCTTAAAGAAGGCATCTTGGGGATCCTTGATCTCTCAGGGTCCTATGGTGAATGGTACCACTATTCACCAAAAGCTTGTTTCTCAATTTGTGTTTGTTCAAGTCAAATTGAAGGAGGAACAAGTCATTTTATCTGTCGAGGTTGTAGCCTATCAGGATTGGCCATCCCAATTACAATACTTCCTTAGACTTGGAATTATCCCACATGGACTATCGCATGCTGAGAGATGAGCATTCAATCAAAAAGTGCCTAGATATGTCTTTCTAGGAGCTATATTATATTGTCAAATCTATGATGGAGTTCTCCTACATTGCTTAGATCCCTAAGAATTAGCTTGGGAAATTTTGTAAGCTCACGACGATACATGTGGTGGCCACTTCAGCAGCATGGCCATTGTTAAGCACATTCTTTGAATGGGCTATTACTGTCCCACCACGAAGAAGGATTGTTGTGAGTATGTTAAGAAATGCGTTAAATGTCAACATCATGCTATTGTGAGATCGAGGAAGCAGCACACCGTCCACTACTCTATTTTGCGAATATTATTTGATTTATTCATACTTAATCATGCATTAAATGAAAGATGCGAAAATAGATGCAACCAAAATATGAAGAAATGAATGAATGATTCTCTTTATTGTTTTTTTTCTCAAGTTCAGTTACATATAGATCCCTCTAAGGGATTCCCTTCATTTGATATAGATTTTATAAAATAGGGCAACAGATGTATGATATCCCCTTGCAAGGGGTGATGCACTCTTGCAAGCTTATTGGTGATGCACACGAAACTATATGAGGTCTTACAAATGCCTCCTTCTCTAGGTCTGGCTCCTAGAGGGATCCTTTTCATTTCATATTTTGATAATATATCTAGTGAACCTGTAGTCCTATAAGCATGAAAACAACAGCAAATACTTAGTTGTCCGGGATTGCCTCCTCGGATGAGGTTGTTAGCAAAAACCCCGATGATAACATAAATATGCTAAATGATAATAGAAACTAATGTTATGAATGTGAGTAAATGCAATAAACCAGATCTATGCCAATGGTGTAAAAACATGTAATAATATAAATAAAAGAAACTAATGCTAAGAACCCTAGACTAGGCCTGCGGGCCACTATCCGAGACATTGGCCACTAAGATGAAAACCTGTCTCTATTGCTCCAAGGCTATGGATCTAGGATTATTGTTGAAGTTGAAATGATTGTTGTTTATGCTCGATGTGTTGAATATCTTGCAAATGATAACCTCTCAATCGGCCAACACTTCATTGCTCCTAAAAGGCGCTCCAATCCGATAGGGCTTTGCTACAAGAAAAGCTCTCCAAGTCTCGAAAAGCTCTCCAAAAAGTCTTTAAATTCATATCTGGTGCCCTTAGGTTTGCACCTTATCATGTTTTTGAATCCCTAGGTCAATGTTCAAACCCTAGGACTGAATTTTGCATGCACACTAGAAGTTAGCATGATAATTTTTGTCTTTT
The DNA here is from genome assembly GCA_028583015.1 of Wollemia nobilis. Lineage (NCBI taxonomy): Eukaryota > Viridiplantae > Streptophyta > Pinopsida > Araucariales > Araucariaceae > Wollemia > Wollemia nobilis. Next base: position 1,435,579 of record JAQPPZ010001870.1, read on the forward strand.
CTTATGTTTGAAGGCCAGTTAAGCTGATTTCTAAACCTGGACTTGAATCTCTCATGTAGACTCGCTATGAGGAGGAATGCAAAGTTATCCCAGCTCAGCCTTATTGCATGCAAACTACTAATTTTTCCTGAGTTTACGCTAGTTTGATGACAAATTGATATTTAGGGCTTAGTCACTATCATCTATAGCAGTTAGCACTGGTCGCTTTAAGCTTCAGTAGCAAGAATCCAATCACTCTAGTTCATAGCGTTTAGGCTTGGATGGGCTAAGACTTCCCCAAATGAGTGGTGAAAACCACTTTTGGCACTTGGAAGGTCACAAGGTTTAGTCATATGGTCTATGAATGTGCCCATATGAGTAGTTATCCTAAACATGACATGTTTTAGGTGTCTACATATGCCCCTTTTTTTGATGCACTATGTGGTAAAAACACAGCACGGAGTAAAAATGTAGACGACTATGTTTGTAGGTTGTATGATGATCATTTTTTTGATAAACATTGGATGGTCCAACCACACAAAATGGCATGCATCCCTAAATCATTGATTCAACTTGATTGAAGGCTTAATTTTGCAAGAAGCTTGCACATGTTCACTTGCACTCATTCCTCAAATGCAATCGAGTAGCTTATGTCACTACAATAGAACCGACCAGAGGAGAGCTACAAATTGGTATGTTATATTTGCTTATGAATCCAAAAAATGGGGGAAGTTCTATGATAGTTTCTTGTAATGATCCATAGGATGAATGCGATCTTGATATGATTGAGTGATATTTGGTTGACTTTGATTATGATTATTTGAAGATTTTAACTACCACCTAACACAACAAATTGATGAGGGAAGGGAAATTAATGAAGCGAAAAGTCACTTGACCAATATGATTGGTTTGGCTTCTTTCTAGTGTTTGTTCTTTTAATGGGAAATTCCCCATCCAAGTGTGACTTCACTATTTTTTATTATCATTTATCCCTATCCTGGGGAGCGATCAGACCATAAATAGCCTTCTTAGGGAGTTAGGATGATTGATTCTATTTAGGATCATGTTGAATCACTTGGCTTAGTGTTGTAATGCCATAAAGGAATTAATATAATTCTATCGAACCCGTGGAGTAGTCTGACCATCTTGGTCTTCTTCAATATTGAGGTGGCACATCATGATTCCAAAATGAATGATTTTCTCTAAGTAGCCCTATGGTAACTCCCTCATCTCACAATATTGCATGGAGTGCAAATCACTGCAACCGTCGAGTTGATAGAGTAAGTAGCTAGATACAAGGCTTACTTGAGATTTTGTTTTTTATGTGATTTTTTTATTATTTTGATCATCATGATGATTATGAACCATCAAATGTGCTTATTTGATTTTTTTGTTGTTCCTCCTGGAAGGAGTTTTTTGGTTTTTACTTATCTTTGTTGGCTGCTGTCAGATCTAGAGATCCTCAAATTCCTGTTTGTGGCTGCTTGTGACTTCAACGACCAAGATTTTTGGGTCGTTGATGACTGCAATGGCTGAGGTATAACTTAGGAAATATAAAAGTAGCCTAAGGTTTTGACTTTTCACTTTTCCTAGCTAGAAATTTTCTTTTCTGAGCTCTGGGGTGAAAGTGACTTCTTGTGACTTTGGAGAGCTATCGAAGAGGACCATGGCTATGCAAGGCAAGGCGTATGTGAGTGGAGGAGCCACAGATTCTTAGGTACTCTTTGAAACCCTAACCTTGCTCTTTTTTTAGTAAAAATGAACCACACTAAGTAATTGGTAAACAAACCTCACTAAACTTGTTGACAACAAACCAAATCTGTAGATAGGCTTAGTTAAGGATTTGTTATGGTGGGCTTGCCCCTTTTTTGTTGTTTTTGTAACTTTTTTTTTTATGTTTTTCAACTAGGGCATACACGTTTATCAAGTCGGTCATCAGTCATTGCCGCATAGAGTGGCCATTTCAGCCCACGGCTTGGCCGCTATCGATGGTAGCGGTCGGTTCAAACCTTAACGATCAAAATTTTGGCCATTGGGGTTTGCCCACTACCAACCTCCATGGCTGATTTTTGGTCACTGTAGATGAAAGCGACCAAGAAAATCTAGGAATTTTTTATATTTTTTTATATTTTGTGATGATTCATTGATTTTTTTGAATTGAGTTGCTTTTTTTTAATTTGCTACATGATTAGGTGCATTTATCCCTCTTTCACTTAGACATAGAATAGTCTATCATTATTTGTACCTCTTTTCATGTTTTAGTGTGATTTATATCATAGATGCACTGTAGTTATACCTTGATTTTTATCCTTAGATTTTTTCTACTCAGGCTCAGGACCCGAAGCTCTTAAATGACCTCCTACCATGTATGGATGATGCAAACTGGGCATGGTTTAATACCCGTGGATTACAATATACGACTAGGTTTCCCCAGATTATGTCATATTAGGCCTACCTCATGGCCCTAGCTCACCAATAGGATCCTAGTACTAATACCTTCCACATTCCTACTGATGAGATGACTATCACACCAGAAGATGTATACAGGATTTTATGAATTCCTTTTGACGGAGTGGCCATCATTTCTTCAGCCACTAATGACCACGAGGTAGTCTTTTATTTTGTGTTTGAGAGGCATGTTGCGGATACCTTTAAGGACACCAAATCTGGTGGTTTATCTATTTTACAATTGTATAGAATGAGGGTATTTTCTGAGAGGCATGTGGTGTTGCTGATGGTTATCAACAACCTGCTTCTCCTAGACTGCTCAGGCTTGAGGTTCCCTTGAATATTCCTTACGATGGTTTAGGATTTATTGGATAGTGATGACCCTATCATCTACACATGGGGGATCACTTTGCTAGTGTAGTGCTATGATGAGTTGTATCACATCCGCTGGTAGGGTCATGCCAGCATCGCTTGTATCTTGCTTTTACAGATATGGGGATGGAAGCACATCCATGTAGATCATCCCATAGGGCTTCCAATAGAGATCACAAATATTGATGATATTATGTAGTGCTATACCACCAGATGGGCTCGAGATCATGAGGAGCGCATGAGCTACCTTCGTACAGGGGAACTCCCCCATTACATTGCTTCTTTCATTGGGCTGCAGGCCCAAGATATCATATGGTGCCCATATCATGACTACCCGACCTAGAATGATCTTGCCAGATTTATAGCTAGGATGTGGTGTTAGCAGTGGATCATTGGCCACAAGGTCAGCATCAAAGAGTACTTCTATTCTTGCTTCCTTCATTAGTATATATTGCAGTAAGATGTGCCACTTTCCCTAGTCTTGTACAGGTGCATCACAGCAGAGAGAGACATTCCTCTACCACACATTATAGATCTTACTAATGAGGAGGACACCCCAAAAGTTGATGCAAGTATCAATGGGGGAGTCATAAAGACATTCACGTAGTGGTGGGGGGATCGATTATGGCATGGTGATGGTAGCTTGGGCTGCAAGGGTGATGGTGGTGATGGAGGCACAAATCTAGCAAGGCAAAGATTCTGAGCTAGACTGAGGAATGGGATTGGCCGACAGAGCAGGTGATAGTAGAGGAGTAGGATGCTCCTATAGAGGAGGAGGAGGAGTTGGATTCTAAGAAGAGATACTATCCTCTTAGGGCTTAGTTGCATGAGGTAGAGGCTGAGCTCCAGTCGACCAAGATACAGGTATAGCAGCAAGATGCCACTATAGCTTAGCTCATGACACAGATACATGAATTGCAGTCTACTATCAGGAGTGGTGCTACTAGGATGTAACTTGTTATTGTTCCTCGTACTCCATAGGATCCTACAAGGGTAAATCTAGGGGTAGAGACTAGGCATTTGTAGGGCTGGTTGGATGACTGTGATGCAAATATTTTCGATGATGCAACCTACATTGCCACTCTCCAAATGCAGATCAGGAGGCTAGGAGCCACTCCTAGGGAGAGGATAGGTGTAGGTGGATCATAGGTTAGTCGATGCTCTACCTCAAGGTAGTCTTCCATATTGCCTAGGTAGAGGACCTGGACTCATACAGAGAGACCAACAGACTTAAATCATTCTACTCAAGATCCAATCACAGGGGGTGTAGGCTCACTTTGATTCATGATGTAATTTAGCTTTTATTTTTGAGGTCATCTGACCTACATGACTATAGCCTATGGGTATTTTGTACATCTATGTATTTGACACACATATTTATATGATATATTTGCATTATGATTCATTATGTGTATCCTTTATTGCTCATGTTTTTGTTTTATTTATGCAATGTGATGATGGCATTATGATGAGTTGATGTATGTGTTAGATGATAGGTGATATTTATGATGATGCGGATGTTTAGATGGATGCTTATGTAGATGTTTATATGATCTGATTATTGTGACATGATATGATGTATTATGAGTTGGCTTAACGATATATTTATGATTGTATGCATAGATGGATTATGATGTATGCATATATGGATGCTTATGGGGTTTTATGTGTTTTTATTATGGCTATATGATGTGGTGCATATGGATACTGCCTACATGAATTGATTATTTCTTTATAATGTAATGCATGTGGATGCCATGATGTGATCTTAGATGTAAATGGATGAGTTATGAACTATGTATTTATGGCTGCAATGTTATTATTAAATGCATTTTAATTTTTTCTTTAGTTGTATGCATTCAACTTGTGTTATGTTATGGTAAATACAATGTGTAATGCATTATCTATATGGTGTTTTATTTATTTTGAATGAACCTATATGCTTTAGTCACTTAAAACATAAGGAATGCATATGATTTGAGTTTAACAATCTAATGGGCGATACATAGAAATTATGTTAGTCATGATTGTAAATAATCACTCTTATCACAAGAATCAATTATTTAATCATCCATATGTGAAATGTAATGGCATGGAATGTATGTACTTTCTTGATAAGCTTTTGTAATTTAAAATATTCAAAATAACCAGTGGCCATGTAAATATCATTTCTGACATCTATCCGGTATCTAGCCTACTTTGTTAATACCCCTTAATTCACAATACCTTGTACAGAAAATTGATGATATTATTTGTTGCTACGTAGGAAGAATTGAGGTTTTTCATGAGACTCAAACACTCTAGTTATCCTATCAATAGTTGTGTACTGACCATACAAGACTTTTGAAAAGCAAGGATTTCATCATGGACCTAGATATTCATTATCTCTGTGTGTGCAAATGAATATATTTAGATAGAACTCAAGCATTTCCTTTGATGTCAAGAGGGATTCTTTCAACCCATTTTTAATATCAAGGATCCTCAAGTGTTCATCTAATCCTATGTTGGACTTAGTTGGACTATACCACTAGGAAGTATTAGGTTACCCAAAGCTATCTCATCCACATGCAAACATTGGTCTATGCAAATGCAAGATGCTAGTGTGATACACATATCGTCATGTGTAAGGATACCACCATTGCCAAGTTGGTTGTACACCATCTTAAAATGGGGATCACCTTCCAGTTTGTACAATGCTGAGAACTCCAGGGATTCAAGTTCCATTCCCTTATTTTCTTCATATTATTTTGGATACTTGCTCATGCTTAGTGATGAAAATAACTGTTTATTTTTTATTGATTTTTTTGTTTTTCTCTTGAGCAAGGGATTTATGTAGTTATGATAATCACTTGTTTGTTTTGATTTTGAATTTTGCTAGATTTTGGGATTTTGCTTGTTTTGATAAAAGCAAGGGATTTATGTAGTGATGATAATCACTTGTTTGTTTTTATTTTGAATTTTTCTTGACTCTGGGATTTTTGTTTATTTTAGTAAAAGCAAGAGATTAAATTGGGAAGGGCAAAACTTTTCCTTTTACTAATTCTCAGGACCTTTGAACCAGTTGCATAGGGGGATAAGCAAGGAAGACCCTTTTCACTTAAGGTAACCTAGACCACTTTTGCAGATTTCATCTTTCCCTTGTACCAACTATAATTTTAATGTGTCAATTAGTGATGGAATTCTGAAGTATGCTAGGTACTATCATGACTAGACCCTACCCTCTACTAATCAATATGGTTTTCCACAAAATTTGATAAGATCACCAGGTCTGGTTGAATGACTGGAAAACCTTAGCCTATTCCTTATAGCAATAAGAAGTGGTTGTGTTGAAAAACACAGTTACACACATGGATGAATGGGTGAAGATGGATTCGAGTATGTGTGGTTGTGATACAAACTGTGGCATCATTTGCAATATTATGATCATATCATAATGCAAATGCAATGGATATGGATGTTCAATGCAATGCAACTATATGGATGCAAATGTTTTTGTATTTTTTATTTTTTTGTATTGTTGATTTTTACATTATTTTTGTGCTTTTTGACATATTTTGTATTGTTTTTGTATTTTTGATTTTATTTTGACCAAAGGGCTTATTGTGCCTTTGGGAATTTTAGGGTTTTATCAAGAAACATGAAAATACCCTTGGAGCATCTTGATTGAATTTGACCAAGTGGCTTGGATACCCTTGGAGCATTTTTTATTGAGGTAACCAAGTGGCGTGAAGATACTCTTGGAGCATTTTGATTGAATTTGACCAAGCGTCTTGGATACCCTTGGAGCATTTTTGATTGAGGTGACCAAGCGACATGAAGATACCCTTAGAGCATTTTGATTGAATTTGACCAAGCGGCTTGGATACCCTTGGAGCATTTTTTATTGAGGTGACCAAGCGACGTGAAGATACCCTTGGAGAATTTTGATTGAATTTTACCAAGCGGCTTGGATACCCTTGAGCATTTTTAATTGAGGTGACCAAGTAGTGTGAAGATACCCTTGGAGCATTTTGTTTTTGAATATTTTATGTTTTTATGATTTGTTTGTATTTTTTATCTTTGCATTGTTTTTGTATTTTATGACATATTTGAATGTTTAGTGTTTTTAACATATTTGAATGTTTTGTTTTTATATTTTATGTATAAAATACCTTCAAGTGAATGATATTAGAATCTCAGGCTCTTCAACACCATCTAATGATGTGAGGTGATATGCTTCAGGCCCAAGCCATTTTGAGATTATGTATGGGCCTATCCAATTTACCACAAATTTGTCTCGTAGGTACGGTGAAAGATTTGAGTTTTGCTAGTTTTCTTTGAGCACAAGATCCCCAACTTTGAATTCTCTTAAGTGGACTTTACTATTGTAAGCTCACGCAAGGCGATCCTAATAAACGTAGAGATTCTCCAAGGCATTGACTCGGCGTTCATGAAGAAGCATTAATTTATCAAGGTAGCCTTACCGTGCGGTGTCATCATCTATGAAGTCCTTTAATGCTATGCATAAGGTTGGAATTTCCAACTCTAATGGCATGATGGCCTCAGTGCCATATACAAGTGAAAATGGTGTTGCCCCAGTGGGTGTATGCACACTAGTCCTGTATGCCCATAATGTAAGAGGTAATTGCAGATGCTAGTCCTTATGATTATGTTTCACCATCTTCCTCAAGATGGAGACTATTATTTTATTTGAGGATTTTGCTTTCCCATTTGCTTGTGGGTAATAGGATGTTGAAAAACTATGTTGAATATGGTATTTGTTCATCAAAGCATGCACATTTTTTTTCTTGAAATATGGCCCATTATTTGATATTATTTTTTAAGGTATCCCAAAATGACTTATGATATTATAGAGTATAAACTCTGCAATCCTTGGTCTAGTTGTCGATGTCAATGGGATCACCTCAACCCATTTTGTGAAGTACTCAGTGGTAATTATGATGAATGTGTGTCAACCTGAGTATGGGGGTGATATCTTCCCAACTAAGTCTAGTCCCCACTGCGATAAAGGCCATGTTTCCTAGATGGGTTTCAAGGCTTGGGATGGCAAGTGAGTGTGGTTCACATGATGCCAGAATTTAACATATTTCTTGATATACTAACAATAGTATTTTTCCATAGTGGGCCAATAGTAGCCCATTCTCAAGATGTTTTTAATGATAGCCATGCCACTAAAATGATCGCCACATGTACTGTCATGAGCTTGTGATATTGTCCAGGATGCTTCCTGTGGATCAAGACAATGGAGGAGCATTCCATCATAACCTCATATATAAAGGATATCTCCCAATAAGGTGTACCTTGTTGCCTTATTAAATTTTCATCTTTCACCATGTGATAAGCCTTGTGGTACCATTCTGAGCTTTAAGAAATATTGTAATTGGTAAAGCCAATCCTGATAAGCCACAGTCTCTACATAAAATATGTGTTCCTCCTATATTCCAAAACTTGTGAATACATATTGAGAAACAAACCTATGGTGAATGGTTCTACCACACTCTATAGTACCTTAAGAGATCAAAGACCCCCAAGGTACCATCTACAAAAAATCTCTAGCTCTGAAGGACCAATCCTCATTTGGTTTGATATTGATCATGTTGACTGATTCTCGATTATTAAAAGCCTCACAATGTATTGTTGAGTGTGAGAGAACTTTAACATGAATTGTTGTGAAATACATAGATGGATTATGAGGGATTAAATATCCCAAGGATTCCATGGTGTCCACAAATATATTTGACGTACGAGAGATTACCTCGATGTCATACCATACTAATCGTGCTAGGTAGGTGTCAACAAGTTCCTTGTATGATTTTAGGATTGGGAATCGGTATTGGAACAAACCCTTGACTTGATTAACTATGAGAAATAAGTCACCAAAGGAATTCAACATTTTAATGCCCATTGCAATGGTTTTTTGAAGTCCAAAGATCAAAGTCTCATAGTGGATGTTATTATTCGTGCAAGGGAAGTCTAGTTTGAATGATAAGGGCAACGAAGTGCCCTGTGGTGTGATAAATACAATCCCTGCTCCACCCCCTTGCTTGCATTTTGAACCATCAAAGAAAAATACCATATCTCTTTCTTTTTTAGGTTCTTTGGGTTCGGGTGGATCTGATAATATAGACTGCATCATCAGGAAATTCTATGGTGAGAGGATTGCTATCTTGAAGAGGCACCTCTACTAGTTGATCTATTATGACTTGTCCCTTGATGGAATTTTGTCTTATGAACTCTAGATCAAATTTTATAAATAGCATGATCCAATTTTTAGTACATGTATTATGATAGGTCTTGTTCATCATATACTGTAAAGGATTCCATTTGGATATAATGTAGGTAGTATGGCTCAACATGTAGTATCCTAATTTTTTGGTCACAAAGACCACTACCAAACACAAATTCTCTACATACGCATACCCTATCTCATAACTCACCGAGGTGCGACTGATGTAATATATGACTTTATCTTTGTCTTATGCATTCTTTTGGTCCAACATGGTTGCCAAAGCAAAATCAATAGCTGATATGTATAGTAAAATGTTACGTCTGGCCTTGGTGGAGCCAATACTGGCGGTGTTATCAGGTAATTTTTGATCTTTGCAAAGACTTGTTGGCACTCTTCATCCTAATGAAAAGGGACTCCTTTGCATAGTAGTCAATTCATGGGTTGATATTTATCTGATAATTGAGCAATGAATCAATTAATGGATGCTACCTTGCCTTGTATGCTTCTTCACTCGCTAATGTTGGTAGGGGCACCCATTTCTAGTATAGCCTTTACCTTTGCAGGATCGACTTCAATGCCTATCTTAGAAATGATGAACCCCAAGAGCTTACCAGAAGTTACGCCAAACACACACTTATTAGGATTCAATATGACATTGTTCTCAATGAGGCAATCAAAGACTTTTATAATGATTTCAATGTGCTCTTGCTGCAACAAAGACTTAGCCAGTAAGTCATCAATGCAATCCTCTAAGATGTTATGCATATAGTCATGAAATATGTATGTCATGGCCCATTGATATGTGGTACCAGCATTCTTTAGGCCAAATGGCATCACCTTGTAACATAATATCCCCCACGGAGTAATGAAAGTAGTCTTATTTTGGTCTTCAAGTTTGATCCAGATTTGATTGTATCCAAAGAACCCATCCATTAGGGAGAGCATCTCATGGCCTAAAGTGGCGTCAACAAGAGCATCTATGTTTGGCAATAGGAATGAATCCTTTGTATTTTATCTATTCAAGTATCTAAAGTCTATGCAAATACGGACACTTCTGTTAGGTTTTTGTTGGACATTTTGAGTCCCTACGTCAAAGTTGTTATTGATGTCACCAGATGAAGTCATCATTAATACCAAATATTTAAGTAGGAAACAAAGGAGATAAAAATGGTTATTTAATGTCTAGGAAGAAGGCCAAAGATCAAGTGTATCAGTGCAAAAGTTAGAAGTTAAAAATGAGTTATAATATTTATTTTATAAATTATTTAAATTCAGTGTAAATTTAAATTTTATAAATAGATATTAAAGGTACTTTATCAAAGGTATAATATTATAATAGTGGTTATTATAATATTAAATGTGCCATGGTTAAAATCCAAATAAAACATTTATAACTCTTATTATAATTTTTTATAAGGCAAAATTGGGTTTTATAAAGTCTAAAGATATTTTAATAAACCCAAAGCATGGGTTAAAGACAAAAGGCATTCGAAGCATTTATGATCTTCGTCGATATCATAGAAGACAACAAGGAAAGCGTTGATATTTTAAAAGTAGTTGAAGAAGCATATAAATACTATGCCTAAAGTTTAAATTTATTATCCTTGCTCTAAAGTGAAAAATATTGGTCTGCAAAAGTAAGAGCTCATGAGTGTATGCGAAAAACGTGACAACAAAGTGTTGAAGGGAGGAAGCTTCAATTTTTGAAGTTGCATAAGACAACATGGTCTAGTGGCATTTTGGAAAGCACAAAAGCATTTTCTACAAGGTATTTCATGTTTGAATCATGGTGGGTGCATTGTGAGGTGTGTTGAGTGAAGCGCCTACGACGCACGTTCTTTTGCCAAGGTGGAAGAAGAGATAGGAGGTTAAGAAGCACATGGTGTTTCATTAACCTCAATGAGCACTTAGCTCGTGTGAAAATCTTGGTCATGGTTAAGGTTCTCATAGGGGGAAACATCGAGGGTTCGATTCCCTCCAAAGGCAAAGGTAATATTTTGATTTTAATTTTAATTAAATGCCTAAGTTGGAGGTATAAGGTTGCTTAGTGGTTGAGTTTGGAAATGTTGCTTTGTAATAAAGTTTTTGGTAGTTGAGAATTACCTTTAGGAGTTATAAGGAGAATTCTATTTTTATTTTTAAAGTCTTAAATTGCTATTGTGGAATATTAGAAGATTAAGACTTTGTAGGGTGGTATGTTATTTTGAATTAAGGTTTTTGTGACTATTGTGAGGATATTGATTATTATTTAAGTTGGAGTGATAAGGTGTAATTTTGATATTATATTTGTGATATGTTTTGTTGAAGAAAATTATCCTCTAACCCTTATTGATATTGGCAAAGAAGTAATTGTGAGTGTGGTAGATTTGTGAGACCAACTACTTGTCAAACAAAAGGTATGGGCAAATTCCTTCTTGGTTGAGTTAATCGATTGGCTTTATTGAAAATTAAGTTTGGAGTCAAAAGGACTTGATTAGGGTTTCCTTTTCGAAAGTGGTTGAATTATTGCTTCAATGTTTTCTGATTTGAGAGTTGAGATTAAAACCTTATTTTATTAGCATTGTTGTTGAGATCATTGGTTGAGTGAAGTATTTGAGTTAATGCTTCAAGGTTTTCTGAAATTGAGAGTTGTAATTAAAACATTGTTTGATGAGCATGGTTGTTGAAGTGAGTTGTTATGCAAAGAACTTGAACTAGGGTTTGAAAATATCATGAGTATAATTGTTATGTGAGATTTTTTGAGCATAGTTGGAAATATTTTGAATTGGATGATACATGCTTGGACTAGGATTTGTGAGCAAGTGTTGTTTCTTGAAGTGATTGGTTGAGTAGATTTGATTGAACCTAGTCAAGTGGATGTATGAAGTGATTGTTCAAGTTCCATAAAATAAACTATTCTATATTCTAAGTTGAGAAAGTGATTGAGTTTGTGAGAATAGAACATATTGAGTCTCTAACAATTCTCTTTATGCTTCTATGAGATTGAGTTGAGAAAGTGATTGAGTTTTTGAGAATAGAACATATTGAGTCTCTAAAAATTCTCTTTATGCTTCTATGATATTGAGTTGAGAAAGAGATTGAGTTTTTGAGAATAGAACATATTGAGTCTCTAAAAATTCTCTTTATGTTTCTATGATATTGGACAAGTTCTATGTGAGCTTGTTGAGCAGAGTTGTGTAGGTTCTATGTGGACCTATTGAGCATATTTGAGCAAGTTCTATGTGGACCTGTTGAGTAGATTTGGATAGGTTCTGTGTGGACCTATTGAGCAGATTTGAACAAGTTCTAGAGAGGACTTGTAGAGCAAATTTGAGCAGGTTCTAGAGAGGACTTGTGGATATATTTGTGTGAGCTTTTGTGGAAGCATGCAAATTAGATTTGAGATAAGTCTTTTAGAAGACTTGAGAGAAGAGTTGATTGATTTATTCAGAACTTGAGTTAAGGTTTGGGGTAGATCTAGCAGAGTTGAGTCAAGCCTTGAGTTAATGCTTAAGGATAGGGATTGAAGACTGATTTGTGCTAGACCGACTATACTATGTTTAGTGCATATTTGAGAGTAGAGTTTGGTGCAAATTTGATGATAGGTTTATGACAGACCAAAGAGAGAGATTGAGTAGATTTGTACTAGATCGACTAGACTATGTTTAGTGAAAATTTGAGTGGACTTGTGCTAGACTGACTGGACTGCATTTAGTGTAATATTTGAGTAGAGTTGTGCTAGACAAACTGGACTGTGTTTAGTATAGCATTGAGACAGAGCTTTGGAGGTGATAGATTAAAGAGGATAGAGTATCCAGTGGATAGAGATCCATAAGCCAAGACATTAAGGATAGGTCTTCTGAGTGAGGATAAAAGTCTTCAAGTGGAGAGAGATCCACCAGTCAATGCAGTGGAGGTAGTGTCTTCTATAGGATCACCAGCCAGAGCAAAAGAGAAAGATTTCTCCTGTGGATAGAGATCCACAAACCAGATTTAGGGGATCATCATCTCCTTTGGATAGAGGTCCATAAATATTGTAATTGGGAAGGATTCCCAAGAGATCATTTGAGAAATATTTAGAAGAAATATTTTCTTCGTGGAAGTAGCCATCTTTGGGTGAACCACGTTAAATCTGTCTCTATTGTGTATGATGTTTTGTGCATTGCTTTGATTACTGCTATTGATACTACTATCTATACACTGCATAATATTGATTTGAAAAGAAAAGTAAAAAGTCCTCTTATACTATTCACCCCCCCTCTTAGTATAAGCTTGTGTTCTTCAGTTTTCCCATGGGCACCATGTTCAATACCCATTCAGGATAGTCGATAGAAACGATAAAAATCACATCCAATAGTTTTTGCAACTTGTTCTTCACCATCAAAGTGATATTTGGATGCATTTTCCTAAGTTTTTGCTTGACTGGTTTCTTCATGGGATCCAATGAAAGGTTGTGGAGAACTAACTTTGGATCAAGTCCTGGCATGTCTTTGTAGGTCCAAGAAAAAAGGTTTGGCCTCTCCTTAAGGAGATATATTATGATGGATTGTTCCTCTGGAGATAGACTTTCTTCGACCTTGACTTTATTTGATTGAGTAGGATCATCATTGATCTCCACCTAGAAATTTGCTTCTATATCCATATGTGACCCATCCTCTAGATGGTGAGGCATGGGTATTAAATGAATGTTATTAGTGGGATTTACAGGTCCTACTGACTCAGGATCCAAACTAGCATGGAATACGTCATATGCATAGCCTGATGCAAAATGAGAGGGTTTTAACATCCCTTCATTAGGTAAAAGATCCTCAGGCTCTACAGGTGAATCAACGTAGTCCCAATCAATAGCATATATATCAAGATACAATGGTTTAGTAGAATCTATTGGGTTATAAAGTAAAGTGGTCAAATCAATGGAGATTGTGTTGATGGATGGAATGAAATCTCTAGGACCACATGGGTGAAATTTTGTCTCAGAGGTTTTCCCTCCATACTCGCGATGAGGCTCTAGAGGAAAATAAATCTTTGGATTTGGCCCATGAGTAGACCAGATAATAGTATCGTTGGGTTCTAAGAGCTCTCTAAACGTAGGCAGAGAGGGATTTCTTATATGGTAAATGACATCTAAGTCAATAGGTCTTCCCAAAAACCACAAGCTAGGGTCTATGACATGAAGCATCACTTCTCTTTCTACCAGCATGTTGACTTACCACAAGTGGCAAGGCCTAAGATAAACCATCTTAGTCTTGTCTTCATAGTCATCATCACTTATTCAAAAACCATTAGCATTGGTATGTGGTCCTAAGACAAGGAGCACATGTCTTGGTCCCAAGTAGGCCATCTCTATCTCATCCTAATATTCTTTGTCACTTATGAAGATGCTATTTGCATTAGTTTCTTGTCCCAAGCTATGGGGCCACTGCCTTGGTCCTAGGTAGGCTCTTTCTATTGCGTCTTATGACTCATAGTAACTTTTGTACAATATATATCCACTCTCGTTGTGGCTAGACTAGGCAAGGCTTTGTAAATAGTGATGTCCATGATAGGCTAAGCTTTCCTATGATTCATCGTTGCTTTCCACATATCCATTTTCTTATCCCAAAAGATGCACCCTCTCAGGATGGCATCAATTGAGAAGTTTGGATGGTAAATCTCTGGTGGTGGTATGTTTACCAGGGCCACTTATCCATTGATCAGATGTCTTGTACTTGGTGGGTGATAAGGAATAAAATTGATTTCTTCTCCTAACCCCAAGCTTACTCTATCCAAGGATGCTACTAAAGAGTCATATTGACCTTTGATGTGGTAGCCTAATCCAAACCTGTTAGTGGTAATCTGGTATTGTGGCTCGTATGGTCGTCTATACCTCTACACATATATACCAAGACTGTAGCCATGCCAATGGCAATGTTCAAATTATCTTAGAGAAAACTCAAGATTAGAGGTAATGAACATTAATAGTGAATAGTTCATCCTTTTCCTATTCTATGTTTGAAGACTCATGGGTGCATTCCAGGCCAGCATAGATAAAATTGGTCTGATTAGGAGGAATTCCAAGTGGAACTATTGTTCCCACTGACAGTCTCAGGTATCTTGGTCATACCATGTCTTATGCAAACTCAATGATGGGTCTGAATGTTAAGTTCTACACAAGGTACTCTCTTATCCCTATATTTTTCAAGTGTATTTTTGCATGTGAGATGGATGACCCTGTAGATGACACTGGCGAAGCAAGTTCTAGTATTTTCTCACCTTGATCTTGGAGATCTTCCTCTTGCATGGGACTCAGGATTTCTACAATGGCTATAGTTAGCAATTCCTTGGGTGTTTCTTCATCGATTAATGGTACCTTTAGCTTCTTATTGTCTTTAGATTTAAACATTTATGGTCTCTTAAAGCATCAGTTGTTTTGGGCACAAGAGGAGGTGCCGATGTGGATGGGTCTTTTCATACCCCTTTGTCTCTATCATCTAGTTGCGTAGTTGGATATGAAGGTCTTACATATAGGTGGGTGGAAGGAATCACAAAATATCCTGCAATATCCACCTCATGGATATATTTTAATGGCTCTTCATTAGCCAAAACCACATAGACTTTGTCAGCATGCACATACTTGACACATTGGTGTAAAATGGAAGGAACACACTTCATATCTCTTATCCAGGGATTCCCTAGGAGGATGTTGTATTACATGGCCCCTTACAAGACATGACACATCATAGGGATGGTCTTATGCCCCACCTTAATGGGTAGGACTATCATTCCCATAGTAGAGCATAAAGCATCATTGAAATCTCTTAATATGTAGGCTCCTGGAATGATATTGGATTTGGAGATCTTAATGTGCCCTATCGTTGTTATTATGATGATGTTGATTGATGAACCTGTATAGATCAAGACCCGCTTAAAAGGTAAGTCACTGACTGACGCAACAATGTGCAACGGAGGGTCTGGTAAGGCACTAGGTATTGTCTTAATCTCATGATTATAAAATCAAATTACAAGTTCTTGTCATTGATGTACTTGTCCCACAAAATGAGTGAATGAATTAGGATCCTACGATTGGAGCTCAATTGATCTCAAAATATCCATCAAAGTCTCCTTGTGATTTGGGGACTGTTGTATGATCTCATCAATAGATAGATTAGTTGGATTCATTTGTAATTTTTGTTCTAGTCTACTCCAAATAGTTATCATGAGTCAGGTTGGTGGACCTGGAAGGTTGTTTTACCCCTACCTCTAACTAAGTGTAGCTGGGATATTAATGGGAGCTACAAGAGGTTGTGTTTGACCATATTTTCTGCTCCTGGTTGCTATGTTGACAATTTCCACCATCCCAATACATCCATGGGTAGGTGTATCAATTCAGACTTGATTGACTTGGGCACCTTGCCCTCTAGGGACCTCATGGTTTGGCAACGGGTTTTTGTATATGCCCATATCTCTATTATTAAGAGCCAGAGGATTTTCAAATTTAATTTTTCTCACCTCAATCATATTTTGCACCTGGTTCTTAAAACCAATGCAAACTTCAATGTTATGTCCCAGTATCCTATGGTAAGGGTAAAATTAATCTTCCCTATATCCTTTTGGCTTAGGAAAATTGGGATCTAAAAGAGGTACATCAAGAAATATGATCTTCCCAGCCTCGCTCAACTGGATGAAAATTTATTGCATTGACTCTGATAGAGGTGTAAAATAGTGGCTTACATTCTCTATTTCACCCTTGATTTTTCTTTTGATTGTAATTGGATGGAGGGGGTTGTGCTTGATAATTCTGGGGTTACTATGTAGCCCCATCCTTAGGTGTAGCCAATACTACTTGATTGATTAGAGCAGGGTTTGTTTGTTTCTACTTGTATTTATCATTCTTGCCATTTTTATTCCACTCCTTGATTCGAAACTTGATGGTTTCCTCATCTAATTTTATGTCTTCAATGAGTTTAGCCTATGCCAAGGCTTCCTCAAACAAAGGATATTGTTGAATTTGTAACAAGAGGAAGATGTGTTTAGAACAACTCTTGGTGAACATGCGGATGATTTCTTCTATGGGGATGAAGAATGATAGCTTTGTCATGACTTTTCTCCATATATCCCCATAATGTATTATTAGCTCATCATCATAATGTTTTATGTTGGCCAAGTTTGAAAGGTTCACCTTATTTTTATCACCAAAGGAGAAATGTTTTAGGAAAGCATTTACTAGTTATTCAAAACTAAATATGTTGTGCTTGGGCAGTTGGTTGAACCATTGAGTGGCAGCACCTGAAAATTTCATAGTAAAAGTTCTTAGCATAAGAACATCATTGTCTTCAAGATGAAAACATGCATTGATGAAATTGGTAACATGCTCTTGTGCATCCTCTTTACCCTTGAATTTTTCTAACCTAGGCATATCAAAGTGATTAGGATATGCAGGGCTAGGAACTGATGGGCACAATGGTTGGTTGTGTATTTTACTCAATGTTGGTTGGTTCCCAGTAGTATCTTGCTTCTCAAAGGACTTCATATTTTTAGCAAGTGCATAGAATACCTTTGAGGTGAGGAGTTCCTCTTATTTTTGGCCCACTCATGGTGGTAATGGAAGTAACCCTTTATCCACTTGACTTGTTCTATTCTCTTCTCTCCTATGATGGGATTCAGGATGTGTTTGATCTTGATTTACCATGTTTACCCTTTCCCCACTAGTTTGATTTTGTTCATGATTTGAGTGGTGGTTTCATTGTGGGCTATCTTCTTGCCTAGTGCACCCTTATTTTGGTGAGTCAGTGTGTTTGTCTCTTTGATGATCATCACCATTTGCTTATAAATTGATATAAGCTAGTTGCTCAGCTTGCTCTCTTAAATGCTGCTCATGTTGGTGCAAAAACCTATCTCTTTGTTTGTCATGTTTGAGAGCTTCAACTAGCTCTCACTCTTTACGTAATACATTTTCTAACCGTCGCATGTGGTCATATTATGATATTAAAGAAGACTCATGTTTATCTCATTATGTTCTTGTAGTTCTAATTTGTAGATTCCTCGAAGAGGTTTTTGTTGTTTCTTTGAACTTTCTAGCCAAGGTAACTTGTTCAGTGTGTTGATAAGTGCATCTATGAAGACTTTGTATGTGTACTATGGGGTCACTTTGAAGCTTCCCTAGTTTTGGTGGTGCATTTAGAAGTAATACTTTGTGAACTTCCAGATGTAGAATTTTTTGTGGCTATAGTTTTGGCAGTTGGCCTCGAATGAAACCGATCCAACTCATATAACTATATTTTTTTCTATGGTTGATCCCATGGGGTGCCATTTACTCCAATGAGGTCATAATATACTGGAATCCTTCCTCTAGTGTGAAGTGTATCTTCTTTTTTGTGCCTATGACTAGATGTAACTCTAGTTTCATGCCCCTCAGTGGCTAGATCTGTTCTAAGTGTCTCATGTGAAGTTTGAGATGTTGTGACTCTTATGTGTATTTTTGGCGATGAGATCTTTGTGATCCCACCATTCCTTCATGAGGATGGATGTGGGGAAACCTCATCATCCCTATGTGAATATTTGGGTCCATAACCCCTTTCATGTCTATGAGAATATGGGAGTTGAGAAGTCTTCGTGTGTCTAGAGGAGGGCCTTGAGGCCTCCTCGTGTCTCCATGATGAAGGAGGCCTTGAAGCCTCATTGTGTTTAGGTGATTTGTTTCCATGATATGTCTCCCTAACTGGGGTTTCTCAAGGATAACCCCCACAAGTTGAGTTATCACCTCTTAGGCTTGTGGAACTATGAACCACAGTCTTATAATTAGGTGGTTCAATGTTACTACAACTTTACCTATGGGTATGTTTTGTTTCAGATTCTACCTCGATATTGGATCGAGGATGCTTACTTCTAGTTTTGACCATTGTGTTCATGAATTAGTCTTTTGTGTTGTAATTAAAGATAGCCAAACAATATCAAGCAAGTGTTTATCTTTATTATTAATTTATGTGTGCCCTAAACTATTTGCTACATTTTGATGTGTTGTTGTTATTGTTTTCTTGCTCTTGTTTTGAATTTAGAATGAGGAAACTCATCTATATTGGGAATCAAGAACACCCATGCCAAACATTATTTTCTCAAAAATATATTAGAGTACACTTCTTAAATCCCAGTGGGGGGTTTTCCTAGCTCTTCCACTCTGAACCAATGATTTTTCCAATAGTGGGATATAGTTTGGGCACGAGTAACTTAGTACCATTATAAATAAGTTCCTTATTCTATTCTAGGAAAATCTAGGGGGCAAGCAGGTGAAAGGAGATGAATGCCAACGTCACTAGACTGAATTGAGGGTTGGTGATGAAATCCAACTTCGTAATGTTTAAAATATATGTACATGTGTGGAGTTCATTTTAAATTTTCATAAAGTAAAATGCGTCATATAGTATAAATGCATCTTTCCTATATGCCTAATATAAATGATGTTTTAGTTTTCATAAAGATGCATAAACTAATATGAATTTCATGGACGCACTCTATTTTGTACAAATATGGCCTCTAGCAGGGCCTCAAAGCAATAAAACCAACACATGATTTCTAGCACACTAGATTCTATGGTAAATTTTATAAGCATAAGCTGCTATTCCTAGCATCGCCTACTAGAAATCTAAAAAAACCCTAAGATGCACAAAATGCAAGTTCTTTCATTTCTACTCTTTAGTTTCCAAATTAAACTGTCTTAATATTCACTATTTTAGGAAACTAGAAGTATATGGAAGAAAAAAAAATATTATAAAAGTGTAATAACCTTTAATCCATCTCATAGAATAGAGATATTGTCCTCTACTACACTCCAATTTTGGTCGATGTTGACCAGAGTGGCTGATTTTTGGCCGTTGTTAGTAGGAATGGATAAGACTGTGAGATGTTGTAGACTAGAGCAGCTAAACCTGCACATAAAAAACCTGAGACAGTCATTTGGTAGAAAATAAAAAGTTAGTAGGGGTCCCATCCTGATCGCCATCTGTAGTGACCCCGGGGAAGTGGCGCACCGTCCACTACTCTATTTTGCAAATATTATTTGATTTATTCATACTTAATCATGTATTCAATGAAATATGCAAAAATAGATGCAATCAAAATATGAATAAATGAATGAATGATTCTCTTTATTGTTTTTTTCTCAATTTCGGTTACATATAGATCCCTTTAAGGGATTCCCTTCATTTGATTCAGATTTTACAAAATAGGACAGCAGATGTATGATATCCCCTTGCAAAGGTGATACACACTCGTAGGCTTCCCGGTGATGCACATGAAATTGTATGAGGGCATACAGATGCCTCCTTCTCTAGGTCTAGATCCTAAAGGGATCCTTTTGCTTTCGTATTTTGATAACCTATCTAGCAAACTTGTAGTCTTGCAAGCATGAAAACAACAGCAAACCCTTAGCAATCTTGGATTGCCTCCCGAGATGAGGTTGCTAGCAAAAATCCCAATGATAACAAAAATATGCTTAATGACAATATAAACTGATGCTATGAATGTGAGTAAATGTGATAAACCAGATCTATGATAATGGCATAAAAACATGTAACAAGCTAAATAAAATAAACTAATTCTAAGAACCCCAGACTAGGCCTACGGGCCACTATCCGAGATAATGGTCGCTAATATGAAAACATATCTCTATTGCTCCAAGGCTATGGATCTAGAATTATTGTTGAAGTTGAAATAATTATTTTTTATGCCTGATGTGTTGAATATCTTGTAGATGATAACCTCTCAATCAACTATCACTCTATTTCTCCTAAAAGGCACTCCAATTTTCTCTTCGATCTGATAGGTCTTTGCTACAATAAAATCTCTCCAAGTCTCGAAAAGCTCTCCAACAAGTCTCTAAATTCATATATGGTGCCCTTAGGTTTGCACATTATAATATTTTTAAAGCCCTAGGTCAATGTCCAAAACCTAGTACTAAATTTTGGATGAGAAATTTTGTCTTTTTTTGTATTTGAAGGCCATTTAAGCTGATGTCTAAACCTAGACTTGAGTCTCTCATGTAGACTAGCTATGAGGAGTAATGCAAAGTTATACTCTCTTGGCCTTATTGCATGCAAAATACCAATTTCTCCTAAGATTAGGCTAGTTTTATGGAAAATTACTATTTAGGTCTTAGCCACTATCATCTGTAGTGGCTAGGGTTGGCTGCTCTCAGCTTTAGTGTCCAAAATCTAGCCACTCTAGTTCATAGCAGCCAAGCTTGGATGGGCTAAGATTGCCTCAAATGAGTGGTGAAAACCATTTTTGGCACTTTGAAGATCCTAAGGTTTAGTCATATGGTCTATGAATGTGCCAATATGAGTAGTTATCCTAAACATGACATGTTTTAGGTGTCTACACATGCAAACCTGATGCACTTACCATCTTAGGCCTTACAACCCATTCAAGTGACTTGTTAATTTTCTCAATGGGTTTTAGATCTAATTGGAAATATTTCTCCCCTATATTTGGGCTGACACATGTTCATCTTAACGGCAACTACGTACTTCACTAAATGGGTGGAAGTGATCCCCTTCACCTCGACAATTGGTCCTCTAATTATGGAGTTCATAATCCATAATATCATTTACCATTTTGGTGTACCCTTCAATATAATCTCAGATAATGGTCCATAATTCAAAAATAAAAATGTGTGAGCTCTAATGACCAAATACAACATTCAACATAGTTTTGCGGCACCATACTATCCATAGGTAAACAGGCAAGCAAAGGCCTCAAACAAGACAATAGTAGCCATATTAAAGAAGACAGTGAAAGAAAATCATAAATACTGGCATCTGCAATTGCCCTTAGAATTATGGGCTTACAAGACTAACGTATGGATGCCCACTAGGGCAACACCATTTTTTCTTGTATATGGTGTTGAAGACATTATACCCTTAGAGTTGGAAATTCCAACATTGCGCATCACATTGAAAGAGTTCATCAATGATGATACTACGCAGAAATTGCACTTCGATCAATTGACCCTTCTATATGAATAGTGTTTCAATACTCTTGAGCACATTTACATTTACCAGGATCATCTAACACAAGCTTATAACAATAGAGTCCATCTGAGAGACTTTAAATTTGGGGATCTTGTGCTTAAATAAAACCATCATAACTCAAATTTGTCATCGCATCTACGAGACAAATTTGTGGCCAATTGGATAGGTCCCTATATCATCTCAGAGAATATTGGGATTGGAGCATATCACCTAACAATGCTAGAATTTTTTGAGGAGCTAGAGCCTCTCAATATCATTCATCTAAAGGTTTTTCATGCATAAATCATCAAAATATCAAAAACATTCAAATAAATTCAAAAAATTCAAAAACAATAGGAATCATAAAAATTTAAACAAATCAAAAAATGTTAAAATATAAAATATAAAATATCCAAAAGCATCTCCAAGCCATTTGGTCATATCACAAAAAAACTTCAAAGGCATCTCCAAGTCAATTTATCAAATCACAAAAAGGCTCCAAAGGCATCTCCAAGCCATTTGGTCAAATCACATAAAGGCTCCAAAGGCATCTCCAAGCCCTTTGGTCAAATCACAAAAAGCTCCAAAATCATATTAAAGTCCTTTGTTCAATTAACAAAAATCTCCAAAGGCATCTTAAAGCCCTTTGGTAAATTCACAAAAGCCCCAAAGGCACCATAGGCCCTTTGGTCAAAAACACAACACAAAAACACAAAAACAACTCAAAATTCAAATAGTTCAAAAATATTCAAAATAATTAAAAGCTTAAATACAATTCAAAGCATCAAAAATTAAAAAAACATTTGCATTATGTATTTGCATTTGCATTCACATGGTTGCATTGCACTAAGGCATGTCCATCCATGGTACTCGTATTAGGGTAGATTATGTCTGCAATCTTACAAATGACACCACATTTGTATCACAATTATGCATCATCAAAATCCATAATCATCCATAACCCATGTGTGTAACTATGTTTTTCAACACAACCCCCTCTTGTTTCTATAAGGAATATGCTAGGGTTTTTTTATCACTCAGTCATACCTAGTGGTTTTATCAAACTTCATAGAAAGTTGTCTTTGCTTTTAATATATGAGGTTTGGTTCTGATAGCCCTTGGTATATTTCAGAATCCCATCACTAATAAAAATACTAAAATCCTAGTTGGAACAAGGAAAATATGAATACTACAAAGCGGTATTAGGTATCCTAAGGTGAAAATTTTATCTTGCTCATCCCCTTGTGCGATCGGCTTAGAAATGCTAAGAATTGGCAAAAGGACAAGTGCACCCCTACCCAAAGAAATCCCTTGCTTTAATCAAAATAAGCAAAATCTTGAACAAAGCAAAATTCAAAAACAAGTGATTATCATCACTACAAAAATCCCAAACAAAGCAAAAATTCAAAAATAAAATAAACAATGATTATCATCACTACATAAATCCCTTGCTCAAAATAAAAACAAAAATTCAAAATAAATAGTAATTTTCATCACTAAATCATGAGCAAGTATCCCAAATAAATATGAAGAAAAGAAGGGAGTATGAACTTGAATCCCTAGAATTCTCAGCATGAACAAGTCGTAAGGTATCCTTACAGATAACGATATGTCTATCACATTAGCATCTTACTTTGTACAAACCTTTATTTGCATGTGGAAGAGCTAGCCTTAGGTGTCCTGTATTGCCTAGTGGTCTAATCCAACTGAGTACAACCTAAGATCAGGATAAACATTTGAGCATCCCCAATATAGCAATGGACTGAATTAATCCCACCTGGCACTGGGGTATGCTTATGTTTAATCTATTATATTCATTTACACACATAGGAATAATGAATGTCTAGGTCTTCCTAACAAATATTTATCCTTCAAGGGCTCTGTATGATCAGTATACAACTATTTGATGAAGCAACTAGGGTGTTTGAGTCTCATGGAAAACCTCAAAAATCCTCTAATAGCATCACATCATATCATCAATAAAATCATCAACTTTCTTTAGAAGGTTTTATTCACTTAACGAGTGCATAAGATAGGATAGATACCAAATAAATATTAGAAATGATAATAAAACGGATGCTGACTACTCTGTGCATAATTGTAGCAACCTATAAATAAATCCATCATCTCACCTCACATTTGATGTTTAAATGATTAATTTTTATTATGAGAATTATTATTTATTCATGATTTTTATACATTTTGTGGTATCCCCCATTAGATTTTCAAATTCATATCACATCATATCATATTTTTTAAGTGATTAAAGCATACGTTCATTCACATTAGATCTCCAGCATAACTTAATATATTTCATTTACCATATCATAGAAACATAAGGTTAAATGCATACAAACACATCAAAAGTAAACAGGTGTTTAATAATAAGCATTGCATCCATATATGCATCTATCATAATCATCTATATCATTTCATCTAAGAATCTACACATCATAAAGCATAAGTCATGTAAGCCACATAGCATAAGATCATAGAGTGGTTCACCTAAACATACACATCATGGCATCTAAACATCACATCACACCATATCACATAAAATCATGATACTGCATCCATAAACATAAAAACATAATAATAAAAGATACACGCAATGAGTCTCAAAGTCTAGATATCATATAAATGTGTGTCCAAATAAATACAAATGGGTACAAAAAAATCACCAGTAAGGCTACAACTGTGTAGGTCAACAAACCTTACACCCAAAAAGAGGTACAAAATATCCAAGGAGCCATAGTGCTCAAGAGTGGCCTGCACCACTAGCATAACCTTTGTCCTCACCACCCCCTCTAGGAGGCGGTATAGAACTGGCACCCTAGTCCACTTTGTCTAAGACCTGATCTTGTGGCTCGAATAAGGTAATGATTGTCCTGAAGTTCTCCAGTGAGTCCTCTGTGACCCTCCTACCCTACGCCTCTCTGGAAGTTGGTCTCCACAAATCCTGATCTCATTCTCCAATTCCAAGAAGTAGGAGGTATCTTGAGTGTGCTCCTCCAAATAATCTACTAACAATCCATGCAAATGTTGGATCTCCACACATGTATCTAGACCACCAAGTTCTTGAGGTGATGCAGGAGGTGGCACAATTTAGCTTCGAGCAGCATCTCACTTAGTAGTAATTTGTACAACCTGTCTTTGAATGTTAGCAATGGTGGTACCCCTTTGTTGAACCTAAATATGGGATGTTTGTAGCTCAGCCTCAACCTATTGCAACTAAGCCCAGAGAGGAGACTCCTACTCCTCAAGAGCTAGCTCCTCCTCCTCCTTGGGAGCAACCTACTCCTTTGCAACCTGATCCTCTACCACCTACTCCTACTATCCTACCTATCCCCAATCATCCATCTGAGCCTAAACTCAATGCCCATCAAGATCCTTAGCCTCAACCTCATCCAAATACCATCCCAGGAAACCACCACCTTGCCATAATCACGTACCCCACTAGTGAGTGTATGCATATATAATACCATCATCAACCACACCAGGATCAACTATAGGAGGTTCATCTTCCTCTAGCATCGTTGTAACTAAGGGTGGTGGAAGGTTCCTCTCTATGAAAATCTGGCGATAGATAACTGGATCGAGGAAAACATCTTATTAAATGCTAAATTTTTGGAGCACCCTAGATTAGTAGAAGAACTCTCTGATGTCATCCTTGTGGATGATAACCTATCAATTGTGATGAGTCCTCGCTATGAAGCTATATGGATCCTCCCAGATAGGGCATTCATGATAAGTCCTCCAAATGATGTCAGTGGCCTATAAATCAATCAAAGACATTGTATAGTGGAAAAATTCCCCTAAAAAAGGTTGGATATTCTTCTCCTTGAGTGCTCTAGACCACCTGGATCCATAGCACTGGACATAATCATCTAATGTAGTTATCTCCACTAGAATTCCTATTGTGCGGTCAACCTTGATATGCTTCCATCCCCATATCTGGAGGAGCAAGCTACAAGCAACACTAGCCCATTCATGGCATTGAATGTAGTATATATCATCATAGCAATGTACCAATAGTGTGCTCCCCCAAGCATAGATAATAGGTGCCTCACTATCGATCAAATCTTGTACCATCACCAAGAGGTTCCATGGGAACCTCACTCTAGAGTAGTCATGTATGAGGATGTTGTAGATGACCATCAATAACACAGCATACCATCGGGAGAAGACATCCTCCTGGTACCACTGAGCAACTAAAATCCCACTAGAATGAGTATCCTTGAAGTTAGCAATGGCATGTCTCCCAAAGACCCTCATCAACACAACATCTCAAGCACTAGTGGGAGAAGAGAAAATGGGTACTCCATAAAAAGGGGTCCTGAAGATCTTGTAGACATCCTTTGACATAATGGTCATCTTGTTGGTAGAAAGGTGGAAAGTGTTGGTCCTAGAGTCCCACCTGTGGGCCAGGGCATTCAAATAGGCCTAATTTGACATGATCATAGGAATGCCAGTGACATACTGGAGCCCACGAGCATTAAGACAAGCCCAGTTTGTGTCATCCATCTCAAGCAAAAGGTCACAAAGTAGATTTGGGTCCCAATCTCAAGTAGACAAGATCTAAGAGTGCAAAATAAATCCTAAATCAAATGCACTGACAACTAAATACATGCATAAAAAATCCAGTGCAAATTAATCTAAGATGTGCTTGAGGCAACAAGCATAAGAGGTAAATGCACCTAAGCATCCAAAAACATCAAATTTTATTCTTCAAAATTTCAAAAAAATCAAATGACTTTAAAAACAAAATATCAAGAAAATGCACCTAAGTCCACCTGGCTTCTAGCGTAGAGAGTGGCCACAAAGTGGCCACTAAAATCGACAGTGGCTAGTTTACAACATTCAAAAATTTAATCATTATATTTTAAGTTGATCGTTGATAGCGACAGCGGTCAGTCGTAGGCCAAGCTAGTCATTCTCAGTGGTAGCAACAAACGAGCAGCACGCCAACGGTGTGCACCCATGGCCAAAATTTATACAAAAATATAAATCTAAAGGAAACCTATCTGATTATGCCCTAAATTAAGCCTATTTACTGGTTTAGTTATTTTCCAATAGGGTTAATGAGGTTCCTTTACCAAATTGCTTAGTGAAGTTAATTTTTCCATAGTAATAAAAGAAGGCTAGGGTTTAGAGAGGTACCCATGAATCTCCAACTCCTCTGCTCAACGAAGCCTCTCCTTGCTCATCCATGATGTCATATGAATAGAATCCTAGGTCATAAGAAGTTACTTTCAGCTCAAATATCTAAAAGTAGGATTGACAACTGGAAGAATGAAGAGTCAGAAACCCTAATTTGCTTTAATTTTTTCTATTTAAGTGTTGGCTACTGCTAGCATTAGTGGCTTGAAATTTTTACCCATTGGACTGAAGAACACAAGCTTATACTGAGAGGGGGGGTGAACAGTATAAGACCACTTTTTACTTTTGCTTTAAATCAACTTTCAAATCAGTATTATGCAGTGTATAGATAGCAGTATCAATAGCAGCAATTAAAGCAATGCACAACACACCATCCACAAAGAGACACAGCAATTTACGTGGTTCACCCAATGCGGGCTACTCCACGGATAAAATCTTTTGCTAATTTTATCAACTCAATTTCTGGGAAAACCTTTCCCGATTACAATTTTTATGAGCCTCTGCTCAAAGGAGATACCTTCCCCTAACTCTGCTCTTGGATCGTGATCCTCTAGAAGACCTCTGCCTCTGCTGCCCTTAGCAAGTGGAAATCTGTCCACAGAAGACACCTGTCTTCCCTGCTCTGGCTGGAGACCTCTGTCCTCAACTATATCACCTCAAGGCTGGTCCTTGAATTTGCACTAAACATAGTCCTTTGGTTCAGCACAAATGTCCTCGTTTGCTTCCTCTATTCTGCACCAAACACAGTCCTTCGGTCTGGCACAAATGTCCTCAAAATTGTACTTCTACGCATTCACAGTAGCACTCGATCAAACATCAACTTATGCACCTCTACGCAATCACAGCAGCATGATCTTCATGCACTCTGCTTCCTCACAATCTCTCTCACTTAGAAGATTCGATGGAATGCACTCTGTACCCTGCAATCGAATTTGCACTCTGCTTTTTGGTGATCGAAATTCTCCCTGCACTCTATCTGCGTAAGTCGCACTTCGAACGCACACTTCGATCGATGATTAAATCTCTTCAAACAGCCCTACTTTTATACTAACATTATCAAGATCTAAATCTTGGTCTTAGTCGGCTGTTACCCTTAAACTACGTCGACTACAAAACCCTAAGCTATGTCGGCCCAGATTTAACTCTGTCGGCTTCACTACTTCTACAACTCTCCTGTAGCTTCTGGTGCAAACTTCAACATGTCGTGATATCGCGACACCTTTTCCTGCCATACACCTTCTTTTTCCTGTTGTCACGAAATCATGACACTTTTTGCCTTTGTCTGCAAAGACTACGTTCTTGTCGCAAAATCGTGACACTTCTATATTTTGCTGACGTCATCTTCACTTTGTCACGAAATTGTGACCCTTATGACTTCATGGCCTTATTCTCTACTTTTGTCATGAAATCATGACACATATGCTTCTGTTGATGTCATATTCAACTTTGTTGCGAAATCGTGACCCTTATGACTTCATGGCCTTCTTCTCTGCTTGCACTAGCGAAAACGAAACATGTCGCGAAATCATGACACTTTCGCTGCCATGAGCTTCTCTCTGCCTTACACCCGTGAAACTGGAACATGTCGTGAAATCATGACGCTTTCGCCTTCGAGCTCTTCCTTCTTGAAATCATCGTGAAATCATGACGCTTCTTCTGTTGAAGACTTGCTAACTGTTTCTATCATGAAATCGTGACACTTTCTCCAACTGAATGCTGCCATCTCAACCTATCACAAAATCATGACACTTTCTGCATTCGCAAGCTTTCTCTTCAACCTGTCATGAAATCGTTACACTTTTTGCATCCGTACAACTTCTTTGTAGCCTATCGCGAAATCGTGATGCTTTCAGCTTCTGAAAGCTTTCCTTGCATCCTGTCGTGAAATCGCAACACTTCTAGCTTCCGTACGATTTCTTAGTAGTCTGTCATGAAATCGTGACGCTTCTCCTTTTAGACTCTTCCCTTTGCTGTATGTCATGAAATCGTGACAGTTCTCTCTTTGAGCTTTTCAGCATGTCACAAAATCATGACAGTCCTTACTTCAATTTTTGCAGCATGTCATGAAATCGCAACAGTCCTCACTTTGTCTTTTGCAGCATGTCGCGAAATCGTGACACTTTTTCTTTCGGACTCTTTCTTCTGCATTATGTCATGAAATCGCGACACTTTCTCGTCCGTACAACTTTCCTGGCAATGTGTCACGAAATCGTGACACTTTTCCTTCTCTGCCTTCCTGCACTTTTTGAGTCGCGAAAATGCGACATGTCGTGAAATCGTGACACTTTCCATCTTGCTCTGCTTCTCTGCCAACATGTCACGAAATCGCGACAATTTTTCCAGCTTCTTCTCTTTCTTCCAGCATGTCGCGAAATTGCGACAGTTTTTCCAGAACTTTCTCTCTCCTCAAACATGTCACGAAATCACGACATTTTTTCCAGCACTTTCTCTCTCCTCAAACATGTCGCAAAATTGTGACAGTTTTTCCAACACTTTCTCTCTCCTCAAACATGTCACGAAATTGCGACAGTTTTTCCAGCCGTTTGCATACTTTTTCTTACTTGTCTTTTTCTTGATCTTTTGCAAGCTGGGCTACTCTGATCTTCTTGGAAACTTACTGTCCATACTGAAACCTTCAACAAAACAAATTCTTTGACATCAAATCAAATTGCTTCAAGAACTTCTTGACATCAATGACAACTTTTACACTTGATCAAAGGCAATGTACCCAAGGTACCCAAAATTGCCAACAATCTCCCCCTTTGTCATTGATGGCAAACCTTTACTGAAACACATCTTAAGAACCAAAACTGAAACCAACTATGACAACAACTTGAGAATCTGCTTTTGAAGTTTTGCTCCCCCTGACTTGAAGCTTTCCTCTTACTCATATCTCTCCCCCTTACTCAAATCTCTCCCCCTTTGTCATCAATGGCAAAGGGTCACCTTTGGGGCTCGGGACTAAGAATGAGCTTCTTAGCTTAGCCCCTCCACCACCTCCTGATGAGGTGATTTAATTCTGGGGTGGGAGTAAAACTCCCATTAGGAACTGATCATCAGTGTCTATAATTTCCTTGTCGGGTCTTCTCTTGAACTCTTTGTCAATATTTCTGTTCTTGTCACTGTTTTTGTTCTTGTTCTCATCCCTGTTCTTGTCCACGCCTTGATCCTTGGACATGTTCATACCACTTTTCCTATTTCTATACTTTGGAAGTTTAGCTTTACACATTCTAGCTGTGTGACCTGCATTATTGCATTTATAACAAGTAACACTATAATTTCTTTTAGGCACACCTGTTCTTTGAGTCCACCTGTTCTGACTAACCGTGTACCTATCATTAGCGTTGCAAACAATTGCTTTATGCCTGAACTGTTTACAAGAGTAGCAATACCCTTGAAAGAAATTACGGCCCTTGAAACTGTCATTTACTTTCCTCACTTGAGCCATGCAATGTACAACCATGTGACCAAACCTATGACACGCAAAACATCTGTCGTGAAATTTTCCTTTATTCGACCTCTTGGGTCCCGAAAACTTCTTCTTCTCAATCTGAATTTTTTTTTCTATTTCTGTGCATCTATCACTCATGGACTCATGATCTGAAGTACTTTCTTCATCAAAAATCTCTTACTAGATTCCCCAAGTTGTTCTTTGTTCGGTTTAACAAAACCAAGACCTATTTTATCTGTTGGATTTTTTTGACCTTTGATGAGAGACTTAACCCTTTTTGAGCTATCTTGAAACCTGTACAGCTTATCCTTGTACTCTTTAGTTTCTACTTCCAGAGAAGCCATTTTCTGTTCCAACTCATTATACTCAAGAATCTTAGACTCTAACTCATCCTTGAGTTCCTGTGTTTTAGCTATAGAGAAGTCAAGGCTTTCTATGAGATCATCTCTCTCCATACAACATTCATCTAACTTAACCTTGAGTCTATCATTCTTCTTTCTTTCCTTTTTCAAAACACTAAGAGCATTATTAAGTTCACTTTCAAGATCTTTTATTTGTTTGCTTTCTGAATCCTCAAGACCTTTTCCAGATTTCTTATCACTAGAGGTGCTACCTTTTTCAAAAACCATACAAGCATCCTCTTGATAGTTTTTTGAAGCATCCTTATACATACTGGAAACCAAGTCATTATTTGTAAAATCATCCTCAAGGTGACCCAAATTTCCACATCTAAGAAATTTCATAATAATGAATCTATGTTTCGGTTCTTCCTCTTTTTCTGATATGAACAGCATCTCATTTTCCTCATCACTTGAAGACCTTTCACTATCACTGCTAGAACACTTACTTGCTTTGTCTAGGTAGAAACTCTTCTTGTTCTTGTGTGAATACCTCTTTCCTTGATTGTTGTGCTCATCTTTGTTCTTTCTATAAGACCTATGTTTTTTAGAATCCTTGCTCTTAACATCCTGTATATCTTCATCACTTTCATTCTTGGAAACAGTACATTCAGTAGCATAATGACAAAAATTTCCACAGTTAAAACATCTTATATTTTTTTTGCTTTTGTGCTTTCTAGAGAACTTGCCTTTCTTACTGTAATATGCCTCTTCATCACTAGAAGACTCATCACTCTCTTGAATCTGTTTGCCCTTTGATTTCTTGGTAGCTTTGAAAGTCGCCTCTTTCTTGACATCAACTTTCACTTGAGTTCTCAACTCAAATGCTACAAGAATACTATGTAGATCATCCTTTTTCAACTTATCTAAATCTTTAGCTTCCTCAATAGCAAAAATATTTTCACTAAATCTATTAGGAAGAGATCTTAAAATCTTATCACACACATCATTTTCAGCAAGCTCAAGACCTAAGTCTTTCATGGAGTTAACAACCTCATCCATACGAAGCATGTAGTCACTAATTTTTTCATCATCATTCATCTTGAGTTGTTCAAACATACCTTTGAAGTGTCTCAACTTGGCCTTTCGGACATTTACATCACTTGTGTGAACCACCTGTAGTTGTTTCCACATTTCACTAGCTGTCTTGCAGTGAATCACCTTGGTAATATCTACCTTCTGTAAACCCTTCAATATTGCATTCATTGCTTTTGAATTGTTGTGATGTAGGAGCCTGTCTTCTTTAGTATAAGGGCCATTTTCAAGAATAGTGTACCCGTCTTCAATCACTTCCCAAACCTCATTACCAAGTGCCATTAGATAAACCTTCATTCTTGCACTCCACAGACCGAAATTTGATCCATCAAGAATAGGTGCTGCATTTCCACTCGAATAATCCATTGTGTTATTGACCAGTTCTTCCTTCAAGCTGTTAAACCTTTTTGAAGGAACCCGCTCTAATACCAATTGAAGAACACAAGCTTATACTGAGAGAGGGGGGGTGAACAGTATAAGACCACTTTTTACTTTTGCTTTAAATCAACTTTCAAATCAGTATTATGCAGTGTATAGATTGCAGTATCAATAGCAGCAATTAAAGCAATGCACAATACACCATCCACAAAGAGACAGCAATTTGCGTGGTTCACCCAACGTAGGCTACTCCATGGATAAAATCTTTTGCTAATTTTATCAACTCAATTTCTAGGAAAACCTTTCCCGATTACAATTTTTATGAGCCTCTGCTCAAAGGAGATACCTTCCCCTAACTCTGCTCTGGCTGGTGATCCTCTAGAAGACCTCTGCCTCTGCTGCCCTTAGCAAGTGGAAATCTGTCCACAGAAGACACCTGTCTTCCCTACTCTAGCTAGAGACCTCTATCCTCAACTCTATCACCTCAATGCTAGTCCTCGAATTTGCACTAAACACAGTCCTTCGGTTTAGCACAAATTTCCTCATTCGCTTCCTCTGTTCTGCACCAAACACAGTCCTTCGATCTAGCACAAATTTCCTCAAAATTGTACTTTTGTGCATTCACAGTAGCACTCGATCAAACATCAACTTATGCACCTCTGCACAATCACAGCAGCATGATCTTCGTGCATTCTGCTTCCTCGCAATCTCTCTCACTTAGAAGATTCGATGGAATGCACTCTGTACCCTACAATCGAATTCGCACTCTGCTTTTCAGCGATTGAACTTCTCCCCGCACTCTATCTATGTAAGTCACACTTCAAACGCACACTTCGATCGATGATTAAATATCTTCAAACAACCCTCCTTTTATACTAACATTATCAAGATCTAAATCTTGGTCTTAGTCAGCTGTTACGCTTAAACTACGTCGGTTGCAAAACCCTAAGCTGCGTCGGCCCAGATTTAACTCTGTCAGCTTCACTACTTCTACAACTCTCTTGTAGCTTCTGGCGTGAAACTTCAACATGTCACGATATCGTGACACCTTTGCCTGCCATACACCTTATTTTGCCTGCTATCACAAAATCGTGACACTTTTTGCCTTTGTCTGCAAAGACTACGTTCTTGTCGTGAAATCGTGACACTTCTGTCTTTTGCTGACGTCATATTCACTTTGTCGTGAAATCATGACCCTTATGACTTCATGGCCTTCTCTACTTTTGTCGTGAAATCATGACACATCTGCTTCTGCTGATGTCATCTTCAACTTTGTCACAAAATCGTGACCCTTATGACTTCATGGCCTTCTTCTCTACTTGCACTAGCGAAAACGAAACATGTCATGAAATTG
The DNA here is from genome assembly GCA_028583015.1 of Wollemia nobilis. Classification (NCBI taxonomy): domain Eukaryota; kingdom Viridiplantae; phylum Streptophyta; class Pinopsida; order Araucariales; family Araucariaceae; genus Wollemia; species Wollemia nobilis. The sequence goes on from JAQPPZ010001870.1 coordinate 1,469,345, forward strand.
CGACACTTTCGCTGCCATGAGCTTCTCTCTGCCTTACACCCGTGAAACTGGAACATGTCGCGAAATCGTGATGCTTTCACCTTTGAGCTCTTCCTTCTTGAAATCATGACGCTTATTCTGTTGAAGACTTGCTAACTGTTTCTATCGCGAAATCGTGACACTTTCTCCAACTGAATGCTGCCATCTCAACCTGTCGTGAAATCATGACACTTTCTGCATTCGCAAGCTTTCTCTTCAACCTGTTGCAAAATCGTGACACTTTCTGCATCCGTACAACTTCTTTGTAGCCTGTCATGAAATCGTGATGCTTTCAGCTTCCAAAAGCTTTCCTTGCATCCTGTCACGAAATCATGACACTTCTAGCTTTCGTACGATTTCTTAGCAGCCTGTCGCAAAATCATGACGCTTCTCCTTTCAGACTCTTCCCTTTGTTGTATGTCGCAAAATCATGACAGTTCTCTCTTCGAGCTTTTCAGCATGTCACAAAATCACGATAGTCCTTACTTTGATTTTTGCAGCATGTCACGAAATCGCAACAGTCCTCACTTTGTCTTTTGCAGCATGTCGCGAAATCATGACACTTTTTCTTTCGGACTCTTTCTTCTGCAATATGTCACGAAATTGCGACACTTTCTTGTCCGTACAACTTTCCTGGCAATGTGTCCCGAAATCGTGACACTTTTCCTTCTCTACCTTCCTGCACTTTCCAAGTCGTGAAAATGCGACATGTCGTGAAATCGCGATACTTTCCATCTTGCTTTGCTTCTCTGCCAACATGTCACGAAATCACGACAGTTTTGCCAGCTTCTTCTCTTTCTTCCAGCATGTCGCGAAATCACGACAGTTTTGCCAAAACTTTCTCTCTCCTCAAACATGTCGCGAAATCACGACAGTTTTGCCAGCACTTTCTCTCTCCTCAAACATGTCGCGAAATCGCGACAATTTTGCCAGCACTTTCTCTCTCCTCAAACATGTCACGAAATCGTGACAATTTTTCCAGCCGCTTGCATACTTTTTCTTACTTGTCTTTTTCTTGATCTTTTGCAACTGGGCTACTCTGATCTTCTTGGAAACTTACTGTCCATACTGAAACCTTCAACAAAACAAATTCTTTGACATCAAATCAAATTGCTTCAAGAACTTCTTGACATCAATGACAACTTTTACACTTGAGCAAAGGCAATGTACCCAAGGTACCCAAAATTGCCAACATGGACCTGACAGTGGCCACGAAGCACTATTTGGAGGTCACTGAACCTGACAGTGGCCAAGAACCAATGAGAAATTTCCATAATTTATCACCATAGAGAACCTTATAATGAGCCATAAAGCACACATTTCAGATTTAAAGCAACCAAAATAAGCAAAATACCAAAAAAAATACATATATCAAAATCCAAAAACATCATAAAATCTAATTAACAAAAAAATCAAAGAATAACAAAAATCCCAAATGAGCCTCGAATTCAATTATTTGTTTTATGCACTTTGGTGACTGTAGCGACTAGTGCTCCATGCAATTCAACGAGATGAGTAAATCACGCTAAGGCCACTTGGGGCAAAATAGTTATGGTAGAATTGAGATGTCACACCTAAAACTAGAAGAATGCTATAACAGCTGGACCACCCCATGGGAGTGAGAATCCATATCATTTCTCCTATAGCAAATAGTGATTCAATGCAAGCTAAATTAGAATTGCTATCATCTTGATTTCCCAAGAAGGCCATTATGGTTGGACTGCCCCATGGGATAAAGATGTACAATTACCAAATAGGGTTGAAATCACACCTGGATGGGAACTACTCTATAACAAAAAATTTAAACCTCTAAAGAGGTCCAAATCATTCATCTTGGTCAAGTGACTCGTCACTTTATTAATTTCCCTTTTCTCATCGACTCATCGCTTAAGAAGGTAGTAAAAATTTTCAATAATCATAATCAAAATAAAAAAAATATCGTCTCAATCATATCAGAGTTACGTTCATCTTATAAATCATTACCAACAATTTTCATAAGCTTACCCTTTGCTAGGGCAAAAAAATCAAATATGATAATTTAGTTTGTAGCTCTCCTCATTTTGGACCTATAGTAGTATTAAAGCTACCTGATCGCTTGATGACGAGTGCAAAATCCCACATATTTAAGCCTTCCATTCTATTGGAAGCAATGATTCTAGGATTCGTGCCCTCCCGCATGACTGGGGTATCCTATGTTGATCAGATCAATGATCATCATCCAACCTACAATATGGCCCTAGGTGGTCTACTTTTTTGCTCCGTATTGTGTGGCTCACAACGCATCCCAAAAAGAGGCATTTGTAGACACCTAAAATACATCATGTTTAAGAGACTACCCATATGGATACATTCACAAACCATATGAATCCTCTTAGATCTCTCCAAGAGCAAATAGTGGTCCTAACCACTCAAACAGGGTAGTTCTAGCCCACCTAGGCTTGGCCTCACTCAATCAAAGTGGCCACCACACCTGGCCACTGAAGACTACAACGGCTATAGCTAGCCACTAAACCTAATAGCAGCCAGCACCATGCATAGTCTAGCTATGAATTCAGGCCTAGATCATGTAGTCTAACTACACCTTTGCATGGCTAATGGGCATATTTTGGCAAGGAACTCTGTGATTTCCTCCTAACTACCCCTTCAATGCTAGTTTGTGATTGATGCTTCCCACCCGGGATGGTCAGTCGCATGCAATTTGGATGGAAGCTTCTCTAGGAAGCCAAAGTCTAGATATGAGATGGAAGTCTACATATAGACTCTCCCACAAAAAGAAAAATATTTGAAAAGTTTTAGAGTTATGCAGTGAATCCCTATCAAAATGGAGAACCAAGCTACATCCCTTTGAGGAGCATTGGAGCATCATCCGACTGAGCTACTGCCATGCACCAATTTTTAGATTCATTGTTCCCAACCGTAAATCAATGTAGGATACACGCTTGGTGATCCTTGAACATCAATTGTAGTAAAGAGGATAACACAAACCCTAATTCACAATGCAAAGAGGTTCATATTGTGGCTACTATCTCTGATAGTGGCCTGTAGGTATAATTTATGGCATAAACGTTATTTCCCTTTGCTTTAGTCTAGATTCATTATTTCTTGATTTTTTACTTAGTCATAGCTCATATATGCATCTATTCCATATTTCTCATCTTTCCATGCATTTATTATCTTTTTTATTCTTGTATTTCATTATTATCATGATTATTCATATCCGTTAACAAAGGCCTCACCCGAAGAGGTGGCCCATCCTACTAAGCATACTTTGTTGTTTCAATGAGTGCAGGTATAGATCTTAAGGACCATATTGAAGCAACAGGAGCACAAAGATACCTCCAAGACCAAATCTATATAAGGGGGCATCTATAAGACCCCCATACAATTTTATGTGCGGGACCGGGAGGCCTACGTAGGCACACCATTCCCTTATGGGGAATACATCAAATCGTTGCTCTATATTGTGTAAATATTTGTATCAAAATGATGGGTATCTGACGGAGACGAGGAACTTTAAAATTTAACACAGTCAAAAACATTCGACATTTTCATTCAAATTTTTAGAAAATTATTTACATGCGTCAAAGTTCAATTTACATGCATTCAGAATTAAAAACAGCCCACAGGCATACAATGACCAAGCTCGGCTCGGTTCTTCCACTCTGTAACTGCTGCCCCCGTTCTCCGGTCCACCATCCCCTACTCTTACAAAAATTTTGGGTTTTATCGAGGCCCCCGATCCTCTCGGCCATTAATGCCTCCACCTAACAAAAATTTGAATTCAAATTTTCCCCCTGGTCAAAGCTCAAATTTCTCGGTCATAAATGGGTCACTGCCCAATCTACCAAGAAGCCTTCAAGAATGGCCGCCCTCACCCTGCACCGGTCGCTTCGATCTGACTGTACTCTGTACCGCTGTTTGCTTCATAAAGTCACCACCTAAAACTGCCGCGTTGCCAGAAAGTATAATAAAAGAACGCGTGGTCGACACCTCCCTCGTCTTGTCTCCGTACACGTAGCCGACCACCTTCAAATCTGGCCACGCCTTCTCCATGATGCCATATATTTGATGCACGTGCCCTTTACAACTTCCAGGATACACGTGGCAGTCCACGTGTCTAAATTGGCCTTGTCCGGCCGTCGGCTCATCTTCTTTGGTCTTGTTAACTTTCTTTAACATTCTGATGCTTCGGACCACATGCCACGTGTCGGCCTCTAACTGGCCGCGATATCGCGACATGTCGCGATATCGTGACCCAACCTTCTGTTTTGCTGCCGACTGCTGAACCGTCGCGATATTGCGACGTCGTGATATCGCGACCAAACTACCTCCATGCTTTGTTCACTCAACAATGTTGTGATATCACGACATCATGATATCACGACGTCGCCTTCACCTCCGGCTTTGCTCTTAACACTCGTCGCGATATCGCGACGTCGCGATATCGCAATGGAACTTCACTTCTCCCTCTGCTCCGCACTCTGGTCGTGATATCGCGATGTCGCGATATCGTGATGGAACTTCACTTCTCCCTCTGCTCTGAACTCAGGTCGCGATATCGCGACGTCGCGATATCGCGACGGAACTGGGCCGAAACCTGCCCAAGCCTTTTGAGGTCACGAAATCGTGACATGTCACGATTTCTCGACCTCTCCCCCCGCTCTAAGAAACTTGCTCCCTTTGCTCCCTTTGCTCCACTAAACTTTCCTCCTTTGGAAAATACCGAAAATGAATCAACTGCAAGGTACTTAGAAAAATTAAGTAACATTTTTGGAAGATGTAAGATTGTTCTACCGCCACCGGATGCTCCTGCATCAGACACCCCGGGTAAGAAGGAGAAGTGACCTTCACTTCTATGCTGTTCGGTCTGCGTCCCTTGCAATATCTTCGAACATTCATCAACCTCTGCAACCTGCTCAAATCTCATTTCTTGGCAAGAAAATTTTTTGCCCTCTACCAGACAAATTCTGGCATTACTGCACACTTTCTCATCTTCGGTCTGCAATGGCTTCAACTTGTGCCGCACTCCATCTTTCACCAAGGAGTAAGTATTTGCATGACCATCATGCACTGCACTCCGATCAAACTGCCATGGCCTTCCCAACAGCAAATGGCAAGCATCCATGGGGAATACATCACACAGGACTTCATCCTGGTATCTCCCAATCTGGAACGTGACTAAACACTGTTCTCGGACCCAAGCTCTGTGGTCCTTCCATAACCATGCAATCCGGTACGGGTGCGGGTGTCTCCTCCTTTCCAACTGCAACTTAGTAACCATCTCCTCGAAAACCAAGTTGTTTGTACTCCCATTGTCTATAATCACATTACAGACTTTGCCTGCACTTTTGCATCGGGTGCGGAACAGGCTTCTCCTCTGTTCAGATTTGTCTTCTTCACTCAACATGGTCCTCCTCACAATCATTGCTTCTCCCTTTTTAGCTTCTTCAGAATGTTCTGATTCAGCATCTTCAATCGCCACAATCGCTCCGGCGAGACCCACTGGCCGCTTGTTTGTCCTTTCTCGATGTTGTGGACACTCAAATTCCCGGTGTCCTTCTTCACCACAATGGAAACATGTTCCACGAAATACTCCTCTTCCATACCCGCGTCCAGATCTACCTCTTCCTCTCGGGTAGCCATCATTCTGAACTTGCGGTTTGGATTCTTCATCTTCTTCTTTCTGACCTCGGCTGCTACTCTCTTCTTCTTTCTTCTCTTCCTTTCCTTCTTTCTTTCCACCATTCTTTCCTCTCGGTCCTTTCACTCTTTGCTTGCCCTCAAACTTTCGGTTCAGCTTTTCTTCAATCTTTAAAGCAAATTGGTAAGCATCTTCAATGGTGCTTACCCGAACCAAGCTCAACTCCTCTTGAACACTGGGTCTCAACCCATTAATGTAATGGGCCACTTTTTCTTTGCTGGCTTCTAAGTTTCCGGTTCTGATAGAAATTTTATAAAAATCCTTCGTATATTCTTGAACAGTTTTGTTCATTTGCCTCAAACTCTGCATTTTACGTAGCAGGTCCAGTTCATAATCTACGGGGATGAATTGTCTTTTTAATTTCTCCACCATTCTGTCCCATCTTGTTATCCGCTCTTTTCCTCTTCGGTTCCGCTCCAGCTGTACCCCCTTCCACCATATGCTAGCATGACCCTTCAGTCGGGTCTTAGCAAATCTGACCCGGTTAGGGTCTTTGACCTCCTCATATTCGAAATACTCTTCTAAATCATTTATCCAATCTATTAATTCCTCCGGATTCAAGTTCTCGGAATACGTAGATACTTCTAACTTTGACCTCTTCCCGATCTGAGATATGGCCTTGTAAAGTCTAGCTTATGCCGGATCTACATCTTCTTCCTCTTCTTCAAACTGATTCTCCTCTTCGTCAACTTCATCTTCACTGTCTGCATCTCTTCTCGGCTCATGTCCTCTGCGCAGTTCTTCTTGCAGGGCCTGAACTTGCCGCTGCAATGCTCGAAAATCTTCTGCTGCCATGCCTCTGCCACCCATGGGGTTTCTTCTCGGAGGCATCTTCACCTGATCTCAAGCCCTCCCACAAGTCCTGGTACAACTACCTCTCCTTCGGCGGTCTGCTGTACGCTCAGGAACAACGGGCTCTGATACCACTGATGGAGATGGGGAACTTTAGAATTTAACACAGTCAAAAACATTCGACATTTTCATTCAAATTTTTAGAAAATAGTTTACATGCGTCAAAGTTCAATTTACATGCATTCAGAATTAAAAACATCCCGCAGGCATACAATGACCCGTGCTCTGCTCGGTTCTTCCACTCTGTAACTGCTGCCCCCATTCTCTGGTCCACCATCCCCTACTCTTACAAAATTTTTGGGTTTTATCGAGGCCCCCGATCCTCTCGGCCATTAATGCCTCCACCTAACAAAAATTTGAATTCAAATTTTCCCCCTTGTCGAAGCTTCAAATTTCTCGGTCATAAATGGGTCACTGCCCGATCTACCAAGAAGCCTTCAAGAATGGCCGCCCTCACCCTGCACCGGTCGCTTCGATCTGACTGTACTCTGTACCGTTGTTTGCTTCATAAAGTCACCACCTAAAACTGTCGCGTTGCCAGAAAGTATAATAAAATAACGCGTGGTCGACACCTCCCTCGTCTTGTCTCCGTACACATAGCCGACCACATTCAAATCTGGCCACGCCTTCTGCATGATGCCATATATTTGATGCACATGCCCTTTACAACTTCCAGGATACACATGGCAGTCCACGTGTCTAAATTGGCCTTGTCCGGCCATCGGCTCATCTTCTTTGGTCTTGTTAACTTTCTTTAACATTCTGATGCTTCGGACCACATGCCACATGTCGGCCTCTAACTGGCCATGATATCGCAACATGTCATGATATCATGGCCCAACCTTCTGTTTTGCTGTCGACTGCTGAACCGTCGCGATGTCGTGATATCACAACGTCGCGATATCGCGACCAAACTGCCTCCGCGCTTTGTTCACTCAACAACATCGCGATATCGCGACGTCGCCTTCACCTCCGGCTTTGCTCTTAACACTCGTCGCGATATCGCGACGTCGCGATATCGCGATGGAACTTCACTTCTCCCTCTACTCCGCACTCTGGTCACGATATCGTGACGTCGTGATATCGCGACGTCGCGATATCACGACGAAACTTCACTTCTCCCTCTGCTCTGAACTCAGGTCGCGATATCGCAACGGAACTGGGCCGAAACCTGCCCAAGCCTTTTGAGGTCGCAAAATCGTGACATGTCGCGATTTCGCGACCTCTCCCCCCGCTCTAAGAAACTTGCTCCCTTTGCTCCACTAAACTTTCCTCCTTTGGAAAATACCGAAAATGAATCAATTGCAAGGTACTTAGAAAAATTAAGTAACATTTTTGGAAGATGTAAGATTGTTCTACCGCCACCGGATGCTCCTGCATCAGTATCCCTAAGAGGGATAAACTTGTAACCGAGGATTCGATATCAATAAATAAAGCATCTTTATTTTATTTCTTACTTTTGTGTTGCATGTGCTTTCAGTACTTTTATTTTGTGCAAGTGATGATATGCATATTAAATCAAAATTGCAAGTAGGGTAGCTAGGGTGTGCGCTTCCTAGGATCGCACTTCTTCTATGTTATTCTGATATGATTATGCTTTTGTTCTACTTTTAAGCCAAGATAATAGTGAATAATTCCTAGATCTATCTGTGACCACCAAAATGACCTCACACCTATGCTTCCTACTGTGTAAAATGAAATAAGAGAAAGAAACAAAGTAGATGCATGTGAAATTGACAACAATTGAGAAGAAGAAAAACACTTTTATTCCATTGTAAAGAAGCCAATTCCGATTACAGTTACGTCCCTCTTAGGGATACCATTTTGATACTCTTATTACAGTAGGAAAAAGCAATGTTCCCTCTTAAGGTTAAATGTGAGTCTTAGGTCCTTCAGGGTGACACAAACTACTCTAGGGTGGAGTTGACCCTCTTCTCCATATTGAGGAAGGAATTGGATGGTTGAATATCCTTTGAATCTAATTTCCTGTGGTCAAGAAACAATATAAAAGTATTAAAATTATAGGCAGCCTCTCATGATGAGGGCTTTTAAATAATATGAACATAAAGATGCCATAACACTAATGAAATCAAGAAAATTAATAAAGCATGTTAATCCTATGCAATACTTGAAAATATTAATTGAAACATATAACTGGAAAGGAAAACTATCTATCTAGTGGATTGATTACATGAAATGAAGCATGATAACATGAATATGAGTTAATTATGTCCTATTTGCCATAATGAAGTAAACTTAATGAAAACCCTAATTCTATCAATCAGAGTCTCTAAAATGGTAAATAAACCACTAAGATGCTTAATCTAGCCTAGTGAAATATAATGCAAAAAGAATAATAAGGAGATCTTTCACTAATTGCAAACCACGGTTCAAATGAGCAGTCTGCACTGTACAACACTGTTATCAACCGTAACGAGTAATAGAGTATTTTTTCTCTATAAACCTAAGGCTATGGGATTGATCCTCCATGTCAAATTGATGTTCAAGGGTTGCCTTGATGTCCTTTGACTGGTTTTGTGGTTGAATTGCATAGTTGGGTCTCTGTTTGCCCAAATTCATGTTTCTTGACGTTCTAGCTCCTTAGGGCATCCATGACACAAATTGACATGATGCTTGATGAATTGGAAAATGAATAGCAATAAAACTCTCTTAGTACACTCAGGTGAGTCTACAATCTGATAGGTATTCACTGATTTAATCTCTAATATACACTTGATCTAGTTTACCCTAATTTTGAGGGGTACTTATAGGATTACCCAAGGGCTAGGGGTTGCTTCATTGAGAAGCCAAGATCAAGAAGAGGTGGTTGGTATAGTTGGATTGGAAGCCTCTGGAATATTTCATCCTTCAACTACCATCTTCTAAAACAAATGGCCGTTAAAATTGATTTGGCTCGAATGAAGGTCAACTAAACTTAATTTCTAAACCATGAGTGACAACTGTGGCCTAGACTGTGAACTGTGTGTGTCAGCAACGGTTCATACTGTAGACTACGGGTCTCAACAGTGATTTGAACTGATTAGGCCAAGGATCCCAAATTGAGTGGTTAAAACCACTACTCTATCTTGGAGTTTGTCTAATATCTTCCATATGGTCTTGTAGCATGTCCCATATGAGTAGTCACCATTGACATGATGTGTTTTAGGTGTCTATAGATGCCCCTTTTATGATGCATTGTGAGATCAAACAACGTGTGAGAAAAAATACACCACCTAAAATGATGCCAAAGGTTGCATGATGATCATTGATATGATAACCATTAGATGTCCTAGGTCATGCAAAAGGACGTGCATCCTAAAATCATTGCTTCCAACTCATTGGAGGCTTAATTTGAAAGGTTTTGCACTCATCATCAAGAATTTGGGTAGCTTTGATGCTACAATAGGAGTTATGCCTATATAACCGAAAGGAGGTGAGATACAAATAAACTATCACATATGCTATTTTCCCCAAGCAAAGGGGTAAGCTTATGATAGTCGTTGACAATGATTTGCAAGGACGAACACAATTTTGACAAGATAAAGGGATCTTCTATTGATTTTTATTATGATTATGAAAGTATGACTACCTCCTTAAGTGACGAGTCGATGAGGGTAATTAAAATTGAATGAAGCAATGAGGACACTTGACCACAATGAATGATCTAAAAAACTTAGAATTTAGCATTTAATTACTTGACTAGGCTTAGTTTAGCTTATGATTGCAACTATTAATAGTGATTGCACATTTCTATCCCATGCAGCGGTCGGGCTGCAATAGCCTTCGTAGGGAGTCAAAATAATATGATTCCAATTAGATTTATGTTGAATCAATTTGTTGATGATCTGCTGAAAATATGTCATAGGAGAATTGACATGAAATGCCTCATTCCCATGGAGCGATCCAGCTTCGAAGGTCTTCCTTAGGATTGAAAAGAAGCATATCAAATAAACAATGATAATTTTACCCCAAATGTCCTTATGGTTATTTACTCATATATTCGGATTGCATGGAGTGTCATTCACTGCAACTGTCAAGTTTCTAGGGTAAATAACTAAATACGAGGTGCATTTGGCTTTTGATTTGTTTAATAATTTTTTTTTTGACTTTTTGAGTTTTTAATTGATCTTGGTGCTTGAAAATCACCAAATTTGCTAAATTGATTGCTCTTATTGAGATTCTAATCCATTAGGAATCATTAATTTGTCATTTAAAACCTTAACACAATGGTATTTTGGTGCATTTAATGCCAGTTGTGAACCATGTGCATGGGTAGCAGTTTGAAATATCAAATTTGGGAACCACGGCTCAAAGCTACAGTCCATCAAAATTAAGAAAAGCATATATAATTTTCCCATTTGAAAATTTCATTATTATTCCCTGAAAGCAATTGCAACTAGAGAGCTCTGAGAGGTGAGTAAGCAATATTTTATGTGAAACATTGTGGAAACAACTACCTACAACCTCTAACACATCTTGATGGTAGAACCTGCACAACCTTCATCCATCAGAGGCATCGGTGCGATAAAGGTAACTCGAAATTGAGTCCTCGCACTCCTTATTATCTTAAAAAATGAACCACATTAAGTAATGGTTCAAATTAACTTCACTAAACAACTGGTAAAGAACCTCACATTAGTTTAGTCTAGATTAGGGCTTTTAATTTTTGGATGACAGGCTAGGAAGTGACCCTAAAAGGGTTACGTTCATGATCGTAGTTGCTAGACGTAGCTCCCAATTGTCGAATTGGGAATTGTAGCTATCAGCCATGGTGGGATTCAAATCCCAATGGTTAGATTTTGACCGACATGCAGACTACATATTTGACCCGCAGTTCCAAAAATTTTGAAAAATTTTCAATTTTATTTGATTTTTTTATTTTTTTAGCAATTTTTCAATTTGTTTGACATTTTTAAGGTCAATTTTTAACTATTTTTAGTTATTTTTAGTCACTTTTTTCCCTTATGCATTTCTTATTTTTAGAATTTGATCTCTAGAGCCAGGGATTCGGATCTCCTTCGCACACTCCATAGATAGCTCACTGTCCAAGAGTGAGAGTGGTTCGATGCGATTGGCTTCGGATATGTGCTTGATCTACCCATGATCAAGGTAGACCATCCATACATAACTGCGTTGGCCCAACGCTAGGATGCCTGGACCAAAATATTTCATCTACCCATAGGTGAAATGACTGTGATATTGGAGGATGTCTACCGAATATTTAGGATCCCGATCGATGGGGAGCCCATCACCTCCAATCCATTCAGTAGTAGGGGAGTTGTCTTTGACAACATCTTCAATGGGTGCACCAAGGATGCTCAGACCAATATTGATCATGGATGCGTCCATGTTAGATATTGGTAGGATAGGGACATCTTATCAGTTTGATAGGCCATCTTCATGCACCTAGTCATTCATATCGTGCTTCCAGACTCCTCAGATGCGAGGATCCCCTAGAAAATCCTAGCCATCGTCAGGAGAGTTACTTAGTGTTCTACGCGGTAGCCTTTGCTCTTAGCCTAGGAAATTACACTACTTGCTCAGTTGTATCATGAGTTGTATCAAGTTACCCACAAGAGTTGGATTGACATTATCTATAGCCTACTACTTTAGATCTGAAGCTGGTAGCACATTCAAATTGAGCTCCCCATAGACCTACCACTTAGGATTACTACTATTCTTGTCACACGCCAGTGTTATGCGGTATGCTAGCCCTACAAGGAGGAGGGATTCCAAAGCAGATCTCACATTGGGGACCTGGACCACTACATTGCTAGATTTGTACAGCTTCAAGAAGATGATATAGAGTGGCGCTCATACATGAATTTCCCCACGTGGCAAGATTTTGGTGAGCAGCTATGCCAAGCGAGGAGGGATAGGTTGTTACTCGACCACAAGGCCGAGATTCATGAGTACCAATAGTACTCACACATCCTACACCAGTTTGGTATTATTCGGGATATTCTGGCACTACCTATTATCTATAGGTGCCTAGTACTGGAGAGATATTTACCATGGATCCAACCAACACCTCTAGAGGATGAGGATGACAACTTCTAGGATTTAGGCATGGACAAGGCTGGCACCACCATAGCATATGACACTTTGTGGTCACTTCTACAATGGAAATGAGAGGGGCCCCTCGGTTGGATAGACAATAGAGTAGAGGCTAATCTAGATGGATGCAATGTGTGCCAATGTACCAAGGTTGGATGGTGCATTAAGGCCACCATAGAGGAGGCTCCTCAGGTTGATGTAGAGGAGGACATAGCTAAGGAGGGTGAGGCACCTCCTGACAGTGAGGTGGAGCAGTTACTAGTTCAGGTTGCTAACCCCCAGAGCTAGGTTGGGAGACTGCAGACTTAGATTTTATATTGGGATACATCTATCGCCACTCTAGAGGTAAAGCTAGCACAAGGAAAGAGGCAGTGACAGGGATACGAGGATGAGAGGACAACTCTCCACACATAAGCTACCATTGTAGGAACCCAGATCACACAACTCACTAGCGAGCGAGATGTGGCATAGGTACAGATGAGTGCCATGATTACTAAGAGAGACCTACTAAGGGTAGTGATGGGGGGGCCCTCTTCTACATAGGTTTTGATTCCACCTCCAACAATACCATCTTCTTTACTGCCAGTAGGTTGTGTCCCCATGGCAGAGATTAGGAGGCTTCATTCCCTCGTGGAGGAGGGTAACAAGTGAGATACAATGCATGTGGCTCGCATCTCCCAACTAGAGGGCCATATTATACTGATATGTGGGGGAGGACACCCACACTATAGGGTCCTAGCAAACCAGATCCAGGACCAGGGAGATAGGGCAGTTTTCTACCAGCTATAGCTAGAGGATGCACAAGACTGAGAGGACTCACAGGTCCTTGAGTGCTCATGGTGCTAGCTCATGGAGGACTCATAGGGATGGTGGAGGCGATGGAGCTGCCTCACAGACTAGGGAAATAGGCCCTATTTAGTATAGATCATCAAATATACTTTGTACTATTTTTGAGTGTAAGGTCGAGGACCTACACTATTGTAGCCTATAGATATTTTTGATATACCCCTGATGCACTCCTTTTGGACACACACACACACATATATATATATATATATAAGATTGATCATTTTGGCTCCTTATGTGTACTTGTTTATTTTTTATCTTATGTTTATATTATGCACATGGATGCAGATGTTCATATTGATGCTATGCTTATATGATATGATGTATGGATGGCATGCACTAGATAGCTATTTAATTTTATGATGATGATGGTATGCAATGATATAGATGCTTAGATGTGCTATGTATTATGGATGCATATGGATGCGATGTTTACTTTTAAACACATATTTAATTTTTCTTTATTGTATGCATTTAATTTATGATGATTTCATGATATGCTGGTGCAATGAATGTAATGCATTATTTACATGATGGTAATCTAATGTAAATGAATATATATGCTTTAATCACTTAAAACATAAGGAATGAATGTGATATGTGTTTAACAATTTAATGGACTACACCACAAAATGTGTCAAAATCATGAATGTAATTGAAAATCCTCATTACAATAATTTAATCAATTAATCACCCATATATGAAATGAAATGATATGAAGCGGTATGATGCGAATGATATAATATGTCACTCTCTATTCCTTTTGCAATTTGAAATATATGCACAATATAGTTAGTGGCCATCTAAATATCATTTTTGATATCCATCTGGTATCTATTGTTGGTTCGACTTTTATACACACCCTATGAATAATGAGCATGAAACTACGATAACACTTATAAGGGATAAATCCCACTCACTTTAGGATCTTACTGGTTATCCAAGGTGTGAGTTACAGAGTTGGGTCGAATGTCTATTCACTCTCTTCCACTTCGGAATAGTTTTCAAAATGGACTGTCTGTTACCTTACAACGGGCTCTAAACTTGTTCAATAATGTTTAGAAGTTGTTATCTTGTTGACAATCGGATTTGCAATCAGTTCTTTGATCTAGCTCTTTATGGGTCAGCAGATTTAAATAAAAGACAAATTTAAAAGAAAATAAAAATGGATCATTTCACGGTAAAACAGAGAGAGTAGGGTAAGGCAGAAAGAGAAGTCTATCAAACTTAGCTGTAAAACCAAAACTACCAATTTTATTTATACTATCAGGTTCACAATAGAACAAATTAAAGAAGAAGGTGTCCAGCTTTTTAAGATCACCTTCTACTAAGAGCATGAGATAGAGATGGAACAGATCTGAAAGAAAATCATAAACAGAAGGGAAGTCGATTAAAATTGGTATTTCTCACCAACAGCATAGCTCACACAGTGAGGACAGAGCAATTAGAACATACCTGAACCTTAAATCTGTGGTTTTCCCTAGCATACAATAAAAAAAATGAAGCCCAACAACATATTTAATCTTGATAACATGGATTTATAGCATATATTTAATAAACTTTAACGAGATGAAAACAAAAGAAAATGAACTTAGCACAATTTGAAAGAGATTAGGCTCCTGGCCACGCTATCACAGAAAGCAAAAAGCACATCAACTCCAAGTCCAGAATAAAGCATTTAACAAGATTTGCAAGAAATTACTTCAATAGCCTTTTATTCTAAGTTTTCGCCTCCGTGATTACATTCGGAAGAATTATTTATAGACTCAGGACAGACCCTGATCTTTTCAGAAATATCTTCTTCTCAAACCCTAAATCTTATCACCTTATACTCTACTACCCGGGTTTTACAATATAAGACCTTTTAAAATAAAGCTTTGATAAAACTTAACAACTCTGCAAATCTCATTGCAGTTACTTGCCATAAATGGAGAAGGTAGAATTCGATATTATTTGCATCCACTTGTAACTGTGTGTAAATTTCTTCATTAATTCCCCTGGGAAATTTGGATGAGTCACCACTTCTCTGACATTTCATCTCCGTAGGGCTGTCTCTGAGTCAAAAATCTCTGCACGCCATTACTTCCATCATAAATTTTCATTAAATGTGTCCATCGACAAATTCCGGTAACCGTGTGTAGATATTTTCATTTTTCGGTCAATTGCCGACATATTTTGTTCAATGGGCAGCTGCTTAGTCACCGTAAAGTCTCTTTGCGGCCAGATCCATAAAAATCTGGATAAACTAGCAATTCTCGGCATCTCTCATTTCAATATGACGGTCCTCGATTAATCTGTGCTTAAACTTTGTCTTTCTGGCCATTACTCCCACTATCATGCAAGTGCCAGCTTGCTTCCTGCAAAAGACAAACAGAGATTAGTATTTTAAAATCATTAAACCAAAACCTTTATTAAATCAAAACCCTAAAGGTCATTACACGTGGCTTGCTTTGTTTGACACGTGTCACAAAAAACGTGACATTCCCACACTTGCTTCCAGCTATTTTTCACTCCGTGCTGCTTTTTCTGTTCTGCCGTGAAAACGCGACATGTCACGATTTCATGACATGTCACGAAATCGTGCCCCTTTTTGCCCCTCGGTTCACTTTCTGGTTTCATGCAGTGAAAACGTGACATGTCGCGATTTCGCGACATGTCATGAAATCGTGCCCCTTTTTTGTCCTTTGCTTCCTTTCTTATTCTCGTCGCGATTTCGTGACGTCCCGAAGGTGTCACGAAATCGTGACACTTTTGGGACTTGAGTTTTCTCTTGCTTCTTTTGGCTGCCCTTGGCTTCCCTTTTGGTTCTTCTTGTCGCGATTTCGCGACGTCCCGAACGCGTCGTGAAATCGTGACACTTTCGGGACTCAGGGTCTTCACGCTTTTCTTGTCGCGATTTCGCGACGTCCCGAAGGCGTCGCGACATCGCGACACTTTCGGGACCCTTGGCGCTTGTTCTCCCTTTGTTTCTTCTTGCTGCCCTTTTTCGGCTTTCTTGTCATGATTTCGCGACATCCCGAAGGCGTCGCGACATCGCGACACTTTTGGGACTTAAGGCACTCACTCATTTTTTTGTCGCGATTTCACGACGTCCCGAAGGCATCGCGACATCGCGACACTTTCGGGACTTAAGGCACTCGCTCATTTTTTGTCATGATTTCGCGACGTCCGAAGGTGTCGTGACATCACGACACTTTCGGGACTTAAGGCACTCGCTCATTTCTTGTCGTGATTTCGTGACGTCCCGAAGGCGTCGCGACATCGCGACACTTTCGGGACCCTTGGCGCTTTTCGCCAAACGCGTCACGATTTCACGACGCACTCCTGCCTTAGGCCTTTTGCCTTCTTCTTGCGGCCCTTTGCCTTTGCCGACCTTTGGAACGCTCTTTCTTGTCACGATTTCACGACGTCCCGAAGGCGTCGCGAAATCATGACACTTTCGGGACCTAAGGTCTCGGCGCCAAACGCGTCACGATTTCGCGACATCGCGAAATCGCGACGTCGCGATTTCGCGACGCAATCTTGCCTTAGCCTCCCTTTGCCTTTGTCGACCTTTGGAACGTGTCTTTGCTGACCTTTGGAACATGTCGCGATTTCGCGACGTCGCGAAATCGCGATGTCGCGATTTCGTGACACTTCTCTGACTTGTGCCTTCTGCGCTCCAATGTGTCACGATTTCGTAACGTCGCGATGTCACAATTTCGCGACGTCGCGAAATCGCGATGTCGCGATTTCGCGACACTTTCATGCCTTGTTCTTTTAGTGCAGAGAAAAATGACAAAAACTCAAAGTGGCCAGAATTTGATGAAAATTTGCAAGGATCTAAACAAGGCAAAAGGGTATCCGAATCTGCAAAAATAACGCTAAAATTCATCAGGGATCAGGAGAAAATGCATCAACATGAATTAATACATTTACATGCAATCTTTCAAAAGTTTCAAATTGAAAACAATGCCCCATGCAAGCCTACTTGGATATTTTGATAAAAGCACAACTTGAAAAAGGAGGCAAACAAAAATTTGGAAATTGAAACCCGGAAAACTCAAGAGGGTCCCTACTGCAAAATGAAAGCTCAATATTTTCAAAGGATGGAAAATCATTTTTCAGTGGGGGTGTGTTGCTTCTCAACATCTATCCTATATCTTGATTGTGCTCAATGTAATGATGTATCACGGATTCGATACTTTTCAATTTGATGATTGAATGACTTTTATTTTTGATGGTTTGTG
This sequence comes from Wollemia nobilis, assembly GCA_028583015.1. Lineage (NCBI taxonomy): Eukaryota > Viridiplantae > Streptophyta > Pinopsida > Araucariales > Araucariaceae > Wollemia > Wollemia nobilis. The sequence continues at coordinate 1,487,048 of JAQPPZ010001870.1, forward strand.
ATCTTTGGTATTTTGTTGCTATTAGAGAAATATTTGAGGTTTTCCATGAGACTCAAACACCCTAGTAGACTTATCAAAAGTTGTATACTAACCAAACTAGACTTCTAAAATGTAAGGCTTTTGCTAGGATAGGCCCTAACTATTCATTATCCCTGTGTGTGCAAATGAGTATATTAAGATAAAGCATAAGCATACCTCGATGTCAGGTGGGATTCTTTCAGCCCATTGCTAAGATAGGGGATCCTCATATGTTTATCCAATCCTAGGTTTAGATTTCAGTTGGACTAGACCACTAGGCGATACAGGACACCTGAAGCTAGCTCTTCCACATTCAAACATTGGTTTGTACATAAGTGAGGTGCTAATGCATCAGATATATCATCATGCGTAAGGTACAGTAGTGCTGAAAATTCTAGGGATTCAAGTTTGCTCCCTTCTTTTCTTCAATTTTTTGGGATACTTGCTCATATATAGTGATAAGAATCACTGTTTATTTTGTACGATAGTGATAAAAATCACTGTTTATTTTGTACTCTTTTTTTTTTCTTTTGAGCAAGGGATTTGATACTGATTTTACTTCCTTTGTACAATTTGATCTTCATTTGATCTGACTTTTGGAATTTACATTTGATAATTTTCTTCAGAAACTTCCTTTGGGGATTTTACTTTGGGAAACTATTTCTAGGATATCGATCTTATGATATCAATATGGGATATCAATCTAGGATGTCGATCTATGATATCGATCGGGGGTATCAATATTGAGGATTTATGTGGGATATCACTCTGGTATATTGCTCATTTTATCGTAAGCAAGGGATTATGGGTAGGGAATAAACTTGTCCTTTTGCCAATTGCCAACATTTCCCATATCGTCTACACAGGGGGATAAGCAAGAATAACTCTTTTCACCTCAGGATACCTGGTCCTGCTTCATGGCTTTCATCTTCCCCTAGTCCTTATTAGGATTGTTTAATTTTTTGATTAGTGATAGGATTCTGATATGCTAAGGGCTATACTAACTAGACCTCATCTGCAAAAGCAAAGCAAGCTTTCTATCAACTCTTGAGAAGACCTCTAGGTATGGTTGAATGACCAAAAAACCCTAGTATATTCTTCATAGCAACAAAATGGGTTGTGTTGAAAAACACAATTACTCACATGAATGATGGATTATGATAAATGCAGAGGTGTATGATTGAAACACAACATGGTGTCATTTGTAAGACTGACAAACACAATCCATTCTACTACGGAATGCAATAGATGAAGAATGCCTACATGCAATGTGATGAAGTGAATGTATGTGTGAATGCAAATGAAAATGCATAATGCAAATGCAAATGTTTTTGGATTTTATGCTTTACCAATTTTTTTTGGATTTTATTGCTTTTTTTATTTTTATGGATTTTGAGCCTTTATATTTGACCAAACGGTGAGTACATGCCCTTGGAGCCTTTAGGAGTGACCAAACGGTGAGGAAATGCCTTTGGAGCCTTTTAAAATTGACCAAGCAATTTTTTAGAAAACCCTTGGGGCTTTTGGGTTGACCAAAGGGATTATGAGCACCTTTGGAGCTTTTAGGGATGACCAAGCGATTTTTAGGAACCCTTGGAGCCTTTTGGGATGACCGAGTGGTTTTAAGCAAACCCTCGGAGCCTTTTGGGATGACCGAGTGATTTTAAGCAAACCCTCGAAGCCTTTAACTGACATGACCAAGTGGTTTTAGGAACCCTTGGTGCCTTTTGCTATGCTCTCAAGCATAGAATGCCTTAAGATGGATGATGTTGAGAGGTTCAAGCTCTTCAACACCCCCTAGCGATGTTAGGTGATAGGTACCCAGACCAATATTTTTAGATATGATATAAGGTCCTAGCCAATTAGCCATGAATTTGTCTCGCATATCAGGTGATAAATTAGAGTTCTGTTGGTTCTCTTTCAACACAAGATCCCCAACTTCAAAGTCTCTCTGATGGACTTTGTTATTATAAGCTCATTTTAATCGCTCTTGATAAACGTGGAGATGCTCCAGGGCATTCACATGATGTTCATCAAGCAACATCAATTGATCTAGGTGAGCTTGTCGCGTGGTGTCATCATCGATGAACTCTTTCAATGCGATGCGCAACATTGGAATTTCCAACTCTAAGGGCATAATGGCCTCAGTGCCATATACTAGTGAAAATGGTGTTGCCCCAGTGGGCGTCCGAATGCTAGTCCTATAAGCCCATAATGCAAGGGGCAGCTGGATATGCCAATATTTGTGGTTTTCATGGACCATATTTTTCAAGATAGCCACCACTGTCTTGTTTGAGGCCTCAACTTGCCCGTTTTCCTATAGATAATATGGAGTCACAAAACTATGTTTGATTCTATACTTAGACGTCAAAGCTCTCATAGTTTTGTTCTTAAATGATGTTCCATTATCTAAAATTATCTTGGATGGAATCCCAAAATGACATATGATATGCTCGAGTATAAACTCTGCTATGCGAGCTCCAGTCGTCATTGTTAAGGGTATTGCTTCCACCCATTTTATAAAGTACTCAATAGCCATGATAATAAAAGTATGCCGACCCAATGACGGAGGAGAGATCTTATCGATAAGATCTAATCCCCACTAAGCAAATGGCCAAGCCACTTGAATGGGCTGTAAGGCCTATGATGGCAAGTGCGTAAGATTAGCATGATGCTAACATTTGATGCATTTCTTGACATACACATTGCAATCCTTCTCCATAGTGGGCCAATAGTAACCCATTCGAAGGATGCGCTTGACGATGGCCATGTCGCTGAAATGGCCACTGCACGTACCATCGTGAGCTTGTGAAATCACCCAAGATGCCTCTTGGGGCTCTAGAAAATGAAGGAGAACTCCATCGTAGCCTTATTAGTACAAAATGTCTCCTAGCAAGACATATTTAGTCACTTTTTTCTTGAATGTGCATTTTGTGACATGCGACAATCCCTCTGGGATCAAACCAAGTTTTAAGAAGTCTTGGATTTGCGACATCCAGCTCTGGTAAGCCTCAGCTTCGACTGCCAAGATGACTTGCTCCCCCTACGTATCTACATGTGCAAATGCAGACTAGGAAACAACCTTGTGGTGAATGGTAGTACCACTCCCCATAGGACTTAGAGGTTAATGACCCCCAGGGCACCTTCTTCAGAAAGTCTTCAGCTCTAGAACCATTCAACTTTTGGTTCCATGCTAATCATGTTGATTGACTCTTTATTATCAAAGGCTTCGCACTCCACCGTAGGATGCGAGAGCATTTTAACATGAATGGTAGTAAAATCGACAGACGGATTCTAAGGGATTAAGGATCCCAAAGATGCCATGGTGTCTATGAACCTATTTGATGAATGAGGGATTGCCTCGATGTCATACCATTCCAAATTAGCCAAATATGTAACAACAAGATATTTATAAGCTTTCAACATGGGACATCAACACTAAAAGAGCCCCTTAACTTGGTTGACTATGAGCAAGGAGTCGCCAAAGATGTTTAATATTTTAATGTTCATGGTGATGGCTATGTGGAGGCCCAAAAGTAGGGCTTCGTATTCAGCATTGTTGTTGGTGCAAGGAAAGTCTAATTTGAATGACAAGGGCATTGGAGCTCCTTGCGGTATGACAAACACTATTCCTGCACCACCCCCTTGCTCGCACTTCGAACCATCGAAGAACAAGGTCATATCAACATTATTTTCTGGTTCTTCAGGTTTGGGAGCTTCGGATACGATGAAGATCGCATCATCCATAAGCTCGATGGTAAGAGGCCTACTATTTGATAGTGGTGCCTCATCCAACTATGACTTGTCCCTTAATGGAATTTTGGCTTATGAATTCCAGATCAAATTCTATCAGTAGCATGATCCACTTTGTAGTACATGTATTATGATATGTCTTGCTCATCATATACTACAAAGGATTTTGTTTTGATATTACATATGTCGTATGACTTAGCATATAGTGCCACAATTTCTTTGTAGTGAACACTACTGCTAAACACAACTTCTCCACATATGCATATCCTAGCTCATAACTCACCAAGGTGTGGCTAATATAATATATGGCTTGCTCTTTGCCTTGCACATTCTTTTGGGCTAACATGGTCCCTAATGCAAAGTTAGTTGTCGATATATATAGCAAAAATGGCACATCTGGCCTTGGTGGAGCTAGCACTGGCAGCGTCACTAGGTATTGCTTGATTTTAGCAAAGGCTACTCGACAGTCCTCATCCCAGTTGAATGGGACCCCCTTGTGTAGCAGTCGATTCATGGGTCGACATTTATTCGATAATTGAGTGATAAATCACTTTATGGATGCTACTTTGCCCTGTAGGCTTCTTAATTCCTTGATGTTTGAGGGAGGATGCATCTCTAGAATAGCCTTGACCTTTGTTGGGTCAACTTCGATGCCTCGTTTTGAAATGATGAATCCTAAGAGCTTTCCTGAAGTTATGCCAAATACGCACTTCTTAGGATTCAACCTGACATTATGCTCTATCAGGCGATCGAAGACCTTCCTCAAGACCTCAGCATGCTCGCACATAGCAATGACTTAGCCAACAAGTCATCAATATAATCCTCTAGGATCTTGTGCATGTAGTCATGAAAGATATATGTCATGGCCCGTTGATATGTGGCACCAACATTTTTAAGGCCAAATGGCATAACTTTATAGAAAATGTTCCCCATGGCGTTATAAACATGGTTTTATGCTGGTCTTCGAGCTTAATCCAAATTTGATTGTATCCAAAAAAATCGTCCATCAGGGAGAGCATCTCATGACCTACGGTTGCATCTACAAGAGCATCAATATTCGGCAACGGAAATGAATCCTTTGGTGTTGCCTTATTCAGGTCTCTGAAATCCATACAAATATGGATCCTTCCATCAGGTTTTCCTATAGGCACCATATTGGATACCCATTCCGGATAGTCGATGGAGATGACAAACTCTACATCCAACAACTTTTGCAATTCATATTTCACCATTAAGGCTACTATTGGATGCATCTTTCTAAGATTCTGCTTGACTGGCTTCTTTGAAAGATCTAGCGAAAGGTTATGGGTAACCAATTTTGGATCTAGACCTGGCATATCTTTGTAAGTCCAAGAAAAAATATTAGGTCTCTCTTTCAGTAGAGGTATGAGGGTGGCACGCTCATCGGGAGTGAGACTCTCTCCAAATTTAACCTTCCTTGGATTGGTGGGATCATTAATGATATCCACATCGAAGGTTTCCTCTACTGACATGTGTGATCCCTCCTCAAGCTGATGAGGCGTAGGGATCAAGTGGATGTCATCTGCTAGGTTTATAGGTTCCACATTGGAAGCATCCTCAGCATGATAGACATCATAAGCATAGCCTGGCACAAAATGAAATGGTTGCAACATTTCTTCATTAGGGAAGAAATATTCAGGCTCAATAGGTGAGTCAACATGATCCCAATCGATAGCATCTACATTTAAATGCAATGGTTTGGATGGATCGGCTAGATTGTGGAGTGGAGTGGTCAAATCAATGGAGACCATGTTGATGAAATGGATCATGTCTCCAGGACCACATGCAAGTGACTCATCATTATCAAAACTACCATCCCCGAGATGTGGTTCTGGGGGTATGGGGATCTCCAGATCCGGTCTATGAATAGACTATCGGATGGGATCACTGGGCTCAAGGAGCTCCATGTACGTTGATGGATCGGGAAACACCATATGATAAATCATATTAAGATTCGGTGGTCTCCCTCTGAGGTGAGGATGGAGATTGATCTCTCTACGCATATCCTCAGTCGTATATGGTGCATTGTGATAATGTAAGTAGGGAGGTCCTAAGTAGGCTCTCTCTGTCTCATCTTCTTCATCGCTATCATAATACAAGCCCTCATTTGCCCCCACTAGAATGGGATGTTCTAGAAAATGTGGCCCCATATAGGCTATCTCCTGATCACTATCATCGTTGTCTGATAAAATTAGGTACAAGCATCATAAATATGATACTACCGAATAGACTGGCTCAGCCTCATCCTCTCGAATGATCATTGGGTGAAGACTCACTGTCCACCAAGATATCCTCATGATATGTCTTGGGTGGTGCTATGGTGATGTAAGACACCATCTGGTTATCCCTCTAAAAAGTGGAAGGATCAGGGTGATAAGGATTGAAATCTGCTTCACCCCCCAAACTAAGGTACAGGTGGTCTAAAGATGTTGCAAGCAAATCATCCTATCCTCGTATTTGCAACCCTAGCCCGAACCTATCAGTTGCCAACTGATAATGTGGCTCAAGAAGAGTCCTACGTCCTTGTTCAAAAATACCAAGGCCATACCCATGCCAATGATATAATTCAAAAATATGCATGGAATATTCAGGGTTGGATAGGTAATGAACATTCACTATGAACGGTTCGTCATCATCTTCATCCATGGGCGTTCGAGTAGGAAGCTGATCTAGCCTAGCGTAGATGAAGTTCATTTGATTGGGTGGCTCTCCCAATGGCACTACTGATCCAACCAAAAAATGATGAGCATGGGGTCGGCCCATCTCTTGTGTAGTCTCTAGGATTGGTCCAAAGGTGACATTCTGCACAATATATTCACCTAACCCTATGTTGGCCAGATGAACAGTCACCCATGGTGTGGATGACCCTACTGACGATGCAGGTGAGGTAAGCTGAGGTACCTCCTCGACTTTGTCTTGGGCTTCTTCCACTTCCATGGGAGTGGGAGCCTCATTGGTGACTGGTTCGGGCACATGCTTCTTTTCCTTTTTACCCATTTTCACCTTTAGCTTCCTTTCATCCCGAAGCATTGTTGATGCAGTCGGTTTCAAAGAAGTTGTTGTAGTGTGCTCGGATCTGAGTGATACAGATGTCGATGGTTGAGCACGCACTTTTTATTTACCTCTTAGATTCTTAACCGGTGATGTTGGCCAGACATCCAAGTGCATTTATGGGAGTATGAAACCCCTTGGAAAATCAACTAGGTTCACGAATTTGAAGGGCTCTTCATTTGATGACACCATGTGAACCTGTCCCTCATGAATGTATTTTACACATTGATGTAGTATAGAGGGAACGCAATGCATTTCTTGAATCCAAGGTCTCCCAAGAAGGATGTTATATTGCATGGCACCTTCGATCATGTGACACATCACAGGGATGGTCTTTAGGCCCACCTAAATAGGTAGGATGATTGTGCCAACCGTCGAGCATAGCGCATCATTAAACGCTCTCAATGTGAATGTGGTGGGCACAATATGTGACTTGGGTAACTTTAAATGACTCAATGCCTTGGTCATTATAATATTGATCGATGAACTAGTGTCGATCAAGACCCTCTTGAATGGCATGTGATTAACACACGTGATGATATGTAATGATGGGTCAGTCGTATCTGTAGGAACCATCCTGATTTCATGATCGTAGAATTGGATCATAGGTTCCTAGCACTATTGTACGTGTCCCACAAAATTGGTGAATGCTTGAGCATCCTAGGACTGCACCTCGATGGACCTCAGAATATCCATGAGAGTCTCCCTATGCCTAGGGGACTATTGTATCAACTCATAAATAGACAACTTCATAGGAGTTATCTGTAGGTTTTGAACCAACCTGCTTTGTATGGTCACCATCGGTCTAGTTGGTGGGCCTAGAATATTCTGAACTGGCCGTTGATTCGATGTAGCTTGTATCCTGATGGGAGCATGAGGTTGATTTGGCTACTCATACCTCCCATGTCTAGTAACAATATTAACCATACCTACGAACCCCTGGGTAGGTGGTTCGACGTGCACTTGGTTGACCTGGCCAGTGTTGTTGCATGGTACCTCATGGTTTGGCAATGGATTTTTATAAATCCCCATGTTTTGGTTGTCGGGTGCCTGCAGATTATTCGACACTATAAGCTCACATTTATCGATCATATTTTGCACTATATGTTTGAAGGACCAACACACTTCGATGTCATGGCCCTTCATGCGATGGAAGATGCAAAATAGATCATCCTGATACCCCTTTGACTTGGGTTGGTTAGGATCGACTAGCTTAATCTCGGGCAACCTGATTGCCTTAGCCTCGCACAATTGATGGAATATCGATGTCAATGATTCCGTCAAAGGCGTGAATTGGCGAGGTGGGTATTGTTCCTTATTTTTTCCCTTGTAATTATTCTTGCATTGCTCATATTGCATAGGAGGAGGTTGGGCCTGATAGTTCTGCTTTTGTTGCCCCTTATCCTCTCTTTGGAGGTTTAACATCACCTGATTGACGTGGGCCTGCTTGCCCTGATGTTTCATGGAGCTCTTCTTGTGCCCCTCCTTCCTATTTTTGAGCTTCAAGTTGCCCTCTTGCAACTTGATATCCTCAATTACTTTGGCTTGCACCAAAGCTTCCTCGAATGTCTGGTACTATTGTAGTTGCAAAAATAATGAGATGTGCTTGGCACAACTCTTCATGAACATCCGGGTCAGTTCTATAGCAAGAATGGGGAATGGCAACTTTACCATTAATCTCCTCCACCTCTTTTTATATTCTAGGATTGGCTCATCATCATGCTGAGCTAGCACAGCCAGATCGAAAAGGTTAGCTTGCTTCTTGATGCCAAAATAAAAGTGTTCAAGAAAGGCATCAGCCAGTTGCTCAAAACTGGTGATACTATGCTTCTTCAACTGATTAAACCACTCTCAGGATGGGCCTGAGAGGGTTGTGATGAATGTACGCAAAATCAAGGCATCATTGCTTGCAATTTGGAAGCATATGTCCAAAAATCTTATGACATGCTCTTGCACATCTTCATCACCTTTGAATTTATCTAGCCTGGGCATGTCAAAATGCTCAAGATATGTTGGAGTAGGCACCGAGGGGTCCAAAGGCTCATTATGAATCTTGCTCAATGTCAGCTTTTGAAAAGTCATGCCTTGCCTCTCGATTGCTTTCACTTTCTCTACTAAGGCCTTATAGGCCTACGAGGATAGAAAGTCCTCCTCCCTAAGCTGATGTGGGGGTGGTCTTGGAGGTACATTCTTCCTCTATCAAGGTGGAGGATGTTGATCTTCCTCCTCCTCAACTTGGGAGCTTTTAGGATATCCATGATCGGCTCCATCTCCCTCTTCTTCCTCATATTATCTTTGCCTCTGATCTTCGAATGGTGGTGGTCATTCTCTTTGTTGGGCACTGACATGAGTGTGAGCGTCTCTACGCTCCTGATGCACGTCAGCTTGTGAAAAATCCTTCCTATGAATGCGCTCTCCATGCTCAGCGTGAGTGAATAAACCAGCCCTGGCTAGCCTATCCTCTTGTTCTACATACTCCTTTTGGGTGAAGATGTGTTCCTCATGCATATGCTACTCATATAATATTTGTCTAATGAGCCTTTGCGCCTGAAGATTCTCATCTTCAATGTGTTACCTCTCTATGTGGGCATCCTCCAATTGATCTTGGAGGAGTTGTCATCTCTGCTCGGATACCAGTCTATGTGATCTATCAATGTGATCAGTCATAAGAGGCCTCTAGTATGTGTGCTCCATGCGAGTGACCTTATGGGTTTTGTACCCATCTAATGGATTTTCTATGCTTTTGCCTTTGTCCATGAAGATGACATTGGCATCATGCTGAGTCCTGTGTTGTGTGCCACCATGCATGGATGGTGGATGCAAACCATGAGGGTGCTTGGAAGCCTCCCCATGTTCTCTAGTAGTCCTAATAATGCTCCTGCTATGCTCACTTAGGGCACGAGTGGGTGGAGCTGAAGGCTTGTAGCCTAACTACTCGAGGATGCTACCTAAACCATCCAACTATCTGGATCGCCACCACTCATGCGGTGGTGTACCATTGGCTCCCACCTTCGATATGTCGATAGTGATCTTGTGAGGTTCACTATGCATGGGAGTGTGAATAGGCCTATGCTCAGAAGTGGGCCTATTTGCATACCCTTGAATGGGTGGATCTCGATCTCTTCTATACTCTAAAGTTGGAGGTATGGAACCTCCTGTAGACCTAGTACGTAGGGGTACCAACTTGGCCCCCTGTATGACATACTCATCGATCGATCCCATGGATGCACGTGCACTATGATCTCGGTAATGGCCTCCGAGTGGAGCACCCTCATGCTGAGAGGCTCCATGCTCTATCCTATGTCTAGAAGAGTGTATAGAAGCTCCTCTATCGGGGGTACGCTCAATGGTGTCCCCTCATGTCGAATTGTCTCCTCTGATGCTCATCGAACGACATTCGGGAAGCGCATGTGGGTGAGGGTTTGACACATTTTGTTGTGAATTTGGTGGGGCTTGGTCATTCGCATCAAGCTTAAGCCTTTTCCGACCTCCCCGTGTCTCCACCATGGTGCACCTAGTGTCTAGATTTATCTTTTATTATGCAATCAAGGTATACAATGGTGATTATCTTGAATTAAATTTTAAAATGTGAGCCCTAAACTATTTGATGTTGTTTCATGATTTGTTGTATCAATATTAGAAACTCTTATCATGTTTGAAAGCTTTTTGGATGATAATATCAGTTTAATTGGCTTTCACCTATATACTCATAGCTCGACAACCTGGCTATGAACTCTAGGCCACGTAATCCAACCTATAATGTGTGGTAATGAAGCCCACACATGGTCAGGGAGCATAGGTCCTCCCAGATCCTCACCTATTTTCACCCAGTCAGCGTCATACCCTCCGAAGAGGAGTATATGCAAATTTTCTAGGCTACGAAAGGTTCTCGGATCCGGTATTGGTCTAGAACATAAGGTACATGGGATTTGGGCCAACGGATGGAAATCACCTCCACCATCATTGAAACCCTACTAGTGGTTGGATGTCACTTCCAACTCACTAGCGTTTAATTGAAACATGGTGTGTGTGGTTCATTTTAATTGTTGCATGAAAATAAAATGCATCATACAACATTCATGCTCATTTCCTACGTGGTATGCAATGAAAGAACTTTTCAAATTCAGAAAATGCAAGCTACATACTACATGCTCTTTTCGACAATGCACTTTACGATGTAAATGGCCACTAATTGGGCCTTAGACATGCAAACCAACACACAATTTAATCTAGCACGCTGGATTCTAGGGTGGACTACACTCAGAGGTCTGTTGTTCCTAGCAGCGCCTAGCTAAAATGTAAAAATAATTGAAATCCTAGGACCTAATCCATTTTCCTTTTCTTTTATGTGTCCTAATTAAATTTCCTTTTCATGCAAACTAGAAAAACACAGGCAGTAAAAATAGAAATAGGGGTTAAAAATGGGACCTACCTCTGATCCTCATCTGATAAAGCTTTGACTCCCTATTGTCTGCTGTGTCTGCTATAAACCGTAGCTCTGTCACGCGGTTGCTACTGTAGACCGCGTCTTGAAGCCGTGGGCCAACAATGAGACCACAGTTGTCAACCATGGTTTGCACCTGATATCCAAAAACACAAAAGGTCAAAAATCAGAGGCTAAAAATGTGGAGTTCCACCATGATCGCCTATTGTGACCACCAAAATGGCCTCACACCTATGCTTCCTACTGCGTAAAATGAAATAAGAGAAACAAAGTAGATGCATGCAAAATTGACAACAAATGGGAAGAAGAAAAACACTTTTATTCCATTGTAAAGAAGCCAATTCCGGTTACAGTTACATCCCTCTTAGGGATACCATTTTGATACTCTTATTACAGTAGGAAAAAGCAAATGTTCCCTCTCAAGGGTAAATGTGAGTTTTAGGCCCTTCGGGGTGACACGAACTGCTCTAGGGTGGAGTTGACCCTCTTCTCCACATTGAGGAAGGAATTGGATGGTTGAATCTCCTTTGAATCTACTTTCTTGTGGTCAAGAAACAACATAAAAGCATTAAAAGCATAGGCAGCCTCTCATGATGAGGCCCTTTAAGGAATATGAACATAAAGATGCCATAACACTAATAAAATCAAGAAAATGAATAAAGCATGTTAAGCCTATGCAATACTTGAAAATATTAATTGAAACATATAACTGGAAAGTACAACTATCTATCTAGTGGATTGATTGCATGAAATGAAGCATGATAACATGAAAATGAGCTAATTATGTCCTATTTGCCATAATGAAGTAAACTTGATGAAAACCCTAATTCTATCAATCAGAGTCTCTAAAATGCTAAATAAACCACTAAGATGCTTAATCTAACCTAGTGAAATACAATGCAAAAATAATAGTAAGGAGATCTTTCACCGATTGCAAACCGTGGCTCAAATGAGCGGTCTGCACTATACACCATGGTTGTCAGCCATGGCGAGCAACAAAGTAGTTTTTCCCTCCAAATCCAAGGTTGTGGGCTTGATCCTCCTTGTCAAATTGATGGTCAAGGGTCGCCTTGATGTCCTCTGACTGGTTTGGTGGTTGAATTGCATAGTTGGGCCTCCGTTTTCTCGAATTCGTGTTTCTTGGCATTCTAGCTCCTTAGGGCATCCATGGCACAAATTGACATGATGCTTGATGAATTGGAAAATGAATGGCAACAAAACTCTCTCAGTACACTCAGGTGAGTCTACAATCCGATAGGGCTTCGCTACTTTAATCTCCAATGCACACTTGATAGTTTGCCCTAATTTTGAGGGGTACTTATAGGATTACCCAAGGGCTAGGGGTGGCTTCATGGAGAAGCCAAGATCAAGAAGAGGTGGTTGGGATAGTTGGATTGGAAGCCTCTGGAATCTTCCATCCTTCAACTACCTTCTTCTAGAACAAATGGCCGTTCAAACCGATTTGGCTCGGATGAAGGCCAACTAAACTTTAGTTCTAAACCATGGGTGATAGTTGTGGCCTAGACTATGAACCGTGGGTGTCAATAGCATTTCAGACTGTAGACCATAGGTCTCAACAGTGGTTTGAGCTGATTAGGCCAAGGAGCCCAAATTGAGTGGTTAAAACCACTACTCTATCTTGGAGTCTATCCAAGATCTTCCATATGGTCTTGTAGCATGTCCCATATGAGTAGTCGCCATCGACATGATGCATTTTAGGTGTCTACTCTATCATCTCAAAAGATTATTTCAAAACATCTTTCACTATATTAATCATGCTCTTTGAACTATCTGTGATGATTATATCATCCACATAGATTACTAAGATCACTATGGTAGAACCATTGTTCTTGATATAGAGATTAGCATCTGAAGGACTTATTTTGAATCCATGCTACAGGAGGTGACTATCCATTTTTATATACCAAGCTCATGGAGCTTGTTTTAACCCATACAAATATTTGATCAACTTGCAAACCTTCTGTTCTTTACCTTCAACCTCAAATCCTTTTGGTTGGGTCATATACACTTCTTCTTGTAAGTCACCATTCAAGAAGGCACTCTTAACATCCATCTGATGTAATTTCCACCCAAACTGAGCTGCCATGGCACAAAGTACTCTAATGGTAGTCATTATTGTTGTTGTGGGTGCAAATGTTTCCTCATAATCTATGCCTTATTTCTATGCATAGCCCTTTGCAACAAGTCGGGCATCATGCTTATCAATAGATCCATACCTTATATTTTGCTTTGAACACCCATTTGCAGCCTATGGGCTTCTTTCCTATTGGTAGATCAACTATCTTCCAAGTGTTATTTTTCATGAGAGATTGATATTCTGCATCCATGGAAACCTTCCACTATAGCTCACCAAGTGCATCTTGAATTGTAGTAGGTTCATTCTCATCCAATGCGAACATATAAACCCTTGCATCATCCACATATTCTTCTCTTTCATCATCTGCATCAACTGATAAATCATCAAATTATTGGTAAAGTTCATCAACCTCTAAATTAGATGCCTCTACTCTCATCTACCGAGTCATATTGCAAGTACATGTCCTATCTAGAGATAGATCCGAAAGTGAATTTAACTTGGAATCTCTCAATGTGCTAGTATACCATTTTGGAACTTTCTATTATTTATGTGTTCTCTTTCTTAGGTTCTTCTTCATCTAGGTATACTATTGTAGATGTGTCATATGATGTGAAAGCTTCATCAAATACAACATATCTACTTAAGTGTGTCTTCTTGGTCTTAGGATCAATCATACGATATCCTTTTGAATGCTCATCATAGCCAAGAAAGATACACTGCAGGGTTTTCTCATCCAACTTCTTCCTCTTTTCCTTTGGTATATGCATGAATGCCTTACACCCAAAAATACTTAGATGAGAAATGGAGGGTTTCCTACCACTCCAAGCTTCTTGTGGAGCTTTTCCTTGTAGAGCCTTTATGAGAGCTCTATTCAGAAGGTATGTTGTTATACTCACTACTTCTGCCCAATAATGTTGCTCAAGATTTGCTACCTTAAGCATACAGTGAACCATTTCCATTATGGAATGATTTCTTCTCTCAACAACTCCATTGTTTTGTGGAGTATAAGAAGTTGTCAACAAAAATTGATGTCATTTTCTTGTCACAAAATGTGAAAAAAATATTTTCATAAAAAATACCTCTCTCTTGGCTGGTCATCCTTGGAGAGGTTTGAACTTGGACATCTCGAGGGAAAGGGCCATCACACTATCCACACAACTAGGGCTATGAGTGGGCCCGATGATATGATAAAGGCACAAAGTGCTTTTTATATGAGTTATGGTCAACAGGTCAAGCTTGCAGCTTGCTCTAATCATGTCATACAGGGCTACGGGTCCATTTGCAAGACCACTACAATTGATTACAGGATGAAGTGTGGGGTCCAAACAAAATCAAGTGTGGGCCTCCAAGTGAAATCAAGTGTAGGCCTCCAAGCACCCAAGTCTCTCCATATGCATAACAACAAGTTGTTAAGATAAATCACTGTGTTCTCCAAAAATGTTGTACAATAGAACATTACTTTAAATTGTGCATCATGATTTGAATCCATGTCACCTTGTCTCCACCAATCACGTGAAGAAATAGGATGCACTGTCAAACCAAAATGTAGACCCCATTTTCCACCATGAAGAATGACTTCAATCTTCCTGCGTGCATCAGGTATATTTGTCCTTTGTGGACAGTGAAATTTTATTTTTACACAGATTCATGTGATTGTTTTTTACATAGAGTCATGTGTTTTTAAAAAAAAAACATTAAACTTTCAAACATAAATTCATCCAAATGAAAAACAATGTTGTGCTATTTCAAATGAAAAACAATGGATCTTTTGTTGCCCAATATTTTTCCAAAATGCAATGGAATGGTAGATGTACCATATTATCCAGGCATATTATCGAAAAAATTAGAATGTCTCTGATACCATATTGAGATCCAATCAATTAGATTTTATTCATGCATTCAGATATTTATACATGGATGAATTAGTTGAGTTCAGTGAGAACCAACTCAACTAATTAATAACCTCCCCAACTATGTATATCCGATGCAATGTAAAATAATGTAATAATAGTGTAAACTATAATAGTGGAAACTATAACCTATAGTTTATTCTAACGCTAATGTATTCCCATGGAACATTCATGGTGAAAATTGTAAATATGTAATAGATTAGGGTTGATTATATAGTTTAGATGAGTATTTTATATTTTTCCTTTTATGTAAATGTTAATGTGCAAGAGATGCACAAGTTTTATGTAAGTTAGAGTGCAAGAGTGTATTGAGAGAATGTTCACAAGTGTCTTGTATGTAAGTGCGCAAATATGTAATGTGAGGAGTGCACAAGTGTCTTAGATTAGGAGTACATGTAGAAGTGCACAAGTTTCATGGATTCAAGTGTGCATGCAAAAAGAAAGTGAAGAGTCTAGTATGCAAGTGGCAAGATGATAAGCCAAAGGTCATAGGACTTGTCATATGGAGAGAAATAGTCAAGTATATGAAGAGTCATATTATATGACTATATTATGGAGATAAAGCTCCATACAATGTAACATGAGAAAATACTACCAAGGAGTTGAGAGAGTTGAAAATAAAGCTTGTATACAGATTTTGAACAATTAATATTGTAAGTTTTCTTCATGCATAGTTCATAAATTATTTAGGCCATTTAAATTCATATTTGATATTGTAAATGAATGTTATTTTTAGTATTATATTGACCTTGATATACATATTAAATTGCTCATATATTATTCTACTCTTCATTATTGATATTTTGACCTTTAATATTGTGGCTTCTTTATATTGGGACATATGAAATTTTGTGGTAGTAAAGCTTAAAAACCAACAATGGTATCAGAGCTACCACCTGACTTTATACATTTTTTAATAGAGTGTATTTTATTAGCCATCATTATCAATATTTAACTATGTCCATTCTTGAGAGAGTTAATTAAGATTTTGTCCACTTTGAAGGCAGTGAAGACTTGGACTCTATTTTTAAAGGTCTAATTGAAAAGAGATTGATGGGACATGATTAGTCACCCTTATTTGAATTCTAGGGTCTTACCACTTGGTTGAAATAAAACTAGTGAATACTAGGACTTGATTATATTAATTGAAAGGGTCAAATCAAAAGAAATATTGAACATTTTATAGAGAAATGGCCAAATCAAAATAAATTTGGACATTGATCGATTAAGTCAACTTAGAAGATAGTTGGATATATAGGGACATACAAAGTCACCCTGATATAGTTTTTATATTCTCTAGAGAAGAAGAGGAGAATCACTATTGAATATTGCAATAAATCCAACTCAAGAGGAATTTGGTCATTCAAAGACATTCAGAGTTACCCTTATATTTATATTGGGTTCTCTAGCAGGGAAGAGAATCATATTGGATTCTTAGGTGCAACCTAGGATATTGAAGAAGATTCTAGACATTGGTAGAAGACTACGATAGATTGAGAAACATCATAGATTTCTATAAACATAGAGGAGCATTTTAGCTTCTGAATATAGAGGAGCATATTAGTTTTAGAAGATAAAGGAATAGAAAAGTTTTGAGAAGAAGAAGCAATATAGAGCTTCTATAGAGAATATAGTAGTAAGAATAGATAAAAGAAGAAGAAGAAAGCATTGTAAGATTTTTAAGATAAAGGAACATTGAAGAACTAGGTCAAGACTAAATTGACCTTGACATATTTTATAGTTTTCTATAGCAAACAACAATGAAGGTGCAAATATATATATTTTGTGGATATATCATTTATATTAAAGAGAAGATGTCCAAGAGATCTACATTAAAGAAAGAGGTCCAAGAGGCCTACATCAAAGAAAAGGCCTAAGATGTCAACATTAAATAAAGATTTATAAATTACCTACATTGAATTAGAAACTAGTGCAGTAGCATAATAAAGAGGCCTAAGCAACTAGTATAAAATAAAATTGGCTATCAAGAAGTCAAAAGTAACCATCCAAGCAGCATTCTATTGAGAAGCAATGCTAGAGTATTATCTAGAAGAAACAAAGGCAGTAATAAAAGCTACAAGGTTATTGTTAAAGGATCACAGTAGTCCAAAAGGGTGTTATCCAGTGATAAAGCACTTCATTTACCAATAATAGAATATCAAAGTGCAAGGAATATGTTACAATGAACAACATTTAGTCACCTTCTAGGGGAATATTATTTGTCCACCTCATAGGCAAAGAGGTATTCAAATATTATTAGATAGAGTTCTATTCAACTATAACAAGATTTTTTATCCATGACTAGGCTTCTTCTTGGTCATCTCTAGAGGATATACATTTAGGAAGAATCCTGGTCATCTCTAGAGGAGATATATTCAGGAACCATTAGAAAAGAAGATACACTTGGTCATATTAAGTAGAGATATACCTGACCACTTTTAGTAAGATATGTCTAGCCATATTAAGTAGATAGATGCCTAGACACCTTTAGTAAGAAACATTTATCCACCTCAAGCAAAGAGATGCATGTCTAGCCATCTTCAACAAAGAGACATCGCTACTATCTAGAGAAAGATGCTCACAAAATAGTCTATAGTAGAATCATCTCAATAGAGAAGTGTTTCTTATTTAAAATATGTTTGAGGAGAGAACAAAAGGATTAGAATCATTTCAATCTTCCAACAGATGTTAGCAAGTGCAATAGAATTTTTGTTGATTTATCTAGGTAACATTACTAAGCATTATATTTTATTTATGGTGCATACTAAAGTTTTAGAGGGAGAAAATTTTGAATTGGCTTGTTTGAAAAGTCAAGTGGAGTAATAAGGTTTAGATATATTAATTAAAAATATTTAATCTATTTTTAAGATATGGAGTAATATGGTTTACAACTTAGATTTAATATCAAAATTTTTAAAGCTTTTGAGGATTAAAGATTAGAAAAATTAAAAGGTTAATGAATTAAAGTATATTAGAGATTAAAGGTTTTAGATTTTAAAGTTTTTGAAGATTTTGAATTTTTTTGGAGTGAAGTTTTTTGTTTGGAATTTTAAAGATTTTAAATTTTTGAATTTTTTTTAAATTTGAAATTTTGTGAATTTAATATATTAGGGAGTTAAAAGGATTTCTACATCAAAGTTTAGAAAATTTAAAATTTGCAAATTATTATTTGAGTGCATATTTAAATTTGGGATATATAATGTTTACTATTTCAAAGAAATTAAACCATAGAATTGATTCTTTTAATTGTGTATCATGGAATAAATTACTAGAAATGCATTCAAAAAAGATAGTAAAGACATAGTAAACAAATTAAAAGTTGATTCTCAAAACTTGGTAGATAATCTTGATGGAAAGAAGAAGATACCATAATGGCTCAAAAATACACTTAAGGATTCAAAGATAGATCTTATTACTACAATATCACAATTTGGTAATTTAATAAAAATGGATTCTATACTAGAATCTATAACTACTTAGAGTGCCATAGATTGCAAAAATATGCAACTCATTTATAAATAAAATAAAGGAAGAATGGCTTTAGTTGTGCATCAATGGATACATTGTTTTCTTAAGAAAATAGAAGAACACAAAGTACTAACAAGGAAGCATAAATCAAAGAAAGAACATTGCATTTAGTTGAAGTGTAGTTATTGCAATAGAATTGGGCATGAAAAAGCTAATTGTTGGAATCTTTATCCATGTAAATTTTGTGGAAGAAAATCTCATTCTCCAACATTTTATTGGTACAAAATAAAATATTATGGAAGATTTGAAAGAATGCTATTATTTATATTAGATAACTTTCTTCAAAATCTTATTTCTAAAGCAACTTCTAACAATAAAGTAAAATGTTCTATTTCTAAAATGTGGGATAAAATTGAAGGAAAATCATTTAATTTTAAGGAACAAATTAATGATAAAGTGTTTGGAAAATAAGAAAAAGGAAAATAGATCAAATATGGTCCAATTTTTTCTTACAAAGTAATCAAGAGTGAAGCATGTATATCAAATATTAAAGAATAAGCTCAAATAGTTCGTTATCTAAATATTAAAGATACAAAGACTGATAATCTAAAGAATGATGATGAAGAACTTGGATTAGAACTCAAATATGAAGTTCAATATTAATCTCAAGTATATTTTCATGAACAATTCAAGGTCACCTAAATATGAAGACCAATATTGAATACTAAATTCTTCAATAACCAAATAATGTAATACAAGGGGGTGTTGAGGAATATTACATTATTTGGTACATGCTAATGTATCCCCATGGTACCTTCATTGTACAAATTATAAGTATGTAATATATTAGGGTTGAATCTATAGTTTATATGGGTGCCTTATATTTTCCATTTTATGTAAGTGTCAATGTGTAATAAATGCACAAGTGTCATGTAAGAGTGCAATATGCAAGAAATGCACAAGTATCATGTAAGTTAGAGTGCAAGAGTGTATTGAGAGAATGTGCACAAGTATATTGTATGTGATTGTACAAAAATGTAATGTGAGGATGTGCACAAGTGTCTTATATTAAGAGTACATGTAGAAGTTTAGGAGTCATGTAGAAGTGCACAAGTGTCATAGACTCAAGTGTGCATACAATAATAAAGTGAAGAGACTAGTATGTAAATGGCAAGATGATAAGCCAAAGGTCATGGGACTTATCATATGGATAAAAATAGTCAAGTACATGAAGAATCATATTCTATGACTATATTATGGAGATAAATCTCCATACAATGTAACATGAGAACATTATACCAAGGAGTTGAGGGAGTTGATAATAAATCTTGTATGCAGATTTTGAGCAATTAATATTGTAAGTTTTCTTCATGCAGTTCATGAATGATTTAGGCCATTTACATTCATATTTGATATTTTAAGTGAATATTATTTTTAGTATTATATTGGCCTTGATATACATATAGATTTCTCTTATATTATTCTACTCTTTATTATTGATATTTTGACCTTTAATATTGTGGCTTCTTTATATTGGGACCTATGAAATTATATGGTAGTAAGGCTTAAAAAGGCAACAAATATTTGACAATGGAACACCCTTCAAGAACAATAATATCCAAAAAAAAATCTAAATACAAGATTAGTACAAATGGTCTACGCCTTACTATCCTTCAGGTAATGGTCAAGCTAAAGATTCTAACAAGACTCTTATCAAAATCCTCAAGAATCTTGTCAACAAAATTGGTAAATATT
The DNA here is from genome assembly GCA_028583015.1 of Wollemia nobilis. Taxonomy (NCBI): domain Eukaryota; kingdom Viridiplantae; phylum Streptophyta; class Pinopsida; order Araucariales; family Araucariaceae; genus Wollemia; species Wollemia nobilis. The sequence continues at coordinate 1,507,566 of JAQPPZ010001870.1, forward strand.
GACATATTTAGTTGTATCACATCCTATGAGTATATCACACTAGCATGAGAACTCTCATTGGTGTGATGCCCTAAGTTTTAAAATATGAAACTAAAAAAGTATTTTCCTTTGAGCTAGAGGTTTCCTCCTTGTATATTTTATTATAGTATACCTATGTCAACGACAAAAATGATTTTATTTGTTTTCTCCTACTAGAACTACTTGAATAAAAATGGATCCCTATCATAGACAACTACGAGTCTACTATAAATGGTTTAAATATACCTATGATAAAAATGTAGGTTCCCAATATTTTGATGTTGGTGATATTATCCTCAAAGAGAATAAAAAACACCAATTTCATAACCAAGCTTAAAGTCAAATTTAAACCTAATTAGCTAGGTCCATACATCATAACCTCCAAGTATAGTTTAGGCATGTATCACCTCACCATGCTTTATGGAAAAGAATGTAAAGAACCAATAAACATAATGCATCTCAAGTGTTATTATATCTAATTCAAAATCAACTATTTGTTATTATATCATGTCAATGATCTATAGCGACATGTAAATGATGATCCTAATTAGGACAAAATATTTTTCTTTTACTAGGAGACTGATCTAAGTGGATCCTCCTAGTCCCATACTGTAAATCAATCATTATGTGCACAACATAACCTATCTCAAAATCACTTTCATCTACTTTACCTCAAGGTTAAAACTATTCTAATATTATCTCAACAATATCTTACCACATGATGAAAACTAAGAGGTTCAAAGGTGCTAATGTCTATATCAATCCTATGAATATTTTATAATGTAATAAAATCTATGAGGTTTGTAGGTTTTTATGGCAAGATCAATCCTATCAATCTTATCTCAATATATTATTACATAATGAATACTTCAAGGTTTATGGGTGTTGATGGAAAGATCAATCATATCATATCTTACCTTCTTTGTATCATCATTTGTGGGGCAACATGTTGATAATGAATCCTTCCTCCTACTTGGGGGTATAATCCATTGTCACATAAATCTCTAATAAAAATTCCTTTATGAAATTTTTCTATAAGGCAAATCAATTAGAACAAACATTATTTAACCATTTGTTTAATGGAAAATCTATCAAAATAAAAAAATCCTCTAAGAAAATCTAAGTTAGAAGTCCTTTAGGCCAAACAAAAATTCTTTAGATATTTGGTTAAAGGTAAATCTTTTATTTTTATATATAGTTGTACATATTTTGTGTCATAGCAAGCTAACTAAAGTCCCATCGGTAAATAATCTAATATCCCCTTAGTTAAACCCACATTTCTATATAGTAGTATGTAGTTTGTACTATAGCAATACCTCTTGGCATTATACGCAAGCCCTCTTAGTTGTATCACTTATTAATCATGTGTATGTTATATATGTATTATCACAAACCTAGAGATCTAATCATTATGTCATTATTTAATTTAATATACATCTAATCACCACTATAGGGAACCTTTTTGTACAAGCCCCACTTCACTCTAAGGCTAAATTGAAAGTAGGGAAATAGTTGGAAGTCACTTCCTACCTTTAGTTAAAAGAAAAGTTAAACATGGTAAAAACCCACACTAACTATTAAATCTTCCATAAATGGTCTATGCTCATCCTCACCCTAAGCTAGCCATATTTAGGGAAATAAGACCTGCAGGTAATTGATTTTCAAACCAATAGTCTACATGGTCTTTTTAATAGAGGAGAGCATAGAAAATAAGAGATAACTTTAAAAAAAAACCTAAGCCAGACATAGGGAAACTAGTTAAGATCCTGAAAAGAACACCAATGCTCAAATTATGGTCTTCCATTAGCCAAAGGAGGTTCCACCTTAGTTAGGGATATGTGGAAATTGCTCGCATAAAGTAGGTAGGTAAAGGATCATTTAAGAGAATGTGCACCATTGGATACAAAGGCTGAATTTAGTGGCCTAGCCTAGTAGAACCAATTATATATCAACTACCTACCATACACACAAGCCTACCTTACCAATATATGTTAGACAAGGAGCCCATACCTACTACATCAAAAAGCAAGGTATTATAGGAAAAATGCAATGAATAATTAATAGCATATCCATCCCAACATAGTAGCAGAGAGATAACAAGGTGATTTATCATTCAAAGACCTAAAAGCTCTTATTATTTATGGCCTTTGATCTAGAGATCTTAAATTTTATTTCTAGTTGTAGAATTATTTCGGCTATAGAGTTGTCACTACCCAAAAATTCATTTTCCCAATATGTAGGGGACTTCCTTGGGAAGTCCTCCTCTTACCTATAGCCCATCCTTGGCCCTATCCCAGATCCCTAGACCTATCTTGGATCCCTATAACATCATTTTCCCTTCCTCCTTTTTTGGTAGGTACTAAATACAATCTCCTTGGGGTGGGAGATAACTGTTCCTTTTGTCTGCCCCTTTCCTTTTTGATTGGTGGGATTTTCTTCTGGTGCCTGTGATTTGGGATGTTCCTAGATTTTTATGGGACATCCTTGGGTCCTGTTCTAGTTCCCTAGAACTCTTTTTTCCCTCATCCTTAGCTTTATTGTTTTGTAGATGATCTCTTTGGGTTGGGAGATCCCTTTTTCTCTTATCTACCCCTTTCCATGCCTTTCGATAGGGCTTTCCTTGTGGTTCCTGTGAACTGGGATGTCCTTGGATTTTTTTGGGATGTCCCTGGTTTTTCGCGGATCCTCCTTTAATTTTTTTGAGTTCTTTTAGGAACCATTTCTCTTTTTTCTTGCAAGGTCTTATTTGGTGCTAAGGATCATAGGTTCTTCTGGTGTAGTGCATTGTGGATGGGTTTTTTAGCTTCATGAGCAACTCTTCACAGTATCTTTTGGCTTGGATGGGACCTCTTTGTTGATGGTGGGTTCTCAGAATTTTTTGGCTTGGGTGAGACCTCTTTGTTGATTGTTGCTATGTTCCTATGGGTCATCCTCTTTTGGATCCTTGAAGATACTTGTTGGTGGCATTGGTGGTTGTTGTGGAGATCTTGCTACTTTTTTTCCTGGCCTTTTGTGGGACCCTACACTTTTAGGTGGTAGCTCATACTTCATAGCTCATTTTTTGAGGTTTCTTGGGGCCTCCCCACATTTCCCTTGGCTCACATTTTTGCATTGATATTTCCTTTGTCTCCCTTGGCCGCTGAGTAGTTTTCCTTGCTACAACAGGATTTCATGGCCTCTAGAGTCCCATGGTTGTTGTTCCACTTGCAGGCCTATTCGGGATGTTGATCCCTACTATTGCATCCTTCTATTATGTCCATGTGCATCCTCAGGTAGGAATTTTCTACATTTCTTGCTCTAGTTTCAAATTTGAATTTTCAAATTATTGTAATGGGTGGGATTGCCCTATTTCAAAAAATTTATGGGCAGGTTTACCCTTTTTCATTTCTTCCTTGCATGTGTTGTTTGGATGGTCTTTTGGCATGTGTTTTTTGGCTGTTCTGGGTGGGGTGGCACTGTCCCAGACTTCAATGTAAAAAATATATATTTTAAATTTAAATTTTGTCCTTTAAGGCTATCATTTAGCCTTTCCTGAAAGGATGTCCTTAAGCCTATCCTGAAAGGTTTTCCTTACGTATTTCCTCTAGATTTTGGTGTCCTTTCCTTTGGCCTACCTCTAGCCATTTTTTAGTCTTATGGCTTGTTGTAATCAGGTTTTGGGATCCTTGATAAAAATCCATTTTTAATTTAATTTAAATTTAAAAAAAAACTGAGTTCTTTTTTTTATGATTCTAAACCACAATATTCAACCATGACATTTAAGTTGTTCACTTAGTTTATTTTGGAGTAGCATTACATCCATAACTAAACTTACCCAAGTCCATTTGGTAAGACATACTAGATGTAATAACTTTTGGTTGGCTAGGTTTCTTTCTTGTATGTCCTACGAGCTAGCCTATCTCTTTCTATCAGTTGAAGGAGATTTCACCAAATCAGCTATCCCTCTCATATATTTTCATTTTTGAATGATCTAGTTATATTTTTACAATATGTTGAAAGAGATTCATGTTCAACCAAGTTATCACTCTTGTTTATCCCTCAATGAGATAGCTTACTCCATCCCATATTTTGGAGGAGAACACCCCAACACATCTTCACCTTACATAGGTCTATCAATGTAAGTGGGTGGGTTCTTTATGAGTGGCTAATTAACTTATACTAAAGTGAACTTGTCTAACATGGGCTCCTTCATATTCTAATCTAAATTTGAACTAAATCTCTCTTCCTACGATGTCGAACATCACAAGGAAGGCTTGCAAGAACACGTTGAACCTCAACTACCTTTACAAAACTTTAATTAATAACACAAGAAAAAAGTAATGGATTTCTCTTAGATTACTACTCATTAATTCAAATGATGGCCACCCATATAGCCATGGTAATCTAATTTCTCATTCTATGTTTCTCAAGAGGGCATCAACCGATGATGACTATAACTCAACTCATTGCATCTGTTAGTCACCACGTATCCCTTTGGAGTTTCCTAGTTTAATCGGTTAGTTTCATTAAAGGGGTTCAATTATCCTTGGTCAGTCGATAAGGTTTGCATAATGTTTAACTAAAAGTTACCTATAATTAAATTAATCAGTGCATTAACAAAACATTTGGACAAATCTTTCCTTTAATGTGTAAGCAAGAACCAACCATAAATGCATACCAAATTCAAGTAATTAAACACAATTAAAACCATATAAACATCCTTACAAACCACATAATATGATCTTATTCATAAATGATAAACCACATAACATCAGGGTTATGCATAAGGGATTGGACTCAAAATGTACTTGTAAAAAAATGGTGAATCCTAATCGAAATCAAGGTAAAGTAAGGTGAATCCTAAGCAAATCAAATCAATCATCTTCACACCAAAATTTGGGGCATTTGAATCCCTAAAAAGTAATTTTATGTTTGGGATAAATTTTAACTTATTAAATAACCTTATAATTTCATAAAACCACCACCATTATATCAAACTCAAAAAGAGCTTTCCAATGACTATGAATATGCTTATGTTTGGATATATATTTTGGTGAATTGACCCTAAAAAATAATTGGTCCTAAAAATTTTAGGCGAATGGGCCAATGTCGAGGGTCCTCATATTTGCCAACTTCTAATTCTAGAAATCCTAATATTTGCCCAATTTGTAAATATTTTCCATTGTGAATAACCCTACATAACATCTTTCCAATTCAAATTCAGTAATTGAACATCTTAAGAAAACACATACAATATATTACATTCATTCATTCCCACAAACGGTGTGAAATCCAACAAAGATTAACAAGTTACAACATTCTTTCCAAAACTTGACCATGAGCCTTTTCAAAGAACATAAAATATCCTTAACCAAATAAGTAACAAACAACAAGAAGGCTTTACGAACTTAGAGATAACTCATAATTTTTTCCCACTTGCATTACTTGTAACCACCTTGGTAATCCTTTGTTTTGGTCCTTGCATCACAATCTGCCTAAGGTATTTTATTCATAGAAAATGCATAAGAAGATTGATCTCAATTCTTTAAGAGATATGTGTAGAGCTAAAAATGTGACACTATGCAAGCAATAAAGAAATCAACTCAAAGAGACAAATAACTGCACAAAATAGAATATATTTCAATAAATGGGGGGAGCTAAAAAACTCCTTGTTACAATTATTCTTCCTTAATAGAGTTGATTTAATACAATAGATACAATTTTTAGGGTTCTCCAATATACAAAAATGAGTGTCTTCAACTATGCTTCACTCCCAACAGAATGAGTGGGCTTGTGAGATATCCAATTTTGGGCCACTCTAGCCTCAACGGTTGTCCAAGATTTCTTGATTGATGCTATCTAACCCTACACACAACAAACAATAAGGTTTTTAGTAAACAAAATGAGGGTTCCACAGTGTGAACCCTCAAAAATATAGATTACCCTAGATCTATGTAAGCTGAATATGTAAAATGAAATAACACCAGATAATAAAAAAATATATATTTACCTTATTGTTGATGGTGATGATTCATTACTTCATTGTATATTTGGTGGCAAGGTGCCCTAACGGCACCTGATGATTTGATTCGGCAAGCTCTGGTTCACATTGATGATGATGGCAGGCTCTGGCAGGTGCTTGGAAGGCTCTGGTATGAGCTTGGCGGGCTCTAGAAGGATCCTGCAGGATATGGCAGGCTCTGGAGATCACTTTGCAGGCTCTGAAGTGAGCCTGGAAAGCTCTGGAAGGCATCTACGGGTGAGGGTTTAATCTATAGAAGCAGATTGCGGGGGTGTGAAGGATGTGTCGGATGGGTTATAATGGTGATGACATAAAATGGATGTAGAAGTGGCTGGAATGGTGGAATTCCTATGGCAAGCTAGGGTTTTAGTTAGCTCTCACAAGTAGATTCGACTGTTGGAATATTCATGGCTCTACAACCTTCTGCTTCACAAGGGCTTCTTCAACAATATCTCCAAGGGCGAGAACATTCCAGGGACTTGAGAATTTGTATCTTATTTATAATCTAACCTAGAGTCTTCTTAGAGTTTTAGCTTAACACTTTTGATCATGTGGCTAAGATTAAATAAAATCCTAAGGTTGATATTATACTTTAAGTGTGACATGGATTAATGAAGATGGATGGCTGAGATTAGATTAAATCTAATGGTTGAGGTTAATTGGGTTTAAATATATATAGTTTATAATAAATATATTAGAATATAATAATAAAATATTATAGTAAATATAAATAATATAAAATAAATATAAATTAAGTCCAAAGGGGTCGAAAAGTGGTGAGAAAGGGCTAAAGTGGGCCTTTTGAAGGCGGGAAAGGCATGAAATGGTTAAATGAGTGGTAGGAAAGGTGTGTGGTGGAAAAGTGGGTGGTAGGATGGTTAGGATGAAATATTAATGGCTAGGATTTGGTGTCTACAGATGCCCCTTTATACCATGTTGTTTGAAGCACAATATGGTGCAAAAATATGAGACACTTGCTTGGGCTATGGGTGCAGAAGCAACTTCTCTCTCTTGTTGGATTTTGAGCAATCAATGTTGAAGATAAAAGAATAAAGATTTTTTTTTTTTGAAATTTGCCTAGCTTACCCCCTCAATTGACGAATGAGTTGCGGATGCATCTCACGAGCCAATTGAAAATTTTGTGCAAATGATGAATGATGTGGTACCATTTTTGCCCCAATGATGAGAAGGGGGATGGTGCAAAATGTGATGTGATGTGGATGATATGAATGATGTAAAATGTGATACCATTTTTTCCCCAACAATGGAAATGGGGTTGGTGTAAAATACCATGCAATTGTGGATGATATGAATGATGTAAAATGTGATACCGTTTTTGCCCCAATGGTTGAAAGGGGGTTTTGTCAAGTGTAGATGTCATGATCATGTAAGATGTATCCCATTGTGGTAAATCATAATCAAATTTTGGTTGCCCCAAATTTGGAATGAATCAATGCTTTTGAAATATTTTTGCATTTTTGGCATCATTGATATGCAAAATGTTGATGCAAAGAAAAAAAAATTAACCTTGGATGTACTGCTAGTGACTGTTTAAATAATTTCCATCATTAGAACCAATCATTCTAGATAGTGCATATCTCGAAGGTGTTAAGGAGTTTTTGAATGATGAAATTTGAATTGTGTCCATATTTTAAGCCCCATGAACTAGGCCATCAATGACAATGGTTGTGCAAATTGTTCTTGGCAATGTTTCACTCTAAAAATGAGGTACCAAAAATAATTTTATTTTCGAACAAGGAGATAGTGTATGATGAAAATGACCAAGTGTCCTTATGGTTATTTATTCATCTTATAAAAATGCATGGACGCAAATCATTGCAATCACCAAGTATATAGAACAAACCACTATATACAAGATTCACTTGAAATTTGGCACATGATGGATTTGATGGATGTGATGATGAGAAATGTATTGATGGATGCAATGTGGAGTGATTTTGTGTAGGTAAGCTACCTTTTTGAATATATGGATGCAAGTGATTGAGTCTATTTTTGCCCCAAAAAATGAAAGGGTTTTTGACATGGAAAATTGTGATGTAATTATTGTGTTTGTTCTTTGCCCTAACAGATGAAGGGATTGTTGATGATGTAAGTGCCCTTATGGTAATCTATCCATCCTATCAGATTGCATGGATAACCAGTCGCTACAATCGCTAGGTTAAATAGGATAAACTACTAAATACAAGGTTCACTTGTACTTGTGTTTGTTCTTTGCCCTTAACAGATAAAGGGGTTTTTGATGATGAAAAATGAAATTATTTGTGTTTGTTCTTTGCCCTTAACAGATAAAGGGGTTTTTGATGATGAAAAAAAAATGAAATGTGTTTGTTCTTTTCCCTTAACAGATAAAGGGGTTTTTGATGATGAAAAAAATGAAATGTGTCTATTCTTTGCCCTTAACAGATAAAGGGGTTTTTAATGATGAAAAAAATGAAATGTGTTTATTCTTTGCCCTTAAAAGATAAAGGGATTTTGATGATGAAAAAAATGAAATGTGTCTGTTCTTTGCCCTTAACAGATAAAGGGATTTTTGATGATGAAAAAAATGAAATAATTTGTGTCTATTATTTGCCCTTAACAAATAAAGGGGTTTTTGATGATGAAAAAAATGAAATGTGTTTGTTCTTTGCCCTTAACAGATAAAGGGTTTTTTGATGATGAAAAAATAAATGAAATGTGTCTGTTCTTTGCCCTTAACAGATAAAGGGGTTTTTGATGATGAAAAAAAATGAAATGTGTCTATTCTTTGCCCTTAATAGATAAAGGGATTTTTGATGATGAAAAAAATGAAATGTGTCTATTCTTTGCCCTTAACAGATAAAGGGGTTTTTGATGATGAAAAAAATGAAATGTGTCTGTTCTTTGCCCTTAACATATAAAGGGGTTTTTGATGATGAAAAAAAATGAAATGTGTTTGTTCTTTGCCCTTAACAAATAAAGGGATTTTTTATGATGAAAAAAAAATGTGTCTGTTCTTTGCCCTTAATAGATAAAGGGGTTTTTGATAAGTTGTGATGCAATGAAATAGTTTTGTTTTTGCCCTGATAAAAAAGGGATTTTTGAAAATGTGGATTGTGTGAATGCAAGGCAAAGGGTGCAACATTTGACAAAAGAACGCAATATTTTGAACCTAGCAATTGATGTGAATGCAAGGAAAAGGGTGCAACATTTGACAAAAGGATGCAACCTTTTGAACCTAGTAATTGATGTGAATGATGTGAATGCAAGGCAAAGGGTGCAACCTTTGACAAAAGGATTCAACATTTTGAACCTATAAATTGATGTGAATGGAATGCAAAGGGCACAACCTTTGATAAAATGATACAACATTTTGAACCTAGCAATTGATGTGTTGATGATGTGATGTGATCGAGTGATTGAATTGTTTGTTGAAATAGTGGGGAAGGTGTGATACCTTGAGCACCCCCAAGTTTTGTGATGTTGTTTGCTTGGTTGGGAGAAAGGTGTGAAACCTTGGATACCCCAAAATTGTGATGATGTTTTCTTGGTTGGGGGAAAGGTGTGAAACCTTGGATACCCCCAAATTGTGATGATGTTCACACTTTCTAGTGATCTTTGCATATGTGAGTTATATATACATACATGGATTTTACTTTTGTGCTTGAAGTGAATGTGTTTGTGGAATGCATATTTATTTTTATGAATAATGCATATGAGATGCTATGAATGATCAATGCAAGGCAAAACGTATGGATGATTTATGCAATATGGCATGTATGGATGATCATTTATGGTTTAGATCTTTGTATGGTCATGTTTAGCATTGTTGTTTAATCAGGGGCATCAAACTTGGTGATTTTTTGTGGATAATGGCTCATGAAATGACATGGATTTTGACATGGAAGAATATATGGATGTTGATATGTAAAACTGACTATTTTGTAGAGACTCAAACATCCTAGTAGCATCAAAAAAACCCACTAAAACTACCTAAATCCTTCTAGGACCAAACATGTGTGCAAGTGAAGTTCATGTACCAAATCTTGAGCATGGCAATGACCCTAGGCAATCAAACACCAATGTGTGTGCACGTGAAGTTCATTAACCCATTATGAGTAAATTAGGCATGACATGTTATGGAGAAGACCAAGAAGCTAGCTTATCTATATGTGCGATCAGAGGTCTCTCTTTTTTGAGAAGGAGACATGTCGCCCCGCATGAGCTTACTCCACTGCCAGTCAAGTGTCTATAGTCCTGGTGTATATTCACTCTATAGTCCAATGATCATATTTTTTAGACCTTGGGGATGACTACATAACTTTCTAATGGAAATGTAGTATGATCCTTACAGCTTTAGGTATCTATGGTGTGTGCATAGAAATTTTTAACTTTGGACAGAGCTTTGGGGAATTGGATTCTCAATTGAAGTGTGATGATAATGTGACCCTATCCTTACTACTCAATATTTTGTGTTTGTATTTGGAGAGCAACTGTGATAGTGGTGAAAACCACTATTTTTTATTTTGGACTATGTTGCATGATAGGACAAGCAAGGAATATTCTTTTCACTTCAAGGTGCTACCCAAGTATGGTGTTATCCCTCTTTTACTCAAAATATTTTTAAGATGTGAAGAAGTGTGTTTGGTGCAAGATTTTTTTGGAAGCAGTTGAAAATAATAATGTCTCTCTTAATGTGAGAAAAGTTATTTTGGTCCTAAAGAAAATTGGACATCTATCTGGAGGCTGCTAGACACACTAGTAGTGGTTGAGTGAGTGAAAATTTTGGCTTATTGTGACTTTGGACAAATGGGATTGTTGGAGGGGATTGCATAAATGCTCCCAAATAGGTACCCCCAATTGTGGAAACTTGACTCTTTTATTTGGCCATATCATCACTACTATAAATGATCATTGAATGTGGGATGGGATGAATGCAATATGCAAGATTAAAGAATGCAATGGAATGCATGTGGGATGTAAAATGCAGTGGAATGTGTTTGGAATGGATGCAAATGCAATTGTGAAAATGCAGTATGTATGAATGCAATGTGAAAAATGCATGCTAAAATACCTATATGAAAATGCAATTTGTTTTTTTGTTTTTAGCCATGTATATATACACATATAGAACATCATATTAACAATAAAATGCCTTTAAATGGATAACATTAAGTGGTTCGGGTTCCTCTACTCCCTCTAAATCAGTAAGTCTATATGTATCATTACCCACTTTTTGAGTAATTATGTATGGACTTAACTAATTAACCACGAGCTTTTCATGAAGGTGCAACAAAGCATTGGTGTTTTGTTGGTTCTCTTTAAGTACAAGATCCCCTACCCAAAATTCATGAAGATGGACTTTGGCATTGTAATCATGCTTGAGGTGGTCTTGATAAAATTGTAGGTGTTATAGTGCATTGACTCACCTCTCATCAAGAAGAGTGAGTTGGTCAAGACATGCTTGTCTAGCAGTGTCATCATCTATGAATTCTTGCAAAGAAATTTGTAATGAGGGAATCTCAAGCTCAAGAGGCATGATAGCTTCAACTCCATAGACCAAGGAAAATGGTGTTGCTCTTGTTGGTGTTCGGATGCTTTTTCGATAAGCCCAAAGTGCCAAAGGGATTTGTGTATGCCAATATCTATGATTTTCATTGACTAGTTTCTTGAGAATAGCAATCAAGGTCTTGTTGGTACCTTCAACTTATCCATTTGCTTGTGGGTAATAAGGAGTCGAGAAACTATGTTGGATATTATATTTCTCGCAAAGTGCTCGAACATCCTTGTTTTTGAAAGACTTGTTGTTATCAAAAATGATTTTAGAAGGAATACCAAAATGACATATGATATGGTGAAGTATGGAATCCACGATTCAAGCTCCTATCGTACTAGTTAAAGGAATAGCCTCAACCCACTTTATGAAGTATTCAGTGGCTGTGATGATGAATGTATGTTGTCCTGAAGGAGGTGAGATTTTTCCAATTATATCTAGGCTCCATTGTGAAAAGAGCCAAAGGCTTTGTATAGGTTGTAAAGCTTGCGATGGTATATGAGTTAAATTGGCGTGTTCTTGATATTGCTTACAATTTTTGACATAGTTGCAATAGTCGCGTTCCATTGTGGGTCAATAATAACCCATGCATAATAGACACTTTGTAATGGCCATTCCACTAAAATGACCATCGCAAGTACCATCATGGGCCTCCACTATGGCTCTTTGAGCCTCACTTTGTTCGAGATAATGAAGAAGGATTCCATAATAACCCTATTTATACAACATGTCCCCCAAAAGAATAAAACAGGTTGTTTTTTACTTGAAAGAGGATTTTGTGGATCGAGACATATCAGATGGTAGAAATTCTACTATTTTGCTTGACCAAGACTCATATGGTTTTGAATTGATAAAGTAAATGTCATTTTGATCCTTAGGATCAATTTGGACAATGGTTTCTTTAGAGATTGTGGAGATTATTAGGGATTGTACCTCTCCTAAGTCATATTTTGGAATCAATGATCCAAGAGAGGCCATCGCATCTACAAATCTATTAGTCGAACGAGGTAAGTTATTGATTTCATACCATTCAAATGTTGAGAGCAATTTCATTGTTACTTCATGATACAATTTGATGGTAGGTTCTTTGCATTGGTATTCTCTGGTTACTTGTTTAACAACAAGTTGAGAATCCCCAAATATCCTGATACACTTAATTCCCATAGCTATAGATGATTGAAGAGATAATATTAGGGTATCGTACTCTGTGGTGTTGTTTGGACATGAAAATTCTATCTTGAATAATAAAGGGATGGTAATCCCCTGGGTGTATGAAATACAACTCCAACACCTTGAGCTTTCTCACACTTAGATCCGTCAAATAATAAGGTGATATCGACGTATTCCTTTAGAATGACATATTTTTTCTAATTCAGTGACAGAAAATACCAAATCATCTAGGATCTCTATAATCAAATGATGATCACTAGGTAGTGGAAATTCTGCAAGTTGATTGGCTAAAACTTGACATTTGATGGATTTTTTACTGATAAATTCGAGATCAAATTTTTTAAGGAGCATTTTCCATTTAGCGGTATGAGTATTATTGTAAGTGCATGACATCATATAACGCAGAGGATTTTCTCTAGCTATGACATAAGTTGTATGGCTAAGCATATAATGTCGAAGTTTCTTAGTGGCAAAAAACACTTCTAAGAACAACTTCTCTACATAGGCGTATCGGGTTTCATAACTCACCAGTGTTTGACTAATGTAATAAACAGCTTGCTCTCAATTTTTTTTATTTTTTTGTGCAAGCATTGTTCTTAAAGCAGAGTCTGATGCTGAAACATAAAGATAGAAAGGGACTCCTAGATGAGGAGGAGCTAAGACTGGACAAGAAGTTAGGTATCACTTGATTTCATCAAAGGCTTTTTGACATTCATCTATCCATACAAATAACACCCCATTTTGTAATAGGTGATTAAATGACCTGTATTTATCAAAAAGGTGTGCAACGAAGCATTTGATTGATTGAATATTTCCTTGTAAACTATGCAAATCCTTAATTTTCATTGGGGGAGGCATTTCCATTATGGCCTTGACTTTGTTTGGGTCCACTTCAATGTCTCTTTTGAAGACAATAAATCCTAAAAGTTTACCTGAGGTAACACCAAAGACACACTTTTTGGGATTGAACATCACCTTATGCTCTAGAATTCGGTCAAAAATATTTTCCAACACACTAATGCAAAAATATTTTCCAACACACCAATGTGCTCTTGTCAAGTTTTATATTTGGCCAAGATATCATCCACGTAATCTTTGATAATCTTATGCATGTAATAATGAAATATATAAGTCATGGCTCATTGATAAGTAGCTTCTATGTTTTTAAGACCAAAGGACATAACCTTGAAGCAAAAGGTCCCCCAAGGTGTTGTGAACATCATTTTGTGTTGCTCATCCATATTTATTTGAATTTGGTTGTATCCTAAAAAACCATCCATAAGGGAAAGCATTTCATGGCCTACACAGGTATCGACAAGAGTATCTATGTTTGGAAGAGGAAAGCCATCCTTAGGATATGCTTTATTGAGCTCTTGAAAATTATTGCAAATGTGTATCGCCCCGTTGGGCTTGCGAACGAGTACCATGTTTGAAAGCCACTCAGTATAGTCAATAGGGATGATGAACTCAGTACGAGTTCTTATTTGACTATGAGGGCCACGGTAGGATGCATCCTCCTAAGCTTTTTTTTAACCAGTTTGGCATCAGGATGTAGGGTGAGGTTGTGGACCACCAGATTAGGGTCAATGTCAGGCATATCCTTGTATGACCAGGCAAACACGTCTTTCTTCCTCTTGAGGAGAGTGATGAATTGCTCTTGTTCATCGGATGATAAAAATTTTCCAAGATTAAAAATTTATGGATTGTTAGGATCTAAACTAAGGTTAACTTTGATAGTATCTTCAATATACATATGTGAACCTTCCTCAAGTTGATGTGGTTTTGGGATTAGATTTATGTCATCTAAGATGCCATCCAAATATTCCTATTTATCGTCATCAAACTCTTCGTGAAAAACCTCAGGTCTCTTGGTTGAAGGTGGGGGCAAAGGTGGAGGGGAAGGAGGTATATAATTGGCCAAAGCCTTTAACAATTCCTTGGATAGGATGAATCTAAAAATTAGGATGGGGAGGAAATCTGGTCCATATCAATATGGCTTATTTCAATTGGAATTGGCTTAGTCGAATTGTATGGATTGCATAGTGGGGTGAATAAGTCAATAGGATTCATATTGACTTATAGGTAGAAAGGTGTGATGGCTTGGACCAATGGAGGGATGGGATGAATGTATGTGAACCGATGTTGAGTCTTTCTAACCCTGGATAGCAGCAACAAACATGAAATCAAATTCAAAGTACATGTAAAGAATTTTTTTTTTTTTACATATGTTACAAATTTTGGATTTGGTTGAATGGCTCAATGGAATTAATGTGGGAGGTGGTTCACCAAGTGGGTCGACTTGTTCTTGTGGAAGAAGCAAGTGAAATATGGGTTGATGTATGGAGAATATTCTAAGGTAAAACTCATCCTATTAGGTAAGGGGAATAATGGGCTGAAATTCCTCTTCAGAGTCATCAGAAGAATTTGACATTACTTCAAACCCTTCATACCTTTTCTCATCAAAATCTGGGATTGGGTAGTAAAAATTGATGGGGTCATCCTCATTCACTTCATCGATGCTAATCTTTTGAAGGGCTTGCTCAAGAGAGGAATTTGAGGGAAATATATGGGTGTTGTTATCTTCTCCATTGATGCTAATCCTTTTGAAATCTTGCTCAAGAGAAGCCACGGATGAAAGTGGGGTGTAGCCTAAGCCTGAACGATCATGCGCTCCTCGATATGGAACATCTAGGATATCATGCATCCCTTTTTCATGGTAACCTAGACCTTGAACTTGCCAATTAACCATGTTGAAGTAATGGGATGGAAATCCTACCATGTTTGGTATGTTAGCATACCTTGGTTCTTTTGGTTCTTCGGGTGGGTTTATTTTTGTTGAGTAGTCCAACCCTCCATAAATATATTTGATATTGTTTGGATCTGAAGGTATGTCATACACAAAACCTATGGTTAAAGTATGGTCACACGAGTAGCCAAAATCCTTTGTTGTGGGAATGGCTGATGTGAGACAGTCACGAGGCTTCGAGCAGAGATTTTAAATAATGAATCTATTCTCTAATATATTCTTTCCAATACTATATTGGTGCAATTACTTTATTGTACATTTGTAAAATCTATAATAATAAAATAAACCATAGCTAGATTATTCATTTGCACTTCTTTCTAACATGAATTCATCTCTAACAATTAACAACACAGCCAACATCAAGAAAGACATTTGCACAACATTAACTCAGAGTGTAGGATAAAAGCTAACTTTCTTTAATAAAAAGCATAGAGGTATAAACTTTTTCAACATAGTGAACATCCAAAAACCCATCCAAAATAACAAGGCAACCATTTTATCATCTCTCCATACAACACAACTCCCAAGTCAGTGATGCATCCTTTTGGAATAGTGCATAGAAACACTGACAGAGTCACATTTCTAAAAACCACCTCTATCCAAGTAGCAACTAGAAACTATTATTTCTTAACCAAGCCTTTTAGCTATGTCGTATACTTCTAACCACATTACTTGATAGGAACAAAGTATGATAATGGTCTCCAATTTAGCAAGGTTTCTACTCTTCACATCGGAGGATAGACATAGTCAAGAAAATGAATGCAAGCTAGCTTCTCACTGAAATTGCTACTACACAACATTATTTCTTAACACCAGAGTTATCCTCTAGCTTAACTATTTATTGAAGCTGCTTAGCCAAGACTTTTAGAATAAAGTAACTATGAGGGGTTGTTCTAACATTTAATCCCTAAGCCTAAAACTCAAGATAAATAAATAATCGCATACCACAACCATGGTGGAATGGAGACATCTTCAGCTAAGAGTTCTCAAAGAAGAAAAAAATCCACATCCCATTGTTTCATCTAATATAGATCTTCCTAGTTTCTTTTTTAGAATTAAGATCATCAATAGAGTTCTAAAAACATCTATGTTTCCTAGTGCAAAAGAACCTCAATACACTAACCTGAAGTGTTTGACAACAAGAACCAATCGAAACCAAACCTGCAACTTCCTTCACTCAGCTTTATCTCTTACTTTTTCTTCTCTAATTATCTCACTTCTTCCATTATTTCTTTCCTTACCTTAAAATTCTTCGGCACTATGCTTTGATTTCCTTCATCCTTCCATTTCTTAGTGCAATCGTGAACAATAGGTGATAGCAAACGGTATTTCTCACACGTCCCTTACTATCAGGAGTGCATGGGTAAGCAAGTAATCTGCTGAACAAGAAGCACTAGGACACGACATAAGCAAGAGCACTTGCTTTATATCTGATGTGGTTATAGTTATCAACAACTCAACCTTAACACATCTAGCAAGGATTATAGTTTCACTTCTAAATAATATAGCCCTTGGGACGTAAGCACACATAGATTTAGATACATATATAGTTCTATATATATATATATATATAAGTATGTAGATGCCTTGGTAATAAGTAATACAAGTCAATCTTAAGAGAAGCCTAAGTTACCAAAATACACTTAATTAATGATCTTCTTGTTTCAATAAAAAACACAAGCTAGCACTTATTGTGAGTCTATTTACTTGTATTATTTCCTTTTTTGGTATTTTCTTTAAACAAATACAGTTTATATAAAGGCTATAATAGTTGAATACTTAACTATTAAAATAAATTGTTAACAAATAAACTTGAACCTAACTCAATATACTTGCTCAAGAAAGTCATAACAATAGCTCCTCCATCCTTGAAAATAGCATTAACACATCCAAAATCATCACAAGGATAAGCCTACCAAGGGAGGATCATGACATACTACTCCCCTTAGGCTTAACATAGTCCTCTGTGTTCTAGCAAGTTTTAAAGCATCTCAAAAATCAATTACACGTTATTTTCAAACAAGAATGGAAATTTATTTTTGTATGTTAGCTACTTTCTTCCAAGTAGCATTTCTTTATGTGTAGCGATTCCACTGGACCTTACATTGCTCCAAGATTATTTTTCTCAAAGACTTGGATTGAAACTGAAGGATCCTTATTAGTCAAACCACTATAGCCTTTGGATTCGCCATCTACAAATTAGAAAATTCCCACACATTCTTAAGGTTAGCAACATATTTTTGAAGCAAAGAGATGTGGAAAGTATCATGTATCTTGGACAAACTAGGTGGTAAGGCAAGTCAATAATCCAGAGGACTAATTTTCTTTGAGATTAATAAGGGTCCCATAAAACAAGGGTGTAGTTTTATGGATTAATAGTACTCTTCCTTTGCCTCACCCTTAGAAACACCCTGTCACCTACTAAAAACTCTCATGCTGATCTCTTGAGATTAGCATAACTCTTTTGTTGATTCACAACTTCTTTCAACTATTCCCTAATCATTCTTAACCATTGCTCCATTTCCTTTACCATCTCTGGATTGAGCACAATCCAATCCTCTGGATTATCCCACGATAGTGGGATCCTATACTTCCTATCATATAGTGCTTCAAAAGGTGTCATGCCTAGTGTTGAATGATGCCCATTATTGTAGGTAAATTCTACCATATGTAATTAATCCTCCTAATAAGTGTTTTGATCCACACAATACATGTGAAGCATGTCCTCTAATAGTTGATTCACTCTTTCGATTTATTTATCAATTTTTGGATGATATGCAGAACTAATATTTAGTCTTGTACCAGTGGTGCAATGTAAGGCTTGCCAAAACTTGGAAGTGAATCTTGAATCTCTATCCAAATTATTACTTTTAGGAACCCATGAAGATGAAATATTTCCTTGGAAAATTTATTATCCACAACCACGGTGTCATCTCTAGTGTTTCCAAGTATAAAATGAGTAACCTTATTCAATATATCGACCACCACTAGGATTGTGTCATGTTGAAACTAGTTTTTAAGCAACCTCACAATAAAATCCATTGAGATTACTTGCCACTTTTGCATAGGTACATCATGTGGATACATCATTCCCCTTGGATGTCTATGTTATGCTCTTAATTTTTGACACTCGAGGCATTGAGCGATAAATTCAGTTATCTTTCTTCATCCCAGGACAAAATAATATTTTCTTTATATTCTCTCTCATCTTTCCTCCTCTTGGGTGAGCAGAATATGGAGACTTATGTGCCTCATTCATTATCATTTTACTTATATCACCATCGTTATGGATCACCACCCTATCCTTAAAGTAAACGAAACCATCTTTAAAACTAAAATATTTGTTTTCATCTAGTTTATTTTCCATCTTTAAAACTAAAATCTTTGTTTTTAGTATGAGTCTTATTGTTGCATTTCCCTGACTTATCCCATCAATTCAACATGGATGTGTGAAAAATATCTAAATGCCTCCTTTTACTTAGTGCATCAATGACTTTATTCTCCTTTCCTTTAATATAATCAATTTCAAATTCATATTTGATGAGAAATTCCATCCACCTTCTCTACCTAGCATTGAGTAAAGGTTGAGTAAATATGTATTGCAAATTTTGATGGTCTGTACTCAGCTCAAACAATCTTCCTACCAAGTAGTGTCTCTAGCTCTTGAGAGAAAACACCACTGTTACTAATTCTAGATCATGGTTTGCATAATTGACCTCATATCACTTTAGTTTCCTTGATTCTAAAGTTATCACCACATCTTCCTGAGAGAGCACCCCTCCCAAAACTTCCAAAGATGCATATGTGCAAACAGAAAAACTCCCTTGAGGATCGGGTATCTTTAATATAAGACGTATAGTAATATTTTACTTAAATAGTTCAAAATCCATCTCACATTTATTTTTCCACTTGAATTCCTTCTCTTTCCTCTGTAGGTTAGTCATTGGGGAGGTAATCTTGGCATAGTCTTTTACGTAATGCCTATAGTAACTAGTCAAACCCAAGAAACTTTGGATCTTCATCACAATTGTGGGTGGTGGCCAATTCAAAAGACTCTATTTTCTTAGGGTATACCATGATCCTTTCCATCAAATAATGTGTCCTAAGTATTGTACTTTCAACATAAAAAAATTGCATTTAGCCAAATTCCCAAATAGCTGATTTTTTCTCAATAGTTCTAGCACAATCCTAAGGTGTCTGTCATGTTTTACTTGTTTCAAAAATATACAAGATGTCATCTAGGAATGCCAGAACAAATCTATCCAGCTAGTTTCTAAATATATTTTTCATCAAGTTCATGAATATTGTCAGAGCATTTGTTAACCCAAAAGGTAAAACAATAAACTCATAATGTCCATAATGAGTTTTAAAGGTTGTATTGTGAGTGTCCTCCTCATGGATCCTCAATTAGTGGTATCTTGATTTCAAATCAATCTTTGAAAATATTGTAGCATCCTTAAGTTGATCGAAGAGGTCTTTGATTCTAGGTAGAGGATATCTATTCTTGATAATTACCTTGTTTTACATTCAGTAGTCTATACACAATATCAAAGAGCCATCCTTCTTCTTTATAAATAACACTGGTGCACCCCACGATGACACACTTGGTTTGATTAATCCTTTCTTCAGTAATCCATGTAGTTACACCTTTAGTTCTTGTATTTCTATAGGATTCATTCAATAGGGAGCTCTATGAATAGGTTTAGCTTCGGTTTGGAGCTCAATTGTGAAGTCAAAGTCCCATTTAGGTGGTAACCCAGGTAAATATTTTAGAAATACATCCCTAAACTCCTAGAGAAGTAGGTATTTCTCAAACACCTTCTCCTTCTTTTCATCATCGATTTAATTATCTTAACCACATAAAACACTCCTCCTTTCTTCATGGCTTTCTTTAGTTTCATTATCAAAAGTATTTGGGATTGAAAAGCCCCTTGCAGTTTGTACACTCTTTGTACTATCTCACTGTCTTCCTTGTACTTAATCCATCTATCTTGAAAGTTGATTACAATCCTATGTGCTTGCAGCCAATCCATTCCTAAGACTACATTAAAGGCATGTAGGGGTGCTACATAGAGATATACTATTGTCATCCCACTAGGTATGGTTAGTTCTACCATGGGGTAACATTGACTTAGTGAGTAGGTTTATCCTGGATTGTACTTGACCTTCCACCCATGTGCCAAGATTCTAGGCTTTTCATTTATATATTTAATTAAATTAGTGGAAAAAAAACTATCCATGGCATCATGTTCAATCAAAATTTTAACATTCGTACAAAATATATTACCCCTTATTAGTAATGGAGTGGCTTGTCCTTCCAGATCCTAGTTTCTTGTCATAGAATAAATATTGTGGGTCAGTTCCTTGTGTGCAGTTTCCTTGTACATTGATTCCTTTCCTTTCGAACTCGAACCTGCTCTAAGCAGATAGTTGATGGCATAATGTGGTCCAATATAGTTGAAACATCCTATTTTTGGTCCTTGATGTGTTTTCTATTTCTGCTCATCTACTTTTGGGGTTGAGGAAGGATTTGCTTGACCTTGAGGTGATCTATTGTTATCACTATTGCAATTATTGGAGTTGCAGTTCTTTCCTTGGAACTATTTCCAAAACCTTTCCTTCTTATGGTCATTCTTGTGGTCCTTTTTAGAAAATTTCTTATTTATCTATTCTCCTTCCCACTTAACAAATATTACACTATTCCTCTTCCTTAGTTCTTCCTTGCCCTGGTCATCCAATATTTCATAATCAAAATAAGGCTTGAGGTCGGTTTCAGCTTTCCTAGCTGAGCCATAGGCCTTCTATAGAGTGGTGGGTTCTCACATGTCCACTTCCTATCCTATCCTAGGATCTGCTCCTAGAATAAACATGTGAATATTCATTTTCTCATTGTAGGCAAGCACATATTTTAGTAGTTTGACAAATATTTAATAATAGTTTTCCATTGACCTAATTCCCTGTTGAATTTTAGTGAACTCTTCAAACTTCCAAGAGTAGAAGTGTTCTATGAGGAATCTATCCTTAAAAGCCTCTACAAATGCTTTCCAACTCAAATCCACTACTGCATCAATACCCAATCTCGCACTATAAGTTTTCCACCAATCCAAGCCAACACATTGAAGATGTAAGGTGGCATAAGACATATGAGTTTCAATGGAATAATTCTTCATATTGTAATAGGTTTTATTTCTTTCAGCCATGCTTCGGTCGTATCCCCATATTCCTCTCCAATGAACTTAGAAGACTTTAAATGTTTCATATCCTTTCCCAACTAATCCTCTAGAAGTATCCTAACCTATTATGCCTCGGTAAGGGGTCCATATTTCTGTACCATTCTAGTGTTCCTAGCATGTGTCTCCCAACTCAATATGGAATCCAATAGTTGTTTATGTGCCTCCATTTATTCATGAAGTCGGGTCATTGTTGTTGTGAGATCCTCTCCTTCATTGCTATGATTCTTCAAAACTACATCCAGGATTATGACCTCTACATTGGTCTATCATCTTTGCCTTATCATTGGGGTAGCACTTCCCTCCTCTTCAGTGGCATTGTACCTAGACACACATAACAGAGTTAACAAGAGTTAATTCATTACATTAGTTGAGTTCCTAGCTATTGTATAGGGTAAGCTTAATCCTACTTAGGTATGTTCCTTATTGCACACCATATCTAGTTTTTGCATAGTGAGCCTATTCCAATACAAACCATGCTCTGATACCATATTTCACTACCCAAAATTTATTTCCCCAATCCTAGTTAACCCATGAGTTCATTTTTTTTATGATTCTAAACTATAGTATTCAACCATGAAGTTTAAGTTATTTACTTATTTTATTTTGGAAAAGCATCACATCCATCACTAAACTTACCCAAGTCCATTTGGTAAGACATTCTAGATGTAATAAGTTCTAGCTAGCTAGTTTTCCTTATCATATGTCCTACGAGCTAGCCCATATCTTTCTATCAGTTGAAGTAAATTACACCAGATCAACTATCCCTCTCATTC
Organism: Wollemia nobilis; assembly: GCA_028583015.1. Taxonomy (NCBI): domain Eukaryota; kingdom Viridiplantae; phylum Streptophyta; class Pinopsida; order Araucariales; family Araucariaceae; genus Wollemia; species Wollemia nobilis. Next base: position 1,530,100 of record JAQPPZ010001870.1, read on the forward strand.
ATTTTCCTTTTCAAATGAGCTAGCTATCTCTTTACAATCTATTGAAATAGATCCATGCTCAATCAAGCTATCACTCTCATTTATCCCTCAATGATTTAGCTTACTCCATCCCATATTTCAGAGTAGAACACCCCAATACATCTTCACCTTACATAGGTCTATCAATGTAAGTGGGGTGGGTGCTTTATGAGTGGCTAATTAACTCCTACTAAAGTGAACTCATCTAACTTGGGCTCCTTCATATTCTAATCCAAATCCAAACTAAATATCTCTTCCTATAATGTTGAACATCACAAGGAAGGCTGGCGAGAATACGTTGAACCTCAACTGCCTTTACCAAATGTTAAGTAAGAACACAGGCCAAAAAGGAATATTTCTCTCTTATATTACTACTCGTTAATTCAGATGATGGCCACCCATATAGCCATGGTAGTCTAATTTCTTGTTTTATGTTTCTCAAGAGGGCATCAACCAATGATGACTATAACTCAACTCATTGCATCCATTAGTCATTGTGTATCCCTTTGGAGTTTCCTACTTTAATCAGTGAGTTTCATTAAGGGGGTTCAGTTCTCCTTGGTCAGTCGATAAGGTTTGCATAATTTTTAACTAAATGTTAACCTTAATTAATTTAATTAGTGTGTTAACAAAACATTTGGACAACTCTTTCCTTTAATGCATAAGCAATAACCAACCATAAATGCATACCAGATTCAAGGAATTAAACACAAGTAAAACATATAAACATCCTTCCAAACCACATAATATGATATTATTCATAAATTATAAACCACATAACATATTTCCAATTCAAATTTGGTAACCGAACGTCTTAAGAAAACACATACAATATATTACATTCATTCATTCCCACCAACGATGTGAAATCCAACAAAGATTAACAAGTTACAAGATTCTTTCCAAAACTTTGCCATGAGCCTTTTCAAAGAATATAAAATATCCTTAACCAAATCAGTAATATAGAATAGAGAGAAGCCTTTACAAACTTAGAGACAACTCAAAATTTCTTCCCACTTGCATTACTTGTAACCACCTTGGTAGTCCTTCATTTTGGTCCCTGCACCATAATATGTGTGAGGTCTTTTGTTCATAGAAAACACATATAAACATAGTCCATAACCTACCATAGTTTATAGAAAGACTAATCTTAATTATTTAAGAGATATGCATTACCTATTCCTTTAGTAAGGCTCAAAATGATAATCACTCAATATCACATCTAAGTTTCAAATGTTTCCTTCCATTTAAATAATGAATCTATTCTCTAATATATTATTTCCAATACTATGCTAGTGTAATTACTCTGTTGTACATTTATACAATCCATGATAACAAAATAAACCATAGCCAAATTATTCGTTTGCACTTCATTCTAACATGAATTCATATTTAACAATTAAAAATATAACCAGCATCAAGGAAGACATCCGCACAACATTAACTTTGAGTGTAAGGTAAAAGCTAACACTCTATAATAACAAGCATTGAGGTATAAACATTCTCAACATAGTGAACATCCAAAAACTATTCCAAAACAATAAGATAAAACCATTCTAGTCTCTCCATGCAACACAACTCCCAGGTCAGTGATGCATCCTTCTAGAATAGTGCACAACAACACCAAAAAAGTAATATTTCCAAAAACCGCCTTTGTCCAAGTAGCAAATGCAAACTATTCTTCCTTAACCGGGCTTATTAGCTATTTTCTATCCTTCTAACCACATTACTCTATAGCAATAAGGTATGAAAATGGTATTTTATTTATCAATGCTACTACTCTTCATGCCAGAGGGTACACATAGTCAAACAAACAAATGGAAGCTAGCTTCTCACTGAAACTACTACTGCACAACATTCTTTATTAACATTGAAGCTATCCTCTAGCTTAACTATTTTCTGAAGCTACCCAGTCAAGACATTTAGAATAAAGTAACTACGAGGGTTATCTTTAGATTTAATCCCCAAGATTAAAACTCAAGATAAATAAATAATCTCATACCAAAACCATGGTGGAACAGAGACGTATTCAGCTAAGAGTTCTCAGAGAATAAAATAATCCACATCTCATTGTTTCATCTAATACAAATCTTTCTAGGTTATTTTCAAAATTAATCTCATCAATGGAGTTTTAAAAATGTCTATATTTTCTAGTGCAAAAGAACCTCGGTACACTTACTTGAAGTGTTTGATGGCAATAACTAGTTGAAACCGAACCTACAACTTCCTTCACTCGACTTCATATCTTCCTTTCACTCTTCATTATCCATCTATCTCACTTATTACCTTATTTATTTCCTTACCTTCAACTTATTTGAAACTATGCTTTGATTCCCTCCATCATTCCACTTTCTGATGCAATCATGAACAATAGGTGATAGCGAATGATATTTCTCACACATATCTTACTATCCAGAGTGCATGGGTAAGCAAGTAATCAGTCGAACAAGAATCACTAAGCCATGATATAAGCAAAAGTGCTTGCCTTATATCCGCTATGGTTATAGTTCTCAACAAATCAACCTTAACACATCCAAAAAGGATTATAGTTTCACTTCTAAATAATATAGCCCTTGGGATGTAAACACACATATATTTACATACATATATAGTTCTATATATATAAGTATGTACATGCCTTGGTAACAAGCAATACAAGTCAATCTTAAGAGAAGCCTAAGTTACCAAAATACACTTAATTAACGATCTTCTTATTTCAATAAAACAACACAATCTAGCACTTATTGTGAGTCCATTTTCTTGTATTATTTCTTTCTTTTGGTATTTTCTTTAAACCAATATAATTTCTATAAAGGCTATACTAGTTGAACACTTAACTATTAAAAGAAATTGTTAAAAAATAAATTTCAACCTGACTGAATATACTTTCTCAAGCAAGTCATAAAAATAGCTTCTCCATCCTCAAAAATAGCACAAACACATCCAAAATCATCACAAGGATAAGTTTTCCAAGGGATGGTCATGGCAAGACCAAAGGATAACTTGCAGGCCTTCTACGTAGAGTTTCAATAGGAAAGGACCCTCCTCTTGGCTTATAAATAGGCCCAAATTCTATTGTAAAGTCCTTGGGAGTTGTTTGCTCATGCCTAGTATCTAGCCTTGTGGGATCTTATTTTCACTTCCCTTATTTTCAATTGTAATAAGTGGATCTTGAACCTCATGTAGTTTTATAAGGAGCATCAAACCCTTTGGGTTGCATGCCTTGTAATAATTTCTAGCATGATTAATGGAAGTCATGACTCATTTTCTCTATCCTCTTTTCTTTAATGTGTTTTCAATTTCTAGTAATGTGATGTTTAATTATGTTTATTCTAGCTATTAGATAGTGTATCTGTGTTCATTTATACCCACTTTTTATAGTTGGAAATAGGTATTTTTATGCATTGCCCATATAGCTTGGGTTTTTTTTTTTGTAAAGTATTTATTTTTTCTATTATTACTTTCATTGAAATTTCTTTCCCTGAAAACCCCCTAGCCTCATCTCATGGAGGTCTCTATGGGTTAAGTATTAATTTTTACAAGGAGTAAATTTCAATTAAAAACCCTAGAGGTTGTCCTCATAGGTTGTCTTCCATCCATGATATTTCTTGCTATTCACTCTAGCAAGGAACATGTACCTCTAGCTCATCAATCATTTTTTACAGATGAGTAGGTGAATTCAAATATGATTATATCTTTGTTTGGCATACATAGGGAGATGATATTCTATGTTTTGCCCATAAATATCTAAGAGTTTCTACTATGATCTTAGTGAAGATCATAGTCAATCAACTTGAAAGTGAAGCATCAAAATTCACCTGGCAACTCTACTTGGAAAAAGGAAAATATTTTTAATAAATAATTCAATAAAATATAAACTAAGATTTTGATGGGGTTATTTATCTCATAATTTTGTTGAAGCAATATCTCCCCACCTAAAAAATCCATCCTCAAAGAAAATTCCTAGACTTATATGAATAGAAAGCCTATAACTAGAGCCTTTTCTCGAGCCAATCAACAACAGTTGGTACCACCATTAAATCAAAGACCAATAAAGAGGAACCAACGGCACAACATGGTGGTTATAGTGCATTATCCTCCTAGAAATTTCTTAGCATGGAATGATAGAGTTTACCTAATTACACCAGTTACACCTAATGTCTAGGATCTAATTCCCACCTCAATACTCAATTTTTTATCTTATTTCTTGGGAGATGTTGTCACCCCAATGGAGCATTTGCACCACCTGGTGAGCTTGTGCATTGTGCACTTTATTATAAAGCAAGATATAGCCCTCAGGATATTGGTAACTTCTTTTGAAGGGAGATCTTAGAAATGGTACCTCAGACTCAGCCCATAGTTCATTCAAAGTTGGAACCAATTGGCAAAGCTCCTAATAAATAGATCCAAATAAAAGGTATATGGAGAATCTCTCTTAGAAAAACTAATGACCATTAAGAGGGTACCTACAAAAATAATGGATAGTTTCAATGTCAATTTCATAAGACTTGGCAAAGGATCCTAGATGAGATCTAACCACCTCTGGGTATGGCATTTATTTCCTAACTAAAAATGTTTCATTTTGAAATTGCCATGATGGTCAAGTCTAAGGGTGGGAATTGATTGTAAAGGCCTATGAGATAGTCATACGGGCTAAAAAGGATCTAATACAAATAGGAAGGCTATATCCTAGACCACCTCCCCCATTGTTTTCTTTTATCTAGCCCTCTAATCATACAACCTACCACTAGTCTGATTCATATGATCATCAAATTTCCTCTCCCCTTGCTACTAAAATGGATGAATTATTCAATACTATGAGTACACTCTCTAATGAAATCATAGCCCTCAACAGGAAATATAATACCCAAAGGTTTCCCTATTAGAGTTATTCAAAGCCTTCTTTCTAATAGGGAAACCCAAATGTCTGATAACCTCTAGTTAGATATCACAAGCCTCTATTTCCAAACAATAGAAATCTTGGTCAATCATAAAATATGATTCATTAGATAGTACATGTATTAATCCCAATCCAAAAAATTCCTACAAGCTCATCTAGGGACTTGGTCACCACCTAAAGTAATTATGTTGAATATCCCATCGGTTGGTACTATCCTACTCTCAATTATCCCTCTTTTGACTATTATGTCATAATTGAATCTCAAGTAGTTATGATAGCTTCTTCCAAGCACAATATTTCATAATCTTCTTAGTCAAAATCCCTAATGACAAGTCTAAAACATGTCATTTAGTCTATGACTGCACAAACTGCCAACTTGCCAACTCCAAAGCATACATGTGTTACCTGGGATGAAGTAGAAGTGTATGCATGTTAAATGAAGTATCCCTTCAACCTCTGGATACTATGAGTCTAGTCAGAATGCATCACTCAAGCCAAGAGAAGGGCCATTAGTGAGTAGGGGGTACCTATATTTATTGGAGAATATGCATTATTTGGTACAAATGTAAATATACCCCCATGGTACCTTTATGGTACAAATGTAAAAATGTAATAGATTAGGGTTTGAGTCTATAGTTTAGGTGACTGGTTTATATTTGTTCTTTATGTAAGTTTCTATGTTTAGGATATGCACAATTTTCATGCAAGTGTGTAATATGTAAGATATTCACAACTTTCATGCATGTTAGTTTGCAAGTGTAATGAGAGAAACTGCAAAAGTGTTATGTAAGTGTGAAAATATGTAATGTGAGCATGTGCACAATTATCTTGTATTATAAGTGCATGTAGAATCACAAGTGTCATTGAGTTAAGTGTGCAAGTAATTAGAGATTCAACAGTCTTGTATACAGGTGGCAAGATGAGAAGCCAAAGGACATGAGATTCTTGTCTTATGTAAAGAATAAGGAAAGTTGCAGTTCTCGAATATGTGAGGAGTGCAATAATCAAGTATTGAAGAGTTGTCTTTCTATGTTTATATTATGGATATAAAGCTCCATACATTGTATTGGTAAAATATTTTTTAAACAATCACCATAGCAAGAATTTATAATATTGAAGTCTATATATATTTTTTGAGCAATTTTATTATTAGTATTGTTCATGTTATTAAATGAATGGTTTTGGTTATTTACATTCATATTTGATGTTATTGTGAATGTTATTATAAATTATATTGGTCAATATATATTTTGATTGCTCTTATATTTAATTCTACTCTTGATTAATTATATTGGGACCTGAGATATTGTGGCTTAATTATACTAGGACTTGAGATAGTTTGGCTTAAAAGCCAATAGTGGTATCAGAGCTATTGCTAAACTCTATCTATTTTTTATAGAGTCATATTCAAATGCACCATCATATTTGGAGTTTTTCCACTTTAAAATTAGTGAAGATTTGGACTTTATTTTAAAGGTTTAAAGGAGTAGATGTTAAGGGTACAAATAAAAGTGACCGTGATTTGGATGCTAGGGTCTATCCACTTTGTTCAAGAAAAACCAGTGAAGATAAGGACTCATCTATAATAGATTAAGAGCCAACTCAAAATAAATTTGGACATGAGGGGATATTCAAAGTCACCTTGATATTGATTTGGATTCTCTAGAAAATATAAGAACCATATAAGAAGAAGAATATTGAATGCACTCAAACTAGAATCTAAGAAAGAGAGAGTGCTAAAGAGTAAAGAGAACTTAGATAAAATCTAAAGGAGAAAGGAAAGTATTGAATATTTCTACAAAAAATATTGAAATATTATATATTATATTGAGTAGCAATTCTATTCAAGGTAGGCAAGCAAATGTTTAAGCAAAGTGCAGTATTAAGAAAGCTAGGCAAGAAAAATTAAAGCAAGAGACTAAGCAATCTATAGCAGACCAGAAAGAATTGATCTCAATAGAAGCTCCATTGAAACCAGATAAAAGCTAACTGAAATAGCCAAATGATCCTAAAGGGTTTGTAATCAAGTAAATATGAGAGGATAATGATTAAGAAGTTGCCAAGCACTAAGAGTATCTAAAGAAGATAGTGACTAAGTGCATCTAAAGAAGATAGTGACTAAGTGCATCTAAGAGGATATAGGCTAAGTGTATCTAAAGATAAAAATGATGAAGTACATCTAAGAGGAGCCAACATAGCCAGCATATAACAAGAGGAGGTATCCTAGACAACATCTAATAAGAGGATCCAGTCCAGCAAATGTATAACTAGAGGAGCTAGCATAGCTAGTGTCTAACTAGAGAAGCCAATATCTAACCAAAGGAGCCAGCATATAACTAGAGCAGTCAGCATTTAACCAAAGGATCTAGATTCAAATCAAAGGAGCCAACATCAAAGTACAACAGTTATTTAAACCAGGAAAGAGTAGTTTGATCTAAAAGAACGCATGTATTTGGACTTGATAAAGGAGATCGAATAATAATGGTTTGATAGTGTGCTTCCCATATATAAAGTAGCACCTCATGAGAGTCAATATGTTTTATATGAGCATGGGAAATATTTGATATCAAAGGAAGAATAATACCTACACATTTTCCATACTCAAAAGTTGTAACGTATTCGTGAGCATTACACTATAGTCATAACATCCATGTCCTCAGTGTTCATCAATTTGGAAACGTTAGTTACTCATTGGAAATATTTTACCATGTGGATATTGAGGTAAGTAACATTACCTTTATTGATTGATTAATTAAAGTCCTAAGGGATTATTTAATGTTTTGAATCTTAGAAACTTTAATAATTAAGTGGGAGATAATATAAATACAACTTTTTAAAAAATAAAATTTAGGTGGAAGTTATAAGGACTTCTACTATATATTGAAATTGAAATTTTTATTTTTTATTTTTTATTTTTTAATATAAATTAAATTTTGGAGTGATAAGGTTTTCTACTTCAAATAGGATTTAGAAATTTTGAATTTGAAATTTGAAGAGTTAGTAGATTTGAATTTAGAATATTTTAAATTTGAAGGTTTGAATATTTAAAAAAATTTTGAAGATTTTTGGATTTGTAAATTTAGTAGGGGTATAAAATGTTTACTACTTCAAAATATTTGAAATTTTTAAATTTGAAAATTTATTTAGATTATTTGAAATTGAGAAAGATAAAAATTTGGAGTAATAAATCTTTCTATGGATATAATAAATATCCAAGAAGAAAACAACACATCATTAGAAAATATGTGACTTATTTATAAAGAAAATAAAGGAAGAATGACTTTAATATTGCATTGGTGGTTGCGTTGTTTTCTTAAGAATACAGATGATCATAAAGCATTAGTATGGAAGCATAGAATAAAGAAAGGATATTGTAATCAGTTGAAGTGTAATCATTGCAATAGAATTGGGCATGAAGAAGCTAATTGTTGGAATCTTTATCCATGTAAATTTTGTGGAAAAATACTTATTCTCCAACATTTTTTGGTACAAAGGAAAATAATAAACTTTTTTGAAAAAATGCTATTGTTCAGATTAAACAATTTTCTTAAAATAATTATTTCTGAAGCAACTCCTAAAGTCATTAAAAATAGAGCAAAATGTTCTATTTTAGAGATATAGACCAAAATTGAAAAATATCAAGAAAGACAAATTCAAAAAAAAAAAAATCAATCGTTTTTTGTCTAAGGATCAGATTAAAGATGAATTTCTTGATTTTTTAGAAATATTGAAAATAGGAAAATTAATCAAGTATAGTTCAAGATTATCTTGCAGAGAATAAAGGATTACAGGACAACATCAATATTGCCAAAATGTAGAGATAAAATAAGCGCATGATCTAGAGACCAAAGACAAAGAAGAAATTTCAAGCCATTCATGAACAAAAATCAGGAACTCATAACAAAGAAGCAAAGCTAGAAGAACCAAGGAAAGGAGGAGAAGGATCTCAAGTAGAAGATCATGCATAACATAATATAGAAAATGAATACAATATTGAAGAGTAAAGTCTCCAATAACCAAATAATGTAATATAGGGGGTTGTTGGAGAATATTACATTATTTGGTACACACAAATGTATCTCCATGGTACCTTTATAGTACAAACATAAATATGTAGTAGATTAGGGTTTGAGTCTATATTTTAGGTGAGTGGTTGATATTTATCTTTTATATAAGTGTCTATGTGCAGGATATGGATAAGTGTCATGTAAGTGTGTAATGTGTAGGATATGCACAAGTGTCATGCATGTTAGTGTGCAAGTGTATAATGAGAGAAAGTGCACAAGTATCATGTATGTAAGTGTGAAAATATGTAATGTGAGGATGTGCACAAGTGTCATGTATTAGGAGTGCATGTAGAAGCACAAGTGTCATAGAGTTAAGTGTGCAAGTAATTAGAGAGTCAAGATTCTTGTATACAAGTGGCAAGATGAGAAGCCAAAGGACATGGGATTCTTCTCTTATGTAACGAATAGGAAAAGTTATAACTCTCAAATATGTAAGGATTGCAATAGTCAAGTATTGAAGAGTCACCTTTCTATTTCTATATTATGGAGATAAAGCTCCATACATTATATTGGAAAATAGTTTGTAAACGATCACCATATCAAACATTTATAATATTGATTGTAAGTATTTTTCATGTTATTACATAAATGATTTTGATCATTTACATTCATATTTGATGTTTTTGAAAAAACTCCCTTGTGGGACCACCTTGGTCTGAAAAACCATGACCAGGGGGTTCTCCACCATCAAATTCATCCAGGAATCACACCCAACCCAGACCACACCAGCATTATCAATTGGATTTTGGGTACCAATGTGCATTTTGTAGGGTGGATATTTGAACCAGGGACCTCCCTTGGAGGATTGTCTTACCCTCTTCAACTCACCTAAAATGTGTGGGTGCATTCATATTTGATGTTATTGTGAATGCTATTATAAATTATATTGGCCAGTATATATTTTGATTACTCTTATATTTAATTATACTCTTGATTACTTATATTGGGATCTAAGATATTGTGGCTTAATTATGTTGGTACTTGAGATAGTTTGGCTTAAAATCCAACAATATTGACAAAGGATAGACCTTATAGAAGGGAATAAAATAATCTAAAGGCTTCCCTAGCACAAGTTACACCAAATAATTAGGTCCAAGTAGTCCCAACAATTATAAGAACTATCCTTGAGCCTCCAAGGCAACTTATCTAGTATCTTGACGTAATCAACTATTATAATATCCTCTTCTATCAAATCCTTCAATGTGGTGAAGCACATAAGGAATTCAACTATAGCTATACCTCTTTTGGGAATCCTCTTGATTCTAGAACAAATGAAAATTTTGGAAGAGGCCTTAAAGAAGCAAAAAAAGCTGAGTAGGAAAGGAATGTCCATCATGCTACAAATTTTAGGCCCAAAATATAATAGGCCCAATTCTATGCCATTCTACTTGACTCTAATATGTAGATACAAGTTGATATACAACTACATGGTGGATTAAGGGTCAAGAACATTGGTTATATTGAAAAGAGTAGTAGAGGCTTGGCTTACCTCTTGAGCATACCAATAGTAGGGTAGTCTAGTTAGATGGCACTCTAGCACTAGTCTTTGGTCCAATTTGGGATGTTTCTCTAGCACTCCATGCATACTTTGACCTAACAGTTTGCTATGACAACGATAATAGATCTTCTAGCCACATTTGGTATATGCCTCTCAAGATACTTCATGACTAAGATCAGAGGATACATGTTGTTGGATTGGACTCATGCTACTTTGAACAAGGTATGAGATTCAAAAACTCATCAGAGTCCCTCTATAAGTACAACATAGAAAAAATCCCCTTCAAAGGAAGTGGAGAAGAGCAAATCTACTTGGTAGAAGAATTCTTAAACTCTAATTACTTCATGGAGGAGGTTCATCCATACATCCCTAATTATTATCTAGAGCAATGGGTATTTAAAACATGGGGGTCAAAGCCCAACGATGAATTTGACCTAGTTGAAATAGGATGATTCTTACCTAGGTATTTCATTTGTACATGTCATATATATCAAATATATATAAGAATATAAATCCTTTTGGATCGAAAAATCTTCTTAAAGCACAAAATGAGTCACCTAACATCTGAAGAAAAGCTTAAATATGATCTAATTATCTATTTAGTCAAGTAAATTTTATCAAGAAGCACTTCTAACATGACCAATTGTCAGTCAAGCCAAGAAGAAACACATAGAATAGCCATGTCAGCCTTAGGACCAAGAGAAAAATGCACTAAGGGCTTGCTAGCACCTATCATTAGATCCAATTTCATCAATGGTCAAATGCCTTATTTCATATAAAATCCTTATGTCATATGATTCAATCCCAAGTTGTCATAAGGTACCAATGTTTAAACTTTACTTATGAGGATGTACCCTAATAATTACTGTGTGACAATGACTTGAAAGGCCATGATGGCTAACACCTGATAGGCATGAATTAGATCCAAAAGCATGGTAAGAATATCCAATGGATAAAATTGGTTCACAAGAATCAAGGAGCATTTAACGACTTGATCTAGAAAAAGTATGTGAGTGCCTTGTCTTGGTGCATACACTAAACTCTTCAAGAGCAAGCAATAATGTTGAACCAACTATGAGCTTGAATGAAATATTCTTTAGGAAGAGCACCCATGTAAAAGAGATAATATCAGAGAGAAATTCTTCTTGGAAGCCTACAAATCATCACAAACTGCTCAAAAGACCCATCAAGCTGACAATAAGACAACTACCACACCTAAACATGAGAAAGGATAATAAAAAATCAAGACTTTGTTGATTCAATATAATAGGGAAGATCATCTCCTATTGACTTGATAGATAAGTGTCAATCATGAAAGGAAAACAAAAAAGGATAGGAAATCTGATGACTTGCTTAGAGAGGAGGTCTATAAAAGGAGGGCACTCTCTACCTTAACCTTATACGCTCCCAATTGAAGTTTTTTTTCAAGTAAAGGGTCTTCTTGCTCAGGAGAAAATATTTAGAGCAATTTATTGTGCATAGGATGAACAAAGAGATAAGACCCGAAGCTTCTGCAATTCATCTAGTTCTAAGGATGCCAACAAGAAATAACCTTTAAAGAAGTCTACTAATAAAATTGAAACTCACCATGCCATGAAGCAATGATAACCACTTGTACTGTATGAGAAAAAAGGATATAATATTTTTGATGGTATCTAATTCAACCCCATTATAAAGGATTATCCTAGCACCTTTTTAGTGGTATCTAAAGGTGCTCTACCATTGCCTAAGATGCAAAATGATTGACAGTCTTGAATCCACCCTCCAACTAGGAGAGTGGAAATAGGAACAAAACTAACCCTTTATGGTGATAGGATTTCAAAGAAACCTGTATCCTAAGGAAGTTGCAAGAAAGCCTAAGCAACACACCCTACAAACAAAGTCCAAGAAATGGGAAGAGAAATATGAAGAAGGTTTTTGGCCACAAGGATGAGGTTAGGAAGCATTTTAAATCATACCAAACCATATAGAATATCTCTTAAAAATTCATGGAAAAAGGTATATAGAAGCAAACCTTGTAAAGTGGTCATCTCAAGGCATCAAAAATTGAGCAAGGAGCTAGATCAAGGCAAAAAAGGGGTAAAATTCCTACGACCTTCCCACTCCAAAGGCAATACCCACTCAAGAATATCAAACCTAATATAATAAATCATTTTAATTCCCTTTTCACATTTTTCTTTCAACATGTTATTATGTATTTTGTTAATCTTCAAATTTCAATTTTAACTTTTTGTCCAAGGACAAGGCAAGTAGTTTGGATTCACCATTTTCAATAGGATGAAAGGCCCTAGGAGCCACCAAAGTTGCAGGGAACATTTACCTACAACCCTCTATTCATTCTAAGGCTAAATTGAAAGTAGAGAAAATAGTTAAAAGGTTCTTCCCACCTTTAGTCAAAAGGAAAGGCAAAAAAAGCTCAAAAGTTGCACCAACCATTAGATATTCGATCAATGATCTCCTCCTCTTCAATCTAGCTATATTGAGGGTAATAATGCCCATTGACTATTGATTTTCAATCCAAAAATCTATGCAATATTTTTTATGGAGGAGAGTGTAGGAAAGAAGAGAAGGCTCTGATGAAACCCCAAGCCAAACATGTGGTGACCAATCAAGAGCTTGAAAATAAGAATATCAATGCTCAAATGACGAAGGCTCACCACTGGATAAAGGAAGTTCCACCTTATCTAGGGACATGTAACAACTACTCACATAAAGAAGTAGACAATTGAAGTAGCATGTAATATAACATCCACCATTGGCCATAAATATTGACCTTAGTGGAATAGCCTATCATAGTCAAATACATATCAACTGCCCACCATATGCATGAGTTTACCCTTCCAATTTATACGAGACAAGGAGGCCATACCCACTACATCAGCAAGCAATACACTCCAGGAGAAATGTGACAAAGAATTAATGGTGGAGCCATACCTAGCATAGCAACAAAGAGATAAGTTAACAAATATTTATCATTTGAAGGCCCAAAAGCTCTCAATATTTATGGCCCTAGATCAAGAGACCTTGAAGCTATTATTTCTAATTGCATAAGGATTTCAAATACAAAGAAAAGAGTAACTTGTAGACCTTCTACACAAAGTTTTTAAGAGCAAGAACCCTCCTCTTGGCTTATAAATAGACCCAAATTTTATTGTAAAGGCATATGGATTTATTTTTTTGTGCCAAGTATCTAGTTGTTGGAATATATTATATTATTTGGTACATGCTAATGTACTACCTTAGGTACATATTTAGATTAGGAGTGTGTCTTAGTTTAGAGTGTGAGTAAATATTTTATGTAATGTAAAAATGTGCAGGAAATGCACAAGTGTCATGTCGTTAAGTGTGCAAGTGCGATGAGTGTAAATATGCACATGTTCTTCATGTAAGTGTGCACATGTATTCTTATATTAGGAAGAGTTAGTGAAGAGACAAGTTACAAGTGTACATAAAATATAGCTTCATATGTATGCAAGTGATATCCAAGAGTCACAAGGTATGGAAGAGTCATAATAATCCAAGAGTCTTCATAGAAAGCCTATATATACATGTTATAACCTATAGTTATATGAGGTTATCAATGTAAATATGTTATCAATGTGAGGAGTTGTGTGAAGAGTTTTGTGAAGAGTAACATAAAGTGTGATGCTATTATAGATACTATTGTGATATATTGTATACTCCTTGAGAGTTTTTATAACAAAATTTAGTGGAATACAAGTTGCATACATTTGAGCAATTAATGTGTGAATTCATTTATATTCAACATATTGATTTGCTTTATTATTCCTGTTACAATTTATATATTGATTTGATATTGCATTTCATTTCATTCCTGTAATTAATTCTTATGGAAATTTTATTATGTATTGAGCCTCAAAAGCTAACAATGGTATCAAAGCCACAAGGAATATTTGATAGGAGATAGGAAGAATTTTATTACAGGATTTGAAAGTTTTTGCTTTGGCTAGAGTCTTTCTATAAGGTTATAAAAAAATTGTGAAGACTAGGAATCAACATAGATTTCTTTCCACTAGATTGAAGAACAACTAGTGAAGATTGTTGATTTTAGGGTTTTGGAGTTTTGGATGTATTTGATTGCTATTGTCTAAGATTTTGTTGCAAAAAATTAGTTCTCAAAAGTTGAGAAGCTTCCTACAACAGATAGAGAAGAATTTCACCTTCGATTGCCTAAAATTCTATGTGCTTTCCTCATGTAGGAATTGATTTTGGAATTGCATGAAAAAAATAGACATTGAAGATTGAGAAGACCCAAGAAAGAGGTCTCATAGGAGATTAAATATTGAAGATTGAGGATACCTAATAAAGAGGTCCCATAATAAATTGAAGAGAGAAGAAAGAAAGAAGCTAGAGAAGCTCTATTGAAAATAAAGAAAAAAGATACTCAAAATAAGAGATCCCGTTGCAGATTTGAGATTTGAGATAATATTTTTGAGAGAGAAGATTGAGGAGGCCTAGGAAAATGTCCCATTGAAATTTAGAAGGAGAAAGAAGGATAATAGAAAAGCCCTATTGAGAAATTGTAGAAGTGGCCATTGGAGGAGATTTGAAAAATGTTTGAGGTAGAATATTGCAAGAAGAAGAAACTCCTGAAAAAAGGTAATCACATAAAAAATTGGGATAATTGTCACCATCCGACAACAAGCCCAAAAGGATTTGTGAAACTGATTCAAGGAGGAAGGATTTGGCAAGAATTTTGCCAAATTTTGAAAATTATTTTTTGAATACTTCAAGACATTCAGATTCTTGAAGAGTAGGCCAGCATAGAGGCCAAATTTGAAGATATAAATTCTATGAGAGTTTAAGAGGAGAAAGAGGATTGAAGAGGCCACCAAATTGATATTTTTTGAAGGCATTTATTAAATTTTTTGAAGGCTGATTTTTGAAGAATATTGTAGATTTGTGGGGCAGAACTTGAAGAGTTTTGAACAACAAAGTGAAGGAGGAATTTTTAGTATTTGGAGCTACAAAGTATAAATATTTTTGGACAGTATTTGAAGAAGAGTTAGAGTTGCATATTTCAGAGTTTCTTGGCCACATTTTGGAAGGAGAAAGGAGAATTTTTGGACAACATATTTGGAAGAAGATAGAAGCTATTTTTTGATAGTATTTTGAAAGGAGAAAGAAAGTTTTTGGAGAGCAAGTTGAAGAAGAGGAGAGAGAAAATTTTGAGCAGCAACTTAAGCAAAATAATAGCTACACATTTGAAGAATTTGAATAGCAAAATAGTGAATGAGATAAGCAAGCAAAAAGGTAAGAAATTAAGGAAGAAAAGAGTTTGCAAATAAGTGTTTATAGTTGCCTTGTTTAAGCATTCAAGGAGAGTGTTTATATCAAGCATTATAAGCATATTTGTAAAGTTAAAAGATAACAAAAAGGAGAAGCTAAATTTTTGTCTTTGAAGCTAAAAATTTAGAGCTTGTTATCATCATTGAACTTGCATCATACTTGTAAAAATAACAACATAATGAGAGAATAAAAATCTAGTTGCTAGCTTGAAATAGAGTAAGATAATACAAGGAGTAAAGCAAGCAAGTTGTAATATTAAATGGAGAAGATAAGATAAGTAAAATCACTAAGTTTGAAGACAATAAGCAAGGAGGAGAACAAGTTTATTAGAAGTCGAAGGACAACAAGGTAGATTCAACATAATACTAGAAAGTCAAAGTTGTATCTGTAGCACGGCAGGGAAAGCATACAAGATCCACCAAGATTGAGAGCAAACCACTATAAAGGAGGAGCAACCACCGTGTTGAAAGGTGAAGCCACCAAATGTGCAAAGGAGGAGCCACCATAGTGATAGAAAAATCTATCAAACATACAAAGGAGGATAACCATTCTAGAGCCACCAAGTGATCCAAGGAGAAGGTGTAATTTTTAGGGAGCCATCGTAAGCTCCATTTCAAGTAGTAGAACCATCACCTATGTACGCTAAAAAGTAAAAAATAGAATAGACATCATTTGGACATAAAAAAAACATAGAAGAGATAATCAAACCATTAGGGTTTATAATAGTCAAAAGATGAGGTCAAACATTAGAGAAACCAATTGTTGCACAGTGGATGTTTGGTTTACAATTGGTGAAGAGCCATGTGTAAACTGTAACACCCAGGAATCCATAGCATCATTGAACAATACGAGCCAAAGTTGAATAATGCTTATTCCAAGTGTTATGAGGAGCACAAGAAAATTGGAATGCCAAAGGAACATTGGTTGAAGAGCAAAATAACTTGTGTGCCATTTGGCACTTGGAACAAAGAGCGCAATCAATTCTAGAGGGAGTTTAAATGTTTTGGAGAAGCCACTAAATGCATGGGCCATAAATAGCATAGCACCAAAAAGCATTCAGTATCAATTCATTTTTGAATTAGAGTGAGTGTCTTGTGTAAAGAAGATTGTTGAAGAGTCAATGTTGGAGCAACATAAGAGACCAAATATTTTGCCAAAATAATCGGGTGCCCAAAATATTAGAGGTAATATTTAAGTTATTTTTTATTTATAAAGGTTGGACTTATAAGGAGTGAATAGTATTTGATTTTCTTAAGTTTGAATTTAATTAATTCATTTTCACCTTGATTAATTGAATTATTGGAGAAATAAGGTATATAAGTGAAAATCAAAAACCTAGAAACCTTGTTAATGCATTTTGGAAATTTTTGTAGAGATTTGAAAAGTTGATTTGAAGTTTTGGGAAGTTAATTACAAGTTTTGTAATTAATTTATTTGATTTTGTAAAGCAATTTAAAATATTTGTAAATAATTCTATTTTGGATAAATAAGTTTTTCAACATCAAATTAGGAATACAAAATTTGCAAATATCTTTTACTAAACTTTTAAATTTTTTATTGGGGAGCTATAAGGAATTCAACATCAACATAGGATTGTGAAATTTAGAATTTAGAAACCATATTTTCAAAATTTGGGAGATAAAAGGTATTCAACTTAGAAATTTGAGAATTGAAACCTTCATCAAAAATTATTGTTTGATCATATATTCAAACTTAGGGAGATATAAGGAATTCAATTCAAAAGCTTAGAAAAGTTGAAAAATAGTCTAGGGAGTTACTATGGATGAAATTGTTAAGAATGCATTTAATGAGAATGATGAAGAACTATTTCATGAACTTAAGTTTTATTCACAAAACTTAATAGATACTTTTGATAGATACAAATATTTGCCTACCAGTTTAAAGGAAATATTTTCTTTGTTTCTCAAGGAAGTGAAAGAAGAGAATTTTATGAAATTGATTAGTTATCTTCATGAAGTACTTTTCAAGACTTGGTGGAATGTTCAAAACATCGTTGTATTTTCCTTAGAAGAATATCTAATGATATATCTATCATTAATTGTTTTTTAATTCTTTCAAGGAATGAAACAAAAGAAATAAGAACATACTAGTAATGAATTATCAAATCCAAGTCAACATTATTGTGATGATGTACTAACTCACTGCATTGAAGATATGTCACTAGTGAAAGTGCAAAAACGAATAAGAAACAAGAAAAGGAATCAGATCAAGAGAGGCAAGATGAATATTGAACATAAATAAGATACTTATTTGAAGAATCCAAGACAAAAATCAAAGTTGTTTTATTATGATGATTTGCTAGCACAATGCTTAGAAGGTGGATCATTAGGCATATCTCAAATGAAGATACATAAGAGAAGAAAGAAAAATAAGAATATAAGAAATCACATCGGAAAGGTTAAACAGGAATCATATAGTGTAAATTCAGATATTAATCTAAAATAGATAGATTGAAGATAGAATATGAAGACCATATTGAAGACTAAATTCTTCAATAACCAAATAATATAATACAAGGGGGTATTGGAATATATTACATTATTTGGTACATGCTAATGTACCACCTTGGGTACATCTTTAGATTAGGAATGTGTCTTAGTTTAGAGTGTGAGTAAATATTTTATGTAATGTAATAATGTGCAGGAAATGCACAAGTGTCATGTAGTTAAGTGTGCAAGTGTGATGAGTGTAAATGTGCACAAGTGTTCTTCATGTAAGTGTGCACATGTGTCCTTAGATTAGGAAGAGTTAGTGAAGATTCAAGTTACAAGTGTACATAAAATATAGCTTCATATGTGTGCAAGTGATAGCCAAGAGTCACAAGGTATGGAAGAGTCATAGTCATCCAAGAGTCTTCATAGAAAGGCTATATATACATGTTATAGCCTAGAGTTATGTGATGTTATCAATGTGAAGATGTTATCAATGTGAGGAGTTATGTGAAGAGTGTTGTGAAGAGTAACATAAAGTGTGATGCTATTATAGATACTATTGTGATCTATTGTATACTCCTTGAGAGTTTTTGTAACAAAAGTTAGTGGAATACAAGTTGCATATATTTGAGCAATTAATGTGTGAATTCATTTATATTCAACATATTGATTTGTTTAATTAATTTTGTTACAATTTATATATTGATTTGCTATTGCATTTCATTTCATTCCTGTAATTAATTCTTGTGGTAATTTTATTAAGTATTGAGCTTCAAAAGCTAACACTAGCCTTGTGGGATCTTCCATTCAACTCCCCTTCTTTTTTATTGTAAGAACAATATCTTGAACCTTGAGTTGTTGTCTAAAGAGCATCAAACTCTTTCGGACCACATGCCTTGTAATTATTTTTGGCACAATTAATGGAATCCATGTTTCTCCTCGTCCTCATTTATTTAATATGTTTTTTATTCCTTGAAATATGATGTTTAGTTGTTTTCATTATGGCTATTAGTTGATGGATCCCATGTTAATTTATAGCCACTTGTAGTTGAAAGTGGGATTTTAATTCTTGGCACATCGCCCTTATAGTTTAGGTTTTATTTTTTGCAAAGTATTTAATTTTCTTGTTTTTACTTTCATTACCCTTTCTCTACAAAACCCCTTGGCCTCATCTTGTGGAAGCCTTTACATTTAATATCATATAAAAAATAATATTATAATGGTTCCCCACGTTGGAAAAGTATCATTACATAATAATATGAGAATTACATAATAATGTTATGGTGGGGTCCTCATAGCAATGATCCATTAGGATTATTGCATGGTATGTCATCTGGTATTGTGTCGTCCACTCAATATTCACCTAAAACCACCCCTAAACTTAAGCCATATGATCTAGCAAGGTCTAAACTAATTGGTTATCACTAGCTTCCCCTATTGCCATGGACCTCACCACCCTTGCATCTTGCTCTATAGTAAAACTTTAGATAGTATGTTGTATCACTACAACCTATCCTGCTAGTTGATACCTCTTTATTGTCCTCGATATCAATGCTACTTGCAACCTAACCACCTAACCTATTAGGGCATCCCTCTTAACCTCCATGTTAGGTTAAGATGTCCTATTAGGTCTCTCCTTGCCTATCATGATCATTGATAATGGTGATAATGGTGTTGTTACTATCACCACTATTGTTGTATGCCTCTACCTCTATTGGTAATACTCCTTGTACAACCTAAATAACGATGGCATTGCTTGATATACCCTACTACCTTACCTTTATCACTCCCCTATTTACATCCCAATGATGACTCGCCTTAAAGGTTGGATGTTATAGTACCATCCCTAGTAGTCGTTGTTGGTCCCAATATCATCACAACCTAGATTTGGTGTGACTAGATCATTGGTGTCTAGCTTAGGGTATGAATTTAGGTTCAATTGTGGCATGAACTCCCTCTCCCATGTGATACATTGATACCACATATGTTTCCTAAGGATCCCCTATTGAGTGTTAAATTGGAGAACCATGAGGTCAAAATGAAAGAGCTCTCACTCTCCCCATGGTCCCACCATCCACATAGCTCACCTAACTTGATCCAACTAGAAGGTATCATCTTGCTTCTAGTATGATCACTAGAAGACCTGCTCCTAGTGCAAGTCATCCAAGGTCCTCTTAGCCACACCCAAAACTATCTTATGGGGATTATCATGTTCTACCTTAAACTGCCACCCCTAATCTATAACCTATAGGTGCCTTAAGGTCTACTACCTTCCCTATCAACTCATGACTATAACATATTTCCAAGCCTACACTTGGAGAAGCATACAACATGTTAGGCTTTGTCCTCCCCTATAAACCACACAACGCAAAGAGTAGTAGAGTCGTGCTAAAACCATCGAGCCCTAAGTGAACATTGTTTGTTCCTCGATCATGTCTACCATAAGCTTTCCCCATCCCTAGTGTACTATCCTCCTATTGGTGTCACCAATCACCACTCTTGACACCAAGGCACAAAGAAGTGTAGTCTTCCTATCTAGGTAACTCCTTGTATAGGTGTCATTAATATCGATGCTAGATTGGACTATAGGGAATTCCAAATTCTTTATCAATCATTGTAAACTCCACTTTTGGCCTATGCTCATCTAGATCGATGTCCTTTAATGGAAATCCTTAAAATCTACCACACATCCTTGACTATGATGGTCAACTCCCTACATGATAGCTAGAAGGTTTTGTCTTTGAATAACATCTCTTTGCAAGCATTATGAGTACCATCTCTTGGCAAGCGTTGTGAGGAGGTATCAATTGAACTCTACCTTTGATATTAGGGCCATGTGATACATCCATATTGTCACTAGGAGATCATGCTCAACAAATCCTAGTAATCCCTAGATGGTCTCTAGTAAATGTGATCGTATCTCCCTACAATCTAGGTTTTGTAGTCTATCTTGTAACTAAACTAGCCAAACTATTAACCTTGATGCTTGCATAAATCAAACAAAAGTACATACAATAAAAAGCACCACCCCTTAGCAAAAGTGTCATCAGGTGGTGAAAGTACCGTTAGGTGATGAAAGTCGCACGAATGGCAAAAGCATCATTGCATGATGAAAGTGCCACCTTTAGGATAAAAGCACTAGCCAATTTTTTGGATGCATATTTTGAGACAAAAATCAACTTTTCAGGTCAATTTTGAGGTTTGTACCTAAACATGGGGTCTCCTTCCAACAACATGTACTCTCACTCTATATGCTTGGTGTGGTGGGCACATTTGATAAGCCATCAAAAGTAGTCATAAAAACAAGACTCTAGAGCTTTGTTTTTCTCTCCTTTATTGTAAAATAATTTGATTTTTTAACCCCCAACTCTTTTACCCCTAGCTCTTCCTATCTAATTTCTATTGCTTATCATTTATTCTTCATCACAACTTTAGTGTAAATCATTGGTCAAATTGAGTTTCCTTGGTCCAGCTTGTTTTCCCTCTAAAAATTGAGGGGGCACACTGGGGCATGAAAGCATTTAATGTTGTCTAGAATGCAATATTTAACATCATCTTTAATCAAACAATAAAATACATCAATCATATTATACCAATAACCCTAAGCAACAAAAAAATTGTCTATCTTAAAATTAGGGTATTAATGTTAATTTTTGACTCACTCATCATCCAATAAATGCATCAAAAGGGGGAAATGTAGACATCGAATTTTAAGTGCATCATTAATCTCCATATTTATAAATATCTTCATCGATCATCCAATTAAGCATCCAAACTAAATCAATCATCTTTAACCCCAAATCTAGGGCATTTATTGATCTAGAGAATTTATTGCTCTAGGACGTGAGTGAGAGTGTTAGCGATGCTTTATTCCTTGGCAATACTTTTGTGCAACTTTGACTTTTTTAACTTTCTCCAACTAATTTGACTAGAAATAGTCATCTTGGCAAAAGCATTGGAGTATTATCATCGCTAATGCTATTGTACACCAGTGCTACTAATTGTCAAACACTAAAAAGGAAAATTTTAATAGTCAGTACTTTTAAACCATCCTCCAAGAATGGAGTTGATCACATTAGTCTGATCCATAGCCCCAACAAAAATCCAAAGTCTAAAATTTCCCATTTTTCAATTTCTAGAGCACTAATTACATCTTGATCCAAATTCAAGATCTTGCCTTCACCTATCCTATCATCTTAAATGCAATCCTCCCCCCAAGTAGCCATGGCTTCCTATATAAAACCAACACTTGGGGAGCTCCATGAATATCATCTTAGAATGCAACAAAACTCTGTCAAAATTCATAACAATCCATCTTCAAGCATGACAAGGTTATATCAAAATATTTTCATGATTTTGTAAGAGCATTCAATCCTTCAAGCTCTTAAGCATCCAAGCTCTCAATATTCCAAGCATTCAAGAATTCAAGCTCTCAAGCATCTCCAAGCAATAAGTAATTTCATCAAGCTTCCTTAGTACAAAGGGAAAATCAACCTAGACATCTTGGAGTTACGAGTTTGCTTGAGTTGTGTCCTTTTCCCTTTTCTTAGCTTTTCTATTATCTTTATCTTACAACTATCTGATATTTGAATTTATTACATGCTAACTTTGCTTTGATTAATCATACTTGCATCTAATCACCATTTTGTATATTGGAGAATCTAGCTTGCATCTTGCATAGGCAATATTTCTATTTTATTGTAATAATTAAGGCCTCTACACCTCTTATTGAGGAACCCTTCTTGCCTCACCTATAAAAATCATCAATTTATCATAAGAAGAACATGATTATGCCATACATTTAAGCTAAAATACTACCAAATTGTTAGGTTTGGTGACGATATTGCTCTTTGTTTTAGATATAGTCATAGAGCTCAAAAATATTGTTGGTCAACAAAAGAGCCAATAGCACTATTGCACACCAAGTGGCACTTTCACCACCTAGAACACATGCACTATTTATGTCATCTTAACTTTATAATCTCGTATCTAAACAGGGGTTTGATTCTGGTCAAGGGAGCCACAAACTCTCCTCTAGCTTAGGCAAGTTCCTTTACCACTAATCTATCCTTTTCTTTCTATTTTGTAGGTGAACAAAAACGCACCAAGAAGCAATAGCTTCAACAACGCTTCTACTTCCATCATAGAAAAATAAAAATAAAAAATCTAACTTAATCTTTTCATTTTCAACAATTAGATCTTAGAATTATTCGTTGTTTGCTAAAGACATAATTTTATTTAATCACTAAAAATAAAAGCAAATTATTCGTTGTTTGCTAAAGACATAATTTTATTTATTCACTAAAAATAAAAGCAAAGAAAAAAAACTAGTTAGTCTTAATCATTTAAAGGACCATCTTCAATTTAGTTATTTTTGAAAACAAATTACATTTAGTTTACATTAAGGTTTGAACCCTTGCTCTTGAGAGATAAATTATCTTTACTTTTATTATCAAAATAAAAAATATATATTTTAATTATTAAATATTATTTATTACATTTGTATAATACATTTATAATTAACTAAAACTAAATTAAAATTAAACTTTATCAAAAATAAAAAAACATATAATCTCTAGCTAATTTATTAGCTTATACATTAAATTCACAAACTACTCTATCTTTAAAGTGAGGAAGGAGGGGAAAACATTAAAAAAAAAAAAACCTTTGAAATCCGTTCTTCCCTTTATCATAACAATAAAATAATAAACTTACAAACTTTTTCATATTTTTCAAACAAATTTTTGTCCATTAATATATATATATATATATATATATATTTTTTTTTTTTTTTCCGCTCGGATGAAGGGACTGTTTAGCCCATGCTTAACGCCTTAGATAATTCAAAATATAAGTGGGGCGTAGCCTGATTATATATCATTGTTTTTTAAAACATGTGTCAAAGCATTCCTCTAGAAAAATATAACAAACACTTTAAAAATTAAGAATAACTCATAAAAAATATTAGTGCGAACTTAAGATCCATTGTGTGTACACTCACGTCCGTCCATGCATGACATGTATGAATAGCATATATTTTTTTCCCGCAATTATAGGTGAAAAATGTTGAAATAAGAGTAAAACAAGATAACTAGTTATGTGTGGACCTTTCACATGCAGAACTAAAGGCTTCCTCCTACCACAACACACGTCACAATAAATGTTTTTGATGTCCACACGGAAAATTTACTCGTACGTCACAATAAATGTTTTTGATGTCCACACGGAAAATTTACTCGTACGTCACAATAAATGTTTTTGATGTCCGCAAGGAAAATTTACTCGTTAGAAAAATTATGAACGTCGGCTTTTGGTTGCTCACATCCAGCTGTCCCATTAATGCGCATTCCAATTCCAAAATGGGCCACTTTATTTAATGGTCGGCGTCTGACTTTATGACGGTGGACAAAATTATTTAACACTAACAATAAGATGGTCCCCTCATTTCAACAGGTGGGATAAGGGGTGGCCCCCTCATTTCAACAGGTGGGATAAGGGTAAAGTAAAGGTTATAAGGGTAGTATAAAAGTTTTATGGTTTTGTTGGGCAGCTTGTTACCAAGGTCTTTGGTTTACTTGTTACACCGGTTCTGTTGTATGGTTGTGAGGTGTAGGTTAATGGTACAACAAATGCAAAATGGAGACAAATAGAAAGGATTCAAAAATATATAATCACAAACTTTTTCAAAATTAAGACCACAACTCTTTATAAAATTATTCTAGCTGAAACTCGAATGTTCCCTTTAGAAACAATTGTTATGACCAAGTTGTTATGTTAAAAAAAAAAACAGAAAATATCAAAGATGATAGATGGCCTAGGGCAGCTAGAGACGAAGAGTTGCATAGGCGAAAGAATATATGGATGAAACAAAATCAGAAATGGATGAAACGTTGGGAAATCAAAATAAATGAATGCCCAAATGTCAACAAAGACATAAAAGATTATGTGAATAAAAAGTTCAAAGTGGAGTGTGGAAAAATGCAAGCAGGAAAAGACAATATTATATTGCAAATTTTAACCCAACGTATGACCACAAGAAAAAAAGCGTATATAGGCGCAGAAATCAAGTGGAAGAAAAAAATACTCATTGGTTAGATAAGGACTAGCTCTCATAGGCTTAGATGTGAAACAAGGAGACGGAGACAACTCCCAAAGAACAATGGGAAGAAAGGATATGTACTTTATGCAGCACAGGGGCAGTAGAGACAGAAGAACACTTCATCTATAAATGCTCGAGTTTTTCAAATATCCGTAACAAATACAAAGAAAGACTTGGGAACGGGTTTAAGGCAGATTTATTAAGACTTGGGAACGGGTTTAAGGCAGATTTATTTGAAGACAGTAAAATAAAAAAAGTTGGGGAATTGCTAACATAAATGAGCGGAGAAAGAACAACCTTCTCAAAGATATTAAAGATCATATGATATGATTTGAGTAATTATATTTCCATATTTGAGGTCCTTAAACCATATTTAAATCTCTAAGACGTAATTAAAATCTTTCATTCTTTGGGGTCAATTCAACATTTGAACTTTGTTTTAAGTAAAAAATATCTTCTATGTATACTGCAATTTGAAGTGGAATGCCAAAAACTTATTAAAATTTGCAGTAAACAGTATATTCTAATGGGAATGGAGGCTCAAAAGACACGTGAATTTACAAACAATATTCAGAATTTGTCTCAACATTTCCATCGTATTACAGTCTATACAATATAACAATTTCATCGTCTACCGAGATTTTCCCCTTGTTCTCTTCCATAGAGTCCAAGCCCTGTAAAAGAGCTAAACAATTAAATAACGTCGAAGTTACCTCAGGCTGACCGTTAAGCTAAATGAAGGGCGAGATTCTGAAACGAAGGAACCGTACTCATCAGTGAGACAGCCATGATCTGTGAGAGGCAAAGGCCTGTCCGGAATTTCAGGAATGGCAGCCTCACCCTCCAACATCTTGAGAGCCTCCACAATAGTTGGTCTGAATGCCACCATCACGTGTGCACACATTATTCCCACTAAAACAAATCTCTCCATCATGTTCTTAGACCCACTGTTCCGGATCCTTTGATCTACAACTTGGATGGTTTTGTCTGCTTTTACAAGCTTCCATGCCCAATCTGTGATCAGATAATCCGAGGCCAAAGCCACGGAATTATCCAGGGCTTTTCTGCCGCTCATTATCTCCAGCAGAACAACGCCAAAACTGTAGACATCGCTTCGATCTGTAAGCTGTCCATAAAGAGCATATTCCGGTGCCAGATAGCCGTGCGTCCCTGCTATTCTTGTAGTCATGTCGGATTGTCCCTCTGCAGTCATTCTTGCGAGCCCAAAATCTGCAACGCAAGCGTTCATTTGATCGTCCAGCAGAATGTTTGTGGGTTTTATATCCCTATGATATATGGCCGGTTGGATTCCATAGTGCAGATAAGCCAGTCCTTTAGCAGTGCCGATGGCTATGCTCTTGCGCTGCTCCCACCTTAAAGGGGGCCTGTTCACATTCCCCCCTCCAAAAATATGTTCATCAAGGCTTCCGTTAGCCATGTAGTCATAAATCAGAAACCGCTGGCGCCCCTCTTCGTCGTCACTGGCAACGCAGAAGCCTCTTAAAACCACCAGATTCCGGTGCCTGATCCTGTTGATGATCTCCACCTCGTTTATGAATGCCGAATCTCCTTCGGAAGTGCAGTTAATGATTTTCTTCACCGCGATCCTCCGGCCGTCATGCAGCGTCCCCTTATACACCGTCCCAAATCCGCCGCGCCCGATAACATTATCTTCACTGAAATTGTTGGTGGCTTTTTTGATGTCTTTTAGGCTGAACCACACCGCGCCGGTGTTGGGCTTGGCGGTGCCCTGCAAAATGCTTCTGCTCTTCCTTACGAAAAATCTGTGCCGAGCCTCACCATTGAACTTCGCCCACAAAATGTAACAGAGCCCTAAACAACATAGCAGAAGGAAGACGATGACGGCGCCCATGATCCCATAGTACAAAATCCGGCTTCGAGGCGTGGTCTTGTGCAGAAGAGGGACGCGTAGGATACAAGACGCCGCGTCTCTGCTCTGAGGTCCAAATTTGTTTGCCACGCCGGCGGCATACAGGCATATGAAATAATAACATTTCCGACTGATTTGTTCCGTAATGTTTTCGATCATGTCTCTCAATTGCCTGTGGACGAGTTCTCCGCTATAATAGCATTCATTGCAGGAAGAGACTTGAGAGAGATCCCCTTTGCAGGCCGTGTCAAGCGACGACTGTCCAACTTTCTCAATCCAGTCTTGTTTGGTCTGTATGCCGGCGCACAAGCTGGGGCTGGATACAAACTCCGACGTATTGTTGAAAGAGAGCTGAACCACGTTTGATGGAAGACCTAGAGAGTCGAGCTGTTGCTGAAATCTGTGGAGACAGGCAACAACGGAGGCATTATCCGGAAGTTCAAACATGGATTCATCTCGCAGGAACTGTGCAAGTCCTACACCAAATACAGTTCTCAATGTCGTACGACAGTTAACAAGATCCTCGGCCGTTCCAATGGATGCACAGTATGATGTGTTCCAGGACATCTGAGTGACATAATCCATATTGATGGGGCACACAGCATTAGCGACACTCAGATACAGCAAAAGCACCACAGCGACTCCTTTCATCATTGTTTCCCGTCTCTGTGAAAGTGCTGAACAAAAGACACTCAAATACAGCGAAAGGTCCCCCACAACGAGTCCTTTCCTCCTCATTTCCCGTCTCTCTGTGAAAGTGCTGGACAAAATAGTACATAACCTGCACCGACTTGGGATGAATTAACTTGTAAGATTAACCATCATTATGAAAGCAATCTCATATTTCTCTTTTTTCTCTGGGCCCATAAATGCATATGAGAAGGCAATCAAATAGGATGTAACCATTTTACCTCTTTCACTAACAAACTCGCTTAGACCACAATATCACATCATCTTATATATATATTTTTTTTTTCCAGTGTCCATCATGTGAAGCACTACACATGAAAGAAGTTTTGTTCTTATCTATTTACAGGACGGACATATTCGACCTACGTCTGCCGACTCAAGTTGTAACACACCATATTTACAGAACGGAAATATTCGACCTCCTCCACCTACATGTCTACCTACTCAAGTTATAAAATATATATATATTATCTATTTAATTTTACTTAAGGTCAACAATATTACAAAATGTTTAAGAAAAACCTTATTATATCGAATGTTTAATTTTAAACCTTCAACCTAGGCTACCCACCCTCACCGTCTGCCTGCCGAATCGTTCAGTGATTTATTTTGTCAGGAATAATAATACGCCATCTTCTTTGGCAGGATTTATCCGTGGCTTTCGTCAAGATTGGTCTGTGGCAACTAGTACATACTTGAGAGCAAGTGGTAACGTATGTTATAATATCATTGGCTGTGCGTATTCAACGACTGAATGATTAGCATGTGGACAGAAAAGAGCGCCAGCGTTTTTCCTTTAACTAACTATCAGACTCAGACGTCGACCTTGGTTAATGTTCGAAGTGGCTGTCAACTAAAATTCCACTAGAAACGTTGGGAGTGGGGTCAGCCACATGCCTCCATAAAATAACGATTTTTACCTCGCCGGTCAACAAAGGTTACCGTATCGCGACAACTGAGGAGAAAGACGTTGTTGACTTGGGAAGCGTGGTAGAAACTTCGGTGAAACCGGCAGTGACAGCAGAATTGAAAATTCCCACCGGTGCCCATTAAGACAAATAAAAAAAGAATGTGTACTTATACGCGTGAGGATGACCGATATGAAAAGTGCCACACACCGGTTATGTCCTGCTTTTTCTTTTGCTTCTCGATGACGGCTACTTCCGCATTTAAGAAAAGATAAAAGACGTGCAACCCCATTGGGGTTTTATGTGCGTGTCATTTTCCAAAAATAAAATTAATTCTCCGAGTCATTTTCAGCAAGGTTTTTTACCCCCTTTCTCAATTGATTAAAAGTTTCTTTGAAGTGTCATTGTGGTTGGATATTTATTAAGAAGGACCCAGGTTCAAATCTTCGTGGATATTTATTAAGAAGGACCCAGGTTCAAATCTTTGTGGATATTTATTAAGAAGGACCTAGGTTCAAATCTTGGTGGTGCCATTTAGCAAAGACAGTAGTCTGTTCTGAATTCTTTGAGTACGCATCAAACCGACGAGACAAATAGTATCTCACGCCAGGTCAACAACAACGAGACGGATGGTACGAACCCCAAGCGACCGATGGTTCCCATATTACACCAAGTCAACAACAACCAGACATATAGGTTTGTCTATTCTGAATTTTCATGCCAGGTCAACAACAACGATACAAATAGGTTTGTCTGTTTTGAATTCTTTGAGTACGCATCAAAACGACGAGACGAATAATATCTCACACCAAGGCAAACAACAAACAAGACGGATAGTACGAACCCCAAGCGACCGATGGTCCCCATCTCACACCAAGTCAACAACAACTAGACGAATAAGTTTGTTGGAAGCAATCCTGTGGTTTGAACACTGAGCTAACTAGTTACTAAAAAATGTAACTATATCATATGAATTTGAATTGTAATATTTAACTCATCTAAAGTTTTTTAAACAAAGATAATATATATATTTTTTATAAATTTAAATAAAATCTATGGAAAGTGCTATCAATTAATAAAACATGTTATGGATTTTTTTTTTAGGTTAGGGTAGTATGAGAATCCCCTACAACCGAGGTTTAGGGTTGGGTATTCTTATCTTAACCATGATCTTTCGTAAGTTTGAGAGCTAAGCTTATTAACAAGGGTTAAACACACAGCCATACACATACCCACCCCCTCACACACATGTCCTTGTCATTGTTTGAACCTTGGATCTCATGAAGAAGAGTCAAAGCCCAAATTGTTGAGTTGTTACCGGAAACAATTTTTAGGTGAAACAAAAACCTTAAGAAGTTGTCTTGTTATGGCTAAGCGTAGTTGTCTCATTGTGGCTAAGCGTAGTTGTCTTGTTATGCCACGTGGTATCAATCACAAGATATTATTTGAGTATCCATATGGTAGAGTACACGAAAATGTAGCTCGTGTCTACCAGTATACAAGATATTCACCAACTGTGCCACATATCTACAGGATGAAAACAAGGAAAATAATGCTTGGGTCGACCTCTACCAACACTAAGGACATTCACCAAATGCTTTAAACAATATGATGGATGAGTGTTCTTTTCATTCAAATGAAATTCAAGAAAATAAACAATAACTTTTTTATTTTTGTTTGTCAATTAAATAATGATTAAAAAATTTATAAATATTTTTTAAATTTTTTATAAAAATGAGAAACAAATTAAATGTAAGTGTTTCTTTATTTTATAGCCACTGTTTATATTTATTATAGCATAAAGGATCCTTTATGCCGTCTTTCAATATTAGTTGTTTTGAAAACCTATCCAAATGAGGAAAACTCACTATACTCAACTATATAAGCATGGCATCATGGTTGGGTAAGTTGAAGTTTTGCAATCATTAACACAGTCGTCACCATTATATATTGATACAAGTAGTTCCACTTTACCACAATTTTCTCTTCCACTTTATTTATATGTCAAAATGAGTGGTGACCAAAAGGATAAGATTTTGTACGAGAGATTTAGGGTTTTAACAGTCGAGCACTTTTTTTTAGGCTGAGGTAAAGATAAATAAAATAACAATATTTTTAATGGAGTCTTTAGTCTTTTCACATTGCTCCCAATCTTCTTTTCTAGTTTCAATTGTTGTATGGAATTATGATAAAAAATTCCATCAGTGGTATCCAAAAAGTAGATCTTCAAATTGTTTCATATTCCATTTAACCTATAATTCTCGTAAACAAAAAGAATAACAAAATTTGAAGATATTAAAACAAACACTTTATTATACAAAGTCATACCTTCACGAGCATTCACCTATTATGTAATTTATATTTCTTTGTAAAAAGAGTTTATGCAATCTTTTTAACTTTCAAATGCAATTCATCAAAACCAGCAAGCAAATGTCCTTAAGTTTATCATGTATATGTAGTCTAATTGTGGTGTGCATGAATTTTTACTTTTTAAAGTTATTGTCCAACATCTTTAATATTGTTCTTATAATATTTTCCCTCATGTTATTGGTTTAAGGTAAGACAAACACTCAAATCATATTTGTTGTTAATATTGTTACAAAAATTATAAGATGAAAACAAAATAGAAATAGTTGTACAATTATCATTTCAACAAATAATCATAAAAGCATAAATTAAACCACATGTTACGATATTAGTCATTAAATGCCAAGTCATCATTTCTATGTATCATCTCAATTTATCACATGTATAAATTTAAATAGTCATAAATATTTCATAAAAATTGGATTGTGACATCTTTGCCTTTTAAAAAGTTGTCATCTTGATAATAGTAAAACATCAATTCACAACATAATGTTGTTACTTTCTTGGTTAGTTTTACATAACAAGATTCTCACAAGTGATAACTTGAAAAAAAGAAATATTGATGGTCCCCATGATTGTTCTAGATGTATGAAGCATAGTAACAATATGCCTCACTTATTCTTTGAGTGTAACTCAGCCACTCCTATCTGGTTAAAAATGACCCATCAATTTGAATCTCCCTTGACAGGTACTCTGAATGTAGAAGACTATCTAGTCATTTGACAATCAAATTATAAATGGAAACTAAAGGAGAAGCAATTAGTCAAATCTCTTTGGAAAGTCATCCCCTTTTTTGTTGTTTGGAATATTTGGAAGGATATGAATAGATTGATCTTTGAAGGTAAATGGGAAAAAATGGTATTCTCATTGAAAGAAAAATTAGAGACCTAGTGAGTAATTTGAGGGTCATCTTTAAACATAAGTAGAATCGACAAATCTTGAATGTGTAGGAATTAAATCTAATCAACAAGTTAGATCTTCAAGAGTTCATCTCAACCAACATGAATGTATCAGTAATAATACCACCAAAGATACAATAACCTACTTTATTATTTGGAGCGTCCAAGTCAAATTCAATCATAACAACTGTAGGGGGAGGGATCATGAAAGAAGATGGGACACTTGCACTCAAGTATTATATCAACCTAGGAATTGCTTCCAACAATATGGTAGAGGTAATGACATGTGAGGTTGGACTAAAGTTGACAATATAATAGTGACTAATACACCTACACATATATGGGGATTTTGCCCTCATTATAAATGCTCTCTCCAAGGAGAAAAATCTCAGTTCAATACAACTCCATATCATATTGGGTAGAATGAAAGTGAAGAACACAAGCTTATACTGAGAGGGGGATGAATAGTATAAGACCACTTTTTACTTTTTCTTCCAATTCAATATTATGTTGTGTATAGATAGTAGTATCAATAGCAGTAATCAAAGCAATGCACAAAATACCATACACAATAGAGACACCATAATTTACGTGGTTCATCCAATGTGGGCTACTCCACGGAGAAAATATTTTACTAAAACTTTCTCAATCAATCTCTTTGGAAATCACTCCCAATTACAATGTTTATGGATCTTTGTCCAAAGGAGATGTTGATACCATAATCTTAAGTTTGTGGATCTCTTCCATAGGAGAACTCCTTCCCATTCTGCTCTAGCTATGTGATCTTATAGAATACTATGTCTCTCTGTTGCATTGACTGGTGGGCCTCTCTCCACTTGAAGACTCCTCACTCAGATATATCTTTAAGTGTGTTGGTTGTTGTATCTCTATCCACTGAGACTCTATCCTCTGTACTCTGTCACCTCCAAAGCTTTGTCAATAGGCTCACTAATAACCTGCTCAATAGGCTCACACATAACCTGCTTAATAAGCTCACACAGAACTTGTCCAATGTTGAATAATAAGCTCACCCAGAACCTATCCAATGCTAAATAACAAGCTCACACATAACTTGTCCAATGCTACTCCAACATGCTCACTAAGAACTTGTCCAAATCTACTCTAGCAAGCTCATCAAGAACTTTTCCAAAACTATCCACAAATATGTTCCAACATTATCCTCAAATCTGTCCCAACACTGTCCTAAATCTATCCTCAATTTTTTCCCAAAGGCCTTCTCAAAGGCTCAATCAATCACGCTCAAGTAGTACTCAAAATGAATTCAACAATGAATGGCAATCTCAACTCAAATCCACTTCATAGAAGCATAAAGAGAATTGTTAGAGACTCAATATGTTCTAATCTCACTCTCAACCTAACTCAATCTCAACTCAACTCATAGAAGCATAAAGAGAATGGTTAGAGACTCAATATGTTCTAAACTCACTCTCAACTCAAATCAACCTCATCTCAATTCAAGTCAACCTCAACTCAACTCAAGTACTATAGAACCATAAAGAGAATTGTTAGAGACTCAATATGTTCTAACCTCAATCTCAACTCAACATAGAATGATGGAATAGTTTGTTTCATAGAACTTGAACAATCACTTCACATATCACTTGACTAGGCTCAATCAACTCAACTCAACCAATCATCACAAGGGATAACTCTCTCTCACACAACCCTAGTCCAAGTATGTATCAACCAACTCAAATGTTTCCAACAATGCTCAACCACAAATCTCACATAACAATTATACTCATGTTCTTTTCAACCAATGGGCTTCAACCACTATGCTTATAACACAAGGTTTAAACACAACTCTCAATTCAAAAAACCTTGATGCATTCAACAAACCACCTTTGAAAAGGAAACCACAAACAATATTTTTCCTTCCAATGATATTTCATAAATCAACCACCATAAACAATCAATAGGAGAATGTGCCCATACCTTTTATTAAGTGAAGAAACCCCTTTGGAAATCTGCCACACTCAACACACTTTGAAACAAAACAACCTTCACTTTGAAACCCTTTACAAAAATAGAAATATCTCTCTACATACACCTTATTTCTCCTTCTAAATGAGTTAGTCAAATAGCCCTCGAAATAATATTTCCAACGATATATAATATGATATGCTTTTATAAAAGGAAAAATATCTTCTTTTCTAAAAGTGCTTTTAAACTTGCCTTCCAATAAAAAAATCAAATCAACCCTCATCACATTATTCCTCCAACATTAGGCAATAATAAAAAATTATTATTAAAAACGTTACTTACCTCTTAGAGGGAATTGAACCCTTGTCTTTGCCCAAACAATCCTGAACCGTGGTGCCAAAGACCACACGAGCTACACGCTCGCATAGGACGAAGAGCATAGAATGCGATTTTTTCCTTATCCCCTTGCTCATGTTAAAAAATGTGGGCCAATTCTCTTGCTCAAAACTCTAACCCATTAGAATCAAACCTCGTATCTTTTGCAAGCAAAAACCTTTGCACTCCCCTCACTTGTCGTTGGACCACACTGCCACACGAAGATTTTGACGCTTTTTGTCTTATCTCCTCTACATTCGATTCCAAGGCTTTTGAAATAAAAGCCTTTGCATATATATGCAACTTCCATTTAATTTTACAAATGTTGGTGACGCTTTTAAATTAATTTATTTTTGATGATGAAGTCGGCGTTGAGGTAATTTTAATTTTAAAATTAAATATCTCCATCTTCGGGGTACTTTTTTTGACGAAACGAAAAGCCAACCTGGGTTTCAAGAAAAACCCATTTCAAATCTGCCATCCATGGTTTTAAATAAAACCTTTTATTTCATCTGCTTTGGTTTTCACAAAAACCCTATATATATATCCATGCTCTCTGAAATATGAATGCTTTGGTCATCAAAACTCAATGTTACCTTGTGACATTAATGTGACATCAATGACAACATAAAACAACTCAAATTGCCAATAGAAAGAATTGATTCAAAAGTTCACACATGTATAATATGAAGACATGTTAATGCTACAAGGTCATGTTTATTAGTTAGGTTCCTAGTTAATTGTTATGAGGCTTTAATAAGACCTCATTAGAATAGGTTATTTTAATGTGTAATATCATTTCATGTTTATTTGAATTTCATGTAATATGGATTTGGGAACCCTAACCCTAATCCCATTGTTCTCAATATATAATTCCATAGCACAAAGGGAGAGATGTGATTTTTCATTCTCTCAATTATTGAAAATCTTCTCCTCCTTTTTAATTATTTCATGTGGTTGAGCTTGGGCACATAGCATTGATCCTTGCTACAAGTGGTATTAAAGCCTGGATGCTTACCCCTCCCACAACCAAGCTTGGAGAAGTATTGCTTTACCCTCCTCTCCACAAATTTATGTGTTGAGTTGAAGGAGAGCATGAGGATGTTGCATGAGGTTTCATAAAACCTCCATAGATTTTATTTTTATTACAGATATTAGCTTGTATCTATGTTTGCATGTATCCAAAATTTGGATCTGACTAGGTTTGGCAACCTCTATGTAAACTAACCATGTTTGTTTTTTACACAACCATATAGTATCCAAAATATGGATTTGATCGAGTTCAACGACCTTTGTGTAAACTAATCGTGTTCATTTTTACATAGCCATACAGTATCCAAAATCAATATCTAACCAAGTTCGACGACCTTTGTGTAAACTAATCGTGTTTATTTTTTTACACAACCACATAGTATCCAAAATTTGAATTTGATTGAGCTTGATGAACTTTGTGTAAACTAATCATGTTTATTTTTACATAGCCATACAATATCCAAAATTTAGATCTGATGGAGTTCATCCAGGGTTATGCATAAGGGGTTGGCCTTGAAATCTATTTATAAAATCAAGGTGAATTATATTGGAACCCCGATGAAATTTGTAGAAGTATACATGGTGAATTGCATTTATTTATCTCCAAAAATTTTCAAACCTTGGCGAATTTCATTAATTTATCTCCAAAATTTTTCAAACCATGGTGGATTTTTCTATGCTGGGGGCTATGAATATCGGTTTACAAAATCTAAAAATGTACAACACACTTAAAAGCTTTAGGTCGATATGAAATACTTTAGGTTGACATGACGATCGATGACATGACGATCGGTTATAGGCATGACGATCAGCTGTAGGAATGTCGATCGATTGTAGGCATGACGATGAGCTGTAGGCATGATGATTGGCTGGAGGAATGATGATTGACTACAAGAATTTTGATCAGTTGTAGGTATGACAATCGACTGTAGGCATGACGATCAGCTATAGGAATATCGATTGGCTGCAAGTATGATGATTGAATGTAGGTATTATGATCGACTTGAGACATGATGATCAATTACGGACATGATGGTCGTGACACGCATGACGATTGGTTGCAAGCATGTCGATCAATTGTAGGTATGCCTATCTGGTGCATGTATGAGGATCGATTGCAAAAATATTGATCAGTTGCATGTATGACCATCGATTATAGGAATGATGACCCATTGTAGGAATGTCGATCGATAGCAGGGATGTTGATTAGTTGCATATATGACTATCCGTTGTAGGAATGTCGATCGAGTGCACATAAGATGATCGATTGTAGGAATGATGACCCATTACATGGATGTCGAATGATTGTAGGGATGTCGATCGGTTGCATATATGACGATCCGTTGCAAGAATGTTGATTGAGTGCACATAAGATGATCGATAACAAGTATGATGATCGGTTGTAGGAATACCGATCGAATGTAGGCATGACGATCAGATGTAGGATTGTCAATTGGGTGCAGGCAAGTCGTCGATTACAGGGATGTCAATCAATTGCATGTATGACGATCCATTGTAGGAATGTTGATCGGGTGCACATACGACAATCGATGATATGTATGATGATCGATTGTAATAATGTCGATCGAATGTAGTCATGACGATCAGATGCATGTCGATCAATTGTAAGCGTGTCGATGTGCTACAATAGTGTCAAGTTCCCAGTTGATAGCAATGGTGCATCTATACCATGTGTCATCCATTCGTTAAATGATTGCATGCAGAGTACATGTGTCACCCATCCAAGAGCTGATTGCATGCAAAAAAGTCTATATAAAGAGATTAACAGTCATTTTTTGGCCTTTTCTATCATAATTTTAACTATTTTCCTCCTATTTTAACACATTCTTACCATTTTTCCTCTCGTTTTAATGTAATCTTAACCCTCTTCTTCCACCTTTATCTTGATTTTAACATTTTACCTTAATTTTTAAGCGATTTTTAACCATTTTTCTCTCGTTTGAACCCCTTTCCACTATATCTTCTTATCCATACCCATACACCCTCTGGTGTCCCCTACAATCCATGGAATGTTTAAAGTTAATTATAAAAATCTAGTTTACCCCCTGATTTCAAAAATTTTATCAACACTAGGTTACGACATGTCTTAGGTCATGGACTATGGTCTTCGGGGTCTAGTTTCAATGCCACATTTTGACACAAACATTAAACTAGTGGAGAGGATCATTTCAGCTTATAATATGGATTCGGGTAAGGTAAATCTTATCATTGACAACAAAAAAATCATTCTTTCTTTCATAGCCATAGATGTTTCCAAATTGACAACATTGCCCAATATTGGTGTTGAGCTTGTCACTTCCAAATACCAATTAACTAATGACGACAAACTCTACTTGGAGATCAAATTCAAAGTGTAGTTAAATTTTTTTCAAGGTATAACTATTTTTTTATTTAATTGAATTTAAATTCATTTCACTGGTGTACAATTACTGATTTTATTTTTTTGCAATTACGTCCACCAAGTCCAAAAGGGGTTTGACCATACTGACAATTTAAAATAAATTTCTTTGGGCATGTTGCAAATTTTTACTTGCTAGAATCGTTCTTCAAGGAAGGCCGACATAAATTTCGATGTGGGCCTTAGCGTATTTGGTCCGTTGTATTGCACACCAAAAATTTGACTGATTCATCTATGTCTCACATCGGATCATATTGGAAATAGAGAACGTGAAAACCCATGCTTCACCCTTGCCAAAAATTAGCACATGCAATTATATTATTATTATTTTATGAATATTTTTATAATTTGCAGAACACTCAAGTACCAACATCTTAGCACTCAACCCTAGTCAATTTAGCTATGACAGAACAATAGGTTCAGGTAATTTTTTTGTTAATATTTAAGTAAATTTTTTTATTTTTCCATTGTTTGTCTTTTTGTAATTTTGATATTTTATACCAAACATAGAAAAGGGCATCCTCTTCCTCTTCAAAGCGGTATGTTGCTATTAGAGGTTATAATCCAGAGAAATCAGGAGACTCCGAAACACCTGTGGAGGAAACAACACCACCGCTAAGGAGAAGATCAACAAGGAAACATAGAATATCTAGTTCTCTTGATCATCAACAACCTCCACCTGCGACTGCATGTCCAGTGCCAATAGGCATAGTTGCACAAGAGGTTTCATCTTTAGAGAGTAAGTTTTAATTACTATCGAAACAAATTTTTTATTATTTTAAATTAATTTTTTTATTTTTTATCAGATGTACAGCATGACCACATTCCATTTGCAGCAGTAGCTACGCAAGATGTTTTTAAGTTTTATAACAAATTTTGCAATCAATTTTCATAATTTAATTTTATAACTAGCTTTTATTTTCTATCTTCACAAATTTTATAACTAATTTTTATTTTTATGTTTTAAGGTCCCTCACAACAATTTCATCAACAAAATCAACAAATGTTGCCCCCTCCTCCACCATGCCAAACTCAAATACAAGTTCAATGATTCCCAGTTGGAAAACACATTATTCCATCTAGGCCACACAGAGAAGCAACACAGTAATTTTCAAAGAAAGAAGCATCAAAGACTTTTTTAGGATTCGACTGTATTTTTATTGCTAATTTTACTTTTAACGATATACCGAAAGCTTCTGGTGCTGGGTTGGATGAAGTTCCACTTGATAAAGATTTATTTTTGCAAGATAACACACCCATTGCTTTTCAACTATTAGAATTTCTTCAAGACAAATGAAATGAAGGTGCAGAATGTTCAAGCAAATCTCCTCCAAGGGAAACAAGCACGTATCAGGCTCCTCCTTGACAAGAGGATGAAAGATTAAATATTTCAAAAAAAGATTTGGTTTTTGATAACGTTGAATCTACAATTAAGAATTTACTACTTTCAGATATAATAGAAATGAAAAAGTGGGAGTATCGGGCCAAGGTGTTGATAAAGAAAATTAATGTCCGATACAATAATTTTTCAAAAAGAGAAAAAAAAATTGTTGTTGAAAATGAATCTAAAAAGATGGAGGCTCTGCAATAGCAAGTAAAATCTGGCATTGTAAAGGTGAATACATCATACACATGAAATTTTAAATTTTATGATGAAAAAATTGGAGAACATAAACGGTGAGGCCCAAGCTTATTACAATGAATAGGCAAATGATAATAAAAAGGTTGTTGTAGTTGCAAAGAATGTTGCTAAGGTTTGACTTAATAACTTTTGTGTTCAAAAATTTGTTCTATTTTTTAAAATGTAATTATCTTTTCATGTTGATTAACTATTTTTGTTTTTTGCAAGTAAAGTATGAAAATCTCAAGAAGTAGGTTCAAAACCTACATGACTATCTTAGGATGGCAAAAAAGTTCTTAAACACTTCCATGGCAATGAAAAAAAGAGCACAGGAATTAATTTGACAAAACAACATTTTGCAAAAAATCATTATCTGCAACGAATTGGAGCCTAATGTTCTGCTAAAGGAGAAGGGTAAAGAAGTTCAAGGACTGACATCTGAAGATGTTGGCAAAGAACAAAACACCCTTCTCAATGGATTGTAAAATATTGAGAAGATCCTTATCAATTTTGGAGTAATTGATAGGACTGTTACCTAGCCTGAGAAAAGAGTCGTTGGAATGCAGAATGTAGAAATCGTGGAAGTAGTGGATTAGGAAAAAGGAACTGAACATGGGAAATATGATGGAGGAGCCATTTCTATGGAGACTGTGGAAGTCATTGAGAAGGCAAAAGGAGTGGTGGAAGGGGGAAACGATTCTAAAGTGAGAAATTGAATTTTAAAACTTGATATGTCGAAACATAATTTTAAGACATTTCATATGTTTTCGTTTGAAAACATGATACTTGGTTTTAATATTTTACTATTACACTATTTACATTTATAATTATGTGTTATTTTCATCTCTTAAGTATTATGGTGTTTCAAATATGCTTGAGTTTACGTAGAATATATGTATAAATATGTATAGATTTACATGTTATTCAAAGAAATTCATGTTGTGATATAAAAATAAAAATTGTCTTGTAGATTCTGCTATGTTGTTTTTATATTTCAATTTTCAAATGAGTTTACGAAGGATATATCTGTGCATAGGTTTAAATTTTTAGTTTATTCAAAATCATTCTTGTTGTTGTATAGAAAATTGTTTTGTCTTTTTTATTATGCTATATTGTTTTCATATTCAATGTTAGTTTACGATGGAGATATTAGTGAAAGAGTTAAATTTCAATTTCCATATATTATGCTATGTTATTTTTATATTTCAATTTTCAAATGAGTTTACTATGATATATCTATGCATGTATTTAAATTTTAGTTTATTCATATTCATTCTTGTTGTAGTATAAAAGTGAGTATTTTAATTTCTATTATGCTATATTATTTTTTTATTTCAAGTGAGTTTACAAAAGATATATCTATGCATGGGTTTCAATTTTCAGTGCATTCATAGTCATTCTAATTGTTGTATAAAAATGTGTATGGTCATTTGTATTATGATATATTATTTTTATTTCAAAGTGATTTTACGAAGGATATATCTATGCATGGGTTTCAATTTTCAGTGCATTCATAGTCATTATATTTGTTGTATAAAAATGAATATGGTCATTTGTATTATGCTATATTGTTTTTATATTTCAAAGTGAGTTTATGAAGGATATATCTATGCATGGGTTTCAATTTTTAGTGCATTCATAGTTAGTCATTATAGTTGTATAAAATGAATATGGTAATTTGTATTATGCTATATTGTTTTTATAATTCAAAGTGAGTTTACAATGGATATATCTATGAATGGGTTTAAATTTTTATTTTCCACATCTAGAGTAATATACTACATGCATTTTTCATACATATGTAGAGAAATGTTTACTAGTTATGGATGTATACAAGGTTTAATCAATGACAAAACATAAACCGTAAAAAATCACTATATTTTGTCACATCATAAAACTTATGATACTAATGATACATACAAACATACATTTAAAGTCAAAGGAAAAATAACTATGTTTTATCAACATATACAATTAGTTCAATAACATAGCATCATTACATATACATGGTTTTCAAAATTTTAACTTACTCAAAGCTATAGCTTAAATAAAAAACATAGACAGTCCATATCATTAAAAAATAAACAATCATAATAATTAAAAATTGAATGATTATATGATTTTTTCAAATCATTGAAATTTTACAAAAAATCAAATACAAAAAATCTTTGATAATATGAAAATTTTCAAATCATTAACATTTATAAATGATATCAAATACGAAAAATCATTGATAATATGAATTTATTCAAATCACTAAAATTTTACAAAATGATTTCAAATCCAAAAAATCTTAGATTATATGAATTTGTCATATAATCATTGCAATTTTTACATTTATGGAAGCTGATACAAAGCTTTATCGACTTCTCCAAAAGAACCGAGAATCATTTGTGAATTCTATGT
This sequence comes from Wollemia nobilis, assembly GCA_028583015.1. Lineage (NCBI taxonomy): Eukaryota > Viridiplantae > Streptophyta > Pinopsida > Araucariales > Araucariaceae > Wollemia > Wollemia nobilis. The sequence continues at coordinate 1,571,997 of JAQPPZ010001870.1, forward strand.
TTCCATAATCTCATCATCACTCCTAGTTGAATCATTTTTATCATTATCAACAGTATTAGAGAGACCTCTTCTTTTTGATAGTGACTTCCAATATGTCAATGCTTTGTCATAGGGAAACTTACCCACCTCATACGATGATACATACATTCTCAAACAATTTCCCAAATTTATGTCCAACCTATTATGAACTTTTGATTTAAAAAATTTAATGCACCAAAAACCCTTTTGTCTTCAACAGATCCCAAAATCATTGTCTGACATAATTCATATAAAATAAAGTATTCCCTCATAGTATCTTGTAAGACACTACTTTGAGACAATTTTTTTCAGAAACGTGTGATTGAACTAGTCTCATGTGGATTTTTGAATTGTGCAATTTGATTATCCATTGTTATTCCAAAATTGGTTGATTGATGTCTCAAAAGATCTTTGTTTAGAATACCATTTATTTCCACACTTTTAGAGAAATGTGTCATAAGATTATCCATATATTTTACAAACAACTCACTTCTACTACTATGGTCACCACAAGGATTCCAGAAATTAGGATTAACAACAACCATGGCCTCAAGTGTCTTATCTCTCTTAAAATGATCTCTTATTTCATTTGTTAATGCATTTGCAATTCTTTTCAATTTATTCTTAGTGCTATCCAAAACCTCATCGAATCTGGAATGTGTAACGGACACTTGTTCAACATCATATTTTAGTGAATCTAATCACTTTTCAAAACGATATACAAGAATCAACTTTCAATGGATAACAATACAAAGATTATCGTTGATGTTGAAATTTAAAAATTTGTTTGGTTCATTGACATTAATTAACGTATTCCAACTATAAAACTTGGGATCCTCAAAATGTTTTTCGAATAAATAAATCATGTCAATAATCATACATATTTGTTTTCTCATCCTCATGAAATCGATAATATAAATTGCCCTTTCCTGTGCAAGTTTAATCATAGTATTCATTTCTTGTAACATTGGTAGAATACCACATAATGTGAGAAGAAATTCCAAGCCAGTTATATGAAAAATCAAATCTTTTGCCTTGTCAACATCCCTACGATGTGCATACATAAACCCAACCCAGGATTGATATTCTGAAAATATCATTTTTGTAGGAAGAAACAGTGAAATCCACCTAGTTTCCACATCTTTTAACATTTTTCTACCTTCTGTTACACCTAGAGAAAACTGTTGAAACTTTGCAAACCTTTTTGGACTGCATGAAAAGTATGAGTGTATTTCATGGACGAGTTCTTCCACTATGGATACATTATCAAAATTACTCATTATTTTGTATGCAAGATTCATTCGATGAGCCATGCAATGAATAAGAATCACATATGAGGTAATGGAAGTCTGAAGCGTAACACAAAGACCAATCCTTTGTCCTTGCATTGTAGCCGCACCATCAACTCCAACACAAATTAAATTTGTGGCAATTTCCTTTTCATCCATTCCAGAAATATCCTTTAAATTGGTTACAACAACATTATAAATATTTTTTGCATTACAATTTTCAATCATCTTATGTAGTGTTAGTAAATGAGGTTGTCTCAAATGATTTTTGAATGTGTAAACATGTATGCAAATCCAATATGTGTTGTCAACAACTATTACCTCATCAATGGAAAGTGAAATAAATTTGGCTTGTTTCACATTCTCTCTTAGGTCTTCCTTCTCAACCAGTGATAGACATTTTACCATTTCCCAACCACTTCGATTTGACCAATGTGAATTGGTAAGGTTTTTTACATTGGCTAGTTGAAGTATTTCCTTAAAATCAGCAAAATCAGACATGGGTCGACCTTTTTTTAGAATATTGTATACAATAGCAAACTGTAATTTCTTTGAGGCTAATACAATCTTATTATTTTTTTGAAATTGTGCCTCTATTGTTCCACCCTTCTCAATGAGAGTTTGTTTTTGTTTCATTATTTTTTCATATTCAAGTGCATATCTCACATGCACACATTTTGTTGCATCCTTCCACCTATAAAATCTATTAATTGTTCCATCACTTTGTATTTATTTGATGTAAACTTTCCCATAATGTTTTTCTATTGTGTCTTTCTTATTTTGCAATAAATGATCCTTTCCCTAGTTCTATGTACAAATAATGCATTTACACACATTCAGTTTCTCATCTTGCTCAATAAAGGGGTATAAATTTATCCATTCATTTTTAAAATCCTTTCCAATAGTCCATTCGCTTATATTTTGACGTTTAGATTTTTGACTACAAGATTCTCTAGAGGTCTGAATTTTAATTGTATTGTCATTTTCTTTTTCGGTTTGTGTCTGAATTTAAAATATCCTGTAGTTGTTGAATGTTGTTATTAGGAAAATTATCATGTGGTCCCATCTCATCTGCTGGAATATCCTCGAGTGAACGCACATCAGGGTCGACAACTTTTACTACATTTAATGTTTGGTGTTCTCTATCATTTTTTTGAAGTAAAAAGACATTATATTAAATAATTAACATAATACAGTTTTACAAAGCATTTAAAAAGAGGTAGATAAGTAGAAAACCATTTATCTATTAATAGATAAAGGTTTTATATTTAATAAGAATAGAAATATTAAAAATTTGATGGTAAAAGGTGTTTGTACTTGCAAGTTGTGTAGAATCTATAGAGATTGATGCCTCATTGCATTTTGATATTTGTGTAAAATATTTCAAAATTATCTTTTTACAAGAATATTGGCCTCCCTTCTTTCCATATTTAGTAGGTGACATTGTATCTGTAAATAAAAACCTTTAGATGTTAGGAAATGTATATGAAATTGAAGGAAAATAGCAGGCATCCCTAAAGTCGAAACTATGTTGCCCTATAGAATGACTTTTGAAAGACAAGAAGCAGTCTGACAAGAAAATACTCCTAACACACAACATGACATGGATACTTATCGACCACAGTTGCAGATAGTGCTTCTACACTGGCTATAAAACATACTCTAAGAGACAAGAAGCAGTCTTTGACAACAGAAAGATCCTGACACACAACCAGATGACATTGATAGTTGTCTACCATAGTTGCATATAGTTAAACTACAATGCCTATGAAAATAAAGAATAATATATTTGGACAAAAGAACAATGGAAGAAGAATACTCTATCGATTTTGATTTGTGAATCCTTACAATCAATCAGCTTAGGCTGATTAGTGCATCTCTACAACCTTGTACCGACAGACACTCCTCTATAATCGATAGGCTTTTGTTGACAATCCCTATAACCGATAGGCTTATGAAATTGAAGGAAAATAGAAGACATCCCTTAAGACAAACCTATGCTACCTTGTAGAATGACTTTTGAAAGACAAAAAGTAGTCTAACAAGAAAATGCTTCTAACACACAACATGACATGGATACTTATCGAGCATAGTTGCAGATAGTGCTTTTACATTGGCTATGAAACATACTCTAAGAGACAAGAAGTAGTCATTGACAAGAGAAATACTCCTGACACAACCAGATGACATTGATAGTTGTCTACCACAATTACATATAGTTCATCTACAGTGCCTATGAAACTAAAGAAAAATAGATTTGGAAAAAAGAACAATGGAAGAAGAATACTCTATCAATTTTTAATCGTGAATCCTCTACAACCGATTGGCTTAGGCCAATTAATGCATCTCTACAACCTTGTGCTGATAGACACTCCTATGCAACTGATAGGCTTATGTAGACAATCCCTACAACCGATAGGCTTATACCGACCGACACCTCTACAATTGATAGATAAATACCGATCAACACGTCCTTGCAATCGATATAAAAATGATGATCTACACATCCCTACAATCAATATATTAATGTCGATTGACACCTTTGCAACCGATAGACAAATATTGATCGATAGTACCTACACCTGATCGAATTATGTTGATAGACAACTCTACAACCGATCGACAAATGTCGGTATACACCTCTACATTTGATCGAATAATGTCGATCGACATGGTCCTGCAACTTAGACTAATGTCGATCGTGCCTCTACAATCAATAGACAAATGTCGATTGATAGTCCCTACAACCGATAGGTAAATATCGATTGAAATTTCATGCAACCGATAAATGAATTCCAATAAACACCTCTAAAATATACTGACTAATACCGATTGACACGATCTTATAACTGACTGACTTAGGATAATCAACACCTCTACAACTGATAGACCAATGTTGATCACACCTCTACAACTTATTGAAAAGTATTGATTGATAGTCCCTACAATCGATAGGCAAATGACGATCGACAATTCATGCAACTAATAGACGAATGCCAATCAATAACTCTACAATTGATCGACTAATGTCGATCAACGTGATCCTACAATCGATTGACTTATGATGATCGAAACCTTCGCAATCGATAGACCAATATCGATCGACAGTCCTGCAACCAATAGATTAATGTCGATTGACATATCTACAACCAATGGATACCTCTACAACCGATTAACGAATGTTGATCGAAACCTCTACAACCGATCATCTTATGCCAATAGACAAGGTTCTACAATCGATCGATTTATTTTGATAGACACTCCTCTGCAACCTTGTCAAGTTTTTCATTATTTTAGAGCTATTTTTGAGTTAGATTATTTTTTATGTATGTTTATCGATACTAAGTACAATATATATACAGGTAGTATATCATTTATAATTTGAAGGTGATTTGGATGGGAAATATAAAATCATTTATAATTTGAAGGCGAATTGGGCAGGAAAATCAAAATCATTTGTAATTTGAAGTCGATGAATTAAAAATAAATTAGGTTCACTATTATCAACAACGGGCAAATTTACCCCAAAAAAACTTCCACCCTGTAAATTTCGGGTGAATAGGCTCCAATGAAAGGATCCAAAATTATCATTTTCAAAAATTTTAAAATCCTAAATAGAGCCAATTTACGATATTTCACGCTTATGCATAACCTAAGTTCAGCAACCTCTATGCAAACTAACCGGGTTTGTTTTTATACGACCATACAGTCATATTATCCTTTGTGTAAACTAACTGTATTTTTTTATAGCACAACAAGCTTATAGCCTCTCCATTGTACTTGTATAAGTGGCTTACAAAATTTTCCACATTAATTTTGGCTAACTTATAGCCTTCATTTGTAAAAATGGTTCAACTTGGAAAGTGAGCAGGGTCTAGTGGATCACTCCTAACATACATACCACCACATTAGCACTATAGTAGCACTTCATCTCACTCCAAGTCTATTTTTAGTTTTCATTTGCTTTCTTTCATTACAAATCGATTCACATATTTGCATCATCCCTAAAAGGAACGCATTCCATGACTCATTCTGCAGCCTAGCCTCATGACAAGGTATCAATTCCTTGGTGGTGGAAAATCCGTATTAAAGGTCCTGTGAGTCAAATTTGGACTAGGCTTAACAAGAATACACAATGAAGGGGGTTAGCCATACCCATGAACCTTTGGAAAGGGATCATCCTTTTGCTTGTTCTAAAAAAATTGAAAAACTCTTAATCAAGATTAAAATTAATCTGGTCCAATATCCATCATAGTTTTGGAATTGAGTGCATACTTCTCTTTAGAGATTATATCACTGATCATAGTAAAATGGGTGAGGACTGGTAGGACTTGGGCTCCATCATGGCTTGGATTTCATCACCAAGAATCTGTATGTGGGCATCCATGTGAAGGCCTTCATTTAAGACAAGCTCATTATACCTCTTCAACTTTCAACACCTCACCTACTTACAGTCATAAGATTGATGTTAATAGTTTTGCACATCCCACAGTTTGGTATTTAGTTGTGTAATCTAGTGTTGGATATATTAGCCTCCACATTCATCTATTGGAGATATTAGCTTTTATTTTCATCTATAGTATTTTAGTATGGGTTACACACCTTTTTTTTAGTACTCCAAATTTGGCCACATCATCATCTTGGTGCATTAGGATTCAAAACCACTTACTTGTATAATTCATCATTTGTAAAGAGACTCCACTTGGATGGTGAGCAAGGTCTAGTGGATCACATTAATTAATTTTCATCACTTGGTTCATTATTTAATGACATATTTTACCTCACTTAGTCATTTGTTCCTTAGGTATTTGTAGTGTCACAGGTCACAATGACTTCCAATTTCAAACAAAATATTGGATGTGCCCTCAAAGGTAAAGATAATTAGGATTAATGGTTCACAAGCCTTAAGTAAACTACAAAATTTGAGAACCTATGGTGCAACCATCTGGATGCAAATCCTTCACCACCCATAAAATGCTACTAACCTAGAAAAATGGTAGAGAGATGATGATAAAATTTGTATCGAAATCTTACTTGTCATAGAATATCACCTTCATAATTTGATTGATGAAGCCAAACATAACACAACATGGTCAGTTCTCGAAGTCTTCAAGAAAAACTTTGACACCAAATTTGACCTAGAATTTTTTCATGTTGTCCTCAAGATGAATCAAATAAAGATACAAAAAGAAAACTCTAGTTCCACCATCAACCTCCTTCACCCTATTAAATAGGTCATTGATAAAGACTTCAAAAATCAATGTATCACATGGGCTTTCCTCATTTAGTCATGTATTCACATTCCAGACTACAAGAACTTGCTTGCCAATTTATCAGCTAGTGGAACCTTAAAAACTCTCAACTTTGAAGCCTTAGCAAAAAAATTCATTGAACTTGATAAAACCTTTCACACAAACTTCACCAGTTCTGATCCTAGCGACTCAGCCTTTTAGGTGGATGAAGATGCAAATTTTTCAAACATTCAAGGTAATAGAAGTCATGGTCGAGACCATGGTCAAGGTAAAGGTAAATGACAAGGACAGGATTCTAAAAATGGTCAACATGAACACTCACGATATCAAATTAGTTAATGACAACACAATAAAGGATAAATAAAATAACCTAGTACCTCTCAAGGAAATGGTAACTCAAATATCATGTGCAAACATGATAACATAAAATGGCACTATGCTATTGATTATCAAACTACTACACACAAGATCAAGCAGTTTTAAAAGCATAATGTGTATAATTTAAATAAAGATGACTTTGATTTAGATGTCTTTCACAGTGCTCAATTTGTGCATGCCCATATCATCAGCCACATGGGCACCTATATCACCATATATTGACCATACCAAAATATTTATTGAGGCACATTCAAGATATTTTGGCTATGATATTTATCATCCCACATCGTAACCCATTGGGGTTGCCCATAATGTAATCTGGTCGGGTTTGTTTTTACACAACCATATAGTTAGATTGGTCTTTGTGTAAACTGTGTTTTGTTTTACAACACAACAAGCTTCTAGTCTCTCCATTGTACTTGTATAAGTGGCTTACAAAATTTTCCACATTGATTTTGGTTAACTTATAGCCTTCATTTGTAAAAGTGATTCCACTTGGATGATGATCAAGGTCTGGTGGATCACTCCTAACATACATATCATCACATTAGCACTATAGGAGCACTTCATCTCACTCCAAATATATTTTTAGTTTTCATTTGATTTCTTTCATTACAAATTGATTCACATCTTTGCATAATCTCTAAAAGGAACACATTAAATGAATCATTCTATAGCCTAGCCTCATGACAAGGTGCCACTTCCTAGGTGGTGGGAATCCGTATTAAAGGCCCTGTGAGTCAAAGTTGTACTGGGCCTAAAAAGAATATACAATGAAGGGGGTTAGCCATACCCATGAACCTTTGGAAATGGATCATCCTTTTGTTTTTTCTCAAAAAACTAAAAACTCTTAATCAAGATTAAAATTAAGCCGGTCCAATATCCATCATAGTTTTGGAATTGAGTACATACTTCTCTTTAGAGAGTATATCATGGATCATAGTAAACTAGGTGAGGATTGGTAGGACTTGGGCTTCATCACGGCTTGGAGTTCATCATCAAGCATCTGTATGTGGGCATCCAAGTGAAGACCTAAATTTAATACAAGCTCATTATACCTCTTCAACTTTCAACACCTCACCTACTTGCAGTCATAAGATTGATGTTACTATTTTTACACATTTCACACTTTGGTATTTAGTTGTGTAATCTAGTGTTTGATATATTAGCCTCCATATTCATCTATTTGATATATTAGCTTTTATATTCATTCGCAGTATTTTAGTATGGGCTTCACACCCTTTTTTAGTACTCCAAATTTGGCCACTTCATCATCTTGGTGCATTAGGATTCATAACCACTTGTACAATTCATAATTTGTAAAAGAGTCTCCAATTGGATGGTGAGAAAGGTCTAGTGGATCACATTCATTCATTATCATCACTTGGTTCATTATTTACTGGCATATTTTACCTCACTTAGTCATTTTTTACTTAGGTATTTGTAGTGTCACAAGTCAAAATGACTTCCAATTTCAAACAAAGTATTGGATGTAACCTCAAAGGTAAGGATAATGAGGATCAATGGTTCACACGCCTTAAGACAATTGTAAAATTTGAGAACCTATGGTGCAACCATCTGGATGCAAATCCCACACCACCCATAAAATACTACTAACCTAGAAAAATGGTAGATAGATGATGATAATATTCGTATGAACATATTATTTTCATAGAATATTACCTTCATAATTTTATTGATGAAGCCAAACATGACATAACATGGTCAATTCTAGAAGTCTTCAAGAAAAAATTTGAAACAAAATTTATCCTATAATTTTTTCATCTTATCCTCAATATGAATCAAATAAAGATGCAAAAAGGACACTCTAGTTCCACCATCAACCTCCTTTGCCCTAATAGGTCATTGATAAAGAATTCAAAAATCAATGTATCACATGGACTTTCCTCATTTAGTCATGCCTTCACATTCCAGACTATAAGAACTTGCTTGCCAATTTATCAGCTAGTGGAAACTTAAAAACTCTCAACTTTTAAGCCTTAGCAAAAAAATTTGTTGAACTTGAAAAAACCTTTCACACAAACTTCACCAGTTCTGATCCTAACGACTCAACATTTTAGGTGGATGAAGATGCAAATTTTTCAAACATTCAAGGTAATAGAAGTCATGGTCGAGACCATGATCAAGGGAAAGGTAAAGGACAAGGACAAGGTTCTAAAAATGGTCAACATGAACACTCATGATATCAAATTAGTTAAGGACAACATAATCAAGGACAAATAAAATAACCTAGTACCTCTCAGGTAACTGGTAACTTAAAATATCATGTGCAAACATGGTAAAAAAAAAGGGTACTATTCTACTAATTATCTAACTTCCACAGACAAGATCAAATAGTTTCAAAAGCATAATGCACATAATTTAAATAAAGATGACTCTGATCCAGACGTCTTTTACAGTGCTCAATTTGTGCATGCCCAGGTCATCAACACATGAAAATCTATATCACCATATGTTGATCATCCCAAAATATTTATTGAGGCACATTCAAGATATGTTGGCTATGATATTTCTCATCCCACATCGTAACCCATTAGAGTTGCCCATAATGTAAACTGATCGGGTTTGTTTTTACATGGCCATACAGTCATATTGGTCTTTGTGTAAACTATGTTTTTTTACAACACAACAAGATTCTAGTCTCTCCATTGTACTTGTATAAGTGGCTTACCAAATTTTCCACATTATTTTTGGTTAACTTATAACCTTCATTTGTAAAAGTGATTCCACTTGGATGATGATCAAGGTCTAGTGGATCACTCCTAACATACATACCACCATATTAGAACTATAGTAGCACTTCATCTCACTCCAAGTCAATTTTTAGTTTTCATTTTATTTATTTCATTACAAATTGATTCACATCGTTGCATAATCCCTAAAAGGAATGCATTCAACGACTCATTCTACAACCTAGCCTCATGACAAGGTGCCACTTCCTTGGTGGTGGGAATCTGTATTAAAGGTCCTATGAGTCAAAGTTATACTGGGCTTAACAAGAATACACAATGAACGAGGTTAGCCATACCCATGAACCTTTGGAAAGGGATCATCCTTTTGCTTGTTCTCAAAAAACTAAAAATTCTTAATCAAGATTAAAATTAAGTCAGTCCAATATCCATCATAGTTTTGGAATTGAGTACATACTTCTCTTTAGAGAGTATATCACTGATCATAGTAAACTTGGTGAGGACTGGTAGGACATGGGCTCCATCACGGCTTGGATTTCATAACTGAGCATTTATATGTTGGCATACATGTGAAGGCCTTCATTTAAGACAAGCTCATTATACCTCTTCAAATTTCAACACCTCACCTACTTGCAGTCATAAGATTGAGGTTACTAGTTTTACACATCCCACACTTTGGTATTTAGTTGTGTAATCTAGTGTTGGATATATTAGCCTACACATTCATCTATTAAAGATATTAGCTTTTACATTCATCTACAATATTTCAGTTGGGGCTACACACCTTTTTTTTAGTACTACAAATTTGGCCACATCATCATATTATTGCATTAGGACTCATAACCACTTGTACAATTCATTATTTGTAAAAGAGATTCCACTTGGATGATGAGCAAGGTCTAGTGGATCACATTAATCCATTATCATCACTTGGTTCATTATTTCCTGGCATATTTTACCTTAGTTATTTTTTCCTTAGGTCTTTGTAGTGTCACAGATCACAATGAATTCCAAATTCAAAAAAAATGTTGGATATACCCTCAAAGGTAAGGATAATTAGAATTAATTTTTCACAAGCCTTAATACAACTATAAAATTTGAGAACCTATGGCGCAATCATCTAGATGCAAATCCCACACCACCCACAAAATACTGCTAACCTAGAAAAATGGTAGATAGATGATGATAAAATTTGTATCGATATCTTACTTGTCATAGAATATCACCTTCATAATTTGATTGATGAATCCAAGCATGACACAACATGTTCAGTTCTTGAAGTCTTCAAAAAAAAATTTGACACCAATTTTGACCTAGAACTTGTTCATCTTGTCCTCAAGATGAATCAAATAAAGATTCAAAAAGGACACTCTGGTTCCACCATCAACCTCATTCATCCTATTAAATAGGTCATTGATAAAGAATTCAAAAATCAATGTATCACATGGGCTTTCCTCATTTAGTCATGTCTTCACATTCCAGACTACAAGAACTTGCTTGCCAATTTATCAGCTAGTGAAACCTTAAAAACTCTCAAATTTGAAGCCTTAGCAAAAAAGTTCCTTGAACTTGATAAAATCTTTAACACAAACTTCACTAATTTTGATCTTGGCGAATCAACATTTTAGGTGGATGAAGATGTAGATTTTTCAAATAGTCAAGGTAATAGAAGTCATGGTCGAGACCATGGTTAAGGTAAAGGTAAAGGACAAGGACAAGGTTCTAACATTGGTCAACATGAACACTTACGATATCAAACTAGTTAAGGACAACACAATCAAGGACAAATAAAATAACCTAGTACCTCTCAAGGAACTGGTAACTCAAATATCGTGTGCAAATGTTGTAACAAAAAATAGCACTATGCCACTCATTATCAAACTTCCACACACAAGATCAAGCAGTTTCAAAAGCACAGTGTACATAATGTAAATGAAGATGAATCTGATCTAGACATATTTTAAAGTGCTCAATTTGTGCATACCCAGATCATCAACAAATGGGTACCTATATAACTATATGTTGACCATCCAAAAATATTTATTGAGGCACATTCAAGATATGTTGGCTATGATATTTCTCATCCCACATTGCAACCCATTGGAGTTGCCCATAATGTAGCCTCCACCAGTAGTTCATGGATCATGGATACTGGAGCCACCCAACATATTCTTTTTAAAAAGGACTTCTTTGAAGAACTTAACTCATAAGTACTTGGTGTAGTTCACATGGCTAATAAATCCTCTCAACCAGTTGAAGGAGCTAGAATTGTTCAATTGAAACTTCTCAAATTACTTGATTTTTGGCTACTTGATGTTCTCTACATCCTTACCCTGAAGCAAAATATATTATCACTGTCCACACTCATTTATCATGGATTTTATCTGAGTGTCACTGCCAAAGATAAAACTCTTCGAGTCATTCATCCATTCTCCAAAGTAGTGGTCATGATTGGTTCCTTATATGGAAAACTCATCAAAATTTCTAGACATCCTGCTTCTAAAGTTCACATTGCCAAAGTTGACATGGCACTTAATGCCACCCTGAGTACCAAAAACTTTCTATTTATGCATTATGGCATGCTCGCATGGATCATGCCAAACTTGATAGATTGAGAAAAATGAATTCCATTTTCAGGGGACTACCACACTTCTCTTTCAACCCATCAAATGTGAAGCATACATCATTGCCAAATCCTCTTGATAACATTTTCCAAAGAGTTAGTGGAATTCCATATAAAAACTAGAGCTAGTTCACTCAGACATTTGCAGGCCAATGCCTATTCCCTCATTAAAAAATAAAAGGTATTACATCACCTTCATCGATGACTTATCAAAGAAGCTATGGATCAAATTTTTGGAGAAGAATTTTGAAGCTTTTGAATTCTTTAAAGCATTGAAGGCTCATGCAGAATGAGAATCAGGTTGTAGAATCAAGACCTTTAGGAGTGACAATAGCGATGAATACACCTCAAATAAATTCACACAATACTTGTCCTCACATGGGCTCAAACATCAATTTATAATACCAGGAACACCTCATCAAAATTATGTTACCAAGTGCATGAACATAATAATTATGAACATGGCTTGTGCCCTTCTTGTCTACAAAAATGTGCCTCCATATATTTGGGTCAAAGCCACCTAGACTGCTATGCATGTACTCAACACAATGAGTCCCTCAAAACCTAGCTCGTCACCTCATGAAAAATGGATTGGACACCCCCACCATCAGCCACTTTAGAATATTTGGCTCCATATGTTATAATCATCTTCTTCAAGAGCACAAAAACAAACTTGAAGCTTGAGCTATTAAAGGTATCTTTGTTGGATACCCTATGGATCATAATAAATACAAGGTATTCATTCCATCACATCAAAAAGTGATTATGACACATGATTTTATGTTTGTAGAAACTAAAGAACAATTAGTTACATTGGATACCAAGGGCCACAATATTTAGCCGAGATCTAAATATTCTAACATATATGATGTTTAGATTATAGCTTTTGGGGGGAGACGTTGAAAAGTTACTCAAAACTCTAGAATCTGTAAATCAACCCACAAGTCTAGAGGAACCAAACTATGATACTGAGTAGATGTTTGTATCTTCTACACCTTTTTCCCCTTCACATAGTAATTTTGATCATGATAAAAGCATTGTTTCACAATCTATCTTCATCAACATCCTTCGTACCTAATAATCCATTCTAGTATCATGATGAAAACTTTGAGGTAGGTGAGACATCCACACTACTCCCACTCGAGGAATTCGTGAAGCTCACTAGATCTTAAAGAACATCAAACTAGATGAAGAAGGCAAGATGAAAACAAGAAGTGCCCTCAGAGCAAGAGCACACGAATCATTACTTATTGAGCTAGAACCTATAGAACTGCATCTTGTTCTAAATAATAAACCTCTTACATACCAAGAGTATGAAACATGTATATTTGAAACATACACTAAACCATGAGTATGAATATCTGATAAAAAAGTTACTTGGGATTTAGTCGATCTACCACTTGAAAGAAAGGTAGTTTTAAAAAAATAGGTGTAAAAAAAACAAGTATAAATCAAATGACACCCTTGAAAAACACAAGGTGAGAAAAGTGGCTAAAGGCTTCATGCAAAAGCAAGGCATTGACTACATTGAGATATTTGCACCTACCACAAAAAGGCCCACAATTAGGAGTCTTGTAGCCTCAACTGCACAACAAGGTTGGAATATTCATCAATTAGATGTAAAGACTACTTTCTTAAATGGTGAATTGGAAGAAGAAATATACATGGCACAACCATAAGGTTTTGAAATTATAGGACATGAGCACAAGGTATGCAGACATATATTTGTTTTACATGGATTGAAGCAAGCCCCTCATGATTGGTTTAGCAAGTTGTTAGATTGGATAAAGCAACTTGAATTTGAAGTGTGTGATAACCAAGACATTGATGCAACAATTTTCATCAAGCACAACAAAGACAAAGTCACATACCTCATAGTATTTGTGTATGACTTGCTTATAATAGGTAACAGTGAATACATCATTAACACAGTGAAAAATAACCTTGCAAAGACTTTTGATATAGTTGATTTAGAATTGATGAAATTATATTTGGGCATAGAAGTAACTCAAGAAAATGGTAAAATATTCTTGACCCAAGAGAAATACATCAATGATATTTTAGAGAAGTTTCAACTCAAAGATGCACACCCTGTGACAACACCAATGGAATCAAATCTGAAACTCATTGTGAATGATTAAACACCATAGGTAGATGCAACACTCTATATAATTTTGGTTGGTAGTCTCATCTATGTTACTAATACAAGACCTAACATCGCTTATACAGTGGGGATTTTGGCAAGGTACATGACCAAACTAAAGGAGAGTCACTAGAAAGTGGTAATAAGAGTGTTGAGGTACCTAAAGACAACCCGCAATTATGGCTTGTTGTATGAAAAGAATGCATGTTTCAAAATCATCGCATATGCAGACTCAAACTTTGTAGAAGATAAATACACTGGGAGATCTACATCTTGGTACTTGTTGTTTCTTAGCTTAACACCAATTTCATGGAGATCAAAGCAACAAAATACTGTAGTATATTCTTTAGCAAAAATCTAATATATTATTGTAGCTGAGATAAGCAAAGAAGTGGTATGGTTGAGAAAGTTGTTACACACTCTCGATATCACTCAAAAAGACCCAAGAATGCATGTGGACAACCAATCAACAATCCATATGTCAAAGAATCATGTGTTTCATGATAGGACCAAACACATTAGTACAAAAGTCCACAAAATCTGAGAACTTGTTCAAGATGGTAGAATATAAATGCACTAATATCCAATAGTAGATCAAATTGTCGACATCTTCACCAAGTCACTCCAGAGGGTGAAGTTTGAATAGTTCAAACAACAAATAGGCTTGAGAGCCTCAATATCCTCTTGAAAATGGAGATGCAACAGGACCAGCAAGGTTCATGCTTATTTAATAAACCACCTTCATGTGGGAATAAAGTATTCATTGATCTTTGCTCTATCCCATTCATGAAAACCCCTTGTGGACATTAAAGGATAAGGGTTGTACTAGTTTTGGAAAATCATAACGTATGAAAACCCAAAAAGGCATGGGGGATAACCAAACGATATATGGAGACCCAACGGATTGGAGCTACATTATCATGGACAATTGGCTAATTGGATACACAAAGAGCCACCTGATCTACTCATCTACTGAAATCAAACAACCTTCTACAATTAAGGGGGGATTGAAGACATGTTTATGCTACAAGGTCATGTTTATTAGTTAGGTACCTAATTAATTGTTTTGAGGCTTTAATAAGACCTCATTAGAATAGGTTATTTTAATGTTTAATGTCCTTTAATATTCATTTTAATTTCAAGTAATATGGATTTGGGAACCCTAACCCTAATCTTCTTTCTCAATATATAATTCCATAACACAAAGGCAGAGATGTGTTTCATTATTTCCATTGTCAAAAATCTTCTCCTTATTTTTTCTTGTTTCATGTGGTTGAGCTTGGGCACATAGCATTTATCCTTACTACAAGGTATAATATTCCCATATTTATCAAGAATTTAAAAAGACAAAAAATACACTTGCCAACAATGCTATAAGAAGAGAGCATTCCAATTTGAGAATTACAAGGAAATTTTTTTAATGATGATTTGATGGTGGATGAGAAAGGGAAAGCATATATATGGAGATTTTGGAGCCTTTGAATATTCGATCACCTTTGGAGATCTAAGCACCTCTATACAACCCTAGAACATTGGGTGATTTTGGAGCTTTTGACTTTTTGGTGTTCTTGAATCTTGATGATTCTGAGACCCTTTGTATTTTCAACACCTTTTGTATTTGGGTTTTTAGTGTTTTTTTAATTGGATTTTCGGCACCCTTTGTACTTTAGAACACTTTTTGGAGTTGCATGAAATCTTTCTAAGCAAATATCCACTAGTGTGGACATCAATCTCGATAAGTTGGAACATGTTTATTATTGAAAAGAGCATATATTAAGTCTTCCTAAAATCATGTGCAAGGCAAATTTGTTTAAAAATAAAACATTTCTAAAATAAGGGTATCGTAGGAGGATCATCAAATGCACACTGACATTGTTTATTGATAAATTTGATTACATGTAAATTCTAAGAATGGATAGTTATTTGAATGAATCATCAATGGATAAACACCATTTGAATGAAGCATTGTTTCTTGCTATGGATTAATGTTGTAGTTGTATGAACACATTTTTGCATGCAAAGTTAGATGATTAGATCAAGTTACTTGACGATACATCTTAGCTAGCCAACATCATTTGAACCTCTAAATATAGTAGTACCATAGCTAGTCAATCAAACAAAGAAATAACATTGAAGTTCATACATGCATTGAGTATGAGATTATGTCTCAACAAAGGAGAAACTCTAACTATATAAAGAGAAAACCATCCTCAAGTTGGTTCAAACCATCTAAGTTCTCTATAGAGAACATATTATGGAGCTATGTATACATGTGTCCCTACTATTCTTATAGTCATGTTGGATTAGCTCTTTGCAATCATATTTGCATGCCTAAAATCTACAATGCAAGCATTCATTTAATCATCCAAAAAAATGTTTATGGGTTTTATATCTTTGTTATATGTGGTAGGTTGGATTCCATAGTGCAGATAAGCTAGTCCTTTGGCAGTGTTGATGGCTATGTTCTTATACTACTACTAGATTAAATGGGAGTTGTTCACATTCCCCGTTTAAAAATATGCTCATCTAGGATTCTATTAGCCATGTAGTCATAAATAAAAAATCACGAATACCCTCCATCATCGTCACTGGAAATGCATAAGCCTCTTAAAACTACTATATGTAGGTGTTTTATCCTATATATGATATCCACCTCATTTATGAATGTTGAATCTCCTTAGTAAGTGTATTTTATGATTCTCTTTATCGTGATTCATTGATCATCATGCAACATACCCTTATACATCATCCAAAATCCATCATGCCTGATAACATTATCTTCACTAAAATTATCAATGGCTTTGACATATTTTAGGTTGAACCACACCATGTCGATGTCGGGCTTAAAGTTTCCCTTAAAATTATTTTTTCTCTTCCTTACGAAAAGCTTGTATTGAGCCTTACCATTAAACATTACCCAAAAAAGTAATGGAGACCTAAATTTTTTGAAATAAATTCATTTTGGTCAATGTCAACCCTCTAGAATACTCAACACCAACCACACTCTCTGCTATAAAAACAACTCCATTTCTCATCTTTTGGATCTACCTTCTTCCTCCATCCTCTTCTTCCCTTATCCCCTTATATTTTATAGTATTCAATGTATTTGTTCCTATGTATTCTTTGGTGTATTTATCCTAATATTTTAGTTGTGTATTGGCTATGTATTCATCCCATATTGTGTAATACATTATATGCTATAAAATAATCAATATCTCTTGTATTATTGTGTGTGCATCTCTACAATGTTATTTGTTCACATTTGGTATCTAGAGTCATTGATTTAGGGTATGTTTGTCACAATAAATCTATGTAGAAGAGTCTAGGAAAAACTTGAAGTTCTTGTTCTATAGGCCATTGGTCTTCCTACAAAGTGTTATGTGTGGAATGTGATGGTGAAGTCTATGAGGCCAACAAGTTCTCCAACAAGCACAAGTGACTGCCATTTCTCAACACCTCTTCCAAGATTTCTTATAGTGACATATGCTAGGATAAGGTGATGTTTGCATTCTATTTTAAGGAATGGGTGTTGCTATGCCAAGATACGATGAGTAAGTACAACCATCAAAAAACTTGGTTGTGATATAGGGCTTGATAGTGGCCTTGGTTTGAAATAGGTAAAGTCCTATCGCAAGGAGCTTGAGAGTAGATCCCTCTTCCAAAGGATGGTATCCATTGGCTATCCAAACCCTAGTTTTAGTAGAGATGTTGTCAAACCACATGCCTACCACATATGACCTTGGAGTAATTGCATGGATCCAAACACAAAGTCTTCATTGTGATAAATCCATTTGGAATTTCTAGTGATAGTAAGTTTTTATCCAAGGTTGATACTGGTTTACTTCCTCAGGGAACACATGCACAACATCATATAACGATATAAATTAGATAGAGTAGGAATGTGCAAGCAATAGTAACCTTTGTTGTAACAAATAAAAAAGTGATGGAATACCAAGTGAATAAAATGAAGAGTTGTATGTAATGCCTTTATATAAAGAAAAAGGAATGCATGTAGAATTTTTTTGACTTGTGTTTGGAAACTAAGTAGAATAAAAGGGTAGTCTACATGTCAAAATTATAGAATTTTTGGAAACAACTAGCAGTGAAGTGTTCATTCACTTGTTGGGTGATGTCCTAGGGTGTCGGTGAACATGTATTTTTATTGGTTATCCAACACTTGTTTTCTCTAACATAAGAATGTGCAAGACAAAAATCCACAAGTATAAGGGATACTGCATTAGGGATACCAATCATCGAAATTCGTGTCAAACAAGAGGTTTCCAACTAGAAATTATGATTTAGATGTGGTTAATCATAAGTGCTATTATTACAAGCCTTGTCATTGATCATATATTACTACCTAAACTACTTTAATTATGATGTAGCTTGTGTTGTAGTTTTAGGGTTATTTCATAATATTTGTGGGTGGAGTTTTAGAGGATGATGCATATAGTTATAAAAATATATAGGAAACAGGTGTGTTGATACCTGCTTGATGTTTGTGATATATGTAGAATTATATTTGACTTTGTGAACATAATTAAAAATTTGAAAAAAGAGAGATGAGGAAAGGCATAAAATAGTCTTGAAGAGGAGTTTCATGTAATAAGTCATGTGTAGGAGAGATTTGGGTGATAATATTGGAAAAAACAAAGATTTGTCTTTAGAAAAAAGAAAATGCTATACTCGAAGTGCATGATTGGTGGTACCTGACACCTCTCATTATTGTGTTAAGGAAGATAAATTCCAAAGGCTACAAAAAGTATTCACTTGACTAAATGGGAAAGATAAGGAAACAAGACAAGAAGCAAGCCGAAGCTCAAAAAAATGTGACACTAGATAAGGTTCTTTATTTACAAGAAACAAGTGAATATGAAGAATCATAAACACTTAGGTGCAACTTACAAATGATTCTCAAAGAAGCTAATGTCTGTAAAAATTTCTTTGAGAATGGTATTACATTCCCTATTGATTTTGTGAAGATGATATACAAGGCATTAACCACTCTTAACATGCTTAAGGAGTGTAAAAGGTTAAAGGTCAATCCTATGGTGACAAATGTGTGTTGTGACATAAGAGATATTATCTAAAGAAGACATTGTTGGTGATACTAACTACTTGAACATTGTTGGTGATAATGATATTGGCATTGAAGATGATCATCATGAGGGTAAAGTATTGAATATTCATTGCTATTACAAAGTCCATGGTACTAAAGACCATAGTGATGATGAAGAGATTGGGTGCTTTGAAAAGCACACCAAAGGTATTGGTTCCAAAATAATGAAAAATGAGATATGATGGAAAAGTTTTGGAAAGGAATGGACAAGGCATAAGAAATCCCATAGAGCCAAACATAACACCAAATAATGAAGGCCTTGGTTATGTTGGTCAAACCAAAAGTGGAAACACCAAGTTTGTGAAAGAAGAAACTGATGTGGTGGATGAAATTTTTAGATTAATTCATTGTAGTCATTGTGGATGATCAGGATATATGTTAGCTAAGTGTTGGGATCTACATCCATGTGATATTTATGGTAAAAAAAATCATTATAAAAATTATTTTTGGCATAAAGATAAAATGGCTAACAAAGTACATGTTGATTGTGGATGGCTAGATGTGATAGAATGGAGTAATGTGAAAGAAATGTTGAGTGGGTTTTATAAGAGGATGTCTTGTTCTCAAAAAAGCAAGATAATATATAAAAGGCATCATTGTATTGAAAATGATTTGTCCATATTAAAGGTCTTCTAGTATTGAAAGCTATTACACGAGTCTGAAATGAAAAAAATTTATTGTAACCCCAAAATTTTGATGTAATATTCATAATTCTTGTGTCTTTGTCTTGGATTGTACCAAAATGAATTTATAGGAGGCATTGGAAATAAATTTATGTTGGTTGATGGTGGTCATTGTCGACCTTCCAGAATCCTCAACATCGATAAAATTATTTGTTGTAAAAACAACTCTAGATCTCATCATTTGGATCTATCTTCCTCCTCTTTGCCCTTCTATTTTGTAGTCTCTCGTGTATGTGTTTTGTGTATTATTTGGTGTATTTATCCCTATATTTTAGTTGTGTATTAATCTCATAGTGTATAATATATTCTACTTTATGATTTGATCAATATATCTTATGTTATTGTGTGCGCATCTTCATAATGTTTGTTTGTTCACATAAAAAACATAGCAGAAGGAAGACGATGACGGTGCCCATCATACCATAGTAGAAAATTTGGCGACGAGACATGGTCTTGTGCTAAAAAAGAATGCATAGGATACAAGGTGTCATACCTCTACTTTGAGGTCTAAATTCATTTGTAAAATAATCGAGTGCTCTCATACCAAATGTAAGTTTATAGATAAGGGAAATATATGTGCATAATAGAAAAGTTAGATATCAATTGCTTATTCAAAAGACACAAATTGATGTTGCAATACATATAAATTTTATTCATTGATTCACTACCTTGCAATACAATATTCTTCAATACATCTTGATATTTCAAATATTGTTTCTTGATGCTTCTACACCACTCTAAAAACCATAATCACTAACTTTTTTCTTGATGCTTTTACACCACTCTGAAAACCATAATCAATGCTCTATACAATTTAATCCAACTATGCATAGGTTGGATTATCCACCAAAGTATGAATGGATGGATAATCAATTGGTGAGGATTATAGCAATATATAGAATTATTACAATGCTAATAATAATTATAGGGAATGACACACATACTAAAAATTTCCATATGTATAATTTCTATTTTGTTCCATGTTGATAGAGTTTCTATTTTCCCATGGATACGATTTTGAAAGCTATGTTATTATCCAAGTTGTATTCACCTATTTAAATATCCATTATGCAAAATAATAATCAGTTCTTAGAGTACAATTTTTTTTTTTTTTTGGGTGAGTCTCTGTGTGTGTCTTATTATGGATATTCATCCACATTAGTTGGTTTTAGAGCCTACGATCAGGCATGGGTATATGTTCCTTGTTTAAACCCAGTCCTTTTGGCCATCCCCTCTCCATTCACTGTTGTCTCATCCTCTATCATTGTTGGGATTTCTAGATCCGTCCATCCGCTCTTACATTCCACTATCCCTTTGACTTCATACACTGTGTGATAGATAATTTTTGCATTTTCACTCACAACATCACACATTTTTTTATTGCTTGTACTATTCAATGTTTTCTTGCTAGGGTTCTATCTACTACTTGTGATTGTAGTTATTCTCCCTTGGCACACACTACGATGACACCACATTTATCTTCGCTCATGTGTTTGAATATCCAAAGAAAATCTGCCTTCGCTTTGCAGCCCACTTTGATCGATAGAGTCATTGGCATCTACATGCAAAGCAATCTATGCTTCATCAACATATTTTATTGATGATCGCATCTTCTAATTTCAATGCTCGTTGGTTTCTCTCCACCACTCGATGCTTCTCTATGTTTTGAAGTTGCTCTGGGATCTTCTCCACCATTCCACCTACCACTAGCTTCAGTAGCGATCATCACACACCACCATGTATTACACCAAGTATATCCACTTCGACCTTGGCACGATAGTCAAAAATTGTGTAAATTGGCTCAGGTACCATATGATGAATAGATTAGATACACAATGGAGATTCTATCCTCCTAACACCACCATAAAAACTACATTTTCCACCACCTCATTACTCCACATCATGGTGCCTATGCTCTCTGGCTACTCCTTGCCACATCTATAGAAACCTACTTCCTGCAACTCCGCTGGCTACATCATTGCTACTATCTCTCATTGGCCTACACACCTTGCCTCTTTTACCAAGTGCTCCAAAGCCTGCACTCTCACACAAGGAGCAAGGTATAATTTAGTTTAATTTAATTACCTTATCTAAGGTCTTAAGGCATTTTGTCTTATTTGTATTAAACTAAAAAGAGTAGAAGGTTTTCTTTTATTTCTATTTTATATTAAAAAAAAGAGGAGAAGGTTTCTTTAATTTTATTAAAAAAGTTGTTGGTCAATTTTTATATGTTATTTGTCGAACTTTTGCAACATATTTACAAAGCATTTTATGTTTTATTGTAAACAAAGCCTTGATGTAAAATAAAAAGGCTTTGTTATCTTTCATTTAGTGGGCATCATAATATTTCACTGGCTCCATCTAGACCTATGGCTACCAATGTAGCATAAAAATTAGCTGAGGTTACTGACTTAGTTCTTTCTTTGGCCGACACTGTTAGAGATATCCAATTGCCTTCTTCCTCCCTCTCTCATACTCATTATCCTAAATGTGAAGTTAAAATCTACGAAGGCTTTAGGGATCCTGATGTCCTCAATACCTGGATCTTAGATATGGAGACTTGGTTCAAATTCACTCAAACCTTGAAAGATGAAAATTTTTCGTTTGCCAAGATCAAACTTTCTGGTATGGTTAAGTTTCTCATTACTGAACGCCAAGGAACTCAATACCCCATATCAACTTGGGATGCATTGGTTATGGCCTTGAAAGCCATTTTTTATCCGTCCAACTATTATGATGATCTCCTTAACCATTGGCTTCATATTTTTCAGGGAAAGAATCATCCCATCCAATACTATGTCCATCAATTCAATAGACTACGTGTATTGCTTTGCATTTTAGATCCTACTACTTCCCTTATTTCCAAGTTCAAAAGTGGTCTTCTCGCACACTTTTATTGGAAAATCAAGTACACTTCTTGTACAACTCTTGATGATGTTTTTAAACAAGTACAAATTGCAGAGGAGAAGTTTGCAGCACAACACAAGAGGAACCACTACTCTTCAGGAGGTTCTAAGCCATTGCCTTGTCCTCAACAATATGCACCACGAAGCTCTTCAATTTTTCTCCCTTATCATTCTTCTCCTACTCTTACTCCTCAGTACTCTGCTTCTAAGCATACATTTCATGCTTCTTCTTATTATTATTCTAATGCTAAGTCTTAATTTTTTTGTAATTATTGTAAACATAAAGGGCATCTTAAATCTGAATGTAGATAATTGTTGAAGAATAAAACCTTGTTTGTACAGTCTGATGAGGGAACCAATGATAACCCCATAAAGACTACTAGTGAAGAGAAGTTCTATTAAGAATTGAAAGGAAAATTTAATCTTGTAACGCATCATCATTTTGATGCTTGAGATCATGACAATCTATTCATCATGCATGCTCATTTATGCCATGACTTTGCAGTCGATTGTATCATTGACAATGGCTCGCAAAAGAACTTGATCACATAGTCCATTGTCGATAAGCTCAAGCTCCCTACTTCTCCACATCCTCATCCTTACTCCCTTATATGGAAGGATAGTAAGACCTCTTCACAGATTACATACGCATGTACTCTTGCATTTGCCTTTGGTCCAAAGTTCTGAGATAAGGTCACTTATGATGTAACCCTAATGGATTATTGTGGTCTTTTTCTTGGTAATCCCTATCAATATGATAGACATGCTACATATGATGCTTATAAAAATACATACACATTGCAGCAAGATAATAAAACTACCTCATTCAATCAATTCCAGAACCTACCCAGCACTCCAATACTCTATTTCTAAGTTGTAGACAAGCATGCAAAGCAGTCATTTAAGCACAAGCACTTGCTCTCATTTTCATTCATCCACAACATAAGTAATTTTCATAAAAAGCTTCTAAATCCAATAAACCCAAAGCAATTGATAGCATATTACACAAATATTAAAGTATTTTTCAAGACCCCATTTGCTTGGCCCCAGAAAGGGTCGTTAACCACACTATTGATATAGTCCCAACTGCACCTCTTCCTAATGCCCCCATGTACAAGCAATCACTTTTGCAAATTGATGAAATAAAGAAGCAAATTCAAGACTTTTTAGATAAAGGTTTCATTAAACCTAACATTTATCCGTGTGCCTCTCCTATTATTCTTGTTCTAAAAAATAATTGTACTTGGCATATTTGTATTGATTTTCGAGCATTTAATAAAATCACAATAAAAAATAGATACCCACTCCCTCGTATTGATGATATCTTAGACCAAATTCAAGGAGCTAAGTTTTTAACTAAGATTAATCTCAAAAGTGGATATCATTAGGTCCACATCCAGGCTTAAGATACATGGAAAACAACTTTCAAAACAAATATGGATTTTTTTAATCGCTTGTTATGCCCTTTGGCCTCACAAATGCTCTTGCTACCTTCATGAGTCTCATGAATGAAGTTTTCAGAGACTGCTTGGATCGATATGTCATTATCTATATTTATGATATTCTCATATTTTCTCCTACATGGGAGGCCCATTTGTAGCATCTGGATCATGTTCTTTCTATCCTTCAACAACATCAATTGTATGCTAATTTTCCTAAGTGTTCTTTTGGGCAAAATTCTATTTCCTACCTTGGCTTTATCATTAATGAGCAAGGTATTCAAGTGGATCCTAGCAAAGTAGAATTCCTCCTTAATTGGCCTAATCCTACCACTACCACTGAGTTATGGAGTTTACTTGGCCTAGCCAACTTCTACTATAATTTTATTCCAGGTTATTCCACCATTGCTACTCCTTTGCATAATTTGACTAAGGCAAAATATGTTTTCCATTGGACTCTTACCCATTCCCATGTATTTTCCACTTTGAAAGATAAGCTTTGTTTTGATCTTGTTCTAGTTATTCTTGACCTTAGACAATATTTTGAGATTGAAACCGATGCTTCTCAATTTGCCCTTGGTGTTGTCCTCAAACAAAATGGTCATCCTGTTGCTTATCATTCCTAGTCCTTTTCCATTGCCAAGCAAAATTATTCCACATATGACAAAGAGCTTTATGCCTTAGTCCAAGCTATCAAATATTGGCATCCTTACCTCTTAGGAAAATAAATCATTGTTCATACAGATTATTTGCCTTTGCAGTTCCTCCAATATTAGAATAAAATCCAAGAATCTCGCCACATGAAATGGGCTTCTTACCTTCAATAATTCCACCTTATCCTAAAATACAAAAGGGGTAGTAAAAATTATGTGGTTGATTGCCTAAGTCATCCTCCTTCCTCCCATGCTTTGACTATTGTTACTACCTCACACTTGGGATTTCAGTCTTGGCCTTCTTTGTATCCTCATGACCATGACTTTGCCAAAGTTTTTCAGCATTTACATCATCCTTCCTCTTCAAATTTGGCCCCTTTTCAAGATTATCATCTTAAGGAAGGTTTGCTTTACCACCTGGAAAAACTTTGTGTACCCTATGAGTCTCAACAATCCCTTATTAAGGAGGTAAATTCTACCCTCTATGGTGGTCATTTTGGCAAGCATAAAACTTTTCATCACTTGCAATAGTTCTTCTACTGGCCCCACATGCAATGTGATGTTTTGAGGTATTTGAAGTAGTGCACCACTTGTTGCAAATCCAAGCCAACTAACAGGAATATCAGACTTAGCATGCCTTCACCTATTGCATCTCGTTTGTGGGAAAGTATTTAAATGGATCTAGTCAGTGGTTTTCCTATGATATTCCATCAACATGACTATGTTTTTATCGTAGTTGATCGTTTCAGTAAAATGGCTAAGTTCATCCCTTGTAGAAAAACCAATTTCACTACCAACTTAGCCCAAATCTTCTTTGATGTTGTCTGACATTCCTTTGGTCTACCCACTAGTATTGTCTCTTATTGTGATTCTCATTTTATTGGTCATTTTTGGCATTCCTTGTGGAAAAATTTAGGGGTGTCTCTTAAATTTTCCACAACTTTTCATCCTCAATTCGATGGTTAAACTGAAGTAGTCAACCGTACTCTTATCCAGAGTCCATGTTTTTTACCATTCGTCTCCAACCAAATGGGATTTGAGTCTTACCCACATTGAGCATGCATATAATCAAGCTATCCATTCTTCCACAAGTCACTCACCCTTTGAAGTATATCTAAGTTTTCAATCCTTAGGACCTTATGAGTCACCCTTGTCCCTTCCATATCCTGTCACAACCCATATGAAAAAAGGTCAAGATAAAGCCAATTCCTTCATCCAACATTTGTAGCAGTTTCACTCTAACATTGTTCACATTTTGCAAAAAAAATAGCAGCAATAGAAAAATGCCATGGACAAACATCGTGTTCCACATCATTTCTAGGTGGGAGATAGAGTTTGGTTGCACCTTGATCGTTGCAGGTTCCAAGGGACAGCGCATAGAAAGATCAAACCCATTCGCTTTGAGCCGTACACTATTGTACAAAAAGTGTTTTTGAATGCTTTTTAGCTTGATATTCTAGAGCACTTGGGCATCCATGATGTCGTCAATGTTAACTTGCTTCGACCATACCATGAGTCTACATTAGAGACAGACCCTGTCATTAGTCATCCTGTTGATATTGTACCTAAATTCCAGTTTCCTTTGGAGAATGATCATATTTTTGACACTAGGACATGCCACACTCACCAAGGATCTTCGACTTCCTACCTTGTGGCCAAATGAGGACAACTACCACACCAGGCCCGATGGATCTCTCATAGCCATATGGTTCGTGACTTTCCTTCCCTTTTGACCGCATTGGAGCCCAATGCTCTTACGGTGGGGAGGAATGATAGGGAATGACACACATACTAAAAATTTCCATATGTATAATTTCTATTTTGTTCCATGTTGATAGAGTTTCTATTTTGCTATGGATAAGATTTTGATAGCTACGTTCTTATCCAAGTTGTATTCACCTATTTATAGGCCCATTATGTAGAATAATAATCAGTTCTTGGAGTACAATTTTCAATTCATTCGGGGTGAGTCTTCTTGTGGATATTCATACACATCAAAATAATTTCTCCAAGTTGTTCTTTTCTATTTATAGAATTTTTATTCAAACTTTTGCATGCACTTTTCTATTTTCCAATTGTCTTTCTATCTTAAAAATTGTTTTTTTTATTTCCCAAAATTTTGCACGTGCTTTTACATAATAAGCATTACTTTTCCAACATTCTCCCCCTTAATTGTTAATGTTCTAATTTTCAATTTCATGAAGAAAACTCTCAACTTGCTATTGCAAGTATGCCTACACTGTTGTGCATTTACATTCACATATTTTTGAATCACTTGTTAGTAACTATCTTTCCTTTTTCAACATGGGTTTGATCCCACAACTCAATTAGAAGTCTCCATATGGTAACCTTATCATCCTATCAAATTGCATGGATAACCAGTCACTCCAAATGCCAAGTGTAATAGAGTAGATCACTGCTTATGAGTGTTGGAAATTTGAGCAAGTTTTGTTGTCATTAATGTCAAGAGGTTTGATGTCTAGTTTTTTCATCATTGATGTCACAAGGTTGATTTTCCAAAATGCAAGGAAGTTGTTAAAAGAAAAAGGGTATAATATATTTTTTAAAATATTATATTCCTGAAGAGGCCTAAAAGGTAGCAGACCCAAGCAAAGGGAAGCAAATTTAAGAAAGAAATAATAATATTATAATATTTGGGCAAAAGAAAGAGGTGAGAAATAACAAGGTCCAAGGAATCATTAAAAAAAATATATCCCCGACAAGACCCATTGAGCAGATTATAAAGGTTGGCAAAGGTTTTAATTTAATTTATTTAAATTAAAATATTTTAACCTAAAGGTTAAAATTTTAATTTAAATAATTAATGGTGCATTTAAAGGTTTTAAATCGAATTTAAAATTTGAAAGGGCCAACGTGTTTTAATGCAAAGGATAAAGTATTAATAGGAAATGAATTTCATTTCCAAACATCTCTAAGCAATTATTCGAATACCCAAGTAATAGTAGATTGAGCGCTACATTTTCAAGAGGGAAGAAGAAGCTTGAGTGTTGTTTAAGAAAAGGAGGCGATTGTGTTTAATTTCAAGTGGCACGAGGAAAAACCATCCCAAGGCGCTGGGTAGAGCATACGATGGTTGAAGATGTGGCCAAGGCGCTTCTAAGGAGAAGGTTGTGTTTTCAAATCTCACGCGATGCATTTTGGCAAAGGAGAAGAGAAAGTTTTGGTTTTCACTAAAATTCATTCAACAATATTAGTAGGAGAACGTGGACCTTTGGTTCATGTCTGGGCATGTAGCCCAGGTGGTAGCTTAGCCTTGGGATAAGGCACTATGACAACATAGGTTACGGGTTTGAGTTTGTTGGTTTTTGAGCACTGGTCGTCGAAGCTTTGTGCAATACTTTTAGTGATGTGGACCAACAATTATAAGGTATGCAATTTTAATTTAATTTTGCCAAAGTATTTTGAAATACAGAGGTTGGTTTGAGGCCATGTGATAATTAAAGGGCATGTGTTAAAATCTTAGGGAGTCATAAGGATTGTTGAAATAATATTTTATTTTTGATGCTTAGAAAATAAAATATTGGAGATTATAAGGTGTTAACAAGGGAACTTCATTTTTATGTATTGAATATTATTTTGAGAAGGTTGGAGATTATAAGGTGTTAACAAAAGGAACTTTATTTTTATGTGCTAAATATTATTTTGAGAGTATTAGAGATAATAAGGTATATTTGTGACTTAATATTTTATTGTATTTCTTTAATGGTGAAATAATTATTGAGAAGAATATTTGTGGAGATTTCAGAGATAGATTGTTGCTATCTAACCTAGAATTGGCAAGAGGGTTTTGTTGTAAGTAAAACAAGTTTTGAAGGCATATCTCCATTAAGGCAAAAATGTATGGGTACATAATATTTTTTTTGAAATATTGGAATGATTGTTGTGAAATATAAGGTGGAGTGAAAGGATTGTTTGATAAGCATTGTTAGAAATATTGAGTGAATTATTATATGCTTCACTTGTGAATGTTTAGAGAAAATTTGAGATAGAGAGTGAGGACTAATTGAGTTAGGGTTTGAGACCCACATTGTGCACTTTGTTTGAAGAAGTATGAAAATACTTGTTTAGGGTTAGTGAGCAAGTTGTGTTTCACTAATTAGATGAATGAGTGAAATTCTTGAGCATTGGTTTTGATTTATATTGGAAGCGAATGTGCAAACATTAGAAACCAGATTTGTGAAAGTGATAGAATTAATGATTGATTAGAACATATTGAGTTTTTGATAGAGTACATCATTCTCTAAATATTCCAGAGGTTAAATGAATTATGAATAGAATATGTCTAAATTGCATTAAGATAAAGGAATTACTTTGAAGATTAGACAAAGCAATTTGTGTGCTAGATATGAGATTGATTGAGCATATCTTGTGAGATATTTTGAGCATGTGTTTGAGCAGATTGAGCAAGTCTTGGTGAAGACTTGTAGAAAAATTTGAGATAAGTCTTGGTGAAGACTTGAGAGTATATTTGAGGCAAGTCTTGGTGAAGACTTGTAGACAGATTTAAGGCAAGTCTTGGTGAAGACTTGATAGCAAATTGAGCAAGTTATTGAGAGGAATTAAAAGAAGATTTGAGATAAGTATTGGTGAAGACTTGAGAGCATATTTGAGGTAAGTCTTAGTGAAGACTTGAGAGCAGTTTGAGAAAGTTCTTAAGAGGACTTGAAGGCATATTTGAGGTAAGTCTTGGTGAAGACTTATAGGCAAATTTAAGATAAGTCTTGGTGAAGACTTGTAGGTAGATATGGGTATGATGCAGGAGCATCCGAGGGCAGCAAAGCAATCGAGCATCAACCAAACTTTTGTTATATTTTTTTCTAAGTGTTGTAATGTTATTTTTATCTAAGTGTTGCAAGAAAAATATGTGTCACGATATCGCGACACAAAAAGTGTCGCGATATCGTGACCAAAACGGAAGATAGGGGAGCAGCGGACACAAGGTCACGAAATCGTGACATGTCACGATTTTGTGACATGTCACAAAATCGCGACCATCGCAGGGAAAACAAAGGCGCGGAGACCAAAGGTCGTAAAATCGTGACATGTCACGATTTCGTGACATGTCGCGAAATCGTGACCACCGCAGGGGAAACAAAGGCGCGGAGACCAAAGGTCGTGAAATTGTGACCACCATAGGGGAAACAAAGGTGCAAAGACCAAAGGTCACGAAATCGTGACCAAAGCCGGAGAACAAAGGCTCAGAGGAACAAAGGTCACGATTTCGTGACATGTCGCAAAATCGCGACCAAAGCAGGGAAGGCAAGGCGCGAAAGACGAATGGTTGCGAAATCGCAACATGTCACGATTTCATGACCAAAGCAGGAGAACAGAGGCCGACAGACATGTTGAGTGGTATTTTCACCCGATTGTGAAAACACACTCTCCGATAGGATTTGGGTTCTAAATCCTCTGCTTGCAAAGAAATTAAACAAGTAACTTCTCCAAGGTTCCTGTTATGTTAGCATTTTGCATCTGTGTATTAATAATCTCAAATAAAGATATTAAATTAAAATGTTGGGAACACCTTAGTGGTTGCAAGTAACTGAAAACAAGGGGCACTGTGGTTTATTTTACTGTGAAAATTTAATGATTGTTCATTGAACCCTAATAAAGCAAATGTGATTTGGTCTCTATATGACCATGCTGTAACTTCAAAATAAAATTTAATGAAATGCCATAACATGAAGGAATTATTTATGGATTTTGAAGTTTTTTAATTTTCTTTATTTTATTAAAATTGGAACTTCTAAAAAATAAAGTGCAGCAAAAGAAAATAAAATGTAAAAGAAAAAGAAATTAAAATTGCATTCAGTTGGATGCTATCCCGTCCTGGCAAAACCGAAGATAATGAGATTTCCATGCATGCAACCTAACTTATTGAACCTGCAAAAATGCACAATCCAGGTAATTTAAGTGCTGGTCTCTGGGGTTTCGACTATAATTTTAGATTTAGACATTCGCATGAAGCAACCAAGAGAACTTGCATTAAACTTCACCTATAAGCCTAGAAATCTGAAAAGGGAAAATAAAACAATTAAATCTTGCATGTAGAAAATGACTCCTTTCTTGCCAAAAAGATGCAAATTTTTGAACACTCTGCATTAAAAATAAATCATGTTACAATAGCAGACTCTCTGGTTTTCTCAAAACCAAAAAAAAGGAAGAAAAACACTCCAAACAGGCCCAGAATGGCTTCTCACCTTAGGCACTGCAACTCTGCCCGTAGCGGTTTCCGACCTCTGTATCAATCTGTGCCTCTGTATTTATACTTTCTGGCAATGCTCTTTGTTTCTCCCTGTGACGCTTCGCTTCATCTTCTAGATCGCTTCGTTTCACCTTCCTCGCCTTTTCGTTGCCTTTGACTTCATGTTCGACATCGAGACGCTTGATCTTCTCTGTGACCTGTAACGCTTCTGCAGCCCTTGCACATGTACACCACGTGTTTTGCACTTTTTTGCATGTTTCATAACGGCTCCCTGTAAATCACGACCAAAAATAGCATGTCGTGATATCACGACGTTTTTATGCATGCAACTTTGCTTCTTCACTTTCATCGCGAAAACGCGACATGTCGCGATATCACGACGTTTTTTATGCATGCAACTTTGTCCGCCTTCCTGGCCACAAAAATGTGACATGTCACGATATCATGACAGCTTTTCATTCCATACACTTTGCTATTTTTCTGTCGTGAAATCGCTACGCTTTTTCGTTCGGAGCTGTCTTGCGGCTTTCTGTCACGAAATCATGACACTTTTCTATTCCGTACACCTTGGCTGTTTTCTGTCGCGAAATCGCGACGCTTTTTTGTTTCTTTCACTCTGGAAAATTTTTGTCGTGAAATCATGACACTTTTCTGTTCCGTACCATCGGCCAGCTTTTCATCACGAAATCGTGATGCTTTTCTATTTCGGGCTGCTTTGCTATTTTTGGCTGCGAAAACACGACATGTCACAAAATCGTGACATATTTTCCTTCTGTACGCCTTGGCTTCTTGGAGCTACGAAAACGCGACCTATCGCGATATCGCGACGTTTTTCTGCTTTGTGCCCCTTTGCTGCTTTCTGTCACGAAATCACGACGATTTTTGTGCCTTGCCATGTTTGACTATTTTGACCCACGATTTTGTGACATGTCACGATTTCGCTATGCTTTTCCATTATGTCTTTCTCTCTCCTCTCTGGGCCGCGATGGAGCAACATGTCGCGATATCACGACATTTTTCATTTTGACTGTGACGGAGCAACATGTCGTGATATCGCGACGTTTTTTCATTTTGGGCAGCGACAGCGCAACATGTCACGAAATCGCGACACTTTTCATTTTCTGGCAGCGACGGAGCGACATGTCGCGATATCGCGACACTTTTTCATTTTTCGGCAGCGATGGCGCGACATGTCGCGATATCATGACACTTTTCATTTTTTGGCAGCGATGGCATGACATGTCGCGATATCATGACACTTTTTATCCTTGTGCAATTTTGCCCCTTTTTCTTGATTTTTAGCATCTGGGTCACTGAGATTTTCTTTGAAAGCATGCAAAAAAGGTGGGTCCCCAATTTTGGGGTGTGTTGTGGATCAGCCACAACAAATGGCGACTCTGCTGTCAAATGCTCTTGAGCATTTTAGTGAGAACCCAACCTGGAAGCATACAAACTCGAAAACATGCGTTAGCACATCAAAAATATAAACTCATGCCCCAAAGATCAGAAATACATGAAACATCAGAATCATCAAGTATTAGCTCGGTGTGTGCAATGTATTTCATTCCCTATCGTTTGAAATTGATCAACATTCCATTGTCAGTTTTACATGAATGCATATGTGAGATTATGAATGACTTGTGTAACCTGATAACTATGCTTAGATATTTTGCCCTTGTAAAGGCCTAAACTTTCTAGTATCATGCACAAACATTCAAGATTTCCAAACCCTCTTAGGATCCACTAATTAATTGCTTTATTATATCCCAAAGTTGGTTATGAGTCCCTACTATCTTGAACCCATGTGCAAGTGAATGTGAAATCAGAACTTTTGGGAATCAGACTCCCAACCTAACCGAGATGGGAGTTTAACCCTATCCTTACTATTCTGATTTGGAATTCATTACCTCACTTTGAGCAAAATAATTTAACCAATTATGGAAGAAATGGTCATGCTAGTCTAACCTTTTGGACAAACAGTGGTCTTGTTTTTTAGACAAGACATGTTGCCATGCATGGGCATACCTAACCCCATAATCCATGATTTAGCTTCATTCATTATTATTCTTTTATTCTTGGACATTTGGGATGACTACCCATCCTTGCTAGGGACATGTAGTATGATCCTTTCAATCCAATATTGAGATGAAATGGGAAATATTAATTTTTTTTTTTTTTACTTCTTGGATCTTGGGGATGACTACCCATCCTTGCCAGGGACATGTAGTACAATCCTTCCAATCCAATATGAACAATGGGAAATATTCATTTTATTTCTTGGACTTTGGGGATGACTACCCATCCTTTGCAGAGGACATGTAGTACGATCCTTTCAATCCAATACTTATGATGAAATGAGACATAGGAGATTTGGGGAATCAGATTCTCAACCTAAGCGAGATGAGAATTTATGCCCTATCCTTACTACTCCATGTGGATCAAATCAAAGCTTTGGGGATTTGGATCCTCAACCTAAGTTCGATGAGGATTTAGTCCTATCCTTACTACTCTGATTTTAGGCTTTAAGCTTTATGGAAGTGGTTAAAACCACTGTTCTAAGGATCATGTTGCATAATAGGATAGACATGAAATACTTCTTTCGCCCAACATTTTCTTCCAAGCAAGGTTTTGATCATTTTGCTCAAGGTTCTTTTTAATGTGTATAAAATGTGTTTGGTTCTAGATATCTCAAGACTCAGTTCCCAACCTTAGGATATTCTTCTTATTTATGTGATAGCATAACCTTAAGGGGATTTGACACACTTTAATGATTTGTATTTGAAATGCATATGCAACTAAGATGGCATGCATGTGCAAAGTGATATGTAATATGAATGCATTGTCTTTTGAATTGCAGATGAAATTTTGTCATATAAAACTGACTACTTCATGCATCCCAAGTTTCAAACGATACTATTTAAATGTTTGTGTTACTTGTGGAGCTTCTACAACACAATTCCAATGTTTCATATTTCCCTGATCTAGAAAATAAGTTAGCATCTCAAAAAATTTTGCACATATATATATATATATATTAATATAAAAATAAACTAAACAACTCAAATAAACACACAACTTTAAATTAAAACTTATTCAACACCACAACCAAATTGCAATCCCAAAAATGAAAATTTGAAAACACAAACCAAAACCCAAAAAAAACAAAATCTATATACAAATGTACAATATAATACAAGATGATGAAAAGATTGGATTATCACTTTCTTGGATCCCAAAAATGATTAGAACATTTCAACAAAAATATAATGTGATATGCATGCCAAATGTTGTGGGAATCCCACAAAAACAAGACCAAACCAAACAATGCAACCAATTTCCACTTGCCATGCTCACCATACCAATTTGATTTAGTTCCAATAATACTCCCATAGGTGAGCATCAAATTACTAGAATGATTAGACAATAAATGATTTTTAATTTTATCATGTCTATTCTTTAAAATGCAAATTTCATAATTCCTTCCTTGATTTAGAATTAGGCTATCTTTTTCAAATATGAGACTTTGTAAGCAAGAGCCTATTTCTAAAAATTTTAAAGCCAAATTATTTTCCAAATTTGTAGGCCAATCAAATTTATGTAACAATTTACAAGCATCTAGGATATTTACTAAATTAGGATCATTAAAAGTTTGTATCCTAGATTCAATTAGTATTTGTCGATGAATTTGATTTAACAATTCAAGTGCATCAACTTATTTTCCATTCATTAAAACCATGTTATTAAAGGTGTGATTAAAAATTTTGTTTTTCATTTACCTTTAATGACATTTCATCATAAACATTATTTAAATTCAAAATATGGTCATCATTTTCAATCCTCAAACATTCTTGGTCAAAGCATATGTCCCATGACTCATCTTGATGATCCTTTATTTGAGTTGCTTCCAATTGATCAATCTCTCTGTCATTTGGTTCCAATTCTTTGTTCACTATCCATGGTATCTCTTCATTTGAATCCTCCAAATCATCATGCAAACTTGCATCCACACTTTCAATGAATTTATATTCAACATGATCAAATTTTGTCACCTTTTCAAATCCCGTGAATATGAGATCTTCGTATGATGTAGAAGGTTCAACATCCTGCATATCAAGTGAAATATGAGTTTCATTTATAGGGATGTGAGAAAAGAATGCATTATCATATCTTCCCCAACCATTATAAAAATTGTCATCCAAATCCATAGAATGAAATCCCATGATGTTTGTGACATGATCCTTTGATTCATTCATAAATTCTTTTTCTTCTTTGTCCTTGGCAATAGGATCATTATAATCTTCCAAAATTTGATGAGATTTGAAACCCTCTTCCAAAACATCCTCAAGTTGTATAGTTGTAAGGTCTTCCTTTGAGTAGGCGATTATGTTGTCCTGTATATCAATGGGCACACAAGTTTCATTAATAGTTTTGGAATGAGTGAAATCTTCCCACTTCTTCCAAGAATCATAATAATCATCTTTCAAAATCAAGTGGTGACGTTCAACTACTTCTTCAACATCTTCCAAATCATCAATGTATTTCTCATCAAACTCATCTTCACCTTCCTTAGATGGTTCAATTATTTTCAAAAGTGGGTTATTTCTTGAATTCAAATTTATAAGGCTATCATTGTCCAAATTAGTAACCCATGATTCAATTTTATCATAATTTGGAGGGTGAAGAATTTCTTGATCGTTAATTTTACACATCTCATCAATAGTATCTTCCAAGAACAAGTGGTGAAATTCTATCATGTCTTCAAATTCATTTATTGGTTTTCTCCCAATTTCACTTTCAACCACTTTATTTAATTCCATGGCAGGTTCCATCTTACCACATATATCAAACATTGTTGAATTTAGAACCCCTTCATCTAGATAATCATGTATCTCTACATGATCCTCACTAGTGGATGTTGTCTTATCAATTTGCACCTCCTCGTGAACTACATCTAATGTGGTTGTAAGATTTGGATATTCAAATTCATCCCCTTGATCATTCACCTTAGGTATCATTGGAGTGGAGGGTGCTATGTTTGATGGTTGGTGTAGGTTGGCATCAAAAGAACAATCTCTCACATGAACATGTTGTGCCTTTTCTTCTTCAAGACCTTGTCGTTCTATCTCTTCTAAGACCTCATGAATTTTCTCTAGGGACAAACCACTCAGTTTTTTCTCAATGAGTGAAGCAAGTGTGGGGTGTATGGCTCCTAGGTATACTTCCATGGCTTCCTCTTCTAATGTGTTAAAATTTTCCCACATTTGGGAGTGCAACTCACGAAATCTTCCATTGAATTGACTCAAGGATTCATTAGGCTCTTTACATATGGAGGTAAACCGATTTTTCAATATTTCTAAGTCAGCCTGATTACCAAAATGATGAAGATAGGCTGCTTCTAGTTGTATCCAAGAAGTCCTAACCTCCATGGGTAGTTGGCTATACCAAAAGAATGGTCTATCATCCAAAATGTATGCAAATAACTTACAAGCTACCTCCTCATAAAAAATTTGGAATTTATATAATGTATCCTTGTAGACATGTCGTTTTTGCAAGTATCCTAGTGGTACCTCTTGATTAAAATACCGTAAAAAATCCAATAACATTGTAGGAATTTGATAAGATACCACAGGTATAGATAAACCCTCATAATGATCCTCTATCATTGATACCATTCTCTCTCTTACAGACACTATTTTAGCTCTTAGGGATACCATTTGCTCCTCAAGTGTTGCCATTAGTGAAACTTAAAATGTAATTTCAGAACCAAATCTGTTGAATATTCAACCTGCAAGGTAAAAAAAAAAATCAAGTTAGCATCAACCAAGAGATGTACTTATTAAAATCAAATGTCAAGAAATTGTATGAGACCAAAATTTTCAAAATTAAACCAAATCACATATTTCTGTATAAACAATCAAAAAAATGTTAGAATAATATACAACATACCTAAATTAAAATAGAACAAGTAAATAAATTCGGGCCGTCCTTTTACAATCTGCTGAATGTTAGAGGACTCAAGCATAAAAAAAAAAGTTAAATTTATATTACACTAAAAATAAACCCGTTCGGCCCTCCTAGCACCAATCTGTTGAGTGGTGTTAGAGGAGGCCGAAGATGCTAATCAAATGGACTTGAAATATTTAGCAATGTAAAGCTCTTAAACAATTATAAACCCGTAGCATCTAAAATCATGATAAAATAAACCTCATCCGGCCCTCCTTCTAGCGCCAATCTGTTGAGTGGTATTTTCACTCGATTGTGAAAACACACTCTCCGATAGGATTTGGGTTCTAAATCCTCTGCTTGCAAAGAAATTAAACAAGTAATTTCTCCAAAGTTCCTGTTATGTTAGCATTTTGCATCTGTGTGTTAATAATCTCAAATAAATATATTAAATTAAAATGCTGGGAACACCTTAATGGTTGCAAGTAACTGAAAACAAGGGGCACTATGGTTTATTTTACTGTGAAAATTTAATGATTGTTCATTGAACCCTAATAAAGCAAATGTGATTTGGTCTCTATATGACCATGCTGTAACTTCAAAATAAAATTTAATGAAATGCCATAACATGAAGGAATTATTTATGGATTTTGAAGTTTTTTAATTTTTTTTATTTTATTAAAATTGGAACTTCTAAAAAATAAAGTGCAACAAAAGAAAATAAAATGTAAAAGAAAAAGAAATTAAAATCGCATTCAGTTGGATGCTATCCTGTCCTGGAAAAACCGAAGATAATGAGATTTCCATGCATGCAACCTAACTTATTGAACCTGTAAAAATGCACAATCCAGGTAAGTTAAGTGCTGGTCTCTGGGGTTCTAATCGTAATTTTAGATTTAGACATTCGCATGAAGCAACCAAGAGAACTTGCATTAAACTTCACCTATAAGCCTAGAAATCTGAAAAGGAAAAATAAAACAATTAAATCTTGCATGCAAAAAATGACTCCTTCTTTCTTGCCAAAAAGATGCAAATTTCTGAACACTCTGCATTAAAAATAAATCATGTTACAATAGCAGACTCTCTGGTTTTCTCAAAACCAAAAAAAAGGAAGAAAAACACTCCAAGCAGGCCCAGAATGGCTTCTCGCCTTAGGCACTGCAACTCTGCCTGCAGCGGTTTCCAACCTCTATATCAATCTGTGCCTCTGCATTTATACTTTCTGGCAATGCTATTTGTTTTGCCCTGTGACGCTTCGCTTCATCTTCCAAATCACTTCGTTTCACCTTCCCCGCCTTTTCGTTGCCTTTGACTTCATGTTCGACATCGAGACGCTTGATCTTCTCTGTGACCTGTAATGCTTCTGCAGCCCTTGCACATGTACACCACGTGTTCTGCACTTTTCTGCAAGTTCCATAACGACTCCCTATAAATCGTGACCAAAAATAACATGTCACGTTTTCGCAGCCAGGAAGGCGAACAAAGCTGCATGCATAAAAAATGTCGCAATATCGCAACATGTCGCGTTTTCACGATGAAAGTGAAGAAGCAAAGCTGCATGCATAAAAACATCGTGATATCGTGACATGCTATTTTTGGTCACGATTTACAAGGAGATGTTACAGAAGTTGCAGAAAAGTGCAGAACACGTGGTGTACATGTGCAAGGGCTGTAGAAGCATTATAGGTCACAGAGAAGATCAAGTGTATTGATGTCGAACATGAAGTCAAAGGCAACGAAAATGCGGGGAAGGTGAAACGAAACGATCTGGAAGATGAAGTGAAGCGTCACAGGGCGAAACAAAGAGCATTGCCAAAAAGTATAAATGCAGAGGCACAAATTGATACAAAGATTGGAAACCGTTGTGGGTAGAGTTGCAGTGCCTAAGGCGAGAAGCCATTCTGGGCCTGCTTGGAGTGTTTTTCTTCCTTTTTATAGTTTTGATAAAACCAAAGAGTCTGCTATTGTAACATGATTTATTTTTAATGCAAAGTGTTCAGAAATTTGCATCTTGTTGGCAAGAAAGAAGGAGTCATTTTTTGCATGCAAGATTTAATTGTTTTATTTTCCCTTTTCAGATTTCTAGGCTTATAGGTGAAGTTTAATGCAAGTTCTCTTGGTTGCTTCATGCGAATGTCTAAATATGAAATTACAGTCGAAACCCCAGAGACCAGCACTTAACTTACCTGGATTGTGCGTTTTTGCAGGTTCAATAAGTTAGGTTGCATGCATGGAAATATCATTATCTTCGATTTTTCCAGGACGGGATAGCATCCAACTGAATGCAATTTTAATTTCTTTTTCTTTTACATTTTATTTTCTTTTGCTGCACTTTTATTTTTCAGAAGTTCCAATTTTAATAAAATAAAGAAAATTAAAAAACTTCAAAATCCATAAATAATTCCTTCATGTTATGGCATTTCATTAAATTTTATTTTGAAGTTATAGCATGGTCATATAGAGACCAAATCACATTTGCTTTATTAGGGTTCAATGAACAATCATTAAATTTTCACAGTAAAATAAACCACAGTGCCCCTTGTTTTCAATTACTTGCAACCACTAAGGTGTTCCCAACATTTTAATTTAATATATTTATTTGAGATTATTAATACATAGATGCAAAATGCTAACATAACAGGAACCTTGGAGAAGTTACTTGTTTAATTTCTTTGCAAGCAGAGGATTTAGAACCCAAATCCTATTGAAGAGTGTGTTTTCACAATCGGGTGAAAATACCACTCAACAAGACAAAAACGAAACGGAAAGAGAAGGCTTGACAGAGGAAATGTCACGATATCGCGACATGTCACGATATCACGACGAGAGCAAGAGAGAGAAAGCGCAAGGAGGCATTCTGCTCATCCAATTCCAAGCCCTTCCATAGATCCTGGTGTAACTGCCTCTCCTCCGGTGATCTGTTACACACTCAGGAACTACTGGCTCTGATACCACTTGGTGGAGAACAGATCTTACACAAGACAAAAAACCAAAGAAACAAGAGACAACAATTTCTTATTCAATACTTTGGAAGAAATTTACAAGAATATACAGCCCAAACTACCATTTGCCAACCCCCTCATTACAATCCATGGGTTTTTATCGAGGTCCCGATCCTCTGTGCTTTCAAACTTCCCACGATCTACAATTGCCACCTGGGACAATTTTGGAAAGTTGGATTAATGAGACTCTGGGTGAGGTGCGCGACTGGCTGCCATATCCAACAAAATCTTCTTCTTGATCTGTTGCTTATTGGTAGTTGCTTTAAATGCATCTTCCAGATATCCTACGTGAGTGGCCAACATGCCCGTTGAAATCCTTCTTTGGAACTGCTGCTTCACTACCGCTAACTTGCCATGCACGAAGGTAGTGAAGAGGAAGATGATGAAGAAGAAGACCAACCTGAGGAAGAAGAAGAAGTAGTAGATCCTACTCAGGCCAGACTATACAAAGCCATATCCCAGATTGGGAAGAGGCCGAAGATGGAGGTTTCCACATATTTCAAGAACCTTGATCTAGAGGAATTGATCGACTGGATCAACGATCTGGAAGAGTACTTTGAGTACGAAGAGGTTGAGGACCCTGATAGGGTCAGATTCACAAAGACCAAACTGAAAGGTCATGCTAGCATTTGGTGGAAAGGAGTGCAACTGGAGTGAAATAAAAGAGGGAAAGAGAGAATAACTAAGTCAAAATGGATGGCAGAAAAGCTAAAGAGGTAGTTCATCCCTGGTGATTATGAGTTAGACCTGCTAAAGAAAATGCAAGGATTAAGGCAATCAAGCAAGTCTGTAAAGGAATACACAGAAGAATTTCATAAAATAATGATTAGAACATGCCACTCAAAGGCCAACAAGGAGAAGGTAGACCGTTACATTAATGGGTTACGAGAAAGTATTCAGGAAGAACTAAGTCTAGTCCGGATGACCACCATAGAGGACGCTTACCAATTTGCTTTAAAGGTTGAAGAGAAGCTCAATAGGAGGTTTGAAAACAAGCAAAGAGGAAGAGGTCATGGCGGAAGAACCGGTGGAAGGAATAGTGGAAGAAGAAATGAAGATTCTCAAAAAAATGGAGAAGGTAGCAGCAATCAAGAACAAAGGAGAGAAAATATAGACCGCCCCCGTAATCAAAATAATGGTTATCAAGGGGGAAGAGGCAGATCTGGACATGGCCAGGGAAGAGGAAGATT
Organism: Wollemia nobilis; assembly: GCA_028583015.1. Classification (NCBI taxonomy): domain Eukaryota; kingdom Viridiplantae; phylum Streptophyta; class Pinopsida; order Araucariales; family Araucariaceae; genus Wollemia; species Wollemia nobilis. The sequence continues at coordinate 1,613,572 of JAQPPZ010001870.1, forward strand.
CTGTGGAACTTTCTTCCAGTGTGGGGAAGAGGGACATCACCAATATGAGTGCCCACATCAACGAGAAAGAAATAATCGGAGGTCGAAAGGAAATGCTAGAGTAGTAGTCACTAATGAAGATGCTGGATCTGAGCATTCTGAAGAAGCTGAGAGAGGAGAAGTAATGATTTCAAGGAGAGTCCTACTGAATGAAGAAGGAGCTACAGATCAGAGGAAAAGCTTATTCTGCACAAGGTGTAAATGTGCAAGTAAGATTTTCAACATTATCATTGACAACGGTAGCACAGATAACCTAGTTTCAGAGGGAATGGTTACAAAGCTACAACTAGAGAGAAAGAAAAACCTGCATCCATATCGAATCACATGGTTGTAGAAAGACCATAAGGTTTTGGTCAATGAAAAGTGCCTGGTAAAATTTAGTATTGGAAATTACCGTGATGAGGTTCTTTTCAACATTCTGCCCATGGATGTGTACCATTTGCTGCTGGGAAGGCCATGGCAGTTTGACAGGTGTGCAGTTCATGATGGCCGAGCCAACACCTATTCCATGAACAAGAATGGAATGCGTCATAAGTTGAAACCCCTGAAGGAGGTGGAAGAAAAGGTATGTGGCAGTGCAAGAATTTGCTTGGTTGACGAAAGAAAAATTTTAGATGATTTAAAGCATGAACATATGTGTTATGCATTAATTCCTAGAGTCAGGGATACAGAATGCAAAGATGCCCCAACAAAATTCCAAGATCTATTGAAGGAATTTCCAGATATCATGTCTGATAATGTGCCTGAGGGTTTACCCCCAATAAGAAAAATCAGTCACCATATTGATTTGGTGCCAGGGTCAAGCTTGCCCAATAAGGTTGCACATAGAATGACGCCTGTAGAAACTGAAGAACTAAACAGGTAGGTCCAGGAGTTGCTAGAGAAGGGATTGATTAGGGAGAGTCTTAGCCCGTGTGCAGTACCTGTAGTACTAGCACCCAAGAAGGATGGAGAGTGGAGAATGTGCACAGACTCTCGGGCAATTAACAAGATCACTATCAAATACAGATTCCCATTGCCAAGGATGGATGATATCATGGACTGTTTGAGTGGAGATGAGTACTTCACGAAGATTGACCTAAAAAGTGGTTATCATCAGATCCGTATCCGAGAAGGAGATGAGTGGAAGACAGCCTTCAAGACAAGAGAGGGCTTGTATGAGTGGTTGGTCATGCCATTTGGGCTGTCCAATGCACCAAGTACCTTCATGCGGCTGATGAATGAGGTACTAAAAGAGTTTTTAGAAAAATTTGTCATTGTTTATTTAGATGATATATTAATATTCAGCAGAACCCTGGAGGAACACCTGATGCATATTATGAGGGTTTTTGAAAAGTTGCGGGAGGAGCAGTTATTAATAAATCTGAAAAAGTGTAATTTTGTCAAGAAAGAATTAGTATACCTGGGATTTGTAATCTCAACAGAAGGTCTAGAAATGGACCCAGAGAAGGTGAGGGCTATCATAGAATGGCCTACCCCAAGAAGCACAACAGAGGTAAGATCATTTCACGGTCTAGCCAGCTTTTACAGAAAGTTCATAAGAAACTTCAACAGCATTTGTGCACCCCTCACAAAAACAATGAGAGGGGATAAGAAAGAATTCAAGTGGACCTTAGGGGCTGAGAGGAGCTTTGATGCATTAAAGAAAAATGTCACAAAATAGCCTATTTTGGCACTTCCAGACTTCAACAAAGTATTTCAGGTCGACTGTGATGCCAGTGGCAGTGCAATAGGGGTTGTACTGAGCCAAGAAGGCAGACCTGTTGCTTATTTTAGTGAAAAGCTCAATGATGTTCAAAAAAATTATTCAGTTTATGACCAAGAATTTTATGCTATAGTTCAGGCTCTGAAGAAGTGGAGGCATTATTTGTTGCCAAAAGAGTTTGTTCTATTTACTAATCATCAGGCATTGTAGTACATCAACAACCAGACAAAATTGAATCAGTGGCACATGAAGTGGGTTGAGTTTCTCCAAAGCTATACCTTTGTGTTAAAGCATAGAAGTGAGAAATCAAACAGAGTTGTATATGCCTTAAGTAGAAGGAAGAATCTTCCGATTGAAATGACAGTGGAAGTGGTAGGATTCGAAGAACTGAAGGGCTTTTATCCTAAAGATCTTGATTTTGCAGAAGCCTGGATGGCTTGCTTGGCACCTGCTACTGTGGACAGGACAAAATGGTTAGATTTCCTAATCCAAGATGGAATGTTGTTCAAGGGAAGTAAATTATGCATTCCAAGGAGTTCCATGCGGGATAACTTAATCAAGGAAAAGCACAGCGGAGGACCCGGTCGGGCATTTTGGTCGGGATAAGACCATTGCCCCGGTGAATGAAAATTACTACTGGCCGCAACTTCAAGCAAGATGTGAAAAAGTTTGTGCAAAGTTGCAGAATATTCCAGATGGCAAAAGGTGTAAGGCAAAACACAGGATTATACCAGTCGTTACCTGTACCTGAGAGGCCATGGGAGGACATCAGCATGGATTTTATTCTTGGGTTGCCGAGAACACAAAGGGGAAATGACTCTGTATTTGTGGTGGTTGACCAATTCTCCAAAATGGCACATTTTATTCCCTGCCAGAAGACAAGTGATGTAGTTCACATTATAGGGTTATTTTTCAAAGAAGTGGTACGACTTCACGATCTACCAAGAAGCATAGTTTCTGACAGAGATACAAATTTTGTTGGGTATTTCTGGAGAACATTGTGGAAGAAGCTGAAGACAGATCTAAAGTTTAGTTCTGCATACCACCCACAAACTGATGGACAAATAGAGGTGGTAAATAGAAGTCTGGGTAATTTATTAAGATGCTTGATAACAGATAAACCCAAGGGATGGGATTTAGTTTTGCCGTAGGTGGAATTTGCATACAAAAATTTTGTCCATAAGAGTACAAAAAAATCTCCATTCCAAATCATATATGGAAACAGTCCGAGAAATGTTTCTGAGCTGAGAAAATTAGATAAAGGAGAAAAGTGCAGTGCAAAGGCTGAGGAATTCACGAAATAGATGAAAAACCTGCATGAAGAAGTGAAGAAACAAATTACAAAAATGAATACTCAGTATAAAGCAAGAGCAAACCAAAAGCGGCGGTTCAAAGAGTTCGAAGTGGGGGATGAAGTCATGGTCCATCTCAGAAAAGAAAGATTTTCAGCCAAAACTTATAACAAGTTGAAGATGAAGAAATTTGGGCCATGCAAAATACTGAAAAACGGTATTCAGGCAATGCATATGAAGTGGAATTGCCAAGTGGGCTTGACATTTCACCTATTTTTAACATATCAGATTTAGTGGAATACCATGAGGGAAATAATATAGAGGCACCAAGTACAGAATTGTGGAGCATTCCAAAGTCTAACCCGGCCATAGAAGAGATCGAAGAAATATTAGATACGCATGAAGGCAGAAGCACAAGGAACAAACAATATTCTAAATATTTGATCAAGTGGAAGGGCAGAACTGTAGAAGATGCAACTTGGTTATCAAAAATAGAGGTTGACCGCCTGGGTCTTCCTCCCAAAGATCAGAAGTGAAGATCACTTCTCAATCCACCCTGGGTGTCTGATGCAGGAGCATCCGAGGGCAGCAAAGCAATTGAGCATCAACCAAACTTTTATTGTTATATTTTTTTCTAAGTTTTTCAAGAAAAATATGTGTCACGATATCACGACACAAAAAGTGTCATGATATCGTGACCAAAAATGAAGATAGGGGAGCAGTAGACACAAGGTCGCGAAATTGTGACATGTCACAAAATCGCGACCACCACAGGGGAAACAAAGGCACGGAGACCAAAGGTCACGAAATCATGACCACCACAGGGGAAACAAAGGCACGGAGACCAAAGGTCATGAAATCACGACCAAAGCCGGAGAACAAAGGCACGGAGGAATAAAGGTCACGATTTCACGACACGTCGTGAAATCATGACCAAAGCAGGGAAGGCAAGGCGCGAAAGACGAATGGTCACGAAATTGTGACATGTCATGATTTCACGACCAAAGCAGGAGAACGGAGGCCGACAGACAAAAATGACGCGATATCGCGACAGGTCACGATATCGCGGCCAAAACGGAAAGAGAAGGCTTGACGGAGGAAATGTCGCGATATCGCGACAGAAGCAGGAGAGAGAAAGCATAGGAAGGAAATGGTTGCGATATCGTGACATGTCGTGATATCATGACCAAACAGGAAAATATGCACTCCTAGCTTTCTTAAAGGTGGCCCTTCGTGCACGACAAGTTAGCGGCAGTGAAGCAGCAGTTCCAAAGAAGGATTTCAACGGGCATGTTGGCCACTCACGTAGGATATCTGGAAGACGTGTTTAAAGAAACTAACAAGAAGCAACAAATCAAGAAGAAGATTCTGTTGGATATGGCAGCCAGTCACGCACCTCACCCAGAGTCTCATCAATGCAACTTTCCAGAATTGTCCTAGGTGGCAATTGTAGATCGTGGGAAGTTTGAAAGCACAGAGGATCGGGACCTCGATAAAAACCCATGGATTGTAATGAGAGGGGGTTGGAAAACGATAGTTTGGGTTGTATATTCTTGTAAAATTCTTTCGAAGTATTGAATAAGAAATTGTTGTCTCTTGTTTCTCTGGTTTTCTGTCTTGTGTAAGATCCGTTCTCCACCAGGGTAAGTCTTGGTGAAGACTTATAGGCAGATTTGGGTAAGTATTTGTGAAGAATTGAGAGCAGAGTTGATTGATTAATTTATTCAATATTTATGTTAAGGCTTGGGCCAAATTTAAGTAGAGTTGATTTATGATTTGATCAAGCTTTGTGTTAAAGCTTGAGGATAGATTTGTGGATAAATTTTGGTGTAGATTTGAGAGCAGATTTCTGCTAGACCTAAGATAGAGTTAGAGCAAATTTATACTACACTTGGGATATATTTGGGTGTAGATCTAAGATAGAGTTGAGAACAAGATTTGGAGGTGACAGAGAAAAGGACAACAATCTCCAATGGATATATATCCATTACCCAGGGTAGTGAGGATAGAGGTATTCTATGGATAGAGATCCACAAGATACTACAATGGAGGCATAAGTGTTCTAGAAGAGCACTAGCCAGAGCATATGAGAAAAAGTTCTTCTATGGATAGAGATCCATACACCAGAGCACAGGGAAAGATTTATCTTGTGGAGTGTTATCCATGAAGTAACTAAGAAGATAGAGTTCTTCTATGGAGAGAGATTCACGAACTAGTTAAGGATAAAGGGTACTCCTTGGTCAAGTTCCACGAACCAAAGAAAAGGGGAAAGGTTTCTCCTATAGAGAGAGATTCACAAAATAGAGCCTAGGGGATTGATGTCTCCTTTGAACAAAGGTCCATAAATATTGTAATAGGGAAGTGATTACCAAGATATTTGTTGAGAAAATTTTAGTGAAATATTTTCTCCGTGGAGTAGCCCACATTAGGTGAACCACGTTAAATTGGTGTCTTTATTGTGTGTGATGATTTGTGCATTACTTTGATTACTGCTATTGATATTGCCATTGATTATATTGGATAATATTGGGAAAGAAAAGTAAAAGTTGATCTTATACTGTTCACACCCCCTCTCAGTATAAGCTTGTGTTATTCAATTGGTATCAGAGTGGGTTCCTTCGAAAGAGTTTAACAACTTGAAGGAAAATTTTATAGGAACACAGATGGCATCTTAGAGTGGATCTTCAGTAAATAATGTACCATTGTTCGATGAGAACAATTATACATTTTAGAGTGTAAGAATGAAGACTTAACTGATGGCACAAGGAATTGAGACATGGCAAATAGTTGAGGATGGATACACACCTCCAATTAGTCCTCCTATAGATAAAGATGGTAAGATCCTACATCTGTATAATGAAAAGGAAATGAATGAAATCTTAAGTGATTTACATGAAGCAGAGTTTATAAAAGTTATGCATTGCACATCAACAAAAGATATTTGGGAAAAGTTGAAGAAAATATATGAGGGATACAAAAAGGTCAAAATAGAAAAATTGTAAAATCATAAGAAACCATTTGAAGACTTGAAGATGAAGGATGAGGAAGACATTGCTACCTACTTACTTTGTGTGGATGAGGTTGTTAAATCCATGCAAGGACTTGGGTTTAAAGTTGAAGAATCATATGTTTGTCAAAATATTTTAAGGTCACTCCCTATGAGGTATAGTGAAAAGGTTTTAGCCATAGAATAAATAAGAGATATTGAAACTATGACAAGGGATGAGTTACATGGAACTCTCGTAGCCTTTGAGATGAGAATATGAAAGGATCCTATCCCCAAGAAAGAGGAAGCCTTCAAAGTAGCAAAGAAGACAAAAGATAAGAATTCAGATTCAAGTGATGAGTCATACAATGATGAAAAAGTAAACTATGACAGAAGGAAAAAGGACTTAATAAAGCAAAAAGGTACAAAAAAATTAAATGTTTTAAGTGTATAAAATACGATCACTATGCATCTAACTGTCTAGAAGCTGGAAGTAGTAGTGGTGAAGAGAAATACGATCATAAGAACAAGGAAGTAGGAAAATTCAGGTATCAAAAGAAAAATAAGTATGAACAAAACAAGCATGAAAAGAAGTTTTTCCAGAGGCATAAGAAGAGATTTTATGTAGATAAGACAGGCAAGATTTCAAGTGATAGTTATGAGAGATATTCAAATAATGAAGAAGAAGAAATTCTATTTATGGTAGTATAAAAAGAAGATGTTGAAAAAGAAGCTAAAAGGGAACCAAAAATACTCAAATGTTTTGTGGTAACTTTGGTCATCTTGAAGATCACTGTACAAGGAATTGGTTTAGTGATAGTGAAGAAGAATATGAAGATACTCTTGATTTTATAGAGGAAGAATCAGAGAATGAATGCACGGTTGATATAGAAATAGAACTTGTTACTCCCCTTAAAGAATTAAAAAATGTTAGGAAGCATAATTCAAAATTTAAGGATCAGGTTCAAGAAGATGAGAAAACAAAAGCAAGGCTTATACAAGATCTCAATGACTTGAGAGTTAAAATTGAAAAGAAAAAAGGAGTTGAAGAAGACATGATTGAACAGTTAAAGATAAAAGAGCAAGAATGTGAAATATTAGAGCATGAAGTAGCTTCACTAAGAAAGGAAGTGAAAGAGTCTAAAGACAAGATACACAAGTTTGGGAAAATATCCAAAACCTTGGATAAGATTATTAGTGTGCAAATATCTTCATTAAACAAGATAGGAATTGGTTTTGAAGAAGGACAAAGAGAACAAGGAGAGGAGTCAAAATCAAGCTCCAAAGAAGAAGAAGCTTCAAAAGAAGAGAGTGAAGGAGAAAGTGAGACTTATAAGGATAAGTTGAAAAATAGAAGGTTCACTAAGGAAGGAAACAATGCACAAACAAGGAACAGAGAATATTACAGGGAAGAGACTAAGAGACCAATGGGGTAAAGACAAGACTTCTTCAATGGACATCGCTTCTCATGTCATAGGTTTGGTCACAAGGCTATGCAGTGCAAGACACATGAAAAGAAGTAATATGGTTTCACCAGGAGAGATTTCAAAAATAAATATCTCTTTCAAGGGTATTTCCACTCTTGTAATCAACTTGGTCATAAAATAGTTCATTGCAGGGTTCATGATAGGAATGGATATGGCTTCACTAAGAGGAACTTCAAGACATTTGCACCTTCTAGGAATCATAAAATTAAGTGTTATAAGTGGAATAATGTTAGATAATAGCTAAGTGGTGTAGAACAAAAATTTCAGAGACAAGTAGGAACATGAATAGTCAAAAGAATTAGAAGGATCAATTGAGAAATAAGATGGACAAAGAAAAGAGCAGTGTATACTGGGAGTAGAGATACTCCCACCCCAAAATTAATCACCTTAAGGAGAGGAGGTGGGGAGGGGGCTAAGCTAAGAGTCCTATATTTAGCCCCAAAGGATTCCCTTTACCATCTATGTCAAAGGGGGAGAGATTTGAGTTAAGAGGAGAGCATTCAGTCAAGGGGAGCAATTTCTTAGGGGGAACAAAACTGAAAAATATAAAAGGAATGTTTTAAAAAAAATGGGTTGCCATCAATGACAAAGGAGGAGATTTTTGGAAATTTGAGCAAGTTTTGTTGTCATTGATGTCAAGAGGTTTGATGTCCAGTTTTGTCGTCATTGATGTCATAAGGTTGATTTTCCAAAATGTAAGGAAGTTGTTAAAATAAAAAGGTGTAATATTTATTTTAAATATTATATGCCTAAAGAGGCCTAAAAGGTAGAAGACCCAAGCAAAGGAAAGCAAGTTTAAGAAAGAAATAATAATATTATAATATTTAATATTATAATATTCGAGCAAAAGAAAGAGGTGAGAAATAACAAGGTCCAAGGAATCATTAAAAATATATATCCCGACAAGACCCATTGAGCATATTATAAAGGTTGGCAGAGGTTTTAATTTAATTTATTTAAATTAAAATATTTTAACCTAAAGGTTAAAATTTTAATTTAAATAATTAATGGTGCAAATTTTAAAGTATTTAAATCAAATTTAAAATTCGAAAGGGCCAACGTGTTTTAATGTAAAGGATAAAGTATTAATAGGAAATGGTTTTCATTTCCAAACATCTTCAAGCAATTATTTGAATGCCCAAGTAATAGTAAATCGAGTGTTGCATTTTTGAGAGGGAAGAAGAAGCTCAAGTGTTGTTTAAGAAAAGGAGGCAATTGTGTTTAATTCTGAGTGGCATGAGGAAAAACCATCCCAAGGTGATGGGTAGCGTAGACAGTGGTCGAAGATGTGGCTAAGGCGGTTGTAAGGAGCAGGTTGTGGTTTTGAATCTCACGTGATTAGTTTTGGCAAAGGAGGAGAGAAAGTTTTGGTTTTTGCCAAAATTCATCCGATAGCATTAGTAGTAGAGCATGGACCTTTGGTTCACGTCTAGGCATGTAGCCCAGGTGGTAGCTTAGCCTTGGGCTAAGGCACTATGATGGCATAGGTCACAGGTTCGAGTTTACTAGTTTTTGAGCGTTGGCCGTCAAAGCCGTGTGCAATACTTTTAGTGACATGGGCCAACAATTATAAGGTATGCAATTTTAATTTAATTTTGCCAAAGTCTTTTGAAATGCGGAGGTTGGTTTAAGCCCATGTGATAATTAAAGGGCATGTGTTAAAAAGCTTAGGGAGTCATAAGGATTGTTGAAATAATATTTTATTTTTGATGCTTAGAAAATAAAATATTGGAGATTATAAGGTGTTAACAAGGGAACTTCATTTTTATGTATTGAATATTATTTTGAGAAGATTGGAGATTATAAGGTGTTAACAAAAGGAACTTTATTTTTATGTGTTGAATATTACTTTGAGAGTATTGGAGATAATAAGGTGTATTTGTGACTTGATATTTTATTGTATTTCTTGAATGGTGAAATAATTATTGAGAAGAATATTTGTGGAGATTTTGGAGATAGACTATTGCTATCTAACCTAGAATTGGCAAGAGGGTTTTATTGCAAGTAAAACAAGTTTTGAAGATATATCTCCATCAAAGCAAAAAGGTATGGGCACATCATATTTTGTTTGAAATATTGGAATGAATGTCGTGAAATATAAGGTGGAGTGTGTTAGTCTTACAATGGCACTAAGAGGGTGGGTGAATCAGTGTAGTTCTTTAAACTTAAATTCACATCTCTTAAAACAAAAATAATGAAACCTTAAAACCAGATAAAGCAGGTATCACAAGAGAACATCACACAACACAAGATTTAATGAGGTTCAGCAATTTGGCTACTCCTCAAGAATGACTGCTTGGACTACCATCCAAATCCAGCCTTTGCAAAGCACCAACTTTACAATCAATTTACCAGCACCTACTAGAAGGAGAACCAACCCCTTATTTATCTACACCAATAGAAAGGAGCACCAACCCCTAATTTACCAGCACCAACTGGAAGGAGCACCAACCCCTTATTTACCAGCACCAACTAGAAGGAGCACCAACCCCTGATGCCAAGCATCAACTTGGACTTCAATTCTAAAACTAGAAGATTTATAGTGAGATACCTTTGCTTTTGCATGACCTTGACTAGTCTTCTTCACCTTTGCACCCTCTGCGCACTCTGCTCTCTCTACACAATCACTTCACACACTCTGCTTCGTTACAACTGCACTTTACATTCGTCTTTGCCCTTTGCACTCTCTGTTCCTCCTTCTTTCTTTGCGCAATCACAGACGCACTTCAGACAATTCGACATGAATCTTCGCTCACTTTGTGCACTTTACCATCATCTCGCTGCTTTTGCACTTTCTGCACTCTTACGGCCACATTTCACACTTCGACACGCATTCGACGACTTATCCAACAACTTCACAATTCTCCAAACAACCCTCCTTTTATAACAACATTTTCATGATGAAAACCCTAATCTTAGTTGGCTTGCATAACAACTGAAAACCCTAAAATTAGTCGGTTGTTCGTCGGTCTTCGTCGGCTTCAACTTAACCACAAAAATACAACATGTCGCGATATCGCGACACTTTTTATCCTTGCTCTTTTTCTTGCTTAGGCCTACGAAAATACAACATGTCACGATATCACGCCATTTTTTTCTCTCTCCTCTTTCTCTTTGATTTGGCCCGCAAAAATACATGTTGCGATATCGCAACATTTTTTTTCTCTCTCCTCTTTCTCTTTGCCTTGGCCCACGAAAATGCAACATGTCGGGATATCATGACACTTTTTTCTCTCTTCTCTTTTTATTTATTTAGGCCCGCAAAAATACAACATGTCGCGATATCGCGACACTTTTTTCTCTCCTCTTTTTCTTTACTTAGGACCGCGAAAATACAACATGTCGCGATCTCGTGACACTTTCACCTCCGTATACTTCGTCTTTGCTTTTGTCATGAAATCGTGACACTTCTACCTTTGAAGTCTTCTCTGCTTTTATCGCGAAATCATGACACTTCTGCTTTCGTATTTTACTTCTTTGCTTTTGTCACGAAATCACGACACTTCTACTTCTGTACTTAGCTTCTTTGCTTTTGTCGTGAAATCACGATACTTCTGCCTTCGAAGTCTTCTTTTTTTCTTTTGTCGTGAAATCATGACACTTCTGCCTTTGAAGTCTTCTTCTTTGCTTTTGTCACAAAATCGTGACACTTCTGCTTTCGAAGTCTTGCTTTCTGCTTTTGTCACGAAATCATGATAGTTCTGCTTCGTACGCTTCCTCTCTTTCTTTTGTCATGAAAATGCAACATGTCGTGATATCGCAACACTTTTTCTTTCTCTTCCTTCCTACCCTTTTCGAGTCACGAAAATGCGACATGTCACGAAATCGCGACACTTTTTCTTTCTCTTCCTTCCTACCCTTTTCGAGTCATGAAAATGCGACATGTCACGAAATCGCGACATTTTTCCAACTTACTTTCTCTCTATCGCGAAAATGCGACATGTCATGAAATCACAACACCTTTCCAACTTACTTTCTTTCTCCTGTTTTAGTCGTGAAACTACGACATGTCGTGAAATCATGACACTTTTCAAACTTACTTTCTCTCTCCTATTTTAGTCACGAAAATGCGACATGTCGCAAAATCGTGACACTTTTCCAACTTACTCTCTTTCTTCAAATTTGTCACAAAATCGTGACACTTCTTCCTGTTTTCTCTTTTTCTTCCAACATGTCACGAAATCGCGACAGTTTTTCACTTTCCTTTTTCTCTTCCAACATGTCGCGAAATCGCGACACTTTTTCTTCCATACTATCTTTCTTGTAATATGTCACGAAATCGTGACACTTTTTGTACTTGCCTTTTTCTCTTCCAACATGTCACGAAATCGTGATAGTTTTTCCTGCTTGTGCTTTCTCTTCGAACATGTCGCGAAATCGTGACAGTTTTTCTTGCTTGCCTTTTTCTCTTCCAACATGTCACGAAATCGTGATAGTTTTTCTTGCTTGCGCTTTCTCTTCGAACATGTCACGAAACCGCGACAGTTTTTCTTGCTTGGGCTTTCTCTTTGAACATGCCATGAAATCGCAACAGTTTTTCTTGCTTGCGCTTTCTCTTCGAACATGTCGTGAAATTGCAACAGTTTTTCTTGCTTGCTCTTTCTCTTCGAACATGTCATGAAATTACGACAGTTTTTCCTGCTTGCGCTTTCTTTTCGAACATGTCATGAAATCACGATCATTTTTCTTTCTTCTCAACATGTCACGATATCGCAACATGTTTTCTTTCTTTCTCAACATGTCGCGATACTGCGACAGTTTTTCTTACCAGTTGTATATGTTGCGATATCACAACACTTTTCTTACTTGTATTTTTCTTTGATCTTTTGCATATGGGCCACTTCGGTCTTCTTGGAAAATCACTATACAAACTCTGAGTACCCTTTGAACTTCTGTCTTCTACATCTGAATATCTTTTGAACTTCTTGTCCACTGCATCAACAGATCTATCTGACTATTTTGACATTAATGACAATACTGTTGCTGCACCTTGCTCAAAAATCCCCCCCTTTGTAATTGTTGGCAACACATGTGCAATTTCCTGTAACTCTTCTCATCCTTTGACAATAATACCAAAGGGCTACTGCAGACTCCCCCTGAGTCCATGCACAACATTCTCAAGCAAAATTGATTACACTTAGCAAAAATCATGAACATGACCAAAAAGATAATCAAATACTTAAATGCTCCCCCTAAAAATGTGATCCCTATAGCTAGTAAATTCTTGGGAAGTGTGACCACTCGAACAATCTATCTCCAAGATAGAATGCACCTCCACTGGTACTCTTTCTATCATCGACACCTCCTGCCCAATCTACATCTGAATATGAAATAAGGGTGAAGTCTTTATCTTTTGGATACCATAACCCATATTCCATAGTACCCTTGAGGTACATAAGGGTGAAAAGGCTTGTTTCAAATCTGCTTAACAAGATCACACAGAACTTATCCAATCTCATAGAATCATAAAGAGAATTGTTAGAGACTCAATATGTTCTATACTTAATGCTCAATAAATATATCAACTAAATCTCATAGAAGCATAAAGAGAATTGTTAGAGACTCAATATGTTCTATACTCAAATCTCAATCTCAACTCAAATCAAGAATAGTTTATTTTATGGAACTTGAACAACCACATGCATCCAATCACTTGACTAGGCTCAATCAACTCTACTCAACCAATCACCTCAATGAACAACCCTTTATCGCAAACCCTAGTCGAAGCATGTATCAACCAACTCAAAATGTTTTCAACAATGATCAACCACAAATATCACATAACAATGATACTCATTTTCTTATCAAACCCTAACTCAAGTTTTTCACACAACTAATGTTTTCAACAACAATGCTTATAAAACAAGGTTTAATAACAACTCTCAAACAAGAAAACCTTGAAGCATTAAACCAACCACTTTCAAAAAAGAAACCACAATCAATCCTTTCACTCATGTCACATGAGTCTCCTTGGGATTAGCCTGAAATCGTGCTACCATGCATACTATGCTCGGGGTGCCTATTTCAAGCCATATATCTTCAACTTACAAACCAATTTGGGATCATAACCAAGCTGGAAACCATATGGCTGCTTAATATAAACCTCTTCTTCAAGCTTCCCATTAAAAAAAATGCTAATTTCACATCTGTCAAAAAAATTGTCAAGTGACTCACACTTGTACCAACTTTTGTCCAACACTGTACCGACACTACAATTTTACTGCCAACTCTGTGCAAGCATCAAATAATGTACCACAACACCAACCAAATCCATTTTTACAATTTCAAATTGGTCTATGTTTTCTACAGTCACCGTTGGTCACACCTTACTTTCAACTATTCGAATCAGGAGACAATATTTTGTCAAACACTTCACGACCAACTATAGTGCACCTTACTCAAACTCATACTTCTGGACCTCGGATAGGTACGATTCACAAAGCAAAGTTGCTCATATTGATGAGCTAAACAAGAATCAATAATCAGACTTCAATATTTTCACCACAGTGTCATAATAGATCTAACAATCTTCACGTCAATGTGTAGTTCAAATACCCACTACTTTTATCGAAACACATATATGCGGCTAGAGCAACATTCTTTCACTAACAAAATTATCTGAACTATTATAATCCTTAACTTTGGATAGTGGAAGTAAGAACCATCACCAGTACAACAATGACATATAGCAATACTACCAATAATGAGAACTCTCAATTTAATCACCACCCTTCATGGCACTTCCACAAACAACTACATGAACTGAAAACACACTTCAACAACTATACGACAACTCCCCCTAACTACTTGTCTTTCATCCTCAAAAACCCAAACAAATACATAGGAGCATTAAAATAAAACTTTAAGATTGCTCCCCCCTGAGGATGTGCTACCTGGAGTTGCTTAGTTCAATAGAGGAGTAGTCTCCTTCAGTCAAAGGAGACACGATTTCCTTTCTTCTATCTTTCTCCAAACTTTCTTGAACTCGGGCTTGGATTTTTCAACTGCATCCCTATTTTGCACCTTTTCATGAACTCGAAAATTTCTCTTGTGTGGTTGTCTCTTGTGCATCCTTGATGAATGATTATTTTCCTTTCTTTTATGTACATGATTTATTCCCTATCTGTGTTGCGTTCTTTGCGTCTGATGAAATCTACTATTTTGCCTTAGATTAGATACAAAAGTGCTTGGACAAAACCTTGCTATGTGCCCATGACCATTACATTGAAAACATTGTACATAGTGTTCACTCATAAACACAGATGTATTTCTACCAAAATAACTCTTTGATTTATTATTCAATCCACAATAAGTTGCCTTGTGACCATACTGGTTGCATCTGAAACAATAGCCATTAAAAGTATTATTATGAATAGAGTGAGAGTGATAGAACCTCTTTTGTTGTGGCTACTTTGTTGTAGATCTCCTTTGATATTTTCTTCCTTTTGAAGATTCAGATTGAAATTTTTCTTGCTTCGATCCTTCAACAGTGAACTTCTTCTTCTCTACAGAGTTCGAAGATGAAGATTGTTCAGCTTCATATCCAATACCATGCTTATCCATGGAGCTTCTTTGTTGGCTTATCATTTTATCTAGCAACTCTATGCTCTTCTCGAATTTGAGATTTGTATTGGCCTCTTCTAGTTGTTTCTTCAATAAAATAATCTCTTCCTCTTGTTTGCAGCAACCAATCTCTTTCTCATTGATCTATGACCTGAGAGTTTCTTCAATCCTCTTGAATTCTTCTACCTGTACTTTCAAACTGGTTATTATTTCATTTGCATCATCAAGATTTCTTGAGATTTTGATGCAGGAGCATCCGATGGCAGCAGAGCAATCTTGCATCAACTACAAAAATTTTTTCCAAGTATTAGCTTTGATGTCACGATATCGCGACATGTCAAGAATGTCGCGATATCGCGACATGTCGCGTTTTCGTGACTCAAGAAGGAGAGAGAAGGCACGACACTAAAATGTCATGATTTCGTGACATGTCACGAAATCGTGACACCGACATGGTAGAACGAAGGCAGCAGAAGGGAATGTCATGAAATCGTGACACCGACACGGTAGAACGAAGGTAGCAGAAGAGAACGTCACGAAATCGTGACATGTCACGATTTCATGACATGTCACGAAATCGTGACACCGACGTGGTAGAACGAAGGCAGCAGAGGAGAATATCACGAAATTGCAACACCAACTCGATAGAGCAAAGGCATTAGAAGAGAATGTCATGAAATCGTGACCAGAAGAACATGGGAAAGGCCAGAGGAGGAAATGTCATGATTTTGTGACATGTCACGAAATCGCGACCAAAAGAAAGAAAGAATAGCCGAAGAGAAAGATGTCACGATATCGCGACCCGAAGGAGAAGGAGACAGCAAGAAAGAAAAATGTCATGATATCGCGACCCGAAGGAGAAGGAGACAACAATGAAGAAAAATGTCATGATATCACGACCCAAAGGAGAAGGAGACAGCCAGGAAGAAAAATGTCATGATATCACGACATGTCACGATATCGTGACCCGAAGGAAAGGAAGGCAACAAGGAAGAGAAATGTCACGATATCGCGACATGTCGCGATATCGTGACATACTACTGGTTCTCGATTCGAGAAAGCCCGCATCCCTAGATGATGTTTTTCGAGGCGGTCAGGGCCTCATTAGTGCATGATTTCTTGCCCGATAAGCTTGCTGAGCATGGCGGCCATTCGAAGACTGCGCCCAGAGGTCAGACGGCTCATCAATGCATGTTTCCATGGCTAACCCAGTGGTAGTTGCCAGATAGGGAAAGATGAAAAGGCTCAGTGAGACTGGATGTATTCTGGCAGGTGGGTCATTAATGGCCTAGAGGGTCGGGACCTCGAAGGAGGTCCAGACATGGATATAGAAATAGGTGGTGCATGAAGGAAGGAGGGGGAGAAAAGACAGAAAGAAAACTACGCCTGTGGGCTAGTATTGTAATTTTTTTGAAAGTTTAATGAAATGAAAGCTTGAGTGATTCTCTGTGAGAGTGTGTCCCTATCAAGTGGTATCAGAGCGGGAGTTCCTGAGTGTGTGAGTAGATCATCGAAAGTGAGGCAGCTTGCACCAGGATCTATGGAAGGGTTGTGAGAAGAGAGTGAAGCAGAATGCCTCCATGAAGAAACCATGGTGGTGGGAGAAACATGGTGCCAGCAGAAGATTTCAGGGCTCTATAGAGGCAAGTTCAGGCCCTGCAAGAGGAGCTGCACAGAGGACTTGAACCCAGAGGAGAAGAAGGAAGTGAAGATGAGGATGATGAGGAAGAGGACCAGTTTGAGGAAGAAGAGGAGGTTGTAGATCCTGCACAAGCCAGGTTATATAGAGCCATCTCTCAGATTGGAAAGAGACCAAAGATGGAGGTTTCTACGTATTCTGGGAACCTTGATCCAGAAGAGTTGATTGACTGGATCAATGATTTGGAAGAATACTTTGAGTATGAAGAAGTTGAAGATCCTGATAGGGTCAGGTTTGCCAAGACCAAGCTGAAGGGTCATGCCAACATATGGTGGAAGGGAGTACAGCTGGAAAGAAATAGAAGAGGAAAGGAGAGAATAACCAGATGGGATAGAATGGTAGAGAAGTTGAAGAGACAGTTCATTCCAACTGACTATGAGATGGATCTGCTAAAGAAAATGCAAGGTTTGAAATAGGCAAGCAAGTCTGTCAAGGAATACATAGAGGAGTTTTACAAGATTGTAATCAGAATAGGCCATTTAGAGGCCAACAAGGAGAAGGTGGCCCATTATATTAATGGGTTACGAGCCAGTATTCAAGAGGAGTTAAGCCTGGTCAGGATGACCACCATAGAGGATGCTTACCAGTTTGCTCTGAAGGTTGAAGAGAAACTGAACAGGAGGTTTGAGAGCAAGCAAAGAGGAAGAGGTCATGGTGGAAGGACTGGTGGAAGGACCAGTGGAGAAAATTATAAAGGACAGAAGAATGTTGGTGAGGCCAATAATACCCCAGAGCAGAAGGAAGTAAGCACCTACAAACCCCGTGATTAGAACAATGGTTATCCGAGAGGGAGAGGCAGATTTGGACGTGGATTTGGAAGAGGAGGATTCCGTGGAACCTGTTTCCACTATGGTGAAGAAGGGCATCGAGCATTTGAGTGTCCACAACATCGAGAAAGGATGAATAAGAGACCTGAGGGTCTTGCCAGAGCTGCTGTAGCAGATGAAGATGTTGAATCAGAACATTCTGAGGAGGCAAAAAGAGGAGAAGTTATGGTCACTAGGAGGACCCTGTTGAATGAGGAGAAAGGATCAGACCAGAGAAGGAGCCTATTTCGCACAAGGTGCAGAA
The DNA here is from genome assembly GCA_028583015.1 of Wollemia nobilis. Taxonomy (NCBI): domain Eukaryota; kingdom Viridiplantae; phylum Streptophyta; class Pinopsida; order Araucariales; family Araucariaceae; genus Wollemia; species Wollemia nobilis. Next base: position 1,631,414 of record JAQPPZ010001870.1, read on the forward strand.
GTTTGGGTAAGGTCTGCAATATTATCATAGATAATGGTAGTACTGATAACTTGGTTTCAGAAGAAATGGTTGCCAAGTTACAGTTAAAAAGGAGAAGACACCCGCATCCATACTGGATTGCATGGTTGCAGAAGGACCATAGAGCTTTGGTCAGTGAGCAATGTTCAGTGAAGTTCAATATTGGGAATTACTGTGATGAGGTCCTGTGTGACATCCTGCCCATGGATGCTTGCCATTTATTGTTGGGAAGGCCATGGCAGTTTGATCGATGTGCAGTACATGATGGTCGTGCAAACACCTACTCCATGACAAAGAATGGAGTGCGCCATAAGCTGAAGCCCTTGAAGGAGGCGGAAGAAAAGGTATGCAGCAGCGCTAGAATCTGTTTAGTTGAAGGAGGAGAATTTTTGAATAGTTTAAAACATGAGCATATGTGCTATGCATTAGTTCCTAGAGTTAGAAAGGAAGAATGCAGGGATACCCCTGTAGAAGTCTTAGGACTATTAGAAGAATTTCTAGACATCATCTTTGATAATGTGCCTGAGGGTTTACCACTAGTGAGAAAGGTCAGTCACCACATAGATTTGGTACCAGGATCTAGTTTACCCAATAAGGCAGCACATAGAATGACTCCTACAGAAACTGAAGAACTGAACAGACAAGTCCAAGAGTTGCTGGGAAAGGGACTGATTCGGGAGAGTTTGAGTCCATGTGCAGTACCTACAGTACTAGCACCAAAGAAGGATGGAGAGTGGAGAATGTGTACAGACTCTCGAGCCATTAACAAGATCACCATAAAGTACAGATTTCCCTTGCCAAGGATGGATGACATTATGGACTGTTTGAGTGGAGCCAAGTACTTCACCAAGATTGATCTGAAGAGTGGTTATCACCAGATCCATGTCAGAGAAGGAGATGAGTGGAAGACAACCTTCAAGACCAGAGAAGGTTTGTATGAATGGTTAGTCATGCCATTTGGGCTGACCAATGCACCCAACACATTCATGCGATTGATGAATGAGGTATTGAAAGAGTTCTTAGGCAAGTTTGTCATTGTCTATCTGGATGATATTCTAATATTTAGCAGAACTCTGGAAGAGCATCTGATGCACATCAGAAAGGTTTTTGAGAAGCTACGGGAGGAGCAGTTGCTGATTAATCTGAAGAAATGTAATTTTGTGAAGAAGGAGTTAGTGTACCTGGGATTTGTTATCTCAGCCGAAGGTCTAAAAATGGACCCAAAAAAGGTAAGAGCTATCATTGAATGGCCTACTCCGAGAAGCACGACTGAGGTAAGATCATTTCATGGTCTAGCAAGTTTTTACAGGAAATTCATTAGGAATTTCAGCAGTATTTGTGCACCCCTTACAGAAACAATGAGAGGGGATAAGAAAGAATTTAAGTGGACCTTAGGAGCAGATAAGAGCTTTGACATGTTGAAAAAGAAGGTTACAGAGCAACCTATTTTGGCACTTCCAGATTTTAATAAGGTATTTCAGGTAGATTGTGATGCTAGTGGTAGTGCCATAGGAGCTATTTTGAGTCAAGAAGGTAAACCTGTTGCCTACTTTAGTGAGAAACTCAATGATGCTAGAAAGAAGTATTCAGTTTATGATCAAGAATTTTATGCTATAGTTCAGGCTCTAAAGAAGTGGCGACATTACCTATTGCCAAAAGAGTTTGTTCTATTCACTGATCATCAGGCCTTACAGTATATTAATAGTCAAGGGAAGCTAAATCAGAGGCACCTAAAGTGGGTTGAGTTTCTACAGAGTTATACCTTTGTGTTGAAGCACTGGAGCGGAAGGTCAAACAGAGTTGCAGATGCCTTAAGTAGAAGGCAGTGTTTGTTGACAGAGATGAGGGTGGAAGTGGTAGGATTTGATGAACTGAAGGGTTTGTACCCTAAAGATCCTGATTTTGTAGAAGCCTGGAAGGCTTGCTTGGCACCTGTTACTTTGGACAGGACCAAGTGGCTGGATTTTCTGATCCAAGATGGAATGTTGTTCAAAGGAGGTCAATTATGCATTCCACGGAGTTCAATGAGGGAGAATATGATAAAGGAGAAGCATAGTGGGGGACTAGCTGGACATTTTGGTCGAGACAAGACCATTGCCCTTGTTAGTGAAAACTACCATTGGCCACAGTTGTCGCAAGATGTGACTAAATTTGTGCAGGGTTGTAGAGTATGCCAGATGGCTAAGGGAGTAAGACAGAATACAAGAATGTATCAGCCATTACCTGTACCAGAGAGACCATGGGAGGACATCAGTATGGATTTTGTTCTTGGCCTACCAAGGACACAACGAGGGAGTGACTCCATTTTTGTTGTGGTTGACAGGTTTTCGAAGATGGCTCATTTTATTCCATGTCAAAAAATGAGTGATGCAGTTCATGTTGCAGGCTTGTTTTTCAAGGAGGTGGTACGCCTTCATGGTCTACCCAAGAGTATAGTATCTGATAGAGATACCAAATTTGTGGGTTATTTCTGGAAGACTTTGTGGAAGCAGCTGAAAATGGATTTAAAGTTCAGTTCTGCGTACCATCCATAGACTGATGGGCAAACAGAGGTGGTGAACAGAATTTTGGGTAATCTCCTAAGATGCCTGGTGGGAGATAAGCCCAAAGGATGGGATTTGATTTTGCCATAGGCAGAATTTGCTTACAACAATTCCATCAATAGAAGTACAGGTAAATCCCCATTCCAGATTGTGTATGGGAACAACCCAAGGCATGCTTCTGAGTTGAGAACGATGGGTACAGGAGAAAAGAGTAGTGCTGAGGCTGAAGATTTTGTAGAACACATAAAGAGTTTACATGAAGAGGTCAAACAACATATCGATAAAATGAATGCTCAGTACAAAGCCAAAGTCGATCAGAAGTGGCGTTTCAAGGAGTTCCAAGTGGGAGATGAGGTCATGGTTCACCTGAGAAAGGAAAGGTTTCCTAGAAAAACCTACAACAAGCTAAAAATGAAGAGGTTTGGACCATGCAGGATCATAGGTAAAAGAGATTCGAGAAATGCCTATGAAGTGGAACTGCCAAGTGAGTTAAATATCTCACCTATTTTTAATATTTTAGACTTGGTAGAATACCATGAAGGAGGTAATGGTGAGACACCAAGAACAGATTTGTGGGATATTCCAACATCTACTCTAGCAATAGACGAGATCGAAGAAATACTAGACACGCGAGCTGGCAGAACTACCAGGCACAGGCAGTATTCTGAATATCTGGTCAAGTGGAAAGGTAGGCCTATTGAAGATGCAACTTGGTTGTCAAAAGTAGAGGTTGACCATCTGGGTCTTCCTCCAATAGTACAGAAGTGAAGAACACTTCTCAATCCACCCCGGGTGTCTGATGCAGGAGCATCCGATGGTAGCAGAGCAATCTTGCATCAACTACAAATTTTTTCCAAGTATTAGCTTTGATGTCACGATATCGCGACATGTCAAGAATGTCACGATATCGTGACATGTCGTGTTTTCGCGACTCAAGGAGAGAGAAGGCACGACACTAAAATGTCATGATTTCATGACATGTCATGAAATCATGACATCGACACGGTAGAAGGAAGGCAGCAGAAGAGAATGTCACAAAATCGTGACACACAGTAGAACAAGGCATGAAGAGGATGTCATGAAATCGTGACACCGACATGGTAGAATGAAGGTAGCAGAGGGGAATGTCATGATTTTGCGACATGTGATTTCGTGTCATGTCACGAAATCGCAACACCAACTCGATAAAACAAAGGTAGCAGAAGAGAATGTCGCTAAATTGTGACCAGAAGAACATAGGAAATGCCAGAGGAGGAAATGTCATGATTTTCGCGACATGTCATGAAATCGCGACCAAAAGGAAGAAAGAATAGCAAGAAAGAAAAATGTCGCGATATCGCGACCCGAAGGAGAAGGAGACAACAAGAAAGAAAAATGTCATGATATCGCGACATGTCACGATATCGCGACCCAAAGGAGAAGGAGATAACAAGGAAAAAAATGTCACGATATCGCGACATGTCGCGATATCGCGACCCGAAGGAGAAGGAGACAGCAAGGAAGAAAAATGTCGTGATATCGCGACATGTCGCGATATCGCGACCCGAAGGAGGAAGGAGATAGAGGAAGAAAATGTCACGATATCGCGACATGTCGCGATATCGTGACCCGAAGGAAAGGGAGGCAACAAGGAAGAGAAATGTCGCGATATCGCGACATGTCGCGATATCGCGACATACTACTGGTTCTCTGTTCGAGAAAGCCCGCATCCCTAGACAGTGTTTTTCGAGGTGATCAGGGCCTCATTAGTGCATGATTTCTTTCTCGGTAAGCTTGCTGAGCATGGCAGCCATTCAAAGACTGCGCCTAGAGGTCAGACTGCTCATCAATGCATGTTTTCATGGCTAACCCAATGGCAGTTGCCAGATAGGGAAAGATGTAAAGGCTCAGTGAGACTGGATGTATTCTGGCAGGTGGGTCATTAATGGCCTAGAGGGTCGGGACCTCGAAGGAGGTCCAGACATGGATATAGAAATAGGTGGTGCATGAAGGAAGGGAGGGGGAGAAAAGATAGAAAGAAAAACTATGCCTGTTGGCTAGTATTGTAATTTTTTTTGAAAGTTTAATGAAATGAAAGCTTGAGTGATTCCTTGTGAGAGTGTGTCCCTATCAGATTTCCTTATTCCTTTTTCTTTCTATCTTCAATTCTTCTAGAGCTGCAATTAGTTCCTCTTTCAAATTTATTTATGTATCAATTTCTTCTTCATCACATTCCTGTTCTTTTTTTGTTTCTCTTTTAGAATCATCCTCTAGGATTTCATCAACTCTCAGCATATATGCCTTTATGTTCTCATCGTTATTCAACTTTAAAGCTCGACCTGAGCTTGATGTGTTTGTAACTTGACCTCCTTGATCTCATCGTCTCCTTCATGAATACTTCTTAGTTTGTCCCATATTTTTTTTACCATTTTACAACTCATGATCTTTACCAGTTCACTGTCTACTAATCTGCACATGATAGCATTCCTTGCTTTTGAGTCATTTTCAAACAGATTCTTACTGACAGTATCGGTTGGAGGAGTGATGGGTATTGTGTATCCACTAACTACTAAATCTCAAATGGTGTATCCCAAAGCACAAAGATATGCCTGCATCATGAATCTCTAGATCACGTAATTAGTTTCGTCAAACAAAGGTGTTTTGTTTGATGAGAAGTCTTCAACATTTTTTGATTCAATTTTCTCTTCCATAGGAACTGAAACTGACTGAGATGCCCTTTTGAAGGAGGATCTATTCTTCTTACCCATTGCGTACTAATCTAAGATCAACCCTGACTGATTTAGCCTGAGAAGGGAACTTGGCTCTGATACTAATATTAGTCTTACAATGTCACTAAGAGGGGGGGTGAATCAGTGTAGTTATTTAAACTTAAATTCACAGCTCTTAAAACTAAAATAATGAAACCTTAAAACTAGATAAAGCAGGTATCACAAGAGAACATCACACAACACAAGATTTAATGAGGTTCACCAATTTGGCTACTCCTCAAGAATGACTGCTTGGACTACCATCCAGATCTAGCCTTTGCAAAGCACCAACTTTACAATCAATTTACCAGCACCTATTGGAAGGAGAACCAACCCCTTATTTATCTACACCAACAGAAAGGAGCACTAGCCCCTGATTTACCAGCACCAACTAGAAGGAGCACCAACCCCTGATTTATCAGTGCCAACTAGAAGGAGCACCAACCCCTGATGCCAAGCATCAACTTGGACTTCAATTCTGAAACTAGAAGATTGATAGTGAGATACCTTTGCTTTTGCAAGACCTTGACTGGTCTTCTTCACCTTTGTGCTCTCTACGCACTCTGCTCTCTCTGCACAATCACTTTGCACACTCTACTTTGTTACAGCTACACTTTGCATTCATCTTTGCCCTTTGCACTCTCTGCTCCTTCCTCTTTATCTACACAATCACAGATGCACGTAGGACAATTCGACATGACTCTTCGCTCACTTTGCGCACTTCACCATCATCTCGCTGCTTCTACGCTTTCTGCGCTCTTACGACCACATTTCACACTTTGACACGCATTCGACGACTTATCCAACAACTTCACAATTCTCCAAAAAACCCTCCTTTTATAACAACATTTTCATGATGAAAACCCTAATCTTAGTCGGCTTGCATAACAACTGAAAACCCTAAAATTAGTCAAATGTTCATCAATCTTCATCGGCTTCAACTTAACCGCGAAAATACATGTGATATCGCGACACTTTTTCTCCTTGCTCTTTTTCTTTGCTTAGGCCCGCAAAAATACATGTCACGATATCGCGACATTTTTTTCTCTCTCCTCTTTCTCTTTGCTTTGGCCCACGAAAATACAACATGTCGTGATATCGTGACATTTTTTTTCTCTCTCCTCTTTCTCTTTGCCTTGGCCCACGAAAATGCAACATGTCGTGATATCACGACACTTTTTTCTCTCTTCTCTTTTTCTTTACTTAGGCCCACAAAAATACATGTCGCGATATCGCGACACTTTTTCTCTCTCTTCTCTTTTTCTTTACTTAGGCCCATGAAAATACATGTCGTGATATCGTGACAATTTCACCTCCGTATACTTTGTCTTTGCTTTTGTCACGAAATCGCGACACTTCTACCTTCGAAGTCTTCTTCTCTGCTTTTGTCATGAAATCGTGACACTTCTGCTTTCGTACTTTAATTCTTTGCTTTTGTCATGAAATCGTGACACTTCTGCTTCGTACTTAGCTTCTTTGCTTTTGTCGTGAAATCGCGACACTTCTACCTTCGAAGTCTTCTTTTTTGCTTTTGTCGTGAAATCGTGACACTTCTACCTTTGAAGTCTTCTTCTCTACTTTTATCATGAAATTGTGACACTTCTGCTTTCGAAGTCTTGCTTTTTGTTTTTGTCACGAAATCGCAATAGTTCTGCTTTTGTATGCTTCCTTTCTTTCTTTTGTCGTGAAAATACGACATGTCACGATATCGCGACACTTTTTCTTTCTCTTCCTTCTTGCCCTTTTCAAGTCGCAAAAATGCGACATGTCGCGAAATCGCGACATTTTTTCTTTCTCTTCCTTCCTACCCTTTTTGAGTCAGGAAAATGTAACATGTCGTGAAATCATGACATTTTTCCAACTTACTTTCTCTCTCCTGCTTTAGTCGCGAAAATGCAACATGTCGTGAAATTGCGACACTTTTCCAACTTTCTCTCCTGTTTTAGTCGCGAAACTACGACATGTCCCAAAATCGTGACACTTTTCAAACTTACTTTCTCTCTCCTATTTTAGTCGCGAAAATGCGACATGTCGCGAAATCATGACACTTTTCCAACTTAGTCTCTTTCTTCGAACGTGTTGTGAAATCGCGACACTTCTTCTTGCTTTCTCTTTTTCTTCCAACATGTCGCAAAATCGTGACAGTTTTTCACCTGCCTTTTTCTCTTCCAACATGTCACGAAATCGCGACACTTTTTCTTTCGTACTATCTTTCTTGCAATATGTCGTGAAATCGCGACACTTTTTCTACTTGCCTTTTTCTCTTCCAACATGTTGCGAAATCACGACAGTTTTTCCTGCTTGCGCTTTCTCTTCGAACATGTCACGAAATCGTGATAGTTTTTCTTGCTTGCATTTTTCTCTTCCAACATGTCACGAAATCGCGACAGTTTTTTTTGCTTGCACTTTCTCTTCGAACATGTTGCGAAATCGCTATAGTTTTTCCTGCTTGCGTTTTCTTTTTGAACATGTCACGAAATCGCGACAGTTTTTCTTTCTTCTCAACATGTCATGATATCGCGACAATTTTTCTTTCTTGCTCAACATGTCACGATATCGCGATAGTTTTTCTTGTCTGCTATATATGTTGCGATATCGCGACACTTTTCTTACTTGTCTTTTTCTTTGATCTTTTGCATATGGGCCACTTTGGTCTTCTTGGAAAATCACTGTACAAACTCTGAGTACCATTTGAACTCCTATCTTCTGCATCTGAATATCTTTTGAACTTCCTGTCCACTGCATCAACAAATCTATCTGACTGTGTTGACAACAATAAAAATACTGTTGCTGCACCTTGCTCAACAGAGTGAAGGATTGTTTGATAAGCATTGTTGAAAATATTGAATGAATTCTTATATGCTTCATTGGTTAATATTTAGAGAACATTTGAGATAGAGATTGAGGACTATTTGAGTTATGGTTTGAGACCCACATTGTGCACTTTGTTTGAAGAAGTATGAAAACACTTGTTTAGGGTTAGTGAGCAAGTTGTGTTTCATTGATTGGATGAATGAGTGAAATTCTTGAGCATTGGTTGTGAGTGATATTGGAGGTGAATGTGCAAACATTAGAAACCAGATTTGTGAAAGCAACAGACTTAATGATTGAGTAGAACATATTGAGTTTTTGATAGAGTACATTATTCTCTATATGTTCCAGAGGTTAAACAAATTTTGAATAGAATATGTCTAAAATGCTTCAAGTTAAAGGAATTACTTTGAAGATTAGATAAAGCAATTGAGATCATTGTGTGCTAGATAGGGTTATGCATAAGGGGTTAGACTGAAAATGTACTTGTAAAAATATGGTGAATCCTAATCAAAATCAAGGTGAATCATGACGAATCCAAAGCAAATCAAATTAATCATTTTCACATCAAAATTTGGGGCATTTGAAGTCCTAAAAAGTAATGTCATATTTGGTATAAATTTTTACTTATTATATCATTTTATAACTTCATAAAAACACCACCATTAGATTAAGCTCAAAAAGAGCTTTCCAACGAGTACAAATATGCCTATGTTTGGATATATATTGTGGCGAATTGACCCTAAGAAAAAAATTGGTCTTGAAAATTTTAGGCAAATGGGCCGACATCGAGGGTCCTCATATTCGCCAATTTTCAATTTTGAAAATCCTAATATTCATCCAATTGACGAATATTCACCACTATGCATAACCCTGGTGCTAGATATGAGATTGATTGAGAATATCTTGTGAGCTATTTTGAGCATGTGTTTGAGCAGATTGAGTAAGTCTTGGTGAAGACTTATAGATAAATTTGAGGTAAGTCTTGGTGAAGACTTGAGAGCAAATTTGAGTTAAGTCTTGATGAAGACTTGTAGACATATTTGAGGCAAGTATTGGTGAAGACTTGAGAGCAGATTGAGCAAGTTCTTGAGAGGACTTGAAAGCATATTTGAGACAAGTCTTGGTGAAGACTTGAGAGCATATTGTGAGTAGATTTGAGGTAAGTCTTGGTGAAGACTTGAGAGTAGTTTGAGCAAGTTCTTGAGAGGACTTGAAGACATATTTGAGGCAAGTCTTGGTGAAGATTTGTAGGTAGATTTGACGTAAGTCTTGATGAAGACTTGTAGGCAGATTTGGGCAAGTCTTGGTGAAGAATTGTAGGTATATTTGGGCAAGTCTTTGTGAAGACTTGAGAGCATAGTTGATTGATTGATTTGTTCAAGCTTTGTGTTAAGGCTTGGGGTAAATCTAAGCAGAGTTGATTTGTGATTTGATCAAATTTTGTGTTAAGGCTTGAGGATATATTTGAGGACAGATTTTGGTACAAATTTAAGAGTAGATTTGTGCTAGATCTAAGACAGAGTTAGAGCAGATTTGTACTACACTTGGGATAGAGTTGGGTACAAATCTAAGACAAATTTGAGAACAAGCTTTGGAGGTGACAGAGCAAAGGACAACAGTCTCCAGTGGATAGAGATCCATTAGCCAGGGTAGTGAGGACAAAGGTCTTCTATGGAGAGAGATCCACAAGCCAGTGTAGTGGGGGCAAAAGTCTTCTAGAAGAGCACCAACCAAAGTAGAGGAGAAAGAGTTCTCCTATGCATGAAGATCCACGAACCAGAGCAAGGGGTAAGAGTTCTCTTATGGAGTGTAATTCGTAAAGCAATTGGGAAGATAGAGTTCTTCTGTGGAGAGAGATCCACGAACCAATTGAGGAGGAAGAGTTCTCTTGGGTCAAGTTCCACAAACCATAGAAAAGCGAAAAGGTTTCTCCTGTGGAGAGAGATTTACAAAATAGAGCATAGGGGATTGATGTCTCCTTTGAACAAAGGTCCATAAACATTGTAAATCCAAGAGATCTTTTGAGAAAAATTTAGTGAAAGTTTTTCTCCGTGGAGTAGCCCACATTGGGTGAACCACGTTAAATTGGTGTTTATATTGTGTGTAATGATTTGTGCATTACTTTGTTTACTGTTGTTGATATTGCCATTTGATTATATTGGATAATATTGGGAAAGAAAAGTAAAAGTTGGTCTTATACTATTCACCCCCCTCTGTCAGTATAAGTTTGTGTTCTTCAATGAGGTTCACTCCATTTTTTATGCATCAACCATTGCTTCTCTCATGTGTGGGACCTTGCTTCTACCACACATAACCTTCATCTAACAATTCTCATTACACCCCCTTTCTCGTTGGGGATACTCTTGATGTTGTTCTTTCTCTTTTAACATAGTTTTTGCTTCTACTTGTATTCTTCAATTGGATTACTTTATCTCTCACCCTATTAAAGATACGAACCAATTAGGACTTGAATCTAGGACCTCCATTTATGAAAGTTGCTTTGCCTATGAGGTTTTGGCAACTATTTGAACCAACTTACGATTCGAACGGAGGATTGCTTTTACTCATTGCTCCAACATCCCCCTTAAACCACTTTATGAATACTTGGGACTCCTAGCTTCAACACCAACTTCAAGTTTTAACATTGACTTTGATACCAATTGAAAGAATCAAGTGCTTTGATACCAAATATAAGTTTATAGAGAAATGAAAGATATCTACATAATAAAAAAGATAAGAAACCAAGTACTTATGCAAAAGACACACACTGTTGTTACAATACATATAATTTTATTCATCGATTCATTACTTTGCAATATAATATTCTTTAATACATCTTGATATTTTAAACCTTGTTTCTTGATGCTTCTACATCACTTTGAAAACCATAATCACTAACTTTTTTTCTTATGCTTCTACACCATTTTTAAAACCATAATCACAACTCCATACAATTTAATCTAACTATGTATAAATTGGTTAATCCATCTAAATATGAATGGATAAATAAACAATTAATACGAAATATAACAATATATAAATTATTACAGTACTCAAATTTTTATTTATATTTTTCATACACTTTTCTATTTTCCAATTATCTTTTTATATGTACTTTTCCAATTAAGCATTAATTTTCCAACAGTTTGGGAGGGCTGCATATTTCTCCTTCAGGTGGTCTAAGAAAAATAAATTTAATGGAAACAACAAGAGAAAATTTGGGACTTGTTTGTTCCGTAATGTTTCCAATCATGTCTATCAATTGCCTGTGGACGACTTCTCCGCTCACATAGCATGTATTGCAGGAAGATAATTGAGAGAGATCCCCTTTGCAGGTCGTGTCAAGCGACGTCTGTCCGACTTTTTCAATCCAGTTTTGTTTGGTCTGTATGCCAGCGCACATTTTTTTTTTTTAATTTACATGTGGAATCGGTGGCCGCCATGAATCCGGATAGGTTGTCCAGTTTTTTTTATGGCCGTCACAGTTTTCTGCGCTGTCCGCTCCAGAAGCCACCACACAAATCTTCGTGCAGTCCGCCCCTATAATCATCATACCACAATCATTTTAAACCTTTTACGCCGCTGAAAGCACCAGGAAAGGGAGAAGCGAAGCATTCAGTCGCCCGAGATTTGAACCTGCTTTCAGTCCGGCGAGGCCCGAGATTTGAATCTTGGACCTCCGCCCCGTTATAGGGTGGATGAATCAATTGATCTACACCTCAAACATTCTTAGACGTATTATTAAAAAGAACTGAACCACGTTTGATGGAAGGCCTATAGAGTTGAGCTGTTGCTGAAATCTGTGGAGACAGGCAACAGTGGAGGCATTGTCCAGGCATTGTCCGGAAGTTTTAATATGGATTCATCTCGCAGGAACTGTGGAAGTCCTACACCAAATACAGTTCTCAATGTCGTACTACAGTTATCAAGATCCTTGGCCGTTTCAATGGCTCCACAGTATGATGTGTTCCAGGACATTGAGTGTCATAATCCAAATCGATGGGGCACACAGAATCAACGACACTCAAATACAGAAAAACTGCCACAACGAGTCTTTTCGTCCTCGTCTCCCGTCTCTGTGGGAAAGAAAGTAACGCACAAAAGAATAAAAATCCTGCACCTAGCTACTTGGGATGAGTTAACTCTTAAAATTTACCATCGTTATCATACCATCTCATAATTCTCTGGGTCCATCATGATATACACTTAACCAAATTCATTAATTCATTAAGACTATATATCACATCATCTCATATTTTTTAGTTCATCATGTAAGAGAAGGCAGTTTTAGGCAGTTTTGTTCCTAGGATGTATATATTCTACCTCCTTTACCTACAAGTCTACCTGATGTCCATTACCTCCTTTACCTACAAATCTACTAAGGTTTTATTTTACCATTTGAGATATTGTTTAAGAGAATAATATAACGGTATGGGTTTTGGTTTTTTTTTTCAAGAGGTTTAAGGTTCAAATCTTGGGTGTGTGAGGGGATGGGTGTGTGTTAAATTCCCAAACATAACTTTCGGCCTTACAAGAGGTCATGGTTAAAAGGAGACTGCTTAATCATATAAATTAATGAATATGATAGAATATAAGTTGATGGTAAAAATTTCTTACATTAACAAAAAAATAAAGAAGAGGTAGTGTTATAGTTATCTGTTCATAAAATATTTAGTCAACCCATAACAAAAGTTAAATAAGTATCCGCTTACATAGAGGAGTTGGAGAGCAAGTGGATAGTTAAAACTCTCGAGGCCCAAGTTCAAATCTCTCCCTTCACATGTTACGGATATATTATATATAAAAAGTTCCTCGTCAAAAAAAATTAAATAAGTTCTAAACTTTAGAATAGTAGTAATGTTTAAAAGAAAACATTATTATATCGAATATACATTTAATTTATAAGCCTTAAACCTCGAATCTAGACTACTCATCTTCTTTGGTCGGATTTATCTGTGGCTTTCGTCGAGACTGGTCGGTGGCAACTAGTACATACTTGGCGACAAGTTGGTAACTAGTATATTATAACTGCTGCCAGTGCTTTTCCTTCAACTAACCAGACGTCGACCTGGGGCTGTCAACTAAAATTCTACTAAAAGTTTTGGGAGTGGTCAGCCACGTGTCTCCATAGAAAACGATTGTTACCTCGTCCGTCAACAATGGTGACCATACCGACAACACAGGAGAAAAGACGTGGTTGACTTGGGAAGCGTAGTAGAGACAGCAGAATTAAATATTCCCACCGGCTCCCATTGAGAAACATTAAAACAGAAAAAAAATGGAAATTGAACTTCTACGCGTGAAGATGACCAGTATGACAAGTGCCACATAGCGGTTTTGTTGTGATGAAGGCTACGCACGCATTTAATAAAGATAAAACTTGCAACGCCAATGGGGATTTAATGTCATTTTTACCTTAAATTACAAAACTTTTACTCATTCTGAAAAGACTGCAGACAAATATTTATCTGCCAAGGTAAAGGTAAAGATAAATAAATTCACAATATTTTTTTATGTCATTGAGTCTTCCTACACGGGCCCCACTCTTCCTTTCTAGTTTCAATTGGTGATGTATGGAACGACGACACAGGATTCCACCTAGGTATCTAAAAGAAATCTTGAAATTGTCTCGCGTTCAACTTAACCCATACCTTTCATAAACAAACAAAAATAAGATTTGAAGAGATTAAAGCAAACATTCTATTATGCAAACTCATACCTTCACAAGCATTCACCTATTATAGAATTTATATTTCTTTACAAATAAATTTTATGAAATCTTTTTAACTTCCAAATGCAATTCATCAAAGTAATGAAGTGTCCTTTAAGTTTATCGTGCACATGTAGTTCAATTGTGGTGTTTGCATGTATTTTCACTTTCTCTCATGTTATTCTCTAACATTTGTAATCTTCTCCTTAGTAATGTTCTCCCTCACTCTATTTATTTAGGGTAACCTTAACAAGCACTATAGTTAATCTTGTTACATATATTGTAAGATGAAAGCTTAATAAAAATAGATGTATAATTATCATTTCATAAAATGATCATAAAAAGCATAAAATAAATCATAAATTATGATATTATTCATTAAATGCTAAGTCATTGTTACCATGCATCATCTTAATTTATCACATGTATAAATTTAAAAAGACAAATATTTTATAAAAATTAGGTTGTGACATCCTTCCCTTCTAGAAGTCATCATCTTGATAACAATAAAACATCAGTTTATAACATAATGTTTTTATTGCTAAAACTAAAATATTGAATATAGAAATTTCAATATTATCAAGTACACTCACACTCAAAAATTCATATTACTATTAAACAATATTATCATATTATCTAACAAATGAGGAAATAACCTGTAAAACTCGTCAATATCCTTCCATTTGGCTATTAGGGATTTATTACATCATGTAATATAGTCAGATTAGGTATTTGGAAGTTGTACTGAATTAGGTGGTTGATAGTTCATTATTCAAACCAACCACCTACAACTTCATTGTGTATACACATAATTTTCAACTTCATTGTGTATACACATAATTTTGATCAATACAATCTTGTCTAGCATCCTATTGGTTTAACATGTGGTATTAGAGTTCTCATCATTGCTAGAGCATGCAAAATAAAAAATCACTTTATGAGGTGCTTAACAACAATTATCCGAAGGTGCTGCTTAGAGGAAGACCAGGTTGAAAGGAGTTACATGAGAAACGTTTAAAAAATATTGCTGTAGTCAATGGTAAAGAGAAAAGTATCTATATTAAGACATTTTTGTGGATACAAATGTGAAAATATCAAAATATTTTACATTCTATTTTTTGTTTTGTTTATTTGATTTTTAGGTTTGAAGGAGTGACATGGTACAAAAATGTGAGGTGAAATGTTTAGCTTATGCTCATATATTTTTTTAAGGAGAAGAAATACAACTCATGATGTTGCCATCATTCAAACAAGATAAGTATACTTTTAACGTACTTAAAGTGCAAGAAAAGTGGTCATTTGGAGAAGATAAGTTCAAGAAGTCTAAAGATCCTAGGTGATCTAAAGATGTTGTCACTCAAAGGCTGTTAACACCTATTGTCTAAGGAGAGTTGTATAGAAATTTTAATGTTGATAAGGGTTGTCCAAGATAGGTCATCTCATGAATGAGTTCGTCTAGGGAAGAGGTCATCTATAGTAGACTATTGAAAATATTGAACATGTCATCATGCAATTAAAGCATGGAATATAACAAGGCATAGGGTCATCTATCAATGTTGTTTCAAATAGGTCATTTATACTTAGTCGAGTTTCAATGCATGGATATGCATTATAAAGGTGCATAATGAAGAAATATTGATAGATTGCTATGACATGTGATATCTTAGCAAGAGATTATAATGTCCATCCCTTGTATGTGTTTTGGAATGCAAAAGATGTTTTTATGTAGGTCTGATATGAGTTGTTTTGGTTTGTTGATATGATGTGTTTTTTTCAATGCCAAAATGAATGATAACAAGCAACAATAATATCTATCTAATTTCCAAATGAAAGGAAAGACAATATATTGCAATTTGAACACTTTATTGAACTCCAAATCAAAAATACAAAGTTCTGATATATTTGTCTCAGACCTGATATATGGAGTTTCAGATTTGAATAAGATTACAAAACAGTGCCAAAGTTGCTCCAATACGATCTCCCAAGCTTGCTTGATGACTCCCCGATGCAAGTGATGATTATAAACCACAATGGATGCTATGAAATGATAGTAATCAGGTCTGAACCAGATTTGTCTTCAGACTTTGGATGGCTCTCCAAACACCCATGGAATGCTCCAATGTGATCACCAAACAAAGCGCTAGGAAGTGAGGAAGCTCTCCACTAAGTTTGATGTCCGAATCACCCTTGAATAGCAAATTATGGAGGTCTGATCAGTACTGACATAAGTTGTCTTCAGAATAAGCAACAATAGCTCCAACACTCCACTAACAAGTAGAAGACAATTCCAACACATGCATCTCCAAAAATATGAAAGTGATATGTCAATTAGGCACTAATATGAGTGAATGAAGGACTGATATTGAACTTATCTTCAGACATTAATGGCAGCCCTTTGATGCTTCAGACTTATGAATGACCCCAAAATGGTATACAAACTTACCCGAATTAATGCTAAATGATTCTTTGATGTCACCCAATGATATGTCATTGTAATAAGACCCAATGGATGATAAAGGATCAACTTTATGAAGTCTGATCAGAACTCTGTGTACTCAAAAAATGGTCTCAGAACAGCTCCTTGAAGTCCTCTAACAATCAACAAACTTGCCACAATGTTGGTTTCCCAAGGAGGCGCTACCAAGGTATGATATTTCCCTTATGTTATGACATAAACATAACCCTTCAACTGACTAAAAATGAGTCTGTTACAGCGTTGTCTTCAGACTGATTTTTTGCCCATCACCCTCAAAATGTGACCAATACAATGCAATAGATCAAATCGCCCATACCATGAGATGCTCCAACTATTGAACAATGAACAATTCACATTAACACTACCCACAAACACCAAAATTATGACTTCAAGGAAGGGGCGGCTAGCTGGAAGTTTTGGCCCTCTTTAGAAAATGATTCCCTTCATCATAGATCACAAATAAGCACTCAAAACGATCATTGTTCCAAAGGCAATGTAATGAATCAATACCCATAAAGAGATGAGCCTTAAATCTGCAACTATGAACAAAAATATAGGTCTGAAGCAAAATAACTAGTCAACCCTAATGCCTACAAAATTAAATAAATTCCTCTCCCAAGGGTACCAAATTTGTACTTGAAATGATCGTTATGCTCCAAGGTTCAATATGCAACAATACCCATAACTATATATCCTTCCAATCTGCAAATATGAATAAATATAGAGGTCTGAAGCAAAATTACAGTCATGAATAATCACATGCAAATACCTCTATTTGAGCTCCAATCCTCAATATGAATATGGATTCCTGAATGGCTGAAGAAGAGCAACAAAACCCATGTCTTCTTTTTGCCCAAAGCTGATCTTCACCAATCAACAAACCCTAAGCTGAAATAAAATCTGAAGCACAATGAGTTACTTGTTGTAGTAACTCCTCTAATTGGCTAGGTATGGTCTTGCACATACGAAACCAATGTTCTCATGGAGGTTGACTCCCCACAAGCTCCAACACTGCACAAATCTGCAATGCCCTCAGAAATTTGATCACCAAAACAAGCAAATATCCAATATCCTCAAATGAGTTCACAACTCCCTTATTTATCTTTGCATTGACTATCTTCTAGAAGCTTCAAGAAGGGGGAACGCCACCTTGACCCCTTTCCTAGTGAACTCAACGTTGTTTTAAAACACATGGCCCCTTTATAATTTTTAATTATAATTTCCCTTTATAAAATTATTTTATAAATATATATATTATGCATAAAGGGAAATAAATCATCTAAGGCCAAAAATATCACCCATGACCCAAAAATGGCCAATCAACTGCAGAAGTCCATGTTGGAGCTTGAACCAAGATATATTCTCCATGGCGTTGAGTCCCTTAGCATCACTCTGCATGACCTACAAGGACTCTAAATAGGTCATCAGGATCATTACCACCAAGTCACTAAAAATGGGGACATTACAGTCTTCCCCCCTTAACATTGCTTGTCCTCAAGCAATGGCAAGGTATACCAAGATCCCACAACATCCTCTAAAAAATCTCACTATGCTGATGTTGAGCCTCTATGAACCAAACAGAAAATCCATTATGCACTAACTATACATTCTGTTCCTGTAACCCATGCACAACCAACTAGACATGAAGCTCACTCATACTGACACTGCACATGCCAAACAACTGCATCCAGGGGAATGGTCTGGAAATGTGCCCAATATCCAAATCCCAAAATGCCATGTGTGTAATAGGCCTCTGAGTGTCGAAAGGGATGCACCAAGCACTATCAATCTGCCACTGCTCCAAAAATAGATAACTCTTTCTCCCAAGAGTATCATCATGATGGGATCGCACCATCCTTGATGCCATAGGAACTGAAAAGGGGAAACATGTTGGAAACCTACAAAGCAACACCCCCTCACTGGTAACTAAATCATCCTTAAGCTCCTCCTCATGTGGTGTGGGTAGTGTATCATAATGAGCTGGCCACACAATCTGATTGTGCCCAATAAGTCCCTCCATTCGATTGAGGGTGACTAAGCAAGGTCCTCCCAAAGTCATTCCTCTCAACACAACCTTCTGACCCTTCACCTTAAACTTTACCTCTAACTTCTGAAAATTGAAGGTGACGTCTCCCAAGGTACGTAGCCACTGAATACCAAGGATTATATCTAAATTATTTGTGCCGACCACAAAGAAATCATCGCACAACTCATAGTTTCCCAGTTTAAGCTTCAGTTGTGGCACTTTCTTGGTGCATGATATGGAGAATCCATCTGCAATTATAACCTTGATTTCATCCACATTCACCATTCCCAATCCTTTGCGTACCACAAGCTCCTCAACAATGAAATTATGTGTGGCCCCTATGTCAATCAATGTAACCACACGCTGCCCCTATAAAACACCTTGTATCCTGATGGATTGTGCTCCCTGTAAGCTGCGAAGATGTGCAACTGTATTACTTTCCTTGTCCTCATGGTTTGGAGATTTTTTTGGCTCATCTGTAGTCTCTTCTCCACTGCTGCTCCCACTATCTGAATGCTGATCTAAATTTTTTGAATTGTTCTCATCATCCGAATAGTACCTAATCAGCTGCAACTTTCCCTTAAACTCGCACTTATGACCTGGAGTCCAAGCTTTCTTACAAGTAAAGCATAGTCCCTTCTTTCGGAGTTCGTTAAGGACATCAGAATCAAGTCTTGTAGTTGTACTCTTTGGCTGCTCTGATTCCTTCCTAAGTGCCTTTTTATCTTCATCTCTTTTGATCTCTCGACCATCCTTCCCCTTGAACTCTTGTCCATATTTTCCTTTGAACTGGCTCTTGGACTTGGTTGAAGTGATCTCCATGTCCCTAGCCTGTCTAATGGCATCCTGTAGTGTAGTTGGGTTGAATGCCTTAACCCAACCTCTCAATGGCTCAGATAATCCATCCATAAATAGGTTCACTAAGCGCCTCTCTGACATATCCGTAACCATGATGGACAATCTCTAAAACTCAGCTATGTAGGCATCCACTGAACTCCACTACCTCAGATGAGTCAACTCTTTGAACTCCAATTCCTGCTCCCTCCTATCAAATCTTCGTTGGAGCCTTTCTGTAAACTCTGCATAAGTATCCACTCTTTCGTGTCCAAGAGTCTGCATCCCATGGTGCCACCAATCATGAGTGATGCCCTCCAAATGTAGAGTACAAAACTTAATGGCGTCCTCTTCTATCATTTGGTTCAACTGTAAATATGTGTCCATATTCTGGACCCAAGCCTTCATTGTCATCCTCCCTGAACCATCAAATAAGGGGATGTGTATCTTGCCTATTCTCTTCTGAATTACCCTATGGCCCTATGGCGTATGATGTTGTACCTCACCCTGTCCCTGCTGTATGTGACCCTGATGTCTCCCTCTAGACCTGGGTGCCTGTCTGTTCCTAGTATCCACATAATATCTGAATGGCATAAGATCATGAAAGTCTGGGCCTAGAGACTCCCACTCCTGACGATACTACTGATACTACTCAACAATAGTGAGATCTGGCTCCTCTGTAGGTGGTGGTGTGGCTGGAACAGCTGGAGGCTCTGGCCATGGTAAAAATCTAGGTATAGTAGGCCTAGAACCACTAGATCCTGAATGTGTACTCCCCCTGTTAACTGCTGACTCCTCATTATTAGGTCTCTGTTCTGGATTATTTTGTTCCACCCGTGGACCTTGTGCATTAACCAAAATGTTTATCCCATGAACCTGTTGCTGCATTAGACCCACTAATTGTTCCAGGCTATGCTGCATGTTATGCTGAGTCTGTCTAATGTCCTCTGCCATTTTTCTTTCTATTTCCTCTTGGTTTGATCTCTCACCCATCTGTCTATTTCTTAATGCTGCTAAAAATGTACTCTCTTCTGGGTATGGGTGTGGAAGCTGATATTGTTCCCTTCTCAAATTCTTGTTGTAGGCCCTCAGATCCCTTTCACTCATGAAAATTCAATCCACAGGATGGCAGGATCGGTTTGCTCTGATACCACTATAATGTCCACCCCTTGTATGTGTTTTGGAATGCAAAAGATGTTTTTATGTAGGTCTGATATGAGTTGTTTTGGTTTGCTGATATGATGTGTTTTTTTCAATGCCAAAATGAATGATAACAAGCAACAATAATATCTATCTAATTGCCAAATGAAAGGAAAGACAATATATTGCAATTTGAACACTTTATTGAACTCCAAATCAAAAATACAAAGTTCTGATATATTTGTCTCAGACCTGATATATGGAGTTTCAGATTTGAATAAGATTACAAAACAGTGCCAAAGTTGCTCCAATACGATCTCCCAAGCTTGCTTGATGACTCCCCGATGCAAGTGATGATTATAAACCACAATGGATGCTATGAAATGATAGTAATCAGGTCTGAACCAGATTTGTCTTTAGACTTTGGATGGCTCTCCAAACACCCATGAAATGCTCCAATGTGATCACCAAACAAAGCTCTAGGAAGTGAGGAAGCTCTCCACTAAGTTTGATGTCCGAATCACCCTTGAATAGCAAATTATGGAGGTCTGATCAGTACTGACATAAGTTGTCTTCAGAATAAGCAACAACAACTCCAACACTCCACTAACAAGTAGAAGATAATTCCAACACATGCATCTCCAAAAATATGAAAGTGATATGTCAATTAGGCACTAATATGAGTGAATGAAGGACTGATATTGAACTTGTCTTCAGACATTAATGGCAGCCCTTTGATGCTTCAGACTTATGAATGACCCCAAAATGGTATACAAACTTACCCGAATTAATGCTAAATGATTCTTTGATGTCACCCAATGATATGTCATTGTAATAAGACCCAATGGATGATAAAGGATCAACTTTTTGAAGTCTGATCAAAACTCTGTGTACTCAAAAAATGGTCTCAGAACAGCTCCTTGAAGTCCTCTAACAATCAACAAACTTGCCACAATGTTGGTTTCCCAAGGAGGCGCTACCAAGGTATGATATTTCCCTTATGTTATGACATAAACATAACCCTTCAACTGACTGAAAATGAGTCTGTTACAACATTGTCTTCAGACTGATTTTCTGCCCATCACCCTCAAAATGTGACCAATACAATGCAATAGATCAAATCGCCCATACCATGAGATGCTCCAGCTATTGAACAATGAACAATTCGCATTAACACTACCCACAAACACCAAAA
Source organism: Wollemia nobilis (assembly GCA_028583015.1). Classification (NCBI taxonomy): domain Eukaryota; kingdom Viridiplantae; phylum Streptophyta; class Pinopsida; order Araucariales; family Araucariaceae; genus Wollemia; species Wollemia nobilis. The sequence goes on from JAQPPZ010001870.1 coordinate 1,652,917, forward strand.
TTATGACTTCAAGGAAGGGGCGGCTAGCTGGAAGTTTTGGCCCTCTTTAGAAAATGATTCCCTTCATCATAGATCGCAAATAAGCACTCAAAACGATTGTTGTTCCAAAGGCAATGTAATGAATCAATACCCATAAAGAGATGAGCCTTAAATCTGCAACTATGAACAAAAATATAGGTCTAAAGCAAAATAACCAGTCAACCCTAATGCCTACAAAATTAAATAAATTCCTCTCCCAAGGGTACCAAATTTGTACTTGAAATGATCGTTATGCTCCAAGGTTCAATATGCAACAATACCCATAACTATATATCCTTCCAATCTACAAATATGAATAAATATAGAGGTCTGAAGAAAAATTACAGTCATGAATAATCACATGCAAATACCTCTATTTGAGCTCCAATCCTCAATATGAATATGGATTCCTGAATGGCTGAAGAAGAGCAACAAAACCCATGTCTTCTTTTTGCCCAAAGCTGATCTTCACCAATCAACAAACCCTAAGCTGAAATAAAATCTGAAGCACAATGAGTTACTTGTTGTAGTAACTCCTCTAATTGGCTAGGTATGGTCTTGCACATACGAAACCAATGTTCTCATGGAGGTTGACTCCCCACAAGCTCCAACACTGCACAAATCTGCAATGCCCTCAAAAATTTGATCACCAAAACAAGCAAATATCCAATATCCCCAAATGAGTTCACAACTCCCTTATTTATCTTTGCATTGACTATCTTCTAGAAGCTTCAAGAAGGGGGGAACGCCACCTTGACCCCTTTCCTAGTGAACTCAATGTTGTTTTAAAACACATGGCCCCTTTATAATTTTTAATTATAATTTCCCTTTATAAAATTATTTTATAAATATATATATTATGCATAAAGGGAAATAAATCATCTAAGGCCAAAAATATCACCCATGACCCAAAAATGGCCAATCAACTGCAGAAGTCCATGCTGGAGCTTGAACCAAGATATATTCTCCATGGCGTTGAGTCCCTTAGCATCACTCTGCATGACCTACAAGGACTCTAAATAGTGATGCATTGTCATTAAGCACAAATATCAAAGATCTTATCAATCTGGGGTGGTGTCCAAGGCTGTCTACAATAGAAGGCTAGGACAGAGTACAATTTAGGCATTCAGATTTCAAGCATTTATTGGGTGAGACAGATTTGGTTTAGCCTTTTGGTGTCACACTAAACCTAATCTGCAGAATGGAAAATTGCAGGAAATAAAAACTAATTCTAAGTTGCAAGAATTGAAATTTAACTATAATTGCAAGAATTAGAATTGCTAAATTGAAAGTCTAATCTACTTTTGCGAAAAAGTAAAAAAAATTAAATTGCTGAATTTAAATGTTGCTGAAATGAAATCCTAAGTTACATTTGCAGAATTGAAACCTAGTTACTCTTGCATAATTGAAATGATGCTTGTAAATGAAACTTATGCTAAAACACCTGTCAATATCTTGCCACAAAATGTCGTCAACAAGAATTGACAGCAAAAATAAAATATGCTGAAAATAAAAAGTTGCTAAAATAGAAAAGCAGGAAAAACATAGAAAGCAAAGGAAAAATGCTTAATATAATTTGTCAGCTGACACACACAAATGTTGTAAAAAAACATAATATAAAACATAAATAACATTATACAAACTTAAAACAAGAAAAGTAAACTTGACAAGTAATCTGTTAATTCTGTTGCAGCAAAATTACAAATTAAAACCTGCCATAAAAATCCTCCTTCTAGATCTGAAAGTGGGCCCATACTTCTTGATCTAGAAGGAGGTGAAAAGCACTCCTTAAGTAATTGGCTCAAATGATAAAATAACTGCACTTTTATTGATGACAAAACATGCTGAAAACTGTTACAAAAAATTATTGTACAGTCCTAATTGCTACTATTGAAAACTCTCCTCTATTCTAATTCTTAATTGGCTCAACCAAGGAGGGAGTTGTGTTATTTATATAAATATTTACAACATATCCCATGCTCAAATCAGCCTATGTGCTACTTTATAGTGATTTGCCAATAATTCTAGATTTGAAATAAATGCAAATCTAGACAGTTTGTGTTGCAGTAGTAGTCATTGGCCCTTAGAAAGCATCTTTAGTGGTGGGAGTACATGGGAGGAGTCTAGAAATATCTCACACATATTTCTCCACTTTAGAATATATCATTTCTATCTTGCAAATAACTTTCTATTATGCTGCAGTTTTTTTTTGGGTTTATCCTAGAAGAGGATCAAAATTGATCTTTTCCATGAATGGTGGCTTTAGACAGCAATGACGACAAAGTTAGAAGGGAGATATTTTTCTTTAACCTTTTCAACCTTCTTTCCATTTTTCCATCATCAAAAATCAGTCAACAAGTCAAAAAAAGCTTTCTGTTCTCATTTCGAAGATAAGTGGCTCATTTCGAAGAGACTGTATTTCTCATTCCAAAGATGTCCGCTCATTCCGAAGAGACTGTATTTCTCATTTCAAAGATGTTTGCTCATTTCGAATATATTCAGAATGAACAACTATGTGCTCTTCAAGTGATTTCATCTACATTTCTCAGGTGGGTTAGCTCTTAGGATCAGATTGCAATAGCCTTCATTCCTCTCCATGTGTGAATTCCATGCCTTGCCATTCATTGGTAGCTTGTTGGAATTTACATGGTAAATTACTGTATTTTCCAAATCTACTACACAGTTGTAAAATATTAGAATTTCTTGCAAATTAAAATAAATTAGAACATGGAAAATTTATTTAAATATCAACATGAAGGAGTACATCAAGTTGCTACTGAATTTATACACTTCATTCACCAAGTAACCATGCTGAAATAGTGCAATAGTCTTTGCATAATTATCCTTGCTTTGTTATACCCTGTTGCTGCCTATTTAGACCATGTGTGAATGCTTCTAAATAGGTCAGATGTCTTCCATAGTCCTTATGAACTCATTCCATCCATATCATCATGCTTTGCTTGACAACTTCAAGGTGTTCCTATAAAGTGACAACTTGCTGATTTTTATATGGTTGTTTTTTCAGATTTTCAGATTTATGACAGTCCTAAAATTTTGGCTTCAATGTGGATTTGAAACAAGTTGAAGGGTAGGAAAACATTAAAAAACCATTGATAAGTTAATGGATATCAGCATACCACATTTGGTTAATTGAAATGCATGTTTTTACTTGCTACTTAATCAAGAAAAATTAGTCACAAAATGCTAAAAATAGTCAAAAACAGAGATATAGTATTCCTAACATAAAATCATGCAAACACTTAACAAATAATATATTTTAGTAAAATATTTGGCAATCAACTTATCATATGGTAGTCAAACATTTTGCAACAATGAGGCATTTTTGGTCCTCATCAAATAGGTCATCAGGATCATTACCACCAAGTCACTGAAAATGGGGACATTACAAAAATTAAATAAGACATAATCAAGCATGGATAAGTTGCATGGATGATTTGAATGTAAATATCCACTAGTATTGAAATCAATCTCAATAATTTTGAACATATTTGGTATTACAAAGAGTAGACATTCAGTCTTCCTAGAAATGTGTGCAAGACAAGTTTGTTGAAAAATAAAACATTTCTAAAATGAGGGCATCGTAGGAGGATCATTGAATGCACAATGACATTATTTGTTGATAGAATTGATTGTATATAAATGCTAAAGTATAGACAATTATTTACATGAATTTTCAATAAATATATACCATTTGAATGAAGCATTATTTCCTATTATGAAGTAATGTTGCAGTTGCATGAAGACATTGTTGCATGCAAGGTTGGACCATTAGATCAAGTTATTTTAAGATACATCTCACCCTGCTAGCATGATTCAAACCTGTAAATAGACTAGTACCATAGTTAGCTATCCAAATGGAGAAATGACATCGAAGTTCATACATACTTTGAGTGTGGGATTATGTCTTAATAGAGGAGAAACTCTGGCCGTACAAAGAGAAAATTGTCCTCCCAATGATAGTTGTGAATATAGGAGATGATTGCATGCAATAACTAAAGATGTGAGGGATGCAATAATCATTGTTCATGAGACATTCATGAAACAATAAATGTTAATATTCATAGCTATTTAAATCATCCAATTGAAGATTAACGATAAATATTCCATGTAAGGTTAACTATGTGCAACCTATGAGTTATTTTTTGATAAAATAGAATGTGTTTATTCTACATACAGTGGGAAAATAAATTGAAGTGTTCATATTACGTTTAGCTTAAATAAGATTTCGATATCCAAATTCCTTCCCATAAGTGGATCGACCTAAATTATTTTAAGAGAGCTACTTGCTTTTAAAGGCCAAGGGGTGTTAGTCCTTCATCAAAATAGCTTAAATACCTATGCATGAAGCATCACATTCAGTGACAAATGGTTTTCTAAAGTTAGGAGTAGCCAAAATAGGGGTGGTGCTCATAACCTCCTTTAGGGAATTAAAGGATTGGGAAGATCTTCAAACCAAACAAATATATTTTTCTTAGTGAGAGTAATGAGCAAGAATGGAATCTTACCATAATTGTAGATAAATATTCTATCCTATATTGAAATATTTGTAATATGACCTTACTAGGTTAAGGTCGATAGTGGTGAAGTACTTACAGGTGCTTTTGATGTATCCTATGGGCAAGTGCTATGTAAGCATTTAGGCATTCTCTAGGTAAGCCTAAAAACATATTTTTATGTAATACTATAGGCATTATTCTATGTAAACCTATAAACTTCTATGTGTAATCCTATGAGCATCTTTATGTAAGCTTGAGGGCACCCTTCATATATTCACCCGTAGTGATATTGGTTAATCCACATTTTGGATAACCTTAATTAAAGTGTGTAATTTATTTACTATATTGTAATTTAGCCTCCAACTCATGTCAATTTGAGGTAAACATCAAATTGAGGATTTGTTATCACTATAAATACTTCCTAATGACTAATGCATTGTATCAATTTATGATATATGAGATATTAGGGTGTCTACAAACACCCATCCCTTATTATTTCTTTATTTTTTTGTTGTTTGATCTCTTTCTCTATTTTCATCTATACACGTCATTTTTGCTCTTATTTTTGTGCATATGATTATGGTGAATGTATTTTTTAGGATTTTTTTAGAAAATATTATGAATTTTGACATGGTATCAGAGCCAAAATGAAGCAACAATGTTCAATCACATAAAACGTTGTACAAGGTAAACCATGGTAGACATAGATAAATAATTAGTTCTAATGTATTCCTTGAAAAATTTTAGGAGGGTCTTAGTTCATCATTTTCATGATTTCATTGTCTAATATCTCTTTTTACATATGAATATTTTGCTATTTTTCCTTCAAAAGCTAAAATTTGAAATTGGAATATTCTATGGAATGTTTCGATGTGTGGCAAAAAAACACAAGGTAAAACATTTTTGGTGGTAAATTTTAGATGATTTTATTAACTTTTTTCAAGCACTCTAGGACATGATTGGGTTTGGAAATGAGAGGTCGTGCATTTGAGTGTGTGCATAGATATTTTTTTAATTTTCACAAATTGTCCTTTTTTGGAGACATGGCAATTTTGGTGCTTAAGTTTAGAGTAGCAAAATGCACATCACGATATCATGCCATTACATAATGGTAAGACAACATATATACATCTAGTAGGTCACATGATCAAACCCCAATGGGTGTTTCTATGACTTATAAATATTTTTAATTCTTAGAGAATTGGATATAAAGAAGTGAAGCTAGCCTCTTATTTCATCCATGATGGTAGTGTAGTGTAGGATGGTTGTTTGGTTGGTAGAATATCTCATGTTTGATTTTGGATACATCCTTTTTTGTGTTAAGCACTATGGTACATTTTAAAAGAATAAATCCCCTCTTTGTTTTCGTGTTCATGTTGGTGGTGCATTGGTTAGAGTCTTGGATGGTGAGAACAAAGTCTTAGGTTCCATTCTCATTAACAATTAACTTAATCTTAGGACTTGAGATAATAATTATAAGGATAATTGATGTGGTGTGACTAACCTAATCCTAGGACATGATCCAAAAATAATAAGGATAGTCAATATGGAATGACTATGTTAAAGTCATAATAATAATTAAGTTGTTAGATAAGAGAAAACACACTCATATAAATTTAATGAAAGTAGGTAACCAACAATAATAAGGAAATTCAATGTGGTATGGTTATGTTGAATTCATTATAATAATTAAACTAGGAGATAAAATAGAACACACTCATACAAAATTAATGAAAGTAGTAATAAACTACGAAACTAATTTGTCATAATCCTCTCAAGTAGAAAAATTATTTCTCATGGAGATTTTTGTATCTACATTGTACTTGTAGTCTTCAATTCCAATTGGAATAAGTAATTTGCATTTTATGACTATCTATAAGTTGTTAATTTACATTATATAGTGTCCTTGAAATGACTGGGAGGTATGTCCTTAACTAAAATAAGATAGAGTGGGGGAAAATGGTAAGACATTAGGAATTTTTGAAAGAGGAAGGTGTCAATGTCCATCACTCACCTTTAGGACACGACGTGTATGGGGTATCGAAAATGGAAATGTTAATTTCCTAAGCTAAAAATATGTATATATTTATAAGGTGCAACCCATATAGTCGGATGAAACAAAATGAATTAAATACGAAGTTCAAAATTGTCTTGATGTCCTTCATAGAAAGAGCTTAAACTTGTAATTTCTATTTACCAAAGGATTTTGAGGACATACAACATCCTTAAAATCATAGATAAGATTGCACAATTTGATCCACTACTGCGACTATAAATCCCAATGTTATCTTGCATACATTTCAACAAAAAATAAAATAAATGTAAGGGAGAAATACAGTCTATGTTATCAAAGGCTGATTTTTGCACTAAAAGAAGAATGGGAATTTGAAATGAAGGAACCATAATCATCAATGATACATCCGTGATATCTTAGAGGAAAATGCCAATTCAAAATTTTGGGAATGTTAGTGTCTCCCTCCAACATCTTCAGAGCCTCCACAATAGTTGGTCTGAATGCTACCATCACATGTGCGCACATGATCCCCAATGAAATAAATATTTTTCATAATGTTCTTGGGTCCATCATCATGTATTATTCAATCTACAACCTGGATGGTTTTGTATACTTTTACAAGCTTCCATGCCCAACCCATGACAAGGTAATCTGAGGCCATATCCATAAAATTATCCAAGACTTTTTTGTCGTTCATTATCTCTAGCAAGATGATGCCAAAATTATAGACGTTACTTTGATCTATAAGTTGTCCATAGAGAGTGTACTCAGGAGCTAGCCATGCATTCTTGCTATTCTCATTTTCATCTATGATTACCCCTCTACGATAATCCTTGCAAGCCCAAAACCTACAACACAAGCATTCATTTGATCATCCAATAGAATTTTTATGTTTGTATATCTCTATGATATATAGCTGGTTGGATGCCATAATGTAGATAAGCCAATCCTTTGGCAGTGTTGATTATTATGTTATTGCTTTACTTCTAGATTAAAGTGGGTATGTTCTCATCCCCCCTCCAAAAACCTATTCATCCAAGATCCCGTTAGCCATGTAGTCATAAATAAAAAATTGTTGGCATCCATATTCATCGTCATTGACAAAGAAACCTCTCAAAACCACCAGGTTTCGATGCTTAATCTTGTTTATTATTTCCACCTTGTTTATAAATTCAAAGTCTCCTCTAGAAGTGCAGTTATTTTATTTTCTTAACCTATAACGTCCCTTTGTGATGTAGTAGTGGAGAGGGGGTAAATTGAACAACAACATCCATAGTAATAAAGATTTATATTACCTTCTTACCATAGTGTATGATTTGATTACATTATGATTTATATGCTCTAAATGGTGGCTTTGATACCAAAATGATGCAATAAAATTTACCGCACACCCACTTTGGACTATTTACATGCAAATTACAACCATACAATTGTATGATCTACGTGCAATGTCTAGGCCCTTGTACAATTTATTTATATCATACAACCTTACAACCCTCTGTAACTATACAACCCCTTCTGCAACAGTGCAATCTCTTCATAATTGTACAACCCATTTTCAACCATACAACTCTTATGTAACCATAAAATTATACGATCCTATATAGGTTTGAACAATTTACCTTTCCATACAATTGAACATAACTCCACCCCTTTAATTTTATGATCTCTCCGTCATACAATTATTTTGACTACATTGGTAACAACCAAATCCTCTTGTGCAAAGTGGTAATATTATTCTTTCCTTCTGAAAAGGGTTTTTTTGGGGTAATAGTAAAATAAGAGTAATTTTCCCTTAGAAATAAATTTTCTTCTATTCTTTTGGTCTTTTGCACCTTCAAATATTCAATATACCTCCTAAAACCTGCACATGGAAAAACAATGAGATATACAAGCTTTGCTATGGAATGGATAAAATTTACTCATAAAAATAACATGAGGCTATGAAATAATAAATTTTATTTTTATTTCCTTTGTAAGGTTACAAGGCAGATTTTTGACACAATAATCCCTTTGCTCTTATGTCTTCTCTCTACCCATCCTATTCTCAACCTTTCATATTTTAATTATAAGCATAAAAAAAGTAATGACTTGCTAGCTACACATGATGGTTGAACTACTAGTGCTAGCTAAGCATTCTTATCTATGCGTTAAATTTTTTCTTCTCCAACATTTTACATGCAGTTTACAACCTTTTTGCATGGAACACATGAAGTTTCCTACTTTTTGCATGGAATGACCAACTATCACTCTCTTATTGGTTTCCACGTGGATGCTCCTTCATCATACTCATTGGGTTAACAAAAAAATGTTCATGAGATCCATCTCATGAAGTGGTCATCCAAGTTATTTGTAGGCAGCAAATCCACCTCCTAGAAGAAGTGAATATTGGATTTGTACAATTTTGCTAATTGTCAATTTTGTTAGATGTACGATTTTTCAAAATGTACATATGTGATTTTTTTGTCTAATTGTACAAATTAGAAGTTAGAAAACATACAATTGGGTGTAATTGTACAAAGTTAAAAAAAGTGCAATTAGAAATTAAAGTGAAATTAGGTGAAATCTACATTTAAGGTTAATTTGATAATAATCAAATTAGACTTAGGAAGACATTAATGCAAGTTTATTGTTACGGGGATGGTAGTTGCAAATGGTGGTTATCTAAGGAACCACTTTGGAATGGCTTGGGCAAGTATTAATAGACCCCCCATTCAAATTTGATGGTTGTTCATGTTAGTACAAAAATTATGGTTGATTCATGTCCATTGATAGTCCATTGATGGAGGTTCATAGTTGTTCATTGTGATTGTCATTGATAATTGTATATATTCAGCCATAATAATGGAAGATAACATATTTAATCCTATGTGGTTGTGAATTCTGTTGTATGTGTTATTGTTTATTGCAGATTGTAGATTCTATGCAAGTATGGTCAGAATGTTGTGTTAGAATGCTGGAATTACAATGGAATTAACTCTTGATGATCCTACGAAATTGGTGTGAGAGTTTGGGATGATTTTCCATAACTTTATTTATGTAAAAAAATATAATATGATAGTTGTACAATTTTTGGAAATTTTGGTGATGATAATAAATCATTGGCAATAAATTAGGGTTTGCATGTTGTGGAGTTATGTTGACAATTGCACTAGAAAGATAACTTAAATCTTTCCTGGAGAATAACAGTGTGAAAATTAGCAAATATATGAATGAAGTATTTAGTAAGGGTTTAGTGAAACCATACATCCTGACCACAAAACCATACAAATGATTGTTTCCCATTTAATGCAAAAGTTTACCAATAGACCCTCATGATTCAAGAGCAAGAGGAGAAAACAAAACCTCAAGGGAGTGGATAGGCTACAACCAGTGGAGGCTATAGGAATAGTCAACAAGGAGGAAGACCAAATCAAGATAATCGACAAGGAGACCAAAGTCGGTTAAATTATGATTCAAAAGGAAGACCAATCATACAATGTCGCAACTACCAAGAGTGGGGGTATTTTGCAAATAATTGTTCTTCTCCTCAAATGACACAGTCGACACAAATAACACTACACACATGTGTAGATGGTGTGGTCCAGGGAACCACAAAGAAGTCAATTGTCCTAATAAAGTGAGTTCAAGTGGCTTGCAAAATGTGAATTTCTTAGATATTGATGTATCCATAGTAAAGGAAAAGAAGACTAAAGAAGAAGTATGAGTTGTAACACAAAGTAAGACTAAGAAGGATACTTACCCGAAACCTGCCAAAGAAAAGCAAATATGGTAGGTGGCAAAGAAGGTACTTGAAGAATAATCCAAGAAGGCTAAGCAAGTAAGGCTTGTAGAGGAAAAGGAGTTAAAGAAACCTTGTACATCAAAAGATAAGACAATGGTACAAAACTTGGCAACACAATTTTTGAATACAATCATGGAGATAAAGATGGCTAGTCTGTTGGAAGCCATACCATCATTACATAAGGCGATTGAAGAGGATATGCAACCACAGAAAGTGATGGAGGTTGAAAGCTAACATATACAGGGAAGAAAAAAATAATATTTTATGGATTTGACTATCCTAATGATTGATGTTGGAAAAAAACCAATATTAGTTCATATGGAAATAATTGGGCACATATTAACACAAGTAATTGTGGATGGAGGGTCTTGTGTGAACATGCTACCATAAAAGACCTAAAGAGAGCTCCAACCTTGTGGGCACTAAGATTTTAGTTCTATGGTGCTGACCAGTGTGACATTAAAACAAAGGGAGTATTGACTGCACAACAAGTGATAATAGTTGACCAAAAACTTGTCTTGTATTTTGTTGTGATCATGATGTAGAAGCCCACATACGATGCACTTATAGGAAGATGTTAGCTAAGAGTAGTCAAATTTAATCACAACTGGGGAAAGGACTAGATCACATTCAAGAAGGGACAACATAAATATATGATTAACTTGAAGAATCAAAGAATCATTGAGGATGTTGTTACGATAGATGATTCGGGCAGTTCTTCAGGAAAAAAAGAGTATGAATCTAACGAAGAAGGAATGTTGCACCTAGATGATTGTAGCAAAGATGAAGCATGATCTGAAATGGAATCCTTTATTGGTAGATGAAGAATTATGAGGAGTTTCAATGCATGTTCATCATGATGCAAAGACTCAAGAGAAGACAATGGATGGTTGAGTCTAGCAAACCTCGAGAAGTGTCATTACATAATCAAGATCCACCATAGGAAGATGATGATATGGGGATCACATAGCTATTTTTAGAAATGGAGGATGATGGACCAATTATAGAAAGGTGAGAATTGGTACCACACCCTAGCAAAAGAAGGTGAATACAAGTACATGTAAGGTTCACATATAGGATGAACCAAATTAAAGAGGAGGAAGGAATCCCTCCAAGTAATCATGCACCAGTACCATTAGAAATTAACTAGGAATGACAAGAAGAATCCAACCAATTGGAGGAGGTAGTGTATCCTTAGCTTGAGCAAATAGAACTACTCCACATTATAGAGGGTTGACGTAGGATATGGCTAACGGTACAATATGAGGATAGAATTAACACCTTCGATATGGATGTTTTAAACTCAAACGAAGGTGGAGTGGCTGAAGAGGATTTGATAGGACTCACTCTGCTAGCAAAAATAGGTATGATGCAATAGAGAATGCACTATCAAGCACAATAATTGTAGAAGAAGTATGAGGTATTTCAAGCACATAATGCAAGGCTTTATGGATAGATTATACAATGACTTGATGAGCAACTGGTTGCATGGTAGAGGGAATTGGGTATGAATAGTAAGATTAGCAAAGAAGTACCTCAAGAAAGGGAAATCCCACAAGAAGGTAAAATCTATCAAGGAAAGAAAATACTCCAAAATGAATCATGAGAATCCATGCACAAGCCACCTATCATTGGAGAAATAACTAAGGTAGTTTGGTGAGATATTGAGGAAGACCTCACATCTCCTGATCCCCAAGGAAACTTACATGATAAATAAAGCGATTCTAGTGAAGGAAAAATGCATGTTGGAGATTTTTCCTGCATCCTTGGGATAATTTGTCATGCTACAGGAAAACCTACTACCAATGAGAAATTACAGGCTCTGGTCGACCTGCCTCTTTAACCTAGGAATAGAGTTCTTCAATATTTTCTAAATAGACCAGGTATGGTAAGGATACCCTTGAGGTGAACTTAAAGTTTTTAACATTTTATGTTCATGCTCTTCCAGATTTATGGTGGTGAATTAAATTTTTTTATAAATTTGACCAAGCTAAAACAATAATAGTTCAATTATACCTTATATATGACCGATGCATTAATCCTTTGGGCTATTGTAGCAAATATTTAATAATAATTCCATGAAAATAGAAAGAGAGGGAAAAAAAAATTGGTGTAATTACATTCATTTGAATATCATAATAAATGTAACAGTTGACCAATAAAATAAACATCCACTATGCGTTCAAATAATGTAACTCATAATAAAGTAAACACACAAAACTAATAACAAAGTTATAACAGGAAAGAAGCCCATAATTGTATTAATATTTGAATATCATTACATAAAGAGTCGGCATGGATTTGCCATTGAACTCTTAAAATATTAATACAACAAAAATCCTCATTTGAATATCATAACAAGGACTTTCTACTCTCCCATGGCTCAATAATCTGGAAATGATCTCATCTTCTTAGGCACTTTCCTATCAGAACCTGCACAACAATGGGAAGAATAAGGGATGGAAAAAGGAGGACACAAAGGGAATACAACAACAAAGAATGAGCACTCGAGTATACCTCTTAGAAAAAATATGCTATGTCAAAGATCGATCCTCTTTCTAGCTATAGACATCCTTCTTATAGCTAGCGGACTCTGTAACTATCAAAATTGCTTTCATCTAAACTGTCCACTTGGCGTCATCTCCTACCTTGTCATCAATTGGGTGTTGTACAACCTATTATTAGTTGTCTCAAAATTAAAATTTATTTTTAATAGGCTGAAGTCTTGCCTAGTTTTCATTCATATTTACCTTTCCTTTATCTCCTTGTTGTGGGCCCCATGCTGCTTGTTGATTCTGATCTCCTTTGACTTTTCTTGATCGCGTCCTTCTCTTCTTGGCTAGCACCAACCAAGTTAGCCATGTATACCCATATCTCTTCATCAATTGCATTGAGTGCGTCAATTCTATCTAACACCCTTATTCCCTTGGTCTTGTCTTATTTTAAGACTGTTTGTCTGATCTAGAAAAATATGACTATGTCAAGGGTGGTTGTTGACAAAGAAATGAGCTGGTCAGATAGTTTATCTTCATCAACTTCCTCGCATGGGAATTCTTGGATATCTTTGATGGCTAATCGATTGAACCCTTTCATGCTGAGTAATTTGTGGAGATTAATATTGAGGTGTTTCAACCTGTTAATTGTATCACATTCCACATTCTCCAATTCCTTGACTGCATTATTCCATCGAGGTCTATCTGCCATAAAACTAGTGACTTTCTCATATTCTATTTGGTAGCTATGACTTTTACCATCAATGGTGACCACCTGTTTGGACCTGATCTGCTCATACTTGGTCTTGCACCTCTCATATACTGGGGAAATAGTTACCATAATTTTATCCACCTTTTCTATTAGGGGTTTTATCTTTTTGTTTGCTTCTATTAATGCTCCAAAATCCTTACAATAACTTTCAATCATTTATGCTTCTGCTTCTATGATCTTGACCATTTTTTCTTTATATTTTGTTGTAAGCACTGGGGCTTGTAATTGTTTACTCCTCGAAGGCACTTGTCCCTGATATTTATTGATTTCAATTTTTAGCTTTTCATTTTCTACCTATAATAGTTATACTTTAGTCTTCTAGGCTATCATTTCCCTTTCAATGGCCAGTGTAGTCTGTGCATGTACTTGCACTCCATGTTTCAATAAGGTGATTGTGTCTCCTTCTATCTCTGCATCCCTCATCCTAAGATTTATTTGAAGTGACTGTACTCCTTGAGTGGGAATGGTGATGGTGGTCTTGGAGGTAGGACATGAACTTGATGAGGGTGAACCTTGAACTCCACTTTTTGTCTAATATTCTATCACCCTATCTTCCATTATAGCTTTGATATGCTCTTCCTCCTTAGGGGTGAATTCTATGATATCCTCTCTTTTTATTAGAGTGAGGCTCATAGGTTCACCAGTACCCATTCCAATTCTAGCTCTCTTATGAGGGGGAGAGTTTGAGGAGTCAAGAACTACTACCCGGTAATCTCTAAAAATATCACCAAATCCCCCAAATTTTTGTATTCTTTCCCATGCTACTACAGATATTTTGATCTCCTTGTTGTTTACCTTGAAGGCCATTGGTATTGCCTAGGGTGAACCTATAACCATTTGTTGTAAATTTTGTGGGGTCATAAAGCTTACTACCAAGCTTTCTACTATGAACTGGCTCAGTGCAGTAGGAGCAAGCATAATTTCTTTTCCCTTATTCATACTAGGAGGTTGAGAAATGGACGTGGCACCAGTAGCATATTCTATCATTTGGGTTGCTACCTCGACCACAATCTTGATTTTTTCGGGTTCTAGATTCATAACTTCTACAATGGGATCTATGGAGTCATTCGAGGGTACAATGGGTACTTGTATTATTTTATCCACTATGTCATTTCTTATCAATCTGAGGTTTGCGGAGTAGTTTCCAACCATCTTTGTATCAATATGACCCTTAGATTCTTATTATTTTATATTTCTTCTAGATTCAACCTATTTTTTGGGGACCATAAAAGAATTTATTTAAATTCATCCCCTCCGTGTATCATTGGTTTGGTTTTTATGGTAATGTCTTTGTAGCGGCTTCAGGATCATATGGCCTCCAAGTGATTTTTGCAAAATGGTATGTATCCATTTTTGGTAGAGCTTTCATCATACCAGGATATCCTTTGTAAACATATTGTCCTATTTTTCTTGGTGTAGTGACCTAAGGAATCCTAGTATGCTCTCTCTTCCATATCAATCTGGATTCTTCTACAAATTGCCTTACTATCTCTAAGGCAACCAATGACTTGGGGTAGAATGTGGGTAGAGATTTGGGTGGTAGCTTGGCCCCATACATTCTAATGAAGCTATAATGTTGGGTGAGAAAGAAATCTCTAACTTTTTTTTATTCAAGATATTTAACTATGCCTGGGCTCATTCTAGGAGGTTATTTCTCGATAATTACATGATACATATCCATCAAAAATCTATAATAGAATTTTGAGTAAGTGGAAGTATTGTTGTCTATACAAGGCAGCCTATCTTGAATGATCACGCTCGACACACCTCCCAACTGAGTAATTGAACTATATTTGAACTACTTAATGATAAAATTAATAAGGAAAGAGTAGTGGAAGAAGTGGGGCATGAAGTCTCTATCCTCCTTAATTGCTTTTTACAAATTTTTAAACTATTTGTCTATTATATCGCACATTATGTCTTTCCATCTATACATTGGCATCTTCTACATCTTGTTGCACTGCACTATCAGGTACATGACCTCTACACTGATCTAGTTAAGGTCCTCGACCCCCATAACTATGTGGATCATATCGACATAATCTCTCACCCACCTATGGAGTAAAGACTTGTGAATGGGAAATTATGTTGATACTAATTTTTCATAGTTGAAAAAATTTCCTTAGAAGGTGGTGTCGATCATGTGTTGAGCCTGTGCTAAGACTACCACTACATCGTAAACTTGTTTTGCTTTTTCCAATCCAAATACCTTTTCAATATTCTCTGGTGTAATCTTGTAAATAGGCTTGTTTCAACCATTGACTATGGCCCTGGTTCTCGGGTCATATGAAATGGCCAGCCATGACAATAGCTCAGGAGATAAATGTACTCTTGGGCATAATATTTTCACCAAGTTGGTTTTCCATTTATTACAGCAAGGATTGCTCTTGTCTTTGTTTGCGTACACTTTCTTAAAGATGTTCTTCAAAAAATACCATCGACGTTGAAATTCTTATGTGCTATATTGAAAATAGAACTGGGTGAGTTATTCCTCACTCCACACTTTTTCTATGGGTTTCCTCATGGCCATCTTCTTGAATGATATTTTTGCTTCTAAATTTTTGACCCTTGTCTTGGAAGCAATTGCTCTAGAGGAGGCCATTGTATGAGTCTCTATAACTAGGCTCTTCGGCTCTATACTATTCAAAGATATTATAAGCTTGGTATGTTGTCCTCTATTTTTATTGTGTATTTAATATGGTTCACACATGAAGCATCATTAATGTTGTGCCAACCATCATTGTATTGCTACTATACTTGGCTCACCACCTCATTCTTTATAATGGTCGATCGATTATGAATAATCATCTTTCAGTTGATTTGCATAACTGGTCATCTGATCATATACATGTTTCATTTAAATCATTAGATTATCTCACATTGTTTTTAAAGCATATGCTTGTGTAGATCTAAGGGAGAGGTCTATAGTTAACTTGCATACCTGCAACTTATCGATTGGTTCTCAACTGTGTCAGATAAATCATCATTGATTAAACTATCCCATTGGATTTCTCATGTGAGGGTCCACAAGATATTACTTTAGTGAAGCATTGCTCCAATTGTATGGTAGATCGATTATTGCTCATCACGAATTTCAAGGAACTCGAGCTTTAGTGATTATTGATGGTTGATCGATCGATCAATGTTTTAATGACTTCTTGTGTGAAAACCATTGGTTGGCGCTTCTTGTGATTCAACAAAAGCTCTCTAAATTATTGATTGGACGTTTAGTTGGTCAGCCCTCACCTTCTATCAATTTTTGGATGATGGCTCTTATTGATTTTGCATGAATGGTATGATTTTGATAGTTTATCATTACTCCTCGATCGAGTGGCTTTGAGTACCTTCGTACGTGCTACTTTTAAAAATTTATGCCAACCTTTATTGTGGGGGTCAACATAATAATAACATTCCATTAAACCATAATGCATGTAAAAATTAATGTTGGTGTACCTTGATACCAACTCTTTTTATCTTATTAGGTTCGGTCAATCTCCACCATCCACTTCGCTCGATTGGAAACATGCGATGGTTATGATTTGTTTGGCCGATATCCAGGAATTTATTTCTTTCAATGACTAAGATTCGACCACATCATTATTTTGGTCTGCCGATCAATGTTACTCTTTGGTCAAATGATCTTGATTATTGCCATGTGGGCTCGGGTTCGATCGAAGGATTTGTTCTTCGATGAGTCAATCGATTTTGACTGAATAGTTTGACCAATATTTTGATCAAGTAACTTTGGTCCAATTTTTTTGACTATTGATCTATTTTTGGATTTCAATCTATCAGCTCTGACCGTCGATGAGTTTCCAACCGTTGATCTTTCTTTGTACCACGTGTTTGATCGATCGCTTCTTCCTTTTAGTTGAGTGCATTTTTTATTCATATTTAACTTCTACACTTTTGGCTTTGATTAGGCTCTTGAAATTGGATTTGATCGAATCATTATTACATGCTAAAATGTTTGGTTGGTTTTTTACTTGCTTCGACTAATATGTTATGGACCATCGATATATTTTTTGGTCGAGTGATTTTCTTTCATTGCTGATTTGGTCGATCGATTTGGTCGGTCGACCGATCTTCTCTTACTATTGGTCGAAAGCTATTTTGTTGATTGATACTTTCTTACCATTGATCGAAGGCTCTTTTGATCAGTTCTAGAAAATTTTACTCTCGACGATGGCTTTCTATTCATCGATTGATCGATAAATGTCTTTGCTTTGTTTCTTTTGTTCAGCCAATCAAGATGGCAGCTTGTAGTCTTTTTGGAAATATGGGTAAGGAACCCCTTAAGTTTTATTAAAAGGAATTTATTCCTTAAGGGTGCATGGTGGTTAGGCATGTTTGCAATTGAGGCCATTTTATGGAGGATGACCAATCAAGATGACAATTGTTTAAGCATTTAAAGGCTTTATCAATTTTCGAAGAATATTAATCCATGAGATCATTCTGAGATAATTAATTTCTTAAGATTTGACTTATCCATTAGCATATCACAAAACATGGACCTCTTTATGACCTTCAAATTTTTTAAATTATGGGTACATTCATGTTGTATCAATTTTAGCTACAACATAGGCTCTGACTAGGACAGATGGTGAAAACATGAGGTATTTGAGAACTCCAGACTCTCCGGTTATTAACAAGACTTCAATGAAATGACTTGAACCTTTATTTTCTAGAGGATTATTACAAAAGTAAAAACAACAACACAAAAAATTATCTAAACAACCTAAAAAGAAAAATTCTTAGTCAAATAAAATCAGAGGCTCTAGTTTAAAACCAGGTGAACTTTCACTCCTAAAGGTTAGTTGTCTAGAAATATCTCCAAGGTGGTTTTAGAAAAAATCAATAAGAAATTACTATCACATCAAGCTTGGGCCCAAAGTGTGTGCTTGTGTATTCTTTTTAGTTTTCCTGATCAAAAAGAATTTTCATCAGCTTGGAAGGAGTTAGGCCTATTAGTGATTTCACTCTTTTAAATATATTCACCTTTTCTTTGATCCACTGCTAGTCAAATGTTTATAGCTCCGATGGAGGTGACCTTGATCCTTTTGGACCTTCTCTACTACCAATCAGGTATCTATAGCCCTGGTAGAGGTTATCTAGATAGCCCTAAGAACTTGCTCAATTTGCATTATTGAGATTTTTCTTCTTTAGGAAGAATTTTGATAAATTGCAAAATATTTTAGAGTGTGCTTTTTGGGTTGAGGATCTAGAAGGTTATATTATTGAGTGTATTTGTTTTTTGCCTAACTGTCTTACCAAGGTTGACTAGATTATCTAATTCTAGAATTAATTTTAAGGTCATGATAATATATGGCTTTGGCCTGATGTATCAACACTTCCAACTTTCATCTATAGTCGTTTCAACCTTATAAGATGATTACTAAAATCCTTTCTTTTTGAGTTGCCAGACCATCTATATTTAATTCAAATCCATTTTCTCTTAATAAACCAAGGGTAGGTTCTAACAGACAATACAAATATGATAGGGAGACTTAAAAATCTTCTAATACTCTAAGATTATTGATAGCAAAGGAAAACAACATAAAGAAAAACAAATTGAAGGACTCACAAAACACACATATTTATTATTATTATTATTATTTTTATTTTTTCTAGTTCCCCAACAGGGGTAATATAGTTTCAGGTGTTGGCCATTTATTGGGATTTTCATGAGATCACCCTCTAAGGTCTATAACAAGTACGTATTTGGGTCAATGATCTAAACTATTTGGTAGGGGCCTACCCACTTGGGTTTGAGCTTACCTTTCTCTCTGTGTTTCTCATTTTTGGGGTCCCAGTAAATGATTATGTCCCCTTCAAAGAATGAAGTTATTTTGGCTCTCTTGTTAAAGAGTTGCACTATCTTTTGGATTTGTTCAAACATCTTGTCCAGTGCAATTCTTCTTTCTTTCTATAATTGTGTGATCTGATCTAACCTCCTCTGTAAAGCATTGTAATTTTCATGATCTTGTAGTAATAAGGGTAAGGCTATTCTTTTTGTGTGATGGAGTAGTAGGGATTTCTCCCCAAATACCATTTCATATGGATTTTTGCTTGTGTTCCTCTTAACAGACAATTTGTCTACCCATAAGGTAAATTTTAGTTCATTGTACCAACTCTTTTTATTTTTACCCAATGATCTTTTAATTATGGTTATTAGATTTTTGTTTGAATATTTGACTAGACCATTGCCTTGAGGATGATAGTTGGATGTATGAGAAAGTTCTATTCCATGTTTTGCACAGAGCTCTATCATTTAAAAGGAAACAAATTATTTCCCATTATTAGTTACTAGTTTCTTTTGGGCTTCAAATATACTCAAAATGTTTTCCTCTAAGAAATTAATGACTACCTTAGTTGTTGAGTTTCTCAAAGGAGTTGCTTCCACCCATTTAGTGGAATAGTATATTGCAGTGATGATCAATTTGTGTCTACTTGAAGAATTTGGATTTATTTCACCAATAAGGTCGATTCCCCATTGTGTGAAAGGTTCTTCTAAGATTAATGGTCAGAGAGTTTCTTGCAAACACTTGACAATTATGGGAGACTCTTACATATTGGTGAACATATTTGAATAAAGAAGACTAGTAATAATATGCTCTCATAATTTTATTTGTAGTTGCTTTTGGGGAAAAGTGACCCCCACAAAATCCATCATGAAATTCTACTATTACTTCTAATATTTTTTTTTCGAACAAACACATCAATAATACCTTGTGTGGATGTTTCCAATAAAGTTTACCTTATTGAGTGTAATATTTTTGAGCCTATCGTTTTACTGATCTTATTTTTTTGTAGACATGCCTATGGGAAAAGACAAGGTTTGAAGGTACATTAGGATATCATCATACCATTTGCATTCAACATTATTTGTTCTTTTGATGTCATGCATATCATCGACTATGGCAATGTTCTGCATGTCTTCTCCTTCTTTATTAGCTAGATACTTAGCTAGACCTTGTCCTTTGATTATTTTCATAGCTTTAAAATTCTACACCATACTATAGCAATTTGACCATCCACCTAGAAAAAATACCTATCGGTCAGGTTGGGTGAAAACATATTTAATAGCAATAAATGGAATACAACATATAACCATGTTTGAACCAAAGATTCCTTTAAAATATTCCAGAACCTGAATCACAACGTACACTTTTTTGTCAATCATTTTGAATCTTAGTTGAACTCCTTTAAGTCTTGTACTCATGAAGGTTATTGGTCTCTCATTTATTTCATCATCCTTTTGGGAAAGGACTACAACAATGGTGTGTTCAAAAGCGAATGAGTATATGTTAAAAACTTTTTGAGTAATCAGGACAATTCAACACTAGGGCAGTGGTGATAGCATATTTAATTTTTTGAAAACCCCCAAGGTTATCCTTTGTCCATTTAATATCAGCATTATTTTTAATCATGTTGTTAATGGGTTGAGCTATTTCAATGAAATTTGGTACAAACCTTCTTACAAAATTAATTTTACCGGAGAATGATCTGACTCCTTTCAGCTTTTTAGGGGGAGGTATTTTGGCTATAGCTTCTACTCGATGGATCAATGCTAATTCCTTTTTTAGATACAATATGACCAAGGAGCTTTCCTTGTGTTTCTTAGAATATACATTTCTTTGGATTCAAATATATTCCATATTATCTGCATCTAGAAAAACCTATGGCTAGATGTTCAAGAAGATATTCATGGTTTTTGGAAAATACTATTATGTCATATAAATAGACAACTATCTTGAATATTAGTCCTTTAAAAGCAAAGTCCATGGCCCTTTGGAAATTTTCTCCTACATTCATTAATCCAATTCTCAGGTATTCAAAGGTGCCTTAATGGGTAGTGCAATCAATTTTGTATCTATCTTCAAGATTTACCTGAATCTGATTGTATCTTGAGAATTCGTCCAATAATGACATTCTAGATGATCCTATTACAACTTGCAACAATTGTTCCATGTTGGATAGGGGATAATTATCTTTGAGTGAACTATTATTTAAATTTCAAAAATCAACACAACGTAATCTCTCCGTTTTTCTTCCTCACTGGTACTAATTTTGTTATCCAAGAAGAAAATATTACTTTTCTCTATTTTTGCATCCAATAGTTTTTGAACTTCTTTTTGCATGACTGGGTGCTAGGTGGGGTTAAAATTTCTCTATTTTTGCCTAAATGGTTTAGCATCCTCTTTGTGGGAAATGATGTGAGTCATGAAATTAGTTTTAAATGTTTTCAGATCTTCATAACTCAAGATAAAAGATTCTTTATTCTTCTTTAGAAAGCTAATGTATTGTTATTTTTCTTATTTTGGTAAGGCCTTATCAATCATAACCAATATGGGCTCCTCATCTATTCCAATATTTATATCATCAGCTTTTGTTTCTTTGAGGTGTGGTTTTTATGCCTTGTCAAAATCATCAAATAGGCTTTCTAAAGAAACTAACCCCTTTGGGATTATATTTATTTTTAGTTGAATGACTTCTATAGGTTATCCAATAATCCTTTTCAAAATTTCTTCATCTTCCTCCTCATATAGAAAATCTGAGTACATGTTCTCCTTGTTTAATATTTTATCAATTTTATTAGGTACAATCCTATTTCTAAAATTTAGGGCATTTGATTCTAGTTCTTCCACTTCTTGAGCTATTGGAATTACTTTCCCTTGTTTCATTTTATCATACCTAGTTTCTTGTCCTCTTTGTAGGATTTTTTTATTTTCTACAATTAGGATTTTAGGGTGGTGATTTGAAGCATATAAATCCATATTTTCCTCAAACAACCTTTCTCTAGATTCATCTTCAAGAGTCCAACATGCGTTAATCCTGATATCATCTTCGGATTCATCCTCTAAGCCCATAATATTATGCATACCTAGATATATACCATAGTAATTTGGGTTATGAGGAGCATCAAAGGCTGAGCAATAATAGGGAAATGTTTTTACTAGGTTGAAGGTGGGTATGGATTTGGAACCGAGTCTCGGTCCTTCTTCTTTTCTCTCTTTATCCAACCATTACCATTATTTCTATTTTTATTCCCTTCATCAGAATTGTTGTTACCCCAATTCCTATTAAAATTAAACCTAAATGGTGTCCTATTGTCTGCATGTTATCTGTCAACTTGAGGGTGAGAAGTCTCACCATTGCTCTCTTTATTTATTTATGTCATGGCTAATCTATTGTTCATTGTGTTAAATATTTCTATCATCTGATTAGCAAGTTTCTCCATAGGATCTTGTTCAGATCTCCTTTCTTAGGTTTTCTATCAGGTTGACTGACTTCTAGAGAATATGGTTTCATTTTTCCATTGTCTAACATATTCCTTTCGATCTCCATGGCTTTATCCATACACTCATCTATGGTAGCAACATGTTCTTATATTAACTCGTAGTTAAATTCTCCTAGAAAGGCATTTTTATAAAAATAGATTGACTGTATATTGTTTGTCTTTAGATCGATGGGGATTTTATTCCTGGATTTATAAAACCTTATATTAAAATCAGCTATAGACTCATTTTCTTTCTTTTTCATTGTTTCCAGGTTTGTTAGCAATGATTGTTAATTTTTTCTTTCACCAAACATTTTTAGAAAGATAGTTTCCATCTTAGTGAAATTGGCAATGTCATTATCCCGAAGGGTGTTAAACCATTTTCTAGCATCTTTTTCTAGGGTTTGAAGGAATAGTCTTAGCACTATATCTTCATGTTCTACTTCTAGAATATCCATAGCATACAAGAAGCTTTTATCATGATCCTCTCATCTAACTATATTATTTCCTTGTAATTTGGGTAAATACTTATGAGCTTTACTGGGAAGATCATGTAGCAATGTCAATAATTGGAATGGCCTGTATCTATTGGTTCTCTATAATTGAACGTTAGGTGGCAGATTGGATATGTTAACTACTATAGGTGCTTGGATTGGATTAAAAGGAATCACAATTGGAGATGTAGTATTTATTCCATTGGGAATAGTAGGGGGTGTTTCAAATATGTTATCTACTGTAACAATATTTGTATCAAAATATTTTGGAGATGAACTAGAAGGATTAGTTTTGAAAAATACCTTTGGATCTAAGAATTTTAGATAAAGCTCTTGAGCGGTTCTTCTTGTTCGCGTTAGCATGTTTTGCTTCTTCTCTTAATCTTTTTAAAAATTTTGGGTTTGACCATTCAGAGTCTCCAACATGATGGGGTGCAAAAGTAACATACGTCTGGTCAATATTGCTCGACTTATATTATTTTTAATCACTTAGGGTATAGAATTTTTTCAAGAATCAAGAATCAAGAAGTGAAAAATCAAGAAATTCAAGAAAATTATATAACCATTATTTCTTGAAAAATAAAATTGGAAACTCTGAGCATACATGACAAACAAATTCAAAAGGATTCAAATTTGAAAAACTGGATACACTGGTTCCCTTTAGGCTGACTATTTCCAAATAAATATTTTTTGTTAGGTTCTAAACTGTAATGAAAATTACAAGTTCGTTCCCCAACAATGGTGCCAATAAATTGTTGGATATTTTTCCTACATCCTTAGGATAAGTTGTCACGCTACAGGAAAACCTACTACCAATGAGAAACTACAGGCTTTGATCGACCTACCTCTTTAACCTAGGAATAGAGTTCTTCACTATTTTATAAACACATCAGGTATGGTAAGGGTACCTTTGATGTGAACTTAATTTTTTTAACATTTTATGTTCATGCTCTTCTAGATTTATGGTGGTGAATTAAAGTTTTTTATAAAATTGACCAAGCTAAAACAATAACAGTTCAATTATGCCTTATATATGATTGGTGCCTTAACCCTTTGGGTTATTATAGCAAGATTTAATAAAAATTCAATGAAAATAGAAATAAATGGAAAAGAAAGAATTGGTGCAATTACATTCATTCAAATATCATAATAAATGTAACAGTTGACCAATGAAAGAAACATCCACTATGCGTTCATATAATGTAACTCATAATGAAGTAAACACATAAAATCGATAACAAATTTATCACAGGAAAGAAGCCCATGATTGTATTAATATTTGAATATGATTACATGAAGAATCAGCATGGATTTTCCATTGAACTCTTAAAATATTAATACAACAGAAATCCTTGTTTGAATATCATAGCAAGGAATTTCTACTCTCCTGTTCAAATATCGTAACAGTAGAGTCTCTAGACTTCTAGAACAATAATATGGAAATGATATCAGCTTCTTGGGCCTTTTCCTATCAGAACCTACACAATAATGGGAAGAATAAGGGGTGGAAAAAGGACACAAAGGGAATACAATAGCAAATAATGGGCAATTGAGTATACCTCTTAACAAAAATATTCTATGTTAAAATCTCGATCCTATTTTTGGCTGTAAATTTTCTTTTTATAGTTGTGGTGGCTCTGTAATTTTCAAACAGTTTTCATCTAAACTATCCACTTGGCACCATCTCTTACCTTGTCATCGGTTGGGTGTTTTTACAACCTGTTATTAGCTGTCTCAAAATTAAAATTTATTTTTAATAGGCTGAAGTCTTGCCTATTTGTCATTCATATTTCTCTTTCCTTTATCTCCTGTTGTGGGCCCCACGCTACTTTTTGACTCCATTCCCTTTTGAATTTTCTTGATCACATCCTTTTATTCTTAACTACCACCAACCAAGTCATCCATTTGTACCCATATCTATTCATCAATTGCATTGAGTGCATTAATTCTGTCTAACACCCTTATTTCCTTGGTCTTGTCTTCTTTTAAGATTATTTTTCTAATATGAAAATCTAACTATGTCAAGGGTGGTTGTTGACAAAAAAATGATCTGATCAGATGGTTTATCTTCATAAACTTTCTCGCATGGGAATTCTTGGATAGCTTTGATGGCTAATCGATTGAACCCTTTTGTTCTAAGTAATTTATGGATATTGATATTGAGGTGTTTCAACCTGGTAATCGTATCACGTTCCATAGTCTCCAATTCCTTGATTGCATTATTCCATAGTGATCTTTCCACCATAAAACTAGTGACTTTCTCATATTCTATTTCATAGCTATAACTTTAACCATCAATGGTGACCACCTGTTTGGACCTGATCTACTCATACATGGTCTTGCACCTCTCATATATTGGGGAAATAGCTGCCATCCTTTTATCCACCTTTTCTATTAGAGATTTTATATTTTTGGTTGCTTCTATTAATGCTACAAAATCCTTACAATAACTTTCAATCATTTTTTCTTCTATGATATTGACCATTTTTCTTTATATTTTGTTGTAAGCATCGGGGCTTGTAATTGTTTACTCCCTAAAGGCACTTGTCCCTGATATTTATTGATTTTAGCTTTTAGATTTTTATTTTTTACCTGTAACAGTTCTGCTTTAGTCTTCTAGGCTATCATTTCCCTTTTAATTTCCAATGTAGTCTGTGCATGTACTTTCACTTCATGGTTTAATAAGGTGACTGTATCTCCTTCTATCTCTGCATCCCCCATATCAAGATTTATTTGAAGTGACTATACTCCTTGAGTGGGAATGGTGATTGTGGTCTTGGAGCTAAACATAAAATTGATGAGGGGATTGAACCTTGAACTCCACTTTTTGTTTCAGCTTTTGTCACCCTGCCTTACATTATAGCTTAGATATGCTCTTCTTCCTTAGTGGTGAATTCTGTTATATCCTCCCTTTTGATTAGAGTGAATCTCATAGGTTTGCTAGTACCCATTCTGATTTTGGCTCTCTTATGAGGGGGAGAGTTTGAGGAGTCAGGAACTACTACCTGGTAATCTCTGAAAGTGTCACCAAATTTCTTAATTTTTTGTATTCTTTCCCATGCTACTACAAATATTTTGATCTCTATGTTGTTTACCTTGAAGGCCACCGGTATTACTTGGGGTGAACCTATAACCATTAACTATAAATTTTATGGGATCATCAAGCTTACTGCCAATATTTCTACTATGAACTGACTCAGTGCAGTAGGAGCAAGCACAATTTTGTTTCCCTTATTCATACTAGGAGGTTGAGAAATGGACGTGGTACTAGTAGCATATTCTATCATTTGGGTTGCCACCTCATACACGATATTGATTTGTTTAGGTTCTAGATTCATAAATTTTGCAATGGGATCTGCAAAGTCTTTCGGGGGTACAATAGGTACTTGTGGCATTATTTTATCCATTGTATCATTTCTTATCAATCTAATGTCTACAAAGTAGTTTCCTACCATCTCTGTATGAGTAGGAGACTTAGTCAGAATATATAATTCTTGTATATTCACCCCATTTTTTTGGGCCCATAAAATAATTTCTTCAAATTCATCCCCTCTATGTATCATTGGTTTGGGTTCAATGATAATGTCTTTGTAGCGGCATTCAGGATCATATGACCTCCAAGTTATTTCTACAAAATGATATGAATCCATTTTTGGTAGAGCTTTCATCATACTAGGATATCCTTTGTAAACATATTGTCCTATTTTTCCTGGTGCAGTGACCCAAGGAATCCTGATTTGCTTTCTCTTCCATATCAATATAGCTTCTTCTACAGATTGCCTTACTATCTCTAAGGTAACCAGTGACTTAGGACAGAATGTGGGTAGAGCTTTGAATGGCAGGTTGGCCCCATACATTTTGATAAAGATATAATTTTAGCCAAGAAAAAATATCCAACTTTCTTTTCTTTCAAATATTTAACTATGCCTGGGCTCATTCTGGGGGGTTTTTTCTTAGTAATTACATGATACATAGCCATAAAAAATATACCAAATAATTCTGAGTATGTGGAAGTACCATTGTATGTAAAAGGCAACCTATCTTGAATGATCATGCCCGACACACCTCCTAACTGAGTAATTTAATTATATTTGAATTGCCTAATGATCAAATTAATAAGGAAAGAGTAGTGGAAGAAGCGGGGCATGAAGTCTCTATCCTCCTTAATTGATTTCTACAACTATTTAAACTCTTTGTCTATTGTATCACACATTATGTATTACCATCTATACATTGGAATCTTCCACATATTGTTGCATTGCACTATCAGGTACATGACCTCTACACTGATCTAGTTAAGGTCCTCGACCCCCATAACTATGTAAATCATGTCAGCATAATATCTTACCCACCTGTGGAGTAAAGACTTGTGAATGGGAAAGTATGTTGAAACTAATTTGTCATAGTCAAACAAATTTCCATAGAATATGGTGTCGATCATGTGTTGAGCCTATGCTGAGACTACCGTTGCATCGTAAACTTATTTTTTGCTTCCAATCCAAACACCTATTCAATATTCTTTGGTGTAATCCTATAGATAGGCTTGTTTTGATAATTAACTATGGCCCTAGTTCTCGGGTCGTACAAAATGGCCAACCATAACAATTTCTCAGGAGATAAATATACTCTCGGGCACAAGAGTTTCACCAAGTTGGTTTTCCATTTATTACAACGAGGACTGCTCTTGTCTTTGTTTTCGTATGCCTTCTTAAATATGTTCTTCAAAAAATATCGTGGGCATAGCCATTCTTTAGTGTTAGATTTAAAATAGAACTTGGCAAGTTCTTCCTCACTCCACACTTATTTTATGGGTTTCCTTGTGGTCATCTTCTTGAATGGTCTTTTTGCTTCTAAATTTTTGACCCTTTTCTTGGAAGCAACTGCATTGAAGGAGGCCATTATTTAAGTCTCCGTAACTGGGCTCTTTGGTTCTATATTTTTCAAAGATATTATAAGATTTGTACATTACCCTCTACTATTATTTTGTATTAAAGCTAGTTCATGAATGAAGCATCATTAGTGTTGCACCAACCATCGTTGTATTTCTACTATACTTCACTTGTCATGTCATTCTCCATAACGGTCAACCTTTTGTGAATCATCATATTTTAGTTGATTTACATAACTGGCCATCTGATCATACATGTGTCTAATTTTAAATCAACATATTAGCCCATATTATTTTTAAAGCATGTGCTTGGGTAGATTTAAGGGAGAGGTTCATAGTTTACTTGCATGCCTGCAACTTCTCGATTGTGTTAGTGAAATCATCATTGGTTCAAGTTTTCCATCATATTTATTGGGTGAGGGTCCATGAGATCTTACTTTAGTGAAGTGTTGCTCCAATTGTATGGGATATCGATTACTGCTCGTTATAGATTTCAAGGGACTTGAGATTCAGTGATCATCGATGGTTGATTGGCCGATCAATATTTTAATGACTTCTTGTATGAAAACCATCGATTGGTGATTCATATGATTCAACCAAAGATCTCTCACTTAATGAATGGATGTTTGGTTAGTCAACCCTCATCTTCTATTAGTTTTTGGTTGGTTGCTCTTCTTGATTTCGCATGAATGGTGTGATTTTAGTTGCTTATCATTACTTCTCGACCAAGTGGCTTTGAGTACCTTCGTACATGCTGCTTTTAAAAATTTATGTTAGCCTTTATTATGGGGTTCATCATAATAATAAAATTCCATTAAACCATAATACATGCAAAAATTAATGTTGACGTACCTTGATTCCAACTCTTTTTACTTTATTAGGTTCGATCAATCTCCACCGTTAGCTTCGCTCGATTGAGAACATGCAACGACTTTGATTTATTCGGTCGATAATATCTAGGCATTTATTTCTTTTTGGTTGGTAAGATTTCAATGGCTAGGCTTTGGACACATCATTATTCTGATCGACCAATCAATATAACTCTTTGATCGATCAATGTTACTCTTGGGCTGAAAGCTAATGTATTGTTCTTTTTCTTCTTTTGGTAAGACCTTATCAATCTTAACCAATCTCAGCTACTCGTCTATTCCAATATTTATATCATCAGATTTTTTTTCTTTGAGGAGTGGTTTTCATGCCTTATCAAAATAATAAAATAGGCTTTCTAAAGAAACTAACCCCTTTGGGATTCTATTTTATTTTTGTTGAATGACTTCTACATGTTCTCCAATAATGCTTTGCAACTTTTATTCATATTCCTCCTCATATAGAACATCTGAGTACATGTTCTGGAGGGTCTAAAATATCTAATATCCACATCATCTTGAAACACTTGCAAGTATACAATGTTATTAGGTACAAAGGGTTTGTACATAGAGATGGTTGGAAATATTTCCATATATTGTGTCAATTTTTGAGAAGTCTACACTTGAAGCGTTGATTGCTAATAGGTCTGCAATGTGGTTCTACTCTCTAGGAATGTAAGATATGTTAAACACTAAGAATTTATTAATTTTAGCTAAGATTGTAGATTTATATATTTTTAACCTAGGATGTTTAGTTTGATACTTACCCTTGACCTGTTGTATAATTAATTATGCATCTCCAGTAATAGTTAGGAAATTGATGCCTAGTTCTTTGGCTTGTCTCAGGCCTAACAGTAAGGCTTCATATTCAACAACATTATTAGTGCATGGGAATTCTAATTTGTAAGGGATTCCTAGGTAGTTTCCCTTAATGTCTATTAAATTTACACCAACACCTGCTCCTGTTTGAGACTTCACCCCATAAAGGACATGGTCCACATTTCATGGTTTAGGACTCTAGTAGATTATGCATCTACTAGTTCTCTAATTTTAGGATCTATATCTTTTGCATTAGGTACATCTAATAAAAAGGGACCAAGTTAACCATTTCCTTCTCTTCTGGTATACCCCCATTTCCTTCTCTTCTACAAAATTGACCAAGTTAACCATATTGTCATCTGATATTACCCATTATATTGAATATTTATTAAATTATTCTCTCCTTAGGGTCATATTTTCTTTTTTTGAGATAGAGATTATGGCAAAAGAACAATATAATTGTGTGGAACCACGCAACTGTTTTGCTCAGTGCCTGCTTAAAATTAATGAGAATAAAGGGTCCACATCAACTACTACAATGCCCATCAATATACCTTTCTTGGGATATTGATCTAAGAATAACAATAGGGCAGTAATAATCCCTACATAAGGCATCTGCCTACTATCCATTACTGACACGTGGAGATTCCCTAGTACAAATTAGCCCTAGTTGGTATGCTATATGTTTGAGCATGATGTTATGGGATGCAATGCTATATAGCATGCATTTGTGAATGACATACCTTTCTCCTTCATCCGAGTTATATCTAAGGGACACATAAAATGGTCTAAAAAATGAAGGTGTTCTAGTCTTGTGAATGGAGGGCTTGACTGTGTTATAAGACTGTGTATATTTTTGTTCAATCAACCCAAAATATTTACAAACCTGTTCTCTATATTTTTGAATATTCATTGATTCATCAAATGCAATGTTAAATTTTTGCTTACTTAGTTCAGAACCAGCATCAAAATCCATCTTCTTAACATCCAATTTTTTAGTACATTCCTCACATGGTAGTTGTTCATTTATTTCTACGTTTTCAGAAATGTGTTTGTTTTGATTTTTTTTGTTTTTTATTTTTGTGTATTATTATTTACAATAGACTATCCTTTAGTCTCCTTGTTTGAGCTTTTATTAGTTTTATTAGTTACATTCCTATTTCTCATATTTAGGGCATTGGCTTCTAGTTCTTCCACTTCTTGAGTTGTTGGGATTACTTTCCATTATTTCATTTTATCATACCTAGTTTCTTGTTTTCTTTGTAGGATTTTAGTATTTTCTATAACTAGGATTTTAGGGTGGTGATTTGAAGCATATAAATCCATATTTTCCTCGAACAACCTTTCTCTAGATTCATCTTCAATATTCCAACATGTGTTAATCCTGATATCCTCTTTGAATTCATCCTCTAAGTCCACATTATTATGCATACCTAGATATATGAGGAGCATCAAAGGCTGAGCAGTAATAGGAAATTTTTTTTACTAGGTTGAAGGTGGGTATAGGATTTGGAACCGAGTTCTGGTCCTTTTTCGTTTCTCTTTCTCCAACCATTACCATTATTTCTATTTATGTTCCTTTCATCAGAATTGTTGTTACCCCAATTCCTATTAAAATTAAACCTAAATGGTGGCCTATTGTCTCCTTGTTGTCTATCAACTTGAGGGTGAGAAGTATCACCATTGCTCTCTTTATTTCTTTCTATCTTGGCTAATCTGTTGTTCATTGTGTTAAATGTTTATGTCATCTGATTAGCCAATTTCTCCATAGGATCTTGTTCAGATCTCTTATTTAGGTTGAAACCTACTTTCTTAGGTTTACTATAAGGTTTACTAACTTCTAGAGAATATGGTTTCATGTTTCCACTATCTAACATATTCATTTTGATCTCCATGGATTTATCCATACACTTGTCTATGGTAGCAACCTATTCTTGTCTTAAATTGTAGTTAAATTCTCCTAGAAATTCATTTTAATAAAATTAGATTAATTGCATATTTTTTGGCTTTAGATTAGTGGGGATTTTATTCCTGGATTTAGAAAACCTTCTATTAAAACTAGCTACTGACTCATTTTATTTCTTTTTCATTGTTGTCAGGTTTGTTAGTAGTGATTGTTCATTTTTTCTTTCACCAAACTTTTTTAGAAAGACAGATTCAAAAATGGGCAATGTCATTTTCACGAAGGGTGTTAAACCATTTTCTAGCATATTTTTCTAGGGTTTGGAGGAATAGTCTTAGCACTATATCTTCTTGTTCTACTTCTAGACTATCCATAGTATACAAGAAGCTTTTAACATGATCCTCTCCTTTAAATGCATTGTTTCCTTAGAATTTGGGTAAATACTTATGAGTTTTATTGGGAAGATCATGTAGCAGTGCCAGTAATTGGAATGACCTGTATCTATTGGTCCTGCATAACTAAACTTTAGGTGGTGTATTGGCCATGTTAACTACTGTAGGTGCTTGGATTGGATTGACAGGAATTACAGCTAGAGGTGTAGTATTTATTCCATTGGGAAAAGTAGGAGGTGTTTCAAATATATTCTCTACTATAACAATATTTGTATCAAAACATTTTGAAGATGAACTAGAAGGATTAGTTTTGAAAAATACCTCTGGATCTGAGAATTTCAGATAAATCTCCTGAGTGGTTCTTCTCGTTTGTGCTAGCATGTTCTACTTCTTCTCTTAATATTTTATTTTTAATTTTGTGTTTGATTAGTCAGAGTCTTCAACATGATGGGGTGTAAAAGTAACAGACGTCTATTTGAGATTGCTCAAATTATATTATTCTCAATCACTTAGGGTATAGTCTTTTTTCAAGAATCAAGAATCAAGAGATGAAAAATCAAGAAAATCATGAAAATTATATAACCATTAGTTCTTGAAAAAGAAAATTGAAAACTATGAGCATATACGAAAAACAGACTCAAAAGGATTTGAATTTGAAAAATTAGATACACTGGTTCCATTTAGGCTAACTATTTCCAAATAAATATTTATCGTTAGGTTCTAAATTGTAATGAAAATTACAAGTTCGTTCCCCAACAACGATGCCAATAAACAATCAGAGATTTTTCCTGCATCCTTGAGATAATTTGTCATGCTATAGCAAAACCTACTGCTAATGAGCAATTACAGGCTTTGGTCGACCTGCCTCTTTAACCTAGAAATAGAGTTCTTCAATATTTTCTAAATAGACCAGGTATGGTAAGGATACCCTTGAGGTGAACTTAAATTTTTTAACATTTTATGTTCATGCTCTTCCATATTTATGGTGGTGAATTAATTTTTTTTATAAATTTTACCAATGTAAAATAATAACAGTTTAATTATACCTTATGTATGACCGATGCCTTAATCCTTTGGGTTATTGTAGCAAGATTTAATAACAATTCAATAGAAATGGAAAGAAATGGAAAAGAAAGAATTGGTGCAATTACATTCATTTGAATATCGTAATAAATGTAACAGTTGACCAATGAAAGAAACATCCACTATGCTTTCAAATAATGTAACTCATAATGAAGTAAACACAGAAAATCGATAACAAAGTTGTAATAGGAAATAAGCCCAGAATTGTATTAATATTTAAATATGATTACATGAAGATTTATAATGGATTTATCATTAAACTCTTAAAATATTAATACAATAAAATCCTCGTTCAAATATCATAACAAGGAATTTCTACTCTCCCATTCAAATATCATAACAATATTTTCTTTAGACTTCTGGCTCAATAATCTGGAAATGATCTCAGATTTTTGGGCACTTTCCCATCAGAACCTACACAAAAATGGGAAGAATAATGGGTGGAAAAATAATTAGGACACAAAGGGAATACAACAACAAAGAACGAGCACTTGAGTATACCTCTTAGCAAAAATATGCTATATCAAAAGCTCAATCCTATTTCTAGTTGTAGATGTTCTTTTTATAGCTATGGTGGCTATGTAACTATCAAATTGATTTCATCTAAACTATTCACTTGGTGCCATCTTCTACCTTGTCATTGATTGGGTGTTTTATAGCCTGTTATTAGTTGTCTCAAAATCAAAATTTATTTTTAATAGGCTGAAGTCTTGCCTAGTTGTCATTCATATTTCCCTTTCCTTTATCTCCTATTGTGGGTACCATGCTGCTTGTTGACTCTTATCCCTTTTGAATTTTCTTAATCGTGTCCTTCTCTTCTTGACTATTGCCAATAAAGTAATCCATATGTACCCATATCCCTTCGTCAATTGCACTAATTGTGTTAATTATGTCTAACACCCTTATTCCCTTGGTCTTGTCTTCTTTTAATATTGTATGTCTGATCTAGAAAAATCTGACTATATCAAGGGTGGTTGTTGACAAAGAAATGAGCTGGTCAGATAGTTTATCTTCATCAATTTCCTTGCATGGGAATTCTTAGATATCTTTAATGATTAATGGATTGAACCCTTCTGTACTAAGTAATTTGTAGAGACTGATATTGAGGTGTTTCAACCTGTTAATCATATCATGTTCCATAGTCTCCAATTCCTTGATTGTATTATTGCATCGGGGTCTATCCACCATAAAATAGTGACTTTCTCATATTCTATTTGGCAGCTATAACTTTTATCATCAATGGTGACCATCTATTTAGACCTGATCTGCTCATAATTGGTCTTGCACTCTCATATACTAGGGAAATAGTTGCTATCCTTTTATCCACATTTTCTATCAGGGGTTTTATCTTTTTGTTTGCTTCTATTAATGCTCCAAAATCACTTCCAAAAACTTTCAATCATTTTTTCTTCTATGATCTTGATCATTTTTTTAATATTTTGTTGTAAGCATTGGGACTTGTAATTGTTTACTCCCTGAAGGCACTTGTACCTGATATTTATTGATTTTGATTTTCAACTTTTAATTTTTTATCTGTAACAGTTCTAATTTAGTCTTTCAGGTTGTCATTTCTCTTTCAATGGCCAATGCAATCTATGCATGCACTTGCACTCCATGTTTCAATAAGGTAACTGTGTCTCCTATCTCTACATCCCCTATCCCGAGATTTATTTGAAGTGACTGTACTCCTTGAATGAAAATGGTGATTATGGTCTTGGATCTAGGATGCAAACTTGATGACGGGACCGAACCTTGAACTCCACTTTTTATCTAAGCTTCTATCACCTTGCCTTCCATTATAGCTTCGATATGCTCTTCTTCCTCAACGATGAATTTTGTGATATCCTCCCTTTTGATTAGAGTGAGGCTCACAGTTTTGCTAGTACCTATTCTAATTTTGGATCTCTTATGAGGGGGAGATTTTAAGGAGTCAATAACTACTACCTGGTAATATTTGAAAGTGTCACCAAATCCCCTAGTTTTATGTATTCCTTCCCATGCTACTACAAATATTTTTATCTCTATGTTGTTTACCTTGAAGGCCATCAATATTACCTGGGGTGAACCTGTAACCATTCACTATAAATGTTGTGAGGTCATCAAGCTTACTGATAAGCTTTCTACTATGAATTGACTTGGTGTAGTAGAAGCAAGCACAATTTATTTTCCCTTATTCATACTAGGAGGTTGAGAAATGGATGTGGTACTAGTAGCATATTTTGTCGTTTGGGTTTCCACCTTATCCATTATCTTGATTTGTTTGGGTTCTAGATTCATAACTTCTGCAATGGAATCTGTGAAGTATTTCGGGGTTACGATGGGTACTTGTGGCATTATTTTATCCACTGTGTCATTTTTAATCAATCTGATGTTTGCAGAGTATTTTACAACCATCTCTATATGATTATGAGACTTAGTCAAATTCTTATTATTCCACATTTCTTCTAGATTCACCTCATTTTCTTGGGCCCATAAAATACTTTCTTTAAATAAATCCCCTCTGTGTATCATTGGTTTGGGTTCGATGACAATGTCTCTATAGCGGCCTTCAGGATCATATGGCCTCTAAGTGATTTCTACAAAATGGTATGAATCCATTTTTTGTAGAGATTTCATCATACCAAGATATCCTCTGTAAACATATTATCCTATTTTTCCTGGTGTAATGACCCAAGGAATCCTGATCTGCTTTCTCTTCCATCTCAATTTGGCTTCTTCTGTAGGTTGCCTTACTATCTCTATGGCAACCAGTGACTTGCGGTAAAACATGGATAGAGATTTGGGTGGTAGCTTGTCCCCATAATTTATAATGAAGCTATAATGTTGGACAAGAAAGAATTCTCTAGCTTTCTTTTCTTCAAGATATTTAACTATGTCTAGGCTCATTCTAGGGGGTTGTTTCTCGTTACTTACATGATATATAGCCATAAAAAATCTATCGCATAATTCTAAATAAATGGAAGTACCTTCGTATATACAAGGTAGCGTATCTTGAATGATCGCACCCAACACACCTCCTAATTGAGTAATTGAACTATCTTTGAACTGCCTAATGATAAAATGAATAAGGAAAGAGTAGTGGAAGAAGTGGGGCATGAAGTCTCTATCCTTCTTAATTAATTTCTGTAATTCTTTAAACTCTCTATCCATTGTATTGCACATTATGTCTTGCCATCTATACATTAGCATCTTCCATGTCTTTTTGCACTGCACTATCAAGTACATGACCTCTGCACTAATCTAGTTAAGGTCCTTGACCCCCATAACTATGTGAATCATGTTTGCATAATCTCTTATCCACTTGTGGAGTAAAGAATTATGAATGGGAAATTCTATTGACACTAATTTATCATATTCGAAAAACTTTTCATAGATAATTGTGTCGATCATGTGTTGAACCTGTGCTAAGACTACCGTTGCATTGTAAACTTGTTTTACTGCTTCCAATCCAAATACTTGTTCAATATTCTCTGGCGTAATCCTATATATAGGATTATTTTAATAATTAACTATGGCCCTAGTTCTTGGATCATACAAAATGGCTAGCCATAAAAATAGCTTAGGAGAGAAATGTACTCTCGGGCATAAGAGTTTCACCAAGTTGGTTTTCCATTTATTACAACAGGGACTACTCTTGTCTTTGTATGTGTACGCCTTCTTAAATATGTTCTTTAGAAAATACCGTGGGCATTGCCATTCTTCTATTCTAGATTGAAAATAGAACTTGGCAAGTTCTTCTTCACCCCACACCTGTTCTGTAGGTTTCCTCGTGGTCATCTTCTTGAATGATATTTTTGCTTCTAAATTTTTTACCCTTGTCTTGGAAGCAACTGTGCTAGATGAGGCCATTATCTGAGTCTCTGTAACTGGGATCTTTAGCTCTATATTGTTCAAATATATTATAAGATATGTACATTGCCCTCTATTTTTATCATGTATTTAAGCTAGTTCATGAATGAAGCGTCATAAATTTCAAACCAACCATCATTGTATTGCTACTATACTTGGCTCATCACGTCATTATCCATAATGGTCAATATTTTATGAATGATTATCTTTCAGTTGATTTGGGTAATTGGTCATCTGATCATACATGTTTCTAATTTTAAATCATCAAATTAGCTCACATTATTTTTAAAGCATGTGCTTAGGTAGATCTGAGGGAGAGGTTTGTAGTTAGCTTGCATACGTGCAACTTCCTAATTGGTTCTCGATTGTGTTAGTCAAATCATCATTGATTTAAGTATCCCGTTGAATTTCTTGAGTGAGGGTCCATGAGATCTTGCTTTAGTGAAGTGTTGCTCCAATCCTATGGTAGATCAATTATTGTTCATTGCAAGTTTTAGGGGACTCGAGCTTCAATGATTGTTGATGGTTGATCGTTCGATCATTGTTGTAATGAATTATTGTTTAAAAATTATTGGTTGGTGATTCATGTTATTTAATTGAAGCTCTCTCACTTTTTGATTGGATGTTCGGCCAGTTAGCCATCACCTTTTATCAATTTTAAATCGGTGGCTCTTCTTAATTTTGCATGAATGGTGTGATTTCAGTCACTTATCATTACTACTTGATCGAGTGACTTTGAGTACCTTCATACATGCTACTTTTAAAAATTTGTGCCAGCCTTTATCATGGGTGTCAAAATACTAATAACATTCCAATAAACCATAATGCATGCAAAAATTAATATCAATGTACCTTAGTTCTAACTCTTTTTACCTTATTAGGTTCGATCAATCTCCACCATATGCTTCGCTTGACTAGGAACATGCGATGGCTATAATTTGTTTGATTGATGATATCCAATAATTTATTTCTTTTAGGCTAGTAAGATTTCAATGGCTAAGCTTCGACCATGTCATTGTTTTGATCGACTAATCAATGTTACTATTCGACCGAATGATCTTGATTATCACCATATGGGATCGGGTTCAATCTAAAGGTTTCTTCTTCGATGAGTTAGTCGACTTTGACTAAACAGTTTGACCAGTCTTTTGATCAAGTAACTTTGGTTTGCTTTTATTGATTGTTGATTTGTTTTCAGATTTTTGTCGATCGAATCTTACCACCGATGAGCTTTTGGCCATTGATATTTCTTCATGCCACGTGTTTGGTCAATCGCTTCTTCCTTTTGGTCAAGTGCCCTTTTTTATTCATATTTAAATTCTATGCTTTTGGCTTTGAGTAGGCTCTTGAAATTGGCTTCGGTTGAATCATTTTTTCATGTTGAAATGTTCGATTGGTTTGTTACTTGTTTTGGATGATATGCTTTGGACTGTTGATATATTTTTTGGTTGAGTGATTTTCTTTCATTGTCAATTCAATCGATCAATTTAGAAGGTTTGCCTATCTTCTCTTACTATCGATCAAAATTTTTTCAATCGATTGATACTTTCTTACCATTGGTTGAAGACTCTTTTGATCAGTTATTGGAAAAAATGCTCTCAATGATGACTTTCTATTCTTTAGCCAATTGGTTTTTGCCTTTACTTTATTTCTTTTGTTTGGTCGACCAGGTCGGTAGCTTGTAGTATTTTTGGAAATGTGGGCAGGGAACCCCTTAAGTTTTATTAAAAGGAATTTGTTCCTTAAGGGTGCATGGTGGTTAGGCATGTTTGCAATTAAGGCCATGGATGACCAATCAAAACAATAGAATTATTTAAGCATCTAAAGGCTTTATCAATTTTTAAAGAATATTAATCCATGAGATCATTTTGAGATAATTAATTGCTTAATATTTGACTTATCCATTAGCATATCACAAAACATGGACCTCTTTATGACCTTCAAAATTTTAAAATTATGGGTACATTCATGTTGTATCAATTTTAGCTACAATAATGCCCTATTTAGTAAGGGATAACAACCAAGAGAGTGACATTGATGATCTCATAGTGCAATCAGAAGCACTCCATATCTGACTAGATATAGATGCCTATGAGATGGCCTATCAAAAATTGAGAAGGCAAAGGAGGGAAGTCAAACAAATCCAACGAATAAGGGAACTACCAACTAAATGATAAACATAAGGAGTAGATAATGATAATGACTCAAGTATAGAGTCTAATTTTTTAGACGATTACATAGAAACCTTGGCAAATTGTTTTCCACAATGCTACTTTAAATAAATATGTTCGATTAAATAATTGATGTGTGCACATCACCAAGTAAGAGCATTACAACGATTGGTTCCACAAGTTCCAAGAATGGATGGGAATATAACCAATATAGATTTTGTGGAGGTAACTTCGAGCACTTGGGAAAGAGGATAACCTAGTTTATAGGAGGATCAACCACAAAGAACCCCAAGTCCCATAGGGTAAGAGATAAGTCAGAGAGGAGGATTGCGATCACCCAGAGGAAATAAAGGAATATTTTGACCTCCTACCCCAATATGTCCTGGGGATACACCACTTGCATGTTTGAATTGGACTAGGAATCCACATGGTCTTTATGTACCAAGGGGACAAGTAGTAAATCTCAGAGGAAGATATCCATTAGAGTGACCACCCATGCATCGACCAGGACCCAGAAGGATAGAAGTAGATAGATGTTCACATTAGGAAGAGGGAAACCCATTTAATATGAAAATAGGTCCACTAGTAAGAGGATGAGGTCATAGAAGACAAATGCATGGTAGAGGACTTGCTAGTTGAGGAAGAGTACGCTTTGTAAATGAGGAAAGTCAAGGAAATAAAAGGACTCACTCACCAAGTTTAGAGGTAGATTTTATTTGAGGAGATATGAGTAGAAGTCGACCAAATGAAAGTGGAGTGGCAAGAGTACCTTGACCTCAGGATCAGTCAAATGAGAAAGAAAATATAGCCTTACAAGATAGACATGGTACAATTGCAAATCATACAATTTTCAATTGCACAAACACAAACCATACAAATGACACAAACACACATATGATTCCAAATCATATAACATGCCAGTGAGTAGGGTCAAATCATACAAATGACATTGGTATGATTATCAACCATAGAGGAAATATCTAGGATAGAGTGAATCGTACAAATGATCAATTGGAGTCTGATTGTAGGATGTTGTTGTATTTGTATTGGTACAAATTGAAACATGAAATTTATGTAACCATTGAAATAACAAGAATACAAAATGGGGTGCTCTTCTTATTAATAAAATGAATCTCGGTTACAATACGTCCCTCTTAGGGATACCAAATTTGATACAAGATTACAAAGTATGAAGCCCCAAAAAGGGGAAGATGCACTCCACAAGGTCTTTGTTCTTCCACTATTCTGATTATAGAGGGTTTACTTGCAACCTCTACTTCTGATGCCAAGAGAAGGAATATTGGTGATGTTTAGCCCTTGAATAGCTCTATATCCTGCACACAAGAAACCACAAGAAATGTCAATAGCATATGAGGCCTCTCAATATGAGTATTGTTTCTCCATAAGTGCAAATTGTAAAGCAAATGCATAAAAAAATGATAAAATGCATGAAACAAGAAATAAAATGTGTAAAGATAAAATGTAATGCTGCTAATCTATGTTAGAAAACTGAATGAAAGCATCTAATGACTAAACTACTAACTAAAACAAAGGAAAAGATACATCATCCCATGGTTACTATTGATCAGGACAACAGACTATGTTAGCCACTGTCAACGTTGACAACGACACTTGTAGGCTACTATTGAAAAAAATGGTCACAAGATAGAGGCTCTTTTATCTATGTTCTTAGCCTTATGATGATCAATTACTCCATTGAATTGATGTGTAAGGGTTGATTGTGTCTCAAGATATATTTTAATTGTGAAATCAGTTCGAATTGCAAGTAATTGATGTTGATCGACAATATGATTGGTCCTCAAGCTTTGATGATCTCCATTGGTACATATGTAGATGTCATGGTACAATTGGGTAGAACTTTGTTGCACCTCAAAGGGATATGAAATTTCTTCTCAATTTGACAGTGCTCTACAATGGCAATTGCTCATCAATTCTTCTAGACTTTTCTCTTGTTTTGGGACACCTTAAATAGACTTCCCTAATATGAATCCTAGCTTCTCTAGGAAGCAAATATAAAGAAGTTATTAGGCTTGGGTAGTTGGATGGATGCTTCTGGAATCTTCACAGGTGCAACTACTCAAGAAAACCATTGCTAGAAATAAATTTTGCTTATCTCAGGTAGCATGAGCTTGTTACAGACTCGGTCACTATTGACAAGCGTGGCTATGACTATGGTTGCTATCAATCAAAGTGGCTAGCCCATGATTTCTCTAATAATCAATGGTGGCGATAGCCACCACTAATTTCATTAGTGGTGAAGACTGAATAGGACTAGACTACCCTGATTGAGTGGTTAGAACCATTGTTGGGTCTTGGAAAGGTCCAAGGTGAGTCACATGGCCTAAAAATATGTCCATATGAGTAGCCTCCTCAACATGACATATTTTAGATGTCTACAAATGCTACTTTTTGGCATGCATTATGGGAAAAAACAACACTGTGCAAAAATAAACAGCATAAATTCACATTGCAGGTTGATAGATATTCATTGATCTGATCAAATTTAGATGCCCCAATCATGGAAAGAGCATGCATCTCTGAATCATTACCTCCGATAAGTTAAAGAACTTGATTCAAGTATAACAAATCACCTCAGGCCTACTTGATCTTGGACATTTTTCAGTCATGAAGAGGTAAGGACATACCTTCATTCTTCAAAAATTCCAAGCATTTGTTTAATTAATTTACTTATTTTATGTCAAGAAGGGGCATGATTTTTTTTAGAAATGATTCACAGATGAACGTAATTAACATGATTAAGTGTTTAATTATTGATTTTGATTATGGATGTTATGATTATGAATACCCTCTCAAGT
The DNA here is from genome assembly GCA_028583015.1 of Wollemia nobilis. Taxonomy (NCBI): domain Eukaryota; kingdom Viridiplantae; phylum Streptophyta; class Pinopsida; order Araucariales; family Araucariaceae; genus Wollemia; species Wollemia nobilis. The sequence goes on from JAQPPZ010001870.1 coordinate 1,695,096, forward strand.
GACGAGTCAATGAGTAAATATAAAATGATTCAAGTGGTGAGTCTCTTAACCAAGATGACTTGTATGAATTGACCAAAGGGATAGACTTCTTTGGAGCTTTTTGGAATTTAACCAAAGAAAACTAGGCTTCTTTGGAACTTTTTGGGATTTTACCAAAGGAAACTATGCTTCTTTAGAGCATTTTGGGATTTGACCAAAGTAAAATGGGCTTCTTTGGAGCTTTTTGAGATTGAGATAGCGAGGCAAAGGGCACAAATTTTTGAAATCTAACAGTTAACTCTTGATATGCAAGGTAAATAATGTAACCTTTTGGAAACCAAATAATTAATTGATGATATGTAAGGCAAAGGGCACAACCTTTTGGAGACCTAGCAATTGATTGATGACATGCAAGGCAAAGAGTACAACCTTTCAAAACCTAGCAATGGATTGATTGATATTCCAGGAAAAGGGTACAACCTTTTGAAACCTAGCAATTGATTTGATTGCTTGATGATTAGATTGAAATAGACCTTTGATTAGGAAGGCATACTACCTTGATTTACCCCATGTTGCTTGATTGTTAAATTTTTTATTTGGAGGAAGTATGATATTGATAATGCCCTAGTTGATGTGTGTAAATGTTTGTGTGATTTGCAATTGTACAATTTTGGACCATTATATGTGTTATATGTTATGATTTATGGATGCATTAATGGATATAATACCTAGCTGATTATGTGATTATGCTATATGTATGTGATGTACTAATGAAATGCGCTAGCTATATGATAGATGTGTGATTAGATGCTATGATATGTATGTATACATGCTCTAATATGTATGCTTATATGGATGCAATGATTAATGTTAAATGCATGTTTAAATTTGTTTTAATTGTGTATGCATTTAATCTATGTTTATGATATGGTAGATGATATATATGTAATGCATTAATTTCATGTGGATGGTCTAATGCAAATGAACCTGTATTCTTTAATTACTTAAAACATAAGGAATGAATCTAATATATGTTTATCAAAATAACGGTAAACACCACATAATGTATGTAATTCATGACTAAAAATGGTAAATCTTATCATAAGAATTAATCATTTAGACATCCATATGTGAGATGAGATAATTCAAGATGTATGAAATTTTCCTATAAGCTTTTGCAAATTAAAAGATATGCACAAAATAGTTAGTGGCCATCTAAATATGATTGCTGATATCCATCCGGTATCTATCCTATTCTATGGACACCCTTTAATAAACAAAAATCAATAAGGAAAGTGTGCATTATTGATAAAATGGTTTGTTGCTATAGAGGATTTTTTTGAGGTTTTCCATGAAAATCAAACACCCTAGTTAATTAATCAAAAGTTGTATAATGACTACACAAGACTCCTAAAAGATATAAGCCTATCAAGAAAACCAAGATATTCACTATCCTTGTGTGCAAAATGAATATATTAGATTAGACATAAGACTACCTCATTGCCAGATGAGTTTCATTCGACCCATTGTTGTAATGAGGTTCATCATATGGTCATCATGATCCTAAGTTTGGATGCAGTTGAATTAAACCACTAGGCAATACAAGCCACCTAGAGCTAGTTCATCCATAAGTTGATATTGGTTTGTACAAAATAAGGTCGCTAATATGACATACATATTGCCACGCATAAGGATACTCCATTGCCATGTAGGTTTCATTCAACCCATTATTGTAATGGAGATCACCCGATGGTGGTTGAATACTCAATATTCCAAGGATTCAAGATAATTTCCCCCTTATTTTATTTTAATTGCTTGGGATACTTGCTCATGCTTAGTGATGATAATCACTATTTATTTCATATTTTTTTTATTTTGGAGCAAGGGATTTGCTTAGTGATGAAAATCATTGTTTATTTTGGTTTGCTTTGGAAATTTGCTCATTTTGTATAAAAAGCAAGGGATTTATTTGGGTAGAGGGGAACTTGTCCTTTTGCCAATAATTAGCACTATAGACTATGTGCATGATAAGATGAGCAAGTAAAACCTTTTACTTAAGGTGACTAGGACCACTTTGGAGTGTCATCCTTCCTTTTTCAAACTAGGATTGTTAATATTTAGAATTATGATGGGATTTTGAGATATACAAGGTACTATCAAAACTAGACCTCATCTTCAAAAGCCAAGATAACTTTCTATAAAATCTGAGAAGACAATTAGGAATGGCTGAATGGAAAAAAACCCTAGTATACACCTGATAGCAACTCATAAGTTGTGTTAAAAAAACACATTTACTCACAAGGAATATGAATGATAATGATTCGAGGATGCATTATTAGCATACAAACATGATGTCATCCATAAGAATTTAATCATGACCTATCCTAATGCAAATACAATGGATGAAGATGCCTAATGTAATGCAACTATAGAATGCATATAATAAAATGAAAATGTAAATGCTTTTATGTTTTTGATGTTTTGAATTTTGTTTGGATTTTATTATTTTCTGATTTTTTTAGTATTTTTGATGATTTTTTTTGTTTTTGTGATTTTATTTTACTTTTATTTTTATTTTTTGGATTTTTGATGATTTTTAGGGAAAAGGTGTGATATCTTATGTACCACCAATGTGTGCACTACTCATGTGATACCTTCAAAAATCTTACTTTGCTTCATTTATTGTGATGTGGATGGTGGAGAAGGTGTCCTACCTTGTTGTGCATACCATTCACTACAATGTAATTGACCTACTTAGGAAGAGTGATAGAAATCAACTCTCCCTATTGGGACTTTGAATTTTATGAAATACCAATGTCCTTATGAGGTAAAAAAGGTGAACCATTTATACGAAGCTCATTCTGATCTATCATCTCTTCGACCACATTCTTGAATGTATAGCAGCCATGGATGTCATGCCCATTTATACAACGATACATACAATAGAGGCTTTCACTGTGTAACCCAAGTTTAGGTTTTCTTGGTTTAACATTTGATAATTTTATTGCATGTGCCTCGTATAATTTTTGAAATAGGACCAAAGTAGTCATCGAAAATATCACTACTCGATGAGGTGGCTTATTATGAGGCGGCAGCTGACCTTAGGGTCGTAAATGTGATGATGAAGCATGACCTAAGGTGGGTTGAGATGAGGTGGATGAACCATCTATGAGTAAGTTATCCTTGTCAATAAGGTATTGGATGATGTTTTTAAACCCATAAAAATTGTGAATGTCATGGCCTTCTATTCGATGATAAATATAGTAGTGATCCTCCCTATAACCCTTAGGTTTCACTCTGTTTGGGTCTAAAGGATGTATATCTGGTAAGATAATGGCCTTAGTTTCTTGTAGCCTCTAAAACATGGTTGACATGGAATTATTTAATGGATTCCAAAGACGTTGCTGGTGTTTCAAGTGTACCAAATAAACCAGATGATTTTGTAAAAGTGGTTGAACTATAGGTGTCCTGATTGTTTGCTTAGGTGGTTCTTTCTATTTTTTTGGTGCAAGGGATGGATCACTAACTATGCATATTTGTTGGCTATCAATTCAAAGTTGATTTACATCAAACATGTTCTATATTGTGGTTCTAAAACCGTAACATGAATGAATATCATGACCATTTTATCTATGATATAAAAAATATAACTCCTCTTCATATTCATTGGATTTTGGATGATTTGGATCCAAGGGGCGAACCTCAGGAAAAGTGATGGCATTTACAACACATAATTGATTGAAAATATATAACATAGGTTTGGGCCACAATGGAAAAGTATGAGGTAATCAATGTGATTGAATCAATGCCTGATATTGGTAAAGCTTTTCATGTGGTTTTACAAGAGGCAGTTTGACCTCATATGCAGTTTACTTTTGTAGTTCCATGCTTGTGAGTTGGCACATGATTAGTTGCAATGCATCATTTTATTGAACCATTTGGATATCCATATTATCTATATGTTCTAGAATGCACTGGAAAACTGATAAGGATGATGAGTGTATCATTTTTGAAGGGTCTGGATGACCATTGCCAGCTACAGAAGTTGAACAAGTGGGTGCTAAATAACCCTTGGATAAATGTGAATCACAAGTCTCCTTTGTATGAGAAGATGTAGATGTTTTTGTATGATCCATTTTAATAGTTGCATACACATGCTCATTTTTGTGACTCCATTCATGTTTCTTTTCCACTTTATAGTGTTTATTTGTGATAGCTTGAGTACCCCCAATTTGGCATGGGGGAGACACCCATTCATATTTTTTTGAAGTCACTATGAGAAATGAGTTAGGCATGACTAGTTTCAATGATGGTAGCACTTCTGGCATGGCAACACAGTTTTATGGAACTATCCATTATGTTAATTTATTTAGAGATGCTTGTTTCTATACCTTAATATTGACCATTCCCACAAACTCGTGAGAAAGCATTTTGATATTTGTACAAGTTGTGGGTGGATCCTCAACTTGTTGAGGTTGTTCTATGTCAGTTGTGATGTTGATATTTTTTCCTCATCCTTAGGTATGACTTTGTCTTGTGTTGTGTTGATGAGAGTGTATGGAGGAATCTCCATGATTGAATCCTTCGAATTTTCTTCCTAAAGAGATTTTGATTCTTTAAAATGGGAATAAGGAGGAATCATTAATGATGGTGGATATGCAATGGGTAATGATGGTTTAATGCATTTGTAGACACCTAAAATGCATCATGTTGAGGAGGCTACTCATATGGACACCTCTTTAGGCCATGTGACTCATCTTGGACCTTTCCAAGACCCAAAAATGGTTCTAACCACTCAAACAGGGATCCTAGTACTATTTAGCCATAGTCATTGATGTCATCAATGACAGCTACCATCACCATCGACGATTATAGTGACTATGTCCATAGTCACACATGTTGATATTATTTGAGGCTATAACAAACTTTGGCCACCCAAGTCAAGTAAATATATTGGAATCCAACAAATTCTTGAACAACTATCAAAATCAAAGTGTCTAGAAGCTTCATCTCAATGACCCCAGCCTAACTGAATTAGGTTCTTGGTTTCCTAAAGAAGCTAGGAGGAGAATTTGGGATTCTATTTAAGGCCCCAAATTTAGAAGCAAACTCTAGAAGAATTCATTTTCAATTGCCATAATAGATCTCTACCAGACTAAGAAGCGATCTTACATCCCTTTGAGGTGCAACAATGTGTTGCTCAATTGTGCAATGACATCTGTATTTTCAATGGAGATTACCAATGCTTGAGGATAAAACTATTTGCATATTAAAGCATCTAGTTACTATATATTGAAGCAAATTCCATAGCCAAACTATATTCAAAGACACAAGAAACCCATGCACATCAATTTGACATCAATATTGATCATTAGGCTCAGGTTTTAGAGAAAAGAGCCTTTGTCCTACGGTTGCTATTTTTAACAATAGCCCGTAGGTGCTACCATTGATGTTGATAGCGGCTAACAGAGTCTGTTGCTCATTTTGATAGCGACTATGGTTTGAATGTCATTTCCCTTATTTTAGATCACAGATTTACCATTTATTACATTTCTTTTTTATTTCTAACCTAGGATAACAACACTTATTTCAGTCTTATGTATTTATCTTTAGTATTTTCATGTGTTTCAATATTTATTTATACATCTGCTTCCTATATTACATTTATCAAGAAAATAACCTCATATTGAGAGGCTTCATATGCTATTAATCTATTTTAGTTTCCTTATGTGTAGGTGACAAGGAAAAGTAGACATCAATGATCATCAAGATTCAAGTTCTTGAAATCAAGAAGCAGAGGTGGCTCGATAAATCCTCTATAATTAGTGTAGTGGAGATGCAAAGACCATTGTGGAATGCATATTTTCCCTTTCAAGAGTCACAATGATTGTAATATTGTATCAAATTTGGTATCCCTAAGAGGGATGAATTGTAACTAAGTCTTATTTGATTAATAAAAGACAACACTCTTTTTTGTTATTTCATTTTCTCAAATGGTTACATAATTTTATCTTTTTAAATCCATTACATTATTGCAATTAAAATTAGATGCATATTTTTTGTATCTTACAAGTGGGAATCATGGTGGGACTCTCCCAATTTTAGATGCTAATGCATTTTTCTTCTTATTTTTTATTATAGGTATCGTCGCTCTGAACGACAACAACTAACAATCACTACTGCCATTGGCTCCAGAAGCTAGCACTATTGCCACCTTGATAATCAATGGCTATGAGAAAATACAAAATATTAGAGTGCATAAATATATTCAAACTTAGGTTACCTTTGTAAGTAGCACTAAAACTAGTATTTTGTTGTGTTTTTTTTTTTAAATGTCTCAGAATAGCACTAATTAACAAACATAGAGAAATATTTAAGGTAAAACTTCTAGATTTTTATTTATTTGTTGTTAGCTGCTACTGGGAATAGTGGCATTTGCTATTAGATGCCCCATAATATAGCGGCTAAGATTCTGATTGTGCCTATGTATAGTGGCCACGACTGTGCACCACTTTTCACAGAGGTAACCACTGTTAGACCTGTGTGTAGGTCTGGATTCTTAGAGTCTGCTTAAAGTTTGTTCTATTTTAATTTGCATCTACATTTTTTGAATATGAAATATCTATTACATGCATTATTTTTTAAATATAAAATGTCATTTTCATGCATATAGTTGAAATATCATGGTGTGTTGTTTGATGCATTGTTATTTTTGTTTAAAGTAAAATGAACACCACACACCTCATGTTTCAAATATTAAACATTAGTTGATTTGGGCTCTCACATCCAACCAATTGATCAAGACCAATGATGGATGTCATTACCACTTGGTTGGATTACTTATTGAGAGTTTTTTATTACTCGATCGTGGCCAAGGCTGATCCAAGAACCATTGAAGCTATGGTAAATAGCATGCACTTCTCTTTTGAGAGTGTATCGCCACCCATAATGGATTGGGTGAGGATTGGTAGGACCTGTGCTCCCTGACCGGATATGGGTTTCATCTCTATATCTTGGTGGATATGACAACCTATATTTCATCACCGGGTTTGTCGCTATGAGTATACAAGTGAAATCCTTTAATAATTTGAGAGTATCATCAACAATATTCAAATACGATAAGAGCAAAATCAGATTTCCAACATATCATAACACATAAGACAAGTTTTTAGGACACAAATAATTCTTAAAAGATACAAATATTTTTATACTTTATTTGTTCCTAAAACACATACAAAATAATTTCAAAATAAATGGTCACCACATAGAGTCACTCTCAATATATGATTGAGGTGGTGACTAATGCACCAGAGGGCACAAACCATCCTATATGCAATACACCTACCCAAACTATACCTGAACTAAATTTGAGTAGTCTTAGAGGAGACAACACTACTTATGGGAGATCTCATCAAGAAACCTCACCTAGGAGAACTAATGCTATATCTTCTCATGATCCAAACGAGGTTATTTATAGATCTCCTTCATCTCATCATACTAAGAGACAAAATCTATCAAATAATGGGTATGGTAGAGGGATTGCATCCATTCGTACACTCATTGTAGTGCCAAATTCTTTTGAGCATGGAGGGTGTCATCTATCATACCATAATATTGGTGAAAGAGGTATGCCTCCAAACCAACCATGGAAAACCCATTAGCTTGATTTCCTAGATCAAGGTACTCAAATATCGTACCATAGGGCCTCTTCGACCACCCATTCTTGTTTAGAGAGTGTGCATAGTGAAAATGTAGTGTGGCATACGTATGCCCAAGGTGAGTGCTCCAAGCACCCATGTAATCCAAGCATCCCATCCACTCACAATGGTACCAAACATAGGGTTGAGCATGGTGTCAATGCAACCTCAATTTATTAAGGGAAGAGGGTCACCAACCTCGTTGCACATTTTGAGACAAATAAAAATTCCTGCATAAAGCTGTGAAGCCAACGACCATACACAGAAGATCGAGTAGATCGACTGCTTAGGTCTAAAGCAAACCAAATAGAGTAGTTAGTCCAATCCTAATTGGATGACCTATACAATGAACATGAGTGCTTGAAATAATAGCATACAGAATGACAAAGGCTACATCACTAGCATTTGTATGAGAACCACCTCAAATAACAATGAATCCTTGAGAAAAAGGAACAAAAAGAGTGATAAAATATATTAGCTCAAGAAGAACTACCCCCACCTAGTGAGTATAGGCAGTAGCACAATAAGATACATGCTACATCTCAATCAAACCTACATACTAGGAAAACAAATAATCATCCTCATTGAACTTCACAACATTATTCTAGGCAACAATAGTGCCTAGCACCTAATACGCTTGAGCATTACCAATATGAGGAATTAGAATGAGGTGATCAGGAGCAGTTGTATCCTAAACCATCTTATGTAGAATTGGTCGATGAGTACAATCAACCAACTCATTCCCATAGAAACCTACCATCACTTGTTCCTTGAAGACCCCTTCGAGAGGATGAAATAATTTCATCTCAAGCATATAAAGTGCTCACTGAGTAGATTAAATCCCTCAAAAAAATAATATGTGATTCATCAAAAACCTACTCTGATAAATATTCACAACCAACCCTTCTATCCATCAGTATCAAGTCCAACATATCCTAGACATTTTGAAATACCTAAGCTAGATAATTTTGGGGGAGACGAATATGCACAAGAACATGTGATGAGTTTTGTGAATTCGTGTTTCCAGTTGCAAGACAATGATACCTTGATGTTGTAAACTTTTGTGATTACCATTTTGGATGCTACCCTTGAATGGTAAAATTTAACTACCAAGGCATAGTATCACTAGCTTTGAACAGCTAGCAAATTATTTTCTTGAATATTTTTCCTTTGGCATCAAGAAGAAAGCAAACCTATTAGACTTATCTAACTTATATCAATACGACGATGAGTCAGTTATGGAATATGGGAACAAGTGGCAGAGAATCATGTCAAAACTTCCATTTGGCATTTCCACATATGAACTAACTTGGATGTTCACCAAGAGTTGTGCAAAACACCTATCATTGTTGCTTCAACTGCAATAGAAACACTCAAGAAATATTTGGTTTAAGCCAAAATTATTGAGGAAATTAAGGCCCACGAGGGATATCTTAAACTTCACAAAAAGGACTTAAATAATAAGAACACATGCAATCAACTGCGTCAGGCTAAACCTATACTTGTAAATAAAGCCATGTTGAATATTCCAAAAGTAGATAAGATCCAACAATAATTGAAATATCAGGCTTAACCTCCCCCTATGCATTACAATCAGTGCAATGAAAACTAGGTACAAAAAAAAATGTCGAACACCTCGTAACTATACACCATTACCTAAATCCTTGGGATCCTTTTTCAATCGTCTATGCGATGATAAGGCTCTAATCTTGCCTAATATATGTGCCCTTAATTCTATTCATCCAAAACCTAAGGGGTATAGGGAAGATTTATATTGTGCATATCATAGGCAAAATGACCATGATATCCAAGAGTGCATCTCATTCAAAAATGTGGTGTAGAATATGTTAGACAAAAACCAATTGCAAATAGATAGCCCCTTGGTTGTTGATAATCAACACATCATCATAGTCAAAGATCCTTTATCCAAACACGAGGTTCAGAAAGATAAAATTGAACATTTAAATGAGGTACACATAGCCCCACCCAATGAGGGCTTTATCGGTATGATAAATATTACAACGAAGAGCAAGAAATACCTCTATCTATCTACATTACCAAAATATCCAATCAAAGTTGATCATGTGTCATAGTCCTTACAACCATTGAATTTGACTCAATCATACAAGGATCTTGTGATCATATTTCATAGGCAAGATATCAGATCAATCCCTAGATAAGTACTCAAACCACCACTACAAATCATAGCAAACATAAATCAGAGTCTATACAATCAAAATTTGATTGACACCAGTTCATCCATTAACATCATCACTGTCATGGCTTTGAAACATCTAAATATTCCACCTTCACACATTACATACTCAACATTCACATTAAGAACTTTCAACGATGCCACTTCCCCTACAGTTGGCACAATAGTTCTACCTATCTAGGTTGGGATAAATACCATGCTTACATTGTGTCACATCCTAGAAGGTGAGAGGTAATACAACATATTATTATGTAGATATTGAATTAGGGACATAGAATGTTTTCCATCCATAGTGCATCAACACCTTAAATTTGTGCACCAAGGGTAAGTGTATATGGTTCACAATGATCTTGATCCTTTCAAGTACTACAAAAATATCAATGAACCACACGAACCTCTTGCAACATGCAAGATCTAAAGCATTCTTTTGGATGAAATCATAAAACATTGGACCAGAGCTTGCATTAAGCCATTCCTACTTAATACCATTAGCAAAACTTGCAGTATCACCTTACCTGATGAGGAGGAGAAATCATCAGTTGAAATAACTAAGATAGAATCACCTCAGTAAGTTGATGATCCATCCACAACTTATCTGAAAGCCAAAACACCTTCTCACAAGTTTGTGGGAATGGTCAATATCAAAATAGAGAACCAAGTTTCTCTAAAACAATCAGAATAATGGATAGTTCCATAAAAACTAATTTCCACATCAGAAGTGCCACCAACATTAAAATTAGCCATGCCTAATTTATTTCTCATAGTGCCTTATCAAGAGCAAGGATGGATGTTTCTTCCATTTCAAACTAGGGGTACTCAAGCTGGCACAATTAAACATTATAGAGTGGAATAGAAACATGAATTGAGTCAAACATGTGCATATAGATGCAACTATTAAAATGGATAATCAAGAGATATCCACGTCTTTTTATACAAAGGAGACCTATGATTTATATTTACGTAAGGGTTCTTTGGCACCCATTTTTTTCAACTACTATGGTTGATAATGGTCATTTAGACCCTTCAATAATGATACATTTAAAATCATTATCAATCTTGCAGCACATGCTAGATCGCCTGGGTAATATAGAGGTACAAATAGAGTAACAAAATTATGCATTGTAGTTAATCATGTACCAGCTCACAATCCTAGAGCTACAAAAATAACCCACATCTAAAGTCAAACCACCTCTGGTGCAACCATAGAAAAATCCTCAGCTAGAGCAAACATCGAATCAACCATGCTAGAGATCGCACATTTATACACCATTATCCGAACCTATGATATCGATTTTCAATCAATTATATACTGCAAACACCATCACTTTGCCTGAGGTTCATACTTTAGATCCAAATAATTTAAAACCCCATGGATATGAGGGGGAGGTATATTATTTATATCATAGACAAAATGATCATGACATCCAATAATGTCATAGTTTCAAGATCATAATATAGAACATGCTTGAAAGGAATAAACTTAGAATTGATAACCAATAAATAAGCATAGTCAGGGATCCATCACCTACACCAAAACATCGAGGGGATCCATAAAATAAAATTACTAAAACACCTGTATCTCATCCACTGCATTAAGTGCAACCTCAACATCCTCTCCCTCATCAAAAACACCTATATTGTACTTGGACTCCATTATTTGAGTCCATGTCAACCATTTTTTAGAAGTTTCAAGAATCTAAGGCTATCATTTTACCTGATATACACCCTTTAGACCCAAACAAACCTATGGGTTATAGGGAAGATCACTTTTACCTTTATCATCGAATGGAGGGCCATGAAATTCACAATTGTTATGGGTTTAAAAACATCATCCAAGACCTTATTGACAAGGAGACCTCACTCATAGATGGTTCATCCACCTCAGTTTAGCCCACCTCAGGTCATGCTTCATCATCCCATGTGCAACCTCTAGGTCAGTTTCATCCTCGTAAGAAAAGCTAGACACCTCATCGAGTAGTCACATTTTTTATTACTACTTTGGCCTTATTTAAAAACTATAAGAGGCACATGTAATCACATTGCCAAAATTCAAACCAAGAACACCTCAACCCAGGTCACATGATGAAAGCCTTTATTGCATATATCACGTATAAATGGGTATGACATCCATTACTACTATTCATTCAATAATGTAGTCAAATATATGGTAGAATAGAATGAGCTCTACGTAGATGGTTTTATTGTTTTATCCCATCAAGATATTGGCACATCATAAAGCCCCATGCCCAAATAGGGAGAGTTGATTTCTATCACTCTTCCTAAGCAAGCTAATTACATTACAATGAACAACATGCAAAATGGGGGTCCTCAAGGTAGCACACCTTCCCCACCATCCACATCACAACCAATGAAGAAAAATGAGGACTCTGAAGGTATAATACCTTCCTCACTTTCATTGAGTGTCACACACACTGGGGGTACATAAGGTATCTCACATTCTCCCTAAAAATCATAAAAATTCAAAAAATAAAAAAATATTAAAATCCAAAAATAATTCAAAATATTAAAAACATAAAAATATTTACATTTATGCATTTCAGTATATGCATCCATTAATTTCATTGCATTAGGTATTTTCATCCATTGCACTTTCATAGGTCATGTTTACATTCTTATGGATGACACCATGTTTGTATGCCAATCATGCATCCTCAAAATCATTATCATTTATTTTCCTTGTGAGTAAATGTGTATTTCAACATAACTTATGAGTTTCTATAAGGTGTATACTAGGGTTTTCCAATAATTCAGCCATACCTAGTAATATTCTTAGATTTTATAGAAAGCTATCTTGGCTTTCGAAGGTGATGTCTAGTATTGATTGTACCTTGTATATCTCAAAATACCATCACATTTTAAATATTAAAAATCCTAGTTTTAACAAGGATGACACTAGAAAGTGGTCCTAGTCACCTTCAGTGAAATGTTTTCCTTGCTCATATTATCATGTGCATGGTCTAGAGTATCGATTACTATAAAAAGGACAAGCTCCCTCCTACCCAAGAAATCCCTTTCCAAAAGCATCAGAGCAAAATAAATAGTGATTTTCATCACTAAGCAAATCCCTTGCTAAAAAAAAATAAAATGTAAAATAAACAATGATTTTCATCACTAAGCATGAGCAAGTATCCCAAGCAATCAAAATAAAATAAGGGGTAAGAGATTGAATCCCTTGAATCATCAGTATTCAACCACCATGGGGTGATCTTCATTATAGCAATGGGTTGAATGAAACCTACCTAGCAATGGGGTATCATTACGCATGGTGATATGTCTGTCACATTAGTGACCTTATTTTATATAAATCAATATCATATTATGGATGAGCTAGCATTAGGTGGATTGTATTACCTAGTAGTCTAGTCCAACTGTGTTTAAAATTAGGATCATGATGACCATATGGTGATCCTCATTACAACAATGGGTTGAATGAAAATTTCCTGGAAATGATGTAGTCTTATGCCTCATATAATATATTCATTTTCACACACAGGGATAGTGAATATCTTGGTCTTCTTAACAGGATTATATCTTTTAGGAGTCTTGTGTAGTAATTATACAACTTTTTAATTGATCAACTAGGGTGTTTGAGTCTCATGGAAAACCTCACAAATTCCCCTATAAAAACAAATAATATCATCAAATCATTTAAAAACACATGCTTATACTGAGAGGGGGGTGAATAGTATAAGATCAACTTTTACTTTTCTTTCCCAAATAATATTATCCAATATTATCAATTGAAATATCAATAGATGTAATAAAATCAATGCATAAATCATCACACACAAGAGAGACACAAATTTAACATGGTTCACCCAATGTGGGCTACTCCACGAAGAAAATATTTCTACTAATTTTTCTCAACAAATATCTTGGGAATCAATTTCCTATTACAATGTTTATGGAACTCTATCCAAAGGAGACACCAATCCCCTATGCTCTAATGTGTGGATCTCTCTTCACAAGAGAAATCTTTCTTCTTGCTCTGATTCATGGATATCTCTCCATAGGAGAACTCTATCCCCTTGCTCTAGTTCATGGATATTGATCTAGGAGAACTCTATCTCCCAAACTAGTTCATGGATCTCTCTCCAAAGAAGAATTTTATCTTCCCAGTTGGTTCATGGATCTCACTCCATAGGAGAACTCTATCTTCTCTACTCTGGCTGGTGGTCTTCTAGAAGACTTCTACCCACATTGCTCTATCTTATGGATCTCTCTCCACAGAATACCTCTGTCCCCACTACACTAGCTGATGGATCTCTATCCACTAGATATTGTTGTCCTTTTTTCTCTATCATCTCCAAATCTTGTTCTCAACTCTATCTCAAATCTACACCAAAATCTATCTTAAGTCTAGCATAAATCTGCTCTAACTCTACTCACAAATCTTCACCAAACTCTATTCGAATTCTAGCACAAATCTATTTTAACTCCACTTAAATATTCCCTAATCCTTAACACAAAGATTGAAAAAATCATCAATCAAACCTTCTCTCAACACTACTCAAATTTATCTCAAGCCTTCACACAAAGCTTGAACAAATCATCAATAAAACCTGTTCTCAATCCTGCTCAAATTTACCTTCAATTCTTCTCAACAAACTTGCTCAAATCTGCATTCAAGTCTTCTCAAAATACTTTCTCAAATCTACCCTTAGGCTTTCTCAAATACTTGCTCACATATACCTTCAAGTCTTCTCAAAGACTTGCTCAAATTTGCCCTCAAGCCTTCTCAAATACTTGCTCAAATCTACCTTCAAGCCTTCTCAAAGACTTGCTCAAATCTGTCCTCAAGCATTCTCAAAGACTTGCTCAAATCTGCCTTCAAGTCTTCTCAAAATACTTGATATAATCTTTCCTCAAGATGCTCACATAATTGTACTAAAATATTCCAAATCTTGCACACAAACAAAGCTTATATCTTTTTCAAAAATACTTTCTTCAAACAGATACATTCTACTCATAATTCATTTGACCTCTGGAACATATAGAGAATTATATGCACTTGCAAATAGCTCAATATGTTCTACTCAATCATTAATTCTATCGCTTTCACATGTCTCAAATTTATTGCTCTTTTCAAGGATAGATCTTGTCTAGCACATGACACCTATCTTACTGATTCACACACTTGCTTTCACAAATATTATTTCTAATGTTTGAATATTCACTTTCAATATAACTCAAAACCAATGCTCAAAACCTTCACACATTCATTCAAAAAATGAATCACAATTTTATCACAAACCCTAACATAGGTGTTTTCGCTTTCTTTCAACAAAGATGCACAATTCAAGTCTCAAAACCTAACTCAAATATTGCCAACAATGCTAATCAAACAATCCTTTTCACTCCACCTTATGTTCCAAAACATTCATTCCAACAAACACTTTTAAACAAGGGATGATGTGCCCATGCCTCTTAATTGCTTTTCTGGAGATATGTCTTCAAAAAATTTTCTCATGCACAATTGATCTTTCTAGTGCCACTTCAAAAATTAGTTATACAAATACTCTCTCAATACATCCATATGAATTTTCTTCTCAAAATATATTTCACCATACAGAAATTACAATAAAATATTAAATCACTTTTAAACCTTATTTCTCCTATACTTTCGTGCAAAATAATGCTCAACAAAAAAACTAGAGATTACACACATTAATTTTATTTATACATATTATACCTCCTTATGAAACCAAAAATAATGTACTTTAAATTTCAATAAGACCAAAGAAATTTTCACTTTATCTCATGCATCAACCAAGTACTAGTAATATGAAATTTCACCTTTCATCCCTTTTAAAAATAAAATTAAATCACTTTATTAGCCTATTAACTCCCTAACCATACCATACCGTAATGATAAAATTTATTAACCCTTATAACTCCTTAACCAAACACAACTTTGCATACCTTTTTATAAAAAATTATTCTACCCTTAAGCGTTGCCGCTACTGCTCAAACCTGCAACCTCACTAGCCTTCGTACCCTAGCACAAGGGAAAAAACTACATGGGATATTTACCCATATAAAACCAAGGAGCACGCACTCCCTTTTATCCTCTACCACCAATACAAAACTCAAAATATCAAGCAAAACCTTATCACCTGCCTCCACCGCATCTCAAACCCAATATCTATCTGCTACCACAACCTAGCATTATGGATGCTATCATTTGGGCTACCTGCCCAGATGGGATAGAAGTTTAAAGCCCCTACTCCTTTTCCTTTCCTTTTCCTCGACTTCCAAAAAATAACATCTTCTTCCTCTCTACCGTGAATCGAACAACGATCGAATGGTGCATGAATTTCAACACGAACGAACACCCTTAACCACCTTAGCATGCATAATATTTATATACAATGGTTGCATTAATCTATGACATCGACGCTCAAAATTTTCAAACCTTTGGTGCTAATACAATATTATATTTTAATTATAATAATTTAAATCCAAAGGATTTAAATATTATAATTTCATTTTCTTAGGTTAAAACTTTTGCCACCATAGTTAATCAATTTAACCTTTTCCTTTTGCGGAATTACCACCAAGGTAAATCAAATAGACCTTTTAATTTTTCCTTTTCAAAATACCACCATGGTAAATCAAATTGACCCTTTTATTTTTATTTTTCAAATACCATCATGGTAAATCAACTTGACCCTTTTTTTTTTCAATACCATCATGGAGAAGGCTTTTCTCTCTTCTTGTTGCCTTATGCCTCATGTGTCCTTTGAAGAATATTCTCACAAATATTTCCATAAACCTTAGGACATCAAACATTTTGATATTAAACCTTTGACATTAAACCTTTTGACATGAATAAAAACACAACATGCTTAAATTTCCAACAATCTCCCCCTTTATCATTGATGACAACCCTTTTCTAAAAATCCTTTTTCCAAACCATTCGATTCCAAATATGCACCCCCTAACTGAGTTCTCTCTCCCTTACTCAAATCTCTCCCAATTTATCATAAATTGCAAAGGAACTCCTTTGGGGTTAAATATAATATTCTTAGCTTAGCCCCCTCCCCACCTCCTCTCCTTGAGGTGATTAATTTTGGGGTGGGAGTAAAACTACTCCCAACATACAATGCTCTTTTTCTTTGTCAACTTTCTTACTCAACATACCCTTTTAATCCTTTTGAGTGTCCCTGTTATTGCTTGTCTTTGGAAGATTTGGAAACTTTTTTTTGCACCACTTGGCCTTATGCACTAGATTATTGCACTTGTAACACTTAATGTTGTAGTTCTTATAAGGTGCAAATATCTTGAAGTTCCTTCTAGTGAATCCATACTCATTTCTATCATGAATCATGTAGTGGATTTTTTTATGACCAAATCAATTACAAGAGTAGCAATACCCTTGAAAGAGATGTCCATATATGAAGTTCCTTTTAGAAAAACCAAATTCCTTCTTTTCATGAACCCTGCAATGCATAGCCTTTTCACCAAACTGATTACATGAAAAACACCGTCATTTGAAGAAATCTTGTTTTGAGACCACTAGTCTCTTGGTCCTTTCTTCTTTGTGATGATCCTTGTTCCTTGTTTGTGCATTGTTTTTTTTCTTAGTGAAGCTTCTATTCTTCAAATTATCCTCATGAGTCTCAATTTCTCCTTCACTCTGTTCCTCTAAAACTTCATCATATTTTGAGTTTGAGCTTGATCCTTCTTCTTGTTTCCATCGTCCTTCTTCAAAACCAATTCTTGTTTTGATAGATGAAGATATTTGTGCTAATCATATCCAAATTTTTTGATATTTTCCCAAACTTGTGTAGCTTACCCTTAGGATATTTCACTTCCTTCCTTAGTGAAACTACCTCATGTTCTAATATTTCACATTCTAACTCTTTTTCTTCTAGATTTTCACTAATGACTTCTTTAATTTTCCTTGCCTTAGCTTTTTGAGTTTGTCAGGTCTAGTATAAGCTTTCCTTTTTCTTCATCACATTCTTGAACTTGATCCTTTAGTATTGAATTTTGATTTCTAACCTGTTGTCAGAGTAGTAATAATTTCTACTTCTAGACCTGTTGTGCCTTCCTTTTCATTTTCTGAATATTTTTCTACTTCTTGGTCTTCAAGCGCATCTTCACACTTTTCAACTTTATCTTCAATAGGAGCATTTTATTCCTCTTCTAGTTCTAAAAATAGAATTTCTTCTTCTTCACTATCTGAGGGTATTTAATTACTGTCACTTGAAGCCTTGCTTCCCTTATATAAACATAGAAAATATTCTTGTGCATTTTAAAGAACTTATTTTCATTCTTATTTTGACCATACCTATTTTTTTCATACCTGGATTTTCCTCCTTCCTTTTTCTTATGATCCTATTTTTCTTCACTGCTACTACTTCTAGCTTTGTTCTTTCTTGAGTCCTTGTTTCTTCTACCATAGTTAGCTTCTTCATCACTTGATTCCGGTTTCTTATCATTTGTCTTCTTTTATGCTTTGAAATATACCTCTTTCTTGGAATTATGATCTTTACTATTCTCATCTCATAAGCTATGATAATTCCATGTAGCTCATCCATAGTCAATTGATCAATATTTGTCATCTCTTCTATAGCTAAAAATTTTCCATCATACCTTGTAAGAAGTGACCTTAAAAATTTTTGAGCGACATCGGAGTCTTCCATTTGAAATCCAAGTCCATGCATGGTATTAACAATATCATCCACACAAAGTAAGTATGTAGCAATATCTTCCTCTTCTTCCATTTTCAGATCTTCAAACATTTTCTTATGGTTTTGTAGTTTTGCCATCTTGACCTTTTTATTTCCATTATAGGTTTGCTTCAATTTATCCCATATATATTTTTCTGATTTGCAATGTATAACTTTCACAAAATTTGCTTCACGTAATCCACTCAAGATTCCATTCATAGCCTTGGCATTACTCACATGTAATAGCTTACCATATTTATCTATGGGAGGATTAGTTGTAGGTGTGAATCCATCCTCAAATGATTGCCATATCGCATATCCTTGTGCCATCAAGTAAGTCTTCATTGTTATGCTCCAAAAAGCATAATTGCTCCCATCAAACAATGGTGCCTTATTTGATGAAGATCCATTCTTATATGCCATTTGTGTTTCTGTAATATCTTCCTTGAAGTTGTTAGACTCTTTCGAAGGAACCCACTTTAATACCAATTAAAGAACATGGGCTTATACTGCGGGGGTGAACAGTATATGACCAACTTTTACTTTTCTTTCTCAAATAATATTATCCAATATTATCAATGGCAATATCAATAGCAGTAATAAAAGTAATGCACAAATAATCACACACAAGAGAGACACAAATTTAATGTGGTTCACCTAAGTTGGGATACTCCACGAAGAAAATATTTCTACTAAATTTTCTTAACAAATCTCTTGGGAATCAATTCCCTATTACAATGTTTATGGACCTCTATCCAAAGGTGACACCAATACCCTATGCTCTGATTTGTGGATCTCTCTTCACAGGAGAAATCTTTTCCCTTACTCTAATTTGTGGATCTCTCTCCACAGGAGAACTCTATCCCCTTACTCTGCTTCCTAGATATTTATCTAGGAGAACTCTATCTTCTCAACTGGTTTGTGGATCTCTCTCCATAGAATAACTATATCCTCCTAGTAGGTTCACAGATCTCACTCCATAGAAGAACTCTGTCTCCTCTGCTCTAGCTGGTGATATTCTATAAGACTTATACCCCCACTACTCTAGCTTATGGATCTCTATCCACATGAGACCTCTGTCCCCACTACACTGGCTGATGGATATCTATCCATTAAAGACTATTGTCCTCTTTGCTCTGTCACCTCCAAATCATGTTCTCAACTCTATCTCAAATTTACACCCAACTCTATCCCAATTCTAGCACAAATCTACTCTAACTCTACTCACAACTCTGCATCAAACTCTGTCCCAACTCTAGCATAAATTTATTCTTACTTTTCTCAAATATACCCCAAGGCTTAATACAAATATTGAACAAATCATCAATCAAACTTGCTCTCAACACTATTAAAATCTATCTCAAGCCTTAACACAAATATTGAACAAATCATCAATTAAACCTACTCTCAATCCTGATCAAATCTACCTTCAAGTCTTCTCAATAGACTTGCTCAAATCTACATTCAAGTCTTCTTAAAAGACTTGCTCAAATCTGCCCTAAAGCCTTCTCAAAGTCTTTCTCACATCTGCCTTCAAGTCTTCTCAACTTGCTCAAATCTACCCTCAAGACTTCTCAAAGACTTGCTAAAATATTCCTTCAAGCCTTCTCAAATACTTGCTTAAATCTACCTTCAAGTCTTCTCAAATACTTGCTGAAATCTGCCTTCAAGTCTTCTCAAAAGACTTACTCTAATCTATCCTCAAGCTCCTCATTGTACTAAAATATTCCAAACCTTGCACACAAACAAAGATTATATATTTTTTAGAAGTTAGTTATCAAAATACTCTCTCAATACATCCTTATGAATTTTCTTCTCAAAAGATATTTCACCATACAAAAATTTCAATAAAATATCAAATCACTTTTACACCTTCTTTCTCCTATCCTTTCATGCAAAATAATACTCAAAAAACGAACTAGAGATTACACACATGAATTTCATATATACACATTATACATCCTTTTTATGAAACCAAAAATAATGCACTTCAAATTTCAAAAGACCAAATAAATTTTCACTTTATCTCATGCATCAACCAAGTATTAGTAACCTAAAATTTTACTTTCATCCCTTTTAAAAATAAAATTAAATCACTTTACTAACCTTATAACTCCCTAACCATACCATACCATAATGATAAAATTTATTAAACCATATAACTCCTTAACCAAACACAACTTTGCATACCTTTTTATAAAAAAAATATTTTACCCGCAAGTGTTGCCATTGCTACTCGAACCTATGACCTCGCTAGCCTCGGTGTCCTAGCACAAGGGAAAACACCACATGGGCTAGCTTCCCACATAAACCCAATGAGCACGCACTCCCTTTTGTCTTCTATCATCAGTGCAAAACTAAAAACATCAAGCAAAAGCTATCACCTGCCTCTGCCACGTCTTGAACCCAAGATCTGTCTACTGCCATGACGTAACACCATGGATGCTACCATCTGGGATACCTAGCCAGCTAGGATAGAAGTTTGGAGCCCCTGATTCCTATCCTTTCCTCTACCTCGACTTTCAAAAAAATGACATCTTCTTCCTCTCTATTGCGAATCGAACAATGATCAAATGACACGAATTTCAACACAAATGAACATCCTTAACCACCTTAGCATGCATAATATTTATATGCAATGGTTGCATTAATATTTGACGTCAGCGCTCGAATTTTTCAAACCTTTGGTGCCAATACAATATTATATTTTAATTATAATAATTTAAATCCAAAGGATTTAAATATTATAATTTCATTTTCTTAGGTTAAAAATTATGCCACCATAGTTAACAAATTTTATGTTTTCCTTTTACGGAATTACCACCAAGTTAAATCAAATAGACCTTTTAATTTTTCCTTTTCCAAATACCACCATGGTAAATCAACTTGACCCTTTATTTTTTTTTCAAATACCATCATGGTAAATCAACTTGACCCTTTTAGTTTTCAATACCATCATGGAGAAGGATTTTCTCTCTTCTTGTTGCCTTATGCCTCATGTGCCCTTCGAAGAATATTCTCACAAATATTTCCATCAACCTTAGGACATCAAACCTTTTGACATTAAAACTTTTACATTAAAACTTTGACATTAAACCCTTTGACGTCAATGACAACACAACATGCTTAGATTTCCATCATTCATGCATAGTTTTCCTTATGAATTTTTATTTACCAAGGGATGCGCATAGAATAGGATAGATATCGGATGAATATTAGCAATGATATTTATACAACCACTAACTATTTTGTGCATATATTTTAATTTATAGAATCTTATAGGGAAAACCCATACATCCCACATCATCTTATCTCACATATGGATGCTTAAATGATTAATTATTATGCTAAGAGTTATCATTTTCATTCATGATTTTCATACATTCTGTGGTGTCTTTCATTAGTTTGTAACACATATTAAGCTCATTCATTATGTTTTAAATGATTAAAGCATATATATTCATTTGCATTAGACCATCCATATGAAATTTATATACTCCATACATATCATCTACTATATCATATTACATAGATTAAATGCATAAACAAATTAAATAAATTTAAACATACATTTTAACATTCATCATTGTGTCCATATAAGAATACATAATAGTGCATCTACATTTATAGGTCACAGTATCTAGTCATACATCTATCATCTAGCTAGTGTGTGTCATCAGTACATCGCATACATATAGCATAATCACATAATCATATAAGCATTGCATCCATAACTACATACATGAACATAAAAGCAAAGACATAATACATATAATGAGCCATAAATAGAGAGTATCTATATATATATATATATATATATATATATATATATATATATATATATATATATATATATATATATATATATATATATTTGTGTGTGTGTGTAAAAGTACATAGAGGTATAAAATACTCGTAGGCTATAACTGTGTAGGTCCTTAGACCTTACACTTAAAAATGATACAAGTCATCATGACATATCAAATGAGGCCTACACCCATTGAGTCACGTCCACCCTCAGCTCCATCTCTGTGAGGCTTTCTGGATCCAGTATCTACCGATTGCTCAGATCATGCACCTAACTTGTGACTGGACCAAACTTATGACTACCAAGACTCACTCCACCTGCTCTGTTGGGAGCCCCCTACTGTAGACCTAGTTGGCATAGTGCCATTACATATCCTGATATTATTCTAAAGAGTAGCAATGTATGTTATATCTATTATATGGTGAACCCCCTCCTCTACTAGGAGACCCTACAACCACCTAATCTCTACATCATTTCCTAAAGTTACCTATCCCTAAGTTTTTGGAGTGGATTGTGTGACCTAAACCATAGGAGCCCCTAGCTATGTCTTGAGAGCATCACTATCAGTACTACTAGCATCTACATCTACCGTCTTGGCCACAAAATGCATCTATAGAGTATCTATCATAGTCTACATTGAATCTACCTAAGCTTGGAGAGCGGTACTCTCCTTCTCATAGCCCTATCATAGCTACCGATCTGCACTCAACTAACTCTATGCAGTAGCGAGAGATGTATCTCGCTCCATCACCTACCTCTAAGATATTTGTAGCCGTACCTATAAGTTGTGCAGCTCAGCCCACAAATATGATACCTCATCATTTGGAGCATCCTCCTCACCTTCATCCTCATTCTAGGGATCATCAATAGCCATGACTACCTTTCCCCACTCGCCCTCCATCCTATGATGCAATTATCTCCCATTATCATCACCTCCCTTAATTTCCACCTCATACCTAGATCTACCTAGGCTATCACCACCCTACCATAGTCGAGAGATCCACTAGACATCATAATCTATAGTTGTCCTAGGATCCTTTACACCTCTGACATCAATCATAGGATTTGCCTCTTTAGATAAAGTTATCTGTGGTACTACAAAGTGCATCTTTGCCTTTAAACAGTGATAGATGACTAGCTCCTCTGGCACATCTTATGCTATCCCAAATTGGTGAGTGACCCAAGAGTAATGTAAGTACTTCCTCATCCTCTCATGTATCCCACAAGCCATCTGCCACACCTCACTTGGGCCAAATATCCCTCTACCTTATCCCATACAAGATATCCTAGGTAGGGCCTCCATATGATCTGACTCAGCTACAATCCCGTTAGTGACCCAATGTAGTGTCTTCTAAAGCTTCTTCTTCTTTGGAGCTTTAGTTTGACTCCTCTCTTTGTCCTCTATATTCTTCTTCAAAACCAAGTCCTATATTTTTTGATGAAGATCTTTGTACCTTGATAATCTTATCCAAGTTCTTTGAGCTTCTTCCAATCTTGTGTAGCTTGTCTTTAGACACTTTTACTTCCTTCTTTAGTAAAGCTACTTCATGCTATAACCTTTCACATTCTAAAAGCTTAGCCTCTAATCTCTCTTTAAACTTCCTTGTCTTGGCTATTGAGTTGGTTAGATCTTCTATAAGCTTTCCTTTCTCTTCATCACATTCTAGAAATTGAAGCTTGAGTTTTGAGTTCTACTTTCTTACCTTCCTTAACTCTTTAAGAGTTGAAATAAGCTTACCCTCAAGATCAACTTCTCCTTCCTCTATTCATTTGCATTTAGAATCATCTTCATTCCTTTCTAATTTATCTTCAATTGAAGCACTTCCTTCTTCTTCTATTTCCATAAGAAGACTTTCCTCTTATGGACCTTCAAGTGTATCTTCATATTCATCATCACTGAAACTAAATCCATTATTTGTACAACAATCCTCAATATGACCAAATTTACCACATCTAAAACACTTGAGAATTATTGGTAAATTGTTTCTAATCACTTATTTTCTTCTACCAGAAATATAATTTCATATTCATCATTATTTGAGGAACTTTCATCACTATCACTTGAACTCTTACCTACATTGTTTGCATAAAAACTATTCTTATGCCTTTGGAAAATCTTCTTTCATTGCTTGCCATGTCCATCCCTACTTTTCATTTTGTACCTGTGTTTTCCTGTTTCCCTATTCTTATGATCCTATTTATCTTCATCATTGCTATTTCCAGCCTCTAGAAAATCAGATGCATAGTGACCATATTTTCCACAATTGAAACATCTAACTGATTTCGTACCTTTATAATTTCTTGAGTCTTTGTTCCTTCTACCATAATTTACATCATCACTGGATAACTCATTGCTTGAATCTGACTTCTTACCCTTTGTCTTCTTTGTAACTTTGAAAGTTGCTTCTTTCTGGGGAATAGGTTCGTATTTTATTCTCATATCAAAATTTGTGAGAATTCCATGTAACTCATCCCTTATCAAAAATTCAATATCATTTGTCTTTTCTATAGCTAAAATATTTTCACTATACCTTTTTGGAAGTGACTTTAAAATATTATCACAAACATTTGTTTCCTCAACTTTAAGCTCAAGTCCTTGCATGGAGTTAGCAACCTCATCTACACAAAGTAGATATGCAACAATGTTTTCCTCATGCTTCATATTTAGGTCTTCAAATTTTCTCTTGTAATTTTGCAAACTTTTTCTTTTTACCTTTTTGTCTCCCTCATATATACCTTTCAACTTATCCTAGATTTCCTTTGCTGATGTGCAGTGCATAGCCTTTATAAACTTTGTTTCATGTAAACCCTTTAATATTCCATTCATTGTCTTTGAATTATTCAGTTGTAAGAGCTTACCATATTTATCTGTAGGAGGAGTAACTGGTTGTATGTATCCATCCTCAACTGCTTGCCATATTTTGTTCCCTAGTGCCATTAGGTGAATCTTCAGTCTTATACTTCAAAGTGCATAATTGTTCCCATTGAAAAATGGTGCCGCATTCCCTGAAGATCAATTCTAAGAATCCATTTATGTTCTTGTGAGATTTTTATTCAAGTTGTTAAAATATTTCTAAGGAATTCACTCTGATACCAATTGAAGAACACAAGCTTATATTGAGAGGAGGTGTAAATAGTATAAGACTACTTTTTACTTTTGTTTTTCAAATAATATTATCCAATATATCAATGGTAATATCAACAGTAGTAATCAAAGCAATGCACAAGTCACCATACACAATAGAGACACCAATTTAGCGTGGTTCACCCAATGTGGGCTACGTCCATGGAGAAAATATTTTACTAAAAGTTTATCAACAAATCTCTTGGGAATCCTTCCCTATTACAATATTTATGGACCTCTATCCAAAGGAGACATAAATACCCTAATCAAGTTTATGGATATCTATCCATAGGAGACACCAATATCATGAGTTGGTTCATGGATATTTATCCATAGGAGAACTCCTTCTCCTCTACTCTGGATGATGATCCTCTAGAAGACTACTACCTCCATTGCACTGGCTTGTGGATCTCTCTCCACTGAAGACTCCTATCCTCACTCAAAAGACATCTATTCTCACTACCCTGGCTAATGGATCTCTATCCACTGGATAATACTATCCTCTACTCTATCACCTCCAAAGCTTGATCTCATCTCTATCTTAAATCTGCACTAAACATAGTCCCTCGGTCTAGCACATATTTTCTCAATATCTATCTCAAATTTGCACTAAACACAACTCTTTGGTCTAGCGAAAATATCCTCAATAATTGTCTCAAATTTACACTAAACATAGTCCTTCGGTCTAGCATAAATATGCTCAAGCTCTATCTAAAATTTACACTAAAAATAGTCCTTTGGTCTAGCACAAATTTGATCAATCCCTATCTTTGGTCTGGTACAAAAATGTCCTCAAATTTACACCAAACTCTATCCTCAAATCTATCATCAAGCTTTAACACAAAGCTTGATCTAATCATAAATAAAATCTGCTAGATCTGCCCCAAACCTTAACTCAAGTTTTTGAATAAATCAATCAATCAACTCTACTCACAAGTCTTCTCAAAGACTTACCTTAAATCTATCCACAAGTCATCTCTAGAACTTGTCCAATCTACTCAACAAGTATTCACCAAGACTTACCTCAAATCTATTTTATAATATTCCACAAAAGCTCACACTAATTTATCCACAAGTCTTCACCAAGACTTACCTAAAATATACTCAACAAGTTCTCACTAGAACTTGTCCAACTTGCTCAACAATTTTTCACAAAGACTTACCTTAAATATGCATTATAAGATTCCACAAAAGCTTACTCAACTCAGACCTTTCTATCACATAAAACCTATTTAATCACTCAAACTAGTTTCACACAGAATTTTGTTTGACCTCATAAACATATAGAGAATGGTTAGAGACTCAATATGTTTCAAACTCACAAAACTCAACTTAATATAAAACCTCTTCAATCACTCAAACAAGTTTCACATAGAATTTTGTTTGACCTCATAAACATATAGAGAATGGTTAGAGACTCAATATGTTTCATACTCACAAAATACTCTATTGCTTTCAAACTCCTTTTCAAATCAATTTAGAAACAAAGAATAATTTGTTTCATGAATCTTGAACTATCACACCAATGCTCTCAATCAACAATTATCAAACAAATTTACTCAACCATCCACTCAATGAAACACAACTTGCATCCAAACCCTAACCAAGTGTTTCACTATAGTTCACACCACAAACCTTGACTCAAGATAATTCCGATTTTCACATAACAATGATACTCAAGTTCTTTCACAAACCCTAGTTCAAGATTATTCTCAACTTCACATAACAATGATACTCATGATATTTCACAAACCCTAGTTCAAGATTATTCTCAACTTCACATAACAATGATACTCATGATATTTCACAAACCCTAATCATGCATATGAAAATTCACTCAAATATTTCTAACAATGCTTATCAAACAATCCTTTTCACTCAAACCTTACATTTCACAATATTCAATCCAACAATATTTCACTCATAGGAATATGTGCCCATACCCTTTGTTTTGATGGAGATATGTCTTGAAAATATGTCTTAACCAACATCAAATTTTCTTTGCAAATATTAAGGGTAGGTAACAACAATCTTTCTCAAAATATCCTTGCAAATATTTTTCCAATAATTATTTTTCTATACAAAAATAACAATTCTTAAATAAACCTTATAATCTCCACACTTTCAAATATAAGTCAGCAATTTTGATAAATAAAACAACCACAATAATTTGCTTTATTCATCTTATCTCTCTTCTAAAAACAATTAACGCATCATAGCTTTATCTGAAAATAAAATATAATTTCCTTTGCAAACCTTATAACTCCTATCTCATTGAATAAATTCTATCCACCAATATTAAAATAAAATATTTTAATTTGCTTACACCTTATACCTCCTTTAACAAAACTCATAAACTATCCTTTTCAAAATTCACACAACACTCCAGAGTGAATTTTTGGATATCAAAATCTTTGAAAAATCAAAATTATAAACTGCATAACTTTTATTTTCACTTTGCCCAAAAATGTTTCCAACCAAGTTTGAACTCACAACCTTGCTTCCTCAACACCCTAGCCAATGTTAGGCAACCGATTGGGCTATGAGCCCACACAAAATTCAAGGCACACAATTTTGAGTTTGTCCTTATGTCTTTTGTCCTCTAGCGCAAAAAACAAAACATTTTCCCTTGCAAAGCACACAACGTGAATCGAACCCACATCTTTGCCCTCTCAACATTTTCGCTTGGCCTCAACTACCACCTACGCTACCGCCATCGGTGGTACCTCCTTTGACTTCCATGTTTTCCAACACAAGTTCCTTGGCTTCCTTTTTCAAAGCATGAAAACTTCATCTCTTCACACACGAAGCGCATGAAATATTTTGCATAGCACAAAACTTAAAGAATTAGTCAAAAGGTAAATTAAATGAGAATTTTTTTTCCCTTTTTATACATGTTTTTACTTGCACATAACTCGTCGGCCGATCATTCAATTTTTAAATCGAATTTAGATTTAAATATTTAAATTTAAAAACCTTTGTCATCCATTAATCATTTAAATTAAAATTTTAACCATGCGTTAAAATATTTTAATTTAAATAAATTAATTTAAATCTTTTGCAAGTTGCTTCATGGGTCTTTTCAAGAATTAATTATTTTAATAATCTCTTGGACCCAATTTACTTCACCTCATCAATTTTTTTGATAATATTAAATAATATAACATTATTTAATTTAAACTTGCTTCTCCTTCCTTGAGTCTTCATCCTTTAGGCCTTTTTAGGCATATAATATTTAAAAATATATATTATATCCTATTCCTTTTCAAAACCTTCTTACTTTTGGAAAAACCACTTGATGTCCTTAATAATGATGAAAATGAAACAATACTATCTTGACATCAATGAAAACAAAACTTACTCAAAATTTATAACAGTAGAAATAGGGAGAGCCACAAGTGAGGACTGAAATAAATCTCTATTTCAGAAATACTAAGATTATTTTTGGCTAGAATCTTTCCACAGAGTTGCAGGAAAAACTCATGAAGACTAGAACTCAACATTCAATCCACTAGATTGACAAATCAAATAGTGAAGTCAAGATATTTGGAATTTATTAACTATTGACCCATAGTTCCTTTTTGTTGCAGAAATCTAATTCTCAAAATATTTGGGATTTCTCCTACAACAGAAATCTAGGAGACTTCAACTTTGTTGACTTAAGGTCGGTATATCTTCATAGTGCAGAGGTTATTTTCTTGTTCAAGAAAATAATACTAAGGAAGAAGACTTCTAGAAAAGATTTGTGGTGAAGTTAGGAGATAGGAGATCTCCATTACTAAATTGAAAACTTCACACATGAAGAAAATGCTATAGGAGCATTGATCCAGAAGAAAAGACCATAGAAACATTGATCTAGAAAAAAAGGCCATAGAAGCCTTTATCAATAAGAAAAAGCCATAGAAAACTTGATCTAGAAGAAAAAGGCCATAGAAACCTTTATCAAGAAGAAAAGTCCATAGAAGCATAAATCAAGAGGAAAAAGGCTATAGAAGCCTTGATCCTGAAAAAGGCCATAGAAGCCTTGATATTGAAGAAAAAGGCCATAGAAGCCTTGATCCTGAAAAAGGCCACAAGAGCCTTGATACTGAAATTAGGTCATAGTAGGCTTGATCCTAAAGAAAACTCTAGAAGATAGTATCTAATTTAGAAGGAGATTAAGATTTTAATACTAATACTTTGTTGCAGGGAATAAGATTCAGTGAGTGAGGAAAACTTCCTACAGTAAAGCTAGGAAGAGTATCTTCTTCAGAATCAATCTAGCACCTACAGGCAAAAATATTAGAAGAAGAAATTTTGGTCTTGGAAGAAGAAAGACTAGGAGAGTCCTACTCGAATTTAGAAGTAGCAGAAGCAAATATCTAGATGAAGATCTCATCACCAACACTTACAGGAGTAGAAGGTTGAAGAAAAATATCTCAAGAAATATCAAAAGCCATTGCAAGATAAAATAACTTGGAGAGGTCTTAACAAGCATCCAGTAAAAGGCTTGGAGAGCCTTACTAAAGAAATCATAAAAGAAGAACTCATTGGAGAAATCCACTACCAAGGAGAAGCCCCTAATAGTGAAGGACTTGGGAAAATTGTTGCCATCTGAAAACAAGCCCAAGAGGAGAAGAATTTGGTAAGGAGTGTCAAATCCTAGAAGAAGAATCTAGTGAAGACCTCAATACACTCAAAATATTAAGAAAAATGTCTTGTTTGAAATTAGAATTCAACAAGAAGCTTGAAGGAAGATTCAGACAGAAGAAGCCTATCAAATATAGGAGATCTAGAGATTACCTCTCACATCAAAAGGCATCGCTTCAGAAATGAAGATCTCTTAAAATATACAACAAAATGAGGAGACTACAAGAGGAGAACAAGCCACCAAAAATCCAGGGTTCATAAAAGAAAGTTAGAGGCCATATTTTGGTGAAGGTGAAGTTGTTCAAGGCAGACTACAAAGAGCTACAACATCCTACACAAGGTAGCAACTTGGTGATCCTTGACACCAAGATCTACATCCTTTACAAGAGTGACAAAAGAGTCTTCAAAAAAAGGTATGCAACTATTGGTGTAAGTAGATTCATTAATTGGATTACTTATTAGATTTGTTCAAGCACCTTAATTTGAATTAAAGTTGCAAAAAGGAGAATTGAATTAAAGTCTTAAACAAGTGAAAAGCAAAGAGGTTATTTTTAGGTTTATTTCCACTTTAGGAGTTGATTATATTTAGAATTCCAACTATCTATCAACTACCTATCATCTACTTTGGAAAGCAAAATAAGACTAGCTCCTACTACCTTTGCTTATAACATAATTGTAAAATAAATCTTGAAGATTCATTCTAGATTATTTTTGATTAGTTTCAATAAATTGATTGAGTGCATTAATTTTTGGAGAGTATATTGGAGTGATAAGGTGTAATTTGTTAGTGCATTGAAAATTAAAATTTGTTAAGATTCATTTGCACTATAATTACTCTCAAAAGAAATTATTTTTTGTACTTTGAAAAAGACTACAAAATCTATTTTGTATCAAGTGTCTAAATAAACTCTTGAAAATACAAAACCTACAACTCTAAGTTGCCAATAGAAGCCACAAAAATTGGTTAGTACATGCACAAGAAAACTAACCAAAAGAATCTTCAAAGATTGAGATTTGGTGACTCTCAAATCAAAAGCATTCAGGGGCTAGTGAAACTAAAAGAAAGCTTATTTTTACAACATTTACAAGGCTTGAATTCACCATCAATAATCCAAGAAAAAAGGGTAAGGAGTATAGCCAAAGAGACATCCTCAAAACCCTCATTTTGCACTAACTAATCTACTACAAAATTAAAAACTCGGGCCTACAAAAGAGTGCAAGAAAAGGTGCAATAAAAATGTTCTATATACATTTAAATATTACATGGTATTGCACTTCTACAATACATCAAACATAGGGAAAGGAGCAAATTTAAAGGTGCCACAATAGGCACAACAGGTGCAGGAAAAATGTAGCCAAAAGAAGGGCCAAAGGATCGAGCGTTCTCCAACAACAAAATGGCATTCTCTCTAGGAATGAAACTACAAGACAAAGAAATATTTTACATAAATGACAACAAGAATACCAAGGTTATTTATGTAAGCCAAAGTAAGTCTATCAAAATCATTTATGTAAATCATAGCAAGTTCATCATCGACATTTGCAAGGACAAGAAGAAGCTATTTACATAAAAAAAGAGTATAGATCACATCCAACGAACTGGTGAGTCAAGATTCACTTCTATCAATGTGAAAATGGAGCACATTGAAGGCATATGGACAAAGAGAAGGATAGATGCTATACAGGAAATCAAAAGAGCTACCCCATCCTCATTCAAAGCTCCAAGACAACTCACTAATTGCTTGCAGAGAAAAACATATTGCTTGTTATCCAAGAAAGCATAGCAAGCTAAGGAGAAGATTAACGAAGGAGTTACAATCTTGTGCTTAAAGGTGTTACGTTAAAATTTGTATGCATGAAGTCCATATGCCACTTGGTATCATATTCCCTAACTCCTATCAAATTTCTAATGCTCAAGAGACCAACGTTGAGGAGTTACAAGCACTCAAAGCAAGTTCACATACATTACAAAGGAGTAACGTTTGGTGCAACAATGTTACAAGAAGAAGTGGAAGTGCTCTCAATAAATATAGGTGCCACTTGTTCATCATTGAATGCCATTAAATGCAAAAAATAGAGAGTGAAATGATAGCATTCACGTTCGAAGTCTGCAATTATAGGGTACAACAACATCGTGGAAGCAAGGTGTGGAAGAGCCTTCAATACTCTGAAGAAGTAAGGTCAAGAGCAGATGTAAGCGATGACACATTTGGAACATCTAAGGTTCCAAGAAAATCATTTATGGAAGGGCCACATTTGGAATGTATATTTGCCTTCAAGGTTCCAAGCAAATCATTGATGGAAGGGCCACATTTGAAATGTGTATTTGCCACCAATATTCCACGTAAATCATTGAAATAAGAGCCACATAATCAACATCCATATTGCAGCACATGCACAAAAAATACAATGTCAAGTATTGAATGATATAAGGTAATATTTATTCCACCATAATATGCTTTCTTTTACTTAAGGTTGAGATTTAAAGGATTCAACTACATTGAAAGCAATATCAAAAAAGAGGAATAATATATCATATCAATAAAATATTTGCAATCATAACATAGGAGAAATACCCACGTGTTTTAGGTGAGTTGGAGAGGGTAGGGAAATCCTCCAAGGCAGGTCCCTGGTTCTAATATCCACCCTACCAAACGCACATTGGGTACCCAAAATCCATTTGATAATGCTAGTGTGATTAGGGCAGGGCACGAATCCTGGGTGATTTTGATGGTGTAGAACCCCTTGGTCATGGTTTCTCAGACCAAGGCAGCCCCACAAAGGATTTTTCACTAAATTAAAAAAAACCATAGGATCAATAAGGACTTCTACTAGAATTTATTTAAAATATTTGTAAATATTATTGTGATCTAATTTTCCAACATTTGGGAGTTATAAGGGTTACTACTTCAAATTAATTTATTGGAAATTAGATACACTTCAATCAAAACATAAAGTATATTTAAAAATAGGTTATTAAAAGCTTTAGGCTAAGGTTGGAAACTTACATATATACTTTTCTCAAACACATCAAAAATGGATAAAAGAAATCCAACATTAAAACCTCTACATATTGAGAAAAAATACTTAGTTCAATACAAGCAATAAGGGATAGATAAAAGTCAGTTTTTGATATTTACAAAGCCTTACAAAATCAACCAAAAATTGATCTATATTTTCAAAAGCACTATATTATATCCCTAGGGAGTCATAAGGAATTCCACAAAACTTGGTAATATCAACATTGATCATAAATTATCAAGTTTCAAATCCATTGGTAAAATATAAGCTTTTACAAAACCTAAAATTCCATTAGCTGTATAATCTCTCATAACTAGGGATACATAAGGAAGCCTACAAACCTAAGTAATAATTAAGGTTTCATCAAAATACTCTCTCAATACATCCTTATGAATTTTCTTCTCAAAAGATATTTCACCATACAAAAATTTCAATAAAATATCAAATCACTTTTACACCTTCTTTCTCCTATCCTTTCATGCAAAATAATACTCAAAAAAACAACTAGAGATTACACACATGAATTTCATATATACACATTATACCTCATTTTTATGAAACCAAAAATAATGCACTTCAAATTTCAAAAGTCCAAATAAAGTTTCACTTTTTCTCATGCATCAACCAAGTATTAGTAACCTAAAATTTTACTTTCATCCATTTTAAAAATAAAATTAAATCACTTTACTAACCTTATAACTCTCTAACCATACCATACCATAATGATAAAATTTATTAACCCATATAACTCCTTAACCAAACACAACTTTGCATACCTTTTTATAAAAAAAATATTTTACCCGCAAGCGTTGCCATTGTTGCTCGAACCTGTGACCTCGCTAGACTCAGTGTCCTAGCACAAGGGCAAACACCACATAGGCTAGCTTCCCACATAAAACCAATGAGCACGCACTCCCTTTTGTCTTCTATCATCAGTGCAAAACTAAAAACATCAAGCAAAAGGTGTCACCTGCCTCTGCCACAACTCGAACCCGAGATCTGTCTACTGCCATGACGTAACATCATGGATGCTACC
The DNA here is from genome assembly GCA_028583015.1 of Wollemia nobilis. Taxonomy (NCBI): domain Eukaryota; kingdom Viridiplantae; phylum Streptophyta; class Pinopsida; order Araucariales; family Araucariaceae; genus Wollemia; species Wollemia nobilis. The sequence goes on from JAQPPZ010001870.1 coordinate 1,729,304, forward strand.
ATTTGGGATACTTGGCCGGCTAGGATAAAATTTTGAAGCCCCTGATCCTTATCCTTTCCTCTACCTCGACTTCCAAAAAAATGACATCTTCTTCCTCTCTGTTGTGAATCGAACAATGATCAAATGACATGAATTTCAACACGAATGAACATCCTTAACCACCTTAGCATGCATAATATTTATATGCAATGGTTGCATTAATATTTGACGTCGGCGCTCGAATTTTTCAAACATTTGGTGGCAAAAAAATATTATATTTTAATTATAATAATTTAAATCCAAAGGATTTAAATATTATACTTTCATTTTCTTAGGTTAAAAATTTTGCCACCATAGTTAATAAATTTTACGTTTTCATTTTACGGAATTACCACCAAGTTAAATCAAATAGACCTTTTAATTTTTCATTTTCCAAATACCACCATGGTAAATCAACTTGACCCTTTATTTTTTTTTTCAAATACCATCATGGTAAATCAACTTGACCCTTTTAGTTTTCAATACCATCATGGAGAAGGATTTTCTCTCTTCTTGTTGCCTTATGCCTCATGTGCCCTTCGAGGAATATTCTCACAAATATTTCCATCAACCTTAGGACATCAAACCTTTTGACATTAAACCTTTTACTTTAAAAATTTGACATTAAACCCTTTGACATCAATGACAACACAACATGCTTAGATTTCCAACATTCATGCATAGTTTTCCTTATGAATTTTTATTTACCAAGGGGTGCGCATAGAATAGGATAGATATCGGATGAATATTAGCAATGATATTTATACAACCACTGACTATTTTGTGCATATATTTTAATTTATAGAATCTTATAGGGAAAACCCATACATCTCACATCATTTCATCTCACATATGGATGCTTAAATGATTAATTATTATGATAAGAGTTATCATTTTCATTCATGATTTTCATACATTTTGTGGTGTCTTTCATTAGTTTGTAACACATATTAAGCTCATTCATTATGTTTTAAGTGATTAAAGCATATATATTCATTTGCATTAGACCATCCATATGAAATTAATATATTCCATACATATCATCTACTATATCATATTACATAGATTAAATGCATAAACAAATTAAATAAATTTAAACATACATTTTAACATTCATCATTGTGTCCATATAAGCATACATAATAGTGCATCTACATTTATAGGTCACAGGATCTAATCATACATCTATCATCTAGCTAGTGTGTGTCATCAGTACATCGCATACATATAGCATAATCACATAATCATCTAAGCATTGCATCCATAACTACATACATGAACATAAAAGCAAAGACATAATACATATAATGAGCCATAAATAGAGAGTAACATATATATATATATATATATATATATATTTGTGTGTGTATGTAAAAGTACATAGAGGTATAAAATACTCGTAGGCTATAACTGTGTATGTCCTTAGACCTTACACTTAAAAATGATACAAGTCATCATGACATATCAAATGGGGCCTACACCCCTTGAGTCACCTCCACCCTTAGCTCCATCTTTGTGAGGCTTTCTAGATCCAGTATCTACCGATTGCTCAGATCATGCACCTAACTTGTGACTGGACCAAACTGATGACTACCAAGACTCACTCCACCTACTCTGTTGGGAGCCCCCTACTGTAGACCTAGTTGGCATAGTGTCATTGCATATCCTAATATTATTTTGAAGAGTAGCAATGTATGCTATATCTATTATGTGGCATACCCCCTCCTCTACTAGGAGACCCTACAACCACCTAATCTCTGCATCATTTCCTAAAGTTACCTATCCCTGAGTTGTTGGAGTAGATGGTGTGACCTAAACCATAGTAGGAGCCCCTAGCTATGTCCTGAGAGCATCACTATCAGTAGTACTAGCATCTACTTCAATCGTCTTGGCCACCAAATGCATCTATAGAGTATCTATCATAGTCTACATTGAATCTACCTAAGCTTGGAGAGCGGTACTCTCCTCCTCATAGCCCTATCATAGCTACCGATCTGCACTCAACTAGCTCTATGCAGTAGCGAGAGATGTATCTCGCTCCATCACCTACCTCTAAGATATTTAGCCGTACCTATAAGTTGTGCACCTTAGCCCACAACTATGATACCTCATCATTTGGAGCATCCTCCTCACCTTCATCCTCATTCTAGGGATCATCAATAGCCATGACTACCTTTCCCCACTCACCCTCCATATTGTGATGCAATTATCACCCATTATCATCACCTCCCTTAATTTCCACCTCATACCTAGATCTACCTAGGCTATCACCACCCTACCATAGTTGAGAGATCCACTAGACATCATAATCTATAGTGGCCCTAGGATCCTTTACACCTCTGACATCAATCATAGGATCTACCTCTTTAGATAAAGTTATTTGTGGTAGTACAAAGTGCATCTTTGCCTTTAAACAGTGATAGATGACTAGCTCCTCTGGCACATCTTATGCTATCCCAAATTGGTTAGTGACCCAAGAGTAATGTAAGTACTTCCTCATCCTCTCATGTATCCCACAAGCCATCTGCCACACCTCACTTGGGCCAAATGTCCCTCTACCTTATCCCATACAGGATATCCTAGGTAGGGCCTCCATATGATCTGACTCGGCTACAATCCCGTTAGTGACCCAATGTAGTGTCTTCTAAAGCTTCTTCTTCTTTGGAGCTTGAGTTTGACTCCTCTTTTTGTCCTCTGTATTCTTCTTCAAAACCAAGTCCTATATTTTTTGATGAAGATCTTTGTACCTTGATAATCTTATCCAAGTTCTTTGAGCTTCTCCCAATCCTGTGTAGCTTGTCTTTAGACACTTTTACTTCCTTCTTTAGTAAAGCTATTTCATGCTATAACATTTCACATTCTAAAAGCTTAGCCTCTAATCTCTCTTTAAACTTCCTTGTCTTGGCTATTGAGTTGGTTAGATCTTCTATAAGCTTTCCTTTCTCTTCATCACATTCTAGAAATTGAAGCTTGAGTTTTGAGTTCTACTTTCTTACCTTCCTTAACTCCTTAAGAGTTGAAATAAGCTTACCCTGAAGATCAACTTCTCCTTCCTCTATTCATTTGCCTTTAGAATCATCTTCATTCCTTTCTAATTTATCTTCAATAGAAGCACTTCCTTCTTCTTCTATTTCCATAAGAAGACTTTCCTCTTATGGACCTTCAAGTGTATCTTCATATTCATCATCACTGAGACTAAATCCATTATTTGTACAACAATCCTCAATATGACCAAATTTACCACATCTAAAACACTTGAGAATTATTGGTAAATTGTTTCTAATCACTTATTTTCTTCTACCAGAAATAGAATTTCATATTCATCATTATTTGAGGAACTTTCATCACTATCACTTGAACTCTTACTTGCCTTGTTTGCATAAAAACTATTCTTATGCCTTTGGAAAATCTTCTTTCATTGCTTGCCATGTCCATCCCTACTTTTCATTTTGTACCTGTGTTTTCCTATTTCCCTGTTCTTATGATCCTATTTTTCTTCATCATTGCTATTTCCAACCTCTAGAAAATCAGATGCATAGTGACCATATTTTCTACAATTGAAACATCTAACTGATTTCGTACCTTTATAATTTCTTGAGTCTTTGTTCCTTCTACCATAATTTACTTCTTCATCACTGGATAACTCATTGCTTGAATCTGAATTCTTACCCTTTGTCTTCTTTGTAACTTTGAAAGTTGCTTCTTTCTGGGGAATAGGTTCGTATTTTATTCTCATATCAAAATTTGTGAGAATTCCATGTAACTCATCCCTTATCAAAAATTCAATATCATTTGACTTTTCTATAGCTAAAATATTTTCACTATACCTTTTTGGAAGTGACTTTAAAATATTATCACAAACATTATTTTCCTCAGCTTTAAGCTCAAGTCCTTGCATGGAATTAACAACCTCATCTACACAAAGTAGATATGCAACAATGTTTTCCTCATGCTTCATATTTAGGTCTTCAAATTTTCTCTTGTAATTTTGTAAACTTTCTCTTTTTACCTTTTTGTCTCCCTCATATATACCTTTCAACTTATCACAAATTTCCTTTGTTGATGTGCAGTGCATAGCCTTTATAAACTTTGTTTCATGTAAACCCTTTAATATTCCATTCATTGCCTTTGAATTATTCAGTTGTAAGAGCTTACCATATTTATCTGTAGGTGGAGTAGCTGGTTGTATGTATCCATCCTCAACTTCTTGCCATAATTCTTCCATAGTGCCATTAGGTGAATCTTCAATCTTATACTTCAAAGTGCATAATTGTTCCCATCGAAAAATGGTGTTGCATTCCCTGAAGATCCATTCTAAGAATCCATTTGTGTTCTTGTGAGATTTTTATTCAAGTTGTTAAAATATTTCTAAGGAATTCACTCTGATACCAATTGAAGAACACAAGATTATATTGAGTGGAGGTGTAAATAGTATAAGACTACTTTTTACTTTTGTTTTTTCAAATAATATTATCCAATATATCAATGGTAATATCAACAGTAGTAATCAAAGCAATGCACAAGTCACCATACACAATAGAGACACCAATTTAGCGTGGTTCACCCAATGTGGGCTACGTCCATGGAGAAAATATTTTACTAAAATTTTCTCAACAAATATCTTGGGAATCCTTCCCTATTACAATATTTATGGACCTCTATCCAAAGAAGACATAAATACCCTAATCAATTTTATGGATATCTATCCATAGGAGACACCAATATCTTCAGTTGGTTCATGGATATTTATCCATAGGAGAACTCCTTGTCCTCTGCTCTGGCTGGTGATCCTCTAGAAGACTACTACCTCCACTGCACTGGCTTGTGGATCTCTCTCCACTGAATACTCCTATCCTCACTCAGAAGACCTCTATTCTCACTACCCTAGCTAATGGATCTCTATCCACTGGATAATACTATCCTCTACTCTATCACCTCCAAAGCTTGATCTCAGCTCTGTCTTAAATCTGCACTAAACATAGTCCTTCGGTCTAGCACATATTTTCTCAATATCTGTCTCAAATCTGCACTAAACACAACTCTTTGGTCTAGCACAAATATCCTCAATATTTGTCTCAAATTTACACTAAACATAGTCCTTCGATCTAGCATAAATATGCTCAATCTCTATCTCAAATTTGAACTAAACATAGTCCTTTGGTCTAGCAAAAATTTGATTGATCCCTATCTTTGGTCTGGTACAAACATGTCCTCAAATCTACACCAAACTCTATCCTCAAATCTATCATCAAGCTTTAACACAAAGCTTGATCTAATCATAAATAAAATCTGCTAGATCTGCCCCAAACCTTAACTCAAGTTTTGAACAAATAAATCAATCAACTCTACTCACAAGTCTTCTCAAATACTTACCTTAAATCTATCCACAAGTCCTCTCTCGAACTTGTCCAATCTACTCAACAATTCTTCACCAAGACTTACCTCAAATCTATTTTATAAGCTTCCACAAAAGCTCACACTAATTTATCCACAAGTCTTCACCAAGACTTACCTAAAATATACTCAACAAGTTCTCACTAGAACTTGTCCAACTTGCTCAACAATTCTTCACAAAGACTTACCTTAAATATGCATTATAAGATTCCACAAAAGCTTACTCAACTCAGCCCTTTCTATCACATAAAACCTATTTAATCACTCAAACTAGTTTCACACAGAATTTTGTTTGACCTCATAAACATATAGAGAATGGTTAGAGACTCAATATGTTTCAAACTCACAAAACTCAACTTAATATAAAACCTCTTCAATTACTCAAACAAGTTTCACATAGAATTTTGTTTGACCTCAAAAACATATAGAGAATGGTTAGAGACTCAATATGTTTCACACTCACAAATCACTCTATTGCTTTCAAACTCCTTTTCAAATCAATTCAGAAATAAAGAATAATTTGTTTCATGAATCTTGAACTATCACACCAATGCTCTCAATAAATAATTATCAATCAACTTTACTCAACCATCCACTCAATGAAACACAACTTGCATACAAACCCTAACCAAGTGTATCACTATAGTTCACACCACAAACCTTGACTCAATATAATCTCGATTTTCACAGAACAATGATACTCAAGTTATTTCACAAAACATAGTTCAAGAATATTCTCAACTTCACATAACAATGATGCTCATGATCTTTCACAAATCCTAGTTCATGATTATTCTCAACTTCACATAACAATGATACTCATGATATTTCACAAACCCTAATCATGCATATGGAAATTCACTCAAATATTTCTAACAATGCTTATCAAACAATCCTTTTCACTCAAACCTTGCATTTCACAATATTCAGTCCAACAATATTTCACTCATAGGAATATGTGCCCAAACCTTTTGTTTTGATGGAAATATTTCTTGAAAATATGTCTTAACCAACATCAAATTTTCTTTTTAAATATTAAGGTTAGGTAACAACAATCTTTCTCAAAATATCTTTGCAAATATTTTTCCAATAATTATTTTTCTATACAAAAATAACAATTCTTAAATAAACCTTATAATCTTCACACTTTCAAATATAAGTCAACAATTTTGATAAAGAAAACAACCACAATAATTTGCTTTATTCATCTTATATCTCCTCTAAAAACAATTAACAAATCATAGCTTTATCTGAAAATAAAATATAATTTCCTTTGCAAACCTTATAACTCCTATCTCATTGAATAAATTCTATCCACCAATATTAAAATAAAATATTTTAATTTGCTTACACCTTATACCTCCTTTAACAAAACTCACAAACTATCCTTTTCAAATTTCACGCAACACTCCAAAGTGAATTTTTGGATATAAAAACCTTTGAAAAATCAAATCATAAATTGCATACCTTTTATTTTCACTTTGCCCAAAAATGTTTCCAACCAAGTTTGAACTCACAACCTTGCTTCCTCAACACCCTAGCCAATGCTAGGCAACCGATTGGGCTATGAGCCCACACAAAAATCAAGGCACACAATTTTCAGTTTGTCCTTATGTCTTTTGTCCTCTAGCGCAAAAAATAAAACATTTTCCCTCGCAAAGCGTGCAACTTGAATCGAACCCACATCTTTGCCCTCTCAACATTTTTGCTTGGCCTCAACTACCACCTACGCTATCGCCGTCGGTGGTACCTCCTTTGACTTCCATGTTTTCCAACACAAGCTCCTTGGCTTCCTTTTTCAAAGCATGAAAACTTCTTCTCTCCACACACGAAGCGCATGAAATATATTGCATAGCACAACACTTAATAGCATTAGTCAAAGGTAAATTAAATGAGAATTCTTTTGCCCTTTTTATACATGTTTTTACTTGCACATAACTCGTCGGCCCATCATTCAATTTTTAAATCGAATTTAGATTTAAATATTTAAATTTAAAAACTTTTGTCATCCATTAATCATTTAAATTATAATTTTAACCATTGGTTAAAATATTTTAATTTCAATAAATTAATTTAAATCTTTTGCAAGTTGCTTCATGAGTCTTTTCAAGAATAAATTATTTTAATAATCTCTTGGACCCAATTTACTTCACCTCATCAATTTTTTTGATAATATTAAATAATATAACATTATTTAATTTAAATTTGCTTCTCCTTCCTTGGGTCTTCATCCTTTAGGCCTTTTTAGGCATATAATATTTTAAAATAAATATTATATCCTATTCCTTTTCAAAACCTTCTTAATTTTGGAAAAACCACTTGATGTCCTTAATAATGATGAAAATGAAACAATACTCTCTTGACATCAATGAAAACAAAACTTACTCAAAATTTATAACAATAGAAATAGGGAGAGCCACAAGTGAGGACTGAAATAAATCTCTATTTCATAAATACTAAGATTATTTTTGGCTAGAATCTTTCCACAGAGTTGCAAGAAAAACTCATGAAGATTAGAACTCAACATTCAATCCACTAGATTGACAAATCAACTAGTGAAGTTAGGATATTTGGAATTTATTAACTATTGACCCATAGTTTCTTTTTGTTGCAGAAATCTAATTCTCAAAATATTGGGATTCCTCCTACAACATAAATCTAGGAGACTTCAACTTTGTTGACTTAAGGTCGGTATATCTTCATAGTGCAGAGGTTATTTTCTTGTTCAAGAAAATAATACTAAGGAAGAAGACTTCTAGAAAAGATTTGTGGTGAAGTTAGGAGATAGGATATCTCCATTACTAAATTGAAAACTTCACACAAGAAGAAAAGGCTATAGGAGCCTTGATCCAGAAGAAAACACCATAGAAACATTGATCTAGAAAAAAAGGCCATAGAAGCCTTTATCAATAAGAAAAAGCCATAGAAAACTTGATCTAGAAGAAAAAGGCCATAGAAACCTTGATCAAGAAGAAAAGTCCATAGAAGCATAAATCAAGAGGAAAAAGGCTATAGAAGCCTTGATCCTGAAAAAGGCCATAGAAGCCTTGATATTGAAGAAAAATGCCATAAAAGCCTTGATCTTGAAAATGGCCACAAGAGCCTTGATACTGAAATTAGGTCATAGTAGCCTTGATCCTAAAGAAAACTTTAGAAGAGAGTATCTAATTTAGAAGGAGATTAATATATTAATACTAATACTTTGTTGCAGGGAATAAGATTCAGTGAGTGAGGAAAACTTCCTACAGTAAAGCTAGGAAGAGTATCTTCTTCAAAATCAATCTAGCACCTACAGGCAAAGATATCAGGAGAAGAACTTTTGGTCTTGGAAGAAGAAGGACTATGATAGTCCTACTCGAATCTAGAAGTAGTAGAAACAAATATCTAGATGAAGATCTCATCACCAACACTTATAGGAGCAGAAGGTTGAAGAAAAATATCTCAAGAAATATCAAAAACCATTGCAAAATAAAAGAACTTGGAGAGGTCTTAACAAGCATCCAGTAAAAGGCTTGGAGAGCCTTAATAAAGAAATCATCAAAGAAGAACTCATTGGAGAAATCCACTACCAAGGAGAAGCCCCTAATAGTGAAGGACTTGGGACAATTGTTGCCATCTGAAAACAAGCCCAAGAGGAGAAGAATTTGGTAAGGAGTGTCAAATCCTAGAAGAAGAATCTAGTGAAGACCTCAATACACTCAAAATATTAAGAAAAATGTCTTGTTTGAAATCATAATTCAACAAGAAGCTTGAAGGAAGATTCAAACAGAAGAAGCCTATCAAATCTAGGAGATCTAGAGATTACCTCTCACATCAAAAGGCATCGCTTCAGAAATGAAGATCTCTTAAAATATACAACAAAATGAGGAGACTACAAGAGGAGAACAAGCCACCAAAAATCTAGGGTTTGTAAAAGAAATTTAGAGGCCATATTTTGGTGAAGGTGAAGTTGTTCAAGGCAGACTACAAAGAGCTGCAACATCCTACACAAGGTAGAAACTTGGTGATCCTTGACACCAAGATCTACATCCTTTACAAAAGTGACAAAAGAGTCTTCAAAAAAAGGTATGCAACTATTGGTGTAAGTAGATTCATTAATTGGATTACTTATTAGATTTGTTTAAGCACCTTAATTTGAATTAAAGTTGCAAAAAGGAGAATTGAATTAAATTCTTAAACAAGTGAAAAGCAAAGAGGTTATTTTTAGGTTTATTTGCACTTTAGGAGTTGATTAGATTCAGAATTCCAACTATCTATCAACTACCTATCATCTACTTTGGAAAGCAAAATAAGACTAGCTCCTACTACCTTTGCTTATAACATAATTGTAAAATAAATCTTGAAGATTCATTCTAGATTATTTTTGATTAGTTTCAATAAATTGATTGAGTGCATTAATTTTTTGAGAGTAAATTGGAGTGATAAGGTGTAATTTGTTAGTGCATTGAAAAGTGAAATTTGTTAAGATTCATTTGCACTATTATTACTCTCAAAAGAAATTAGTTTTTGTACTTTGAAAAAGGCTACAAAATCTATTTTGTATCAAGTGTCTAAAGACACTCTTGAAAATACAAAACCTACAACCCTAAGTGGCCAATAGAAGCCACCTAAATTGGTTAGTACATGCACAAGAAAACTAACCAAAATAATTGTCAAAGATTGATATTTGGTGACTCTCAAATCAAAAGCATTCAGGGGCTAGTGAAACTAAAAGAAAGTTTCTTTTTACAACATTTACAAGGCTTGAATTCACCATCAATAATCCAAGAAAAAAGGGTAAGGAGTATAGCCAAAGAGACATCCTCAAAACCCTCATTTTGCACTAACTAATCAAAGATTACATTGTATTGCACTTCTACAATACATCAAACACAGGGAAAGGAGCAAATTTAAAGGTGCCACAATAGGCACAACAGGTGCAGGAAAAATGTAGCCAAAAGAAGGGCCAAAGGATCGAGCGTTCTCCAACAACAAAATGGCATTCCCTCTAGGAACGAAACTACAAGACAAAGAAATATTTTACATAAATGACAACAAGAATACCAAGGTTATTTATGTAAGCCAAAGTAAGTCTATCAAAATCATTTATGTAAATCATAGCAAGTTCATCATCGACATTTGCAAGGACAAGAAGAAGTTATTTACATAAAAAAAAGAGTATAGATCACATCCAATGAACTGGTGATTCAAGATTCACTTCTATCAACATGAAAATGGAGCACATTGAAGGTATAAGCACAAAGAGAAGGATAGATGCTATAGAGGAAATCAAAAGAGCTACCCCATCCTCGTTCAAAGCTCCAAGACAACTCACTAATTGCTTGCAGAGAAAAACATATTGCTTGTTATCCAAGAAAGCATAGCAAGCTAAGGAGAAGATTAATGAAGGAGTTACAATCTTGTGCTTAAATGTGTTACATCAAAATTTGTATGCATGAAGTCCATATGCCACTTGGTATCATATTCCCTAACTCCTATCAAATTTCTAACACTCAAGAGACCAACGTTGAGGAGTTACAAGCACTCAAAGCAAGTTCACATACATTACAAAGGAGTAACGTTCGGTGCAACAATGTTACAAGAAGAAGTGGAAGTACTCTCAATAAATATAGGTGCCACTTGTCCATAATTGAATGCCATTAAATGCAAAAAATAGAGAGTGAAAGGATAGCATTCACATTCGAAGTCTGCAATCATAGGGTACAACAACATCATGGAAGTAAGGTGTGGAAGAGCCTTCAATACTTTGAAGAAGTAATGTCAAGAGCAGATGTAAGCGATGACACATTTGGAACATCTAAGGTTCCAAGAAAATCATTTACAGAAGGGCCACATTTGGAATGTATATTTGCCACCAAGGTTCCAAGCAAATCATTGATGAAAGGGCCACATTTGAAATGTCTATTTGCCATCAATATTCCAAGTAAATCATTGAAATAAGAGCCACATAATCAACGTCCATATTGCAGCGCATGCACAACAAATACAATGTCAAGTATTGAATGATATAAGGTAACATTTATTCCACCATAATATGCTTTCTTTTACTTGGAAGTCATAAGGTTGAGATTTAAAGGATTCAACTACATTGAAAGCAATATCAAAAAAGAGGAATAATATATCATATCAATAAAATATTTGCAATATTAACATAGGAGAAATACCCACGTGTTGTAGGTGAGTTGGAGAGGGTAGGGAAATCCTCCAAGGGAGGTCCCTGGTTCTAATATTCACCCTACCAAACGCACATTGGGTACCCAAAATCCATTTGATAATGCTAGTGTGATCAAGGCAGGGCACGAATCCTGGGTGATTTTGATGGTGTAGAACCCCTTGGCTGTGGTTTCTCAGACCAAGGCAGCCCCACAAAGGATTTTTCACTAAATTAAAAAAAACATAGGATCAATAAGGACTTCTACTAGAATTTATTTAAAATATTTGTAAATATTATTGTGATCTAATTTTCCAACATTTGGGAGTTATAAGGGTTACTACTTCAAATTAATTTATTGGAAATTAGATACACTTCAATCAAAACATAAAGTATATTTAAAAATAGGTTATTAAAATCTTTAGTCTAAGGTTGGAAACTTATAGATATACTTTTATCAAACACATCAAAAAGGGATAAAAGAAATCCAACATTAAAACCTCTACATATTGAGAAAAAATGCTTAGTTCAGTACGAGCAATAAGGGATAGATAAAAGTCGGTTTTTGATATTTACAAAGCCTTACAAAATCAACCAAAAATTGATCTATATTTTCAAAAGCACTATATTATATCCCTAGGGAGTCATAAGGAATTCCACAAAACTTGGTAATATCAACATTGATCATAAATTATCAAGTTTCAAATCCATTGGTAAAATATAAGCTTTTACAAAACCTAAAATTCCATTAGGTGTATAAACTCTCATAACTAGGGAGACATAAGGAAGCCTACAAACCTAAGTAATAATAAAGGTTTCATCAAAATCAAGCTTATATATTTAGGAAGCCGCAAGTTAATAGCTTTCTAAAACTAGGGAGCCACAAGGATGTCTACTTCCCAAAATATTGAAATTACCAATAAGAATAATTGCTTCAGAAAGGAGAAAGCAAGTGCCATAAAACTTGGAATCATGAAATCTGAAGAAATGTTAGACATAACTTCAAAATTAATCCATAGTGAAGCCCTAGAAGATAATTTTGATACTATGGAATACTATCTTCAATCTTGTCTCAATGAAGCAATTGACAATGGAAAAAGTGATATTCCAATTCCTTAGACTTAGTGAGCATATTATACATGGTATTTCTCACATATAAACACTACAAGCATGAAAATGTAGAACAAAAAGGATTGATAGAACTACTAAAAAAAATGCAGAACTTAATGAATCATATCTAGAAAAGTTTTTCCAATCCTCATGTAGCATTGGCACTTCAGGTTCTACTAACTCAAAATATTATCATGATGCCTTAAGTGGTTGTTCAAAAGCTTCTGTGCAGATTGAAGACATGAAAGGAGAATATCCATTACAAGAACCAAACAACAACACAATCATCTATGAGAGCACAAAAACCATATCCAAAGGCAAATATAAAGAAGAAGAAGAAGAAGAATTCAAAGAATGAGGAATATAGTGCAAGGTCAATTGAAAGAAGAACCTGCAGCTTTAGCCTAATTTTTGCATCATCTGAATACTAAAGTAACCACAAAAGAATCAAATACCATTCAATGGAGGAAGATCCACATTGAAGAATAAAAGTATTCAATACCTAAATATTGTAATATAGGGGGTGTTAGAAATAGATCATATTACATTATTTGGGTCATGTAAATGTATCTACCAAGATACATACTTAGGACATTAGATTACTTTAGGGGGAAGTTAGTTTCTTCATGTAATGTAATAAATGCACAAGTATCAATGTGTAAGTTGTACATGTGTAAGTTATCCCTTGCACAACTAGATAGAGTGTTGGCCAAGGAACCTATTTTCCTATATAATGGTCTTATTGTCATAGTCATAGATATAGAGAACACATATAGCATAGTGTCATAGAGAGTGCATCATAGGGCTTAGATAAAGTCATCCATATTGGAGATGGGTGCAATGTAGTCCAATAGCATTATTCATGGAGTGTTCATTTCCTCCACAACTACATTGTATTCATTTCCATAATTTCTATTTATAGTATATTTTCAGTCATCTCGCAGATTTACTTTCTTTCATATTATTATTTTTGTATATTGTGATTGCTATCGTATATAGCATCAAAAGCTAACAGGATTGAGTGGCTCAACTTAGAGCTTGAATGAATTTATCAAGACAAGGAAGTACAAAAATATGAAGTGGATGCTACTCAAAAGGAAATAGTTGTGATTGAAGAAGAACTAGAACACAACACAATTAAGGTCAAAGAGAAGTTGAAAAATATAGAAGCTGAATTGGATACAATTAAGTTGGCTTACAAGGATAAGCTACTCTCGTAGGGAACAGGAAAAGCAAGTTGTAGTTCAGTAGGTTGAAGAGTAGAAGTGATTGGAAAACATTGTTGCAATAGTACGCAACACAAATTAAATGGTAGGAGGAGAAGTTAAAAGCTTTTGATGAAAAATTGCAATTAAAATACCACAAGATTGAGGAACTAATGAGTGATTCCAAGTAATACAATGATCTAATCCTGGATCATAAGGCACAATTAAAGATGAAAGAAGAGCGTATATGGGCCTACGAAGTGGACTTACAACAACACCTAAGACTCATCATAGAAAAGGATGAGGCATTAGCCATTGCTACCAAGAAAGAGGAAGCACTGAATGAGAAGATACGCAAGGGTACATTTGAGTGGGAGAAGAAGTTAGTACAACTCCTAGCCATGATGAAATAAAAGACCAAAAAATATGGAGTGAAGGCTATGGAACTTAGCCATTATGCGACCAGGTTACAGAATGAGTGTGTTATCCTTCGCATTTAGCTTGATGATATTAAGCAAGACCAATCAACAAAGACTAAAAATATTGATTTGGTGAGGACACTGTCTGATGTAAAGGGGAGGGCAGATGTAGGCAAAAAATCCACCTCCCAGAAGAAGAAGAAGTGAACATTGGATTTGCACAATTTTGCTAATTATCAATTTTGTTAGATGTACAATTTGTCAAAACATACATATGTGAGGTTTTGTCTAATTGTACAAATGAGAATTTAGAAAATGTACAATTGGGTGTAATTGTACAAAGTTATAAAAAGTGCAATTAGAAATTAAATTGAAATTAGGTGAAATGTGCATTTAAGGTCAATTTGATAATAATCAAATTAGACTTAGGAAGACCTTAAATGCAAGTTTATTATTACAAGGATGGTAGTTATAAATGGTGGTTGTCTCATGAACCACTTTTAAATGACCTGGAAAAGCATTATAAGGACCCCCCATTCAAATTTGATGGTTGTTCATGTTAGTACAGAAATTGTGGTTGATTCATGTCTAATGATAGTCCATTGATGGAGGTTCATAGTTGTTCATTGTGATTGTCATTGATAATTGTATACATTCAACATAATAATGGAAGAAAACCTATTTTATCCTGTGTGGTTGTGAATTCTGATGCATCTGTTATTGTTTATTACAGATTGTGAATTTTGTGCAAGTATGGCCAGAATGTAATGTTAGAATGCTGGAATTACAATGGAATTAACTCGTGATGATCCTACGAACTTGGTGTGAGAGTTTAGGATGCGTTTCTAGTTGGAAATATGAGCAAGATTTGTTGTCATTGATGTCAAAAGTCAGTTTTAGTGAGCAGTGCAAGAGGAAGGATTTCAAGAGTCAGTTTCAGAAATAAGAAGGTGATCAGATAAGGTCTACAGGAGAAGTTAGAAGGCCCAAGAAAAATAATATTATAATATTAAAGGTCTAATGGAAAGACCTAAAGTAATTAAATTAATTATAATAATTTCATTATAAATTAATTTGTAATTTAATTTAATTAACCCTATGGTTATTAAATTAATTATAAGTTAATTATAATAATTTTATTATTAATTAAATTATAATCTAATTTAATTAACCCTAAAGTTAGGGTTGCAAGGCAAAAATAAATGCGTCGACGTCATGAATAAATCCCTCCGTCGACGTCTAATATTGTGGTGGCATAATGGTATAAATACCATATGCCTTGGTGGCAAAGAACTTACCTTCGTTCGAATTACTCTAAGCTTGTGATTTCTATGATTTTCGTGCGAGGAAGAAGACAAAAGTTTTTTTTGTCTTGTGTGTGCCAGTGAAGGAACAAGGTTGGTGAGGCTCTAAGCCTCATATCCATCCGGTGGGTTGGCCTGGTGGCAAGCGGTTGTGACTTAGGGCTTTGGCAAGTGGGAGGACCCACGATCGAATCTTGGCGGCAATTTTGGTGAGGGTTTTGGTTTGGGCGCCAAAGGAAGCAATGCACTCATTTTTGGTTTAGGCGCCAAGAGGGAAGGATATAGAGCACATGGTGCTCTTTGCTTCCAAGGTGAGCGCCTAGCTCACGCGGTGGTTGGAGCCGTGGCTAGGGCGCTGGTGGAAGCGCAACGTGGGTTCGATTCCCACCAAGGGCAAAAGGTATTTAAATTTTTCAAATTTAATTTTTGTCCTAAGGTTGTTTGGCATAAGATTTTAGGGAGATATAAGGGTTGTGAAAGTTGATTTTTATATTGTGATTTTTGGTGATTAGAGTATTGAATGGAGTGATAAGGCTTTAGATGGTTTTGAATGTTATTTCAAAATAAAGTCTTATTTTGTTTAATATTTGAAAGGAGTAATAAGGTTAATTGAGTTCTCATGTTTTGTATGGTGAAAATAATTTGTGAGGAAATTATTGATTAAAATTTTGAGAAGGTTTTTGCTACCTAACCCTTAAAATTGGCAAAGAGAGTAATTGTGATTGAGACAGGTTTTTAAGGGCAATTCTTCATCAAACAAAAAGGTATGGGCACATCTTCCTTGTGAGTGATTGTTGGATGTTGTGAATGCTAAGTTGGAGTGAAAAGGGTTGTTTGATAAGCATTGTTGAGTTTGATTGTTAAAGGTTTTTCTGAGTGAAAGTTGATGATAAAAACCTTGTTTGATAAGCATTGTTGACTAAGTTTTCATTAAGTGATTGATTGAGTGAAGTAAGCTTTTGTGAAAGCTTACAATATAGATTTTAGGTAAGTCTTGGTGAAGACTTGTTGAGCAGATTGGACAAGTTCTAGAGAGGACTTGTGGATAGATTAGAGGCAAGTCTTTGGGAAGACTTGTGAGTAAAGTTTATTGATTGATTTGTTAAAACCTTGGGTTAAGGTTTGGGGCAGATCTAGCAAAGTTGATTTGTGATTGATTCAAGCTTTGTGTTAAGGCTTGAGGACAAAGTTTTATGTAGATTTAAGGACAAGTTTATGCCAGATCAAAGATAGAGATTGAGCAGATTTGTGCTAGACCGAAGGACTATGTTTAGTGTAGATCAGAGATAGATATTGAGTAGATTTGTGCTAGACCGAAGGACTATGTTTAGTGCAGATCAGAGATAGATATTGAGAATATTTGTGCTAGATCGAAGGACTATGTTTAGTGCAGATCAAAGATAGATATTGAGCAAATTTGTGCTAGATCGAAGGATTATGTTTAGTACATATTTGAGATTAGGGGATTGGTGTCTCCTTTGGATAGAGGTCCATAAACATTGTAATAGGGAAAGGATTCCCAAGATAATTTATTTGAGAAAATTTTATAAGGAATATTTTCTTCGTGGAGTAGCCCACATTGGGTGAACCATGTTAAATCATGTCTCTCATGTGTGTGATGCTTTGTGTGATGTTTACTACTTTAATACTATTGATGTTATCATATGGATTGAAAAGAAAAAATTTTTATCTTATACTGTTCACCCCCTCTCAATATAAGCACATGTTCTTCAATTGGTATCAGAGTGGGTCTCTCCATGAAAAGACTAACAACTTGGAGGAGGATCCATCAAAAACACACATGACTTCAGAAAATGAAGAAGAAACCATGTTTGATATAAAAGAGGAATTCTTCATTGCTCTCAGGAATTTGGAAAGGATTAGAGAGAAGAACTCAATCTTGAAGGAACAAATTCAAGAGGATGAAGAAGCAAGGATAGAACTTCTACAAAATCTCACAGAACTCAAGATAAAGGTAGAAGAGGGAAAGAAAATTGAATAGGATATGATAGATCTATTAAGAGCAAGAGAAACAGAATGTGAAATATTGGAAGAAGAAATTGTATCACTAAGACATGAAGTGGAAAAGACCAAGCCACTAAAATATATAAAGTTAGGGAAATAGAAAGAGGAATCCAACTTTCAAGAAGCAGAGACATCAAACAGAAATGAGCTTGTCACCCATACCCCAAAAGGAAAAGACATCAGGAAAGAAGAAAGCAAAGAAGAACCATGGATGAGAGTTAATCACAAAAGGAGAAGCACTCGACCACACTCTCAAAGGCATCCAAATAGGTTACATAATTTCTTCCATGGCTATTGCTTTTCTTGTAACAAATATGGTCATAGAGTTGTACACTGCACTAGTTATGTGAAAAATGATGTAAATAGAAATTTCAACTCTTTTGCACCTCTTATGAATAATGATATCATATGTTACAAATGCAATAATTTTGGGCACAAGGCTAGATGGTGCAAAATGGTACTTCCTGAGTCTAGTAAAAAGAGTACAACCTCAACAACTAGGAAAGAGAAAAAGGGAAATGAAAAGGCTAGATCAATGTTAGTTCAAACAACTCTTCATGCTCAGGATAAAGAAGAACAATGGTATCTTGATAGTGGTTGTTCTAGACATATGACAGGAGACAAAGATAAATTTCTTGTACTCAAAGAAACTAATAGAGGATCAGTAAGTTTTGGTGATAATGGATCAACAAAAATTGGTGGAAGAGGAACTTTGAGTTTAGATAATGGGAAAACAAGAACAAAAAATGTACTATATGTCAAAGGATTAAGACACAATCTGCTAAGTGTAAGCCAACTTTGTGATCAAGGTCATATGGTTACATTTCACCCAGATAGATGTGAGATAAGAAAGTCAAAAACTGGAAAAGTCATTGCAAATGCAAGTAGAACTCCAAACAACCTCTATATGCTTAGTGAGATTAAAGGGGAAAAGTGTTTTCTATCACAAGAAGATGAGAGTTGGTTGTGGCATAGAAGAATGGGTCATTTGAATTTTGACAACATAGTCAACATAAGCAATAAATAGGCTGTCAGAGATTTACCCAAGCTAAAAAGGCCACAAAACACAATTTGTGCACCTTGTCAACATGGAAAGCAAACTAGAACAAGTTTCAAATCAAAGGGATATATGTCATCAGAACCATTAAAACTAATACATACTGATCTATGTGGTCCTACCAGAACACAAAGTATTCAAGGTGAAAGTTACTTCATATTGTTCATAGATGATTACTCCAGAATGACTTGGGTAGCTTTCCTAAAAGATAAGTCAGAAGCTTTTGATAAATTCAAGGTATTTAAAGAACGGGTCAAAAATGAAATCGGCAAAAGGATTAAGTGTTTGAGATCTGAAAGAGGAGGAGAGTTTACCTCAAATGAATTTGTAGACTTCTATGAACAACATGGAATCAAGAGAGAATACTCAGTTGCAAGAACTCCTCAACAAAATGGAGTAGTTGAAAGGAAAAATAGGACTGTTGAAAATATGGCTAGAGCTATGTTAAATGAGTCCAAGATTTCAGATGGATTTTGGAGGGAAGTAGTCAACACAACAGTATATATAATCACTAGGGCACAAATAAGGGTAAACCATCACAAGACTCCATATGAGCTTTGGAAAGGAAGACCGACCACTGTAAAGCACTTCAAGGTTTTTGGAAGCAAGTGTTACATAAGATGGGAAGAGCAAAACTTGGGCAAGTTTGACCCAAGATGTGATGAGGGTATTTTTCTTGGTTATTCTACTAAGAGTAAAGCCTACAGATGCTACAACAAAAGGACACGTACTATTGTAGAAAGTATAAATGTAACAGTTGATGAAAAGATAGATTCAAGAGAACCGGTTCAACAAATTGTGTATCAGGAAGATGGAAGTTGTCAAGAAGAGTTTCGTGAGGAATCAGATGAAGAAGAGGAAGAAACACAAAGACTTCTTCCTAAGACTCCATCAAGGTATGTACAAAAACATCATCCAAAAGAACTAATCATTGGGAATCCAGATGAGAGACAGACAAGGAGAAGGATAATAACACCATCTCAACAAGCAAATTTTTCTTTATTATCTAAGATTGAGCCAAAATACTTCAATGAGGCAAGTGAAGACAAGTTCTGGATTAAGGTAATGGATGAGGAATTAGATCAGATAGAAAAAAGCAAGACTTGGGAACTTGTTCCATGACCAAAAGACAAAAATGTGATTGGTACTAAGTGGGTATTCAGAAACAAGTTAAATGAAGATGGTCAGGTGGTCAGAAATAAAGCAATATTAGTGTGCAAAGGTTATGCACAGGTAGAGGGAATTGACTTTGATGAGACATTTGCTCCAGTTGCATGACTTGAAGCTATCAGAATGTTCTTAGCCTTTTCAAGTTTCAAAAACTTCAAAGTATATCATATGGATGTTAAATCAGCCTTTCTAAATGGTGTTTTAGAAGAAGAGGTCTACATTGAGCAGCCATAAGGTTTCAACTTGACTGATAAATCAGACTATGTATGCAGATTGAAAAAGGCACTTTATGGATTAAAGCAAGCTCCTAGAGCTTGGTATTCAAGATTGGATAAGTACCTACAGGAATAGGGTTTCAGGAAAGGAATAGTGGATAGTAACTTATACATCAAAAATGATGGGAATGACTTACTAATTGTGGTTGTTTATGTTGATGATATCATTTTTGGTGGAAACAATGATAAGATGTGTCAAAAATTTGCAAAGAGCATGCAGAATGAATTTGAGATGTCTATGCTTGGTGAGTTGTCCTTCTTTCTTGGACTCCATATTTCACAATCAAAGAAAGGGGTGTTCCTTTCACAAACCAAGTATATAAAAGAGATGTTGAAGAAATTTAAGTTAGAAGAGTGCAAACCAGTAAGCACTCCCATGGTTACAGGATGTAAGTTAAGTAAAGATGATGAATCTCTAGAGGTAAATAAAAAATTATATAGATCTATGATTGGTAGTTTATTGTACGTCACAACTACTAGACCAGATATCATGCAGGTAGTGGGATTAGTGGCAAGGTTTTAGGTAGCACCCAAGGAAACACATGTAGCAGTAGTAAAAAGGATTCTCAGGTATTTAAAAGGGACTATGGATTTTGGGCTCTGGTATCCCAAAAGTGATAGTTTCACTCTCATAACTTATACAGATGCAGATTGGGCTGGTAGTATTGATGATAAAAAAAGTACAAGTGGAGGAGCATTCTTTCTTGGAGACTGTTTGGTCTCTTGGTTAAGCAAGAAACAGGCATCAGTTTCCTTATCTACAGTAGAGGTAGAGTATATTGCAATGGTTTCCAGTTGTACATAGGTATTATGGATGAAGTGAACTCTAGAGGATTTTAAGATAAAATATGATCATCCTATTCCCATACTATGTGATAATACAAGTGCTATAAATATCTCAAAGAATCTAGTGATGCACTCCAGGACAAAGCACATTTCGATTAAGTATCATTTTTTGAGAGAGCAGGTGATAGATAAACAGGTCAGGTTGGAATATGTTACTACAAAGGAGCAGATTGCAGATATTTTCACTAAGCCACTTCCGAAAGAGACTTTTGAGTACCTACGAGAAAATTTGGGAGTAGTTATACTCCCACCCCAGAATTAACCACCTCAAGAGGAGGTGGGGGAGGGGCTAAGCTAAGAGTCTCATTCTTAGCCCCGAGCCCCAAAGGTGACCCTTTGCCATTGATGACAAAGGGGGAGAGATTTGAGTTAGGGGGAGAGCATTCAATCAGGGGGAGCAATTTCTCAAGGGGAGCAGAACAGAAAAAGGTAAAAGGAATGGTAAAAGGAAAATGGGTTGCCATCAATGACAAAGGGGGAGATTGTTGGAAATATGAGCAAGATTTGTTGTCATTGATGTCAAAAGTCAGTTTTAGTGAGCAGTGCAAGAGGAAGGATTTCAAGAGTCAGTTTCAGAAATAAGAAGGTGATCAGATAAGGTCTACAAGAGAAGTTAGAAGGCCCAAGAAAAATAATATTATAATATTTTATTATAATATTAAAGGTCTAATGGAAAGACCTAAAGTAATTAAATTAATTATAATAATTTCATTATAAATTAATTTGTAATTTAATTTAATTAACCCTATGGTTATTAAATTAATTATAAGTTAATTATAATAATTTTATTATTAATTAAATTATAATATAATTTAATTAACCCTAAAGTTAGGGTTGCAAGGCAAAAAGAAATGCGTCGACATCATGAATAAATCCCTCCATCGACGTCTAAAATTGTGGTGGCATAATGGTATAAATACCATATGCCTTAGTGGCAAAGAACTTACCTTCGTTCGAATTACTCTAAGCCTACGATTTATATGATTTTCATGCGAGGAAGAAGATAAAAAGTTTTTTTGTCTTGTGTGCACCAATGAAGGAATAAGGTTGGTGAGGCTCTAAGCCTCATATCCATCCGATGGGTTGGCCTAGTGGCAAGCGGTTGTGACTTAGGGCTTTGAAGG
The DNA here is from genome assembly GCA_028583015.1 of Wollemia nobilis. Lineage (NCBI taxonomy): Eukaryota > Viridiplantae > Streptophyta > Pinopsida > Araucariales > Araucariaceae > Wollemia > Wollemia nobilis. The sequence continues at coordinate 1,751,402 of JAQPPZ010001870.1, forward strand.
GGGACCCATGATCGAATCTTGGCAAAAATTTTTGTGAAGGTTTTGTTTGGGCACCAAAGGAAGCAACGCAATCATTTTTGGTTTAGGTGCCAAAGGGAAGCATATAGAGCACGTGGTGCTATTTGCTTCCAAGGTGAGCGCCTAGCTCACATGATGGTTGGAGCCATGACTAGGGCGCTGGTGGAAGCACAACATGGGTTCGATTCCCACCAAGGGCAAAAGGTATTTAAATTTTTCAAATTTAATTTTTGTCCTAAGGTTGTTTGGCATAATATTTTAGGGAGATATAAGGTTTGTGAAAGTTGATTTTTATATTGTGATTTTTGGTGATTAGAGTGTTGAATGGAGTGATAAGGCTTTAGATGGTTTTGAATGTTATTTCAAAATAAAGTCTTATTTTGTTTAATATTTGAAAGGAGTAATAAGGTTAATTGAGTTCTCATGTTTTGTATGGTGAAAATAATTTGTGAGGAAATTATTGATTAAAATTTTGAGAAGGTTTTTGCTACCTAACCCTTAAAATTGGAAAAGAGAGTAATTGTGATTGAGACAAGTTTTTAAGGGCACTTCTTCATCAAACAAAAAGGTATGGGCACATCTTCCTTGTGAGTGATTGTTGGATGTTGTGAATGCTAAGTTGGAGTGAAAAGGGTTGTTTGATAAGCATTGTTGAGTTTGATTGTTAAAGATTTTTCTGAGTGAAAGTTGATGACAAAAACCTTGTTTGATAAGCATTGTTGACTAAGTTTTCATTGAGTGATTGATTGAGTGAAGTAAGCTTTTGTGAAAGCTTACAATACAGATTTGAGGTAAGTCTTGGTGAAGACTTGTTGAGAAGATTGGACAAGTTCTAGAGAGGACTTGTGGATAGATTAGTGATAAGTCTTTAGGAAGACTTGTGAGCAGAGTTGATTGATTGATTTGTTCAAACCTTGGATTAAGGTTTGGGGCAGATATAGTAGAGTTGATTTGTGATTGAGTCAAGCTTTGTGTTAAGTCTTGAGGATAGATTTGAGGATAGAGTTTGGTGCAGATTTGAGGATAGGTTTGTGCAGAATAGAGACAAATATTGAGAAAATTTGTGCTAGATTGAAGGACTATGTTTAGTGTAGATCAGAGACAGAGATTGAGCAGATTTATGCTAGATCGAAGGACTATGTTTAGTGTAGATCAAAGATAGATATTGAGTAGATTTGTGCTAGACCGAAGGATTATGTTTAGTGCAGATTAGAGATAGATATTGAGCAAATTTGTGCTAGATCGAAGGACTATGTTTAGTACAAATTTGAGACAGAGATTAGGGGATTGGTGTCTCCTTTGGATAGAGGTCCATAAACATTGTAATAGGGAAAGGATTCCCAAAGAGAATTTATTTGAGAAAATTTTATAAGGAATATTTTCTCCATGGAGTAGCCCACATTGGGTGAACCACGTTAAATCATGTCTCTCATGTGTGTGATGCTTTGTGTGATGTTTACTACTTTAATATTGTTGATGTTATCATATGGATTGAAAAGAAAAAAGTTTTATCTTATACTGTTCACCCCCCTCTTAGTATAAGCACATGTTCTTCATTTCCATGATGTTATTGTTGTACAGAAACGTAATATGATAGTTGTACAATTTTTGGAAACGTTGGTGATGATAATAAATCATTGGCAATAAATTAGGATTTGCATGTTGTGGAGTTATGTTGACAATTGCACTAGAAAGATAACTTAAATATTTCCTAGAGAATAATGGTGTGCAAATTGGTAAATATATGAATGAAGTATTCAGTAAGGGTTTAGTGAAACCGTACATCCCAACCACCAAACCGTACAAATGATAATTCCCCAATTTGGAAGTGCAATTGTGCAGATTTAACTTGCCAAATAAGGAAAATTAGGGTTCTTGAGAAATCAATTACACAATCGATCAATTTAAGTTGTAAACGACTTTTAGCAAGTTGACCAAGGGAAAAATCATACATGCTAGCCTGTTGTATGATTTGGATCATACAACTGTACGATTTGGTGACCGTACAAATAGTTTTGTGAAAGTCATAGATCGTTCAAGGCAAATCGTACACTTGTACAATTTGAACAAAAGCTATTGCAAAACCTTGGAATCTATTTCCAAACTCCCAAATCACCTCCCCCTTTGGGAATACTCTCCCCTATGCTACACTATTAGCACTCTATCTTGGCTACAAACATAAGGACTTCCTCTAAGGATCAAACCTCCTTGTATAGAATGCACTCAACATCCTCTTCACCTTCTCCCATTGCATCACATCCATCCAACCACAATCAACATGCACTTTGTTGGTGACTTTCTCTTGGTGCCAACACTTGCATGTGGAGTGATTACGTCCTTCATAACTCCCATAAGGATGTAGGTTCCAAAACCTAGTTCTACATGGCTATATATTCCACACTAACTACAACAACCCATTCTTGAATCTTCCTTCCCTGTATTACTCTCTCCTCTCACAAATTTAGTCTTGTTTTTTGCTACTACATACGCAAGACCTTCAGTATTTGGCCTTGTTTCTGGTATTATGGGTATTTTCACACCTTGCCCATATATTCCCAATCATTTTCCATTATACCATATTCTTCTCATCAACATAGATCCAATGTCTCGTATATGCTTCTCAAAGCATCCAAACTCTTCATCCCCACTCTAATCTTGGTCATCATCACAATGTCCTTCACCACACTTTGAAGTACCATTATCACTATCAACTTTGACAACATGACCTTTGTCATGGCCAACAATGACCTGATGAGAGTCATCTTCTACCATCTCTTTACCACTTTATCTCTCTTCCTCTTTCTCCTTATATGTTGCAGGAGTCATTGGACTATTGTCTTTATCATCACTACTGAGCCATGCTTATTCTCTTACTTGTCTCTACCCTTTCTTCCTCATTCGTCATTAGTGTCAGCTTATCATGTAATCTCAATCTAAGACTAGAATCTTTTGGATGACCCATGCTCCTTTTTTATGGAAACCCATATGTTGAAAGAATCTATACAAATTCTTCTAGCCCATCCTTCACCTCATGTGGGGCATTCGTCTTTCCCACTATCCCTTATTTTGTGGGTTTAGCGATGAAATCATAACATTCTTCCTTATTTCCTTTCAAGGATTGTTTTTCTGTACCCTAGCTCACTAGAGGAATGTTGTCCACTTATTTCCCTTTGTCATTCAATGGACTTAATTTGCATCTCTTACCATCTTTCTCAATGGTGTAGGTGTTCTCCCTACCTTCATGCACTTCCTTTTTATCAAAATACCATGATCTTCCCAACAACACATGGCATGCATCCATCGGCATAATGTCATATAGAATTGCATCCTTATAAGAGCCAATTTAGAGATCTACCATATATTGTTTTGTTACCAAAATTTAATGTTCCTTTTCCAATTATGACACTTTTTATGGATTTGGGTGTTCCACTCTCTTTGACCCAAGTTTCTCCACCATCTTTGTTGACACCAAGTTATCTATGCTTTTGCTATCCACGATCACCTTACAACATTTACCTCTTGATTTACAAGTCATCCTGAATAGGTTCCTTCTTTGCTCAAGTTCGTCCACCTCCTTTGTGGGTTTCAACAATACCCTATCATAAGGAATTCTTTCTGTTCTGGTTCTTCTACTACTTTTGGGAAATAACACTTTCTTCTTCTGCTCACACAATATGGTTTTTTAACTCTTTGCCCTTATTGATGTGTTGCACAATTAGACATTCAAATTCTTGATATCCATCTTCTCCACATATATAACACTTTCCAACAAACCCACATCCTATTTATTCGTTATATCCATCTCGTTCTTTTAATAATTTACCATTTTCTCGAGTACCTTGGCTAAAATCACTTTGAGAAGTACCAACTTCTCCTTCTTGCAAATGTTTCTTGCTACCATAGTTTGATTGTTCTCTTCCTCTCGCATTACTTTGTTGCCTAAAACAATATCTTTTCCTCTGCCTTGAGCACATACTGGTATGCCTCTTCAATGATCCTCATTCTCATCATGCAAACTTCATCTTGTAGATAATGTTAGTTCATTTATATATTTAGCCACATTTTCTTTATCATATTCAATATGATCATCCCTAATGGTCAATTTAGAAAATTCCTTTGTGTACTATCACTCCCAACTCCTTTTGCTTGAGGTTTTGGAGTCTTTAAACAACCCTATTTGGTAATCAACGAGCAAAAACATAGACTTCAATTTTATTACAAACTTATTCCAAGTTTAAATTTTATCCTTCCCTCTCTGTTGCCTCTTTGTTTGGATAGGATACCACCACAAGGACATATGCCCCTTCAACTTCTACTGATTTAAATTCAAAATATTTTTCCATCTCTACAATCCAATCTATGATCTCTATATTCAAGCTTCCATTATATGACGATGTTTTTATCATCAACTTTTGACCCATATTAGAAATTGCTTGAGTCAATCTTTCTTTTGGGTCTCCTTGTTCTTCATCTCGAGCTTTTGCCTAACTAGTCTCTGAGCTAATGCCTAACCGGTCTCCTCTTCTTCACTATCATTCATATCTTCTATTTTAATGCCCCAAACCAGTCTCCTCTTCTTCATTGTCACTCACGCCTTCTATTTTAATGCCCCTCCTTTGGGTAGTTTCAATTGCATCAAGTCGAGTATTAATTCATCTCGACTATATTTGGGGCTCAAGGATATTTTGGTCTTCTTCTTCCCCATTGTGCTATCATTCAATCCTCGAAGATCTTCTAGCTCTTATACCAATATGATGTAGTAGTGGAGAGGGGGTCAATTGAAGAATAACCTCCCCAATAGTAAAGATTCATAGTACCTTCTTACCACAATGTATGATTTGATTATGTTATGATTTATATGCTCTAAATGGTGGCTTTGATACCAAAATGATGCAATAAAACTTATCACACACCTGCTTTGTACTATTCACATGCAATTTTCAACCGTACAACTATATGATCACACAATTGTACGGTTTCTTTATATCATATGAGCTTACAATCATACAAACCTTTTTGTAATCATATAACTATACGATCATACAATTGTACAACCCTTTCACAACCCTTTTGCAACTGTACAACCCTTCTGCAATTGTACAATTGTACGATCCATTTTTTTTTATAAGGTTAAATATAAGGGGTTTTTTAAACAGGGTCCCAAAACTTGTATTTATAGAAGTTCTTACAAATTTGTTGCAAAAATATTGCAAAATTGTAGTTATAGGTACCTATAACTTTACATATGCATAGTTACAATCGAGTTACAGTTTGGATGGCTACAATGGCTAGCTCAAGAGATAATGTACATAATACGACAATAATGGAAATGCCATGAGTGTTGATTCACCGACGATTAGACCATAATTCATAGCTTTGAAGTGTCACTCGATCTTGGGAATATGATGCAATTACATGTGACACCATCATGGGGAAGGGTGTTGTGAAACTTGTGCCTCTGTTGTGACTTGATTGATTGGTTGACTCAACCCCTCATTATTTTCTTTTCCATGTGATGTTGTACGATCTTATTTAGGTTAACATTGTAAGAATACTTCCACTTACTTCCACTACACCAGTAACAACCAAATCCTTTTGTGCAAGGGGTAATATTTTTTTTTTATTACATAGGGGAGTTGGTTACAACCACTATTTTTAATAATTGGCAAGCACAGGGTTCAATCCATAAGGATTGCACCCAACAAACCCATTGTTTCGTTGTTGTTGACTCATCGTGAGATGGGGACCATTGGGCGCTCGGGATTCGTACCGTTGTCATCAATTTGGCACGCACTCAAAGGATTTGACCCAAAGGTTTGAATTTAGATCTCTTTTTGGTAGGTGTCCAGCCACACTTGTACTTACCAATCTACCTAACTTTTGACAATGTGCCAGGGGTAATATTATTCTTTCCTTCATATAAAAAAAAGTTTCTTCAAGAATAAAAGTATAAAGGGTTTCTTCATATTTCTTCAAGGTAAGAGTATTCTTTTCCTTGGAAAGATGGCTTCTTGGGTTTTCTTCTATTTTTTCCTTGAAACAAGGTTTCTTCAGATTTATTCTACTTTTCTGGCCTTCTACATGTAGATGCTCCCGCATCACCTTGTACACCGTCCCAAAATCGCCTTGCCCGATAACGCTGGTTTACGCTGGTTTCACTGAAATTGTCGGTGGCATCATTGAGCTCTTTCCTGTTGAACCAGACCGCGCCGGTGTTGGGCTTGACCGTCCCCTGCAAAATACTTTCGTTCTTTCGTACAAAATATAAGTGCTTGGCGTTACCGTGCATTCTCGCCCACAAGAAGTAACCGATCCCTAAACCGATACCCACATACAGAAATACCGACAATGTTAGGATTACTTCATCTTCCTTTCCCAACCGACACAGATTAATTTCATCCACATAGAGAAATGGATTACAATCGTACCATAAGCCTAATTTTTCACCTGCTTCACAGAAGGTTAGGGACGCATAGTCCACATCCCACGCAATAGTCAGGAAAGTGCTTGTAAGGCTACCTACTCTTTTATTGTTTCTCTATAAAACAAATGCTATATGTCCTATGCCGAGCTTCTCCGTAGTGGGCCACAGTTTTATCCTGTCAAATTGTCAATAAACCATCTTCTGTGCGTAGTAGGTCGGGGGTAACCCATCCCGTGACAAAATTTAGCAGCTTTCTCACTAAAATAAAGTGTCAGGGTCCGACATTCAAGAGGGGTTCCGAAACACTGATATGGTTTCTTAGCATTTTGCTTATGGTCCCTTTTTATATATATTTTTAAAATGTCTTTATGCCATAAGACCACGAACCAAATAAAAGATAGTAATGTTATTCGTGGGTCTAGTGGATTGGTAAGTTGGGACGCTTATCAAGAAGAGACCTAGGTTCCAATCCTATGGGCATGCTCATGTATAGCCAGTATAGCCAGTAGCCTGATCCGACTCCTCTGTGTGTTGCATCTGATTGATGACGTCGCGGTGATCTATTTCCTGCTTGTCCGGTGGTGCTTGTCCGGTGGTCCCCCTTCGTGTTGAATCAGACTGACGAAAATGATGCGAACCCTGTGCGTCCCTGTGGTCCCCATCTCACGTCAGGTTACCATTAACGAGACAGTGAGTGTGTTGGAAGCCTTCGTTGATAGTTTGAACCTTGTCAGCTGCGCTGACAGTTACTAAAAATTGTGATTGTAACCAAAATTAAATTTTAGATTTAAATACTTAATAATCTATTATTGTCTTATGATAAGACATATTATTAAAAAGTATGGAATGAAAAAAAAAAATTGTTGTTTTGTTGATTTAAGAAGGTTTTTTCCACTATGTTTAAAAATAAATGAGGAAGTAGAATGAGTGATATATAGTGTAATAATCCAAAAAATGTATCAAAAGGCAAAAAAATAAAAATGTAAAATTGTGATTGTAACCAATTCATCTATGTAACCAAAATAAATTCTAGATTAAAATATTTAATAATATATTATTATTTAATGTTAAGATATATTATTAAAAAGTATGGAATTAAAAAAAAAAAGTTATTTTGTTGATTTAAGAAGGTTTTCTCCACTATGCTTAAAAATAAGTAGAATGAGTGAAGTAGGCATAACAAAATATATAGTGTAATAATCTAAAAAATGTATCAAAAGGTTAAAAAAATTAAAATGCAAGGTTCTCATAATGCTTTAAAAGTGACATAAGAGTTAAATAAGGATACCCATCATTTCTTACCTTATTCAATATATCTATGGATGAGTTAGAAATGAATGATTAAACTTGAGAGGAGATAGTATTTAACTGGGCATATATGCAATGAAGACCCTTTTATACGTAGATGATATCATTTTGATTGTATGGATAACACATGGGTTGAGAGAGTATTTAAAGTATTTAAAGAGCTTCTGCATGGCAGTAGAGATGCAATTAAATACAAGAAAAATCAAAATCTTAATTTTTATTAGCCAAAATAAAAAGAAATATTTACTTTTTAATTTGAAAGGTATCTTCTAGTAGTAGTATCTTGCACTTACTCCAAAAGGAATCATTTGTGTGTCCAACTTCTATTTCCATAAGATCCCAAAGATGACAAGATTAATCCTTGGGAATCTTTAAATTAAAATCCTTTTGCACCAAGAATCAAAGTAGCTTTGATGTTATATGTATTGTATACCAAATACCATCCCCTCTCCTATCTGAAAGAAGAAAAACACAAAAAAACATATGGGGGTGCAAGCAAGCCTATAGTGACCATCTCAACTAGGACATTCCAATTCCTTACAAAGGTGAAATGGAACTAGCAATTGATGAGGCCCAAAAATACTTTACTTTTATCAACTTTTTGTCACCTTTTTTACATTGTTAGGTTATGTTTTGCTTTATTACTTTAGTAGTTATGTGATTAAACAAATCAATTAGGAGTAAATATAGACTTAAATAGATAGAGTGAACTTATATGCTAAGAAAGATATATAAAAGGATATTTTGCTTATTTATGACAAGATTTTAGAATAAAAAGAGGGTTATTAGATTTTTATATATAGTTAGGGTTCTTGGATAGCTTGACAATTGACATTGGGTTCATTTGGTGTTAGAAGTTATAAATGTAATAGGTGTTGTACTGTGTTTACATAGCCAACACTAGATTTGGAAACACCCACCTGGCGCCAGAAGAAGTTGTACTCTGCTAGCTAGAATAGAACCACAATCAAGCATCAAATGGAGACTATAACCTAGCACCAAAATCTAAGTTTGCCTGAGCTCCCAACGTGGTTGAAGCATGAAAAAATGTCATAGTAGTTAAAACTAGCAAAGAGCATGGTATGGTAACTAGTTGGATGATATGGTAAAAAGAACAAAATGGTAGGTGGCTGAATACCATCAAGTCAATTTCTAAAATTTGTTTTGTTGCTAAAACCAACTAAATTTTGTTATAGCTAGCAACAAATTTCAACAAAAATATAAAGAGTAATTTTTGCATGCTTATCTTTAGAACAATTTCACACCTACACTCTTCCATTTTAGGGTCCTCTGTCATGGTGACCTAAATATTATGCACAATGTGATGACTCATTTTGACTACTATTGTAACCATCTTCTACCTTCATTTGTTGAATATTATGCCTATATATCTGCTTGGTTATTTTTTGTTTTAATAGGCATGATTACAAAGGTAGGAGGGGACCTTGTCCTCTTCATTATAAATAAGAATAGTAGCATTAGGACTTAACATATAGGAAGAAAAAATATATTGTTATGCTGCTAGAATTTTAGTTGACATTTACAATAGTTTGCAAGAGCATTTTACCACTTAAAAACCTACAATAATACTATGTGTTGAAGTGTTGTTTTACTCTATTAGTGTGAGTTGATTTGAGTCACTTTTCCTTCCATTTGGTTGCAAGAAAGATCCCACTCATAGCTAGATGGAAGGTACTCTTTTTTCTATCTTTTCATTTGTTGTAAGTACTATTAGTTTACTGTTATTTTTTTGCACCTTATGAAAATCATTTAGGTGCTTCATTTCATCTCCCAAGAGGACTAGTTAGTTGTATTATTCTCAAATTTATATTATTGTAGCTTAGTGTGAATGTTTAGTTATTTTATGCTTAGTTTCTTTTCTATTTCTCACTTTATTTTTAGCTACAATTATTTCCATTTCTAAGTAAACGTGTTTCTTAGAATAGCTATTTTATTTCATGTTATAATTAGTTTGATTTCTTCTTTCTAAATTGTTATGGAATAGAGAGCCAATATTGCCCTTACCTTAGATATTCCTAGCACATATAGTCCATAGGACACCACCCCTAGTTTGAAAAATTAAAAGTGACCTTAGTAAAGTGTGGTTTAACAACACCCATCACTTTTTGGCATCATTGCCTAGGATCATGGTGTTGCTAGGAACCATTTAAAATCTACTAGACATCCAACATTACAAACTTTCACTTTAAAAATTGGTTAAGTCATAGAGGTAGCATACCTCCTCAATGGTCATTCTTGATATAAGTTTTCACTAGGAGAGATTAAACTCAATATTATAAACCAAAATACCTAGTGTCCTTATTTGTGCTTGTAGGAGACTAATCAGTTGAAACTGAGTGAAACTAGTAGTGTTGAGAAGGAAAGGTAGAGATGATCAGGAAGGGATTTCATTTGATAAGATAGAATGTATGAATAGACTTATGGATAGTAAGGAGAGATTCATAAAAAATAACCCCCAACAAGTCATAGGATCACAACAATCATATCTAGAGGTTGCACAAGAGTACTCATTTCCCATACCCATAGTTCTAAGTAGTCCATTGCAAGAAGAGGAAGAAAGAATTAGTAGATGATCATAATCAGTTCTAGGATATGAAGGATTCCTTGAATTAGATAAAGAATCTAGTAGCCCTCCACCTCTTCCACTTACATATTTTAAAATATTTTGACAAGTCTATAACATTTTTTGGGAAGACAATAATATGGGGGATAAGCAAGGTGAAAGCAACATAAGGGATGGACAAAGCGATATTCATCGTGGGGAAACCAATAATAGTTCTAAGACCTTCACATATCTTATTCAATTAGATCCCAATACACAGGGCCCTATGAAAAATATTTCTCCATCAAACTTACCAATATTTAGGGGAACTACAACAAAAGATTCAAATTAGTTTATTTTTGAATTTAAAGTCGTATTACAGACTTTTAATTACACAACCAACAATAATAAACCTAAACTGTTCCCCTCCACACTCAAGAAATCTACCATGTGATGGTTCATGGGGTTAGCTCCATAATGCATTCATAGTTGGGCTAAGATGGAAATGGTCTTCCTAGAGAAATATCAAGAATATTTTCGTGTCAAGGATAAAAAATAAGTATTATTTAAGATAAAATAAAATAAGGATGATATTATTCAAGATTGCCTAGATAGATTCCTCTTTGTTTATAAAATATGTGGGGAAGGAATGGACCAAGAACTCATTAAAGTAATATTTTTGCAAGGATTACAAGATGAGTCAAGGAACGTCTTGAACCTCATGGGAAAAGGTGATGTGAACAAGCTAGATCTTTATGATATTATGGAACTATGTAGGAATTACTCCCAAACAAGGAGAGGAACTCATAAACACTAAGTAGGAAAGAGTGGCAATGAAATAGGAGAACTATTAGAAGAATTTTCCAACTTTAAAATTGATATTCTCCTACACTTGAACACAACATTGGATGAACTGTAAGCTAAAGCTAAGACCATTGAATCATTGGCCATATATTTTTCAACTTGTAGGTAGAAACATACCTTTTAAAAAAGCCCTCTCAACAAAACTAGTATTTGTGAGAAATATCACCCTATAGATCAATGTGATCTCTTATCAAAAACCAAGGCTACCCTTGGAAGAGGTCATCTTAATATACAAGAACTCAATTATGTGGTACAATGAAATAAAATTTCCCATAATAAAAGAACATCATGGGCACACAACCCATGGAATACTCCATGGATTATGCCTCCTCCACAACAACAATAAGGCCAATACCCCTAGTCTTAGGGTTATGCATAAGGGATCAACCCCAAAATGTATTTATAAAAATTTGGCAAATCAGTTTCAAAATCTAGGTGAATAGTGTCCAAACGCATGTAGAAGGTTCACTATTATTAGGGAAAATGTTAGAAATTTAAACTTAAAATGGTTAAATTATTATAAAATTGGGGCAAATTGACCCAAAAAAATTTACACCCAATTTTTTTTGGCTAATGGGCCCTGGTCAAGGGTCCTAAATATTAGCCAATTCTAAATTTCTAAAATCCTAATTTTAGCCAATTTGGCGAATAATAGCCACTATGCATAACCCTACCTAGTCTCCATCTCCTAAATGGAATAATCAAGGATGGTTTAATATACCATGGATGCAACAAATGCCTAATCAATTATGGTCAAATTAGAACAAGCAATGGTCATGACCATCCTAATCCAATAAATATTATAAGGGATAGTGACGATTTCAAAGTAAAAAACAAGCATTGCTACTAGAACCCATAGGTACCTCCTAAATAGTACAAAAACAAAAACCAAAGCAACCTCCACTACTGGTTCAACTTGTCGCCAACCCAAATAATAATTTTTTTTTATTTGTGGAAAACATCCCAAAAGGGATGCCACTTTCGGGTAAGACCCAAGGAGGCAGGGGTATCCATTCCGCCAAAAATGCCCAGGACTCGGACCTGGCCTACCACCTTTGACATACTCAAGGAGCAAACAAACACACAAAACCAATTTAAAAATAAGTAAATAACAACAAAAATAATAAAATAAAATAAAAAACATGCTCCTTGAGTGTGTCAAAAACAAAAGCACAACCAAACACGCACAATAAGATAAAAGAAACCACAACACAAACCACATAGAAAAACACAAGAACCACATAACAAAACACAAACAAGACAAAAACAACAGAACACTACAAAGACATAACCCAAAAAAAAACATGAAAAATAAACACAACCAAAACCTAAAAAAAAAAAAATAAAAATAAAAAACAACCAACAATAGACAATAAACAAAAACAAAAAACATAGAAAACACTCACACATAAAAACACGAAATAACACAAACAAAGAGAAACCCAAGAACAAGAACGAAAAAAACACAAGAACAATAACAAAAAACATAAAAAAAAAACAAAACAACAAAAACACAAGAACAACAAAAAACAACACAAAGAACACAAAAACAAAACAAAATAAAAAAACCCACCCACCTTAAAAAACTAAAACAAAAAAAAAGAAATAAAAAATGAACAAAACAATGACCTATCTAGACCAGAAGACTATTAAGGCAAGAATCAACAGAGGAAACAAAATAAAGAATAGAATGAGCTAGGGAACTAAAAAAAACTGAATGAACCAAAGAGAAGCAAAAAAAAAAACAAGAAGAAACTAGGTACCTTCGTAACTCGGAGCCATCCAAAGAAATGATAGAAAGAAGAGCTTCCCTAATTTGAGAAGCCCACCATATAGGAGGGTGGCCATAACAAGTAAGATCACCTTTGTCCAAAGCCCAATTAGCTAAAGCATCAACACTCTTGTTTTGATCTCTAACCACATGATTGTAATCAACTTTCAAAAATCCCATCTGGATTAACCGAATCTTCTCAATAATTCTTTTTATTCTCCAATCCACCTTATGATTCTTAGAAGGATTCTTCAAGAGATTAATCATAAGTTGAGAGTCGACTCAACTAACACCTTTTCCCATCCAACCTTAGTAGCCTCCTGAAGGCCTCTCGAGGATACCATACCCCTCAGCAAGGTTATTGGAAAGAATACCCAAATTCTCAAGCAAAAGTAAAAACCAGGGAGCCATCTGAAAGTCTACCAATTCCTCCCACACTGGCTTTTCCAGGGTTCCCTCTAGAGGCTCCATCAGTATTGACTTTTCCAAAATCCTTAGGAGGAGGTTGCCAATTTCTATTCCTATCCATCTTACTAATACTCACATTCCCTTTAAGTTGGTTGCCCTTAGAAGGTTTAATCTTCAATATTTGCATCACTTGATCCCATATTTGGTGGGAGTTTTGGGGGTGATTAAGGAGATGATGGACTCGATTCAACTAAGTTGGCTATGGTCTTTTGCCAAATATAGTGAATATCCTTCCTATCTTGATTAAAAATTTGGTTGTTCCTTTCATTCCAAATATTCCAAAGAAGAATGGTAGAACCCATCCAAACTAACTGCCTAATAAAATGATCAACACCCTCTTGATTAGGCCAATCCCTCCAAAGTCGTTCAAAAGTAAAAAAATTGGACCACTGTAAGCCAAGTAAAGTGGCCATTCTCCTCCACAACTCGAAGGCTAAAGTACACTCAATAAAAATATGGTTGATATTTTCTACATTCTCTTCACACATTTCACATCTAAAAGGGCCATGAAAACCACGCTTCATAAGTTGCTCACCAAGAAGCACCCTACGATGCAATAAAAGCCAATTAAAGAACCTCACCTTAGGCCAGAGCTTTTGAGCCCACAATCGAGAAAATATGTCAGAAGAATGGTTGGGATTATTATGGCATAAGGTCAAATAACCTTGAGCAACCGAATACTCACCCTTAGTAGTGTTGTTCCATCCAAAACAATCATTTTCATGGGACCAAGAGAGGGATCTCATATGAAGGATGCCTTGGATATCTTGTCTTTGCCTTTCTGGGATTTGAATAGGCCAGTCCTCAATAGGGATCCAATATCTACCAACCTTTGAATTACCAGTATGGTACCGACAGTAATTAGCCACCTTTATCCAATTAGCTCGGTGAAGCTCCTCCATCCAAGGCCTCCAATCGGGAAACCGAGTTATCAAAGGCTTGTGACCATCCCAAGAATCTGTCCAAAAATTTGCATGTTGACCATTATGAATGATCCAAAATAATTTTTTCTTTATCAAATCCTCACCAGTCTTAAGAACTTCTAAAATGGGAGAACCTTTGGTAGGAAGTTGATAGCGAACAAGGTCTTCAAGACTTTTGTTCTCAGGATATTTAGCACGAAGATTATTGGCCCAAAGAGCATTGGGGTTATGCAACATCCTCCAATATAATTTAGCAGCTAAAGCTTTGTTGTTATTAATTGAAGACCGTAATCCTAACCCCCCTTCACTCTTAGGAAGACATAAAGTATCCCATTTCACCAAGGCCCATTTTCTTTTCTCCTTAGTACCACTCCAAAGGAAACGATGACTCATTTGATCCAATTCTCGAAGAACAGCCTTTGGGATATTCAAAATGGAAGAAACATAAATAGGAATAGCTTGAAGGACTGATTTTACCAAGGTGATTCTACCCCCATAAGAAAGCCACTTGTTGGTCCACTTTCCAATTTTCTTCTTGACTTTGTCCAACAACCAATTCCAATATTTATTTTTCTCCCTTTGAATATTTATGGGAATACCTAAATAAGTGATTGGAAGAGAGGTCTTCTTATATCTTAGTTTATCCAAGACCATGGATTCCTGTCTAGCAGAGTAGTGAAAGAAAATAACTTTAGATTTGTCTTCATTGATCAACTCGCCCAGTAGCCTTAGAAAAATAGCTAATGATTTGCTTAATATTAGAAGCTTCCTTAATTGTAGCTTTACCTAAAAGAGTAGAGTCATCCACAAATTGAAGATGAGAGATAGGTCTAGCTCCATGAGCAATGGTAACTCCCTCAAGGGTTTTGTTTTCCCTCTTTTTGGTTATAGTCCTACCCAAGCATTCAGCAAGAATGATGAATAAATAAGGGGATAGCGGGTCACCTTGCCTAATACCTCTGGAAGCTGGGAAAGACCGAGAAGGCCTGCCATTGATAAGAACTAAGTAGGAAACTCGAAGAGATACATCCCATAATCCAATCCATCCAATCCTTAGAGAAACCAAATTGCCTCAAAACTTTGATAAGGAAGTGCCAATCCACTCTGTCATAAGCTTTGGATAAGTCTAACCGAATGAACATGGAAGGAGAATTTTGCATATCCATGGAATGGATGGCTTCCTGAGCAAGAACTATCTCATCTACTATTTGACGTCCTTCCACATAACCCCCTTGCTCTGGGGAAATAATCTTATGCAAAAGAGGCTTCAACCTTTCTCGCCATGATTTTAGTAATGATTTTGAGAAGAACATTACATAAAGCAATAGGTCTAAAAGCTGAGATATGATCAACCTCTTGAGCTTTTGGAACAAGAGTAATATAAGTTTTATTGATAACCTTCAAAATTTCTTTGGCTTTCCTGGCTTCTTCCACCACCTCTAATAAATCAACATGAAGGATATCCCAGAACTCTTGGTAGAACTCAATAGGAAAACCATCAGGACCTGGGGTTTTCCCTTTTTGCATTTTAAAAACTACTTGTTGAAGCTCATTGATAGTAACAGGAGCAGTCAAAATAGAGTTCTCCTTAGAAGTGATAAGAGAAGGGATTGATTGAAGAACATTATATTGTGAAGCTGAGTCAAGGGGAGTAGCAACAAAAATATTGGAAAAGTAATCAACAACAATAGAGTTCATGCCATCCCAAGTATAAACAACATCTCCAAAATCTGATTTTAAGGAAGAAATAAAGTTGTGAGATCTTCGAGCTAGAAGAGATTTGTGGAAGAAATTTGTGTTTCGATCTCCTTCTTTGAGCCATTGAATTCTAGATTTTTGCTTCCATAAGATTTCTTCTCTTTTTTCCCATTCCTCTAACCGAGTTGTGAGTTTAATTTCATCTCGCACTTCTCTTCTCTCGTGAGGCCATCTAAACGGATTTTCTTATTCAAATTTTCAAGATGAGCAATAACTTCATGTTTTTTTTGATGAACATCCCCAAACTCTTTCCAGCTCCAAGTCTTGATTTTGGATTTAATGTATTGCGATCTTTTGGCAAAATAGAACATCTTAGTCCCATGCCTAGGTTTACCTTCCTTCCACCATTGTTGCACATGAGTTCCGAAGGAAATGTCTCTAAGCCACATTAATTGAAAATGAAAAGGAGAGAAACTCACATTGGTTTTCCACATTTCCACCATGAATAGGCCAATGATCTGAACCAACATTATTAAGAGTCTTCACTTTAGGAATGTGACCATGGATTAAGAAATTTTCAGAGAGCAAAAACCTATCCAATCTCTCCATTATACAAGCTAAGCCTTGCCTTCTCGTTAGACCAAGTCATAAGGCCATTATCTAGTTGGATATCCACAAGATGGAGGTTTGCAATATATTCGCTCATGAGGTCAGTGCTTTTGTCCAAATTTCTATTTCCCCCATTTTCTCATCCAGAGAGAGGATGGTATTGAAATCTCCTCCGATCAAGATCCAAGATTTAGGAAAATGAGAGATAATATGAGTAATATCCTTCCACTGTCTTCTTTTTTCCTCCAAAGAAGTCGGAGCATAAACAAGTAATGCAGAGCATAATCTGGTTGGAATGTCTACTTTGAATAGCTATAGCCAACAAACCCCAACTGCCAACCATATGGTGAATAACTACCTCTTTTGGATCCCAAAGACAAGCAATGCCACCCGAAGTCCCTTGGGAACCGAGGGAAACCACTTTTCCAGCCGGCCAAATTTTACCGGCAATTAAGTCCATATCCTCCATTGACATCTTTGTTTCTTGAAGGAAAACAAGATGTGGATGATTTACCCGAATCATTCTTCTAATTTCATTTTGTTTTGAAAGACTCCCTTTGAGTCCTCTAATATTCCAAGTGATGATCTTCATTAATACCAGGGCTAAAAAAGTTGGGAAGGGCATTAATCTTACCTTCCTCTACAAGATTTTCACCTTCTTTTACCATATGATATTGATTGGTCTTGCGACCTACTTTTTGATTAGAATCCATCTTCAATTTTTTTTCCCTATTTCTTGACTTATTCCAATTGAATCTGAGATGGCTTCTAACCTTGAAGAATGCTCGTACACAACCAAAATTTTACTAGATGGTTCAACGGAGTCTATATTGGGACCCGCATTATTTGAAGTTTTGACATTTGAAATATTGTTTTTCTTGTGTAAATTTTCTCCTTTTTTTTTCTCGTTGAAAACCTTTGATTTGTTGGTTTGTCTCTTGAGTTCTTCCCTTCATATTTAAATTGTGTTTCTAAGATTTTAGTTTCCATTATTTCCTCTTCCTCACTTGGGACATCATTTGTGGAAAGGATTTCAAACATATTAGCAGATGACTTTGATTGATCCTTCATAACCGGTTTTTTTTTAGTGTTCTTCTTCTTAGGTATTTGGAAACCTGTCGAGTTTATATCTTCTTTCTTTTGATCAGGAATTTTATTTGGGCAAGCACCGGCCAAATGACCATATTCATGGCAAATTCTACAACGAAAAGGAATGTTCTCATAGTCCACTACTTGCTCCCAAGTGTCTTCCCCAAATTGTAATGTGATATTTTTAGGTAGGGGTTTGTCAAAATCCATTAAAACACAAATCCGAGCATAAATAATATGTTCAAAATTTTGAGTACAATCAACGAATCATCATAAAAGTTCCTAAAGAGTTTCCAATTGAAGAAAAAATAGTAGGATTCCAAAATTCAATAGGGAGGCCAAAGAGTCTAACCCACACGGGAGCTATAGAAGGCATCTCTTCTTCGGCTTTAAATTTAGTATGCCAGGGCTTCATGAAAAGCCCCGCCCTTCCAAAAAACCAAGGACCCCCTTGAAAATTTTTCTCTCTATCTTCATTATTAGCAAATAAAACAAGAAAATAACCATTTGGATAAATAGAGATTTGTAACTCACCTTTAGTTTTCCAGCTTTTTGTAGCCCAGACTTTGAAAGCAGATAGACTCGGACGAAAACCCATGAACCGACAAATTAGTCCTCTTTTTTCCAAATCTTCAATGCCAGTCTGAATGTTACCCATATCAAGCTTAACAATAGGAGTTCCATCAGCGCTTTAAGACATCCTGACTCCATTTTCTTGGGATCAATCTTAGGCATTCTTAGAGGTTTATGGGAAGCCCTAATATTGATATTAGCATTGGGCTGAGGCTGTCCACCACGAAGGGCATCCCTAAAATTCATTTTTGGGACCGAGTCTTCAAAATTCTTACCCTTGATAGGGGTTTTCACAGTAGAATTATTTTGTGGGTGCACCTTAGCACCAGATTCACTTGAGATATGAGCCATTTTTTGATCAACTACTTGAAACTTGTTTCGTGATCTCTTTAATCCTTGCCCTAGACGTCGTGGAAAGGTATGGTTTTCACTTTTCTTTTGTGCAGCAAATTGGAAGCCGTTGTCACTCAAGTTCACAAGTATGATCTGTTGAAAGACAAATTTCTAACCCATCTTGTATCCCCTGCAACATTTCCTGCTAAAATATTGAGCATAAACCACAAAAATATTGGCCGCTAGGGCCCGAAGGCCCTAAAAACCAACCTCTCGAGCTGCTTGCACTCAACCCAGATGAAACCCTCGCATAGCCGCTTGCCAAATATGTCGTTCACACATAGGGATGTGCTAGGATCTGTGTTGCTCCAAATGATATGAAAATTGGTGGAGATGTTCTAGGGTTTTTTAGGCATCTACCCTCAAAATTTCAGCTCAATCCGAGTCCGGATGAGTGAGATATGGCCGAAACGAGTTCGGTAGTTTGGGCAGTCCTATTTTTACAGAAGAAAAATTGCAGAATACTTTTACCCTTTCCTTCTTCATTCTTATTTCTTCATCCTAGAGGAATATCTTAACACAACACCACCAAACAATCATAAAACTAATTTATAGTGGAAAACACCCCTTTTGAGGTGCCACTTTCAATAGGTTGGGCATAGGAGGAATGGAGCCTTGTCGGCCTCTACCAGCACATAGGACATTCCTAACTATACCATATATCTACAAGATGGAGACAAGGGGAATGAAACCTGGGTCGAAATCTACCAGCACCCAGGGCATTTACCACTGCACCACAACAAGTAGATACCTGAATAATAATAGACATGCAACCCCTATCTACAATATAGAACATAATGGCATAATTAATATCAATGTTATAAATTATGATAATGTGCAACTTTTCTTAGGAAAGATATTTGTTGATCCAAAGCCTCCTAAAATATAACAATTTCAAGTGGAAAGGTAAACTACTACACCAAATCTTGAGCTAATAAATAAAGAAGAAGAAAATATTCTAAAAGTATACCTTCAAAAATTCATCAAGAACCATATCCTAAAATATTGGAACCTAAATAAGAGCACTCTAAAGAATTTGATCTATTAATAGAGCTAAAATGAATAAACATAGCAATTTCCCTACTACAAGAAATCAAGGATGTACCCATTTTCAATAAGATTATCTAAGAAATGTGCATTAAGAATCCTAGGAGGAAACAAAAGGCTTATCCAAGAATAATACAAGTGGATGAAAAATTAGCAGGTCTCTTCGTAGAAAAGCTCATTCCACCTAAATATGGAGATCCCAAAAATCCTATCATTATTGTTTCCATCAGTGCAATGAAAATACCTAATGTATTGGTTGACTTAGGAGCAACTATAAATGTCATGATGACAAAAATGATGAATCAATTATCCTTGAATACATGAAATCCACTTCTACTATACTTCAACTAGTTGATAAAAATACAAAACCTAAAGGAATAGTAGATGTGTTAGTAACCATAGAATCATGGGAATATCTCATCGATTTTATGATTCTCAAACAAATAACTAGGATGAATGGTTATCCATTGATATTTGGATGACCTTAGTTGGATATGACTATTGTGTTCATATATTGTCATTTAGGGGATATGACTATTGTAGAGGAGGAAAACTACCCTACCAAGCACAATTTCTAAAAGGTTGGATCTACAAAGATAGAAAGCCTTATGGGGTGAACCATGGAGGTTGTGTTATTCTCTACACTTAGGTGTGAAGGATGGGGGAAGGGTTCACTAGGAATGATTTAAGGACTCACTCCAAGTCCTTTGGTTTTCAAGAATATTTGATGTGTTTAGTTTAAAGCAATTACCTGAGTTTGGCCTTTCTAGATCTATGCTATAAAAGATAAAGGATAATGCAAAAATACAAAATGCAAGAATACAAGAACTAACCCTAGAATGATTCTTTCTTTGAATGCTTTCTAACCTAGGGTTTAAAATAGAAAACCTTTTAAGCAAGGGCTCAAGAGAGAATGCATAAATAGAATAAACCTTAAGTGCACACTGTATGTTGTTTATCTTTCAATACCTAAAAATTATTTAAATATATTTAGTTTAAATTAGATATAGGGTTTACAATAGAAATATAAAGCACTCAACAAACAACCTAAAGATTAATCAGAACACTTAGCTTATCTGATGGTTTATCCTTGCTTTTATCCTTTGATCTAATGCTATAAATTATTTTTGTTCCTGTAAGATAACTCAACAAACACTTGAAAATGGAATTAGCATTAGGGGTCCTTCTTAGGCCTTTGTACAATAGTTCTTGGAGGCATAAAAATCAAGCCCCCTAGGTCCTTTTAGGTACCTTTGAAAATAAAATCAAATATTGACCTTTGGAAGATGAACAAGCATAACAAAATATAGCATAATAGAATAATAAAACAAAGTATAAAATGCCCTAATATGGCCTAAATGCAGTCTATAACACAATTCTACTTTGGAGGTAGCATATTACCCCCAAACGTGGTCTATGTGAAATCATGTCCAGTATGGAGCGATTGGTGACCCACAGAACCTGAGCACGATTTCGTAGAAGCTAAGAGAAAAATTAGAAAATATGATTTAATTGATGCGTAATCAAAAATATAATTAATATGTCAAGCACAAAAGAGCAAAAACAACCTAGTGGTAGTGAAGAAGTAAGCAAAAGGTATGGATACCTCCAAGTAGTAGATTCCTACTTAGGGCTTCAACACCTGTCCACCAAAAGTAGCAGCACACAATCCAGTGCAATAGAAAAAAAAGCTTTAATAGATCACACTTCACACTTGTGAGTTAGCTTACTTGTAGAAGAAGAAGAAGACCTCAAGGAAATAGAACTTGAAAAAATAAATGTTAATTTCTTGGTTGCAAGAAAATGAATTTCAAAACCTCCTTATATAGTGGATTTGAAACAATAATGGATGGGAAAAAATAAGCAGAACCGACCCTAAAAATATCAACTTTGAAAATTAGGGTTTTTTTAAGAAAAACCCTAAAATACAAAATCATGCTCCATAAAAACAAGGCGCGACCTCGCACTAGCTAGACCCTCATGCGGTTTTAATGCATTTTGGAGGACCAAACATAGGCAAAATAGGTCATATCATATACTATTGGAAAGATCTTTTTGGGACCTATCCAATGGTATAGGATTTAAGAGGAATGGATAAGATTTGATAGAGGAAAATTGGCACAAATATGACCCTAATATTCCAAGGGGAAAACAAGGGATTTAGGGAAAATTTCTCACCTTAGTGGGTCAATTTTTTGTGTCTATATTTTGACTGCTCTTTGATGTATTTAATGCAAAATAAATGCATCAAAGAAAGATGTAAACTCCTATGGGAAAGAAGACAACAAACACAAAAAAGATGTGGCCATGTTTGGCCAATATGGTGAGACATTACTACCATCAATGCCTCTATGGCTAGGGTGCCCCCACGAGTTTTAAAAGGAATGAAAATTCCTTAAGAAACTTGAAAAAGGTAAAGAAAAGAAAAAATCAAAACATAAAAACACAGAGAATAAATTGAGAAAACAAATAGTAGAGCAAATATCATTGGTTACAACATGAACCTAATGCAGCTAGCATAAAATGTACAAATGAATAGAAGAAAGAGAAAGAAAGAAGAAGGGAAGAGGAGAGAAGAAGAAGAAAAATAAGAACAAGAAGAACATCTTTCAAAAAGGTCAACCATAGGAATCGAGAGAAGCTAATCAGGAACCCTGAATGAAGGGTGTTATACCCAAAACATGAAGGGTGTAGTACTTGCTAATATGGAAATATGGGCAAAATATGGAGCATAAACCACTATGGGTGATTGCTCAAATGATCAAATGATGGAGTGTAACTTGCTATGGATTATTTATCGCTAGTGACTACTATGGGGCGATTACCCACTAGGATGTATGTCGATACCTGCTAAAATAGCCAAGGAGCTTATCCTGTAATGGGGTGTTGAGCTTGCTGAGTTAAAATAAGCATAACCCAATAAGGGTGATATATTATTGTTGATGCGAATGATGTATTATCAAGTATCTGATAGGGGTGTGTAAGAATATGTATATAGACCAATCAATCTAAGAATAACACAATATGAGTGTGTGCATGTGCTAGAATAAAATAGAGGAGGAAAATGAGGAACAAATAACTATGTATGTGTGCCCCCAGCTTGAAATTTTAGCTAATGAAAATTCAAGAGGGAGGAAGTGTGGAAATCAAATAAGAGAAGAATGTATATCCTTATCTAAACAAAGAAGAAAAAGGATAAATAAGAATCATGCAAAGTACAAGGATATACCAAAATAGGATTGCATTCCTTGACTTTGGAGATAAAATATGATCATTGTAAATTCTTTCAAAGTCAAGAAATACAAGAACAAGAATGGAGAGAGAAAGAGAAAAAGAATATGAGAAGAGAAAGGATGAAAATACATGGGCCCTAGGTTGGGGCTTCGATAGGTATTAGAGCCCTAGTGAAAAGTGTAATGCATGTGAGCTATGACCTAACTAGGTATCATCACATGCCATTATCAAAAATCCCCTAAAAGTTATATGATCAAGCAATCATGAGCAAACAATAATGCAATTATGAAAAGCAAAAATGCAAGAGGAACAAAGTGTCAAGCAATCATGCAAAATATGATAGGAAGTCATGCAATATGATCAAGAAAAAATGCAATATGATCTATGCTAAATTCATGCCTAATTAATGATTGATTTTATTTTATTTTATGTTAAATAAGCAATCAAAATGATAGTCCACACATACTCTAATTGTGCCTTCAATTAAAAAAAGAACAAGCATTCAAGAGGCTGCTTCATAAAATAAAAATCTAGAAGGCAAGGCATCTCGATGATTATAATCATGGATATATTCCTTCATAGCTCTTTCTTTGGCAGCCATAACACGATAGTCAATACATTCTTGAATAAAACCATTTTTCTTAACGTAAGGAGGAGAAATCTCGAATATTGCAAGATATCTATGAGAAGCAAAATATTTACCATTATAACACACAAAATTTATCATGTTACAAAATAAGGTGTTAGAGGGATAAGGGTAATCCTCATCCTCATTACTTTGCTCACAACCTTGATGAGATATATCTAGAAGAGGTTCTTGAAGAAACTGATTGTCTTGATCCCATAATTAATTGATTAGAGGTTCCTCACCCACTTTTATATTGTTGGACTCCTCAAATTTTTGAGATGATGAACTTTGAGAAACAAATGATGAAACTAAAGGACAAGCATTGAGACCAAACTAATCTTGTTCAACCATTGAATAATATTCGAATGGATGAAGGTCGCCTAGAATGATGACAAGTAGAAGGGACGACCTTCATTGCAAGAATCCAAGGATGTCCAAGAAGTAGATTAAAATATGCAAGTCAAGGTACCGCATAGAACAATGTATCTAAAATTTTAGGTCCAACTTTAAGGGGAGAGATATAGTACCACAAGCTTCTTGGGACTCATTGTTGAATGTTTTGATGATTGCATCAGATTTAGTTAAATCTTCCTATTTTAATACAAAATTTTGGATAAATTGATATGTGAATAAATTTAGGGAAGAACCATTATCAATAATAATCCTTTTTTTAAATGTTTCCCTAATAAATGCAGTAATGTTGAGAGAAGAATCCCTACGTAGGTCTGAGGAAGAAATATTGTCATCCAAAAATGTGATGTGATGTGTCACAAGAAAGCTTACAACATTGGGCATATCATTAGGGGAAATATCTGGAGGGACAAATTTCTATTTTAAAACATTTATTAAGGCTTCTCCATGAGTAGGAGAATTTTGTAAAAGTTCTAAGAGGGAAATATTCATTGAAAAACTCATCTCCTGTTGAGACCACTGGATTTATCGATTCTGCACCTGTTGTTCTAAATTAGTTGTTATCATACCAACTGTTTGGTTATCATAATGATGTGATAAAATTTTATAAGATACTTGATAAACTACTTTTTGTCCTTTCTTAGGTATATTTTGGTTGGTAGTGGACTTTTGTTGACTATTTGAAGATTGAGAATTTCTTACATCAAGACGTCCTGCATCAATTAAATCTTAAACCACATGTTTCAACTTCTTACAAGAAATTGTCCAATTTCCTTCCACTCTATGATATGCATAATGTTGTCATACCTTATACCAACTAGTTGTAATATCTGGTTGCCTTATAGGAGGTAACTCAAGTGTGTTGGATTCTAGAAGTTGCTTTAGGAATTCTTCCATAGGTATGCCAAGTCTAGTGAAATTTCTTTGTGGAGGTTTTTGAAGTATTATATTTTGTAATTTGTTAACAATACTATTAACAGCTCTACTATCTGTTACACCATTACCTACCACATCCTTATTATTATACTGTGACTAAATAGTTTTATCTTCTTTCACCTTGAGCTATCCTCTTCTGATAAGAGCATGTTCTACTTTTCTAGATAACTCAATTTCTTGATAAAAAAATGTGACAATAGTAGTCTCTAGTGCATAAGATAATTGTTATTGTAAGTTACCAATAAATATGTCAAGCATATATTTTTGAGGTATAGGATGTCTAAACTGACCCACTAAAATTTTCCAACGAGCTAAAAATTTTGAAAACTTTATTCTTTATTCTACTTTAAATTATAAAGATCTTTCATCGACACTTCTTTTTCAATATATGCACTAAACTGATGAACAAATAAATCTAATGTTTCCTCAAAATTCATCAAAGAATAATTATGTAACCGATAATACCATTCTAATACCATGCTAGCAAGACTTTTAGGAAACATCTTTAGTAATAGCATATCATCATAGATGAGATCATGACAAGCTATTCTAAATATTCTTAGATGCTTAATAAAATATTTTGTTCCCTCATATATAGGTAAAACCAACATGGAAAAATGATTAGGATAAGGCCTAGCAGTAACCATAGGGTCTAGGGATTTATTGCACATTTCTTTTTAACTTTAAGTAAAACTAGAAGGCTGAATCATCTCCACTTTTGAAACCTATTGTTTTACCATATTTGCCAAATTCTAAACTTCTAGATTACTATTGTGCAATACCCCCAGATTCTCTAAGGGAGGGGTATAGGTAGGTTTTTAAAAATGCACTTGGCTTAAGTTAGAGGTACTAATACTATTGTGATATGTGATACCTTGCTAGAGAGGATAACTAAAATTTGGTGGAATAGAGGCAAAAATGTTGAGACTAGCATATTGAGGAAATTGAAAATAATATTGAATGACACTATTGGTTGGAGTAACTTGTATATTCCTTCCAACGTTGGTGGTTACAGTAGTGGCATAGGTTGGTTGATGGACATTATTACCATGATTAAAAAATTTAGACAAAGGGTTATCATGAACATGCCTAGGAGAGATGATTAGAGGAGGAAGAAGAGTCTCACCTATTTCGAGTTGAAATTTCTGTTCCATAGCCTTAAGTAAAGCCTCCTTATGGTGTTCCATGAAATCTAAAATATGATCAAAATATTTAAAGGGAACATTCCCATTGGGTCCCTTAGTAGGATCAAGGCTATTATCAGTCTCCTAATTTTACTCTTCTAGATTATGATTTTATCTATCAATTTGATCATTCTCTTGGAAAATATCATCAAACCTTAAAGGCATTTGCTCAATCCCAAGGTTGAAATCCATTAGGAGAATATAAGAGGGCTAGGGAAAAAGGAAGGAACTAAAAACAATGAAGACAAGCACAAGAATTATGTTTTTAATGTTTTTTGATCTAACACACATAATTAATGATAGTGATTAAATTTTTAAAAATAAAAGGAGGTGTTCATGTCGGGTTCACCAAAGATGTAGAGGGGGAAAACTACCCTACCATGTACAATTTCCAAAAGGCTAGATCCGCAAAGATAGAAAGCCTTATGGGATGAACCGTGGGGGTTGTGTTGTTCTCTACACTCAGGTGTGAAGGATGGGGGAAGAATTCACTAAGAATGGTTTAAGGACTTGCTCCAAGTCCTCTAGTTTTCAATAATATTTGATGTGTTCAGTTTAAATCAATCACCTGAGTTTGGCCTTTCTAGATTTATACTATGAAAGATAAAAGACAATGCAAAAATATAAACTATAATAATACAAGAACTAACACTAGATGATTCTTTCTAACCTAGGATTTTAAATAGAAAATATTTTAAGCAAGGGCTCAAGAGAGAATGCACAAACAAAATAAATCCTAAGTGCACACTATATGTTGTTTATATTTTAATGCCTAAAAATTAATTAAATATATTTATTTTAAATTAGATCTAGGGTTTACAATAGAAATATAAAGCACTCAACAAATAGCCTAAAGATTAATCAGAACACTTAGATTATCTAGTGGTTGATCCTTGCTTTTATCCTTTGATCCAATGCTATCAACAATTCCTGTTCCTGCAAGATAACTCAACAAATACTTGAAAATGGAATTAGCGTTAGGGGGCTTGCAAGCCACTATACAATAATGCTTGGAGTTGCAAAAATCAAGCCCCCTAGGTCCTTTTAGCTGATCTTTGAAAATAGAAGCAAAAATTGACCTTTGGAATATGAACAAGCATAACAAAATATAGTAGAATAGAATAATAAAATAGAGTTAAGAATGCTCTAATATGGCCTAAATGTAGTCTATAACATAGATATAGGTTTTGGACGTAGTATATTCCCCCAAATGTGGTCTATGCGAAATCATGCCCCGTATGGAGTGATCGTGATATTGCACGAAAAAATCATACCCCATAGAACCTGGGTGCGATTTCATAGAAGCTAAGAGAAAACTTAGAAAATATGAATTAATTTATGTGTAATCAGAAATCTAATTAATATGAAAAATACAAAAGAGTGAAAACAACCTGACGGTAGTGAATAAGCAAGCAAAAGGGATGGAGACCTCAAAGTAGTAAATTTCTCCTTAGGGCTTCAATACTTGTCCACCAAGAGTAGCGAGACATAATCCAATGCAGTAGAAAATAAAGCTTCAATAGATCACATTTTACACTTGCGAGTTAGCATGCTTACGGAAGAAGAGGAAGACCTCAATAAAATATAACTTGAAATAATAAATGTTATTATTGCTTGGTTGGAAGAAATGAATTTCAAACCCTCCTTATATAGTGGATTTGAAACAAGAATGGGCAGGAAAAACTAAGCACAACTGAACCTAAAAAGATCAACTTTGATAATTAGGGTTTTCTTAAGAAAAAACCCTAAAATGTAAAATTGTTCTCCATAAAAATGAGGCGTGACCTCGCACCATCTAGACCCCCATGCAGTTTAAATACATTTTGGAGGGTCAAATGAAGTCAAAACGGGTCATATAATATACTGTTGGAAATATTATTTCAAGCCCAATTTAATGGTATAAAATTTAGGAGGAATGGATAAGATTTTATAGGGGAAGAATTGCCTCAAATATGACCCTATTTTTCCAAAGAGAGAACAAGGGATCTAGGGAAAATTACTCACCTCAGTGGGTCAATTTTTTGTGTCTATGATGACCTTAGTTGGATATGACTATTATCTTCATATATTATCATTTAAGGAATACGACTATATCCTATAGATTGAATACCAAAAAGTTTTCTCTATACCCTCCAAATAGATCTTCCATGGATTTGTTTGGAAATCTATAGGTGGACAAACTTGGTGAACAAAATAATCATGCTCTTCTAGCTATTTGTCATAGTAAAAGAGCATGCAAATGAGATAGATCCATTAGAAGGAGCTCTCTTTGAAGATGAAACTATCTTGTTAGAATATTTAAATGAATCTTGCTTAGATGATGAGGGGACCATAGTCCACATACTTTATTGGAAGGATGAGGATGAAATATCTAAACCTTTGTCACCCCTGTCACTACAAGATAGTCCACTTAATTTGACACACAAACAAACAAAGGTCTCCCCTCTTATCCTTTAGATGTCCTTAAAAAACTATTGTTCTTATAGGGATTAATTTTAATGAAAACACTAGAATTTTTCATTCCCTGCTACCCCACCATTGTCCTTTAAACTCATTGGTAAGTAAAAGAGTTAACTCAATGTATTCAAGCACCAAGAAAATAGAATTACAACCATAAAAAAAATTGTCTATATCAATAGTTGGTTGTTAAATGCAAAAGAAGCTAAGTTGTTCAATATCTTAAGTTGACATATTAATGTATTTACATGGGACTATAGTGATATGAAAAGAATTCACCCTCACATATGCACTCATAGAATCTATACTATTAAGAAGAAACCTATCCGCAAACCCCAAATGAGGATAAATCTTCCTTTGAGGGATATGGTAAAGATAGATATTGAGAAGCTATTAGATGTAATATTTATTTATCCAATATTTTATAGCCAATGGGTCTCACCATTGGTAATTATTCCCAAATAGAATGAAAAATGCAAGTGTGTATTGATTATAGAGAACTTAACAAAGCCATACAAAAATATCATTTTTGTTACCTTTTATAGACCAAGTACTCGATACCCTTTCTACGAAGAAATAATTTTCTTTTATAAATGGTTTAGTGGTTACAACTAGATACAAATGGCACTAGAAGATCAAGATAAAACCACTTTCATGTGCCCTTAAAGGATATTTTCTTGTAGGGTCTTACCATTTGGATTATGCAATGCTCTCATAATTTTTTAGTGGATAATTCTTGCTATTTTTGTATATCTTACTAATGAATGTGTTGATGTGTATATGGATGAATTAAGGATATATGGAGAAACCTTTGATGAGGCTCTCCATAATCTGAACCAATGAAAAGTATTAAATGATAATGGACATGTTAGGAGCTTCTTAGGACATGTCGGCTATTACAGGTGGTTTATTGAAAATTTTAGCAAACTTACCACTTCATTATTCACTTTCCTTACCAAGAATGTTGAATTTAAGTGGACAAAGGAATATTAAGTGACATTTGAAGCCAAGAAAATTTTGACCATTACGCCAATATTGAGAGGACTTGATTGGAAGCTCCCATTTCACAATCATACTAACACTTCCAACACTACAATAGGTGCAGTTCTTGGTCAACAAGATGATGAAAATGAAAAAATACTCTATTCACTATATCAGGAAAAAATTAATGGGTGTTGAAAATAACTACACCATGATTGAAAAAACTTAATGGGTGTTGAAAATAACTACACCATGAGTTTTGAAAATAACTACACTATGTCATAGGATACCTTGTATATGTGCACACCGATCACTTTGTAATTAAATACTTAATGAATAAACCAATGGTAATCAGATGAGTGGTTATATGGATATTGCTACCATAGGAATTCAACATCACTATTTTAGATAGACTTGATAGAGCAAATGTAGTTGCTAAATTTTTGTTGAGATTAAACACTACCAGAGAAAAAATCCAATGGACGATTCTTTTTTTGATGAACATTTATTTGCAATAGCAACACACTCTCCATGGTTCATAGATATTACCAACTATTTTGTAACTAGGAATATTCCTTCTTACCTTACTATAAATGAAAGATGCCAATTCGTTTAAATAAATTCATCCCAATGAATAAAAGGATTGTTATTTGAATGTGGATCTAATCATTTTTTGCGAAGGTGTGTGAGGGAAGATGAAGTCTATGAATTCCTTCAAGCATGTCATGATGAAACTTCTAGAGGATACTATATAGCAAAATAAACACAAAATATTCTAGGACCAGGATATTATTAGCCTTCAATTCACAAATATTTGACGAAATATATCTCTATTGGGGGAAATTCTTGCACCCTTAAGATATTTTTCACCCTATAAGAATTTCTTTATCTAATCAACACTTTGAACTTTGGTCCACCTCTTTGACTTAGGAAAATATTATCCTGATTCTAGATAGACTGATTAGGGTAAGAAAACCCTGGAGATGAGCCTATAATATTGCTCATACGCTCATGCTCATCTAGATTTGTAAAAATAAAATAAAATTACAACATAAGATTTGACCAAGCTTTGAAGTAACTTCAAGCTAGCACTTTAAGCAGTAGACTGGTGTCTTATCTATTGGAAAATTGTAGCCAGACTTAAAAATATGGTGAGGAGAGAAAAAGAAGAAGATAATAAACTGAGCCAATCACATCCATTCAAATAATGTAACAAAAATGATTAAGAATTCTAGTGAAATAAGATGTCATTTACACATTCAAATGATGTAACATGTAAACAGGACAAAAAACAAAACTATGCAAAAAATTTTTGAGAGGAGGAAACAAGATTCTATTTATCAATAGATATTTACAATGGGAGTTTGATCAAGATAACTAGACCTCACTAAACAAATACAAATAAGTTCTCCATTAAAATGATGTAATAGATAACTACAACTCTTCATTCAAATTATGTAACAAAGAGCCTCCTGGCTTCCAACCTTAGCCACTCAAAATAATCTCAGTTAACTAGGCATCTCCTCAACAAAAACTTGCACAATAATGGGGAAGAAAAAGGGGTGACTACACAAGACACAGAAATAAAAATACAACTGACAAAGGAATGGCACTCTGGTATACCTCTTGTAGAATTTTACTATGCAAACTTGATCATTTTTCCTACTGAATCAACTCTCTTAAATAGCTTGATTATTTGGTCCATAATTGTGAAAACTACAACTATCTCGATGATGGCTCATAACTGCAACTTTCATTTATTAAAATACAGGTGATGGCCCATAAAAACTACAACTGCATCCATTTTTGTTCCATAATATTGATTGCCTATGTAGTGGCTCTCGTTCATGGCCTAATAATAGTCTCATTTGGTCAAAAATGCCTTCATAATTACCTGTTACAACTTTTCTCAAAGATGGTCAAAAATGACTTTATAAAATTAATTAATTTTTAGCTTTTTTTTTTTAATGTATATGGCTAACCTTAGCCAATATATAAAAATTAAAATTTTTATTTCAAAATTTTTTAATAATAATAATAATAATAATATATGTCATTTTTCTCTTTTTACAATATTTTTTTTTCCTTTTCCTTTTTTTTATGCCCCATTTTTTTAATAATATGTCCCCCACGTTTGCGCGGGTTGGGGGGCACTATAAAAAAATGGGTCCTATGGGATGCCATATAGAAATGGGCCCATGAGGCCCTTTTTTATTTATTTTTATTTATATGTTCCCCACCCTACATCTACATGGGGAGGGGATTTTCCTTTTATATAATATAACCCCCCACGTATGTGCGGGGGGACCACCATATGCATATGGGTCCAAAGGGGCGCCCACCTCCCCTCGTGGGGAATGAAAAAAAAAAAAAAATTGTGCTTGCTAAAACCTACCTATTTCTACCACCACGTGGTACTTGCTGATTGGAGTTCCTCGAAACCCATGTTGTATTTGTACCGTTGAATCATACACTTGCGTGAACATTGTTGATCAACATGTTGACTTTTCTCTACCTCAATTTATGTGCATGCAGGCCCATGGATTTCATACGCTCCAATGTGGTTTGTCAATTTTTTTTCTTGAAGTGCATGCCATCAGATTTTTATTTCAAGAAAATACTGGATGTTGGATTTTATCCTTAATTGTGTGTGCACGCTTCTTCATGCATGAATGTGTACCCTTGGATCTGCTAGACTCCACACGTGCCATTGATTTGCATTTAATTTTTTTATATTTTTATTTTTTTCATTTTGATTTTTGTGGAAGGCTTTGAAAGCGAGGAATGGGTTTAAATAAAGGAGGGAGGAAATAAAAGAGGGGAGTGACATGAGGGGAATGGGATAAGGGGGGTTAGGTGGGGCCCCCTTATCCCATTCAATTTTTTTATTTTATATATATATATATATATATATAAAATAAAAAAATTGAATGGGATAAGGGGGCCCCACCTAACCCCCCTTATCCTATTCCCCTTATCCCATTCAATTTTTTTATTTTTATATATATATATATATATATATATATATATATATATATATATATATATATATATATATATATATATATATTTGGAGGATTGGCTTTGGGGTGAGGGAAATGATGTAGGGGACTAGGGGAATGGTAGGAAACAAGGGGGGATAGGTATAGGAATTCAAAAAGACCAAAACAAAGATCTGAATTTGGCAACATAAAACCTTTTCATTATTCTTGGAGGGTGGGATAGTACTTCAAAAAGACCAAAAATCTGCAATATTTGGAAAATACCCGAAATTTATTAAAAGGAGACTAACAAAGGGGTTATTGCAAAATTTGAAAAAGACCTAAGACAAAGACTCACATGAAAACACCAAAATTAAAAAAATTAGGGGTAAACTGAAGTTGGATTTTGAGGATCCAAAAAAGGCTTTGACTGGGATAGGTGATGAAAATAATTTTTGACAATGAATCACCTGAGAACTCCAAAATCTCCAGTAGACCACAAGGACTCAAAAAAATTCCTAATCCCCTAAATATTACACCTTAATTACCTAACAATAACAAGACTGAAACACTCTCTTAATCACCTAAAGAGAACACCTTAATCACCTAAAAAGGACAATACTGAAACATTTTTTTGTGTGTGTGGCTTCTCAAGACCTCAGTGCATAATGATACAATGACCATTGATAGAAATTAAAAATTCTATACCATCCAGAGTTTGCAATTTGTAAGTATGCTGGCCTACATTATGAAGGATTTGATAGGGGCCAAACCATTTGGTTTCTCACTCCCCCTTCTCACCATGCTTTTCATTTTTAGGGTTCCCAGTACAACACTATATCTCCTCCCTAAAAATATTTATATTTGGCTTTCTTATTGAATAACTATGCTATTTTGTGAACCTGCTCAGTTATCTTCATTAATGAATCCTTTCTATCTTCCTACAACTTCACAATTTGATCAAGTCTTCTTTGCAAGACATTTGGATTTTCATGATCCTAAAGAAGCAAAGATAAAGCATGACTGTCCACATGAGGGGGTAAGAGAGCATCCTTACCATATACTAGTTCATAAAGATATTTTCTTGTGCTTCTTTTGATTGATATTATGTCAACCCATAAAGAAAACTTTAATACCAACTTTTTTTTTGTTTCTACTTGATGCTCTTATAATTCTTGTGATCAAATTCTTATTTAAGGATTTTGCTAAACCGTTCCCTTGAGGATAGTAATTCACAAAATGAAAAAACTCTATGTTGTACCTAACACAAAATTCAATCTTCTCAAAAGAAGTGAAGTAGTTACCATTCTCTATGACTATCTTCTTGGGAACCCCAAATTTTGTAAATATGTGCTCTTCTAAAAACTTGATGACCACTTATGTAGTGTATTTCTTGAGAGGTGTTGCTTCTACCTACTTGGTAAAATAATATGTTGCTGTAATGATCCACGTATGACCTCCAAAATAATTAGGGTTAATCTCACCTATGAGAATTATTTCCCATTGAGTAAAAGGAACTTCCACAATTATTGGCATTAGGGGCATGGCTGATAAATTCTTCTTTCCTATAAAAATCTGATAATTTTTTTTTTGGGTAGATAAGATACTATAGCATTAATACCGGGTTTTACAGGTTGACCCAAAACCTTTTACAAAAATTAGCCCAGGGCTGTTTATGAACATATCCTTACTAAGGATCCTATATATGTGAAATCTACATACCGCCAAAGCCATTACATCCGGTAAGGCACATAGCCTGTTATCAAAAAGAAACTTCCCATACAAAATTTTGGGTATACCCCAAGAAAATAGACATGCATCATAATTACAAAAAATAAACATACACGGATCCCTTACTTGAGATAATGGAGAAACAAAAAGCTGTAGACACACATACCAGAGTACTGAAAAAAACTCTCACAAGATCTGTATTGACAGTTACTGTTAATAATTATTTGGTAATTACTTTCTTTCGTATATGACATGCTTTGGTACCACATACTATCTTGGCCAATCACCCTTGGAGAAGTGAACCTACTGGCTAGATTTATGGCGGTGGCTATCTGGTGGTCCACGTGGCTTTGGTTCAAAGTCTTATATTTTCATTTCTTTCCTTCCCTATGATTATCAACCAATCTCAAATTATTAAGATGACTAGGATCCATGTAATTTGACATGTGACTGACCCCATTAGTCTTTGTGGTATTTCCAAGCAACATCCATGAAGACTGACAACTTAGATAATTTTTATTATGAGTCCAATTCAAAAAAGAGATGGGAATACTCCTAGACTTCGAACTTATAGTGCCTTCCCTGTTGGTAAATTTGACTATCATTCTTAGCATTCTTGTTGAATAAGCTCCTCTACTTCACTCGGGACATCATGTTCCCATTTGAAAATTCCGTCACCATCGACACCCAAATTGGCCAACTTATCAACAATTTTGTTAGCTTCCCGAAAGACATGTTGGACTTTTCTGTCTTGTCTTCCTTAGAAAAGGATCCTAGCCTCTTCAAAAATTGTTTTATTCCTCCAAGGAGGTGTTTTCCAATTATTGAGGAGATTTATAGCATGCATAGAGTCTCCTTCTATGATCAAATTGCCTTCATTTGAAGACCTCTCCACATAGCTCTAGCTTCAGCTTCATTGTTCGTCCTTGTTCCCAAATATTTGAAAAACACAAGCATCATATTCCCATTATGATCTTGCACAATGCCACCAGCGCCTACTCTGCCAGGATTGTCCTTAGCTGCTCCATCAAAATTAAGCTTAAACCAACCCATAGGAGGTGGATACCACTTAACATTGGCTCTGGGGTTGACTACCCTAGGCACAGACTCATCTAACAAGGTTAAGCTTAAATATTGAGCAATCATGGTCTCATGCAGATGAGGTTTACAACTATCAAAAGGGATAAGGTTCACATTCTCATTGGAAAAGGATAGGATCCTGACAATGATAGTTTGATGATCATGGATATACTCATTAAAGACTCTATGGTTCCTTTATAACCACACCTACCAAAGATAGTGATTGAGACAAATTTTCCACATGTATCTAAGTCTTTGGCTTGAAAAGAGGCAAGTCCACTAGATGAACAAATCAAGTACGATGGCTGGTTTAACCCATGAAATATTGAAGGCCTAAAAAACCCCACTTAGGACAGTCAAGGAAAAATGGCACTCAAGGAAAATGTGATAAATGGTCTCCCAATTAGCCCTGCACAGATAACAACGATTAGTGATATAGATACCTTTACGCATCATATTATCAATGGTTATAATTCTTCCTTGGATAAACAATAATGAAAAGACTACAATTTTGGAATTAATTTTTTTATCCAAACTAAGTCCTTTTGGAGGACAAAATCCTCATCATCAAGCAGAAGCTTGTAATCTGATTTAACAGTGAACTGCCCGTTTTTCGTAGGAGCCCAGGTCACTTGATCTTTCTTGGGTCTCATGGGGATAAACTGTTGCTCAAGAATTTTACAAAGATCATTTGATTTCGCTTGAACTTCCTAAATTATTATTTGTTTTTGCTTCATTCTACCTCTGTCCTCAACCATATAATCGAAGAATTTTCTATCAATGAGTTCTTCTGTGATTTCTCTGATTCAAGCTAAGTTAGGATATTGTGTTAGTGGTTCATCCTTAGCCCACCTGTCATTCCAATAATTTATCCTCTCACCATTGACTAAAACCCATCTTAAACCTTTTTTGATGATTTCCTTACAATTAAGAATTGCTTTCCAAAAAGCAGAACCTCTGATTGGAACTGAGTCACTTAGAAATTCCATACTTTGAAGATATTTTCGTTTGATGATAGTTGTTCATTCATTTTCTACACCAGAAATGAGATGCCATGCCTACTTAGCTAGTAAAGCTAAATTTATATGAGCAATTCTCCTCAAACCTAAACCCCCATTTTCCCTGGGTCTGCACACTTTGGTCCATCCTACAAGGTGTATCCTTTTTTCTTCTTTGATCCAGTCCATAAAAATTCTTTTTGGAGTTTCTCAATTTTCTAGAAAACCTTCACAAGGGCTTTGAAAATGGAGAGGAAATATACTGGAATGCTCTGAAGAGAGGCCTTAGTGAGGTTCAGCTTTCCTGCTTGAGATAGAAGATGACCTTTCCATCCAACAATTTTTTTTGAATTCTTTCAATAACCTTGTACCACATTAACTCTCTCAGGGAACCAATGAAAAGAGAGAGACCAAGATACAAAGTGGGGAGGTTTGCTATATCACACCATAAAATTTTTGCAATCCTTCCTTACCTCTAAAAGAGGGTGTTCAAGAAATATAACTTGCTTTTACTGAAATTAACTTTCTGACCAGCAACATCCTTGTAGAGTTGCAGGATGTATTTAATTATTTTGGCCTCAACCACTAATGCCTTAGTAAATATAAGGGTATCATCGATGAATTTTTGGTGAAAAATAGCCCTAATGAGAGATGTTGCCTTGATTTATGATATTAGCCTTGAACTGCAAGTATTTTGTATGGTTCTGCCTAAAGCTTCTATCATAATGATGAATAACATGGGCCTGATAGGGTCCCCATATTGAATTCCTTCATGACTTTGAAAGTAACCAACAGTTGTTCCATTAGCTAGAATCGAGAACCATGCTTTAGAAATACATTATTTGATCAAATTAACCCATTGGTGGTGAAAACCAAACTTAAGGAGGACAACAATCAGAAAGTCTCAATTTAGCCTGTCAAATGCTTTGTTCATATCAAGCTTGAGGGTAAAAACAGATCTGTTAGTCTTATAATCAAAGTGCAAAGCTTCATGAACTGTGATAAATCCATCCAAGATTGACCTACCCTGGATAGAGCTTTCTTGGCATGGATCTATGGTGTGGGGCATAATACCTCTCATTCTATTTGCAATGGCTTTAGTTAGGATCTTGTAATAAATATTGCACAGACTACTTGGCTTGAAGTCAGCCATAGATTTAGGTGTTTACTTCTTAGGAACTAGAGAAATAAAAGTAGAGTTTATACCTTTTGGGATATGATTGCTTGCTTGGAATTCTCTAACAGTAGAAATTACATCCTCACTTACGATGTCCTAAAAAGCTTGATAGAAATGAGGGGGAAAGCCGTCGAGTCCTGGGGCTTTGTCTGGATCCATGCTAAACAAGGCTTCCTTAATTTCATCATCAAAAAATGGAGCTAGAAGCTTAAGGTTTATATCATCATTTATTATGCTAGGAATAGATTGAAAGAGAATATCTTTGGGATCCTCATTGCACTACGATTCCTGACCAAGGATAGAATTGAAATAAGTTACTGCCTCCTTTATGATTTCTGTTAAGTCTTGAGTAATAGAACCATCTGCTTTTTTAAAATTTTTTATCTTGTTATTGCTTCTATTTCTAAGCATGGTGACGTGAAAAAAATTGGAATTTGAATCTCCATATTTCAACCAAAGAGCCCTTGATTTTTGCCTCCAATAGATTTCCTCACAGGCCAAAATGTTATGAAACTCTGCTAGTTTTGTTCGTTCCTCATACCTAGTAGTTTCATCAGCATCACCATTTTGGATCCTCTGATCAATTATATTCAAACTTTCAACAACCCATTTTTTATTTTCAAAGAGGTTCCCAAAGACCTCTTTGTTCCAAGTTTGAAGATTTTCCTTAACAAACTTTAATTTGCCAGCAAGTTTAAAAGCTGCACTACCCCTGACAGGCTGCTGCCACCACTGACTTAAGTTATCTCTAAAACTAGAATGTTTGATCCATATAGATTGAAATATGAAAGGTTTATTGAAGGACAAAGAGTTAGGGATCTCCAAAAAATGGGATTATGATCAGAGGCAATTTTAGGAAGGGCTTGCAGGGTAGAATCACCAAACAAAGTTGTAGCCTCCTTTGATAGAAAAAACCTATCAAGCCTTTCTTGAATTAGATGACACCCTATCCACTGATTGCTCCAAGTTTAATTCATTCCTCTAAGTTTTAAATCCATCAACATGTTGGAGTTCACAAAGTCATTGAACTCATCCATGCCCCTGATAGGTAGTCCATTTCCACCCATTTTGTCTGAAGGGTAAAGAGGAGTGTTAAAATACCCAGCCAGAATCCAGGGGACATTATGGAAGATTTCACTTAGATTACCTAAGTACTCCCACAATAGAGCTCTCCCTTGAATTGAATTCGGGGCATAAATATTTGAAAGGATCCACGACCTATTGTTGTTTATTTCCTTAAATAAAACACTAAGAACCCTATCATATTTCTGAATAATGGTGCCTTCTACTATACGGGGATCCCACAAAGTCATAAGGCCTCTAGATGCTCCTCTGGATGATTTTCAAACCATCTCCCCTTGATTCCAGATTTTTTTGCTATTTTTTTGACTGAATCTCATCAGTTTTTTTTTCTTGCAACATGATAATAGTTGGATTCACTTGATTTCTTATTGCACTGACTTCCTTGTGTTTGGGCAGGTCATTGAGGCCTCTCAGGTTCCATGAGAGGAACTTCATTTAGATTGTTTGGGATTTCTTCCTCTCCCTCTCGCTTGAGGAGGTTTTCCTAATTTGTTGTCTTCAGAACCTGAAATAAACTATTGAAACAAGGTTCTCTGTTTTCCATTGGCAATGTCATTATGAGTTTTAATTTTTTTATGCTCAGCATTTGATATTCTCCCTCTTCTTTTTTCACTGCCAAAATATATAGGAGACTTCATAGTGCTCCTAGTTTGTTTAGGACTAAATTGAGGGGAGGTAATTTGTTGCAAAACTGGACTACCATATTCCTCATTTTGAAAAGTTTCACATATATCCACCCCTACATCCAAATATTATCCTTTTTTCTTGTATTCCCCTGGTCTACGGGACAACACCTCAGTAGGATTCACTTGGCTCCTAGTGATGATATTAGGGAGATGAGATTTTTTATTTTCCAATGCCTCAACTTTCTTTCAAAGTTCTTCAACATTAGGGTTTGGATTTGGTATACCCACTGGGTTTGAAGTATTTCCAGTATTGGGGTTTAAGGATCCCAACTTGGATGTGTATTCTAGAGATCGTGCATTAGGGTTTGGATTTGTGATGCCCACGAGGCTTATAGTAATTTCAGCATTAGGATTTGAGGATCCTGACTTGGATGAGGATTCGAGAAAGTCAGAAAGGTTAGCCTGAAGGTGCTGGGCTTCCATATCTTTTGATAATCCTCCTACTCCCATATTTGATAGAATTGACAATTTATTTGAAACTAGAAAAATTGGAACTTATGTGAGTATTTTGGTTGCCAACAACCTATTTTTTTCCTTTATCTTGCTGGGACCCTGCACCCTCTCTTTTATTTTTTTGGTAGACATAGTTTTCCTGATTGAAATCATCTCTGCTAGGGAAACTCCTCAAATTTCCTCTATCTAGCATTCCCTGCTTTTGATTTTCTCTATTCATTGCCAGGTTAGGGCACTGATTGCATAGATATCCTTGCTTTTCACATTCTACACAGAATACCAGTTTGTTCTCGTATTCTATCAGTTGTTTTCTATAGTATTCTCCATACTCTAGCTCCACAAACCTTGGAAATTCATTATTCAAATTAGCATTTATGCAGATTTGTGCATGAGTCATCCTTGTCCTGGCCAAGGTCGCATGGTCAATGGATATCAGGTCCCCTATAGTTCTAGCTATGCCCTACAACCAATATTCATTGAATAACTGGGCAGGTAGACTTAGGAGTGAACCCAAATAGGGATAATGTTAATATTTTTCTTTGTAGGGTCGAAATCTTCACCCCATCGTATGAGAAAAAGGCTCCTTTTGCCTAGAAACCAGGGACATCCTGTTAAAATGTGGTTAGCATACTCCATATTATTAAAATGGATAATGAAGAACCCTCGAGTTAGAGATACCAACTCCAAGCTACCTACCAGTTGCCATTTACCCGTCGCCCAAGACCTGATAGTCTCCATGTTCGGCCTACCTCCAAAAAACTTGCCTACTAGGGAGAATTATTCCATTAAAAGAAAAGGGCTCATG
Organism: Wollemia nobilis; assembly: GCA_028583015.1. NCBI lineage: Eukaryota > Viridiplantae > Streptophyta > Pinopsida > Araucariales > Araucariaceae > Wollemia > Wollemia nobilis. Next base: position 1,791,975 of record JAQPPZ010001870.1, read on the forward strand.
GAACTTGTTGGGGCTGAAATTTTATTATTTACAGGAACTAGGGGCAAAAGAGAGAGAACCTCCTTTCTTTTTCCTCTAAGAGTCTCAACAAAAGACAACCACTTCTTGGGCCCCGCATTGTCCTTCGTATATTTTTTTTCGGGGTCTTTCTGAGGAGGGTCGGGCCTCCATGTGATGCCCACATCAAAATCTACCATAGCCTAATTTCCTTCTTCTAGATCCTCACTTGATCCATGCTCGAGGTTCCCACCCACCCCTTCCGTACCTACTCTACCTCTACCGCCTTGGCTGAGGTTTAGCGGGTGCAGTGGGAGTGAGAGTTTGAATTTTTTGGGCAGGAATTATGACAACTTATAAAAAAATGATATACATATTTAAAAAAGGAGGACCAATAATAACCAACTCTCATAATTTTATGGTCAATAGCATTTGGAGAAAATGACCTCCACATAAACCATAATGATATTCTTTTAGTATTTTGGGGACTTCTTTCTCAAATGAGTAGAGAAGCAACACACCATATGGATATTAGTCTTTAAGAGAGATCTTATTTAGGTTTCTAAAATCTACACAAATCCTAATCTCACCATTTTTTTCTAACTAGATCTAGGTTTGCCAACTAAGAAAAAAATTTCACCTTCCTGATTATCTTGGTATCCAATAACTTTTGCACTTCTTTATGCATAATTGGATGCAAAGAGGGATTGAAATATCTTTATTTTTAACTAAAATGGTTGGTATCCTTCTGAAGGGGTATTATGTGAGTCATCATATTTGTGTTGAAGGTTTTCAGATCCTCATAACTCCAAGCAAAAGTATCACTTTTCTTTTTCAGGAATTTGATATATTGTTGCTTCTCTTTTCTTGATAGGTCTTTATTAATCCTAACAATCTTGGGCTTTTCTTTTTTTCTGGTATTAATTTCCTCTACATCAGAATCCTAAACCAGATTTTTATATGCTTTATCAAAGTCATCAAACAAACTCTGTAAAGATACCAAGCCCTTGGGGATCCTATTGGTCTTTAGTTGTATGAATTTTGTGGGTTCTCCAATAACATCCTTTAGTTTTTATTCATCACTTTCATCACAAATGACATAAAAAATTATTTAGCATAGTCATAAAATCATTAATGTGTATATCATCATGAAAAACTTGTAATTATACCATATTATCAAGGATAGATGGATTATAAAAAGATATGGTTGGAAATATATCCATATACCAAGTGTATATTTTAGGGCTATCCATTCTAGAAGCATTAATTGCCAATAGATTTGCATTGTGATTTTGTGCTCTAGGAATGTATTGCAGATCAAAAAACAAAAATCTATCTATTTCATCCAACACTACTTGCTTATATTACTTTAATCTAGGGTACTTTGTTTGATATTTCCATTTGATCTATTTAATTATTAGCTTAGCATCCCCAATCAATTTGAGTAATTAATATCAAATTCCTTAGCCCTAGCAATAAAACTTCACACTCAACAACATTATTTGTATAAGAAAAGTCTAACATGTATGGTATGCCAAGATAACTTCCATTGATGTTTGTCAATAGTACCCTAAATCCTGCTTCTACTCAAGATTTTACCCCATCAAAGGTCATAGTCCATAACTTTGAAGTTAGAATTCTATCATTTTTTACATCCACTTCAACCTTCAATTTTGGATCCATATTCTTAGCATCAGGTATTTATAACAAGAAAGGAGAATTTCAAATAGAGTAAATCCTTGTCTTTTTTCTCAACTAAATTCATGATACTAACTATATTATCATTAGGATCCCTGAATTCAACTGAATACCTATTGGAGGATTTTATTTTCAAGATGAGTTTTTCCTTACCCTGCATCATGATAGTGACATATGACCAATCTAATTGAATAGTACCACCTAACTGCTCTACCCAATACCTAAAGATTAAGATGGAATAGAAACGATCTACATCTAAAATTGCAACATCCATTACAACACCTTTCTTAGGATATTATTCAAGATGGACAAGAAGTACGGTGATAATACTTACACAAGGTACTATCCTGTTATCCATTACAAAAATAAGGTGTGCTCTTTATAATAAATCAAACCTAACTAATCGGTTACCTATTTTGACATCACATTCATGGAAGCACCACTATCAAGAATGCAGTTATGAATAACATATTATTTCCCATAGCTTGATGTGTACCTTAGTGTTTTATAAAATATTTTAACTGAATATGGGGCTTTGACTACATTATTTTCAAGGTCTATAGAGATTTTAGGCTATCCGCCTAACTGATCAGTAAGTTTGAAGGCTCTACATACCTGATATCGATACTTTGGAATAGTCATTAACTCCCCAAAAGTGATGTTGACCTTATATTTGGAAACCTTTATACCTAGATAAAAGTGATCTTTCTTATCATAAATTTATTTTCTAGTTCTCTAATTAGCCAAGTCATTTTGCTACTTTTGGATAATTTCTTGTACATTAGGATCTTCAAGAATCATTTGCAGATTCATATGATTTATCTTTTTATGTGAGATTACTCCTATAATTTTCTCTTTTTGTGTAGGTCCTTCATCAATTTTATCCTCCACTATTTTATTTCTAATATTGATAGCATGTATTCTCTCTAAATACTCAACCTCTTCTACTATAGGTATAATATTTCCCTACTTAATTCTATCAATATGGTATTATAATACTCACCTGAGTGTTAGAGTTAGAGTATATTACATCATTTAGATCATGTCTACCTTAGTTACATAGTGTAGAAGATTACTTTAGGGGGAAGTTATCTAGTTACTTCAAGCAATGTAATAAATGCACAAGTGGTAATGTGCAATTTGTAATGTGCAAGGTGTCCCCTTGTACAACTCGGTAGAGTGTTGGCCAAGAAATTTATCTTCCTATATAAAGGATCTAATATAAAGTCCATATCAAGTTCTTATCAAGTGCATTGTAGTATATAGTAGAATATTACTCCTATATGGAGTACAATATAGCTATTTAGCTCATATTAATGGAGTGACTATTTCCTCCATACTATAATGTATTTTCGTCATTTCTATTTCTAGTATATTTCAATCATATTGCAGATTGAATTGCTTTCATATTTATTGCATATTATTAGGACATGTGTTAGATCTCTTCCACTGTATGTATCCTCAAAAGATAACAGTGGTATCAGAACCATAATAAATCAAGATATGAGGACCTACTTCCATCATAGTACCTCTTTGCACTTTTGTAAATTGGATTTTCCAGTGTGCACCACCACTTACAAAAGTCATCACAAGATAAGTCTAGTAGATCAAGAGGAACAAGGAGAGTCACAAGTGAGGACTGAAATAAATCTTAGCTACAGAAATTTTGAGATTATATTTGGCTAGAGTCTTTCCACAAAGTTGCAGAAAAACTAAAGACTATGACTAAACATTCAAGCCACTAGATTAACAAATCAACTAGTGAAGATTATTATCTCTAGAATTACAAATTCTTCAATTCCAATTTCTAGCAACTTATTGAGATTCAACAAAAGTTTGGAAAGCTTCCTACAAGAGACTTAGGAATAATATCTTCTTAGAATCATTCTAGCACTTACAAAAACAAGGAAGAAGATTCAATATTTCAAAGACCTCGAGAAAGGTCCCATTACAAGAGCTGCAATCTTAAAAAGTACAAAAGTGAAGAAAAGTCTGCAGTAGCCTTATAGTAGAATCAAGGAAGAAGAGACTCCAAAAGTTGAGTCAAAGAAGGAGATAGGATATTGGTGATATCCATTCAAGATCAATACTTGCAAAGTGTAGAAGCAAAAATGGCCATAGAAGCCTTGATCAAGAAAAAGGATGTAGAAGTATTAGATCTGAATAAGACTTCCGAAAAGAATTCCTGATTTAGAAGATAAATTCTTGATTCATAAGAATAATCCAAAGAAGATTCCTTGAAGAATACTTTAGAAAAGAATACTTGATTTAGAAGATAAATTACTGATTCATAAGAATACTCCAAAGAAGAGTTCTTGAAGAATAATTTAAAGAATATTTCATGATTCAGAAGATAAATTATTGATTCAAAAGAAAACTCCAGAAAGGATTTCCTGAAGAAGACTCCAGAGAAGAGTCCAAGAAATAAGATATTAGTGATCTCCTTTATTGATTAAATATTTCTTCATTAAGGAGCTAAAGAGATCAAGAGAAGATCTCGTTGAAAAACTTCCATTCTTGGAAGAAAGAGAAGTACTAGGAGTCTCTTGTACAAATATAAAAGTAGTAGAATATCATCACCAACACTTTCAAAAGTATAAGGTTGAAGAAAAGGTCTCAATTGGAAGATCGTAGAAGTTGCAAGATAGAAGACATTAGAGAGGTATTGAGAAAAAAAGGAAGACTTGGAGAGCCTTGTTGCAGAGCTTGTAGAAGCATCGTCAAAAATATTCCTATGAGGACTCGTTGGAGAAATCCACTACCAAGGAGAAAAAACCTAAAAGTGAAAGACTTGGGATAATTGTTGCCATCCAACAACAAGCCCAAGAGAAGAAAAATTTAGCAAGGAGTACCAAATCCTAGAAGAAGAATCTAGTGAATACCTCAAGACATTCAAAATCTTGAGAAGAAGAAGATCCTGTTTGAAGTTAGAATTCGACAAGAAGTTTGAAGGCAGATTCAAACTAAACAAGCCTACCAAATCCAAGTGATTTGGAGATTACCTCTCACAATAAGAAGGCATAGTTTAGAGAAATAATTTCTCTAAATCTAAAATAGAAAATCAAATATCACTAGAAGGATCAAACCACCAAATCCAAGGCTCAATACAGAAAGTTCAAGGCTACAGTTTGGTGAAGCAGGAAGCTATTTAAGACAACCAACAAGAAGCTAGAAATTCAACCATTACAAGGAAGCAACATGGTGAATAAAAAACACCAAGTTCTACATCTATTTTAGAAATTGTCAAAGAGGTAAGCAACTTGGGTGCAATTATGTTTATTAACTAAACATCAAATTGGATTATTATCAAACTTCATTAAGGCACCATATTTAGATTAAAAGTTGTAGAAGGATAGATTGCATTATAGTATTCAAGTGCAAAAATGGAAAATTCATTTTAAGGATTATTTGCAAATTAAATGGAGGTTGCATATTTTTGAAAGAAAAAAAATTATCTACCTATTTACTATCTAGAAAACAAGAAGACTATATCCTACAATATTGATTGTAGTGAATTTTTTTTATAGAATATTCACTAAGGGTAAATTACATATTACTCTCAAAATTTACAGAGATTATTAAGTGCATCTGAAATTATTTTGAGAGTTTATTTACAAGAGCAATAAGGTGAGATTATTGTTACCATTAAAAGTGCATTATTAATCCATTGTCACTATACTAGTTGATCTCTAACTAGTTACTCTCAAAAGGGGTTAGTTTGTGTTTGTTGATTGTTAAATATCAAGGACACAAAAACCAATAGATTATAAAAGTGTCTATAGACACTATTTGGTGCACATTTTATGTAGCATTTCGTGTCCCAAATAATCCATAAAAATTAGATCAGATTCCTCCAAAGAGTGGAGAAGAAAGCCACCATCAACATTGGTAATAGAAGCTTCAAATTGAGACGTGGTGAGTCTTAGATTCAAATTGCACTAAAATCTATTTATAGGAAAAATAGTATAGAAATTACCTTTACAAAAAACTTCTATCTTAGTGGTTATTAGCTTGGGTTTATTACCAAAGTAACCAAGCAAAGGAGATAGTTGTCTAGCAAAAGAGACAACATCAAATCAACCATTACCTGCTTCAAAAGCTACCATAAAAATAGAGACTGTAAAATAGGTGCAAAGAGGCATCTTATTCTCAAAAGTATTTACATTATATTGCACTACTCTAATCTACCCTACATAGGAAGAAGGATAGGTTTTCGGTGCCAAAAGGGCACACTCTTCATAAGGAGAAAAATAGTCCAAGGTAGTCGTGTAAAAGCATTCTCCAAGAAAGGTAAAAGGGTCTTCCAAAAGGCTCATATATTCTATGATTTGGACAATTGAACCTACAAGTAAACAATACAAATAAAGGAGAAGCATTATAGGGGAATATTATCTACAAAAGGGATTTTCATAATAGGTTGAAAAAGAAGGCACAAAATATTACACTAGACGTATGTCCAAGGAGCATCATTGGAGTATTTCAAAATCCACCATAGCATTTCTTGAAGCCTTAAAAATCATTGCTCAAATCGTTGCTCCAAGTTCCCAAGGTGTTGCTCACCATTCTAGTTGGAAACAACTCACTCCAAATGCCATCGAATGCATACAAAAAAGGTGGATCTAGGTGTGTTTTATTGTTAATAAGGGTATTGCAAAGATAAATTGAAGAGGATTTACGTAGAAAGCTCATGCATAAAGATAAGGTGGCATTTGTCACCTAGAAGAAAATCCTAACATTTTCTACACAAGCGCTCATCCATTGCAAGCTTGACCAAGAAAATGTTTCAAGAAAAAAGGTTGTTGTGAGCACTCATCCAAGACTATAACGCTCATCCTGTACCTAGAAAAAATTCACAAGTGGCAATAAGCATCTTCTCATACCTCAAGTGCTCAAAGATAACCACCATGATACTTGTCACTCACTCCAAGATTCAAATCTTATTTGAAGTGCTAAATACCAAGGAATAATAACATTCAAGGCCGAATTTGTAGTAGCACTACAAGTTGAGTTCATGGAATATTTACGTAGCATCATCAGTGTTCATACTAGTAGAAAAATAGAGCATTTAAATCTCCTGGTCAAATTGGTTAGACGTGAGGCATCCACTCTCCAAGTATTTCCATCAAAGGTATCAAGAAATAAACTATCATTTGAATTCAAGAGAAGCACCAAAGCCTACACCCATATGTTGGAGATAACGGTCAAAAGAGCACTAAAGAGTGCTATCATCTACGTCTAGAAATCAGTACTAGATATGTAGAGGTTTGGGACATTACAAATCTAAGACTTTACTTTATTCCAATTTGCTTTCATTAATAGGGAGATATAAGGTATAATATAAGGTTGAAACATTAATAGAAATCAACAATACTTGAAAGCAATATTAAAAAGGAAAATATATATTACATAGCCTAATATTTGCTATATAAAACATAGGAGAAATAAGGATTTCTAATTGGATATATTAAACATTTAATGTTGTTGTAGACACCAAATCCTAGCCACTTGTCATCCATGCATCATCCAATCACCACCGTCCATTATTTATATATATATATATATATATATGTTTATATATATAAATATAAATATTATATATATATATATGTTTATATATAAATATAAATATTTTATATATTTATATTTATTTATTTAATATAAATATATATTTATATTAATAAATCATAACCATTCATCATGATTTAATATCAGCCATCCACTTAATATGTGTCACAATCAAAGTCATAACCTTAGCCCTTCATCATGATTTAATCTCAGTCATCCGCAGGTGTTGTCAAAACCCTAGCATGTTGAAGGCAAGTTATAAAAGGTCATTCATTCTCATGAATGAAGGTTAAGGAATAGATCAAAGATTAAGCAGATCTATTGCATCCATCTTGTGGGTTAGTTTTCTGCACCCACCTATTTTGTTCCATGAAGATAAAGGAGGGGTATTTTGAAAAGTGGCTATGGAAAATATGGATGAAGAAATGAGTCACTTCTAGGCCATCAACCATACAAAATTTCCATCTAAAATAAGGTAAGTCAAAGGAGGCCTTTTATAGAAGAATAGGCTATGAACATATCATAGGCACTCCCAAAACTCCATTCGTAAGCAAAAGAAATTGGGAAAATATCAGGATAACAATGGAAAGAAAAGTAATCCTAGATTTTCGTTCAAGTGATAAATGCATATAGACAAAGAATTAGAAAGCAGATGTAGAAGGTGGTAGACCCAAATTTCCATCCAAGGTTTACCCAACCACAAGAAAAATAGAAAGAGAAGGAAGAAGAAGATAAGCAGGGGCTCCCATTTATCCATCATGGGAGAATGCAATCTAGATGTAAGAATGGGGTTGAACCAAGATGTGCATTCAACCCAAAGCTCTATCCTATCCAATAATGAATGCACAAAGGCCCAACCATGTAGAAGGCTCCTCAATTTCAAACTTTCTCTTCCCGCCAATGTTGTTAGAGCACTAGATCCAAGGATGCAACATATGAGCAAATTTAATAACTAATCAAGTCAAGTACATAAGGTGGTAGATGAAGAATTGATGCAGTGTGGCTACCTCAACTCACAAAGAAACATCTATAGGAAGTGGTGGCATCAAGTTCATTAATTATCAAAGGAAGGCTCAGATAGAGAATATCAGTAGCTCCTATCCGGACACAGTGGAGAATATTCCATCTATGACAGAGCGATCACAAAAGAGATCATTCAAACTAGCTGGATATTGATATTTTGATCCACCATTAATGAAATATTAATTAGTCTTTCAAAATCCCACTCCTGGAAGGGGCTATATATACATGTTTGTAATATATGTTTTAGTGTCAGCTCTCCAGTCATTACAACCTGCATGTATAGTTTGATGCATTCAGTAATATAAGTGGATTACTATCTGACCTTCAATTGTTTTCATGTATGTATGATCTTGCTCTGTTGATTATTTCTGCTAAAGTTAAATGAATGAACTAGCTTTAATTTTGATATCTGGATTTCATGTTGTTTATTCTTTAATTTTGGAATTCTCAGTAGAGTTATATGCGTAAATGATTAATGAAATTAGTGGTTGGTCTGTTAGGTAGTCCATGAATGTTTTTTATGTTTCAAAATTATTGGGCATGTATCTTGATGCGATTGGATCTGCACCACATTATGTTCTAGCTTTACGTTCTCCTTGATCTCTTTTCCTTCCCTTTTCCCCAAGCGTTTAGTTAGAATTTACAAGGAGTCAACCTTCTCCGGAGATTGACCCCAAGGTTTATGATCTTGGGGTCATTCAAAGTTGGTCGAGGTCTATGGGTGCGTAATCCTTACCATTAGATAAAATTTTGACCAACAGTTTTTGGTACGCCCGATGGGACACTTTTCCATATTTTGGATAAACAAAAGGATTGGTGATACCCGATTTTGTCTAGATTTCCTAATCACCTAGTGACTCCATCAAAGACATACCTAGAAAGCCATATCGACCCTATAGTTGTTTCATGATTACAAGACATAGGGCCAGTATTTTAGAAGAACCAGTTGAGTTTTGGAAGTTATCCTCCAGAAAGCAACAGCCTGAGTTGATCATTGAGGCCTCTGATTCTATTGAAGAACAAGAGCAAGATCAGATTGATACTCAATTGGTACCCATATCCCAAATATCCATTTTGCATCAAATAACAATGGCCCAAAATCAAAACCTAGGAGTCCCTAACTAGAATAATACAGGACCCCTTAACCTGGCTGATCAACATGCGATTCCACAAGAAACCTTAAAAGCCCTTCCAACCTATGATGGTACAAGAAAAATAGCGTATGAACATGTTCAGGATGTAGCATCATTGATGCATAACATCCAAGATGAGGATGTGATGGTCAAATTATTGGTCATTTCTTTGAAAGGAAAATTGCTTTATTGGTATAGAACTCTACCTAATGGGAGTATAAATTCCTGGAATGCTTTGGCATCCAAGCTAATAGAAGAGTTCAATGAGCAAGCAGACCCATTTTCCTTGCTCACTCAGTTCACAGTGATACAAAGACATCCACAAGAATATATTATGAATTTTAATATAAGGTTTAGTCGTACCTAGGAAAGAGTGCTTGATGGTCTTACAAAAACCCATGAGCAACCTGTTTAGTATTATCTAAGAGCATTTAGTTCAGATATAGGACTAATGATAAGGTAATCAAATGCTCTTGATTTCCCTAAGATATTCCAAGAATCTACAAATGTAGAAAAAATCCTTATTGCTATAGGCAGATTTCCTCCCAAACTTTTGATGCCTATTCTTCTTGAGTTCCTTAATAGTCAACCATAGTTAGTTGTTCTAGTACCTGCTTATACAACACTTCCACCTCCCATGGGATTTTCTCAATGGTCTAACACACCTGCAGTGCCAACACTTCTCACCACTCCTGTAATACCGTCTCTCCCTGCTCCACCTACAATACCTACATTACCCACTATGGATTCACAAGTTGCTACCTTACGGGAGATGCAAGATTTTATAAAAAATCTATCCAATGAGGTTACCATGATGAAAATGAGGGAGGTCAAAAGAAACTTCCAACCAAGAAGGTTCCCATATGTGGTAAAATATCAGTTCACTTCCACTAGTAGGCCACCAGAGAGAACTAATGCAATCCTTATTAATGAAGGAAGTGAGCCTTCAACTTCCATGTCTAATTTAGACTATTGGTGTTCTACATGTAATGATCCTCATGGGGAAAATACCTGCATGATGCATCAACACTATATGCAGAGAATGGCCATTGAGAGGGCAAAAAGAGTTCAAAAGGGATAAATCAACATGGTAAAAAATAATGAACATAATTTCATGGTGCCATCAGTGGAGCAAGTCTCTATCTTGACGAGATCTAGAAAGAAACCACTACAAGTGAACCCTGAAGAGCCCAACCCCATGAAAACTGCTACTGATGATCCAAAAGAAAAGAAAGTTGAAAGTAATGCTCCTCAAAAGGTTCCCTTTAAAAAGCTTCTACAACAATAGAAAGAAGATCCTAAGCCCAGTGAAACTCAATCAAAAGTAATGGAGACTCAAATGGAGGCTAGAGATAAGCTTAAATATCCATCCTTGACAAAGCGTCAATGGATTGAAGCTACCCATGAATACAAGAGTAAGTTTGAAACCCATCCAAAATATAAGGATAGGCAGTCCAAAATCCCCACCTTCAATATTGTGGAAGAATTAAAGAAAACCCCCTCAAGGGCCAGTATGTATGATGCTTTGCTAATCCTCGGATAGATTGATCTACTTCAAGCCTCCCTAAAAATGATTAAGGACCAAAGCAAAGTCCAACTAAAATAGAATCTGGTTCAAAGCAACTCTATTATGGGAGGCGAAAAGAATAAACCTTCACCATTTTACCTTTCTTTGGAAATGGAAGGATGGGTTGTGCATAACTGCATGATAGATTCAGGTGCCACCACTATAGTCATGCCTAAAGTGGTATGTGATGTCATGGGAATGGAATATACTAGAATTTGTCCTAGTGTGTTGCAGTTGGATGGTACCCCAATAAAAACTATTGGGGTTATCAAGGATGTACCCATGGTTCTCCATAGATTACCTCAGGTCACTATTATACAAGAAATTGTGGTAGTAGACCTAGAACCATACTTTGGGATGTGCCTTTCCAGGGAATTCACTACCAAGTTGGGGGGATACCTTTCTCTTGATTACTCTCATATGGAAATCCCATGTAAAGGAAGGAGGGTGAAAATCTATTCAGAAAAACCATCTTCTTTTCATATAGAAAGGTTAGAGGAAATAGACCATCAAGAAACCACAATAAATGCTATTATTGAGGAGGGAGATCTCATAGAAGAAGCCTTGGAAGAACTACAAATGGAAGATCAATTTTCTATAAAAATGTCAATGCTATAATAGAAACAGGGGTTGGTACTTATACAATTGAGAAACCAGAGACAAAAAAGCCAGTCACCCAAGAAGAACCTCTGTCTTCATCCCATCAGTTATGGAAACTATATTTCGATGGAGCAAGATGCAAAAATGGTGCAGGAGCCGGAATAGTCTTGATTTCTCCTGAAGGAGCCCAAAAGGTTTTCTCATATAGATTAACATGGAGTTGTACTAATAATGTAGCAGAATATGAAGCCCTTTGTTTGGGACTAAAAAAGGCAAAAAATCTGGGTATCAAGCAACTCCAAATATTTGGGGATTCTAAGTTGGTGATTAATCAAATTACTAAAAAATGTATTAGTAAGCAACATTACTTAAAAGCCTACAAGAACAAAGTATGGGACCTATTAGAAACATTTGAGGCATTAAATATTAAAGCTATTCCTAGGGATCAAAATAGGCATGCTAATATATTGGCCTCCATAGGAGTAAATTTTTGTCCGGTGTCCAATACCATTCACAAAGAAAAATCAGTTAGGTTGGTATATAGACCATCCATCCTAGATAAAGACATATTCTAGCAAGTATTTGAAAATGATGAACAAATAGTGGATTTTCTAATTCATGAAATGAATTGTTTAGCTGATGGGTCCTCCAAAGCTAAAGATGATAAAGAAGAAGAAGGGTTTATCCAACTTAAAAATAATCACATTCCAAAAGGACTAATCATCTTGAAAATCCTGTTTAATAAAAGTGATCGACCAAAAGGTCATAAGATGAAAGTTGACTCCAAATATTATAAGGAAGTTCAAATTTTAGTGGGAAAAGATATGAAGATAGGGGTAGATTGCTCAGATGAGGAAGTCCACCAAATTCAAGAATTGTGTAGAAGATATGATGATATTATCGCATGGACATATGATGACCTCAAAGTATATAGTAAAGATGTTATTCAACACACCATTGAGTTGGAGCCTGATGCAAAGCCTTTTTGATAAAAGCAGAGACCAATAAATCCAAAAATAGAAGCCCTGATGAAACAAGAGTTGTTGAAATTATTAAATGCCAAAATAATTTATCCCATTAAGCACTCTACTTGGGTAGCTAACCTAGTTCTAGTCAAAAAAAGAATGGAGATATTAGGCTTTGCATAGATTTTCGTAATCTAAAAAAATTCTCTCTGAAGGATCATTATCCTCTACCATAGATAGATCAAATATTGCATACAGTGGTAGGAGCAGAATGATTCTCATTACTAGATGGCTTTTTAGGATTTAATCAAGTTTGGGTTAAATATGAAGATCAACATAAGACAACATTCACCACTAAATGGGGAACATATGCATACCAAAGGATGCCATTTGGCCTATCTAACATTGGTGCTACCTTTCAAAGGGCAATGGATCTGGTATTTGGTGAATTGGTTAATAAAGTAATTGTTATCTACTTAGATGACATGATTGTTTTTTCTCACAAAAGGTAGGATCATGTGGAGCATCTCCAACAAATATTTGAGAAATGTAGAGAGTTTGAAATATCATTGAATCCAAGGAAATCAATCTTTGTTGTGCAAGAAGGTAAACTCTTGGGACATGTTGTGTCAAAAGCAAGGCTCACCATAGACCCAGATAGGGTCAATGCCATATTAGAATTGCCAATACCCATGAATAAGAAGGCACTTCAATCTTTCTTTGGGTAGATCAACTTTGTGCGAAAGTTTATGTCTGACTTTGCATAGATAGTCAAGCCTATGACTCAAATGCTTAAAAAGAATGTTGAGTTCAAATGGACAGATGCCCAAAAATATGCTTTTAGGAGCATTAAGGAAGCTATTTCATGAGCTCCAGTTCTCATTAATCCTAATTATTCTAAGGACTTTATTTTGTATGCCTTTGGAGTAGAAGAAAGTTATGCAGTAGTTCTGATGCAAAAGGGAGATGATGATAATGAAATATCAATCACTTTTATCAACCAAACTTTGCATGATTATGAGGAAAGATATAATTTCATAGAATGACAAGTATATGCTGTTATAAAATCCCTCAATAAATTCAATAATTTTATCTCACAGAGTAAGATAGTAGTATATGTGATACACCCATATGTTAGAAGCTTCGTAATATAAGGAGAATGGGGTGATCGAAAGGTTGGCTAGACAACAAAGATTCAAGAGTTTGATGTAGAAATTTGACCAACAAAGTTGGTCAGGGGGCGAGCGCTCTGTCAACATTTGGCAAAAGTAGCAGTGATAGACTCTAACATGTGTATAGACGTAGTAGATAATCCTAAATTAGCACAAAAAAAATATCATTTCACCCCTGGATCATCCACTTGACTTCCTACCTTAATTATAGCAAGTTCTCGGAAGGATTGATAAAACCACAAAGACACATATACAAGTTGCAAGCTAGAAAATATACGTTAGTTAAAAACATTCTATATCAAAATAACTTTGATGGTGTTTTATTGCATTGCATACACTAAGAAAAAGCAAGGGAGTTACTAGAGGAATTTCACTCTGGATTCTTGGGAGGCCATTATTCGACATAAATCACAACAGCCAAAATCTTGAAGGCAAGATTCTACTAGCCTTCCATATTATCAAACGCATTCAAGTTAGTCAAAAAATGTGATAAAAGTCAAAGATTTGCTGGGAAGGAAAATCACCATGCCATGCCTTTGAAGCCAATAGTAGTGGAAGAAACTTTTCAGCAGTGGGGGCTAGATTTTATTGGAGTCATAAATCCAAACTCATTAGCAAGATGTAAGTATATTCTTACAGTAAAAAATTACTTTACTAAGTGGACTGAGGCTGAAGTAACTAAGCAGGTTGACCAACAAACAATCATTGACTTCTTGGAAAGATTAATTACTAGATTTGGGGTTGTTGTGACTCCTTCACAATGACCCAAAAAGTTGGGGACCCACTTGAAATTTGAAAATTGTTCCAAATTTCATTTTTGCTTGTTGCTGACTGCCATCATCATTTGGATGTAAAAAAAGTTCATCTTCATAAAAATTGTCTTGTAATTCATTTCGATGTCATTTGTTTTGGTCTCAAGATCCAATAGGTTTTCTTTTGGTGTTGTGTGGTTTTTTTGTGGTTAAGTTCATTAGGTTATCTACATTGGTTTTGATATGTTCATGTTGTGGTAGTTAGGATGACTATGTTAAGTTTATTTTTATTTTTATGTTATATAGTTGATTTATGTTGTGTTTTGTTTTGATTAGTAAGTTCCTTTATATTAATTCTTTTTGTTGTAATTCTTTTAGATTTGTTGTTATTTTTGGTAAATTTTTTATAAAGTGTTTTTTTAGTTTGTATAGTGTAGTTGATGTTGGTGTTGTTTTAAGTCATTTTTATTTTTTACTTGTGATTGTTATTTTATTTATTTTTATGTATTTTTTTATTTTTAACATTACGTTGCTTTGTGTTTTAAAGATAGAATTTTTAAATGTTTTAAATTAGAATAACATTGCTTTATGTTTAAAGATATAAAGTTTTTTTTGTAAAAAGTTTTAAATTAGCATTAAGTTGCTTTGTGTTTCAAGATAGAATGTTTAGATTTTAATATATTTAAATGTTTTAAATTATAAAATTTTGATTTTTATAATTTAAAACATTTAAATCGATATTTCTAATAAAATATTTTTGTGTTTGTAGGTATTCGAGGCATAGTATGTAAGGAGAGTAAGAGGTGCTGAAAAGGTGAATTATTAGTTAGTGCAAATGATACGTGATGGATGATGTGGATTATAGGGCATCAATGTTAGACAACATTCGTGTGGCAATGCAACTTATAGTGGCAACATTTAAGTGACAGCACAGGCAATCATAGATGGACACAACTTTTAATATGGATACAATCTTCACGTCAAAAAATCAAAATAGATACCCAACCAATAGTTCGAGAGGACTGCAATATAGAGACAGTGATATCAGTAGGAATAGGGAGTTGATGGTGCTTATTCTTTCAAGGAAGGTTTTCATGCATTCACATTCTTGTTCATGCTAGGTTTATCAAACGAAGGCTCAAGTGGATGACAAAATATTAATTTGTAGCAGATGTAGCGATTTGAACTTATTACTAATGAATAACAATAGAAGAATCATGGTGCATATACACAATAGTAGATGAAGCATATGGTGCTCTTCGAGCAGTGGATACATGGCAATAAACAGTAAGAATAACCAAAGTTTGCAGATTACCATAATAAAGAAGAGCATCAATGTCAAATATTATGGTCACCAGAATATCGAGGTTTACAGTGGTCGTAGCGCAAGCGATGCACGCATATGATAGAAAATAATTCACTGAGCAAATAAATATTAATAATTCAAAAATTTGTTAAGGATGATGCGTCACAAATATGATTCTCTTAAGACGGGTGGAGATTTAAATATTTGGGGATTCACTTGTTATAAGATAAATTTTATTATATACTTTGATTTAAAGTTATGTAATATGAACTTCATAGGTTATTAAGGCACATGTAAACTCGTATATTAATAAAGGTACATGTAGGGTTTTGCTCGTGGTTTTCACAAATTAGTTTTTAGAACTGTGGAAGAATCGAAAGTAGAACAGACACAACCAATTTGATAACGAGTTATATTGTTGATAAAAGGAGAAAGGAATGAAGGATAAAGGGTTAGAAATTTGTTGCAGAGCAGAGCAAAAGGAAGGATTTCAAAAGGAGAAAAGGCAAGAAGCAAAAATCTACAATGAATGGATTTCCAGGAGATCCAAAATTTTTATTGTAATATCTGATCATTATCAAATTGTTTTATGGATTCAAATAAGCAACCAATTTATTGCTTTACTGTATAAAATTCTGGTGGGCATAAATTAGGTTTAAGGTCTTTGTGTTTTTCATACTGTATTTTTGTTTGTCCAAAAGTAAAACTTATCTCTCTACTTTAGATCTTTTACAATTTATTTTATATCAAGTTTTGCATATTTTTAACCTAGTTCAAGGTTATAAAGTCAAACTTTATAACTAGGTTAATGAATAAATTTATTATTCAGATATAAAATTTAATTAATATCTGAATAAATAAATTTATTAAAGATAAATGATTATTCTAATTTCCAACTTCAATTTCATGAAGTTGAGGAACTAGAATTGATATCTTCTCATTAATTAGTTTGGATTTATTATAATCTAATTTTGATTTATTCATATATCCAATCTACATATATGAGATATTCATTTATTCTTCAATTTCCAATGCATTAAATATTGAAAGAATAAATAGTGTAGGAGGGAAATTATTATGACTTTAATTTGATAAATGATTATTTTGATCTTAACTTTAAACTCATAAAGTTGAAGTTCAAAAAATTGATATCTTTTACATTGAATAATTTGGATTTATTATAATCTGAATAGATTTATCCAAAAGATCCAAGCTTTTTATTTGATGCTCATATTTATCTTTAAATATTTAATTTAATAAATATTTAAGGAATAAATATTTCAAGAAGATGATTCCTATGAAATTTATTTTGCACATTATAAGTTTAAAAGTTCATAAATAGATTTATATTAAACTCTACTTCAATGATTAGTAAGTTCCAAAACTTTATAATTTGAGTTTAATAAATTTATAATTTTGTTCATTATTCAAATATTTCAATTTTAATTTTATATTTGAATGAGCAAATATCTATTAGTAAATGAAACCTTAGTTTTGATTATTATGAAGTCCAAAACTTTATGATTAAGGTTTACATTTTATAAATCTATTAAAATTTATAAACTTTTATTTTATTAAAGTTTAGCGAATTTTAATGGTAATTAAAATTCTAAATTAGATTGTTATTTCAAATTCATTGAAAGCATTTTAATTAAGGTATTATGTCTAGACTATAGAATGAATTTGCACAAGTAGATCAAAATCATAAGGTAAATTTATCTATTATTTTTTGGAGAAAGAATTTGTGTAAAAGGCACTTAATACATGATGAATACAAAATTAATTACCTAATTCCTAGGCCCCTTGTTAACAGTAACTTGCAAACTATAGATATTATTCAAGCATTTATTTACGCACATATTAATAACACATAAAACATTAAGTGAGAACCTTGGAGAAACGTACTTTCTTTACAAGAGGGGATTTTGAATCATATTTGTCGAGTGGTTTTTGTGACAGGAAAAAATCTTCCTCAACAAATTGATCCTAGGAGGGCATGAAAATAGGTATTTGATTTTAAGCATTTGAAATAAAAAAATGACATTTCTCTATTTACGATGCATTAATGTGGATCTGCCATAAATTTGGAAATATAGTTAAAATTCAGTTGTTGAAAATTCTTCACACAATATTTCATGATGAAATTGGTTCAATGGCAAAAAATGATTCACCTTTTTATAAGCATGATGGAACGATTACGACAGAAGAACATATTCATGCATATAAAAACATTATGTTTCATTTTAAAATTACATATGAAAATATTCTTTGTAGAATATTTCCATACACATTAGATGAAGTTGCTCATGATTGGTTATTAATTTACCTGTAGAATTTGTTAATTCTTGGGCTCATCTAGAAACAATATTTCTCAAAAAATTTGAAACTTTGGTTAACACATATTTGTTATCAAATCAGTTTACCTCTATATATAAATAATCTAATGAATCTATGAGCCAATTTAATGATATATTCTATAGGTTATATACTGAAATAGAGACATATTTCATCATTTCAAAAAAACAAGTCCTTCAAATATACTTGGAATCCTTAGATGTATTTACTTCTACGTGCATAAGGATAAGTATTAAAAAGCCATCATTGTCTAGAGCTTACAAGAAGGCAATATTCATAGAACAAAAGTATATTTTGGAAGGAATTGATGTGGATCAACAATGGTGTATTTTAAAAGATATTGAGTTAGGTCAATTATGATTACTTAATTCTAAGGCTCAAAATTAGATGTCACCCATGAGTTAGATAGAGACACAACCTTCTCCCATGATGAATTATTCCTCAGGAGATATGGTTTTAAATCAATGCCAACCTTCTAATATGGCACCTGTGAATATAATGATGTCTAATGTGAGCAATCAATGTGATGAAATTGAATGTCCCAATTTTACAACCACCTTTATTGATCAGGAGGAAGAGTAAGTTTCAAAACCAACATTCACTAACGAGGTTTGTGATAAACAAGCTCATCAATATGTAGAAACTAACTCAATTTTAGAAACATGTGAGCCTTTAGGAAAAAGGATTTAGATCCATTACTCACAAAGGAAGAGTGGGATAAATTTATGAAGCAAAATACAAAATATGATCCCACTTAAGGAGGTCTTGACTCACCAAAATTGGTTGAAAGTAAATTTAAAGGAAAATCAATAGATGAATCTAAAGAGTGGCTAGAAGATATGATAGAAGTTCATCACTTGTTCTCAGAAGACAATTCACAAAGGTTGGTTACAAATAAATATTGCAATGTTCACAAAAATTTGAACATAAGAATGGATTTCAGCATAGAAACCTTTGAGCCACTAAAAATGGTTGAAGGTGAATTTGAAGAAGAGTTTCTTGAAGAGCTTGAAAATTATGAGGAATATGCAATAGAGTTTCATCCCATGGATCTAGATGACCATTATTATAATTGTTTAAAAATACATGAGGAATCATTATTTGCTCATAATTCTACTGATGAAATTTCTATTTCACTTGATATACAGGATGTTGAAAATTCTACCTCAAATGAAGATTTTGAAATTTCCATACAATCAAAAAATGATGTGCCAATTGCAAAAATTGAGAAGGTTCCAAAATTGAATCATTTTGAAGATGAATTTATTGAAAACCTCGTTGAAATTGAAAATAAAAACATGGTAAATGTTTCTTATGACTCATTTGTTAATAATGAGAAAGAGGTAAAGTCATCTCTTTTACTATTGACTAATGAAAATTTGAGTACAAATTCACATGAATGGTTTGGATTTAATCTTGGTGATGACCTAAAAGAAAATGTTGATCTATTTGAAGTAAGTCAGGTGGTTGATCAAGAATATTTGTTATTTAACACATTTCATGATCAACTAGATTTATGGTTTGAAAAAGGATGGGCATATGCATAATTGGGAGGCCTAATTTTGGTATACATTGAAAAGCAGGTGTTACATGAAGACAAAGAGCTACAATATGACAATGATGGAACTCATGAAAAATTTGCAATGGCTCACCAAATTGTGGTAAATTCTACTCATGATGTGTTTATTATGGATGACAATGTAGAATCTTCACCTTTGTTATTTATGGAAATTCTAGGTAACAAGTTATATTATGTTCCCTTAGATGCTCATGATTTTGATAATAAAATATCAAGTGTTGTTAATAAGTAATTGGAAACAACTTCTAAATCTATTGCCATAAACAAAATAAAAGAAGACATGATTGAAACATTGAACCAAGTTCATCAAAATCTAACAATTCAATCTTGGATACAAAACTATAATTATTCTTGTTTTGTAAATATACTAGTTTCTTGTAAATTGTTACATGAATATGATTGGCTTAAAAACATAGGCGATGATTTTGCTTTAAAATTTTCAGAAGTTTCTTCTTATTTGAAATAAGTCCTATATGCTTGCAAAAATGTGAAATTAAGTCAAAGTGATGAATCAAGGTTTGGAATTCCCATCTTGTTGAATAAGCATAAGATCATGGATGAATCGAATCTTAAACATGGAATTGTTTATAAGTTTAAATCAAATCAGTGGGGTGTATAGGCAAAATGAAATTTATTATATGGTTTGGCCTAATTCTTTTTTGGTTAGAATAATTTAAATTTTGGCATGCATATAATTATATGTCTTTTACAATGTACCAATCGTGTTTGGGATCCAAAGAAGTGATAGCATAAATTTAGCATCATTTTGTACATAGTGTAAATTTTGTAAATAGTATTTAGGGTTTTTTGTTTTCATTTTATTTTTCACGTATTTTGTTGTTTCATGTATAATTTTTTATTTATCATTTGTTTTAGTCATTTTGTGCATGTTTGTTTACATGTTTATCAGTTTGTTAAAAGTTTTGGATATGTTTGTTATGTTGCAATAAATTGGCTTTGCCAAATTTTGGAGTTTCATTGTTTGATGTGTGTTGTTGAATTTGATAAAGTTTCAGTGAGGTTTTCTTGATTGAGGTAGTTTTTACTGAGACACTAGTCATTTGATGGTTTTGTTTGGTATTCGGTCCTGGGCCATATAGGAGGAAATTACCTGTTTTGAAAACCTATAATATTTGAAGAAAATGAAAAGTGAGATGTTAGTCTATATCTTCATGAATGTGAACTAAGATAAGGAAAATTTGAAATATTAAAATCATATTCCAAAAAATTCACGAGTACCACAAACACATTAAGGAATATCTTTTGAAATTCTGGAAGTATGAAGTTGTCAGTTTTGTAAACTAAGGTAAAAATTTTTATATACTCTTTCAGCCTTACCTGATATCTAACCCAAATGGTAGGTGAATTTGTTGCAAAGTACCATATTACCAGATATAAAAAAAGAGAGGAAAATAGAAAAAAAATTTAAAAAAATGATGAAAACAAAAAAAAATGAAAGATAAAAAAGAAGAAAAAAATGAAATGATAAATACAACGAAAAATAAAGTTAAAATATATCACCATGAACTAGATAATATCCACCGGAGCTATAGACGCTCGATTGGCAGTGAAGCTATGTTTATAATAAAGTAAATGCAACATCCAAAATTTACCTAATATTTGGGAGTTTCAGATAATCTCTACCAAAGCTATAGACGCTCGACAGACAGTAGAGCAATGCCTGAAGAGAATTAGGTAGAGGTATTTCTTCAAGGACAAATTATTCATAGCCTAAAATGTGAAATTGACAATGGAAAGGTAAATGGTTTCAAAAGATATAAAATGAATCACTTTACACACACTGAGCTAATGATGATGATTCTGATGGTTCATGTCGAATTGGTCTATTCTCATTCTCTAGATATTATTGACACTTATAATTATAATATTTGGATTTTTGTTGTTTTCAAAGTTTGGTTTTTAAGTCCAAAATGTCTAGGGATATTTATTAGTAGAGTCGCAATTTGTTGTGACTCCTTCACAAAAACACCAAAAGTTGGGGACCCACTTGAAATTTGAATTTTTTTCCAAATTTCATTTTCATTTGTTACTAACTGTTGTCATCATTTGGATGTAAAAAAAGTTCATCTTCATAAAAATTATCTTGTAATTCATTTCGATGTCATTTGTTTTTGTCTCAAGATCCAATAGGTTTTCTTTCGATGTTGTGTGTTTTTTTTGTGGTTAATTTTATTAGGTTATCTACATTGGTTTTGATATGTTCATGTTGTGGTAGTTAGGATGACTATGTTAAGTTTGTTTTTATTGTTATGTTATATAGTTGAGTTATGTTGTGTTTTGTTTTGTTTAGTAAGTTTCTTTATATTAATTCTTTATGTTGTAATTCTTTTAGATTTGTTATGTTATTTTTGGTAAATTGTTATAAAGTAAAGTGTTGTTTTAGTTTGTATAGTGTAGTTGATGTTGGTGTTGTTTTAAGTCATTTTTATTTTTACTTGTGATTGTTCTTTTATTTATTTTTATGTATTTTTGTTATTTTTAGCATTAAGTTGCTTTGTGTTTAAAGTTGTTTTGTGTTTAAAAGATAGAATGTTTAAATGTTTTAAATTAGCATAAAGTTGCTTTATGTTTAAAGATATATTTTTTTTTTGTAAAAGTTTTTAAATTAGCATTAAGTTGTTTTGTGTTTAAAGATAGAATGTTTAGATTTTAATATATTTAAATGTTTTAAATTATAAAATTTTTATTTTTATAATTTAAAACATTTAAATCGATATTTCTAATAAAATGTTTTTGTGTTTGCAGGTAGTCGAGGCATAGTATGTAAGGAGAGTAAGAGGCACTGAAAAGGTGAATGATTAGTTAGTGCAAATTATGTGTGATGGACGATGTGGATTAGATGGCATTCATGTGACAATGCAACTTATAGTGGTAGCATTTGAGTGACAATGTAGGCAATCATATACAAACACAACTTTTAATATGGAAACAATGTTTGCATCAAAAATTGAAACAGATACCCAGCCAATAGTTTGAGAGGACTGTGATATAGAAATAGTGATATCAATTGGAATAGGGAGTTGATGGTGCTTACTATTTCAAGGAAGGTTTTCATGAATTCACATTCTTGTTCATGCTAGGTTTATCAGACGAAGGCTCAAGTGGACAATGAAAGATTCATTTGTAGTGGATGTAGCGATTTGGACTTATTACTAATGAATAACAATAGAAGAATCATGGTGCGTATACGCAATAGTAGATGAAGCATATGGTGCTATTCGAGCAGTGGATACATGACAATAAATAGTGAGAATACCCAAAGTTTGTAGATTACCGTAATAAAGAAGAGCACCAATGTTAAAGATTATGATCGTTAGGATATCGAGGTTTGTAGTGGCCGCAACACAAGGGATGCATGCATATGATATAAAACAATGCTCGTTGAGCAGATACATTTTAATAATTCAAATTTTTTTTAAGGATGATGTGTCACAAATATGATTCTATTAAGATGGGTGGAAATTTAAATATTTGGGGATTCACTTGTTATAAGATAAAGTTTATTATATAACTTGATTTTAAGTTATGTAAAATGAAATTCATAGGTTATTAAGGCACATGTAAACTCATATATTATTAAAGGTGCATGTAGGATTTTGCTAGTGGTTTTCACAAATTAGTTTTCAGAATTGTGGAAGAACCGAAACTAGAACATATACAACCAATTTGATAACGAATTATGTTGTTGATAAAAGGAGAAAGGAATGGAGGATAGAGGGTCAGACATTTGTTGCAGAGTAGAGCAGAAGGAAGGATTTCAAAAGGAGCAAAGGCAAGAAATGAAAAGCTACAGTGAATAGATTTCCAAGAGATTCAAGATTTTTATTGTAAGATTTGATCATTATATCAAATTTTTTTATGGATTCAAATAAGCAAGAATTTGGTATTTGAGTCATTATTAAAATATTCAATATAGTTTTTGAAGAATTAAATCCCATTGAAGATTGCACCAATTTATTGCTTTACTATGTAAAATTCTGGTAGGCATAAATTAGGTTTTAAGGTCTCTGTGTTTTTCATACTATAGTTTTGTTTGTTCGAAATTAAAACTTATCTCTCTACTTTAGATCTTTTACAATTTATTTTATATCAAATTTTGCATATTTTTAACCTAGTTCAATTTTTATAAAGTCAAACTTTATAACTAGGTTAATAAATAAATTTATTATTCAGATATAAAATTTAATTAATATCTGAATAAATAAATTTATTAAAGATAAATGATTATTCTAATTTCCAACTTTAATTTCATGAAGTTGAGAAATTAGAATTGATATCTTTTCATTAATCAGTTTGGATTTATTATAATCTGATTTTGATTTATTCAAATATCCAAACTACATATTTGAGATATTTATTTATTCTTCAATATTCAATGCAATAAATGTTGGAGGAATAAATATTGTAGGAGGGAAATTATTATGAGTTTTATTTGATAAATGATTATTTTGATCTTAACTTTAAACTCATAAAGTTAAAGTTCAAAAATTGATATCTTTTACATTGAATAATTTGGATTTATTATAATCTGATTAGATTTATCCAAAAGATCCAAGCTTTTTATTTGATGCTCATATTTATCTTTAAATATTTAATTTAATAAATATTTAAGGAATAAATATTACAAGAAGGAGATTCCTATGAACTTTATTTTGCACATCATAAGTTTTAAAAGTTCATAAATAAATTTATATTAAACTCTACTTCCATGATTATTAAGGTTCAAAACCTTATAATTTGAGTTTAATAAATTTATAAGTTTGTTCATTATTCAAATATTTCAATTTTAATTTTATATTTGAATGAGCAAATATCTATAGTAAATGAAACCTTAGTTTTGATTATTATGAAGTCCAAAACTTTATGATTAAGGTTTACATTTTATAAATCTATTAAAATTTATAAACTTTGATTTTATTAAAGTTTAGTGAATTTTAATGGTAATTAAAATGCTAAATTAGATTGTTATTTCAAATTCATTGGAAGCATTTTAATTAAGATATTATGTTGAGACTATAGAATGAATTTGCACAAGTAGATCAAAATCATAAGGTAAATTTATCTATTATTGTTTGGAGAATAGAATTTGTGTAAAAGGCACTTAATACATGATGAATTCAAAATTAATTACCTAATTCCCAGGCCCCTTGTTAACAGTAACTTGCAAACTATAGAGATTATTCAAGCACTTATTTATGCACATATGCATGACACATAAAACATTAAGTGAGAACCTTGGAGAAACATACTTTCTTTGCAAGAGAGGATTTTGAATCCTAGTTGTTGAGTGGTTTTTGTGATTGGACAAAATCACACCTCAACAAATTGGCGCTAGAAGGAGGGCATGAAAATAGGTATTTGATTTTAAGCATTTGAAGTTAAAAAAAATGACATTTCCCTATTTACGATGCATTAATGTGGATCTGCTATAAATTTGGAAATATGGTTAAAATTCAGTTGTTGAAATTTCTTCACACATAGTATTTCATGCTGAAA
Organism: Wollemia nobilis; assembly: GCA_028583015.1. Taxonomy (NCBI): domain Eukaryota; kingdom Viridiplantae; phylum Streptophyta; class Pinopsida; order Araucariales; family Araucariaceae; genus Wollemia; species Wollemia nobilis. The sequence goes on from JAQPPZ010001870.1 coordinate 1,817,204, forward strand.
TTGGTTCAATGGCAGAAAATGATTTACCTTTTTATAAGCATGATGGAATGATTATGGCAGAAGAACATATTCATGCATATAAAAACATTATGTTTCATTTTCAAATTATGTAGGAAAATGTTCTTTGTAGGATGTTTCCATACACATTGGATGAAGTTGCTCATGATTGGTTTATTAATTTACCTGCAGGTTCTATTAATTCTTGGGCTCAACTAGAAACAATATTTCTCAAAAATTTGGAACATTGGTTGACACAAATTTGTTATCAAATCAGTTTACCTCTATATGTAAAGAATCTAATGAATCTATGAGCCAATTTAATGATAGATTCCATAGGTTATATACTGAAATAGAGACATATTTCATCATTTCAAAAAAATAAGTCCTTCAAATATACTTGGAAGCCTTAGATGTCTTTACTTCTACATGCATAAGGATAAGTCTTAAAAAGCCATCCTTGTCTAGAGCTTACAAGAAGGTAATATTCATAGAACAAAAGTGTATTTTGGAAGGAATTGATGTGGATCAACAACGGTGTATTTTGAAAGATATTGAGTTAGGTCAATTATCATTACTTAATCCTAAGGCTCAAAATCAGATGTCACCCATGAGTCAGATAGAAACACAACCTTCTCCCATGATGAATTATTCCTCAGGAGATATGGTTTTAAATCAATGCCAACCTTCTAATATGGCACCTGTGAATCTAATGATGTCTAATGTGAGCAATCAATGTGATGAAATTGAATGTCCCAATTTTACAACCACCTTTATTGATCAGGAGGAAGAGCAAGTTTCAAAACCAACATTCACCAATGAGGTTTGTGATAAACAAGCTCATCAAGATGTAGAAACTAACTCAGTTTTAGAAACATGTGAGCCTTTAGGAAAAAAGGAGTTAGAGCCATTATTCACAAAGGAAGAGTGGGATAAATTTATGAAGCAAAATACAAAATCTGATCCCACTGAAGGAGGTCTTGACTCACCAAAAGTGGTTGAAAGTAAATTTGAGGGGAAATCAATAGATGAATCTAAAGAGTGGCTAGAAGATATGATAGAAGTTCATCACTTGTTCTCAGAAGACAATTCACAAAGGTTGGTTACAAATAAAGATTGCGATGTTCACACAAATTTGAACATAAGCATGAATTTAGCATAGAAACCTTTGAGCCACTAAAAATGGTTGAAGGTGAATTTGAAGAAGAGTTTCTTGAAGAGCTTGGAAATTATGAGGAAGATGTAATAGAGTTTCATCCCATGGATCTAGATGACCATTATTATAATTGTTTAAAAAGACATGAGGAATCATTTTTTTCTCATAATTCTACTGATGAAATTTCTATTTCACTTGATATACAAGATGTTGAAAATTCTACCTCAAATGAAGATTTTGAAATTTCCATGCAATCAGAAAATGATGTGCCAATTGCAAAAATTGAGAAGGTTCCAAAATTGAATCATTTTGAAGATGAATTTATTGAACACCTCGTTGAAATTGAAAATAAAAACATGGTAAATGTTTCTTATGACTCATTTGTTAATAATGAGGAAGAGGTAAAGTCATCTCTTTTACTATTGACTAATGAAAATTTGAGTACAAATTCACATGAATGGTTTGGATTTAATGTTGGTGATGACCTAAAAGAAAATGTTGATCTATTTGAAGTAACTCAGGTGGTTGATCAAGAAGATTTGTTATTTAACACATCTTATGATCAGCCAGATTTGTGGTTTGAAAAGGATGGGCATATGTTTAATTGGGTGCCTAATTTTGGTATTTTTGAAAAGCAGGTGTTACATGAAGATAAAGAGCTACAAGATGACAATGATGGAACTCATGAAAAAATTGCAATGGCTCACCAAATTGTGGTAAATGCTACTCATGATGTGTTGATTATGGATGACAAGGTAGAATCTTCACCTTTGTTATTGATGGAAATTCCAGGTAACAAGTTGTATGATGTTCCTTTAGATGCTCATGATTTTGATAATAAAATATCAAGTGTTGTTAATAAGGAATTGGAAACAACTTCTAAATCTATTGCCATAAACAAAATAAAAGAAGACATGCTTGAATCATTGAACCAAGTTCATCAACATCTAACAATTCAATCTAGGATACAAAACTATAATGATTCTTATTTTGTAAATATCCTAGATTCTTGTAAATTGTTACATGAATATGATTGGCTTAAAAACATAGGTGATGATTTTGCTTTAAAATTTTCAAAAGTTGCTTCTTATTTGAAAGAAGTCCTATATGCTTGCGAAAATGAGAAATTAAGTCAAAGTGATGAATCAAGGTTTGGAATTCCCATCTTGTTGAATAAGCATAAGATCATGGATGAATCAAATCTTAAACATGGAATTGTTTATAAGTTTGAATCAAATCAGTGGGGTGTGAAAGGCAAAATGAAATTTGTTATATGGTTTGGCCTAATCCTCTTTTGGTTAGAATTATGTAAAGCTTGGCATGCATATAATCATATATGTCTTTTACAGTGTATCAATCGTATTTGGGATCCAGGGAAGTGATAGCATAAATTTGGCATCATTTTGTACATAGTGTAAATTTTGTAAATAGCATTTTGGGTTTTGTGTTTTCATTTTATTTTGTACGTAATTTGTTGTTTCATGTATATTTTGTTATTTGTCATTCATTTTGGTTGTTTTGTGCATGTTTGTCTACATGTTACTCAACTTTGTGAAAAGTTTTGGATGTGTTGTTTGTTATGTTGCAATAAATTGGCTTTGCCAAATTTTGGAGTTTCATTATTTTGATGTGTGTTGTTGAATTTGATAAAGTTTCAATGAGGTTTTCATGATTGAGGTAGTTTTTACTGAGACACTAGTCATTTGATGGTTTTTTTTGGTATTTGGTCCTGGGCCATATAGGATGAAATTACCTGTTTTGAAAACCTGTAAAACCTGGAGAAAAGGAAAAGTGAGATGTTAGTCTATATCTTCATGAATTTGAACTAAGATAAGGAAATTTGAAATATTAGAATCATATTGCAAAAGCTTCACGAGTACCACAAACACATTAAGGAATATCTTTTGAAATTTTGGAAGTATGAAGTTGTCAGTTTTGCAAATTAAGGTGAAAATTTTTATATACTCTTTCAGCCTTACCTGATCTCTAACCCAAATGGCAGGTGGATTTGTTGCAAAGTACCATATTACCGGATAAAAGAGATAAGAGAGAAAAAAATAAAAAATATATAAAAAAAATGATAAAAAAATAAAAAAATAATGAGATAAAAAAAAGAAAGAAAAAATGAAATGATGAATACAACGAAAAATAAAGTCAAATCTATCACCATGAACTAGATAATCTTCACTGGAGCTATAGACGCTCGATTGGTAGTGAAGCTATGTCTAGAATAAAGGAAATGCAACATCCAAAATTTACCTAATATTTGGGAGTTTCAGATAATCTCTACCAGAGCTATAGACGCTCGATAGGTAGTAGAGCAATGTCTGAAGAGAATCAGGTGGAGGTATTTCTTCAAGGAGAAAATATTCATAGCCTGAAATGTGAAATTGACAATGGAAAGCTGAATGGTTTCAAAAGATATAGAATGAATCACTTTACACACACTGAGATGATGTCGATGATTCTGATGGTTCATGTCGAATTTGTCTATTCTCATTCTCTAGATATTATTGACGCTTATAATTCTAATATTTGGGTTTTTGTTGTTTTCAAAGTTTTGTTTTTAAGTCCGAAATGTCCAGGGACATTTACCAGCAGAGTCACCATTTGTTGTGACTCCTTCACAATGACCCCAAAATTGGGGACCCACTTGAAATTAAAAAAAAAATCCAAATTTCATTTTAATTTTCATTTTTTACTAACTGTCGTCATCATTTGGATGTAAAAAAAGTTCATCTTCATAAAAATTGTCTTGTAATCCATTTCTATGTCATTTATTTTGGTCTCAATATCCAATAGGTTTTCTTTTGGTGTTGTGTGGTTTTGTTGTGGTTAGGTTCATTAGGTTATCTTCATTGGTTTTGATATGTTCATGTTGTGGTAGTTAGGATGACTATGTTAAGTTTATTTTTATTGTTATGTTATATAGTTGATTTATGTTGTGTTTTGTTTTGTTTAGTAAGTTCCTTTATATTAATTCTTTATGTTGTGTTTTGTTTTGTTTAGTAAGTTCCTCTATATTAATTCTTTATGTTGTAATTCTTTTAGATTTGTTATGTTATTTTTGGTAAATTTGTTATAAAGTAAAGTGTTGTTTTAGTTTGTATAGTGTAGTTGATGTTGGTGTTGTTTTAAGTCATTTTTATTTTTACTTGTGATTGTTCTTTTATTTATTTTTATGTATTTTTGTTATTTTTAGCATTAAGTTGTTTTGTGTTTAAAAGATAGAATGTTTAAATGTTTAATATATTTAAATGTTTTAAATTAGCATAAAGTTGCTTTATGTTTAAAGATAGAATATTTTTGTAAAATGTTTTAAATTAGCATTAAGTTGCTTTGTGTTTAAAGATAGAATGTTTAGATTTTAATATATTTAAATGTTTTAAATTATAAAATTTTAATTTTTATAATTTAAAACATTTAAATCGATGTTTCTAATAAAATATTTTTATGTTTGCAGGTATTCGAGGCATAGTATGTAATGAGAGTAAGAGGCACTAAAAAGGTGAATGATTAGTAAGTACAAATGATGCATGATGGACGATGTAGATTAGATGGCATTCGTGTGACAATGCAGCTTATAGTGGTAGCATTTGAGTGACAACGTAGGAAATCGTAGATGGACACAAATTTTAAGATGGATACAGTGTTCACATCGAAAAATAAAAATGGATACCCATCCAATAGTTCAATAGGACTACGATATAGAAACAATGATATCAGTTGGAATACAGAGTTGATGGTGCTTATTATTTCAAGGAAGGTTTTCATGCATTCACATTCATGTTCATGCTAGGTTTATCAGATGAAGGTTCAAGTGGACAGTAAAAGATTGATTTGTAGTGGATGTAGCGATTTGGACTTATTATCGATGAATAATAGCAGAAGAATCATGGTGAGTATACGCAATAGTAGATGAAGCATATGGTGCTATTCGAGCGATGGATACACAGTAATAAACAACGAGAATACCCAAAGTTTGTAGATTACCATAATAAAGAAGAGCACCAATGTCAAAGATTATGCTCGCTAGGATATCGAGGTTTGTAGTGGCCGTAGCACAAGGGATGCACGCATATGAAAGAAAACAATGTTCATTGACCAGATAAATTTTAATCATTCAAAAATTTGTTAATGATGATGCATCACAAATATGATTCTATTAAGACAGGTGGAAATTTAAATATTTGGGGATTCATTTGTTATAAGATAAAGTTTATTATATAAATTTATTTTAAGTTATGTAATATGAACTTCGTAGGTTATTAAGGCACATGTAAACTCGTATATTAGTAAAGGTGCATCTAGGGTTTTTCTAGTGGTTTTCACGAATTAGTTTTCAGATCTATGGAAGAACCAAAATTATAACGGTTACAACCAATTTGATAACGAATTATATTATTGATAAAATGAGAAAGGAATGGAGGATAGAGGGTCGGACATTTGTTGTAGAGCAGAGCAAAAGGAAGGATTTCAAATGGAGAAAAGGCAAGAAATGAAAAGTTACATTGAATGAATTTCCAAGAGATTCAATATTTTTATTGTAAGATCTGATCATTATATCGAATTGTTTTATGGATTCAAATAAGCAAGAATTTGGTATTTGAGTCATTATTAAAATATTCGATATAGTTTTTGAAGAATTAAATCCCATTGAAGATTGCACTAATTTATGCTTTACTGTGTAAAATTTTGGTAGGCATAAATTAGGTTTTAAAGTCTGTGTTTTTCAACTGTAGTTTTATTTGTCCAAAATTAAGACTTATCTCTCTACTTTAGATCTTTTACAATTTATTTTATATAAGTTTTGCATATTTTTAACCTAGTTCAATATTCATAAAGTCAAACTTTATAACTAGGTTAATAAATAAATTTATTATTCAGCTATAAAATTTAATTAATATCTGAATAAATAAATTTATTAAAGATAAATGATTATTCTGATTTCCAACTTTAATTTCATGAAGTTGAGAAATTAGAATTGATATCTTTTCATTAATTAGTTTGGATTTATTATAATCTAATTTTCATTTATTCAAATATCCAAACTACATATTTGAGATATTCATTTATTCTTCAATATTCAATGCAATAAATATAGAAAGAACAAATATTACAGGAGGGAAATTATTGAATTTTATTTGATAAATTATTATTTTGATCTTAACTTTAAACTCATAAAGTTGAAGTTCAGAAAATTGATTTCTTTTACATTGAATAATTTGGATTTATTATAATCTGAATAGATTTATCCAAAAGATCCAAGCTTTTTATTTGATGCTCATATTTATATTTAGATATTTAATTTAATAAATATTTAAGGAATAAATATTTCAAGAAGGAGATTCCTATGAACTTTATTTTGCACATCATAAGTTTTAAAGTTCATAAATAGATTTATATTAAACTCTACTTCCATGATTAGTAAGGTCCAAAACCTTATAATTTGAGTTTAATAAATTTATAAGTTTGTTCATTATTCAAATATTTCAATTTTTATTTTATATTTGAATGTGAAAATATCTATTCGTAAATGAAACCTTAGTTTTGATTATTATGAAGTCCAAAACGTTATGATTAAGGTTTACATTTTATAAATCTATTAAAATTTATAAACTTTGATTTTATTAAAATTTAGCAAATTTTAATGGTAATTAAAATGCTAAATTAGATTATTATTTCAAATTCATTAAAAGCATTTTAATTAATATATTATGTCTATACTATAGAATGAATTTGCACAAATAGATCAAAATCATAAGGTAAATTTATCTATCTTTGTTTGGAGAAATAATTTGTGTAAAAGACACTTAATACATAATGAATGCAAAATTAATTACCTAATTTCCAAGCCCCTTGTTAATAGTAACTTGCAAACTATAGATATTATTCAAGCACTTATTTATGCACATATGCATGACACATAAAACATTAAGTGAGAACCTTGGAGAAACATACTTTCTTTGCAAGAGGGGATTTTGAATCCTAGTTGTCGAGTGGTTTTTGTGACTGGACAAAATATTCCTCAACAAATTGGCTCTAGAAGGAGGGCATGAAAATAGGTATTTTATTTTAAGCATTTGAAGTTAAAAAAATGGAATTTCCCTATTTATGATGCATTAATGTGGATCTGCTATAAATTTGGAAATATGGTTAAAATTCAGTTGTTGAAATTTCTTCACATAGTATTTCATGCTGAAATTGGTTCAATGGCAAAAAATGATTTACATTTTTATAAGCATGATGGAATAATTATGGCAAAAGAACATATTCATGCATACAAAAACATTATGTTTCATTTTCAAATTACGCAGGAAAATGTTATTTGTAGAATGTTTCCATACACATTGGATGAAGTTGCTCATGATTGGTTTATTAATTTACTTGTAGGTTCTGTTAATTCTTGGGCTCAACTAGAAACAATATTTCTCAAAAATTTGAAACTTTGGTTGACACAAATTTATCATAAAATCAGTTTACCTCTATATGTAAAGAATCTAATGAGTCTATGAGCCAATTTAAGGATAGATTCTATAGGTTATCTACTAAAATAGAGATATATTTCATCATTTCAAAAAAATAAGTCCTTCAAATATACTTGGAAGCCTTAGATTTCTTTACTTCTAGGTGCATAAGGATAAGTCTTAAAAAGCCATCCTTGTCTAGAGCTTACAAGAAGGTAATATTCATAGAACAAAAGTGTATTTTGGAAGGAATTGATGTGGATCAACAACGGTGTATTTTGAAAGATATTGAGTTAGGTCAATTATCATTACTTAATCCTAAGGCTCAAAATCATATGTCACCCATGAGTCAGATAGAAACACAACCTTCTCCCATGATGAATTATTCATCAGGAGATATGGTTTTAAATCAATGCCAACCTTGTAATATGGCACATGTAAATCTAATGATGTCTAATGTGAGTAATCAATGTGATGAAATTGAATTTCCCAATTTTACAAAAACCTTTATTGATCAGGAGGAAGAGCAAGTTTCAAAACCAACATTAACTAACGAGGTTTGTGATAAACAATTTCATCAAGATGTAGAAACTAACTCAGTTTTAGAAACATGTGAGCCTTTAGGAAAAAAGGAGTTAGAGCTATGATTCACAAAGGAAGAGTGGGATAAATATATGAAGCAAAATATAAAATCTGATCCCAATGAAGGAGTTCTTGACACACCAAAAGTGGTTGAAAGTAAATTTGAAGGGAAATAAATAGATGAATCTAAAGAGTGGCTAGAAGATATGATAGAAGTTCATCACTTGTTCTTAGAAGACAATTCACAAAGGTTGGTTACAAATAAAGATTGCGATGTTCACACAAATTTGAACATAAGCATGGATTTCAGCATAGAAACCTTTGAGCCACTAAAAATGGTTGAAGGTGAATTTGAAGAAGAGTTTCTTGAAGAGCTTGGAAATTATGAGGAAGATGCAATAGAGTTTCATCCCATGGATCTATATGACCATTATTATAATTGTTTAAAAAGACATGAGGAATCATTATTTTCTCATAATTCTACTGATGAAATTTTTATTTCACTTAATATACGGGATATTGAAAATTCTACCTCAAATGAATATTTTGAAATTTCTATGCAATTAGAAAATAATGTGCCAATTGCAGAAATTGAGAAGGTTCCAAAATTGAATCATTTTGAAGATGAATTTTTTGAACACCTCATTGAATTTGAAAATAAAAACATGGTAAATGTTTCTTGTGACTAATTTTTTAATAATGAGGAAGAGGTAAAGTCATCTCTTTTACTATTGACTAATGAAAATTTGAGAACAAATTCACATGAATGGTTTGGATTTAATCTTGGTGATGATTGATGACCTAAAAGAAAATGTTGATCTATTTGAAGTAACTCAGGTGGTTGATAAAGAAGATTTGTTATTTAACACATCTCATGATCATCCAGATTTGTGGATTGAAAAGGATGGGCATATGTTTAATTGGGTGCCTAATTTTAGTATTTTTGAAAAGTAGGTATTACATGAAGATAAAGAGCTACAAGATGACAATTACGAAACTCATGAAAACATTGCAATGGCTCACCATGTTGTGGTAAATGCTACTCATGATGTGTTTATTATGTATGACAAGGTAGAATCTTCACCTTTGTTATTGATGGAAATTCCAAGTAACAAGTTGTGTGATGTTCCCTTAGATGCTCATGATTTTGATAATAAAATATTAAGTGTTGCTAATAAGGAATTGGAAAAAAATTCTAAATCTATTGCCATAAACAAAATAAAAGAAGACATGCTTGAAACATTGAACCAAGTTCATTAACATCTAACAATTCAATCTAGGATACAAAACTATAATGATTCTTATTTTATAAATATCCTAGACTCTTGTAAATTGTTACATGAATATGATTGGCTTAAAAACATAGGTGATGATTTTGATTTATAATTTTCAGAAGTTACTTCTTATTTGAAGGAAGTCCTATATGCTTGCAAAAATGAGAAATTAAGTCAAAGTGATGAATCAAGGTTTTGAATTCTCATATTGTTGAATAAGCATAAGATCATGGATGAACCAAATCTTAAAAATGGAATTGTTTATAATTTTAAATCAAATCAGTGGGGTGTGATAGGCAAAATGAAATTTATTATATGTTTTGGCCTAATTCTTTTTTGGTTAGAATTATTTAAAGCTTGGCATTCATATAATTATATAAGTCTTTTACAATGTACCAATCATATTTGGGATCCAGGGAAGTGATAGCATAAATTTGGCATCATTTTGTACATAGTGTAAATTTTGTAAATAGTATTTTGGATTTTGTGTTTTCATTTTATTTTGTACGCAATTTTTTGTTTCATGTATATATATTTTTATTTGTCATTTTTTTAGTCATTTTGTGCATGTTTGTTTACATGTTTCTCAGTTTGTTAAAATTTTTGGATATGCTTTTTGTTATGTTGCAATAAATTGGCTATGCCAAATTTTGAAGTTTCATTTTTTTGATGTGTGTTGTTGAATTTGATAAAGTTTCAGTGAGGTTTTCTTGATTGAGGTATTTTTTACTGAGACACTAGTCATTTTATGGTTTTGTTTGGTATTCGGTCCTGGGCCATATAGGATGAAATTACCTGTTTGTAAAACCTGTAAGATCTAGAGAAAAGGAAAAGTGAGATGTCAATCTATATCTTCATGAATGTGAACTAAGATAAGGAAATTTTGAAATATTAGAATCATAATGCAAATGCTTCACGAGTACCACAAACACATTAAGGAATATATTTTGAAATTATGGAAGTATGAAGTTATCAGTTTTGTAAACTAAAGTGAAAAATGTTATATACTCTTTCAGCCTTACCTGATATCTAACCCAAATGGCAGGTGGATTTGTTACAAAGTACCATATTACCAGATATAAAAGGAAAATAAATAAATAAATAAATAAAATGATGAAAATAAAAAAGAAAGAGAGATAAAAATGAAGAAGAAAAAATGAAATGATAAATACAATGAAAAATAAAGTCAAAATATATCACCATGAACTAGATAATCTTCATCAGAGCTATAAACGCTCAGCTTGTAGTGAATCTATGTCTAGAATAAAGGAAATGCAACATCCAAAATTTACCTAATATTTGGGAGTTTCTAGATAATCTCTACCGGAGCTATAGACGCTCGACAGGTAGTAAAGTAGTATCTGAAGAGAATCAGGTAGAGGTATTTCTTCAAGGAGAAATTATTCATAGCCTGAAATGTAAAATTAACAATCGAAAGTTGAATGGTTTCAAAAGATATAAAATGAATCACTTTACACACACTGAGCTGATGTCGATGATTTTGATGGTCCATGTGAAATTTGTCTATTCTCATTCTCTAGATATTATTGACACTTATAATTCTAATATTTGGATTTTTGTTGTTTTTCAGAGTTTTGTTTTTAAGTCTGAAATGTCTAAGGACATTTATCTGTAGAGTCACCATTTGTTGTGACTCCTTCACAATGACACCAAAATTTGGGGACCCACTTGATTTTTTTTTTTTCCAAATTTCATTTTCATTTGTTATTGACTATCGTCATCATTTGGATGTAAAAAAAGTTCATCTTCATAAAAATTGTCTTGTAATTCATTTCGATGTCATTTATTTTGGTCTCAAGATCCAATAGGTTTTCTTTCGATGTTATGTGTTTTGGTGTGGTTAAGTTCATTAGGTTATCTACATTGGTTTTTATATGTTCATGTTGTGGTAGTTAGGATGACTATGTTAAGTTTGTTTTTATTGTTATGTTATATAGTTGAGTTATGTTGTGTTTTGTTTTGTTTAGTAAGTTCCTTTATATTAATTCTTTATGTTGTAATTATTTTAGATTTGTTATGTTATTTTTGGTAAATTTGTTATAAAGTAAAGTGTTGTTTTTGTTTGTATAGTGTAGATGTTGTTGTTTCAAGTCATTTTTGTTTTTTACTTGTGATTGTTCTTTTATTTAATTTTATGTATTTTTGTTATTTTTAGCATTAAGTTGCTTTGTGTACTTTGGTGTTGTAGGTGAGTTGGAGAGGAGAGGGCAATCATCCAAGGGAGGTCCCAAGTTCAAATATCCACCCTACCAAAAAGCTGAATTGGGTATCCAAAATCCAATTGATAATGTTGGTGCGGATAGGGTCGGGTGGGACTCCCGGGTGAATTTGATGGTGTATAACCCCCTGTTCGTGGTCTCTTAGACCAAGGCAGTGTCGCAAGGGGTTTTTTGCTTAAAAAAAAAGTTGCTTTGTGTTTTAGATATAGAATGTTTAAATGTTTAATATATTTAAATATTTTAAATTAGCATAAAGTTTCTTTATTTTTAAAGATATAATGTTTTTTTTGTAAAAAGTTTTAAATTAGCATTAAGTTGATCTATGTTTAAAGATAGAATGTTTAGATTTTAATATATTTAAATGTTTTAAATTATAAAATTTTAATTTTTTTAATTTAAAACATTTAAATCAATGTTTCTAATAAAATGTTTTTATGTTTGCAGGTATTCGAGGCATAGTATGTAAGGAGAGTAAGAGGTGTTGAAAAGGTGAATGATTAGTAAGCACAAATGATGCATGATGGATTATGTGGATTAGATGACATTCGTGTGACAACGTAGCTTACAGTGGTAGCATTTAAGTGACAACGCAGGCAATCATAGATGGACACAAATTTTAATATGGATACAATGTTCACATTAAAAAATAAAAATGGATACCCATCCAATAGTTCAAGAGGAGTACGATATAGAAACAATGATATCAATTGGAATAGGAAGTTGATGGTGCTTATTCTTTCAAGGAAGGTTTTCATGCATTCACGTTCATGTTCATGCTAGTTTATCAAATGAAGGTTCAAGTGGACGGTGAAATATTGACTTGTAGTGGATGTAGCGATTTGGACTTATTACCGATGAATAATAGTAGAAGAATCATGGTGAGTATACGCAATAGTAGATGAAGTATATGGTTCTCTTCAAGTGATGAATACACATCAATAAACAACGAGAATACCCAAAGTTTGCATATTACCATAATAAAGAAGAGCATCAATGTCAAATATTATGGTCACCAGGATATCGAGGTTTGTAGTGGCTACAATGCAAGGGATGCATGCATATGAAAGAAAACAATGTTCATTGAGCAGATAAATTTTAATCTTTCAAAAATTTGTTAACGATGATGTGTTACAAATATGATTCTATTAAAACAGGTGGAAATTTAAATATTTGGGGATTCACTTGTTATAAGATAAAGTTTATTATATAAATTGATTTTAAATTATGTAATATGAACTTCGTAGGTAATTAAGGCACATGTAAACTCATATATTATTAAAGGTGCATGTAGGATTTTTATAGTCGTTTTCACGAATTAGTTTTCAAAACTTTGGAAGAACTGAAAGTATAACAGTTACAACCAGTTTGATAACAAATTATATTATTGATAAAATGAGAAAGGAATGGAGGATAGAGGGTCGAACATTTTTTGCAGAGCAAAGCAAAAGGAAGGATTTCAAATGGAGCAAAGGCAAGAAATGAAAAGCTATAGTGAATGGATTTCCAAGAGATTCAAGATTTTTATTGTAAGATCTGATCATTATATCGAATTGTTTTATGGATTCAAATAAGCAAGAATTTGGTATTTGAGTTATTATTAAAATATTCGATATAGTTTTTGAATAATTAAATCCCATTGAAGATTGCACCAATTTATTGCTTTACTGTATAAAAGTTTGGTAGGCATAAATTAGGTTTTAAGGTCTCTATGTTTTTCAAGTGTAGTTTTGTTTGTCCAAAATTAAGACTTATCTCTCTACTTTAGATCTTTTACAATTTATTTTATATCAAGTTTTTCATATTTTTAACCTAGTTCAAATTTTATAAAGTCAAAATTTATAACTAGGTTAATAAATAAATTTATTATTCAAATATAAAACTTAATTAATATTTGAATAAATAAATTTATTAAATATAAATGATTATTTTTATTTCCAAATTCAATTTCATGAAGTTGAGGAATTAGAATTGATGTTTTTTCATTAATTAGTTTGGATTTATTATAATCTAATTTTGATTTATTCAAATATCCAAACTACATATTTGAGATATTTATTTATTCTTCAATATTCAATGCAATAAATATTGGAAGAATAAATATTGCAGAAGGGAAATTATTATGACTTTTATTTGATAAATGATTATTTTGATCTTAACTTTAAACTCATAAAGTTGAAGTTCAAAAATTGATATCTTTTACATTGAATAATTTGGATTTATTATAATCTGATTAGATTTATCCAAAATATCCAAGTTTTTTATTTGATGCTCATATTTATCTTTAAATATTTAATTTAAAAAATATTTAAGGCATAAATATTTCAAGAATGAGATTCCTATGAACTTTATTTTGCATATCATAAGTTTTAAGGTTTATAAATAGATTTATATTAAACTCTACTTCAATGATTAGTAAGGTCCAAAACCTTATAATTTGAGTTTAATAAATTTATAAGTTTGTTCATTATTCAAATATTTCAATTTTAATTTTATATTTGAATGAGCAAATATCTATTGGTAAATGAAACCTTAGTTTTGATTATTATGAATTCCAAAATGTTATGATTAAGGTTTACATTTTATAAATCTATTAAAATTTATAAATTTTGATTTTATTTAAGTTTAGCAAATTTTAATGGTAATTAAAATGCTAAATTAGATTGTTATTTCAAATTAATTAAAATCATTTTAATTAAGATATTATGTCTATACTATAGAATGAATTTGCACAAGTAAATCAAAATCATAAGGTATATTTATCTATTATTGTTTGGAGAAAGAATTTGTGTAAAAGACACTTAATACATGATGAATGCAAAATTAATTACCTAATTCCCAGGCCCCTTGTCAACATTAACTTGAAAACTATAGAGATTTTTCAAGCACTTATTTAGGCACATATGCATAACACATAAAACATTAGGTGATAATCTTGGAGAAATGTACTTTCTTTGCAAAAGGGGATTTTGAATCCTAGTTGTCGAGTGGTTTTTGTGACTGGACAAAATATTTCTCAACAAGGGCCCCAACCACTCTCATCTCAAAAAATGACACTTCCTTCATAGGTGCTAAAACAATGGAATTTGCTAGAAAATATGGGATATACTGGAATGCAACCTCAAATTATTATTTACAAGGCAACGATGTAGCAGAATCTTCAAATACAAATCTATTAAAAATTATTAAAAGGAATATTGAACAGAATCCCAAAAGTTGGGAATGCAAAAATATACTTCTAAGTTCATTCATTTAGACTTATCCAAAGCTTATGATAGAGTGGATTGACACTTCCTTATCAAAGTGTTGAGGCAATTTGGTTTCTCTCAAGATTGGATGGACTAGCAAATGATGTTTTTCATAGAGTGCCCAAAATGTCGAACTTGTTGCGATCATATCTCACTCATTCGGACTCGAATTGAGCTAAAATTTTGAGGGTAGATGCTTGGAAAACCCTAGAACATCTCCATAAATTTTTAGATTATTTGGAGCAAAATAGACCCTAGCACACCCATATGTGTGAACGAGATTTTTGGCAATCAGTTGCGTAAGGGTTTCATCTCGGTTGAATGCAAGCAGCTACAGAGATTGGGTTTTAGGGTCTTCAGGCCCTAGTAGCCAATATTTTTGTGGTTTATACTCAATATTTTAGAAGGATATGTTGTAAGGGATCCAATATGGGTTAGAAATTTGTCTTTCAATAGATCATGCTATGAACTTGAGTGACAACAACTTCCAATTTGCTGCACAAAAGAAAAGTGAAAACCATACCTTTCCATGACGTCTAGGGCAAGGATTAAAGAGATCACGAAATAAGTTTCAAGTAGTTGATTAAAAAATGGCTCAGGTATCAAGTGAATCTGGTGTGAAGGTGCACCCACAAAATAATTCTACTATAAAAACCCCTATCAAGGGTAAGAATTTCGAAGACTTAGCCCCAAAAATGAATTTTAGGGATGCCCTTCATGGTGGACAGCCTTAGCCAAATGTTAATATTAATATTAGGGCTTCTAATAAACCTCTAAGAATACCTAATATTGATCCAAATAAAATAGATTCAGGATGTATTAAAGCAGCTAATGGAACTCCAATTGTTAAAATTGATATGAGTAACATTTAGTCTGGCATTGTAGATTTGGAAAAAAAGGACTAATTTGTCAGTTCATGGGTTTTCATCCAAGCCTATCTGCTTTCAAATTTTGGGCTGCAAAAAGCTGGAAAACTAAAGGTGATTTACAAATCTCTCTTTACCCAAATGGTTATTTTCTTGTTTTATTTGCTAATAATGAAGATAGAGAGAAAACTTTTCAAAGGGTCTTTGGTTTTTTGGAAGGGCAGGGATTTTCATGAAGCCTTGGCATACTAAATTTAAAGTTGAAGAAGAGATGCCTTCTATAGCTCCTGTGTGGGTTAGACTCTTTGGCCTCCCTATTGAATTTTGGAATCCTACTATTTTTTTCTTCAATTGGAAACTCTTTAGGAACTTTTATGATGACTGCTAATTGTACTCAAAATTTTGAACATATTATTTATGCTTGGATTTGTGTTTTAATGGTGTTGAGTGAGTATTTTGCCCTATAGCAAAATGATCACCACAACTAGAGTATCAAACAAGAAACTCTCTCTTGCAAAGAAATTAAGTAGCATTATTCATTTCTCCAAGGTTCTTGTGAACAAACATTCATGTGCATATAATCAATCAAGACTAAAGCAAATAAACGAATGTATACCAGAATAACTTAAACCATGCAAGTAATAGTTAACAAGGGGCCTTTAATGATTCGAACAAGTACTTTGCAACCATAATCCATTAAATCAACCAAATACGAAGATAGCTTCTTTTAATGTTCTTGAGATTAAAGTGATCTACCCGAAACCTAGTTAGTAACCTCTTTTATCTTCAACTTAAAAAGATTACAAATGAGAAAGTGTGTGGTATAAGCCACTTCATTTTAAGCTCCGTGCCTTTAACATGAGGTTCATTTTTAGAGTTAGCGGGTTCATTTTATCTTCATTTAAAAGTGTTCCACTATCCCTATGTTAGCATTTGGTGTTAGTAAAGTTAGCAATGTTAGCATTAAATGTTAGCAACAATTAGTAAGTTAGAAAGTTAGGATTCATTCACTTGATCTGAATTAATGTGCATTTGGAATTAGTAGCCCTCCTAAACCCATATTTTATCTGAAAATTAGATGAAGGTGCTTGGAGATGCAAGAATGAAAATCTAAATTAAAGAAGTGGACCTAGAAGCGACTTTCTCTTCTCCGCTATTAATCCCTGGTTTTCTTTGGGAAACACTAGATCTGCAAACAAACCCTCCAATTTTTGATGCGAGCAGATCGCTTTCTCAAGCGCAGATGTAGAGCATACTCTTGGAAGATTTATTTACCTTCTTTATAACTTAGATTATTCATGACAACAAATGAACTATTTATTAACATAAATTCTAGAATGGACCAGAATCGAAAAATTAATTGCCTACAAAAATTTTGGAATGGACCAGAATAGAATGAAAACAAATGCAAGAAATTCTGGAATGGACCAGAATCAGAAAAGCAGATTTTAAGGCGAGGTTAATCCAAATATCAGAAAAATAAAACATAAACATTATCTACAAAAGTTAGCTGGAAAAAAAACCAAAATAGAACATTAATTTGGTTAGCAATCTCCTCCCTGCAAAACCCCAAGTTCTAATTTGAAATTCTAAAACAACCTGACCTAAATGACCTGCAACATAAAAACAATCAGATTAGGTCAGATGCAAGACTCCAAGGAAACAAATAATTGCATCATTCTATCATTCACCTATCGTAACCCACTTTATGGCATAAACGAATAGATACAAGAAGCAATAATGCAAAGGGAAGGTTTACAAAAATAACAGCAGTCTTAGTTTTAGTCTCCTTTTGATTTCACACACAAAAGTTGCTCTTGCCAAATAAAAGCTCCTTTATTCCGAAAGATAGTCCTTTTTTTTTTTACAATTTCCAGCCCTGTCCACTTCTTTGAATGGCATATTTAAAACCTCTAAAAGAAATTTTTGTTTCTCCTTCCATGATTGTTCATTTTCTCCTTCCCTTGTGCATGCATGTGTTTTGGTTTCCAAAAAGGCTTTTCGTTTCTATTTTGTGACCCTTCGTTTCATTCCCATGGTTTGGCTTCCTCTGTTTGGTTTTCTTCACTTTTCTTTTGATTTCAAAAAACGTTTCCTTTTCTCCACATGGGCATGCGTCCGCTTCCTTCCATGTGTAATGACCATCTTAAATGATTTCAAATCATTAAAGATTCCTTATGTAACGTTTTGTCTTATTCATTGGATTTTGTCCTTATGTGACAAATTACCTTATTCAATCTTTGATTTATTCCTTGGCTTTATATAAAGCCTTGACACCTTCATGAGCAACTAATGAAGGGGTACGAATCACCTCTTTTCTTGCATGTCTATGTGTCCTCGTTTGGCAATATTAGCTATGACTACCCATGGTTACCTCTCGCAGGCTCCGAAACACATTGTTTCGTAATGACGGTCTATTCCTCAACCTACATAAGCCATGCTATTCGAATTCCTCATAGGTCCATGTCACTATGCAGTCTTCAGTTTCACTATCCTGGTGTTCATCACTAATATCAGATGCACTATCAACTACTCTGTTCCCTTGGCAAAAATCGGACATGTCGCGAAATCGTGACACTCTTGTTTCTCTGTCTGCCTGCCCTTTTGAGTCACGAAAATGCAACATGTCGCGATATCGCGACACTTTTGCCTCCTTGCTCCCTTTTGTTGCTCTTAGCCACAAAAATGTAACATGTCGTGATATCGCGACACTTTTTCCTTCTTGCTCTTTCTCTTTGCTTTGGACCATGAAAATGCAACATGTCACGATATCGTGACACTTTTGTCCTCTTCTGTTGCTCTTGGCCACGAAAATGCAACATGTCGCGATATCGCGACACTTTTTCCTCCTTGATCTTTCTCTTTGCTTTGGACCGCGAAAATGCAACATGTCGCGATATCGCGACACTTTTTTCTCCTTGCTCTTTCTCTTTGCTTTGGACCGTAAAAATGCAACATGTCGCGATATCGTGACACTTTTTCTCCTTGCCTTTTCTCTTTGCTTTGGACCGCGAAAATGCAACATGTCACGATATCACGACACTTTTTCTCCTTGCTGTTTCTCTTTGCGCACGAAAATGCAACATGTCACGATATCGCGACACTTTTTCCTCCTTGCTCTTTCTCTTTGCTTTGGACCATGAAAATGCAACATGTCGCGATATCGCGACACTTTTTTCTCCTTGCCTTTTCTCTTTTCTTTGGACCGTGAAAATGCAACATGTCGCGATATCGTGACACTTTTTTCTCCTTGCCTTTTCTCTTTGCTTTGGACCATGAAAATGCAACATGTCACGATATCGCGACACTTTTTCTCCTTGCGGTGTTTTGCTTTTTCTTTGATCTTTAGCATATGGGCCACTTCGGTCTTCTTGGAAAACATGCAAAAATGTGGGTCCCCAATTTTGGGGTATGTTGTGGAGCAGCCACAACAAATGGCGACTCTGTTGGGAAATGCTCTTGAGCATTTCGGTGAGAACCCAACCTGAACACCTTCAAAACTCAAACACAAGCATCAAAAAATATCCCAAGAATGAAACTAGATGAGAAATACATGAAGCATTAGAATTATTAAGCATCATCTCGATGTGTGCAATGTGCTTCATTCCCTATCGTTTGAAACTCATCAACATTCCATCATCTGTTTCACTTATGATTCATGCATATGAGAAGTTATGGATGATTCCTGTAGGATTTAATGCATGGTGAAGATGTTAGAGATATAACAACCTGCTTTGCAAAGGCTCAAACTTTCTAGTACC
Source organism: Wollemia nobilis (assembly GCA_028583015.1). NCBI lineage: Eukaryota > Viridiplantae > Streptophyta > Pinopsida > Araucariales > Araucariaceae > Wollemia > Wollemia nobilis. The sequence goes on from JAQPPZ010001870.1 coordinate 1,836,792, forward strand.
ATGGACAAACATGTTAAAACTGTCAAACCCTCTTAGGACCAAATATGTGCATACTGAATTAACTTATTAGATCCCAAAGTTGGTTAGGTGTCACTACCATCTTGAACCCATGTGCAAGTGTAAGTGAAATCAGAGCTTTGGGGAATAGGATTCCCAACCTAAGCGAGATGGGAATTTAACCCTATCCTTACTACTATGATCTGGAGTTCATTACCTCATCTTGAACAAAATGATTTAACCTATTATGGATGAAACTATCAGGCTAGCCTATCCGTTTGAGCAGTCAGTGGTCTTGCTTTTAGACAAGACATGTTGCCACGCATGAGCATACTCCACTTCCAGTCAAGTGTCTATAGCCCCGATGGAGATCAACCCCATAATCCAGGATTTGTCTTTACTTTTGATTTCTTGAACCTTGGGGATGACTACCCATCCTTGCAAGGGACATGTAGTACGATCCTTCCAATCCAATATCAATGATGCAATACAAGTAGAATGAAAAATATTTGCTTTGGAACTTCAAGTTCTTGAGTGTAGATCGCGCTTTTAATTTCTTAAAGCGTGATGGAGGTAAAATAGAAGCTTTGGGGAATCGGATTCTCAACCTAAGCGAGATGAGAATTAGACCCTATCCTTACTACTCCATGAAGATCAAATTAGAGCTTTGGGGAATTGGATCCTCAACCTAAGTTCGATGGGGATTTAACCCTATCCTTACTACTCTGATTTTAGGCTTTAAGCACTATAGGAGTGGTAAAAACCACTATTTTAAGGATTACGTTGCATGATAGGACAGACACGAAATACTCCTTTCGCCTCACCTTTTCTTCCAAGTATGGTTTTGACCATTTTGCTCAAGATCCTCTTTAATATGTGTAGAACGTGTTTGGTTCAAGATAGTTCGGGCATCAGTTCCCAACCTTAGGATCTTTTTAATATATGTTATATAATAACCCTAAGAGGATTTGACACCTTTTCAATGATTGTATTTGAAATGTAGATGCAACTGAGATGAAATGTATATGCAATGTCGAATGTAACATGAGATATGGATGAATGCATTGCTCTTTTTGAAATGCGGATGGAGTATACCACCTACTTTGCCATAATTTGTAAAACTGACAACTTCATGCATCACAAGTTCCAAACGATATTCTTTAATGTGTTTGCGATACTCGTGGAGCTTTCTGCAATACAATTCCGATGTTTCATATTCTCTTAGTCTTAGTCAACATTCATAAGGATACAAACTAACCACTTTGCTATCCCCTTCTCCTTTTTTTTTTTTCAAACCCAAAACTGGTCCCATGACCAACACACTAAGCTAAGCAAAGAACCATGCAATCAAAATGCCTCAAAACCTTGTTCAGAACAACCTCATCATGCTAAAATAAAGGTTGAAGGCAAAAGCCTAAAACACACCAAAAACTCAAATCTGCCCACACAAAAACAAAGCATGACATATTTACATATAATACAAGGCCTTGCCATTTCAGGCCTGGAAATAGTGTTTTAAATGCAGCCCATTGACGGGTAAAGCCAAATATTTTTCATCCAAGGTTTTTAATCTAAAGTTGTTTTCACCTAGGACTTCGAAATTTGGTAAGGACCCAACCATAAGTAATCAAATTTATCATGACCTCCTTTCCTCTCATGTCTCTTATCCCACAACAACACTAAATTTGAGACTTTAAATGTTTTGACTCTAGAATTTTTATCAAACCACCTTTTTACTACATCTTGGTGTTTACTAAAGTGAAGCATAGCCTCATCCCTCTTTTCATCCAGATGCATCAATTGTGTTAGTCTAGTTTCAAGTTTATTATCAGTTCCAAGGTAATATTTCATGAAATGTAATGTTTGTAACTTAAGATTTGTGGGAAAAATAGGATCTTGTCCATAAACTAAGTGGTAAGGAGATGTTCCTAATGATTCCTTGATTCCGATTCTATCAGCCCAAAGAGCCAACTTAAGTTTGTTATGCCAATCTCTAGGATTTCTTTCAAGCAATTTTTTAATGACACATAACAAATTCTTATTAGAAGACTCAGCCAATCCATTACCTTGTGGATAATAATTTGAAGAAAACTTCAAACTCACCATGTTGTCGAATGCCCAATTTGCAAATTCCAGAGAGGAGAAAGCGGAACCGTTGTCACTTACAATGGAGTTAGGCATTCCGAATCGAGTGACAATGTTATCCTCTAAGAATTTAATAACAACTTCTGAAGTGGCATTTTTTGTGGGAATGGCTTCCATCAACCTTGTGCAATAATCTGTAGCTGTGAGAATGTATTTATGGGAATCGGATGAATTGGGACTGATGATCCCAACAAAATCCAAACCCCATTGTGCAAAAGGTCTAGACTCAATTACAGATTGTAATGGCATAGAAGCACCCCTTTCTCTATTTGCTGCAATTTGACAAGTATGACATGACCTCACATGAGCATGAGCATCTTTGAACAATTGAGGCCAATAGTAACCAACTCTAAGGATTTGATGGGCTGTGGCATTAGCAGACCCATGTCCTGTCCCATACTTACCATGGAATTCCTCGAGTATTTGTGCTGCCTCTTTTCGATCAACGCAACGAAGGTAAATTCCTTCGTGGTTTTTCTTGTATAATGCACCGGATCTGATTAGAAAATTAGCATATTTTAGATGCAAGGCTCTTCGTTGAGTAGAATTTAAATGTGGTGGACACTTACCATTTAGTAAAAAATACACAACATCTACGTACCACTCATCTTTAGTTATATCTGCTATTTCATAATGCTGACATGAAACTAAGGGATCATTTTCTGCTATGGCCTTAACCAACCCTTGTCCCCGCACTATCTTCATAGGTTGAATTTCAAGATCAAATTCTTGAAGAGTTGAAATCCACTTACCTCGTCTTTCACCCAGTTCATTCTGTATAAACATGGCTTTAACCGCAGGATCTGGGACTATAGCAAACACCCTACTGTGGACTATATAATGTCTAAATTTTTTAACAGTCTTAAATAGGGCATACATTTGCTTGTCCAAGATGGAATATCTCAATTTCGCATCTTTGAGCAGAGTACTAAGGAAGGCAATAGGATTTTCAATGTTGCGTTCACTCTTCTGAGTTAAGACACTCGCAAAGGAATGGTCTAAAGCAAATGTGTAAATGTAGAAAGGCTTCGCATAGTCAGGACTCACTAAAACCGGGGCTCTAGAAATCGCATCCTTGATTCTTTTGAAAGCATCCATGTTTTCATTCGTCCATTTGATTTGGGCCTCTTTCTTCAACATATCATTCAAGGGTTTTGCAATTTCTGAAAAACCTGAAATAAATTTTCTAACAAAATTAATTTTCCCAAAAAATGATCTCAATTATTTTTTGCTATTGGGAAAAGGGATCTGTTGTATGGCATCTATTCTTTTAGGATCAATGGAAATTCCATCTTTGGATATTACATGCCCCAATAATTTTCCTTCCGTTACCCCAAAAATGCACTTCTTTGGGTTGAGTGAAATGCCATGTTCCCTACACCTTTGGAGAACTTTCCTTAGATCCTTGACATGGTTCTCCATGTTCTTAGAAAATATGGGAATATCATCTACATAGACAATAATGCACTTACCGATGAGCCCCTTAAAGGCAAAGTCCATGGCTCGTTGGAATGTGGCACCTGCATTCAATAATCCAAAAGGCATTCTCCTATATGCAAAAGTGCCCCATTTTGTGGTGAAGGCGGTTTTCATCCTATCATTAGGATGGATGAGGACTTGATTGTATCCTGAATAGCCATCTAGGAATGACATCATTTTTGACCCATTTACCTTTTGAAGGATTTCGTCAATGGTAGGTAAAGGGTAATTGTCCTTTTGTGAGGCCTTATTCAGATTTCTAAAATCAATACATAGCCTTATCTCTCCACTCTTTTTCCTCACAGGGACCAAGTTAGCAACCCATGTGGAATGCCTAACAGGAAAGATGATTTTGGCTTCTAATAGTTGCTTTACCTCTTTTTCTATCAAGGGCTCTAGTAACGGATTGATTGGCCTCTGTATTTGCCTAAAGGGTTTGGAGTCTGGCTTCAAAGGAATTGTATGCATTATAACATGTTGATCATAAGTTCTCAACTCCTTATAGCTCCAAGCTATGCAATCTATGTATTCCTTCAATGCATTGGCAATGGAATTCTTTTCATGTTCGGTACATGCCTTTGCAATGAGTATTTCGTGAGGGTTTTCTGCACTTCCAATATTGACTGAGTCACAAGCCTCTTTGGGAGATGGAACTTTTCTTCCTCCTTTCGGTTGGTATCCAATATCAAACATTTTCTCTAATGAGGCCATCCCATTTGGCATCTCATTCCATTTTCTAGTGGCTTCTATTTTCAAATCTGCCTCTTCTTGCCCCCTCTCGTCTTCATCAATAACCTTATTTTCAAAGATACCAGAATTAGTGACAAAATTGAATATATGTCTGTCACTATCAAAGACTTGGAAATTCGTGACGTTATCAGGTATCGAGGGGCAAGGGACTAATTCTATGGAAAATTTCTTGCACTTCTTGTGATCTGTTGGTTTAAGCATGCTAGCAGCTACGACTAAAGAATCTGCCAAATGATTGCCTTTTCTAGAGATTAGAGATATGTTAAAAGCATCAAATTCATTTATTAAATCTCTAACTCTGGTTTGGTAAAGTCTGAGCCACTTGTTCTTACATGCATATTGTCCTTTAACTTGTTTTACCACCAATTCAGAATCACCTAAGACCTTGATACATTTGATTTTCTTTCGAAGGGCCAATTGGAGTTCAAAAATCAAGGCCTCATATTCTACCACATTGTTGGTGGTCGGGAACTGTAATCTATATGCAGCCAACATAGGTTTTCTGTCTAGACATGAAAGTTCAATACCAGCTCCCGCCCCTTGCTTGGACTTGGATCCATCAAATCTTAGAGTCCAAACCTTATGGTGTTCTTTAGAATCATTGCATCCAATACTTCCATTTTGAGAATTCTCAGGAGTTTCTACGTCCAAGCAATAGGCTCCTAATTTAGTTTCAATGTATTGAATCTCATTAGGTTTGTTGTATTATGTTATCATTTCCTTGAGCCTAGGTTCACTATCAATTCGAATTTGGTTGGCCACTCCTCTCCAAGGCAACCACATATGTGAAGAGTCTCGTTACAATGTATCCATTTAAGTTCTTGCTCCAATCTCTTCCCAACACCATGCCATATTTGATAGGAATGTTAAGTACCAATATATCTATGTGATGTTGAACCCTAGGTTCTGAGTTGACCTGAATAAGAATATCACTTAATTCTCCCACTGCCTCCATGGCCGATCTATCCAGTTGCACCACCTTGCTTTTAGAAGGTTTTGGTGTAAATCCCAACTTTTGACAAATTTCTAGGGGCATAATGCTAGCAGAGGCCCCTGAATCTATTAGACAATTGTGTAGATTTCTACCAAAAATTCTAATGGTTATAAGAAAGGGGGGTACGTCTCACTTTTCCATTTTCAAAACCAATTGGGATTCAACACCCTTAGCTTCATGAACTTGGGTAGGTGGATCCAAAATTTTTGGTGGACTTACTTCTTGGCCTAAAAGTTGGGACATATCATACATTGAGACATTGGCCTTAGTTTTCTTCATGTCTTCTATCAAGTCATAAGTGGGTTTTTCCAAATTTGACATGTTTTGCACCAACTTAGACTTCTCCACCATTGATGGAGGAGGTGGATTAACATCTCCTTTGAAATCAGGAGGAAGTAATGGGTTGTTTGGAGGGGTAGAGGAAGTTTTGGGATCCTTAGAACTCCTTGTGTAATACTTGTGATTTCCTTTCCCAAAACGTTTATTGGCATGAACTTCCAATGTTTCTTCGTCTTCTTTTCCAAAAAACTCCACATCCTCCTCTTCTTCACTTTCTTGGGAATATATAACTTTAGTCAATATAGACTCCTACTTTCCATGGCAACAATGTAGGCAATCATTATCACAAGATCCTAACTCTCCAAAATCTTTCGAGACATCTGCCTGATTGGCTACGGGATTGGGTACTCGTCCATTATTAGGATGTGTGTTGTATGTTCCTTTTCCTCTATGGTTATGAGGTCGGTTATGACCCATGACTTGGTCAACTTTTTTATTAACATTTCCCATAGTAACCAAAACTTTGGCCAATGTTTCCTTCATGTCTTCTATCACGGATTCAGGCCCATGTGGTTGGGGCACTATAATTCTGGGCCCCACTGTAGTTGTTGTATTAGCCACCTCTAGAACAGGTACGATGGCTTGGGTCCGGGCACTTTGATTCCATCCTGGATTCACACTTTGAATAGGAGTGATTGTTGGATAAGTCATTGGGCTTGGCGTACTAATCGGAGTGAACCCAGGTATGGTCAACAAGTTATTGCCCATACTGAACCCAGGCAAGGTCATCGGGTTATTTGGAATCAATGCCTATGTTGGAATAGAGGCATTAGGATAAGTGGGAAATGATGCGACTTGAGATGGTTGTTGGAAATTGTTCATTGTTGGAACTTGTGGTGCCATTAATTGATTCATCATGGCGAATTGACTGTATGGACCATATTGTCCCATCCCAATCAATTGAGACAACCCTACTCCTGGTAAATTCATTTGTTGTTCAAGGGTCATTGTCTCCGCATAAGCTAACGAAAGCGTCGTAACCTGAGGATTCCTTCTAGTCAACAAGGATGTTAACGGATCTAAAGCTCCAAAGTATAGTTGCAGGGCCACCACAGGATCTACTGCAAAGTGGCGAGTCAAATTTGTATACAGATTTTGGAACCTCTGATTGAATGTTCTTATGGGCTCATTGGGTAACCTTTTGCATGATACGAATAAATTATAAATTATGGAAGGATCCAACAACATTCAAAATTGGCTAATAAAGGCAGTTTCTAATTGGGCCCATGAAGTAATGGACCCTGTGGGAAGATTCTTGTACCATTCATTGGTCGTACTGTCTAGACTAGCAGGGAAAATTTGACAAGCGATATCTTCATGGGTAACTCCTTGTCTAAACATGTAATCCTTGTAAATTTGGACATGCTCTTCGGATGTTATGGGACCATCATGCACGAATTTAGGCAATCCCCTTTCAATATTTCTAGGCAAGTCATGGACTATCCCAGGGATATCCAAGGGAGAACTTTGTGCACCATACCAAAGGGCAGGTGGTTGTTGTTGTTGTTGTTGTTGGGCCATGTTATTCAAGGGTGTCGACCTTGTAGGAACAATGGCAACACTTGTAATGATGGGGACAGACACACTTGGTGTAGTTGTCACACTTGAAACTGAGGGCTCAGGCCCACTAGACGTACTTGAGTCTAAATAAACTCCTAACTCAAGTATACTGGGTGGTATTTTGATCTCTAATGTTTTGTTTCTCGACTTCCTAGTAGTGGGAGAAAGGCTTTGGAAAATAGTTTCCCCTGTGGTTTTGGACCTAGTAGCTATGTACTCAGGTTGGGCCAGCTTGAAACTCTAGAATTCTAAAAGACTTATCTCAACTCACTTGCAAAAGAAAACAAATAAATGTTGTACCTGCAAGCACAATAGGTGGAAACAAAACTACCCACGTTAATCGTTAGAACAGATCGCAATCACAAAGCAATAAAGAAGGCCCTCCTTCTAGCGCCAAAATGTTGAGTGAATATTTTGCCCTATAGCAAAATGATCACCACAACTAGAGTATCAAACAGGAAACTCTCTCTTGCAAAGAAATTAAGTAGCATTATTCATTTCTCCAAGGTTCTTGTGAACAAACATTCATGTGCATATAATCAATCAAGACTAAAGCAAATAAATGAATGTATACCAAAATAACTTAAACCATGCAAGTAACAGTTAACAAGGGGCCTTTAATGATTCGAACAAGTACTTTGCAACCATAATCCATTAAATCAACCAAATGCGAAGATAGCTTCTTTTAATGTTCTTGAGATTAAAGTGATCTACCCGAAACCCAGTTAGTAACCTCTTTTATCTTCAACTTAAAAATATTCCAAATGAGAAAGTGTGTGGTATAAGCCACTTCATTTTAAGCTCCGTGCCTTTAACATGAGGTTCATTTTTAGAGTTAGCGGTTTCGTTTTATCTTCATTTAAAAGTGTTCCACTATCCCTATGTTAGCATTTGGTGTTAGTAAAGTTAGCAATGTTAGCATTAAATGTTAGCAACAATTAGTAAGTTAGCAAGTTAGGATTCATTCACTTGATCCGACTTAATGTGCATTTGGAATTAGTAGCCCTCCTAAACCCATATTTTATCTAAAAATTAGATGAAGGTGTTTGGAGATGCAAGAATGAAAATCTAAATTAAAGAAGTGGACCTAGAAGTGGCTTTCTCTTCTTTGCTATTAATCCCTGGTTTTCTTTGGGAAACACTAGATCTGCAAACAAACCCTCCAATTTATGATGCGAGCAGATCGCTTTCTCAAGTGCAGACGCAGATCATACTCTTGGCAGATTTATTTACCTTCTTTATAACTTAGATTATTCATGACAACAAATGAACTATTTATTAACATAAATTCTGGAATGGACCAGAATCAAAAAATTAATTGCCTACAAAATTTTTGGAATGGACCAGAATTAAGGAATGATTAGCAAAAATTCTGGAATGGACCAGAATAGAATGAAAACAAATGCAAGAAATTATGGAACGGACCAGAATCAAGGAAAAGCAGATTTTAAGGTGAGGTTAATCCAAATATCAGGAAAATAAAACATAAACATTATCTACAAAAGTTAGCTGGAAAAAAAAACCAAAACAGAACATTAATTTGGTTAGCAATCTCCTCCCTGTAAAACCCCAAGTTCTGAGATGAAATTCTAAAACAACCTGACCTAAATGACCTGCAACATAAACACAATCAGATTAGATCAGATGCAAGACTCCAAGGAAAAAAATAATTGCATCATTCTATCATTCACCTATCGTAACCCACTTTATGGCATAAACGAATAGATACAAGAAGCAATAATGCAAAGGGAAGGTTTACAAAAATAACAGCAGTCTTAGTTTCAGTCTCCTTTTGATTTCACACACAAAAGTTGCTCTTGCCAAATAAAAGCTCCTTTATTCCGAAAGATAGTCCTTTTTTTTTTACAATTTCCAGCCCCTGTCCACTTCTTTGAATGGCGTATTTAAAACCTCTGAAAAAAAATTTGTTTCTCCTTCCATGACTGTTCGTTTTCTCCTTCCCTTGTGCATGCATGTGTTTTGGTTTCCAAAAAGGCTTTTCATTTCTATTTTGTGACCCTTCGTTTCATTCCCATGGTTTGGCTTCCTCTGTTTGGTTTTCTTCACTTTTCATTTGATTTCAAAAAAAATGTTTCCTTTTCTCCACATGGGCATGCGTCCGCTTCCTTCCATGTGTAACGACCATCTTAAATGATTTCAAATCATTAAATATTCCTTATGTAACGTTTTGTCTTATTCATTGGATTTTGTCCTTATGTGACAAATTACCTTATTCAATCTTCGATTTATTCCTTGGCTTTATATAAAGCCTTGACACCTTCGTGAGCAACTAATGAAGGGGTATGAATCACCTCTTTTCTTGCATGTCTATGTGTCCTCGTTTGGAAATATTAGCTATGACTACCCATGGTTACCTCTCGTAGGCTCCAAAACACATTGTTTCATAATGACGGTCTATTCCTCAACCTACGTAAGCCATGCTATTCGAATTCCTCATAGGTCCACATCACTATGTAGTCTTCAGTTTCACTATCCTGGTGTTCATCACTAATATCAGATGCACTGTCAACTACTCTGTTCCCTTGGCAAAAATCGGACATGTCGCAAAATCGTGACACTCTTGTTTCTCTGCCTGCCTGCCCTTTTTGAGTCACGAAAATGCAACATGTCACGATATCATGACACTTTTGCCTCCTTGCTCCCTTTTGTTGCTCTTAGCCATGAAAATGTAACATGTCGCGATATCGCGACACTTTTTCCTTCTTGCTCTTTCTCTTTGCTTTGGACCGCGAAAATGCAACATGTCGCGATATCGTGACACTTTTGCCCCCTTCTGTTGCTCTTGGCCACGAAAATGCAACATGTCGCGATATCGTGACACTTTTTCTCCTTGCCTTTTCTCTTTGCTTTGGACCGCGAAAATGCAACATGTCGCGATATCGCGACACTTTTTCCTCCTTGCTCTTTCTCTTTGCTTTGGACCAAGAAAATGCAACATGTCGCGATATCGCGACACTTTTTTCTCCTTGCCTTTTCTCTTTGCTTTGGACCACGAAAATGCAACATGTCACGATATCACGACACTTTTTCTCCTTGCCTTTTCTCTTTGCTTTGGACCATGAAAATGCAACATGTCGCGATATCGCGACACTTTTTCTCCTTGCGGTGTTTTGCTTTTTCTTTGATCTTTAGCATATGGGCCACTTCGGTCTTCTTGGAAAACATGCAAAAATGTGGGTCCCCAATTTTGGGGTACGTTGTGGAGCAGCCACAACAAATGGATTTTGACAAACCCCTACCTAAAAAGATCACTTTACAATTTTGGGAAGACACTTGGGAGAAAGTACTGGACTATGAGAACATTCCTTTTCATTGTAGAATTTGCCATGAATATGGTCATTTGTCTAGTGAATGTCCAAAAAAAATTCTAGATCAAAATAAAGAAAATATAAACTTAGCAGGTTTCCAAATGCCTAAGAAGAAGAACACTAAAAAAAAACTAGTTATGAAGGATCAATCAAAGTCCTCTACTAATATGTTTGAAATCTTTTCCAAAAATTATGTCCCAAGTGAGGAAGAGGAAATAATGGAAACAAAATCTTAGAAACAAAATTTAAATATGAAGGGAAGAATCCAGGGACAAACCAACAAATAAAAGGTTTTCAACAGAAAAAAGGGGAGAAAATTTACACAAGAAAAACAATCTTTTAAATGTCAAAACTTCAAATAATACAGGTCCCAATATAGACTCTGTTGAACCCTCTAGTAAAATTTTGGTTGTGTAAAAGCATTATTCAAGGTTAGAAGACATCTCATATTCAATTAGATTAAGTCAAGAAATAGGGAAAAAAAATTGAAGATGGATTCTAATCAAAAAGCAGGTCACAAGACCAATCAATATCATATGGTAAAAGAAGGTGAAGAGCTTGTAGAGGAAGGTAAGATTAATGCCCTTCCAAAAAAATTTAGCCCTAGTGTTAATGAATATCATCACTTGGAATATTAGAGGACTTAAAGGGAGTCTTTCAAAACAAAATGAAATTAGAAGAATGATTCAGATAAATCATCCACATCTTGTTTTCCTTCAAGAAACAAAGATGTCAATGGAGGATATGGACTCAATTTCCAGTAAATTTTGTCCAACTGGAAAAGTGGTTTCCCCCAGTTCCTAGGGGACTTCTGGGGGCATTGCTTATATTTGGGACCCAAAAGAGGTATTTATTCACCATATGGTTGGTATTTGGGGTTTTTTGGCTTTAGTTATTCAAAGTAGACATTCCAACCAAATTATGGTGTGCATTAATGTTTATGCTACTACTTTGGAAGAAAAAAGAAGACAATGGAAGGATATAACTCATATTATCTCTCATTTTCCTGAAGCTTGGATTTTTATCGGAGGATATTTCAATACCATCCTCTCTCTAGATGAGAAAATAGGGGGAAATAGAAATTTGGACAAAAGCACTGACCTCATGAGTGAATATATTACAAACCTCCATCTTGTGGATATCCAACCAGATAATGGCCTTATGACTTGGTCTAACAGAAGGCAAATCTTAGCTTGTATAATGGAGAGATTGGATAGGTTTTTGCTATCTAAAAATTTCTTAATCCATTGTCACATTCCTAAAGTGAAAACTCTTAACAATGCTGGTTCGGATCACTAGCCAGTTATGGTGGAAATGTGGAAAACCAATGTGAGTTTCTCTCCTTTTTGTTTTCAATTAATGTGGCTTAGAGATAGTTCCTTTAGACCTTATGTGCAACAATGGTGGAAGGAAGGTAAGCCTAGGCATGGGACTAAGATGTTCTGTTTTGCCAAATTACTGCAATATATTAAATTCAAAATCAAGACTTGGAATTGGAAAGTGTTTGGGGATGTTCATAAAAAAAACATGAAGTTATTACTCATATTGAAAATTTGAATAAGAAAATCTGTTTAGATGGCCTCACAGAGAATAGAAAGACAGATGAATTTAAACTCATAACTCAGTTAGAGGAATAGGAAAAAAAAGAAGAAATCTTATGGAAGCAAAAATCTAGAATTCAATGGCTCAAAGAAAGAGATCGAAACACAAATTTCTTTGACAAATATCTTCTAGATTGAGGATCTCAAAACTTTATTTATTCTCAAAAATCAGATTCTAGAGATGTTGTCTATACATGGGATGGCATGAACTCTATTGTTGTTGATTACTTTTCCAATCTTTTTGTTGCTACTCCTCTTAACTCGGCTTCTCAATAAAATGTTCTTCAAGCAATCCCTTCTCTTATTACTTCTAAGGAGAACTCTATTTTGACTACTCCTATTACTATCAATGAGCTTCAACAAGAAGTTTTCAAAATGCAAAAAGGGAAAACCCTAGGTCCTGATGGTTTTCCCATTGAGTTCTACCAAGAGTTTTGGGATATCCTTCATGCTGATTTATTAGAGATGGTGGAAGAAGCTAGGAAAGCCAAATAAATTTTGAAGGTTATCAATAAAACTTATATTACTCTTGTTCCAAAAGCTCAAGAGGTTGATCATATATCAGCTTTTAGACCTATTTATTTATGTAATGTTCTCAAAATCATTACTAAGATCATGGCAGAAAGGTTAAAGCCTATTTTGCATAATATTATTTTCCCTGAGCAAGGGGGTTATGTGGAAGGGCTTCAAATAGTAGATGAGATAGTTCTTGCTCAGGAAGCCATCCATTCCATGTATATGCAAAATTCTCCTTTCATGTTCATTCGATTAGACTTATCCAAAGCTTATGACAGAGTCGATTGGCACTTTCTTATAAAATTTTTGAGGCAATTTGGTTTCTCTAAGGATTGGATGGATTGGATTATGGTATGTATATTTTTAGTTTCCTACTCATTTTTGATTAATGGCAGGCCTTCTCAGTTGTTCCCAGCTTCCACAGGTATTAGGCAAGGTGACCGGCTATCCCCTTATTTATTCATCATTCTTACTGAATGCTTGGGTAGGACTATAATCAAAAAGAGGAAAAAAAAAACCCTTGAGGGAATTACCATTGCTCATGGAGCTAGACCTATATCTCATCTTCAATTTGTGGATGACTCTACTCTTTTAGGTAAAGCTGCAGTTAAGGAAACTTCTAATATTAAGCAAATCATTAGGTTTTTTTCTAAGTCTACTAGGCAATTGATCAATGAAGACAAATATAAAGTTATTTTCTTTCACTACTCTACCAAACAGGAATTCATGGTCTTGGATAAATTAAGATATAAGAAGACCTCCTTTTCGATCACTTACTTAGGTATTCCCATCAATATTCAAAGGCAAAAAAATAAATATTGGAATTGGTTGTTGGATAAAGTTAAGAAAAAAATTGGAAAGTGGACCAACATGTGGCTTTATTCTAGGGGTAGAATCACCTTGGTAAAATCAGTCCTTCAAGCTATTCCTATTTATTTATCTTCTATTTTAAATATACCAAAGGTTGTTCTTCGATAACTGGATCAAATCAATCATCGTTTCCTTTGGAGTGGTACTAAGGAGAAAAGAAAATGGGCCTTGGTGAAATGGAACACTTTATGTCTTCCTAAGAATGAAGGGGGGTTAGGATTTTGGTCTTCTATTAATAATAACAAAGTTTTAGTTGCTAAATTATATTTTGAATACTCCTAAGAATCATAAGGTTGATTGGAGAATAAAGAGAATTATTGAAAAGATTCAATTAATCCATATGGGATTTTTGAAAGTTGATTACAATCATGTGGTTAGAGATCAAAATAAGAGTGCTGATCCTTTAGCTAATTGGGCTTTGGACAAAGGTGATCTTTACTTGTTATGGCCACCCTCCTAGATGGTGGGCTTCACAAATGAGGGAAGCTCTTCTTTCTATCATTTATTTGTATGGCTCCAGTTCTGAAGGTACCTAGTTTCTTCTTACTTTATTTTTTCTTCTCTTTTATTCGATCAGGTTATTTTAGTTCCCTAGCCCATTCTTTTATTTTTTTTGTTTCCTTTGTTGATTCTCGCCTTAATAGTCTTCTAGTCTAGAAAGGTCATTGTTATGTTCAATTTTTTTCTTTTTTATTTTTATTTCTGTTTAGTTTTTTAAGGTGTGTGTGTTCTTTTGTTTAGTTTTCTTTTTGTGTTTTTGTTGTTTTATGTTTTTTTTTTATTCTTGTGTTTTTGTCGTTCTTGTTCTTCTGTTTTTGTTTTTTTGTGTTAATTTATGTTTTTATGTGTAAGTGTTTTTTTTTTTTTTGTTTATTGTCTATTGTTGGTTTTTTGTTATTTTTATTTTTATTTGTATTTTTTTTTTAAGGATTTGGTTGTGTTTATTTTTCAGGTTTTTTTTTTGTTGTCTTTGTAGTGTTTAGTTGTTTTTGTCATGTTTGTATTTTGTTATGTTGTTCTTGTGTTTTTTTCTATGTGGTTCGTGTTGTGGTTTTTTTATCTTATTGTGTGTATTTGGTTGTGCTTTTGTTATTGACACACTTAAGGAGCATGTTTTTCATTTCATTTTATTATTTTTAGTGTTATTTATTTATTTTTATTTTTTGAATGGTTTTATGTGTTTGTTTGCTCCTTGAGTATGTCAAAGGTGGTAGGCCAGGTCCGATTCCTGGGCATTTTTTGCGGGATGGATACCCTTGCCTCCTTGGGTCTTACCCGAAAGTGGCATCCCTTTTGGGATGTTTTCCACAAATAAAAATAAATATAAAATCCCAAAAGTTGGCATCTTTTGCTAAATCAAGCATTATGGGAAGATAAGATAGCTTCAAAGAAATATTTAAAGACATCCACTTACTCTCTAGTGTATGGCAATGAAGTTGTCTTTCCTGTTAATCTTTAAATGTCAACACTAAAGTTTTTGCAATAAATAGTTGATGAAGACTTACCTCCAGTTGAAAAAATATTAGTATAGTTGATGCAGCTGGAAGAAGATCAAGAAAAGGTATTTGAAAATATAACCCAACATCAAATTTTGGTCAAGCATTGGTTTGATAAGAAAGTGAAATCAAAATAATTTTCTAGGGGTGACCTTGTACTTAGATGGGATGTAAATATGGCTAAGCCATGTGCTCATGATAAGTTTGATTCATTTTGGATGGGTCCATATCTCATTGAAGAATGTAAGACTTCAAATGCATACCAATTATGGGATTTGGAGGGCTGATTGTTGCCAATCCTAGTGAAAGACCAACATATAAAAAACTATGCTTGATCTACCTTGGGCAGTTTTATATATGTATATATCCTTTTTTTTTGTTTTGTACAGAAGCAGGTTGTAATTATGTTTTGTCGTTATATATTTAAGTGACCTAACCCTTTTTGTTCCTCAAGATATTTCCTCGGATGCAATATTCAAATCCATGAATGGACGAGCAAATAGGAGATGTTTAATTAATGGAAGGATCCTAAAAGTCTATTACAAATAGGTATGAAAAATGATATTGGTAGCAGTAAAAAGTGGGACCAAAAATACTGCTTGAATAACAGGAAGGAAAGAGGAGCTATGAACTACAATTTCTAGTTATAAGAGTAGGTGTATAAATGGTAATACCAACTCCCTGGTTTATCAAGAAGATTAATGATCAAGTTGGAAGGTGTGCTCAGTAATAAAGTTGTGTGCATACAAATGGATAATGATTCATCTTAATAAAATAAAAAGGGAGGATCATAGGCACATACATCAATAAAATACAATGTGCATAACAACCAGAAGATGGCGTGGTCATCCAACTAGTACCTATCATGTTTTGGCATAAATATGAGCATTAATAGAAGGATCGACAAGAGCACAATATTTAGAATGAATTGAACATGCACCATAAATGATAGAAGGATGAGGTCTGAAGAGTGATCTTCCTAGGAAAATAATAACTTAACTATCTTAGTAGGATGACTTCTCATCCGAATCATTTAATTGGATGGAGGTCCATAACTAAAATGGAGTGAATGGAGATAATATAACAGTATTTTTGTACTCCATCAAGATTTACCTCGTAGAGAGTGAGATATTATGCAATAGCTCCAATAGCTCATATTGTTGGCTCTACACTACAGGCATTATAAAAGGGTAATACCTATTGAAGTTCAGTGATGGTGGAGTGCCTACTGAATATTACTAAAATGCTAAAAAAAGTGAGGCAGTTTTTAGCTAAGCTCCAAGTTTTCTGATTCCAGTAGCCCTTAAGAGCAAAAATAGAGCTGAGCAAGATGACCAAGACAAAGCCAAAGAAAAATTTGGAAGACTCGTTTGAGGGAATTGTATACACATGCATTACCCTTAAGGAAAAAGCAAATCTATCATGAATGGGAGTGGAGCAAAAAGCAAAATCAATCAACTTGAGTGTCACTAGGGTAGCCCCATGGAACACACAATTGGTGATGTTCTTACCAATTGTTGTTCACCCGTGTCTCGAGCTAGCAGATGTCACATATAAATTCTATGATGCTAGTATGAGGATGATTATAAGGCAATATGAGTGGTCTATATTTCAAATAACCACTTAGAGCATCAGAAAAGTATTTACAAGCCCAAAAACCTCCCTTGAATATGTATCCATAAAGCATATTAGAGTTATTAAGGAAAAATTCCAAAGAAAGAAGGTTGCAGAGGATGACCCAAAATCATGGATGATGGAGGTTTTAAACTTGAAAAGCTTACCTGAAGACTATTTATAAAGAATCTAGTAGTTGGTAGAATTTAAGGAAGATTTTCAACCAATCTTGTACATGATAGCCATATTGTAGGGTGTTGAGATAGACAAGATAGTATTCCCAAAGTAGATAGCCATGGCACATGTCGTGTTGAGGGCTCACAGGTCATTTAAGATGGATTGGGTAGAATTTATGGCCAGGAACCAAAGGAAGCAACTAGCAGACTATTAGTCCAAGAAAAGTATTGAATTTCATTACCCTTATTACTTAGCCTGGTTTTTCTTTACTTTATACCTAGATCAAAACCCTCTTTGCAAGTCATGGAAGATGAACCTTGCCTAGTCATTGACTGGACGTATTTGCTTAGAAAAAGCCACTCCTACTTAGAATTTAATGAAAATTTCCTTTGTCCTAGTTTGGTATACGTTTATGGTAGTTTTCCCTGCATGTCTCAAAGAGTTGTGTAGTTTTAAAGAATAAAATTCCATGAAGTGGGGGATTGGTATTTTCTGGAAGAAGGAACATGCATTAGGTTATGGTTTTTCTGGTTTCCCTTTCCTTCTCACCTACTATGTAATATATTGGGTATTTGGCCTAGATATTTTTAGGTAAGCCATTGTAGTAGAAGATAAGCATGGTCAAGGGGTAAAGAATAAAATGATTTTTTAGTTTCCAATATTGCATAGTCCTATTAGATCCCTTCAGAGATCAGCCCACATATTTAAAACTAGATAATAAGTTGCATGCTTTGGGTCTTCTGGTAATGCCTCCTTGGTGGCATTATGATCTTGAGGGTGTTATCAAAAGAAATGTCATCAACAATGTCAAACCCTGATCATTCGAGCATCAGGAGAATGAGGTAAATCTAGATGTTCTATAATTTAGGAATCTCTTGGATGATCATATGGTCCCATTTATCATGTTCCAATTTCATAAGTGTTTGTCATGGAGGGTCCCATACTCATATAAGAGGGTATTTGATCCTAAAAGGAATCCTGAAAGGAGAATATGAACTAGTTTCTTTGAGCGAGTTGCAGAACAAAAGGATTGGGACGATGAAGAAAAGGTTTAATAGTGGTGGATAATGAAGTGTGAGAAGGATGATCTTAGAGAAATCCTCCTAGGACTAGCTGATGCTAAATTTCAAATGGAATTTAAGTCTCACATTAGAAAATGGTGAGAAATAAAGGATGCTAATATTTGCCTAGAAGTGCTAAAGAAATATTATTCTATAGAGTCTACTATAGAAGGAAGCAGTGATGAGCAAGAGGGAGATCAGAAGCTGGAGGATCCAAGTTCTCAGCAAGAATCTAGTGGTGCAACTCATGAAGTACAAGTTGAGCCATAAGTCTCATCCTCGTAGAAATAATAGAGTAGTCAAAAAAGAGGTTGAGAAAAACTCTTCAAGAGACTTACCATTCATTTGGATCCTCTTCTCAAATATCGGTACAAAGTGGAAATAAAAATGACTCACTCAAGTCCATTTATTCTGTAATAACAAGAGTCAAGGCATAAGCACCAGTGATTGTAGATTTTTAGTCTAAGGTGGTGTAAGAAAAATTATCAAAAGTATCGACACATCACACCAAGGTAAGCCAAAGGATTGTGGAGCCTGAAGAAGAACAAAATCCCTTATAGGTATAACTCAACACACCTCCAAATCAAAATCCTCCTAGCAATCCACTGAATAATCCTCCCTCTTTCACTCATGTCACTCTAGATTCTAAGGGAATCTCAGCCGTAAGGCCTATAATAGATAAATAATACCTTAAACCTTCATTATCTCCTTCTCCATATCCATTCCCCTTACCCAAAATTCCTTTGAATCACCTTGAATCATCCATCCCCATGTATTCATCCAATCCATCAGTCACTCCCATATTCTCAGTCACCCCTCCATCTCCTTCATAAGTGTTACCCTAGTAATTTTACTCATCATCGATGTCTAAACCAAAAACAAGCATTGATAACAATCCTAGTGTCCCCTTTATCCTCTATGTTATCTTTTCCACTTTCATCTCAGGAAATAGAACAAGAAGAATAAAAAATATTCAAGATCATGCATGTAGCAAAAGATAAACAAAATAATGGATGGAAGAGCAGTTGCAACAGGAGCATCAAAGTAAAGAAGAGTCCACCATGATGATTTTGCATGAACTTGGTCTGATTGAGGGAAAACAACATAAGGTGATCACCAAGTCTAGAGTCAAAAAGGTGAAAGCTGATATGAAATATGATGATTGGGATTTTGAGCACCTTACCATGCATATTAATTAAATTCCTTCTATCGAGGTATTGAAAGCATCACATGTGAACTCTGATACCCTGTATTTCAAATTGGAAAATATTGAAAAGAAGATGAAGACAACAAAAAAGAAGGCATAAAAATTTGAGATCTAGTATCATTGGATACAACATGAAAAGAAATATATTGAAGCCAAAAACAAAAAATTGAGTGATACCTTAAAGAAGACTCCCTCTCCCAAACTCTTATAGCAAAATGAAGAGGAAATGGCTAAACTCAAAAATGAGTTGTAGGTAATGAGTAGCAAGCTAGAGCAATGTAACAAAGAATTCAAATAAAAATGTAGCAGCAGGAGCTCCTACTCAATGAATGCAGAAGCAAGATCTAATTGTAAGAGAGTGAGCTTAATATTCTCCTTCAAGAGCTGTAAAAAGAGAAAGAAAAGCCTACTAGGTGTACCATTTCAAAATACAACCTCAAAAGAGTTAGGCTTGTTCATTTGAGGAAAGCGAGGGAGGCAACCTTGAAGATTGTTTCTCCTTCCACACTAGAAACAAAAAGTAGTCTTGAGATATTAGTAGCAATAAGGGTTGAGTTCAGTAAAAATAAGGGCATCATAAAAAATATGAGCCCACAAATAGTTTCTTTACATATAATGTTGACCAATCACAACATTAACCCTCACATCTATAAAATACATAAGCGAGAACAATATGAAGTCATGATACACCAGGTTTTACATGTGACTGACTTGTATTGTGAAGAAACCAAGCTTATGGATATGCTGAAGAAAGATTCATGTGGTGCATCATAGGTAGAGCAATAAAAGGGATGATATGATGCTATATTATTTGATGGTATGGGATTTGGAATAGAATCTAGATCTCTCTATACTTTATTTTTCCAATTTCCATTTCAATTCCTATTTCCCTCTTCATTTCCATTGTTATTCCAATTTCTATTAAAATTCCTCTTGAAAGGAGGCCTGTTATCTTCCTGCTGTCTATTATTACCCTGTGAAGTTTCTACAGTGTTGTCCTTACCTTTTTCAAGTCTAGCCAACCTGTTATTCAAAGTAGTAAACATCTCACTCAACTGATTAGCTATTTTGTTCATAGGATCCTGATCTATTTTCTTAGGGATAGAGAACTCAACCTTCTTGGGCTTCCTTTTAGGTTGATTGGGCTCTAAAGAGTATGCTTTCATCTTACCACTATCAATCATGTCTCTCTATTTCAATAGCCCTTTCCATACATATATCAATGGTGGTTGTTGCTTGCTATCTCAGCTCATAACTAAAATCTCCAGGGAAAGCATTTTTGTAGAAACAAATGGATTGATCATCATTTGGCCTTAATGCTATTGGAATATTATTTCTGGTCTTAAAGAATCTTCTATTGAAATATTCCACTGATTCATTTTCTTTCTTTTTCATGGTAGCCAATTCTATCAGCAAGGACTGTTCATTCTTCCTCTCTCCATATTTCCTAAGGAAAGTGTTCTCTAGCTCTTGAAAATTATTGATAGTACCAGCTCCAAGGTTGTTGAACCATTCTCGAGCATCCTTCTCTAAAGTTTGAAAGAATAATCTAAGGACAACATCTTCATCATCCACCTCAAGACTATCCATGGCATACAAAAATCTCTAATATGATCTTCATCAATGACAACATTGTTCCCTTGGAATTTAGGCAAGTACTTATGAGCTTTACCAGGGAGAGGATTCAGATTTGTAGGTAAAACAAAAGCTCTATATCTATTGGTCCTCCACTGATTAACATTAGCATTGGCATTTTGATTGAAATTTTTATTTACATTGACATTTTGATTTGCATTAGGAGCTACCATACTCACTACAGGTTGATTCACTATAGGTACTTGGTTTACAGTAGGAGAAGACTGATTGAAACCAAGATTTGGGCTAGAAACAAAAATAGTATGAATTGGAATTGAATATTTTCTATGAGACTTGAAGAATACCTCAAGATTTGGCACTCCAACAAGCACTTCTTTACCACTTCTTCTTGTAGATGCTAGATCCAGCTCCTCCTTCTTTTATTTTTAAAATTTTGAGTTCATTCGGAGTCACCAGCATGGATGTGCAAAGAAGGAACAAGATCTTCAACAATACTTGGGCCAAGATTGCTCAACCTGATATTCACTCAAATCTCACAAATTTCATTCTAAGAAAGACTATGAGAAAAATAAACTCAAAATTATATTGAGTCTTCCTTAGAAATGATGCCAAAAACTATTGGGGGAAATTCTTGCACCCTTAATAGATTTGTCACGCTACAAGACTTCCCTGATCCAATCAACACTATGGACTCTAGTGGATCCACCTCTTTAACTCAAGAAAATATTATCCTAAGACTCTAGACAGACCGAGTAGGGTAAGGAAACCCTAGAGGTGAGCCTACAATATTTCTTATATGCTCATGCTCATCCAGATTTACAAAAATGAAATAAAACTGCAATATAAAATTTGACCAAGTTTGAAAGTAACTCCTAGCTAGTGCTTCAAGTTGTAGACCGATGCCTTATCCATTGGGAAATTGTAGCTAGACTTAAAATATGATGAAGATAGAAGGGGAGAAGATAAAACTGAGCCAATCACATCCATTCAAATAATGTAATAGAAATGATTCAACATGCCAATGAAAGAAGATGCCATCTACACATTCAAATGATGTAACATGTAAATGGGAGAACACACAAAATTGCACATAGAACTACTAAAAGGAGGAAATAGGATTGCATTAAACAATAAATCATTACAATGGGAGTCTGATCAGAATAACTAGATCTCACTGAACCAGTACAAACAAATTCTCCATTCAAATGATGCAATAGAGAACTACAACTCTTTGTTCAAATGATGTAACAAAGAGCCTCCTAGCTTCCAACCTCAACCACTAGAAATGATCTCAGTAAATTGGGCACCTCCTCAACAAAACCTGCACAATAATGGGGAAGAAACAGGGGTGACTAGACAAGACACACAAAGGAAATTACAACTGACAAGGATGGGCACACTGGTATACCTCTTGCAAAATTACTATGTAAAAACTTGATGATTTTTTCTATTGCAACAACTCTCTCATATAGCCTACAAATTGGTTCTCATTCAAAGCTCGATGATGGTCCATAATTATGAAAATTACAACTATTTTGATGATGGCCCATAACTGCAACTGTCTTCATGATGACCCATATTATTAATTGTGCTTGTAGTGGTTCTTATTTGTAGTGTGATAGTGGTCTCAATTGGTCAAAAATACCTATTACATAAATCTTGATAATAATAATATTTTATAACTACAATTACCAGAGTTGAATGATGGCCTCTCACTATCTCTTAATTGGATCTCAAAAATGACCCATAATAGCCTATCTTTCGGAGGGCATAACTTTTGATCCGACCATTGGATCAACTTGAAATTTTTCATGGAGCTAGATAAAGAGGAGGACAATGTCATGGCAAGGATTCTCTAGAAGCCTTGAATATTTTTTAGTGTGTTATCGGGCCCTAATTCCTTCATCTAGTGCCCCAAAAATGGGATTTAGTGTTTTTTTAGAAAAACCGAAAGAAAGAAAAATGGAATTTAATGAATTTTTAGACATGGATAGGTGTTGAGATTTTCTAGGAGGCCTAATATGAGAAATGCAATAATTTGTGTTAATTTAGGGGGCTATCTAGGATTTTTTGGTGACTTACTAAAAATAGGGTAGCTTTTGGCCAAAAATAACAAATTGCCCAAAAATAGTATTTTTTTATATAAAAGGGGGGCAAACTCAAGTTGGATTTTGAGGATCCAACATAGGCTCCAACTGGGATAGGTGATGAAAAAATATTTTGAAAATGAATCACCTGAGAATTCTAGAATCTCCAATAGACCACAAAAACTCAAAAACTTGCCTAATCACCTAAAAAGGACTTCTTAATCACCTAAAAACTGAAACCTTAATCACCTAAAAAAACAAGACTGAAACACACTTTTTTTGAATCACCTGAGAATTCCAGAATCTCCAGTAGACCACAAAAACTCAAAAAAAAATCCTAATCACCTAAAAGGGACTCCTTAATCACCTAAAAACTAAAACCTTAATCACCTAGAAAGGACAAGATTGAAACACATTTTTTTTTGTGGCTTCTCAAGCCCTCAATGTTGAATGATACAATTTCAAATGTTGGCCATTGATAGGAATTGAAAATTTTACACCATCTAGAGTTTGCAATTTGTAAGTATGTTGGCCTACATTATAGAGGATTTGATAAGGGCCAAGCCATTTAGGCTCCCATTTCCCTTTTTCACCATGTTTGTCATTTTTGGGGTCCTAGTACAACACTATATATCCTCCCTAAAAAGGTTTACCTTTGGCTTTCTTATTGAACAATTGCACTATTTTGTGAGCTTGCTCAGTCATCTTCATTAATGCATCCTTTCTATCTTCCTACAACTTTGCAATTTGATCAAGTCTTCTCTGCAAGACATTTGGATTTTCATGATCCTGAAGAAGTAAAGATAAAGCATGACTTTCCACTTGAGGGGGTAGTAGAGCACTCTCACCATATACTAGTTCATAGGGAGACTTTCTTATGCTTCTTTTGATAGATATCCTATCAACCCATAAAGCATACTTCAACTCACTATCCCAACTTCTTTTGTTTCTACCTAATGCTCTTCTGATTCTTGTGATCAAATTCTTATTTGAGGATTCTACTAAACCATTCCCTTGAGGATAGTAATTTGTAGAATGAGAAAGCTCTATGTTGTACCTAGCACAAAATTCAATCATCTCAAAAGAAGTGAAGTAGTTACCATTATCTATGACTATCTTCTTGGGAACCCCAAATCTTGTCAATATGTGCTCTTCTAAAAACTTGATGACCACTTATGTAGTGGATTTCTTGAGAGGTGCTACTTCTACCCACTTGGTAAAATAGTTTATTGTTGTAATGATCCACCTATGACCTCTAGAAGAATTGGGATTAATCTCACCTATGAGATCTATTCCCCATTGAGTAAAAGGAGATTCCACAATCACTGGCTTTAGGGGCATGGTTGGAAAATTCTTCTTTCCTACAAAAATATGATAGTTATGACAACTTCTAACAAACTGGTAAACATATTTAAATAGGGAGGGCCAATAATAACCAGCTCTCATGATCTTGTGAGCAGTAGCCTTTGGAGCAAAGTGACCCCCACAAAATCTAGAATGATATTCTTTTAGCACTTGAGGGACCTCTTTCTCAAACAAACAAAGAAGCAACACACCATCTGGATGCCTCCAATACAGTCTACCTTCTTGAATGTAATACCTTTGGGCCAATTGCTTGATAGATCTCCTTTTATTTTTGGACATGTCTTCTGGAAATGACAAGTTTTGAAGGTAAAACATAATGCCATCATACCACTGGCAATCAAAATTATCAACTGCTCTAGCTTCTTGTTGCTCATCCACTGCAATAGTGTTATTCATAGCCTCCCCTTTAGCTAGATACTTTGCCAATCCCTATCCTCTAACAATCTGCACTACTTTGAATTCTACATCATACTGTAATAACTTAGCCATCCATCTTGCAGGACTACCTAAAGGTTTAGGTTGAGTGAAAATATCTTTAACAACAATGTAGGGAATACAAGCTATTACCTTGTTGGATCCAAAGATACATTTGAAATGATCTAATGCTCTGATTAATGCATAAGCTTATTTTTCTAGCATAGAGTATTTTAGTTTAGCACCCTTCAATCTTGTACTCATAAAGGCTATAGGCCTTTCATTTTTCTCTTCATCCTTTTGAGCTAGAACTGTAACAATAGTGTGTTCTAAGGCAAATGAGTAGATCTTGAAATCTTTGGAGTAATCAGGGCAATTCAATACCGGAGCTTGAGTGATTGCATCTTTGATCTTCTGAAAAGCTGTAATATTTTCCTCTGTCCACCTTATTTCCCCATTTTTCTTGATCATGTCATTTATTGGTTTGGCAATCTGAGAAAAATCAAGGATAAACCTCCTAATAAAGTTAATATTTCCAAAGAATGATCTAACTCCCTTAAGATTCTTAGGAGGGGGAATTTTAGCAATGGCTTCTACTCTTTGTGGATCAATGCTAATCCCATATTTTGAAACAATATGCCCAAGTAGTTTACCTTGTGTGGCCCCAAACACACATTTTCTAGGATTCAAAGATATGCCAAACTCCTTGCACCTATCAAACACTTGAGTTAGATGTGCAAAATGATCTTCAAGATTTTTGGGAAAAATTGTAATGTCATCAAGATATACTACCACTATCTTGAACATCAATCCTTTAAATGCAACATCCATTGCTCTCTGAAATGTTGCCCCTGCATTCATCAATCCAAAGGGCATCCTAAGATATTCAAATGTTCCCCATGGTGTAGTGAAAGTTGTTTTGTGTCTATCTTCTGGATTCACTACAATCTGATTGTAACCTGAAAAGCCATCCAATAAAGACATTCTTGATGACCCAACCACTGCTTGAAGCAACTGTTCCATATTCGGAAGTGGGTAGTTGTCTTTAAGAGAGATTTTATTCAAATTCCTAAAATCTACACAAAGCCTGATCTCACCATTCTTCTTTCTAACTGGAACAAGATTTTCCAACCAAGAAGAAAATCTCACCTTCCTGATTATCTTGGTATCCAGTAACTTTTGCACTTCTTTCTGCATAATTGGATGCAAAGTGGGATTGAACTTTCTTTATTTCTACCTAAAAGGCTTGGTATCCTTTTGAAGGGGTATTATGTGAGTCATTACCTTTGTATTGAAGGTCTTTAGATCTTCATAACTCCAAGCAAAAGCATCCATGTTATTTTTCAAGAATTTGATATACTATTGCTTCTCTTTTCTTGATAGAGCTTTATTGATCCTAACAATCTTGGGCTCTTCCTCTATTCCAATATTAACTTCATCTATCTCATATTCCTGAACCAGAGGTTTATATGCTCTATCAAAGTCATCAAACAAGCTCTCCAAAGATACCAACCCCCTAGGGATCCTATTGGTCTTCAATTGTATGACTTATGTGGGTTCTCCAATAACATCCTTCAGTTTTTCTTCATCACTTTCATCACAAATAACATCAAAAAATTCATTTTGCATAGTCATGAAATCATTAATGTGTATATCATCATGAAAAACTTGTAAATATACCACATTATCAAGGATATATGGCTTATAAATAGATATGGTTGGGAACCTTTCCATAAACCAAGTGTCTATCTCAAGGTTTTCTACTCCAGAAGCATTAATGGCCAAAATATTAGCATTATGATTATGTGCTCTAGGAATAAATTGTAGATCAAAAGCCAAGAATCTATCTATTTCATCCAACACTGCTTGCTTATATTGCTTTAATCTAGGGTGCTTTGTTTGATATTTCCCTTTGATTTATTGAATTATCAACTCAACATCCCCACTAACTTTGAGGTAATTAATACCCAATTCCTTGGCTTTTCTTAGCCCTAGCAATAAAGCTTCATACTCTACAACATTATTTGTACAAGAAAATTCTAACCTGTATGGTATGCCAAGATAGCTGCCATTGATGTCTATCAATAATACTCTAGCTCCTACTCCTACTTTAGATTTTGCCCCATCAAAGGTCATAGTCCATAACTCAAAAGTTAGAATTCTATCAATTTTTGCATCTACTTCAACCTTTAGTTTTGGATCCATATTCTCAACATCAAGTACTTCCAACAAGAAAGGAGAATGCCAGATAGAGTAAACCCCCATATCCTTTTCCTCAATAGAATTCATGACATTAACCATATTATCATTAGGATCTCTAAATTCAATTGAATACCTATTGAAGGGTTCTCTCTTCAATATCACTTTCTCCTTACCCTGCATTGGAATAGTGGCATATGACCAATCCAACTGAATAGTACCACCTAGATGCTCTACCTAATGCCTAGAGAGTAAGATAGAAAAGAAAGGGTCCACATCTACAACTGCAACATCCATCACCACTCCTTTCTTAGGATATTGTTCAATATGGACAAGAAGTCTAGTGATAATGCCTACACAAGGTACTCTCCTATTATCCATGATAGAAATAGGAGGGTGCTCTTTCTGATAAATCAAGCCTAACTGATCAACTACCTGTTTTGACATTATATTCATGGAAGCACCACTATCAAGCATGCAATTATGAATAACATATTGGTCCCCATAGCCTGATGTATACCTTAGTGAGATGTAAAATGGCTTAACTAAATATGGGGCTCTGACTGCATTATTCACAAGGCCTATAGGATTTTGAGGTTGTCCTCCTGATTGATCAATTAATTTGAAGGCTCTACATACCTGATACCGATACTTTGGAATAGTCATTAATTCTCCAAAAGTGATGTTGACCTTCTATTTGGCAACCTCTAAACCTAGATCAAATTGATCTTTCTTATCATCAATTCCTTTTCTAGTTTTCTGATTAGCCAAGTCATTTTGTTGCTTTTGGATAATCTCCTCTACATCAAGCTCTTCAAGAATCATTTGCAGCTTCATCTGATTTACCTTTTTTTGTGAAATCACTCTTGTAGCTTTCTCCTTTTGTGCAGGCCCTTCATCAACTTTGTCCTCCACTATTCTATTCCTAAGATTGATAGCATGTATTCTTTCTAAAGACTCAACCTCTTCTATTGTAGGTACAAGCTTTCCTTGCTTCATTCTATCAAATCTAGTATTAGAAGGCTCACTTGAGGTTGATGCCTCTCCAAATACTAATGCTCTTTGCTCAATATTATTGGCACATATGTCCATGTCCCTTTCAAATTCCTATTCTCTAGTTTCATCCTCCTAAGTCCAACATACATTAATTCTAATATCTTCATCTTCAGATTCAACATTTAAATCAACATTAGAATGCATACTTAGATAAATACCACAATCAATAGGGTTATGTGGTGCATCACAAGAAGAGAAATAAAAGGGATGATCTGATGCTATATTATTTGATGGCATGGGATTTGGAATAGAATCTAGATCTCTCTCTACTTATTTATTTTTCCAATTTCCATTTCGATTCATGTTTCCCTCTTCATTTCCATTGTTATTCCAGTTTCTATTAAAATTCCTTCTGAAAGGAGGTATGTTATCTTCCTGCTATCTATTATTACCCTGTGAAGTTTTTGCAATGTTGTCCTTACCTTTTTCAAGTCTAGCCAACCTGTTATTCAAAGTAGTAAACATCTCACTCAATTGATTAGCTATTTTGTTCATAGGATCCTGATCTATTTTCTTAGGGATAGAGAACTCAACCTTCTTGGGCTTCCTTTCAGGTTGATTGGGCTCTAAAGAGTATGCTTTCATATTACCACTATCAATCATATGTCTCTCTATTTCAATAGCCCTTTCCATACATATATCAATGGTAGTTGTTGCTTGCTGTCTTAGCTCATAACTAAAATCTCTAGGGAAAGCATTTTTGTAGAAACAAATGGACTGATCATCATTTGGCCTTAATGCTACTAGAATCTTATTTCTAGTCTTAAAGAATCTTCTATTGAAATCTTCCACTGATTCATTTTCTTTCTTTTTCATGGTAGCCAATTCTATCAACAAGGATTGTTCATTCTTCCTCTCTCCATATTTCCTAAGGAAAGTGTGCTCTAGCTCTTGAAAATTATTGATAGTACCAGCTCCAAGGTTGTTGAACCATTCTCGAGCATCCTTCTCTAAAGTTTGAAAGAATAATCTAAGGACAACATCTTCATCATCTACCTCAAGACTATCCATGGCATACAGAAAATCCCTAATATGATCTTCACCAGTGACAACATTGTTTCCTTGGAATTTAGGCAAGTACTTATGAGCTTTACCAAGGAGAGGATTCAGATTTGTAGGTAAAACAAAAGCTCTATATCTATTGGTCCTCCACTGATTAACATTAGCATTGATATTTTTATTGACATTTTGATTTGCATTAGGAGTTGCCATACTCACTACAGGTTGATTCACTATAGGTACTTGGTTTATAGGAGAAGACTGATTCAAACCAATATTTGGGCTAGAAACAAAAATAGTATGAATTGGAATTGAATATTTTCTATGAGACTTGAAGAATACCTCAGGATTTGGCACTCTAGCAAGCACTTCTTTACCACTTCTTCTTGTAGATGCTAGATCCAGCTCCTTTTTTATTTTTAAATTTTTGAGTTCATTCAGAGTCACCAGCATGGATGTGCAAAGAAGGAACAAGATCTTCAACAATACTTGGGCCAAGATTGCTCAACCTGATATTCACTCAAATCTCACAAATTTCACAAAAATTCTAACTCTACGAAACACAAAAAAAAAAAAAAAAAAAAAAACAAAACAAAAAAAAACCAAAAAAAACAAAAACAAAAAAAAAAATATAATCTCTCCCCAAATTCCACATTGGTATTTCCATTTCTGTGGGATGAAAAATTTGAGTGTATTAGAATAATCGCATATAGAAATCATATAAATCATCTCTCTAAAATGAGGGATTAAACCTTTTATAGAATTAATATAAAACAAAACCTAAGATTGATGCAAAAAACTATGAAGAAATTTCCTTGAGAAACCCTAAAAAGATAAATTTGTCCCATATTGGTTCCAATTTGCCTATTGAAGTCCACCCCATCCTAACGAGCAGATTGATGGGGGGTGGAAACAAGGGAGGGATCCCATACCTTTGGAAAGTGTTGGAGGTATCTTAGGGGGTTCAATGAAGATTTCCCACTAAAATGGATCAATTTTCCTTTTTTACAGTAAGAAAACCTTAGAGGTGAGCCTACAATATTTATTTTATGTTCATGCTTATCCAGATTTGCAAAAATGCAATATAAAATTTGACCAAGTTTGAAAGTAACTCCTAGCTAGTGCTTCAAGCTATAGACTAGTGCCTTATCCATTGGAAAATTGTAGCCAGACTTAAAATATGATGAAGATAGAAGGGGAAGAAGATAAAACTGAGCCAATCACATCCATTCAAATAATGTAATAGAAATGATTCAACATGCCAACGAAAGAAGATGCCATCTACACATTCAAATGATGTAAAATGTAAATGGGAGAACACACAAAATTGCACATAGAACTACTAAAAGGAGGAAACATGATTGCATTAAATAACAAATCATTACAATGGGAGTCTGATCAGAATAACCAGATCTCACTAAACCAGTACAAACAAATTCTCCATTCAAATGATGCAATAGAGAACTGCAACTCTTTGTTCAAATGATGTAACAAAGAGCCTCCTAGCTTCTAACCTCAACCACTAGAAATGATCTCAATAAACTGGGCACCTCCTCAGCAAAACCTGCATAATAATGGGGAAGAAACAGGGGTGACTAGACAAGACACACAAAGGAAATTACAACTGACAAGGATGGACACACTGATATACCTCTTGCAAAATTATTGTGTAAAAACTTGATGATTTTTTCTATTGCAGCAACTCTCTCATATAGCCTACAAATTGGTTCTCATTCAAATCTCGATGATGGTCCATAATTACGAAAACTACAACTATTTCGATGATGGCCCATAACTGCAACTGTCTTCATGATGACCCATATTATTAATTGTGCTTGTAGTGGTTCTTATTTGTAGTGTGATAGTGGTCTCAGTTGGTCAAAAATACCTGTTACATAAATCTTGATAATAATAATATTTTATAACTACAATTACCAGAGTTGAATGATGGCCTCTCACTATCTCTTAATTGGATCTCAAAAATGGCCCATAATAGCCTATCTTTTGAAGGGCATAACTTTTGATCCGACCATTGGATCGACTTGAAATTTTACGTGGAGCTAGATAAAGAGGAGGACAATGTCATGGCAAGGTTTCTATACAAGCCTTGAAGATTTTTTAGTGTGTTATCAGGCCCTAATTCCTTCATCTAGTGCCTCAAAAATGGGATTTAGTATTTTTTTTAGAAAAATCGGAAGAAAGAAAAATGGAATTTAATGACTTTTTAGACATGGATAGGTGTTGAGATTTTCTAGGAGGCCTAATATGAGAAATGCAATAATTTGTGTTAATTTAGGGGGCTATCTAGGATTTTTTGGGACTTACTAAAAATAGGGTGGCCAAAAATAACAAATTACCCAAAAATAGTAAATTTTTTTTTTTATAAAAGGGGGCAAACTCAAGTTGGATTTTGAGGATCCAACACAGGATCTGACTGGGATAGGTGATGAAAAGGCTTTTGACAATGAATCACCTGAGAATTCCAAAATCTCTAGTAGACCACAAAAACTCAAAAACTTGCCTAATCACCTAAAAAGGACTTCTTAATCACCTAAAAATTGAAACCTTAATCACCTAAAAAAATAAGACTGAATTATCAACTCAGCATCCCCACTAACCTTGAGGTAATTAATACCCAACTCCTTGGATTTTCTTAGACCTAGCAATAAAGCTTCACACTCTACAAAATTATTTTTACAAGAAAATTCTAACCTGTATGGTATGCCAATATAGCTACCATTGATGTCCATCAATAGTTTTCCAGCTCCAGCTCCTGCTTTAGATTTTGCCCCATCAAAGGTCATAGTCCACAAAATAAAAAGTTAGAATTGTATTAGTTTCTACATCTACTTCAGCATTTATTTTTGGAACCATATTCTTAGCATCAGATACTTATAACAAAAAATGAGAATGTCAGACAGAGTAAACCCCCATATCTTTTTGTCAACAGAATTCATGACAATAACCATATTATCAATAGGATCTCTAAATTCAATTGAATACATGTGGAAGGGTTCTCTCTTCAATATCACTTTCTCCTTACCCTATATTGGAATAGTGGCATATGATAAATCCAACTAAAAAGTATCACCTAGATACTCTACCCAATGTCTAGAAAGTAAGATAGAAAAGAAATGGTCTGCATCTGCATCTACAAAATCCATCACCATACCTTTCTTAGGATATTTTTTAAGATGGACAAGAATTCCAGTGATAATGTCTACACAAGGTACTCTTCTGTTATCCATGATAGAAATAGGTGGGTGCTCTTTCTGATAAATCAAACCTAATTGATCAGCTACCTATTTTGACATTACATTCATGGAAGCACCACTATCAAACATGCAATTATGAATAACATATTGGTCCCCATAGCCTGATGTATACCTTAGTGAGATGTAAAATGGATTAACTAAAGATGGAGCTCTGACAACATTATTCACAAGGCCTATAGGATCTTGAGGTTGTCCTCCTAATTGATCAGTTAATTTGAAGGCTCTACATACCTAATATCGGTACTTTGGAATAGTAATTAATTCTCCAAAAGTGATGTTGATATTCTATTTGGCAACCTCTAAACCTAGATCAAACTAATATTTTTTATCATCAATTCCTTTTTTGGTTTTCTGATTAGACAAGTCATTTTGTTGCTTTTGGATAATATCCTCTACATCAGGATCTTCAAGAATCATTTGCAGCTTCATCTGATTTACCTTTTTTCATGAAATCACTCTCATAGCTTTCTCATTTTGTGCAGGCCGTTCATCAACTTTGTCCTCCACTATTCTATTTTTGATATTGATAACATGTATTCATTCTAAATACTCAACCTCTTCTGATATAGGTACAAGATTTCATTATTTCATTCTATCTAATCTAGTATTAGTAGGCTCACTTGAGGTTGATTTCTCTATAAATACCAATGCTCTTTGCTCAATATTATTAGCACATATGTCCATGTCCCTTTCAAATTCATATTCTCTAGTTTCATCCTCCTACATACATTAATTCTAATATCTTCAAATTCAGATTCAACATTAGAATGTAAACTTAGATAAATACCAAAATCAATAGTGTTATGTGGTGCATCATAGGTAGAGCAATAAAAGGGATGATCTGATGCTATATTATTTGATGGTATGGTATTTGGAACAAAATCTAGATATCTCTCTACTTATTTATTTTTTCAATTCCCATTTCAATTATTGTTTCCCTCTTCATTTCCATTGTTATACTAGTTTCTATTAAAATTTCTTTTGAAAAGAGGTATGTAATCTTCCTGCTATCTATTATTACCTTGTGAAGTTTTTACACTATTGTCCTTACCTTTTTAAAGTCTAGCCAACCTGTTATTTAGAGTAGTAAAAATCTCACTCAACTAATTAGATATTTTCTTCATAGTATCCTAATCTATTTTCTTAGGGATAGAAAACTCAACCTTCTTGGGTTTCCTTTCAAGTTTATTGGGCTCTAAATACTATGCTTTCATATTACCACTATAATCATATGTCTCTCTATTTCAATAGCCCTTTCCATTAATATATCAAAGGTAGTTGTTGCTTGTTATCTCAGCTCATAACTAAAATCTCCATAGAAAGCATTTTTGTAGAAACAAATGGAATTGCCATCATTTGGCCTTAATGCTACTAGAATATTATTTTTGGTCTTAAAGAATCTTCTATATAAATCTTCCATTGATTCATTTTCTTTCTTTTTCATGGTAGCCAATTCTGTCAGCAAGGACTGATCATTCTTTCTCTCTCCATATTTCCTAAGGAAAGTGTGTTCTAGCTCTTGAAAATTATTTATAGTACCATCTCCAAGGTTGTTGAACTATTCTCAAGCATCCTTCTATAAATTTTGAAATAATAATCTATGGATAACATCTTCATCATCCACTTCAAGACTATCCATGGCATACAAAAATCCCTAAAATGCTCTTCACCGTGACAACATTATTCCCTTGAAATTTAGGTAAGTACTTATGAGCTTTACTAGGGAGAGGATTTAGATTTGCAAGTAAAACAAGGGATCTATATCTATTGGTCCTCCATTGATTAACATTAAAATTGGCATTTTGATTTATATTTTGATTTACATTGATATTTTGATTTGCATTAGGAGCTGCCATACTCACTACATGTTGATTCATTATAGGTACTTGGTTTATAGTAGGAGAAGACTGATTGAAACTAAGATTCAAGCTAGAAACAAAAATGGTATGAATTGGAATTGAATATTTTCTTTGAGACTTGAAGAATATCTCAGGATTTGGCACTCCAACAAGCACTTCTTTACCACTTCTTGTAGATGCCAGATCTAGCTCCTTTTTTTATTTTTAAATTTTTGAGTTCATTTGGAGTCACCAGCACGGATGTGCAAAGAAGGAACAAGATCTTCAACAATACTTGGGCCAAGATTGCTTAGCCTGATATTCACTCAAATCTCACAAATTTCATTCTAGGAAAGACTATGAGAAAAACAAACTCAAAATTGTATTGAGTCTTCCTCGACAATGATGCCAAAAATTATTGAGGAAAATTCCTGCATCCTTAATAGATTTTTCATGTTGCAAGACTTCCCTAATCCAATCAACACTTTGGACTCTGGTGGATCCACTTCTTTAAATCATGTAAATATTATCATAAAACTCTAGATATACCAAGTAGGGTAATGAAATGTTGGAGGTGAGCCTACAATATTTCTTATATGCTCATGCTCATCCAAATTTGCAAAAATAAAATAAAATTACAATATAAAATTTAACCAAGTTTTAAAGAAACTTCTAGCTAGTGCTTCAATATGCAGACCGATGCCTTATCCATTGGGAAATTGTAGCAAGACTTAAAATTTGATGAATATAGAAGGTAAAGAAGATAAAAATGAGCCAATCACATCCATTCAAATAATGTAATAGAAATGATTCAACATGCCAGTGAAAGAAGACATAATATACACATTCAAATGATGTAAAATGTAAATGGGAGAACACATAAAATTGTACATAGAACTGCTAAAGGAGAAAATAGGGATGCATTAAACATAAATCATTATAATGGGAGTTTGATCAAAATAACCAGATCTCACTAAACCAGTACAAACAAATCCTCCATTCAAATTATGCAATAGAGAACTCCAACTCTTTGTTTAAATGATGTAATAAAGAGCCTCCTGTATTCCAACTTCAACCACTAGAAATTATCTCAGTAAACTGGGCTCCTCTTTAGTAAAAATTGCAAAATAATGAGGAAGAAATATGGGTGAATAGACAAGATGCACAAAGGAAATTACAACTGACAAGGATAGATACACTGGTATACCTCTTGCAAAAATACTGTGTGAAAAGTTGATAACTTTTTCTGTTGTAGCAACTCTCTCATATAGCCTGTAAATTGTTTCTCATTCAAAGCTCGATGATGGTCCATAATTATGAAAATTGCAACTATTTTGATGATGGACCATAATTTTAATTGTCTTCATGATGACCCCATTTAATTAATTGTGCTTGTAGTAGTTCTTATTTGTAGTGTGATAGTGGTCTTAGTTGGTCAAAAATGCATGTTACATAAAGCTTGATAATAATAATATTTTATAACTGCAATTACCATAGCTGAATGATGGCCTCTCACTCTCTCTTAATTGGATCTCAAAAATGGTCCATAATAGCCTATATTTCGAAGGGCATAAATTTTGATCCAACCGTTGGATTGGCTTGAAATTTTTCATTGGAGATTTTTTTGTGTTATTGGGCCCTAATTCCTTCATCTAGTGTCCCAAAAATGGAATTTAGTGTTTAAAAAAAATGGAAGAAAGAAAATTAGAATTTAATGACTTTTTAGAAATGGATAGGTGTTGAGATTTTCTAAGAGGCCTAATATGAGAAATACAATAATTTGTGTTAATTTAGGGGGCTATCTGGGATTTTTTGGGACTTACTAAAAATAGGGTGTCCAAAAATAACAAACTACCAAAAAATATAATTTTTTTTATAAAAGGGGGTATAATCAATTTGGATTTTGAGGATCCAATAAGTCCCTCATGCCAAATCATCTACCTTAAGTCATGGAAGATGACTTTCATGTTTTGAATTTCATTCTATTTTGATGACTCTACAGCCCAAAGGATGTGGCCAGATGATTTTTTTTGCTTGTTGTTTTGTTTTATGTTTTTGATATATCATAGTTAGCTTAGTTTTTGTACCTTCTACCTAGTAAAAGCCTATCGTAAGTTAATAAGAATGTGGGTGAGTTTTCTGCACCCACCTATTTTTTTCCATGAAGAGAAAAGAGGGTATTTTGAAAAGTGACTAATGAAAATATGGATGGATAAATGAGTCACTTCCAAGCCATAGAGCATCCAAAAGTTCCATCTGAAATAAGGTAATTCAAAGAAGGACCCTAACGGAAGAATGATATTTGAACATATATCATGGGCACTCCCAAAACTTCATCCACAAGCGAAAGGAATTGGGCATAATATCAATAAAATGATGAAAAAATGTAATCCTAGAATGTCTCCCAAGCCATAAATTTATATAGACATAGGATTGGGAAGCAGATGTAGAAGGTGGTAGACCCAAAGTTCTACCCAAGGTTTGCCCAACCATAATAAATATGAAAAGAGAAGGAAGAAGAAGATAAGTAGTGGATCTCATTTCTTCATCCTAGGAGAATGCAATTTAGATGTAATAATGAGGTTGAACCAAGTTGTGCATTCAAACCAAAGCTCTGTCCTATCTAGTAATGAATGCACAAAAACCCAGTTGCATTGAAGGCTCTTCAATTTCAAATTTCCTCTTCCTGCTAATGTTGTCAGAGTGCTGGATCCAAGGATGTATCATATGATCAAATTTAATAATTTATCAAGCCAAGTATGTAAGGTGGTAGATGAATAATTGATGCAGTGCGACTACCACAACTTACAAAGAAACATCTGTAGGAAGTGGTAGTATCAACTTCATTAATTAATGAAGGAAGGCTCAAATAGAGAATGTTAGTAGCTCCTATCCAGATGCAATGGAGAATATTCCATTTGTGATAGAGGGATCACATAAGATATCATCTGAACCAACTGGATACTGATATTTTGATACACCATTAATTAAATATTAATTAGTCTTTAAAAATCCTACTCTTGGAAGGGTCTATATATGCATATTTGTAATATAATTTTTAGTTTCAACTCTTCAGTCATTACAACATGCATGTACAGTTTGATACATTCAAAAATATAAATGGATTACTGTCTGGCCTTCAATTATTTTCTTGTATGTATGATCTTGCTCTGTTGATTAAATTTTATAAAGTTAAATGAATGAACTAGCTTTAATTATGATATCTAGATTTCATGTTGTTTATTATT
The DNA here is from genome assembly GCA_028583015.1 of Wollemia nobilis. Lineage (NCBI taxonomy): Eukaryota > Viridiplantae > Streptophyta > Pinopsida > Araucariales > Araucariaceae > Wollemia > Wollemia nobilis. The sequence goes on from JAQPPZ010001870.1 coordinate 1,874,004, forward strand.
TAATTCTAGAATTATTAGTAGAGTTATATGCGGAAACAATTAATGAAATTAGTGGCTGGTCTATTAGGTAGTCCATGAATGTTTTTTATGTTTTAGAATTATTGGGAATGTATCTTGATGTGATTGGATTTGCACCACATTATGTTCTAGCTTTATGTTATCCTTGATATTTTTCCCTTCCTTTTTCTCCTAAGTATTTAGTTAGAATTTACAAGGAGCCAGCCTTCTCTGGATATTGACCCCAAGGTTTATGATCTTGTGGCCATTCAAAGTTGGTTGAGGTCTATGCGTGTGTAATCCTTACCATTAGATAAACTTTCAACCAAAACATCCTCATCCAAAACCCTAGCATTTCACTATCCCTTTACATCTTCTTCACCATCACATCCTTTGTTTTCTATCACCAAAAATCCTACAAACCAAATCTGGTTTTGTAGTACCCTTCCCAAAAATCCTTAAACACTACCGAGCATTCCTAGAATGTTGCTAAGCATTTCAGGAACATTGTAGGATGTTCACAACCCTTCCATAATTCTCTAGGGTGTTTCATAACCTCCAATTTATTTTTGAAAAACCCTCAAATACTTTTTGGTGTTTGTGCACCTTTAGATCGCTGAAACATAAGAGTGGATCAGACAAATTAGGTATCACTGAGAAGATAAAATGTTTATTGCTTTACTGTTCAAGTTCTCTATATTCAACTCATATTCCATTATCATTATAGTTAAGATTTTAGTTGATCTATCAGTTAGAGGGTCTCACACAATGGACCCCTCACATATGCTTGATTTATTTTTGGTTGTGATTTATTTGTAGGTATAGGAACTACAATCTTTATGGTTGTAGCTCAAGTGGTCCTGTACGGATACACAAACCCACCCACAATCTTATTTGGAGTAAAATATGATGCAAAAGACAAAAAATATTATTTGTAAACAAGGGTTTATAAACCCTTTTATTTTAATCATTATATCAACATAAAATTACATTGTAAAATTTGAGATTAAGGCTCCTACAATATTAATACAATATTCTTTCTTCATTGTGCAATATATTTTCTGTTGTTTTATGTACTATCATATTGGTGTTGTCAATTTTTGCTTTACAAAATGGTGATCACAATGGGATCCCAAAGGTTTTATTATGTTAATATACCTTTTCAATGTGATCTATTTTTTTGTTTTTATTGCAAGTTTTTAGAGATTCGATCACATAAAAATCATAAAACTAGGGTTTCTTGGAGTAGCAAAATTTAATCTATGGTCGCACAGATGACCTACCATGTTCCAGGGATGCCCTAATACATCTAGGATATTCCTCACTACATTCAAGAGACTCTACATTACATATATAAGGGTTTGAAAGAAATATGTATGCTTCTTGGTAAGTTTGAATCAAACCCCACCTCCATTTTTCTTTGCTTTTTAAAGAGATTAAAAACATGATATCTATTTTTTGTTTAAAAAGAAACTCATTCTACATCTTGGGAATAAATAAACAAATCTTCATATAGTTTGCATGTAGGCTTAATTTACATTTGTGCATCCATTTTAGTTGCATTATAATATTTATCACATTAAATTTAAGATTTTGTTGTTTTGTGGTATTTTTTACTTTTTTTCTCTAAGTGTTGTTTGCAATAAAAATTAAAAAAATATAAATAGCTGTACTTTAGGCTAAAGTCTCTCACTTTTTACTTTTTCAAGTTGGAACAAGTTATTGGTACTCAAGATTACTCCCACTGTTAGAATCACTTGATAATTTAGGGTGGAATAACTAGGTGAACCCTCCACTGTTGGAATCACTTAATGATTCAGGGTGGATATTAAGATGTGTACCCTAGATTCTTTTGAGGAAATTGGTATTAGTATTCTTGGTTACCAATTTGGTTGAGTGGAAGAGAGTTTCTTGGCATTGTATGAACACCATAGACAATAGAAACTTTAAAAATAATCACACATGATTGCACGCTTCACTTTAAACATCAGTGAGTTAGACTTCATCACCAACCACTGATCGAGATCAATGATGGTGGGCTTCATATCCATTCGCTCATCCCATAAACACCTTAGCTACCCATGAGTAATTTTTTTGGATTTCATCACTATAAAAGTTCTCATTTGCCATCCATCTTAGGAACCCATCCTGCATAGTAGTTTAGGATTAGGTATGCACATCAAATCACACAAATCGCATAAAAAATTTATTCCAAGACATAGGATTCAATTTTTTGTTTGATTTTGTGTGCTTTTCATTGTCATTGTACCTTTTCACACACATCCCAAACATTCACTACCCTATTTAGCTCATTATCTTATGGTTTCAACTCGAAGCCAAGCCAAAATCATGAGCCAAGCATCTACTAGCCAACCCACTTGATCCATGGAGTGTTCCACCTCTTTCCTAGCTACTTCTATGGCTAACCCAGCCAACCTAGCATAGATAAGTCATTTGGTTTATCTACAAGACCCTCACACATAGTATTCACTTTGAATGTTGATCTGATGCACAAATCCATTCACACCTCCATCCTAGAAATAGAGCCTTCCACAACCACTGATACCCACATCACATATATAGATATGGAAAAAGTTGAAGCTTATCTATTACCAACCAATATTTTCATAGAGAAACTTAACATCCCACCTAGTCAGTTTCTTCTTCTCAATAGAAACTTACTTATTCGCATCCCACCAGCTTTAGCCAAGTGTACACTAACCCTCTTTTTGAGGCATCATATGCACCTTCACATGACATGTCCCCACCACAACATAGTCAAATCACCTCCATCCCATCTACCTATACCAATCCACTTTACAAAGCACATGTCAATGTAGCTTTGTATATTCCATCTACCATTCCATCCACTATCCCTCATTATGTTGTGATTCCTTTTGTAATTTACCCTCCACCAAATTCCACCAATATAACCAATATTCAAACCTCACTGCCATTCACTTCCCCCACACCATCTACTTCAGAATTTTCCATACAACAAGTATGGTAGCACCTCAACCAATTTCTCATGGGCCAATAAGATGCTCATTATTACTCCTAATAGCAAACATAGACAATATATTTTAAACTCAAATCTATCCCAATCCAACACAACATATTCACCTAAAATTCCTTTTGGTTATCGCAATATTCTACGGTCTCCATCCCCACACCTCTATTAACCTACATCCAATACATTCCCACAACCCAACATGCTCACATTACCCAAACCTCACCTCTATTTCATCAAAAACAATCATTCCATTATCAAATCCAACACCAAGCCCAACATCATCAAGTACCATCCAATCCATCTAGCCATCAACATCACATTCCACCTCAACAATTTATCACTTGCTGCATATTAGCACAATCATCAAGAAGTTTAGGGCTTCCACACCCAAGTTGAGGAATCTAAAATACAAGCAATGCAACAACAGATTGATAGCTTGATTTTGCATACTCCTAGTATGATGTACCAGAAGCCTACCTTGAGATAACTAGTCAATCAACCTATCCAATTTTTTGTACCATCAATGTCATATCCGATAGACTTCATAGTACCAAAATTTGATAAATTTAAAAGGACTGAGGACCCTCGAGAGCACATCAACACCTTCATTCAATCATGTTTTTATATCCAAGATCAAGATGATTTGATGCTCAAAAATTTCCTTAAACATTAGGGAGATGCTTTAGACTGGTATAATCATTTGCCTCATCACAACATTTTGACATTTAAAAAATTGATAGATAAATTTTTGGAGATATTTTCCCTCAATGTTCATAAGAAAACCATATTGACCGACCTATACAATCATAGACAATTCAAAGAAGATTCAGTTTATGATTTTGGCAACTATTAGAGGGTAGTTATTACCAAGTTATCATTCTCCCTACCAATGGAAGAACTAACTCAAATGTTCACAAAGATTTGATTAAAACCCATTTCATTTTTATTACAACTATAAAAATATAGAACATTCGATGAGGCTTTCACTCAGGCTCATGTCATCGAAGAGATAAAAATCCAAGAGGGAAAGATAAAGCCTAAGAAAAAGGAATGGAAAAATAAGGGCCAAGCAAAAGAAGTTATTCTGGCCAGTCAAAACCAAATAAAGTAAATCAAGTGGTCTTGATTCAGTTGATAATGAATCAACAACAACAACCAATGCAGAAACAACTGCAACAAATAAATTATCAAGCAATTCCTCCACCTCAACTTCTTCATAACACAATTCTAGCTATCAAAAATGACCAACGTCAATAATCTACTCGATAAGGCTGCATCTTCACACCTTTTCTTGAATCGTAGACCTCCTTCTTCTGTAGGTTACATGACACCAATGCTATTACCTTACCCAAAATCATACCCAAAGATCAAGTTAAATGTGCAAGAGCTATAAGAAGAACTTGTTTTGTCCTTTCCATCGACATAAAGGACATTACTTTCACAATTGTTGGTCGTTTAAACACATGGTGTAAGATTTGATAGAGCTATATACCAAAACCAAAAAAACCAAAACCTTGGTATATACCAAACACCACTTCCTCATCATGAGACAAAATCAAAACCTTGGTATATACCAAACACCACTTCCTCATCATGAGGAACAACAACATGCAACAACGGGGTCAAACATTAAGACTTCTCCTAATCAATTAGGAACAACAACATGCAACAACGGGGTCAAACATTAAGACTTCTCCTAATCAAGTCAAACACGTACAATAGTATCAAGTTTTTATAGGGGTTATTCATGTAGTTACCCGAGGTCAAAGAAATACTAATAGATAAAATGAACAACAATAGACAGTTCAACCCCTATAGCACCTCAAGCAAGCGTGTCTCCTCAACCTATCAATTCTTCATCACCCATCCATTTTTCCTTCAATTCATCCCAACCCATCCACATTCCAAGTCATCTATCATGACTAATTCATCCCCTAAACCATTCATAAATACCCATCATTTCACTGAATAGTTGGCTGACAACTAGCCTCAAAATGACTTTAGCCAAACTATCTATCTATGAGCCAATACAAGAATCTTCCCCATATTGTGAGGCATTAATGGATATTCCAAAATACATTGAGCTTCAATCCCAAGATATTAATGCCTTAAATAATTTTGTGTGGAGTATTCAAACATGCATGAAATCTTCCATCACATTCTATGATTTTGAAGTAAAACCATTTTAATCAGAGTTTGTGGACACTCCATTACACATTATGGCTCAAGTTGATAGGAAGCCCTTTAAATGAGTGCTTATTGACACTGGCTCCTCCATCAACATCATAACAATATATGTCCTTCAACACCTCAATATTTCACCATCACACATAACCAAATCCATCTTCACCTTAAGAGCATCCAATGAGGCTCTATGTTCTATAGTTGGCACTATTTTTTTACCCATAAAATTGGGGGTAAAAACATTGCATACCATGTTCCACATTTGGAGGAGTCCATGGCTTAAAATGTACTCCTTAGATACCCATAGATTAAAGAGATGAGATACATCCCTTCTATTCTACATCAATGCTTAAAATATGTACATGAGGGACAAATTCATTATATACCAATAGAAATTGAACCGTTTAAGTATTGTAATTTCATTTCAAATCCCTACGAATCCACAATCCCATCCACTCATATTATCCTCACCTTGTCAACCACAACATATAACATTTCTTCATCCAAATCTCCTATCCTTGAGGATCTTACCATCATTACTCCACATCCCCACCCTCATCACAATTGGCTACATGTACATGTGGTCGAACCCAATATACATCATCAACATCAACATCCACTACCATTTTTGTCCACATCATCAACATCAAAATCCACTACCATTCCATCCACATCAACATCATCAACCATTCTCCAAACCCTTCAACCAAATCCATATTCATCTTCGTTAGTAGATGTCTCACAAGTCAATCTAACAAATTGTGAGATGCCATTCTAGTACATGTCCCTCCCATTATCTGAGTCATTAGTCATCCATGATCCTTCCACTTTTAATTCCACTCCTACCTTATCCACATCCTCACAAGTTGTAGTACACCTTACCAATCTTGGCATTGGTGAATATATGGTCCAAGATGTCTAAATTACACTACTAAGCATCCAAACTATTAAGAACTATGGTCATCCATGTGACCCACCCTTATCCATAGGAACAATGTACACCATGGGTTCAACACCTAATAAAATTAATTTCATATATGGGGGTGTTGATTACTCATTCGATCCTCCTTCCCTAGATGAACCTACATAACCAATCCTTGCCAACATAGAGCACATGTCAGGTTTTCCTTCATGATACTTTCATCGAGTCAATTGGCAAGAGTATGGCCTAGGATGACATGAACAAGGCATGCATAAAATTATTGAAACTCCATATCAAGAAGCGCATGACCATTCAGGTTTAGGCTATCATTACCATCCCATGACTTCCTCTTTTAAACAAGATTTCCAAAGCGTTCTCTTAAATTTAGAAGAGGAAACCAACCGCAATGATGAATTTAAAGAGTCTTATGAAGAATACTATGCCATATCGATAGCTTCAGATGAATTTGAATAGGAATCAACATCCATAATTCCATTCACTAAATAATATGAGCATTACCTTAGAATATTCTCCATCCACAAGTTTATTTTCCACTTGCTTCTTCCAAGGGAGCAATCTGAACGAATCGATGAACCACCACCTACACATCATCCACTTCATCAAAAAAATTTGTAACATATGTAGATAATTCAAAGACACAAAAACATAAAAAAATTTAGAAACCTTTGCATTACATTTGTAGTCTTTTCATTTGCATTCACAAGTGTTTCTTGTTAATATTTATATTCCCAAGGTTCCTTCATCGATTCTAGGATATAGGACAAAACCACCCTTCACATTGCAAACCATCATTACCCCACTAAGTCATCATGAATTTTGTTGAATTATTCACCCTACTCCGTAATCCATATGATTTGGCAAAACCAATTCCAATTGACATTAGCCTCATCAATATGGAATGGATTTCATTGCCACTATCCTTTGTTGATTTTGTTCTTTTTGAGGAATTTTTAAGAGCTTCTTCCACTTACATTCCTTCATCACCCCTACCTTCACCTTCGTCTTCATCTTCACCTTCACCCTCGAATCCTAAGGTTTTCTAGGCAGACATGGAAGAGACTGAGCTAGAATAGTTTGATAATATCATTAATGATATTTGTTTGATCCCAATGCCCCATTATCTTGAGGAAGGTTCTCACATGTCCTTTGAATATACCATTTGTGTGAACCTTAGTTCAGACATGGACAATCCATAAATCGTCAAATTTGGATACAATTTATCCTTTGATGAATAGGAGAAATTGATAGCTCTCCTCAAGAAGAAGAAGGGTATATTTACATGGTCCTATAAAGATATACCTGGTCCTGATCCTAACTTGGTTTTCCACAACTTAATGTTGCATTTTGATGCTAAGCCGATCAAGCAAAAACTAAGAAATATGCATCCTACCATTACCCTCATGGTCAAATAAGAGCTTCAAAAGCTATTATATGTGGGTTTCATTGTCACCATGGAATATATTGAGTGTCTTTCAAACATGGTACCCATTCAGAAACCGAATAGAGAAATATGCATTTGCACTGACTTCCAAGATCTTAACAAAGTGTGTCATAAGGATGACTTTCATCTACAAAACATCGATACTTTTGTTGACACCTACGTTAACCATGAAATTCTTTATTTAATGGACGGTTTCTCAAGATACATCCAAATTTGAATCAATCTTGATGATCAACACAAAACAACATTCGCTACACCTTGGGGAACTTTTTGTTACAAGGTGATACCCTTTGGTCTTAAAATGTAGGTGCTACTTATCAACATGCGATGATATACATATTCCATGATTACATGCACAAGATCATTGAATATTATGTGGATGATCTCTTGGAAAAATCTAAAACTTGACAAGAGCACATTAGTGTCTTGGAAAAAGTCTTTAATCGACTTCTAGAACATAATGTAAAGTTGAACCCCACAAGTGTGTCTTTGGTATCACCTTAGACAAACTACTAGGATTAATTATGTCTGAAAGAGGTATTGAAGTGGATCCAAACAAAGCCAATGCCATTATGGATATGCCTCCCCAAACAAACTTGAAAGAGTTGCGTAGTTTACAAGGAAATATCCAATTTATTTGTCATTTCATTGCACAACTCTTAGATAAATGTAGGCCATTCAATCACCTACTACAAAAGGGAGTGATATTTTCATGGATAGATGAATTTAAAAAATCCTTTGATGATCTCAAGAAATACCTGGCTTATCCACCAGTACTAACTCCTCCTTGCCTAGGGTCCTTTCATCTTTATGTTTTAGAAATGGACTTTTCTTTAGGGACAATGCTTGCATAGAAGAACAAACACAACTGAGAGCAAGTTGTCTATTACATTATTCAAACATTGGTAAGCTACAAAACCTAATACACTTATGTTGAAAAATTATGCCTAGCAGTGGTTTTTGCCACTAAGTCACACTACCTATGTCATAGCTGAATAAAATCCTCTACATTGCATGATACCTCACACTTATAACAACATCCACACTGCAGAATGGATAATTCTCCTTACTGAATTCGATCTTGAGTTCATTAGTCAAAAATTCATCCTTGATTATTGAGCTCCCAGATGATTCGGTATTTATCGTCACTAAATAATAAGAAGATGTTATTCCTAAGGAATATGTAAATATTACACTATTCTTTGATTATTCTAAGTGCAAAAAAGGACAAGGTGCAGGAGTCGTGTTTCATACACCCTAGGGGGTATCATTCCATTATCATTCAAACTCGATTTCTCATGCATAAAAAATAATGTAGAGTATGAAGCCTTAATATTAGGACTTCAAGTATCCTTAGATATGATAATGAAGTGTATCTAGATACTTGGTGATTCCCAAATTGTCCTTCGCCAAGTAATGGAAAATACCAATGCAAAGAACCAGTCTTAAAACTTTATCACGAAGTAGCAATAAAATTGCTTGCAAAATATTACGGGTATGATATTGATAGCTTTCCAAGGTCAACTAATATATTTGGATATGTGATGGCCTCTCTATAATCATTGATTCCAAAGAACTCTAAATGAGAGGTACAACCATTGATTGTTACAACAATCTCCAAATATGCAATTTCCTGTGTTGAATCTAAGGGTGAGATGGATGTTTGATTCCTTCATGTGGAGTCATTTGAGCCTTGGTCTAGCCACATAAAAGCCTTCCTCAAGTTTGGAACACTCCCATCTAACATGGCATAAACTGCTAAATGAATTTTCAAATAAAAGGCAACTTGTTTCACTCTCTTGGGGGACACATTGTATAGACGTGGTTATGATGGAGTCCTCCTTCATTATCTCGAGCCTACAAAGGCCCAAGGAGAAATATCAAATGCTCATGATAGTACTTGTGGTGGTGATTTTAGTGGAATGGTAATTACAAAGCACATTTTATGCATGGGTTATTATTGGCCCACCATGGAACATGATTATTGTAATTATGTCAAGAAATATCAATAATGTTAGCAACACACTAATTTAACTCATGTACCATCACATGCATTGCAACCTATTAAAATTCTATGGCCATTTTCACAATGGCGTTTGGATTTGATTGATAAAATATCATCTCCTTGGGACAACACACATTCATCATCATAGCTACTGAATACTTCACAAAGTAGGTTAAGGAAATTCCTCTAACCAGTATGACAAGACCTCGAATTGTAGAGTTTGTACTTCAACATATAATTTGTTGCTTTAGTACTCCCTCAAATATTATCTCTAATAATGGAAAGTATTTCAAGAACAAGGATGTTCGAGCACTTTGCAAAATGTATAATATCCAACATAGTTTCTTGACTCCTTATTACCCATAGAAAAATGGATAAGTTGAGCCAACCAACAAGACCTTGATTTCTATTCTCAATAAATTAGTCAAATAAAATCATAGATATTGGTACACTCATATCCCCTTGGCATTATGGGCTTATCAAAAAAGTATCTACACACCTATTGGTGCAACACCATTCTCATTGGTCTATGGTTTCGAAGCCATCATGCCTCTTGAGCTCGAGATCCCCTCATTGTGAATTTCATTGCAATAATTCATAGATGAAAGGTGAATCAATGCCTTGGAGTATCTATGAGTATACCAAGAACGTTTAAAGCATTCTTACAACACCAAAGTCCATCTACATGAATTCCAATTAGGAAATATTGTCCTTAAATAAAATCAAAAAAATACTAATGCATTGTTGCATCTTCATGATAAATTCATGGCTGATTGGTTAGGTCCATACATTATCACCCAAAAATTGGGTCAGGGAACATATAGAATTGCTAGTCTAGAGGGAGAAGGAGAGCCCAAACTGCTAAATATCATCCACTTGAGAGCATTTAGTGCTTAATGTGATTTACATATATGCATATGTATACATAGTTGATACATTCATACACATTGCATCCACACACTTTGCATTCATACACATTGTATTTCACACATTCATATTGCACAATCATATTCATTATCATTTTGATGCATTCCATCCACCATATTAGGGATCATTTGTTAATTTTAGACAATAATTGATCCAATAAATCTTGTTGCCTTAATCAGGGGCATGCCCAAGTTTGCATCCATTTTATTACACCATTTCACAATTTAATTTACCATTTAAATTATCAATTCCATCACCCCTAGGTGTTTTTGGTCACTCGACCACTCCTAGTGTTTCAAGCAAACTCCAATACATGTCAAGTTTTCTCTAGGACCAAGAAATATTTTCACTAAGAAAATATTAAGTTTTAGGAATTGACAATAACACTCTTGAACCAAGTACGTCTCACACATACTAAGAACATCTTGTGTCAAAGAGAGATAATGTAGCGATCCTGGGGAAGCGGTGCATCGTCCACTGCTCTATTTGTAAATATTATTTGATCAATTTACACTTAATCATGCATTAAAGAAAATATGTGAAAGCAGATACAACCAAAATATGAAGAAGTTAATAAATAATGCTCTTTATTTATTTTCTCAAGTTCGGTTACATATAGATCCCTCTAAGGGATTCCCTTCATTTGATATAAATTTTACAAAATAGGGTAGCAGATGTATGGTATCCCCTTGCAAGGTGTTATGCACTCTCTTAGGATTCCTGATGATGCACACAAAACTGTATCGGGACTTACAGATGCCTCCTTCTCTAGGTCAGGTTCCTAGAGGGATCCTCTTGCTTTAGTATGTTGATAACCTATCTAGTGAACCTGTAGTCCTGCAAGTATGAAAACAACAACAAACACTCAGTTGTCTGAGATTGCCTCCCTATATGATATTGTTAGTAATAACCCTAATGATAAACAAAAATATGCTCAATGACAATAGAAACTAATGCTATGAATGTAAGTAAATATGAGAAATCAAATCTATGCTAATGGCATGAAAATGTGTAACAAGCTAAATAAAGGAAACTAATGCTAAAAACCCTAGGCTAGTCCTGCAAGCCACTATCCAAGATAATGGTCACTAAGATAAAAACCTAACTCTATTGCTCCAAGGCTATAGATCTAGACTTGCTATTGATGTTGAAATGATTTTCATTTATATCTAATGTGTTGAATATCCCATAGATGATGAACTCTCAATCGGTTAGCACTTCGTTGCTCCTCAAAGGCACTCCAATTTTCTCTCTGATCCGATAGGGCTTCAATACAAAAATATTCTCCAAGAGAATCTCTCCTTGTTCGTATCTCTACAAAAATTCCCCCTTTGGTACTCTTATGTTTGCACCTTATAATGTGTTGGGGGCTTAGGTTTAGGTCTAAAACCTTAGGACTAAATCCTGCATACAAAATATTTTTTAGCATGAGAATTCCAATCTTTGTCTACCCTTGAGGGTCAGTTAAACTGATGTCTAAATATGGACTTCAGTCTTTCATGTAGACTGGCCATGAGGAGAAATGCAAAGTTATACCCGCTCAAATTTATTGCATGTAAACTACAACTTCCACCTGATATTAGGTTGGTTTTATGGTAAGTTGTTATTTATGGATTAGTCATTGTCATCTACAGCATCTATGGCTAGACGCTTCGAGCTTCAATGGCCAAGAACTAGTCGCTCTGGTTCATAGCAGCCAGGATTGGATGGGTTAAGACTGCCCCATATGAGTGGTGAAAACCACTTTTGGCACTTGGAAGGTCCCAAGGTTCAGTCACATGGTCTATGAATGTGCCCACATAAGTAGTTCTCCTAAACATGACATGTTTTAGGTGTCTACAGATAACACCATGATTAGGTTTAACCTCAAAGCAAAAAAGGTCATTTTTGCTTATCCCATTATGCACATAGTCCAAAATAAAAAACAATAATCTTCACCACTACTCACATTGCCAAAAAAAAGAATGAGTAGTAAGGATAGTTTATAATTCTCATCACACTTCAATTGAGAATCCAATTCCCAAAAACTCTAACTCTTTTACAAATCACACACCATAGATCCTCAAGTATTAAGGATAGAACTACATTTCCATACAAATGGTTAGGTAGTCCAAATCCCCAAAGCTTAGAGATCATATTATTGGACTATGGAGCTAATATCCATCAAGGCTATAGATGCTTGACTGGTTGTGGAGTATGCTCATGCATAGTGATATGTCTCTCTTAAAGAGACCTCTGATTGCACATGAGGACAAGCTAACTATCTGGTCTCCTCCATGATAGGTTTTCATTCCAATTTACTCAATATGGGTTAATGAACTCACATGCACACACATTGGTTCTTGATTAACTTGAGTCATTACCACGCTTGTGATTTGGTAATTGAATATCCACTGCACACATCTGTTCTTGGAGAAATTAGATAGAACTTAGTGAGTTTGTTAGAAATAACTAAGATGTTTGAGTCTCTAAAAAAAATCCAAATAAGCCATCCACAAGCCAAAACACTACATCCAGATCATTGCCACATCATTACATATACCACCATTTTGGACCCCTTGATTAAAAAACAATGATCAATATGGTCAAGCAAAATCTAAACTACGAATGATCATTAGAGCATTAGTTCATTTGGATTCATATATATCATCATTATATCATCATCCATAACACATACATATGCATTCACACAAACATCCACATGAATTCATAACATAAAAATAAAATCCATGTATACATATAAATTGCATGTACAATGAATGCTTGAAGGCTATACACAAAGGAGCACCAAGGCTTATATATAAAAAGTACATCTAAGAACTAACTAATATCCAAAAGTAGACCCCTATGAAATTTATGGAGCCCTAGATCTACAAACACTATACCTAGAGTCATTATGCCTAACATAACCTGCTATAGAGGAATAAGGTCGATCTGGTAGTCCAATGTGGTGTTGCATGAGTAGATCTTCCAAATCTTGAATATACCTATCTTAGAATCGAAGGCATAGTAAATAATACCTCTAATGAGAGTCCCTCTATTTTAACTCTTCTTGTAGCCTTGTGATCATATCCTCCCATCCACCTATCACCACACATGCATCCAACTCCATTTGGAATCGAGCTATCTCTCCATCCCACTTCACCACCATCTACTAAAGCTAGTATCGCTCTACCTTGAGCCTCACCCACTCCTCCTAACTTCAACTAAGAGATCTCTTTGAAACCTCCTCCATGTTATCCCTATAATCACCATCACCTCTAATGTCTTGAGGCTACTCTGCTACATCCCTTGCCTACCTCCCTTGACTATTGGGCCAATGATATCTTTGAAATCAAGGAGCCTCATATACCTCCTTAGTTGCCTCCTCCTCATCTCTTATACCCTTATCAACCACTTGGCTTGACACCCATGGTAGCTATGAAGTAAACCATACCTCATACTCCACCATGGTCCTGCCATCATCCATATTCAGGAGATCTATCTCCTTGTCATCCTCATACTCCACCCTCCACTCCACATAAGGTAGGCTCAACTCATTCGATCGATGCCTATAGATCATAGGAGTCTCAGGTACTCCCTACCTCAACCCAAACTAACATAATACTAATGATAATTTGATTAGCTCCTTCTCACTCCCATGTTTCCCAACCACTCACTGGGCCTACCTAACCCTCCATAGCTCCTCTCTATCACTAGGCTATCTGGCCTCCTACCGTGGCCTCTAATACACTTGATCTGGTGTCAGCCCTACCCATAGATCTTTCTACTCCTAGACACTAGGACTAGGATGACTCAATTGAACCTCCTCAGAAACACATCATCTCAATACATAGGGCTACTTCCTATCCCATACCTCACAAGGTAGGCCCATAGGACGAGCAATACTGAAGTGCTCCTAGCCCCAACACTACAAAAATACACTACAATCCAACCCCTTCTATCCCTGCCACCTCACCTCATACATATCTAGATAAGTCTAAGACAATAGTTTCAATGTGCATGCATATACCCAAGGCTCATCGATCATATCGTACACCAACCTAATCATGTTCAATGAGAATTGGCATCCAGTGCTATTAAGAACCAATATATTGGCCAATAGGAACATGATCAATGTGGGCAATGCTTCTAAATCCTTTGCATACATGGCCAAATACCTTATCCGTCCACCCTTCACACTCACACTCCTCCATCCATATCCAAAAATATACCTCAACTCATACTCCTTATCATGCCCAAATTGGACATGCAACCCCTCCACTAGCATTCGAAATATGTTGTATACATCTTCTAGTGTCACTATAGCCTCCCCTTTTGGGATATGGAAGGTCCCCTTATCTGGATCCCACCTTTACACCAAGTTAGAAAGGTACCTCTCATCAGCCTACACCACCTTGATCTACACTACTCCATCTAACCCCATATCCTCTAACTTATCCCAGTCAACCTTTTACAAGGCCTTTCTCACCCTAGGTATGATAGGATAGAATTGGTATCAAGCCTCCAAGATTCTAAAATGCATCATATGCAAAACAACAAATACATTACAATCACATTCATTACATAATCCAAAAAATTAATTTTTTTTGTAGAAATACAAACAAGAGTGCCAAAGTCACTTACCTTAGCCACCTACACATTTACACCTACTACCACATTCACTCCCTCCATTGCCATTGTTGCACTTCTCCACACTCCTTCACTCAATCACTTTCCTTTAGATGTAGCTTCTGTAACTCATGAATGCAAGAATGAATCCAATTTCACTTTTATAGACCTTTTATAAAAAAAACTAGCATGCTCAAACGATCATGGGTGTCTACCTAATGCACTCAAATGCTACCCAAAGTTTGTAGAGTGGGAAACACTCTTCCACGTCTATGCATGATGCAAATATTGGTCAATGTTTGAACTCTAAATGTTGCAAAAGAACTCCCAAGGCCTAAACATGTATCTTAACCCTATAGAAACACCTCAAAATTCATTTCTACATCCATTTCATCATCTCATTATGTTTTGTGAAGATATGGATCGATTTGGATGCTTCATTTTTGTTTACGACCAAAAGTTGTAAAAATATCAAAATCATGTACAAAAGCCTCAAAATGGCCCAAAATTTCACAAAACTACCATTTTCATCATCCTAGTAATTCATCACACCATTTCATCACATTTTGTGATAACATGGATTGATTTGGATGGTTAAATTTTGTTTATGACCAAAAGTCATGCAATTGTCCAAAATTGCTTCAAAAACATCCCAAAAATAATTCCAAATTTTACAAAATCATCAAATTTCCAAATAAATTATCCCCTCATTTCCATTCATGGAACCATCCATATTCACATTCATTTACATCATTCATATCATTCATAATTCCATGCATTTCCATTCAACATTTGCTAATTCCACTCACATTCTTCAAGTGAACCTTGTATCTAGTGGTTTATTTTGTTTAACTTGGTGATTGCAGTTATTGGTTATCCATGCAATTCGGTAGGATGAGTAGATCACCATAAGGATGCTTTCTCACATCATCATACTATGTCATATTGAACATCAAATCAATATAGTCAATCCATTTATGAATGTGATCGTGTTCACAAAAATTTACTTGAAGCTATCATTAGCCCCTTTTATAGGAAGAATGCATAATTCTATTACAATTTTTATTGGCATATTAGAAATTTCCCTTGCAACAAGCCAATAGTTAGTTTTAAAAATTATGGTTGCATGAAGATAGGTGGTTGTCATGCCTCCATCACATGGTCATCAATGTTGGTTATTTATTCCTTTTTAATAACAACATTGCACATTGTGCTAAGAGAAAATTTTCAAAAACATGAAACCATCTCCAAAATTGGAGCAACCAACCTTGAATTTGATTTCAATATTGGCATATCCATTTACATCCCCATTTACATCACACACAATTGGTAAAAACCCCTTTTTCTATTGGGGCAAAGAACATAATCAATCATTGCATCATCATCTATGTCACTTTCTTGATATTTACATCATTCAAATCATCCACATTTCCAAAAACCTCCTTGCACCTGTTGGGAAAAAATAGAATACATCATTCACCCACATTTACACCCATATTATCACCCATAATTCTATCAATTGGCTTGTGAGATTCATTCTTCACTCATTCATCAATTGAGGGGGTAAGCTACACCCACATTCTTTTTATCTTTAGGATCTTCTTACGCTCCAAGGAAAGAAAGTTGCTTCACATTACTAAGTGTCTCTTATTTTTGCACCGCATTATGTTTCACACAACATGATACAAAAATGGGCATAGACACCAAATCCTATCCACTTGTCATCCATGCATCATCCAATCACCACCATCCATTATTTATATATATATATATATATGTGTGTGTGTGTGTGTGTGTGTGTGTGTGTGTGTGTGTTTATTTATGTTTATAAATAAATATAAATATTTTATATATTTTTATTTATTTAATATATATATATATATATATATATTTATATGAATAAATCATAGCCATTCATCATGATTTAATCTTAGCCATCCACTTAACTTACTATGTGTCACAATCAAAGTCACAATCTTATCCCTTCATCATGATTTAATCTTGGTTGCTCGTGGATGTCGTTAAAACCCTAGTTTGTTGAAGGTAAGTTATAAAAGTTCACTCATTATCAAGAATGAAGGTTAATGAATAGATCAAAGGTTAAGTAGATCCATTACATCCATCCTCATCCAAAACCCTAGCATTTTGCTATCCCTTTCCATATTCTCTGTTGCCACATCTTCCATTTTATGTCACTAGAACCCCTATGAACCAACTCTGGTTTTGTAGTACCCTTCCCAAAAACCCTCAAATGCTACTAAGCATTCCTATAATAATGTTGAGCATTTCAAGAATGTTATAGGGTGTTCACATCCCTTCTAGAACACTCCAGGGTATTTCCCAACCTCTGGTTTACCATCGACAAACCCTTTGATGCTTTTGGGTGTTCTCACACCTTAAGATCACATAATTAGAAGAGTGGATCAGATAAATCATGTATCACTGAAAAGGTAAAATATTTCTTCCTTTACAATTTAAGTTCTTTGTATTCAACTTGCATTCAATTATCATTACATTTAGGGTTTTAGTAGATCTTTTAGTTAGAGGATCTCACACAGTGGAGCCCTCGCATATGCTATTAACCTAATTTTTGTTGTGATATTTTTATAGGTACAAGAACTATATTATTTATGGTTTTTACAGCTGAGCTGGTCCCGTAGGGATACACAAGCCCACTCACAATATTTTTTGGATTAATACGATGCAAAAGACATCAAATATTCTTTGTAAACAAGGGTCTTTAAACCCTTCAATTGTAATCATTGTATCAACATAAAATTACATTGTAACATTGGATATCAAGGCTCCTACAATATTAATACAATATTTTTTCTTCATTGTGTAATATCTTTTGTGTTGTTTTTTGTATTTTTATCTTGGTGTTGTCAATTCTTGCTTTAAAATTGTAAATATCATTGTTTTCTAATATTCCATATTAGGAAGTTATAAGGAATACTACACCAAAGTAGATAATTGGAATCTAGAAACATTAAATATCAAATTATTAAAGGCTATAAAATAAGGTTCAATAAGGAATATCAAGAGTTGGAAACATTAAAAGGACAAAGGAGATCCAACTATTAGAACCTCATAAAAATCAGAAAGTGCTTAAGTTAAATATGATAAATAAGGTGTAAAAGAAGCTGATTTTTGCTATTCACAAAACTTTACAAAATCAACCCAAAATTGAACTACTATTTTCAAAAGCACTTTATCTATAATTCAGCATATTCAAAATTACTATGGAGACATAAGGTATTCTACAAAACTTGATAATAATAACATTCATTCAAAATTTATCAAGTACTCAATCCATTTAGGAATCATAAAGTGTCTACAAAATTTACAAGGATTTTATTAAATCACATCTCTTAACTAGGGAGTCATAAGGAAGCCTACAAAAACCTAAGCTCTAAAAAGGTTTTATCAAATCAATCTTATACACTCTAAAGTAAGGAGTTATAAGGTATACTACTATAATATATCAAACCCATTCTACAATTCTAATAAATTAGTGAGTAACACTATCTCAAATCTATCAAGAAGGAATATGGATGAGATAAATAGAAATGCTTTTATTAAAAAAGAATTATTTCATTAATTGGAATTATATTCTCATAAATTTATAGATACCCTTGAAGAATATGAGAATCTATCAATTAGTGAAAAGGAGGGATTATCCTTATTTCTTAAGGAAGCCAAAGAGGGTAAATTTTAATCATTAATTGGTTATATTCATGAAAACCTCTTTGAGGCATGGTGGAATTCACAAAAGATAGTTATATTCACATCCGAGGAATATTTGATGATTTACCTATAATTAATTGATTTTGTACTCACTCATCACATGAAGCAAGCTATCAATACAAATTAATATTATTGTGATGATAGACTAACTCCTCATGAAGCAAAAATTCCACTAGTATCAATGTAGAATCACAGGAGGAGGAAAAGGAAGAAAATATATGCTAAAAGAGATCTTAGCAAAGAAGACATGAATAGCAAAGAAATCATAAATACTAAAAAAATCTCAGCTACAACTCTCCTTGCATCATATGAAGATACTAACTACTTGCCTGATCAAATAACAGTAAGCAATGAAGAAGAATAAGTTATGTTTTTGACTCCAAGAACAAGAAGAACCAGCTCAAGGAAGCATTCAATGCAATGAGAAACGGAAGAACCAGATCAAGTCAAAGAGCATCCAAGAAAAAGAAGAAGATCTATATTAAATATTTAAATATTCAATACCCAAACAATGTAATACGAGGGATGTTAGAGTTAGAATATATTACATAATTTGGGTCAAGTAAATGTACCACCGTAGGCACATAGTTAGAGTAGGAGATTACTTTAGGGGGAATTTAGCTAGTTACTTCAAGAAATGTAATAAATACACAAGTGGTAATGTGCAAGTTGTAATGTGCAAGGTGTCCCCTTGTACAACTAGGTAGAGTGTTGGCCAAAGAATCTATCTTCCTATATAAAGGGCCTAATATAAAGTCTATATCAAGTTATTATCAAGTGTATTGTAGTAGATAGTAGTAGATTACTCCCATATGGAGTACAATGTAGCTCTTTAGCTCATATTAATGGAGTGACCATTTCCTCCATACTACATTATATTTTTACCATTTCTATTTATAGTATATTTTTTTCATACTGCACACTCACTTGATTTCATATTTATTGCATATTATTAGGACTTGTATAAGATCTCTTCCACTACATATATTCTCAAAAGCTAACACTGAGGTTGATGTTTCTCCATAGACTAAGTCTTTTTGTTCAATATTATTGACACATAAGTCCATATCCCTCTCAAATTCCTTTTCTCTGACCTCATCCTCCTAAGTCCAACATACAATATCTTCATATTCAGATTCAACATTTAAATAAACATTAGAATGTAAAATTAGATAAATACCACAATCAACAAGGTTATGTGGTGCATCACAGGAAGAGCAATAAAGGAATGATTTGATGCTATATTTTTAAATGGTATTGGGTTTGGAATAGAATCTAGATCTCTCTCTATTTCTTTATTTTTCGAATCTCCATTTTGATTCATGTTTCCCTCTTCATTCTCATTGTTATTCCAATTTCTGTTCAAATTCCTTTTGAAAGGAGGCATGTTATCTTCCTATTGTTTATTATTATCTTGCACAATTTCTACAATTTTTTCTTTGCCTTTTTTTATTCTAGTCAAAATGTTATTTAAAGTAGCAAACATCTTACTCAATAAATTAGCTATTTTATTCATAGGATCCTAATATTTTTTCTAAGGAGCAGAGAAATCAACCTTCTTGGGATTTCTTTTAGGTTGGTTGGGATCTAAAGAGTAAGATTTCATCTTGCCACTATCAATCATATTTATTTCTATCTCAATAGACCTTTCCATACATATATTAATGGTGGCTACAACTTATTGTCTTAGCTCATAACTAAAATCTCTAGGGAAAGCATTCTTGTAAAAACAAATTGACTGCTCATAATTTAGCCTTAATGCTACAAGAATATTATTTTTTGTCTTAAATAATATTCTATTAAAATATTCCACTGATTCATTTTTCTTCTTTTTCATGGTAGCCAACTCTATCAACAAGGATCTTTTATTCTTCCTCTATTTATACATTCTAAGGAAATTTTGCTCCAGTTCTTGAAAATTATGGATAGTACCAGCTCCAAGGTTGTTAAACCATTCTTGAAAATCTTTCTCTAAAGTTTAAAAGACCAATATAAGGATAACATCTTCATCATATACCTCAATATTATCCATGGCATACAAAAAATCCCTAATATGATCTTCACCAATGATAGTATTATTTCCTTGGAATTTAGGCAAGTACTTATGAGCTTTACTAGGGAGAGGATTCAGATTTGGAGGTAAAACAAAATCTCTATATCTATTGGTTCTCCATTGATTGACATTTTGGTTGACATTGATATTTTTATTAACATTGATATTTTGATTTGCATTCAGAGTTGTCATACTTAGTATAGGTTAATTCACTATAGGTACTTGATTCACAGTAGGAGAATATTGAATTAAACTAGGATTCAAACTAGAAACAAGAAAAACATGATTTGTAAATGAAATATTTCTATGATATTTGAAGAATACCTCAGGATTTGGCACTCCAACAATCACTTCTTTGCCACTTATTCTTGTATATTCCAGACCAAGGTCCTCCTTTCCTGATTTTTAAAATTTTAAGTTCATTCAGAGTCGCCAACACATATGTACAAAGAAAGAGAAAGATCTTCAATAGTACTTAGGCCAACATTCCTCAGCCTAATATTCACTCAACTCTCATAAATTTAACTCTAGGAAATATTATGAGAAATACAAACACAAAAATGGTTCATAAATAAAATACACAAATCTTAGAACTCCTTAGCAATAAGAATTCTAATCCCTAACAACGGTGCTAAAAACTATTGGGGGAAATTATTGCACCCTTAAGATATTTTTCATGTTGTAAGACTTCTCTGATTCAATTAGCACTGTGGACTCTAGTGCATCCACCTCTTTGACGCAAGAAAATATTATCCTAAGACTCTAGATAGACCTAGTAGGGTGAGGAAACCTTGAAGGTGAGCCTATAATATTGCTCATACGTTCATGCTCATTCAGATTTACAAAAATAAAATAAAACTACAACATAAAAGTTGACCAAGCTTTGAAGTAACTCTCAACAAGTGCTTCAAGCAGTAGATCAATGCCTTATCCATTAGGAAATTGTAGCTAAACTTTAAAATATGGTGAGGAGAGAAAAGAAAGAAGATAATAAATTGAGCCAATCACATCCATTTAAATAATGTAACAAAAATGATTAAGCATGCTAGTGAAATAAGATGCCATTTACACATTCAAATTATGTAACATGTAAACAAGACAACAAATAAAACTATGTACAAAAATGTTGAAAGGAGGAAGCAAGATTGTATTTATCAATAGATCTTTACAATGGGAGTCTAATCAAGATAACCAGATCTCACTAAGCAAATACAAATGAGTTCTCCATTCAAATGATGCAATAGATAACTACAACTCTTCATTCAAATGATGTAACAAAGAGCCTCCTAGATTCCAACCTCATCCACTAGAAATAATTTCAATTAACTGGGCACCTCCTCAACAAAAGATTCCACAATAATGGGAAAAAAAAAGGATGACTAGACAAGACACAAAAAGAAAAATATAATTGACAAAGAAAGAGCACTTTGGTATACCTCTTGCAAAATTTTACTATGCAAAAACTTGATCCTTTTTTCTGTTACAACTCTCTTAAATAGCTTGATCATTTGGTCCATAATTTTGAAAAATGCAATTCTCTTGATGATGGTTGATAACTACAACTATCATTTATTAAAATTGGGTGATGACCCATAAAAACTACAACTACCTCCACATTTGATCCATAATATTGATTGCTTGTGTAGTGTCTCTCATTCATGGCCTGATAGTGGTCTTAGTTGATCAAGAATACCTTCATAATTTTCTGTTACAACTTCTATCAAAGTTGGCCAAAAATGACTTTAGAAAATTAATTAAGTTCAACTCTCTTTTTTTATGTATATGGCTAACCTTAGCCAATATATAAAAAATTACAATTTTTATTTCAAAAATTTTAATAATAATAATAAGACTATTATTATTAATAATAATAATCAAAATAATAATATTAATATATATCATTTTTCTCTTTTTTCAAAAACCTTTTTTCCTTTTCCTTTTTTTATATGGTAATTTCTTTTTTTATGGCCTTTTTTTTAAATGCCCCCCTTTTTGTTTTTAATAATATGTCCCTCATGTCTGCACAGGGAGCCACTATACAAAAATGGACCTCGTGGACCACCATGTAGAAATGGGACCATGGGGCCCCTTTCTTCTTATTTATTTTTTTATTTTTATTTATATGTTCCCGCCTACATTTACATGAGGGGGTATTTTCCTTTTTTATTTATTTATATATATATAAACCCCCCATGTATGTGCGGGGGGGACACCATACACATATGGGCTCAAAGGGGTGTCCACCTGCCCACATAGGGAATGAAAACAAAAATAAACAAAAAGAATTTTTTCTCGTGCTTGTTGAAACCTACCCATTCCTGCCACCACGTGGAACTTGCTAATTAGAGCACCTTAAAAAACATGTTGCATATGTACCATTATATCATGTGCTTGAGTGTGCATCATTGATTTGCATGTTGACTTTTCTCTACCTCAATTTGCATGCACACGAGCCCTTGGATTTCATGCACCCCAATATGGTTCGTCAATATTTTTCTTGCTTTCCGAAGTGCATGCCATCAAATTTTTCTTTCAAACAAATATAGGTCATTGTATTTTCTCCTTTATTTTGCATGCATGTTTCTCTATACGTGAATGCGTATACTTGGATCCGCTAGACTCCACATGTGTCGTTGATTTGCATTTTATGTTTTGTATTTGTATTTGTTTCATTTTGATTTTTGTGGAAGGCGTTGAAAGTGAGGATTGGATTTTAAATAAAGGGAAGAGGAAATAAAAGGGGGGAGTGACATGAGGGGAATGGGATAAGGGGGGTTAGGTGGGGCTCCCTTATCCCATTCAATTTTTTATTTTATATATATATATAGGGAGGGGCTTAGGGGTGAGGGAAATGGCATAGGGGACTAGGAAAATGGTAGGAAATAAGGGGGGATGGGGTGACCCCTTATTTTCATTTTATTTTATTTTATTTTTATTCTTTATAAAAATAAAATTTAATTAAATATTAAATTAAATATTTAAATAAATTTAATTAAATAAAATAAAATATTTAATTAAATATATAATCAAACTTTATATAAAAAGAGAAAATTTTAATTAAATATTTAAGACCCTTGGAGGTCAAAAATAATTAATCAAATCTTATTTAGGCCTAAAAATGTTGACATAAGACCAAAACAAAGATCCGAATTTGGCGACATAAAACTTTTTCATTGCTCTTGGAGGGTGGGACAGGACTTCAAAAAGACCAAAAATTTACAATAATTGGAAAGGACCTGAAATTTATTAAAAGGAGACTGACTAGGGGGTTATTGCAAAATTTGAAAAATATTTAAGACAAAGACTCATAGGACAACACAAAAATTTCAAAAATTAGGGGTTAACTCAAGCTGGATTTTGAGGATCCAACAGTCTCCCACTATGATCAATGTCAATGAATGGATGAAGCTAGTACACAAAATCAGATACCTATTCAACCTTAAATAGTTTTAGAACCATTGGAAAAATGGGTCATATACTTTGTAGGACCCATCTATCCACCGTCACAAGGAAAACAACACATCATAGTATGCACAAACTATGTGACCAAGTGGGTTGAAGTAATTGTTCTCCAATATGTGTGTGAGGACAAAGTGGCTAACTTTTTATATGAGCAAATATTTTAACACTGTGATGCCCTTCAAAAAATTGTGTTGGATCAAGGACCTCAATTCACATTGAAATTTATTCATTCATTTTATGTAATATTATCAATTTAAACATAAAAAGTCCTCACCTTATCACCCATAGGCCAATGACCAAGTAGAAGTTACTAATAGAGAACTAGAAAACATTTTAACAAAAATAGTAGCTTCACATAGGAAATATTGGGCCAATAGATTATTAAAGGTTGTGTGGGCCTATAATATTACTTGGAAATCCACCATTGAACTCACTCATGAATTAGTTTATGAAAAGAAACTTGTTTTATCTACCAAATTTGAGATATAAACAATAAGCACTATACTTGAAGTTGGTATTGAGTTATCATAGCTATAACTGAAAAGAGTTTTGGAGCTTAATGCACTTGATGAATTATAAAGGGATGTCATTCACCAGATAGATATCATTCAACAATAATAAAATACATGGCATGACATACACATAAAAATCAATAAGTACAAGCCAAGTGATTTAGAACTATTATATTATTCTCATTACCTTGACTTCAAGGGCAAGCTTTGGACTAGATGACTAAGATAATATGAGATTGATCAAGTTTTTGATAATGGCACTATGTGACTAGTACCTGTTGATGTCTCAAGGTGAAATATGGTGGCAAATGGACATCACTTGAAGCTATACCATAAACCAATGTCAAATGAAGATTTATGTGCTTAATTATTTTTGTATTTTGATATTGATGTTGTGGGAGAAATCTCTTCTCCCATGAAGGATGAAGCATGATTGTGTTCTTTTGTATTAAAATTAAAAGAGAGAAAAAAATTAGATCCAATGGTAAAAATCCCTTTAGGAGTGCCATTGAGCTAAGACTAGTATGAAAATGGGTTTTCGACATACTAGTCTTGTAAATAAAAAACTTGGTTATGAAAACCCCTTGTGGATGCAGCCAAGATAGAAGTAGATTGAAAACCAGAAATGGTGGTCTCTTCTATGAGAGAAAAAAAGAAGAATATGAAAATGATATATATATATATATATATATATATATATATATATATATATATATATATATATATATATATATATATATATATATACATGTATGTATGTATGTATGTATGTATGTATTTTGGTGTGCACCCTTGTATATTTCTTCTAGTTTATTTTTTTTAACCTTGAAAGTTATCTTGGCTTAATCATAGGTCCCTACCCTTTTTAAGACATCATGGTTAATATTTTCTAACAAGGTATGCAATTTTATTCTTTTTAAATTATTTAATCTTGTAAATTTTGCATAATCTTAGTAATGCGATAGTATATGGTCCATAAAGGGAGGTTTAAAAAGTGACCCTAGTGGATTGGATTTTTTTTGCATGGAACCATGCTTTTTTGGTACCTTTTGGTTGAGTGCCAAATTTTTTTAGACAATATTACAAGGATTGTAGGAAACCACCATGTTCCTTAGTGTTTGAAAATTTCTTTTTAACATAGGATAGATTGACCCTCCATGTGGTAGAAATCCAATAAAAAATGTAAAATACCCAAGTGATGTATGTGGCAGTAATATATGGAAGTAAAATATTGATAAAGAAGTTGAAATTTGCATGGGAAATTGGGAAAGAAAAGGGGATAGGTCTAACACCAAAAGTAAAAATGCAATCTATGTGGGAAACACACCTTAGCAAAAAATTCAAAATACCTTTATGTGCATGCTATCTAGGCATGTTTCTCTAGTTGCACCAATAGTCATCCATTGCACAAGTGGTACACAAAGTTTTGAGGGGGATCTAGATCTGGATTTACCCCATTCCAAGGCACAATGACAATTTGATGGAATTAAATAAGATACTATTTGTGTAAAAACTGGTACCAAACGAGTAGGAGGCACACCCAACTTTCCTTGACCATTATTGAATGGTCTCCTGACCTGAGAGAGGTAAAGATGATCGATATTCGAAGAAGGATGGCTCATTTAGTTCTAGCTACCTATGCCACAAAGGAAAAAATGGGAGGGAATGAGAAATAAAATAAAGGAGGTCATATTCAAAACTAACAAGGATGGGGTATGGCTGCATCAAGACACACTGGTTTGACATCATCAATGCAAACGGTAGTGGATCACCTAAAAGATCAGCCCACCCCATATTCACTCCTCATTTAGTGAAACTAGTAGGGGTGAATTCTAGATCTAGCGAGAGGGTGCATGAAATACAGGCAATAGAATTAGAGCACTCCCACCCGATCGACTTTAACAAAAATAAATCCTAATACCCATGATTGGATGCAAATTCCATAACTACCCAACTAGACCTATGAAATCCAGATACCAAAATTAAGCATACCAACTCAGGAAGCCATCACAAAAATAAACATCCATAGACAAGCAAAAAATAAAAGCAAATATGGATTGAGAGACCAAACAACAATACACTATTATTTACAAACAATGAAGAATTACATATGAATTGTAAAGGCCATAGAGCCAATTTTTGTAATGACAAGCATTTTGCTATTTATAAATATTTTACAATAGATTTAAATTCAAGTATTAATGGCATCCGGTGAGAAGAATCATGTTGGAATGGTTATAAGATCTGTTGACGTGCTATTTTTAGAATAATCTCGATTTTTTAAAGGAATTTAGGTATTCATGCATATATCTAGGCTCTTGATAACTTTTCTTGAACCTATTCAAGAAATAAATTCCATCTACCTTATCCTTTTGAACAACTTGGAAGTTTGGTTGATCATCGCAGGCTCTACATACTTCTACTTTCTCTTCATCAACTTGTATCAGGAAAGACAATTATGATTATTAAATACCCATATTGATTCTTTTTATGGCTTCCCTTTGACATTATATTATCTTCCTAATATTCCACTCATCACATCTTAAACAGGGATGGAGGAATGGGTTTGTTCTTTCAATACCGCTTTCTCAAAGTTCTTCTCAGCTTTAGGGATGAAGACTTGGGATTTGTAGCCATTGATCCATAGTCCGATTCTTTCATCCAAATATTGGGATCCAAATATTTCATCCAATAGTTATGATAGGAATTTGGGGTGTTCTTTTGAGCATGCCCATGCCCATTCTTCCATCCAACCCCAAACTTGGAGATTTATTTTGCTATTGAACATTTGGTTTTTGAAATCCGCTTCTTCCATCAATGCTTAAAATTGGACAGCTCTAAGATGTCATCATATTAAAATATGAGGAGTGGGTGAAGAAACACAAAAACTCACCTTGCAGGGGTTTTTCATCTTGTGAAAAAAGAAACCCAGAAAGAGGAGATATAATAGCTAAAACAAAGAGAGAAAAGAAGAAGTAAACAATAGGGAGTAAATGAAAGCGCACAGGAAGCAAGGTGAGAGGAGAAGAATAAAAAAATAAAGCTAGAGGAATGGTAAGGAGAAAATAAACACAAATAGGACTGTGATAGACAAGAGCAACAGGAAGACAAGTAGTGGAAACAACAAGAAAAAACACAAAAATGGGAAGGGGAGAGCAGGAAATAGTTGAGACAAATAAGCATTCATCATCAACCTAAAGAAATGTAGGTAACAAATGGAAGGAGAAGATGAAAGAAATGAAAGCATAGAGAAATGGGGAGACACGAAGAGAAAAGCAACCCAAAGTTTTTCAAGTTAAATTTATAGGGCATAAACCTTTCTCCACAAGGTACTCTTAGATTGAATCCCTTTAACCGTAGCCTACTAGGGATCTAAGATATTCCAAGAGTAGATATATTGCCATTGATACTTTCTTATTTTGTCCTAGGTTTTCTTCCTTGCTTAATATAGCAATGACCCTCTTTTATTGATTGTTATCAACCAAGAGACCATTTGGCTTTCAACCATGCTTTGTAGTTTATTTTTCTTGATCTCATCTACATCTACCTGTGGGGTGCTATTTATAACCTGCTCGCTTCACCTTGTTCTTGATTCCAAAGCTTCTTGATGCATCTCTTGAGGATGAGATAAGAGACCTTGGTAATTTTTGGATGCATCCATTGGGATATGGAGTCACAATAACAACACATGAAAGAAATAAAAACTAGAATGACAACACGGAGATAGATGAGGAATGTTATATTTCTAAGACATATTCCTAGGGAACCTTTTCCTGATGCTTTTTAGTGACTGACCATGTGTCAATATTCTACCATAGAAAACTTCTTGTAGGACTCAAAAACATGATGACACCTCACAAACGGCTATGTGTAGGGTACAAATTTATTTACTTGTCTTAAAAATATGACATGCCAAGCACGCCTGATCCTAGGATGTTTATGCTATTCATCCTCTGAATATGCAATGGCCAAACCAAATTATATCAAATTTGAGCCTCTACTTGTATGGGTATTATCAACGCTAGCTTAGAATTATGACAACTTTGCAATTTTCCCTGTCTTGCCTAAGCTCTTTAGTGCTCATACCCTCAAAACTTAAGGTAGCAATTACTTTTGCCACCTCATTCTACATTTTGAGTTGTGACCTATCATGGGATAGGTTTTTGAGATTGACCTACTATGTCAATCCCATGAGCAACTCCTCCTATGATATTCCCATTTTCTAATTTGGCAGAGGCTCTAGAGAGGAAATGCTCATGCAGGACTGCGATGGATACCACTTTCCCATTAAAACTTGTTTAGCTCTTATAGCTTCCTCATAAAGTTGAGGAAATATCTTCTCCCCATATTGACATATAAGGATTGCCATATTAGGGTTGAAAGCCCAAATGTAGAACAAATACGCTTGGGTTGAGGATGGGAGACGTAGACCTATAATATTCTTCTAACTTCTATTGAACCAGATATTAAAGTTTGTCACACTCTCAAGAGGATTCCTCTTGAGAAATATGAACTAAGTTAGTAGCTAGAAGATTTCCTCAAGTTCACCAAACGCATCAAGGAGATCTTTAGCCAAATATTCCCATGCAAAGATACTCCTAAGTTGTAGGGTTTTATACTAGAGCCATGCTTTGCCCTAAAGATAAGTGACCAGTATCCTGATTATCACATATTTTTGCAAGATATTGTGAAGGGTAGCTAGAGAAGCCACATTTTACAATTTCTTCTTCACACATACAATAACACCATCATAACTTGGTAAAAATTCCAATGCAAATTAAAAGATATCATGCAAATGGGGAAGACAAATAAGACCATGATAATTCTAGTTAGGGCAACTTGGCTCGACCATAAAGCAATAGTTCCTAAAAATATCTGGATTACACCACAAGGTTGGAGTCACCAGATGATCATGCTTTCTCATATAGCAAGGTAAGGTTTGCTAATCAAACCTTGGGTCCTTCGATGTTGCATAGCTCAAAGTCACCAAGTGATTTGAACTAGATATGGGTAAACCAAAATATCACCAAACTCTAATTTCCTCAAACGTAGAAACTCAACGAGTTCCCCAGCAGAGTCACCAAAAACTATTGGTGTAAAAACTAGGACCGAACAAGCTAGAGATGCACCCAACGATCCTCGACCAACATTGAACAACCACCCAACCTTAGAGAGGCAAATATGATCAATCTTTGGAGAAGGTCAACTCCTTTGATTCCAGCTACCTAGCCCACAAAGAGGAAAAGGGAAAAAATGGAATGAGAAAGAAATAAAATGAGGTCATTGCTGAAACTAAAAAGTATGGGGTATGACTGCCTCAAGACACACTGCTTTGACATCATTGATGTAAACAATAGTGGACCTCCTAAAAGATCAGCTCACCCCATATTCTCTCCTAGTTCAGTGTAATGGATAGGAGCAAATTCCAGAACCAACAGGAGGGTGCATGAAATCAAAGTATCATAATTAGAGCTTGAATTTAACAAATTTAAAACCTCGATGGTCAGGGGTGGATGTGAATTCCAGAGCTACCCAGCTAGACCCATAAAATCTAGATAGAAAAATTAAGTGAACCAACTTAGGTAGCCATTGCAAAAATAAACATCCATAGAAAAACAAAAAATAAAAGTGAAGATGGATTGAGAGACCAAACAATGATACACTATTATTTACAAACAACAAAGAATTACATATGAATTGTAAAGGCCACAAAGCCACCCTTTGGAATGACGAGCATTCTACTATTTATAGAATATTTTACAATAGATTCAAATTCAAGCATTGATGACATCCAGTGGGAAGAATCATGCTAGAAAAGTTAGAAGATATGCTAACATGCTATTTTTAGAAGAATATCAACTGTCCAAAGGAATTTAGGTATTTGTGCAGAGATTTGGGCCCTTGATCACTTTTGTTGAACTTGTTCAAGCAATGAATTCCATCTACCTTATCCTTTTGAACAATCAAGGATTTATATATTTCCACTTGCTCTTCATCAACTTGTACTAGGACAAATAACTATGATTATTAATGACTCATCTTGGTTCTTCCGATGGCTTCCCTTTGATGTTGCATCACCTTCCTCATATTCCACTCTTTACATCTTCATGGGGATGTAGGAATGGGTTTGGTCTTCCAATACAGCTTTTCCAAAATTTCACTCAGCTTTAGGAATGGAGACTTTGGATTTATGACCATTGAGTCATAATATGATTCTTCCATCCAAATATTGGTATACCAATATTCCATCCAATAATTGGGGTGGGGTTTTGGGGTGTTCTTTTGAACATGCCCATATCCATTCTTCTATTCAATCTGATACTTAGAGATTTATTTTATTGCTGCCCATTTGGTTTTTAAAATTCACTTCTTCCATCAATGCTTTAAAACTATCCAGATCGAAGACATCATCATATTCAAAGAGGAGGAATGTGTGAAGACATACAAAATCTCACCCACAAACACCCTTTTCCATACCCACATAAAAAATGAATTATTTTCTTCATCCTTCCTATGCAACTAGTGATACCATAATTAAACCTTGCAAAGTAGTGAATCCCTTCAACACAAAAATGCTATGGTCCAAAAGAAATTTAGAACTAGAAAGCATTGTTGAGTTACTATGGAATACAAAAGTAGCATACATTTTTGACAATGTGGGATGACTACAATTATTCTTCCAATTCAAAGGATACAACATTGATAATGTAAAAGAATTTGCAAGAAGTCTGTGTGATGGATTTTCCAATGTTAGAGGAGTCGAGATCATTATAAATCTTATTATGCTTAGCATGATATCTATGTTGCCACTCACTAGTTACGAATTTTTTACACCAGTAAAGCCCTCATCATGATTTTTATAAAGTTTATAAAAGAGGAAGATCTAGGATTGGTCTATGACATCTACCATAACCATTGCAAGGGAATCAAGAAAACAAGTTTGGCTAGGCCATGGGATACTATTACCCTTTGGGTAATGAAGTATCTTACTTGCAATGAATAATTAACTTCTCTATCTAGGCCACATTGGAAATTCTTATACACTTAAGATATGGTGAGAGTAATCTATATCTCTGTGTTAATTTACCTTACTATTTGAATTTTGCACTTCATGATATGGCCTCTAGATTTAGGGAAGCAAACTATAGTTGAAGCACCACAACTTAATTCAACTACTATACCATCACCAATTTGAGACTGATAAGGGTAGTGAAAAGCAATGGCTAAAATGTTTTATGGGATGAACCTAAGCAAAAGAACAACAAATGAACATCATCAAAAAATGTCAGTGTTGTTAAGTGATGAGCCCTAAAAATGCTCATTTTTGTACAAACTTTCCATATATATTGCAGTATTTATTTTAATAGAAATATGTGTTTCTATGCAAATTTTATATGTGTTTAATAGTTTACTATGCACGTTCTTTAATGTTTGTTTTTGAGTGCATTTTGTGTAGATTTCACAATTTTTTTTATTTGTAGCATGTTTACGTCAAGGTACCACTCAGACCTGGCACTTTCAATTTTATGATTGCAAAATTAAAGGTAAAACATATGTAGTACACGAGTGTGAAGTGCTAAGTCAAACGTTTGATTCTATTTCAAGCACCTGATTCTCGTTTAGCGCTTGACTATCAGGCACCCAATTCCCATTTGGTGCTTGACTATTAGGTACCTAATTCCTATTAGGTGTTTGAATCTCATTTTGATGCCTGCTTCCTGACTTCTATAGATAAGGTGCCCGATTCTCGTTGATGCATAATTACAGCACGACTCCTGTTGTCAAAAAAATAGAATGGAGATTTCAGTGATGGATATGGATGGATTCTCCGTAGCAAAATTAGACCAAGGACAATGTCAAAGATCATCAATTATCTATTTTTAGCAGTAATGTAAAATAATGATGTAATTTAATAAGAGTGAAAATATCAAACGTATTCTATTCTGATAAAATAAAATATGTTGATTGTTCTGATATTTGATCTCCTTCATTTATGCATACTATTGTCAAATAAAAATCTGAATTTGATTTACCTTCATGATGTAATAGGGTATGTTTGCATATCTTATAAATATGTAGGCCACCCTTGAAATAAAAAAAAAAAATGGACCTTTTTTGTAACTTTTTGTACTGCAAATTAATAAAATACATCTATGTAATTTCATCCATCTTCTTTAATATATGGTGTATGATTGAATGTAGGTGGAATCTACTAGAAGCATGGGCCCACTCTCAACAGTATTCCTCCCTTCTCTTTTCTTGCTTTCTATCATTTTTTTTTAACCTAGTTTTCATTTTTTTATACTTAGCTTAATTTCTGTTATTTCCCCTATTTTCTGTAATTTCTAGCAAGTGTGCAATTTTGGTTTCTGAATATAGTTTAGGCATGTCTTGATAATTTAGGATAGATTAGTGGTTTTGAAACTAATCTAGAACTCCAAATAAATAACAACACGCCCCCAAACCATAAATTTGAGGGACTCATCTCATTGGAGGGAATTACAAGCATAGGTTTTATTCATATTTTTTCAAACAAAAATCTCTTATGGCCTTCGTGTAGATGGGAATGTCTCTAATGGCCTAATAAAGGGGAATCATGACTATCTAGTTTTTAAGCCTTCCATAATGTCAAATTTTGCTTGCATTGGCTTTTTGCGTTCTCGTAATATTTTTGGAAAAGGTGGAATTTCTTCATTTTTGTGTCTCTCAACAGTTTAATTTTCTTCCACCTCTTCTACCAAAGGTGGTTCTTCTACTTCTAATTCTACATCCTATTCCTCCACTATAGGAGGAGTTGGTTCTTCTCCTAATTGTCTACCTGATCTAGGTTGTACATGATTGCAATATACTCTAATATGATATATGAGAAACATATATGTGTCTACCTGATAGGTGGGCTGATTTATCTTGTTGTTAAAATTTGGAGTTGGTTGTGCAGGTAGTTGAATTGATCTTGAAGTAGGAGGTGCATACAAACTAGGCTACAGTGGGGCTTAAGTTGTATTTTGTGGAGATGAAGTCCATACATTGTAATTCTACCACTGTGGTCCAGTTTACTGATAAGGCATCCATGGATATGGGTTGTAAGGAGTATACCATTGGGTGGCATTCTTCTAAGAAGACTGACCCCACCATCCCATGTTGGGTGGTTGAGTCTGACCTTGGTTCATATACTTAACTCCCCCATAAGGTGAAACTCCTCCTAGCATACTATTTCCCATAGGAAATTTTTTCCAGTTTATATTGTTACCCATAAAATAGATTTCTACTACTTCAGGTTCCTCTTTGGCATTTATTTTTTGTAGGCACAACCTTGTTTTATGATCCTTTTGATAGATCGTACACACTATGACTTTATTTCCTAGATACTCATTTTTAGGATATTTTCTCCTACATTTTGGGTAAAATTAGGCTAGTGTTGCTTCAGTTTCCTCTTTTTTTTGAAGCAAGAGTGTATCCAATTGAATTACGAGAGATGAGAGAATTTCATTCTTCATATCATCTAGTATGTTACCTATTTCAGCCTTAGTTACTAAGGCTATGGTTTTTGTGACTCATGTGGTTGGTTTACCTTTTCTACATGAATAATTTTGACAAAATTTTTAGATGTATGACATTTAGAGTTGGTAAATATCCCCTCTAAATATCAAATTCAAATCTTCTAAAGACTCATTTGTGAGATCCCTCAAGAATATGCTTCTTAAGGACTTCTTACCCAACTTTGCATGGGGTGATATTTGCAAATTAAAGCTAAATCCATCCCAATAGTCTTCCAATGATTCTTCCTCTTTTTGACTCATATCCAAGAATTATTCCCTGACATATCGTGCCCTCACAAAGTTTTGGTATTTGGTCTAGGAAAATCCATTTCATATATTCTGAGGTTGTAATATATTTGTTTCCCAAACTTATGAACCAGAGTAGTGCTGAATCATCTACGATGGAGGGAAATAATTTCAACTTTTGGGCATCTGATTTGTAATCCATTGACCTACATAATACATCAAATTTAAAAAGGAATAGGTCAGGGTCTTCAGTTGGAAGTCCCCTAAAGGTAGGAATATGAGTGGGAGATACATGTTTCATATTATTTTCTCCCCTTGCTTCCTCAATTGGGAAGTCAAATATGGTTTAAGCTTCTTCAATTTCAACCATATTTTTAGGTATTGTAGGTTCTAAACCTACTACTTCCAAGGTAGCTTTCAAGGCTTCACACTCATTTAGTTTATCTTATAAAAGTATTTCTAGGTCAACATTTGAAATGGTTCTATCTTCAACTACTTTCCACTGTTGAATATTTAATAAATCTTCCTCAAATTGAGTTCTTTCAAACATATGTCCTAAACCAAAGTTTGAAACTAGTCCTCCATAAAAAGATAGTTGCCTTAATTGGTGAGACGAACTTTATTCAAATATTGGGTGACTACGCCAATCTACTGTTGGAGGAGATGGTAATTCAATTTCAAGATTTTTTCTAGATGTTTCAAAAGGGATTTCAAAAGGTTTTTCAGGTACTTGTGGAGTGATATCTTTGATTTTCATAAAACAATCATTCAGTCCTCTTAATATTTGTGGACTCATACAATATCAGGTAGTAAATCTATGGGTAAGGTAATATGAACTATAATTTTTAGATTTAAATTACCTATATATTTGAATACTACAATTGGCACTCCCCGAAAATGATGCCAAAATGGTGAGCAAAAAATATGTTTATGAAAATGGTTAATTATGCTTCCATTTAATTTTATCAATCCAAAATTTTGTAAAATTGCTGAGTACCTATGCAAAGTATATACCTAGAGTAAACTAGAGATGATTCCTATGTGTCACTTTGATTTGGGGGGGTGGTTGTTGGTGTAGTTTGAGTTTAGCCAAACTACCAGAATTGAATTGCAAGGAAATAAATTCTATGGGAAATCGTAGGAAAACTAATTTAAACTATCAAAAACATGACTAAAAGGAAATTATTAGGAAAGTAAATTACAAGAAAATAAACACACTTGCAGAATTGAATAAAGCAAGAAAATGCAAAAATTAAACACACCGTGCATAAATAAATAAAACAAGAAAACACACTTGCAGTAAAAATAATAATAACAATAGAAAAATAGGGGTGGAATACTGCCTAGAGTCGGCCCAGGCTCCTGTAGACATCCGTTCGCTAATTCACATGATCACTCTTTGAACACAACAAATTAATCAAAAAACTCAAGATTTTATTATGTAGTACCAAATTACAAAATAAGTTCAGGATCTCTTTCTTTAGGGGTGACCTATGTTTTTATACACAATGTGGCCATCCTCTATTACAAATTTAGATGCTGCTAATTTTATTCATTCTAACGTAATTTGCTATGCCAAACACACATAAATTAATTAAACACCT
This sequence comes from Wollemia nobilis, assembly GCA_028583015.1. NCBI lineage: Eukaryota > Viridiplantae > Streptophyta > Pinopsida > Araucariales > Araucariaceae > Wollemia > Wollemia nobilis. Next base: position 1,910,288 of record JAQPPZ010001870.1, read on the forward strand.
AATAAAAGAGGAGTTACCCTGAAATTAACCCTAATGGGATAATAATAGCATTCTCTATGCTTTCTTAACAAAACACATCTAATTTTATACATGGTATTTGAACTTTTCAGTCAACATGAGCATTTTTTATATTGTTGGGTATATGCACTATTCAGCCTATCGCTAGAAAATAAGTGCCTTTATGGCTTGTCATTGGGATAAAGGCACCACATTTAGCATTTTCTTATTTTCTAATGATCATCACTTTCTAGGCATCAAATAGTGAGTGTTTGTTCTATCATCAGGATATAGGCATCGTCCAGCTTGTTGTGAGGAGATAGGTGCTTGTCTTTTGTATTGGGAGATAGACACTTCCTTTTACTGAGATATAGGTACCTTCCAACCTATGATCGAGAGGCAAGTGTCATACCTTAGTATTATTGGAATGCCTTGCTCCTTTGCCACTATCACCATTTAATAACCAACCATTCCTTAATCATGTTATGAAAGTTATCAAATGCTAAGTCTGAATGGGACCTTGACTAAAAGGTGCAAAAAAGTCATAAGGTACTACATCTACACATAATTTTTACTAAAAATGCACATTAGGTAAATTACATCATTTTCCATTAAATGTATATAAAAATATCATAAATCTTAGGGGGTGAAGGTCCAAGGTTCAAATCTTGGGCCTCATCGGACCGAACGCTTGTCCCTTTCCTGGTGCTTTTAGTGACGTAAAAAGTTTAAAATGATTGTGGCATGGTGATTATAAGGGTAGACTGCACGAAGATCTGTGTGGCAACCTTTAGGGTAGAGAACGTAGAATACTATGGCAGCCATAAAAGCTGGACAACCTACTCGGATTAATGGTAGCTACCGATTCCACCATGTAAATTTAAATAAATAAATAAATAAATAAAAATATAATAATGCCACACATTTATTTCATTAAAGCATACAAAACAATGAGCATTTTTGGTGCTCATCAGGGACCTCCTAAAATTTTGAAAAGAATCCAAAAATAATAATGGTTCAATCATATCTATCACACTTTTCCCTACACATTTTTTTTCAAACATAACTAATCAAGATATCCTATTGTACCTATGTAGCACAAAAAATTAATAGACCATTTTAGCAACTTTGTCAAGTATCTTAGAGGTATTTTACAAGCATAGAAATCTTCTTGTGGATTCTTTAGCACCATAAGTCTTCATAAAATAATTTATCATCTTCTTTTCATTTTTCACAATGTCAAAGAAAATTATCCTCTCATTTTTATTCAAGTATTGGTGGATAACCATCAAGTGGATCATCAAAATGATTATATTCAAATCTCATGTAGGCTCCATATATGGCTATAACTAGTCCTACAAGACCAAAAACTACTTGGAAGGGAGGATCTGCAGGACGACTTCCCATGGAAGTCCTTCCTTTTACCTGCATCCTTTCCTGTCCCTATCCTAGGATCATGTTCATTTCCCAGTGTTCTTGGAATATTTTCCATCCTTTTCAGAAGGAAGGTGTTTTAGATGATCTCCTTTGAGGGGCAGATCCTTGATCCACTATTCTACCCCTTTCCTTGCCCTTGGGTGGGAAAATATATCCCATTTCTGTTCCACTATTCCATCCTTTGGTGCCTAGGTTCTGGGTTGTGTTCAGGTTTTCCCTAGGACTTTTCCTGGGGTTTTTTCTTAGGATGTTTTTGGAAGTCTTCCTTTCGACTGTCCTTTGGGTTGCTTCAGTTGTGGTTTTGTTGGATCTTTGGATTTATGGCTTCATGAGCAGTTCTGCACAGTATCCTTTTGGTTGGAGGGACCATGTGCTTTATACTATGGCTCTGCTCTTTGGGTTTGAAGTGGTGGTTCTTGGAGATTTTTAGCTCCTTTCGTGGCTTCAAGGTTGGGCCTCTATTCTTACTTCTATTGATTCCTTTCAGGACTTCCTCCTTTGTTTCCTTAAAGCTGTATTTTGATGGGTCTAAGGAATTTAGTCTTCATGAGGAATTTTGCACAACATCCTTTCAATTTTGGAGGATACCATATGATTTCTAAAATGACTTTGCTATTTGGGTTCATGGTGTTGGTTCCTATAGGTTTTCAATTTATTTCGTGGCTTCTGAGGATGGGCCTATGCTTTTCTTATTGCTAAATCCTTATAGGTTTTCCTTTTCTATGTTCTTGAAGCTTTGGTGTTGAATGTTTTCTGGGATGCCTGGCTGCTTCCTTTCATTTTGGGATCTTTTATTTGTAGCCATGCCTCCTCGTGACTCCATATTGGATTCCTATGGCATTTTCCTTCCTTTCCTTATAACGTGTTGTTCCACTATTGTTTTTTCCTGCATTGGGTGTTGTTTCTCGAAGACTTCCTTTTTCCTACTGGAGGACTTCATAGCCTAGGAAGTTCCTCTTGTTCTTGTTCCACTGATGCACCATCCTCCAGGATGTTCTTCTACTACATGAGGATTTCGTTGCCTATGATTTTCATCTTTATTTTGTTTCACATTTTAAGGTGTTTAGGGAATGGTCTTCTCAGTTTTGTTTATATTGCACTTTCCCTATATGTTTCATTCTGCTTCATTGATCCACCCTATTGTTCATGGTGGATTTTTTTATTCTTCTTGGTTTTCTCTTGTGTGGGAAGATGTTTTCTCTCAGGCCTATTTTCCAATGGTTGTTTCTAGTTTTCTTGCCATTGGGTTGACTCAAAATTTAAAATCTTGGCTTTGGTTCCTTTTCCCGCCCTTGGGAAAGTTTCAAATTGATTTTTAGTGGATGGGGTGGTTTGGCACTTTCTCCCATGCTTAGTTTACTTGAAAAATATTATTTTGCACCCTTTGATTCAAAATTGATTTTTTGGAGGGCTTTCCCTTATTTCTCGTGGTTCCTTTGGTGCTCAGAAAGTAGTCTTCCTCTGGTGAAAAGGATTACGCCTTCCTCTGGCATTTAGGATGGCGCATCAATTTTCTTATCTATGTTTCTCTAGTGTTTCCTTTTGTTTCAATATGATGTATTGTGTTGCATTCTGATACTTTGTAATCAGGTTTTGGGATCCTTGATAAAAACCCACTTTTAATAAATGACTTACCAAAAAAAAAAATATACCTATAACTATTTTCATAGAAATTGAAGCAACCAAATGTTTTTTGAATCCATGTGTGCTAGGAAAATTAAAAGAAAATTTTGGTACATGGAGCATACATGTATGGTTTAATATGGAAACTAGGTTAAGAAAAGAGTAGAGAAATGTTTGAGCTTGGACGAGTTGGAGTTTTCTAATTTCATCACATAAATTGATAGTATGTAGCCCCATTAGGATCATATAATGTGATCATTAGATTTAGTTAGATATGACAACATAAGACTAAGGTTGAAAACTAGCTAAGGTGGTTGAATGTCTTAATATCATGGTTATATCATCTTCAATCCATAGACATATTAGATTGAGATAGGTTTTAATTGTGTAGCTAATTAAAGTTTAATGAAAGGGATGCATACTATATGCAAAACATATCAATGATATGAAATATGTAAGGGAACCAAATTTTGAAGAATATCCATTTATAAAGAAGATTCAAGATGTTTTCTTTAAAAATTTTCCATGCTTACATCCAAGAATATAGTCAAACGTTTCATAGTAGTATTTCTAGGGATTGATAAATAATCTAAGGCCCTTTTCAAATTACTATCATTAAGCTATTTGAGCTTAATATGTAGTTAAATTAAAATTCGTCAAAAGGTTTGATTTGTCAAAGTTTATCACCTTGGAATTCATCGATGATTTTTGTGAAGAAAACAAAATGGTACCCTTAGGTTGTGTATTGACTATGGAATGATATACAAGGTAATATTTAATAAGTAATACCCTCTTCTAAGTATTGATGACATCTTCAACCAAATGTGAGAGACAACTATCTTCTCAAATATTGATATTCAATCAAGATATTATTAGTTAATAATCAAAGAAGAGGATAACCAAGAACAAATTTTAGGACTCAATATGGGAATTATAAATTCATTATGGTTATTGATGTCTTAGGATAAGGCTTAGGGAGATTATTGATGTAAGAATATTGAGTGGTGCCCTATGAGTCTAGAAATTTTAAATTGCATAAGTAGAGATATGCATCACATGATACAAAACTAGTAGTGATCAGTCATGCTTTGCATATGTGGAGAGATCATCTGTTGGAAAAACCCTTTGAGTTGAAGACATCACCAAGGAGTGAGGTATATATTTACTCATCCAAACTTGAATGCACAACAATGATGATGGTTGGAGTTCTTATGTGAGTATGACTATGACATCAACTATATAAATTGAAAATAAAATTGGGTAGTTGATGCACTTAGTCATATGAAACTTATTATTATTCTTGTTGATCTTTTTTCAACCTTCAAAGAGATGATATTGAGACATTGGGATGAGTATTATTGAAGAGTAAAAATATTCTTGGAGGTGGATTCCCAAGATCTACACTATAAGAGTTATCAACTAGAAGGAGATAAGATTTTGATATTTAGAGGTTGTATATATGTGATAGATGCTAACAATCTAAGGACCAGAGTCCTTGAGGAAGCATATTATACTCTATATTATTGAAACCTAGGGATAAAAAAGGTTGTAGTAGATCTAAGGCCATTATATTTTTGGTTAGGACTCATAAAGTATTAAATAAAATATATGGAAAAATACCTTGAGTATCAATGAGTTAAGGCTTAAAGTGTCTATTAGGATATATTTCCATATTTACATGATGTTCCAAACTAAAATTGGCAAGTTATAAACATGGATTTCATGCAAGGATTTCTGATATCTAAGATCAATAATGACACCATCCTTGTGGTGGTTGACAAACTGACCAAGGTAGAACATTTCATTCTTGGTAATCTTAAGGATGGTGATTTGATTTTTAGCATGAATATTTTTTTAAGATATTTCATGTTTCATAGGGTACTTGAAAGGATTATATCTAATATAGACACTAGAATCACCTCACACTTTTGGTAAACCTTTATTGTTGTATTGGGTACCAAAATTTACATAAGCTCAACATACCATCTAAAAACTAATGTTTAACCTAATAGGAAAAATGAATTCTTAGAAAACTTGTTGAGGATGCTATATGTGGACCAACAATATATATGGGAGAAATACCTACCTTTCATAGTGTTTGTGTATAAGAACTCTTACTATTCTAAACTAAGAATGAAGCACTCTATAGCATAAAGTAAAGAACACACCTAAGTTGGGACATGGTTGAGGTTAAATCATTCATAGGTCCATACATATTGAAGAAAATGGAGGAACAAGTAAGGCTAATAAGGAAATAAGTAAATGAAACCACTAATAGGAAAAATGGTTCTATTGACCAAAATATATTTGCAAGGTAACCTTTTGTGGGTGATATAGTGTTTCTTAAGGTAAAATATTAAAAGAGATCTATAAAATTTGGCAAGTCATTTAATATATCTACCAAATACATTATACCATGCATGATTGTGGAAATGGTCAATCTAATTTCTTTTTGACTTGTTTTACTGTAAAATTTATCTTTCTCAAATCCATAATGTATTACATGTCTCCTTATTGAAATTGTATCACACTAATGCATCTCATATTTTTGATTTACAATAATTTCGAGTGCAAGACAAATTACATTTATGCAAAAGGTAGATAATACAAGGTCCAATGGGACCAATAAACTAAGAATAATGCTATATAGAAGATGTCAAATAAATTTAAAGGATCATTTTACACTTGTTTAAGTGAAGACAAGTTATCTTATTTAACTCTAAAAATAAATAATTTTTATAGAACTCAATGAACATAATTATATAGATAATTATATGATTTATTTGAGACACTATTATTTGGCAACATAAACACTTGAATCTAAATTTTTACGTTGATAGTTGAATATATTATGGTTTGTTATGTTCTTGTTTGAACATTGTATTTGGTATGTGATGATGATGTTTGATAGTTGAGAAACATAATAATTTCTTTGAAAATATATGAGATTTGTTAATTTGAGATTGTTGTAAATTAAAAGATGACTTTTTTATGGATTACATTTTGTATGACTTATATAATGTTTTCATCATGACAATGACTCTTTCTAGAGAGGAAGAATATCACATCCCAAATATTTGATAAAATTTAAATTTTATTATGTTTAAAAAGCATAATAAATACATGGATTGATGGATGACATGAAATTTACATTTAATTTTGTAAGTGATAAGATGGTAATTATACTTGATAAAAAATATTTTTATTACATTGAAACATTTCTAATTACATTTTGTTTGGAGTATTTTTCTAGGGATGATCCTCGATTGAGAATAGGAGGGAGAGTATCATATTAGAGATGTCATCAAATGCTGACCAATATATTTGGTAGAAAAAAGAACTCATATATACACCACCGATGGAATACACTTGCATGATAGGCATAATATATTTTGAGTAAGAAAAACATTTGCACTTAATATTTTGTTTTCTCATGGACATAATTTTTTTTTTCTTGTATTATATCATATGATTTTATCCAACATAAAATAATTATTTCTAAATACTATTGTAAAATATTACAATATTTGGTACATGCTAATGTACCCCCATGGTACCTATGGTACAATGTAAATATTTATTTTTTTTCAAAGTAGGGTTTTGAAAGGGTTACCTTTTCCTTTTTATATCAATTTAGTTACATTTAGCTATTTGGTGCCTCCAAGATTTGAACCTTGGTGTAGGCCACATCAATAATTTGTTCTAACCATTGAACCAAGGATCCATTGAAAATATAAATATAAGAACAAAGTTTGAATCTATATTTTATATGTGTGATTTATATTTTCCCTTATGTGTCTATGTGTAGGATGTGCACAAGTGTCCTATAATAATGTGTGCATGTGTGTAGTGTGAGAAAGTGTACATGTAGGAGTGTGGAAGTGTCTTAAAGTAAAGTGTGCAAGTAAATAGAAATTCAAGATTCATGTATAAAAGTTACAATATGTGAATCCAAGGGATATGCTATATTTATCTTATGTATGGAATAGGAAATGTTGCATCTCCATGATATGTGAGGAGTGTAATAGTCAAGTACTGAAGAGTCACCTTCTTAAGGTTATATTATGGAGATAAAGCTCCATGTATTGTATCAAATAATCATATTACAATGAATATTGTAACAGAAGACTCATCAAAGAATATTAAATCTTGTATGCAATATTTTGAGTAATTATATTATAAGTTTGCTTTTGCATATTGTCATTGATATTGGCCATTTTATTCATATTATTGTTATTTTCATGAATTTTATGTTCATTGATTTTGGACATTTAATATATTTATTGCTCTTATATTTGAGTCTACTCAAGATCTTGAATATTAGAACCTAAGATAATTTAGCTAAAAAGTCAAAAGATACAATAATGGTAGACCTAGACAAGACTTGTCTTGGGGTAGGTTGAGGAAACCTGGAGTGAAATATGATGTAATAAAAGAATTTAATTTATATCACCCATCATAATCACTTGACCAATAGGATCAAAATAATGAGAGGAATATGAGTTGAATCATAGATATTTAGTTCATCAAATCATTTTATATGCATACTAAAAAAACACCTTTCAAACTTACAGAAGTCAAGTGCTTATTTAAGACCTATTAAAATACTTGAATTTTGAGGATATTAGAGGGAATATTTATCTTTAAAAGGTCAAGTGAGTTCCTACCTTGACTAGGATAAAAAATGGGCTCTAAAGTTATAGTTATATTAAATAGAACTGATGAATGAATCCCTAAGCCCAGGTGGGCTTAGATCTAACAACAACAATGGAAGTGTCACCAACCTTTAGAAATAGAGAGGATCAAAAGATTGACTACCACTACCTAATGATTAAACTCCAACCAAGGATGTGATACATGGGAGTAGCATTTGAATTACATTCTCTCCATTACTAATGCAAATAAAACACTTATATTTTTTAAAATCTAGCCATTTATGGTACTAGGTAGTGGCTATAAATTATTAAACCCTTTAGTGATTTATCTTTTTCCACTTTCAAATTAACATAAAAAAAATAATCTCATTTGAGTGATAAAAAATTCACAATGAGCAAAATAATTCATGTCAAAAAAGTTTCTATATGCACCAAATATATTTAATATATATGGAAAATCAAATAGATTTATGTATGATGATTGACAAGTGAATGAGATATCCTACTCTATCTAATAAGACTAATAGTTCCAACCTAAAATTTTCCATTTATTTTTTATAGGCTAAGGAAGGTCTCAAAATGACAATCTTTGGGTCATGGGTTAATGAATCAATCCATTTCTCTTCATTGTTCCATCATCATTTGAGATCAAAGTCCAACTACCAACACTAGCTCCTAAACAAGTTTATGAGAATCATTCTTCTACTTTTTATTTCCATTTGTAGGTAGGTGTAATATCTAAAAATTTCAAGAACCTCTTATCTATTTGAGATAAGGATAAAGTATGCTACTCATGTAGTTCCTTGTTCATGTTGGTTAAATTCATACCAGAACAATAAGAGATCCATAGACCATAGGTAATACCTCTCCATAGTATTTCACCCTTGTTCACTTTACCTCATCCATGAAATTCTATTAGCTTTTATCCCTCTAGGATAGAAAGGATAGCATATATAATTTAATATTTTAATGGTGGCTATTGCAAGAAAATCTAGCTAACACACATGAAATGAGATTCTACCATCATAGAGCAATGGGCATCTTGATCTATATAAGAATTCTTAATTATTTCTCTTTATGAATTTAGCCCAAGTATTATGTTAAATATATTGATCCTTCTATATTTTTAATAATAGAGGGAATAACTATTTTTTCCTTCATATTTTTGGTCAATTGTTTTCATTAACTACTTGACCTAGAATCTATCTGCCTAAAAGAGAGAATAAGTGTTGTTTATTTTTTCTCCAAGAAAATAACTCCTTTCATTTATGTAAGTATTACTTAATTATTTTCCATTTAGGATTGATTCACATGTTAGTTGGGCCCATGGATAGGAAACACCCCCTTTTCCATTTATGTTATGTTCTTCTAACTAGGTGGGTGGGAAGAAGTGGAAAGAGTACTTATGTTGACTCGATATTTTAACAATTGCCTTGAATGACTAGAAGTGGGAAAAATACCTTTAGGTACTTAATATGGTAGATAATGGAACTAATAAGATAATATTGTTTCCAATACATAGATAAATTCTATAATTAGAATATGTTTTGAAGAAGAATCTTGTAAGTAGATACTCTAGATTGATAAGCAAGCAAAAATTTATAAGCAAGTTTGCATAATTGACACTTTTGTAATATTTGATGCATGAGAGAAGGAAAGCTAGTAAGAAATTCAAAAGGGGAGAACCAATGAGAAGGACCAAGATATGATATAGAGAGTACCACACCCTAATGAAACCTAAGGTAGAAAGAAAGAAGTATGAACTATGAATTTTGGCATAACAAACAAGTACCCATGTTTATAATTGATATTTTTTGACCTTAACTTATCACTCTCTTCATGTGTTTTACTTTCATTCACTATATTTCTTGCCTCTACGTTTGATGGTAGGATCTATTTGAACTATCAAAATTTCCATAAAGCATGAAGAGAGATATTCACAAAAAATTACTTTATGATCACCATAATAACCTTATCAATTTGAAGGTGATGGATACCTTGGGTCTTTGAAAATGAATAACATTATTTTTAGATCTTAATCATATCTATTTTAAATCCCTTATCCTTCTTCTTAGTATTTTTTGACCTTTTCAATTCATGATGGATTAGGGATAGTGGGGGAATAGAGGGAGGATAGTTGAGTGGTTGAAAATGATGAACATAATCTCATAGTTCTATCAAGGAATCATGGGAATACATTTTAGTAGCTTGATATAACCTTGATTAAAGCAAAGAAAATTTAGAGTTTATAATTTTACTCCATTCTAAAAATCCCTTGCCAAAGTAGGGTTCAAGAGATCATTGAATATAATAGAGAAATCTTGAATAAAAAGTAGTTTGAATATTGATGTGTGTCATTAGACCACACTTTACTAAGGTCACTTTTAAATTTTTAAACTAGGAGTAATTTCCATTGGCTTTATGTGCTATGAAATGTCTAAGGTAAGGGAAAGTATTGACTCTCTATTCTATAGAAATTTAAAAAGCAAAAATCAAACTAATTATAATAGAAAACAAATTAACTATTCTAAGAAACACACTTGCTTAGAAATGAAAATAACTATAGTTGAAAATAAATTAACAAATAGAAAATAAACTTAAGCATAAGGTAACTAATAATTCACACTAACCTACAACAACATAAATTTGAGAATAATACATCTAACCAATCCTCATGGGAGATGAAATGAAGCACCTAAATAATTGTCATAAGGTGCAAGAAAAATAAAAATAAACTAAAATTAATTACAAAAAATGAAAACATAAAAAATAGATACCTTCCACCTATATAGGTGTGGATCATTTCTCATAGTAATGTGGAAGGGAAAGTGTCTTAGATCAGCTGACACATATAGAATAAAACAACAATTCAACATATAATATTATTATAGGTTTTTAGATGGCAAAAATGCTCTTACAAACTATTGTAAATGTCAACTAAAATTCTAGCAGCATAACAATATATTTCTTCTTCATATATGATAAATCCTAATGCTATTTTTCTTATTTATAATGAATATGAAAGGGCCTCTTCCTACCTCCATAATCATGTTTGTTACACTATCAAATAATTGAGAAGATATATAGGTATCCTATTCAGAAAATGAAGATAATAGGTGGTTACAACAACAGTCAAAATGGATTATCACAATGTGCACAATATTTAGGCCACCATAGTGGAGAAGCCTAAAATGGAAGAGTGTGGGTGTGAAACCATTTTCAAGATAAACTTGATAAAACTATTCTTTGTTTTTTTGTTGAATTTTCTACCAGCTATAACAAAATTATTTTGGCTATAAAAACAAAATAGATTTTAGAAATTGATTTGATGTTATTCAATCATGTTTCATTTTGTTATTTTCTACCATGTCATCCAATTGGTTATTAAACCATGATCTTTGCTAGTTGTAACCACCACACCATTTATTCATGCTTTAGCCACATTGCAAGCTCGAGCATACTCAATATTCATCATTAGGAGTCTATGTCTAGCGCTAGGCTATGGTTCTATTTTAGCCAATAGAGTATTACTCATAGCATCAGGTAGGTGCTATCAAATTTGGATTGCCTCTATGAACATAGTCTAGTTCCTATTATAATTATAACTTCTAACACCGTGTGGACCCAATGCTAACTACTAAGTTGTCCAAGAATCCCATTTGTATACACAAATATAATAACCCTCTTTTTTATTTCAAAATCTTGTCATAAATTAAAAAAAATTCCTTTTATCTATATTTCTTGGCATATAAGTTCACTCTATCTACCTAAGCATGTATTTACTCCTAATTACTCTATTTAATCATATAAATAATACAATAATAAAGCAAAGCATAACCTAACAATACAAAAATTTGATAAAAATGAGGTATTTTTGGGCCTCATCACTCCCCCAACCTATTGGGAGGTATGTCCTCATGCCTTAATGAGTCTTTTTAAAATGCCCACTACTAAGGTTCATCCCCTATTTAGCTTGCTACCCTGCATCCTCTACCACAAGTGCCAAGGTTTACAAGGAAATTTCCTTAGGAGGTTCTCTAATCAACATAGACACATTGTTAGGGTTATAAGTCTAAATTATTATCCATTTAATACTTTCCTCTACCAATTGGTTTTGGAGTTGAGTATTTTCTTCACTCCTATCCTATAGTAAGTTCTCAACTACCTTCAATCTAGTCTATAGGACCCAAATTACTATCTTATATCCTTCTAGGTCCAAGCTTTCTAAATTATCATTATATTATTTAGGCCTATTGAGTTGTCCTATTTTTTGGTTGAGCAAGGAAGGTTGTGGAATAGGGGCTTTAGAGGAGCCTTCACCCAAGTTTGAATATCGCACAACCTCAAAATATGTAGGCTATGACAACTCCTCTATGGTCACTGCCTTTGGTGACTTGTATTCCTCTTCCATTTGTTCTTCCTTTTGAATTAGTGTACCTAGAGAGGATTACCTATTATTATGGATAACCCCATATTTGGAAAGGAATTATCATCACTCTACTATGATTGAAAACCTTACTATTGTTCCCTTTGTCTAGAATTTATTGCATGGGTCTTATATTTAAATATCTACTCAGTAAATTATAACTCCTTGAAGGCTTCTAGTTCCTCAAGAGTAATCCTCTTAACCTTCTTTCAAAAATTATTTCCTAACACCTCCTAGATTCTTTTACTTTTGATTATTCTTTCTCTCTTGATACAACTGATTTAGGTGCATTTTATCTATTTCCTTTGCATGCAACTCAAGTGTTTCTTTTTCATATGTCACTAGAGGGATTTTAGGTGCTAAAAATTCCTTGGGCATAGGTAATTATTTTATAGCTTTTTTCCATTTTTACCCCTTAAGTATAGACTTGGAAACCTTGGTAGTTTTCCTATATTCTTAAGAATGATTCAAACCTCTATCACGTGCATGACATTTCTTGTTGGATTTTTCTAGGTTTAACTCAAGGGGCTTTGGTGCCTTTAAAACATTAGGCTTCAATAATTTCCTAGACACACCAGATTGTTATAGAACCTTAATTTTGGGTAAAATATTGGTTAGTTTTCTATGTTTAGATTCATTGTCTCGTTTAGTTTGTCAACCTAGGATAGCTCATAAACTTGTGAGCAAAATTACATAATATATGCTTGTAATTCCCTCCAATGAGATGAGTTTGTTAGTCTTACAATGGCACTGAGAGGGGGGGTGAATCAGTGTAGTTCTTTAAACTTGATTTTATAGCTCTTAAAACTGAAATAATGAAACCTTAAAAATAGATGAAGCAAGTATCACAAGAGAACATCACACAACACAAGATTTTAACGAGGTTCACCAATTTGGCTACTCCTCAAGAATGACTGCTTGGACTACCATCCAAATCCAGCCTTTGCAAAGCAACAACTTTACAATCAATTTACTAGCACCAACTGGAAGGAGCACCAACCCCTGATTTATCCGCACTCAACCTGGAAGGAGCACCAACTCCGATTTATCCGCACTCAACCGGAAGGAGCACCAGCCCCTGATTTACCAACACCAACTGGAAGGAGCACCAACCCTTGATTTACCATCACCAATTGGAAGGAGCAACAACCCCTGATTTACTAGCACCTACTGGAAGGAGCACCAACCCTTGATGCTAGATTGCAACCTGGACTTCAATTTTGAATCTATAAGTTTGATGATAAAATACCTTTGCTTTTACAAGACCCTAACTGGAAGGAGCACCAACCCTTGATGCTAGACTACAACCTGGACTTCAATTTTGAATCTATAAGTTTGATGATAAAATACCTTTGCTTTTACAAGACCCTAACTAGTCTGCTTCACCTTTGCATTATCTCTGCACTCTGCTCTCTTTGCGCAATCACTTCGCACAATCTGCTACTTCACTGTCGAGCTTCACGATCATCTTCTCTCTTTTGCACACTCTGCTTCCTTTGTGAATTTCATACTTAGCACGATTCGACTTCTTTGCTCACTTTGTGCACTTCACCATAATATCGTCACTTTTGCACTTTTTGCCCTCTTACGACCACATTTCTCGCTTTGACACTTATGCGACGATATCTACGACAACACTCAATTATCCAAACAACCCTACTTTTATAACAACATTTTCATGATGAAAAACTCTAATCTTAGTCGACTGTAACCCTAATCTTAGTCGAATGCAAACCCTAATCTTTGTCGATTGCAAACCCTAATCTTCGTCGGCTAACATCGGTCTTCATCGACTTCAACTGCCTCTGTAACTCTTCTGTTGTTGTTGCTGTGAAAACACAACATGTCGCGATATCATGACACTTTCGCCTCCGTACGCTTTCTCTTAGCTTTGGCCCGCGAGAATACAACATGTAGCGATATCACTACACTTTTTCCTCCGTACGCTTTCTCTTAACTTTGGCCTGCGAGAATACATGTAGCGATATCGCTACACTTTTTCTCTTTGCTCTGTTTCTTAGCTTTGGCCCCGCAAAAACATAACATGTCGCGATATCGCGACACTTTTGCCTTCTTACTTTCTCTCTCCTCCTTTAGTCGTGAAAATGTGACATGTCACGATATCGCGACACTTTTTCTCCTTAGCACTTTAACTTGCCTTTGGGTCATGAAAATGCGACATGTCACGATATCGTGACACTTTTTATCTTTAGCGCTTTCTCTTGCCTTCGGGTCGTGAAAACTCGACATGTCACGATATCGTGACACTTTTTCTCTCGGACTCTCTCTCCTACAACATGTCATGAAATCGTGACACTTTTTCTCTCGGACTCTCTCTCCTGCAACATGTTGCGAAATCCCGACACTTTTTCATCCATACAACCTTCCTTGCAATATGTCACGAAATCGTGACACTTTTTTGTCCGTACAACCTTCCTTGCAATATGTCACAAAATCACAACACTTTTTCGTCCGTACAACCTTCTTTGCAATATGTCACAAAATTGCGACACTTTTTTGTCTGTACAACCTTCCTTGCAATATGTCACGAAATCATGACACTTTTTCATCCGTACAACCTTCCTTGCAATATGTCGCAAAATCGTGACATTTTTTCGTCCGTACAACCTCCTTTGCAATATGTCGCAAAATCGTGACACTTTTTCATCTGTACAACCTTCTTTGCAATATGTCGTGAAATCGTGATAGTTTTGCTTGCTTCTCAACATGTTGTGATATCATGACATTTTTTCTCTTTAGCGCTTTCTCTTGCCTTTGGGTCACGAAAACCCGACATGTCGCGATATCGTGACACTTTTTCTCTCGGACTCTCTCTCCTGCAACATGTCATGAAATTGTGACACTTTTTCTCTCGGACTCTCTCTCCTGCAACATGTCGTGAAATCATGACACTTTTTCGTCCGTACAACCTTCCTTGCAATATGTCATGAAATCGTGACACTTTTTCATCCGTACAACCTTCCTTGCAATATGTCACGAAATCGTGACACTTTTTCATCCGTACAACCTTCTTTGCAATATGTCGCAAAATTGTGACACTTTTTCATCCATACAACCTTCCTTGCAATATGTCGTAAAATCGTGACACTTTTTTGTTCGTACAACCTTCCTTGCAATATGTCATGAAATCATGACATTTTTTTGTTCGTACAACCTACTTTGCAATATGTCACAAAATCGTGACACTTTTTCGTCCGTACAACCTTCTTTGCAATATGTCGCGAAATCGTGACAGTTTTGCTTGCTTCTCAACATGTCGCGATATCGCGACAGTTTTTATTTCTTGCCAACTTGTCGCGATATCGCGTCAGTTTTTCTTTCTTCTTCTCTCTTTTCCAACATGTCGCGAAATCGCGACAGTTTTTCTTTCTTCTTCTCTCTCTTCCAACATGTCATGAAATCATGACAGTTTTTCTTTCTTCTTCTCTCTCTTCCAACATGTCACAAAATCATGACAGTTTTTCTTTTTTTTTCTCTCTCTTCCAACATGTCCCGAAATCATGAATATTTTTCTTTCTTCTTCTCTCTCTTCTAACATGTCACAAAATCGTGACAGTTTTTCTTGCCTGTTGTATATGTCGCGATATCATGACACTTTTCTTACTTATATTTTTCTTTGACCTTTTGCAAGTGGTCCACTTCTGTCTTCTTGGAGAATCACTATACATACTTTGAGTAACCTTTGAACTCTTGTTTTCTGCATCTGACTAGTTTTTGAACTTCCTGTCCACTGCATCAATAGATATGTCTAACTGTGTTGACAATAATGACAATACTTTTTGCTGCACCTTTCTCAACAATCTCCCCCTTTGGAATTGTTGGCAACACATGTTCAATGTTTCTGTAATTCTTCTCCCCCTTTGACAATAATACCAAAGGGTTACTGCTGACTCCCCATGAGTCCATGCACAACATTCTCTGCCAAAATATATTATTTTTAGCAAAAATCATGAACATGAGCAAAAAGATAAACAAATATTGAAATGCTCCCCTTGAGAATGTGATCCCTATAGCTATTCAATTCTTGGGAAACATGACCACTCCACAATCTGTTGCTGGAATGAAAATCCAACTTAACCTCTTTCTGTAACTTTCTCCTATGTACAACATGCTATCGTTGCAATATATTCTACCTTTACTATGGATAAGGAAACTGACTCTTGTTTCTTACTGTTCTACGTGACCAATCTATCCCCAAGATAGAATGCACTCCACTGGTACTCTTTTTGTCATCTATACATCCTACCCAATCTGCATCTTTTGGATACCATAACCCATACTCCATAGTACCCTTGTGATATTATAAAAGACTCTTTCTCTCTGCTGCACTGACTGGTGGACCTCTTCTTCACTTGAAGAATCCTCATTCAGGTCTATCTTCAACTATGTTGGATGTTGGATGTCTATCCATTGAGACTCTGTCCTCTGTACTCTGTCACCTCCAAAGCTCTGTTAATGGGCTTATTAAGAACCTGCTCAATAGGCTCACATAGAACCTGCTTAACAAGATCACATAGAACTTGTCCAAATGTGCTCTAGAAATCTGTCCCAACACTGTCCTCAAATCTATCCTAGCATTGTCCTCAAATATTTCCCAAAGGCCTTCTTCAAAGGCTCAATAAATCATGCTCAAGTAGTACTCAAAATGAACTCAACAATGAATGACAGTCTCAAATCAAATCCACTTCATAGAAGCATAAAAAGAATTGTTAAAGACTTAATATCTTCTATTCTCAAATATCAATCTCAACTCAAATCAAGGAAAGTTTATTTTATGGAACTTAAAAAAATACATTCATCCAATCACTTGACTAGGCTCAATCAACTCTACTCAACCAATCACCTCAATGAACAACTCTTTATCACAAACCCTAGTCGAAGCATGTATCAACCAACTCAAAATGTTTTTCTCTAACTCAAGTTCAAGTTCTTTGCACAACCAATGGGCTTCAACAACAATGCTTATAAAATATTCTTCACATAACAATGATACTCATGTTCTTATCAAACCCTCACTCAGGTTTTTCACACAACTAATGGCTTCAACAAAAATGCTTATAAAATAAGGTTTAATAACAACTCTCAAACCATAAAACCTTGAAGTATTAAACCAATTACTTTCAAAAAATAAACCACAATCAATCCTTTTTACTCCTGTCACATGAGTCTCCTTGGGATTAGCCTGAAATCGTGCTACCATGCATACTATGCTCGGGGTGCCTGTTTCAAGCCATATATCTTCAACTTACAAACCAAGTGGGGATCATCACCAAGATGGAAACCATCTGGCTGCTCAAAATAAAACTCTTCTTCAAGCTTCCCATTCAAAAATGCTAATTTCACAAAAAAATTGTCAAGTGACTCACACTTGTACCAACTTTTGTCCAACACTGTACCAACACTGCAATTTTACTACCAACTCTGTGCAAGCATCAAACACAGTATCACAACACCAACCAAATCCCTTTTTACATTTTCAACTTGGTCTATGTTTTCTACAGTCACCGCTGGTCACACCTTACTGTCAACTGTTCGAATCAGAAAATAATATTTTGTTAACCACTTCACGACCAACTATAGTGCACCTTACTCAAACTCATACTTCTGGACCTCGGATAGGTATGATTCACAAAGCAAATTTGCTCATCTTGATGAGCTAAACATGAATCAATGGTCAAACTTCAATATTTTTCACCATAGCGTCATAATAGATCTAACAATATTCACGTCAATGTGTAGTTCAAATACACACTGCTTTTATCGAAGCACATATATGCAGCTAGGGCAACATTCGTTTACTAACCAAGATATTTGAACTGTTATAATCCTTAACTTTGGACAGTGGCAGTAAGAATCATCACCAGTACAACAATGACATATAGCAATACTACCAATAATGACAACTCTCAATTTAATAATCACCCTTCACGACACTTCCACAAACTACATGAACAGAAAAACACACTTTGACAACTATACAACAACTTCCCTGACTACTTGCCTTTCATCCTCAAGTACTCAAACAAATACATAGGAGCATTAAAATGAAACTTTCAAGATTGCTCCCCCTAAGGATGTGCTACCTAGAGTTGCTTAGTGCAATATCAGAGTAGTCTCCTTCAGTCCAAGGAGACATGAATTCCTTTCTTCTATCTTTCTCCAAAATTTCTTGAACTCGGGCTTGGATTTTTTAGCTGCATCCCTATTTTGCACCTTTTTGTGAACTCAAACATTTCTCTTGTGTGGTTGTCTCTTGTGCATCCTTGATGAATGATTATTTTCCTTTTTATGCACCTGATTTATTCCCTGTCTGTGTTGCGTTCTTTGCATCTGATGAAATCTACTATTTTGCCTTGGATTAGATACAAACATGCTTGGACAAAACCTTGCTATGTGCCCATGACCATTACATTGAAAACATTGTACATATTGTTCACTCAAAAACGTAGAAGTATTTCTACTAGCATAACTCTTTGATTTATTATTCAAACCACAATAAATTGCCTTGTGACCATACTGGTTGCATCTAAAACAATAGCCATTAACAGTATTATTATGAATAGAGTGAGAGTGATAGAACCTCTTTTGTTGTGGTTGCTTTTCTGTAGATCTCCTTTGATAATTTCTTCTTTTTGAAAATTCAGCTTCAATTTTTTCTTGCTTTGATCGTTCAACAGTGAAATTCTTCTTTTCTGTAGAGTTGGAAGATGAAGGTTGTTCAGCTTCATATCCAAGACCACGCCTATCCATGGAGCTTCTTTGTTGGCTTCTCATTTTGTCTAGAAACTCTGTGCTTTTCTTGAATTTGAGATTTGTATTGGCCTCTTCTAGTTGTTTCTTCAATAAAACAATCTCTTCTTCTTGTTTGCAGCAACCAATCTCTTTCTCATTGAACTGTGACCTGAGAGTTTCTTCAATCCTTTTGAATTCTTCTACCTATACTTTCAACCTGGTTATTATTTCATTTGCATCATCAAGATTTCTTGAGATTTCCTTATTCATTTTTCTTTCTATCTTCAATTCATCCAGAGCTGCAATTAGTTCCTCTTTCAAATTTATTTTTGCATCAATTTCTTCTTCATCACATTTCTGTTCTTTTTTTGTTTCTCTTTTAGAATCATCCTCTAGGACTTCATTAACTTTTAGCATATATATCTCTATGTTCTCATCGTTATTCAACTTTAAAGCTTCAACCTGAGCTTGATGTGTTTGTAACTTGAAATCCATGATCTCATCGTCTCCTTCATGAGTACTCCTCAATTTGTCCCATATTTATTTTGCCGTTTTATAGCTCTTGACATTTATCAGCTCACTGTATACTAATCCGCACCTGATAGCATTCCTTGCTTTTGAGTCATTTTCAGCCAGATTCTTATCGGCAGCATCGATTAGAGGAGTGATGGGTATTGTGTATTCATTGATTACTGAATCCTAGACGTAGTATCTCAAAGCACAAAGATATGCCTGCATCCTGATTCTATAGGTCATGTAATTGGTTTTGTCAAACAAAGGTACTTTGTTTGATAAAAAACCTTCAACCTCTTTTGGTTCAATTTTCTCTTCCACAGGAACTAAAACTGACTAAGATGCCCTTTTGGAGGAAGATCTATTCTTCTTACCCATTGCATACTAATCCAATATCAACCCTAGATGATTTAGCCTGATAAGGGAACTTGGCTCTGATACCAATTATTAGTCTTACAATGGCACTGAGAGGGGGGGTGAATCAGTGTAGTTCTTTAAATTTGATTTTATAGCTCTTAAAACTGAAATAATGAAACCTTTAAAATAGATGAAGCAAGTATCACAAGAGAACATCACACAACACAAGATTTTAATGAGGTTCACCAATTTGGCTACTCCTCAAGAATGACTACTTGGACTACCATACAAATCTAGCCTTTGCAAAGTAACAACTTTACAATCAATTTACCAACACCAACTGGAAGGAGCACCAATCCCTGATTTATCTGCACCAACAGAAAGGAGCACCAGCCCCTAATTTACCAGCACCAACTGGAAGGAGCAACAAACCTTGATTTACCAGCACCTACTGGAAGGAGCACCAACCCTTGATGCCATACTGCAACCTGGACTTCAATTTTGAATCCATAAGTTTGATGATAAAATACCTTTTCTTTTACAAGACCCTAACTAGTCTGCTTCACCTTTGCGTTCTATGCACACTCTGCTATCTCTGTCCAATCACTTCACATAATCTGCTGCTTCACTATCGAGCTTCATGATCGTCTTCTCCATTTTATGCACTTTGCTTCCTTTGCAAATTTCACACTTAGCATGATTCGACTTCTTTGCTCACTTTGTGCACTTCACCATCATCTCGTTGCTTATGCGGTATATCTATGACAACACTCAATTCTCCAAATAGCCCTACTTTTATAACAATATTTTCATGATGAAAAACTCTAATCTTAGTCGTTTGTAACCCTAATCTTAGTCAGCTGCAAACCCTAATATTCGTCAGCTGCAAACCCTAATCTTCATCGGCTAACATCGGTCTTCGTCGGCTTCAACTGCCTCTGTAACTCTTTTGTTTCTATTGCCGTGAAAACAAGTCACGATCTCATGACACTTTCACCTCCGTACACTTTCTCTTAGCTTTGGCCTGTGAGAATACAACATGTAGCGATATCGCTACACTTTTTCCTCCGTACACTCTCTTAACTTTGGCCTGAGAGAATACATGTAGCAATATCGCTACACTTTTTCTCTTTGCTCTGTTTCTTAGCTTTGGCCCCACGAAAACATAACATGTCATGATATCATGACACTTTTGCCTTCTTACTTTCTCTCTCCTCCTTTAGTCGCAAAAATGTGACATGTCACGATATCACGACACTTTTTCTCCTTAGCGCTTTAACTTGCCTTTGGGTCACAAAAATGCGACATGTCACGATATCGTGAAAATTTTTATCTTTAGCACTTTCTCTTGCCTTCAGGTTGTGAAAACCTGACATGTCGCGCTATCGCGACACTTTTTCTCTCGGAATCTCTCTCCTACAACATGTCGCGAAATCGTGACACTTTTTCTCTCAGACTCTCTCTCCTACAACATGTCGCGAAATCATGACACTTTTTTGCTTGTACAACCTTCCTTGCAATATGTCATGAAATCGTGACACTTTTACATCCGTACAACCTTCCTTGCAATATGTCACGAAATCGTGACACTTTTTCATCCATACAACCTTCTTTGCAATATGTCGCAAAATCATGACACTTTTTCATCCGTACAACCTTCCTTGCAATATGTCACAAAATCACGACACTTTTTCGTTCGTACAACCTTCCTTGCAATATGTCATAAAATCGTGACATTTTTTCGTTCGTACAACCTACTTTGCAATATGTCACGAAATCGTGACACTTTTTCGTCCGTACAACCTTCTTTGCAATATGTCACGAAATCGTGACAGTTTTGCTTGCTTCTCAACATGTCGCAATATCGTGACAGTTTTTCTTTCTTGCCAACTTGTCACGATATTGCGTCAGTTTTTCTTTCTTCTTCTCTCTTTTCCAACATGTCAAGAAATCGCGATAGTTTTTCTTTCTTCTTCTCTCTCTTCCAACATGTCGTGAAATCGTGACGTTTTTCTTTCTTCTTCTCTCTCTTCCAACATGTCGCGAAATCGTGACAATTTTTATTTCTTTTTCTCTCTCTTCCAACATGTCGCGAAATTGCGACAGTTTTTCTTTCTTCTTCTCTCTCTTCTAACATGTCGCGAAATCATGACAGTTTTTCTTGCCTGCTGTATATGTCGCGACATTGTGACACTTTTTTTACTTGTCTTTTTCTTTGACCTTTTGCAAGTGGTCCACTTATGTCTTCTTGGAGAATCACTGTACATACTCTGAGTAACCTTTGAACTCTTTTTTTCTGCATCTGACTAGCTTTTGGACTTCCTGTCCACTGCATCAATAGATCTGTCTGACTGTGTTGACAACAATGACAATACTGTTTGCTGCACCTTGCTCAACAGAGTCCCTCAAATTTATGGTTTGGTGGGGTGTTGTTATTTCTTTGGAGTTTTGGATTAGTTTCCAAACCACTAATATATACTAAATTATCAAGACATACCTAAACTATATTCAAAAACCAAAATTGCACACTTGTTGGAAATTATAGAAAATAGGGGAAATAATAGAAATTAAGATAAGTACATAAAACTGGAAACTAGGTTAAAAAAATGATAGAAATCAAGAAAAGAGAAGGGAGAAATATTGTTGAGAGTAGGCCCACACTTCTAGAATATTTCACCCACATTTAATTATACACCGGATACTAAAGAATATGGATGAAAATGCGTAGGTGTATTGTATTAATTTGTAGTAGAGAAAATAATAGAAAATATCTAGGTTTTTATTTTATTTTAGGGGTGGCCTACATATTTATAAGATATGCGACCATACCTTATTACATAATAAAGAAAAATCAAATTTAGATTCTTATTTTACAACAATATGCATAAATGAAGGATATTGAATAAAATATCAATTTTAGACCAATCAGCGTATTATGTTTTATCAGAACAAAATACACCTGATATTTCTATTTTTATTCGATTACATTGATATTTTATATTACTACTAAAAATAGGTAATTGACGATATTTGACATTATCCTTGGTTCACTTCCACTGCTAAGAATTCACTTCCACTGCTAAGAATCCATCCGGATCCATCGTTGAAATCACCATTCTATTTTTTCAACAACATGAGTTGTATCGTAGTTCTGCATCAATGGGAATCAGGCACCTTATCTGTAGAAGTTAGGAAGTAGACATCAAAATGGTATTTAGGCACCTAACAAGAATTAGGAACCCGATAGTTAAGCACCAAATAAGAATCAAGTGCCCGACAGTTAAGTGCCAAATGAGAATTAGGTGCTTGAATAGGAATCAAGCACCTGACTTAGCGCTTCACACCGTTGTACTAAAAATGTTTTACATTTACTTTTTCCATCATAAAATTGAAAGTGTCAGGTTCAAGTGGGACCTCGATGTAAACATGCTAAAAACAACAAATTTTGTGAAATCTACACAAAATGCACTCAGAAACAAATATTAAAGAACATGCACAATAAACTGTTAAACACATAAAATTTGCATAGAAACACATATTTATATTAAAATAAATACCACAATATATATGGAAAGTTTGTACAAAAATGAGCATTTTCAAGGCTCATCATCCCCCCATGCTTAAGGGTTGGCACGTCCTTGTACCACTTTATACTGGTAATTACTAGTTTCATTCACAACCTTCCAATAAGCCCTGACTATTTCTTTCCTTTTATTTTTAGTGGCCTTGGCTTTTGCATTATCCTTGGGTTTTCACTCTTTTGGTGTTTTGGTAGTGGTTGCATCTTGTTCCCGTTGTCTTTGGTGCTTACTGCATCGAATTCCCTAACTTGGACCTACTCCTTTACCTGGTTGTTCCCTTATCTAGGCTTTCCTTCCTTTCTTAATTTTCAAGAAGTAGCTAATAAAATTGGATGCATATTTTTGGAATATGGGATCATCCATCTTATAGTATTCATGGTGAAGGAGTAAACATTCTCCCACTGCAACTGTTGATTCATCACAAAATAGGATGTTGGATTTCTTAGCAACTTTGGTTTGAGGCAGATTGGCCCCTACTAGGTCAAGTTTAGCATCATACTTACACTCTTCCACTAGAGGGGATTTGTTGCTTATTTCTTGTTCCTTAGGTGGTACAAGATCTAATAGTCCCATATTCATGAAATATACCTTCATCTTTAAATATTGATTATGTTGGATGTGTCTCATCCTTTGTAGAGAAAGTACTGTATGGTAGGCCCCTGCTTCAGTGATCCCACATTTTTTGGAGATATTCTTAGAGCTATTTTTAGAGGTATTGGAGGGATTCCCACGATTGGTGGGTATGGGTGGTTTTAGACCATGGTATTTTTCCCACAACATTATAATACCACATTGTGGGTTTAGGGTTGTAAGATTTTCCTTTATATTGATTGTAATATCCCATTACGGGAAAGGTGAATAATAATGGAAAAGGAGGTGTGGATCTTGTTTGCTAGACATAGCCCATATCGGGTGAACCAAGATAAATCTCTGGTGTTCTATGTGCATTTATTTTGTGAGTTGCTATTTTATTCCAAGTTATTTATTTTTGCATTATTATTCTATAATAAGTTTGGGTATATCTCTTCAGATTACATATTGACCCATACAAGTCCCAAAACTGCGTTGGTCGGGAAAATTTAATTTTAGCTCGAGGAGTTTTGGATGTCTCTCTAGACTCTTTTCTAGTTTCCTTGGCTGCTCTCTTAGATGCTTTCCTACACTTCTTTTTATCTGCTTGATATCTATCTTGAGCTGTTTAAACTTCTATATCTACTTATCAAACAACTTCAAGGTCTCTACCCATTCCTCATCGAAATTCATGCTTGATTTCTTTGATTGTACAGTCATTGATTTGGTCCTAGGTCTTCGTTGAGATCCCTTTATAACCTTCATATTCAGTATCAAATTTTTGGTCTGTCTTGAAAGGCCTGTAGGTATATCTGAAGTAGGGGGATTTCCTCCTTCTGTTGTTTTTTTTGTCGGGGCTTCTGTTGTAGTTGCTAAAGTTTATTTTTCTACCTAAAAATATTTAGGATCAGTCCCTACATCTCTCTCTAGTTCTTGGTCTACAAAATGAGTAAAATATTAGGATTTTACTACCCCTTAATATTTCTCTATAGCCTTATCTAAAATTTTAGGCTCTCTAGCCTCAAATTTATCTTCCCATTTTATGTCTTTCTCTGCAGATTTTATTGAAAATTAAGGTTCTTCGACCTCAATTTCCTCCTCCTAGTTTACTTCTGTATCTATAGAGAAATAAAATATTAGGGACTATCCCACATCAAATTCAGGACCCTGATATTACCCCTATTCTGTAGAGCAAGGTGGTGAATGGGTATGTTCAACCTGCATTGCTTCATTTTTTTCTTGCTCTACTTTTGCATGTGATTTTAGGGTTGATTCTTCATCTAAAATTTCAATAATAAACATAGGGGTTATTAACCAAGAATTAGGTCTTCCCTATGTAGATATATTTCTAGAAGAAGCCACTGATTGGTCTCCCACCTCAGCTTCCTGGCTGTAATTTCTCGCATCTGGCCAAAAAGGGCCATAGGAGAATATTTTTTCCTTAGAATATGGAGAGTTAGTGGGCAATTACATAGCCTAGTTGGTTTGCAGTATCACTTCTACCCTGGCTGGCTATCTAAATCCATTTTTTTGGGCCTATAGCTACAATTTTTATATTATCTCCTACAGTTGATGGATAGTCTGATATAGTTCCTGCAATTTCACTGTAGCTAATTTTCGAGACTTGAAAAAGAGCCTACTCTTCCTTGTATTTGGTCTTCCAAGTGCAATCTCATTCTTTTAATATTTGAAACTACTACTTTAGGTCTTCTATTTGCATTTTATACTAAGGAGTATGACCCCTAGATAAATCTTGTAATATGTGGGCCATGAACTCATCCTTGTTCAACTCATCAATTTTTGCATCATCATTCGATGAGCTAGAAACCACCATAGATGTCTTCATCATTCTGCTTCTGGTTCTGGTGGAATCTAACATAAAAGTAGAGCTTGGAAGATCATGCCTTGCCTCATCATAAAATTGAGGTCCAGTAGGGGATGAAGCCTATCTTACTTCCTCATCATATTGGGTAAAAATAGGGGATGAGGCTTGTCCTGCTTCCCATGTTTTTCCTTAGGCGGGGATGCATGCACCATATCTTCTTACTTTGTTGCCTCATTGACTGATTTATCGATCTATTATAACACTTCCAATTCTTTCTCTACCCTTAGAATTGCATTATTTCCCTTATATTCCTCAACCGTCATATTTTTGTATGACTCTGCATATCACACCAAGGTTGAAATTAGGCCATAGTGAGCTAAGGCAGATTTTGTGCCTACCTAGTACCGTGTGGCCTCATATTTGAGTGCACATGCAAGGTAATGGGGGAAATTTATCTTATCCCATGTAGTATATGATTGAGGAAATAAAAATAGTTAAATTTTAGCTTGGAAAGCCTACCCGTGCAAGTGAAGAACTGAGCAATCTGCTCAAAATTTGATATCCAAAGCTTGGGGATGTGCTTCTTGGGAAAAATAGCATGCATCAAGTACTATATTAGATGTTCAAAGAATATTTATACACAAAGTGTGGGGTTATCCTCTTTATATGTATGTTCCTTTATTCAAGGAATGCCTTTTATGTGGTAATGTATTCTTTGGTGATTGGGATTTCTAGTCCATGCATGTGAACAACTTCGTCCTTCATGGATGTCGTAAATTCTTTAGCCACCTTTGCATCCTAGTTCTAGCTAACTAGATGTTAGTAGTCTAACCATCCTACGACATCAAATTGCATTCGTACATCCTCATTGATGCTTGAAAAATATGTAGGCTCACTCTTTTCAATAAGTGGTTGGTCAATTTTCCCCCATGGTAAAGTTTGAATTTCTCTCTGCTCTGAGTTTCTATCACCTATAAATCTATTAGTTTCTTGCACAAATTTTTTCCAATGCATGGTTTAAATCACGAGCATCCGTGAATGTAGGCGCATGATTGTCGTAATTAGAAATAATTATAGTATCTGTGTGAAATATCATTAAAGCATGTGTCATATTTTTTATAGAAGATGACCATGAGTATTTTCCTCAATCAGAGCATTGGAACATGAAAAAAAAGCCAAGTGGAGAGAGATGGGTGGCTAGTAATTTTATGGGGGTTGTGCTGACATTATTTTCTAGAAACATATTCCTATGAAAATAATATATGCATAAACAAAAAATTATGCACGTACCCCTATTATGTTTCGTGTGTATAACGTGCAAAAACTTATGGTGCACTGGCATTGGTTGCTTGATGATGACTAGGCATTCTAGAACAAATAATGATAGGATTTTTCCATGCGATAAATTTATCTCTGATTTAATTGGTTCTCAGTTGCTGTCATTTGTTACCTTTGATAATTCCTATAAATTTTCAAGAAAAAGTTAGAAAAACATGTGTTCTTGGGATGACAAACATCCCCTCCTTAGAAATTGTTCGTTGGTGACTTTGGAATGTGCACAAATATTCAACAAAAAAATTAAAATTATTTTATCCATTGAAGTTTGACTTCTACACATGAGTGGAATGTTGATGTGGCTTGGGTCACTTCCCAATGCTGGAGATTATTTATACAAGGCACAAACACCCATGAAAATAGAAATTAGGTGCCTTTTATTGTGTGGAGATCAAGCACCTTCTTTCAAATCAAGGTACACAGGTGCTTGGAAAATAGAAAGTAGGTACCTTAGCAATAAAAAAATATGCTTAAAATGGAAATTATGTGCCTTTTGCTAGGAATCGAGCATCGTAATTAAAGCAATCTTTATACAAAACTCAATCTTCATACACAACACTTTTTTTGGTGAAAATACTTCTAGGAAATTCAGTGTTATTTTCCCAAAAAATGGAAGTTCAGCACCATATTCTTGGAAAAATAAGAATAAGGAGTTGGTCTACCAGAAAATGGGATGAAGGCACATTTTCCTTGACATATAGGGATTCAGGTGCCTTGTATCATACAAACAAGAATCGGATACCACCTTCCATAAATATAGGAATTAGGTGTCTTTCTCATTAGAAAATGGAAAGCAGGTGCTCCTCCTTTATTTCAACATCTGCTTGATATACCCACTTATGTACGCTTACGATTGATCAAAAATTTAGTTCTCTGGTCAAAGAATAGGGACAAATCAGCATCTACTACCTGAACCAATAGTTGAGTGTTTTATTATCCATAAAGACCAACCCAAACACTCATGTACACAATCAAGGTATAGTATCCCCCTTTCCAAGTGGGGATAAAATACTCCTACTACAAACAATTCTTCTAGAAAGCTGGGAAGGTGTAGGTTCATGGATCCTATGCTTTTTAGGCCTAGATTTCCTAGGCTGCCTAATAGCTGCACTTAGGGCATCGTTCCTACAAAACAAAAATACAACTAGAAAATAAAAATAATTGTTTTTGGGAACATGTGGACAACTTCGACATATTACCGAATCAATTTGAAACTAGAATCAATTGGGGTCTCCCCCATGCCTAATCTAGAATTCATCATGTACATTTCAGACACATGATATGGATGCAGGTGGTGACCATTGACTGTTAAAGTAATGTTGCTACCATAAATTTTTCTAACCCTAAAAACACCATTGTTAATAATGAAGTGGTCTTAATCACTTCATATGGTCCCATCCAATACTGCATGAGCTTACCTTTCCTTTCCTAGAATTGAGATTCATAAACTAATGTCCATTCTCCCACTTTGAGTTGCTTTAGCCTGGTGTGGCAGTCATGCCACTTGACCCTTTGTTTTCGAATGACCTCTATTCTTTGTAGAGCATATCTTTGGTATTCATACAACTAGTTAAGTTGATGAATCCATTCATTCTACGCATCATCCAAGTTTACTCTACCATAGTTATAAGTGTTTTAACTTCAAAATATATGGGTATGATAGCATTCTTTCCATATACTAGCTGGAATTGTGTGAAACCAGTAGTAGTCTTCCAGGTGGTTCTGTAGGCCCACACTACTTCTGGTAATATAATGGTGTAGTCCTTCCTATATTGTTGTACTATATTTGTCAAGATATTATCCAATTCTTAGTTGGTTACCTCAACTTGTCAATTTTCTTATGGGTGGTAGGGAGTGGTTTTGTTATGTTTAATTTTATATTGTTGCAAGAGTTTCTAAATCAGGTTTGAAGTAAATTTAGGTCCTTGATCAGTTGTGATTTCCCTTGGAACACCAAAACTTGTGAAAATAGATGAATACAAGAAGTTTTCAACAGTCTTCTATTTTGAATTATGTAATGCCTAAACTTCAACCCACTTGGTCACATAGTCAGTACAAACTAAGATATACCTCCTACCTACTAACTATGGATTAATGGGTCCTACAAAGTCCATTCTCCATTTATCAAATGGATCTATGTGTACATGTGGTTGGAGGGGCATCTCATCTCTGATATATGGTCTACCCATCCTCTAAAATTGATCACACTAGCTCATATAATTGGCTGCATCTTTGAATAGTGAAGGCCAATAGTAGCCAACCTGCAACACTTTGAATGTAGTTCTTTTCCCTAAAAAATGGCTACCACAAGGTTCATCATGGCAAACCTTAAGTATTTCTATTATCTCATTATCAGCAACACATCTCATGATATGATCAGGCCTTATTTTAAATAGGCACCCATAAATCCATGATAAGTCTACACTTTTATCAATTAAAGTTTATTTCTCACGTGGTGAAAGTGTAGACACCTAAAATTTGCACATTGCTATACGTACGTACTTGTAGATCCTTTTGGACACTTGTAGGTTTACATAGGCAATCCTAGATACCCTTAGGCTATAATAGACCAATGTAGGCTATTTTAGATTCTCATAGATATACAAGACTATTGTAGATATGCATAGTCTGTTGTAGATATGCATAGATTAGCGTATATCACCATAGATGATCGTAGAATTGTAGACTTCCACACACTACTTCACTAGTTTTTAGGTCCAAAACCCTAATAAATTACCTAAATCACAGCATGAACACCTTCCATGCATTGAAAAACCATCCACCAGCCTCCTAAGGTGATACAAGACTCATTTGTGCTTAATTGAGGCCCCCACGGGGCTATTAATTGGCAAAAGTATTAATTGAGTCAATTATTAAATCTAATTTTAAAGTGACTTAAGTTAGTTTTTAGGGCTAAAAAAATTAATTGGGTACTTAATCCCTAATTACCCCTAATTACTCCCTCCCACATGTGTGTGCACTAGGTTAGTTAGAATATTTCTTAGAAAATCCTAACTTAACCCCAAACCTAACCTAGAGTTGACTAACCCTAGTTAACCCTAATCTCTCCTCACACGTGTGAGGATGAGATATTTCCTCAAGGGAAGGTGAGGAAGCCACCTTACAAACCCTAACTTAAACTTCAAGGGATTTCACCCTAGGGCTTAGTTCTCCTAACTAGCCTCCCTACACCTTGGGTTTTCTTATAAATAGTGGGCCCAAACCCTCATTTATCTCTCTCTCCACTTATGTCCAAAGTACAAAAACTCTTCCAAAATATGTACAGAAGCATAGCAAAGTAGACCTGAACCTGCACATCAACAATACAACATGTAAGGAGCCTGTCCACTAAAGGATCTTTGGAAAATCACACTGACAATCCAATTCATCCCCCGCCCCGCAAATCTAGCACCAATACACCCCCTGAGGGGCTAATTGGGTTTACAAGACCCAAATTGACCCAAATCTTGGAGGTAAGATTTATTTGATCTTTTTATGTGGTTTTGCATTATTTATTTTAGTTTTTACCATGTTTTATGAGTTGATTTATCTTTCTTACTATGGGGCCTGAGTAAGGCAAGCCCCCCCAATGAACTAACCCATTTTTGTAAGTTTACCCTAGAAACAAGGAGGAAAACAACTACAAAATACAACCCCGTGGTGGTACACAAGCCCATCTACATAAAGGAACATGAAAAGAAGGCATTAGGCCTATTATAACATTTGTGAAAAGAAAGAAAAAAGGAAAGTTTTCCCTACTTGTAACATATGCAAATCTTATCATGAATAAAATACATTTTTATGAATAGCATGTGTCTTTAATGTGTTATTAGATCAAATGATCTCTTTTGCCTATTTCATTCTAGCACGCCCAGTGGGACCCCATAATGGATAGTGTTGGAATGAATATTTTATAAATTTGATATTATCCTCTATTTATGTGTTTTACAGGTACTTGATATGATTAATACAAAGATATTAAAAAACCTAGGAACCACCTTAGGCCTTCAAAAACTAGATCTAAAGTCTCCAAACCTGATTCACCCCCTGCATCATGAATTAGATTGCAATTCAACCCTAGGGTGGCTAATTGCATTTCCAAAACTCAAAATCCCTAAACAAGAGTTTTATAAAGGTCCTTGAAGTTCCTAGAACCCTTCCAAACCTTTAGAAACTAGATCTGATGTCTCCAAACCTGATTTACCCCTCACTCCATGAATTAGATCCCAATTCACTCCTTGGGTGGCTAATTACATTTTTGAACCTCAAAACCCATAAACTAGAGTTTTATAGAGGTCCCTGAAGTCACTGGAAACTATTTTAGACCTTCATATTATAAATTTGAGGCCTCCAAACCTAATTTTTCCCCCACCCCACAAATTTATCTTAAAACCATAAAAAATCCTAAATATAAGTTGCACAGAGGTTTTTGTAGCTCCTGGAACCCCTCCAGACCTTCAAAAACTAGATATGAAGTCTTGGTGAATTCAACATGGCAGCCTCAAAAACCTCTAAAATTGCAGGGGTGAGTAGTAGAGGGGTCAACCAGACCACCTACAACATCAGAGTCTAGGTATTCTTCTTTATATGCTCTGTTTGCTAATTTTTGTATGTGTAAGATGTTTACTAGTTAAGGCGCAAGAGCTAGTAACAAATTTTCCCCTTCTTCGCATCTCCATTGAGTTTAAATTTTGTTGTAATTACAAAACCTGTAAAATTTCCAACAACTTTAAATTTTAGAATTTCATGTAAATTTTAATTTTTTTTTCTAATTTGCATTGTATAAACTTCTTGTGACTGTTGGTCTATACTTGTATAAATATTCATTGTAATTACTACATGTTGTTACACATATTTAGGGTCACATAAACCCCTTTCTTCACTCCCTTGTACTGCATGTTTCTACACTTTGAAAAGTAGAGTAAATTTCTTTTCCTAAAGGCATCTAGGATTAGATTCTTTATTCACAAAAAGCATTCCATTCTAGTCTTTTGCTTTCAAAAAATGCATATAGGGCTAGCTTTTAATTCGAAAAGGTAATTAGTTAGATTTCCTATTTTACATAACATCGTTAGAAAAATGCAAACCCACACACACTCACGTGGTATTTAAACAAGTGGTGAGATTGGAATTCATCCCCAATACATCACTAGATATTGGTGTGGTAGGTGTTTTACCCTCCACCAACTCACCTCCCTAGACACCTAGTATCCCCATAGGAGTGGTTTTCTAGGCCTCATCACCAGAAAACCCCCCAATTTTGAGATTGGGCTTCTGGATTTCATCACCAGAAGTTACATTCAGATTTTGATAGGATTAGATGCATTTTTTCATAAGGCTAACATAATTTGTGGATACGATAACTGTTGTTATTGACTAAGCCCGCTCGAGAGTGAAGTGAAAGCATGGGTATGCTGGTAGCAAGTCTCAGACAGTACCACCTCTTCTCGTGAGAGGATATAACAAACTCACTTCATCATAGTGGGTTACCAAGTATTCAGAGTATACGATACACACTCCTTTACTCCACCCTTGTCTACGTTGACTTTTAGGATACCACCTCCTCCTCCTTTCCAAGCTCCCACAACTAGTCTTCTTCCTACTTATGGATCGAGACCTGTAACTCACACCTTTTCCCTATAAGACTATTCTACTCAATTTAGCTTTGCCAGCTCCTATCCTCTAGTACAAAGACAAATCATATCTTTTGATACCTCATCTGAACCACCCTTAGCACAGGTAGACCCAACACCTACACCATTATCCATTTCACCCACCTTATTTACACCTCCTCCATATTAATCATTTCCACCTATGACCCAACCATTGCAGCAAGCTCCTTCTTAGAAAATACATGTGCCACAAATGCACATCCCATAATCATAGTATTAGTACCCTTAGTAGAAATCTACCCCATAACCTAGTGTACCCATAGATGTGACATCACACATTGCCCAATACCTGCCTTACTAGGATCAGGTGCAATAATACCCTTCACAGTATTGAAAAGAGCAACAATTCCAATAGCCACCACATTTATAGGCCCAACAAACCCTAGTGCAATCCTCCACGCATTTAACACCTAAAATTCAACTCTTATAAGATGAATTCAAAATGTTAAACCTACGCACTGCAAGCAATGGACCACAAAAACTATCCTACAATGAACTCTACAATGAGCCGGTTCATCCATATATTCCTATTACGCCTTACCCCTACCACTTTGATATCCCAAATTTTGATAAGTATAAAAGGAAGAGCCTGTAGAGCATTTCAGTAACTATCGCTCAGCCTGCTACCAACTTCATAGTAGCAATCCCCTTATGTTATGTACCTTCTCCCTATCCCTTATAGGACAAACATTATATTGGTATAATATGCTACCACGACATAGCCTTTACACCTTTGAGCAATTAGCAAATACCTTCTTAGAACACTTCTCAACTAATATAAAAAAAGACTATCTTATCAAATGTCTATGCCTTATGATAGGCTGATGACGAACCTATCATTGAGTTTGTCTCTAGATGGAGAGTGATCATCCATGATATTTCTCATAGCCTCCCTACCTGGAGCTAGTGACACTCTTTTATAAAAGTTGTCATAAACACATCTCTACCTCTCTACAGCTTCACCAAAGTCGCACCTTTGAAGAAGCTATTTCATAGGTAAAGGTTATTGAGGACATCAAAGTCCAATCTGGTAAAATCAAACTTCAACAAAAGTCATCTTACACTAGAAATCCTCACTTCAATTACAACACACCAAATCAACCCTTATCAGAGCCACCACAGACCAATCAAGTAGATGTAACATCTCCATATTCTTCATCAATATCACAACCTCTTCCTCCACTATAATAATTATCACATACTAATGCACCTCCTCCATCCGAACCACAATGAGCTCATTGTCCATGTCCTCCATGTGAAAATTATGATTGGACTCCACTTTTTGAGCCTCTACCTACCTTATTCCAAAGGTTATTTTAGGTTGGTTATGTTACATTACTAGATATTCAACCCGTAGATCCAAATTTATCCAACCCTTGTGGGCACATCAAACATACCTTTTGTGTTGACCATCGCTAGCCGTGTCATGATATTTGCTCTTGTCGCACCTTTCGTGACTTAGTTGAGGACCTTATTGATCATGGTACTATTCAAGTTTCAAATCCCATCATACCACAAAATAAAAATTTAGGTAATTATCATAACACATTACCTAAATACAGGGGGACTAATCCCCATGAGACTCAACCCAATCAATAAGTCCAATCAAGGCAGTTCAATCATGTACATCACAATATTCCTTCCCATGGAATGGTTGGCATGATTATCATCACTCCTCATAATCAATACTAACCACCATATCGATATGTACCCATTCCTCCACTTCCACCATCATCCATTGACCATTTCACTAATAATGTCAATTTTCCCTTTCAAAAGGCTTGAAATCACACATTCATCACTTCCAAAATAAGGGTTATATTTGAACCAATTTTTCCCACATCACATCATCTCCAAATTTTCCAAACCTTCCACCATTGGATCAATCTTGAAAAGAGCTTTTCAACGGTATAATATTTGTCCAATTCTAACATTGTTTGGTCCTCCAAACTACCAAAATACTACACATGGGTCTAATTCACCCCCCAACCTATGATTTCAGGTTTAATTCATCCTCTACCATGCGAATTGAAGCTCCTAATCCTAAAATAATCCAAATTTCATCCAAAATCAAGGACAAATTCACCCTCTCCCATTCATCATTCAAAAAATAAGGTAATTTCATCTTCCCCTAATCCATCATTCAAAAATTGGGAGTAATCTCACATTATCCCCATCCATCACTTAACATGAGGGCAACTTCACCCTCTCCCCAATTCATCATTCAAAATTAGAGGTAACTTCACCCTCTCCCCAATTCATCATTCAAAATTAGGGGCAACTTCACTCTCCCCAATTCATCATTTAAAATTAGGGGTAAGTTCACCCTCTCCCATTCGTCATTCAAAATTGGAGCAACTTTATCTTCTCCCCATACATAATTCAATGTAGGGGCATACATCATACATCATCAGGTTCAAAAGGTTGCATCCTTTACCTTACCCTCACTAAATCAAATCAATCACTAGGTTGAAAAGGTTGTATCCTTTTATAAAAGGTTGTGTCCTTTGCCTTGCCTTCATCATAATTATTTTTCCAAACAATAGGTTTTTCCAAAAAATCCTCAGCAAAAACAATCAACACATGTTTCTCTTAAAACCTCAGCAAAAAAAATCAACACCAGGTTTATCCAAAACCCTTAGCAAAAACTTTGGAACATTATTTTTAGAATCCCTTAGTATACCAGGTTTCTCGAAAATCCTCAGCAAAAATCTTGCAACATTCTTTTTAGAATCTCTTAGCATACCAGGTTTCTCCAAAATCCTCAGCAAAAAATTTGGAACATTCTTTTTATAATCCTTTAGCATACCAGGTTTCTCCAAAATACCTAGCAAAATTTTTGGAACATTATTTTTAGATTCCATTAGCAACCCAGCTTTCTCCAAAAATATTAGTAAAAATTTGGATAGGTTTCTCCAAAAACCTCAGTAAAAATTTGGATAGGTTTCTCCAAAAACCTCAGTAAAAATTTGGATAGGTCTCTCCAAAAACCTTAGTAAAAATTTGGATAGGTTTCTCCAAAAACCTTAGCAAAAATTTGGATAGGTTTACCCAAAAACCTTAGCAAAAATAGCCTAGACTAGCCTAGCACAGTCATAGCCTAGCATAGCCTAGCATAGGTGCAACATACACATAGTCTAGCCTAGCAACATTTCACTTCTTTATCACATCGTCCCTCATACCGCATCATCCCTAGAACATTGTTATCACATAAATCCTTGATAGTGCCAACCAGCTACATTTATAATATGTCCAATTATGC
Source organism: Wollemia nobilis (assembly GCA_028583015.1). Taxonomy (NCBI): domain Eukaryota; kingdom Viridiplantae; phylum Streptophyta; class Pinopsida; order Araucariales; family Araucariaceae; genus Wollemia; species Wollemia nobilis. Next base: position 1,946,294 of record JAQPPZ010001870.1, read on the forward strand.
AAGTCACCGAAGCCCAAACCACATCATTGCTTCACCCCCTCATGTATGTCTTGACCCATGCCATTTTTCCTGCCAGTAGGCTCTCTTTTATCATTCTTCTCACTTATTCCTCTACTTCTTCTTGTTTCCTTATGTAGTTGTATGGTCATGCTTCGAGCGACTACATACCTACGTTTATCTATCCCATTTCTTCTATTATCCTTTGACTTTGGTAATCCTGTTATATTGCTAGTTGCCAAAGACTACTTCTATGTTCTTCTAGTTGTACATTCCACCTTTATTCCTTTCCTCTTTTCAGAATTAGTGCATGCATCCAACACATCATATTTTATGCACCTACTACACACACACCCCACACGTTGGGGCAACCCTTATCATGCCATCCCATTTTGGCCATTATCATACATCTTACTCATCTGTAAATAAGTTTTCCAAACTTCTCCTTCTACACATCATGATTTTGCTCTTGTAGATATTATATTCCCCCACTTGCATCATTTACATTACACCCATTACATATATCCATACATTTTTCAATTAAAATTTCATTTCAAGTTTGTACATTCTCCCCCAAAATGTGCCTTCAACAGGAGTAATACATGCACTTGTTAGAATAACCACCTAGATGTCCATTCCCCCTTTTCAGGATTAGGGTATACATAGGTTTCATGTTTAGCTTTGACTACTCCTTAGTTTAGTTAATCACATGTCACCCCTAGCTGATAGGTTTTACATATTCCTTATGGTTCTTTAGACTAGTTCAACTTCTCTCATGGACCATTCACAATAGGTTACACATTAAACAAAATTTGAGTCTAGGGAAGAAAACACCTTGTGTAGATATTGTCATTTAGCGAATGGTTTTCCCTGCTCATCCTATCACTTTCATGGTAAACATATGACTTAGGGATAAAAAAAGGTATAAGCATAAGCAAAAGTAAAATAATGGGGTAGAAAAAAAAAACCAATGGCTATACAAAAAAAAGAGAAAAGAATGAAAAATAGCACCACAGTAAATAGGTAAACAATAGACGAGGGATAGAAAACAAAAAGAAAAGCCTCCATATATCACCAGTTTAATGCTTCATCGCCTTTGGTCCTTAGGTTTAACATAACACCATGGGATGATTTCCATCGCTAGCAATAGGCTCCAAGAGCCTGCCTACTAGTGGAATAGTCTTACAAGTGGTGATATATCTATCACATTAGCTACCCACTTTTATATAGATCACTTTTCACTTATGGATGAGCTAGCTAGTTTGGCCATGTCTACAATGGGTTAATCCTACCTTCCTCAAAATGGATAAATGAACCTCACATATTTACACACACAGGTCCATGATAGACTTTGAACCAGTCTGATTAGTTATGAGTTGCCATATAAACTTGCACATTTTTGTGTCTAAGATTTGATTACCAAAACTACATTTGTCAAAGTTGTTACATATACCTTATACCATCCTAAATCTTTGAGATCATGGAATGGATCACATTCACATAGGTACATGTAATGATACAAGTGCTTCCTTTGCGCATTTCAGCCCTCCCATACATGCATCCATGCATTTATGTTACATAGATTTATAACATATTACCTAAATGCATTTGCCAAACATGCATCACACCAAATATTACATCAATTTACCAAACATGTATCACACCAAACATTATATAAATGCACTTACACTACATGCATCACATCAAACATTACATCAATGCATTTATCCTACACACATTTTCTTACATTGCATCATCGCACCTGTCACATGCATTTACTACAATTACATTCACATCAAATCATATTACATACATATTAAATCACATATATTGTATGTAGGCACAACACAAAATAATCATGCACACCCTTCACAAGGCTTGAAATTGTGCATTCATCACTTCTAAAAGTAGGGTCATATTTGGCCTACCTTTTAACCTATAAAATCATCTCCAAATTTCCCAAAAATTTTACCATTTTATCAAGCTCAAAAAGATATTTCCAATGGTATAATATTTGTCCAATTTTGACATCGTTTGGTCCCCCAAACTGCCAAAATACTACAAATGGGTCAAACAGTCCAATTCGTCCCCCAACCCATGAATTAGGGTTCAATTGACCCCTCGACATGCAAATTGAGCCCATGACCCCCAAATTCATGAAAATTCCTTCCAAAACCCTAGGAAATCATACAAATTTCTTCCAAAACCCTAGGACCCCTCCTAAATTATCCTCTAAACTACTTTTTCACCATTTTTATCATGCATTGGTATCCTATCAATCACTGTATCACCAAATCACCACATTCCATTTGCCTCATTGCTGATTCCTCGTTTGAGGGGGTATTCATATCCAAATTCAACTTTGCATGCGACAAACAAACCAAACATCCAAAATCATGGATATCACATCTGTCTAAAATTTTTTTTACTAAAGATTATCTTATGAAATAACCTCAATCCCAACCAGATATTTGTTATATCATGAGAGCTATGCATTTCTATGGAGAAGTCAATCTACCATTCATGTATGTTGAATACAAAATGAATGATACATTTGATGTAATACTAGTGAAACATTTGGAAAAGGATTTTTGACATTCGTGATGTATAATGAATGACACATTTGAATAATCTAAATGTCCCTTTAGCTCAAATGGTTTGACACTTGTTGCCATGTGTTCATCAATCAATCGACAACAAATATTTGAATAGGTATTTTTTCTATTCGTACTTTTGGACCACGTTGAACTGGTTGTAAAAGCAAAGTAGTCAAAAGTTGCCTCCCCCAAGCAACTAGTATGACATCAAAAATGTCATATAGGCTCAGCAAAACCACCATGTTGCATTCACAATCATCCATTTCCATTTACCGATATTGTTTGCATTTCACTTTATCTCTTTCCTCTTCTCTTATTTTTCTTCCTCCTTCTTGGCTATCGATCAATGTTGTATGGTCATGCTTCGAGCGACTACATATCGTCGGTTGGATTCCATTCCCTTATATCCCTTTTCCTCTACACAATTCCTTCACATTTTTGTATTAAACTATATTTTACACTATATAGTACAAAAAGGGGCAAAATGTAGACACCTAAAAGTTGCACATTGCTATACCTACGTACTTGTAGATCCTTTTGGACACTTGTAGGTTTACATAGGCAATCCTAGATACCCCTAGGCTATCATAGACCAATGTAGGCTATTGTAGATCCTCCTAGACATACATAGACTACTGTAGATATGCATAGACATACGTAGACTGTTGTAGACATGCGTAGACTAGCGTAGATCACCATAGATGATCGTAGCATTGCAAAGACTTCCACACACCATTTCACTAGTTTTTAGGTCCAAAACCCTAATAAAATACCTAAATCACATTATTAACACATTCCATGCATTGAAAAACCATCCACTAACCTCCTAAGGTGATACAAGACTCATTTGTGCTTAATTGAGGCCCCCACGGGGCTATTAATTGGCAAAAGTATTAACTGAGTCAATTATTAAATCTAATTTTAAAGTGACTTAAGTTAACTTTTAGGGCTAAAAAATTTAATTAGATCCTTAATCCCTAATTAATCCCTCCCACATGTGTGTGCACTAGGTTAGTTAGAAAATTTCTTAGGAAATCCTAACTTAACCCCAGACCTAACCTAGAATTGACTAACCCTAGTTAACCCTAATATCTCCTCACACATGTGTGAGGATGACATATTTCCTCAAGGGAAGGTGAGGAAGCCACATCACAAACCCTAACTTAACCTTCATCAGATTTCACCCTAGGGCTTACTTCTCCTAATTAGCCCCCCTACACCTTGGGTTTTCTTATAAATAGTGGGCCCAAACCCTCATTTATCTCTCTCTCCACTTATGTCCAAAGTACAAAAAATCTTCCAAAATGTGTATAGAAGCATAACAAAGTAGACCTGAACCTGCACATCAATAATACAACACCTAAGGAGCCTGTCCATTGAAGGATCTTTGGAAAATCACACTCACAGTCCAATTCACCCTCCACCCCATGAATCCGGCACAAATACACCCCCGGGGGGGCTAATTGGGTTTACAAGACCTGAATTGATCCAAATCTTGGAGATAAGCTTCATTTGGTCTTTTTATGTGGTTTTGCATCATTTATTTCTGTTTTTACCATGTTTTATGAGTCGATTTGTCTTTCTTACTATGGGGCCTGACTAAGGCAAGCCCCCTAATGAACTAACCCCTTTTTGCAGGTTTACCCTAGAACCAAAGAGGGAAACAACTACAAAATATAACCTCACAGTGGTACGCAAGCCCATATAAACTGAGGAATACAAAAAGAAGGCATCAGGACTATTGTAACATTTGTGAAAAGAATGGAAAAAGGGGAATTCTCCCTACTTGTAACCTATGAAAATTTTATCATGAATAAAATACATTGTTCTGAATAGCATGTGTATTTAATGTGTTGTTAGATCAAATGCAATATTTTGGTTGTTTTAGAAAGTGCAGGAGATACTTTACCAGTGGCTAAATAATTAGCCATATTTGCGTACCACAATATCTATTAATTCAAAGCAAACAAATTCTCATCTAGATATTTATCATCTGTAGCTGCATGGTTTGTAGGTGTCAACCTAGATAAGAAATCAGCTACCACATTGTCCTTACCTATATTATCTACTATTGTTACATCAAATTCCTATATAAGCAACAACCATATAATAATTATACCACTAATCCCAAGTTTGTTTGTCAGGTATCTGATAGTGGAGTGATCAGTATGTACAAAAACCTGATATCATATGATATAATGATGAAATCTGTTAAGAGCATGTAAAACTGCAATAAATTTATTTTTTAGATAGTATAATTGAATTTAGCACCTATGAGGTGTTTACTAACATAATAGATGGCATAGAAATCATCACCATCCTTCTATCCTAGTACTATCCATATTGCATTGTTAGATGCATCAACATATATGTGAAAAGATATGGTCCAATTTGGACCTCTCAATACTGAAGTAGTAATTAGTTTTTTGTGTTAAATGCTTGTTCACGTTCCTCTATCTAGAAAAACTCTATATCCTTTTATAATAATGTGCTCAGGTGTTTAACAATTTTGCTAAAGTCTTCTATAAACCTCCTATAGTAACCAGATGATCTTAAGAAACTATGGATATCCTTATGTATTTTAGGAGTAGGTAGGTTTTAGATAACTTTTATCTTTTCCTATCTACTTTAATTCCATCTGCAGAAATGTGATGTCCTAAAACTATCCCTTCCTGCATAAGAATATATTATTTTTCATTGCTTAGGGATAAGTTAGTTTGCTCACTCTTCTTAAGTGTTTTCTCCAAATATTTTGTGGTTTTTTTTTTAAGTTTCACCATATACAATAAAATCATCCATGCATACCTCCACTATTTCTTCAATCATGTTAGAGAATATGCTCAAAACTACCCTTTGAAATGTGGTAGGTGCATTGCACAAACCAAAAGATAAAACTTGGTAAGAAAAAATCCCCCAAGAATAAGTAAATGTGGTATTGCCTTGATGTTCTTCCTCTATCTAAATTTGATTATATCCACTGAATCCATCCAGGAAAGAAAAATACTTCTTACCTGATAAGGTGTCAAGGACCTGATCTATGAAGGGTAAGGAGAAGTGGTATTTCTTAATTGCTTAATTTAGTAGCCTATAATCAATATAAATTCACCACTTGCCATTTTTCTTGGGCACCACCATTCAAGGTGATACCCATTCACTATTCACTATCTAAAATGGGGTAAATGAACCCCATTATGAGGAGTTTCTACAATTCAGTATTGACAATTTCCTTCATTGCTATATTCATTCTTCTCTGTGGTTGCCTTACTAGTTTAATTTGATCTTCTAGATATGTTCGATGAGTACAAGTTTTAGGAGCTATTCCTCTCATATTTGAATATTCCCAAGCAAAGGTATTTTTATGGTTGACTAAGGTTTCCCTCAGTTTATTCTACTATTTAGCTATCAACCCATCATTTATGTTTAAGACTCTTCTAGGTGCAACTTCAATTTGCTATATATGGTGGTCTTTTCCCCATACTAATGGCAACTCTATAGGAAGACAAGAGGGTTATCCTTAGAAAAAGTTTGATATTACCCTATCCTCATCACTCTCATATTCCAACTCATCAAGTGCCATGATATATTGGATCATATTTTGGTTTTCATATTTAGGTTCTACCAACAATTTTGCAAATTGTGGAGGTGGATGGATGATCAGTTTTTTTATGTTCTAACCATCAAAAATGGTCATTTTCCCATCTTTACAGCTTACATAAGCATCATATATTTCCAGCCAAGGTCTACTAAATATTAATGGATAATCACCCAACCTAGAATTATATTGTAACACTAAGAAATCTACTGGATACTCCCATGCATCCACTGTAATAGTGATGTCCTCCAACATTCTCTTTGGGATAATTGTAGACCTGTCTGCCAACTATAAAATAGTCTTGGTTAGCTTCAAGTTAGATAGTTTAAGCTTTTACATGGTTTCTTTGGGCATGATATTAATGGTAGTCCCAAAATCTACTAATGTATTGGGTAAAACATAGCCCTCTATTTGTACAATTAGGACATGGCTTGCTAGATCTGAGTATTTTTTGCTGTAGATGTTCCCTAACATAAAATCAACTAACTAACCCACCAAAATGATTAACTTTTCTGATTTTCTTCCTAGTTTCTTCAGACACAATTCTCTTATGGCCTTGCTATAGATAGGAATATCTCTAATGGCTTGAAAGAGAGGGATTGTGACTATTAGATTCTTTAGACTAGAGAGAATATCAAATTATAATTGTACTAGCTTCCTGGGTTCCTACAACCTTTTTGGAAAATGTGGAAGCCTTTATTTGTTATTTACAGGTGATGATTCTTCTTCTACTTCTACTATAAGAGGTGATTCCACTTTTTCTAATTCTATGTTTTCTTCCTCTTTTATCAAAGGAGTGACTTGTACACCTACTTGTTTTCCTGACCTTAATTGTATTGGACTAAAATATATTTTAATATTTTACATGGGGTACATACCATCCTCCATTTGATAAGCTTTTTTTTGCTTGTAATTTGGATTGGTTGTAGGCTATGTTGATAGCTAAGTAGGCCTAAAAGCAAGAGGAGCTGGCAGGGCTGGCTGTAGTGGAACTAGAGTAGCATGTTGTGGGTTTTTATTCCAAGAATTTTGGTTTCTCCACTATTGCTTAGGCTGCTAGTATTGCATCCATGGGTAGGGGTTGTAAGGATTTGCTCCTTGGGGATACTGATTCCAATGTTGTTATCCCCACAAAACCATGTTGGGTGTCTGAACTTGACCCTGGTTCTAAAAATTGCTGCCCCCATAAGATGGCATTCATGTTGGCATGTTGTTTTCCATAGGATATTGCTGCTAGTTTCTCCTATTACCCATGAAGTATACTTCTAATACCTTAGGTTCTTATCCAGGTTTTGATAACAATAGACACAACTTTGTTTTGTGATCCTTTGAAATTTTTTTTTAGGACATTTGTTTTTAGGGTGTTTTCCCCCAAATTTAGGACAAAAGTAGGCCAATGTTGCCTCATTTTCTTTCTTCTTTTTCTAAAGTAGAAGGGTACCCATTTGAAGATCCAGATATGATAAAATATCGCTCTTAAGGTCTTCAAGCATATTACCTATTTTTGTTTTAGTGATAGTGGTAAATTGTTTGATATTTGTAGGGGTCAAATTATCTTTTCTCCTTGAAAATTTTCGACACAACCGTTGAATATCATCCATTTGATGTTGATAAATATCCCCTCCAAAAATCATGTTTAAGGTTTCCAGATATTCATTTGAAAGTCCCTTTAAGAAAATACTTCTTAGGGATATATCTCCTAGTTTTGAATGGGGTGATCTTTGCAAATTAAAGTTGAACCTATTCCAATATTTCTTCATAGATTCTCCTTCATTTTGTGTCACATCTAGGACTTATTCCCTTACATCACGTGCTTTGTCAAAATCCTGGTACTAATATAGGAAAATTTTCTTCAATTATTCATAGGTAGTTATTCATTTATTTATTCCCAAAATTGATGAACCAATGTAAAGCTAAATCATCAAGAGTAGAAGGGAATAACTTTAGTTTTTGGGAATCAACTGTATAATCCATTGATTTACACAAGACATCAAATTTAATAAAAAAATATGGATCTTCTGTTAGTAGTCCTCTAAATATTGGAAGATGGATAGGGGAGATATGTTTCATCTTGTGGTCTCCTCCTGCCTCTCCTATGGGAAAATTAAAACTAGTGGATGCTTCCTCTACATTAGCCATCTTGTCTGTGAACATGGTATCTACACCAACTACATTCAAAGTAGCTTTCAAGGCTTCTAAATCATTTCTCTTATCCTACATAAGGATTACTAGATCTATGTTTGATATTGTTTCTTCTCTAACTACTTTCCAACATTGAATATTCAATAAATCTTCCTCATACTGAACTCTACTTATCTTAGATCCTTTTATAATATTTTTCTGATTTGTTTCAGAAGGATCTTGTGCAAATACTAGATGTTCAAGGTAATGCACAGGTGGAGATTTTGGAGGAGAGGTTTTAGCCTTAGTATCAGGTACAGCTAAAGTAGAAGAATTTTGAGAAACATATTTGTTTTAAAAAAAATGACTATCTAGTCCTCTATTATTAGGTGGACTCATACAAAGCTAAAATGGAGGTTCTATAGAAAGCAACCTAAACTATTGTTGACATGCTTTCTTCAGAAAAATAAATTACAATAGGCTACTCATCGACAATGGTGCAAAATATTGTTCAAAAAGTTGGTTAGTTTTCTACGTTCATATTCATTACCTCATTTAATTTGTCAACATGGGCATATCGTAAACTTGTGAGCAACCTTCAAAAGCGGTAAATGTGGTAAAAAATTGGCTGATCTCATGTTAGGCAATACCTACCATCCCAAATACTCTAATCCAAAAATCCCAATATTAACGGTTAAAATTGCAGACTTTCAATTACCCAACACATTAGTAGATCTAGGGCTTCCATAAACGTCATGCCTCAAGAAACTATGCAAAAAATACAACTCACAAATATGAGGCCAACTAAAACTATCCTTCAATTGGTTGATCAATCTATAGTAGTCCCCAAGGGAATACTAGAAGATGTTGTTGTCACAGTAGATGCATAGGAGTATCCAATAGATTTTGTAGTGTTGCAATCTAGATTTGGATTGGGTGGTTATCCACTTATATTAGGTAGACCTTGGCTAGCCACAACTGATGCTTATATAAGTTATAGGATAGGATAAATGATGATCTTAGATGGATAAAATATAAAAACTTGATGATTTATCCACCTACACAATCCATTATTTTGTTGGGAGAACCAAATTGTGAAGTCTTAAATAATTATGTCTTGTTGATGCTTCAACCAATAATGGCTCTAGATGAGATTGAGGATGATACCGATGAAGAACAAGTCAAAACGCACTTTTTCCAAGGGAAATCCTTACATCCTCCTCTATAATCTCCACTTGTAGGTAGCAAGGATAATCATATCAAACAAATAGAGGTAGCACCTAGCAGGGTATTGAACATTGAAAATGAGTTGTCAATTGTTCGAGAGGACAAATTAAATGAAATACTAGTCAAACATCAAATTGCTTTTGCGTGGGATCACAGAGACATTGGGGGTTACACTTGAAGTCTACATGCACATGATATATTTTAAAGACGATGTAATACCTATAAGACAAGCCCAAATAAGAATGCATCCAACAATGAAAGAAATTGTCAAAGCTAAATTACAAAAACTTTTATCAGTTGGATTTATTTATCCAATATTGGATAGTCAATGGGTATCACCTTTAGTGGTGATGCCTACGAAAAATGGCAAGTGTCACATTTGTGTTGATTACAGGATGCTCAAAAAAGCCACTAGGAAAGACCATTTCCCCTTACCCTTTATTGACCAAGTTCTCAATACCTTGGCAAGATAGAAATAATTTTCATTCCTAAATGGGTTTAGTGGATACAACCAAATTCAAATAGAGGATGAAGACTAGGACAAAACCACATTTACTGGTCTAAGGGGGACTTTTGCTTATTGGGTCTTACCATTTGGGTTATGTAACACACTTAACACCTTTCAAAGGGTGGTGCTTAGTATATTTTCATACATGGTTGGAGAAATTGTAGAAGTGTACATGGATGATTTCATCATTTATGGTGAAACTTTTGAAGAAGCTACAACCAATCTGGAGAAAGTACTCTAGCATTGTCAAGGAACAAACCTATCCCTTAGTAATGAAAAATATTTTATGTTAATTCAAGAAGGGATAGTCTTATGACATAATATCTCAACTGAAGGGATTAAAGTAGATAAATGGAATATTGAAGTAATTAAAAATCTACCTACTCCCCAAATTTAGAGAGATGTCCACAATTTTCTAAGCTCTATTGGATACTATAGGTGACTTATCCAATATTTTAGTAAGACCATCAAACCTCTGCATACATTGTTGTTTAAAAATGTTGTGTTTATTTGGATCAGTGAGCGTAAGCAAGAATTTTAGATTTTAAAGAAAAATTGACCATTGATCATGTGTTGAGAGATCCAAATTGGACCCTTTCCTTTCACTTTTACGTTGATGCATCTAAAAATATGATAGGGGCAGGATTAGGATAGAAATATGGAGATGAGTTTTATGTTATCTATTATTTCAGTAAACATCTTACAGGTGTTGAATTCAACTATACTTTCATGAAGAAATAATTCCTTGTAGTAGTTCATGCTATGAATAAATTTTGCCATTACATTACAGGTTATAAAATTTTTGTGCATATAGATCATACAACTATCAGGTTTCTAATGAATAACTTGTAGTAAGTGTTAGAATTATTAGGTGGCTTTTTTTTGTTTAGGAATTTTATGTAACCATTGTTGATAAACTTGGTAGGAATAATGTTGTTGCAAATTTTCTCTTCAGGTTAATATCTCAAGACTAGACAACCATTGAGGATCAATTTTTAAATGAGCATATTTTTTCTCTAGATGAATAGATTATTTGGTATGTAGATATGGTTAATTAATTAACCATCGGTAAAGTATATCTTGCACTCTCACCCTAAGAAGCTCAAAATTTTATAGAGAATAGTGTAGCCTTCTCATGGATTTATGGATGCCTATTTAGAATCGGGCTCGATCAAATAATGCGGAGGTGTGTTGCAAACAATGAAACCATAAAAATCCTCAAGGCTTGGCATGATGAACCATGTGGTGGTCATTTTATAGGAAAGAGGATTACATTTAAATTTTTGTAGGATGGATATTTTTGGCCCTTTTATTTAAATATACATCCAAACATGTTACCCAATGTGATCAATGCCAATGAATAGGCATACCAACTCTCCGATATGAGATACCACTTCAGCCCCATGTGCACATTGAACTCTTAGATAAGTAGGGAATAGATTTTATGGGGCCCATTAATCCATATTCATGCAAAAAAAGGTATAATTTAGTTTGTACTAACTATGTGACTAAAAGGATTGAAGTGCAAGCACTACGGGACTCAAAGGAGAATATTGTAGCCGATTTCCTGTATGAATCTATTTTCACCTAATTTGGTGTTCCTCAAGAAATTACCACTAATCAGGGACCTTAATTCACCTTGAATGATTTAGGAGTTGATGCAATAGTATCGAATTTGGTACAACAAAACTACCCCCTACCATCCACAAGCAAACGAGCAAGTGGAAGTCATAAATCGAGAGCTGGAGAATATTCTTACCAAAATGGTGCAATAACACCATAAGGATTGGATAACTCATTTACTATAAGTAGTGTGGGTATATCACACTACCTATAAAACCACGACTAGATTTACACCATTCCAATTTGTCTATGGTAAAAATGTCATGATACCAATTGAGTTCAAAGTTTAAAACCCTATGAATTTTTATAGAATTAAACTTAAATTTGGATGTTGCACAAAAAGACCATATTCAACAACTCAACTAGCTAGATGAGTATCGATAGGATGCTTTGCAGCATACATATATCATGCAAAAATAGAGGGCTCAATGGCATGATCACCACATATGACCAAAATAGTTCAAATGAGATTGGGTATTATTGTACGACTCCAAATTTTAGGAGCGAAAGGAGAAGCTTATGCAACGTTGGATGGGATCGTATGAAATGGTTGAAATTATCAATAACCATATATGGAAGTGATATCATATTGAGATTCAATGACCATTGGTTGTCGTCATATCATGCATCACCAACCCATGTAATTAGATCTAAAGCAGGAATGGGGGATAGCCCATAATAATAAAAAAAATATTCCAGTAGTTGATGAATGTGTATGCGTTCATAGAGAAAAAAACAAAAATATTTTTTTTAATTATTATAAGTTATTTTTTGTTTTTTTATTTATTTTTTTGTAGTAAATTGTGCCTTGAATGCAATTTGTAGGTATTCTGGAAAACCTAGGCCCATCAAGCACAGGTCACAATTCCTATTTTATGCTTTACGTGTGTGTTTATTTTTTGTAGGAAATTATGCCTTGAATGCAATTTGTAGGTATTCTGGGAAACCTAGTCCTATCAAGGACAAATCGTGAATCATGTTTTATGCTTTAAATGTGTGTTTATTTTTGGTAGGACATGTGACCCTAAATGCAATTTGTAGACAACCAGGTAAAACTAGGCCTATCAGGCATAGGTCATGGTGCCCAATATTTTTTTAGCTTTCTAGGATGATAGATAAATGAAAGAAGTACCAACCCCCACCAGGAGGGGGTTACAGATGGATGTGTGTACAGTTGTCTACTTCCTCATGAAATAAAATACCTACATATGGGTCAAGGTGATGGATGTTGACTTTATCACCAAGGGAGAGTGCCTATATTTGGATTGATGAAAGATGCTTAATTGTGGGTCAACCCAGTGAACGTTGGTTGTCTAGCTGAGAGAAGGTACCTATATCCCACATATAGTAAAGGCACCTACATCTGTAATGTTTTTAAGGTGCCTATATCCCATTTACAGTAAGAAAAAAATTGTTAACTTTTGTAGGTGCTAGTGTCCATAATATCATAATAAAGGCACTTGTATTCACAATAACAAATGATGCATGTATCCAATAAGTCAAATTAAGGTTTCTATATTCTAGTAAAATGGGTGTTTGTATATGCAATACCGAAAAGAGCACCTATCTTCCAACAAAATGGGTTCCTGTATCCTCAATACAAATAAGGGCATCTATCTTCTACACAAATAAGGGTTCCTATCTTCCAAATGAGCGATGATTCTTATCTTCGACATCGGAGAAGCGGTTGGAGCCACATTGGCACCAAAAATACAAATGCATTCAAAGTCAAAAAATTTCATGAACAAGAGAATGTCTATTTTTCTTTCCATCGACGAAATCCGTTTACTTCTCGATTGATTGACCATCGGAGTTCATGATTTTTTTTTATTGTCCATGCATGCTACCAAGGCACAAATAAAACAACTTCCAAGGGGACGTGTGTCATCCCATGGTAAAATAAAAATTTTGGGTTTTCTTCAATTTTTGCATGAGACTTCGAGACTAATGAAATTGTAGTACCCAATGACAATGCATTTGATATAATTGCTTTGCATGAAAAAAATGCACAGCATTCATTTGTTTCAAAGACACTATTGTCATGCATCGACCAATCAAATTGCATCACCGATATTTGCATATCATAAATCATGAAACACCATCCAAGTACGTATTGAAATTTTTATTATGTGTGTGCATGATTTTCATAAAGAAAACATTTATGTATAATGTGTCAACACATGTCCCTTGAAAACTCGTATCCAATCATACAAACCTAAAATATACAATACGTCGCATGGTGACAATCAGATGGAAGCAAGTGGTTGTAATGATACCCGTCTAAATCTAGCACACATTTTTGACTTAATTACATAGATTACCCATAATTACTATTGATTACGAAAAGATAGGTGTCGTGTACGCACGAATACAATCACATGTTTTAGCATGTTTTAAACTAGATAACAGTACCTGATTTACAAACACAAAGAAATATAGAGAATAGATCCAATAACTACCATGGGAGGACCTTCAACTAATCATACTCTAAAATAAGAATGAGCCCCAAGATCTTTTAGGCATAACTGGTGATGTCAGGAATCAGTTTGATCCTGAAGTATGGATGGATTATTATCACTTGGTTAGCTAGGACCAAGACCTTGTGGTAGCACTAGAAATTTGTAGCCTCGATGAACAACGAAGTTCTACAGATGCACGAATTTGTCATACTAGTCATAGACGCATACATTGTAGAGGTGACTAGTCTTCCATGCATAGGGGAGTGGACGTATAAGGAAGATAGTATAGTGTGATGCACGTAATAATTTTTTGGGTAGCCATAAACATAGATAACATGCATAGGGTTGCCAAAAAAATATATGTCAAACCTATGGAGGAATGTGTTTGAGCAAGTACCTCAATTTTTCACTTATACTAGCAAGTATTCATGGTTGAATGCTAGCCATTTCAAATTTCTCAATCATCTATTGCATGGGGATAAAATCAATATTCCCTATTACTTAATATGTGGCCTAAAATATAAATCCAGTTGGTTCCAGGTAGGAACAATAATGACATTAGGGCATCACAGGTTGATCTCTAGTTTGATATACCGATGTGCATAGGGATACACTAACCCCTGGAGAGAATGTTATAGACAAAACTAAAGAAAAATAGGAAGATGAAGAGGATGAAAAATGTGTTGTTGTAGATACATCTAGGGAGCAGCAAGGGGAAGAAGAGGCACCTAACTCTGATAGCTGTCAAACTATAAAAAATAATAGGGTAGGTAGATTCAGGTCCTTCTTCCATAATACTGACACCTACCTCCCAGCATAACCATTCTATAGGGAAGGCAGGGTAAGTTGAATAGAGTTCATCACCAGCAACATCATCATCTATCTCCTAATATTTAAATTGGGAGGTAGACCAAACTATTTCAAGCCTATTTTGGGCTTCGTCACCATTAACAACCAAAAATAGAGCATAGAAGGAGCCTCTGGTTGATTACAGTTCTTTTGAGAAATAAAATGCCTCCATGATAGAGGATGAACTAGCTGCTCAAGTGTTGCATGGCATGGCTAGTGGTAATACATCTTATCGTAATTCTCAAGAAGAAGACCTATAGATCCAACTACATAACATAAAATAATAAGCCTCCCAATGGGACGAGAAATATAAAAAGGAGTATGCTAAAATTTTAGAATCACAATAGGCTACCACAACAAGGTAGTAGAAAGTGAATGACGCTCTGTGGTAGTTGTGAGTTATGGTGCAACAGTTAGAAAATAGGGTTCAATAGTTGCAGGCCACAAAACCAGATAAGGTTGATTTTGTCATGCAAACTAACTAGGTCATGGATTCAACACTTTCTTTCATGGACTTGAAGGAGAAAATTGCATCCATGGGAGCATTTCACTCCAATGCTAGGAGGGCATCAAGTGGCTAGAGGATTGAAATAGAGAATCAATTAGAGGCCCCTATGAAAACTACTTCCCAGGAACAAGGGAGCCTTGTTGTACAAAATGCACCCCCTATAATTGAAATTGAATACATCAAGGCTGAGGAGTCAACCAAAATATTTGTGGCTACCCAATTATATGGTCAACCTCCATATGACTAAGCATGAACTGCCCAATCATCTAGGGAGTATGAGGTATAGATAGATGCCACTCAACCTACTGATACAATACTTGTATCTAACCTTATTGTCCAATCAGAGGTAGTTAGGACCAATAATATGAGGTGGAACACCCATAGAAGCCATCCGATCCCACAAAGATAATATAATCATCTAGTCAACCATCGGTTGACCAAACCATGATTGGTCAATTTGACAAGCAGACCACAACTAAACCAACTGTGGAAACTCTAGTGGATAAAGATGAGAAAGAAATAGGGTCTTCTAAGGTCCAAGAAATACCACCTCCATAATGTAGAGGATGTTGGTCCCTCGATGCCCATAGCTAATGTAGTAGTATCTAGACCAGCCAATAAATTATGACCCAAATAAAAAGCAAAGAGAGCACTGTAGAGAAGGCCAAAGACAAGGGCTAGAATAGCACCCCAGTGAAAGGAGAAAACACCCCAATGAAAGCTAGGGGTACAACCATATGTAAAATCATATGAAGAATGGGCTGCATCCATGAAAGCTTTCATCGTACAAAAAGAGCAGTTCCAAGAGCTCAAGAAGGGCCTAAAAAAGGCTAAGAAGCAAAAGGCTCACAAATGGATGGCTAGAGAGCTAGGCATTTCTATCAACCCTACCCAACCAAGGTTAAACTCATACTTGTATGGTTCAACTGATGGTAATCTCTCAAGGATGCAAAAATATTTGGAGAAGATGGGCATATTTAACAAATAATCGATGATGCCATCACCACTTTGAGTACCTAAGTCTTTGCCACCTAAAAATGTAGAGAAGAATGATGTAGATGAAACAACACTTGACCCAAATGTGGTAAAATTTCCAAAGGTCTAGGTACATGAAAGTATCACCTACATCCATAACATTTTTCTACTATCATTATTTATTTATTTTGTTGCAAGTGTGTTTTCTTGTTTTATTTATTTCTGCACAGTGTGTTTAATTTTTGTATTTTCTTGCTTTATTCAATTCTGCAAGAGTGTTTATTTTCCTACAATTTACTTTCCTACAAATTTCCTTTCAGTCATGTGTTTTATAGTTTAAATTAGTTTTCCTCCAATTTTCTATAGAATTTACTTTCCTGCAATTCAATTTTGCTAATTTGGTTGAGCTCCAACTACACCAACAACCACCCCCTCAAAATCAAAGTGACACATAGGACTCATTTCTAGTTTGATGCAGGCATATACTTTGCACTGGTACTCAATAAGTTTACTAACTTTTATATTGATAAAATTAAATGGAAGCATAATTAACCATTTTCATAAACATATTTTTTCTCACCAATCCCAATTTAACACTTTTGCTCATTTTTCCTCTAGGTACCTTGTTTTTGTGTTTGAAATTTTTTTATTTTTCTCTCAAAAATTAAAATTTTTAAAATTAAAAAAATATATGCTAGGGGATTTTTCCTTTCCCAATAGGATAGTAATGAGGCATGTACACATGTGTTATACTAATGCATGCTTATGTCATGCAAAAGCAAATAGGAAGGGTTTGTTGGATTTACATTGTTTAAATACATTGTATGCCAATTATCTCCTAAGGGATCTGTTGGGAATAGTGGCTAACTTAATCCATTGTAGGTCATTATATCGAGGAAAAGGTTATGAGTTTGAACCCCTTGATGTCGAACCCTTTTAATGGATGATGATGTTAAAATAGCATAGATTAATGATGTGGTAGTATGCAATAATATGGTAGTCCACACATATGAAATAGCAAACGATGTGGCATAACACATGGCAAGAAACATGGAAATATATACAATGGATGTGGTATTTTTGTAGTGATAAATAAATACAATACAATTATATTGTACACCAAAGATGATGAAAGGCCCAAATAAAAAATAAGAGGGTAGCAATTAATACCAAGTTAATGGGATTCCATGTCAGATATCACCAAAAAAATATCTCCAAAGGATAATGATAGGTGTGAAAACCCTTACATTGTGCAGGAAATTTTATCATCTAACTCTCATAAGGAAGTGATTCATAGTGAATGACATAGATATTTTTTGATGATATTTGTGTAGGCAACAAAACCACCTCCCAAAAGAAGTGATCTTTGGATTTGCACAGTTTTGTTTAGTTTTGCTTATTTTTTATTAAAATGTACAAGTGTCAAAATGTACAAGTAAGAGCAAAATGTACAAGGTTGCAAATGTATGATGTGAAATGAAATGAAATTAAGGTGAAATGTGCATTTGGGGTTAATTGATAAAAATCGAATTGGACCTTAATAAAACATTGTAAAAGATTTGTTTTGGAATTAGTTTGGAATGATAGTTGTAAATATTGTGATGCTTCATAAACCACTTTGGAATAGTTTGGGCATGTATTATATAGCCCCTCATTCATTTTTTTGGTTGTTCATTCATGTTTATTCATAGTTCATTGTTGTTCATTGTTGATGCATAATTCATGGAGTATTGATTGTTGAGTTCTATATTGTTCCTTGTGCTAATTGTTATGGTTGTGAGCAATGCCAATGGCTATATGTTGTAGGATTACTCATAATATGTATATTACAGTAGTTCTCTTTATTTCCTTTCCCTTGTGAATTTTCCCATATATTCTGGTTGTTGCAGGTTGTGTAGTTAATGTTAAATACATAACTTTGCATGTATATGGATGGAATTACATTATGAATGATTTTGGTTACCTTACAGACTTTATGTAAGAAATGGAATTGATTATATGATGAATTACAACTATACCTTGATGTTTCCAAGCAGTTGTATGATTTCTAGAATCATCCATCATGAATACAATTTATTGCTAGTGAATTAGGATTTGCAAGTTATGAAAAATTGGAGCAATTGACACATAAAAACTTCCCAAAATCTATCTTGGAAGGATTGGTTATACAAAGTGATAGATCTGAATATTAATTGCAGCAATATTTCATACAAATTATACAAATATTATACCAAATTGTACAAGTTATTTGTTTACCTGATTTGGTAACAAGACTGCAACCCAAAACATGTCAAATAAGGAAATATTGTTGGTTCGAAGAAATTGATTACAAAAATGATCAATTTAACTTGCAAAACCTATTCCAGTGAACTAGTTGAGTACCAAATTGTACAAGGTGTAGTTTTATACAATTTAGAATGTACAACTATACAATTTGGTGATTGTACAAGCTATTTGGTAATTTGACATAGTTTACAATAGAGATTGTACGAGCTAAATGAATTGTGCACGTTAGATTTTGAGATCTTGGTGATCATTTCCAGAGATTCCAAATCACCTCTACACTAGTAATACTACACCCTAGTTATACATTTGGTGTCATTTCCTTATCAAATTTTGGCATTTTTGTTAAAACGAGTCAAAATTATTGCAATTAAGAATATTTTGTAAAAGTGAAAATTTGTGAGTACACAAATTGGAGGTGAATTATAGACATAAGTCTACAAAGGCATGGGAGATGGTACCAAGGAGAGTAAATCTCAATTACGAGGAGCACAATAATTTCTCAAAGGGGAAACATGAACAATGTTGAACACAATACACATGAACCAGTAGTAGAACAAGTATGGACATCTGACAAAGCAGACATTGAGAGGTTGGATACAGTTTTGATTGATACGTAGAGAGAGGAATAAGAAGCACCCATATTTGAGGAGAATATTGATGTAAGAGAAGATATTAATGAGGAAACTATGTGAAGTCAAGGTGAGTGGATAGTAACACTTGAGAAAGTGGTAGATAGGTTGCAAAGGAGATCAGTGGATGGGAGTTAGGCACAAAAGCAATAGCACACGAGGTCTTAAGAGGAAGGACCAAGGTTACAACCTACACACTAGTTAAGGACGTCACTGAGTAAATATGCATAGAAGGTTGGTAGATGACTGCTCGATGATGACACGATTTTTTAATATGATGGCTGAAATTAAGATGGCATGTTTGCTAGAAGCCATCCCATCATTGCATAAAGCAATGGCGGAAGACATAAAGCCTCATAAGGTGATGGAGGTAGAGAGCCATCCAATCAAGGAAGAGGAACAAAAGAATTACTTTATGTACCCTACCATATTGATGATTGATTTTGGGAAGAAACCTGCATTAGTCCATATGGAGATCTTGGGGTACAAGCTGACATAAGTCATCATGGTGGAGGATCCAGTGTTAACGTGCTACCTAAGAAGAATTAGCAAGAAATTGGTGCTCCGTCATTATGGGCATATAAATTTTGATTATATGGTGCTGACCAATATGGAATAGAGACAGGTTGTCTTAACTGCACAACAAATTAAAATAGCTAACCAAGATTTTGTCTTGGATTTCATTGTTATTACAATATAAAAGTTGGCATACAATGCCTTGTTGGGGATAGGATGGCTAAGAATAGCCAAAGTTAATCACAACTAGGAAAAAAATCAGATCACATTAAATAAGGGACATCATAAATATATAATCAATCTAAAAAACTAGAGGATCAATGAGGATATGACCATGACTGATAAGTTATGCAGTTATTTTGGTGATGAGGGGTATGAACCTAATGAAGAGTGGATGTTGTACCTAGAGGACTGTAGTGAAGATGAAGCTCGATATGATAGAAGATTGCTCCATTGGAAAATGGAGGAGTATAAGGTTTTTTAGTCCACCTACCTCTATATTGACACAGAGGAGACCATGAAAAAATAATATGAGACAAAGGTCAGTTCGAAACCCAAGAAAGAAGAGAGGAGAAATGGTCATTCCCTAAAATCTTCATGAAATACACAATGGAGAATGCTAAAATTAATGTAAGACCATTGCATCCTATGAATGTGGAAAATGCAATGACAAAACCTAAAAACATTAAGTATGAAGGACCTCGAATAGTGGATGTAAACCTAGGAACAGAGGGAGAGCCTAGGATAATCCACTATGGCGATGACTGGAACCCAGTACTGAAAGCAGCAATTTTTAAGATATACTTGGAGTACAAGGATGTCTTTGCATGGACGTATAAGGACCTTAAGGGGTACCACAATATTTATGTGTCCACAAGATTATGCCAATACCCAGGGCACAACCAGTGAGAAGAAGACCATATATTATGAACCCTAAGTATGTCGTATTAGTAAACATAAAAATTGAAAAGAAGTTAGAGGCAGGTATAATTTTTAGATTCACTACTATTGATTGGGTTTCATCTATTGCGGTCACCCTAAATAAGGAAGTGGATAAATTTTGAATATGCGTAGACTTTAGGAGTCTGAATGCAGTGACGACCAAAAATCCCTTCCCTATATTCCTAGATGGGTTTTTTGGGTATAACCAAATAAGCATCACCAAGGAGGATACGTTGAAGATCACATTCATTATGGATAATGGCATCTATAATTATAATTGAATGTAATTTGGGTTATGTAATTCCCCAATCATATTTCAATGTGTTATTATGTATATCTTTGATGAATTGAACACAAGAAGTTTTAAGGTATTTTTGGATGATTGGTATATTTACGGTAAGATAAAAGATAATTTTCCTAGTCTCAACAAATGCAGGAGCAAGTGTATGAATGCACAAATATCCCTAAATCCAACAAAGTGTTTTTTGATGGTACCATATGGGAAACTGTTGGAACATATAGTGTGCAGTGAAGAGTTGAATATTGATCTTGATAAAATTTGTGTCATACTACACATGGAGGAGCCATATGATGTGAGCTCTTTAAAAACCTTCCTTGGATCCATGAGATATTATTAGAGGTTTATCAAGAATTATGCACATGTGTCCTACCCACTGGATTCTTTCACTAAGAAGAATATTCCTTTTAGATGGATAAAGGAGCACCAAGAAACATTTGAGAAGTTAAAAGCTAAGTTGTTTGTATTGTTGTTCCCATTTTGTTGTTCCCTAATTGTGATAAGGAATTCCATGTCCATATTGATATCTCAAACTTTGTAGTTGGATGTGCATTGGCATAGGAAGGTTAGTTTAGGTTGGATCAACCTATATTTTTTGCAAGCTACCTATTGTCACGGGCGGAGAAGAATTACAGTACAACTGAGTGAGAAGTATATTTTGTGCAAAATTTTAGGTATTATCTATTGGTAAACCTTTTTACCTTCTATATAGATCATCAAAATTTGTTGTACTTGATAAATAATCCATTTATACAAGGATGAGTCAGCATGTGGTTTGTCACTTTACAAGAATTCATATTTCGAGTAGTGGTGTGACCTGGTAAGAAGCATGTCATTGTAGACTAGTTGTCTCGAATACAATTAGGAGAACCTACAGGAGTGAGGATTTCAGATAAATTCCCTGATGCTCAGTTATTCACAATCAGCGTTGTTCCATCCTAGTATAATTTGATTGGGCAATACATATCCATAGGGGAGTTGCCACAAGACTTGATGGTAATAAAGAAGAAGAAAGTAAGCATAAAGTTAGCACCTTTCCATTTGATAGCGGGATTGCTATACAAATTGGGTATTGATGGTATCCTAAGAATATGTGTAATGGATGAGAAAATTAAAGCAAAATTGAAAGAATCTCATGAAGGATTAGCAAGAGGACATATGGGACCTGATGTCGCTACTCAAAAAGTACTCTTAGTAGGATTATGGTGTCCCATAGTGTATAATGATGTAAAGAAATATGTAAGAGCATGTGATACTTTCCATAGAGCGGGGAAGACAATACGAAGAGACTTTATACCATTACACCCATCACAACCCCATGAGCTATTTAAGAGATGGGGATTGGACTTTATTGGACCACTGAGAACAACTTATAGGTGCAAGTGTTGGTATATCATGGTAGCCAATGAATACCTAATAGAATGGGTTGAGGCATAGGCACTACCAGATAACTCGATAAAAAGTACAACATGATTCTTGTATGAGCAAGTAATTACAAGATTCAGCATTCCACTACAAATAATGAGTGATCGAGGAGGTCACTTTGTGAATGAGATTATCAAAAATCTGACAATGGATTTTAGAATTTGGCACTCCTTGTCTAGTCCATATTACCTGAGAGCTAATGGGTAGGCAAAAGCAACTAACAAGGTATTAGTGTCAACATTGTATAAAACTTGTGGAATAGAAGGAGCAGA
This sequence comes from Wollemia nobilis, assembly GCA_028583015.1. Classification (NCBI taxonomy): domain Eukaryota; kingdom Viridiplantae; phylum Streptophyta; class Pinopsida; order Araucariales; family Araucariaceae; genus Wollemia; species Wollemia nobilis. The sequence goes on from JAQPPZ010001870.1 coordinate 1,969,118, forward strand.
TTGGGAGGAAAGGTTACCATCTATTCTTTGGGCATATCAAACTACCTTTAAGACAATTATAGACCATACACCATTTCATATAATGTATGGTCAAGAGGTAGTAGTGCCAGTAGAATTCTTGGTACCAAGTTTGCGGATAACTATGGAGCATCGCTTAGGTGACCATAAGAATATAGAAGAAATACTAATTATACTAATCAAGCTAGATGAGAGAAGATTCATGGCATAATGGGCGATCAAAGTGGAACAGAAGAGAAGGAAGTTGTGGCATGACAAGCACCTTTAAAAATTAGAACTTAAGCAAGGTAATTTAGTTCTAAATTTTATTGGGAAATAATAAATCAAGTTGGTTAAGTTAAAAACCTTATGGCTTGGTCCATTTTGAGTTGTAGAAGTGAGGGACAATAGAGTAGTTAAACTACAAAACTTGAATGAAATGGAAGTGTCAGATATTGTAAATGGTTTAAAATTGAATTCATATAAAGTACAGTGTTTTTTTATTACTTCATAAGAAGTTGAATGAAGACAACAAGCTTAGTCCAATGAGAAACAAAGCAAAATTCAAGGCCCACCATAGGAGGACCTCTGCATGGGACTTGCACACCCAAATAAGGGGAGGAGATAAGACCAATTATCGAATAAGAAGAGTTGGTACCTCGACCTGGTAAGAGAAGAAGGATGTGAGTACACATAAGGTTTACAGATGGGACTAAAATTATTGAGGAAGAAGATAAAAGATAGATTTATCCAAGGAAAAGAAGGAACCCAAAAAAATAAGGAATGGTGAATCCATAGTTGGAATATAGAGAATTACCTCAACCATCAGAATATCGACAAAGAATGAGACTAATAGTTTGATATATGGATAGGATGGATAATTTTGATATGAAATCCCTAGAAGGGATAGGAGGTGACACTGCAGATGAAGAGCTCAAAACATTCTCTCTATTAGCTTAGATTGAATTGTTGCAATAGATAATGTGACAACAAATTCAGTAGTTGCAAGAGGAGTATGAAATGTTGTAGGGTCACACTGCAAGACTCCATGAACAAACTATCCAAGACTTAGATGACATGATATAAATTATGGATGAGAATATAACTTGGTGAGATATTGAAGAAGACATTACAACACCTAGACCACAAGGTAATATACATGAGGATTCAAGTGAAACCAACGATGGAGAGTTGTCTTGGCTAGTAATAGAAGAGAGTTTTGATAGTGGTGATGATGACTTATTAAGACAACCACCAATACCTCATGGTTGACTTGATCCTAAGACCTACACAATAGCCTATCGACAGTAGAGGTGATAAAGCAGAGAAATACAGAGACTATAAATATTAATGAACTTACTAGTAAATTGATTAGAATAAAGGGACGATGACCATAATGATTCTAGTTCTAAGTTTAATTTCTTGAAACCATACAAGGAAATTTTGGTAAATGTATCTCTACAACACCGCTAGGAGGAAAGGTGGTGGACATGTTGACTAGTATGTGCAAACCATCAAATGCAAGCACTTCAATAATTGTCTCCTAGAATGTAAAGAAATAAAGGTCACTTGGCCAACATAGAACTGGTGGATATAAACCTAGTAAGGAATCAACAAGAACCCCCAAGACAGTAGCTAGTCCATAGAGTGGGATTATACCCACTAAATACTGGAAGGGGTAGAGGATATATTCCACCTAGAAGAAGAGGTAGAGGATGAGGATGGATTCGACCCCCTACTCCTAGATGGCCAAGAGATACACCATTGGCCTATTTGAATTGGAACAAGAACCTACAATATATCCCCTGGTTGAAAGGAATTATACCAAACCTTAGAGTAAGACAACCATGGGGACGATCTTCATTGATTCAACCAAGACCAAAAAGAGTACAAATTGAAAGAGGATTACCCTAGGAGAGAGAAGTTCCATGGTATGTTTATAGAGGTCCTCCATCAAAAGTACTGGATCGGGGAAGACCTATGCAAGGAAGAGGTCTTACTATCAAAGGAAGAGTACAATTCACTAATGAAAGGATTAAAGGACTACAATAGACTCATTCACCAAGATTAGAAGCTAATTTTATACGAGGAGATAGGCGGAGGACTCACTCAAATGATACTGGACCAGTAAGACCAACCATACCTCATGGTCAATCAATAAGATGATGGGATGAAATATTTCCAATTGGAAGTCTTGTAAGTTGTAATTGCATGATTCCAAACTTTACACATGGCAATCCAAGAGGATATTGGACAAATGGTCGATTGGCACCTAATGATGCGATTACCTGCAATGTAGAAGTGGGTAAACCAAATAACGAGTCAAAAAATGGAATCGTGCAAGTGAATGTCACAGTATGATTCTTGCAACGGTAAGTGTCAAGATATTAATAAAAAAATAGAAAAATTATCTTAATTGTGAAAATCCTTCAAGACGCAATTAAGATGGAATGGGTTGAAAATCGGAAATGACGACCCCTTCTAAGAAAAAAAATGAAGAAAATATAAAAATAAAATTATCTTAATTGTGAAAATCCCTCAAGATGCAATTAATATGGAGGGTGGTTGAAATCGGAAATGGTGGTCCCCTCTGGGAAAAAAAAAGAAAATAAAAAGAAAAGAATAAAATAAAATAAAAATAAATAAAATAAAGGCAAAGGAAAAGACAAAAATAAGAAAGAGACAATATCACATGCACAAAGGGACAAGTTGTCAATCATCTGTACAAGAGGACAAAAGCACATACATAGGAGGCTAAGTTGGAAGAATTTTATGCATAAATACGTTAGGGTTAAAAATTTATATAAAGCAAAGTGTCATGTAGAAATTTTCTTTTCCCACTTGCAGATCGTACGCATGCAACATTGAATTTTGGAGAATTCAAAGGCAAAAAATGCTACAACCGAAAATAATTTTCCATATGGGCAGTTGGAATTCACCACATTGCTGCAATTTTTGTGACCCATTTTAAATTTTCACCACAAGAATTTTTGGTTTCGAAAAAGCAACCCGATTGGAGGAAAAAGCTACCAAAATTAGGGTTTTTACTTTGAAAAAAGCTAAGTTTTTAAGAAATCATGTTGTAGGTGGATAGGAACTAATGTATGAATCATTTTTTGAGGAAATAAATCACCCAAGAAAACCCTTATTGCATAAAAATTAGGGTTAGGGTTTGATTTTCCATAAACAAGGTAATGAGGAATTGAAAAAAGGTAAAATAGGCAAACCCTGGTACAAAAATTAACCATAAAAGCATGAAAATTATTTGTTAATTTTGCATGTGTGAAGAATTTTGAAAATATTTCCATACAACATTGCCATACTATGGGAAAAATCTATTTTAGAGGAATATTACACTAAGTGAAGGAGAAATTTCATAAACCCCATCGAAATTGCATCGAAAATAGAGATGGAAGGGTTCCAGCAAATGGATTCCACAAAATTCATACCAGTTGAAGAAAAACAAGGTTTTTTGACCAATTGACATTTTTAAGGGTTGTATGTATGAATTGGGGTCGTGATTGTATGATTTCCAAGCTCTTGAAGACCCAATTTGTGTAGTTTTGAAGATATTGTACATAAATTTTCATATTTGTACACACTCTAATGAGGTGGTATGGAAGGGAGATGCCCTTGTACAATTTTAAATTAGTTGGTACAATTTCAGATCAAGGTTATACAATTTGAAGCACCATTTGTACAATTTGCTACATAATCGGGTGCGATTGAATAGATCTGGCTGGAGTTGTATGATATGGGTAGGATTGCATGATTTGGAAATGTACAGGTATGAACTTTCTGAGGACTTGTATAATCATTATATTTTCTATACATTTTGGAAGTAGTTGTATGGATTTTAGAGCGATTTTGTGCAAAAATGTACTGAATTGTCGAGTTGAGGAAATAGTGTGTGAATGAGGTTTCTACTCAGCGATGGCAGTAGTATGAGCTCTAGGTGATAATATCAAACTCATTCTAATTGCATTCTAGCATCTAGGATAGATATATCACCAAGACCATTGCACTAGAGATAATCACAACCCAAGTGATCTCCCTCAATTTACCTCGTTCAATACCAAGGACATTGATTTCAGTCACCTAGGAGGCATGGTAATTATCCTTTGATAGGAAGATAATAGAGGTAATGGAGGAGTCAAATATACTATCATGGTGGTAGAGGAGGAGCACTTCTACAATATAGAAGGGAGGATATGGAGCCACCCAAGGCACATTTAAGGGAACTTTATAGTGAAGTTCATCGAGATAAGACTCTAGAAGAATAGGAAGAACTACCCAATGAACCGAAGGAGAAGCAAGTGGACATCAAGAATGTCACTTTCAGGCAGCCAATAGGAGAATTTTGTAGGAAGTGGTTCACAAACAATGATACCAACCATCCATTGAATGAGTCATTAAGGAAGGTCGGAGTGAGTATTATAGCGTAAATCCCATCGCAAGATAAAGTATTCTTCAATGAATACTTGCTATAGATTATCTAATCATATGAACCTACTAAGAACTACACTATTGTGTGAGTGGGTAATAGGTATGTCAGGGTGGATTTTTTGATAGAGGTATTTTGATGGACATTCAGATTGCCCAAGAGTGAAGCTCTAGTTTTGAAGAAGATAGTAGACCCAATTGAGATGCATAGGCTGATTACGACACTCACATCTGTGAAGTCACCTGTGTAAGCCAAGATTTTTGGTACAGGCCCATAGGATTAAACAAATCCAATTGAAAACTAATGAGTTGCTATGCACAATGAATGTTGGCATGACATGTATATCTAGAGAATCACGAGCTTCAAAAATGCCAATCTAGATGGCATAGTATGTGGAAGTATTTTATAATGGCATAAAATATGATTGAGGAACATGTTTATAGGAACGAATGTAGCAGTCACTGATAGTAAGAAGGAAGATATTCACCATGACCTTTCATGCCATTGCTCTGTTATTGGACACAATATCTGGAATGGGAATTTCCTTTCCTAGTAGGACCCAACCATGATAATTAGCATCATATCAACCTACCATACTATGATGGGCAAATATTATATCTAAACTAAAGGCAACCCCAAATAAATCAAAATTCAAGAAGAGTACAAAGAAACCAACACCTCCGATGTAGGAAGAAGCTGAGACCATATATGATGAATATGTTCATCCACAAAGAAATATAAGAAGATAGTTGGAACCAACCTTAGAACAACAGGCCCAAGACCAACAACTATGGGAGTAGCCTATCTCTTTTGAAGAGGAGGAGAGGGTGGAACAACAATCCAACCCTATAAGGATTCAAACACGAAGGTAATGGGAGAAATAGAAGAAACCCATGCAACAAGAGCAAATTGAGTTTGCGCTAGAGGAAGGGTACTCTGACTTGGAGGAGTTAAATTTATTGAATTTTAATATACCAAGTCTGGAAGGAATGGGAAGAGCAATGGGATCTCCAAAATTGCTCCAATCCTCTAATTTTAAACTTCTAGATTCATCCAGATATTTGACTAGAATGATGATAGTACCACCAGCTTCAAAATCAAAAGTCATGATGGAGGTTCCATTGGAGGAGTCCAAGGGGACAAATAAAATAATAAATATTGTGATGAGAGGTGGTAACAGCCAACGAGAGCAAAAAAGTACACAGGTACCATAGGAAGAGTTTACTCCTGACCAGATATTTGTAACTCTAAGGTGAGTGCACTCAAACCCACAAGATGAAGGGTTAACAACAAAGTAACAGGACTTGCCTAAGTCACAAGAGGAATTCCAAGTACAGATGATAGAGCAATAGTATCAAAAATAAATCATTGATGTCGAGGAGACACAATCATCGATAAAAGGAGAGACAAGTGAGATAGTAGCACACAACACGCTACAAGAAAAAAAGTAACCAGTATGACCAAGGAGGTTAGAGGAAGTTCTCATATGTAGGTAGAAGAAGAAGAAGGATAAACTCCACCATAGGATAATACCATAGAGCTTCATACAAGATTTCTAGTGGAAGTACCTTGCTTTGATATCTCAGAGGATGTGGGTGAAAATACTGATGAACAGGTGGAGCACTTCTTTCGATAGGCTAGTGAAATATTTGCTAGTGTTGGGTTGTAGTTTTACATTGGTGGCATTGGGCAGTTGAAATAGTGGAGGGATAAAATCTTCATTGAATTAGAAAATATTGTGGAGTGGGTGTGCAATGAGTATTACATGAGATATATATCACACATCCACGCACAACATCCATGGTTGTTCCCTAGGGGAGATGTAACCATAAAGCTTGGAAAAAATAATTTACTAGAGGGAGTGAAGACCAATTACCACACAATTCCACACATGTATTTGGATAGGACAACCTATTAGACTTTTCCATTGAATATAGTGGGTACAAAATTTTTAAGAGTACCTCCAAAATTGGCTTTCACTTTGAGGAAATTATATTTTCTAACATACTGGATCGAGTGGCTCACCTTGGGATTTGAATAGATTTATCAAGCCAAGGAAGCACAACAAGAGTAAGTGGAAGCTACTTGAATATAGATGGTTGCAATTGAGGAATAATTAACATGCAACAAAACAATGGTCGAGGAATACTGAAGAATGTAGAAACAGACTTGGCTAGCATCAAGTAGGCTTACAATGATAAGCTACGCTCACAGGAAGAGGAAAAAAAACTTGTGATCCAACAAGTAGAAGAGTGCATGAAGTCGTTGGAATCTCAACTGGCAGCACAAAATAAATAGTTGGCCAAATAGGTAAATCAATTGAAATCAGTAGAGGAACAACTCCAAGAAAAGGACCATAAGGTTGAAGATATGGTGAAGGATACCACACACTATAGTGAAATTATCATGGATTATAAGGTCTATTTGAAGGCTAAGGATAATAGTATGGCAGCTTATGAAGCCAAAATTCATTATAATCTACAGGTCATTATCGAGAAGAATGAAAAATTAGCCATAACAGCCATAACATAAGCCCTATTGACAAAAAATATATACAACAAAGCATCCAATCATGAGAAGGTTCTAGGTGCACTGTTGGCTCTTGCAGAAGAGAAGGCTAATGAGTATGGGTTGAAAGCCCTGGAAGTTAGTCAATATGTAGCTCGCTTGAAATATAAGCGTATCACCTTGCACATGCAATTTGTTGAGTATCATAAGGGTGCATCAACTAAAATGAAAAAGATTGAGATGGTTAGGACATCGCCTGATTTAAAGGGGAGGGCAGATGTAGGTAACAAATCCACTGCCTAGAAGAAGAAGTGATCTTTGGATTTGCATAGTTTTGTGTAGTTTTTCTCAATTTTGACTAAAGTTTCAAAACGTACAAGCAAGAGCAAAATGTACAAAATTGCAAATGTATGATGTGAAATGAAAAGAAATTATGGTGAAATGTGCATTTCGGGTTAATTTGATAAAAATTAAATGGCAGTTTTAAATATTGTGATGCTTCAAAAACCATTTTGGGATGGTCTGGACATGCATTATATAGCCCCCCCATTCATTTTTTTGGTTGTTCATTCATGTTCGTTCATAGTTCATTGTTGTTCATTGTTGATGCATAATTCATGGAGTATTGATTGTTGAGTTCTATACTATTCCTTGTGCTAAATTGTTATGGTTGTGAGAAATGCCAATGGCTATATGTTGTAGGATTACTCATAATCTAGATATTACAGCAGTTCTCTTTATTTCCTTGCTCTTGTGAATTTCCCCATACGTTCTGGTTGTTGCAAGTTGTGTAGTTAATATTAAATGCATAACTTGGCATGTATATGGATGGAATTGCATTATGAATGATCTTGGTTACCTTACAGACTTGGTGTAAGAAATGGAATTGATTATATGATGAATTATAGTTGTACCCTAAAATTTCTAGGTAGTTGTACGATTTTTGGAATCGTCCATGGTGAATACAATTCATTGCTAGTGAATTAGGGTTTGCATGTTATGAAGAATTGGAGCAATTGACACAGAAAATTTCCAAAATCTATCTTGGAAGGATTGGTTGTGCAGAGTGATAGATCTAAATATTATTTGCATCAATGGTTCGTACAAACTGTACAAGTTTTGTACCAAATAGGACAATTTGTTTTTTTACCTTATTTGGTAACAAGGCTACAACCCAAAACTTTCCAAATAAGGAAATATTGCTAGTTCGAAGAAATCTATTACAAAAATGATCAATTTAACTTGCAAAACCTATTTCAGTGAATTTTTTGAGTACCATTGTACAAGGTGCGATGTTGTAAATTTGGATCATACAAGTTTTTTTGGCAATTTGACATAGTGCACAATGGAGACCATATGAACTGTACGAATTATGCAAGTTGGTTTTTGAGATCTTGGTGATCATTTCCAAAGCTTCCAAATCACCTCCCCACCAGGAATACTACACTCTATCTCTATAATATGAGCCAACCCTTACTCCTAATCAAGGGTCAAGTGATCACTAATCAGTTATCCTTAACTCCCCTAGAAGCTACCCATCCTTTTATCATCGAGTTTCCTGATGAGTTCTTTAGCGTAGAAGACAAAGATCCAAAGTCTTAGATTTTATTTTTTTATGGAACTTGATGCTTGAAGGGTGCTAGTGTTGGAATAATTCTAGTTACCCTATAAAAATAGATCATTCCCCTATCCTTCAAGCTTTTTTTCTCTTGCATGAGCAATACTATAAAATACGAAGCTTTGATCCTTGGTCTTAGAGCAACCTTAGCCTTGAAGGTTAGTTTCATTTTGGTGTTTAGTGACTATCAAATTGTGGTGAATTATATTAATGATATTTATCATACTCGATATGATAAGCTAAAACCTTACAAAGAGATTTTGTGTTCAATCAGGTAACCATAGAGTTTGTTCCTAGATCCTCCAACCACCATGTGCATGCCATGGCCACTATTGCATACTTGTTTACCTTGGAGCTAGAATATGATCAAACATCGATTATCATTAGATAAATTTGGGATCCTGCATCGCTTATCTCTAGTCTTATTTTGTTAGATGTTTTTACCATTGGAGCTTACCCATTTGAACCATGGTATACTGACATCTTTAACTTCCTTAAGGATGGTTTGATTCCTGATGGTTTGGATTGTAATCAGAATAATATTTTGCATAAAAGAGCATGTTGATTCATTATAATTGGCAATAATTTATATCAACGTTCTTTTGAAGGTATCCTCTTATGATACCTTAACTCTGATGAAGCCCAACTAGCTCTTAGTTAGGCTAATAAAGGTTCATGTGGAGACCATTTCAGCGATAATGCCATTGCCAAGAAGCTCCTTCGGATGGGATATTATTGGTCTTACATGGAAAAATATGCATGTGGTCATGTTTGATGTTGTGAAAAGTGTCAATGCCATGACAACCTTGTTTATGCTCTCCTCAAAACCTTTAAGATATTTATTTTCTTTGGTCATTTTCTTTGTGGAGATTGGACATTATAGGGAATATTAACCCAACATCATCTGATGGTCATAAATTTATCATAACAGTGACATAGTACTTCACTAAATAAATTGAAATCATACCCATGGCCATGATGACTAGAGCTTAAGTCTCCAAATCCATCTTCAACCAAATCCTTTGTAGGTTCGAGATTCCTTCAATGATATTTTTTATAATGACACTCCTTTAAAGAATAAGGATGTCCATAAAATTTATCTAAGTAAAATATTCAACACAAATGGTCAACTTCATATTACCCCCAAGGTAACGATGAAGTTGAAGCACCCAAAAAATATTTGATCAAGATCCTCAAGAATTTGGTTAGTAAGACTGGTCGATACTAGCATATCCAGCTTTATCCTACCTTATGGGCCTATCATACCAGCATGCAAACTCCTATAGGTGCTTCTCTATATGTATTGTTCTATGGAATTGAGGTTATTTTCTATTTGAGTTAGAGGTTCCTTCATTGCACATCTTACTAAAAATACCTTAATCGATGATGAGTATCACTTTGATCATTTGCACCAATTGGATTTGTTGAAATAAAAGTGCATTCACACCTTAGAGCATATTTAAACTTATTAGATTAGACTCAAGGGATATTATTCCAAGAAATTCTGCAACTATTCTTTTGAGGTTGGGGACCTTGTCCTCAAGGAAAATCAAAATAATACCAATGCTTTTTCATATCTTAAAGGTAAGTTTCATCCCAATTGTTTAGGGTCATTTGTCATAAAAACCAAGTTTGGCCTAGGGACCTATCGGTTAGCTTCTTTAGATGGTAAAGAATTTAAAGAACCAATTAACATAATGCATCTAAAGATATACTATGCATAAATTAGAACTCTTAATTTTTATATTGCATTTAGCTTAGCTTTCATATCACATTTTTATTTGCTTGTTCATATTGCATGACTGTTTGTCATATTTTGCATGGTTTTCTTGGCATTCTATTTCACTTTGCATTTTTCTTGTCATATAATTGCATTGTTTCTTGACCATATTTGCATGATTGCTTGATCATATAGATTTTTGGGGACTTTGTGAGGATGACAAGTGATGAAACCTAGTTAGGTCTTAGCTCACATGCATTGCACTCATACTAGGTATTTGATGCCTAGTGAATCCCCAACCTAGGGCCCATCTCTATGCATTTTCATCTTTGCATTTTGTCCATATTTTCTTCTTCTCTTTTCTTCTTTTATATTCCTTGACCTTGAAAGTATAAAATGATCATCAAATTTCTCTCCAAGTCAAGGGATATAGTTCTTCATCTCTTGTATGTCCTTTGTCCTTGAAAGTTTTAATCATTTCTTATCCTCCCCAAGATAAAGGATGTACGTTCCTTCTTCTATATACTTTTTCTTTTTCTCACACCTTCTTCATCTTGATCTTTCACCTATTAAGTGGTCTTCGTAAGACAGGGTAGATACCACATGGATATCATTTATGATACTCATACAACCATTGACTATCTTACGCACACCTCTTAGCTCTTGAAATTTCACTAAGGATGCATACACACACACTATCTTTTGATTCTTGCTTCTCTTTTTCTTCGATCTTTTTCTAACATACACACACACACACTGCTCTTGTCATGCTTTGCTCTACTCATACATATTTTTCACACACCATGACCTAATAAAGTAGCACTCATTTTAATAAATCAATCACATATTTTCACCCCATATAGGATAAGCTTGATGGCCACACGTGAGGGGCACCCTCCATCTTAGTCATTATACATCCTACTAGGTATATATTCATCTTTGGCTATTAGCGACCACTACACCCCTAACAGGTATCACTCCACACCTATCCATATTTGTGAGCATAATATCCTTTCAAGATTAGCTTCATGACCACATGCGAGGGGTAGCTTCCATCTTGGTAATTTGTGATCAAACATCCTTACAAGGATTTCGCTTCTATTTTTCTTTTCTTTTCCATTTTTGACCTTTTAGAGCTTTTGCTTTCTTTTTCTTCTGCCTTTCTATTTTATTTCATTGTTTATTTTTTTCTTCTCTCTTCTTTCTTTCCTTTCTTCTTTCCATCTACTCACTCATGCATTTAATTTTGCATTGAATTTATATTGGAATTCATTTATTTATATTCATTCATACATTTCATTTAATTAGGCTCCCCATGCATTGCACTCATATTGTTCATGATCATCATGCATCATTAAAAACAAAAACAAAACTTTAATAATAAAAATCACACACATTTAACACATAACCAAATAAATGTAACTTATATTACTCAAAAGCAATAAGTGCATGCCATCCACTTGGTTTACCATAATAGAGATCTTGACACACTCGACCATCCCTAGGGATGCATACCACAATCAAAATTAATATTTCATCTCGATCCCTACCCTAGCTATGTGAGCTTATCCCCTCTACTTCACCTGTTGGATGTAGTGGAGAAGCCATGCTCATAGATCGCAAACCAGATGATGTCCATGATAATAATTGACTCTATGATCATATAAAGGATGGTAGAGGAACCCTCTAATCTACAAGGATGACATGGAAGTATGCCATCCGATAGTAGACTTTCCTCTACACTTCCATCTCATATGATACCCTCCTCCTTTAGCTCCATCAGTAGTAGATGGCCTCCCTCACTTTGTTTGCTACCTACAATGACAACCATCACCTCTACCTAGGCTTGTTGATGCTCTCACTCCAACTAGCCCATATCCCCTCTAAGGTGCTATACCTCAACCCTCGCCATGTTTTTCTTTGCTTGAGTCTAGTCTATAAATATGTGGATGGTATCCATATTCACCTACATAGTCACTATCATGATTTGTAGTGCCTCTATCTCCCTCACCTAATCCCTTGGACCTCTATCCTTGTTGGGTTCTCCTTGTATGATTATGGTGGAAACTCCTAAAGTTCCTCCTCCTGATCCCTTAATATCATCTCTAATGCCACCATCAACACTCATACCATGTAAATAGTCCTCCCCTTGATGGATATCCTCAATATGCACCACACATCCTCTAGTGTGATGGTCATATCCCTTGTTGATAATAAAAATGTGGATGATTTTGGATACCATATCTCTTTTAGGGCCATTAGTAGTTCCCTATAAACCTTAATATAAGGTATTTGTGCTATATACAGTAGCCCCATGTTCTCTAGTTTCTCCCTCTCTATCTTTGTGAGCTCTCTTATAGCCTCCTTGAGTGTGCTCAACCACCACTCTATTCTCTCGAGTACATCTAGCTGCACAATCAACATAACAACATTCACACATTTCATTAGGTTCATTATTATATAAAAAAATGTATTTGTTTTATAAAATTTACCAATTTTATGTGCTAGAATGATTGGGTGTTAATATGGCAAGGGCACTTGACCAAATTTACTTTCTACGACCAAATTTGCACTCCATAACAAATTTTGCAAAAATTGCTTAAAAACCCTAAAAAAATCAAAAATTTGCTAAAATGTTTTGTTTGTAGGTAACGAATCTACTTTTAGAAAGTGTGTATCTATAGTAGTGCCAGCATCACCTCTTTCCATGAAATCGTAGTGAGTTGGAAGCATCATTCTCATTTTTCCCTTTCGGAGCTCTTTTCTCCTCCTCGCATGGTGCAAAATGATCTCCTTTTCTTCTTTTTCTTCCCTCCTTATTTTCCCTCCTCTTCTTCTCTCCCTTCATTTTATTTCTCCTTCCCTTTCTTCTCTCTCCTCTCCTTCTTCCTTTTTGTCTTTTTTCTTTCTCTTCTTTTCTTTTATTTGCTTGTCTTGTTTCTACTTCCTTTGTTTACCTTTTTTGAGTTTTCTTTAGGAATTGTGCATTCCTTCGAAAACTCGAGGAGGTACCCTGGCCTTAGAGGCATTAAAGGTATTAATGCCTATTTGTGTGCAAATTTATGGTGTTTAGCATGAAACCCCTTTTTGCACCACCCCTCCATCCAAACCCAACCACTCCTTTTTGTATGTGCTTGTTTTTTTCACCTATAGGATTCTACATCTTTCTTTGACACATTTATTTAGCCATAAATGCATCAAAGAGGGGATAAAATATAGACATGGAAAATTAACCCATAAAAATGAGTCAAAATTTCCTTAGATCCTTGGAAATCCACCCAAGATTGCTAAGTACAAATTTAGGGCCCTTTTCCCCTCTTCTTTTGTCTTTTTTCCCTAGCCTTACCAAATTCATGCCTTGTAATTTTTGGACATGAATTTGGTATTCTAGGGGATTTTCTCTCAAAAACCCCACCCCTCATCGACCCATTTTGGTGTGGACCCTTGCTCGAAGTGAAATTTTATTTTCCCACTCTTTAGCCCTCCAAACCTCTTATAAATAGGGGATTCAATTTCCTCTTTCCATATGTCTAGAGAAATTAGATCTAGAGAGAACCCTAATCTTGATTTGATAACAAGTGCTCTTCTTTTGTGGATTGTTGTTTTATTATTTTTTTGCTTTAGTGTTGGCTGCCTTTGGGGATCAAGTGGAGGATTCTTGAAATTTGGAGAATTCCACCATTCTGGAGTGCTTCCTTCATCTTCTAATTGCTTCTTACTTACTCCATTAGCTAACCATTTTTTACTTGCATTATTAGTCATTAGCTCTATTTTTCATTGTTTTACATCGCTTTTTTTGATGTTTTTAGGATTCAAAAAGTTCTCTAAATCAAATTCATGCCCTTCCCATACAGGGTATGAATTTGGAAATCTAGATTCATGCCCACCAATTATAGGGCATAAATTTGACTAATTAGAGCTTAGGAATAAGTTCTTGCTTCCCAAAAACCCTAAATTACATTTTGCATGTTAGGTTTTTGGTGCACTCATTTTGCCTACATTTCGTCCCATTATTGCATATTTTTTCATACTGTTTGTGCTTGTTCCAAAGGTCAAATATCATTTAATTTTCAAATGGTCAACTAAAAGTACCAAGGGGCCTTGACGGCTAAATCTCTAAGCTTAGTCATCTAACGGCCTAAGAAAGGCCCCAATCACTAATAAAATTTTCTAGGGTTTTGTAAGTTGTTTCATAGGTTGAAGTTGTTTGGATATTCTAGATGCAACTTAAAAATGAGATCAACCATCAAATAAGGTAAGTGCCCTAGTAGATCTTTATTTTATATGGTGAGTGTCTTTGTTCTTCTCCATTTCATGTTCTGATCATAAAATAAAATAAAGTACTTGATCTTTTATTTCTAGGTATTTGAAAGAGTAAAAGCATATAGTTTGCATCATATGTTTAACTTTGTTTGTGTATTCTATTAAACCCTTTATCAAAAGGAAAAGATTTATTTTATTACACGTTAGGGTTTTAGTTATCATTGAAAATCAAGAATCATTTTTGGGTTAGTTTCTTGTCTTCTTGCATATTTTTTGTCTTGAATTGTTCTTCCATTTCCATAGCTTAGGTTTTAGAAAGGCCAAACATAGGAATTTTCTCAATATATACATCAAACATCTCCATCCTGGACTTGGATTGAGTCCTTAAACTATTCTTGGTGAACCCTTTGATCCCAAGCCCTTGAGTATAGAGAATATAACACATCCCAGTGGTCACCTCAACTCCTAGTGGATCTAGCCTAGAATCGTATGTGGTAGGGTAGTTTTCCTCTCTACAATAAATTGACAATCAAATATATAAATGGAAACTAAAGGGAAATCCATTAATCAAATCTCTTTGGAAAGCAATCCCCTTCTTTGTTGTTTGGAATATTTGGAAGGATAGGAATAGGTTAATATTTAAAGGTAAATGAGAAAAATAGTATTCTCATTGAAAGAATAATCAAAGACCTAGTGACTAATTTGAAAGCCATATTTAAACATAAGTAGAATCAACAAATCTTGAATGTGTAAGAATTGAATCTAATCGACAAGTTCGATCTTCAAGAGTTCATTGCAACCATAATGAAGGTATAAGTAATAATACCACCAAATATACATTATCCTATATTGTTCTTTGGAGCATCCATGTCAAATCTAGGCATAACAAATATAGGGGGAGTGATCATGAAAGAAGATGTATCGAGTTGTAGTTCTCACATTTAATTTGTCAATCCAAGTTAGATTTAAAAAACAATAAATCCCATATAGATTATTTCGTAATTTTTAATCTTTGACTTTATTATGTTTCCTTAGTCTCATTTGTAGAAAATGAAAGTTACATAAAATTAAATTAAATTAAATTGTGCTTAATGTAAAGAAATACAATTTATGACTTAGTCTAAGTTTGTGTGGATCCACGTTATACTCTAACAATGCATTATTTATTTAATATATTTTTATAATTATGCAATTTAATTAAATCCATGCTTTAGGAGTTATTTTATATTCTAATTCTATCTATCATATTTTTGGAGGAATATATTTAGGGACTAACCTTTCGGAGTGGGCCCTACCTCCTCAAGGTTAGTATTAACCTCCTCCCCTTTCTCTACTCTACTTTAACTTCAGTAAGCTATTTTAATTAAATAATGTAATGCTACTTATTTTACGGTTGTAGGAAAATAAAATGGAGATTACATAAGCAAATAAAACATGAAGAAACTACGAGATACAATTACCATATTCATAGAAAAATATTGCTACTAAAATATCACTTTATTCCAATCTTCATATCTTGTACAATGTTTGATAGACTATGTAGACATCAGACTATTCAGATGGTAGACTATAGACCTCCTCCTGACATTAGACTTTTTCAAAGGTCTTTACAATGTATTTTATAATGTCACTTATACATTTACAATAAAATTATCTTCTATCATTTGTTACATTTTAAATGCTCGAAGATTTGAATTCTAATCTTTCATAACAAATATATTCTAAAATTAAGACACACTAACAACTACCCTTAGACTTATTACAATAAAAAATTTCCAAGTGGTAAACTTCCAAACTAACGTAATCAAAATACCTAAACTTAAATAATTTGATGACACGATAATACAACTGTTTGTCCTCTTCTTGCGAAAAGAGATAAATTAAGTTTACGTCCATATCTAAGCAACTTAACAAATTAACAACTTTACAACTTTAATAATAAATCATATAACATATTAACAGATGTCAAGTCACATATACAATGCCAACATTCCAAACGATCATGCTGACTATGAGACCCATGTGGCATTGCTATGTTGTCATCAAACATGGAATTTTAGTGCATCAGATGGTTTACTCAATCAACTTAATTTCCATAGACCCTTTTCATAGGTGTTTTCTGTAACACCTTTTCGTAGCCCGTCTTCTACGCGTATCCTCACGAACTAATTTGCTTGAGTTTAACCTGCATTCAGCTATAACATTACCTGTAAAATACTTTCAACACATACTTCCTAAAAACACAACAATTTCACATGAAATTGCATAAAATAATAGGTATATATCACTTTATATCATGATCAGATTTATCATAAATCAAGTAAATAAAGTGTAACAGTCATCATAATGGATTTGTATTTATCAAATTGGCATACAAAATTATATTAAAACTTGCATAATATAAGCATGATTTAACACTCATAATTTCCCCCCCAAATTGAAGGAAATGCATGTCCTCATGCATACAAAATTAAACAGTGGAAATATAACATTAACACCAATAAATATGCAAGTTTTTTTTGGTTATGATCAGGAATTTGATAAAAAAAAAATTAATTTTGATTTGTTTGGATCTAATCCAGGCTGAAAAATGAAACCTGTAGAAAAAGAACAATAATAAAAAATTTATGCAGAAAAATATGCTTTAAATTCACATAGGGAAAACACAAAATTTCATTACATTTGATACACATATTTTTACGAATTATTTAAAAATTCTAAACACTGCATATATTCATCATAGAAAATTCATTATATTTCAAGGGATTTTAGTATGTTTCCCCTGCAAATTTTGTTCACAAGTATTTCATTATGTTGCTCTACAATTTCCTACATATTTCAAGCACTTACAATCCTGCATTTTTGTCGTGTTCTCTGTTATCACTTAATTTAATTGATTCATCTTCATCGTTTGTCTGCGATTCATCATTCTCCTTAATCAAAACCATCTCCATCTTTGGTTTCATCCCCTACATAGCATTCTTGCAGTTGGATCGTGCAGGTGATCAATCGTACATCTCTTACATTTTTTGAGCTAGTCAAATTGTAGAGAAATTAGGTTTTTTTTTTCTTTATGTTTTTCTTTTTAATGTGATCAAAAAAATTGCAAACTTTGGTTGTGATTTAATTGACAATCCTCAAGATTGATCTGCAACAATTTCCTTCATTGCACCACGTAGCCAAGTGTTAATAATCAACATTATTCTGAGGTGGTTACCTTCATGTAAATCATGGTAAATTTATTAGGCATGCTCATATTCCACCATCTCTCCTTGATCTATGGTGATAATTCATGTAAATCCCACATCACATCATCCACCAGATAAATTTAAATTTTAATTTTAATCACCTTTGATTGATGGCTAGTTTAACCATCTTCTAGGTGTATGGTGATCGACATCTCTCACTCAAAATGGTTGTTTCTCCCATGGAAATGGCCATATGCATGCTAAACATGGCACCTGTTCTAACAAACCATCATCTCTCCACAATTCACGATGACTAGTTATCCAACTTTGGCTAATGATTAAAAATACCATTAAATTTTAAATTTAATCAAATTTGGCTGATGATTTTTACTGGTTTATTAAGGTCCGCGATAAAGATTTTTGATTTTGCATTTTATATGCTTTGATAAATTTGTTTCACGATTTTTTTTGCTACCATATGTGTGTGCCTTCGCATCTATCAACTCCTATTCAGCGTTGATTTATCCTTTGGATACAGTTCCTTCCGCATGACTATATTAAACTATCATGTGATGCCTTCATTTTATGCCCTTATTTACTTAGTTTTATATTGTCCATAATGATAGGTTGACCCCTTCTGAAATGGTGTGTGTTCAAGCTTTTCAAAATACCAATGTCTTACCTTTTTTCTAGGTAGTGAGTTCAAGTACTCGTGCTACATGCGGAAGAAGATGTGCATGGAATTTTATAAGAGGCTCGATTGACTCTCTACTGCCTAGGAGTATCCACATAGATCATAATCTTCATATCCTCGAATATTCATGGTAAATTTTACTCAGCTTTTGCTCCATTCGTGATGGTATGTCCTTGTGATCGCCATGAGGATCCATGCAATCTGTAATTTTTATCATCCTTGAATAGCTATTAGGAAAAATGAGGATTTGCTCGAGTTTTGGGATATCAACCCTCAATATATATATATATATATATATATATATATATATATATATATATATATATATATATATATATATATATATATATATATATATATATTCTCTTCAATCACCATGCCAATGTCGTGCATATGGAGGTGGGTAATTGTGATCTCAAACATATGCCAAACTATCTACTGATTTGCTGCCCTATACCCTTCGAACGTTTGAATCCATTGTGCTCAGGTTTCAAGGTTGGACCTCTGACTTAACTTTTGCCCCAAGGCTCACGAGGTAAACATACATGAATCCCTTTTACAATTATTGATATTGATGCATGTAAATCTATTTTAATATAATTTAGATGAACCTTCAAAATATAAACAATTAAAATTGAAAGAAGATTTTTTAATATTAATTAAAAATAATGTTCAACTAAATATGGCTCTTCTTTGGGAGGTCCAAGGTTCAAATCGCAGCGTGGGTGAGTGTGTGAGGGGGTGGGTGTGTGGTGGTTGTATGTTAAATTCCCTATTGATAAGCATAGCTCTCAAATTTACGATGGGTCATGGTTGGGAGGAGACTGCTCAGCCCTATGCGTCGATCGTATGGGGTTTATCACACTACCCAAATCAAAAAAATTAAAATTTTAAATTAATATAATATATATTTTTAATTTAATATTTTATTATTATTTAATTTTATAAGATATAATAATAATTATTAAATATTAAAAATTAATATAATAAATTTATAAATATATATTCCTCTTCAAAAGAACTCATAAATATATATTTCATTGTTTTATTTATTTTAAATTTATAAAATTAACACAAAAGAAAAAATAATAATATATATATATTTATTTATTTAATTTAGTGTTGTTAAAAACAATTAACATAAAAATCTAACTTCAATGTAGAGTTATTTATTAAAAGTCATAATATTTTATAACCCATCACTTAAGGCATGTGGCCTCAGCTTGTGATGTGGCCTTAGCTTGTGGTGCAAATCCGCTATAACCATAGACTTAGAAAATTTTCATGAAATCAAGTCTACAAAAACATACTAAATATATATTTTTTATTGTTTATTTTTTTTAATTAGGAAATTACACTACAATTTTTTTAACTACAGAAACACACTACATAAAATAAACTACATAAAGTAACTACAAAAACTCAACTATGAAAAATAAATGTAGAAAGTAACTACAAAAACTTATCTACGAAAATATACTACGGAAAGTAACTACATAAAACTAGTTATAGAAACATAGGAATACTTTACTTAGTTTCTTTCCACTCTTTTTTATTTTCTCCCCCAAACTGTATCATGGAGTTTATTACATAAATCCTTTACTTCTCCTCCAAACTATATCATTGGCTATATAGCCAAAACAGAATAAGGAAAGAAATTTTATAAAAGTTTATATTATATAAAATATTAGTGTGTGTGTATATATATATAATAATTTTTAATATCATTTTATTTATTTATTTAAGAATATGGGGGTGCTTATTTATATACAAATTATTTGTTCACGTCAAGCAATTAAATAAGTTCGTAGGATAATAAATCTTCTTAGAATGGAATTGCTTGTTCCCAATAGTAAAGATGTTATGCAAAAAAAAATATTAATGTCTTCATTGACCCTTTAATAAAAAATTTCATGTTCCAATAACAAATATTTCTAATGCCCTAGAGGGATCAATTTCTTGTTCTACTTTCTTTGGCTTCATTGAGGAGTTCTATGTGGAGAAAGGATAATAATGAATTTAAATCAATATCAATCATCAATACTTTGGTTTTGCAAAAATAGGTCTCATCAATGGTTGGACACTCTCAAAACCCATTTTGGAAGAGGAGAAATAAGATAGTCATTCTGGTATCAACTTTGTTTTACCATTTCATAGCCCATTTTTCACATAAGTATATGTTTATTTATTTGTTTTTATGGAGGGTGCAAAACTTTGGGGAATCAGATTCCCAACCACTCTATCAAAGTCCTTATGGGAATTTTCACCCTATCCTTACTACTTTGCCCCCCCTTTTTTTTAGGGGTGCAGAGCTTTGGGGAGTTGGATTCCCAACCACTCTATCAAAGTCCTGATGGGAATTGTCACCCTATCCTTACTACTCTACCCTTTTTAAATAAGAATATTTAAGGCTTTGGGGATTCATATTCCCAACCACTCTATCAAAGTCTTGATGGGAATTGTAACCCTATCCTTACTACCTTCTCTTCTATTTAGGGAAGATATTAGGACTTTGGGGATTCGAGCTACATATCCATCTGGATGGAAGTGTAGTCTTATCCTTACGATCTTTTTCTTCCTTTTTATATTTGTGGGATTTTAATCTTACTTTTATTAATTGGTGATACCATCATGACTATATATTCTCCCTTATATAAGGTAAGAGTGTGTATTCACATAATAAACTTGACTTCTTTCTTAAAATCTAATATTATGACTGAAAAATGATGAATAATAATATGAAAGCATTGTATATTAGAACTCCATTATGAAACAAAGGAAGCATATTTAAAGAACATAGAATGATCTTCTAGTTTATTTTCAAGAAATATTATTAGTTCCTGATAATCTTCTTTCATTGGCCAAGTAGTGTAAATATTTTTGCCATCCATCTTATTTACTGATAGTTACTCATCCAAACAAGAGGACTGATTAGACTATATTATTTTAATAACTACACTTATTTACTAAATATATTAGATTATAGAGCAACAATTTTATTTAGTAGATAATGTTTTTGTTGCTTAGGATAGAAAAGAGAAGTTTTTATTTAATAGTAGTTGATTGCATTTCATAAATGAACTGCAAATCAACCTATTGCTTAAGGTGGTTTAAAAATTCAGTTTTAGATAATGGCTTCCTATAGAGCTTAAGCCTATATCCATTAACTAATAATTTTTGTGTTGAATCATCAATAGGCTTAAGTTGTACCATTCCCAAATATTTCTTCAATTTTATAGGGTCCAAGCCATCGCATCCTTAGATTTCCTTAGCAATCTTGGAAGCTGGAATCAAATAGCTAGGCTCAATCTCCTCATTTGAAATATTCTTGGTATGATATGCTTATCATACCATTTTTAATTATTATTATTATTATATATTTATCATTGATATATATATATATATATAGTATTATTTTTTTCTAATAATATCAAAGTGTTTTCAAATATAGTCCCACTATTTTCCAAATGACCCATGTTTTTGTTCAAAAAGTAGAGTAATTTCTTGTTCTAGTAGTAATTTCCTAAGGTTTATAAATGTAGAACGAATAATACAACTATCCACCATTAGCAACTTTTTACTTCTCTCTCTTTCTTTCAATTTTGTTTTGTTTTTTTTTTTGTTTATGTTTTCAAGATGCAATTTTCATAAAATAAATATTTTTAAATAGAGCAGTCTTACTATTATTAAGACCAAGTCTAAAATCCATAGCTAGTATTAACACAACAAGGGAAAGTAAAATTATTATTCTAAAATAGTTCTTACTGCCACTAAAAACTGGTCTGATTATTGAGCTAATTTTAGGATAGTAAGGAAAAGTAAAGTTACTATTCTAAAACAGTTGTTATTGCCATTAAAACCAAGTCTGATTTTCTAGCCAATTTTATCAAAGGGGAAGTAAAGTGTTGTTGTTACTACTTGATTTTAAAGGACACTTTGGTATGAAATTGTCGCATCTACTACTTTTTTCACAAGTTCAAGGATCCAAACCTAAGTATATAGCAACCACACTATGCTGAAAAGTAAATTTACATAAAATGAAAGTGCTGAAATAAAACATTAAATTGTTGTTACTGTTTGATTTTAAGAAACATTTCAATGTGATTTTTTCACACCTACTTCCTTGTTTTCACAAGGTCAGAGAACCCAGACCTAAGTAAGTAACAACAATCACCCAATGCTTTGAAAATTTACTGAAAATAAAAATACTGAAATAAAAGCTAAGTAGTTGTCACAACTTGATTTTAAGGAACATTTCAGTGTGATTTTGTCACACCTACTTCCTTGTTTTCACAAGGTCAGAGAACCCAGACCTAAGTCTGTGACAACCATAAATTAAAAGTTCTTGTTGAAATCAAATGCTAACTAGAAAAGTAGTAAAAATCGATCCTAAGAAAATAGAACCTAGAAGTATTGATATGAAGACACTTGTTGAAACCCTGTTATCGCAACCTTGAACTGCATGATGACTCATTTCTAGTCATGCAGGTAAGTCTCCTTCTCACCCCAAAAATCTCTGATCAAATATTATGACATTGTTCTCCCCGACAACAATGCCAAAATGTCGAGTTGTAGTTATCATATTTAATTTGTCAATCCATGTTATATTTAAAGAACAATAAATCCAATATAGATTATTTTGTAATTCTTAATCTTTGAATTTATTCCAGTTCCTTAGTCTCTTTTGCAAGAATTAAAATTTACAAAAAATAAAATTAAATGAAATTGTGCTTAATATAAAGAAATGCAATTTATGACTTAGTCTAAGTTTGTGTGGATCCACGTTATGTTCTAACAAGGCATTATTTATTTAATATATTTTTATAATTATGTAATTTAATTAAATTTATGTCTTAGGACTTATTCTACATTCTAATTCTATCTATCGTGTTTTTGGGGGAAGATATTTAGGGACTAACCTTTCAGAGTGGGCCTTGCCTCCTCAAGGTTAGTATTAACCTCCTCCCCTTTCTCTACTCTACTTTAACTTCAGTAAGCTATTTTCATTAAATTAATCTAATGCTACTTATTTCATGGTTGTAGAAAAATAAAATGGAGATTACAGAAGCAAATAAAACATGAAGAAACTACAAGATACAATTACCATATTTAGAAGAAAATATTGCTACTAAAATATCACTTTATTCCAGTCTTCATAACTTGTACAATGTATGACAGACTATGCAGATATCAGACTATTCATATGGCATACGACAGACCTCCTCCTGACATTAGACCTTTTTAAAGGTCTTTACAATGTATTTTATAATGTCACTTAGACATTTACAATAAAATTCTCTTCTATCATCTGTTACATTTCAAATGCTTGAAAATTTGAATTCTAAGCTTTCATAACAAAGATATTCTAAAATGAAGACACACTAACAACTACCCTTGGACTTATTACAATAGAAATTGTCCAAGTGGTAAACTTTTAAACTAATATAATCAAAATACCTAAACTTAAATAATTTGATGACATGATAATACAACTATTTGTCCTCTTCTTGTGGAAAGAGATAAATTAAGTTTACATCTATATCTAAGCAACTAAATAATTTAACAACTTTACATCTTTAATAATAAATCATGTAATAGATTCACAGATGTCAAGTCACATATACAATGCCAACATTCCAAACAATCATGCTGAATATGAGACCCATGTGGCACTTTTATATTGTCATCAAACATGGAATTTTAGTGCGTCATATGGTTTACTCAATCAACGTTCTTTTCATAGACTCTTTTCGTAGGTGTTTTTTGTAACACCTTTTCATAGCCCATATTCTATGCACATCCTCACAAATTGATTCACTTGAGTTCAGTCTACATTCGCCTGTAACATTCCCTATAAAATACCCATAGCACATACTTCCTGGTATATATCACTTAATATCTTATGCATCAAATTTACCGTAAATCAAGCAAATAAATCATAACAGACATCATAATGCATTTGTATTTATCATATTGGCATAAAAAAAATAAATTAAAACTTACATAATATAAGCATGATTTAACACTCATAAAGATGGAACACTTGCACTCAAGTATTGTATCAACCTAGGAATTGCTTCCAACAATGTGGCGGAGGCAATGGCATGTGAGATTGGATTGAATTTGGCAATAGAATCAAATAAGACACCTACACATATATGGGGATTCTACCCTCATTATAAATGCTCTCTCCAAGGAGAAAAAATCCAATTCAATATATCTCAATATCATAGTGGGTAGAATGAAATGACTGATTCAAAAATTCACATATGTATAGTATTCCCACATTCATTAAGAATATTAACAAGACAACAAATGCACTTGCAAACAATTCTATAAGAAGAGAGCATTTCAATTTGAGAATTACAAGTAAAAAGTTTAATGATGATGTAATGGTGGACAAGAAAGGGAAAGCAACAAAACAGGTGGAGATTTTGGAGCCTTTGAAGATTATAGCACCTTTGTAGGTCTTAGCACCTCTAAACAACCCTAGAATATTGGGTGACTATGGAGCTTTTGACGTTTTGGTCTTCTTGATGATTCTGAGATCCTTTGTCTTTTCGATACCTTTTGTATTTTGGGTTTTTAGTATTTTTTTAATTGGATTTTTGACTCCCTTTATACTCTAGCATATTTTTTGGAGTTTTTTTTATTTTCCTTTGTTGTTTGTACTTCTTTTTGGATAAAAATCTTATGAACTTCAAGTCACTTTTTGGATAAACTATTAGTAGTTTGCAAACTTTATTATTGATATGTAACTCCTTTTAAAAAAAAACATAATGTTGTTACTGCAAAAACTAAAAATACTAAACATAGAAATATCAATATTGTCAAGTACACTCATACTCATAATTCATATTACTATTAAACAATATTGTCATTTTAGAAAAAACATCACTATCTATAAAAAAAAAAAATAGGAAAGGACCTCTAAGATGCACTCGTATCCTTCCATCTGACTGTTAGGAATTTTTACATCATTTGATATAATTAGGCTAGAAATTTAGGAGTTATACCCAAATAGGTAATTGATAGTTCATTATTAAAACCAACCACTTACAACTTCATTGTATATATACACAATTTTGATCAATACAATCTTATCCAATACAATGTTGGTCTAACATATGGTATTAAATCTCTCATTGTTCCTAAATCATGTGAAATAAAATATCACTTTGTGAAGTGTTTATCAACAATGATCCTAAGGTGTTGATTGGAGGAAGACTAGGCTGAAAGGAGTTACAACAGTAAAATTGAAAGAATATTTTTGCAATCTATGGATAATAGAAAATTTTCTACATTGAGATATTTTTGCAGACATTGATATGAAGATATCAAGATATTCTACATTTTATTTTATTTTTTATTTATTTGATTTCCAATTTTGTAGGAGTGACATGCTACAAAAATGTGAGGAGGTGATATTTGTAGCTTACACTCATTTAATTTTTTTACAGATAAGAAATACAACCCATGATGTTGTCATCATTCAAACAAGAGAAGGAAATTTAGAACCTACCTAAAGTGTACGAAAAGTGGAGGTCATTTACATTAGATAAGTTCAAGATGTTTGAAGAGCCTAGGTCATCTAAAGATGTTGTCACTCAAATGCTATTAACACTTGTTGCTTGAGGAAAGTTGTTTAGAAAGTTTAATTCTGACAAGGATTTTCCAAGATAGGTCATCTCATGAATGAGGTCATCAAGGGAAGAGGTCATCTCATGAATGAGGTCATCCATGGAAGAGGTCATCTAGAGGAGATTGTTTAAAATATTGAACATGTCATAATACAATAAGAACATGGACTGTCACAAGTCATATGGTCATATAACACTACTATCTCAAATAGGTAGTCTAAATTTAGTCAAGTTTTAATGCATGTATATGTGCATTGAAGGTGCATAATGAAGAAATACTAATTGAATGCAATGACATGTGATATCTTAGCAAGATATTAGAAAATATATAATCAAAGCCTACACAAGTTGCATGAAAGATTTCTAAGTAAATATCCACTAGTATGGACATCAATATCAATAAGTTGGAACATGTTTAATATTGAAAAGAGCATATATTGAGTCTTCCTAGAATCATGTTCAAGGTAAATTTGTTGAAAAAGAAAACATTGCTAAAATGAAGGTATCATAGGAGGATCATCGAATGCACACTGACATTGTTTATTGATAGAACTAATTACATGTAAATTCTAAGAATGGATATTTGTTTGAATGAATCATCAATGGATAAACCCTATTTGAATGAAGCATTATTTCTTGTTATGAAGTAATATTGTAGTTTTATGAATACATTTTTACATGTAAATTTAGATAATTAGATCAAGTTATTTTACGATATATCTTAGCTGAACAACATCGTTTGAACCTCTAAATATAAAAGTACCATAGCTAGTCAATCAAACAAATAAATATCATTGAAGTTCATACATGCATCGAGTATGAGATTATGTCTCATTAGAGGAGAAACTCTAATATAGAAAGAGAAAATAATTCTCAAGTTGATTCAAACCATCTAAGTTATCTATAGAAAGCATATTCTAAAACCACGTAGATGTGTGTCCCTGCTATTCTTGTAGTCATGTTGGATTACCTCTTTTAAATCATCTTTGCAAGCCTAAAATCTACAGTGCAAGCATTCATTTGATCATACAAAAAAATGTTTATGGGTTTTATATCTTTGTTATATGTGATAGGTTGGATTCCATAGTGCATATAAGCTAGTCCTTTAGCAGTGTCGATGGCTATGTTATTATACTACTACCAGCTTAAAGGGGTTTTTTTCTCATTCCCCCTTTAAAAATATGTTAATCTAGGATTCTATTAGCCATGTAGACATAAATAAAAAATCACTAATGCCCTCCATCACCATCACCGGCAATGCATAAGCCTCTTAAAACTACTATATGCAGGTGTCTGATCATATCCACCTCATTTATGAATGTTGAATCTTCTTCGTAAGTGTATTTTATGATTCTCTTTATTGTGATTCATTGGTCATCATGCAACGTCCCCTTATACATCATCTAAAATCCATCATGCTTGATAACATTATCTTCACTAAAATTATCAATGGTTTATTTGACATATTTTAGATTGAACCATACCATGTCGATGTCGAGCTTAAATCTTCTCTTCAAAATATTTTATCTCTTCCTTAATAAAAGCTTGTATTGAGCCTTATCATTAAAACTTACCCAAAAAAGTAATAGCGACCTAAACTGTTGGAAATAAATTCATTTTGGTCAATGTCAACCTTCTAGAATCCTCAACACCAACCACACTCTCTGCTATAAAAAAAACTCCATTTCTCATCATTTGGATCTATCTTATTCCTCCATCATCTTCTTCCCTTCTCCCCTTATATTTTATAGTATTCAATGTATTTTTTCCTATGTATTCTTTGGTGTATTTATCCCAATGTTTTAGTTATGTATTGGTTATATATTCAGCCCATATTGTGTAATACATTATATGTTATGATTTGATCAATATCTCTTGTGTTATTGTATGTGTATCTGTACAATGTCTATTTGTTTACATTTGGTATCCAAATTCATTGATTCAAGGTATGTTTGTCATGATGAATCTATGTAGAAGAGTCTAAGGAAAACTTGGAGTTCTCGTTCTATAGGCCATTTGTCTTCCTACAAAGTGCTATGTGTGAAATGTGATGTTGAAGTCTATGAGTCCAAAAAGTTCTCCAATAAGCACAAGTGACTACTGCTTCTCAACACCTCTTCCAATATTTCTTACTATGGCATATGCTATATAAGGTGATGTTTGCATTCTATTTTAAGAAATGGGTTTTGATATGCTAAGATTACAATGAGTAAGTACAACCATCAGAAAACTTGGTTGCGATGTAGGGCTTGATAGTGGCCTTGGTGTGAAATAGGTAAAGTTCTATCACATGGAGCTTGAGAGTAGATCCCTCTTCCAAATGATGGTCTTCATTGGCTATCCAAACCTTAGTTTTAGCAGAGATGTTTTCAAACCATATGCCTACCACATATGACCTTGGAGTAATGGCATGGAATCCAAACACAAAGTCTTCATTATGATAAATCCATTTGGGATATTTTTTGATAGTGAGTTTTGATCCAAGGTTGATATTGGTTTTCTTCTTGAGGAAACACATGCACAACATCAGATAAGCGATAGAAATTAGATAGAGTAGGAATGTGCAAGAAATAGTAACCATTGTTGTAACAAATAAAAAAGTGATGGAATAACAAGCGAACAAAATGGAGAGTTGTATGTAATGCCTTTATATATAAAAAAAGGAATGTATATAGATTTTTTTTTATTTGTGTTTGGACACTAAGTAGAATCAAATGGTAGTCTATATATCAAAATTATAAATTTTTTGGCAACAACTAGCAGTGTAGTTTTCATTCACTTGTTGGGTGATGTAAAAGGGTGTCGATGAACATTTATTATTATTGGCTATCCAACACTTGTTTTCTCTACCACAAGAATGTGCAAGATAAAAATCCACAAGTATAAGGGATATCGCATTAGGAACACCAATCATCGAAATGTGTGTCGAACGGAGAGGTTTCCAACTGGAAGTTGTGATTTACATGTGGTTAGTCGCAAGTGCTATTGCTACAAGCCCTGTTAGATCATATATTACTACCTAAACTACTTTAATTATGATGTGGCTTGTTTTGTAGTTTTAGGATTATTTCATGGTGTTTGTGGGTGGATTTTAGAGGATGATGCATATAGTTATAAATATATAGGAAATGGGTGTGTTGATACTTGCTTAATTTTTGTGAGATATGTAAAATTATATTTGACTTCGTGAAAAAAAAAATGAGAAAAGATAGAGGAAATGCATAAAATAGTCTTGAAGAGGAGTTTCATCTAATAAGTCATGTGTAGAAGAGATTTGGGTGATTATATTGGGAAAAACAAAGATTTATCTTTAGAAAAAAAAAATTGTTGTACTTGAAGTGCATGATTAGTGGTACCCGACACCTCTCATTATTGTTTTAAGGAAGACAAATTCCAAAGGCTACAAAAAGTGTTCACTTGACTAAATGGGAAAGATAAGGAAACAAGCCAAGAAGCAAGCCGAAGCTCAAAAAAATGTGACACTAGATAAGGTTATTTATTTACAAGCAACAAGTGAAGATGAAGAATTATCAACGCTTAGGTGCAACTTACAAATTATTCTCAAAGAAGATAATATTTGTGAATATCACTTTGAGAATAGTATTACATTTCCTATTAATTTTACAAAGACAATATACAAGGCACTAACCACTCTTGACATACTTAAGGAGTGTAAAAGGTTAAAAATCAAGTCTATGGTGATAAATGTGTGTTGTGACACAAGTGACCTTATCTAAAGAAGATATTTTTCTTGTGATACTAACTACTTGAACATTATTGATGATAGTGATATTTGCATTGAAGATGATCATCATGAGGGTAAAGTATTGAATATTCATTGCTATTACAAAGTCCTTGGTACTAAATACCATAGCGATGATGAAGAGATTGGGTGCTTTGAAAAGCACACCAAAGGTATTGGTTCCAAAGTAATGAAAAATGAGATATGATGGCAAAGGTTTGGGAAATAATGGATAAGGCATAAGAAACTCCATATAGCTAAACATAACACCAAAGAATGAAGACCTTGGTTATGTTGGTCAAACCAAAAGTGGAAACACCAAGTTTGTGAAAGGAGAAACCTATGTGGTGGATGAAATTTTTAGAGTAATTTGTTGTAGTCATTGTGGATTATCAGGACATATGTTAGCTAAGTTTTGGAATCTAAATCCATGTGATATTTATGGTGAGAATAATTATTGTAAGAAATATTGTTGGCATAAAAGTAAAATGGCTAACAAAGTACATGTTGATTATGGATGGCTAGATGTGATAGAATGGAGCAATGTGAAAGAAATTTTGAGTGGATTTTATAAGGGGATGTCTTGTTCTCAAAAGAGCAAGATAATATATAAAAGACATCATTGTATTAAAAATGATTTATTCATCTTAAAGGTCTTCTAGGCTTGAAAGTTATTACATTAGTCTAAAATGAAGAACTTTTATTAAATTTTGATGTAACACTCAAAAGTCTTGTGTCTTTGTCTTAGGTCATACCAGAATGAATTTATAGGGTGTGTTGGAAATAAATGTATTTTGGTCAATGGTGGTCAGTGTCGACCTTCCAGAATCCTCAGCATCGACAAAACTCTTTGCTGTAAAAAACTCTAGCTCTTATCATTTGGATATATCTTCTTCCTCTCTTCCCTTCTATTTTGTAGTCTCTAGTGTATGTGTTTGGTGTATTCTTTGGTGTATTTATCCCTATTTTTTAGTTTTGTATTAAGCTCATATTGAATAATACATTCTACTTTATTATTTGATCAAAATCTCTTATGTTATTAGGTGCATCTTCATAGTGTCTATTTGTTCACGTAAACAACATAGTAGAAGGAATATGATGATGGTGCCCATGATACCATGGTAGAAAATCTGGCGATGAGACATGGTCTTGTGCTAAAAAGGGATGTGTAGGATACAAGATATCATACCTCTACTTTGAGTTCTAAATTTGTTTATGAAATAATCGAGTGCTCTCATAACAAATGTAATTTTATAGAGAAGGGAAAGATATGTGCATAATAGAAAAGTTAGATATCAATTGCTTATTCCAAAGACACAAACTGATGTTGCAATACATATAATTTTATTCATCGATTCACTACCTTGAAATACAATATTCTTCAATAAATCTTGATATTTTAAATCTTTTTTCTTAATGCTTCTACACCACTCTTAAAATCATAATCACTAACTTTTTTCTTGATGCTTTTACACCACTTTAAAAATCATAATCACTGCTCTATAGAATTTAATCCAACTATGCATAGGTTGGATTATCCACCCAAGTATGAATGGATGAATAATCAATTGGTGAGGATTATACCAATATATAGAATTATTACAATGCTAATAATAACTTATCCAAGTTGTTTTTTCTACTTATATGTTTGCATGCACTTTTCTATTTTCCAATTGTCTTTCTATCTTAAGAATTACTTTTTTTATTTTATAAACTCTTTGCATGTGCTTTTATGTTGGCTTTTGATGAATGAGCCATGAGACATAACAATCACAAGATGCAAAATAACATGCAAGAAAATAAATTTGCTAGATGATTGAAGTATGCTAAAATATAAAACATATAAAATATTATAATGTAGCTATGGAGGAAGTGAGCACTCCATTAACAAAGCTATAGATCTACATCATAGCCATCACCAATAAAGGGTGTGGAACACAATCCACTAACCTATGCTATCGAACAATGTCTCATGGTTATCATATCTATCTATCTAATAGGCCATCCTTATATATGAAAAATAGGATGCTTACCCAAAACTCTATCTAGATGTGCATAGGACACCTTGCACATGTACAACTTGCACATGGACACTTGTCCATTTATTACAATGCATGTAGTCACTAGATAACTTGCATAGGAAGTAATCTAGGTATGTATCTTGGAGGATACATTTATATAACCCAAATTATTAAATAGATATTATTTCCAACATCCCTTGTATTACATTATTTAGGTATTGAAGACTTTGAAGAACACAAGCTTATACTGAGAGGGGGTGAACAATATAAGATAAAACTTTTACTTTTCTTTCCAAAGAAATAACTTCAAATATCATCAATTGCAATAATGAAACAATGCACAAATCACCACACACATAAGAGACACAGATTTAATGTGGTTCACCCAATATGGGCTACATCCATGAAGAAATATTGCTTATAAATTTCTCAACAAATTTTATGGGCTCCAACCCACAGGAGACACCAATCCCCTATTACAATGTTTGTGGACACCAATCCATAGGAGACACCAATCCCCTCTCAAGTTCGTGGACACCAATCCACAAGAGACACCAATCCCCTCTCAAGTTTATGGACACCAATCCATAGGAGACACCAATCCCTCTCAAGTTCATGGACACCAATCCACAGGAGACACCAATCCCCTCTCAAGTTTGTGGACACCAATCCCCTCTCAAGTTTGTGGACACCAATCCACAGGAGACACCAATTCCCTCTGGACTCTTAGTTCATGGACACCAATCCATAGGAGACACCAAATCCCCTCTACTCTGGTTCATGGACACCAATCCATAGGAGACACCAATCCCCTCTATTGGTTCGTGGACACCAATCCACAGGAGACACCAATCCCCTCTGCTCTAGTTTATGGACACCAATCCATAGGAGACACCAATCCCATCCATAGGATACACCAATCCCCTCTGCTCTAAATACTGCTCAGATCTACTCCTAAACTTGATCACAATACTACTCACAACTCTTACTCAACTTAGCTCCAAAATATGCTCATAATTTTCTCAAATCAGCTCCATAATATGCTCATAAATCCTGCTCATAACTCTACTCAAATCAGCTCTCAAATATGCTCACAACCTCTCAAATCTGCTCATAAAACTTGCTCAAATATGCTCACAAAACCTACTCAAATTTGCTCACAAAATATGCTCACAAAAGTGCTCAACACTGCTCCAAAACCTACTCACAAATATGCTCAACAATATGATCCAAAACCTACTTACAAACACTACTCATCTACTCCCAAATATTGCATGCATACAATGCTCATCTATTCCCAAATATTGCATACAAAAAATGCTCATCTATTCCCAAATCTTGCATACAAAACAATGCTCATCTATTCCCAAATATTGCATAATGATGTCATCAAGTTCTTCACCTATTCTTCAATGTGCTTTCCTCAACTAAAGCAATTCAGACATATTCTACCCAGAATTCTTTTATCTTCATGAACATATAGAGAATGATATGCACTAACAAATGCCCAATATGTTCTTCACATTCATTAAGTCTGTCGCTTTCACATGTCTCACATTTATTACATCAAAAGGTAGCTTTAGTCTAGCACTTGATAACTGACCTGGTAATTGTTGATTTGCACCTTTACTTCAAAACCAATCACAGTGCACAAATATATCATTTTCATCTACTCCCAAAATCAATCATGAACAATGCACAAATTTTTTCTCAAATCTGATCTATAACCCTTGCACATTTACTCACAATTTCAATCAAAGGCAATGCACAAATTTATTCTCAAATATGATCTATAATCCTTGCACATTTATTTCCAATTTCAAGCAAAAACAATGCACATCCAATAATTCCTTATACCTCCCACTATATGACAAAATATTTTCCTCAAATTGATTAAGCCATTTTGATAAAGGAATTAAATCACCATACCTCTAAATCTACCTCAATGATGATGATGAGATTTTTGCATGAGCTTTCCAAACTAGTCTTAACAAAATGATTTTCCTTTTGTTTGTGCCTTCAAAAACTGGTTAGCAATTCTCTTTTTCTTTTCTTGATTAAATATCAAATCAACCACTTTTAAAAACCCTTATAAAAAACATACACAATAAAGCTTAAAAATCACTCCTTATATCTCCCTTTTGAAACTCACAATATAAAGCTTTATTAATAACAAAAACCCTTTATATCTCCTTTTATAACATGCAAAATACAACTTTTAAAAATAACAACCTCATACCTTATAACTCCCTTTTATAGCATGCAAAAATTCATTTTAAAATAATCATTACACACCTTATATCTCCCACTCAAAGTATGCAAAATATAATCATGACACACCTTATATCTCCCACTCAATTAAATCAAATAAAAGTTTTGCCCTTACCTCGCATAGCAAAAACCACCAAACGCGCACGGAGGAGATTCGATCTCCCAACTTCTGCCAACACAGCGCCCTAGCATAGGCTAGGCGACCAAACGAGCTACCTCGATGGGTGGAATAAAAAGGTGCAGCCCAAACTATTTAAACCCTTCTTCATTCTATCAACCAAAATAAAAATGGTGCCACAGGGATTTGACCCTGCAACCTCCTGCTACATAGTGCCTTAGCGCAAGCTCGACAACCAACTAGGCTAGCCACCTAGATGAGACTAAAGTCACAACATAAATATTATAAATTCTCTTTTTCACTTGCTACCACCAAACGTGCTCTTCTCCTCCTCTTCTACCTATCGCTCGATTTTTGCACGAAGGAGATTCAAATTTTCCACACACCAAAATGAATTTGATAGCCTTTTAAATATGCATTTTATTTAGCACCCAAAGAGGTCGGCTATGCATTTTATTTAGCGCCCAAGGAGGTCGGCCTTAGTATTTTAAATATTTGAATTTTCAAACTTTGCATTGGTGTTCTCAAGGAGGTCATCCAACCTTTTAACCTTTAAATATTAAACTTCTGAATTATATTTAAATCCTTTGATTTAAATATGACCTTCCACTTTTTCAAACTTTTATATATTTAAATCCTCTTGATTTAAATATAACCCTCCACCTTAATATTTAAATATTTCATTTAAATATTAAAGTATATCTCTGCCTTTATGACAACTTTACCATTTCATCCTTTGAAGATATTTCTGCCTTTGACACCTCTGAAGATATCTCTGCCTTTATTATTAATGACAACTCAACATTTCATCCTTGAAGATATTTTTACCTTTGACATCAATGACAACTCAATATTTCTAACAATCTCCCCCTTTGTCATTGATGGCAACCCTATTATGAAACTATCTTGTATTGCAATATGATCACAAATTTCTCCCCCTTACTAAAAACTCTCCCCTTTGACATCAATGGCAAAGGCTCCTTGGGGCTTGTAAGATAAGACACTAAACACAACCCCCTCACCACCTCCTTTTCTTGAGGCTTTAATTATGGGATGGGAGTGAAACTCCCAAATTACTATGCTCCTCTTCTTGCTTTATTTTCTTTCTCCAAACTTTGGAGGTCATACCCTTTTGAACTTTTTGACCATTCTCCTTTTTGCTTGATTTCAAAAATTTAGGGAACACTATTCTACACCATTTAGTTGTATGCCCAAAATTGTTACAATTGTAACAAATGATATTGTAGTCCATGAGAGGTGTATATATATTAATATCTCTTCTTCAATTTAAAAATATATATACAAATTAAATATATTATAAAAAAAAAAAAAAAAAAAAAATATAAATAATAAAAATAAGGAGGATATGGTTGCATGCTTCTTTCTTTGCTATTTCTGTGATGGTCCATGTTCCTTGATGGTGCATTGTTTTCTTCCTCATTGATGCTTCCACTTCTACATACATTAGCATAGGTCTTAGGTTCTTCTTCAATTATTTTCTTTGATGCTTCTATTTCTTTTGAGCTTGACTCCCCCTTTTGTTTCTCTTGACCTTCTTCAAAACCAAGTCCAGTCTTCATAAATGGAGATCTCTGTGCTTTGATAATATCATCCAAGTTTTTTGAGCTTTTCCTAAACTGATATATCTTATCATTAAAATTTTCAAGTCCCTTCCTTAGAATGACAACTTCATGTTCTAGTCTTTCACACTCTAGCTCTTTTGCCTTTAACTGTTCAGCCATACCTTCTTCAATTCTCCTTGCCTCTTCAACCTTTACTTTTAAGTCGGTGAGATCTTGTAGAAGCTTTGCCTTTGTTTTCTCATCCTCTTGTACTTGAGCCTTCAATCTTGAGTTCTTCTTTCTAACCCTCTTCAACTCTTCAAGAGCAACAATAAGTTCCTCTTCTATGTCAACTGTGGCTTCCTCTTCATCTTCTAAATCTTTCTCTTCTTCTTGGTCTTCAACAACAGGATCATCTTCTTTCTCTTCTATGGCCAAAAATAAGATTTCTTCTCTTTCACTATCAGAGAGGCTTTCATCACTGTCATTGGAAGCATTGCTTGCTTCTTCAACATAAAAACTTTTCTTGTGTCTTTGAAAGATCTTCTTCTCATGCTTGTTTTGACCATACCTATTTTTCTTTTCATGATAAAATATTCTTTCTTTCTTTTTCTCATATTCCTTTTCTTCTTCACTACTACTACTTCTAGCTTATGGACAATTAGATGCATAATGACCAAAGTTACCACAATTAAAACATTTCATAGACTGCATACCTTTGTGTTTTCTTGGACCCTTTTTATTTCTTCGCACAAAGTTAGCTTCTTCTCCACTATTCTTCACTTGATTCTTGTTCTTTATTCTTTGCCTTCTTTGAAGCTTTGAATGTTGCTTCTCATTTGGATGTTTGATATTTTTCTATCCTCATCTCATAGGCTATGAGAATCCCATGTAGCTCATCCATGCTCAAAGTTTTGAGATCCTTCATTTCTTCAATTGTTGAAACCTTTGCATCAAACCTCATGGGAAGTGACCTCAAGATTTTTTGAACAATCTTAGAGTCTTCAATACTTTCTCCAAGTCCATGAATGGTGTTGACAACCTCATCAACATGAAGTAGATACCTAGCAATATCTTCCTCATATTTCATCTTCAAGTCTTCAAACTTCCTCCTATGGGTTTGAAGTTTTGCCATCTTAACCTTGTCGTCTCCTTCATATGTTCTCTGTAACTTATCCCATATTTCTTTTGCTGAAGTGCATTGCATGAATTTCACAAAATTTGATTCACATAATCCACTTAAGATTGCATTCATTGCCTTGGCATTATTTTCATATGGTTTCTTACCATTTGCATTTGTGGGAGGAGTTGTAGGTGTTGTGAACCCATTCTCAATGGATTTCCATATATCATATCCATGTGCCATCAAATAAGTCTTCATCCTCATACTCCAGAAAGCATAGTTAGTCCCATCAAACAATGGAGCTCTATTTGATGAAAACCCTTCCTGATGAGCCATTTGTGTTCTTGTAAGATCTTCCTTCAAGTTGTTAGGCTTTCATGAAGGAACCCACTCTGATACCAATTGAAGAACACAAGCTTATACTGAGAGGGGGGTGAACAGTATAAGATAAAAATTTTACTTTTCTTTCCAAAGCAATAACTTCAAATATCATCAATTGCAATAATGAAATAATGCACAAATCACCACACACATAAGAGACACAGATTTAACGTGGTTCACCCAATATGGGCTACATCCATGAAGAAATATTGCTTATAAATTTCTCAACAAATTTTATGGGCTCCAACCCACAGGAGACACCAATCCCCTATTACAATATTCATGGACACCAATCCATAGGAGACACCAATCCCTCTCAAGTTTGTAGACACCAATCCCCTCTCAAGTTCATGGACACCAATCCATAGGAGACACCAATCCCCTCTCAAGTTCATGGACACCAATCCACAGGAGACACCAATCCCCTCTCAAGTTCATGGACACCAATCCATAGGAGACACCAATCCTCTCTAGTTTTTGGACACCAATCCACAGGAGACACCAATCCCTCTCTCTAGTTCATGGACACCAATCCATAGGAAACACCAATCCCCTCTTTAATCAGGAGACACCAATCCCCTCTACTAGTTCATGGACACCAATCCATAGGAGACACCAATCCCCTCTACTCTCCTAAATACTACTAAATCTCTCCTAAAGCTTATCATAATATTTCTCACAACTCTTGCTCAAATTAACTCCAAAATATGCTCATAATACTTCTCACAACTCTGCTCAAATCAGCTCCATAACCTGCTCACAAATCCTACTCACAACTCTGCTCAAATTAGCTCCTAACCTCATAATATCTCTCAAATATTCTCCAAAACCTTCTCAAATATACTCACAAAACCTACTCAAATCTACTCAAAAAACCTACTCATAAAAGTTGCTCAACATCTCCAAACTACTCTAAATTGCTCAAATTTCAAACCCTTAAAAACTACTCATCTACTCCCAAATCTTGCATGCATACAATGCTCATCTATTCCCAAATATTACATACAAAACAATGCTCATCTATTCCCAAATATTGCATACAAAACAATGCTCATCTATTCCCAAATATTGCATAATGATGTCATCAAGTTCTTCACCTATTCTTCAATGTGCTTTCCTCAACTAAAGCAATTCAGACATATTCTACCCAAAATTATTTTATCTTCATGAACATATAGAGAATGATATGCACTAACAAATGCCCAATATGTTCTTCACATTCATTAAGTCTATCACTTTCACATGTCTCACATTTATTACATCAAAAGGTAGCTTTAGTCTAGCACTTGATAACTGACCTAGTAATTGTTGATTTGCACCTTTCCTTCAAAACCAATCACAGTGCACAAATCTATCCTTTTCATCTACTCCCAAAATCAATCATGAACAATGCACAATTTTTTCTCAAATATGATCTATAACCCTTGCACATTTACTCACAATTTCAATCAAAGGCAATGCACAAATTTGCTCTAAAATATGATCTATAATCCTTGCACATTTATTTCCAATTTCAAGCAAAAATAATGCACATCCAATAATTCCTTATACCTCCCACTATATGACAACAAAAATATTTTCCTCAAATTGCATTAAACCACTTTGATAAAGGAATTAAATCACCATACCTCTAAATCTACCTCAATGATGATGATGAGCTTTTTGCATGAGCTTTCCAAACCAATCTTAACAAAATAATTTTCCTTTTGTTTGTGCCTTCAAAAACTGGTTAGCAATTCTCTTTTCTTTTCTTGATTAAATATCAAATCAACCACTTTTAAAAACCCTTATCAAAAACATACACAATAAAGCTTAAAAATCACTCCTTATATCTCCCTTTTGAAACTCACAATATAAAGCTTTATTAATAACAAAAACCCTTTATATCTCCTTTTATAACATGCAAAATACAACTTTTAAAAATAACAACCTCATACCTTATAACTCCCTTTTATAGCATGCAAAAATTCATTTTAAAATAATCATTACACACCTTATATCTCCCACTCAAAGTATGCAAAATATAATCACGACACACCTTATATCTCCCACTCAATTAAATCAAATAAAATTTTTGCCCTTACCTCGCATAGCAAAAACCACCAAACGCGCATGGAGGAGATTCGATCTCCCAACTTCTGCCAACACAGCACCCTAGCATAGGCTAGGTGACCAAACGAGCTACCTCGATGGGTGGAATAAAAGGCGCAACCTAAACTATTTAAACCCTTCTTCGTTCTATCAACCAAAACAAAAATGGTGCTACGGGGATTCGACCCTGCAACCTCCTGCTACACAGTGCCTTAGCGCAAGCTCGACAACCGACTGGGCTAGCCACCCGGATGAGACTAAAGTCATAGCATAAATATTATAAATTCTCTTTTTTGCTCGCTGCCACCAAATGTGCTCTTCTCCTCCTCTTCTACCTGTTGCTCGATTTTTGCATGAAGGAGATTCAAATTTTCCACCATAGCCAAAATGAATTTGATAGCCTTTTAAATATGCATTTTATTTAGCACCCAAAGAGGTTGGCTATGCATTTTATTTAGCGCCCAAGGAGGTCGGCCTTAGTATTTTAAATATTTGAATTTTCAAACTTTGCATTGGTGTTCTCAAGGAGGTCGTCCAACCTTTTAACCTTTAAATATTAAACTTTTGAATTATATTTAAATCCTTTGATTTAAATATGACCTTCCACTTTTTCAAACTTTTATATATTTAAATCCTCTTGATTTAAATATAACCCTCCACCTTAATATTTAAATATTTCATTTAAATATTAAAGTATATCTCTACCTTTATGATAATTTTACCATTTCATCCTTTGAAGATATTTCTGCCTTTGACACCTTTGAAGATATCTCTGCCTTTATTATTAATGACAACTCAACATTTCATCCTTGAAGATATTTCTGCCTTTGACATCAATGACAACTCAATATTTCTAACAAGACTTTAGTATTCAATATGGATTTTCTTCATCTACTTATGCTTGGTCTTCAGAGTCTTCTTCTTCTTCTGCATTCTTTGTATTCAGGTTTAGTAGGTAATTTGTGTCTTCATATGATGCAGAGTAGGATGTAGCTAGGCCTTCTATTCTCATTGGATAATCTTTGATATTTTTATATTCATCTTCTATCCAGCCACCTTTGAAATCCTCCTTGCAAGTATCTTCATTTGATTCTGATTGTTGATGAATAAGTAGGGCATGATGCAATTGTCCTCTCGTTCTTTTGTGCTTGCCTTCTTGGTGTGCTAGTTTTTCCTCTATTGAATTAATCTTCATGTCTTGATTCCTTTTTGCATGTCTCTTCTTCTTTTTTCTTCTTTTCTTGTTATTTTGCTTTGATGTAGGTGAAACCTCAACTTTAAAACAAGTTAGTCTATCATCACAAAAATATTGTCTTTTAACATCAGCTTGTTTCTTGTGTTGAGTAAGTACGAACACAATTAATGATAGATAAATCATCAAATATTCTTTTGGAGAAAAAATAACCAATCTTTGTGAGTTCCACCATGCTATGAAGAGAATTTCATGAAGATAGTTAATTAAGGCCATAAAGTTGCCTTCTTTGGCTTCCTTAAGAAATAAGGAGAATTTCATCTTATCATTAGAAGGTTGATACTTGTATCCTTCTAAATTAATCTATTAGGTTTTGGGAGTAGAATTCCATTTCATGGAATAGTTCTTCATTATTGAATGCTTTCCTCAAAATCTCATCCATAATGCTTCTTTGGAATCAAAATTTGATAGGACCTTAATAGTCTTATCTTATGGCTCCCTAGTAATAAGAGTATGATGTAGTGCTTTTGTAAGAATATAGTTCAAATTTGGTTGATTTTGTACAAGTTTTGCAAGAATCAAAAATCAACTTTTAACACCTTATTACTCCTAATTGAACTAAGCACTATTTCAATTTTTGAAGAGGTTTTGATGTTGGAAATATTTTGTCCCTTTTTAGATATTTGAGACAAGTAAAAATAAATTTATCCAACCTTAATAAAATCCCTTAATAACCTCTTTTATATCCCTTGGATTATTTCTAATTTCCAAATAAAATAAATTTGATGGAGTAACCCTTATGACTCCCAAGTTTGGAAAATTAGAGAAATGATAATAATATTTGCAATATAGTTTAATCCAAGTTAAATTCCTTATTCCTCCTAAGTAAGATTGCAAATATTAAAATAATAAGATAAGTCACCCCTTTAGCTTTCAAAACCCTAAGTTTTAACCTTAGTTTATAATCCTTATAACTCCAACTTATGAAAGCAATAATTAATGGGATTTAGACCTTACCTTATACGCAATATCTCCTTGATGTTTGGTGCTTTCCATGGCTGAATATAATAGCATCTAAAATGTACCTCGAGCACTTGGTTAATGGAGATTCAATGGAATGCTAGACATAAATGTTGTACGTAGGTGCTGAATTGTTGACCTTCCAAAAATGGGGAGC
The DNA here is from genome assembly GCA_028583015.1 of Wollemia nobilis. Taxonomy (NCBI): domain Eukaryota; kingdom Viridiplantae; phylum Streptophyta; class Pinopsida; order Araucariales; family Araucariaceae; genus Wollemia; species Wollemia nobilis. The sequence continues at coordinate 2,010,868 of JAQPPZ010001870.1, forward strand.
TTTTAATGCTCCTTCTCCTTTGTCTTCCATGCTACAATTCGAACATTTCTGTTGCTTCTCTCACGCCTTGATTGTGCTACGTTCTTCCTTCGAACATCTTGACTATGCTTCACTCTTGCATGTTGGTCTTGGACTAAAAGATACCTTTTAAGCAATGTTGATCATAGGCATTGTGACAAGTGTCACGTTCGTTGCAAGTGAGCGCTCCCTTATTTATGTAATGCTCTAGAATCTTTGTCCAATGCTTCTTGAAAATGTATAGGCCCTTGTGTGAAGCTGGTGAAGAATACCAAGTGGCATGTCTTTGCTTGTAACTCCTTCGTAGAAGCCTCTAGAACGTTGAGAGGAATGATGACTAGAATGCCAAATGTCATTTTTGCATGGAGACCATTCTTGTAATACCTTCGAAGATGGAGATTATAACTCCATAACTTTCTTGCTTTGCAATGTTGCTTGGGCAGCAAGCAAGCTTTCTTTTTCGTAGGTGGATGGGCGATGCGCTACGGAGCTTGGATGGTAGTTCGACGCTTCCTTTGGTGAGTGGTCTTCTCCAAGATTGAGACCATGAGATGTAACACCTTTCTCCCTTTCTTTTATACCTCCAAACACATTGTTTTTCCTATTGCTATTTTGATGTCCTTTTTGAGATTGATTTGCACTCGCTTGTCTACGTAAATGTGGCTCATGGATGATCTAAAATGAGCTTTGATTCTGTAGGTATGTACATCCAAGATGAGCCCTTGAATGGCTCCTTCTAGCTTGGGAGGAAGAGTGCTGACGTCCAGCCTTTGTTGGCTGTTCTTTTCCCTATAGGAAAATGTGCCCTAATATGGCACTTTCAAATCTGCACTTATGTTGTCAAAAACCATATTAGAGTAGTGCAAGATAATGTATTATATTTTGTATAATAAGGCTTTTAATATACCTTCTTTTGCACTCTATTTCTAGATTGTTAAATTTTGGTTTTGTGGTAGATTTCTTGCAATACAAGGGTTTGAGGTTGTCTTTAACAATAGACACACCTTTCCCTTTTTACTTGGAAACTTTTGATAACAAGTCCAAGTTTCAATAACAGTAGATAGAAGTTCTTTTAATTGATGCAAATTTTCTGCATTTTTTTCTTTTGCATTCACTTGTAATGCTTTTGATTTTGAGACTCACCAAGTCTCACTTTCATAAGCTTCTATCTCTATTTTTGGTTAGTTATGTTCTTCTCCAAATCTGGAGGATTCTAACCCTTTTTGGTGGCTTCTATTGGCCACACCAAGTTGCAGATTTTTGTGCTTCAATAGTGTCTTTAGACACTTGATACAAATCAGACTTTGTGCCTTTCAAGAAACACAAAACTAATTTTCTTTTTGAGAGTGGTATAATAGTACAAGCTCTTTACTTTTAATGCACTAATATTACACCTTATCACTCCAATCAACTCTCAAAGAAATGCACTAATAATCTACTGCAACTAATCAAGAATAACCTAAAATGAATCTTTAGGAGTTATTCTGCAATTTCACTACAATCAATGTTGTAGGACTTAGTCTTTTTTTTTCAATAATAGATAATAGGTAGTTGATAGAAACTAATCTGGAATCTAATAAACTCCTAATAAATGTGCAATTGAATCCTTAAAAATAATATGTTTTTCTTTGCACTTTAGAAGACTAAAATCTAATTTCCTTTTTGCAACTTTAATACAATTTCAGGTGCTCTAATAAATCTAATAAGTAGTTCAATTTAATGAATATTTTTGCACCATAAGTTGCATACCTTTTTCTGTAGCTCTTCTCCCACCTTTGTAGAGGATGTAGACCTTGGTGTCTAGAAACACCAAGTTGCTACTTCCAATAAGATGTCCTGCACAACTCCTTCTTCACCAAATGATGGTCTCAAACTTTCTTTTATGAGCCTAGGATTTGGTGGCTTGTTCTCCTCTTGTGTTCTCCTCCTTATGCTATAGATTTGGAGAAGTCTATGTCTCTAGGGTGGTGCCTCCTTGCTATGAGAGGTAATCTTCAAATCTCCAATATTTGGTGAGCTTCTTCTATCTTCAAGTCCTCTTGCCGAGTTTTGACTTCAAGCAGGATCTTCTTCTAGGGTTTGGCACTCCTTGCCAAACTTCTTCTCATATTTGGCACTCCTTGCCAAATTCTCCTCTTGGGCTTGTTGTCAGATGGTGATAATTGTCCCAAGTCCTTCACTATCAAGGACTTCACCTAGATAGTGGATTTCTCCAATGAGTTCTCAAAGAACTCTCTTGATCTTCAACAAGGCTCTCCTAGCCTTTCCTGGATGCTCGATGAGACCTTCTCAAGGTCTTTGATCTAGCAGCTTCTGATGGTCTTCCTTTAGACCTTTTCTTCAACCTTCTACTTCTGGAAGTGTTGGTGGTGAGATCTTCTCCTAGATATTCTGATTCTGTTGCTTTTGGCTTCGAGTAGGACTCTCCTAGTCCTTCTTCTTCTTCTTCCAAGATTGGAAGTTCTTCAATGAGATCTTCTCTTGATATCTTCTCTTTTGCTTCAGGATTAAGCTGATTCTGAAGAAGATGCTCTTCCTAAATTTCTTGTAGGAAGTCTCCCAACTCACTGAATATTCTGTTCCTGCAACAAGAATATTAGTACTGAAATATTTAGTCTGCTTCTGAATCAGATATTCTTCTCGAATTCTTCTTCAGGATCAAGGCTTCTGTGGCCTATTTTGATGTTAAGGCTTCTATGGCCTTTTTCAGTACCAAGGCTCCTATGGCCTTTTTAGTATCAAGGCTACTATGGCCTTTTCAATATCAAGGCTTCTGTGGCCTTTTTAGTATAAGACTTATGTGGCTTCTTTTGCAAGGCTTCTATGGCCTTTCTATCAAGGCTCTTATGGTTTGTTCTACAAGGCTTCTATGGCCTTTATGTATCAAGGCTCTTGTGGCATATTCTTCAAGTGTGGATTTTTGCAATCCAGCAATGGAGATCTTCAGTCTCCTATCTTCACCATGATCCTTCACTAGAAGTCTTCTTCCATAGTATTCTTCTCTCACATGATGAACTAACCTCTACACTATGAGGGCACGCCGACCATCGAGCAACGAAGTTGGAGTCTCCTAGATTTCTATCATAGGAGGAGTCCCAATCCTCTGAGGATTAATTTCCTACAACAAAAGAAACTTTAGGCACCAGTTAGAAAATTCTATATGACCTGGATGATCTTCACTAGATGATCTATCAATCTAGTGGATTGAAATGTTGAGTCCTAGTCTTCACGAGTTTTCATAACAACTCTATGGAAAAGACTCTAGACGAAAATGATCTCAGTATTTTCTAAAACTAAGATTCCTTTTAGTCCTATCTTTGTGACTCTCCCAAAATCTACCACCTAGATACTCCTGAGATATTTTGCCAGTGGTTGGTCCAATGGCGCATCAGTTTGACAAAACTCTCAGGCAAACCAACAATGGTGGTTTCCCTATTGACCTGCACATACTAGATCTACCGTGGCTCTGATACCACTATTAGCTTTTGATGAATGAGCCATGAGAGATAACAATCACAAGATGCAGAATAACATGCAAGAAAGTAAATCTACTAGATGACTAAGTATGTTGAAATATAAAACATATAAAATATTACAATGTAGCTATGGAGGAAGTGAGCACTCCATTAACAAAGCTACAGATCTACATCATATCCATCACTAGTAAATGGTGTGGAACACAATCCACTAACCTACGCTATCTAACAATATCTCCTAGTTGTCCTATCTATCTATCTAAGAGGCCATCCTTATATATGCAAAATAGGATGCTTGCCCAACACTCTATCTAGTTGTGCATAGGACACCTTGCACATGTACAACTTGCACATGGACACTTGTCCATTTATTACAATGCATGTAGTCACTAGATAACTTGCACAGGAAGTAATCTAGGTATGTATCTTGGAGGATACATTTACATAACCCAAATGATGGAATAGACATTATTTCCAACATTTTCCACAACAAGCGTTACTTTTCCAACATTCTCCCCCTTAATGCTTAATGTTCTAATTTTCAATTTCATGAAGAAAACTCTCAACTTGTTATTGCAAGTATACCTACACTTGTGCATTTACATTCATATATTTTTTAATCACTTTTTAGTAACTTTATTTTCTTTTTCAATATGGGTTTGATCCCACAACTCAACTAGAAGTGTCTTTATGGTAACCTTCTCATCATATCACTGCATGGATAACCAGTTGCTCCAACCGCTAAGTATAATAGAGTAGATCATTGCTTATAAGGTTCACTCCATTTTTTATGCATCAACCCTTTTGTCTTTCTTCTCTCATGTGTGGGACCTTGCTTCTACCACACATAACCTTCATCCAACGATTCTCATCACTCCCCTTTCTCCTTGGGGATACTCTTGATGTTGCTCTTTCTATTTTAACGTAGCTTCTACTTCTGCTTGTCTTCTTCAATTTGATTACTTTTTCTCTCATACCCTATTAAAGATATGAACCAACTAGGACTTGAATCTAGGACCTCCATCTATTGAGGTTGCTCTGTCTATGAGGTTTTGGCTCCTCTTTGAACTAGCCTATGATTCGAACGCATGATTACTTCTACTCATTGCTCCAACATCCCCCTTAAGCCACTTTATAAATGCTTGGGACTTTTGGCTTCAACACCAACTTTGAGGTTTAACATTGGCTTTGATACCAATTGAAGAAATCAAATGCTATGATGCCAAATGTAATTTTATAGAGAAAGGAAAATATATGTGCATAATAGAAAAGATAAGGAACCAAATGCTTATGCAAAAAACACAAACTATAGTTGCAATACATATAATTTTATTCATTGATTCACTGCCTTGCAATATAATATTCTTCAATACATCTTGATATTTCAAACTTTGTTTCTCGATGCTTCTACATCACTTTGAAAACCATAGTTACTAAAAAAAAATTATTGATGCTTCTACGCCACTTTCAAAACCATAATCACAACCCCACACAATTTAATCTAACTATGCATAAGTTAATTGCTCCATCTAAAAATGATGGATAAATAAATAATTAATAGGAAATATACCAATATATAAATTTATTACAATACTAATATTTTTATTTATACTTTTCATACACTTTTTATTTTCTAATTATTTTTTTATTTTTTTATCTCTTTAAATGTAAGCGTTAATTTTCCAACCCTTTGCCACGTCGACGACATACAACATATGAAATAATAACATTACCGACTTGTTTGTTCTGGCATGTTTCTGATCATGTCTATCGATTGCCTGTGGACTTCTTCTCCACTAACATAGCATGTATTATAGGAAGAGACTTGAGAGCAGGGATGGAATTTAAAAAAAAAATACCTATTACTAGGAATTTTTATTGACAGTTAAATTTTTTTATTGATTTTTATATTACGGTTTAAAATTTTATTTACTTTTCAAATTTTTTTTAAAGATGATAGTGATTTCATATTTTCTATAAAGAAAGAGGATCAAATTTATTTTGAAAGATTACTTATTCATAAAATTAACAGTCATAGTAATAATCATGGAATCACAATCTAACTTTAAGGAATGGAGTGAAAGAAGGTTGAACCAAAAGTAGTTGTGTTAACAAATACCTACCCGTTTTAATCTCATATAACCAATTAACAAATATCGTTTAAGTAGAAATACGTTGAAATAAAACAATTTAATGCACAAAACATTGTTGTGAGTCGTTTTCTGACAATGCATTCTACCAAACATTAACACCAACCAATTGGATTTGTTTTTTGCCTACAATTAGAAGCTTCTTTCTGCTATGACAATTATGCTAACAAATGATTGAAAAAGAGCTAGGACTGCCCTAGATTAATATTGAAGAGGACGATATCTTTACATAAAATGATTTTAAGTTTTGCTTGTCTTGATAGTTTTACAGTGACTCCATGAGTCCTGGCATTGGAATGCAATGCATGGTTTAATACTTTAATACCCATTTTCCTTGAACATATTGCCAAAGTTCACTACCTCCTCTAAATATGGTAAAAACACAACTAAACAACCACTACATTTCTCCATTTACATATACGTCACCAACGTGCCAAATATCAATTATAAGTTTCTTTGACCCATAGAACAAAATCAAAGAAAATATCAATTAGTTGTAAATTTAGATTTTTGAAAAAAAATCACCTGTAAAATTGTGTGACTTGAAAACTAAAATCCTCTGTAATAAAACTAATTTTTTTCCTCTTTATAACTAACATCTCTGCCTCATCACATTTACTCACCCCACCCTATGCGTTATTGCAATTCTTGTGACCCCATACGTTACAAAAGTACCCCACACTGCCCTGTGTGCTTCGATTATTAGAGAGGGAATTAATTTAAATTATTATTTGTTGTCTTTGATGGGCCGTGCGCAGCGACAGCTCACGGGAGCACTGCCTATTACTTCTCCCACGTTACCACTCGCCAATGAGATATGGAGATACTTCTCCCACGTTACCACTCTCCAATGAGGTATGGAGAGTGGAAGTGCAAGTTGCAAGCTTTTCCTTCAACTAACCAGACGTCGACCCTGTTTAATGTTGGAAGCGGCTGTCAACTAAAATTCCGCTCAAAATCTTGGGAGTGGTCAGCCACGTGTCTCCGTAGGAAACGATTGTTACTTCGTCGGTCAACAATGGTGACCATACCGACTACACAGTAGAAAGACGTTGTTGACTTGGTAAGCGTAGTAGAGACAGCAGAATTGAATATTCCCACCGGCTCCCATTAAGAAAGAAAGAAAAAAACAAAAGACCGGTATGACAAGTGCCACATAGCGGTTTTGTCGTGCTTTTTCTTTTGCTTCTAGATGAAGGCTACGCACGCATTTAAGAAAGATAAAAGACGTCCAACGCCCATGGTTTTTTTTTTTTTTAAGTTATACAATAGGAATGGAATCCTTCAAAATTTTGAGTTTGATTTTTTATAATTTTATTTCATTTTCATATCAACAGGTGTTTGGGATTCGCACATTTTATTGTGTGGTCTGCAAGAGGATTTAAATCAGATTACTACCTTTACAATGGGTTGACTTTATTTAAAGTTTGAACCTAAATCTTTTCTTAGTAAGTGCATCTAGTGCATGTCATTTTACACTAAGTGGGTTTTAAAATAAAATACTTTTGAGACTCAAACTTTATTTTTTTGTTACATGGAGGAGTTGGTTACAACCATTATTTTTAGTAATTGGTAAGTGCAAGGTTCAAACCACAGGACTGCTTCCAATAAGTCTAATAGTCTCGTTATTGTTGTTGATCCGATGTGAGATGAAGACCACTGGTCGCTTAGTATTCATACCATCATCATCGATCTGGCACATACTCAGAGGATTCAAATCAGATTACTTCCTTTGCTAAATAGCACCCCAAGGTTTAAACCTAGGTCTCTTCTTGGTAAGTGTCCAACCACACTAACACTGCCAATCTACTAATCCACTTAGATCCGATTCAAACTGATTTAAACCTAAATCTCTTCTTGATAAGTACCCAACCACTTACCAATCCACTATCACTTAGATCCGACTTGAAAAACGTGCAACAAAACAAGGGTTTACCTCGGTATAGAGAGCAAATACTTGGGATTTTTCGTTCCAAATACCCGATCTGGCACATACTCAGAGGATTCAGATCAAACTACTTCCTTTGCTAAATAGCACCCCAAGGTTTAAACTTAGGTCTCTTCTTGGTAAGTGTCCAACCACACTAACAGTGCCAATCTACTAATCCACTTAGATCCGATTCAAACTGATTTAAACCTAAATCTCTTCTTGATAAGTACCCAACCACTTACCAATCCTTCCGACTTGAAAAACGTGTAGCAAAACAAGGGTTTACCTCGGTATAGAGAGCAAATACTTGGGATTTTTCGTTCCAAATACTTGGGTTCTCCTTTGTTAAAAAAATAAAATTAGGGTGTTATTTCATAGGCAGCAAGGGTTTTACCCCTTTCTCAATAAATTACTAAATCTATATGAGAAAAACCAACCATATGACATGAATTTGTATTGTAATATTTAATTCATGCAAAGTTTTTAAAGCAAAGAGTATATATTTTTCGTTTTATTATTTTAAATAAAATTTAAATTTATGTTATATTAACGTAATGTCGTGCTTATATCAATTAATAAAGTGTTGTTTATTATTGTTTCAAGAGGATAGTGTAACGGATTGTGTTTTGGTATTTTGGGAGGTCCAAGGTTCAAACCGGCGAGTGTGTGAGGGATGTGTTAAATTCCCTATTGATAAGCATAGCAAAGGGTCATGGCTAGGGGAACCTCTTCAGCCTTGCGTTGGTAGTAGGGGTTTCTCACACTAACCAAATTAAAAAAAAAATGTTTGTTTATATTATTATTTTGATTAGTGTGAGAAACTCTTACTTTTTGAGGGGTCATGGTTGGGGGCAGCCTCCTCAACCCTTGTGCGTTGGTCACAGGGGTTTCTCACACTAACCAAATAAAAAAAAGTGTGTGTTTTATTATTATTATTTTGATTAGTGTAAGAAACCTTTATTTTAAGAGGGGTCATGGTTGGGGGAGCCTACTCAGTCTTGGTCGTAGGGGTTTCTAATACTAATCAAATAAAAAAATGTTGTTTATTGTTATTATTTTGATTAGTATGAGAAGCCCTTACGATCGACGCTTAAAGTTAGGTATCCCATCCCAACCATGACTTCTCATGAGGGTGAGAGTTAAGCTTATCAATAGGGGTCAAACACACAACCATACACACCCACCAAATAAAAAAATGTTGTTTATTATTATTATTCTCAACCATGACTTCTCATAAAGATGAGAATTAAGCTTATTGATTATCAATAAGGGCCACCATACACACCCACCAAATAAAAAAAATGTTGTTTTTTATTATTATTATTTTGATTAGAGTTAGTAAAGGTTTCACACTGACCAAATAAAAAAAAATGCTGTTTATTATTATTATTTTGATTAGTGTGAGAAACCTTTAAGATTGGGGCTTAAGGTTGGGTACCCCCATCCCAACCATGACTTCTCATAAGGGTGAGAGTTAAGCTTATCAATGGGGTCAAACACACAACCTTACACACATCCACTCCCTCACACACTCGTCCAAACCACGGTTTAAACCTTGAACCTCGTAAAGAAGAGCCAAAGCCCAAACTGTTGCACTGTTCCTTGGGATATTTATTTTTATTTTTTAATACATAGAGAAATAGGTAACATCATTGGGTGTTGCCACTATAAACCGTAGCCTGTTGGGTTAGACAAAGTCCATGTAACCTCGATCCCAAGGCATCGAACTAGGCCCGTACTGTTGCTCTATCCCCTCGAGACATATATATTTTTATTTTTCCAATACATAGGGAAATAGGTAACATCATGGGTGTTGTTTAGACATTTTTTATTTTTTAATACATAAAAAAATAGGTAACATCATTGGGTGTTGTCACTATAAACCGTAGCCTGTTGGGTTAGGCAAAGTCCATGTAACCTCGACCTCAAGGCATCGAACTAGGCTTAAATCGTTGCTCCATCCCCTCTGACATTTATTTTTATTTTATTAATACATAGGAAAATAGGTAACATCATGGGTGTTACCACTATAAATCATAGTCCGCTAGGTTAAACAAAGTTAATCACTATAAATCGTAGTCCGTTGGGTTAAACAAAGTTAATGGAACCGCAACCCCAACCCCGACCTTGATTCTAAAACATTGAATTAGGACATCTAACCGACAAACACTTGATCGTTGCTATCCAACCTATCTCCTTATGGGTAAAATAGTTTTTTTTGAACCTTAAACCTTTAAAAAAAAAAAAAAAACCAAACCCCTAATTATTTTGGAAAACCATGATTTGGATATGGGTAAAATAGTTTTTTTCAACCTTAAACCTTTAAAAAAAAAAAAAAACCAAACCCCTAATAATTTTGGAAAACCAAAACCCAAATCATGACGATATGCGTATCAGGAAGATAAGTTCAAATGAAGAAGTTTAGGAAAATAAGCAATGATTTTTCAAATTATGTTTTGTCTAAATGAAAGCGTATTCTTTTTGTATTCAAATGAAGTTTAGGAAAATAAGCAATGTTTTTTCAAATTATGTTTATCATAGGGATAATGAATGAAACCCAAAAAATACTTAATAATTTTTAAATTTAAAAAAAAAATTCCCACGATATGTAAGTGTTTATATTACAGCCAAGAGTTTGTATATTCATTCTAGAGTAAAGGGGTTTTTTTATGACGTTTTCCAAACTCAATTATTTCTTTAAAAAATTGAATTTAGATATAACTCTACTTTAAAGAGAAAAGTAAAAAAAAAATGGGTCTTAGTGGGTTGGGATAAAGTCACTCAGTCCAAGGTAAAAGGTGGATTGGGGCTGAGAGGATCCAAGTTAAATAATTAAGCCTTGGCTGAAAAGTTGTATTGGAGGTGGATTTCCCATTATTCAGTAGAATTCTCACGAGTAAATATTTGGGTCAAGTTAACCCCAATGAGGTGGGCCGTTTCCCTCTGGATGGTACTGGATCCTTAGTATGGCAGGCTCTTAAGCTAGGATCTCAGGTTATTAAAGATCAGCTGTTTTGGAAAGTGGGGAGAGGGGAGAAGGCCCATTTCTGGACTGATTCTTGGGATTAGTATCCACCCATCATTGTTGAGTTCCCCGAGTTACTTCCAATAAAATTTGCCATAGAAATCATGGGTTGGGTCCAAATTGAAAGTTATTTCAACACTTCTAAGCTGGGGGAGTATAGGTTTAAGAAGTTTAAGAGGTTGGAGGAGTGACCAATTCCTATCCCCCCGGAGTTGGCACCCATCTTATCCAAAATCTTAACAGAAAGGTCTCTCACAGGGAGAGACGAGGAGGATGAATTAGCTTGGGGCTATGGGAGCCTTGGTGTTTGTACAGTGAAGGACGGAAATGACAAGATCCTCCTAGACCCTCCCCCCATTCTTTTTCGGTTGAGGATTGGTGAAAGATTTGGCACTCTAAGGGCTGGCCGAAAGTAAACTTTTTTGCTTGGCAGTTTATGCACAATGGTATTCTCACTTTTGACAATCTCAGACGTAGAGGAATCATCGGCCCTTTTCAATGTGTTTTATGCCATAAGAACGAAGAAACAGCTGATCACCTGATGTTTGAGTGCCCTTTCACGCGTCAGATTTGGAAGCGTTGGCTTTCTCATTATAAAATCCAGGTTAATGGTGACATGAATCGGACTAATATTTGGGAAATATGGAAGCGGGGTAGATTTACATCCAAAGCTCTTCAAATTGGGTGGGAGCTTGGTTTAAACTTCATTTGGTGGCAAGTGCGGTTGGAGAGAAACGCTAGAATTTTTAGAAAAACCTTTTCCTCACTAGATGGAGTTTGGTAGGTCATTTGGAGCAAAGTCACCGAAACTGTTGTCGTCTACGCTAAAGAGGAAACTCGGGTTGTTCCTGGTCCAATGGAAGAGGGAGTTGACCAGAGAGAGGGACAGAATAGAACCAGTTGGAAATCACCCCCAGAAGGCTGGATTAAAATCAATACTGATGGAGCTGCAAAGGGCAATACGGGTAGCGCCGTTATTGACATGGTCTGCCAGAATCATGAAGGAACAGTGCTTTATTGGGAACTACAGGGTTTGGGTAGAGCCACAAATAATGAAGCAGAAGCCATTGCTATCAAATCTGCCTTTATTTGGGTAGTTACTCAGGGTCACAGGAGGATAATTCTTGAATCTGATTCTCAAATTCTAGTTGGAGCTCTAGACTGCATGAGGAAATTTTCGTTGAATGCTTGGAGGTTGAGGATTCTAGTCTCTCAAATCAAGAACTTATGGAGGGAATTAAATGATGTGATTCCCGTATATGTGAGCAGAGATTTCAACAAAGCGGCCGATTTTCTGGCTAAGATGGGTGCTGGGAAAGAGGTAGGGGTGCAGCTGCACAGTGACATGCCTATTGCAGATGAGGTGATTAGGCAGGGCCTTGAAAGATCCTTGAGACAATGATCAATGAAAAAGCTAAGTATGGTTTTTGTCGCGATTTCGCGACCTGTTGTGCCATCGCGGCCATTGGCGGAAAGCTGTCGCGATATCACATGTTGTGTCGTTGCGGCTACTGGAGAAAATTTGTCGTGATATCGTGACATGTTGCGCTGCCACGGCCAATGTGGGAAAATTGTCACGATATCGTGACATGTTGCGCCGTTGCGACCGCCGAGGAAAAGTTATTGCGATGTCGCGACATGTTGCGTCGTCACGGCCAAGGGAGGAAAGTTGTCGCGATATCGCGACATGTTGCATCGTCGCTGCCGTCGAGGGAAAGTTGTCGCGATATCGCGACATGTTGCGCTGTCGCGGCCGATGTGGGAAAGTTGTCGCGATATCGCGACATGTTGCACCGTCGCTGCCGTCGAGGGGAAGTTGTCGTTGAAAGATCCTTAAGACAATGATCAATGAAAAAGCTAAGTATGGTTTTTGTCGCGATTTCGCGACCTGTTGCGCCATCGCGGCCATTGGAGGAAAACTGTCACGATATCACGACATGTTGTGTCGTTGCGGCTGCTGGAGAAGAGTTGTCGTGATTTCGTGACATATTGCACCGTTGCGGCCGAGGGAGGAAATTTGTCGCGATATCGCGACATGTTGTGCCATCGCGGCCGAGGGAGGAAAGTTGTCGCGATATCGCGACATGTTGCGCCGTCGCGGCCGTCGAGGGGATGTTGTCGCGATTTCGAGACATGTTGCGCCGTCACGGCCAAGGGAGGAAAATTGTCGCGATTTCGCGACATGTTGCGCCGTCATTGCCGCCGAGGGAAAGTTGTCGCGATATCGCGACATGTTGCGTCAACGCGGCCAAGGGAGGAAAATTGTCGCGATTTTGCGAAATGTTGCGCTGTCGCGGCCAAGGGAGGAAAGTTGTCTCGATTTCGCGAAATGTTACGCCGTCGCGGCCGTTGGAGGAAAGTTGTCGCGATTTCGCGACGTGTTGCGTCATTGTGGCTGCTGCTGGATTTTTGTCACGATATCGCGACATGTTGCTCCATCGTGGCCAAGGTTTGGTTTTTGTCGTGATTTCGCGACAGGTTGACTTTTTTGCGGTCAGAGGAGTCTTGTGTCGCGATTTCGCGACTTGTAGCTTTTTCGCGGACAGAGGTGAAGTTGGTGTTTGCTACGTGTTTTCACGATAAGTTGTTGTAACTGACCTATCAGCTCTCTCAGCTTGCTTGGTATTGGTTCAAGAGATTTGAATCCAGTGCAAATCTTCCTTTTCTTTTGTAATCATGTGCTTTCATTGTTTTCGGTTGGGATGTATCTTATCCCAATTGTAAATGTTCAATGTTTTAATACAAGTTTTTTTCAATTTTTTCAAAAAAAAAAAGAGAAAAGTAAAAATAGACATTGTTCCAAGCATAGCATTATGGTTAGGTAAGTTGAAAATTTGTGATTATTAATAAATTTATTGTGACATGTTACATCAAGTTTAATTTTACCATAATTTTCTCCTCCACTTTAATTGTATGTTAAAATGAGTGATGACTAAAAAAGATAAAGGTTTTGTAAGAGAGGTAGGGTTTCAACACTCAAATACTTATCTAGGAACATAAGTTAAAATAAATAAAATCACAATAATTTTTATGTCATGGAGTTTTCTTTTTTAGTTTTAATTGGTGATGTATAGAATAAGGATAAAGGATTTCACCTATCGTGTCCAAAATATCTTCAATTTGTCTCACATTTAACTTAATCTATAATTTTTATAAACAAACAAAAACAAAAACAAGATGGGAAGAGATTAAAGCAAACATTCTTTTATGTAAATGTTGGCAATTTTGGGTACTTTGGGTACATTGCCTTTGCTCAAGTGTATAAATTGTCATTGATGTCAAGAAGCTCTTGAAGGAATTTGATTTGATGTCAAATAATTTGTTTTGATGAAGGTTACGGCATGACAGTTTCAAAGGTCTTTTGTACACCCCAAGTTGGCAGGTTTAAATATTACAGGTGGATGCATTAGTTTAATGCATTTGGGTCCAGGAGGAAGTATTTATTTAAATAATTAAAAACCTTGTTAAGGTTCCCTTTAATTATTTTTAAATAAATATTAAATTATTGTTTAAAATGGTTTATCCTAACCCATGGCGCTATGTTTTAAGATTGTGGGCGCTAGCCAAGACCTCCACCGACGTGTTAAACTCCTCGCCGACGTCAAGAGCTTATGGTAAAAATGCATATAAATCTCCCTCGATGAAAATCAAGAATTATCCGATCCGCATTTTGAAAAGAGTTGCTCGTTGTGAATTCGTGATCTACTATTCGACTGTGTCTTCGTCGTTTTCGTGAATCCGTTGTTCATTTTTTTGTACTCGTCGTTTGTCGTAAATCCGTCGTAAGGTTTTCGTCTTCGTGTTTGCGTCAGAAGAAAGGGAGGCACTATTGTTTTATTTAATCCTGGCGCAGAAGGAACAAGGCTAACAACGTGAGGTTTAAACCTCACCGGGCGCCTTTGGCGCACCGATAGCGGCTAGGTTGTTGGCACGCTACCCAAATAGGAGGTTTCGCGTTCGAATAACACGAAAGGGTTTTTCATCGTGAAGTGGACACAACAGGTGGTGTTAGAATTCATGCGCAATTTCTCCATAGCACGATTTTTGATGTTGGCCAAGGTATTTTCGAAATTAATTTTTGCTAAGTGTATTTTGCGGATGGAGGAAGTTTATTAGAGGGAAAAACAACTTAGGAGTTATAAGGAGTTTAAAGCTTGTTTTATTTTGATAAAAGATTCTTTTGAAGGTGTTGTTTGAAATATCTTATTGCATTCTTATGAGATAAATTTTATTTTTGATAAGACTATAAGGGAGAAATAAGGTGTATAAGGGATAAATTTTTCTTGTAATGTTGAGAGTGCTTTTGGTTGATTATGGAAATGAAAGCATGATGTTTTAACGTTAAAATTGCTTCTTGTGTGAAGTTGTGAAACCTTAAGTGGGTAGCTTTGAGATTGACATTTGCTTTCATTAAATTGGTAATAATCAAACTATTCTTTACTTGGTTAAAGTGTTGGGCTTACTCCTTTGTTGATGATTTGAAAAGTTGTTTTGTGCTATTGTGATTTGAGTTGGTGGATGTTTTTTTGTTCAAACAATATTGGAGAGAAAAGGAGTTCTACTTGTTTCCTTTTCTAATGTTGATTGTGAAATGCTTCAAGGTTGTGTTTTGAGATGAATGGTGTTGATTGAACCTTGTTTGATGAGCATTGTTGTTGAAGCCCTAATTGATGGTGAAAAGAACATGAGTATCATTGTTATGTGATTATTTGCATAGTTGGCAATTGTTGGGGTTTCATGTTCTTGAAAGAAAGCATTTTATCCTATCCATTTCAGATATTGAGTTGAGTTTTCAGATTTGAGATTGAGTTTGAGCTGAGTTGATTTGAGTTGAGTTTTGAGATTGGGAGTTGAGTATAGAACATATTGAGTCTCTAACAATTCTCTTTATGCTTCTATGAGTTTGACAAATCACATTGGGTCTCTAACAATTCACCTTGTGATTTCCTACTAAGAAAGTTTTTTCTTGGTGAGGACTTGTGAGCAAGTCTTGGACGGGTTTCGGGTGGGGACTTGTGAGCGAGTCTTGGACAGGTTCCGGTGGGGACTTGTGAGCAGATTTGGACGAGGTCCTAGCGAGAGGACTTGTGAGCTGAGTTTGATAGTTCTATCAGAGAACTTGAGGATAGAGGTGCACTAGTTCTTTGAGAAGAACCTGAGGACAGATTTTGCAAGTCTTTGAGAAGGCTTGTGTGCAGAGGATTGATTTGTTCAAGCTTAAGCGTTGGATAGATTTGATAGATAGAGGAAGACTTGTACTAGACCGAATGACTGTGTTTGGTACAGGTTGCTGAGTTGTTGTGGACGTGATCATAGAAGGCAGAGGTCTCTTAGGCTAAGCATTGAGGATAGGAGGTCTTCGGTGGAAAGGAGTTCCACGTGCTGGCAAGAGGTAGAGGCGGTTGATCTTCTAAGGGATCATTTCCAGAGCAGAGGGGAAGGTATCTCCTTTGAGCAGAGGCTCATAAATTTTGATTAGGGGAAGGTATCTCCTTTGGGCCGAGGCTCATAAACATTATAATTGGGAAGGATTCCCAAAAGATTTTGAGATAACTTTTAGAGAAAAGTTTTGTGGACGTAGCCCAGCCATTTTGGGTGAACCACGTTAAAATTGGTGTCACTTTGTGGATGATATTGTGCATTGCTTTAATATTTCTTTGGGTATATTGCTTTACTATTTTGAAGTATAAAGGAAAAAATAAAAAGAGGTCTTATACTGTTCACCCCCCCTCTCAGTATAAGCTTGTGTTCTTCAGTAAACATATCTTCACAAGCCTTCACCTATTATACAATTTATGTTTCTTTACAAATATACTTATTGAAATCCTTTTAACTTTCAAATGCAATTCATCAAAGCAATCAAGTGTTCCTAAGTCTATAATGCATATGTAGTTTAATTGTGTTATGTACATGCATTTTCACTTTCTCTCGTGCTATTGCCTAACATTTGCAATCTTCTTCTTAATAATGTCCTTCCTCACATTATTAGTTTACGGTAACCCTAGCAAGCACTCATACCACATCTTTAGTTAATCTTGTTATATATATCGAAAACACAACAGATATAGATGTATAATTATCATTTCATAAAATGATCATAAAAGCATACATTAAATTACATGTTATGACATTATTCATTAAATACCAAGCCATCGTTGCCATGCATCATCTCAATTTATCATATGGATAAATTTAAATAGACAAATATTTTATAAAAATTAGGTTGTGACATCCTTCCCTTCTAGAACTCATCATCTTGATAATAATAAATCATGAGTTCATAACATAATATTTTTATTGCAAAAACTAAAATATTGAACATAAAAATATCAATATTGTTAAGTACACTCATACTCAAAACTTCATATTACTATTAAACAATATTGTCACATTATCAAACAAATGAGGGAAGAACCTCTAAAACTCACCAATATCCTTCCATATAACTATTAGGGATTTATTGCATCATGTAATATAGTTAGGTTAGGTATTTGGAAGTTGTACTCAAATATGTGGTTGATAGTTTATTATTCACACCGACCACCTACAACTTCATTGTGTATACACACAGTTTTGATCAATACAATCTTGTCTAACACCCTGTTGGTTTAACATGTGGTATTAGAGCTCTCATCATTCCTAGAGCATGTGAAAGAAAATATCACTTTTGTGAGGTGCTTAACAACAATAATATTGAGGTGCTGCTTAGAGGAAGACCAGGTTGAAAGGAGTTACATGAGCAAGCTGAAAGAAGATTGTCGTAGTCAATGGTGAAGAGAAAAGCATCTACATTAAGACATTTTTTTGGATACAAATATGGATATATCAAAATATTTTGCATTCTACTTTTTGTTTTGTTTATTTGATTTTTAGGTTTGAAGGAGTGACATGGTGTAAAATGTGAGGTGAAATATTTAGATTATGATCATTTTTTTTTAAAGGAGAAGATATACAACCCATGATGTTGCCATCGTTCAAACAAGAGAAGTAGAGTTGGAATTGCTTAAAGTTTAAGAAAAATTATCATTTGGAGAAGACAAGTTCAAGAAGTCTAAAGAGCCTAGGTGATCTAAATATGTTGTCACTTAAAGGTTGTTAACACCTAGTGTCTAAGGAGAGTTGTATAACAAGTTTAATATTGATAAGGGTTGTCCAAGATAGGTCATCTCATGAATGGGATCATCTAGGGAAGAGGTCCTCAGTAGTAAACTATTGAAAATATTGAACATGTCATCATGCAATTAAAGCATGGAATATCACAAGGCATAGGATCATCTATCAATGTTGTCTCAAATAGGTCGTGTGTACTTAGTTGAGTTTCAATGCATGGATATGCATGTTGAAGGTGCATAATAAAGAAATATTGATAGATTGCTATGACATGTGATATCTGAGCAAGAGATTAAAGAAGACATAATCAAGCATGGACAAGTTGCATGAATGCTTTGAATGTAAATCTACATTGGTATAAAAATCAATCTCAATAAGTTTGAACATGTTTGTTATTACAAAGAGTAGACATTGAGTCTTCCTAGAAACATGTGCAAGGCAAGTTTGTTGAAAAATAAAACATTGTTAAAATGAGGGTATCGTAGGAGGATCATTGAATGCACAATGATATCATTTGTTGATAGAATTGATTGTACATAAATGCTAAATCATAGATAATTGTTTGAATGAATTGTAAATGGATAGATACCATTTGAACAAAGCATTATTTTATGTTATGGAGTAATGTTGTAGTTGCATAAAGACATTGTTGCATGCAAAGTTGAACCATTATATTGGGTAATTTTACAATACATCTCAATCTATTAGCGTCATTCAAACCTCTAATAGACTAGTACCATAGATAACTATTCAAATGGAGAAATAACATTGAAGTTCATACATGATTTGAGTGTGGTATTATGTCTCAATAAAGGAGAAACTCTGGTAGTAGAAAGAGAAAACCATCATCCTAATGATAGTTGTGAATATAGGAGATGATTGCATGCAATAACTAAAGATGTGATGGATGCACTAATCATTGTTCATAAGACATTCATGAAACAACAAACCCTAATATTCATAGTTATTCGAATTGTCCAAGTGAAAATTAATGACAAAGATTCTATGCAAGGTTAACTGTGTGCAACCCATAAAAGTTATTTATTGGAGAAAATATAATATGTTTATTCTACATACGATGCAAAAACAAACTAAAGTGTTTATATTATTTTTAGCTTAAAGAAGATTTCAATGTCCAATGGTCGATGTCAACGTTTGTGTTCAATGAGTAGTCTATGTCGTTTGTTGCTCATATAGCTAACATGTCAAATGGTTATTTGTTCTAGTTGATGTGTTCTATGGTGATTTGTGTAATTCAATGGTGATGTAACATTGCTATTATCATAAAATATATTTCTTGTTTGAAGGCAACACTTCAGTATCCCACATTGTTGGTGATTCTAGGTCTTTAAGATTCAAATATTAACATTGCCCTCGTACGGAAGTGTGGCACTTGAACATTTTGATTGGTTTAACCGCTTGATTGAAAAATTATGTAATTGATTGGTTGATTGAATATTGGTGAAATAAAATTTTTAAATGACAATTCATATAAAAATTTATAATTAATTTAGTAAATTTGGAGACTTTGCTAGGAGAACAAATTAATTATTTTATCTACTATCCTAGACCATAATCATATTTAAACTTATCAAAAGGATTATTTTTAGTTTGATGCAACTTTTTTATTAAAGAAAAATGTTGAGGAATTTTGAAGACCAACTATTAAAAAAAAAAAAAAAAAACTTCTTCAGCTGAAGGGGTCATATGATTGACCCAGTTGTAATCCATTCTGATAATTAAATTTTATTTTTCATATGGTTAAAAACATTTTGATAATTAAATTTTATTTTTCATATGGTTAATTATTTATAAATAAGAAACTTATTTATAAAGTGAGACAATGAATCCTTACGGAAAACCCAAACTTTTACAGTCAAATCCTGTTTAGATCCTTCATCCAGTGCACTATTTTTAATTTTCATATGGTTAATTATGAATAAATAAGAAACTTATAAAGTGAGACAAATTACAAAATATTAATTCAAAAATCCTTACAGAAAACCCAAACTTTTACAGTCAAATCCAGTTTAGATCGTACAGATTTTACACGACATAAATTTATGCCCGAGATGGGTACGTATAATTTAATATTCTACCTACTTTATATGACTTCAAATTCTTACAGGACCGTGAGGTATGTCCTTACCTGAAATAAGGCAGTGTGAGGAAACTAGTAAGACAATAGGAATTTTTGGAAAAATGAGGTGTCAATGTCCATTGTCGTTCACTCCATCACTGACCTTTACGACACTGCGTCTGTGGGGTATCGAACATGAAAAATGTTAATTGCTTGAGCTACACGAAAAGTAGTGAATACGAAGTTCAAAATTGTCTCTACGTCCTTCACAGAAATAACTTGAACTTCTAATTACTATTTAGAGAAGGTCACAGATAACATTGCACAATTTGATCCACTGCTGAGACTGTAAATCCCAAAGTTCTCTTGCATACAATTCGAAAAAAAAATAAAAAATAGTAATAAATGTAAAGGAGACATACAGTCTATATTATCTGAGGCTGATCGATGCGCTGAAAGAAGGGTGGGAATCTGAAACGAAGGAACCATAATCATCCATGATCTCTTTCAGAGGCGAAGGCCTATCCCGAATTTTGGGAATGTCAGCGTCTCCCTCCAACATCTTCAGAGCCTCCACAATAGTTGGTCTGAATGCTACCATCACGTGTGCGCACATGATCCCCACTAAAACAAATCTCTCCATCATGCTCTTAGACCCACTGTCCCGGATTCTTCGATCTACAACCTGGATGGTTTTATCTGCTTTTACAAGCTTCCATGCCCAATCCGTGATAAGATAATCCGAGGCCACATCCACAGAATTATCCAGGGCTTTTCTGCCGCTCATTATCTCCAGCAGGACGACGCCAAAACTGTAGACGTCGCTCCGATCTGTAAATTGTCCGTACAGAGCGTACTCGGGAGCCAAGTAGCCATGCGTTCCTGCTATTCCCATTGTCATCTGCGATTGCCCCTCTGCAGTAATCCGCGCAAGCCCAAAATCTGCAACGCAAGCGTTCATTTGATCGTCCAGCAGAATGTTTGTGGGTTTTATATCTCTGTGATATATAGATGGTTGGATGCCATAATGCAGATAAGCCAATCCTTTGGCAGTGCCGATGGCTATGTTCTTGCGCTGCTCCCAGCTCAAAGCGGGCCTGTTCTCATTCCCCCCTCCAAAAATATGTTCATCCAAGCTTCCGTTAGCCATGTAGTCATAAATCAGAAATCTCTGGCGTCCCTCCCTGTCGTCACTGGCAACGGAGAAGCCTCTCAAAACCACCAGGTTCCGGTGCTTGATCGTGTTGATTATCGCCACCTCGTTTATAAATTCGGAGTCTCCTCTGGAAGTGCAGTCTCTAATTTTCTTCACCGCGATCTGTCGATCGTTGGGCAACGTTCCCTTGTACACCGTCCCGAAACCGCCCTCTCCGATAACGTTGGTTTCACTGAAATTGTCGGTGGCATCTTTGAGCTCTTTTATGTTGAACCAGACCGCGCCGGTGTTGGGCTTGACCGTCCCCTGTAAAATACTTTTGTTCAATCGAACAAAATTAAAGTGCTTGGCCTTACCGTGCATCCTCGCCCACAAGAAGTAACCGATCCCTAAACTGCAGAGCAGAAGGAAGCAGACGATAGCGGCCATAAAACTGTAGAAGAAAATCCGGCGCCGAGATGTGGTCTTTTGCAGAAAAGGTACCCGGAGAATACAGGAAGCAGCGTCCCTGTTTGTAGGCCCAAAATCATTCGCCACGCCCGCAGCGTACAGACATACGAAGTAATAACATTTCCGACTTGTCCTTTCCGTAATGTTGTTAATCATGTTCTGCAATATCTTCTGAACGTCATCTCCGCTACCATAGCATAAATTGCACGCAGAGACTTGAGAGAGATCTCCTTTGCAGGCCGTGTCCAGCGATGTCTGTCCGAGTTTATTAATCCATTGTTGCTTCGTCTGTATGCCGGCGCACAGCTCGGGACTCGACACAAACTCGGATGTATCGTTGAGACACAGTTGAACCACGTCTGATGGGAGTCCCAGAGAGGTGAGTTTTTGCTGAAATATGTCGAGGCAGGCGACGACAGAGGCACTGTCGGGGAGCTCGAACATAGATTCATCTCGCAAGTATTGGGCCAGCCCTACGCCAAACACAGTTCTCAATGTGGTACCACAGTTGTAGAGATCCGTGGAAGTTTGAATGGATCGACAATAAGATGTGTTCCAGGACATTTGAGTAATATAATCGAGATTGATAGGGCATGCAGCATCGGTAATACCCACATACAGAAATACCGACAATGTTAGGATTACTTTCATCTTCCTTTCCCAACCGACACAGATTAATTTCTTTCACATAGAGAAAAGGATTACAATCGTATCATAAGCCCAACTTTTCAGCTGCTTCACAGAAGGTTAGGGACGCAAAGTCCACAGCCCACGCAACAGCCAGGAAAGTGCTTGTAAGGCTACCTACTCTTCTATTGTTTCTCTACAAAACAAATGCTACCTACTATAGATAGGTGCGTAAGGGGGAAAGGCTTTTAAGGCGAAAGATACCGCTATCCTGCCTGTCCCTTTTGCCCTTTGAAATATAGAGGGGAGGGGAAACGGGCAGCCCAGGGCAATAAATATAGGCGAAGAAAATGTCATATTAGGTAGGTCTGCGGGCCACTGTTTTATTCTGTACGCCGTAGTAGGCCGGCGGTAACCATCACGTGATGGAATTTAGCAGCTACTGAAATAAAATATTTGGGCCGACATTCTTGACTTGGACATTCAAGAGGGGATTGCGAAGCACGAATATGGTTTCTGAGCGTTTTGCGCATAGATATATATATAATCTGTTTATGCCGGTCAGTACCGTCCACTCGTTACAATAAGACCCCTGCATACAAAGAGAGAGCTGTACGTCTCAAATGACATCTACACACTGTATAAAATTATATACTTTTTAATTTATTTGGTACGTATACATCGGCAAGAGACCAATGCAAACATCGGACTACCCAAATAAAGCACATGAAGACACTTTAAACATTGACATAAGGTTATAAACTTTCATTACACCATGAGTATCATAAAGAAGGCACTAAAATGTTAGAATTAGAATTAGAATTAGAATTTGTATACTAAAAGAGGTCAATAGGACTGTAAAGTAGGACATATACAAAGCAAAGAAAAAACTTTAAAAAAAGTTTGCATTGCATATCAAAAGATATTGAATAGTGTAATTAATATGGTTTTTTTAACATATTAAAGAATGTGGTTAAATAGTTTTTAATATTAATATATTTTTTAAATTATTATCGATTTCTAATTTGTAAAGTTATTAGGAAGTTTTTTTTTTGAATTTAGCGAAAAACTTCTTGCAGGGTCGTCTTGAATTGAGAAACCACGACCAAGGGTTCTATACCGTCAAAATCATCTGGGAGTCATGCTTGGCCCTGATCGTACCAGCAAAATCAACTTCCATACCGTCAAAATCATCTGGGATTCACGCTTGGCCCTGATCGTACCAACAAAATCAACTGGATTTTGGGTACCCAATGTGCGAGTGGTAAGGTGGAGATTCGAACCAAGATCCTCCCTTTGGAGGATTGCCCTACCCTATCCAACTCACCTACATCATGTGGGTTATTAAGAAGTCACTTTAAATGTCAAATTAAATGTGATATAAAATTAAATAAAAGGATAAAAATATTTTAAACTGAAATATTTAATATTATATATTTTTGATTGAAGTTAGTGTGAGAAACTCTTATAACCGATGCTCAGGGTTAGGCATCCCCATCCCAACCATGACCTCTAATAAGGGTGAGAGCTAAGCTTATCAATAGAGGCCAAGCACACATCCAAACACACATCTACCCCCTCACACACTTGTCCAGACTGCAGTTTGAACCTTGGACCTCCCGAAAAAGAGCCAAAGCCCAAATTGTTGCGTTGTCCCCTCGAACAATATTCAATAATATAATATAACTTATGTTAAGATATATTATTAAAAAAACATGGAATGAAAAAAAAAAATATTGTTGCTTTGCAAATTAAGGCCTTCTTTACTATACTTAAAAGTAAATTATGAAGTAGGCATAACAAAAAAAATAAAGCATAATAATCTATAAAAATTAGGAAGAGATTAAAAGTTAAAAATGCAAAGTTCTCAAAATGCTTTAATAATGTCATAAGAGTTACACAAGGATCTTCATAATTTCCTATCTTATTCAAATTATCTATAGATGAGTTAAACTTAAAAATTAAACTTGATAGAAGGTGATAGCATTTAGCTGGGTATATATATATATATATATAATAAAGATCCTTTTATATATAGATGATCTCATTTTAATTGTATGAACAACATGTGGATAGAGGGTATTTAAAGAGCTTTTGCATGGAAGTAGGCATGCAATTAAATACAAGCAAAATCAAGATCTTAATCTTCTCTAATCAAAATAAAAAATATTCACTTTTTATTTTGAAAGGTATCTCATGGAAGTAGTAGTATCTTGCACTTGCTCTCGAAGAAATAATTTGCGTGTGTCCCACTCTTATTTTCATCAAATCCCAAATATGACAAGATTAATCCTTAGGAACCTTCAAATTAAAAGCCTTTCGCACCTAGAACCAAAGTAGCTTTAGTGTTATAGGTATTCTATACCAAATATCATTCTCTCTACTAATTGAAATAAGTGAAACACGAAAAGCATCCCTTGGTGCAAGCAAACCTATAGTAACCATATCAACTAAAGTATTCCAATTCCTTACAAAGGTGAAACTAATCTAGCAATCAACTACATCTCCTTATTTAGGATTTACCTATTATATTATAGGACCCCTTAAACCTTGTTGTGACGAGGGCCTTTGAAAATGGAGTATGATTATAAACTTTGAAGCACCTTTGTTTGAAACAAGGCTATTTCAAGTTGCAAAAATCCATTCCCATGATTCCTCGATATGAGATTATGTCCATCAATTTCAACCGCTTGACTCTTCCCCCTCTATTCCCCATTGTACTTGATCCATCATGAATAAAAAATACTCTCAAGATACTGAGAAAAAGGAGAAGGGCTTTAAATTAGAGAGGATGAAGATATGAAAATGATGTTATTCATTTTCAAAGACCCAAGGTATCATTCACCTTAAAATTAGTAAGGTGATTATGGTGATCATAAAATTAATTCTTATAAACCTCCCTCTTTATGTTTTATGGAAAAATTGGCAGTTTGATAGATTCTTGGCATCGAACATGAAGAGAAGCCTAGTGAAAGGAAAAGTAAGGCACATAAAGAGAGTCATAAGGCAAGGTCCTGAACACTATTGATTATAAACATAGGTGTTGGTTTATCATGGCAAAAGTCATAGGTTTGAAATCCTTTCTCCCTACCTTAGGTTTCGTTAGGGTGCGACACTCTCTAGGTCATCTCTTGATCCCTCTCATTAGTTTTTCCCTCTTGAATTCCTTACTAGTTTTCCTCCTCTCTTGCATTAGTTGTTAGATAAGTCGTAAGCAAGCCAACTTTTTAATCTAAAAATTAGCTTGTTTATAGTGCCAAAGTATCTATTTACAAGATTTATCTTCAAAATAGATGTTAGTGCTAGAGTTCATTTATGGATGGGAAGCACCTTCCTCTTATTAGCTACATACTCTCTCATATTAAGTGCCTAAATGTCTTCTTCCCACTTTTAATCATTTACGAAGGCTACTAAATGATTGGTTCAACATAAAAACTCTTTCCATTTCTTCCCACCCATGCAGTTAGAAGAACCTAATATAAACGAAAAATGGGTGCTTTCCCATTCATAGACCTAGCAAATGCATGAAACACTCCTAAAGGGTAAATTGTTAAGATGGACTTACTTAAATGACAGGATTTATTTTCATGGAGCAAAAATAAACAACTTATTCTCTCTTCTATGTGGATAGATTACAAATAGATATATCAATGGGAAACACTTGACTAGTAAGACTAAGGGAAAAGAGTGATTCCTCCATTCTTAGTAATCAAGAAGTATCAAGAGATTTAACATAATACTTGGGCCACAACTATGAAGAGGAAGAATTGAGAAGTACTATATAGATGAAGATACCCTTTATTGTGTGATGATAGAATCTTATTTTGTGTGTGTTAGCAAGAGTTGCTTGTAGTAATCACTTTTAAAACCTTTAATTAGATATGCAATACTTTCCCACTTTTGAGGGATAAGAGTTGCTAGAATCTCGTGGGTGAGGGAAAGAGGAGAAGGGTGAAAGACCATGGATTGATGCTACCTATGGTCCATGGATCTCTAATTGTGATGAGGAATAAGGCAATATTTAAAAATATAAAAATGTAATAAAAGATTACATGAGGTTTATGTCTTAAAATATTCTTATGTAATAGACCTTCTAAGTTCTAGTTGGTACATTCCTCTAGAACTTTCTCCCTCTCTAAATATTTCCATTCCTCTAGAAATTTCTCCCTCTCTAGATCTTTCCATTCCTCTAGATATATTTCATAATGGGTTTGCAAGGCCTATAAATATGTAATAGGTTTTTATGACATACAATTTTCGAATTGCAAATCGTGTTTCTGGTTCTAAGAGTCCCATATCAGCTAGTATCGTTCTGACCTTGGGTTTGGGTCCACCATTTTGATCCTTGGTTAGTGTTTCATCTCTTTCCAGTCAAGAATTGGGTCCATAATTTTTGTCCCTACTGAGAGCTCTTCAGTTTATTTTTCATTTCAAGGCTCTGAATATTTTTTAACCACAAGTCTTGGGTTTCCTTTGCAGTCCATGGTTAGGGTCTAAGATTCTAGCATTGCTTTCTACTTGTGGTGAGAGTTTGATAGTTATTATCTAAAGCTACTTCTTTTTCTCTTAGTTGTTGGTAATGATCCTTTTGGCACCATATTTTTCTGGAGCAACATCTTCTATCACGTAGGGTTGCATCCTCATCTTGCACAACATGGACTATGGGTATTTTACATTTTGTTCACATCGTGAAGGTTCAACATTTTTCTTTGCTACCAGAGTTGGATAATTTCTTTGTCCATTTTGTTCTATATAATTTCCAGCATCATAAGGGTCTACATCTTTGATCGAAGCGCTCTAAATTTTTTGTAACCACACCCTATGATGCATTCTTCTTTTCTTTATTCTTGCTAAGTGCAATAAAAGTTATTCTATATAAAGCCCATCCTTAAGGTTTAAATTAAGTTTTTTCGTCTACCCATGCCATTTCCAACTTTAATATTGTGATTTTAAAATTAAAAAATTCCATGCCACATGTGAACCCATGGACCTCTTCCTCTTGATTTATTAATTAAGAAAAAAAGAGGGCCAACGCGCGTGCATTTTTTTCCTTTTCTCCCTGACCTTTTTACCTCCCCTTTCCAATCGGTAAATCCCAACGTCCAATTACCTCGCTTGCTTTTTGCAAATCATGTTTTCCAATATTCTTCGATTATTTTTATCTTTAAAATTATAAACATTTTTTTATAATATGGATGAAGGGGTTTTGAAAAGTGCCCCAAACCTTTTACAAGAGTGGATAAACCAACCAGTTGGAAACAATGAATAAATATATCAACATAGCAAATCAAGAAGGATCCACAAAACAAACAAACAACAAAGCTACATAATAGCCGAGTAGGACAAACAACAAATTTTCCCAAGGGATCCCTACTATCGCAGATCAGAGCCATTTGAAAACACAAATTATCTCCTCAAGATTTCATTATCTATTTGATTTAATCCATCTGGGAAACCTCCTACCAAATTGTCCATCTGTCCTGCAAAAGTCTTAAGTTTGCTAAAAAATTTACCGATCTATTTCCCTCCCTATAAACATGCTTAATTTCAAACGCATCAAGGGTTAAAATTTATCTTTGGATTTCAGCAAGTTCGTTTGTGATCATCCAAGAAGGGACCTAAACACCTCTAAGCATATTAATGATATTGAGGAAATCCCCTTCAATAATTACCTTCCTATCATTCAAAATTTCTAGTTGACAAACCCATTGAAAGAGAGCTTGTGCCTACACAAAATGATTGGTCTGACGATCTAAATTTTCAATGAAATCTAAAAACATCCTCCCATCAGAGTCTCTAACCATTCTCCCCACACTGGTTGGTCCTGGATTCCCTTCAGAAGCATCAAAATTTAGCTTCAACCAGCCAAAAGGAGGAGGTTCTCAATAGTAGTATGTCTAGTAGGAGCTTTAGGGTAATATTTAGGAGAATAATCTCTAAATCCAAGAGTCGAATCCACCATCAACTCCCCAATGGAAGTGACCTTATCTAAAGAAATTACATCCATATTCTCAACAATGGCAACAACATCACGAAGTGCCACGAAATCAACTGGATGGGAGATATTTTTAAAGGCTCTAGAATTTCTCTCCTTCTAAATACACCACCAAACATGAGGTAAACCAAAGGATCAAAAATTTTGAAGACGTGAATACAGAAAGATAGACCTCCATTGATCGATCAAGTTAGAAAGCAACTTCAGGAAAATCTAAATCACACCAACGGTCCTCAAGAATTGGGAGAAGACATACTGAGAGAAGGGATAGTCAAACAACAGGTGCACATGTGATTCTTTAGCACTACCACACAAGTAGCATCTATTTGGGGTAACCAATCATCTTTTTTACAAATTATCCAATGTGAGGAACTTTCCTTGAGCCTCCAACCAAAATAAAACATTAACTTTGGGGGTAAGACCCTTTAGCCAGATATTACTAACGAGAAACCAGGGATCAAATGGAACATCTAGCATTAGGTAGGTTGACTTAACAAAAAAACAACCATCTTCCTTAGCCCCCCACACTAATCTATTTGGTCTATCCTAATTAGGAATAACCATCCAATTTAGGATGTCCATCAGATATTTTAATGCAATTTCTTCTTCCTACAAAATCCCTAGAAAAACAAATGGTTTAAAATATTTTCTATCATTAACAGGGATAGTGAAGTCACATACCTTCGGCCCGAAAGCTTGGCTTGTGATTGGTTCCACCAGGAAATATTTGGAGGCAACCCTAAGTGAACAAAAGACCATTGAAAAGGCCCTAAAGAATGAAGCTAAGAAGTGGGAAGAAAGATTCAATGAAGCAACCAAGTATAAAGAAGAAGTGAAAAGGCTGCTGAAAAGATTCAAGTTTTGACTAAACAAGTGGAATATCTCTAGAAATAGATCCAAGAAGGGATGGGTAAAATTAGCGGTCTGTCAAAAGAAAAGACTAGAGTAGTTAGAAAAGAGATGTTCCATGATATATAGAAAATGGGCTTGAAGGCATGACCCGCATTACTATACTTGACCAAGATCAAGGAGACACCGAGTAAAGTGGAGGACGATTTCACTGCATCTACCACTTTCTTACAGGTAAGGTTATCTGCGATGATGAAGATACAAGTTTTGATTGAAAGCACACAAGAAAGGGTTTCACACAGAACCTAACATTAAAAATGATCCCAAGCCAAGATAGCTGCTAAAATCTTCTTCAGAAGATACAAGCCTGTAATGGAAAGTGTTAAGATGATCCAGGACCTTAAAGTGGAGGCCAAAGGAATATTAAAACACTTAAGTTTGCCAGAGAATTGTTGTCTCCCACGTTTCTAGGATGAAAACTCAAACTTTTTGGATGAAGATGGGCTTAAAACTTCCTAGAAAGCTTTTTTGGAAGATGAATATGAAATAGACAGTTGGGAGGAGCCTGTTCAAGAAGATCAAAATTTCAAAATGGCTCAAGATCTTACCCATATCAACTATTGCCTACATGAATTATTTTTGAGATCAAAGGTTTTGTCTTATGATAAGGTAAAGGAATTGGAATACTTATACCAGACCTTCATGGAGACCTCTGATCCAGATGAAGACACTTGGAAGCAAGTCTGTATTGCTTATAATGAAGTTGTTTAGAAGGTAGAAAAGTAGAAGGGAGCTCAAAAAGCCTCAACAAGTAGCCAGACAGAAAGAGAAGTAGGGAAATCAACTAAAGAAGATACCCTAGAAGAATAACTACATTGAAAAGAAAACAAAATTTTTCTCTATATCCCTATCCCTTTTTTCTTTTTGTTCTTTTTACTCCATTTCCCAATAAATAAAGGCTTTGGATTTTAATATTTTGCTAGCAGAATTCCCCAAGAGGCGCCATTAATGTAGGTCAAAATGACTACACTAAGGGGAGCGAGAAGACTTCTCAAAAACTTTCTGTATAGAAGATAGTAGCGATTTCACGACCGATCCAATTTTCATGGGCTGAGAGCCAAGAAGAGGTAAGAGATGAGAAATAGTCATGATTTCATGACCGATCTAGTTTTTGTGGGTCGAGAGCCGAGAAATAGTCACGATTTTACGATCGGTCTAGTTTTTGCGGATCAAGAGCCAAGAAGAGGCAAGAGGTGAGAAACAATCACGATTTCACGAACGATCCAGTTTTCAAGGGGTGAGAGCCAACAAGAGGCAAGAGGTGAGAAATAGTCATGATTTCATGACCGTTCTAGTTTTTGTGGGTCGTTAGCTTGAGATGAAGAAGTGGAAGATAGTTGGGCCACGATGTCTCTGAGAAGATTGATGCGAACATGTAGTAACAAGAAGTATCTTAACTGTTTGTTGCTGAAGACCTCACTACTCCATTCATTTTTTATCTGATAGGTGTTGTGTAGCATCTTACCAGAATGAGCCAACTGGCATGCCGATGTAACAAACTTTAGTTTTTATGTTGTAAGATGTATATAAATAGGATGAGTGACTCTAATAAAGGGTCGACTCTTGGATGTTTACAAGATAAATGTATACAAAAATATGAAAGCAATAAAGATAAACTCCTCATTTTGGCTTTTGGCTCAATGGTGTGCGATCATGTATGTATGAATTAATACTTCTATAAAAACTACATGGAATGTGAACCGCTTTAATTCTATTTTATGATTTATGCGTTTTATTTTCAATAGTTATAGAGTTAAACATTCTAGTGAGTTAATGATTGTTTTGATATGCACCGAACTGGTTGTTTTCATTTAGTGGTTTAAAGAATGCTTATCTACAAAACTGTGTGCATTTCCTTGTTGTTGTCTAACCTGTACCCCTCTGAAGTTTCTAGCAATAACTATATTTCCCTTTTTTTACGCACTTTACTCTTTCCCATTTTCCTACAACTAAGAAAGGAACCAGCCTCCTCTGGAGATTGAATCAGGTAATATCTATATTTAAACCTGGTCATTCAATGTTGGCAAAGTCTTGGGTGCAAACATAACCAAAGGCAAATTTTGCACCAATAGGCCCATAACCACTTGTTTGTAATTCCAATTTTTTGAGTTGCTCCCTCATTATTTGCATCTCATCTAGGGGTGTTTATGGTACCTAGGTAGGATAAACTAGGGTGTCCATGAGGTGTGGTTTAGGATAATAGGAATAGGGGTAGTTGTATTAATATGGTGGTAGAGGTGGATAATATGCATGAGGGGTTTGGGGATGATATGTGGTAGGATTGACCAAAGAAGAGGAAGAAACAAGAAGTTGAGGAGCTAAAGAATATGAATGATAAGAAGGATGAAAGGAAAAAGAAGGTGGAAACTCCTAGTGTTGTGTAGCCCATTTAGTAGATTGGACTATGGGAGGTTGGCTTGGATGTGAGGGAGTTTGATTAACTAGTTGATGATATATTTGATTGGGTACCTGTTGGTGTGCTTGATTGGGTACTTGTGTATTTTCTTTGTTGGGTACTTGAATGTGCGCTTGATTTGGCACTTTAACATGTGCTTGATTGACATACCAGTTGGGCATTTGGTTGGGCACTTGATTGTGCATTTGATTGGGCACTTGATGGTGCATTTGATTGGGCACTTGATTGTGCATTTGAGTGGGCACTTGATTGTGCATTTTATTGGGCACTTGATTGTGCGTTTGACTAGGCACTTGATTATGCTTTTGAATGGGCACTTGATTGTGCGTTTGAGTGGGCACTTGATTGTGCATTTGGTTGGGAACTTGAATGTGCATTTGATGAACCATTTCATCAGGGATTTGCGAGTCTAGAGAAGGCCACTCATATGGAGAATATGGAAGAGGTAAAAAATATGGAGCAATAGGTGGGATAGAAGTCCAAGAAGGGGGAGAAGTGAAGATATATGTTTGAGTGGATTGAGGTGGAAGAGGAGGTTGACCATAAGGGGGAGGTGAGAAAGAACTAATCTAAGAAAGAGGTGGAATGCAAAGATTCGAAGAGTTGGGTTGTGCATATGACGAAGAAGAAGAGAGAGAAAGGTGTTGAAGATAGGGTGGAAGTTGGGGATTGAATGAGGAGAGAGGAATAGAATATGGTGGATGAAAAGAATGAGATGGTGGAATATAGAAAGAGGAAGGCAACAAAGAAGTGAGATAACCAAAATATATGTCAATTTGAAAAGGTTTTGGATGGAAATTGAAAAAGGAAGGGGTGATGTTGAGAAGATTAGCCTCAAGAGGAGGTGTAAGTTGATAGAGGGTGGTGGATGAAATAGAACCTAAATAAGATGATACTCCTTGATGCAAATTAGGAAATTGGGTAATATTAGGGAATACAGATGAGGGAGGTGGTTGAGGAGGATTTTGAGATGAATAAATGATATGTGAAGAAGAAACAACCTGTGAATTAAACGAAGAGGAGTGGTTGAAACCGTGTCCACTATTTGATAGATACTGTAGGAGTGAACTTGGCTTTGAGATGAGGAAGGAGAGTTATTATGGAGGATGTGAAGAGGAGACAATGAAACTCAAGGTGGTTTTTATTATATATGATGAGAAGAAGGTAGAGAATGATTGTAGTAAGAGATAAAAGGTAGGGTAGTTTCAAACAAAAAATAAATAACATTTGGGAAAGGATCGGTTGAAGGGATATTCTCACAAGGGTTGGAAGGTTGTAAGACATTAGTGGCATTGTGTGACAAGGCCTAATCGAGGGTTAAAGGGCCAAGTTGGGTCATGTTGCCCATGCTTTGGCCCTAAAAATAGCTAGACATATTCTGGGGTGGTGTGAATGTTGTTTCCTCAAGCAAACTAGAGGAAGTAGTTGAGGATGGAGTGGTCACCTAAGAGGTATCCATGGCTAAGCGTGCTTGCTCTCTAGCTTGGCTTCAAGTAAGCACCATGATGAAAAGGTGAATGATAAGTAAGTGACTAAAAAGAAAGAGGCAATTACTGGTTTTGATAAAAAATTGTAGCTGCCTAAACAAGTCTGAGTGAAATTGTGTTTGTTTGTGAGGTTTTGACTAGACTAGACTTGTCCCTATAGTTGACTTGATCATACCTATACGTATGGTTGGTCCAAAGACATGTTATAGAGACAGAATGGTGGAAAAATAGAAAGGAAGAATTTTGATGTATGTGGTAGTTTTGTAGTAAAAAAAATTAATTAATCAAGCATGTTTTGTCGCAAATAGAAAACAAGTTTGTGAGTGAAGTGTTTGAATGTGTATTTGTGTGCGGAAGTGTTTTGAGTTCAATTTATATAGCTAGTGGAGGTATGATTTTGGTTTTTTATTTTGTTTAATTATTTATGTTGTTTTGGTGTGTTTTCAAGTATATAGACCACTAAGAACCAAATGAAAGGGGTGGATGAATGAGATTTATGGGGGTATGTTAATGTACGTTTCCCCACTATACCCAAAGGTACATAAGTAGTGACTATGCACAAACAGACAGATGACTTCTAATGATAGAAATGGTTCAAGATAACCAAAAGGAAGAATATAAATCTCTTATGAAAGAGGTTGCAATGTCTAAAACCTATGTAGGCCAAATGGGCTTCCACTTCACCCTAAGGTGGGCTCAGTTAAAATGATAGATTCACACTCATGAATTATGTATAGCCTTGTGAGTAGGGGCATATATCCTAACCTACCTCGAGATACTCTTAAGGATACAAATTGTTTTGGTGATGAAGTTTAGAAAACTACTCGTGGGGGCTACTATGGTGGCTAGGGGCGAGTCAACGGTTGGAGATGAAAGCCAATGTCATCAATCTCGATTTGTGGTTGGTGATGAAATCCAACTTCACAATTTTGTAAAACATTTGTTGGTGTGTAATTGATTTGCTTTTAGAAGTCTAGATGTAAAAATAAACTAAAGCTAGGAAAGCAATAAAAGCATTTTGATTTTTTTTTAGAAAAATAAAATGTGTTTTTGAAAAGCAAAGTCTATACTAAACAAGCAATAAAAGCACTTTGTGTAAGCGTATATTTATGCTAAAGATATAAAGGAAAATTTTACTTAATGTCAACAAGAGTTATACTAATATTTACTTAAGTGCAGATATATCTACACTGGTCAAGATATACCTATTAAGGCTATGAACATATGTCTTATGAGAGCCTTATGCATGAGATAGATCAAAATCCATCTCAGCTCATAAAGACAAAAATTAGAGGCTTTCTTTGTACCTTATGCAAATGCGGTATGCTATACTAGTGAAAAGACAATGCAAAAACCTATAAACTAATGCTTATGAAAGGAAAGTTAAAAGCCATTTGATGGCTGACCAAAGTGATTTTGGTGCATTTTGCAAGACACAAAAGCAAATTGAAAGCATTTTGTAAAGTGCCCAAAGAAATTCGGGGCTTTTGTAAAGTAAATGGGGGCAATTTGTGAAGTGACCAAATGATTTGGTGCTTTTATACTAAAATACAACTAAAAGTATAGGGTTCTGGAAGTACTTACTTGTGAGCCCAAGATTTTGCAATGTTGTATGGAAGTTTTATAGGCTCTGGACTATGTTCAAATTTTGATCGGATGGTTCCCTGCAGTCAATTTTATTGAACCTATATGTACGAACAATAATAAGTGTGGACTTTTGAAGTTTTTGCTATTGTTGGTGGTCTATCTGGTATAAAAACTAGTTTTTTATGAAGCTACCTAAAATATCAAAAGATAACAAGTTAGATTTTGTAAACAAAATTTCTATGAAAAGAAATGAAACTAAGCTACTGAATAAAGATCGTAAGATGGCAAGCAACCAAATTTTACGATAGGTAAAAATAAATAAAAGGTGAATGATTACACCTTGAGGATGTCATTTTATAAGGTGGTTTGGCTTAAGGAGGCAATGTGGCAAGTGAGATAGCAATCTCAAAGGGGAAAACATGTCCCCAACCTACCTGTTGTGGAGGTTGTGTAGAAACTGGTGCTTGGTTGGTAAGGACCTAGTTTTTGGAGTGTCCATCCAATTGCTTTGACTATACCTCTCCATACGATCCTAGCATGTAGAATAGAAAGGATTTTACATTAGACCTGAGTTGTTTCAAGGTTTTGAGGGGTCTATGCTAGTTTTGTGGCACTTGTAACACATAAAATTGAAAACAATATTAGTTAGATGCTAAAACATTAGCAAAAACATTAAAAAGTAGGTTTTGGTCCTATTGTGATTGTCAAAATGTGCTCAAAGAAAACTTGTTGTTTACCAGCCCATTGAAATAGGGCTTCCACCTTGGAAGACCCATATTGTAGCTCATGGGG
Organism: Wollemia nobilis; assembly: GCA_028583015.1. Classification (NCBI taxonomy): domain Eukaryota; kingdom Viridiplantae; phylum Streptophyta; class Pinopsida; order Araucariales; family Araucariaceae; genus Wollemia; species Wollemia nobilis. Next base: position 2,046,076 of record JAQPPZ010001870.1, read on the forward strand.
TAATTTTGTAAAGAGGATTTTAGCCCCAGGTGGAAGCCCTCTTTCAATGAACTGGTAAACAACAATTTTGGGTCTTCTATGGTCACCTCAAGGGGAGTGGGCTTACTGCACATAGGCCACTACTAGCTGCATAGGTCCTCTATACCTACACAACCCAATAAAAATAGTTAATAGAATTTGGGGGCTTATCTCAATCAAACCTCTTGTGATGAAAGACAAAATTACTAAAGAAATCTAGTCTCTTGCATAATCAAGATGTTGAAAATAACTAAAAATTGATAAAAATAGTAATATTTACCTAGTTGGATGGTAATTTGTTGTGTTTCTATTTGAAATAGGATCTTGAGGGTGATCAAACCCCTAGGTATGACCAAGATGATTGGATCTATTCGTACAATTGACTCTATGTTTTCTAGACAATAAGTTGCTTTGGTGGGAGGCTTCTTCTGGTGTTGTTGGAGCTCTTGTTTGCATTAGTCTTTTGTACCTATGGCTAAGAGCAATTTATCATGCAAAAGGGAGTGTCAAGAGACACATGTGGGAATCCATAGTGGTTGATGGCAAATGAGGGTCGAGTGCACTAGAGTCTAAAGTGATTTTTGTAGAGTTTGGGTATGTAAGTGTGTGATCTCCCAAAATGGTGAAAATAGCCTTCTATTTATAGACTTGGCCAAGGTTAGGGGGTTGAGGTGTCCTATGAGATACCCAATGAGGTGGCATGGTGTGCCATCCCTCATAAATGGGTTTGGGTGAGAGAAGTCTTTAGCCATCTACATGCAATAAATAGGCATGGGTGCACCATGCCTCATAAATGCCTGGGACATTAAAGTCTTCACCCATTATGGCATGGTGGATGATGACTCATCAATGCCTTCAATACCTTGAATGCCTTGAATACAAAAAGTATTCAAATGTCATTTATGGTATTGAATGCACATGGGGATATGTGGGGAGCAAGGGTTAATGTTGACCATGGTTAGGTTGACCTTGGGTTTAGGATTGACCAATGGTGAGGTGGAGGCTATGCTAGTCAAAGGGTAGACTAGGATAGGGTTGACCATGGGTTAGGTTTACCATGGTTAAGCTAGAGTAGGCTAGGCTTAGGTGGAAGCTACACTAGTCAAAGGGTAGACTAGGGTGAGGTGGCCTTAGACTTAGGCTTAAGGGGTGGTCACATGGTGACCAAGGGCTAAGTGTAGGAAGGGGCTTAAGTGGCCAAGGGGGCTTAAGTGGGATGAATAGTGATTTTTGGAAAATTATAAAATTAATCCATTGTTCGCACTACACAAGGGATAATGTGACATATTTAGGTGTCTACATTTATATTTAGAGGATAATTAACTATTATATGTCAATATTCTTCTCCTCTTATTGAAGAGTTAATTTTCTTTAGGAAAAGAAGCTAGTAGGGTTATTTTATTATATGGAGATAAATGTTTTGGTTTTCATATATTAGTTCTCTTAAATGCATGCTGGTTGTTTTATTTAAAAGAGAAAATGGTTGTTTTGAACGAGGTTTCATTTATGAAATGAGAAAAAAGTTTATGGTTTGGATAAATAAATATGATGGTTTCTTGAGACTTGAGTAGGTAAGGAAAGCATTATAGAGAGAAGTATGAGATTCTCTCATTAATGGCATATAATGTATTTTTGCATGGTTTCTTGCATTTATACTTAGAGCATGATAGTTTGCATTGCATGAAGAGTTGTCGTGATCCCTATGCTTTTCTAAGGTTGTGGGAAATTTCTTTATGAAGAAGGACGTGAAAGGAAGGTGGTGCAGGGTCCACTTGGGTGGACTTGCTCTAGCATACTTTGGAATGAAAAGATGTTATGGAAATTATGTTATGTAAACCTTGTCTATTTTACTTTTGAAAAAGGATTGGTTGCCTCTATGTAAATATACTTTGGTGTAACGAGCAATTGAAATAATGGGTTAGAAATGTTTTCCTTTTGATGATGATCTTCATTATGAAGAAGAATGTTATAAGGTAGCATTATGTTCTATTTCCAAAAAATATTTTATGTTGGATTAAAGTTTAATGGTTGCTTTAAGATTAACTCAATCATGATTCAATCTAAAGAGAGATAATTGTTAAATGCTAGTATTTTATATCTTGTGGGTTTTTAGAATGTTTACTTAAAACCAAGGAAATTGCATTACATTATAAATCATGATAAGTTGTTATAGCATTATAATTATTTTCATGGATGAAGGATATATTGTTTATCTTATGCAAATCTTGGCTTGGTGGGTTTTTGGGTATGGATCTAGAATTTATTTAGGAACCTTGAGTCAAGAATTAAACCAATCTTGAGAGGAGTTGCGGTAATGCAATAGCTAAGTACTCATGAATCTTGAAGGAGTTGTGGTGATGCAATAACCAGATGCTCGTGATAGATACACCTTGAATGGTGAGGCTTGGATGTTCCATAACTATCAAGTTAATGAAATCACTTACGAGATAGTTGTGGTGGTAATGTGAACAGTGAAGTTCAAGTAACCATGCTCATTATTGGGTGGTAGTAATGACCTTAGTTAGCGAATGTGTGGTAACTAAGCACCAAGGCTTTACGCTAAAATAACCTCCATAGGCAAACTTATATAAAGTGAGGGAATAAATGCCCATTTTAAATGTTATGGAACTTAAAGGATAATCCCTACGCTGTCGTCAAATTTTCTATATCGATGAAAATGTGGAAAAGATGGAGGGACCACTTTGATGTCCTTTTAAATAACAAAGTTTAGTAAGGTAAATCCCAAAAATACGGGATGTTGGCTGTTCTTGTTCACTTAAGTGTCATCTACATTGACATTAAATTTAAAATATGGTGAAATCTTAAAAATACTAAAAAAAAAAAAAAAAAAAAATATTAGAAGTCTTGACGAACCTTAACTCTTGACGAACCTTACTTGAAAATATTAGAAGTCTTGACGAACCTTAATTCAAACTTTGAATCCTTACGGAAAACCCAAACTTTTACAGTCAAATCCTGTTTAGATCCTTCATCCAGTGCACTATTTTTAATTTTCATATGGTTAATTATGAATAAATAAGAAACTTATAAAGTGAGACAAATTACAAAATTTTAATTCAAAAATCCTTACAGAAAACCCAAACTTTTACAGTCAAATCCAGGTTAGATCGTACAGATTTTACACGACATAAATTTATGCCCGAGATTGGAACGTATAATTTAATATTCTACCTTATTTATATGACTTCAAATTCTTACAGGACCGTGAGGTATGTCCTTACCTGAAATAACGCAGTGTGAGGAAACTAGTAAGACAATAGGAATTTTTGGAAAAAGGAGGTGTCAATGTCCGTTGTCCTTCACTCCATCACTTACCTTTACGACACTGCGTCTGTGGGGTATCGAACATGAAAAATGTTAATTGCTTGAGCTACACGAAAAGTAGTGAATACGAAGTTCAAAATTGTCTTTACGTCCTCCACAGAAATAACTTGAACTTCTAATTACTATTTAGAGAAGGTCACAGATAACATTGCACAATTTGATCCACTGCTGAGACTGTAAATCCCAATGTTCTCTTGCATAGAATTCGACAAAAAAAAATAAAAAATAGTAATAAATGTAAAGGAGACATACAGTCTATATTATCTGAGGCTGATCGATGCGCTGAAAGAAGGGTGGGAATCTGAAACGAAGGAACCATAATCATCCATGATCTCTTTCAGAGGCGAAGGCCTATCCCGAATTTTGGGAATGTCAGCGTCTCCCTCCAACATCTTCAGAGCCTCCACAATAGTTGGTCTGAATGCTACCATCACGTGTGCGCACATGATCCCCACTAAAACAAATCTCTCCATCATGCTCTTAAACCCACTGTAGCGGATTCTTCGATCTACAACCTGGATGGTTTTGCCTGCTTTTACAAGCTTCCATGCCCAATCCGTGATAAGATAATCCGAGGCCACATCCACAGAATTATCCAGGGCTTTTCTGCCGCTCATTATCTCCAGCAGGACGACGCCAAAACTGTAGACGTCGCTCCGATCTGTAAATTGTCCGTACAGAGCGTACTCGGGAGCCAAGTAGCCATGCGTTCCTGCTATTCCCGTTGTCATCTGCGATTGCCCCTCTGCAGTAATCCGTGCAAGCCCAAAATCTGCAACGCAAGCATTCATTTGATCGTCCAGCAGAATGTTTGGGTTTTATATCTCTGTGATATATAGCTGGTTGGATGCCATAATGCAGATAAGCCAATCCTTTGGCAGTGCCGATGGCTACGTTCTTGCGCTGCTCCCACCTTAAAGCGGGCCTGTTCTCATTCCCCCCTCCAAAAATATGTTCATCAAGGCTTCCGTTAGCCATGTAGTCATAAATCAGAAATCGCTGGCGTCCCTCCCTGTCGTCACTGGCAACAGAGAAGCCTCTCAAAACCACCAGGTTCCGGTGCTTGATCGTGTTGATTATCGCCACATCGTTTATAAATTCGGAGTCTCCTCTGGAAGTGCAGTCTCTAATTTTCTTCACCGCGATCTGTCGATCGTCGGGCAACGTTCCCTTGTACACCGTCCCGAAACCGCCCTCTCCGATAACGTTGGTTTCACTGAAATTGTCGGTGGCATCTTTGAGCTCTTTTATGTTGAACCAGACCGCGCCGGTGTTGGGCTTGACCGTCCCCTGTAAAATACTTTTGTTCAATCGAACAAAATTAAAGTGCTTGGCCTTACCGTGCATCCTCGCCCACAAGAAGTAACCGATCCCTAAACTGCAGAGCAGAAGTAAGCAAACAGAAGCGCCCATAAAACTGTAGACGAAAATCCGGCGCCGAGATGTGGTCTTTTGCAGATAAGGCACGCGGAGAATACATTTAGCAGTGTCTCTGTTTGTAGGCCCAAAATCATTCGCCACGCCCGCAGCGTACAGACATACGAAGTAAAAACATTTCCGACTTGTCTCTTCCGTAATGTTGTTAATCATGTTCTGCAATATCCTCTGAACGTCATCTCCGCTACTATAGCATGAATTGCACGCAGAGACTTGAGAGAGATCTCCTTTGCAGTCCGTGTCCAGCGATGTCTGTCCGAGTTTATCAATCCATTGTTGCTTCGTCTGTATGCCGGCGCACAGGTCGGGACTCGACACAAACTCGGATGTATCGTTGAGACACAGTTGAACCACGTCTGATGGGAGTCCCAGATAGGTGAGTTTTTGCTGAAATATGTCGAGGCAGGCAACGACAGAGGCACTGTCGGGGAGCTCGAACATAGATTCATCTCGCAAATATTGGGCCAGCCCTACGCCAAGCACAGTTCTCAATGTGGTACCGCAGTTGTAGAGATCCGTGAAAGTTTGAATGGATCGACAATAAGATGTGTTCCAGGACATCTGAGTAACATAATCGAGATTGATGGGGCATGCAGCATCGGTGATACTCACGTACAGAAATACCGACAATGTTAGGATTACTTTCATCTTCCTTTCCCAACCGACACAGATTAATTCCATCCACATAGAAATGGATTACAATCTTACCATAAGCCCACCTTTTCACCTGCTTCACAGAAGGTCAGGGACGCATAGTCCACAGCCCACGCAACAGCCAGGAAAGTGCTTCTAAGGCTACCTACTCTCTATTGTTTCTCTACAAAACATGTGCTATATGTCCTATGCCGGGCTTTTCTCCGTAGCACGCCGGTAATAAGTTGACCTGGCTCCGTTTTAACTGCCGCCAGCAAAGGGAAAAGGCAAGCCTAGAGAAAGATAGGCACCCCCCTTACTATAGATAGGTACGAAAGGGGAAAGGCTCTGTAAGGCGTAAGATACCGCTATCCCGCCTGTCCCCTTTTGCCCTTTGAAATATAGAGGGGAGGGGAAACGGGCAGACCAGGGCAATAAACGTAGGCGAAGAAAATGTCATATTTTCTAGATCTGCGGGCTACGGTTTTATTCTGTCCGCCGTAGTAGGCCGCTGGTAACCCGTCACGCGACGGAATTTAGCAGCTTTCTTACCTAAATAAAATATTAGGGCCGACATTCTTGAGTTGGACATTCAAGAGGGATTGCGAAACATTAGCGTTTTGCTTTTATATATATTTAAAATGTGTTTATGCCGGCCGGTAACGAGCTACGTTGCAAATGATGTATGGGTAAGAGGTTATATTTAGGTTTAGATTTTGGGCAGTAAAGGTGGTAGTTTGACTTGAGTTCTTTGAGTGTGCATCAATTTGATGACGGTAGTTGAGTGTGAATCAGCTTTATGATAAGTTATAATAATAACCCCATAATATGACCAACTGTTATAAAGAAAAAGTAATTATGAAAAAAAAAACTGATATATATATATATATATATATATACTTTTTATTTTTATTTTTATTTTTTTCTTTGTTTTTTTATTTGGTTATTGTGAAAAACTTTTATGACGGATGCTGTTTTTTTATTTGGTTACTGTGAAAAACTTTTATGACGGACGCATAATGTTGAGCAGTCTCCTTCCAACAATGTTGAGCAGTCTCCTTCCAACCATGATCCCTCGTAAAACTGAAAGTTCTACTTATCAATAAAAAATTTAACACAAAACCATCACACACTCGTAGTCTCCTTCCAACCATGATCCCTCGTAAAACCGAAAGTTCTACTTATCAATAGAATTTTAACACAAAACCACCACACACTCGCAATCTCCTTCTAACCATAATCCCTCGTAAAACCAAAAGTTCTACTTATCAATAGAAAATTTAACACAAAACCACCACACACTCGCCCACGCTACGATACAAGTAATGTTAAGCTCATGAAGACTGTTTAAAGTTATATACATTCATTACCACCATGAGGTATTATAAATAAGGCACTAATAGGTTAGGATTATGTAAGGTTTTAAAATATTTACGAGGTATTATAAAGAAGGCACTAATAGGTTAGGATTATGTAAGGTTTTAAAATATTTATGAGGTATTATAAAGAAGGCATTATTAGCTTAGGATTATATAAGGTTTTAAAATATTTTTTATTTGTAATAGTATATTTGTAGTATGTGAGGGGAGAGATTTGAATTTGGGGTTCTTCAATTTCAATTGAAGAGTTTTAATTACCTGCTTGCTCTCCAAATCTTTTACATGGGCGGATAAGTTTTAAAATATTTAAAAGAGGATAAAAAGGTTTGCATTGCATATCAAAAAATATTTGAATAATGTAATTAATATTGTTTTTTTAATACGATGAAGAATATGGTTAATTTATTTATTTTTAAATGTTTGTCATTTCATCATTAAGCTCGTCGATGGATAAACACACCACCAGTAGGGTCCCTAGTAAACTATTACATAGCATATCCGCAAACATGTGAGATGGAGAGATTTGAACCTGGGGCCTCTCCAACATGAGAGTTTCAACTACCCACTTCTCTCCAACTCCCCCACATGGGCCGATTGAATATTTTTTTAATTTAAATATATTTTTAAAATTAATAAATTATTATCAACTTTTTTTGTTTGTAAAGTTATTAGAAAGTTAAATGTCAAAATAAATGTGGCATAAAATTAAATAAAAGGATAAAAATATTTTACATTAAAATATTCAATTATATATATATATATATATATATATATATATATATATATATATATTGATTTGGTTAGTGCGAGAAACCCTTACGACCAACGTATAGGGTTGAGCAATCTCCTTCCAACCATGACCCCTCATAAAGCCGAGAGCTATGCTTATCAATAAAGAATTTAACACACACTCACCCCCTCACACTCACCCCTCACACCCACCCCCCTCACACACTCCCCATACTGCAGTTTGAACCTTGGACCTTCACTTGCTCCCAAAGAAATCATTTACGTGTGTCCCACTCCTATTTTTATCAAATCCCAAAGATGGCAAGATTAATCCTTAGGAACCTTCAAATTAAAAGCCTTTTGCACCTAGAACCAAAGTAGCTTCGATGTTATAGTTATTTTGTACCAAATAGCATCCCCTCTACTAACTAAAAGAAGTGAAACACAAAAAGCATCCCTTGGTGCAAGCAAACCTATAGTAACCATCTCAACTAAAGTATTCCAATTCCTTACAAAGGTGAAACTAAACTAGCAATTAACTACTTCTCCCTATGTAGGATTTACCTATTATATTAGAGGACCCCTTAAACCTTTTTGTGATGAGGGCCTTTGAAAATGAAGTATGATTATAAACTTTGAAGAGCCTTTGTTTGAAACAAGGCTATTTCAAGTTGCAAAAATTCATTCCCATGATTCCTTGGTATGAGATTATGTCCATCACTTTCAACCACTTGACTCTTCCTCCTTTATTCCCCCATTGTCCTTGATCCACCACGAATAAAAGAGACTCTCAAGATACTGAGAAAAAGGAGGACTTTAAAATAGAGAGGATGAAGATATGAAAATGATGTTATTCATTTTCAAATACCCAAGGTATCCTTCACCTTCAAATTAGTAAGGTGATTATGGTGATCATAAAATTAATTCTTGTAAACCTCTCTTTATGTTTTATGGAAAAATTGGCAGTTTGATAGTTTCTTGGCATCGAACATGAAGGGAAGCAATCTAGTGAAAGGAAAAGTAAGGCACGTAAAGAGAGTCATAAGGCAAGGTCATGAACAATTGATTATAAACATAGACGTTGGTTTGTCATGCTAGAAGTCATAGGTTTGAACTCCTTTCTCCCTACCTTAGGTTTCATTGGGATGCAACACTCTCTAGGAAATCTATTGGTCCCTCTCATTGGTTTTCCCCTCTTGAATTCCTTACTAGTTTTCCTCTTCTATTGCATTAGTTAGATAAGTCACAAGCAGGTCAACTTTTTTATCTAAAAATTGGCTCGTTTATCAGGCAGAGTATCTATTTACAAGCTTTATCTTCAAAATAGATGTTAATGCTAGAGTTCATCTATGGATAAGAAGCATCCTCCTCTTATTAGCTACATACTCTCTCATATGAAGTGCCTAAAGGCATTCCCAATTTTAATCATTTACAAATGCTACTAAATGATTTGTTCAACACAAATACTCTTTCCACTTCTTCCCACGCGTGTAGTTAGAAAAACCTAACATAAATGGAAAAAAGGGTGCTTTCCTATTCATGGACCTAGCTAATGCATGAAACACTCCTAAAGGGGAAATTGTTAGGACTGACTCACTTAAATGACATGATTTATTTTCGTGGAGAAAAAATAAACAACACTTGTTCTCTTTTTTTTATGTGGATAGATTATAGATTGAGCAGAAAATGGAAAACACTTGATTAGTAAGACTAAGGGAAGTGAGTGATTCCCCCCTTCTTAGCAATCGAGAAGTATCAAGAGATTTAACACAATACTTGGGCCACAACTATGGAGAGGAAGAATTGAGAAGTCCTGTATAGATCAAGATGTCTTCTAATGTGTGATGGTAGAATCTTATTTTGTGTGTGTTCGCAAAAGTTACTTGTAATATCACTTTTAAAACCTTTAATTAGATATGCTATCCTTTCCCACCCTGGAGGGATAAGAGTTGCTAGAATCTCATGGGTGAGGCGAAGCGGACAAGGGTGAAAGGCCATGGAGAGATGCCGCCTGTGGTCCATGGATCTCTAATTGTGATGAGGAATAAGGTAATATTTAAAAATATAAAAATGTAATAAATACTATGTGAGGTTTATGTCTTAAAATATTCTTATGTAGCAGACCTTCTAAAGTCTGGTTGATACATTCATCTAGAACTTTCTCCCTCTCTAGATATTTCCATTCCTTTAGAACTTTCTCTTTCTCTAGATCTTTTCATTCCTCTAGAACTTTTTATTTCTCTAGATCTCTAGATCTTTTCTTGATGGGTTTGCAAGGCCTATAAATATGTAACATGTTTTTATGACAATACAATTTTCGAATTGCAAATCTTGTTTCTGGTTCTAAGAGTCCCATATCAGCTAGTATCCTTCTGACCTTGGGTTTGGGTTAGGGTTTCATCTCCTTCCAGTCAAGGATTGGGTCCATAATTTTTGTTTCTACTAAGAGCTTTTGGGTTTACTCTTTATTTCGAGGTTTTGAATATTTTTTTGACCATAAAGCTTGTGTTTCCTCTGTAATTTGTGGTTAAGATCTAAGATTCTAACATTACTTTCTACTCGTGGTGAGAGTTCGACAATTAATGTTTGAAGCTATTTCTTTTTCTCAATTGTCAACAACATTCCTTTTGGTACCATGTTTTTCTAGAGCAACATCTCATCTTATACAACATGACTGCGAACATTTTGCATTTTTTCCCACATTGTGAATGTTCAATATTTTTCTGTGCTATTAAAGTTGGTAATTTCCTTGTCCATTTTGTTTTATATATTTTCCAGCATCACGAGGGTCTACTTTTTTAACCAACGCGCTCTGAATTTTTTTTGTAACTACACCCTATGATGCATTCATCCTTTCTTTATTCTTGTATGCGCAAAAAAAAATTACTCTTTGTAAGACCCATTCTTAAAGTTTAAATTTATATATATATATATATATATATATATATATATATATATATATATTTATTTATTTATTTTATTTTTTTGTCTACACGTATTCTTTCCAACTTTATTACTGTGATTTTAAAATAAATAAAAAATGCACGTCACGTGCGGACCCCCGGACCTTGATTTATTAATTTAAAAAATAAAAGGGGTTCGACGCACGTGCATTTTTTCCCTTTCTCCCTGACCTTTTTCACTCCCATTTCTAATCGGTAAATCTCAACGTTCAATTACCTCGGTTGCTTTTTGCAAATCACGTTTTCCAATCTTCTTCGATTATTTTTATCTTTAAAATTAAAAAAAAAAAAATTTAAATTTTTGATTTTATAAAATTCATCTACAAGAAGATGAATTATGTCAAATCAGACTCAATAAATATATGGTGCTTGGTTGTACAAAACATAGTTGATAGTGTTATCTACAATTTATTAACACATGTTCGCTGCATACCGTGATTGATATTAAGTTCAAGAGTACCAAGGGTTTGGTGGATTGTTAGTTGTTTGTTTAGCTAGGTATTTATTAGGAAGAGATTTAGGTTCAAATCTTAAAGGTGTCAATTTGCAAAGGTAGTAGTTTGCTCCAAATCCTCTGAGTGCACGTGAGATTGAAGATGATCATACAAATTTCAAGTGACCTTCTTCTCACACTGGATCTGTAAGCCAGAATTAGTCTAAACTGATTAATTCATGATAATCCATTACAATATATAGCTTGGGAATGTAACTGAAGAATCTCCCAAGTTAGTAAAAGATAAAACGAATCTTCCAAGTGGGTAAAGAAAACAAATATATGAGAATCAAATGTTCTCAACATCACACCAAACCACCTAAATATTGCTTATTACAATTGGAGATATTCACAGGGAATATTGCCCCATGAAAATAGAAAAACACACTAATAATAGAAATCAATTAAACTCCAACATACTCCCCCTTGAAGTTGAGGGGACTGACAAGGAAGTTCCTCAACTTCAAAAATTGAGCTTTGACAACTCCCTTGGTGAACAAATCTGCAATGTTGTCTTCAATGTTGCAATGATGCAATTCAATCACCTTCTTCTCGACCATGTCTCGGATGAAGTGATACTTCATATCAAAATGCTTTGACCTGTTGTGATGAATTGGATTATATGCTAGCTGAATAGCACTCATGTTATCACAATACAATGTAGTAGGACCATATTGTTGTTCTCCAATTTCTTCAAGGACTTTTCTCAACCACAATGCTTGAGCACTAGCACTTGTGATTGCAATGTATTCTACTTCAATGGAAGAGAGAGCAACTGTAGTTTGTTTCTTTGAGCTCCAAGTGATTAAACCAGACCCAAGGCTGAAACAATTACTTGATGTAGACTTCCTGTCATCTATATTACTCCCCCAATCTGAATCACTAAAACAAAATAATTTTACATCTTTATTTTTACAATAATGGATATTCATTGTACCTTTTACATATCTCAGTATTCTTTTTGCAGCTTTCTTGTGTAATTAAGAAGAGTCACTCATATACCTTGATACAAGTGATACATCACATGCAATGTCTGGTCTAGTGTTGGTGAGAAACATCAAACTCCCAACCATACTTCTATATGTGGTTACATCAACTTTTTCAGTTTCATCATCCTTACTCAACAACTCACCATGAGCTATTGGTGTTGCAACAAGTTTACAATTTTCCATCCCAATTTTTTTTAACATATCATTGGCATATTTGTTTTGACAAATGAAAATTTCACTATCACTTTGATACACCTCCATACCAAGAAAATAGTGCATCAAGCCTAGATCTTTCATCTCAAATTCATGCATCATGGCATTCTTGAAGTCATCATTCAACTTAGGATTACTACCTAAGTAAATCAAGTCATCCACATATAAACAAACAAGGAGAATATCATTACCTTGTTTCTTATAGTATAAGGTTGGCTCACTCTTGCTTCTCACAAAACCATATTGATGGAAGTACCCATCAATTCTTGAATACCAAGCTCTTGGAGCTTGCTTAAGACCATACACGACCTTCTTCAACCTATACACAAGATTATCCTTACCTTGAACTACAAATCCTTGAGGTTGTTGCACATAAACCTCCTCACCCAATAATCAATTCAAAAAAGCACTTTTTACATCCAAGTGATGTACATTCTAGCTTTTATGAGCAGCAATAGAAAGAACCATCCTCACTGTTTCTTGTCTTGCAACTGGAGCAAAAGTCTCCTCATAATCAATGCCATACCTTTGTGTGAAACCCTTGGCCACAAGTCTTGCTTTGTGTCTCTCCACACTTCCATCAGAATTATACTTTGTTTTGTAGACCCATTTAGAGCCCACAACTTTCTTGCCTTTTGGAAGCTCAACTAGCTCCCAAGTATCATTCTTCTTGATGGATTTTATTTCTTCTTTCATTGCCTTAATCCATACATCATTAGTACATGCTTGTTCATAACAAGATGGTTCTAAATCAACAAGAGACATTAAGTCATAATTCACAACATCACCTTTGGGCTTACCATCATTTTCATCACCATACATATGCAAGTTTTCAAGTCTTTTCACCACTTGATCTACCTCTTGTGCTTGACTTCTTGTAACTCTTATTTGAAATTTTGTATCTAACATTTGAGAGGATGGATGTTTTTGTTGGAGCTTTTTACTTTTCAACACATTACTTGGGGAATCTTCACTCAATAGTGTGAAATCTTCATTTTTTTGAATAGTACTCCTTTGATAAATGTCACTTAAGCTTCTTACCTTCCTTGGTGGACTTGAACTTGCACTTGAAACTGAAGAACTAGATGAGGGGCTGCTTTGTGGAGAACTAGATGAAGGGCTTCTTTTTGGAGAGCTAGATGAGGGGCTGCTTGGTGGATTAGTAGCACTTGGAACTAAAACATTAGTGGGCTGCTCATCATCATCAATAATACCACCAGTCAAAACATATTTTGACTTCTCAATATGGCCTTTTTGATGACCATAAACTCCCCCTTCATCAAAAATCACATCTCGAGACACGATAACCTTGTGTGTATTTGGATTAAAGAGCCTATATGCTTTGGTATTTCCACAATACCCAAGGAATATGCATGCTTCACTTTTGGGATCTAACTTCTTCCTTTTTTCATAAAGAACATGTGTATAAGCCAAGCAACCAAAAACTCTAAAATGACTTACAGTTGGTTTCCTTCCATACCATACCTCATATGGAATGATGCCATCCAAGCTAGAAGCAGGACTCCTATTTAAAATATAAATGGAAGTCCTTACCGCATCAGCCCAATACATATTAGTTAACCTCTTTCTTTGTAGCATGCTTCTTGCCATATTTACCACTGTTCTATTTTTACACTCAGCCACACCATTTTGTTGTGGTGTGTAAGCAGCTGTGAGTTGCCTTCTAACACCACAATATTTACAAAATTTAAGAAATTCATTTGAATAAAATTCTCCTCCCCTATCAGTCCTTAAACATTTTACATAGTGCCCACTTTGATTTTCAACATGATTTTTAAAATCTTTAAAACAATCAAATGCCTCATCCTTTGTCTTCAAAAGATAAACCCAACACATTCTTGAAAAATCATCTATGAAGGTGAGAAAGTATGAATTCTTACCAATACTTTGAGTTTGCATTGGCCCACAAATATCGGAATGCACCAATTGAAGGGGATAAGTGGCTCTCCATGCTTTGCCTTTTGGAAAATTCATCCTTGAGTGCTTTCCCAAAGCACATCCTTCACACACACCTTTTTGATCATCAATTTTAGGTAGCCCATATACCATCTCTTGAGAAACCATTTTCCTCAAACTAGGAAAATTTACATGGCCAAATCTTAAGTGCCATAGCCAACTTTTGCTATCAATTGCTGCACATGCAAAATAATTATTTTCTTCTCCAAATTTTAGAGGAAACAATCTATTATTGGTCATGGGAATGGTAGTGACGTGCCTATGCCCATGATTCTTATCAAAAATCTCACACTTATTGTTTTCAAACACAAGCTTAAAATTATTTTCCATGATTTGCCCAACACTCAACAAATTATGTTTTAAATTTGGAGTGTAGTAAACATCAGTCACTTTCTTCTTACCTTCATTAGTTTGTACCTCCATGATTCCTTTACCTTCAACTTGCAATGCTTTATCATCTCCAAGCTTGATCTTTGATGCAGGAGCATCCGGTGACAGTAGGGCAATCTTGCATCATCAAAATTTTTTCCAGTTTTCTCTAAGTATTTTGCATCTTGGTTTATTACTTTCAGTTCGGAAGAAGTTTTGTTAAGCAATTTTCAGTTTGGGAAGGGTTTTGTTAAGCAAGGAAGTGGGGTCGCGAAATCGCGACCTCCGAAGGCTGCATAGTGACTTGGTAAGTTTCGTCGCGATATCGCGACAGTAATGTGAAGCAAGGCAAAGGAGCGGAGTGCCGTCGCGATATCGCGACGTCGCAATATCGTGACATCGCGATATCGCGACGGTAATGTGAAGCAAGGCAAAGGAGGGGAGTGTTGTCGCGATATCGCGACAGTAATGTAAAGCAAGGCAAAGGAGGGGAGTGTCGTCGCGATATCGTGACGGGTCGCGATATCGCGGCCAGTTAAGGGCCGACACGTGGCTGGTCAACCAAAGGGCCGCAAGACTTAAAGAAAGGTAGAAGACAGGGCAAGACTAAAGGGGAAGTGCCGTCGCGATATCACGACCAGTTAAGGGTCGACACGTGGCCGATCTTCCGACAGCTACGAAAGTTGAAAGAAGATAGGGAACAAAACCAAAGTTGAATGAGCGAACGGCCGGGCAAGGCCAAGCTGAACACGTGGCGGTTGTGAAGGGCACGTGTGACAAAAGTGTTGAGACAAGGAGAATGCATGGACAGATGTACACGCAGTCGGTTACGTGTATGCAAACTAAGTTGAGGGTCACGTAAATTGTTAAGGGAGGCGTCGGCCACGCATTCTTTCTTATTATTATTTTTGGTTTAATAGCATTTACAGGTGAGGGCTTTATGAAGGAAACAACAGTACAGAGTACATTCAGAACAAAGCGGCCAGTGCAGGGTATGGGAAGCCATTAATGCAAGCTTCTGGGCGGATCGGGCAGTTGCCCATTTATGGCAGAAAACCAAAATTTGAAAATTCAACCGGGGAAAATAGAATTTGAAATTGTTGTTGGGCGGGAGCATTAATTTCCTAGAGGATCGAGGCCTCGATAAAAACTCGAAATTTGTAAGGGTTGCGGGATGGTGAGTTCGGGATAGAGGGGGAGAGTTGTATGCCTGGAAAGACTACTGTATAAACTGTATTGAGCAATTTAATGAAAATTACTGTGAACTTTGTTGTGTGAATCCCGGCTTGCCATCAAGTGGTATCAGAGCGGGAGCTCCTGAGCGTGTAACAGATCGCCGGAGAGAGGCAGTTACACCAGGATCTGTGGGAGGATTTAAAAAAAAATATATATATATATATATATATATATATATATAATGCCTCCACGAAGAAACCGTGGCGGGGTAGGAAATGTGGTGCCGGCCGAAGACTTCCGAGCCTTGCAGAGACAAGTTCAAGCCCTGCAAGCAGAGTTACGCAGAAGGCACGAGCCCGGAAGGGATGAGGAAAGTGAGGACGAAGTTGAAGAAGAAGACCAATCTGAGGAAGAGGAAGAGGCTATGGATCCCGCACAAGCCCGGTTGTACAAGGCCATCTCTCGGATTGGAAAGCAACCAAAAATGGAGGTTTCCACATACTCGGGTAACTTAAATCCAGAAGAAGTGATTGACTGGATAAATGATTTAGAGGAGTATTTCGAGTACGAGGAGGTTGAAGACCCTAATCGGGTCAGATTTGCTAAGACCAAGTTGAAGGGTCATGCCAGCATTTGGTGGAGGGGAATACAGTTGGAGAGGAACAGAAGAGGGAAGGAGAGAATAACAAGATGGGACAGAATGGTGGAGAAGCTGAAAAGACAATTCATCCCGACAGATTACGAGTTGGATCTGCTAAGAAAAATGCAGAGTTTGAGACAGACAAACAAAACTGTCCAAGAGTACACCGAGGAGTTTTACAAGATCTCCATTAGAACTGGGCATTTAGAGGCAAACAAAGAAAAGGTGGCCCGTTATATCAATGGGTTGAGACTCGGCATCCAGGAAGAACTGAGCCTGGTTCGGGTAAGCACCATTGAGGATGCTTACCAATTTGCCTTAAAGGTGGAAGAAAAGCTAAATAGGCGGTTTGAAGGCAAGCAAAGAGGAAGGGGCCGTGGTGGAAGAACTGGTGGGAGGACCAGTGGAGAAAAGTACAAAGACCCGAAGAAGACTGGTGAAGCCAGTAGTAACCAGGATCAAAGGGAAGAGGATGTTTATCAGCCCCGAGATCATAACAGCTACCCAAGAGGACGGGGTGGGTCTGGACGAGGATTTGGAAGAGGAGTATTTCGTGGGACATGTTTCCACTGTGGTGAAGAAGGACATCGGGCATTTGAGTGTCCACAACACCGAGAAAGGACGAACAAGAGGCCTGAGGGTCCAGCCAGGGCTGCTGTGGCAGAGGAAGATGCTGAGTCTGAGCATTCCGAAGAAGCGGAGAGAGGGGAAGCAATGATTGTAAGAAGAGTCCTGTTGAATGAGGAGAAGGACACAGATCAGAGAAGAAGTTTATTCCACACCAGATGTAAGTGTGCGGGCAAAGTTTGCAATATTATTATTGATAATGGTAGCACGGATAACCTGGTTTCAGAAGAAATGGTTACAAAGCTACAGTTGGAGAGGAAGAAGCACCCGCATCCATACCGGGTCGCATGGTTACAAAAGGACCATAGAGCTTTGGTCAATGAACAGTGCTCCGTTAAATTTAACATTGGAAATTACTGTGATGAGGTCCTGTGTGACATCCTGCCCATGGATGCTTGCCACATGTTGCTGGGGAGACCCTGGCAGTTTGACCGGAGTGCAGTGCATGATGGCCGTGCCAACACCTACTCATTGACAAAGAATGGTGTACGCCATAAACTGAAGCCCTTAAAGGATGCGGATGAAAAGGTATGTAACAACTCCAGAATTTGTTTAGTTGAAGGGAGAAAGTTCCTAGATGGGTTGAAGCATGAACATTTATGTTATGCAATAATCCCTAGAGTTAGGGAGAAGGAATGCCAGGATACCCCAGCAGAAGTCCTAGACCTGCTGGAGGAATTTCCAGATATTGTGTCTGATAATGTGCCGGAGGGTTTACCCCCAGTAAGGAAAATCAGCCACCATATAGATTTGGTACCGGGATCAAGCTTGCCAAATAAAGCTGCACACAGGATGACACCTGTAGAAACTGAGGAGTTAAACAGACAGGTCCAGGAGTTGCTGGAGAAAGGATTGATTAGGGAGAGTCTTAGCCCATGTGCAGTGCCTGCAGTACTAGCACCCAAGAAGGATGGGGAGTGGAGAATGTGCACAGACTCTCGGGCAATCAATAAAATCACTATCAAATACAGATTCCCATTGCCAAGGATGGATGATATAATGGACTGCTTAAGTGGGGCTGAGTACTTCACAAAGATTGACCTGAAAAGTGGCTATCATCAGATCCGTATCCGAGAGGGAGATGAATGGAAGACAGCCTTCAAGACAAGAGAAGGCTTGTATGAGTGGTTGGTCATGCCATTTGGGCTGTCCAATGCACCAAGTACTTTCATGCGGCTGATGAATGAAGTACTGAAGGAATTCTCGGGAAAGTTTGTTATTGTTTATTTAGATGATATATTGATATTCAGCAGGACCCTGGAGGAACACCTGATGCATATCAGGAGGGTTTTTGAAAAACTGCGAGAAGAGCAGTTATTAATAAATCTGAAAAAGTGTAATTTTGTCAAGAAAGAGTTGGTATACCTGGGGTTTGTAATCTCAGCAGAAGGTCTGAAAATGGACCCCGAGAAGGTGAGAGCCATCATTGAATGGCCTACCCCAAGAAGCACAATAGAAGTAAGATCATTTCATGGTCTAGCCAGCTTTTACAGGAAGTTCATAAAGAACTTCAGCAGCATTTGTGCACCTCTCATAGAAACAATGAGGGGGGATAAAAAAGAGTTCAAGTGGACATTAGGGGCTGAAAGGAGCTTTGATGCATTGAAGAAAAAGGTCACAGAACAGCCTGTCTTGGCACTCCCAGACTTTGACAAGGTGTTTCAAGTGGACTGTGATGCCAGTGGCAGTGCAATAGGGGCTGTACTGAGTCAAGGAGGCAAACCAGTTGCTTATTTCAGTGAGAAGTTAAATGATGCTCGAAAAAAGTATTCAGTTTATGACCAAGAATTTTATGCTATAGTTCAGGCTCTGAAGAAGTGGAGACACTATTTGCCGCCAAAGGATTTTGTTCTATTTACCGATCATCGAGCTTTACAAGACATTAACAATGGACAAAACTGAACCAAAGGCACATGAAGTGGGTAGAATTCCTTCAAAGTTATACCTTTGTGCTGAAGCACAGAAGTGGGAAATCAAACAAGGTTGCAGATGCCTTGAGCAGAAGGCAGACTTTACTGATTAAATTGACAGTGGAAGTAGTGGGATTTGAAGAACTGAAGGGTTTGTACCCTGCAGATCCGGATTTTGCAGAAGCCTGGAAGGCTTGCTTAACACCTGTTACGGTGGACCGAACAAAATGGTTGGATTTCCTAATCCAAGATGGAATGTTGTTCAAGGGAAGCAAATTATGCATTCCAAGGAGCTCCATGCGGGAGAACTTGATCAAGGAAAAGCACAACGGAGGACTGGTTGGGCACTTTGGTAGGGATAAGACTATTGCCCTAGTGGATGAAAATTATTACCGGCCACAACTTCAGCAAGATGTGAGGAAGTTTGTGCAAGGATGCAGAATATGTCAGATGGCAAAGGGCATAAGGCAAAACACAGGATTATACCAGCCATTACCTGTACCTGAGAGGCCATGGGAGGACATAAGCATGGATTTTATTCTTGGATTGCCGAGAACACAGAGGGGAAATGACTCTGTATTTGTGGTGGTTGACCGATTCTCCAAAATGGCACATTTTATTCCCTGCCAGAAGACAAGTGATGCAGTTCACATTGCTGGATTATTCTTCAAGGAAGTGGTACGACTTCACGGTCTACCAAGAAGCATAGTTTCTGACAGAGATACCAAGTTTGTTGGGTACTTCTGGAGAACTCTGTGGAAGAAGATGAAGACAGATCTGAAATTCAGTTTTGCATACCACCCACAGACTGACGGACAGACAGAGGTGGTGAACAGAAGCCTGGGTAATTTATTGAGATGTTTGATAGCAGATCAGCCCAAGGGATGGGATTTAGTTTTACCGCAGGCGGAATTTGCGTATAACAGTTCAGTTAATAAGAGCACCAATAAATCTCCATTCCAGATAATATACGGGAACAGCCCGAGAAATGTGTCTGAACTGAGAAAGTTGGACAAGAGAGAAAAGTGCAAATGTCGAGGCAGAAGAATTTGCAGAACATATGAAAAGTCTGCATGAAGAAGTAAGGAAACAAATTATAAAAATGAATACTCAATATAAGACAAGGGCAGACCAAAAGCGACGGTTCAAGGAGTTCAAAGTAGGAGATGAGGTCATGGTGCATCTCAGGAAGGAGAGATTTCCTGCCAAGACTTATAACAAATTGAAGATGAAGAAGTTTGGGCCATGCAGAATACTGGGAAAGCGGGAGTCAGGAAATGCGTATGAAGTGGAATTGCCAAGTTGGCTTGATATTTCACCTATTTTTAATATTTCAGATTTAGTGGAATATCATGAGGGAGAAGGTACAGAGATGCCAAGTGCAGAATTATGGCAAATTCCAGCATCTACTCCAACCACAGATGAGGCCGAGGAAATATTAGACACTCGTGAAGGCAGAAGCACCAGAAACAAACAGTATTCTGAATATTTGGTAAAGTGGAAGGGCAGACCTGTTGAAGATGCAACTTGGTTGTCAAAGACGGAGGTTGACCGCCTGGGTCTTCCCCTAACAAAACAGAAGTGAGGATCACTTTTTTTATCTACCCCGGGTGTCTGATGCAGGAGCATCCGATGGCAATAGAGCAATCTTGCATCCTCCAAAATTTTTCTAGTTTTCTCTAAGTATTTTGCATCTTGGTTTATTTATCTTTCGATTTCGGGGGAAGTTTTGTTAAGCAATTTTCAGTTTGGGAAGGGTTTTGTTAAGCAAGGAAGTGGGGTCACGAAATTGTGACATGTCGCGAAATCGCGACCTCCGAAGGCTGCATAGTGACTTGGTAAGTTTCGTCGCGATATCGCGACGTCGTAATGTGAAGCAAGGCAAAGGAGCGGAGTGCCGTCACGATATCGCAACAGTAATGTGAAGCAAGGCAAAGGAGGGGATTACTGTCGCGATATCACGACAGTAATGTAAAGCAAGGCAAAGGAGGGGAGTGCCGTCGCGATATCGCGGCCAGTTAAGGGCCGACATGTGGCTGGTCAACCAAAGGGCCGCAAGACTTAAAGAAAGGTAGAAGACAGGGCAAGACTAAAGGGGAAGTGCCATCGCGATATCGCGGCAAATTAAGGGCTGACACGTGGCCAGTTAAGGGCCGACACGTGGCCAGTCTTCTGACAGCTGCGAAAGTTGAAAGAAGATAGGGAACAAGACCAAAAGAGAATGAGCGAACGGTCGAGCAAGGCCGAACTTGACACGTGGACCGCCACGTGTAGCCTACCAGTTGTGAAGGGCACGTGTGACAAAAGTGTTGAGAAAAGGAGAATGCATGGACAGATGTACACGCAGTCGGTTACGTGTATGCAAACTAAGTTGAGGGTCACGTAAATTGTTAAGGGAGGCGTCGGCCGCACATTCTTTCTTATTATTATTTCTGGTTTAATAGCATTTACAGGTGAGGGCTTTATGAAGGAAACAACAGTACAGAGTACAGTCAGAACAAAGCGGCCAGTGCAGGGTATGGGAAGCCATTAATGCAAGCTTCTGGGCGGATCGGGCAGTTGCCCATTTATGGCAGAAAACCAAAATTTGAAAATTCAACCGGGGGAAAATAGAATTTGAAATTGTTGTTGGGCGGGAGCATTAATTTCCTAGAGGATCGAGGCCTCGATAAAAACTCGAAATTTGTAAGGGTTGCGGGATGGTGAGTTCGGGATAGAGGGGGAGAGTTGTATGCCTGGAAAGACTACTGTATAAACTGTATTGAGCAATTTAATGAAAATTACTGTGAACTTTGTTGTGTGAATCCCGGCTTGCCATCAATCTTGGACTTGTAGGAATTATCAATTGTAGATAGCAACTCCTCCTTGTCGGTCATGTGATTGGAACATCCGGTATCAAGAATCCATGTCTCATTCATATTTTGATTAGATTTGCCATATGAAAAAAACAAAATTGATGAGTCCTCCTCCTCACCATAGTGTGCATTATTGCTTCTTCCTCCATGTGATGCTTTCAATATATAATCTTTTTCAAAGTGCCCATACTTGTTACAATAGTAACATTGCTTGTTACTTCTTCCTTGATAGCCATTTCTTCCTCTTTTGTGAGAGCCACCTCTTCCTCTTTCTTGGAAGCCACCTCTTCCTCCTCTTGGAGAAAAACTACCTCTACCTTTTGAAGAAGATCTACCTCTTCCTCTCCATTGGCCTCTTCCTCTTGAACTAGATTCACCTTCTTTGGATGAAAATGCTTTTTCTTCCATTCCCCCAACATTTGGAGTTGAAGAAAATATCTCATCATGGGACATTAAGGAACCCATGAGCTGATCATATGTGAGAGTAGTCATGTCCTTACTCTCCTCAATTACAATGGATACTTGGCTCCATTTGGGTAAAAGTGTCCTCAACACTTTCTTTACGATGATTTCATTATTCACTTCTTCACCAAGAGTCTTCATTTTGTCAACACATGCTTTGGCTCTCATGCAATAGTCTCCAACCTTTTCATTTTCCTTCATCCTGAGATTTTCAAACTCTATTTTTAGAGTTTGTAATCTCACTTGCTTGACTTGAGTGTTGCCTTCATAGCTCTCTTTTAGAGCTTGCCATGCATCTTTGGCTAATGCACAACTTGCAATCCTTGTAAAAATGCTCTCATCCAAAGGTTGTTTGCAAGTAGAATATTGCAAGACTATTCTTCTTTTGTGACTCTCTTGTTGCTTGTCTATCGACAACTGGAACAATACTCCAATCGGTTGGCTCTATGTAGCCATCCTCCACAATCTCCCAAGCACCTTTGCTAATGAGCAAGTGCTTCATCTTGATTGACCAATAGTCATAGTTGTCTCCTCTAAATTCTGGGACTGGGACATTAATGTTACCATTTGCCATTTTTACAAATCAATGGCATAGCTCCTTCCTTACTCGCTGGTGGACTTTCAATCCCAATGATTGTTCTTCGAATGCAACAGACAACGTTGAATTCCAATAATCACAAAATCACGTGTTGATGTGCACATCAGTTTTTTTTTTTGCTCAAATCATATCATATGATCTTTAATATCTTTGAGAAGTTTGTTCCTTCTCCTACTGATTAATAAACGTAACTTTACACTATAAAAATTACAATGAAAATAATCACCTCTAAGCATACATATTAAAAAAACCAAAAAACCTAAAATTAGGGTGTAAAATTTTTGAAAAGACATCTACAATTCTCAAAGGAAGCTGAAACGACATATGTGAAACAAAGCTCTATAATTTTTGAACCGACGTCTACACTGCTTACACTCTATGAAACGGAAACGAAGCGAACAGGCTATAAACATTGGAACTCAAGCAGAAGGTAAGAAGACAAACTGACCAAACCACCAACACAAGAATTCCTCACTGCCATTCACTTCAGTCCAGATTTTTTTAGAAAATGGCAGTGGAAAACATGGTCGTGGAAATCGAGAAGGAACAACAATTGGAAACAAAAAGAGAAGACATCATGGAATTCAAGCCCGTCCTGCGCTCTAGTAAAATTGTCGATATGGGCTAGAGGAGATACCAGGAAGACTACTGCGTTAGCGTCGACGATATAACCCATCAATCTCTGTGAGTCAGAAGTGGAGGGACGCCCAACTTTGGAACGACGTTGCCATCCTGAAACAACACAAAAAAAAATCTTAAAAAAACTAGCAAGGTTTTTCTCAAACCTGAATCTGATACCACATGTGAGCAAGAATTAGTCTGAACTGATTAATTCATGATAATCCATTACAATATCTAGCTTGGGAATGTAACTGAAGAATCTCCCAAGTTAATAAAAGACAAAACGAATCTTCCAAGTGAGTAAAGAAAACAAATATATGAGAATCAAATGTTCTCAACATCACACCAAACCACCTAAATATTGCCTATTACAATTGGAGATATTCACAGGGAATATTGCCCCATGAAAATAGAAAACACACTAATAATAGAAATAGATTAAACTCCAACAGGATCAACACCAACCCACCAACGAATTGAAATAGACTTGTTGGGAGTAGTTCCTATGGTTTGAAACCTGCGTTTATCAATTACTAAAAATAGTGTGGCTGTAATCAACGCCTCTATGTATCTAAAGAAATTAACCATAGCAAAGATGTGTAATTAAATAATAATAATAAATATAAATACAGATAACTTGTTTGCGATAGTTATATTTAAATAAAATTAACTTAATGGTTATAGATTTTAATCATTTCAATATATAGGACATCTAGTTCTTTTTTATAATTCTACATCAATTTTTATATAGACATAATTGTAAGATGTCTATATATTGTTATTTGGTTAGTGTGAGAAACCTCTATGAACAACGCTTAGGGATGGGCATTCTCATCTCACCATGACCTCTCATAAGGGGGAGAGTTGGACTTATCAATAGGGGATTTAACACAACCACACACACCTCTTGAAAAAGAGCTAAATTTGGAATCGTTACATTGTCCTCATGACTGTTGTTAAAGATATTAATGTAACATTGCCAACACATTTATAAAAATATTACAACATAGTAAATACTTTTATTATTTTACCAACTTATCATGAACATGCACAAGTCTATTAGTTTCATGAGAATTTAGAATGTATTCTACAAAAAAAATGCTTCCAATTGATAATGTTTGAACATGGGTTGTTTACCTAAATAAATTTAAAGAATCCTTAATTTAGTGTTTATTAAAATTTTAGAATTTTATTCTAATAAATAGTTTGCTATAGTTGGGAACAACTTTCAAATATTCTCTTTACTCCTTCAAGTTCATCTAGCAACCCATCAACAAGTTCAAAGAAAACTACACCAAGTTTAAGTACAAGCAACTTATCTACAAGTCCTACCAAAAATATAAATAAAGAAAATAGAATACTTAAAACACATCCATCCAGCCAAATGATGGACAAAAACTTCCAAAGGAGGGGAGCAAGAAGTCAATTGCAAGAGTTGAACCAAGTTGTTTCAATATTGAAGAAGTTCCAAATGTATAATGAAGAAAAACAAAAAAGTGAGTTGGTGAATTATGCTCAATTTTTTAAGTTGATTTAGAACACCAAGAAGTGAGTTGGTGAATTATGCTCAATTTTTTAGTTGATTTAGAACTTTCATGTTATGAATATGCTTGGGTGCAAGGAATGAAAGAAAAATTGAGTCCATTGGAAAAAAAAATGACATTGTTATGAATTATTCCTATAACCTTTAAGATTGGTACGTATAATTTAATATTCTACTTTCTTGATATGACTTCAAATTCTTACAAAACCGTGACGTATGTCCTTACCTGAAATAAGGCAATGTGAGGAAACTAGTAAGACTAGGAATTTTTGAAAAAAGGTGTCAATGTCCATTGTCGTTCACTCCATCACTCACCTTTACGACACTGCGTCTGGTGGGGTATCGAACATGAAAAATGTTAATTGCTTGGGCTACACGAAAAGTGGTGAATACGAAGTTCAAAATTGTCTTTACGTCCTTCACAGAAAGAACTTGAACTTCTAATTACTATTTACAGAAGGTCACAGATAACATTGCACAATTTGATCCACTGCTGAGACTGTAAATCCCAATGTTCTCTTGCATAGAATTCGACAAAAAAAAATAAAAAATAGTAATAAATGTAAAGGAGACATACAGTCTATATTATCTGAGGCTGATCGATGCGCTGAAAGAAGGGTGGGAATCTGAAACGAAGGAACCATAATCATTCATGATCTCTCTCAGAGGCGAAGGCCTATCCCGAATTTTGGGAATGTCAGCGTCTCCCTCCAACATTTTCAGAGCCTCCACAATAGTTGGTCTGAATGCTACCATCACGTGTGCGCACATGATCCCCACTAAAACAAATCTCTCCATCATGCTCTTAGACCCACTGTCGCGGATTCTTCGATCTACAACCTGGATGGTTTTGCCTGCTTTTACAAGCTTCCATGCCCAATCCGTGATAAGATAATCCGAGGCCACATCCACAGAATTATCGAGGGCTTTTCTGCCGCTCATTATCTCCAGCAGGACGACGCCAAAACTGTAGACGTCGCTCCGATCTGTAAATTGTCCGTACAGAGCGTACTCGGGAGCCAAGTAGCCATGCGTTCCTGCTATTCCCGTTGTCATCTGCGATTGCCCCTCTGCAGTAATCCGTGCAAGCCCAAAATCTGCAACGCAAGCGTTCATTTGATCGTCCAGCAGAATGTTTGTGGGTTTTATATCTCTGTGATATATGGCGGGTTGGATTCCATAGTGCAGATAAGCCAATCCTTTGGCAGTGCCGATGGCTATGTTCTTGCGCTGCTCCCACCTTAAAGCGGGCCTGTTCACATTCCCCCCTCCAAAAATATGTTCATCCAAGCTTCCGTTAGCCATGTAGTCATAAATCAGAAATCTCTGGCGTCCCTCCCTGTCGTCACTGGCAACGGAGAAGCCTCTCAAAACCACCAGGTTCCGGTGCTTGATCGTGTTGATTATCGCCACCTCGTTTATAAATTCGGAGTCTCCTCTGGAAGTGCAGTCTCTAATTTTCTTCACGGCGATCTGTCGATCGTCGGGCAACGTTCCCTTGTACACCGTCCCGAAACCGCCCTCTCCGATAACATTGGTTTCACTGAAATTGTCGGTGGCATCTTTGAGCTCTTTTATGTTGAACCAGACCGCGCCGGTGTTGGGCTTGACTGTCCCCTGTAAAATACTTTTGTTCAATCGAACAAAATTAAAGTGCTTGGCCTTACCGTGCATCCTCGCCCACAAGAAGTAACCGATCCCTAAACTGCAGAGCAGAAGGAAGCAGACGATAGCGGCCATAAAACTGTAGAAGAAAATCCGGCGCCGAGATGTGGTCTTCTGCAGAAAAGGCAGGCGGAAAATACATTTAACAGTGTCTCTGTTTGTAGGCCCAAAATCATTCGCCACGCCCGCAGCGTACAGACATACGAAGTACAAACATTTCCGACTTGTCTCTTCCGTAATGTTGTTAATCATGTTCTGCAATATCTTCTGAACGTCAACTCCGATACCATAGCATAAATTGCACGCAGAGACTTGAGAGAGATCTCCTTTGCAGGCCGTGTCCAGCGATGTCTGTCCGAGTTTATCAATCCATTGTTGCTTCGTCTGTATGCCGGCGCACAGGCTGGGACTCGACACAAACTCGGATGCATCATTGAAAGAGAGTTGAACCACGTCAGATGGGAGTCCCAGAGAGGTGAGTTTTTGCTGAAATATGTCGAGGCAGGCGACGACAGAGGCACTGTCGGGGAGCTCGAACATAAATTCATCTCGCAAATATTGGGCCAGCCCTACGCCAAACACAGCTCTCAATGTGGTGTCGCAGAGATAATTGGAAGTTCGAATGGATCGACAATCAGATGTGTTCCAGGGCATTTGCGTAACATAGTCGAGATTGATGGGGCATGCAGCATTGGTGATACCCACATACAGGAATACCGATAATGTTAGGATTACTTTCATCTTCCTTTCCCAACCGACACAGATTAATTCCATTCACATAGAGAAAAGGATTACAATCGTATCATAAGCCCAACTTTTCAGCTGCTTCACAGAAGGTTAGGGACGCAAAGTCCACAGCCCACGCAACAGCCAGGAAAGTGCTTGCAAGGCTACCTACTGTTTTATTGTTTCTCTATAAAACAAATGCTACCTACTATAGATAGGTGCGTAAGGGGGAAGGCTTTTAAGGCGAAAGATACCGCTATCCTGCCTGTCCCTTTTGCCCTTTGAAATATAGAGGGGAGCGGAAACGGGCAGCCCAGGGCAACAAATATCGGCGAAGAAAATGTCATATCAGGTCTGCGGGCCACGGTTTTATTCTGTACGCCGTAGTAGGCCGGCGGTAACCCATCACGTATTGTTTCTCTATAAAACAAATGCTACCTACTATAGAAAGGTGCGTAAAGGGGGAAAGGCTTTTAAGGCGAAAGATACCGCTATCCTGCCTGTCCCTTTTGCCCTTTGAAATATAGAGGGGAGGGGAAACGGGCAGCCCAGGGCAATAAATATAGGCGAAGAAAATGTCATATTAGGTAGGTCTGCGGGCCACGGTTTTATTCTGTACGCCGTAGTAGGCCGGCGGTAACCATCACGTGATGGAATTTAGCAGCTACTGAAATAAAATATTAGGGCCGACATTTGACTTGGACATTCAAGAGGGGATTGCGAAGCACGAATATGGTTTCTGAGCGTTTTGCGCATATATATATATATATAATCTGTTTATGCCGGTCAGTACCGTCCACTCGTTACAATAAGACCCCTGCATACAAAGAGAGAGCTGTACGTCTCAAATGACATCTAAATGATATACTTTTTAATTTATTTGGTACGTATACATCGGCAAGAGACCAATGCAAACATCGGACTACCCAAAATAAAGCACATGAAGACACTTTAAACATTGACATAAGGTTATAAACTTTCATTACACCATGAGTATCATAAAGAAGGCACTAAAATGTTAGAATTAGAATTTGAATTTGTATACTGTACAGTAGGACGCAACAGGAGTGTTTAATGCAGCTTTAGAGAAAGTAAAAAAGGTTTGCATTTTATATCAAAAGATATTGAATAGTGTAATTAATATGGTTTTTTTAACATATTGAAGAATGTAGTTAAATAGTTTTTAATATTAATATATTTTTAAATTAATAAATTATTATCAATTTCCAATTTGTAAAGTTATTAGGAAGTTTTTTTTTTGAATTTAGCGAAAAACTTCTTGCGGGGTCGTCTTGAACTGGGAAACCACGACCAGAGGTTCTATACCGTCAAAATCATCTGGGAGTCACGCCTAGCCCTGATCGTACCAGCAAAATCAACTTCTATATCGTCAAAATCATTT
Organism: Wollemia nobilis; assembly: GCA_028583015.1. NCBI lineage: Eukaryota > Viridiplantae > Streptophyta > Pinopsida > Araucariales > Araucariaceae > Wollemia > Wollemia nobilis. The sequence continues at coordinate 2,074,846 of JAQPPZ010001870.1, forward strand.
GGTATTCACGCCTGACCCTGATCGTACCAGCAAAATCAATTGGATTTTGGGTACCCAATGTGCGGGTGGTAGGGTGGAGATTCGAACCAAGATCCTCCCTTGGAGGATTGCCCTACCCTCTCCAACTCACCTACATCATGTGGGTTATTAAGAAGTCACTTTAAATGTCAAATTAAATGTGATATAAAATTAAATAAAAGGATAAAAATATTTTAAACTGAAATATTTAATAATATATATTTTTTATTGAGGTTAGTGTGAGAAACTCTTATAACCGACGCCCAGGGTTAGGCATCCCCATCCCAACCATGACCTCTAATAAGGGTGAGAGCTAAGCTTATCAATAGAGGCCAAGCACACATCCATACACCTACCTACCCCCTCACACACTTGTCCTACCCCCTCACACACTTGTCCAGACTCCAGTTTGAACCTTGGACCTCTCGAAGAAGAGCCAAAGCCAAAGCCCAAATTGTTGCATTGTCCCCTCGAACAATATTCAATAATATAATATATCTTATGTTAAGATATATTATTAAAAAAACATGGAATGAAAAAAAGTTTATTGTTGCTTTGTAAATTAAGGCCTTCTTTACTATACTTAAAAGTAAATTATGAAGTAGGCATAACAAAAATAAATAAAGCATAATAATCTATAAAACTTAGGAAGAGATTAAAAGTTAAAAATGCAAAGTTCTCAAAATGCTTTAATAATGTCATAAGAGTTACACAAGGATCTTCATAATTTCCTATAGATGAGTTAAACTTAAAAATTAAACTTGAGAGAAGGTGATAGTATTTAGTTGGGTATATATATATATATATATATATATATATATATATATATATATATATATATATATATATATGCAATAAAGATCCTTTTATACATAGATGATCTCATTTTAATTGTATGAACAACATATGGGTAGAGGGCATTTAAAGAGCTTTTGCATGGAAGTAGGCATGCAATTAAATACAAGCAAAATCAAGATCTTAATCTTCTCTAATCAAAATAAAAAATATTCAATTTTTATTTTGAAGGGTATCATATGGAAGTAGTAGTATCTTGCACTTGCTCTCGAAGAAATAATTTACGTGTGTCCCACTCTTATTTTCATCAAATCCCAAATATGACAAGATTAATCCTTAGGAACCTTCAAATTAAAAGCCTTTCGCACCTAGAACCAAAGTAGCTTTAGTGTTATAGGTATTCTATACCAAATATCATTCTCTCTACTAATTGAAATAAGTGAAACACAAAAAGCATCCCTTGGTGCAAGCAAACCTATAGTAACCATCTCAACTGAAGTATTCCAATTCCTTACAAAGGTGAAACTAATCTAGCAATCAACTACATCTTCTTATTTAGGATTTACCTATTATATTAGAGGACCCCTTAAACCTTGTTGTGACGAGGGCCTTTGAAAATGGAGTATGATTATAAACTTTGAAGCGCCTTTGTTTGAAACAAGGCAATTTCAAGTTGCAAAAATCCATTCCCATCATTCCTCGATATGAGATTATGTCCATCACTTTTAACCGCTTGACTCTTCCCCCTCTATTCCCCATTGTACTTGATCCATCATGAATAAAAAAAACTCTCAAGATACTGAGAAAAAGGAGAAGGGCTTTAAATTAGAGAGGATGAAGATATGAAAATGATGTTATTCATTTTCAAAGACCCAAAGGTATTATTCACCTTAAAATTAGTAAGGTGATTATGGTGATCATAAAATTAATTCTTATAAACCTCTCTCTTTATGTTTTATGGAAAAATTGGCAGTTTGATAGGTTCTTGGCATCAAACATGAAGAGAAACCTAGTGAAAGGAAAAGTAAGGCACATAAAGAGAGTCATAAGGCAAGGTCCTGAACTATTGATTACAAACATAGGTGTTGGTTTATCATGGCAAAAGTCATAGGTTTGAAATCCTTTCTCCCTACCTTAGGTTTCGTTAGGGTGCGACACTCTCTAGGTCATCTCTTGGTCCCTCTCATTAGTTTTCCCCTCTTGAATTGCTTACTAGTTTTCCTCCTCTCTTGCATTAGCTGTTAGATAAGTCGTAAGCAAGCCAACTTTTTAATCTAAAAATTAGCTTGTTTATAGTGCCAAAGTATCTATTTACAAACTTTATCTTCAAAATAGATGTTAGTGCTAGAGTTCATCTATGGATGGGAAGCACCCTCCTCTTATTAGCTACATACTCTCTCATATTAAGTGCCTAAATGTCTTCTTCCCACTTTTAATCATTTACGAAGGCTACTAAATGATTGGTTCAACATAAATACTCTTTCCACTTCTTCCCACCCATGTAGTTAGAAGAACCTAATATAAATGGAAAAGGGGTGCTTTCCCATTCATAGACATAGCAAATGCATGAAACACTCCTAAAGGGGAAATTGTTAAGATGGACTTACTTAAATGACAGGATTTATTTTCATGAAGCAAAAATAAACAACACTTATTCTCTCTTCTATGTGGATAGATTACAAATAGTTATGTCAATGGGAAACACTTGACTAGTAAGACTAAGGGAAAAGAGTGATTCCTCCATTCTTAGTAATCAAGAAGTATCAAGAGATTTAACATAATACTTGGGCCACAACTATGAAGAGGAAGAATTGAGAAGTCCTATATAGATGAAGATACCCTCTATTCTGTGATGATAGAATATTATTTTGTGTGTGTTAGCAAGAGTTGCTTGTAGTAATCACTTTTAAACCTTTAATTAGATATGCAATCCTTTCCCACTTTTGAGGGATAAGAGTTGCTAGAATCTCGTGGGTGAGGCAAAGAGGAGAAGGGTAAAATGCCATGGATTGATGCTACCTATGGTCCATGGATCTCTAATTGTGATGAGGAATAAGGCAATATTTAAAAATATAAAAATGTAATAAAATATTACATGAGGTTTATGTCTTAAAATATTCTTATGTAATAGACCTTCTAAGTTCTAGTTGGTACATTCCTCTAGAACTTTCTCCCTCTCTAAATATTTCCATTCCTCTAGAAATTTCTCCCTCTCTAGATCTTTCCATTCCTCTAGATATTTTCATAATGGGGTTGCAAGGCCTATAAATATGTAACAGGTTTTTATGACAATACAATTTTCGAATTGCAAATCATGTTTCTGGTTCTAAGAGTCCCATATCAGCTAGTATCCTTCTGACCTTGGATTTGGGTTCACCATTTCAATCCTTGGTTAGTGTTTCATCTCTTTCCAGTCAAGAATTGGGTCCATAATTTTTTTCCCTACTGAGAGCTCTTGGGTTTATTTTTCATTTCAAGGCTTTGAATATTTTTTAACCACAAGGCTTGGTTTTCCTTTGCAGTCCATGGTTAGGGTCTAAGATTCTAGCATTGCTTTCTACTCGTGGTGAGAGTTTGACAGTTATTATCTAAAGCTACTTCTTTTTCTCTTAGTTGTTGGTAATGATCCTTTTGGCACCACATTTTTTTGGAGCAACATCTTCTATCACGTAGGGTTGCATCCTCATCTTGCACAATGTGGACTATGGGTATTTTACATTTTTTTTGCATCGTGAAGGTTCAACATTTTTCTTTGCTACCAGAGTTGGATAATTTCCTTGTCCATTTTGTTCTATATAATTTCTAGCATCATGAGGGTCTACATATTTGACCGAAGCGCTCTAAATTTTTTGTAACCACACCCTATGATGCATTTTTCTTTTCTTTATTCTTGCTAAGTGCAATAAAAGATATAAAGCCCATCCTTAAGGTTTAAATTAAGTTTTTTCATCTACCCACGCCATTTCCAACTTTAATATTGTGATTTTAAAATTAAAAAAGTCCACGCCACATGTGGACCCATGGACCTCTTCCCCTTGAATTATTAATTAAGAAAAAAAGGGGGCCGACGCGCATGCATTTTTTTTCTTTTCTCCCTGACCTTTTTACCTCCCCTTTCCAATCGGTAAATCCCGACATCCAATTACCTCGCTTGCTTTTTGCAAATCATGTTTTCCAATATTCTTCGATTATTTTTATCTTTAAAATTATAAACATTTTTTATAATATGGATGAAGGGTTTTGAAAGGTGCCCCAAACCTTTTACAAGAGTGGATAAACCAACCGGTTGGAAACAATGAATAAATATATTAACATAGCAAATCAAGAAGGATCCACAAAACAAACAAACAACAAAGCTACATAATAACCGAGTAGGATAGACAACAATTTTTTTCAAGGGATCCCTACTATCGCAGATCAGAGCCATTTGAAAACACAAATTATCTCCTCAATATTTCATTATCTATTTGATTTAATCCATTTGGGAAACCTCCTACCAAATTGTGCATCTTTCTTGCAAGTCTTAAATTTTCTAAAAAATCTGCCGATCTATTTCCCTCCCTATAAACATGCTTAATTTCAAACGCATCAAGGGTTAAAATTTATCTTTGGATTTTAGCAAGTTCATTTGTGATCATCCAAGAAGGGACCTAAACACCTCTAAGCATATTAATTATATTGAGGGAATCCCCTTCAATAATTACCTTCCTGTAATTCAAAATTTCTAGTTGACAAACCCATTGAAAAAGAGCTCGTGCCTACACAAAATGATTGCTCTGACGATCTAAATTTTCAACGAAAGCTAAAAACATCCTCCCATCAGAGTCTCTAACCATTCTCCCCACACTGGCTGGTCCTGGATTCCCTTCAGAAGCATCGAAATTTAGCTTCAACCAACCAAAAGGAGGAGATTCCCAATAGTAGTATGTCTAGCAGGAGCTTTAGGATAATATTCAGGAGAATAATCTCTAAATCCAAGAGTCGACTCCACCATCAACTCCCCAACGAAAGTGACCTTATCTAAAGAAATTGCATCCACATTCTCAACAATGGCAACAACAACACGAAGTACCACAAACTCAATTGAATGGGAGATATTTTTAAAGGCTCTAGAATTTCTCTCCTTCCAAATACACCACCAAACATGAGGTAAACCAAAGGATAAAATTTTTTGAAGACGTGAAGACAAAAAGAGAGACCTCCATTGATTGATCAAGTTAGAAAGCAACTTTAGGAAAATCCAAATCACACTAACGGTCCTCAAGAATTGGGAGAAGACAGACTGAGAGAAGGGATAGTCAAACAACAGTGCACATGTGATTCTTCAACACTACCACACAAGTAGCATCTGTTTGGGATAACCAATCCTCTTTTTTGCAAATTATCCAATGTGAGGAACTTTCCTTGAGCCTCCAACCAAAATAAAACATTAAATTTGGGGGTAATACCCTTTAGCCAGATATTACTAACGAGAAACCAGGGATCAAATGGAACATCTAGTATTAGGTAGGTTGACTTAACAAAAAATCAATCGTCTTCCTTAGCCCCCCACACAAATCTATCTGATCTATCCTAATTAGGAATAACCATCCACTTTAGGATGTCCATCAGATATTTTAATGCAATTTCTTCTTCCTACAAAATCCTTAGAAAAACAAACGGTTTATAACATTTTCTATCATTAACAGGGATAGTGAAGTCACATACCTTCGGCCCGAAAGCTTGGCTTGTGATTGGTTCCACCAGGAAATATTTGGAGGCAACCCTAAGTGAACAAAAGACCATTGAAAAGGTCGTAAATAATGAAGCTAAGAAGTGGGAAGAAATATTCAATGAAGCAACCAAGTATAAAGAAGAAGCGAAAAGGTTGCTGAATAGATTCAAGTTTTGACTAAACAAGTGGAATATCTCTAGAAATAGATCCAAGAAGGGATGGGCAAAATCAGCGGTCTGTCAAAAGAAAAGACTAGAGCAGTTAGAAAAGAGATGTTCCATGATATATAGAAAATGGGCTTGAAGGCACGACCTGCATTACTATACTTGACCAAGATCAAGGAGACACTGAGTAAAGTGGAGGATGAGTTCGCTACATCTACCACTTTCTTACAGGTAAGGTTATCTGCGATAATGAAGATACAAGTTTTGATTGAAAGCACACAAGAAAGGGTTTCACACAGAACCTAACATGAAAAATAGTCCCAAGCCAAGATAGCTGCTAAAATCTTCTTCAAAAGATACAAGCCTGTAATGCAAAGTGTTAAGATGATCCAGTACCTTAAAGTGGAGGCCAAAGGAATATTGAAACACTTAAGTTTGGCAGAGAATTGTTGTCTCCCAAGTTTCTAGGATGAAAACTCAAACTTTTTGGATGAAGATGGGCTTAAAAATTCCTAAAAATATTTTTTGGAAGATGAATCTGAAATAGACAGTTGGGAGGAGCCTGTTCAAGAAGATCAGAATTTCAAAATGGCTCAAGATCTTACCCATATCAACTCTTGCCTACATGAATTGTTTTTGAGATCAAAGGTTTTGTCCTATGATAAGGTCAAGGAATCGGAATACTTATACCAAACCTTGATGGAGACCTCTGATCCGGATGAAGAAACTTGGAAGCAATTCTGTATTGCTTATAATGAAGTTGTTTATAAGGTAGAAAAGTAGAAGGGAGCCCAAAAAGCCTCAACAAGTAGCCAAACAGAAAGATAAGTAGGGAAATCAATTGAAGAAGATACCCTAGAAGAATAACTACATTGAAAAGAAAAGAAAATTTTTCTCTATATCCCTATCCCTTTTTTATTTTTGTTCTTTTTACTCCATTCCCCAATAAATAAAGGCTTTGGATTCTAATATTTTGCTAGCAGAATTCCCCAAGAGGTGCCATTAATGTAGGTCAAAATGACTACACTAAGGGGAGCGAGAAGACTTCTCAAAAAATTTCTAAGTATAGAAGATAGTAGCGATTTCATGACCGATCCAATTTTCATGGGCTAAGATCCAAGAAGAGGTAAGAGACGAGAAATAGTCCCGATTTCATGACCGGTCCAATTTTTGTGGGTCGAAAGCAGAGAAATAGTCACGATTTTACGATGGATCTAGTTTTTGCGAATCGAGAGCTAAGAAGAGGCAAGAGGTGAGAAACAATCATGATTTCATGAACGATCCAGTTTTCAAGGGGTGAGAGCCAACAAGAGGCAAGAGGTGAGAAATAGTCATGATTTCATGACCGTTCTAGTTTTTGTGGGTCGTTAGCTCGAGATGAAGAAGTGGAAGATAGTTGGGCCATGATGTCTCTGAGAAGATTGATGCGAACATGTAGTAACAAGAAGTATCTTAATTGTTTGTTGTTGAAGACCCCACTACTCCATTCCTTTTTGATCTAATAGGTTCTATGTAGCATCTTACCAGAATGAGCCAACTGGCATGCCGCTGCAACAAAATTTAGTTTTTATGTTGTAAGAAGATGTATATAAATAGGATGAGTGACTCTAATAAAGGGTAAACTCTTGGATGTTTACAAGATAAATGTATACAAAAATATGAAAGCAATAAAGATAAACTCCTCATTTTGGCTTTTGGCTCAATGGTGTGCGATCATGTATGTATGAATTAATACTTCTATACAAACTACATGGAATGTGAACCGCTTTAATTCTATTTTATGATTTATGTGTTTTATTTTCAATAGTTATAGAGTTAAACATTCTAGTGAGTTAATGATTGTTTTGATATGCACTGAACTAGTTGTTTTCATTTAGTGGTTTAAAGAATGTTTGTCTGCAAAATTGTGTGCATTTCCTTGTTGTTGTCTAACCTGTACCCCTCTGACGTTTCTAGCAATAACTATATTTCCCTTTTTTTGTGCACTTTACTCTTTTCCCTTTTCCTACAACTAAGAAAGGAACCAGCCTCCTCTGGAGATTGAATCGGGTAATATCTATATTTAAACCTAGTCATTCAATGTTGGCAAAGTCTTGGGTGCAAACATAACCAAAGGCAGATTTTGTACCAATAGGCCCATAACCACTTGTTTGTAATTCCAAGTTTTTGAGTTGCTCCCTCATGATTTGCATCTCATCTAGGGGTGTTTATGGTACCTAGGTAGGATAAACTAGGGTGTCCATGAGGTGTGGTTTAGGATAATAGGAATAGGGGTAGTTGTATTAATATGGTGGTAGAGGTGGATAATATGCATGAGGGGTTTGGGGATGATATGTGGTAGGATTGACCAGAGAAGAGGAAGAAACAAGAAGTTGAGGAGTTGAAGAATATGAATGATAAGAAGGATGAAAGGAAAAAGAAGGTGGAAACTCCTAGTGTTGTGTAGCCCATTTAGTAGATTGAACTATGTGAGGTTGGCTTGGATGTGAGGGAGTTTTATTAACTAGTTGATGATATATTTGATTGGGTACCTGTTGGTGTGCTTGATTGGGTACTTGTATATTTTATTTGTTGGGTACTTGAATGTGCGTTTGATTTTGCACTTGAACATGTGCTTGATTGACATACCAGTTGGGCATTTGGTTGGTCACTTGATTATGCATTTCATTGGGCGCTTGATGGTGCATTTGATTGGGCACTTGATTGTGCATTTGAGTGGGCACTTGATTGTGCATTTGATTGGGCACTTGATTGTGTGTTTGACTAGGCACTTGATTGTGCTTTTGATTGGGCACTTGATTGTGCGTTTGAGTGGGCACTTGATTGTGCATTTGGTTGGGAACTTGAATGTGCATTTGATGAACCATTTCATCAGGGATTTGCGAGTCTAGAGAAGGCCACTCATATGGAGAATATGGAAGAGGTAAAAAATATGGAGCAATAGGTGGGATAGAAGTCCAAGAAGGGGGAGAAGTGAAGATATATGCTTGAGTGGATTGAGGTGGAAGAGGAGGTTGACCATAAGGGGGAGGTGAGAAAGAAATAATCTAAGAAAGAGGTGGAATGCGAAGATTCGAAGAGTTGGGTTGTGCATATTACAAAGAAGAATAGAGGGAAGGGTGTTGAAGATAGGGTGGAAGTTGAGGATTGAATGAGGAGAGAGGAATAGAATATGATGGATGAAAAGGAGGAGATGGTGGAATATAGAAAGAGGAAGGCAACAAAGAAGTGAGATAACCAAAATAAGAGGCTCCATATATGTCAGTTTGAAAAGGTTTTGTATGGAAATTGAAAAAGGAAGGGGTGATGTTGAGAATATTAGCCTCAAGAGGATGTGTAAGTTGATAGAGGGTGGTGGATGAAATAGAACCTGAATAAGATGAGACTCCTTGATGCAAATTAGGAAATTGGGTAAGATTAGGGAATACAGATGAGGGAGGTGGTTGAGGAGGATTTTGAGATGAATAAGCGATATGTGAAGAAGAAACGACCTATGAATTAAACAAAGAGGAGTGGTTGAAACCATATCCACTATTTGATAGATAGTGTAGGGGTGAACTTGGCTTTAAGATGAGGGAGGAGAGTTATTATGGGGGATGTAAAGAGGAGACAATGAAACTCAAGGTGAGTTTTATTATATATGATGAGAAGAAGGTAGAGAATGATTGTCGTAAGAGACAAAAGGTAGGGTAGTTTCAGACAAAAAATAAATAACATTTGGGAAAGGATCGGTTGAAGGGATATTCTCATAAGGGTTGGAAGGTTGTAAGACATTAGTGGCATTGTGTGACAAGGCCTACTCGAGGGTTAAAGGGCCAAGTTGGGTCATGTTGCCCATGCTTTGGCCCTAAAAATAGCTAGACATATTCTAGGGTGGTGTGAATGTTGTTTCCTCAAGCAGACTAGAGGAAGTAGTTGAGGATGGGGTGGTCACCTAAGAGGCTTCCATGGCTAAGCGTGCTTGCTCTCTAGCTTGACTTCAAGTAAGCACCATGATGAAAAGGTGAATAATAAGTAAGTGACTAAAAAGAAAGAGGCAATTACTGGTTTTGATAAAAAATTATAGCTGCCTAAACAAGTCTGAGTGAAATTGTGTTTGTTTGTGAGGTTTTGACTAGACTAGACTTGTCCCTGCAGTTGACTTGACCATACCTATCCATATGGTTGGGCCAAAGACATGTTACAGAGACAGAATGGTGGAAAAATAGAAAGGAAGAGTTTTGATGTATGTGGTAGTTTTGGAGTAAAAATAACTAATTAATAAAGCATGTGTTGTCGCAAATAGCAAACAAGTTTGTGAGTGAAGTGTTTGAATGTGTATTTGTGTGCGGAAGTGTTTTGAGTCCAGTTTATATAGCTAGTAGAGGTATGATTTTGCTTTTTTATTTTGTTTGATTGTTTATGCTGTTTTGGTGTGTTTTCAAGTATATAGGCCACTAAGAACCAAATGAAAGGGGTGGATGAATGAGATCTATGGGGGTATGTTAATGTACGTTTCCCCCACTATACCCAAAGGTACATAAGGAGTGACTATGCACAAACAGGCAGATGACTTCTAATGATAGAAATGACTCAAGATAACCAAAAGGAAGAATTTATTAAAGATGTTGCAATGTCTAAAACCTATGTAGGCCAAATGGGCTTCCACTTCACCCTAAGGTGGGCTCAATTAAAATGATAGATTCACATTCATGAATTATGTATAGCCTTGTGAGTAGGGGCATATATCCTAACCTACCTCGAGATACTCTTAAGGATACAAATTGTTTTGGTGATGAAGTTTAGAAAACTACTCGCAGGGGCTACTATGGTGGCTAGGGGGCGAGTCAACGGCTGGAGATGAAAGCCAATGTCATCAATCTCGATTTGTGGTTGGTGATGAAATCCAACTTCACAAATTTGTAAAACATTTGTTGGTGTGTGTGATTGATTTGCTTTTAGAAGTCTAGATGAAAAAATAAACTAAAGCTAGGAAAGCAATAAAAGCATTTTGATTTTTTTTTAGAAAAATAAAGTGTGTTTTCAAAAATCAAAGTCTATACTAAACAAGCAATAAAAGCACTTTGCGTAAGCGTATATTTATGCTAAAGATATAAAGGAAAATTTTACTTAATGTCAACAAGAGTTCTACTAATATTTACTTAAGTGCAGATATATCTACACTGGTCAAGATATACCTATTAAGGCTATGAACATATGTCTTATGAGAGCCTTATGCATGAGATAGATCAAAATCCATCTCAGCTCATAAAGACATAAATTAGAGGATTTCTTTGTACCTTATGCAAATGCGGTATGCTATACTAGTGAAAAGACAATGCAAAAACCTACAAACTAATGCTTATGAAAGGAAAGTTAAAAGCCATTTGATGGCTGACCAAAGTGATTTTGGTGCATTTTGCAAGACACAAAAGCAAATTGAAAGCATTTTGTAAAGTGCCCAAAGCAATTTGGGGCTTTTGTAAAGTAAATGGGGGCAATTTGTGAAGTGACCAAATGATTTGGTGCTTTTATACTGAAATACAACTAAAAGTATAGGGTTTTGGAAGTACTTACTTGTGAACCCAAGCTTTTGCAATGTTGTATGGAAGTTTGACAGGCTCTGGACTATGTTCAAATTTTGATCGGATGGTTCCTTGCAGTCAGTTTTATCGAACCTATATGTACGATCAATAATAAGGGTGAACTTTTGAAGTTTCTGCTATTGTTGGTGGTCTATCTGGTATAAAAACTAGTTTTTATGAAGCTACCTAAAATATCAAAAGATAACAAGTTAGTTATTGTAAACAAAATTTCTATGAAAAGAAATGAAACTAAGCTACTGAATAAAGATCGTAAGATGGCAAGCAACCAAATTTTACGATAGGTAAAAAGAAATAAAAGGTGAATGATTACACCTTGAGGATGTCATTTTATAAGGTGGTTTGGCCTAAGGAGGCAAGGTGGCAAGTGAGATAGCAATCTCAAAGGGGAAAACCTATCCCCAACTTACCTGTTGTGGAGGTTGTGTAGAAACTGGTGCCTGGCTGGTAAGGACCTAGTTTTTGGAGTGTCCATCCAATTGCTTTGACTATACTTCTCCATACGGTCCTAGCATGTAGAACAAAAAGGCTTTTGTCTTAGACCTGAGTTGTTTCAAGGTTTTGAGGGGTCTATGCTAGTTTTGTGGCACTTGTAACACATAAAATTGACAACAATATTAGTTAGATGCTAAAACATTAGCAAAAACATTAAAAAGTGGATTTTGGTCCTACTATGATTGTCAAAATGTGCTCAAAGAAAACTTGTTGTTTACCAGCCCATTGAAATGGGGCTTCCACCTTGGAAGACCCATATTGTAGTTCATAGGGTAATTTTGTAAAGAGGATTTTAGCCCAAGGTGGAAGCCCTCTTTCAATGAACTGGTAAACAACAATTTTGGGTCTTCTATGGTCACCTCAGGGGGAGTGGGCTTACTGCACATAGGCCACTGCTAGCTGCATAGGTCCTCTATACCTACACAACCCAATAAAAATAGTTAATAGAATTTGGGGGCTTATCTCAATCAGACCTCTTGTGATGAAAGACAAAAATACTAAAGAAATCTAGTCTCTTGCATAATCAAGATGTTGAAAATAACTAAAAATTGATAAAAATAGTAAAACTTACCTAGTTGGATGGTAATTTGTTGTGTTTCTATTTGAAATAAGTTCTTGAGGGTGATCAAACCCCTAGGTATGACCAAGATGATTGGATCTATTCGTACAATTGACTCTATGTTTTCTAGACAATAAGTTGCGTTGGTGGGAGGCTTCTTCTGGTGTTGTTGGAGCTCTTGTTTGCATTAGTCTTTTGTACCTATGGCTAAGAGCAATTTATCATGCAAAAGGGAATGTCAAGAGACACATGTGGGAACCCATAGTGGTTGATGGCAAATGAGGGTCGAGTGCACTAGAGTCTAAAGTGATTTTTGCAGAGTTTGGGTATGTAAGTGTGTGATCTCCCAAAATGGTGAAAATAGCCTTCTATTTATAGACTTGGCCAAGGTTAGGGGGTTGAGGTGGCCTATGAGATGCCCAATGAGGTGGGATGGTGTGCCATCCCTCATAAATGGGTTTGGGTGAGAGAAGTCTTCAGCCATCTACATGCAATAAATAGGCATGGGTGCACCATGCCTCATAAATGCATGGGACATGAAAGTCTTCACCCATTATGGCATGGTGGATGATGACTCATCAATGCCTTCAATACCTTGAATGCCTTGAATACAAAAAGTCTTCAAATTTCATTTATGATATTGAATGCACATGAGGATATGTGGGGAGCAAGGGTTAATGTTGATCATGGTTAGGATGACCTTGGGTTTAGGATTGACCAATGGTGAGGTGGAGGCTACGCTAGTCAAAGGGTTGACTAGGATAGGGTTGACCATGGGTTAGGTTTACCATGATTAAGCTAGAGTAGGCTAGGCTTAGGTGGAAGCTAGACTAGTCAAAGGGAAGACCAGGGCGAGATGGCCTTAGACTTAGGCTTAAGGGGTGGTCACATGGTGACCAAGGGCTACGTGTAGGAAGGGGCTTAAATGGGATGAATTGTGATTTTTGAGAAATTATAAAATTAATCTATTGTTCGCACTACACAAGGGATAATGTGACATATTTAGGTGTCTACATTTAGATTTAGAGGATAATTAACTATTATATGTCAATATTCTTCTCCTCTTATTGAAGAGTTAATTTTATTTAGGAAAAGAAGCTAGTAGGGTTATTTTATTTTATGGAGATAAATGTTTTGGTTTTCATATATTAGTTCTCTTAAATGCATGCTGGTTGTTTTATTTAAAAGAGAAAATGGTTGTTTTGAACGAGGTTTCATTTATGAAATGAGAAAAAAGTTTATGGTTTGGATAAATAATTATGATGGTTTCTTGAGACTTGAGTAGGTAAGGAAACCATTATAGAGAGAAGTATGAGATTCTCTCATTAATGGCATATAATGTATTTTTGCATGGTTTCTTGCATTTATACATAGAGCATGATAGTTTGCATTGCATGAAGAGTTGTCGTGATCCCTATGTTTTTCTAAGGTTGTGGGAGATTTCTTTATGAAGAAGGTCGTGAAAAGAAGGTGGTGCAGGGTCCACTTGGGTGGACTTGCTCTAGCATACTTTGGAATGAAAAGATGTCATGGAAATTATGTTATGTAAACCTTGTCTATTTTACTTTTGGAAAAGGATCGATTGCCTCTATGTAAATATACTTTGGTGTAACGAGCAATTGAAATAATGGGTTAGAAATGTTTTCCTTTTGATGATGATCTTCATTATGAAGAAGAATGTTATAAGGTAGCATTATGTTCTATTTCCAAAAAATATTTTATGTTGGATTAAAGTTTAATGGTTGCTTTAAGATTAACTCAATCATGATTCAATCTAGAGAGAGATAATTGTTAAATGCTAGTATTTTATATCTTGTGGGTTTTTAGAATGTTTACTTAAAACCAAGGAAATTGCATTACATTATAAATCATGATAAGTTGTTATAGCATTATAATTCTTTTCACGGATGAAGGATATATTGTTTATCTTATGCAAATCTTGGCTTGGTGGGTTTTTGGGTATGGATCTAGAATTTATTTAGGAACCTTGAGTCAAGAATTAACCCAATCTTGGGAGGAGTTGCGGTAATGCAATAACTAAGTACTCATGAATCTTGAAGGAGTTGTGGTGATGCAATAACCAGATGCTCGTGATAGATACACCTTGAATGGTGAGGCTTGGATGTTCCATAACTATCAAGTTAATGAAATCAATTACGAGATAATTGTGGTGGTAATGTGACCGGTGAAGTTCAAGTAACCATGCTAATTATTGGGTGGTAGTAATTACCTTAGTTAGCGGATGTGTGGTAACTAAGCACCAAGGCTTTACGCTAAAATAACCTCCATAGACAAACTTATATAAAGTGAGGGAATAAACGCCCCTTTTAAGTGTTATGGGCCTTAAAGGATAATCCCTACGCTATGGTCAAATTTTCTATATGGGTGAAGGTGTGGAAAAGATGGAGGGACCACTTTGATGTCCTTTTAAATAACAAAGTTTAGTAAGGTGAATCCCAAAAATACGAAATGTTGGCTATTCTTGTTCACTTAAGTGTCATCTACATTAACATTAAATTTAAAATATGGTGAAACCTTAAAAATACTAAAAAAAATAATATTAAAACTCTTGACGAACCTTGCTTGAAATTGAAAAGAAAAAAAAAAAAAAAAAATATATATATATATATATATATATATATATATATATATATATATATAGGGTTGGTTTTGGTGGGTTGTTATAAAGTTAATGTGGGGATTCAACATGCTTGATTTTCAAATCCTCTAACAACAGCACCGTGAGAATGTTCATCTTCATATTGCTATAACAGTGACAATTCATTCTACAGTTTTCAAACAAACTTATAACGGTGCATTTAACCCCCGAACCTGCGGCTGTTTAACATCAGCAGCAGCACAGTCCTATGGAAGGTGCTTGTCCATGCAGCATTTTTTTAACAAAAATACCTTGGCAATATTTTATCCGCGACTTGTTCTCACTGGCCGGCCGTTACTAGTTGTTAAACTTTTCTGTCAATGGATAATAAGTTAGAGGTGTAAGCCTTTCAACTTGCACTTACATAGAATAATTGGCCCTTGTGATGTTCTTCTACAAATTATTATTTTTTATTACAAATTTTCTTTCCGTCGATTGTCACGCACACGTGGTCGCTTTTAAAACGGGGCTCCGAGTTTCTAGAAAGGGTTTCTTGGGTCAATGTGGTGGATAAAAACTAACACGAAAAAGACGGTACCGCGTGCGCAATGTAAGATTTATTCAAATCATATTTTGTAGACTATTCCAGATAATTAGAAGCCCATCGTCATTGTTTTTGGAAAGTTAAGAGTCTGAAATTAGTGTAAGAGGTTAAAATTTATTATAGACGGAGTCAGTGTAGAATTCACCAATGGATATGGACACATCACAATCACAATTAGTCTGCCCTGCCGTGGAAGCACACCTACCACCTTACAAAATCAAACGATGTTGGCTCCTTAATTAATAATATGACTTTTATTTTTTATTTTTTTTACTTTCTCTTCTTCAATCAAACAAAATTTTTCTGTTCTTTAGGATGTCAGTATAATTAGTTATATATGCCTTGCATTTTTTAAAATAAAACGATTTCAATGTCAAGGTGTAACATAATTAACTAGAAGGTCTCAATATAATTAATTCAACACTTTAGTTTATCCTTATGAGTGTAGTTTACTTGTAAGGATGCCACTTGCATTACCGGTGATGTGATCCGGGTTCAATCCCCATGGTAGATGTGTATAAGAAGTATTACTCAAAAAAATAAAAAAATAAACTATTTATTTTGACTCAATTTCTCTTAATCTATAAAATGCACATATTCAAATATTATTGCATAAGTCTTATTTTAAAATAAACATTTTTTATTCAATTTTTTATAATATATAAAAGTCACATCTTCTTTCTTTCCCTTATTTTTGGTTTCTTTTCATGTGTCCTTTTCATTTCCAAGTTGATGTGGGTTAATCTTTAATTAAAAATTTAGTTATACTAAGGTTTAAATTTTAATCACATATTTAATGGCCAAGTCGTTTAATGAAACCAACACATGTGGTATTTATAATTCACAACAAATAAGTATCAATAATGTAGAAGGTCTCACCAATAACAAGCGGTAGAACTTGGTTCACTAATTATATACGAATATCTACAGGATTTAATTATTTTTACCTTAATTATTTTTATATTCTAAGGATTAATAGGTCAAAGCTTTTAGAAGCCATAACTTTTGCATACATAAATGGTTTGATACTTTTTTCAAAATGCATGATTTTTAGATCTCTTTGCATTGGTGTTAGTTGCTTAAGGGCTTGTTATAAGTAGAGGAAATTATTATTCTCTAGTAGTATTTAGAATTTATAGTTCCCATTTTATGGAAAAAATTATATCATATGTGGATTACTCTAAAATGACAAACTTTGGCCTATATTTAAAGAAAAAAATTGGATTTAAGAGAAACATAGGATCTTCTAGAGGCAAACAAAAGAAGGATTCAAAATGTATTTCTCTCCCTCCTTCTAGTTAGATGTGTAGGTTATTAGTCCATACTATTTATATTTTTTTAGAGTAGCTCTAAAATCTAACTCTTCATGAGATCTTATCTTGTCTTATTCATTTTTAGATGATGTTGAGGAATTGTGGTGGAGTTTCTCCTAAACATGATCATATAAAATATCTCTTGTTATGATGACTAGGACTAGTTGGTCAAAGGACATGTAAAGTCCAAATAATGAGGTGTGCACTTATGAATACTGTAAAAGGGAAGGCCATCTTCCAAAGCCTTGCTATCTTTAAGGACAAAAATATTAAAGTAGATTATGAGAGGGAGTGCCTTTAGAGTTTTCTTCATATGAGTGTATTAGTATAAAAAAGATTCAATTAATAGGAAGGATGTTATTATCATTAATGTCTTCTCTCCTTGAACCCTCAATTTAGATTATGAGGGCATGTTAAAAGTGTGTAATCTAATCTTTATTTACCCAAGCCCAACATGATATTATTGAACCATATTAATCTTATGAGCAATAATTATTTGATACTTAATAAGGATTTATGAATATATAACCTATGGGGCCATTGTTTAACCTTGTGTTGGTCACAAATTTGCCTAAGTACAAGATTTCATCACTTTTGCGCCCTAGACTAGGCCAACATTGAAAGATCGAGGGAAAAATAAAATTCCTCTGAACCGATCTCTAGAGGGGGTTGGCTCCCTTACTAAATTCTACACTATTTGAAGACTAGGGATGCAGGAAAGAAATTGAAAAATAACTGAAAGAAAGGGAAATATAGCCACAGGCTGAAGTGTAGAATTTGGGGCAGACTAACAACACAAATTCCACCAAGTTTTATACAACATATAATAAAAGGAAAGCAACATAATTTAACTCACACCTTTGTAGAGATAACCCTCGGATCACATTTCAAAATCTACTCACTAACCAGCAACGTTTGAATTCAGAATGCAAAATTCAAAACTTAACAAGAAGAGCATGAGCATAAACAAAAATGATTTTAAAAAAGAAGGAAATCACACACATAAGAATGCTTGCAAATTTCAGAAGCCAAGTCTCTTCTATTGATGTAGAGAACTTAGAGAGTTTTCTTGCAAAATATCTAACCTCCCTTTACAATAAGAATTTGATTAGTATTTATAGAGGTTTTTGCCTCTTTCATTAAATACATGTGGAGGCAAAGACTCAGCCACTCAGCCATCAATAACAACTTTCTCCTTGACCACAACAATGAACCAATGAGCAAATTCCAAATAAAATAACTGTTGATTTTATCACATGGAATATCAAGCTTCAGCACAAATCATCGGTCCAGTTTCAATCTCCATGGTGGCGCCTTGGAAATGCATGCCCACGAAGTGGTTGATGCCTCGAAAATGAACAATATTACACTGAAATCAAGAGCACATGCTTAAACTTGGTGGCTTCAACGATCATATCACCTCAAGAATTATCTTTATCAATATTAATCTCTTTTTGAGGAAGATTTGCACCAAAATTCACCCAAAATTACATCCATAGGAAAAAGTGTTCAATGTGTGAAAACACTTAAAAAAGAAAAAATAATTTTCGAACAAAGATTACAACAAAATTCCAATGTGGCACCAATGATTACAACGAAATGTCAATGTGACACACTACAACAAAATTCCAATGTGGCAAAAATGCCAACATTTCTGGCGGCTCATGGGGTATTCAGCTCGCCTGAATGTAATCGATTCCAAGCCTTTATTCATTGGGTACAGAGTTCCCACTTGCAACTGCATCTGATGGTTAGCTACTTGTACCAACTTTGTCTTGCTTTTTGAGATGTGCTGCGGTGGATTCATATATCGCAGCTGCTTCAACTCATCTATCTATGGTAATCACCTCCCGAGCTTTGAGAGTACCCATAAGATATCGAAAAGTTTTAACATTTTTTATATCAAGATGTTTGGCCCTTTGATCGAGCTCCAATAATCCAGATTCAATGCGAATGAACTTTCTCATTAATGGTAACACATGCTCTTCGATGATGGGCTCCTCCAAATTATCAATATCTGAAGTATCCGTTATGAAAACAACCCATAATGTATCCAGGTCTTTCTTTGCTAGAATATTTCCTTGATCATCAACAAAACTAGGAAAACCATTATCTACAAGTGTTTCAAAATAATCCAATGAAATACGTCTTTCATGCTCAAAGGTCTCTTGCAAATGACGAGCTTCTTTAATCAGATTCATATTGGAGAAATAACTACGTAATGTGATTTTAGCACTCGCCCAAGCATGGGCTATATCACTCATTGGACGCATCTTGAGATTTATTTGAGTCATTGCTTGGATCTTCATGGCCATTTCCAATTTTGGCTCTAAATCTTGCTCCATGTTGTCTATTATAGGTCCACCATATGAAACAATTGCTCGAACATCCTAAAGGAACAAGAGCACTAATGTAGCCTTGGTCGCCATTTTCTTACAATTAGTCAACATCTGATCGCGATCTTCCTTAATCTTGTCCTTGGTGAGGGACACAAAGTGCATTGATTTTGCTGCCAATTGATTCTGCAAGTTCTGAAGCTGATCTTGCAGAGCTTGAATTTTTAGTTGTGCTTCCTGCTCAGCTGCCTAAAACTATGTAGCTATCTGCTTGCTCTCTGCTATGTCACTTTCCAAATGCATCACCTGTTGCTGCCACTATTGAGATTCAAATTGTGTTGCATCAAATTTAGCTTGTTGTTCCTCTAAGGCTTCCTCGAGCTTTTTGATTTTCTCTTCAACCTGAATGAGAAGATCCTTGTAATGTTCTGCCTGCAGATACATGGAACTTGATACCTCCTGTATGGTGCCCATGTGCTCAACTGGATGCTTCTTTATGAGGTCCTCGATGATGACTTGGTATGAATAGTCATTAGATGTCATTTCTCTTTGAGGCTTCTGAACCCGAGGAATCATGGTCACCGTGTGCTTCTCCATTGCTATGGGATTAAAAGTCACTTTCTTTACTGGTTGTGCCATGGCTAGTGAATCCTTTCTCTTATGATTCTTCCACCACCTAGATGAAATTTTTTGTGCTTTACTGAGTTTTTCCGCTATTGAGCGCTCAGGTAGCAACTCTATCTCAGAGACTAGTGGCTCCTTCATGGCAAAAATTAGGGAAGAGAGAAAATAGCTTGTTGGGGATTGGATTCAACCATAGGAATGGAAGTGGAGGGGATCTCAGCTATGCTTACTCGAAGAGGTGATTGCATGCTTATGATAGAATGTGAAGGTATGGAAGATGAAACATAGGGTAATGGAAGGGCAAATGGATTTGGGGTAGATGTAAATGAACTAAAGGCAAGAGAAAAGGATGGAATGGGTGAAACTGAAGAAGCACTAGTGACCTGTGACTGTGGGATAGAAGTGGGAATGGGAGAGGTGGATGTGACGGGAGGTGAAGTAGACATAGGAACTGTGGATGAAAAAATAGTGGTCACCAAATGCTTATTAATGAGAGAAGAAGAAGGAAAATGCATACCTATGGGCTCCTCTCCTTTTGTGCTTATGATCATTTGAGCCGATGGTAAACATTGTTGTATCTCAATATTTTCTTCTCCTTTAGATTGTTTCTTCCCCATGTTCAGATCAACCGATGTCACCATTGAATCAGAGTGTGTTGGCTCAATTTCTTGTGATGAAGACTATTTTATGCTCAGCGCAGAATGTGCTCCACTCCTAGGCTTCTTCGCTATGTGAGGGAAAGGAATTTCCATGGCTGCACTCCTTTTATTTTGTAGAAATTGATCTTTCTCTTCCTCTTCAATAACAATCCTCTCTTTTTCCAATACCTCCACTTGTCCGATCATTTCTTGTTCTTTACCTAGACTACTAATACTTTTAGGCACCAAATCAGAAAAGAAGAGGGGCTAATACTTCTCATAATTATCATAATAAATCTTTGAAAAATAATCATCTATAGCCATCAAATATTTTGTTTTGAGCTTATTTTGATGAACTCTCATGATCCACCAATTGGCAATCTTTTCATCAGAACAATCAGGCAATTTGGTCTTCATTTGCTCAAACAAACCTTCAGGAGGAACCTGTTCTGAGTGATTGGTAGGATCATATTCAACCTCCATTTCATAAAAATTATGCCAAGGAGGAAGTAACATCATCTTCTCTACATGCCATTCAATGTCATGCCCTTCAGGATTGTTCATTTTTCGCACAATATCTTCTCTGGGGCAACAATGAAATGTTTTTGCCTTGATGAAACTAGAAAAAATACCCAAAGGATCATACTTCCATCGTTGGGGGAGCTCAACCAATCCATGATCATAGAGTGTCTCAGCAATTAGTTCATTCTGCCCACACTGAGTAACTGTGATATCACCAAACTTGAAAGGCATAACACATGTATTTTTTTTCCTATTACCTAACCCATAGGTATCATTTATAAAATCACTTTGTCGGGCTACTTCCAAGGCAAAAAGATGTTCAGTTGTAAATATGGTAGAAAAAAAGGTTTACCAGTAAAACCATACACTCTAACTACCACGCCTTGAGTTAGTAAGAAAACATCACATTTTTTTCTGATCAACCACTTCTGCTTGTAGGGCCCGAGGCACTCTGTTGCATACTTCATACATTATCTCCAAAGCAGGTCCTAAAAGCATTCTGTTGAAGTTATTAGGACTCGTTCTTGGATAAACTCTGAGTCCATGAGTATACTGGTAATGCTTTTCCTGCTTCATCTGTCTTGTTTATTACTACAAAAGCAAAACGAGAGTGCATATGGTAGAAAAAATACCATGTCAAGAGGGAACAATGCCTAAAGGTAATATCTTCTCCATTTTGTACCTTTCTTAATTGTGAATGTATCCTCATTTCTAAGAAACTTGCCCAATCAAAGAAAATTGAATTTGGAGTTCTGTCGCGGTAGTTGGAGAATAAAACCCTGGATGTGAAATGAATTACACCAACGATGCTGCCACTTTTGTACTACAAAATCTGAAGATAATCCTGTTAGCCATGCTATCATTGAATACAAATCTGGGCTTTTGAAACTTTTCAATGGCGTTAGAATTTTTGGCAACTCTCCCACTCGTGGGTCTTTAATAACTGGCTCTCCATGAACTGTCGCATATGAATGGTAGGTTGATACCTCTCCTCCTCCTTAAAACTAAATTTTTTAATGTGGCAGAAGATGAAAGTTGTGCACCACAAGCAAACACATCCTGTATGGAAATAACCGAGATACTAAACAATACTTCTCCATGGGTATTTTTGATAGTTCTTGCAATAGTGTTGTAGCATTGTGCGATTACTCAGATCAGCTCAGGACATGGATGCACAGGTGTACACAAGTACCAGGAGAGATGAGAATGAAATGCTATAGTACGGGGACTCCCAGCAGACATATGTTGTGCAACAAACTCAGCATCTAGACACAGTATTTCTACTCCCTTGTTGGTGATATTGCAATATTTAATTTGTCCCAAGCGATCATCATAAGGTTTTAGTTCCATATCTTCAACCTTTTCTTCTCGAGCTCTTCGTGGCTTCTTCACAATCTCAGGACTTTTTTGTACATTCACCTTCTTGGCCTCTACAACTTTCCTCCCCATCTTCAGCTTCCTTTGAATATGCAGTAACAAACAACAAACCTTGGAGCAAAAGAGATTGCAAGACTTCGATATAGGAACCTGCAAATGCTTTGATTGAAAACAAAAGAATGGGCCTCCTTTTTATAAATTTCCATACACATCCGTTGGAAAGCTTTCTAATTTCATGGGCACCGCATGCACTTCAATGATGCTTTTATTTTTTATTTTTATGCTTCTTATCACTTCTTGAAATGTGAGAAGTGGTAGTTTTTTTTTTTGTTTTTTTGTTTAGAAAGTATAATGAGTGAGCGGAGTGAGAAATGTTATTGAGCGAAATTTATGGATAGTGCAGCACGGAGAAGGGGGGTGCATGGGAAAAAATACGAGTGAAAGGATTTAAATGCATAATGGTTTTTTTGATTTTAGTATTATTGCTTTTTTTTTTTGGAATGGAAGCGGAAAGGATGGAAAAGCAAACGAGGAATGAGCTTTCCGGAAAAGAGAAAAGTGAAGCAGAGGACGAGTTGTTTTTGCTTTTTGAAGAGATTATTATTATTATTATTTTTTAAATTGCCGAAATGGTTTATTCGGGGGACGGAATGAGAATTTTGAGACTCGAAATAGTGTTTTCGGACGTTTGAAATGAGTATTTCGGAAGGAAAACGAAGAGTGCGGACGGGGAGTGGTGGAAGACATGTATATTGGGAGGTCCGAAAGGGATTTTCTAGGATCAAAATAATGTTTTCAAGGACCCGAAAAGGCTATTTTGGGGGGAATATGAAGAAATTTCGGACATGTGTGAGCACGTAATTTTTTTTTTTGGTTGACTAGTCAAAGGGCGAGAGGGAAGGGTTTCGGGATCCCGAGAATACTATTTTGGAATCCGAAAAGGGCGTTTCGGGCATGATGGAACGGGAGGGACGGAATGAAGTTTTTATAATATTTT
This sequence comes from Wollemia nobilis, assembly GCA_028583015.1. Lineage (NCBI taxonomy): Eukaryota > Viridiplantae > Streptophyta > Pinopsida > Araucariales > Araucariaceae > Wollemia > Wollemia nobilis. The sequence continues at coordinate 2,098,183 of JAQPPZ010001870.1, forward strand.
ATTTGAAGTCCGAAAAGGGTATTTCGGAGGCCCAAAAAAGGAATTTCGGGTTATGTCTTTTTTTATTTAAAAAAAAGGGTTTGGGAGGGAAAATTCAAATTTCGGAATTTGAATTTCGAATTGAGCATGGAGGGAGTGGAGAGTTTTTTTTTTTTAAATTTCTTGCATGGGGGAGGTGGGAAAAAAAACGCAGCCAAAATCCCAAAAATAAGGGTTCCAAGGTAAGGCCATGTTATAGAGCGTAAAGCGGGGAAAATGCAAGTCTCTGCTTTTTTTTTTTACACCTCCAGAACCTTGGACCCCCTAAACACCTCATCCAACTTGATTTTTTTGGTTTTCAAGTTTTTAAAAAACTCCCTAGTTAAGCATAACCTTCCTAGAGTAGTACCCGGATGGGTGACCTCCTGGGAAGTCCCGGGCTCTGCACACTTTTTCATTTTTTTTCTATTATTATTATTTTTTTACTGATAATAGGCCTTCAAATGAAGACCATTAACTGGAATTAACAGTGCATGACCATCCATATATTGCAAATAAAAAGAATTAACTTGATTGGCACTTGTGATTTGAAATGGACCTTCCCATATTGCCTCAAATTTGTGATGTTTGCTAGGCTTTGATTTATTTTCATTCCACTTCAATACAAGATCGCCAACCTTAAAAGTCTTTTTAGAGACCTTTTTACTGAACCATTTCTTTGTCATCTCAACATGTTCTATAAAATCCTGGTATGATTTCTCCCGTTCTTCTTCCAATTGTAAAAGTTGAGCCAATCTCATGTTCATAGAATCAGATTCATCATCCTCATCATCAATCAAATGCCAAGTCTGGAGGGCCGGTAATTCAATATGAATTGGCAAAACCGCTTCTTTTTCGTATACCAATGAATAAGGGGATGTCTTGATAGATTTTTTCACCGAGATGCGATCAGCCCATAATGCTTGATTTAAAAGTAGGTGCCAAATCCGCTTATTGTCGCCAAGGGTCCTCTTCAAAATTTGAAGCAAATTCTTGTTTGTAGATTCGGCCAAGCCATTCCCCTGCGAATAATAATTAGATGAAGTTTTCAAATAAATTTCGTACTTACCCATAAATTCACTAATTTTGGCACCTATGAAAGGAGTTCCATTATTTGTTATAATCGCATTTGGGATACCAAAGCGAGTGATCAACCCCTCAATACAAGTGATGACCGTGGCTTGATCCGCCTTTTTGGTTGGAATTGCTTCAGTCCATCTAGTGAAATAGTCAGTTGCAGTCAAGATGTCCTTGTGACCATCAGATGAGTTAGGATCAATGACCTCGATAAAGTCTAGGCCCCATTACTGAAATGGTACTTCTACTTGAATCGGGTAAAGAGGTAATGATGCATTCCTAGTTCTATCGATGTATCTTTGACACTTATCACATTTTTGACTAACTTTGAAGGCATCTGCAAAAAGAGTAGGCCAAAAATAGCTTGCTCGAATAATATTTAATGCCATGGGTCTACCTGCATAATGACCTCCTAATAATCCTTAATGGAATTCTTCTAAAATTTTCTCCTTATTTGATTCTTTGACACATCTAAGAAGAACCCCATCAATATTCTTATGAACCAAGCCATTTGGCAGCAAGACATACTTGAGGTCTTGTAGTCTAAATCTTCTTCTCTGTGAGGCATTCATATGTGAAGGACATTTCCCAAAATAAAAATATTTAATCAGCTCCTCTGTCCAATCTTGATCTACTATAGAAAGATTTTCAAAATTACAATTATCTACTACATCCTCATACTCATAAATTGTGGATCCAGAGGAAGCATTCTTTGCAAGCTCTTGGAACAATGCTCAACCTTGAACAAGTTCGGTTGGTCGGATCTCAACATGAAGTTCTTGAATTTTAGAAACCCAACCAACTCTCCTATCTCCAAGTTCTCCTTGTATGATAAAATTTCAGACATTTGAATGAACAACATAAACTATTGTTTTACTCTGTGAAACAAAGTGCCGAAACTTATTCAAAGATTTCATTACTGCATACACTTGTTTCTCAATGAAGTTATACTTCTCTTGATGTGGTTGGATGACTTGGCTTAGGAAAGCAATCAGACGTTCATTTTCATGATCTCCCTTCTGTGTAAGCACCGCTGCATAAGCTTCTTGTTCACCAACAACATAAAGGATAAAATCCTTGGAATAATCAGGGTTCACCAGGATCAAAGCTTGAGTGATCCTTTCTTTGATCTCCTCAAATGATTGCTTCCTCTTCTCGGTCCATTTAAATTCAGCATGTTTCTTTAAAAGTTGTCATTGGCATTATTACTTGAGCGAAATCTGCAACAAACTTTTGAACAAAATTAATTTTCCCAAAAAAAGATTACAAATCCTTCTTATTGGCTGGAAATGGAAGCTTCAAAAGAGCTTGGGCCCTAGCTGGATCAATATCTAGGCATTTTCTAAAATTACATGTCCTAGGAGCTTTCCATCATTTACAAAAAAAATTGACTTTTTTGGATTAATAGATATGCCAAATTCTCAACATTTTTCAAATACCTGCCTTAAATGAGATCTGTGCTCCTCCCTATTGTGGGAAAAAATAGTCATATCATCCAAAAAATTCACAATAATGCGATTTAACAACTCACTAAAAGCCACATCCATTGCCATTTGAAAAGTTGCGCCAGCATTTGAGAGTCCAAAAAACATTCACTGGTAAGCAAAGGTTCCCCATTTTGTGGTGAATGTTGTTTTATGTTGGTCCTCATCCTTGACCCAAATCTGGTTATACCCAGAGAATCCATCCAACAAAGAGAATCTTTGAGCTCCCGCAACCACATGAAGAATCTGGTCAATCTGAGGTAGAGGATAATGATCTTTTAGCGAGGCTTGATTCAAATTTCAAAAATCAAAACATAGAAAAAATATCTCCATTCTTTTTTCATACTGGGACCCGATTTGCCACCTAAGTTGAATGCTTGATGGGGTAAATGATTTTAGAATCCAATATTTTAAGAAGCTCCACCTTCATCAGTACTTCAATCTTGGGATTAACTGGTCTCTGATTTTGTCTGAAGGGTTTCACCCCATCATGCAACTCAATAGTATGTTGTATTACATCTTTGTTATATCCCTTAAAATCATGGTAACTCCAAGAAACTGTGTCAGGAAATTCATGACATAAATCTCTAATTTGTTCTAACTCCTCGGGAGTACAATCTGTCCCAATATTTATCAATTTTTGGGGACCCAACTCCAGTTCAGTATACTCCTCATCTACTTTGATCCTATGCTTCTTTGCCCTATCATTTTGATCAAAAAGGCTTTCAAGTGTAATCAATCCTTTTGGGATGTGATTATTCCTTAGTTGAATAAGCCCTTTGGATTCCTCCTCATCAAGCGTTCTCTCTTCCATAGTACTCGCTTCTCTTATCAAAAAATTTACAATCTGCTCATCACTTTCGAATACTTGCCAATACATGTTCTTGTCTAGGATCGAAGGTCTGTAAACTAACCTTACGATCTTAGGTTTCCTCACTACATGCTCAATCGGAGAGAAGTTTGCTCCAAGAGATGCTAGAAGATCAGCATTCTTATTCAGCTCTCGTGAAATGGATTGAATATTCAATGCTGTGAAAGCCTCAAATAGGTCCCAAAATTTGTTGTGGTATGCCTTGAGATAATGCTGCTTGGAGATGCACTTGTTCGTTACTTGATTCACAATCAATTTAGAGTCACCAAAAATCTACAATTGTTCAATCCCTAATTTTTTTGCCTTCTTCAAACCTAGGCACAACGCTTCATACTCAGCAACATTGTTATTACAACTCCATGTCAGTCAATATGAATATGTTTTCTATAGGCCAAAGGGAGAAATAAGAACAATCCCTACTCCCACACCATTTTTATATCTTGCTCCATAAAAATACAACTTCCATAATTGATCGAACACAGAGTCTTGATCATCTTGATCAAGAGGTATATTTATTTCAACCTCTTTAGGCTTTGTAATGGAGTAAAAACCAATTTTAGTTTCCATCATGGCATTAAAATCAAGCATTGAAAACTCATCCTCTAAGCGAAGCTCATCCAGGACTTCATCCATCAAATCAGGATCTTCCAATTCTTCAGTTATCATATTGACAGAATGTGTGGAATTTTCTTCTTCTTCCATATTCTATATATGAAAAGTAGAAGGCTTCTCATTGTAGATCCGGATTCTTCTTCCTTTGAAAGGAATATCCAAGTGAGAATAATCCAAAGAAAGGTAGCCTCCTAGTTTGGCAGTGAATTCTCTCGACAAACACATACTGAAATATGGTTCCAAATCAACCACAACTACCTCCTGAATTACTGTAATTTGAGGCATACTATGTAGAACAATATGAATATCCTTGATTACACCCACTATTTTCATGGGAGTCCCGTACAACTACAAGACACCAGGGCTACTTCTTGTATACTCCATACCCATGACTTCATAAACTGCCTTTGGCATGACAGTTGTTGCAGCACCAGAATCAATCATGCAGATGTGCACTATCCAAGCCTCCATCCTGAGTGAAAAATAAAAAGGGGGTGGTCTATTTTTTCCAGTGGCTGAAGTAGTTAATGTTTGAGCAAAAACCATCTGGGTAGGATTCTTCTCATTATCTTTCATAGACTTCAATGATTCTTGTAACAAATCAACTTGCCCGTGTAATTGTAATGCATCATAGAGACTAACCTTGGCTGGAATCTTCTTCAATTCTTCAACAATATTGTATGTAGATGCACCAGACTCCCTCTTTTCAATAATGTCTTCATATTTGCTCTGATATTGTTGAGTGGCTTCTACCCTCAGTATTTTAGTCAAAGATGGGTACTTGAGCTTTTCTCTGGCTTGTTCCTCTATTTTAGCTCTTGCCTGCGAAGCTGAGGCTTTTTATTGTAATATTTCCTTTGCTTGTGATGGCAAAAGATATTTTTATAGAACAGGTGAATCTAGCTTTGGTATTGAAGCAGGAGCTTTCATTTGTATTTGTTTCTTCTCATTTTTCATCTTCGGATTAGCCGGTACCCTTAATGGTTCCATCTCTGCTTGATCTACCACGACTGGCTTCTTCCAAGTTCTCGTGAGAACTGAGACTTGTTCTTCAGATGGAACCATAAAATTATGATCTACCTCAGTAATCATGTTAACTTGTCCTCCAGAAGAGCTTACGACCAATGTTTATACATAGTTCAATGAACCATACAAGTCTCCTCATCGTGTGGATCATTACATGTAGAGCACCAATATGTTCTTTCTATAGGGCCAACTTCCTCATTCATCAACACAGTCAGGTTCTTCTCAGGCACTTTGCTTGTTGAAGCCGCTTGTTCTCTAGTGATCGACGGAGGTTGAAATCTCCTGGGTTGGAAATCTCTCTCGACCTGATTTCTTTCAATAATTGCGATTTTATTTTCCATTGCTCTTATAGCTGAATTAGCAGATTTTACCTCTTGTAATAGCGTTGTGTAAGGATCAAGATTTGAGGGCACAGGAGGTGCCGATATAGGTAGAGGTGCTGGCGGTGAAGACAATGCTAGGAATGAAGTGGGAGCTGGTAATTGCGGAATGCTTGGTGCAGGTAATTATGGAATAGTTGGAGCAGGGAGCTGGGGAACTGGAATGGGTGCGATCTGAGGTGCACTTGAGCTCCATGATGGAATAGGATACATGGAAGGTATAGGTTGTGAAAATGAACCAGAATATAAATTTTGTGGAATATCGGTAAGATAGACATTATTACCTTTGGGGGAAGCCTACCTATGGCAATCAAGTCTGCTTGCCTTTTGCGCTTGTTCGAACAGCTCTGGGAATGTAATCATATTGGACTGTTGGATAGCCAAGCCAATGTCTCGTGTTAAAAGCTCGAGATAATAGAATGCAGCTTGCTCATGAGTGGGCCGAAGACTGTCAGGAACTCTCTGTCAGATTTTGGTAAATCTGACATTGAAGTCCGCTATCTCCTCTTGCGGATGCCTTTGAATTGCATTAAATTGATGCAACAAGGAAAATGGATTGGCTTGTTCATGAAAGTTTTTTATTAATAGCTCTCCTAATTGATTCCATGATGCAATAGTGCCTGGTTGCAACGATCGGTACCAATACAATAATTTCCCTCTCAGTGAGAACACCAACAATTTTATCATCACGTCTTCGACTGTTATATCATGGATGGTCTCCAAAGAGGCTACATCTTGAATATGCTCATAAGTAGTTTTACCAGTACCATCATAGGTCGAAAAATCTTTCAAAGCAGCTTGAGGGACTGTATTTTGTGCCTATAAATTCAAGGCTCCCAAACTATTCCATGTCGAGAACTGCCTTGGTGGAGGATTCTGGGCCATTTGCATTGGTGTGTGTGGCTGAGGAGGTGGAAAACTAGTAGCAGTACTAGATGAACTTGAAGGAACAAAAAATACACCAACAATTTGTGAGGATGTTGTAGAGGACGTAAGTGGTGGGGAGACCAACTTAGGGTGTCCACTTAATTTTTGGTTGTCAAGTTCAAAAAAATCAACGGGATTTTCAATTTTTTTGGCCTTCGATCTTGTGATCATGAAGTACAGCTCTCACTATCTCCACGTTCGGAGGCTTTTGACTGTATCCACGTTCGAAGGCTTCTGGGTAGTTATGAGTCACAAAATGTTCTAACTATACAACATGAAGGCAAAATTAAACCTCAATACTATTGAAAGTGAAACTTTCAGGGTCCCATTGGGTGTGCCAAAAACTGTTGGTCACAAATCTACCTAAGTACAAGATTTCATCACTTGTGCACCCTAGACTCGGCCAACATTGAAAGGCCGAGGGAAAAAGAAAATTCCTTCGAACCAATATCCAGAGAGGGTTGGCTCCCTTACTAAATTCTACACTGTTTGAAGACTAGGGATGCGGGAAAGAAATTGAAAAATAACTGAAAGAAAGGGAAATATAGCCACAGACTGAAGTGTAGAATTTGGGGCAGACTAACAACAAAAATTCCACCAAGTTTTATACAACATATAATAAAAGGAAAGCAGAAAAATTTAACTCACACCTTTGTAGAGATAACCCCCGGATCGCATTTTAAAATCTACTCACTAACCAGCAACGTTTGAATTCAGAATGCAGAATTCAAAACTTAACAAAGAAGAGCATGAGCATAAACAAAAATGATTTTAAAAAAGAAGGAAATCACACACATAAGAATGCTTGCAAATTTCAGAAGCCAAGTCTCTTCTATTGATGTAGAGAACTTAGAGAGTTTTCTTGCAAAATATCTAACCTCCCTTTACAATAAGAATTTGATTAGTATTTATAGAGGTTTTCACCTCTTTCATTAAATTCATGTGGAGGAAAAGTGTCGGCCACTCAACCATCAATAACAACAACTTTCTCCTCGACCACAACAATGAACCAATGAGCAAATGCCAAATAAAATGACTGTTGATTTTATCACATGGCATATCAAGCTTCAGCACAAATCATCGGTCCAGTTTTAATCTCCATGGTGGCACCTTGGAAATGCATGCCCACGAAGTGGTCGATGCCTAAAAAATGAACAATATTGCACTGGAATCAAGAGCACATGCTTAAACTTGGTAGCTTCAGCGATCATATCACCTCAAGAATTATATTTATCAATATTAATCTCTTTTCGAGGAAGATTTACACCAAACTTAACCCAAAATTACATCCATAGGAAAAAGTGTTCAATGTGTGAAAACACTTAAAAAAGAAAAAACAATTTTCGAACAAATATTACAACAAAATTCCAATGTGGCACCAATGATTACAATGAAATGTCAATGTGGCACACTACAACAAAATTCCAATGTGGCAAAAATACCAACACCTTGTCATGGTTAACCTTACTATGATGTTATATTAGGCGAATATTGAATAACTCATAATTGGTGAGGTATTTATATACCTTGTATAGTTAATCCATTGCATAGATGTGATTTTATCTTGATCATTTCTATTAATGCCTAAGGGAATTCTTCATCTCTGGTGTGTTATTCCTATTTCCCTTCACTTTGAAGATCTTTTGCTATGTAATTTGAGTTGACATGTTGCTTTTGTTTGTGTTGACAAAGTATTGTGAAATCAAATATATAAAATATTTTAATTGTAATTAATTTTTTCAATAATCTATATATGGCTTTTATTGAAGTCCATTCCCATCAAAATATAATAAAATACTACATTTATTGTTAGGTCTGACCATATTCATCTTGTATTTCTACAAATAATATTCTTCATATTTATCAAATTGCTAAATTCTTACAATCAACTCCTTAACATTATTTTAATTAAGAGATAAGATCTCCCTTGTGTAGTTCCCTTCTAAATTTTAAATCTCACCAAATTGAAGATCAACACTATAATTAGATAAATTATATGATACCTTTTTTTTTTTTTTATCTCTATATACCCTTATATATCCAAGGTATTGAGTCCAACAATAGTTGATGGACATTAACATAATAATATTTTTTATTCAATCTCCACATCTATTTTTCTTGAGATCATTAACAATAATTTGTGAATCTTGCTCAAATGAAATATACCTATATTATTTTTATCACAATTTTGATCCCTATAAAAGGTTCTCTAACCACTACATAGTTATTGGTTGAATTTCCATATGATCATGATTAAGTGCGGAGGATTTTACCTTCATTATTTTAAAAATATCATTTCTACCACATGTTTCCTAGATTTCTTGGAGTCACCATCAAAATTAATTTTGATGAACCCAACTTCCAAATATTTCTATTTTACCTTAGATCAATATAATTCCTCTCTATAAAATCCATTATCATATATAACCCCACATTTATATCCAATTCTTGTAACCAAGGGGTTAGCATCTCATTTTTTGCACTTGAGACTTACTATGACGAGCATCATGCCTATAAAAACCTCTATAAAAGAGGTAATAATTCACTTTTAAACTTGAGCATGATTCGAAGGTTTATTTTAGAATTTTATTTTTCCTTTCAATCTATAGATTCAAACAGTAATGGTAGGACCAATCCTACAATAATGGTATGACCAATTCTCCATATAATGCATAAACTTTGGAACAACTTGTAGTGAAGCTTCACCACATTAGGCAAATATAGCTTGAAAAGAGTATTTTAAGTAGAGTTGTTATCCATAACCTAAGTAGGATGAGAGGACTAAAATCTCCTTCTATCTATCAAGTAGTTGTTTCTAACAAGATGCCAAAAATATTGATTAGCCTACATCGAAAGCTACTAGCAAATCTAAAGCTGCCCATGCCACCATGTGATGTTAACCACCCAAAATAGATAAATAAATAACTATAGACTTTCCAATACTAATTAAGCTAGACCTCATCTTAATTAGGGCCCCAAAAGCCTTTTTGCTGGTAACTAAGAAGGCTCCATTGTTGGCAGGGATTCTATCTACTTAGTGGACGTGGATCCATCCCTTTATCGGTCAGATGGATTTGGGAGATGAACCATCCTCTTTTAGTAATTGGGTTTGCAATGCACCATAGGCCCTAGTGCTATTAAAAATAACATCAAAAATATGCCAACAAAGATGAAACCCAAGGACCATATATGATGAAAATAAGGGGTACTATGAATGTATGCAAGGGGTTAGTAATCTTGTCCAAGCTTGCTGGGCCACATGGAACTCACCCTAAAGGTTTGTGGTAGACAGAAAAAATAGAGAAAACCAAGCCAAACAAAGAGAATAGCTTAGGTACACTCTCCAAATGAAGAAATCTGGGTGGTCCTTGCATAAATGTAGTTTCAAAACATAAAAAATAAAAAATAAAAAAAGAATAGTGTAATAGTAGTAACAACATTCACTGGACCAAGATATGATCAACAAGGTGATAATTGGAGCTCCATAAAATTCCCATGACTTCTAGGAGTGGCCCTCGATCCAAACCAAAATTCCATAATAAAGTGTAGGTGAAGGGATTGTTATTAGAGTAACTGGGTCCTTAGGAAGATCCTCAAGCCAAAGGCTACTATTAGAGTCTGATAATTAGATCCAAAAGTAAGAAATAACATGATAAATCAAAATTGGATGGGCGGTGGTCTCTCAACAATTACACCATGTGCAAGAACTTGATCACCAAGAACCTGAGCAAGGATCAGTCAACCAAAGCAACAACTAGATTTGATGAAATGTTAGGAAAAATAACAACTTGGTAGCCAAAGCAAGCATGAATATGAGACCCACCATGTCATAGGATCAACAATGAAACTTCCTCAACAAGCAAAGATCAATGTCACTTAAGCTTGAGTTTCCATGAAGAGGAGTAGATACTAATGACATCCTTATAGGGTTCCAGTTCACCTACTATATATTTATGGTGATCAGACCCTAGAATCACCCCTAGATCTACTAAGAATGAATGCAATACAACACTTCAAGATCAACAACTAAAGTAAATAGGATTTCCCGCTTAAGACAATTTAGGAGGAAATTTTAAATTTTGAATTTAGAGTTAGGCTGTATAAATAGCCAATTTTGTATATTAAAAGGGGGAGGAAGAATGATATTTTATTGTTCCTAGTATCTGGCCCAAAATATATTTTTTATCTCATTTCTCTTGTGTATTGATCTATAATCAAACCCTAAGTCAATTCATGTATAGGCCCTTCAAGCCCTTTAATTTTGGTATATTTATTTGGTAGCTTTTAACATATATATAACAAAGTTTTGACTATTTATATTTATTTCATTCTTTATGTATGTGTAAATTTATAAGTAAAGTTATGACTCATATCTATCCCATTTCTCATGCAAGTTTTGTAAGAAATAGATATGTCATTATGGAATTGTATTCACTTTCATTTACATGATTTATGATGGTGTCCATTGCAGACATGGAAAATTGACCCACCTAAACGAGTCATTTTCCCTTAGAAACCTTAAGAAGTCCCTCAAAATTATAAAGTGCAAGTTTGATACTCTCCCCCTTCTTATTTGCATGTTCCCTAGTTTTTCTGAATTTGCAATTACCTAGTACACGATGCAAATTTGACAAATTAGGGTTTTCTCTTAGAAAACCTGATTTTTGGATTGACCTCAATGACGTTGGCCCTCCCCTAGGTTTATTTTCCTTTGTTTTCCTGCCCTTTTACCCTTTGAAATCTTCTATAAACAGTGGATTTTGGATCCCTTTTTCTCCTAGCAAGTTGACAAGTTCTCCTAGCAAGATCAAGAAAGAGAGAGAAATGATAGGTTTTGAATGCCATCAAGTATCTTTTGTTGTTGCTTTTGCTTTGTAATTGACTGCTATTGGTGGAAAAATATTGGATCATTGAGGAGGAGTCTACCATTTTGGTGGAAGTCTTCTTCTTTTGGTTGTCCTTTCATTACCACTAGGTTCCTTCTTGCATATTTTTTTAATCTTCTAGATCGTTAATTATCCATTTTATGTTGCATTTTCACATTGATAGATCATTATATAGTCTCTATTATGAATTTGTACCCTATCCATATAGGGTATGAATTCGACATAACCAAATTTATGGTTACCCCTTATGAGGTGCAAATTCAACTCCTTTGGGTTTGGGGGTAAGATTTCACTCCCAAAACCCTAGATTGACTTTGCATGTTTCATCTAGGTCATAATATCACTGTTTGCATTCTATTTTTTGCATTGTTTCATTCTATTGCATTGTGTATTATTTTTCTTTCCAAGGATAAACAATCACTTTTATTTTCAAACAATCAACTAAAAGGACCAAGGGGGCTTGACTATTGTGCCTCCAATCTTAGTCACATAGTGGCCTAAGTAGGCCCCTAAACACTAATCAAATTTTCCAAGGGTTTTGAAGTTGTTGGATATTTGGGATGAAGTTAAAATCTAGGATCAACCATTGGATCAAGTAAGTGCTCTAAATATACTTCTTAGGTTTTTTGTTGTTCGTTGTTACTTTCTATTCGTTTCTATTTTAAATTTAGATCATAATATATATATATATATATATATATATATATATATATATATATATATATATATATATATTTGACTATTGGAGTATATTACATTATTTGGTACATGCCAATGTATGACCTTGGGTAAATATTTAGATTAAGAGTTTATCTTAGATTAGGATTTAAGTATTTACTTTATACAATGTAATAAATGCACAAGTGTTAGAATGTGCAAAGTACTTGATAATGTAAATGTGCATGTAGTCCACATGTACATGAGTCATAGAATAGGAAGATGAAGATTCATAGGTAGGTGAAAGACCAAGAGATATATCTCTTTATATATAGGCCTTTGATAGGTAGAGATAGCAACATATATAATTATAGAGAATAGAGCTGAGTAAAGAAAGTAGATACAATGTAGAGCATGTATGAATTATGGAGTGTTTGAGACCTCCATTATACACATACTACTATTTTCATGAGATTGCATTAATGACGGTTTTGTGAGTTATTGTAGAATTTTCTTATTAGTTTTTCTTGCATATTATATTACCATTATCATATAGTTAATATTTCTTGCTCATTTTAGTTCTTGTGGTTGCATTTCCTTAAATATATAGCATCAAAAGCTAACATTGACTTTATTCTTTTAGGTATTTGAAAGAGAAAAAGCATATATTTTGCACCCTAGGATAAATTTGTTTGTGCATTCTCTTGGACCCTTGCTAAAAAGGAAAATATTTACTTATTTAAAAAACTAGGGTTTTCATTCTCATTGAAAATCAAAATTCATTCTAGGGTTAGCTCCTTGTTTTATTGCATCATTGTTTCTCCTACATCATTCTTTAATCATTCATAGCATAGATATTATTAATTTTAAACATATGCGCTTGTCAAATAAACACATCAAATATTTCCACCCTATACTTGGAGTGAGTCCTTAAACAATTCTTGGTGAACCCTTTGATACCCGAGCCCCTAAGTGTAGAGGAATATAACATAACCCCATGGTCACCTCGACTACCAATGGATCTAGCTGAGAATTGTATGTAGTAGGGCAGTTTTCCCCCTCTACATATTTGATGAACCCGATGTGAAACATGTCCTTAGTGACCATCTATGAAGTCTTTTTATCTCATTTTTTTTTGTTTTAAATTATAAATAAGACCATTAAAAGTTGTTTTTTTTTAGATTAGAAAAACATAGAAACGATTAATAAAATATTTTGTGTCTTTCACTAGTTTTAGATCTCCCTGTGTCTTTCCTATCCTTTTCGTTAATCCTTGGCTACCAACCTTAGGAGTAAGTGAAAGCTCTTGGAATCTTATCAGATTCCTCAAGAAGATGACCTGATTGATAGGGAGAACCCCAATCTAGATATTGGAAGAGGACATAGAGACTCGGAATGACATTGATCCTATTAAGGGGTCTAATGGACACCTCACCTTTAAATCATATGATCATATCTGGAGCTTCATGAAACATCATAGGGATGCTTTGATTAAAGCTATGGATGAAGAAGCCCAACTCAAAGAGGTTGGGACATCTCATCATCAAACCATTCCTCCTCAAAATATTTGAGTCAATCCTTTGTTCGAATATTCTCATGATATTAATCCATTTTATAAACCAACATATGCCAGTACTGTAACCAAAAATATTGGAGGAATTCTACAAGTTCTTCCAGCTAGTAGTGTACCTCAAAATCATGTTCAATTTCCTCATTCTATTTCTCATAACATTTATTCTATTCCACCAAATTCAGTTATCCTCCACAAAAATATACCACACAAAACATACCATATCATAACCCATATCATAAAAGTGTTTCCAACATTAACCAAAATAATTTTCAACAATCCACCTATAACCCTCTAGGGAACCTAGGGGTATTGCACAACAATAATCCCGAGATGCAAAGCTTAACAAGTGTAGTGAAACAATTGTTATTAATAATGGATACACTTCAACCTCCAAGTTTCAATTATGAATATAAGGAGATGTGCAATCAACCTTTAGACCCTATGGTCACTGCTAGACCCTACCCCAAGCATTTTTCAATGTCGGTCTTACCTATTTATAAGGGAACAAAGGACCCAATTGAACATTTAAGGATGTTTAGAACAACATGCCATGATATTATATATGATGACATGTTGTTAAAAATATTCCCTAAGAGCATTGGTAGTAAGGCATTGGAGTGGTATTATCAACTACCTCATCATTCTTTAAGAAAATTTGAAGAGACATTTGTTCAACAATTTGGAGCTTTTATTAATAAAAATGTGACTATGCAATATTTATATCTTTTAAAGCAAGGTAAAATGAAATTTTTTCAAAAAAATTGGCTTGATGGAGAAGTTTAGTTGGGTGATTAAGATATACCTTACCTCCTCAAGACATGTTAGAGAAATTTATTGGAAATTTGCAAGAGTAGATCTCATATGAAATGGAAACAACAACAATTACCTCTTTTTAGTAAGCAATAGATTTAGCTAGGAGAGTAGAAAATGATCTCATTTGAAGAGGTCAAATCAAATCAAGGAAATAAGAAGAAAGGATAATAAAATGTCAATATAAGAATAAGCATGTAGTTGGCAATGGGGTTATAGATAATAGGTAAACCAATAATGTTAATGATGTTAGTACCTTGTAGAAGATGGTACCTAGTAGACTTTTAAAAAATGATCAAGGAATTTCACTAGACTCAATATGCTTATGATAGTGGTCCTCAAGCAACTTTTGGAATCTAACATGATTGAGTTACCTCCCATAAGGTAACCTGATACCACAATAAATTGGTATAAACCTGATCAACATTGTGAGTATCATAGAGTGGATGAACACATGACAAATTAATATAAGAGGTTGAAACATGTGGTTTATAACTTGATATATGAGGTTTGTCTTGTCATACAGGACTCCCAACCTACTCCTAACAATAAGCCTTCAACTAATTAAACTCCTACCCAAAAATAAACTATAACTAATCAAGATGTGGGTATCTTCCAAAATCCCTTATCCAATCATCAACAACAAAAAACCAACCAGGTGTTTTATCATAATATACCACCACCCTACAACAACATGGTTGGTATGATAGCCGCTATGACAAGACAACAAGCTCAAGCTCAACTAAATCAACAATCTCAATAGGATATGAGTTCTACATCTAACCAACCTTCTAGACCACCTTTAGTTTTGAAGAGTATACAAAAAAAGAGCACAAGTGTAGATAAACCAACCTTAGTGTTGAAACCACAACCAAAAGTCTCCTTCCACATTCAACAATAGTTAAGTAACTTTCCAGCCAAGATTTCCCTCTTAGAGCTTTTGTAAAAGTATCCTATTCATAGGGAAGCCTTGTTGAAGCTTTAAGTCAACAATATGTCCCACCAGATCTTCCCCCTAGTAACCTAGCTAATGTTGTAGGTTCCCTTGAGATTAATCATATATATTTTTTGATAATGACCTTCCTTCCTCAAATTTGCAAGGGAATTCTCCCCTTTACATCACTACATACTTTGGGGATAAGTTAATCAAGAGAATATTGGTGGATAATGATTTCTCCCTCAATCTATGAACTTATAATTTTTTCCAAAATATTGGATTAAAGGAGGAAGACCTAACCAGATCTATTGTTATCATTAAATATTTCAATAATGATTCCCAAGAGCCCAAGATCTTAGATACCTTGTTTTATGTGGCATCTTGCCCAACATATTTCAATATTCTTCTTGGATGCTCTTGGATTCATACAATGAGGGCCATCCCTTCTACTCTTCATCAATTTTTAAAGTATGAATTTAAATATCAACTTGTCACCATTTAGGGTGACCCTCATCCATTCCAATATTGTTCGATGGTTGACCAAACTCAATTTGGTTTTAATTTTTTTCCATATGCTTCTCTCCATACAATTTCTTCTACTTCTTCATCTAACATCATCAAGTAATTCAAATTTTTTAAAATAAGCGAGGAACCACCAACCACACTCTCATCATGGGATCAAATCAACCTACTCAATGAAAGTCCTCTTCTAGATCTAGAAAAGCTACCACCTTCACCCTAAAATATTGGTTTGCCTAAAATATTGGTACGTGTACATTTATCTATGTGGGTACATCCCTCGAAGAGAATATTCATGGTAGAAATCCCTTTCCCATTAAGTGATCCTTTGTTCATTGTTATATATCCAATGATTATCCACTTCCTAAGCAGATCCTATCTTGTATGTGATATGTTGGGGCCGCAACAAAAAGGTATCCAAGAACCTTTAGAATAACCTTAGGGTAATGGTCAAGCCAAAGCATCCAATAACTATTTAGTTAAGATCCTCAAGAAGTTGGTTAGTAATATCAATTGATATTGGTATATCCAACTTTATCTTGCCTTGTGGGCCTATCATACTAGTGTGTGTACTCCTACTGGTGCATCTCCGTATGTCCTTGTCTATGGTAATTGAAGAACACAAGCTTATACTAAGAGGGGGGTGAAAAGTATAAGATAAAACTTACTTTTATTTCCAAAGAAATATCATCCAATATTATCAATTGCAATAATGAAACAATGCATAAATCATCACACACATAAGAGACACATATTTAACGTGGTTCACCCAATGTGGGCTACATCCACAGAGAAATATTTCTTATAAATTTTCTCAACAATTTCTTGTGAACCAATTCCCTATTACAATGTTCATGGACCTCTATCCATAGGAGATACCAATCCCCTCAACTTTGGTTTGTGGACCTCTATCCATAGGAGATATCTATCCCCTCTACTCTGGTTCGTGGACCTCTATCCACAAGAGACACCAATCCTCTCTGTTCTAGTTTGTGGACCTATATCCACAAGAGACACCAATCACTTTTTATCTAGTTCACTCCAAAGCCTACTCAAATTCTCTCACAAAACTTGCTCAAATATTCTCACAAAACCTTCTCTAATCTTCTCACAATATTTCTCACTACTTTGCTCAAATCCGCTCACAAAACCTGCTCAAATATGCTCATAAACCTGCTCACTACTCTACTCAAAGTTGCTCACAAAACCTGCTCAACTCTGCTCACAAACCTGCTCAAATATTTCCCAAATATTGCATACAACCAATGCTCATACCTTTCCCAAATCTTGCATAATGATGTCATCAAATTCTTTACCAATTTTTCAATGTGCTTTCTTCAACTAAAACAATTCAGACATATTCTACCCAGAATTCATTCAACTCTTGCACATCTAGATGATGATATATTTGTGTTGAAAACTTCAAATAAACATGCTACCTTTTACATTCAATACATTGGTTCCTTCCACATATATCACACTTATTACATTTTAAAGGTAGCCCAGGTCTAGCACTCACTTGCATATAGAATTTGAGATATTAATACCTTGTTATTCTTTTACTATCCAATGCACTTTTCCCCCTTTTTATTTTACATGCATTAATCCCTTTATTAAATAAAACTTCCAAATCTACCTCAATATAATGCACTCCAAATCTATTTTCAACAATGATGATGCATCTCTATCTTCAACAATATTCATGCATCTCAAAATCTATCTTCAATGATAATGATGTGCCTTAATGTATTCCCAATATATCTCAAACAAGATAATGCATTTCAAATTTATCTCAACAAAGATAATGCATCTCAACTCTATATTTTCCTTTTTGATTTAAATATTAAATCAAAATATTTCAAACCCTTATTTCTCCTTTTGAGACAAATGTAATAATACTTATGAAGGCAAAAATGATTTCTTACATTTTTATTCATTTGCTCTTTGTTTGACTATCTTCCTATTGAAGTTGAAGGCTTTCCAACTCCACGTAGCTATAGATCACTCACTTGTTGCCTTGGTGCTAACTCTTTGCCACATGTACTCCTATATTGCTGGGGTAGCACACATAAAAATATCTGAGTCCACTTTTGTGCTTTTTGTGAGGAGACCACACTGCTCTCTTATGTTGTCCATGTGCAATCCCGAGCACACTGCACTCTTTGCACCATCTGTGTGAAACCCTAGCACATTGCACTCTTATGCTTTTCATGTGGAAGCCCAAACACATTGCACTCTTTGCACCATCTATGTGGAAACCCTAGCACACTGCACTCTTACACTTTCCATATGGAAGCCCAAGCACACTGCACTCTTTGCACTGTGTATTATGATGCTCTTTTTTATTTCATTTGGTAGATCTTCAATCACCTCTACTAGACATGGTTTCTCCTTCAAACGTAAATGAATACTCTTATCCTTTCAATGCAAGTGAAGATGTTCACTATGAACGAAAGCTCTCTCTCTCAAATGAAAGTGACAGTGCTCACTATGAAAAAAATCTCTCTCAAACGAAAGCGAAGGCACTCACTGTGAACGAAAGTTCTCTCTCTCAAACAAAATCACACTTATTCAAAATATCTTATTCTCCAAACATAGATGAAGATGAATGAAATATCTCTCAAGTGAAGGCACATTCTATGAATTCTCTCATTCTCCAAACATAGACGAAGACAAACAAAAGCTCTCTCTCAACCGAAGGCACACACTTCAAATGCGAACATCTATTCTCACACTTTCTCCAAAGCAACATGAAGGCACACCTAAAAATCACCTCAACCATAATGTTAGAACCATATATATATGAAGAATAATATTTAATCTCAACATTAGGGTCGACCCTTTCAATATTTCAATATATTTAAATCCTTTGATTTAAATACATCCCACTCTTAAAATATTAATTTAAATCCTTTGACTTAAATACATCCCACATTTTAAACATATATTTAAATCCTTTGATTTAAATATATCCCACTTTTTAAATCATTACTCTAATATTTAAATATTAATTTAAATATTAAAGTATACATCATCATCACCATTTTATTTGCTCAAACTCCTTTTGATAATATTGACAACTCACAATATCTTCCTTTGACATCAATGACAACTCAATATGTCTAGTTTTTTTGTTTGAGTTAGAAATCCCATCCTTGTACATCTTGTTGCAAGATACCTCAATCGGTGATGAGTATCATTTAGAACAATTGGAGCTACTAGATGAGTAGTGCATTCATGCCCTAGAGCATCTTCGAGCCTATTAGAATAGGTTCAAGTGATGTTACTCTGAGAAAGTTTGCAATCATTCTTTTGAGGTTGGTGACCTTGTTCTAAAGGAAAAAAATACGAATACTGAATTAGATATGAAAGGCAAGTTTTAGCCTAATTGGCTAGGCCCCTTTGTCATAATGGCCAAGTTTAGCTCAGGAGCCTATCGTTTAGCATCATTAGATGGTAAAGAACTTAAAGAACCAATGAACATAATGCACTTAAAATGATATTATGCATGATTTTACATCTTCATTCTTCATCCTATATTTGGTTTGCTTGCTCATACTACATGATTTTCTATCATATCTTGCATGAATTGGTTGACATTCTATTCCATTTGTATCTGAAGAACACAAGCTTATATTGAGAGGGGGTGAACAATATAAGACCACTTTGTACTTTTCTTTTCTAATAAATATTATGCAATGTATAGATAGTAGTATCAATAGCAGTAATCAAAGCAATGCACAAATCACCACACACAATAGAAACACCAAATTTACATGGTTCACCCAATGTGGGCTACTCCACGAAGAAAATATTTTACTAAAAATTTCTCAATCAATCTCTTGGGAATCCTTTCCCTATTAAAATTTTTATGGACCTCTATCCAAAGGAGACACCAATCCTCTAAATCAAGTTCATGGATCTCTATCCATAGGAGACACTAATCTCCTAACTCTGCTCTGGTTGGTGATCCTCTAGAAGACCTATGCCTCCACTGCCCTTAGCAAATGGAACTCTATCCATAGAAGACACCTATCCTCCTTGATCTAGCTGGAGATATCTGTCCTCAAATCTATCACCTCTAAATATCTATCTCAAATTTGTACTAAACACAGTCCTTCGGTCTAGCACAAATCTATCCTCAATATCTATCTTTGGTCTGGCACAAACCTATCCTCAAATCTGTACCAAAATCTATCCTCAAATATGTACTAAACATAGTCCTTAAATCTAGCACAAATCTGTCCTCAATATCTATCCTCAAGCCTTAACTCAAGGCTTGACTCAATATCAAGTCAACTCTGCTGGATCAGCCCCAAACCTTAACTCAAGGTTTGAACAAATCAATCAATCAACTATGCTCCCAAGTCTTCTCAAAAACTTATCTCAAATATAATTTATAAGCTCCCATAAAAGCTCACACCAATCTGTCCTCAAGTCCTCTCTAGAACTTGTCCAATATGCTCAATAAGTTCTCACAAGAACTTATCCAAATTTGCTCTCAATTTGTATTATAAGATTCCACAAAAGCTTACCCAAAACTATCTACAAGTCTTCTTAAAGACTTATCTCAAATATTCTCAACAAGCCCACACTAGAACTTGTCCAATCTCATATAAATATAAAGAGAATTGTTAGAGACTCAATATGCTCTATACTCATCACAATGCTTAATCACTTTCAATCACTTTTAGAAACATACAGAGAATTGTTAGAGACTCAATATGCTTCATATTCACCTCAATACTCAATAACTTCCAATCACTATTTCAAAAACATACAAAGAATTGTTAGAGACTCAATATGCTTCAAATTCAACTCAATACTCAATCACTTTCTCAAATCAATTTAGAATATAGAATAGTTTGTTTTATGGAACTTGAACAATCACTTCACACATCCACTTGACTAGGCTCAACCAATCACTCAATGAAACAATCCTTGCTTACAAACCCTAGTCCAAGCATATAAACACTCACTCAAAATATTCCCAACAATGCTTCATCAACCAATCTCACATAACAATGATACTCATGTTCTTTTCAAACCCTAGTTCAAGTTCTTCACTCAACAACTCACTTCAACAACAATGCTTATAAGACAATATTCACATAACAATGATACCCATGTTCTTTGCAAACCCTAGTTCAAGTTCTTCACACAACCAATGGCTTCAACAACAATGCTTATAAAATAATGTTTTAACAACTCTTTATTATAGAAAACCTTGAAGCATTAACTCAACACACTCAATAAGGAAATCTTAATCAAGTTCTTTTCACTCCAAAATTATTTTCCATAAAACCAACCAATCAACTCAACTATGGAAGAATGTGCTCATACATTTTTCTTGATGATGAAAGAACCTCAATTATCTGCCACAACCACAAACACTTCTTTGCCAAGCTCAAAGGAGTTGGAAGATACTAAACTTTCTCAAAGATATAATGCAAATATCAAAACACACATACACCTTATAACTCTATCTTAAAGAAAACATCCATCAACATATACAAAAATGATTGACCAAATACACCTTATGATCTCCCAATTTTAAAATAATATTTACCACTAAAAATAATGTCAACAATGTGACCTTCAAATAAGAAGTCCTCTCAATTTTTATCACTCTTCAAATTCACCTTTTGATAAATAAAAAATGTCACAATAAGTTTATTTAAAATAAATTTTAACACCTTATACCTTCATTTAGTTAAAAATTAATAATCAAAATAAACACCTTTTCATAACCCCTTATAGCTCCCTAAACCTTATGTTTACACCTTAGGCAATTAAAATTAATGCAAAATTTATTACCTTTGCCTAGGTGAGATTCGAACCCTCGATGCTGCCTCCTCGTGCATCCTAGTCATGACCTCGGCTACCACGAGTGCTAGGTTCTCATTTGAAAACCAAAGAGCACCACGTGCTCTATATCCTCTTCACTGGAACCCAATAAAAAATAAAACATGCGTCCTTCCTCGACCCTTCAACCTTAACACTGCCAAAACACTCTTGTTGCAAATTGAACGTATACCACTCTGCACCCAAGCGCCTTAAATCGTGACCACTTGCCACTAGGCCATGCTGCCTCGGTGGATATGAAGTTTTGGCCCTCAACACTCTTATCCCTTTTACTGGCGCTTAAGACAAGGATCTTGTCTTCTTCCTCGCATGAATTCTCACCACAACACTTGCCTCTTTTATTTGTTCAAATGAAGGATGATTTAAATGCCACTAAGGCATATAGTTTATATACCAATTACCTCCTTTAAACTTGAACGTCGACACCTTTGAAATTTGAATAATTAATTTATAAATTATTTAAATTCTTTAGAATTTAAATATTATAAATTAACTTTTAAATCCTTTTGGATTTATTAAAGCCTTATTTTATTTTACCACTTTGTATAAATAATATTTATTTATAAAATTTAAATTCAATTTGAATTTAAATATTTTATAAAATAAATACTAAAAATTCCTTGGGATTTTATGAAAAACGTTTTATTTTTGCTCACCCACGGTTTTAATAAAAACCCTCTTACTTATGCTTCCACATAATATTAAAAAATATTATGAAGCTCTTTTGCTATTAACCTTTGCATTATTTATTTTGACATTTTTATATTGACGGTAGCTTATTCCTTGATATCAATGACAACTTCGTTCCTTGAAATCAATGACAACTTTGACTCAAAATGTCCAACAATATCTTTGCTTGTCATATAGTTGCATTGTTGCTTGATCATACTTGCATGATTTCTTGATCATATAGATTCTTGGGGACTTCACAAGGATAGCAAGTGATAAAACCTAGTTATATTAGCTCACATGTATTGCACTAATACTAGGGATTTCATGCTTAGAAAATCCCCAACCTAGGACATATCTCCATGCATTTTTCATCATTGCATTTGCTCATTCCTTTTTTGCTTTTCTCTTCTAATATATTTCTTGACCTTGAAAGTTTTAATAATTTCTTGCTCATTCCTTTTTTGCTTTTCTCTTCTAATATATTTCTTGACCTTGAAAGTTTTAATAATTTCTAAATTTGTCCAAGACAAGGGATATAGTCCTTTAGCTCTTGTATGTCCTTTGTCCTTTAAATTTTTTAATTATTTATTCTTTTATCCAATATAAAGGTAAACATTCCTTCTTCCAATGTGTGAATCTTGTTTTGCTTACACTTTTCCTTCTTTATCTTTTGGTTGTTAAGGGATCCTCATGGGATAAGGTAGATACCATACAACTATCATTTATGATGTTCTTATGGCCACTAACTATCTTACACATATCTCTTAGATATTGAAATTTTAATAAGGACACACACACACGATTATTTTCCTCTTGCTTCTCTCATTGTTCTATCTTCTTCTCATCTAAAACATGCACACACACATATTATTCTTGTAGACACCTAAAACATGTCATGTTTAGGATACTACCCATACAGACACATTCACATACCATATGAATCCTCTTGGACATCTCCAAGAGTTAGAAATGGTCGTAACCACTCAAAAATGAGAGTTCTAGCCCATACAGGTCTGGACACTCTCAAGCAAAGTGGCTACTATATCTGGCTGTTGAAGCTTACAACGACCACACCTAGCCATTGTAATTGATAGTGGCTAGCACCATGCATATTATGGTCATGAATATGGGCCTAGATCACTCAGTATGACTGCACCTTGCATTGTTTATAGGTGGATTTTGGTGAGGAACTGCCTGAGTTCCTCCTAACTGCCCCTTTAATGCCATTGTGTGACTAATGCTTTCCACCCAGGATGGTCAGTCCCATGTAATTTGGATTGAAGCTTCTCCAAGAAGCCAAGGTCTGGATATAAAATGGAGGAAAGTCTACATATGGACTCTCCCACAAAGAGCAAAGCATCCACAATTTTTAGAGTTTATGTAGTGAAGCCCTATTAGATTGGAGAGAAAATCTATGCACCCTTAAGGAGCAATGAAGTGCTATCTGAATGAGAAGAGACTATGCATCTGCTATTTAGATCTATTATTATTCATCATCAACCAGTGTACCAAGACACAACTGGTGACCCTTGAACATTAATTGGAATGAGGAAATTATTACTACAACCCTTGGATCGAGAGGAGAGGTTTATTTTGTGGCTGCTGTCCTGAATAGTGGCCCACAGGCATAACCTAGGGTTTAGAAATTAGTTTCCTTTGTTCTAGCATTAGATTTGATTGCTTTCTACTTCAGTATTTATTTCTAGTATAGATATAATTTATTTATGCATTTACATTATTGTTCCCTGAGATATGCACATGTTTTTCATTAGTTTCATTGCATTTAATCATATTATGCTTGTTTACCTTGCTTATTAGATTTAATACTAACAACCTCATCCGGGGAGGTAGCCTAGACTACTGATTGTGCTCTATTGTTTCCATGCCCATAGATACAGGTTCATAGGATCATTTCAAAGTATCTAGAGCATGAGATCCCTCCAAGAAAAAATCGAGAGAAGGAGGTATCAGTAAACCCTCAGATAGTTTGGTGTGTGATATTGAGAGGCCTATGAAGGCACACTGTCCCCTTGTCGGGGGATACATTCACCGTCGCCCCACTTGTAATAGATTGTATAAAAAATGAGTATCCCTTAGAGGGACGTACATGTAACCGAGATCCAAAATCTTTAATAAATGAATATTTCTTTGCTTTTTACCATCACATTATATGTGCTTGTGTGCTTTCTTTATTTTTGCATTTGATATAATAATAACATTGCAAGTAGGTTCAATTGTGGTGCGCGCTTCTTAGGGTTGCATAGTTCTATTGTTTTTTACTTTGCTCATTCATATTTTGCACACACCACACCCCTATTAGGTTACACTTATTTTTAGAAAATCAATCAAACATATACCCTATATGGGATAGATTCATGGTCACCCACAAGGGGTAGCCTCCATTCGGCCATTTGTGAGCATACATTCTAGTAGGTATCTCTCCAACCACAACCATTAATGAGCATCATATCCATAGTGTGTAACGCTCCAAACTTGTTATTTTAGTGAGAATTACACCCTTATGGGATAGCTTCATGGTCATTAGTGAGGAAAAGTCTCCATTCGACAATTTATGAGCATACATCCTTTTAGAGTTTCACTCCACCTTTTTCTTTTTTCTTTTTGCTTAGTTTATGTTTGTTTGATCACACTGATCCTTTGCGATCTATGTTGAATCAAATGTCATACTCTAAGAACCTTTTTGTTTTCTTTCTCCTTTGTTGAACTTCTTCTTCTTTCTCTTCTTCTTCCTTGCTAAATTCATACCTTGTTCTTTTGGGATGCGAATTCTCTCTATGTTGAATTCATGGTTTGTTTTTACGAAGTGTGAATTTGGCTAGAGCTCTATTTTCTTTGCTCTTTTTTATTTTTATTTCTTTCATCACATTTTTTCTTCCATATCTTCATCCACCAATGCATTTCATTCATTAGTTAGCTTCATCACATTATGTATTGCATTAACACTTGTTCATTTATGCATTCCATAGTTAAGTTAATTTCACTCATTCATGTATAATCAAACATAAAAGTACTAATAAACATAAAAAATAATAAACACACATAAACAAACACATTAATATCAAAATATTGTATGGTATTACTTATATCTCATAGAAGTTCACATCAGTTGGGTTGGTGTACCACAATCTAATCTTGACACACTTGACCCTCTCTAGGGATGCATGCCACAATCAAAATTGTCATGTCATCCCAATGCTAGCCCTAGGTCTATGAGCCTATCTCTTCTACTCCACTTTCCAAAGGTGCTCCTGATGGGGGTATGTTCATAGACCATGAAATAGTCTATGATCTAGACTAAGATCAACCCTATGTATAAAGGGAGGATTATGGAGGTACCCTTTGCTTCGTTGGAACTACTTAAAAGTACAAGGTTTGGTATAAGGTCTCCCTTCATACAACCACCTCCAATATCTCCCCTGCCATCTACATCTCCACTTGTATTAGGTAGATTCCCTTACCATACTAGTTGTTGGTCATGAAAAACATCCCCTTAGCCTGAGACTTATTTCACTTCTGCTCTAGCCATATCATATCCCCCCTAAGGCAGTTTGCATAAATCATCATTGCATCTTGCTCTAAGTGTCATGCTTAAGAAACTTTGTAGCCCCTCTATAATATTGAACCTATCATCTCAAAGTAGGTCCATATACCTCTACATGGCTACTATCTAAGCATATAATACCTTCATCTATCTTGCTAGGTCCTCCTAACCCACGATCTTGATAGATCCCATCACCATCAATATAGAGGTACCTCCTGTCATCCTACTCAACTTGGCCTCTATCATTGTGGGGGAACTCCTACTGTTCCCATCCCTATGAGCCCAAGAGAGTGATGGCCATCCTCATCATCATCACAATCTCTATCCTAAATTGTATCTTCATCTACATAGGAGGGTGCATACTCCTTAGTTGTTGCTTTGTGGTGCATTGTGTAGCCTCTAGCAAGGCTAGCTGCACTCATCAAGACATGACCTATCTACACTAGTATAGGTGGGTGGATGCTTAGGGGTACAATGTCCCTATACCATATCCTATAACCTAGTGCCACGCTGACATCATACACCCCTATATTAACTTATAGTGGGTCATATATATCCTCCTCCATCCATCTACCCACATTAGGGTCCCCTCTGAGTCCTTATGAATTCCTCCACACCCATTGGAACTAGTAGTCTTCCAAGTCTGACATCTCCTGTAGGATTATGAACTACCACTAGACTTGATCACATCGAATAAGTTCTAGCTCCCCCTTCTTCATAGATACCCACCTTATCCTCATCACCTTATCCAAATCCATTCCATCCTCAAACTACCAGTATGTAGATGCCATGGTCACCATATGATCATGTGGCTCTGTAGCTCATATATCATCCACCTCCCTAGTGGAAGAATCCCTACATATGTCCTTTAGACATGCTCAAAGTGATGGTCCCACCTGTATACTGTTGGCTACTCAAGGTTGAACAATGGCCCTAATAGTGCAAACAGTCTCTAGACAACCATGTGCTCCCAACACCATACCTAGAGAAATGTCATACACACTAGCCTTGTATTCCATTTGTACACAACATTGTAAAATGTATTGTACAGATGGGCTAGCACATATAGACGAGATAGCACATACAGACCCCATGCAAACCATACCTGTTGGTCCTACATATTTGCTACTACTCTTACTAGTGCCCATGGTAGGTGTTTCCTACTAGTATGGCACACTAGGTAGCTCGTCAACATGGATACAACTTTACTAGATCTTATGGGTCCAATCCCTCAATAATATCTATAGTGTGGTCCACCATCCCTCTACTCCATAAAATAATTTTCTCTTTATGGGGATGTGTAGGATGTGCCACACATCCTCCAGTGTGATGGTCATCTCCCTTATGGGTATCTAAAAGGTCAATGACTTTGGTAACACCTCTATGTTAGTGCCATCAGTAGTGCTTTGCCTACCTCAACCTGAGGCATATCTGCTAGGTGTAGTAGCTCCAATTCTCGTAGTGTCCCCATCTCTATTTTTATGAGCTCTAATAGTGCATCCTCCAAGGATCTCAACCACCACTCTTTGCTCTCAAGTATCTCATGTTGCAACTAAAAACATTAAAAAGTTCATTAGTTCAGTTCAAAAATATATAAAAATAAAAATAAAAAGCATAAAAAATCATCTTAATACATGTAAGAATGATCTTTATCTCTCTCTCTTCTTTCTTTCTTCTCTATTTTCTCTTTATTTTTCTCTCCTCACATTTTCTTCCTCTTTTCCAAATTTGCACCCCTTATTTCTAGGGCATGAATTCATGAATTAACGCCTCGTATGAATAGATTATAAATTTTATCATTTTTGGGTTCACACCAAATTGATGGGTGGCCCCCAAATTCATGTTGGGACCCCACACTTTAATTTTTTCCTCAAACCCAAAAAAAATTGAATTTTTTTAAGAAAATTGCAAAAATCAAAATCTTAGGGTTAGGATTTGGCACTTACCCATGCTCGATCTACCACTACATCGACTTTGCCTCTCACAATCATTGAATGTTGTGTGGGAAGTACTATTTCTCATTTTTATCTAGAGCTCATTTTCTTCTTCTTGCACAACTAAAATGAATTCATTTTCATCCTCCCTCCTTCTTATACCCCTCCTTTTCTCTCTCCTATTTTTGTTTTTGCTATTTTTTCTCTGTTTGCTACTCTTTTTTTTTGCATCTACCTTTTATGAGTTTTCTCAAGAATTTTGAATTCCTTATAAAACTTTAGGGGGCACCCCAAATTGAGAGGCATTAAAGTCATTAATGTCTTGTTTTGTCTGCAAAATTTCATAGTGTCCAAAATAATACCATTTTTACACCACCCCTTCTTCTAAACCAAACACTCATTTTTGTGTTAGTCGTTCTTCACCCATAGGTGTCTACATATTTCTTTGATGTATTTACTAGGCCATAAATACATCAAAGAGGAGGAAAAATGTAGACATAAAAAATTGACCCAGCTAAATGAGTAATTTTCCCCTAGAACCCCTAAAAAGTCCCTCAAACTTATCAAGTGTGAGTTTGGGCTTCTCTCCCTCTGTTTTTTTTTCTAGTTTCTCCAAATTCAAGGTCACCTCATACGGGGCATGAATTTGGAAAATTAGGATTTTCTCTTAGAAAACCTACTTTTTAGGTTGACCTCTAGGACATTAGTCCTCCCCTAGGTTTTTCCCTCCAAAATCTTCTACAAATAGTGGATTTTGGATCCCCTTTTCTCCTAGTAAGTTGATAAGTTCTCCTATCAAGATCAAGAAAGAGAGAGAAATTATAGGTTTTGAATGTCATCAAGTGTCTTCTACTGTTGCTTTTACTTTGTGGTTTGCTACTATTGGTGGAAAAGTGTTGGAGCCTTGAGGAGGAGTCTACCATTTTAGTGGAAGTCTTTATCTTTAGGTTGTCCTTTCACTACCACCAAGTTCCTTCTTGCATTTTTTTAGTCTTCTAGATCATTAATTATCCATTTTGTGTTGCATTTTTACATTGATAGATTGTTTTAGAGTCTTTGTTGTGAATTCATGTCCTATCAATATAGGGCAAATATTTAGTAGAACTAAATTTGCGGTTGCCCCTTACGGGGCACGAATTTGGTTCCTTTGGGTTTAGGGGTAAGAATTCATTTCCAAAACCCTAGTCTACCTTTGCATGTTTCATCTAGGTCATAATATCATTGTTTGCATTCTATTTTTTTGCATTATTTCATTCTATTGCATTGTGTCTTATTTTACTTTCCAAGGGTCAACAATCACTTTTGTTTTCAAATGGTTAGCTAAAAGGACCAACTAGGATCGATTGTTGTGCCTCCAAGCTTAGTCACATAGTGGCCTAAGTAAGCCCCCAAACACTAATCAAAATTTCCAAGGATTTTGAAGCTATTTTGTAGGTTTTGAAGTTGTTGGATATTCAAGATAAAAGTTGAAAGCTAAGATCAACCGTTGGATCAAATAATTACTCTAAATAGACTCCTTAGGCTGTTTTCTTTCTATTCATTTCTATTTTTCAATCATAAATAAATAAATAAATAAATAAATAAATAAATAAATAAATAAATAAATAAATAAATATATATATATATATATATATGTATATATATATATATATATATATATGTATATGTATATATATATGTATATATATATATATATATATATGTATATATATATATATATATATATTTGAATTTATTTTTTTAGGCATTTGAAAGAGAAAAAGTATATAGTTTGGACCCTAGGATAGATCTATCTGTGCATTCTCTTGGATCCTTGCTGAAAAGGAAAAGATTTACTTATTTATAAAACTAGGGTTTTAGTTCTCATTGAAAATAAAAATTCTTTCTAGGGTTAGCTCCTTGTTTGATTGTATCATTTTTAGTCTTGTATTATTCTTTTATCCTTCATAGCATAGATCTTATTAAGTACAAACATAGGTGCTTGTCAAATAAATACATCAAATATTTCCACCCCAGACTTGGAGCGAGTCATTAAACCATTTCTAGTGAACCTTTCGATCACCTCGACTCTCAACATATCCAACTGAGAATCATATGCGGTAAGGTATTTTCCTACCTCTACATCCATTCATACCATAAATGCATAGAAAAAATTTGTAATTCTTAGTGTATCACCCATGTAGGCTAGGCTAGTTAGTTTTATTGCTTTCCTCTCATCCCTTTTTCTAGATAGAACTTGATAGATTAGGTTAGTGAGCCAAGATCACATCTAAACAAGGAATTGACCTTGAACAAAAAACCAAATATTGTCTACAAAGTCATGTACCACACTCCTCAAACTTCCTAAACTATACACTCTTTGTGAGGCACATGCACCATATGCACCCAATAATTGTAGTTGTGTTCATTGTGCCCAAAGCATGAATTGGACCAAATCTAGTTTTCAATAGTTAAACTAGCATACCTAGTGGGACTAACCACATGAAATTCATCTAAAAAATTTAGTATTAAACCAAGAATTTGGTGAAGTCCTCAATTAACTACTTATTGAAGCATATTCAGAATTCACTTGACAACTCCACTATTTGAAGGAATCATTGAGCAATGATTCCACTAGCTAAAGATAAGCCCAATTATTTAGATCTCTAGACCTATCACAAGCTCCAATACAAGGACACATCCAAAATTTCTATTTCCACTACTTAAGTTAAATAATAGAAGGAGAGGCCAACAATAGAACATGGCTACATCACAAAACTTGCATTAAATAAGGCTACTAGCATGGAATGATAAAGGACCATTGCAACCACCAGTCCCACCTACTACATGGGATGATATTCTAGTCTTGACATTAAAATCCTTGCCATTCTTCATTAGGGAAGATGCAAAAAATCTAACCAAACATATGGTTAGTCTATGCACCCTATACAATGTTGATCAACAAAATATAGGACATAGGCTATCGTAAGCCTCTTTCAGAGGAAAGGCAAAGGAATGGTACATTTCACTCACCCCAAACTCCATCATCGATTGATAGCATCTTGTCAACTTGTTAATAGATATATTTGAAGAAAATGTTGATGGGGTGTCTCTCTTAGAGCAACTAGCAACCTTTAAAAGAGCTCCTATGAAAGACATGGATGACTTCAACACCAGGTTCCATGAGACTTAGTATAAAATCCCTAACAAGATCGAGCCACCTTCAAGTATGGATTTCATTTTCCATGTAAATTATTTTGATTCAGATATAGCTATGATGGTGAAATCCAAAGGGATAATACCTTTCTAGAGGCTTATCATCTAGCCACTCAATCTACAAGGGACCTAATCAAAATAGGAAGGCTAGCTCCTCGACCCTTAATTACCCTTTCCCCAATGCTCAATCACCCTATAAAATTTCACCCATTGTGCAACCCATTATATAAATATCATCCTATCAGACACTCCCTATTTACCCCTAAATCAACCTTATGTTATATATCAAGCTACAAATATTGAGGAGTTGCAAAACAAAGTGAGGAAAATTTCCAATGAAATTGTAATGCTTAAGCATAAATAAAACATCCTAAGGTTCCCATACTAGGTTATCCCTAACCACCTTTTTTATTGGGTAGCCAAAGCTACTAACATTTGCCAAATGGTTATAAAAGGTATCCACCACAATCTTTCTATGAGTCTAGCAAACTTCAAAATGTAGAGAAAGAAAATGTTCTTGTCCTCCCCTTGTAGTAGTCATTGTATAACCCAATCAAAGATGTTATAATGGCTTAGAACAACTATGTCAAGGATTCATATGCCTAAAAATATCATTTTTAGATCCTTGTTATAGTTATGGAAACCCCTAGTAGACTATGTATTACATAGATCAAATAACCTAACCTAAATCCACTTTTCAAGCTCTATGCTAGACTCCTAAAATTTCCACCATAGGTGCTACTCCAAATACCATCATCAAACCACTAGAACAAATGATAATAATATAGGATAAAGGTGAGGTATGCATATTTGTTTATGGTACTAGTGACATGATGCATGATGGACCACTGGTACAACCTAACATCCTCATTAGAAGTATGAGGGGATCTACAAGGGATTAATGGTAAGCAGATCCACCAGTCTCAAACACAATATCAAAATATAGTAGGGTCAATCCAATGGAACAAACGGAACTATATAAAAAATCAACAACCAAAAGGACAACCAAGAAAAGCATGGGAGGTTCAAGGAACCAATCCAAGTTGAGGGAAGGACACCATCACCATTGAATTTATCACTACCAAAGAGCTAAATAAGACTCCATTAGGAATCAGCATGCATGACACTCCACTGATCCTCAAACAACTAGATGGAATTTTAGTGTGAGCAGTGGGAGTAGTAAGGGACATCCTAATGATATTGCACAAATTTTTGGATGTCTTAGTACTTTATGAGGTGGTAGTGACAGATATTCCATTATGATTGGGGCTATGATTATCTAAGAAATTCAACATAGAGGTGGGAGGTTACCTATCCCTAGACCATACTCACATGGTGATTCCTTATGGTAAAAGGAAGGTTTAATTGAATGTAGAAGGGTCCAACCCACATCACATGGAGAGGCTAGAAGAGAAAAATATCCATCCAAATAGCTATGATCCTAGATGTTCTTGTGTGATGATCAAACAAAATCTAGAATACTTGGAAGGGCTAATACATGGGTTGCAAAGAGATGATGAGTTTTCCATACTTGATTTCAATGCAATAATCTAGATGGACCTAGGAACTTGTCACCCACCAAAATTAGCTACCCATTGACTTTTGGCTATAACAAGTCACATGTTCAAGGTGAAAAATAAGTGAGAGTGATGGAAGTTTAGATCCCTTTAGTCTAGACATTATAGTTTTTGATGAATGAGCTCCATGTGAAACATTTGGTATGCAAAACATGTCAAAACCATGTATGATTTTGTAAATAAGTGACACTTATAAATAAATCTAATAAAAACTAAGTGTCATGTAGCCATTGGATAGAGTAGGTAGAAACATTAATAAGGGAAAATAAGTCAAGGATGTCATGTAAAATAGATTTTATAAATTGCATGAGGGGATTCATGTGTACATTTGAAGGAGGGTTGCATGAGTTAAGTCTAAAAATTAGTAGAACTTCTAAAGAAGAGACAACCACCATGATTGAATTTGAGGTAAAATGGTGGATAATAATACCTTTGCTGATTCAAATATGCTAAAAGGATCATTTACCATAAGCTTTCTAGAGGATATGAGTAGAGAAAAGGATTTATGGGGTAAGGTACTTCAAGTGAATTGATCTAGTGGGATATTTCTATAAAAGGAGGAGCTTCCTTCACTTCATATTATGAACTCCCAAGCACAATTGCCCTTCAAGTAAGAATTATTCCCCCATTTATAATAAGTCCTAAAATTCTCATATTTTCCTCCACAAAAGTTGCAACCAATATATAAGGCTAACTTTTTTGGATTTTATGTCTCTTACAAGCAGAATTCCCCAATGAGTAGCTATATTATAGTGAAGTTTCACTATATTAGGAAAATATAATTTGAAAAGGGAATTTTGAACAGAGTTGTTATTTAGAGCTTGAGAAATATGAGAGGACTAGAATCTCCTTCTATCTATAAAGTAGTTGGTGCTAAGAATATGCCAATAATGTCGATGAGGAAGAGCTTACACTAAAAGCTACTAGTAAATCTGAAGCTCCTCATGCCATGGGGTGATGTTGACCATCCAAACCAAAAAAAGAGAGGACTCTATTATTTTGAGTGATAACTAAGCTAGACCTCACCTTAATTAGGGTCCCTAAAGACTTTTTTATGGTAACTAAGAAGGCTTTGCTATTGGTAGGGATTATATCTACTTAGTGAACATGAATCCATCCCTTGACCAGATAGGTGGATCCAAGAGATGAACCATCCTCGTTTGATTATTAGTTTTGGAGTGCATCATAAGCCATAAGCTATTATAAAATGGAACTAGCAATATACCAATGAAGTTGAAACCCAGGACCATAGAGGGAGAAAGGAAAGGGGACAAGGAGTGCATGCAATAGGTCGATAAGCTTGTTCGAGCTTGCTAAGACACATGGAGGTTACCCCAAAGGTTCATGGTAGAAGGGAAAAAGAGAGAAAACCAAATTGAACAAAGTGAATAGCTTAGGTACACTCACCAAATGAACAAGTGGTCCCAACATAAAGGTAGTTTCAAAGCATTAGAAATAAGACAAGAAGTAAGGCAACAACAATAATGATATTCATTGGACCAAGAGATGATAAAGAAAGTAAAAATCAAAGCTTTGTAATGTTCCTATAGCTTCCAAAAATGGTCCTCCATCCAAAATAAAATTTCACAACAAAGTGGAGATGAAGGGAATGTTACTAGAGTAATTGGCTCCTCAGGAAGAGGCTCAAGCCAAAGGTTGCTATCAAAGTTTGGTAATCAAAACTAAAAAGTAAGAAATACTAGAAGGATGGTGGTATCTTAGAAATCAGACCACATATAAGGACCTAGTATTTAGGAACCCAAGAAAGGATAAATTGACCCAAATACCAATTGGTTATGGTGGAAGGTCAGGTAGAACAATGAATTGGTAGCCAAAGCAAGCATGAATATGGAACCCACCATGTCTTGGGATCAAAAATGAAACTTCCTAAATAAGAAAATATCAACATCACCTAAGATTGAGTTTCCATAAAGAGTAGCAACCATTAATAACATAATTAAGGTATTCCACTCTTCCTACCAATTATTTATGGAAGTTAGACCACAAAAATTGACCTTGGATTTGCTAGAAATGAATGCAACATAATACCTCAATCTTGACAACCAAAGAAAATAAGATTTCTTGCTCAAGATAATTTAGGAGGAAATTTTGAATTTAGAGTCAAGTTGTCTAAATAGCTAATTTTTTATCTTAGAAGGGGGAGGAAGAATAATATTTTAGTATGCCTCATATTTGGCCCAAAATAGAGTTTTTATTTCATTTCTCTTGTGTATTGATCTAAATTTGAGCCCTAAGTGAATTCATGCAGAGGCCCTTCGAGCCCTTTCATTTCTGTATATGTATTTTGTTGCTTTTAACATATATATAAAAGAGTTGTGACTATTTGTTTTTTGTCCCATTCCCCATGCAAGTTTCATAAGATATAGATTTACCATTATAGAATTATGTTCACTTTCATTGACATAATTGATGACTATGTTCATTCATCCCATCAATGCACAATTTTTTTTTGTAATTCTTGGAACATCATCCCTATAGGATAGGCTAGTTAGTTTTATTATTGTATTTATTGCTTTTCGCTCATCCCTTTTCCTAGAAAGAACCTGATATATTAGGCTAACTTAGGAAAAGAGTGTGCCAAGATCACATATAAACAAGGAGCCAACCTTGAAAACAATTTTAGAGTTCATTTGTGGAGCCATGTCCCACACTCCCCAATTTTTGCAAACTATCCATTCCACATGAGGTGTGGTTACCAGATGCACTTGCAAACCATAGAGAGTAGTCATTGTACCTTAAGCATGAACTAGACCAAATTTGGTTCCCAACACAACTAGTACAATATTTCATTCTCTTTCAATGTTGATGGAGCCACCTGATATATTCTTATATTTATAAAAAAGTATCCCCAAATAGTGCAAGAAAAGGGACAACAAAGAAATA
The DNA here is from genome assembly GCA_028583015.1 of Wollemia nobilis. NCBI lineage: Eukaryota > Viridiplantae > Streptophyta > Pinopsida > Araucariales > Araucariaceae > Wollemia > Wollemia nobilis. The sequence goes on from JAQPPZ010001870.1 coordinate 2,133,669, forward strand.
AATGATATAATGCTTCTAGATATTTCTTACATAAGGGATACCTATAATATCCATTATATCCTATTATTTAATATTCTCAAGAAATTTTGTTTGCTCTAAATTCTTATATCCCAACTTGATTGAGTATCCACCATCTTTTGGTATATTTCAAGCAAACTCATCCTTCCTTATAAAAATAGACAATTTAATCTCTTGAAGCATATTTTATAGCTCATTTGCTATTTTTTTGAGTTCTTCTCCCTTAACCAAGTTATTGACATAAATACCTAATGTGGAGTTGTTGCTCATACTAATATATTTTTTGACCGTTTAACCCCTATGAGCTAAATAAAATCAAGCAAGTGGTTATCATTTTATATAAAATTAAGATGGAAAGTGTTCAAGAAACCATCATTTTAGAAATATATATAATAATTTCATTGAATTACCATCTATTATGTCTCTTAATTAATTGTAAACTCACTAGAATGAAGTCCCATGCTATCAAAGCCCCAGATAGGGTTAGTTTCCTTAAATTTTTTATTGTATCCATAGAACCTTATATATTTTGAAAGTAAAAGTTTTACCCAACTCTTTCCTTGATATTGATTAATCTATAACTATTTTTCCCTCTAGTTCCAACCTCTTAATTTTACAATTTTGTAATCTTACCTCTCTTTCCTTTTTAAACTGTATTCCACTTATGATTAGGAGCCATAATTTTTCCTCACAATATTTCCAAAGAAAATCTCTTTATATTTAATGAATTATAAATGTTATACCTATTGAAAATCTCATTAAGTGAAATCATATATAGATTTATATTGTAATGTAGTCTTTGTAAGTTATAGTATTCCATCTAAGGTTAAGAACTTACCTTTCCAACCTACCAAAAAAAAATGTATCTATCCAAAATTGAGTTCCAAAACTCCTTTTAGTTTCATTATGAGACAATGGAATACCAATATGTGTTGATAGAATAAATTTAGATTTAAACTCTAAAATGTTTATAATAATTTATTGTAAATCTAGTACAATCTTAATGATGAAGATCCTAGATTTCAAAGTATTAACCAATTGTCCAATACTAGATTTTGTGATATACTCAAGAACAAATAGTATCAACAAACTACTCAATGAATAAAAGTAAATCATAGGTAAACAAAACATAAATATGAAATATTATATTTGACACCAAATTAATCCCACTAATGAATAAATAATCATCTCCAATTTATAAGAAAATGATTGGACAAGATGGGGTATAAATTTCCAAATTATATTTTACCCTATATCAAGGCTATATAATTGATCTAAAGGACCATAATATAAAATTATAATAAGGTTACCTATGAATGCCCTTATGGACCCATAGGAAAATATACAAATAACTATAATGCATGGTTAATCATGGATCAACTAATTATTAAAACCAGGTATCTCAAAATTTTGTCTTAAGTTCAATGGAGGACATGGAGATATACCATTATCAGTCACCCCCTCAAGGGACACTCTACAATATGCTCATACAATCACATAAATATCACCTTTAGTATAACCTTATTTAGGATATCTACAATCTACTTTATTGAAGGTACATAGAATAGATCAAGCATCCTATGAGCATGAAGCCAATGAAAATAGAACCAAACCTCAATGTGCTTCATCTAGTGATAAAAATAGGATTATAAAAAGACTTGATAAAGATTTGATTATTATAATAGGTAGTGATAAGAAAATTTTCAAGAAGGCCTAAAATCTCAAGAATCATATACATCCATCAAATATATTTAATGGTATTATTAATAGAATAATATTCATATTGTGTAGAAAACTAAGCTATGGTGGACCACAACAACACCCAAAATATAGTCCAAAATCAAGATAGAAAACAAAGCCAATGGTAGAACAATATTGATCAAGATAACTTGCCTAATTTACATTAAACTATTCCATATTAATAGGAGGATCCCAATAGAGTAAATAATTCCAATTTTGTAAATACCTTTTATATACTACATGTGGTAGGTACCTTTAATAGACTACAACATTCAATTGACCATTATCCAATGATTCTCATAAGGTGATTGCATATGCCTAGAGTATAGATTGATGAAAAAAGCAATATTTGGCCTATTGTGTGTTAGCTAGAATACTCCTAAGAATATATTATTTTCTTTTAAACCTTACTATCTCAAAATATCATAGGTCCCTTAATAAATAAGCCATAATATTTTAGGTAAAAAATATCAATAATAGAGCATAATTATATATGTGAGCAATCAAATATATATCTAGGCCAATATAATAATGAAATAAAATTCACTTATAATATCAAATATGAATGTAAAATGGCCAAAATAATTCATGTACATGCATGAAGAATACTTACAATATGAATTGCTCAAAATATGTATACAAGATTTATTATCAATGCTTAGACCATTTTTTCTTACTCACATGTTGTTTCATTGTATGGAGCTTTGTATCCATAATATAGACATAGAAAGTGACTCTTCATGTACTTGACTATTTCTCTCCATATGATAGCTCCCATGACCTTTGGCTTATCATTTTTCCACTTGTATACTAGACTCTTCACTCTCTTCTTACATGCACACTTGACTCTATGAAACTTGTACACTTCTACACGACTCTTACTCTCCTACATGCACTCTTAATACAAGATAATTGTACACTGTTAGAGTTACTATTCTATGGTAACTTTATTATTACCTCATTTGGTTACTAGGGTAGATTAGTTTATTTCTATTTACTTTCTACCTAGGTTAGTAGTTTATTGACATTTATTGTCAGCAGATATTATTTTGTTAGTCGTTAGCATGATTAGGAGGATTGGTTAGCATGATTATTTCCTAGGCTATTCTAAGCCTAAGTTGTACTATTTATTTGTTAAATAAATCATATGCATATCGCCTATTATAATCCACAAATATGGTATCAGAGCTCACTGCTATCGGCTCAATCAAAACTTGAGAGCCAACGGTGTGAAGATTCGATGTTTTGGACTTTGTGACCAAAACCTGATTGATCAATCCCATGTTCCATTTTGGATGATTGACTAGTCCACTAAATCATGATCATGTTCCATTATGGATGATTGAATGGATCTACTAACTCACGATTAGGCTAGACTTCTAGAGGCGGAGTCACAATTGGACAAGGCTGCAGAGATGTAGCCTAGGTGAATGCGTCTCTAAGCGGGACCTAGACCCTCCTATATATAGGACTGGACGTGGGACCTAACAACCTAAGGACCTATGGTGATTAGGCCAGAATAGACAGTGATGTCAAGATCTGACTGACCTTGGACACGTTGAAGACCAGATAATGACCAGCAATGACACCTAACGTGAAGACCTCATGTGCAGGTGAATGACTAGTGACCTTGGGGGATGAGGGTAAGCTATGAGACAATAAGCATCTCAATAGTGGATGATGCTTGGATCGGATGCACTACCTGAGTGGAATGACTCAGCCACACGTGGATTATGATATCTGATTATAGACAACCACATGTAGGGACCATGCTGACAACCATATTGATAGGGTGGGTTGACCTGATAAGCTGAGTTACAGGCTCCTATTGCACAACATTTTCACCTAAATGGTGATGATTGCATGACTATGACACTTAACAACCACATGGACTCTACCACCTAACTGGACATGACACCAACACTAGATTTGGATGGGGATCATGTAGCCAAGTGATGTGGAATGATGCAAGGGAGTGATGAGCTATCAAGTAGGACCCTAGATGCAACCTATCCTAGAACTTACCACACCAGATACAACTACGATGCAAACCTGAGATAGACGTGGGTGTTGTGGACAACACAATATAGAGGCAAGCCAACAGGGACCACACAACATCATTTTTGATGATTTGGGACATGTGGAGAATGGTTAACCCTTGATATGTGATGGATGGCTGGGGCAAAATATAATGAATAGACGGGCTGCCCACCAAATGGTGGATATTTAAATTATTGTATGCTTTTATTTTTATCTTGCTTCTAAATCTCCTGCACGTCCCATGTGGGACATTCATTTTAGTTGAAAATCACAGGCGCTTGCGTAGACAAAGTTGTTTATCGTTTGAATGATTTGCATATTAGAGCATTTGGACTATCTATTTCTGACAGCTTCCATACTATGACAAAACCACATCTCTGTAGTTTAAGAAGGTGAGCACAACACCCAGTCCAATTGATGCCACTTAGAGGAGATATGGTAGATAGACCATATAGCAGGCAGTTTGTAGACAACATCATTTTTATAGATGCCAAGCTTGTGCCAATTTTAGCAATCCACTGCACGGGAGAAGATAATTTTTTAAATGTTCTCGATCATTCAAGCGACAATAGATGCTGACAACAAAATTCTTGTAGCTAAGGAAGTACTGATTGCATGATTGGAGATGTGGTCATCAGGTGTCGGGTGACAATTTCCTAGTTGCCAACACATGCATGGATATCTGGATTTGATCCCTTTCTAATTTGGTATTTGAATATGATTTACTAGCAGGTGATAATATCGCAAACATGAACAACAATTGCAGTGGTGGATTTTCAATGGATCTCAAAACAGAGGCAGATCTGAAGGTTCTAAGGGGGTATCAAAAAAAGTGTCGGCCCTAATGAGCAATCAGTGAGAATATTATTGGTATACGTCATCATTGAGATCGCAGTTGTCTAATACCAAAGTTTCTGGTGGAATATTTGTAGGCTGTAGACACCAAATCATAGCCACTAAACCTCCATCTTAACCATCCCACCACTCACTTGTCTTCCATTCCACCTAACCACCAATTATTTGGCCTAAATTCACCTTCCCACCATTTCCTAGCCTAATTGGGGTTATTTTAATATTATTTTATAATATATTATATTTTATATAATATTTTATTATATTTTAATATATTTATTATAAAATATATATAAATAAACTCAATTAACCTTAGCCATTCGATTTCATTTAATCTCCACCATCCATTTTATTTAATCCATGTCACATTCAAAAAGTAATCTCAACCCTAGGATATGACTTAATATTAGCTACACGATCAAAAGCACAAGGCTAAAACCCTAAGAAAACCTTAGGTTGAATTATAAATAGGGTATTTTACAAATGCCCAAACCTTGGAACTTGGAGATTAAGAGATATACTTGGAGAAGCATTTGTTGATGACCTAGTGAAGTAGAGATAGAGAGAATTAAAGATCTGATGCCCTAACTAAGCCAATAATACTTCTACCATTCTAGCCATTGTCCATCCATCCTTGCTCGCCACCATAGCCGTATTCCATCCACCACCTCCGTTGTCATCCTTCTTGATCTATTTTTGTAAATCTGCCCTACACTGCGAGCGCTGTGCCGAGCTTGTGAAGCTCATTGCAGAGCTTGCCAAGTGCCCACCAAGGCTTACCCTATCTGCAAGTGCACACCAAAGCTTGCCAAGATTGCTGTAGAGCTTGCCTAGCCCCTTCTAGAGCCTACGATAGTCCCAAGTGTGAACCAAATCTTGCGAAGCTCATGTCAGATCTTGTTGCGACACTGAAATGAAGATCTAAATCTGCTACACCACAAAATCTGCAATAACAAAGCAAGGTATATTTAGTATTGTTTTATTTCATTTATTCATTGGTTTGACATACATTTTAAATTGATTCTTAATATAGGATTTTGTTAATGTCTAAGGGTATCACACTATGGAGACCTCACAAGTATTACTGATGCTCTTATGTTTTGTTTTGCATGCAGATCTATGAACTCAACATATTCTTTAACAACTGTTGAAGTTGGAGTGGCCCCACATTGGATATTCAAAGCCCACTCAACCTGTTGGGATCAAGGACATACTCAGATCTAAAGACACTTATATTATATTTAACTAGGGTTTTGGAGAACCCTAGTTCCACTATAAGTTATTGTATCAAATATCCGCATTGGATACTGATTATTACAAAGGAGTCTATTGGCCCCCCATTGAATACATATTTCTTTTATGTAATTGGTTTTATCTCATTGCTTTATTTGATTCTACCATTTTATTTTAAAGTTTCGTGTCTTTGCATCCACAAATGGAAATAACGATGGGAACCCACAAGGGTTTCATAATTTGATAGATCTACCTTGCTAATTTTCTATTGTTGCTATTGTTGCAGGTTTTTTAGAAAGCATAAAAACTGCCGCATTCATTGCTAGGGTTTTTGAAGCATTCTGCAGTAGTTACATGGATCGTGTAGGTGCCATTCCATGCTTCACAAGCACTCTCCTGTGCCTGAGTAGGCGCACAGCTATGCCTAACATTAATTTAAAGTGTGAGCTGAGGCTTCCAAGTGAGTTACGTAACCCTAGTTTGGCATTCAACAATTTACGTATTTTGTTTCTTGCTATTGTTTTTTTCACTGTTTCTCTGTTCACATTAAGAAATTGGAGAAAGAATCAGTAGTAAGTTACATCTACGGTTTTTGTGTGATTTAGGATATAAAATATACTTCTTGTTCTGAAATTGCAAATCTAGGTGATTTGTCTGCATTTTTGAGTGCATATAAAATGCAAAAGCATCTTAGAGTTGCATTTTAGGGTTACAAATTATTTTAAACTTGCATATCTAAATAGGAACAATATTTAGAAGCATAAAGTAATCCTGCCCTAGGCTGGCCCCTTTGGCAGAGAGGTGGACAAAACCTCTGGTGCTCTTGTGATTTTTATCACTTGTAGGTAGGGATTTTAAGGGTGTACTATGTGCTCTATCGATGAAATTTACATCTTTATGTTGGATTCTGATTTATATTAGTGAGGTTGGTAATTTTTAATATTGTTTGCACACTATAAAGAACAAGGAACATAAAATTAATCAATCACACACTTGCACACTGCACTTTTTAACAATAATAGTTGTATTTCATCACCAACTATTGCTTGAGGTTTGGTGACGATGGATTTCATCTCCATCCATTAAATCTCTGCACCTAGACACCATAGGAGTACCCCTGAGCAAACTTGTTGGAGGTCATTACCAACAAGAATATTGTTGCCTTGGCCAACCATAGTTTTTACCTTTTTTTCATTAAACAAAATTAGGCTACACCGAAACACACAAACCCAACAATTTTAAAAGGAACTTCACATTAAAGGAAGAAAATAATTAATGAACCTGAGGTAAGCCACACAAGGTGAAACCTAGGATTGGTTGTTTTCTTTGCTTTATTTCTTTAGAAAGGAAATTATTAATTTGTGTGATCTAAATTAATCTTGAATTTTTGGTTTAATTGCTTTATGGTGTTAATACATCAACAAAAGAAGGTAATGAACCAAAATAATTTAATGGAAAATAATTCCCACGAGCCTCCTACTTTGGTAGCCCCATCCACTATGATTCAGACTACTTTGTTTGGATCAACCCATCCATCCCGCTCTCAAGAGGAGTCCCATCCACTTAATGTGGAAGCGACCACCACCTACATAGACATGGATAGAGTGAAGGCCATCTACAAGGCATCTAACTATGTCATGGATCCCCTTATCCAAGATGATTTTGAAGAACCTGAATTGGCTACCACCTACCTTACCCAAGGATATCCTAATTCAAGATATGAATATGGTATGCCTTCCACCGCAAGCCAACCACCGTAAAGCCCAAGTGTTCAAAACACTTACTTCACATCCACCTACACCAACCCCTTGTATGAGGAGCATGTCAATGCCGCCTCGCAAGTCCCCAAACTTCAAGTTGTAACATCAAATGCAACTTGCACCATACCCATGACCTCTCATCTATCATCCACACCTCCATCATCACATTTAGCCAACATGACCATGTCATCCACACCTCCATCATCATATTTAGCCAACATGACCATGTCATCCACACCTCCATCATCACATTTAGCCAACATGACCATGTCATCCACACCTCCATCATCTCATTTAGCCAACATGACCATGTCATCCATGCCTCCATCATCTCACTTAGACAACATGACCATGCCTAATCTTCCATCATCATCAGCCCAACCATCATATCAACCAACCTCAACCCCATAATTAGACACATTTTCAAATCAGGAACTCACGAATACATTAGGTCTCATCATGAAATCATGTCTATGGAAGCACGACATACCGGGTGTGATGCAAACAAAAGCAGATGTATAATGAAATGCTAAGTCCTACAAAAATGCGAAGAACAAGTGCATGAAAAGGGAAAACGATGCAATGAAACGAGATGTAAAGCAAAACTAAAGTGCAGCCTATTTTATTAATGTTTCTTGTGATTTGGTTACAATACTTTCCCTCCATTTCAAGGGCTCGGAATGTTCGCTACAATTTTGTTACACCAACGGATGATATACTTCCATTCGAGATCTTCTGCGTGCCCACATTCAAAATGGGCACGCCAAATGTCATCACCGCTTGCATGAGTGCATCCATAATTCCTTGATTCCATTTTTGTGTTGATATCTTGTGTACAAAGAAACAAAAAATGGTTAATAGCATATGCGGATGGAAGGAAACATGCAATCCCCAAGACCTTCGGCTAGTGAATACATAAAATATTAAAATAGAGACCAAAACATGTCAGAATGAGATGAAACTTGAATAGGAGCATACAAACATCATTAAGGACACATTGCAAAAAGAAAACTCAAGAAATCATGCATGGATTTCTAATCGCTTTGGGGTGGGATGCTGGCGACTGTCACAAAATGTGCAAAAGTGACCTCCCAAATGTCCTATCTAGAGGCCTCCAAAATACCTACAAACTTGGGGTTAGGAAAAATGGGGCATTTTGAGATGACCCAGAAGGTCGGATTTGGCATATTCTACCCAGATTGCCCTGTATCTGAAGGTGCTCCTTGTAGGTTAGTGAACACGTAAAACGATAAAAACACAGTCAAAATAGGTCAGAATGTAGTGAAAATTGAACAACAGCATAAAAAAATCACATACAACATGATGCAAAATAATAGTAAAGAAATATAATGTAGATTTCTAATCACTTCGGGGTAGGGCGATTAGGACTGCAACAGTGCGAGGGGCACCCGGGGGTAGGATGCCCGTCGTTTGGGGCTTGGTTTTGACACCAATCCACTTGGGATGGGTCTAAAACCTCCTAGCAGGTTGTGTCGATAAATTTGGTGTGGTATTGTGGCTGATTTTTCAGGTTTTGGTTTTGGATTGCGCTCCTCGTATTCACCCAATGACCTCCCTTCCAAAAGAGAGATCAAGGATGTAGGAAGAACAATGAGGGGTGAGGGTATAATTTGGCAGCACTCCATTGCTCCAAATGCTCCTGCTCCATTTTTGTGGGATGAGAAGGCTCACCATTTTATATACCTGAGGGTCTCATTTGAATGTGCATATAGGGGCACCACTTGGCCATCATGCCTTGTCAGGGGAGAGAAGATTCCTCCCTGGTTAAGGGCTCCTTGATTTAGGCCTCCATGACTTCCTCTTTGAGCTCTAAAACGCTCACTCGCACTCCCATGCATTGGAGGTGGAGTTGAGTGGTAGATCTGGACTGCCATTTGTCAAGGTTTGAATTTTTTCCTGTCAAACCTGCTATTTGTCCCACCCTGGAGCAATTACTGCTAATCATCCCGAGGTGGGGCGAATAGCACTCTAATTGTCCCAAGGTGGAATGAATAGGGAGCAAAATGCTTGAAAGGTGCCAAATTGACCTTTGACCTTCCAAAAATGCTTTGGGAGTGGTTAGGGCCATTTTTTAACCTATGGGGGATGCCCTAGGGGCTATGTTAGCCAATTCGGTCAGTGCTTGTAGCCACATAATCGGATTGGTGCTATTTTGGTGTCTACAGATGCCTCTTTTTGGGATGCGCTATGCGTAGCATAGTACTGAGAAAAAATAGATAACCAAAGCACTTGATGATTAGGGTTTCTAAGTAACCTAACCAAATTTTGATGCCCCACTTATGGAAAGGGCACGCATCCTTGAATCCTGGCTTCTGATGAGCTAAGGAGCTTACTTCAAGTGTTAACCTTTTTTAGTGAGGTGTTACTTGATCTTGGACATTGTTCAATCATGAATAGGCAAAGGGTGCAACCTTTTGTCTATGGGAACCTTGATTTCATGATTCTAGAATGCCAAGTGTTTGATCAGCTTGTGATTATTGCTTATTTTCTGCCCCAAGCAGGGGCATGATTGTCTTTGTCAATGATTATTTGAATGCATGCCATTTCCTTGATCGGGTGTGTATTTGTTGATTGGTAACTAAGTGTGACTACCCCCTCAAGCGACGAATTGATGAGAGAATGACCAAAATGAGAAAAGCGATGAGTTTCTTAACCCAAGATGAATTTTGTATGGGTGCCTTTAGTTTTTTTTCATTGAACGCTTATGCAGTTTCCCAACAATCGGACCTATTTTTGGTGGGTTTTGACCCTTTTTTGTGGTGCCGATTGGGGTTGAAATTGTCAAAAATTTGTCCTCCCGTGGAGTGGTCCAGCTATGGTAGCATTATTAGGGAGTATGATAGTGATAATTTGTGGTCCCGACATCAGTTTTTCATGCCAAGAATATTAGGTGCAAAGGCACCTTTATTCGACAAAGTTATTGCTTTTTTTGGTGGGTTTTGACCCTTTGTTGTGATGCCTTTTGGGGTTGAAATTGTCAAAAATCCTTCCTCCCATGGAGCGGTCCGGATATGGTAGCCTTCTTAGGGAGTAGCATAGTGATAATTTGTGACCTCAAAATCGGTTTTGCATGCCAAGAATATCAGGTGCAAGGGCACCTTTGTTTGGCATCTTTATTGCTTTTTTTTTTTTGGTGCATTTTTTTTGGATGTAGTTTTGGTTGCTTTTTTTCTTGCTTTGTAATCGTCCTAGGGTGGGACGAATACCAATTTTGTAATTATCCCAGGGTGGGACAAGTTCTAACTAGAGCGCTCATCCTAGGGTGGAACTATTATAGGCCTAAGAGCCTTTATAAGGGCCAAAACTAGGTTTTGGGCTTATTTGCAATCTTTTTTTTCTGGCGATTTGGAGCTGTGAGGAGGAGTGCGAGTTTGCATAGCAGAGTGCTGCCAAAATTTCATGGACACCATGAGTGCAAGGATCAGATATTCAAGTGGTGGATCCGAGGTGAGACCGGTAGGTGCTCCTTCTCTCTGCTTTATTTGTTTTTCTTTTGTCTAAGTACAGTTAAAACCGTAATTAATTTTTTGTATTTCGTTTTTGCGTTTTAGACTAAGATTAAAACCCTAGTTAATGTTTTTTTTTTTTTGTATTTTGTTTTTGTGTTTAGACTAAGGTTAAAACCCTAGTTATTTTTTTTTTTTTTTTGGTGTTGCGTTTAGACTAAGATTAAAACCCTAGTGATTTTTTTGTTTTTTGTTTTTCTTGCATTTAGACTAAGGTTAAAACCCTAGTTATGGTTTGTTGTTTTTTTTGTTTTTGTTTGTATACACTGTTGTACATTTGTTTTGTTGTCATGTTTTAATATTTTTGTGTTGTTTTTATTTTTTAGGTTGTGAAGAGTCGGTATCGCCAACCGACTGTGTTCTCAGATGCTCAGGATGCACTGATTTGCAGATTGGGAGTGGCTTGATGCCCTTGGGGTCAAGTAGGTGATGCGATTGGAGCCTGTGGTGGGGGATCAGGCATATTTGACTACCCTGATCAATTTATGGGATACTCACACCAACACATTTCATATCCTAATAGGGGAGATGACAGTTACTTTGGAGGATGTGTATCAGATTCTATGTATTTTGATAGACAGACTGCCCATTCGGATGACTCCCCATGATCAGCGGATGACGATGCTAACACGGTGCTTTGGGCAGGCAACGAAGATGGGGGTGGATAGGGCTATGGAGAGGGTAGAGGTAGACTACTTGATTGGTAGGATTCTAGTGTGATGGTGGTTGGAGAAGGGCATTTTGGGGGTGAGGCATGTGTTGCTCATGACCCTCATCTCCAACATGTTGCTTCCCAACTCCTTAGGTGTGAGGTTCCCTTGGAATCTACTTGAGGTGGTGTTCAGACTAGTGGAGCGTCCAAGAACAATACCACTTATTATAATGTGGGGTCAGACACTATTGGCACAAATTTACGATGAGCTGAATGAGGTCCACTGCCAGAGGCAAAAAGGGATCGGGTGCAGCTATCTTTTGCAGTGTTGGGGGTGGCAACACATAGCTATGGAGCGACCGTAGGGGTTGCCTTGGACAACTCGAGGTGAGATGGTGGACAGGGAGATTAGGTATGTTGCTCTGTGGTAGAGGTCCGAGGAGCATGGGCAAAGTCAACGATGGGTAGGTGACGTAAGTCACTATACTGATGCCTTCGCGCATCTTTCTCCAGGGGAGGTGTTCTAGAGGCCATATCAGGACTGTCTAGCCTAGCCTGAGGCTAGATAGTGGCTCTGATGGATGCGTAATGGGATATGATTGATTAGGCAACATGGGACAGAGCAGGAGTACTTCTCGTATATTCAAGTGACTTGACAATTTGAGGTGCACGAGAGATTTCTTGGTGAGCCCTTGATCTATCAGCATTAGGGCAATGAGATGACTCTAGCCTGGCTGATTATTGAGCTGTTGGAAGAGGAGTTTGATGCAATAATTGATGTCCCCAATGTGGATAATGTTGGGGTGACTATAGAGTACGACCAATGGTGGATGATGCGATGATGGCGGGGTGAGGGGACTCTAGGAGGTCCGAATGCGGCAACAACAGGACGTGGGGGTGCGGAGGCACCGATGGAGGGTTGGGGGGCTCCGCTCGATGATGCAGATATGGTGGAGGTAGATGAATTCACTGGGGATGATTTAGGGGTTCAGAGTAGCTAGATACATAGGATGTTCCAGAGCAGTGGGTGTCGGAGCAACATGCCGTCTCGAAGATCCCCATGCCTTAGGTAGTCCTAAGGGATATGGAGGCTAGGTTTTGTGCTGAGATAACACGATTGGAGGATCTACTACAAAGATGAGATGAGGAGCATAGAGTCAAGAGGGATCTCCTAGGAGCTCAGTTGGTGCAGCGGGATGACACATTGGTTGTGTACTGTTGGTGGCATGTGGAGTGGGGTCGATGCTAGGTGGAGTTGGAGGCCGAGATTATTTGCCTCGATGGATAGTTACCTAAGCTCATTGGAGGTGGATCATCACGCCGTACGAGAGGCAGTGAGATTGAGCAGTTTGCATCCTCTCATCATAGGTAGGTGGCTTAGGATAGCATTAGTGGAAATGATGCGAGGGCTGGCAGTAGCCACCCTGAGAGGTCCCATAGGACCCACACCATTGGGGGTAGTTCTAGTCACACCGATCCTACGTGATCATGGTGGTCGAATCCCTAGGCTTTGGGGATTTTGAGTTTTTTATTTTTTTGTGAGGTTAGAGGACCGTTTTATTGTAGCCCGAGGGCATTTTTGACTTAATATATACATGACTCTCTTTTTGGATTATTTACTTGTTATGGTTTATTGCTCTTTTATGCACATTTATTTATGTTGATGTATGCATATGTTATGATGAATGTGGATGTTTCTTACTATATGGATGTATGCATATGGAATGGATGAAATGATTTGTTGATATATTTGTAGTGGCACCATAGACTGTACAGGATTTACTGGCTTTCTGTACTATGTGATTGCTTTGTGAGATGACTTTTCATGTGTAATTTTTTTTTTGTTTTGTATTTTCTAATGGTGATGTAAGTAATGAAATGTACCATAGTTTTTTTAGAATGTAGTTAAGGTTTTTCTAAGACTCAGATGTTTTAACTAACTAGCCAAGACTGTACATTTATCTTACAAGACTTTTGAACAAGGTACGAATCAGAATTGATTTTGACCAAGTTATTTCACTTCCCTGTGTGCGATTGAATTTGTTTATGTGGTATTTTTCAGGATACAGTGCCAGATAGGCTGTCAACCAAACCTGTACTGAGGATCACCTAACTAGCTCTACTAACTTCTTTGTTGTATTTAGTAAGATTAATCTACGGTGAAATCTAGGATACCATAAGCTAGCTCATCCACATGCAAACATTGATTTGTACACAATTTAATGCAATAGATATATCGTCATGTGGGAGGTTTTACCACTAGTGACCAACAGGATATCCACAAAAATTGTATTGAGGATCACCTCATGACCTTCCAAATTCTAAGAGTTCTAGAGGTTCAAGTTCGACTTCCTTATTTTTTTCAATTTTATTGGGATACTTGCTCATGTATGTAGTGATAAAAATTACTGTTTATTTTTATTTTTATTATTTCTTTTGAGCAAAGGATTTGAATTTTGAGTGATGAGAATCACTATTTTTTATGCTATTTGATGTGTGCACTTTGAGGATTTTGATGTCAAACTTTGGAGTTTGTACTTTGAATTTTTTTTTTTTTGTTTGGTGTTTTGCAACTTCATGAGAATTTAGGATTTTTGACAGTGGTAAAAGCCACTGTTTATTTTGGGGAATTGGGTAGGGAAGATGCTTGTCCTTTTGCCAACTCTCAGCATTCTTGGGGTCATTTGCATAGGGGGAGGAGCGAGATAACATTTTCACTATATGGTATCCTGGATTGCTTTGCAGGTTTCATCTTTCGTTCACACAACTTGGGAATTTTTATGTGTTTTAACTTGTGTTGGGATGCTACGTAACAAGGTGTGATCCAAGTAAAACTCTACCTTTGTAAAATCTGTCTGAATTTGTATAGTTTTTGGCTAGAAATCTAAAGACAGCTGAATGATGAAAAACCCTAAATACATTAGAAAACAACTGACTATGACATGGTGAAAAATGTGAATGGCGTTATTCTCCTTGGATCATTTACAAAGCAAAAAAATGTGGGAAATGATGGAATTACCGAGTAATTATAGTCTATGGGGCATTTGACCTGTATGGTCAACAAATATGCAATGTATGTATGCGATGCCTAATGCAGCTTATATTTTTTTTTTGTGTTTTGATTTTTTAAGAGTATGCATGGAAGTGAGATGCAATTGTTTTTGTTATTTTTGATTATTTTGTTGTTTTTGAATATTCCTTATGGTTGGTTTATCCCGAATGGGTACGGACCAAGTGATTCTTATAGATCCTTGGAGGTTTTGACCAAAGGGATTATAGATACCTTTGGGGCATTTTTGTTGACCAAGCGATTATGGGAATCCTTGAAGCTTTTGGTTTGACCAAAGATATTATGGATACCTTTGGGGCGTTTTGGGGTTGACCAAGCGATTGAGGGAATCCTTGGAGCTTTTGGTTTGACCAAAGGAATTATGGGTACCTTTGGGGCATTTTGGGGTTGACCAAGTGATTATGGGAATCCTTGGAGTGTTTGGTTGGACCAAAGGGATTATAGATACCTTTGGGGCATTTTGGGTTGACCAAGCGATTATGGGAATCCTTGGAGCATTTGGGGTGGGCCATGGCTCTTTTAAATGTGGAATGGCCTCAAATGACTGATGTTCAAGGGTTCTAGTTTCTTGATTCCATCAAGAGAGGTGAGACGGTATGTTCTAGGTCCTATTTTACTATTGATTACATACGGACCTAACCAGTTTATCGTGAACTTGTCCCTTAAATGGGGTAGCAAGTTAGAATTTTTTTGGTTCTCTTTTAAGACCAGGTCACCAACCTAAAAGTCCCTTAGGTGAACTTTCATGTTGTATGATTTCTTAAGTCACTCTTGGTAGATACATAAATGATCGAGAGCATTGATGCATCGTTCATCGAGCAATGTAAGCTAGTCTAACTGGGCTTATCGTGTAGTGTCATCATCGATGAACTCTTGCATTGATATACGTAGGGAAGATATTTCCAACTCGAGAGACATGATTGCCTCAGAGCCATACACCAACAAAAATGGAGTTGCCCCAGTGGGCGTCCGAATGCTAGTGTGATAATCCCAAAGAGCAAGTGGTATTTTAATGTGCCAATCCTTATGAATATCTATGACTTTTTTTAATGATGGCAACTAGTGTTTTGTTTGACGCCTCTGCTTGCCCATTTGCCTGCAGATAATAAGGTGCCAAAATATTGTGCTAAATTTTGTCTTTGTTGTCAAAGCACACACATATTTGTTCTTAAACAACATCCCATTATCCGAGATGATCTTGGATGGAATACCAAAATGACATATGATGTTATGTAAAATAAACTTTGCAATGCGGGTCCTAGTCGTAGAGGTAAGCGAAATTACTTCCACCCACTTGGTGAAGTACTCTGTTACCATTATGATGAATGTGTGATGGCCTAACGATGTAGGGGAGATTTTTTTGATTAGATCTAAACCCAACTGTGAGATCGACCAAGCCAATTGGATCGACTGCAAGGCCTGAGAAGGTACGTGTGTTAAATTAGCATGGTGTTGACACTTCACGCACTTCCGTACATACATGCAACAATCTCGTTCTAAAGATGGCCAATAATAGCCCATGCAAATAATGCGCTTGGCGATGACCATACTACTAAAGTGGCCATCGCATGTACCATCGTGCGCTTGGGTGATCACCCAAGTGGACTCTTATTGGTCCAAGCAACGAAGGAGGATTCCTTCGTAGCTTCGACGATACAAAATGTCTCCTAGCAAGGCATGTTTTTCTGCTTTTTGTTTGAATGATATTTTCGTGGTGTGTGACAATCCATGTGGGAGGCTACCCAACTTGAGGTAGTATCTTATGGGTGTGTACCAATCTTGCTAATCAGAAACCTCGATGGTATGAATGGCCAATCCCTCTTGAAGTTCATCCCTAGCAAAATCTGAGCAGAAAAGAACTTGTAAGAATAGTGTTGTGTTGCTATTAAGAGGTGTCAGGGATAACAAGGACCCCAAGTTGGCGTGATTCAGACTATCATGGATTCGAGAGAACCTATCCTGAGACGGTTCAATATGGATCAGGTGGATTCCTAGCGTTAGGTCAGAGCTTGCACACTCCATCATGGATTGCAATAATTTTTTGACTTGAATGGTTGTCATATCACCAAAAATATCTTGCGGGATTAGTGACCCCAAGGAGGCCATAGTGTCCATAAAATGATTCGATGATTGAGGGAATGCCTCGATATCGTACCATTCAATATTTGTTAAGAAATTATCCACAAGGGCTTTGTAGGCTTGCAAAACTAGGCATTTGCATTGGAATAACCCTTTCACTTGGTTGAAAATTAATAGTGAATCACCAAAGATATTTAAGCATTTAATGTTCATGGTGATGGCTGTCTGAAGACCTAAGAGCAAGGCTTCATATTTTTCATTGTTATTGGTGCACAAGAAATCAAGTTTAAATGATAAAGGCATTGGATCCCCTTGCGGTGTGAAGAATACGATTCCCATGCCACCCTCTTGCTCACATTTAGAAAAATAAAAAAATAGGGTTATGTCAGCCTGTGACTCAAGCTCATCAGAATCTTTAGCATGGAAAATATCTTGAGTTATGTCGAGTTCCTCTTTAGCATGGAAAATATCTTGAGTTGGTCCTGGGGTGAAATGAAGTATCTCATCACAAGGCTAGTACTCTGATGGGGATGGTGGCGAGTTAGCATGATCCTAGTCTATGGCATCTAGGCCTAGATACATTGGTCATGCTAGATCAGCTAGATTGTGGATGGGGGTAGTTAAGTCAATGGGGATCATGTTGATGAAATCAATTTTGTCTCCATTACCACAAGGGCATTGACTTAGAATTCCTTTGTGATCCTTATACCCTCGATATGGCTCTATGGGTATTGGCACGAATGGATCAGCCCTATGTGCGAATAGAAGGATAGGGTCTACCCTTGGCACTAATGGCTCTATAGGGTCTCTGGGTGGAAGGTGCTCTCTATATGCATGAAGTGGTAGATGAAAAACTTGGTCCAACTGTGCTTGGTTCAAATTCCACCTATGCCTTGGCCCCATGTTTAGCTATTAAAACATATCATCAATGTCCATGGGGTGTTGCTGTTGCTGCATATGGTTGAGATATGCCATATAAGTCTTGTCCTCATAATTGCTATCGAAGATCCATAGGCCTTAATTGGCTTTGATAATTATGTGTGGTATGTTAGGTTCGTTCTATTTGAGCAAGTTGATTTGGTCCCATCTGGGTTGTTCTGATCTATGTGGGAGGACCAGATTCTCTTGAGGTGGCAATTGCTCGATTGGAGAATTCAAGGGGAACATTGTCATGAAGTTGTCCTGATAGTCGTCTATGGGTGTCACTTGCAAGTGATTGATATTGAATTCAAAATGGTCCCAAGGTGCTACCTCATACTCTGACTCATCTTCAGAAGATCCTCCTTGACCTTGTCTATATCCCTCTTGGAGGTAAGTTCTTGAACTTTCCCCTTTCTCGATCGAAGAGAAGGAGTTGTTGAGGTTAACAAGGTTTGTTGTTAACATTGGGAGATAATCCCCCAATGTATATGTTGTGTTGGGATTGGCATATGGATCTTGTGCCAACCCATCCTTGTTGCCTAGCCCTAGGCCTTGCATGTTTTCTACCAAGATGTCAAGGGGAAAAGGGTGGTTGAACCCTACTCCTGATTTATCATATGGCATCTGATATCTTTCTTGATAAAGAATGCACATTCCTTGTTCGTATCTGCACAATCTATATCCATGCCAATTACATTGGACAAGGTATTTCAAGGTGAAGTCTGAGTTGGAACGATAGTTGTCATTCTTAGCAAATGGCTCTTCATCCTCTTTCTCTTGTAGGTAAGGTTCGATGCCATTGTCGAGGCCCCCATATACAAAGTTTGTCTGATTTGGTGGGTAGCCTAAAGGGATGATAGTGTTGATGGGGAGGCAAGGTATCCCCATGTCTTTCATGGATTCGAGCGTGGGTGTTGCCACAATGTTCCACACTAGGTACTCCCCCAGGCCCCTATTAGCCATCTCAATGGTAATCGTCGACGGTTGAGGGGGAGAGAATGGGAGTTCTTCTTGAGTCCACTCCATGTTGGGTGAACTAGGTGTCTCGACTTCCATTTGGATGGGCACCTCTTTGGTAGAGATGGTTGAGACTAATGGTGGTATCTCTTCTAGGGGATTCTTCCTATTGTCCTTCGATGTGGCCACCATAGGTGGTGTCATTGGTGAAGGAACAAACAACAAAGATGGGTTCGGTTGGTGAGTTGAGGGACTTAACAGTGAGGATGTAGGAAAAATCAAAACCTGTTTGGACGGATTCAATTGAAAGTCCAAATGTGTTGATTGAAGGGTCGATTGTGGCATCAGCTACATCGCATTGCAATACTTAAAGGGCTCTAAGTCTACTAGGACTACATGTACTTGCCCTTCGTATGTATATTTTAGGCATTGGTGGGCTATCAAAGGGACATACTTCATGTCCCTGATCCAAGGCTGACCTAATAGGATATTGTAGGCCATATCACCCTCGAGGATGTGACAAAACATAGGAATAGTCTTTTGTCCCACTTTGATGTGCAAGAAAATTGTGCCAACCGTTGAGCATAACGCATCATTGAATGCCCGAAGACTATAGGTGGAGGCCACAATATGAGATGTTGATAGCTTAAGGTTTTTTTCGTAATTATATTGCTAGATGAGCCAGTGTCCACCAACACCCTCTTAAATGGAATCCCGTTGACCCGTGCAATGACGTGCAGGGGTGGATCCACCATATCACCAGTCATCGATTTCAGTTCGTCTTCTCTAAAGGTTATGACTAGTTCTGTGCATCGTTTACATGTCCCACAAAGTTGTTGAAAGAATTTGCTTTGTGGGGCTATAGCTCGATGGCTTTTAGTATCTCCATTAGAGCCTCCTAATGGGGCGGTGATTGTTGGATGATCTCATAAATGGAGAGCCTAGCCGACATGGTCCTCAAACTTTGAGTAAGTTTAGTCCAAATCGTGGCCACTGGTCTAGGTGGGGTGGGTTGTGTAGGGTGTTGTGGGAGTTGTGATGTTGATGGAACATCTCCTGTAGCTGTAGCGGGGATAGTTGTGCTTGAGTATCTCTTGTTTTGTGTCACTATGCTTATCATCCCTATGTACCCTTGCATGGGGTATTTTTGTGTCACCTCATTTACTTGTAAAATATTTGCCTGCGCATCATGGGTAGGTAGGGGGTCTTTGAAGACCTCCATCTATTGGTTGCTCAGTGCTACAAGATTATCCATCACTAGCATTTTGTTGTCTATCAGGTCTTGCACTAAGCTTTTGAATTTCCAACATGCGTAGATGTCGTGTCCTTTTTGTCGATGAAATCTACAATATAAGTCTTCCCTATAGCCCTTGGGTTTTGGCATGTTGGGGTCTACGGGTTGACTTTCAGGCAAGTTTATCAAGTTTTCCATGAACATGCGATCAAACAAGGAGTCTTTAGACTCTGTGAAGTGTGTGAATTATCGCCTAGGACGACGCTGCTGATTTTGCTCTTGCTTATGATTTTCCTTTTCATAGCTGTAAATAGGAACTGCATGATAATTAGCCTTTGGGGGCTGTGTTGTTTGTGCAAGCTTTAGTATGTTTATGGCAACCTAATTGACCATGATGGGTTTCGATTGCATGGGCCCAGTTTTGGTATTTTTGGGCCACTCTTTCTTGCGTGGCTTGGCAATATCACCATATTGTATCTTGATCTCCTCAATTATCCTAGCTTGTGCCAGGGCTTCCTCAAGAGTGGCATATTTTTATAGCTACAATAGCACGAAGATCGAACTTAGGCAACTCTTCGAGAACATTTGGGTCAGGTCAGCCATGGGATGGAGGTGAGGTAGCTTTGAAAACTCTGTCCTCCATCGATTTCCATAAGCAGTAATGGTTTCCTCCTCATACTGCCTGAGGCTAACTAGGTCACTTAATGATGCCTTCTTCTTGGTGTTGAAGGTGAAGCATTCGAGGAACACGTACACTAGCTGGTCTAGGTTACTGATGCTATGATTTGGTAACTGGGTAAACCAATCTGAGGCAGGGCCTACGAACATGGTTATAAAAGTTCTTAGAAGTAATGCATCATTGTCCTGAATGCCAAAGCATTGAATTAGGAATCTTGTCGCATGCTCTTGCGAATCCTCATCCCCTCTAAAAATTTCCAATTGAGGCATTTTGAAGTGTTCAGGGTATGGGGGTGCCGGCACTGAAGGATGCACAGGGTGACTACGAAGTTGACATAATGTGGGCTTTTGTGGCCCAAAAGTCTTGGTCTCCATAGACTCTAAGCATTCTAGCAGTGCTTTGTATGCATAAGAGGATTTGATCTCTTCCTTATTGGTTTGTTCCCATTGTGAATTGCGGGGAACTTGAGGCCTATGGAGGGGTAGCCGGCTAGCACCCCCCTACATTGGTAGGGTGTTTCAGCCCACTCTTCTTCCTGCTCAAATTCTTGATAAGCTTCTTGAGGAGTTCCTGGGTGTGACCTATAAAAATGGGTGGGTTCCCGAGGAAGGCACCCGTCATTGGTTCTAGGAGTGGCCTCCTGCTCAGGTCTTAGAGGTCTTGGAGGCAACACTTGATAAGGTCATGGAGACCTGTTTTGCACTAAGGGATTGTGCATCTCATAAATTTCTATCATATGTGTGCGAGGGGTTGGAACCCTCTTATGCATAGTGTTTTGGAGCAACTCATCTATCTGGCACTGAATGCACTCTTTGTTAAGATGATACAGTTGATCTAACTACTGCTGATCTTGCCTAAGCTGCATGATTTGTGCTTTGCGGGTGGCATGTTGGAAAATTCCAAGTCAATTTGTTTTGTCATCCTATGTCTAGGAGGCCTAGATGCATCTCCTACATATCTATATCAGTTGTGGTGATCCGAGATCTCTATGGGTTGCTTCCCTCTGTCGAGGTTAGCAACATTCACCCGAGGCTCTGGCCTCAATAGGTGATCCTAATAATTAGCAGGTGTAGAGACGCATTGCTCCCATGTTGTGTATTGATCTTGAGGAATATAGTAGTTTTCCTCGTGCTTCCTTTTGTACATGTGAAAGGGGTGGGAAAAGTTGGACCACCATGTCTAAAGAGCCTTGCGATATATATTTGACCTATTAGTTTTGACAGTAATGAGGGTAGAGGAGGGATGATATAATCATGTGGGCCCTCCTTATGAACCCTATGCTATTCCAGTGCTTCATCACACGATGGCCACTCATAATGAGTGTCTAAGGGGGTCTTCCCATGTATGTACTCCTCCTGAGAGGGTCCATGTTGAACAAGAGTTCCCCTCGAAGGGGTGCCTATATAGTAATATTTCGTAATGGTATGATGTGGACTATTTTATGGTTCAGGCCACCAAGGTGGTATGACCAAGTCCTTGGGGCTATAACGGAGGTGACTTGTGCCTCCTTGTACACTTTACATAGCTTCTACCCATGATTGGGTTTGGATATGGGTATACACCATGGTGGTGGTTCTCTACAAGATATGTATGTTTTTATCTCCTTTACAATTTTTTATGCTACACCAAACAAAAGGGACCACACAAACAAAGAAATGATTATCTCGTTTACAGATTAAATGTGTGTCCTAAATCTGGTTTAGTGTGTTCTAATTTTTATTGTGCAAATCGTGTAAAGAAAATTTTGTTATGCATGTATCATGAGGGCTCTTATATCTCCAAAATTATCACCCCTTCAATATACCACTGCCAGGCTGTTATACTGAACCTCTCAATATACCCGCTCTTACGTGAGGGAAACTATTGGTATGCAAGAGCAGAATAGTACATGGAACATAGGTGGTATGAAATGGGGATCACTCTATTTTGGACACCTACCATAGAAGACTTATCCTCATGCATGGGTAATAACCCCCGCTACACTTGGTCAGCTTTCATCAGGATTTGCATCTAGCAATAGTCACGATAAGGGTTATGTATGCAAAATCCAAGCCAAGGTGGTGATGAAATCCACCGTTGGTCTTGATCAAGTGTTGGGGTTTTAAGACCCAAATCATTGATGTTAATATTATTACGTGGTGTATGTGGTTCTGTTTACTTACACAAAGAAAGAAAACATGCAAAAAAATTCCCTATGCAAGCAAAGAAAACAAAAAAATTGCAGAGACAGAAACATAAAAACATAAAGGATGTCCAGAAAACCTACCTCTTATCTGCCCAAACCAAATGCCTCTGAGTTTCTACTCAAAAAATGTATAGAGATCTAATAATCCTAGGGTGGGATGAATATCAGGTCTATATTCATCATAGGGTGGGATGAATGCCTATTCGTCTTGGGGTGAAATGAATTCCAGTCTGTATTCATCCCAGGGTGGCACGAGCAGCAGTCCAGCACCCTAAGGATTAACAAACCTGCAAGAAAAATACAAAATTTTGATCAAAAAATTGATCCCAATAGCAGGGGATAGATTCCCATCATGATCACCACTAAAAGCATGTCATGAAAGCATGGTGTACCGGGTGCAATGCAAACAAAAGCAGATGTATAATGAAACGCTAAGTCCTATGAAAATGCGAAGAACAAGTGCATGAAAAGGGAAAACGACATAATGAAATGAGATGTAAAGCAAAACTAAAGTGTAGCCTCTTTTATTAATGTTTCTTGTGATCCAGTTACAATATATTCCCCCACTTTTAGGGGCTCGGAGTGTTCGATACAATTTTGTTACACCAATGGATGGTACGCTTCCCTTTGGGATCTTTCATGTGCCCACATTCGAAATGGGCGGGCCAAATGTCATCGTCGCTTGTGTGAGTGCATCTATAATTCCTTACTTCCCCTCTAGTTTTGAGATCCTATGTACAAAGAAACAACAAACAGTTAATAGCATATGCGGATGGAAGGAAACATGCAATCCCCAAGACCTCCAACTAGTGAATACATGAAATAATAAAACATAGATCAAAATGTGTCAGAATGATATGAAAATTGAATAGGAGCATACAAAAATCATTAATGAAACATCGCAAAAATAATAGTTGAGAAATCTTGCGTGGATTTCTAATCACTCTGGGTTGGGACGCTTGCGACTATCACAAAATGTGCGAAAGTGACCTCCCAAATGTCCTATCCAGAGGCCTCCAAAATACCTAAAAACATGGGGTTAGGAAAAATGGGACATTTTGAGATGACCCAGAAGGTTGGATTTGGCATATTTTTCCTATATTTTTGTATATCTTAAGGCGCTCCTTGTAGGTTAGTGAATGCGTAAAACGATAAAAATATAGTCAAAACAGGTCAGAATGTAGTTAAAATTGAAAAATAGCATAAAAAAATCACATACAACATGATTAAAAAGAAATAGTAAAGAAATATAATGTATATTTCTAATCGCTCCGGGGTGGGGCGATTAGGACTGTAACAGTGCGGGGGGCACCCGAGGGCAGGACGCCCACCGTTTGGGGCTTGGTTTTGAAACCAATCCACTTGGGATGGGTCCAAAACCTCCTAGGGGGTTGTGTCAGCAAATTTTGTATGGGATTATGGCCGTTTGTTCAGGTTTTGGGTCCAAATTACGCTCCTAGTATTCACCCGATGACCTCCCTTCCAAAAAAGTTATCAAGGATACATGAAGCACAATGAGGGGTGAGGGCATAATTTGGCAGCACTCCATTTATCCAAATGCTCTTGCTCCATTTTTGTGGGGTAAGAAGGCTCACCATTTATAGACCTGAGGGTCTCCTTTGAATGCGCATGCAAGGGTGCCACTTGGCCATCATGCCTTGTCAGGGGAGAGAAGATTCCTCCCTGATTAAGGGCTCCTTGATTTAGGCCTCCATGACTCCCTCTTTGAGCTCTAAAATGCTCACTCGCACTCCCATGCCTTGGAGGTGGAGTTGAGTGGCGGATCTGGGCTGCCATTTATCAAGGTTTGACTTTTTGCTCGTCAAACCTGCTATTCGTCCCACCCTAGAGCGATTGTTGCTAATCATCTTGGGGTGGGATGAATAGCATTCTAATCATCCTAGGGTGGAACGAATAGGAAGCAAAATTCTTGAAATGTGCCAAATTGACCTTTGACCTTCCAAATCTACTTTAGGAGTGGTTAGGACCATTTTTTAACCTCTGAGGGCTGCCCTAAGGGCTATGTATGCCAATTCGGTCAGTGCTTGTAGCCACATAATTAGATTGGTGTTGTTTTTGTGTCTACACATCAATAGATTGCTTTCAAAATGAACAAAGTAAAGAAAATGGTTAACACAAACCCTATGACTCAAGGAGTTCCAACTCAACCTCCACTCGTCAATAAAAATTCCTCATGGGTCCCTCAATCCTCCATAGTGACCATCCCTAACCCACCACCACTCCACACATCCACCATACCAATCAACATTACCACCAATCAAAATTGCCACCAATCAACAATCCAATCCTTTCCTCCATTATCCTCATCAATCATCCCCATACTTTAATCATCCATCTTATCCACACACCCAAACCAATCCATTCCACAACACCATGTTGGTCACACCCCAACATCCATCATCAAGCCCATCAACCAACCACCACCTAATTTAGGGTCCTCACATTCCATTAGAAGACCTTAAACTTCAAGCAATGCAAAAGCAAATCGATTAGTTGATACAAAATTCATCAGGAACAATGAGCTAAAAGCTCACATTAAGCTAACTGATCCATCAACCAATTCATATATTGGTACCATCATTGCCATATTCGATAGATTTTACGGTACAAAAATTTGACAAGTTCATGGGAACTGAGGGCCCCAAAGAGCATGTGAGCTCATTTGTCCATGTATGTTTTCAAATTAGCGATGATAACGCTCTCATGCTCCAAATATTTCCTCAAACTCTAGGGGGGATGCCATAGAATGGTACAATAAATTGACCACACATAGTATATACACTTTTGATCAATTGATAGATCTATTCTTAGAGCGCTTCACCCTAAATATTAAAAATAATGTATCCTTATCAAATATTTATTATTTGAAATAATGGGATGAGGAACCTATCTATGAATTTGGAAACTATTGGACGGTAGTCATAATTAAATTGCCATTCTTCCTACCAATGGAAGAGATTATAAAGCTTTTTACCAAGAGTTGCTTAAAACCCATCTCTTGGATGCTACAACTAAAAACTTATAAAACATTTGAAGAAGCTTTAGCATAGGCTAGTGTCATTGAGGAGATCAAAATCCAAGAGGGTGTCATTAAGCCTAAAAGGAAAGAATGGCAAAATAAGGGTCAATATCAAAATAACCAATCTTGCCAAAACAAATCCACACAAGCCTCAATGACTAACACAACAAACCATGTTAATCAAGTGGTGATGAGCCAGCCCGTTGTGGCTCAAAAACTGATGCAACAACAAATTTCATATCATGCGGTCCCATCAGTTACCCAAGCACCAATGGTTCAAAACATAGCACCAACTGTGGAACAACCTACCCATCACAAATTCAATCACCCCCAAACATAATACACTCCGTTAAATGAGTCGTATTCATCCCTATTTAGAAGGTTGTATGAAACCAACAAATTAGCCTTGCCAGACATTAGGCCCCTTGATCCCACCAAAAGGCCTAGGACTTATAGAGAGCACTTATTTTATCCATACCATCGACAAAATTGGCATGATATCAATTCATGTAATATGTTCAAAAACATAGTGCAAGACCTCATAGAATTAGGGGCCATCAATGTGGATAACCCCTTAGCTCCACAAAATCAAAATTTGGGCATATATCGGAATACTCTACCTAACCATGGGGAGGTTCAACACAATTAAGGAGGTAACAATCAACAACAACCTCCTAATCAAGTAAATCATGTCCAATAATATCAAAAATTTGTTAGATCAGTCAATGTGGTCACTAGAGGGAAAAGGAAAAATCAACAACATGATCAACAACCTTCAAACAGACCACCCATCCAAACATCGCCAAATCTATCTCCTCCCATAAATCTATCCAACCCATCCCTTCCACCTATCCTTCATCCGATTAGGCTAGGGGTAACCTTAACCAACCGGTTAACCACTAGTTTGAAGATGGCATCGGCCAAACTTTTTGCCTATGAGCTCATTCAACAATCCCCTAGGCATAGAGAAGCTTTTATGGAAATACTCAAGTCAATTGAGTTAGAATCCCAAGAATCCAATGCCTTCAACAATTTTGTTGGGAGTGTTAGAACATGCATGGACCCATCAATCACCTTTTATGACTTTGAGATAAAACCAATGAGTTCATAATCAATGGACCCTCCATTGCATATAATGGCCTTAATAGACAAAAAGCCCTTCAAAAGAGTGTTAATAGATACCGAATCATCAATCAACATCATTACTACCGCTACCCTTATCCATCTCAACTTACCGCCATCCCACATTACCAAGTCATCACTCACCCTCAAAGAATTTAATGATGCTTTGTGTACCACAGTTGGCACTGTCATTTTACCTATAGAAGTAGGGGCCAAAATGTTGCACACCATGTTTCACATCTTGGAAGGTGCCATGGTGTATAATATACTCCTTGGTAGACCTTGGATGAGGGAAATGAAATGTGTCCCATCAATTCTTCATCAATGCTTAAAATATGTTCATGATGGACAAGTCCATTGCATCCCCTTGAATGTTGAACCCTTTAAGTATTGTAACTTCATTTCAAATCCCTATGAATCCATGTTACCTTCCACACATTTTTTGTTGGCATCATCATCAGATTCATCAACATCATATTCCAATCCGTCTTCTTCATCTAATCCACCTTCATCTTCTTCTAAGGCTCCCATCATAGAGGAGCTACCCATCACATCATCTTCTCAATCATCCATTTCTTCTTGTATATGTAATTGCGGACAAGCTTCCATTAGCACATTGTACATCACAAAAAATTCTTCCACTACAACCACTTCTTCTAGGCCATCTCATCATTCCACACCACCATCTCATCATGCCCCACCACCATCCAATCCAACTCCATCAGCCGATGTGTCACAAGTCAAACTTTTTGATTATGACATATTTAATTCCCCACCATCCACAACCAATCCAGATCCATCCGAGCCTTCACCATCCACCTCATCAACCCAAGTCAAAGTCCACATCACCAATCTTGGTATAGGTGAGTATGTGGTCCAAGACATCACCATCACCCCCTTAGCCATTCCAACAACCAAGGATTTTGGATGTCCCAAATATCGTTCTCTATCCATAGGTTCTGTCTATGACATGAGTACCACTCCAAATAGCATTAAATTTGTTTATGGAGGGTTGGATTTCTCAACTGGGGCAAACCCACCCAAAGAACTAAAAGAGCCTAGGCATGCCAATATACCTCACGTGGAAGAGTTTCCAGCCAGATACTTCAACATGTTCCATTGGCAAGGTCAAGGTTTAGGTTCCCATGAACAAGGAATGCATGATATCCTAGATATCCCATATAGAGGTGCTCATGATCATTCTAGATTAGGTTATACCCCATTTTCCTCCACCGCTTCTCTTGAGAAAGCCTTCAAAAAGCTTAGCCTCAATGATGAAGAGCCCTCCATGCATCCATTGCCATCAACATCTTCTCTTGAACATGCCCTTCAAGAAATTTGTATTAATGAAGTAGACGAGGATTATCCCATCAATTTCTCCTATCCACTCTTTGATTTCAATGATGAAAGTTATGAAGAATTTGAAGTCATGTCAAATGCTTCTGACGATTCTGAAGAGGAATCACTCCCCATTGTCCCCATCACCCAATAGGAAGAGTTTTACCTTCGAATGTTTCCCATCCAGCATCCCATTTTTTGCTTGCTTCTTCCACAAGAGCAAGATGATCCACCTGGAAATCCACCTTTATCCCCACATAAGCCAAGAATTGTAACATATGTACATACAAAAAAACAAAAACATACAAAAAAAAAAAGAGAAAAATGTTGCTCTGATGTTTCACGTTCACTATTATAGGGATACCATGCCTTGACATCAATTTTGATTCAATTTTTCCATCCGTGCATCCATCCTAGCCACCTTCCATTCCCCTAAGTCAATATGAATCCTATTGATTTATTCACCCCGCTCCACAATCCATATGATTTGGCTAAGCCAATTCCAATTGACAGCAACCTCATTGACTTGGATGAGATTTTCTCCCCATCCTCCCTCTCGGAGTTCATCCTATCCGAGGAATTGTTAAGGGCTTCAACCTGTTACATTCCTCCTTCGCCCCCACCTTCACCCTTGCCATATTCAGCTAGTAGTCCCGAGGTTTTCTAGGTAGATTTAGACAACAATAAGAAAGAGAGGCTAGATGACATCTTATATGACTTCAATCTGATTCCAACACCACATCAACTTGAGGAAGGTTCACATATGTCCATTGAAGAAACCATTGATGTGAACCTTAGTTCAGATCGTGACAATCCCTAAATTTTCAAGCTTGGAAAAAGTTTAACACCCAATGAACAAGAGTAATTCATTGCTCTCCTCAAGAAGAATAAAGAGGTGTTTGCATGGTCCTACAAGGATAACCTAGCCTTGATCTTGACCTTGTTGTCCACAATCTCACCTTGTGACCTAATCCAAGCCGGTCAAACAAAATCTTAGAAGAATGCATCCTACCATAGCATTCATAGTCAAAGATGAAATACAAAAATTGCTAGATGTTCACTTTATCGTCCCTATTGACTATCCTGAGTGGCTTTCAAATATGGTACCCATTTGTAGCCCAATGGGGGGATACACATTTGCAATGAATATAGAGACCTAAATAAAGTGTGTCCTAAGGATGATTTCCCTCTACCAAACATTAATACTCTTGTCGACACCTACGCAGGCCATGAAATGCTTTCCTTCATGGACGATTTCTTAGGATACAACCAAATTCAAATAAATCCTGATGATCAACATAAAACAACATTTACAACACCATGGGGAACATTTTGTTTTAGGGTTATGCCCTTTGGCCTCAAAAATGTAGGAGCTACTTATCAAAGAGCCATGACTTACATATTTTATGATTACATGCATAAAATCATTGAAGATTATGTATATGATCTCTTGGCTAAATCTAAAACCCGACGAACATATGGATGTTTTGGACAAGATTTTTGATCGGCTATTACAATTCAAGGTGAGGTTAAATCCCAAAAAGTGTGTCTTTAGTGTTACCTCTGGCAAAATTTTAGGATTCATTGTATCCAAGTGAGGCATTGAAGTGGACCCAAATAATGTTAAGGCCATCATGGAAATTCCACCCCCAACTAACATCAAGGAATTGCATAGCTTGCAAGGTAAAATTCAATCGATCAAATGCTTCATTGCGCAACTTTTTGATAAATGCAGGCCATTTAAATACCTGCTATAAAATGGGGTAGCATTTATATGGATAGATGAATGTCAGAAAAGCATTTGATGACATCAACCATTATCTAAATTCACCACCAGTTTTAACTCCTCCTAAGCTGGGGGTCCCTTTCCATCTATATGTCTCAGCCACATAGGCTACTTTAGGGATGATGCTTGCATAGAAAAATGAACAAAATTGAGAGAAAACAATCTATTACATGATTTAAATGTTGGTAAGTTATGAAACAAGATACACTTATGCAAAAAAGTTATGCTTAGCGATGGTTTTAACCTCTAAGAAACTTCGACATTATATGCTAAGCCAAACAACCTATGTCATAGCTAGAGAAAATCCTTTGCATTACATGGTGTCTCACACTTATAACAATACCCGTACAACTAAATGGATAATGTTGCTTACAGAATTTGATCTCGAATTCATTAGCCAAAAATCCATTAAAGGCCAGGTCATTGTTGATCACCTCGCAGAAGCTCCACTACCTAGTTATCATCTTTTGATTATTGAGCTCCCAGATGATTCCTATCCCTTTATCATTCAAGTTAGACTTCTCATGCACAAATAACATAGCAGAGTACGAAGCCTTAATATTAGGTCTTCAATCAGCTATAGCTATGGGTATTAAGCGTATCCAAATATTTAGAGATTATCAACTTGTTGTAAAACAAGTAACAAGAGAATACCAATGCAAAGAACCTACCATTAAACTTTATCATGAAATAGCAATGAAATTGCTATCAACATTCAAATGGTATGAAATCAGTAAATTGCCTCGTTTGACTAATAGATTTGCAGATGCGATGGCCTTGCTTGGATCCGTGATTCCAAAGAATGACTTAGGAGAGGTACAACCCCTAATAATCTAAAAAATATCTAAAGCAACCGTGAAGTGTGCTAACCCACAGGATGGAAAAAATGTTTACTTTATCCACACAGAATCATGTGAGCCTTGGTCAAACCCGATAATTGCATTTTTAAAATTTGGAACACTCCCATATGACATGTCTCGGTCTGCAAAACGTGCCTTTAAGAAAAGGGTAGTCCGTTTTATTCTCTTGGGTGACATGTTGTATAAACGAGGTTATGATGGAATCTTGCTTCGATGCCTCGAACCAAAAGAGGCCCAAAGGGCTATAGAGGAAGCCCATGATGGTACTTGTGGTGGTCATTTTAGTGGAATGGCCATTGCAAAGCATCTTTTATGCATGGGTTATTATTGGCCCACCATGGAACGTGACTTTTGCACATATGTCAAAAATTGCAAACAATGTCAATCACATGCCAATTTAACACATGTACCATCACAAGATTTATAGCCTATACAGGGTATCTAGCCCTTTTCATAATGGGACCTCGATCTAATCGATAAAATTTTACCCGCCTCTTTAGGACAACATACTTTTATCATAACTGCCACAGAATACTTCACAAAGTGGGTTGAGGCAATCCCTCTAACTAGTACGACATGACCTTTACAATGCTAAAGTCCATCTTCAGGAATTTCAATTAGGGGATCTCGTCCTCAAAGAGAACCAAAAAAACACCAATGCGTTGCCACATTTTCATGACAAATTCATGACAAATTGGTTAGGTCCATATGTGATCACTCAAAAAGTGGGTAATGGTACTTATAGGCTTGCCGATTTAGAGGGTAAAGAGGATCTTGAACCACTTAATGTTCTTCATTTAAAAGCATTCCATTGTTAAAAGTGACACACTATATGTATATATACATGGCTAAAAAAAAAAAACAAACAAATTGCATGCTCTTACATAGGCATTTCTACATTGCATACATTTCATTTGCATTTAGGAATTTACATTCAATCATACATATTCCGTTACATTGTACAATTTCCATTTGCATATTAATAGTCATTACACTAGGCATACACATTTGCATTCATCCCATCCCATGCTTAATGATCTGGCATAGTAATGATGATATGGCCACAAAAAAAGTCAAAGTTATAGAAATTGGGGGTACCTAGTTTGAAAGAATTATGCAAATTTCATATACAACAACATCACATGTCAAAATCACAAAAGCCTAAAATTTTTAGTCACTCAGCCATTACTAGTGTAGAAAGCAACCTCCAAGTGGATGTCTAATTTTCTTTAGGACCAAAAGCACAATTTACACACTAAGAAAGTCTTGGGCGATGTCAATTGATTCCAAACACAATCTTAAACCAATCACATTCCATCACATCTTAAAAATATTATGAGTCAAGGAGGGTTAGTGCCATACTTGGGTAGTAGCTTGAAGTGAAAAGGGATAATCCTCGCTTGTCCCATCATGCAACATTGTTCAAAGAAAAAACAATGGTTATCACCACTACCACAATTACTCTTCAAACATAAGCATAAAAACATAGAGTAGTAAGGATAGGGTCACAATTCTCACCACACTTCGGTTGAGAATCCAATTCCCCAAAGCTCTATACAAAATTAATAAATAAAAACTCTCAAATACCCTTGATCCCTAAAGTTGTAAGGATTTGTACTACACACCTCTGACAAGGATGGGTAGTCATCCCCAAGGCTTGAAAGATCAAATCCCATTGGACTATGGAGTGAATCTTCATTGGGGCTATAGACTCCTAACTGGTAGTGGAGTAAGCTCATGCGGGGCGACATGTATCCTTGGAAAAGAAGAAGACCTCTGACCACACATAAGGGTAAGCTAGCTTTAGGTAATCTTCATAATAGGTCATGCCTAATTTACTCATAGTGGGTTAATGAACTTCACATTCAAACGTACTGGTTCTTGATTGATAGGATCATTGTCACACTAAAATATTTGGTAATTGAACCTCACTTGCACACACATTGGTACTAAAGAAAGTTGGACAACCCAAGTGAGTTTGGTTGATAACACTAGTATGTTTGAGTCTTTGAAAATTCTGTCGTACTCATTCCATATCAACATCCATATTTTCTTTCGTGTCAAATTCCATATTTTCTTCCACATCAACATCCATATTTTATGACATGTCCATATTCATGTCTTCATGGTAAGTCGAGTTGCAAAACATAACAAAACAGGGTACTCTCGATTGTAAAACAATATATAACAAAAATGGCCAATAGTATTTTTGAACTATAATAGATCATATGAACAACATGCATTCCTATCATGTAAGTCTGCATTCATTTAGCATTAACTTGCATTAATAATATCAAATTCTGATAAGATTGCATATAGTTTACAGTTTTCATGCATTTAATTACAATAATAACTCATCATTAGCTTGTATACATCAAATCAAATAAAAATTAGGCATATACATCATAGTCATTAGCTTGCATACATCATCATAAAAATTAAATAAAGTATTGCATAACACATAAAAACATCCACACAAAAAGACAACACACATATATGAAAAGGCCATGTATATATATATATACGCGTCTAATATACAATAGAGTGCCAAGAAGGCTACAAAATGGAGCACCAAGGCTCACATGTATAAAAGAGTGCATATAAGCACTACATCAACTATCCATGAGAAGACCCCTGAGACCCGGTAGGACCTCTCGGCCTAGTAATCTACTTTGACTCTGTTTGCCTCGATGGCTCAGCCATAGATGAAGGAGGATCTGGCAAGGTGATGTGATGCTACATACACACATCCTCTAAGGAATGTGCATATGCCTCACTAGCTTGAATTCATTGCAAGTCCTTATGATGTTGTCACTCCACCAAAATCTCTGCCTGTAGCCTCGTAACTATCTCTTGCTTTCAAGCTATAGTCACCCTGGACTCCCTATGAGACTTTAGCATAGTCTTTCTCTCCTCCCGTAGCTGCTCAAGCTCAACCCGTAGCCTAGCCACCTTAGAGATCTCACCCATATCCTCATCATCCTCCCTCTTCCCTACTACCAAACCCAGCTTTGGAGCCTACTAGGCTACTACCCTTGACCGTCTCCATCCTGTCGATCGACGAGGCCTCATCCTCTTCGAAGTCGACCTCAACCCCACTGCTATCGCATCCTCACCTGCCACCTTTGGTACCCATACTGGCTAGGAACCAAACCACTTTGCATACTCCAGAGTCACACCAACATCATCCACATCAGCCACCTCTAGCTACTCATCGTCCTCTAATGGCACCCGCCATGGTTTGGGATAAGGTAGTCACCTCATCCTTCACCCACCATTACAACACCAGCTTATCAAGAACTCCTTGAGGTAAACCAAACTGCCTCAACACCCGTGAGTACTAGAAGTACTCCACATCCTCATACCTTCACCCAAATATCCATCAATCTTATTGCACCCACCATAATTGTCTCCCATCTCCATCCCACCTAGCTCCTCGCCATGGCCTCCATCGCACGTCCACCCGAGCTAAGCCTGACCACATGTCTCGGTACCACTACCTAGTGTGTACATCTCAACTAGGCTGAATGTCCTTAGCCATAGCCCATCGCCTTGCATACGTCTCATCCGTATGCCATGACTCACATGGCAACCCCTCAGGCCGAGTATCGCAAAATGCTCCCAAGCCAAGCACTAAAGGAGAAAGCTGCACCCAATCCCCTTTCTCCCCCTCCATGCAACCTCATATAGCTCCCAGTATAGCTACGCCAATAAAGTAGATGCCCATGCGTACTCCTGAGGATCCATCAGTAGATCACTCACTAAGCCCAATAGGTTCCAAGGGAACCTACATCTAGTGCTATTAGGTAGCACTATGTTGGCCAATAGGAACATGATCAAGGAGAGAAGTGCATCTAACTCCTTCACCTTATACATGCTCAGGTACAATATCCCTCCATCCCCTATCCAGGCCTCCCGCCACTGATACCCAAACATCTTCTCCATCTCCACCTTATTATCCCTCCCCACCATCATCTTCTCTCCCTCTACTAGCACCTTGAGAATGTAATAAACATCCTTAAGAGTGACAGCAACCTCTCCAATTGGTAGTTGGAAAGTCCCTCTATCTAGGTTCCACCTCTCGATCAAAGCCGAGAGGTAGCCCTCATTAGCCCTCACCACATCCAATCAGGCCACACCATCTAGGCCTACCCTACTCAGCAGCCCCAAATCCTCATCTGAAAGCTTCTTCCTCATCCATAAAATGAGAGGATAAAAGTGATGTTGAGGCTCAATATCCCTCAAATGCAAAAAACAAAAACACTTTGTTAGTTTTAAAAATTAAAAAATAAGAAAATTAAAAAATAAGCTTAAAATAAATTTTTGCACAAAGGAAACAAAGGGTATTACTGGGACAAATGTCACCTCTACTCCACCAGTAGCATCAAGGCCCTCCACTGCCATCGCCTCTGCACACTCGCAAGGCTAACTTAGCTCACTAAGTCACTTCCCTCCTCAGATGCAACTTCTCAAAGTTTACAACACACAAATGAGCCTAAAAATTCCTCAGAAAGCTTTTTATAGCTTTAACTAGCACATTCAACTGCAGAGCTGCACCTAAAAATTGCAGGCACTTGCAGAACATGCCAGGCACAAGCGCGCGCCTAGCAGCAAAAGAGAATGAGGACAAAAACTCCTAAAATGGTAGCTCCCATCATCAAATCTGAACCAAAATTCATCCATACATCATGTACATCATAAAAGTTGATTTTGTGAAATTACAAATAGTTTTGCATGCATATTTTTTGAGAAAAAGCAAAATTCTTCACAAATACATATTGCATTCCAAAAACATGCCAACCAAGGTTACATTTTTGCAAAATCAACATCCCACAATTCTTCATTATCTACGTCATCAAATTATTCCATAATCATTATGCATATATCATTCATCATTTTTATTTTATCCAGGCCATCCAAGTGAACCTCATATCTAGTATGTTATTCTATAAACTTGGTGATTGTAGCAATGATAATCTATGATTCAATAAGATGAGTAATGTACAATAAGAACACTTTTTAAGGATCATAATCAATTATCTCGTTATCAAAAATCACAATCACATTTGTCACCTCACATTTTGAATGCAACCTTGCTAAGAACAATTTGCTCACAATCAATCATTGATGTCCTTGTCTGTAGGGCAAGAAAACACAGATAAATCAAAATCTCAAACACTCATTCATTTAAAAATAGTCAAAGTATAGGACATGTTGATAGGTTGATTAGTTCCATTATGGAATTGACGAAGAAATTTCTACAGTCACTACCCCACCCCTACGATTGACTTAGTCATCATGCATATTTCATACATTGCATACTCAATGATGCCATTGTGGTAACTTATTCAACAAGCATCGAATCATCCCAAAATTTGGAGCAACCACATTACATTATGATTTTCCCATGACGGGATACATCTCATATGATCATAACATCTACACTAGACAAATACCCCTCTCAACTGTTGGGGCAAAAATGGTATCATATTTTACATTATTCATATCGTCTACATTCACATGGTATCATACACCAACCCCCTTCCCATCATTGGGGCAAAAATGGTATCACATTTTACATCATTCATATCATCCACAATAATTTACATTTCACATCATTCATTCATCAATTGCACAAATTCACTACATCATTTATTTTCAATTGGTTTGTGAGATACATTCGTAACTCATTCGCCAATTGAGGAGGTAAGCTACAAAAAATCCAAAAAAATTTCTTTATTCTTTTGTCTTCAACATCAGTGTGCAAATCCAACAACAGAGAGAAGCTACTTCTGTGCCTATAGCCCAAACATGTGTCTCGTATTTTTGCACCACATTGTGTTTCACACAAGGTACAAAAAGAGGCATCTGTAGAAACCAAATCACAGCCACTAAACCTCCATCCTAACCATCCCACCACCCAATTATCTTCCATTCCACCTTCCCACTAATTATTTGGCCCAAATCCACATTCTCGCTATTTCCTAGCCTAATTGGGGTTATTTTAATATTATTTTATAATATTTTATATAATATTTTATTATATTTTAATATATTTATTATAAAATATATATAAATAAACTCAATTAACCTTAGCCGTATGATTTCATTTAATCTCCACAATCCATTTTGATTAATCCATGTCACATTAAAAAACTAATCTCAACCCTAGGATATGACTTAGTCTTAGCCACACGATCAAAAGTGCAAGGCTAAAGCCCTAAGAAAACCCTAGGTTGGATTATAAATAGGGTATTTTGCAAATACCCAAACCTTGGAACCTGGAAATTAAAAGATATACTTGGAGAAGCATTTCTTGATGCCCTAGTGAAGCGAAGATAGAGAGGATTGAAGATCTGATGCCCTAGCTAATCCAACAATACTTTTGCCATTCCAACCATCTTCCATCCATCCTCGCTCATCGCCATAGCCATATTCTATCCATCGCCTCCACCGCCATCCTTCTTGATTTGTTTTTGCAAATTTTCCCTACCCTACGAGCACTGTGCTGAGCTTGTGAAGCTCACTGCAGAGCTTTCCAAGCATCCATCAGAGCTTGCCCTATTTGCAAGTGCACATCAGAGCTTTCCAAGCTTGCTACAGAGCCTGCCTAGACACCTTCCAGAGCCTGCGTCAGTCCTAGGTGTGAACCAGAGCTTGTAAAGCTCACGTTAGAGCTTGCCCTATTTGCAAGTGCACACCAGAGCTTTCCAAGCTTGCTACACAGCCTACCTAGCACTTTCCAGAGCCTGTGACAGTCCTAGGTGTGAACCAGAGCTTGTAAAGCTCACGTCAGAGCTTGCTGCGATACTAAAATGAAGATCTAAATTTACTACACCATGAAATCTGCAACAACGAAGAAAGGTATATTTAGTATTTTTTTATTTCATTTATTCGTTGGTTTGACATGCATTTTAAATTGATTCTTAAGCTAGGGTTTTGTTAATATCTGAGGGTCTCACACTATGGAGCCCTCATAGGTATCACTGATGCTCTTGTGTTTTGGTTTTGCATGCAGATCTATGAATTCAACATATTATTTGATGACTATTGAAGCTGGAGTGGCCCCACATTGGATATTCAAAGCCCACTCAACCTTTTGGGATCAAGGACACACTCAGATCTGAAGACACTTTTGTTATATCTAACTAGGGTTTTGGAGAACCCTAGTTCCACTATAAATTATTGTATCAAATATCCACATTGGATACTGATTGTAACAAAGGAGTCTATTGGCCCCCCCCATTGAATACATATTTATTTTATGCAATTGGCTTTGTCTCATTGCTTTATTTGATGCTACCATTTTATTTTCAAGTGTTGTGTCTTTGCATCCACACAGGATTCATCACTCACTGGCATTTCTCAAATCAGTCTTAGGTGACGCTACCAACCATTGTTGCAAGAATTTGCAGTGTTGGAGTGGCCTGGAGGTAGCACCGTTAGATAAAATCATTGCTCACATGAAGTGCCACTGGTGGCATCGAAGAACTGGTGATAATGATGAGCTAGAGGCAATAAAGAGTGATGGTGATGCTGCAACGGATGAAACAACACACTCATTACCATTGTTAGCCGACGACAGTTTTTTCAAGTAGCGACCATTGCCCCTTATTTTTTGTCAGGCATGGCAGCATAGCCGGTTGCTCGGGCGGATGCTAAGGCACGACCCACCAGAGATACAAAGTTCAAAACTCTGCGCACCTACAAGACATACTTTTTGCCACAACGAATTATAGGTAAATTGCCTTATTAAAATTTTATCAATTTTTTTAATAATTTAATTTTAATTTAATTAAAAATCATTTATTTTTTTAAAATTCATGATTTTTTAATTAAATAAATTTTATTATTAATTAAATTTTTTGATAATAATTTTATTTTTGCAATTTAAAATCAAAGAAAATGTTGCCATTCATCAAATTGAAAGATAAAAGCTTTGCCATCCAAATTTTTTTAAGGTGCAAATAAAGGGGCACCGTAACTCTCTTTTTAGGCTTCATAAATAGTAGATTATTTTGTTTGAAGACCTTATAATTAAAGGGGGGATTGTTTTGGTGAAATTTCAAGCTTTGTAAAAGTTTTTTGAGGCTTTCTAGTTGCATATTTTGCACTAAGGGAGGATAAAATTTTTCTCCATCCCAAAATTTTTTGTATTAAAGGG
This sequence comes from Wollemia nobilis, assembly GCA_028583015.1. Classification (NCBI taxonomy): domain Eukaryota; kingdom Viridiplantae; phylum Streptophyta; class Pinopsida; order Araucariales; family Araucariaceae; genus Wollemia; species Wollemia nobilis. The sequence continues at coordinate 2,172,926 of JAQPPZ010001870.1, forward strand.
GGATCCATTATAATTTTACAAACAAAAGGGGGATAACTTATAAGGGTGCATTTTTGGCAATGACCGAAACCTTAGTAAAATTATTTTTTGCAAAATTCCCTTGTAAAAAGTGCATTTTTGGCAGCGACCGACAAGTTAAAAATGGGTAGATCAAAGCAAAAGCAAGCTCCCAAAAAAACTGATAATGTTGAAAAATTAGTTAAAAATCCTTATTTTCCACTAGATATGGATGGGTTGGATTTTTATGAGGAGGACTCATTTCTCACACTAAAAAATGGTGTAGTAGCCCTACTCAATGATTCTAATTTTTGTAAAGACATTTAGACACATGGTGCTTGACTCACTATTGGCATTATAAGTGGCATATACCTATTATTTGTTGCACTTGACCGTGCCCAACGTAAAGTGAAATTGGAAATAAGTGAGAAAAAGAGGTCCTAATGGTTGATGCTTGTTGTGACACAAGTGATCTTCAGCCCATTGTGACGAATGCTTATTGTGATACGTGTGACCTTGAGCCTACCATGGCCAATGATTGTTGTGATACAGGTGACCTCCTACATCCAATGGTAGATCTCAATTGTAGCACAGATGATCTCATCTCAGTAGTAAATTTTTCTTGTGATACTAGTGACTTAAAAACTAAAACTCCTCAAACAGAGCTCCATAATCTCATCAATAGTGACAAATGCCATATTGTTAAAAGTATTGATGAAGATGAAGATATTGGTTATTTTGAAAAATACACCAAAGGATTTGGATCCAAACTGATGAAGAAAATAGGATTCAATGGTGAGAGATTAGGTAAACAGGAACAAAGCATTAAAACTCCTATAATGCTAAATATCAGGGCAAAGAATAAAGGCCTTGGCTATACTAGACATGCAAGTACCAATAAAACTATGTTTGTAAACCCTAAATATCATCCATATCATAAAAAACATTATTGCACTCATTGTGTAAAGACAGAACATGTTGTAGCTAGATGTTGGAAATTACATCCTTGTGATTCATGTGGATGTACAAATCACTCTTATTCCAGTTGTTGGTACAAAATGAAAATGGCCAACAAGATTCATATAGATTGTGGATGGATAGATCACACAAAATGGACCATGATGAAAGCAATGTTGTATGGCTTCTACAAAAAAGGTAAAATCTATGGTAGACCCAGAGGCAAATCCAATGACAGACCAAGTGGCAATCCTAGAGACAATGACCCAGAGACAGACCTAAAGATAGAACCAAAGACAAAGTTACAAAGGCATATCTACAGGAAAATACAGAGGCACTGATCCAAAGGTATATTCACTGGAAAATCCAAAGATAGACCCAGGGGTACAAATCTAGAGGTATGCTTAGAGCCAAAGCCAGAGCCATGAGCCAGAGCTAGAGCCAAAGACAAAGCAAGAGCCATCATTCTTTCATTTCTCTTCTTCTTCACTATATTGGGACAATTATATTATTACCCAAATAATGTAATAAGGGGGGATGTTAGAGTTACTATTCTATGGTAACTTGATTATTACCTCATTTGGTTACTAGGGTAGATTAGTTTATTTCTATTTACTTTCTACCTAGGTTAGTAGTTTACCGATATTTCTTGTCGGCATATATTATTTTGTTAGTCGTTAGCATGATTAGGGGGATTAGTTAGCGTGATTATTTCCTAGGCTATTCTAAGCCTAAGTTGTACTATTTATTTGTTAAATCAATCATATGCATATCACCTATTATACTCCTCACATTACATATTTGCATGCTTACATATATGACACTTGTGCACATTCTCTCAATACACACTTGCATTGTTACTTACGTGACACTTGTGTATTTCTTGCACATTGCACTCTTACATGACACTTGTGCATTTCATACACATTGACACTTACATAAAAGGGGAAATATAAATCATTCACCTAAACTAAAGACACAAAACCTAATCTATTATATATTTACTTTTTTACCATAAAGGGGTATATTAGCATGTATCAAATAATATAATATTTTCCAACACCCCCTATATTACATTATTTGGTTATTGAAGACTTTAGTCTTCCATATTTGTCTTCATCTTCATTTTTTTTCCTTCAGAATTTTGTCTAAGTCTTTAGTATATTGTCCTTCTTTGGTTTTTGATTCATGTCTTCTATTTTCCTACCTTTTGTGCCTTCCTCTATTCTTCACCTTTCCTCTTCTCTTCTTCATATTTAGTTGTGATGTACCTAATGATGTGCCTTCTAAATAATGAGTTGGTAAATCATCACAATAATACATCTTGGATTTCAGTGATTCCTCATTGAAACTAACATAAGCTTTATTAAATTCATATATGTCAAGATTTATATCCTTCTTCTCTTGTTTCTTTCCTTGAAAGATATCAATGGTAAGTAGAGACAAATACATCATTAAGCATTATTCTGATGAAAATATAATGGTTTCTATGAATTCCACCATGTTCTAAAATATTTTTTATGAAGATAACTTATAAGTGTTGTGAAATTTTCATATTTTGCATCCTTGAGAAATAAATATAGATTTTCTTTTAAAACAATTGATATTTGCTTCTTTCCATCAAAGTCATCTATTAAGTTTTTATAATTTCTTCACTATCTTCACTGAATACATTTCTAATAATTTCTTCCTTAACAATCAAAGTTTTCAATTCAATCCCTTTGAAGTTGCAATCCTTACATCTCCCACAGTTAAGAAATTTGAAAATTTTAAATCTTCTAAATCTTTAAAGTAGAAATTATTTTAACTCCCTATTAAATTTGAAAAATTTTAAAATTTAAATTTTAAAACTCTTAAAATACTTTAAAAACTTCAAATTAATTCAAACAAAAAATTCTTCAATTTAAAAAAAAAAACTTCAAAAACTAAAAACTCAAAAAATTAACTCCTTTAAAATCCTTAAATCTCTAACTCTTCAAACTTCAAATACTTAAAAAAAACTTCAAACCTACTAATCATCAAAAATATAAAAATAAACTAACATTATTAAACCTTCTAGTAACCCTTATCACTCCATATCTAAAAATATAAACAATTAAAAACAAAAAGTAATCTTTTAAAAAATTAATCAAGGTGCATTAACTTTAACTCCACTTAATGCAATTCAAATTTGTTCTTTCCCTCCAAAGTCTTAAATATGCACCAAAAATATAAGTGTAACATATAAACATTACCTAATATGACACTACTGGATATAACAGTCCTCATTTTTGTAGCATGCCTAACTCTTCCAACATTCTTCTAATGCTTGGATTTCATTATTCTATTGGCTATGAAGAAAACTTCCATGTTCTTTCTCAGGTGCTGCCTAATAGCTCTCCCACTCTTCACCTCCTATCTCTTGTTGTTCTTAGGTGCTATGATTTCTCAAGTGCTTCCTATTAGCTCACTGCTCTACATCTCCTATATCTTGTTATTCTCAAGTGTATTTGGTAGCTCATTGAATAACATTATCATTGATGAATGTTTCTCTTGCCTCATAGCTTGTTGAATGAGTCTCCTCTTGTAATCGATAGCTTGTTATATGTGACACTCTTCTTAGTGCATTTATCTTCTAGTGCTATTCTTTTCTAATCTCCTTTAGTGCTCAATATATTCTATCTTACCTTGAAGATAGTTATCATGATATATTTTTCCTTGAATATAGCGCTCTAGTCATGATATCTTTAGCCTTAAAGATATCACTTTATCTTGAAGAATTTCACTCTAATTTATTCTATCCTACCTTGAGGATAGTGCTTTGATGTCTTCTATCTTACCTTGAAGAATAGACACTATGGTACCTTCTATCCTACCTTTATTAATAGGCACTCTGGTATCTTCTACCCTACCTTGAATAATACGTGCTATGTTAGCACTAAAGTCTCTTTGTTTTTCTTTGAAGGCTAGTGACTTCCTAGATCTTGAGTCTAACTATTTTACTTTAAAAAGTAGTGTTGTATATCTTAACAATATTTTGCTATTAAATAGTTCTCATGGCTATGCTCTTAAAGTGTTATCTTCCTAATCTCATACTCTTCTCTATGTTGACCTCTTGAACTCTATATGGTAGTGCACTATTGCATCAAACTTTAATGGTGAAATGACTTCTTTGATGAATACTGCACTAAAAATATTATCCATGAATATGACTAAAATGTAGATATTTTTAATCAGCCTAGTCATCTGATGTTACCTTATCTTAGGAAGCTTATAATAATTCCTTCTTTTTAGTGCTTTACTTATCATCTATTTTATAGAAGCTTTGTAGTGCTTCTCTTCTCTAGAATCTAGGTTGCTCCTCTATCTCCTGGAAGCTTAAATGTTTTTCTATATCCTAGAAGCTTAAAAGATCCTATATTTCCTAGAAGCTATGTTGTTTCTCAATATTTTGAATTTTAACTTTGAAATATATCTTCAATATCTTAGGTCACACCTAATAATCAAAATGATTCTCCTCTTTTCTATGGAATCCAAAAATCAATATCAAGGTGACTATGAATGTCCCCAAATGACCAACTTTCTCCTGAGTTGGATCTCTCCAAATATTCAATAGCGATTCTCCTCTTTTTCTATAGATAATCCAAAATATTATTAGGATAACCTTGAAAGTCCCTAAATTTCCAACTTTCTTTTGAGTTGGCTCTTAATCAAATTAACTAAGTCATAGTCTTCAGTAGTTTTCCTTCAACCAAGTGGAAATACCCTAACATCCAAATTAGGGTGGCTTATCCTTGTCTTCTCAATATCTACTAAATTAGACCTTCAAAAATAGAGTCCACGTCTTCATTGCTTTCAAAGTGCAAAGGCTCCAATACTATGATGGCCTATAAAATAACTCTATACAAACTGGATAGAGTTAAGTGGTAGCTTTGATACCACTATTGGCTTTTAAAACTTACTATGTCAAAATATCATATATCCCTTAATAAATAAGCCATAATATTATAGGTCAAAAATATAAGAGTAGAATTATATATGTGAATAATCAAAAATATATCTAGGCCAATATAATCATGAAATAAAATTCACTTATAATATCAAATATAAATGTAAAATGACCAAAATCATTCATGTACATGCACGGAGAATACTTACAATATGAATTGCTCAAAATATATATACAAGCTTTATTACCAATGCTTAGATCATTTTCCCTTATTCATATGCTATTTCATTGTATGGAGATTTATCTCCATAATATAGACACAAAAAGTTACTCTTCATGTACTTGACTATAGCTCTCCATATGACAGCTCCCATGACCTTTGTCTTATCATCTTGCCACTTGTATAATAGACTTTTCACTCTCTTATTATATGCACACTTGCCTCTACAACACTTGCACACTTCTACATGACTCTTACTATCCTACATGCACTCCTAATACAAGAAACTTGTGCACATCCTCACATCACATATTTGTTTGCTTACATATATGATGCTTGTGCACATTCTGTCAATACTAACTTGCACCAGTATGGTAGGAATCCGAGTTCCTAGTGGATCTATCAACGATAATTGGAATTGGATCTAAACTAATAGAATCACATTTTGGATAGAAAAACATCTGCATTGAAGATGAACCCTTCCAATGGATCATTTGATCAAATATATATTATTATTCATGGATGATTTGTGTGAATGGCCAACCTAATATATATATCTACCCTAAAGCTATGTTGGTGAAGATACATGATGGTTCACTTTATGAGTTAATAATATAATAATTAAATGATTAATAATACTAACTAATAATGTTAGGATTGAGGATCGTAACATATTACTTACATGCCACTTATGCATTTCTTGCACATTACACTCATACATGACACTTGTGCATTTCTTGCACATTGACACTTACATAAAAGGTGAAATATAAATAATTCACCTAAACTAAAGACACAAATCCTAATCTATTACATATTTATATTTGTACCATAAAATTTCCATGGGGGTACATTAGCATGTACCAAATAATGTAATATTGTCCAGCAAATATCAATATAAAGTGGTACCCACCAAAGGAGTAGTAAAATACACTCAAAGCATCAAGTTTGATGAAAATATAATTTGGGCACACTTACTCTTATCCATCCTAAATTACTTTAGAAGGTCCAAGGCCTAATTGGGCTAAGAGATAGTAATGTAGAAGGTGATTGATCAATTTGAATCCCTAAAATGGTTAACATGGAACTTCATACTAATGATATTTTAATCAATTAAGAAGTATACTAGGTGGTTAATAAAAGAGGGGGTTCTATAAACTTTTGTTTGATACCTAGATAAAGCCTTATCCTCTCATTTCTTGTCTAAAATAACAACTAATGGTTGAATATTTTTTAGGTCATACATGTTCAAATGTCATGATTTTTGTTGATGCTACCAAATATTAAAGATCTTAGATTTTTAGTAATAATATGGATGAATGAGAGGACCTCAAAAAATTATTTAATGAGATTCAATATATTATTTAAGTTCTTAAAATATTTTCATATACAAGGATGCATTGATTTGGAATCTATCAAAAAATGATGGATACTAAGCTAAGTTGGGAAATAACAATTTGGAACAATAATAATTTCCTATTATTATGGATTTTACTTGAAATAATGTTTGGTCATGTTAGACATTCTCTAAGGAAAGAATATTGATTTGGTTGGATGTTCTAAACAAAATTATTACATATGATAATATGCAAAGAAATTTATATTATTTTCATAAGTTCAAGTTTGCATTGTGTAAGAAGAATCTAGGAAGAGTAGATCATCTAAGTCTTTGTTATCCATTTTAGTATACCATTTGGGAATACAAAATCAAAAAATAAGAATATGTGGGGTAGATTCATAAACATTGAAAGAGATGATGAAATGAAAATTATTATATATTTTATGGAAGATTAGTCTTGAAATTATATTTTAAAATCTATGGCTTAAAAGAAATAATAAAATTAAAAAAATATAAATTAAAATAATATTTAGGTTTGGAGTCATAATATTGCCTCTCTTGTAGAATATTTACATGCATGGTTCTCATCATGGGAAATATAAAATTTATAAAAATAAGCACTAGATTCTTGGCTATTGAATTTGAATATACATATAAGGGTCATTTATGAAAATGTAGTTAACACAAAATATTTGCATCAATCTATGTTAAAATAGAAATTTCTAGAAATTGGATTCACCAATATTGTTTCTTATTGTTCTTCCAAAAAAAAATCTAAATAAATCTAATAGAGGCATTTTTTTGTGTAATAATTTAAAAAAACATTCTCATCACTTCATGTAGAACTTCAAATAACAACTATGTAGAGGTTAGGTTACTTATTTCGAGGACCAATATTACCATTGATAAAGGATGAATATGTACTACAATTAAAAGAGATTCAAAAGCTATTATTAATGCAATTAAGAAAAATGAATAGTGAGATTGAACCATCAATAACATTATTTTTGATATCCATCAACTACTTATGGTGATAGTATATTAGAACTAACATATTTATAAAGAAGGAAATAGGGTAGCATATAATTTAGCTAACCACAAAATTAATTTTTTCTTATAAAATTTCAAATTTTAGAAGGTAACTAATAAAGGGAGGTTATATCCCCCAATGAAAATAATATTAAGTAGTTGATAAGGAAAATGTAGTAGATTGAGGAAACTAAAAATATATTTGATATAAAGAAAAACTAGATATGGTCTAATTTACTAACAAATGTTTTGTTTTGATATTGTGGTGGTAGTGGATCCAAATAGAATCTGCATATATATTATAAAAAAATGATATTTCCTCAAGATTTTATTTACATTGAGGTTAGGAAAACTCATTTGAAGTCAAGTATCTATGATAATTGCGATCCTAAGTTTTATCCATAGATAATATTCTTCGTATCCACTCAAGATCAACTTAGAATAACTCTTTTGTGATAGTCTATAATATTATTGATAAATTTAATCACATAAGTTAATTAAAATATGGAATTTAAAATCATTGTTTGCATGATTAAAATAAGAGTCACAAGACATCATTCTATTTTTTAAATATAAAATATCATTTATGTGTAAGATTAAATTTAACTTTATAATAATTAACAACCAAATTAAATTATATATAAGCATTGAATACTTTAAAATATAAAAATTTAAATTTATTACATGTGATTAAAATAGGCCCCACCAGTAGTGCATTATGACCATTTACAATGGTACATTAATGAACCATACAATGACATTATATTTCCTGGTAAGATTTTGAAACCTAAATTTACCCCATTATGATCCCATGTTTCTAACCACTTATATTATTGTCATTTTATCAAAAATAAAAGTATTTTCTTTTATACTATTTGGAAATTATTTAGAAGCCCTATTATTTAGTTATTATGTATGTAATCTATATGGGCCACTATTAACCTTGTGATGGTTAAACCTAATTTGTAACTTGTAATGGTAAAACTAAAAGATGCTAAGTACACTTGGAGAAACAAATGAGTGGGGAGTCAACTCATCCAAGAGAGATTGGACAAGTTCCAATTGTCCCAGGCAACCATCATAGTATTTGGAGATTCAACTCTCCACCCACTCCCCAGGATAGTGTCGGATCACAGTCCCATCCTTCTAGATGTGCCATAGACATATTCCTTGAGGAGACCTTTCCACTTCGAGGTGATGTGGATAAAGCATCATGACCTAAGAGACCACATCAACCAATGGTGGCAACAATCCTTCCAGGGAAGTCCTTCCTACAAACTTTCCCAAAAGCTGAGGATGGTGAAGGACAACCTTAAAATATGGAACAAGGAGGTATTTGGAAACCTTTTTGAGAACAAGAAAGCTATGGGAGAAATATTGTCAGGCATCAAAAACAAAATTCAAAATGGAGCTTGTGACGAAGCAACCAGGACAGAGGAAAGAAACACACTAGCTGAATATCACAACATTTTGGCTTGTGAGGAGACTTTTTGGAGGTAGAAATCCAGAGCCTTATGGCTCAAGGAAGGCGACTCCAATTCCAAATTCTTCCATGTCACCACCCTGAGGAATAGAAGCAACAATAGGATCAGGGAGCTGACTAAAGGGGATGGCACTACCACCCAAGATATCCATGAGATCAGAGATGAAGTTGTCTCTTACTTTAGCTCCCTTATTGGAGATGAAACCCCATGCTTGGCCACTGCCAAAGAGTCCATGCTACAATTCATTCCTCAATTGATCAATAGTGACATCAACAAAAAACTTAATGCACCTTTCTTAGATGAGGAAATTCGACTAGTCCTTTTCTCCATGGACCCTAATAAGGCCCCGGGCCCAGACGGATTCCCACCTCATTTCTTTCAAAATTTTTGGGACATTGTAGGGTCGGATGTCTATCCAACCATCCAAGAATTTCAATCCTCCAAGCATATCCCCTAGAGTTACAATTCAACTTTCATTTCTCTCATACCAAAAGGAACAACCCCCAAATCCATGGTAGACTTCAGACCAGTCAGTCTCTGCAATGTCACTTATAAAATCCTCACAAAAGCTATAGCCAATCGCATGAAAGAAATTCTACCATTAATCATTGACCCATGCCAAGGAAGTTTGGTTCAAGGGAGATCAATCCTAGATGGAGTCATAACAGTTCATGAGGCCCTCCATTCAGTGTCTCAGACAAAAAAGGCTACTTTTACCCTAAAATTGGACATGAACAAGGCCTATGACCATATTAATTGGGAATTTGTTAATGCCATCTTGTTAAAATTTGGGTTCCACCCAGAATGGGTTAGGCTTATCAAAGGCTGCATCTACAAACCTTGGTTTTTTATCCTTGTTAACGGGTCAACAACAGGGTATTTCCAAAGTAGTAGAGGCCTTAGACAAGGGGATCCTATAAGTCCTATGCTCTTTATAATTGTTTCTGAAGCCCTCGAAAGAACAATCAAAGTTGCTTGTTTGGTAGGGCTCATATCTGGAATCAAAGCAACATCCCTTACCAACCTGGTCACCCATCAATAGTTTGTGGATGACACTTTGCTATTGACCCTGGATTCTATCAAAGAGGCCAAGACCATAAAACACATCCTGAAGATGTATGAGGATGCTGTAGGTCAGAAGGTCAACTTCAACAAAAGCAAAATCTACTTCCTCAACACCCTGGGTCCTAGGCAGGTCAAGATTACCAGGATATTGGAATGCTCCATATCCACTCTCCCCACATCTTATCTAGGCCTTTCGTTATTCACAGGTGCTTCGGTTGAGTCAATGTGGGACAATGTGCTAGAGAGAATCCAAAAGAAATTAATAGGGTGGAAAGGGCACCTATTATCCCAGGCTAGAAAAGTGACCTTGACTATGGCCTCACTCCAAAGCATTCTAGTATACTTTTTATCAGTGTTCAAGGCCCCGACCAGGGTGCACCAAAATATTGAATAGTACCAAAAAACTTTCTTTGGTCAGGATCGAAAGCAAAACAATGAATTCACTTAGTTGGTTGGAACAAGGTTTGTCAATCGAAAGAAAATGGAGGGTTAGGCCTGAGAAGAGTATCTCATATTAACACAACATTACTAGCCAAAAAAGCATGGTGAGTGATCACCAAGGTTGAGAATGAGTGGACTATGATTATAAAAAGAAAATACATCCAAGGAACAAATTTTTTGAACAACACTATTCAAAGTAGAGGATCAACCTTCTGGAAAGCCATCCTGACCAGCAGAGACATAGTCAACAAAGGTATGAGGTGGATTTTAGGAAATGGATAGAATATCAGGTTCTGGGAGGACAAGTGGGCTAGGGATGAAGCACTCATTCAGGACCCCTACATAGCCCATCTAAAAGACCATACTGATGAAATTCTAGGGCAAAAAGTGGTAGACTTCATGAGGCAGGTTAGAAACAGACCCATATGGATACCGATAAATATTCAAGGCTTGGAGGCCAAATTCAAGGCTCTAGAAAATATTTTGAGGTGGAAATTCATTCCTCTAGGAGGAGGAGAAGATCACATCCAGTGGGCAAAAATAGAGAGTGGATAATTCTCTATTAAATCAGATTACAAGCTACTGCTAAATCCTAAGGATTCTCCATTCCAGACTTAGTTAGTTTGGACCAAGAGGCTGATTTCCAAAATATTTTTTTTTTCATGGCTTGTTATTCAAGGCAAAATACTCACCATAGATAACATGCTAAAAAGAGGAATTATTGTCCCTAACAGATGTTGTCTTTGCAAGGCAAACTGGGAATCGATTCAGCATTTGTTCCTTGAATGTCCTATATCCTTGACTATCCTAAATGGGTTGTTCCAAGTTTTCAATATTTCTTGGGTCAAACCAACCTCCATATTTGAGGTTTTCCAGCAATGGCCCAACCCCTTTGTCAACATTAGGCTTCGATTCATGTGGAAAATTAGCCTCCACCATTTCTTGTGGTAAATTTGGCTAGAGAGAAACCATCGAGATTTCAATGAGTCAAGAAGGGATCCTGCATCAATTACCAATAAAATTCTTGCCTTTGCCAAAGAAAATGCCATCATTCATCCTTTATCCTCATAGTCGGTCTCTACCAATGAAAATCTCTTAGGTCAATCCTTAAGCATCCCACTTGAGGACACTTCAAGTTCCATTAAGCCCAATCCTAGACTAGATTCTAAGTGGCTTCCTCCCCCGCTAGACTGGCTCAAGTTGAACTTTGATGGCGCTGCCAAGGGCAACCCAGGTAGAGCCAAGGTAGGAGGAGTGGTAAGGGACCACCAAGGTCGCATGGTGCTTGCCTTCATAGAATATCTTGGAACTCAGACAAACAATGAAGCAGAAGCTAAAGCTCTATGGCGAGGAATGGAATTGACTAAAGATATCCAAGGCAGACTCATAGTGGAAGGTGATTCACTCAATATCATAAATCTTCTCAAGAACAATAGAAACCCTCCTTGGAGGATTGAGGCCTGCATCAAGGAAGCAAGGATCCTGTTAGGCACCAGAGGAGACACAGTAGTCCAACATGCCTTTTGAGAGTCCAATAAGGTAGCGGACAAGCTGGCAAACCTAGGAGTGAATGTTGATGGTTTAGTTACATGGACCTAGGGAGTGCCGCATGATGTGGAGGTTCTTATTCAAAATGAGTGCAGATGATGAGGATGACATGGATCATGTGTAGGATCACGATCACGTTCTCACATGATGTACATGTTGGACATCAATATCATGCCCAAAGGAGGAGGTGTATTTTTTGGGTATTTCGGCCTGTCAGGTGCACGGGAGTGGACAACATGGAAAATCATAGAATTTGGCATTTGTGGTATAGACACGTTGAAAAAGCAACCCACATTCTTCCTAGGGAGGACATTCACTACTGGACATGGTCCCGAGGTGAGCGGTTGGAGGTTTTCAACCACGATCTTGGTGGAGTTGCCATTTTAGGAGGGCCTTGTTTTCTCGCCAAGTTCACCATATCAAAAACTTCCATGATTACCAAGATAAGGGATCCTAATAGCAATAAGGTTTGGCATGCTGGCATGAGCTCCATGCTGATAGAGAAAGCCAAGTGGACCATCATCTAGGTGGAAGCTAATTTGGTGCACATTCCAAGACAAGGCACTCTCCACAATGATGATCCGAATCCGAGCCATGAGGGCATCCAAAAACTTCAATAAATTTTTATTAATAGCAAGCATTGGGGTATGTCGAGGATCATTAAGCCTGCTAGAGTGTTTTTGAGTCAAATACTAGTGAGGTTCTCGGAGGTAAGGCATGAGCATAAGGAAACCATGACCTACATGGAGCCAAGTTGTGTGGAGATGGAGCCATTGGCGAAAGCCATCCTCGATGAGAGGAAGTTCACCCCATTTTTTCACCTATTTTTGGGAGCAGACCATGAGATTATAGTGGCTATAATGGAGTCATGGGACAGTGGTTGAGTGGAATTTTGGGGGTGGGAATTCATTATTTATGTGAATATTCTAGCCACCATTATGGGACAATCGGCCAAAGAAAGGTCAATTCATAGACAAAAGCATAATTGGGAGGTGGAGTTAAAAGAATTCAAGGATACCTCCAAAATTTACAAGGAAGCAAAAAATGGCCTGTTAAGGACTGACCTCCCTACCCCTTGGAACTTTGTCATGAAGAATGTGATGGAATTCATCATAGCTAAGGACCCTGGCAAGGTCCTCCTTAGTTTTCATTACACTTTCATGAACTTTTTTTTGAGATGTAAACCCCATAAGCATTCCTCAATTCCTGATGAATTCTATGAACTACACCATCAACTCGTGTAGGAGCAAGAAAGGGTCTGACCTTCCTCTACACCAAGGCTTGTATAAGGTCATCTATAGTCATGTCATGGCCAACTCCCCCAAGTATGACCTCCCTCCCAATCCCCAAGCTAAAATTTCTAGAGGCAAGGACAACCCTGGACTGCCTAGGCCTTACTCGGGGTCCTCGACAAAGAAGAGAGTGGGAGAGATTCTGGCCAAAGGAGGGCCAAAAAGAAAAATTTGAATATTGATGACTTCGAAGGCCCCACAAGATCTTCACAGTGGTTGAAAAACAAGCAGGTGTAGGGGAGTTCAAAAACCTTCGAGGTTGAGTCTGAGGATGAGGGTCCTGACCCAACTAATCTGGTCCTCAAGCGCTATGTCATCACGAATTTGGCTAATATCATGCAGTATATGAAGGGGCTCCTAGATGCATTGACTGAGGTGTTCTTCAATGAAGGATACTAGGGTCGGAAGACTATGGAGGTCAATTCTGAGGTGGATGCATAGGAGGACAAGGACGATGAGGCGGATGAGGATGACAAAGAAGTCTAGCTCCCTAAGGTTGGTTGCCCTGTGTAGCTGCTTGGATGCCTTACGTAGGGGTTTTTTGGATGAAAGGATCTCAGGGTTTCTATTCTGTTGGTTACCCCCCTGCAAAGAGGGGTGCTTTTTGGTGGTTGTATTTTTGACTAGTTTTATTATCTACCCAACTATGGAAGGGTTCTTTGAGTGGCTTGTTTAATATCCAGTTAGTTGGTCTGATGTATGGCTGGTGGTTTAAGGATATTAGTAGAGTTAGAGGACTAAGGGTCCTCAAGACTACAAGGATTTTGTGCCTCAGCGCTAAGCTATCTTTTGTACAAAGGTTTTGGGTTAACCTGTAAAACCCGTACGTAATGGAATCCTTAACTTAACAAAAAAAAACATTGTAACTTGTAATTATTATAAATCTCATTTGTTGTGTTAGCTTAGATTTATTTATGTAATTAGGATTTTGGTATTGAAATAAATACCCCTTTCCCATGCCATCTATTTTATTAGTGTTTTGTGATTCTTATCTATGGATATAATAGTGATTATTTAGTGTGAAATAGAACCCACCATATTTATATCGCATTCATTTTTTTATGCTTTCTACATAAGGTTTGAGTGAATGGATTGCTTTTATTCATTACTAGAAATAGATATGAAGTTCAACATGGTATTAGAGCAAGTATAAAGCAATATTGCTTGGTCATGTAGGAAGTTTTTTTGAAGCTTCCAATATTTCTTTCAAATTCTAGGGAAAATTACTTTGTAAAGTCTCATGAGAATTTTCTACATAAGAGGCAAAGAGGATATTTCACCATATTTTTTAGCAATTATCCCTCCAATTATTTTGTAGATTTTATGTGTTATTAATTATCTAATTCATTGTTATTGAGGTTTATATGCAAATTCAAATTTTACACTGCATCTTCTTTCTTCCTCACAAAGAGGCCATGACACTTTGTATAAGGTCATGGGAGATGGTTGTTTTCTAAAATTTAAATCTATAGGTTTAAATTTTATAATGAAAACCATTCTCTTTTAAATTTTGGTACCTTTATTTTGCATTGGATGTGATGCCTCACTTCATGAAGGAGGTGCATGCTCATACATAATTACAGGGGTATCAAACTAGCTAGATGAGCGCAATATAGGTTCTTCTCTACCATGGAATGGGGGTTTGAATACACATCCACATTTTTTGTTAGTGTTTTAATGGAAATAAATTAGGGTAAGTTATAAATCCCTCACTTTCATTCTAGATTGAAAGCTTGATGATATAGACAATTAGTGCTTATTTAGATAATATTTAAGGGAGGTATCAGGCTTTAGATACAATCCATAATTTTTATTGAGAGTCAATATTTTCTATGGATAACTTGGGTTGTATTTTCTATAGAGGCATCAACAATTAATACACCATGGCACACATAGCCTAGCTAGACATGGAAGTAGGAAAAAGCTTTGGGAGCCAATAGGTCTTGTATTCTAATTGGCCTAAGGATTTTTATTTGAAGTCATCTTTTGTTAGAGGGTGTGGCATCCTAGTTATTCTTAGGGGAGATACCCTAGGTATATTAATGGTTACACTATTGCCTTGGATAGCAGAAGGTGCTTAGATCCTTATAGACCCAAGTTTGAACCCCCATATTTTCGTTGAAATTTATGGATGGATGATGTGGTTTCTTTGATAATATGGAAGTCGATGTAGCCCTATTTTATGTCATCAAATAATTTCTCTCTCTCTCTCTCTCTCTCTCTCTCTATCTCTCTATCTATCTATCTATCTATATACATACACACACATATACATTTGTATATATATATGTGTGTGTGTATCAAATTGACCAATCAGTGGTATATGTATATAAAATGTTATAATTTATTATTAACTATTAGTGTCTAGTTATGAATAGGTGGAAAATTATCAGTGGTACGATTGAAAAATAAATGGATGCCAAGTGGCTAACTAAGGTTAGATACAACAATTCTCAGGTTTTTGAGGCTTATTTTTTAAATTTAAAGGGCTATCAGTGCAAATATTTAAGAGGTTATAGATTTTGCATATAGAATCATTTTGATCCCATAACGTTTTGATCCCTTCAAATTGGTGTAATTAGTTTAAGAACATATTATAGTGTTGGAGGATGAATTATGCATGATAGTCCTCATAGTCTATAAAATTGTAAATATTTTTATGTTCATTTTGCTTTATCATTATTAATATTAGTTTAGATTAGATATTTTTTACACCTATAGAATATTCTCAATTGAAGGAAATGGTTTATTTTTGTGAATATCTATATTTTTGATTATATTCAATAGTGTTGCTTGTCTTAATGCTTTCAATGATAGTACACGTAATGCTAACACAAAAGCATAGTGTTTAGATGATAATTTTGCCAAAGATATAATAATGGTTATCATAGAAATAAAATATCTTGGATTATATTTTATGGACATATATGAAGTTTATTTATTTTTATAATTTGAATACTCATTTAGGATTTTGCAATATTTTTCATCTTTTAGCATAGCTTTTTTATATGTAGATTATTATTCTTTGCCCTTTTGAACTTACAATATTTTATTCATTACATAGTCATAACAATATATTTCATTTTGGTAGCTTTATTTTTAATAATTGTGTTTTACATTAAATAAAGGATAAATACACTCATATGGTATCGATTCACATTGGCATAATAGTACATGTTAGTTTGTTGAATAGTTAGGCTAGTATAGAACTTGTTTTACATATTCGTATCTATTGTATATTTTATAAAATCTAGAATCAACCATCAAAGCTAGCTATGTTCATATCTAGTCGATAGTGTAACTTGACATCATGCTTTCAACAATAGCACTAACAATTCTACTATGCTATCTCCATTTTCTAATCATTCTTTTTACAAATACATAAGGACAACCAATCTAGGTGTAGAATAAGTAAAATTAGAGGTACATATCCTTATTTGAGTTTTGTTATTTTTATCTCAACAATTTAATTACTTTTATCTAAAACTTAATCATACTTGGGATATAACTAAGACAATATTACAAATTCATTATCCATATTTTTTTTAATATTTTTTTTATGCAAGTGTACAAATTTTATTCAAAATCAACACCATTCCTTGAGAATTGGGTTAAACCTTTTTTTTTTTGTATAGTTAGGAGTAGAAATATAAAATTTGATTGGAAAAGACTATATCAAGTGTATCTTTGCACCTTATCCCTTTGTATATTGTTTTTTCATAAATTAAAAATTAAAATCTAAAATTTTATTTCTTTGCTTGTTAATTTGCATGTTACTTTTCATAGCCTTTGAAAAAGAAAAGAAAGATATTTATATAAAGGGATTCCTTTCTTTCTATCCTTGTTATTTTAGTAAATTATAAGATAAAAGTACTTACTCTTATATTTTACTATATTTCTCCAATTTTCCATCACATCCTTATGGATATTTTACCCTTTTATAAAAGTTATTATCTTATTCTATTTGGAACTTGTCATCCCTTTCACGTTTCTTTGGATTAAACTTTATTTCTCATAGTATACATATAGAAAAATTCTTACTATTATTCTAAAACTAAACTAACTCCCTAATCTAAGCTTGAAACCTTGTATCTTATCCATATTATTTGAGGTGTGGCCCATACATTCAAGATAAATTAGCTTAAAATTATAACCTCCTTCATCTATCATGCTCATATTTTTTATGAATTTGATCCGAACACCATACATTCCTTAAATTTTTATATATTATAAAGATAAAAGTTTGAATCTAAAAAATCTTAATTAATATCTTCAAAACTTAAAATATTCCAATTCTTAAAAACCTAATGTTATCCTATTATTGGAATTATTACTTGGCCATACAAAGATACTATATAAGAAGGGAAAAAAATAAGAAGAGGTGAGATAGACCTCCTTAGAATTTAAAAATCCAACCTTTGACCAAAATGAGGAAGATTCCAGAGGAACAACCTCACTTAGCTCTATCCCTAATGATAAGGATGGGGTAACTTTCTAATTAGCCAAAGTCATGACCCACTTTATCCAACAAAAATATTTATCTTAGATATTTTAGAAACCTCTTCTATATATAGGAATAGCCGAAGCTATGAACAAATAAATAGTCAGTCAAGAGGTTGACCCAAATGATTTTGTAATAAAACAACATCAATATTAGAATAATTTTAACACTAATTTCTAAAATTTTTACAATAGAAACAACATACATGAGAACATTCATTGTAAAAATAGATTTCATAATAATAAATCTAGTAAAGTATTATAGATCTATATTCTAAATATAAGAATAATCTAAGCCACTCAAAGAGGGTAAAGTCTCTTATCCTCTTAGAGAGAGAAAATTCTCTTATGCATACTAGAGGAGATAGAAGTTAGAAAAATAAATTCATTATTAAGATACATCACATCACTTCCTATACATAATATAAAGTAACAAAACCTAACCATAATACTAAAAGGACATTGTACTAATATAAAGGTGTAATCCTATCAAAATAAACATAACTGATGTGGCTACTTCAAGTTGTTACATGCCCTTACCCTTCAAAAATACTTGTATTTAAAAATGGCTAGAAAATGTTTTTTGGTTCCCACCTTATGTATTCTTCAAAATGATGCTACCATTTGATGAGTATCTCATACACTCAATGTTACTATATATTATGTATCTATGAATATAGCACTAATTTCAACTTTAGTTCTATACAACCTTCTTCATCCAACTCTAGGAGGTCCATTTAGGACTATACCTTCTAGAAAAGTACCTACTTAAGATAGGAAACATGACCAGATGGGTTCTGGAGGCCAGTTTAATCTCCAACTGATATGCCACATACTCAATACTATGAACCATATTATAAGGACCTTAGAATATGGGTGCAATATTTTGGTTGAACTTAATCTTGAGATTAAATCATTTATATGGATGGAGACACAAAAATACCATATTATTAGTTCTAAATTGTTATTCTAAGTAGTGTAACTCCTATTACTATTTTATAAAATATTGAGCCTAACAAATATTATCCTCAAGGAGCTTGAGAATAGGCTATAATTATTGTAGGAAATTATCCATTTGACAAAAACATCAATGGACCCTAAAAAAATCTTATAAGGATCTAAGTTTTTACCCATACAAAGTCTCAAATGGGGACATATTAATTGAAATATTATAAAACAAATTATATAAACACTCTACTAATAAAATCCATTAAATTAATTGATACTACTTATCTTGGGAAAAATATCTCAAATATTTACGTAGACACTTATTTACAATTTCTATGTCCATAAATTTGAGGGTAATAGGAAGAGTTCATATTAAGATGAGTACTATTGAGAGTGAAAAATTCCTTTAAAATATTTCTAGTGAAAATAGAATCATGATTACACACAATAAAATTGGTCCTCTCATATAGTTTGAAAATATTCAAGGAAAACCTTGTGCACCTTGCTACCAGTGAATGGGTGTTGTAAGGAACAAAACATGGGTATACTTAGAAAGGTGATCCACAACCAAAAGAATCACTATTTTACCCTTTAATTTTAGAAAACCTTTGAAGAATTCCATAGATATTTATTCCTAGTAATGAACTAAAATAGGGAGGGGTTGTAATAATCATAAAGAGTTATCTATTTCACCTTGTTCCATTGGAACACTTCATGTTCTACCACAAATGATTTAATGTTGACTTTTATACATTTTCAAGAAAAATATTGCTTGATCCTTTGATATGTTTTAATAAACCCAAAGTATTCTTCTAAATAAGAGGTATGAAATTTCTAAATGATTGTGTGCTTAACCTAGGAGAACTAAATGAGATAAATTTGGTCCTTCTTCCATAGAATCTCATCAGGCCAAGAGAACATTAGGTTATGCGTGTTTTCATTCTCAATGTCATGAATTAGAAAAATAATATTAGGATCCAAATGCCATTCCTCATTAATATAGGTGATCTAAAGAGAAAGAGTATTGGATATAGCATGAAAAATTATAAAATCTTAATACTTGCAAGAAAGAGCATTGAAAATAATAGACAAATAGCTTGGTCAAATATTTTTTTGCTTTGGAAAAGAGATACTATTCCAAAATGTACTTGATAATGCTATGATCAATTTTGATAATGAATGTTGACCCAAGAAGTAAGGCTTCTATTTTTCCACCACATGAAGATGGCCAACATCTACTAATAATAAGATCTACCCAAGTTATTCTTGGAGAGTTATTTGATTTTGTAAGGTAGAGGTTGATCTTATTATATTAATATAGAACCAATACTAGCTCTAGAATCATAACATTCAATGATGAAGGGATTAATAAAGTAAGGGATATCATTTTTTTTGATTAATTGGTTTAAAGAAGGGATTTTGAAAGGCTTCTTTAACCTTTTACAAAGAGAGAAAACCCATGGAGATGACCCAGAAGGGAGATCTCTTAAGGGCTACTATCAACATCAGGAAAACATGGGTAAACCCTAAATATAGACAAAAGACCAAATAGACCTTCAAGGTCTAGAAGGACACAAAAAATAGAACACCAAAAAAAACCTTCTCAATCTAGAAGGATAAAAAAATAGAACACCAAAGCAGACCAATTGAATTTCTTTCAATATGAATGAAAAGGAAATAAAAATTTAGTTTCTTTCAAATTCTAAGGGGTTGTGTAGTATCATTAGACCAACCAAAGGCATCCTTCTTGGTAGAAGACATCAAGGGAGCTACAATATTTGTATTTTAAAAAAAAATCTAATAATATCTACTGAAACCTAAAAACCCCTTAATATTCTTAAGAGATTTAGGCATTGGAAAATCTTACATTACCTTAATCTTGTTATGATCCACTTTGACACCTTTATGAGATACAATATGATAAAAATAATAAAATTTCCAACATCCCAATAGATGTTTATAAATTTTTATATAATTATTCCTACTTCTAAAATTGAAGCACTTATTTAACATGATACAAATGGGCTTCCTAAGATTTGTGATAGACCAAAATGTCAATAAAAAGACCAAAATAAATTTCTACATGAGAGGATAGAATATAGAATTCATTTAACTTTGGATATTTAAAGGTATAAAATACACTTTTTGGAATATCCTCTTCTCTAATCCTAATTTGATGAAACATAATATAAATATAGCTTTGAAAAAAACTAAGCACCATGCAACTCATCTAATAAATATTTAATATTAGGAATAAGAAACTTATATTTAAAAATGATATTAATGAATGGTATAAAACTTAAGCACATTAGGAAAGTCTTTGTTCTTCACTATCATGACTAGGAAATAATAGAAACTGGTATCGGGGAATATAATTATTTGTTCAAGCACATTTTAAATCAACTTATTAAATTTTATTTTTGAGGGTAAGGATATGCAATAAATATAGACATTTGGTGGCTAGATTCCTAAAATTATATGGATAACATGATCATGCACCCAATTGGGATAAACACACTTAGTATTCTTAAAGACCTTAACATATTTTTTAAGGAGTGAATTTACATTAGAAGGAAGAGTAGGAAATGTATGTTTAGTGGCCATGAAACCCATGTAATAAATATAGTAAAATATAGCATTGCTATACTTATTCAACAATTTTTCCATCTAGTGATATCTGACCACCTTGGATGATGGGGGTTTCATTTCCTAGAGATATAAAATCCTTACATTTTCTATCCACTACACATATATCTATTATAGATTCAATATAACATCCCTATATTGAGACAACTATTAAGCCTAGGGACAACATATGCACTACCCAAATCCATCATAAAAAGTTTTCCATTTTGTGTATAAGTACCCATCTAGAGGTGGAAGTTAGAAATATGAACCATGCATGGAGTATTATCATCATTATTAATCAAAAAATTGAAATTTTATTTCTCATTAGAGTTGATATATAACCTTAGGGGTTTCATAATATCATGGATGCAAAATTTTTGAGTGCTACTTAAATTAATCAAAATAGTAACCTACTATTTTTTTAATAAAACCATGTACCTTGATGTTTTGAGGGGATCATATTCCCATTAAGACAAATATTGAGAGGCCAACATTATTTATACCTTGTTTGGAATTCAAAATTTTGATTGGTTACTCTTAAAATTGTGATATTGATACATCCTCATCTTCAAAACTAACACCCTTCCAAGTGGAAAATTTACCTTTCATCACATGCTTGACCTTGTGGATGCCGCGATTTACATATAAGACCAAAAATGGTTGGGGGTATTTTTTACTATGGTTATTAAAGTAAGTCTTATAGGTATTTGAATTGTGATCTGGTTAGAATATAGGTAGTTAGAGCTTATTTTTAGCTACTCTAGATACATGCTCAATGTCTTAGAGGGTATACAAATTAGACATATAAATTTTGCATTAGAATTCATCCTTGAATGTATGCCAAAATATTGAAATAATCACTACAAGATCTAGATGATGTATATGTGATGAAGCTTATGCATTTTACACAATAATATTCCAAAGTCCACATTTTATTAGTCTACATAAATTTAACCATATAATAGGTAGAATGTCCTTATCAAAATTTATTAGTAACATATTCTTAAGTTATGACTAGGGAGAGGATAGCCCCAATATTATAGTTCCAAAAGAATATATTGATGAGAATGGGTATCAATATTAAGAGGTAGAGAGCATGTTGGAAATCTACATAAGCATGTGAGGCATTCCATTTTAAAAATTCATCCTCTAGGATCCTCATAAAGAGGTATTATATCAATTTTCAGGATTAAAAATCCTAAGGCTATTCTAGAAGATCCTTATACATTTTTAACATTACTTGTATGAGCACCGATGAAGGAATGTGTATGCCTTGGTCTATGATATACCTAGTGGTGAGAAATGCACCCTAGATTATATAGTCAAGATTGGATGGTTCAAAATTTCTCCCTAGCCAAAATTAGGAGAAGGTTGGTTCCTTGTTGTAAAACAAAAAAAAAATGAGGGAAGACTAAAGTGAGAAATAGAGGGCTAGAAATAGAAGAGACAGAAATGTGGCTTAAACATGTATGACATTTTGCTAATGGGATTGCCACATCCTATGCAAAAAACACTACAATGAAACTACATATAGGTCCTAATAGACCAATCACCAAGCAAATCATTGCCTAATATGAATTAAGCTAAGATCATATCCTCTACTACTCCAATATCCCTTAGCAGCCTAAGGAAGCTTTTACAAAAGAAAGAAAACCATATAATCAAACACTAAGCATCCCTAATATTCTAATATGCTGGAGTGATAATCCAAACAACTTAGGCTTAACAAAATATATCACCCACAAAGCTTTTATAGAAATATCTAGAGCTTACAATGCTAGGAAATATCAATTTCATAACACAATGCTAGCAAAGATCAAATAACAAGTTGATTCATTAAAATTGTAGAGAAAAATTACATATTATATAATAGGTAAACACTCAAATTGCCAACCCTCATACTAAGGATAATTAAGTTATTTATAATTTTTAAAATCCATAGAATCTAGATTAATAATTATAAATATGGCCTCTCCTAGGCTTAATACATGTATGTACTGACACAATTCAGGTTTCAAGTATAATCAACTTGTTTGAGAAGAGTGGGCATCCTTTTCCTACTCTATCTTGGACAACTATCTTGATCCTATAAAAAATCACACTTATTAGTAGTCATGTGTCTTTAGCAAGCCCATGCCACTTGAGCACACTCAACTTCTCTCCACTATGCTTTATTGCTATTCCACCTATCATACTTACAAGAACCTTCATTCATTATCAATAGGGACTGATGCCACCCTTGTAGGTTCCTAAGACTGGATATTGCTTTCGTACCCAATAAATTTGATTTTGACAAGTAAAGGGTGACCTAATGGTTATAGCTTATGACACAAATAATTTTTGATGGAAGAGAGTCATTGCGATGTCTTTTATCTTTATCACTATTTTCTAAAAACTTTGGTCCATTATCAAGGTCTCATAGTACTAGCTAGGACTTTTGATAGACTTTGCTAGCATCATTTTTTAAAAATATTCAACCATCCCATCTTCTAGCTACTTGAGCCCTGATCACTAAGGGTTTTGGGCACTTCAGATCCTAACTCAACCAAAAATATGAATAATCTTAGTTTATGCTAAATTTAAAGTTCCTTCAATCACCCCTATTTCGATATTCTAAGTGGTCAAGCCTCTTTATCTTACTCAAAAATTGATATGTCCAGTGACATACAAATCATGACCATGTGTTTTCTCCTAGCCTCAAAATTTCTTGGTAACAGTAGTGCTCCAACAATATTTTCATAGCCTTGTTTATGTGAACCAATTATTGGCCCACATAATTGGTTTATCTCAAGGATTTTTCTTGCAAAAAGGAGAACCCAATGAGCTTTGTCCATTGGGCAATGGAGTCAAAAGAAATGAGAGAATATCTAGAGGATAAATATTTAGGGCTTAAATGGATTTAACAAGGAAAGTGGATAAATATTTTATGTGAGGGGTTCCATGACTTCAATAGGGGCTTTAAGATGTATAATGAAAAATGTCCTTAACAACCTCTAGGATTCTATGTGATAGAAATGGGAGGGAAAGAACTAGAATTGGCTGAGAAAAATTGGAACCTATCCTAGGAGTAGAAGATTAAAATTGAGCTACTAGAAGAATTGGAGTAGGTACTTAGAAGAAAGAGAATGAATCAAAGCAAATAAGAGAAAAAAAGAAACAATAGATGGAGGAAAAAAAAGAGAAATATATTGGAAGATTAATAAGAAGAAAAGGAAAATGGTGAAACCTATATAATGGTGCCTTTTGGAGAGTTGTATTCCTTATGATAATACTCTACAATTATTTTCTTTCTTCAACCTTAATTAGTTTTGTTGATCAAGAAATATCTTCCAACCCCTAGTTATTTCTATTGATGTTTTGCTTCTTGCTTGATTTTTGATGGTTCATTATTATTCTTTTCTAGTTTTTTTTTAAATTCATGTTGAACTAAATTCTTTGCCCAACCTAACATATTTGCTTTATTTTATTCTAGGTGAAGAAGTTAAGAGATTACATATGCCAAAACATCTTACATCATGATTGAGGATGTCTATTCATTCTATAGAATTTAAGATAGCATGAAACACTCAAGAGTTGCGTGTTTCCACAAATTTTAATGTCCTCTAGATGCTTGTAGTTTCCATAAATTTAAGAAAAACCTTTGTATGGTTAAGCAGGCTTTGATAAGCTTACCAACCTCTCAGAAATTTCCTCTTTCCTTTCTCTTTTTTTCTTGGGATTGTTTTCCCTTATTATTGTTGCCATATCCAGACAATATATAGACCTGAATTCCAAAAGAACATGGTTGTATCTACTAGCCTACTTCTTGGATTGAGATATTTACCCATAACTACAAGTTGGATGTAAACATTTCCACTAGAGGAACCTTTTTATCTAACACATGGATGGCTATTGGGTTCTTACCTATGATAAGGTATACTTTAGCTACCATCAAGAAGGCTAAGATTCATCATTCTTCCAATCTAGTGGGTTGACTAATCCTCGTGGCATAGGGATTTTTAGGCCTGTATGCAATTTTTGTTTAAGGCTTTCGCTTGTGAGCATATTTGATAGAGCATCGGTAACTTCAAGAACTAGTGAAGCTTTGGATCCTCTCATGCTTCCTTAGCTTTGATCTACAATATGGAATTTATGAATAATTATATTTATGAGTCATAAAATGGTGAGATAAGGGGTTTCCTTATATAGAAATTTCCATATTGGAAAGTCGTTGAAGCTACACACTTGATTTAGCATTACTTTTCTGGCCAACTCATGTGAATGGATATTTCAAGGCAATTGAATCAACAACCATATTATTACTTGTCTTGAGACTCCCAGTTTGGTGTAATTTTCAAAAATTTGCTTTGTGAGGATATTATACAACTCCCTATTTAGCAAATGACTTTATTATATTTAGCTATAATAAAATTTATTTACATGCTTCCTATTTACACAAAATTTTGACATGCCTTCCCACACCAACTATATCAGACATTGCTACCTCATCAGAATCTACAATAACCTGACCATAGAATCCCAAATTTTTATTTTCATGAGGATTCATTGTTTAGAAAAAATGGATTATATTGGAAAAATTTTGTTATTAGGTTCGCTTGGAAGATGAATGAGTTAAAAATCCTAAATGATATACAACATCAAAACTTAATGAAGGAAACATTTCTTCATCTTGTGACTCCTTTGTTAATTTTTCCATGTATTTAGGCCTTTGTGCCAGATTGGAAATCTACTTTTTATGAGTTCCTAGGCTCATGCATACTGCTACCTTGGGATGGTGTATGAAAACTTTATTGGTTGATGGTAATTCTTGTGCTTGATTCCCTATATTCTTTATATGCTCTTGCTAGAACATGTGACCTGCTAAATCTTGAAACTAACTATAAATTAATTTTAGATTCTACTGAGTCCCCATGTCTAAATAAATTACTACATTGGGATTAATCATGGGAGATTAATTCTCCATCAATTATGCCAAACCTTCTACCAAATCCTCTATCTCCACCTTGGGATGCTCCAAATGATTCTTAGCCATATTGTAGTGTTGTTCTTCATACCTTTCTATGTAGTAAGGGCTATTTTTTTTACCATATATTTGAACCTTCTTGTTAATGCAAGGAATCACCATGTGAGTGTAATATTTTGATAAATGACCCCTAACTTGGTCATGAGATACCTTTATATGCATAACCTAAATAGTGATGACATATCCACCATTATTACCTCATGGATTGTTGAAATATCTTCCAACTTGTGGAATGGTATTGGAATATTTTTTACAATCCCTATTGCTCATACTGATAATCCATTTAGGTGCTATATTAATAAATCACTACAACATGGTTAGATTGTACCCTAGAGATAATTAAAAGCCAAAATCAAAGAATAAAGGGCCTGCAATCAATACCAAATTCAATGAATATGAGTTGAATGTCATAAAATATATATCTCCAAAGGGTGACGATGGGTGTGAAAACCTTCACACTGTACCAACAAGTTGATCACCCAAACTTCATAAGGAAGTGATCCAAAATAAACAATTTGAATCCTTTTTGATGATATTGAAGCTAGAACTTGCTCTTGATAAAGGCTAATGAAACTTTTTAGTGATAACTAAAAAGGCTCTACCTTAGGAGGGGGATCAACCCAAACATCATATATAGTTTAATCAATAATAATCACTCTCATCTGTATTGGTTTGGATATATAGCCTTTGGCACCATATGCATCATCTCTCCTCCACATCCAAGGATATCCCTAATAGTGGAGGATAGTGAAGAAGGAATCAACAACTAGGGCAAGGAAATGGAACCTTGTGATGAATCTATGCTAGTGGATGCCAAAGGACATATACTTCCCCTTCCCTGCATTCATAAATAAAGGCCACTAAGGTGAAAACCTCTTTGCATCAACAAAATACCTAATTGAATTGGTAGTAAATTGACACACATAGAAAAATCCTAGGTAAAGGCCCTTGGTCCCAAAGATTAAGCATCATCAATATTGATTTTGAAATAACATAGAAAGCATGTGGTTGCAAGGTAGAAGTTGGTATGGACAAAAGGGGAAAGAAATGATAAAATAAAATGAAGGCAAAAAACTTGAATGAATAAACAAAGAGGAATAATCAAGATTTTTTATAAAATACAGTGTAGAGAAAGAAATTCCAATAAAACCTTCGATAAAATGACTCATAGAAACTATCAAGTGGCACTAGATCAATCAGTTAGATTTCTCAACATTTCAAGGAGGAGACCTAGGTTCGAATCTTGCCAAAATGATATAAGGATAACAACCAAGCATTTTTGTAATATCACTATGTGGTGATTATGTAAAATGAGTAGGGCCCATTTCAATTCCATATAACCCATTAAAAAAAATACTCATAGAAAATTATAAAAGTATCAAAGGAGAGAGGAAAACACAATTTTTGACAACACAAAAAAATACCCTATAGAATAGATAGAAGTACCAAGAAATAATTCCAAAAAGGTTGGTAGTTTTGGAGACAGACAAATGTATTAATACTAAAAGGGAGGTCGGTGACATTGCATGGACCTCCATGAGAAATAAATAAATAAATATAATGCACCATTATAAAGGAAAAATAGGTTATCTACTAGGAAAATTTTGGATTAGAAAATCAGGAAAAGGTAGATAAGATATTAAATATGAAATAATGGGACCTACAACCATGATAGCTACAAACTGACAAAAATAATATTCAATATTCAAAATCCAGAGGGTATCCAGAAAGTCAAATCATCCTACAAGTTTTGGAGGGAAAATTTCCCTATTGTAATCTATAAATAGTTGTAGTTTAGACTATAGAAAGGATTAGCAAGTTTGCAATTGTATTCTTTTGTAGGCTTTCCTTTTATTTATTTTTGTAAAAAAAATTAGCTCTTGATAAACTTGTGGGAAATATCAAGCCCTCACTTTTGGCATAATCTTTGTAATTATTTTCTTGCATATACATGAAATCCCTCATCAATTTTTGGCTTAGACATCTGTGGCTACCTACGGACCTATTTTTGTGTGTATGAATGTGTCTATAACATTTTAATTATTTTGGGTTTTATCAAGTGTATGTATGTGTGAGGGAACTACATCTATTTTTTGACTAATTATCTATCATTGGATATCCTATGGGATCTACCTATTTATGCATTCTTATGGTTGGTAACTCTCATTTGTGAGTATCTGTGTCAAGGAGAGGAAGTGTTCATTTTTAGAACATATCGTTTAGGCCTATTTTTATATATCTTAGCAAATACTTTAGCATATCACCCCATTTTATTTTTTTTGAGTTATTTCTCTTTTTATCTCTTGCACCCCCATTTTTCTTTGTTGAGTTCAACTATGCCTGAATGATCACATCTTAACAAGGAATCACCCTTGTAAAAATCTCCTAGAGGCCCTTGATCGAGGCAAAACCTATGCTCTCAATTACAAACCCATTGTGTTGCTCCCTACAAGGCATGATTGCACCACCAAGATCCTATAGCATGCTTGATGGGATTCTAGTGACATATATTTTGTCCCATATCACAACAAGAAGTAAGGATTAGAATTGGTGAGGGTCTTTGTCTAATTTTTCTTATTGAATAACCTCTTTACTAACCTGGTGACTTTGCTATAGAATGAATACCAAAATAAGCCATTGTTAAGTATACCATACCAAGGTTTGAGTGAAGACCTTAGTATACCTATTGTTAAAAAATGTAAAGTTGTATTCACTTGGTGACTCCACCATAAACAAGAAACCCAAAAATATTCAGATGAAGAACCTATGATTGGGTTTTTATGTTTGTAAATTATGATAAAAGTTGTTGCCATTGCCCATAACCATTTTGCAAAGAAAAAAAAGCACAATCCATAATATGGCTACTCCACCTCTACCACTACCTCCTAGAGAATTCATTTCCTAGAATAACAAAGGTCCATTGGTACCACTAGCACTGAATGAAGTATGGGAGGAAATAACCCAATCTAATTTAAAGTCTCTCACCTATTTTATTGGGGAAGATCTCACCACACCCATCGATCACCTTAACCATGTGGTGAAGCTATGGATAATCCATAACATATCATGGCAAAACATGGATCTAAGTTTGTTGGTAACCTCTTTTAGAGAAAAAAACAAAGAATGGTACATCACACTACAGCCTAGTTTGATCACCTATTGGGACTAGATCAACATGTTTGTGGAGAGATTCAAATAAAATTTGGATAGGGTATCACTTATAGAACAAATGATGATAATAAAAAGAGCTCCCATAGGGTAAGTAGAAGATTTTAACCTTAAATGTCAAAAATACTAGCATAGAATACCTAAGGAGATGCATACCAAACCATGTATAATGCTTATATACTATTTGAAAGCTTTGAATTATGATTTTTCTATGACGATTAAGGCTACAGGAGGAAAATCCTTATTAAAATCCCATGAATTAGCCATCCAAGCTGAGCATGATTTGATTTATATAGGAAGACTAACCCTTAGACTTCCTATGCATATATACCCCAATTTGAAAACCCCAAATTTGGTTTTTTAGCCAATAACCCCTCAGTAATCCTTAGTTGATATGGCTACATACACTCCAACCTCATGAATCCCTAGGGACCTTGAGAATGTTTCATCCCACAAGTTTCTTACATTAATAGTTAATGAAATATTAGGTATGAGGAGGGAAATTAATGCCCCAATATATCCTTATTAGAACAACTATAGGCCTCCCTTCCCAAAAGGGAACTAGGGTTATAGAAACCCATCCAATGGATATCCTAGAACTCAGTTCCAAAAAAATAGAGAAAATGATCAATCATAAGCCCAAAACCAAAAAATATTCTTGGTAGTGGTCTCTCTATATAAAAAATCCCTAATAATGTTAGGGAAATAGCCCCTATACAAAATAATTATATAGAGGAGCCTACATCATGGTATTACCTATCCCCTAAAAGTTCTCTTAGCCAAGGCAATATGGGAGAAACATCTCAGCTTTTGGCCACTATAGTAATCAAGATGATGTCACCCTAGGCATCCATTCTATACTCAAGAGATAAAATCTAGATACCAAAGCATATATATATGCTTTCCATGTCAAAACCTAACTATGTTTCTCAAGTGAAAATATTAGTGGCATGGGATGAAGAAGAAATGTATGTAATATCTAATCAGATGGATAACCTAATGGCCAAAAGAGCTTAGGTCCAATCATATTATCTAATTAGGTCTAAGAAGTGGGTAATGGAGGAAAGGAATATAAGAAATCCACCAAATCTTGGTACTTAACACAAGTCAATCCAATTAGAACAACAACCTCTAGCTACCATATCCCAATGGTTAAGGATACATGTGCCTCCTACTATCTCCCAACAAAGTGGCCTAAGGATCCTAAGAAGCTAGGATAAAATACCCAAAGGTGGCTTGGGACTATCTATAGCTACCTTTCAAAGAGCCCCATAATTCACCAAGCAAAGCACCTTAGTGATCCCAAGGTACCAATCATCACCACTAGAACCAACCAAGAACACCCAACTAGTTCAAGATATAGCACATCCATAATGCAAAAAAAATAATAATTGCATTGGGATTGAGATATTAGTCAACAAACAAGTGTTATATAATTAGATAGTAGGCAAGTTAAAATAGGATTTGTAGGAAAACTTTTGATTTCCCTATATTCTTACCTAGACCAAATAGTTACACAAGATAGATCAATAATCGATCTTCCCCCTTATTTCAATATTTACCTATCAAGAGAATTCACTATAAAGTTGGAAGGATATATGTCTAGATTGGTACCTGACAGTGTTGAGAGAAACATATGAAACCAAAATTAAAGTTTTGACTAAACCTTTGCATCTGCATCATATAGAGAAGCTTTCATTATTATAATGAAGAAATGATCAAATATTCATGGCTAAAGAAGAATGACCCAACCCTTATGTAATGATGGATGAGTTACAACCATGTGTTCTAGAGGATTAGATGAACTAATGGGAAATAGAAAGTTGGGAACCTACCCCCCCAAAAATATATAGTTAAATAAGCATGGATTAGGAATAGTTTGAAATGAGACCCAACCCCTAGGGAAGGGGCATGTATATATATGCATAAAAAAAAATTGTTTTTGCTTTTTGTAGGATACCTTTTCAAAAGGAAAATAGCCACAAAATATATTAATAGAGCCATTCTTGGAATCAAAACCAAATTAGAAAAATTATCAAGACAAGTTGAGCAACAAGTTTACATTGGCCAAAGAATGATTGCACATAAAATGAATATAAGCTAGAGATTTTGTTACATCATATTTAGCACAAAAAGAAAAGCTCATCCCAATAAAAGGATAATAGAATAAGGGAAGGTACTAACTCATATGAGATGAAACATAATAAAAAAATTGTCCCAACTCTAAGAACAAAAGAAAATTATAATAGAAGAATGATACTATCCATAAAGGTACACCCTAGTAACTCCACAACCAATGGATAAAGGATTTTATATTCCGAGTTTATCTCTTTCTAAAAATAGAAAGCCCCTTGAGATCTGCCAAAGTTGTAGTGAGAAATCACTACAACATGGTTAGATTACATCCCAGAGATAATAAAAGGTCCAAATCAAGAATAAAGGGACTAATCAATACCAAATTCAAGGATTCTACGTTAGGTATCACTAAAGAGATATCTCCAAAGGGTGAGCATGGGTATGAAGACCCTCACACTATGCCAACAAGTTGATCATCCGACCCTCATAAGGAAGTGACCCACAATGAACAATATGAATCCTTTTTAGTGATATTTGAGCCAAGCCTCACTCTTGATAAAGGCTAATGAACCTTTTTAATAATAACTAAAAATGATTTATCATAGGAATAGGATCAACCCAAATATTATATATAGCTAAATATATAAGACTCACTCTCATTTGCATTGGTTTGGGTATGAAAGGTTTATCAAGGTCAACCAAAGTGCTTGTGTTGCTATCCTCTAATGAGTGGTACCATGCTAGCACTTTGCCTTTAAAAGAGAGCACATGAATTCTTACCATAACACCTTCATGAATAATGTCATAGATGATATCCAAAGTAGTAACATACTAGCAGTGTTTATAAGCTATATTTTTGCTTCCATTGTAGGTGGGAAAATCCTTTATAGTAGCATGAGGAATATAATGGAGATTAGGGATATTCTTGGGTATAACACTATTCTAGGCTAGATATATGTAACCAACCATGGATTTAGATGTGATGTGCTAGTGTAGGTCTAAAATTCATACACTCCATTCCTCTAGGCTAATGGATCCACACCTCTAAGGGGAATGGGAGAATGATAGGTCTACACCTCGAAGAGAGACACTTGAGTTCATGTCTTCTTTGGTGATTTTTCGATGAATTGGGTGGGTTTACCAGGAAAATTTTTATGGTAGTTTCGATGCCTAGGTTTTGGAGTTTTTTTTGATGTGTTCCTTTTAGAAAGTCTCACAATCACCTAGTATTTGGCCAATATGCAACTATATTAACCTATATGTAATTTTGATTCATATGAAAACAACACACAATAGAAAACAAAACTTTAATGGACAATGCAATGCTTAAAAAGTGAGTAGAAACTCTGACATGTATTCAGAAGTTTGAAGAAGATTTTGATTTTTGATTACAGACAAGATCATACGTAGTAGGGCAAGATCATATGATTATGGTCAATATCGTACGTACGATATGAGATTGTATTGTTCGATTAGTGATCGAATGATCCGATCTTGATAGAAACCTGCAGTTTCATGGGTATAGTGCAAAATACAAAAAACAAGAAATGCTACTGATCCTTTTAAGCATGAATTAGATTAAATATCGGCTATTGAATGACACAATGAAAGAAATCAACATATGAATGCTTTAAACTATATGAAATGTGCAATTAAATGCGAATTGGTGAACTCTAGGAATGCAAATGATTAAATATGATGCTATATGAAATAAAAATGATAGATAGGATGATAAATATGCAAAATGAGATCTTAAGAAGTGCAAACTAGCACTCGGGGTTACCCCCAAGTGATCTACATGTAATATCATACAAAAAGAGCAAAATCATACAGACAACACAAGATCGTATCCTTCGATCCTAGATCATATTCCTATGATCGACGATCGTATCCTCTGATCCTACATAAAATAGAAAAATATCTAGGTCTAATGTAGAAATTGTAGTGATTTGAATACAAAAATTATGTGTATGGGATAGGATATTCAAGACAAGGAATGCTTGATTAAATAGGTT
This sequence comes from Wollemia nobilis, assembly GCA_028583015.1. Classification (NCBI taxonomy): domain Eukaryota; kingdom Viridiplantae; phylum Streptophyta; class Pinopsida; order Araucariales; family Araucariaceae; genus Wollemia; species Wollemia nobilis. Next base: position 2,206,584 of record JAQPPZ010001870.1, read on the forward strand.
ATAGTAGGAAGTGAAAATAGGTTGAAAAAAAAATTGGTTGCAACTCCTTCCAAGTTGGGACTGATCGACTGGATTCACTACCATAACTACCGCATAGTTGCACAGGTAAAGACAAAACATATTATAACCAATTTGTCGATTAGCTAAACTAAGCAATTTCTATTTTTGAATAATATCATACATATGATCAGGGATCGTATTGTATGATCAGGGATTGTATCGTATGATCACATCGAGATTAACTCTGATCTTAGCAGGAAGACATAAAAATCGAGGCAATCAACTTAAAATCAATTTTTATAAGTTGTTTGTATTTAGTGCAATTATTATGTGTCAAATTTAGGGTGCTACATTTTACCTCATATTTAGCGTATTTTTGAAAAAAATATGGTAAATAAAATAATAGCACACTTTTAATATGATCTCATACTTTTAATATGATTTAAAGCAATTTGATACGATTTTTCTACATTTTTATCTGATTATTTGATGATAATTTTGTTATTTTATTGTTATTGATAGATGGCTGAACTAAATAACCGAGAGTGAAGACATGCCACTCTCCAGGAAGACTTGGTCACTCTCTCATTTATGGAGAGAACATTATTAGAGGTAGTGGGGTTGAGACATGTGGCAGAGATTCCACATATCCCAATAGACATGAGGGTGTTGACGACTTTGGTAGAGAGGTGGTATCCAGAGTCATCCTACTTTAGATTACCGATAGGGGAGATTAATCCCAAACTAGAGGATTTTTGGAGGATCCTGAGGCTACCATTGAGGGGTGCTAGCATAGTTGCATCTGGAAACCAAGGCCAGACATTGAGGAGGTTGACAGAAGACCCTAGTTTCATTCTTATGAAGGGTGGGGTCATCATTGACAGGCTTAGGGAGATAGAGAGGATCTCCTATTTGACAATTTTTTTGAGTGGTGTCATGGGAGGCCTGGTAGTGAGCCATCTTAGTGGACACCACCTACCCTAGACACTGGCAGAGGTGATCTATGTTATGCATGACCAGACCATACTGTTTGCTTAGGGTCCCTTATTTCTCTGTAGGATGTACATATTTTTGCACAAGGTGGTCTACAAAGGGGGAAATGGATTGATACTTACATCGTTTCTACAAGTGTGGTGTTGGGAGCATATAGCTATCTAATGATCTACATGACTTCCTCTTGTTTGTGCAATATATGGCCAACCCAGGGTAGAGGATGATAGAATGAGGGTCTACTATTGGCCTCTATAGAGAGGACAAAAATGATGAGTTAGCCTCGATATAGCGAGGCAAATCATGGATGAGCTACTAGTAGAGGATATCACCTAGAGGTCTTGGAGGGTGATACCAGGGTGGGGGGAGGATGCGTTTGAAATGACCTATATTAGATGGACTATATGACTACATATGGACCAGGGGGAGTTGGAGTTGCACCATTTTAATTGGGTGCAATGACATTTTGGGTTACATTAGGACATTCCTAGATATAGGAATGTCACATATTCTAGAGTTACTCAAGACTATACTACCATCAGTGGGACTCCCAATATATCAATTTTTTTGGATCCTACACCATATTATGAGCCATTACAGATGGTATATGGTGATGATGCTGGGGTGATTGACATATGCCATCAGTGGTATGCGATGATATGTCCTACTAGATTGACCCTACCTAGGAGTGCCATAGAGTAGACAACTGACTGAGTTAGACAATGGTGCTCAGCTAGTCAGTAGCCAGGGACATAGGTACCCCCTAGGTGATAGGGTCATCACACTAGAGGTGGACACCAGGACCATTTGATGTGGGAGAGGACCTTTATATTTGAGAGATTGGATAGGATAGGAGAGAGGGCTAGGGGGGAGAGGAGGGTCTCTTCTCAGTAGATGGTGGATGACAAGGCAAAGGAGGAGCATGTAGGATCTCCTCAGTAGGGTGATGTACCTGAGATACCTGATAATGGCAAGATGACTATGGAGGAGGGGATAGCAGTGAGATGGTTGCTCTATAGGCAGAGGTTACCAGGATGATAGAGGAGAATGCCTCCTAGAAGAATAAGATTGAGTCTCTAGAGGCACAGGATATGGGTTTGAGGAGTAGGATTCAAGATTTAGAGGTACATCTTGCATAGGCATGGGCTCAAAAACAGGCGAGATAGGAATCTAGGGATCCAATTCCTACACCTGCTCAGTTAGTGCAGTTAGGGAGGAGTGACTTAGAGAGGGCATTGAGTCAGGTGCTTTAGCTGGTGGGTTTCTATCAAGGTTTATATCATGTAGTAGTGCCCATGGATTAGAGGTAGCCAGAGCCTCCGATGCTTGACATACCTAAGACTTTGAGTCACTCCAGATCTCGATCGACTTCTAGGACAACCACTACTATAGGAGCAGGGGGGTTTCGAGCACCATGATCCCCTAGTGGAGATGATGATGCCCAGAGTTCTAGGGCTTCTAGGGGATAGGGGTTTATATATGTGGGGATTATTTTTGTACTATATTTTTGGTGATTGAGTATGCCGATGTTGGATATTGTGGCATACCAGTCTGACTTTGTTTTGTATATAGACTTTCGAGATATATATATTGATCTTATTTGTGCTATGTGACTTTGTATGATTTGATTGCATTTTATTGAATTTTTATGATGTTTAAATTTCTTATAATCATGCTTTTGATTTAAGTGTTTTGATCATGCTTAAAATGAAAATGATTTGAATTTTTTTTGTGTAGATGTGTTTTTGAAAAGATGTTTTGAAAATATGTTTTGGTAAAATTATGAAATAAATGGATTAGCAATGTTCCTAGGAGGATGTTGTACTATTATATGACCTTTGGTGGAGATCAGTGCTCGCTAGGTCATGAAGCGAATCCTGTTGTGAGGAATTTTGTATTTCTAATAATAGAAATGTTTTTGTGGTGCTCAAGTATAATATTGAGGCTTATGATGATAAAAGATGATGTTTGATTTTGTTTTTGAGAAAAATTGATTTTGAAGAAATATTTTGATAAGGTTTATTGTTTGTGAAAACAATGTGATTTAAGCATGAAAATTTGGGAGGGATGACTTGCGCTAGGCATAGAATTCTTAGTGTGACAATTTTGAGGACAATAGTTACTAATAATTATACCATCATCACAAAGTCAAAAAATGCAATGCATGATAATATGAAATCATTTTATTCTTTAAGATATAGGTTGATATGCAACAAATCATTTGTGTCACATATTTAAGAATATTAATAAATATGGAATGTTTTAGACCTAAAAATTGAGAAATATGACTTGCACTAGGCATAGAATTCCTAGTGTGAAAATTTGAGAAGAATAATTCCTAGGAATTATACCATCATCGCGAAGTCATGAATGCAATGCATGATAAATGATTTTGTACTACAAGTTCTTTTTGAAATAAATTATTTTTGATGATTTTGAAAACTTTTGAAATATAAATGATGAACTAATGTTGTCTAACAAACTTCAAAGAAATATTTTAGCTTATTTCTAAGACAAAATCAAATTTATCAAGAACCAGTGTGTGATAAGTGAGTTCATTATCCATATTGATTTGACACAATGATACAAAATCTCTCAAGGATAAAATGTGTGTGATTGTGAAATTAATTTTTTGATTTTGATTAAGGTAGTGATACAAGCAAACTTTTATGAACCAATGTGTGTGCAAGTGAGATATTCATTAACCATGATTTTGTGCATGCCATTGTACCAAACTACTATGTAAGTCAAGTTACCAAAATCTAGCTAATCCACAAGCGGACATTGGTCTGTACAAAAAAGGTCACTAATGTGATAAACATGTCACCATGCGAAAGGGATTAGCCAAGTCCAAGTGGGTTGGGCACAAACCACCTGTTATGGGGCTTACCTCATGGTTTTAAAATAACTGAGGAATTCCAAGGATTCAAACTCACTACCCCCTTATTTTCTTCTGATTTTTGGAGTAGGGATTCTTGTCCATTTTTGAACAAGGGGATTTTATTGCTTTTGTAGTGGAACTACTTTTTTTTTTCTTTTTTTTTTTTTTTTTTTTTTTTTCGGATACTTGCCCAGATTAGACATAGAGCAAGGGATTTTATTCGGGTAGGAGGGAGCTTGTCCTTTTGCCAATTCTCAGTATTCTAGACCATGCACATAATAGGATAGCAAGGGAAACTTTTTTCTTAAGGAAACTAAGACTACTATGTAGTATCATTTTTGAATTTTGCAACCAATCATATTTAAGTTGTGAGAATGTGTTCTTGGTTCAAGAAGTAGCAAGATCATTTCCCAAAACTCAAAATTTATTTAATGAAGTAATAGTGCTTTTCAATACAAGAGAGATTTATAATCAGAGTGACAAAATCAACATTATGAAAGATGTAAATTAAGTGCATGGTTCAAGATAACTTTTGAATTTATCTGAAATAAAATAAAATATAACTTGAATTTTGGGAAAACAACACACACTGATGCAAAGAATAAAATTTTAACAATTTGAAATATTTTTGGAAATTTTTATGTTTTCTTGATTTTTTTTGGTATTTTGATAATATGAGAATTGTAAACTAAATGATGAAGAAGTTATTTACAAGTATGTACAAAAATGGAAATTTTTTTCTAGGCATAATATCTTTTGAGATGCATAATATTCATTGGCTCCTTAAGTTCTTTTCCTTCTAAGGTGGCCAAGCGATATGCACCTGATCCAAATTTAGTAGTGATGACAAATGGTCCAAGCCAATTAGGTTGAAATTTACCTTTTAAATCCTTTCTAGCATTTGTATTATTTTGATTTTATTTGAGTACTAAATCACCTATTTCAAAATATCGACAATGGAATTTCTTGGCATATGATATTTTGAGTTTGTCTTGGTAAGAGCGAAGATGCTCTAGGGCATGAATACATTTTTCATCTAGAAGCTCTAACTGAATTAATATGCTAGCATGATATTCATCCCCTACTTTAGCATCCTAAAGTAAGAGAGCTAGAGAAGGAACTTCTAACTCAAATGGAAAAACTGCTTCAACACCATAAACCAAGACAAAAGGTGAGGCACCTATAGGAGTATGAACACTAGTTCGATAGGCCCACAAGGTAGGATATAATTGCATGTGCCAATCACGACCTATTTTATTAACCAATATTTTTAGGATTTTGATTAAGGTTTTATTTGAAGCTTCAGTCTAGCCATTTCCTTGTGGATAATAAGGAGTAGACCATCTATGTTGAATTTTATATTTTTGACATAATTTCTTAACATCTTTGTTCTTGAAACATGTTCCATTATCTGAGATGAGAGTTGATGGGATTCCAAATCTACATATGATTTGATTAAAGATAAACTTAGAGACATGGACTCTTGTAAGAGAAGCTAATGGCATAGCTTCTACCCACTTTGTGAAATATTTTGTTGTTGTTATTATAAATTTATGACCATAAGATGAAATAGGATTGATTTTACCAATAATATCTAAACCCCATTTAGAAAAGGGCCAAGGAGATGCAATAGCTTGAAGTTCCTAGGTAGGAGCGTGAACAAGGTCTACATGTCTTTGATACTTTTCACAATGATGCACATAATCATTAGCATCCTTTTCCATGGAAGGCCAAAAATACCCCATTCAAAGGAGTTTCTTAGCAATGGCACTTCCACTAAAGTGTCCTCCACAGGATCCATCATGGGCTTCACTTAAGGATTTCTTAGACTCTTCTAAATTAAGACATCTTAATAGGATACCTTCAAAGGATATTTTGTATAAGGTATTACCAACAATTACAAAGTGAACAACTCGCTTACATAATAACCTACGTTGGTTTCTATCTAATCCTTCTAGGAAGGTTCCATTTTGGAAAAAATTAAAGACATCTATATACCAAGGTTCTGGGGTTGTTTCATTAATCAAAAACACATCTAATGGCTCTAGACATGACTTAGAGGAAGTGCGATCTCGGAGTTGGTGAATAATGATAGTAGCATACTCATCATCCAACTCCAAAGGTAACAAAGAAGTAGCTACAGCCATGGCATCAACGACACGGTTGCTAGTGCAAGGGATGGCTTCTAAAGTTACTTTCTCAAACAATAAAATAAGTTTAAGAACATACTCCTTATAAGGGTGGAGCTTCTCATCTCATGTCTGATAAACTTCATTTATTTGATTTACCACAAGCTAAGAATATCCAAAGACTAATAATATTTTAATTTTTAAGGCTAAAGCGGCTCGTAATCCAAGGATTAGAGCCTCATACTATGCAGTATTATTAGTATAGACAAATTGTAATTTGAAAGACAAAGGAATAAGGTGCTTTTGTGGAGATATTAATATAATACCGACACCTGCACCACTCATGCATCTAGATCCATCAAAATATAAATACCATGACTCAGACAAATCTTCTTCTAAGTTAAGGCACTCATCAAGAAATTCTATAGTTATAGGGTGAGTAGACTCTAAAGGTGCAGCAACTAACTGATCAGCTATAACTTGGCCTTTAATATATTTTTGGCCAATAAATGTAAGGTCAAACTCACTTAGAGAAAGAACCCACTTAGTTGTGCGTCCTAATAAGTAAGGTCTACTCATCAAGTACCTTAATGGATCAGACTTAGCTATGAAAAATGTTTTCTGACTAAGCATATAATAATGCAACTTTTGTATAGAAAACACAACCACTAAACAAATTTTTTCTAATGGAGTATAGTGGGTTTCATAACTTATTAATTTTCTGCTTATATAATATGTGGCTTGCTCTTTCTTTTCATCATCAATTTGAGCCAACATCCATTCTATGAGGAACAAGCACTGGAGGGGTAAGAAGATACTGTTTAAGACTCTCAAAAGCTTCTTGACATTCCTTATCCCATTGGAATGGGATATTTTTCTTAAGTAATTTAAGAAAAGGTCATATTTTATCCACCAATTTATCAATGAAACGATGGATAGACTATAATTTACCTTGTAAAATTCTTAATTCTGATATATTTTTAGGTGGTGGCATATCAAGGATAGCTTTAATTTTGAGAGGATCTATTTCTATACCATGCATAGAAACAATAACCCCCAACAATTTTTTTGATTTAACTCCAAATACACATTTTTCAAGATTTAATCGAATCAAATATTCTCTTAATCTATCAAACACTTTTCTTAAATCATTAATATGCTCTTCCTCTTTAGCTAAACGAGCTATAATATCATCTACGTAATCATGTAGAATATCATACATCATATCATGAAATATGTATGTCATAGCTCTTTGATATGTTGCTCCTGCATTATTTAAACCAAAAGGTATTACTTTCCAACAAAAGGTACCCCAAGGTGTAATAAAAGTTGTTTTGGGTTGGTCTTCAGGAGCTATTCTAATTTGGTTGTATCCTAAAAAACCATCCATGAGGGATAAAATCCCACTCATGGCTGTAAAATCTATGATTTGATCCATATTAGGGAGAGGGAAATCATCCTTAGGGTATGCCTCATTAATATCTCTGAAATCAGTACACACCCTAACTTTAGTGGCTTATTTTTTAGCTACTGGAACAACATTTGATATCCATTCAACATAATCAATAGCTTGGATAAAATTTACATTCAAAAGTTTTTCTAACTCATTTTTAACTAGTAGTGCTACTTTAGGATGCATTTTCCTAAGTTTTTGCTTTACAGGTTTTGCATCGGGGCACACTACTATATGGTGGATGACCATAGAAGGATCTAGGGTTGGCATATCTGCATATGTCCAAGCAAAGACATCAACATACTCTATGAGAAATGCTATATATTCTTTATGTATTTCTTCACTTAATTCTACTCCAATTTTGACCATGCGAGGGTTTTCCTCTGTACCAATGTTAACTTGTAAAATATTTTTTTATCACTATTTGATTCTCTTTCAAAGTTGGGTGGTGTTGGTGACACCCCCATTTCTTGTAATTCCTCTAGGGTTAATTTTGCTAACTCTTCTTGAGGAGTAGTTGCTTCAACATGGGCTATGCATGGTATAGACCCATCAAAATAGAATTGATTCTTTAAAACTTCATCAACAAAAATATCATGAAAAATATCTCCCTCCAAATATTCATCTGGTTCAACAATCATGTTTGGGTATGCTATTGATAACATATTACAGGAAGATATCCTTCTTCTTGATTTAAGCAATTCTTTTTGTGCTAAATATTCTTCATATGTTATAAGGTGATCATCATCCTTATATGGGAATGGTTGGGTTTTTTTAGGAATGTAGCCAATACCACATTGGGCAGGCCATTCTTCAACTTCCAAAGGTTCTTGTATTCCATTTTCAAGAGGTCCTAAATATTTACCTCTGTAACCCATATCACACATCATTTGTTTTGATTTTATATATCCATTAGAAAATTAACATTTAGCAAAACCATTTTGATCAATTGTGATACTCACAATATTAATTTTGCCATAATCATACCCTATGTAGATAAAGGTGCAACTCCCAACATGATAAATACTTCCCAACTTTTGTGGCAAGCCCATCGTTTGGGGAGATGGCGGTAAATTAGCTAGCACTAGGGAGTCTTGAGTGGCAAAATTATTACTTTATCCTAAAGTTGTGAGTATCGAGGATAAATCCAATAATATTTCATTCGAAGTAGGATATGAAGTAGAGGGACTACCTTCTTTGATTGTAGATTTATATGATGTAGTTTTAGATGATGAAGGTGTTGATGATAAAGGTGTTGAGGATGAAGGTGGGCTAGGATATGTTGATGATATAGCAGGACAAAAAGGAACTCCTATTGGTTTTTCCATGACATACATATCAAATGGTCTAGGATCACCATGTATAGTAACTAGTTGATTTTTAAATTTAAACTTAACACACTAATGTAATGTAGAGGGTACCACTCACATCACATTGATCCAAGGTCAATAAAAAAGTATGTTATACGATGTAGGACAATGTACAACAAATACGGTCGTATCCAAAATTCTTGGGCCAACTTGTAATTGAATCGATAACACTCCACATGTTTCTTGAGTTTCATCATTAAATGCTTTTATAATCATTTCAATATTTTTTAGATATTCATTCCTAAATCCAAATCTTTGGAAAAAGTTATATGTGCATATATTTAATGATGATCCATTATCAATTAAAAATCTTTTTACATCTACATCCCCAATTAATACTGTGATGTATAGAGGATTATCTCTATACATGCTTTGAGGAGGAATATCTTTATCTAAAAAATCTATGTAATTTGTTCCATTAGAGCTTACAACATTAACCACAACATCAGGTTCTCTATTTTGTGGTACCATAATTTTACTTAAGGTACTCATTAGTTCTTCTCTATAGATAGGTAAAATTCTCAAAAGATCCAAAAGAGAAATTCTACCTGTGATATTTGCTAGTTTTTTCATTAATATCATAATGAGATTTCTGTTGTGAACTTCATACATTATTCCCTTTTATTGGTATCTTTAATACAAATGGATTTGTTTTCTCATTTTGAGTTTGAGTTTGTGGTTGAGAATTTTGATTTTGAATTTACTGTCTAGTAATGGCTCCAATAGTACTCACAAAATTATTATTTCTTATATAACCAAAATGAGGTCTAGAATTTTCGGCTTGTTCATTTGTAAGCATTTATTGAGATGATGGTTGAAAAGTCATTCTCCTAGGGAATGGTTCTTCTGGAACTAATGAATCTGTAATGGGAGTAACTTGATATGATTCATATTCAAAACTATTTGAGGTAATCTCTAGTTCACTCCCTATTTCACTTTCTATGTCACTTTTGGTATCCTCTGAAGATGACTGAAAATATTGTATTAGTCTAGTTGTAACTATAGATAAAGTAGGTACATAGGAGGTTTGCAAATATTTTTGTGGTAAAAATCTACTAATGGTTCCTACATATCAAGTTGGATGAGGAAAATTGTGATGATCTACTTGATTTACTGCTTCTTTACCATGCTTATGTAAGGGATGTTGAAAAATATATAAGTTTTGATTTGCATTTTGATTTGTTTATTTTTTAGTATTATTTTGGGTATTATTGTTTGTAGGAAATTGTTGAACTTCCATTTTACCTTTTTCAATCAAATCTTATATCATGTGCTTTAATATTTTACAAGAATTTGTAGAATGTTTGTCTACTTGATGAAAATTACAATGTAAATCAACCTTATATCCAACTGCAGTGGTATCTGGTTGTCTTACCTCAGGTAGCCATATCAAACCTTGTTCCAATCGTTGAGGTAAAATCATTTTTAAGGGTTGATTTAATCTTGTAAATTCTCTTGGTGGCTTATCAAGAATTTTCAACATAAATTTCTTTAAGGCTTCTGTAGTGTTGACCATTTAAGTATTTCTGCTATCAGTAACTCCACCCACTACTTGCTTATTCTTATATTGGTTCTTAGGAGTTTTATCCTCATGTTTATTCTTAAATTGTGCTCTTATTATGAGGGCATATTCTACCCTCCTAGATAAATCAATGGCTTTGTCAAAGGAGGTTATTGTAGCAGTAGAAAGTTCATAAGATAGTTGTTCTTGCAAATTACCAATAAATATGTCCAACATCTCACGATGAAGTAATGCAAAATGTAGTTTACCTAAGAGTTTTCTCCACTTAGTCAAGAATTCATCAAAACTCTCATCTTTACCTTGTTTCAAATTGTATAAATCTTTAATCAAATCAATGAATTTTATCAGACATGAGATGAAATGCAGGGTAGACTTAAAAGTGAGATTACCTTCCTCATCTGTGTAAGCTCTAGTTGGATTATCCATTTCATCTTCTTTATTATCTTATTCATCTTCTAAAGGTATATAATCTTCAATGAGTACCCTATCATCAATGTTTTCTTGGTCTTGTTCATCAGTCTCTATTTTTTTACCGTTCCTTAAGACTTTAGGCATTTTGATTTTAGGATTTTTATCTTGCAAATATATATGTTATATATATATGCTTAAAAGTTTGTGGTATATATGTTATATATACCTAAATAACTAAGTATGAAAATATGTAAATATTTTTGGTTTTTTATATTTTTGAAACAAAGCAGAAAATATAAATTATAATATCCTAAATATTATATCTTAGTCTCCCTAAAAGTGTCTATAGATATCATTAATGGGTTCAAGTTCCTCTAGTGTCATATAGTGTTCTTCCTCAAATTGGAAGTTGGATTTCATTTTTTTTTGTTTAGATAAGATACTATAGCATTAATATCGGGTTTTACAGGTTGACCCAAAACCTTTTACAAAAATCAGCCTAGGGTTGTTGATGAACATGTCCTTACTAAGGATCCTATATATGTAAAATCTACATGCCGCAAAAGCCATTACATCCAGTAAGGCACATAGCATGTTATAAAAAATAAACTTCCCATACAAAATTTTGGGTATACCCCAAGAAAACACACCTGCATCATAATTACAAAAAAAGAAATAGACACATATCCCTTCCTTGAAACAATGGAGAAACAAAAAGTTGCAAACACACATAGCAGAGTATTGAAAAAAACTCCCACAAGCTCTGTATTGATAGTTACTCTTAATAATTCTTTGGTAATTGCTTTCTTCCATATATGAAATTCTTTGGGACCACATCATGTCTTGGCCAATCAGCCTTGGATAAGTGAATCTATTGGCTAGATTTATGGTAGTGGCTATCTGGTGGTCCATGTCACTCTAGTTCAAAGTCTTACATTACCATTTCTTTCCTTCCCTATGATTATCAATCAACCTCAAATTACTAAGATGACTAGGAGCCATGTTATCTAGACATGTGACTATCCCCATTAGTCTTTGTGGTATTTCTAAGCAACATCCACCAAGACTGATAGCTCGAATAATTTTTATTGTGAGTCCATTTCAAAAAAGAGACATGAATACTCATAGCCTTCAAACTTATAGTGCCTTCCCTGTTGGTAAATTTGACTATCATTCTTGGAATTCTTGTTGAATAAGCTCCTCTACTTCACTCGAGACACCATGTTCCCATTTGAAAAGTCCATCACCATCGACACCCAAATTGGCCATCTTATCAACAACTTTGTTAGCTTCCTAAAAGACATGTTGGGATTTTCTGTCCTGTCTTCCTTGGAAAAGGATCCTAGCCTCTTTAACAATTGTTTTAATCCTCCAAGGAGGTGTTTTCCAATTATTGAGGAGATTTATAACATGCATAGAGTCTCCTTCTATGATAAAATTTCCTTCTAAATCTTGAGTCATTTGAAGGCCTCTCCACATAGCTCTAGCTTCAACTTAGTCGTTCGTCCTTTTTCCTAAATATTCAAAAAATGCAAGCATCATATTCCCTTTATGATCTCGTGAAATGCCATCAGTGCCTACTTTTCCAGGATTATCCTTAGCCACTCCATAAAACTTAAGATTAAACCAACCCGTAGGAGGTGGGGACCACTTAAAATTGGCTCTAGGGTTGACTACCCTATGCACAAACTCATATAACAAGCTTAAGATTAAATATTGAGAATTTATGGTCTCCTATAGATGAGGTTTATGACTATCAAAAGGGATAAGGTTCACATTATCATTGGCAAAGGATAGGATCCTGGCAATGATAGTTTGATGATCATGGATGGACTCATTAAAGACTCTATGGTTCCTTTCTAACCACACCTGCCAAAGATAGTGATTGAGATAAATTTTACACATGTATTTAACTCTTTGGATTGAAAATGGGTAAGGCCACTAGATGAACAAATCAATTACGATGGCTAGGTTACCACTAGAAAAAAAAATCGAGTACGATGGCTGGTTTAACCCAAGAAATATTGAAGGCCTAAAAAACCCCACTTAGGACAGTCAAGGAAAAAGGGCACTCAAGGAAAATGTGATAAATGGTCTCCCAATTAGCCCTGCATAGATAACAATGATTAGTGATACAAATACCTTTATGCATCATATTATCAATGGTTAGAATTCTTCCTTAGACAACCAGCCATCAAAACTAATTCGTTTTGGAGGACAAAATCCTCATCATCAGGTAGAAGCTTGTAAGATGATTTAACAGTGAACTGCCCATTTTACGTAGGAGCCCAGGTCACTTGATATTCCTTGGGTCTCATGGGGATAAAATGTTGCCCAAAAATGTTACAAAAATCATTTGATTCTACTTGAAATCTCTGAATCCTTATTTGTTTCCACTTCATTCTACCTCTGTCCTCAACAATATAATCAGAGACTTTTTTGCCAATGACTTATTTCATGATATCTCTGATTCGGGCTAAGTTAGGATACTGCGTCAGTGGTTCGTCCTTAGCACACCTGTCATTCTAGCAATTTATCCTCTCACCATTGCCTAAACCCATCTTAAAACTTTTTTGATGATTTCCTTACGATTGAGAATTGCTTTCCAAAAAGCAGAACCTCTGATTGGAACTGAGTCACTTAGAAATTCCATATTTTGAAGATACTTTCATTTGATGATAGCTATCCATTAATTTTCTTCACCAAAAATTAGGTGCCATTCCTACTTAGCTAGTAAATCTATATTTATATGAGCAATTCTCCTCAGACCTAACCTCATTTTCCCTGGTTCTGCACACTTTGGTCCATCCTACAAGGTGTATTCTTTTTTTCTCCTCTGATCCAGTGCATAAAAATTCTTTTTGAAGTTTCTCAAATTTCTAGAAAACCTTCATAGGGGCTTTGAAAATGGAGAGGATATAGTCTGGAATGCTTTGAAGAGAGGCCTTAGTGAGGGCCAGCTTTCCTTCTTGATATAGAAATGACCTTTCAATTCAAAAAGTTTTTTTTGCATTATTTCAATAACCCTGTCCCACATTTCTTCTCTCGGAGAACCAATGAAAAGAGGGAGACCAAGATACGAAGTGGGGAGGTTTGCTATATCACACCCTAAAATTTCTACAATCCTTCCTTGCCTCTGAATGGGGGTGTTCAAGAAATATAACTTGCTTTTATTGAAATTAACTTTCTAACCAGCAACATCCTCATAGAGTTGCAGGATGTATTTAATTCTTTTGGCCTCAACCACCGACGCCTTAGTCAATAGAAGGGTATCATTGATGAATTTTTGGTGAGAAACAACCCTAGTGAGAGATGTTGCCTTGATTCCTGATATTAGCCTTGAATCACAAGTATTTTTGATGGTTCTGCCTAAAGATTTTGCCATAATGATGAATAACATGGGGTTAATAGGGTCCCCTTACCGAATTCCTCTATGACTTTGAAAGTAACCAACAGTTGTTCCATTAACTAGAATTGAGAACCATGCTTTAGAAATGCATTCTTTGATGAAATTAACCCATTGGTGGTGAAAACCAAACTTAAGGAGGACATCAATTAGAAAGTTCCAATTTAGCCTGTCAAATGCTTTGTTCATATCAAGCTTGAGGGCAAAAATAGACCTATTAGTCTTATGAGCAGAGTGCAGAGCTTCATGAACTGTGATAAATCCATCCAATATTGACTTGCCCTAGATAGATATTTCATAGAATGGATCTATGATGTGGGGCAGAACATCTCTAATTCCATTTGTAATGGCTTTAGTTAGGATCTTGTAAGAAACATTGCAGAGACTGATTGGCCTAAAGTCAACCATAGATTCAGGGGTTTGCTTCTTAGGAATTAGAGAAATAAAAGTAGAGTTGAGACCTTTTGGGATATGATTGCTTGCTTGGAATTCTATGAAAATAGAAATTACATCCTCACTTATGATATCCCAAAAATCTTGATAGAAACAAGGGGGAAAGCCATCGGGTCCCGAGGCTTTGTCTGGATCCATGCTAAACAAGGCTTCCTTAATTTCCTCATCAGAAAAGGGAGCTAGAAGCTTAAGGTTTATATCCTCATTTATTATTCTAGGAATGGATTGCAAGAGAATATCTTTGGCCTCCTCATTGCACTGCGATTCTTGACCAAGGATAGAATTGAAATAAGTTACTGCCTCTATGATTTCTGTTAAGTCCTAAGTAATAGAACCATCTACTTTTTTTAAATTTTTTATCTTGTTATTGCTTCTGTTTCTAAGCATGGTGACGTGAAAAAAATTAGAATTTGAATCTCCATCTTTCAACCAAAGAGCCCTTGATTTTTTCCTCCAATAGATTTACTCATAGGACGAAATGTTATGAAACTCTGCTAGGGTTATCTGTTACTCCTGCCTAGTAGTTTCATCAGCATCACCATGTTGAATCCTCTAATCAATTCTCTTCAAACTTTCAACAACATTTTTTTATTTTCAAAGAGGTTCCCAAAGACCCCTTTGTTCCAAGTTCAAAGCTTTTCCTTAACAAAATTTAATTTTCCAGTAAGTTTAAAAGCTGCACTACCCCTGATAGGCTACTGCCACCACTGAATTAAGTTATCTCTAAAACTATAATGTTTGATCCACATAGATTGAAATATGAAAGGTTTCTTGAAGGACAAAGAGTTAGGGATATCCAAAAAAATGGGATTATGATTAGAGGCAATTTTAGGAAGGGCTTGTAGGGTAGAATCACCGAACAGAGTTGTAGCCTTCTTTGATAGAAAAAACTTGTCAAGTATTTCTTGAATGAGATGACACCCTATCCGTTGATTGCTTGAGGTATAATTCACTCCTCTAAGTTTTAAATCCATCAACATTTTAAAGTTCACAAAGTCATTGAACTCATCCATGCTCCTGATAGGTGGTCCCTTTCCACCCATTTTGTTTGAAGGAAAAAGAGGAGTGTTAAAATCCCTAGTTAGAATCCAGGGGACATTATGGAAGATTTCACTCAGATTTCCTACGTACTCCTATAGTAGAGCTCTCCCTTGAATTGAAGTCGAGACATAAATATTTGAAACGATCCACGACCTGTTGCTATTTATTTTCTTAAATAAAATACTAAGAACCCTATAATATTTGTGAATAATGGTGCCTTCTACTATTCGGGGATCCCACAAAGTCATAAGGCCTCCAGATGCTCCTCTAGATGATTTGCAAACCATCTCCCCTTGATTCTAGATTTTTTGCTACTTTTTTTGACTGAATCTCATCAGTTTTTGTTTCTTGCAACATGATAATAATTGGATTCACTTGATTTCTTATTGCACTAACTTCCCTGTATTTGGGCTGGCCATTAAGGACTCTCACGTTCCATAAGAGGAACTTCATTTAAATTGTTTGGGATTTCTTCCTCTCCCCCTCCCTTGAGGGAATTTTCCTAATTTGTTGACTTCAAAACCCGGAATAACCTATTGAAACAAGGTTCTCTATTTTCCATTGGCAATGTCATTATCAGTTTTAATTTTTTGATGCTCAGCATTTGATATTATCCCTCTTCTTTTTTCACTGCCAAAATCTATAGGAGACTTCACAATGCTCCTGGTTTGTTTAGGACTAAACTGGGGGGAGGCAATTTGTTGTAGAACCAGACTGCCATATTCCTCAATCTAAAGAGTTTCACATATCTCCACCCCTACATCCAAATCTTCTCCTTTTTTCCTGTATTCCCCTGGTCTGTGGGACAACTCCTCAGTAGGATTCACCTGGTTCCTAGTGAAGATGTTAGGGAGATGAAATTTTTTATTTTCCAATGCCTCAACTTTCTTCCTAAGTTCCTCAGCATTAGGGTTTGGCTTTGGGATGCCCACTAGGATTGAAGTATTTTTAGCATTAGGGTTTAAGGATCCTAACTTGGATGGGGATTCTAGAGATCGGGCATTAGGGTTTGGCTTTGTGATGCCCATGAGGCTTACAATAATTTTAGAATTAGGGTTTGAGGATCCTAACTTGGATGGGGATTCTAGAGAGTCAGAAAGGTTAGCCTAAAGTTTCTAGGCTTCCATGTCTTCCAATAATCCTCCTACTCCCATATTAGATAGAATTGAAAATTTATTTGAAACTAGAGGATTGGAACTTACCTAAGTATTTTGGTTGCCAACAACCTGTTGTTTTCATTTGTCTTGATGGGACCCTACACCCTCTATTTTATTTTTTTGGTAGACATAGTTTACCTGATTGAAATCACCTTTTCTAGGGAAACTCCTCAAATTTCCTCTGTCTAGCATTCCATGCTTCTTATTTTCTCTATTCATTGCCAGGTTAGGGCATTGATTGCATATATGTCCTTGATTTTTGCATTCTACACATAATGCCAATTTGTTCTCATATTCTACCAACTATTTTTGATAGTATTCTCCATACTCTAGCTCCACAAACCTTGGCAATTCATTATCCAAATTAGCATTTACGTAGATTTGTGCATAAGTCATCCTTGTCCTGGCCAAGGTTGCATGGTCAATGGAGATCATGTCCACTATAGTTCTGGCTATTCCCTGCAACCAATATTCATTAAAGAACTGGGTAGTTAGACTCGGGAGATGAATCCAAATAGGGTCAATGTTAATATTTTACTTTTCAGGGTCAATATCTTCACCCCATCGTCTGAGAAAAGGCTCCTTTTGCCCAAAAACCAAGGACCTCATGTTAAAATGTGGTTAGCATCTTCCATATTGTTAAAACTAATAATGAAAAACCCTCAAGTTAGAGCTACCAACTCCAAGCTGCCTATCGATCGCCATTTACCCGTCGCCCAAGCCCTGATAGTCTCCATGTCCGGCCTACCTCCCAAAAACTTGCCTACCAAGGAGAATTACTCCATTGAAAGAAAAGGTCTCATGGAACTTATTGAGGCCAAAATTTTATTATTTACTAGAACTAGGGGTGGAAGAGTCTCAGCAAAAGATAGCCACTTCTTGGGCCCTACATTGTCCTTCGTATATTTTTTGTCGGGGTCATGGTGATATTATCAACTTCAAGATCTCGACCATAAAAGTAGACTTCGTGACAATATTCATGATAATGTACTACCCTAGGAGTTTTGTAAAATCTTGTCCTATTATCCAAGACTATTTCTTGATCTTCTACGTGTGCCAAGAACTTGTGCACTATTATAGCATTCTCAAGGTAGTCATCAAAGGTGTAAATGGTTGAAGAAATGCTAGCTCTTTTATCTGCCAACCACCTCTCACATGCCCTTCAAATATCAAAGTAGCGAGAAGCAATTTCAAGATCCAGGATTCTAGCTAGGTCAAACCTTATAATTTGATTAAGTCTTGGTTTGTAATATTTTATGATCTCTAATCTTCTCTAGAGTTTAGTCCACTATTCTTCGGATAGAATATTGGAGTTTCCAAGTGTTTGAGAAATTTCTTGTGTATCTAACAATACCCTAACGTTTATGAGTACAACTCTTCTAATGTTGTGATCTAACATTTATGAAATTTACTAAAAATATGTAAATCTAACTAATGACTTTGTTTGATTTTTAATTTTTATTTTTTTTATGTTTTGTGATTTTTATGTTTTTTATGTTTTATAAATAAGAAAGATGCCTAATATTTTTCACATCGGATTCACAAAAGAATGTAGGTCTAAAATTTACACAGTATTTTCCTCCAGGATAATGGATCCATGCCTCGAAGGGGAATGGGAGAATGATAGGTTTACACCTTGAAGAGAGATGCTTGAGTTCATGTCTTCTTTGGTTATTTTTTGATGAATTGGGTGGGTTCACCAAGAAAAATTTTGTGGCAGTTTCCATGCATAGGTTTTGGAGTTTGTTTTGATGTGTTCCTTTTAAAAAGTCTCACAATCACCTAGTATTTGGCCAATATGCAACTATATTAACCTATATGCAATTTTAATTCATATGAAAACAACAAATAATAGAAAACATAACTTTAATAGACAATGCAATGCTTAAATAGTGATTAGAAACTCTGACCTATATCCAAAATTCTAAAGAAGATTATGATTTTTATTGTAGACAATAATGTATATAGAAGGGCAAGATAATACAATTCTAGTCAAGATCATATGTACAATTTGAGATCGTACCATTCGGTAAGTGATCGAATGATCTGATCTTGATAAAAACCTGTAGTTTCATGGGTATAATGTAGAATATAGAAAACATGAAATGCTATTGATATTTTTAATCATGAATTAGATTAAATATTGGCTATTGAATGACACAATGAAATAAATCAACATATTAATGCTTTAAACTATATGAAATGTGTAATTAAATACAAATTGGTGAACTATAGGAATGCAGATGATTAAATATGATGCTATATGAAATAAAAATGATAGATGGGATGATAAATATGCAAAATGAGATCTTAAGAAGTGCAAACCAGCACTCGGGGTTATCTCGAAGTGAACTATAGGCAAGATCATACAGAAAGAGCAAAATCATATAGACAATACAAGATCATATCCTCTAATCCCAGATCATATTCCTTAGATTGATGATCGTATCCTTCGATCCTACATAAAATAGAAAAATGCCTAGGTCTAATGTAGAAATTGTAGAGATTTGAATGCATAAATTATGTCAACGGGCCAGGATATTTGATGTAAGGAATGCTTGATTAAATAAGCTACAGTAGGAAGTGAAAATAAGTTGAAAAAAAATTTGGTTGCAACTCCTTCCAAGATGGGACTAATTAGTAGATCTGATCCCATAACTACTGCATGGTTGAATACGTAAAGATAAAATATGTTATAACCAATTTGTCGCTTAGCTAAGCTAAGCAATTTTTGTTTTTGAGCAAGATCATATGTATGATTAGTGATCATATCGTACGATCAAGGATCATACGATATGATCAAGGATCGTACGTATGATCAGGGATCGAATCGTACAATCAAAGATCATATCATATGATCACATCCAGATTAACTCTGATCTCACTAGGAAGGTACAAAAATTAGGGCAATCAGCTTAAAATCAATTTTTACAAGTTGTTTGTCTTTAGTGAAATTATTATGTTTCAAATTTAGGGTGCTACAACTAGTATTAATAGAAAATCATTGATCTACATGGGATCATTTGAGCTTCTTTGGCCTTTGATCTTGTCATCACATGATTTTGGATCTCATTCCTTTAGTAGAGTCACTAATCTTAGGTTATTTAAATAGTGGATTCACTAGGTGAATATGTATTCTCCACTTGTGAGGTCAAGATATTCACTATAATATTGAGCCTGTAGGTAAATGAGACAAATATTGAATGATTCATGCTACCAAGAATGCCAAAAAATCTTGGTTAGCATAGTATATGGATGAATTATTTATCATAATTTTCATTCAATCACAGCATTGACTCTTTTTGAGATAAACCATGTTGGTTTGGTCCCACTAAGAATGCCATAAATCTTGGTCTACAATCTTACTAGCGGATATGAGTGCACCCTCGAATGAAGGGTCCAAGATTAGATGGTTCATGAATTCTCCCTAACCAACATTTTAATAAGGCTAGTTCCTTATTGTAAAACAA
This sequence comes from Wollemia nobilis, assembly GCA_028583015.1. Lineage (NCBI taxonomy): Eukaryota > Viridiplantae > Streptophyta > Pinopsida > Araucariales > Araucariaceae > Wollemia > Wollemia nobilis. Next base: position 2,226,867 of record JAQPPZ010001870.1, read on the forward strand.
AATTAAAATAAATGGGAAAGACTAAAGTGATAAATGGAGGATAATAAATATAAAGGAGAGAAAGAGGGATTAAATATGGATGGAATTTTGCTAACAATACTACCAGATCCTATGAAAAACACACTACAAATAAAATAAATATAGGGCCTAATAGACTAGTCACCAAGAAAAGTATTGAAAAATATTAATTAAACTTATATCATGTCCTCTACTACTCCAATATACCTTCGCACCCTAATTAAGCTTTAACAAAAAAATAAGAATCACATAATCAAACACTAAGCATCCCTAATATTCTAATATCCCAAAGTGATAATTGAAACAACTCAAACCTAATAGAATAAACCATCCAAAAAAGTTTTACATAAATATCTAGAGCCTATTGAGTATTCATAAACTAAATCATTCCACAACACAATGCTAGAAAATGTCAAACAGTAAGTTGATTCATTAAAAATATAGAGATAATTACATATTATACAATAGGTAAACACTCAAATTATTGGCCCTCATACTAAGGAGAATTAAGTTATTTATAATTTTTATGATCCATGGAATCTAGCTTAATCATTGTATAGATGGCATATCCTAGATATAATACGTGTATGTGCAATCTAGCATAGTGCGGATTTTAGGCATAATCAACATGTTTGAGAATAATGGGTATTATTTTCTTGGTTTATCTTGACCAATTATCTTCATATTATGGACAATCATACTACTTAGTAGCCATATGTCTTTAGCAGACCAATGCCACTTGAGCATACTCAACTTCTCTCCATAGTTATCCCACCTGTCATACTTACAAGAACCTTTATTCATGATTAGTAGGGGTTGTTGTGATCATTGCAGGGTCCTAAGACTAGATGGCACTTTCTTAACCAATGAAATTGATATGGATAGTTAAAGGGTTATCAGGTGATTCTAGATTTTGATGTGCATAATTTTTGCTTGAAGAGAGTCATTAGGAAGTATTTTGTCTTTGTCATTAGGAAGTATTTTGTCTTTGTCATTATTGTTGAAAGCTTTGGACAATTATCAAAGTCTCATAGTCCTAGCCAAGAATTTTGGTAGGCTTTGTTGGTATCTTTTTTTTAAAAATATATGGCCATCCCATCATCTAGCTACTTGAGCCCCAACCACTAAGGGTTCTATTCACTCTAGCTCCTATCCAAACTAGAAATATGAATTGCCTTGGCTAATGCTAATTTTAAGTTCCTTTGACCACCCCTATTTTGGTATTTGAAGTGGCCAAGCCTCTTTCTATTAGTCAAATTTTGATGCGGTTAGTGACATTTAGAGCTTGGTCATGTGTTTATCCCCAAGTCTTAGCAATTCTTAATAATAATAGTGATTGATAGTGTCTACATAGCCTCATTTATGTGGATCAATCATTGGTCCACAATATGTATCTAAGTTAAGTGGGAGTTCCTTGGATGTTGTCAAATGTATTCTACTTTATGTTCCCATCAAATGCTTACTTAGTTTTGGCAAAATAAGGTTACTTTTACTGATCTTGAAACTAATCAAAATTAACCTATTAGATGTTGCTTTTCAATGCTTACTTAGTTTTAAGAATATTAGATTCCTATTACTCTCCATTTAGTATATCAAATAACTCACCTAACTAATGTTAGATTTTGTTTATAGATAAAGTTATCCAACCTATTATTACAAGTTTGTTAATTAATATTTATAATTGTAATCAAACTATGTTCTATTCCTTGAATGTATGAAAGAACCTCTAGATACATGTTTAGAGGGGGTTAATCCTTATAGGAGGGATGGTGTAAGAACTCATGGTAACAAGGGTTTAATACAAGTGAGAATTGAAACTATTGATGTCCTTTAAAATATTATGATGTTTTTCTTAATACTATGGATGATTTTTCTAATGGATTAAACACACATCATTGGTAAGATCTATCCTTCTTAGTCACACATTTATTTATTCCTATCCTTTAGAATTTAAATGATAAAACATGCACAATTATATGAATGGAAAAACCAAAAAGTTGGCTCAAACTACCAAAAACAATTAGTAGATATATATCACATTTTTTCAAATTCATGATATAATTAAACTGAGATAGGTCTCCCACAAGGGTGCTAACACACCTAATACTCTTTTTGTATAGGCAATACAAGAATTTCTATCTAAATCGTAATGTAATTGAAGATAATTGTGCTAGAAAATTAGGACCAAAAAAATTGGACAAAAATTATCTTATTGGTTGGTATGAATTGGTTGTTAAGGTACTAGAATTGGCATATTCACAAATTTTCTAGCACTCCTCATCATTAAAAATAGCCAAAATTGTAGATCTAATGCCACTTGTAGTAAAACAAATTCAAGAAATAATAAATTCAGTAATATTTATAGAATGATTGTAAAATAAAAATATTCACGAGAATATTCATAATAGAAGCTTATTCTAAAATAATAATTCTTTTTTTGATCGGTAAAATAATTTACATTAAGATAGGTTTTAGCAAGGACCCAAAACCTGATTACAAACAAACTATAGAATCTGAACACCCAAAATAGGACAACACAGGACACAACCCTTCAAAACTGAAATGCAACAAAGGTTGTCCTTGAAAAACAGCCACCAGACCATAGCAAAAATATAGGATATCCTTAAGTAGAACACAAAACCAAAAAAGAATGCTTTAGGTAGCAAGGATGAAGCATCAATCAAAACTGCACAAAAGGAAGTCCTTAGGCATCTTGGGCTTCTTCATCTGGTTTGGCTCCAGCCTCTTGAAGCTCATTGTTCAAAATCTCCATGTCGACATCTTTGTATTCATCATGATCATCTATAGGATCTACAACAACCTTGATGTCCTTAGTCAATGATTTAGTGAGAGTTTTAGTAGGAGTTTTAACATTATCCTTAGAGAAAGCCTTCCCGAAGAAATTTTATTTAGGGTATTGCACAAATTGGTCAATTGAGATAGACAATTAAATACAGAGTTAATGATAAACTACTGCATGTATTGGTCAGGGGTATCCTTCTCATCGTCCTATGACTCAATGATTAGGAATTCCTTCTTTTGGACCAAATTTTTCAGATGGATAGAGGAGCAAACACTTTTCAACTCAGGCTCAGGGGATTCAATTTTGGATCTTTTTCTCAGCCTACGAACATTTTCAATCACCTTGAAATTTGTAGCCGAAAGCACATGAGTGCTCGAGGATTGAGGAGTGGTATGAGATGAGCTAGGCTTTATGGGGCTAGGCTTGGCCTTATGTTTAGGGGAAAAGATGACACCTTGTGGATAGTGGATTATCCAGTGATTGAATAAAATATTAAACAGGACTTAGTGAGCAGGAAAATTAGATTCATTCTTCATTTGGCTATGGTCAATGGCATAGTTTATGGAGTTAAATAAGAATTGAGGGATATTAACTAAGTTCACTTCTCGAAAATGGTTGAAAAATACAAAATGAAAGCTACAAAGAACCTTATCAAGGTCATCAACAGTGACAAAATCCATGATAGGATTTAACACACTACTCCAAGGAAAGGGGAGCTCCTCACGATGAATTCCCACCTGATATTTTATGCACAACTCCTTGTCCTTAATATCTTTAAGCTCAACATCCCAATTATGTTTCTCTTTGTGAATTGATATACCTTTGGCTTGTTGTCTAGTGAGATCGACCAAAGTCTTAATGTCAAAATCATACATCCTATTACGAATGGTCACTCTGCCATTATTCCATGAACTCAGTAATACCATAGTAATCTCAGGATTTTCCCCTTTAAATTTTTGAAAAAATGGGAGGAAGCCCTTGGCAGAAAGGATGGCTTCAACAATTGAGTCCATATCAACACAGGATGGCTCAATGAAACTCATGGCTGCAGCAGGGGAGTAACTTTGGGGATGAGCTTGGATTAAGAAGGTATGGAAATGGATTGGAGCAAGGCAAGAATAAAATGAAACAACCAGGAGCTCAAAAATGGAAACAATCCAACCGCCTTCTTGACAAGGGTGTCGAGTGAGTCGGGGATGGGAAAATTTGCACGACCCAAGGAGCTCATGATAGAAAAATCATACAAGATAATGAAAATTAAGCATGTGAGAATCCATTCCAAAATCCCACAAGATGTAAAAATCAATCTATAAAAATAAAAATGAGGGCAAGACATGAGGGAAGGGGCCAACGTGGACATAGGATGGGGGAAGTTGAAGAAAAATAGTAATAGGAATGAGAGACAAAGTAACATAAAAGCGGATGGGTAAGATAACCATGGGGAAAAGTGGGAGAAGATGATGAACAAGTGGAGGCCAACGTGGAAAGGAAGGAAAAAAAAAATTAATGAAGAAAAACCACAAAAGGAAAACCTTGAAAGGCGGTGGACCAGGAAATAAGGTTGACAAAACCAAAATAATTAGTTGACCCATGAACCAAGGTTGCATGGGAATTAATGAAGAAAGGAGTATAGTCAATGAAAATTTGTTCTATTTGATGGGAAAATGACTTGCTCCACGTCAAAATTGGTCTTGATCAAAGACAAAATGTCTTGCTCCATGACTGCCTCCAACCCCTGCAGAAGACTATTGATCCATGTCATAAAATCAGTGGAGTAGACACTAATATTAGCTAGTTTATCAGTTGCCTTATTACTTTATATGAATTTATGCTGAAATATTATTTCTTGAAGGTTTGACTAATAGCTATTGCTTCATCAATACAATTCCTCATTCTCCAAGAGGGAATTTTTGAATTTTTTAAATAATTGATGATAGTCAAAGAATCACCTTCAACTATGAACTTATCAGAGTAATATTTATCCAAGACCATACCACACCATAAGACACTAGATTCAATAATATGATTGATTTGGCTTTCCAAAAATTTAGCAAAAGCAAGGATAACCCTGCCACTACAGTCTCTAAGGATTCCCCAAGCTTCGACAATTCCTAGGTTGCCCTTGGTAGCACCATCAAAATTTATTTTGGACCAACCTAAAGGAGGAGGAACCCATTTGGACTGACTTTAGATAATATATGGAGGAGTCAGATTAATATCCACAATAGAAAAATTGAGAGACATTCCCAGGGAAGCCTTAAACTGGGAAGCATGATTGGATGGAAGAGGACAGAGGGAGACATTTTATATAGCAAAGGAAAGAATTTTTTTAAGGACACTGTCTGAGCTAAGTAAAATATTGGAAAAAGCACTCCTATTTATTTCAAGATAGACTTACCAAAAATAATGATGGAGATAAAATTAACACAATAATTTGAGACAGAGGTTACAAAAAGGATTCATCCATTGGGTGAAAAGGTCAACAATGGAGCATGGTTCAACCCAAAGGATGTGGAAGAAATCAAAAAGTTTTTTTAGGATGGAAGAAGAGAAAGGACAAGCAAGAAAGAGGTGATGGGGGGATTCCCAATAAGACAAGCAAATATAACACCTATTAGGGAGGGATAGACCTATTTTGAGAAGGTTGTCAATAGTAAGAATTTTTTCCTGAATAGATACCCAAGAAAAAATGGTAATTTTGGGAATCAGGTATTTTGGCCATAAGATATTAAAGGGGATAAGCGGATATTCATGGATCAAAATAAGTTGGTAAGCTGATTTGATAGAAAATTCTCCAAAATCAGTGAATTCCCAGAAGATCTGATCATGTGGACTCCCTAAAGGAATGATTGAGGAGTTGAGAAGAAATTGCAGTTCTTTAAATTCCCCAGGATGGATAGGACTACTAATAATTTTCCAACTCTTTCTAATATGCTAAGAACTAATGAAATTGGAAAATTTTTGACCAAAAAAGATATCAGTATAACCCTTGAGGATAGTAAAATTTGAATTATGTATTAGAGGTTCTCCTAAAATTTATTTATCATGCCAAAAATTAATTTTTTGAGCATCACCTAATCCCCATCTGAGACCTCTTTCCACTAGGAATCTGGCTTGCAATATCATGTCCTGCAAGTATTTACGGTTGATAATGAGTGTCCAATAAAACATCACATTCAAAATTAGTCGCCAGGCATGCTTAGCTAGAAGGGATAAATTTAGGAGATGGATTCTCCTAAGGTCAAGCCCTCCATAATGTTTTGGCTGGAAGACTTTATTCCAAGCAACAAGGTGGAAACATTGTTTATTTTTAGACCTAGACCATAAGAAGTTCTTTTGGATTTGCTCAATATTATGATAAACTCTTGTAGGGACTTTGAAAACAGACATGAAATAGATGGGAATGCTTTGAAGAGAAGCTTGTGTAAGGGTGACCTTACCAACTTGAGACATAAGATTCTCTTTCCAACCAGCTAATTTATTTTGCAATCTTTCAATAACATTATTCCACATTGAAGCATTAGGATGACCTGTAAACAGAGGGAGACCAAAATACGTAGTAGGAAAGGATGATACTGGGCACTCAAGGATGCGAGATATCTTATTCTACCTTTGAATAGGAGTATTAAAAAAATAAATCTTGCTTTTGTGAAAGTTTATTTTTTTCCCAGTTGCATCTTCATACAAAAGTAAGATATGTTTGATAACCATGGCCTCAAAAATAGATGCAACCATGGAAATAATTGTGTCATCCACAAATTTCTAATGAGAAACTGGTTGTGAAGCAACTTTTATTCCTGAGATGAGGTTAAGGCTATAGGATGCCTTAATAGTTCTACCTAATGCTTCAGTAGCCAATATAAAAAACAAAGGGGATATAGGATCTCCTTGATGAATGCCTCTGCTACTCAAAAAATAACCTACAGTAGATCCATTAACAAGCATAGAAAACCATGATGTGGAAATACACCCTTTGATTAACTCAACCCATTCAAGATGGAACCCATTTTTGAGAAGGATAGAAACAAGGAAATTCCAATTGAGTCTGTTGTAGACCTTATCCATGTCCAACTTTAACACAAAGGCAATTTTTTTAGCATGATGAACAGAATGAAGGGCTTCATGAATGGTAATAAATCCATCAAGGATGGACCTCCCTTGAATAGAGCTTCCTTGGCTAGAGTCAATAATTTTGGATAGGATATCCCTCATTCTAGATGCAATGGCCTTAGTAAGGATTTTGTAGACCATTCTAAAATAATAATTCTAGTAAAGTATCATAATTCAAATTTTAAATTTTCTAACAATCCAAGCCACATAGTGAGGATAAAATATCCTAGATTCTTAGAGAGAGTCAAGTCTCTTATGTGTAGTAGAGGTGATTACATTTAGAAGAATGAATTGATGAATCAATTACATTATATCTTTCCCTATTTATTTTCTATCAAAGTAACAAACTTGTTGAACCCCAAAATTGTCTTACCTTTGAAAGTATGTTTGGTACCCCTTATCTACATTTTAACAAGGTCAGGCAGGATTGCCAATGGTATATCTAGACCTCTAGATTTAGGATGGCTCATAGTTGTCCTCATATGGGACCTCTACACTAATATAAACTAAATTTCATGGAAATTAAAGTGTGGAATGGAAACTATATAAAAGTAAAATACACAAATAAAATTGTTTTGAAGTTTATAGTGTAAGATATTGAGAACAAATGCAAATTTTACACCATCGTTAGGATAATATGTGATCAATCAACAATACATTAATTTAATATGAAATTGATAAGTTAATGACAAGATGTGTTGGAAGGGCCATTCCACAACTATTGTACACTTAGCAAACCACAAGGGAAGTGCCACTAATGAAATGCTCAATGAATTATCAATTTCTTACAACATTATGAGTATAAATCATAATGTGGGTTTTATAGTGTATCTCTAAAGTCTCATGACCAAAAAATCCTTACAATGAGGGTCCTAGGCTCCTATTTATAGTAAAAGTTCTACCCATCAATTACTTGGGGTGAAAATAGGCACTCATAGTAAAAAAAAATATTTGGGGAAATTTTATCAAAATGTCATACCTCCAAATGTGACATGTACCAAATCATTCCTATAATAGAATTAAAAGGCTTCCAAAATGACTTAGTGCAACCCTACATGCCAAAAAGTCACTTTCTAGAATATTCACCTTGTTGGACATTTTGAGTAGTTTTGTTGTCATTGATGTCAAGAGATTGTTTTTCAGTTTCATCATCATTAATGTCATCAGGTGGTTTTTTTAAGGCAAGAAAGGTTTTAAAAGGAAAATGATATAATATTTATTTTTAAAAATTATATGCCTAAAAGGCCTAAAAGGTTGAAGACCCAAGGAAGGAGAAGCAGGTTTAAATTAAAATAATAATATTATAATATTTTCGAGCAAAATGATAAGGTGAAGAAAACAAGGTCCAAGGATTTATTAAAAATAATATATCCTTGAAAAGACCCATTATGCAACTCGCAAAAGGTTTAATTTAATTTATTTAAATTAAATTATTTTAACCTATGGTTAAAATTTTAATTTAAATAAATATTGGGTTTCAAAGGTTTTAAATTTAATATTTAATTTAAATTTGAATTTCAAAATTTGAATATTGAGTCGACGTGTAAGGACAAAAATCAAACATATTTATAAGGGAAATAATCTTCATTATTTTCCTCCTTGACAATATAATTGTTGAATGCTATGCTATGCTTTGAGAAGGACTTCATGCACTACCTTGCTATGATTGAAGAAAGATCTCACATTTAATATTGAAGAAAAGACAAAGGTTTATGTGCAAGCTTGTGGGGAAGAAGTTCCACCACCGTCAGTGTAGGTGGCAGTTGAGGCCAATCTAGAGCATTGTGAGGGCAAGAATATGGGTTCGATTCATGCCATTGTGCTTTGCAAGGGAAATCATGTTTTATTTTGAGCTAAAGGACAAAGAAGATAGGGAGTAAAAGGAAACTTGTGCGCTCTTGATTTTTGTGTGGGCGCATATCCAAACTAGTGGCCTAGAATTGGGCTAGGGTGTTGAGGAGACAAGATTATGAGTTCAAATTTTGCTGGAAACATTTTTGGGCTGAGTTAAAATAAAAGGTATGCAATTTATGATTTTATTTTCAAAGGTTTTTGATATACGAAAAATTTGCATTAAAGGGTTGCGTAAAATTTGAAAGGATAGCTTATGAGTTTGTTAGGGGAGATATAAGGTGTAAGAAAATTAAAATAACTTTTTTAATTTTGGTTGTTAGAATTTATTCTATAAGATAGGAGTGATAAGGTATGCATGGGAAATTATATTTTACTTTTTTAGATAAAGCTATATTGTGTTAATTATTTTGAGAGGAGAAATAAGGTGCATAAATGAAATTATTGTGTTTGTTTTCCTTTGTTGACTTATATTTTGAAAGTTTGGAGATTATAAGGTGTATTTGAGACTTGTTACTTTTGTATGGTAAAATAATTATTGGGAAATATTTGCAAGGATATTTTGAGAAAGATTATTATTAGCTAACCTTAAAATTGGTAAAGAAGATTTGATTGTGGTTAAGACAGGTTTTAAAGATATATCTCCATCAAAACAAAAGGTATAGGCACATCTTTCTTATGAGTGAAATATTTTTGGATTGAATGTTATGAAATGCAAGGTTGGAGTGAAAAGGATTTTTTGATAAGCATTATTGGAAATATTTGAGTGAGTGTTCATGTGCATGATTAGGGTTTGTGAAAGAACATGAGTATCATTGTTATGTGATATTGTTTGATAAGCATTGTTGGAAAGAATTGAGTGAGTCTTTATGTGCATGACTAGGGTTTGTGAAATAACATAAGTATCATTGTTATGTGAGATTGTTTGATAAGCATTGTTGGAAAGAATTGAGTGAGCCTTCATGTGCATGACTAGGGTTTGTGAAAGATCATGAGTATCATTGTTATGTGAAGTTGAGAACTATATTGAACTAGGGTTTGTGAAAGAACACAAGTATCATTATTATGTGAAGTTGAGAACTATCTTGAACTAGGGTTTGTGAAAGAACATGAGTATCATTATTATGTGATATTGGAATTATCTTGAGTTAATGTTTATAGTATGAGTTGTTGAAAGTATAGTGAAACACTTGGTTAGGGTTTGTATGCAAGTTGTGTTTAATTGAGTGGATGGTTAAGTGAAGTTGATTGATCATTACTAATTGAGAGCATCAGAGTGATAGTTCAATATTTGTGAAACAAATTATTATTTATTTTTGAATTGATTTAAAAGTGAGTTTGAAAGAGTTAGAGTGATTTGTGAGTATAAAACATATTGAGTCTCTTACCATTCTCTATATGTTCCTATGGTTAAACAAGATTCTAAGTGAAACTTGTTTGTGTGATTGAAGAGGTTTTATAAAAGGATTAAGTTGAGTTGTGTATGCAAGTTTTGCAATTGATTTGAATAAGCTTTTGTGAAAGCTAGTGGACTATTTTGAGTAAGTCCTAGAGGGGACTTAAGGACATAATTAATAAAGCTTTTGTGAGAGCTTGTGTGTAGTTTTGTGTAAGTCCTAGAGGGGAATTAAGGATAGATTAGTGTGAAATTTTGTGGAAGCTTACAATCAGATTTGAGGTAAGTCTTAGTGAAGACTTGTTGAGTATATTGGACAAGTTCTAGGGAGGACTTGCTAAGCATATTTGAGATAAGTCTTGGTGAAGACTTGTTGAGTAGATTGGATAAGTTCTAGGGAGGACTTGTTGAGCATATTTGAGGTAAGTATTTGAGAAGACTTGAGAGTAGAGTTTATTTATTGATTTGTTCAAGCTTTGTGTTAAGGCTTGGGATAGATCTAGTAGAGTTGATTTATGATTGAGTCAAGTTTTGTGTTAAGGCTTGAGGACAGATTTGAGACAAAGATTGAGCATATTTGAGATAGAGATTGAGAAAATTTGTGCTAAGTTCGAAGGATAGTTTTTAGTGTAGATTTGAGATAGAGATTGAGTTAGATTTATACTGGATCGAAGGATTGTGTTTAGTGCATATTTGAGAATAGAGTTTGATCAGATTTGTGCTAGACCGAAGGATAGTGTTTAGTGTAAATTTAAGATAGATATTGAGCAAATTTTTGCTAGATTGAAGGACTATGTTTAGTGTAGATTTGATACAAAGATTGAGCAGATTTGTGTTAGACTGAAGGACAATGTTTAGTGTAAATTTAAGATAGAGATTGAGTAGATATGAGAGTAAGCTTTGGAGGTGATAGATCAGAGGATAGTAATCTCTAGTGGATAGAGATCCATTAGCTAGGTTAGTGAGGATAGAGGTCTTCTGAGTGAGGACACAGGTCTTTTGTGGACAGAGATCCACAAGCTAATGTAGTGGAGGTAGTAAGTCTTCTAAGAGATCAATAACTAGAGCAGAGGAGAAGGAGTTCTCCTATGGATAGAGATCCACAAACTTGATTAGGGTATTGGTGTCTCCTTTGGATAGAGGTCCATAAATATTGTAATAGGGAAGGATTCCCAAGAGTTATTGAGGAAATTTTAGTGAAATATTTTTCTCCATGGAGTAGCCCACATTGGGTGAACCATGTTAAATTGGTGTCTCTATTGTGTGTGATAATTTATGCATTGCTTTAGTTACTGTTATTGATATTGTCATTGATAATATTATTTTGGAAAGAAAAGTAAAAAGTGATCTTATACTGTTCACCCCCCTCTCAGTATAAGCTTGTGTTCTTCACTTTGTATTAGAGCGAGTTCCTTCAAAAGGTCTAACAACTTGAAGGAATATCTTACAAGAACACACATGGAAAAGAAAGGTAAAAGTAGAACCATGAGATCTAAAAAGAAAATAACACATATGGTCATGAAATAAAAGGAAGATGAATTTGATTTTATTTTCAAAGATGTTGTTACTCTAAGAGGAGATGTGGAAATAGATTCAAGAGATGAATCAAGCAGTGGAGAAGAGGTTAAATTGATAAAATTTTGTACGATATGTAGGAAGACAAGTCACCATACAACTTATTATACACAATATGGTGAAGAATGTTTTGTTTGTGGTCAAATAATTCATGATGTAGGTTATTGTAATGGGTTTAGTAGCAGTGAATATGAAATGGAACTCAAGGAAAACAAGCATAATCAAAACAAGTATAAATAAGAAACTCTACTTTTAACAATAGAAGAAAATGGAGATGCTCCTATTGAAAACTAAAGAGAAGAGGAAGAGCCAGAAAAAGAAAAGGAGGAAGCCACACTTAAGGAACTTGTCGAGTTGAAAAGGGAAAACTTAAAATTAAAGTTTCAAATACAAGAGGATGAGAAAACTAAGAAAAAGCTTCTACAAGACCTCTTTGAATTGAAAGATAAAGTTGAAAAGGCAAGAAGAGCTGAAAAATGTATGACTGAACAGTTAAAGGTAAAAGAGCTAGAATGTGAAAGACTTGTTGTTTATCATGAAGAATTAAAAAGGGATAAATAAAAATTGAAAGTCCAAGAACAAGAGGATGTGAAAACAAAGGTAATATTTCTAAAAAATCTCACTAAGGTTAAGGTTGAAGAGGCAAAGAAAATTGAAGAAGGTATGGCTGAAAAATTAAAGATAAAATATCTACAGTGTGAAATATTAGAACATGAGGTAGTTTCACTAAGGATGGAAGTGAAAGACTCTAAGGACAAGTTACATAGGTTTGGGAAAAATTCAAAGGCTTTGGACAACACTACCAAAGCACAAAGATCTTCATTTATCAAAACAGGGCTAGGCAATGAAGAAAATCCAAAAGTACAGAAAGAGGAATCAAGATCAAAAGAAAAGGAAGTCTCAAAGGGAACATCAAAAGAAGTGACTGAAGAAGAACCTAAGACTTACATCGATGTATTAAGAAGTGACAACATCAACAAGGAAAGGAACAATGCACAAATAAGGAACAAATGGAACAAGAAACATCACAGGGAAGAAGATACTAAGAGACCAATGGTGTCAAGGCAAGGTTTCTTCAATGGACGTTGTTTCTTATGTCATAGGTTTGGACACAAGGCTATGCAGTGCAGGACATATGAAATACAAGGACATGGTTTCACCAGTAGAAATTTTAGAAATGGGCATCTCTTTCAAGGGTATTGTCACTCTTGTAATCAGTTTGGTCATAATGCAGTAAATTGTACAGTTCGTGATAGGAATGGATATAGCTTCACCAAGAGGAACTACAAGAAATTTGCACCTTCAAGGAACCAAAACATTAAGTTTCATAAGTGCAATAATGTTGGGCATATGGATAAGTGGTGTAGAACAGAATTTCCAGAGACAAGCAGGAATAAGAACATTCAAAAAATTTAGAAGGATAAGTTGAGAAAGAAGGTGGACAAAGGTAAAGAGTAGTGTATGTTGGGAGTAGAGATACTCCCACCCAAAAATTAACCACCTCAAGAGAGGAGGTGGGGGAGGTGCTGAGCTAAGAGTATTATCTTTAGTCCCAAGTCCCATAGGTGGTCCTTTGCCATTGATGACAAAGGGGGAGAGATTTGAGTTTGAGAGAGAGCACTCAGTTAGGGGGAGTAGTTTCTCAGGGGAGCAAATTTTGAAAAATGAAAAAGGAATGGTTAAAAAAATGGGTTGCCATAAATGAAAAAGTGGGATATTGTTGGAAATTTTGAGTAGTTCTATTGTCATTGATGTCAAGAGACTGTTGTTTCAGTTTCATCATCATTAATGTCATCAGGTGGTTTTTCCAAAGGCAAGAAAGGTTTTAAAAGGAATAGGATATAATATTTATTTTTAAATATTATATGCCTAAAATGCCTAAAAGGTTGAAGACCCAAGGAAGGAGAAGCAGGTTTAAATTAAAATAATAATATTATAATATTTTTGAGCAAAATGATAAGGTGAAGAAAACGAGGTCCAAGGATTTATTAAAAATAATATGTTCTTGAAAATACCCATTATGCAGCCCACAAAAAGTTTAATTTAATTTATTTAAATAAAAATATTTTAATCTATGGTTAATTTTTTTAATTTAAATAAATATTGGATTTCAAAGGTTTTAAATTTAATATTTAATTTAAATTCAAATTTCAAAATTCAAATATTGAGCCAACATGTAAGGACGAAAAGCAAACATATTTATAGGGGAAATAATCTTCATTATTTTCCTCCTCGACAATATAATTTTTGAATGCTATGCTATGCTTTGAGAAGGGCTTTGTGCACTGCCTTGCGATGATTGAAGAAAGATTTCACATTTAATATTTAAGAAAAGTCAAAGGTTTATGTGCAAGCATGTGGGGAAGAAGTTCCACCATTGTTGTTAGCACAGGTGGTAGTTGAGGCCAAGCTAGAGTGTTGTGAGGGCAAGGATGTGGGTTTGATTCACGTCGTTGTGCTTTGCAAGGGAAATCATGTTTTATTTTGCGCTAAAGGCAAAAGGAGATAGGAAGCAAAAGGAAACTCGTGCGCTCTTGATTTTTGTGTGAGTGCATAGCCCAACCGGTGGCCTAGCATTGGGCTAGGGTGTTGAGGAGGCAAGGTTGTGAGTTCAAATTTTACTGGAAACATTTTTGGGCAGAGTTAAATTAAAAGGTATGCAATTTATGATTTGATTTTTCAAAGGTTTTTGATATACGGAAATTTGCATTAAATGGTTGCATCAAATTTGAAAGGATAGCTTATGAGTTTGTTAGGGGAGATATAAGGTGTAAGAAAATTAAAATAACTTTTTTAATTTTGGTTGTTAGAATTTATTCTATAAGATAGGAGTGATAAGGTATGCATGGGAAATTATATTTTACTTTTTTAGATAAAGCTATATTGTGTTAATTATTTTGAGAGGAGAAATAAGGTGCATAAATGAAATTATTGTGTTTATTTTCCTTTGTTGACTTATATTTTGAAAGTTTGGAGATTATAAGGTGTATTTGAGACTTGTTATTTTTGTATGGTAAAATAATTATTGGGAAATATTTGCAAGGATATTTTGAGAAAGATTATTATTAGCTAACCTTAAAATTGGTAAAGAAGATTTGATTGTGGTTAAGACAGGTTTTAAAGATATATCTCCATCAAAACAAAAGGTATAGGCACATCTTTCTTATGAGTGAAATATTTTTGGATTGAATGTTATGAAATGCAAGGTTGGAGTGAAAAGGATTTTTTGATAAGCATTATTGGAAATATTTGAGTGAGTGTTCATGTGCATGATTAGGGTTTGTGAAAGAATATGAGTATCATTGTTATGTGATATTGTTTGATAAGCATTGTTGGAAAGAATTGAGTGAGTCTTTATGTGCATGACTAGGGTTTGTGAAATAACATAAGTATCATTGTTATGTGAGATTGTTTGATAAGCATTGTTGGAAAGAATTGAGTGAGCCTTCATGTGCATGACTAGGGTTTGTGAAAGATCATGAGTATCATTGTTATGTGAAGTTGAGAACTATATTGAACTAGGGTTTGTGAAAGAACATGAGTATCATTATTATGTGAAGTTGAGAACTATCTTGAACTAGGGTTTGTGAAAGAACATGAGTATCATTATTATGTGATATTGGAATTATCTTGAGTTAATGTTTATAGTATGAGTTGTTGAAAGTATAGTGAAACACTTGGTTAGGGTTTGTATGCAAGTTGTGTTTCATTGAGTGGATGGTTGAGTGAAGTTTATTGATCATTGTTGATTGAGAGCATTGGAGTGATAGTTAAAGATTTGTGAAAAACATTATTCTTTATTTTTGAATTGATTTGAAAGTTGTTTTGAAAGAGTTAGAGTGATTTGTGAGTGTGAAACATATTGAGTCTCTTACCATTATCTATATGTTCCAATGGTTAAACAAGATTCTGAGTGAAACTTGTTTGTGTGATTGAAGAGGTTTTTCGAAAGGATTAAGTTGATTTGTGTATGTAAGTTTTATAATTAATTTGAATAAAATTTTATGGAAGCTAGTGGGCTATTTTCAGTATGTTTTAGAGGGGAATTAAGGACAAAATTAAGTAAGATTTTGTGAGAGCTTATGTGTAGTTTTGAGTAAGTCCTAGAGTGTAATTAAGGATAGATTTGTGTGAGATTTTGTGGAAGCTTACAATTAGATATGAGGTACGTCTTAGTGAAGACTCGTTGAGTAGATTGGGCAAGTTCTATGGAGGAATTTTTAAGCAAGTTTGAGGTAAGTCTTGGTGAAGACTTGTTGAGCAGATTGGGCAAGTTCTAGGGAGGACTTGTTGAGCAAATTTGAGGTAATAATTTGAGAAGGCTTGAGAGCAGATTTGATTGATTGATTTGTTTATGCTTTGTGTTAAGTCTTGGGAAAAATCTAGCAGAGTTGATTTGTGATTGAGTCAAGCTTTGTGTTAAGGCTTGAGGATAGATTTGAGACAAATTTTGAGCATATTTTTGCTATGCCAAAGGAAAATTTTTAGTGCATATTTGAGATAGATATTGAGAAAATTTGTGCTAGATCATAGGATAGTGTTTAGTGCATATTTGAGATAGAGATTGAGTAGATTTATAATAGATCAAAGGACTATGTTTAGTGCATATTTGAGAATAGAGATTGATCAAATTTGTGCTAGATCTAAGGATAGTGTTTAGTGTAAGTTTAAGATAGATATTGAGAATATTTGTGCTAGATCGAAGGACTATGTTTAGTGCATATTTGAGACAGATATTGAGCAGATTTGTGCTAGACCAAAGGATAATGTTTAGTGTAGATTTGAGATAGATATTAAGCAGATCTAAGAGCAAGATTTAGAGGTGATAGAGTAGAGGACAATAGTCTCTAGTTGATAGATATCCATTAGCCAGGGTAGTGAGGACAGAGAAATTTTGAGTGAGGACAAAGGTCTTCTATGGAGAGAGATCCACAAGCCAGTATAGTGGAGGTAGTAAGTCTTCTAAGAGATCACCAACCATAGCAGAGGAGAAGGATTTATCCTATAGATAGAGATACACAAAATTAATTAGGGGATTGGTGTCTCCTTTGGATAGAGGTCCATAAATGTTGTAATAGGGAAGGATTCCCAAGAGATTTGTTGAGAAAATTTTAGTGAAATATTTTATCCATGGAGTAGCCCACCTTGGGTGAACCATGTTAAATTGGCGTCTCTATTGTGTGTGATGGTTTGTGCATTAATTTGGTTATTTCTATTGATATTGTTATTGATAATATTGGATAATATTGTTTTGGAAATAAAAGTAAAAAGTGATATTATACTATTCACCTCCCTCTCAGTATAAGCTTGTGTTCTTCACACCTTGGGTCCATGCCATATATTACCTCTATGATTTATATTGAGAAATTCACTTAGATTTTATGAGTGATTCAATCAATTTTTCAAGTGATTCACTTAAATTTTAAAGAAGATAAACTCTATTTGGTAAGAAAATCACTCATTCAAGCCAATTTCTCCCCTTAAGTAAAAGAGTTGGCTTCTATGTCTAGTCAATTTTTTTTTACAAGTGAATTATTCTCTTGTCATACTAATAATGCTAATGCCTAGATGTTTCATTGATCAAATACAATTTAAATGTAAATTATGTTTCTCTAAGTAGAGAAACTATATTAACCACATGATTTTCATAGTTGGTGGAAATCACAACCAATTAACTACCCTCACACGGTTCTTGCATGAGTGGTTCTAACCATTCAACCAAATTTTATCATATGTGATAAATTTCCAACATTCCCTATTATTACATCATGATACAAACATAGGTAGGGATACTCACAATAGTTTAAATAATCATATAATGAAATAGGACACACTCAATAGTTCATTAAGTATACTTGGAGTGTCGAAAGGGATACACTGGACTATTCACAATAAGTAAGAGTGGGAATGGCATTACTATGTGTCTTTAGTGGGAATGGCCTCACTATGCTTCTTTGGTAGGAATGGTCTCACTAAAAACTTAACCATAGATAAGGACACACTCAACTATCCATGATTCTTCAAGATAAATATATAGACACACACACACACACACACACACACACACACACACACACACTATCCAATATCAAATTTATAAATAGGGACACACTACTATTTAAAATAATTGTGACTGAAGCACACACAACTAATCACAAACAACTAGATATGGACAAACAAACTATTTAACATCAAAGTTGTAAATAGGGACACACTACTATTCCAAAAAGTTATGATTGAGGATACACACAACCAATCATAATACAACCAAAAAAATACATACCTTATAAAATAAATTCAATATATCTTACCCTTATTCCAAAAAAGAAGGATGTTGAATTATTTGATTCTTTTAGACCCATAAGCATATGTATTTGTAGATTAAAAATACATGCCAAACAGAAATAAAATCACAATGACAGAGTACAGAATAGTTGCACAAAAACAAACGATTTCTATTAATCGATGGAGTTTAAAAACTCCTTTTTGAATACAACTGGGCCTGTAACCCTTTATTTGTGATACACGATTACAAATTATGCTAGGGTTCTCCGAAACCCTAGCTGGCACAAATGGTGGCGCTTTCGAAGAACGTATCTTCAATCCCAACAGAGTGAGTGGGCTTTGTCGTATCCCTTGCTTGGACCACTCCAGCTTAATCAGCTGCCATCAATAAACTGGATCTATTATCAAAAACCTGCACACATTAACACTATCAAGGAGTTAGAAATTAATGAGAGGGCTCCACTGGGTGAGCCCTCAGAAACAATCTAAAACCCTATAAAAATGGAATGCAGGAAATCAATAACAGATTAATACATAAAATGCGGCTACTTGCTTTAAACTAATTTATACCTGTTCTCTGTTAACGCAGCTAGACCAGGCGACACCTGGAAGTAATGTTGTTGTCGAATAGGCTGCGAAAGGCGCCCTGGTGCACTCGCCGAACGCCCGCGTGCTTCTGGATCTGGATTACAGACGCCGGTATGAGTCTGTGGCTATAGGTAAACGCTCACGGGCACTTGTTAAACGCCCGTGGGCACTTGGTAAACGCCCGTGGGCACTTGGTGAAGGGGTAAACGCCCGTGGGCACTTGCGACAGGAATGGGAGATTCTACAGAATGCTGCAGAAGGAATGGCGGAAAAAGCGGTGACGAAAATGGCGATAGATGCGGAAAAAAGGGTAGCAGAAGAGAGGAGATAGCAGTAGAAGAATTAGAATAAGAGATAGAAGTAGCAAAAGACATAGATAGGGTTTGAGCCATCAAAGTGGCTCGATTTATAATCTACTCTTAGGGCACACTTTAGGGTTTTAACGACACTTTGAACGTGTGGCTAAGATTAAAGTGGATCCAAGGGTAGAGAATAAATCTTGGTTGTGGAATGGATTAAGATGGATGGACGGATGAGATTAAATCACTTAAACTATTATTTAAATATATATATTAAAATATTAAAATATATATATATAAATATTAATTTAAATAAATTTGGGGATGAAAAATGGCGAGAAAGGTGAAATTGGGCCAAATAATGGCGGGAAGGTGGATGACCGACACGTGGCTGACAGGAAGGTATAGATGACTTGCAAGTGGCTAGATTTTGGTGTCTACAGATGCCCCTTTTGAGCTGCTTTGTGTGAAGACACAATGCAGCACAAAAACTTAGGACACCTGAAAAATCTGGATCAGACGCAACTTTCTCTCAAGACTAAAGCACAACTTTGAAGACCAAAGAATAAAAGAATATTTAAAATTTATCAGCTTACCCCCTCAATTGGCGAGCGAGAATGGTTCTCACAAGCCAATTGGAAGAAATTCGGAAGAAAATGAACCGTTTTTGCCCCAACGGTGAAAAAGGGGTTGGTGTATGAACCATCTGTTTATGTCCCAACAAGAAAGGGGTTGGTGTACAAACCAAAAAATAATATGATTGAAGACGATATGAGTGATGTGAAAGATGAACCGTTTTCTGCCCCAACGGTTATAAAGGGATTTTTGCCAAATTTTAAATTCCATGATCATGTAAGATGAATTCTACTATTAGGAAAGTTAAAAATTGATAACGGATGCCCCAACTCCGGTGGGTGAATCCATACTGTTGATGAAATTGCCTTGTTGGTGCCATTGATATGCAGAGATGCAATATGAAAGAGTCCAGAACTTCAGAGATGCTCCTAGTGACTGTATGGATAATTCCTCGGGTCGAAACCAATCAACCTAGGTAGCCTTAATCTCTAGCAAGACTCAAAATAATGATGATATTGAAGATTGTCCACGTTTAAGGCCCCATGAACTAGGCCATCAATGACAATTGTTGAGCAAATTGATCTTGGTATGAGGTCACTTGAAAAGTAGGATACCCAAAATTGATTTCCAATTTTCAAACAGTGAAATAATTGATGATGATAAATGGTAAGTGTCCTTATGGTGGTTTAATCCTCTTACCGAATTGCATGGATGCAAATCGCTGCAATCGCCAAGGTGATAGAATATACCACTAGATACGAGGTTTACTTTAATTTGATTTGGCAAAAATATGCATGATGAAAGAAGAATGAATGAAATTGATGATAGATCAGAAGAATTGATGAATGTTGTTAATTTTGTGAAGGTTTTGAATGTTTTTAACCCAATTTGTAAATCAATGATGAATGATGCGCTTTTTGAGCAAAATGACAAAATTTGTTTCCAAAACTGTTGTAACCTTCACAAAATGTTTTATTATGATAAGAAGAATGGATGGATGCAATTTGATGAAATTTGGAGGAGGTAAGCTTCAATTTTGTAAGTTTTGTTCTTTTATTCAATACTGACACCAAACGCCGGTATGCATTTGGAGGTGGAAAAAATGCCCGTTGGTGTTTGAATGCATCATGAAACGCCCCACTGTGTCTGAATGCGCCATGAAACGCCCCACTACGTTTCAGGGCGCCAAAACCAGCTATTTAAACAGTTTCAGCGAGAATTTCGCTCATTTGTGCGTTCGAGCTTGAGAGAAGTGCGTCTGAGGGAGTGGAATGAAGTGAAGTGAAGTGAAAGGTTGTGTGGGAGAGTGAAGCACGCGGGAGCTATGGCGGAGATGGGAGCGGACGCGCCAGTGCAGCCAACTGAGGTATTTTTTTATTTAAGCAAGTACTTTTATTTGTTTTTTTTTTTTTTGAAATTTTTTTTTTTTTTTTTTTTTTTTTTGTAACCAATTTTTTGTTTTGTTGTTTTGCGACTTAGGGTGTTAGAGGCACGACACCGATTCTCCCCTATCATTCTGGGGATGAGGAGGTCATTGTCCCGGGAAGACTGGGAGATATTGGAAGCATTAGGGCTAGCGGAGGCAGCCCGGTTGGAGGTAGTTCGGGCGGATGAGGGGTACCTCTCAGCTTTGGCCGAGAGGTGGGATCCAGATCGGGGGACGTTCCAGCTCCCGATTGGAGAGATGACGGTGACGCTTGAGGATGTATACCGCATCCTCAAGGTGCCCGTGGAGGGGGCGCGGGTGGAGGTTGGATGAGATAGGGCCACGGAGATGGCCAAGTTGTTTGGGGATGACTGGAGGGAGATCCGGACGGAGAGCAGGGGGATTCCTTACTTGGCCATGTATACGGCCAAGGAGTTGGTAGCGGTGGAGGCTCTGATGATGTTCGTATTGGCCAACATTGTGGCCCCGAACAGCACCGGGTGCAGGTTTCCATGGAACCTGATGGGTGTAGTGAGCGAGATGCTCACTAATAGGGTAGTGTATGCCTGGGCACCCGCTTTATTGGCGCAGGTGTACCGGGAGTTGTATGAGGTTCGAAGACGGGGCCGAAAGGGCCTAGGCTGCAGTTTGGTTCTCCAGTGCTGGGGTCGGGAGCACTTCAGAGTGGCTCGACCGGAGGGGTTGCCATGTGCTTACTGGGACATGAGCCAGGCTTATGGTAGGAGATGGCTAGTGGCGGAGGAGAGACAGCCGAGCCACCCCGTGAGATCGGGGCAATGGTATAGGAGTTTATGGGCAGACTTGACAGATGCCCAAGTCATTTGGAGGCCCTGGCGGGAGGCGAGGTGGATCGGGGATGGAGAGCATCTGAGATGGGTGTGACAGGCTAGATGGGTAGTGGGTCGGGGCCACAGCGAGGCGGAGTACATACAGATGTCTCGAGTGCTCCGCCAGGTCGGATTGAGATAGGATGTCCCCGGTGAGCCAGTGCGCTACCGGAGGCACAGATCGAGAGGGGATTTGCCGTGTGCCGAGCCATGGAGGGAGGCGACGAGAGGACGATGAGGACATGGAGATCCTCGACATGGATGACGTCGGGGTGACAGCTTGAGTATGCAGCATGGATGGCCGCGGAGCCGAGGTGGGAGCCATCATTGGTGGCTGTTGGAGCTGGAGAGGACGAGGGAACCACAGAGGTTCCCAAGCACAGGGAGGGTCCCCGCCTTCGAGCTGACAGTCGAAGGCGAAAGGGGAAGATGGTGCGGTAGGCACCGGGGAGCGGAGATGACGAGGAGGATGATGGCGAGGGCCTAGGAGAGGCCATGGGAGAGACTAGGGAGGTACCCCCTAGCGGGCACGAGGATGATCTGGCACAGCTGCAGCAGCAGATAGCAGAGCGCGATGCTATGCTAGCTATCCGGGATGAGAGGATAGCTCGGCTAGAGCAACAGGTTGTAGAGCGGGATGCCCTGATAGCTATTCAGGAGGGGAGGATGGCCCAGATGCAGGCAAACTTGGATGGAGCGACTAGGGTGCCCCAGGATGACAGGGTGACGAGACTCCAGGCAGAGCTAGCGAAGCGGGAGCGACGACACGGGATAGACATATCTAGACTTAGGTCTAGGACTCGTTATATTGAGGCTCTGGAGGACACATTGTTTAGGCATCACATTGTGTTGCCTGATCCTCCATCCTCCTCTGTCTCTAGGCGTAGTGAGTCTAGGCACACCACTAGGTCTAGGGCTCCTACTAGGTCACAGGGGTCCTCTTTTGATGGTTAGCTTAGTGCTTAGATGCACTCTTTATGAGCCTTGGTGCTCTATTGTATTTTGTAGCCTTTTGGCATTCACTGTACGTTTTGATCTTTATACATATATATATATACATGGCTTTTATTTTTAGTGTTTTACTTTCTTTTGTGTGAATGCCTATGTTTTTGTGATGCATGTTTTTATATGTTTTAATGCATATGTGATGGAATGGAATGCAAAGTTATAGATGATTAATGCGAGACTAAGTAAATGAAATATGCACTAAGAAGCACTCATACTTTTAGATAGTTAGATTTAGCCAACTCGTTATCATAATTGTTTAATCGGGGGCACCGAACTTGGTAGCTTGTGAATGGATGACGTATGGAATGACATGAATATGGAAGAAGATATGGAGGTTGATATGGAAGAAAATATGGAGGAAGACTATTTTACAAAGACTCAAACATGCTAGTGGTATCAAACAAACTTACTAATACTGCCTAATTCAACTAGGACCAAATGTGTGTGCATGTGAGTTCATTAACCAAATCAGAAGCATGGTAGTGACTCTAGGCAATCAAAAACTGTGTGTGTGCAAGTGTGTTCATTAACCTCATCTTGCACAAATTAGGTAACCCTGTTATGGAGAAGACCCCAAAGCTAGTTTGTCCGTATGAGCATTCAGAGGTCTCTCTTTGAGGAGAGACATGTCGCCACGCAATGAGTATACTCCACTGCCAATCAAGCGTCTATAGCCCCGGTGAAGGTTAACTCCATAGTCCATGTTGTTTTTGACCTTTGTAAGCCTTGGGGATGACTACCTATCCGTCTGACTGGACAAGTAGTACGATCCTTACAACTTATTTGGGATCAGTGGTGTGTGAAAAATGTTCATTTCCTTAGAGCTTTGGGGAATCGGATTCTCAACCGAAGTATGATGAGAATTTTACCCTATCCTTACTACTTTGTTTATATTTATATTTTGTGATTGCTTGTGATAGTGGTAAGAACCACTGTTTTATGGACTATGTTTGCATGATAGGACAAACGAGGATTACCCCTTTTCACTTCAAGGCACAACCCAAGGATGGTGTTATATCTCTTTGACACAAGATGTTTTTAAGATGTGAAAATGTGATAGGTTCAAGACCGCTTTTGAAATCATTTCCCAATACTCAAGATTTTATTTAGTGTAATTTGTGATATGGCCCTAGAGAACTTTAACATGCATTTCGAAGTTTGCTTAAAACACTAGGAATGGCTGAGTGACTGAAAACATTTTGGCAATGTAAATATGTGCAAATGGAAAATGGGTGTACGAATGACAATTCGGTTTGATGGATTTTATGAAGGTGCCCCTGATTAAGGCAACATGACTTTTGCTTGACCAAATTTTATATCCAAAAGATAGAATGGTCTCTAACATGATATGCAACTATGGCTGAAAATGAAATGTTATGGTTTTCAATGAGATGTATGCACATGAAATGCAATGTTTTTGAATGAGATGTATGCAACTAACAATGAAATGCAAATTCTTTTTATTTTATTTGTTTTTTTTTTTTTTTTTTTGTACAAGCCATGTATATATGTACATATAAAATTCAAACTATGCGTAGAATGCCCTCAAGTGTATAACATTAAGTGGTTCGGGTTCTTCCTCTCCCTCTAAACTGGCAAGTCTATAAGTTCCATTACCCACTCTTTCAGTGACCATATATGGACCTAACCAATTAGCCACGAATTTATCTCGAAGATGCGGCAATGCATTGGTGTTTTGTTGATTCTCTTTAAGGACAAGATCCCCTACTTGAAATTCTCTTAGATGAACTTTGGCATTGTAAGCACGTTTCAATCGGTCTTGATAAACTCGCAAATGCTCTAAAGCATTGATTCGTTTTTCATCTATGAGTGTGAGTTGATCAAGACGTGCTTGTCTAGCAGTATCATCATCGATAAATTCCTACAAAGAAATTCGCAAGGAAGGGATCTCGAGCTCAAGAGGCATGATTGCTTCAGCTCCATAGACCAAAGAAAATGGCGTTGCCCCAATGGGAGTTCTGATGCTTGTTCTGTAAGCCCATAATGCCAAGGGGATTTGTGTATGCCAATCTTTATGATTTTCTTTAACAAGTTTCTTAAGAATAGCAATTATGGTCTTATTGGAAGCTTCAACTTGTCCATTGGCTTGTGGGTAGTAAGGAGTTGAGAAACTATGTTGGATATTATACTTTTCGCAAAGAGCTCGAACATCCTTATTCTTAAAAGACTTGCCGTTATCAAAAATGATTTTAGAGGGAATACCAAAACGACAAATGATATGGTGAAGTATAAACTCCACAATTCTAGGACCTGTCGTACTGGTTAGAGGAATAGCTTCAACCCACTTTGTGAAGTATTCAATGGCTGTAATGATGAAAGTATGCTGTCCTGAAGAGGCGAGTGAAATCTTGCCAATTAAATCGAGACCCCATTGTGAGAAGGGCCAAAGGCTTTGGATGGGCTGTAAAGCTTGTGATGGTATATGGATTAAATTAGCGTGTTCTTGACACTTTTTACATTGTTTAACATATTTGCAACAATCTTGTTCCATAGTGGGCCAATAATACCCCATACGTAAAATACGCTTCGCAATGGCCATTCCACTAAAATGACCACCACAAGTACCATCATGGGCTTCAGCAATAGCTCTATGTGTTTCACCTGCTTCTAGACAACGGAGGAGTACTCCATCATATCCACGTTTATACAACACATCCCCCAAAAGAACAAAACGAGCTGCCTTTTGCTTAAAACAGCGACGGGCAGTTCGAGACAAATCAGGTGGAAGTGTTCCAAACTTGAGGAAGGCTACTATCTCACTAGACCAAGGCTCATATGGATCCGAATGGATAAAGCAAACATCTTTTTCATCTTTAGACTCAGCACGGACAATTGCAGACTTAGAGATTGTGGAAATGATTAGGGGCTGTACCTCTCCAAGGGAGTCCTTTGGAATCAATGATCCAAGAGAGGCCATGGCATCCGCAAATCTATTAGTCGAACGAGGCAAACTAGTGATCTCATACCAATCAAACTTAGAGAGCAACTTCATTGCTACATCATGATAAAGCTTAATGGTAGGTTCTTTGGCTTGGTATTCTCCTGTAATTTGTTTAACCACGAGTTGAGAATCCCCAAATATCCGAATACGCTTAATGCTCATAGCTATGGCTGATTGAAGACCTAAAATTAAGGCTTCATACTCTGCTGTATTATTGGTGCATTGGAAGTCTAGTTTGAATGATAAAGGGATGGGAATCCCTTGAGGTGTATGAAACACAACTCCAAGCACCCCGACTTTTCATGCACTTAGAGCCATCAAAGAATAGTGTGATGTCAACATCTTCCTCCGAAATGATGTCCTCTTCTTGTTCGAGTGATAGCAAATACCGAATCATCCTGGGAGCTCAATAATCAAAGGATGATCACTAGGTAGTGGAGCTTCCGCAAGTTGATCGGCTATAACTTGACCTTTAACGGATTTTTGGCTAATGAATTCAAGATCGAATTCGGTAAGCAACATTATCCATTTAGCGGTACGAGTGTTATTATAAGTGCGAGACATCATATAACGCAGAGGGTTTTCTCTAGCTATGACATATGTTGTATGGCTAAGCATATAATGACGAAGTTTCTTAGTGGCAAAAACCACTCGCTAAGCACAACTTTTCCACATAAGCATATCGGGTTTCATAGCTTACCAATGTTCGACTAATATAATAGATAGCTTGCTCACGATTTTGTTCATTCTTTTGTGCAAGCATTGTCCCTAAGGCAAAGTCCGTTGCTTAGATATAAAGGTTGAAAGGGACCCCTGGACGAGGCGGAGCTAAGATCGGCGGAGACGCTAAGTACTGCTTGATGTCATCAAAGGCTTTCTGACATTCATCTGTCCATGAAAATTGTACCCCCTTTTGTAGTAGGTGGCAAAATGGCCTACATTTATCAGAAAGTTGTGCAATAAAGCGACGGATTGAATTAATCTTTCCTTGCAAACTACGCAACTCCTTCAAATTAGTTGGGGGACACATTTCCATAATGGCTTTGACCTTGTTTGGGTCCACCTCAATACCTCGTTTAGAGATAATAAAACCTAGGAGTTTGCCTGAGGTAACACCAAAGACACATTTCTTAGGGTTCAACCTTACTTTATGCTCTAGAAGCCTATCAAAAACTTTTTCCAATACATCAAAATGCTCTTGTCGAGTTTTAGATTTTGCCAATAAATCATCCACATAATCTTCGATAATCTTATGCATATAATCATGGAAAATATAAGTCATGGCTCGTTGATAGGTTGCACCTGCGTTCTTAAGGCCAAAGGGCATCACCCTGTAACAAAAAGTTCCCCAAGGTGTGGTAAATGTTGTTTTGTGTTGATCTTCAGGGTTTATTCGAATCGAGTTGTATCCCGAAAATCCATCCATGAACGAAAGCATTTCATGACCAGCAGCAGTGTCGACAAGAGTATCAATGTTTGGAAGAGGAAAGTCATCCTTAGGACACGCTTTATTTAGATCTCAAAAATCGATGCAAACACGTATCCCCCCGTTAGGCTTGCGAACGGGTACCATGTTAGAAAGCCACTCAGGATAATCAATCGGGACGACAAATTTAACATCCAAAAGTTTATGAATCTCCGATTTAACTAGGAGGGCCACAGTAGGATGCATTTTCCTAAGTTTTCGTTTGACAGGTTTAGCATCTTTTTGTAAGGTGAGGTTATGGACAACAAAATTAGGGTCTAGGCCTGGCATGTCTTTGTAAGACCATGCAAATATCTCCTTCTTCCGCTTGAGTAGAGCAATCATTTGCTCTTGTTCCTCTGATGATAGAATTTTAGCCAGTTTCACAATTTGGGTGCCATCTTGGTCTGTACTAAGGTCTACATCGATAGTTTCTTCAATAGACATGTGGGAACCTTCCTCAAGCTGATGGGGAGTAGGGATCAGATTTATGTCATCTAAAATGTCATCAAGCTCCCGTGCCTTGCTCTCATCTATGTCTGCCTGGAAAACCTCTGGCTTAGAAGATGAAGGTGAATGTGGAGGTGAAGGAGGAATGTAGTTGGCGGAAGCCCTTAACAATTCCTCGGAAAGGATGAACTCTAAAATAGATGGAGGGGATGAAATCCGATCCATGTCAATCAGGCTTGGGTTGATCGGGATTGACTTATCCGGATCATATGGATTATGGAGCGGGGTGAATAAGTCTTCAAAATTCATTGTCGACTTATGGAAGAAAGGATGGGCGGAATGGAAGGGAAAACCGGTGAAGACCTCGGAAGACCTGAAGTGCAAAACAACATAGTTTTTCAGTTTTTTTTTTTTTTGGTTTGAGTTTTTTTTTTTTTTTTTTTTTTTTACTATTACACACATACATAAAGCAATAAAGTATTTTTTTTTTTTTTTTTTGAAATTTTTTGATATTTTTGTTTTTTTTTTTGTTTTTTTGGTAGTGGTGAAAACCACTATTTTAGTATATACATATAATACAGGTTTGGATTATGGCTTATGGATGTGGCGGAGGGGGTGGTTCACCTCGTTCTTGTGGAAGAAGCAAGCGAAAGATGGCCTCTTGGAGAGGGAACAATTGGAGATAAAACTCGTCTTGTTTAGTGAGGGGAACAATGGGCGCCGACTCTTCTTCAGATTCATCAGCATTTGACATGACGTCAAATTCTTCATAGACTTCATCTTCGGATTCATCGGGGTGGAGGATTTCTTCTTTTGAATTAAGATTAATGCTTTGAAAAGCTTGCTCAAAAGAAGAAAGGGATGAAAGTGGTTGGGAAGACACTACATTTGTCTCCAAAGGAGGACAATTGAGCATCTGGGAAGATGTTGGAGTTGAAACCGACTGAGCAGATACAGCATTAGCCTCAAAGATGGGGCTAGTGTAGACCTGAGTGAAACCAGCGGGTAGGGTTGATGCAATATCCCGCTGAAAAATAGAATCTTGCATAGGGGAATCTTGGATTGGCTCAAGGACATAGCCAGTGCCATCTCTTAAGTGAGTTTGCACTTGGGCCATATCAATGTGGGTAATATGAGAGGAATTGTCTTCCTCCATGGGCATGGCCATGTGGTAGATGGTAGAAGGACGTGAAAGACCTACAGGCGAACCTGCCTGAAATTCACTAGGATAAGTGGCCATGTTGGTGGTGGGGATGTTCTGTGAATTTCCCATTTGATTATTTAGATTTAACATTTTAGATTGATTCCTTGTTAAGACCATAGAGCAATAAATCTAAACAAATTCAAGAAAAGAAGAATGCAAAACTAGAATGATAAATTTACACTAAAAAAATTATCGGAAACAAGTCACAACCTAGGTTTCAACCAATGTGTCTTACCTGCGGTTAATTAATTATTTTCTCGATCTTAATCGTAGTAAATTTTAAGTGTCCGGTTTATGAGTTTTGCATGTGATCTAATCTTGAATTATTCACAAAAAAAGGTAAAAACTATGGCTAGGAAAGGACAACGAGATTCTTATCGGTGATGAAATCCAGCAAGTTTGCTCGGGGGTGACCTATGGTGTCTAAGGCAGAAGTTTAATGGATGGAGATGAATTCCACCGTCACTAAACTTCAAGCAATACCTGGTGATGAAATCCAGATATCACTGTTTTAAATGCAATATGAAAATGCAATGATTTTTTTTTTTTTTTAATGTTTTAGTTATCTAATGTGTACATACAAGGCTATAAATCAAAAGTTCTAATGATCTAAGCAAGAGGCTACTGAAAACATGTCATTTCCTCTGAAGAAGTGAAGTACACCGTTTAAAACCCCCTGCCTACCAATGATATCGGATATCAAAGGAGCAACCGGAAGGTTCGTCCACTTCTCTCGCTCGGAATCACCCAATGGCAGGAGTACTATTGACATCCAATCAATAGTCCTACTTAGATAATTAAAACAAATAATTCGTAGCTATTCTAATATGCAGCTAGGTATGCAAAAATTTTTTTTTTTTAATGCAAGCAACAATCAATAATGCAATGCAAAGAAAAATGTAATTAAAAATAACTATTTCTTTTCAGATTACTTAGTTTTTGTTCATTTTAAAGTAATGATCTGAAAAAGAAACAAAATATGGCAGAAAAACCAAAAACGTAAAAAGTACAGCACTTACTTGGAAGCCTACGCTTTTCTGTAAAACTGACTTCAAACGCCCACGGGAGTCTGCACAGGCTGAAACGCACCTCTGCGTTTCGTATTGGACTTCCAGACGCCCCTCTGCGTCTACCTGTGTTTTCTGCAAGCTCAGAAACCCTAGTTCGCTGGAACAACGAATTTCACGATTTTTGGAACCTGCAAAATGAAACAGAAAACAAGAACAGATTAGTAAAGCAAGTATTTAAAAATATGAAACCCTAGGGGGTCCCACCGTGATCGCCATTTGTAGATTAAAAATACACGCCAAACAAAAATAAAATCACAATGACAGAGTACAGAATAGTTGCACAAAAACAAACGATTTCTATTAATCGATGGAGTTTAAAAACTCCTTTTTGAATACAACTGGGCCTGTAACCCTTTATTTGTGATACATAGTTACAAGTTATGCTAGGGTTCTCCGAAACCCTAGCTGGCACAAATGGTGGCGCTTCCGAAGAACGTATCTTCAATCCCAACAGAGTGAGTGGGCTTTGTCGTATCCCTTGCTTGGACCACTCCAGCTTAATCAACTGCCATCAATAAACTGGATCTGTTATCAAAAACCTGCACACATTAACACTATCAAGGAGTTAGAAATTAATGAGAGGGCTCCACTGCGTGAGCCCTCAGAAACAATCTAAAACCCTATAAAAATGGAATGCAAGAAATCAATAACAGATTAATACATAAAATATGGTTACTTGCTTTAAACTAATTTATACCTGTTCTCTGTTAACGCAGCTAGACCAGGCGACACCTGGAAGTAATGTTGTTGTCAGAATAGGCTGCGGAAGGCGCCCTGGTGCACTCGCCGAATGCCCGCATGCTTCTGGATCTGGATTACAGACGCCGGTCTGAGTCTGTGGCTGTAGGTAAACGCCCGCGGGCACTTGTTAAACGCCCGTGGGCACTTGGTAAACGCCCATGGGCACTTGGTGAAGGGGAAAACGCCCGTGGGCACTTGCGACAGGAATGGGAGATTCTCGCACGTCTGCAGAAGGAATGGCGGTGAAAGCGACGACGAAAGCGACGATGGATGCGACGAAAGGGTAGCAGAAGAAAGAGGAGATAGCGAGAGAAGAATTAGAATCGAAGGAGATAGAAGTAGCAAAAGATCCATAGATAGGGTTTGAGCCATCAAAGTGGCTCAATTTATAATCCACTCTTAGGGCACACTTTAGGGTTTTAACGACACTTTGAACGTGTGGCTAAGATTAAAGCGGATCCAAGGGTAGAGAATAAATCTTGGTTGTGGAATGGATTAAGATGGATGGACGGAAATGAGAAAAATGGACTTAGATTAAATCACTTAAACTATTATTTAAATATATATATTAAAATATTAAAATATATATATATATATATATATAAATATTAATTTAAATAAATTTGGGGATGAAAAATGGCGGGAAAGGTGAAATTGGGCCAAATAATGGCGGGAAGGTGGATGACCGACACGTGGCTGACAGGAAGGTATAGATGACTTGCAAGTGGCTGGATTTTGGTGTCTACAGTAATATGGCATATAATATTATCTCCAAAGTGATGGTAAATCAATTAAGGCCATTGTTAGACAAAATTATTTTAGAAGAGCAAGGAGAATTTGTGAAAGAGATACAAATTCTATATGGGATCATAGTAGCTCATGAAGTTATACATTCACCAGCTTCAAGAAAAGATAAAGCAATGATCTTAAATTTTGATGAGTAAATCCTATAATAGGGTTAAATGGGATTTTTTTGCAGTTTTAGAAAAGTTTGAATTTGAGAAGAAATGGGTTAGATGGATTAAAGCTTGTGTCTCTTAGTTTCTTATTCAGTGTTGGTCAATGTGTTAGTAACATAATATTTTAAAGCCAAGAGAGGCCTTAGACAAGGAGCTCCTCTATCTCCTTATTTGTTCATTATTATGGGAGAGGTTTTGAGTAAGAACTTAAAGAAGGCTTACAAATATGGGCTTATAAAAGGACATAAGGTTAGTAATAATATCGACAACATCACCCATCAATAGTTTATAGATGATACAACCCTTTTTGAAAGGGCAAGGATTAATGAGGCCAGAGCTTTGAATAAATTTTTAAAGGAATATGAAAGAACATCAAAGCCAAAAGTTAATAATAGAGAGATTTTATCTCATTACACTTTCAACAGTGGATTTAAGATAAAAATTATGTTGAATCTTGAGAAAATTTAGAAGGGTTAAAAATATGCAAACAAATGAAATGGAATATAGTATGGATGGAAGGTGAGTCTCTCATAGTAATAAATTCAATTTTGAGGAAAGTAAAGGCTCCATGACATATACAAGAGATAATTATGGAAAATCAAGATCTTGCTAAAGAGTTTGTAGAAATCATGTTTACACATACATTAAGGGAAGGTAACAAATGTGTATATAGGCTAGAAAATAGAGGGGTTTTGATTGAGGATCATGAAGCTAGATTATCCTTTCCATGTTTAAAGGAATTAGTAAGTTTAGTTGAAGCTGACAAGAAAATTCTGATTGCCTAAATCAATAAATTATTAAGTTTTACTTTAATATTTTCCATTGGTAATATTTGCTTTATTTTGTAATAGTAATGTGTTTTCATATAGACTTTATTATAATTTTTGTGGTTGCACTTGTGTTTCAAGAAGGAAACTAGCAATCTAAATTTGGTAAAGTGGACTATGATAATGCGATGTTTTAGAAATATTACTCTACTAAGATGCAAGGCATATATAGTAGAGGTGAAGTTTTGGTATTGTGAAGACTACTATAAGAAAATATCAAGAAGGATGCTAAATTTTGGAAAATTTGTATTCATATAGAAAATTGAAAAAATCCAAAAAATGAAAATCTAGAATTACTTATTAAAAAAGGGACAAGATATTCCCCAAAATGGATCCACTTTTTGGAAATCTATCCTTCAAACCAAATTTCTTATTAAAAAAGGAACCAGATGGCAGCTTGGAACAGGGGATAGAATCAATTTTTGGACTGATAGGTGGATTATGAACCAAACGTTCAGTGAAGACAATGTGATTTTAGTGCTGCAACATTCCTTGGAGGCTCTGATAGGTAGTAAGGTGGTAGATTTCATTGACTCATCCGTTGAACCCAGAATATGGAAGGAGATCCATTCTGATTGTTTTCCTAATGCCACTATGGAATTATCCACCTTGTTGAATGCAACAATCATCCCTTCTAGCACTTCCCATGATACCCCTATTTGGAAAGAGACTGATTCTAGTTTTTTTTCTATCAAGACTGCTTACCATCTAACCACCAATTTCCAACTTGTCCTCATTCCTTTCAATATCATCTAGCACAAGCATCTTATTCCAAAAGTAGCATTTTTTTCCTGGTTGGCCATACAAAACAAAATCCTTACAACTGATAATCTCATGAAAAGAGGTATGGTGATCCCTAATAGATGTCATTTGTGTTTGACTGAGTGGGAGTCTATCTATCACATTTTTTTGGAATGTTCCTTTTCCAAGCTTGCCATGGACCACTTGATGACCACTTTCCAAATTTCTTGGGTTCAACCAAATTCCTTGTCTCTTCTGTTCATTCAATGGCCCACTCCTTTCAAAAATCCTAGACTTTCCTCTTTATGGAAGGTATACCTCCACCACCTCCTATGGTATATTTGGCTTGAGAGAAATAGCAGAGTCTTTTCCAACACTTCAATTGACCCTATCTCTATTGCCAACAAAGTTGTCATCTTTGCTATTGAAAACTCCTAGCTTTTCCCTTGTCCCAAGGCCCCTGATCCTGGTCTTGAGTCTTCTATTTTCCTATCTCTCAAAATTCCCCACAACTCTAGCTACATTCCCTCAACCCCTCATCCTAGAATGGGTGCTCATTGGTCACCTCCTCCGGTGGGGTGGCTTAAGCTTAACTATGATGGTGCCTCTAAAGGGAATTTGAGAACTATTGGAGCTAGAGGTTTGGTTAGAAACCATGAAGGTCAGATCATTGTGGCTTATGCAGAGCATTTAGGCCTTCAAAATAATCACTATGCTAAAGCTCGAGCCTTGTGGAGAGGTTTAGATATGCTAAAAGACTACAAAGGTAATTTACAAATCGAAGGAGATTCCTTGAATATCACTAATGCTATCAACAACAATAGGGTTCCCTCATGGAATGTTAGAACGGTCATTCAGGAAGTCAAAAAGTACCTTCAAAATTTTAGTAATACTGTGACCAATCATGTTTTCAGAGAAGCTAATAAGTTAGCTGATGTTCTTGCCAATATCAAAGTTTTATAGAAAACCCTATCCATTTGGCACCGAAATTTCCCATAGAATGTTTTAAATGTTGTTGTTGATGATTTTGGCATGACACGAGCAATCCCAATAAGTATGTTTCCATTTTATGGTGGGTGTGTATCTTTGAAGGTCCAATCTTGACTTTCACTAAATTTTTGTGCCATAATTCAGAGCAAGATCTACCTAACCATCCTCAATAGTTTCATCAATACCATGGATGGGATCAGTGAAACCTGGAAGGAGTTGGTAAAGAATCATGTCAAATAAAACTATGGAAAATATGATAGCACTGTTTCTTAGCCTAAATTTTGGGTTCTGGCATGGTCACTTTTCTCTATGTAATTTTCTAGTGTTATTTTTGGGTTTTATCCCTTGTGTGGGAATGTCAATATTTCTATGTGGCCATATTTTTATTTGTGAGGGACCTTATATGGTTTTTGGTACTTCTATTTTAACCCCTACATGGGTTTATTATGTGTATAGTCTTCTGTCTAGCTGCCCCTGCATGGGTAACACTAGGCTTTTATCCTTTCTATCTTTTGCCCGTGTGTGAGAATTTTGGCTTGATCAAATATGTATGGGTTCAAGATTTTATGTTTTGCTGGTAATCCCTGAGTGGGTCCCTGACTTAGATCTCATGCTTTTGTACTTGGTTTTAGGAACTAGTTAAAACCCAAATAATAATATTTTTACACCTACCAAAAAAATCTAGAATTTAGATATTTTATGTAAAATGATGTATGTTTCTAGCTATAGCATCTCAATTGAGATGAGAAGTGTATCTATTTGTAAAATATCAAGATCTAAAGAATAGTTGTAATTTGTCAAGGATGGGGGACCCGAGTACAACCCCTGATTATCCAAACAAAAAAATCATAATACAACTAGTCAGACTAGGTCTTACTGATTTACATCATCTTTTGAATGGGAAAAAACACAACCATCCACCTTACGTGTAGCATGTACCTTTGCTACTCCATATAATTAATAGGGTAATCATATGGTCCTTACTACTCCTTCCAACTCAACAATGTTGATCTTTGGTTGTGTGGGGCTTACCAAATATCATTTTTAAAACCTTGATCATTAGGAAAGAGTAATATTTCCTCCTCCCCTAAATGTGAACTTCTCTTTCACAATTTTTTAGGAGTTTTAGGTACCATTTATCATGCACTTCACTTAGTAGATCAAACATAGTTTTAATGAGAATTACTACCACACTGGACATACCCTATATACTATATCAACTTTGGATAAGACTTTATTCAATAATATAAATTCAAATACAGTCATGTAACCAACCATTTTGAACATTTCAAAATAAGGAATCCAAGGCTTCAAATGACACCACAATATGAGGTCATATGAAGATATTATGAAAAAAAAGAAATGTATAAGTCAATAAAATCTATTTTTTTTTAATTAAAAATTTCTATCTCCACTCTTTAAAAAACAAAAATCAAATACCTTGTAACCTTTCTTTACTTTCTATTTTCTACCTTATTAATTTATAAAGATATTTTATACTAGGTGTGGTAAATATAACCAACATGAAATGCTATAACTAACATGACAATCACAAATTAATGACAAACTATAAAAGTCAAAAGGTGCTTCAATGTAGTAGCAATAGTATGGCCTTTTAAACTTACACCTTGATGAGTTAACATTTACTGAGTAGGGGTACCTAGAATCTTGATAGCCTTAAAATGAATAAAATGATGTGTTGCATCTATCATATTGATAAATGCATCCATGAATTCTATGTGATTCAACTCCAAGACAATTATGATTTTTGGAAGGATATTTTCCTTCTTTATGCATGTGATTATGATGAAAATATCTTTTCCTTGTAGTGCAATGTCAATTGTTTTTATCTCAATAGTTGCTACTTTATGATAAAAGGGTAGAAAATCTATCACAATTAAGAGAGATGGGATAATAAATTGTAGAGTCAAGTTCATGGCTTCATATTTTATAGAAATATCATTACCCCATGTATTTTTTTTTACAAAAAAACATATTTCTTAAAATGAATGGCTAGCTTTTGTCAAGGAGATTCAATGTAGTCTATGGAATTTTATAGGATGGAGGTTTTGTCACTCTTGGGTATTGGGTTTAGAAACATAAAACATATTTGTTTAAATAATTCATGTCTCTATGTCATGGAATATCTATAGATGACTCTCTATTGTTATTGATAAAAATGGCATTCAAAATTGTTGCCCTCTCTTCTCCACCTAATGAATTCCTTGATGTTGTAGATAATAGAGTTAGGCTTGACATTGCACATGGGGAGAAGGACCTCCACTTTGTTGCTTGGGGGTAGCAATGTAGAATTATCAAGTCCATATCCAAGGGTACCCCATAGGCAAAAATCTACCTCCAAATACACCAAATTTAAAATAAACTTGAGTAGCTCTTATTTATAAGGTAACAATTTTCCTAGAGAGTAACTTCCACTTGGTTGTTGGTATTGATGAGGCTAATATTTATCTTGGACTTCAACTTCAAATTAAGTTTGACATAGATATATGGATAGGATTTATTTGAATTCTATTTTGAGGGAGAAACATATTGCATTCTCATAACCAATGATGATGGTAACTTACTCACCTTCCATATCACATTATCGATGTGGATGCCTACATTGATGTAGCTACGTTTAATATTGAAAAATAAATGAGTTGAATGCTAGATTTAACCTACGAGTATCAAAGGGTGCAAAGAAAATTTCTATCCTTTATTAGATTTTAATACTTGATTTTAATCTTAATTATATTTTTTGACATTTTTAGTGTTTTTATGGACAATAGAGGGGCATATAGTCTTACCTTCCAGAATCCCTTTGTGGAAACAAAAGAGTATAAATAAGTGAATGGCGTATAGAAATTATTCTCCCATATATCAATGGAATCCTTGAAAGGATTTTTTTTCTTCTCCATAATCCTATGCATTACCATAAAACCCATAAAATGCACGAAGGGATCATTCATATTATTGGGGCTAAGTGTCTGTAGGGTTGGCCTTGGCATTATATAACACATGTTGTGCTACATCCACTTTGAATTTTATTGAGATAGATTTTTTGTACATTCTCTATAGAATTGATTGGGAGGAAACCCTCAATAGACCTTGGCTATACCCTCAACCTACTCTAACCATTGATGGTGCCAATGCTTAGATGTTTTGTTGAACAAATGCAGTTTAAATACAAATTATGCTTCTCTAAATAGAGCAACAATATTAACCATGTGATTTCACATTTTATGGAAATCACAACCAACTAACTACCCTCACATGTTTCTTTCATGAGTGGTTATAACCACTCAACCAAATTTTATTATATGTATAAACTTCCAACATAGCCAAATTTTGATAATTTGGGGGTACTTTCTACTACTTGATCTCTACCACTAGATTCTCCTCTAAAATTGACAAAATTTACAAAGGTAATGCTGAGGTACTACATTTATGGTGACCACCAGATGCCAAGATCAATTGGCATAAGATCCTAGATCCACAAAAATTTAACTTTGGTCATGGAGCTTATAAAATTGGGACCTTTGCTAAAAAATTATTAAAATTATTGTTTCTCCTTCAACTAATATTTGGTGGTAGCATCCTTAGAAACTTCTACCACTTGTTATCATCTCACAACTATACTACTTTGAGGTCTTTTACCTTCATCATCAGGTCTTCAAATGGACTTCTTGATAATTTCTCCTTTTTGGAAGCTAACTCTTTTATATTGGGATGAATTGGTTTCAACCTATCATATGTTTTAACTACACTCCCTTTGTAAAATTGCTCTTTCTATTATTCAATTATAGCACTAATGTCATCATCATCTAGGATTGATTCCTTTCATTGAAAGTGTTGAGCATTCTAGCAAAGACCAACCCTTGGATTTCTTTATCCCTTTTCTAAACTTAGGTTTCTAAGGATTTTAGGTTATCTTTGTAGGTTTGGAGGTTCCTCTAAATATCCAATATTTTTTTACTTCTTTACTAGTTCCTTATGATCTATCCCATGTTGGTATACTATGGTCATTAATACATAAATTTTTAGGGCCATCTAGTATTCCTTCCTTGTAAATAGCTACCATTTTACATATTTGATGGTTTTATCCACCTATTATAGGATTTTTTCTATGAAGGAGGTCAATATAAAATATTCATGTGAATTCTCCATATCTGCCTAGATCTAGTTCAAAAAGTTCTTGATATTTTAAATTTCCTTTGATGAAATTGTGTCTACAATTGCCTCTTTAGGTTTTGAGGCTATTAATTCTTTGATTTGTTGGTCTTTCTATTCAAGGATTTCTAATAATTTACTATTCTTGAGTCTCAACAAGCTATGTTTTAAGGTCTTCAACTTGATTTTTTAAATGATTTTTTTTAGAGATTTATTTCATTAACCCTTAATTCTCTTGTTAGATCAAGTTATTTTATGCCTTTAGATATTCCAATTTTACCTCAAATTCTCTATTTTTAATTTGTGTTTCTTCATCCTCAATTGCTAGTTAGTAATATTTCATTGCCATACCAAGTGTTAGCTAGTTAACCAATTAGACCATTTGGTATAGGTCCATATTTTCTAGATCTATCTAGGATACCCTAGTATTTTTGTCAATAGAAGTTGATGCCACCTTTATGGGTTTGGTTTCTATCACCTCAAAAAAGTACACATTTTCTTTCTTTCTTGATAGCTATGAATGGAAGAGCATCAAATATTAGAGGTCTTTTTGTTGATTCATTTTTACTCCCTATATCTCTTCTCCTTAACGATAAGAATGTCTAATGCATTAGAAATGTTAGTTTTTTGACCTTGTATACATATCTTGATGAAACTCTTTTTGTCACAATTTTCAATGGGTATATATCCTATATATTTAGATCCTCAGTTAGAGGTAATGGGTGTCATCATATATAGGACAAGTTATCATATTTGGGATGGTGGATGAGTGGAGATGGATGGTATAGAAAGAGAAAAAAATCAAGTGATAACAAGGAATGGAGCAGAAGTAGGAGTGGGATGTAAAGCCACTAGAGTTGTAGAGAAGTGTGACACAGTGTATGGTACTAATGGTTGTAAGGTAATATATTGGATGAGTGGAGATGGAAATGATGTTATGGGAGAGGTTCCCACCATAATCATAACCTTTGAAAGCAAGGCGTCTCTTGTGGAACCTATTACCCTCTATGATTATCTCAATCATTGGACATGGGATGGACTAGAGGGATGGAAAATATCATGCCTTGTATAGAGCACATAATAGGGCTAGTCTTGAGAGTGAAGGGTTTGGAATGATCAAGGGACTTTGGGATTTTAACAAAGGTTAGCTCTTTTATAATGTGTAATCTTAGGAATACACTTCCTACTCTAACAACCTAAGGAAAAATGGGTAAGATAAAGAAAAAAAAGATAACACAAAGAAAACATCTAAGCTTATAGGGTGGAAATGCACCAAAGATCAAATAATACCCCCTTACATAACAACTCTAACCATAATGCACCGATGTGAATACTTCCTCTCATTGACATACAAAAGAATAAAATTATAGAAATGCAAGCACACATGCACGCACACAAAAGAGATGGGTTAGGGCATGAGATCCATAGATGAACTCAAAGTAGACATGTAGGAATCATGTATATATATATATATGTATATATATATATATATATATATATATATATATGTATATATATATATATATATATATATATATATATATATGTATATGTATATATATATATATATATATATATATATATATGTATATATATATATATGTATATATATATGTATATATATATATGTATATATATATATATATATATATATATATATATATATATATATGTATATATATATATATATATATGTATATATATATATATATATGCATGTAAAAATTATTACAAATATTATGTCAGAAGTAGGGGTTCAAGTTGCTCGCAAGACTGCTTATAAATATACGTACTGCTATACAAAGGGAAATTAAGGGAAAAATTATACAAACTTGTCGATCCTTTACAAAGCTAAGACTACTACTATTTATATATTATAATCATGGAGAGTTTCTCTCCAAAATATATAGTATGCTTTGACCATCTCAGCTACTTCTAGGGATTCTAAAAATGGAAAATGACATTGTCTATCCTTAAAATTATAAAATGTAGGACTACAACCATTATACTTGCCTTTAATATATTCTTGGACTATTAAACTAAGATAATATTGGTAGGTAGTCCTTACCTTTTAAATAATGGCATATTAATTCATCTCACCCACTCTTCGTAGGAGCTTGTGCACCATTGCTTCTTCCTTACAACTTAACCTAACTTTTATTTAGAGTTGGTGACTTCCTATACATAGGTTTAAATTTTGGGATATTATTTTTTTTGAAAAGATGATAGAAGGGGTTTTTAAAGGGTCCCCAAAAATTTTACAAGGTAAAACTACTTCTAAATAATTAGGGGCTAAATATATAATATTTAGACTGATGGTATTTGAACCCACACCTTGTTGGGATTTTATTAATCTTCTTAGATCCTGATGAATTTTTGCTCACTTGTGGTAAATCCCTACTACTAGCCCTAATTGAGATCTAATACTTTAGCTATTGGTAGTAACTCATGGGAAATTTCTTTAATTCTCATCAGGTCCTCTTAGCACTTTGCTTTTCAAAAATTTCCTCCCTTCCACTTTGTTGATATTTTGAAAATGTTTAATTATTGGAATATTTTCTATCACTTGGGCCAACTATATTCTTGACTTCTTGGTTTTTGAATTTTTCACACACACTCAAGAATTCAACCTCCTTTATTTTCTTGAGACTTCTACAAATCACAATTGCCTTTGGTTAGAATTTATGTATCTTACATTAGCTTGCCTTCATTTTATTTGTGATTATATTACCTTTATTTTATCTTTCATCTAAAGAAAAATTTCCCATAGTGATAAGTCACTACAGTTTCTAGAGGCTCTTAGGGGACTTCTTATTTAATTGAAGGAGAACCTAAAACTATTGGATTTATCCTTGTGTATGAGATCAATATTTTTTACAAATATAACAAAATAAAATACAATAAAGAAAAGGAAACACAAAATAATAATAAAATCACAAGGTAAACAACCCTTCCAATGCTTTCTTGACTTCTGCCCACTCCTTTGATAGATATTAGATCATCTTGAAGTGTTTGTAGGCTATCTCAATATTGTTTTGGCCACTTATAAGGAGACTCTTTACATTTTTAGAAAACAAATATGCTTAGGTTTTCAGCTCAACTATAGGTTTGATTAAACTCATGATGTTTTCTAGTTGTAGGGATTTTGGCCAGTTTTTGGAAGGTAAACTATTTTTGTTGCATTTCATTAGTAGTTGCATGAAATATTTCTCTAATACAATTTCATCCCAAGGGGAGCAAAGTATTTTTGTAGAAATATCTCAATTTTTCCTTTGAACCATGTGATAGAGTTGTTTATGGCAACAATTTGAGTCCCACACAGATGTGTGACTCACTAGTTATAAATGAAAGACATTACTTTTTGTATTGTAATACTCTTGTATTGAATTGCATAGCTTCTAGATTGAAGTCCATCATTGATACTAATCTATCTTGATAAATTTTAGCTTTGATTAATTTTGCAGAGGCTTAAGCTAGGTTGGATTTAGTTTCTTGTTTCACTTGTGCACTTAATTTGGTGGCTACCTTGACAGGTGAGTTAGCCATGCTGGTGATCTCATCCCAATAGGTGTCATTGACCCTTTTTATTACATCTTCAACCTTTTGACATTACCTTATTTTATTCCTTCATTTGATCTTTTCCATTTTCTATTGGATATCATTTTTCTCCCTACAAAATCTAATATTCTATTTGATAAATTCTCTTGAGAGCCTTTTCATTTGTTTTTCATTTATTTTTATAAGAGGCTCTTTGGAATACCTTATTAGACACTAATATATTTCATATACATATTTCTAGAGTGCTTTGGTCTCTACCTAAGATTCATTTAAAACATTCTTTATCATTTCTAGCTCCCTTTCCTTCTTTAATTTTAGTTTTAGAGTCTCACAATTGTAAGTAGTTATTTTATCTACTTCCTATCTAAACTATATCTTATCTTTGGTCCAGATATGTCTTAAATCAAGTCCTATAAATACATTCCAATCCTATTTATCATTGCATATCCGGGATTTTATACTAGTGGGTCTTTTATTGAGACTAATAATATTTTTTGTAAGGTAAAGTGGAAGTTTATTTGGTTCATGACTAGTAGTTTTATAAACAAGTCTTGCTTTTGCTTGTTGAGTTGCTCTATTTGCTATTGTATACCATATGATACTTTAGGAGGAGTCAAGAAAGTAGTGTGAGATTTGATGGATGAGGTATTTTATGGGAAGAAGGTTGTGTCATTTTAAGGATGTTGGGTTATCTATTCCTGGTAAAC
This sequence comes from Wollemia nobilis, assembly GCA_028583015.1. Taxonomy (NCBI): domain Eukaryota; kingdom Viridiplantae; phylum Streptophyta; class Pinopsida; order Araucariales; family Araucariaceae; genus Wollemia; species Wollemia nobilis. The sequence goes on from JAQPPZ010001870.1 coordinate 2,269,494, forward strand.
CAAGATAGAAAGAAAATTCATGGAGCTATTAACTACTACTGTTACCATAGTTGGGGTCTTTTTATTTCCATATTCCTACCAGGATAGATATTTTATTCAAAATATTCATTAATAATACCATGACATCTTCTTCTATTAACACCTTTTTTCTCCTGCATTTGATTACTAAGTTCATCCATTTTCTCTTGGGCTTGAGGACTCTTTTGAAGTGGGATTCCATGTATCTCTTCTTCTAGTTATTTTGGCTGAATTATCAATTTTTATTTTCTTGGAAGGGTTTCACCTCTTTTTGATTTTCTACACTATTTACTTATTTAGATGATCTAGGAAGACCATTGTGGACTCCTTTTGCTTTTCTAGTATAATATTTCATGTAGAAGGTATTCCTTCACATTTTTTTTCTTGATTAGAAATTCCTCTTAGAACTCCTCATCATAATACATGCTAAAATGTTTATCTTCATCTAAATCTAAAATTCCAAAAGGTGCTTCTATTTAAGATATATGTTAGTATTTTAATATTTAGGACTTGCAAGGCTTTTAGATGCAAAATGGAACAATTTTGTGAGGAATAGGTATTTTAAATTTGTGGCTTTTGGATGCAAAATGGAAAATTTTTGTGGATGAATAGGTATTATTAAATAATCTTCTTTTTCTTCAAAAGTAAGTTTATGTTTGTATGTTAGAGTTATTTTTTGTTGAAACAACTAGTCCAGTGATGGTAAGGATTTCCTAGGGTGAGTAATGAGTTATTGGGTCATATTTGGATGCAAAGGGGTGGATTGAATAGCCTAAATTATCTACATTTTTGGGATTTAGGTTATAAGGGAATTATGATTTGATTTCTCATTTTGGATCAAATCAATTTTTGCTTGAATATATGTTCCTTCTATCCTAGTTTCAAACCCTTTCATGAGTAGAACAACCAATTGATCCCAATCTATAATTGAATTTGAGGGAAGAGACTCATATTTTTGGTGTGCTTCTCCCTTGAGGTATGCCATTAAAAACCTTAGGGCCATATTTTGATCTATAATAGTATGCACTTGTTATAGGAATACCATCTCTTGTAGGTGCTCAAGTGGGATTGTTGGAACTTCACCAATATATTTAGACAAGATTTCTAGTATTGATTTCAAGAGCTTTCCCCACATAGCTAGTGGTATTGGAGGTTGTAGTGGCCTTACTTTATCTTGATCTAGGGATAATATAATTGGGAAAGTGGCCATACTTGGGCATTGCAATCTTCTATTTTAGGAGTAAAGTTACTAATAAAGGTAATAAAATATCTAATGATGGTTTTTATGTACATTTGGATCCCATTTTTTTAGTAGATTCACTAGGTGAATACAAATTGTGCATTGAGAGAAGATAGGCTAAGGCCTTCATTGAAGCCTAAACCTAGTGTACTTTAAGTGACTTATTATAGATATTAATTCTTGAGTAGAGTCATTAGGTAAAGACCCTTGCCTAAGTCTAATCCTGACATGTTTTTGTGATTGTGAGACCAAAGATAAATCAATGAGATCCCACTAGGTGTGACAATAAACTATCATCCTATTTGATTATATTGGCCCTTGAACATGGGGTGGACTAGGTGAATGAGGTAGATTGTGTCTCACATAGAGAAATATAGTAGGACCAGTCCTAAGAGTGCAGGGTTTGGCTTAGTAAAGGACCTTTGAGATTTTGAAAATGGTTGACTCCTTTATAAGATGTGGTATTAGATTCACACTTCGTACTCTAAAAATTTGATGGAAAAGGGATAAGAGAAAGAAAAACAATGATAATGAAAAAGAAAAATCTAAGCTAACAATATGGCAATGTGCCAAAGATCAAATAAGATCCCCCACACAAAAACTTTGACCATAATGCATCAATGTGAAAACTTCCTCTCCTTGACATACAAAAGCATGAAAATATAAAAATGCAAGCACACACACACAAAATATATGGGTCAAGGTATGAGATCTACAAATGGACTCAAAGTCGACACGTAGGCCTCCAATATATATATATATATATGCATGGAAAAAAGTATTAGAAAGATTATGCTACAAGAGGGGGTTTGAGTTGCCCACAAGACTACTAAAAAATTTGTGTAGTATTATACAAAGGAAAATGAAGGGAAAGATTATGAAAAATTGTTGATCCTTTTACAAATCTAAGACTACTACTATTTATAGATTACGATCAGAGAGCATTTCCATCCAAAATTTATGGGATGATTTGACCACCTTAGCTACTCCTAGGGATTCTAAAAATCGAATGGGACAATCTCTATCATTACAATTATCAAATATAGGACTGCGACCATCATACCTATCTTTAAAATCTTCATAGACTTCTCAATTGATATGACACTAGAAGGTAGTCCTTACATTATCAAAAATGGTATATTAATTCATCTTATCCACTCTTCCTAGGAGCTTGTGCACCATTGTTTCTTTCTTACAACTTAATATTACTTTACTCTAGAGTCGGTGACTTCATTTACATAACTTTAAAGTATAGTATATTCTTAATGTTCTCAAATTTTGATGCATTTATGCCTACTTGTAAGAACTTCCTACTACTAGCCCTTGTTGGAATTTTCTAAAACTTCAACTATTGGGAGTAATTCATGGGCAGATTATTCAATTCTCATTAGGCCCTCTCAACACTTTGCTTTCAAAAATTTCTATTATAAAAATCCCTTTTCTCACTTGGATCAACTCTCTATCTTATTGGATTCTTATTTTTGGAATTTGTCATGCATACACTCAGTTTTTTGATCTTCTTGCTCTGGTTGAGACTTATGCAAATACTGACTACCTCTAGTTGAAATTTCTATGTATTTTGTTAGCTTACATTTGTTTTATATTTCAAATGAAGCAAAATATTTTATGATGAGAAGTCACTATAGAACCAAGATGTGGGTGCCTACTATATAAATAGGTATTGCATTGATGGAGGGTGAGAGAAGTGTAGTAGAAAAATGGAAAGGGAAAGAATCAAGAATATAGGAAGAAGAAGGGATGGAGAGAGAAAGGAGAGTGAAAATATAAGAGTATATATAGATATAAGGGAAAGTTGTTTATGGTGATAGGGGATTTGGAGTGGTTGTAGTTGTGGCTATTGGACTAGCCATATCCAAGTCACTATGGAAGCCTCATAGAGATATTCCTCTCCTTAATCTAGGTGTATAGTATCTATTGTTACTGCTCTCTACAACTATGTCCATGTCACCAAACATAGGCCCATACTTATTTAATCCCTTATAACTCTTTATTTCCATCTACTTGACCATTGAACAAACTACACTAGATTTATCAACACAATTGATATTGTGATCACCAATCTTACTTATTTCTCGTGCTTGTCTGTATGAGGGGTTGGAGTTCTTACCACTACTTCCATGAAGATCTTAGCTCTTTTAATTCATTAAGGATAACTTATATCCTAGGTCGAAGAAAATTCAACATAGAACAAACAATATCTTATATATTTGGTGATTGTGTCCATTTCATACCTTATTTTCTACCATACAAGGATTTTTTAGTTGGTGTAACCAAGCTTCCATAGCACCCCAACATTTTATAATTTAATGTAATGTCTAGGTTGAATTTATCCTTTTACTTTTTATAAAATACATTCCACTCTAGGAGGTGCATACCTATTTTGAATTCCATTTCATCCTCTTAATTGCTTCCTAGAGTGGCAAGGGTTGTCTTTTCATCCAAGTTAGCCTGCTACAATATGTTGTACCTTTTCTCATGTACAAAAAAGATATCTTCTTTTTTGTATCTGAGGGTCTTGTCAAAAATTCCCTTTGGATCATAGGACCAATGGTCTTTAAGCTATTTAAGACCCATATTTGTCAATGTTGCCTTTGTCACTAAGTGTAGCCCATGCAACTTAGGTGTCAAGTTCATGATTTGCTCTTTGAGTAAGTAGAAGGTGGTTTTCTTCTACCCCTTTAAGTACTTCAAATGCACATAGTTTAGTTTATTTGAATTCCACATCATACTATAATAACTTAGCCATCCATCTTGTAGGATTGCCTAAAGGTTTAGGCTGAGTGAAAACATCTTTAACAACAATGTAGGGGATATAGGCTATTACCTTTTTGGATCCAAAGATACATTTGAAATGATCTAATGCTCTAATTAATGCATAAGCCTATTTTTCTATTATAGAGTATTTCAATTTAGCACCCTTCAATCATGTACTCATAAAGGCTATAGGCCTTTCATTTTTCTCTTCATCCTTTTTAGCTAGAACTACAACAAAAGTGTGTTCTAAAGCAAATGAGTATATTTTGAAATCTTTTAAGTAATCAAGGAAATTTAATACTGGAGCTTGAGTAAATGCATATTTGATATTTTTAAAAGCTAATTTTTTTTCTCTATCCACCTTATTTCCCCACTTGTCTTCATCATGTCATTTATTTACTTGGCAATTTGAGCAAAATCAAGGACAAATATCCTAAAAAAGTTAATCTTCCCAAATTATGATCTAACTCCCTTAATATTTTAGGAGGGGCAATTTTAGTAATTGCTTGAATTATTTGTGGATAAATGCTAATAATATCCTTTAAAATAATATGCCCAAGAAGTTTACCTTGTGTGGCGCCCAAACACATATTTTCTAGGATTCAAGGATATGCCAAACTTCCTATACCTATCAAAAACTTGAGTTATATGTACAAAAAGATCTTAAATATTTTTGGAAAACCTATAATGTCATCAATATATACTACCACTACCTTGAAAATCAACCCCTTAAATACAAAATCCATTGCTCTTTGAAAATTTTCCCTTGCATTCATCAATCCAAAGGGCATCCTGAGATATTCAAATGTTCCCAAAGGGTGGTGAAAGTTATTTTGTGTTTGTCTTCTAGATTCACTACAATTTTATTATAACCTAAAAAACCATATAATAAAGACATTCTTGATGATCCAACCACTACTTGAAGTAACTATTACATATTTAAAACTGGATAGTTGTTTTTAAGTGAGCTTTTATTCAGATTCCTGAAATCTACACAAAGCTTGATCTCACCATTTGTTTTCTAACTAGAACTAGGTTATCCAACCAAGAAGAAAATATCACCTTCTTGATTATATTGGTATCCAGTAACTTCTAAACTTCTTTCTATATAATTGGATTCAAAGTGGGTTTAAAATTTCTTTGTTTTTGCCTGAAAGGCTTGGTATCCTTATGGAGGGGTATTATGTGAGTCACTATGTTTGTGTTGAAGGTCTTTAGATCCTCATAACTTCAGGTAAAAGTACCAATTTTATTTTTTAGGAATTTTATATACTATTGCTTCTATTCTCCTAACATAGCTTTATTGATCCCAATAATCTTAGGTTGTTCCTCCATTATGATATTGACCTCATATACCTCAGAATCCTGAACTAGAGGTTTATATGCTCTATAAAAATCATAAAACAAGCTCTCTAAAGATACCAACCCCTTGGGTATCCTGTTGGTCTTTAGTTTTATCACTTTTATATAGTCATAAAATCATTAATGTTTATATCATCATTAAAAACTTTTAAATATACCACATTATTAGGGATAGATGGCTTATAAACAAATATGGTTGGGAACCTATCCATAAAAAAGTGTCTATCTCAGGGGTATCTGCTCTAGAAGCATTAATTTTCAATATATTTGCATTGTGATTATGTGCTCTAGGAATTTGTTACAGATCAAAATCCAAGAATCTATCTATTTTATCCAACACTACTTGCTTATATTGCTTTAATATAAGGTGTTTTTTTTTTTATATTTCCCCTTGATCTATTAAATTTTTAGCTCAACACCCTTAATATATTTGAGATAATTAATACCCAATTCCTTGGCTTTCCTTAGCCCTAGCAATAAATCTTCATACACTACAACATTATTTGTACAATAAAATTCTAACTTGTATGATATACCAAGATAACTTCAATTAATGTCTATCAACAATACCCCAACTCTTGCTCCTACCTGAGTCTTTACCCCATCAAAGGTCATAGTCCATAACTTAGAAGTTAGAATTCTATAAGTTTTTGCATCCACTTCATCCTTTAGTTTTGGATCCATATTCTCAACATTAGGTACTTATAAAAAAAAAAGAGAATACCATATAAAGTAAATCCCCATGTATTTTTCCTAAGTAAAATTAATGACATTAACCATATTATCATTGGGATCTTTGAATTCAACTGAATATATATTGAAGGGTTCTCTCTTCAAGATGAATTTTTTCTTACCCTGCATTGGGATAGTGGCATATGACCAATCTAATTGAATAGTACCACCTAGCTACTCTTCCCAATTCCTAAAGAGTAAGATGGAAAATAAAGGGTCCACATCTACAACTACAACATCCATTACCACACATTTCTTAGGATATTGTTCAATATGGACAAGAATTCTAATGATAATGCATACACAAGGTAGTCTCCTATTATCCATCACAAATATAGGGGGTGCTCTTTCTAATAAATCAAACCTAATTGATCAACTACCTATTTTTACATTACATTCATGGAATCACAAATATAAAGCATGCAGTTATGAATAACATATTGGTATTCATAGCTTGATGTGTACCTTAGTGATATATAAAATGGTTTAACTAAATATGGGGCTCTACATTATTTTCAAGGACTATGGGGGTTTTAGGTTGTGCTCCTGACTGATCAATTCATTTTAAGGCTCTACATACCTGATACTGGTACTTTGGAATAGCCATTAATTCTCCAAAAGTGAAGTTGACCTTCTTATTACCCAGGTGTTGTTGGTGAGTTGGAGAGGAGAGGGCAATCCTCCAATGGAGGTCCCAGGTTCAAATATCCACCCTACCAAAAAGCTAAATTGGGTATCCAAAATCTAATTGATAATGTTGGTACGGGCAGGGTCGGGTGTGACTCCCGGGTGACTTTGACGGTGTAGAACCCCCTGTTCATGGTCTCTCAGACCAAGGCAGCCCCACAAGGGGTTTTTCACTTAAAAAAAAAAATTACCTTCTTATTGGCAACCTCTACACCTAAATCAGATTGCTCTTTCTTATCATCAATTTCCTTTCTAGATATCTAATTAACGAAGTCATTTTTTGCTTTTGGATAATTTCCTCTACATCAAGCTCTTCAAGAATTATTTATAGCTTCATTTGATTTACCTTTTCTACAAAGTCACACCTATAGTTTTCTTCTTTTGCGTAGGCCCTTCATAAAGTCTATCATCCACTATTCTATTCCTAATATTGATAGCATTTGTTCTCTCTAAATACTCAACCTTTTTTGTTTTAGGTATAAGCTTCTCCTGATTCATTCTATCAAATATGGTATTAGGAGACTCATGAGAGGTTGATACCTCTCTAAATACTAAGGATATTTGTTCAAGATTATTGGCACATAAGTCCATATCCCTTTCAAATTTCTTTTCTCTAACCTAATCCTCCTAAGTCTAGCATACATTAATTCTAATATCTTCATCTTCAAATTTAGCATTAAGATCAACATTACAATGCAAGCTTAGATAAATACCACAATAAACAAGGTTATGTGGTGCATCACAGGCATATCAATAGAAATAATGATTTGATACTATATTGTTAGATGGTATTGGGTTTGGAACAGAATATATATCTCTTTCTATTTCTAATTTTTATTATGATTCTTGTTTCCCTCTTCATTTCCTTTTTTATTCTAGTTTCTATTGAAATTCCTCCTAAAAGGAGACCTATTATCTACCTACTATCTAGTATCACCCTATGAAGTTTTTAGAATGCTATCCTCACCCTTTTCAATTCTAGCCAACCTGTTATAAAGTAGTAAAAATCTCACTTAACTAATTAGCTATTTTGTTCATAGGATCTTGATCTATTTTCTTAGGGGCAAAGAATTCAACGTTCCTGGGCTTCCTTTCAGGTTGATTGGGATCTAAAGAGAATGCTTTCATATTTCTACTATCAATCATATTTCTTTCTATCTCAATAGCCCTTTCCATACATATGTCAATGGTGGCTGCAGCTTGCTAACTCAGATCATAACTAAAATATCTAGGGAAAGCATGTTTGTAGAAACACATGGATTGCTCATCATTTGGCCTTAATGCTATCGAAATATTATTTCTAGTCTTAAATAATATTTTATTGAAATATTTCATTGATTCATTTTCTTTCTTCTTCATGGTATCCAACTCCATAAATAAGGACTATTCATTATTCCTCTCTTCGTAATTCCTAAGGAAAGTATGCTCCAGTTCTTGAAAATTATGGATAGTACCAGCTCCAAGGCTATTAAACCATTCTCAAGAATAATTCTCTAAAGTTTTAAATAACAGTCTAAGAACAACATCTTCATGATATGCCTCAAGACTATCCATGGAATACAAAAAATCTCTAATATGATCTTCATCAAAGACAACATTGTTTCCTTGGAATTTAGGAAAACACTTGTAAGCTTTACCAAGGAGAGAATTTAGATTTAAAGGTTAAAAAAAATCTATAACTACTGGTTCTCCACTGATTGATGTTTTTGTTAGCATTGAAATTGACCTTCTAGTTACAATAGGGGTTGCCATACTCACTGCAAGTTGATTTATTGAAGGTATTTTATTTATAGGAGAGGAGTAATTTAAATCAGGATTTGGACTAGAAATAGAAATAATAGAAATTCGCATTGAAGTTTTCCCAAGAGATTTGAAGAATACCTCAGGATTTGGCACTCCAATAAGCACTTATTTACTTCTTATAGATGCCAGATCCAACTCCTTTCTTTGTTTATAAGGTTTTAAGTTCATTTAGAGTTGCCAACATAGATGTGCCAAGAAGGAACAATATCATCAACAATACTTGGGCTAATATTGCTCAGCCTAATATTCACTCAACTCTCACAAATTTCACTCTAGAAAAGACTATGAGAAATATAAACATAAAATGCTACTGAGTCATCCTCAAAAATGATGCCAAAAATGGTGGGGGAAATTATTGCGCCTTTAAGAGATGTGTCACATTGTAAGACTTCCATGATCCAATCAACATTGTGGACTCTGGTGGATCAAGCTCTTTGACTAAAAAAAAATATCCTAAGAATTTAGGTAGAAAAAGTAGGGTAAGGAAACCCCATAGGTGATCCTATAATGTTTATCATATGTTTATGCTTATCTAGACTTGCAAAAATGAAATAAAAATACAATATAAAAGTTTACCAAGCTTGAAAGTAACTCCTAGCTAGTGCTTCAATCAGTAGACCAGTGCCTTATCAATTGGGTAATTATAGCCAAACTTAAAATATGATGAAGAGAGAGAATGAGGAGAAGATAAAATTGAGCCAATCACATCCATTCAAATAATATAATAGAAATGATTGAACATGCTAGTGAAATAAGATACCATTTACACATTCAAATGATGTAACATGTAAATAATATAAGACATAAAATTGCACACACGACTGTTGAAAGGAGGAAGCAATATTGTATTAATTAATAGCTCATGTTAGAAATAGATTATATTCCATCATTTGGGTTATGTAAATGTATCTTCCAAGGTACATACTTAGAAAAATAGATTACTTTAAGGGGAAGTTATCTAGTTACTTCATGAAATGTAATAAATACACAAAAGTCAATGTGCAAGTTGTAAATGTGCAAAGTGTCTCTTGTACAACTAGATAGAGTGTTGGCCATGTATCCAATTTTACCTATATAATAAAGGCCTCATTATTAAAAAAATATAGAATAGAGAGAGTCGATGATATAGTAGCTTAGAGCATATTCGTAGGTAGTATAGTTTTGTGTGGATCACCATCCAAAGATGATGGATGCAATGTAGTCGAGTAGATTTATTAATGGAGTGTTCACTTTCTTCATAGCTACATTGTATTCATTTGCATAATTTCTATTTATTGCATGTTTCAATAATCTAGTAGATTTACTTTCTTTCATATTATTCTACATCTTGTGATTTTTATCTCTTTGCATGTTATATCAAAAGCTAACAGTGGTATCAGAGCTATGGTAGATCTAGTTTATGTAGGTCTATAGAAAAACCACCATCATTATTGAGCTTGAGTGTTTTATCAACCTAATATACCATTAGATTAGTCATTGTCAAAAGATATCAAAATAATTTAGGTGGTAGAATTAGGGAGAGTCACAAGTGAGGACTAAAAGAAATCTTAGTTCCAAAAAATACTAAGATTACAATTTGACTAGAGTCTTTCCACAAGGTTATAAGAAAAAATCATGAATACCAGGACTCAATATTCAATCCACTAGATTGACAGATCATCTAGTGAAGATCCAAGACATCTAGAATTTGCTAACTATTACCCAAAGTTTATTTTATTGCAAATAATTAATTCTCAAAGGATTGATACTCCTCCTATGATAGAAATATAGGAAACTCCAACTTTGTTGCCTAAAGTTCAATGTGCCCTCATAGTACAGATATTATTTCCTTGTGTAGGAGAAGAACATTGTGGAAGAAGACTTCTAAAGAAGAGGTATGGTGAAGTTAGGAGACTGAAGATCTCCATTGCTAGATTGAAGAACTTCATATTTGAAGAATAGGCCATAGAAGCCTTGATACAAAAATGCTATAGTAGCCTTGAAGAAAAGGCCATATAATCCTTGAAGTAGAAGCCACAAAAGTCTTGATACTAAAAAGGCCATAGAAGCCTTGATACTGAAAAAGACCATGAAAGCCTTGATACTAAAAAGGCCACAAAAGCCTTTATTGTGAAATAGGACATAGAAGCCTTGATAATGAAGAAGAATTTGAAAGGAGTATCTAATTTAGAAGTAGATTAATATTTTAGTACTAATATTTTTACTAGGGGAAAAGAATATTTAGTGATTTGGGAAACTTCCTACAAGAATGCAAGGAAGAGTATCTTCTTCAAAATCAATTTAGCACCTGAAGCAAAAGAGATCATGAGAACATATCATTGAAGGAATTCCAAAATTAGAAGAATAAGGACTAAGAGAGGCCTGCTTGAATCCAAAAGTAGTGGAATCAGAGATCCAGGAGTAGATCACATCACCAACTCTTCAAAGAGTAGAATATTGAAGAGATCTCAAGGGAATACCAGTTGAATCTATAAGATCAAAGATCTTGGGAAGGTCTCATTGAGCATCTAGAAAAATGCTAGGGAAGCCTTATTGAAGAAATCATCAAAGGAGATCTCACTGGAGAAATCCACTACCAAGGATAAGTCCTTGATAGTGGAGAACATGGGAAAATTATCACCATCCAACAACAAGCCCAAGAGAAGGATAATTTGGCAAGGATTGCCAAATATTAGAAGAAGAACTTGGCAAGGAGTGCCAAATTTTAAAAGAAAAATCCAATGAAAGACCTTAAGAAATTCATAATATTGAGAATAAGATCATGCTTAAAGTTAAAATTTTACAAGAAGACTTGATGATAAAATAATTTCATCAAATCTAGGAGAATTGAAGATTATATCTCACAAAAATGAGGCACCACTTTAGAGACAGAGACTTATCCAAATCTACATCAGAAGGAGGAGACCACAAGAGGAGAACAAACCACAAAATATTATGCTCATGGAAGAGAGTTTGAGACCATCATTTGGTGAAGGAGTTATTCAAGATAGTGTACAAAAAGCTGCAAGATCCTACTAGAAGTAGCAACTTGGTGATTTTAGACATAAAGATCCACATCCTCTACAAAAGAAGCAAAATGAGCTATAGAATTTTATAAAAAAGTATGCAACTATTGGTGGTAACTAACTCATTGATTAGACTACTTATCAGATTCATTAGAGCACCTTATCTAGATTAAATTTGCATGAACAAAAAGTATATTACAGTCTTCAAAAGTGCAAAAAGGAAAAGGTTGTTTTTAAGGTCCATTTGCACATTAATTAGGAGTTGATTAGATTTCAGAATGATATCTATAAACTACCTATCATCTACTTTGGAAAAAGAAAATAAGACTAAGCCCTACAGTATTAGTTGTAGTGAATTTGTAGAATAACTCTTGAAGATTCATTTTAGGTTATTCTTGATTAGTTGCAGTAAATTGATTAAGTGCATTATATTGAGATTTTATTGGAGTGATAAGGTGAAATTGTTAGTGCATTAAAAAGAAATTATATTAGATTTATTTGCACTATTATACTACTCTCAAAAGAAATTAGTTTTGTGTTTTTGAAGGGCACAAAATATAATTTGTATCAAGTGTCTAATGACACTATTGAAGCACGAAAATATGCAACTCGTAGTGGCCAAAATAAGCCACCCAAAAAGGTTAGAATCCTTAAAAACTTGGAGAAGAAAAAAAATAACCAAAAACAAAAATATAAGCTTCAAATATTGAGAATTGGTGAGTCTCAAATCCAAAGCATTACAAGATTAGATGCAAGAAAAGAAAGTGCAGAAAATTGCATAAACTAAAAAGCTTCTATATACTATTATCTAAGCTTGGATTTGTTATAAAAGTATCCAAGAATAAAGGGGAAGGTTTCTACTCATAAAATACAACCTCAAAACCCTTATATTGCAGGAGAAAAATCTGCCATAAAACCAGAATTTCAGATCTGAAATAAGAGTTGGAAAGCTGGTGCATCAAAGGAGACTTATATACAATCTATAGTACATTTTATTGCACTACTTTAATATGTTTTTTACATCCCATAAGCATATTCGAATGTGCCCCAAAAAGGCACAATATCTACAAGAAAAATCAGCCAAGAAATGCCAAACGTAAGCACTTTTCTTCCCAAGCAATAGGATCCTCTCAAAGGGCTCATCTTGGACGGACGAACCTACAAAACCAAAGCCCATAAGAGGCTATATTCAAAGCTACATTTACATAGATAAAAAGAGTGCACATATAACAATGTGAGATGGACAACATCTACACTACAAAAAGGAAGGTGTCTACTTCTACCAATGTGATTGAACAACATAACAAGTGGCCATATACACTAAAAATAAGCACATGAATTGATGCATTGGAAGCATAGAATATAAAGAGCAAAGGAGATAAATTCACAACCTTAAACTTGGTGAATATCGTCCACAAAAGGAAGCATCAAAATCACTATTCAAGATCCATAGTGCCTCATCAATCCACCTACATAAGATAAGGTTGCTTGTTGCTCAAGAAATGTAGCAAAGCAAAGGAATGGTATACAAAAGGACTTAAGAGTTATAATAATATCCTTGGAAGGTGTTACAAGGAAGACCCTCATGTAGAGAGCATGAATGCCACTTGGCATAAATCTTCTGAGGTGCATACAGTATAGGGATTTTGATTCTCAATCAAGCATATGTTACAAATGTGGTGACACTTGTTATCCTCCACAAGTCCCACACACATGAGTAGACATTATAGAGTTACCAAGAGGTGTTAAACAAGAAATAGGTATGTTAGAAAAGGATAAGGAGAATTCAAATGTAATGGACATGACATGTGTCACAAGGCTCAAGTTTATTCCTCTAATAAAAGGTTCCCAAAGTCCAAAGATCACACCACAGTTAAACACAGTAAAAGCTAGTCAAGAAAAGCATGGAAGGAAAGGAAGAAGGAGCATTAAAGGTTCATGATATTGAAGGTAAAACCTTCTTATTTCTACAATGTCTACATTCTAGCATTTAAGACGAGCATCTCTATTGATTCCAAAACCCAAGGACAATTTAATACCACTATATATTTAGCTAAAGGAAACGTCGAACAGTGAGGAGATTAGGATAAAAAAGGTAAGGTTTAAATCCCACTTTATTATTGTTTTCAACTTTGCAGATATAAGGATTATAAGCTAAGGTTGAAATTTATATTTTTGAAAGCAAAAGCTATAAGGGATAACTTACCAAATTAAAATAATATTTGCAACTCAACCTAGGAGAAATAAGGAATTCGACTTGGATTAATTTCTTTAATATTTTACAAATATTATTAATTTTCTAATTTTCCAATTTTGGGAGTGATAAGGATTACACCATCAAACTAGGTCTTTGGAAAGAAATTAAAACCTAAGGGTTATAGAAAAGGTTATTAAAGATTTTTTTTAAAGTTTAGAAATTTATATTTTTCTTGTCTCTAAATTTCTCAAAAAGGGACAAAAGAAATCCAACACTAAAACCTATTCAAAAATTGGAAAAGTGCTTAGTTTAATTAAGAGAAATAAGGTGTTAGAAAATTTTATTTTTGATCATTACAAAACTGTATAAAATCAACCATATATTGAACTTTATTTTAAACACAGTCCCTTAGTTCAGCACAAATGTCCTCGTTCACTTCCTCTATTCTACACCAAACACAATCCTTCGGTCTGGCACAAATGTCCTCAAAATTTCACCTCTGCATAATCATAGTAGTACTCGATCAAACATCAAATTATGCACCTTTGCGCAATCACAGCAGCATGATCTTCGTGCACTCTACTTCCTTGCAATCTCTCTCACTTAGAAGATTCAATGGAATGCACTCTATACACTGCAATCAAATTTGCACTTTGCTTCTTGGCGATCGAACTTCTCCCCACACTCTATCTATGAAAGTTGCACTTCAAATGCACACTTAGATCGATGCATATTCTCTTCAAACAGACCTCCTTTTATACTAACATAATCAAGATCTAAACCTTGGTCTTAGTCGACTGTTATGCAAATGCAAACCCTAACTCCGTCGGCTACATGCCCTAATCTTCGTCGGCCCAATTTTAACTCTATCGGCTTCAACCACCTCTATGGTTCTGCTGTGAAACCACAACATGTCATGATATCATGACATTTTTGTAGCCGTACACTTTCATTTGGCTATTTTCGTGATATCATGACACTTTTGCTTTTGTCTGCCTTGACTACGTTCTTGTCGTGAAATCGTGACACTTCCTGCTTCTACTGATTTCATCTTTACTTATGTCATGAAATCGTGACCCTTCTGTCTTCATGGCCTTCCTCTCAGCTCTTGTCACGAAAATGCAACATTTTTGCTGCCTTGAGCTTCTTTCTGCCTTACACCCACAAAACTAGAACATGTCATGAAATCATGACGCTTTTGTCTTCATAGCCTTCCTCTCTGCTTCTGTCGTGAAATCGTGACACTTATCCTATCGAAGACCTGCTTCCAATTTCTGTCGTGAAATCATGACACTTTCTCCATCCGTACTCTTTTCTTTCATCCTGTTGTGAAATCGCGACGCTTTCAGCTTCTGAAAGCTTTCCTTGCAACCTGTCACGAAATCACGACGCTTCTCATTTCAAAACTCTTCCCTTTGCTGCATGTCATGAAATCGTGACAGTTCTCACTTCGAGCTTATCAGCATGTCACGAAATCATGATAGTCCTCACCTCGACCTCTGCAACATGTCATGAAATCATGACATTTCTCATGTTACTTTCTCTCTCTTCGAACTTGTTGTGAAATCATGACAGTTCACACTACGGACTCTCTTTTCTGCATTATGTCATGAAATCACGACACTTTGTCATCCATACAACTTTCTTGGCAATGTGTCACAAAATCGTGACACTTTTCCTTTTCTGCCTTCCTACACTTTTTGAGTCATGAAAATGCGACATGTCGTGAAATCGTGACACTTTCCATCTTGCTCTCCTCTGCCAACATGTCGCGAAATCGTGACAGTTTTTCCAGCTCCTTCTCTTTCTTCTAGCATGTCGCGAAATCATGACAGTTTTGCCAGAACTTTCTCTCTCCTTAAACATATCGCGAAATCATGACAGTTTTGCCAGAACTTTCTCTCTCCTCAAACATGTTGCGAAATCATGACAGTTTTGCCAAAACTTTCTCTTTCCTCAAACATGTCACGAAATCGTGATAGTTTTTCCAGCTAGCTGCATACTTTTTCTTACTTGTATTTTTCTTGATCTTTTGCAAATGGGCCATTAAGAACTTCTTGGATACTCACTGATCATGCTCTAAATAAACTTTCAACAAAAAAAATTCCTTGGCATCAAATCAAATTGCTTCAAGAGCTTCTTGACATTAATGACAACATCTATACTTGAGCAAAGGCAACGTACCCAAGGTACCCAAAATTGTCAACAATCTCCCCCTTTGTCATTGATGGCAAACCTTTACTAAAACACATCTTAAGAGCCAAAACTGAAACCAACTGTGCTAACAGCTGAGAAGCTTCCTTTGAAGTTTTGCTCCCCCTGACTTGAAGCTTTCCTCTTCACATTGAAGCTCTCCCCCTTACTCATATCTCTCCCCCTTTGTCATCAATGGCAAAGGGTCACCTTTGGGGCTGGGACTAAGAATGAGCCACTTAGCTTAGTCCCTCCCCCACCTCCTGATGAGGTGATTAAAATAGGGGTGGGAGTAAAACTCCCATTAGGCACTGATCATCATCAGTGTCTACAATTTCCTTGTTGGGCCTTTTCTTGAACTTTTTGCCCGCATTCCTGTTTTTGTCACTGTTCTTGTTCTTGTTCTCATCCCTGTCCTTTTTCATGCCTTGATCCTTGGACCTGATCATGCCACTGTTTCTATTTTTGTACCTTGGAAGATTAGCTCTACACTGTCTAGCTGTGTGACCTTCATTGTTGCACTTATAACAAGTAACAATGTTATTTCTTTTAGGCATACTTGTTCTTTGAATCCTCCTGTTTTGACTAACCCTGTTCCAGTTATTATCCTTGCAAAAAATTTCCTTATGCCCAAATTGTTTACACGAGTAGCAATACCCTTGAAAGAAATTACCACCTCTAAAACTGTCATTTATCTTCCTTACTTGAGCCATGCAATGTGCAGCCATGTGACCAAACCTGTAACACGCAAAACATTTGTCGTGAAATTTTCCTTTATACGACCTCTTGGGTCCTGAAAACTTCTTTGCATTCTAAATTTTGTTTTCTATTTCTACGCATCGATCACTCATGGACTCATGTTCTAAAGTACTTTCTTCATCAGAACTCTCTTCCTTTTGGAATCTCTTGCTAGATTCCCCAACCTGTTCTTTGTGCGGCTTAACAAAACCAAGACCTGTTTTATCTGTTGGATTTATTTGACCTTTGATGAGAGACTTAACCCTTTTGGAGCTATCTTGAAACCTATACAACTTATCCTTGTACTCTTTAGTTTCCACTTCCAGAGAAGCCATTTTCTATTCCAACTGATTATACTCAAGAATCTTAGACTCTAACTCATCCTTGAGTTCCTGTGTTTTAGCTATAAAGAAGTCAAGACTTTCTATAAGATCGTATCTCTCCATACAACATTCATCTAACTTATTCTTGAGTCTATCATTCTTCTATCTTTCCTTTCTCAAAACACTAAGAGCATTATTAAGTTCACTTTCAAGATCTTTTATTTGTTTGCTTTCTGAATCCTTAAGGCCTTTTCCAGATTTCTTATCACTAGAGGTGCTACCTTTTTCAAAAACCATACAAGCATCTTCTTGATAGTTTTTTGAAGCATCCTTATACATACTGGAAACCAAATCATTATTTGTACAGTCATCCTCAAGGTGACAAAAATTTCCACATCTAAGACATTTCATAATAATGAATCTATGTTTCGGTTCTTCCTCCTTTTTTGATATGAACAACATCTCATTTTCCTCATCACTTGAAGAGCTTTCACTATCACTGCTAGAACACTTACTTGCTTTGTCTAAGTAGAAACTCTTCTTGTTTTTATGTGAATACCTCTTTCCTTGATTGTTGTGCTCATCTTTGTTCTTTTTGTAATACCTGTGCTTTTCAGAATCCTTGCTCTTAACATCCTGTTTCTCTTCATCACTTTCATTCTTGGAAAAAGTACAGTCAGTAGCATAATGACCAAACTTTCCACAATTGAAGCATCTTATATTTTTCATGCTTGTGCTTTCTAGATAACTTGCCTTTCTTGTTGTAATATGCCTCTTCATCACTAGAAGACTCATCACTCTCTTGAAGCTGTTTACCCTTAGATTTCTTGGTAGCCTTGAAAGCTGCCTCTTTCTTGACGTCAACCTTCACCTGAGTTCTCAACTCAAATGCTGCAAGAATGCTATGAAGCTCATCCTTTTTCAGCTTATCCAAATCTTTAGCTTCCTCAATAGAAAAAATCTTTTCACTGAATCTATTAGGAAGAGATCTTAAGATTTTATCACAAACATAATTTTCAGCAAGTTCAAGACCTAAGTCTTTCATGGAGTTAACAACCTCATCCATGCGAAGCATGTAGTCACTAATATTTTCATCATAATTCATCTTGAGTTGTTCAAACATACCTTTGAAATGTCTCAACTTGGCCTTTTTGACATTTGCATCACCTGTATGAACCACTTGCAACTGTTTCCACATTTCACTAGTTGTTTTGCAGTGAATTACTTTGGTGAGATCTGCTTTCTGTAAGCCTTTCAGGATTGCATTCATTGCTTTTGAATTACTGTGATGTAGAAGCCTATCTTATTTAGTATATGGACCATTTACAGGAATAGTGTACCCATCTTCAATCACTTCCCAAACCTCATTTCCAAGTGCCATTAGATGAACCTTCATCCTTGCACTCCAAAGACCGAAATATGATCCATCAAGAATAGGTGCTGCATTTCCACTTGAATAATTCATTGTGTTCTTATCAAGCTTTTCCTTCAAGCTATTTAAACTTTCTGAAGGAACCCACTCTGATAACAATTGAAGAACACAAGCTTATACTGAGAGTGGGGGTGAACAGTATAAGACCACTTTAAACTTTTTCCTTCAAATTTCAAATTAATATTATGCATTGAATAGATAGTAGTATCAAAAACAGTAATCAAAGCAATGCACAAAATACCATCTACAATAGAGACACATTAATTTACATGGTTCACCCAATGCGGGCTATTCCATAGATAAAATATTTCACTAAATTTTATCACCTCAAGTTCTGGGAAACCTTTCCTGATTACAAAGTTTATGGGCACCAAACCAAAGGAGACACCAATCCCCTAGCTCTGCTCTGGCTGGTGATCCTCTAGAAAACCTCAGCCTCCTTTGCCCTTAGCAAGTGGAACTCTATCCATAGAAGACACCTATCTTCCTTGCTCTAGCTGGAGACCTCTGTCCTCAACTCTTTCACCTCCAAAGCTGATCCTAGAATTTGCACTAAACACAGTCCTTCGGTTCAGCATAAATGTCCTCGTTCGCTTCCTCTGTTCTGCACAAAACACGGTCCTTCGGTCTGGCACAAATGTCCTCAAAATTTCACCTCTACACAATCATAGCAGTACTTGATCAAACATCAACTTATGCACCTCTGCACAATCACAACAGCATGATCTTCGCACACTACTTCCTTGCAATATCTCTCACTTAGAAGATTCGATGGAATGCACTCTATACACTGCAATCGAATTTGCACTCTGCTTCTCGATGATTGAACTTCTCCCTACACTCTATCTACGAAAGTTGCACTTCAAACACACACTTAGATCGATGCATATTCTCTTCAAACAACCCTCCTTTTATACTAACATAATCAAGATCTAAACCTTGGTCTTAGTTGGTTATTATGCAAATGCAAACCCTAACTCCATCGGCTGCATGCCCTAATCTTCGTCGGCCAAATTTTAACTCTCTCAGATTCAATCGCCTCTGTGGTTCTGCCGTGAAACCACAACATGTCATGATATCATGACATTTTTGTAGCCGTACACTTTCGTTTGGCTATTGTCGCGATATCATGACATTTTTGCTTTTGTTTGCCTTGACTACGTTCTTGTCACGAAATCGTGACACTTCCTGCTTCTGCTGACATCATCTTTACTTATGTCACGAAATCGTGACCCTTCTATCTTCATGGCCTTCCTCTCAGCTCTTGTCATGAAAATGCGACATTTTTGTTGCCTTGAGCTTCTTTCTGCCTTACACCCGCGAAACTGGAACATGTCACGAAATCGCGACGCTTTTGTCTTCATAGCCTTCCTCTCTACTTCTGTCGTGAAATCGTGACACTTCTCCTATCGAAGACCTGCTTCCAATTTTTGTCATGAAATCACAACACTTTCTCCATCCGTACGCTTTTCTTTCATCCTGTTGTGAAATCATGACGCTTTTAGCTTCTAAAAGCTTTCCTTGCAACCTGTCACGAAATTGTGATGCTTCTCATTTCAAAATTCTTCCCTTTGCTGCATGTCATGAAATCATGACAGTTCTCACTTTGAGCTTTTCAGCATGTCACAAAATCGTGACAGTCCTCACCTCGACCTCTGCAGCATGTCGCGAAATCATGACATTTCTCATGTTACTTTCTCTCTCTTCGAACTTGTCATGAAATCATGACAGTTCACACTACGGACTCTCTTTTCTGCATTATGTCGCGAAATTGTGACACTTTGTCGTCCATACAACTTTCTTGGCAATGTGTTGCAAAATCGTGACACTTTTCCTTTTCTGCCTTCCTGCACTTTCCGAGTCATGAAAATGCGACATGTCGCAAAATCGTGACACTTTCCATCTTGCTCTCCTTATCTGCCAACATGTCGCAAAATCGCAACAGTTTTGCCAGTTTCTTCTCTTTCTTCCAGCATGTCGTGAAATCGTGACAGTTTTTCCAGAACTTTCTCTTTCCTCAAACATGTCGTGAAATCACGACAGTTTTGCCAGAACTTTCTCTCTCCTTAAACATGTCATGAAATCGCGACAGTTTTGCCAGAACTTTCTCTTTCCTCAAACATGTCACGAAATCATGACAGTTTTTTCAGTCGGTTGCATACTTTTTCTTACTTGTCTTTTTCTTGATCTTTTGCAAATGGGCCATTAAGAACTTCTTGGATACTCACTGATCATGCTCTGAATAACCTTTCAACAAAACAAATTCCTTGGCATCAAATCAAATTGCTTCAAGAGATTCTTGACATCAATGACAACATCTATACTTGAGCAAAGGCAATGTACCCAAGGAACCCAAAATTACCAACAGCTCTCCTACCGGTTGAAACTATTATAGCAACTGAAGCTACCTGATTGAGTTTTAGGAATGAGTGCAATTAAAAATGCCCAATCCACTAAGCTAAGCCCTCTAAACATTGAGGCAATTATTCAAGGGATGCATGCCATCTTGCATGATTGGGCCATCCAGCATTGATCAGACCATTGATCACCACACCTTACAAATAGGATCAGTCTATGTTTTTGCTTAGCGTTGTGTTTTTCACACAGTGCATCACAAAAAGGGGCATCTGTAGACACCTAAATCATGTCATACTTAGGGGAACTACCCACATAGACACATTTATAATATCAAATGATATAATCTTGGACTTTCCAAGCATCAATAGTGGTTATCACCACTCATTTGGGGCCTTTTCAAGCCATCCAAGCCTAGCCGCTCAAGCCAAGAGTGGTCAAATCCTAGCTACTCAAGCCTAGAGAGGCCAGACCTTAGCCACTATAGATGACAATGACCAAATTAGTCACTGCAGATGACAACGACTAAACCCTAAAAGTAATTTTACCAATAAACTAGCCTAATCACAGGTGGAAGTGGTAGTCTGCATGTAATAAAGGTGAGCGGGAGTAACTTTGCATTTATTTTCATGAACAGTTCACATAGGAGACTTAATTTTGCATTTATACTTTAGTTAATTGGCCTCCAAACATAAACAAAGAACAAAGGCTCCTCATGCTAATGACCAGTTCGCATAGGAGACTCAAGTTGGCAGTTATATTTCAATTAATTGGCCTCCAAACATAGAAAAGACAAAAATCTTCTCATGCTAACCCTCACTACGCATGAGAAATTTATTTCTAGGGCTTGGAAATAGACTTAGGTTTTCACACTATAAAAGGTGCAAGCCTAAGAGCACCAAGGATCGATCCATATTTTATCTTTTATTGATCTTGGAAGAGAGGAGAGACATCTTTTATCTAAGAGATCTTTATCCAAACAATTTATTAGGACAGGTCATTGAGGAGGGATTTCGAGACTTGGAGAGTTCCCTTGGAGATCATGTGTACGGTGAAGACCTAATATATTAGAGAGCATAGCAATCATTATTCCAACATCATATACAAGCTTTGATCCATATCTTTGGAGCAAAGAGGACAAGAGTTACTTTAGCGATCGTTGTCTTGGATAGTGGCCTGTAGGCTTAGCCTAGGGTTTAGACATTATATTCATTATTTTGTTTAGCATAGCATCATTTCATTCATTCGCATTCATAGCATTAGTCTAATTTGCACTTTCTTTCATTTGTTATATCCATTGCTAACAACCTCATCCAGGGAGGTATTCTCGGATATCTAAGCGTGTGTTGTTGTTTCATTTCTTACAGGGCCACAAGTTCATCGGATGGAATCTGCAACATACGAGAGAAAAAGGGATCCCTATAGGAAATAGGCCTAGAGAAGGAGGCATTTGTAAGCCCTCATACATTTTCATGTGCGAAACTAAGAAGCTTTTTGAAAGTGCACCACCTCTTTGCAAAAGAGGCACTCTTTGCCTATTTGTAACCTTATTGTATCGAAATGGGTATCCCTAAGAGTGACCTACATGTAACTGGATTTTAATACAAATAAATAAATTCATATTTGTTATTTCCGTGTTATATGCTTTTCATTGTATTCCATTTCATTTTGGGTTTTTAATACATTGCAAGTAGGGTAAAAAGAGCGGTGTGTGCATCGGGGGTCACTACAACATGAACTAGGAGCCAAGGTATTCACGTTTTGGTGGATCTGTCGGATCCACTCTGCTATATCTACAGCTCCCATGGGAGCTGTGGATATATAAGGCATTCCAAATTCTTTATTCAAATAAATCGCTGTCATTAAACCCACTTCACGATAGGGAATTAAATTGAACCAAGCTTTTGGTAAATCTTTCAGATCCTCTACAGATCCCCCTTCAGGAATTATTTGATTAATTTCGATGTCCAGATCTCGTAATAAACGTCTCAACTCACGACAATCGTGTTGATTATGAAAGCCCAATGTAAAAATCCCAATTATATTGACAGAAGGTGCATCTGTCACAAATTGATCCAAATTTTCTTGTCTATGGCATCTATCCAAATAATATCGAACTACCTGTTCTAAAGTTCGATCTGCCGCCTGAATTTCATTCACTTGATAATGATCAACGTCCGCAAAAATGACGTTGGAATCAGAAACGATAGATGCTCTATCAACAAAGTTTTGTAAATCCTCTTGCAAGATACTAGAGGTACATGTAGGTGTCAATATGATCAGATCAGGACGTTCAGTAAGGTTATTCCTTTTATTCGTACTACTTCTTCTACAAATCAATATTTGCCCTTAATATGACTACTATCACCTTTTTTTCGACTGATGCTCTAGATAATTTGGATTCATTTAGTCATCAATAATCACTTCATTCTAATACAAATCAATTGCTTTGACTAATCGTTTTTACGTAAATGATTAGTAAAAAAGCAGTAGGAACTGAAATGAACAATGCAACAACAATAAGTGCGAGGATATTTACTTCCATGATTGATTTTCCCTTCATTTTACAATAACTCGAGATTTGATCTCATAGAGTAGAGATGAATCTTTTTTGTTTTAGATTAATAAATTGATTGAATCCTTGGAGTATGAGATTCAATCTATAGGATCAATCTGAGTAACGAAATATAGCGGATTTTTTGAATTCTTCGATAGAAGTTAAATAGTATAACATAATATGATTTTTATTCATACCAGATCTAGTGATCGATTCCTAATTGATCCCATTGCCCTACTCATATAGTTCCAACGCCTTGCTTATATAATGCAATTTTTCCGCTAATGAAAATACTTTGGTGGGCATGAACACAAATTTTCTAGATCCATTTTGATGTAATCATCGCCCTGACCGAAGGTTAATGACGATCCATTGTGCCTATTCGAGGGATGGAGAAGTATGATGAAGGTTGCTCCGATGGATTATATCCACTGATTAATTTAATTATTTTGATAAGATCCACTAATATAATATAATAGGGGAAAACTTACATTCATTAGGGGAAGTGGTCTCGTAGTACTATACATTGAGAATCGATCCTACTGATATTAGTGTAGTCATAGATATTATCAGTGGATGATAAAATTCATGGAATGACATCTTATGTGGTGAATAGTAGTAAATTTTCATGGTAAATATAATTAGAAAGGATTGATACAATGGTATTTTGATCTTATTTGTTTCATAGTCTTATTTTTAGAGAATGCATTCATTAAGCATATTATAGCCTTGGTAATCATTTTTCTATTAATAACAAAGTTGATATATATAGATACTTTGCAAGGAATAAGCTAGTACTTAGATACTACTTATAATCAATTTTTTTCCTCCCGCTATTGGAACCATTGGTGAATCAAGTGGAATAGCTAAGCAAACCCTCCACATTTTGTGGGTCTTAAGTGGTGTACCTTAGATTCTTTTGAGAATATCACTTGGAATTTTTGTCTCTTGCCTTAGAATCTTTTGAGAATATCACTTGGCATTTCTGTCTCTTGAAGTATGAACCTAACATAATTCTCGTAATATTTAATAAGTTGACAAAGGATGTATACCAGGGAGGGCATCGAGGATGATGCACTGGTGGTGGAAAATATGTTTTCCAAAGAGGATATATGAATATCCTGAGGTGAGATTTATGACAATATATTTTTGTCTTTGATAACACCTATTTCTATGAGGTTAGCTCATGTTAAGGGTCATCAAGTTATAGGTTGGAACTCCTTTGTGAGATATTTTGATAAAATTAATTGTATTTAAACTTGTTGTGTCTAAACTATTATGGAAATATCATTTTATAGCATGAAATTAAAAGAAAACAATGTTGAATAATGTACCACTTATGGAAAAATAAGTGACTGAAAACCTATGCTCATATATGCTTTGTATTTTAGGCAAACACAAAGGATTGTATTTATTTTAAGGGAGGTAGTATGTCATGACCTTCCTTTGGTAAGATTTTTTATATGATGGACTTATGAATTGTTATGTTGTTTTGAAAATAGACTAAATGATATTATATTAATGATTTGCAATATATGATTTGTTTATTTAAGAATATGGTACTACTAATAGTTTGCATTAGTCTACATGGTTGTAAGAGAAGGTATCTTTCAGATATAATGGAAGAGGGAGTCACCACTAAGGATGAGGAAGAGGTAAAATATGGATAAAGATCCGTAATGGTCTTGATTATGATGATTAAATATTATTTACAAGTTTTAGTAATTAATTATGATTAGCTTTAATTAAATTATTTTATTATTTAGCCTATTTTGTAAAATAGGAAATTAAGTTGGAAATTGGGTGACTAAGACCCCTTCCAAACCAAGGGAGGAGAAAGAGCATCTTCTCCCTTGGAATAAAATAATAGTTTACCAAATTTACCCCTCCTCCAAATGAAGGGAGGAGGATTGGCATATTTTCTAATGACAATTTAAAATTGATTAAATTAAGGCATCTTACTATTTCAATAGTAGCCCTTTTAAATTTAGCAAAGAGGCCAAATTAGGATTGACTAGTGGATTTGGACACCCTCCAAATGGACGGAGGAGAATGAAGGGCTTAAAGTGGCATCTTTATAATGTTAAAATAAGAGCCACTTGATGGCTCGTAAAAGGGGAGGAATAAAACCTTTTAAAGGGGTCTTTGGTTTTAAAAAAGGGGGAGCACGAGGAGTTACAAACCTTGGGGAAGTAAAAGGAGATTTTGGAGACAAGCAGGAGGAGATGATTCAAAGGTATAATAATTAGATCAAGGAGCCCTACTTTTCTATAACAAGAGGTTGGAGGATTCTTTCTTATTATGCTTAATTTTCTATAACTCCATCTTGAAGTGATAGAACTAGAGGACATCGTATCTATTTTAGTCCATCATTTTTTCATGGCAAATGGCTCTTGGATAATACCTCTACTTAGCATTGAAACTTGTACTTAACACAATTCTTATTGAAATGATGCTTATATTTTTATAACCAGCCTGAGATGTCCTAGCAAGTTTAAATATTATATTCACTTAATCAAAAACCTGTGCATATAATCATGCAGTATAAAAGACATATGAACACGGTCTAGTAAGATTTACATTTGAGTTTCTTCCCTTGGATCCCTCAAGAAAGAAGAATTAAGGTTCATATATGATGTCATTACCTGTATAGCTCCTTTTTATTTTCTTGGAAACTACCTTGATCATATTACACAAACCTAGTTTGGCTTGATGCGTATACCATGAATAACCTAGCAATTACATCTAATCCTTTTAATAGAAAACAAGTGTAAGGAAGGTTTGGATATACCCTAGATATATATGCAACCTCTATACGTTGCTTCCCTAATTGGTCAAGGCACATTGGTTCATGCTCAGTCTCGATCAGGTGGGATGGCTTGAATGCAATTTTGAGCAATATACCACATGGGATATACTCGGGGTGTTGATAAGCTTTAAAGGGAGCTTGACTCCCTAATATTATCGACCACCAAGTTGTGGTCAAGGATAAAACCACTTGGTGGTCATCCCCATGCCAATTGGAGGTACACATGGGTGGTTTGGTTGTAATCATTTATTGACTTCTCACTTTAATGATTTCCACTAGATAGCTTGTTGCCCTCATTTCATTGTTGCCACGTTTTAGCTTGATGTTCAATGTCTCTTGTGGTCAGTAGGGGAAAATAAACATATTTTGTTTATTTCTATTGGAACTATTAATCCCACATCGCTTCTATGAGAGTAAATTTTTGGGTTAAAAGTAAAAAGTTACCCCGTAATAAGTGACCACCACTCAGTGGTCAAGGTTGCCACCGAGCGATGGCCACTACACGCTAGTTAGGTGCATTTTGCACGTGTGAAGCCTAGGTTTTATGATAACTTATTTTTTACCCTCCTATGCCCATCATGTGTCATGCCTTGATTAGTTTGTTGGTTGGTCGTATATGGTTGACTAAGCCCGATTGTGCACCATGTGGCCTAGGGGTAAAAATTAGTTCAAATATTTTTTTAAAACCCAAGTGGGATTTATCCCACATTGATCCTATGAGTGTATTCAATTAGTTTAAGTACGATAAGTCTCCCCTACTAAGTTTACCATGTGGTGGTTTTTAGCCTCGCCAAGGAGGCTAGGTCACCAGTTGCTTGGTGCTGGTGAAGGTTTGACTTGTTTAAGTTTGACTTGTTGACTGGCAAAGGTTTTACTTACTTGCAAGTGAAGGTTTGAGGAGGTTTATAGTTTAACCTTCTACATAAACCCATATTTGTGGAAAAACAAACCCTAAATCCCCATTTGGACTAATTAGAGATTAAAAGTATTAACCTCTTATTTTGAACTAAGTAGAGATTAAATATATTAATCTCCCCTTTTTATTAATTAGAGATTAAATGGACTAATATCTTCTTTTATAATAATTAAATTTAAATGGATTAATCAACCCGATTGGATTTACTAAGAGATTAAGTGTATTAATCTCCATTTTGGTATTTTTGAATTCCTCCTTAAAAGTCAAATTTTGAGGGTAAATTTGATAGAATTATAGAAAAATGTTGTGGAAAAATTATATAGAGGAAAATTTTGTGGAGAAATTGTAGATGAACTATACTACAATTTTATGGAGAAATTGTAGTGAACTATAGTACAATTTTATGGAGAAATTGTAGATGAACTATAGTACAATTTTGTGGAAAATTGTTATGCAATCTGGTAGAAAATTTGTAGAATTTGTAAAACATTTTGTGGAAAAATTGAATGCATCCATAGATCAAATTTTGGATAAAATTTGATAGGATTTGTAAATCAAATCATGGCTTGATTGTAATTATTGAGAGATAATAATTTACTGATTGAATGGTTGTAGCCATTCATGGTTTGGAACTGTAGAAGTTCTAAACTAATGATAGAATTATGTAAGATGATGATATGAATGTGGAGTTCATTCTAGAACTATGGAAGTTCTAGGTTTTTTATAAAAAAATTTTGGAAAAGAATGAACGTGAAGTTCATTCTTGAAGGGATTATAGGTTCCCTTCTTGAAACTTATTTTATACAATATGATATGAATGTAGAAGGGATTATAGGGTCCCTTCTTGAAACTTATTTTATACAATATGATATAAACATAGAAGGGATTATAGGGTCCCTTATTGATATTTATTGTATATTTATATGATTGTTGAAAACATGATACCTTGTTTGGTTAAAACAAGTTATTATTGAATGTATTTAGAAAGAATTGTGTTTCTTTCATAACATAAAGAATTGTGGAAATTCCTTAAATTGATTGTATTGGAGAAATTTATGATTATATAATGAAAGGATATTTTTGAGGTTGGGTTTTTACCTTCGAGTTTCCTAGGATAAATGTGGTGTTATCTTTAAATATTGCATCTTCTATTTTAGTTTAATGTATGCTCTTCAATGAAATATTATTCATGATGATATATGCATAGTATTTTTCTAAGATAGAATATGAATGAAATTGTGTCTTGTTTATATGATGGAATGTTTTATATTCACTTTAAAATACTTTAGTTAATGATATTTATCCATTGCAATGGTTTTATGGAACACTAAAGTAAAGAATTATAATATGCTTAGAGAGAGATGATAAATTGTATGTGGTTCATTTATGTTCATAAGGGGATGCTTGTGAATACAATTCTTTATGCATATTTCCACTATTTGGGACAATCATTAGGAGGCGACTACCAAATAGGTTGAAGGAACACTTTCTGAGTTATAGCTCAAAATTACATTCTAGATTGTAGCAATGTTTTTGAGTTGTATATTGAATGCACATACTGGTTTGTAGCCCGTATGTATCTAGGGTTAGAGCCCAAAAGACAAGAACTAAGCTACAAGACATTGATCAGTCCTATCCACTTGAGTTCTGTAAGTTGTAGATGATCTCAAATGTGGTTATGCCTTAAATGACATGGTAATATTTTGTAAACCTTATTTGTGCAACCTCTCTTAGGTTGTTTTGAGTTGATTAATGAGTGGGTCATTACATTAAATATAGAGCAATTTTTACAAGCCAATAAATAAATTTTTCATTTCTAATCCTAGTTTGATGTAGAATTAACCAATATTTTAATATTCATATTTTAATTTTTTAGGGCTTTGTGAATGAAAAATCTAACGTGAAATTCTAAATTCTAAAAGAATTTACAAATACAATGAATTCAACCAACATCAAAAATAAAATATAACCTTGTATGCGCATTTGCCATAGGCAATAACACTTGATGCAATTCTAAGTCATTTTTACCTAAGTTAAAAACAACTAGCAATTCGCTTGTAAAAAGTGAGTTATTTTTTATAACACTATAATATTCATCCATGTTAGATCTAGAAAGCAACCCACTCTAAATTTGAAAAATGATTCATTGAAGAGGTTGATAAACCTATTTTAGATATATTAGTGCAAACAAAATTATAAAATAGAAAGGAAAATAATATGGATACACAATAAACACAAATATTTATCCTAGAAACCCTTGTCTAAGAAAACCCATAGAAACTCAGAGCCACACCTCTTGTTTTAATATTATTAATTATACATATCCTTTCAACATAGTAGTGACAATATATATAGGTATCTCATATCATCCACAAATAATACCATGGGCTAAAATAAGTCTACCTAAGAAAAATACCATGGGATAAAACCACATATACATGCTCATTTAAGGAGACTGCCCAAGAATAAGACCATGGGCTAAAATAAGACTACCCAAGAATAAGACCATGGGCTAAAACCACCCATACCTACTAATTTAAGGAGACTACCTAAGAATAAGACCATGAGCTAAAATAATACTATCCAAGAATAATACCATGGGTTAAAATAAGACCCTCCATTTTTTTCTTGCAAAAGATACAACACATCCAATAATCTCCCACTTGTTGAATACTTTGCAATGGGGCCTATACAAATTTTAAATTTAACTACGTGGGGCAACTAAGTCTATTGTCTTCCATACAACATCTCATAGCTCAATAATTAGTAAATGAAGTGCACCACCATGGCTTCCTAAGAGGTCACCCATCCCAACACTACTCTAGCCAAATATTCTTAAGCACTAGCTTTTGATAATATTTTGGGCACATAAGCAAATAAAGTTACCCCACTATATTTTTTGTCCCTTTCTATTTGCACTTTACAAGATCGAGAAGCCACCTATCTCTATATACCTTGTGAGTATTTCCATATGTCCACTCAAGACATTAGAATCCAAAGATACTCAAGGGATGGAGGTTTCATTCCCCTACTACTTAGATCTTAACCCACCTTAGGTCTCATCTAGGCACATATGCTTTGAGTCCAAAACATTATCCATACATAAGATCCTTTGCTCCTCCAATACAACACCCAATCGCACATGAACAAAGAACTTTCATCCAAGCTTGTTTCCCTCTTCATGCACACCTCTCATACACAATAGCAAGACAACTTGAACTCCTCACATGTCAAAGAAGTTATAATGCCAATTGCCTACTCCATGAGATCACATTACCAACAAGAACATTCAATTTCAATGCACAATATCCACTACTCCTCTAGCATAGAATATTTTCCACACAATAGTAGTGTATATTACCATAATACCCACAATATAGTACCCTTCCTACCATCCTATCACCTTAAGAATCATGATATGTGAACTATCCCATGGCTTTAAATCTAGTCTTCTATCCTCACAAAACACAAGAACAAAGTACAAACCATGCTTGATGTCCCTTATATCACAAACCACCATTGTACAAGAGTAGGAACATTCCCAAAGCACACACACAATACCAACTACTATTTCCAACGTGACAACTTGTTAAGATAAACACATGACTCCTAGCATATCACACCCATTGCACAAGAGCCAATGACATTCAATAAATATCCAACATCATGCCCTCAAAATTCCTCTAACATTGTCCAAGCATCATCGTGCCATAATCAAATAGCACCTTACAAGGACAAGGTAAACTAGCCCACATAGTCCCTTCCATATTGGTACATAGACAAGCCCACAACACATATAAGGACATGACACACAAACCCTCACAATATCTTCATCTCAATAAATAAATAATCATCTTGTACTTAGCATAGCACAAGAAAAAGGCACCAAAATCATATCACTACTCCTTTCAACAATTCCTCCTAAAGTACAATAGAAACAAGCATGCCATCCTTCATTTACACTAGATTCACCTATACAAAACTCCCACTCAAAAAATAGGTTTATAATAAATCCAAGATACCCTTGCTCTTCTTAGAATGATTTGAACCCTAGCAACAAAGTCATCCCCTTGAAGCCAGTAACCATGCTCTAATACCAAATAAAGAGATTGATAAATCTATTTTATAGATACTAATGCAAACATATTCATAAAATAGAAAGAAAAATAATATGCATACATAATAAACATAAATATTTATCCAGGAAACCTTTGACTAGAAAAACCAACATAGATTCAAAGCCACACATCTTGCTCTTTTGTTATTATTCATTGTACATGTATTTGTAACAAAGTAGTTACAATATATATAGGTATCTTGTAGCACTCATAAATAAAACCATGGGCTAAAATAAGACTACGCAAGTATAATATTATGGGATAAAACCACCCATACTTGCTAATTTAAGGAGACTATCCAAGAATAAGACCATGGGCTAAAACCACCCATACCTACTAATTTAAGGAGACTTCCCAAGAATAAAACCATAGGTTAAAATAATACTGATCAAGAATAAGACCATGGGCTAAACTAAGACCCCCTATTTGTTTCATGCAAATAATCCAACACATCCAATATTCACTAGGAGAGGTAAGTTTTTTCCTCTCTCCCTCATGGGAAGGTGATTTGACCTAGTAGCACAAGTGATTCATTCAAAGTGATCTGCTTGGTTCATTTTTCTTTCTACATTTTTTTTTAATTTAGGAATTTAATCAAATCATTAAAAATAACAAGTTAATAGCCTATATTTTTGAATTAAATTGCTTCATTTATAGCATTTTATAAAATTATTCCTTGATAGTGAATCACCTTAAAATTATGAGTGAATTGCTTTGATATTGCAAGCAAGTCACTCAACAAGAAAAATAATAATTTTTATGATTTTTTACCCTAAAACTCTATTTGTGTATGTACATATGTGCAAGCCTATGAATACACAATTAAAATCTAAGACATCAATGTGTACCATAAAAGAAATACTAAAGGAAAAAAAATAACAAACCACTGCATGGGGTGCATTAAGAGGACAAGTTATAGGAATCCTAGAATTCAACCTTGTCTTAACAAAAGGAAGCACTCCCATGGCTAATTTAGTTAGCCAAAGATTGAAATTACCACAAATTGTATATTTAAACCAATAAATGAGTTAATCCTTATCCCTATGCAACCAAACCTAGTAAAATATGGCCTTTACTATAACTCAAACTAATCTATTGTGTCATAGACCAATTAATGTAAACAACATTATGAATAAGTTGCTCTTTGAGAGCTAACTCTACAACCTACCACCAAATTTTGGTATGCAAAACATACCTCCTAGAAATACTCCTCCAAACCAAAGCCAACCCATATTTAGTTTATCAAATACTTTTAACATCCCTCTAGGTTAATCCTCAACTCCAATAGGGTCATTATGCTTTAATCTAAACTTTGATCAAAATATGTAAGTTATGCTTGGGCCAATGGGATTGTGGGTGTCCCATAGAAACCCTCAGGGGTTAACATCACCTCTAGTTTATCAAGCATAGAAAAATGTGTAGCGTCCATCTCCTTGAAACATGTAAATACCATAGATAAGGTTGAACTATCCCCTTTTATATTAGAATATTTACTTACCAAAACCTTCCACCTCGTTTCTTCTACCTTACTATACTCCATACCACTCATACCTACCACCTAACTATGTGATGTATCCTCCTCAAAAATATTATGGTCAACCTTCTCAAAAAAATAACTTAAGAGCACATGTTAGGCCATGAAAATAACTTCCTAATTGGACCTACCAAGGACCATTAAACCTAGTGGTATATTCTCCAATTCCTCCAACAACTATGAAAGCACTATCTACCTTTGATGGGAATATAAACAACATGGAACTAGATCACCTTAGAGTCTATAAATACTCAAATTAATTCATCACATAAATGAGGAGGACATTATGTTATACTTACTAATATTTTATGTTTGTGATATAGCCACTTTATAGTATTGGTGATTACCAAATAATTTAGTCACTAGTTGGACATAAATAGTAGAACCATTCATGTGTATATTTGGTAGCATCAAGAATGATAAATATGTCTTATTCTAGTTAAATTAAATGTAAATACACCCTCAAGAAAATATCCATGACTTTAATACTAGATTCTTAAGGACTCTATATTAATTCTACAACATGTTAACCTAGATGTAAAAGTAACATTATCATACTACATCAAATATTTACAATCTAATTGAGCTATAATGGTTTTTAATGCTAATAATTATACACTACCTATAGAATTTAAATAAGTGGCTAGAGGAGATGTTCTCATTCAAGTAGAGAAGACACCTCTACTTTTTCAATGGCCTATGTAGCTAAAATTTACCAAATTACACTTATGTTGAATCCCATATCCAACTTTTTACTAATCTCAAATACCCAAGCAAATGCTTCAACTCACCCTTCCATACCACCATACATCATAAATCATCCTAGCAAAAATTCATCATCTATAGTAGCCTTTTGTCCATAACTTGTAGCCCTTCCCACTCCATATAACTTTGGTAATGAGTCTAATAATAATTTTACAATGAATGAAATGCCAGAGGTGATCAAGACTTTGGCAAATCATGATAATTCTACAAAGCAATCATGGAAACAATTGTATAATTGGAATCCTCAAAAGACCCCATACCTAATAAAAATCATGTGCCTTAGCAATGTGCTAATCAAGGAGAAAATCAAACTCACAATCACATGGTTAACACTAACACAAATACTAAATTAGAATGGTGTCTTCCTTGTAATGATAGGCATAATTCTAATAAATTCATGTGTCAATAGCTTTTCTAAAACTATCTAGAACACTCGGTAGTGTCAGGTTCAAAAAGCTACCATCATATGTCAAGTGGCCCTCATAATGAATCTGGCTATATACAATCTATTTTAGCCCTTAAATTAAATAGTTATTAGAAACTTATTGGATTCTACAAATCCAACTTGAGTTTGCCCCTAATTTTTGAAAATTTTGGTGTCATGTGTGTCTTTGTCTTAGGTATTTTCAAATTTGCAAAAACCCCCTAGTCATTTTCAATTATTGCAATTTTTTTGTCTTTTCAAAATCCTTTCTCACCCTCTAAGAGAATTTTTGAAAAATTTTATGTCATCAAGATCAAGGTTTTTTTTGTTTTCCTAAGGTCTTATGTCAAAAAAATTGGCCTAAATAATATTTAATTAATTATTTTAACCTCCAAGGGTCTTAAATATTTAATTAAATATTTTTAATATATATGGTTTAATTATATATTTAATTAAATTTGATTATATTAAATTTAATTGAATATTTAATTAAATTTAATTTCCCCTTTTTATCTTAAAGTTTCCCCTTATCCCTCCACACCCTTTTCCCCTATCATTCCCCCATTTTCCTTGTCCCTAAGCTTCCTCCAAAAAATAATAATAATAAGGGGGCTCCCCCATATCCCACTTTTTCCTAAGTGCCCTAACCCCTTCTACCATTCCATGCCTTCTCATCCCTCATCTCACTACCTAATCCAATTAGAAATATATATATATATATATATATATATATATATATATATATATATATATATATATATATATATATATATATATTTGAAAAAAATGGGGGAGGGAGCACTACATAATCTGCCTCCCCTTTTTTCCCTTCAAGTCCCCTTCATATTCTAAATTAAAACCATCCCCTTTGACCCCACTTTCAAAATTTCCACAAAGATAAAATATAATAATAATAATATAATAAAAAAATCATATGCAACAAGTCAAACTCATCAGATGGTACACACTTGCATAGGGGGGATCCAACAGCACGCATGGGTAGGCAGTGAAAAAATAAATACTCGATATTATTTATAGCTTAAAATGTACACCTACACTTGCACCCGCGCATAACACCAACATGGGAATCTCCATATTATGTGGGACTGCCTTAGAGGAAAAAACCTTCGAAGAGAGTTGGCTCTCAAAAACTAAAATATAAAAAAAAAAAACTAAAACTATAAAATAAAAACTGCACTAAAAATAAAAATTGGGAACTTGGTAAAAATAAAATTAAAAATAACTACACTTACTTGTCGAAAAAATACAAACACAGTAAAATAAAAATAAAAACTAAACTATTAACTCATAGGGGAAAAGGGGCAGGGAAAATAAAAATAACTACAAAATAAACAGATAAAATAAAAGAATAGAGGTAATACGCCAAAATAAAATGGGTTGATTGATCTATCTAAAACTTCATAAGAGACACAATGCAATAGATACATGACGTAAAAAAAATCATGAATAAATTGCAAGAGGTAAGGTTGGCGAACCAAGGGCCAATGCCACATGCAATCCAACCAAACTGAAGATACACAAACTATAGTTCAAACAATTTTTGTATTATTTCCCATAGTGTTACAAGGCCAACAAGTCATAGAATCAACCAACCCTTAGAAAGGCTTTGAAAAAATATTTTATAGACAATAAGCATTTTCTCACCTTCTAATTTTTCCACCCGAACCATCTAAATTAATTGTTTCTACCAAGATTTTCCAAATTGGTAGGATATTTGCATTAATTTTTCCCACTGTTGACATTAAATATATAGGACTACAAAATAAATTTACACTTGCTTTCCATATTTGTAGAACTGTAAATAAAATTTTCATCCATATTAATTATTGCAAATTTTCTTTCTCATTTTCCATATTTGCAAGAACTGCAAAATGTTTTCCATCTGTTAATGTTTCAATATGCATAACGACTTCATAAATGTTTACCCGCTCTCAGATTTATAGCACTAAAAAAATAGTTTCTCATTGTTGATGTTAAATATACAAAATTGTAAAATAAATTTACACCTGCTTTCCAGATTTACAAAACTGCGTAACATTTTCCACCTGGACATCTAAAATATTTACTTTTTAAAGAATGTGGATAGCTCACAGATGAGGAATATTTAAATATTTTTTAAAATTAAAATTGCATTACTTCTCTAGGTGTAGGCACCAGTCAAACCAAGAGTACTTGCAGTCAAATTGGGCATGTGCAGTTAAACTGGAAAATGTGCAATCAAACTGGTCAATGTGTAGTCAAACTGGTCAACTAGAAGATAGGATCCTGCTAACTAAATATAGGCACCTTTGACCACTAAAAAATGGGATACAAGCACTTGAATCTGGGAGACAGGCACTTGAAACTGGAAGATAGGTGCTTGTAACTAGGGATAGGTGTCTGCAAACTAGAGATAGGTGTCTACTGACTAAAGATAGGTGCTTGCAGACTAAATATAGATGCCTATAATATGAATATAGGTGCCTATAGACTGAAGATAAGCACCTGTATACTGAATATAGGCACCTTAAAATGGGATATAGGCACCACCTGCATTTATCGATCAACTCCATCAGCTGCAAACACAAACTCGTCCACCACGTATCACCAGATTTTTCTAATTGGTGCAACCACTAATAAATTAGAGTGGGAGGCTCAAAATTTATTAATAGTTTTATGACTCATAGGGGACACATGCCTGCAATGTGTAAATAACCTATAGTACCAAGTATCCTTAGCATCCATTGGGCATAAACTCATTGATCATCTTTAGACAAAAAGAACTAAATTCCATACTTGCTTTGTAAGGTAGAAATACTAGAAATAATCTTTGTAGTAGAATAGAAAACTACACAACTAAAAATAGCCAACATAAAAAAAATTAAAATAAAACATGATTCATAGGAAGTAAGAGGTATCTTAGGACACTTAGGTAACACAACAAAAAAGAAAACTAAAACTACAACTTATGGCTAAAAAAATCAAGGATAAGCTTTGAGATAAATCCCATTTACTGGGATCTGTAGTGTTTCTCCATTGATCCTTGAGAGCTCAAAAGTATTGCTACCTCTAAAGTCTATAACAATGTATGGCCCACTCTATCTTCATCCTATTTTAGGACCATATATCCTACAAAGCTCTATGAGGTAGCCCTCTTATTAAAGTACTTCATTACCAACTGATTTTCTAAAAGTATTTTCCTAGCTTGGTCTCTATTCTCTCCTAACTACATCAACTCTGTAAACCTGAGCTCCATAGGATCATAATGCTCTAAAATTATTTGATGAACCAACTCCAAGGTAGGAAGCTCTAGTGAAATAGGGAGCATGGCTTCCTTATCATACACAAGTATAAAGGGGGATTGGTCTATGGCCTACTTTGGTGTAATTCTATCTATTCACAAGGTAACCTTTAGTTTGGTATGCCATGTTCGTTGATTCTCCTTGATAGTTCTCTTAATCATCCTAATCAATTTTTTATTTTTGGAATCATCTAGTTCATTTCCTTAAGGGTAATAGTTGGAAGGTGTCTTCATGTAGATCTCATACTTGATACTAAACTTTGTGACTGTAGTACTTATAATGCTTTAGCATTATCAATAATGAATGTCTCAGGTGCTCCAAATATTATAACAATACTTTCCAAAAAATCAATAATGGCCCCTCTGGTGGCTTTTATTAATGCAACAACCTTAGTATCTATCATGAAATAATTTGTGGCTATCAATATAAACTTGTGGCCAGCACTTTAAGGTGGATTAATCACACCTATGAGTCTAACCCCAATTTTGTGAATGGTTGATCTGCAGTAATTAGTTGTAAGTGAAAGGGGATCCTCTTATTCCTTCTTGATAAAAAAAAATATTCCTTGCATTTTTGGACCCACTAAACTGCATCAAAAAATATAGTTGGCTAAAAATAACCAGCTCTCATTATTTTAGCCACTATAACTGATGATGAGAAATGACCTCCTAAAATTCCTTGGTGGAACTCCTCCAACAATATTTTAGTCTTTTCTAGGTTCAATACACCTTAGGAGGACACCTTCTTGACTTCTTTTGAAAATAATCTCATCAATCACTTCAAAAGATAATACTTTTAATCTCATATTTTTTCTTTGGGTTTTGTTGTATACTACTGGGTAGGTTCTAAATTTTAAATAATCCATCATAACATGGAACCAATTTAACTCTTCTTCTACTGGATTGGAATTAAAGAATACTTTCTCAGTATTTAAATCTTCTACAAGGTGTTGACACAAGGCTCTTCCCCATACTAGTTTTGTCACTTTAATCTCAACATCAAAATTCATAATTTTTATCACTTAGCTGGCCCTTTTATCAAGAACATCATGACCTAAAAAATAATATTTAATGTCAAGATGAACCACAAAGACTACTCTTCTATTCTGAGCCACCAAATACTTGAAAGTTTTTAAGGCTCTAAGGAGTGCAAAAATCTAATTTTCCACAAAATCATACCTCTCTTCATACTCCTTAAGGTTCTAGCTCATGAAGGCAATGGGCTACTCCATTTTCTCATTATTTTCCCGTGTAAGAACAACATCAATACTATATTCTCCCCCAAAAGTATACAAAATTAAATATCTTTCAAAATTAGGGTTAATTAAAATAGGGGCTTTAGAAATAGCATCCTTGATTTTCTGAAAACTCTTACCTTCTTTGATCCATCTAAAGGACTGATCCTTCTTCAGAATTATGGTAATTGGATTTATTATGTCAACAAATGTGGATATAAACAACCTCACAAAATTGATCTTACCTAGGAATGACTAAAAAGCCTTCTTGTGAGTCGGTAGGGATAATATATGAATGGCTTCAACACATTTTATAATAATGGAAAGACCCTTCTTGGACATAATATGTCCCAATAGTTTACCCTCTTATACAACAAAAATACATTTATTTGGGTTTAAATAAACCCCAAACTCTCTGTATCTCTAGAAAACAACTTGTAGATGTTGCATATGATCATCAACATTCTTGGAGAATATTGTAATGTCATATAAATAAACTAGAATCAATTTATTTATCAGTCCTTTGAAAGACATGTCCATAGCCATTTGAAAAGTTGCACCTACATTAGAAAGGCCAAAAGGTATTCTATGATAAGCAAATGTGACCCATTTGGTGTTAAATGTAGTTTTATGTTGGTCTTCTTCCTTAATCACTACCTGATTAAAATATAAAAAACCATTCAACATAGAAAATATTTCAGCTTCCGCCACATTTTGCAAAATATGATCCATTAAGGGTAATGGATAATGGTCTTTAAGGGAGACACGATTCAAATCCTAAAAGTCCACACAAACTCCATTTTTCTTTGATTGGTACCAATTTGGTTACCCAAGAGGAATGCTTGATGGGATATATGATACATGCCTCAATCAATTTTAGCAATTTTTTTCTCATCAAAGGTTCAACTTTGGTATTGACAAGCCTCTACTTTTGGCACACTAGTTTACCATCAGGAAGGAGCCCTACAATGTGTTTTATAACATCCGAAGCATACTCCTTCAGTTGGTCATAATCCCATGCTATAATATCATCATATTATTTGCATTTCTAAATGAAGACAACTTCTTGATTAAGAAATTACATTTACCAAGCATAAGGACTTGGAGCAATTTGGATATCTCATAAAACATTAATTTTTTTTGTCATTATTTTCTACTTACCTTTGTATTTATCATCATGAGTGAATAAATTTTCCAATGTAATGAGTCCCTTTGGAATATTGTTGTTGAATGCTATCATCATCCTCATGCTTGCTGCAACTTAGCTTGGATATCCTCAAAAAATTTAGCTTCTTCAAAAATAAAACTTGTTATTT
Organism: Wollemia nobilis; assembly: GCA_028583015.1. Lineage (NCBI taxonomy): Eukaryota > Viridiplantae > Streptophyta > Pinopsida > Araucariales > Araucariaceae > Wollemia > Wollemia nobilis. The sequence goes on from JAQPPZ010001870.1 coordinate 2,309,329, forward strand.
GTTGATTGGAGTCAAACACTTGTCGATGTTTATCATTATTAGGAATTGAGGGCCTAATAATTGATTTTGCATGTTGTTCCTCCTTGAATAAGTCAACAGGTAAGTCATATTTTGCCCCCATAGTTGCCATCCTATCATCTTCTTGATTGCTCTTTCTAGGGACTATTTGGATATTCAAGGCATCAAACCCTTCAATTAGGTCTAGCACTCTGCATGTATCTACTTTTAGAAGCTTATTATGAACAACACACTGACCCTTCACTTGTTGCGCTACCAATTTTAAATCATCAAAAATATGTAGTAGTTTCACACCTCTTTTTTTATTCTTGTAAGAGTCCATAAATTAGAGCTTCATGCTCGGCCATTTTGTTAGTGCAACTAAACTGGAGGTTGAAGAAATGGAGAAATTTCTCTTCAAAAGGAGAGGTGATAACTACACTAGTAACAACACATTTCTTACACTTAGATCCATTAAAATGCAGCTTCCACACACCTTCTATTTGTTATTGTGTTTTCATGACCTATGGCATTGTTCTCTTATCCTCCAAGATACATTAGGTTCCCATGTCAACCTCTTGAAAATTATCATATGGATCAGATTCATATAACCCATTTACCTACTTATCAAGTTGAGTATCAAGAATAGGAGGTGTTTGTAGCTTCTCATAAGAACAATCTAACTCCAAGGCTCTATAATTAAATTCAAGTTTGGGATCATGAAGTTCTACATGGAAATGAGAGATAGGCTCAGCTGATATGAAGAATTTGGTGGCATATCTTATGGTTAAGGATATTTTGGATCAATATAGAGATATATAACCCCATAATTTTGTTGTGAAGTCCTTGGAAAGGCATAAATTGAACATAGGTGGAATATCTATGATTGATATATCATGTGTAATGGTAAGGCTAGGGTAGGCATGCAAAGTAATATCTAAATTTTTAACCACACCCAATGTCATAACTGTGGTGTCATCTAGTTGCATGACACTGGTATTCATAGGCTCAATTGATAGTCCTAAAAAATCAGCTATTCTCTTTGGCATTACACAACTACTAGCTCTTGATTCAATCATGCAGTTATGGACCAAATACTTTCCTATTATGAGGGTCATATAGGAAAAAGGAGGTTTAGTAGATAATTGTACCTCATTAGGAGCCATTTGTATTAGAATTATAGCTTTTGCAATAGGTTATTTACTATTTTTAGATCCTGGAGATATGTGACTCAAATATTCTTTGATAAGGTCTATATGTCCTAGAAATGCAAGAGTATCCCACATAGAAACTTGTAAGTTAGTCTTCTTCATTTGCTCCACCAATTTGATAGGATGATTCTTCTATGTTATTTTAGTAGTCCAATAATTTCTTGGTCTCTCTACAACTGGGTAAGTAGACCTATTTACCATGTTCTAATACACTGTTGCATTTGAGTTTGCTGATTTTTCCAATATGGAGTATCCTTGAATGTGATTATAGGCTTTTGTGTTTGAGTCTACTAATTTCTCCAATCTAGAGCATCCTTGAGTGTGACTAGAGGTTGTCTTTTGACATTGGTACTTGGAGGTTGAGAGGAAATGGTTTCTCGTGATATAGAAGGATCATCAGTTACAACTTTTCCTTTAGAACTAGTATTATAGTCAAACTGTACTTGCTTCTTAGGTTTATTATCCACAATCTGGTTCACTATACAATGCTCATTTTCTTGATGGTACATCAAAATGCTATCAGGAGTTGATGTAGGAGGATGTTGATATTTTTGTTGTTGCACTATTTGATAGTTAGGATCCTATGCCACTAAAGCATTGATACTATTTCCATATGCACAACCATTTGGATCATGAGGTAACTAACAAGAAGGGAAACACCTTGGTTGCTCAGCTAAGTTATTTTGCACAAGAACTAGGGCCTGATTTGGGTTGGTAATAGCAAGGAATTGTGGTTGTAAATACCTTGCTAGATGAGCATGATTTTTATATGGAGGAATGTGTCGATAAGGAGGGTAGTATGGCTGGAAATACCTCTATTGAGGTTGGTTTTGTTGCTTCTCTAGATTTTTGAGCTTTTTTCCCATTATTTTGACTAAATTAAATAGATCATTCATTTGGTCATTTGATTTACCAAAAGTGATAGGTACATTCTCATTAATTGACAATGGATTAACTACTAGAATATAAGTAGAATATTGAGAGGATAATGGGTTGGGTATAGTCACATCTAGAAATAGAGGTATAAGAGGTGTAGGGGTAATCCTACCACACTACACTAAATAATTTTTAGCTTTGATAGCCTTTTCATATGCATAAAGTAATGTATTGACTCCTCTAGTTTGGATGTTCATACCTATGTTAGAACTCAAGACTCTCAAGAAATATAAAAAAGTAGACTATGCACTTAACCTTACCTCCATGGGTACTCTATCCCATGTTCTTTGGAATCTAAAATTTAAAACTATGATATGCTCATTGGGATATATTTTTATGGTAGTTAGTTGCTCCATACATGATAAGATATCTGATTTATATTCGAACTGCTTGATTAGCTTATCATCCAAGTCATCTGTTAGGATTCTAATCCTAACCATCATCCTAGTCACTTATTTGTTAATTAGTTATTACTCTCTTTCACAAAGTTGTGACCCTTGGTCACAACTCCACGCACATAGAAATAAGCACTCAACTTGGTGTAATTTATCATCAATCAAATATATATTCATTTACATTTCATTGGGTGGTCTTCCTCCAATTTAACAGCGATTCCTTTATAACAGTGATTCATTTCTTATTTCTACATTTTACCTTATCCCTCCGATCGGTGTCCTAACATTTGGATCAGAGCCATACCAATTTTTTTTTCTTTTCTCTCCCTCGGGACATCCATAAAAAAAAAAATAGCCACGTTGTCATAAGCCCCGCTACCATACTCACCTTCTTCATCATATCAGAGCTGGTCCAATTTTTTTTCCACCGAGGCATATCTACAATCATCAACAATTAAAAGACAGATTGTGCCTACCTGGACATCCTCACTGCCATCTGCTACAAGCAAAGGATAAGACGAATTTATTAGAATTGCTAATTATCTCCAAATAACATAAAACTGCATTCGTGGAAGCAGCCCAAGACTAACGAATCAACAGTATTCAAGGATTGCATAAGAACGACTATGAACCAATGATAAAAAATAGCGTATAAACAAGATAAAAGACACACAAATTCATCAATTGTTCACGTTTGAAATTCAACTCGCAAAGGGACTGCTGCCTACTCCCTCATTGTCTCGCTGGCCCCCGCTCAGTCGCTGCTCCCTCATCGCCTCTCTCACTCTTGTTCGTGCACTCGGGTCGTAGCCCAAAAAGTTGAAAACACCCAGCACTCGGGTCGCAGCCCAAAAAAAAAAAATTGAAAACACCCAATTCTCGCTGACAAAAGTTTGACCAATTTTTTTTTGTTTTTGCTGCAACATTTGATGAAAATTGCTGACAATAAAATTTTGGATGACAATTTCTGACGACAAGTTTTTATGACGATTTTCAGCAATTTAATAACAACTTCCAATGACGATTACAAAAATGACCGACGACGAAATATCTCATGACCCCAACCTACTTTTGCTGCTTAATCTCACCCACCTACGTCAAGTCACATCAGTGCATGTATATAAAATTCAATTCCAGGATATCGCCAATCGCATCATAGGGTTGGATGAATCAGTCCTCATAAGTGGGTTCATCAATGGATTAAAATAAGAAATTAGAGTGAAGATCATGATGTACACTCCTCGCACCCTACAGGAATCTATTGGATTAGCCTTGTTAGCTGACGATACATTCAGTGTTCAACGTCAACATCGGGATCAACCTATTGATAAATTGACATTCACGCACACTATTCCAAAACACAAACCCTTGCCAATTAAGTACCTTAGCCTACAAGAAATGGAGGAGCGACGAGCGAAAGACCTCTGCTATACTTGTGATGAGCAATTTGGGCCCCTTCATTGTTGTGCTACACAAACATTGTATTTATTGCATAAAGTTGATCCCTGTCTCTCCATAGAGCAAGCAGATGATGTAGTTGTGTTCGAAGCGACTAGTGCACCTACTCACATCAATGAAGAAAGAAAGGAAGATGTGCATGGCATGACCCAAGCACCTGACCATAACAATGAAGGAAATGAGGTCAATTTTCCGGAAGTGCTCGATGCACCACAAAACGATGAGGTAGACATCCATGCAGTAAATAATGAATGCGAGACATACACTCTCAACGAACTACACACAAGTTCATCACCAATAGTGAGTTATCATCGTATAGGCAACTTGATTCAGAAAGGAGGCAAAATAGTGAGTGCACCTTTATTTTCCCTTCATTCTACACAAGAAGAATCGGCTAAAGCGGAAGCCTACCGTCATCACAATTCTCCTAAGGAAAATTTTACTATTTTTCTTGGAAATCCCCCACTAACACTTCGACCTTCACGATATCCTTGCCTTTGAAAAAGTGACATCAAGATAGTACAAGAAATTACGCAATTCAACTTGGAAAACAAGCAACGAAGCTCCTTACTTTGAGCTTTGAGGACAAAGCTCTTTTAAGGAGGGTGGCATGTTAGGATTCTAATCCTAACCATCATCCTGGTCACTTATTTGTTAATTAGTTATTACTCTCTTTCACAAAGTTGTGACCCTTGGTCACAACTCCACGCACATAGAAATAAGCACTCAACTTGGTGTAATTTATCATCAATCAAATATATATTCATTTACATTTCATTGGGTGGTCTTCCTCCAATTTAACAACGATTCCTTTATAACAACGATTCATTTCTTATTTTTGCATTTTACCTTATCCCTCCGATCGGTGTCCTAACATCATCCTAGCTTGCAATGGTGCAAACAAGATGACTTCTAAACCACTGAAGGGCTTTACCCTTCAAATAATATACTAAAAGCTTAATAGCCATGTTATCTTCAGTCACAATATACATTGAGCATATATTTGCCATGTCTTGGAGATGTTCCATAGAAGTGATTGATTTTTCATTGGTATAAAAATGTAAAGCCTTAAGGGTTGATACTAGAATACAATCATGTGCTATAATGGCCAATGGACTACCTTAATTGAAAGAAGGATAGGCTCTAGGTGGCATCTGAGCCATGAATGGACCATAATTATAGATCCTTTGAGTAAAGGGAGAGAAGATAGTTAGAGGTGGTGTAGAAACTCGATATTGGTTCCTTCTACTTCTTCTCTTCCTTGAGGTATTGAAATAAAGTTGTTGGAATTGGAATCTACATTTCCTTCTTGAACTGCTTCTTGTAGACACACCTCTCATAAAATGAGGATACAATCAATTATTTTATCCCTTTAACCAGCAGAGTCATCAAGTGAATTTTTTTAAATGCTTCAATAAGAAAATAATAATCAAGACAAACACTGAATCTTGATTGTTTAAAAACATAAATAGGATTTGTGTAAATATTTCACAACAAATTACAAATCTACCCTACAAGGTATGCCAAAAATTTTGATAGCTAAAAATGTACGCCTACACTTGCACCCACACATAGAACCAACATGGGAATCTCCCTCTCATGTGAGACTTCTTGAGAGGAAAAAAAACCTTCAGAGAGAGTCGGATCTTGAAAATGAAAATATAAAAAATAAAACTAAAAATGTAAAATAAAAACTACACTAAAAATAGAAACTAGAAACTTGGTAAAACAAACTGGATAGAAAAAATAAAATTAAAAATAACTACACTTACTTGTCGAAAAAATACATAGTGAAAAATAAAAATAAAAACTAAAAAACTAAACCATTAACTCACTGGGGTAAAGGGAAAGGGAAAATAAAAAGAACTACAAAATAGACAGATAAAATAAAAGAACAAAGGTGATATGCCAAAATAAAATGGGTTGATTGATCTACCTAAAACTCCATAAGAGACACAATGCAATAGATACAAGATGTAAAACAAATCATGAATAAACTACAGGTAAGGTTGGCAAACCAAGGGCCAATGCCACATGCAATCTAGCCAAAAAAAAGATACATGTACTATAGTTCAAACAATTTTTGTATCATTTCCCATAGTGTTATAAGGTTTGTAAGTCATAGAATCAACCAACACTTATAAAGGCTTTGAAAAAAAATTATAGACAACAAGCATTTTTCTCACCTTTTGATTTTCTACTCGGACCATCAGAATTGATTTTTTTTGCAAAACTATAGATTTTTCTGCCTACTTTTAGATTTATAAGATATTTGTATTAATTTTCATCCACCTTCTAGATTTATAGGACTACCAAAATATATTCCACTGTTTGACATCTAAAACTGCAAATTTGTTACATAAATGTTTGTCTAATTTCATATTCGTAGGACTATTAAATATTTCCTAGCTAGAAATCTGGATTAAGTGATTCTATCAAACTATAGATTTTCTCATCTATTTTCTAGATTTGCAGGACATTTTTATTCTTCTCCCATTGTTGATGTCAAATCTGTAGGACTGTAAAATAAATTTACACTTGCTTTCTAGATTTGTAGAACTATAAATAAAATTTTCAGTGTACCATCCGAATTAATTATTGCAGATTTTCTTGCTCATTTTCCAGATTTGCAAGAACAACCAAATATTTTCCAATTGTTAATATCTCAATCTGCATAACTACTTCATAAATATTTGATCACTCTCAGATTTATAGCACTATAACTATATTTTTCTATTGTTGACGTCAAATATATAAAACTGTGAAATAAATTTACACCTGCTTTCTAGACTTACAAAATTGTGTAGTATTTTCTACCTAAACGTCTAAAATATTTACATTTTAAAGAATGTGGACAGCTCACAGATGAGGAATTTTTAAATATTTTTCAAATAAAAATTGCATTATTTTTCCAAGTGTAGGCATCAATCAAACTAAGAGTACTTGTAGTCAAACTACGAATATGTGCAGTCAAATTGGGCATGTGCAATTAAACTGGAAATGTGCAGTCAAACTAGTCAATGTGCAGATAAATTAGTCAACTGGAAGATAGGTGCATGCTAACTGAAGACAAGCACCTTCGACCATCAAAATATCAGATAAAGTTGCCTAAAGCTAGGAGATAGATGCTTGAAACTTTAAGACAGATGCCTAAAACTGGGAGATATACACCTATAACTGGAGATAGGTGATTGCAAACTAGAGATAAGTGCCTACTAACTAAAGATAGATGCCTAAAAACTAAATATAGGTGCTTGCATACTAAATATAGGTGCATGTAAACTAAATATATGTTCCTATAAATTGAAGATAGGTACTTGCAACCTAAATATAGGTGTCTAAAAATGGGATATAAGCACCATCTACTTATACCGATCAACTCCATTAGTTGCAAACGTGAACTCGTCCACCATGTATTACCAAATTTTTGCAATTGGTGTAACCATTAATAAATTAGAGTGGGAGGCTCAAAATTTATTAACAAATCTGATGACACACATGCTTTTTGAAAAAATAATCGGATGGCACACACTCTCTTGAAAAAAAATCTAACAGACCACATTGAGGCACATGAAATCTAAGGGTCTGCATGTGCATTGAGATAGAGAAAATTCAACAAAAAAATTAATAATGTGCATGCAAGTGCATGATCCAATGATATATATGTGAACATGCAAATTCAAGTGCTCCAATTATAGGGTGCCACATGGTGACATACAAGTTGCGTGATTGAGCATATGCTAGAGGAGATTTATTTTTTACATTTTAATTGGGGCCATCATGAGCTTGTCTCCTGCGTCATGACCACCGATGTGGGGCTGCCTGAGTAGGGTCACCAAGAGTGGAAAGTTACCCTCTTTTTGTTTTTGCACCACTTGAACATGTGCAAGGGGCCACCTTTGGAGCATGTTGGCGGTATCCCGCGCATACGTGGGGGTCAAAAAAATGTTTTTCTTTTTATTTTTTTATATTAAATATATATATAAAGAGAATATAAATAAAATAATAATAATAATAAATTTTATCCAAAAAATATTGAGGTTGTAATGGCTAATTAAAAATAACTTAATTTTTATTATTATATTGGCTAAAGTCAGCCATATAATCAAATAAATGGCTGAAAATTAATTAATTTTTCTAAAGCCATTTCTGGCCAACTTTGAGAGAAATTGTAATAGGCAAGAGTGGAGGCATTTTTTTACTTAGATCACTACCAAGCTACAAATGAGAACCACTATAAGTGCAATTAATAATATGGGCCATCATCGAGGCAATTATAGTTTTTGTAATTATGGACCAAAATTTAAGAGAGTTGTTGCAGCAGGAAAAGAGATCAAGTTTTTGAATAGAAAAATATTGCAAGAGGTATACCAAAGTGTCCTTCCTTTGTCAGTTGTATTTTTCTTTCTATGTCTTGTCTAGTCACCCCTTTTTCTTCCCCATTATTGTGTAGTTTTTTGCTGAGGTATCCAATTTACTGAGATTATTTTCAATGGCTAAGGTCAATAGCCAAGAGGCTCTTTGTTACATCATTTGAACGAAGAGTTGCAGTTATCTATTGCATCATTTGAATGGAGAATTTATTGTATTTCATTAGGGAGATCTAGTTAATCTTGATGAGACTCCCATTGTAATGATATGTTAGCTTTTGATATAATATGCAAAGGGAGATAAAAATCATGATATGCAAAATAATATTAAAGAAATTAAATTTGCTAGATGATTGAGATATTCAATAAATAGAAATGATATAAAAGAATACAATGATATAAATGATAAAAGTTTTTTTTTGTCATGACCTCACCATGGTAGAGAAGGCCTGAGCCTCACCATGGTATAGAGGGACTGACCCTCACCATAGTAGAGAGGGCCCATGGGGTTTCCTCCATGATGGCTTCCTCTGTGAGGGTTTCACTCCTACTCCAACTTCAATGCTTTGAAACCCTTTAAGTGGGAGGTCTCCTTTCTCCCATTCTAGATCTGGCTTCTAGTCATGCTTAGTTTCTCTACTATGGTTCATGACCAGGTTTGCTTTATAGGGATCTTGCTAGTATGTTATACTCTCTTATGGGTTTGGCATTATCACTCTTATCTAGGGTAGAGGGTCAAATGCTGACCCAAACCTGTAGGGGTGATCCTGGGCCGTTATAATGCAGTGGAAAATTTTGGTTGTTGACCCCTTGGATGGCTCTCAGTCTATTTGGTGGGTGTTTTGAGTGGCTATGTTTCTTGGGTTATTTTCTAGTTTCGAGGACTTGGTTGGATTGTGGAGCATTTATTCAAGGTTTAGTAGTTTCATGTTTTTTCTAGCTTTCTAGGGAGAGTAAAGGACCATCTACCAACCCAAACCCATTGGTGTGATCTTGGTATGGTATTTGGCTATATAAATATGATGGTTTTCCCTTGGATGGATTTGGCTCATATGGCTTGGCTACTTTGGTTGGATGGCGCTTGGATGGCTCTATTACTAGGGTTCTCTACGAGTAGTGGGCTCATGGTTGGTTTGTGTCACTTTCTTATGGATTCAATAATTTCTTGTTGTATCTAGCTATTCTAGGGAGACAGGACCAAATACCGATCCAAACCAGTTGGGGTGAAAGTGGGTTGTTATGCTACGATGGTTTTTGGCTTTTGGCCCCATGTATTTAGTGGGTTTCCTAGCTTAGGTGATCTGAATAGATCTCTTTCTCCAATTCCATTAGTGGTGGTGTGTTTGATTCTAGGGTTCTAAGGCTTATTTTTTGGGATATTACCCTTCTCCCTCTTAGGTGTGGTGTGAAATTTTGTTATCTCATTTTTTTTTACCTGAGAGCGATTGTTCTTGAAATTTTTTTGGTTGGCTTCAATGGGATTTGCGGGTTTCATGGAATTTCTTATGCATATCTCTTGGATGGTTTTTATGCTGTGGATTTGTTAGCCAAAATTTCTCGTGTTGTTTCTTAAACCAGTTATTCTCATGAGGGGTTCTCCTATTATGTGCTTTTTTGGATAGATTTGTTGATTGTGATGATAGGATTCCTCTGTTCTCCTTTCATTTTAGGAGATAAATGCTTTGGTTTGAGAATTTTTTTTTGTAAATTTATTTTTAATCGGTAGAATTTTCATTATTATGTTATTTTTCTCTGTTGCTTTATATTAAGAGCACATGGTGGTTTGACCATGGGATAATCTCTTGTATTTGCTTGATAAAAATTTGTGGCTTATTTTCTAGGAGGTTGTTTCATTGGATTTTTGGGTTTGATTCATGGAATCCATCGTAGTATTTATTGATGTCTTATTGCTAGATCTAATATTTGGGGGTGCCTTTCAAAACCCTACTTGTAATAGGTTTGGGAATCCTTTTTTTTTTTGAATTTACATGGTGGAATCGATAGCTACCACGAATCTGGGCAGGTTATCCAGCTTTTATGGCCGCCATAGTATTTTGCGCTGTCTGCCCCAGAAGCTACCACATAGATCTTCACGCAGTATGACCCTATAACCACCATGCCATAATCATTTTAAACCTTTTACACCACTGAAAGCACCAGGAAAGGGACAAGCATTCAGTCCGATGAGGCCCGAGATTTAAACCTTGGACCTCCGCCCCCTTATGGGGTTTGGATGAACCAATTGGTCTACACCTCGGGCCTGTTTGGGAATCCTTTTAAAACCCCTTCTACTATCAATAAAAATAATAATGTAACTATGGAGGAAGTGAACACTCCATTAAGAAGCTACTAGACTACATTGCACCCATCACCATTGGATGGTGATCCACACAGAACTGTACTACCTACAAAGATGCTCTAAGCTACTATGTCACTAACTCTCCCTGTTCTATATCTATCTAAAAATGAGACCTTCCTTATATAGGAAAAATAGAATACTTGGCCAACACTCTATCTATTTGTACAAGGGACACCTTGCACATTTATAACTTGCATATTGACACTTGTGAATATATTAAATTGCATTAAGTAAATAGATAACTTCCCATTAAAGTAATATATTGTCCTAAGTATGTACCTTGGAATATACATTTACATAACCTAAATGATGGAATATAATCTACTTCTAACACCCCCCCTATATTACAGTATTTGGGAAATGAAGACTTTTAGTCTTCAATATGGATCTCTATCTTATTTATGAGATTTGTACTCTCCTTCTACATACTTTGTATTCGGGTTCAACATGTAATTTGTGTCTTCATATGATGTAGATTAAGTTGTACCTGAAGCTAAATATTCTTATTTCATCAGATGATCTTTGGTTTGTTCAGATTCATCTTCCTTATATTCTATGTAGCCACCTTCATAGTTATTTTTGAAAGTATCTTCATTCAGTTCTTATTATTGATGAATGATTAGGACATGGTGCAATTGTCCTCTCATATTTTTGTTTTTTATCCTTCTAATATTACCTTTTTGGTGTACCAGTTCTTCATTTTCTTCAACGTGTTCCTCTATAAATATGTTAGTATCATTTTGAACCATCACAATATCTTATGATATTTCCATCTAGTCTAGGATGTATGTATTTTCATGGATTTAACCTATTGCTTTTATTTCATCTTGATTCATAATGAGGCAGGCATTGATCCCATCCAAATATCAAAATTTAATCATATAGTTATTTTCTACTAGCTTGCTTACTGAGATGAGATTGAATGTTAATCCAAGAACATACAATACTTTTTATAGTAGAAGATTCAAAAATGATTTTTTGGGAGTTACACATCCATATCCATGCATAGGATAAGTTTTATTATCTGCAATTCTTAGTCTGTAACCTTTAGAAACTTCAAGACAGTCAAACCAATGTATATTTCCTATCATATAATGACTGGCTCTTGAGTCAATATACCATATGTGCTCATGTTTTGTGGGATGGTTCCTATTGGAGCAAGCTTTACATTCATTGTATATCATCCCTTTACTCATTTAAAGAGGTTGAATTTGAATAAATGAGATAGAATTGTAGTCTTCCTTACAGCTCCCTATATTAGGATATACGAACCCTAATTGAAGTATATAGCTTAATTTTATGAAACCTTGAGTAAAATTTTAGATTTGTAGGATTCCTTATGTCTCCCTAGTAATGAGAGTATGAGCATCTAATTTTAGCTTTTTAATAAAGCTTATATCTTCCCAAATTGACAACCTTTGATCAAGTTTTATAGAATGCCTTATGACTCCCTAATGATTTTAGAATGTGACATAGTGCTTTTTCGAGGATCAACTTTGGAGGTGAAATATTTGAGGTCAGAGGTCTCCATCCAGATTAGGGAAGACAGGTGTCTTCTATGGATAAAGTTCCACTTGCTAAGGTCAGAGGAGGTAGAGGTTTTCTAGAGGATCACCAGCCAGAGTAGAGTTAGGGGATTGGTGTCTCCTTTGGGTTGGTGCCCATAAACTTTGTAATCGGGAAAGGTTTACCAGAACTTGAGGTGATAAAATTTAGTGAAAGATTTTATCCATGGAATAGCCCACATTGGGTGAACCACGTAAATTGCTGTGTCTCTATTGTGGATGGTATTTTGTGCATTGCTTTGATTACTATTTTTGATACTGCTATCTATTCACTGCATAATATTAATTTGAAAGTTGAAGGAAAAAGTTTAAAGTGGTCTTATACTGTTCACCCCCCCCTCTCAGTATAAGCTTGTGTTCTTCAATAGCTAAAATTGAATATGTCATGTATGCTTACATTCCTAGAAAACAAGAGAAATTTGTGATTGTTGTATGCAATGATTCATAGGATGAACACGATTTTGTTATGATCGAGTGATATTTTGTTGATTTTGATTATAATTTTGTTGAAGCTTTGAAATACCTCCTCACTCAATGGATTGGTGAAGAAATAATAATGAATGAAGTGACAAGTCGCTTGACCAATATGACTAATATGGTTCCTTTCTAGCATTTGTTGCTTGTAATGGGCAATCCCACATCCAAGTGTGATTCCAATTATTTATGATAATCATCCATCCCTATCCCGAGGAGCGGTCCAGCTGTCAATAGCCTTCTTAGGGAGTTAGGATGAGTGATTCTATTTATGTTCATATTTTATCACTTTGGCTTAATGTTTTCTGTATCATAGGGGAATTAGGATGATCCTTTTGCACCTGTGGAGTAGTCCGACCATCTTGGTCTTCTTCAGGATTGAAGGGTGGCACATCGTAATTCCAAAATGAAATGTTTTTGCCCCAAGTGGCCTTATTGTAACCTAATCATCTCATCGAAGTGCATGGAGTGTAAATCACTACAATCACCGAGTGGATATAGTAAGTAACTGGGTATGAAGCCTACTTGAGATTATGATTTTATGTGATTTTTTTTTTGTTATTTTGGTCATTAAGATGACTTCAATTCATCAAAATGCATTTATTTAATATTTTTGTCATCCCCCCATGGAAGGATTTTTCTTGTTTTTATCTATGGAGCAGGTTGTTGTCATGTCCAACAGCCTTTGAGTTTATGCCTATGGACGTTGTTGCCTTGAGCGACCACGAAGTTTGGGCCGCTGACGTTAGCAGCGACCAAGGTAAAATTTGAAAATATAAAAAATGCATTTTTAGGGTTTTGATCTGTCACTTTCATTTGTTATCAATTCACTTTTTAGAGCTCTGAAACTCACTAAGTAAATGAAAAATGAAACTCACTAAACCTATTGGTAATGAACGAAATCCATAGTTAGGCTTAGTTCAGGTTTTTAAATGGTGGGTTGGTTCCCATTTTTGTTCTTTTTAATTTTTTTGATTTTTACAGCCGTCGACCGCTGTCACTCAGAGCGGTGGAAATTCAACCGCTGTCACTCAGAGCGGCTAGGTTTGAACCCCAATGGTTAGAAATTTGACCATTGGTATTTGGCTACTACTATCTTTAGCGGCCAAATTATGGCTGCTATAGGCGACAATGGCTAAATCTATTAGATTTTTGAGATAGTTTAATAATTTGTTTGGAATTTTGAACTACTCTTTACCATGTGTTGCACGCCCAAGTGCATTTATTCCTCTCTCTTTGCTTATATTTAGGAGAGTGTCAAATTTTTTTATGCTTTATTAGGATTTACACCTTAGATGCACTATAGTTATATTTCATATTTATTTTGCTTTGCTTATATCCTTACTGCTCGGGCTTGGGACCCGAGGCTCATGAATGACCTTCTAACTATTATGGATGACAAAGATTAGAGGTGGCTTAAGGCTTGCGATCTCTAGTATGTTACCAGAGTACCTCATATTATGTTGAACCCTTCTTATCTTATGGATTTATCCCATCGCTAGGACCATCGAACTAATACCTTCCACCTCCTAACCGGTGAGATGACCATTACACCAGAGGATGTGTACAAGATCTTCTGGATACGTTTTGATGGGGTGGCCATTGTTTCTTTGACCACTAATGATCAGGTGGATGTATTCATTTGGGTGTTCCAAAGGCATACTGAGGATGCTCTCAAGGAAACCAAGTTTGGAGAAGTGTCTATAATCCACTGGTACCGGGAGCATGTTTTCACAACGAGGCATGCGGTGTTGTTGATGGTCATCAGAAATGTCCTTATTCTAGACTATTCAGGCTTGAGGTTCCCTTGGAGCCTCCTTGTGATGGTTTAGGACCTGATGGACAGTGAATTTCCCATCATCTATGCATGGGATAGGTCTCTATTGGCTTAGTTTTATGATGAGTTGTACCACATCCATTGGAGGGATTGTGTCAGCATCACCTATAGTTGGATTTTGTAGATCTTGGGATGGGAGCACATTAGGGTAGATTTCCCTAAGGGGCTTCCTGTTAAGATCATATATGTGGATAGAAGGATGTAGTGCTATAGTGCTATATGGGCTAGAGAGAGTGAGGAGTGCAAGAGGTACACTTTTGCAAGGGAGATAACTCATTACATTGATACTTTTACTGGACTCCGGGATGGAGATGTCATATGGCACTTGTATCATGAGTGTCCTACTTGGGATGACCCTACCAATTTTATTTCTAGGACACAACACGAGCGATGCCTCGTTGTCCATAAGGTTAACATCCAGGAGTACTTCTAATCTCAGGTTCTTCATCAGTACGGGTTGCAGCAGGATGTGCCACTAGTACCATTTTTGTATAGGTGCATCAAATCAGAGAGAGACCTCCTTCCCCGTAGGTTATAGAGATAGCTAATGATGAGGATGTCCCAATTGTTGATCCTAGAGTGGTTGGTGGAGTTATAGATGCATTTGCATGGTGGTGGGGTGACCTGATGTGGTATGGTGAGGGCAATCTAGGCTGAGAGAATGATGGTGAAGATCTGGCAGATTCAATGAGATGTAGGGTTCATGCTAGGACTATGGAATGGGACCAGCAGGAAGAGCAGGTGATAGTGGAGTAGGAGGCTCCTGAGGAGGTGGAGGAGGCGATGGAGCTTGGGGAGAGAGATTCTCCTCTTAGGAAATAGTTGCATGATGTGGAGGCTGATCTCTAGTTGACCAAGATATAGGTATAGCAACACAGTGCTATCATAGCTCAGAGGGATACTACTATAGCGTAGCTGTTAGATTAGGTATAGGATTTGCATGCCACTCTAGGAGGAGCTACCTAGATGTAGGTTGTTTTTGCTCCTCCTGATCTTGAGGGTCCTTCAAGAATAGCTCTTGAGTGTGAGATCAGTCATCTACAAGGTTTTCTAGATGAGAGTTATGTACATATTGCTAAGGATGCAACCCAGATTGCTACTCTCTCAAGGTAGATAAGGAGGCTAGGAGACATCCCTAGGGAGATAGGAGCTACAGGTGGGTCTCAGGTTAGTAGGAGTTCTACTGTAGGGCACTATTCCATATGGCCTGGTCATGGGGCCTAAAATCATACAAAGAGACCAGTAGGATCCAACTCGCACCATTTCCCTAGAGATCCATCCATAGGGGGCGATGTTGCAGGGGGTGCAGGACTAGTATTCGATTGATGGTTCACTTGGTCTTGATTCATTTTTGAGGTCGGTTGACCTATATGACTATAGCCCATGGCCATTTTTGCATAACCATTGACACACCTACTTTTATGATATCTTTGCATTATGACTCATTATGTGCATCATTTATTTATTATATTTTTGTTGTTATTTTTATTTTATGATGTGATGTGATGATGGCATTATGATGATTTGATGTATATGTTAGATGATATATGATATTGTAGATGCTTTTCTGGATGTGTAGATGCTTATATGATTTGATGATATGATGTGATGTATTTTGATGATGAATGATGAATTCATGGTTGTATGCAAATAGATATTGTCTATATGTTTTATGATGTGCTTTATGATGTGATGATGGATGAATAATGACTTGTGTTTGTGGGTGATATGTTATTGTTAAATGCATGTTTAATTTTGCTTGAATTGTATGCATCTAACTTATGTGATGGGATGGTATAATCGAACTTGTATGCTCTAATCACTTAAGACATAAGGAGTGCATATGACATTGACAATCTTAATGGGTGATACCTCAAAAAGTAAAAAAATAATCATTAATTTAAATAATCACTCTTATCATAATAATTGATTAAGTATTCATATATGATATTTAATGGTGTGTAATATATTTTCTTGATAAGTTTTTATAAATTAAAATATATAAAAGAGTCAGTGGCCATATATATACTATTTCTAATATATATGTGGTATTTTCCGTATTATGAGGATATCCCCTAATTTATAGAATCTTCTAAAGAAAGTTATGGTGTGAATGATGATATGATTTGTTGCTATGTAAAATGTTTTGGGGCTTTCTAGAGATACAAACACTCTAGTTACCCTATCAACAACTGTTTACTGACCACTCTAGAATTTTGAAAAGTAAGGCTTTTACCATGGACCTGGATATTCATGATCTTTGTGTGTGCAAGTTATTGTATATTTTGAGATAGAACTCAAGCATTTCCTACGATGTCAGGTAGGATTCTTTTAGCCCATTGCTAAGATCAGGGATTCTCAAGTGTTCATCTCATCCTAAGTTGGACTTAGTTGGACTATACCACTAGGAAATATTGGGTTATCTAAGCTAGCTCATCCACATTCAAACATTGGTCTACACAAATGCATGAAACAATTGTGATAGACATATCATCATGCGTAAGGATCTATCCTTCCAATTTTGTACAATGCTGAGAATTCTAGGGATTCAAGCTTTATTCCCTTATTTTCTTCCTTTTGGCTTTGGATATTTGCTCATATGTAGTGATGAAAATAATTGTTTATTTTTTATTGGTTTTTCTTTGAGCCAGGATTCTTGTAGTGATGATAATCATTGTTTATTTTGCTCATATTTAGTGATGAAAATCACTATTTATTTTTTATTGATTTTTCTTTGAGCGAGGTTTCTTGGAATATCTGATTTGTGTATCGGATTATTACTTTGAATGTATGCTTGGATTTTTGAATACATACTTTGCTTTAGGTTTTTGCTTATTTTGATTTAAGCAAGGGATTTGGGTAGGGAAAAGCTTGTCCTTTTTCCAATTCTCAACACCTTTAAACAGGTTGCACAAGGGGATAAGCAAGGAAGATCCTTTTCACTTAAGGTAACCTAGACCGCTTTGCAACTTTCATCTTTTCCTTGTACCAACTAGGATTTTAGTGTTTCAATTAGTGATGGGATATTGAATATTAAAGGTATTATCATGGCTAGACCTTACCTTATACTAACCAAGATTATTTTCCACAAAATTTGATAAGATCACTAGGTGTGGTTGATTAACCAAAAAACCTTAGTATATTATGTATAGCAACAAATAGTGGTTGTGTTAAAAAACATAATTACACACGTGTTGATGGAGGTATGGATTTGAATGATTTTTGAGATAAACTGTGACATAAATTTTAAGGCTCTCATGATATATGCAATTGTAATTTTTTTGAAAATGAAATGCAATTATGTGGATGCAAGATGTGAGATGCAATTGTTTTTGTATTTTTGATTTTTTTGTTGTTTTTGTTTAATTTTTACCAAAGGGCTTATTGTGCCTTTGGGGTTTTTTGGTTTTTGACCAAGTAGCATGAAATACCCTTGGAGATTTTTGATTTTGACCAAGTGGCATGAATTACCCTTGGAGCATTTTTTATTGAAGTTGACCAAGCGGTTTGAATACCCTTGGAGCATTTTTTAATTGAAGTTGACCGAGCGGTTTGTATGCCCTTGGAGCATTTTGAATTGATTTTCACCAAGCAGATTGAATGTCATTGGAGCATTTTGAATTTGATTTTAACCAAGATGCTTGGATACCCTTGGAGCCTTTTATTGTATTTTGAAATTTAATGTTTTTATTATTTGTTTGTGTTTTTGACCTGTTTGATTTTTTTTTTGTTTTTATGACATATTTGAATGTATTGTGTTTTATGACATATTTGAATGTTTTTGTGTTTTATGTTTAGAATGCCTTTAAGTGAATGATATTGAGAGGTTCAGGCTATTCAACACCATCTAATGATATAAGATGATATGCTCCAATACCAAATCTCTATGAAATCATATATGGGCCTATCTAGTTTACCGTGAAATTGTCTCGCAGATGCGGTGACAAATTTGAATTTTGATGGTTTAATTTGAGCACTAGATCTCCAACCTTGAATTTAGTTAGGTGGAATTTACTATTGTAAGCTTGCGCAAGGTGATATTGGTAAATGCAAATATGCTCTAAATCATTGACTCGACATTCATCAAGAAGCATAAATTGATCAAGGCAGCCTTACCGCACGACATCATCATCTATGAAGTCTTTTAATGCTATGTGTAGAGTTGGAATTTCCAACTCTAGTGGCATGATGGCCTCAGTGCCATATACTAGTGAAAATGGTGCTACCTTAGTGGCGGTCCATATACTCGTCATGTATGCCCATAGTGCAAGAGGTAAATGCATGTGCCAATCCTTGTGATTGTCTTGCACCATCTTCCTCAATATGGAGACTATTGTTTTATTCGAGGCTTTTGATTTCTTGTTTGCTTGCAGATAATAAGGCATTGAAAAAATGTGTTGAATATGGTATTTATTCATTAAAGCATGCATATTTTTGTTCTTGAAAGATGGCCCATTATCCGATATTATCTTCGAAGGGACCCCAAAATGACTTATGATATTGTGGAGTATAACCTCCATAATAATTGGTCCAGTTGTTGATGTTAAGGGGATCACTTCTACCCATTTAGTGAAGTATTTTGTGGCTGTTATGATAAATGTGTGTCAACCTAAGGATGGGGGTGAGATATTCCCTATAAATTCTAGTTCCCACTATGAGAATGGCCATGCTGCCTAGATGGGTTGCAAGGTTTGCGATGATAAGTGCATTAGATTTGCATGATACTGGCACTTACTACATTTCTTGACATACTCGTAGCAATACTTTTCCATGGTGGGTCAATAGTAACCCATTCTCAAGATGTGCTTAATTATGGGTATGCCACTGGAATTCCCTCCACATGTGTTGTCGTGAGCTTGTGAAATTGCCCAAGATGCTTTCTAGGGCTCAAGACAACAGAGTAATACTCCATCATATCCACATTTATAGAGGATTTCTACTATCAAGATGTATCTTGTTGCTTTCTATTTGAAAGTTCACCTTTCAGTATGCAACAAACCTTGAGGTACTATTCCAAGGTTCAGGAAGTCATGTAGTTGGGAAAGCCAATCCTGATAAGCCACGACTTATATAGAAAATATGGCTTGATTTTCCTGTATTTCTGAGCTAGTGAATATAGATTGAGGAACAAATCTATGGTGTATGGTTACACCACACTCCATAAGTCCTTGGAAGATCAAATACCCCCAAGGTATCATTTGTAAGAAATCTCTGGTTGCGAAGGACCAATCCTTATTTGGTTCAATGTTGATCATGTTGACTGATTCTTGATTGTCAAGAGCTTCACGACATATTTTTGAGTGCGAAAGCACTTTCACATGAACAATTATAAAATTAGCAGATGGATTATAAGGGATTAAGGATCCCAAAGAGGCCATGGTGTTTGCAAATCAATTTGACATACGAGGGATTTCCTTGATGTCATACCATTCCAGCCAAGCTAGGTAGGTATCAAAAAGTTCCTTGTAAGTCTTCAAGAGTGGGCACCTACTTTGGAATAGTCCTTTGACCTATTTTCCTATGAGAAATGAGTCACCAAAGATATTTAGTCTTTTAATTCCCATTGCTATGGCTGTTTGGAGTCCCAGGATCAATGCTTCATATTCTATGTTGTTGTTTGTGCAAGGAAAGTCTTGTTTGAATGATAAGGGTAATGGAGCACCCTACGATGTGATAAAGACAATCCCTGCTCTTCCCCCTTGCTCACACTTTGAACCATCAAAGAAAAATGACATGTCTCTTTCTCTCTTAGTTTATTTGAGTTTTGGAAGATCTGATAATGCCAATACTGCATCATTAGGCAATTTATGGTGAGAGGCTTATCCTGAAGAGGTGCCTCTTCTAGTTGATCTGCTATGAATTGTCCCTTGATGGACTTTTGAATTATGAACTCTAGAGAAAATTCTATCAATAGCATGATCCACTTTGTAGTACACATATTATGATATGTTTTGCTCATCATGTACTGTAAAGGATTTTGTTTTTATATGACATAGGTTGTATGGCTCAACATGTAGTTTCACAACTTTCGAGTTGCAAATACCACTACTAAACACAATTTTTTGACATACGCATATCCTAGCTCATAACTCACCAATGTGTGACTAATTTAATATATGGCTTGCTCTTTATCTTGTGCATTATTTTGGGCTAACATGGTGCCCAATGCAAAATTAGTAGTCGATATATAGTAAAAATGGTATGTCTGGCCTTGGTGGAGCCAATACTAGTGGTGTGGCCAGATAAGTTTTGATCTCTGCAAAGGCTTTATGGCATTCTTCGTCCCAATGAAATGGGACCTCCTTGCATAGAAACCGATTCATAGGTCAACATTTTTCTAATAATTGCACGATGAATCTTTTGATGGATGTTATCTTACCTTGTAGGCTCCTCAACTCCCTAATATTGGTAGGGATGGCCATTTCTAATATAGCTTTTACCTTTGCAGGATCTACTTTGATGCCTATCTTGGATACGATGAATCCAAAAATCTTGCCAGAAGTTATGCCAAATACATACTTCTTAGGATTAAATCGGACATTGTGTTCTATGAGGTGATCAAAGACTTGTCTAAGGAGTTCAACATGCTATTGTTGCAACAAAGACTTGGCCAATAAGTCATCCATGTAATCCTCTAAGATTTTATGCATATAGTCATGGAATATGTATGTCATGGCCTGCTGATATGTGGCACCAGCATTTTTGAGACCAAATGGCATTACTTTGCAATAGAATATTCCCCACAGAGTAACGAAAGCAGTTTTATGATGATCTTCAGGCTTAATACAGTTCTCTTTGTATCCAAAGAAAACATCCATTAGGGAGAGCATCTCATGACCTGTGGTTGCATCTACAAGATCATCTATGTTTGGCAACAAGAATGAATCCTTTGGTGTTTCCCTATTTAAATCTCTATAAGTCTGTGAAGATATGGACTCTTCTATCAAGTTTCCCCATGGATACCTGTAGCACCCTAAAATTGGTGCAGTTAAACCTTAGTAAAAGATAAAAATTTGAATTTTAACCCAAATCACCCATTAAACTGCCTATTACCCGCTTTCCTCATTTTTCATACCATTTTTAGGATTTGTTTTGACAGTTGGATGATATCATCTAAGATCAGATGAAATCATCCCCAATCTAACGAATTCATCTGGAACAGAACATCCAGATGATTTTGTCTCAAAATTGAATTTTCATAATTAGCTTCTATTTCAACAGCTTCTCTAACTTGGGCAGAAAGCGTGTCTGCGCAGTTAGAGTCTCCCCTGTTGGAGATCTCCCAAATTGGGATGATTTCCAACCTCCTAACCTCTCCCTAATCCTATATAAACTAGGATTTTCTTAGTTTATCCCCCTGAACCCCCTTGAACCCCTAGTTGATAGATTTATCTATAGAGTTAGCTCCTTGTGCATCCTTGTACCTTTGTTTGCATTGCATATTTCAAGTCTTCTTGCAAGAATCTTATTTGTTTTAGTCGAAGCAGGCTCGGATCGTCTCTGACAATTCTAGACAATTCAGATGATCTTGTCAAATCGACGATGATCTCATATGATTTGATATGATCTTGACTGCAATCCAGATTGGGGGCAATCAGAGCCCAAAGTTTGCATTTACTTATCTTTTCTCTTCATTTTCTTACGCATTAGATTGGTTTATTTTATTTCTGCATCCTAGAGTTCACCTCATTTAGCATAGATATATGATAAAGTCAAAATAAATTGTCAAATTGATGCATTTTCTTTTGATTGCTATCTAGATCTACTATTTAGACAAATTCATTGTTACATCTATCATTTTCCCATGCTTTTGCAGTTGCATTTTTGGTATTTTGTATCTATTTTTGTGATTGCAGGTTTCTAACGAATTCATTTGATGAATTCGTTAGATCTCAGATGATCCCTTCTAATATCAGATGGTCAACTGTGATCTAAGACGATTCTATGAAATATCAGATGATTATGTATGATTCGAGATGATTTGGACTGCTACAAACTACATAATATTCATTCAGACATCCAGAATCAGGTAAATTCTATCTTATTTAGCACATTCTCTGTGTTCAACATTTATTTATGTTTTCTATATCCACAAAAATCAGCATCATCGTATAGATTAGTTTAGATTCATTTTGGCCAAACCTAGGAATTGAATGATTGAACATAAAATGAACACATCAAACCTGTCATCAACCTAGGCATGGAAACTGCCACTTAAAAGTTTCTTGGTGAACCCACCATCCATCAAAAATTCACCCTTATACCCCTCCCCCGAGAGGCGGGACCTTCAAAGGGCCTCTCAGTCTAAGGTATTGTCCCATCCTTCTCGCATCCCCCTTCCGGGCATGGATCCTATAGCCTGAAGGTAAGGATGTGAAAAATTTGGAGCGATACATTTTTGGTGAACCCGACGTGAAAACTAAAAAGCTTTTGAAAACAATCCAAAAATAAAAAACATAAATGCATTTAGAATCAAAGATTGCATATCATATTTAGATGGTAGATTATAATAAAATACGAGCTGTCACCATTAATGTTAAAAATCAATTAGCAGCCATAGAGATTAATTCTTTGCTTAGAGTATCTCAAACATATAGAGTCCCACCTTTATGGGACGAGCTTAATAGGAGATTGAATCTAATTTCATCTAGATCAACTGAATTTAGGCAGATCAAGAGGTTTGTCCTAGATAGAATCCTAGATCCAGATCAAGTGACCTTGTATCATGAGCTTCAAAGAGCTTGCTATAGGTGGTTAGCATATAAAAGAGCCCTTGTGTCTTTTGAATTGTACACCTTTGAGGAATACCTCGACAATGCAGTTGTAGTACATAAATTTATATCTCGTATAGAGGATCAAGAGGTCATTCTTATGGATAGAAAGATATGGAATAGAGTTCCTAGAGCTGTGTTATATCAAGAGTATTGCCATGAGCTCTATTTTTACAAGTCAGAGTTAGAATTAGATAACATCACCATAGCACACTTTGTTAAGTTCTTGAAAAACCATTTCCAATTTGAAGAGGAGCATTTCATGACTCCTGATGAACTTGATCCTATCAATGACATCTATAAACTATTTATAGAAAAGTAAGACATTATTTTTTTATTATTTTTTCTTGTGTTTAGTGTTCTTTTTGTTGTCTTTATAATCATAAAAACAAAACAAAAATAAAAATAAAATAAAATAAAAAACAAAACAAAAGCAAAACAAAATCATAGCAAAAACAAGAATCAAAACATTTTCTTTAAGCATCATAGTAGGTATATAATTAAAATATATACCTCCCAAATCTATTGCAAATATATTAATATATATTTGCTAAAATCTAAATTTGAACATAATGACTAGACTCAGGAATGGAAAATAGATTAAAGTAGAAGAATATTGGTTGGGAAAAACCATAAATAAACCAGATGTTCTTCCTGAAGACCCAATTCAGGGAGAAGGAACCCTAGACCAACAAGAAGAAGAGTTTGTTGATGCAAATAAACAACTGTTAGTGAGGAAGGATCCTCATCCCCTAAAATGTCTCTGGAAGGAAAGGTTACTTTTGAGAACATGGAACATTTCTGGAAGTTCCTCAATACCAATATTGGCACTCTTAATAGAGCAATCCATATGGACAAGGATCAAATTAGTGACACTCAAGCAACCCTAGAAGACATATATCACACATGCACTAATACCTTGTCCTTTTTTGATCAAGAAAGTGATCAAGTTGGACCATCCAATTTGGATATGGCTGCTATAATTCAAAACATACAACAACAACAGGTTACCCAACCATCTAGAGTACCTGTTACCAAGCCTAGAGTTATTCCCACACAAAATAAACCATCATTCACTGCTCTATTTTGCCAAGTTATTGATCAACATACCTAAAATCAACAAAAGCCTAAAACAAAACCCAATACCAATTTCCAACAATCTAGGGTACAACATAATGCTACAACAAATCTTCTTCATAATACTCTTCTTACCAACCATTTGCATAACAACAATATAGCATCTAATCCTTATGTCACACCATCTTACACTCATAAATCCCATACTCATGTACCACCAAACCAATATGGTGGACAAACTGGTAATCTGGAAGCCATGGTGGAATAGTTAGTCCCCCGCATGGACCAGATAGATCCCTACTGTCCCTCATACAATTATCGAGAGATATGTAGTCAACATCTAGATCCTATAGTTGTAGCACAACCATATCCTAAACACTTTCCTATGCCTATCCTACCAATATACAAAGGAACTGAAGATCCCATAGAGCATCTTCATATGTTTAGGATAGCATGTCATGATATATCACATGATGACTTGTTATTACTAAAAATGTTCCCAAAAAGTTTAGGAGGGATGGCATTAGAATGGTATTATCAACTACCCACTCATTCTTTGAGAAATTTCGAAGAAACCACAGAGTCTTTTGTGCATCAATTTAGTGCCTACATTGAAAGGCATGTAACTATTAAATATTTGTACAACCAAAAACAAGACAAAGATGAATGTTTTGCTGATTTCCTAGCTCGATGGAGACAATTAATAGGAAAATTGCACTTTGTGTTACCTTACCGAGAAATGATGGATATTTTTATCAATAATTTACAAGAATAACTATCCTATGAGTTATCAACTGCTACCTTGACCACCTTCAATCAAGCTATAGATTTAGCTCGAAGGGTGGAATATGCTCTCATTAGGAGAGGTCAGCTCAAAAAGAAAGATGATGAGAAAACATCCATAAATCAATATAAAAATAAACAAGTTGTGGGTGACGGAGTCACTGATAGTAGAAATATCGCTACTGTTAATGTTGCAAAAACAACCGAGAAATTTATATTGAAACCTCCCGATAAACCACCTCAAAAATTTACTAGGTTAAATCAACCTTTATCAACCATTCTCCCGCAATTACTAGCATGAGGATTGATCCAATTACCAAACATCCGGGAACCTGATCCGACTATACCTGGATATAGAGCTGATTTACACTGTGATTTCCATAGAGGACCTGGACACGCTACCAACTCTTATAAAATGTTAAAACATAAAATACAAGACCTTATTGATAACAATGAGATGGAGGTGCAATCCTTTCAACCTAAACAAAATCCTCCTAATAATGATCAAAAGAACATTCCCCAAAATCAGAATCAAAATGCCAATCAGTCATTGGACATATTTCAACATCCTTTACCAAAGCATGGTAAAGAGGTGGCTAGTCACATTGAGCATCATAATGTTCCCCCTTCTACTTGATATGTAGGAACTATTAGTGGACAATTACCTGTTCATGATTCGTAAATCTTTGACACAACTTTATCCATGGTTACAGATAGACCTCTACATAATATTCGGACACTTGATCTTAGTGATACCGAATATGAGACTAAAAGTGACATGGAAATCACATCAAATCAATCGAATAGTTCTGAAGATGAATCAGATGGTGTTCAACCCATCACAAATTCTATGGTTCCTGAAGAACCATTTCCTAGAAGAGTCACTACTCGACCATCTTCTCACCAAATACTTTCTAATGAACAAGTCATAAACACTAGACCAAGACCTATTCATCATCTGCAAAATAATATTGTAGGTACCATCAAAGTTGTTACTCGACAACAGGCTCAAAACTCTCAACAAGATCAAACTCAGAATGATGGATCAACTCCATTTGTTTTAAAAAATCCCAATAAAGGGAATCATGCACCTAATGTTCAACCTAAACCTCCTTATAATATTAATGAACAATTATCAAATACTACAACTAGAATTTCCCTTTTGGATCTTTTAAGGTCTTCTCCTACCCATAGGGATGAATTAATCCTCACATTAAGCCAAATGATGGTACCACAAAATATTCAACCTGAAGCCATGTCCAATACTATCATAACTCGAGAAGTCGATTGTATTGATTTTCGGGATAGAGATATACCGCAACATAGTCTACATAAGGATAACCCCTTATATGTTACTGCCTTAATTGGATATGTAGCAGTTAAACGAGTCTTGATTGATAATGGTTCATCTTTAAACATATGCACTTTTGACTTCTACCAAAGATTTGGGTTTAGAAGTGACAAAATGAAAAGAATTGATATGATTATAAAAGCATTCAATGACAAAACACAAGAAACATGTGGAGTTATTACTATTCCATTGCAAGTTGGTCCTAGAACCTTAGACACGACCGTGTTTATTGTGCATTGCCCTGCATCGTACAATATACTTTTGGGTCACCCTTGGATCAATGTGATGCGAGCTGTTCCCTCAAATTTACATTAGTGTGTTAAATTCAAATTTAAAAATCAGTTGGTTACCATTCATGGTGATCCTAGACCCTTTGATATGTGTGCTTTGGCAGAACCTGTTGGAGTTCAATTTTACCCTGCTTTGTCATCCACACATCCTAATTCTCATCATCCACCCAAATGTGTGAAACACACACTCATAACATCATCTCCTTCCTCCTCATCAACCACACCTCTACATATAGTTCAACCATCTTCCGAACAAACCACATTAGGACCTCAAAAAGATCCTAAACCCACAACCAATGTTTCTTGTTTTACTCCTACAACTTCCATACCTTTAGACCCATCCATCGACATCTCTACAATGTCTATGCCAATCAAAGGCATGTTTTCTGCATCTAAAAACATAGGAAATGATCTTTCTACCTCTTACGCTCTTACTGACGAGCTCTTACCCGCTTTATCTAAAATTATTGTATCAGAAAAAACAAATGTTGCTATTCAAGATTCCCATATTTTAAATAAATTACCACCCTATCCTCATACCTTGGGCCTCCCACAGCCTATGGGAAGTATCTACCAAATCGGGAGTTGTACTTTTATTTATAAGGGATATGATTGGGGAAGAATACCTAGAAACATCAAGACTCATTATGACGGGTATGCTTGCTATTATTTTTCTAATGAGTATGTTAAAGCTAAACCTATAATGCTTAGATTGGGCTATAAATGGAAAGGTTTGGGACCTTCCCAAAATGGTATGAAAGAACATTTTGAGGTAGAACCATGGCCTACCCGATGTGGTGTGGGCCTATTTCCTAGTAAAGGTCAGCCCTTCCCATTTGAGGATGATGACCATCTTATATGTTACCAAGATTATTTGGATAAACACGATGCTTTGCATTTAAGGGATAATCTGTTTACATGCAATATGCTATCCATAGCTTACCCTGAGATGATTGCTAAATCTAACGATGAGTTGGAAGGGGATATCTTCCATGATGTCTCCATTGAGGAATTGTTACATAATGGATTTTATTTCGATGGCTCTATACCTAGTATAGCCCAGCTTGAGGCCACGACTCCTCAAGATGAATTATCCAAGCTAACCTTGGAAGAATTGCAAGAATTAGGTGTTTCACCCACCCCATCTAATTTTTAGAGAGATCTACATATGGAAGTTGAAAACGTTATAAAAATCAACATTGGAACCGAAAATAACCCTCACATCATCAACATTGGATCATAATTGAGTCAAGAAAAACAAGATGCATACATTGCATTTCTTAAAGAATATGAAGACGTTTTTGCTTGGACATATGAAGATATGCCAGGTTTAGACCCTTCTATAGTTATGCATCACCTAGTAGTCCATCCGGATGCTAAACCTGTTAAACAGAAACTTAGAAAAATGCATCCTAAAGTGGCCTTACTAGTCAAAGGGGAATTAGAAAAACTCTTGAAGGTTATTTTTATACAAGCCATTGATTATGCTGAATGGATCTCAAATGTAGTTCCAGTAACTAAGAAAGAAGCTACCAAAGTTAGGGTTTGCACAGACTTCAGATATATTAATGTTGCATGCCCTAAATATGATTTTTCTCTTCCCAACAAGGATCAGATCATTGATTTTACTGCTGGGATTAGAATGATATCCCTAATGGAGGGATTATCTAGTTATAATTAGACTAGGATAGCTCTTGAAGATCAGGCTAAAATAACCTTTATTACCCCTTGGGGAACCTTTTATTGGAAAGTGATGCCATTCGGTTTAAAGAATGCAGGTGCAACATATGAACAAGCCATGAATTATATCTTTCACGATATGATGCATGATATTCTACATGATTATGTAGACGATATTATAGCTCGTTCCATAAAAGAAGATCATCATTTAGATGACTTGAGAAAAGTGTTTGATCGGTTAAGGGAATATCTTATCTGACTAAATCCAGCCAAATGTATATTCGAAGTTAAGTCTGGTAGATTATTTGGGGTTATTATTTCTTTTCGTGGCATTGAAATTGACCCTCTCATGATCGTGACTATCACTGATATGCCCACACCAAAAAATATATATGAATTATGAAGTTTACAAGGTAAGCTTCAAGTTATTTGCCGCTTCATCGATAAGTTGGCAGACAAAATCAGACCCTTTCGTAAGCTTCTTAAGAAATATGTCTCTTTTCATTGGGACGAAGAATGCCAGGAAGCATTTGAACTCCTTAAGCAATATCTCCTTAAACCACCGATGATTTCCCCACCTAGATCTGATCATCCATTTATCTTGTACATTTCTACTTAAGATTTTGCCTTAGGAGCTATGTTAGCTCAACTTGACGATGAGAAGAAAGAACATGCTAATTATTACATTAGCAGAACCTTAATAAGTTATGAAACTTGCTACACAGCATTAGAGAAACTATGTCTTGCAGTCATATTTTCTACATAGAAACTATGCCATTATATGCTCAGTCAGAAAATGTATGTTATTGCCAAATTTGACCCTTTGCAATATCTCATGAGTCGACCGTACTTATCTGGTCGCACAGCCAAGTGGGTTCTTGCACTAAGCGAGTTTGAACTCATGTTTATAGGACAAAAGTTTGTTAAATTTCAAATCATAGTAGATCAATTAGCTATTGCACCCTTAGAGTCTACCCATCCCCTCATCATTGAGTTTCTTGATGAATGCCTTAAATTAGAGGCAGACCATCTTGAGCAATGGTCCCTATACTTTGACAAAGCTTTATGCATGAGTGGGGTTGGTGCAGGTATCATTTTAATATCTCCATAGAAAAATCTTATACCTCTGTCCTTCAAACTAACATTTGCTTGCACCAATAACATTGCTGAATATGAAGCTCTCATCCTTGGATTATGAGCTGCCTTGGAACTGAAAATTAAAAATTTATTAGTTTTTGGTGATTCTCAACTTGTCATAAATTAAATCAATGATGTTTATCAGACCAGAGATGATAAATTACGCCCATATAAAGCATGTCTTACAATTATTATCTTTATTTGATCAAGTTACCTTGGAAGCTATTCCTCGAACTAGCAATCGTACGGCTGATGCTATGGCTGCAGATGCATCTCTTTTACCCTTGGAGTTAGATGACGAATATGCTAACATTATTATTCATCGACTCTAGGAACCTGCTTCAAGCAAATCATGCTTAGAACCTTTATATGTGTTTCTAATCAATGAAACTACTCCAGAACCATGGTACACTGATATATTTAATTTTCTTCAAAATGGGACCTTTCCTAAAGATTGTAATCACAGCCAGCGTCAGTTATTACATAGACAAGCAAGTCGCTTCGTAATTATTGGTAATACATTGTACAGGAGATATTTTGAAGGCATCCTACTGAGATGTTTGAATCTAGAAGAATCTAGATTAGCTTTGAGTGAAGCCCATGATGAATCTTGTGGGGGACATTTTAGTGGTAGTGCCATTGCTAAGAAGCTCCTTAGGATAGGATATTTTTGGCCTACCATGGACAATGAAGAACTTGATTATGTACGACATTACGACAAGTGCCAGAAACATGCTGACCTTGTCCATGTGCCTACAAAATAACTATAGGCTATTTCATCTCCTTGGCCCTTTTCAAAATGGGGCTTAGACATCATTGGAAAAATCAACCATGTGTCATCCGATGGACACAAATTCATCATAATCGCCACTGAGTATTTCACGAAGAGGGTTGAAGCTATGCATTTAGCTTCTTGCACTGGAATCCAAGTTTCCAAGTTTATTTTTAACCAAATTATTTGTAGGTTCAGCATTCCTACAAATCTCATCTTAGATAATGGCACTTGTTTCAAAAATAAAGATGTCAAAAAATTATGTCAAAAATATAAAATTCAACATTGTTGGTCCACTCCCTATTATCCTCAAGGTAATGGCCAAGTAGAAGCATCTAATAAAACATTAATTAAAATCCTCAAAATACTAATCAATAAATCTGGTCGAGATTGGCACATCCAATTATATCCGGCTTTGTGGGTTTATCGAACTAGCATTCGTACCCCCACAGGCACTTCACCTTTTGTTTTGGTTTATGGCGCTGAAGCAGATTTTCCCTTTGAATTAGAAGTTCCTTCTTTAGCTCTATTATTGCAATATACTGAAGTAGGAGATGAATATCATGCTGGCAGATTTAGTCAGCTAGAGCTTCTAGATGAAAAGTGCATCAATGCTTTGGAGCATCTTCGTGCCTACCAAAACAAGCTTAAGATAGCATACCTTAAGAAGGTTCATCCTCGATCCTTTGAGATCGGAAACCTTGTCTTAAAAGAAAATAAAAAAAATACTAATGCAACTAAATATCTTAAAGGTAGATTTGAGCCCAATTGGCTTGGACCGTATATCATCACTGCTAAATTTGGATCGGGAGCATATCGATTAGCTACCTTAGATGGTAAAGATCTTAAAGAACCTATAAATATTATGCATATTAAGTGTTATATGCATAAAATTGGGTCATTTCATCATTTGTATATATTGTATTTTGCATATTGTTTTATTGTAGCCATTTATATCAAAATATTTTTCCAAAAAATAGTAAGTCTTTATTCTTTCTTTTCATCACTCAAAATAAAAATATAAAAACATCGAAATCTTCAAAAACATCTTTTATTTTCGTACTTGTCAAATTGTGAAGCATTGCAGTTATATTTTTTAGTTATTTTGGATAAATTAACATTTATTTGGAATCCCGCACTTTCACACTCACATGCATAAATATCTTGGTTTTATTTGATATGATTATTAATCTCTCATATATCAAAGTCCACATTTGAATTAAATAAAGTTTTGAGCATAGAGAACTGATCTTGTTATTTACTTGAACCAAGTACATCTCTTCACATTAAAATGATTTCATTACAAATTCAATATGATGCTACATAGTAGAAGTGGTTTCTTGAGCTAAAAGTTTCCCCTGCTATCCTATCATGCACATGGTCTAGAATTTTTGAGAATTGACAAAAGGACAAGCTCACCCCTACCTGAAAAAAAATCCCTTGCTCTATAGCCAATCCAAGCAAGTATCCCTAGCATAGGAAGCAAAAGAAAAAGTCAAAGCAAAAGAGAAAAAGAAAAATATTATTTTGTATCATCACAACAATATTTCAGCATTATCTCAATATCAAGCAAAAATACAGAAACAAAAAAATACAAAAAAAAAAGAGAAGAGAAAAGCAAAAGCAAAAATAACAAAATCCTTTCCCTACCCCTTGAAAAGAAAAGAAGGGTGAATGAGCTTGAATCCCTAGAATTCTCAATTATTCAAAAACTGTGAGGTAAGCCCCATAACAGGTGGTTTGTGCCCAACCCGCTTGGCCTTGGGTAATTCCTAGCGTGGTGATATGTCTGTCACATTAGCGACCTTCTTTTGTACAGACCTATGTCTGCTTATGGATCATCTAGCTCTTGATAACCTGACTTACATAGTAGTCTGGTATGATGTACATGCATATAAATCATGGTCAAGGAACACTCATTTGGTTAAGTCAAATTACTTGTATCAAATTTTCTTGCTCAAAATTGGTGAATGAACAATACAATTGCACACACATTTGTATTTGAGAGATTCTGTATCATTATGATAAAGCAAGATCGGAAATGAACTCACATTTGCACATGAGGGTTCCTTATAAATCTACATTTGTCTTTGAGATAATGTAAAATATTTTTGCAACTTTTGGAATAATTTTATCTTCTTATTTCAGAACATCTGTTTAGTATAAAAACAATTATTGTTTTCAAAAATCACAAAAAGCTTTCAAACAACATATGACACACATATAATCAATAAAGTCATGTTCATATTATTATTTTTTGTTTATCAAAAACCAAAAAATCAATCATGCAATAAAACTACAATATCAATTTCTTCTTTGGATTTCGTGATGATGGCATAAGTCTATACCTATAATTCTATGCCTAGCGCAAACCATTGTTCTAATTTTATTTTCCATTCATTTTAAACAAATTCATAAAAACATATGACTTACATCATTATGTTACACATTTGAGCTTTAAAAATGAACAAACACTTATTCTATTTCATGTCAATATGTCAACATTCAATTTTGCAATGATGGTATAGTTCCTAGGGACTTATTCAATTTTTTTTTATCACACTTAGGAATTTATGCCTAGAAAAAATCATATTTTCTTTAAATATGTCATACATAATATTTTTTATGAAAATCTCAAAACAAATCACAAACCATCATCATTTCCATCATCACAACACAAAAGTCTTAAGATAGTCTCTTAAGCACCCTTTTACTTTTTGCAATATTTCTATACTGGGACTAGCTTGATGACCTAGTGAGCGGTGACTCCATGAAACGGTCTATACCAGTGACAATGTCCTTTGAAATTATTGTTAAAAGTCCCTTTTATTTTCATCCAATCACACCACAAAAATAACCAATTTATGCACATCATATTATTTCATTTACAATTTTATGCCATGACATAAAAATTATAATTTTTCCAATGCCATAATTACATGAATCATCAATTAATCACAAAATTCAAAATTAAAGCATCATACAACATATACACAAGTTATGTCATCAAAAAGATAATCTATATATCTCAATAAATTATGTACATCATCTGGATTGGTATGCCACAATCATACCCTGGCATACAATCCCCTTAAAAAATATATAATAATACAATCTGCCCTCTGTAGCAGCTAGCCTCGAGAAGCCCTCGAGATCTCAGCCTCATCTCCTCTCCTGCCTTAACGTGGAGGAGGTGGTCCCATAGAGGTATGGGTTGTGTCCCAGGTCCTCACTGTTGATCGTGAGGATGTCCTCAATGATCCCATCATGATCGAATCTACAATGGGGGCTAGCAGTGGTACCCTTTGGTTCTCTGGAACCACATGAGAGTACAACCCCTGATACAATGTGGTATAAGCAATAGACCATGCCAGATCCTGAGTGCTCACCCCTCTACTCTGAGCCCTGAGCCGTGTAGCCTCATCTTGTAGTGTCTACACCTACGCTCGAATATAGGCAACCTCAGCCCAGAGAGCCATCATATCGTTGCTCTCCCCTACCTCAACACACTTGCCCTTATTGGGTGATGATGGTCTCTCCCCCTACTGAGAAGGGACTCCCCTCTCCCTCCTCCCTGTATCTTGAGGTCTTTGTGGATCTTGGCCCATCATTTGGCATCTCTCCTATGGAGACCGTTGTTTCTATCTCTTGCCGTGACCCCGCACTGCATCAATAGTAGCCTGGTGCCACCTCCCCATTCGACGCACCATGACATTCATTGGACCCTATGCCCTTGTCATCCAAGAAGGGTGGATGCCTGTATACCAGGCATCGTACCCATTTGCAACCCTAGCATCATCGCCATCCACTGGCTAGATGGGGGCATCGTCCATGTCCTGACTCTAGAATCACTGCATGTCTGGAGCCTCGCTCAGCATAGTACTATCCCAAACAGTCTGGGAGTACTCATAATCCCTGAGAGAAGGGATCCCCTACTATAGACCAAACTATGATAGCACCCGGTTATAGTGGTGGAGCTCTATCTCTCCTCGCTCCATCCTTAGCCAATAGACTTGCCTGATGTGAGCCAGCTCCTACCCATCCTCTGCCCACCCGGGGTGCTCTCACCATGGCTTCCAGGTGATCTGGTCTAGGATGAGGTCATCCAGCAATCTTTGTGACATCGGTAGATCTGTCCACCATTATGACCCCCTCTATAGCCACCAGTAGAAAACCTGGGGCCTCTCTCGGTCAACCCCTATTAGTGGAAGCCCTACCGGCCTCCGCACCACGATGTGCTACCAGCACCAAACCTATAGTAATGATGTCAAGACTAGACATCGGCCTCCCTTGTATACGACCCCATGTAGGATCCTATACAAGCGACATAGTACAAAACAACCCCAAGAAAACCTGTAACCATGGTCGCTCATGTTGCAGACCACATCTGAGAGGAGCCATGGTAGTCTGCACCCACTCTGGTGGCATAATAGTAAGCCACCTACCACCCCTAACAAAACTTGAGTCAGCCTAGATGCCCTAGGCATCTGCCTTAGAGACTCGATGTTCACTCCACCCTTCTCTAGGGCAAAGCTCGGGTCTCCGATCAATTTCATCATCGCCTGGTCCTGATTGGTCGCAGGCGTCATCAACCATCCTTGTATGGGGATCCTCATGATCCTCCATATGTCATCTAGAGTGGGATCCATCTCCCCTATCGGTAACTGAAAGTAGGATGACCCCAGATACTATCTCTCTACTAAGGCTGTCAGCAGCCCCATGTCATTCGACACTTGTGGCATCTCTACCACATGTTGTAAACCGACCTGAGCTAGTCGGTCGCGCTCTGCTTGATCAAGAGCGGCCAAGTCATCTCTTAATCAGCCATATTTCCATTCTCGACTCTTCAGTAATCCCTTCTGCAAAAAAAACAATAAAATAATTAAATTTATTAATAAACCAATCATTAAAATAAAATTAAACACATTTTAATCAAGCTTAATTTCTTAAAAAAAAAAAAGGGATGATATCGTCCACCATTGGATTATATCGTCCTAAATTTGGCAAAATCGTCCTTTGTTAGGATGAAATCGTCTTTGATTTCGCAACTTGGGGATCACCCCTTGTTGGACGGGATCGCCCCTATATCGCCTATTTTGCCTTTCGATGATTTCGACGATCTAGGGACGATTTCGACGAAATAGGGATGATTTTGTCCCGACGTCATCGACAACCTAAAAATGGCCGTGATGCCCAAAAACAGTCTAAATTTAAAATAACAAAGTGCACAAATTAATTTCAAGCCTAATTTACTAGGATTATATCCTTACCCGTAGCCCGCATCGGACCTCTATCGCTCTATGCACTGTCCCCACCTTTTTTCTCTCTACAGATCTCTAGAACAGTAAAAAATGAATAGTAAAAATGAATTTTTGTGGATATAGAAAACATAAATAAATGTTGAACACAGAGAATGCGCTAAATAAGATAGAATTTACTTTCTGAACTTTCCCCACCAAGAAACTGCTCTAGATTAGTTTAGATTCATTTTGGCCAAACCTAGGAATTGAATGATTGAACATAAAATGAACACATCAAACCTGTCATCAACCTAGGCATGGAAAATGCCACTTAAAAGTTTCTTGGTGAACCCACCATCCATCAAAAATTCACCCTTATACCCCTCCCCCAAGAGGTGGTACCTTCAAAGGGCCTCTCAATTCGAGGTATTATCCCATCCTTCTCACATCCCCCTTCCAGGCACGGATCCTATAGCCTGAAGGTAAGGATGCAAAATTTTTGGAGCGATATAGTACCATGTTCGGCACCCACTCAGGGTAGTCTATAGGAACTATGAATACTACATCCAGTAGTTTTTGCAATTCATTCTTCACCATCAAAGCGATGGTTGAATGTATTTTACTTAGCTTTTTCTTGACTGGCTTCTTCATGGGATCCAATGAAAGATTGTGAACGACTAACTTTGGATCTATTCCTGGCATGTCTTTGTAAGTTCAAGCAAAAATATATTGCCTCTATTTGAGGAGAGTAATTAGGATGGCTTGTTACTCAGGAGATAGACTTTCTATAAACTTGTCTTTCCTTGGTTGGGTAGGATCATTGTTGATTTCCACCTTGAAAATTACCTCTATAGCCATATGTGACCCATCCTCTAGCTGATGAGGCATGGGTGTCAAATGAATGTCATAGGTGGGATTTATAGGACCTACTAACTCAAGTTCCAAACCAAAATGGAAGATGTCATATGTAAAACCTGATGCAAAATGAAATGGTTGTAACATCTCTTCATTGGGGAAGAGGTCTTTAAGCTCAATGGGTGAATTAGCATGATCCCAATCAATAGCCTCTACATCAAGATGCAATGATTTGGTAGGATCTACTAGATTATGAAGTGGCATGGTCAAATCAATGGAGATCATGTTGATATATGGGATGAAATATCCAGGACCACATGGGTGCAATCTTATCTCTAGGGTTTCCCTTCTATACTTACAATGAGGCTCTGGAGGAATGGGAAATTTTGTATCTGGCCCATGAGCAGGGCAGATAATAGGATTATTGGACTCTAATCACTCTCTGAATGTAGGCAGAGAGGGATTTACCATCTTCTGAATGGAAGCTAGGTCAACAGGTCTCCCCAAAAATCATAGATGAGGGTCTATAGCACGGAGTGCCACCTCTCTCTCTACTAGCTCGTTGACTTTTTGCAAGTGGTGAGGTCCAATATAAGCCATCTCGATCTCATCCTCAAAGTCATCATCACTTATCCAAAAATTGTTAGCATTGGTATGCGGTTCTAAGATAAGGGGCTCATGCCTTGGCCCCAAGTAGACCATCTCCATTTCATATTCATATTCTTCATCACTTATGAAGAACCCATTTGCATTTGTCTCTTGCCCCAAATTTAGGGATTGATGGCTCAGGCCTAAGTAGGCTCTTTCTATTGAGTCTTCTGATATAGTCACTTTTATCCGATATGCATCCACTCTCATTATGGATGGACCATGTGAATCTTTGCAAATAGTGAGGCCCATGGTAGGCTACACCAAGTTGTGCCTCGTCATCACTTGCTTCATATCAATTCTCCTCATCCCATGAGTTGTACCCTATTGGGGTGGAATCAATTGAGATGTTTGGATGATAAATTTTTGGTGGTGATACGTTCATTGTGGCCACTTGTCTGTTGCTCAAATTTCTTGTTCTTAAGGGGTGATAAGGAATGAAATCGATGTCTTCTCCTAACCCTAAGCTTAATCTGTCCAATGCTACTACAAGAGAGTCATATCGACCTCTAACATAATATCCTAAGCTAAACCTATCAAAGGGAAGCTGATATTATGGCTCGTATGGCCGCCTGTGCCCCTACTCATATATGCCAAGGCCATATCCATGTCAAAGGAAACACTCAAAGTAGCTTAAAGAAAACTCAAGATTAGAGAGGTAACGAACATTGACTGTGAATAATTCATCACTATCCTCTTCTATATCTAAAGACTTATGGGCACAGTCCAGGCTGGAATAGACAAAATTGGTTTGGTTGGGAGGGATTCCAAGTGGAACCGCTGTTCCCACTAGAAGCCTTAAGTCCTTAGGTATTCCCATGTTTTGTGCAAACTCAATGATATGCGTAAAGGTAATATTATGCACTAGGTACTCCCCTATGCCTGTGCTTTCCAAGTGTTTTGATGCATGTGATGTAGATGATCCTATGGATGATACTAGCGAAGCGGGGTGGTAATCATTATCTTCATCTTGATCTTGAAGATCTTCTTCTTCCATAGGAGTTGGAATATTAGTAATGGCTATGGTTGGAACTTCCTTGGTCCTTTATTATTTGACTAAGGGTGCCTTTAGCTTTTGATTGTCTTTTGGTTTTGACATTGATGGTGCTTTAGAAGCATTGACTATTTTGAGTGCACCAGGAGGTGTTGATGTGCATTGGTCTTTTCTTACCCATTTGTCTTTGTTATCCATTTGTGTGGTTGGATATGAAGGTGCTATGTACAAGTGGGTAGAAGGAATTACAAATTCTCCTAGAATGTCCACCTGATGGACATATTTAAAAGGCTCTTCATTTGCCAGAACCACATAGACTTTTTTTCATGCACATACTTGACACATTGGTGCAAGATCGAAGGCACACACTTCATGGCCCTTATCCAAGGACACCCTAGGAGGATGTTGTACTATATAGATACTTCTAAGATATGACACATCATAGGGATGGTTTTGTGCCCCACATTGATGGGTAGGACTATCGTTCCAACAGTAGTGCATAAAACATCATTAAAAGTTCTCAATGTGTAAGCTCCTAGAACGATATTGGAATTGGGGATCTTGAGGTGCTCTATTGCTATTGTTGTAATGATGTTTATTGATGAACCTGTATCGACCAAGACCCTCTTGAGAGGTTAGTCATTGATTGCCATCACAATATTTAGTTGAGGGTCTAGTAAGGTAGAAGGTATTGTCTTAATCTCATAATCATAGAATCGAATTACAGGTTCCTAACATTATTGTACTTGTCCCACAAAGTGAGGGAATGAATTCACATCTTGTGGTTGTATCTCAATTGTTTTTAAAATTTCCATTAGAGTCTCCCTATGCTTTTGGGACTATTGTATGAGCTCATAGATGGATAGCTTAGCCAGATTCATCTATAGGTTTTGCTCCAATCTACTCCAGATAGTTACCACAGGTCAAGTTGGTGAACTTGGAAGGTTGTCTTACCTCTACCTAGGTGTGGTTGGGATGTTCATGGGAGCTACAAGAGGTTGTGGTTGGCCATACCACCTAGTCATTTTTCTATGTTAACAATATCAACCATCCGAATGCAATCGTGGGTAGGTATATCAGTTTGAACCTAATTGAATTGGGCCCATTGTTCTCTAGGGGCCTCATGATTGGGCAACAGGTTTCTGTATATGTCCATGTCTTTGTTATCGAGATCTAGTGGGTTATCAACTTTGAGTTCTCCCACCTCAATCATGTTTTACACTTGATGCTTAAAACCAACGCAAGCCTCAATGTCATGCCCCGATATCCTGTGATAAGGGTAAAATTGATCTTCCCTATATCCTTTTGGCTTAGGATGGTTTGGATCTATAAGAGGTATATCAAGAAATCTAATTCTCTTGGCCTTGTTCAGTTGATTAAATATTGATTGCATTAATTTCGTCAGAGGCATGAAATAGCGAGGTGGCTTGCATTCTCTGTTTCACCCTTGATTGTTCCTTTGGTAGTAATTGGCTGGCAGGGGATGTGCTTGATAGTTCTAGGATTTTTGTGCACTCCCATCCTTGGGTGTATCCAATACAACTTGATTAACTAGAGCAGGGTTGCCCTAATTCTGCTTGTACTTGTAATTCTTACCGTTCTTGTTCCATTCCTTTTTGTTTTAGATTTTAATGGTTCCCTCATCTACTTTTATGTTTTCGATGAGCTTGGCCTGTTCCAAGGCTTCATCAAACGAAGGATACTTTTGAAGTTGTTGAAATGGGTAGAAAATGGTATTGAATAATTTAATACCTAAATATAAATGATGCATTAAACAAAGAAATTGTATTCCATTGATATTAATGAGCATGTGTTATAAGAGGGTCTTTATACCCTTTATCCATATCTATTCCTAACAAGGTTACAATAAATTTGATGCTTTCTTCTATCGTCCCTCAGTGTAGGTGGGCTTTGATGTATGGAAGCCATCATAGGGTTGTTGTTTGTATGCTATTCCTCTTCCTTAGATCTACCAGATAATTTGTGAAAGACCTACAAAAATGGGGTTAGTGTGATGGGCGGCTTGCCTTAGTCAGGCCCATGTTTAGAAAGAAAAAATGACTATAAAACTATAATAGAAACAAAAAGGAAATATGTAGAAGATAATAACATACTGAAATAGAGCTTACCTCCCAAATATGGAGTGATTTGGGGTCTGTAGATGCAATTCATGACCCGGGTCGCTAATTGGGGTCGAATTTGCAAGGTAGGCTACAAATTGAGTTGTGATGCTCTTCTAGTGAAATCTCTCTAGTGTTTCGATCCTAAGGTAGTTGGGGTGCCTCTATGTGCTATCAAAATCTGATTGTGTGCTTTGGAAATGGACTATGTGCTATTGGATTTTCATTTCTATAGAGTAACAGTACTTTGTTGAATTTGGGAATCAAACCTAATTAGGGGTTTAGGACCCATTATTTATAGGCAAATGCAAGGTGCAGGGAGGGTTAGATAGACTAGACCTAGGTTTGATTCTAACTAGGGTTATATTAATAGATGCTATGTGGTAACATCTCATTCTAAGTAGAAAATATGCTATCCTCACACGTCTAGAATCACCTATAGATTCTATGTTGGAAAGTTCTTTCTAAGCCTGACACAATGGTGAAAGTTTTAGGAAATGTGGAGATGATTTGGTAGGTGAAAAGTTAGACCAAAGATGACCCTAATTTTAGAAGTGGTGAATGCACAATCTCAAGCCTTGGGAAGGTTGCACATGGAAGCAAAATATTTGTAAAATATTATTGTGTTACACTAGGCTATGCTAGGCTATGTATGATATGTATGCTAGGCTAGGCTAGGCTATGTATGTTATGCTATGCTAGGCTAGGCTAGGCTATTTTGCTGAGGTTTTGAGACAAACCTATCCAAATTTTTACTAAGGTTTTTGGAGAAACCTATCCAAAGTTTTACTGAGGTTTTTGGGGAAACCTATCCAAAGTTTTACTAAGGTTTTTGGGGAAACCTATCCAAAATTTTACTGAGGTTTTTGGGGAAACCTAGTGTGTTAAGACTCTAAAAATAATATTTGTGATAAAATGTAGGGACAAGGGTGAAAAATTTTGGACCTAGTGATTGATTTGATTTGATGAAGGTGAGGTAAAGGATGCGACCTTTTGAACC
This sequence comes from Wollemia nobilis, assembly GCA_028583015.1. NCBI lineage: Eukaryota > Viridiplantae > Streptophyta > Pinopsida > Araucariales > Araucariaceae > Wollemia > Wollemia nobilis. The sequence goes on from JAQPPZ010001870.1 coordinate 2,350,649, forward strand.
TGGTGGTTTGTTTTGATTTGATGAGGGCAAGGTGAAGTTGCCCCAGTTTTTAATGATGGATGATACATATACATACCTTTTGGTTTTAGTTACATATGCATGTGTGATTTTGATGGTTTGGAATGTGTTGTGTTTATATTTGCATAAGTAGCACAATATAATCTATAGGTATGTATGATAAATAAATGCATACATATGAATGGTTTAGATCTATTATTGTGCTTTCATGTGAATGAATTTGTAGCCTAGTATGCATGATTATGTTTTGAATGTAGTGTGATGTGATATTGAATGTGATGTTGTAATAAATGCACATAGAGTAAATGCAATGCTGTAATTTGATTTTGGGATTCATGTGAAATGAATGTAAGAATATGATTTGCTATTTTAAATGCATGTAGGATGAATGCACGACCATAATGTATACTAAGTGTATATGACATAGATGCATGGGTGCATGTATGAACTTATTGAAATGCACTAAGGAAGCATTTGTATTGTGGCATTTACTTGTATATATGTGATCCATTCCATTATTTCAAGGACGGTGGATAATGTAAGGCATGTGTAATGGTTTTGACTAACATAGTTACGACAATCAAATCTCAAACCCTTAGCTATACAAGCTTTGTGGTAACTTATAACATAATCGGGCTGGTTAAAAGTCTATCTTGGACCTATGTATGTGAATGTGTAAGGTTCATTTATCCATTTTTATGGAGGTAGGATTAACCCATTGTAGATGCTACCAGACTAGCTAGCTCATCCATCCACAACAATGATTTATACAAAAGTGATATGCTAATGTAAGAGATGTGTTGTCAGCCATAAGACTATTCCATTGGTAGGCAGGCTCTTGGAGCCTATTTCTAGTGATAGAAATCATCCCATGGTGTTATGTTGAACCTAAGGACCAAAGGCGATAAGCATAACATGGGTGATATCAAGAGGTATTTTCTTTTGTTTTCTGCCCCTGTTCTAATTTTGACCTACTAATAGTGGTGGTGCTCTTTTTGTTTCTTTTTATTTATTTATTTTGTGGTGCTCTTTTTGTATGGGTGATGCAGTTTATTTTCTACCAAATCATTTATTTTTTATTATGCTTGATCCCTTTGTTTATCCCAAGGTCGTATGTTGACCATGCAAGCGATAAGATGAGTAGGGGATACTATTCTGTAGATGGTGATATCTACTCAAGATGCCCTCTTTCCTAGGCTTAAAATTGTTATGTGTAACATGTTGTGAGTGATTCATGAGAGAATTTGAACCAACCTAAAATACCATAAGAATAATGTACAATAATCAGTAGCTATGGTTAACACTTGATTGCCTAAAGTACTAAGTAGTCAAAATTAAACACGACACCTATGTATACCCTGATCCTAAAAATGGGGAATGGACATCCAAGTGGTGATGCTAACAAGTGCATGTATTATTCCTACTGAGGTGCATTTTGGGAAAGAATGTACAAACATGAATTAAAATTTTAACTATAAAGCATGTGAATATGTGCAATGAATGTAATTGTAAGTGATGCAACTGGAGGAATGCAATATTTATAAGAAGAAAGTTATGTTGTGTAGAAGGAGAACTTTAGAAGAACCTATTTGCAGATGAGTAAAGTGTGTTGTGATGACACAAAGCACGATGCTATGATCATGGTTGCCCTAGCATGTGGGGTGTGTGTGTGTAGTAGATGTATAAGTTGCGAGCTGCAAAAATGTGTGTAATAGTCATCGAATGAGGGAATATGTAAGAGTAGAATGTACAGATGGAAGAAGTGAGAAGAAATAGACTTTGTTAACCAAAAAGAAGAGGGGATTACAAAATTCCAAAATATGATAGAATATGAGAGTGAATTAACATAGGTATGCTATTTCTCAAAGGGGGTCCATGTAGCTATGTGAGAGAATTAGAAGAAATATTGATGAGGAAGTGGAAGAAGGATATGAGAAGGCCTACTGGTGGGAAAAACTATGTGAGTCAGGATGTGTATGAGAAGATGATGTGATGGTGTGGTTACCATATAGCATGTTGTTTACCCAATTTATGAATCTTCTGCACTCTTCAATATCATGGCCTGGTCGATGGTGGTAGATGCAGTATTCACTCACATGATAGTAATGAGTTTTAGGGCATGAGGTATCGATAAGTTATGTCTTTGGTAAAGTCAAGTGGCCTTGGTGCATTAGGTGGTAAAATATTTATGATAATGAGGTTAGTGGGAATTTCATGGGGTAAATATGGGGCTTTTTTAGAGGTGATGAAGGTCAATCTACCTACGATGAGGATGGACGGGTCATGGGAGACTGTCGTGGATGAACGTGGCAATGGCAGTGCTCATCTGCAACTCCAGGGCTTTGATATGGGAGATGAGATGATTTATCTCATGGGTGATGATGTTATTAGGGAAGGGGGTGATCAGGATTCCAAGGAAAATGGAATGGCTTGATGCATGGTAGAAAATAGATGCGTTTGGGATGACAAAACAATAGAGTGGAATGACTATGGTGAATGTAAGCATTGCTGGGATGGTATACGTAATAGTGGTGAATGTGGTGTCTTGAGGACTGGTGGCATAGGCGATGGCCCTAAGTGGTGATGTGAATGGGAAAGAGGGATGTTTGCATGACCATCTTGATTAGATTGGGTTGCACGGGCTTGTAGAGCCTGGGTGTAGGTAGACTCGCCATTGGAAAGAGGAGCAAGTAGAAATGTAGGGCGAGGTTGATGAGGTGTGTTTTCCCTATTAGGTGGGTGATAATATCCTATGGGATGTTGTGGATGACTTTGAGGTGAATAATGATGTCTGAGATCATCATATAGATGGGAGGATGATCCTTGTGCTTGTGGTAGGGCAGATTTCTGTTTGTCATCGAAATAGGACATGGTGATCTAGTTGTCACCAAAGTGTGGTGAATAGGATGAGCCTCGCTGGTGAGGGGAATGGTGTCGACATGAAGTGTGGTGACCTGAATAAGATTAGTATGAGGAGCACCTAGTATGAAAGGCTATTGGTGGTCGGGTGAGATCGACCGGTGTAATAGTTTGCTGTAGCTGTAGATGGTCTTGCATGGTGGTAAGTGAGGCCGCTGTAGTGCTCTCCTGCTGATGACGTGAGTCTTGCAAAAGGAAAAAAAAATACCCCTAGCATAAATATAGCATAAAGGTAAAACGTACATGTATAGAGAAATAATAAGGCAAAAATAACAAATTCATACGGTGATGTGCTTGGTGATTTATTTCTAATACTATGTGATACTTGTGATGGTGACTGTGTCTATGAATCATGCATTGAAAGCACGAAGGTGCAAAATGTTGATGGGTTCAGGATTTTTAAGGCCTTTAATATTTTCTAAATGATATGCTCCTAAAATGTACTTGTGTGTGATAATAAATGGACCCAACTAGTTTAGGGTAAATTTATTGCACTGTTGGTGGGGTTGACATGAGATTTTTTGGTTCTCCTTAAGAACCAAGTTGCCAATATGATATTCGTGTTGATGTACCTTACTATTGTAGACATGGTGAAGGTGATCTTGATATACTCGTGTGTGCTTGATGGCATGGATACGACGTTCATCGAGGAGTGTTAGTTGATCTAGATGAGCTTGGAAAGCAGTGTCATCGTCAATGAAATATCTCATTGATATCTATAAAGAGGGTATCTCTAGCTCAAGGGGCATGATAGCCTCTACCCCGTAGACAAGTGAATAAGGTGTTGCCCTAGTGGGAGTATGAATTCTCATACGATATGCCCACAAGTCCAGGGGCATTTGATTATGCCAATTTCAGTGAGATTCTGCTACAATTTTACAGAGGATAGAACAAATGGTTTTGTTAGTGGCTTCGGCCTGGCCATTTCCTTAAGGATAATATGGGGTCAAAAAGCTATGATGTATGTGAAATATATTGCATAGGGCTCAAAAAATTTTGTTTTTGAAGTATTTCCCATTATCTAAAATAATTTGGGAGGGAATTCCAAAGCGGTATATGATATGCTCCATGATGAATGTTGCAATTTTGGCTCTTGTAGTTTGGACTAGTGGGATGGCTTCGACCCACTTTGTAAAATATTATGTTGCTATAATGATAAATTTATGATTGCTAGAGGATGTAGGTGTAATTTTTCCAATTAGATCTAGGCCCCATTGGGATAAGGGCCACATGGATTAGATTGGTTGAAGTTCTTGAGATGGCAAATGTGTTAAGTTGGCATGTTGTTGGCATTTGATGCAACGTTTGACATACTCACAACAATATTGATCCATTTTAGGCTAGTAGTAGCCCATAAAGAGGATGTGTTTGGTAATCACCATGCCACTAAAATGGCCACCACAAGTGCCATCATGGGTTTCTTGTACAACTCGTTGTGATTCTTGTGGTTCTAGGAAACACAAGAGTATACCGTCATAGCTACGGTGGTAAAGGATGTCCCCCAACAAGGTGTAGTAGATTGATATTTGTTTAAAGGTTTGGTGCTGAGTGTGGGTAAAATCACATAGTAGGAAGCCTAGTTTGATGTATTCCTTGATCTATGAGAACCATGGGTCGTGAGGTTCGATGTTTACCACATATACACCACCATCATCTATGGGAGGTGTGGGTGATATAGCAGATTGTGTAAGTGTATGAATGGTTATAGATGTGTTGGATGTTGGGTTTTGTGGGATAAGGGACCCTAAGGAGGCCATGGTGTCTAAAAAATGGTTAGATGAGTGTGGCACGACTTAGAGGTAATACCATCCAAATTAGGATGCGATGATGACATAACCGATGGTGACATGAGGTAGGTTTTGATGGCATCAAATACATCTTGACAATTTTCATCCCACCTAAAGTGTACTTCTTTCTATAGGAGATGATTGAATGGTTGGCATTTGTCTGATAATTGTGATATAAATCTATGAATATAGGTAATATTTCCATTTAGGCTACGTAATTGCTTTAAGGTGGTAGGAGGAGGCATATCGATGATTAATTTCATCTTACTAGGATCTACTTCAATGCCTCGTTGGGAGACAATGAATCCTAGTATATTTCCAAATGTAACATCGAACACACACTTTTTTGTATTGAGGCACACATTGTATTCTAGTAGTCGATCAAAAATTTGGTGGAGATCTTCGAGATGATCATCATGTTTATTTGATTTTGTTATGGGGTCATCTACATAGTCTTCCATATTTTTGTGCATTAGGTCATGAAAGATATAGGTCATGGCTCGTTGATAGGTTGCCCCAACGTTATTAAGGCCAAAGGGCATGATATTGTAGCAAAAAGTCCTCCAGGGTGTTGTGAAGGAAGTTTTGTGTTGATCAGCTGGGTTGATCTAAATTTTATTGTATCCACAAAATCCATCCATGAGGAAAATCATCTCGTGACCTATGATGGATTAAACAAGGGATTCAATGTTGGGTAAAGGGAAATTGTCCTTGGGACAAGCTTTGTTTAGGTCATGAAAGTCTGTGCACACACGAACACCACCAGATGGGTTGGTAATAAGGACTATGATGGATACCCACTCGGGATAGTTAATGGGTATTATAAAATCCACATCTAGGAGTTTTTGGAGCTCATATTTTAATATCAATGTGATAGTTGGATGCATGCGTCGTAGCTTTTGTCTTACTGGTTTGGCATTGAGATCTTGTATAAGATTATGAACTACCAAGACACAGTCAAGTCTCGACATGTCTTTGTAAGACCATTCAAACACTTTTATATACTTGCGTAGGAATTTCGTAAAGGTGATGCACTCCTCAGGTGAGAGGCTAGTAGCTAATTTGAGGATGTGTGGATTTTTTGGATCATCATCGATGTCTACATTGATCGTATCTTCAATAAGCATGTGAGATCCATTGCACAACTGTTAAGGGACATGGATGAGATTGATGTTGTCTATGGCCTCACTAAACTTGAATTCATCATCTACATAAATACCCGTGTGATGGACTTGAGGGATTTGGTGTGACGTGGATGAGGAAGGGGTATTTGTCATTCACAAGATGTGAGGAGAGAGAAGAAAGTCTCTAGGTGCTGGTATGTGTGAGATGTGTGTGAGATCGATAAAGTTTGGGTTTGGGGTATCATATCAAATCTGCTGATGGCTATAATGGAGGGGAGAACGTAAATCTACCTCAACCATGTTAATCGATGTTGTAGGTGAAGTAGATGGGGTAGAATATGGTGATGGAATTTGGATAGGTTGTGCATGTTCCAAAAGGCTTAAAGGAGGATGAAAGATGACTGGTGGTGAATGAGGATGAGAGGCTACTCTCTGTAACTGTTTATGTATAGGCAAGAATACTATCAAGCATATCAATGACAGGTCAGGTAGCACTAGGTCCAACTCTATAGGTGGTTGATCATGCGGGAGTGTGTCTAACTCTATTGGTAGTTTAGCCAGAGATAAAGTAGCAAAGTGATCTGCCAATTGTTGAACATCACAAAAAAAGAGGTATCGAAGTAGGATATTCTTGGAAGAAATCGTAGGGGATAGTGATGGTTGATGTGGGTGATGGCATGTATTCTATCATGCCCATGTCAATGTACTCTTCCAAGGTGTGTGTTGGGCATAGGGGAGGATGTAAGGATAGATATTGTATCTCATATTCTAATGTATAGGCGGTGGTTGGATGATAACCTAGACCAGTTTTGTCGGTAGGTGAGTAGACACAAGGGTTAATGGGTGTATGAAACCCTTGCTCATAATGACCTAACCCAAACCCATGCCAATGGAAGTGTTGTAGGTAGCACAAGGAAAATTGAGGGTTGGCTACCTGTGTAATTGCATCACCAAAGCTAGATTGTGGTGGTGAAGAAGTTGGTGAGGGGATTGAAGAGTCTACTCCTACATACACAAAATTGGTATGGTTTTCGGGACTTCCTAATTATATGACAGTTCCAATAGTCAATACCGAGGCTGAGGGATGGCCAAAATATTGGGTAGATTGGATAGGGGTGTCACATACGTGGGTGTCACATACATTATAGTCTCCTAGGCCATTTTTTTTCATGAAGATGGATATGCATGGTGTGGCATGCTCTGGTGATTGGGGTGGTGTATCTGAGTCAGAAAAGGAAGGAGAAAGTTGGGATTCCCTAATGGTGGTAGCTAAAGGGTGTGAAGGTTCATCCGAGCTAGGTGTTGGTTGTTTAGGTTCATGATGTTTGGTTGTTGTGGGTTGAACATGTTGTTTGTTCTATATAGGGGATGGCATCGATGCAGGTGCAGGGATGCATGGAGACATGAATGTCTTAGGTTTTGGTAGAAAGTGCAGAGGCAGTGTCTGTGGTGTAGGAAGGATAGGGGCTTCCATATGCGAGGGTGAAGGAGATGATGTATCCGGTTGTGTAATGGGTGTCAATGGTGGTTGTAACACCATGGATAGAAATTAGAATGGTAGAGTTCGAGAGGGTTGTGGAGGCCATGAGAATGGTAGTGGGGAAGGCATAGTATCAATTTTAGGTCCCCAAATAAGTGATGCTAATGGTATAGATATCGAGGCTTTTGTTGTTGATGAACACTGGAGTGTTGAGGTGGAAATTGATGAGGATACTGATGCTCCTACTTACTGGTGAGAAGATATAGGGAACAGTTGAGAAGATAAGAATGAAGGTGCAGGAGGAAGGTCTACGACATTACAAAACTTAAAGGGGTATCCATCGACTGGGACACAATGAACAAGTCCATTGTTGACATACTTGAGGCAATGATGCAATGTGGATGAGACACACTACATATCTCTGATACAATGGCGACCAAGGAGAATATTGTATTACATTTCTCCTTAAATTATGTGGAAGAGGATGGGAATTGTATGGATGCCTATGCGAATGGGTAGAACTACAGATCCTATGGTAGGTCTCATGGAACCATCAAAAGCATGCAGGTCTAGGTAAGGTGTGGTGAAATGTGCTGGAGGGAGGTTTAAGTGATGTAAGGCCATTGTGGATATGATACTGATAGATGAGCCCATGTCAATGAGTACCTGCTTGTAGGTAATATCATTGATATTAGTTTGTATATGGAGGGGTAGATCAACTCCTTCACCAACAAGTTCTTTTATCTCGTGGTCTTGAAAGCTAATTGATGGTTGAAGGCATCGTGGGATGTTCCCTATGAAATTGACAAAATCATTTGTGTCAAGTGTCTCTAAGTCAATGGAACATAGGATGTCATTCAACACCTCACGATGGGGTTGATACTATTATAGGAGGTCGAATATAGATAGTTGTGCATGGGAATTATAGCTAATGGGTTAGACTACCATGGATGGTAATCACATTTTGAGATGGTGGTGGTACGGTGTTAGGCCTTTGGGGTGTTTACGGGGACATAAACTAGACAGGGGGAGAAAAAATAGGTGTTTTCTAGGGTGACAGGTACCGTTGGTTTCTCATAGTAAGGTTGATCATGCCTACTACTCCACGTGATGGAGGATCACACTGGACATTGTTGACTTGGTGAGGGGGTGCTAGAGGATTGTTTGGAGGTCTAGGGGGATTGGGTCCACTGTGATCTATTAGAGGATTTTGGAAAATCCCTAGGTTTTGATTTTGTGGGGCTAAAGGGTTTGATACCTGAATAATACCCCTATCAATTAGGTCTTGAACTTTCCCTCAAAAGGAGTGACATAAATTGATATTATGGCCATGTTGCCTATGAAAGGGATAAAAGAACTGTTCATTGCAGTCACAATATTTAGGTGCATTTGGATCCAATGGATGAATATCGGGTAGAACAAGATGATTACCCTCATAAAATCTATGGAATAGGGTTGGTAATGGTTCAGATAAAGGTGTAAAGTTGCACGATGGACCCTATGGGTGCATTCCATGGTATTTTTGTGGTCAAGGTCGGGAAATAGCATTAGCTTGGAGCACTTGCAATTGTGGTGTATAGGGTGGAGGAGTTGGTACTAGTGTTATGGCAGAGCTGTGACTTGATTGGTTTGTTGTGATCGTGGGTAAATTTGATTTGGTGTAGGTCTTTTGAATCATAAGTTGGAGTTATAGTTGGTTTTAGCCCTCAACTTAATCTTTCTAGATTGTACCTTGATATCTTTAATCACTTTTGCTTGTGATATAGCATCTTAAAAAGTAAGACTCTGATGAAGTTGGAGGGATGTGGAAATGTGTTTGTGGCAGCTCTTGGAAAATAGTGTCACAAGCTCCGAGGTGGGGAGGCTATGGGTGAGATCAAGAATAATCACTCTCCATATGGCAACAAACTTAGTGATGGGTTTGTTGTTCGCCTGTCGTAAGGCGTAGACATAAAAAAATGTGGCATTTTTCTTGATGTTGATGGAAAAGTGCTCTAAGAAGGAATTGACCAGTTTTTCAAAGGTGTATAGGCTATGGCACAGTAACATGTTGTACCAATCCAATGCTAGCCCAATGAGGGACAGGGAGAAGGTACACAACATAAGAGGGTTACTACTTGTAGCACCTTAAATTTGACGCACTTAAATTGATTAACTCAGTAAAAACATTAAAATTGATAAAAACATCAAATTTACCTAAGTCTACCCGAAAATCATTCAAAATTAGCAAAAATCCATTTGCCTCGATTTTTGTGCCCTCAAACCAATGTTGTTTTGACCGTTGGGCAAAATCGCCTGACTTTCAACAAAATTGCTTGAGCGGCTAGCAAAATCGTCAAGCGATTTTGCTCAAAAATAGAATTTTCCCAAGTTTGCAAAATGCCAAAAATTCATTTCAAACCGCGTTTCTGAGTTTGGAAAGAGGTTGTAACGATGGATTCTAGCGAGATTAGGCAGGGGCAAACATAGGAGGGATCCCAACTCCCTCCCTATTTTGGCCTAACCTCCTGATTTCCTAGATTTACCCCTAATCCTATTTAATCCCCCCTCTAATTCATTTTTTGGGGCTGACTCCCTGATTGCAAAGCGTGCTAAGTGATCCCCTGAGCAGATAGCAGAATTGAGAAGCCATTAGTATAATCTTCCCGTCTTCAATTTGCCCGTATTTGCCTAAAATCCATCATTGTCCCGTTACCCTCTTTAGCAAATTTTCACTTGCAGGTTGCAGTCGAAATCGCACAGTGAACGACGAAATCGCAGAACAATCGACAGAATCGTGCTGCGAGCAGGTGGAGTAGGTGTGCGATTTCACAGAAAATAGCAACGATCCTGCTGACTTGGCAGTGATTTTGCTCATAGATCATCTAGGGGAAAAAACCTTTATTCTGTTTGTTCTTCTTCCTTCTCTTCCATTTTATTTAGTTATTTAATTATATTTTCATTAATTCAGCAATGCATCTCGGGTATTCACCATCATGTTAATCAATTTTTAATTTAAATCTGCATTTTGCTTACATAAAATTCATGAACATTTAGACTCTTGTACTTACATCTATTACAAACCTTTTCTATATTTCATTTAGTTGAAAAGGAATGCTTAAATAGGAAACATATCAAAGTTTGAATCATATTTGTGCCAGAAAACCATTTTGTGTCTTGTGTTTTGTTGCTACAAAATTGCAGTGAAATCGCTTGCGATTTCAGCAAATTGTTGAGCGATTTTGCTTGGAACAACAATGATTCTGCCAAAATAGCAGTGATCCTACTCTGCATCAAAAAATTAGAATCTTCATCAGACATCTCGATTCAGGTATGTTTTGAATTTCTTTTAAGCATAGAATTAGCAACTGCATTTGTCATTTCTATTCCTGTCTGTTGTTTTCATCAAAAAAGTAAAAAAAATCGCATCATAGATAGGTTAGTTGCATTTCAAAGGCCAACCTTAGGTGTTTGTATGAGTGATCCAAAAATGAACATATTAAACCTCATTCTCAACCTAGGTGTGGAAACTGCCATCAAAAGTTTCTTGGTGAACCCACAATTCGTCAAAAAATCACCACAAGAAGGCACGATCAAGTGCCTCTCTTTCGAGGTGTAGCTCTATCATTTTCCATTCCCTCTGAGGCATGGATCCATCAGCCTAGAGGAAAGGAGTGCAAAAATTTTAGGCCTACATTCTTTGGTGAACCCGACGTGAAACATTAGATTATCTTCTGATTCTTAAATTAAATATTAAAATCAAAATCAAAACAAAAAAACAATAGTTAAATTGCATTTGCATTTTAGATGGTAGATTATAATTATAGGAGAGCTATTCGTCTTAATGTTACTACAATATTAGCAATTCAAGAAGTCTCATACTTTAATGAAAGTGAAAATATAACATCTGGAGAGTCCTGGATTGAATTAGATAGAAGACTAGACATTATTGAAAGTAGACAAGAAGAACTTAAACAAATCCGTAGGATAGACTTGGCTAGAATCCTGGATCCTTATAGAGAACCTGCCTATTTTGACCTTCAAAGATCTTGCGAAAGGTGGTTGACTAATAAGAGAGCCTTGATTTCACCTAATTTCTACTCCTTTGAAACCTACCTAGACGACGTCGTAGCGACACATAAGTTTTTAGCTCACGTAGAAAGTCAAGAAATAATCCTAGATGATAAGAGAAGGCTTAATACCATCCCTAGAGCTGTATTCTATAGAGAGTATTGTCATGAGCTATATTTTTATAGGTCTAACCTAGAAGTAGATTGCATTACCTTAGCACAATTCATAAGGTTCCTACAAGACAACTTCACATTTGAAGAAGAGCATTACATGACACCTGATCAATTGGAGCCCATTAATGATATACATAAATTATTTCAAGAAGATTAAAATCTACTATTACCTAGCGTGTGATTATTTGTGTGTTTAATTGCTTGCTCTACGTGTCCTAGATAAACAAAAAAAAATCAATCTAAAAATAGTAATTTAATTTAATTAGTTAGGTATATATAAATAATATATATACCCCAAAACCTAGCACATATATATATATATATATATATATATATATATATATATAAACATATATATATCTATGAAATCAACTTAATTCAAAATGCCTAAATTAAGGAATGGTAAAGAAACTGAGAATGAAATAGAAGATCAAAAACTAGAGCAAGAACGAGAACCATACCGAGAACAAAATAATAATGAAGAAACTTGGTCTAAAGAAGAATATGTTTCTTCAGATCATGACAATGACAGTGAGGATGTAGAACTTAATCAACCTAAATTAAATTCTAAAGGTAATCTTAAGTTTGAATCCGTTGAAAATTTTATATCTTTTATGAGAGATAATATGGATGATCTTAATCAAGCAATAGAAGTAGAGAAGCAAGGAAAAGGAAACCTAGCAGATGCTTTTACAACCACACTTAAAGTGCATACCAACCCCTTACATTACATAGAATCTAGTGAGGATCAAGATGAAACACCAAGACAAAATATGATACATATAAATCAGAGGCCTCAGAAACAAACAACTCAAGCCTCTAAGATTCCTCTTAATAATGTTAGAACAAATGCTAAGCAACAGACCTTTGCTTCTATACTTTCCCAAGCCCTTAATCAACAATGGAAGGGCAAACAAGTGCAAAAGAATAATTATCAAAAGATAGTTCCACCAAGAAATACTTTGCATAACACTGTCTCAATGGGAAATCCTAATACAGTTGCACCTAATTATTATCAAGGATATAATGATACGATGCAACCAAACCAGTTTGGTGGACATCAAGGGTTGGAAGCAATGGTAAAGCAATTGGCTTCCCGCTTAGACCAAATAGATCCTTACCATCCCTCATACAACTATCAAGAGATGTGTAGTCAACCCTTGGATCCCATCGTAATAGCTCAACCTTACCCTAAGCATTTCCCTATGCCAGGTGTTCACTATATATAAGGGAACTGAAGATCCCATCGAGCATTTACGCATGTTTAGAATAGCATGTCATGATGTCTCGCATGATGATTTACTGATGCTTAAGATGTTTCCTAAAATTTTAGGAGGCATAGCCTTGGAATGGTACTATCAAATTCCTAACAACTCCTTAAGGAATTTTGAAGAAACAACTGAGATGTTTGTACATCAATTTAGTGCCTACATAGAGAGGCATGTGACTATTAAATATTTGTACAATCTTAAGCAAGGTAAAGATGAAAGTTTTGCAGAATTCCTAACTAAGTGGAGACAACTTTTAAGCAAGTTGCATTTTGCATTACCACAAAGAGAAATGCTAGACATATTCATAAATAATTTGCAAGAACAATTGTCCTATGAACTTTCCATGGCTACTATAACATATTTTGACCAAGCTATTGACCTAGGGAGAAGGGTAGAGAGCACCCTTATTAGAAGAGGTCAATATAAAAAGAAATATGAAGATAAGAATTCTAAAAATTAGTATAAGAACAAGCAAGTAGTCGGTGACGGAGTTACCGATAGTAGGAATAATCAGAATATCAACCTTACTGAAGTTGTGAAGAAGTTCATACTAAAATCTCCTGATAAACCTCCAAGAGAGTTTACCAGATTAAATCAACCATTACATATGATTTTACCTCAGTTATTAGAACAAGGCTTAATTCGGTTGCCTGAAATAAGACAACCCGATACAACTGTAGCGGGGTTTAGAGCTGATTTGCACTGTAATTTTCATAGAGTTGATGGACATTCAAAAAATTCATGTAAAAGGTTAAAGCATATGATTCAAGATTTAATTGATAAAGGAGATATGGAGGTAGAGAAATTTCCTCCTAGAAATGTCCAAAATGATGCTAAAAAACAACCCCAAAAATAGAATGCAAATCAAAATCTGGATATTTTTCAACATCCTTTACCAAAACATGGTAAAGAAGCTATAAATCAAGTAGAACAACATAATGTTCCCCATCCAACTAGATATGTGGGAACTATTAGTGGTTTTATGCCTCATCAAAATTTACAAAAGCCATATGCTACTACGACATCTCAGATGACTGTCAGACCCTTAAGAGATTGTCAAATAACAACTGTAGAGAGTAATGAAGGGAATAGTGAAGGAAGTGATGATGAAAGTGAAATGGATATCACTTCAAATAATTCAAATAGTTCAGAAGATGAATCTGAAGCAATCACTCCTATTACAGATCAGATGGTTCCAGAAGAACCATTTCCAAGAAGAGTGACCACTAGACCATCGTCACAACAGTGGCTCTCAAATGAACAAGCACAAAATGCAAGACCTCGTAGCAATTTTGTGGGGACTATAGGAGTGGTTACAAGGCAACAGGCCCAAAACCAGAATTCACAAGACCAAAGTGATAAAGCAAACCCATTTATTCTAAAAACTCCTAACAAAGGAAATAATGTGTTTGGTTCGCAACAGAGAACACCCTATGATATTAATGAACAATTATCTACCATTACAATGAGAATTTCTCTTCTAGACCTTTTGAGAACTTCTCCCACTCATAGAGATGAATTAATGAAAACTCTAAACAAAATGATGGTTCCAGAAGATATTGAACCAAACGCTATAGTAAATGTTGTAACTTTAAATGAAGTAAACTTCATAGATTTCAAAGATAAGGAAATACCTCCTCAAAGTATGTTTGGAGATAATCCTTTATATATTACAACAATGATTGGAGATGTAGGAGTTAAAAGAGTTCTAATAGACAATGGATCTTCACTGAATATATGCACTTATGATTTTTTTCAAATATTTGGGTTTAAGAAAGAAGACATGCAAAAAATTGAGATGCTTATTAAGGCATTTAATGATGAGACTCAAGAAACGTGTGGAGTAATGAAAATCCCATTGCAAGTTGGTCCACGGATTTTGGATACGACTGTGTTTGTTGTACCTTGCTTTGCATCATACAACATTCTTTTGGGTCGACCTTGGATCAATGCAATGAGAGCAGTTCCTTCCACATTACATCAATGTGTAAAATTTGAATTTAAAAATCAATTGGTTATCATCCATGGAGACCCTAGACCTTTTGACATGTGTGCTCTGGCAGAACCCATAGGAGTTCCATTTTGTCCAGCCATGACTTCTATCCCTCAGAATCCAAATACACCCATAAAGCACTATAAGCCTAAATCACATTCTAAATCACCATCACCTAAAGCATGTGATAAAGTATCAATAAAAATAAAAGAACCATCCCCTTCTAAAGGAATATCTAATCCTTTTCCTAAACCTGTAGTGACTGAATTACCTATAGACCCTACAGAGTTTAAATTTTCAACATCTAAGGAAAATGATAAAGAACATAAGCCATCTACCTCATATGCAGTTTCAGATGAAGGATTAGCGGATTTATCCTCAATTTTGGCACCAATTGAAGAAGTTAATCTAGCTACGCAAGATTCTAAGATATTATCTGAGTCTTCCTCATCTCCCCGCACCTTTGGAGTACCTAAGAAAGGGAGCATTTGTCATATTGGGAGCTCTATATTTATATCTGTAGGATATGATTTTGGAAAGTATTCAATATTACAAATTTCAATTGATCAAAATGAATTTGCCAAATGCTATTTTTCTGATAAATATGTAATACCAAAAGAAATAATGTGCAATTTGGGATATAGAGGTAAAGGCTTAGGACCTTATCAAAAGGGTATAAGAGAACCTTTAGAAGTTATTGAATGGCCAGCCCGATGTGGTCTTGGACTCATCCCCACAAAAACTGAGCCATTTCCATACAAGGATGATGACAATCTCATGACATATCAAGAATACATAGAATTAAAAGCAATGTCTAGAAAAGTGCATACATGTAACATGTTAACATTAGTATATCCGGACATGATTGCTTCTATGGATGAATGTTTAGAAGGGGACATATATCATGATGTGTCTTTAGAAGAAATTTTTCAAAACCAGTATTTCTTTGATGGATCCATGCCATGCATAGCCCATATAGAAGAATGTAATCCTCAAGAGGAATTAGCTAAATGCACTTTGGAAGAATTACAAGAAATGGGTGTATCTCCTGCACCACCAAATTTTGAAAGAGACTTGAACATTGTTGTAGACAATTTTCTAAAAGTTAACATTGGTACAGAAGAAAATCCTCATATGGTCAAAACTGGATCCGAATTGAGTGAAGAAAAACAAATATTATACATAGAATTTCTCATAGAATATTCAGATGTCTTTGCATGGACATATGCAGATATGCCTGGCTTAGATCCTTCTGTAGTCATGCATCATCTAGTAGTGCACCCTGATGCTAAACCAGTAAAGCAAAAATTAAGAAAGATGCATCCTAAAGTCGCACTATTAGTCAAAGGTGAATTAGAAAAGCTCTTAAACATCATTTTCATACAAGCAATTGATTATGCAGAATGGATTTCTAATGTTGTTCCAATCACTAAGAAAGAAGCCACAAAAATTAGGGTTTGCACAGACTTTAGAGATATTAATGCGGCATGCCCTAAAGATGATTTTCCTCTCCCTAATATGGATCAAATCATAGAATTTACAGCTGGGAGTGGAATGTTATCTCTTATGGATGGTTTTTCAAGATACAACCAAATCAGAATTGCTCCTGAAGACCAAGCAAAAATGGCTTTCATCACACCTTGGGGAACTTTCTGTTGGAAAGTTATACCTTTTGGTTTAAAGAATGCTGGAGCAACATATCAAAGAGCCATGACGTATATCTTTCATGATATGATGTATGATATTCTACATGATTATGTTGATGACATCATAGCTAGATCCAATGAAGAAGATGATCACATTAGAGATTTAAGGAAAGTATTTGATAGACTAAGAAAGTATCTAATACGCTTAAATCCAGATAAATGTGTATTTGGGGTGAAATATGGCAAGTTATTAGGAGTTATCATTTCTATAAGAGGTATAGAAATAGACCCTCTAAAAATTAAAGCTATTCATGATATGCCATCTCCTAAGAATATATCAGAATTAAGAAGTTTGCAAGGAAAATTACAAGCTATTCGCCGCTTCATAGATAAGTTGGCGGATAGGACAAAACCTTTCCTTAAATTGCTTAAGAAGAATGTATCCTTTCAGTGGGATAAAGAGTGTCAAGAAGCTTTTGACAACATTAAGCAATACCTTCTTAATCCTCCAATGCTTGTTCCGCCTAAACCAGACCAACCTTTTATTTTGTATATTTCAGCTTCAGAACTTGCACTTGGAGCTATGTTAGCTCAAATTGATAAAGAAAAGAAAGAACGAGCAACATATTATATAAGTAGGACTTTAATAAATTATGAGACAAGGTATACTCCATTGGAAAAATTATGTTTAGCAGTAGTATTTTCAACGCAAAAATTGTGCCATTATATGTTAAGTCAAACGACATATGTCATTGCTAAATCTGATCCATTAAGATATTTAATGAGTAGACCATATCTGTCAGGACGCACAACTAAATGGGTTCTTGCTCTTAGTGAGTTTGAACTCATATTTATCGGCCAAAAATCTATAAAAGGCCAAGTTATAGCAGATCAATTAGTTGCTGCTCCTATGGAATCTACTCAGCCTATGAGCATCGAATTTCCTGATGAATGCCTCAACTTGGAAGAGGATCACTCGAAAACTTGGACATTATTTTTTGATGGAGCTAGATGTATGAGTGGAGCAGGTGCAGGTATTATATTAAAATCTCCTCAAAAGCACCTAATCCCTTTATCCTTTAAATTACAATTTGCTTGTACTAATAACACTACAGAATATGAAGCTCTAATCCTTGGATTACGAGCCGCTTTAGCACTAAAGGTAAAAACATTATTAGTTTTTGGAGATTCTCAGATCATCATAAATCAAATTAATGAATTTTATCAAACACGAGATGAGAAACTTCATCCTTATAAGGAATATGTGTTAAAACTTATATCATTGTTTAATAAAGTAACTTTAGAAGTTGTTCCTAGAACTAGTAACCGCGTTGTCGATGCTATGGCTGCAACGGCTTCTTTGTTGCCTTTGGAGTTGGACGATGAATATGCTACTATTATCATCAAAAAACTCTAGGAACCTGCTTCTACTAAGTCATGTATGGAACCATTAGATGTTTTTTTGATTAATGAAGTTACCCCAGAACCGTGGTACATAGACATTTTTAATTTCTTACAAAATGGAACCTTCCCTGAAGGATTTGATAGAAACCAACGTAGATTGTTACGCAAGCGAGCTGTTCACTTCATAATAATTGGTAATACCCTTTATAGGAGATCCTTCGAAGGTATCTTATTAAGGTGTCTAAATTTTGAAGAGTCTAAGAAAGCCCTAAGTGAAGCTCATGATGGGTCTTGTGGAGGACATTTTAGTGGAAGTGCTATTTCTAGAAAACTTCTTAGAATAGGTTATTTATGGCCTTCAATGGAGAAAGATGCAAATGATTATGTGCATCAATGTGACAAATGCCAAAGGTATTCTGACCTTGTCCATGCTCCTGCCCAAGAACTCCAAACCATAGCATCCCCTTGGCCTTTCTCTAAATGGGGTTTAGACATTATTGGTAAAATCAACCCTGTTTCATCTGATGGTCACAAGTTCATCATAACTGCAACTGAATATTTTACAAAGTGGGTCGAAGCTATGCCTTTAGCTTCTTGCACAGGAATCCAAGTCTCAAAATTCATATTTAATCAAATCATCTACAGATTTGGAATTCCATCTAATCTTATTTCTGATAATGGAACATGTTTTAAAAATAAAGATATTAAGAAATTGTGTCAAAAGTATAAAATCCAACATAGATGGTCCACTCCTTACTATCCACAAGGAAATGGCCAAGCCGAAGCATCTAACAAAACCTTAATCAAAATCTTAAAAATAATGGTTAATAAAATAGGTCGTGACTGGCACATCCAATTATATCCTGCTTTGTGGGCTTATCGAACTAGCGTTCGTACTCCCACTCATGCTACACCTTTTGTCTTGGTATATGGTGCTGAAGCAGTTTTTCCCTTTCAATTAGAAGTTCCATCCCTATCACTTTTACTTCAAGATGCTGAAGTAGGAGATGAATATCATGCTAGCAGACTCAATCAACTAGAACTTCTGGATGAAAAATGCATTCATGCTTTAGAGCACCTTCGTGCTTACCAAGACAAACTTAAAAGATCATATGCTAAAAAAGTTCATAACAGATCATTTGAAATTGGAGATTTAGTTTTAAAAGAAAATCAGAGGAATACTAATGCAAGAAAAGACCTTAAAGGAAAATTCCAGCCCAATTGGTTGGGACCATTTATCATCACTCGCTAAATTTGGGTCGGTGCATATAGATTGGCTACCTTGGAAGGAAAATATCTCAAGGAACCCATGAATATTATGCACCTCAAACGATATTATGCATAGATCCAAATCTTCATCTTTGTACATATTTGTAAATAGGTTTGTCATGCACTTTCAAAAATGTTCCTCAAAATAGCCAAACAAATTACAAAATAAGAAAAATACAAAAATATTCCCAAAAAATTTAATCAAATTTTGCTAAAATAGCAAGTAATATTTTCCTTTATCTAGGATTAAATTCAGAAGTTATCTTGAACCACGCACTTAGAAATTCGTAAAATTAAATAATTTTTGATATCTGTTATTTTGATTATAAATCTCTCTTATATCAAAGAACACTATTTTCACTAAATAAATTTTTTGTTTATGAATGATGTTGCTACTTTTTGGAACCAAGACCCACACGTTACACATTAAAGATGATTTATTGCAATCTTCGAATAATGGTACTGCATAGTGAGTTTTAATGCTTTAAGCGAAAAGTTTTCCCTGCTATCCTCTCATGTGCATGATCTAGAATGAATGAGAAATTGGCAAAAGGACAAGATTCCATCCTACCCAAATAAAAATC
Source organism: Wollemia nobilis (assembly GCA_028583015.1). Taxonomy (NCBI): domain Eukaryota; kingdom Viridiplantae; phylum Streptophyta; class Pinopsida; order Araucariales; family Araucariaceae; genus Wollemia; species Wollemia nobilis. The sequence goes on from JAQPPZ010001870.1 coordinate 2,370,367, forward strand.
CCTTGCTCCACATCTAAGCTGAGCAAGTATCCCAAAAGAAAAATCAAGAAAAGATAAAAAGAAAAGTAATAAAATCCCCTTGTTCAAAACAAAATGAACAAAATCCCTACCCCTGAAAGTGAAGAAAAGAAGGAATACGGAACTTGAATCCCTGGAATTTCTCATTCAGTCGAAAATCATGAAGGTAAGCCCCATAACAGGTGATTTGTGCCCAACTTGCTTGACATTGGGTAATTCCTTTTCGCGTGGCGACATGTCTGTCACATTAGCGACCTTCTTTTGTACAGACCAATGTCCGCTTGTGGATTAGCTAGCTTTATGGTAATTTGACTCACATAGCAGTTCATTCCTAATGCATGCACAAAATCATGGTTAAAGAACATTTCACTTGCACACACATTGGTTTCATTAAGTTTGCTCCATCATTTATCTACTTAAAATCAGTAAACGAACTTTACAAAAGGCACACACATTTGCTATTTGAGAGATTTTGTATCATTATGATAGCATCAAAATGGAAATAAATGCACTTCACACACAAGGGTTCTAGATAAATTTGAATTTATTTTTTTTGAGATAAATTAAAATATTGCGTTGATATTTTATTAAATTTCTACATATCAAACTTAAAATTACAAAAATTCAAAAAAAATATATCTTTTTCGCAATGATGGTATTATTCCTAAGCAATTAGGGATTCCTTGCCTAGCGAAAACCATCTTCATAAATTTGTCATGTTAACAAAATATTCCAAATAACTCAAAAATATTATATCTAAAGTTACATATTCATCCTGCATTGCATTTTGGTTTTACTACGATGATGGTATTATTCCTAAGCGATTAGGAATTCCTTACCTAGCGAAAACCATCCTTCTAATTTTTCATGCCCAAAAATTCATCGTAAGCATCTATAAAACCTTTTGCATATGTGATACAATGATTTACACAACATTAATTTTGCATTTTACAAAAATATTTTTTATCCTGCATTTTCATGATGACTTTTTGCGATGATAGTATTATTCCTAAGTAATTAGTGATTCCTTGCTTAGCAAAAGCCATCGTTCGACGTTTGTATGCCCAAAATTACATATTTTTGATCAACAATCAATACATCTCATCCTATCAAAAAGCCTTAAGAATTTTCTTAAGCACCCAACCATTTCATTTAGCAATATCAAAATACACCTCATAACAAGATCAACTTCATGACTTAACGAGCTTAGATCTCCACAACAATCACATAACAACGCCACATCCTTCGAGGTTTATTGCTAAATTCACATTTCCTATTTTTAGAAACAACAAAACCATTTTACACATCTTAATGCAATTTTACATCAAATCATTTTATCAAATTTAAAATACAACTCTTTAAAATCAAAATGCAAAATTAATCATCAAACACATTGACACATAAGGCAAAAGATCAAAATCTATATATATCATCAAAAAAGTATATATATACAATAGTAGATTGGTATGCCACAATAGCCATCATCGGCATACTCAATCATCCAAAAATACATCATCAATACATCATCAAAAGTCCAATCCTCATGACTGTCCAACACCCCTGGTGCTCTGTGCATCGTCACCTCCAGGAGGTGGAGGAGCCTAAGCCGCAGTAGTCTCTTGAGTGGAAGACTAGGATCTCTGACTTGCCCGAGTCAACGACTCGTACATCGCTAGGAGAGGTACTCTCTATCCCTCTAGGATGGTCATGAAGTACATCACCTGGTAGAAAGCAACTCACCTAAAAGCCCTGTAGAGCATATCCACTATCCCTCCCACTCCTCTCTATGCCTACACCCTCACCTGGGCTAACTCTACCTCTAGCATCTCAATGTGCATCCTCTAGGAGGCATTAGTCTCCATGCACTAGATCTGCTCTATGTGTCAATCCTGCCATCGTGCACTCAGAGCTCTTTTTCTCTCTAGAAAGTGAACAATAAAAATGAAAATGAAATTTCTTATTTTGTTTCTCTATTTAAGTCAACCTAAAAATTTCCTTTTTTTTGAATTTTCATTAATTTGTCGAATTAATGCAAAAATCGAAGGGGGCAGCATAATAAGACGTCAAAATAACAAAGTTAAAACAATGAACTAAAAATGCATACAATTTTTTTTTTGCTACCTCAAAAAACATGCCATTTCATCTTTAACGACTTTTTCAAAAAGTCGCTAAAGAGGGGGCAAAATGTAGCACCTTAAATTTGACGCACTTAAATTGATTAACTCAGTAAAAACATTAAAATTGATAAAAACATCAAATTTACCTAAGTCTACCCGAAAATCATTCAAAATTAGCAAAAATCCATTTGCCTCGATTTTTGCACCCTCAAACCAATGTTGTTTTGACCGTTGGGCAAAATCGCCTGACTTTCAGCAAAATCGCTTGAGCGGCTAGCAAAATCGTCAAGCGATTTTGCTCAAAAATAGAATTTTCCCAAGTTTGCAAAATGCCAAAAATTCATTTCAAACCGCATTTTTGAGTTTGGAAAGAGGTTGTAACGACGGATTCTGGCGAGATTAGGTAGGGGGCAAACATAGGAGGGATCCCAACTCCCTCCCTATTTTGGCCTAACCTCCTGATTTCCCAGATTTGCCCCTAATCCTATTTAATCCCCCTCTAATTCATTTTTTGGGCTGACTCCCTAATTGCAAAGCATGCTAAGTGATCCCCTGAGTAGATAGCAGAATTGAGAAGCCATTAGTATAATCTTCCCATCTTCAATTTGCCCGTATTTGCCTAAAATCCATCATTGTCCCATTACCCTCTTTAGCAAATTTTCACTTGCAGGTTGCAGTCAAAATCGCACAACGAACGGCGAAATCATAGAACAATCGACAGAATCGTGCTATGAGCAGGCGGAGTAGGTGTGCGATTTCGTAGAAAATAGTAGTGATCTTGCTGACTTGGCAGTGATTTTGCTCATAGATCATCTAGGGGCAAAAACCTTTATTCTATTTGTTCTTCTTCCTTCTCTTCCATTTTATTTAGTTATTTAATTATATTTTCATTAATTCAGCAATGCATCTCGGGTATTCACCATCATGTTAATCAATTTTTAATTTAAATCTGCATTTTGCTTACATAAAATTCATGAACATTTAGACTCTTGTACTTACATCTATTACAAACCTTTTCTATCTTTCATTTAGTTGAAAAGGAATGCTTAAATAGGAAACATATCAAAGTTTGAATCATATTTGTGCCAGAAAACCATTTTGTGTCTTGTGTTTTGTTGCTACAAAATTGCAACGAAATCGCTTGCGATTTCAGCAAATTGTTGAGCGATTTTGCCTGGAACAACAACGATTCTCGCCAAAATAGCAGTGATCCTGCTCTCGCATCAAAAAAATCAGAATCTTCATCAGACATCTCGATTCGGTATGTTTTGAATTTCTTTTAAGCATAGAATTAGCAATTGCATTTGTCATTTCTATTCCTGTCTGTTGTTTTCATCAAAAAAGTAAAAAAAAATCGCATCATAGATAGGTTAGTTGCATTTCAAAGGCCAACCTTAGGTGTTTGTATGAGTGATCCAAAAATGAACATATTAAACCTCATTCTCAACCTAGGTGCAGAAACTGCCATCAAAAGTTTCCTGGTGAACCCACAATTCGTCAAAAAATCACCACAAGAAGGCACGATCAAGTGCCTCTCTTTCGAGGTGTAGCTCTATCATTTTCCATTCCCCTCTGAGGCGCGGATCCATCAGCCTAGAGGAAAGGAGTGCAAAAATTTTAGGCCTACACTACTATACAGTTGGTAACAGGACGAGCATTAGTTGCTCACATGTTCTCTGTGATCTTCCTTACCTCTATACTTGTTGAATTTCGGTATTTTGAAGCGATAGGGGTAAGGAGGAATAGGGAATGATGGATCTACTGGCTCATTTCATAGTTCATCATAGAAAGGATTTTTTGGCCCGTAGCTAGAGGTGCATAGGTTCAACATTTTGACTTCATCTCGCAAGAGTTGATGTTCAGATGTCATAGGAGTTGAAGGTTGGGCTATAATAGGCTGACCTTGTGTATGTGGTGGGTATTGGTATTGTTTTTATTCACAATAATGTGGGGAATATTGTTGTGCTTGATCATGATAAGGTGGGTATTGGGTGAAATATGTTGTTGTGTCTACAGGCACACTAGGTTGTGGGGTATGCATCTGTTGAGAATAATAATACTGTGACTAACCAACCTACGATTGTGGCACAAGAACTTGTTGGTTTGGATCTTGTTGTACTAATTGGACCATGGATGGCGATGACCAAATTGGAGTAGGCATAAAGAAGCTAGGTGTAGCTGGTGGTGGTGTAGGTGTCGGTGCTACTAGTTCTAGGGGTGGTCGAGACGATGTATTAAAAGATGGGATCTATCTCTGCCCTGGAGGGTAGGAAGTAGGAAAGCTAAACTATGTGGAATAATTTGGTTGATTAGGTACATACGCTACTGGTGTTGGTCCATATGTAGGATGGATATGGGTAGTGGGAGCTTGAAAGGGCATAGGTGGCAGTATCCTAAAGGTAATCGTAGGTAAAGGTGGCTCCAAGGGTTGGGCATCATGCACTCCAAATACCTATGAGATGGGTGGGAAGGTTACTGAAAAGGTGGGATAAGATGCTAAGATAGGAGCTTGGGTTGAGGGAAAAGTGTAAGTGTATAATCCCATTTTATTTCATGTATCTTGATCCTAAAGATGCTGTTGGGAAGTACTATTAGATATGGTAAAGAATGGATCTTGAGAAGAGGATGGTTGGTACTCTTATGAGTACGGGCGTGAGGATTGCGGTAATGCTTGTGGTTCCTATCGAATAAGAATATGTTGTGTAGTTTGGAAGGATGGATTCTAGCTTCCTACAGTGGATTAGGATGGACAAGACACCATTTCTATGGTAGGGATGAATGATGCGACCTACAGACAGGTACGATTTAGAAGGGAGGAATTATTCTCAAATAAGGATTGAGATATGTTATGGAAAAAGGGGTGTGAAAAGGTGGGTGATGTAGGCATGACCTCCTCATCTACGATGAAGGCTGGAGAAGACTATCCTGGTTTAGTGTAGATTACATGGTCATAGAATGTAGTCAAGGGATTAGGTTAGGATAGGGCTGTAAAGTGTGGATAATCCTCTGCAAGTAAAGTAGCTAGAATTTCACTCAAAGTAGCGAGACCCTAGACCTTTTGACATGTGTGCTCTGGAAGAACCCATAGGAGTTCCATTTTATCTAGCCATGACTTCTATCCCTCAGAATCCAAATACACCCATAAAGCACTATAAGCCTAAATCACATTCTAAATCACCATCACCTAAAGCATGTGATAATGTATCAATAAAAATAAAAGAACCATCCTCTTCTAAAGGAATATCTAATCCTTTTCCTAAACCTGTAGTGACTGAATTTCCTATAGACCCTACAGAGCTTAAATTTTCAACTTCTAAGAAAAATGATAAAGAACAAAAGCCATCTACCTCATATGCAGTTTTAGATGAAGGATTAGTAGATTTATCCTCCATTTTGGCACCAATTGAAGAAGTTAATCTAGCTATGCAAGATTCTAAGATATTATCTGAGTCTTCCTCATCTCCTTGCACTTTTGGAGTACCTAATAAAGGGAACATTTATCATATTGTGAGATCTATATTTATATCTGGAGGATATGATTTTGGAAAGTATTCAATATTACAAATTTCAATTGATCCAAATGAATTTACCAAATGTTAATTTTTTTGATAAATATGTAATACCAAAAGAAATAATGTGCAATTTGGGATATAGAGGTAAAGTCTTAGGACCTTATCAAAAGGGTATAAGAGAACCTTTAGAATTTATTGAATGGCCAGCCCGTTGTGGTCTTGGACTGATCCCCATAAAAACTAAGCCATTTCCATACAAGGATGATGACAATATCATGACATATCATGAATACATAGAATTAAAAGCAATGTCTAGAAAAGTGCATACATGTAACATGTTAACATTAGTATATCCGTCCATGATTGCTTCTATGGATGAATGTTTAGAAGGTGACATATATCACAATGTGTCTTTAGAAGAAAATTTTCAAAACCAGTATTTCTTTAATGGATCCATGCCATGCATAGCCCATATAGAAGAATGTAATCCTCAAGAGGAATTAGCTAAATGCACTTTGGAAGAATTACAAGAAATGGGTGTATCTCCCGCACCACAAAATTTTGAAAGAGACTTGAACATTGTTGTAGACAATTTTCTAAAAGTTAACATTGGTACAGAAGAAAATCCTCATATGGTCAAAACTGGATTCGAATTGAGTGAAGAAAAATAAATATTATACATAGAATTTCTCAAAGAATAATCAGATGTCTTTGCATGGACATATGAAGATATGCCTGGCTTAGATCCTTCTGTAGTCATGCATCATCTAGTAGTGCACCCTGATTCTAAACCAGTAAAGCAAAAATTAATAAATATGCATCCTAAAGTCGCACTATTAGTCAAAGGTGAATTATAAAAGCTCTTAACATCATTTTCATACAAGAAATTGATTATGTCGAATGTATTTCTAATGTTGTTCCAATCACTAAGAAAGAAGCCACAAAAATTAGGGTTTGCACAGACTTTAGAGATATTAATGTGGCATGCCCTAAAGATGATTTTCCTCTCCTTAATATGGATCAAATCATAGACTTTACTGTTGGGAGTGAAATGTTATCTCTTATAGATGGTTTTTCAAGATAAAACCAAATTAGAATTGCTCCTGAAGACCAAGCAAAAATGGCTTTCATCACACCTTGGGGAACTTTTTGTTGGAAAGTTATACCTTTTGGTTTAAAGAATGCTGAAGCAACATATCAAAGAGCCATGACATATATCTTTCATGATATGATGTATGATATTTTATATGATTATGTTGATGACATCATAGCTAGATAAAATGAAGAAGATGATCACATTAGAGATTTAAGGAAAGTATTTGATAGACTAAGAAAGCATATAATACGCTTAAATCCAGATAAATGTGTATTTGAGGTGAAATATGGAAAGTTATTAGGAGTTATAATTTCTATAAGAGGTATAGAAATAGACCCTCTAAAAATTAAAGCTATTCATGATATGCCATATCCTAAGAATATATCAAAATTAAGAAGTTTGCAAGGAAAATTACAAGCTATTCGTCGCTTCATAGATAAGTTGGCAGATAGGATAGAATATTTCCTTAAATTTCTTAAGAAGAATGTATCCTTTCAATGGGATAAAGAGTGTCAAGAAGCCTTTAACAGCATTAAGAAATACCTTCTTAATCCTCGAGTGCTTGTTTCTCGTAAACCAGACCAACCTTTTATTTTGTATATTTCAGCTTCAAAACTTACACGTGAAGCTATGTTAGCTCAAATTGATAAAGAAAATAAAGAACAAGCAACATATTATATAAGTAGGACTTTAAAAAATAATGAGACAAGGTGTACTCCATTGGAAGAATTATGTTTAGCAGTAGTATTTTCAAAGAAAACATTGTGCCATTATATGTTAAGTCAAACGACATATGTCATGGCTAAATCTGATCCATTAAGATATTTAATGAGTAGACTATATCTGTCAGGACACACAGCTAAATGGGTTCTTGCTCTTAGTGAGTTTTAACTCATATTTATTGGCCTAAAATCTATAAAAGGCCAAGTTATAGCAGATAAATTTGTTGCTGCTCCTGTGGAATCTACTCAGCCTATGAGCATCAAATTTCCTGATGAATGCCTCAACTTGGAAGAGGATCACTCGAAAACTTGGACATTATTTTTTGATGGAGGTAGATGTATGAGTGGAGCAGGTTCAGGTATTATATTAAAATCTCCTCAAAAGCACCTAATCCCTTTATCCTTTAAATTACAATTTGCTTGTACTGATAACACTGCAGAATATGAAGCTATAATCCTTGTATTATGAGCCGCTTTAGCACTAAAGGTAAAAACATTATTAGTTTTTGGGGATTCTCAGCTCGTCATAAATCAAATTAATGAATTTTATCAAACATGATATGAGAAACTTTGTCCTTATAAGGAATGCGTGTTAAAACTTATATCATTGTTTAATAAAGTAACTTTAGAAGTTGTTCCTAGAACTAGTAACCACGCTCTCGATGCCATGGTTGCGGTGACTTCTTTGTTGCCTTTGGAATTGGATAATGAATATGCTACTATTATCATCAAAAAACTCTAGGAACCTACTTCTACTAAGTCATGTATGGAACCATTAGATATTTTTCTAATTAATGAAGTTACCCCAAAACCGTGGTACATAAAAATTTTTAATTTCTTACAAAATAGAACCTTCCCTAAAGGATTTGATAAAAACCAATGTAGATTGTTACGCAAGTGAGTTGTTCGCCTCGTAATAATTGGTAAAACCCTTTATAGGAGATCCTTCGAAGGTGTCTTATTAAGGTGTCTAAATTCTAAAGAGTCTAAGAAAGCCCTAAGTGAAGCTCATGATGGGTCTTGTGGAGGATATTTTAGTGGAAGTGCTATTTCTAGAAAACTTCTTAGACTACGTTATTTCTAGCCTTCAATGGAGAAAGACACAAATGATTATGTGTGTCAATGTGACAAATGCCAAAGGTATTCTGACCTTGTCCATGCTCCTGCCCAAGAACTCCAAACCATAGCATCCCCTTGGCCTTTCTCTAAATGGGGTTTAGAAATTATTGGTAAAATCAACCATGTTTCATCTGATGGTCACAAGTTCATCATAACTGCAACTGAATATTTTACAAAGTGGGTCAAATCTCTGCCTTTAGCTTCTTGCACAGGAATCCAAGTCTCAAAATTCATATTTAATCAAATCATCTGTAGATTTGGAATTCCGTCTAATCTTATTTATGATAATAGAACATGTTTTAAAAATAAAGATATTAAGAAATTGTGTCAAAAGTATAAAATCCAACATAGATAGTCCACTCCTTACTATCCAAAAGGAAATGGCCAAGCTAAATCATCTAACAAAACCTTAATCAAAATATTAAAAAAAATGGTTAATAAAACAGGTTGTTATTGGCACATCCAACTATATCCTAATTTTTGGGCTTATCGAACTAGCGTTTGTACTCCCACTTGTGCTACACCTTTTGTCTTGGTATATGGTGTTGAAGCAGTTTTTTCCTTTCAATTAGAAGTTACATCCCTATCAATTTTACTTCAAGATGCTGAAGTAGGAGATGAATATAGTGCTAGCAGACTCATTCAGCTAGAACTATTGAATGAAAAATGCGTTCATGCTTTAAAGCACCTTCGTGCTTACCAAGACAAACTTAAAATATCATATGCTAAAAAAGTTCATAACAGATCATTTGAAATTGGAGATTTAGTTTTAAAAGAAAATAAGAGGAATACTAATGCAAGAAAAGACCTTAAAGGAAAATTCCACTCAATCGGATGGGACCATTTATCATCACTGCTAAATTTGGGTCAGGTGCATATAGATTGGCTACCTTGGAAGGAAAAGATCTCAAGGAACCCATGAATATTATGCACCTCAAATGATATTATGCATAGATACAAATCTTCATATTTGTACATATTTGTAAATAGGTTTATCAGGCCCTTTAAAAAATGTTCCTCAAAATAGCCAAACAAATTACAAAATAAGAAAAATACAAAAATATTCCCAAAAGCTTTAATAAAATTTTGCTAAAATAGCAAGTAATATTTTCCTTTATCTAGGATTAAATTTAGAAGTTATCTTGAACCACACACTTAGAAATTCATAAAATTAAATAATTTTTGATATCTGTTATTTTGATTATAAATCTCTCTTATATCAAAGAACACTATTTTCACTAAATAAATTTTTTGTTTATGAATGATGTTGCTACTTTTTGGAACCAAGACCCACACGTTACACATTAAAGATGATTTATTGCAATCTTCGAATAATGGTACTACATAGTGAGTTTTAATGCTTTAAGAAAAAAATTCCCTACTATCCTCTCATGTGCATGATCTAGAATGAATGAGAAATTGGAAAAAGGACAAGATTCCATCCTACCCAAATAAAAATCCCTTGCTCCACATCTAAGCTGAGCAAGTATTCCAAAAAAAAAAAAAAAAAAAAGATAAAAAGAAAAGCAATAAAATCCCCTTGTTCAAAACAAAATGAACAAAGTCCCTACCCCATGAAAGTGAAGAAAAGAAGGAATACGGAGCTTGAATCCATGGAATTTCTCATTCAGTAAAAAATCATGAAGGTAAACACCATAACAGGTGATTTGTGCCCAACTTGCTTGACATTGGGTAATTCCTTTTTGCATGGTGACATGTCTGTCACATTAGCGACCTTCTTTTGTACAGACCAATGTCTGCTTGTGGATTAGCTAGATTTATTGTAATTTGAATCACATAGTAATTCATTCCTAATGCATGCACAAAATCATGGTTAAAGAACATTTCAGTTGCACATACATTGGTTTCATTAAGTTTGCTCCATCATTTATCTACTTAAAATCACTAAACAAACTTTACAAAATGCACACACATTTGCTATTTGAGATATTTTGTATCATTATGATAGCATCAAAATGGAAATAAATGCACTTCACACACAAGGGTTCTAAATAAATTTGAATTTATTTTTTTTGAGATAAATTAAAATATTGCGTTGATATTTTATTAAATTTCTACATATCAAACTTAAAATTACAAAAAATAAAAAAAATATATCTTTTTGCAATAATGGTATTATTCCTAAGCAATTAGGGATTACTTGCCTAGGGATTCCTTACAAAAATAGTTTGTATCTTGCCTTTTCATGATGACTTTTTGCAATGATAGTATTATTCCTAAGTAATTAGTGATTCCTTGCTTAGCAAAAGCCATCATTCGACGTTTGTATGCCCAAACTTACATATTTTTTATCAACAATAAATACATCTCATCCTATAAAAAAGCCTTAAGAAATTTTCTTAAGCATCCAACCATTTCATTTAGCAATATCCAAATACACCTCATAACAGGATCAACTTCGTGACTTAACGAGCTTAGATCTCCACAACAATCACATAATAGCGCCACATCCTTCGAGGTTTATTTCTAAATTCACATTTCCTATTTTCAGAAATAGCAAAATCATTTTACACATCCTAATGCAGTTTTACATCAAATCATTTTATAAAATTTAAAATACAACTCTTTAAAATCAAAATGTAAAATTAATCATCAAACACATTGACACATAAGGAAAAATATCAAAATCTATATATATCATCGAAAAAGCATATATATACAATAGTATATTGGTATGCCACAATAGCCATCATCGACATACTCAGTCATCCAAAAATACATCATGAATACATCATCAAAAGTTCAATCCTCATGAGTGTCCAACACCCCTGGTGCTCTGTGCATCGTCACCTCCAGGAGGTGGAGGAGCCTGAGTCGTAGTAGTCTCTTGAGTGGAAGACTAGGATCTCTGACTTTCCTAAGTCGGTGGCTTGTACATCACTGGGAGAGGTACTCTCTATCCCTCTAGGATGATTGCGATACATCGCCCGATAGAAAGCAACTCACCTAGAAGCCCTGGAGAGCATACCTGCTATCCCTCCCACTCCTCTCTGTGCTTGCGCCCTCGCCTGGGCTAACTCTGCCTCTAGTGTCTCAATGTGTCCTCTAGGAGGCATTAGTATCCATGCACTAGATCCACTCTATGTCTCAATCCTACCATCGTGCACTCAGAGCTCTTTTTCTCTCTGGAAAAGTGAACAGTAAAAATGAAAATGAAATTTTTTATTTTGTTTCTCTATTTAAGTCAACCTAAAAATTTCCTTTTTTTTGAATTTTCATAAATTTGTCAAATTAATGCAAAAATCGAAGGGGGCAGCAAAATAAGATGTCAAAATAACAAAGTTAAAACAATGAACTAAAAATGCATATAATTTTTTTCTGCTACCTCGAAAAACATGCCATTTCATCTTTAACGACTTTTTCAAAAAGTTGCTAAAGAGGGGGTAAAATGTAGCACCTTAAATTTGACGCACTTAAATTGATTAACTCAGTAAAAACATTAAAATTGATAAAAACATCAAATTTACCTAAGTCTACCCAAAAATCATTCAAAATTAGCAAAAATCAATTTGCCTCAATTTTTTCTCCCTCAAACCAATGTTGTCTTGACCATTGGGCAAAATCACCTGAATTTCAGCAAAATCGCTTGAGCAGCTAGCAAAATCGTGAAGCGATTTTTCTCAAAAATAAAAATTTCCCAAGTTTGCAAAATGCCAAAAATTCTTTTCAAACCGTGTTTCTGAGTTTGGAAAGAGGTTGTAATGATAGATTCTGGAGAGATTATGTAAGGGGCAAACATAGGAGGGATCCCAAATCCCTCCCTGTTTTTGCCTAACCTCTTGATTTCCTATATTTTGCCCTAATCCTATTTAATCCCCCCTCTAATTCATTTTTTGGGCTGACTCCCTAATTGCAAAGCATGCTAAGTGATCCCCTGAGTAGATAGCAGAATTGAAAAGCCATTAGTATAATCTTACCATCTTCAATTTGTCTGTATTTGCCTAAAATCCATCATTGTCCCATTATCCTCTTTAGAAAATTTTCACTTGCAGGTTGTAGTCAAAATCACACAACAAACGACGAAATCGCAAAACAATCGACAGAATCGTGTTGTGAGCAAGCAAAGTAGGTATGAGATTTCATAGAAAATAGCAGTGATCCTACTGACTTGGCAACGATTTTGCTCACAGATCATCTAGGGGCAAAAACCTTTATTCTATTTTTTCTTCTTCCTTCTCTTCCATTTTATTTAGTTATTTAATTATATTTTCATTAATTCAGCAATGCATCTTCGGTATTCACCATCATGTTAATCAATTTTTAATTTAAATATACAATTTGCTTACATAAAATTCATGAACATTTAGACTCTTGTACTTACATCTATTACAAACCTTTTCTATCTTTCATTTAGTTGAAAAGGAATGCTTAAATAGGAAACATATCAAAGTTTGAATCATATTTGTGCCAAAAAACCATTTTGTGTCTTGTGTTTTTTTGCTACAAAATTGTAGTGAAATTGCTTGCGATTTCAAAAAATTGTTGAGTGATTTTTCCTGGAACAATAGTGATTCTACCAAAATAGTAGCGATCCTTCTCTGCATCAAAAAAATTAGAATCTTCATCAGGCATCTCGATTCAGGTATGTTTTGAATTTCTTTTAAGCATAGAGTTAGCAACTGCATTTGTCATTTCTATTCCTGTCTATTGTTTTCATAAAAAAAGTAAAAAAAAATGCAGTATAGATAGGTTAGATGCATTTCAAGGGCCAATATTAGGTGTTTGTATCAGTGATCCAAAAATGAACATATTAAACCTCATTCTCAACCTAGGTGTGGAAACTACCATAAAAAATTTCTTGGTGAACCCACAATTCGTCAAAAAATCACCACAAGAAGGCACAATCAAGTGCCTCTTTTTTGAGGTGTAGCTCTATCATTTTATATTCCCCTTTGAGGTGCGGATCCATCAGCCTAGAGGAAAAGAGTGTAAAAATTTTAGGCCTACATTACTATACAGTTGGTAACAGGACGAGCAGTATTTGCTCACATGTTCTCTGGGATCTTCCTTACCTCTATACTTGTTGAATTTTGGTATTTTGAAGTGATAGGGGTAAGGAGGAATAGGGACTAATGGATGTACCGGCTCATTGCATATTTCATCATAGAAATTCTTTTGTGGTCCGTAGCTAGAGGTGCTCAGGTTCAACATTTTGATTTAATCTCGCAAGAGCATAGGAGTTGAAGGTTGGGCTATGATAGGCTGACCTTGTGGATGTGGTGGGTATTGGTATTGTTTTTCTTCACAATACTCTAGGGAATATTGTTGTGCTTGGTCATGATAATGTAGGTATTGGGCAACATATGTTGTCGTGTCTACAGGCACACTAGGTTGTGGGGTATGCATCTATTGATAATAATAATACTATGACTAAGAAACCTATGGTTGTGGCACGAGCACTTGTTGGTTTGGAGCCTATTGTATTGATTGGACCATGGGTGGTGATGACCAAATTGGAGGAGGCATAAAGAAGCTAGGTGTAGCTGGTGGTGGTGTAGGTTTCAGTGCTACTAGTGCTAGGGGTGGTCGAGACAAGGTATTAAAATATGGGATCTATCTCTGCCCTAGAGGGTAGGAAGTAGAAAGCTAAACTATGTGGAATAATTTGGTTGAGTAGGTACATACGCTACTGGTGTCCGTCCATAGGTAGGATGTATATGGGTAGTGGGAGCTTGAAATGGCATAGGTGATAGTACCCTAAAGGTCATCATAGGTAAAGGTGGCTCCAAGGGTTGGGCGTCATGCACTCCAGATACCTGTGAGATGGGTGGGAAGGCTTCTAAAAATGTGGGATAAACTGCTAAGACAGGAGCTTGGGTTGAGGGGAAAGTGTAAGTGTATACTCCCACTTGAGTTTATGTCTCTTGATCCTGAAGAGGCTGTTGGGAGGTACCCTCAAATATGGTGAAGAACGGATCTTGAGAACAGGATGGTTGGTACTCTTGTGAGTATAGGAGTGAGGTTTGTGGTAATGCTTGCGGTTCCTATTGGATAAAAATCTATTGTGCAGTTTGGAAGTATGGATTCTAGCTTCCTATAGTGGATGAGGATGGGTTAGACACCATTTCTATGGTAGGGACGAATGATACGACCTCTAGATGGGTATGGTTTAGAAGGGAGGAATCATTCTCAAATAGGGATTGAGATATATTTTGGAAAAAGGGGTGTGCAAATGTGGGTGATGTAGGCATGACCTCCTCATCTACGATGAATGTTGGAGGATACTGTCTTGGTGTAGTGTAGATTAAATGGTCATAGAATGTAGTCGAGGGATTAGGTGAGGATAGGACTGGAAAGAGCGGATAATGATCTGCGAGTGAAGTAGTAAGAATTTCACTCAAAGTAGCGAGACTCTATACCTTTTGACATGTGTGCTCTAGAAAAACCCATAGGAGTTCCACTTTGTCCAGCCATGACTTCTATCCCTTAGAATCCAAATACACCCATAAAGCACTATAAGCCTAAATCACATTCTAAATCACCATCACCTAAAGCATGTGATAAAGTATCAATAAAAATAAAAGAACCATCCTCTTCTAAAGGAATATCTAATCCTTTTCCTAAACTTGTAGTGATTGAATTACCTATAGACCATATAGAGTTTAAATTTTCAACATCTAAGGAAAATGATAAAGAACAAAAGCCATCTACCTCATATGCAGTTTCAGATGAATGATTAGCGGATTTATCCTCCATTTTGTCACCAATTGAAGAAGTTAATCTAGCTACGCAAGATTCTAAGATATTATCTGAGTCTTCCTCATCTCCCCGCACTTTTGGAGTACCTAAGAAAGGGAGCATTTCTCATATTGTGAGCTCTATATTTATATCTACAGGATATGATTTTGGAAAGTATTCAATATTACAAATTTCTATTGATCAAAATGAATTTACCAAATGTTATTTTTTTGATAAATATGTAATACCAAAAGAAATAATGTGCAATTTGGGATATAGAGGTAAAGGCAATTTCTAGACATATCATGACATATCATGAATACATAGAATTAAAAGCAATTTCTAGAAAAGTGCATACATGTAACATGTTAACATTAGTATATCTAGACAAGATTACTTCTATGGATGAATTTTTAGAAGGGGACATATATCATGATGTGTCTTTGGAAGAAAATTTTCAAAACTAGTATTTCTTTGATGGATCCATGCCATGCATAGCCCATATAGAAGAATGTAATCCTAAAGAGGAATTAGCTAAATGCACTTTGGAAGAATTACAAGAAATGGGTGTATCTCCTGCACCACAAAATTTTGAAAGAGACCTGAACATTGTTGTAGACAATTTTCTAAAAGTTAACATTGGTACAGAAGAAAATCCTCATGTGGTAAAAACTGGGATCCGAATTGAGTGAAGAAAACAAATATTATAAATAGAATTTCTCACAAAATATTCATATTTCTTTGCATAGACATATGCAGATATGCCTGGCTTAGATCCTTCTGTAGTTATGCATCATCTAGTAGTGCACCCTAATGCTAAACCAGTAAAGCAAAAATTAAGAAAGATGTATCCTAAAGTCACACTATTAGTCAAATGTGAATTAGAAAAGCTCTTAACATCATTTTCATACAAGCAATTGATTATGCAGAATGGATTTCTAATGTTGTTCCAGTAACTAATAAAGAAGCCACAAAAATTAGGGTTTGCACAGACTTTAGAGATATTAATGTGGCATGCCCTAAAGATGATTTTCATCTCCCTAATATGGATCAAATCATAGAATTTACAGCGAGGAGTGGAATTTCATCTCTTATGGATGGTTTTTCAGGATACAACCAAATCAGAATTGCTCCTGAAGACCAAGCAAAAATGACTTTCAGCACACCTTGGGGAAATTTTTGTTGGAAAGTTATACCTTTTGGTTTAAAGAATGTTGGAGCAACATATCAAAGAGCCATGATGTATATCTTTCATGATATGATGGATGATATTTTACATGATTATGTTGATGACATCATAGCTAGATCCAATGAAGAAGATGATCACATTAGATATTTAAGGAAAGTATTTGATAGACTAAGAAAGTATCTAATACGCTTAAATCCAGATAAATGTGTATTTGGGGTGAAATATGGCAAGTTATTAGGAGTTATCATTTCTATAAGATGTATATAAATATATCCTCTAAAAATTAAAGCTATTCATGATATGCCATCTCCCAAGAATATATCATAATTAAGAATTTTGCAAGGAAAATTACAAGCTATTCATCGCTTCATTGATAAGTTGGCGGATAGGACAGAACCTTTCCTTAAATTGCTTAAGAATAATGTATCCTTTCAGTGGGATAAAGAGTTTTAAGAAGATTTTGACAGCATTAAGCAATACCTTCTTAATCCTCTAGTACTTGTTTCGCCTAAACCAGATGAACATTTTATTTTGTATATTTCGGCTTCAAAACTTGCACGTGGAGCTATGTTAGCTCAAATTAATAAAGAAAATAATGAATGAGCAACATATTATATAAGTAGGACTTTAATAAATTATGAGACAAGGTATCCTACATTGGGAAAATTATGTTTAGCAGTAGTATTTTCAACGCAAAAATTATGCCATTATATGTTAAGTCAAACGACATATGTCATGGCTAAATCTGATCCATTAAGATATTTAATGAGTAGACCATATATGTAAGGACGTATAGCTAAATGGGTCATTTCTCTTAGTGATTTTGAACTCACATTTATCAGCCAGAAATCTATAAAAATCCAAGTTATAATAGATCAATTAGTTGCTGCTCCCGTGGAATCTACTCAGCCTAGGAGCATCAAATTTTCTGATGAATGCCTCAACTTGGAAGAGGATCACTCAGAAACTTGGACATTATTTTTTGATGGAGCTAGATGTATGAGTGGATCGGGTGTAGGTATTATATTAAAATCTCCTCAAAAGCACCTAATACATTTATCCTTTAAATTACAATTTGCTTGTACTGATAACACTACAGAATATGAAGCTATAATCCTTGTATTATGAGTCGCTTTAGCACTAAAGGTAAAAACATTATTAGTTTTTGGGGATTCTTAGCTCGTCATAAATCAAATTAATGAATTTTATCAAACATGATATGAGAAATTTTGTCCTTATAAGGAATGTGTGTTAAAACTTATATCATTGTTTAATAAAGTAACTTTAGAAGTTGTTCCTAGAACTAGTAACCGCGCTCTCGATGCCATGGTTGCGGCAACTTCTTTGTTGCCTTTGGAATTGGATGATGAATATGCTACTATTATCATCAGAAAACTCTAGGAACCTACTTCTACTAAGTCATGTATGGAACCATTGGATATTTTTCTAATTAATGAAGTTACCCCAAAACCGTGGTACATAAACATTTTTAATTTCTTACAAAATAGAACCTTCCCTAAAGGATTTGATAAAAACCAATGTAGATTGTTACGCAAGTGAGTTGTTCACCTCGTAATAATTTGTAAAACCCTTTATAGGAGATCCTTCGAAGGTGTCTTATTAAGGTGTCTAAATTCTAAAGAGTCTAAGAAAGCCCTAAGTGAAGCTCATGATGGGTCTTGTGGAGGATATTTTAGTGGAAGTGCCAAAAAGTATAAAATAAAACATAGATAGTGCACTCCTTACTATCCAAAAGGAAATGGCCAAGCTGAATCATCTAACAAAACCTTAATCAAAATATTAAAAAGAATGGTTAATAAAATAGGTTGTGATTGGCATATCCAATTATATCCTGCATTATGGGCTTATCGAACTAGCATTCGTACTCCCACTTGTGCTACACCTTTTGTCTTGGTATATGGTGCTAAAGCATTTTTTCTCTTTAAATTAGAAGTTCCATCCCTATCACTTTTACTTCAATATGCTGAAGTAGGAGATGAATATAGCACTAGTATACTCATTCAGCTAGAACTTCTGGATGAAAAATGCATTCATGCCTTAGATCACCTTCGTGCTTACCAAGACAAACTTAAAAGATCATATGCTAAAAAATTTCATAACAGATCATTTGAAATTGGAGATTTAGTTTTAAAAGAAAATTAGAGGAATACTAATGCAAGAAAAGACCTTAAAGGAAAATTCTAGCCCAACTGGCTGGGACCATTTATCATCATTGCTAAATTTGGGTCAGGTGCATATATATTGGCTACCTTGGAAGGAAAATATCTCAAAGAACCCATGAATATTATGCACCTCAAATGATATTATGCATAGATCCAAATCTTCATCTTTGTACATATTTGTAAATAGGTTTATTAGACACTTTCAAAAATGTTCCTCAAAATAGCCAAACAAATTACAAAATAAGAAAAATACAAAAATATTCCCAAAATATTTAATTAAATTTTGCTAAAATAGCAAGTAATAATATTTTCCTTTATCTAGGAATAAATTCAGAAGTTATCTTGAACCACGCACTTAGAAATTCATAAAATTAAATAATTTTTGTTATCTATTATTTTGATTATAAATCTCTCTTATATCAAAGAAAACTATTTTCACTAAATAAATTTTCTATTTATGAATGATGTTGCTACTTTTTGGAACCAAGACCCACATGTTACACATTAAAGACGATTTATTGCAATCTTCGAATAATGGTACTACATAGTGAGTTTTAATGCTTTAAGAAAAAAGTTTTCCCTGCTATCCTCTCATGTGCATGATCTAGAATGAATGAGAAATTGGCAAAAGGACAAGATTCCATCCTACCCAAATAAAAATCCCTTGCTCCACATCTAAGCTGAGCAAGTATCCCAAAAAAAAAATGAAAAGATAAAAATAAAAGCAATAAAATCCCCTTGTTCAAAACAAAATGAACAAAGTCCCTACCTCCTAAAAGTGAATAAAAGAAGGAATATAGAGCTTGAATCCATGGAATTTCTCATTCAGTCAAAAATCATGAAGGTAAACCCCATAACAGGTGATTTGTGCCCAACTTGCTTGACATTGGGTAATTCCTTTTCCCGTGGCGACATGTCTGTCACATTAGCGACCTTATTTTGTACAGACCAATGTCTACTTGTGGATTAGATAGATTTATGGTAATTTGACTCACATAGCAATTCATTCCTAATGCATGCACAAAATCATGGTTAAAGAACATTTCACTTGCACACACATTGGTTTCATTAAGTTTGCTCCATCATTTATCTACTTAAAATCACTAAATAAACTTTACAAAAGGCACACACATTTGCTATTTGAGAGATTTTGTATCATTATGATAGCATCAAAATGGAAATAAATGCACTTCACACACAAGGGTTCTAGATAAATTTGAATTTATTTTTTTTTAGATAAATTAAAATATTGCATTGATATTTTATTAAATTTCTACATATCAAACTTAAAATTACAAAAAATTAAAAATATATATATTTTTTGCAATGATGGTATTATTCCTAAGCAATTAGGGATTCCTTGCCTAGCGAAAACCATGTTCATAAATTTGTCATGTTAACAAAATATTCCAAATAACTCAAAAATATTATATCCAAAGTTACATATTCATCCTACATTGCATTTTGGTTTTACTGCGATGATGGTATTATTCCTAAATGATTAAAAATTCCTTACCTAGCAAAAACCATCCTTCTAATTTTTCATGCCCAAAAATTCATCGTAAGCATCTATAAAACCTTTCGCATATGTGATACAATGATTTACACAACATTAATTTTGCATTTTACAAAAATATTTTTATCATGCATTTTCATGATGACTTTTTGTGATGATAGTATTATTCCTAAGTAATTGGCGATTTATTGCTTAGAAAAAGATATTGTTCGATGTTTGTATGTCCAAACATACATATTTTTGATCAACAATCAATAAATCTCATCCTATCAAAAAGCCTTAAGAAATTTTCTTAAGCACCCAACCATTTCATTTAGCAATATCAAAATACACCTCATAACATGATTAGCTTCGTGACTTAACGAGCTGAGATCTCCACAACAGTAACATAATAGCACCACATCCTTCGAGGTTTATTGCTAAATTCACATTTCCTATTTTCAGAAACAACAAAACCATTTTACACATCCTAATGCAATTTTACATAAAATCATTTTATCAAATTTAAAATACAACTCTTTAAAATCAAAATGCAAAATTAATCATCAAACACATTGATACATAAGGAAAAAGATCAAAATCTATATATCATTGAAAAAGTATATATATACAATAGTAGATTGGTATGCCACAATAGCCATCATCGACATACTCAGTCATCCAAAAATACATCATCAAAAGTCCAATACTCATGACTGTCCAACACCCCTGGTGCTCTATGCATCGTCACCTCCAGGAGGTGGAGAAGCCTGAGCCGCAGTAGCCTATCGAGTGGAATATTGGGATCTCCGACTTGCTTTATTCGACGGCTCGTACATCACTAGGAGAGGTACTCTCTGTCCCTCTAGGACGATCATGAAGTACATCGTATAGAAGCCCTGGAGAGCATATCTACTATCCCTCCCACTCCTCTTTGTGCTTGCGCCCTTGCCTAGGCTAACTCTACATCTAGCATCTCAATGCGCATCCTCTAGGAGGCATTAGTCTCCATGCACTAGATCTGCTCTATGTGTTAATCCTGCCATCATGCACTCAAAGCTCTTTTTCTCTCTAGAAAAGTGAACAGTAAAAATGAAAATGAAATTTTTTATTTTGTTTCTCTATTTAAGTCAACCTGAAAATTTCCTTTTTTTCAAATTTTCATTAATTTATTGAATTAATGCAAAAATCGAAGGGGGCAACATAATAAGATGTCAAAATAACAAATTTAAAACAATGAACTAAAAATGCATATAATTTTTTTTTTGCTACCTCAAAAAACGTGCAATTTCATCTTTAACGACTTTTTCAAAAAGTCGCTAAAGAGGGGGAAAAATGTAGCACCTTAAATTTGATGCACTTAAATTGATTAACTCAATAAAAACATTAAAATTGATAAAAACATCAAATTTACCTAAGTCTACCCAAAAATAATTCATAATTAGCAAACTATTTACCTCGATTTTCATGCCCTCAAACCAATGTTGTCTTGACCATTGGGCAAAATCGCCTGAATTTCAGCAAAATCGATTGAGCGGCTAGCAAAATCATCAAGCGATTTTGCTCAAAAACAAAATTTTCCCAATTTTGCAAAATGACAAAAATTCGTTTCAAACCGCATTTTTGAGTTTGAAAAGAGGTTGTAATGACGGATTCTAGCTAGGGGGCAAACATAGGAGGGATCCCAACTCCCTCCCTGTTTTGGCCTAACCTCTTGATTCCCTAGATTTACCCCTAATACTATTTAATCCCCCCTCTAATTCATTTTTTGGGCTGACTCCCTGATTGCAAAGTGTGCTAAGTGATTCCCTGAGCATATAGTAGAATTGAGAAGCCATTAGTATAATCTTCCCATCTTCAATTTTCCCATATTTTCCAAAAATCCATCATTGTCCCTTTACCGTATTTAGCAAATTTTAACTTGCAGGTTGCAGTCAAAATCGCACAGCGAACAAAAAAATCACAGAACAATCGACAGAATTGTACTACGAGCAGGCGGAGTAGGTGTGCGATTTCGCAGGAAATAGCAGTGATCCTGCTGACTTGGAAGTGATCCTGCTGACTTGGCAATGATTTTGCTCACAGATCATCTGGGGGCAAAAACCTTTATTCTATTTTTTCTTCTTCCTTCTCTTCCATTTTATTTAGTTATTTAATTATATTTTCATTAATTCAACAATGCATCTTGGGTATTCACCATCATGTTAATCAATTTTTAATTTAAATATACATTTTTCTTACATAAAATTCATGAACATTTAGACTCTTGTACTTACATATATTAAAAATATTTTCTATCTTTCATTTAGTTGAAAAGGAATGCTTAAGTAGCAAACATAGCAAAGTTTGAATCACATTTGTTCCAGAAAACCATTTTGTGTCTTGTGTTTTGTTGCTACAAAATTACAATGAAATCGCTTACGATTTCAGCAAATTATTGAGAGATTTTACCTGGAACAACAGTGATTCTTCCAAAATAGTAGCGATCCTTCTTTGCATCAAAAAAAATAGAATTTTCATCAGACATCTCGATTCAGGTATGTTTTGAATTTCTTTTAAACATAGAATTAGCAACTGCATTTGTCATTTCTATTCATGTCTGTTGTTTTCATAAAAAAAGTAAAAAAAATTGCATCATAGATAGGTTAGTTGCATTTCAAAGGCCAATATTAGGTGTTTGTATGAGTGATCCAAAAACAAACATATTAAACCTCATTCACAACCTAGGTGCAGAAACTACCATCAAAAATTTCTTGGTGAACCCACAATTCGTCAAAAAATCACCACAAGAAGGCACGATCAAGTGCCTCTCTTTCGAGGTGTAGCTCTATCATTTTTCATTCCCATCTGAGATGCGGATCCATCAGCCTAAAGGAAAGGAGTATAAAAATTTTAGGCCTACACTACTATGTAGTTGGTAATAAGACGAGCAGTAGTTGCTCACATGTTCTCTGGGATCTTCCTTACCTCTATACTTGTTGAATTTTTGTATTTCGAAGCAATAGGGATAAGGAGGGATAGGGACTAATGGATGTACTAGCTCATTTCACAGTTCATCATAGCAAGGATTTTGTGGCCCATAGCTAGAGATTCATAGGTTCAACATTTTGACTTCATCTCATAAGAATTGATGTTCGGGTGTCATAGGAGTTGAAGGTTGGGCTATGATAGGCTGACCTTGTGGATGTGGTGGGTATTGGTATTATTTTTATTCACAATACTGTGGGGAATATTGTTGTGCTTGATCATGATAATGTGGGTATTGGGCGACATATGTTGTCATGTCTACAGGCACATTATATTGTGAGGTATGCATCTATTGATAATAATAATACTGTGACTGAGCAAATTGTGATTGTGGCACGGGCACTTGTTGGTTTGGATCCTGTTGTACTGGTTGGACCATGGGTGGTGATGACCAAACTGGAGGAGGTGTAAATAAGCTAGGTGTATCTAGTGGTGGTGTAGGTTTCAATTCTACTAGTGCTAGGGGTGGTTGAGATGAGGTATTAAAATATGGGATCTATCTCTACCCTGGAGGGTAGGAAGTAGGAAATCTAAACTGTGTGGAATAATTTGGTTGAGTTGGTACATACGCTATTGGTGTCGGTCCATAGGTAGGATGGATATGGGTAGTGGGAGCTTGAAATGGCATAGGTGGTGGTATCCTGAAGGTTGTTGTAGGTAAATGTGGCTCCAAGGCTTGGGCGTCATGCACTCCGCATACCTATGAGATGGGTGGGAAGGCTGCTAAAAAGGTGGGATAAGCTACTAAGATAGGAGCTCGGGTTAAGGGGAAAGTGTAAGTGGATACTCCCACTTGAGTTTATGTCTCTTTCTCCTGAAGAGGTTTTTGGAAGGTACCCTTAGATATGGTGAAGAATGGATCTTGAGAAGAGGATGGTTGGTACTCTTGTGAGGAGTACGGGTGTGAGGTTTGCATGAATGCTTGTGGTTCCTATCAAATAGGAATCTGTTGCGTAGTTTGGAAGGATGGATTCTAGCTTCCTACAATGGATGAGTCTGGGTACAACACCATTTATATGGTAGGGATGAATGATGTGACCTCTAGACGGGTACGGTTTTGAAGGGAGGAATCATTCTCAAATAGGGATTTGAGATATATTATGGAAAATGGGTGTGCAAAGGTGGGTTATGTAGGCATGACCTCTTCATCTACAATGAAGGATGGAGGATACTATCGTGGTGCATTGTAGATTACATGGTCATAGAATGTAGTCAAGGGATTAGGTGAGGATAGGGATACAAAGAGCAGATAATCCTCTATGAGTGAAGTAGTGATAATTTCACTCATATTTGACGTCTCGATATGAGGTATCATGTGTGTGAATTGTGCATCAGATTCTATATGTGAATTAGATGTATCTATAATCCTCTCCTTCATTATATAAAGAGTAAGAGTAGACAGACTAGAGGAAGGAGAAGCCCATTCCTCCATAGAGCATGATTTTTCACGCGTTCTACTATGGGTGACCATAGGCATAGTGGCATGTGTCAAAGAGATTTTTTAATAATAAACCCTGTGTGATGTAGACTTAAGTGTGTCTACTATGAGTGTAAAACAAGTGACATGATGTGTGTACCAAAACAATATATAGTGTGGTGTGTTGAGACTGGTCTGTGATCATGTAAATAATGGTAGACCGGAATCAATTCTAAATGCTAAGAAAATAAAAGTGTTATGTTCATTTTGTGTGTTAAAGTGTTCATAGTCCCTATGTAGAATCAAGGGTAATGAAGTGAATACTCTAACAAATTGGAAATATCATCAATAAAAAACCTCCTACAATACCCAAATATGCACAGGATAGAATGGTATCACAACGTGCGAATGGTGACCTGTATGGAAGGTGCAGTAAAATGGTATCCTAAATGGGTGGAACTCACTATGCTGAACTGAGTTTACAATATCCTCTCATGAGAAGAGGTCACACTATCTAAAACCTACTACCTGCATACCCATGCTTTCACTTCATCCTCGGGCAGGCTTAGTCAAGAATGATAGTACAATTCCACAAATTATACTAGCCTTATGGATGAAGGCGTTAAATCCTATTCCACTCTGTAGGTAACCACTGGTGATGAAATCCAGGGCCTAGTCACAAGAGTAGGGGGTCTTTGATGATGAAATCCAAAAAACCGCTCTTATGGGGCTACTAGGTGTCTAAGGGGGTGAGCTGATGGAGAGTGAAAGTCGATCCACACCATTCTCGAGTGATGGATTGGGGATGAAGTCCAATCTCACCACTTGTTTAAGATACCAAGTAAATGTGTGTGGGTTTTTGTTTTACTATCGATGTTTACAAGATAAGAAGCTACCTACTTGCCTTTTCAAAAGAAAACTAATCCCAATGCCTTTTCAAAAGCAAATGATTATATAGATTAAAATATTTGTAAATAAATGAGCTAACCTAAATGTCTTTGTGAAGCAAACTAATCTACTTTGCAAAATATAGAAACATGTAATCCAAATGTGTATGGAGTAAAAGGGATTATGAAACCTTAACTTGCACTTTCAGAATGTAAACATACTTTCAAAAATATAAAGGGGGATTAGAGACCCTAATTTCACTTTGGAATGTACAATTCCTTTTAGGAATGTAAGCTATGAACAAAGGAAGAACAACTTAGGCTTTATGCTATATGTAAAGACAAGACAAATGCAAATTTACATGAGAAATAAATTTTATACACTTACTAGAAAGTTGCAGGTCCTAAAATTTTTAGAAACCCTAATGCTTTAACTACTTTGCAATGAAACCAAAACTAGGCCTAGTAATGGTCATTCAACTAATTAACGCATTTATACTTCCAAAAATTTGCAACAAAGGTAGAAAAAGTGAAAATACCTATATTATGATGCTAAGGGGGGTTTCCTTGGCCCCTAAAAAGATCACCCCATCTGATTTGGAGGTTTTTGATGTGTCTATGCTCAAATCACAACACAAGTCATGAATTTGACCTAAATCGTAGTGTGGATCATGAATCAGGTGCAGAGGCTTCAAATCAGATATATGCTATCCTAGGACACTTCCTAGGGATTTAAAGGCTTCAATGAAGCACAATTTTTGTACCTTCAAATATAGAAACAAAAGATAATGTTAGATTTATAAGAAAAGTGAATCTAAGACTATCCATTGTGGCGATCCCACCGGGCATGCCAGAATGAAATGGGTAGAAAATGATATTTGATAATTTAATACATAAACATAAATGATGCATTAAAAAAAGAAATTGTATTCCATTGATGTTAATGAGCATGTTTGTTTTTTTAACATGGTGGAATCGATAGCCACCATGAATTCGGGTAGGCTGTCCAACTTTTATGGTCGCCACAATATTCTACGTTGTCCACCCCAAAAGCTGCCACATAGATCTTCACATAGTCTGCACCTATTTTTATAGGTCTAACCTAGATGTAGATTGCATTACCTTAGCACAATTCATAAGGTTCCTACAAGACAACTTCACATTTGAAGAATAGCATTACATGACACCTGATCAATTGGATCCCATTAATGATATACATAAATTATTTCAAGAAAATTAATATCTACTATTACCTAGTGTGTGATTATTTATGTTTAATTGCTTTATCTACGTGTCCTAGATAAACAAAAAAAAATCAATCTAAAAATAGTAATTTAATTTAATTAGTTAGGTATATATAAATAATATATATACCCCAAAACCTAGCACATATATATAACATATATATCTACGAAATCAACTTAATTCAAAATGCCTAAATTAAGGAATGGTAAAGAAACTGAGAATGAAATAGAAGATCAAAAACTAGAGCAAGAACGAGAACCATACCGAGAAAAAAATAATAATGAAGAAACTTGGTCTGAAGAAGAATATGTTTCTTTAGATCATGACAATGGCAGTGAGGATGTAGAACTTAGTCAACCTAAATTAAATTCTAAAGACAATCTTAAGTTTGAATCCATTGAAAATTTTATATCTTTTATGAGAGATAATATGGATGATATTAATCAAGCAATAGAAGTAGAGAAGCAAGGAAAAGGAAACCTAGTAGATGCTTTTATAGCCACACTTAAAGTGCATAAAAACCCCTTATATTACATGGAATCTAGTGAGGATCAAGACGAAACACCAAGAAAAAATATGATACATATATATCAGAGGCCTCAGAAACAAACAACTCAAGCCTCTAAGATTCCTCTTAATAATGTTAGAAAAAATTCTAAGCAACATACCTTTGCTTCTATACTTTCCCAAGCCCTTAATCAATAACAGAAGGGCAAACAAGTGCAAAAGAATAATTATCAAAAGATTATTCCACCATCTACTTGTTGTGGTGCGGGTAAATACCCGGGCGGTAGAGGCCGACCCGTGTCCCCCCCTCCCCCCGAGATATGGTATAGTTAGGAATGTCCTATGGTCGGTAGAGGTCGACAAGGCTCCATTCCTCCTATGCCCAACCTATTGAAAGTGGCACCTCGAAAAGGGTTTTTTCCACTATAAATTAGTTTTACCCAGGTGTTTTAGGTGAGTTAGAGAGGAGAGGGCAATCCTCCAAGGGAGGTCCCAAGTTCAATCTCTACCCTACCAAAAAGTTGAATTGGGTATCTAAAATCCAATTGATAAGGGGAGGGGAGTGACGGTACTTTGATGGTGTAACCCCGCATGGTCTCCGACAAGGTGGCTAAGGGTAGAAAATATATATATATTATTCCACCAAGAGAACATTGTCTCAATGGAAAATCCTAATACAGTTGCACCTAATTATTATCAAGGATATAATGATACGATGCAACCAAACCAGTTTGGTGGACATAAAGTGTTGGAAGCAATGGTAAAGCAATTGGCTTCCTTCTTAGACCAAATGGATCCTTACCATCCCTCATACAACTATCAAGAGATGTGTAGTCAACCCTTGGATCCCATAGTAATAGCTCAACCTTACCCTAAGCATTTCCCTATGCCAGTGTTCACTATATACAGGAATTGAAGATCCCATCGATCATTTACGCATGTTTATAATAGCATGTCATGATGTCTCACATGATGATTTACTGATGCTTAATATGTTTCTTAAAAGTTTAGGAGGCATAGCCTTGGAATGGTAGTATCAAATTCCTAACAACTCCTTAAGAAATTTTGAAGAAACAGCTGAGATGTTTGTACATCAATTTAGTGCCTACATAGAGAGACGTGACTATTAAAGATTTGTACAATCTTAAGCAAGGTAAATATGAAATTTTTGCAAAATTCCTAAGTGGAGACAACTTTTAAGAAAGTTGCATTTTGCATTACCACAAAGAGAAATGCTAGACATATTCATAAATAATTTGCAAGAACAATTGTCCTATGAAATTTCCATGGCTACTATAACATATTTTGACCAAGCTATTGACCTAGGGAGAAGGGTAGAGAGCACCCTTATTAGAAGAGGTCAATATAAAAAGAAATATGAAGATAAAAATTCTAAAAATTAGTATAAGAACAAGCAAGTAGTCGATGACGGAGTTACCGATAGTAGGAATAATTAGAATATCAACCTTACTAAAGTTGTGAAGAATTTCATACTAAAAGCCCCTAATAAACATCCAAGAGAGTTTACCAGATTAAATCAACCATTACATATGATTTTACCTCAGTTATTAGAACAAGGCTTAATTTGGTTGCCTAAAATAAGACAATCCGATACAACTGTAGCGGGGTTTAGAGTTGATTTGCACTGTAATTTTCATAGAGTTGATGGACATTCAAAAAATTTATGTAAAAGGTTAAATCATATGATTCAAGATTTAATTTATAAAGGAGATATGGAGGTAGAGAAATTTCCTCCTAGAAATATCCAAAATGATGCTAAAAACAACCCCAAAAATAGAATGCAAATGAAAATTTGGATATTTTTCAACATCCTTTACCAAAACATGGTAAAGAAGCTATAAATCAAGTAGAACAACATAATGTTCCCCATACAACTAGATATGTGGGAACTATTAGTGGTTTTATACCTCATCAAAATTTACAAAAGCCATATGCTACTACGGCATCTCAGATGACTGTCAGACCCTTAAGAGATTGTCAAATAACAATTGTAGAGAGTAATGAAGGGAATAGTGAAGGAAGTTATGATGAAATTTAAATGAATATCACTTAAAATAATTCAAATAGTTCAGAAGATGAATCTGAAGCAATCACTCCTATTACAGATTAGATGGTTCTAGAAGAACCATTTCCAAGAAGAGTGACCACTAGACCATCGTCACAACAGTGGCTCTCAAATGAACAAGTACAAAATGCAAGACCTCATAGCAATTTTGTGGGGACCATAGGAGTGGTTACAAGGCAACAGGCCCAAAACCAGAATTCACAAGACGAAAGTGATAAAGCAAACCCATTCATTATAAAAAATCCTAAAAAAGGAAATAATGTGTTTGGTTCACAACAGAGGACACCCTATGATATTAATGAACAATTATCTACCATTACAGCGAGAATTTCTCTTATAGACATTTTGAGAATTTCTCCCACTCATAGAGATGAATTAATGAAAACTCTAAACAAAATGATGGTTTCAAAATATATTGAACCAAACGCTATAGTAAATGTTGTAACTTTAAATGAAGTAAACTTCATAGATTTCAAAGGTAAGGAAATACCTCCTCAAAGTATGTTTGGAGATAATCCTTTATATATTACAACAATGATTGGAGATGTAGGAGTTAAAAGAGTTCTAATAGATAAAGGATCTTCACTAAATATATGCACTTATGATTTTTTTCAAAGATTTGGGTTTAAGAAATAAGACATGCAAAAAATTGAGATGCTTATTAAGGCATTTAATGATGAGACTCAAGAAATGTGTGGAGTAATGAAAATCCCATTGCAATTTGGTCCACATATTTTGGATACGACTGTGTTTGTTGTACCTTGCTTTTCATTATACAATATTCTTTTGGGTTGACCTTAGATCAATGCAATGAGAGAAGTTCCTTCCACATTACATCAATGTGTAAAATTTGAATTTAAAAATCAATTGGTTATCATCCATGGAGACCCTAGACCTTTTGACATGTGTGTTCTGGCAGAACCCATAGGAGTTCCATTTTTTCCAGCCATGACTTCTATCCCTTAGAATCCAAATACACCCATAAAGCACTATAATCCTAAATAACATTCTAAATCACCATCACCTAAAGCATGTGATAAAGTATCAATAAAAATAAAAGAACTATCCTCTTATAAAGGAATATCTAATCCTTTTCCTAAACTTGTAGTGAATGAATTACCTATAGACCCTACAGAGTTTAAATTTTCAAAATCTAAGGAAAATTATAAAGAATATAATCCATCTACCTCATATGCAATTTCAGATGAAGGATTAGCGGATTTATCCTCCATTTTGGCACCAATTGAAGAACTTAATCTAGCTACGCAAGATTCTAAGATATTATCTGAGTCTTTCTCATCTCCCCATACTTTTGGAGTACCTCAGAAAGGGAGCATTTGTCATATTGGGAACTCTATATTTATATCTGCAGGATATGATTTTGGAAAGTATTCAATATTACAAATTTGAATTGATCAAAATGAATTTACCAAATGTTATTGTTCTCATAAATATGTAATACCAAAAGAAATAATGTGCAATTTGGGATATAGAGGTAAATACTTAGGACCTTATCAAAATGGTATAAGAGAACCTTTAGAAGTTAAAGAATTCTGGAGCAACATATCAAAGAAACATGACATATATCTTTCATGATATCATGTATGATATTTTACATGATTATGTTGATGAGATCATAGCTAGATCCAATGAAGAAGATGATCACATTAGAGATTTAAGGAAAGTATTTGATAGACTAAGAAAGTATCTATAATACGTTTAAATCCATATAAATGTGTATTTGGGATGAAATCTAGCAAGTTATTAGGAGTTATCATTTCTATAAGAGGTATAGAAATAGATCCTCTAAAAATTAAAGCTATTCATGATATGCCATCTCCTAAGAATATATCAGAATTAAGAAGTTTGCAAGGAAAATTACAAGCTATTCGTCGCTTCATAGATAAGTTGGTGGATAGGACAAAACCTTTCCTTAAATTGCTTAAGAAGAATGTATCCTTTTAGTGGGATAAAGAGTTTCAAGAAGTTTTTGACAACATTAAGCAATACCTTCTTAATCCTTCATTGCTTATTCTGCCTAAACCAGACCAACCTTTTATTTTGTATATTTTGGCTTCAAAACTTGCACTTGGAGCTATGTTAGATCAAATTTATAAAGAAAAGAAAGAATGAGCAACATATTATATAAGTAGGACTTTAATAAATTATGAGACAAGGTATACTCCATTGGAAAAATTATGTTTAGCAGTAGTATTTTCAATGTAAAAATTGTGCCATTATATGTTAAGTCAAACAACATATTTCATTGCTAAATCTGATCCATTAAGATATTTAATGAGTAGACCATATCTGTCAAGATGCACAGCTAAATGGGTTCTTGCTCTTATTGAGTTTGAACTCATATTTATCGACCAAAAATCTATAAAAGTCCAAGTTATAGCAGATCAATTAGTTGTTGCTCTTGTGGAATCTACTCAGCCTTGAGCATCAATTTTCCTGATGAATGCCTCACCTTGGAAGAGGATCACTTGAAAACTTGGACATTATTTTTTGATGGATATAGATGTATGAGTGGAGCAGGTGTAGGTATTATATTAAAATATCCTCAAAAGCACCTATACCCTTTATCCTTTGAATTACAATTTTCTTGTACTAATAACACTGCAGAATATGAAACTCTAATCCTTGGATTACGAGCTGCTTTAGCACTAAAGGTAAAAACATTATTAGTTTTTGGAGATTCTTAGCTCGTCATAAATCAAATTAATGAAGTTTATCAAAAATGAGATGAGAAACTTTGTCCTTATAAGGAATGTGTGTTAAAAATTATATCATTGTTTAATAAAGTAACTTTAGAAGTTGTTCCTAGAACTAGTAACTACACTGCCGATGCTATGGTTGTGACGACTTCTTTGTTGCCTTTGGAGTTGGACGATGAATATGCTACTATTATCATAAAAAAACTCTAGGAACCTACTTCTACTAAGTCGTGTATGGAACCATTAGATGTTTTTCTAATTAATGAAGTTACCCCATAACCGTGGTACATAGATATTTTTAATTTCTTACAAAATAGAACCTTCCCTGAAGGATTTGATAGAAACCAATGTAGATTGTTATGCAAGCGAGCTGTTCACTTTGTAATAATTGGTAACACCCTTTATAGGAGATCGTTCGAAGGTATCTTATTAAGTTGTCTAAATTCTGAAGATTCTAAGAAAGACGTAAGTGAAGCTCATGATGGGTCTTGTGGAGGATATTTTAGTGGAAGTGCTATTTCTAGAAAACTTCTTAGAATAGGTTATTTCGATCATTCAATGGAGAAAGACACAAATGATTGTGTTTCAATGTGACAAATTCCAAAGGTATTCTGACATTGTCCATGCTCCTACCCAAGAACTCCAAAACCTATTTAGACATTATTGGTAAAATCAACCCTATTTCATCTGATGATCACAATTTCATCACAACTGCAACTAAATATTTTACAAAGTGGTTTGAAGCTATGCCTTTAGCTTCATGCATAGGAATCCAAGTCTCAAAATTCATATTTAATCAAATCATCTATAGATTTGGAATTCCATCTAATCTTATTTCTGATAATATAACATGTTTTAAAAATAAATATATTAAGAAATTGTGTCAAAAGTATAAAATCCAACATAGATAGTCCACTCCTTACCATCCACAAGGAAATGGCCAAGTTGAATCATCTAACAAAAACTTAATCAAAATCTTAAAAATAATGGTTAATAAAATAGGTCGTGATTGACACATCCAATTATATCCTGCTTTGTGGGCTAATCGAACTAGCGATCGTACTCCCACTGGTGCTACACCTTTTATCTTGGTATATGGTGCTGAAGCAGTTTTTCCCTTTCAATTAGAAGTTCCATACCTATCACTTTTACTTCAAGATGTTGAAGTAGGAGATGAATATCTTGTTAGCAGACTCAATCGACTAGAACTACTAGATGAAAATGCATTCATGCTTTAGAGCACCTTTGTGCTTACCAAGACAAACTTAAAAGATCATATGCTAAAAAAGTTCATAACAAATCATTTGAAATTGGAGATTTAGTTTTAAAAGAAAATCAGAGGAATACTAATGCAAGAAAATACCTTAAAGGAAAATTCCAACCCAACTGGCTAGGACCATTTATCATCACTACTAAATTTGGGTCAAGTGCATATAGATTGGCTACCTTGGAAGGAAAAGATCTCAAGGAACCCATGAATATTATGCACCTCAAACAATATTATGCATAGATCCAAATCTTCATCTTTGTACATATTTATAAATAGGTTTATCAAGAACTTTAAAAAATGTTCCTCAAAATAGCCAAACAAATTACAAAATAAGAAAAATACAAAAATATTCCCAAAAGCTTTAATCAAATTTTGCTAAAATAGCAAGTAATATTTTCCTTTATCTAGGATTAAATTTAGAAGTTATCTTGAACCACACACTTAGAAATTTGTAAAATTAAATAATTTTTGATATCTATTATTTTGATTATAAATCTCTTACATCAAAGAACACTATTTTCACTAAATAATTTTTTTGTTTATGAATGATGTTGCTACTTTTTGGAACCAAGACCCACACGTTACACATTAAATATGATTTATTGCAATCTTCGAATAATGGTACTGCATAGTGAGTTTTAATGCTTTAAAAAAAAAGTATTCCCTGCTATCCTCTCATGTGCATGATCTAGAATGAATGAGAAATTGGTAAAAGGACAAGATTCCATCCTACATAAATAAAAATCCCTTGCTCCACATCTAAGATGATCAAGTATCCAAAAAAAAAAATGAAAACATATAAAGAAAAGCAATAAAATCCCCTTGTTCAAAACAAAATGAATAAAGTCCCTACCCATTGAAAGTGAAGAAAAGAAGGAATACGAAGCTTAAATCCATGGAATTTTTCATTCAGTCGACAATCATGAAGGTAAGCCCCATAATAGGTGATTTGTGCCCAACTTTCTTGACATTTGGTAATTCCTTTTCGCATGGTGATATGTCTGTCACATTAGCGATCTTCTTTTGTACAGACCAATGTATGCTTGTGGATTAGCTAGATTTATGGTAATTTGACTCACATAGAAATTCATTCCTAATGCATGCACAAAAGAATGGTTAAAGAATTGCACACACATTGGTTTCATTAAGTTTGATCCATCATTTATCTACTTAAAATTAGTAAACAAACTTTACAAAAGGCACACACATTTTTGAGAGATTTTGTATCATTATGATAGCATCAAAATGGAAATAAATGCACTTCACACACAAGGGTTCTAGATAAATTTGAATTTATTTTTTTTGAGATACATTAAAATATTGCATTGATATTTTATTAAATTTCTACATATCAAACTTAAAATTACAAAAATTCAAAAAAATATATCTTTTTCACAATGATGGTATTGTTCCTAAGCAATTAGAAATTCCTTGCCTAGCGAAACCATCTTCATAAATTTGTCATGTTAACAAAATATTCCAAATAACTCAAAAATATTATATCTAAAGTTACATATTCATCCTGCATTGCATTTTGGTTTTGCTGTGATGATGGTATTATTCCTAAACGATTAGAAATTCCTTACCCAGTAAAAACCATCCTTCTAATTTTTCATGCCCAAAAATTCATCGTAAGCATCTATAAAACCTTTTGCATATGTGATACAATGATTTACACAACATTAATTTTACATTTTACAAAAATATTTTTTATCCTTCATTTTCATGATGATTTTTTGCGATGATAGTATTATTCCTAGGTAACTAGCGATTCCTTGCTTAGCAAAAGCCATCGTTCGATGTTTGTATGCCCAAAATTACATATTTTTGATCAATAATCAATACATATCATCCTATCAAAAAGCCTTAAGAAATTTTCTTAAGCACCCAACCATTTCATTTAGCAATATCAAAATACACCTCATAACAGGATCAACTTCATGACTTAACAAGCTTAGATCTCCACAATAGTCACATAACAACGCCACATCATTCAAGGTTTATTGCTAAATTCACATTTCCCATTTTCAAAAATAAAAAAACTATTTTACACATCCTAATGCAATTTTACATAAAATCATTTTATCAAATTTAAAATACAACTCTTTAAAATCAAAATGGAAAATTAATCATCAAACACATTGACACATAAGGAAAAATATCAAAATCTATATATATCATCAAAAAAGTATATATATACAAAAGTAGATTGGTATGCCATAATAGCCATCATTGGCATACTCAATCATCCAAAAATACATCATCAATACATCATCAAAAGTCCAATCCTCATGACTGTCCAACACCCCTGGTGCTCTGTGCATTGTTTCCTCTAGGAGGTGGAGGAGCCTGAGCCGTAGTAGTCTCTCGAGTGGAAGACTATGATTTCTGACTTGCCTAAGTCAGTAGCTTGTACATCACTGGGAGAGGTACTCTCTGTCCCTCTAGGATGATTGCAAAGTACATCTCCTGGTAGAAAGTAACTCGCCCAGAAGCCCTAGAGAGCATATATGCTATCCCTCTCTCTCCTATTTGTGCGTGTGCCCTCGCCTGGGCTAACTCTGCCTCTAGCGTCTCAATGCGTCCTCTCGAAGGCATTAGTATCCATGCACTAGATCCGCTCTATTTTTCAATCCTACAATCATGCACTCAGAACTCTTTTTCTCTCTAGAAAAGTGAACAGTAAAAATAAAAATGAAATTTTTTATTTTATTTCTCTATTTAAGTCAACTTGAAAATTTTATTTTTTTTGAATTTTTATAAATTTGTCGAATTAATGCAAAAATTGAAGGGGGCAGCATAATAAGACGTCAAAATAACAAAGTTAAAACAATGAACTAAAAATGCATATAATTTTTTTTGCTACCTCAAAAAATGTTCCATTTCATCTTTAACGACTTTTTCAAAAAGTTGCTAAAGAGGGGGCAAAATGTAGCACCTTAAATTTGACGCATTTAAATTGAACTCAGTAAAAACATTAAAATTGATAAAACATCAAATTTACCTAAGTCTACCCAAAAATCATTGAAAATTAGCAAAAATCCATTTGCCTCAATTTTCGTGCCCTTAAACCAATGTTGTCTTGACCATTGGGCAAAATCGCCTGACTTTCAACAAAATCACTTGAGCGGCTAGAAAAATCATCAAGCGATTTTTCTCAAAAACAAAATTTTCCCAATTTTGCAAAATGCCAAAAATCCATTTCAAATCGCGTTTTTGAGTTTGAAAAGAGGTTGTAATGACGGATTCTGACGAGATTAGGTAGGGGGAAAACATAGGAGGGATCCCAACTCCCTCCCTATTTTTGCCTAACCTCTTTATTTCCCATATTTTCCCCTAATACTATTTAATCCCCCCTCTAATTCATTTTTTGGGCTGACTCCCTGATTGCAAAACGTGCTAAGTGATCCCCTGAACAAATAGTAGAATTGAGAAGCCATTAGTATAATCTTCCCATCTTCAATCTTCTCATACTTGCCTAAAATCCATAATTTTCCCATTACTCTCTTTAGCAAATTTTCACTTGGAGGTTGCAATCAAAATCGCACAGCGAACGACAAAATCACAAAACAATTGACAGAATCGTGCTGCAAGTAGGCAGAGTAGGTGTGAGATTTTGTAGAAAATAACAGTGATCCTACTGACTTGGAAGCAATCTTACTGACTTGGTAGTGATTTTGCTTATAGATCATCTGGGGGCAAAAACATTTATTCTATTTTTTCTTCTTCGTTCTCTTCCATTTTATTTATTTATTTAATTATATTTTCATTAATTCAGCAATGCATTTCGGGTATTCACCATCATGTTAATCAAATTTTAATTTAAATATACATTTTGCTTACATAAAATTCATGAACATATAGAATATTGTACTTACATATATTACAAACCTTTTCTATCTTTCATTTAGTTGAAAAGGAATGCTTAAATAGATAACATATCAAAGTTTGAATCTTATTTGTGCTAAAAAACCATTTTGTGTCTTGTGTTTTGTTGCTACAAAATTGTAGTGAAATCGCTTGCGATTTCAAAAAATTGTTGAATGATTTTCTTGGAACAATAGTTATTCTACCAAAATAGTAGCGATCCTTCTCTGCATCAAAACAATCAGAATCTTCATCAGGCATCTCTATTCAGGTATGTTTTGAATTTCTTTTAAGCATAGAGTTAGCAACTGCATTTGTCATTTCTATTCCTGTCTATTGTTTTCATAAAAAAAGTAAAAAAAAAATGCAACATAGATAGGTTAGATGCATTTCAAGGGCCAATATTAGGTGTTTGTATCAGTGATCCAAAAATTAACATATTAAACCTCATTCTCAACCTAGGTGTGGAAACTACCATCAAAATTTTCCTGGTGAACCCACAATTCGTCGAAAAATCACCACAAGAAGGCATGATCAAGTGCCTCTCTTTCAAGGTGTAGCTCTATCATTTTACATTCCCCTCTGAGGTGCAGATCCATCATCCTAGAGGAAAGGAGTGTAAAAATTTTAGGCCTACACTACTATACATTTGGTAATAGGACGAGTAGTAGTTGCTCACATGTTCTCTGGGATCTTCCTTACCTC
Source organism: Wollemia nobilis (assembly GCA_028583015.1). Taxonomy (NCBI): domain Eukaryota; kingdom Viridiplantae; phylum Streptophyta; class Pinopsida; order Araucariales; family Araucariaceae; genus Wollemia; species Wollemia nobilis. The sequence continues at coordinate 2,408,248 of JAQPPZ010001870.1, forward strand.
TATGCTTGTTGAATTTTGGTATTTCAAAGCGATAGGAGTAAGGAGGAATAGGTACTGATGGATGTACTAGCTCATTACATAGTTCATCATAGAAAGGCTTTTGTGGCCCGTAGCTAGAGGTGCATAGGTTCAATATTTTGACTTCATCTTGCAAGAGTTGATGTTCGGGTGTCATAGGAGTTGAAGGTTGGGATATGATAGGCTGACCTTGTGGATGTGGTGGGTATTGGTATTATTTTTCTTCACAATACTATGGGGAATATTGTTGTGCTTTATCATGATAAGGTGGGTATTGGGAAACATATGTTTTCGTGTCTACAGGCACACTAGGTTGTGGGGTATGCATCTATTGAGAATAATAATATTATGATTGAGCAACATACGGTTGTGGCACAGACACTTGTTGGTTTGGAGACTGTTGTACTGGTTGGACCATGGGTGGTGATGACCAAATTGGAGGAGGTGTAAATAAGCAAGGTGTAGCTGGTGGTGGTGTAGGTTTCAATTCTACTAGTGCTAGGGGTGGTCGAGACAAGGTATTAAAAGATGGGATCTATCTTTGCCCTGGAGGGTAGGAAGTAGGAAAGCTAAACTATGTGGAATAATTTGGTTGAGTAGGTACATACATTGCTAGTTTCGGTCCATAGGTAGGATGGAGATGGGTAGTGGGAGCTTGAAAGGGCATAGGTAGCAGTATCTTGAAGGTCATCGTAGGTAAATATGGCTCCAAGGGTTGGGCATAATGCACTCTGGATACCTGTGAGATGGGTGGGAAGGCTACTGAAAAGGTGTGATAAGCTACTAATATAGGAGCTTGGGTTGATGGAAAAGTGTAAGTGTATACTCCCACTTGAGTTTATGTCTCTTGCTCCTGAAGAGGTTGTTGGGACGTACCCTTAGATATGGTGAAGAACGGATCTTGAGAAGAGGATGGTTGGTACTCTTGTGAGGAGTACGGGCGTGAGGTTTGTTGTAATGCTTGTGGTTCCTATCAAATAAGAATATATTGTGTAGTTTGGAAGGATATATTCTAGCTTCCTACAGTGGATGAAGATGGATCAGACACCATTTCTATGGTAGGGACGAATGATGCGATCTCCAAATAGGTACGGTTTAGAAGGGAGGAATCATTCTTAAATAGGAATTGAGATATATTCTTGAAAAAAGGGTGTGCAAAGGTGGGTGACGTAGGCATGACCTCCTCATCTATGATGAAGGTTGGAGGAGACTGTCCTAGTGCAGTGTATATTACATGGTCACAAAATTTAGTCAAGGGATTAGGTGAGGATATGGCTGCAAAGAATGGATAATCCTCTATGAGTGAAGTAGCGAGAATTTCACTCAAAGTTGGCATCTCGACATGAGGTATCATGTGTGTGAACTGTGCATTGGATTCTATACGTGAATTAGATGTATCTATAATACTCTCCTTCATTATCGAAGGAGTAAGAGTAGACTGATTAGAGGAATGGGAAGGCCATTCCTCCATAGAGCATGATTTCTCATGCGCTCTACTACGGGTGACCACAAGCATAGTGGCATGTGTCAAAGGGGGTTTTTAAGAATAAACCCTGTTTGATGTAGACTCAAGTGTGTCTACTATGAGTGTAAAATAAGTGACATGATGTGTGTACCAAAACAATATATAGTATGGTGTGTTGAGACTAGTCTGTGATCATGCAAACAATGGTTGACCAGAATCAATTCTAAATGCTAAGAAAATAAAAGTGTTATGTTCATTTTGTGTGTTATAGTGTTCATATTCCCTATGTAGAATCGTGGGTAATGAAGTGAATACTCTAACAAATTGGGAATATCATCAATAAAAAACCTCCTACAACACCCAAATATGCATAGGATAGAATGGTATCGCAACATGCGAATGGTGACATGTATGGAAGGTGCAGTAAAATGGTATCCTAAATGGGTGGAACTCACTATGCTGAAGCGAGTTTGCAATATCCTCTCATGATAAGAGGTTGCATTGTCTGAGACCTCCTACTGGCAGACCCATGCTTTCGCTTCACCCTCGGGTGGGCTTAGTCAAGAATGATAGTTACCAATTCCACAAATTATACTAGCCTTGTGGATGAAGGTGCTAAATCCTATCCCACTCCGTAGGAGCTTGGGTTGATGGAAAAGTGTAAGTGTATACTCCCACTTGAGTTTATGTCTCTTGCTCCTGAAGAGGCTATTGGGACGTGCCCTTAGATATGGTGAAGAACGGATCTTGAGAAGAGGATGGTTGGTACTCTTGTGAGGAGTACGAGCGTGAGGTTTGTTGTAATGCTTGTGTTCCTATCGGATAAGAATCTATTGTGTAGTTTGGAAGGATAGATTCTAGCTTCCTACAGTGGATGAGGATGGATCAGACACCATTTCTATGGTAGGGATGAATGATGCGATCTCCAAATAGGTACGATTTAGAAGGGAGGAATCATTCTCAAATAGGAATTGAGATATATTCTGGAAAAAGGGGTGTGCAAAGGTGGGTGACATAGGCATGACCTCCTCATCTATGATGAAGGCTGGAGGAGACTATCCTAGTGTAGTGCATATTACATGGTCACAAAATTTAGTCGAGGGATTAGGTGAGGATAGGGCTGTAAAGAACGGATAATCCTCTACAAGTGAAGTAGCGAGAATTTCACTCAAAGTTGGCATCTCGACATGAGGTATCATGTGTGTGAACTGTGCATTGGATTCTATACATGAATTAGATTTATCTATAATACTCTCCTTCATTATCGAAGGATTAACAGTAGACTGACTAGAGGAATGGGAAGGCCATTCCTCCATAGAGCTTGATTTCTCATGTGCTCTACTACGGGTGACCACAAGCATAGTGGCATGTGTCAAAGAGGGTTTTTAAGAATAAACCCTGTTTGATGTAGACTCAAGTGTGTCTACTATGAGTGTAAAATAAGTGACATGATGTGTGTACCAAAACAATATATAGTATGGTGTGTTGAGACTGGTCTATGATCATGCAAACAATGGTTGACCGGAATCAATTCTAAATGCTAAGAAAATAAAAGTGTTATGTTCATTTTGTGTGTTATAGTGTTCATATTCCCTATGTAGAATCGTGGTTAATGAAGTGAATACTCTAACAAATTGGGAATATCATCAATAAAAAACCTCCTACAACACCCAAATATGCATAGGATAGAATGGTATCGCAACATGCGAATGGTGACATGTATGGAAGGTGCAGTAAAATGGTATCCTAAATGGGTGGAACTCACTATGCTGAAGCGAGTTTGCAATATCCTCTCATGAGAAGAGGTTGCACTATCTGAGACCTCCTACTGGCAGACCCATGCTTTCGCTTCACCCTCGAGCGAACTTAGTCAAGAATGATAGTTACCAATTCCACAAATTATACTAGCCTTGTGGATGAAGGTGCTAAATCCTATCCCACTCTATAGGTAACCACTGGTGATGAAATCCAGGGCCTAGTCACAAGAGTAGGGGGTCTCTGGTGATGAAATCTAGAAAAACGCTCCTATGGGGCTACTAGGTGTCTAGGGGGGTGAGCTGATGGAGAGTGAAACTCGATCCACACCAGTCTCGAGCGATGGATTGGGGATGAAGTCCAATCTCACCACTTGTTTAAGATACCAAGTGAATGTGTGTGGTTTTGTGTTTTACTATCGATGTTTACAAGATAAGAAGCTAACTACTTGCCTTTTCAAAAGAAAACCAATCCTAATGCCTTTTCAAAAGCAAATGATTATATAGATTAAAATATTTGTAAAGAAATGAGATAACCTAAATGTCTTTGTGAAGAAAACTAATCTACTTTGCAAAACATAGAAACATGCAATCTGTTGTGGCTGATCCACAACACACCCCAAAATTGGGGACCCACCTTTTTTTAAGGCTTGCAGAAGAAATCTTAGTGACCCAGATGCTAAAAATGAAGAAAAGAGGAAAAAAATGCGCAAGTGTTGAAAGTGTCGTGAAATCGCGACATGTCGCGAAATCGTGACCTATTGCGCCATCGCTGTCGAAAAATAGGAAAACGTCACGAAATCACGACATGTCACTGGCAAAAAATGAAAGGTGTCATGAAATCGCGACATGTCGCTGGCAAAAATGAAAAGGTGTCGCGAAATCGCGACATGTCGCTGGCAAAAATGAAAAGGTGTCGCGAAATCATGACATGTCGCTGGCAAAAAATGAAAAGGTGTCGCGAAATCGTGACATGTTGCTTCGTCATGGCCCAGGTAGGGGAGAGAAAGGCAAAAATGAAAATCATCATGATTTCGCGATGTATGGAGCTGCCACTGCTTGGAAATAAGAGGTGTCGTGATTTCATGATGTGTTGCTGCGAAAGTGTACAGAAGTGTAAAACTGTCGCGATATCGCGACAAAATCGATCGAAGGGCATGAGGAACAGAAATGGTCACGAAATCATGACAAAAACTAGTGAAGAAGGCACAAGTGAAAAGCATCATGAAATCGTGACAGGTTGAAGCCCAAGCAATGCGGATGAGAAATACGCTGCGAAATCGCGATAGAATCAAGCGAAGGAGTCTGAAGCAGAAAAGCATCGCAAAATCGCAACAGGGTGTAGTGAAGGTGGAAGAATGAAAAATCGTCGTGATTTCATGGCAGGTTGTGGCCTAGTTGTATGGAGCAATAAGGGCGTAGCGATATCACGACAGAAATCAGCAAAAGGACGTGAAGCAAGAAAATGGTCGCGAAATCGTGACGAAAAGCAGCAAAGTAGTACGGAACGAAAAGGCATCACGATTTCATGACAAAAATCTGGCCGAAGGCACGAAGTGAAAATATGTCACGATTTCACAACAGCATGCAGTGAAGGTGCTCGAAATTGAAAAACGTCATGATTTCGCGAAAGGTTGCGGGCAAAGGGCGCAAAATCAAAAAGTGTCACGATTTCACGACAGAAAGCCGCAAGATACTCCGAATGAAAAATCGTCGTGATTTCATGACAAGAAGCAGCCAAGGCGTATAGAGAAGAGAAACGTCACGATTTCATGACAGAAGGAAGCATTACAGCCAGAAACAAAAGGTGTCGCAATTTCACGACATAAAATGACTGGACAGCCAGAAACGAAAAGGCATCGCAATTTCGCGACAAGTTACAGCGAAAGGATATGGAACGAAAAAGTGTCAAAATTTCACGATAGGTGGTGATGAGATGGCCCAAAGCAAAAAAACATCGTGATATCGCTACATGTCTCATTTTTGCTGTGCAGGAGGAGAAACAATGCTGTTGGTCGAAAACATCGCGATATCGCGACATGTCTCATTTTCGCTGGGAGTGACTGCAAGAAGGGCTGCTAACAGAAAAGCATCATGATATCACGACATGTCATGATTTCGTGACATGTCGCATTTTTGCGGCTAGGAAGGTGAGTAGGCTGCATGCCGCTTTTGTCATGATTTTCGTAGAAAGATGTTACAGAAGGTGCAGAGAACGTGAGACACATGGCATACAGGTGTCAGAGTTGCAGAAGCGTTACATGCAACAAAATATTTCAAACATTTCGACATAAAGCATGGAATAAAGGCATCAAAAAGGCGAGAATCTGAAGAGGCACATTTTGGGAGGTGAAACGAAGAGACGCAGACAGAATCGAAGAGCCACGCCAGACAGTATAAATCCAGAAGTGCAGATTGAAGGAGGGGTTGGAAATTGCTACTTGCAGAGTTGCAGAGACAAGGGCTTTATGCCATTCTATGCCTGCACTTGGGCAATTTCCTTCATTTGTTCTGGATTTGCTAAACCTGGAACATTCTGTCATTGTAACTATTATATCATTGTAATACAGAGATACAAAAAGTTGGCATCTCATTTATGAGAAAGGAGTTATTTCTGCATGCATGATTTAATGTTTTATCTTTCTCTTTCAGATTTCTAGGCTTTTAGGTGAAGTTTAATGCAAGTGTTCTTGGTTACTTCATGCGAATTTCTAAATCTGAAATTACTTTAGAAACCCCAAAAACCAGCACCTAGCTTATCTGGATTGTGCGAATTTGCAGGTTCTATAGGTTAGGTTGCATGCAGAAACCTCATTATCTTCGGTTTCATCAATCAAGATGGTAGCATTCTGGACATAGTTTAGTTGCATCTTCATTTGCATGTATTTTATTTTCAAATCCTTATTTTATTTGCTGCATTTTAATTACAATCATTTAATAACTGAAAGCTCATAAAAATCCAAGTTTGGAATAGATTTATTCATTTTGAGTGCACTGTAAATTCAAAGTAAATTAAACTACAGTGCCCCTTGTTAACATCTACTTGCAACCCTAAGGTGTTCCCAGCATTCAAATTGAAAAGCATCATGGGTGAATGAAGAACTATCACAACAGGAACCTTGGAGAAATTATTTAGTCATAATTTCTTTGCAAGCAGAGGATTTTGGGACTCAGATCCTACCGGAGAGTGTGCTGTCACAACTGGGTGAAAACACAACTCAATAGATTGGTGCTAGAAGGAGGGCTGAATTGGTTTATTTTACTTTGAGTTTTCATACCTGAATAGTATTTTTTGATCCAATTTTGAAATCATTTTTTAAATCTCACAGACGGCTAAACTGGGCATTTGTTTTGTTTCTGTTGCAGGTTTTCTTTAAAGTAGCCGAGGGTTTCATCAGGCAGGCTAGACCCACCATGTCTTATTGCGACCAGGTCCCAAACAACCAGGGAAACCATTTTTCATGACCTTACTGGTACTCCCAAGAGTAAAGCCAAGCAAGTCGTAAGTTCACCAGTCACGAAAGACCTGTTTTCTCCAGGAACATCGAGTGGACCTATGCCAGTAATACCGTTGCCCCTAGTGTGCCTATAGTAAGTAATATTTCTTCTGCTATTGTAGGTCTGTCTTCATCAATTTTGAGTCAAATGGCTCAAGCTCCAACAGCTCCTTGGTATGGAGCTAACAATACTCCTTTGAATATTGCTGGGGATATCCATGAAATCCCGAAGAACATTGAAATATTTCTACCTAAATACAAACCAGATGGCCCAAGAATAGTAGAAGAACATATCCAAGCCTATAGGGATGTTTTAATTAGGCTGCAAGTTCAATATGAAGATGTGGCCTGCAGATCTGTTCCCCCATGAGCTTATATCCAATAGCATATGAATGGTATATATGCTTGCCAAGCTGGTTCAATCACCTCTTGGACACAAATGGAAAATGCCTTTGTCAATCAATTTAGGTCACCCTTAGATCCCGCAACTATTTACAATCAGTTTATTACATGCAAAAGGGGCCAAGGGGAACCGATCATAATGTTTAATCAGAGATTCCAAAAGTGCTATAACAGAGCAATTAGGCACTTTGCTATTGATCTCGCAGTGGCTTTGCAGATATATTTTGGGGCATTGGACCCCATGACAGCCATGTTTGCAAGACGCAATCCTCAGGTCACCATGCTGGCTTTGGCCTATAATGAAGCCATGACTATCGAGCATCAAATGACACCACAAGGCTACGGGTTTACCCAGATGCCTGTGATGGGACAGTATGCTCCATATGGTCAAGCTCCCCAAGAAAATCAACTCATGGCACCACAAATTCCAAACATGAACGCCTTCCCATATCAGTAGCCGTATCCACCAGAACCCACGTATGCACCCATTCCAATCCAACCAATCACATCCATCCCACCTGTCCCTGCATTTTTGCAGAACAATCAATCAATTATGCAAGGAACTAGCCAAGTCAATCCTCAAGCCATAGTTCCTTTTCCAAATCCAACCCCGATTCAAAGTGTCAATCCATATGGGAATCAAATTCCTCAGAACCCGACCTAAATTTTGAATCAATACCCCATCAATTATGCGAATCCAACGGGGGTTAACAACAATGTGATTCAACCGAAGGATATTTATTCAGAAGTCGAAGAGCTCAAGAAATTAGTTCATAAACTGAGCAATGACAGGGTTCAACAACAGAAGTATGAGTCCCATACCCCTCACCCAAATCAAAATTTTAACAATAGAGGGAGGCACTGGAACACCAAGCCAAACAATGGGGGAGTTCCCGCTCCCATTGCCAATCAACTAGATAATTTTGTAGGACCTAGCCAATCCAATTCTCTTTTGAATCTTTCAGATTTGGCATGGGAAAAGGGGTGCAGGTTGCACAACACCAAAGAGCACAATGAGAGGAATTGTCCTGAAATTGCTAGATACACTCATTGTCTTCAGGTACAAGTTGATGATTTGGAACTGGTATCAAATGAGGGTCCATCACAACATCAAGATGATAATATTATGGTGATGGAAACTGTATATCATCAAGAAGGTGAGAGTGAGGAAGAAGAAGACGAAATTTTGGAACAGGAGGTGCAAGCTTTTCAAGATTTCAGAAAGGGGAATCATGGATACCATTTGAGAAGTAAATCTAAAGCCCCTAAAACCTCATCGACACCTCCAAAAAATTCTATTCTTCCTCCAGATACTAAGGCAAATAATAATCCCCCCCCCTCCACTTAGAAGAGAAATGTCTAATGATGTGCAGAAGACAGTCAAATTCAAAAAGCCAAACTATGACATAGTGGAGGATCTAAAGAAGTCCAAATCTAGCCTTTCATTCTTGGATGCAGCTAGATTGCTGGGCCAAAATGAGGCATTGATAAAAGCTTTGAACTCACCTGATCAAACGAGGAAAGGAAAAGGAGTTGAATCCCATCTCATTTTGCGAAAGGAGAGAAGGGATGTCTCGCCATTCTTACTGACTCTGAGAATTGCGGGTAAGAATTTGCATAACTGTTTTGTGGACACAGGTGCCACAAGCAACCTGATGCCTACAAAAATATGTAAAATGCTAGGTCTGCAACCTGTGTCATCCAAATGTACAGTCCTGCAATTGGACCGTTCAGAGGTAAATGTGGTAGGGACCTTATATGATGTCAAGATTCAATTAAATTCTGAACCCATGGTCCAGCAGGTTGTAGACATTCTGGTGGTTAATATCCCAAGCAGGTATGGAATGTTACTTGTGAGGGACTGGATGAAAACTCTGAATGGTTATTTTTCAACAAACTGCTCACATATGTGGCTACCATGGAAGGGAATTGCAAACCAAATCAGAGTGGAAAATGAATCGAGGCTTAAGGAGATTATAACGGATTTTAACAAGCCGAATGAAGTTCAATTTTCTGAGCCAGAACTAGGAGTTTATGCACTTGATGTTGAGGAAGCAGTTGAAGAGCCTAAAGAGGAGGCATGTCATGGTAGCTCTTCTGATGAAAATGATTACACGTGGTTGCTCAGGTTCGATGGATCAAAATCTAGACAGGGAGCAGGAGCTGGAGTCAAGCTCACTGGCCCAGGAGGTAAACAATTATTGGCTGCTTATAGACTACAATTTCCTTGCACGAACAATGTGGTAGAGTACAAAGCATTGATCTTTGGTTTACGTCTAGCATTGAGCAAACATGTTAAATGCTTGAAGGTTTTGGGAGATTATGAGTTGGTAGTCAAACAAATCAAAGGACAGTATACATGTCGCGACAGGAGACTAAGCCTTTATAGAGCTAGGGTTATGGACCTCATGGAGGAGTTCGACGCACTCAATATAGCTCTTATTTCTAGGAAAGGAAATCGAATAGCAGACTCTCTTGCAGTAGCCACGGGCATGTTAAACCCAGTTGATATAAAAAGATGTAAAAAGTTTTCCATTGAACTGGTTCCTTGTCCATCAATACCTGATAATGTAAAGAATTTCCAGGTTTTTGAAAGTGATAGACACATTTTCAAATTTATCACGAACTCAGGAATTTTTGAAAATCAGGTGATTGATGAGGAGCAAAGGTGGCAGGATGAAACAGATGATGAAATTGAAACTGCATATCAATCCAATAAAATTCCTAAAGACGTGGTTTCATTGGAAAATATGTTCGACATGGGATGCAAGACCAAGAAAGGAAAAAGAGTCCCACTTCCTAAAGATGCATGTGATTCAATTAATCTAGGGAGTGCAGACAATCCAAAGGAGGTGTACATTGCAAAGGCATGTACGAGAGGAAGAAAGGAGCAATATAATGCAAGCATTGAAACATTACATAGATTGTATTGCTTGGAACTACAATGAGCTGAAGACATACAACCAAAACATTATCACACATACCATCCCTTTGAAGCCAGACTCCAAGCCTTTTAGGCAAAGACAACGAGTTGTTAACCCGCTATTGGAGCCTTTGATCGAAAATGAGGTTAAAAGATTATTGGAAGCGAAAATAATTTTTCTTGTTAGGCACTCAACCTGGGTGGCTAACCTCATTCCGATGAGGAAAAAGAGTGGAGAGATTAGGATATGCATAGATTTTCAAAATCTTAATAAAGCCTCTCAAAAAGATAATTATCCACTGCCATCAATTGATGAAATTCTACAAATGGTAAATGGATCTGAAATGATGTTCTTTCTCGATGGGTATTCTGGGTACAACCAGATTCTTATACATCCAGATGATAGGATGAAAATAGCCTTCACTACCAAGTGGGGGACATTTGCATATAAGAGAAAGTCGTTCGGACTGTTAAATGCTGGTTTAACTTTTCAACATGCCATGGATTATGCATTCAAAGGGCTCATAGGCAAATGCATCATCGTGTATGTGGATGATATCCCAGTTTTCTCTAAAAAGAGAGAGAAACATGTTAAAGATTTAAAGAAAGTGCTTCAAAGATGCAGAGAACATGGAATTTCCTTAAATCCCAAAAGTGCATTTTCGGAGTAATAGAAGGAAAATTGCTGGGTCACATTATTTCAAAAGAGGGCATATCCATCGACCCAGAAAGGATACAAGCTATCCAAAACCTACCTCTCCCGAGTAGTAAAAAAGAATTGAGATCTTTCTTTGGGCGGGTTAATTTTGTGAGGAAGTTTATCTCTAGCTTTGCTGAGATAGCCAAACCTCTGAACAAGATGCTCAAGAAATATGTGGATGTAAAATGGAACGAGGAAAGTAGAGTGGCCTTCCAGAACATCAAATATGCCATTTCTAGGGCCCCTGTCCTTATAAGCCCATATTACTCCAAGCCTTTCTATATTTATGCTTTTGCATCAGAACACTCCTTTGCGAGTGTCTTAACCAAAAAATGCGAGGATAGTGCTGAAAAGCCCATAGCGTTTTTAAGTGCCCCCCTGAAAGATGCTCAATTAAGGTATTCAATCCTTGATAAGCAAATGTACGCACTTTTTAAAACGGTGAAAAAATTTAGGCACTACATTGTGCACAGCAGAGTTATTGCTATCGTGCCCGACTCTGCTGTCAAGACCATGTTTTTACAAAATGAACTAGGTGAGAAAAGAGGGAAATGGATTTACACCATCCATGAATTTGATCTCAAAATCCAACCTATGAAACTAGTTTGAGGATAGGGACTGGTGAAGGCGATCGTAAAAAATAATCCGCAAATAATAGGCCAATGCTCGAATACAGAATACATTGCTAAGGATGACTGGTATGTTGATATTATGCAATTTTTATTGACTAGTAAGTGTCCTTCTAATCTGAATTCAACACAGAGAAGAGCTTTAAGGCTTAAGTCTATCAATTATTTAATGAAATCTGGTGTGCTTTATAGGAAGAATCATGAAGGAATCTACCTGAGGTGCTTGAACAAAGAAGAAGCTGCCAGGGTGTTGCAGGAATTTCACGAGAAACATGGAACTGGTCATGGTGCGACAAATGCTATAGCGCATCAAATCCTGAGAGCAGGATACTATCGGCCCCACATTTTCAAAGATGCACATGCCCATGTATGATCTTGTCATATCTGTCAAGTGGCTGCCAATAGAGAGAGAAATGCAGCCATGCCCCTACAACCTGTAGTTGAAATGAGACCATTTGCACAGTGGGGACTGGATTTCATTGGGGTTATTAACCCAAATTCTTTTGATTCTCATAAATTCATATTGACAGCTATAGATTACTTGTACAAGGTGGACATAAGCGATTCCTACTAAACATGCCACCACGAAACGTTGTAATTAAATTCCTTGAGGACCAAATTATAACAAGATTTGGAATGCCGATTCTATTGTCAGTGACAATGGTAAAGCTTTTATTTCTACACAATTTGCAGATTGGGCATATGATAACAAAGTGAGCTTAAAGTTTGCATGTAATTATTATCCTCAAGGAAATGGGTTGGCCGAATCTTCAAATAAGAATTTGTTGAATACCATCAAGAAATTGTTGGAAAAGAACCCTCGGGATCGGCACGACCAATTCAAGTTTGCCCTTTGGGCGAGATAGGACCGAGTGAAAGAATCTATAGGGAATACTCCCTATCATTTGGTCTATGGGCAAGACCCGATATTTCCTGCAAATTTGAAGTTGCGGACCTTACATTTCATACAAGAGTACTTGGGGACGAGATGATCAAGTTGAAGCCGAGGTCAAGTCATTTGTTGCACCTTGATGAAAAGAGGGAAGAGGCCATGAATCACATGAATAAACACCAGGAGGTTATCAAAATATGGTTTGACAGAAGGGCCAAAGTTAAATCATTCAGAATTTTAGATTTGGTATTACTATGGGACAAAAGACATGAGGAAAAAGGGAATCATCAAAAGTTTGATTGTCTTTGGTTAGGCCCATATCAGATTTCAGAGATTCTTGGGAAGAATACCTTTAGGCTAAAGACTTTAGAAGGGAGAGATTTTCTGCTACCGGTTAATGGGCAGATTTTAAAGCATTATTTTAGCCCTTAGGTTGTGAGATTTTGATATTATTCTTTTGGTTTTGGTGGAGACTTTCGGATTTTGTTTTCATTGTTTAGGATTGTTAGTTTAGTTAGGATTTTGGTTGTGGATTTGATTTCAATTGACATGTTTTGTTTATTTTGATAAAAAAAAAATGTGTATTGAGATGTCAACTTATGCTTAAGGTTAGGAGAATATGAAATATTGGAATTGTCCTGTAAAAAGCTCCACAAGTAACACAAGCATCTTAAGTTATATTGTTTGATTTTGTGATGCATGAAAGAGTCAGTTTTGCATGACAATTCATTTCATTTGCAATTCAAGAGATAATGCATTCATGTTCCATCTCACTTTACATACATTTCATCTTAGTTGCATATGCATCTTAAGTACTTATCATTTAAGTATGTCAATCCCTCTTAGGGTTGTGTTATAACATAAATGTAAGAGGCATCCTAAGGTTGGGAACTAAGTCTTGAGATATCTAGAACCAAACACGTCTCATACATTAAAAAGGATCTTGAGCAAAATGATCATGACCTAACTTGGAAGAAAAGGTTGGGCAAAATAAGTTTTTCATGTCTATCCTATTATGCAACATGATCCTTAAAACAGTGGTTTTGACCACTTCCATAGAGCTTAAAGCCTAAAATAAGAGTAGTAAGGATAGGGTTAAATCCTCATCGAACTTAGGTTGAGGATCCAATTCCCCAAAGCTTTGATTTGACCCGCATGGAGTAGTAAGGATAGGGCATAAATTCTCATCTCGCTTAGGTTGAGAATCTGATTCCCCAAAGCTCTTATGTCTCATTTCATAGTAAATCTAAAGTTTGGATTGGAAGGATCGTACTACTTGTCCTCTGCAAAGGATGGGTAGTCATCCCCAAGGTCTAAACGACAAAATTAATATTTTCCATTTTCATCTAAAGTTTGGATTGTAAGGATCGTACTACATGTCCCTAGCCAGGATGGGTAGTCATCCCCAAGGTCCAAGAAGTAAAAAATAAATTTTTCCCATCTCATCTTTATATTGGATTGTAAGGATCGTACTACTTGTCCTCTGCAAAGGATGGGTAGTCATCCCCAAGTGGGGTTAGATATGCCCATGCATGGCATCATGTCTTGCCTTAAAAACAAGACCACTGATTGTCTAGAGGGTTAGACTAGCATGACCATTTCTTCCATAATTGGTTTAATTATTTTGCTTAAAGTGAGGTAATGAAATCTAAATCAGAATAGTAAGGATAGGGTTAAACTCTCATCTCGGTTGTTTGGGAGTCTGATTCCCCAAAGTTTTGATTTCACATCCACTTGCACATGGGTTCCAGATAGTAGGGACTCATAACCAACTTTGGGATACAATAAGGTAATGAATTAGTGGATCCTAAGAGGGTTTGGAAATCTTGAATGCTTGTACATAATAATAGAAGAATGACTATGCCTTTTACAAAAGCAAAATCTCTTAGCATATTCATTAGGGTACACAAATCATTCACCATCTCACATATGCATTCATGCAAAACTGACAATGGAGTGTGGATCAATTTCAAACAATAGGAAAAGAAATCCATTGCACACACTGAGCTAATACTTGATGATTCTAATGATTCATGTACTTTTGATCTTTGGGCATTTGTTTGTATTTCTTATGTGCTAACACATGTTTTCAAGTTTGTGATATGTTTCAGGGTGGGTTCTTACCAAAAATGCTCAAGAGCATTTGACAGCAGAGTCACCATTTGTTGTGGCTGATCCACAACACACCCCAAAATTGGGGACCCACCTTTTTTACAGGCTTGCGGAAGAAATCTCGGTGACCCAGATGCTAAAAATGAAGAAAAGAGGAAAAAAATGTGCAAGTGTTGAAAGTGTCGCGAAATCGTGACATGTCGTGAAATCGCGACATGTCGCGAAATCGTGACCTATCGCGCCATTGCTGTCGAAAAATAGGAAAACGTCATGAAATCGTGACATGTCACTGGTAGAAAATGAAAGGTGTCACGAAATCGTGACATGTCACTGGCAAAAATGAAAAGGTGTCACAAAATCACGACATGTCGCTGGCAAAAATGAAAAGGTGCCACGAAATCGTGACATGTTGCTGGCAGAAAATGAAAAGGTGTCGCGAAATCGTGACATGTTGCTCTGTCACGGCCCAGGAAGGGTAGAGAAAAGGTGCTCTGTCAATTTCACGACATATGGAGCTGCCACTGCTTGGAAATAAGAGGTGTCACGATTTCACGATGTGTTGTTGCGAAAGTGTACGAAAGTGTAAAACTGTCGCGATATCGCGACATAATTGATCGAAGGGCATGAGGCACAGAAATGGTCATGAAATCGTGATAGAAACTAGTGAAGAAGTCACAAGTGAAAAGCGTTGTGAAATCACGACAGGTTGAAGCCCAAGCAGTACGGATGAGAAAGATGTCACGAAATCGTGAAAGAATCAAGTGAAGGAGTCTGAAGCAGAAAAGCGTCGCGAAATCATGACAGGGTGTAGTGAAGGTGGAAGAATGAAAAATCGTCGTGATTTCGCGACAGGTTGCGGCCTAGTTGTACGGAGTGAAAAGGGCATAGCGATATTGTGACATAAATCAACAAAGGGACGTGAAGCAAGAAAATGGTCGTGAAATCATGACAGAATCCACAAAAAGGAATGAAGCGTGAAATGGTCACGAAATCGCTACAAAAAGCAGCAAATCAGTACAGAACGAAAAGGCGTCGTGATTTCGCAACGAAAAGCTGGCCGAAGGCACGAAGTGAAAAGATGTCATGATTTCATGATAGCATGTAGCGAAGGTGCTCGAAATTAAAAAATGTCATGATTTCGCGACAGGTTGAGGGCAAAGGGCACAAAATCAAAAAGTGTTGCGATTTCGTGACAAAAAGCCGCAGGATATTCCGAATGAAAAATCATCGTGTTTTCATGAAAAGAAGCAGCCAAGGCGTACGAAGAAGAGAAACATTGTGATTTCGCGATAGAAGGCAGCATTACATCCAGAAACAAAAGGTGTCATGATTTTGCGACATAAAATGACTGGACAGCCCGAAATGAAAAGGCGTCGGGATTTTGCGACAAGTTACCGCGAAAGGATACGGAATGGAAAAGTGTCACGATTTCGTGATAGGTGGTGATGAGATGGCCCGAAGCAGAAAAACGTCGCGATATCATGACATGTCTCATTTTCGCTGTGTAGGAGGAGAAACAATGTTGTTGGTCAAAAACGTCACGATATCGCGACATGTCTCATTTTCACTGGGAGTGACTGCAAGAAGGGCTGCTGACAGAAAAGCGTCGTGATATCACGACATGTCATGATTTCGCAACATGTCGCGTTTTCATGGCCAGGAAGGTGAGCAGGCTGCATGCCGTTTTTGTCATGATTTTCATAGAAATACGTTATATAAGGCGTAGAGAACGTGAGACACGTGGCATACAGGTGTCAGAGTTGCAGAAGCGTTACATGCAACGGAAGATTTCAAATGTTTCGACATAAAGCATGGAATAAAGGCATCAAAAAGGCAGGAATCTGAAGAGGCACATTTTGGGAGGTGAAACGAAGAGACGCAGATAGAATCGAAGAGCCACGCCAGACAATATAAAGCCAAAAGTGCAGATTGAAGGAGGGGTTGGAAATTGTTGCTTGCAGAGTTGCAGAGACAAGGGCTTTATGCCATTTTGGGCCTGCACTTGGGCAATTTCCTTCATTTGTTCTAGATTTGCTAAACCTGGAACATTCTGTCATTGTAACTGTTATATCATTGTAATACAGAGATACAAAAATTTTGCATCTCATTGATGAGAAAGGAGTTATTATTGCATGCATGATTTAATGTTTTATCTTTCTATTTCATATTTCTAGGCTTTTAGGTGAATTTTAATGCAAGTGTTCTTTGTTACTTCATGCGAATGTCTAAATCTGAAATTACTTTAGAAACCCCAGAAACCAGCACCTAGCTTATCTGGATTGTGCGAATTTGCAGGTTCTATAGGTTAGGTTGCATGCAGAAACCTCATTATCTTCGGTTTCATCAATCAAGATGGTAGCATTCTGGACATAGTTTAGTTGCATCTTCATTTGCATGTATTTTATTTTCAAATCCTTATTTTATTTTTTGCATTTTAATTACAGTCATTTAAATAAATAACTGAAAGCTCATCAAAATCCAAGTTTGGAATAGATTTATTCATTTTGAGTCCACTGTAAATTCAAAGTAAATTAAACTACAGTGCCCCTTGTTAACATCTACTTGCAACCCTAAGGTGTTCCCAGCATTCAAATTGAAAAGCATCATGGGTGAATGAAGAACTATCACAACAGGAACCTTGGAGAAATTATTTAGTCATAATTTCTTTGCAAGCAGAGGCTTTTGGGACTCAGATCCTACCGAAGAGTGTGCTGTCACAACTGGGTGAAAACACAACTCAACACAATCCAAATGTGTATGGAGTAAAAGGGATTATGAAACCTTAACTTGTACTTTCATAATGTAAACATACTTCCAGAAATATAAAGGGGGATTAGAGACCCTAATTTCACTTTGGAATGTACAATTCCTTTTAGGAATGTAAGCTATGAATGAAGGAATAAAAACTTAGGCTTATGCTATATGTAAAGAGAAGACAAATGCAAATTTACATGAGAAATAAATTTTATACACTTGCTAGAAAGTTGCAGGTCCTAAAAAGTTTAGAAATCCTAATGCTTTAACTACTTTGCAATGAACCCAAAACTAGGCATAGTAATGGTCATTCAACTAATTAACGCATTTATACTTCCAAAAATTTGCAACAGAGGCAACAAAAGTGAAAATAACTGTATTCTGATGCTAAGGGGGCTTTCCCTGGCCCCTGAAAAGATCACCCCAGCTGATTTGGAAGTTTTTGAGGTGTCTGTGCTCAAATCATGACACAGGTCACGAATTTGACCTAAATCATAGGGTGGATCACGAATTAAGTGCAGAGGATTCAAATCAGAGATCTGCTGGCCTAGGATGCTTCCTAGGGCTTTAAAGGCTTTAGTGAAGCACAATTTTTGTACCTGCAAAATGTAGAAACAAAATATAATGTTATATTTATAAGAAAAGTGAATCTAGCACTATCCGTTGTGGGGGTCCCATCGGGCGTGCCAGAATGAAATGGGTAGAAAATGATATTTGATAATTTAATACATAAACATAAATGATGCATTAAACAAAGAAATTGTATCCATTGATATTAGCAAGCATGTTTTTTTTTAACATGGTGGAATCGGTAGCCACCACAAATCCGATCAGGCTATCCAGCTTTTATGGCCGCCAAATTATTTTGCACTGTCCACCCCAGAAGCCACCATACAGATCTTCACACAGTCTGCCCCTATAACTGCCATGCCATAATCATTTTAAATATTTTATGCCACTGAACTAGGAAAGGGACAAGCATTCAGTCTGACAAGGCCTGAGATTTGAACCTTGGAAATCTGCCCCCCTTATGGGGTTTGGATGAACCAATTGGTATACACCTCGAACCTATTAATGAGCATGTGTTACAAGAGGGTCTTGATGCCCTTTATCCATATCTATTCCTAACAAGGTTACAATAAATCTGATGCTTTCTTCTATCATCCCTCAGTGTAGGTGGGCTTCGATGTATGCAGGCCATTGTAGGGTTGTTGTTTGTATGTTGTTCCTCTTCCTTAGATCTACCAGATAACCTATGAAAGACCTACAAAAGGGGGTTAGTGTGATGGGGGGCTTGCCTTAGTTAGGCCCCATGTTTAGAAAGACAAAAATGACTATAAAATTGTAACAAAAACAAAAAGGAAATATGTAGAAGATAATAACATACTAAAATAGAGCTTACCTCCCAAATATGGAGTGATTTGGGGTCTGTAGATGCAATTCATAACCCGGGTCGCTAATTGGGGTTAGATTCATAGGGTAGGCTACAAATTGAGCTGTGATGCTCTTCTGGTGAAATCTCTTCGATGGGTCGATCCTAAGGTAGTTGGGGTGCCTCTGTGTGCTATTAGAATCCGCTTGTGTGCTTCAAAAATGGAATGTGTCCTATTGGATTTCCATTTCTACAGAGTAACAGTACTTTGCTTAATTTTGGAATCAGACCTAATTAGAGGTTTAGGACCCATTATTTATATGCAAATTTAAGGTGCAAGGGGGGTTAAATAGACTAGAACTAGGTTTGATTCTAACTAGGGTTAGATTAATAGATGTTGTGTGGCAACATCTCATTCTAGGTAGAAAATATCCTATCCTCACACGTGTGAGGAAGGATTAGTGCTAATCCTAATTAGGCCTTAAGCATGTTTAGGGGAGGATTAAAAGAAAACCCTAGGAAACCCTAAATTGGCACATGTGGGAGGATTTGATTAACACTAATTATAAATTAAGATTTAATTAATTCAATTTTTCCCTAAAAGGAGGCTTAAGTGAAGTCAACATTAAATTAGAATTTGATAATTGAATTTTAATTGATTTTGTCAATTAATACCCCATGGGGGTGTCAATTGAGTGTAAATGGGCTATCATTCACCTCGGGTTGCCGTATAAAGGTATATCGATGCCTAAAATGTAGTTTAGAGGGCTTATTAGGGTTTTGGGCCTGAAAGCCATTTTTGGAAGTCTACACGTTACTATGGTGAATTTTTGGAAGTCTACACATGTCTATGTATGTCTACGCATGTCTACGCATGTCTACGTATGTCTACACATTACTACAATAGTCTAAAATATCCTAAGGATGTCTGGAATCACCTATAGATATGTAGAAATAACAATGTGTGAATTTTGGGTGTCTACAGTTGTAGCGAGAGAGAGATGTTTTTGGAACAACTTTTTGTGAATATGCGAATGATATCTTCTGTGGGAACAGAGAATGATAATTTCACCATGAATTTTCTCCATCTATTCCTATAATCCATTACTAGCTCATCATCATACTATTTCAAGTTGGCCATGTCTGAAATTTTCACCTTCTTCTTAGCACCAAAGGAGAAATGCTTTAGGAATGCATTTACTAGTTGTTAAAAGTTGGTTATGCTATGCTTAGGTAGTTGGTTGAACCATTGAGTGGTAGCACCTAAAAATATCATTATGAATATTCTTAGCATGAGAGCATCATTATCTTTAGGATGAAAATAGGCATTAATAAAATTGGTGACGTGCTCTTGTGCATCCTCTTCACCCTTAAATTTTTCTAACCTAAACATATAAAAGTGCTTAGGATATGGAGGGCTAGGGATTGATGGGCACAATTGTTGGTTGTGTATTTTGCTCAATGTTGGCAAGTTCCTGGCTGCATCTTGTTTCTCAAAGGCTTTCATATTTTTAGCAAGCTCTTGAAATGCCTTTGATGCACGGATTTCCTGCTCTTATAGGGCTACTCATGGTGGCTATGGAGGTAAATATCTATCCATTTGATTTGTTCCATTTTCCTCCCTCCTATGAGGGGACTCAGGATTGTGATCCTGATTTGTTAAGTTTTCCCCTTTCCCACTAGTTGGATTTTTTTCATGGTTTGGTGGGGGATTTTATTGTGTGATAACTTGTCTAGTGCACCTCTCCTTAGGTGAGTCAACGCATCTAGTTCTTTTGTGGTTACCAACATTTGTCTGCAAATTGCTAAGAGCTAGTCGCTCAACTTGCTATCTTAAGCACTTATCATGTTGGCACAAGATTCGTTCTCTTTGTTTATCCTATCTAAGAGCTTCCACCAGATATCGCTCCTTACATAATACATTTTCTAACCACCTCACATGGTCAATTTGTGTTGTCACAAAAGACTTATGTTTATCTAACTCTTTTCTTATGTTCTTGGCTCTCATATTCCTTAAGGAGGTTTCTATTGTACCTATACACTTGCTAGCTACTGTGAATTTTTAGTGTACTGTTGAGTATCCCTACGATAAGACTCTATAAATATACTATGGGGTTTCATGAGCTTCCAGATTCAGAGTTCTTAGTAGCTACAGTTCTTTGAGTTGGTCATGTAGGAAAATGATCCAACCCATCTAGCTGTCTTGTTTTCCATGGCTGGTCCTATGGGGTTCCATCACTCCTATGAGGTCATATTCTATGGGAATATTTCCTTTTGTGTGAAGGTTTTCTTATATCTTATTCCCATGACTAGATGTAGCTCTAGTTTCTTGCCCTTTAGTGAGCAGACCTGTTTCATATGTTTCTTATGAATATTGAGGTGTTACGACTCTTGCTTGCCTTCTTGATGAAGAGGGCTTTGTGCTGACATATTTTCTCCATGTGGATGGAGATGTAGTAGTCTAATCATCCCTATGTGAAGAATGAGTTTTAGAACCTTCTCTATGTCCATGTGAGGAGGAATCCCTTGAAGCTTCCTCACGTATTTGAGATGTTTTCATGTGTTTAGAGGAGGCCCTTGAGGTCTCCTCATGTCTCCTTGATGAGGATGGCTATGAAGCCTCTTTTTTTCTATGTGACTTTGTTCCATGATGTGGTTCTCTACTTGGGGTTTATCGAGGGTTGAATTATCACCCATTAGGCTTGCAGAGCTATATCTCATGGTATTATAGGTAGGTCATTCAATTTTACTACGACTCCACCTATGGGTATGAGTTCCTTCAGTCTCTCCCTTGGTATCAAACCGAGGGTGTTTACTTCTTATTTTTACCATGTTGTCTATGAATTGATATTTTAAATTGTAGATTAGGAATAGCCACACAATACCAAACAAATGTTTATCTTTATTATTGATTTAAGTGTGCCCTAAACTGTTTGGTGTGTTTTGATGTGTTGTTCTTTTAATTTCTTGCTCTTGTTCTTGGATTAATAATGAGAAGGCTCATCCATAGTGACAACCAAGTACACCCATGCCAAACATGGTTTTCTCAAAATAAGCTAGGGTACATCGTTGAAGTCCCAGTGGGGGGTTCGCCTAGCTCTTCCACTCTGAACCAATGATTGTTTCAATAGTGGGAGATAATTTGAGCATAAGTAACATAGTATCACTATAAGTAAGTTTCTCAATCCATTTCTAGGAATATATAGGGGGAAAACCAGTGGAAGGAGATGAATTCCAACATCACTGGACTAAATTTAGGGTTGGTGATGAAATCCAAATCCCTAATTTTTAAATGATACGTACATGTGGTGTTAATATTGCATAACTTAAAGTGCATCATATAGCAACAATGAGTCTTTCCTATATGCCTAAGTGCAAAAATACATTTCAATATTCATAAAGATGCATGAACTACTATGATTTGTATGAGTGCACTTTATTTTGTGTAGCTATGACCTCTAGTAGGGTCTCAAAGCAAGCAAACAACATATAATGTCTAGCACGTTGGATTCTAAGGTGAAATTTTTAGGCATAAGTTGTTGTTCCTAGCAAAACCTAGTGTAAATATAAAAGAAGATCTAAGATATGCAAAATTCTTAATTCTTTCTCCTTTTATTCTTTCAATTTCCAAACATAAATGTGCTTTAATTTCTCAGTTTTAGACACACATAAGTAGACAAAAAGCTATAAAATATCAAATATGTTGTACCAACCTTTGATCCAACTTAGAGAGTCGATGTTTTGACCTCTGCTGCACTCCAATTCTGATCATTGTTGACCAAAGTGATTAAAGCTCTATTGGTCATTGTAACTCAGAGAGGCTTATTTCTAGCCACTGTAGCTCAGAGTGGCTAGACCTACACACAAAACTAAGTTAGTATTTAGGAATAAAATGAAAAACTAGTGGAGTTCCCACTGTGATCTCCATCTGTAGCAACCTCAAGATGCATGCACCACTCTTTTTACGCTACTTGCAATGTATTAAAAATCCAAAATGAAATGGAAGACAATGAAAATCATATAACATGGAAATAACAAATATGGATTTCTTTATTTGTATTAAAACCCGGTTACATGTTGGTACCTCTTAGGGATACCCATTTCGATACAATAAGGTTACAAATAGGCAAATAGTGCCTCTTTCATGAAGAGGTGGTGTGCTTTCAAAAAGCTTCCTGGTTTTGCACACGAAAATGTATGAGGGCTTACAGATGCCTCCTTCTCCAGGCATGTTTCCTAGAGGGATACCTTTTTCTCTCGTATGTTGTAGATTTTGTCCGATGAACCTATGGCCCTGTAAGTAATGAAACAACAACACACGCTTAGATTTTTGAGAATACCTCCCCGAATGAGGTTGTTAGCAATGGATATAACAAATGAAAGCAAGTGCAAATTAGACTAATGATATGAATACAAATGAATGAATGATGCTATGCTAATGATATGCTAAAAAAATAATGAATCTAATGTCTAAACCTAAGCTAAGCCTATGGGCCACTATCCAAGACAACGGTCGCTAAAGTGACTCTCATCC
The DNA here is from genome assembly GCA_028583015.1 of Wollemia nobilis. Classification (NCBI taxonomy): domain Eukaryota; kingdom Viridiplantae; phylum Streptophyta; class Pinopsida; order Araucariales; family Araucariaceae; genus Wollemia; species Wollemia nobilis. The sequence goes on from JAQPPZ010001870.1 coordinate 2,431,300, forward strand.
TCTTTGATCCAAAGCTATGGATCAAATATTGTATCCGATGTTGAAATAATGGTTGCTATGCTCTCCAATATGTCAGGGCTTCATCATACACGTGATCTCCAAGGGAACTCTCCAAGTCTCAAAAGTCCTCCTCAATGACCTATCCTAATAAATTGTTTGGATAAATATCTCTTAGATAAAAGATGTCTCTCCTCTCTTCCAACATCAATAAAATATAAAATAATGATCGATCCTTGGTGCTCTTACGCTTGCACCTTTTATAGTGTGAAACCCTAGGTCTATTTCCAAGCCCTGGGAATGAATTTCTCATGCATAGTGAGAGTTAGCATGAGAATATTTTTGTCTTTTCTATGTTTGGAGGCCAATTAACCAAAATATAGCTACCAACTTGAGTCTCCTATGTGAAATGGTCATTAGCATGAGGAGCCTTTGTTCTTTGTTTATGTTTGGAGGCCAGTTAACTAAATTATAAATGCAAACTCAAGTCTCTTATTTGAACTGATCATGAAAAGGAATGCAAAGTTACTCCCGCTCACCTTTATTACATGCAGAATGCCACTTCCACTCGTGATTAGGCCAGTTTGTTGGTAAAACTAATTTTAGGGTTTAGTTGTTGTCATCTACAATGACTAAAATTTGGTCATTTTCATATACAGCGGCTAAGGTTTGGTTGCTCTAGGCTTGTACAGCTAGGATGTGGTCGCTCTTGGCTTGAGTGGCTAGGCTTGGATGTCTTTAAATGGCCCCAAATGAGTGGTGAGAACCACTATTGATGCTTGGAAATTCCAATATTATGTCATATGATCTTATGAATGTGTCTATGTAGGTAGCTCCCCTAAGCATGACATAATTTAGGTGTCTACAGGTGTCATTCCAGAAGTATTATCATCCATTGAGTGTCATTCCAAACATTGAGTAACAAAATCAATGACATTCTTCTTCATAACTTCCTAGGTATTTTTCATGCTTTCACTCATCTTAGCCCCTCTAATATGAGTAAAATAAGGAGAACTATGCACTTCCCACATAACCAATCTCCTCTAATTCCTAATTTTGGGTATAAGTACCCAATTTTTAAGACATAAGAGTCCATTCCTTATGTCATAAAACTTGTTATTTCTAGGATTTCTTCCCAATAAGTTTTTTAAATTCACATAGATGCATCCCACATTTCTTCTTCTTCCATACCAAGGTATACCACAACTGAGAACTAGTTGCTGCATATGACACTCAAGTGGTTAGGATGTGGTCTCATCCTGTAATACTAGATTTTTTTTTCCTTAAACACCTCCATGGTATAAGGATACCCTTGTATACCTACATGGTACAAAGGATGTATTAATGGTCCCCCACATTGTCTTACCCATTTTTATGAATGTAAGACCATTTTACCATAGCGTATGGTTCTCCCTTTTAGTCCACCTAAAGGAAACACCTTTTCCCTATTCATACATAAGTATGACTATGTAGGATCTTTGGTGTATTTACCTTAGGATTATGCTACTTTATGGTAATTCATCTAGGACTTAGTGCTTAGTTACCATATGGATAATTAAGGCTATTATAGCTTGGCTTCCCTGATCCTAAGGTGCCAACACAAACTTGTGATAGTAATACATACCTCTGCAGTAGGATAATTAGTCTAAGCTTTCCCGCTTAGAACTTTCCAAAAGCTATCCCACTTTTTGGAACCTTCTAGGTTACACCACCCAAAATATCACAAGAAATATTGAGTGTTGCTTACTACAACTCCCCTCAAGATAAGAAGACTTGAGTGTTACCTTCCACAACTCCCCTCAAGTATTGGGATCATCCGATACAATTCTCTCTTTTTTTATATATATAAGTTCTTAATATTTATATTAAGCTTACTTGTTTATATGAATGATTAACTTAGTCTCATAATTTGGTACATTCTTAAATATCTTAGAGAGAGGATCTTAAAATAATACCTCGATAAATAAAATCTAGACAAGTAGTAATTGCAAAATCAAAGGAAAAATAGAGAACACATTACACAATAATTTATCGTGGGCAACCCTTTCGGGAAAAAATCCAACAAGAATATCTCCTTATTGTCTAAACTTGACCGTCTCCAATACAATAATATCTTTTTTCTCACTTTTTTCTTACGATTACATTTCTTGAAAATTCATTACCAAACCTCATGCAAGTGTTGCTTTAAATACCAATAACACAAGGGATTTCACAATACCATAGGTGCAAAACCATGGATCAACATTACATTAACCCAAAAATTCCTATATGGATCTAAAAATGTCTATGGATCTAAAAATGTCTTAAACCCCCCAAACATTTTCCTCAACGAGGAAATTTTTATAGAGTGTAAAGTACTTTAAGAGTTAAACCCTCCTAAATAACATGGAAAATATTCAACATAATTCTAACATTCTCCCACTTGTTGAATACTTTTCATAGGGACTAATAACTACCATTGTCAACTAGCAAGGACAACCATACCGATAGATATTCTACACCAAGAAATGTTTTGAGTAGGTACAACCTTTGTTAATGAATCAACAGTATTCTTCTTTGTATCAACTTTCTCCAATATCACTTGATTCTCTTCAACCATCTCTCTTACAAATTGGTACTTGATATAAATTTGTTTTGATCGATCATGAAAACCATGATTGTTTTCCAAAAATATTACACTTTGACTACCACTTTCAATTTTGACAGCTTTCTGATTATTGCCAATTGTTGAACATAGCCTCTGTATCCATACTGATTCTTTATAGGCATGAGTTTTTGTAATGTACTCTTCTTCTATAGTGGACAAAGTAACAATTGATTACTTTTTACTCATTAAAATTACTACCCCTCAAAACATCCTAAACACATACACACTCATGGATCTTCTCTTGTCAAGATCTCCAACCCATTCAACATTCACAAACCCTTGTAGATTTACAATATCATTATCTCTAGATTTTCCTTTATAAAAACTAATATAATCTATAGTTCCATGCAAGTATTTGAAGATCCTCTTCACAACGGTCCAATGTTCCTTTCCTATATTGGATATATATCTACTAACTACTCCCACTACATGTGCAATATCAAGTCTAGTACAAACCATTGCATACATAAAACTACCCACAACACTAGCATAAGGAACATGATGCATTTCTTCAATTTTCTCATCTGTTTTAGGATATTGTTTAGTAGGTAATTTTTTACCAACCAAATATGGAGTAAATTCTGGTTTACAATCATGCAAACTAAACCTTTGTAGTATCAAATCAATATATTTCCTTTGATTTAACCACAACTTTCTATTTGCACTATCCCTTATTATTTCCATACCCAAAATTTATTTTGCAGCACCCAAATCCTTCCTATCAAATTCATAATATAACTAAGATTTTAGTAAATTTATCATCTCCTTATTATTATGAATTAACATGTCATCCTCATATAATACAATGATAAAACAAGTTTACCTTCCTTTTTGAAATAAATACTTGGATCTACTTTGCTTTTTCCAAGCCCAAGTGTCAAAACAAACATGTCAAATTTTTGGTTCCACATCCCCAGAGACTACTTCAATTCATAAAGAGACTTTTTTATCTTACTTTACACACCTAAAAGTTGCACATGGTCACTTTCCCTATATGCATGGTCGATTAAATTGTAAAACCCATAAAATTGCATTAGTTAACCTTAAAACACCTTATATTTATTAAAAAATATTATGCATAAGCTCCTTGGGCTACTTAAACCCTTTCTTATGATTAACCATGGGCCCCATGTGACCACCTTCAAAAGCCTAACCTGGGTAAACCTTACCTTGGATAAAAGTTACTTTATCACTAAAGTACACTTAAGAGGCTAATTACATGTTTAATTAAGCTTAATTAAGGTTAACACTAACCTTTTGCTCACACATGTGTGCACCCATGATATTAATAGATATTTAAAGATGCTTAATATTTAAGGAATGAGAAAGGGTGAGTCACCCTCCACATCACCCCCTTAACCTTGGTTCAACCTAGGGTCAACTTAACTAGGATTAAAATTAAGCTTACCTCACACATGTGTGCACCCATGACCAATTTGGATATTTTTCTTACACATGTGTGCACTTGGATATTTCCAAGATCCCTTTTTAAGGCATGTAAAAGGGTGATTCACCTTCCATATCACCCTTAACCTCACCATAGTTGGAATTTAACCCATGGAAACCTCATGAGGGAAACGTCACCTCCCTAACCTCTCCAAGATGCTATAAATATTAGTACTTATCCCCATAAATATGTCCACCTCATTTCACATACCAAAACTCTATCAAAATTACATCAAACCTGCACCCATTAATCAACCATCAATCAACCATCAAATCACCATGATAATCACATATTTCATACCCTTTTGTGTGCTTTTTTGATAGGTTCTAACATGTATGGGAGCATAACCAGTGCTGAATAGGAGCTACTACAGTCATAAAACAACACCATCTTCTATCAAATTTAGAAAAACACAGTTATAGGAACAGTTGCTACGTACCCAATGACCCAAATTGATCTCACCCTAGGGTGTGACTTTATCCTAGAATCCATTTTTAGGCTATATAAAGCTATAAAATCCTTTTTAAGGTAATATTTACTATTTTTTAGCACTCACAATCATTTAAAACAACTTTTATTATGCATTTTACTGCTTTATTTAGTGTATTTTGTCTTCATAACTACGGGGTCTAATCCATGACAGGTCCCCAAATGCACTAACCCCATTTTTTAGGTCATACAGGTCTAGAGGATAGGTTTGATCATTGGTGGCTCTCTTGCATTAAGCCCACCCAAATTTGAGGATCCTTGGAAGACCAATCCAGGGCATAGTCGACTAGTTCACTAAAAGAAGAGGGACATTCACCATGCTAAATCATGCTTTGTAGCCTTCTAAGGCATATTTGTAAAAAGGAGGACCCTTTGTAACTCGATTTGAGAATAAATATATTTGATTAGACTTTATGCTCATTTTCCACTATGTTCATTTTGGCATGCCCGATGGGAGCTCCACCTTCTTTATTTCTTATTAGTTACCTCATTTCAGTATTTAGCTAATTCTCATTATTTTTTGTGCTACAGGGTCCAAAAACTAGTCAAAACTTAGGAAAGACCCAAAAAAAACTATTAAAATTTGAGATAGCTATTTTTATGGTCTACAAGACAGAGTCACTAGGTAGGGTGAAACCCAAATCAGTCGATAGCTACCCCACGACCCAAACAAGACCTCCAAGAAATGGTGCAGGAACTAGTTCTTATATAGCCCACAACAACCATAGATTTGTAGGTAATTCTGGGGGATTGATTTGCCCCCATATGGGATTGTTATATACCTTGCCAAAAGATAGCCTCTATAGGCTACAAATAACTAAAATAAATTGGCACCCTCAAAAGTTATAATCAACCCTTATTTGTGAATCTTGAAATTTTGTAAAACTCATCATCATGCCACCTTATAAGATTGTTTTAGCAATATTCAGTACCACACCACCTTGCTAACCTCTTGTGTTTCTTAGCCTCTTTTAAAATTTAGCATCATTCCACCTTGCAAGAGTGATTATAAAATGCAACATTTTGCCACCATGCAATATTGATGTCCTTTTGTGTTTTGCAAAAATTGATATCACATTACCTTACTAATATTTTGTTGTTTCTAGACTTCTTACAAAATTTAGCACCGTGTGATTGTTTGCAAAATTTGGCACCATGTCAGCTTGGAAAATTGTTGTTCTCCTTGTATTTACAAAACTTGACACCGCACCATCTTGCAAAACTTGGGTTTATTTTTACATCTGGCCTTCTTAGGAACTTTTTTTGTTCACAAAAAAGGTAATATAATATTATTTTTGGTTGTAGGTACTTATCCATAGTAAAATCTACTATCAAAAATCTTAGATCCAATCTTAAATCATATTTTCATCAAAGTTTCTAGGTACCTAGTGACCTAACTCAATCGTAGGGTACCATATGATCAAAGCAAAAGTGCATTTGAACTTTTGAAATTCATCCAAAAGGACTTATAAGAGCTGGAGAATGCATGTAAGTCTTTAAAAGTTGTCTATCTTATTTAAAAATAATAAAAGTGGAAAAGGATTGTAAATCATCTTGTTGATATTTTGTGCATACATCTAGTTTTACTAAACACATTATACACGGTTATTTACATTGCTTTTGGTTTTTAAAGAGCAATTCATTTTTCAAGAAAAGAAAAAAATATAAAGGAAAGGTTGCATCATTCTTTTTGCATTCTTTTCTTTTCCAAAATGCACTTTGTTTTTAAAATGGTATTTCTTATTTTCTTAGAATAGGACACACACTTCACATTCAGCTAAAATAGTGGTAAGATTGGATTTCATCACCAATCCCCACTCGATATTGGTGACGTTGGATTTCATCTCCTTCCACCAGCTCACCCCTTACACACCATAGTAGCCCCCACAAGTGGTTTTATGGACTTCATCACCCAGAAATCCCCTATTCTTGAGAGATCATCATGATAGGTTAGGATTAGATGCCCCTGCTCATAGGGCTTCACTATAATGAGTGAGTGTACAAATTTCATTCTTGACTAATACTGCTTGAGGGTGAAGCAAAAGCATGGGTATGCGGATAGCAGGTCTTATACAGTGCCATATTTTTCTATAGAGGATTTTGTATTTAGGTGCATCTGACATTTCTTAGGATTTTGCAAGCCATTATATCCAGTAGACACCATTCATCTATTTGTATAAAATTACCCCTCATATGTCTTTGGGCATAAGAGGAGATTATTCACAAACATAACTAATTTCTAGAATACATCCACAATACCCTATTTTATTTTTAGTTTAAGGGTTATTCCAACACCAAAACACAGTTTACAAATTTTTTGTTGTTCATGTTTGTTTCTTACTATTGATTGTATTTCCTTACAAAACACACAAAAATAGGTTTCAAAACCCACAAAAATAGGCTTCTCACTGCTCAAGACACAGGTCTAGCACTTTTCTATTTTTTTCATTAGTTTCAGACATAGTCATTGGGCACCCTACGACCCAGAATAGTCGCACCCTACCCTACAACCTAGACTTCTATTTTACAGAAAAGTTTGATCCCTCTCAGAGTATTATTTTGATTTCTTTTCTACCTTATATTTGATAGAAGCTAAGTTTTTTCTAGTTTTTTACCTTTTGATTAGTGTCCTTACCTACAAACCAAATCTTACACACATACATCCCTAGCTATGTAAGCTTTTCCTATGCTACTTTCTTCTCAAATTGTTTCATCAAGACGTCTAGAGGAAAACACCTCTATCCATTCTCAACATTCATATATATCTTCTTAGTTTGATGATAGTATTTCACATGTATCCTCTATTATCCATAACCAAGATCCACAAATTTTCTCTCATTTTTATGATGACCTTCTATCTATTTCTGCTCATTCAAGCAAGAAAAATCCACCCATTTCTTCCCATATCGATAAAAAACATCCACCTATCTCTGCTCACATTAGCAATAGAAATTCATCCATACCTTCTCATATTTAAGCCCACATCATAGGTCAAGAAATAGGATTTCATCCTATGACCAAGATCTTATGCATCAAGCTCGTCGCATGGTTCTTCCCCCAAGCTCTCATGGAAGCACTATTCTCTCACCTCCACGCTAATCTTCCTCACATTGTCACCACTCTCCTTACCCATTGCTTGCTCCTCTTCTTACTTCATCTTGATTTCTATTTTATATCACTCAGCATATATCCACACCATCATGACCTTATAATCCTCCATTTTCACTTTCTTCTTTGCATTCATCTTCATATTGACTCTCATATCGATCACCATCTATTATGATGATAATTCTTTCTTGTCCCACAATTATACCACAATATCCATCATTATCTACTTACTTTGACTTGCAACCAATCTTGGCATGTATTGATAGTCTTGAATTGCACCTAAGTCAGTGCAAATTTCATGGATCCACTCATCACTCATTCATGACATATTATTTTATGCATTCACTTCCACCAATCCATACTCCTTGAGAGTGAGATCCTATACAACCTAGGCTAGCACCTACTCCATCCCTACCTAGTCTACATTTCACCCTATCATCATTTCCAACACAATACACTCATCCTACACCAATTCCTCTTGAGCCTCTTTCTCACACTTTCTAGTGACTACACCATGCAGAGATTCTAGTTTTGCTTGAGGCAAACCAATTGATCCACACCAATTGATACCAAAAGAATATAATGAGCACCAATTATGTGTTAATCATCACTAGCAAGGGAATTATATCAACACTTTTTGTATTTTTGAACACCTAGTTTACAACATGATGGATGAATAGGAGCTACAATGCACTCATTATTCTTTCTCTTCCACTAATCATCAAAGAACATCCCTAGATTCATCAACCCACACCATGCTACCACCACTACACATTGGAATTTTATCATATTCATCCAAACCTCGCTAGGTTCATTAGGCCCATGACCCCATATCTTATCGAGATAGTATTCATACCGATCTTATGACTAGCCATTCACGGTCTTTATGACACATCCTCCATCCACTTAACATTTTTGCATTTTTTGTGGTATTCACCATTATTTCTTTATTTCTTCTCATATATCCATCCAATCGCTTCTTATCAGAATTTTTATGTCTTCACCCCTCTTGTATAATTGAGGGAGGAGGACTTCATATTATTCCAACCCATCCTTCACACTAGGGGGAGTTTCATCTTCTGATCCCCCCTCATGTCCACATTTTTCATATTACTCTCAACATTTATTTTCATATCTTTCTCCTTTTCTTATCCCCCATATTTTCTTCTAGAACCATATCAATGTTGTATGGTCATGCTACGAGAAACTACATACCTTTGATTTGGTTTTATTTTCTCCCTTCTCTTTCCTTCCCCTTTTATCACCTTATGTCATTATTGTATGGTCACACTACGAGCAACTACATAATTTTGAATTAGTTCAATATTATTCTCCTCTCTATCCTTTCTTATTTCATTTCCTTCTTTCCTTTCTTCTTCCTTCATATCTTCCTTCTCCTATTTTCCTTTCTTTCACCTGCTCTATCATCAGGCTCTCTTATTTATATTTCCTATTTACCTACTTATCATCACATTACTCTTTCATGCACATTCATACACATCATGCATGATTGCTACTACCACACATTGACATTCCCTATGCTTCACTTGTACATGCATCCATATCTACTTGCTTAGGTCTAGTACATTGGACATCATGTGGGGATACACTGCCTTGCATTTTCCCATATCACTTGCTTGGGTTCTCTCACAAATAGGTTGGTCATATTTATAAGTAGTTTTTATGTCATGTTATCTTGTACATATTATAGTATCTACATTGTTCATAGTCATGTCCACATCCTTATTATACATAGACCATCCATCACTTGTATATAATACCACTTTGAGGAGTTAAAATTGCACTTGTTGGCATGACTACCATGGTTTCTGGTCTTGTTCTTAGTTGCATGCCAATGGGAATATTTTCTATTGCTAAAACACTCATAGTAATTCTAATCAACCTGTATCAAACACCATCAAATTCTATAGAATTTCAAGACTACCCTGGTTGGATTGAGGTCATTCATGGACCACTCATGTAGTTCACATCTTAAGCAAATTTTGAGTGTAGGGAAGACCATACCTTGCATAGGTTGTGCCATTTAGTGAATGGTTTCCCTTACTCATCCTATAATTTGTGTGATCAACATAAAATTAGGGATAAAAAAAGGGACAAGCAAAAGTAAATAAAAAATGGGGCAGAAAATAAAATCCAATGCCCATAAAAAAACAAAACAAAAAAGAGAAAAGAGCACCACAAAAAAGAATAAAAAAGAAAGCAAGGTAGAAAAAAAAACAAAAAATATTCCAATATTACCATAAAATAAATTGAATCCTAGAGGTTCTCAGGTCCTGTAGGCCTAAAAGGCTACATGCATAGCAATATTTCTAAAATTGGTTAAGTTTCCAAGAGAAAACTCCTAAGCAATGCTAAAATATTTTAATGGGAAGAATTCACTATCAGCACAGTCAAACAGTACCTAGCGGAATCTGAAGTGGAAAAATATAGAATGAGCAAAACTAGCACGAGGTTATTTTCCATGATGGAAGATCACAAACATAGCACTTTTTGAGTGAAGGAGCGATTAAGTGTCAGAAAGGTAAAAATTACTGGAAGCCAAAATCCATAGTTAGCATGATCAAACAGTGCAAAGAAAAATTCAAAGTTGCAAATTCTAAAGGTTAGGAGGTACAACATTGTTAAAATCTAGCTCGAAAAAATGCAATATTGTAAATCTATAGTCAAATTGGTCAACCTAGACCTGGCAGAAACTAAAGCAATGGATATTGTAGAAAATCATCAAGTATTGCAAGAACCTCATTTTTGTGGTCAAACTGGTCAAACTTGTGTTAGTGGAATTCAAAGTTGTGGATTATGAAGAAGAGGAGAATGCAACAAAACCTAAGAAAAGCAATGAAAATTTTAAGAAGACCAAACATGATTGGAATCAATACTCATATATATTTTTAGTTGCATATCGATGATGGAAAATATTTTCAAGAAAATATGACGATCTAGATCAACCTGTAACCATCCTAGCTACAAAATTTAGTTGAGAGCCAAACACAAATCGTAGAGCTTAGAAGTTTGATGTTCATGGAGTACAACTCAGTTTTCTTTATTGAAAACCAACGAGAGTCTACCACCTCAGGATTTTGTTGTTTTGGAAAGGAATTCTTTGTAATGTTATAGTTCTTTACTATCATTGTAAAATCTATATAATGACGTCAAACCCCCATGTTTAAGGGTCAGCTCTGGAGTGTTTGCTTGATATATTACTATAATTTGTATGAAATCAATAGAATGAGCATTATTTGGATGTTTGCCTCTAAATATTATCTTCATCAAATCTTAGTTTATTTTGTGAATGCATTTATGTTACTTTTTTCACAATTAGTCAATTTTGTTGATATTAAATTATTGATTTGGAGCATCTTGGAATGGTTCATGCTTAAAAAAATGTTGTAGAAGACTTCTATTCCTTTTAGTCTACTTGTTTATCTAATTTTTCAATTTGAATTATTAGCATTTAGATGTTTGAAATAGTTTTTTGAGCATTTCCTTACTTTAATGGTGAAGATAATGAGTTTTGATTGTTGTTAGTATCAAGTATGACATATTATAAATGTGATTCATCAGTGGATTCTTGATTTTTTCAATGTTGTTTTATCCATATGACTATTATTTTCTCAACCATTTTCTAATCCATTTCTCATTTCTATCCCTAAACTTACACATTATTTTGAGATTAATTGACTCAACACCTGCATTAGTTGACAAGGTATACCAGTCTCCTATGGAGGTTGGATTGAAGTTAATCTCTAATCCATCCAATGTTAGGGTTGGAGCTGTGATTAGTAGGTATGTGCCTCCAAGAAGTTAAAGATTAATAATCATAGTTCAAGTCTACCTTGATGTCAATTCAAAACCCAACAGTTCTGGCATGCCTGGTGGGACTTTATTTACAAGAAACATTTTTTAACCCATAAAGTTTTATTTCTTTTATCTTTCCTAGAGGAATCAAGGTTTAGTGAATTATCTTGACCTCATTAAGTTTTGAACTATAAATTCACTTAGCGGCTCCCCTGAATGCAAGAACCCAAAAAACCATTCCAATATATCAAATATTTTCATGAATACTAGATCATATATAAAAAATAATCCAGAGTCTTTTATCTTTTATGAGATTCCCTATCCTTAGAGTTTTGTATAAAATAAGATCCAGTTAGACCATCCCCTGAAGTTCATACAAGATCACCTCCAGTAGTGATAGTACCTAGAAATATGGTGAACACAGCCCCAAACTAGCCCCTACAGAAATATCCCAATTGGAATATAGGCGAACCCTTAAGACTTGCCCACATGCATGATATACCTCATGATATATACAAATCTATACCAACTTATGATGGGTTAGGCAAGACTAAATACGAGCATTTCTAGGATATCCTTAATCTAGCAACAATTCATAATATCAAAAAATGAGGATGTCATTGTCAGAATCCTAGCCCTATATTTTAGAGGAAAAATTCTTCATTGAAGACAATGATATTACATCATGGGATGAATTAGCTGAACCTTTTGTTGAAGAATTTAATGAATCTACTGATATTTTTTATCTCTTAAATCAATTCACATCTATGCAAAAGCATCAGCAGGAGTTAGTTTCAAACTTTAATCTAAGATTCAGTAGAACTTGGAAAAGAATTCCACCTGAATCCAGGATTGCTACCCCATTTATTTTATGTACTATATAAGAGCTTTGGCATTAGAACTCAGGTTACAAACACAACAATCCAGATTTTTCACATTCCCCTAGGTTTAGAATGCATTTGTGCAAGCCAAAAATATCCTTATCAATGTAGGAAGGTTACATCCAAAAACTATTATGACTTATTGTTTTGAGATTCCTAATACCCAAATTCAATCAACTTCATATTATTATATGGACCCTTCTCCCTTGTCATCACTACTCCCTCAAATAACTCCTATTTCACCTCCTAAAATACCATCTCCTTGCATCCCTTTCCCGCCACTACCATCTCAAGCACCTTAAGAATCCACTGTGCTTCTTGACATTCAAAGGAATCTCAAAAAATTCAGTAAAAATATGAATGCAATGAAAAAGAGAGATAGAAATATCACAACCAAGAATATTCCCCTATATTAACAAATATTAGAAGCATGGTCCTAGTAATAGTATGAGAATAAAAGTCAATACAAATCAAGAATATTAGGAATATACTCCTAAGACCAGTCTGGTTAACATGTAGTTTCTAGTGTGCAATGGTCCCCTTGATTCATAATCTTGCACTATGTACCAACGTCATGTTCAACAAGCAATAGAAAGAGCAAAAAGGAACCATAAGGAGAGGGTTAACATATTACAAAAGTATGATCAAGTCATGGTCAAACAAGACCTCCTTGAATAAGAAAAAGTCTTGACCATGACCATGTCTAGAAAGAAATTGTTACAAGTAGACCCAAAAAATATGGGTAGTTCTAAGTGACTTCTAAAAAAATGAGAGAACCATCGCTACAGGGGAATGATCAATTTACTATTCTGCAAGCAGTGGATAAAAGCAATGAAGCACCTAGGAGACAATAAAAGGAGATAAAAGTTACAAGGGAAGGTGAGAAAGAAAGAAATAAGTATCAAGAAAGTGTAAGAAAAGAAGCCCAATAAAAGCTAAGTTTTCCTTCCATTACAAAAAGACAAAGATTTGAGGCAACACAACAATACAAGAAAATTTATGGAGAACCTAAAAGGAGGTATGAAATACCTTCACTAGTTTAGATGGAATACAATATTGTGTATGATTTAAATAGGGTTCCATCCAGAGCAAGTCTATATGATATTCTTTTTCTCCCTGTTCAAATTGATTTGTTGAAGGTATCTCTCCACAAAAGGTCCCAAGGAAAAGAAACTACCACCATTTTCAATGTGTCACAAGATAAAGGAAAAATATCTCCTACCTCCTTGAAGAAAAAGCCTCCTCTATTCTACATTTCACTTATAATGGAAGGATGAGTGGTCCACAATTGTATGATAGACTCAATCACCTCAACAATTGTTATGCCAAAAGCATTCTGTGACGAGATGGGTATGGAGTATTCAAGATATTGTGATTGGGTTTACTAAATTTATGGCACCCATATGAATACTGTGGGAGTCATAAAGTATGTATTTATGAGGTTACATAGGCCTCAAAAATCACCATTGTTTAGGAAATTGTGGTGGTAGACCTGGAGCCTTATTTTGGTATTTTCCTATCAAGGAAATTCATGGCCAAGATGGATGGATATATGTATCTAGACTATTCCACTATGATAGTCCCCTACAAATGCAAAATAATAAGAATAACCCTAGAAAATCCTATGTCCTTTCATATTGGAAATATTTAAGAAGACTTGTACAATCACTCAGTGATGGAAGATCCGAAGTTAGTGGAAATCTTGGAAGATCTAGAAATAAAAGATTATTACAACCTATCAAAAACTAGGCTAGGTACATACAATAATTTTGTTGAGATAGAGAAGAATATCCCTACCATATCCAATCAATCACTTAGGCGGAAAAATTTTGCACAATGCATTTTTATGGAGCAAGATGCAAAAATGGAGCTAGAGCTAGCGTAGTATTGAAATATTCCTCAGAAGAAGTGAAAATTTTTCTTTTAGGTTCACTTGGGATTGAACAAATAATGTTGCAAAATATGAAGCTCTGTGCTTAGGATTTATTGAAGAACATAAGATTATACTGAGAGGGGGGTGAACAGTATAAGACCTCTTTTTACTTTTTCCTTTATACTTCAAAATAGTAAAGCAATATACCCAAAGCAATATCAAAGCAATGCACAATATCATCCACAAAGTGACACCAATTTTAACATGGTTCACCCAAAATGGCTGGGCTACATCCACAAAACTTTTCTCTAAAAGTTATCTCAAAGTTCTTTGGGAATCCTTCCTAATTACAATGTTTATGAGCCTCGACCCAAAGGAGATACCTTCCCCTAATCAAAATTTATGAGCCTCTGCTCAAAGGAGATACCTTCCCCTCTGCTCTAGAAATGATCCCTCGGAAGATCAATCGCCTCTACCTCTTTCCAGCACATGGAACTCCTTTCCACCAAAGACCTCCTATCCTCAATGCTTAGCCTAAGAGACCTTTGCCTTCTATGATCACGTCCATAGTAGCTCATCAACCTATAACAAACACAGTCATTCGGTCTAGTACAAGTCTTCCTCTGTCTTTCAGATCTATCCAACACTTGAACAAATCAATCCTCTACACACAAGCCTTCTCAAAGACTTTCCAAATCTGTCCTCAGGTTCTTCTCAAAGAACCAATGCACCTCTGTCCTCAAGTTCTCTGATAGAAATATCAAACTCAGCTCACAAGTCCTCTACTAGGACCTGTCCAAATCTGTTCACAAGTCCCCACTGAAACTTTGCCAAAACTGCTCACAAGTCCCCACTGGAACCTTTCCAAGACTGCTCACAAGTCCCCATCGAAACCTGTCCAAAACTCAGCAAGCTCACCAAGAAAAAAAAAACTTTCTTAGTAGGAAATCACAAGCTGAATTGTTAGAGACCCAATGTGATTTGTCAAACTCATAGAAGCATAAAGAGAATTGTTAGACTCAATATGTTCTATACTCAACTCCAAATCTCAAAACTCAACTCAAATCAACTCAGCTCAAACTCAATATCAAATCTGAAAACTCAACTCAATATTTGAAATGGATAGGATAGAATGCTTTCTTTCAAGAACATGAAACCCCAACAATTTCCAACTATGCAAAGAATCACATAACAATGATACTCATGTTCTTTTCACCATCAATTAGGGCTTCAACAACAATGCTCATCAAACAAGGTTCAATCAACACCATTTAGCTCAAAACACAACCTTGAAGCATTTCATAATCAACATTAGAAAAGGAAACAAGTAGAACTCCTTTTCTCTCCAATATTGTTTGAACAAAAAGCATCCACCAACTCAAATCACAATAGCACAAAACAAATTTTCAAATCATCAACAAAGGAGTAAGCCCAACACTTTAACCAAGTAAAGAATAGCTTGATTATTACCAATCTAATGAAAGCAAATGTCAATCTCAAAGCTGCCCACTTAAGGTTTCACAACTTCACACAAGAAGCAATTTTAACCTTAAAACATTATGCTTTCATTTCCATAATCAACCAAAAGCACTCTCAACATTACAAGAAAAATTTATCCCTTATACACCTTATTTATCCCTTATAGTCTTATCAAAAATAAAATTTATCTCTCATAAGAATGCATTAAGATATTTCAAACAACACCTTCAAAAGAATCTTTTATCAAAAATAAAACAAGCTTTAAACTCCTTATAACTCCTAAGTTGTTTTGCCCTCTAATAAACTTCCTCCATCCGCAAAATACACTTAGCAAAAATTAATTTCGAAAGTACCTTGGCCAACATCAAAAATCATGCTATGGAGAAATTGCGCATGAATTCTAACACCACCCGCTACGTCCACTTCACGATGTAAAAGCCTTTCACATTATTCAAACATGGAACATCCCGTTCGGGTAGCGCGCCAACAGCCTAGCTGCTATCGGTGTGCCAAAGGTGCCCGATGAGGTTTAAACCTCACACTATTAGCCTTGTTCCTTCTATGCCAGGGATTAAATAAAACAACAGTGCCTCCCTTTCTTCTAACATGAACACGAAGACAAAAACCTTACGATATATTTACGACAAGCGATGAGTACAAAAAAATGAACAATGGATTCATGAAAACGGTGAAGACACAGTCAAACGACGGGTTTACAAAGACGAAGACACAATCAGAGATGAAATCTAAACAGCAGATCACAAAATCACAGCGAGCAACTCTTTTCAAAATACATATGGGATAATTCTTGATTTTCATCGAGGGAGATTTATATGCATTTTTACCATAAGCTCTTGACATCGACAAGGAGTTTAACACGTTGGCAGAAGGTATTGGCTAGCGCCCACAATCTTAAAACATAGCACCATGGGTTAGGAGAACCCATTGCAAACAATAATTTAATATTTATTTAAAAATAATTAAATGGAACCTTAACAAGGTTTTTAATTATTTAAATAAATACTTCCTCCTGGACCCAAATGCATTAAACTAATGCATCCACCTATAATATTTAATCCTGCCAACTTGGGGTTTACAAAAGACCTTTGAAACTGTCATGTCGTAACCTTCATCAAAACAAATTATTTGACATCAAATCAAATTCCTTCAAGAGCTTCTTGACATCAATGACAACTTATACACTTGAGCAAAGGCAGTGTACCCAAAGTACCCAAAATTGCCAACAATCTCCCCCTTTGTCATTGATGGCAAACATTTACTGAAAACACTTCTCAAGAGCCAAAACTAAAACCAACTGTGCTAAAAACTGACCAACTGTACCCATAACTGAGAATATTCCTTTGAAGTTTTGCTCCCCCTGACTTGTAGGTCTCCTCTTCACTTTGAAGCTCACCCCCTTACTCATATCTCTCCCCCTTTGTCATCAATGTCAAAGGGTCACCTTTGGGGCTCAGGACTAAGAATGAGCCTCTTAGCTTAGTCCCTCCCCCACCTCCTGATGAGGTGATTAATTTTGGGGTGGGAGTAAAATTCCCATTAGGCACTGATCATCATCAGTGTCTATAAATTCCTTGTCAGGCCTTCTCTTGAACTCTTTCTTCATATTCCTGTTCTTGTCACTGTTCTTGTTCTTGTTCTCATCCCTGTTCTTGTCCATGCCTTGATCCTTGGACCTGATCATGCCATTGTTCCTGTTCCTGTATTCTAGAAATTCAGCTCTGCACTGTCTGGATATATGACCTTCATTGTTGCACTTAAAACACCTAACAAAGTTGTTTCTCTGAGGTAAACCTGATCTTTGAATCCACCTGTTCTGACCAAACCTATTCTGACCAAACCTATTTTGGCCAAACCTATTTTGACCAAACCTATTCTGACCAAACCTATTCTGACCAAACCTGTTCTGGCCAAACTTGTTCTGACTAAACCTGTTCTGACCAAACCTATTCTGAGCAAACCTATTTTGATCAAACCTGTTCCTGTTATTTACCTTGCAATAGACTGCCTTGTGCCCAAAATGTTTACAAGAGTAGCAATACCCTTGAAAGTAACTAGCACTTTTGAAACTGTCATTTACCTTCTTCACTTGAGCCATGCAATGTGAAGCCATGTGACCAAACCTATGACAAGCAAAACATATGCCTTGAAACTTTCCTTTATTTGACCTCTTGGGTCTTGAATACTTCTTCTTCTCATTCTGAATTCTGTTTTATGTTTCTATGCATCTATCATTCAAGGACTCCTTTTCTGAAATACTTTCCTCATCAAAACTCTCTTCCTTTTGGAGTCTCTTACTAGACTCTCCAACTTGTTCCTTGTGTGGCTTAACAAAACCAAGGCCTATTTTATCTGTTGTCTTTCTTTGACCTTTGATGAGTGACTTAACCTTTTTGGAGCTATCTTGAAATCTGTCAAGCTTATCCTTGTACTCTTTAGTTTCCTCTTTCAAAGAATCCATTTTATGTTCTAACTCACTATACTCACGAACCTTAGACTCTAACTCATCCTTGAGTTCTTGTGTCTTAGCTATAGAGAAGTCAAGACTTTCTATAAGATCATCTCTCTCCATACAACATTCATCTAACTTATCCTTGAGTCTAGCATTCTTCTTTATTTCCTTTTTTAAAGCACTAAGAGCCCTAATAAGTTCACCTTCAAGATCTACTTCACCTTCCTCTATATCTTCCTCTATTTGTTTGCTTTTTGAATCATCAAAGCCTTTTTTAGATTTCTTATCACTAGAGATGCTACCCTTTTCAAAAACCATACATACATCTTCCTTATAGTTTTCTGAAGCATCCTCATACATACTAGAAACCAAATAATTATTTGTGCAATCATCCTCAAGGTGACCAAAGTTTCCACATCTAAGACATTTCATGATAATGAATCTGTGTTTCGGTTCTTCGTCTTTTTCTGATATGAACAACATCTCATTTTCATCATCACTTGAAGAACTTTCACTATCACTACTAGAACACTTACTTGCTTTGTCTAGGTATAAAATCTTCTTGTGCTTGTGAGAATACCTCTTTCCTTGATTGCTATGCTCATCTTTGTTCTTCCTGTGATGCTTGTGCTTTTCAGAATCCTGTTTATCTTCATCACTTTCATTCTTGGGAACAGTACAATTAGTAGCATAATGACCAAACTTTCCACAATTGAAACATCTTATATTTTTCATACTTTTGTGCTTTCTAGAGAACTTGCCTTTCTTCTTTGTAATATGCCTCTTCATCACTAGAATGCTCATCACTATCTTGAAGTCGTTTACCCTTAGATTTCTTGGTAGCCTTGAAAGTCGCCTCTTTCTTGACATCAACCTTCACTTGAGTTCTCAACTCAAATGCTGCAAGTATACTATGGAGCTCATCCTTTTTCAACTTATCCAAATCTTTAGCTTCCTCAATAGCATAAATCTTTTCACTAAATATATTAGGAAGAGATCTTAAAATCTTATCACAAACATCATTTTCAGCAAGCTCAAGACCTAAGTCTTTCATGGAGTTAACAACCTCATCCATACGAACATGTAGTCACTAATATTTTCATCATCATTCATCTTGAGTTGTTCAAACATACCTTTGAAGTGTCTCAACTTGGCCTTTCTAACATTTGTATCACCTGTATGAACCATATTCAATTTCTTCCACATTTCACTAGCTGTCTTGCAGTGAATCACCTTGGTGAGATCTACTTTCTATAAGCCTTTCAGGATTACATTCATTGCCTTTGAATTTTTGTGATGTAGGAGCCTTTCTTCCTTAGTAATAGGACCATGTACAGGAATAGTGTACTCATATTCAATCACTTCCCAAACCTCATTACCAAGTGCCATTAGATGAACCTTCATCCTTGCACTCCAAATACCAAAATCTAACCCATCAAGAATAGGTGCTGCAATGCCACTTGAATGATCCATTGTGTTCTTTACTAGCTTTTCCTTCAAGCTGTTAAACTTTCTGAAGGCACCCGCTCTGATACCAATTGAAGAACACAAGCTTATACTAAGAGGGGGGTGAACAAGTATAAGACCTCTTTTTACTTTTTCCTTTATACTTCAAAATAGTAAAGCAATATACCCAAAGCAATATCAAAGCAATGCACAATATCATCCACAAAGTGATACCAATTTTAACGTGGTTCACCCAAAATGGCTGGGCTACGTCCACAAAACTTTTCTCTAAAAGTTATCTCAAAGTTCTTTGGGAATCCTTCCTAATTCCAATGTTTATGAGCCTCAGCCCAAAGGAGATACCTCCTCCTAATCAGAATTTATGATCCTTTGCTCAAAGGAGATAACTTCCCCTCTGCTCTGGAAATGATCCCTCAGAAGATCAACTGCCTCTACCTCTTGCCAGCACGTAGAACTCCTTTCCATCGAAGACCTCCTGTCCTCAATGCTTAGCCTAAGAGACCTCTACCTTCTATGATCACGTCCATAGCAGCTCAGCAACCTGTACCAAACACAATCAATTGGTCTAGTACAAGTCTTCCTCTGTCTGTTAGATCTATCCAACGCTTGAACAAATCAATCCTCTACACACAAGCCTTCTCAAAGACTTGCCAAATATGTCCTCAGGTTCTTCTCAAAGAACCAGTGCACCTCTATCCTCAAGTTCTATGATAGAACTATCAAACTCAGCTCACAAGTCCTCTTCTAGGACCTGTCTAAATCTGCTCACAAGTCCCCACCGAAACCTATCCAAAACTGCTCAAAAGTCCCCATCGAAACCTGTCCAAGACTGCTCACAAGTCCCCACCGGAACCTGTCCAAAACTCAGCAAGCTCACCAAGAAAAAAAAAACTTTCTTAGTAGGAAATCACAAGGTGAATTTTTAGAGACCCAATGTGATTTTTCAAACTCATAGAAGCATAAAGAGAATTTTTAGAGACTCAATATGTTCTATACTCAACTTCCAATCTCAAAACTCAACTCAAATCAACTCAGCTCAAACTCAATCTCAAATCTAAAAACTCAACTCAATATCTGAAATGGATAGGATAGAATGCTTTCTTTCAAGAACATGAAACCCCAACAATTGCCAACTATGCAAAGAATCACATAACAATGATACTCATGTTCTTTTCACCATCAATTAGGGCTTCAACAACAATGCTCATCAAACAAGGTTCAATCAACACCATTCAACTCAAAACACAACCTTGAAGCATTTCACAATCAACATTAGAAAAGGAAACAAGTAGAACTCCTTTTCTCTCCAATATTGTTTGAACAAAAATCATCCACCAACTCAAATCACAATAGCACAAAACAACTTTTCAAATCATCAACAAAGGAGTAAGCCCAACACTTTAACCAAGTGAAGAATAGCTTGATTATTACCAATCTAATGAAAGCAAATGTCAATCTCAAAGCTACCCACTTAAGGTTTCACAACTTCACACAAGAAGCAATTTTAACCTTAAAACATCATGCTTTCATGCTCAAAACACCACAAAAATGAATTACACAATCCAAAATACATCGCTCCAAGGCTTCCCTAGGCCTACCTTCCTTTGGGTACCATCCTTCATTGCATTCATATTGAAAATTAAAATCTCTTCACGTATTACAAACTTCAAACATGAATTCCACCCGTAAACCAAGAGGACTATATCACCAAGGAGAAGTCCATCTCCTAATCAATTGTGGTTTGATAGACCAACTATCCAAGTTTCACAACTTGAATCTACTTGTCAACCTTAAATTTATTTCTTCCTTCTAAAGCTACATCATGCACATGAAGGGTAACCTTATTGTTTGGGTTACAATTGGATGATTCCTCAAGAAAAGTATTTGTTTTCTCACTCATACAACCATACCTCAGATGGAATCCCAATTTGGATAGCTGGATACTCCTCAGGTATTTAGCCAGCTCTACAATATTTGAGCTATGCCACATTGACCTTCTATGATAGGGCACTCCTCCTGTCTACGCTTTAGAATATTCATTCTAGGGAACTTTATCAATGAACATTTCCAATAATTGCTCATTTTGGTTCATATATTCCCTTCATCATTCAATTTTGTTCTTGTAGTAAACATACTACAATCATGAGATTCTCTACCTCTTTGTAGGATTTATCCAAACTTCCTTCGATCAAGTTCAACATCTATCTACCATCTGGAAGATAAATACCATCATTTGCTACAAAATATGCTACAACATTAGATGCTGAAGCACATGATCCATATCAAATTCTTTGAATTCCCAAGCCTAGATCCTTTGCCTCTCTATTCAAGTCAGCAATGTTTTTGGACCTCGTTTCCATTCGCCTTGACCTATTTACAAACAAGTTTTGAATTCTTTGAATTCGAATGTGATCAACTCCTTGATATTAAGCATACTTCAATCCTACTAAGCTAGTATTAGATCTTGAGAAGATCCTCTTCTTCTCTTTCATATCTTGGATGTTAATTCCTTTTTATACACATCCAAAAAATTGGATGATATTATAACAGTTCAAATCTGGCCATCTTGGAAGGGGGTAATAAATTGCTTTTCTTTAATCATAGTTAAGATTTCATGAAGATATACTAGATAGAATCTTAGAGGTTCCATCACATTTCGAGTTCTTGATGATGCAGACATCCCTCGAGTGGATAGAAGTGATCACTCTCCCATAACTCTATTGGGGTTAAACTTGTACGCTGGCCATACAGCTTAAAGGATACCTTCACATGGTCAACCCATTTCCTAACACTCTCTGCAAATGTAGAATAACTCGACCACAACGTAAGGATTAATCCAATCTCAATAAATCAAGACAAGGGATACCAATTCCTTCACCAAGATCAGTCCTTCGAGCTAGTACTTAGGTGTAAGAACCTCTCTTTTCCTTAATGAGCTAACCTAAGTTATCTATCTCATCCCAATGATGAGCTAACTTAAGTCATCCATCTCATCTCAATAATGAGCTAGCTTAAGTTATTTGTATCATCTTCATGATGAGCTAACTCAAGCCATCGGTATCATTATATTCATGCTTCCAAGGTTAGTTATATATTCCTAAGAGTTATCTTACAACATTATTGGCCATTATCACCTTGTATTCCCACAAGGTGTCATCTAGGTTATGGTGCTTATTACCTCCTAACAGAGATATGGGTCATACATGCCTTATCTAAAGGTGTCCTTTTCCTTATCTACCTAGGAGTAAGATATTTCAAACAACACCTTCAAAAGAATATTTTATCAAAAATAAAACAAGCTTTAAACTCCTTATAACTCCTAAGTTATTTTACCCTCTAATAAACTTCCTCCATCTGCAAAATACACTTAGAAAAAATTAATTTTGAAAGTACCTTGGCCAACATCAAAAATCATTCTATGGAGAAATTGTGCACGAATTCTAACACCACCCACTGCATCAACTTCATGATGTAAAACCCTTTCACGTTATTCGAACGCGGAACCTCCTGTTCAGGTAGTGTGCCAACAGCCTAGCCGCTACCGGTGTGCCAAAGGTGCTCAGTGAGGTTTAAACCTCACACTGTTAGCCTTGTTCCTTCTGTGCCAGGGATTAAATAAAACAACAGTGCCTCCCTTTCTTCTGACGTGAACACAAAGACAAAAACCTTACGACGGATCTACAACAAGCGGCGAGTACAAAAAAATGAACAGTGGATTCACGAAAACGGTGAAGACACAGTCGAACAACGGGTTTACGAAAATAGAAAAGACACAATCGAAGAATAAATTCGAACAGCGGATCACAAAATCACAGCGAGCAACTCTTTTCAAAATACGGATGGGATAATTCTTGATTTTCATCGAGGGAGATTTATATGCATTTTTACCATAAGCTCTTGACATCGGTGAGGATTTTAACACGTCGGCGGAGGTCTTGGATAGCGCCCATAATCTTAAAACATAGCGCCATGGGTTAGGAGAACCCATTGCAAACAATAATTTAATATTTATTTAAAAATAATTAAAGGGAACCTTAACAAGGTTTTTAATTATTTAAATAAATACTTCCTTCTAGACCCAAATGCATTAAACTAATGCATCCACCTGTAATCTTTAAACCTGCCAACTTGGGGTTTACAAAAGACCTTTGAAACTGTCATGCCGTAACCTTCATCAAAACAAATTATTTGACATCAAATCAAATTCCTTCAAGAGCTTCTTGACATCAATGACAACTTATACACTTGAGCAAAGGCAATGTACCCAAAATTGCCAACATTTATGCAAGTGAAAAAATGGGAATCAAGATATTAAAAATTGAAGGTAATTCAAAACTTGCAGTCAACCAAGTGATAGGAAAGTACAGTAGTAAACATCACTATTTGAAGACATATAGGAACATAGTATGGGACTTAAAGGAATTGTTTGATTCACTAAATATTTGTTCTATTCCTAGGAAAAATAATACATTGGTAGATGATTTGGTAGTTAAGGGTTCCAATTTTAATCCTTCCTTAGACCTTGGGTCAGTTGCAAGTAAAAGAGTCAAATTAGTGTTCAGACCAGAAGTCCCAGATAGACAAATCTTCTGGTAGATTTTTGACAATGATGAGAAAATAATTGATTTTCTAGTCAAAGACGCTTGTTTAGCTAATGTGCAGGATGACCTTTCCCAAGAATTAGATCCATAGGATGTTATTTAGTTGAAGAATAATCACATTTCTAAAGGCCTAATCACATTGGAAATATTGTTTGACAATTAATATGGAAAGAAATCAAGGACTATGAAAGTTGATAAAATTTGCATCAATATTGAGATTGAAGAAAACATGAAGATTAATGTTGGAATAACCCTCAAGCTTGATATGAACAAAGCATTTGATAGGCTAAATTGGGAATTTCTTATTTTTGTCCTCCTTAAGTTTGGTTTTCACCACCAATGGGTTAATTTGATCAAAGAATGCATTTCTAAAGCATGTTTCTCGATTCTGGTTAATGGAACAACTGTTGGTTACTTTTAAATTCATAGAGGAATTAGTAGGGGGACTCTATCAGCCCTATGTTATTCATCATTATGGCAGAATATTTAGGAAGAACCATAAAAAATGCTTGTATTTCAATGCTAATATCAGGAATCAAGGCAACATCTCTCACTAGGGATGTTTCTCACCAAAAATTCATCGATGATACCCTTCTTTTGACTAAGGAATCGATGGTTGAGGCCAAAATAATTAAATACATCCTGCAACTCTACGAGGACGCTGCTGGTCAGAAATTTAATTTCAATAAAAGCAAGTTATATTTCTTGAACACCCCCATTCAGAGGCAAGGAAGGATTGCAAAAATTTTAGGGTGTGATATAGCAAACCTCCCCACTTCATATCTTGGTCTTCCTCTTTTCATTGGTTCTTCGAGAAATTCAATGTGGGACAGGGTTATTAAAAGAATTTTAAAAAAACTTGTTGGATGGAAAGGTCATCTTCTATATCAAGCAGGAAATCTAACCCTCACTAAGGCCTCTCTTCAGAGAATTCTAGTCTATTTCCTCTCTATTTTCAAAGCCCTTGTGAAGGTTTTCTAGAAAATTGAGAAACTCCAAAAAGAATTTTTATGGACTGGATCAGAGGAGAAAAAAAGATACACCTTGTAGGATGGACCAAAGTGTGCAGACCCAGGGAAAATGGGGGCTTAGGTCTGAGGAGAATTGGTCATATGAATTTATCTTTACTAGCTAATCAAGCGTGGCGCCTCATTTTTGGTGAAGAAAATGAATGGACAGTCATCATCAAATGAAAGTATCTTCAAAATATGAAATTTCTAAGTGACTCAGTTCCAATCATAGGTTCTACTTTTTGGAAAGCAATTCTCAATTGTAAGGAAATCCTCAAAAAAGGTTAAATATGGGTTTTAGGCAATGGTGAGAGGATAAATTGCTAGAATCATAGGTGGGCTAAGGATGAACCACTGATGCAATATCCTAACTTAGCCCGAATTAGAGATATCATGAAAGAACTCATTAGCAAAAAAGTCTTCGATTATATGGTTGAGGATAGAGGCAAAATGAAGTGGAAACAAATAAGGATTTAGGGATTTCAAGTGGAATCAAATGATCTTTGTAAAATTATTAGGCAATAGTTTATTCCCATGAGACCCAAGGAAGATCAAGTGACCTGGGCTCCTACGAAAAATGGGCAGTTCACTGTTAAATCATCTTACAAGCTTATGCTTGATGACGAGGATTTTGTCCTCCAAAAGAACTTAGTTTGGATAAAAAATTTAATTCTAAAAATTGCAATATTTTCATGGTTGGTTATCCAAAAACCAATTCTAACCATTGATAATATGATGCGTAAAGGTATTTGTATCACTAATCTTTTTTATCTGTGTAGGGCTAATTGGGAGACCATTTATCACATTTTCCTTGAGTGCCCTTTTTCCTTGATTGTCCTAAGTGGGGTTTTTCAGGCATTCAATATTTCCTGGGTTAAACTAGCCACTGTACTTGATTTGTTCATCCAGTGGCCTTGCCCCTTCTCAATTCAAAGACTTAGATACATGTGGAAAATTTGTCTGAATCACTATCTTTGGTAGGTATGGCTAGAAAGGAACCATAGTCTTTAATGAGTCTATCCATGATCATCAAACTATAGGATCCTATACTTTGCCAACGAGAATATGAACCTTATCCCTTTGGATATACATAAACCTCATATTCATGAGACCACGATTGCTCAATATTTAAGCTTAACCTTGTTAGATGTGTTTGTTCCTAGGGTAGTCAATCCCAAAGCCAATGCTAAGTGGTCCCCACCCCCTACAGGTTGGTTTAATCTTAATTTTTATGGATCATCTAAGGACAATCCTGGTAGAGTAGGCACTGGTGGTATTATGCAAGATCATAATAGGAATATGATGCTTGCATTTTTTGAATATTTGGCAACAAGGACGAACAATGAAGCTAAAGCTATAGCTATGTGGAGAGGCATTTAAATGACTCAAGACTTAGAAGGCAATTTTATCATAGAAAGATACTCTATTCATGTTAAAAATATCCTCAATAATTGGAAAACACCTCCTCGGAGGATTAAAACAATTGTTGAAGAGGCTAGGATCCTTTTCTAAGGAAGACATGACATAAAATCCCAACATGTCTTTCGAGAAGCTAACATAATTGTTGATAAGCTGGACAATTTGGGTGTCGATGGTGAAAAATTTTTCAAATGGAAACACGGTGTCCCAAGGGAAGTAGAGGATCTTATTCAACAAGAATTACAAGAATGATAGTAAAATTTACCAATAGGGAAGGCACTATAAGTTCAAAGGATATGATTATTCTCGTCTCTTTTTTGAAATGGACTCACAATAAAAATTATTCGAGCTATCAGTATTTGTGTATACTGCTTGGAAATACCACAAAGACTAATGGGGACAATCACATGTCAAATAACATGGCTCCTAGTCATATTAGTAATTTGAGGTTGGTTGATAATCATAGGGCATGAAATAAATGGTAATATAAGACTTTGAACCAGAGCCACGTGGACCACCAGATAGCCACCACCATAAATCTAGCCAACAGGTTCACTTCTTTAAGGCTGATTGGCCAAGACGGGATGTGGTTGCAAAGCATGTCATATATAGAAGAAAGTAATTACCAAAGAATTATTAATAGTAACTGTCAATACAGAGCTTGTGGGAGTTTTTTTTAGTACTTTGCTATGTGTGTCTGTAGCTTTTTGTTTCTCCACTATTTTAAGGAAGGGATCCGTGTCTGTTTCTTTTTTTGTAATTATGATGCAGGTATGTTTTCTCGAGGTATACCCAAAATTTTGTATGGGAAGTTTATTTTTGATAACAGGCTATGTGCCTTACTGGATGTAATGGCTTTTGTGACATGTATATTTCACATATATAGGATCCTTAGTAAGGACATGCTCATCAATAGCCCTAGGCTAATTTTTGTAAAAGGTTTTGGGTCAACTTGTAAAACCTGATATTAATGCTATAGTATCTTATCTACCCAAAAAAAATATGCTCTATAGAAGAAGTTGAAGGAGTCAAGGCACTGTGTTTTAAATATCTAAACATTATTGCCTGGTCTTATGAACACCTCAAATTCTATGATAAGAATGTCATTTAGCATACCATTGATCTAGATCCTAATTTAAAACCTATGAATCCAAATATCAAGTCCATAATGACATAGAAATTGATTAATATTTAGAAGGGGAAAACTATCTACCCTATTAAGCATTCTACATGGGTTACCAACTTGGTCCTAGTAAGGAAGAAGAATGGGAACATCCGGTTATGTGTGGATTTATGAAACTTGAACAAAGCTTCTTTGAAGGATTATTATCTACTTCCCTAGATGGATTAGATTCTAAAGATGGTATCAAGAACCAAAAAGTATTCCCTACTAGATGGATTTTACTAATACAACCATATTTGGGTTAGAGATGAAGATCAATTTATGGAATTATCTTATCACTTGCCTTAAGAGTTAAGACGATGGAGCCTATGGTAGGATGCATGGAACCATCAAAGGATCAAAGGTCCAAATAAGGGGTGGCAAGATGAGTAGGTGGAATATTAAGATGATGAAGAGCAATGGTAGAAATGATGTTGATTGAAGAACTAGTATCAATGAGTACATGTTTATAAGTGATGACATTGATAGAAGAATGGATATGTAAAGGGGAATCGACCCCCTCTCCCATAATTTTGATGATCTTGTGGTTATGGAAACTAATAGAAGGCTACAAAAATATCTACCCATTTTCAACAAAGTTGTAAAAGGCATTGGTGTTGTTGTTCTTAAGATCGAAAGATTGGAGAATAGAATTGAGAGCCTCACAATGAGGCTGAGATTGCTGCAAAGGGTCATAAATGGATAACCTTATAGGAGTGGTGCAGAGTTGATGAGAGAGGCTACCGTGAATAATGATGATATTACATGGTAGTATGGGAGAAACATGTGGAGGCATAGGTGGATTGGAATAATATGGTGGGGGAGAAGGTGAAGTCCTTTCTTCTTCTATACACGATGGATAAAGTTGAGTGTGGGTAGCAATATTGATCATACCCATAAAATATTATTATCATGGACCATGATTGATATGATTGACTTGTTATGGATTAGATTAAGTGTTACTACCTCTATATTTGGGTAATGGATTTTGATATACATCCAAATTTTAATTTTGCATTACAAGGGGTTTAGACACATGGATGGTTCCATGATCAATAAGATCTTGAACAATGTGGTGAAATACACAGTAGGAATTGAGGTCATGGCCATGCTGGTGATGAAAATCATAGAATACCTATTCATTATATCCTTGGGACTGAGTATAATTAGGTTCATCAAGTCTTACATTGGGTAAAGAGATATGCCTTGCATCAAATAACCATTGCAATAGAGTTGACATAGGCTTAGACAAATGTGTCCAAATGTGTGGTGGATGAGGAGGTCACTTGTTATGATCTAACAATGGATTTGATAGAGGGGGTGGATTTGTTTGGAATGTGTACTATTGTGGCTAATATTGTGAGGGTGGGGATGAAGAATATGGAGAAGCAAGTATCACCTTATTGGTTTGAGGTGGTTTGGAAGTGGATGGAGCATTAAAACTCTTATTGTATCAAAATTTGGATAGATAGGGTGTTAAGAGTAATATTCCATTCTTTGGGATATTTACCCTTTACTCCACTAGGTAAAATAGGTAGTATATTGCATTATACTACATAGGTAGATTATTACATTTACTTTTTACTACTTACCATAGAGATATTTACTGTGCTAAATATCTACTGGTAAACCTAGGTTAGTATATAAAATATCCTAGGTTAGATATTTTAGATTAGTAGTTAGTTCATACTTCTCTACCTAGGTTAGTTGTTAGCACACTACTCTCCTGACACGTTATGTTAGCGTTATTTGTGCTAATATAGTTTATTTGTAAACTATATAATGCTTAGACCTTTCTAAGCTAATGTTAATGCATATTTTATTTATCAAATCATTTATCTTACCTTTCCCTTACTAACATTGGCATCAGAGCCAGGGAGGAGGCGCTCGTTCCAAGTGGAGAAGACGAGAGCAGATCTCGTTCCACTGGAGAAGGCGACACATAGGGTTTGGTTTGATTTATTATGCACTTCATTATTTAATCATTTCCTAAGGTTGGTGATGATTTTTTTTGCCTCACCTAACTTGGGCCCACAGACATCGAGCAGGAAGGCGAATAGGGCCCACAGGCCCACAACCCTGTGTGGGGCAGATCTCACATCATCGGGCGGCCATAGGAGAGGGCCCGCAGGCACATAGACCTACGTGGGGTAGACCCCACATCATCAGGCATCCATGAGAGGAAAAGCGATCCTTTGAACACCATCATGGGTATTCATGCCCACCCACCTATTCAATGACAAAAGTTAAGTCTTCGGTGACTAGACGTGGCCACTAGTGGTTGACCTGCACAAGAGGGTAGGAGCGCCCTCCGTGCGGTGACCGACCTCCACGTGAAGGTAGGACTGCCCTCCATGGGAGGCCACATGGCAACCAGGCTACCCTACACACGAGGGTAGGAGCACCCTCCGTGAGGCATTCGAATAACATGCGAGGATAGAAGTGCCCTTCGTGGTAGACACAGACATAGAAATCGAGAAACTCAAACTACCACCTAGACCCTATATCTAACCTAGATTGGACACGTGGACATTGATTGGACCTAACACATGGTGAAGAGCCATAGGGACTAGACTAGGCACAAGGCGACATGTGGCAGACTATCCACGTGGCACCTGAGCCGGACCTGACACGTGGGTGACACGTGGCGGACTGCCATGTGCCACCCGACTCGACCTAGACGACGTGGCGGTGACCAAAAGGGGGGGGGGGGTCAACAAACAAAGGGCTTGAAAGCCCTTTTATTTCCCACAAAATCCCCCACACGGGCAATGTGGGATAATTCCCACATTTTTTCCCCGCTCGCACGAGGAAAGAAGGGAAAGGGAAATTAATTC
This sequence comes from Wollemia nobilis, assembly GCA_028583015.1. NCBI lineage: Eukaryota > Viridiplantae > Streptophyta > Pinopsida > Araucariales > Araucariaceae > Wollemia > Wollemia nobilis. The sequence continues at coordinate 2,462,003 of JAQPPZ010001870.1, forward strand.
CCTTCCCTTCACGTCGGGCCCTGTAGCCCGACCGGCCAAGGGGGTCGGGCTAAGGCCTTGGGCAGCGGGGAGTCACGAGTTCGACTCCCATCGACCCTACAAAGGCATTCTTTTGCCTTATAAAACAAAGCGGCGCCCCATTTGGCAGGTAATGATTTTTTTTTTGCATTTTTTAATTAAAGTTTTTTTTTTAATATTTTTTTTAATAATTTAAATATTAAATAAGTGTTTTATTTAAATCAATTTTTTTTTTAAATTTACATTGATTTGATTAAAATATTTGTTTTATTTTTATTATTAATTAAAATTATTTTAATCAACTTTATTTTAATTTGCAAATTCAAAATCAACTTTAAAGGACCTATTTTTTTTTTGCAATTTACAAATCAAGAAGGAGCTTTTGTTTTCTCCATATGGGGATATAAGACATAAAAGAGCACCTAATTTTTATTGCAAATTAGAAAGCCTTACACTCTTCTCAAAAGACTTGTTCATTTAGCAAACCATAAAGAATCAAACTTGAATTTTTTTTGCCAAATTGGAAAACAAGGAGACGGAGAAATTTGCAAAACATCAAAATTGAAAGTGTGCATTTGTTTTCTCAAAAGGGGGATATAAGACATAAAATTGCACATATTTTTTTTGCAAACTTGAGAAGAACTTGAAGCCTTGGGTCCATCAAAACCAAGTCGTTTGTCGACTGGTCTGGAAGCCTTTCAAACACGGGTCGTGTGTCGACTTGTCTTGAAAGGAGTGCTCATATTGTTAATTTTGCAAAATAAAAGGGGGAAGACAACATTGTACTTCTTTTGCAAAATTGTAAAACAAAGTAGGAGACATAAAAATATCAATTTTTTTTGCACAACACACATTAATATTTTGTTGCAAAAATTAAAAAGGTGCATTTTCGATTTTACTCGACACCTTCATTGGCAAATTAGGTGCATTTTCGGTTGCATCCGACACCTAGGTGATAAGAATTTTGTGGGCATTCTTGTTTGATTATTGCATTATTTTTTTTGCAATTATAAGTCATAGAATCAAGAACACACTAAACCCCAAAATTTCACAAATTTGTGTAAATCCTTGCACAGATTTAAAGCCAAAATTCACTTGATATTCTCTCCTAAATCAACAAAACCCCTAATTCACTCTTATTTGTTTGGCTTAATTTCCTCAAAATTTTCATCCTTCTTGAAGGGTGTTAAGGCAGGTGCCATTAAATATATGTTTGAGTGAATTATATTTTGGTACTCTTTTAGGGTAATCAAAAAGAAAGAACAAGTTTTTGAAAATAAGGAACCTTAAAAAGTTGCAATCCTTTGCACTAAGGGGGGATAATTCCTTTCTTCCTTCAAAACACATATTTTTGACAAGAGGGAAATAAAACTTGTAAAGGCAATCATAAAAGTAGAAGTCATAAAAATTATACCTTTTCTTTTAGACTTCATAATAGCAATCATGCTTGAAGTTCTTACAATAAGGAAGGATGATTTGGTGAACTTTTTGATAAAATTGCCTAGAAAGCATAGTTTTGCACAAATTGTAAAAATGACAACCATGACACCATTCAGTGTTGGTTTCAAAACAAGCAAAACTAAAATGGCAAAGGCACATCACAGAAGCCATCTTTCTAGTGAAGTGTCTCATTCGGATTCTGATTCTGGTTCAAAGAGAGCAAACAGAGTGCTCATTGCTAAGACAGTATTGTAGAGGGAAAACACATTTTGTCACCTTAAGCAAAGCACCATTTCCTCTCTCTCTCTTTTAGGCTTCATAAATAGCATAAGTTTTTGTTTGAAGTACTTGTAATAAAGGGGTGTTTGTACCTCTTTTAGGCTTCATAAATAGCAAACTCTCATTGTTTGAAGTTCTTGTAACAAAAGGAGGGAATTTTCTGGTGTAAAATTGCCTAGGAGGCAATATTTGTAAAATCCTTCACAAAGCTTCTTAAGTTGCACATCTTTTGCAATTAAGGGGGGATATACATTTCTTTTCTTCACAATTTTTTGTAAAAAGAGAAGACTTATAAGGGTGCATTTTCGACATCGTCCGACACCTTAGTCATGCTTCTTTCAGAAATTAAATACAACATGTTTTGCAACGAGAAGGGGGGAACTTATAAGGGTGCATTTTCGGCTGTGACCGACACCTTAGCAACCTAATATTTTGTAAACTCATATTGTAAAATGAATGAATCTCGTATGAAGTGATCTACTCTACTACACCTAGCGATTGCAACGGCTGGTTACCCATGCAATTCGGTTGGATGATGTGATTACTATAAGGACATTCGTTGGTGTGAAGACAAAGTGAGGAATGACCCATTTTTTGCTTAGGAGCAGCTAGAGCATTGTGACAGAGCAAGAACCAACAGATCGACATTTTGTTTACTATATTGGGACAGTTATATACATTACCCAAATAATGTAATAAGGGGGGATGTTAGAGTAATATTCCATTCTTTGGGATATTTACCCTTTACTCCACTAGGTAAAATAGGTAGTATATTGCATTATACTACATAGGTAGATTATTACATTTACTTTTTACTACTTACCATAGAGATATTTATTGTGCTAAATATCTACTGGTAAACCTAGGTTAGTATATAAAATATCCTAGGTTAGATATTTTAGATTAGTAGTTAGTTCATACTTCTCTACCTAGGTTAGCTGTTAGCACACTACTCTCCTGACGCGTTATGTTAGCGTTATTTGTGCTAATATAGTTTGTTTGTAAACTATATAATGCTTAGACCTTTCTAAGCTAATGTTAATGCATATTTTATTTATCAAATCATTTATCTTACCTTTCCCTTACTAACATAGGGTGTTTTGGTGAAGCTTAATCTTGCCTGATTGGACCTTGATATCATTCAATGACATTATCTTGAGCAATAGCCTCATAAAAAGTATGACTTAGATGTATTTGCAAAGTTTTAGAGATTTATTTGTTACAAATTTTAGTGAATAATTTGACAAGTTTTGTAGGTGGAAGGACAAAATTTAGATCATGGATAATTTCTCCCCATTTAGAAACAAATTCAGTAAGTGGTTCATCATCAAACTATTGCAGACATTAAAAATATGATAGGGTCATCTTTGTTTTTATATTGATTAAAAAATATTCAATAAATAGATTGGATAAGTTCTCAAACATGAAGAGGTTTTACTAGGGCAAATGATTGTAAATATCTAAGGCTAGTCCCCCAAGTGAAAGTGGAAATGTACAAAGAATGAGGGGATCACTAGAATTAAGTTGGTCAGAAGCAAAGTGATAGTTTTTTATATGCTCTCTAGGATATTCCTTACTCTTAAAATTTTCAAATTTCAATATCTCAAAGTGGTAATGATATGTATGCATCGAAATAAAAGGATCGATGGGATCATTACATAACTCATTATAAGTGGGTTTTTGAGGCCCATAACCAGTTGTACACAAATCCAAGTTCTTAATTTATTCCTACAAAATTTGAAGTTCATTAGAGAGCACATTTGTAGTGTTCGTGGAAGGATACTGTGGAGGAATAAGTGGTGGTTTCAAAGAAGATGAAGGTGGAATAAATGTTTGTGATGGAATATGTGAATAACCCAAATGAGATGGGTATTGCAATTGCTACTCTTTCCATTTATTTTTGAAAGTGACCTCCTATTGATTTGGTAATGACATGGCTTGATATTATAGAGAGGAGCTTGAGATGGAGGAAGAGAAATGTATGAGTATTTCTCCACTAGTTGTTGTTGCATAATTTGTTGCTGGAAATCCTATACTTGCTGGTGGTATACAAGAATCTATTATTTCTAAAGAAACTATTATTGGAGTATCTATACTTTTTGTTGTACAGGTACTTATTATTTTTGTATATTTTGAAGAGGTAGTTGTGGTTGAGCAGTTGTGGTGGATGAACAAGTAGATGGATAAGTGAAGAAAGTGGGTAGAAGAGGTGGTTGAGTGGAGAAGGAGGGTTGACCAGATGATGGCATAGGGAATGAAGTGAGTTGATATGGGGTGGAGGAACAAAAAACAAATGAGTCAGGTTAAGCTGAGTATCATGGTATATTGGTGAGGTATGATGCGTAATTTAGATTATAAGAAGAAAGAGGAATGGATGGAGGTGGAAAAAAAGGATGTTGAGGAAGGTAGAAAGAAGAAGAAACAACCAATGGAATTTTATTAGCAATAATTTTATTGTATGATGATAATGGCATGTTATTGGAAGGTGGAAGGGATGAAGATATGGGAAATAAAGTAATGTTGGAATATTGGGATGATGGAGGGGGAAATTTGGTAGCAAAATTTGGATGGAATGGAATTTGCTATTGCAATGGAGTGAATTGTTGTTGTAGAATTTTTTTTGGTGGAAGCATTTGCTATTGTTGTGGCACTTTTTTATATTAAGGTAGAATTTGTGAGTATTTTTGTGGAGGTTGTGTAACCTACAAAATTTTTTTTTGTAGAATTTGAGATGAATAAGATAAATAATGTGAGGTGGATGAGGAAGGGACTAAAAGCATACCTACTACTTGAACAATATTTACAACATCAAGGATAATTTGAGAGATAACAAAATAGTCATATCCTCAGAGAAATTGGTATGGATGCTATATAAAGGGATTATTGGTAGATGGTGATGGAGGTGGGGTTGGCTCATCACAAGTGATGGTTGATAGAGGAATACTAGGTACGACGTAGATGACATTTTGGCAATAGGTGGATGATGGATTGTATGAGGAGAGACCATATGTAGGAGTGGTATCCTTATAGGTCTTGACCTCCACTTAGGGTGGAATGGATGATGCAATGTGCAAGTGGTCATTTGCATTAGGATCTTACGAGTCAGTTAGCAAGTCGGGTGGAACAAAGGATGCAACACCCTCAGACTTAGGAGGTGTATTATTGGTCTAATAGGAGGAAGTACCAATGGCATCTACAAAAATGTGGGTGGACTCAATAGCAAGGAGAGTATCCTTGCATGCTTGACTATGAGTGATAGGCTTCGTAATGTGTGGAAATGTGAAGAAATAGCCAAAAATGTGAAAATTTGGGCTTCTATGTACCTTGTAGCTTTTTTTGGACCTCCCTATTGTAGAAAACATAGGTTTGCATATTGGGGTGTGAATTTTTTTGTATCTAAAAATTCACACATGAGGGTGTAAACTTAGTGAAAATAGATAGAATTGATTGTTTTGGACAATTTGGAACCTATGTGTGTTCTGTGACTATTTCTATAACTTTTTGTAGATTGAAAACTAGATTTGCACACTAAGGTGTGAATTTTTTTGTATCTTAAAATTCACACATGGGGGTGTAAACTTGGATAAAATAAATAGAGTGAACTGCACTATGAAGTTATAAACTATGGAAAACTAGCAAGTGAGTTTTGAGCAATTTTGGATGTTCTTGTAACCACTTTTGTGAATCAAAAAATAAGCAAATATTTTTAGGATTTTCATGTATTTTGATGATAGTATAGTATCCATACTAATAAAAAATAGTAAGAATAGGTGGATGCTAAAATAAATACTTATGTCATAGGATAGTACCTACTACAACACCCAAAGGTACACAAAATAGAACTATGTGTCCAATAGGTGAATGACGACCTAAATGGAAAGGCACAAAAAAATGATATCCAAAAGGGGGGAGACTCAAATGCTCTGATGAGTCAAAATCCTCTTACAAAAAGAGGTGGTACTATCTAAGACCTGCTACTAGCACAAAAATGCTTTCACTTCACCTTCAAGCTGGCTCGATCAATAATGACAGTTACCAGCTCATAAACTATATAAATTCCTATGAGCAAGGGCATCTAATCCTAACCCACTTTGAAGGTCCCTTTCGATGATAAAATCAGAAAAACTAGTCTCAAGAGTAGGGGATATTCCAATGATGAAGGTTGAAAAACCACTCTTGAGGGATACTATGGTGACTAAGAGGATCAATTTGGTGGAAGGATATGAAATCCAATGTCACCAAGCTTGAGTGGGAATTGGTGATGAAGTCTAATCTTACCACTGTGAATGAAATGTGAGTGTGTGGATGTGGGTTTGACTATGAAAATTTTTGAAATCAAATTACTGTAAGTGCAATTATCTTGAGCAATAGTGTATTTGTTGAGATTTAACCTAACTGTATAGTTAAATCAATTGAATACTTAGTTATTAGTAGGAGAGTTAATTCGAGAAGTGAATATGATCTAACCCTCACTATCTCTCGTGTGTGGCCAGGGATAATACCACTAAGGAGGAGGAGAGAGGTTACCACCCCATCAATGAGGTAGACATGATAAACTAATTCTAAGGCTAGAACCCTAGATGTAGAAATGGATCATCCTAATAACAAAAGGGAAGATCTCCCTAAAATAGTTGCTTTACTTCATGAATAGATGGAAAAACAAATGTAGTTGTTGGAAGTGATTGTGAATCATGATACTCAAGTTGGAAACTCTAGGATGGAACAAGTTAATGAAATTAGTTTAGAGGCACAACAATCTACAAACCAAATTGACGTAGAATTGGGTAGGGATATGAAGCATCTAAAATCCTCCAAGTTTAATGGAGAGGAAGGTGGTGATACAGTCAAATATTGGCTGAAAGAGATAGAGATTTTTTACAATATAAAAAATTACTCCATCGGGACCCAAACATCATATGCCACTCTACACTTATAGGGTGTTGGCTTGGATTGGTGGGAAATGTTTAGTGGGGAATGAGAAATTGAGGTCGTAGTTGATCTAAAATGGGAAGACTTTGTAGTAGCCTTTAAAGGAAGATTCCTCATAGAATATTTTTACAACCAAAAATTTGAGGAGTTCACCAATATTAAATAGGGAAATAAGACGGTGGAGGCTTATTACTAGAAATTTGTCAAGCTATTGAAATATGTGCCCACATATAATGAGAAGATGAAGGTACATAATTTTATACTAGGAGAAGATCCTAGAGTAGGACATGAAGTGAACATGCAAGAACCTAGTACTCTCTAGAAGGTCTATGACCTGGCCAAGAAAGCTAATATTTACCTTAAGCCCTACTTTGACTATTAAGGGTTACTAGAAAAATGTAGAGAGGCATTGAGGAAAATAAATAGTGCAGGCTTCATGAAATAGGAAGGAGAGAAGCTAAATAAAATCTCAAATATTTATGATAGAATAAATTATAGGAAGAAGGGAATTTTTGGGAGGAGGTTCCAAGGAAATAATCATAATTCTAACAATTTCCACAATGGTAATAACAAACCATTTCCTCAGGGTCGGACTAACCCCCCACTAGTAGTGAAAGCAAAATAAGGGTAGAAGCAAAAAACTCATCCAGGGCCCAAGAATGGATGCTTTGAATGTGGTTTACCATACTATGCTAACAATTATCCACTAAGAGCAGGACCAAATTTTAAAGGAAAATAATTGACTTACAAATAACCTGCACATAGGGAACTTGCTCACAAGATCTATGCAATGATAGGAAGTCAAAATCTGGAAGGACAAGCCACACCACTACTTATAAGGGGTAATATTTTTTATAGAAATGTTAAAATTTTGATTGATAGTGGAGCTATGGATAGCTTTGTTTCCTCTAATTTGATTAAATATATATTTGAAAGGCCAATAATCTTCGCGCATGGGTGGAAGGTTGAGTATGATTTAGGATAAACCTACTCTGTGAACTACTACTATCCTATGACCGAAATTACCTTATCTAGGAGTCCAAGCATTGGTTTTCTATATATAGCACCACTACATGCTTTTGATATAGTCCTAGGAACGGATTGGTTACAAGCACATAAGGTTGTGATCAATTTTCAAGAAACATGGATTGAGTTCATGGAAGATGGTAGGAAAACACAGAGTGTATGGCCTATAAGGGACCTTTAACCCCAAATCCTTTTGGAAATAGAAATTAAGAAAGCCATAAAAAATTGAGGAACAATTTATATAGTAAAATTAAATGAGATAGAAAATAAAAAGAAATAAGAGGTGTTTGGAAAACACCCAGTACTTTAAGAATTCAAGGATGTATTTCTAGAATATTTACCTAGATTACCTTCAAAATATGAATTTGAATTCTCAATTGAGCTTAAACCTGGGGCAAAGACTATTCATAGGTATCCTTATAAAATAAATCACATTAATATGCAAGAACTAAAAGTACAATTGTAAGGGTTGCTAGAGAAAGATTTGATTAGACCAAGTATATCACCATGGGGTGCACATATTTTGTTCGTAAATAAAAAGGATGGTTTCTTGAGGTTATGCATAGATTATAGAATGCTTAACAAGGCAACTATTAAAAATAGATATCCTCTACCCAAAATTGAGGATCTATTTGATTAGTTGAGGGATGCCACTATCTTTACAAAGATTGATCTAAAATCTAGATACCATCAATTAAGGATCTGTGAAAAGGATACCCATAAGACAACTTTTAAAATTTGATATGGACATTATGAGCTCATTGTATTACCTTTTGGTTTAATAAATTCTCCAATAACATTCATGAATTTGATGAAATAGTATTTTAGGAATCACCTAGATTGATTCATTCTTGTGTTCTTGGATAATATTTTTATTTATTTTTAAAATAAGGCAGAGCATGACAGATACCTTATTATTGTGCTAGAAATTCTAAGGGAGAATCAATTATATGGGGATCTATATAAATGTGACTTCTACAAGTTGAAAGTAAAATATTTAGGACATATCATATCAACTTAAGGGATAGTTGTGGATCCCAAGAAGATAGAGGTCATACTAAATTGGTTGGTGCCTACTGTTGGGATCCAAATTGACATCAAGTAAACTTGATACTACAACTATCTATCTTCCAACTTTTTGACCAAGCTTGCACCCACTAGTCACAACTCAGAACTCAACATTGGATGGACTAAAGATTGCTCTAGCCCAACCTCCAGAGTAGGTTGGTTCCTTGTCAACTGACAGAGTGTTGACTCAATTAAGCTCAATAATGGTTTTGAGAAATAGGGTTAGAAAAGGGTTTAGGGTTAAGAAGTTATGAGTAAATAGTGGTCAGATAGAGCTAACAACATAGGCATCCACAGGGAAAACCTTTAGCAAATTATTTCCAGTGTCCCACACTCAAGATTAGCAGCACCCAAAATAGAGTAATCTTCATACAAGAAAGAATAAGCAGATATATGCTACAAGAAGTAATTTCAACATCCACAATACTAACAATCCAATTTAGCAGAATAGATCAGTATCTAGATTTAATAGAAATAAACCTCTTGCCAACACATATCTAACTATGAAAATATTTCAATTGCCTTACAACTAGTAATCCAATATTGGTGGAATGAACTAACCATAATAGCATTGACAGAAATGCAATTCATAGCTCGAACCTCTTAACAAAGATATCAAAGATGATAGTTCTTGAGTCAAAAATCCAAGTAATGCTCCTTCCATTAATTTGCAAAAGATATTACATAGTAGGGCAAGCAAACACTCTAGAGCCGACCCTAAAAATCGAGGGTTCGACCTCTATATATAGTTTTACAATGAAAGAAAATAGGTGGAACATTACAAGGATTTAGACCATGCCAGATCAGTAGAATGCTATGGTGGCATCATTTCATTTTCTTTCCAAGTCTAGGAAATCCGCTCGATGTCGCATGCCATGGTAGCTTAGCTCTGCAACTTACTGGTTCTAAAATGGTAGTTAGACTCCAGGCCATTAGAAACAAGATCTCAACCATTCATATTTCTTGAGGACTCTATCCTACCATAGATCTGCAACTACCTAGGTTCTTGGTTCTTGGCTCCATGGATGCTTTGTCTACCCACTTGAACTGATTGGTTCTTGTTTTCCAAGAATCTACCTTTGTATACTCAAGAAAATGTCAGCATGATATCTACTGTTGATGCATTTCATGGATGGCTATGATTAAACTTCAATAATGCTCTGTAGATGAGCGACATAGAACATGTCACCAATCCACTCTAAAAATAACATTAACGTCAGCTTGGATGGCTTTGGCCAACAATGGAGCATCTATGAAAAATACACTAAGTATTGAGCGGAATGTAGCATGTCGCCAATCCGCTCTCTTCATTCTTCAAACTGCTTTATTTCCCTTTCACATCCATGGTATAGAGCGTATGTTGTAATCCACTCCTCGATATCCACTCCTCAAGCTTTGACCCAAGTTGACTATGGAATAGAGCATGTCGCCAATCCACTCGAGAAGTAGTGTAAAATATCACTTTGCAGTTGTTCCATTGCCTTGTACTTCTTCTCGGGCATTTTGACCTCTTTGCTTAGTGGCGTAGAGCATGTCACCAATCCACTCTAGAATAGTCATGGAACTCAGTGGCATGGAACATCTCCAACACTTAGTCACTTTAGTGCACGGGATGGGGTAATGTGTGCTAATCTGCTCTTTGGAAGATGTTGATATCATTTTGACTTGGTTTGACTACGGATTGGAACATCTGAGCTAGGCCGCTACAAAATACACTAAGTACTGAGCGACGTGGAACACTTTGCTTATGCTACAAAAAAGAACTAAGTGTTGAGTGGATTGGAGCATCTTGCACTAGGCCACTCTGAAATACACTATATCTTCAGTGGCTAGGAGCATCTTCATGCCTTAGAAAATATTTTTCAAAATTTTCTAAGGATGTGGCCATTTTGGGCCTACATTTTGGCGCCTCCCGGGTGGATTTGCTTGCAAAGCCATCGAACTCAAAGTCTTATCCATTGGGCATCAAGAGTCAAAAAATGCAAGTCTTCAAGCAATGCTTCATAGAATAATTTCTATATGACCATTACCCTCTGAAAACTTTGTGAAGCCTCCTAGAGGATAACGGTTCATATGGAGATCATGCTGGAAATAAAGATATCCACTGCTCCTTAAAAACTGCTCAAATGTCAAGAAAAATAGAGCTACGCTCTCCCTTTTTAAACTTCATCAAAATGATATGAATACCTTCACAAAAATTTCATTCTCTGCTCTTTGGCCTCATGCTTTTATTATTATCTTCTGACAGTGTCAGGATCAAAAATAAAACAAATATACAACACTTTTTACATGACTACAAAAATGTTCAAAATGGAAAAAACTTTATGCTTGTGCCTCTTGAGGGTCTGTAGTAACCCTATCTGGTTCCTCTCTTTCCTGCTGAGCTTCTTCTCCACCATTGTCTTCCTGGTCTTGATCAACCTCCTCTTCTTTAGGTGAATCTTGCTCCTTATCTTTTTTCTCAGCATCAGTCCCAAACAATTGGATCATCAGCTTAAGAGTCTGCAAGGCTTGTTTCCAAACTACTTCAGAAGGGTTGGAAGTCTCCTTAAGCTGCTTATGGATGAACTCCAATTCGGCAGTATCTTCATAATTTGTGGAGCTTCCCTTGTTCACCAAGTCCTCCATCAAATCTCTGAGTCTGGTTAAATCAATTATCATCTGGGAGACTTGTTCTTGATCAATTGGCTCCTTCCAAGCATCAACCTCAGATTCATCTTGGAGGCTTGAAGCTACACTCTTCTTGATTTCTTCTTTGATAATAGAGTGTTATTCTCAAGCCAGAGTCCCTTAAAGCCATATTGAGTCATTTCTTGATTGATGTCTACCACATCTCGAATTGTGTTCTCCACTTTATCATATAACAACCAAGCCTTTTGAAGCAATCTATTCTTCTTTACTATAACTCTGGAAGCCAATCTAGCAGTATTCCATTCCTTGTTGGGGATCGGTTTAGCAGTCTCACTGAGCCTGCTATCTGCCAGTTTATAGATTTGTTCTGCTGGAATCACCATGGGCTGTAGCTCTTGAGTGAATTTGTCCAGGTCTTCTTGAGTATTCTGGAGAAAATGGCTAGCATCATCCATATAATCTATGATGGGCTGTAGTTCAGAGCATTTCTCCAAAACTTCGGACCACAGCTCTTTCCTTACCTTCTTCACCCCTACTTTTGAGAAGCCTGAGGACTTGGCCTTTTCAATCTGAAGTTGATGCTTCAAGTCCTGTATTTCTTTGGCTTGTTCTTCATTTTTCTTCTTCTACTCCTCAACTTGATCTTTGAGCTTAATGGCCTCTTGAAATTTTCTCTGCCAGCTTTTCACTTCATTCCTGATAGCTTTCTCTACCTACTTTTGGTTGCTGATCATCTTCTCTAGTTTTTCTATCATCTGCTCCAACTTGTCAACTTTCTCCTTGTATATATCAATCTTGACATAGAAAGTCTCTAAGTGAGATTTTGCTATAACCAGCTCATCTTCAATAGGTAGTTGCTCAATGTCTTTGGTATACTCCTCTAGATGATAGTCTTGCACAGTCATCTCTATTTCAGGCTTACTCACCAGAGGAATAATAGACCTAGATGCTCTCTACCTTGAAACTGGGTCAACAGACATTGTACTCCTCTTTGTAGCCATCCTCTTTGAAGGCTTGGACAACTTCTCTACCCAAAAATCCTAAATTTTCTATGAAACCTCCTTCTCCTTTTGCAAAGAAGCCAGTGTGGGATAACTTGTAGGAGGAGGAGAAGCTATAAGATATGGAAGGGTAGATTCAATAGTTGATGATAATGGAGTGGTAGTGACCATAGTTGAATCTATGGCTATTGTTGTGGTTGCAATGGGGAAAGACATGGGAACTGAAATGAAACTCAAAGAAGGGTGAGTGGGTGTGGATGAAACAATCTATGTTTCAGATGATGTTGGAGGTTGCGATGGCAAAGGTGGGATGACCGAGGATGATGAAACTAGAATTTTAGATGAATGTGGAGGAGATGGATTGGCTTGGCCCTCTGTATTTGTTGATGAGATAGGTGGTGAATTATGAGGGGGAGAGGGCACCTTTATTTCAATATTTTCTTGAGAAGGGGAAGGAGATTTCTCTAGGGAAAGAGGAGGAGAAGGAGAAGGGATAGTAATCGTACCTTCACCTACAGATGTAGGATGTTCTAGAGCCACCTCTACACTTTGTTGTTGTACTTGTTGTACCAATTTCTCTACAACTGAGATAGGGCTCTTCTCAACACTTTTCCCCTTATCCATTTTTTGTTTCTTACAAACCTCCTTCTAGGTCCCTTTCGGTGCATCTTTGGATTTTCTCTTAAAAACTCGAAATACTATCAGCTTATCACTCTCTGTATCTTCCTCAGAAGGCCCCTCCTATAATACATCTTCAAAAATAGGGTTGAGCTCAACTGTGGTTGTGGTAGTGAAACTCACTGGTGTAAACACAAAATCTTCATCCTTCTTATTCCAATCTATTTTAGTTTCAAGGGGCTCTCCACCCAGGGCTAGGTGCTTGGGCCTACTAACTATTTTAATGACTTCTGTGTTTATGACCCTATCATTAGAATAATGTATTTTACTCATTAACTATGCCCCTATAGGGAATTTCTCTAGTTGTTCTATTGAGGGCTCAAATATTTTAAGAGCTTCAATAGTAGCTAATTGAGTGTCAGTATCTACCTCTTGAGTTTCCTCTTATGAAGGTGGGGAAGGAGAATATATCCCTAGTTGTGCCTTCTTATAAATTAGTACCAGATTCTTAGGGTCCTTCACTTTCCAGGTTTTGATGTTCTTGTCATATCTCTCAGAAAAATCATCATCAATTACTCACCCAAATCTGGATTTCTCTGTGCCAATTTCTACTCTCATTCTCCACCAGTCTATGATTTTGCCTTCATCCCATTTTTTCTTGTTTTCAAGCTCTTTGATCTTAGACTCCTTCAACTAGTGGCTTTCATTATTGTCTAGATCAAAATCAACTATCTTCTCATAGAAGTCTAGCCATGGGGGAAGTTGTTCCATTTTGGCAACATTCCAATCTAATGGGGCATTTTCCTTGTTATTCCTCCCTTATTCAAAATGAGGCCTTGAGGTCTTCTCAAACTTGTGGGCCTTCTCTCCATTAAGGGCAATGTTCCTCTTGAGGAATTTGTCATCTGGGTCATATCTCCACCTTTGTGGGATGTAAAACAGGCCCAACCTATCCAAATACTGGGTGATTTGTTCACCCTGGCCCTTTCTAACAATAGTTATATCATCGACATTACGGTAAGTCAACAAACATCTTCTTTTCTTACTAGAGCCATAATTCATATTAATGAAATCTGCTTGCCTCAAATATTCCAGAGCTAACAATCTATTCATGATGAAATGAGGTAGCAAAAAAGGCTTACCAGTGAAGCCATAGAGTCTAATAACTATACCTTCTATGAGAACATACCAGTCCCCTTCCTCGATGCCTAGTACTCTTAACAATTCTTTGGCTAGAGGTGGTAATCTAGGGCATTTCCCATACATAATTTTCAAAGTTGGCCCTAGGAATTCCAGGTTAAACCTGTAAAAAGACTCTGTGCTCCTCAAGTGAGCAGTCCAATAATATATAGGGATAGGGTCTCCCTTGTCATTTTTCTCTTTTACCAGAATCCAAGGCATCATCTACCTTACAACAACATAGAACATCCAAACCAAGTTTGAACAGTGTTGGAAAGAGGGAGCTTCTGAATCTCTTTTCATCCTCACCAATTGCTCATGCATTCATTTGGCAAGGAAAGTTGGCCAATCAAAGTAAATGGCCTTGATACCTTCTTTCTCTACATCAGGTTTATACATCCTTTCATTCGAAATGTAGTACGCAGTGGCTATTTGCCAATCCCTCACATATTGGTCAAAATCCAAACCCTCTAAACAAGCTAGCATGGAATAAAGCTCTGGGTTGATGAACTACTCAATTGGAATTGGGGTATTGGGAAATCCTCTCCTAGGTCTAATGGTTTTGAATTGGCTATAAACCCATTTCGGCTTGCTTCGATACACAAAATTCTTTAGGCCTTACGGGTGGTTCTATTCCTAGAGTGAAAAGGTCATGACAAGCCTTGGTAGTGATGTTAAACAAGACTTTACCCTTAGCTATCTTTACCACTTTTGCCCTAGGGTCATAGAAATTTACAATGGCTGCTATTAACTTTGAACAAGGATGAACTGAATCACAGATGTAAAAAGATAAGAAAGAGTGAACAACACAAGTACCTTGGACTATCAAGTTTTCACCTATTTGATATTTATCATTGATGCTCTTTCTGAGCTTAGTTCTCTCTGTGAGAACCAGTCTGGTGTTGGCCACTACTTTTGCTTTGTCAATGTAATTGCCTAGCTCTTCATTTACCGATGGCTCTGCTTCCTGGGTCTCTTTGGAGGCCATTTTAGTGAAAATTCTCAGAGCGTTCTTTTCTCTTTGGTATTCGCAAACAATGCTCTACTACTCCCTTGCTCTTTCTTCTAGGTAAGCATTGCTTTTTCCAAATGAATGAGCTTTGCACTTTAGACACTCTTAAATGTTACTGCATATACACCTTCCACCATTAATGCGGTCATTGTGAGAAACTATCTATTTGCACGCTTCTCAATTCAAACTCATGCATTTTGGTGGCTAGGGGTGTTATGTCGATTTATTGATTGGTTATGGCACGAAGCACTTTGCTGAACCTATGATGCCCTTCATCATATTTATTTCCTTAGAAGTGGTGCGGGAAACTCACATCACAACTCATGGATATTTCATTCTTCGAAGAGCGGCGTAGCACAAGTGTCCAATTTCTGCTCTAGAATGGTCATGAACTCCAGTGGATTGGAACACATGTTGTGATTCACTACCTCCTTATCTTATTTAAGAGTGGTGAGGAACACATGCGGTATTCCACTACCATCTTAGTTTATTTGAGAGCGGCGTGGAACCATGTTGTATTTCGTTGCTGCCTTAGTTTATTTTGCAACTTGTAACTTGATTTTTTTGAAGCAAAATTTTCTCTTTTTTTATAACACTTTTTCCAAAATGAAAACTTTGAAGTAAAGGGAAAAAAGGATATGATACAAAAATATGTACATATATTACAATGAACTTAGCTCAATCAAAGTAGATTTTAATATGGAAACCATTGATCGGGATCGACTGCATGTTTCCTTCAAGATCTTCAAGCTGGAAAACATTGGTCTCCTTAACCTCTACTATTTTGAAAGGACCATCCCAGAAGGAATCAAACTTCTGATGGTGCCCTGGCTTAGCTCTTTCCACATTCCACCTGAGGATAGAATCTCCAACTTTGAACTCTTTGATCCTAGATTTCTTGTCAAACCATACCTTGATATCAAATGAATGCTTTTGGAAATCCTCATATGCCTGAGTCCTTTTCTCTTCTAGTTGCAGTAGATGTGTTAACCTGGTTTCAACTAGATTTTGCTCAGACTCATCCTCTATATTTATCAACTTGAGGGCTAGAATTTCCAAGTGAATAGGAAATACTGCTTCTTTACCATATACTAAGGCATAAGGGGAGGTCTTGATGGACTTTTTGATGGTGATCCTATCTACCCATAAAGCTTGTTCCAGTAGTAGGTGCCAACTTCTCTTGTTACCCTCTAATGATCTTCTCAAGATTCTTAGCATATTTTTGTTAGTTGATTCTGCTAATCCATTCCCTTGGGGGTAGTAGTTAGAGGTATTTTTTATGGTGATGCCATACTTGCTAGAAAACTCAATGTATTTAGCTCCTATGAATGCTGGTCCATTGTCACTCACTAAAGATTCTGGAACACCAAACCTTGTGATTAAGCTTTCCATGAAATCTATCACCACCTCTTGGTCTGATTTCTTTGTGGGGATAGCCTCTACCCATCTGGTGAGGTAGTCTATGGTAGTCAGAATGTACTTGTGCCCAGTTGAGGAATTTGGATTGATAACCCCTATGAAGTCCAACCCCCATTGCTGAAAGGGTTCTTCAACTTGAATTGGCTTGAGGGGGAATGATGCATTCCTAGTTCTTCCCACATACCATTGGCATTCATCATAGGCTCTTGTAACTTTGAAGGTGTCAAAAAAAATGGTAGGCCAGTAATAGCCTACCCTAATGATCTTCAAAGTTGTGACTCTTCCTAAGAAATATCCTCTAGATAATCCTCCATGAAACTCCTCTATGACCTTTTGTTTCTGATCATCTCTTAAGCATCTTAAGAGGACTCCATCAAGGTTTCTCTTGTATAGACCTTCTGGAAAAAGGACATATTTCAAAGCCTGAAGCCTATACCTTCTTCTCTATGATGGATTGATATTAGAGGGGCACACTCTAATCAAAAAGTATTTGGTCATCTGATCCACCCAGTCTGATTCCCCTAACTGTAGTTCTTCAATATGATCTATTGTTGATTGATAGGTTGTCACTTCTATTGAAATCGTTGCTTCTATCAAACCTTGGCATAGTGCTCTACCTCTAATCAACTTGGTAGGATGGATTTCCACATCATATTCCTAGATCTTAGTAATCCAACCAACTCTTTTATCTCCTAGTTCACCTTGTAAAATGAAACTTCTCACATCCGGGTGAACCACATAGACCAGGGTTTTGCTTTGAACCAAGTATTACCTAAATTTTTCAATGACTTCATTACTGCAAATACTTGTTTCTCAATAAAATTATACTTGACCTGATATTCATGAAGATTCTGGATCCAAAATAATATGGGATGTTCTTCTCCTTCATCATTCTTCTGGGTGAGCATTGATGCATAGCTCTCTTCAGCTCCATAAGCATAAAGAATGAAGTCTTTACTGAAGTCTGGGTTGACTAGAACTAGAGTTGTAGCAATGGATTGCTTGATGATTTCAAAATCTTGCTTTCTCACTTCAGTCCATTTGAAATCTGCATTCTTCTTTAGGAGTTCTGATATAGGCTTCACCTTCTGAGCAAAATCAGAGATGAATTTTTTGACAAAGTTTATCTTCCCAAAGAAGGATTGCAAAGATTTCTTATTCATGGGTAGTGGAAGAGCAAGGATGGATTTTATTCTATCAAGATCAATGGCCATACCTTCTTTGGAGACCACATGGCCTAACAACTTTCCCTCATGAACTACAAAAAATGACTTCTTAGGATTAAGAGAGATGCCAAATTCCTTGCACTTCTGAAATACTTGCTCTAGATGTGCCAGGTGGTCTTGCTTATCATGGGAGAATATAGTCATGTCATCTAAGTAGATTAGAATGACTTTGTTGATAAGCTCTCCAAAGGCATAATCCATTACTCTTTGGAAGGTGGCTCCTGCGTTAGACAAACCAAAAGGCATTCTTTGATAGGCAAAAGTGCCCCATTTGGTGGTGAATGTTATTTTGAATTGATCTTCATATTTTACCCAAATTTGGTTGTAGCCAGAGAAGCCATCCAATAATGAGAACCTCTCTACTCTTGCCACAATCTATAATATTTGGTCGATCTGAGGGAGGGGATAGTGGTCTTTTAGTGAAGCTTGATTGAGGTTTCTAAAGTCTACACATAAGCAGATATCACCATTCTTCTTCCTTACCGGGACTAAGTTAGCTACCCAGGTTGAATGCTTGATTGGATAGATGATTTTAGCCTTCAACAACTTCAATAGTTCTTCCCTCATTATGGCTTCGATTCTAGGATTCATAGGCCTCTATTTTTGCCTGAAAGGTTTTGCATTTGGCTCTAGCTCAATTGTATGTTGGATGACCTTCTTGTCATATACTTTAAGATCTTCATATGACCAAGCTACAATGTCTTGGTACTTTAGGCATAAAGCTTTTATATCCTCCTCTTCTTCTGGAGAACATCGAGCTCCAACTTTGAGCTTCTTTTCTTTTTCAATTTCAATTTATTTGTAGATATTTTCATTGACCTCCATGGATTTCCAACCATGATCTGATCTAGTTTCCAACCATGATCTGATCTGGTTTCCAGAGCATGTTCACTATTCCTTTCTAATTTCTCTCTGCTTTATCCATAGCATGTTGGACATGGTTTTGGTACATAATACAAGATTTTGAATCATGGGGATCATTACACACTAGACATGATGTAGTACTAGGATATGCAAGCAGAAAATCAGCAATATTTCATTCACAGAGCTTAAAATTTGAAATTATAGGTGATACAATAATGGCCGACCCCTTTACAATGTATGCACTATTTTCTTATAGCGGACCCGATCCCTTTTCGACATCATTGCACAGAATGTGAAGTTGCTTCTAACCGCCCACACGAATCTTCTATCGTCGCCTGCAAAATGCTACCAGGTGTCTCCAATCAGCATGGCATGTAGTGGCAGAGTGTTCTACAGCCGCCTGTCCATCCACCCTCTGAATCATCATTCCTAGGAGTGCTCTGAAGACACCTGCGTTGCTGCCATGTGCCCTCCTACAACGACCTCTGCAACTACCTGTCCGAGTGGAGTCATGAACAACCTGTCGCTTTCTCTCCTTTGGGCCATGAAAATGTGACATGTCATGAAATCATGACATCCTGGCCCTCTATACTCCCCTTCTGCCTTCGGGCCACAAAAACGTGACATGTCATGAAATAGCGACATCTCTGCCTTCAGCATTCGTTTTCCGCCTTCAGGTCGCGAAACCATGATAGGTCACAAAATCGCGACGTCTTTTCCCTTTGGCGCCCATCTACAAAATGTGTCACGAAATCGTGACAACTTTCCTCCTCGGCACTTAACTGCAAAATGCATCGCGAAATCGTGACAACTTTTCCCCTTGGCACCTCTGCTCAAAAAGTGTCACAAAATCGCGACAATTCTTCACCTTGGAGCCCATTCTTCAAAAGTGTCATGAAATCGTGATAGCTCCGCCCCTTTGCACATTTCTCAAAAAGGTGTCACGAAATCATGATAGCTTCGGCCTCCGACACCTTTTCTCAAGAAGTGTCATGATATTGCGACAGTTTTAGCCCTTGAATCCTTTTCACAAAAAGTGTCGTGAAATCATGACAGTTTTGGCCCTTGGCCCCTCTTCTCAAAAAAAGTGTCATGAAATCATGACAGTTTTGGCCCTTGGCTTCTTTGCTGAAAAAGTGTCGTGAAATCACGATAGTTTCGGCCCTTGGCTTCTTTGCTGAAAAAATGTCATGAAATCGTGACAATTTCGGCCCTTGGCTTCTTTGCTAAAAAAGGGTCATGATATCACGACAATTTTGGCCCTTGGCACCATTTCACAAAAAGTGTCATGATATCGCGATAGTTTTGGTACTTAGAAAAATAAACATTTTGGATGATGCAAGATTGCTCTTCCACCTCCGGATGCTCCTGCATCAGACACCCGAGGTGAATTTGAGAAGTGACCTTCACTTCTGATCTGTCTGAGGTAGACCCAAGCGGTCAACCTCTGCCTTTGACAACCAAGTTGCATCTTCTATGGGCCTGCCCTTCCACTTGACCAAATACTCAGAATAACACCTGTTTCGAGTACTTCGGCCCTCACGCATATCAAGGACTTCTTCTATCTCATCTACAACTGGGATGGCTGCTGGAATGCTCCACAAATCTGGGCTTGGTGTTGCACTGCTATCTCCTTCATGGTACTCAACCAAATCTAAAATGTTGAAAATCGACGAGATGTTAAGTTCACTCGACAACTCCACCTCGTATGCATTACCTGAATCCCATTTTCCAATGATCCTGCATGGCCCAAATTTCTTCATCTTCAGCTTGTTATAGGTCTTGGCAGGAAACCTTTTTTTTCTTAGATGGACCATGACAGAATCTCCTACTTCAAACTCCTTAGCCTAGCGCTTCTGGTCTGCCCTGGCTTTATACTGAGTATTCATCTTAGCAATGTGCTTTGTCACATCCTCATGCACTCCCTTCAGGTGTTCAGCAAAGTCTTCAGCCTCAGCACTACATTTTTCTCTTGTATCCATCCTTCTCAACTTTGAAGCGTTTCTTGGACTACTCCCATGGATTATCTGGAATGGCAATTTATTGGTACTTCTGTTTACTGAGCTATTGTAAGCGAATTCTGCCTATGACAGAATTAAATACCATCCCTTGGGCTTGTCTTTGACCAAGCATCTCAATAGATTGCCCAAACAGCTATTCACCACCTCTGTTTGGCCATCTATTTGGGGGTGGTATGCAGAACTAAATTTTAGATCCGTCTTCAATTTCTTCCACAGGGTCCTCTAGAAATACCCTACAAATTTGGTATCCCTATCCGATACAATGCTCCTTGGTAGACCATGAAGGCGTACCACTTCCTTGAAGAATAACCCAACCACATGGACCGCATCGCTAGTCTTTTGGCAGGGAATAAAATGAGCCATTTTTGAAAACCTGTCCACTACCACAAATATGGAGTCATGTCCCCTCTGCGTCTTGGGTAAACCAAGAACAAAATCCATGCTAATATCCTCCCATGGCCTTTCGGGTATAGGTAGTGGTTGATATAAACCAGTAGGCTGCCTCACACCCTTTACCATCTGGCATATCCTATAACCTTGTGCAAATTTGGCCACATCTTGTTGCAATTACGGCCAGTAGTAATTTTCACTAACAAGGGAAATGGTCTTATCTTGACCAAAGTGTCCAGCTAAACCTCCATTGTGCTTCTCCTTGATCATATTATCTCTCATTGAGCTCCTCAGAATGCATAATTGGTTCCCCCTGAACAGCATTCCATCTTGAATCATAAAATTTAACCACTTAGTCCTGTCTATCGTAACAGGCGCAGTGCAGGCTTTCCAAGCTTTTGCGAAGTCAAGGTTTGCAGGGTATAAACCCTTGAGCTCAACAAACCCTAAAAATTCCACTTTCATTTCCATAAATAGGAATTGCCTCCTACTCAAGGCATATACCACTCTATTGGACCTCCCACTTCGGTGCTTCAGTACAAAGGTGTAGCTCTGTAGGAACTCGACCCATTTTAGGTGCCTCTGATTCAATTTCCCTTGACTGTTAATATACTGCAGTGCCTGATGATCAGTATAAAGAACAAACTCCTTTGGCAACAAATAATGCCTCCATTTCTTCAGAGCCTAAACTATGGCATAGAACTCCTGATCATATACCGAATACTTCTTCCTGGCATCGTTGAGCTTCTCACTGAAATAAGCAACAAGCTTACCCTCTTAGCTCAATATGGCCCCTATGGCACTACCACTTGCATCACAGTCTACCTAAAACACCTTGTTAAAATTTGGAAGTGCTAAGATAGGTTGCTCTGTGACCTTCTTCTTCAACATAGCAAAGCTTTTGTCTACTCCAGCTGTCCACTTGAATTCCTTCTTGTTCCCCCTCATTGTCTCCATAAGAGATGCACAAATACTGCTAAAGTTTCTAATGAATTTTCTATAGAAACTAGCCAGACCATGAAACGATCTCACCTCAGTCACTCTTCTTGGGACAGGCCACTCTATGATAGCCCTCACCTTTTCAAGGTCCATTTTGAGACCATCTGCTGAGATAACAAATCCCAGGTATACTAGCTCTCACTTCACGAAGTTACACTTCTTCAGATTTATCAACAACTGCTCCTCCCGCAGTTTCTCAAAAACCCTCCTGATGTGCATCAGGTGTTCCTCCAGGGTTCTGCTAAAAATCAAGATATCATCCAAGTAGACAATGACAAATTTGCCTATAAATTCCTTCAGGAATTCATTCATTAACCGCATGAAGGTACTCGGTGCATTGGTTAGCCCAAATGGCATGACCAACCACTCATACAACTCCTCTCTAGTTTTAAAGGTTGTCTTCCACTCATCCCCTTCTCTAATGCAGATCTGATGGTAACCACTTTTTAGGTCAATCTTCGTGAAGTATTCAGCTCCACTCAAATAGTCCATGATATCATCCATCCTGGGTAATGGGAATCTGTATTTAATAGTGATCTTGTTGATTTCTCGAGAGTCTATGCATATTCTTCATTCCCCATCCTTCTTAGGTGCTAGCACTGCAGGTACTACACATGGACTAAGACTCTCCCTAATCAACCCCTTCTTTAGCAGATCTTGAACCTGCCGGTTTAACTCCTCAGTTTCTACAGGCGTCATCCTATGTGCAGCCTTATTCAGCAAGCTCTATCTAGGCACCAAATCTATGTGGTGAATGATCTTCTTGACAGGTGGTAAACCTTAAGTAACATTATCAGAAATGATATCTGGGAATTCCTCTAGCAGTCCCATTACTTCCACTAGAGTTTCCTTGCATTCTTCTTCCCTAATCCTAGGGATTATTGCATAGCACATATGATCTGGCTTTAGGACATCCAAAAATCTTCTTCCATCAATTAGACATACTCGAGCACTACTGCATACCTTCTCATCTGCCTCCTTCAGGGGTTTCAACTTATGTCAAACTCCATTTTTTGACAAGGAATATGTATTGGCTCGACCATCATGTACAACACTTCGATCAAACTGCCATGGTCTCCCCAGCAGTAGGTGACATGCATCCATAGGCAAGATGTCACATAAGACCTCATCTCGATAAGTTCCAATGTTGAACTTCACCAGGAATTGCTCACTGACCAACACCCGATGGTACTTTTGTAACCATGCAATCCGATAAGGGTGCAAGTGTTTTCTTCTCTCCAGCTGCATTTTGGCAACCATCTCCTCAAAAACCAAGTTATCAGTGCTTCCATTATCGATGATGATGTCACATACCTTGCCTGCGCACTTGCATCTTGTTCAAAACATACTGTTCCTCTGGTCTACCTTATTTTCTTCATTCAATAAGACTATTCTGATGATCATCACTTCCCCTCGTTCTGCCTCCTCAAAGTGCTCAGATTCTACACCTTCGTCTGCTACAGCAGCTAGGGCCTGACCCTTAAGTCTTTTATTTGGTCTTTCTTGATGCTACGGACAGTTGTATGCCTGATGTCCTTCTTCTCCATAGTTGAAGCAGGTTCCTCAAAAGACACCTCTTCCAAACCCTCACCCAGGCCTACCTCTTCCCCTTGGGTAGTTGTTGTTCTGATTGCATGGGCATTGGGTATTCTCCTCTTTCTCCTCTTTCTATTTTTGGCTACTGCTTGCTTCACCAGTCTTCCCCAAATCTCTATATCTTCCTCCATTTGTTCTTCCACCAGCTCTTCCACCCCTGTCCTTTCCTCTCTACTTACCATCAAATCTCCTATTTAGTTTCTCTTCTACTTTTAATGCAAACTGGTATGCATCCTCAACCGTGCTCATCCTGACCAGCCCCAGTTCTTCTTGAATGCTGGTTCGTAATCCATTGATGTATCATGTGACTTTCTCCTTATTCTCCTCAGAATGGCCGATTCTAATCGCGATCTGATAGAACTCCTCCGTGTACTCCTTGATAGATTTACTTGCCTATCAAAGACTCTGCATCTTTCTCAATAGGTCCAACTCATAATCCGTGAGGATGAACTGCCTCTTCAATTTCTCTACCATCCTATCCCACCTGGTGATATTTTCCTTTCCCCTCCTGTTCCTTTCCAGCTGCACTTCTTTCCACCAGATGCTAGCATGACCCTTCAACTTTTTTTTTGTGAACCTGATTAGATTTGGATCTAAGATCTCTTCATACTCAAAATATTCTTCCATGTCGTTGATCCAATCTATCAACTCCTCGAGATTAAGATTCCCAGAATAAGTAGAGACATCAAACTTTGACTTCTTCCCGATCTGGGATATGGCCCTATACAGCCTAGCCTCTACTGGATCCAACGCTTCTTCCTCATCAGATGGACCCTCTTCCTCCCAAAATTCATCTTCACTGGGTTCCTCCCTTCTGGGCTCAACTCTTCTTTTGATTTCCTCCTACAAGGCTTCAACTTGCCTCTGCAAGGCTCTAAGATCGACCTCTGCTCCCCTATTTCTCATATCACATCGATTCCTACGTAGAGGCATCCTGCTCACTTCCTCTCAACCCATAACCACAATCCTAGCGTGAACTGCCTCACTGTCGCTGATCGGTTCACGCACTCAGAACCTTCTGGCTCTGATACCACTTGACGCAGTACTAGGATATGCAAGCAGAAAATCAGCAATATTTCATTCACAAAGCTTAAAATTTGAAATTACAGGCGATACAATAATGGCCGACCCCCTTTACAATGTATGCACTATTTTCTTATAGCGGACCCGATCCCTTTTCGACATCATTACACAGAATGCGAAGTTGCTTCTAACCGCCCACACGAATGTTCTGTCATCACCTGCAAAATGCTGCTAGGTGTCTCCAATCAGCATGGCATGTAGTGGCGGAGTGTTCTGCAGCTGCCTATCCATCCACCCTCTGAATCATCATTCCCAGGAGTGCTCTGAAGACACCTGCATTGCTGCCACGTGCCCTTCTGCAACGACCTCTGTAGCCGCCTGTCCGAGTGGAGTCATGAACGGCCTATTGCTTTCTCTCCTTTGGGCCGTGAAAACATGACACGTCATGAAATCGTGACATCCTAGCCCTCCGTACTCCCCTTCTACCTTCGGGCCACAAAAATGTGACATGTCGCGAAATCGTGACATCTCTACCTTCAGCATTCGTTTTTCGCCTTCGGGTCGCGAAACCGCGACAGGTCACGAAATCGCGACATCTTTTCCCTTCGGCGCCCATCCGCAAAATGTGTTGCAAAATTGTGACAACTTTTCTCCTCGGCACTTAACTGCAAAATGTGTCGCAAAATCGTGACAACTTTTCCCCTTGGCACCTCTGCTCAAAAAGTGTCATGAAATCACGACGATTCTTCACCTTGGAGCCCATTCTTCAAAAGTGTCACAAAATCGTGACAGCTCCGCCCCTTTGTGCCTTTCTCAAAAAGGTGTCACGAAATCGCGACAGCTTCGGCCTCCAACGCCTTTTCTCAAGAAGTGTCGCGATATCGCGATAGTTTCGGCCCTTGACTCCTTTTCACAAAAAGTGTCGCAAAATCATGACAGTTTTGGCCCTTGGCCCCTCTTCTAAAAAAAAGTGTCGTGAAATCGTGACAGTTTTGGCCCTTGGCTTCTTTGCTAAAAAAGTGTTGCGAAATCACGACAGTTTTGGCCCTTGGCTTCTTTGCTGAAAAAGTGTCACGAAATCGCGACAGTTTCGGCCCTTGGCTTCTTTGCTGAAAAAGTGTCGCGATATCGCGACAATTTCGGCCCTTGGTGTCATTTCACAAAAAGTGTCACGATATCGCGACAGTTTTGGTACTTAGAAAAATAAACATTTTGGATGATGCAAGATTGCTCTTCCACCTTTGGATGCTCCTGCATCAAGACACCATACATTTACTAGACTTATTTCAAAAAAACCTTCAGGATCTTCTTGCATTGCATTACTCTAACTCCAGTGCTATTGTTGGGACCAGGTCTTTGATCCTTGTTAATATAAAGAAATATCTTTTGTTGATATCTATATCTCTTTTTCCCATTGAGTTCATATTGTTACTGAGAGTTTTCAAAGTATTTTGAATATCAAGGAGCATAGAGGATTCTTGGGATATCTAAGAAGGAAGTGGAGGAAAAGGAACTATATCTAGTGATACTTTTGAGTGAGGAATGGGGGTTATCTATGATAATGGGGATCACAAAGGAGGAGGATCCATATAAGATGATGTAGTTACTTGACTTTGGACATTGGGGTTTTCCAAATTTTAGGGTAGCACAGCTTTTTGGGGTAATATTCCCACATAAATGAGGATATTCTCAGCATGGACAACTGTATTGTAAACCTATGGAAAAGTATATACTCTAGCTTGTTGGGTTTGCAAACCTAAATCTGATTTGAGGGATATGATATAATACATGAAAGTGAGGTTCGAAGTTGGTTTGGATTCAAGGGGGATCCTCTTCCAGGTCCTAATAAACCTCAAGTTAAAGTCTAGAATAGTCTCTTGTTGATGCTTTTGTATGGATGTGAATTGATTAAGGAGGGAAAAAAGATCAGTAGACTCATTAAATTATTCCACAAAGGGTTCTGATAATGCTACCCATGAGGTAATGGTATTATCTTCTAAGGTCCTAAACCAATGTAGTATTTTTCCTCTAAAGGACAGGGCTATGATTCTAACAATAACATCTTCATTTTTTATATTGTGTATTACTACCAGATTCAAAATATCTTGGCAGTGTTCATATGTAGTTTTACCAGATCCATCATAGGTAGGGATGGCCTTAGATACAGCTTGAGTAATATCATGCACCTGGGCCAGTTTAAGGGGACCAGTTGTATTCCAACTAGGATACTTCTACAAGGGCTGATTTGGGACTGCATTTTGATTTTGATTTTGATTTTGGGCTATATTCCCAAGTGTAGCTTCTATTGGATGTGGCCTTGGGTGTATTGCAGGATGCACCTTAGGAGGAGTTTCATTTGAATGAAAATACTGATTCAAATCCATTATGATAGTAGACCCTTTAAAATATAGCTCATAGTAGAAAAAGGAATCTGGGTTATTCCTTGCGGATGACCTAGTATTCATGAAAGAACTACGAACTACAAGGATAAATTTTCTGGTTTCATAGACTAGGGAGTCGCTAGGTGAATTCGTTGCTCACCGCTTAGAAAGGTCAAGAAAATTTACCAAATCTTGATTCCTTCATGAAAATATATAGATAATAAGGAATAATATGGGTTCTAATATTTCTTGTAAGCAGATCCCACCGGGTATGCCAAAACTATTGGGATTTAAATTGACATCAAGTAAACTTGATACTACAATTGTCTATCTTCCAAATTTTTGACCAAGCTTGCACTCGCTAGTCACAACTCATAACTCAACATTGGATGGACCAAATATTTCTCTAGTCCAACCTCCAGAGTAGGTTGGTTCCTTGTCAACTGACAAAGTGTTGACTCAATTAAGCTCAATAATGATTTTGATAAAAAGGGTTAGAAAAGGTTTTAGGGTTAAGAAGTTATGAGTAAACAATGGCCAAATAGAGCTAACAACATAGGCATCCACAAGGAAAACCTTTAGCAAATTATTTCTAATGTCCCACACTCAAGATTAGCAACACCCAAAACAAAGTAATCTTCATACAAGAAAGAATAAGCATAGAAATTCTACAAGAAGTAATTTCAACATCCACAATACTAACAATCCAATTTAGCATAATAGATTAGTATCTAGATTTAATAGAAATAAACCTCTTGCCAACACAGATCTAACTATAAAAAGATTTCAATTGCCTTACAACTAGTAATCCAATATTGGTGGAATGAACTAACCATAATAGCATTGATAGAAATACAATTCACAGCTCGAACCTCTTAGCAAAGATATCGAAAACAAAAATTATTGAGTAAAAAATCTAAGTAATGCTCCTTCCATTAATTTGAAAAAGATATTACACAGTAGGGCAAGGAAACACTCTAGAGCCAACCCTAAAAATTGAGGGTTTGACCTCTATATATAGTTTTATAATGAAATAAAATAGGTGGAACATCATAAGGATTCAGATTGTACTAGATCAACAAAATACTATGGTGGCATCATTTCATTTTTTTTTCAAGTCTGGAAAATCCTCTTGATGTCGCACACCATGACAACTCAACTCTTAAACTTGTTGGTTCTGAAATGGTAGTTAGATTCCAGGTCATTAGAAATAGGATCTCAACCATTCATATTTCTTGAATACTCTATTCTGCATTATATAAACAAATATCCAGGTTCTTAGTTCTTGGCTCCATGGATGCTTCGTCTACTTGCTCAAAATGATTGGTTCATGTTTGCCAAGAATCTACCTTTGAACACTTCAAAAAATGTTAGCATGATATGTACCATTGATGCATTTTATGGATGGCTAAAATTAAACTTCAATAATTCTCTGCAGATGAGAAGTGTAGAACATATCACCAATCTTCTCTAAAAATAACATTGACATCATCTTGGAAGGATTTGGCCAATGACATGGAGCATCCATGAAAAATACACTAAGTTTTGAGCAGAATGTAGCATATCACCAATATGCTCTCTTCATTATTCAAGCTACTTATTTCCCTTTTGTGTTCATGGTGTAGAGCGTATGTTGTAATTCACTCCTTGATATCCACTCCTCGATCTTTCACCCAAGTTGACTACAGACTAGAGCATATTGCCAATCCACACAAGTAGTGTAAAATATCGCTTTGCAGTGTTTTACTGCATTGTACTTCTTCTCAGGCATTTTTACTTCTTTGCTCA
This sequence comes from Wollemia nobilis, assembly GCA_028583015.1. NCBI lineage: Eukaryota > Viridiplantae > Streptophyta > Pinopsida > Araucariales > Araucariaceae > Wollemia > Wollemia nobilis. The sequence goes on from JAQPPZ010001870.1 coordinate 2,490,911, forward strand.
ACGGTGTAGAGCATGTCACCAATCCACTATAGAATAGTTGTGGAACTTAGTGACATGGAATATCTACAACACTTAGTCACTTTAGAGTGCATGATGGGGCAGTGTGTGCTAATCCACTCTTTGGAATATGTTGACATCATTTTAACTTGGTTTGACTATGGATTGGAACATTTGAGCTAGGTTGCTGCAAAATACACTAAGTACTAAGCGGTATGGAATAGTTTACTTATGCTACAAAAAAGAACTAAGTGTTGAGTGAATTGGAGCATCTTGCACTGGTCCACTCTAAAATACACTATATCTTCAGTGGTTGGGAGCATCTTCATGCCTTAGAAAATATTTTCAAAAATTTTCTAAGGATGTGGCCATTTTGGGCCTACACCTACTAGTGTGATCAAATTGCAAAACTTTATGGATCTGATTGGATACTGTAGACGCTATGTGAAAGACTACTCTAGGATAATAGTTGAAATAACAAACCTTTAGAGGAATGGAAAGAAGTTCAAATGGATAGAAAAATGTGAGGTAAATTTTAATTTGCTCAAGCAAAAACTCACTATAGATCCCATATCAAAAGTTCCAAATCCTTAGGGTAGTTTTTCAGTGTGTATAGATACATCATTGGGAGGTTCGGGAGGAGTGCTCTCACAGAATGAAGTAGTGGTGGCCTATGGATCAAGGAAACTCAAAAGGTATGAGGTCAACTATGCTATCCATGACTTGGAATTGGTAGTAGTAGTGTACACCCTCAAGATCTGGAAACATTACTTGGTAGGAGGACCCTTTGAGTTGAGAATAGACCACCAAAGTTTGAGATACATATTTACTTAACCTTTGCTAAATGCTAGGCAAAGAAGGTGGATGGAGTTTCTCATAAAGTATGATTTTGACATTGATTACATCAAAGGGAAAGAAAACAAGGTTGTCGATGCTCTCAGTAGGTATAGATATATTGTTATTTTGACTTGCATCCATGTAAATTTCATGGAATAAGTCAAGAGAATGCAACATCAAGATGAATATTATAAAAAAAATTGGGCAATGATAGAAAAGAAACCTAATGAAAGCAAGGATTTTAGCATCAAGAATGGTTTCTTATATTTCAAGAAAAGGGTAGTGATTCCTACGGCTGGTGATCTAAGAAAAATGATCATGAATGAAGCACATAGATCTCCATATTTTTCTCACCTAGGAGGGGTAAATATGAGAGAGAATGTGAAGAAAACCTTCTATTGGCTAGGGATGAAAATAAACATCACTAAATTTGTTACCCAATGTCTTGAATATCAGTAATTTAAGGCTAAGCACAGACATCCTGTAGGACTATTGTATCCTCATGATGTACCTGCACAAAAATGGTAGGTGGTTTCAATGGATTTCACTATAGGTTTTCCAAAGACCAGGTTATAGCATGAAGTAATCCTAGTTATGGTCAATAGACTAACCATGGTTGCACATTTTATACCCAAAAACACCAAGGATGATGCCATGGTTGTGGCTAATATATTTTCCAAGGAAATTGTTAGGCTTCATGGTTTTCCAAAAGTGATTATTTCAGATAGAGACTTGATAGTCACATTCAAGTTTTGGTAAGCTTTACATCGTGTCATTGGCACTAGGCTAAACATAAGTTCTACATATCACCCAGAATTTATATTCAAAGGTGGATATGTTCTAATGAATTGAAAGAATTATTTTTTTGGTTGTTTGTTGGTGGATAAGTTTTGCTATGAATTCAAATGATGGAGAGCATGCAAAGTTACGGGTGGATATTAATGTGCTTCCATAACATATCAAGTGATCTGGGGAAGAATATGGTTATTATTGGGGAAGGGAAAATAAAATAAAGTAATTTTTTGGAGAGAGATAGCAATGGAGAACTTGAATGTGAACGCTTGTATCATCTTTCTAGACTTTTAAACTGTGGAAATTTAGGTAGTAATCTGACCTTGGTTCTATGGATTAGAATTTTTGTTGCTAGTTGTTTTAAATCTTTTATTTCCATTAAATATATTGAATTTATAGCTTAGAATAACTGGTTGAAGTATTTCTTTATAAACTTGACAATTTTATGCCAAGAATTAACGCTTGTCGAGTCATCCGAGTTCTACTTGGAGAGGAAGATGAGTTTCCTTTGTGATAGGATATTGTAGTGGAGGGGGACTCTAGATTTTAGGTTTGAAAAAGATATTTTGTATATTTGTAGTGATATAGATCTCAAAATAATGCAACTCGGTAGTTATTTAATACCAAGCCCAAAACTTCATGTTTACGTTCAATGTTTGCATACCTTGGTTGAGGTTCTCTATGTATTATGAATTTGGTTATAGAACTGAGTCAAAAATGTTGTATTTGCTACCTATTCTTGAATGATCTTTGTACCATTAGACACACCCGTGTTAGAAGTAGCATGGAAAATGGTGTCTACTACTATTTAATGGTGCTAGAAGAGTCATAATGATTTGTTATGACTATAGACAATCAGGTTGAGATAGCTTACTACAGTTGTATTGTCCTGGTTGACATCATCAATGTATTTCAAGCTAGAAAAATATAAATTAACTGGGCTTGGAGTCTTACCAAATGCGTGGTATTCCAAATTCTAAGTTGAGTAATACTCGGTACTCTAGAATAAAGATCCATACTCTATGAGATAGAGCATTCACTTTTGAAAAACTATAGTCATAGTTATAACAAAATTAACTTGTTCTGAAGATGACTTTCCAATATAGTTTTTGAACTTGGACAATAATTAGGTGCCTTTGTGTCATGAAAATATTAGATCTTCTTTAAGTATTGCACTTCATTATGGTTTTTTTCATTGTTGTTCTATGTTGGGTCTTAGTGGTTTTATGACATCGTCGGTCTATAGTTGATGATTGGTACACCCTACAATATAGAAACATAATTTTCTATTACCTGTTCTAAATTATATTGCTAGGAGGAAGACATTTCTGAGAAGACATCAATATGAAACTTATTTTCTATAAATATTGGAATTCTATTATAATAGATTATAATCTGAGTGTGAACAACCCAATGAAATGGATAGATTTGTTGTTCTAACATCGAAGTTGCTATATCTTATAAGAGAGCTTAACTTGTGATATTAGTTTTAAGTATGGTTTGTTGGAGTTCATGGTAGAACTCTATCATTGTTAAAACATATTTGAGAGGTCATGAGAAATACTTTTATTTTATGCTCCAAGAAATGAATTTGTAATATAGATATTAAAAGTTCTCCTAGTACTTTAATTGAAGATAAGGACAACGAGCAGAGAGATTATTGATAGGTTACTCTCTACCCCTTGCCCAATATAGTTTGATTGTTGGAAATGAATTTGGATCTTCTTGAAGACCCTATCGAGAGCTCAAGATTATGCATGGTGAACTTTACACTCAGAATCAAGCTGAGTTTTGTATAAATAGAGCCAATTATGCTTTGTATTAATTGAGTAGCACTGGTAAATCATGGACATAAGGAAGGTTATTTGAAGTACCTTTGTTGCCTAGAATATGTTACCAAGGGTAGATATGGTTTGAAGGGATAAATCATGTTGTAAATCCTAGGGATTATGAAACTTCCCTAGATGGTTCTAAATGATTAAAGGATGTATTTAGTTCTATGTAAGTGACTGATCACTTTATTTAAATAAAATCAAGGAAAATTTTTAAGATTGGGTTTTCCCTCCAAGGTTTATCCTGGGATAAATATGATGTTGTATGATCTGTTGTGGTCTTCTATTTATTGTATAATGTTGTATATTGCTAATAATTTTTATTATGACCTTGAAATTTTACTTTTATGTATAGGAAATAAATCGTTGAGTTGCTATTAGCTTGTTTATGCTTAAAATTTTTGAAATGTAATCCATAGGAAGAATATAAGCTTTGTATGTTTTATCTTGCTATCATGTGTGGAATAGATGCACTCCAATTTTGTTAAAAGGATTCAAGTTTTGGAAATGATAGTGATACCCTAAAGACCTTCGATAAATGAGCACTTCTTTATGGTTTCTTCTTACTTGGTGTAATGCTTGTCATTAACTAAATGGCTAGATTAAATCAAACTTGGTAAATCACAAAATGTAATGGAAATGAATTGTGCCACAATATTAGGCAAGTACAAACATAAAGGATCATGATGTGTATGGCAACTAGATGACTCAAAAAAATGAAATAGAAAGAGTGATAATCCTCCTAGTACTCCTTGAGTATCTTGAGGGAAAATAAACCTAAGGGTATATTGGTAAATAGGGTTACTTAAGTTATTGGTTCCATAAATTAAGTTTCAAAATGAGGTATAACAATGGAACAACTATCTCATCAAGGAAAGGAGAAAGATAGTCAATTCTAATATGCTCCTAGCACCTACATAGAAAGACTTATGTGGTGTGAGAAGGATAGCATACTTCTTTTGATAGGATGAAAGAAGGGAAGCTAGCTCATTTAAGGATAATGAGAAGGATGGCTTGTAAATCAAACATCTACACCTAGTACACTTTCATAGCGATAGATGTAGGGATGGGTGATCCTCGAATATATATATATATATATATATATATATATATATATATGAAAAATAATTAAAGGAAGAGTATTCCTCATAGTTGGAAACTCTTGAAATAATGATGTTTAAACTTAAGTTAGTTCCTTGAAGAATAGAAAAAAAATAGTATTATTGAATCAAAAATTTGGGTTGTGACATGGGGGTGTAGTGAATTATCACTACACTTAGGGGAAGTAATACCTTAGATAATTTTATGAAATATTGCTTTGATGGGAGGTAAGATATATAGAAATCAAAAATAAATTTAAGGCAAGATGGGATGTAAATGAGCATGTTCCAGAATCCTAAGTTTTGAAGGAAACCTAAAAATATAAAGATACGAAGAAAGAAAATTGTATTTCCAAGGAAGCATTTTGGCAAAGATGATTGGAAAAAATCTAGTAACCAAACCCTAAAGTTCAAATCCAACTTTGAGGTGATAAAAATAGAGTCTCGGTAAAATCCCAATACAATATTGTGTGCAAAGCAATTGAAACAAGCAAAAGAGAATGACTTGAGAACACCCACCATATTAAGATAACCAATAATCATAGGTTGGACGTAATAATTGGAAAACCAAAATATAGCAAAGGTAAGGTTAGTTGCAAGGAATTCCAACAAAATTGGGAAATTCACAAAATGATGAAGTCTAGAACTTTGGTTAGAGTTCAAAGGAAAGTTGCATGCAAAAGGGTAATAACTGGGTTTTGGATAGGCTACCTTCACCCATGCTCTAATAATTTAGGAGATATAAATTTACCTTGGGGATTCTACTCTAGAACCCTAAAATGGAGGTTTTCTAGCCTCCATACCCCCCAACCAAGGTGGCAACCCAAAACCCCACATATTGTGCCAAGGTTTTCAGTCTTCTTGGGTGTACAAACAATCTACAAGGACAAAAATAAAGACATCAACATGGAGATTATTGAGAAGTGACCATGAACTTGATAACATTAATCATAGGAGATATCCAAGGTCTAATAATACAAGATATTTTGCATAGGAAATCAATAAAAGTAGAAGGAAGAGTCTATGTGCTATCAATTCATCCCACCTATGCTATGCTATTTATGGCTCCAAATCTAGAGGTCTTCGAATCATGTCAGGAGCCTAGGGTAAATTTTTGAACTAGACATTTGAATTCTCTACATTATTTTTGAGGGGAAATTTTCCCCATATCAAACTATAAATATCCATTTGTTTACATTGTGAAGGAGGAAGAACAATATTTTCTTATGCCTATTATCGGGCCCAAAATAGAGTTTTTCTCTCATTTTTCTCTTGTGTATTGATATTGACTCAAGCCTTGAGTCAATATATGTATAGTCCCTTTGAGACATTTCATTTTAGCATATAAATTTGATTGATTTTAGCATATATATAAAAAGGAATGTGACTATTCACTTTTTATCCCGTTCTTTGTGTATGTGCAAATTATAGGTAAAAGTTGTGACTAGTATTTATCCTATTTTCGGTGCAAGTTTCATAAGAAATAGGTATACCATTGGAACCATGTTCAAATTTCTTGGCATGCTTGATGACTATGTTCATTTATCCCATCAATGCATAAAGAACCTTGTCATTCTTGGTGAATTGCCCCTGTAGGCTAGGCTAGTTAGTTTTAATGCTTCCTTTTACTACTTTTCTCTCATTTTTTTCCTAGGCAAACCTAATATAATAGGATATATTAGGAGAATATGCACCAAGATCATACCCAAAAAAGGATCTAGCCTTGGTAAAAAATCCCAAAGGTTATCCCTATAACCACATCCCATGCTTCGTAGAATTCCAAAACTGTATGCTCCACATGAGGCATGGGCACTAGACACACCCAAAAACCGCAATGAGTTGTCATTGTGCCTAGAGCATGAAAAAGACACAATATGGTTCCAAAAAATGATGGCAATTCTACCAGATTTAATCATAGGTCCAAATATCTAGGATCTTGATAGGATCTCACTATGAAAATAAAGCACACTCACACAAAATACTAAAAAATAACTCAAATACATCAAATAACTCAATAACACTATGTAGAAATGGAACAATCTCATAATAACATATAATTACGGGCCTCTTCGAGGGGGCAACCTCCTTCAATATTTTATTAGCTTGCAAAAAATGAATTTGTACATGGCTTCATATATTTTAAAGGAAAAAAATCATGCAACCCTACCTAAAGTCTCAAGAGTTGGCTTACATGCAAAATGCCACTCGAGCTAGAATATCTTACCAAACATTAGTTACAATCTTGATAAAAATGGTTACATGAGATGGCACCACTTGGCTAGGCATATTACTTATCATATACCTTACAAAGTATTACAAAATAACATTATAATGGGATCCCCCACATTGGATGTGGGTCATTACATAAGTAAATGAGAATTAAAAAATGGCATTAGGATAGGATCCTAACATGTCCTTCCCCTTTGAAAAGCTTTGTCCTCAAAGCTAAAAATGAGGGAACTGGTGCTAGAGCTTATGGAAAGACTCACATATAGCATCTTCTAGCTAGAGCCCGTGCTACTGAACAAGGACTTCCATGATGGTATGGTTGTGGAGAGTGCATATCCGATGATCTAAAAATTATCCAGGTTTAAGCAATATGGACCCTTCTTCCTCCAATTATAGAAATGTTGATTGAACCTGGACCTGTGTGCCCACAATTTTTTTGATAGAGGAAAAATGGAAAACAGGATGGAGCTTGAAGGTGGGTACAAGAGCCAATTTTTAAGTTGTGGTACCAATCCATTGTAGAACTTTGTAGGGTCCATAGTATTTTGCAGCAATTTTTTGGCACCTACAGAGTTGTAGATATGATTTTTTGTATGGTTACAAGCATAGGAATACCATATCACCCATATCAAAGCTACACTTAGAACAATTTTTGTCAGCCTATTATCACATCCGATTCTGGGCCATGTCCAAATTCTACTTCAGCTAGCAAAGAACCTTGGTATGTTGGCTGAGAGTAGTGTCGACTACCTAGACCTTGGAGCTACTTGGGATATATGAAGGAGTGAGTGGATGACACCCATAAATGGCATCAAAATGGGTGAGTTTGGTTGATTTATGATAGGTAGTGTTGTACCACGATTTAGCCAAAGGAAACCACTTCACCCATTGAGTAGGACGATTTGATGCAAAGCAACAAAAATAGGTCTCCAAACATTTTTTAAAAATATCAGTTTGACCATCCATTTGCGGATGATAGGCTAAACTCATTTTGAGTTGATTTCCCTATAAATTAAAAAATTCTTACCAAAAATGACTAGTGAAGGTGGGGTATTGATCGAACACAATGGAGGTGGGCATACCATGAAGGTAAAAAATAGAATCAAGGAATATTTTGGCAATGGTGGAGGTTGTGTAAGGATGGCCAAGGGAAAAAAAATAAGAATACTTCGAAAGGTGATCCACTACCACAAGAATAAAAACTTACCATTAGATTTAGGTAACCCTTCTATAAAATACATGGATATTTCAATCCAAACATGATTTGGGATGGGCAAGGGTTGAAGAGTACCCTAAGAACGTACCATTTCACCTTTCATTCATTGATAGGTATCACAAGCTACAACAAAATAATTGATGTCCTATTTCATAACTTTTTAGAAGAATGTGCATTTAAGGTGTTCACATGTTTTGAGAAATCTTGAATGGCCTACAGAGGGAGCAATATGTAGTTCCTTCATGAAAATCTCATGGAGTGGGGACGTGCGATGAAGAACAAGGTGTTAGCGATAATGCAAGTCATGGCCATCCCAATCATAGTATGGGTATGAAGTAGGATCATCATGGAGTGAGGCCACCAAAGCTTGAAATTCTACATCTTGAAGTACCTCCTATCATAAGGAATCTATCCATTGAGGGACAGGTGAGAAAATGGCACATAACATACTGAAGGCCTCAAATTGGTGAGAGAGAGCATCAACCACAAGATTCTCTTTACCCTTATTATAGGTGATATCATAATAATATCCCATGAGTTTAGAAACCTATTTTTGTTGTTCTAGGGTAGAAACCCATTGTTCCAAGAAGTATTTGAGACTTTGATGGTCTGTTTTAATGGAAAAATGGTGCCCAATGAGATATGGTCACCAATGGGTTACGACATGTAATATGACCAACATCTCCTTGGCATATGTATATTTTACCAAGTTACGATCAGAGAGTGCCTTACTAGTGAAATCCAAGGGTCTCCCTTCTTGCATCAACACATCCCCGATGCTACGATCAAAAGCATAACTTTCAATGATGAAAGGCTTGGAAAAATCTGGCATGGTGGTCATAACCTGCTTTAATTCAATAAAGGCTTGGTCAACGGGCCCTGTCCAAGTAAAAGAGATCTTATTTAACATGGATGTGAGTGGGGCTACTATTTTATCATTATTACAAATAAATTTGTGATAATAACCTGTAAGCCCTAATAATCCTTGAAGTGCCTTGAGAGTGTGAGGTTTTGACTAGTCCTAAACTGCCTGAATCTTCTTCGGGTTGAGCTTGATGCCATATTTGGGGACAATGTGTCCTAGATAATCCAATTCAGTTAGACCAAAGGAACACTTGTACCTCTTAGCAAAAATTTGATGTTGTGCCAAAAATTGTAACGTTCTATCCACATGGATAAGGTGTTCTTCCCATGAGCAACTATAAATCAAGATATCATCAAAGAAAACCAGGATGAACTTTCGTAGGAGAGTTTGAAATATGTTGTTCATACGGCTTTGAAATGAGGAAGGAGAATTTGTCAGACCAAATGGAATTACCAAGAACTCATAGCGACCTTCATGAGTACAAAAAGCAATTTTGGGAATATCCTCATACTTGAGCCTGATTTGATGGTATCCAAAATGAAGGTCTAACTTGGAGAAGTAAATAGCTCCACGTAATTCATCCATAAATTCAAGAAGTACATAGCTCCATGTAATTTATCCACTACCTAAATGGGGAATTTATCCTTTATGGTAATTTTATTGAGCTCATGGTAATCCATACACAATCACAATGAGCCATATTTCTTGAGAACTAGTAAAACTAGAGAAGAGTAAGGGCTAGTACTGTGTCGAAAGACACCATATTTGAATAATTCTTGCACCATCTTTTGGATTTTAGACTTGATAGAATGAGGATACTGATATGATATGATTTTGGATGGTGCATTACCTGGTAGCAATGGAATAGCATGGTCATGTGAGATACGAGGTGGTAGGGTAGTTGGTTCTGAAAAAATACCATTGTGCTTGGTAAGAACAAGTTGCAAATATACTATAATTTGATCCGCTATGGAAGTGGTTGGTTGAATTGAAAATATTTGTGCAATGACCCTATGGGATGACTTTTTCAACAACTTCTCCATACAATTGGAACTAATAATTTGGGAAGGGCCTAGGTTGGTTCCATGGAGGGTGTGTTTTTTCCCATGTTGTGAAAAATACATCCATAGTTCTACAAAGTTCCAAGATATAGTGCCCAAGGTGCCCAACCATTGAGATCCTAACACAATGTCACATCCTCCTAATTGGAGGGTAAACATGTCCTGCTTGAATTCATAATCCCCTATATTTATTTTGACATTGTGACATTTACCTTTACAAGGTAAAGTGCCTCTATTTTCCACCATGACTTTAAATGAATTGCATGTGTGTATATAGCAATTGGCCTGCTTAGCAACTTAAGGATCAATAAAGTTGTGTACTGCCTGAATCAATAAGAATGGCAAGGCATTGGCCTTTGAAAAAACCCAAAACTTTCATGGTTTGTGGAGTGGTAATCCTGGCAAGAGAATGGATTGAAAATTCTTCCTGAGGTTCTTAGGTTTCCTCTTCCTATTGAGTTGGTGCTTCAGTTTTGTCACTCTCCTCATCACTATGGTCGCTACTATCGGGTTACTCTACATCTATTAAGAACAATATCTTATTTGCACATATATTCCCCTTCACAAATTTTTCATCATAATCATAACATAGCCCTTGGGTGTGATGTGCATCCATTTCTTCTCTAGTCAGTTTCTTGGGAGCAAGAGGTCTATTATCAGTATTATTTTAGAATCGAGGAGGAAATGGAGATCAAGCTTGAGAAAATTGTGATGTCCGCATTTGAGTTAAGAGTTTACATTTGGCAAATCGGGCTAAATTGATATATTGCATCATGGTTTGGGTTTAAACATCTTGACTTCATCCTGGAGATAATATTTCAACCCACTAACAAAATAACTCATAAAAAATCCTTCATTCAAGCCCTTAGTTTAATTGGCCAATTTCTCAAATTATGTCTGGTAATCATGAATTGTGGTGGTTTGTTTCAACTTTATCAACACTCCTGTAAATTTTGCATGGTCACTAGGGCCAAATTGGGTGAGTAGTTGGGACTCAAAGTCCTCCCAAGAGAGATTAGGGTTAGTGGCTTGTAGCAATTGGAACCAATGTAACACCTCGGATTCTAAGTTGAAGGATGTCATCTAAACTTGATGATATATAGGGACATTGTGGAGTCTAAAGAATTGGTCAACCCGATATAATCACCCATCGAAATCCTTTCCACTAAAATTAGGGAAATCCAATTTAGGTATTTTGAAGGTCAGATCATGATCATAGTGAATGTCTTCTATTTCCCTTCTTTGGTATTTTGTTTCCCTTCTTCGACCTCATTCAGAGTTTTCAGCTTGGTGTTCAAATGTGAGAGTACCCTACAATTGGGTCTCCACCTCTATAAGTTGTTTTTCTAAGTAGATTCTAGTGGTATGATGATCCGTTCAAAGCTCTCGAACATCTTCTCTAATATTGTGGTTTGTAGTGGTCAAGTAGTCAAGGGATTTTTGCATGTTGGCTAGTACTGTGGCAAGTTCTAACTCCTTTTGTTTTCTACGAGTGTTGTTCACCATTGTGGGCCCTCTTTTACTAAGTGACTAAAAATAGACGTGGGGTTTCAGGAGTTACTATTTTTAGTAATGCATCCAAAAAAGTGTGTGGGTGCAATATATCAAAATTTTCAGCTCAAAAAATAGTCGCAATGAGCTATATCCCACAACACTGAATTTGGGCACCCCTAAATTTTTTTTTACTGCTATGTTGATGAGTCTACTAGTGTTCTTCATTTCTGATTTGGAGTTACAGTTCAAAATTTGGGGTCCAGGATCAACTATCTCTAACCTGTGTAGTTTAACCCCTAACCAACCTATCACTATCCTATCTCTACCCTATCACCCGTACTACAATTTCTAACATGGTTCCTATCACTAACCCTGGGGATACTCTGACACTGATAGTTTTATTTTTGATATTGGAATTCTGTAATTCTTGACTGTTACAGAGGGTTATTACTATCAACTTGACTATCACTATTACTAACCAAATTGTTATTGTCACTATTTCGATTGTTCTATATCTAACCATAGGATGTTGCAAACACTTGAAAAATCTATCCTAACTGTTGGTGCATGTAAGTTTGTTTTCTATGATAAGGAATGCTTTCTATGTATGCTCACTCTTGGGGTTGTGAATGCAAGTTAGCAAAACATGGATGATGTTGATTTGTAGGTGGAAGTCTTTTTTAGAACCAAGGTACACTAAGTAAAGGAGTATGTAATACCCATAGGCCTTATGTTATACTGCAATGATGAACAATAGTGCTCGGACCAATATTTCAAGCCACTACCCAAGGAGAATTCCACACATACCCTTGAGCACACTATCTGCCTCTTTGACAGTATGGGAGGATGATCATCCAATATGTTGTGTCTCATGGACTATGGATAATACAAGGCCAAAAAGCTTCCTAATGGATAAAATTTTGTTGAAGCCTCGATTGTCTCCCAATACACATGAAGATGCATGGGATCTCAAGTTCGTGCATGAGTATTGTCTAAGGCCTGGGTATTGGAGCCTGATCACCCCTAACTTCACTAGATGCTTTATGGCCTATCTAGCTTAGCTAATAATGATAGCTCATTCATGATATTTTAAAACCCCTAGCACAGGGTTTATAACCTACACAACTACTAAAAATGAGACTATATTTTTTTGAATTTTTTTTAATAAAGGGAAAAATAGGAATGAAAAAAAACACAAAAAATTATACCTAACAGGCATAATGGATAACAAAAATCATCTTAGTTGTAGTAGAAATCGGCCTTGGCAAGTGCTCTAATACCACTTATTAGGATATCACTATTAAAATAAGGCACGCTCACATAGAATACTAAAAAATAAATACATCAAATAACTCAATAAGACTATGCAGAAATTAAATGCATAAATAAACCAATCTCACAATAACATAGAATCACGAGCCTCTTCGAGGAGGCAACCTCCTTCAATATTTCATTAGATTGCAAAATGATAAATTTGTACATGGATTCATATATTTTAAAGGAAAAAAATTCATGCAAACCTACCTTAAGTCTCAAGAGTTGTCTTACATGCAAAATTCCACTCAAGCTAGAATCTCCTACCAAACATTGGTTACAATCTTGATAAAAATGGTTACATGAGATGGCACCACTTGTCTAGGCATCTTACTTGCCACATACATTACAAAGTATTACAAAATAACATTATAATGGGATCCCCTATGTTGGGCATGGGTCATTACATAAGTAAATGAGAATTACAAAATGGCGTTAGGATAGGATCTTAACAGATCTTGATCATTCACAATATTAGAGAATTTAACTATCTAACCAATATTAATGAATATATTCATGAAATAACAATAATATGAATAAACAAACTTATAATATTATTGATCAAATATACAAAATATTTGTTACAGTAATTCTTGTTGCTCAGTATAATAAATGGATCTTTGTCTCCATAATATAACCTTACAAGAGGAATCTTCAATACTTGACTATTGTTTTCCTCATGTATCAGGGAGATGCATCCTTTTCTATTCCTAACATATGACAAAACTCTCATGACTCTTGACTTTACATCATGCAACATATTATGTGACTCTTCACTTGTGTACTTGAAATATACATATATGAATCTTAAATTTCTTGCATAACACATTGCACTCTATCAAACTTTACACACTTGCACACTTTATTACATGATGCTTTGCACACTCTCACACTCTACACACTTGCACACTTTATTACATGACACTTGGAATTTTCTCACACATTGACACATACATTAAAGAAATATAACTCATACTCCCTAATCACACAAAGAAATATAATTCATAGTACCTAATATAATATTTACAAATGTACAAATTTACCATGGTGGCACTTAACATCTACCAAATAATGTAATATATCCAAAACCCCTTGTATTACATTATTTATTTTTTGAAAATTTTTAGTATTTTTTTTTTTAATTTACATGGTGGAATCGGTAGCCACCATGAATTTGGGTAGGCTGTCCAGCTTTTATGGCCACCACAGTATTCTGCATTGTCCACCCCAAAAGCTTCCACACAGATCTTCATGCAGTCCGCCCCTATAACCACCATGCCACAATTATTTTAAACCTTTTACACCATTGAAAGCACTAGGAAAGGGACAAGCGTTCAGTTCGATGAGGCCCAAGATTTGAACCTTGGACCTCCGCCCTCCTTATGGCGTTTGGATGAATCAATTGGTCTACACCTCGGACCTAATACTTTTAGTATTCAATCTTTATTTTTTGTTCATTTTTCTTTCGTTCTTTGCTTTGTTCTTCATGTTATTGGTATCGATCTTTTTCTTCTATTTTTTGAGTTCTTTCCTATTCCTGTTACACTTCTCAACAAATCGTCACAATAATATGATTCATATCCTTCTTCAATATTGATTTCACTATTTTCTGATTTTTTATTTAATGTAGAATACAAAAATTCATCATTTTCATATTCGTTATCAACAAATTGTGTATCATAATTATTTTTGATGACTTCATGTCATATTTTTCTTCAATATTCAAATCCTTGATATCTAGTAATTACTTGTCATGAACTCAAACTTATAATGAGATTAATAGTATATATGCTACTATCATTATATCAATAGGTACTATTATGATATTTTTGGAATATTCTTTTTCTTTTATCAATTTTGTGCTCAAATAATTTTCAAGAGTTCCAAACTATTCATTTTTGGCTTCTTTGAAAATTATTTGTAATACCTTTTTCAATTTTGCATCCTTTTGTTTTTCAGCATTCTCTATCATGATTTGTGTTCAACTTCTTAAAATTTATAGCTTTTATTCACAATCTTCTAGAGAAACATTATGAGTAATTCCTTCCATAATGAATTCCTTTGATGTTGAAATCTTTATTTCTTCAAAATTTAATTTAAACAATTTCTTCAATAAAAAAATCTTCAAGTAATATCTTCAAACAATCAATTTCAATTTCAAGATTTAACCAAACAAGAAATCAATGATCTTATAGCTCCCAAATTATAAATTTTAAGATTTATTTATTTTTACTATATTTAATCAACACTCATTCATTAATTAAATTATCAAATTCAAAAATACTTCTCTCCAATTCAATTATTTTCATTCAATATTAATATTCTCCTTATTTCTCCTAAAGTCAATTTTTATAAAATCAAATACTTTCAACCTTATATCTCCAAATAAATAAATAAGGTGCTCAAAAAATTAATATGCAATTAGGTAAACTTTTACCTTGATTCATGTTGCTTCTCCTTTATGTCACGTCGCTATTCTTTTGATCCATATCTCTAGTCTTGGAATGTTATATTTTGAAAAGGTGTTATTTTTTTATAAGTAAATTTTTTATTAAAATGGGTTTTGAAAGGATCCCAAAACCTTGTTACAAAAGCAGCATAAAAGTATGCTTAGAAGAGGAACCGGTATATTAAAGGCCCAGTTGCCCACACTAGAAAAACCACAAAAATAGACAAACATCCATATCACAACAGACTCTTAAAAAAATTGCATCCCAAGTAGCATCTTGAGAAAAGTCCTAACAGTCAACTACTACTCTGCATCCTGATTTCTATCCTTCACCGTATCCCTGCATTTTTCTTTCCCCACAGTACTGGCAACCTTAGCCTTAGGGTCTTCTGTGGTTGTGTCAGATAACGACTCACAAAAAAAGATTAGATTCAAGGCATTAGGCATCTTCTTCAGGGTAGATTAAAATTCCTTAGACTAGGAAATCATCATGGAAATTATCTTGATTAGCAAGCTCTGAAGCCCTACCATCGTGTGGTCATCTCCATCATCATTTGATTTCACTTCCTGATAATCACGTTGGCTCCGACACATCTTCTTTCTTAGGTGAATAGATGATCTTGTTGTGCTCGTTGGTTCTTCAATCTTAATCTTCTCCCTCTTTAAAGGCTTGACATCCCTATTAGAACCCACATATTTTCTTTTCCTAGACAATGAGGTCGAAACAGGGGTTGTGGATATGTCATCCTCAAGAATTATATTGTGTGGAATTGTATTACCTCGAGGAGTTTCCTCAGGGAGAAAGGGTTTAGCCAGGGGAAATTCAAGGCTATGACTTAGGATATGACTATAAATTATTTTGAAAAGGCCTTGATGGGATGGGAACTCTGTAGTATTTTTCTTCCTATAGTTCTCTATGGAATAGTTCATTGAGCGAAACAAAAATTTAGGGATGTTCATGATATTGATATCTCTAAAGTAATTTACAAAGGCCAAGTGAAATCTATATAAGGGTTTTTTTAGGTCATCAATAGTAAGAAATTACATAATAGGCTTCATGAATTTGTTTCAGGGGGATAGCAAATCAGACCTAATCATGTATTTTTTTGCCAACTTGAGCATTTTGTCCTTGTTGGGGAACTCCTTGAGCTCCACCTCCCAATTGTGTTTCTCCTGTCACACCAATTTTTTGGTCAAATATAAACCAAAAATATTTTCCAGCAACTTGGTGTCCAGGATGAACTCTCTACCTTGAACAAATATCTTGCCCTCATTCCAAATACACATAAAAGCAATAGTAATATCGTAGTCATTCCCTAAGAACTTCCTCAGGAAAGGAAGGTATCCTCTCTCATCGAGGATGGACTCAACAAGTATGTCCACCTCTAAAGTATCAGGATCAACAAAACACATGATTAGGTTGTAACAGAACCAAATCCTATACCATGAAATAAAGAGATGGATATTCTAAAATAATAAATTGGGGTTGGGCTTGAATGGTAGAGCCCTTATAGGAAAGTATTCCTTGTGCATTGGGACATGGTTGTTTTGGGTATCAGGGTAGAGATTAGAAAATATCTCCTTGGGGGGAAGAAGTGGATCAAAGGAGTTCCTAGGGTTCCTCTTAATCAAAGTAATCATAGGAAATTTGATTTTGCATGTGACTCCCGATGGCATCCACAATACCCCACCAATAGTAATCGAGCATCTCAAACTCAAGTTGCATTTGGAAAGTCAAAAAGGAGGTGAATGGTTTGAGATGGTTGGGAAATGGAAAATGAAAGGCTAGTGAACAATTGAGGGTGGTGACAATTCTTGGGAGGAGTGATGGCACAATCACATGGAAGAAAGCATGAGGAAGGGTACAGTGAACGAACATCTTGGAAAAAGGAAAGGATAGGGAGATGCACAGGTGATAGTAGTTGGAAAAGGTAACTATGGAATGTTGGGTTTGAAAACATATTTTGGAAAAAGCAACTCTTGTAGTCTGATTCATCCTAAGAGGAAAGGGTGAATATTCTGATAAGGCTACCCAAAAAACTAGTTAATTTAGACATGATCATGGGGACCAATCTTGGCATATTACAATTGGTCATTGCAACGACGGTTAAAAGGTAGGAATTGGCCACTAAGGCTTTGGTGAATGGTGAATGGAAGCTTTATTCATGTTGAAAACATTAGAGATTTATTGGGGAAAAGCATCATACCAGGTAACATGACCATTTATATTGGTGTTATAATTGGCCATTACATATGCAACCTTGTTTACTTCCCTGAAAGCATGTTGAATGATGGTTTCTCGCATATGTTCTATGATTTTCTTAGCTTCTTCAACACAACCCTTAACCTTCCATGAGGGGTTTTTTAAGTTCAAGTAATTGATGATGTTGAAAAAATCCTCTTTGATTATCAATCTATTGGAGTTTAGCAATAATAGAGACAACCCTCTCCATAGAGCTCTAGCTTCGGTAAAATGATTGGAATGGAAACCTAGAATTTTGGAAAAATATATAACAACATACCCATTGTGGTATTTGAGAATGCCACATGCACCTGCATTTCCTGGATTTCCTTTGGTAGCACCATCAAATTTTAGCTTCATCCACCCGACCGGAGGAGGGATCCAATTGGTGTTAAGTCTGACCTTGGGGGGAGAAGAAGATAAGGCATCTTGGAGGGGAACATTCAAAGAAGTCAGAAAGGAACATTATAATTTTGAAATGGTGGCTTTTGTAGGAGGAATAAGATAGGCATTTTCTCTAGCAATTTTTATTTTTTAAAGAGGTAGAATCCTCGCCATCATTGGATAAAACTATTTTGTTTCTTTCAAGCTAAACTTACGAAAGGAAATTGTAGAGGTAAAAATTCTAGATGGAACTAAGGTGGGAGTTGTAAAAGGGTGAAGGCCATTAGGTGAAAATATCAATGATGAATTGGGGTTTGACCCAAAGGATATGAAAGTATTGAAATAAATTATCAAGGATGGTAGAGGAAAAGGAACAACCTAAGAAAATATGATGAGTGGATTCCCAAGTAGATAGGCAAATGTGGCAGCGATTGGGAATAATTATGCCTCTTTTGATTAAATTATCAGTGGTAAGAATCCTGTCTTGGATGGAAAACCATGAAAAGAAGGATATTTTGGGAATAAAAAATTTGGGCCAAACAAGATGACAATGGAAAGAGGACTTAGTGGGAAATGATAGGAGATCATAGGAAGACTTGATATAGAATTCTCCACTTTCATAATACTCCCAAATGAGGTGGTCTGATATGTTGATAATAGGAATAACCATAGAATTGATGAGCGAAATGAGGGACACAAACTCATCAGGATGAGAGTCATAAAATAATGATCTCTAGGATGGTCTATTGTGTTATTGAGAAATGAAGTCAGAGACCTTTCATTCTAGCAAGGAATCTATGATATTTTTTAGAATAGAGATTAGGATCTTGAATTAGTGGTTCTCCTCTAATCCATTTATCATGCCAGAATTCTATAATATCTCCATTTCCTAGCTACCATATTAAGCCTTTGCACAATAGAGGTCTAGTATGGATCATAGATTTCTAGAAAATGGATCCATTGGTTGGAGATAGTTTATAAATAAAGTTAAAATCCTATAAATTCTTTCTTTTGACTATGGTGACCCATTCTGAGATATCATTAGAAATTATTCTCCAAGCCCACTTATCCAACATGGAAATATTTAACTTTTGTATTCTTTTGAGCCCAATTACACCATGGGCTTTGTCTCTATAAACTTTGTCCCATGAGACCAGATGGAATCTTTATTTGTTTTCAGATCATGACCAAAGAAATATTTTTTTGGGTTTGTTCAATTTTGGAGTAGATGGAGGAAGGGGCTTTGAAGTAAAAAATAAATTAAACCAGGATGCTTTGGATACATGCCATTGTGAGAGTAGCTTTGGCCACCTGGGATATAAGGTTTCCTTTCCAACCTACCAATTTCTTTTGAATCATTTCAATCATGTTGTTCTACATTAAATCAGTAGGATTTCCCATAAATAATGGGAGACCTAAATAAGTGGTAGGAAATGAAGCTACTGCACACTCAAGGATTTGAGCTATTTTGATTTGATGTTGAGGAGGAGTATTGAGAAAGTAAACCTTGATTTTGTAGAAATTTACCTTCTGACCAACAGCCTATTCATAAATAAGAAGGATGTATTTGATGATTTTAGCCTCAAAAACAAAGGCTTGTTTCACCACTAAGGTGTCATCCACAAATTATTGGTGCATCACTAGGTTTAGTTGTGAAGATGCTTTGATACCTAAAAGAAGACCTATTTTGCAAGCCACTTTTAAAGTTCTACCCAGAGATTCTGCTACAATAATAAAAAGAAGAGGAGATAAGGGATCTCCTTGTCTCAAACCTCCAACACTTTAGAAATAACATACAATAGATACATTGACCAAGACTGAGAACCATGGGATGGAAATACATCCTTTGATGAGGTTGACCCAGTCTGGATGAAATCTAAACTTTAGAAGGATGGTCAAGAGGAAATTCCAACTCACTCTATCATAGGCTTTGTTCATATCTAGTTTGAGAATAAAAGTAGGTTTCTTGGTTTGGAATGAAGAGTACAAAGCTTCATGTATGGTGATTATACCATATATAATGGCTCTACCTTTAACAAAAGTTCCTTGACATGTATAAATTATATTGGAAATAACGTCCTTCGTTCTGTTTACCATAAATTTAGTAAGGATTTTATATACCACGTTGCAAAGGCTGATAGGTTTGTAGTCAACCATAGATTTTGAAATGGTTCCTTTGGAAACCAGAGCAACGAAGGTGGAATTAAACCTGCAAAGGATGGATTTGGACACTTGAAACTCCTTAATGGCTAAGCAAACATTAGGGCTACTATATCCCAAAAAACTTGGAAAAATCTTGGTGGGAACCTATTAGGACTAGGAGCTTTATTAGGATGCATGGAAAAAAGAGCTTATTTGGTCTCATCCTTAGAGAAAGGACAAACCAACCTATAATTTATACCAAGGCCAATGGAATGGGGGATGTGCTAGAGAAGGAAATATTTAGCCATGGCTGAGTAGGGACTAGGATTTCCTAAGAGAGAACTAAAATAGGAAACAACCTCAGATATGATCTCAAGAATATCCTTAGTTGATGAGCCATTGTCCTTCCAATGTTTCTTAACTTTGTTTGTACCTATGTTATGTAGGATGGAAGCATGGAAAAAAATTGTATTGGAATCTCCTTCTCTAAGCCAAATGGCTCTAGTTTTTTTCCACTACAATTTTTCTTCACACTTTAAAATTTTGTGGAAATTTGAAAGAAGTATCCTCTCCTCATTCCTGATTTGGTCATCAACCTGCCCATTTTGTATCTTTGTTTCAATTGCTACCAGTCTATCCTTGATATATTGCTTATTTTCAAATAAGTTACCAAATACTTCTTTGTTCCAAATCCTAAGTTTTTCTTTAATGATGCCAAGTTTTTGGGTTAGCTTAAAAGAGTGAGTTCCTTGTATGTTTTATTGCCACCATTCATATATTCTACTTTTGAGATCAAGATGATGAATCCACATACTTTCGAATATGAAAGAGGTCTTAAAATAATGTTTCTTCCTAGCTTCCAGTAGGAAAGTATTATGGTTAGAATATATTTTTAGTAAATCCTGAAGGTTTGCATCCCCGAATAGAAAAACAACTTCCTTATAAAAGAAGAATATGTCCAATTTTACTTGGATGTGATGGTGGCCACTTCTTCTATTACTCTAGGTATATTTTGCACCTTTGAGGTGAACATCCATTAGTTCATTATAATTAATGAATTTATTTAAATATTACATGCTTTTGCGGGGAATGCCATTTCCCCATTTTTTTTCCAAAATATAGAGGAGGGTATTGAAGTCTCCTGCCAAGATCCAAGGAAAGATAGTGAATGGCTTCTTTAGGTTGCTTAATGTCTCCCAGAGGAAAATGCAGTGTTGTAACAACATTTTCTCTCTTGAAAATTTACAATAGAGTAATATAGTTTTAGGATATTATAGAGAAAGTTTTGTAATACTTTTGAGTTCATTTGGAATGAAAAAAATATTCTATTCTATTCATTTTGTGAAATATATGCTTGTTGTCCCTATTTTTTGAAACCTGTAGTCAAATTTTAGAGCTCATAAATTTTATTTTAGAACTTAATTTTTCATGTGTGATACACCATTGGAAATTTTTATTGAACAGAATTCACTCTTAAACTTTTATCAATTTTTGAGCACTTTTGGTCCCTCAAATTTATACTTGTGTGCTACTACAATTTCTACACTCTACTGTAACTGTTGTATTTTTTCTGCACTTTGGTGCTCTTAATTTTTGGGTCAATTACTTATTTTTCTATTAGATCTTGGTTGGTTTTGAGTTTTGAGTGAACTTGGGTTCATGGTCAATCTAACATTTGATCAAGTTCTTGGACAAGTTCATTGAAGAAAAACTTTATTTGTTGTTGCTTGAGTCTAATGACCAACTTCAACAACTCATTACCCATTCCAAAATTTAATGAGTAATATTATGATTATTGGAGCATAAATATGAGAAAATTATTAATTTGAACAGATATTTGTGAATTAGTTGAGAGTTTTTATGAAGAACCATCTGATTAGAACACATTACAAGGAAATGATAGGCCAACAAAAATGGAAACAAAGAAGAAGAATTAATTGGCTCTTTACCATATTCACTCTACTCTTGAGAAGAGTTTATTTCCATGTATTATTATTGCTACATCAACCAAGGAGGCTTAGAGGTCTCTTCAAGAGGCTTACCAAGGAAATGACCAATTGAGAATGGTTAATTTGTAGACCATGAAGAAAGAGTTTGAAAATTTATAGATGAAAGAGGCTAAAAGTGTGATCATTATTGTATTAGAGTGAATTATGTGGTGAAAAATATGGATACCCTTGGGTAGACCTTGCAAAAGGAGGTAGTTGTGAAGAAGGTATTGAGATATCTTACCCCTAAATAGAATCATGTTGCAATAATTTTTTAGGAGAGTAAATATTTGTCTACACTTGAATTTGATTGTCTAGTTGGTTATCTTATGTCACATGAGGAAATACTAAGAGAAACCAATAAATAAAATGAGGAGAATACTTTTAATTTTTAATTGAAAAAATTCAAGAATTATGAATCTAGTCCAAGCACAAGTAACAAGCACATGGAAGAGGAAGAAATCAGAATTACTCAAGAGGTAGAGGAGGAAAAGGAAGAGGATTTGTTGTTGGAAGAGGACATGAAAGGGAATATAAAAAATATTTGAATGCTACAATGGTCATAAAATGGACCACATTGCACGATATTGATATAGAAGATCCCACTATGAATGTGAGGATGAAGTTGCATAAGGTAAATTGTTTTGACTAGTGACATGGTTGAAAAAAATAGTCAAGACGTATCTATATTCTAGTTCTAACCATATGATTGGAAAGAAATAATTGTTTCTTGATGTGAATGAGAATTTGAATACCAATATAATTATTGGTAACAATAATGATTTGTATGTGGTTGCAAAAGAAACCATGGAGGTTGGCTTTAAATAAGGTACAAAGAAAAATTATGATATCTACTATGCTCCAGATTTGAAGAATAATTTTTTGAGTGTTGGACAACTTGTAGCAAAAACTATAAAGTTATGTTTGATAACAATGAATGTATCATTAATAATAAGAATAAAAGGAATTGTATGGTTATCATTGTTCCTATGATAAATAACGTGATATTTCCTTTTAAGTTTGGAGGAAAGGGAGTAAGAACATGGCACTTGAAGATAATAATTGGCTTTGGAATCTTATATTTAGGAACTTGAATTTTAAAATTCTAGAATTTTTATCTTCACAAGACATGGTAAATGGACTACCTAATGTTGGAGAGCACAAGGGTGTGTCTAAAGCATGTATGATTGGAAAGTGTGCAAGGAAGGATTTTCCAAAAGTAAAAACATGGTGGGTCTCATACCCACTTCAACTTGTACATTTTGATATTTGTGGACCTATGCAAACACAAATTTTGGGTAAGTATTCATATTTTCTCACATTCATTGATGATTTTTCAAGGAAGTTTTGGGTGTATTTTTTGAAACATAAGGATGAAGCTTTTGGCATGTTCAATATTTTCAAAGCATTGGTTGAGAATGAAAGTGGATATAAAATAAAGTTTTTGAGAACTATCCATGAAGGAGAATTATTTTCAAATGAGTTCAATTATTTTTGCAAACAATATGGAATCAAGAGGCAACCCACTATTGTCTATACAACGCAGCAAAATGGGGTAGCTAAAAGGAAATATAGAACCATTATAAAAATGGTAAGAAGCATGTTGAATTGGTATTATGTTGTTGATATAGCAGTGTAAATTCTCAATATATGCTTCAAAAGAGCACCACATAAGAAGAATATACATGAAGCATGGTATGGCACAAAACCCATTGTAAATCATTTGAGAGTTTTTGGTTTTCTTGCATATGCACATGTGAATGATGAAGTGAGAAATAAGTTGGACCCGAAGAGTGAGCCATGCATTCTTGTGAGATATTCTGGAATAAGTAAGGCATATAAATTGTATAATACAAAGTCTCATAAGTTTTTAATATCTAGAGATGTAATTTCTTATGAATGGAGGGTGTACATTCATAAAAAATCAACAATCAAAATATTTGATGTTGAATAATATAATATAGTTGGGGTATAGGCTTCAAATTTTCCCTCTACTCCTCCAAGTCCACCTAGAATCCCATCAACAAGTTCAAAGGAGACTACACCATGTTCAAACACAAGAAACTCATCTACAAGTCCCATAAAGAATACAAATAAAGGAAATATAATACTCAAAGCACATCCGTCCAGGTTAACAAGAAGCCAAGTGCAAGAGTTGGACTAAGTTGTTAATGGAGAAACTCCAAATGTATGGTAATGATGAAGAAGAACCAAAAGGTGTGTTGGTGAATTATGATCTATCTTTTGAAGTTGATTTAGAACCTTCATGTAATGAATATGCTTGTACTAATGATATTTGGGTGCAAGGAATGAAAGAAGAAATTGATTCCATTAAAAAAATGACACTTTGGAACTTGTGTAATTGCCCAAGGACAAGAAGATTGTTGGATCCAAGTGGGTCTACAAAATAAATTTTAATAGTGATGGAAGCATAGAAAGATACAAAGAAAGGTTGGTTGCAAAATTATTAACTCAAAGATATGGTATGGGTTATGAAGAAACATGTGCCCCTATTGCAAGACAAGAGACAATCTAGATGTCTTTCTAATTTGTAGCCAATAAATAGTGGAAATTTTATCACATAGATGTGAAAAGTGAATTATTTAATGGTTATCTAGATGAGGAGGTTTATATTCAGCAACCTCAAGGATTTGAAGTGGAAGGAAAGTAAAACCATATTTACAATTTGAAGAAAGCATTGTATGGACTAAAGCATACACTTAGAGCATGGTACTCAAGAATTGATGGATACTTCAAAGATTGTAGTTTCAAGAAAAGTAATAATGACCCCACATTCTATTTCAAGAGTGAAGGTGATGATATTGTTTTTGTGCCCATATATGTTGATGATTTAACCTACATGGAAAGCAGTTCAAAGATGATGAATTATTGTAATCATGCTATGATGAAGGAATTTGATGTGAAATACTTAGGACTAAAGCAATACTTTCTTGGTGTAGAAGTACATCAAGGTGGTGGTAAAATTTTCATTTATCAATCAAAATATGAAAAATATATGTTGAATAAATATAGCATGGAAAATTACAAACCAGATTGGACACCTATGGCACATGGATAAGTGTTGTGTAGAGATGATGCATAAGATAAATTTGATGAAAAATTATTTAGAAGCATTGTTGGGAGCTTAATGTTCCTTACTACAACAAGATCTGATATTGCATTTGTAGTTTCACTTGTATAAAGGTACATGAATGAACTTTCACAAAACCACATGGGAGAAACCAAGAGAATCTTGAGGTATGTCAAAGTAACCTTGTATTTTGGCATACATTATGATGCTAACAACAAAATGGAGCTTGTTGGGTACAATGACTCAAATTAGGGAAGTTGCTTGGATGATAGAAAATCAATTGTTGGAAATTGTTTTTCACTTGGTTCATGAGTGATAACATGGAGCTAAAATAAGCAAAGTATTATTTTTTTATCTTCTATAGAGGTAGAATATGTTGCAGCTACTACAACAAGTACACAAGAACTTTGGTTGAGAAAGGTACTTGAAGATATTGGTGAAGTTTAAAATAGTCCAACAATATTTTTTGTGATAGCACAAGTACAATCAAGATTACAAAAAATCTGGTCCATCATAGTAAAACTAAACATATTGATTTTAAGTTTTATTTCATAAGAGGCATTTTGGAAAAGAAGGTTGTAGATTTGAAATATTGTAGCACCAAAAAACATCTTGCAAACCTGTTTACTAAAGGTGTCAATAAAAAATAAATTTTTAGATTAAGAGATAAAATTGTCTCACCACTCAGCATCAAGGAGGGGTATGTTTGAGATTGATTCTGACTAATAAATATAAAACCAAAAATTTCTTCCATGAATTTTAAGAATTCCAAATGTTTCTACAAACCTTGAAGAGTTGCCATGACTATTGGACTTCCTAAAATATGAAATTAAGTGTTGTATCATCATTTTATCTCTTGCAAATGTACAATAGAATAATATAGCTATAGTATATTGTGGAGAAATATTTTTAAGACTTTTTAGTTCATTTTTAATGAAAAAAAAACATTCTATTCCATTCATTTTATGACAAACATGCTTGATGTCCCTATTTTTTTGAAACTTACAGTTAACTTTTAGAGCTCGTAACTTTTTTTTTGCAGCTTCATTTTCATGTGTGATACACCATTGGAAAGGTCTTATTGAACAAAATTCAATCCCAAATTTTCATAAATTTTTTAGCACTTTTGGTTCCTCAAATTTAGACTATCATGCATTGCTACAATTTTTGCACTCTATTGTAATTGTTGCATTTTTGTTGCACTTTGATGCTCTTCATTTTTTGGGTCATTCACTTCAAAACTTATATACACTTTGAGAAATTAATATTGTAATTTGTTCTTCATGCATAGTACATTAATGATTCAGGCTATTTACATCCATATTTTATTATAAAAATTAATGTTATTTCATTTATTATAGAAGCCTTAATATACAAATTAATTTGCTCATATTACTCTACTCTTATCATATTTACATTGATCTTTATTATTGTGGTTATTTTATATTGGATCATGTGTGATATTATGAGATAAAATATAATATTTTGTGGTAGTATAAGGCTTCCAACAGCCAAAAAAATATGCCCTAAAAGCTTTACTTTTACTAGTAGTAATTATTTCTAACCCCAAGTAACTCAGGCAATAGGATCCTAGGAATCCATTGTATTCATCTTTTGGCCATGAGAATTCAAAGCTAAATTTTGAAACCCACATTATGCTTTAACCTCCTAAGATTTTTGAGGAATTGGAAAGCCCTTATACATTCCATCAGTGGCACGATCCTCTTAGTTTACTAACAACATGGTGATTGAGACATTGCTCTTTTTTCCATCTTATCATTTGATTATCAATTTCATATTTAATGAATGGGAGAGGATTTACATTATTGAAAATTATCATGTGTTGATTGATCACTTACACTTCCTCACTATGGCTAAACACCATATTACATTTAAATCACTCACACCCTTAATCTTTTATGTATGTTTATTTTTTGCACTTTATATTTCATGCAATTAGTATAGGTTAGCATAGGAGTATTTCTATAAGAAAGGAGATCCAACATCAATCCAAAGTTTGGGAGGATCCATTGGCCCTTCCTTTCAATTTTATTGAAACTAGAATTGGGGTGCATCATTAAAATATAAGTCAAGACAATTCCCTTGTTCAACAAGTTCAAGTATGAAAGATGATATCAACTAGGAGATTTAACAATTTGCCCTTGTTTTGTTGGTATACCTCATATTAATATATAAATTTATTTATATGTGCTTTTTTCACCCATTGGTATGTTTTTAAAATTGTATAATGTCTAGCCAAAGGAGATATATGCAATTCTTGTAGAATACTAGTCTTGATAGTTGAATATGGAGAAAGATAAATGTGATCCTTCTCATGAAGAATTCCATCAACATATGAGAAAAAGGAAGGTGATGAATAAATAGACTCTACATCATAAATGATGCAAGTAGTATCTAGGTTGGAATTATGTTCCTCCTGAAGCAATGAAAGCCATTATGGAAGAGGACTAGAGAACTGATAAAAACAACATCCTCATATTTGTGATAGAGCATTGGCCACCATATTTTCTTTCCCCTTCTACTCAATGGAAAAATTATAGTCCAAGAGCTTTTTCATCCATTTATTCTATTTTGGACAAGAGAGACATTGTTCTAGAAAATGCTTAAGGTTGTTATGGTCAGTCTTGATTATGAAGTATCGCTTCAACAAATATGGCCTCCATTTTCTATGACATACAAAAAGGATAAAATTCCCTTCCCATAAGTGGATTGATCTAAATTATTTCTATATATCTATTTGATTTTAAATGCCAAGAGGTGTTCATCCTACATCAAAATAGGTCCAATACCTATGCTTGAAGCATCAAATTCAATAACAAAGGTTTGCTAAAATTAGGAGTAGCCAAAATAGGGGCGGTACTCATAGCCTCTTTTAGGGCATTAAAGGTTTTGAAATCTCTTCTTATCAAACAAACATATTCTTCTTAGTGAGAGTAGTAAGTGAGTTGTAATCTTACCATGATTGTAGAAAATTGCCTTTAATATATTGAAATATTTGTAATTTAACCTTACTAGGCTATGGAAAACAATGATGTACCTATGGGTGCTTTTGATTTAGCCTATGTGTAAGTGTTGTGTAAACCTTTGGAATTTCTCTAGGTAAGCCTACAAGTATCTTTTATAGTCATTCTTCTATGTAAACATATAGGCATCTATATGTAAGCCTATGAGCATCTTGATTTAGGACGCCATTAATATATTCACCCCTAGTGATATTGGTTAGTCCACCTTTATGGATAACCTTAATTAAAGGGTGTAATTTATATTATATTATAGTTTATCATCCAATTCAATTTATGTTAGGTTGAATTTAACATCAAATTGGGGATTTGATATCACTATAATTACCTCCAATGACTAATCCATTATATCAATTTGTGATATGTGATATATTAGAGTGTCTACGGGCACCCACCCCTTATTATTTATTTTCTTTCATGTTGTTTATATATTTTCATTTGTAGGCTTTTATTTTTTACTCTTCTCCTTTTTCTACATATGATAATGGTGAATGTATGTTTTAGGATGTTTCTAGAAAATGTTATAAATTTTGATATGGTATCAAAACCAAAAATGAAGCAACATCCTTCAAATGCATAAAAAGGTCATACAATGTAAATTGTGGTATATATGGACAAATGGTCAGTTCTGTTGGATTCCTTATAAAATTTTAAGGGGGTTCAAGTACAACATTTTTTATGATTTTGTCATATGAACATTTTGCCCTTTTCCCTCCAAAATGTGAAATTTCAACTTGGGATATTCTATGAAATTTTTTGATGTGTAGTAGGAAAACACAAGGTAACACATTTTTTGGTGGTAAATTTTAGACTTTAATATTAATTTTTTCAGTCACTTTGAGACATGACCTAAGGGAAAGAACACTATGTTAGCACATTAGATTTGAAAATGAGAGGTCTTATATTTGAGTGCATGCATTGGTATTTTTTATTTTTCACAAATTATCCTTTTCCAAAGATAAGGTAGTTTTTGTGCATAACAAAATATAGAGTAGCACAATGTGCATCACAACATCATGCCACAACATAGTAATAAGTCATAAGGATTACATCTAGTAGGTCACATGATAAATTCTTAATGGTTTTTTTTATGGCCTATATAACTCTTTAATTCTTAGTGCCTTGGAGATACGAAACAAATCTAGTCTCTCCTTCCATCCATGATGGTAGTACAATGCAATATGGTTGTTTTGTTAGAAATATATCTCATGTTCGAATATATATGCATCATTAAGCACCATGATGCATTTCAAAAAATTACAATTCCTCTTTATTTTCATGGTCATGTTGACGATGTAGTGGTTGAGTTCTTGGATGGTGAGAACAAGGTCTTAGATTCCATTCTTGTCAATGACATAGCCCATACCTTAGGTATCTTTACATATATATATACTAATTCGACTAGATCACTTCTACTAAATGACATAATTTTATTTTTCATTCATCATCCTAATTGGTTGTCTTATTAATGCATGGCATTAGCAATGGTGGCACCTAAAGGCAACAAGTGGAATTTTCTAATTGGTTAAAATTTTCTCTAAGATCTACTATTTAATTTTTCACTCATTTTTAGCCCTATATTCCTATTGTAGCCAAAATTGATACAACATGAATGTACCCATAATATTAAATTTTTGAAGCTTCTAAGGTGTATGTTTTGTGCTATGCTGATAAGGAAGTCATTTAAAAAAAAAAAAATTATCTCAAAATATTTTCATGGATTAACATCTTTAACCAATACCTTCAAAATGCCTAAGGTAACCTTTTTCATCCTCATGGCCATATCTCACCCTTAAGCAGTTTAATTTTTCATTTTTTGAGACTTAAGGGGTTTCACACATGCTTTTACAAAGTATTATGACTTTTTTGTCCAATCAGCCGAACAAAAAAAGATCAAAGCAATTTATCCTTCAGCCAACTAGCAAAAAATCACTACCAAAAAAATTGGCAAGAGCTAAACCCAAAAGCTTTATCGACCAACAGTAAAGGAATATAGACTGACCAATAATCATTCACGCCAAGGTAAAAAGAGTTTTTGGTCGACAACCATAATAGATGGGCTAATAGAAATTTAAATCAAAGAAAAATTTTGGCCACTAATAAATAAGCTTCAGCTGACCGCTTAGTCTAAACAACAAAAACAAAAAGGAAAGTGAAAATCATAAATCGGTTGACAAAGAGAAAAAAATTGTTGAAAGTTTTTGATCGAAAAAAATGAAATGTCAACCTACCAAAATTATCGACCAATCAAATTTGACTCATTGAAACCCATATTTTGGCAGAAAAGCATTAAATCATAACTAAGGGCATAAAATGTTTGGCTGATAAGAAATGAATAGCAATCAACTAACCAATCGATCGAACAAAAATGTATTGATAATTTTTTGACCAACTATAGTAACAAACTAGTCAAAAGCTTGATCATCCAAACATAAAGCACTTTTCCTGATGCAAATTACACCGTCGATCAAAACAAACAAAGGGTCAGCCAAAAGTCAAGTGGTCAATGAATTGTTTGGTTGACAAATAACACAAGTCGGCCACCCAACGCCAAGCAAAAATATTGTTCAACCTAAGAATAGCATTGGTCAGCCTAATAGTTATGAGGATCATCCAAACCAAGTAATTACGTGATTAAAGCATAGCCATTGAATTTTTTTTATCGAAAGAGGACAAACACTAAAGATCAATGGCCAAGAAAATCATAGCCATCAAAATATCACTAGTTGAATGTGATCAATCATGTAGATTGACCAAGCCAAATAAAGGTAAATTCAACAAAAATCAAGGTACATCGTCATTTAATTTTTCATGCATGATGTTTTAATTGAAAATTATTTTTATAAATTGACCCCATCGATAAAAGCTAACACAAGATTTTTTTTAATGCAGCACATGCGAAAGTACCCTAAGCCATTCGGCCTAATAATGACATACAATGACTGAAATATTCATTTGTGTGAGATCAAATGGGATTCCAACATCGTCTATACTTCTACCCAATTCCACTCATGCAGATCTAGTTTCTTTGAGTTTGACTGTCTCTTTTCCTCTTGTTGATCCTTCTATATAACCTTGATTTAATTTTTTGAAGCAGGATTTTTTGCCATTATTTTTTGTTGTCTCCTTGTCCTTATTTTTATTGGGCTAGATTACCTCCCCACAATTTCTTCTCTTTCTTGAAATGATGGTAGCTCCTATTTTCATTACTAAATTACTTGTTGCTCTAGTTTAGGTTCCAACTTCCTAGGTCTTTTTCTTTAGGGGTGTACATCTTCATCATCCAAAGAAGTATCCTCTTGTACCTTAGCGGTCTGTTGCTCCTTCTTTATCTAAGACTTCTCTGGAATCTCCTTCTATACTGGTACTAATTTTTCCCACCTCAAAATGATTGGTTTTCCTACCTTAACATTCCTAGGTTTTGTTAAACCTGGAAAGTGGATTTCCATTTTTGTAATAGCATTTAATAATAATCCAATGGCATTGAATGTCATTCAGAAGTTCTTTGGTCTTTTCATCAATACTTTATGCATCTTCCTTTCTAGATAGGTAGCCCAATCATACTTTATTTATTTGGTGATACCTTCTACATATTGAGCCATCCATATTGGCATCTCTATAGCCCATGTATCTCCTAACAGTCGAGCCATCACAGTATTCATAGAACATTATCAATCGTTCCCCTTCAATCGGATCTATTTAATTCCTCGAGTCCCTGCACCTGAGATATTTGCATCAGTCGATGACTTCACATTGATTAAAAAAGTGATGATTCGATATGTCTCAATCGGCTCAACCAATTTCTTAACTATCTTCATGTCATATGCTGGCAATCTGAATATCTTCCTAAAATATTTTGCCAAAATTTCTACTCTCATCGACCTCTTGTCCACATTGACAAAGGTAGTTGTGGTTGTAGGATTATATGCCTGAACCATCTACAATAGATAATTATAGAAGAATATCTTTTGGTGTGGTGGCACTTGCGCTATTACTGCTACACCAGCTTCCTTAAACTATTTTATCTAGGGGTGGTTCTTGTTTTGTTCATTACTCCACCACCTCTTGCATGTCTCTCCTTCATGCTGCATGAATAATATATTAGTTATTTCCACCTAACCTTCCTTAGGTCCACTACTCAAATCCTTATCTATATTTAGAACATGTACCTCACTCCTCAATTCTCTCATTAGAATCCTTTCTTGTGTCATCCTCCCCTCTCGATGTCTTAGTGGTGTTCTTCTGTCAGCCCTCCAGTACCTTTGACCTCTCCACGACCTGTATCCTCCTCTTCTCCAAGGATGAGTACCACACCAATCATGGTACTAAAACTTTCACCGTTGGTACTACTACAGTCATGACTCTCTCTCATGCAGGGGTCTTGGTGACCATTCCACCCTATTGGCTACAATTCTTCTTAACCGATATCTGAACTCCTCGACTGAAATCATTTTCTCGCCATACCTCTGGTTATCTTGCTACTTTAGCATAACCAATTCTATAATTAGTAGTATCTCAAAAATCATACAATTTGCTATAAATTGTACAATATGCTTTCCCACTTGCTCCTGTACATTTTTCTTATCAACAACCACCTCTAGATCATACATTGTTCAAATTATCACTATTTGGTCTTCAAACTGTTTGATCTTCTACAAATCATACAATTGTAACCTGAAATTATATAGGGACATACTACTCCATACATTATCCCTCTCCAGCTACTCCTCCTCATTGATTCTGTACAATTCTGTATTATTTGCTCCAAATGGCTAAAAATAGCCCAAAAACTACCCAAAATCGCATAAACTTTTTCCTGAGATCGTACACTCCACCTTCAAATCATATAGTATATATTTTCAAACCTTTATCCTCCTAAGAATAATGTTTTTTCACTTTTATTCTATGATTTCTCTCCTACCCAGTTGCCGAAATACCCCGATCTATCTTTTCAATGCTTTTCAAGAGTAATTTTCCAATTTTTCCACCCTGGGTGCAATTTATCCCCCCAAAAAAACAAAAAATAGTTGTTTAAATATGGTTGTACAGTCTTATCCTTCCTTTCCTCCATATTCTCCCTTTATTTTTTGACCACTTTTGTCAAATTAGGGTTTGTAACTTCTTTTCCCTACAATTTCTCCACTTCGGCTCCAATCCACCACTTCTTCAAACCCTAAGTACATTTTTTCAACAACCTGGTTCATGTTTGGATGCCTTCTACTACAAAACCCTCCTTTCTTTCTGGATGAACTCAAATTCCTCCTTTAATGGATTCAAACCCTTGATTTTTCTCCTTTTTCCTTCTTCGATTTGATTTCTTCGAATGCGAAAAGTCTCCCTGGTATGAGTTTAAAATGGGTCATAAATTATTGCAACTTAGTGATGAGTTTTTAATTCCCATGTAGTCACCTTCATTCCATTGCATGTTTGCCACCTTTATCCTTCTAAAAAAGTTTGAATTCCTCTTTGTACGGTTTTAAAATTGTTATGGCGAGCCTTATATTTAAACTATCTCCAAATCCTAACCACTCTAAATTTTAAATTGCACCATTTTGCATGTATTTTCATCTTCCTTTCCTGGATGATTGACAACTCATCACTTTTCATGCAATTTTTAACTTTTTCGTGCTCTTTTTTGACAACTCATTGATCCACACATGTGAACATTTAATGCGATGGTTAAAAATCGTACAACTATGCATAAAATTGTATGACCTAGATTGTACAACATGCCTTCTT
Source organism: Wollemia nobilis (assembly GCA_028583015.1). NCBI lineage: Eukaryota > Viridiplantae > Streptophyta > Pinopsida > Araucariales > Araucariaceae > Wollemia > Wollemia nobilis. Next base: position 2,524,724 of record JAQPPZ010001870.1, read on the forward strand.
GTATGATTTCCAATGTACTTTTTCCAATTTCACTTGTACGATCTCTCAGTTATGCTTTTTGACTTCAAAAAAACTATCGTGTATGATCTATCACTTGTGCTTTTTCATCTTAAAGATGACTTGTACAATTTATCTCTTAGATAAATTTTTGTCTATTTTCTCTCTTGAAGAGGTTGTCGTTTCCAGTTTTCAACCCACTTCCTAATTGCATCCTGAGGGATTTTCACAATTAAGGCATTTTATTTTTATCTTTTCTTTTTTATTTTTATTTTTCTTTTTCTTTTTCTTTTTCTCATTCCTAACCTATTTGCACTTACCATCATGTAAATCGTACAGTGACATTCACTTGTATGATCCCATAAGATTCTTCTCTTGGATGTTCGACTATGACGTTCTAAGTGGTTGTGTCACCTAGTGCCACTTGCTCCCTAGGTTGATTCATCTCTACTTGTGATGTTACTGAATTCCCTAGCTTTCCCATACCATGTGTACAATTTGGAATTATACAATCTCAAGTTGGAGTATCTTCACCCGGTGTCATTTCCTCTTATCACATAGGTGATTGATCCATTGGTAGCAGTGTCCTTACTACTCTACTATCATTCGAGCAACTTCTTCATCTATCCCCTCGGATCAATTCTAGCTCTAGACTTGGTGATCAAATCCTTAGTTGTACCTAGTTTCTTTCTTCTGCAAAGTTTACTCTTCCTCTACCAGTAAGGCCTATCCTGCATGAGTGTCTTCCTTGTCATATTCCTCTTGACATCAGGTTTCTCTATGCCAATGGTGATTCCTCCCTTTCTTGGAGTAATCCTTTACCACTTACCACTCTTTGATATCCTCTTAATATTAGTGGTGGTTGTCCTAATGGATACTGCCTTGTGGGGCTAGGTAAGATTCCTCTCATCCGTGGTAACCCTCACAGGTTCCTTGTCTAGTTCATACAAGCTAAAGGTGTATCTCCCAACCATCTAGGATTAGGGGGTCAAAACCTTCCTTGTCTTCTTCCTCCTCTAATTGTAGCATCATCTTGTCCTTGCTCAGTTCATAGTCGAATACCTCCTTCCCTTTTGGGCTAAAGCCTTAGGGGTCCTTCTCTATTCCTTCCTCTCATTTCTCAGTTATGAGGAGTTATCTCTACCAAATCAATGTTAGCTAGTGGACTTCTACTTCTCCTTGTGCTTGGTGATAATTTTTGCAGTTCTCCGATTCTACGATTTGCACGCGCTAAGCAATATCTCCATATTCTTTCCTCAAAGCTTATTTTTGGATATCAAGTTGCCAAGAAAAATGGAATGTTGACATAATGAAATAGAATAGAAAAATGTGTTTGTTCTTTTTAAAGCAAAATTTTGTAACATAATGATATAAGCCATATGTTTTTATAAATAATAATGAATGGAAAATAAAATTAGAATAATGGTTTGCGCTAGGCATAGAATTATAGGTATAGACTTATACCATCATTGTGAAATCCAAAAAAATAATTTTATTGCATAATTGATTTTTAATTTTGAGATAAACAGAAAAAATATGACTTTATTGCTAGATTTTTGAATATGTTGTTGAAAAAAAAATGGATTTTTGAAAACAATGTATGTAATTGTTTGTATACGAAACAAATTTTCTTAAATAAGAAGATGAAATTATTCCAAAAAGAGTTGCAAAAATATTTTAAATTATCTCAAAGACAAAATGTAGATTTATAAGGAACCCTCATGTGCATATGTGAGTTCATTGCCGATCTTGATTTATCATAATGATACAAAATCTCTCAAATGCAAATGTGTGTGCAATTGTATTGTTCATTTACCAATTTTGAGCAAGATAATTTGATACAAGTAATTTGAATTAACCAAATGAATGTTCGTTGACCATGATTTATATGCATGTAATCGTACCAAACTACTATGTAAGTCAGGTCATCAAGAGCTAGTTGATCCATAAGAAGACATGGGTCTGTACAAAATAAGGTCGCTAATGTGACAGACATATCACCATGCTAGGGATTACCCAAGGCCAAGCGGGTTGGGCACAAACCACCTATTATGGGGATTACCTCACAATTTTTGAATAATTGAAAATTCCAGGGATTCAAGCTCATTCACCCTTCTTTTCTTTTTAAGGGGTAGGGAAAGGGATTTTATTTCTTTTTTCTTTTTCTCTCTTTCTCTTTTTTTTTTGTTTTTTTTTTTGTATTTTTGCTTGTAACTGAGATAATGCTGAAATATTACTGCGATGGTACAAAATAATATTTTCTTTTGCTCATTTTCTTTGATTTTTCTTCCTATACTAGGGATACTTGCTTGGATTGGCTGTAAAGCAAGGAATTTTTATTCTGGGCAGGGGTGAGCTTGTCCTTTTGTCAATTCTCAAAGATTCTAGACCATGTGCATGATAGGATAGTAGGGGAAAATTTTCGCTCAAGAAACCACTTCTACTATGTAGCATCATATTTAATTTGCAATGAAATCATTTTAATGTAAAGAGATATACTTGGTTCAAGTAAATAACAAGATCAATTCTTTATGCTCAAAACTTTATTTAATTCAACTATGGACTTTGATATAAGAGAGATTAATAATCATACCAAATAAAATCAAGATATTTATGCATGTGAGTGTGAAAGTACGAGATTCCAAATAAATGCTAATTTATCCAAAATAACTAAAAATATAACTGTAATACTTCAAGAATTAACAGGTACAAAAATAAAAGATGTTTTTGAAGATTTTGATGTTTTTATATTTTGATTTTGATTGATGAATTAAGAAGATACACAATGTGATTGTTTTTGAAATTTTTATATGAATGACTAAAATGAAACAATATGCAAAATAACAATATATACAATGATGAAATGACCAAAATTATGCATAATAGCGCTTAAGATGCATAATTTTCATAGGTTCTTTAAGATCTTTACCATCTAAGGTAGCTAATCGGTATTCTCTCGATCCAAATTTAGCAGTGATGATATACGGTCCAAGCCTGGTGGGCTCGAATTTACCTTTAAGATCTTTAGTTGCATTAGTATTTTTTTTATTTTCTTTCAGGACAAGGTCATCGATCTCGAAGGATCGATGATGAACTTTCTTGAGGTATGCTCACTTGAGCTTGTTCTGATAGGCTCGAAGATGTTCCAAAGCATTGATGTGCTTCTCATCTAGGAGTTCCAACTGACTAAATCTTCCAGCATGATATTCATCTCCTATTTCAGTATCTTGAAGTAGCATAGCCAAAGAAGGAACTTCTAATTCAAATGGAAAAATTGCTTCAGCGCCATAAATCAGAACAAAAGGTGAAGTGCCTGTGGGGGTACGAACGCTAGTTCGATAAGCCCACAAAGAAAGATATAGTTGAATGTGCCAATCTCGGCCAGATTTATTGACCAGTATTTTGAGGATTTTAATTAATGTTTTATTAGATGCTTCTTCTTGGACATTACGCTGAGGATAATAGGGAGTGGACCAACGATGTTGAATTTTATATTTTTGACATAATTTTTTGACATCTTTATTTTTGAAATAAGTTCCATTATCTAAGATGAGATTTGCAAGAATTCCGAACCTACAAATAATTTGATTAAAAATAAATTTGGAAACTTGGGTTCCAGTGCAAGAAGCTAAGGGCATAGCTTCAACCCACTTCGTGAAATACTCGATGGCGGTTATGATGAATTTGTGTCCATCGGATGACACAGGGTTGATTTTTCCAATGATGTCTAAGCCCCATTTTGAAAAGGGCCAAGGTAATGAAATAACTTGTAGCTCTTGTGCAGGCGCATGGACAAGGTCAGCATGTTTCTAGCACTTGTCGCAATGGCACACATAATCATGTGCATCATTTTCCATGGTAGGCCAAAAATATCCTATCCTAAGGAGTTTCTTAGCAATGGCACTACCACTAAAATTTCCCCCACAAGATCCATCATGGGCTTCACTCAAAGTTGATCTAGATTCTTATAGATTCAAACATCTTAGTAGGATACCTTCGAAAGATCTCCTATATAACGTATTTCCAATTATTACGAAGTGACTTGCTCGTCTACGTAATAATCGACACTGGTTTCTGTTAAAACCTTCAAGGAAGGTCCCATTTTGAAGAAAATTGAATATGTCAGTGTACCAAAGTTTAGGAGTAGTTTCATTCATTAGAAACACATCCAAAGGTTCTAAGCATGATTTATTTGAAGTGGGTTCCTAGAGTCGATGAATAATTATGGTAGCATATTCATTGTCTAACTCCAGGGGTAAAAGAGATGCAGCTACAACCATAGCATTACCCGCACGATTGCTAGTTCGAGGAATAGCTTCCAAGGTAACTTGATCAAATAAAGATTATAATTGTAATACATATGCTTTATATGGGCACAATTTATCATCTATGGTCTGATAAACATCATTAATTTGATTTATGACAAGTTGAGAATCATCAAAAACTAATAGAATTTTAATTTTTAGTGCCAAGGTAGCTCGTAATCCAAGGATTAGAACCTCATACTCAGCAGTGTTATTAGTACAAGCAAATGATAATTTAAAATACAAAGGGATAAGATTTTTCTATGGAGATATTAAAATAATACCTGCACCAGCCCCATTCATGCATCGGGCTCCATCAAAGTATAAGGACCATTGATCTGAATGATTTGCCTCTAGTTTAAGGCATTCATCAGGAAACTCAATGATGAGGGGATGGGTAGGCTCTAAGGGTGCAGCAGCTAATTGACCTGCTATGATTTGACCCTTAACAAATTTTTGTCCTATAAACATGAGTTCAAACTCACTTAGGGCAAGAACCCACTTTGTTGTGCAACCAGATAAGTATGGTTGACTCATGAGATATCACAAAGGATCAAATTTAGTAATAACATAGGTTTTTTTACTGAGCATATAATGGCATAATTTATGTGTAGAAAATACAACTGCTAGACATAACTTCTCTAATTTTGTGTAATGGTTTTCATAACTGATTAATGTTCTATTGATATAATTATTAGCTTGTTCTTTCTTCTCATCATCAAGTTGAGCTAACATAGCTCCTAAGGCAAAATCTGAAGCAAAAATATACAAGATAAATGGGCAATCAGGTCTAGGTGGTGAAAGCACAGGTGGGTTAAGAAGATATTGTTTTAGGAGTTCAAATGCTTGCTGACATTCGTAGTCCCAATGGAAAAAGACATCCTTCTTGAGAAGCTTAAGAAAGGGTCTGATTTTATCCATCAGCTTATCGATGAAGTGACGGATAGCTTGAATCTTACCTTGTAAACTTCATAATTCTGATATATTTGTGGGTGTGGGCATATCAGTGATAGCCATAATCTTGAGAGGGTCAATTTTAATGCTACGTAAAGAAACTATAACCCCCAATAATTTATTGGACTTAACTCTAAATATACATTTAGCTAGATTCAATCGGTTAAGATATTCCCTTAACTGATTAAATAATTTTCTCAAATCATCTAAATGGTCATCTTCTTCAGTAGAACGAGCTATAATGTCATCTACATAATCATGTAGTATATCATACATCATATCATGAAATATGTAAGTCATGGCTCGTTGATAGGTTGCTCCTGCATTCTTTAAATTGAATGGCATCACTTTCCAACAAAAGGTTCCCCAAGGGGTAATAAATATTGTTTTAGCCTAATCTTCAGGAGCTATCCTGATTTGATTGTAACCATAAAATCCATCCATTAAGGATATCATTTCACTCCCAGTAGTAAAATCAATGATCTGATCCATATTGGGAAGAGGAAAATCATCTTTAGGGCATGCAACATTAATATCTCTAAAGTCTGTGCAAACCCTAACCTTGGTAGCTTCTTTCTTAGTTACTAGAACTACATTCGAGATCCATTCAGCATAATCAATGGCTTGTATAAAAATATTCTAACTCCCCTTTGACCAGGAAGGCCACTTTAGGATGCATTTTTCTAAGTTTTTGTTTAACAGGTTAAGCATCTAGATGGACTACTAGGTGATGCATAACTACAGAAGGTTCTAATCCTGGCATATCTTCATATGTACAAGCAAAGACATCTTCATATTCTTTAAGAAATGCAATATATTTATCCTATTTTTCTTGACTCAATTCTGATCCAATGTTGATTATGTGAGGATTACCCTCAATTCCAATGTTAATTTTTATGACATTTTCTACTTCCATGTGTAGATTTTTCTCAAAATTAGGTGGGGCGGGTGGAATGCCCAATTCTTGTAATTCTTCCAAGGTTAGTTTGGATAATTCGTCTTGAGGAGTCGTGGCCTCAAGCTGGGCTATACTAGGTATAGAGCCATCAAAATAAAATTCATGATGTAATAATTCCTCAATGGAGACATCATGGAAGATATCTCCCTCCAACTCATTTTTGGATTCGATGATCATCTCAGGGTAGGCTATAGATAGCATATTACATGTAAGTGGCTTATTCATTAAACGCAAAGCATCATGTTGATCCAAATAATCTTGGTAACACATGAGTTGGTCATCATCCTCAAATGGGAAGGGCTGACCTTTACTAGGAAATAGGCCCACACCACATCGGGTAGGCCATGGTTCTACCTCAAAGGGTTCTTTCATGCCATTTTGGAAAGTTCCCAAACCTTTCCCTTTGTATCCCAATTTAAGCATTATAGATTTGGCTTTAATATACTCATTAGTAAAATAACATCGAGCATATCCATCATAATGAGTCTTGATGTTTCTAGGTATTCTACCCTAGTCATATCCCTTGTAAATAAAAGCATAGCTCTCGACTTGGTAAATACTTCCCATAGGCTATGGGAGACCCAAGGTATGAGGAGATGGTGGCAACTTATTTAAGATAAGGGAATCTTGCATAGCAACATTCTTTTGCTCTGATATAAGAATTTTAGATAAATTAGGTAAGAGCTCGTCAGTAAGAGCAGAAGAGGTAGAAGGAACATTTCCTACATCTTCTGATGCAGAAACTATGCCTTTGGTGGATGTAGATGTTGTAGAGATGTCGATAGATGAGTCTATTATAGGGATGGAAGTGATAGGAGTAAAACAAGAAGCCTTGGTTGTGGGATTAGAATTTTTCTAAGGTCTTAATGTAGTTTTTTTAGAGGATGTTTGAGCTGTATGAAGGGGTGGAACTGGTGTAGAAGGATTAGATGGTGTTGTGGGTGTGTGTTTCACATTTTTAGATGGATAATAAGAATTAGGATGTGTGGATGATAAAGTAGGGCAAAATTGAACTCCAACAGGTTCTGAAAAAGCACACATATCTAAGGTTCTAGGATCACCATGGATGGTAACCAACTGATTCTTAAATTCGAATTTAACACATTGATGTAAAGTTGATGGAACAGCTCACATTGCATTGATCCAAGGGTGACCCAAGAGTATATTGTACGATGCAGGGCAATGTACAATAAACATGGTCATATCCAAGGTTCTCAAACCAACCTACAATGGAATGGTAATAACTCCACATGTTTCTTGTGTTTCGTCATTGAAGGCTTTTATGATAAACCCAAATCTTTGGTAGAAGTCAAAATTGTAGATGTTTAAAGATGAACCATTATCAATCAAGACTCGTTTAACTGCTACATATCCAATTAAGGTAGTAATATATAAGGGGTTATCCTTATGTAAACTATGTTGAGGTATGTCTCTATCCCGGAAGTCAATACAATCAACTTCATGAGTTATTATAGTATTAGCCATGGCTTCAAGTTGAATGTCTTGTGGTACCATCATTTGGCTTAATGTGAGCATTAATTAATCTCTATGAGTAGGAGAGGATCTTAAAAGGTCCAAAAGGGAAATTCTAGCTGTAATGTTTGATAGTTTCTCATTAATATTATAAGGAGGTTTAGGTTGCACATTAGGTGTCTGATTCCCTTTATTAGGAATTTTCAAAACAAATGGATTTGATCCATCGTTTTGCATTTGAGCATGTTGAGATTTTTGAGTCTGTTGTCTAGTAACAGCTCCGATGGTACCCACAATATTATTCTGTGGATGATGAATGGGTCTTGGTATAGCATTTATGGATTGCTCATTATAAATTAATTGGTGATACGATGGTCGAGTAGTGACTCTTCTTAAAAATGGTTCTTTTGGGACCATATGAATTATGATAGGGAGAATAGGATCTGATTCATCTTCAGAGCTATTCGATTGATTTGAGATGATTTCCATATCACTTTCGGTATCATATTCTGTATCACTAAGATCAGGTGTCTGAATATTATGTAGAGGCCTCGTTGTAACTACGGATAAAGTTGTGTCAAATATTTCCAAATCATGAACAGGTAAATGCCCACTAATAGTTCCTACATATCGGGTAGGAGGGGGAACATTATGATGTTCAATTTGATTAGTCACTTCCTTACCATGCTTTGGTAAAGGATGTTGAAATATGTCCAATGACTGATTGGCATTCTGATTTTGGTTTTGAAGAATATTATTTTGAGTATTATTGGGAGGATTTTTCTTAGGTTGAAAGGCTTGCATCTCCATCTCATTGTTATCAATTAGGTCCTGTATTTTATGTTTTACTCTTTTACAAGAGTTGGTAGTGTGTCCAGGTCCTCTATGGAAGTCACAGTGTAAATCAACTCTGTATCCGGGTATAGTTGGATCAGGTTCCTGGATATTTGGTAATTTAATCAAACCTCATTCTAATAATTGCGGGAGAATGGTTGATAAAGGTTGATTTAACCTAGTAAATTCTCGAGGAGGTTTATCGGGAGGTTTCAGTATAAACTTCTTTGTTTTCTTCATAGCATTAACAGTAGCAATATTTCTACTATCAATGACTCCATTACCCACAACTTGTTTATTTTTATATTGATTTCAGGATGTTTTCTCATCATCTTTCTTTTTAAGCTGGCCTCTCCTAAAGAGAACATCTTCCACTCTTCGGGCTAAGTCTATAGCCTGATCAAAGGTGGTTAAGGTAGCAGTTGACAATTCATAAGATAGTTGGTCTTGTAAATTATTAATAAATATGTCCAACATCTCCCTATAAGGTAACACAAAGTGCAATTTTCCTATCAACTATCTCCACCTAGCTAAGAAATTGACAAAACATTCATCTTTGTCTTGTTTTAAGTTGTACAAGTCTTTAATGGTCACATGCCTTTCGATGTAGGCACTAAATTGATGCACAAAAGACTCAGCAGTCTCTTCAAATTTCCTCAAAGAATTAGTGGGTAATTGATAATACCATTCCTCATAAAATTTTTGGGAACATTTTTAGCAATAATAAGTCATCATGCGATATATCATGACATGCTATCCTAAACATATGAAGATGCTCTATGGGATCTTCGGTTCCTTTATATATGGGCAAGACAGGCATAGGAAAATGTTTAGGATACGGTTGTGCTACAACTATAGGATCTAGAGGTTGACTACACATCTCTCGATAATTGTACGAGGAACGGTAGGGATCTATCTAATCCATGCGGGAAACTACCTGTTTCACCATGGTTTCAAGATTACTAGTTTGTCCACTATATTGGTTTGGTGGGACATAGGTATGGGATTTATGAGTGTATGACGGTGTGACATAAGGATTAGATGCTATATTGCTATTATGCAAAGCATTGGTAGGAAGAGTATTATGAAGAGGATTTGTAGTAGTATTATGTTGTATTCCAGATTGTTGGTAATTTGTGTATGGTTTTGTTTTGGGTTTTTGCTGATTTGAGGTATATTGCTCAATAGCTTGGCAAAATAGAGCAGTAAATGATGGTTTCTTTTGTGTAGGAATGACCCTAGGTTTGCTAACAGGCACTTTAGATGGTTGGGTAACTTCTTGTTGTTGCATGTTCTGGATTATAGCTACCATATCCAAATTGGATGGTCCATCTTGATCACTCTCTTGTTCAATAAAGTACAAGGGATTAGTGCGTGTGTGAAATACATCTTCTAGAGTTGCTTGAGTGTCACTAATTCGATCCTTGTCCATATAGACTACTCTATTAAGCACACCAATATTAGTATTAAGGAACTTACATAATTGTTCCATATTTTCAAAAGTAACAGCTCCTCTCAGAGACATTTTAGGGGATGAGGATCCTTCCTCTCTATTTTCTTTTTGTTCATTTCTTACAGCAAGCTCTTCTTCTTGCTAATCTAGGATTTCGTCTTCCTGAACTTGATCTTTAGGAAGGACATCCGGGTTATTTAATGGTTTTCCTAACCAATCTTCTTCTTCTTCAGTTTGTTTTCTATTCCTAAGTCTAGGCATTGTGCTTAAACTTAGATTTCAGCAAATATATATATATATATATATATATATATATATATATATATATATATATATATATATATATATATATATATATATATATATATATATATATATATATGCGATAGGTTTGAGAGGTATATATTTTAATTATATACCTACTATAAAAATGAAATGTTTTGATTTTTTGTTTCATTTTTATATTTTTTTAGTGTTTTTGTGTTTTATAATATTATTATAAAGATAAAAAATAACATTCTAATTGCAAAAGGAATAACAATAATAAAATAATAACTTATATTTCTATAAATAATTTATGGATATCATTGATAGGATCAAGTTCATCAGAAGTCATGAAATGCTCCTCTTCAAATTGGAAATGGTTTTTCAAAAATTTGACAAAGTGTGCTATAGTAATATGATCTGTCTCAGATTCTGACCTATAGAAATAAATTTCATGGCAATATTCTCAATATAACACAGCTCTAGGTACTCTATTCCATCTTTTTCTATCCGTAAGAACGACTTCTTGATCCTCTATACAAGATAGAAACTTATGTACTACAACTGCATTCTCAAGGTATTCTTCAAAGGTGTACAATTCAGAAGACACAAGTGCTCTTTTATTTGCTAACGACCTATGGCAAGCTCTCTGAAGCTCATGGTACAAAGTTACCTGATAAGGATCCAGGATTCTATCTAGGACAAACCTCTTGATTTGCCTAAGTTCGGTTGATCTAGATGAAATAATATCCAATATCCTATCAAGTTTGTCCCATAAAGGTTCAACTCTATTTGTTTGAGGTACTCTAAGCACAGACGTAATCTCTATGGCTATTAATTGATTTTCAACATTAATGGTGATAGCTCGTATTTTATTATAATCTACCATCTAAATATGATATGCAACTTTAATAGTTTCCTGATGATTCTAGATGTTAATAATAATTTTTTTTTTGGATTGTTTTCAAAAGGTTTTAGTTTCACATCGGGTTCACCAAAAATGTATCGCTCCAAATTTTTTGCATCCTTACCTTCAGGCTATAAGATTCGTGCCCAGAAGGGGGATGCGAGAAGGATGGGACAATACCTCAAACTGAGAGGCCCTTTGAAGGTCGCACCTCTCGGGGGAGGGGTATAAGGGTGAATTTTTTATGGATGGTGGGGTTCACTAGGAAACTTTGAGTGGCAGTTTCCACACCGAGGTTGAGAATGGTTTTGGTGTGTTCATTTTATACTCAATCATTCATAATCCTAGGTTTTCAAGAATGAATCTAAGCTATTCTATATGAAAATGTTGATTTATATGAATATAAAAAGCAAGAATGAATCCTAAATGTAAAGATTATACGAAATGAGAAAGAATGCACCTGATTCTGGATGTCTGATGAAGATTCTAAAGCTTGTAGGAGTCCAGATCATCCTGAATATGACAGGATCATCTGCAATTGTATAGAATCATCTTAAATCATAGGCGATCGTCTGATATCAAACAAGATTATTGTCGATCTGACTAATTCATCAGACAAATTTGTCAGAAACCTGCAATCACAAAAACAGACACCAAAAACAAAAATGCTACTGCTAGAATAATGCAAAATTATAGAAATGATAGTATAAATGCCTAACTGATAAATCTAGATAGCAAATTAAAATAAATTCATTGTTTTAATAACTTATTTTAACTTTATCATGCATTTACGCTAAATGAGGTGAACTCCAAGATGCAAAATGAAAGTAAATCAAACTAATGCATAGTAAAATAAAGGATACAAATGAGGAATGCAAACTCAGGGCTCTGGTTTTCCCCAATCTAAACTACAGTCGAGATCACCTCCAATCATACGAGATCATCGCCGATCTATGAAAGGATCGTCCAAGATCATTTTGAATCACCTACAACAATCTGAGCTTTCTCCAACTGAAGCACAGTGAAAACCTGCAATGAAAAATTAAAACTACGAGTGCAAACAATGGTGTATAGGACATCTTGACATAGAAAAACTAAATGGCAGGTAAAATCAATTAGGGAATCATGGGATCAACTAACCAGGGGGATAAACTGATAAAATCCCAGTTTATATAGGATTATGGGGAGGTTAGGAGGTTGGGGATCATCCCAATCTGGGAGATCCTCAACAAAGGAATCTCCAACTACACAGACATGCTTCTGCCCAAGTTGGAGAGGCTGTTAAAATAGAATCTAATTATGAAAATTTAGTTTTGGGATGAAATCCTCTGGACGTTCTGTTCCAGATGAATTCGTCTGATTTGGGATGATTTTGTCTGATCGGCGAGGATATCGTCCAATGGTCAAAACAACTCCTAAAAATGGCACGAAAAATGGGGAGAGTGGTTAACAGGCGGTTTTGGGGTTAAAATTCAAATTTCTAATTTTTACTGATGGTTTAACTACGCCAATTTTAGGGTGCTATAGGTTGATCCAGCATGAACTATCCTTCTTGTTCCAAAGCACATCCAATTATAAAATTTAAAACATCCTTATGGATATGGAATTCTTTATCCTAGTTAGAGAACACCAAAAGTAGGCTACTCACAAGCTTAGCCTTCAGCTCCTTAAATGCTCCTTGGTGTTCCCATGTCCATCTAAAAGGAACATTATTCTTTGTCAATGAATACAATGGGTAGGATACATGTACATAATTCCTAATAAAACTTTGATGATATCCCATTGATCCCAAGAATATTTTAAGTGAACTCACATTGTAAGGTTCTGGCATGTGTAATATCACATAGGTCTTATCAAGGTCTGGTTTTAATCCTTCACTACACACTATGTGTCCTAACAATGTCCCATATGGTACCATCAGGTAGTATTTCCTTGGATTTAATGATATTTGTGCATTTTTTCACCTACTCATGCATTCACTAAGGGTATGAAGATGCTCCTTGATCTTTCCATAAATGGACTAATCATCCAAAAATGCTTTGAAGCTCCCTATTGCCAATTGGTCAAATATATATAGTATGATGCACTAAAATGTAGTTGGGGTATTATAGATCCTGAATGGCATTTAATTGTATGTGTAGATGCCATTCTCTACAATAAATATGGTCTTCATATTATCCTCATCGGCTATACTGATATGATTGTAACCTGAAAACTCATCCAAAAATGAATAGATCTCGTGTCCTGCGACTTCTTCTAGGATAGAATCTATGAAGAGAACAGGGAAGGGATCCTCAATAGTTACTGCATTTAGACTCCTAAAGTCCACACATATTTTGATCTTGTCCACTTCCTTATTAGAGGTGATCACTATAGGTGATACCTATTCACTTGTTGTCACCCTAAAGATGATTCCCACCTCCAACATTTTTTCTATCTTTGCATTCACTAATGCAACATACTTTGGGTTCATTATATATGGTCTCCTCCTTATAGGTTGTGCTCCAGGCATTAGTGTAATCTTGTGGACACATAACTTAGGTGGTACTCCCTTCAAGTTCTTATATGTCCATGCAAAGACATCCTTATATTCCAAGAATATCTTAAAAGCCTACGCTTTCAATACAGGGTTCCAATCATTACCACAGTGAATCATCCTAGGTTCCTCCTTCATTCCTAGATTTATGTCCACTATTTGAGGTCATTCATATTTGATATTATTTGACTCATTTTCTGCTTTCTCTACATTCTTCGGGTGTGTCGGTCTTGTATCCATCTCCGCATCTCCCATTGTATACTCTGCAAAACTTTTTGGAAATGGCAATTTCTATTTCGCCTCCTTTTTAGGTTCTTGATTGACTTTTGGTTCATCTTGTTTTTTCTTGATCTCCTCTGACTCAATACAGAGGTAGTTGGGCTAAAAAAATTTGTACTCTTCCATTTATCCATAAATAATTTTGCTATCAAATATAGCTTTATCTTCACTACATTCATCCAGGTACAACATTCCTTCTCCATCAAGTTCATACCCTTCATATCTTGAGGAATTTTTTGATTCGTCTGTCATAGCTACATCCTAACTAACTTTTTGATTAGCTATATTAATCATATATTTGTGATCTTTTCTTGAAAGTGATCTGATTCTTTCTCCAGTTATGATTAAATTTTTCTACTCGTAACCATCCTCTCCTTAAGAGAGCATCATATGTAGTCTTCTTCATAGTAATCACAATGAAATCCAAGACACTCTTTGTTAGCTATCACCACTTGTTGTGTTGTCAAGACTCATTTTGTCTCGATACCATACTTGTTAGCACCATATAATCGAAAGCTTGGAGCCCATAGATATGGAGTACCTAATTCTATTCATGTTCTTTCAGGTAGCACATTGACACTGGATCCTCCATCCATAATGAATTATGTCAATTTGTGTCATAGGATATCCATATGAACTAATGCAAGTTTACTTCCCACATCAATCATTAATATAGTTATATCCATGAATTTATCTTTTCTTTCCTTCTCCTTATTTGGTTGGCTCTGCACTTTCATCACCTTATGCGGTTGTATTTCTTACACCATCACTTTCTAAAATGCTAGAATAGATTCCAATAGGTTTGAGACTTTCATCTCTATTATGGTGTTCAATGCCTATGCTACCAAAATTTGCATAATCGCCTTCTCTTTTGATGGCTTTATCAATTTATTTTCTTTAGCTAACTTCACTTGTTTAGATTTTTGTGCTTCATCTTGTAGTATTTTCTTTGCTACTTGCCAGTGTTACTTTTTCTTTGTTGGCTCTGGGTACTTATCCGTTTTAGCCTGATTCCTAGTCATGACTAGAACTTCCTAGGTTTCTCCTTAACTTGAGGAACCTCAATGTCTAAATAATTGACATTCTGTGGGTTACTTGAACTCGCCTACTTTGGGAAATTTGCCTCTTTGTGGTTCCTCAAACCACACGACCTACACATATGTATGGTGCTTTCTTGCAATGTTTCCTGCCTCTAAGGTGAAGGATATTTTTTTGCAAAATGCCCCCATTATTGGCAATTGTGACACTGTATGATCAGCCTCCCTTTCGAGTCATACTACAAACAACTCTATCCTCCTTTTCAATTTCCCTGGTTCAACCTTCCACCTTGCCTGTTATTTCTATAACTGCCCCGTGTTATCTATTTCTCGCTTCCTAGGGTCTTTTATTTCTCTTCCTACTCTTGGATTGTTAGGACCTATGGACGTACTCTTGCATTATAATGACATAGCATTACCTTGTGTCCCATCATATTATAAATGTGACAATATCAATTTCATGGACACTTTACATTTGTATGCCTTCATTTTTGCATTATGTACACCAAATGTCATTCCTATCAGGTTTGCTCTTTTGTTTTTTCATGATATTATTAAACTCATGAAATGATGCTACTATCCTCTGTATAGTGTCATCTTCTCCACTATCTAAATTATTAGTCTTGGGGTGAGACAAAATTCCTGTATACATTTATTTCGATTCACTTTCAAAATTCTTTGCATGCTTCACAACTTCTTCATACATTTCTAATGGTACTACCTTCATATTTTTCTTTTTTTTTGGTAGTAATCCATCTACAAACCATCGCTTTACCAAGATATCTGCCAGAGGTATCTGCATCTTATCTACTAACTGCTTTAGTCTACTGTTGTATAATTTTACATCTTCATCCTACTTTTGCTTCATCATGCAAAGCTCAATAACAATGTCTCCATCATCCTTCAAATGTCAAATTTCCTCAATAAAGCTCTCCTTTACTTGAGTCCAAGTTTGCAAATCTATAGTATTTTCCCTTTTTATATACCAATCAATCACCAATCCTCTCAAGGTAGCAATAAATAAGATTACCCAATCATCTAGTCAATCTACACTATTTTCCCTCCAAATGGTTATACAAGTTCTGATATATCTTGTGGGGTCTTCCTTACCATCACATGTAAAAGGTAGACATATCTGCTTGGCTACCTTATTAGCCATCTTTGTAGAATCATCGTTGTCACTTGAGGTCTCCCATGGAATCTCTATCTGATTTCTCCTTGAGGGTGACTTACTACAGTTATCGTGAGAAGTTTCTATTTGAGGTATCTTATTCTATCCCACAAATTTTTGACCAAACTCATGTGTCTTTACTACGTGACCTCCTTCACTAATGTGAGGGAGATGGTCCTGGTCCTTCCTCCTAAGACCTCACACCCTGTTGCTCTGGTGCATAACTCTCATCCTCTGCACTCCATTACAACCCTTTCATTACTTTATCAGGTGTCACTATCCACTCTCCATCCTCCTCCACTACCTTTCTATCAACTCATGTCTCTACACTAGGTGGTTCTGGTATCTCCTCTTATGTTTCTATCAACAACACCTCAAAGTCTCCTTTAGATGTCCAAACACAGTCTATTTCTGGTTCATGTGTACTATGGTCTGAGTTACTTGCATTCTCTCTTTGATAAATCCTTGTACTCCTTCTTACTATAATTTTATCTCATATTTCTCATCTCTTACGCATTTGTACATTGGTGTCTATCATTCACCTCCAGTTTTATAGTATTCTTACTTTGTCAATTTGACTCGTTCTAACAAAAATTCCATATTCGATAATGCAATGGTGTCAAATTTAGCATAGGGGTATATTATTACCTATGGGAATGTGATTTCTAATGCTTAATATGGTCAATTTACTAATCCCAACTTGTTTACCAATTCATACGATCGTACGGTCTCTAAAACTACTAGTTTACGCCCAATGAACAACTTGTACGAAATATAAATCGAGACACTGTACGATCCAAAATTATACAGTGAGAGAGCTTGTATGATTCCACCCTCAAAATCCTTCAGATTCAGTTTTACAAGCTTTCATACACAATTTTATAACCCAACAAGTCGATTTCCCAAAACTACCAAATTGGGTAAGTTTCTTCCAATCGCATAAACTACCAAATTGGGTAACTATCTTCTATACGATTTGTACAAATTTTGATGTATTATTTGTATGGAATGAAGGTACAAAAAAGTGCCAAATTGGATACTCTAATGGATAAATATCTCTCAAATAGGTTTTGTAAGGTTTTAATGTGGTAATTATTCATTTTCCAATAACATGCAAAACATATCAACGAGGCTTAAGAGAGTAGAAAATCCAATGGCGACACCCAAAAATTGTACAACAGGGTTCAATACATCTTATTTGGGATTGCAATTATTCTATATAATTCCACAAAGCTACACCAATGTTGTTTCAATCCATATTCCACAACAATGCATAAACTAGCCAAAATACTCAAACAGAAGTACATGCAGTAGAATTAAACCATCAATTGCTATTCAACCTTTCCAAAATAGTACAACACGTGAGAGAAACTATGAGTTATGATTATTATTCATTCCTATTCGGTAATGACATACAATCATTCTCTTAGAGCATAGTCTAACTCCTCACACTTGCTAGATTAACCAGAAGAATCCAACTCTATCATATTATAACCAGTATATGTCTAGACCATAAAAATTGAAAATGGGGCCTTATATAATATTGCCCAGACTATTCCAAAGTGATTCCTAAGGAAATTAGTTATTTACAACTTCCCATGCATAATGGAATGCATTAATTAAGACTTTTACTAAGTCTAACACCTTAATAATCAAATACATGCATAATTACAACCTGCGATTACATTTCCTATGTATTTCAATTCATTTCATTACACCTAGTACGATTTACCATTACCTTGTATGGTTTTCCTTCCTAACTGTATGGTTTACTCCTACTTGTACGATTTACAAAAATTATCAAAACTATCAAAATTGGGCAAATCTATTTATCACTTCTTCTAGGAGGTGGATTTGTTGCCTATAATGAATGGCAACTCTTCATGGTTAAAGTAGATATAGACACCTAAAACGCGTCATGTCGAAGGTGACTACTCATATGGGACATGCTAGAAGACCATATGGAAGATCTTGGATAGATTCCAAGGTATAGCAGTGGTTCTAACCACTCATTTAGGTAGTTTGGCCTAATCAGTGTTAACCATGGTTGACACCCGTGGTTAGCAGAGCTGACCGTGCCTCAGAGTCGTGGCTAGCCTCAAAAGTCAGTTGGACCTTGGTCGATCCAAAATTGGTTATAACGGCCAATTGGTTGCAGATCCGAGCGGTTTTGGGGTGGAAATATCCAGAAGCTTCCCTCCAACTGCTCCAGCTATCCTTTCTTGATCTTGGCTTCTCCATGAAGCTAGGACATAGCCTTCCTAAATGCTATAAGATACCCCTCCAAAATGAAGAAAAATCTAGAGAATATTTCAATTGAATGTAGTGAAGCCCTGTGAGTTCATTACTCACCTACTTGCATTGAGAGAAATCTTTGTTGCTAACATTGAGAGATCAAAATGGCAATTCTAGCCATGGAGGTCCTAGGAGGTTAGGAGAGCCAAGAAACTCAATTATGCCAACTTCACATGCAAT
Source organism: Wollemia nobilis (assembly GCA_028583015.1). NCBI lineage: Eukaryota > Viridiplantae > Streptophyta > Pinopsida > Araucariales > Araucariaceae > Wollemia > Wollemia nobilis. The sequence continues at coordinate 2,543,366 of JAQPPZ010001870.1, forward strand.
CTGAGCAATTCAACCACAAAATCTATTAGAGGACACAGAGGTGACCCTTGACCATCAATTTGGTAGAGAGATTCAGAGATTCAACCCTTGAATTGGAGGACAAACACATTTTAGGCTCCACCATGGCTATCAACCATGGCTAACAGTGCTCACCATGCGATAGAGCCACAATCAAGGTATTATCTCTGATTTCTCTATTTTCTAGTCATAGGATCTATTTAATTTCATTAGATTAAGCATATTTCATGTTTATTTGCTTTAATAGAGACTTTGACTAATAGAATTAGGGTTTTTAGTCATCTTTCTTTCATTCTTGCAATTAGGACATTAATGGTATTTTTCATGCTTTCATGCTTTTAAATTCATAATTAGGCCATTAGATAGATGCATATGCTTTTCCTTTACATGTTTAATAATGAATTTTCATGCTTAACATAGGTTTACTATGTTTCTTGCACTTTCTTGATTTCAAGCTTTCATGACATCTTTTATGCAATGTTCCTCTAAAAGCCTCATCAAGAGAGGCCTCCTTTATTACTAATATGCTTCTTGTTGTTTATTGCATGTAGGATCAACAGGGTTTTGACATGCAAGGCAGCAAATGCCTCTAATCATGGAGAAGAAGGTCATCGACACCTTGGAGCAGTTCATGTCATTGTAGAAGGTATTGAAAGACACCTACCCTTGAGAGGGATATTTTCATACTGTAATTGTTGTATCAAATGGGTATCCCTAAGAGGGATGGATTTGTAACATGGATTGATTCAAATTAATGGAAGATACATTTCTTGTTATGTGTTATTTCTTGTCAATTTGTGTATGAATACTCATTTTTATATGATTTACAACTATTACAACATTAGGTGTTAGCCTTTTACGATGTTACAGAAGGTGATCACGGTGGGAAATCTACATTAAATGCCATAGATCACTAATTTTTATGTTTTGTGATGACAGGTGCTAGCCGATATTGACAATCATGGTCAAACATTGTTGCCATGACATAGTCCCATGGGCAACAGTTATAAGCATGTTACAAAGCTGCAGTCAACAGTAGACAGGTTGTACAATAGGGAAATAAAATCTTAATCAGATGTGGACCTGAGGTAGGACCCATATCTCCCTAGTTTTCCTATTTTATCTATCTATGTTTTTCCAGAAAGCATAAAATGCTAGCATAATTAGGGAATGCAACAAAAATAGATGAAATGCATTGAGTCCCTAGGTCCTTTTTCTTAGGTTCCACTAGTCGTTGCTAGGAACAATGGACCTCTGAGTGTAGTCTGCCCTAGTCTCCAGTGGTCTAGGCCCTTTTTGTATGTTGGTTTGCTTGTATGAGGCCCAATCTAGTGGCCATCTCATCATCATCATTAGTGTGCATTTTTTGAAAGTCATTTAGTTTAATCATGCATACTTTCTAAAATTAAACATTCCTTTTTGCATAGCATATAGAAGAATCATTTGAGTGTTGTTTTATGCATTTAATTTTCATGCAAAATAAAAGGAACCCACACACACCATGACACATTTAAATGCTAGTGAGTTGGAAGTCACATCCAACCACTAGTAGGGTTCAATGATGGTGGTAGTGATTTCCATCCATTGGCCCAACTCCCTCGATCCTTGTGTTACTAGACCAATACCGGACCCAAGAACCATTCGTAGCCTAGAAAATTTGCATGTACTTCTCTTTAGAGGGTATAACATTGACTGGGTGAGATTGGGTGAGGGTCTAGCAGGACCTATGCTCCCTTCCCGGGTGTGGGTTTCATCTCCACATTTTAGGGGGATTACATGACCTAGAGTTCATTTCTAGGTTGTCGAGCTATGAGTATATAGGTGAAAGCCCTTTAACAATTGAGTATATCATCAACATATTGAAAACATGATGAGAGTTACTTATTGATACAACAAATTGCAAAACACATCAAATAGTTTAGGGCTCATATTAAAACTTTAAAAGAGATAATCATCATTGTTTACTTTGTTTGCTTTAAAACTTACATACGAGATAATATAATATCATGGTGGTTACATGAAGAGGCCGATCTAGGCATAGACCCGAGATTGAGGCTGAAGCTCCACCCAACACACAACAAGATGCATAGAGCCCTCAACCATAGAATCCTCTCAAACATCATTCGATGAGTATTAGAGGGGATAATTCTACATGTGGGGATCCTATTGAGAATACCTCGGTTAGAGGAGCTACTAGACACTCCTCGAGACATAGATCAGAGCATGGAGCTTCCCAACATGGGGGTTCCGAACATGTTAGCATTTACCATGATCGCACTCCACGTGCATCCATGGGATCTACTAAAGAGTTTGTCATTGAGGGATCCAGATTGGTACCCCTTCATCCTATGTCTAGGGGAGGCTTGAGGCCCCCAACATCTGAGTATAGATGAGTTCAAGATCCACCCATTCAGGGGCAAGTAGATAGGGCCGCTTTTGAGCGTAGGCCCATGTAGACTCCCAACAGAAGTGAGCCTTGTAGGATCACCATAGACATATCTAAAGTGGGAGCTAATGGTATGCCACCTCATGAGCCATGGCATAGTAGATAGTTAGATGGTCTAGATAGAGTCTTAGGATAGTTAGGTTACAAGCCTACTCCTATGCCTTCTCATCCTATGAGTGTGCATAGCGGTAGTACCATTAGGACTATCAAAGAACCTAGAGAGTGCTCCAAGAATTCTCATGATATGCATGCTCCTGCATCTCATGTAGGCATAGAGTATAGGCAATAGCTAGACGTGAATGTCATCTTCATAGACAAGGGCAAGAGCATAGCAAATCAGTCCATTGGGGGACACACCCACAAATCCGCTCGAATAGAGCGCACACACCAGAGGCCTCATACAACTGATCACATAGATAGATCTCATAGGCTGGTGTCCAAGCAGAGACATCAGATCCTCCAAGACCAATTGGAGGATGTTCACATAGAGTGAGAATACCTCAAAAATGAGAACACTCAGAGGCAAAGGTTCATAAGACAATGCTTATACGAACAATGCATGCATGAAAAATGCATCCTTGATCAGAAGGAGCATGTTGAGAGGGAGGACCGATTGGCTAGTGTTGGTTTACATCCCCCTAGTGAGCATAGGGAGCGCATTGATAGACGAGCTACTTCATAGCCTGATTTGCACCTTGAGTATATAGACACTCATACTCACCATGCAGCCCAACACAGAGATCGGTACCCTACGTTCGAACACCATGGGCATAGGTAGTATGAAGAAGAAGTGGGAGAGGAATTAGATCAAGAATATCCTAAAATATCCCAAGTCAAAGAGGAGGATGAGCCTAATCCTTCACCTCGATCGAAGAGGAATCTGCCTCCAAAGGTGCCTCCAAGGCAATCCAGAGAAGAGGAGTTCTTATCTTCGCAGGCTTATAAGGCCTTGGTAGAAAAGGTCAAAGCTATTGAAACAAGGAATGGCTTATCAAAAGCCTACCTTGAATAAGATTCATAATGAACCTTTATGCCCATTAGTGCCTATTTTGGCCTATCCTAAGCATTTTGAGATGCCTAGGCTAGAAAATTTTAAAGGAGAGGAGGACGCTCAGGAGCATGTGATGAGTTTTCTAGACATGTGCTTTCAGATCGAAAGCAATGATGCCTTGCTCCTATGGACCTTCATTACAACCCTCTCAGGCCCATCCCGGGAGTGGTTCAATCAACTCAAGAGGCACAACATCACCAATTTTGAGCAATTGGTTGATGCATTTCTTGAATGCTTCTCCTTCGACATCAAGAAAAAGGTAAACCTATCCGATCTGGCTGCTTTAATGCAACATGATGATGAGCCAGTTATGGATTATGGGAAATGATGGAGAAAGATGATGGCAAAGTTGCCATTCTCCATCCCTACTTCTGAATTAACTCGAATGTTTACGAAAAGTTGCGCCAAGCACATTTTATTATTATTACAATTGCAGTAATATCAGACCTTTGAGGAGGCTTTGGCGCAAGCCAAAGTGATTGAGGATATCAAGTTATAGGAGGGTAACTTGAAGCTCAGAAACAAGAAGGAATGGAACAAGAAAAGCACTGAGAAACAATAGGCCAAGCCAGCCCATGTTAATCAGGTGGTTTTAAACCTTCAGAAAGGGGATAAGGGGTAGCAACAATAAAATTATCAAGCCCAACCTCCTCCTGCGTAATATGAGCAGTGCAACAACAATCAGAAGGGTAAGAATAAGGAACAACGCCCACCTCACTAGTTCACACCTTTTTTGAAATCGATGACTTTGATATTCCATCAATTGTGTGAGGCCAAGGCCATACACTTACCAGAGATCAAACTATTGGACCCTAATCAACCCAAACCAAAGGGGTATAGGGATGAGTTGTACTGTATTTTTCATAGAGCAAAGGGACACGACATCGAAGTATGTTGGAGTTTCAAACATTTAGTACAGAACATGATAGAAAGAGGTGAGCTAACTATGGATAACCCTCAGGCACCAGATAATCAGAATATGGGGATTTACAAAAATCCTCTGCCTAACCATGAGGTGCCAAGGAACAATATTGGCCAAGTCAATCAAGTACGCATCGAACCACCAACCCATGGGTTCATCGGAATGGTCAATGTTGTCACAAGACATGCGAGGTATGAAAGACCAAATCAACCTCCAACTCCCATTAGAGTCCAAGCTGTGCCTCCTCCAAGGCCAGCCCAAAATGTGCTAGGCCCACCAACTAGACCGGTGGTGACAATCAGGAGTAGGTTAGTTCAAAACCTACAGATGACTCCAATGAAGTTGTCAATTTATGAGCTGATTCAACAGTCTCCCAAGCATAGGGAGACGCTTATGGACATTCTAAGGTCCATAGAAGTGCAGTCCCAAGATCCTGAAGCATTCACACACTTCGTGGGACATGTACAATAGTGTCAGGAACCGGTCATACAATTTCATGATCATGAAGTCAAGATGGTTTCCACTGTCATAGCGGACCCACCACTCCATATCATTGCGTGTGTGAATCACATACTATTCAAGTGGGTTTTTATTGATACGAGATCATCAATCAATATTATCATGACCAAGGCATTGACATATTTGAAGTTGTCGAAGTCACATATTGTACCTTCCACTTTCACCTTGAGAGCATTCAATGATGTGTTATGCTCGATGGTAGGTACCATAGTTCTTCCGATTTAGGTTGGACTAAAGACCATCCCTATGATGTGTCATGTGATTGAAGGTGCTATGCAATATAACATCCTTTTAGGGAGGCCTTGGATACGAGAAATGTATTGTGTCCCTTCCATTCTTCATCAATGTATTAAATACATGCATGAGGGACAGGTTCACATGGTACCTTCAGATGAAGAACCATTCAAATACGTGAATCTAGCAGATTTGTTGAGGGATTTTGTGCTCCCCTCAATGCACCTGGACATACGACCTATGTCACCGATCAAAGAGCCAGGAGGAAAAATAAAGAAGTGTGTGCAAAACCTACAACATCCGCATCTCAATGATCGGAGCACATGATAGCTGCTTCTACTAGACCATTGGCATCCATGATGCATCGGGATGATAGGAAGCTAAAAGTAAATATGGGCAAAAAAGAGATGAAGCAAGCACCCAAACCAGTTGTGATCGAGGTTCCTACTCCCATGGAAGTAGAGAATGCTCAAGTAGAAGTCGAAGAGGCACCTCAGCCTACTTCACCTGCATCTTCAATAGGGTCATCTGCACCACAGGTGACCATTCATTTGGTTAATCCTAGATTGGGGGAATATATTATGTAGAATGTGATATTTACATTGATCATCGAGATTGCACAAGACATGGGCTGACCACAAGCCCATCACCTTCTTGTAGGGATGGTGGTACCACTAGGGGTACCTCCTAACCAAACTAATTTCATCTATGGAGGGCTCGACCAAATTGCATCTCGCACCCCCATGGATGAAGATGATGATGAACCATTCATTATGAATGTTCATTATCTCTCTAACCCAGAGTACGCCTTACGATATTTTGAGCATTACCATTGGCATGGTTACGGTCTCAGATTATTCGAGTAGGGGCGTAGGAGGCCTTATGAACCACAATATCAGTTGCCTACTGATAGGTTTAGGTTAGGATATTATAGTAGAGGACAGGATGAACTCCTCATGGCATCTTTAGACCACATGTACCTCAGTTTAGGGGGTGAAGTCGACTTCAATCCTTATCACCCCAATCCCTCCACCTTTCGAAGGGATAATCGATTAGTGTCTTATGTCACTATAGAACCACCTGAGACATATCACGAAGACATCTTGGTGGATACCGATCCAGAGCATATACCAAGAGACAACTTGGGTGAACAAATCTATGAGGCAACCGATGACACAGGCATGCAAGTTATGATCGCTAGCATAGTGATAGATTCCAAGTTAGAAGATCATTCTGATGAGGATAGAGCAGAGTCCATCTTTGAGATAGGTGGACCGAGTTGCATATATGAGAGTGATGATGATGATGAGTCCTCAAACAATGAGCAATATGAGGATGAGACTGAGTTGGCTTATCTAGGCCCTCTTAATTTACATCATCTATTACCTTTGGAGATAGTCATCGAGGATGATCAATCCTCCATTGATGATAGTAGTTATCAAGAGTGGGCTTACATGGGACCCCATCTTCCTAATCACCCAATTCCAGTAGGTAGTGGTGAAGGTCTCTATTACGATAGTGATGAAGAAGATGAAATAGAGAGAGCCTATTTGGGACCTCCCTACTTGCATCATCGTAATGCACCTTACACTATAGAGGATTTATGTAGAGATATCAATCTTAATCCTCTCCTCAGAGGAAGACCACCTAATTTGGATAGGATTTATCATATGATCTTCCCTGATCCATCGACATTTAGAGAGCTCCTTGAGCCTAATGATCCTATTTTTGAGTCTATCCATAGACTGGATCCAGATATCCCCATACCCCTAGAACCACATCTTGAGGATGGAAGTTATACAAATGTAGAGTCACATGCATGTGGTCCTGGAGACATGATCCATTCCATCAATATGATCTCCATTTATTTGACCACTCCACTTCACAATCTAACCAATCCATCCAAACCATTGTATCTTAATGTAGATGCTATTGATTGGGATCATGTTGATTCACCACTAGAGCTTGAAGATTTCTTCCCCAATGAAGAAATGTTGCAACCTTTTCATTTTGCACCAGAATGTGCACATGATGTTTATCATGTTGAGGATGCTTCCAATGTGGAACCCATAAACCCAGCAGATGACATCCATTTGATCCCTACGCCTCACCAGCTTGAGGAGGGATCCCATATGTCAGTAGAGGAAACCTTTGAAGTGGATATCAATGATGATCCCACCAATCCAAGGAAGGTTAAATTTGGAGAGACTTTATCTCCTGATGAGCGTGCCAACCTCATCCCTCTACTGAAAGAGAGACCTACTCTCTTTGCTTGGACTTATAAGGACATGTCGGGTCTAGATCCAAAATTGGTTACTCATAACCTTTCGCTAGATCTATCGAAGAAACCAATCAAGAAGAAACTCAGGAAGATGCATCCAATAGTAGCCTTAATGGTTAAATATGAATTGCAAAAGCTGTTGGATGTAGAGTTTGTCATTTCCATCGACTATCCAGAATGGGTATCAAACATGGTGCCTATAGGAAAACCTGATGGAAGGATCCATATCTGTATGGATTTTAGAGACCTCAATAAGGCAACACCAAAAGATTCATTTCCATTGCCAAACATAGATGCTCTCGTAGACGCAACTGTGGGTCATGAAATGCTCTCCCTAATGGATGGTTTTTCTGGTTACAACCAAATTTGGATTAAGCCCGAAGACCAACATAAAACCGCATTCATAATGCCATGGGGGACATTTTGCTATAAGGTTATGCCATTCGGTCTTAAGAATGCTGGTGCTACATATCAATGGGCTATGACATATATCTTTCATGACTACATGCATAAGATCTTAGAAGATTATATCGATGACTTATTGGCAAAGTCATTGCTGCATTCAGAGCATGCAGAGGTCCTGAGGAAGGTCTTCGATCACTTGATAGAGCATAATGTTAGGTTGAATCCTAAGAAGTGCGTATTTGGTGTAACTTTAGGAAAGCTCTTAGGATTCATCATTTCAAAGTGAGGGATCAAAGTTGATCCAACAAAGGTCAAGGCTATTTTAGAAATGTATCCCCCCATGAATATCAAGGAATTAAGAAGCCTTCAAGGCAAAGTAGCATCCATAAAGTGATTTATCACACAGTTATCAAAATAAATTGACCCATGAATTGATTGCTACACAAGGGGGTCCCATTCAATTGGGATGAGGACTGTCAAGTAACCTTTGCTGAGATTAAGCACTACCTAGCGATGCCACCAATGCTAGCTCCACCAAGACCAGATGTACCATTCTTGCTATATATCAGTGATTGACTTTGCATTGGAAACCATGTTAGCCCAAAATAATGTGCAAGACAAAGAGCAAGCCATATATTACATTAGTCGAACCTTGGTGAGTTACGAGCTAGGATATGCATACATGGAAAAGTTGTGTTTAGCAGTAGTGTTCGCTACAAAGAAATTGTGACATTATATGTTAAGTCATACGACGTATGTCATATCAAAACAAAATCCTTTGTAGTATATGATGAGCAAGATGTATCATAATACACGTACTGCAAAGTGGATCATGCTATTGATAGAATTTGATTTGGAATTCATTAGCCAAAATTCCATCAAGGGATAAGTCATAGCTGATCAACTGGCTGAGGTGCCTCTCGAGAATAGTAGGCCCCTCACCATAGAGCTTCATGATGATGCAGTCTTTGCCTTATCAGAAGCACCCAAACCCGAAGAACCAGATAACAAAGCTGATATGACCTTGTTCTTCGATGGTTCGAAGTGTGAGCAAGGGGGTGGTGCAGGAATAGTGTTGTTCACGCCACAAGGTGCTCCCATGCCCTTGTCATTCAAGTTGGACTTTCCTTGCACTAACAATAATGTTGAATACGAAGCCCTAATCTTGGGCCTCCAAATAGCTATCACCATGAAGATTAAAAGGTTAAATATCTTTGGTGATTCCCTTCTCATTGTCAACCAAGTGAAGGGACTTTTTCAATGTAGGTGTCCTATCCTGAAGGCCTACAAAGATCTTGTTGATACTTATCTAGCTCAGTTGGAGTGGTATGACATCGAGGCAATCCCTCATTCATCAAATAGATTTGTAGATACCATGGCATCTTTGGGATCCTTAATCCCTCAGAATCCTTCTACCGATTTTACTACCATCCATGTCAAAATATTGTCACACTCTATTGTGCAGCGTGAAGCTTTGGATAACAAAGAGTCAATCAACATGATTCATATAGAACCAAACCATGAGTGGTTCTACAGAGCTAGAGACTTTCTCAAGAGAGCACCTTGGGGGTCATTGATCTCGTAGGGTCCTACGAGGAATGGTACTACCATTCACCATAAGGTTGTTTTCCAATCTGCATTTGCAAATGTTAAACCGTAGGGGGAACATGTTGTCTTGTCAGTTGAGGCTAAGATTTATCAGAATTGGATGTCACAGATACATGACTTCCTAAAGCTTGGTGTAATCCCTCAGGGATTATTGCATGCTACAAAATACACATTTAAATAGAAAGTGACAAAGTATGTCTTGTTAGGAGATATTTTGTATCGTCGAAGCTACGATGGAGTTCTCCTTCATTGTCTTGAGCCCCAAGAATCATCTTGGGCAATTTTGCAAGCTCACGATGGTACGTGTGGTGGCCATTTCAGTGGCATGGCTATCATCAAGCGCATCCTTTGCATGGGCTATTATTGGCCTACTATGGAGAAGGATTGCAATGTGTATGTCAGGAAATGCATTAAATGTCAACATCATGCTAATCTTGTGCACTTGCCATCACAAGCCTTACAACCCATTCAAGTGGCTTGGCCATTTGCTCAGTGGGGTTTGGATCTAATCGGTAAGATCTCTCCTTCATCATCGGGTCGACATACATTCATTATTATGGCTACTGAGTATTTTACTAAGTGGGTGGAAGCCATTCCCTTAACAATGACAACTGGAGTGCATATTGTTGAGTTCATACTCACTAATATCATAAGTCATTTTGGGATACCATCCAAGATAATTTTGGATAATGGAACATCATTCAAAAACAAAACTATGAGAGCTTTGATGTCTAAGTATAGGATCAAACATAGTTTTGTGACTCCATATTATCCATAAGCAAATGGGAAATCTGAGGCTTCAAATAAGATAGTGGTATCCATATTGAAAAATATGGTACAAGAGCACCACAAATATTGGCACATCTAGTTACCCCTTGCATTATGGGCTTATAGGACTAGCATTCGGACACCCACTAGGGCAACTCCATTTTCACTAGTATATGGCGTTGAGGCCATTATGCCCTTAGAGTTGGAGATTCCAATGCTATGCATCGCATTGAAAGAGTTCATCGATGATGACACTATGCAACAAGCTCACCTAGATCAATTGATGCTACTTGATGAACATCGCGTGAATACCCTTGAGCATCTCCACATTTATCAAGAGTGCTTAAAATGAGCTTACAATAACAAAGTCCATCTGAGAGACTTTGAGGTTGGTGATCTTGTGCTGAAAGAGAACCAACAGAACTCAAATATACCACCAAAACTATGAGACAAATTTATGGCTAATTGGTTAGGTCCTTATATCATCTCTGAGAATATTGGACCTGGGACATATCGCTTGACATCGTTGGAAGGTATTGAAGAGCCTGAACCTCTCAACATCCTTCATATTAAAGCGTTCTATGCCTAAAACCATTAAAAGGCTCCAAAGGCATCTGTAAGCCCTTTGGTCATCCATTAAAAGGCTCCAAAGGCATCTATAAGCCCTTTGGTCAAATCAAAATTTCAAAAATCCATAAAAATTAAAAAGCAATAAAATCCAAAAAAAATTGAAAAATATCAAAAATTCAAAAATATTTGCATCATTGCATTTCATTCAAAACATTGCATTTCATTTGCATCATCACATTCCATTTACCGCATGCATTTCATTTTGCATTGCATTAGGCATATCCATCCATCGCACTTGCATTAGGATAGGTTGTGTTTACAATCTTACAAATGACACCATGTTTGTGTTTCAATCATGCATATATGCACTATCATTTTCATCCATTCACCCTTGTGAGTAATTGTGTTTTTCAACACAACCCTTCTTGTTGCTATGAAGAATATACTAGGGTTTTTCGGTCATTCAACCATACCTAGTGGTCTTCTCAAGAGTTGGTAGAAAGCTTGCTTTGCTTTTGTAGATGAGGTCTAGTTTTGATAGCCCTTAGCATATCAGAATCCTATCACTAATCAACAAATTAAACAATCCTAATTAGGACTAGGGGAAGATGAACGCTATGAAGTGGGACCAGGTATCCTGAGGTGAAAATTTTATTCTTGCTTATCCCCCTGTGCAAAAATTCGAGAAATGTTGACAATTGGCAAAAGGACAAGTTTCCCCTACCCATATGAATCCCTTGCTTACATCAAAAGAAGCAAAATACCAAAAAGAAAATGAATCAAATCCCAAAATGTAAATTCCCAAAGTCAAGTCAAATCAAGATCAAATTTTACTAGAAATCAAATTAGTATCAAATCCCTTGCTCAAAAGAAAAAAAGAGTACAAAATAAACAGTGGTTTTTATCACTATAGTACAAAATAAATAGTGATTCTTATCACTTTATATGAGCAAGTATCCCAAAAAATTGAAGAAAATAAGGGAGTGAACTTGAATCCCTAGAATTGTCAGCACTATTGTACCTTACGCACGATGATATGTCTGATACATTAGCATTTTGCTTGTGTGCAGACCAATGTTTGAATGTGGAAGAGCTAGCTTCAGGTGTCATGTATCGCCTAGTGGTCTAGTCCAACTGAAATCTAAACCTAGGATTGGATAGACATTTGAGGATCCCCAATCTTAGCAATGGGCTGAAAGAATCCCGCCTGACATCGGGGTATGCTTATGCCTTATCTAATATACTCATTTGCACACACAGGGATAATGAATAGTTAGGGTCTATCCTAGCGAAAGCCTTATGTTTCAGAAGTCTAGTATGGTCAGTATACAACTTTTGATCAGTCAACTAGGGTGTTTGAGTCTCATGGAAAACCTCAAAAATTCCCAAATAGCAACAACCAATTTTCAATGCAATCATCAAAAATCAATTTTTTTTATGAGAGTTTGTTTATTAGAATTATTTATAATATAGGTTAGATACCGGATGGATGTCAGAAATGATATTTAAATGGCCACTGACTATGTTATCCATATTCTTTTAATTTACAAAATCTTATGAATAGAAACCATATATCATTGCATCTCACATATGGGTGTACAATTTATCAATTTTCATAAAAATATATAGCAATTATAGTCCATGATTGTCATACATTCTGTGGTGTCATCCATTAGATTTTCAAACTCATATTGCATTCATACATTATGTTTTAAGTGATTAAAGCATACATGTCCATTTACATAAATCATCATGAAAAATATGCAATACATACATGGCATAGATTATGTCATATTGTCATAATCATAATCAAAGTTAATAGAAGATCCCTTGATTGTAGATCCCTTGATCTTGTCAAATTGCATTCGTCTTATGAATCATTGCCAACAACTATCATAAGCTTACCCTTTTGCTGGGGCAAAAATCAAATATGATAGTTTAGTTTGTAGCTCTCTTCCTTTCGGTTATATAGGCTTGAACTCCTATTGTAGCACCAAAGCTACCCGAATGTCTGATGATGAGTGCGAGCTCTCTCTAATTTAAGCCTTCCATAAAATTGGGAGCAATAATTATATGATACGCATCCTTTTACAGGACCTAGGGCATCTAATGTTGATCAGAATAATGATCATCATCCAACCTACGACTTCGTTTTAGGAGGTCTATTTTTGCTCAGCATTGTTCAATCTCACAACACATCTCAAAAGGGGAATTTGTAGACACCTAAAATGCATCATGTCGAAGGCGACTACTCATATGGGACATGCTAGAAGACCATATGGAATATCTTAGATAGATTCCAAGGTATAGCAGTGATTCTAACCACTCATTTAGGTAGTTTGGCCTAATCAGTGTTAACCATGATTGACAGCTACAGTTAGCAGAGCTGACCATGCCTTAGAGCCATGGCTAGCCTCAAACGTCAGTTGGACCTTGATCGATCCAAAATCAGTTATAATGGCCAATTGGTTGCAGATCCGAGCGGTTTCAAGGTGAAAATATTCAAAAGCTTCCCTCCAACTGCTCTAGCTGTCCTTTCTTGATCTTGATCAAAATGAAAAATAAATAAATAAATAAAAAGATTAAAAATAAAATAAATAATAAAAATAAAACAAAAGAAAAAGAAAGAAAATTATATATATATATATATATATATATATATATATATATATATATATATATATATCAAAATAAAGCCATCAATGTGTTTTTTTTAAATAATTTAATTTCATTAATGATTTTATTTTGGGAAAATTTTAATTTAATTTTATCTTTAGTTTTATTTTAATTTAAATTTATTAATAGTTTTATTTGGAAAGTTTAATTCATGTGTTTTTCTTTATTGCAAGTTACTATTAAAAAAAAAAAAAAAAAGCGGTAGCACTCAAAAAGAGAAAATGTCACGTATCATGCCAATGGAAAAGAAAATGTTGGAAAGTCAAAAGTTTGAAAAATAAACAAATAGCCAAATTTTGGAAATTTTAAGAAGAAAAGAAAACATTGGAAAGCCAAGAGTTGGAAGAAGAAAGCATTGGAAAGCCAATAGTTGGAAAAAGAAACGATTGAAAGCCAAGAGCTAGAAAAAGAAACGAAGAGCCAAATGTTGGAAATTCTAAATAGCCATTGAAGCTCATGAACAAGGGCTGAATTTTTCTTGGAAGAAAGCCACATTGTTGGACTAGTTTTCCCCACATGATGCCAAATTTTGGTTATGGTTTTCTGCACTTGTAGTTGAATGTTGAAGATCTTTTTACTGCAATACATTGGAGATACGTCAAGTTTTCTACATGTTAATGGTTGGCTTGTTGTCATTTTTGATATATTGCACCATTTCCTTTGAATATTGCACCGCATTATTTGTTTGATTGCGTTAATTCGGGTCACACTAGTGCTAGTTTCTGTGCAGAATACTAATGCTTGTAGGGCCTGTGGAGAAATTCAGAATTGTAGGACTTCTTTTATTTCATTTTTTTTTCTAACCCTTCTCTTTTGCAATTTTTTTTCCTTTTTTAATTTTTTTAATTTTTGGCAATTAAAATAAAAATCGAAAAAAAAAATTAAAACCCAAAAATAAATGCACGGAGCCTTAGAATGAGCTTCAATATTTCATCTTATGCAATTTCGAAGTCATTTTGAAGCCAATCTGAATTTATAAAAATTATTTAAAGTTGTTTTTCAGGCATTTTATAATTTCATATTTGACATAATTTCACTTTTCAAGCTTTATATTTCATTTTTCAAGCAATAAATTGACTTCCCTTTATGAAAATAAATTTCATTAAAAGGGTAATTTATATGGCATTCAATAGGCCATTATTTTCAAAGCAATAAATCAACTTATCTTTATGAAAATCAATTTCATAGAAGAGGGTTATTTATTTGACTTTTCAAAGGCTTCTACATTTTATAATTAGTTTTGCATATTTATTTTCTTTTCATTCACAAAGCAATAATTAAATGAATCAAATATTCATTTTACATTCATATTTAGAGAGATTTTAATCTTCATTTTTCATTGTTCAAAGCAAGGTTTAAAGAAGGTAAAAATTATTTAAAATCTGCTTAACCAAAAGAAGATAAAATCTACCTAAAATCCTCCAAGATAAAATAAACTAAGTCTTACATCGTGGTCATATGAGGGTCAATTCACATTTGCATTTCTTTTAAGTTTTATGAATAATTAATAGCACAACACAATAAAATAACACCAACACAGACCCATTGTTAACAGTTATTTGCAAATCACTAAGGTATTCCTAGCACTCACTTGATATATCTTCATAAGATTACAAGAACACATAAGTGAAAGGAACCTTGGAGAAATTTCATATTTATTTGCAAGGGAGGATTTTGTGATCAAAATCCTAAGTGTGATGGTTATTTTGTAATTGGGTAAAATTTCCACTCAACAAGCTTGTCGAAGAATTAGGACTAATCTCTCCTACAAAGTCCAAACCCCAATGTTAAAAAAAATTCTCAACTTGTATTGGCTATAGAGGCATTGCAGCCTTTTTATTTCTACCTGTGTATCTCTAGCATTTTTCACAAGCTCTAGAAATTTTAAAAGCGTTAGAAAAAATATTAGGCCAGAAATAACCTGCCCTTATGATTTTTAGTATAGTAGATCATCCCGAATAATGGCCTCCAGATGGTCCATCATGAAATTCCTTTAGAAATTTATGCTTTTAATTTTCTCTTATGAATCTTAATAGAATGCCATCAAGATTTTTTTTGTAAATTTCTCCAGATAGTATGGCATAATGCAAGGCTTGAAGCCTATACCTCCTCCTTTGTGAAGCATTAATATTTTGAGGACATATGTCGATCTAGAAGTAACTTGTGATTTGATCTATCCAATCAAATTTTTGTGGGAGAGTCTCATCCTCTTGATCTATCTCATTGATCTGGCACACTAATTCTTCTTGTGGATTTGTTGTAGCCACCAATTCTTTATAGAGAGCTCTGGTCCTTACCACCTTGGTGGGATGAATTTTAATGTCAAACTCTTGAATCTTTTTAATCCAACCTACTCTTTTCTCACCAATTTCCCCTTATAAAAAGAAGGCTCTTATGTCGAGATTGACTACATAGACCAATGTTTTTCTTTGAGGTAGATATTGTCTAAACTTATTTAATGACTTCATGACTACAAATATTTGCCTTTCTATGAAGTTGTATTTTACCTAGTATTTGTACAAGGTTTGGCTCTAAAACAAGATAGGATGTTCATTCCCCTGGTCATCCTTTTGGGTTAGTACAGTAGCATAACTCTCTTCAGCACCATAAGCATAGAGAATGAAATATCTATCAAAGTTTGGATTGACTAATACAGGAGCTATGGTGATGGCTTGTTTGATCATTTCAAATGCTTGCTTTCTTTTATCAGTCCATTTATAATCTACATTCTTTTTGAGCAAATTCCAAAATTGGTCTTATAATCTAAGAAAAATCTGAAATGCTTGTTCATCAAGAGGGGTAATGGTAGTAGTGTTTTTACTCTATTAAGGTCAATAGACATCCCATTTTTTGATACTACATGCCCTAGCAACTTTCCTTCATGAACTACAAAGATAGATTTCTTAGGATTTAATGATATGTCAAATTCTCTGTATTTTTGGAAAACTTATTCTAAATGACAAATATGATCTTGTCCTCGTGTGAGAAAACAGCCATATCATATAAGTATATCAAAATTATTTTTTGATCAATTTACCAAATGCATAATCCATAGCTCTTTGAAAGATAGCGCCAATATTTGATAGATCAAATGGTATTCTTTGGTAAGTGAAAGTGGCCCACTTTGTTTTAAATGTAGTTTTGTGTTAGTATTCATTTTTTACCCAAATTTTGTTGTACCCAAAGAAACCGTCTAGTAAGGAGAATATTTCTGCCTCTGCTACTATTTGTAATATTTGGTCCATCTATGGTAAGGGGTAGTGGTCTTTCAGATAATCTTGATTCATATTCTTGAAATCCATGCAAAAGTAAATATCACCATTCTTCTTCCTTACAAGGACTAGATTGGCTACCCAAGTTGAGTGTTTGACTAGGTAAATTATCTTAGCTCATAGTATCTTAAGTAATTCCTCCCACATAATTGCTTCAAACTTAGGGTTTAGTACCCTTTGCTTTTGTCTGAATGGTCTATCATTCGACACTAACTCGATAGTATGTTCCATTTTTTTTGTATACCTTCAAGTCGTTGTAAGTCCAAGCTATTATGTCTTGATACTTATGGCATAAAGCTCTAAAGCTTTCAGTTTCTTCTATAGTACACTGGATACCAAAATTCAACTTTTCTCTATTTTGCATCTCAATTTCTTTGTATATTTAGCCATTGATCTTCATTTGTTTTAATATTTTTTCAAACTCTTGAATGATTTCACCATTTGAAAGAGCATAGTCTACTCTTTCTTTAGAAAATCTACACTTTGTTCATCATCTTCAAAGACTTGCCAGCAAACCTATTTATCAAGCACGGATGGCCTAAAAATCAGTTTGTTTTTGGAGATCCATAATTTATTGAGAGAGAGAAATTAACTCCCTTAATATCTAATGTGTCTACCAAAGAATTATGTTGTCATAAGCTTTCAGATAATGATGCTTACTACTATACTTTTCAATAACTTGATTGACAATAAGTTCTGAGTCACCAAATGTCTAGCATCTTGATGCCCATATTTTTGCTTGCATCAATCCTAAATAGAGAGCTTCATACTCTACAGTATTGTTTGTGCAAGACCATATGAGTCTAAAAGAACATATTTTTGTTCCCTCGAATGGAGATTTCATAACCACACTTGCTCTAGCTCTATTTCTGTATTTTGCTCCATCAAAATGCATTGTCCAAATTTTGAACTCTCTTAATGACTGATTAGAGATTGCAGGAAGTTTCTTATCTATTTTTGATATTATACTATATGTTCCCAATCCTATATCTAGCAGATCTTGATCATTTTTAAAAGGTAGTTGATAATCAACTTCCAAATCCTCCAGGAGTTCTACTAGTTTTGGCTATTCCATAATTGATTGATTGTACATTTCTTCTATTTTCTCAATATGGTAAGTGACTGGATTTTCAATAATAAGTATTATCCTTATTTCTTTATGAGGTATCATAATACCAAAGAATTCAGGTACATGTACCCTCCCATCTTGGTGGTAAATTCTCTAGAAAGACATAAGTCAAAGTAGGGTGCAAGGTCTACCACTATGATCTCTTGTACAATAGTGACCTCAGGAGCTTTGTGCAACCTCATTAATACATCTTTTACCACTCCCATATTTTTCATTGGGGTACCATCTAGTTGTATAATTACTTGACAAGAGCGGGTGTATTCCATACCCATATCATCACAAACAGCCTTGGGTATTACCATGGTAGATTCTCTAGAGTCAATCATACAGTTATATAGACAATCCATCCCTCCATTCTCAAGGAAATATAGAATGGGGGAAGCTTATTTTTTAAAGTAGTAGGTGTCAGTTGCCTCTGTTTTGAGAGCTGGTTGAGCATGATAGCCATATATTTTCCTTAAGATTTTTTGTTAAGAGATGCTTTTAACAAATAAATCTCACTAGGGAGGAAAAGCGTATCATAGAGACTTGCTCTTGATGGGTTCTTTTTAGGCTCTTTTACAATGTTAAATTTGGGTTTATCCAAAGGATTTATCTCTTCCCTTATGTCCATATCTCTGAATATTCTTTTGTACTATTAGGTAACTTTAATTCTTCACCTTTTAGTTATAGAGGGGAATTGCAGTTTCTCTCTAGCTTCCTCTTTAGAACCTAATTGTTCCTTATCCCTATATATTGGTTTTGGTGCAACTTTATCCTTTTCATATCTCTAGGGTGTCAACTTTGTAGTAGTTTGACATGTTCTAATTCAGAATATTTGGGTTCATCTTCCTTTTGCTCATGTTGTCTTAGCATATTAATTCTCCATGTTTGGTTCTTTTATGCTTTCTCCATAGCTTGTTGGATATGATGTTCATACATATAACAAGACTCGAGATCAAGTGGATCATTGCAAACCAAGCACCAAACATTAACTAAAGTTTTTTTAGGGTTTAAATCATATTCTTCTTTATTAGTATTGACCCTTGGTCCTGCACTATTGCTTGAACTAGGCTTTTGATATTTATTTAAGGAAATATACTTGGTTGAGACCTCTCAACTTCTCTCTTCTCTATAGCATTGACCTTTTTGCTTATAGTTTTCAAATAATTTAGAATATCAAAAAGTATTGATGAATCTTATGATGGCTACGATGGAAGAGGAGGAATTGGTATGGTAGCAGGTAACTTTGGAGTTGGGCTTACCATTGAAATATGAGTTGCAATAGGAATAATATTTATGGAAGGAAGATATGGAATAGAGGTTTACTGTGTGATTTCAGGAGTATATGGAGTAACATGCTTGGATGGTAATCTTCCAACTGAAATCAAGATATCTTCAGCGTGAATCACTACTTGATAAATATTAGAAAATATGGTGATTCTAGATTGTTGAGTTTGCAAACCAATATATGGCCCTAAAGCTCTGATTTAATATATGTAAGCTAAGGGAGAAATAGGTCTAAACTCATTAGGGATTCTATTCCAAGTTTTACTAAATTTGAGATTAAAATTTGAAACTGGTTCTTATGGGTGTCTTTGAATGACTGTGAATTGATTCAGGAGCGAGAATAAATTTGCAGACTCATTGAATTTTTCCACATAAGGACCTGCCAAATCGATCCAATTCCTGATAGAACCATTTTCTAAGGTTTTGAACCAATGTAGAATTTTACCTCTAAAAGAAAGAACTAACAAATTTATGATGACATCTTCATGCCTTATGTTATAAATAAATGCTATTGATAATACATCCTGGCAATGCTCATACATTGTTCTTCCAATGCCATCATAGGTCAGGATGGATTTAATAGTAGCTTGGAGAATGTCATGTGAAGCTAGAAATGACAGTGGAGTTGGGGCATCCCAATATGGGTAATTATGCAGAACATCATCTTGTTCTTATGCCATATTGGTCTGAGTGCTAGAATAATATGAAGAGGATGTTGTTGGAATTTCTTTTGCAAAAGTTTTAGAGGAATAGTATCTAGGATACTTAGAGCCTAAGAATAGCTCATAGAAATTTGCAGGTTGTTCACTTTTCTTAGGTGCACCTCTAGTGAACATGAAAATTTAAAGGTTAGGATTGAAGTTTTATTGGATTTTATTTTTAGGAAGTTGCCAAGTGAATTTACTTTCTCCGCACATGAGGTCAAAATGATTCACTATATTTTGATTCCTCTAGGTAAAACATATGTGGTGGATTTGTCCCATTGGGCGTGCCAAAAACTGTTGTAGCCAAGTTTGTTATCTAGCTCACACTAGAACTGCGATTATCATCTCTTGATATTTGAAGGTGAGAACCTACTGATCACAACCCAGACTAAATATTGGTAGAATTAAACTACTTTGATTCAACATCTAGAGAAGGTTGGCTCCTTGTCAACTTAATGAGTGTTGACTCTATTTAGCTCAAACATATGATGCTTAGGGATATAAATGGTAGGGTTAGAAACAAATGGATTTAATATGGATGGGTGAAGTTAATAGTATAGACATAAACACAACATCTTCTAACAAATGATTTCAAAAAATCATCTAGAGGATTAACAACATTCAAAAAATTATGCAGTTATGTTATTGAAATGGTTTTTTGCATGTTCATAGAACTATTCCAAATATCTAGAAATATTGATTATCCAATTTTAGCAGAATAAGATCAATACCTTAATTTGATAGAAATAAAATTCTCGATAAACATGTATGTAGAAATGATTAACTTGATATACTCTAAGTTAGCTCTTCAAATTAACAGAGACTAACCATAGTAGAAAGATGAGGTAATATCTAAGAATCAAATTCACCATTCAACATAGGCATAAATTTGAGGTAAACATCCCTTGTAATGCTTCATTCATCAATTTGCAGATATTTACACAGTGGTGCAAGCAAACACTCTAGATCTGGCCATTTGGAAGGAGGTTTCTACACTTATTTATAGGTTTTACAAGTCATTTTACTCTTAAGCATTACAGAGAAATTTGATTCTCTCATGGTTTCTCTAACCACTTTTTGTTCATGACATCTATCAATTATACCCTTATGGTTCTATTGCAACGACCCTCTAGTTGAGTTCATCATCATCGTTGGTGATTCTTGAAATCAATTTATCTTCGTCGATCTCACAACTGAATCTAGTTCAACGAGATGTTCTAGAAGGTTATGGATTATAATTTATTTCTATTCATCTTTTCTAGCATCAGTTTCAGTTTTTCCCCTAATTCCTATATTACACATGCAAAAGTCCATCGAAAACCCTTAAGGGAGGCAAAAATTTAATTTTGGTCGTAGATCTGACCATCGGACGACTGTAGTACCGCTTCTTGTTTGTGCAATGGCAATAAAGGAAGGAGAGAAATCATAGATTTTCATCTTTAGTCATTTCTCATATTTTCTGGTGCTTCTCAGGTTTAGCCTTTTCTCAATTCTTTCCTATTTGTACGACCTATGCAAAGGAGAGGAAGCATGGCTTTTCATTCTTCTTATTTTTACCTTTTGTCAATGCTTCTCAATTTTAGCCTTTTCTTAGTGCTTTCTTGTTTGTGCGACTTATGTGAAGATGATCAAGAAGTGCAGCTTTCATGACTTCTTTGTTTTACTCTCTTCTCAGTGCTTCTCATTTTCGAGTTCTTTTGGATGTTTTTCGACTACACACTTGATACAAAGAAAGTTGAGAAGCATGGTATTTCTAGACTTCTCACTTTTAGTTCAATTTCAACACTTTTTCACTTTCCACCGTTGTGCAGCACTTTTCAATTTTTTAGCGTTCTTCACTTTTTCTTGGTGAGTACAAAGGAAACTAAGAAGCGCATCCTTTACCAAACTTCTTACTTTTTATTTGATTTCAGCGTTTCTTAGCTTGGGGTAGTTTGTAGCACTTTCATGTTTCCTTGTCATACTTAGCCAAATTTTGCAAATTTTTGGCTTAAGTATGAATGTAGACATTTGTGGCCTATACTACCAAAATTATCGGTCGATCAAATTCAACTCATTAAAACCCATATTTCGATCGACGAGCAAAAAATCATAGCCGAGGGTAGAAAATGATCAACTGATAAGAAATGAACAACAACTGACTAACCAATCAATCGACCAAAAAGGTAATGATTATTTTTTGGTCGACCATAGTAATAAATGTTGAAATAAACTGAACAATGTTCTATTGATTAGAACCAGCTTAAATATTACATTGAGAGCCTAGATTAGTTCATAATCGTAGGATCTAATCAACAACTTAGGTCTGTAAATAAATAAATTAAAATAGATCAAATATTATTACACTAACAATAGTGTAACTAATCTAGGTAGTTAACTAACTACCCTATCAACATAAATAAAGTAATAATACGAATTACTTTAGTAAATCTAACATCCCCCATTATTACATTATTTATGTAATTTAAAACGACTAACATCCCCCCTAATTACATCATTTGGTAATACAAAGAGAGCTGCAAAACAATTCAAATTTGACACGTGCAAGTGCCTTAGTGAAAATGTTTGCAACTTGAGCATTGGTGGGAATGTGCTGAAGCTGAATTCGGTGCCTTGGAAATTCGTCTCGAATGAAGTGACATTGTGTGACAATGTGCTTGGTTCTTTCATGATGTACTGGATTCTTGACAAGATTCAAAACACTCATGTTGTCACAGAACAAGTGTATTGGAGATTTTTATGGAAGACCCATACTTGTGAGGATGCGACGCAACCATATCACTTCGCACATAGATTCACGTGCCACGTGATATTCTACCTCTATTGATGAAATAGCAACCACCTGTTGCTTCTTGTTGGGCCAAGAGACAGGACCAGATCCAAGATGAAACAAATATCCTGAAGTTGATTTATGGTCATCATATGATCTGATATTTTTGGAGTCCGTGTATCCCTGTAAGAAGAATTTTTTGTTCCTCTTATATTCTAGGCCATATTCCATTATGCCACGAACATAGTGAAGAACGCACTTTGCTGCTTTCCAGTGTGTAGTCTTAGGCTCCTACATGAACCTCAAAAGATAGTTGATAGCAAATACGATATCTGGCCTAGTGTTGGTCAGATATATGAGACTCCCAATCAACTGGTGATAGAGAGTACCATCACCTGAGGTGAATCATCATATCGCGATAACTGAATTCTTGTTTCCATCAAATTTGACATTGGCTTGCAATCAGTCATGCGATATTTTTCCAATAGGGTCTTGGCATATTTTTATAAGACACTTTGATGTAGTGCTCCTTCTGGCTGACTTCTAGACCAAGACAATAATGGAGAAGTCTGAGATCTGACATCTCAAAGTATTGACACAAGTCTATTTTGACAGTAGAAATCATTGTTTCTAAACTCCCTATAATGAGTAGATCATCAATATAGAGTACAAGCAACACTATTTCAGAACCCTGTTTCTTAAAATAGAGGTTTGCATCTGAAGGACATCTCTTAAAACCATGCTACAAAATGTGATGATCCATTTTTATATACCAAGCCCGAGGGGCTTGTTTCAAACCATATAAATATTTTACCAATCTGCAAACTTTCTGCTATTGACCTTCCACTTCAAATCCTTCCAGTTGAGTCATGTAGACTTCTTCTTCGAGATCACCATTTAGAAAATCATTCTTGACATCTATTTGGTGTACTTTCCACCCATATTGCGCTTCCATAGCACAAAGAACTCGAATGGTTGTCATCTAAGTAGTAGGTGCAAAAGTTTCCTCATAGTCAATGCCTTCTCTTTGAGCATAGCCCTTTGGAAAAAGTTGGGCCTTATGCTTATCTATTATACCATCTAAATTATACTTAAATTTATACATCCATTGGTAGCCTATGGGCTTCTTTTCATATGGCAGATCGACAATCTTCCAAGTTTTGTTTTTCATCAAAGACTTATACTCTACATCCATAGCAGCCTTCCACTGAGGCTCACCAAGAGCAACTTGCACTGATGCGGGTTCAAGATCATCTATGTAAGACATAAATACCCTATCACTATCAATATTCATATATTTTGTATCTCTCTCTGGATCTACAAAAAGTTCCTCAAAATATTGACACAGCTCATCAACCCCAGTATTCTCTATTACAGCTTTCTCCTGTCGAGCCATGCTATGAGTACGAGGCCTATCCAATGTCAAATTTGGTAGAGTTGATAGATTAGAGTATTTGATTGTATTTGTATACCACTTTGGATTCTTCTTCTGAGGTGTTGAAGAAGATGAATACGGACCTCCAAATTTTGATGACGGAGATTTGTCAACCTTAGGTTCCACAAGGTCTAGGTATACATCTGATGTGGGTTCTGATGTGAAAGCCTCATCAAAAACTACATCTCTACTGATGTGTATCTTCTTGGTTAATGGATCAATCAAACAATAACCCTTAGAGTGCTCATCATACCCAAGAAGAATACACTTCAATGTATTTTCATCTAGCTTCTTCCTTTTCTCTTTTGGTATGTGCATGAAAGATTTACATCCAAAAATGCGTAGATGAGAAATGGAGGGTTTCCTACCACTCCATGCTTCCTATGGATTTATTTCTTGTAGAGCCTTTGTGGGTTCCCTATTCAACAGATATACTATTGTGATAATAGCTTCTGCCCAATATAGTTGCTCAAGACTAGCTCCTGTGAGCATGCAACAAACCATTTCCATGATGGAACGATTCCTCCTTTTAGCAACTTCATTTTGTTGAGGAGTATAAGCAGTAGTTAATTGTCGTGTGATCCCATTTTCTTTCAAGAACTCAGAGAATTCTTTAGATGTGAACTCCCCCCCTCTATCTGAGTGGAGGGTCTTTATAGAAGTCCCTAACTCCTTTTCAAAAGATTTCTTGAATTGCTAAAAGAAGCCAAATGCTTCAAATTTCAGTTGAAGAAAGAATACCCACATCTTTTGTGAGTAATCATCTACGAATAACTGAAAATACCTCATACCCCCACAACTGTTGGGAGTTAAAGGACCGCATAGATCGGTGTGAATCAACTCCAGAGGTTTATTTGCTCTTGTAGAGCTTCTTTCAAAAGGCACTCTATGTTGCTTTCCTGCCAAGCAGTCAGAGCAAACTGGTAAAGTGGTAGAAAGGGAAGGAATACCTTTTACCATTTCATACTTACTTAATTCAAGTAAGTAAACAGAACTCAAATGTCCATATCTCTTGTGCCATAGGGAAGTTGCCTCCTTTGTAGAGACTGTCATGGCTACATGTGGAGTAGAGATAGCATCTAAGGCAAATAAGCCATGCTTATATGAAGCAGTGGCAATGTTCTTACCTCTTCTGGTAATAGAACAACACTTCTTGCCTCCCTCAACACTAAAGTTCACAACCATATCTTTGTCCAGAATTTGTGTGATTGACAAAAAATTGTTTGCCAATCCTGGAACATAGAGAACTTTGTCAATCTGACACTTACCATCAAGAAGAGTGACTAAAATAGTACCTTCTCCCTGAACCTTGTAGGTTTTATCATCAACAATAGTGAGAGGTTTGCCCTCTTTGGCCTCAAAAGACTCAAACCACGATTTGTCACCAGTCATGTGCTTATTGGCTCCAAAATCAACATACCAGATAGGATCGATCCGCTTGGACACTGTGGTAGTCATGAGAACTTTGTGGGCTCTCTCAGAATCCATGTCAGATTCTTCAACAGCAACATTCACTTGTTCTTTTGTGGTTTGTTCTGGCATTTCTGTTTTGATTGTTTGTTCTTATGCCAACATATGTTTGTATCATGACATTATTTGTCATAGATCTTGCAATATCGCTTTTTCTATTGAGGTTGTTGAGTTTTTTTCTCTTTTGAATCCTTTTGTGAATTCCCTCCCTTCTGAAAATTATCCTTCTTCTAGTTCTGCCCTTTCCTGTTGATGTAGAGGGCAGTGTTAGAAGAATCATCTCGTTGTAGTTGGTGTGCCTCCTCCTCTTGAAGCATATTAACCAATTCTACAAAAGTAACTTTTCATTGTGACACCTGAAGGGAAGTGATCAACACCCGATAAGAATCAGGTAAAGCTCTCAATACAATTGAGGTAAGGAGCCTATCATCAACAGGTTCTCCTAAAGAATTTAACTTTGCTTTCAATTCAGACACTCTGCAAAGAAAAAATTCAACTGTCTCCCCCTGTTTCATGCTTAGACTGTGTAATTGATATTGAAGAAATAGAATAGTGGAATCATTCTTTCCCTCATATATAGTATTAAGGGCATCCCATGCCTCTTTACTATTCTCACAGTCAGCAATATGGGGTTGAACTTCATTAGCCACAACAAGCAAAATGAGCACCTTTGCTTTGCTATCTAGCTTGTCAAAGTCTTTTTGAGCAGTAGATGGAGTTGTAGCACCAACAGTAGATGAAGGTCTTGTTGTGGCTCTAGATACAACATTCCATAAGTCATCCATGACTAGGATAGCCTTCATCTTGTTTTTCCATGGTGTGTAATTAAACTGATGAGAATCAGTCATTAATTTTGCAAACATGGTGAAGGTTCCTTATAACACCAATTGGTCCCCATTTCGATATACCTTTTTCTAGGTCGTTATACCATACAAAATACTCGCCCTTATGTGAGGGAAACTATAGGTATTTAGAAATATAAAAAAAAATCACCCGCTCTTACATGAGGGAAACTATAGGTAATTTTTAGAGATCATACGATACATGGAACTTAAGCAGTACTGAAAGGGAATAATCTTGTTGATGGCACCTACCATAGAAAGTCTGCAATCCTCATGTGTGGGGCGTAACTTCCCCTAAAAACTTTGGATTTCAAAACTTTCGTCAGGATTTACGCCTAAACACGAACTATTAGGGTGATGGATGGAGTAAAAAAATGCAAAATGGCAAACTTATCTCTCCCCGACGATTTATAGAGAACAAGCTCATACGTCATTTTGGAAGCTATATTAGGCAGTGAATATAGTAGCGCAATCACGACAGCTTTACCTATAAGTTCTGGCCAGAGGTATCACAAATACCGAACGCAGTAGTGCAATAAATTGCACGAATGGGTTTTAATTATTCCAGGGACTTAGGAGTGAATTTCATTTTAACTTTTAATGTTATAGTGCAAAAAAATGAAATATGCAACATACAACATAAAAGTGCCCACAGAAATAACCCACTAGGTGTCGGGCATAGCCGAAAATGCACCTTTACAATAATGCCAAAATTGCTTTTCAAAAAATTACTCACTTTCCCCCTTTGATTTTTGGAAAAAAAATACCCTCGTAAAAAAAAATTCTCTTAACAAAGCATTTTTTTTATAATTATTATATATTTTTAAAGTTTAAAATAATAATAATAATTTATATAGTTTAAAAACTATGAAAATATAAATTAAAATCAAATTTTAATTTATATAGTTTAAAAACTATAGAAAAATAAATTAAAATTTTAATTTAACTAAAAAATAATAATAATAAAAAAAAACTTTAGAAAAAAAAAATTTACTACTTTTTTTTTTTCCTTTCCAAGGGGGAGTCGACGGGATTTGAACCCCCAACCTTGCAGGCTCCCTGAGCCTTTCCGCTTAGTCCACCACCAGGTGGACTAGCGGGCTGATCCGAAAGGATCAGGGACCCCCTCCTATTTGAGGAGGGTCCCTCAACTCCTTTCCCCTACACGGTCGCTTGGCCGCGGCTTCCTCCGTGGCTGGTGGCGGCGGGGGGCCCGCGACAGCATTCGTAGTAGGCGGTCGTGACGGCTGTAGCAGGTGGCTACGATGACTGAAAGCGACTATGGCTACAGTAGAAGGCCGCGATGGCAGGATGTCGCACGGCTGCTACTGCTGCAGGTGGTCGTGGCTGTTGTAGGTGGTCGCAGCTGCAACAAGTAGTGCACGCGGCCTGCGTCATGCATCACGTGTGATGTAGGGGAGGGGGGAGGGACGGCGCGAGAAAAAATCACGCTGGGGGGAGTGGCATGATAAAAAAATCGCACGGGGAGGGGGGGGTGGCATGATAAAAAAATCGCAGGGGGGGGCATGGTGTGATAAAAAAATCGTGCGGGGAGGGGGCGTGGCGTGGCCACGCGTGATAAAAAAATCACGTCACAACGGGGGGGGCACGTGATGAAAATAAAATCACTATGATAAAAAAATCACGTCACGATGGGGGGGGCGCATGATGAAAATAAAATCACGTGCGGGGGGGCACGCGTGATGAAAATAAATCACGCGCGATATCGCCATGGGGGGAGGGAGGGAGTGGCGTGAAAAAAACATGCACAGGAGGTGCGCAGCGCAGGTGGGGGGTCTGAGTTTTTTTTTTTTTAAATGCGTGCACAGAAAAAACACGCACAGAGAAAAAATATTTCTTAGACCAGCACTGGAAAAAAAATGATTGTATCGTCCAGCAATCTTCCACTTCCTCCAAAAAAAATGTCTGCTTTTCTCCAGACAAGACCAGCTCTAAAAAAAATGTCACGTCCTCTCTCTCTCACCCTTCTGGCTCTGATGCCATGTTGAAATAAATCGAACAACATTCTATTGATTAGAACCAGCTTAAATATTACATTGAGAGCCTAGATTAGCTCGTAATCGTAGGATCTAATCAACAACTTAAGTCTGTAAATAAATAAATTAAAATAGACCAAATATTATTACTCTAACAATAGCGTAACTAATCTAGGTAGTTAACTAACTACCCTATCAACATAAATAAAGTAATAATAAGAATTACTTTAGTAAATCTAACATAAACCATCTGAAAGCTTGATCGATCGAACATAAAGCACTTTTCCTGATGAAAATTACATCATTGATCGAAATAAGGAAAGGGTCAACCGAAATTCAAGAGGTCAATGAATCGTTTGGTTGATAAATAACACAAGTTAGCCACCCAAAGCCAAGCGAAAATATCATTTAACCAAAGAATAGCATTGGTCGATCGAATAGCTATGAGGATCAATCGACCCAAGTAATGGTGTGGTTAAAGCACATCCATTGAATTTTTTTATCGAAAGAGGACACACGCTAAATATTGGTGGCCAAGAAAATCATAGCCATGAGAATATCACCGATCGAATGTGATCAACGATGCAGATTTATCGAGCCAAATAAAGGTAAATTCAACAAAAATCAAGGTACACCATAATTTAATTTTACATGCATGATGTTTAATTGAAGATTAAATTTATAAACTGATCCCCTCAATAAAATCTAGTACAAGCTTTTTCTTAATGCAGCACATGCAAAAGTACCCTAAACCATTCAGTCGAATAATGACATCCAATGACTGAAATCTTCATTCGTACGAGATCAAAGGGATCCGCGACCAAAAACACACAGTTAGTGAGAACCAACCGGCCAAAGGAAGAACACTCCAAATCTATCGATCGAGTCTCGACCAAACACAATACTATCTCGATCGCTAGAAGGATCAATAAAAAACTATCAGAATTGGAGCAAAGAAAAAATCATCTATTGTTCGGACAATGATTAGTAGTCATGAATACCTATGCAATATGGTACCAAATGACACATGTCAATTAGTTGATAGCACGCGTACCTGAGGGATCTCTAACCTAAATAAGATCAGTGCTACATCAAAAGTGACCAAGACTAATACAACTGAAGGCCGATTTAAAGGTTGATGAGTGCAGATTCTACTTTGAATTCCTACATCCAGATTATGCAAAATCGTTGAAGAGGGAAACAAACCATGACAGGATGATTCACTCAAAAATAGTGGGGTGGTGAGATAAAATAGGTAAACCGATTAATGGACAATTTTAGCCAAGTCAAAATATTTTAATTCTTCATACTACATGAATGAAGATAGTATAAGGATGTGAATCCTCATATGCTAAACAAGGGAAGGATAGCCCGTAAATCACATGATGATAATGAACAGTCAAATTAAGTCAAAACCGTTAGGTTGAAGTAAACCGAATCATTTCTAGATCAACAATAGTTCAGGTAGTTACAAAGCCGCTACAACTATAAGAAGGACATCTATAGCTAGAATAAGGATTGAGCTTTGATATAGTATATTTTTCCTTAGAGGTATACTCAAGTGCTCATTTTTTTCTGTTGTATCCCCTTTGTATTTCTTCTTCTTTTTCATCCCTTATTCTTCACTTTTTTGTGCAGGTATTGATAGGAAAGCACCCAAGAAGATGAGAATATTTTAAAATTATTGAGCCAGAGGTCTAGAGACTCGATTGTTGCAATATTCAATGGAAAAGTGAAAGGTCCTTGTTACTATATTCAAATGAGTATCTTTATTGTATTTATATTTCAGAGTTCAATGGTTGTTGCAAGCCAACCCTTCATGTAATCATCTTTCAAATATTAATACAATTTTGGGCTTCTTTTCTATTATTTCCTTGTCTTCAATCTTGTGTGTATCTTCATTATGGGTTACATTATTTGAACGCATAGTGAAAATTTCTTTATTTGTTCAAATTTTATGTTTATTACGATATTCAAATGAATGTAATTACACCAATAATTTATTTCTCCGTTCTCTTTATTTTTATTAAATTATCATTAAATCCTACTATAATAGCCCAAAGGATTAAGGCACTAGTCATACATAAGGTATAATTAAATTGTTATTATTCTAGTTGTTATAATTAATGTGCACTATGCCTACTTCTAGTTTGACACTTATCATATTTCTTTGACACTTGTCATGTCTTGATATAGGCCTCCTACCTATATATGTAATCACTTTTCAGTTGTAATATATCTCATAAATTTGATCTCAACATTTGGTATCAGAGCTTCAGGTGTTCTCTGTCCTTGTGAGCTTGAGAGGCGATTTCCCTCATGGAAATACCCCCTCCCCCATTCCCCTCCTCATTTTCCCCTCATTTTTTCCTCCATTCCTTCCTTCTCAAAAATTTTTAGGGAGTATGCTCTCCACTTTTGTGGATCAAAAACTAGAAGACCAAAAGGAGAAGGAAAGGATTTCATGGCTGCCCCTGAAGCTTCAAGCTTGGAGCCATGAAACTATTTTAAAAAAAAATTATGGGCTTCCTTATCGCCGTGAGCTGGCGAGCAGCGACGAATCCTATTTTTTTTTTGTGAATCGCAAGAGCCTGGTGGGAAGAGGACATATCTACTTTGGTGAAACTACACAACCAGATGCAATGTTGCAAATCGTGTCCGCTAATGGCGCATTTGTTTCTATCATATGGATTCCTTGAGAATAAGATCTTTGGCACTATTTTTTTGCTGTATTTCATTTTATGAGGCGATTTGTGACAAATCTGAGAAATGAAGCTTCATTGAATGGAGCAGTTGGAGCACATGGAGTCGTTCTTCATAAGAATGCAAGTTTTTTAATTTACTACAACTGCGACGTCTATGGCATATTTTTTTAATGAAACTGTGTGCTGGTGCTGGTTCACATCAAAACACAGGTGCCAATACGTGCACTGGAGCTCCATGTCAAGATGATTTGGCAAATGGCCAAGGAGAAGCCCACGTCACCTGTTTATGCTCTTCACATCGATGCTGCTAAAGAAATAGGGTTAGGTTTTTTATTACCGTTCTATGAAGCTTGTATTTAATTATGACCATTCCATACAATGTAGTTGGATATCCCCACCGTGTGGTTAAGTGTAGTCCGAAAATCTATTGATTCATGCTACTCGTTAACAAATATATTGGCACTATTGACAGACGACATGCATCGAAGGAAGACATAGTTGATCGTCGTGGTTTTGTTAAGCTTGGTTAATTTTTTTATTTTTTGTGGTTTATTTTTGTAGGCATAATAGATTTCCTGAGTAGTTATTGATTGGTCATGATTCGTTCTTCCTTTTTAGGAAATATAAATAAATATTCGAGCTCGACTCCCTTCTATAGCATGCATGGAGACCTATTTTATGAAGCAAGAACGACTTGTCAATACCTATGCTCAAAAGTGCAAAAGAAAACCATTAGGCAGTGCTCTAGTCGTTGCATATTGATTGCCACTTTGTGTTGGAGGCGATGCAGGCCAAAATTTCTTCTTTGAACGTGTGAATTCTATGGTAAACTATGATGCAGGGAAATTGATGATGCGTCATGATGTATTTTCTCGGCCAGGAGAGAATGTAGTCTAAGAATGAATTTGTGATGGTTCCATTTAATGAATTTGTGGTGGTGTTGCGTGGAGGTCCGACCTATTTTTTTTGTATGTGCTGGAAACCTGATGGTATAGGAACAGCTGAAGCAACACTGTAGAGCCTTCATTCTATTGTACACGGAAGCCATTTTTTATTTTCTTGCATTGGATCATTGCTGTATTGATTGGCTTAATGATGCAAAAATTTCAAATTGGCCAACACATTATGCTTTCATGTCAAGCTTGAATTCGTTTGGCTTGAAATTTATCCGTTTGAACACTCTACAAAGACGAATGTTTGTTACCGGGAGAATCACTTGTGAGATCAAAAATTTGATATTTGTGCTTGTGAACAAGAAGACACTGTTGTTAGATCTACGGGTTCTCCCTGGTTCTTCAAGAAAAAATTATAGTCAACTGTTGCGTTGCTATTTCAAACGGAGTTGAGTAGTGCTCAACGTCATGCCAAAATTTCATAAATTTTAGCCTATTTTTACGTGAAGAAAGAAGATGGTGTTTTTTTGTATTTTTGGTGTACCAAAAGCTATACGACGCACAAGCCCTAGAGGTATTGTTATGAGATCTACTATGATGTGGACGATGTGCTGTGGAGGGAGACACAGAGACATCATGATTTAGAGCTGCAAATAATTCAGGTCCCCAGCGACAGATAATGAAGTGTAATTTATTCTGTTGTGATGAAATATGAGTGCATTATGGTAACAGAGAGAGGAGTGACTTCAAGAAGTGCGTCAAAGATACTAGTAGAGAGCTATTTTTTTTTCATGGATCCATGTGAGGTCTTGAGGTGTTCGACCAATTGTGAGCTGGACTCGCTGTTCCAAGATTGTCATCGGTAAGTCTGGCTCCATGAATTTGTGAGCATGTTGCTCGAAGATCTGTATGAGAATCATTTTCTATTTCTTTTGTGGTGTTGTGTTTACCTCCTTTCATGAGAAATTTTTGGCATTACCTACTCTTTCTAGTGTGATAGTTAATGCATGTGTTGAGTTATGAAAAGTCCCACTGTTATCATTCTAAAAATTCTGACCGTTACTTTTATATCGTGATTTTGCTACAATCAACATGAAATAAGTGCGAGTGACGATGGCGAAGCCCACGAGAGTTGATTAGCTCGGTTGTAGGGATGTGATGCACCAATATCATGAGCTCGAGATTAACGTAGAATTTTACAATGAAAATGCAACATTGGGCGTGGAGTTTTTTTTATTTTTTAATGTTGATATTGTTTGATGTTTGTTGGAAGGCGTAGGCTCTAAAAAGTTTCATCAATCCCGAAGACTGCGAAGCAAGCGCTTTGCACTGCGGCGGCCCGCAAAAAACATCTTTGGTCAAATGATTTTTAATTAAATATAATCTCACGGGAAGGCATTTTAGTAGTGGGGGCACATTTTATTGTATGGCCAAGGATGATGGCCCACTTTAATGCAAGGGGATAATTTATTTTAATTGGAGGGCAACTATTTTTTAAAGTGGTTTGCAAGGTAGTATTTATGATCGATAATATGGCTAATTTTGACATTTTTTATGTCCACGTGGAAGTGGAAATGCCACCTAAAAATAATTTGAAATAATATTTTAATTCTACCTTATATACCACTGTGAGTGATGCCAAGAATATTCCAAGGGAATATTATTTGATGCCAGGAATATTTTAGATTCCTGATGATTGTTGTTTTCTCACAAAATGAAGGTCCCATTAAGAGTGGAACATAGGGGTATTTATAGTCATCAAGAAGGTTTTTTCGATACGGACACATTGGTGGTGTTCAATTGTAATTTTGAGGTAGTCTCATAAGCATTTTTTAGTCTCAAATTTTTGTACCTTGGAGTGCACTCTTGATTGTACCCGACACTCCCAAGACAAATTGTATGTGATCCTTGTACCTAGTCACCTTATCTATAACACTTGGAAGATGTAGCGGTTGGTTATCCATGCATTCTGGTGGGATGAGGAGGTCACCATAAGGACACCTACTCTAGGGACTACAAACATAGACACCCTAGACTCTATCCGAGGACTTTTTTGGATCTACTTTTGAAGACTACAGACAAAGACACTTTAGAAGATTCTCTTCTATTCTTCTTTCTTATTCTCCTCCACATTTGGATCTATGGCTCATTTTTATTATATTTCATGGCTCGTATTTCTTTTGTATTAAGGTGTATTTTTGGAAAATACCGACACCTTATGATTGAATTCACCATGAGAGGAGATGATATTCATGGTGAATCTAGTCAATGACTTGTGAGAGGCAACATACCTGGAGGATGACTTGCAGAGGCAACAAACCCAGAAGTGGCTGACCCTGAGGCACACATGATGACCCTGAGGCACTTAGACGACTGGTTCAATGGCAAAAGATCCAAGAAATTGGTTGACCCTATGGCAACAGATCGAGATGTATACACTGTTGATCTAGCATTATTCACAACTAGAGATCCAAGCGCAAAGAGCACGAACCTAGACCAAATCATGTAATAAAGGAGGATGATAGGGTTCTTTTAGAGAAGTCAACATTAAGGGGGAATGTTACCTAATGTTGACTTATTTTTTTTCTATAGTTAGGATAGTGCACATTAAGGGGGAATGTTAGAATTAATGTGCACTATGCCTACTTCTAGTTTGATACTTGTCATATTTCTTTGACACTTGTCATGTCTTGATATAGGCCTCCTGCCTATATATGTAATCACTTTTTAGTTGTAATATATTTCATCAGTTTGATCCCAACACTAGTTTAGTCAAAATTTGTAAAATATTTAATTCACCACGATAAATCTAAAAGAGCATGAACATAAAACGTTAAAAATTTTAAGTTCACCTCTAGGGCATCCTTACCATACCTAGTCTGTTTAGAAAATATTGAAGAACTGTATTCCCAGGTTAAAGAGGCAGGTCGACCTAGGTGTTGTAGGTGAGTTGGAGAGGAGAGGGCAATCCTCCAAGGGAGGTCCCAAGTTCAAATATCCACCCTACCAAAAATTTGAATTGGGTATTCAAAATCCAATTGATAATGTTGGTGCGGGAAGGGTCGGGTGCGACCCCCGGGTGACTTTGACGGTGTAGAACCCCCTGTTCCTGGTCTCTCAGACCAAGGCGGCTCTGCAAGGGGTTTTTCGCTTAAAAAAAAAAGAGGCAGGTCGACTAGAGCCTGTAGTTGCTCATTGGTAGTATGTTTTCCTATAGCATGACATCTTATCCCAAGGATGTAGGAAAAATCCCCAATAATTTCTAAACTCCCAAAGGTCATATATTTTGCTTATATAAGTGTTTTGAGCCTTTCTTTGTTAAATTGCATACTTTTTTTACCTCTATAGATTAGTGACATTAGTTCAATGACTTGTTACTATTTTTATAATATTTGTCTATGCAAAATAGACACATTTGGTATTCTTTCCAATGTAATTTTATCTCTAATAGTTCATTGGCATGACGGTTCACATATTTGCTCTATCTAAATCATGTATGATTTAAAAACCTTCTTCTATAAGAATTTCATAGGTTCAAAACTCATTTTCTATCATTTATTTTATCACAATAGGTTTTATGTCTTCATGGAGCACCAAATATTTAACTCCAATTGAGCACTTAGGTATAGTGGTTGGTTAGTTGCATTGTATTTGAGATGGTTAAAATTCCCCATGTTTATCTTTTTCTTATCTCATAGTCAATGTTTACTCTAACTTCAAAAAATCATTAGTGTGGTGATCAGTAATATTTTAGGCTACAAGAGGAGTAGGCTTTTAGATGATGAACATAAGGTATTTCTTATTTTTATGGACCTTTTCTAGCCATTGGGGTTGATTACTCAAAGAATTACCTAGTATTTCATGATCAATTGAATTCTCATGATATGGAGGATAGATTGTGGTCACCATATTGAATGTTAAAGATCTCCTCATGGATGCTCAACATATTGATCCAAGAGGTGGAGTTATGGCTTCATGTTTAAGGAGAGGTTGATCTAGTTCATGTACCTTTGGTAAGAGAAGATAGTAGGATGAATTGGTTCATACAACTATTCATTATAGGGGGAGATGTATAATCTCTAATGTCTTCTCTTCTTGACCCCATAGTTCAAATTATAGGGGGTGTTGAAATATTTGTAATCTAACCTTATTATGTCAACATTGACAATGATGAAGTACTTATGGGTGCACTTGATATAGCCTATGGACAAGTGTTATGTAAGCCTTCAAGTACTCTCTATGTAAGCATACATGTATTCTATATATAAGCCTATGGTCATATTTCTATGTAAGCCTATGGGTACCCTTCATGTATTCACCATTAATGATATTGGTAAAAATACATTTTTATGGATAACCTTAATTAGAGGATGTAATTTATTTATTATATTGTAATTTAACCTCTAATTCAAGTTATGCCAACTTGAGTTTAAAATTTAATTAGGGATTTAGTATCACTATAAATATCCCCCAATGACGGATCCATTATATCAATTAATGATATGTGATATATTCGGATGCATAGAGGTGTCCACCTCTTGTTCCTTCTTCCCTTTCATGTCATTTATCTCTTTCTCTATTTTTATCTATATGTTTTTCTTGTGTTCTCTTCACCTTTTTTCATATGATTGTGGTGAATGTACATTTCAAGATGTTTCTAGAAAATAATGTGAATTCTAACATAATACCTCATTAGACCTAAAAATCAATGAAGTTGCTTAAAGGATTTAGGTCTGGTCCAATCTTGCATGGATTTGATATTGTTAGGATCCACCGTAACCCCCTTCCTAAGATATGATATGTCCCAAGTATCCTACCTTATTGACCCTAAAAGAACACTCAGGACTCTTTGACTAATAGTTGTTCCTTGTGTAATAGGTGGAGAACTTGGTTAGCCTAAATTAAATGAGCTTCCAAGGACTTGTAAACTAAGATATTATCAAATAAGACTAGCATAAACTTACATAAAAAAATGATAAATTCATGAGGCTCTAAAAAGTAGAAGGGGCATTAGTAATATCGAAGGGCATGACTAAGAACTCATACTAACCCTCATGCATGTGAAAATTAGTCTTGGGTATATCCTCTTCTCTAACATTAATTTGATAAA
The DNA here is from genome assembly GCA_028583015.1 of Wollemia nobilis. Taxonomy (NCBI): domain Eukaryota; kingdom Viridiplantae; phylum Streptophyta; class Pinopsida; order Araucariales; family Araucariaceae; genus Wollemia; species Wollemia nobilis. The sequence continues at coordinate 2,580,460 of JAQPPZ010001870.1, forward strand.
ATCCATAGCACAAATCAAGCTTAATAATGACCACCTTGTAAGGAGGAGGTTGGATTACATGGAGACAAATGACCTTGTCATTTTCCACCCATTTGGCATACAATTGATGTAGACTAATAGTAACATTATCAGCTTGTGAGAGCCATTGTGCTCTCAATATGACATCTACACTACCCATATTCATGGCAAGAAATATGGATAGACTAAGTATAATCTCCCATCTAGATGCTAATATTTATAATATGACCCACATGTTGAGCCATGTCCCCATTTGCAATTAATACTTGGAATGTGTCTTGGGTTATAGTATTGGTATATAGTCCTAAAGACTTCATTATTTTGCTATCAATAAATTGCGTACTACCTAAATAGATCAACATATTCACATGTTGACATTTGATAAAGTCTTAGATATTGATGGTATGGTGAGCCTAGAGCCCCATTAGGAAAACATGGAGAGATCCATGGTATCAAACTTGTGCTCAAAATTTCCTACTTTTGTCAAGAACTTCTATTATGAAGAATCTTGAGCTTCATCCTTTCACATTGATATTTTTTTAATTTCCACTAGAACGTTATGTGGCCCTTCATAAGCTTTATCTCAATATGGCATGAATGATATTTGTAACAAAAGAATCCTTGGAGACACTCATCGTTATGATTATTTTAAATAAGGTTGTTATGGGTTGAAATCATGTCAAGGTTGGGGATAGAACAATTGGAGCTTCTTTTCTTTTGCTAGAGCTACATGTTCTACCTCCTTGAGAGTGTATAGATCATGCATATTAACCTTCTACCAATTTTCACCATTAAGACCATGATGGAAGGCTAAGACCACCACTGCTAGATCCAAATGATAACTATAAGTAAAAAATATTATGAACTCTCCATATATTCCTCCACTAATCTCATTCACTTGGTTTGCATCAAATAGACCATATACAAAGTAGAATAACCCTTGTCAAAGTTATAGAGAAATAATATTTTAAACTTTGGTTAAATAAGAGAGTTCGTAGATCGATAGAGCTCCCATAGTAACCAATGATAAGCATGGTTTCCCAAGTTAGTAGTATTCAATGTGACATAACCTTCTTTAGACACATGGTGTAGTTATATGATGATATCCATCTTGGTTTTCCATATGTGAGAATCCATACCCTTAAATATTTAGGATATATATAATGAGAACATCATGAAGCCAAGAAAGAAGATTAATAACACCTTCTTTAGAGGGATCAAGATCAATAGCAAAACTTGAGTTAAATCCACCCATAACTATAAGAGTGATCTTGATAGCATAAGGATCCATGTGGTTGCCATGAGAACTTAGAGGTATGTGATTGAACAATGATTACTAAAAAATATCGATATCATGATATTGGTGATCCTTCAAATATAATTCTCACTACATATCTTGTGGTTGCTTTCAAGAGATCTATTGGAGCTCTTTGTGAAGAGAATACTTTATAGAGGCAGGATCTAAATGATATTGAATGGAACAAAAGGGACATCTACGTTTTAACTTGAGTATCCATGATGAAGGCATCCAATTTTACTAGGTTGGAATGCTCATTTTTTTAGGTACCTCTAATTGGTAGTACTTTACCCAATACAATTATCGATAGGAAGACGTATAGTAGGAGGAAGAGAATTTATGGTACCTAAAGAAGAAAGGACATGTGGATCAAAGCAATTGATACCTATGGGAATGTTATGATGCTTACCAAGATTTTTGGTTTGATGTTTCTTTTTCTCATGCACATGCCCTTGGGATGATTGGTGCACTATAAATACCCATTGCGTTGCAACCAGCCAATATAAGCAATGAGTTCATTTATATATCAGGATCCAAAGTAAAAGTTAAAATATTTCTTTTTAGCACTTTTAAAAAGATGTTGCTAGATATACCCCTTATTATGTTTGGCTCAAAGAGATGATTGCAATGAGATAGGTCTCTTACAACAATCATAGTACCTCTGGTACTCTTTCTATTTTAGTTTGGAAAAATAAAACGATGACTAAATCACAATATTATAGAAGAAAAATGTGTTAAAAAATGGAACCTAAAAAAATTGACAAAAATTATCTAAACAACAAGAAGCATATTTAGCTATCTAAAGGTCTGAAATGGTTCACACAACCTTCTATTTCATTTTTACACCACTAGAGTGTGCCAAAATCAATACTCTAATACCATTTATAGCAAAATAACTTCCAAAAATACAACAATAGCAATTCAATGATGTGTAAGCACTAGTATAATAAATTATATTTAATGCCAACAAACTTATAAAGCATGTTATAGATTTCTATATTTATAAATCAATACAAATCCTAATCACTTATTGAGGACAAAGTCTCATATATGCAACAAAATTGATTTAAGATTAAAATATAAAATATAATCTCAACTATAACATAAATCTTCTATTTATAGACTAACCCTAATACTCAAAAATTAACTAACCTAATATTAAAACCTTAACCAACAATAATAAAAATAATCAACATAACTATATTAAAATCATTATGTTGTTACTTGTCTATAAGTGTGGAAGAGACAATTTACCTAGTAATAGGTGTGGAAGAGACAATTTCATTCTTTATAGGTATTAGATATTGAGGTGTTACTTATCTATTTAGTTTTTATGCTCAAGCATATGGAATTTACCTCATATTTTCCATTTGATAGGGATGAATAGTTATTTCGCTCTTAGTGGACCAATACTAATTTCTACTAAGCTTGACACTCTAAATATTTATGAGCATGGGTGTTATGGTGGTTGTGTTATTTTCTATTTACCTTTGTTGTCAAGAAATTTGGGTGACGTTAGATTGGATGGTGCACAAGGTCCCTTAGGCATAAATAATATAGGCTAGAGAAAATTTGGCAACTTTTATTTTGGAGTCGATGTCCATTATGAAATGGTAATTAGAGCTTTGTCAGCTTTTGATTTATCTACAAATTTTGATGCAAGATAGTATCTCTTCACTAGACAACCAAATAGAAATGAGATTTGTCTTAGTCTAAATATGGTAATATAGGTTCTTAATGTACTTAATTATTAAGTATATCTCATATTTTTAATGGGAATGCAATTGATAAGATCATTGAACCTGTTAGTGTATAATTGGACACTTTGGTCTCTACATTGCCATAATTACTAAAAGCACATGCACTTGTATTTGTAATGGCATAAGGGATACAATCATACATATTCATGAAGTATATCTAGAAATATGTGAGATTTCCTGACTCTTCGAGCTTGTTACTCATGGCTTCTCACCACTTAAAAACCAATTCTGATATATACAATGCTATGAAGGTAATTTTGTTAGTGTTAAAAATGAATTAGTAATGTTGTATACCTCTAGCAATTGATGCTAGGTGTATAATTTATTTACATTAATTTAACCTAAGAATAATAAAATGTTGATGTTGGTTTGCACCTTTGGAGGTCCTTGACTCTTGAATGGCATAGGGTTAGCAATTGTATATGGGGTTCCTAATTAAAGCATGAGATCCTAAAACTTCCCAAATAGAGTTCTCTTCTTATGCATATTAAATCATATTCTTGACATCCTAAGTTTTGGTCTTATATCAACATATTGAATCCATCATTGCTTGAGTTCCATTTGAAAGGCAAGATGCTTTAGGGTACTTAGATGCAAAACATGGGGTGATGCATTACTTTTTACACTAATAACACTTGTAGGGAGACATCTAGTGATGGAACGTAGTGGAAGGTCTTACATTGAGTAAGGATGCCTGTAATGGATGATGATATTGAGGAATCAGGAGAAGAGTGAGGAGTGATATGTATTAGCCTCTATTTTTTGAATTAGAATATGCTCCAATATAAACTTATTTCATGTATTAGAGTTCTAATACAATTGTGTAGAGGATAACTCATAGTACTAGTTAGTGGATCCTTTAAGTGTAGCCAACATGATGTTGCAATATATTTTTGTATACTAATTGGTTGGACCTGGTGGCTAAAATGGGTTGGAATGTCACCTCCAATGATGGTCGTTTGTGGTGCCAAATATTGAAGGCCAAGTATAACTTTGACTCTTTCATTTTTGATTTTCTCTCCTCTGGTGGTTCAACATTCTGGAATAGCTTGATGAAATCTAGGGACTTCATTAATCTTAATAGTAGATGGATTATTGGTAATGGGAGGTAGGTAAATTTTTGGTATGATGTATGGTTGAGAGATCATCCCTTGAATGAAGATGCTCACTTTCGGGACGTAATTGATGGATCTAGGATTGTAGGCTTGGTGAAAGTTGTGGATTTTACTAAGGTTCATGGTAATAGAACAGTCTGGTCCAATCCTCTGAGGATGGTCAGGAATGCAAGGGATTCTTATCTTTGGTCCTTGCTTATGGAGGAACTTTATCTTTATGTTGTTTGGCAAATTAATGTGGAGGACTGCCTGATTTGGAAGGCAGACAGTGTTGGTTCTTACTATGTGAAGACTGCTTATGAGGTCCTCATCGAGGATGGGGATGGTTTTTTCCCCTAGGGCTCAATCTAGCTAAAGCACTTAACTCCCAAGATTAATATGTTTTTTTGGTTGGCTACTCAAAATAGGATTCTTATTGGTTGAGAATATTCACAAAAGAGGTTGGTGTTTAGTAAAAATATGCTACATGTACAAAGAATCTTGGGAATCTACTTCACACTTACTTCTTAACTGTGAAGTCTTCAAGGGGATTTTGTTATCATTCCTCAGGAGACTGGGTGTTAGTTGGGTTTTCCCCAATTTAGTGTTGGATTGTATTTTACAGTGGGTTCCCCCCTTCTCGTCGCCTAAACTTAAGTGTTTTTGGAGATTTCTATTACCCCATGTTATGTGGGTTTGGAAGGTGACGAACACCCAAGTTTTTAAGGATAAATATTTTTCATCTTATCATTTGAGTGTTCATATTCTAGGGAATATTGTATAGAATGTCTTGTGTGCTTGCAAGTTTGAGCTACAGGAGGCCTTCATTCCTAACAAATTTTTTATCGAACAAAGTCTTGGTTTTGGGCACATTGATCGCCCTCCACCAACTCCTGATCCTAGAAGTTTGGTTCGTTGGATCCCTCCACCTGCGGGTTGGTATAAATTGAATTTTGATGGGGCCTCTAAAGGTAACCTCGGGTTGGAAGGTGTTGGAGGGGTCATTTACAATGATAGAGAAAATTTGGTCCTTGCATATTCCAAACACATTGGAGTGAAATTTTCTCAGTTTGCTGAAGCAAAGACTGCATTCTTAGGTTTGTCCCTGTTTAGAAATTTTGGTTTTTGTAGAGCTATCATTGAGGGTGATTTGTTAAACATTATCAGGATGCTCAACAGTTCTTGCCATGTCAGTTGGAGGGTGGTTAATTTGATTGATGTGGTCGTGAGTTTTTCTTGATATGTGGATGATGTTTTGATAAGGCACATTTTTAGAGAGGGAAATTCTACTACAGATTTAATGGTGAATATCGAGATAAATCTTCAGGGATTTTTGGTTTGGCAGAGGGATATCCCTCCTGAGATCATCCGTTGCATTCATAATGACCTTCATTAATTGGTGGCAGATGGTTGGCATATTATTGTTGGGGTGGATAGGACTTTGGATTGGCCATCGTAGTATGTGGGTAGCTATTATTCATTCCCGTAGTATTTCTGAGGTGATTTTTTTTCAAATTTTAAAATTCAATTTTCTCCTGTCTTGTTACCATTGTCAAAGAATGTATCGAAGAGTCTCTAGCTTTCTTTGGAAGGTGTTCTCTACCCAGAGTTCTCTTATTTTTTGTATCGGATACGAGCTTTAGTTTGCATACTGGTCTATATTTCTGCTAAAGGGTTTGGGGTTTGATGATGAGGAACTCTTTCATCGAGGATGTTAAGAATCTCTGGCATCCCCCGTTGCTTATTCGGGTATGGAGGGCCTTTAAGCTAGTTGTAATATGGAGGATGGCGATACACGTAAGTCTTTTCGGATTATTGGTAAAAAGAAGGATTTGGTAGAATCTTCTCCTCTTTCCAAAGTAGATGATGTTTAGGTTCTTCCTAGACCCTCCATCAAAGATTGGTCGATGGCTGATGTTTTGTACACTTGAATTTTTAAGTAAAAACCCAAAACCAAACCAATACACTATCTAAATGATTAAGTTTTTAAATAATTTAACTTTCTCGATCTTTATAATTATACAAACGTAGTTAACAAAATTTTATAATATAATACATGGAATAAATCATTTTTTGTTTTTCACACCTTGTTGGGCAAAAATATCTAGCCGTATGTTGTGAGGTCTGAACCCAACCGTTCATAACTAATGCATGTGTTGTCCCCCGTTTTTAATCGTGAGGGGGGATTCCATTCGCAAGAACAAAATCATTCATACAGTTTCAGTTAAAAAATTACTTATTAAGTGAGACAAATTACAATTTTTTTTTTAATTCAAATTTTTACGTGAAAACCCAAACTTTTAAAGTCAAGCACGATATCAATTTATGCCCGAGATTGGTATACATAAATTTTTTTTAAAAGGAAGAGGAAGGTGTCAATGTTCATTGTCTATCACTGACCTTTAGGACACGGCGAATCCAATTTGCTTAACCTAAAAATATGAAAAAACGAAAAGAATTGAATACGAAGTTCAAAATTGTCCTGACGTCCTTCACAGAAAAAACTTAAACTTGTAATTAATATTTAGCAAAGGTCAACGCCATACAACATCCTTACAATCACAGATAACATTGCACAATTTGATCCTCTGCTGAGACGTGCAAATCCGATGTTCCTTTGTATACAATTCAACAAAAAATAAAATAAACGTAGCAGAGAAATACGGTCTATGTTACCTAAGGCTGATCGATGCGCTGAAAGAAGGGTGGGAATCTGAAACGAAGGAACCATAATCATCCATGATCTCTCTCAGAGGCAAAGGCCTATCCGGAATTTCGGGAATGTCAGCGTCTCCCTCCAACATCTTCAGAGCCTCCACAATACTTGGTCTGAATGCCACCATCACGTGTGCACACATTATTCCCACTAAAACAAATCTTTCCATCATGCTCTTAGACCCACTGTTCCGGATTCTTTCATCTACAACTTGGATGGTTTTGTCTGCTTTTACAAGCTTCCATGCCCAATCTGTTTTGTCTGCTTTTACAAGCTTCCATGCCCAATCTGTGATCAGATAATCCGAGGCCAAAGCCACGGAATTATCCAGGGCTTTTCTGCCGCTCATTATCTCCAGCAGAACAACGCCAAAACTGTAGACATCGCTTCGATCCGTAAGCTGACCATAAAGAGCATATTCCGGAGCCAGATAGCCGTGCGTTCCTGCTATTCTCGTTGTCATCTGCGATTGCCCCTCTGCAGTAATCCTTGCAAGCCCAAAATCTGCAATGCAAGCGTTCATTTGATCGTCCAGCAGAATATCTGTGGTTTTTATATCTCTGTGATATATAGCTGGTTGGATGCCATGATGCAGATAAGCCAATCCTTTGGCAGTGCCGATGGCTATGTTCTTGCGCTGCTCCCACCTTAAAGCGGGCCTGTTCTCATTTCCCCCTCCAAAAATATGTTCATCCAGGCTTCCGTTAGCCATGTAGTCATAAATCAGAAACCGCTGGCGCCCCTCGTCGTCGTCACTGGCAACAGAGAAGCCTCTCAAAACCACCAGGTTCCGGTGCTTGATCCTGTTGATTATCTCCACCTCGTTTCTAAATTCGGAGTCTCCTTCGGAAGTGCAGTTTCTAATTTTCTTCACCGCGATCTGTCGATCGTCGGACAACGTTCCCTTGTACACCGTCCCAAAACCGCCCTGCCCGATAACGTTGGTTTCACTGAAATTGTTGGTGGCATCTTTGAGCTCTTTCATGCTGAACCAGACTGCGCCGGTGTTGGACCTGACCGTCCCCCGCAAAATTCTTCTGTTCAGTCGTACAAAATAAAAGTGCTTGGCCTTACCGTGCATCCTCGCCCACAAGAAGTATCCGATCCCTAAACTGCAGAGCAGAAGGAAGCAAACGATAGCGCCCATAAAACTGTAGAAGAAAACCCGTCGCTGAGATGTGGTCTTTTGCAGAAAAGGCACGCGGAGAATACAGGAAGCAACACCCCTGTTTGTAGGCCCAAAATCATTTGCCACACCCGCAGCGTACAGACATACGAAGTAAAAACATTTCCGACTTGTCTCTTCCGTAATGTTGTTAATCATGTTCTGCAATATCTTCTGAACGTCATCTCCGCTACCATAGCATGATTCGCACGCGGAGACTGGAGAGAGATCTCCTTTGCAGGCCGTGTCCAGCGATGTCTGTCCGAGTTTATCAATCCATTGTTGCTTCGTCTGTATGCCGGCGCACAGGTCGGGACTCGACACAAACTCGGATGTATCATTGAAAGAGCGTTGGACCACGTCTGATGGGAGTCCCAGAGAGGTGAGCTTTTGCTGAAATGTGTCGAGGCAGGCAACGACAGAGGCATTGTCGGGGAGCTCGAACATGGATTCATCTCGCAAATATTGGGCCAGCCCTACGCCAAACACACTTCTCAATGTGTTACCACAGTTGGAGAGATCCGTGGAAGTTTGAATGGATCGACAATAAGATGTGTTCCAGGACATTTGAGTAATATAATCGAGATTGATAGGGCATGCAGCATCGGTAATACCCACACACAGAAATACCGACAATGTTAGGATTACTTTCATCTTCCTTTCCCAACCGACACAGATTAATTCCATCCGCAAGGAAATGGATTACAATCTTACCCTAAGCCCAACTTCTCACCTGCTTAATAGTCCACAGCCCACGGAACCGTCTACGAGGAGCTTCTCTGCAACAGCCTGGAATGTGCTTCTTAGGCTACAAAACATGTCCTATGTCGTCTTCGGGCTTGAATAATATTTATCTAAAGATACCATTCTCCGTCATGGTATTGTCTCGGGTGAGTCTACCAACTGCTCTACCCCTCTTCCTTCCACCAGTCCCTTCTAGTTCGCTTGTTGCGAATTGATTCTACATAGAGAGTAGGGTGGGCCCAAATTGCTTTCAATTTTAAGGATTCTTGAATAAGAAGAAGTAAACTCAGTCTTCCCACTAACATTTCTTTACTCCGTTCTTTATCCAGGGAAAAGGAAAATCATTTTATACAAGGAAACCCTTGGAGAGTTTTTGTATGTAAATCAAAAAGAGATTTAGATTTAAATTTAGGGAAAACCAATCCTTTGTAAAGGTAATAGTCTGTTTTTAGTAGTCTGTTAAATCAACAATGATGGTGCATGCCAAACCAATACAAACCTCAAGCGACCCGTAATCCTCATCTCACACCAAGTCAACAATAACCAAATGAAACTTTATTAAACTAATTTATGACCTTCTAACTTCATATGATTTAATGACTATAACCAATTCTCTAATCTTTCCTTTCCTCTATATTCATGTATGGAAAAGGGAAAAAAAAAAAAAAAGAACAAAAAGGTAACACAATATCATGATCATTTCCTCTATGCTCGAGCGAAATTCTTGGGGCAAAATCCTTGGACTAGAGAGGGTTGTAGGTTTAATAGGGCTCGATCCAAGATTAAAAGACTTTCATTAATTAATTGAGTTATTGACTATTGAAATAATTTTTTTTATGAGTTACTAATTATAACCAATTCTCTAATCTTTCAGTTGATCTATATTCATGCATGAAAAGGAAAAAAGGTGACACAAAATCATGATCATTTCCTTCATGCATGGAAAAGGGAAAAACAAAAGTGACATGCAATCATAATCATTTCCTCTATGCTAGGGCGAAATCCTTGGACTAGAGAGGATTGTAGGCTTAATAGAGTAGGATTGTTATTGCTGCCCACCCTCCACCCTCATTTGAGGGTGGACAGTGCAGCACTTGTTATTGTCGCCCACCCTCCACCCTCATTTGAGGGTGTGTAGCACTTGTTATTGCTGCCCACCCTCAAATGAGGGTGGAGGGTGGGCAGCAATAACAAGTGCTGCACATTTGAGGGTGGAGGGTGGGCAGCAATAACAAGTGCTCTGCACGATTGAGGGTGGAGGGTGGGCAACAATAACAAGTGCTGCACCTCCACCACCCTCCACCCTCATTTGAGGGGGTGGGCAGCAATAACAAGTGCTGCACAGTGCAGCACTTGTTATTGCTGCCCACCCCCCTCAAATGAGGGTGGAGGGTGGTGGAGGTGCAGCACTTGTTATTGCTGCCCACCCTTGCAGCACTTGTTATTGCTGCCCACCCCCTCAAATGAGGGTGGAGGGTGGTGGAGGTGCAGCACTTGTTATTGCTGCCCACCCTTGCAGCACTTGTTATTGCTGCCCACCCCCTCAAATGAGGGTGGAGGGTGGTGGAGGTGCAGCACTTGTTATTTTTGCCCACCCTCAACTCAGTGCATCACTTGTTATTGCTGCCCACCCCCTCAAATGAGGGTGGAGGGTGGTGGAGGTGCAGCACTTGTTATTGCTGCCCACCCTTGCAGCACTTGTTATTGCTGCCCACCCCCTCAAATGAGGGTGGAGGGTGGTGGAGGTGCAGCACTTGTTATTGTTGCCCACCCTCCACCCTCAACTGTGCAGCACTTGTTATTGTTGTCCACCCTCCACCCTCAAATGAGGGTGGATAGTGCAGCACTTGTTATTGCTGCCCACCCTCCACCCTCATTTGAGGGTGGAGTGCAGCACTTGTTATTGCTGCCCACCCTCCACCCTCATTTGAGGGTGGACAGTGCTACACTCGTCCACCCTCAAATGAGGGTGGAGGGTGGGCAGCAATAACAAGTGCTGCACTCCACCCTCAAATGAGGGTGGAGGGTGGGCAGCAATAACAAGTGCCGCACTCCACCCTCATTTGAGGGTGGACAGTGCAGCACTTGTTATTGCCGCCCACCCTCCACCCTCATTTGAGGGTGGAGTGCAGCACTTGTTATTGCTGCCCACCCTGAGGGTGGACAGTGCAGCACTTGTTATTGCTGCCCACCCTCCACCCTCATTTGAGGGTGGAGTGCAGCACTTGTTATTGCTGCCTACCCTCCACCCTCATTTGAGGGTGGACAGTGTAGCACTTGTTATTGTTGCCCACCCTCCACCCTCAAATGAGGGTGGACAGTGCAGCACTTGTTATTGCTACCCACCCTCCACCCTCATTTGAGGGTGGAGTGCAGCACTTGTTATTGCTGCCTACCCTCCACCCTCATTTGAGGGTGGACAGTGTAGCACTTGTTATTGCTGCCCACCCTCCACCCTCAAATGAGGGTGGAGGGTATTTGAGGGTGGAGGGTGGGCAGCAATAACAAGTGCCGCACTCCTCATTTGAGGGTGGAGGGAGTGCAGCAATAACAAGTGTTGCACTCCTCATTTGAGGGTGGAGGGTATTTGAGGGTGGAGGGTGGGCAGCAATAACAAGTGTTGCACTCCTCATTTGAGGGTGGAGGGAGTGCAGCAATAACAAGTGTTGCACTCCTCATTTGAGGGTGGGCAGCAATAACAAGTGTTGCACCACAAGTGCTGCACTGTGGTGGGCAACAATAACAAGTGCTGCACATTTGAGGGTGGAGGGTGGGCAACAATAACAAGTGCGTGTTGGGCAGCAATAACAAGTGCTGCACCACAAGTGCTGCACTGTGGTGGGCAGCAATAACAAGTGCGTGCTGGGCAGCAATAACAAGTGCTGCACCACAAATGCTGCACTGTGGTGGGCAGCAATAACAAGTGCTGCACATTTGAGGGTGGAGGGTGGGCAGCAATAACAAGTGCTGCGAGAGGGTGGAGGGTGGGCAGCAATAACAAGTGCTGCACACTGCAGCACTTGTTATTGCTGCCCACCCTCCACCCTCAAATGAGGGTGGAGGTGCAGCACTTGTTATTGCTGCCCACCCTCTGCAGCACTTGTTATTGCTGCCCACCCTCAAATGAGGGTGGAGGTGCAGCACTTGTTATTGTTGCCCACCCTAAAAGCCTTTCATCAATTGACTGACTTATTAAGCATTGAAATAATTCTTTATTATAAAATCGCCTTTGTCGCTTCTCTTTCAAACTACCCTGTTGAATAAACTACCCTGTTGAATAGGAAGAATGAACTCCTTGCATGGAAAGGAAACAAAAAGATGACGCATAATCATGATCATTTCCTCTATGTTAGGGTGAAAACCTTGGACTAGAGAGGGGTTGTAGGCTTAGCAGGGCTCGATTCAAGGTTAAAAGCTTTGCATCAATTGATTGAATTATTGACCATTGAAATAATTCTTTATTATGAAATCGCCTTTGTCGCTTCTCTTTCTAACCTACCCTGTTGAATAGGAAGAATGAACTCCTTGCTCAAGATACCTTCCTTTCAAAGGTCACGGAACTGATTATAATAATTAAATTTAAAAAAGATTAGAAGAGATTCAACAACCACTTCAATTCTCTTTATCCTCGATGGAAATGACGACTTTATATAAGAGAGGTTTCTCTAGAGAAATGGTTTTGAAATCACATATTCTTGTGTGTGCTTTTGAAGCCTGATTCTATGGAATAGAATTTAAAGCTTAAAAAATCTTAAGGGTACCCATCCCACGTGCTTGCTGTTAAAGCAAACATGGCCTCCAATATTCTAACTAAATCAACAACAAATGGAAATTGTAGAGATAAATCATGAATAGGAGTTGATGCCTCTTCATTTAGAAGTACTCAAACTAACAAAAAGATAACTTGAACGACTTGTTCTTCTCCAAACTCTTAAAGATTTAGGGGAACTTGACGTCTTTATTCGAAAGTCGGTTTAAGTGCTTTAAAGAAATTCAAGCAAAGATGAGACCTCTGCAAATAGGGTGGGGCATAAATAACGAGGCAACACGACGCCTTTAGTGGTTGCACCAACTGTATCGTGTGTCGACCCCAGGCACGGACGTGATTAGCTAATTAACATTAATTAAATTAAATTATATATACTTTAAATCGAGATATGAAAGTTGGAGAAGGGCCACCTTCCGCTTGGATGAGACCTACCACCTAATCCTCTGATGGGCCCCGCATGCGTCCCACGCGGAGCTCTCGGAAAGGGAGACGAAAATGAATTGTTTAATTGTAGAATTTCAGACTGCTCGGTCTTCTGAGCGTCAGAGTAGGGTTTCTGACCGACAGCTACCCACACGTATCTTCCGTTAAATGACGGGACTTCGAAACATTGGGCTACGAAACCGTCGTTGGTAAACGAGACACCGAACCTTCACATAATAAAGGAGTTTTGCGCAGCTTACCGAACATTGCAAGGTAGACTTGGAATTTTGGGCAGGTAGACTGGAATTTTGGGCAGCGTACGGAAAAGATGGGTGAGAGTAAAATAGAGTATAAAGTAGAATGAAATTGTAACATACGAATATGTTATTAGAGATAAATAATTTATAAATTTTGAAAATTTTATTTTATAAATAAGAAGAGTTGTTATTACATTTTTGTATCTTTAAAATTCTATAAACATGAAAATTTGAGTATTTTTAATGAATTAAAATAGGTGTTTTAATGAATTAAAATTTTATTAGATCATCACCCATGTACCCTCTGTAAATATGTTATCATTTAAATAAACTTTTTGAATTATTTATCCATTATGATAGAATTACTCAATATTATTTTTTTAATTTAGTTACGTGTAAACTAAAAAATCTAAAAAAAAACATCTTATTGAACCAAAATATCATATCATCCACATGTTAAATGCCTAAGTAACATCTAAAAATATCATTTACTTATAAAATCCATCTTCACAATGTAAACTATAATTAAAACAATATATGATATTTTTAATTTTTATTATTATCTTGGAGAGAAGACAAAATGATCTTATTTTTATCCTACATTAGAACCATTTTATAAAACAGGGGACTTATGTGAGGGTTTGAGCCTCATCGTGGCAGAGAGAGCCTGAGCCTCACTGTGGCAGAGAGGGCCGTTCGTGAGGGTGTCCTTCATAAGGGCTTCTTTCGTGAGGGTTTCAATTCTGCTTCAGTTTCAACGCTTTGAAACCCTTCGAGCAAAAGGTCTCCTTTCTTTCATTTTGAATTTGGTTGCTAGTCATGCTTAGTTTCTTTGTTGTGGTTCGTGATCAGGGTGTTTTTCTTGCTGGGGTCTTGTTGGTATGTTTTGCTCTCTTATGAGTTTGGCATTATCACTCTTATTTGGGGCAGAGGCCGAATGCTAACCCAAACCTGTAGGGGTGATCCTAGGCCATTATAATGCAATGGAAAATTCGGGTTGTTGACCTCTTGGATGTGTCTCACTCTGGTTGGTGGGTGTGTTGGGTGGCTGTGTTTCTTGGGTTGTATGCTAGCTTCGAGGACTTTGTTGGATTGTGCATAATTTCTTCTGGGTTTCGTAGTTTCATGTTTTTTGGCTTTCCAAGGAGAGGAAAGGGTCATATACCAACCCAAACTCGTTGGGATGAGCTTGGTATGGTGTTTGGCTACATAAATCTAATGGTGTTCCCTAGGCTAGCTTTGGCTCCAATGGCTTGGCTGCTCTAGTTGGATGGTGCTTGGATGGATTTGTTGCTACGGTTCTCTACCAGTAGTGGGTCCATGGCTGGTTTGTGTCATTTTCTTCTGGATTCGGTAATTTCTTGATGTATCTGGCTGTTTTGAGGAGACAGGCCCAAATATTGATCAAAATTAGTTGGGGTGAAAGTGGGTTGTTATGTTGCGGTGGTTTTTAGCTTTTGGTTCCATGTCTCTGGTGGGTTCCCTAGCTTCGGTGGTCTACAAAGATCTCTTTCTCTAGTTCTAGCAGTGGTGGTGTGTTTGATCCCAGGGTTCTAAGGCTTATTTTTTGGGATCTTACCCTTCTCCCTTTTTGGGTTCTCAGGTATAGTGCAGAATGTTGCAATCTCCTTTTTCTTGTACCTAAGAGCGGTTGTTCTTATTTTGTGGCTCTTGCTTCGGTTTAGGCAGCTCATAGTTTTTTACTTTCTCTTTCGAACCATTGCAAGTGTAAGCCTTAGATCCTTCCCTGGACAGAGTGATAAATTTTGAACAAGATATTTTAGTTTGCTCTCGTTAGATGGGTGTGGTGTTGTTCCCCATCTAAGGTGTTCAGTTCATATCCTTTAGGACTTTATTGTTGTACTTTACGTAGGAGGGTTGGTGGCTGGTTTTTCCAACCTTTACTCCTCGTTGGTGGGTTACCCTTTTGGGTGTAAACTGTATTTCTCCTTTTGGAGCTTGTTGTTGGGTAACCCTTTTGGAGCTTGTTGTAATGGTTGTGGGATCCTCTCAAAACCCTCATCTCGGGCTGTGGGTCCCTCGCAAAACGCTTAGGTTTGGGATCATTAAAACCCCTTTTGTACCTAATTAAAAAAAAATTATAGAACAGTGTGTCTTTGTTTAGGATTCTAGTCTTTTACCATCCTTAAAAATTCATTATTTGATATGTATTCATCGAATAAAATTACATGATATAATTGTAATAAACATATGTTAATCCTCGTGAGTGTGGTCTACTGGAAAAGATGCCACTTGCATTATCGGTGATGTAACCCGGGTTCAATCCCCATGGTGGATGTGTATAAGAAGTATTACTCAAAAAAATAAAATAAAATAAAAAAATAAACATATGTTAAATATTTTCAATTGTTTATGGTACAAAAATAATATTTTAATTTAAAACCATTTTATAGAAGTGTACCTAGGGTGCAGTGCAACGGTTTGGGCTTTGGATCTTCTTCTAGAGGTCCAAGATTCAAACCACGACGTGGGCGAGTGTGTGAGGGGGGTGGGTGTGTGGTGGCTTTGTGTTAAATTCCCTATTGATAAGTATAGCTCTCAACTTTAGGAGGGGTCATGGTTGGGAGGAGACTACTCAGCCTTGTATGTCGGTCATAAGAGTTTCTCACAATAACCAAATAAAAAAAAAAAAAACCATTTTATAGAACAATGTGTCTTTGTTTATGATTCTAGTCTTTTACAGTCATTAAAAAAAGCAATATACTCTATCTATGTATTCAATGAATAAAATTACATATATCATTGTAATAAACATATGTTAAATATTGACCTCCCACTCTAGGCAGGAGGTCACCCTTTCGCTTTCTCGCTCCCTCCTCGGCTCCTCCTAGGGCTCTCAGGCAGATCTCCTGTTGTGTTATGGAATTCCAGGCAGATATCCTTGTCTTCCTAGGATTTTTGGTCCTTCCTGTCGTTGTCTGGTGCTTGGAGGGTCTCCATGGTTGAATTTGCTTTTTCTTGTGGTGTTCCACGAAAGAGGAAGCATATCTCTTTTTTTTTTATGGATCCGTAGCGCGCTCAAGAGATGCCCTAGTGCGAGAGCAAGAGACCTCCCACTATGGGCGGGAGGTCACCTCTTCATCTTCTTGCTCCCTCTTTGGCTCTTCCTAGGGCTCTCGGGTGGGTATCTTGCTTTGTTGTGTTTTTCCAGGCAGATCTCCTAGTTCTCCTAGGGTTTTTGGCTCTTCCTGCCACTGCTTGGTGCCTAGAGTGTATCCAAACCTTTTTTTACTTCTTCCCGAGGTGTTCCAGGTAAGAGGAGGCAAATCTTCTTTTCTTCTGGTGGATCCAAAACGCGATTAGGAGATGCTTCGGTGTAAGAGCAAGAGACCGTCCATTATGGGCGGGAGGTCACCTCTTCATCTTCTCGCTCCCTCCTCGGCTCTTCCTAGGGTTCTCTAGCAGATCTATTGTTGTGCTATGGTTTTCTAGGCATATCTCCTAGTTTTCCTAGGGTTTCTTGCCCTTCCTACCGTTGCTTGGTGCCTGGAGGGTCTCCAAGGCCTTATCTACTTCTTCCTGAGGTGTTCCAGGAAGTCTTCTTGGATGATATTGCGTGAAAGGACAAACCTGGTTTGTATATATGACTATTCTTTTTCCTATGCCAAGTCTCATGACTCTTGGATTTTTTACTTGATACTTCCATACACATGACTCTATCTTGTATGCACACCTAGACATGACTCTTTACTTAGCATATTTTAATCTAAGGATACTTATGCATACTTACATATAAGACACTTGTGCACATAGACTCATATAACACTTGTACACTTACTCACATAATACTTGTGCATTTCTTGCACATTATTACATTACATAAAATATTACTAACACTCTAAACTAAAACTCAATCCTAATCTAATAATTACAAGATGTACCATGAAGGTAAGTTGTAGTCCAAAAATATGAAGGTTTTTGAAAGGGTTCATATCCCTTATACAATAATTTACACTTCAAGATAAAAACTCAAAACCAAACCACTACACTATCCAATTTTAATGTCATTAAACATATGATTAAGTTATATTATAAAATAATGGTTTAAATAATTTAGCTTTAATTATACAGACATAATTAACAAAACTTTATAATATAATACATGGAATAAATCCTTTTTGGTTTTTCACACCTTGTTGGGCAAACATATCTGGCCGTAGGTTGTGAGGTCTGAACCCAACCGTTGTTGTACCCCTTCTTAATCGTGAAGGGGGACTCCATTCGCAAGAACGAACTATTCATACAGTTTCAATTAAAAAACTTATTTTTAAAGTAAGACAAATTGAATCTTTTTAATTCAAACTTCCAATTCTTAGATGAAAACCCATACTTTTACAGTCAAGCACGCTATCAATTTATGCCCGAGATTGGTATGTATATATTTTGGAAAAGGAAGAGGAAGGTGTCAATGTCCATCACTGCCCTTTAGGACACGGCGTATCGAAATTGCCTGAGCTAAAAATATGTATATATTTACAAGTTGCAGGTCATCTAGTCCGACGAAGCGAAAAGAATTGAATACGAAGTTCAAAATTGTCTTGACGTCCTTCACAGAAAGGACTTAAAACTTGTAATTAATATTTACCAAAGGTCAACGCCATACAACATTCTTACAATCACAGATAACATTGCACAATTTGATCCTTTGCTGAGACGTGCAAATCCAATGTTCCCTTGCATACAAGTCAACAAAAAAATAAAATAAAGATAGCAGAGAAATACAGTCTATGTTACCTGATAATGATCGATGCACTGAAAGAAGGGTGGGAATCTGAAACGAAGGAACCATAATCATCCATGATCTCTCTCAGAGGCGAAGGCCTATCCCGAATTTCGGGAATGTCAGTGTCTCCCTCCAACATCTTCAGAGCTTTTCTGCCGCTCATAATCTCCAGCAGGACGACGCCAAAACTGTAGACGTCGCTCCGATCTGTAAGATAGGTGCGTAAGGGGGAAAGGCTTTTAAGGCGAAAGATACCGCTATCCTGCCTGTCCCTTTTGCCCTTTGAAATATAGGGGGAGGGGAAACGGGCAGACCAGGGCAATAAATATAGGCGAAGAAAAGGTCATATCAAATCTGCGGGTTACGGTGTTATTCAATCCGCCGTGGTCAAGAAGGCCACTCATATGGAGAAGATGGAAGAGGTAAAAAGATGGAGCAATAGATGGGGTAGAAGTCCAAGAAGGGGGAGATGTGAAGAAATATGTTTGAGTGGATTGAGGTGGAAGAGGAGGTTGACCAGAAGGGGGAGATGAGAAAGAACTAATCTAAGAAAGAGGTGGCATACGAATATTGGAAGAGTTGGGTTGTACATTTTACGAAGAAGAATAGAGGGAAAGGTGTTGAAGATAGGGTGGAAGTTTGGGGGTTGAATGAGGAGAGAGGAATAGAAGATGGTGGAATATAGAAAGAGGAAGGCAACAAAGAAGTGAGATAAACAAAAGAAGAGGCTCCATATATGTTAGTTTGAAAAAGTTTTGGATGGAAATTGAAAAAGGAAGGGGTGATGTTGAGAAGATTAGCCTCAAGAGGAGGTGTAGGTTGATAGAGAGTGGTGGATGAAATAGAACCTGAATAAGATGAGACTCCTTGATGCAAATTAGGAAAGTGGGTAAAATTAGGAAATAAAGATGAGGGAGGTGGTTGAGGAGGATTTTGAGATGAAGAAGCGAGATGTGAATTAAAAGAAGAGGAGTGGTTGAAACCATGTACATTGTTTGATAGATAGTGTAGGAGTGAACTTGGCTTTGAGATGAGGGAGGAGAGTTATTATGGGGGATGTGAAAAGGAGACAATGAAACTTGAGGTGGGTTTTATTACAAATGATGAGAAGAAGGCAGAGAATGATTATCGTAAGAGACGGAAGGTAGGGCAGTTTCAGACAAAAAATAAGTAACATTTGGGAAAGGATCGGTTGAAGGGATATTCTCACAAGGGTTTGAAGGTTGTAAGACATTAGTGGCATTGTGTGACAAGGCATGCTCGAGGGTTAAAGGGCCAAGTTGGGTCATTTTGCCCATGCTTCGGCCATAAGAATAATTAGATAGACTTTGGGGTGGTGTGAATGTTGTTTCCTCAAGCAGACTAGAGGAAGTAGTTGAGGGTGGAGGGGTCACCTAAGAGGCTTCCATGGCTAGGCGTGCTTGCTCTCTAGCTTGGCTTCAAGTAAGCACCATGATGAAAAGGTGAATGATAAGTAAGTGACTAAAACAAAACAGGTAATTACTAGTTATGATAAAAAATTATAGCTATATTAACAAGTCTGAGTGAAATTGTGTTTGTCTATGAGGTTTTGACTAGACTAGACTTGTCCCTATAGTTGACTTGACCATACCTATCCGTATGGTTGGGCCAAAGATATGTTACAGAGACAGAATGGTGGAAAAAATAGAAAGGAAGAGTTTTGAATTTGTTTTGATGTCTGTGATAGTTTTGCAACAAAAAGAACTAATTAATCAAGCATGTGTTGTCGCAAATAGCAAACAAGTTTGTGAGTGAAGTGTTTGAATGTGTATTTGTGTGCGGACGTGTTTTGAGTTTAGTTTACATAGCTAGTGGAGGTATGATTTTGGTTTTTGATTTTTTTTTATTGTTTATCCTGTTTTGGTGTGTTTTCAAGTATAAAGACCACTAAGAACCAAATGAAAGAGGTATATGAATGAGATCTATGGGGGGTATGTTAATGCACGTTTCCCCACTATACCCAAAGGTATGTAAAGAGTGATTATGCATAAACAGGAAGATGACTTCTAATGATAGAAATGGCTCAGAATAACCAAAAAGAAGAATATAAACCTCTTATGAAACAGGTTGCATTGTCTAAAACCTATGTAGGCCAAATGGGCTTCCACTTCACCCTCAGGTGGGCTCAGTTAAAAATGATAGATTCACACTCATGAACTATGTAAAGCCCTTTGAGTAGGGGCATATATCCTAACCTACCTCGAGATACTCTCAAGGATACAAATTTTTTTGGTTATGAAGTTTAGAAAACTACTTGCGGGGGCTACTATGGTGGCTAGGGGGCAAGTCAACGTTTGGAGATGATAGCCAGCGTCATCGATCTCGATTTGTGGTTGGTGATGAAATCCAACTTCACCATTTTGTACAAAATTTGTTGGTGTGTGTGATTGGTTTCTTTTAGAAGTCTAGATGTGAAAATAAACTAAATTTAGGAAAGCAATAAAAGCCTTTGATTTTTTTTTTGGGAAAAATAAAGTATATTTTCGAAAAGCAAAGTCTAGACTAAACAAGCAATAAAAGCACTTTGTATAAGCGTAGATTTATGCTAAAGATATAAAGGAAAAAATTGCTTGATGTCAACAAGAGTTATACTAAGGTTTACTTAAGTGCAGATCTATCTACACTGGTCAAGATATACCTATTAAGGCTATGAACATGTCTTATGAGAGCCTTATGCACGAGATAGATCAAAATCCATCTTAGCTCAAAAAGAAAAAAATTAGAGGCTTTCTTTGTACCTTATGCAAATGCGTTATGCTATACTAGTGAAAAGACAATGAAAAATCCTACAAACTAATACTTATGAAAGGAAAGTTAAAAGCCATTTGATGGTTGACCAAAGTGATTTTTGTGCATTTTGCAAGACACAAAAGCAAATTGAAAGAATTTTGTAAAGTGCCCAAAGAAATTTGGGGCTTTTGTAAAGTAAATGGGGGCAATTTGTGAAGTGACCAAACAATTTGGTGCTTTTATACTGAAATACAAATAAAATTATAGGGTTTTGGAAGTACTTACCTATGAGCCGAAGCTTTTGGAATGCTATCTAGAAGTTTGATAGGCTCTAGACTATGTTTAGAATTTGATCGGATGGATCCCTACAGTCAATTTGATCGAACCATTATGTATGATCAATAATAAGGGTGGATTTTTGGAGTTTTTGCTATTTCTGGTGGTCTGTTTGGTATAAAAACCAGTTTTTATGAAGCTACTTGCAATATCAAAAGACAACAAGTTATATTTTATAAACAAAATTCCTATGAAAAGAAATGAAACTAGGCTATTGAATAAATATCGTAAGATGACAAGCAACCAAATTTTATGTCAGGTTAAAAGAAATAAAAGGTGAGTTATTACACCTTGAGGATGTCATTTTATAAGGCAGTTTGGCTTAAGGAGGCAAGGTGGCAAGTGAGATAGCAATCTCAAAGGGGAAACCTGTCCTCAACCTACCTGTTGTGGAGGCTATGTAGAAATTGGTGCTTGGTTGGTAAGGACATAGTTTTTGGAGTGTCCATTTTATTGCTTTGACTATACCCCTCCATATGGTCCTAGCATGCAGACCAAAAAGGCTTTTGCCTTGGACCTGAGTTGTTTCAAGGTTTTGAGGGGTCTATGCTAATTTTGTAGCACTTGTAACACATAAAATTGACAACAATATCAATTAGATGCTAAAATATTAACAAAAACATTAAAAAGTGGGTTTTGGTCCCACTATGATCGTCAAAATGTGCTCAAAGAAAACTTGTTTTTTACCAGTCCATTAAAATAGAGCTTCCACCTTGGAAGACCCATATTGTAGCCCATGAAGTAATTTTGTAAAGAGGATTGTAGCCCAAGGTGGAAGCCCTCTTTCAATGAACTGGTAGACAACAATTTTGGGTCTTCTATGGTCACCTCAGTGGGAGTGGGCTTATTGCACATAGCTCATTGCTAGCTACATAAGTCCTCTATACTTGCACAACCCAATAAAAATAGTTATTTGCATTTGGGGGCCTATCTCAATCAGACTTCTTGTGATGAAAGACAAAAATACTAAAGAAATCTAGTCTATTGCATAATCAAGATGTTGAAAATGACTAAAATTTGATAAAAATAGTAATACTTACCTAGTTGGATGGTTTTCTATTGTGTTTCTAATTGAAACAGGTCCCTGAGGGTGACCAAACCCCTAGGTACGACCAAGATGATCATATATATTCGTATATTTGACTCTATGTTTTCCAGACAACAAGTTGCTTTGTTGGGAGACTTCTTCTGGTGTTGTTGGAGCTCTTGTTTGCGTTAGGTAGTCTTCTGTACCTATGGCTAAGAGCAATTTATCATGCAAAAAGGAGTATCAAGAGAAACATGTGGGAATCCATAGTGGTTGATTGCAAGTGAGGGTTGAGTGCACTAGAGCCTAAAGTAATTTTTGCAAAGTTTGGGTATGTAAGTGTGTGATCTCCCAAAATGGTGAAAATAACCTTCTATTTATAGACTTGGCCAAATTTAGGGGGTTGAGGTGTCCTATGAGATGTCCAATGAGGTGGCATGGTGTGCCATACCTCATAAATGGGTTTGGGTGAGATAAGTCCTCACCCATCCACATGTAATAAATGGACATAGGTGCACCATGCCTCATAAATACATGGGACATGAAAGTCTTCACCCATTATGACATGGTGGATGATGACTCATCAATACCTTCAATACCTTGAATGCCTTGAATGCAAAAAGTCTTCAAATGTCATTTATGGTATTAAATGCACATGGGGATATGTGGGGAGCAAGGGTTAATGTTGACCATGGTTAGGTTGACCTTGGGTTTAGGGTTGACCAATGGTGAGGTGGAGGCTAGGCTAGTCAAAGGGTAGACTAGGGTAGGGTTGACCATGGGTTAGGTTTACCATGGTTAGGCTAGAGTAGACTAGGCTTAGGTGGAAGCTAGGCTAGTCAAAGGGTAGACTAGGGTGAGGTGGCCTTAGACTTAGGCTTAAGGGGTGGTCGCATGGTGACCAAGGGCTAAGTGTAGGAAGGGGCTTAAGTGGCCAATGGGGCTTAAGTGGGATGAATAGTGATTTTTGGAAAATTATCAAATTAATCCAATGTTAGCTCTACACAAGGGATAATGTGACATTTTTAGGTGTCTACATTTAGATTTAGAGGAGGATTAACTATTCTATGTCAATATTCTTCTCCTCTTATTGAAGAGTTAAATTCCTTTAGGAAAATAAGCTAGTAGGGTTATTTTATTATATGGTGATAAATGTTTTGGTTCTCATATATTAGTTCTCTTAAATGCATGCTAGTTGTTTTATTTAAAAGATAAAATGGTTGTTTGAAATGGGGTTTCATTTATGAAATGAGAAAGAAGTTTATGGTTTGGGTAAATAAATATAATGGTTTCCTGAGACTTGAGTAGGTAAGGAAACCATTATAGAGAGAAGTATGGGATTCTCTCATTAATGGCATAAAATGTATTTTTGCATGGTTGCTTGCATTTATATATAGAGCATGATAGTTTGCATTGCATGAAGAGTTTTCGTGATCCCTAAATTTTGCTAAGGTTGTGGGAGATTTCTTTATGAAGAAGGTCGTGAAAGGAAGGTGGTGCAGGGGACACTTGGGTGGACTTGCTCTAGCATACTTTGGAATGAAAAGATGTTATGAAAATTTTGTGATGTAAACCTTGTCTATTTTACTTTTGGCAAAGGATCGATTGCCTCTATGTAAATATATTTTGGTGCATTGAGAAATTGAAATAATGGGTTAGAAATGTTTTCTTTTTGATGATGATCTTCATTATGAAGAAGAATGTTATAAGGTAGCATTATGTTCTATTTCCAATAAATATTTCATGTTGGATTAAAGTTTAATGGTTGCTTTAAGATTAAGTTTTAACTCAATCATGATTCAGTCTAGAGAGAGAAAATTGTTAAATGCTAGTATTTTATATCTTGTGGGTTTTTAGAATGTTTACTTAAAACCAAGGAAATTGCATTAGGTTATAAATCATGATAAGTTGTTATAGCACTTTAATTCTTTTCATGGATGAAGGATATATTGTTTATCTTATGCAAATCTTGGCTTGGTGGGTTTTTGGGTATGGATCTAGAATTTGTTTAGGAACCTTGAGTCAAGAATTAACCAAATCTTGGGAGGAGTTGCAGTGATGCAATAGCTAAGTACTCACGAATCTTGAAGGAGTTGCGGTGATGCAATAACCAGATGCTCGTGATAGATACACATTGAACGGTGAGGCTCGGGCGTTTCATAACTATGAAGTTAATGAAATCAATTAAGAAACAGTTGTGGTGGTATTGTGAACAATGAAGCTCAAGTAACCATGCTCATTATTGGGTGGTGGTAATGACCTTAGTTAGCTCGCAGAGGTGTGATAATTAAACACCAAGGCTTTACGCTAGAATAGCTTCCATAGACGGACTTATGGAAAATTAAGAAATAAAAATCCCCCTTTAAGTGTTATGGGCCTTAAAGGATAATCCCTACATTGTTGTTAAATTTTTCTATATCGACGAGGGTATGGAAAAGGTGAAGGGACCACTTTGACGTCCTTTTAAACAATAAAGTTTAGTAAGGTAAACCCCAAAAATACGGGATGTTGACCATTCTTGTCCACTTAAGTATTGTTTGGTGATATTAAATTTCAAATGTGATAAAGCTTTAAAAATGCTAAAAAATAATATTGGGACCCTTGATGAACCTTACTTGAAAATATATATATATATATATATATATATATATATATATATATATATATATATATATAAAAGATTGGTTTTGATGGGTTTTTATAAAGTTAATATAGAGATTCAACATGCGTGATTTTCAAATACACTAACAACAGCACTGTGAGAATTTTCATCTTCATATTGATATCACAGTTACAATTCATTCTACAGTTTTCAACAGCACCGTGAGAATTTTCATCTTCATAATGATATCACAGTTACAATTCATTCTACAGTTTTCACAACACTCCATGCAATCAAACTTATAATCGTGCATTTAACCTCCGAACCTGTGGCTCTTTAACATCAGCAGCAACAGTCTTATGGAAGGTGCTTGTCCATGCAGCATTTTTTTAACCAATATATCTTGGCAATATTTTTATCCAAGACTTGTTCTTATTGACCGGCGGTATCTTCTTCGCGACGAACGGTTGACTGACCTATGCATCCTTGAAAGTTGAAACCCTCTTACGAGTTGTTAAACTTTTCTATGGACTATAAGTCAGAGGTGTCAGCCTTTCAACTTGCACTTACATAGAACAATTGGCCCTTGTCATCTTCTTCTACAAATTATATTTTTATTACATATTTTCTTTCCGTAGATTGTCACGCACACGCGGTTGCTGTGCTTTAACACGCTTTTGCTGAAATCAATAAAACGTGGCTCCGGGTTTCAAGAAAAGGTTTCTTGGGTCAATGTAAGATTTATTCAAATCATATTTCGTGGACTATTCCAGATAATTGGAAGCCCATTGTCATTGTTTTTGGAAGGTTAAGAGTTTGAAATTAGTGTAAGAGGTTTAAAGTTTATATAGACGGAGTCAATAAAATATGTACACATCACAATCACAATGAGTCTGCCCTGCCGTGGAAGCACGCCTAACACCTTACAAAATCAAACGATGTTGGCTCTTTAAGTAATTATATGACTTTTATTTTTTTTATTTTTTATTTTTAATCATTTCTCAATTTCCATAGTCCATGTGTATAAAAAGTATTATTCAATTTTTTTTTACGATATCAATATAATTAGTTATATGTGCCTTGTGATTTCAATGTCAAGGTGTCCACATAATTATGTCAACAAGGTGTAATATAATTAATTCAACTCTCTCTAAGATAAAGTATTTTTTTTTGACTCAATTTTTCTTAATCTATAAAATGCACATATTCAAATATTGTTGGTAACTCTTATTTTAAAATAAGTTGTTTTTTTATTCAATTTTTCATAATATATAAAAGTTATATATTCTTTCTTTCCATTACTTTTGGTCTCTTTCATGTGTCTTTTCGTATAAGTTGATGTGGGTTAGACCTTAATTAGGAATCTAGTTACACTAAAGTTTAAATTTTTATCACATATTTAATGGTCAAGTCATCCAATAAAACGACATATGTGGTATTCATAATTCACACAACTTATATAACGACAAATAAGTATCAATAATGTGGAAGGTCTCACCCCATATTGACATGACAAGTGGTAGAACTTGGTTCACTAATTATTTATGAGTATTTACAAGCCTTGATTATTTTTATATTCTAAGGATAAATAGGTCAAAGCCTTTAGAAGCCATAACTTTTGCATACAAAAGTGGTTTGATACTTTTTTCAAAGTGCATGATTTTTAGATCTCTTTGCATTGGTGTTATTTGCTTAAGGACTTGTTATAAGTGGAGGGAATTATTATTGTCTAGTAATATTTAGAACTTATAGTTCCCATTTCAAGGAAAAATTATATCATATGTAGATTATTCTAAACTAACAAACTTTGGCCTATATTTAAAGAAGAAAAGTTGGATTTAAAAGAAACATAAGATCTTCTAAAGGTATACAAAAGAAGGATTCAAAATGTATTTCTCTCCCTCCCTCTAGTTAGATGTGTGGGTTATTAGTCCATACTATTTATATGTTCTTAGAGTAGCTCTAAAATCTAACTCTTCATGAAATCTTATCTTGTCTTATTCATTTTTAGATGATGTTGAGGAATTGTGGTGGAGTTTCTCCTAAAAATGATCATATAAAAGATCTCTTGTTATGATGACTAGGATTAGTTTGTCAAAGGACAAAAAATGTCCAAATAATGAGGTGTGCACTTATGAATACTTTAAAAGGGAAGGCCACCTTCCAAAGTCTTGCTATCTTCAATGACAAAAATATTGAAGTAGATTATGAGAGGGAGTGTCTTTAGGGTTTTCTTCATATGAGTGTATTAATGTAAAAAAGATTCAATTAATATGGAAGATTTTATTATCATTAATATATTCTCTTGTTGAACCCTTAATTTAGATTATGAGGGTATGTCTTTTTTTCTGAATTTAGCGAAATCCCTTTGCGGGACCGCCTTGGTTTGAGAAACCACAACCAAGGATTCTACACCATCAAAATCACCCATGAGTTGCGATCGACCATGACCGCACCAACATTATCAATTGGATTTTAGGTACCCAATGTGCATTTGGTAGGGTGAAGATTTGAACCAGGTATCTCCCTTGGAGGATTACCCTACCCTCTCCAACTCACCTACAACACGTGGGTGATTATGAGGGCATGTTGGAACTGTGTAATCTAATATTTATTTACCCAAGCCCAACATGATATGATTGGATCATATTAAGCTTATGAGCAATAATTATTTGATACTTAATAAGGATTTATGAATATATAACCTATGGGACCATTTTTTAACCTTGTCATGGTTAACCTTACTGTGATGTTATATAAGGCAAATACTGAATAACTCATAATTAGTGAGGTATTTATATACCTAAGGGAATCCTTCATCTCTGGTGTGTTATTCCTCTTTCTCTTCACTTTGTAGATCTTTTGCTATGTAATTTGATTTGACATGTTGCTTTTGTTTATTTTGACAAAGTATTGTGAAATCAAATATATAAAATATTTTAATTGTAATTTTTTTTTTCAATAATCTATATATGGTTTTTATTGAAGTCCATTCCCATAAAAATATACTAAAATGTTACATTTATTGTTAGGTCTGACCATATTTATCTTGTATTTCTATCAATAATATTCTTCATCTTTATCAAATTGTTATATTTTTACAATCAACCCCTTAACATTATTTCAGTTAAGAGATAAGATCTCCCTTGTTTAGTTCTCTTCTAAATTTTAAATCTCATCAAGTTGAAGATCAATGCTATAATTAGATAAGTCATATGATACCCTCTTTTTTTAATCTATATATACCCTTATATATCCAAGGTATTGAGTCCAACAATAGTTTATGGATATTAACATAATATTATTTTTATCCAATCTCCACATCTATTTTTATCGAGATCATTAATAATAGTTTGTGAATCTTGCTCAAATGAAATAAACTTATATTATTTTTTATCACAATTTTGATCCCTATAAAAGGTTCCCTAACCACTACATAGTTATTGGTTAAATTTCCATAAAATTATGATTAAGTGAGGAGGAATTTACCTTCATTATTTTAAAAAATGCCATTTCTACCAACGTTTCCTAGATTTCTTGGAGTCACCATCTAAATTAATTTTGATGAACCCAGCTTCCAAATATTTCTATTTTACCTTAGATCGATATAATTCCTCTCTATGAAATCCATTACCATATATAAATCTACATTTATATCCGATTCTTGTAACCAAGAGGCTAGCATCTCATTTTTTGCACTTGAGACTTACTATGACGAGCATCAAGCCTATAAAAACCTCTATAAAAGAGGTAATAATTAACTTTTAAACTTGAGCATGATTCGAAGGTTTATTTTAAAATTTTATTTTTCCTTTGAATTTATAGATTCCAATAGTAATGGTAGGACCAATCCTCCAATAATGGTATGACCAATTCTCTATATAATGCATATTGCTTTAACTTTAAAACAACTTGTAGTGAAGTTCCACCACATTAGGCAAATCTAGCTTGAAAATGAAATTTTAAGTAGAGTTGCTATCCAAAACCTAAGTAGGATGAGAGGACTAAAATATCCTTCTATCTATCAAGTAGTTGTCGCTAACAAGATGCCAAAAATATTGATGAGAAAGAGCCTACATTGAAAGCTACTAGAAAATCTAAAGTTGCCCATGCCACCATGTGATGTTAACCACCCAAACTAGACAAAGAAAGAACTATAGCCTTTTCAATACTAATTAAGCTAGACCTCACCTTAATTAGGGCTCTAAAAGCCTTTTTGGTGGTAATTTAGAAGGCTCCATTATTGTCAGGGATTCTATCTACTTAGTGGACGTGGATTCATCCCTTTACCAGTTGGTTAGATATGGGAGATGAACCATCCTATTTTAGTAATGGGGTTTGCATGCATCATAGGCCCTAGTGCTATTAAAAATAACATCAATAATATGCCAAAAAAATATGAAACCCAAGGACCATAGAGGAAGAAAATATGGGGTACTAGGAATGTATGCAAGAGGTTAGTAAGCTTGTCCAAGCTTGTTGGGACACATGGAGCTCACCCTGAAGGTTTGTGGTAGAAGAAAAAAGAGAGCAAACCAAACCAAACAAAGATAATAGCTTAGGCACACTTTTCAAATGAAGAAGTTTGGGTGGTCCTTGCATAAAGGTAGTTTCAAAACATAAAAAATAAAAAAAAGAGTAGGGTAATAGTAGTAACAACATTCACTGGGCCAAGAGATGATCAACAAGGTGATAACTGGAGCTCCATAATATTCCCATGATTTCTAGGAGTGGTCCTCAATCCAAACCAAAATTCCATAATAAAGTGGAGGTGAAGGGATTGTTACTAGAGTAATTGGGTCCCCAGGAAGAGCCTCAAGCCAAAGGCTACTATTAGAGTCTGATAATTAGATCCAAAAGTAATCAATAACATGATAAAGCAACATTAGAAGAGTGCTGGTCTCTCAATAATTACACCATGTGTAAGAACCTTATCACCAAGAACCCGAGCAGGGATCAATCAAAAAAAGAAACAACCAAATTCGATGAAAGGTTAGAAAAAATAACAACTTGGTAGCCAAATAAAGCATGAATATGGGGCCCACCATGTCGTAGGATCAACAATGAAACTTCCTCAATAAGAAAATATCAATGTCACCTAAGCTTGAGTTTCCATGAAGAGAAGTAGATACTAATGACATCCTTGAAGGGTGCCACTTCACCTAATAGATATTTATGGTCATTAGACCCTAGAATCACCCATAGATCTACCAAGAATGAATGCAACACAACACTTCAATCTCAACAACCAAAGCAATTAGGATTTCCTGCTTAAGACAATTTAGGAGGAAATTTTAAATTTTGAATTGAGAGTTAGGCTGTATAAATAGCCAATTTTGTATATTAGAAGGGGGAGAAAGAATGATAATTTATTGTGCCTAGTATCTGGCCCAAAATATAGTTTTTCTCTCATTTCTCTTGTGTATTGATCTATAATTAAACCCTAAGTCAATTAATGTATAGGCCCTTCGAGCCCTTTAATTTTGGTATATGTATTTGGTAGCTTTTAACATATATATAACAAAGTTTTGACTATTTTATTTTATTTTATTCTTTATGTATATGTAAATTTATAAGTAAAGTTATGAATCATATCTATCCCATTCCTCATGCAAGTTTTGTAAGAAATAGATATGTCATTATGGAATTGTATTCACTTTCATTTACATGACTGATGATGGTGTCCATTGTAGACATGGAAAATTGACCCACCTAAACGAGTCATTTCCCCTAGTACCCCTAAGAAGTCCCTAAAAATTATCAAGTGCAAGTTTGAGCTTCTCTCCCCCTTATTCTTTGCATGTTCCCTAGTTTTTTTGAATTTGTGATCGCATAGTACACAGTGCAAATTCGATAAATTAGGATTTTCTCTTAGAAAACCCAAATTTTGGGTTGAACTTCATGACGTCGGTCCTCCCCTAGGTTTTTCCCTTTGTTTCTTGTTGGTCATGAATCTGCCACAGGAAAGGATTTTAAAATAAATACGCCCTAGACTCGGCCAACATTGAAAGGCCAAGAGAAAGAAATGTCTCCCGGACCAATCTCTAGAGAGGGTTGGTTCCCTTGCTAAATGAAGACTAAAGTTGCAGGAAAGAGATAGGAAATGTGCAGAAAGAAATGGGAAATATAGCCACAGGTTGAATTTTTCAGATCTAGGAAAGCTTAGCAGCAGAAAAACACCTCAAGCACATTAACAACATATAAAAAAGACAGTAACATGATCTACTTACAACCTTGCATAGATTGCCTTCAAGATTGCATTCCAACACACTCTTCTTCACCAGCAATATTCAAATTTAGGTACAGAATTTGAATCCCCACAGCAGATAAAAATATGAGCATAAATGAGAAATGCAGTAGACAGAAGGAAAAAACACAAAAAATTGCTCGTAGAATTAGAGGCCAAATATCTTTTATTTATGCAAAAGTTTGACAAGTTTTTTAGCAAAAGTCCTTCTTTCGATCCCTCTTTCTAAGATATACATTGATATTTATAGAGGTATCGCCTCTCTGCAGCATTCAAAAGCATGAAACAGACTTTCTCGAGATCCACAAAATATGTAACAAAAAAGAGAAATGATCCCCTTAATCCTGCCTCGGAGAAGTCAGAATCCAAACAAAAACAAGGAACCAGCTGTCTTTCATTAAATGACCATTCTCGAACCAAGCTTGAACCCTTAGAAAATTGTGAACAGGAGCTTTTAATAATGGAGGCATCTTAAATTCTGGTAGTTTCAACAACTACATGCCTAAGCACATTCTTCCATCTTGCATGCATTGGAAAGCAGCAAAACATTAAATTCTAGAGAGCTTTTAATTCTGGGAAATCGCAATGCTTCATCGGGCCGCTAAACTGCTTCCTGGCCCAAAATCGTGATGGGTCCCGAAATCGTGACATTTTCCCTCTCCGTACACTTTTTCCACTTTCGGTTGCAAAAACCAAACATGTCATGAAATCGTGACATATTCGGCTCTTTGTTCTCCTTCGTCACCTTAGGTTGTGAAAATGCGACGTGTCGTGAAATCGCGACAATTTCTTGCTCTCTGCCTTCTTCTTCATGTCCTTCCGCGAAAACGCGACAAGACGTGAAACTGTGACATGTCGCGATATCGCGACAATTTTTGCTCATCATCTTCATTATCACCTCCAAGTCACGAAAACCCAACATGTCATGATTTTGCGACGTTTCGTACTATTCTGTTCCTTCCTTGCTTTGCCCCCACGAAACTATGACATATCACAATTTCATGACGTTCTTTCCCCATGTTGTCCTTTCGCTGTTTCGAACCGCGAAAACGCGACAAGTCACGATTTCATGACATTTTTCTCTCGCTTGGTTTTCTCTTTGCTCCTCGTTGCGAAAACTTGACATGTTGCAATTTTGCGACCTTTCGTTCTTGGCTCTGTCTTTTCTGCTTCTCTGCGAAAACAAGACAAGTCATGATTTCGCAACAAGTCACGAAATTGTGACAATTTTTCATGCCTTGTACATTTCATGTCCACCTTCGCGAAAATGCAACAGGTCACGATTTCTCGACATTCGTCTATCGACACCTTCGTTGTCATCTCCAGGTCGTGAAAACAAAACAAGTCATGAAATCACAACGGTTTCTTTTAGCTGCTCACTCCTCTCTTTCCTGTCATGAAAATCTGACATGTCGCGATATCGCGACAATTTTCCACCTTGCCCTTCATCCTGTCTTCAGGTCACGATTTTGGAACATGTCACGAAATCATGACATATTTGTGTTGACTGTACCTCTTGCCCTGTTGACCGCAAAACTGTGACATGTCGCGATATCACGACAATTCTTGGACTTAGCTCTTTTTTGCATGAGACCTCGCGAAAACACATGTCGCGATATCACGACAATTTTAATCTTCAACTTGATTCTTTGTCATGCGTCATGATTTTGCAACACGTCACGATATCGTGACATCTTTGGTGACTTGTTCCATTTGACCATTTTGACCGCGATTTTGGAACACGTCGCGATATCGCGACATTCTCTGACTTTGGCTTCTCTCTTCTCTAAAACTCATGATAGCATGACATGTGATATCGCGACAGTTTTCGGACTTAGCTGTTTTGGCACCAAAACTCGTGAAAAAACACAGAGGAGTGAGTACTCAACAATTTATGCATGAATCAACAACAATCAAAACAATGTGGCAAAAATGCCAACATTTCCCTACCCTTTTACCCTTTGAAATATCTATAAATAGTGGATTTTGGATTCCCTTTTCTCCTAGCAAGTTGACAAGTTCTCCTAGCAAGATCAATAAAGAGAGAGAAAAGATAGGTTTTGAATGTCATCAAGTGTCTTTTGTTGTTGCTTTAGCTTTATGATTTACTACTGTTGGTGGACAAGTGTTGGAACCTTAAGGAGAAGTCTTCCATTTTGGTGGAAGTATTCTTATTTTGGTTGTCCTTTCATTACCACCAGGTTTCTTCATGCATTTTTTTTAGTCTTCTAGATCGTTAATTATCCATTTTATGTTACATTTTCACATTGGTAGATTGTTTTAGAGTCTCTATTATGAATTTTTGACCTATCCATACAGGGAATGAATTTGACATAACAAAATTCATGGTTACCCCTTACGGGGTGTGAATTCAACTCCTTTGGATTTGGGGTAAGATTTCGCTCCCAAAACCCTAGTTTGCCTTTGCATGTTTCATCTAGGTCATTATATAATTGTTTGCATTCTATTTTTTGCATTATTTCATTCTATTACATGTGTCTTATTTTTCTTTCCAAGGGTCAACAATCACTATTATTTTCAAACAATCAACTAAAAGGACTAAGGGGGCTTGATTGTTGTGCCTCCAAGCTTAGTCACATGGTGGCCTAAGCAGGCCCCCAAACACTGATCAAATTTTCCAAGGTTTTTGAAGCTATTTCATAGGTTTTGAAGCTATTGGAGGGATGAAAGTTGAAAGCTAGGATCAACTATGGGATCAAGTAAGTTCTCTAAATAGACTCCTTAGGTTTTTTGTTGTTCGTTGTTTACTTTCTATTCATTTCTATTTTTAGATCATAAAAAATATATATGACTATTGGAATATATTACATTATTTGGTACATGACAATGTATCAACTTGGGTACATCTTTAGATTAGGATTTAAGTATCTACTTTATACAATGTAATAAATGCACAAGTCTTATAATGTGTAAAGCACTTGATGATGTAAATGTGCATGTAGTCCACATGTCCATGAGTTATAGAATAAGAAGATGAAGAGTCATAGGTAGGTGAAAGACCAAGAGATATATCTCTTTATATATAGGCCTTTGATAAGTAGAGAGAGCAACATATAGAATTATAGAGAATAGATTTGAGCAGAGAAAATAGATACAATGTAGAGCATGTATGAATTATGGAGTGTTTGAGACCTCCATTATACACATAGTACTATTTTCCTGAAATTTCATTAATGAAATTTTTGTGAGTTATTGTAGAATTTTCTTATTAGTTTTTCTTGCATATTATATTACCAATATGATATAGTTAATATTGCTTACTCATTTTAGCTCTTGTGGTTGCATTTCCTTAAATATATAGCATCAAAAACTAACATTGACTTTATTCTTTTAGGCATTGAAAGAGAAAAAACATATAGTTTGCACCCTAGGATAAATTTGTTTATACATTCTCTTGGACCCTTGCTGAAAAGGAAAAGATTTACTTATTTACAAAACTAGGGTTTTCATTCTCATTGAAAATCAAAATTCATTCTAGGGTTAGCTCCTTGTTTGATTGCATCATTGTTTGTTCTACATCATTCTTTTATCCTTCATAACTTATATGTTAGTAATTTCAAATATAGGTGCTTGTCAAATAAACACATCAAACATTTCCACCCTATACTTGGAGTGAGTCCTTAAACAATTCCTGGTGAACCCTTTGATACCCAAGCCCCTAAGTGTAAAGGAATATAACATACCCCCATGGCCACCTCGATTCCTAATGAATCTAGCTGAGAATCGTATGTAGTAGGGCAATTTTACCCCTCTACATATTTGATGAACTCGATGTGAAACATGTCCTTAGTGACCATCTATGAAGCCTTTTTCTCTTCTTTGTTTTTATTTTAAATCGTAAATAAGACCATTAAAAGTTGTTTGTTTAGATTAGAAAAAAATAAAAATGAT
The DNA here is from genome assembly GCA_028583015.1 of Wollemia nobilis. Lineage (NCBI taxonomy): Eukaryota > Viridiplantae > Streptophyta > Pinopsida > Araucariales > Araucariaceae > Wollemia > Wollemia nobilis. The sequence goes on from JAQPPZ010001870.1 coordinate 2,615,322, forward strand.
TAATAAAATATTTTGTGTCTTTCACTAGTTTTAGATCTCCCTTTGTCTTTATTATCATTTTCGTTAATATTTGTCTTCCAACCTTAGGAGTAAGTAAAAGCTCTTGGAATCTGATCAGATTCCCCAAGAAGATTACCTGATTGATAGGGAAAACCTCAATCTAGATGTAGAAGAGGACATAGGGACTGGGAACACTCTTGATCTTATTGAGGGGTCTAATGGAAACCTCACCTTTAAATCATATGATCATATCTAGAGTTTCATGAAACATCATAGGGATTCTTTGATTAAAGCTATGAATGAAGAATCCCAACTCAAAGAGACTGGGATATCTCATCATCAAACCATTCCTCCTAAAAATATTCGAGTCAATCCTTTGTTCGAGTCTTCTTATGATATTAATTTATTTTATAAACCAACATATGCCACTACTATAACCACCAATGTTGGGGGAATTCTACAAGTTCTTCCAACTAGTAGTGCACCTCAAAATCATGTTCAATTTCCTCCTCATTCTATTCCTCCTTATAACATTTATTCTATTCGACCAAATTTCAGTTATCCTCCACAATAATATACCACACAAAACATCCCATATCATAACCCATATCATAATAGTGTTAATTTTTCCAACATTAACCAGACTCCTTTTCAACAATCCACCTATAACTCTCTAGGGAACCTAGGGGTATTGCACAACAACAATCCTGAGATGCAAAGCTTAACAAGTGTAGTGAAACAATTGGTATCAATAATGGATACACTTCAACCTCCAATTTTCACTTATGAATATAAGGAGATGTGCAATCAACCTTTAGACCCTATGGTCACTGCTAGACCCTACCCCAAGCATTTCCCAATGCCGGTCTTACCTAATTATAAGGGAACAAAGGACCCAATTGAACATTTAAGGATGTTTAGAACAACATGCCATGATATTATATATGATGAAATTTAAAAAATATTCCCTAAGAGCCTTGGTGGTATGGCATTGGAGTGGTATTATCAACTACCTCATCATTCTTTAAGAATTTTTGAAGAGACAACTAAGTTATTTGTTCAGCAATTTGGAGCTTGTATTAAGAAAAATGTGACTATGCAAGATTTATATCTTTTAAAGCAAGGTAAAGATGAAAGTTTCTCAATGGCTAGATGGATAATTTTAGTTTGGTGATTAATATATTTCTTACCTCCTTGAGACATGTTAGAGAACTTTATAGGAAATTTGCAAGAGTAGATCTCACATGAAATGGAAACAACAATAATTACCTATTTTTAATAAGTAATAGATTTAGCTAGGAGAGTAGAGAAGGCTCTCATTTGAAGAGGTCAAATCAAATCAAGGAAATACGAAGAAAGGATAATAAAATGTCAATATAAGAATAAGCATGTAATTGGCAATGGGGTCACAGATAATAGGTAAACCAATAATGTTAATGATGTTAGTACCTTGTAGAAGATGATACCTAGTAGTGTAGACATGTAAAATACATCATGCTTATGAGAATACCCATATGGACACATTCGTAGACCATATGAATCCTCTTGGATCTCTCCAAGAGAATGCAGTGGTCCTAACCACTCAAAAATAGTAGTTCTAGCCCATCTAGGCTTGGCCTCTCTCAGGCAGGGTGGCTTTCACACATGGCTGCTAAAGACTACAACGGCCACACCTAGCCACTAAAATTGATAGTGGATAGCACCATGCATAGCCTAGATATGAAAATAAGCCTAGATCATGCATTCTGACTGCACCTTTGCATTATTTGTGAGTGGATTTTAGTGAGGAACTACCTGAGTTCTTCCTAACTACCCCTTCAATGCCAGTTTGTGACTGATGCTTTCCACATGAGATGGTCAGTCACATACAATATGGATTGAAGATTATATAGGAAGCTAAGGTCCAAATCTAAGAGAGGGAAGTCTACATATGCACTCTCCCACAAAGAGCAAAGGATCCATAATTTTTAGAGTTTATGCAGCGAAGCCCTGTCATATTAGAGAGCGAATCTATGCACCCTTGAGGAGCAACAAAGTGCTATTCGATTGAGGAGATACTATGCATTCATTATTCACATCCATTATTATTCACTACCATTTCATGTATTTGACACATTCGGTGACCCTTGAACATCAATTTGAGTAGAGAACTTGGTGCTGCAGCCCTTGGATCATGAGGAGGAAGGTCTATTTTATGGCTATTTTCTCAGACAGTGGCTTGTAGGCATAACCTAGGGTTTTGACATTAGCTTATTTGTTTTAGCATTAGATTCAATTACTTTCTACTTTAGCATTTATCTCTAGCATAGATCTGATTTATTGTATGCACTTACATTATTATTTCTGAGATATGCCTACATCTTTCATTAGTTTTATTACATTTAGTCATATTATGCTTTGCTATCTTTCTTATTAGATTTTATACTAACAACCTCATCCTCGGAGGTAGCCTAGACTGCTTAGCATGCTTTTTTGTTTCCATGTACATAGATTTGCAGGTTTATAGGACCAAGTCAAAACACTCAGAGCATAAGATCCCTCGTGGATGAGAGAAGGAGAAGGAGGTATTTGTGAGCCCTCAGACAAGTTCATGTGCAGGATCAGGAAGCCTATGAAATTGCATCACCCCTTTGCGAGGGGATTTATTCCACCATTTATATCTTGCTTGTAACTGATTGTATCAAAAAATGATTATCCCTCAGAGGGACGAATATGTAATCGAATTCATTGTTGAAATTAATAAAAATAGGATCTTTCTTTGTTGTTTTTATTTATGAGTTATGTATATTTTCTTTGTGCCTTTTTCCATTTGATATAGCAATCATTTCATTGCAAGCGGGGGTAGTGGTGCACACTCCTCGGGGTCACACAAATGGTGATCATGGTGGGACCCCACTAGGTTTTGTTTTTTAGTTGATTTATTGACATTCATGGGTTTTTCTATGTGCAAGTTTAGCTGCTTTGGTCGATAGCGACCCACGGGTCTTGGCTTCTCTAGTCAAAATCAAGCAGCTGATCTTATCCGCTCCTGTAGTTAGTGGCTAAAATCAGTCACTCTGGTCAACAACGACCAACATCAAAGTGTAGTAGAGAGTGGAATATTCATCATCAGAGTGGGATTTGAGGTTGGTTTCATCCTCTATTTTCTTTGTGTTTTTTTTTGCAACTTTTTATTTCCATAAATAGCAAGTGAAATCATAGTTTAATCAGGAAAATATAAAGAAAAATGAGAAAATAAATTGCACTTGATGTTTCCTAGGACTTTCTTTAGTTTCTCTAGGTGCTGCTAGGAACAACAAGCCTCTACTTGTAAGGTCTGCCCTAGTCTCCAGCATGCTAGGCTTTTGTGTGTTTAGTTTGCTTGCATGCGGCCCAACTAGTGGCCCTTAATTCATAGATTAGAATGCATTCTTTGAAGATCATATAAGCTGAATACATGTATCTTTCTGAAATGAAATATTTTTTATCTTAGGCATATAGGAAAGATCATGCTTGCTTGGTGATGCATTTTATTTACATGCAAGGTTAAAAATAACCACACACACCACACACCATTTTAAATGCTAGTGAGTTGGAAGTCATGACCAACCACTAGTAGAGATCCAACGAGGTGGCTTTCATCTCCATCCGCTGACTCAAATCCCATGCACCCTCTATTTTTGGCCAATACCGGATCCAAGAACCGTCATACCCCATGGAAAATTTACACGTATCTCTCCTCGGAGAGGTATATCATTGACTGCGGGTGAACTGTGTGAGGACCGGGATAACCTGTGCTCCCTAACCATGTGTGGAAGTCGTTACCACATATTATAGGTTAGATTATGCGGCTTGGATTTTATCACCAGGTTTTTGAGCTGCGAGTGTACAAGTGAAAACCCTTAAACAATTTAAGTATACCATCCAAAAAGAATGTAAAACATGATGAGAGTTAGCTTATCTATTCAAAGAATCAAAACAAACCAAACAGTTTAGGGAACACACACATAAATCCTCAAAAGAGATAAACATCTGCTTGTTTGTTTATGTGCTTTTGAATATACCTAAGAAGATAACTCATAAGTCACCATGGTATACACATGGAGCAACCACCCTCAATCCAAAACCGAGGGGGAAGCTAATGCTTCACACACTTATAGTCACACTAGCGTTGAGCCGCCCACCCATATTGTCGCTGAACGAATACTAGTACATCTATAATATCATTAGATTATTATCAATCGGTCACCAATATTAGGATATGCATGTCAAAACTCAAGGACTCCCATTCTCATTCCTACAGATACAACGTTTATGTTGTTTATACCAAAATGGACTTCAAACTAAGCCTTTCTATCATTTGATGGCACATGTTAATGATTATCAAGGATGAGTTAGGATTTTATTATGTCATCCATATCAATTGTCTATGTTGTGTTGTATTACCACTAGCTACACTTAAGGTGACCTTTGTGTGAAGCAACTGATAAAACTCCTATACTATCCTCCATGGTCGGTAGTTTGTCTTCGAGGCTAAATTATGGTGAAGTGAAATCTCTTTAACCAAAACTTCATCTAGCGTTTGCCTCTATTTGGGTTTTTGCCACATCCAAATTGAAACCATCCTCGATCTACAACTAATATTGTACCCATGTCAGAGTTATCTTGCAAACCTTCTCTATCTATCATCATAAATTTCTGCATAATAATGTAAATTTTAACCTTTTTGGATCTTAGTTGAGCTTTAATCGACCACTTTATGGGATTTTTGTTCCACCTTAATACCTTTTCTGCTGGCAATGATGAGAATCCTCTAATTATGGTATCCATTTGTGTTAATCCATACTACCGGATCTCTGTTCAGCCGTGTAAACCATGATGACTAGATTATCACTCAACTTCTAGTACATATGGACTATATCTACATATGAGATTTTGTTGTGTTCATAAATTAATATATATGAATCGTATGGTTATAAAACATTAAAAGCCTTTAGAAATGGCTTATTGGTACTTTTGGATTTTATTGAAGGATTAAAGTATGACTTATAGCTCTAATTTACTTGAGTAAATAGATGTCAATGAGATGGGTGTTATAAAATAGACACTTTAGCCAATGGATATGAAAGATTGCTTCAAATGGGTTTGAGGTAATTAGGAATAAGGGATGATTTTGGATTTCTTGGGAGTGATTTAAAGTATCTCTTATTTTTGGTAAATAATAGTTTTGTGTTCATAAATTCGAAAAATGATTTTTTATAATATAAAAACCAAATATTTTTGGATATTTTGATTAGAGATTTTATATCTAATTGAATGGTAAATTTTATGAACAAGTGGAAAAATAGACTTTGTATATTATTGTGAAAATAATTAGAAAAAGAAAATAAACTTTATTATGATTTATGATAAATTTTGTAAATAGATAAAGTCAACTAGAAGCTTAGGAATATATCTTCTAGTTTTGTAAGGTATGGATTGGTGTCCATTCCTTGGGAAGAGGTATGGGACTCTTCCCTAAGTTTGGTGATATTCCAAACAAATTATGATTGGAATTATGAATCAATCCTTATTTATGAAAATATTAAGGATGAATGAATCATCTATTCATGATTGGTAATTTCTTTATATGTGATATAAATCTGGAAAAAATGTGATGCATGATTGCATATAAAATGATGAGTGGGATTAAGAATTAATCCTTGTCATGATGAATGAATTGTTTATTAATGCTTGGTAATTTTCTATGTCAAATGTGGGAAGTAAATGAAGGTAATTATTTTAGTGAAATTATATATTTTGTATGTAAAATACATACTATGATTTATTATGAAATCCTTAATGAATGGAATCCACTAGAAGAATGGATGTTCTTGGTGTCCATCTAGGAAGAGGTATGGTACTCTTCCAAACATCCCTAACAATCAAAGGAATGGCATTTATAATTAGGATTAGAAGAATAAATTATTTAGATATGGACCTTGATGCTAGATGATTTATGGGAATTTATGGGGATTTTCTCTTTTGAGAGATTGATTGAATAGTATTAAAGAAAATCTTGGAGGTAAATTTGGTATCATTTGGAGGTAAGAGAAATACTCTTTGGATTAGATTTTGATAAAAAAATTAGCAAGATAATTAGAGATTATGTCAGATCAAATTTTGGGAAAATTTTGATAACAATTTACAAATGCATTCTTGAGAAACTTTATGATAGAGGATGAAATGATTGAATGCATATTGGGATCCAGTTACGTAAATGAATTTATTTGAGAGCTAACCTTCGATTGAAAAATATAAATTGTGTAGGATATTTGACGCATCTTTAGATCACATTTGGGAAGAGAACTGACATGAATTGGAAAATAATGAAATGAATCTTGGATTAAATTTAGGAAGCAAGTTTGATAGCAATTGAGAATCAATTGAATAGATTAATATGTTGTAATCAATGGGGAGTTAGAACCCTATTTGTTTGTATATGATCAAAGGAAATAATTTTAGTATAATGTGCTTTATATTACCCATGCTAAAGCTCTAAGGGTTTACTTGTATTAACCTAATATTAAGGAGAAAGGTGGCTGACATGGGTTATAATTATGAAATGACAAATAATTTAAGTTATTATATTAAATTATTTAGGAAGAATAGTTTATTAATGAATTAAAGGTATGAGACTTTAAGTAATGGATTGACTTTGTTTCAATTAAGTAGAATGAATTTGGAATTCATTCTTGAGGGAACTTATATGGTTCTCTCTAACATCGATATGACTTATCCAAAATAAGATTCTGATTATTATCATAAACATAAGAAAATTCTTAGGATCGCTTAGAGGAAGGAATCATTAGAATCCTTAGTTGCATCATGAGTTTAAAAGGACATATGGATTCCTTATTAGTATGGTAAATACCTTAATGATATAATGATGACTTAGAGAAAGGAATTAGGAAAAATTCCTTAATTGCATCATGAATTTGATAAGGAATGGTTGTATTCCTTGCCATGTAAAATTGATTGAAAGGGACCCATATTGGCCCTTCTATATTTGTGATATTTGACATCTTAAGTTTATAAATATGAGGAAAGTACATATTTTGGAGGTTGGGTTTATTCCCCATGAGGGTTCTTAGGATAAACAATGTGTCACTCTATTTGTGGTTTGATGTGTTAATTCTTGTACATGTTTGCTTTTACTTCAAAATAAAAACAATTTAAGTGGACGAGTTGGTTAGATGCTTGATGAAACAGTTATGCAATTCTTAGATTATGACCATGTGCACTATGATGCAAGGAATATATGTTTAAATTTAACATGTTGATGATTTAATGATATACGTTTATGTCAATTATTTTTCTGGAATGGATTGGGTAATTGTGAATGATGTAGTTAGCTAGCTTTACCTTTCAACAACTAGCACTTCATGTATTCAATGGTTGTATGGATGAAAAAAGTAGAATGTAATGGAATGTAAATATTGCTCAATTGTATATCTCATGTGTGCTACAATCTCAAGAAACATAATGTTCCCTCAAGGATTAATCAAATTATGTCCACCTCATAAACATTCAAGGTTGGTATAACCTAAAAAATTATGATAACAAAATTATGGATTAATCTGAGTGGAAACTCAGAATGGGAACTCCCATAATGGATAAATAATATCCTTTTATAATGAGCTTAATTTATTCATAACAAAAGGATTTCCTAAATAAAAATGATGGAAAAATAATCCTTAAGAAGTATAAGGTAATATAATCATAGCATTCCAAGGATTATGTAATTTTAATCACATGTAAGGATTTTGTTATCCCATCAAGAAGGTGTGGATAGGATCTAAGATCTATGAATAATCATAATTGAGGTTATTTCATTATGATGGGTTTCCATATTCAAGGCATTCACCTATATACTGGTCTTAGCGGACAATATGGTTAAGGGTGATTTCCATTTTTAGAGGGATGAAATTTAATGCTTGGCCAACATTCCCATATTCAAGTGGTTTAAGGGTTTCATAGAAGCTGATCACTTCTACTCAAGAGTGACTCTGATCAAGTATTAATATCTCTTGATGTTATTTGCCTTAATAGATTACGATACAAATGGAATGATTTTATCATAGTTCATTATTATGACCCTTGCCTCATGAGAGTTGAATATGTATACATATATACATATATAAAAACAAATGTGGTAACAAATGGGGTTGTTTCAAAAAGCAAGAGATCAATGGAAAAGAGTGAAGGCAACAACCAAAATGATGGGCTTCTCCTCCTTCTTTAGAAGGCAAGTCTTATACATGATTTGTCATCAAGAAAACTCTACTTGATCACCAAAAGTAGTTGTATCAATGATCACAAGAAGCATAAAAGTAGAGAAAAAATAGAGCATTCCAAAAGCATTGTGAGCCTTCATTTATTGATGATGATTGGTTATTCATGATGAAAAAAATGAATCCAACCCTTATATTTATAGGAGGCTTGGAGGGCTTAGGCAGGAAAAAAAACACAAAATTGGTTAAGGGATGAAATCACAAAAGTTGGCTCAGAACTAGGGTTTTGAGAGTGAAAACCCAAAAAAATGCCAAATTTGTGCCTCATCTAAGACTATCACAAATTCGATGAGGCTAGGAAAAAAAGGTAAAATTAAAGGGGAAGGGAGCTTAAAATTACACTTAGGAATTTTGAGTGGCTTCCTAGAATTCTAAGGGGGAAATGACTCATTTGGATGGTTCAATATTGTGTGTCTACATTTTGTCCCCTCTTTGATGCATTTATGACCTAACAAATATGTCAAAGAAAGTTCTAGACACTTGCGAGCAAAAAATAGTGAATACAAATATTAGGAGAAGGTTTAGGTAGAGGGATGGTGCAAAAATGGTGTTATGCCAAATGCTTTGAAATTTGCATGCTTCACAAGGTAATGATGACATCAATGCCCCCAAGGTTGGGGTGCCCCCTCAAGTTTTAGAAAAAAGAAAAAAGTAGCAAAAAATAAGAGAGGTAAAAAGAGGGATAAAAGGGGAGGGAAGGGTGAAAATGAATTCATTTTCATTGTGCGAGAAGAAAGAAAAATACCTCTAGAGAAAAGAGGAGAATGGTTCTTTTGATGCACCGTGCAACCATCATGAGGGTTGACATTGACACAATAATGGATCGAGGATGGGTATTTATCTAAAATTTAACCTTTATACTAGGTTAGATTAGATTTAAGCTTAGTTGTTTTTGGAAGAAATTGTCATGCGAACCCTAAAATAAATTTGGGATTGACCATGAATTTGATCATACGTTGACAAGGACTAAATTTGCATCTGGTGAAGAAAGGCATGAATTCATGATTTTACACCCTGCAAGAAAGGGGCATGAATTCATGGAAGAAGGATGAGGATAATAAGAAAAAAGAGATGAAAAAGACAAAGGAGAGAGAAAGAAGAATGCTTTCATTATTAAATGTTGGTTAATTTATATTATTATGGTTTTAATTAGTATGTGAGACTAATTAAATTTATTAATTTGTTGTTTTACAACTAGGTGTGCTTGATATTAGGGAGTGGTGACCATGCATTCTATAGGATGTCATAAGGGAACTCACAACATCAAATAGAGACATCCTATGGGTGATAAGGCTACTACATCTAGCAAATATGCCTCTGGTGGAGGCTTATAGAGCGCTCCTGATAGTGCTAGTTGAGAGATGGTCTCTAGAGTCATCCACATTTTGGTTATCAATAGGGGATATGACTATCATATTGGAGGATGTGTGGTAGATCTTGAGGATCCCCATCAGGGAGAGGGTATTTTACAGATTATAGGTACCTCAATCAATATTATGAAGAATTTTGGGGGACTTGACACATAATATCTTCCAAAGCAATTTACATATCGATGAGATGTCAAAGTGATATGGGGTCGATGAACTCAAGATAATGCTTTGTGGGGTAGTGATTGGGTTCCTTGTGTGCCATACGAGCAGAAAATATTGACCATGGGTATTATTGAGGGTAGTAGTAGACATACATGACTAGTACGTGCAGTTTACATGGGGTCTCTATGTACTGGCTTTCTTGTACAGGATATTGTATAATGCCATGTACAAGCAATAGATCAACATTGTGTGTACCACTTTGCTCTAGGTATGGTGCTAGGAGCGTATGGTAGTCCAAAGATAATATGCAATATCAATACCATTGCCCAACCTAGAGTGACCAATAGTGTATAGGTGGACCCAATACTTGGAGCAAGTTTAGAAAATATACATGGATATCCTACCATTATAGAGGTGGGTGATAGACGAGCTATGGGAGCACATGATTATTTGGTGACCATGGCATTGACAACCAGGGTGGGCAAAGTATGGGAAGGAGCTGGCTTGAGTGTAGAGGGTTATATGGGTAACTATAGAGAAGGATGATTTGGAGCTCTATAGGTTTGAATGGGTCTAGTGATAGTTTATAATCTTGAAAGAGGTATCAACCTTACTAGAATACTAGTTCAGACAGGTGTGAAGAGACCCGTCAAGGGTTGGAGGGGATCCTGATGTGATAAGGTTCATAGAGGAGGACTTGGATGATCCCCTATACATCAACCCGAAGGTAGATGATGTCGAGGTGGCTTTTAGATATAAGAGATGGTACAGGAGAATTATACTCTTGAGGATATTACCATTGGTGCCAATGCAGAGGTTCTAAGTTATGGATTAGAGAATGTAGTTGGTGTTGTGAGAGGCCATACAATAGATCATCGAGTGATGATAGAGAATTATATGCAAATCCAAAAAGACATGGGTGGAAGTTAGGGTGGAAATGATTATAGTCAATAGGACTATCATCACTATCTTAGGGAGAACATAGGTGGGGATAGTAGGAGTTGACCTCATGACAACATAGGCCAGGTTGAGTGGGATAGTAGGAGTTGCCCCCTTAGTAGCAGAGCTAGGACCTAGCAATTTTGTGGGACAAAATAACATAGTTGGGGAGGTGGAGGAGATGTGAGCCAATATGGATTTCTTGTCCTTTTTCATCATCTCCCATAATTCCACATTTTCCATTGCAACCACCCCCATCATCTAAAAAGCAAGTTATTTCATCTGCACCCACTCACCCTTCTATGAGTTTTACCGTAGTTTCCATGATTTTTCCAATTGCAGCAACAGCAACAACGATCATAGATTTCACTATAGTCACTTCTACCAAGCCATCATCAACTGTAGAGTCTTCTATTTCCTATATTATATCCTCTCCTCATCCTTTTATAATTTATCCTACACTAGAAACTTTGCAAAAGGATAAGGAAGCCTCATAGAAAATTCAAGATTTTTGGGCATAGAAACTATCCAAGCCATCCAATAGGATGGCTATGAAGAGAAGAACCATGTATATTGATCTAATTTCTAGGTAGAGGACATCCAAATCCATCATTCCTCTAGTAAGCAAACCTAATACTGAAATGACTACTCAAGACTACTTTCTAGAAGAATACACAGAAGATATTGAGTAGTTATCTATTGAAGATGAGTTGGTGATAGCTAAGGCTCACTTGGATACTTTTTATGTCAAAGGTGATATATACAAAGAGAAAGTGCACAAGCTAGAGTGGATAATTGAAAATCTTGAAAAAACAATCATCAACAAAAAACAAATAGAGAAATCTCTCAGAAAAGAAGCAAAGAACCGACAAGACAAATTTTAAGAATCCAATAAGCTCAAGAAGTAAATAGAGGAACAAAAGAAGAAAAATGAAGAACAAGTCAAAGAAATATAGAGCTTGAAGTAGTAGCTTCATATTGAAAAGGTAAAGTCTTTAGGTTTCTCTAATTCAGGGATGAAGAAAGTAAAGAAATAATTGCTCTTTGAGGTTTTGGATAAATGCTCAAAGTTACAACCCATTATTGATTACATGGATGATGCCATACACCTACTTCAAAATGTTTAAGAAGATCTGAATAGCTTCACTAGAGCTCTACAACCCATGGTAATTCTAGATGAGCACATTTATAAATTGGTAGATATCAGGCTCAATGATACTGCTAAGCCTATTCCTAAAAAAGAATGGAATACTGCTAGAATTGCTGCAAAGTTATAGTGAAGAAGCACAAAATGTTCCAAAAGGCTTGGATTTTGTTTGATAAGATGGAAAATATGATCAAGGATGTAGTGGATATAAATAAATAAATGATTTAGAATGGTTTTTGAGGGTTATGGATGGAAGATAATACCTTTCTATCAGTAAAATAGATTAAAAAGAGTGTTTCCGAGAACCTTTAAGATGAGTCTGAGATTGATGCTTTGGAAGAGCCAATTGACTAGAAGAAAGTTTCACAAATGATTATTGATTTTACCAATCTCAAATATCTGATGGACTTGGTAAAATAAAGGAAGTGCTACAAATTATGAGGACACTAGTGAGTTAGAGTACCTTCACAAGCAGCTTAAAGAAACTTCCAACCTCTCTAAAGGAGTTTCGAAATAAGTTTTGGAAACCCTAAAGTTGATGGTGCAGTTGTTTGGAAAGGATGTTGAAGAGGAAAATAAAGAGTAAATTTCACCTGAAGAAGAAGATGAGCAATATCAAGAAGATAATTCTAAATAAGAGGCTTAGCAAGAGGGTGAAGAACCAAATAAAGTTGTTGCAGACCCTTAAGGGATACAAGCTTAGAATATTTTTTGTTTGTACATTTTGTAGTCATGCTAAAGTTTTGTATTTTGTTTGAGTTATTTTTACTTTGACATTGTTAGAAAGCAATAATAAAAGTGTGAGACCAGAGATATGTAGAGAACATTCATTTATCAAAAAAAAAAAGAGGAAGAAAAAAAGGGAGGATCCGTGAAAAAAAAAAAAAATTGAAGTGAAAGACGCCTTGTTCATCAAGAAGGCGCCTCCCGCATCAGGAAGGTGCCATACATTGGAGATGCCTTCCACATCAGGAAGGTGCCATACATTGGAGGTGCATTCCACAGGAAGAAGGCGCCATACATTGGAGGTGCCTTCCACATCAAGAAGGCACCATACATTGAAGGTGCATTCCACCAAAAAAAAAAAAAAAGAGGAAGGAAAAAAAGGAAGATCCATGAAAAAAAAAAATGAAGTGAAAGATGCCTTGTTCAACAAGCAAGTGCCTTCCGCATCAGGAAGGTGCCATACATTGGAGGCACCTTCCATAGTAAGAAGGTGCCATACATTGGAGGCACATTCCACATCAAGAAGGTGCCATACATTGAAGGCGCCTTCCACAAAAAAAAAAAAATGCAAATCCTCCCAGTGAATGAAAAAAAAAATGCATAGAACATGTCCTGCTTAGCATAAAAATTGCTTTCTTATTGCTTTGTAGGAAATCATGAACCGAATGCAAGCTACAGGCATCCTTAGATCCAGGGCCTAATAGGCACGGAGTCATGACTCCGATTTTCTTACTTTCGTGTGTGTATTTTCGCAGTACATAACCATGAGCATGATTTGTAGGTGGAGCTAGCTTAAACTAGGCCTAATAGATGTGACATTTTGTACCCTGCAATTAGGAGTGCAACAAAGCAAAAAAGGCACTTACTTCCCACCAGGAAGAGAGTTCCTACAATCAGTCCAATACAACATTACCTTTTTCCATCAGGAGGAAGGCACCAATAAGCAATTTTATTCTCCCTTTGATGGAGGTTCCTGTTGCTCAGTGTGGGACCTGATGTTCAGAGGGCTGCAGACCTGTTGTATAGAGGGACCTAACACTGGTGACAAGGGCATCACTAATTTAAGTGGGGGAAGATGCGGGTCAACCAGAACCTCCTGTAATATAAAAAAATCTTCTATTGTTAGACTCCCAATTGAAATGTAAATTATAAACAAAGCTTGTACGAGAACACCAATAGAAGAAGGCTCAGCCTAAAAAAAAAAAGGGGGGGTTCGGAAGGCTGTTGTCACAAGGACGTGACAATTTTTAGACATGGGAGGGAAACACCTTATTATCGGTGCCTAACTTACTCCTATGAAAAAAAGAAGAAGAAGAGGAGTTCAAAAGGTTGTTGTCATGAGGATGTGACAATTTTTAGACATGGGGGGAAAAAATCCTTATTTTCAGTGCCTAAATTACTCCTATGAAAAAAAAAACCCTTTTGTTGAAATAGCTCCATGATGAAATGCAAATCAGAAGCAAAGTTTTATTTTTGCTGCCCGTTGGAAGAGAGTATCCTCTTTCCCGAGGACCAGCCTGGTCCCGAAGGGAAATGAGAAACCTCCAACTAGTAGCTAAATAAAATGGGGGAGGATTTTGAAAAAAATAGATGTCAAATATCTGTTTCCTTCGGAATCAACACATGGTAAGTAGGCACCTTCCTCTTCAAGGAATTTTCTAGAAGAAGGTAGGTGCCTTCCTCTTCCAAGAAGGCACCAAGAAAATATAAGTGCCTTCCTCTTCCAGGAAGGCGCTAATAGAAGGCCAATGCCTTCCTCTTCTAGGAAGGCACCAAGAAAATATAAGCACCTTCCTTTTCTAGGAAGGTGCCAATAGAAGGCCAGCACCTTCCTCTTCTAGGAAGGAACCAAAAGAATGTAAGCATCTTCCTCTCATCGGAAGGCGCTGATAGGAAGGCACAACAGGAAGGCACCGACATGAAGGCACCATAAGAAGGCACCCACAGGAAGGCATCGATAGGAAGGTGCCATAGGAAGGCACCAACAGGAAGGTGCCATAGGAAGGTGCCACTAGAAGGCAAGCACCTTCCTCTCATAGGAAGGCACCGACAGGAAGGTGCCACTAGAAGGCAAGCACCTTCCTCATAGGGAAGGCACCCCTGTTATTTTCTCATTGACTAGACAAGCACAATGTCGGCAACAAAAATTGGTGCAGTTCCAACTCTACGTCATGTAGGTTAATTTGGGGCTCGCACCAACGGATGATAACATCCTACCAATGCCAACACATACATCTCAGCAATGCACCTGACAGATGTCGTGAATGATGAAAGAAATATTGTTTCCCCTCACTCCAGAAAACAAAGGAATGCAGTGTTGTTCCAATTATGCATGCAAAATAAATAAAATCTCTAGGAGCACCAACGTGAAGACGTCTCACACCACCAACATCATATATATCAGATTCTATGAAATTCACTTGGGTATGTATTGATTTTATTGTTAATCATATGTATAGTTATTTTTAAACCATTTATATGCTAATACCAGTCGACTCCTCCATAGTTTTTCAAAATCTCCCATTAGAATTCAAACACATGATGTGCCTTGAAAAAAATTATAATTGAAAAAAAAATGAGAGGCTATGGCAACTACATGAATAGATTTGGCATCATTTTCATTGCCGCATCCTGACAATGGTAGTCATCTTGAGTGAACACATATAAATGATGCTACTCTCTACCACAAAGGAGGTTCTGGAGATGCCAAATATGTTTTAGATGTGGGTAAAAGTAGTAACTGGTGATTGCACTTGTTTTAAACAAATTTGGTCTCACAAAATCTGACTAATGTGCAACACTGGAAAATGCCAGCATTTGTGCAGTGGTAATTTGCCCTAAATAGTGTGGTCATGATTTAACTATTTATCCGTAATGATTAGTCAAGATATGTTTCTGACTTCTACTGGTGTCGCATCACTCTATGGATGAAGAATAACAACACTCAATGAAAAAAAACACAATGCTGAATAAAAAAATAGTACTGAGAAAAAAATAGTAGTGCTGAATGGAAAAAATAGCAGCACTCAACGACAGAGAAATAGAGATGCTGAAGGCCATCAAAATAAAAATTAAAAAAAAAAGAGGAAAAAAATATATATCCCAGGGGTTGTCACGAAGACATGACAAAATTTTTGGCATGGTCAGCCTGCGAGAGGGATAACTTCACCTTTTGGTGCCATGAGGGCGTGGCACATGTTAGGCATGGGGGGATGATGAGCACCAAAAATGCTCATTTTATATACACGGTTAAGGAGAATTATCACTGGTTCAATTAGCATATGAGATGTATTTTATATAACTTATACATATAATTGATAGAAACTCTGGTATTAAGCTTGATTGGTGTTTTTAGTGGGAAATATGTATAAATGCAGGTTTTATTACTAATATGGTGTTTTCCAGTCTACATCCACTTGGACTTGACATACTTATGCTTTCAGAGACTAAGGCATGAGAGTAGGTGCCTTCCTCTTCAAGGAAGGTGCCCAACAGAAGTATGCGCCTTCCTCTTCAAGGAAGGTACCAAGCAGAAGTAGGCGCCTTCCTCTTCAAGGAAGGTGCCCAACAGAAGTAGACACCTTCCTCTTCAAGGAAGGTGCCCAGTAGAAGTAGGCGCCTTATTTATAAGGAAGGGACACCCAATAGAAGTAGGTGCATTCCTTATAAGGAAGGCGCCCCCAACAAAATTAGGTGCCTTCCTTATAAGGAAGGCGCCCAACAAAAGTAGGTGCCTTCCTCATACGAAAGGCGCCTCCATGCCTTCATACTTTGCAAGATTGACCAAGTCAACTTTGACTGGTTGACCAAGGACTATGGAGGAGGTTGCACATGAAGACAAAGGAGATCTATTTTAATCATGCATTTATTAAATAGAATAAAGTATTTGTTATTATTATCAACCGATTTTCTGGTTGACCTTGTAAAGCTCTTAAAGCATATTATTATTTTTAGGATGCATTAGTTTAGGATTTGTTGTTATGTACACCTAAGGATGTTTATATTTATCCTTCTGGTGAATGAAAATAATTTAAAATAGAAGAATAAAATATGTGTAGAATCAATTGTAACTAAATCACATCACGTGATTAAAATAGACTAATTTGTTATTGTAATGAGATCTGGTTGTGCTTTATATAAATACGCAGGCCAGATGAACAATGAGGGAGATGAATGATTAATTTTACATAGAACTTATTTTATTTTATTGTTTAATTAATTAAGAGTGCAACTCCTCTTATTCGAGCAAGCTCTATGTAGCTAGTCGGGCAGACTATCTGCGGGAGCTTGGGCCCACTCCCTCTAGTAGTCCTCCCCTGTTTAATTTGTGCATTTGCTTTCTGTAGATTAGTTTACTGATTTATTTAATTTTAGTTGTGTGTGTTTATTTCCTCGCATTTTATTTCCACATTGTATTTCCAGCACTTTACTTTTTGTTTATAATTTATTTATTTCATTTCCCGCACTTAGTTTATTTGGTTTGGCTAGAATCCAATTACACAAACCTCCCCACCAAACTAAATAAGGTACAACCAGATTTGTTCCCTAACACTGTAGGCATATACTGTGCGTGACACTCATAAGTTTACGGACTTATCGGATTGATAATTTATGGAAGAGAAATGAATGTTTTTGAAAACATAATTTCTGCTCACCAACAAGAGTTTATTTCCATTTATTGCTACCGCTAAATAAGCCAAGGAGGCTTGGAAGTCCCTTAAAGAGGCTTACGAAGGAAGTGACCAATTAAGAAAGGTAAAGCTGTAGACTATGAAGAAAGGGGTTGAAAGTGTGGGTGATTATTGTGTTAGAGTGAAGGATGTGATGAACAAGATGACCAACCTTGGAGAGACCTTGAAGAAATATGTAGTTGTGAAGAAGGTATTGAGATATCTTACCCCTAAATGGAATCATGTTGCAATAATTTTTTAGGAGAGTAAATATTTGTCTACACTTGAATTTGATTGTCTAGTTGGTTCTCTTATGTCACATGAGGAAAGACTAAGAGAAAATAATAAATAAAATGAGGAGAATGCTTTTAATTATAGATTTTTTTTAGAATGATTAAGTTGGTCCAAGCACAAGTAAAAAGACACATAGAAGAGAAAAAAATAGAACTACTCAAGAGGTAGAGAAGGAAGAGGAAGAGTAGTTGTTTCTACTAGAAGAGGATATGGAAGGGCTGGTAAAAAAAGTTGAATGCTACAATTGTTATAAAATGGGTCACACTACATGATATTGTAGATTTAAGACCACAAATAGAAATATAAGAGATTACTATGTATGTGAGGATGAAGCTGCACAAGGTAATTTGTATTTGACTAGTGACATGGATGAAAAAACTAGTTAAGAAGTTTGGTATCTAGATTCCGATTGTTCTAACCATGTGAATGGAAAGAACTAGTTGTTTTTCGATGTGAAAAAGAATTTCAAGACCAATATAATTTTTGAAAATAATAATACTTTGTATTTGGTTATAAAAGGCACCATGGAGATTGGCACTAAAGAAGGTACAAAGAAAATTCATGATATCTACTATGCTCCCAATTTGAAGAATAATTTGTTGAGTGTTGGATAGCTTGTATAAAAAACTATAAATTTATGTTTTATAACAATGAATGTATCATTTATGATAAGAATAATATGAATCGTATGTTCACCATTTTTCTATGACAAAGAACCGAATATTTCCTTTTAAGTTTGGAGGAAAAGGGAGCATGAACATGGCACATATGTTACTTGAAGATAATAATTGGCTTTGGAATATTCGATTTGGACACTTGAATTCTAAGAGTCTAGATTTTTTATATTCAAAAAATATGGTAAATGGACTACCTAATGTTTGAGAGCACAAAGGTGTGTGTCAAGCATGTGTGATTGGAAATCATTCAAGGAAGGAGTTTCCAAAAAGAAAAGCATGGTGGGCCTCATACCCACTCTAACTTGTACATACTAATATTTGTGGATATATGCAAACACAAAGTTTAAGTCTTCCTATTTTCTCATATTTATTGATGACTTTTCAAGGAATATTTTGGCATGTTCAAGATTTTTAAAGCATTGGTTGATAATGAAAGTGGATTTAAAATAAAGTGTTTGAGAACTGACCATGGAGGAGAATTTTGTTCAAATGAGTTCAATTATTTTAGCAAATAATATTGCATTAAGAGGCAACTCACTACTGCCTATATACCACAAAAAATGGGGTAGATGAGAGCAAAAATAGAACCATTGTAGAAATTGTAAGAAGCATGTTGAAGACAAAAGGTTTGAGTAATTCTTATTGGTCTTATTCAATTGATACAATAATGTATATTCTCAATAGATTCTCCATAAGAACACTATACAAGAAGACTCCACATGAAGCATGGTATGGCACAAAACCCACTATAAGTTATTTGAGATTTTTTGGTTGTCTTGCATATGTACATGCGAATGATGAAGTGAGAAGGAAGTTCGACCTCAAGAGTGAGCAATGCATTCTTATTGGATAGTCTAAAACAAGTCATATAAACTATATAATCCAAAAAATCATAAATTTGTAGCCTCTAGAGAGGTAATTTTTGATGAAGGGGAGTGTACAATAATAAAAAATCTGCAATAAAATATATGATATTGAAGATGATAATACAATTGTGGGAAATCCTTCAAATATTCCCTCTACTCCTCCAAGCCTATCTAGCAGCCCATCAACAAGTTTGAAGGAGACTACACCAAGTTAAAGCACAAGCAACTCATCCACAAGTCTCACCAAGAATACAAATAAAGGAAAGAGAATGCTCAAAGCACATCCAACCAATTGAATTGTGGATAAGAACTTTCAAAGGAGGTTAACAAGAAGCCAATTGCAAGAGTTGGACCAAGTTGTTTCAATATTGAAAAATATCCAAATGTATGGTGATGATGAAGAAGAACAAAAAGGTGAGTTGGTGAATTATGATTTGTTTATTGAATCTTATTTGGAACCTTCATGTTATAAATATTCTTGTACTAATTATGTTTGGGTGCAAGCAATGAAATAATAAATTGAGTCCATTAAAAAAAATGACACTTGGGAACTTGTGAAATTGCCTAAGGATAAGAAGACTATTGGATACAAGTGGATCTACAAAATAAATTTTAACATTGATGAAGCATATAAATATATAAATCAAGTCTGGTTGCAAAATGATTCACTTAAATATATGGTGTGGATTATGAAGAAACATTTTTCCCTGATCCAAGATGATATAATTTAGATGACTCTTTCATTAATAACCAATAAATAATGGAAATTTTATCACATGGGAATGAAAAGTGTATTCTTGAATTTTTATCTAGATGAGGAGTTTTATGTTTAGCAACATCAAGGCTTTGAAGTGGAAGGAAAGGAAAACCATGCTTACAAATTGAAGAAAACATTGTATGTACTGAAGTAATCACCTAGAGCATGGTACTCAAGAATTGATGGGTACTTGCAAGATTATGGTTTCAAGAAAAGTAAGAATGAATCCACACTCTATTTAAATAATTAAGGTGATAAAATTCTTCTTGTGTGCCTATATTTTGATGATTTGATCTACATTGGAAGTAGTTCAAATATGATGAATTATTTTAAGCATGCTATGATGAAGGAATTTGATATGAAATATTTAGGATTTATGCAATACTTTCTTGGTGTGGAAGTACATCAAAGTGATGGTAATATGAAAAGGATATGTTGAAGAAATGTGGTATGAAAAAATGTAAGCCAGGATGCCTATGGAACATGGATAAGTGTTGTGTAGATATTATGGAGAAGAGAAATTTTATGAAAAATTATTTAGAAGCTTTTTTGGGAGCTTAATGTTCCTTACTACAACAGGACATGATATTGAATTTGTATTTTCACTTGTATTAAGGTACATGAATGAAATTTCAAAAACCAACATGAGAGCAACCAAAATAATATTGAGGCATGTCAAAGGAACATTTAATTTTAGCATACATTACGATGCTAATAATAAAATAGAGCTTGTTGGATATATTGAATCAGATTGGGGAGGTTGCTTGGATGATAGATAATCAAATTTTAGAAATTGTTTTTCACTTGGTTTAGGAGTGATAACATGGAGCTCAAAGAAGAAAATATTATTTTTTTATCTTATATAAATGTATAATATGTTGTAGCTACTACAATAAATACACAAGCACTTTGGTTGAGAGTACATGAAGAGATTGATGAAGTTTAAAATAGTCCAACAATAATTTTTTACGACAACAAAAGTGCAATAAAGATTGCAAAAAATCTATTCCATCATAGTAAAAGTAAACATATTGATTTAAAGGTTCACTTCATAAGAGAAATTATGGAAAATAAGGTTGTAGATTTGAAATATTACAACACCAAACAACATCTTGCGGACATGTTTACCAAAGGTGTCAATAAAGAATAATTTTTTATATTGAGAGATAAACTTGTATTACCACTCAAAATAAAGGGGGAGTATGTTGGATATTTATGCCTACTAAGAAAATAAAAAACCAAAAGTTCTCCCATGATTTCAAAAAATCCCAAAAGTTTCTATAGGCCTTGAAGATTCACTATGACTATTGGACTTCCTAAAATGTGCAATGAAATGTTATAACATAATTTTATCTATTGTAAATGTAAAATGGAGTATTATAGCTATAGGTTATTATGGAAAAATATTTTTAATACTTCTAAGTTTTTTTGGAATGCAAAACAACATTCTATTCCATTAATTTTGTGAAAACATGCTTGTTGTCCCTATTTTTCTAAAACATGCAGTCAACTTTAAAAGCTCATAACTTTTATTTATAGATCTATTTTTTGTGTGTGATTTACAATTGGAAAGGTATTTTTGTGTAGAATTCAATCTCAAAATTTCATAAAATTGAGTAGTTTTAGTCCATGCATTGCTACAAAAATTATTGTATTCTTGCTAATGCACTTTTTGCGCTCTTTGTTTTTGGATCAAATATTTTAGTTAATATGGATAAAAATATTTTTTGAATGGAACCAAAAATTATATTCAATAAAGGATAAAACTATTTAAATATCTATAATATTGGATATAGATGACTCCACTTGCATATAATGAGTGGATTAAAAATGCATACCATTTAGATACAAATTTTGGCATGCACATATATTTTGATACTATTAAGAGGATCTAAAATAAATGTTAGATAAGATATATGTCCTAAGAAGAGGAATATGAAGTCTTCTAAAAACCTAATAAAACTCCTAAAATCTTTATCCCATAAAAAATACCTGAAATGTAGGAAAAATAAGAACCATTTCAAATATGTAGTTACAAGGCGGAGAAAAACAATTCCTAAAAACTAGTTTGACATTCAAAGGATATTGGATATTCCTAAAAACTGCTTTATGATTTTATTTATTTATTTTATATATGATATCAATAAATTCCTACAAATGATAAAAAATAAATTTTAAGAAGGCAAAAGAGATTTATAAGATAATATGGATATAGGAGATATGTATTTATTTGTCCAAAGAACAAGCTACTAAATCTAATTATTTTACATCATAATATGAATATTATTTTTGTTCATGAGGTAAAAAAACTTAATATTCCCTAAAATTAATAAATTTGAAGACACATAGTTAATGAGGGAGAAGCATGAAGTATATGACCAAACATAGAAAGAATATTTGCTAGATATGACATCAAACTATCATATTTTAATCAGACGAGATTATTATGAAATAGAAAAAATCTTATCATTCATAATGAGGATTTGGAAGTGCATAATTTATTGCTTATTAAATATAATCAGCATTAAATGTTGTACTCTCTATTGAATTTTAATCCTAACTATATCAGGTACCAATATAATTAAACCACAATATCTCAAGTCTTAATATCAATAATCAAGAGTAAAATTAAATATAAGAGCAATCAAATATATATACTAGCCA
This sequence comes from Wollemia nobilis, assembly GCA_028583015.1. Taxonomy (NCBI): domain Eukaryota; kingdom Viridiplantae; phylum Streptophyta; class Pinopsida; order Araucariales; family Araucariaceae; genus Wollemia; species Wollemia nobilis. The sequence goes on from JAQPPZ010001870.1 coordinate 2,637,906, forward strand.
ATATAAATATAATAACATTCACTATAATATCAAATATGAATGTAAATGACAAAAATCATTCATGTATAAGCATGAAATATACTTATAATAAAATTGCTCAAAATTTGTATACAAGCTTTATTATCAATGTTTGTTATGGTGATTGTTATAGACCATTTTTCCACTTACATTGTATGGAGTTTTATCTCCATAATATAGACATAGAAAGGTGACTCTTCAATACTTGGATATTGCAATCCTCACATATTTGGAAGTTGCAACTTTTCCTATTCTTTTACTTTCGATTCTCATCTTTCCACTTGTATATAAGACTCTTCACTCCTTACTTACATGCACAGTTAACCCTATGACACTTGTACACTTCTACATGACTCTTAATATCCTACATGAACTCCTAATACAATACACTTGTACACATTCTTATCTTACATATTTTCACACTTACATAGATGACAATTGTGCACATTCTCTTATTACACACTTGCACTATTTTTTTTTATAAGTGAAAAAATTTAATTAAAGCAGGTTTTGAAAGGATCCCAAAACCTTGTTACAAAAGCAACATAAAGGCATGCTGGGAAGAGGAAAAAAAAGAAACAATGGGTCAACTACCCACAAAACAAAAAAAATAGACATGTACCCATATCACAACAGACTCACAAAAAATGTAACTCAAAGACCATCCCAAGTAGCATCCTTAGTGATGTCTCGACAATCAGTAGTTGCACTACATCCTTAGTGCCTCCTTGCATTCATATTTCTCCATGGTGCTGGCTACCATAGGATTAGGGTCTTCTATGGAAGTTCTAGGGAATACCTTGTGGAAGAATATCAAGTTTGAGGTGTTACACATTTCTTTCAAAGTGGACTAAAATTCCTCTAACTGGGAAATCACCATGGAAATAGTCTTGATAACCAATTTTTGAAGCTCTACCATTGTGTGGTCATCATCATCATCATCTGAAACCACCTCTTGATACTCATGTTGTCTTTGGTATATATTCTTTCTGAGATGAATGGATGATCTTGTCACACTCATCGATTCAGACCTTAATATTCTTCCCTGTTGAAGCCTCGACTTCTTTGTCAGAACCCATAGACTTTCATTTCTTGGACAATGGGGATGAAACAAGGTTAATGGAAATTCTTCCTCAGGGATGACATTGTGTGGGATTGAATTACCCCAAGGTTTTTTATCAGGGAGAATGGGTTCAGCCAGGGGAACTTCAGGGCTATGGATTAGGAGATGATTGTAAATGATTTTGAAAAGGCCTTGATGGGATGGGAACTTAACATTCTTTTTTTTTCCTATAGTATTCTATAGATTAATTCATTGAACAGAACAAAAATTCAGGGATTTTCATGACATTGATGTCCTTGAAGTGATTTACAAATTCCAAGTGGAAGCTACGTAAGGGTTTATCCAGGTCATCGATAGTAATAAATTGCATAATAGTCTTCATGAATTTGTTCTAGGGAGAAGGCAAACCAGATTTTAACATCCCAATTTTGACCAACTTGAGAATTTTGGCGTTGTTGGGGAACTCCTTGAGCTCCAACTCCCAATATTTTTCTCCCGTCGCACAAATATCCTAGACAATGGTTGCCCAAAAATATCTACCAATAATTGGGTGTCAACAATGAACTCCTTGTATTAGAATATGATTTTACCCTCATCCCAGTTGCATAAAAAAGTGACATTAATGTCATAATAATTCCCTAAGAACTTCCTTAGAAAAGGTAGGTATCCTCTCTCATAGAGGATGTACTCAACAAGAGAGTCCACCTCCAGAGTATCAGGATAAAAAAAGCACATGATTAGGAAAAAGAAACACTGGAGCCTACACCAAGAAATGAAGGGATGAAAATTTTGAAAAGGAGAAATGGTATTGGGCTTGTATGAAAGAACCCTTATAGGGAAACATTCCTTGTGCATTGGGATGTGAATGTTTTGGGCCTCGAGGCAGAGATTGAAAAATCTCTCCTTGAGAATATGAATGGGAATGGAGAAGATCCTAGGACTCCTTTTGATCAAAGCAATCACAAAAAATCCATTAATGCATGTGACACTTGAGGGTATCCACAAAACCCCTCTAATAGAAATCGAGCACCTTGAACCCAATTTGCCTTTGGAAATCTAAAGATAAAGTGGGTGGTTAGTTATGGTAGGGATACAAAAAATTAAAATGCTAGGGAACAAGTGAGGGGATGATGATTCTTGAAAGGAGTGATGATACATTCACGAGAAAGGGGACATGAAGAAGGATGCAAAAAATAGATGCCTTGGGAAAGGGGAAGGATGGGTAGATGTGCATGTGATGGGAGTTGGAAATGGCAATTGTGGCACATTTAATTAGCCAAAATATTTTGTAAAAAGTAGCTCTTGTAGTCAGCGTCATCCCAAGAGGACAGGGTGGAGGTGTTGATGGGACTCCTCAAAAAATAAGGTAAATCAGACATTATCTTATGTATCAATTTTGGCATATTCAAATTGGGCATTGCAATGGTGATACGGAGGCAAGGATTGGCCACTAAGGCTTTGGTGAAAGGAATGCTTTATTCACTTTAACCACATTGAATATTTGATTGGGAAACGCATCAAGCCAGGTACCAAGACCATTAATATTTGTGCCATAATTGGCCAACACATCTACCACCTTGTTTGCTTCCTTGAAAGCATGTTGGATAATGGGTTCCCATAAATACTCTATTATTTTATTGGATTCTTTAATACAACCCTTGACATTAAATAAGGGCTCTTTTTTGTTCCTCAAGTGATTAATTATGTTGATAGAATCCCCTTAAATAATCATCCTATTAGAGCTTAGCGGTAATAGTGACAACCCTCCCCAAAGAGCTCTGGCCTAAAAAAAATGATTGGATTGGAAACCAAGACATTTAAAAAATACCATAAAAGCATCCCCATTGTGGTCTCTAAGAATGCTATTTTCCCCTATAGATCCTGGATTTCCTTTGGTAGCTCCATAAAAATTTAGCTTCATCCACCCGATCGGAGAAGGGATCCAATTGGTATTAATTTTAACCTTGTGGGGATAATAAGATAAGGCATATTGGATGGGAATATTCAAATAATCTAGAAATGAGGATTCGAATCTAGAAATTATGGCCTTAGTGGAAGGAATAAGCTAGGAATTTTATTTTGTAGAGGCTATAATTTTATTTGTTAAATAGGAAGGGTTCTTGTAATCATTGGAAAAAACTATTTTGTTTATTTCAAGCTAAATTTACAAAAGGAACTTGTGGGGACAAAACTTCCAGATGGAATTGAGGTAGAAGTTGTGAAAGGTAGAAGGCCATTGGGTGAAAATATCAATGATGTATTGAGGCTTGGTCCATAGGATCTGGAAGGATTAAAACAAAAAATCAAGGATGGAAGAGGAAAACGAACAACCCAATAAAATATGATGAGTGGATTCCCAAGTAGAAAGGCAAAGGTGGCAGCGATTAAGAATCATAATGTCTCTTTTGATTAAATTATCAGTGGTAATAATCTTGTCTTGGATAGCCAACAACAAAAATAAAGATATTTTTGGAATTAGATATTTGGGCCAAACAAGGTGACAAAGGAAAGAGGACTCAGTGGGCAATGATACACACTTGCATTCTTACATACATGACACTTGTGCATATATTGCACATAGAAACTTACATAAATGTAAATCACTCTCCTAAACTATACACTCAAACCTCAATCTATTACATATTTACATTTGTACCATAAAGGTACCATGGAGATACACTAGCATGTACCAAAGAATGTAATATTATCTGACACCCCTTGTATTACATTATTTGGTTATTGAAGACTTATGTCTTTAATATTCATCTTCATCTTCAATATTATATCTTATGTGAATGATATTCTACTCTTATTCTCAAGTTCTTGTTCTAGAACTACTTTTTATCCTAAGATTCTCCTTTGATTATATTCCTCTTAACTTTTTTTTTATTGATAAAAAATGAAGGGGTTTTGAGAAGGCTCCCTGAACATTTTACATTGTGAACTTAGAAAAAATGAGATAGTATCCAAAGACAACATTTACAAAGAAAAAATTTGGAGTTGATCTACTCCACTAGAAGAGAAACATAAACACGTACCTGCAAAGAAAAGAAACAAACCAAAGGCCAACACCACCACCAAAAACCCAACATGTTCGTTCTTTTAAGGAGAACGATCAAGAGGAGAAACCACTAAATCAATAATAGTGGAATTTTTCTAAGAGGATAGGTTAGTCCGGATCTCATAGGGCACTACTTAACTCAGGAACCAAATTTCTTATTGGATTTGATGTCTTCCACATGAGCAAGAAGGAGGTCATGAGGGAAGTTGGAATGCCACACTAAAATGTCTTCTTGAGAGACCCCAATATTGACCAACACATTAGCAACCATATTGCCTTCATGGTAGATGTGATGAATCAAGATTTTGCTCCTCCTTTGGATGAGTCTCTTGGATTCTTCAATGAGGTTCTAGGTCCTCTAATTGGATTGGATCTCATTTTTTAGTTTATTAATAAGATTAAGAGTTCCCTTCTATGATAAAATTTTGAGTAAGGAGAATCAAAAAAAAGTTGGAGCCTTGAAAAAGTGCTCTTGCCTCTATGAAATTATTTGTTTGGATTCCTATATATTTATCAAATACCAATAAGATGTTTCCCATGTGATCACAGAAAATACCTTCTCCCACTCTACTCAGATTTCCTTTTGCTACTCCATTTAAATTAAATTTTATCCAACATAAAGGAGGAGGCTCCCAAGAAATTTGATATCTATTCACCGGAGGTCTGAGGAATGGATCCTAAGGGGGAAAAAAACATAAAGATATTAAAATATCCACTTCCCTCTTAAGGGTGGAAGCATCATTTTGGGGCACAATAGAAGAGTTTTTTAGATAAAAGACAAGATGAAATTCCCAACAAAAGAACAGTATTTGGAGGAATTATGAAAATATCTATTATTTATTTCATTCCAAATGGCCCAAATATAGTGGGGAAGTATGAAAGACCAAATAAATTTCAACCCTAAACAAGCAAAAGGAGCAGGCCATTGGAGGCAGAGGTCAAGGATAGAGTGAGGTTGGGCCCAACTGATATTAGAAAAGAAAAAAATAAAATGGAGAACAACTAAGGAGTAAGGGCACTCTAAAAATAGGTGTTGAATGGTCTCAAGATTACACTTGCACAAATAACAACAATTAGGGATAACAAGACCTTTGGCTTGAATATTGTCAAGAGTTAGAATTCTATTTTGAATAACAAGCCAATAGAAGATCATAATTTTAGGAATGAGATGTTTATTCAGATTTCTTTAGCAAGGTAACCATGCACATGAGGGTAGTCACTGAAAAAGAAGGTAGATTTGACATTGAATAGACCACTTTGTTTTGGTTTCCAAATAAACTTGTCATAAAGAGGAACAATAGGTATAAAATATATTCTAAGAATACTGGATAAGGATTTGGTATCTTGTATTTGATCTCTTGAGAGGACATGAATAGGGATAAGCTTCCATTATCATATATGGCCATCAATAGTTATGAATTCAAATACCCTAGGACCAAAAAGTTGATCAGTGATTGGCTTGATTGGAATTAGGGCTTGGTCCTGACTCAATGGGGTATCACAAAGCCAAACATCATTCCAAAAATCAATGATATTACCTTTATAAAATTGCTAGCCATTTTTTGATTTAATAATATGCCTACTTTTTATAATTGAGTTCCAGATGGAAGAACCAGAAGGGAGGATTTCATCATTAATAAATTCATTATGGTGAAGGTACTTTCTTTAGAGGATATCTTCCCAAACAACATCTTTTTCATAAATTAGTCTCCACCCCAATTTGGCAAGGAGAGCTAGATTCATTTGGTTTACTATTTTGAGACCCAATCCCCCTTGGGAATTTTTGGAAAAAAATTTCTCCCAAGACACTAAGTGGAACCTATGCTTGTTTTTAGAACCAGACCAAAGGAATTTTCTTTGGAGCTATTCGATTTTGTGGCAAATGGATGCAAGAATTTTGAAAGTAGATAAGAAATAAATAAGGATACTTTGGAGGTAAGAATGAACTAGGGTCAACTTACCAACCTGTCTTAGTAAGGCTCCCTTCCAACCATTGAGTTTTCTCTAGATTCTTTCAAGGACAGGGTTCCACATGCTATATTTGGAGGGGTTAGAAAACAAAGTAAGACAAGGTAAGTAGCAAGAAAATTAGATATGGGGTATCCCAAGATTTGGAATATTTTGAGTTATCTTCTATTTCGGGTGTTAAAAAAATAAAGGACACTCTTGGTGAAATTGATTTTTTGGCCAGCAGACATCTCAAACAAAAAAAGATAGACTTAATTGAATTGGCTTGAGGAATTGAGGAGGCATTGGCTAAAATGGTGTCATCCACAAATTATTGATGAGTAACCAGGGCAAAAGAAGAGGATGCCTTGATGTCAAAAATAAGACCATTGGAACAAGTTGCCTTTAGAGATCTACCAAGGGCTTCAGATAAAATAATGAAGAGGAGGGGTAAAAGAGGATCACCTTGGTGTAGCCCCCTTGAGCTACGAAAATAGCCTGTTGGAACTCCATTTATGAGCATAGAAAATCTTGTAGAAGAAATGCATTACCTGATAAAATTTATCCAATTCTCATGAAAGCCAAACTTGTGAAGAATAGTGATCAAAAAATTCCAAGACACCCGATAAAAATCTTTATTCATATCCAACTTAAGGAGAAAGCCTACTCTTTTGATTTTTTGGATTGAATGAATGATCTCATGGATAATTATAATGCCATCAGTGATCTAACTCCCTTTGATAGAGTTTCCCTGACATGAGTCAATGATGAGAGAGAGGATACAACTTAGGCAATATATTTGGATAATATTTTATACAACACGTTGCATAGGCTTATTGATTAGTAATTAGATATGGGCTTCCCTTCTGAGGTTTTGGGAATCAAAGAAAGCAAAGTAGAATCTACATATTTTGGAATGAAATTGGTACATTGTATCTCTTGGATGGCTTTGCATATATTCAAGCCCATAATGTTCCAAAAGTCTTGGAAGAAATGTGGAGGAAAACGATAAGGTTTATGTGCTTTATCCCCCTTCATTGAAAATATAGCCTTTCTATTTTCTTAATTAGAGAAATAACTAAGAAGCTAATAATTAACATCATCACTGATGAGGTTTGGAATGCTTGAAAACATATGATTAGGACCTATAGGTGAGAAAGAATCTTGAAGCAGTAGATTCTCAAAGTGAATTATAGCTAGGGATCTAATTTCATGGATGTCTCTTGAAATTGAACCACCAGCTTTGGATAACTCATTAATTTTGTTGAAACTATAGTATTGAAGAGTAGAAGCATGAAATAATTTTGTATTACAATCACCTAACTTTAACGAGATAGCCCTTGATTTTTGGTGCCAAAATGCTTCTTCCATGGCAAGTATATTGTGAATTTTAGACAACAGTTGTCTTTCATGACACCTAAGAGACTCAAAATATTCTCCATTCAAGATGCAATCCTCAATCTACAAAAGATGTTGTGAATATTGTTTTTTTTAAATATCTCTAAAAACCTCCCTATTCTATGTTTTTAGGTTGGTCTTGATGTACCTTAGCTTTTTTGCTATTTGAAAAATGATGGGACCTAAAAATTGCTTGCTCCACCATTCAAAAATGAGGTTTTGAATATCTAGGTGTTGGAGCCACATTGATTCAAATATGAAGGGAGTCTTAAAAGGATAAGGTTGGAGCCCTTAAAACATGAGTGGATTGTGATCATAACCAATCTTAGGGAGGGAACGGTGGCATCCCTAAATAGAGTGATGGCTTATTGGAAAAGAAAAAATCTATTAAGTCTGATTTAGATGAGTTGATTCCCAATCCTTCTATTGCTCCAGGTGAATTTAGAGCCTCTGAAAGTAATGTCCATAAGCTCATTATCATTGAAATTTTTTCAAAAATCTTGCATACTTCATGATGATATTGGGGTGCCTCCTTTTTTGTCAAACTAAAATAAAGGAGAATTAAAATCTCTAGCTATAATCTAGGTCTCATTGGAGAAAATAATCCTTATTTGACTTAAATAATTCTATAGTAGGGCTCTTTCTAAAGGAGTATTTGGAGCATAGACATTTGTTAACACCCATTTTGTATGGGTATCCTTATGAAAAAAGAGAATATTGGTGAACATGTTAGAAGTAGAAAGAAATCTTCCTTCAATATAACGAGGGTCCCATAGATATAAGATGCCTCAAAAAGGACCAATAGCAGAGCTGGAAATAAATTATACTTTTTTCTAGATAAATTTGGAGACCTTCTAAATATTTCTTTCTTCAATTTTTGTTTCTTGAATAAGGAGGATTGAGGGTTTATGATCTTTTCTCATGGTTGCAACCGATATTTGATTTGAGAGGCTATTAAGACCTCTTATATTCCATGAAATAATATTCATTTGGATATTTTAAGGTATGATTTCCCCCATACTATAATATAGGAGAGGTTCGGTTCTTTTATTTTACCTCCTCATGAGACTCAATGGCGACCTCCTCTTGGAAGGTTGAACATAATGTAGATTGGGACCCATTGACAATTTATTCATAATATTCCTTTCTTCTTAGATCTTGGGAAGAAGGGTACCCCTTTTTCCTACCACCTCCCACATTAGTAGAAAATTTCTTTTGGTTGCGAGTGATGGATTTGGGGGGGCTAAAGGTTAGGGCTCTAGAAGGGGAAGAAGCCCCAATAAGGAAAGAAATGGAACTAACCTTAGAAGGGGAAGATCCTAAGGAAGGAGAGGCAAGGAAATATTCAAGGCCATAGGGGAATCTAAAAATATTTTAGGTGAGGTAAGGGAAAATGCTTAGGAGATGGGGCAAATGCCCCATTGAAGAAAATCATAACATACAATAATAAGGAAATGTAATATATGGCTTTTTAGTGTCCATGAGGCCAAAAAAACCTATTATATAATAAATTTATAAAGAACCTGGGTTACTCACCAAAAAATTCATCCAATTATTTTTATGTTTATGATGTTCATCTTTTACTATTGATTTTGATGATGAATTCTCCTATTAAACCAATCTTACATTGATTCTACCACTAGAGTATCAACATAGTTAGTTTAGATATTATTGTAAGTCTTTCATTCTAAAAAAATATTCCTCTTTGTGTCAATTATCCCTAATGTGCAAAAGTTACATATCCTTTCCTTCCATTTCTCCTTTAGTATCTTCCATGTACTTGTTTCACATTTAAGCTAGTGTGACTATTCCTTAATTGGATTGTGAGCATCTTTGCTCTCTAATTGATATTTGTTCCTATATATGTATTTCGATGGTGATCATGTTTGGGGTTGAATTTAGTAATATAATATTATCTCTTATATCCTAATGCTTTTCCCATATGAGTATTCTAAATATTTCCATAAAAAATGATTTTATGTATTTGTTTCATTTGTTAATACACTTGTTTTATTTTGATTTATGAATGTATTTTTTCCTGTTTCGATCTTCATGTATTATAATTGGGCTATATATGCGCATCCATGTATTCAATTATTTTTGGATGTCCTAGAAGGTGAATCATTACATCTACCTTTATAGGGAAGATGCCTATTTTTCCTAGAAGAATCTCATATGGAATTGAAGCTTTTATTTTGATTTTTTTTTTAATTACATATTTTATAAAGCTCTCTATTTATCTCCATTTTGCATTTTATGTGCTTCTAGTTCATACTTCATATCCATATAGTACTACTCTTACCAATACTATCCAAAATAGAACTTGTGTAGTTTTTTAGTTGTATAGTTCAACCTCTCCACTTTTATTTTATGATGTAAAATATACTCTCCATACTTCTAGATTTTCTTCTTTCTACACATTCTCCATATGATTTTATTATTTGATTATAATCCAATATATTTGTACTATGGTACTTTAATTTAGTAGACCACCTTCAACATAAAAAATTAACTAATTTTTTTTTCTTTTTATTGGAGAAGAACATAAAATTAGTTTTGTCAATATTAAATGTATGCTTAAATCCTTACAAATGTGTTCTATGGATTTCAATTTCTCTCTCAACCCTTATTACAACCTTATAATCAAAATAATATAATTTACATACAAGAACCCTTACTACATATTCTTCCAAATGAACACTATCCCCTTGTCTCAAATTTAGCCCTTTTATAACTATCAATATTTAACTCAAATAAGGTAGGAGACATGTGGCATCCTTGTTTGTCCTCTATGCCACTTCTAAATCATTATAAAATGATTTTTTAAGATCTAATTTTGGATTGTAAATCCTCTTAAATTATACGAATTACTACTCTAGACTATTATGGTCTGCCTAGGTTATCCATTTTACTCCATAGTTTAGTTCTAGATATTATGCCAAAAGAATTCTTAAAGTCCACAAAATAATAACAAATTATTATATTGACTTGATTATTCTACCTTTAAACATGATAAAATAGCTTTGCAAATAGTATATTGACTATATTATTTTATTAATTTTAATAAATGTTTATGTTTCTACTCTTACAAATTTTTTTTTTGGTAAGTTAATTTTATTCAAAATAGGGCATTTGAAAGGTGCCCCAACGCCTTGTACAACAATGGAACAAAAAAGGAACACAAGAAGAACTTCGAGAGGAACACAACAAAGAGGCTTAAAGCCTAGAACAACAAAAGGAAGACTTCCTCTGACAGAAAGGAACAAAAAGAGGAGCTAACAGCCAGCAGAACCAAACCAGAATAAAACCTTCAGACCGAAGGACCAAGAAAATAGAAGGAAAAATACAGCAGTAGGAATGTCCACCAACACGCTCAGAGAGGAGCATCAGTTTGCATAGGTGAAGCTACAGCAGTGTCCAACGTAGTGTCCTTCGCTTCATCCTTCGGAACATCCTTCAGGTTTTCCTTCAGAACATCGAAATAGGCTTCCTTGGCAATTTCAACCACATCCTCATCTTTAGCTACACCCTTGGCATCGGAAGGAACCTCAACAGCGGAGAAACCAGGGGTGTCATCAAAAGTATCACAAAATAATAGAAGGCTCAGAGCCTGGCGCTGTTCCTTAAGCTTCGTGATAGCTTTACCAATGGCCATGTGAGCTGTTTCTAGGTGATCAATTGTAGCAGAGGTGGCATGGATGACCAGTTTATGAAGGTACTTTTCAACCAGGTCAGGCAAATTGGAATGATCCTTAGTGGGTTTAACAGAGGTGGAAGGAGGGGTTTCAACCAAATATTTATGCTTAAGTCTCTGGGAGCATCTAACAGGCGTGCTTTCAACTTTGACCTTTTTTTTTATGTTGAATTCAGGATGGGGTTTATCGTTCTTATCCTTCCTCTTAGGTTTGGAGTTTTTGGGACTGGGCGTTGAGGAAGAATTTTCCTCCTCAGACTCAGGGGCAGGGATGTTACCTTTGGGGAACTTTAGAAGGAGGAATCTATAAAGGACATTGAAAAGCCCTTGGTGACATGGTAAACCCTCCTCCTTTTTGGACCGGGTGGAAACAATGGTGTAATCGATAGACCAAAATATAGCAGCAGGGATGTTCATCATTTTGGCATCACGAAAGTGATTTACGTAAGCCAAATGGAAACAGTAGAGTTGGGACTCAGGATTGTCACAAGTAAGGTATTGCATGATAGGTTTTAAGATTTCTTGCCAAGGAGTGGAAAGATGTTTACGGTACAAACCTTTTCTATACATCTTGTGAATCATCGAGTTCTTCTCAAAAAATGTCAGCTTCGCTTCCCAGTTATGTTTGTTTCTTTGGATCACCTTGTCATCCATAGGTTGTCCCATCAGGTCTGCCAACAGCTCAATAGTAATTTGGAATTCCACCCCATGAACAGTAACCAGGCCCTTGTTCTAGGTCTCAGCAAAGGCTTTCGTCACCTCCTCATCAATGCCAACAAACAACTTGAAGAAATCAATAAGTGCGCCTTTATCCTTCCACAAGTCTCTAACCATGGGTTCAAGATCAAACACCTCAGGCTCAATGAAAATGGGTTTACCTTCCTTCATGGTGGTAGACAGAAAACAGCGAGAAGGAAGGCACAAAGAATGGCTTAGGTTAAACAGAACAGGCACAATAGTATAGGGTTGATGATTAAGCAAAGCATGCAATGAGTCATATAAAAGGAAAGCATTGTCGTCACTTTGGGTTCTACAAGAAAGCCAAGAAGGATGCTTCAAAAAGGAAAAAAACCCCTGAAGGAAAAGGATTGGCTAGGGTAGATAACAAAGTGGATTTTTAGGCATCGGACGTTGCACCAGATAATTGAGAGAATCAATGTCAAATGAAATAGTTGACCATCGAGGGTGCACAAAAAATGTAGCCAATAAGAGGTCCTGGCACAAGACACAGAAAGGATAGGGATGTTCACCACACAAGGTCTCAAAACAATGCGACTGGTTAAATGGTGGAAGATGGTTCTCGATGAGGCAAGATTACACAAATCAATACACACGGGAGAAGAATGATTAATAATCATGCTAGGCCTCACCTTGGGATGCCAAAAGGAATCGGTTACCAAGAAATAAGTGCTAGCATGGATGGAGGTGGTGGGTATTTTAAATTTAAAACACAAAGGGTCATGCGGCCAATTTTCAAGGTAAGGCAGAATCCTTGAAGGAAAACCCAACAAAAGGATTGGAATGTGAGCCCAATACTTCACGTGGAAGAGATTTTCAAGAATCAACATGAGTACCATTGTTTTGATCACGTCTAACAAGTTCATCCACCTCAGGAGGTAGAGTATCAGTCCACGTCAACAATCCTTGGGCGTTAGCTCCAATGTTTGCCAATCTATCAGCAACAACGTTGGCCTCCCTGTAGGCATGTTGGACAATAGTGTTATGTTATTGATAGAGGATTTGTTTGCTTTCCTCCATAATTGTTCTAATCCTCCAACTGCTAAGTCTTGAAGTTTTTAAATAATTGATGATATTTAGAGAATCCCCTTCCACTATGATGTTCCCTAGAATGTTTTTAATGAATTGGAGGCCTCTCCAAACCGCCTTGGCTTCAGTAGAGTGATTGGACATGATGCCTAAAGGTTTAGAGTAAGCAAAAATAGAATTGCCTAAATGATCATGAAGAATTCCTCCAGCCCCAACATTGCTAGGATTTCCTTTAGTAGCTCCATCAAAGTTAAGCTTGACCCATCCACTTGGGGGAGGATACCATCTGATGTTGGTTCTCAAAGTTGAAGGATTGACAGGTTTTGAAGTATCAAGGAATATGTTGCAGGAATTGAGGATGGATTTCTCAAATGGAGGACAAGGAAAAGGATCAAAAGGAGCTACATGGACATTTTCCTTGGCATAGAGGATGATTTTATGAGCAATGATATCAGCATGCAAGGCTTTTTTGTCAAATATTCTTCTATTGCGTTCAAGCCAAATTTGCCAAAGGTAATGTTGTAGGCAGAATTTCCAAAGTCCTTTAAGCACTGGATTTTTAAAAGGATTGGGCCACTGAAGGAACAACTCAACAATGGAAGGTGGATGAGCCCAAACCAGCTGGAAATTTAGAAAAAGCTTTCTTATCACAATTCTTGAAAAAGGACAAAACAAAAAAAGGTGAGAAGTAGACTCCCAATCAGAAAGACAGAGATAACATCTGTTAGGAAGAGGAATGCCCCTTTTGATTAGGTTTTCAATAGTAAGGATACGATCTTGAATACAAATCCAAGAAAAGGAGGCAATTTTGGGAGTCAAGTACTTGGTCCAAACCAGCTTAAATGGAATAGGTGTTTCAAGATTGTTGAGGGAAAGCAAGTAAGCTGATTTGACTAAAAATTCTCCAGAATCGGTAGGTTCCCAAATAGGTTGGTCCTTAAGATCACCAGCAGGAATTTTGATAGAAGACAATTGAGCTTGCAAGCAAGAAATTTCATCCTCATAGTTCGGGACATAAAGTCTTTTCCAGCTCATAATACCATTGGAAGAGGATATGAAATTAGCCACTAAAGGACCAACCAAATGTTTAGTTATGTTGATAATCCTTTGAAACATAGGAATCTGAATAAGAGGATTATCACCAGTCCATTTGTCCTCCCAGAAGAAAATGGAATTACCATTTCCAAGTTGCCATCGGAGTCCTTTTTGCAATAGGGAACGAGCTTCACAAATGGATTTCTAGAAAATAGACCCAGTAGAGGGGACCTGACCATATAGGAATTCAGAGGCTTGAAGATACTTCCTTCTCATGATTTTGACCCACTCAACTTTTTCATTGGAAATGAGTCTCCAGGCTTGCTTAGAAAGGAGGGAAAGGTTGAGAAGAGAGATCCTTCTTAGTCCTAAGCCTCCCTGATCTTTGGGTTTATAGACTTTGTCCCAAGCAACTAAATGGAATCTGTGTTTATTTTTAGATCCTGTCCAAAGAAAATGTTTTTGAATTTTTTCCATATTTTGGTAAACAGTAGCAGGAGCTTTGAACAAAGAAAGGAAGTAGACAGGAATACTTTGGAGGTAGGCCATGGTGAGAGTGATTTTACCCGCTTGGGATAGAATATTACCTCTCCAAGTGGACAACTTTTTTTGAAGTCTCTCGATGACATTATCCCATAGGCTTTCTTTGGCATTTCCAATAAAGAGAGGTAAGCCCAGGTAGGAAGAAGGCAGATTGGCTATGGAGCATTCAAGTATGTTGGCAATCATATTCTATCTTCTTAAAGGAGTATTGAGGAAATACAATTTTCTTTTCTAAAAATTGATCCTTTGGCCAACAACTTCTTCATACAGGAGAAGGATACGTTTGATGATTTTGGCTTCATTGACAGAGGCGAAAGTGGACAACAAGGTATCATCAACAAATTATTGATGAGTAATGGGATTACACTGAGAAGTAACCTAAAGTCTAAAAATTAATCTTGCATATTTTGCTACCAATATTGATCTGCCAAGAGCCTCTGCTGCAATAATGAAAAGGAGAGGGGACAAAGGATCCCCTTGCCTTAAGCCTCTACTACTCTGGAAATAACCAGTAGGTGATCCATTAATGAGGACAAAAAACCAAGCTGAAGAGATGCATCCTTTAATTAAGGAAATCCAGTCAGAATGAAAGTCGAACTTATGCAGGATGGCAAGGAGGAAATCCCAGCTCAGTCTGTCATAGGCTTTGTTCATATCAAGCTTGAGAAGGAAAGCAACTTTTTTGTTGAAGGATATGGAATGGATTGCTTCATGGACAGAGATGATTCTATCCAAGATAGATCTCCCCCTGACCGAGCTTCCTTGACACTGATTTATGATTAAAGGCATAACCTCTCTCATACGGATAGTGATGGCCTTCGTTAAAATCTTGTAAATGACATTGCAGAGGCTGATTGGCCTAAATTCATTAAAATTGGAAGCATTTGGAATTTTTGGTATGAGTGCAATAAATGTAGAATTGAAGCCTCTGGGAATGACTTTAGAACCTTGGATTTCCCTGATGGCTTTGCAAACATCTTTACCAACAACATCCCAGAAGGCCTAAAAAAATCTTGGAGAAAACCCATCTGGACCAGGTGCTTTATCAGGTTTCATTGAGAATAAGGCCTCTTTGATTTCCTCATCAGAAAGGACAACTGTAAGTTTGTTGTTCATATCATCAAAAATAAGATGAGGAATAAATTGAAGGAAAAAGTCCTTGCCTGCCAGAGAATTAGGTCTGCATTCCTCTTGGAGTAATTGCATGAAGTGAGCTATCCCTTCAGTTCTGATTTCCTTGATATCAGTAATAGTCCTTCCATCCTGGCTACGAATTTCTTTGATCCTGTTGTTACTTCGATGTCTCATGGTGGAGACATGAAAGAATTTGGTGTTGGAATCTCCTTTTTTGAGCCAAATGTCATGAGACTTCTGTCTCCAGAATATTTCTTCACATTGTAGGATGTTGTGATATTGAGCTAATAAGTTCCTTTCTTCACTTCTCACCTCGGTAGAATAATTTTCATTTTCCTGGCTCTCTTTTTCTATTATGGCTAACCTATTCATAATATCCTGTTTGTTCTGGAAAATATTTCCAAAAATGTCTCTGTTCCATATTTTTATATTTTCTTTAATATTTTTGAGTTTCTGAGCCAAAACAAAGGAAGGAGTTCCTTGGATATCATATTGCCACCATTGATTGATCCTTTCTCTGAAATCAGGATGTAGCATCCACATGGCTTCAAATCTGAAAGGAGTTTTGAATATTTTTGGATTATTTGTGTCTAGAAGAATAGGACTATGGTCAGATCCAATTTTGAGTAGGGATTGCAGATTAGCATCCCCCCAAATGTCGATATCTTCCTGAGATAATAAAACCCTATCAAGTTTAACTTGGATTAATTGAGGTCCACACCTTCGATTTGACCAAGTGAATTGATTTCCTTTCAGATTTACATCCATTAAATTTTGTTCACTTATAAATTCCTGAAAGTCCTCCATACTTTTAGAAAAGGAGCCAACACCTCCTTTTTTATCAGAAGGAAACAAAGGAGTATTGAAGTCTCCTACGAGGATCCAAGGAATATTTGGAAAGGCGCTTCTGATAGAAGATAAATTACCCCACATACGGGACCTACCAGAGATGGAATTGGGAGCATATATATTAGTGAGGACCCAAGGTGAATTGTTGTCTTTGTCAAAAAAGAGAATGCTCATCATCTCATCAGTGGAATGGATGAGATTTCCTTCCACAATATTTGGATTCCATAAACACAGAAGGCCTCCTGAAGCACCTTTAGCCTTACAAGCAAGAAATTCATAATTCTTCCAAATATGATTACATATATTTTTATCAAGAGGTTCACTAATCTTGGTTTCCTGAATCACAAAAATTGTAGGTCTGATTTCTTTCCTTAATGATTTAGCTAACCTTTGTTTGGCTAAACCATTGAGGCCTCTCACATTCCATGAGAGGATCTTCATTTGGAATATTTTGAAGTTCTTTTGCCTCCCTTTCTAGATGGTTGGGGAGGTTTGGTGCACTTTGATTCTTCCTTGGATATGATACCAGTGGAAAACAGGGTCTTTTGTACTCCGTTGGCAATATCATCATTTACTCCTTGCTTCCATTGATCAGAGTTAGAAGGCCTTCCTCTTTTTTTTCCATTCCATAATCAATGGGACATTTCTTGTGGCTTCTAGTAATTTTGGGGCTGAAATTATTGGTAGGAATTTTCTGAATAACTGGGCTAGAAGGCTCAAGAAAGGAAGCAGGGATGGAGACATCATCAACCAGGGGTTGGTCAACATTGAAGGCATCAGGATATGAGGGATTAAAAGCCAAGGGTTTAGATTCTTGCTGGACTTCCATTAGGTCCGAGGATGGGTTTGGAAGAGGATCAGGATTAATGGTTTCATCAACACCCACCTCAGGATCTAAATCTCCAAGAATTTGAAATTGATTAGGAAGAGCAAAAGGACTAACCTCATTGGGAGCAATCGCTAAAGGGACAATATTTTTCCCTTTGTCGCTTGGAGATTTGTTGAAGGAAGCATTACCACGTGCATCCTTTGTTTTTTGGTCCTTGATGGGCCTAAAAATAACTCCTCTTGAAGGGGGAAATCTTCTTTTATCCTTTTTGAAAGGAGTCTAGAAATCCTTTCCTTTGCCAGAGATTGTGGGATCTGAATTTGCCTCAGTAGAGACTATTTGTTTTTTAAGCGAAGGGCACTGAGCATGAAGATGACCTTGAGTCTGGAATTCAATGCAGAAAGGAGGTTTGTTTTCATACTCAATGGCCTACTTACGAAGTAAATTTCTATGCTCCAACTCGACAAAGGTGGGGAGAGCAGAGTCGAGATTAGCATTGATGCAAAGATGAGCAACGTGCATCCTTGATCTGGACAAAGTAACCCTGTCAATGAGGAGCAGATCTCCAATGGTTGAGGCAATGGATTTGAAAATAGATTCCCACCATAGGTGCCAAGGAAGATTTGGAAGTCTAACCCAGATGGGAGAAAAATTGATACTTTGAGTATCCGGGTCAAAATCAGGTGTCCATTTCATCAAGAAGATACTTTTAGACCCAAGGAACCAAGGTCCACCAGACAAGATTTGAGCAACGTCTTCTTTTGCATTAAGGCGAATACCAAAAAAGCCATTAGAGAGGCCAAAAATTTGGAGGGATCCTCAAACTTTCCATCTTGAGAATGCCCAATGCCTGATAATATCAAGGCTAGGATTACCACCCACCACTTTTCCAACTAGAGAGACAGATTCTTCGACAAGAAAATTTTCAGCAATACTAACTGGAATCTTGACTCTATTTCTAGAGACCTCAAAATGTGGGAGGGAAGTATCAAAAGAGTGGGAAGAACTACCCAAAACCTTAGCAAAGGAAGGTTTAGGGTCAGAAGGAATGTCATCCCCCCAGAAGGATTTGATCCGGTTAGAATCAGAGTTATTGGTTGGAACCAGAATTTTGAAAGAATCCTCCCACCCAGAGGAAAACCTAGAATCTTCCACAATGAACGAACTAGGTGAAACTAAGTTGGACCTGGGTCCAACATCCTACTTTTCAAAAATTTTAATGAGGTTCTTCCTACCTTCAGGAACACTTTTGAGACCATCCTCCCACTCAGAGGTGAAAGGTATGCCAAATTCCTCTATAGAGAAATTGCCAAGCGGGGCAGAACAGTCTTCTCGCCCTCCAAAATTTTGAATTAAATCCTTCCCGCCTTCAAAAATTTGAAAACCAGAGGACCCACTTCCACAACAGTCAACAACCATGTTTCTTACTTAAGGGTCTTCAAAATCATCAACAAAATCATTTGTTTACCATAAAAAAAATCATCTTATTCCTTTGAAATAACACAATCTAGAATAGTTTTTAATTTGGTTCTCTACTCTTACAATTTTTATTATAAATTTTTGACATGATTTAAGTAAGCATGATGCTCTATAGGAGGAAATTATGACATGTGATAAAGGTCTAAATGGATCAAGTAATAACAAAGTAAAAAAAGAAGGAAAGCATGATATGTAAAAATAAGTGGTAAAAAAATTAAGTAATAATAAAACTCAATGTCCCATAGGAGGAAGAAAAGGCATGTAATACATTTTTATACAAAGAATGCCAAGGTCATAATATTTAATACCTTATATAGGTAATCCATTGAACAACTATTTTGCCCTCTAAAAATATCCATATCCCATCATAGGTAGATAATCATAAATTAATAAGTATAATTTGATGCTCTTTTTGTGATGCAAATAAGAGTGACATATGCCTTAATTAATTATTGGTAGGAATTTTCTGAATAACTGGGCTAGAAGGCTCAAGAAAGGAAGCAGTGATGGAGACATCATCAACCAGGTGCTGGTCAACATTGAAGGCATCAGGATGTGAGGGATTAAAATCCAAGGATTATGATTCTTGCTAAACTTTCATTCGGTCTGAGGATGGGTTTGTAAGAGGATCGGGATTAATGGTTTCGTCAACACCCACCTCAGGATCTAGATCTCCAATATCCGCCCATGTAGAGGAGTTGGAGAGCAAGTGGGTAGTTAAACCTCTCTAGTTGCTGAGAGGCCCAGGTTCAAATCTCTCGCCTCACATGTTGCAGATATGTTATGTAATGGTTCCCTCGTGGTCACAGTCTGTTTACCCCTTGTGGCCACCACCAAAAAAAAAAAAAAAAAAGATCTAGATCTCCAATAATTCAAAATTGATTAGGAAGAGCAAAAGTACTAACCTCGTTGGGAGCAGTCGCTAAAGGCACAATATTTTTCCCTTTTTTGCTTGGAGATTTATTGAAGGAAGCATTATCGCGTGCATCCTTTATTTTTTGGTCCTTGATGGGCCTAAAAATTACTCCTCTTGAAGGGGTAAATCTTATTTTTTCATTTTTGAAAGGAGTCTAGAAATCCTTTCCTTTGCCAGAGATTGTGGGATCTGAATTCGCCTCAGCAGATACTATTTGTTTTTTCAATGAAGGGCACTGAGCATGAAGATGATCTTGAGTATGGAATTCGATGTAGAAAGGAGGTTTGTTTTCATACTCAATAGCCTACTTATAGAGGAAAGCTCTATACTCCAAATCAACAAAAGTAGGGAGATCAGAGTCGATATTAGCATTAATGCAAAGACGAACAACGTGTATTCTTGATCTGGAAAAAGTAACCCTGGTAATGAGGAGTAGGTCACCAATGGTTGAAGCAACAGATTTGAAAATAGATTCCCACCATATATGCCAAGGAATATTTGGAAGTCTAAGCCATATGGGAGCAAAATTGATACTTTGAGTATTCGGGTCAAAAACCGGAGTCCATTTCATCAAGAAGATACTTTTAGACCCAAGGAACCAAGGTCCACCAAACATGATTTGATCAACTTCTTCTTTTGCATTAAGGCAAATACCAAAAAAGCCATTAGAGAGGCCAACAATTTGGAGGTATCCTTAAACTTTCCATCTTTAGAATACCCAATGCCTGATAATATCAAGGCTAGGATTAACACCCACCACTTTTCCAACTAGAGAGAGATTCTTCGGCAAGAATTTTTTCAGCAATGCTAACTGGAATCTTGAATCTATTTCTAGAGACCTCAACATGTGGGAGGGAAGTATCAAAAGAGTGGGAAGAACTACCCAAAACCTTAGCAAAGGAAGGTTTAGGGTCAGAAGGAATGTCATCCCCCCAGAAGGATTTGATCCGGTTAGAATCAAAGTTATTAGTTGGAACCACAATTTTGAAAGAATCCTCCCACCCAAAGGAAAATCTAGAATCTTCCACAATGACAGAGTTGGACCGGGGTCCAGCATCCTGCTTTTCCAAATTTTGAATGAGGTTCTTCCTACCTTTAGGAACACTTTTGAGACCATCCTCCTACTCAGAGGTGAAAGGTATGCCAAATTTCTCTACAGAGAAATTGCCAAGCGGGGCAGAATAGTCTTCTCGCCCTCCAAAAATTTGAATTAAATCCTTCCCACCTTCAAAAATTTGAAAACCAGAGGACCCACTTCCACAACAGTCAACAACCATGTTTCTTACTTAAGGGTCTTCAAAATCATCAACAAAATCATTTGTTTACCATAAAAAAAATCATCTTATTCCTTTGAAATAACACAATCTAGAATAGTTTTTAATTTGGTTCTCTACTCTTACAATTTTTATTATAAAGTTTTGACATGATTTAAGTAAGCATGATGCTCTATAGGAGGAAATTATGACATGTGATAGAGGTCTAAATGGATCAAGTAATAACAAAGTAAAAATAGAAGGAAAGCATGATATGTAAAAATAAGTGGTAAAAAATTAAAGTAATAATAAAACTCAATGTCCCACAGGAGGAAGAAAAGGCATGTAATACATTTTTATACAAAGAATGCCAAGGTCGTAATATTTAATACCTTATATAGGTAATCCATTGAACAACTATTCTGCCCTCTAAAAATATCCATATCCCATCATAGGTAGATAATCATAAATTAATAAGTATAATTTGATGCTCTTTTTGTGATGCAAATAAGAGTGACATATGCCTTAAGGGATGTATCACAACTTAGTAAAATACTAGCAGGATTAGGTGAAAAGTCATGTAACATATCATTGGACTAGGGAATTGTCTTGACTTTTTACTTAAGTGTTATACCCCCAAATATGAATTTCAAAAAGGTTGGACAAGTTTTCCAAAGGCTTCCCCTAACCTATATATTAAGTATAACTCCCAATTGTCCTTGTATTTATCTCTAAGTAAAATAAAATACATGAAAGTAAAATGATGAAATAGAATACATAAAGTGTGGAATGTAAGATTGTGAAGTTTGGAGTATGAAAGTTGAAATCCAATATGATTGTTATATTATAGTAAGGATATCATGCAATAAGTCAACATATGAAAAATCAAACAACATCAATGTCCATCCAATTATTGATTATTAAATTGATAAGTAAATTATAAAATGGTCTAGAAGTGTCATACTCAATTGTCGCACACTTAGTAATAAGATATTCAAATTCAAAAATTTATGCTTTTGGATCATCAACCCGCTTCTTCAATTTATCTTTTCAATGACTTTCTCTTTTAGCTTTTCATTTTCTTATTGGATTTGGTCCCTATTTGTTGTGATATAAGAAAATTATACATGTGGTTTAATATTCCTTGTCTATATTTCCTTAATTGTTTGTCAGTAATATTTCATTGTCATACCAAGAGCTGATTAGTCAACTGAACTATTTTATATGGGTCCATTTTATATAGGACTAACTACAACACCCTAGAAATTAAGTCAATACGAGTTGGTGCTATCCTGGATGGGTTACCTTTAGTTGACTTAGAAAAGTAGAGCTTATCCCTGTTCTTTGATATTTGTGAGTGGAAGAGTACTGAGGCCTTAGAGGTCTTCATGCTAATTTACTTGTAATATTTATTCCACCCTTTCTCTTTAGTAAGAAGGATATCTAGTGCTTTTTTTACCTTATACTTTTCAACTTGGTATTCATAGCTTGGCTTGGTCTCTTAGAGGTACTCATTGATGTAAAAACTCTTGCAAATTCATTTCCTTGAGTAAAACAAGTGGGCATCATCATGTATAGGAGAAATTACCTTGCATAAGATGAAGATCAGGTGGAGGTGATAGGTATGACTAGGGGTACAAACCAAGTAGTGATTATGGGAAATGGAGTGGAAGTGGGGGTGTGGGTTATGATGCCAATATAACTAGGGTGGACAAAAGGGATGTCATGGTTTATGTAATTATTGGTGGTGACATAAGGACTTGAGCAAGTGGAGATGAAAAATAAGTGATGGGAAAATTACCTACTATGATGGTGATTGTATGAGGTAGAGTGTTTCCTAGTGATCCATAGGATGAGTCATATGTTGTAGAAATATGGGTTGCACTAGCGGATGATGGAATAAGTGTAGCAAAATAATGGGAGAGAGGAGTAGGAATAGGAGTAGGAGGAGAATAAAAAGAGTGAGAAAAATGTAGAATAAAAACAAGTGGTATAATTATATGGAATGAAAGATGTTGAATACATTAGAGGGGGAGTGTGTTTTGTCATGGCCCCTAGACTAGCCATTCCTACATCTAGAGGAGGGGTTTCTTTAGGGATATCCTCATCTTCATCTTGGGTATCCTTCTCTTTTTATTATTTTTCTATTATTGTGGCCACCTTTTCAAACATTGATTCATATTTTATAAACCCTTTCTTCAATTTAGTTGTCCTCCACATTCTTATTATGAAAAACATTTCTAGATTTGATGGCACAACTAATATATTGATTACTAATAATTCTTGTTTCTTGTGACTCTTTTTGTGTAGGGATAAAATACCTAAATATGTCACTTCTATAAATTTTATATCTATTTTCATGTCTTTGGGATGTTACTTGTCCTAGGTGGTAGAAAAATCAACATCAAACATACCATCTCTTGTAAATTTTGTCATTGTGTTTGTTTCATACCTCATCCTTTACTAGGTTATGAATTTTATGTCTATATACCCCAATTTTTAGAAGGCCTCAACCTTTGATGATTTGGATTGATGTCATGGTTAAAGTCATATTTTAAATTTGGATAAAAGTAATGTCATTATGGGGGGTTATCAAACCAACTTTGAATTTCATATGTGTAACCCCTATTAATCCCCATATTTTTAAGGATTGTCTTCTTGTCTAGGTTGGCCTCCTACTAGATGTTATACATCTTCTTGTATGCAAATAACACATATAGTTTCTTATCACTAAGAGTTTTATTATCAATCTCCTATGGTTAATAGGACCACCAATATCTAAGTTGTTCAATACCCATATCCTTTAGTCTTTCCTCAACCACTACATTGTAACATCATATTTTAGCTATGATATTCATGATTCATTATTTGAGTGAGAAAAAATGGTCTTATTTTTTCCTTTGAATTGTTTTAGGTCCACATAGTTGAGTTTCCTAACATACTCAAAGTTGAATATGTAGTTTGGTACATTCATATGCAACATGAAAGGCATGGATGAAAATCCATAAAGGTACATGAAGGAATTTTCCTACCAAAATAGAAATATCCTTGTGGCCATTTCCCCTTGGTTAGCATCCTTAATGTCTTGTCTAATAGTCTTGGAGTTTTTTCCTTGAATATCCTTATAGTTACCTTGTACACCTCATCAAGAAAGTGGTATGAGGTCTTTTCCACTTCTTGATAGGGTAAATTTATGCACTCCACTATGGTTATGGGTAATCCATCCACCACTATCTAGTATAGATAGAGAGTAAGAAACCAACTTGTATTCTAGTATAAGATAAACCAAATTAGGCAAGATATATAAGTGAACTTCACTACTTTGTTTTTTTCAAATAGCTTTCCATTTGTTCTAAAATATATTTGGCACGCTTAGTCAACTAGTAGTACCTTGGGTAGGATATAAATACATAGACCAAGGTGATTTATTCCTCATAAATCTTCTTATCACTCCTTTCCTCAAGGACAATGGTTATCCTTGATATTACCAATTGAATATTTTCCTTGAACTAGTCTAACTCTAGTGGGATACTAAAGTCAGATGGTATATTAGGCTTCTTCAAAAGAGAAATTAGGAAGATCCATCAATAGGGACTAGTTTAACTATAATAATAATTAATTTAGGCATTGGGACTATAGGAGATCCACATTGATGGGTCATTGGTGGTTTTCAAAATGCTCCTTATAACTCTTGCTTTGATGTAAAAATAATCCTCTATCCATTAAAGAATGTAGAAACTCTTTGTTATTAAATCATATTGCTTGACAAATATTTATTAATTTAGAAAAAAATTGATACTTGTGGCATGAGTTTCATGTCTAAGTTAGATGTCTAGGTCTAGCTTATGCTCGAAGAGTTCATTTAGGGATCTAAATTCTATATCCTTGAGGCTTATTTCCTCACTTGCCTCATAGAATGCATGTAAGTCCCCTCTACCACCTTCCAATATGGATCCTCAAATTGTTTCTCTAGTATTTTAAAAGGTGTGGATTCTTGTCTCTTCCTCTTCCCATTTTTCTTTTTTTGATCTTAACCCTCTTATGGTCCATCCTCTATGGTGATGATTGTATTAAATGATAGTGGAATGACAATAGGCATGGCAAGAATTATATAAGGTGGTGATGCTACTTGATATTATGGTAATGAATGGATAGTAAAGGTAGATGTGATATCCATGGTGAAGAATAGATAAAGAATGGGTTAAAAAAGAAAATATTGGAATTTTTTTATGAAAATTAGCCTTTTGGTGCTTGAAGAAATTCACTAAAAAATGTGAGCAACTTGAGTGATTTACTCATTGGAGGTGACTAAATACTTTTTGGGTAGGGGAATGATTTGCTCAATATTTGAGTGATATTCTTAGAAAGCAATGTAATTTTACTTTTAAAAAGTAGATTAATTTGCTTGAAGGGTCAAATAATTCACTAGATAAATATAGTGATTCACTCAAGTTTTATAACTTGGAGAAGTTTTTTAAGGTTTGATATTTTGTATTTCAAATGGTTTGCTTAACCATCTACTAGTAGAGTTGGAATTATGACTTGGAGAGGCTCTAGCATACAATTTGTTAGAGAGGATGCTCAGTTTACTCTTTTTTCTAAGTTTAGAGTGTGTGCAATGAAAATGACGGCCCTTTGGCCCCTTGGTCAGGGAATTTATAGACCCTAGGTAGGGCATGCCTTACCTACACTTTGGAATGCTTTACGCACACCATAGTACATATTACCTAGGTGAGGTGATTAACTCATTAAACGTTGATTGACCCTACCTCATTATCAACTTGGGGTCCAATTATGAGGTGGGAAATTTTCTCATATATGTGATTAGATCACTCATTTTGGCAAGCAAATCTCTCACTTAAGTGAGCAAATTAATTTTTCTAATCAATATCCTTAATGGACCTGACATAGCACTATTTTGGGGGGAGAGATAAATTTTTCTAGAGAATTAGAAAACTTTGGAAGAAAGGAAAAACTAAGAAAATGGGAATAGTAGAAGGGAAAATACTTGCCAAATTAATAACCCACACTATGTACACATTGTTTTGGCTAGAACTTCTTTGTACTATATCGGTTATATGTGCTACCCATTAATTGAGATAAATAGCATTACTCCTATGGAATCTATTTTGCAAGTTTTCATACCTATAACTTCAAGAATTTGATAAGGTCTACTACATAAAAAATTAAACTTTTGATGAGAACCTGTTTTAGAATGATCCTCATTCCACTTGAACATAATGTATCCTTCTTTATTTTCCACCTCTTTTTCACCTCTTTTAAACAATTTATTGATAGCCCTTTATTATTGAGCATTTTTTCTAAAACCATTCTCTCTCTCTCCTTTTTGGCCAAAATCATGTTCAATCTCAACTTGCATGGGATCAATGTTAGTGTCTTACAACTTGAGCTATTATAATATTCATATGGAGGGGAGATCAAGGT
Organism: Wollemia nobilis; assembly: GCA_028583015.1. NCBI lineage: Eukaryota > Viridiplantae > Streptophyta > Pinopsida > Araucariales > Araucariaceae > Wollemia > Wollemia nobilis. The sequence continues at coordinate 2,664,337 of JAQPPZ010001870.1, forward strand.
TAATCAACAACATAGGATCCTTACCATATTAGCTTATATGTGGATGAAAATATGAATGCTCTTGGTGTTACTCTACTTTAAAATAATGATTGAAGTAGCTTTGCATGCCAATATCTATAGGATTCTAAAATAGTCCTAAAAATCTTTGTGATATTTTTTTTGGTCGATTAACCCAATACATTCCCTTCAGGATGATAATTGGATGATATTTTTAGTAGGATTATTTTTTCTAGGGTGAACTTCATTATTTTGGCCCCTTTAAAATAGGTAGCATCGTCTATGATAGTGGTAGTAAGGTTCTAATCCTAGTGATGATATATTCAAGTTGTTGCACAACTTCATCATTAAGGCTCATTGTCTATATTTATCCTTGTAGTAGATCAAAATACTATCATACCCCTTCATAAATAATATTGTATCTAGCCATTGATAATGTGTCACTTTTCTATCTAAAATTGACAATTTCCTTAGTGGATAACCTTTTAGGGACTCGTCCTATATCCATATACTTGCACATAACGCTTATCCATATAATACCTCAATCATTGTCTATTTCTTCAATTAGAGAAACCTTTTTTCAGATATTATCCTTGCTAACCTTTCACACAAAACCCTACCCTTTATTAGCTTAGGATGATTTATTTCAATTTTAAATTCTTATATCTTATTGATCCACCCAATTATATTTTCTCCTAGTTCATCATATAACACAATAAACTAGACATTAGGGTGTACAATGAAAATAGTGGGCTTGCTTTATGAAAAGTAATGTCTAACTTTATTCAATTCCTTCATGATGGAGAAGAATTCTATTTGTAGTTGTAGAGGGATTCACTCATAAATTATATAGGGTGTTTATCATCTTGGTCATTCTTTTTAGTTAGGATAACTATGATACTTTCATCTCTTCAAAAAATATACATCTTAAATTCCTCGAGGAAATATAGGTTAATTACAATAGGGGACTTTGTGATGGTATCTTTTACTTTATAGAATTCTATATTTATTCAAATTATAATTTTATTAATGGCTAAGGCTAATATTGTGTAATGTATTGGATAAGATTAAGGGTATTTCATTATACAGTTCCTTATGTATGAAAATGAAGGGCAAGGCCCTCTTGTAAAATTTTCTCCCTCTGGTTGTGATGTGTAAATAGAACTGACTTTGAAAATATTGTCAGAGTTATATTGAAAATGCATAACAATTAAGAGATCAACTGTGAAGTCATCCTTGATTTATAGAAAACTTGATATTGAGGTATCCTTTGTATTGTTCCAAATTACTATTTTTGATAACCATAAAATGTAAACTCAACTTCAGCCCTGAAAAATTTTAAATAATCATTATACAATTCTTATTTTACTAAATCATATCTAGTTTCCTCAATGACAGTTGGTAAACAATGGTTTTATAAAACATAGAGTGCAGGATTGAGTAGTTTTTTAATGCAATCTACTTATTTTATTTTAATGAAAGCTATAAATAATAGCTCAAATGTGAGAAGTGTTATAGTGAATCATTGAAATATCTATTTCAAACTTTATTTCCTTTTAAATCAAAAGGGGAAACTGAATTTAATAGCAACGCTTAAAGTTTGGACTTGTAGATTGAAACCGAGTCAGGTTTGGCATGATAATGAATTACCATCGGGACCAATGATAAAAAATAAAATCTTCTATATGAATCTTGATTGGATATGAAATATGTTTGAATGCTACCAATTTAGTAGATTCAATTTCAATAAGCTTTAATTTAATGACAACCTTTAATTTGTGGAAAGTGGAACCCGTCAGCCAACTTAATCTGTGGCAGGACGTTTTGTCATTCTACAATTTTTTTTTCTAAGGCAAATAAAATTAGAAGCTAAAGTAGTTTTAAAAAATAAGTCAACCTATCCTTTTTTATGTTATCAATATAAATCTCTTAAGCTCTTAAACATAGGGTTTTTTATAAGGTTATGTTTTGGAAAATTAATAAAGTAGAGTAAATGAACAAAAAGTATTTCTAAACCTTGGGGATTGGAGTACCTCTGTCATATCAATATAAAACAAATTAGAGATTTAATTTATTTTCTCTTGTTTTCAAAATATTTTTTTTTTAAATAAAAAGCCCTAAAATTGAGAAAGAAATGTATGTTCCCTAAGGGAAGGAATAGACTAACAATTTTAAATAAAGTCATTGAGAGGTAATGATTCAAAAAAATAATAAAAACACCCAATACTATTGAGGTGTAGGTATGCACACACAAAGCTTTGGGGTAGTTTTTGACTGATAGAATTGGTCATAAAATATGACTCGATCAGATCTGGTATGAGAGGGTGGTATGGGACACCTTTTTTAGGTTTTCACTTGAGGAGAACTATGATAAATTCTATACTCATTGAGATTAGTTGGAATGGCCACATGGTTTGGTATGGGATGAACCATTGTGGGTTATAATAATTGTGTGTGATTAAGTCCAAGGTGATGGTATTGACATGGCACTAACTAAATTTGGGAAAAGAGAATCAACATTTAGTAATAGGGGTATAAATACGCTATTCTCATCCATACTAGTTTTAGAACGAGTCGACTAGATAATCAAAGGTTCAATATGATGAGGAAAGGGAATAAAGTGCCCACACTCTAGGTGTTATGGGCCCTAGAGGAAAACCCTTTTCATGGTTTGATACTCATGCTAGAATACATGGATGCAAATGAGGGAAACCAAATCCACATAATGGCATACCAATGGGATTTGGTCAATCTCATCCACTTGGGTGGCTAGCTAAAGTAGTCTTGAACCCACATATGGTTTGTTATGCTTGTGATATATTGTCTATATATGTTTTAAAAATTATTGGGTGATCCAAAATGATGTTTTCTTGAAACTAAACTTTAAAATTTAGAAAAATATTTTTAGGGCGAAGTAAACTAAAAAAAAAAATCTAGGGTTTTTGTTTGATATTTTCACCATGCAACCAAGTGAGTAGTTAGACTTGGGTTGTTACATATAGTATCAGATCAGAAATGATTCTAAGTTATAAAATCTAAATGTTAAATATATTGGTCAATATAAACTAATATACTACGTCTTTCACCTACATGTTAAATGGAACGAATGTTGTAAGGTTGGTCCTCGAGAAATATTACGAGAGGTGAGGAGGAAGTCATCGAAATACCTGTAAGAGGACCAAGAATTATTTTAAGGTGAGAAGGTCCTCAACATGAAATAATACTAAAAAGGGTTAATGAGATTTCTTATAATGATAATGAGATTGGTGTGGAGGAAGGAAACCTCGCAAATGTGGTGTAATTATTATAAATATATGGAATATCAAAAGGAATAGATGGCCCAATAGAAAAATCACATGGCCCAACAACAAGAATATATTGTCCAATAATAACTAATCATAGAAGACTTAGCAAGAGGAAGAGAAACTGGATTAGACAGGATAGTGGAAGCACCAAGGGAACCTGAGAGATCCAATACTGGAAGGAAAAGGATGAGTAAGGAGTTGGACAAGAACCTAAAAAGGGTCATAATATCCAAATTTAATGGAAAGCACAATGGAGAATCAGCTAAAAGTTGGTTAAGTGAACTAGAGTCCTACTTTTCTCTAGTGGTTTTATCCTATGAATCCACGACTGCTTTGGAAGTTATGAATATGACTTAAATAGCCCTGGACTAGTGGAAATATTATAAGAAAGGGCATGAAGTAGAAGCTACTAACCTTAAATGGGAAGATTTTATCAAGGAATTTAGATATATATTCTTGACAAGGTAATATTATATAGAAAAAATTGGGGAATTCTCAAATTTGTGATAGGAAAGCATGTTAGTATGGGATTGCCACCAAAATTTTATTCAACTGTTAAAATATGCTTTCCAATATGAAAGCAACGAAGAAATGAAAACTTGGAAATTCATTCTGGGATTACATCCTAGAATCACGATGGTGATAAATATGAACAATCCTATCAATATGCCTACTGCATTTGATTGGCAAGAAAAAAGGAAGCTAATTAGGAAACAAGAAAGGTGTATTATAATTATCAAAAGCTATTAAAAAAGGAAAAAGATGAACTCAAAAAGTGGAAAAGTGTTGGCTTTATGATGTGGGAGAAGGAATAAAATAAGAAACCCAAAGGAGGATATCAGAATAAGCAAAGTGGCAAAAATAAACCCGATTACCAAGGTGGTAGACTCAATAAATATGCTAAGGAGTTTCCTAGAAGATAAGATAAAAAACCAACAGGTCAAGAAAGGACTAGGGAAACTACATATATGAACATAAATGAGAATAATAATAGAGGAAATAGAGCTCCACCAAATTGATGCTACGTATGTCAAGGAGCTCATTATTCCAATAAATGCTCTCTCAGAGCTGATCGACCACCAAAAGTTCCAAAAGAGGCTAGCCATAGGATCTATGTGACCACATGTAGTTCTGAACTCAATTTTTAAATTATTCCTTTCTTATTGAATGGTAATTTTTTTGATGAAAATATGAAAATTTTGATTGATAGTAGGTAAATTGATAGCTTTATCTCACATAAATTAGTGAGGAATTTGCCTATTAGACCTAGATTCTTGGCCAATGGTTGGAAGGTAGAGTATGAATTGTTGGACTATGTAATGCAACATTGTGTAAATTATTCTTAGACTAAAATATAAAGACTAAAGAATAATATTTGAATTAGAAAATAATTCTATTTTATGTAAAAATATTCCCACCCAATTAATAAATAAAATAAGGGTGCTAGAAATATTTAATTTGTGGGAAAAAATTATTTTCTCTTTTCTAGCAAATATTAGAAAGTAACTAATCACTTTCTAATATTTTATAGATGCCACTTATCACAGATCTCAAAATTATATTGTGATATGATAAGATTAGATTTTGATAAGATTTAAGGTTGTAGTAGAAAAGCTTCTCTTTAAATATGGGTGTTGTCTACTACATCTTAAGGTATCTTGTCATATTGACTTGTGTTGTAATATCATATTGATGCATATTATTGCATAACATCGAAGCATTTTTGTATTTTTGAATCAAATGAGTAATATAGTGAGCTTCATAGTGGATGTTTCCCTTCTTCATTCGAAGTAGGGTTTTACCACTTAATATTGGTGTTGTGGGTTTTCCTCTTTTGTGTGTGATTGATCTTGTGGAGCATTCTTCGATCTTGGGGAGACTTTGCTTGTCTCACATTTGGTATCAGAGCGGTTGGGATCTCCTTAAAGTGTGTTCAATCCTTTGAGGTGAAAAACCCATTAAGGTATATATTTTTTTTTGTATGCATTTGATATTTGAGTATTTTATGTAAACTTATTTTGCAAATCTGCCATTAGGGTTTATAGATTTATTGTGTTTTAGATCTAGTTGTTAGATCTTTTGCAAATAGTATTTTCATTTTAAATCTATAATTTTTATTTTGATATTGAGATTTTGCTGGAAGGGTTTTGGAGCCAAACGGACCCCATGGTTGCATCCGAAAGACCCAAAAACCCCTATTTCCATATATAGTCATTTTTTTTTTTAATATAAAAAAATAGTCGGCTATATATATATATATATAAACAGTCGGCTATATAGTCTGAAAAAATTTTAATTTTTTTTTAAAAAGTTTTGCTTTATAAAAATCTTTAAACTTTTTCATGCGATTTTTTTTTATTAATTATTTAATAAAATAAATTTTATTAATTTAATTGCATTTTTTTTTAAGCAATTTTTGTATTAAAAATTTATTATTATTTTCTTTAAAATGCAATTCTTTTTGTCTCACATTAACAATGGTTGTTTGTGAGTTTGCTTGTTTTGCAAGGTTATCCAAGTATGTTTTGGAGTATACAAGGCAATTTCGGATCAACTTTTTCACTCTCTTCCTCTATTTTTATTAATTTCTTCTAATCTCTCTCAAACATTTGCTTGAAGCATAATGTAAATTAATGTAACTTGTATCTCTCATAATGAAAGTAAAAGAGAATGAATGTGAGAGAGAGAGAGAGAGAGAGAGAGAGAGAGAGAGAGAGAGAGAGAGAGAGAGAGAGAGAGTGTGTGTGTATTTGTGTTTTGCTTTGTGTCTCCACTATCTCTTGTTCATCTTTCTTACATTTTTTTTTTTGCATCTTTTGCATTTTGCATCTCAACTAATCTAACTACTAACTTACTAACTTGCTACTAAACAATCTACTAACCAACTAACTTGCAATTTACTAATTTTCATATTAATCAAGAAGGTTAAAAATGAATCAACTTACTAACCACAACTTTAGTATTTGATTAAAATTTACTTAATCTTGCAACACAGTTTATATTTTCTAAACACGTATTGAATCCAAAAGAATCTGCTCTATCGGTAGCAAGTCCTTTTCGGGTCCTCATACCCGTACCCTTTTGGATAGCTTGGTTGAACTTGGGTGAGATGAATTGGCAATTCATTAGGCTATAGAAAAACCTTAAAATGAACACTAACTTACTAACTTATTGACTATCTAACATTTAAAAAATGTGTTATGGTTCAATTCAAGTTAGTTTATTTTGTTGCAAGATGGTTTTTATGATTAGTTACCTTCTTATTGCAAATTAATCTATTGCAAGTTGATCTTGGTTTATTTCCTTTATTCAATTGCAATATGGTTATAGTAGTTCATGATAATTATATTTCATGATGATGCTTATCTCTTGATGATGCTTACTTTTAATTATCTTTCATGATGTTTATATTTCATGATGATTATCTTTGATGATTGAAAAGTAGATTACTTGGAAGTTATGTTTTTTTTATATATGCGATTATGTTTATCTACTTTCTTATTGCATCATTTATTTGCTTTGTCAATGCATCTTAAGTTTTGATTATGTTCACTTTCTAGAATGGCTGATCATAAAATCTCCTTCACACCTAAGCATATCCTTGATGGATCAAATTTTGGAATATGGAAACCAAGGATGAGGGCTGAATTTTAAGCAAGAAAGTTATGACACATTGTGAATGGAGATGAAGCAATCCCAACCCAGGCAAGGGCACTTGATACATACAACAACAAGAGTCACCTTGCACTTTCCATGATTATCAATAGTGTGAGTGATGAGATATTGCTCACTATAAGCCCTTGTGAGCATGCTAAATATGCATAGGATTTGCTAAAACAAGTCCATATAGGGTCTAAAACATCAAGGAAATTCAATTTATTGTCCAAAATTCTTAGCACTATGCAAGGTGAAGAAGAAAGTGCCTTGATCTTCCTCTCAAAGATGAAAGACATGAGAAATCAACTATTGGCTTGTAATTGTGATTGGATAAGTGAGAAGCTCTTAAGCTTTATCATTTTGAGGAACTTGTCAAGCAAGTTAAAGAATTTTGTCACCATTATTGAGACTATGCTAGAGCAAGAAGAGGATGGCATTCCTCTCAACACTCTTTCACAATTATTGATTCAACATGAAGAGTCTCTTAATAGAGACAAAGTGAATGGTAAAGTTGTCAAGGAGAAGAATTTTGCCTTGAGTGCCACTAAGGCTTCCTTCAAGAAGAAATACAAGGGAAGGAAAAATTAAAATTTCCAACCCAACAAGCCTAGAGTTGATTTCACTTGCAACTTTTGTGGCAATAAAGGCCATAAGGAATAAAATTGTTTCAATCAGAAGAATATTATAAAAAAGGAATAGCAAGAAAAGGCTAAGGGACAATGACCTAAGAAATGGTTTGGCAAGGGAAAGAAAAAGATCAACAATGTAAAGCAAAATTCTAATAAAAATGCCTTTGTTTGTGCCCTCTACTCCATGACTCATCTGCTTCTAATTAATGGGTGTTATATTCTGGATGCACTAACCATATGTTTTTTGAAAAGGATATGTTTGTGGGCTTTCATAAGCACTCTTCAGATTCAGTTGTCATTGGTGAGAATACTAGAATTCAAGTAGAATGTGTTGGCAATGTTGTAATTGAAGGGAAATTACTTGATAATGTCCTATATGTGCCTAACCTTAGGAGAAATTTAATTTCAGTTTTGCAAGTTGCTAGAAGTGGTCATACTATTGAGTTCAATGCAACTTCATGGAGCATTAGGAAAGGCATGCTACCAATCATTACAGGTTATATGAAGAATAATCTTTATGTGTTAGGTGATGCTCCTCCTAAAGTGTGTTTAGCAACTAATGTTTCTCCTAGTATCAAGCTTTGGCACTTAAGGTTAGGCCATACAAACTATCAAAATATTCAAATGATGAAGTCCAAAAATTTGGTTGAAGTCTTGCCTAAAATATCACCTATTCATGGTTTGTGTGAAACATGCATCTTAGGTAAGATGAGAAAACAAAATTTTGCAAAGGACAAGTCAAAAAGGGCCACACAAATTCTTCAACTCATTAATATAGATATTATGGGTCCATTACATGTTAGATCACTTGGTGGTGCATCCTATATTCTCACCTTTATAGATGATTATTCAAGAATAATATTTGGGTATCTACTTTAGAATAAATCAGATTGTTTTGAGACATTTAAGGAGTTCAAATATTTGGTAGAAAATAAAAAGGGAGGAAAGATCAAAATGATTAGAAGTGATAATGGAGGGGAGTACAATAGCAATTATTTCAATGAGTTTTGTTCTTCTCATGGGATCAAAAGGCAGTTTACTTGTCCATACACTCCTCAACAAAATGGTGTTACAGGGAGGAAAAATAGGACAATCATGGAGATGGTAAGATGCATGCTTGGTGACCACTACCTCAATTTCTTTAGGATGAAGCAGCCAGTACAACAATCTACATTCTTAACCAGTGTCCTTCAAAATCAGTTGAGGGGAAGACTCCTTATGAGGTTTGAGATGGTAAGAAGCTGAATTTGTCACACTTAAGAGTGTTTGGATGTGATGCATTTTCATATATTCCTTCATAAAATAGGAAGAAATTGGACAAAAAATCTCAAAAATGCATCTTTGTTGGCTATGATGCAGAACATAGGGGCTACAGGTTATACTCACCTTCTTAACACATTGTATTTGTTTCAGTAGATGTCAAATTCAATGAAGACCTTCTTGAGTTATAAAAGGGTGGGCCTTGTATCAAAAGGACCAAGTAGTTGGATCATTCTAAGGGTCCTAAAGAGAATAATTTAGTTAGTCAAAGGATAACTAGAAGTATGACCCTTAACATGTCTCTTCTAGCTAAGATAGATAATGATCATGAGCCTACTTCTTACCAAGAAGATTCACAACACTCTTGTTGGGTTGATGCCATGAAGGTTGATATGGATTCTCTTCTAAAGAATAAAACTTGGGATCTAGTGCCTTATCCTAATAAGAGAAATGTTATTGGGAACAAGTGGGTCTATAGAATCAAGTACAATTATAATGGAGATATAGAAAAGTATAAGGCTAGATTGGTTGCTAAGGTTTATGCTCAAAAATATGGCAATGACTATTATGAAACCTTTGCACCAATTGCCAAAATGCCCACCATTTGACTTCTCATTTCTATTGTTTTTGCTCAAGGTTGGCAGATTTTTTAGCTTGATGTGAAAAGTGTCTTTCTAAATGGTGATTTGGATGTGGATATCTACATGAGTCAACTACAAGGATTTGTTGTACAAGGTAAGGAAACACTTGTGTGTAAACTAAAGAAAACCTTTTACGATCTTAAGCAAGCACCTAGAGCATGGTACATGAAGATTTTAGGTTACTTCTTATCTCTTGGTTTTGATAAATGCTATTCAGATACATATCTCTATGTGCTTAGGAAGGATAACTTGGTCATTTTAATTGCTCTATTTGTTGATGACTTTGTTGTGACTGGAAATGAGAATGAGGTCATTTTTTATTTCATCTCAAAATTAAATTCATATTATGAAATGACTGACCTTGGTCTTCTACACTACTATCTTGGCATGCAAGTTTATCAGCATGAGAATTATACCTTTTTGAGAATCCAAGTATATTGGATATATTCTTAAGAGGTTTGATTTTGAGGATGACAATACTACTTCCATTCCTATTTATACAAGGGTTAAGTTGGAAGTAAGTACAAAATCTTAGTTGGCTGATGCTACATTGTATAGGCAGCTCATTGGTAGTATTCTTTATGTTACCATCATAAGGCCAGATATTGCTTTTGCAGTTGGTATGATGGCTAGGTTCATGCAAAAACCTTATATTGAGAACTTACAAGCTACAAAGAAGATTCAGAAGTACCTTTCAGGTACTAAATATTTGACACTCAAGTATTCTAGGCTTCCTTCCTTTGCTATTTCTTGCTATGCTAATTCTAATTTTTGAGGGGATATAATAGACAAAAAGTCTACCACAACATATTTTTTTTATTATTGGGTCTACAGCTATCTCTTGGTCTTCCAAGAAGAAAGATACAATTGCTCTTTCTACAATGAAAGTGGAGTATAACGCCACAACAGTAGCTGCACAAGAAGCAGTTTGGCTTCATACCCTCATGAAGGAAATTGGATTTGAGCAATTTGGTCCTTCACGTTTGCTCTCCGATAATCAATCAGCTATTGCCTTGGCTAAAAATCATGTAATGCATCAAAGGATAAAGCATGTTGAAATCCAAGACCACTTTATCAAAGAGAAGGTATTGGATGGGACTATTCAGTTGGAGTATTGCCCATCATCTTCTAATTTTGTTGATTTGTTCACCAAAACTCTTTCCAAGGAGCAGTTTTGTAAGTTGAGGGACTCACTTGGTTTGGTGAAGTTGTCCTCAAGGGGGAATGAAGTGTAGTTACACTTGTGTGATGAAAAATTCATCCTTATGAGGTGTTTTGTGCTATATATATGAGTTTATATTTGGTGGTATAATTGCTTTTTGCATCTCTTTTGAACATGGTACTTTCTTGTTTGCCTTGTGCAACTTTTGTACATGTTACTTTGTATATGGCATTGTGCAATTATAGTATATGATGCAATTGCTTTATGCGACTCTTTTACATGGTACTTTCTTGTTTCCTTGTGCAACTTTGTACATGTTTTATGTAGTTGGAATTATGCAATTGGTTTATCATGGTACTTTCTTGTTGCCTTGTGCAACTTTGTACATGTTTTTATGTAGTTGGAATTATGCAATTGGTTTATCATGGTACTTTCTTGTTAGCATTTATGCTAATTTTGTACATGATATTTTATGGTTGGATTTATGCAACCGGTGTGCACACTTTATTATTTTCATATACCTTATGCAACTTTTGTACATGGTACTTTAGAGTTTGCATTATCATGGTACTCCTTGTTTGCTTTATGTAACTTTGATCATGATATTTTTTGATCAACTATATAGCACGTGACTATAAGTATGGCTTGGCATATTTTTATGATGACTTATAGTTCACTATTTGTTAGATCAGTTTTGTTATCATCTTTGGATATTCATATATGTTGTGGTGAATATATTTATGATGATGTATATAACTGATCTTATGTTGAGCTGCTTGTAGCTGGCAGGTACTTTCATTTGGGGTTTTACAGAGCTTATCGAAGACACCCTTGTGATGTTTTCTTCTTGTCATTTGCAACCACTTGTGGTTGATGGATGGCTTTGTAAGCTGCTTGTATCTGAAGCTACTCCATTGGGGGCTTGCAGTATCATTTTGGCCCATTTTGTATTGGTGCCTTATTGTAGACCATTATTGGTCATAGAAGCTCATTGTAACTATATTACTCATTTGATTCTCATCCCCGTTTGTATATTTAGGGGGAGAATATTTCTTTGTTTCATAATTCCTTTGCCCAATATTGCATTAAGGGGGAGTGTTGGAATATGTAATGCAACATTGTGTAAATTATTCTTAGACTAAAATATAAAGTCTAAAGAATAATATTTGAATTAAAAAATAATTCTATTTTATGTAAAAATATTCCCACCCAATTAATAAATAAAATAAGGGTGCTAGGAATATTTAATTTGTGGGAAAAAGTTATTTCCCCTTTTCTAGAAAATATTAGAAAGTAACTAATCACTTTCTAATATTTGATAGATGCCACTTATCACACATCTCAAAATTAGATTGTGATAAGATTATATTGTGATAAGATTTAGGGTTGTAGTATAAAATCTTCTCTTTAAATAGGGGTGTTGTCTACTACATATTAAGATATCTTGTCATATTGAATTGTGTTGTAATATCGTGTTGATGCATATTGTTGCATAACATTGAAGCATTCTTTTATTGTTTAATAAAATGAGTAATATAGTGAGCTTCATAGTGGATGTTTTCCTTCTTCATTTGAAGTAGGGTTTTACCACTTAATATTTTGGTGTTGTGGGTTTTCCTCTTTTGTGTTTGATTGATCTTGTGGAGCATTCTTTGATCTTGGGGAAAATTTTCTTGTCTCACATGGATCAGGGTAAACCTTCCATGTTAAATAATGCCTATTTGACCCCCACATCTCCTTACCATAAGGAAAGACTAACTGGAATTTGTATGTGGTACCTTTGCATGCATTTGATATCATTTTGGGAGTTTATTGGTTAAAGGTGCATAAGGCTCTTCTAAATTTTGAGGAGAGATGGGTGGAATTATTGGATGAATCTAATAAAAGAGTTAGAGTTAATTATGGTTGAAGATAATCTAAACCACACTTATTGACTACAATGCAGATCAAAAGGGTTATTAGGAAGAGGAGTACGATCTACATAGTTAATTTGAATAGGAAAGAAGAGACTAAAAAGGAATCTAACCTCTTCCACAAATACCTAGTGTTGGGCGCATTCAAAGATGTATTCCTTGAAGAACTACTAGGGTTAAATACTTAGAGGGAATTTGATTTTTCAATTGAGTTGTTACCTGGTGCTGCGCCAATTGCAAGGTCACCATATAGAATGATACACATAGAGATGCAAGAGCTCAAAACACAACTTCAATATTTGCTAGAAAAATAGCTAATTAAAATCAAGTGTGTCACCTTGGGGAGCTCCTATCTTGTTTGTTAAAAATAAATATGGTACATTAAGTATGTGAACAGAATATCAGATGTTGAATAAGGTTACTATCAAAAATAGGTACTCGTTACCAAGAATTGATGATTTATTTGATCAATTGAATGGAGCAACCATATTTTCTAAGATATACTTGATATCTGGTTATCATTTGCTAAGGATTCGGGAGGAAGACACTTCTAAAACAACATTTAGAACAAGGTATGGGTATTTTGAATCTACTATATTACCTTTTGGTCTAACCAACACCTCAACTGCATTCATGAACCTCATAAAGAGCATTTTTAGAGAACAATTGGACCAATTTGTACTCGTATTTTTGGATGATATTTTTTCTAATCCAAGAGCAAAGAGGAGCATGATCAACATATGAGAACTGTGTTTGAGATTCTTAGAAAGAATCAATTATATGAAAATTTAACCACATATGAGTTTAGTACTCCACAAGTGTAGTATACTGGACATATTGTCTTTGCTGAGGGGATTGCAGTAGATCCCAAGAAGATTGAAGAAATTATTTATTGGCCAACACCTACTAATGTTACAGAGGTACAAATTTTTATGGGAATTGTAGGATACTATAGATGGTTTGTTAGAGGGTTTCAAGAATTTCTCAACCCATTACAAACCTTTAAAATAAAGGAAAAGACTTCAAGTGGATAAAGTAATGTGAAGATACTTTTCAGATTTTGAAATAAAGGTTTATGACTACAATGATCCTACAATTGCCTAATATTAATAAGTAGTTTATAGTTTGTACAGATGCATCAATTGAAGGGTTAGGTGAAGTTTTAAGTCAAGATGATGCAATTATTGCCTATAAGTCCAAAAAAATTAAGAGGTACAAGGTTAATTATGCCACTCACTATTTAGAGTTGGTAGTGGTGGTGCATGCCCTAGAAATTTGGTGATATTATTTACTAGGAAAACCATTTGAGTTGAATACAAACCACCAGAGTCTAAGATATATATTTACCCAACCCTTATTGAATGTCAGGCAATGACGTTGGATAGAATTCTTAGTGAAGTATGATTTTAGCATTAATTAAATTAAGGGTAAGGAGAATAAGGTCATTTATGCTCTAAGTAGGAGGGGGTGTATTACTACAATGGAAAAATGTTAATATGATCTATTAGATCAAATAAAAATATGGAAAGAAAAAAATGAATTTTTTCAATCTTGTATTGATCAGGTTGGGCAGAAACCTAGCAAGGATGGTTAATATGTTTACAGAGGTGATATATTATTTTTTAGGAATAGGTTGGTAGTCCCTAATTAGGAGGATTGAGAGAAAAAATCCTTAATGAGGCACATGATACTCTTTGCACTCAAGAGGGACAAAAATATGTAAAATTTTGAAAAACTCTTATTACTGGCTAGGAATGAAATAAGATATTACCAATTATGTGGCCAAATGTTTGGAGTACCAAAGAGTGAAAGTAGAACATCTACATCCAGCTGGAAAGTTGCACTCACATTAGATACCTGCACAAAAGTGGTAAGTAGTATCAATGGATTTTATAGTGGGATTGCCTAAAACAAGATTCAGGCATGATGCAATTTTAGTAATTGTGGATAAATTAACCAAAGTTGCATATTTTATACTAGGTAATGTACAAGATGATGCACCCACGGTAGTGAGTAAATTTACCATGGAAGTAGTAAGGCTACATGGGTTTTCAAAATTTATAATCTTTGATAGAGATTCATGTTTTACTTTTGAATTTTGGCAAGTACTACATCAATCATTAGGGACAAAACTAAATATCCGTACTACTTATCACCTAGATACAAATGGATATATTGAGAGGGTGAATCAAGTGCTCGAGGATATGCTGATAATGTACTACATGGATCAGCACACAAAGTGGGAATACTACTTATACATAGTGGAATTTGCATATAGAAATAGTTACCACACATCGCTAGGTAGGGCACCTTTTGAAGCCCTATATGGGAGATGGTGCAAAATTCACTTATCCTGGGATAATTTGGAAGATCAGGTAGTTATAAAATCGATAAATGGTAAAATAAATAGAAAAACAATTAAAGATAATTTAGTAGAAGCTGAAAGAGGCCATAGATTACCAAAAGAGCTATGCAGACCTCAAAATATCATCGAGGGAGTATTCTGTGGGAGACAGAGTATTCTTAAGGGTGAAGCCAACTAAAAGTTCCATAAAATCTTCCAAGTTTGACTTCAGATATGTGGTTCCATTTGAGATTTTAGCTAAGATAAGCCATGTAGAGTACAAACTATCTCTACCGCCAAGCTTATCCAAAATACATAATGTCTTTCATGTGTCTTTAAAAAGTACATTTATGATCCTACTCATGTTTTGGATGTTTTCAAATTGCAGATGATCAATGCATTAAATATTGAAGTTCAACTTGTTCACCTACTTGGTTTTAGAACCAAGAATATGAGGAGAAGAAGCATAGAACAATGTTAGGTCCAATGGGACAACTACTCAGATAAAAATACTATGTGGGAAGACGTGGCAAATATGCAATGGTGGTTTCCTTATTTTTTTGAGTAGATGTAGATTTTACCATAAAATTTTCATAATTTCATGATATATGTATATATACATATGGATATGGAACTGGATGCCAAGTAGAGTAAAATATGTTTGCGAATTTATTGCATAGAGTAGCTTGTAAATGTTTTGTACTTCTAAGTGAAATGTTTTGGAACATATGATGAAGTATGTTTAACTGATTTCATTATGACATAATCTATGATGAGATTATATGCCAATCATGAGAAAAAGTGATGTGATTTTATGATGACAATTATGATTGAAATATTTAGTGCCAAATGGGAACAATAAAATTGCTTGAATATTTTTTTAATGTAAAATATATGAAAATACAAAAGTATTTATTTTGCTTAACCTAGTTTAAAACACAAGGACTATGTTTATCTCTAGTGGGGGAGGATGTAATGACCCTCCTCACACGATTAATGGAAGGAAATAAAGAAATAGTAAACTTACCTTTTTCTTGTGAAACATGGTACTGTTGATAGTCTTTGTGAGTGTAGGATAGTTGCAAGATATCAATGAAAGGGAGTTAGTCAACATAAAAAGGTAAGGAAGGGAAGTGATGATTTAGCTCATGAGCACATGGAAACTCGTACTTTGCATATCATTTAGGTGCATTGCAAAATTGCATCCTTGCATGAGTTATGTCTATATGAATGTTGCTAGTTGGCATGGAATATGATATGCTTTTTAAGTGGCAATGATGATGGGAGCCACTTTCTTGTTTAGGCTTGTGTGTGTGTTTAAAATTTCCTTTTCAATTAAAAGAAGGTTTCTCATGTGTTGAAGATTATAATATTAATATTATTTGTTTCTCTTAAAAAAATATAATAGTAGGTTTCCTTGTATTGAAACATACATTATTATTATTGTGATGCTTAAGATCTAAGAATAACAATGGAGTATAATATTTGAATATTGTTAAGACTTAATCTCATAAAGCATGCATGTGAAGACGTACTCCTCATAGATTGTTGATAGCTTAGGCAAAGAATACAAATTTTTGTTGTAATGGCTATGATGGCAAGTTGTGCATGTGGAGTGGTGAGAAAGAGTGTCTTTTTTGGCTGGCATTGTGCATGGGTGGTGGAGGAACAAACTCGTCGAGTTCTCTATCTAGTGAAAGAACAGGAGGAAGGAAGTCGGCCATAAGTCTAGGTAAGTAAAACAAAAAACACATACATGCTTACTATACGGGATGACAACAAGAAAAAACAAGAAGAGGAGATGCGAAAGGAGGATTGGGAAGCGCATAGCTACAGGTTGGGTGTTTTGTAAATGTTTCCCTGTGAAAAATATTCTTTCTATAATTCAACATGAGGAAGAGATGCTTGTTTATATTTGATTTTGATGATTTAAAATTTGATGTTTTATATGTGCTAAAGAAAAGGAAATAGAGTAATTTATTTTGTGTAAAGAGAACAATAATATGTTGGGTAGAGCGTTGCCATGTTATCGTATGCATATTGTTTGGGTTAAAAGAAAAGAAAATTATTTATGATTTCCTTATTGTTTGATTGTCGAAAACAACTTTGGTTGTGTAAGAGGATTTTATGAAAATTTTGCCTGTGCAATTATGGGTAGATTAAAAGAATGAATTTCGTTTGAAATCTTTGAGCTATATCTTGGGCAGGGATATTATATTATTTTGTTGGATTCTATTATATAATAGATTGTGCATATGCATGGTAGAATGCATAATCATTTACTTTGAGCCGTATCTGATCCCTAACGACACCTTATGACTTTCCCTGAGCGGATCAAGGATCGATTGCTTGGATAGTTTCCATGTTAGGTAACCTGCGTGCAAGAGTTGTGCAAATAAAAATGGCAGTGCCAAAGTGTTCGTAGGCAGGCGATGACAGTTAGGGAGTGCATGTCGTGAATAGTCTTCAATATCTAAGATTGTAGTTAAGAGTAATTAATGCATGGTTGTCTTTGGGTCTGGGAATAGCTTAGGAATCATAGCAAAGTTTTCGGAGTAGTACACATACTAAACCATGGTCGAAAGATAGTTGTATACCTATAAAATATAAGGAGTATCCTTATGTATGAAAAGGAAGGGTAAGGCCCACTTGTAAACTTTGTTCCCTCTGGTTAAGATGTGTAAATTGAACTAACGTTGAAAATATTTTCAGAGTTGTATATTGAAAATATATAGAAAATAAAAGATCAATTGTGAAGACGTACGTTGCTAATAGAAAACTTGATATTGAGGTATTCTTTGTATTGTTCCAAATTGCTATTGTTGATATCCATCAAATGTAGACTCAGCTTCGGTCCTAATTAGTCTGAAAGAAATATAATGTAATATTTGTTTTGTTAAAGTATATCTAGTTGCATCAATGACATTTGGTAAATAATGATTTTATAAAACCTAGAGTGCAGGATTGAGTAGCTACCGTCAAATGCAGTCTCGTTATTTTCTTGTAATGAAATCTATAAATAATAGCTCAAATGTGGAAAGTGTTATAGTGAATCATCAAAATATCTATTCCAAACTTTGTTTCCTTTTAAATATAAAGGGGAAATTGAACTTAATAGCAACACTTAAAGTTTGGGCTTGTAGATTGAAACCGGGTCAGGTTTGGCATAATAATATTTTCCAATCAGGACCGATGACGAAAAATAAACTCTTTTGTGGGAAGCCCAATTGGATATGAACTATGTTTGAATGCTATCAAGTTAGTAGATTCAAAATCATTAAATTCAAATAGCAACCTTTAAATTGTAGAAAATGGAACCCATCAGCCAAATTTATAACTTAGGAAAATGAATGAGTAGAAAACAAGTCAACCTATCCTCATTTATGTCAGCATTATAACTCTCTTAAGCTCTTAAACATAGGTTTTTCTTATAAGGTTACGTTTTGGAGAATTAATAAAGTATAGTAAATGAGCGAAATGTATCTCTAAACTTCAAGGATTGGGGTACCTCTGTCATAACAATATTAACTTAGTTAAATATTTAATTGAGTCGCTCTTGTTTTCAAATTTTTTTTTTTAAAATAAAAATCCTTAAACTTGAGAAAAAAACATATGCTTTCTAAGGGAAGGAACAATCAACAATTTTAAATGAAGTCATCAGGAGGTTATGACTTGGAAAAATGATAAAAACACCCAATATTGTTGAGGTGTGGGTATGCACACAACAAGCTTTGGGGAAACTTTTGACTAATAGAATCGGTCATAAAATATGACTCGGTCAGATCTGGTACGAGAGGGTGGTATGGGACATCTTTTCTAGGTTGTCGCTCGAAGAGCATTGTGATAAATTCCATACTCATTTAAATTATCTAGAATGGCCACAGGGTTCGGTATGGGATGAACCATTGTGGGTTATAATGAGTATGTGCGATGAAGTCCAAGGTCAGGATATTGGCATGGAACTAACTGGATCTGGGAAAATAGAATCACTAGTTAGTCATAAGGGCATACATATGCTATTCTCATCCATAATAATTTTAGAATGAGCCAACTAGATAGTCGAAGGTTCAATATGATGAGAAGGAAGAAAGTGTCCACCCTATAGGTGTTATGATCTCTAGAGGACAACCCTTTTCGCAGTTTTATCTTCATGCTAGAATACGTGGATGTAAATGAGGGCAATCGAATCCATAGAATAGCATCTCAATGGGATTTGCCCGATCTCATCCACTTGGGTGGCTGGCTGCAGTAATCTTGAACCCAAATGTGGTTTTTTATGCTTGTGCTATATTGTCTATATACATATTGGGTGATCCAAAATTATGTTAGCCTGAAACCAAACTTTGAAATCTAGGAAAATATTTTTAGGTCTAAGCAATAAACTTTAAAAATAAAAAAATATCTAGGGTTTTTTTTTTTATCTTTTCACTGTGCAACCAAGTGAGTAGTTAGACCTAGGTTGTTACATATTTAATTCATACAAAATAAATACACATAAAAAGGAAGTCATCTCATTTCACTCTTTATCAAATGAATAAGTGGGGAGAATGAAAGGCCTATCCATTTACTATTTGTTAAATAAATATATGTGGATAAATGGATACCTACCCTCTATATGAAGAAGAAAAATAATCACTTTTACTCTTCACAAAATAATTTAATGTACATAAGTAAGAATTTTTCTTACACTCACTACAAAATTAATATATTTTGTATAATGTGAATAAATATAGAGAAGAGGAGCTCTTATTTCATTCTATTTAAAATAAATATATATGGAGAAAAGAAACCCTCTCTTTTTACTCTTTATATGAATTACAATTATATGGAGAAAAGTATACCTATAATTCAATTATTTATAAATAATTGGGAATGGATAAGAGCATACCTCCCTTTCTTCATTCTAGATAAGTTATTCCTTGGAACAATCTCTACTTTTACATTATATTAAATTAAGATATTAATATAAGAGGAGGCTTATTGTTTTATTATCCATAAAATGAACATATAGGTAGAAAGAGAAGCCTTCCCTTTCACTCTTTATCAAATAACTATTGTTTATAAAATAAAAATATATAGATATGTAGAGGTCTATCTTTTCACTCTTCATTAATTGAAAATACATGAAGAAGGTATGACTCCACATTCACTTTTATTAATATAAAGAAATATAGAAAAGAAAGTTTTCACTCTTTACAAATTAAATAAAGATGAATAATTTGAAAGATACTTTTTTATTCCATAATAAATATCCCTTTTTGGCTTTATAAAATAAAAACATTGGGACAATGAGAGGCCTCATTTTATACAACATAAACATATATGGAAAAGGAGATGCTTTCCCTTTTAGACTTTATAAAATAAATATGTATAAAGTATGATTCCTCCCTTAAATCTATATAAACTAAATAAATATGAAGAAAATGAGGTCTCTCCTTTCACTTTTTATATTCTTTTCTCTATAAAATGAAAATAGAAATGATTTGAGGCCATCCATTACAATATCTATAAAATGAAGAGTTGGGAAGGCCTATTCAGCTTCTCTATAAAATGAAAATGGAAATGAGTTGAGGCCATCCATTACAATATTTATAAAATGAAGAGTTGGGAAGGCTTTTTCTTAAATATAAGGGAGAGATTATATTTTCCATTGAGATATGATAACCCTTCATCTAAAATTTTCAAAGTAAATAAGAAAATAAAAAATATTTACTTGCATATAAATAGAGTTAAAAATATCAAAAATATATATATATAAATAATATCAATGTGTATTTACTTTGTATACATGTTGGTAGAAAAATGGTTCTTAAAACTATTACCCTCTTCAATTCTTTCTTTCAAATGTGACAAATTTCTTTACAGATTGTTTTTAATTTTCTCAAATGCCCTATAAATTTACCTTATCCTAAATCCTATAACACATAAGTAATAGAGTGAGATTAAGGGTTTATGATAACTATTCTTAAAATAAAACAATATTGTGGTTGACAATTTTTGGAATTAATAATTTATCATGATTTTTTTTTTATAATATATTATAGAAGATAGATATGGTATTTTAAAAATCAACTAGCCTTTAAAAAAGCATGAAAAATAAAAAGCAAATATAGTTAGTGTAATTACATTCATGCTTATTGTATATGATATAAGCTAATATAAAATATAATATATATATATATATATATATATATATATATATATATATATATTTTGGTCGGATTGAACACTTGTTCCTTTTCTAGTGCTTTTAGTAGCGTAAAAGGTTTAAAATGATTGTGGCATGGTGGTTATATGGGTGTCTATGCGTGGAGATCTATGTGGTGGCTTCTGGGGCGGACAACACATAATATTGTGGCAGACATAAAAAATCGAACAGCCTGCTCAAATTTGTAGCAACTACCGATTCCACCATGTAAAATCAATATATATATGCAAACAACGCAAAATACTATGGTGGCCATAAAAATAAAACAACCTACCTGGATTTGTGGTGGTTATCAATTCCACCACATATATACATATAATAGGTTATATCTGGTTTTATTGGAGCCACTTCCATCAAAATACCAAAATATTACATTTGTTGTAGCATACACTTTTATCACATTTTTTCCTTCTTTTTTTTCTCTTAAATATATTCTTCAACTTCTTCGAAGTGTTATGTTTCTACAATCAACTCTTTTACATCATTTTTATTAAGATATAAAATCTCACTTGACTAGTTGCCTTCTAAAATTTGAATTTCATTGGGAAGAAGATCAACACCAAAATTTGCTAATTTATGTGCTACTCGATTTCCACACTGAATAAAAATATATATTTTATTATCTACCAGTTGTAAAATACTAATATGTTGGTAGGTTATCTTCCTATATATTAAAATTTGTAGCAATCATTTATTTTTTTGATCAAAGATCAAGTTGACAATAATGTATAATGGGATTATATATATATATATATATATATATATATCACCTTAATAGACCCAATATAACACTTAGCTTTTATTAAAATTTTATACATTAGTGTATTTATATAATATTTATTTAGTATTATTGTGATAATAACTTTTTATTTTATTTTTGTAAAGAATGTATTTCACAAGTATAAAACTTCTTGGATGTTAAAAACACCAAATTTATTTTTAACTTCTTTATTTTTATAGTATTATTTTAATTTTATTGTATATACTTGTTAAAAATAGGTAAAGGCCAAACAAACTTTAAAGGCATAAAATTCAAAAAAAAAATTGAAGAAAGAATTATATTGTTTAGAAGGAAAAAAATTAAGAAATAACTAAATGCTAAGCCCTTGTATAAAAATAAGAGACGAAAAATAGAAATACCATGTGAAGATGAATATAGGACTTAGCATATTTACATCATTTGTCCCACAACACATAGAAGGTAACACTCAAACTTTTAATGAAAAATAAAATGTAGACAAGAGTTGATATGTTGTGTGAAAATGTAAGATGGTTGAACTAGATAGCATTGTAATAATAAATATATAGTACTTGTGATCTCAACATCCTATGTTGTAAAAAGAGATATTCAATTATTTCTTATCAAGAATACAAAACTTGACCAAGTATTGATATGTTGTGCAACAATATGGAATATGCAAAATGGATATGCCATTTAATGGGACTAAATAAGAAAGGGACTTGGGATCTTTTTCCTACATCCTATAAAAGGTAACACATTTATTTTTATAAAAAAACTAATAAGAATTCATTCACCACAAATATTATAGAAATATAAATGAGAGAGAGAGAGAGAAGATAGTCATGTTCAGTAGAAAAGAATATTATCATATTGATAAAATTAATCAAGTTGTTGAGGTGTTTATTAAAAATAACTAATACCTTATTTGACCAACAAGATCATATTACCATCCACCAAACCTTTTATAATCTGAACTTGGGGGTAAATGAGAGAAGACAATAGAGATGGTAACATCTCCCCTATGATGTGTGCTCAAATGAAATCAAGATTATTTGAATCTCTAAGAAATTTTTGATCTATCTTGCATCATTTATAAGTCTATGATTATAATAATATTCTTAGGCTTGACCATAGTTATGAGGGATGATATTATATACTCTTGCACGTATACAAATAACACCTATTCTACAACTCCAAAATTCTTTAACACTTAAATAAGAACCTCCTTGGCAATGACCTTGATCATAAAGACATTGGCTACTCTAGATTACATATTGAATATAAAAGAGTTTGATCAAACATCCCATGGCTATGAGGTTATAACTCAAAATATTGGATCCATGAGATTGATCTTCCCATGAAAATATCATCATCATATGATGCAAAGTTAATAATATAACCATCAGTATTAAAATTTAATTATCACTACAAGGATATCCTCTCTTAAAATTCCCTCATGAGGAAATACATGGTGGACTATAATCTAGATTATTTTCCATCCACAAGTAGTAATATGGAAGAATACCTAAACAAGATCAATATAGTTACTAGGAGAAAATTATAATTAAATATTCATTCTCCTATATTAGAGAGAACCTTGTAGGAACAAGGCTTACATTATGTTGAATTTCAATTATATACTCTATCTCACCATCAAAGTTATATTCCTTTATTATAATACAAAGAATTCAAGCACTTGTAATGCTCTTGCCCATGAGCAAAAGAGCAATCCACCATATTTATGTCATGTACCCTAATAGCCAAAGTGGAATCGTGTGTCTAAAATCATAGCTAGCCTTCCAATACAAAAAATTTATTGGTATCACTTATACTAACCACCAAATCATCAATACCATTCTCCTTGAAGAAATGATAATATTAAAGAAACATACCATGTAAACCCATATAATCAAAAAATTGTTGTGTTAAGTGACATGTCACTCCTAGATCTAGAATCCAAATAGAGGATAACAATGAATGTGATAAATTATTTCCAAATATTCTATGAGAATGTATTATTCTACTACCATGATAGAATATAGTACATAAATTTAGTGTATAAAACTTAAAAAACTATGCACTCTAGAAAAGGTCTTAAAATTTTACTATATACAAAAGTTGTATTTATTAAAAATTTATCTCTTAAAAGATTAAAACTGCCACAAAAATATTAAAATTTAAATCTTCAAAGTTACTTGTAATCAAATACATGCTATCATGTGTTAGAGGGTCAACCAAAATAAAAACTACCAAGTGTCCCATTTGTAGACTACTATGTAGGCATAAAATATAAATAGAGTGGATAAGTGTCTTGATCTAATTGGTCAACATCAAGTGTATATACTAAATATTTTGTGGGGCTCAACCTAGATTCCACATCAACTATGCAAGTCATCACCTAAGGTAATGAATCGTAATCATAGTTCTTAAAACAAGGAATTAATTAAAGTTGGAAAATGAGGTTTGATAACCCAAAAATCCTTCCTCCAAGGAATTATGATCAAAGTCTTGGCCACTAAGTCATCTCCACTAAAAATTCTAGAAATATCCTTTTCTTTTATTTTCCTTCATTTATAAATAGGATCATGCTACATTATTTTTGTCATGCTAGTTGTATCTTCTCACTTGTTGCAATCTAATTGTATGTTGTGAAAATTTTACTACACGGGCCAAACCTCCACCTAGAAGAGAAGTTTTAAATAGGACTGTTACCTAAATCTAAGTAAAATGAGAGGCCCTAAATCTCCCTCCAATTACCAATTAGTTGGGTTACAAAATACACTAAGAAGGGGTAGTATGCGCTAGATACTGCTAGAATGCTTAAAACTCCTAACACCACAAGGTAAAGTCATTCACCTAGACTAGACTAGCAAAGGATCATAGTCATTTTGATGGTGACTAAGCCACATCCCACCATCAATAGGAGCCCCAAAATATTTTGGTGGTAACGAAAATGGTTTCGTTGATGGAAGGGCCTCTATTATCTCTATTCACCTAGGCCCATTCTCTAACACAATGGGTGGACCCCAAAACCAAGTTACCCTCTTATGGTAATTGGCTTACAACATTCCATAAACCTAAGTGTAATTTCTTAGTGTTACAAGCAACATATTCACTGAGAAAGACCCAAGGGTCCTAGAAGGAAAATGATAGGGGATATGTTGAGTCAAATAAGGATTAAACAAGATCACTTTATCTTGTTTCCACACATGGATCCCCTATAGGAATCATGAAAAAATCTATAAGAAGAGCATGAAAAAGACACACCAAATAAAAAATGAACACATTAAATGAGGTTTTATGGAACCCCACAGAGGATTTCCTAGTTGGTCAGTAATTAGGAGCGAGGCAACATCGAATGTGGTATCGATTAAGCTAAAGGTCAACTAGAAAAACAAAGGGGGGTATTGGAGGGACATGACCACTAGAGGAAGTTTCTATTTGCTAACATGATGGCTGGACCTTAAGACCAGGTTACCCTATAATGGTAATTGGCTTGCAATATTCCATAAAACTAGGTGCAAATTCTTAGTGTTATAAGAAACATATTTACTAAGGATGAGATAGGGTCCTAGAAGGAAAAGAAGAGGGGATAGGATGAGTCAAATATCACTTGATCTTGTTTCCACATATTGATCCCTAGATGAATCATAGAAAAAAGCGTGAGAAGAGCATGCATAAGCCACACCAAACCAAAAATGAACACATTAAATGAGGTTTCATGGAACCCCACATAGAGGAGTTTTTAGTTGGTCAACAATTAGGAGTGAGGCAACATCGAATGTGGTATCGATTAAGCTAAGAGATCAACTAGGAACATAAATGTGGTACTAGAGGGACATGCTCACTAGAGGAAAGGTTTAGGAGTAAGTCATTTCCAAAAATTGGTTGACCAACATAAAGGGATAAACATATTGGTATGGGTTAGACATCAAAAAGAGATAAGGTCGTAACCATCAAAGCAGGGCCTTGTTGGTAAAAGCCACCACCCAAGCTAAATTTTCCATGAGAAGTTAGGTTCACTAATGACACCTCCACAAAAAAATTATGAACCCATAGGAGCATTTATGTTGATTTGAACCACCAATTATCTCTTGATATTCCAAAAATAAATGCAACTCAATACTCTTCATTCAACAACTAAGAATGAAGTAGGTGATCCTACCCATAACCTTTTGGGAGGGAATTTTGAATTTTAATTTTGATGTAAATATTATAAATAATCATCTTTGGGTCCAATTTCAAGAGGTTGAATTATTGTCATGCCTAGTATCTAGCCTTGAGCAATTTTTCTCTTCATTTTCTATTTTGTATGTTCATTTGGACTTGAGCCATGAGTCAATACATGTATAGGTCATTAATCCTATTTCAATTATATATGAATGCAATTATACTTTAATATGAATGTAAGTTGCTATGACTACCATAAAATATTTCATAGTATCTGTATTTATTTATCCTTCTATGGGACGTTGTGATTAGTATCTATCTTGGCTTTCATCGGAGATTTTTTTTATTTGCAGTCATGTGTAGTAAAAACCATGTTCATTTTAGCCATCATGTTTTGATGCATGTGTTTACTAATTCCATTGATGTACAAAATGTAACCTATAATTTTTGGTGCACCACCACCCTTATCTTAGGCTAGTGAGGCTAGTTATATTTTGTTGTTTTCTCTCTTTTATATTTTCCTTGGCAAGCACCTGGTAGATTAGGCTAGATTAGGAGGTAAGGTCGAAAGGAGAGCATTAAATATTGCATTCAAACAAAGAAATAGCCTCAATAAAATCCCAAAGGTCATCTAAATGAGTTGTATCCCATGCTCCCTAGACTTCTTATAATGGTGCTCCAAGCGAGGTGTGGGCACTGGACACACCCAAAAAGAACCACATTGTAGGTGGTCATGGTATCTAAAGGTAAAGGACCATTTTTATACCCAACACCATACCTCACTAGATCATCAAAGGACTATGAACCATATCATATTGGAATGAAAAATATTTATGATGGATCCACCACATCATCCATGAAACCCACACATGTGATGCATTCAAATATTGATGGCAAGCTATCATAAAGGAAAAATAATGACTTGAAACTATGAACTTTTCTAGACAAGATTTCTTTGTATATTACCATAAACAAGATAGCTTATGAGACATTAAGAATAAATGATAGCATATGAAACATATTACCCCATAATTTTCACATTCTATATGCTCCATCCTTGAAAGTGTTTGAGCATTGTTCATATGCCCTCATCCTATAATGGTAGGAAATGCTTCATTCCATAAAATGATATTGTCTCCTATTGTATATGGAATATATACAACTTTTGGGGTAAGAAAATTTATTTGGACTATTAAAAAGGTAAGATATCAAACATAATTTATTAATAGACTCTAAAATCTAAACAAAATCATGAGTTATATTCCAAGAAAAATAGATGGGCATGGGATTTGAACCCTTACCCTTCTTCAAAGGAAATAACAAATGCTAGTGTTATAGTTCACTAAGCCACTATTATTTTTAATTTTAAGGATCTCATACCCTTGTGTTCTACATTGCTAAGCCATTACCATGATCTAGGTGGTACCATGTAGGGTACTATCATCTATCCTCCACTATAATTTAATGCCACTAGCTATGCAAGGTTGAACTATTATAAACTTACCATGATCCAACAAAATATATTAGTAGGATTGAATCCTTCATCATTGAGTTTGAAATCCCATGCCAGTATCCATTAGAATTATCATACCATTTAAGGTAAGGTATGTGGCACCTATATTCTATATACACCAAAGAGGAGACACCTTCCCATAATTTTCTCTATAACTATTATTTATAAACTAACTTATGTGCTTTATTCTATATATCGTGAAGGGGCACATACATGAAAATAATATCATCACCTAGGCTAGAACTACACATTATTTGTATCATTATATATTGACAACACCTCATCCATACTATGTCAAAATATCACACATCATGGATTTATCATGCATGAAACACTTGGCCTTTTGCCTATAAGACCAATCCATTGATGGGTTATGGCCCTCAAGGAATAGTCAAAATTATCCTACACCAAAGTAAGTAAGTCCTTCATAGGAACATGTACCCTATAAACACACATGAGCAGTTCATGCTAAAGATTACTCATAAATAATGTTTTTACCACCAAAACAAAGAATATTTCTTCGAATATTCTAGTTTTAAAATAAAAAATAATGAATTGTAGATATTTTTTTAAATAAAATTATAATACCTCAATGGAAAATCCTGCAAAGTGTTGAATAGGGACCCCATAATATTTTTATAAAGAACCTAAAAATATTGTTCATCCATATCTAACATGTTTGGCCTTATGTAACCTTTTTTTTGTAATGTGTTTAGTTAAGCTAGCCTCTTCCATCAAAGTAACATAATAGTTATCTAATTATTCTTACAACTTTTACAAGTGGCTTGAAGGTATTTCACACTAAATCACATACAAAATTTCTCTCACAATTGAGGATGTATGATAAAAATAATCTCTTATTTAATTCAAAAGCCATGGTAGATATCCTCTCATTTGTGCTACATTGGTGTATAAAGTTAGAAAGGAAATGGATTTATTCTAGAAATCCATAAAATATAAAAAACTTCTATAAATAAACTCTAAGGATTCAATCAATTGTATTTGTATAGAAATATTATTGTACAATCCAAAGCATCACTAAAATAATCCATCACAATAGCTAACAAAATGGATTGAATGGCAAGAGAGAAAAATGAACCTATCAATAAAAATTTTGCTTGAGCCAACATATTTTATTTTAACATAATGAGATCCTCATGATTCAAGCTACAACTACCATTTTTGGTAAGCATTAGAAACTTACCAGACAAGATCTTCGTAAAAATGCTTTACAAATAATTTAGCTAGGTAAATGAATGAACTCTCTTCAATCTCATTCTGATACCCTATCAAATTTCAAATTTTTTTATAGAGATAAACATAAACATATATTCATCACAAGTCTTATGAAAGGGAATATCAATAGAGAGAGTTTTTATAAGGATAAATTAATTTGTAAATAAAATCACCAACAATGAGTTAATAAATTATGAGTATCCCATAAATGAGGTTGAGTTTTCTTGCAATTCATCAAAGTGAGAGAAATCTAAACATGTATGTAACTTATAAATCTTTGATAATGCAATTTGATCAAGGAAATATCGGGAAAAATAAGCACGGATGGGAAGGTGAGCATGTAGGGTGGCTAGGTGCCTAAGAGCAAAGCAAATAGTGGTATGTAGAATCCAATTGGTTATGGTACTGGTCAATGTGGTGGTCATTTAGAGCAAAGTGAGTGGTGATCTTGGGAAATCTAGTATTTAGTCAAAGCAAGTGGTCCCTGGGGACCCTCCCATGGGATTTCCAAAGCTATGGAGTTAATGGGTCTGGTAGTGTCCTCTAGGGAACCTGTGAAGGGGTCCCTGAGAAGTAGTCATCCCTTTGATCTAGGTGAGTCTTCTTTCACTACGATTATCATTAGGAGTTTATTTTATTGAGCCTCAATTTTTTTTTTGAAATTTCGTCGATCAACAATAAAATTGTCATTCTAAATGAGTTGGTGGATGTTACCATGGTTGAAGGATTGTGGAACCTAGTTGGAAGTTAAAGGAAACTCGATTTCATTTTAAGGTGGGCTTTGTTCAAATGGAAACTCTTGGGATCCCTTGATATTGTGGCTCTATTGAATGCTTTCTTCCTTATCAAGTTGAGCTATGAGGAGGACTCAAAATGAATTCTTGGGAGATTCCCATGGTTTTTTGGTAAATGAAGGCTTTTTCTATGAAAATAGGGTTCAAAATTTAATTCTAGAATTCATAAAGTTAATTTGGCACCCCTTTGGATTCACCTACCTTATTTTCCATTTCATTTATGACATGAATATATCCTAAGGGGTATATCCAATGCCATTGGATAACTAGTTCTTATTGAATCAACCACCAAATCCAAGTCTATGATGATATTTGCTAGGATGTGCGTAATGGCAGACCCGAAGGTAGAGCTACTAGGACACATTGAACTTATATCCAAGAAAGGTACTTGGCTATAGTAGATATTCTACAAGAATTAATCCATTATGTGTTTATCATGTTAGATATTTAGACATGTGATGGGGTCTTTCCCACATAAAGCTTTTGGTAGTGGAGCTCCAAAGAAGATCAAACCAAAAAATCTAGTTGGCAAGACCTAGGAATAAATGGCTCCTTCTGGAAGAGGACAATTTAAGATGAGTTTGAATGAGATAGAAATGGGAGATAATATCATGGATCATATTATCCTAGTTCATGTATTTGATTCTAGTGAGGTGGTGGTCTAGGCTATGGTGGGTAGTCCTCTCAAGGTGATGACCCTAGAAACCGAACCCTGTATTCCATCAATATTTTTTCATAATTCCTATAAATGTCTAACTTCTCAAGATCCAGTTTGAAGAACACAAGCTTATACTAAGAGGGGGGTGAAAAGTATAAGACCAATTTTTAGTTTTTCTTTCCTAATAAATATTATGCAATGTAAGATAGCAATATCAATAGCAGTAATTAAATAAATGCACAAATCACCACACACAATAGAGACACCACAATTTACATGGTTCACCCAATGTGGGCTACTCCACGGAGAAAATATTTCACTAAAATTTTCTCAATAAATCTCTTGGGAATCCTTTACCTATTATAATGTTTATGGACCTCTTTTCAATGGAGAAACCAATCCCCTAAATCAATTTTGTGGATCTCTATCCATAGGAGAACTCCTTATCCTTTGCTCTGGCTGGTGATCCTCTAGAAGACTACTACCTCCACTATATTGGCTTGTGGATATCTCTCCACTAAAGACTCTTGTCCCCACTCATAAGACCTATCATCATTTCCCTGGATGATGGATCTCTATCCACTAGAGACTACTATCCTATCTACTCTATCACCTCTAAAGTTCTATCCCAAATTTACACTAAACATAGTCCTTCGGTCTAGCATAAATCTACTCAAAATTTATCTGTAGTCTGGAACACACTTATCCTCAAATATACACCAAAATATTCTCTCAAATCTACACTAAACATAGTCCTTCAGTCTAGTACAAATCTATCCTCGATCTCTGTCCTCAAGCCTTAACTCAAAGCTTGCCTCAACTCTGCTAGATCTGCCCTAAACCTTAACTCAAGGTTTTGAAAAAATCAATCAACTCTACTCACAAGTCTTCTCAAAGACTTATCTCAAATCTACCTTGTAAACTTTCACAAAATCTCACACTCATTTGTCCACAAGTCCTCTCTAGAAATCGCTCAAATATGCTCTACACGTTCTCTCTATAACTTGCTCAATTTTGCTTTACAAGTCCACATAGAACTTTCTCAAATCTTCTCAACAAGTCCACATATAAATTTCTCAAATTTGTTCAACAAGTCCACACAGAACTTGCTAAAATCTTCTCAACAAGTCCACACAAAACTTGCTCAAATTTACTCAACAAGCCCACACAAAACTAGCTCAAATGTTCTCAACAAGTCCACACAGAACTTGCTCAAATTTGCTCAACAAGTCCACATAGAACTTGCTCAAATTTGCTCAACAAGTCCACATAGAACTTGTACAATCTCATAGAAACATAAAGAGAATTTTTAGAGACTCAATATGCTCTATACTCATCACAATGCTCAATCAATTTCAATCACTTTATTAGAAACATAAGGAGAATTGTTAGAGACTCAATATGCTTCTTATTCACCTCAATGCTCAATCACTTTCTCAAATAAATTTAAAATATAGAATAGTTTATTTTATGGAACTTGAACAATCACTCCACACAACCACTTGACTAGGCTCAACCAAATCTACTCAACCAATCACTCAATAGAATAAAACTTGCTCACAAACCCTAGTCCAAGTATATCAACTCAAAATATTTTTAACAATGCTCAACAAAAAATCTCACATAACAATGATACTCATGTTCTCTTCAAGCCCTAGTTCAAGTTCTTCACTTAATAACTCACTTCAACACCAATGCTTATAAAACAACTCTCACATAGCAATGATACTCAAACCCTAGTTCAAGTTTTTCACACAACCAATGGCTTCAACAACAATGCTTATCAAAAAACATTTTAACAACAATTCTTTATTCTATAAAACCTTGAATCATTCACTCAAAACACTTAATAGGAAACCCTAATCAAGTCCTTTTCACTCCAAACTTATTTTCCAAAAAACCAATCAATCAACTCAACTATAGAATAATGTGCTCATACCTTTTTCTTTATGATGAAATGATCTCATAAATCTGTCACAACCATAAACACTTCTATGCCAAGCTCAAAGAGATTAGAAGATAAATATTTCTCACAATGTAATGTAAAAACTCAATTACACCTTATCACTCCTTTCAAAACAACCATCAACATACATAAAATATTTTCCAACCTTATAATCTCCCAATTAAAAATAAATTCAACATCCACCAGAATTAACTCAAAACCTCTTTAAATAAAATGTTAATGGCAAGAAGAACATTGGCACAAATCAAATCCACTCCAATAACATAAATCAATTATCAATAAAACAACCTTTCATAAACCCTTATAACTCCAAATAACATAAATCAATTATCAATCAAATAACCTTTCATAAACCCTTATAACTCCAAATAACATAAATCAATTATCAATCAAATAACCTTTCATAAACCCTTATAACTCCAAATAACATAAATCAATTATCAATAAAATAACCTTTCATAAACCCTTATAACTCCAAATAGCACTTTATAGAAAACCTTAGGCAAATAAATTTTTAATTAAAAATACCTTTGCCACTAGTGGGATTTGGACTCACAATCTTAGCCTCTGTGAGTGCTCTAGTCGTGGGCTTGACCACCGCGTGTGCTAGATGCACGTTTGAGAGCTTAGGAGCATTTTGTGTTCTTTCTCCTAAGCTAGCGCTCAAAATGAGCACATCCCAAAAACTTTCCCCTTAGAACTCAAGACAAACATGCTAAATCCACACAAATCTATCATGGATACTTCCACTCCTAATGCTTCTACGAAACGCATGCTACCAATGGGCCATCGTGTCCTATGGGAGTGAGGTCCTCTCCTCCCTTTTTTTCTATTTCCCTGGTGCTAAAAACAAAATGAGTTCATCTTCTTCCTCAACAATTGCATGAATTAATTTTCTCTTTGGTCGCATAAAATAATCGAAGAAGGGTAAGTTCTAATGTCCTTTGGCATGGTATTTATACATGATTTTCCCTTTTTCCATAGACATTGACACTCCACTAAGATGATGTCGAGCTCCTTTAAGATGACGTTGATGCTCCTTTTTAAAACCTTTTATAATTTATAAATTATTTAAATTCTAAAATAATTTAAATTTTATAAATTATATTTAAACCTTTGAATTTAATAAAAATTAAAGCCTTCATTGGGATAAAATTTAAACCTTTAACTTGTACTCCACTGAATTGATGAAGATTATTCTGCCACCATGGTTTTTAATAAAAACCTTAATTCTACCATCACAATATTTAAGGAAGCCTTTATATCCTTATAATTATTTTAATAAAACCTTTTAATTTTCACCATGGTTTTAACACAAACCCTTATAAAACAATATTTTGACAACTTTTTCTTCAACTCTTTGCATTGTTCCTGGTGACAGTAATGGTGTACTCCATGGTATTTATAATAACTTCATGTGTTCACATAGACATCAATGATGACTTCTCACCTTTACATCAATGATAACTAAATGAGATCAAAATGCCCAACAATATCCCCCTTTGTCATTGATGGTAACCCAAATTCTCTTTACTAAAAACTTGACCTTTCCTTTGTTCTGCTCCCCCTAGGACAATGCTCCCCCTGGCTCAATTCTCTCTCAAATACCAAATCTCTCCCCCTTACTAAAATATCTCTTCCTTTGACATCAATGGAAAAGGGTCACCTTTGGGGCTTGGGGCTAAGAATGATCCTCTTAGCTTATTCCCTCCCCCACCTCCTTTTGAGGTGGTTAATTTCAGGGTGGGAGTATTTCTACTCCTAGAAAGCACTGTTATTTACCTTTATCCTCTTTTATTCGTATCTGATCTTTCTAATTCCTCTTACTATTTTTTTCCATGTTCCTATCCATGTATACATTCTTGTTCATGTTCTTGTTCATGTTCCTATTCTTGTTCATATTCATATTCTTGTTCATGTTTCTGTTCTTGTTCCTATTACTGTTCCTGTTCATATTCATGTTCTTGTTCCTACTTGATTCTGGAATATTTTCTCTACACCACTTTGTTGTGTGACCATAATTATTGCACTTATAACACTTAATGTTATTATTCCTTGGAGGTGCAAATGTCTTAGTGTTTCTCCTAGTGAAGTCATACCTTCTTCTATCATGAACCTTGCAATTCATTACCTTGTGACCAAACTGATTACATGAGTAGCAATACCCATAGAAAAGTTGTTTTTTCCTATATACATATATTTCATGTGTACTACACTATGAAGCCATGTGCCCAAACTTGTGATATGAAAAACATCTTCCATTGAATTTTCATCATCTTTACCTCATTGGTCTCTTAGTCTCTCTTGAAGTATTCTGATTGTTGTTCCATCTGTAACTTCTTTGTGCATTGTTCATGTTCTTGTTCAACTCTCTATTGCCCAACTCATCCTCAGATGTCTCTCTCTTTTATAATGTCTTCTTATGAATTATCTTCATCTGAAGTATCTTCTCCTCCAAAACTAGAGGTTGAATTTCCTTTCCATTTCTTTTGAACCTGTTCAAATCCAAGATCTGTTTTGCTTTATGTAGGCTTTTGTATATTGATGAACTTATCCAATTTCTTTGAGCTATTTTTGAACCCTTTTAGCTTGACTTTGGAGTCTTCTAAATCTTCTCTTAGTAGTTCCACTTCTTGTTCTAACTTTTCACATTATAATATCTTTACTTATGACTTATCCTTGAACCTTTTTGCCTTCGCCTTTGATTTTTCTAAATCCTCTATAAGCAATCTTCTTTCTTCATCACATTATTGAAACTGAATTTCAAGTTTAGAGTGCTACTTTCTTACCTTCTTTATTGTGTCAAGGGCAGAAATAAGTTCTCCCTTGAGATCATATCCATCCTTTTCTAAATATTCCTCTATTTATTTACCTTTGTCCACATCTTTATTTTCTATTAGCTTGTCTTCTATAGGATCATCTTTTCCTTCTTCTAGTGCCATTATAATATTCTCTTCTAGTCCTTCAAGTGTATCTTCATATTCATCATCACTGAAACTATAACCATCCCTTGTACAACTATCTTCAAGATGTCCAAAGTTACCACATATAAAACACTTGAGAATTACTAGAGTCATTTTCTTAACTTGCTCTTTTTCTTCAATCGCAAATAGAACTTAATATTTATCATTGTCTGAAAAAATAGTATCATTATCACTTGAGTACTTACTTGCCTTATCCACATAGAAGCTCCTCTTTTGTCTTTGAAAGAACTTATTTCCTTTTCTGCTTTGTCCATCCTTGCTATTCTTCTAGTGCTTGTATCTTTTTGATTCCTTGTTCATGTGATACTATTTTTCTTCACCATTGTTATTCTTAGCTTCTTGCCAATATGTTGCAAAATATTTGTACTTTCCAAAATTGAAACATTTAATAGATCTTGTATCTCTAGATCTTGAATCCTTATTCCTTCTGCCATAATTTGCTTCTTCATAACTAGATGACTCATTACTTGATTCTGACTTATTACCTTTTTTCTTCTTGATTACTTTGAATGTTGTTTCCTTCTAGAGAATAAGATCTTTTGTTCTTATCTCAAATGTTGTGAGCATATCTCTTATCAAAGTATCACCATCCATTGACACGTCTATAACAGAAACCTTTTCATTAAATCTCTTTGGAAGATTTCTTAAGACTTTATCACAAACATATGATTCATCAACCTTCATTCCAAGTCCTTGCATAGCATTAACAACCTCATAAATTTGAAGTAGATAATAACTAATGTTTTCCCCATCCTTCATTCTTAATTATTCAATTTTTCTTTTGATATTTCGCATCTTTTATTTCTTGACACTTTTATCTCTTTCATAAATATTTTGTAATTTATCCCACATTTCTTTTGCAGTTTGACAATGCATAACTTTCATAGACTCTGTTCTATGCATACCTCTCAAAAGTGCATTCATTGATTTTGAATTGTAATGTTGTAGGAGCTTACCCTCCTTATCTTTAGGAGGATTAATCAAGGGATCATATCTAAATTCAACTGGTTCTCAAATTGTATTTCTAAGTGCCATCAGGTAGACATTCATTTTCAAACTCCAATATATATAGTCACTTCCATAAAATACTAGTGTTGAATTATCTAATGACACATTATTAAAATCCATTGTGTTCTTGTTAACTTTTTCTTAAATTTGTTAAAATATTTTGAAGAAGCCCGCTCTAATACCAATTGAAGAACACAAGCTTATACTAAGAGAGGGGGTGAACAATATAAGACCTGTTGAGTGTTAATTTCACCCAATTGTGAAATTAAACTCTCCCTTAGGATTTGTTTCCAAAATCTCCTCTTGCAAATAATTTAAACAAAACAAATTATCAAAGGTCTCCACTATATTAGCATTTGCATATGTGTATTAGTAATCTCAAATAAATATGTATCAATTTAAATGCTTGGAACACCTTAGTGATTGCAAGTAACTGTAAACAAGGGGCAATGTTGGTTCATTTTACCATGTTACTTTAATGATTGTTCATGAAACAAAACAAAAAGTAAATGTGAATTGGCCCTCATATGACCACGATGTAGTGCCTTAATTCCTTTTATCATGAGGATTTTAAGATAAATTTTATCTCTTATTAAGTGGATTTTAATCAAGTTTTATCTTGCATTAAATCATACTTTAAATGTGAAAAAGATCAAATCTATCTATGAACATAAATCCGAAATGATGAATAGGCTCCTTGAATATAGCTTCTTATCATGAAGATAAAGATAGCTTTCCATGTGATTAATAAACTATCCCTCTTTGGTGAAATTGATTTTCACAAAGAGATGATAATCTATTGCCTTGAAGTAAGGACTTTAAAATGTCATTTAATTATCCCTCTTTTATGAAATGATTTTCATAAAGAAAAATAATTTAATGCTTTAAAACAACCTTTTAGTATAACATATAAAAATTACCTCCTTTCAATGAAATCGGAATTTTCATGAAGAAGAGGCACATTTATGCTCCAAAAATGGTAATTTGTGAAATGCCATAAAACATAACTCCTTCAATGAAATTGAAATTTTCATGAAGGCAATGTCATCATAGGCTTACACATGAACATGCAGAATTTTAAAATCTGATTTGCCTCCAAAAATGAAAAAAAAAAAAATGAATTTTCGAAATTATAAAACCTTTGAAAAATAGTAGTTTTTAAAAATTAATATAAAATCGAAATGACATTGGAATGAGCCCGAATCTATTGCGTATTGAAGATTGATGATCATTCTAGGCAGCCATGCAATTATTTTTTGATTTTGAAATTTTTTTAATGTTTATTTTAATGCCTGAAAATTAAAAAAAAATCTATATTTTAAAAGTTGAAAACTGAAAAAAATAAAAATCTGCATAAAATCAAATGCTGAAAACGCAGAAATGCAAAGCTCCATCAGTTTGATAGCACCCCATCCTACAAAAACGAATATGTGAGAAATTCATACATGCAACCTAGCCTATTCGACCCACAAACTTGCGCAACCAAAATAAACTAAGTGCTAGCTCCTAGGGTTCAAAATAAATTTTCAGATTCGGACATTCACATGAAGTAACCAAAACAAAATTGCATAAACTTCATCTACAAGTCCAAAGTCTGAAAGGGAAAGGATAAACAAATAAAATCACAGCATGCAGAAAAATCTCATCCTTTCTTGCTAATGAAGCCTAAAATTTCTGAAAGAGGTCTTTGCATTAAAAGTCTTTTTGTTACATTCTAGCAGCATCTGGCCTTCAAAAGGTCCAGCCCCATTTTCGTGTTTTAATGGAGTATTTAAAATCTGTGAAAACTTTTAATTTCCTCCTTTGGAAAACCTTTCGTTTTGCTTGTCAACGTTCATTTTCAGTTTGGCTTCCGACTCTTCATTTCATTTCCTGCGTTTCATTTCAAATGTTGTTCGCAGTTCTCCTTTTCGTTTACGTTTCCATTTGCTTATTTTCAAAAACATTCTGCTTCATTTCCATTGCAACGTCTTTTCTTTGTGCAATGAAAAGCCTTGTATTTTATCTCATTAGGCTTTCCATTCTCTTTTAATTTTATAACGTCACCTTTGAGCATTGCTTTTTATAACATGTGGAGATATTTAACGTTCCCTCACACACTTTTTATTTTATCTCATTGGGTCACGGTGCATTCTCTTCCTTATAGCATGTAACGTTCCCTCACACACTTTTTATTTATTACCTTAGATGGGTGTTTATATATTTTTATTTTAATTCAACCATGCTCGTGCCTCCATGCTTAGGTCGTCAATAATTTTCAAAGAAGAACTACACTGGTCGTCCATGTGGCTTAAACAACCCGCCATCGTGTCCTCTTCTGTTTCACTGCACCACACAACCATCGATTCCATCTTCCGAGACGTCATCTGCACAGAATCTGTC
Source organism: Wollemia nobilis (assembly GCA_028583015.1). Taxonomy (NCBI): domain Eukaryota; kingdom Viridiplantae; phylum Streptophyta; class Pinopsida; order Araucariales; family Araucariaceae; genus Wollemia; species Wollemia nobilis. Next base: position 2,702,906 of record JAQPPZ010001870.1, read on the forward strand.
CTTTTCGGTCACTATCATCTTTTGATTAATATATTCGCTGGACCTACATCATCTCTTGAGCATATGATCCACATTGGCTATCACTGCCCCCCACTCTGGCTTTGGCAGTATACTCTGTCGAATTCGCTACTCCTTTGATAGCCCCATTTCTTTATCGTCGACGTGATATTTTTGACACGTTCGAGAGCATCTGTGATTTCATTGTTTTACAACTACAAGGTCGAGTTTCCCCATTATATTGATGCCATTTTATAATCTTTTAATACCATTTGCACCTCAGGTTTTGACTGTATTTATATCAATGATGATGTACCATTCATCCATGCTCATCAATAGATTGCTCTACCTGTTTCTCTACACAACGTGAAAGACCTGCTGGCATCAATGCTAAACGATGTTACCTCTCTATCAAGGTTTTTGATGGTTTAGCTGTCCTCAATGAAGTTTCCCATGACCTTTATCATCTACGTATTGACCACAGTCTATTAATCTAGTTGTACTGAATACTTCACGAATAAATTGCCACATCACTCTCGAGCCTCGAAACCCGACTCAATCGCCAGATTATGCGTGGAGACACCCAAAACTTTCCACACTATCGAAATTTGTCCATTGCAACTTTGGTTGCCTTCCTTACCACCGGGTTGCTTTGAAATATATCCTCGCCTTCCTTCCGAAGAACACTTACAGACTAAACCATGATCCCCATTCGCGTTTGCCACATGCCAACACAAGAGTTTGCCAATCGCTTCACCGCCTGACGCTGTCCACATTTATTTAATGCCTCCACCATTGTCTTCCTCATGTCGTCGCTTTAGCACATTCTATCTCCCCACTGCATCGTTGCCCACAGGCTACCTATATTAACATTACGGTTTCTATTATTTTTGAGCACACGACTACATATGGCTGCAATGGTCATCGTTCGATGAGCAATTCAAATGTTTGCACAGGATTTTCAACTATTAATGATGGGCTCTTGTTGTATGGTAGTGTACTATTTTCTCTGTCATGTATTACAACCTCAATTGTACCCGCTGTAATTACTCCCTGGAGATCATCACCAAATTATGCGGCCTTCGTTTCCAAATTTAGTCTATTTAATTTTAGCTTCACTGACAACCGACGTCGCACACTGTATCATCTTTATCCTACGCGTATTACCTGGCGTCTTCTGCTGTCGAAAACTCTAGCATTTTTGGGTTATCCACCTCCGATCTGCCGTGACACTACCACATTGTTCCAGGCTTCCTCGTCGAAAAGCCATCCTTATCATCGTTGTGTAACTCTCCTTCCCAGGCCAGCGCTACCGTTCACCCCCTACACCATCGTGAGTGACGATCAATGACTAGCACCCTCGTGATTTGCTTCCCAACAATGTTCACCTCATTACGGTGTTCTTTCAGGTCTGAGATGTCGTTATCTATGTTGCTAACTAGTCACCCTTGTCGCCAATCACCGTTACTGTCGACTGCCACTATGTTGTATTCAGCCTAACTCGTCATTGTAGCGGTCCTCATCCTTTTTGCAGACTATGCCGTCCGTCGGCGTCTTCGTCTCTCATATGAATTCCCTGCAAAATGAAATGGAAGCATTCAAAAAAACAAACCCCTCCAAAACATAATTATAAAATTAATTAAAACTTCTTAGTTTCACTATGTTATATATTTATATAACATATAAAATAAAGGATAATTTGGTCTCATTATGTTATATGTTTATATAAACATATATTTTATTCTAATTTTATTATTGTTTTTATTTTTTTGTGTTGTATTATATTATATTATATTATAATATATTACTTTTTGTTATTTTTTTATTATTATTATATTTATATTTTTTACTTTTATTAAATTTTAAATTAAAAAATATATAAATAAATATATATTAATTATCATTATTATTTCAAATTTAAAATTTGAAACTCTCAAACTTAAATGCTTGACTTATTGGATTGGAAACACACGACAGGAAAATACCAAAATTTGAGCAACTTCAAAATGAAAAAGAGGACAAATTTAATGACCAACACCGAAATGCAATCAAAAACACCCTCTAATGACAAGCAATCCTCTCAATCCTCCAAGAGAGAGACAAAAGAGGACCAAATATTTTACACAACAAGGAAACTCAAGATTGAATTTGCAAATGTCGAAGATGGGATATCTTAAAGTTATCGCTCCAAGGACACCGAGATGCTCAAAACACAAAATTTCAAGTGGGTCCCCAATTTTGGGGTACGTTGTGGAGCAGCCACAATAAATGGTGACTCTGCTAGGAAACACTCCTGAGCGTTTCGGCAAGAACCAAACTTGAAAACACACAAAATCCAAACATTAAAATTACAAGCATCAACAAGTATCCAGAGAATGAAAGTTGACCAAAAAGATATGAACCACCAGAATCATTCGACATCAGCTCAGTGTGTGCAAAATGATTCCTTCCTTATCGTTTGAAACCATTCAACCTGCCATCATCAGTATCACATGGGTGTTTATGTCTTTATGATTTGTACATGTGATATGTTATGGCTAATTCAAGCAGGACAAGATGCTATAATACGAATGACTTGCTTTACAGATATTCAAACCTTCTAGTACCATAAATAGACACTTGAAAACTGTCTAACCCTCTTAGGACCAAATGCGTGTGTAGTGACTTCATTTACCAGATCCATAGCTCAGTTATGAACCGCTACCATCTCGAACCAGTGTGTGCAAGTGGACTCAAAGCTTTGGGGAATCGGATTCTCAACCTAAGTATGATGAGAATTTGACCCTATCCTTACTACTCGATACGAGTTCATTACCTCATCTTGACCAAAATGGTTAAACCTGTTATGGATGAAACTACAAGGCTAGCCTATCTGTTTGAGCGATCAAAGATCTCGTTGTTAAATGAGACATGTCACCACGCATGAGCATACTCCACTACCAGTCAAGTGTCTATAGCCCCGGTGGAGGTTAACCCCATAGTCCATGACTTTGCTTTTGATTTCTTGAATCTTAGAGATGACTACCCATCCTTTTGAGGGAACGTGTAGTACGATCCTTACAATCCAATAGTCAATGGTGTGTGATGCAAACAAACTAAGAGTTTTGGGGAATCAGATTTTCAACCTAGGTATGATGATAATTTGACCCTATCCTTACTACTCTGATTTTGAGTTTCAAGTATGGTGATAGTGGTGAAAACCACTGTTTTATAGGCTATGTTGCATGATAGGACAGACAAGGATGACCCTTTTCACCTCACATTTTCTCCAAAGGATGGTTTTGACCATTTTACCCAACATGTTTTTAACATATACAAATTGTGTTTGGTTCAAGACCGTTTCTGTATTAGTTACCAATCTCAAGATATTCTTAGTGTATATTGTGCAATGATCCTAAGAGAATTTGACATGTTTTTTGGCAATTGTCTTTGAAATGTATATTCAATGTGAAATGTACCATGAAATACGGATGAATGCATTTTGAAATTTATATGGAGTATACAAAATATTTCACCCTAATTTTCAAAACTAACAACATCATGCATCCCAAGTTTCAAACGATATCCTTTCATGTGTTTGTGGTACTTGTGGAGCCTTCTACAATACAATTCCAATGTTTCATATTCTCCTTATCTTAGTGAACATTCATAAGGCTACGAGCTGACAACTCACTCCAAAATACTAGAAAACAATCAAAACTTGGAAGCGAGTGAATACAAGACACAAATCAAATTTACAAACATCAAAACAAAATCCACACCCAAAACCGAACATAAAAACCAAAAACTATATACAAATGTACAATATAGTACAAGATGATGCAAAGTTTGAACTATCAGTTCCCCGGATCCCAAACATGATTAGAGCATTTCAAAAGATATATGACATGATACGCATGCCAAATGTTGTAGGAATCCAACAAAAACAAGATCAATCCAAACAATGCAACAAACTTCAACTTGCTTCGCTCACCCCACCAATTAGATTTAGTTTCATTAGTAATCCCATAGGTGAGCATCAAATCATTAAATTGATTAGACAACAAATGATCTTCAATTTTATCTTGTCTATTATTTAAAACTTCCATTTCAAAACTCAATCCTTGATTTAGAATTAGGCTATCTTTTTCAAATATGCAATTTTGTAAACAGGAGCCTATTTCTACAAATTTCAAAGCCAATTCATTATTCATGTTTTTAGGCCAATCAAACTTATGCAAAAATTTACAAGTATCTAGGATATTTACTAAATGAGAATCATTACAAGTTTTTATCCTAGATTCCTTTATTAATTGTTGATGAATTTGATTTAGCAATTTAAGTGCATCAAATTCTTTTTCATTCATCAAATCCATCTCATTAAAGGTGTAAGTAGAAATTAATCCTTGCTCTTCATTCACCTTTAATGGCATTTCATCATAAACATTATTTGAATTATATAAATCTTCACCTGAAGCTTGGATGTTTGGACACAAAGGTTTAGATTTTACCTTTTTCACATTTTCATTTACCAAAACTTGGTGAGGATTTGCAATTCTATCTTTTACCTAATGGTCTTCATCTTCTTCATCGATTACCTATTCATCAAACATGCCAAAATTGGGCACCCAATTGAAACCATGTCCATTATTTTCAACCCTCAATTTTTGTTGGTGAAAGTGTGTTTCAAGTAACTCATCTTCATGATCAATCATTTGAGTTGCTTTCAATAGATCAACCTCTTGGTCATTTGGCTCCAATTCTTTGTTCACTACCCATGGCATCTCTTCATGTGAATCCTCAAAATAATCATGTGAATTTGTATCCAAATTTTCAATGAATTCATGTTCAACATGATCAAATTTTGTAACTTTCTCAAATCTTGTGAATGTGAGATCTTCATATGAAGTAGAAGTTTCTACATCCTGCATACAAATTGGAATAGAAGTTTCATCCATAGGGGTGTGAGAAAATAACACATCTTCATATCTCCCCCAACCATTGTAAAAATTGTCATCCAAATTTATGGAATGAAACTCTATGGTATCTATGACATGATATTTTGATTCATTTCTAAATTCATTTTCTTCTTTGTTCTTGGCAACAACCTCGTTATCATATTCCAAAATTTGGTGAGATTCCAACTTTTTTTCCAAAACATTCTCGAATTGTACAGGAGTTGTAGTATATTCTTGTGAGTAGGTGATTATGTTATCCTGCATATCAATTGACACAAAGGGTTCATTAGAAGAGTTAGAGTAAGTGTATTCTTCCCACTTATTCCAAGAATCATAATAATCATCTTCCAAAATTAAGTGATTACGTTCAACTACCTCTTCAACATATTCTAATTTATCAACGTGTTTTTGATCAAACTCACCTTCACCTTCCTTAGATGGTTCAATTATTTATAAAGTGGGTTATTTCTTGAAAATAAATTTGTAAGGCTATCATAGTCCAAAATTGTAACCCATGATTCCATTTTATCACAATTTGGAGGGTGAAGAATTTCTTGATCATTATTTTCAAGAATCTCGTCCAAAGTATCTTCCAATAATAAGTGGTGAAATTCTATTATGTCTTCAAATTCATTTATTTATTTTCTTCAAATTTCACTTTCTACCACTTCATTCAATTCTATGGTAGGTTCCGTCCTATCACATATCTCAAATATTATTGAATTTAGGACACCATTATCTGAATACTCATGCATTTCATAAATGAATCCATGTCTACACAATCCTCATTAGTGGATGTTGGCTTGGTAACTTGCACCTCATTTTGGGTAATATCTAAGGTGGTTGTAATATTTGGACATTCAAATTCATCCCCTTGATCATTCACCTTAGGTATCATTGGAGTGGAGGGTTCTATATTCGATGGTTGGTGTAAGTTGGCATAACAAACTCCAAAATAACAATCTCTCATGGTAACATGTTGTGCCTCCTCTTCCTCTTCCAAAATACATCATTGTTTTGCCATTTCCAAAATCTCATAGATTATCTCTGTAGCAAGTGTGAACATCTCTTCTAAGTCCTAGTTAATTTAGTGGATAGGCTAGGTTAGTTGTCGGTAAATTCTTTTATTTTCAGCAATATAGTTTAGTTGGATATCTCTTCTTTCCCTTATGCCTCCATTCTCTCCTATATTCCCTCTTCTACCTTATCACTCCACCTTCCTTCCCTCTTCTCCTCCAACCTCCCTTTTTTTCTCTCCACCAACTTCCTCCCTTCCCTCTTCATATAAATTAGTAATTCTATCCTATGTTATGTTAATGGTTGTATTGGCTCTGCGTAGAAATTAATAAAGAACTATTAGTTTCAACTTATTCTATAGTCACCTGATCCAATTTTTAGATTTGGTATCGAGCCAACCGGGCGAGCATCTTTGGGCACGAATCCTGAGAGCGCACGATGAGTCAGCTAGGCGAGCATGTTGGGCATGAATCCTGAGGGCACATCATGATCGAGGAGCTAGGTGAGAAGATCGAGGAGGTGGCAGAGCATAGAGCTGGGCATGTATTTCGAGGCAAAGTTGAGTGCTGACATGGATTGCATGATTTTTGAGGTGACACATGGCGGAGCAGTCAGTTTGGAAACTTTGGAGAAGAGGAAGAGGCCACAAATCTCTTTCTCTCATATGGTCAGGAAGATCAGAACATGAATGATACATGGATCTTGGGCACTGGGTGTTAAAACCATATGAGTGGCAAGGAAGAGCTCTTTGCTACTCTAAACTCCTCCTACAAATACAGTATCAAATTGGGAGATGATAAATCATTGGCAGTTGAAGGCATTGGAGCTATGGCAGGTCCAACTAAAGAAGGAGTCAAACAAGTAAGTGATATCTATTATACACCCCATCTCCAACATAATATTTTAAGTGTTGGTCAAATGTTAGAAAAGAACTACAAGTTGCTTTTTGATGAGGGTAAATGCACTATTTTTGATAAAAATAACAATAATAGAATCATTACTCAAGTGCCAATGACAAAGAATAGATTGTTTCCTTTAAAGTTTGGCCATCCAGGGGGAGATAAGTTAGCAAGTGTTGTTATTTCCAATCCAAGTGTTTTATGGCACTTGAGATATGGCCATTTGAATTCTGCTAGTTTGAAAATGCTAACTTCCCAAGCCATGGTCACTGGACTTCCTAAAGTTTAGGATAGTAAAGAAGTCTGTGAAGGGTGTGCTCTTGGGAAGCATGCTAGATCAAAGTTTCCTCATGGACAAGCATGGTGGGCTAGCTATCCACTCCAGATAGTGCATACCGACATCTGTGGTCCGATGCAGACATAGAGTCTGGGTAACAACTCTTACTTTCTACTCTTTATTGATGATTATACTAGAATGTGCTGGATATATTTTTTGAAACATAAGGATGAAGCATATGAATGCTTTATCGATTTCAAAACAAGAGTTGAAAGTGAGAGTAGATATTTTGTAAAATGTCTTCGATCAGATAGGGGAGGAGAATACTCCTCTAATGAGTTTATGAATTTCTGTAAGCAACATGGTATTAAGAGGCAGTTCACTGCTGCCTACACTCCACAGCAGAATGGTGTCGTAGAGAGGAAGAATCACACCATTGTGGAGATGGCGAGGTCTATGCTTTAGACGAAGCATTTGACTAATTCATATTTGGGCAGATGTAGCCAGGACCAGTGTATATATCTTGAACAGAAGTCCTACTTCAAGTTTGGAAGGGCAGACACCTTACCAAGCTTGGTATGGTAAAAAGCCAAATGTTAAGCATTTCGAGTGTTTGGCTCGCTGGCCTATTCTCACATTCCTTATGAGCTTAGGAAGAAGCTCAATCCAAAGAGTCAGGCATGTATCTTTGTAGGATACTGTGAGAATACAAAAGCTTATAGACTCTATAATCCCTGGACTAGAAAGTTTGTGATTTCTAGGGATGTGATTTTTGATGAAGGGGGAGAATGGGGTAAGCCCCAAATATTCAATGATGTTGAATCCATTGATGTAGTTTCTAAGCAGGTGCAACAACAGACACCATAGAAAGGAAAGCAGTCTCCTCCCGATTCAAGTTCATCTTTTGATTCCACTTCTTCACCAAGTCCTTCTCCACAGAGATTAGTAAGTTCCTCACCCATGGACATCGATTCTCCATCTAGAGGTAAGATAACTCTACAAAATCATCCATCATATCAGATGTTGGATAAAAAAATTTCAAGAAGATACACTAGGAGTCAAGCTAGTGAAATGGATTCTGTTTTACACAGATTAGAAAGTATACACCTGTATGGTGATGATGTCTCCCAGCAGGAACCTAGGGGATATCAAGTTAACTATGCTTTGTTAACTAGTGCATAGCTTGAACCTTCTAGTTATGAGAATGCTTGTACTCAGAAAATTTGGCAAGATGCCATGAAAGAGAAGATAACCTCTATAAAAAATGACACTTGGGAGCTGGTAAAGCTTCCTAAAGGCAAGAAATGTGTTGGATGTAAGTGGGTCTACAAGACCAAGTTTAATGCTAATGGTAGCATTGAAAGGCACAAGGCGAGACTAGTTGCAAAGGGATTCACTCAGAAATATGGAGTTGATTATGAAGAGACTTTTGCTCCTGTAGCCAGATAGGAGACTATTAGAATAGTTCTTGCCTTAGCTGCACATAAGGGATGGAAATTCCAACACATGGATGTGAAAAGTGCATTTCTAAATGGTTACTTGATAGAAGAAGTGTATGTTGAGCAACCACAAGGATTTGAAGAGAAAGACAAGGAACATCTTGTTTACAAACTGAAGAAGACACTTTATGGTCTCAAGCAGGCACCACGAGCTTGGTACTCACACATTGATGGGTACTTCAAAGAATTTGGGTTCACCAGAAGTAGAAATGAACCCACCCTTTACTACCTTCGACAAGGAAATGACATCCTCATAGTTTGCTTGTATGTGGATGATCTCATATTCATGGGTAGTAATGAAAAAATGAATATGGAGTTCAAACACTCCATGATGAAGCAATTTGAGATGAAGGATCTTGGCTTAATGCACTACTTCCTTGGAATGGAGGTTCATCAGTCAGATACAGGGATCTTCATCTGTCAACATAAGTATACTTGGGATATGCTTAAGAAGTTTTCTATGGAGCATTGCAAACCAGTTACAACTCCAGTTGGACATGGGATCCAATTAAGCAAAGATGATGGAGCATTAAAAGTTGACGTGACCACTTTCAGAAGCATGGTTGGGAGTTTGATGTTTCTCACTAACACCAGACCTGATATTCAATATGTTGTTTCTCTTGTCTCTCGATTTATGTCTAATCCTTCTGAGTTGCATTTGTAGACAGCTAAGAGAATTCTTAGATATGTAAAGGGTACATGGGATTTTGGAATCCATTACCATAAATGTAACACTATCAAGCTTGTAGGCTTCGGTGATAGTGATTGGGGTAGCAACATTGATGACAGAAAATCAACCTCAAGGAACTATTTTAGTCTAGGATCGGGACTAATAACTTGGAGTTCCAAGAAGCAGATAGTCGTAGCACTATCTTCAACAAAAGCTGAGTATATAGCGGTCACTCATGCTAGTACTCAAGCTCTATGGCTACGAAATGTATTAGAAGAGATTGGAGAGCAGCAAAGTGGTCCAACAAAGATATTCTATGACAACATTAGTGCCATTTAGTTGGCATACAATCCTGTCCACCATAGTAGGTCAAAGCATTTTGATATGAAGTACCACTTCATCAGAGATATGGTGGAAACTGAAACTGTTGAGCTTCACTATTGCCCCACTTTGGAGAATGTTGCGGACATCTTCACCAAGGGGCTGGCTAAAGCTCAATTTGTAAAGCTGAGAGACTGTCTTGTCAGTCCTCTCAACTTTAAGGGGGAGAATGTAGCAAGTGTGAACATCTCTTCTAAGTCCTAGTTAATTTAGTGGCTAGGCTAGGTTAGTTGTCGGCAAATTCTTTTATTGTCGGCAATATAGTTTAGTTGGATATTTCTTCTTTTCCTTATCCCTCCATTCTCTCCTATATTCCCTCTTCTACCTTATCACTCCACCTTCCTTCCCTCTTCTCCTCCAACCTCCCTTTTTTTCTCTCCGCCAACTTCCTCCCTTCCCTCTTCATATAAATTAGTAATTATATCCTATGTTATGTGAATGGTTGTATTGGCTCTGCGTAGAAATTAATAAAGAACTATTAGTTTCAACTTATTCTATAGTCACCTGATCCAATTTTCAAAATCTCTAAATATGGGTCATCCAAATTTTTCCTTAACAATGTAGCAAGTTTCGGGTTTATGGCTCCCATGTATACTTGAATAGCTTCCTCTTTCGTAGTGTTAAAATTTTTCCACATTTGAGAGTACAACTCACAAAATCTCCCATTAAATTGACTCAAGGATTCATTAGGCTCATTACGAATGGAGGTAAATTGATTTTGCAACATATCTAAGTCAACTTGATTACCAAAATGATAAAGATAAGCTGCTTCTAGTTGGATCCAAGAAGTCCTAACCTCCATAGGTAACTTACCATACCATAAGAATGATCTATTATCCAAAATGTATGAGAAGAACCTACAAGCAATTGCCTCATAAAAAAATTGGAATTGAAATAAAACATTCTTGTACTCATGCAACTTCTCTAGATAAGTCATCTTCTATAGATATCCTGATGTCACCTCTTGATTAAAGATTCGTAGAAACCCCAAAAACATTTTGGGAATCTGATGGGGTGTTACAAACATAGGAAAACACTCATAATACTTTCCTAGCGTAGATACCATTTCTTCTCTTAAAGACATGATTTGCTCCTCTAATGTTTCCATTAGTGAAACTCAAAGAATAACTTCATAACCAAATTTGTTATTCCAACAAAGATATCTTGCAATGAAGTATAAAATGACTAACAATTTTCAAATGAATAAACAACAAAGATCATCATGTTAGCATCATATTAAAAGATATGCATCAATTAAATCATGTGAAATAACATTCTCAAATTTTCCAAAAGGTTAGTATTAACACATCATCAAAAAGAGAATTTTAGAATCAATGAAAGTGATCAACAAAATTTTATTAGTCAAGACCAATGTCTTAAGATTTTCAAGTAACATGAGTAATTTAGCATCTAAATAGTAATAAAATAAATCAATTCAAATCCTCCTAGCTCCCAAAGTATTGAGTGTTAAAATATTACCAAAGATGCTAACGAAATGAACTTGAACTATTTAGCAATTAAAACTCTTAAAGTTACACCAAATCACATTATTCATATATGAAAAATCCAAAAGCGTTAGATCAATGAAAACCAATGCATGAATTGCTTAGCATAAATAAAATAAAGTAAACCAATTTAGGCCCTCCTTCTAGTGCCAAAATGTTGAGTGCTAAAGGAGGCCTAACGATAATAGATAATAGGGCATGAAATATTCCACAATTTAAATCCCTATAGCATTTAAAATCACAATAAAATAAACCACATCATGCCCTCCTTCTAGCACCAAAATTTTGAGTGTTAATTTCACCCAATTCTAAAATTACACTCTCCCTTAGGATTTGTTTCCAAAATCCCCTCTTGCAAATAAGTTAAAAAAAACAACTTGTCCAAGGTCTCCGCTATATTAGCATTTGCATATGTGTATTAGTAATCTCAAATAAAGATGTATCAATTTAAATGCTTGGAACACCTTAGTGATTGCAAGTAAACTGTAAACAAGGGGCAATGTTGGTTCATTTTACCATGTTACTTCAATAACTGTTCATGAAGCCAAACAAAAAGTAAATGTGAATTGGTCCTCATATGACCACGATGTAGTGCATTAATTCCTTTTATCTTGAGGATTTTAAGATAAATTTTATCTCTCTTATTAATTGGATTTTAATCAAGTTTTATCTTGCATTAAATCCTATTTTAAATTTGAAAATAAAGATCAAATATATCTATGAACATAAATCCGAAATGATGAATAGGCTCCTTGAATATATCTTCTTATCATAAGATAAAGATAGCTCTTTCCATGTGATTAATAAACTATCCCTCTTTGGTGAAATTGATTTTCACAAAGAGATGATAATTTATTGCATTGAAGTAAGGACTTTAAAATGTCATTTAATTATTCATCTTTTGTGAAATAATTTTCATAAATAAAAATAATTTAATGCTTTAATATAGCCATTGAGTATAACATATAAAAATTACCTCCATTCAATGAAATCAAAATTTTCATGAAGAAGAGGCACATTTATGCTCAAAAAATGGTAATTTGTGAAATGCCATAAAACATAACTTCTTCAATGAAATTGAAATTTTCATGAAGGCAATGTCATCATAGGCTTACGCATGAACATGCAGAAGTTTAAAATCTGATTTGCCTCCAAAAATGAAAAAATGAATTTTCGAAATTATAAAACCCTTGAAAAACAATAGTTTTCAAAAATTAGGTCCGAGGTGTAGACCAATTGGTTCATCCAAACCCCATAAGGGGGGCGGAGGTCCAAGGTTCAAATCTCGGGCCTCGCCAGACTGAACGCTTGTCCCTTTCCTGGTGCTTTCAGCGGCGTAAAAGGTTTAAAATTATTGTGGCATGGTGGTTATAGGGGTGGACTGCGCGAAGATTTGTGTGGCGGCTTCCGGTGCGGACAGCGCAGAATATTGTGACGACCATAAAAGCTGGACAGCCTGCCCGGATGCGTGGCTACCGATTCCACCATGTAATGTAAAATATATATATAGTTTTCAAAAATTAATATAAAATCGAAATGACATCATAATGAGCCCGGATTTGTTGCGTATTGAAGATTGATGTTCATTCTAGGCAGCCATGCAATTATTTTTTAATTTTGAAAAAACAATAATGTTTATTTTAATGCTTGATAATTTAAAAAAAAAAAAATGTATTTTAAAAGTTGAAAACAAAAAAAATAAAAATCTGCATAAAATCAAATGTTGAAAACGCAGAAATGTAAAGCTCCATTAGTTTTATAACACCCCATCCTGCAAAACCGAATATGTGATAAATTCATACATGCAACCTAGCCTATTCGACCCACAAACTTGCGCAACCAAAATAAACTAAGTGCTAGCTCCTAGGGTTCAAAATAAAATTTTCAAAATTGAACATTTACATGAAGTAACCAAAACAAAATTGCATAAACTTCATCTACAAGTCCAAAGTCTGAAATGAAAAAAATAAACAAATAAAATCATAGCATGCAGAAAAATCCCATCCTTTCTTGCCACTGAAGCCTGAAATTTCTGAAAGAGGTCTTTGCATTAAAAGTCTTTGTGCAATAAAAAGCCTTGTATTTTATCTCATTAGGCTTTCCATTCTCTTTTAATTTTATAACGTCACCTTTGAGCGCTACTTTTTATAACATGTGGAGATATTTCCAATGCATTGGGTCATGGTGCATTCTCTTCCTTGCTTATAGCATGTAATGTTCCCTCACAAGCTTTTTCTTTATTACCTTGGATGGGTGTTATATACACATTTTTTATTTTAATTCAATCATGCTCATGCCTCTCTGCTTAGGTCGTCAATAATTTTCAAAGGAGAACTACACCGATCGTCCACGTGGCTTAAACAACCTGCCACCCTGCGCATTCATTCCACTGCAGTCATCTACACTATTTGATTTTTAAAACGACCACTATTTGCCAGAACCTGTTGTTTACCGTGTTATGGCCATTATCTGCGTAACATGTGCGTCCATTACAACCCGGACATGGATATGGTATCCCCGTTGGCTCTCCATAGGCTCCCCTGTAATAATTCCTTATAATTATCTTAGAAATATTGGTGGCCACTTAAACAACATCAATCAAACTCTAAATGCAGCCTGCACTCACGCTACATGTGATTCTCGTGGGGTCTTCAATGTTTTTCGGTGACGTTCTGACGAGCCTTTGCCAAACTATGGTAATGACGCCTTCGATTCACCTCTACGTATTTGCGTCCTTCTAATCACCCATCATCAGGAAGACTGCCCCGCTATGCGTTACCTGCGTCTCTGTCCTTATGTAGCTGTAATTTTCGTTTTAACTTTTACATTTCATCTCTCTCTGTCGAGTTTTACACTATATGACATCACCGCTATGAAATGTTGCTTCTTCGCCAGCTTTTGGTACTTCCTACCATTGGTCATCGTTGTCTAACATTCGGCCTATGAATCAATTGACCCCACTGTATCGCCCCGGCATCGTGTCCTCTTCTATTTCACTGCACCACACAACCATCGATTCCATCTTTTGAGACGTTGTCTACACGAAATCTATCCTTTTTGGTCACTATCGTCTGTTGATTAATATCTTCGCTGGACCTACATCAACGTTGGAGCATATGAGCCACGTTGGTCATCGCTGCTCCCCACTCCGACTTTGGTAGCAGTCTCCATCGATGTCGCTGCTCCTTTGATAGCCCCATTTCTTTATCGTTAGCGTGATATTTTTGACACGTTTGAGAGCATCTGTGATTTCGCTATTTTACAACTATAAGGTCAAGTTTCCCTATTATATTGATGTCATTTGAAAATCATTTAATGCCATCCTGGCCTCAGGTTTTGATTGCATTTAGATCAGCGACGTACCATTTGTCCACACTCATTTACCTATTTCTCTGCACGACGTGAAAACCTTACCGACATCAATGCTAAATGAAGTTACCTCTCTGTAAAGATTTCTGATGGTTTAGCTGTCCTCAATGAAAGTCTCTCACGGCCTTTATCATCTGTGTATTGACCACAGTCTATTAATCTAGTTCTACTGACTACTTCACGAACAAATTGTCACATCACTCTCGAGCCTCAAAACTCGACTCAACCGCCAGATTGTGCGTGGAGACATCCGACACTTTCCACGCTGTTGAAATTTGTCCATTGCAACTTTGGTTGCCTTCCTTAACATTGGGTTGCTTTGAAATATATCCTTCCCTTCCCTTCGAAGAACACTTACAGACTAAACCATGACACTCCATTCGTGGTTGCCACATGCGAATGCAACAGTCTACCAATCACTTCACCGCCTGACACTGTCCACATTTACCCAGTGCCTCGACCATTGTCTTCCTCATGTCATCGCTTTAGCACATTCTATCTCCCCACTGCATCGCTGCCCGCAGGCTACCTATATTAAGATTGCAGTTTCTATCATTTTTGAGCACACGATTACATATGGCTACAATGGTCATTGTTCGACGAGCAATTCGAACGTTTGCATAGGATTTTCAACTATTAATGATGGGCTCTTTTTGTATGGTAGCGTACTATTTTCTCTGTCATGTATTACAACCTCAACTGTACCCACTGTAATTACTCCCTAGAGATCATCAAAAAATTATGTGGCCTTCGTTCCAAACTTTAGTCTATTTAATTTTAGCCTCACTGACAACCGACATGGCACGCTATATCATATTTATCCTACGCGCATTACTTGGAATCTTTCACTGTCGAAAACTCTAGCATTTTTGGGTTATCTGCCTCCGATCTGTCATGGCATTGCCACGTTGTTCTAGGCTTCCTCACTGGAAAGCCATCCTTATCATCGTTGCCTAACTCTCCTTCCTGGGCCAGCGTTGCTATTCACCCCCTACACCGCCATGAGTGACAATCACTGACTAGCACCCTCGTGATTTATTGCCCAACAATGTTCGCCTCGTTACAGTGTTCTTTCAGGTTTGAGATGTCGTTATCTACATTGCTAACTGGTCACCCTTGTCGCCAATCATCGTTACTGTCGACTGCCACTGTGTTGTATTCGGCCTAACACATCATTGTAGTTGTCCTCATCCTTTTTGCAGACTACGCCGCCCCTCAGCGTCTTCGTCTCTCGTATGAAGTCCCTACAAAATGAAATGGAAGCATTAAAAAAATAAACCCCTCCGAAACATAATTATAAAATTAATTAAAATTTCTTAGTTTCACTATGTTATATATTTATATAACATATAACATAATGGAGACTTTAGTCTCATTATGTTATATGTTTATATAAACATATATTTTGTTTTAATTTTATTATTGTTTTTGTTTTTATTTTTTTGTGTTGTATTATATTATAATATAATATATATATTATATAATATAATACTGTATTACTTTTTATTATTTTTATTTTTATTTTTTATTTTTATTTTTATTTTGTCCTTTTTTATTATATATATATTTTTTTACTTTTATTAACATTTAAATATATATATATATATATATATATATATATATATATATATATATATATATATATATATAAACTATTTTTATTATTTCAAACTTAAAATTTGAAACTCACAAACTTAAATGCTTGACTTATTGGATTGGAAACACACAACAAGAAAATACCAAAACTTGAGCAACTTCAAAATGAAAAAGAGGACAACTTTAATGACCAACATCGAAATGCAATCAAGAACACCCTCTAATGACAAGAAATCCTCTCAATCCTCCAAGAGAGAGACAATAGAGGACCAAAGACTTTACACAACAAGGAAACTCGGGATTGAATTTGCAAACGTCAAAGATGGGATATCATAAAGTTATCGCTCCAAGGACACCGAGGTGCTCAAAACATAAAATTTCAAGTAGGTCCCCAATTTTGGGGTACGTTGTGGAGTAGCCACAACAAGACCACTTTTTACTTTTTCTTTCCCAATCAATATTATGCAATGTAAGATAGAAATATCAATAGCAGTAATCAAAGTAATGTATAAATCACCACACACAATAGAGACACCACAATTTATGTGGTTCACCCAATGTGGGCTACTCCACGGAGAAAATATTTCACTAAAATTTCTCAATCAATCTCTTGGGAATCCTTTCCCTATTACAATGTTTATGGACCTCTGTCCAATGGATATACCAATCCCCTAAATCAAGTTCATGGATATCTATCCATAGGAGAACTCCTTCTCTGCTCTGGCTAGTAATCCCCTAGAAGACTACTATCTCCACTGCACTGGCTTGTGGATCTATCTCCACTAAATACTCTTATCCCCACTCAAAAGACCTATCCTCACTACCCTAGTTGAAGGATCTTTATCCACTAGAGACTATTGTCCTCTCTGTTCTGTTACCTCCAAAGCTTTGTCTCAAATCTACACTAAACACCGTCTTTTGGTCTAGCACAAATCTACTCAATCTCTATCTCTGGTCTGACATAAAATTATCCTCAAATTTGCACCAAACTCTACTCTCAAATATGCACTAAAAATAGTCCTTCAGTATAGCATAAATTTATCTTTGATCTCTATCCTCAAGCCTTAAATCAAAGCTTTTCTCAACTTTGTTGGATCTACTCTAAACCTTAACTCAAGGTTTTGAACAAATCAATCAACTCTACTCTCAATTCTTCTCAAAGACTTATCTCAAATCTACCTTGTAAGCTTCCACAAAAGCTCACACTCATCTTTCCACAAGTCCTCTTTAAAACTCACTCAAATCTGCCTTACAAGTCCTCTCTATAACTTGCTCAATTTTGCTCTACAAGTCCACACAGAACTTGCTCAAATCTGCTCAACAAGTCCACACAGAACTTGGTCAAATTTTCTCAACAAGTCCACACATAACTTGCTCAAATATGCTCAACAAGTCCACATAGAACTTGCTCAAATATACTCAACAAGCCCACACAGAAATTACACAAATATGCACAACGAGTCCACACAGAACTTGCTCAAATCAGCTCAACAAGTCCACACAGAACTTGCTCAAATCTGCTCAACAAATCCACATAGAACATGTCTAATCTCATAGAAGCATAAAGATAATTTTTAGAGACTCAATATGCTTTATACTCATTACAATGCTAAATCACTTTCAATCACTCTCTAAAAACCATAAGGATAATTGTTAGAGACTCAATATGCTTCTTATTCACCTCAATGCTCAATCACTTTCTCAACTCAATTCAAAATATAAAATAGTTTATTTTATGGAACTTGAACAATCACTTCACACAACAACTTGACTAGGCTCAACCAATCACTCAATGGAATAAACCTTGCTCACAAACCCTATTCCAAGTATATCAACTCAAAATATTTCCAACAATGCTCAACAACAAATCTCACATAACAATGATACTCATGTTCTCTTCAAAACCTAGTTCAAGTTCTTCACTCAATAACTCACTTCAACAACAATGCTTATAAAACAACTCTCACATAGAAATGATACTCAAACCCTAGTTCAAGTTTTTCACACAACCAATGGCTTCAACAATAATTCTTATCAAACAAGGTTTTAACAACAATTATTTATTCCATAAAACCTTGAAGCATTCACTCAACACACTCAATAGGAAAACCTAAACAAGTCATTTTCACTCAACTTATTTTTCAAAAAACCAATCAATCAACTCAACTATGGAAGAATGTGCTCATACCTTTTCCTTGATGATGAAGTGATATCACAAATCTGTCATAACCACGAACACTTCTATGCCAAGCTCAAAGAGATTAGAAGATAAATCTTTCTCGTAATGTAATGTACAAACTCAATTACACCTTATCACTCCTTTGAAAACAACCATCAACATACATAAAATATTTTTCAAATAACACCTTATCATATCTCAATTAAAAATAAATTCAACATCCACCAAAATTAACTCAAAACCTCTTTAAATCAAATTTTAATGGCAAGAAGAACTTTGGCACAAATCAAATCCACTCTAATAACATAAATCAATTATCAATAAAACAACCCTTCATAAACCCTTATAACTCCAAATAACATAAATTAATTATCAATAAAAAACCTTTCATAAACTCTTATAACTCCAAATAACATAAATCAATTATCAATAAAATATCCTTTCATAAACCCTTATAACTCCAAATAGCACTTTATAGAAAACCTTAGGCAAATAAAATTTTAATTAAAAATACCTTTGTCACTAGTGGGATTCGAACCCACAATCTTTGCCTCGCGAGCGCTCTAGCTGGGGCTTGACCACCGCGTTCCCTAGATGCACGTTTTAGATCTTAGGAACACTTTGTGCTCTTTCTCCTAAGTTGGCGCTCAAAATGATTGCATCCCAAAAATTTTACCCTTGGCGCTCAAGACAAACATGCCAACTCCATGTGAATCGATCGTGGATACTTCCACTCCCAAAACTTCTATGAAACATGCACTACCAGTGGACCACCGTGTTCTATGGGAGTGATGCCTTCTCCTTCATTTTCGTATTTTTCCCGGGCGCTAAAGACAACACTAGTTCGTTTTCTTCCTCAACAATTGCATGAATTATTTTTATCTTTGGTCGCATAAAATAATTGAAGAAGGGTAAGTTCCAATGTCCTTTGGCATGGTATTTATACACGATTTTCCCTTTTGTCATAGATGTCAATGCTCCACTAAGATGACATCAAAGCTCCTTTAAGATGACACACTCCTTTTTAAAACATTAAATAATTTATAAATTATTTAAATTCTAAAAGAATTTAAATTTTATAAATTATATTTATAAACCTTTGACTTTAATAAAAATTAAAGCCTTCCTTGGGATGAAATTTAAACCTTTAACTTGTGCTCCATTGAATTGATTAATATTATTCTACCACCATGGTTTTTAATAAAAAAAATTAATTCTGCCATTACAATACTTAAGTCTTTATATCCTTATAATGATTTTAATAAAACCTTTTAATTTTCACCATGGTTTTAACACAAACCCTTATAAAAAAATATTTTGACAACTTTTTCTTCAACTCTTTGCATTGTTCCTAGTGACAGTAATGGTGTACTCCATGGTATTAATGATAGCTTCATGTGTTCACCTTGACATCAATGACAACTTCTCACCTTGACATCAATGACAACTAAATGATCTCAAAATGTCCAACAATCTCCCCCTTTGTCATTGATGGCAACCCAAATTCTTTTTACTAAAAACTTGATCTTTCCTTTGTTCTTCTTCCCTTAGGACATTGCTCCCCTTGGATCAATGCTCTCTCAAATACCAAATATCTTTCCCTTACTCAAATATGTCCCCTTTGACATAAATGGAAAAGGGTCACCTTTGGGGCTTGGGGCTAAGAATGAGCCTCTTAGCTTAGCCCCTCCCCCACCTCCTTTTGAGGTGGTTAATTTTGGGGTGGGAGTATTTCTACTCCTAGAAAGCACTGTTATTTACCTTTATCATATTTTCTTCTTATTTGATCCTTCTGATTTCTTTGACTGTTTATTTCCATGTTCCTATCCATGTATACATTCATGTTCATGTTCATATTCTTGTTCCTATTCATATCTATTTTCCTGTTTCTTTTCATATCCATGTTCCTGTTCCTGCTTGATTTTGGCATGTCTGCTCTACACCACTTTGTTTTGTGACCATCATTATTGCACTTCTAACACTTATTATTATTCCTTGGAGGTGCAAATGTCTTAGGATTTCTCCTAGTGAAGCCATACCTTCTTCTGTCATGAACCCTTCAATTCATTTCGTTGTGACCAAATTGATTACATGCATAGCAATACCCATAGAAAAGTTGTTTGTTCCTGTATACCTATATTTCATGTATCTTGCACTTTGAAGCCATGTGCCCAAACCTGTGACATGAAAAACATCTTCCATTGAAGTTTCATTATCTTGACCTCATTGGTCTCTTAGTCTCTGTTGACCTATTTTGATTTATGTTCCATATATATCTTCTTTGTGTATTGTTCCTATTTTTGTTGAACTCTCTATTGTACAACTCATCCTCAGATGTCTCACTCTCTTTTACATTGTCTTCTTCTGAAGTATCTTCATCTGAAGTATCTTCTCCTCCAAAACTTGAGGTTAACTTTCCTTCTCATTTCTTTTAAACCTGTTCAAATCCAAGACCTATTTTAATTGATGTAGGCTTTTGTATATTGATGAACTTATTCAAGTTCTTTGAGCTATTTTTAAACCCTTTTAGCTTGAATTTGGATTCTTCTAAATCTTCTCTGAGTAGTGCCACTTCTTGTTCTAACTTTTCACATTCTAAGATCTTTAATTCTAACTTATACTTGAACCTTTTTGCCTTGGAATTTGGTTTTTCTAAATCCTCTATAAGCAATATTCTCTCTTCATCACATTCTTGAAACTAAATTTCAAGTTTAGAGTGTTGCTTTCTTACCTTCTTTACCGTGTCAAGGGTATAAATAATTTCTCCCTTGAGATCATTTTCATCCTTTTTTGAATATTCCTCATTTTTTTTTTATTTTGTCCTCATCTTTATTTTCTATTGGCTTGTCTTCTATAGGATCATCTTTTCCTTCTTCTAGTGCCATTAGAATATTCTCTTCTGGTCCTTCAAGTGTATCTTCATATTCATCATCACTAAAACTATAACCATCCCTTGTACAACTATCTTCAGTTACCACATATAAAACACTTGAGAATTATTGGGGTCCTTTTCTTAACTTGCTCTTTTTCTTCAATCATAAATAGAACTTCATCTTTATCATTTTATAAAAAACTAGTATCACTATCACTTGAGTACTTACTTGCCTTATCCGCATAGTAGCTCCTCTTTTGTATTGAAATAAATTTCCATAAAACCTTGAAGCATTCACTCAACGCACTCAATAGGAAAACCTAAACAAGTCATTTTCACTCAACTTATTTTTCAGAAAACCAATCAATCAACTCAACTATGGAAGAATGTGCTCATACCTTTTCCTTGATGATGAAGTGATATCATAAATCTGTCATAACCACGAACACTTCTATTCCAAGCTCAAAGAGATTAGAAGATAAATCTTTCTCGTAATGTAATGTACAAACTCAATTACACCTTATCACTCCTTTGAAAACAACCATCAACATACAAAAAATATTTTTCAAATAACACCTTATCATATCTCAATTAAAAATAAATTCAACATCCACCAAAATTAACTCAAAACCTCTTTAAATCAAATTTTAATGGCAAGAATAAATTTGGCACAAATCAAATCCACTCTAATAACATAAATCAATTATCAATAAAACAACCCTTCATAAACCCTTATAACTCCAAATAACATAAATTAATTATCAATAAAATAACCTTTCATAAACTCTTATAACTCCAAATAACATAAATCAATTATCAATCAAATATCCTTTCATAAACCCTTATAACTCCAAATAGCACTTTATAGAAAACCTTAGGCAAATAAAATTTTAATTAAAAATACCTTTGTCACTAGTGGGATTCGAACCCACAATATTTGCCTTCGCGAGCGCTCTAGCTGGGGATTGACCACCGCGTTCGCTAGACGCATGTTTTAGAGCTTAGGAACACTTTGTGCTCTTTCTCCTAAGTTGGCGCTCAAAATGATTGCATCCCAAAAATTTTACCCTTGGCGCTCAAGACAAACATGCCAACTCCATGTGAATCGATCATGGATACTTCCACTCCCAACACTCTTATGAAACATGCACTACCAATGGACCACCATGTCCTATGGGAGTGAGGCCTTCTCCTTCATTTTCGTATTTTTCCCTGGCGCTAAAGACAACACTAGTTCTTCTTCCTCAACAATTGCATGAATTATTTTTATCTTTGGTCGCATAAAATAATTGAAGAAGGGTAAGTTCCAATGTCCTTTGGCATGGTATTTATACACGATTTTCCCTTTTGTCATAGATGTCGGCGCTCCACTAAGATGACGTCGAAGCTCCTTTAAGATGACACACTCATTTTTAAAACATTTTATAATTTATAAATTATTTAAATTCTAAAAGAATTTAAATTTTATAAATTATATTTATAAACCTTTGAATTTAATAAAAATTAAAGCCTTCATTGGGATGAAATTTAAACCTTTAACTTGTACTCCATTGAATTGATGAATATTATTCGCTAAACTGTTAAAATAAAAAACTATAGGAGACGTTTTTCGCAGGACTGCCCAAACTTTCGAACTCGTTTCGGTCATATCTCACTCATCCGGACTCGGATTGAGCTAAAATTTTGAGGGTAGATGCCTGAAAAACCCTAGAACGTCTCCACCAATTTTCATATCATTTGGAGCAACACAGATCCTAGCGCATCCCTATGTGTGAACGACATATTTGGCAAGCGGCTATGCGAGGGTTTCATATGGGTTGAGTGCAAGCAGCTCCAGAGGTTGGTTTTAGGGCCTTCGGGCCCTAGCGGCCAATATTTTTGTGGTTTATTCTCAATATTTTAGCAGGAAATGTTGCAGGGGATACAAGATGGGTTAGAAATTTGTCTTTCAACAGATCATATTGTGAACTTGAGTGACAACGGCTTCCAATTTGTTGCACAAAAGAAAAGTGAAAACCATACCTTTCCACGGCGTCTAGGGCAAGGATTAAAGAGATCACGAAACAAGTTTCAAGCGGTTGATCAAAAAATGGCTCATATCTCAAGTGAATCTGGTGCTAAGGTGCACCCACAAAATAATTCTACTGTGAAAACCCCTATCAAGGGTAAGAATTTTGAAGACTCGGTCCCAAAAATGAATTTTAGGGATGCCCTTCGTGGTGGACAGCCTCAGCCCAATGCTAATATCAATATTAGGGCTTCCCATAAACCTCTAAGAATGCCTAAGATTGATCCCGGGAAAATAGAGTCGGGATGTCTTAAAGCAGGTGATGGAACTCCTATTGTTAAGCTTGATATGGATAACATTGAGATGGCATTGAAGATTTGGAAAAAAGAGGACTAATTTGTCGGTTCGTGGGTTTTAGATCCGAGTCTATCTGCTTTCAAAGTCCGGGCTGCAAAAAGCTGGAAAACTAAAGGTGAGTTACAAATCTCTATTTATCCAAATGGTTATTTTCTTGTTTTATTTGCTAATAATGAAGATAGAGAGAAAACTTTTCAAGGGGGTCCTTGGTTTTTTGGAAGGGCAGGGCTTTTCATGAAGCCCTGGCATACTAAATTTAAAGTCGAAGAAGAGATGCCTTCTATTGCTCCCGTGTGGGTTAGACTCTTTGGCCTCCCTATTGAATTTTGGAATCCTACTATTTTTTCTTCAATTGGAAACTCTTTAGGAACTTTTATGATGATTGTTGATTGTACTCAAAATTTTGAACATATTATTTATGCTCGGATTTGTGTTTTAATGGATTTTGACAAACCCCTACCTAAAAATATCACATTACAATTTGGGGAAGACACTTGGGAGCAAGTAGTGGACTATGAGAACATTCCTTTTCATTGTAGAATTTGCCATGAATATGGTCATTTGGCCAGTGCTTGCCCAAATAAAATTCCTGATCAAAAGAAAGAAGATATAAACTTAGCAGGTTTCCAAATACCTAACAAGAAGAACACTCCAGAAAAAACTAGTTATGAAGGATCAATCAAAGTCATCTGCTAATATGTTTGAAATCCTTTCCACAAATGATGTCCCAAGTGAGGAAGAGGAAATAATGGAAACTGAAATCTTAGAAACACAATTTAAATATGAAGGGAAGAACTCGAGAGACAAACCAACAAATCAAAGGTTTTCAACGAGAAAAAAAAGGAGAAAATTTACACAAGAAAAACAATATTTCAAATGTCAAAACTTCAAATAATGCAGGTCCCAATATAGACTCTATTGAACCATCTAGTAAAATTTTGGTTGTGTACGAGCATTCTTCAAGGTTAGAAGCCATCTCAGATTCAATTGGAATAAGTCAAGAAACAGGGAAAAAAAATTGAAGATGGATTCTAATCAAAAAGTAGGTCGCAAGACCAATCAATATCATATGGTAAAAGAAGGTGAAAAGCTTGTAGAGGAAGGTAAGATTAATGCCCTTCCCAAATTTTTTAGCCCTGGTATTAATGAAGATCATCACTTGGAATATTAGAGGACTCAAAGGGAGTCTTTCAAAACAAAATGAAATTAGAAGAATGATTCAGGTAAATCATCCACATCTTGTTTTCCTTCAAGAAACTAAGATGTCAATGGAGGATATGGACTTAATTGCCAGTAAAATTTGGCTAGTTGGAAAAGTGGTTTCCCTCAGTTCCCAAGGGACTTCGGGTGGCATTGCTTGTCTTTGGGATCCAAAAGAGGTAGTTATTCACCATATGGTTGGCAGTTGGGGTTTGTTGGCTATAGCTATTCAAAGTAGACATTCCAACCAGATTATGCTCTGCATTCCTATTTATGCTCTGACTTCTTTGGAGGAAAAAAGAAGACAGTGGAAGGATATTACTCATATTATCTCTCATTTTCCTAAAGCTTGGATCTTGATCGGAGGAGATTTCAATACCATCCTCTCTCTGGATGAGAAAAGAGGGGGAAATAGAAATTTGGACAAAAGCAATGACCTCATGAGCGAATATATTGCAAACCTCCATCTTGTGGATATCCAACCAGATAATGGCCTTATGACTTGGTCTAACAGAAGGCAAGGCTTAGCTTGTATAATGGAGAGATTGGATAGGTTTTTGCTCTCTGAAAATTTCTTAATCCATGGTCACATTCCTAAAGTGAAGACTCTTAATAATCGTTGGTTCGGATCATTGGCCGATCATGGTGGAAATGTGGAAAACCAATGTGAGTTTCTCTCCTTTTCATTTTCAATTAATGTGGCTTAGAGACATTTCCTTCAGACCTCATGTGCAACAATGGTGGAAGGAAGGTAAACCTAGGCATGGGACTAAGATGTTCTGTTTTGTCAAAAGGCTGCAATACATTAAATCCAAAATCAAGACTTGGAACTGGAAAGAGTTTGGGGATGTTCATAAAAAAAAACATGAAGTTATTGCTCATCTTGAAAATTTGAATAAGAAAATCCATTTAGATGGCCTCACGAGAGAAGAGAAGTGCGAGATGAAATTAAACTCACAACTCGGTTAGAGGAATGGGAAAAAAGAGAAGAAATCTTATGGAAGCAAAAATCTAGAATTCAATGGCTCAAAGAAGGAGATCGAAACACAAATTTTTTCCACAAATCTCTTCTAGCTCGAAGATCTCACAACTTTATTTCTTCCTTAAAATCAGATTATGGAGATGTTGTTTATACTTGGGATGGCATGAACTCTATTGTTGTTGATTACTTTTCCAATATTTTTTTTGCTACTCCCCTTGACTCAGCTTCACAATATAATGTTCTTCAAGCAATCCCTTCTCTTATCACTTACGAGGAGAACTCTATTTTAACTGCTCCTGTTACTATCAATGAGCTTCAACAAGTAGTTTTTAAAATGCAAAAAGGGAAAACCCCAGGTCTGGATGGTTTTCCTATTGAGTTCTACCAAGAGTTCTGGGATATCCTTCATGTTGATTTATTAGAGGTGGTGGAAGAAGCCGGGAAAGCCAAAGAAATTTTGAAGGTTATCAATAAAACTTATATTACTCTTGTTCCAAAAGCTCAAGAGGTTGATCATATCTCAGCTTTTAGACCTATTGCTTTATGTAATGTTCTTCTCAAAATCATTACTAAAATCATGGGAGAAAGGTTGAAGCCTCTTTTGCATAAGATTATTTCCCTAGAGCAAGGGGGTTATGTGGAAGGACGTCAAATAGTAGATGAGATAGTTCTTGCTCGGGAAGCCATCCATTCCATGGATATGCAAAATTCTCCTTCCATGTTCATTCGGTTAGACTTATCCAAAGCTTATGACGAGTGGATTGGCACTTCCTTATCAAAGTTTTGAGGCAATTTGGTTTCTCTAAGGATTGGATGGATTGGATTATGGGATGTATCTCTTGAGTTTCCTACTTAGTTCTTATCAATGGCAGGCCTTCTTAGTCTTTCCCGGCTTCTAGAGGTATTAGGCAAGGTGACCCGCTATCCCCTTATTTATTCATCATTCTTGTTGAATGCTTGGGTAGGACTATAACCAAAAAGAGGGAAAACAAAACCCTTGAGGGAGTTACCATTGCTCATGGAGCTAGACCTATCTCTCATCTTCAATTTGTGGATGACTCTACTATTTTAGGTAAAGCTACAGTTAAGGAAGCTTCTAATATTAAGCAAATCATTAGCTATTTTTCTAAGGCCTACTTGGGCGGTTGATCAATGAAGACAAATCTAAAGTTATTTTCTTTCACTACTCTGCTAGACAGGAATCCATGGTCTTGGATAAGCTAAGATATAAGAAGACCTCTCTTCCAATCACTTATTTAGGTATTCCCATAAATATTCAAAGGCAGAAAAATAAATATTGGAATTGGTTGTTGGACAAAGTCAAGAAGAAAATTGGAAAGTGGACCAACAAGTGGCTTTCTTATGGGGGTAGAATCACCTTGGTAAAATCAGTCCTTCAAGCTATTCCTATTTATGTTTCTTCCATTTTGAATATTCCAAAGGTTGTTCTTCGAGAATTGGATCAAATCGAGTCATCGTTTCCTTTGGAGTGGTACTAAGGAGAAAAGAAAATGGGCCTTGGTGAAATGGGATACTTTATGTCTTCCTAAGAGTGAAGGGGGGTTAGGTTTACGGTCTTCAATTAATAACAACAAAGCTTTAGCTGCTAAATTATATTGGAGGATGTTGCATAACCCCAATGCTCTTTGGGCCAATAATCTCCGTGCTAAATATCTTGAGAACAAAAGTCCTGAAGACCTTGTTCGCTATCAACTTCCTACCAAAGGTTCTCCCATTTTAGCGAGTTCTTAAGACTGGTGAGGATTTGATAAAGAAAAAATTATTTTGGATCATTCATAATGGTCAACATGCAAATTTTTGGATAGATTCTTGGGATGGTCACAAGCCTTTGATAACTCAATTTCCCGATTGGAGGCCTTGGATGGAGGAGCTTCACCGAGCTAATTGGATAAAGGTGGCTAATTATTGTCGGTACCATACTTGGTAATTCAAAGGTTGGTAGATATTGGATCCCTATTGAGGACTGGCCTATTCAAATCCCAGAAAGGCAAAGACAAGATATCCAAGGCATCCTTCATATGAGATCCCTCTCTTGGTCCCATGAAAAAGATTGTTTTGGATGGAACAACACTACTAAGGGTGAGTATTCGAGTTGCTCAAGGTTATTTGACCTTATGCCATAATAATCCCAACCATTCTTCGACATATTTTCTCAATTGTGGGCTCAAAAGCTCTGGCCTAAGGTGAGGTTCTTTAATTGGCTTTTATTGCATCGTAGGGTGCTTCCTGGTGAGCAACTTATGAAGCGTGGTTTTCATGGCCCTTTTAGATGTGAAATGTGTGAAGAGAATGTAGAAAATATCAACCATATTTTTATTGAGTGTACTTTAGCCTCTGAGCTGTGGAGGAGAATGGCCACTTTACTTGGCTTACAGTGGTCCAATTTTTTTACTTTTGAACAGATTTGGAGGGATTGGCCTAATCAAGAGGGTGTTGATCATTTTATTAGGCAGTTAGTTTGGATGGGTTCTACCATTCTTCTTTGGAATATTTGGAATGAAAGGAACAACCGAATTTTTAATCAAGATAGTAAGGATATTCACTATATTTGGCAAAAGACCATAGCCAACTTAGTTGAATCAGTCCATCATCTCCTTAATCACCCCCAAAACTCCCACCAAATATGGGATCAAGTGATGCAAAGATTGAATATTAAACCTTCTAAGGGCAACCATCTTAAAGGGAATGTGAGTATTAGTAAATTGGATAGGAATAGAAATTGGCAACCTCCTCCTAAGGATTTTGGAAAAGTCAATATTGA
The DNA here is from genome assembly GCA_028583015.1 of Wollemia nobilis. NCBI lineage: Eukaryota > Viridiplantae > Streptophyta > Pinopsida > Araucariales > Araucariaceae > Wollemia > Wollemia nobilis. Next base: position 2,731,433 of record JAQPPZ010001870.1, read on the forward strand.
TGGAGCCTCTAGAGGGAACCCTGGAAAAGCCAGTGTGGGAGGAATTGGTAGACTTTCAGATGGCTCCCTGGTTTTTACTTTTGTTGAGAATTTGGGTATTCTTTCCAATAACCTTGTTGAGGGGTATGGTATCCTCAGAGGTCTTTAGGAGGCTACTAAGGTTGGATGGGAAAAGGTGTTAGTTGAGTCTAACTCTCAACTTATGATTAATCTCTTGAAGAATCCTTCTAAGAATCATAAGGTGGATTGGAGAATAAAAAGAATTATTGAGAAGATTCGAGTTAATCCAGGATGGGATTTTTGAAAGTTGATTACAATCATGTGGTCGAGAGATCAAAACAAGAGTGTTGATGCTTTAGCTAATTGGGCTTTGGACAAAGGTGATCTTACTTGTTATGGCCACCCTCCTATATGGTGGGCTTCTCAAATTAGGGAAGCTCTTCTTTCTATCATTTCTTTGGATGGCTCCGGTTACGAAGGTACCTAGTTTCTTCTTGTTTTTTTTTTTTGCTTCTCTTTGGTTCATTCAAGTTTTTTTAGTTCCCTAGCTCATTCTATTCTTTATTTTGTTTCCTCTGTTGATTCTTGCCTTAATAGTCTTCTGGTCTAGATAGGTCTTTGTTTTGTTCATTTTTTATTTCTTTTTTCCTTTTTGTTTTTTTTGTTTAGTTTTTTAAGGTGGGTGGGTTTTTTTATTTTGTTTTGTTTTTGTGTTCTTTGTGTTGTTTTTTGTTGTTCTTGTGTTTTTGTTGTTTTGTTTTTTTTTTTTTATGTTTTTTGTTATTGTTCTTGTGTTTTTTTTCGTTCTTGTTCTTGGGTTTCTCTTTGTTTGTGTTATTTCGTGTTTTTATGGGTGAGTGTTTTCTATATTTTTTGTTTTTTTTATTGTCTGTTGTTGGTTGTTTTTTATTTTTATTTTTGTTTTATTTTTTAATTTTTTAGGTTTTGGTTGTGTTTATTTTTCTTGTTTTTTTTTGGGTTATGTCTTTGTAGTGTTCTGTTGTTTTTGTCTTGTTTGTGTTTTGTTATGTGTTTCTTGTGTTTTTCTATGTGGTTTGTGTTGTGGTTTCTTTTATCTTATTGTGTGTGTTTGGTTGTGCTTTTGTTTTTGACACACTCAAGGAGCATGTTTTTTATTTTATTTTATTATTTTTGTTGTTATTTGCTTATTTTTAATTGGGTTTGTGTGTTTGTTTGCTCCTTGAGTGTGTCAAAGGTGGTAGGCCAGGTCCGAGTCCTGGGCATTTTTGGTGGAATGGATACCCCTGCCTCCTTGGGTCTTACCCGAAAGTGGCATCCCTTTTGGGATGTTTTCCACAAAAAAAAAAAATGATGAATATTATTCTACCACCATGGTTTTTAATAAAAAAAACTTAATTCTGCCATTATAATACTTAAGAAAGTCTTTATATCCTTAAAATGATTTTAATAAAACCTTTTAATTTTCACCATGGTTTTAACACAAACCCTTATAAATAGTTTGACAACTTTTTCTTCAACTCTTTGCATTGTTCCTAGTGACAGTAATGGTGTACTCCATGGTATTAATGATAGCTTCATGTGTTCACCTTGACATCAATGACAACTTCTCACCTTGACATCAATGACAACTAAATGAGCTCAAAATTTCCAACAATCTCCCCCTTTGTCATTGATGGCAACCCAAATTCTTTTTACTAAAAACTTGACCTTTCCTTTGTTTTGCTTCCCTTAGGACAATGCTCCCCTTGGCTCAATGCTCTCTCAAATACCAAATCTCTTCCCCTTACTCAAATATGTCCCATTTGACATAAATGGAAAAGGGTCACCTTTGGGGCTTGGGGTTAAGAATGAGCCTCTTAGCTTAGGCCCTCCCCCACCTCATTTTGAGGTGGTTAATTTTGGGGTGGAAGTATTTCTACTCCTAGAAAGCACTGTTATTTACCTTTATCATATTTTCTTATTATTTGATCCTTATAATTTCTTTGACTGTTTATTTTCATGTTCCTATCCATGTATACATTCATGTTCATGTTCATATTCTTGTTCCCGTTCATATCTATTTTCCTGTTTCTTTTCATATCCATGTTCCTGTTCCTGCTTGATTCTGGCATGTCTGCTCTAAACCACTTTGTTTTGTGACCATCATTATTGCACTTCTAACACTTATTATTATTATTCCTTGGAGGTGCAAATGTCTTAGGATTTCTCCTAGTGAAGCCATACCTTCTTCTATCATGAACCCTTCAATTCATTGCCTTGTGACCAAATTGATTACATGCGTAGCAATACCCATAGAAAAGTTGTTTGTTCTTGTATACCTATATTTCATGTATCTTGCACTATGAAGCCATGTGCCCAAACCTGTGACATGAAAAACATCTTCCATTGAAGTTTCATTATCTTGACCTCATTGGTCTCTCAGTCTCTGTTGACCTATTCTGATTTATGTTCCATCTATATCTTCTTTGTGTATTGTTCCTATTTTTTTTGAACTCTCTATTGTACAACTCATCCTCAGATGTCTCACTCTCTTTTACATTGTCTTCTTCTGAAGTATCTTCATATGAAGTATCTTCTCCTCAAAAACTTGAGGTTAACTTTCCTTCTCATTTCTTTTGAACCTATTCAAATCCAAGACCTATTTTGCTTGATGTAGGCTTTTGTATATTGATGAACTTATCCAAGTTCTTTGAGCTATTTTTAAACCCTTTTAGCTTGAATTTGGATTCTTCTAAATCTTCTCTGATTAGTGCCACTTCTTGTTCTAACTTTTCACAGTCTAATATCTTTACTTCTAACTTATACTTGAACCTTTTTGCCTTGGACTTTGGTTTTTCTAAATCCTCTATAAGCAATATTCTCTCTTCATCACATTCTTGAAACTAAATTTCAAGTTTAGAGTGTTGCTTTCTTACCTTCTTTACCGTGTCAAGGGTATAAATAAGTTCTCCCTTGAGATCATATTCATCCTTTTTTTAATATTCCTCATTTTTTTTTTATTTTGTCCTCATCTTTATTTTCTATTGGCTTATCTTCTATAGGATCATCTTTTCCTTCTTCTAGTGCCATTAGAATATTCTCTTCTGGTCCTTCAAGTGTATCTTCATATTCATCATCACTAAAACTATAACCATCCCTTGTACAACTATCTTCAAGATGTCCAAAGTTACCACATAAAAAACACTTGAGAATTATTGGGGTCCTTTTCTTAACTTGCTCTTTTTCTTCAATCATAAATAGAACTTCATCTTTATCATTTTATAAAAAACTAATATCACAATCACTTGAGTACTTACTTGCCTTATCCGCATAGTAGCTCCTCTTTTGTATTGAAATAACTTTCCTTGTATGCTTTGTTCATATTTGCTATTCTTCTGGTGTCTGTATATTTCTGATTCCCTATTCCTGTGATCCTATTTTTCTTCACCATTGTTATTCTTAGCTTCTTGACAATCTATTGTAAAATGTCCATACTTTCCACAATTGAAATATTTAACATATATTGTATCTCTAGATCTTCTTGAATCCTTATTCCTTCTACCATAATTTACTTCTTCATCACTGGATGACTCATTTCTTGATTCTGACTTATTACCCTTTGTCTTCTTGATTGCTTTGAATGCTGCTTCCTTCTAGGTATAGAATATTTTTTTCTTATCTCAAATGTTGTGAGCATACCAAGCAACATATATCTTATCAAAGTATCACCATCCATTGACACTTCTATAGCATAAACCTTTTCACTTAATCTCTTTGTAAGAGTTCTTAAGACTTTATCACAAACATTTGATTCATCAACCTTCATTCCAAGTCCTTGCATAACATTAACAACCTCATCATTTTTAAGTAGATAAGAACTAATGTTTTCCTCCTACTTCATTCGAAATTATTCAAATTGTCCTTTGATATTTCGCATATTTGCCTTCTTGACACTTTTCTCTCTTTCATAAATATTTTGTAATTTATCCCACATTTCTTTTGCAGTTTGACAATGCATAACTTTCATAGAATTTGTTCTATGCACACCTCTCAAAAGTGCATTCATTGATTTTGAATTGTAATGTTGTAGGAGCTTACCCTCCTTATCTGTAGGCGGATTAATCAAGGGATCGTATCCAAATTCAACTAATTTCCAAATTTCATTTTCAAGTACCATCAGGTAGATCTTCATTATCAAAATCCAATGTATATAGTCACTTCCATAAAATACTGGTGTTGAATTATTTGAGGACACATTATTAGAATCCATTGTGTTCTTGTTAGATTTTCCTTCAAGATTTTAAAATCTTCTAAAGGAACCCACTCTTATACCAATTTAAGAACACAAGCTTATACTAAGAGGGGGTGAACAATATATGACCACTTTTTACTTTTTCTTTCCCAATTAGTATTATGCAATGTAATATATAAATATCAATAGCAGTAACCAAAGCAATGCATAAATCAGCACACACAATAGAGACACCACAATTTACGTGGTTCACCCAATGTGGGCTACTCCACAGAGAAAATATTTCTCTAGAATTTTCTCAATAAATCTCTTGGGAATCCTTTCCCTACAACAATTTTTCTATACCTCTGTCCAATGGAGATACCAATCCCCTAAATCAAGTTCATGGTTCTCTATCCATAGGATAACTTCTTCTCCTCTGCTCTGGCTAGTGATCCTCTAGAATACTACTACCTCCACTTCATTGGCTTATGTGTATATCTCCATTGAAGACACTTGTACCCACTCAGAAGACCTATCCTCACTACCCTAGCTGATGGATCTATATCCACTGGAGACTATTGTCCTCTCTACTCTGTCACCTCTAAATATCCATCTCAAATATGCACTAAACATAGTCCTTCAATGTAGCACAAATCTGCTCAATATTTATCTCTGGTCTGGCACAAAATTATCCTCAAATTTGCACCAAACTCTACCTCAAATATGCACTAAACACATTCCTTCAATATAGCATAAATTTATCCTTGATATTTGGATCTAACCTAAACTTTAACTCAATGTTTTAAACAAATCAATTAACTTTGCTCTCAAGTCTTCTCAAATAATTATCTCAAATATTCCTTGTAAGTTTCCATAAAATCTCACACTCATCTATCCACAAGTCCTCTCTAGAACTCACTCAAATATTCTCTACAAGTCCTCTCTAGAACTTGCTCAATTTTGCTCTACGAGTCCACACAGAACTTGCTCAAATCTACTCAACAAGTCCACACAAAACTTGCTCAAATTTACTCAAGAATTCCACACATAACTTGCTCAAATATGCTCAACAAGTCCACATAGAACTTGCTCAAATCTACTCAAAAAACACAGAACTTGCTCAAATATACTCAAAAATCCCACATAGAACTTGCTCAAATATGCTCAATGAGTCCACACAAAACATTCTCAAATCAACTCAACAAGTCCACATAGAACTTGCTCAAATTTGCTCAAGTCCACATAGAACTTGTCAAATATCATAGAAACATGAAGAGAATTGTTAGAGACTCAATATGCTCTATACTCATCACAATGCTCAATCAATTTCAATCACTCTATCAAAAACATAAGAAGAATTGTTAGAGACTCAATATGCTTCTTATTCACCTCAATTCTCAATCACTTTCTCAACTCAATTCAAAATATAGAATATTTTTTTTATGGAACTTGAACAATCACTTCACACAACCACTTGAATAGGCTCAACCAACTCTACTCAACGAATCACTCAATGGAATAAACCTTGCTCACAAACCCTAGTCCAATTATATCAACTTAAAATGTTTCCAACAATGCTCAGCAACAAATATCACATAACAATGATACTCATGTTCTCTTCAAGCCTTGGTTAAATTTCTTCACTCAATAACTCACTTCAACAACAATGCTTATAAAACAACTCTCCCATAGCAATGATACTCAAACCCTAGTTCAATTTTTTCACACAACCAATGGCTTCAAAAACAATGCTTATCAAACAAGGTTTTAACAACAATTCATTATTCCAAAAAGTCTTGAAGCATTCACTCAATAGACTAAATAGGAAACCCTAATCAAGTCCTTTTCACTCCAAATTTATTTTCCAGAAAACCAATCAATCAACTCAACTATGGAAGAATGTGCTCATACCTTTTCCTTGATGATGAATTGATCTCATAAATTTGTCACAACCACAAACACTTATATGCCAATCTCAAAGAGATTAGAAGATAAATATTTCTCGCAATGTAATGCAAAAACTCAATTACACATTATCACTCATCCTTTTGAAACAACCATCAACATACATAAAATATTTTCCAAATAATACCTTATAATATCCCAATTAAAAATAAATTCAACATCCACCAAAATTAGCTCAAAACCTCTTTAAATCAAATTTTAATAGCAAGAAGAACTTTGGCATAAATCAAATCCACTCCAATAACATAAATCAATTATCAATAAAACAACCTTTCATAAACCCTTATAACTCCAAATAACATAAATCAATTATCAATAAAATGACCTCTCATAAACCCTTATAACTCCAAATAACATAAATTAATTATCAATCAAATAACCTTTCATAAACCCTTATAACTCCAAATAACACTTTATAGAAAACCTTAGGCAAATAAAATTTTAATTAAAAATACATTTTCCACTAGTGGGATTCGAACCCATAATCTCTGCGTCCGCATGCACTCTAGCTGCGGGCTTGACCACCGCATGCACTAGACCCATGTTTAAGATCTTAGGAGCACTTCGTGCTCTTTCTCCTAAGCTGGTGCTCAAAACGAGCGCATCCCAAAAACTTTCCCCTTTGTTCTCAAGACAAACACTCCAACTCCACACGAATCAATCATGGATACTTCTACTCCCAACACTTGTACGAAACATGCGCTACCAATGGACCATCATGTCCTATAGGAGTGAGGCCTTCTCCTCCATTTTCATATTTTTCCCTGGTGCTAAAAGCAACACAAGTTCATCTTCTTCCTCAACAATTGCATGAATTATTTTTCTTTTTGATCGCATAAAATAATCGAAGAAGGGTAAGTTCTAATGTCCTTTTGCGTGGTATTTATACACGATTTTCCCTTTATCCATAAATGTCGACGCTCCACTAATATGATGTCGAAGCTCCTTTAAGATGACATGCTCCTTTTTAAAACCTTTTATAATTTATAAATTATTTAAATTCTAAAAGAATTTAAATTTTATAAATTATATTTATAAACCTTTGACTTTAATAAAAATTAAAGCCTTCCTTGGGATGAAATTTAAACCTTTAACTTGTACTCCACTGAATTGATGAAGATTATTCTTCCACCATGGTTTTTAATAAAAACATTAATTATACCATCACAATAGTTAAGGAAGCCTTTATATCCTTAAAATAATTTTAATAAAAACTTTTAATTTTCGCCATGGTTTTAACACAAACCCTTATAAAACAATAGTTTGACAACTTTTTCTTCAACTCTTTGCATTGTTCCTGGTGACAGTAATGGTGTACTCCATGGTATTTATGATAGCTTTATGTGTTCAACTTAACATCAATGATGACTTCTCACCTTGACATCAATGACAACTAAATGAGCTCAAAAATTACGGCTTCTAAAATTGCGGTCCAAGAGGAACTTTGTTCTTCCTAAAAAAATTTTGAACTTGTGGCCTAGGAACCAGAGTCTCCAACTCTACTTGACTTGAAAAAATTCCTGTGTAGGGAGTAGGATCTTCGATAACTTCAAATTTTAGGCCCAAAACTAGAAGTTAAAAAAAATAGATGGATGTAGGGGTTAGTCAAAATCCTGGTAAATCCTTTAAAATGATGGTAAGGTTCAAAGAAGCATAATTAGATATTACAAATGAAATTCAAACTTGACTTAAATTTGAGAAAGAGAAGGTGTTTAAAAATAAATAGCTCAATCTGGAATCATTTTGTGGACCCCCCAATCCTAAATGGGGGTAAATATCTCAAACCATACAAATAAATATGCTCTCTTAGACTATAAGAGACCTAAATGGGCCTGCAAAGAAGAGGATTTTGGCATCTTTCAAAGCAGAATTTTGTTCAAACATTATATTTATCCAGAAAACCAAAATGGATAAGACCAATGTAGAAATGAATAAGGACATCATTTGGAAGGAAGCTGAGTTCACAGTAAATTCTACTATTGGGGGTTTGGAAGGTATTCTATGCCTTTGCGATCTCATGAAATTGGATGATTTTGTACTTCTTAAATCTAAAAAAAATGTTAAATATTCTTTTTTGCTACAATAATTTAGGATTTAAGTGGATCTCATCTAACATTTATTCTCCTAAAACTGGTCCAAACAAGATTATACTCTAGGATTGTTTGACCACCATGAGGGGCTTGTTCAAGGATGAGGTATGGATTCTTGTAGGGGATTTTAATACCCTGTTCTATCCCTCTCATAAGAAATGGGGTTGTGATTTAAAATTTAAAAGTATGGAAGAGTTTGCTTCTTTCATTAACAACCAGGAGTAGATGGATGTAGAGTTGAAAGGATCTAAATTTACCTAGACTAACAGATGGGTGGGAAGCCAAAATATTCAAATCAGACTAGATAGAGTTATGGTTTCGAATGAAGGTTTCCTCTTTTTTGGTGACACTCTACTTTGATCCTTGTCTAAAATTGGGTTTGATCACAACACTTTAGTCTTGGAAAAAGTTTAAAATCAAAACCATTTCCCTAGGCCATTCAAATTTAAGGTAATGTGGTTGTAGCACTCAGATATAGAGGCTAAAATTAAATTTTGGTGGCCACAAAATTTCTTCAGTCCTTTGATTTTTCAAGTGGAATCTAAGTTAAGATTTGTCAAGGCTAAAATTAAAACCTGGAACAAATTTATCTTTGGAGACATATTTCAAAGGAAAAATGAGATATCCGAGCAATTAAAGGAGTTCAAATCTGATGTAGCATCAAGGGAAGTAGAGAAAAGGGACCAAATAAAAGAGAAGGAATTGTTATCAAAATATCATAACTCACAAGCCAAGGAAGAAATGCAATGGCAACAAAAATCCAAGTCTCTCTGGCTCTGGGAAGGAGATAAAAACACAAATTTTTTTATGCTTCTACCTTGAGGCATGGAAGCAATAACAATATTAGATAAATTTATTACATTAATGGGATAGTATTCAAATATATTGAGAACATTATAAATGAATCAATTGGGTATTTCATGTTAGAGTATCTTTTAAGTTCTACTAGGATATTCTATTTGAGTTATCACTCTTGTTGAGATTGATAAACTTCTAGTTATGATTAGATCATATATATTAGGTTGTTGCAATCCAATGACTCACTAGAGATCAGCTTTGCTATTTATTCATAGCCGATTTCAAAGAATAATCAATCAAGTATTCCATTTTCTAACATGGTATCAAAGCAGGCTTTCCCTGCCCTGTGAGCCTAAGGAGATTTTCCTCATCATGGAAATCCCCCCCTCTTTTTTTCTTCCCTATTTTTATTTTTTATTTATTTTTACCGAGGGAGTATGCTCTCCATCTTTTGATGGATCAAAAACTAGATGTTTAGAAAAAAAATTAAGTTTGGGAGGTCCTTTTTTAGCTTTTTTTTTTAGGTTTTTTTTCAGGTGTCCAAGAAATCTTGTGGCTATGATTTTTTTATTGTTGTTCATGACTCTGGTAGATCTAGATCATAGAAATCCTATCACCACGAGCTGGCGAGAGATGGTGAATTAGTTTTCTGAAAACATGAGGGCTTTCACCTATTTTTAGAAATGATTTTTTCCTTTCGATGGTGGTGGTGCAACACAACAAGACATCCCACCAGCTTGATGGATATCGATGCATGCCATGGCAAGGAGTCCTCTACATTTTTAGAGTTATGATGTCTGCAAGCGCCCATTTCTTTATCATCCGCATGCTGGTAAAAGTCCACAATGTGGCGAGATATATCTATGGAGGTTCATCATGTCTATGACCTACTATTTTTCAGCATGGGTGCGGTGATTCTTGGGTGATTGATTGTTTCATAAGTTTATTAACTATAAAAAAGCTACCACCATGATAGCCTGCATTTGGGTGAGGGTGCAGGTTTAGGCGACAATCTGCTACGATACAATGATGTAAGCCCCTAAGATGATCTGGAGAGCATGGTGTTTCGTAATATTGGTTTACTATGCTATACATTTGTTTTAGTTCTTCAAGCTAAGAAGCTTCACTTAGATCCAAATACGCTCATCCCACCTATGTTGGAGCCCATGACGATAAATTTTTTATCTTTCTCTCATTTCAATAGAGATCTCGCTAAATAACCAATCTGGAATTTTGGTACCCCATTGTGTGCTTTCTGTTTCTATATGTGGAGGAGTTGCATATCACTATGAAGGTCTTCCAGCAATAGAGAGATTTTTTTCTCCCCCAATATCGTAGCTCGAAGTGGCATTTTTTTCATTGTTGAAGAAACTGGCATGCATCGCCAGTTCTATGTCCAAATATTGTTATTTTTTAACATTCATTTGAATCAAATAATTATCATGCTGAGGAAGACCCAAAGGTGAGTAGTGCACTTGAAGATGTACAATAGTTCCAGCTATATCACCGAGAAGAGCTCCGTTTAGTATTTTTATGACTAATTTTTTTTACCTAGTGTGAGCAGTGATCAACAGGGTGGATGCTGAAATTTATCAGGTCGCTGAACTTTTTTTGTTCCTGTTCAACCAATATACTCATTGCTTTGTTAGCCATTGAAATCTCTATGCAAGATACGTGGATTTTTTTTTTCTTTACGCATCTTTGGAGCATACCTTTGACACAAATTAGGATGTTGTGACTGTGTTTGGCTGTCAGTGAAGTTTAATGTTGATATTACCAGTGATATGCGCTCCATAAGTAATGGAAAGGATGTAGCCCTTGATTTCGGTATTCATTGTTTTTATTGCGACCAATAAGTGCAATGGTGTAACCGTTACAACGAGTATTTCTTGGAAAATGCTCATGTGGTGAATCTGGGCATTTTCAAGATCGATGGCAGTAGCGTGCTCTACCTGTATAGTTTCTATCATCAAAATTTTATGGGGATGAGCCGATGTTACCACATCTAGCTATCAATAATGAACAACCTAAACCTGTGCATAGTTCACGATGAGACACATGAGGAGGATGATCCAGATCTGAAATCTTGCAGTTGTATATGATTTTTTTGCTGCATCAATGGTTCTAAATGGAGCATTGAGGCATTCATTTTGGCAGTACATAGAAAGGAACATCTGATGTTATTGCCAATGAAGTTTATAAATCATGATGTTGCCTTTAGAATACCAGTTCCTATTCGTTGTTATGCATGCACTGTATGGCCATAATGAGAATAGATGCCAATGCAATATTATTCCACATAAAGAGTTGGTGGGGTATAATTTTGTTAAATTTTCTTCTTCATGAAAGGAGGATGTTTCAAACTGCAACAACATAATATGGTAGCAAATTATAGGAGATCAATGAGCTTAGGAGAATATTATTTTTTATGGCACCTTCAAGCACACAAAGGGAATACTATGCATTTTTTCAAGCCAAACATATTTCCTTGGCGGATCATCAAAATCGTTGCAATCAAAGTTCTTTGATTATGATGGTGAAAGTGAGCTTTGATTTTTTTTTGTTTACCACCCTGTGCTTGATGTGCTATATCTGGAACCTCCATAGTTGAGTTACATTTAAACAACCTGTTGTCTAAATTGAGTCAAATTAGAGTGCACTTTGAAAAAATACAGTCATGCTTTTGCTGAGAGAGAAGTTTTTTTATTATTGGTGATTTGATCCGCATTATTTTTGTTGTAGCCATAGTTTGAATGCCTTCTCGTGATCGCACTTGTACCAAAATAAGTATATGTGCATCATGTGCATCCTAATGATTTTGATTTGCTACCTACAATGGGAATAATGTGGCTACCTATTATTTCACTATTCTTCAGAAGTGGTGGTAAATGAATTTGTCTTATTTTTTCCCTAAACAAGGGCATTATTTTCTATGGTGGATGATTATGATGAGAGCAGCTAATTTAGCATGACTGCCAAAAATAAAGTCCACCTCACTATGAAGAAGATGTAGAGATCATCAGGTAAAGGTGGAGTGTGGAGTTACAAACATTACTACTATTTGACGTAGCCATTTCCATCCCACTACCCTTGATGTTGTGTATTCTGCCTCGAACGAGGAAACGAGGGATGCTATACAGGCAGCGGCCGGTGGTGATATTCCAGATTCTGACAAGTGCAATGGTACACGGATCCTATGAGAAGTTATAGGCATCAATGGGGGGTCCAGCAAAGTAAATAACCCTAACACCCCTTGTTTTTTGTGTTTTCTTTCATTGTTTGAATGCGATCACACCTGAATGATGATTGACACTATTTCTTATTAAAACCAAAGATGCCATGATTCATGCAGCTAAGGAATTTGGTTTGAAAATGGATTTTGTGACTCCATTGCCCATATAAATCGATGGCATGTACCCATTCTTGAATATTTTTGGCCTGATGGGCCTCCTGTGCAGCCACCACATGTTTTCTAAATAAGTTGTACCCCTTTTGCCAATTGTAGTAGCATCTCACTTTTGCCAAATGGAGAATTTGTTGTCTAGTTTTCATTTCCATGGCGGCAGTCTACTGTTCATGGAGCTGTATGATAGTTTCAAGATTCATGTGGAGGATCCCACCTACCACCGCCCAAGCACCAATTGAACTCCTGCATGATTTTTATTAAAATGATGGGTAGAGCATATTTTAAATATTGGGGGAAATTTTCTTTTAAAGGGTATTTCATTTAAAAAGGAACATGTGTCATCTTAAATTTTTTTTATATAAAATGATGGTGGGGAATTATTTTAAAAAAAAGGGAGGCAATATATTTAAACTAGAGAGAATTCCTTTATAATAGTGGGAGGGCCACTATTTTTATAAGCCACCTAGTTTTCTTTCCACTTGAGATATAGAAGGGCCCTATTTTTTTTCTCCTGTGTGAGAGATTTTTTTTCAAAAGGCATATTTTTTTGGAATATTCTCTTGTGAAGAAAAAAAGAAGGCTATTATTTTTTATGAATATGAAGGCCATATTGAAATCTGATCATAGGGGTGTTTATAGTCATCGAAAAGGTTTTTTCGAGCTGAATAATATGGTGCGGTATTTTTCCAGTTTTGAAACTATTTTCCATACTTTTTGTGACTAAAATATTTGTATCATGGAGTGCATTCTCGGTTAAACCCGACACTCTCAGCATTGGTGCCCTCATTTTTATCCCCTTGGTTTGTTGTTTATCCATTATTTTTTGGACCTTGTGAATCAACCCATTGTGTTCATCGAGGTGGAAACCAGTACTTATGCTTGTAGAGTCAATTTTGACATCCCTTGTGATTCTTGTGGTTCTCTTCACACTCTTATTTTTGTGAGACACTCTGGTCTCAAGGGATTTTCTTTGGTGACCTTTTTTTCATGGTTCACATGCACCAGTCTAGGAGTATGATTTCATTTTTGTGATGAGTCTCTACTTTTTTGAGATATCTAATAGGTCATTTTTAGGCTTCTTGATGGAATTTTTCCTAGGGGGGTTTAATAGGACATCTCCCTTCCTCTAAATCCTCCATGCACATCTTCCTTCTTCTTCTTCTATACTGGCAGGTGGAAACAACATACTCATGCTTGTGGAGTCATTTTTGGACTACCCTTGCATTTTTTGTTGTTCTTTCTCCATCCTATCTTCACACTCCTTTTTGTAAGACACTTTGGTTTTAGGGGAGTTCTCTTTAGTGATATTTATTCTTTTTTATCACATATTGTACATGAGTACCTTATCAAGCCTTGTTGCTAGGACTCATACTTGTGGATATGCCACTTGTTTTGCTGCTTGTCCACTTATTTTGGACATAGTTATCATACCATTGTGTTTGTATAGGTGGAGACCACATACTCATGCTTCTGGAGTCATTTTGGACTACCCTTGAGATTTTTGTGGTTCTTTCTCCATCCTATATTCACACTCTTTTTTAGACACGTGGTTTTTCATCATCTTTCAACAAAGACTTTTTGACCACATATTGTACATGAGTACCTATTAGGCCTTGTTGTTGGGACTCATTTTTGTGGCTATACCATCTCTATTGTACATGAGTACCTTATCAGGCCTTGTTTTTGGGACTCATTTTCTATGGGTATGCCACATCTTGTTTATTCCTTTTTTCACTTACCCCTAGTATCACTTAAGGGGGGGTGTTAGAGTATCTTTTAAGTTCTACTAGGATATTTTGTTTGAGTTATCACTCTTGTTGAGATTGATAAACTCCTAGTTATGATTAGATGAGATCTATTAGGTTTTTGTAATCCAAAAACTCACTAAAGATCAACTTTGCTATTTATGAATAGCTGATCTCATAGAATAATTAATCAAGTATTCCATTTTCTAAAATTTCAAATATCTCTTATGTGCCATTGAATCCATTGACCTACTCACGAAAGAGAGACTTCTTCAAAACATCCATGCTTTGGTTTTGGTAGAAATGAACTGTAATTTGTATGCCCCATTCAATGATGAGTAAATTAGGGAGGTGGTGTTCTCAATGAGAAGCCTCAAAGATCCAAGCCTGGACAAATTCCTACCTATTTTTTCTAGAGGTTTTGGCACATTTTGGGAGAAGATATATGTAATTCCATGAAGGAAATCCAGGCATAAAATTTTATTTCACCTAACATCAAATCTACTTTCCTTTTCATTATTCCTAAGATGAAAGGTGCTAAGGAATTCAAGGATTTTAGGTCCATAAGCCTCTACAACACATAATTGAATATTATTATAAAAAAATTGAAAATATATTGAAATTCTACCTTCTAGGTATTATTTATTCACCTCAAAATGGATTATGAAGAACACAAGACTATACTGAGAGGGGGGTGAACATTATAAGACAATTTTTTACTTGTCTTTCCCAATGCAATGAATATATCAATATCAACAATAGTAATCAAATTAATGCATAAAACACCATACACAATAGAGACACAATAATTTACGTTGTTCACCCAATGTGGGCTACTCCATAGAGAAAATATTTTACTAAAATTTTCTTGATCAATATCTTGGGATTCCTTTCCCTATTACAGTATTTATGGACATCTGTCAAAAGGAGATGTTGATACCCAAAATCAAGTTCATGGATCTCTATCCATAGGAGAACTCCTTCTCTACAATGGTTGGTGATCCTCTAGAAGAATATTACCTCCACTACACTAGCTTGTGGATCTCTATCCACTGAAGACTCTTGTCCCCACTTAGAAGACATGTCCTCACTACCCTGGATTATGGATATCTATCCACTGGATACCACTTTCCTCTCTGCTTTATCACCTTCAAAGCTCTATCTCAAATTTACACTAAACATAGTCCTTCGATCTAGCACAAATTTTCTCATTATCTATCTTTGTTATGGCATAAATCTATCCTCAAATTTTCACCAAACTCTACTCCACAAGTCCACATAGGACTTGCTCAAATTTGATCAACAAGTCCACTCAGAACTTTCTCATATATGCTCAACAAGTCCACTCATAACTTACTTAAATCTACTCAAAAAGTCCACTCAAAACTTGCTTAAATCTGCTCAATAAGTCCACTCATAACTTACTTAAATATTCTCAAAAATTCCATTCAGAACTTGCTTAAATCTACTCAACAAGTCCACTCAGAAATTGCTTAAACCTGCTCAACAAGTCCACTCAGAAATTTCTTAAATCTACTCAAAAATTCCACTCAGAACTTGCTTAAATCTTCTCAACAATTCCACTCAAAACTTGCTCAAATATGCTCAACAAATCCGCTCAGAACTTACTCAAATATGTTCAACAAGTTCACTCATATCTTGCTTAAATCTGCTCAACAAGTCCACACTAGAACTTTTCCAATCTCATCAAAACATAAAGAGAATTGTTAGAGACCCAATATGTTCTATACTCAATGACCAATCACTTTCTTAGCTCAAATCAGAATATAGAATAGTTTATTTTATGGAACATGAACAATCACTTTACATATCCAAATCTACTCAACCAATCACCCAATGAAACAACCCTTGATCAGAAACCCTAGTCCAAGTATGTAAACATTAACTCAAAATGTTTCCAACAATTCTCAACAACAATCCTCACATAACAATGATACTCATGTTATTTTCAAACCCTAGTTCAAGTTCTTTGCTCAACAACTCACTTCAACAAAAATGCTTATAAAAAAACCTTCACATAGTAATGATACTCAAACCCTAGTTCAAGTTATTTTCTCAACAACTCACTTCAACAACAATGCTTATAAAACAATATTCACATAGTAATGATACTCAAACCCTAGTTCAAGTTCTTCACACAACCAATGGCTTCAACAACAATGCTTATAAAACAAGGTTTTAACCACACTTCTTTATTCCATAAAACCTTGAAGCAATCACTCAAACACACTCAAAATAAAATCCTAATCAAGTCCTTTTCACTCCAAACTTATTTTATAGAAAACAACCAATCAACTTAAACTTTGGAAAAATATGCCCATACATTTTTCTTGATAATGATGACCTTCAAGAATCTGCCACAATAACACAATATTCCTTTGCCAATCTCAAAAGAATTAGATGATAATATAATGCATATATTAATTCATGAGTATACTTTATTACTCCAATCTCAAAATAATATCCAACACCATGCTATTTTGAATATTCACCTCTCAAGCATAAGTCACTTCACTATTTTATTTTTCAAAGCCCAAAGCTATTTCTACTTATAACTCCCTAAACTTATTATTGCATTAAAGATAATTCTTTTGATAAGATAATGCAATAATTTATCTTTCCATTTTCTAAGCTAAAACTATTTTACCCACAAGTAAATCTTTTCACCTTAATACTTTATAATAAATACTCCCTTTTAATTTAGGCATTCATCAAATTAATTACAACCTTATTTCTCCTTTATTCAACCTTAGCCTAAATTAAAATTAAAGATCACAATAATAAAATGTTACCAGTTCTATTAACACATGAAGCGCTTCTTCTTCCAAGTGCCTTCCTCTTTGCTATCACCATCATGGAACTACATTCTTCCTTGGAGCCTCCATGCCTTACACCTTCACCTGCATCAAGCCACGCCTTGCCTTGGCTTCGTTCGCTACCTCAAGCCACGTCTTGCTACGTTCACTGCCTCAAGCCACAACTTGGCTATGTTAACTACCTTGCATCACTCATTGGCTACGTTTGCTGCCTTGAGCCATACCTTGGCTATGCTCACTACCTTGCACCACTCCTTGGCTATGTTTGTTGTCTCTAGCCACACCTTGGATATGTTCACTAGTGCATAAAAAATATTTGTGCTGCTCTTTCTTCCTTACAAACTTAAACACAATTGCACATTTTTATCATTGAGCAAAAGGATAATTTGAAATGCCTCCAAGGCATTAGCTTTTTATCCTAAATCTCTTCCACCATGCATGACCTCGACGCTCAATTTAATCTCAATATTTTTGGACGTCGGTGCTTGAATTTCCTTTGAAAATTTATTAATTTATAAAATATTTAAATTCTTTTGAATTTAAATTTTATAAATTAATTATTTAAACCCTATGGTTTTATTTAAACCATCTTTCACTTTGCACCTTGGTATAAATAATATTTATTTATAAAATTTAAATAATTTATCAAATAAATATTAAACCTCCCTTTAGCTTTGAAAATAAAATTTCTTGGGTTTTTATGAAAACATTTTAACTTATGCTTCCACATAATATTTAAAATATTATGGATCCCTTTGCCTTTAACCTTTTCATTGTTCCTCTTGATCTTAAATTTATTAGAAACTTCTTCTAGAATATCAATGCCAACTTTGATAACTTCTTTCTTGACAAATTCCTTGACATGTAATGATGACTTCAATTCTTGACATCAATGACAACTTTAACTTTAAGGACTCAAAATGTCCAACAATATCCCCATTTGTCATTGATGGCAACCCAAAAACTTTTCATCGAAAACTTGACTTCTTATTTTGTGTTGCTCCCCCTGGGACATTGCTTCCCTGGATCAATTCTCTCTTCAAATACCAATTCTCTCCCCCTTACTCAAATATCTCCCCCTTTGACATCAATGGCAAAGGGTCACCTTTGGGGCTTGGGTCTAAGAATGAGCCTCTTATCTTATCCCCTCCCCCACCTCCTTTTGAGGTGGTTAATTTTGGGGTGGGAGTATTTCTACTCCCATAAGGCATTGTTCTTTACCTTTATCCTCTTTCCTTATTATATGATTGTTCTAATTTATCTGAATATTTATTTTAGTTTCCATGTTCCTATCCATGTCTACATTCATATTCCTATTTCTGTTCATATCCATGTTCCTATTCCTATTCATGTTCATATTCATATTCCAATTCATGTTCATATTCATGTTCTTGTTCTTGTTCACACATATTTCTGGGATGTCTGCTCTACACCACTTTGTTGTGTGACCATCATTGTTGCAAATATATAAATATTTATTCTTGTGAAGCCATACCTTCTTCTGTCATGAACCTTGCAATTCATTGCCTTGTCACAAAACTGATTAGATGAGTAGCAATATCCATGGAAGAACTATCTATTCTCATATTCATGTCTTTCATGTGTCCTGCATTGTGAAACCATGTGCCCAAACCTATGACTTGAAAACATATTCCATTGAATTTTCCTTGTCTTGACCTCATTGGTCTCCTAGACCTATTCTGATTGTTGTTCCATATGTATCTTCTTTGTGTATTGTTCCTATTTTTTTGAACTCTCTATTGTCCAAATCATCCTTAGATGTCTCACTTTCTTTTACACTATCTTTTTTGAAGTATCTTCATCCAAAGTTTCTTCTTCTCTAGAACTTGAGGTTGAATCTCCTTCCCATTTCTTTTTATTCTGTTCAAATCCAAGATTTGTCTTGCTTAATGTAGTATTTTGTGTCTTGATGAACTTATCCAAGTTCTTTGAGCTATTTTTAAACCCTTTCATATTGAATTTGGAGTCTTCTAAATATTCTCTTAGTAGTGCCACTTCTTGTTCTAACTTCTCACATTCTAATATATTTACTTCTAAATTATCCTTGAATCCTTTTGCCTTAGCCTTTGATTTTTTTAGATCCTCTATGAGCAATCTTCTCTCTTCATCACATTCTTGAAACTAAATTTCAAGTTTAGAGTATTACTTTCTTACCTTCTTTACCATGTCAAGGACATAAATATGTTCTCCCTTGATATCATAACCATTCTTTTCTGAATATTCCTCTTTTATTTTCCTTTTTCCGCTTCTTCATTTTCTTTTGGCTTGTCTTCTATAGGATCACTTTATTCTTCTAATTCCATTAGAAGATTTTCATCTAGTACTTCAAGTGCATCCTCATACTCATCATCACTGAAACTATAACCATCCCTTGTAAAACTATATTCAAGATGTCCAAAGTTACCACATCTAAAACACTTGAGAATTATTGGAGTCCTTTTCTTAACTTGCTCTTTTTCTTCAATCATAAATATGACTTCATCTCTATCATTGTATGAAAAACTAGCATCACTATCACTTGAGTACTTACTTACCTTATTCGCATAGTAGCTCCTATTTTGTCTTTGAAAGAACTTATTTCCTTTTTTGCTCTGTCCATCCTTGCTTTTCTTCTGGTGCCTATATATTTCTGATTCCCTGTTCTTGTGATCCTATTTTTCTTCACCATTGTTGTTCTTTGGTTCTTGAAAATCTATTGAAAAATGTCTAAACTTTCCACAATTGAAAAACTTAACAAATATTATATCTCTGGATCTTCTGGAATCTTTATTTCTTCTACCATAATTAGCTTCTTCATCATTGGATGACTCACTACTTGATTTTACTTCTTACCCTTTATTTTCTTGATTTCTTTGAAGGTTGCTTCTTTTTTTGGAATGAGATCTTTTGTTTTTATCTGAAAAGCTGTAATCATACCAAGAAACTTATATCTTGTCAAATAATAACCATCCATTGACACTTATATAGCATAAACCTGTTCACTGAATCTTTTTGGAAGAGTTCTTAAGACTTTATCACAAACATCTAATTCATCAATATTCATTCCAAGTCCTTGCATATCATTAACAACATCATCAATTCAAATTAGATAAGCACTAATATTTTCCTCATCATTCATTCTTAATGCTTCAAATTGTCCTTTGAGATTTCGTATCTTTGCTTTCTTGACACTTTTATCTCCTTCATATATACCTTGCAATTTATCCCACATTTATTTTGTAGTTTTACAATGCATAACTTTCATAGACTCTATTCTACACAAACCTCTCACAAGTTCATTTATTACTTTTTAATTATAGTGATATAGAATCTTACCTTCCTTATCTGTAAGACGATTGACTAAGGGATCATATCCAAATTACACTGCTTCCCAAAATTCATTACCAAGTACCGTTAGGTAAATCTTCATCATCATACTCCAATACATATAGTCACTTCCATAAAATACTGGTGCTAAATTATTTGAGGACACCTCCTTAGGATCCATTGTGTTCTTGTTAGCTTTTCCTTCAATATGTTAAACTATTATGAAGGAACCCGCTCTTATACAAATTGAAGAGCACAAGATTATACTGAGATGGGGGTGAACAGTATAAGATAACTTTTTCCTTTTCTTTTCCAATGTAATGTATAAATAAATATCAATACCAGTAATCAAAGTAATGCACAAAAAACTATATATAATAGAGACACCACAATTTACGTGGTTCACCCAATGTGGGCTACTCCACGAAGAAAATATTTCATTAAAATTTTCTCGATCAATCTCTTGGGAATACTTTCCCTATTACAATTTTTATGGACCTTTGTCCAAAGGATATTTTGATCCCATAAATCAATTTCATGGATCTCTATCCACAGGAGACACCAGTATCCTAATATCTTCCCTGGTTGGTGATCCTTTAGAAGACTACTGCCTCCACTACATTGGCTTGTGGATCTCTCTCCACTAAAGACTCTTGTCCCAACTCATAAGACCTATCCTCACTACCCTAGTTTATGGATATCTATCCACTGGAGAACACTTTCCTCTCTACTCTATCACCTCCAAAAATCAATCTCAAATCTACACTAAAAATAGTCCTTTGGCCTAGCACAAATCTTCTCAATATCTATATATGGTCTAGCAAAAATCTATTATCAAATATGCACCAAAATATACTCCACAAGTCCACACAAAATTTTGCTCAAATCTGCTCAACAAGTCCACTCAAAACATGCTCAAATATGCTCAATAAGTCCACTCAGAACTTGCTCAAATCTACTCAACAAGTCCACTCATAACTTGCCTAAATATACTCAATAATTCCACTCAGAACTTGCTTAAATATGCTCAAAAATTCCACTCAAAACTTGCTTAAATCTGCTCAACAAGTCCACTCAGAACTTGCTTAAATCTGCTCAAAAGTCCACTCACAACAAGTCCACTCTAGGCATGCTTAAATATGCTCAACAAGTCCACTCAGAACTTGCTCAAATCTGCTCAACAAGTCCACTCAAAACTTGCTCAAATTTACTCAATAAGTCCGCTTAGAACTTGCTCAAATCTGCTCAACAAGTCCACTCAGAACTTGATTAAATATGCTCAACAAGTCCACACTAGAACTTGTTCAATATCATAGAAACATAAAGAAAATTGTTAGAGACCCAATATGTTCTATACTCAATGCCAAATCACTTTCTCAACTCAAATAAAAATATAGAATTATTTATTTTATGGAACTTGAACAATCACTTCACACATCCACTTGACTAGGCTCAACCAACTCTACTCAACCAATCACTCAATGAAACAACCCTTGCTCACAAACCCTAGTCCAAGAATGTAAACATTAACTCAAAATATTTCCAACAATGCTCAACAACAATCCTCACATAACAATTATACTCATGTTCTTTTCAAACCCTACTTATGTTCTTTTCAAACCCTAGTTCAATTTCTTTGCTTAACAACTCACTTCAACAACAATACTTATAAAATAATCTTCACATAGTAATGATACTCAAACCCTAGTTAAAGTTATTTGCTCAACAACTCACTTCAACAATAATGCTTATAAAAGAATCTTCACATAGTAATGATACTCAAAGCCTAGTTCAAGTTCTTCACACAACCAATGGCTTCAACAACAATGCTTATAAAACAAAGTTTTAACCACACTTATTTATTCCATAAAATCTTTAAGCAATCACTCAAACGCACTCAAAATAAAATCCTAATCAAGTCCTTTTCACTCCAAAATTATTTTCCAAAAAACAACCAATCAACTTAAACTTTGGAAAAATATGCCCATACATTTTTCTTGATGATGATGACCTTCAAGAATCTACCACAATAACACAATATTCCTTTGACAATTTCAAAAGTATTAGATGAAAATATAATGCATATATTAATTCATGAGTATACCTTATTACTCCAATCTCAAAATAATATCCAACACCATACTATTTTGAATATTCACCTCTCAAGCATAAGTCACTTCACTATTTTGTTTTTCAAAGCCCAAAGCTATTTCTACTTATAACTCCCTAAACTTATTATTGCATTAAAGATAATTATTTTGATAAGATAATGCAATAATTTATATTTCCATTTTCTAAGGTAAAATTATTTTACCCACAAGTAAATATTTTCACCTCAATAATTTATAATAAATACTCCCTTTTAATTTAGGCATTCATAAAATTAATTACAACCTTATTTCTCCTTTATTCAACCTTAGCCTAAATTAAAATTAAAGATCACAATAATAAAATGTTACCAATTTTATTAATGCATGAAGTGATTTTTCTTCCAAGAGCCTTCCTCTTGGCTATCACCACCGTGGAGTTGCATTCTCCCTTGGAGCCTCCACATCTTACGTCTTCGTCTATTTCAGGCCATGCCTTGCCTTGGCTTCGTTCGCTGCCTCAAGCTGCATCTTGCTACGTTCACTACCTCAAGACATACCTTGGCTATGTTAGTTGCCTTGCGCCACTCCTTGGCTATGTTTGCTGCCTTGAGCCACTCTTTGGTTATATTTTCTGCCTTGAGCCACACCTTGGCTACGCTCACTAACTTGCACCACTCCTTGGCTATGTTTTTTGTCTTTAGCCACACCTGGGCTACGTTTGCTGGTGCATAAAAAAGATTTTTGCTGCTCTTTTTTCCTTAAAAACTTAAACACAATTGCACATTTTTTTATCATCGAGCAAGAGGATAATTTAAAATACCTCCAAGGAATTAGCTTTTATACTAAATATCTTCCACCATGCATGATGTCGATGCTCGATTTACTCTCAACGTTTTTGGACGTCGACGCTTGAATTTCCTTTGAAAAATTATTAATTTATAAAATATTTAAATTATTTTGAATTTAAATTTTATAAATTAATTCTTTAAACCCTTTGGTTTTATTTAAACCATATTTCACTTTGCACCTTGGTATAAATAATATTTATTTATAAAATTTAATTCATTTTGAATTTAAATAATTTATCAAATAAATATTGAACCTCACTTTAACTTTACAAATAAACTTTCTTGGGTTTTTATGAAAACCTTTTAACTTATGCTTCCACATAACATTTAAAAATATTATGGAGCCCTTTGCCTTTAACCTTTACATTTTTCCTCTTGATATTGACTTTATTAGAAGCTTCTTCTAGAATATCAATGACAACTTTGATAACTTGTTTCTTGACAAATTCCTTGACATTTAATGACTTCATTTCTTGACATCAATGACAACTTTAACTTTAAGGACTCAAAATGTCCAACAAATTCATGGCTGAAAGATAAATTCTTGATGGTATCATTGAAATTCATGAACCGATACACTCTCTAGATAAGAGCACCAAACCAGGTACCCTTCTAAAACTTGACATGGATAAGGCCTATGACTGGGTTTCTTGAGAATTTCTTCTAAAAGTGATGGAGAAATTTAGATTTAATTAGGAATTTTTAAGTTTAATTAAATCCTGCATTCATTGATGAAGTTTTCTATCATTGTTAATGGATCCTCGATGGGCTATTTTTGGAGTTGCAAGGGTCTCCGACAAGGGGATCTCTTATCTTCTTATTTATTCATCTTGTTGGTAGAATTCCTAGGAAGAGCTATCAAAGTTGACCTTTCTATAGTAGGCATCAACCATGTAAGTGATTCTGATCCAATTTCACACTTCCAGTTCATAGATGATACGTTGATATCCTTCCTAGCATCTATTCCACAAGCTTGAGTGATTAAAGCCATTCTTTTAGACTATAAACAGGTTGTTGGGCAAAATATTAGATTCAAAAAAAGTAATATTTATTTTTTCAACACTCTAGTTAGAAGGTAGAGAAAAATTATTGATATCCTTGGGTGTACGATTGATTCCCTTCTATCTATTTACTTGGCAATGTCGCTCTTCAAAGGTGTAGTCAAAGCTTCTTTGTGAGAATTGGTGGTGGAGAGAGTCCAAAGGAAGCTAGTAGGGTGGAAAGGAGAGCTCTTGAGCTAGGTTGGTAAGGCCCTTTTGGTTAAAACTAATTTATAAGGTTTTCCTATTTATTTTCTTTCTCTACTCAGGGTGCCAGGGACAATTCTTAGAAAATTAGAGTAGATTCAATGTTCCTTTCTTTGGTCTCGATCTCAAAAAAAGTTTTCCTTCATAGCTTGGGATCAAGTTTGTAGTTGTAAGGATATGGGAGGACTTGGCTTGAGGAAAATGAGTTTAATGAACATGGCCCTCATAGCTAAGCAAGGGTGGAAGTTGACCCAAAATGCTAATACAAACTAGGTAAAAATTTTAAAACCCAAATACTTAGGGAACAAGGATTTTATTTTCTGATCTTATCCTGTACCAAGGTTCTACATTCTAGAAAAGCATGCTTAAATATCGAGCATATGTTCTAAAGGGTGGCTATTGGCTTATCGATAATATTCAAAGGATCAATTTCTAGAGAGATAGGTAGGCAATAAATAGACCTTTAAACTCCATTCGTACGTTCTCTTAGGTTGAATTTATCACAACATAGTCTTTTTGACCAAGGGTTTGTGATTTCTTTGAGAAGGTAAATGATAGAAAATATTGGAAACGTCTTTCCTTCCCAAAATGGTCTCAATATGAGGAATCCACTTGTAAAACCCTTTCAAAATTACTAAAATTCATTGTTATAGTCTTTGAAGTTAAACAAGATAAGCTGGTTTTGGGATTTGAAATTATGGATGTTTCTTGATCAAATCGATGTATGCACTCCTTGATGATCACAAAGAGGTTTGGTTCCCAACTATGAAAATTTGGTTCAAAGGTCTCACACCCAAATTTAATATATTTTTTGGTTGTTTGTGTAGGTAAAGTTCTTAATGCTAGATAATTTATAGAAGAGAGGTCTTAGTTTACCCAATAAAAGTTATTTGTGTGGGTTGGTGTAATAATATTACAAGCATATATTCTCACTATATTCCTATTCTAAAGAAGTTTTTGAGATGCTACTGCATCTACTGGGAATGGATTGGGTTCCTCCTAAAGAGCTAAATTCCCACATGGAGCAATGGACCACTCCCTATTTATCACCTCAAATTCGATCATTCACATCCTTTATCCTCCCCCATTTATGGTGGTAAAAATAAAATGAAATAAATTCCAAAGCTTTTAAGAACACTTCTCATTTCCTGAGTTAGTTTTCATTAAGACTATCCTTGCCATAGTGGAGAGTGTTGATCTCCTATCCCTAGATGTATGGAATGCTGATACAAAAGCTAGGATAGATAATTTGAGTTTTAAATATTCTATTGCTTTGGCCCAGAGAATCCATCATCCCATAAGAGCATATATTATTTTGAAATTGCCTTCTCTTGGGTGGTTAAAATTGAACTTTGATGGTGCATCTAAAGGTATTCTAGGATGAGCTAGAGCAGGTGGTGTTATCAGGGATTAAAAGGGAAAAAATTTGTTGGTTTTTTATAAAAACAACAAACCCAAACTAGCCATACAACTGAAGCTAGATCTCTCTTTCAAGTATTCTTGTAGTTAAAATATCTAGGATTTAGAAAAAACATAATCAAAGGTGACTCAATCAATATCATTAATATGTCTAGAGGGATTCAAACTCCAACATGGGAAATATCAAACCTATTACAGGAAGTGTATAAATTAGCTAAAAAATTTGAAATTGTCTAGTACCAGCATGTGTTTAGGGAGGGTAAAAATTTGGCTAATTTTTTGGCTAACTTGGGCACCTCTCAAAATGGCATCACAGTTTGGAAAAAAAAAATTTGGAAGGGTTAATAAAATTAGCTAATGATGTTAGAAGAAGGTAATATCCTTGTTTCTTATTTGGATGCCAGGATTCGGCTCTATTTAAGGGGGATTTCATGATATTTTTTAAAATATTAGGAAATACCCTCTTTTAAATCCAAATAAGATGATTTTCTTTTGGGTCTAAGATGACTAGTTTTATGGCCCTAATCCTCTTGTTTTTGACAGATTGTGGGATGACTCTATTTCCTTAGGCACCAAATCTAATGGAATCAGTTGTTGGATCTAAAATCCTCCTGAGTTTTTATGGAACTATGGGTTTTTATTGTCAGACCATCTCTCTAGATGATGGTCGAGTCTTTGAGCAGCTTAGCAGAATGATTTTTGAACTGTTTTACCAAGATCTAAACTAGACTAAAAATTTGGTTTTATTTTTGGTGGTTTTCCATTCTCAAATTTTGGCACTTGTTTCTAGATCGACTGGGTAGGAAGCCCATTTAAATTTATAGTTTTAACTTTCAAGCGATCGTTTGTTGTTTAATTTGCTTCACTTTGTATGTTGGACTCTTTCTTGGTTGGGTGGCATTTTGATTTTTAAATTTTAAATTATGTTGATGTAAGTGTCTCCCGGGTTTGCCTAGGTGTAGCCCCTTTTTATGTTGATGTTCATTGTCACTCTCTTAGTGACTAGTTTCTCTTTGTAATAGGTTTGGAGGTCCTTTCAAAACTCCTTTGTCCACAAATAAAAATAGATTATTAGTGTCCCAATTAAATTAGATACTACATTCTATTATTAGCTATAACTAATACTAATAAATATTTCAAATGATACATTTTTATTTACATTTATACTATGGATGCTTGATTCCCTAGTATAACATTTTGAAAAGAAAAAATGAGTTTATAATTAATTACAAAAAATCCATTATTATACCATGGTATTATATAAGAATAACAGTTTTAAGAGGTAAAATACAATTTACAGAAATATATGAAGTTATGTGATATCACAATTCATTAATATTGATGATGTAAAACCATGTAAGTTATTTTATGTTATCATACTGATGACAATACACGTAACGACATTTCTTACAATTGTATGATGGACTTGTGATATTTTTTTATTGGTAAGAGGGGTTTTGAAAGGATCCCATAATGTTTTACAAAGATATGATGGTTAAGAGTTATCCTATACAAATTGTAGCATAAACAAAACCCCATATGGATCACCGAGAGTAAAAATGGAAATTGAAACAAGAGGCCCATGTAGGGGCTCAAGAGGAATCCTTCCAAGGCAGTCATAGAAGCCCTCATACGAGCAAAGGAGGAAGGAAAAACATTTGGAAACTAAAATATACACTCCTTTGCAAAAAACAAAAAACAAAAAATAACATATAGAAAAATGAGCTACTTGATCATGTTACCTCCATTAAAACCTACATTGGAGTGCCCATCATCACCTACCAAGCTCTTAAATTCATCCAGTACTTCATACTGGTACTTATATTCCTCCAACAAAGCATTCACTTGAGACAACAAAGAGGAGGTTACCTTGGCAGCTCTGTTTAGGACCTTCATTATGTTATGGAGATTTTGAAGGTGATCTTTGTCTAAAAAGGAAGGCCAACACGACATGCGGGAAGCCAAATACTACGCCATGTAAACTAAAGATAATTTTTTTGAAATAAATTATAGAATATTTAAAAAATTTAAACAAATAATCATATTATAATTACCAATAATGAGTGTTTAATTTTTTGATATAGTGGATGATAATTTCATCATCTATGAAAAGAACAAAATAAATTATTATTAATAATTTACATCTTGCAGAAAATTAAAGTTGAAAAAAAGTGGTTTGAGAGCTTTGGAAGAGAAAAATAGGGCATTGGTTGGGTAATCGAAGATATTTCTGGTTGCTGTGGAATTGAAGACAATATTGTTGTCCCATGAGGGCCCAATGGGGACACCTTCAGATCCTCTTTTAGAGAGATATAGTTCTTTTGTAGATTTTTTAAAGGATAAATCTCCAACAGAGACTGAAGAAGCACAAAAAATTGCACTAAAAATGCTCTTTATGGCTATTGGAAATAGATCAACATCTCAAAGAGTTAATGGATGCTTGCCACAGTCAGAATCAAGGCCAAATATTATAATTGAGCAAATAGAAGAAATACTTTTATATAGATCCAATCATGATTTGATCTATAAATTCATGGGTATTTGCCCTACCCTAATTTTTTTACATTTTTGGGTCCAACAAAACTAGGAACCTATTGGTGAGTATTCTTTGTGGTTTATTAGCAATTAATATTTTATTGTTAGTTTTTCTTCACTTGCTGATAGAAATATGGTTTTTGAATCATAAAAGAGAAATCATGGTCTGACAATTTATTTGTTCAAACCTGGAGAATGGGATTTGATCCTCAAATTGAACCCATTGTTGTCCTGATTTGTATCTATTTTTATGCACTTCCAATGGATTTTTTGAGTGAGCAAATATTTGAAATTATTGACAAATCCCTTGGAATACATTTGGGTTTTTCCAAAGACACAATGGAAGAAAACACAATCATTTATGCTAGATTATGTGTGGAAATGGATCTTAGCCAACCTTTGCCAATTGAGGTTGAACTTGAAATTGCAGGACTATCTTGGATTCAACAATTGGATTATGAGGCATTGCCCTTCAGGTAGAGATTTTGCCATAAATATGAGCATTTGGCTCGATCCTACCCAAACAATATGAACATAAAAATGGAGGTTCGTCTAGGAATGTCAAATCTTCCTAAGGAGAAGTTAATAATAAATAAATAAACAACCAATATATATCAGGGTAAAGAAGCACACAGAGATGGTTTTGAACATCCCAAAATAAGAAGGCAAAAGAAAAATATGGTAAAGATAAAACCCAATTCAAGCCCTCCAATAGATATGAGATATTTAAGATACTAGTGGACAAGGGAAAAGAACAATTCATGGAAGGAGTGGATGGGAATAATGAAAATAATAACAACCATGTTCAATCCCCTTTTTTACCTCCTCCTAGTAGGTAATTGAGTGTAGTGAGTTACCCCAATCAGATATTATAGGGACAATGATAGTGCATAACCAAGAGCAACTGATAATTAAGGATCTCATCATGGGTATAGCATAAAAGAACAAAGAAAGGCCAACTCTAGGGATAACTCAGGTGGAAAATAGATCAAAAAATCTCAGCTCTCAAGGAGTGGGTAGAAAATCAAATAAGTAATTGATAGTAGTTTAAGGAGATAAACTCATCATTGGAGGATCGATGAGACCAATAGATTTTTATTGCTCTCAAGGTAACTAATGATTATACAATAATGGAATGTTAGGGGTTTAAATAGTAAAACCCATCAATATGTTGTTTGAAGACTCTTAGAAAAATGTAAAATAGATTTTTTGCTTATCCAAAAGATTAAAATGCCATTGGATATTATGTCTAAAATAGTAAATAGACTTTGGAGGGGTTCTGGTCATATGGAAGTGGCTTCCAAAGGGGTCTCAGGGGGATAGTTACTTTTTGGAACTCTATTGAATAGATAGCAATAGAACATATAACCTAGAAGGGTGTCCTCACATCGCATTTTAGGAACAGTGTGATAAATTATGGGGCTCAAAACCTAGATGGTCAGATGCATTAATGGAAAGTGGTGCATAACACGAGAGTCTCAAGGGAGGACTTAGACTGGATTGTTGCTTAGGATTTTAATGCTAAATTATCCTCTAGATATCATGAAAGGGGAACCCCAATTTTAGACCCAGGGGTTAGACTTATGATTACTCAAGTCGATGCATTACACTTGGTGGATATTAAATGCCCTGGAATCAACTATACTTGGACTAATAAGAGGAGGGAGCCACATAGAAGGAAGGTGAAGTTAGATCATTTTTTTATTTTAGAGGAGGCATTTGTGAAATGGAATATAAAATTTTAGATTTTTAAGGGTCCAATTTTAGATCACTTTCCCATTTTGTTGGAAGGGAGTATCAAGACAGTGCAACATCACAAACCATTCAAATTTGAAAACTTTTGGTTACAAAAAGAGAAACTTTGAAATAAAATTCCATAGTGGTGGGAAGAGGGTTACCCAACATATTGGACAACAATGTTTAGATTCTACAAGTAGCTTCATTATTTCAAGGATCAACTGAAATAATGGAGGTAAGATAACAATATAGAATTCTAGTTCCAAAGAGCTCTATTGATGGCCAAATGGGATGAGGTTCAAAAACACTTGAGGGAAGGAACAATTATAGAGCAGCTCAAAGAAGAGGATGATGCATTACGTAAAATGGTTGAGGACTTTGACAACCAATAGGAGATATATTGGAAACAAAGAGCAAGAACCAATTGGTTATTAGAAGGTGATAAAAATACCAATTTTTTTATCAGGATGTCTGTGTTAGGAGATAGATGAACAAAATTAAGCTCTTCAAGATGAGAACAGACACTCCTTTGATACAATTCCAGGTATGCATTTCCATTCAATGGATTATTTTTCTAAACTATTTAAGAAAAATATGGTGTAGTATGAAGAGGCTCAAAAACAAGTTCTTGCTGTCATACCCTATATTATCTTTGAAGAAGAAAATCAGACCCTACTTATACCCATTGATAGAGAGGAACTAAAAAAATTAGTCTTTGGAATGAGCATCAAAAAACACCAGGTCCAGATGGCTTTCCAATTGATTTTTTTTAGGCCTTTTAGGACAACTTGGAGGAGGATGTAATGGTTGTTATAGAGGAGTCCAAATGTAGTAAAATAATGCTTAAAGCATTAAATCATAATTTCATTGCCTTAATTCCAAAAGGGGAGGAGGGAGTTGTTAGTATAGTTAGTAGTTATCATATTATTTTGTGATAATTATTAGCATATTATTGTTAGGTTAGCATCTTATTGTTAATATTTTCTTAGTGTATGATTTATTTTGGGTTCTAAGTGGTTTCTTAGATCCTACATTTATGGGCTATTCTAAGCCTAAGGTTGTACTATATATTTCTTGATGATTAATACAATACTAATGCTTCACCTATTAGTGGTATCAGAGCCCTTATAGTCAAAGCTTGTCTTCGTAGCTTAATGACTGGGTGGATTGTGGATTAGCCAACTCGAGCATGATTCTCGAGGTGTTTTATTGGAACCTATAGCATGCATCTCAAGATAGGTCTTTCGTTGGTGAGATTATGCTTCGTTCGATGTTCATCAGTGGCATGATTAATCTCCCAAGCGGTCCTCCTTCGAACAGACTTAGAACCTGCATGATCTAGGTTTGTAGCATTGACAGACCCTACTAGCACTAACAAACCTACATTTGTTAGGCACATCACCTTACATAAATCTTAAGACCTTCACGTCAGTGCACAAAACCTAAGGCACAAATCTAGAGGTACCTACTGAGATTGTAGACACTTGGCAACATTTTATTTAACCATGTGGTATTAGCATATTTGTCCACATGGCAGGTGAGTGTGCTCCATCATAGTCCACATGGTGGGTGAGTAGACTTCTTAGTTTACATGTGCAACAAAAGAACATCATCCTGATTGCCTAGAGTAAATCAAGTATGTAGGCACGTATTGGCGATTATAAACAGGTGAAAGAACATCCACCTAGCGGATGTGGAATTAAAAATCCTCAAAAGGTTTTTTTTGCAATTCAAATTGCAAAGAAGCAATAAGGACTGCATGGCTCCCTCTTCCTGTCGGATCAGCCATGCAGCCCAACTAGCAAGAGCGACCATCCTTGGGCGGATATCCACAAGGACGCGGATCGACTCCCATCGAGGTCATTCGAACAATTTTTTCTTAAAAGGTAATTTATTTTATTGTTTTTTTATCAAACATTATTTTTTTAATGATTATTTTTTGTATTAATTAAATATATATTTTTTAATATATTTAATTAGTATAAAAAAATTTCATTAAAATTTATTTTTGCTTTCAAATAACAATTTCTAAATACCTTTGATTTAGACACAAATATTTTCATCCTTGTCTATTTTAAAAACCCTAGGGGGGCATTTTTCATGTCATTTTATTGCAAAATTCTCAAATTAGGATGAAAAAGGGGGGAATAGTGAGTGAAACTTGAAATTTCTAAAGCAATTTGGCATTGTAATTAGGTGCATTTTCGGTGGAATCCAACACCTAAAATTTAATTTTTTTGTGGGCACTTTCTGTTGTTAGTTGCATTTACATTTCATTTGCACTACTTCATTAAGTATAAAATCAAGCACATTTAAGTCCCCAAAAATTGAACCCATCCGTGCAATTTATTTGCATAGCAATGTTTGGTATAAATGGTACCTCTAGCCCACACTTACAAGTAAAGTTGTTGTGATTGGGCTACTGTATCTAATGCCTAACATAACTGCAACAATAACATCTGAGTTTGTTCTCTATAAATCATCTGGGAAATAAAAGTTTACCATTTTGTTATTTTCACTCCATTCACTTTCCTAAATTGTTATTGTAGTTAGATGTAAATCTTGATAAAATGTCTATCCAAAGTGTTTAGGGGAAGTTACGTCCCACGCATGCAGAAGATATTCTACGATAGGTGTCATAAACAAAACGATTTCCTTTCAGTACCGCCTATGTTCCATGTATCGTTTTAATATCACGTACCTTAAAGTCTCCCTTATGTACAAATGTGTATATAGAGGGGACTATATTCTTCCATGTACTAACAAGTATAAATGAAGTGCGGGTATATCGAGAGGTTTAGTATAAAGTCCTGGTAGGTATATAGAAAGGGGGACCATTTGGTGATATAAGGAACCTTCATTATGGTAGCTATCCACAAATATCTGTCAGATACTTAATTACTAAAAGGTTCCAATTATGCATCATGGAAAACAAAAATGAAGGCTATTTTATAAGTAGAATAATTGTGGGATGTTATTTTTGGTACAACAAAATGTCCTACAATAGCAGGTACAAATAAGATTACATATGACAAGAAATATAGTAGGGCAAGAATGCTCATATTGCTTACTGTCACATATGATGTTCAACCTCACATAGTTGACAAATATCATGGTAAATATGCATGGGATGCACTTAAGACCATCTATGAGGGTAAGAATTATTCCACCATTCTTAACCTTCAATCTCAACTTCATAGTTTGAGTATGAGGTATGGAGAGATAGTTGAACTATTTCTATGTAGAGTGGTTGAGTTGAAGTCAAGGTTGAATTCTATGGGAGAGACTATAGAAGATAAGCTCCTAACTTCAATAATTTTGAGAGCTTTACATGATTCATATAGAATGTTGATAACTCCCTTCAAGTGTCACAAAGATAAGTTACCTTTCTAGAGTTGGTCAATTTGCTTCAAACATAGGATGCCATCCAACTTCAAAAATATGAAGCTTCTAATACAACCCTCTATTCAAAAAAGAAGATTCTAAGAAGAAAGGTAATTTTCAGAAGGGAGGATCTTCTTCCAAGTATTACAAGGAAAAAAAACCACAACAACAAAAGAGATATTGCAAAATTTATGATAAATATACCCATGACACCCATAGGTGTTGGTACAAAAATAAATGACCTAAAAACAAGGGCCCTAAAAAACCATAGAATGAAAACAAGCAACCCAAGGGAAATGTTGCTATTGAATAATTAGACTCAAATTTTGAGTGCACACAAGATGCTCATGACTAACACAACCTCCAAGCAAAATAATCCCATGTGGTATGTTGATTGTGGCACCAGTAAACACATGACTGGTGAAAATTCATGGTTTGAGATATTTGAAGCCAAGGAAGGCAAACCAGTAACTATTGTTGATGATAAGAGCTACTACGTTTAGGGTGATGGCATAGTTTTAGTCACCCTTCCATATGGAAAATTTTAGATTAACAAAGTCCTTTACATTCCAAGATTGGCAAAAAATTTGTTGTCAGTACCTCAAATCCTAGATAAGGACATGGTTTTTGATTTTCATGTTGAGGATAGAAATAAGTGTTGTTTTATCACCAAGAGGGGTAAACACATTGCAACAACTTCATACAAGTATGGCTTGTTTACTTTAAATGCTATCTCCACATCTCATGTTACCATGGTAGTCTCTACAAAGGAGGCCACTTCACTTTGGCACAAGAGATACGGGCATATATGTTCTGGATATTTACTTGAGTTAAGTAAATATGAGATGGTAAAGAGCCTTCCCTCCCTTTCCTCTATATTTCTAGTGTGCTTTGATTACTTAGTATGGAAGCAACATAAATTACCATTTGAAAAGAGATCTTTACGAGCAAAGAAACCTTTGGAGTTATTTCACACTAATCTATGTGGTCCTATGCTGAACAACTATCGAAAAGAGATACTTTTAGTTGTTTGTAGATAAATACTCATGGAAAATTTGGGTTTTCTTTCTTCATATGAAATCAGAAGCTTTCAGTTACTTCCAGCAATTAAAGAAATTTGTTGAGGATTTAAAGACTTCTATAAAGACCCTCTGCTCATATCGAGGGGGGAATTCACATTTAATTAATTTTCCTCATATTTGATTGCACATGGGATCAAGATACAACTCACTACTACCTATACTCTACAATAAAATGGAGTTGCTAAGTGGAGGAACTATTCCATCATGGAAATGGTTCATTGTATGCTTACGTGAGCCCATCTAGAGCAACATTTTTGGGTAGAATCTATCACAATAGTAGTGTACCTACTAAATAGGGCACCCAAAAAATCCCTAAAGGGAATAACTCCATAGGAATCATGAAGTGGTCAAAAATCCTCTATCTCTCATCTACACATTTTTGGATGTAAGGATTTTATGCACATACCAAAAGCAAGAAGGAATAAGTTAGATGATAAGACCTTACAGTGTGTTATTCTTGGTTATGATGAGTATTATAAGGGATATAAATTGATGGATCCTTTGACCAAGAATATTTATATTAGTAGATATGTGGTATTTGATGAGGCTTTCACATCACATAACACATCCAATGTATACCTTGATTTTGAGAAGTCTAAGGTTGAGAAATCTCCTCCTTCTTCTTCTTTGCCACAAGAAAATATTCCTAAGTGGTATACAAGTACTATCAGAGACTCAAATATATCCACACCACCATATATAACTTTGAATAGACCTCGTACTCATCGACAAGATAGAGCAACAATAGAGACTATTGAGGTTAATGATTTTTTTCAATTCTTTGAGGATATTTCTATATATCCAAAGAGAGAAACAAAAGATATGGATGTGAATTATATCAAGGTTTTTATGTCTTCACTTGATGAGCATGAACCTACCACAGTATAATATGCCCTTAGTAAGCCATAATGGAAGGTTGCTATGGATGCAGGGTACATCTCTCTAAAGAAAAATCAGACTTGGAAGCTTGTTGATCTACCGCATGGAAAGAAGCCCATTGGCTACAAATGGGTGTACAAATTTTAGTACAAGGGAATGGAATAATTGATAAGCATAAGTCCCATCTTGTTGCAAAGGGCTATGCACAAAAAGAAGGCATTGACTATGAGGAAAATTTTACACCTACTACTCGGATGACTACCATTCGAGTTCTTTGTGCTATGGCAATACAGTTTAGGTGGAAAGTACATCATATGGATGTCAAGAGTGCCTTATTGAATGGTGATCTCAAAGAGGAAGTGTATATGTCACAACTTGAAGGATTTGAAGTGGAAGGACAAGAGAAAAAATTTTACAAATTGGTCAAGTCCTTGTATGGTTTGAAATAGGCTCCACGAGCTTGGTACATTAATATGGATGATCATCTATTGCAGCATGGATTCAATAGAAGTCCTTCAGATGAAAATCTCTATTTCAAGAAACAAGGTTATGAAATAGTGCTACTTGTACTCTATGTAGATGATCTAATTATCACAGGTACTTCAAAAAAATTGATAGCTGAAGTCAAAGGTAACTTGAGCATATCTTTTGAGATGATAGATCTAGGAATTCTTTACTATTATCTTAGCTTGGAAATGAACTAGAAGTAGCATCACATCAAGGTGACATAGAAAAAATATACCAAGAAATTTTTAGAGAAGTATCGCATGATTGATTGTAATCCTATGGCAACACCGATGGAAATATAGCTTTAGTTATCATGGTATGATGATTCTCCTTAAGTAGATGGTACTCTCTATCATAAGATAATTGGGATTATGATATATCTGATCAACACTAGGTCAAATATCATGTTTGTTGTAAATTGTCTTTCAAGGTTCATACAAGAGCCTAAGGTAAGTCATTGGAAAGAAAAAAAATGATTTCTTCACTATCTCCATGGTACTATTGAGTATGGCCTAGAGTACAAGACGAATGATCAATTCTTCTTGCAAGGATACATGAAATCAGACTATGTTGGCTCATATGATATCAAAAATCAACTTCAAGATATATTTTTCATCTTGGATTCGGTCCTATATCTTGGTATAGCAAGAAGTAACATGTGCTTGATATTTCATCTACAGAGGCATAGTATTGTGGCACATGAGAAGCAGTGTGTGAGGCAATATGGTTGCATCGCATCTTGACAAGTATGGGTCGTCCATCCAAATATCCAATTCACTTGTTTTGTGACAACCAGGGTGTTTTGAAGCTCGTAAAGAATCTAGTATTTTATGAACGTACCAAACACATTGAAACTTAATGTCACTTCATTCATTACAAAGTTCTAAGAAACATTTAGCTTTAGTACATTCCCACCAATGATCAATTTATGGATATTTTCACTAAGGTACTTGCACATGTCAAATTTGAGATGTTTCACAACTCTCTTTATATTTCAAAATAATGTAATAAGGGGGGATGTTAGTATAGTTAGTAGTTATCACATTATTTTGTGATAATGATTAGCATCTTATTGTTAATATTTTCTTAGCATATGATTTATTTTGGGTTCTAAGTGATTTCTTATATTCTACATTTACGAGCTATTTTAAGCCTAAGGTTGTACTATATATTTCTTCTTGATTAATACAATACTAATTATTCACCTATCAAGAGTGCATATTTCATATTATAGACCTATTTCCTTATGTAATGTCATATATAAAATAATCACAAAGGTAATGGTTGAGCGGCTAAAACCTCTTCTACATAGCATTATCTCCTCATAGTAAGGATTTTTTGTAGAGGGTGGGTAAATCTTGGATGGTGTGGTTATAGCTCAAAAGGTAATCCATTCAATTCAAAAATCTAGTAATAGGGGAATGTTCATAAAATTGAATATGTTAAAGGCTTATGATAGGGTGGAGTGGAGCTTCTTGTCAAAGATGATGGCAACCTTTGGTTTCTTTCAAAATTGGATATAATGGGTCATGAGTTGTGTTTCTACTCCAACATATTCCGAGTTAATCAAGGGCCTTCCCTCACAACCATTTGTAGCTACTCAACGCCTTCATCAAGGATATCCTTTTTCCCCCTATATTTTTCTCATATTGGTTGAAGGTTTGGATAGAATCATCTTGAGGAGAAGACAACAAGATTTGCTAACAGGTATCAAGATGGGTGAGGAATTTTTGACTCACCTACAGTTTGTGGATGACACAAGATTGGTGAAGATGGCCAACTTTAGGAAATCAAGAATAATTAGAGATAAACTTAATGTCTACCTTAGGGACATAAACCAATTCATCAATGATAAAAAGTCCAAAGTGATATTTTTTAATATTTGATCAAAGGCTTCAGGATAAAATTTTAGAGATTTTGGGATTCACAAGGACTTCTCTCCCAGTGGTATACTTGGGGGTCCCTTTGCATTTAAAAAAAATTAAAAATAGATATATGGAGAAATATTTTGTATTGTATCAAGTAAATAATTAATCATTGGTCTCACAAATGGTTAAGTTATGGGAGTAGATTAAATTTTTTGTAGTTATTCATTTAGGCCATGTGAATTTATAAATTTTCTTTCTTTGCTACTCCACATACCATATGGAAAGAGTTGGACAAGATGGCTAGAAAATTTTTATGGGGAGGATTAAAAGGAGAGAGGAAATGGGCCTTAGTAGGTTGGGAGAAAGTAATCCAACCCAAGGTAAAAAGAGGCATGGGACTAAGGTGATCAAAGTTAAATAATAAAGATTTACTAGAGGTGGATTTCCTAGCCAACTTATTTATTCAATAGAGTTTTAACTAGTAAATATTTGGGATAGATAAATCCAAATGAGATGGGTCATTTTCCTTTGGATGGTGATGGGTCCTTAGTGTGGTAGGTTCTAAAGTTAGGTTCTAAATTTAGGATCTCATTTTCCTTTGGATGGTGATGGGTCCTTAGTGTGGCAATATTTTGGATATATTCATGGGATCAATACTCACCTATCATTGTTGAATTACAAAAACTACAACCAATAAAAACAACCATGGAAACTAGGGGTTGGGTCCAAATTGAAAGTTATTTCAACACTAGTCAGTTGGAGGATTATAATTTTAAGCAGTTTCATAAGTTGAATGAGTGGCTAATTTCAATCCCTCTAGAATTAACACCCATCATGACTAAAATCTTGGCAGAAATATTTCTCACAAGTAGAGATGAGGAGGATGAATTAGCTTGGAGCTATGGGAGACTCAATGTCTGCACAGTGAAGGATGGATATGATAAGATCATTCTAGAGCCTCCTACTCATGCATATCAGGTTGAGGACTGGAGAAATATTTCGTAGTCCAAGGTTTTTCCGAAAGTAAATTTTTTTGCCTGGGTGCCCATTCACGTGCCATATTTGGGAGAGAAGTTTTTATATTATAAAATTCGAGTTAATAGTGATTTGAGTCATATTAATATTTGGGAAAGGTGGAAGAGGGGTAGATTTAAATCTAAAACTCTGTATCAGTTGGGAGCTTAAATTACACTTCATTTGGTGGTACGTGTGGTTGGAGAGAAATGGCAAAATTTTTAGAGAAACCTTTTCATCTTTAGATGGAGTTTGGCAGGTCATTTGGAGCAAAGTCACAAAAAATGTGGCAATATATGCTAAAGAGGAAACTCAAGATTTTATAGGGACAATGGAGAAGGAAGTTGAAGTGCAAGAGGGACAAGACAAAGCTAGTTGGAAACCAACCCCAAAAGGTTGGATTAAAATTAATACTGATGGAACCGCAAAAAGACAATTCAGGTAGAGCTGAAATCGGAGTTTTTTATAAGAATAATGTTGGGATAATGCTCTATTGGAAACTACAAGTCCTAGAAAGGGCCATGAACAATGAAGCAAAATCCTTAGCTATCAAATCTACTTATATTTGGGTAGTAACATGAGGTTATAGGAGGATAATACTAGAATTAGATTCTCAAATAATGGTAGGAGCTCTGGATTACATGAGGAACTTTTCTTTGAACACATGGAGGTTGAGGATTCTTGTAACACAAATTAAGGAATTGTATAGGGAATTAGATGATGAGATTTCAGCTTATGTGAGTAGATATTTAAATAAATTGATAGACTTCCTTTCTGAGATGGATACGAAGAAGGAGGTAGGGATTCAGTGGCATATTGACATGACTATCGAGGATGAGATGATTAGGCAGGTTGGTGAGAAAATCTAGTTTTTAGCTAATTTGGATAGCCATTGTAGAAATATGGTTTAGGAGATTTTTTTTATTAGTAACGGGTTTTATAAGGGATCCAAATCCTTATATACAATCTATAAGGAGGATCTCATGAAGGTTTGACTCCCTATAGAACAAGCCAAAATTAGGCCAAACACATGGTACATAAGCTAAAAAAACAACCTAGATTATTACAAAACTGCCTATGGGCACAAAAAAAAAGTGTGAGGTTCTACATCCTATCCTTCTTTTGCAAGTGCCAATGTGCCACCTTGGCATATCAGTGTAATAAGGTCCCACAATTCACCTCACATTGTGAGCCATCGTGATCCTTGACATCGTGGCACTATTCAACATTAGTAACTACAAGTTCACTACAAGAATCAACGATGCATTAGGGAAGGTTGCCCTACCATGTCACCAAGGATTGGATAGTTAACCCAAAGTTTGCCATTGTATCTGCCACCCGATTGCCTTCCCTATACACATGTTGAATACACCTATTGTTAATCACCCTTAATTGGACAATGGACTCTTCGATGATTGGTTGCATGTTCCAAGGTGGATGTGAGACCTCTTTCATATAATTTATAGTGTTTAACGAGTCTCCCTCGATTATCAAGTATTGGATATTGAGCTCGATAGCCATTTGGATGCCTCGAAAAGCTACTCGAGATTTTATAAAATTGTTATATTCAACTCCAAGTTTTTCTGCATAAGCCAGGATGAGATGACCTCTATCATCCCTGATTACACCTCCAAAAATTATGTCATCAGGGTTTCCTTCTGATGCACCATCAAAATTTAACTTGAACCACTGAAGTGGATGAGGAATCCAAGAGACAAGGGATCTGTCCACAACAACCTGGGAATGATGATGGGTAGAGTTATACGTCATACTTTAGTAAAAGGAGTTCGGTTACATAAACATATATTTGGTAAATAACACCCTTAATAAGGGTCATCTCATGTGACCTATGACCTCATGAAAGTTAAATTCTACTTTATCTTTTTACCGTTTTAGATAAAGCCATAACAATATTATATATAACATAAATTGAAACTAGAATAACTACTATATATTTTTACCTTTTTAGATAAAGCCATCACAATATTATATATAACATAAATAGCTAAATGAATTCATCATGGGTTAATTATAATCCTTTACTAAAGAGTCATTGTCAATTTTATAAAGAAAAATTCATCATGGTTGTTAATTCATTAATACAGATGAGTGAATTTACAAAGTACTCACTTTCTACAGTATTAATTAAAAGGCTTATGAAGCATCCATAAAGCTTACTTATATTTTGGATAAGAACATTTTGATGTTTTACTTGGTAATTATTTAGTACTATGTGGATACAATATTGGGGATGGTTTATATATTAACTTCTTAGTAGCAAATCCATTTCCTATTAACGATATTGATTAGTATAATGGTCCTCTCCATAGGTCAAACATCCATCCTTGGATATATTTTTGACCTAATTACCTCCGTTCTTATTTGGTTGTCCATTCGGCTATACAATTTTCCATTGGAAGTTGTTCTTGATGTCTTCTTCCCAATTTTTTTCTTTTCCCCACTAGAAAACATTCCTTTCCAGATCTTCTTCTTAGAAGTAGGAACATATGATTGAGAAATTTTGTCTTTTTTATTATTTTCCTTACAATAACTAGCTATTGCCTAAAATCTCTACTCTTGCTTAATTAATTTTTTAAATATTTCCTTTATGGTAACTAGAAAATGAACATCTACTTCATCATGTTTCTTTCCATCCATATAGTCCAAAGTAAGGAGATTTTTTAGGGTTTACACATAGTGTCATTGGTACATCTACGAGGGTTTGCACATAGTGTCATTAGGTTAATTTCTAATTATTTAATATCCAAATATATTCTAATTATGGGAGTTGAGAAGCAAAAGGAAGGTGACTATGGAGGATTAGATCCAAGCCTCAATTCTGGGGTTGATGATGCAAATATTGGGGTAAGGCAGAATGTAGAGGACTTGAGAAAGTATCCTTTTGATCGAAGAGCTCACTCTTGGTCACATATGGTATGGGAAAAGCAAAAATCCTTAGACTTACACTTTGATCTATAGTCGAATAAAGGAAAACTTTTCATTCTTGATGATTTTGTGGATCTAACAGTCATGCAAATAGTAATGAATATTATGGGGAGGGATTTGGGAGCATGACCAAAACTTGATATTGTGATAAAATGAGTAGCAACTAAATAGTAGCCCCAAGGCCACATGGAGATTATGGAAATGCCAAAGACATTCTTTATGGTTAAACTTAAATGTAGTGAGGATACCGATCATATTCTATGGGATAGCCCATGGTTTTATGGACATTGAGGACTCATTTTGTGTATGTGGAACCCAAAATTTGACCCTAAAACTCAATTTTTCACCCAAGAGTCAATTTGGGCAAGGTTGTTGGGTCTACCCTTTTAGTATTATAATGAGGAAATTCTAGCAGGCATTGTAAAGGAAACAAGACATCTTATCACCCTCGACCTTGCAACCTTGGAAAGGTCATGTCTAATATATGCAATACTCTGAATAAATGCAAACATGGGGAAGGAGTTGTTGAGGTCAATTAAACTTATTTTCAAACATGGGGTATGGAATTAGATTATTGAATATGAGAATATCTTGATGAAGTATGGGAGCTATAGGAATTAGGGCATTCATCCAGTGCATCCCAAATCAAAGGAAATCTACCCAACATTAGAAGGTATGGCAAAAGAAGTAATATTTGGATGAGAGCTCCAAGCAGACTACAAAAACTATGAAGTAAAATTTGGATAATAACCAATAGGAAATCCTAAACCATAGGGTTGAACTATATGAGTAGGAGTTTCTCTAGGAGGATCAAATCTTGGAGGAAATCGAGGAGGTATGTATTTAAAAATCCTTCCCAAGGAGTTTGAAGTACCACTATCTAATTCAATTTTCCAATTAGATATTGTTATGCCTAATTCAATTTCCCATAAGCACAATGAAATGAACATTGAAGAAAACATATAGTTGATAGTATGTGCTAATTCAAATGAGAAATACCATCATACAAATTTAGAGATTGTAAACCAAGAGGAGGGTAAACAGACTAAGAATCTAGGGGACTCAGATAACATAGGTCCAACCCCAAGTCAGCGGGCCAAAAATAAAAAGAAGGGATGGATTGATGTAAGGGTGAAAAAAAATATATAGGGCCAACTAATCAAGAGATCATAGAATGGGAAACTATGGAAAAAATTGTAGATGAAACCCAATCTACTTTAACCCTAGGTGGGAGGAAAATATTGACTAGGGAGCCTAAGAAATGAGATTGCTATTCTAGAATACAAGGGGACTCAATATCCCTAGAACACAAAGATTGGTGTATACATTAAAAATTGATAAAATTTCTTAGTTTATTCTACTCCAATAAACTAAAGTGAATCAACATATAATAGAAGCTATTAAACAACAAATATGGAAGGAGATAAATTTTATCACAAGCCCTACCTCAGGAGATTCAAGGGGGTTACTTTGTCTATGGGACAAAAATAGATTTGAAGGTAGATAAATAGTAAAGTTAGAGAGATTCGTGTCCATACTTTTGTATTGCAAGGAAATTAAAAAGTAGTGGATATTTACAAATGTTTATGCCTTGAATACTATAGTGGAGAGAAAACACCTTTGGAACAGTCTAAGCCAACTCAAGGAAGCTTTTAGGGGTATCCCTTGGATTCTAGCTAGAGATTTCAATTCCCCTTTAAACCAATTAGATAAAAATGGAGGTAATCCAACAATATTTGAAGGAATGATAGATCTTGCCTAGATTATAAATGGCAACAAACTCATGGATTTTGATCTTATAAGGGTAAGATAGACATGGAGCAATAGATGTATTGAGGAGTAGCTAATATAA
This sequence comes from Wollemia nobilis, assembly GCA_028583015.1. Classification (NCBI taxonomy): domain Eukaryota; kingdom Viridiplantae; phylum Streptophyta; class Pinopsida; order Araucariales; family Araucariaceae; genus Wollemia; species Wollemia nobilis. The sequence continues at coordinate 2,775,204 of JAQPPZ010001870.1, forward strand.
ATTAAATTAGATTGAGTTTTGATATCAAAGGAAGGCCTTTATTCCTTTGGTGATACTACCCTTTTATCTCTTCCAAAAGCATAATCAAATCATAGTCCACTCTTATGGGAGATTAAAGGCACAAACAAAATCTTCAAGAGCCCTTTTAGGTTTGAGATGATGTGGCTGAGGTATGAGAATTTGGAGATCCAAATTTATAATTTGTGGAAGACTAATTTCTTGGGGGATAAAATATCCCAAGTTGCTAAGAATATGAGATATACCAAATAGAATCTAAAGCAATGAAAAAAATTGGTGTTTGGTCATCTCTTCATTAATAAATATGAGCTAAAAAAACAATTGTAGTACATTGAGATAATGGTGAACAATGATGGTTTACCTGTAAAATTAAGGGATAAGGAAAGAAAGGTGCTTGCTCAGTATTATAATACTTTAGCATGTGAGGAAATTTTTTGGTGCCAAAAATCTAGGATCTCTTGGCTTAAATAGGGAGATTGTCATACAATTTTTTTTAACATTTCAACATTGAGACATAGAAATAGTAACAATATAAAGGGAATTGCAAGAGAAAAATATTAGTTATGGAGGATATAATAAAAATTAAAGAAGCAATAAAATTCTTCACAAATCAGATTAGTACTTTTGACCCTTAGAATGAAGAAGCTATGAACTCTATGCTATAGAACATTCCAGCCTTGGTTACTAATCAGATGAATGATTACATTTTGATCCCCCTCAAAGATGAGGAAATCTAAATATCTATATTTGATATTAGTGGGAAAAAATCCCCTGGGTCTTATGGATTCTCGATAGGATTTTTTAATATTTTTGGCATATTGTAGGAATAGATATCATAGTAGTGATGAAAGAGGTTCAAAGAACTAAGCATATTTCAAGAGATGTGAAATCAAATTTCTTGGACCTTATTCCTAAGGTGGTTGGGACAATATCCTTCTCTGAATTTCATCCTATAAGTCTCTACAACATTTTGTATAAGATCATTTCCAAAATACTTACAAAAAAAATTAAGGTGGTCTTTCCATTAATCATCAAATTGCAATAAGCGGGATTTATTAATGGGCAACAAATTTTAGATGTCATTATAACCATCCATGAAATCATCCAATCAATAGAGATAAGTGGTGGGGAAGGCATTCTCATCAAGTTATACATAAACAAAACCTATGCTAGAGTGTCATAGGACTTTCTTATTAAGGTAATGGTAAATTTCAGAGTCCACCAAGAATGGATAGATTTATTGATGACCTACTTCACATCAACCATGTTTTTAGTTATTATCAATGGAGCAGTGGTTGGGTATTTCAAAAGAAAGAAAGTACTCCACTAGGGGGACCCTATGTCCCTTTATTTTTTCATAATCTTAGCATAGGTCCTAGGGAGATCCTTCTCAAAGGCTACAAAGGAAATAAAGGTGGAAGGTGTTAGACCTGCTTCAACTCTAAGCCTAGTTTTGCATCAATAGTTTGTAGATGATGCCATCATCACATCAATATTACCAATCTCATAAGAAAATGAAATTAATACAATATTGAAGAGGTATGAACAAGATGTCATGACCCTCCCATGGACCCATTTTGTCATATAAAGGATTTATGAACCTAAGTGTTATTTTGATAACAATATTTATGATTTTTGTTATGTTTTGATGACAAGTGATATGTTACTAATAATTTTGCATATTGCAGGGAAAGATACCTTGGCATAAGGATGAAAATTTGAAGGCTAACATAGTCAAAGTAATTTGACAAAATATATATATATATGTTAGATATAGTTTGTTTTTTCCTAGATTTGCTATATCCTTCTAATATTTTTATTTTAGTATCATGCTGACATTTCTAATAAGTTTTATAATAGATCATGATGAGAGTAGAAATGTCTAAAGTAAATTTAATTAAAATATTTATAAAAATAAAATTAAAGGACATTAATATTTATTTACCAAGGAAGAAAGAAGTAATGTTTTTCCACAAAAACTAAGAGACAATGTGGTTGGTGGGTAGTTGAGATTTTGTTATCTATAGCGATTTCTCTCAAGCCTTATCTTTATAACCCCTTGAAGAGAGAAATAAAGGGGAAGTACATGTGACTTAGTTTTGTTTTAATAACAAGAACACAAATAATTTATATAAGTCTTGGGAACATCTAAAGAGAGAAAAGCATAACAAGATATTAGTTTGTCAATGTATACAAGCATCTCATGCATATTGATCATACTCTAAAAATTCAAGGTACTCTCCTTGTGAATGTTGTAGTAGATGCTCCAAAAATTTTAGAATTAACATCATGTTTTGGTTTACTTCCTTCTAGTTTGGATAAAAGATATTTGAGGGCTATCCAAGCTCCTCCTCTACACCTATGTGATTCCTAAGAATGAATACCAAAATAAAAAACCACATCAGGATCTTTCTCACGCAAGTAAATAAGCCCTATTTTCTACAATTTTGTTGTATCTATCCTTGTGTAGTGCTTAAATATATATGGACACCTATAAATATGTTTGACAATGTTTTGATGCAGAAAAACATAGCTAACACTGCACAGTCTAGGAAGGAATGAAAACTTATATTTTCAAGCAATGAATGTGCTTTTATTTTAAAACTTGAACCTTACATTTATTTCATTATTCTAGTTTTTAATATAGAATCACCACATGCCCAAGGTGAATTAGCTTGAATGGAATACATTGTTATGACAAAACCATTACTCTTGTAAGGTCTTTTATATTATCTATTTCATTCAATGAACACCCATAGGTAGAGGTCCTATAATATATATTATAGGTTTCATAAAAAGGGCCTAGCTTGATTCAGAGAATGGGTGGGACCCACACGCCCGTTCAATGCCATGAAAAAATTAATCAAACCTAGGAAAGGATTTATAAGTGATTGAGTTTGTTCTGAAATGAGTCTTAATTCAAAATTTTAATATGTTGGATTCGGTTATGTTAAGAGAATCCAATATAAAAAAAATCAAGTGGAATGAATCATAAACTTTAAGTTAAACCATTTCATGAGAATATGATATAAGAATTGGAAGTGATAATATGATATAAGACTTGGAAGTGATAATATGATATTTAAAACTTTAAACCAAGGGTATTCTAGTTTTATTAAATACTATTATATTTTTATTTAGTATGCGATGGAAAAATCCCAAATAGAAGAGCTTATAAGATATAAAATTTTGAAATTTTATATTGAGTTTTAGTTTTATTGGATAACCCCCGTAGAACTACATAGTTATGTATGGATAATTTATTTTGGGATTAAATTGAAATGGCCATTGTAATATGTTAAAATTTAAGTTGATAATGATACTTTTGAAATGGTTTTTATGGAATATTCTTTTTAGAGAAAGTTGTAATTATTTTTTGCTTAGGATAAGCTTATTAAGATGAATGCAAGTTTTACCAGATGGATTATTTTATTAATATAATATGAGTAACTTAGCATGATGTTTTAAGTAGTAATAGGAGCTATTGTGAAATTATTAATGAAATATATAATTAAATGACAAGACATTTTTGAACGAGAAACCTAAAGTATTATATTAATGAGGGTTGGGCATGAAGCCATTGTAAAGGAAAGGAACTTATGGGGGTTCCATATTTACCCTAATGTAAGGATATATTTCAAAAAAACACTTCAAAATGAAAGATGTTCCTTGATGAGAGGGAATCGTAGGATTCCCTTGGTTTGTAAAAAGTAGTTTGAAAACCTTATAGAAAAATATCATAAGAATTGTAGAAATTCTTATGTAGCCATTTTGAATATGAGTCAAAGGAATAACATAATTCCTTTTTGTAGTTTGGCTAACATATTTGCAATGAAAATAAATATGGATAGAGGCTAGGTTTTCTCTCTGGATAGGGTTACCAGGAAAAATTATGTGTCTATTTGCGTATCCTAGTAGTACTTGATAAGATTTGTTTTCAAACATTTAATGTTTTATTGTTATAAATTTTATATAAATATCGAATAAGAATGTTCATTTTAAATTATGCTTTTAAGAAAAAGAAATATGAATGTTTGTTTATTTACTTTTATATCTTGTAATGGAATATGGATCATGCAAATATTATTATTAAATAATGAGATAAAAGGAAGAGTATTATTGTTTCTTATGTTCACTTAGGGGATTGGGGTTTCTATAATTAAAAGAAAACAAATATACTTGACTTTATTATGCTAAAATGTAGTAAAGATACCTAAGGACTAGAACTAAAGGAAATTAATGAATCCCTTAGGGTTACAATGGGAACTCTGGTAATGGGATAGTGAAGTGATATCCAATAGAAAAAGAGCATAAATTTTCATTGTAACTAAATCCTTATGATGGATTCTCCAATAGTTATCAAAATACCCATGTGAAATTGAAATTTCATGCAAATTATAGTCAAAGGGTCTTGAGAGAATGTGGAAGGACACCTATAAGAGATATCATTTGGTATGGTAGTTATTGGAAAACCTCGATTGGTTTAAGGCCATCTAAATGGGATGTGCCACATAAAATGACAATCACCTTCATTAATCTAAATGAACCAGATTAATTATGCGCAACAATTTTATACTAAATGATGTGTGTATAAAACTATAATAATTTTTCACCTATATACTAGTGAATACTGATAAACACTAGAGAGGGAAATTGTGTCCATTTTTTCAACTGAATGAGATAGGGTGAAACCTCATGTTGTGGTCAATAAGTCCTTCTAAAGACATAAATAAAATAGGGTGATCACACAAAGGTGTTCTTTAAGGTATATGGGTAGTGTACAAGGTAAACCTTAAAATTATCATGGGATATTGGCCAATCTTGTCCATCCGAGGGATGTTGCAACATCTAGAGACTTGCAATGTAGAAAATATTCTATGGAATTTATCTATACTGTCTTAGTCATAACTTAAGAAGAAAAAAATTTAAGGTAGAAAATATGGTTATTACAGTTGGTATTAGAGCATGGTTGTAGGTCTTTATAGCTCCCTAAGATGAACTTTTGATGTAGGGATAGAAGACTATATTGGAAAAGAACCTAGCCATAACTTGTTATTGATGCACACCTTAGGAAATATGGAATCTTCCTATGGGAATGGCGGATGATAAAATGTAAACTAGACCATTGATCAAAGGACTGATATTACTCTTGGTAAAACATATTACTGAAAGTAAGGGTGATAAATGATACTCTTTGACTGAATAATAAAGAGTAGTTGATAGTATTGTTTGAAAGATAAAATAAACTATTCAAAAGGAATTTTGAGAATAATACCTAATATGAGATATTTGAATATCCAAGGACAATGACTCCTGGAGTAGGACAAGATATGAGTGAGTCAACACTCTAAGAGGACATCTTAGAGGTATTAATTAGATATGTGGAGTATTTCACTAGTATGATCTTCCTCATGCAATAATAGTTAGACCAGTATAGATAGGCGTTAGACACTTTAGTAAGCCTGAATACTTCAACCAAAGTCTTATAAGGAGTAGACGTGTCTATTGCTATAATGAAAATCAAAGAATAATTGTATCTAAAGGACCACAGCAATTAGCGAGATAAAAGCGATAGACCCAAAAATATCAAGATCTCTCCACCACAAAAATAATCTACGTCAGTTCAACCCAATCAAGCAAGGATGAAGAAGTAGAAAAGGTCTTGTGATATAGCTAGATAGATAGAAATAAACTCACAGATAAATAACTCTTACTTAAATTATGTGACACTGATAGAAGAATATCATAGGATTTTAAGGAAAAGAAATAATGTAGGATTCAATAAATGGAAAAAGGAACAACATAAGAAAAATAAGAATAAACTTCATTCAATAAAGAAGAAGAAAAAGACTTCTGACAAGGATTCTCAATAATCTGATGTGGTACCCATAGATTTGCCTAAGAAATAGAAATGGAGTAAACACACAAGACCCAAAAAAGGGTGTTATACATGTGGAGGACCTCACTACACCAATCAATATCCATAGGAAGTTGGATCTAGTAAACATTTAGAAGAACCAAGCTATGCAAAAATAAATGGATAGGCTACCCCACTCCTTCTGAAATGTATGATCATTAATTTTAATATTTGATAGATATTAGAGCAATAAATATCTGCAATTTTTCTAGTTTGGTTAGGGATACTTCAAAAAGACCAGGATTCTTGGTGGAAGGGTGGAAAGTAGAGTATGGTTCTAGAAAAGCCTACTTCAGGGATCAATGTTATCCTGATGAACAAGTCATCTTACCCAATGGTTCCATAAATTGGAATCTATATGTAGATCCCCTCCATGTATTTGATATTATTTTAGGGATGGATTGCTTTATGGTTCAATAATATATAATAAACTTCCATGAATAATGGATCAAATACACTAGTAGAGATAAACAACAAAGGTGAATCATTAGTGAATAAGGTTCATTTCAACCACTATTACTATCAACAATGCAATTAAAAAAAATACCATGAGAAAGGGTGAAATGATTTTCATAGTCAAATTTAACGTAGTCGAGACTAATGAAAAGAAGGAAGTATTTGATAAACATCCATTGTTGTAGGAATATAAGAATGTGTTCCCTAAATATTTGTCTAGGTTATCGCTAAAAAGAGAATTTGACTTCACTATACAATTGATTCTTGGAATAGAGCCAATACATAGAACCCCATATATGATGAATCCTATAGAAATTTAAGAATTGAAGGTACAACTCCAGGGGTCGTTAGAAAAAGGGTTGATAAAACCTAATGTGTCACCTTGGGGTGCACTAGTTATCTTTGTGAAGAAGAAATATGGATCATTTAGATTATGTATTGATTATAGAATGTTGAACAAAGTGACCATCAAGAATAGATACCCTCTACCTAGAATAGAGGATTTATTTGACCAGTTGAAAGGGGTAACCATATTATCCAAAATTGACTTAAAATAAGGATATCATCAACTAAGAATTTGTGAGGAAGACACTCACAAAATTACCTTCAAAACTCGATATGGGCACTATAAATTCATAGTATTACCCTTTGGTCTATCTAATGCACCAAAAAACTTCATGAATCTAATGAACAATATCTTCAAAAGATAGTTAGATCGGTTTGTTCTGATATTTTTAGATGACATTTTGATATACTCCAAGAACAAGGAAGAACATGATAAGCACATAAGAATAGTGCTTGAGTTATTACAAGAGAACCAAATTTATGGTAACCTCTCAAAATATGACTTTTATGTCCCCGAGGTACAATATCTTGAGCATATTATTTTTTTTGATAGGATAATAGTGGACCCAAAGAAAATAACGGCCATTATGAGTTTGCCATGACCCACCAATATGATGGAAGTATGAAGTTTTATGGGTATCATAGGCTACTATAGACGCTTTTTGAAAAATTACTCTTAGATTACCTACCCTATCACAAATATTCAAAGAAAGGGAAAGGTATTTATATGGACAGATAAATATGAGGTAGCCTTTGAGTTCTTAAAATAAAAACTCACCACTGCACCCATTCTAAAAATACTAAATCCACAAAGAAAATTTTTAGTATGTATGGATGCATCATTGGAAGGATTAGGAGGGGTCCTATCCTTGGAAGAATCAATAGTAGCATATGAATTAAGGAAACTCAATAAAATTGATTTAAACTATGCTATGTATGACTTGGAACTAGCAGCAATAGTGCATACCCTTAAGATGTGGTGACACTATCTGTTAGGAAAATTGTATGAACTTAGAACCGATCACTAGAGTTTGAAGTATATCTTCACTCAACCAATGTTGAACGTAAAATAGAGGTGGATTGAGTTCCTAGCAGAATATTATTTTGGTATATAATATATCAAGGGTATGGAGAACAAATTCATAGATGACTTGAGAATATGAAGGCATATAGCTACTATAAACCATAGCCATGTAGACTTGATGGACCAAGTTAGAAAGATGCAAAGACAGGATCATTTTACAATGAGATCCAGGTAAATATTGCATGAACCCCTGAAGAAAATAAGGATTATAGCATTAAATAAGGAATCTTATGTTTTAAATATAGGGTGGTCATACCAAAAAAAGGTGACTTAAGGAAAATGATTATGTAGGAGGCACATATATCTCCTTACTTTTTTCATCCTAGAGGGGTCAAACTGAGGGAAAATATGAAGAAGATCTTTTAGACTAAAATTAAGAAGGATATAAATGAATTTTTTGCTATAGGTATGGAATATCAAATGGTGAAGGATCAAAACTGATATCCAATAGGATATTTATACCCACATGATATACTTGTTTAGAAATGGTAAGTGATATCCATGGATTTTATTATGGGATTTCCTAAGAATAGATTTCAACATGATGCAATCCTTGTGGTAGTGGATAAGTTGACCAAATTTTCCCACTTCATTCCCAAAAGTACTAAGGATGATGCAGTTGTAGTGGTTAAAAAATTTGCCAAGGAAATATTCAAGATGCATGGTTTCCCTGAAGTAATTATATCTTATAGAGATTCTAGATTCACATCTACATTTTGGCAAGCCCTACATCAAGCTATAGGTACAAAACTAAATATTAGTTCTACCTACCATCCTTAAACCGATGGTAAAACTAAAAGGGTCAATCAATTTTTGGAGGACATGCTTCACATGTATTGTATGGATAAAAAATCTAAATGGGAATATTTTCTGCACTTAGTTGAATTTACCTATAACAATGGTCATCATGCTTCTTTGGAAATGTCTCCATTCAAAGTGTTGTATGGTAGAAGATGTTGAAAACCCATCTCATGGGATAATCTATAAGAATGAATTGCCATTGAATCAAATGTGGTTCAAGATATGTAGGAATAGTTAAATATGATTAGACAAAGACTTAAGAAAGCCTCTAATTGCCAAAAGAGTTATGCTGATAGAAAGAGCACACTCAGAGAATTATCTATAATATTCTAAAAGTAAAACCCATAAAGAGTGCTATCAAATCAACCAAAATTAATTCTATATTTGTTGGACCCTTTGATATTATCAAGAAGATTAGTAAAATTGCCTATTATCTCACCTTTCCCCCTAACCTATCTAAGACCCATGATACTTTCCATGTATCCATATCTAGGAAGTATGTAGTTGATATTGACCATGTATGGAATTTATCTAACTTGCAGATAAGTGACCCTACAACAAATGAAGTAAAACCAATAAGGATTTTGGATTTTTATTCCAATAATATGAGGAACCAAAATTTAGAGCAATGTAAATTCTAGTAGGATTGGTACTCAAAAAATAACACTACTTGGAAAAAAGTAGCCGATATGCAAAAACATTTTTCATAATTATTAGAATGAATATAATGTAATTTTTTTGTGGTCTTAATGTAGGTTACCAATGAAAACATAGAGGACTGTGTTTAATCCAAGGGGGTAGTATGTCATGACCCTCCCATGGACCGACTTTGTCATATAAAGGATTTACAAAATGAAGTGTTATTTTGATAACAGTATTTATGATTTTTGTTATGTTTTGATGAGAAGTTATATGTTACTAATAATTTTACATATTGTAGGGAAATATACCTTAGCATAAGTATGGAAAGTTGAAGGCTAACATAGCCAAAGTAATTTGACAAAAGATATATATCTATGTTAGATATAGTTTTTTTTTGCCTAGATTTTATATATCATTTCGATATTTTTATCTTAGTATCATATTGATATTTATAATAAGTTTTTTATTAGATTATGATGAGATTATAAAGGTCTAAAGTAATTTTAATTAAAATATTTATGAATAAAAAAATTAAAGTACATTAATATGTTATATACCAAGGAAGAAAGAAGTAATGTTCTCCGACAAAAACTAAGATACAATATGGTTGGCAGGTAGTTGAGAGTTCATTATAGCGAGTTCTCTTAGACCTTGTCTTTATAACCCCTTGAAGAGAGAAATAAAAGGGATGCATATGTGACTCAATTTTGTTTTGAGAATAAGAACACGAGAAATTTAGACAAGGCTTAGGGAAATCTAAAAAAATGAAAGCACAATGAGAGATTATTTCATCATTGTATACAAGCATCTCCTGCATATCGATCATACTCTAATACTTCAAGGTAATCTCCTTGCCAGCATTGTAGTAGATGCTCCAAAATTTATAGAATGAACAACATGTTTTGGTTTAGTTTCTTCTGGTTTGCATAAAATATTTCTAAGTGCTATCCAAGATCCTTCTCTACATCTATGTGATACCTTATACTTAATACCAAAACATAGAACAACATCAAGCTCTTGCTCATGCAAGTAAATAATCCTTGTTCTCTATCCTTGTCCAATGCTTAGATCTATGTGCACACCTGTAAATATGCTTGACAACAAACATAAATATCTTCCTTTAGCTATGTTTTGATGCAGGAAAATATAGTTGATGGTGCACAGTCTAGGAAGGAATGAAAACTTATATTTTCGAGTAGTGAATGTACTTTTGTTTTAAAAATCGAACCCTACATTCATTTCATATTTCTAATTGCAATATAGAATCACCATGTATCCAAGAAAAATTAAGTTGAAGGGAATATATTGTTATGACAAAACCATTACTCTTGTAAGGTCTTTTATGTTCTTTATTTTATTCAGACCATAGGTAGAGGTAATAATATATTTAATATATTTCATAAAAATGTCCTATCTTGATTCAAATAATGAGCGAGATCCATGTGCCCATTTGATGCCATGAAAAATTTAATCAAACCTGGGGAAGGATTTATAAGTTATTGAGTTTGTTCTTAAATGAGTTTTAATACAAAAGTTTAAGATGTTGGTTTTGGTTATGTTAAGATAATCCAATATTAAAAAAAAAAGTGGAATGCATCATAAAATTTAGGTTAAACCATTTCATGAGAATATGATATAATACTTGGAAGTGATCATATGATATTTAAAACTTTAAACCAAGGGTATTCTAGTTTGATTAAATACTATTATATTTTCATTTAGTATGAGATGGAAAAATCCTAAATAGAAGAGATTATAAGATATAAAAGTTTAGAATTTTATATTGAGTTTTAGTTTTATTGGATAACCCCTGGAGAACTACATAGTTATGTGTGGATAAATTATTTTAGGATTAAATTGAAATGATCATTGTATTATGCTAAAATTTAAGTTGATAAGTATACTTCTAAAATGGTTTTTATGGAATATTTTTTTTAGAGAAAGTTGTAATTATGATTTGCTTAGGATAAGATCATTAATATGGATGCAAGTTTTGCCAAATGAATTATTTCATTAATAGAATATAAGTAGATTAGCATGATGTTTTAAGTAGTAATAGGATATATTGTGAAATTAATAATGAATTATTTAATTAAATGAGAAGATATTTTTGAATGAGAAACCTAAAGTATTATATTAATGATGGTTGGGCATGAAGCCATTAGAAAGGAATGTTTATGAGGGTTCCATAATGCAAGAAAATATTTCAAAAGAAGACTTCAAAATTAATGATGATATTTTATGAGAGGGAATTATAGGATTCCCTCACCTTTGTAAAAAGGAATTGCAAATCTTGTAGTGAAATATCATAAGAATTATGGAAATTATTATGTGGCCAGTTTGAATATGAGTCAAACGAATAACAAAATTTCTTCTTGTAGTTTGGCTAATAGACTTGCAATGAAAATAAAGATGGACAAATTTTTGAGGTTAGGTTTTCTCCCTGGATAGGATTCCTAGGATAAATTATGTGTCTATTTCTGTATCTTGGTAGTACTTGGTAATATTTATTTTCAAGCATTTAATGTTTTATTGTTATGAATTTTATATAAACATGGAATAATAATGTTCATTTTAAATTATGCTTTTAAGGAAAATAAATATGGATGTTTATTTATTTACTTTTATTTCTTGCAATGGAATATGGATCATGCAAATATTATTATTAAATATGAGATAAAATGAAGAGTATTATTGTTTCTTATGTTCACTCAGGGGATTGGGGTTTTTATCATTAAAATAAAATAAAGATACTTGACCTTATAATGCTAAAACATAGCAAAGATCCCTAAGGACCATAACTAAATAAAAATAATGAATCCTTTAGGGTTACAATGGGCACTTTGGTAATGGGACACTGAAGTGATCTCCAATAGAAAATGAGTATAAATTTCCATTGTAACTAAATCCTTATGATGGATTCTCCAACAAAAAGTGAGATATCCATGTGAAATAGAAATGTCACACAAATTATGGTCATAGGATATTGAAAGAATGTGGAAGGATACCTATGATATATGTCATTTGGTGTGGTAGTTATTGGAAAACCTCGATTGGCCGTAGGACATTCAAATAAGAGGTGCCATATAAAGTGATAGTCACCTTCATTAATATGATTGAACCATGGATTAATGGTGCACAATAGTTTTATGCTAAATTATGTGTGTGTAAAACTATAAGAATATTTCACCTACATACTATTAAAGACTAACAAACACTAGAGAGGGAAATGACATCCCTTTTCTAAATCGAATGAGATAGGGTGAACCCTCATGCTATGGTAAATAAGTCCTTCTAAAGAAATAAATGAAATGGGGTGACCACACAAATGTATCCTTTAAGCTATATGGGAAGTGTACAAGGTAATCCCCAAAATTATCATGGGAGATTAGCCACTCTTGTCCACCTGAGGGATGTTGCAACATCTAGAAAATTGCAATGTGGAAAATCTTCTATGGAATTTATCTGGACTGTCTTAGTCAAATTATAACTTAAAAAGAAAAATAATTGAGGTAGAAAATAGGGTTATTACACAAGAAACATGTAACAACCTAAAATTCCACACTTTTTTTATTCCTTAAGGACATCAACCCTCTCACAACCCAATTCCTTTCCAGCCTCAATGACCCATAGAAAAGTGTTTAAGTTTCTAAGAGAGTTCATTAATAATTCTAACTAAACCCAGTTACCACCTTCCTCTTTCTTCCTTTGAAAAGGAATTACCTATAGACCCACATATCTATAAAATTCATTCAATGTAGGAGCATACCTTCTATGTCTATTGAAAGGTAATGCTTAGCTCATCCCTCTACATAAGTCACTTAGTGAAGATATATTCATTTTTTATCCATTGAAAAGGTCTATGCATATTTCCATAATCCCCATTGGTCCTTCAATGGGTTACTCTGTACTATAAATGACTGATGTACTCCTTTTAATGATATGGCCTTCTTGGTAGCAACCGATTCTTTTTAATCTTATAGTTAGATAACCATGTCCATTGTCTCTTGGTTTAGTTCAAAATTTTATTAAACTAATATCCTAGGCTTATTTTATTTGGTGCATCATTCTCATAGCTCAAGAGAGTGGGTATTTTGAGAATGGGTCTGTACTCCAGTTTAGATATGCCATCCAAATGCCTAGGCCATTTTAGTCAAGCCTTTACCGATCCATGCAAGCTCATAGCTCACAGTCATCTATGTTAATTATTGGTGAGTTCGAATGAATTCACTCTAACATATCTATTCCAAGTGAAGTTGCACCACTAGTAAAATTACCCATAATACCTTTTCATCCAGTCTAGAAATAATAAATTTTAACACTTACAAGTCGTTTAGCAATTTGATAAAAAATGCATTCATGGGAACAACAAGGATTCTTTGCCCAATAAGATTATAAATGGATTTAACATTTACTAAAAGCTTCCATGAACACAATCATAGATGATTCTTCAAAATTAAAACACAAGTTCTTTTTAAAATCATCAATCAACTATTTACCATATACATATTACATATCCACAAACTAGAAAAATAAGTGAAGAAATCTTTCAACCAAAATCTAATTTTTATAATATCATGGATAGTTCGTTACAATAGCGTAGTTTGAAGACATCCACTATCATGGAATTTATAATTTAGATTATCCATATAATATCTAATTACAAACTCCTTTATAAAAAAATTGTAATCTTAAACTCTCCTACAAGACTACCTAATAAAGAAGAGGATATATGATGCTTCCAATACATGGTAATACCAAAATTTCTTGATAAATTAGTGAGAGAATTTCTCCAAAATTCTATAAAAATCACACCATAAATGCATTACTATTCAGAACATCTTGTCATTTTCATAAGAATAATTCTCAGCACACTCGAACAAAAACATCTTGGTTGCCATAAAGGGATTTTCCATCCATCAGGATCAAAGATGACACCCAATCAAAATATCTCAAGGCTAGAACACATATATTTTTCTTTAAAATATAAACTTCACACTAAAACCCAAGTCTAATTTTCTAACTTCATTCTACCAAAGCATTTCAAGTTTGTCACACAAGCAATTCATCACAGATAACATTCCACAAGAGAAAGGCAATTTCCCAAACCAAACTGCTCAAATTAGAACCCCATTCACTTTTCCTTTTAAACAATCAAGATAGAGAGCATATACAAAATTCCCATTCGAGCTACTTCCTCCATTTTCCAACATGTCAATTTCATTATAAGTTTTTACGTACACAACAATAAATATGGAGGTGAAAATCCAATTTTCATTGTCTTTCCCAATGAAAACCAGCAAGCATGGTTTTTGAAATAAAAGTAGCATTGATGCAACCATAGTAAATTGGTATAAATAGCAACTTCAATCAAACATTAATCTTCAAAGTAAATCAAATGAAAGTACTTTTCTATATTTCCACAATCTGCAATTAATGAAACCTATTTTCATTTTTATTCAACAATGACAACAGGAATCCAACCCCTAAAGACCACTGGTCGACTCTTAATTGAATTTTCCATAGAATTCATAATTGAAGCAACACAATATTAAAAAAATTGTTCTTCTTCAGTGAGTTCTACTTGATAAAACAACATCAATCTTTATGCTTCCTACCTACAACTTGACCTTCATTTGTCACCTGTTTATTTCTTCTCTCCTACATTCTTCTTTTTCCCACAATCTCTCCTCTTCCAAAAAGACCCACTAATTTATTTTCCTTTTACTTACCAAAAAAATTTCCTTCTTTTGAACCTCCCACTCCAAAATGATATCATATTCTATGCTCAACACATTACTCTCTTCCATCCACCATCAAGGATTCCAACTGAATTTCATTAAAAGCAAAGGTTAAGGAACTGTAGCATACAAACTCTCATGATTGATCTCTAACAACCTAAGAAATGCGTTCACATCCTTTATTTTCATAGAAACACGAATAAATAAGCATTTCACATGATTATTCTATGATGAGCAATATTTCTTTTAAGAACACAAAGAAATCACACACGACACTAGAAACATGCTTATAACAAAGTATTATTTATTTTCAAGTTACCAAACTATAATATATTTCAAAACAAACACAAGACTCCATTCCATAGAAACTCAACAACAATAGACAATTCCACAATTATTCATCTTTTAAATCAAAACAACCATTTCTTAGCTAAGCATTCCTTAGCTAAGAGTCAACATAATTAAATTCCTTTTATGCAAGTCATGTTATGCATTCTTCATGAAAGAAGCACTCATTCATATTGCTTCCAGATACTTCGTTGATTAACCCATCACATCATTTCCTGTGTGCTTTCCCTTTATTGGTGAGCAATTCTTTCTACCACCCATACCAACCCTTTTCCTACAAAAAGTGATGTTCCATTAGTAGCATCTTATTATTTCATAAACCAAATTTACAAGGATGTTAGCATGAGAGGATGATCAATAAATCCACCACATAATTCTATCAACAATACATAATTTTCCATGATAAATAAATAGATAGATAGTCCATCATATTTTTCAAAAATAGTACTAACACATTATGTAAACATAAGAAAATTCCATCATATTCGCAAAAGTAGCACTAGCACATCATGAAAACATAAGCAAACCATGAAAAAAAATAATTAGCCAAGGGAAGGTCTTGACACGACATGTTAGAAATTCAAATTTTCTAAGAGCAAAGTCTACATTTTAAACACCCCTGCTCCTAGACAAGTGCAAATAGGTTGAATATTTGGTTGTGGGATCAAATATCTCCCCTCCACATATCTAGGAATACCTTTTTTTAAAGGGAGAATTGTAGAAGACATGTGGAACCTTTTGGTGGAGTGTTTTGCTAAAAAGTTAATAGTATGGAGAGACACACTTCTAAGTCAATAAGGGAAGGCTCAATTGGTGAAATACTCTCTACAAAGTATCCCTATCTATTTTATGTCCCTTTTTAATATATCAACAAAAAATTGTGATTCGATAGATTCAAAGGACTTTCCTTTGGTCTAAAAGGATAAAAAATATCTTCATTTGGTAGCCTGGGAGCATTCCTATTCAAAAAAGGAGGTAGGGGGTTTGGATTTAAGAAGGCCTAGAAAGATGAAAAAAAAATGATGGGAATTCTAGGTTGGGTGTTATCCATAAATGAGGACATTAGATGGGTCAAAATTATTTAGGCCAAGTATTTAATGGATGGTACAAACTTCTTGGATGAAAGAGACCTCGCTAAGGGGTCAAATATTTAGAATAAGCTTCAAGTTATTAGGTCTCTTTTATGGAGTGGAATTCACTAGAATATTGGGGTTGGAAATAGAGTCCACTTTTGGAAAGAATCATGGCTAAAGAATACTCCTTTGAGATAGGACCTAGATTTTTGTGCTCTTGATTAGGGGGTTTCATAAATGTTTGGAACCATGGTTCAAGATTATATGGTAATGGAGAATGAAAGGAAATTGTGGAGATAAATCAGAGTTGAGGGACTAGATCCAAGAAAATATCAAGTAGTTAGGAAGCTAAAATAAATGGTACAGGTATATTTTTTGAACATCTAGGACACTCAAGATACTATGCTATGCAAGAATTAAAAGCAAGGAAACTACACAATAAAGCTAGGTTATTATGCCCTAGAAGGAGAAGCTCAAGGTTGGATGCTGATTTCTAAAGTATGGATTAAATATTTGACATCAAAAATAGCTTTTTCTATTAGTTAATTTTCTAGAATAAAATACTAATGACAAATAATCTTATAAAAAGAGAATTTCAATTCCCTAATAGGTGTATTCTTTGTGGGAACATGGAGGAATATGTTAACCACATTTTTTTAGAGTACTATTTTGTTACATGAGGTTCTAATAAGAATCTTAAACAAATTTTAAGTGTCTTGGTTACTCCCTAAATGCCTACTAGATATCTTCCTTCAGTGGTAAGCCCCCTTCAAAAGTAAGAGACTTAAAACTTTATAGAAATTTAGTTTACCTCATACCCTATGGGTATTATAGAAAGAACACAATATTTATTATTTCAAAGTCAAGAAATGAGATAGTGTCTCTATGGCTAACAAATAAATTTCTTTAACCCTAGAGAACTCCAATATTGTAAACTTGAATGAAGTGTGAGAACTAGAAAATGAAAGATCCATAGTAGTAAATTGGGATCTAGAACCTGTTTTTATAATTATCAATCCTCCTCAAGTATCTTGAGAGCACATATTAAGTGGAAACCTCCCAGTAAATTGGCTTAAACTAAACTTCAATGGGGCTGCCAAAGGGAACCTAGGATTGGTAGGGACTAAAGGCATATTTAGGGGTGAAAGAGATTATATAGTATTGGTTTATGTAGAGGCCCTAGGGGATCTGTCCAGCCATTTTGCATAGGTTAGAGCTCTATTTATGGGCATAAACTTGTTATAATAGTTACAATTCAAGAACCCAATCCTAGAAGGTGTTTCTTTAAATATAATTAAAATAATATAGGAGAATTTGAAGGTAATCTAGAGCATTATTGATTTTATAAAAGGGGCTATACAGAAGATCAAGGTCTTAGAAAAAGTGGAGTTTGTTCAAATATATAGAGAAGGGAATAGAGGGGTAAATTTAGGAGTCCAACAGGAGGGACTTAGTGTTTGGGAAAAGGATTTTCCCCAACAACTCATAAATATTATAAATGAAGAAAAATAGATTTTGGAATAAACCTAGAGACGGTATTTGGGGTTATGTATCCAAATACCTAGACAAATATGAATGAGTGATCCAAGAGGTGATGAAAGGGTGTATATGGATATGTAATAACATATTAGGGACATAAAAAATGGGTGATTTGCTTTGCAATTTTACATTAGTTCTTACCATGTGAGGGAAGAAATATGTTAAAATCTAGGCTAGTTTTATTTTTCCTATAATTTATGTGTTTTTTGGCCTCAAATTCAATCAATGGTACACCCACTACCCTCAAGGAGGAATCCAAGTAGATCTCCATGCACACAAAAATTTGCCTTAATATCATGGAAATAATATCTAAACTATGTGATTGGATGGAAGGGCATGTGAGATTGGATGTAGTGGGAGGAAAATATCAACTAGAGTATTATTATATGATATGGGAAACCACCACCTTGTTTATTCATTCCTATGTGTGGAGTGTCAAGTATAGTGGGGAGTGGAGCATCTTGTAGTGTAGAGGCTAGCCAATTTTTGGACTGTGCAAAGGTGCAAAACGGGTGGCGAACTAAACCAAACTGAGATGGTTAACAGATGCATTTCACATGCTTAGTTTCCTTTCTTCCTATAGGAGGTGTTTTGTTTCTTAGTTATGAGATGGTGTTTCTAGTTTATTACTAGTGTATATTTGTAGTCATGATAGAATGTGTTGAGTGGTTGTGACTTAGAATGCTTTAAGATATTTTGGTTCATAGACATTTTGATTTGCATGGATGTTTTTTTTGGTGGTTTGCAACTTTGAGCTTAATGTAAAATATTTGACTCTCTTGTAAAATATTTGGGGACATTTAAACACCCCTTATCCAACCATAATAAAAAAAATTATATCTCATTAACTTACACACACACACACACACACACACACACACACACACACACACACACACATACATATATATATATATATAGATAGATAGATAGATATATTTTAACCAAATATGATTATTTAATGAATCCCTTACTTCAATATAGGTTCTTATTTATGGGTATGCTTCTTAGGTAGTATCAAAAAATTTACTTCTTATATATGAAAGTATTCTTCATACATATATTGTGACCAGATGATCATTGAATTTCATATTTTATTCACCATGTTTCAAGTCTATTGTTATAATACATTGAGGAATCCTTATAATTGTTACTATAAAAGCACAAAAATATGAGTAATCACCTATCCTACCATAAGGTTGACCATCATGAATGAAAGGAATTTAATATGATCATTTTTTAGCAAACACCTTTGATGTGTTACCTTTAACTCATTTTGCCACTTTGTTATAAATCACATACCATACATAATCTCTTCTAGTGTGAGACTAAATACGTACATGATTATGTAGTATTCATTTACAACTTGTATATCCATTATTGCATTTCATCTAGAATGATCATAAGACCACTACAATCATCAATGTATTATGTATTTAGGTTTTAGGATTTGATGAGACAACATATTTACATTATCTATCCATGTTTATCTCTATTATGTAATACTAAATTTTGTTAAATAATAATTAGGTTAATATACTATAGATATTGTCAAAAAATATTAGTATTAACTTTTATCTACAAATTATTAAAAAAAATTATAACCTTTTTTCCAAAAGTTGAATTATACGTAATAATTGAAGTCTAATTTTTTAGCTTATTTTTTAATTGGTTATATGAGATCGAAACAACCTCATTTATGATACATCATGATCATACTAGTATAGTATTTCAATAAACAACATAATTATCTCTTAAAAATTTGTATTTTTACCACTTGAGCTCATGTCATTTGATAAAATTTTAAATCTACTTTTGTAGTTCCATATTATCACAGTATTTCAACTAGTCATATTATGACAAACATATTCACACACACACACACACACACACAATATATATTATATATATATATATATATATATATATATATATATATATATATATATATATATATATATATATATATATATATAATTCATTAAGAACCTTGTCTTTTTCCTTAAAATTTAAAACTTTTAATCACTACAATTCATAACATTTAATAAATTTTAGATTATTTAAATACATAATTACATACTTTTTAAAAAAAAATTCTATTTAAAAATAATATTCTATATTATTATTGTTTTCTTAAGAAAAGGGGTTGTATTAGAGTCCCCCATTCTAGAAAAATCACAACCCTCTCCTTAGAGCTTGAAAATTTACAAATAGATTCAATTCTCATCTCAACTGAGTTGCTATTGCTAGATACCTAAATCCTTTTTTAATAAAAAAGTTTGAATTCTTGATTTTTCTTTTTTGGATATTCTTCAGTTTTCTTTGTAAATACAAATATTCTAGAATTCAACATCCTTCTTCTTGAAAATTTCCTATAACATCCTTCACAATAACAAAACGTCACCTCTATTGTGTATGCACACCATATTAATAGAGTAATAGTTTCAAAACTTCCCATTATCATAGTTTGCTTTAATCCATATAGACTAATAATTTCCTTCTTGAAGCATAAGTGCAACCACAAGAACTATAATACAAAGTTTACCAATCTCAAAAAGTTGAAATTTCATGACTAAATCTCATCAAGGAATATATGCATAATAACTTTGACCATGGGTCATTATATAATACAAGTGGAATTCATTTTAATCCCAAATAACCAATTAAAAAAATATTTTATTATTTTAATGAGTTATGAAATGAATCTCATTCATATTATAATGATATTTTAACAAATCATAATGGTATTATTTTAATAAATGGTTTAGCAGTCTCAAAAAATTAAAATTTCTAATTCACAATCTATCCCATTATCTAGCCAACAACCAACAACTCAAATAATACATTTAGCCATGAATTCCATATGATATCATCTTCTAGTTCAACATACCAAACATATACTCACTTTGCAAAATCATAGTATACTTTGACAAATTTGTACTATTATTTTCCTCTAATCATTTATTTATAAATGGATCCCCTAAAATATATTGTAATCCTTCAGGTCATTATTTTGAATTTACATCTTTTAGTTTTTTCTTGTTAGCTTTAGCTAAACTTACTACTTTCCCTAACCATGGAAAAAAAAATTAACTTCATGATACTCTATTAAAACCCCTCTATTTTCTAGCCTATATGCACATTTTTCTCTTTTATTAACATATGTGTAAACCCAATTTCTTTAAACTCTATATCAAGGTCTTGTATTTCCATAATTATCTCTTGTATATTCCATGGAGCCTTTAATTTCCTCAAAATTGCAATTATTACTATTAATGAATCTCCTTCCTTTCATATTCTATTCCATTTCATTTGTCTACATAATTTTAATCCTTCCAAAGTTTTCCAAGCTTTAGATTCATTATTTGTCTTAAATCCACTATTGAAAGCATAATGTGACAAAATCTCAACCCTATTATTTTTATTATTCCTCTTCCTCTTGTTCATCTTAGATTTTCATTAGAAGCTCCATCAAAATTTAATTTTACCAACTCTAGTTTCAGTGGTTTCAACTATATATATATATATATATATATATATATATATATATATATATATATATATATATATATATATATATATATATATATATATATATATATATATATATATATATATATATATATATATATATATATATTCTTTCCTTTTGTTTCTCTTGTACCCACCATCATAATTTCAATTGATGACTTGAATCCATCTATCAAGGCTCTCTGATTCAATATTAGGGATTGGTTGAGTTGATAGCGATGATTTAGAATCCTTTATGGCTAAATAAATATTCATTTTCATTACCTCTAAATTTCTCTCCATTCCTTTAACTATTATTCAATTCCTTTCTAGCCATACAATCCAAAGTATTGTATCTTTTGACATATCCCTGACTATTTGTAATGCTTCACTTTTAAAAGTGCTCTGCCATTGCTTTAACCATTCCTTATTTCTATCATTCATCAGCATGCATTTACCAAACATATTGAAAATCCATTTCCATTATTCACAAACTATTGAGCACTATTCCAAGATATGGTCTATACTTTCCTCTGACTTTTTACATAGAACACATTATAAGGGGATATTAAAAATGCTTCATTAGGTTATCCCAAGATAAACATTTTCTATGACCTACTAGCCATACAAATATTTCAACTTTTGGAATGCTTGAGTTATTCCAAATATCTCTCCATACTCTTGGGGTATTCTTATTGTGTCGGTGCTTTACATTATATTTGCTTCTTATTGTATATTCCCCTAAGCTATTCAATTTCTAAATCAAATTATGCTTGACTTCCCTTGAAATAATCATTGTTGTTATCTTTCTACTCAACTACCTCCAAGTCATAATGTCTAGTATACTTGTAAAAAAAATCTTATTTTCATTTATATATTCCTTTATGATCGTTGTACATAATATTTGAAACCCTATCAACATATTTATCTTGAAATAATATCATACATGGTTTTAAAATTGGATCTAGATTGAGTGGTCTTTTATCACACAAAGTATCCATCCAAATAATTTTTTTTTCAGTTCCAATCACCCATCTTAGACCTTTAATCACTAGATCAATTATTTCTTAAAATCATTCTATAGTGCAGGACCATCTAGTAGTGAGAATGCGATAAAGATTAATCTTGGGTCATTGGATTCATTGTACTTAGAATAATTCTTACCCTTTACCTTTGAATCTCTTTGTACAATCTCAAAATTACTTTTACCCTTAGAGCTAAGTTTTCATCTATAAGAACTTTTAAATCAAGACCTCCCCTAGTTTTATCTTCAAACACCTTGCTCCATTTCAATAATAGAAATTTCCTTTTATCATGTAATCCTAACCATAAAAATGATCGCATATTTTTTCCCATAATTTTTGGCATAATATAAAAGAACATGTAACATGTTGAAATGGCTTGTAAGACTAATTTAATTAGTTACACTCTTCCTACTAACAATAACCATCTACCTTTCCATGTTGGTAGTTTATTTTAAACTTTACTTATAATTGGATCTCATAATTCTATCCTAATTCATTTCTCAAATACCCAAGATATATTGCTGGTAAATTTACCTCCTCTTGAAGTAACCTACATATCCTTGCTCTGATTTTAGTTAGAGTGTTTAGGAAAAATATTTTGGATTTTGTTTTACTAACTTTTTTGCTCATCACTTTTTCATAATCCATTATTTAGTTATTCAAAGCTTTGGCCTTGTTTTTCCATTACCTTATAAAAAGGATTGTATAATAAATAAATTGTTGATGGATGATGTTTTTGACGTTATTACTAGCCTTAAGTCTACTTGTTATCCCATATTTGTATATCTTCTTCATATTCCTTCCTAATAAATCTATCATAATAATGAATATATATGGTGATAAAGGATCTCCCTATCAAATATACCTCTTATATTTAAATGATTTTGTTACTAGCCCATTGACCAACACTGAATATGATATTGTAGAGACATAAGCTTTAATTCGTCTAATTCATTTCTTCCCAAATGCAAATATTTTTAATACTACAAAAATAAAATCACATTTAACCTTATCATAGGTTTTATTGATATCAAGTTTTAAGATCAATGCTCTATTTTTAGAAGTTACTAAATGCATTACTTCATGAGCTACTATGATCCCATATAAAATCTATCTCTCTTTCACAAATCCTCCTGGATATTCTAAAATAATGTTGTCTACTAGTGGTCTTAATAGAGTTTCCATCATTTTGGAGATTATCTTATATGCCATATTACATTAGCTTATGGGCTAGAATAAATCAAACAATTTTACATCTTTTTTTGGAATCAGAGTAAGATATGTTGTATTTATTTTATAAGGTATGCAATGTTTAACCCTGGACTGTTTCATTGTCAACATTAAAGAATACTTCACTATTTCATATTTATCTTGATAGAATGCTATAAATATTCCATCCAAACCTAGGGATTTATCCTTATTAGAAGAGAAAAGAGTTGAATGAACTTCTTCCATAGTAATAAGATCCATCAGTTTGCTATTATCTTCATTAGTTATAACTAAACGTACTTCTTACAATAGCTTATCATTAAGAACTTCAATCTCCTTTGATCCTATAATATTCTAGTAAAAATGCCTTGTCTCCTTTCTAATCTTGCTTTGGTATTCAATCCAAACACCTTCTAATTTAATTCTACTACTTTTAGATGTTGATCTTTGTACTAGTGTCATCCTATGGAAAAATAATGTTTTTATCTCCTTTGAACCAAGTTTATCTCAACTTCTATCTTTAAAAATTCTCTTACTCAAAATATTATGATATGTACTAGGCAACTTCTTTTTCTTCGAACTTGGATTATTGTGCTCATCTTTTTGAAAAATTGAAAGTTTCTCTTTGAGTTCTTTCTTCTCATAAATGTTTACAAAAGTGTTCCTATCCCATTCTTTAAGAATAGATGTCATTTATTAAATCTATTTTGGAAGTGTATAAAACCCATTGTTTTCTAAAGAAGACCACATTTGTGCTATCATATCGATAAATTAGGGATGGTCTTCCCACATATGCTCATAGTTAAAATATGATATTTTTTGAATTCACTTACCACCATTTTAACTTTTATTAGCCAATTATTTTAACTAATAATTTTCAAGCTATTAATTTTAGCACAAGTCCCTTCATCTAGCTAATGATATCAAATTATGCATCTATCCAATTTTTCTACTATCAAGTTTTGGTCTATCCTATTGTTGGTCCATGTATAAGTATCCTCTTCAAACTAAACCTCCCACAGATTATTATTTTAAATTAAAGATAAGAATATCTCATGTTGTAGTATATTACATTATTTGGTACAAGCTAATGTACCCCGAGAGTACCTTCTATCATATCCCACCTTGGTATGAATTTTGCCTATCAGACTACACATTGTTATATAAGAATTAATACTTAGCTATGGTGCATTAAATTGATTTAATTGGTTAATTAGGAACTTTTAAATACTAATACTTCAAGGTTCTAATTAAATTTATTATTTTACCTTTTTGATTATATAGGGTAACAATTGGTTTCTTTTTTTTTAATAATGAAGGGCTTTTTACTTAAATAGAAAAGAATGATTATTTATTTATAATAATGAAATACAATTAAAAAGGAATGTTTATTTTTAATAATGAATATATTGGAGTGGGTTTTGAAAGGGACCCAAAACCTTTTTACATTAAGATCAACAAAAAATCTTGATCATCAGACCTACAACAACACAAAAACAAACCTTGGGCCCATAAAGGTAATCCTAGTAAACAAAGGGAACCAATAGGTGGTTTCAATAAGGAGAAACAAACATGGAATAACAAACAAAAAAGAAGAGTTTAGTCCTAAGCTAAATAACCACTGATTGTAGTAGTTTCATCGCTAGTCTTATGGTGATTTCTAAGTTGTCTATAAAGATCATCCGAAACCTTGGAATATTGGTTGTACAAAGTCCAAGAAACTTTGGATGCATTAGCAATAGCTAAAAGCATCGCCACAGTGTTGGAGAAGGGACCAATAATAATATTTTGAAATAATTTGGTTGTGGGATCATCTTTGGAGTTAGATATCTTTGCATTGCAGGGATTGTCATCACACATTATCTTCAAATGGAATCCCTCAAACTTCACCTGCTTCGATCGAGGGAAATCCTAAAAAACATCTATACTAACCTTACGACCAACAAAAAATTCATAGGTGGCTAGGGGATCATAGGTGGGAAAGGTATGGGGGTTATGATTCTAGGGTGGATGGGGTCATAGTGGAGGAAGTGCAAGATGATGGGGTGAGGATTAGTAGGTTGACAAGTGGTAAAGAACATGGAAAACCAAATGTGTATGTGGATAGTAAAAATACTATGCCAGGAAGCCATGGTGAGCTTTGAAAGGGGCTTAGGGTGACATAGGCCAATAATTAATAGAAACATTGATTAAGTCTTGGTAAAAAGCATCACATAAAATTTCAAGGGATTTTGTGCGAAGGCTCAAGTTGGCCATTAAGTCAGCAACACAATTTACCTCCTTGTAGATGTGTTGAATGTAAATGATAGGGTGGATGGAGAGAAACCTCTTGGATTAAAAATTAGTGTTACTAACTCTCCATGCAATACCTTTGTCACCTTTGAGATAATTGATGATGTTCAATGAATCTCCTTCGATGACCATCTTGGAAGGAATATCTTCTAGAATGATAAGTCCTCGACAAAGAGCTCTAGCTTCAACAACATTATTGGTTTATGATCCCAAATTCTTTGCATAGGCAATGATGACATTACCACAATGATATCTAGAAATACCACACCCATATTATTTCCTAGGATTACCCTTAGCAAACACTATCAAAGTTTAGTTTTAACCAATATTTAGGAATATATGGGGTCGAGAGCTCCATGGAAATATTTAGCAATCTTGAGATGGTAGCTTTAAGTCCAGGGTTAGGGTCTCTCAAGAAAGGGATGAGCTATGCATTTTTAATAGTAGTGCACACCATCATGTTGCCAATAGAAAGGGTTGGAAGTGTTGAAAGAGTCTCTATTATTACATTCAAGCCACTTTACAAAGGAAGTGATGTAGGCAAAAATGTCCACATAGCTTTGATCTGGGAGTTCATGAATGGATTATGACATTGTGAATAATTCAATAATTGTGTTATGTTGGACCCACTCAATATTAAAGGTGTGAAAAAAAGTAAGAATAGTCCTTAAAAATTTGTACTTGAAGACAATGTGGTGATTTTACTTCCATCCAAATTTACAAAGATAACAATGGTTGGGGATAATCATACCTCTAATTATAAGATTATCAATGGTTAGAATCTTGTTTTGGACCACCAACCAAGATAAAAAGGTGATTTTAGGATCAAGCTCTTAATCCAAATAGATTTGACTAGGATCATGTAGTCAGTGGAAGTATCTTGTAGAAAATAGGTTGTCTTAATGGTGAATTTACTATCATCATAATCTCTCTAAATAGGGGATTCATGAGGACTATTTTTGGGAATGATACAAGCACTGAGGATAGAATTCAGTGAATTTACAATAACAGTGAGTTCATTGCTAAGATCATTCACGAGGATCACTCTCCAAACAAATTTATCGTTAATTTAAGTCATGAATTGAGAAACTTTATTTCCAAAGAGATGATCAATAACAAGTTTCACCATAACAAGGTTGGGGTCATCCATCAGAGGATGATCAAGGATCCATACATCCTTCCAAAAATCAATGAGTTACCCATTCCCAAGTTGCCATCTAGTACCTTTTTGAACTATGGTTTTGGATTTGAGGACTGAATTCCAAAAAGAAGATCCATTTTGGGGTGTTCCTTCATCTATGAACCTATGATATTGTAGGTATTTTCTTTTAATTATGGAAACCCACTCAAAATTGGTATTATTGAAGATTTTCTAGCCTTGCTTGGTAATTAGTGCTATGTTTATTTTACCAATTTTCTTGAATCCTAGTCCTCCTTGAGCTTTCTTGGTGCAAACCTTGTCCCACACCATCAAGGGGAACCTCTTCCTATTCTCTATCCCTAACCAATGAAATATCTTTTAAATTTTCTCAATTTTGGTGCATATCATTATAGGATCTTTGAATACGAAAAATGAAGTAAACTGGGATGTTTTGGAGGCAAGCATGTATAAGGGTTGCTTTGGTTTCCTGACTAACAAGGTTTCCTTTCCACTCGGTAATTTTCTATTGGAGTATCTCAAGAATATTGTTCCACATGCTTTCTTTTGGATTACCAATGAAGAGAGGAAGGTCAAGATAAGAATACATGAGCTAAAAAATGGTATATTTGGGGACACGAACAACCTTTATCTACATGGAAATAGGAGTGTTGATAAAAAAAAAATTATTTTTAGGTATTTGACCAACTAACATGCAATTTTCTCATATAGATTAAGGATGGTCTTGATAATTTTATCTTCAACAATAGATACCAGTGTGGGCAAGATGGTATCATCAACAAATTGTTGTTGGATGATTGGCCTAAGGAGGGAGGTGGCCTTGATGCTAGAAATGGCTTCGTGGAAGTAGGTAACTTTAAGGGCTCTTCCTACGGACTCTACAAGGATGATGAAGAGAAATGGAGATAGGGTATCACCCTATATTAGTCTCCTTGCACTTCTAAAATACCCAATAGTAGACCCATTGATGATTACAAAGAACCAATTTGTCATTATGCAAAGTTTTATAAGACCAATCCACTCATGATGGAAGCCAAACTTAGATAGTACAGTGAAGAGGAAGTCCCATTATACCTTATCAAAGGCTTTGTTCATGTCAAGCTTGAGAAAGAAACTAGTTTTTTTGCTTTTGGACATGGAGTGCATAAGTTTCATGGATAGTGATGACCCCATCTATGATGTTTCTACCTTGGACAATGCTTCACTGATAACGGTCACTAATGTACAAAAGGATTTCTTTCATTCTTTTGGTCTTGACTTTAGTGATGATTTTATAGAAGACATTGCAAAGGCTTATGGGTTGAAAGTAAAAATAATTCCTACAATTGGAAGATTTGGGGATGAAAGCTAGGAAATTTGAATTAACATCCCTAGGGATGACCTTTGACTTTTGGATGTCCTTGATAGCTTCATAAATATCTCTCCCCAAAATATCTTAGAAACATTGTAAAAAATGATGGGAGAACCCGTCCAGGCTTGCGGATTCTTTTTCTTGCATGGAGAAGAGGGCTTCCTTGATTTCATCATGGGAGAAGGTTCTAAGGATATGTGTGTTGGTATCAAGAGATATGAGGCACAGGTTATGGTGGAGCAAAGAGTTACAGGATTGGGCATAACTGGGGGGATGATGGCCAAGGATATTTTCAAAGTGGGTAATAGCTTTAGATCGAAGCTCAACAATGATGGACGTGGTAGATCCATCATTCTTGACCAACTCCCTAATTTTATTGAAGTTGTTATGCCTAAGGGTTGAGGCATGGAACAACTTCATGTTTGAATCTCCCTCTTTTAACCACAACACTCTAGATCATTATTTTAAATAAAAATGAATGTTTATTTTTAAAAATGAAAGACCATTATTTTAAATAAAAATAAATGTTTATTTTTAATAATTAAAGACCATTATTTTAAATAAAATGGAATGTTTATTTTTAATGATGAAAGACCATTATTTTAAATAAAAAGGAAAGTTTAATTATTTTTAATAATTAAAGACCATTATTTTTAATTAGAAAGGGATGTTTATTTATTTTAATAATGAAAGAGAATTATTTCAAATAAAGAGAGGCATGTAAAGGAAATTCTCTTTATAGGGATTATTATTTTAGATAGAAAACAATAAGTTTATAATATTTAAACGAGATATTTTTGGGAATAATAGAATTATATCAAAATATCTTGTCCACTTAGTCGTATTACATAGGTGGGCAATAAATGGTGGTATATGGATAGGAGTCATGGGGATTGACTCATGAGGGGGTTCTAAAAGAAGAAAGGGGGTGGCAATATAGAGAGGGGAGGATAGAGTTTGGTTGGAAGGAAGAGAGCATAGAGGAGGTAGATTGAAGGATTGGAAGGGATATCATGAAGGCACTTAAGAGTCCCTTAGGGATGCAAGATTGGAATGTTAGAGAGGAATTTGTAGACCAAGGGCTTGCATCCATCGCTAGAATATCAAGTTAGAGTTTTCTATTCTATTTTTCCTTTTAAATTCATCATTTAGAACTCTATTTCATTACTAGTAGCTATGTAGTATGGTTGTGTTTCGATTAGAAACTCGAGCTAAACCACACTTGATGGATTATCTTACTATAATTTTGTTGAGATCAACCATTAATTTTTTGTTTGAATCACATTGTTTGAAATGTTTGAAGCACCCTATGTATTGGCACTTGTTTTAGTTGCTATTTTTCACTGGTAACAGCCACCCTGATCACCATTAGGTGAGGCTAATATTATCTATAATGCTATGCTTAACCTGGAAATTGATCCTATTTTAAAACCACTATTTTCTCTCGCTTTTATTATCTGCTTTTTAGGGAGGAGGGTATTTTGTGCTATGTCACGTGTTTCCTTTCCTCGCTAGTTAAGAGTGGTGAATAACTCCTAAGTATAAGGCCAAAGATCCTAGAAATCCCTCTAGATCATGCATCATCATTGAGTGTGATGTCACATATGTGACATCAACACTCAAATGAGCTTGAAGGAGGGAATGTAGACCTGGGCCTTCCTCCCCTATATTCCACTTGGATGATGTGGGTGGCACGTAAGCACCATTTAGGGGGTGAAATACCCTTTGGTTTATGAACACCACTCAATGGTCTAGGGTACCACCAAGTGTGGTCGTCCAAGCACCAGTTGAGGTGTTTACCTTGGACATGTGGGTCCTTACTCTACCATCTATCTAACTATTGGTTGACCGCATGACTCTTCTATTTTGTTGTTGTTTGAATACTTGATTATTTGGAGGCATTAATTCTTTTTGAATCCTATTAATTATTTAATCCCACATGAGTTATGTGAGAGCATGTAAATGCCTTATTAGGAAAAATGATTCCCTATTGGATGACCACCATAGTAGTGGTCAAGAGAGCTTGATTGGTGTAGGCCTTAGCCCTAGTTATTGGGTGTTGTTGATTAGAACATTGGATCGTACCGACTATTTGACCTACCTTGACCTGTGGTTGATACCCTTTGCTATTACCACTATCACGTGGACTTATAGATTTCATTTGTTAAGTTATAAATATTAAACTTGTGGATTTAACCCCTTTTGAAGAATAAGTGAATAGGTTTAATTTGTTATGTTTTAAAGATTAAACTTATGATGAATTGAATTAAAGAACATATTTTTCTCATTTTCAAAAGAATGGTTTAATAGGGTTTTATTTATTGAAAGAGTAAGACTTTATATGTATGAAATAATGATTTAATAGGGTTTTACATATTGAAAGAGTAAGACTTTATATGTATGAAAGAATTATTTAATAGGGTTTTATTTATTGGACGAGTATGACTTTATATGTATGAAAGAATTATTTAATAGGGTTTTATTTATTGAAAGAGTAAGACTTTATATTTATGAAAGAATGATTTAATAGGGTTTTATTTATTGAAAGAGTAAGACTTTATATTTATGAAAGAATGATTTAATAGGGTTTTATTTATTGAAAGAGTAAGACTTTATATTTATGAAAGAATAATTTAGTAGGGGTTTATTTATTGAACAAGTAAGACTTTATATTTATGAAATAATGATTTAAAAGGGTTTTATTTATTGAAAAAGTAAAACTTTATATTTATTGAAATAATAATTTAGTAAAACATAGATAAAAAGATAGATGTTTTGAATATCGAAATATAGATATTTTTACCAATGAAAGGATAGATGTTTTGATTATCGAAAGATAGATATTTCAATTAATAGAAGGATAGATGTGAATATTGAAATATAGATGTTTTAATTAATGAAAGGATAGATGTTTTGATTATCGAAAGATAGATGTATAAATGAATAAAAGGATATATGTTTGATTTCAAAATAGATGTTTCAATAAACAAGAGGATAGATGGTTGAATATCAAAAGATAAATGTTTAAATTAATTAAATAATAGGTGTTTGGATATCAAAAGATAGTTGTTTAAATTAATAAAAAAATAGATGTAATTTTTGAATTTTTAAGGGTTATTTTATATCTTAAAGAGTAGATTTTTTCTAGGAAGGATGGACTTCTTTAGATTTATAGGTTAAGAAAAGTGGATAAGTACTTGATTGATTAAGAGTATGGACTCTTAATTGGTTAAGGAAATTGGTTTTGATAAGTACTTGATTGATTAAGAGTATGGACTCTTAATTGGTTAAGAAAATTAGTTTTGATAAGTACTTGATTGATTAAGAGTATGGACTCTTAATTGGTTAAGAAAATTGGTTTTGATAAGTACTTGATTGATTAAGAGTATGAACTCTTAATTGGTTAAGGAAATTGGATTTGATAAGTACTTGATTGATTAAGAGTATGAACTTTTAATTGGTTAAGGAAATTGTTTTTGATAAACATTTGATTGATTAATAGTATGGTCTCTTAATTGGTCAAAGACAGTGGTTTGATAAGTACTTAATTGTTTAAGAGTATAGGCTCTTAATTAGTTAAGTAAAGTGGTTTGATGAGTAATTGATTAGTTAAGAGTATAGGATCCTCTTTGATTGAATGAAATGATTCTTATGTATTATTTGGTATTGATGTTATGGATACATTAGATATTTAGAAGGATGTTATTCCTTTAAATGATTAGAAGGAAGAACTTATCCATAGAAGAACAAATGTAGAATTTGTTCAAGGAAATTATGGGATTCCCTCATTTTTTTGTAAGGTGGATTAAAAGAGCAATTCATGGTGGAGATTTGAGAACTATAGGGTTCTTATGCATTTGTATTGGCATATATTTGGGAAAAGAAATTATGGGATTCCTTGTATAAAGATATAACTAAACTTATGTAATAAAAGAAATATTTGAGGTTAGGTTTTCCCACGAGGGCTTTTACCAAGGTATATGATGTGTTATGTGTGTTTCAAATATCTCCAATTTTGATATTTCATTTAATGTATCTTTAGATAAATGAAATATATATTTTACTAGTTGCAGACATTATTTTATTTATCAGTTTGGATAGATAAACTTTTGCATCCCTATTTAAGAGAGATAAAATTGAATAAGGTATTATGGGGTCCCTTTAAGAAGGAAACTTTGGATAAACCTAATTTTACTACTTCTTATATGGCCTATATTCAGTACACGTAGTATACTTACATAGATATATTTGTGTATGGTATGGAGATGGATGTACCACGAAATCTTACATGACCTATATGCAGTACATGTAGTATACCTACACAAAAAAAATTGTGTATGGTATGGATATAGGTGTACTAGATAATCTTATATGACCTACATGTAGTACACATAGTATACCTGCACAGATGGATTTGTGTATGGAATGGATATGGGCGTACCCTTGATGGATTTAAAGGGATAAGTGAGCTCCTCATGAAGGTAATATATATAAATTATTTGCATTTATGCTTAGTATACCTACGTAGATTGGCTTATGCATGGTGTAGGGATGGGCATAAACCTTCATAGAATTATGGATGTAACGTGGGGTTATATATATCCCTAACGATTACAAAAATAGAAAATTATCTCTTTGGTTGGTTGGATTTTTGGGTTGTTACACCTTCATGTTACATATGTAAATAATAGATTAGATTTGAATCATAGTTTAGATTGTGAGTTATATTTTCCCTTTATGTAAGTGTTAATGTGCAAAAGAAATTAACAAGTGTCTTGTGAGTTTGTGTGCAAGTGTAAGTTGAGTATATGTGCACAAGTATCTTGCATGTATGAGATCAAATATATAATGTAAAGATGTGCACAAGTGTTGTAGGATAGATGTGCAATTTATAGAAGTGTAAGATTCATGTATAGGTGTGTATAAAATATAGAGTCAATTTTTCATCAAGTATGCAAGTGTGAAGTAGAGAAGCCAAGATTCATGAGACTTGGCATATGGAAAGGAATAGTCAAGAATTCAAAGAGTCACACTCCTATGGTTATACTATAGAGACAATAATCCGTAAGAAAATATACACATACACATACACGTACAATCACTATCATATTTGCAAGAGAAAGATGAGAAATAAATATTACATACATTTTGAGCAATTAATATTATAAGTTGTTCTTTATGCATATCATTAATGATTAAAGCTAGTACATTCATATTGTTGCTTATTATTCAATGTTATTTTATTTATTATAAGTCTTATTTTACATATTAATTTGCTTATATTATTCTACTCGTATCATTATCTTGACCTTATTATATTGTCGCTATATTATATACGATCCTATGATATTTAACTTGTGATATTTATGGTACTATTAAGGCTTAAAAGACTTTATTTCATACTTTGGGTTATTTTTCTATTTTCTCCATTTTTTTGTCCAACTTGGTTATGGCATTAAAATATCCTATCATCATAAATTAGGTTTCTTAGTCTTTACCTCTCATAAATACTTCAATATCACTCCATATTTTTTATTTGCTTGAGTAAGTTGTAGGTCTATACACATTTATAAGGATGAAACAAGCATCTACAAAGTAGCATGTGACTAATGAGGCTATTTAATGCCTATTTTTATGAATGGATTCATAGGAGGTTTCAACTAGATTCTAACTAGATTATATCATTTCCTTTTGGGATATGGAGTATTTTATTTCACTTATATTTCATTTTCATTAATTTATCCTGAATAATAAATATAAATATCAATTGTTACATATAGTAAATGTATTTTGTAGAAGTTGTCTATTTTACACCATAGGTTCTTCATTTAGTTTTAACAAAAAATATGAGATATTTGGTCAATGTTTAAATTTTTAACCTATTTAAATTTTTATTGCTAATCCTTTTATTTATTTTTTTTTGATAGGTAACAGTATATTTATAGCGGGTTTTTTAAATAGGATCCCAAAACCTTAATTACAGTAGTGGTCGAAGCAGTGAAACTTTAAAACCAAAAATAACGTCCCCAACCCGGGGCCCTGGAAACATAAAACAAAAATAACGTCCCCGTCTTGGGGCCCTGGAAACTACAAAAAACAAAAGTGCCTGAATAAACTTCACAGCCGAGAATATCCAAAAAAACAAACCCAAAAACAAGACACATTGAAAACGGTGAATGCCAGGGGCCAAGCTAACTGGGCCCTGATCTGTCCTCGGCCCGCTCAGTCTGCCGTTGGCCCTTGACAGTGCTTTCCTCCAGCTTGCGACGGAGCTCGGACAATGCCTTGGCGGCATGAGACACAGCTTGGGCAGCTGTGTTGAGAGCACTGACCACATATCCAGGAGGCCATGGAGTGCCAACTTCTGCAACGCATCATATAACTCAGATCTGATCACAGTGGGCTCTGGGTTCTCTAGTTTTGCATTCTTGGGGCTTTCTACAGTCCAGCTGGGTCTAGGGGAGGCCCTTTTGCACCCTAAACTAGGAGGAAGGGCCCTGTCAAGGCCTGTGCTCGATGCCCTGCACTTGTGTGTAGACCTACGACGCTTCAGGGAAGCAGAATCAGCAAGAGCGGGGGAGCCTTTGGCGACAGGGGAACCAGGGGTAGAAATGCTAGTTTCGAGGGGTGGGACACAAGAGAGGGGGGGAATGCTGTGCAGCTGGGGCTGGTTGGCCAGGGCATGTCTGTAAAGAACAACCATGAGCCCCTGGTGTAAGGGCTGGGAATGGTTCTTACGGGAACACTCAATGGTTAGACCCAAAGAGTAGAGGAGGAAGCGGGGGGTGCTGATGAGGGTAGCTCTGCGGAGGTGGTTAAAATAACTGAGATGGAAGCTAAATAGCCGTTGCTCGGGATCGTCATAGGTAATATATTGCATTACCAGGATAATGGCTTCGTCGAACGACACCGAGAGGTGAGAGCGGAGTAAGTTGGCTTTGTCCCACTGGTGGTCTGGGAAGTGGGAGAGCTCCTCTTCCTAGTTGTGTTTATCTCATCTAACGACACGGCCTTTCTCCTCATGGTGGAGGTCGGTGACCTCTGTGAGGAAGTCCTTGGAGATTTTGAAGTGCAAACCCTTGATTATAACTTCCTCGTCGTTCCACGACTCTAAGAACCCTTGGGTGATCTCGTCGTCATGGCCAACGAATTTACTAAAAAATGGAATAAATTTCTTGGCATCGGAGAATAAGTGAGCAGGGCCGCTCAACTCGAGGGCAGGGGGCTCCAAAAAAATAGCTTTGGACGCCATGGGGGATGATCTAGCAAGGTGGGGACAGAGGGGGCAGAAAATGCCAGACCGGGGAAGAAAGAGCAGGGGAGGGGGAATGCGACAGCGGTATGGGACAGGGAGGGGAATATAAAGGCCGTGTGATGGCTTGAGAAGGGGGAGCACCGCCAGCTTTGTAAAGTAGCACATGCGGTTGGGATCGACACGACGGGGATGGGGCTGAGGGGGTGCACCAGGCTGCTGACACGCGAGGATGGGAAAGGCCCACTGCTAAAGCGCCAGTTGGCAGACGTTGAGCAGAGGAGCGCCGGGAGTGAGCCACACTGGAGTTGACCTCAAACAGGTTTGCATGGCATGGGAATCATGTGGCATAGAGATCAAAGCGAGAATGATGGGGAGGTACGCCATGCACAAAAAAATGGGACTTCCAGGGCTGCCAGCTGGCCAGCACGGGCAGCTGACAAGGCAAGGGGCGTGGGCCGCTATGGAGAGGACCTGGGCAGTCCTCACGCAGACAGGGTTGTGAGCCGACGGGTCAACACGGGGCCGAGAAGCACTGGACAACGGATGCACACACCGGGGGGACTTCACCGCCCAGCCACGGGGAATACTAGACACCTGAGAGAACATCATGATCGGGGTGGTCTTGCATCACAATTTGGATTAGGCCTACAGGGAAGTGCGAGGTCCA
The DNA here is from genome assembly GCA_028583015.1 of Wollemia nobilis. Lineage (NCBI taxonomy): Eukaryota > Viridiplantae > Streptophyta > Pinopsida > Araucariales > Araucariaceae > Wollemia > Wollemia nobilis. The sequence goes on from JAQPPZ010001870.1 coordinate 2,811,636, forward strand.
GGTGGTGAATTCTCCAATAGTGATGCCTAGATTAGCCATGAAGTCAGCAGCCCTGTTGCCTTCTCTGAGAACATGCTGGAAAGTGTGATCGGGGAAGCCCTGGAGCAGGAAGAGGGCCTCCTGGATGGAGTTCTAAAATCACCAGGAATAGGACTCGGGCTTGTTTGTGCCTCTGATAATGACTTTGGAGTCGCCTTCAATAATAATTTTCGGGGAGGAGCCCCTGAGAGCCGACAGGCCACTAAGCAGGCCGGCAGCTTCGGCAAACTTGTTAGTTTACCTACCCAGCGGGACCACGAAGGCAGTGACCAAATTCTCAAAACCGTATTTGATAACCCTGCCAGCCCTAGAGGGCCCGGGGTTGCCTTTGGAAGCACCGTCGAAATTGAGCTTGAGCCACCCGGGGGGGGAGTCCATCTAATCAGGGAGCGACAGGAAGGGGCGGGAGGGGAAGCAGGGGGGGTGATCTGGAAGTCGAGGGAGGAGAGAGGGAAAGCTTCACTCAACCGCCTGGGTTCCGTAGAAAGGGGAATGAGGCGGGAATTCTCAATGGCAAAGGAGACTGCTTTGGATACCAAACTCTGGGGGGAGTAGGCCGGGGAGGAAAAGGCTCACCGGTTACGCTCGAGCCAAATTTTCCAGAGCAAGTGAGGAAGGCAGGACTTCCAGAGGAAGCGAAGAAAGGGATGGGCAAAGGGGGTGGGCCACTGAGACAGGAGGTTAGAAATGGAATTGGGGGTTGCCCATTGAACGGAAAAATGGGAGAGGATGAGGCCCAGAGCTTCGGAAGAGAATGCACAGTTTAAGAAAATGTGGTTGGTAGACTCCCCAGTGGCATAGCAGAGGAAACATCTATTGGGGATTTTGAAACCTCGCTTGATCAGATTTTTGATCGTGAGGATTTTGTTTTGGATGGTCGCCCAAACGAAATGGCTAATTTTGGGGATCAATTTCTTGGCCCAGACTAGCTGAGTCGGGAAGGTGGTTGCCCTTGAGGTTCTCTGAATATGGTAAGCAAAATTGACTGAAAAAATGCCACTGGAAGAGCCATGCCACACGCATCTATCACTGTCACCGAAAGAAGGGATGACTGTCACACTGAGGATGCGCTGAAGTTTTGCAGCTTGAAGCGGGAACCTGGGGTTCAGGATGGGTTTCCAAGTGGTCCGCCCCTGATACTAGGTCATGTATTCAGACACTCTGGGTCCACGGTCTACAAGCCCAGGTTTGAGAAGAAGGAGTTCTCTATCCGAGCTCAGGGCCTCATTGAGGATCCATCTTTCCTCCCATAAGTCAATCTTGGCATCGTCTCCAAGGATCCATCTGGTCCCTTGCTGAACAATATCTCTGGTGGATGGGAGAGTAGGCCATAGGGTCCTTATGCAAAAAGTAAGCCTTCAAGAATATCTACTTAGCAAAGGAAGTAGCAACAGTAGAATAGCACTTCTAAAGGAAAGGATGGGAGAGTGCCACATGAATTCACTAAGAAGGAAGCACGAAAAGGCATGACTATAGACATTAGAGATCAAACCAAAAAATAGTAGCCATACATCCCATACAACCTTCAACAATAGCTTCAGGTACAAAGAAAAGGAAGTCCCTTAAGGAATCAGTAGCTATAAAACCAGAGGCCCCCAAAGGCCACGAAAAAAACTGAAACCCATAGGAACTACCACATCATACCCAAAAAGCAGAGTCACAGTATAAATCACATGGGCAACCCCAAAATCCCAAAAGGATGTTGTGCAAAACTATTCAAGAAGCCAAAATTCCTCAGACCCACCAAAAGCAGCTTCAAAGAAACAAGGAGGAGAACCTACAAGGATTTAGTAGCAAAACGACCAGAGGCTACAAAGCCACGAAAGGAACTAAAATCCTAAAAAACCCATGACCTTGAATCCAAATAGCAGAGTCACAGTATCAAGTATGTGGTCCATCCTCTAACCAAAAGGATGCTATGCAAAACTGATCAAGAAGCCAGAATTCCTTAGACCCAGCCATTCACCACTGAAGATCCTCAATGAGAAAATGTGAAGAAGACTTCCAAAAACAACCTGAGAAAATCTAGGAAGAGTCCCAAGAAGAAAAACCTAATCCCAACCCAGAACCCTAACACCTAGGGAAAAGGCAGGACAGTGGAGAAAAGGTGGAACACAATTTTTCCCATTGAAGGGCAAAGAAAGGTGCAAAACAATGGAACAGTGATCTCCCACCCCAAAGGAGATCGTCGACAACACCTTTCCAGCAAAAAAATATGGAAAAAGGAGGTGCTAGGGAAACTAGAAAAGGATCAGGGACCTAGGATAGGGCTGAGGAAGGGATGCAGGAAAGCAGAAAAGGATTTTCATAGGAAGTCACCTACAGAGCCCCTCCTCCTTCCACCTTTTTAATTTTCTTTGTAAATAAAAATCCACCTCTATTATCTATGCACTCCATATTAATAGAATTATCATAGGTCTTTGCTATCTCTAGACTATTACTTTCCTTTTTGAAGCATAAGTGCAATTACAAAAACTATAATAAATAGTTTAGCAATCTCATAAAGTTAAATTTTTATGACTAGATCTTATCAAGGAAATATGCATCATAACTAAACTATGGTTCATTGTATAATACAAGTGGAATTCATTTAAATAGTAAATAATCAATAGAAAAGAAACTTCCTGCAAACAATTTTAAAAACATATCGAATGGAATAAATCAAATAATTTCTTGCCACTTGAGGAGGGCTAAGTCCTTTGTCACTTAATGAGGGCGAAGTCCTTTGTGAATACATGGATGAATAAAATTGTATATTTATTATAGATGATAAAATGTAAACCAACCTAAAACTATAAATATGAATAAATCAACAATCAATGAATTAATTGGAAATATAATCGACTAGCTATATTGGAGTTGTAACATGGTTACCATCCTCATAAATAATTGTCCTCAAAGTTAGAAATGAATCAAAAATAATTTTTGGTTCCCATGTAGCATCTTCTATTGGTATGTCCTACCATTTGATTAGAAATTATTTAATCTAGTAAGATCGAAGTTGACGTGCTCTGGTTTGCAAGATTGCTTCTAGTTGAAGAGTTATACCTCCTTCATCTAGTACTGGGAGATCTATCTCGAAGTACATTATTTGGCCAATCACTTTTTTGAGATAGGATACATGAAAAACTAGATGTATACGAGAGGCAGGTGGAAGCTCCAATTGATATGCTACTTCACCTATGCGATAAACTATCTTGTAGGGCCCATAGAATCAAGGAGCCAAATTTTGATTGGTCTTGATCTTCAAGGATAACTACTTGTAATGTTGTAGTTGTAAGAAAACCATATATCCTACATTGAATTGTAATTCTAAATGATTTAAGTCCTGTTGCTATTTCATATGATTTTGAGCTTGGATCAAGTTGTCTTTAAGAATGTTGAGAATTGACTAATGATGCTGGAACCAATCATCGATTTGAGCTACTTTAGAAGATCCTAGAACATAATCTAATATTACTAGTGGTTTTAACCCATATAATGCTTCAAATGGAGACATATTTAGGGAATAATGGAAAGAAGTGTTATACCACCATTTTGCTAATGAAAGTCATTGACTCCATTAATACTGCTTATCTTGAGCAAAGCAACGTAGATAGGTACCCAGATATTTGTTAATAATTTTAGTTTGACTATTAGTTTGGGGATGGTATGTAGAGGACATATTTAATTTGGTACCATTGATATAGAATAATTCTCTCCATAAATGGCTAGTAAATATGGGATCACAATCACTTACAATAGTTTTTGGTATGCTATGTAGTTTGAAAATTGAGTCAATAAATACCTTGGCGAACTTGCTCATTGAGTATGGGTGTTGTAGAGCACTGAAGTGAGCGTACTTGGAGATATGATCCACTATCACAAAAATCATTGTTTTACCATCTGAATTGGGTAGACCTTCAATGAAATACATTGATATGTATTCCCACTAGAGGTCTAGAATTGGTAAGGGTTGCATAAGTCCTAAATATTTAACTATTTTCCCTTTATTGCATTGGCATACTTCACATTCAGCCACAAATGTCTTGACATATGATTTTATTCCTTTCCAATAAAAATATTTTTTTACATTTTGATATGTTTTCAAGAATCTTGAGTGCCTTGTTGATGGAGCTAAAGGTGATTCTTCAAGGATCACGGTTTTAAAAGTGGAACCCTGCGAAATATAAATATGATCTTTCTTGTGTAGTACCCCTTCCCTATATGACAATTAAGGATGTTTTGAGGATCCTTTATTCATATCTTTAATAATTTGAGCAGCTTTAGTATCAACCAACCATTCTTCTTGAAGTTGAGAAACATATTGTAAACAAGGACTAGAAATGTAAAGAATGGAGACTTCATCTTCATATTTATGGGATAATGTATCAGCTACAATATTTTATTTGTCCTTATTATACTCAATTACAAAATTATAACCCAATAGTTTTATCATCCACTTGTTTTATTTAGGATAAGAGAAATGTTGTTCTAGAAAGTGCTTAAGAATACTATGATCAATTTTTGTGATGAAGCAACTATTGAGTAAATAAGACCTCCATTTCTCAATGGCATGTAAAATAGCCAATATTTATTTCTCATATGTGGATTGTCCCAAATTTTTTCCTAATAGTTGCTTGCTTTCAAAATCCAATGGGTGACCATCTTGCATTAAAACTGCACCAATTCCTATACTAGAAGCATCACACTCGATGATGAAGGGTTTACTAAAATTTGAAGTGTCCAATATTGGAGTGGAGCACATAGCTTCTTTGAGTGCTTGGAATTCCTGAGAATCTACTTTGTTTCATTTAAAAGTGTCATTTTTGGTAATTTTTGTTATAGGAATTACGATTTTACCATAATTGTGTTAGAATAAATATTTATTCTCTTAAGTTCTACTTGGATAAACTTACTTGAGTTACCACTCTTCCATGAGTCAGGTGAACTCTCAGTTTAGACTAGTGAGTTTTTGTAACCCAATAGCTCTCAATGATCAACTTTTCTATTTATACAAGTTGATCCATGGAATAAATCAATCATTTCTGTTCATCTCTTCAAATATTGTAATGCTTTGTAGTTCTACCCTTGGGAAATTCTAACATGGTACTAGATAAGGATAGATTCTTCTAGGTATTATCTCTTGAAGGAAGTTCTACGAACTGGTTCATTATATTTTATCTTTTATTTTTTTAAAAAAGAGATTTTTTTTTCATATCTCTTGTAGACAACTCAAATTTCATCTGCAATTTTTTTTGAAAAATTTGTTTATGGTTCTATCTATTTTTTTTTTCAAGTTTTTTTTACCATAAAATAAATATATTCTCCTTATTTTTCAAAAGATATTGATATTTTCTACACTTGCAATGATATAGGAACAAGTATTTGAAATTTTTTTTTGCCTAATTGCTAACGCAATATAGGCATATCATTTTTTCCTTTGTTCCTGCCATTTCTTTTCTTGTTGTTGCACCTTGATGACTATTTTTTGAGTTTTTTCGGTAGGGACTGACTACTGATATCATACATAGTTAGTATCTATTTCTTACCAAATGGATACTCCATAGGTGAAGGTCATCATCAAACAAGTTGTGAGCACTCGTATCTCTTTCCAGATGTGCAACCAAAGCTACAAATGTGGGCAGCCAACTGGTTAAGGGGGGTGTTACTCTAAGAGCTATTCACCTCTGTGTGTAGGTTTTCTAGCACAACATATGAGGGTAAATGTCACACTTACCATGAGAATTCATGGGATACTTTGTACTGCAGTCATATAAAATTGAAATCTGCTAGCATGAAATCACTGTCTGCTATCGTTAAAAGGCACCAAAATTAGTCATTTTGAATACTAAACTAAAGGTGTAATGTTATTGACGCTTCATAGTTCATATCTCATGCTCTCACCCAATAATTCTGGTGCAACCTCTAAGCCATTTGCATTCAATAAATATTGTTTGGCACACCTGGCATGTCAATTAGAAGACATCCTACATTGATGGGGAAGATAGTAAAGCTCTTAACTGCTATCAAGTGCACCATTTTTTAGACGTTAGACGATCGTGATGTCCAAATATAGATGTTGAAGCAAAATTCTATGAAAGAGTGCACCATTTTCTAGATATTACCGACTGTCTTGTGAACCATTTTCTAAATGTTAGACTAGTGTTGTCTAAATCTAAATGTTAAAAAAAAAAGACATTGTGAAAAAGCACACCAAATCTGGCATTTGGATCCATTTTTTTCTTGACTAAAAAGTAGATGAAATTGCATTGAATCTATATAACATTGGTATATTTATAGCACACCATAATATCTTCAGCAACACTCGATATCTCATGTTGCATAGGGTCATTTATCAATAGGGCTCAACATCTCACAGTGCCAATATTTTTTTGATGACTAAATAATTGTTGGTTTGCTTTAGAATCGAATGTAAGTAAAAGATAGTGAGCTCAGTATAAATTCTTATTTATTTTTTGCAGCATGGCATCATCAAAAGTCTTCAATGCATCTCTCTATTGGTTCAACAAATTGGTGTCTCTCTATAGGTATCAAAACACGTGAGTTTGTGTGCGGATATCATCAAATTGTAAGGTGAAAGGAAGCTTTGGAAGATCAAACCTATGCGCAGTAAGGTTTTCATTCGAATGCTATTGTAAAGGTAGAAAGAGATGCACTCACCATTGCATTTTTTGAGAGCCTTATAATGTAGCGGTATTCTCTTCTCACACTTCCTCCATTCCTTTGCTTATATCATATTGTAAAAGAGTCATATTTTGGACTCCAATAACTCTTCATCTCATTATTGTAACCTTCAGGCTCTCAAAGTGAAGGAATTTGTATCTTGACCTCAAACATCTAACTTTTTTTTTTACTATTTTCCTGAGTCTATTCCAAATGCTATCAAAAATAGGTGAAAAGATTCCAATTGTGATCTCATAAATGCATTTTTTTGGTGGGGGTGTTATTGGTGCTGATTCTTGCACCTATTATTTTGCTGGATTATTTGAGGGGGGAAGCTTCATCATGTGTCTAACTTCATGAATTGCAATCTCCACTATTGTTGCACCATTTACTACTGTTGCACTACTACACTTCTTTCTACTGCATTGTTGTATTTTTCTACTATTGTAGCATAATGTGATTCTTACCACAAGTTTCCTGCACTGGTTATGGACATACTCTCCTAAAATTTATGATGTTCGATGCTTAAAACACATGTTATAATTGTAAAAACTTCAAAATTCACTCTAAGCAACCAAAATATTCAAGAGAGGCACAAAATTATCCCATATCCTTGTAATATCCTATGTTCCACGTATCATTCTTCTCATTGACTTATATTTTCCCTCACGTAAGGATGGGTATTTTGAGAAGATTTGGTATAGAGGTTTGGCTGATTACTCTTGCTTCATAAGCCTATGTTCCATGTATTATTTTTTCTCATTTACTTATAGTTTCCCTCACGTAAGGACGGGTAATTTTAAGAGATTGGTATAAATAATGGGCTTCTAAAAGGTTCTTGAAGTTAAAGGGGAGATTATTGGTTCACTTCAACTTTTTTTGGCAAAATGAATACAATTGATCCACTCACCCCTAATAACTATCACACATGGAATCCCAAAATATTAAATCTCATTTCTCAAAAAGGGCTTACACACTTTCTAGAAGAGAAGTGGCCTAAATTTGAAAAGGAATATGAAATCTTTGTTCATAAAGGTAAGATGTATGAAACAATGGGTATCATATGCACAAATATGAGTGAAAGCTTATGGTTTCACATATTTGAATGTAAAACCCATTTAAAAGTTGGGCAAAACTAAAGAACTTGTTTGGCAAAGTGGATAAAATAAGGTCAACGCAACTAGAGACAGAGTTAACAACATTATCTCCTGAAGACTTCAAAAATATTATTGACTTTCTCACCAAATTTAAATAAGTCCTCACTCAAATAAAAGACAGTGTCAAGGATAAAATAAAAGAATAATGCATCTATCTTATTCTTTCTAATTTAAATAGAGTGTTTCAATTTTTTTTTACCATTTTTTTGTATAAAAAATATACACTTGGTACAAGTTTTAAAATGCTCTTTAGAGGAGTTTTATTATAGGCTAACTAGAGAGGAAACAAAAATTGCAAAATACAAGATTTCTTGCTCTTCCTAAAAAGCCTTAGTAGCATCAACCTCTACTAAATAAAATTTCAAAAAGAAAGAAAGAAGTCCCATAACTTGTACTCACTGCAAAAAGAATGTTCATTCTGTGAACAAATGTTGGAAAAGACTACAACAACTAGAGGCAGCAATGAAAGATCACAAGACAGACACTAAGAAGTAGATAGGAAAAGCCTTAAATATTCAAGGCAAAGCTATAAAAACTTTATCAAAATACTGGTTTCTAGATTTAAGAGCAACTCATCACATGACTTCCTCAGATGAGTCATTCACTTCAATCTCCTTAAATTCAACATGTAGCATAGAATTTGGTGACTCATCCTTCATCCCAATCAAAGGAAAAGGTGACATATCCATTGATGGTGGTTATATAAAAAATGTTCTCTATGTCCCAAACATAGCTATAAACCTCCTCTGCATCTAGCAAATTTGTACTTCTGAAAAAGGTAAAATATTTCTCTTCTCACCAACTGGAGTTGAGATAAGAGACTTTCAAGAACCAAACACTCTCATAAAAAAAATAGATATTGATCGTAAAACTCACCTATTTCACTTAAAAGGATTCAAAAATTCATAAGGGGCCTCCTATGTTTTTGCACATGGAGATCTTGAAAGCAAAATTTGCCATGAAAGGTTTGGACATCTCAATTATAACTACATAAAGGAATTTAACACCCATGAAATGGTAACAGGGTTGCCAAAAATCTCTTCCATTTATGGAGTATGTCCCGGTTGTGCTCTTGGAAAGCAACATCAAGATCCTTTCCACCCAAGTGGTTCTCAAAGAGTCTTATCCCCTCTAGAGTTAATCCATAGTGACTTGATGGTCTTTCCAAAACATTATTTCAAAGGATTAAAATATGCTTTAACCTTCATTGATGATTTTTCTAGAAGAACGTGGGTCTACTTTCTAAAATACAAAAGTGATGTTCTATCCCACTTCAAAATCTTCAAGGCCTTAGTTGAAAATAAAGCCACTTGCAAAATCAAACAAATTCGTATAGATAATGGAAGGGAATACTTCAGTAGTGAGTTCTCAATTTTCCTCTCAAGTCATGGAAAAATTCATTAGCACTCAGTCTCCCATAATCTACAACAAAATGGTATTACAGAAAGGAAAAACAAAACTTTAAAGGAAATGGCAAATTATATGCTTCACTCAAGAGATCTTCCAATAGTTTTTTAGGTTGAGGTAATTAACTGTGCAAACTATATTCAAAACCTCACACCTCACGAAGCTCTTGACCATTTGACTCCCAAGGAAGCATGGACTGGATCAAAACTTGATGTATTTGTCTTTAAAAATTTTGGGTGAACTTCTTGGGCACATATCCCAAATAATAAAAGGAAGGATCTAGATAAGAAAATCAAACATCTCATATTTTTTGGTTATTGTGAGGAAATGAAAGCATATAGGCTTCTTGATCCCACAACTCGTGAGGTATTTTTTCATAGAAATGTTCAATTTGATGAAACATTTCCTAATAAAAATCCTTAACCATCATTTTCCAACATTATTTCTCTTGAGCCATCTCCAATGTTAGAGCCTCAATATAATGAAGATCCCATTTTGGAGATATATGATCAAAATGACCAAAATGAAGACCCTATATTCCAAAATCCAACTCAAAGCCTGCCACTCCATTTACTCCTTCGAAAATACCAAAATGGGCCCACATCATAGTTGAAGAAGTCACTCCTTACATCAAAAATATTCCATCATCCAGATTAAGCAACACCATAGGTTCTGGTCTTGTGTGTCAGTCCATCTCCACAGATCCTCAAACCTTCAAGGAAGCAACTGGAATAAAATAATGGGATTATGTCATGGAAAATGAATTCTCTTCCTTAATCAAAAACAACACTTGGGATTTAGTTCCTCTACCTAAGGGAATGAAGTTAGTTCATTGTAAATGGATATATAGAACTAAGTATGGACCTTATGGGGAAATTGAGAAACACAAATCTCGCTTGGTAGCTAAAGGTTTCTCATAAATTGAAGGCATTGATTATTTTGAAACCTTTGCACCAATTGCAAAAATGGATTCTATAAGGTTGATGCTTGCACTAGCTGCTTCCCAAAAATGGCCTATTTTTTAGATGGATGTTAAAAGTGCTTTCTTACATGAGGACTTAAAATATGAGATATTCATGGAACAACCTGTTGGATTCATTCAAGACTCCTCCCTTATTTGTAGACTAAGGAAATCTCTCTATGGCCTCAAACAAGCTCCTAGATCTTGGTATGAAAAAATGGACTCCTTCCTTCTTTCCTCAAGTTTTTCTCATTGTGATTCTGATGCCACAGTCTACATTTGGAGAGATGAAGAGAAGATCACCTTACTTTTTATCTATGTTGATGATCTACTACTCACTGGTAATGACATTTCTCACATTCAAACTATCAAAGACTCTCTTTCTAAAAAAATTGAAATGGATGATCTAGGTTTAGCTCATTACTTCCTTAGGATTAAAAAAAATCAAACAGTTGCAAGAATTTCATTGTGTCAATAGAAATACACTCTAGACCTTTTTCAATGGTTTAATATGACTTATTATAAACCCTCTTCTACACCTTTTTAGTCTGGAGTCACTCTAAGTACTTCCTACACATCCCCTCTATGTGATGCTACTCTATATCGACAACTAGTAGGGATTATGTTATACCTCACTCATACTCATCTAGATATTTCATATGTTGTTGGCTTGATATTTAGATTCTCACATCAACCTCATTTCAACCATTGGCAAGAAACAAAAATAATCTTATGCTACTTGCAAGGAACTACTCAATTTGGGCTCTTATATGAAGGAAAATCTATGGATATCATTGGTTACATAGATTATGATTGGGCAGGTTTAGTAGAAGACATATTTTCAACTTTTGGCTATGTCTTTTGTCTTGGTTCTTCACCAATTGCTTGGTCATGCAAAAAACAACAAACAGTAGCATTATCATTTACAGAGGCAGAATACAGGGCAGCATTTTTAGCAAGTCAGGAAGCTCTATGGCTTTGTAAAATACTAAGAGAATTCAATTTTTTCCATGACAAACCTATTACTCTTTGGTGTGATAATCAGAGCACAATTCATATTTCCTGCAATTTAGTTGAGCATCAGCGTACCAAGCACATTGAAATTCACATGCACTTCATTCAACAACATATTCAGAGAGGGAAAATACACTTGGACTATATTCCCATAGAAAATAAAATTGTAGACATATTCACAAAATCCTTTCCTTCTTCGCATTACATTCAGTTGTGAGAGAAACTTGGAGTAAGGCAGATACATTAGAAGGTACAAAAGAGGTTTTCACCTCTCCTTTATTCTTATTGTTTCTTTTATTTAGAAGATGGTTTTTTCCCATGTGTTTTTTTTACCATCTCTACTATATGTAATAACATTGTACATGAGTACCTCATCAGGCTTAGTTGCTAGGACTCATTCCTTTTTTTTCAATGAGGACAATATTCACCATCTGAAGACATACCTCTTCATTTTTTTTTTGATAGATGGTTTTTTCCCATGTGGTTTTTTTACCATCTCTTCAATAAGAATCATTGTAAATGAGTACCTCATCAGGCACTATTGTCGGGACTCATTTGTTACATTCATCCCTAGTATCACTTAAGGGGGTTGTTAGAATAAATAATTATTCTCTTAAGTTCTACTAGGATAAACTTACTTGAGTTACCACTTTTCCATGAGTCGGGTGAACTCTCAGTTTATACTAGTGAGTTGTTGTAATCCAATGAATCTCAATGATCAAATTTGCTATTTATACAAAGTTGATCAATGGAATAAATCAATCATTTCTATTAATCTCTTCAAATCTTGTAATGCTTTGTAGTTCTACTCTTGGGAAATTCTAACAAATTGCGTATAAATTTCCAGTAATAACCTGTAAGACCGAGGAACCCCCTAAGTTTTTTGAGGAATTTAGGTAGGTGTAAATCTTGAATAGCTTTGATTTTTTGAGGGTCTAATTTTACTCCTTCATGAGACACGATATGACCTAAGTATTCAACTTCTTGGACCCCAAAGGCACATTTGGATCTTTAAAAAAAAAAAAATCCTTATGTAGTAAATGAAGAACCTTGTCAACGTGGGTTAGATGATCTTTCCAAGATTTGTTGTAAATTAGGATATTATCAAAGAAAAATAGACTGAAATTATGAATATATGGCCTAAAAACATGGTTCATAAGGCTTTAAAATATTTATGGAGCATTAGTAAGACCGAAAGGGATGACTAAGAATTCATAATGGCCTTCATCAGTTCAAAAAGTATTTTTAGGTATGTCCTCTTCCCTAACCTTGATTTGGTGAAAGCTAGAATGAAGATCTAATTTAGTGAAATAACTATCACCATGTAATTCGTCTAATAAGTCATCAATGATAGGAATAAGGAACTTATCCTTAATGGTAATTTTGTTGAGAGGTCGAAAATCAGGACACATGCACCAAGATTCATCCTTACGGCATACCATTACCATGGGTGATGAGTAATGACTAATGCTAGGATGAATTATGTCATGTTCTAACATTTCTTGTACTATCTTTTCTATTTCTATCTTTTTAGGTTGAGTATAGTGATAAGGACGAACATTAGGAGGAAGACTACCAAGAAAAAGTTGTATAGCATGGTCATGTGATCATTTATGAGGTAGAACTTTTGGTTCACTAAAGACTTATTCATAATTATCCACAATAGGTTGAAGATACTTTGAGATAATTGCTAGAGTGTCCAAGGATTGAGCTTCCATGGAATTTATTTGAGATATAAATCCATGAGCCCCCTTCTTTAATAAATTCTCCATGCAATGGGAACTCACAATCTTGGATGGTGGAGATTTAATTCCTTGAAGACAAGTAGTCTTCCCATTCTCCTTCCATTTGATATATAGTCTTCAAAAATTGAAAGTAACCTCATCTAGCTATGATAACCATTCGATGTCCAAGATAACATCTGCACTTCCTAGGTTCATAATGAACATAGTTCCTCACCAAGTGTAATTTTTGATTTGGATTGAAACTAGAGATGTTCTACCTACACATTGAGCATTTCCTCCATGTTTAATTGAAACTTGGAACTTATATTGATTGGTCGTATTAATGTACAAGTTCAATGCTTTAGCAGTTTTGATATCAATAAAGTTATGTATACTGCCTGAATCTATCAACACATTAATATGTTTGTACTTAATAAATCCTTGTACCTTAATTATATGATAATTTTTTAACCCCATAAGTGCATGTATTGAGAGAACAATAGTTTCATCCTTTGGTGTTGCTTCATTAGTATATGTTGAGGGTTGTTTTGTATTCATGGGTGACTCTTACTGAGTTATATCTTCTTCTTATTATTTATTTTCTAATTCTACTTGAAAGGCTTGACGCACTTCACATGCTTTATCTCTAGGATGATAATTATGGCATTTAAAGCATAAAAATCATGATGATTTATCATTATTGTGAAATGATCGATGAAAATTAAAATCACATTTATAGGACACCCCATATTGAAGTTTAGTTTCAATTGCTTGAGCTATTCTATTGGCCTCATAAAGAGTACATGGATCATGAATGTTAACTTATTTTTAGATTTTATCCTTGATACCATGACAAAAAGTAAACACCACTATTGTTGGGTTTAATTCATGTGTGTAAGTAAGAAGACTTATGAACTTTGATATATAATATTCTACTAAATTAGGTTGCTTGAGATCCATAAGGCAGACCACGTATGAGGAAGATGAATCCTTATCAAATATTTTAAGGAAAATTTCCTTAAATTTAGGGCACATAAGAGATCGATTATGTTGACGAAATTACCATAAAAACCATTGATAAGCTTGGATGCCTAGTTTACAATATGCATATGCAAGTCGACCAGTTTCTAAAATACGATATAAATAGAAAATACCATCCATCTTGGCTATCCACCCTCTAGGATTGTATCCTTCAAAAGTGGGCATGTCAATATGAGGAACTCGGGTATCATGAGGCCATTCTAAGAATTGGGAGGCATTATCTTTTGAAGGATCAAAATCAAAGGAGTTTTGTGGAGGTATTTATGTTTGACGAGTATATAAAGGTGGAGAGTTGATATTTATAGGTGGAGGGTTGGCATTTATAGATGGAGGGTTGGTATTTATAGGTGGAGGGTTGGGAATGTATTAAGAGACTTGTTTATTTTTTTGTAGAAGTAAATCCACCAACTCTTTGATATGTCGTACTATTGAATACACATTCTCTAGGTCTATTTGTTATTTCCCCAAACATTCACGTACGTTGGCATCTACTATGAGGGGAATTTTAGAAATAAGGTCTTCTTGATTAATGAAAAATTCTTCTTGGTTAGATGCATTACCATTGTGTTCAGGAGTAGGGGGAATTTTGGAATTGTATTGATTTGGAGAATCCATGGACCAATGATGAGGGTTGAAACTATTAATTCTAAGAAGAGAGTTGTGTTGTGTACCTTTATTTCATAGTTGGTGAGTTCAAGAATTCTTCATTTGGTCTCTCACTGCATTGTAATATTTTGTTAGGTACTCTATTACACTTGTTTAGAGTGGTTTTATCACTCATGCAATTGGAATTGCAATAAAATTAAAATTGATAAAATTATCTTGTCCTTTATGATGAATTTGTGCAAAACAAATTGTGTAATGACCTCCAATGGCACTTTTCCAAGGATTGGAATATTATAATTTCCTCTAATGGTTATATCAGAATGTGAGTTTTAAATTGGCTCCAATGGCTACTTACTTGGATAATTTAACCCAATGATCACCTTACTGATAGAGTACACACCTAGTAGTCAACAAATTGGCTCCAACAACTACTTGCTTGGATGATGATGTGTACGAAGACCGAAACTTGAACTCAAACAAATAGACACACATATCAAGACTAGGATGGGGATGATGATGCAATGACATAGATGGCAGATTGACACAAGAGAACACAATCAAATTGGAAGGTTAGACTGTGGATAATGTGAGGATAACGTGCAAAGTCACCAAAAAGCATCAATCGATATGCGAGAACCGTGACCACCAAGTGGTGGTTAGAAGGTTTAGTGTCTGTTGGTATTAATAAACCATGTTTTTTCCATTGTGGGGTAGATGTGGGATAATGACCCACACTGAAATAAATGTATTTCACTTTTTAACAGCCAACACACCTACTAAAGTCGAAAATAAGTAGATGTATTTTACAATGAAATAAACGCATTTCTACTAAAATCATGAATACTAATTGGCAACAAACAACTACAAAATTTCTTGTTTAGGTATACTTTTATGCCTATGTAAATTATTTCCTACTATGTGTGTTTAAATTACTAAAGTCAGAATTTACTCGTTGGTACCTTGATGTTGGAAACCTTCAAACAATTGAAGCACATGTGTTGGATGCATATTTGGGATGTAACCTGATGCATTTTAGGGTTGCAATTTTATGTACTAATTGGAAAAATTATGGATTAAATAAGTTTCCTTCCACCTACTAAAATTACACCATTTGGACCGATTTAAATCTCCTGCATGTGTTAAATTTAACTCTTTCATTTAGACCGTTTATATAATATCCTTCATGAGCTTTATTTTTTACGTCATGTGATTCCAAAACTTAATTGATCGCAAAAAATTCATGTGTTACTTTATTCAAAAATATTATTATGTAGAGACGCGTGAAATTGATGAATATTGATAAAATAATCAAAATCATTGATGCACCTTAGGTCAACCGAGTACTCTATCCATGTGGCATTGCTCCTTTGGAGAAGGGACTTATTTGGTTTTTAAATAATTTTTGCTTGAATGGCTGTGAATTACTTCACACCTCTCTATAAGACTATGAATTTCAATAATACTACTAATCACAAGTCATGAATTATGGTTATTTTAAACTACATTCACATGGAATAGTTAACAATATTTGAACACAGGGTTATGTCAACCGATTTATATTGGAGAATATGGTAATTAAAATTAACCACGACAACTCGCTTCTCTATATCCTACAAGCTAGTACTGAACTGGCGATGTTTTTCTTCTGCATTATTGCAAACCAGAAGAAAATATATGGTGTATTCCAGAAAATAAAAATGTATCCCAATTTGCCAAGATCGTAGCTCTAATACCACTTGAAAAGAAACTTCTTGCAAATAATTTTAAACATGGATCAAATGGAAAAAATCAAATATTTTCTTGCCACTTGATGAGGTCTAAGTCCTTTGCCACTTAAGGAGGTATTTGTGAATACACATATGAATAAAATTGTATATTTATGATAGATGATAAAATATAAATCAACCTACAACTATAAATATGAATAAATCAACAATCAATGAATTAAATGGAAATATAGCCGACTAGCTATATTAGAGTTGTAACACCAAATAAATAAATATTTTATAATTTTAATGAGTTATGAAATGAATCTCATTCATATTATAGTGGCATTATAATAGATCATAATGGTATTATTTTAATAAATGGTTTAGCAGTCTCAAAAAATTGAAAGTTATAATCCATACTCTATCCCATAATCCAACCAACAACTCAAATAATTCATTCAACTATGAATTCCATTTAATATCATCTTCTTCTACTTCAAAAAACAAAACTTCTACTCACTTCACAAAATCATGCTCTACTTTACCAAATTTAAACTATTATTTTTCTACAATACATTGATCTATAAATGGATCCCCTAAAATATTTTGTAATCCTCTTGGTCATTATTTTAAATTTACACCTTTTAGATTTTTCTTATTAGCTTTAGGTAAAATTTCTACTTCCTCTACCCATGGAGAATTTAACTTCATGATCCTCTATTAAAACCCCTCTATTGGCTAGCCTATCTACAAATTTGTCACCTTCCATAAACATATTTGTAAAACTGATTTCTTTAAACTCTATAGCAAGGTATTATATTTCTATAATGATGTTTTATATGTTTCATGGAGCCTTTGCTTTCCTCAAAATTGCATATATTACTATCAGTGAATCACCTTCCATCCATACTCTATTCCATTTTGTTTTCTTACATATTTTTAATTCTTCCAAATATTCCCAAGCTTTAGCTTCACTATTTATCTTAAATTCACTATTGAAAGCATAATATGATTAAATATCACCCCTATTATTTCTTATTTTTCCTTCTCCTCCTATTAGTTTTAGATTTTCATTACAAGCTCCATCAAAATTTAATTTTACCAACTCTATTTTTGATGGTTTCCACTTCATATTTTTTCTTCCTTTTGTTTGTCTTGTACCCACTATCATAATTCTAATTGATTAATTGAATTCATATTTAAATACTCTTTACTTTAATATGATGGATTGGTTAAGTTTATAGGTATGGTTTAGAATCCTTTATGGCTAAACAAATATTTCTTTTCAGTACCACTAAACTATTTTCATTTAATTTAAATATTATTTTATACCTTTCTAGCCATACATGGTGTATCCCAGATTGTATATAATACCTCACTTTTAAGAGTGATATTTCATTGCTTTAACCGTTCTTCAATTTTATCACTCATCACCATGCATTTATGAAATATATTGAGAATCCATTGTCATAGTTCCTAGACTATTGAGCACTATCCCAAGAGATGGTCTATACTCTCCTTATTTTTATATAGAACACATTATGAGGAGCCATAAAACCTATTTTCATTAGGTTATGCTAGGATAACAGTTTCCTTTGACCTACTAGCCATACAAATACTTTGGCTTTTGGAATCAAGCTATATTAAATATCTCTCCATATTCTTATGATATTCCTATTTTTTTGGTGCTTTACATTATATTCACTTCTTGTTGTGTATTATCCTAAGCTATTCAGATCCCAAATCAACTTATCCTTGGTTTCCCTTAGAATAATCACTATTGTTATCTTTATGTTCAACTACCTCCAAGCAACAGTGTCTTGTGTACTTGTAAAAAATATTATTTTTGTTTATATATTTATTCTTGATCCTTGCACATAATATTTGAAACTCTTTCAACATATTTACCTTGAAGTTATCTCATCCATGATTTAGAAATTGGATCTAGATTGAGTGGTATTTTATCACACCAAGTATTCATCCAAATAGATTTTTTTCTCTAGATCTGAGTATCCATTATAGACCTTTAATCACTGGATCAATTATTTTCTTAAATTGTTCCGTAGTGTAGAACCATGTAGTAGTGAGAATGTAGTAAATATTAATATTGGGTCATTGGTCTTAATGTACTTAGAAGAATTCTTGTCCATTATATTTGACTTTCTTTTTACAATCTCCAAATTACTCTTTCCCTTAGATCTAAGTTTACATTTGTAAGAACTCTTATACTGAAACCTCCTCTATTTTTATCATCATACATCTTGCTTTATTTTGCCAATGAATTTTTTTTATCAAGTAATCTTGACAAAAAAAATGATTGCATAATATATATTAAACTTTTCTACCAATTTTGGTATAATATACAAGGATATATAATGTGTTGGAATGTCGTGTAAGACTAATTTTATTAGTTGTACTCTTCCTAATAAACTACCTACCTTTCCATTCTAGTAATTTATTTTGAACTTAATTTATAACTAAATTCCATAATTCTATCCTCATTCTCCCCTCAAATAAGAGCATCTCTAGATATGTTGTTGGCAAATTTACCTCTTCTTAAAGTAACCTACATATTCCTTCTCTAAATCTAGTTGAAGTGTTTAGGAAGTAGATTTTGGATTTTGTTCTATTAATTTTCTACCCAAATACTCTTTCATAGGGTTATGCATAAGGGGTCAATCCCAAAATATATTTATAAAAAAGGGCCAATAAATTTTGAAATCGAGGCAAAGTGTGTCCAAACTCATGTAGAAGATATGGTGAATTGCCTTATTTTCCACCAAAAAATATAAAAATATGAAGAATTTATAATAATAAGTGATGTATGTGTATAGACATCACTTGATGAAAGCATGAAAAATGTTGTAACTTGTTCTTATTATTCCTACTATTCTCATTCCACCAGTTTACCATGATTATGCAAATTCTCTTGATATTGAAGAGCTTTGATGTGGCAAATTTATAATAATATTTGATGTATGTGTATATACATCACCTGAAGGTAGTAGGCACAATGTTGTAACATGTTCCTATTGTTCCTACTATTTTTATTCCACTAGTTTACCATGATTATGCAAATTCTCCCAACATTGGAGAGCTTTGCATGAACCAGTGGAATGATTTACGTAGAGCTCTTCAATGTGAGGGTATTTTTATAATAACTTATTGTTTGAATCTTTATTTGAGTTGCTCATGATTTATATAAGTATAGATGAATGTAGACGATCAATAGCATTACATTAATGATATATGATTAGTAGCACCACATATTGTGATAGATGATCAAGAGAATAATAATTGACGATAGATTATCAGTAGCAACACAACTAATGACATAAAATCAATAACATCACACATTGCAATAGATGATCAATTACATCACTAATGATACCATGATGATTGACAACATCATAATTGGTGATAGACTTTCTATAGTAACACAATTGAAGATAACATCATAGAACACAATAGATAACAAATACTAGAACATATTGTAATAGACAATCGGTTGCATCATAAGATGATAAATGATTAGTAGTATCGTAGATGAGCATAGATGACTAGTTGCATCACTAATAATGTCCATTGATCGACAACATCATAGCTAATTATTGACAATCGACATCATCATAACTAACAACTAACAATTGGTAGCAACATAACTAGTGAGTGATAATTGACAACATCATAACCTATGATTGATAATTGATAGCATCACATGCAATGATAGATGTATTAAATGGTTTAGGATTTTTGGTTAGCATAGAAGTATCATGTATCAAAATTGCATTAAATGCATGCATGCAAACGATTATTAAAATGTATGCATAGTTGTTTTTTATTCTTTTTACAAAGTAGAGCACATTAAATCACACCCTTAGCCTTCCATCCTTATCCTAATATGTTACTATTGTTGGTATTATGCTCTTTGCATATGCGTAATGTGATATGGTGAACCGAAAAACCCTTAGAACTAGGAGTATGCTCTTCACTTGCACATTTGTGATCTGGTGAATCAAAAACTAGTTTACATATTTAGAGTACCCTAAGCTCAAAGCCTTTGAACCTTACCCTAGAGCACACCCTAAGCCTTCAAACCTTACAAAATTTTCCAACATTATTGCAACAATGGTGAGCTCTTCCTCCCAAGTTCCTCCATGCATAATTATTTTTAGAAATGTTGTTTTCCCACAAATTTCTAAAATTCTTACAACACCAAAATACAATGCTTCTTGGATCATGAACTTTGATCTTCACATATTATCATAAATACCTAAATATAATACATATTTTAATTTGTTGTCTAGGATTGTGACCTCATATGACCATGAGGGGTTGGTGGTTAACATTACAATCAACAACAAGCTTCTATATTTCACTTTGAAACCTACAAATATCAAGATATTGATAGGCCTTCCATACAAATGTGTTGAACCAATCAATACAAATTACCCTTTGACATATGATGAAAAGGTATATTTGGAGACTATCTTCGATCTCTCATCAGAATATTTGACAAGTAAAAATCTCACTCTTCAAAATCTTGTTTAAATTTAAAACTCATTACATTATATAAGTTTCTGAATTATTTATTAATTTTATGTTATAATTATTTTTTTGCAGTTCACTCTAATCCATCGAGAAGGGGCTTGCAAATTTTAGTTTTTATAAACAAGTTCCTCAAAGGTATCATTGAATTATTCCAAGCAAGAATTGTTTTGTAAGGAATAACGATAGACATTTCCTTCTACGCATTGACCTCTTTGGTTTGTTGTCTTACCCACACTAGATTCAACTGGAGTTCCTTCATTTTCAATCACATCAGAAGTGATCTCCAAAATACAAAAACAAGCACAAGTGCCTATGTGTCCTTAACCAATTTTTTACTTAGTTTTTTTTTATGAATCTTATTATAATGTACAAAATACCACAATAACAACCTCACTACACTTAAACATGTATAAAATTGGCTTGGTAGTGAAATAGGTGTAGATAAAATTAAAAATTTGAATAAAGTAATTATTATTATCTTTAAATACAATTTTTATTTTTTATTTTTTATTTATACTTGAATGAAGAGAATAGCATATTTATCTTCTTCTAGAATGGAAACTACAATAAGATGTCATCTATAAAAATCCATTGTATATTTCAACACACAGTCAGAATCAATACTGATATTTACATGATCTACTAAATGGTTTAGACCTTTCACATCTTTGATATTTCATGCACCTAAACTACACAATTAGTTCATGTTGCATCTACTTCTACAACTAAATGTCCTATGCACATTGATATCGATGAAGTGGAACAACCCACACATACGAAAGGTATAATCTAGTTTTTTCAAACTTCGGTTCAATGTCATATAATACATTTAGTTAAAATTATAGTTAGTTTTAGCGAATATTTTTTTATATATTTTCAATGCAACACCCCATAGATCCACAAATTCAAATGGAATTGAATTTACATACCCAAGTAGCCCAATAGGTCACATCTCCATCTGGTAAGTGGAATTAAATTAAATTAATACCCATGTAGTTAATTAAATTTTATTGCATCATATTTTTTACAATATTTCTTAATAAAATTTTATTGTAATATTTTATAGGGACGTCGGGGCAATCATTGCATTAAAGGCAAAAATTATGCCATCGTCCCTCCACCATGACCATAGATGATGAGGGCCTCAATGCATGAGGGGTAAATAATTATTTTTAATACTTGGAAGTGGTCAGGGATGAGTAGTCAATGTTAGCCAGACTTTTTAAGATCTTCCAAATATTTCTCTTAGAAATATTTCTAATCTACGGGGAATTTTAGAATTGGATAATCCTCCATTTGATGAGAATTATCTATTTCAAGGTAGCATTCCCAAGTTTCTTAATGCAACTAATGTGATTTGAGGTCCACAACACTATATAAAAACACAACAAACTATAGAGTTAGCTACCCCTATCAAGAGCTCATCCCCTCCTCACCCAACTAACAACCCTCTTTTGCTAATTGAGGATGAGTAGTTGAATTTAAAAAAAAAATATTATCAAACAATTATGAGACCACCATTGAGGATATGGTGATTCAATATCTCATTGACACTAGAGAGAGAGTATCAGGAAAATTTTATTATAAAGGAACTTAATGCCAGATAATTTTTTTTTTTAAAAAGAGTACTTTTTCTTTGGTGTAGCACAAACCAAAAAAGCTTGATGCTTTATTACATCAAGCTGAATCTGGTAAAGTAAAGACCATCATTGTGTATAGTTATGAGGTTTTAGATATTGTTTTGAATAGGTTAGAGAACCTAAATGTAAAAACCCAAACATATTATAATCAATGGATTAGTGACAAGAAAAGAGTTGATGTTGCAAAGGCCACAAAAGATGTAGCCAATATAAGTGATTGTAATTTTGTTTATTTATTGTAAAATTTTGTCTATAAGATAATGTTGCAAATTTCTCATTTGACTAACCATCATGAACCGGGTTCTATTAACCATTTCAAATGTTGCAAATATTACATTAGAGGAAGTTGAAACAAACACCTCTTAGCTTGTCCAAAATCACGTGTATGCATAGTTGATCTTTGTGTCTCCACAATACGATCATTGCAAGTATCATTGTCCTCATTATCATGAGTATTATTGATACCTCTTATGTCGACTAGATATTTCGAATATGCCAAAGCTCTATCACAAGGATACCTATCCACCTCATAATATGAGACATATATTCTCAAACAATTTTCTAAATTTTTATCCAATCTGTTACGAACTTTAGATTTCACAAAAAATAATGCACTAAAAACTCTTTCATCTTCCATAAATCCCAAAATCATTGTTTGACACAATTCATATAAGTAAAATTTTCATTCATTATATGTTGTAAAACACTACTAGGATACATTTTTTTCCATAAACATGTAATAGAACCCGGTTCATGATGGTTAGTCAAATGAGAAATTTGATCAACCATTATCGTTTCAAATTGGCTTGATTAATTTGTTAAAATTTCTTTATTGAGAATATATTTTTATTTCAATACCATTGACTTACACACGTTTAGTGAAATGGTTAATAAGAGCACCCATATATTTTATAAAAAAACTCATATTATTATAGTCAGTAACAATTTCCTAGAACATGGGGTTAACCACACCCATGGCCTCAGGAAACTCATCTCTTTGAAAATGATCTCTTATTTCTCTTTTCAATGTTTTTGTTATTTTTCTCAATTTAATCATTGTATTATGTAAAACTACTTCAAATATGTTGTATATTGTGGGTATTTTTTCAAAATCATATGTAACTATATTTGATCACTTTTTAAAATAATATAAAGGTATCTCATTTTCATGAACATTAATACAAATATGATCATTGATGTTGAACTTCAAAAAGATTTTTGGATCATTGATATTTGTTAAAGTTCTCCAACTATCAAACAAAATATCCATAAAGTTTCCTTTGGACAAGTATAACCTATCAATACACATACATATTTATTTTCTTATTCTGATGAAATCAAAAATATAAATGGATCTTTCTTACGCAAGTTTTATAAAAGTATTTTGCAGACACCAAAACCTAGCTACTTGTCGTCCATCCTGACTTTCCTGCCATTTCCACAATTTATTTTCATATATTTATTTTATATATATTAATATTAATATCTTATATATATTTAATAAATATATATTTATATAAGTGAATTAATCTAGTCCATCCGATTTCATTTAATATTATCCATCAATTTACATCAATCTATGCCATACCCTAGATTTAATATCCACCCTATGATATGCTTTTATCTCGACCACATGATTAGTGTCATTGACACCCTAAGTATGCCTTAGGTTGGATTATTAATAGGAGCCATTTTGATGGCTCAACCCCTAAGCAATCCCAGAATCTGTCCTAAGCCCTGAGAAATTAGTATCCTAAATCTGAAGAAGTTGTCACCATAGCTCGCTAGAGTATCCAAGTACTCTTCCCTTCCATTCTCTCTCACCATAACCCATGCATACTTTGCTACCTCCCTCGCTCCACCAAAACTAATTCTACAGACTCCCCTCCTCAGTCGTTGAACACCTTTGAGCACTTTCTATCCTTCTAGAGTGCCTATGGGTGCTTCCTTCCCTACTGCTAAGCACCTTTGGGTGCCCTCCACCATCACCAAGCACCCATAGGCATTTCTTGTAGCTTCCAAGCACCTGCGGGTGTTTTACACTAGATATTTTGAAGTCTCCCTAGCCTCTGGGTGATGCTAGGGCATCACAACATCGATTCACTGCAACAAGCTTCATCAAATCAAAGGATAACAAATACGTAAGGTAAATCCATTGTTTATTATTTTATTACATGTATTTTTAGTTTTGTTCATGTTATTTACAACAAATAGTTAGGGTTTTGGTATTGATCATAGAGGGCCTCACATTGTGGAGCCCTCAATATTGCTCTAGCTCATTTGTTGTTTGAGTGTGTGCAGATCTGAAAGTGTAACATTAGAATTGGATAGCTACTTAAGCTAAAGTGGCCTGAAATCGGATAACTAGAAGACCACTCATTTTTTTTGGAGCAAGGACACATTTTAAGACACCACCAACATTATTTTCTAGGGTTTTGGAGAACCCTGGCCATTGTAAAATTTGTATCAAAGGATTAAAGGAAAATCATTATAACAATGGAGTTTTTAGGCTTCCCCCATTAATTTAAAATCATTCATTGTGCAATTTTGTGTTCTTTGAGTTCAAATTATTTCATATTATTTGGTGTTGCATTTTTGTCTCTTCAAATGGCGATCACGATGGGACCCCCTAAGGGTTTCTTTTTATGATTTGCTTTACTAATTTATTTTTTGGTTTTTTTCATCTTGCAGGATTTTCAAAAGCGTAGATTTCATAGTTTTCGTTGGATCTAGGGTTTCTAGAAATTTGTAGAATGTTGCAGAAGGTGCACGAACGCCCAACGGTGCTTGAGGGCTATCTATAAATGCCCATGTGCATATAAAAAATGCCTAGGGATATTTTACAAAGATTTTAAGTAGAAGCGTAGGTTTTTTTATAAGTTTGCAGCAAAAACCCTAGCTTTTTTGTTTACACATTTTGGGTAATTTTACATTTTTTTAGATTTTTTTAAATAAAAAAACCCCTTACATGGTTGCCTTGGTTTGAGAGACCATGACCAAGGGGTTCTACACTATCAAAGTCACCCAAGAGTCACACCCGACCCTGCCCACACCAACATTATCAATTGGATTTTGGGTACCCAATTCAACTTTTTGGTAGGGTGGAGATTTGAACCTAGGACCTCCCTTGGAGGATTACCCTTTCATCTCCAACTCACCTAAAATATTTGGATTAGTTTTTAGATTTTTAAGTTAAAAAGAACATCATTAATTAATCTGGAATATAAAATTCATATTAACTTGCATCTTAGGTTTTATATTAATCATTTTCATCCATCTACATATTGTATTTGAAGTTTTTGATTTTCTACTGTGTGAAAAAATATTGCATTCTGATCTCATGTGAATTGAAATTGCATAATTAGTTTACATTATAGGGTTAGGGATTCCTATTTTTGTAGGTCTAAGTAGGAACATTGTTCATATACCAATAATATCCCCGTACTTGGGTGATTCCATATGGAGGAGTAGATGAATACTCCAACTGTTTAGAGTAGGTCTTAAGTAGTGTACTCTACATCCTTTGGAAAAATTGGTATTGTGAATAGTGGCTTCTAATTTAGACCATTGAAAGTGGTTATCTTTCTAACATTGTATGAACACAATAGAAAATCATAAATTTTAAAAAGAACCACACACTACACAATTCACATTTAATAGTAGTGGTTGGATTTCATCACCATCCATTGCTTGAGATTTGGTGATGGTGGCTTTCATCTCCATCCATAAATCTCTATCCTTAGGAACCCTAGGTCACCCTCGAGCAAAATTTATGGATTTCATCACCAGCAAGAATCTCGATGCCCCAACTTAGCCATAGTTTTTACCTTTCTTTGGATTAATTCGAATTAGTACATTTGAAACACACAATATCAAAACCTAAGAAAATGAACTCACATTAAAATGAGATAACCAATGAATGAGGTAAGACACATGTGTTAAAAAAACTTAGCATTGGTTGCTTATTTTAATTATGAAAATTTAAATTTGGTATTTAATTTTACTATATAATTTGTATTTTTGTTTATTTTGTTTATGGTCTTAACAAGAAAATAAAATAAAGCATTAAATCAAGATAATCTAATGGAACCTTCATCCACCTTTCCCACCACTTCTATGGTAGATTCCCTGAATGTGACATAGGCATATTTATCTATAGGTCCCTCACATTCCTTGCCATCCACAACCTTTCATATGGCTATGCCCCAAGAAGAGT
This sequence comes from Wollemia nobilis, assembly GCA_028583015.1. Taxonomy (NCBI): domain Eukaryota; kingdom Viridiplantae; phylum Streptophyta; class Pinopsida; order Araucariales; family Araucariaceae; genus Wollemia; species Wollemia nobilis. The sequence goes on from JAQPPZ010001870.1 coordinate 2,838,367, forward strand.
CAACCTCACCAACCATTGATCACCAAATTACCCACATAGACATGGCATGAGTAGAAGATCTCATGAAAGCTTCTAACTATGTCTCAGAGTCAGTCCCGAATTCACCTAGATAGGATCCTACTTTATAGTCAGAACTTGTTTATTCTCAGCCATCATCTAGCTTTACCCAAGTGTACACCAACCCTATTTTTGATGCATCAATTGCACCTTCCACCCATATGTCTATTCCCCAACCCTCATGTTCTCCTAGCACTTCATACACATCCACATACACCAAACCCTTGTATGAAGCACATGTAAATGCTACTTCACAAGTTTCAACCTCACAAGTTGCCATACCTAGTGTAACTTATCCCCAAGCCACATTTTCCATACCATCTACTTTCATACCTTCAGCTTGTATGGAAACACTTGAAAAATTTTCATTTATAGAATTAAAATGCTCAATAGCAAGTGTAGGTGAATCCTAAACCTTTATCGAACTCTACTCAGATTTTCCTTACTAACCAGGGTCCATCACGGGTACCACAATACTCTATGTTTTCTATCCTTGTTTCTCCATCAAGTCATACCACTACTCATCCTATTCCTATTGGCCAACCTAGACATAACCCTCATATATCAACATTCCAAAATTCTCCATATTTTCACCATCACTACCCCATTCATAAATTTCCATCAAATTCCCCTAGTCATCATCACCAATCTCATCATCATTTAGTCACTCCACAATATTTTTCCACCCCACCTCAAAATCATCAAGTAATTCAGGGCTTCCACATTCTTGAGGAAGACCCTTGAAATAAGGCCATACAAAAATAGATAGATCAATTGATACAATATACTCCTAGTTTAACAAACCAAAAACCAACCTTACACCAATTGATCAATCAACCCATTCACCTTCGGTACCATCATCGCCATATCCGACAGATTTCATGGTGCCTAAGTTTGAAAAATTCAAGGGAACTGAGGATCCCAAAGAACATGTGAGCACGTTTGTATACGCCTATTTTAGAATTCAAAATGACAATGCTCTCATGCTCATAACTTTTCCTCAAACATTAGGAGAAGATGCCATAGAGTGGTATAATCAATTATCTATTCATAGTATTTATTCTTTTGAGCAATTTATTAGCCAATTATTTGACTATTTTATTCTAAATTTTAGAAAGAAAGTCTTATTGTCTGATTTCTATGCTTTAAGATAACATGTTGATGAGTCTATTTATGATTTTGGAAACTGTTGGAGGGTTTTTATCACCAAATTGCCATTCAACCTACCAATGGATGAGTTAATCAATTTATTCACCAAGAGTTCTCTAAAACCTATCTCTTGAAGGCTTAGACTACAAACTTATCGATCATTTGAAGAAGCTTTAGCTCAGGCTAGTGTTAATGAAGAAATCAAAATCCAAGAAGACATACTTAAGCTTAAGAAGAAAGAATGGAAAAAATAAGGGCCAATATAAAAGAAAATATTTTGTCCAACCAAAATCAACATAGGCTACCCTAGCTAGTTAGCCCAATCATGTTAATCAAGTGGTCATGAGCCAGCTGGTAATGGCTCAACCAAAATCCATGAAACAAACATTGTAATAAATTTCTTATCATGCGATACCCTCGACAACTCAAGCCATGCAGAACACAATGCTAGCTGTGGAAAACCATATCTAGAAATATTCTATCCAACAAAATCACCAATAAACCCCCTTATTCAAGTCATATGCTTCCTTTTTTTGAAGGTTGTATGACACAAACAAACTTGCTTTGCTTGAAATCAGACTTGATGATCCTGTAAAACATAGTAAACACTATCACAAACATTTATTTTATCCCTATAATAGGAAAAATGGGTATGACATTAACAATTGCCACATATTTAAAGACATTATTCAAGATCTTTTTGACTTGCGGGCAATCAATATTGACAACCCCCTTGCTCAACAAAATCAAAATATTGTTATTTTTCAAACACCACTTTCTCATCATGAAGAGGTTCAACAAAATGTAGGAGGGTCTAACACCAAAACTCCTCCTAATCAGGTCAATCACATTCAAAAATACCAATGGTTTTTAGGTTCTATCCACATGGTCACTAGAGGTCAAAGAAAATATCAACAAAACCTAAGGCAACCACCTCAAGAAAGTGTGTCACAACCTCCAACATCGCCACCCATTCAAATTTTCCTCAATCCTTAATCACCCATATATATCCCCATCCAATAAAATCCTCCAAATCCCCCAATAAATAATCCATCAAGATCAGTCATCTCATTGAGTAGTCGATTAACTACAAGTCTAAAGATGGCTTCCATAAAATTGACAATTTATGAGTTAATTCAACAATCTCCCCCACATCATGAGGTATTAATGGATATTATAAAATCCATTAAACTACAATCACAAGATTTTAATACCTTCAATTAACTTTGTAGGAAGCATCCAAACATGCATGGAACCTTCCATCACATTCTATGACTTTGATATTAATCCAATCTCATCAGACTTAGTAGACCCTCCATTTCATATTAAGGCTCTAATTGATAAGAAGCCCTTTAAAAGGGTGTTAATATACACTGGTTCCTCTATCAATATCATCACCACATCCACCCTTCATCATTTGAACCTTCCTTATCCTCATATCATTAAGCCATCATTCACCTTAAAATCATTTAATGATGCTTTGTGTTCCATAGTTGATACTGGTATTTTACCCATTGGAGTAGAGGTCAAAATATTGCACACCATGTTTCACATCTTGGAAGGATCCATGGTGTACAATGTACTCCTTGGAATACCTTGGATGAGGTAAATGAGATATGTTTCTTCCATTGTACATCAATTCTTGAAATATGTTCATGAGGGACAAGTACATTGCATACTGATGAATTTCGAGCCATTTAAGTATTGCAATTTCATTTCGAATCCCTATGAGTCCATGCTTCCTTCCACTCACCTTTTCCTTTCACCATTAGCCAATTTATCTACCACTTCACCAATTTCCACATCAAAATCTCCTATTCTTGAGTCCCCTATCACCAATTCCCATCAAGCTTCCACACCCCTATCATCTTCATCATTGACTACATGCACATGTGGTCACAGTTAGTCCACATCATCAATATCATTGCCATCCACTTCATCATAATCATCCATTTAGAAGCCTTCACAAATCAATCCATCGCCATAACATAATGTTTCACAAGTTGAGTTGATGGATTGTGAGGCATCCCCATATTCAAAACTTCTTGAACCATCATCCAACCAAGGTCCTTCAATATATTCTCAAGTTGAGGTCCACCTCACTAATATTGGTATTGATGAATATGTGGTCCAATACATCACCATCACACCCCTCACCATTCCTAAGGCTAAGGATTTTGATCACCCACGTGACCCACCTTTAGCCATAGGAGCATTATATAACATGGGTTCAGCTCCAAATAGCATAAATTTTGTGTAATGAGAGATTGATTCTTCATCAAGTCTAGCTCCCCTGGAGGAACCCAAAGAACCGACACTTGCCAACATTCCAAACATGACAGGATTTCCATCTCACTATTTTCACATAGTTAATTGGCAAGTTTATGGCCTAGGATTGCATGAATAGGGAGTGCATCAACCTATCGATGATCCATATCGAGAGGTGCATTGCCATTCATTTTTAGGTTTTCATCCACTTTCCACCACCTCTTCTCTTGAACAAGCCTTCCAAAGGCTTAATCTCAATTCAGGAGAAGAAACCCTCCATCTCGATAATTATGGCAATGAAATCCATGAAGAATTTAAAATTATGTCGATAATTTTGGATCAATCTGAAGAAGAATCAGAGCCCATTATTCTCCATACTAAACAAGATGAGTTTTATCTCAACATGTTTTCCATCCATGAGCTCATATTTCACTTGCTTCATCCACAAGAGCGAGCCACCCCTATCGGTGAACCACCACCTCCATTCCACTAAGACATTTCATAAGCCAACTTGTAACATATGTATATAACATAAAAACAATGGTTTTCACCCTACCCAAAAAAAAAATAAAACAAAAAAAAAAATCATCAAAAATCAAAAACCAAGAAAAAGATTTTCTTTCTTTGCATTGCATGTATATAACATTTAGATAAATGCATTTATTTGTGTTTATTATTATTTATTAGATTAACCAAGCTCTTAACACCATTTCTTAGGTCCCATCCATTCCATCCAACCTTATCCACCTTGCCCATAAGTCAACATTAATCCTAGATTTATTCACTCTGCTCCATAATCCATATGATCCGGCTAAACCAATTTCAATTGACATAAGCCTTATCGATATGGATCAGATTTCCTCTTCCATCATTTTCTGAATTTATCTTGTCCAAGGAATTATTAAGGGATTCTACCAACTACATTCCTCCATCCCCTCCACCTTCACCTTCACCTTCACCTTCGGATATTGAGGTTTTCTAGGTAGAAATAGATGAGGATAAGCTAGAATATTTTGATGACATCTTAGATGACATTCATTTGATCCCTATGTCCCATAAACTTAAGGAAGTTTTCCATATTTCCATTGAATATACCATCAACGTAGACATTAGTTTAGACAAATAAAATCCCAAAATTTTCAAGCTTGGTAAAAGCTTATCACTCGATGAAAAAGAGCAATTAATTGCTCTCCTTGAGAGGAAGAAGGGTATATTTGCATGGTCATACAAGGACATGGTTTGTCTTGATCATAGTTTGGTTGTTGTTGGAAATTTTGAGTAGTTGTGTTGTCAATGATTTCAAGAGTCAGTGTTAGTGATCAGTGCAAGCCCTGGCAAAAGGAAGGTTAAAATATTTATATTTTATGCCCAAGATATTTGGTGTAAGAACTTCACATGATTGGTCAAAAGTATGGTTAAGTACCTTGAAGGAAAGGGATACCTAGGCCTAAAGTAAATAATATTATAATAATTATTATTATAATATTAAAGGAGGTCATATAAGGTCTAAGGGTGAAAGAAAAAATACCTAGGTCCAAAGGAAATAATATTATAATATTTTTATTAATTTGTTATTGAGTCCCACTAAGGGATCGAGTCCCACCGAGGCGTGCACAAAGGTACTTTAATTTTTATTAATTTGTTTATTGAGTGCGTGGTCTAAGGTTGCATAGTGAGTGCTTATTGAGCATGTGGTCTAAGGTTGCATAGTGAGCACCTAGGGAGATATAAGGAGGTTAAGGTAAAATTTATTTTTACCTTAGTGAAAGGTGGTAAATATTTTAATTTTAATTTAAAAGTGAATTGCATTATTTCTGGATTGTGAGGTCAATTATTTTTGAAATGCAATTTTGAGTAGGGAGACATAAGTAATAAATTTGGATTAATCTATACATTAAATTTTTGAAGGAGGTTATAGTGAAAGTGAGTAATTGGAATCTTTGTTTGAGAATTTTAGATATTATAAGGTGTACTTGAGATTTAATAATTTTTGTATAGTGAATTAATTTTTGAGGAGAATACTTGTGGAGATTTTGAGATAGATTGTTACTATCTAACCTTGATATTGAAAAATATGATTTGATTGTGGTTAAGACAAGTTTTGAAGACATATCTCCATCAAAAAAACATATATGGGCTCTTCCTTATGAGTGAAACATTGTTGGATTGAATGTTGTGAAATGAAAAGTTGGAGTGAAAAGATTTGTTTTATAAGCATTGTTGGAAATGTTTGAGTGAGTTTTAATATGCATGATTTGTGGATGTTGAAAGAACATGAGTATCATTGTTATGTGATATTGATAACTATCTTGAACTAGGGTTTGTGAAAGAACTTGAGTATCATTGTTATGTGATATTGAGAACTATCTTGAGCTAGGGTTTGTGAAATAACATGAGTATCATTATTATGTGAATTTAGAATCATCTTGAGTCAAGGTTTGAGTTCCATAAGTATAAATTGTTTGAATTATAGTGAAACATTTGGTTAGGGTTTGAAATCAAGTTGTGTTTCATTGAGTGAATGGTTGAGTGAATTTGGATGAGCATTATTGATTGAATGCATTGGAGTGATAGTTCAAGTTCTATGAAATAAATTTTTCTTTATTCTAAATTGATTTGAAAGAGAGTTTGGAAGTGATTGAGTGTTTCTATGAGTGTGAAACATATTGAGTCTCTAATCATTCTCTATATGTTTTTATGGCTAAACAAGATTCTGAGTGAAACTTTTTTGTGTGATTGAAGAGGTTTTCCAAAAGAGATTAAGTTGATATTTTTTATGCAAGTTTTGCAATTTTTTTGAATAAGCTTTTGTGAAATCTTGTGAACAAATTTGAATAAGTCCTAGAGGGGACTTAAGGATAGAGTTAAGCAAGCTTTTGTGAAAGCTTGTGAGTAGAATTGTGTAAGTCCTAGAAGGGACTTAAGGATGCATTTGTGTGAGATTTTGTGGAATCTTACAAGAATATATTAGACAAGTCTTGGAGAAGACTTGTTGATTAGATTGAACAAGTTCTAGAGAGGACGTGTAGAGAATATTTGAGGCAAGTCTTGGTGAAGAATTGTTGAGCAGATTGGACAAGTTCTAGAGAGGACTTGTTGGATAGATTTGAGGTAAGTCTTTTAGAATACTTGAGAGCATATTTGATTGATTAATTTGTTCAAGATTTGAGTTCAGGCTTGGGACAAATCTAAGCAGAGTTGATTTGCGATTGGATCAAAGCTTTGAGTTAAGGCTTGGCATAAATCTAAGTAGAGTTGATTTATAATTGGATCAAAGCTTTGTGTTAAGGCTTGAGGATAGATTTGAGGATAGAATATGATGCAGATTTGAGGATAGATTTGTGCCATAGCAAAGACAGATTTTGGTGTATATTTAAGGGTAAATTTGTGACAGACTAGAGACAGACTTGTGAGAAGATTTGTGCTAGACAAAGAATAGTTTTTAGTATAGATTTGATATAGAGATTGAGCAAAGCTAAGATTAATATTTGGAGGTGATAGAGAAGAGGAGAGTAGTCTCCAGTGGATAATATCCATTAGCCAAGGTAGTGAGGACAGTGGTCTTCTGAGTGAGGACAGAGGTCTTCTGTGGAGAGATATCCAGAAGCCAGTGTAGTGGAGGGGAAAGATTTCTCCTATGGATAGAGATTCACAAATTTTATTAGGGTATTGGTGTCTCCTTTGGATAGAGGTCCATAAAAATTGTAATAGGGAAGTATTTCCAAGAGATTTGTTGAGAAAATTTTAGTGAAATATTTTCACCGTGGCATAGCCCACATTGGGTGAACCACATTAAATTGGTATCTCTATTGTGTGTGATGATTTATGCATTAATTTTATTACTACTATTGATATTACCATTGATATATTGGATAATATTATTTGAGAAAGAAAAGTAAAAAGTTATCTTATACTGTTCACCCCCTCTCTCAGTATAAGTTTGTGTTCTTCAGTTGTCCATAATCTCACCTTACACCCTGATGCTAAGCTGGTAAAACAAAAACTTAGGATAATGCATCCTACCATGGCCCTCTTGGTAAAAATAGATCTTCAAAAACTCTTATATATGAACTTCATAGTTCCTATCAACTATCCTGAGTGACTTTCAAATATGATACCCATTCGCAAGCCTAACGGGGCGATACACATTTGCACTAACTTTCAAGATCTCAAAGTGTGTCCTAAGGATGACTTCCCTCTACCAAACATTGATACTCTTATCAATACCTGTGTTGGCCATGAAATTTTTTCACTCATGGACGGTTTTTCAGGATACAATCAAATTTGAATAATCCTGATGACCAACACAAAACAACATTCACTACACCTTGGGGAAAATTTTGATATAAGGTGATGCTCTTTGGCCTCAAAAATGCAGGTGCCACTTATCAATGTGCCATGACATACATTTTACATGACTACATGTAAAATATTATCAAATATTATGTGGATGATCTCTTTGCTAAATCCAAAACTCGACAAGAACACATTGGTGTATTGGAGAAGGTTTTTGACTAACTCTTAGAGCATAATGTAATATTGAACCCCAAGAAATGTATCTTTGGTGTTACCTCAAACAAACTTCTAGGATTCATTATCTCAAAAAGAGGTATTGAGGTGGATCCTAATAAGGTCGAGGTCATCATGGAGATGCTTCCCCCAACTAACTTAAAGGATTTGCATAGTTTACAAGGAAATATCTAATAAATCCATCATTTTATTGTGCAAATTTTTGATAAATGTAGGTCATTAAATCACCTACTACAAAATGGGGGTACCATTATCTTAGATAGATGAATGTTAAAAAGCCTTCGATGACATTAAACAATACCTATCTTCTCTGCTAGTCTTAGATCCTCCTCATCTGGGGTTCCCTTTCTATATTTATATCTCAGCAAAGGACTTTGCATTAGGGACAATGCTTGCACAAAATAATAAGAAAAATTGAGAGCAAGTTGTTTATTACTTTAGTCAAACATTGGTAAGCTATGAAACTAGATACGCTTATGTAGAAAAAATATGCTTAGCAATGGTTTTTACCACTAAGAAACTTTGACACAACATGCTTAGTCACATAACATATGTCATAGCTAGAGAAAATCCTTTGCGTTATATGATGTCTCACACTTACAACAATAGTCACACCGCAAAATGGATAATTCTCCTCACTAAATTCAACTTGGAAATATTTAGCCAAAAATCCATTAAAGGTCAAGTAATAGTAGATAAACTTGTGAAAGATCCACTACCTAGTGATCATCCTCTAATTATTGAGCTTCCAGATTATTCGGTATTTTTTGTCATTGAGCAATAAGAAGATGTCATTCTAAAGGAATATATTGATATCACACTATTATTTTATGGCTCTAAGTGCATGAAATATCAAGGTGCCAGATTTGTGTTTCATACACCCCAGGGGGTACTTATACTCTTATCATTCAAACTTGACTTCCAATGCACAAACAACACTATAGATTATGAACCCCTAATCTTAGATATTCAATAAACCATAGCTATGAGCATTAAGAGTATTAGGATATTTGGTTATTCTCAACTTGTCATCAAACAAATCAATGGAGAATACCAATGCAAATAACCTACCATTAATCTTTATCATGAAGAATAAGTTTGATTGGTATAAAATAAATAGTTTGCCACGTTCGACTAATAAATTTGTAGATGTGATGGCCTCCCTCGGATCATTGATTTAAAAAACACTCATTTGGAGAGCTACAACCCCTTATAATTTCAACGATCATTAAATATACAATTGTCCATGTTGAGTCTAAATATGAAAAGAATGTTTACTTTATCTAGTCAGATCCATATGAGCCTTGGTCAAGCCAAATAATAGCATTTCTCAAGTTTGGAACACTCCCATCTAACATATCTCAAACTTCCAAATGCACTTTCAAGCAAAAGGTAGCTCATTTCATTCTTGGGGGACGTGTTGTATAAATGTGGTTATGATGGAGTCTTACTTTGTTGTCTCAAGTCTAGTGAGGTACAAAGATCCATAGCTAAAACCCATGATGGTACTTATGGTGGTCATTTTAGTGGAATGGCCATTGTAAAGTGTATTTTACGCATGGGTTATTATTAGCCCACAATGGAATGTGATTGTTGCACCTATGTCAAACATTAAAAAAAGTGTCAAGAACATGCTAATTTAACTCATGTATTATCACAAGCCTTACAGCCTATTCAAAGCCTTTAGCCCTTTTCACAATGGGATATAGATCTAATTGGAAAATTTTCACCTTCTTCCTAGGGCCAATGTACATTCATCATAACATCCACCGAATAATTCTCAAAGTGGGTTGAGGCAACTTCTCTAACCAGCACGATAGGACCTATAATTGTGGATTTTATACTTCATCACATCATTTGTTATTTTGGTATACCTTTGAAAATCATTTCATATAATGGAAAGTATTTTAATAACAAGGATGTTCGAGCATTGTGAGAAGTATAAATAGCTTCTAGACTCCTTATTATCCATAAGAATATGGATAAGAGGAAGCTTCCAACAAGACCTTAATTGTTATTCTCAAAAGACTTGTTAAAGAAAATCATAGATATTGGCATACACAAATACCCTTGGCATTATAGTCTTATCGAACAAGCATATGCACACTTATAGGGGCAACACCATTTTCATTGGTCTATGGAGATGAAGCAATCATACCTCTTAAGCTTGAGATCCCATCCTTGTGAAAATATTTGTAGGAATTCATAGATGATGGCACTACTAGACAAGCACATGTTGATCAACTCACACTTCTTTATGAGATGTGAGTCATTGCTTTAGATAATTTATGATTTTATCAAGATCGCCTCAAAAATGCTTACAATGCCAAAGTAAATCTACGTAAATTCCAAGTAGGAGATATTTTCCTTAAAGAGAACCAACAAAACACCAATGTATTACTGCATCTTCATGATATATTTGTGGCTAATTGGTTAGCTCCATACATTGTTACACAAAGAGTGGGTAACGGTACTTATAGTCTTACCATTCTAGAGGGAGAGGAAGAACCTGAACCACTTAATGTTATACACTTGAGAGCATTCTATGCATGATTTGATTTCTATATATGTATATATACATGGCTAATACACAAAAATATTTGCATACATTTCATTCATAACATTGCATTTCACTTGCATTTACATTCCAAAAATAATGCATTCACCCACATCTCATATTGCATTTCACAAAATTGCATGTCACAAATTGCATAAATACACTACATTTACATCCATATTTCATATTTCATATAGGTATAATTTATTAAGTTCAAGGTTTTGAATTGGTCCAACTAAAATCATGTTGCCTTAATCAGGGGCATCCTCACAATATCATCCACAAAATTCACCCATTTCATTCCATCAAGTCAAATTTTCACAAACCACATTTCCATAAAAATCCTAGGTGTTTTCAGTCACTCAACCACTCCTAGTGTTTTAAAAAAACTCCAAAATACATGTTGAGTTCCTTTTAGGACCATCACACATATACACTAAAAAAATCTTGAGTTCTGGGAATTGGATCCAAAACATTCTCAAACCAAACATAATTTCACAACTTTTAAAACATTTTGTGTCAAAGAGAGATAATACCATACTTGGTATGTACCTCAAAGTGAAAAGGGTCATACTTTCTAGTCCCATCATGCAACATAGTCCATAAAAAATAGTGGTTCTCACCACTATCACAATTCCAAAAATAAAATAAAGAGGAGAGAAAAATACCTAAAAAATAATTTAATTATTTTACATCACACACCACTGATCATTGGGTTGTAAGTATCGTACTACATTTCCATTCAGACAATTAGGTAGTCATCCCCAAATCTAAAGAGATAAAAAATACAAATCATGGACTATGGAGTTAGCCTCCACTAGAGTTATAGATGTTTGATTGGCAATGGAGTATGTTCATGCATGGTGACACATATCTTTCAAAGAGACCTACAAGATAGCTTATTGGAATCCATAACAAGTTTATCCAACTTACTCAATATGAGGTAATGAACTCACTTGCACACACATTGGTTCTTGATTGCCTTGAGTTATTACCATAATCCTGATTTGGTAAATGAATTCACTACACATACATTTTTTTCTAAAGGGATTAGGCTATTTTTAGTGAGTTTGTTTGATATTACTAGTATGTCTGAGTCTCTGCAAAACAGACAATTTTCCATATCAACATCCATATCTTTTTCCATATCAACATCCATATCCTTTTCCATATCAACATCCATATCTTCTTCCATATCAATATCCATATCTTCTTCCATGTCAAAATCCATGTTAGTTCATGAGTCTTTTACCCAATATCCCACCATGTCTAGTTCTCCTGAAAAAACAACAATGCTAGCAAAATGGACAAGCAAGACTTAAACCATAAATTATCATTAGCACATCATCCATACATTCTACCTTGCATTAATCATCCATACATTCTATCTTGCATTAATCATCCATAACATATCATATGCATGCATCATCCATATAAATATGCATTCCACAAAAAGCATTCACACAAAAACATATAACACAAAAGGTAAAAGCCATGTATATATATATAGTGCATGTACAATGAGTGTCAAAAGGCTACATACAATAGAGCACCAAGGGTCATACATAAAAATTCCATCTAAGCCCTAGCTTTGTCCTCCAAGAGGAACCCTATGGCCTAGGAGGAGCCCTAGATATAGATTTATGCCTAGAATCATTGTGCCTAGGATCCTCAAAGACAAATGAGTTTGGAGGATCAGGAAGTATAATATGATGTTACATCAACCTATCCTCCAATGCCTTGATATATCTAACCGAGAGCAAATATGTGCCATGTTGACATTATGTTGATGCTCTCTCTCTACTAGCTTTTCCTAGAGCTTCATGATCCTCGCATCCTGCTCTACCACCTACTACTCCAACCACATCCAATCCTCCTCACTCTAATATGAAAGCCCATATGAAACCTCCTCCACATCATCTTCATATCCATCGTCTCCCCCACTTTTAGGAGCCTACCTAGCTACATCCTTAGTCCTCCTCCTTTGAATATTTGATCAAATGTGTCACTATCACTTGGGAGCCTCTTGGGTCCCCTCATCCCTAGTCTCCTCACCATCCTAATAAATTGTTACTCAAGGTGATGCCCATGGTGGTTGTATAGCAAACCATACCTTGTACTCTGTAGTCATCCCCACATCCTCTACACCTGGGAGATCTATCTCCTCATCATCCTCATAGGCCACCCTCCATGGTTCTACACATGGTATCTCTATCTCCTCTCGATGCCTCCTACATCAAACCAGCTCATCCAATACCTCCTACCTCAAGCTAAACTATCAGAGTACTCATGAGAATTGAAAGTACTCAGCTTCACTTTGATATCAACCACCCATCCATTGAACCTACTGCACTCATCACAAGTTCTTGCTATGTCTAGTCCACTTGCAAGTCTGCCATGGTCTCCATATCACTTGAAAAGATGTCAATCTAACCCACAGCTCTTGATACCACTGACTTGTTTGCACTGGTTGACTTGACTATACCTCTTTGACCACCACCTATCTGCTTGCGTAGGGCTACTCCCTACCCAAGTTTGCTACTGGTAAGACCTTTGGCCAAGAAACACTAAATTTCTCCCATATCCAACACTACAACAACAAGATGCACCCCAATCCTTTCCTTCCCCACATCATTACATCATAAAGCTCCCAGTATACCTACACCAATAATGTAGGAGCCCATGCGTACACATGCCACATAGTGAGCATTTCACTCACTACTCCTATCAGGTTCCATGGTAACTTACATCTAGTATTGTTTAGGGCTATGATGTTGTCCAACATGAATATTACCAAGGCATAGAGGACATCCAACTCCTTGTCCACATACATGGAAAAGTAAGGTATACCTCCACTCTCCACCCTCACACCCTACCAGCCATTGCCAAATATATTTATCATCTATGTCTTTTGCCCATGCCCAATCTCAACTTGGATCCCCTCCACTGACACCTTGAGAATGTGATATACATCCTCCAAGGTCATGGTCATCTCTCCTATGGGGAGCTAAAAAATCCCCCTATCCATATCCCACCTCTTTATCATGGTAGAGAGGTACCCCTCATCATCCCTCACCACATCAACTTGGGCTACCTCCACTAGCTCCATGTCCTCCAATAACTTTCACTCATTATATGATACCACATTCATCATTCCAATAATGAGAGGCAAGAATCGGTGTCAAACCTCCAAAATCCTAATCTATAGCACAACATAAAAACAATTATCATTTGTTTTCAAAAAAAATCACAAGAACACAAAAATTTTGCACAATACACAAACAAGGGTATTACCTTAGCAACACGCACTCAATGATCAACCCTAGACTCTACACCCACTCCCTCCACTGCCATAGATTTTGCACTCAAATAACCTCACCTCACTTCACTCCACTTTCCCAGACGCAGCTTCACAAACTCTCAAATGCATAAATGAGCTTGGTTTCTCATCCTAGCAGCTATTTATAGCTGCTTCAGGTGCCTTGAGATTCCCATGGACATTTCCTAGCATACTAAAGCACACATGGGTGTTTACATAATGCCCAAACATAGATAAGCATTTTTGCAGGTCAAAAGTTCCAATGGACATTTGGCATCAAACTCGACAAAAGACCAAACTCTCACAAAAGTGGCTTATCCCCACCACATCACTCCATATTGCATCTAATCATCTCATTAATCATATTAATAGGTTTTGTGAAGATTCCAATTGATTTGGATGCATAATTTTCATTTGCAACCACAAATTACAAATTTGCCTAACAAGTTACAAAAGCACTCCAAAATGGTCCAAATCTTCACAAAATGACCACAATCATCAATATCATCATTCATACATTATTTTCACATCATTCCATATTATCATTTGCATATTTGACAAGTCAAACAACATTCAAGTGAACCTTGTATCTAGTGGGTTATTTTATATACTTTGTGATTGCAGCGATTTTCATCCACGCAATTCGGTAAGATGAAGAGCCTACCGTTAGGACACTTGGTCATATTCATCATTCCATATCATGTTGTTCAAAATCACAATCATTTTTGGTACTTCATATTTTGATTGAAACCTTGCCAGGAACAATTTGCACAAAAGCTATCATTGATGGCCTAGTTCGTGGGGCTTAAAACATGAACAAAAATCATACTTCATAATTACACATTTCCATGATAATAATCATGGTGACTGGCCTTAGCTAGGGTGATTAGTTTTGATCATAGGAATTATTTGATAGTCACTAGTTGTCACTTCGAAGTTAACTATTGTTATCTTTGCATTTTTATCTTTTGCATATCAATGTGCAGGAAGGCAAATTCTTGAATTGCATCAAATCACCCCAAATTTGGGTCAAGCACATTTGGTTTTGACTCTCCCACAATGGAATACATCTTACATGATCATGGCATCTACACTTGGCAAAAATCCCTTCATCTTTTGGGGAAAAAATAAACACATTCTCCATCACATATTTTCACAAAACCCTTCATTTTTTGGGTCAAAAACAAACGCATCATGTCACATTTTTCTCCAATACCCTTCCCACCATTGGGTCAAATATGGTATCACATTTTCATAATTCATTTGCACAAATTTTTCAATTGGCTCGTGATATTCATCTGCAACCTCATTCGCCAATTGAGGGGATAAGCTACACAAAATTCATATTCTTTTACCTCTAATCTCATGTTTCACATCCCAAGAGAAGTTGCTTCTACACCTAGCAAAAATAGGTGTCTCATGTTTTTACATTGCATTGTGTTTCACATAACACAATACAAAAAGGGGTATCTATAGATACCAAAACCTAGCCACTTGTCGTCCATCCCGACTTTTCCAACATTTCCACCATTTATTTTCATATATTTTTATATATTTATTTTAAATATATTAATATTAATATTTTATACATTATATTATATATATATATATATTTATATAAGTGAATTAATCCCAGCCATCATGAAGAACACAAGCTTATACTGAGAGGGGGTGAATAGTATAAGACCACTTTTTACTTTTCTTTCCCAATCAATATTATGCAATGTATCAATAGCAATATCAACAACAGTAATCAAAGCAATGCACAAATCACCACACACAATAGAGACACCAATTTAACATGGTTCACCCAATGTGGGCTACTCCATGGAGAAAATATTTCACTAAAATTTTCTCAATCAATCTCTTGGGAATCCTTTCCCTATTACAATGTTTATGGACCTCTGTCCAAAGGAGACACCAATCCCCTAATCAAGTTCATGGATCTCTATCCATAGGAGAACTCCTTTCTCCTCTGCTCTAGCTGGTGATCTTCTAGAAGAACTGCTACCTCCACTACACTAGCTAATGGATCTCTATCCACTGAAGACTCCTATCCTCACTCAGAAGACCTATCCTCACTACCCTGGCTAATGGATCTCTATCCACTAGAGACTATCATCCTCTATACTCTATCACCTCCAAAGCTTACTCTTTGCTCTATCTCAAATATGCACTAAACATAGTCCTTCGATCTAGCACAAATATGCTCAATCTCTATCTCTGGTCTAGCACAAACCTATCCTCAAATATGCACCAAAATCTATCCTCAAATCTACACTAAACATAGTCCTTTGGTCTAGCACAAATCTATCCTCAATATCTATCCTCAAGCCTTAACACAAAGCTTGACTCAATCACAAATCAACTCTACTAGATCTACCCCAAACCTTAACTCAAGGTTTGAACAAATCAATCAATCAACTCTGCTCTCAAGTCTTCTCAAAGACTTATCTCAAATATGCCTTGTAAGCTTCCACAAAAGCTCACACTAATCTATCCACAAGTCCTCTCTAGAACTTGTCCAATCTTCTCAACAATATTTTTTACTTAACATATTTAAAACTCCAAAAACTCACAAATCTATCCACAAGTCTTCTCAAAGACTTACCTCAAATTCTCAACAAGTCCTCACTAGAACTTGTCCAATCTCTCAACAATATCTGTCCTCAAATATGTATTGTAAGCTTCCACAAAAGCTCACACAAATCTATCCACAAGTCTTCTCAAAGACTTACCTCAAATCTGCTCAACAAGTCCTCACTAGAACTTGTCCAATCTCATAGAAACATATAGAGAATTGTTAGAGACTCAATATGCTTCACACTCACCACAATGCTCAATTACTTTCAATCTCTCTTTTTACCACAGAAACATATAGAGAATTGTTAGAGACTCAATATGTTTCACACTCACAAACACTCAACCTCTTTCTCAAATCAATTTAGAATATAGAACAATTTGTTTCACAGAACTTGAACTATCACTTCAACACATCCACTTGACTAGGCTCAATCACAACTCTACTCAACCAATCACTCAATGAAATAATCCTTGCTCACAAACCCTAGTCCAAACATATGAACACTCACTCAATTATTTCCAACAATGCTTATCAAACAATCTCACATAACAATGATACTCATGATCTTTGCAAACCCTAGTTCAAGTTCTTCACTCAACCAATCACTTCAACAACAATGCTTATCAAGTGATCCTCACATAACAATGATACTCATGATATTTCACAACTTCACATAACAATGATACTCATGTTCTTTGCACAAACCCTAGCTCAAGATAGCTCAATAAACCCTAGTTCAAGATAGCTCAATATTTCCAACAATGCTTATAAAACAAGGTTTTTATCATCAACTCTTACTCAGAAAAACCTTCAACAATCAAACTCAACAATGCTTATCAAACAATCCTTTTCACTCCAACTTAGCATTCACAACATCCAACAATCACTCACTAGGAAGATGTGCCCATACCTTTTTGTTTGATGTAGAAGTGCCCTTCAAAACCTGTCTCAATCACAATTTTCTTCTTTGCCAATTTCAATGGTTAGATGACAAAATATCACACTAACACTCTCTCAAAATATTTCCTCAATTACAAAAATAATCAAACTCAAATACACCTTATTACTCCTTGAAATTAGCAATCATCAAATCACACATAAAAATAATTACTCAATTACTCCTTATAATCTCCAAATTTAATTAATCAAACTCCAAAAATTAACCTTTCAAAAATAATATTTGCCTACCCTTTTATCTCCCTCAAAACACTCAATATCCAAATTAATTCAGGAAAAAATTAAACTTTATAAGCATCAAAAATATTTTATTTTTCTCAACCTTAGCACATCCGAAATAATCAAGCGACCAACACAAATGACATCAACGCATACCTTATACAAGCCAAAAAGGCCTCGGTGGGTTTCGAACATGAGACCACTCCTTGTCAAGCGCCTTATCAAGGTGCTAGCCCACCACGTGGGCTAAGCGCTCCCATGGGGAAGGGAAGGCGCAAGCCTCCCTTTATCCCTTCATTCGATGCTGCTAAAAAATAAATGCCCTCTCACTACCTTGCAAAATGAAATCGATGGGATTCGAACCCTGCACACCTTGCCTGCCACATGACTTAGCACATCCGTCATTGCCACCTATGCTACATAGTGTTGTGCATGGTATAAGGAGCTTCACTCCTATTTGTTAACCCTCTACCATCAGAGACCTTTCAAAAAACATGGAAACTCTTTAACCTCCTTGTGCATTACACTTTGGGCTTAGGAAATTCGATCGATGATTATTGGGGAGTAATGGCAAAGGTTTTTGCCACCTTTTATACATGAAGCCTCTTGTGCCATAAACGTCGGCGCTTGAATCGAATTTGAAATTTGATTTTTATTTTAACCTTATAACCCTCTTTAGGGTTATTTAAATTAATATAAATTAATTTATAATTAAATTATAATTAAATTAAGTAACTTTTGAAAGTTAATTAAATTAATTTATAATAAAATTATATTAATTAATTTATAATTAATTTAAATTTCCTTTTTAATATTATAATAAAATATTATAATATTATTTTCTTGGGCCTCTTCTTTGCACTTTGGACCACATATGACTACCTGGAACCGGATCTGACCAACTAGAAGCGGACTCTCCTTTTTGCACTGATTGTGGAACTGCTTCTCCTTGCACTGCTCATTGAAACTGACTTTTGACATCAATGACCACTCACTCTTGACATCAATGACAACTCATCTACTCAAAATGTCCAACAATCTCCCCCTTTGTCATTGATGGCAACCCAATTATCTTTTCAAATTTCCTTAACCTTTTTCTGTCCTGCTCCCCCTAGGAAACTGCTCCCCTTGACTCAATGCTCTCTTCTTAAATCAAATCTCTCCCCCTTACTCAAATCTCTCCCCCTTTGACATCAATGGCAAAGGGTCACCTTTGGGGCTCGGGGCTAAGAATGAGTCTCTTAGCTTAGCCCCTCCCCCACCTCCTCTTGAGGTGGTTAATTCTGGGGTGGGAGTATTTCTACTCCTAGCATGCACTGATCTTTACCTTTGTCCACTTTCCTTCTCATCTGATCCTTCTGATTCCTCTGACTGTTCCTGTTCCTGCTTGTCTCTGGAATTTTTGTTCTACACCACTTTGTTGTATGTCCATCATTATTGCACTTGTAACACTTAATATTGTTATTCCTTGAAGGTGCAAATATCTTGGGATTTCTTCTGGTGAAGCCATATCTATTCCTATCATGGACCCTACAATTCATTGCCTTGTGACCAAACTGATTACATGAGTAGCAATACCCATGAAAAAGTTGCATATTTCTGAAGTTCCCATATTCCTGTCTTTCATGTGTCCTGCACTGTGAAGCCTTGTGCCCAAATCTGTGACATGAGAAACATCATCCATTGAAATTTCCTTGCCTTGACCTCATTGGTCTCTTAGTCTCTTTTACCCTGTGCTGGTTCTTGTTCCATCTGTTCCTCTTTTGTGCATTGTTCTTTTCCTTGTTGAACTTTCTATTGTCCAACTCATCCTCAGAAGTTTCACTTTCTCTCACATTGTCTTCTTCTGAAGTTTCTTCTTCTTCAGAACTTGAGGTTGACTCCTCTTCTTGTTTCTTTTGTACCTATTCAAAACCAAGACATGTTTTATTTGTTGACCTTATTTGTACCTTGATCATCTTATCTACGATCTTTGAGCTCTTTCCAAACTTGTGTAGCTTATCCTTAGACTTTTCTACTTCTTCCCTTAGTAGAGCTACTTCTTGTTCTAATATTTCACATTCTAAGACCTTTGCTTCTAACTTATCCTTGAACTTATTTGTCTTAGCCATTGACTTATTTAGATCCTCTATAAGCTTTCCTCTCTCTTCATCACATTCTTGAAACTGAAGCTTAAGTTGGGAATTTTGCTTTCTTACCTTCTTCAATGTGTTAAGAGCATAAATAAGCTCTCCCTCAAGATCAACTTCTCCTTTTTTTATTCTTCCTCTATTTGTTTGCCTTTGAAAACATCTTCATTCTCTTCTGACTTGTCTTCTATAGGATCACCTCCTTCTTCTTCTAGTGCCATTAGAATATTCTCTTCTGGTCCTTCAAGTGTATCTTCATATTCATCATCACTGAAACTGAAACCATTCTTTGTACAACTATCTTCAAGATGTCCAAAATTACCACATCTAAAACACTTGAGAATTATTGGTGACCTTTTCTTAACTTCTTCTTTTTCTTCTATCAAAAATAGAACTTCATCTTTATCATTATCTGAGAAACTATTTTCACTATCACTTGAGTACTTACTTGCCTTGTCTGCATAGTAACTCCTCTTCTATCTTTGAAAGAACTTCTTTCCTTGTTTGCCTTGTCCATCCTTGCCTTTCTTTTGGTACCTATATTTTTTTGATTCCCTATTCTTATGATCCTATTTTTCTTCATCATTGCTATTTCTGGCTTCTTGACAATCAGTTGCATAGTGACCATACTTTCCACAATTGAAACATCTAACAGATTTTGCATCTTTAAATCTTCTTGGATCCTTATTCCTTCTACCATAATTTGCTTCTTCATCACTGGATGACTCATTGCTTGAATCTGACTTCTTGCCCTTTGTCTTCTTAGTAGCTTTGAAGGTTGCTTCCTTCCGGATATTAGGTTCCTCTTTTGTTCTCATCTCAAAAGTTGTAAGAATACCAAGTAATACATCTCTTGTCAAAATAT
This sequence comes from Wollemia nobilis, assembly GCA_028583015.1. Lineage (NCBI taxonomy): Eukaryota > Viridiplantae > Streptophyta > Pinopsida > Araucariales > Araucariaceae > Wollemia > Wollemia nobilis. The sequence continues at coordinate 2,859,001 of JAQPPZ010001870.1, forward strand.
CACCATATTTTGATTCCTCTATAGCAGAGATCTTTTCACTAAACCTTTTTGGAAGAGATCTTAAGATCTTATCACAAACATCAGATTCTTCAATCTCAAGTCCAAGTCCTTGCATGGCGTTAACAACCTCATCTACACGAAGTAGATAAGTACTAATGTTTTCCTCATCCTTCATTCTTAAATCTTCAAATTGTCCTTTGAGATTTTGTATCTTTACCTTTTTGACACTTTTATCTCCTTCATATATGCTTTGCAACTTATCCCAAATTCCTTTTGTTGATTTGCAATGCATAACCTTTATGAACTCTATTCTATGCAAACCTCTCAAAATTGCATTCATTGCTTTTGAATTGTAATGATGTAGAAGCTTACCATATTTATCTGTAGGTGGAGTAGTTGGTGGTGTGTATCCATTTTCAACTGCTTCCCATATTTCATTGCCAAGTGCCATCAGGTGAATCTTCATTCTCATACTCCAAAATATATAATCACTTCCATCAAATACTGGTGTTGAATTATCTGAGGATCCATTCTTAGAATCCATTGTGTTCTTGTAAGATTTTCCTTCAAGCTATTAAACTCTTCCGAAGGAACCCGCTCTGATACCAATTGAAGAACACAAGCTTATACTGAGAGGGAGGGTGAACAATATAAGACCACTTTTTACTTTTCTTTCCCAATCAATATTATGCAATGTATCAATAGCAATATCAAAAATAGTAATCAAAGCAATGCATAAATCACCACACACAATAGAGACACCAATTTAACGTGGTTCACCCAATGTGGGCTACTCCATGAAGAAAATATTTCACTAAAATTTTCTCAATCAATCTCTTGGGAATCCTTTCCCTATTACAATGTTTATGGACCTCTATCCAAAGGAGACACCAATCCCCTAATCAAGTTCATGGATCTCTATCCATAGGAGAACTCCTTTCTCCTCTGCTCTAGCTGGTGATCTTCTAGAAGAACTATTGCCTCCACTACACTGGCTAATGGATCTCTATCCACTAAAGACTCATATCCTCACTCAGAAGACCTATCCTCACTACCCTAGCTAATGGATCTCTATCCACTAGATACTATCATCCTCTATACTCTATCACCTCCAAAGCTTGCTCTTCTCTATCTCAAATCTACACTAAACATAGTCCTTCGGTCTAGTACAAATCTGCTCAATCTCTATCTCTAGTCTGGCACAAACCTATCCTCAAATATGCACCAAACTCTATCCTCAAATATACACTAAACATAGTCCTTCGGTCTAGCACAAATCTATCCTCAATATCTATCCTCAAGCCTTAACACAAATCTTGACTCAATCACAAATCAACTCTACTAGATCTGCCCCAAATCTTAACCCTCCCAAACCTTAACTCAAGGTTTGAACAAATCAATCAATCAACTCTGCTCTCAAGTCTTCTCAAAGACTTATCTCAAATATGCCTTGTAATCTTCCACAAAAGCTCACACTAATCTATCCACAAGTCCTCTCTAGAACTTTCCAATCTGCTCACATTTAAGCTTCCACAAAAGCTCACATTAATCTATCCACAAGTCCTCTCTAGAACTTTCAATCTCCTCCAAACTCCACTCAAGTCTTCTCAAAGACTTACCTCAAATCTCTCAACAAGTCCTCACTAGAACTTGTCCAATCTACTCAACAATATCTATCCTCAAATATATTGTAAGCTTCCACAAAAGCTCACACAAATCTATCCACAAGTCTTCTCAAAGACTTACCTCAAATCTGCTCAACAAGTCCTCACTAGAACTTGTCCAATCTCATAGAAACATATAGAGAATTGTTAGAGACTCAATATGCTTCACACTCACCACAATGCTCAATTACTTTCAATCTCTCTTTTTATCACAGAAACATATAGAGAATTGTTAGAGACTCAATATGTTTCACACTCACAAACACTCAACCTCTTTCTCAAATCAATTTAGAATATAGAACAATTTATTTCATAGAACTTGAACTATCACTTCAACACAACCACTTGACTAGGCTCAATCACAACTCTACTCAACCAATCACTCAATGAAATAATCCTTGCTCACAAACCCTAGTCCAAACATATGAACACTCACTCAATTATTTCCAACAATACTTATCAAACAATCTCACATAACAATGATACTCATGATATTTGCAAACCCTAGTTCAAGTTCTTCACTCAACCAATCACTTCAACAACAATGCTTATCAAGTGATCCTCACATAACAATGATACTCATGATATTTCACAACTTCACATAACAATGATACTCATGTTATTTGCACAAACCCTAGCTCAAGATAGCTCAATAAACCCTAGTTCAAGATAGCTCAATATTTCCAACAATGCTTATAAAACAAGGTTTTTATCATCAACTCTTACTTAGAAAAACCTTCAACAATCAATCTCAACAATGCTTATCAAACAATCCTTTTCACTCCAACTTAGCATTCACAACATCCAACAATCACTCACTAGGAAGATGTGCCCATACCTTTTTGTTTGATGTAGAAGTGCCCTTCAAAACCTGTCTCAATCACAATTTTTCTTCCTTGCCAATTTCAATGGTTAGATGACAAAATATCACACTAACACTCTCTCAAAATATTTCCTCAATTACAAAAATAATCAAACTCAAATACACCTTATTACTCCTTGAAATTAGAAATCATCAAATCACACATAAAAATAATTACTCAATTGCTCCTTATAATCTCCAAATTTAATTAATCAAACTCCAAAAATTAACCTTTCAAAAATAATATTTGCCTACCCTTTTATCTCCCTCAAAACACTCAATATCCAAATTAATTCAAGAAAAAATTAAACTTTATAAGCATCAAAAATATTTTATTTTTCTCAACCTTAGCACATCCAAAATAATCAAGTGACCAACACAAATGACATCAGTGCATACCTTATACAAGCCAAAAAGGCCTCGGTGGGTTTCGAACATGAGACCACTCCCATCGAGCACCTTATCAAGGTGCTAGCCCACCACGTGGGCTAAGCGCTCCCATGGGGAAGGGAAGGTACAAGCCTCCCTTTATCCCTTCATTTGACATTGCTCAAAAACAAATGCCCTCTCACTGCCTTGCAAAATGAAATCGATGGGATTCAAACCCTGCACACCTTGCCTGCCACACGACTTAGCACATCCATCATTGCCACCTATGCTACACAGTATTGTGCATGGTATAAGGAGCTTCACTCCTATTTTTTAACCCTCTGCCATCGGAGACCTTTCAAAAAATATGGAAACTCTTTAACCTCCTTGCACATTACACTTTGGGCTTAGGAAATTTGATCGATGATTATTGGGGAGTAATGGCAAAGGTTTTTGCCACCTTTTATACACGAAGCCTCTTGTGCCATAAACGTCGATGCTTGAATCGAATTTGAAATTCAATTTTTATTTTAACCTTATAACCCTCTTTAGGGTTATTTAAATTAATATAAATTAATTTATAATTAAATTAAAAATTAAATTATAATTAACTTAAGTAACTTTTGAAAGTTAATTAAATTAATTTATAATAAAATTATATTAATTAATTTATAATTAATTTAAATTTCCTTTTAATTTTTTATAAAATATTATAATATTATTTTCTTGGGCCTCTTCTTTGCACTTTGGACCACATCTGACTACCTCGGAACCGGATCTAACCAACTGGAAGTGGACTCTCCTTTTTGCACTGATTGTGGAATTGCTTCTCCTTGCACTGCTCACTAAAACTGACTTTTGACATCAATGACCACTCACTCTTGACATCAATGACAACTCATCTACTCAAAATGTCCAACACATACGATTTCATTTAATCTTATCCATCCATTTACATCAATCAATGCCACACCCTAGATTTAATATCCACCCTTCGATGTGTTTTTTATCTTAGCCACATGATTAGTGTTGTTGAAACCATAAGCATGCCCTAGGTTGGATTATTAATAGGAGCCATTTTGATGTCTCAACCCCTAAGCAATCCTAGAATCTATCCTAAGCCCTAAGCAATTAGTATCCTAAATACAAAGAAGCTATCGATAGATTTACCTAGAGTATCCAAGTGCTCTTCACTTCCATTCTCGCTCACCATAACCACTGCATCCTTTGTTGCCTCCCTCACTCAGTCGGATATTCTTTTGTAGACTCTCTCAATATTTGAACACCTTCAGGTGTTTCCTTTCCTTCTCGAGCACCTCTAGGCACTTCCTTCCCCACTACCAAGCACCTTTGAGTACCCTCTACCATCATTGAGTGCCCACGAGTATTTCCTACAACCACCAAGCACCCATGAGTGTTTTATGCTAGATATTTTGAAGTCTCCTTAGCCTTCGAGAAATGCTAGGGCATTGCAACATTGATTCACTGCAACAAGCTTCATCAGATCAGAGGATAGTAAATACATAAGGTAAATCCATTGTTTATTATTTTATTACATGTATTTTTAGTTCTATTCATGTTATTTATAGCAAATAGTTAGGGTTTTGGTATTGATCATAGAGGGCCTCACATTGTGGAGCCCTCACATTTGCTACTAACTCATTTGTTGTTTTAGTGTGTACAAATATAGAAGTGTGACATTTGTATTGGATAGCTACTTAAGCTGGAGCTGCCTGACATCAGATAACTAAAAGCCCACTCACTTTTTTTGGGAGCAAGAATGTGTTTGAAGACACCACTAGCATTGTTTGCTAGGGTTTTGGAGAACCTTGGCCATTGTAAAATATGTATCAAAGGATTCAAGGATCCTCATTGTAACAATGGAGTTTTTAGGCTCCCCCATTAATATAAAATCATTCATTGTGCAATTTTGTGTTCTTTGAGTTCAAATTATTTCATATTATTTGGTGTTGCATTTTTGTCTCTTCGTATTTATTTCTTGAAACATTGGAATAATACCACATAATATGAGTATTATTTCCAAGTTAGTCATGTGGTATATTAAATATTTTATCTTATCAATTGCCCTACAATTTTCATACATAAACCCTGTTAAGGATTTATATTCTTCAAAAACTCTAGATGTAGGTTGAAACACTGAAATCCACCTAGTATTTACATAGTTTAATATTTTTTAGCTTTAGTAACTCCTAGTGCAAACTATTGAAACTTTGAAAACCTTTTTGGACTACATAAAAAATAAGCATGTATTTCACAAACGAGTTATGCCACTCTTGCAATATTTTCAAATGTGCTCACAATTTTGTATGCAAGACTCATTCTATGAGCCATACAATGAATTGGGATCATATATGGAACAAATGATGTCTAAATTCAAACACAAATACCATTATTATGTCCTTGCATTATAGTAGCACCATCAGCTTCAACACATATTAACGTACTAGCTATTGTTGCATCATTCATTCCTATGATATCCTTTAAACTAGTTACAACAACATTGTAAAGGTTTTCCGCATTACAATTTTCCACCATATTATGTAGTTCTAGTAAATGAGGTTGCCTTAAATGATATTGAAATGTGTAATATTAATGCAAATCCAAGATGTATTTTCAACAACAGTTACCTCATCAATCAAAAGTGAAATTAAACTAACATGTTTTACTTTCTCTTTTAGGTCTTCCTTCTCAACCAATGAGAGATATTTCATCATTTCCAACCACTTTGATCTGACCGTTGGGAACTAGGAAGGTTATACACATCAACTAGTTGAAATAGATGTTTAAAATCAATAAAATAAAACATTGGTCTACCCTTTTTAAGAATAGTATATACAAAAACAAACTGCAAACTTTTTAAAACTAAAGTGGTTTGATGAATTTTTTGAAATTTATCTAGAATCATTTGACCATTCTCAATAAGATATTTTTGTCATTTCATATATTTTTCATAGTCTTTTATATCTCTAACATGTACACGTTCTTATGCATCCTTCCACATAATTGTTTTCTCAATCGTTCCATCACTTTCTTTTACTATCACATAAATTTTTTCATAATTTTTTTCTATTGTATCCAACTTAAGTTGCATCTTATGATCCTTCCTTAGTTTCCAACTACAAATCATGTATCTACATTCTATTGGTGTATCATTACTGTTCTTTGGCTATATTGGCTAAATAAATAGATATTTTGATGACCATTCAAGCTGAAATGTCCTTCCAATAGTCCACTTGGTTCTCTTTCTACATTTAGATATCTAAGTAAAAGTTTCCCTAGAAGTTTACATTTTATTAGAATGAAAGTTTTATTTTTTGGTTGGCATGTCAGTTTTAGGAATATCTTCAAGTGGTTGTTGCATGTTATTGCTAAGAATATTTTCATGTGGAGGCATCTCATCCTTGGAAATATCTTTAAGTGGACACATATCAGGGTCAATAGCATTTTCTACATAGAAAGGTGTTCTCTGTCATTTTTTTTAAATTATTTACCAAAATTAACTATTGAGTAGGTAAAATGGTTACATATTTTGAACTTGTGCAAATGTCAATGCCTCACTCGGTTTCGATGTATGGCTAAAATATTATAGGATACTATTTTTTGTAGAAGATTGGCATCCCTTCTTTCCTTTACCACTAGATGCCATTATATCTGTACAAAAAAAGTATTTCATGTCAAATATTGAACATGATGTTGAACAAAATTATAAAAATTCTAGAACTACTATATAGGAATTTGAGGTCTATCATTGGTTGCCAGTCATTTATTCCTTGTATCGCCCATCTATCATCTATTCCTGATAATGTTTTTTTGTTGTCTATTCCTTCTATCGCTCGTCTATCACCTATTCTTGTTACCACTTATCTATCATATATTCCTTCTATCGTTTATCTATTGTTTGTTCTACTATCGCTATATATATATATATATATATATATATATATATATATATATATATATATATATTATTGTCACTTGTCTACATCTATTCTCGCTATTGCTCGTCTATCATCTATTCTACTACCGCTTGTCTATCATATTTTTTTTTACCACTTGTATATTCCTACTACTTCACATATATTTATGCTATTATTCATTTAAAGCTCCTACTGGTCATTTTGAGGAGAATCAATGTTTACGATGGAGTATCACTATCGCATTAAGTATATATACTAGCAGTATAATAGGTAATTTTGTTAATGTAAATAAAATTATTTATAATTTCAAGGTGAAAAGGTCCACTATTATCAAGGGTAATGTTGGTAATTTAAACTTAAAACAATCAAATTATTATAAAATCGGGGCCATTAGACCAAAAATAAATTGTACCCAAAAATTTTGGGCTAATGGGCTCGGTCAATGATCCCTATATTTGTCAATTCCAAATTTTAAAAATCCAAATATTCATTAATTAATGATAATTAACTACTATGCATAACCCCTGCTCTTTCATATTTCATTAATAAATTATTAAAATCTTTAGCCTCATTTTCTCATACCCTCCTAAAAAGGGTTGTATCATCTACAAACTATTGATGGGTGATGTTGTTGATGTTATTACTAGTCTTCTTATTAACCCATATTTGTATGACTTCTTAGGGTTCCTTCCCAAAACCTTTACCATAATAATGAAAAACTATGGTGATAATGATAATCCTTTTCTAAGACCCCTTTTGGCTTTAAATTATTTTGTTACTAGCCCATTGACCAGCATTAAATATGATACTATAAAGACACAAGATTTAATACATCTAATCCATTTCTTCCCAAAATCAAACATTTCTAATGAAGAAGATGTGCTTATACTGAGGGGGGTGGGGGTGAATAGTATAAGATTAAAATTTTGCCCTTTTAATCCAAATAGTAGCATCAACATTAATAAAATAGTAAACATCACACAAAGCATCACACACATGAGAGAGATCATTTTTAATGTGGTTCACCCAATGTGGGCTACCTCCATAGAGAAACTATTTCTTCTAAATATTTCTCAAATAATCTTTTGGTAATCCTTCCCAATTACAATGTTTATGGACCTCTATCCAAAGGAGATGTTGATCCCCTAAATCTAGTTTTTGGATCTCTATCCATAGGAGAAATTTTTCTCCTCTACTCTGGCTAGTGATCCTCTAGAAGACTCTACCTCCACTGCACTGACTATGGATCTCTCTCCACTTGAAGACTCTTTGTCCTCACTCAAAAGACCTATCCTCAATGTCTTGGCTGATCGATCTCTATCTACTAGAGACTATGTCCTATCTTCTCTATCACCTTCAAAGCTTTGTCTCAATAGGCTCACTCAGAACCTGCTCAACTCTGCTCAATAGGTCCACTCAAAACCTTCTCAAATCTACTCAATAGATCCACTCAGAACCTGCTCAAATCTGTTCAATAGGTCAACTCATAACCTGCTCAAATCCGCTCAACAGGTCCACTCAAAACCTGCTTAAATATGCTCAACAGGTCCACACAAAACCTATCCAAATCTGCTCAACAAGCTCACACATAACTTGTCCAAAATGCTCAACAAGATCACACAAAACTTGTCCAAATCTTCTCAATCAATTTCTCAACTTAATCAATCTCATAGAAGCATAAAGAGAACTATTAGAGACTCAATATGTTCTATTCTCAAAACTCAATCTCATATCAAATCAAAATATAGAATAGTTTGTTTTATGGGAACAACCACTTCATACATCCACTTGACTAGGCTTAAACAATTCTACTCAACCAATTACTTCAAGAAACAACCCTTTCTTACAAACCATAGTCCAAGCATGTATCAACCAACTCAAAATGTTTCCAACAATGCTCAACATTAAATCTCGCATAACAATGATATTCATGTTCTTTCCACAATTCTAGTTCAATTTCTTTGCACAACTTAATTCAACAACAATGCTAATAACATAATCTTCACAAATTCAAAAAACCTTGAAGAAACAACTCAAACACTTTTGAAAAGGAAACCCTAATCAAATCCTTTTCACTCCAAACTTAATTTTCAATCAAACCAATCACTTAACTCAACAAAGAAGAATTTTGCCCATACCTTTTCTTGAAGAGTACTTGTCCTTATAAATCTTCCACACTCACAATTACCTATTTGCAAAACTCAACAAGGGATAGAGGATAATTTTTATATCACAAAAATAATATCTCAATTACACCTTATCACTCCAACTTAAAAAATAAAACCAGAATACTCCTTATAACTCCTAAATGAATTTCTTAACTACCAACCTTTATCACAAAGCAACTTTTTCAAACTTCAACCACTAAATACCTTATACCTCCAACTTAGGATTTAATAAAATAAAACACAAAAATGCTACCTTTGCCTTTGGAGAGTTTCAAACTCTCAATGCAGCCCACACAAATGTCTTTGCCCATGATGCGAACCACCACACGAGCTACACACTCATTGAGAACAAAGAAACACCACGTGCTTCAAAACCCTTGTCCTTTCTTGCCTTGCAAAACGGATGCACCTAAAGTTTTGGCGCCTTCAACACATCCACGAAACACTTTCACCGGGATTCGAACACTATCCACCATGCACACCAAAAACGTAAACCCACTTGCCACTAGGCCAAAGCACCTTGGTGGCTTCCAACTAATCATTGCTTTGTCTTTTGTTTGTTTCCCTTTCACCGTCAAATCAAACATGATTTTCGCAACTTTATCTCACGAGCTCTGCATTTAATTTGTATGCCATACACTTATCAATTCGAGCAAGGATGATTGTTTCAAAACTTTAGTGGCATATTTATATGCCTTTCCCTTCGCTTGGAAACGTTGGTGCTCACAGCATTAATTTACGTCAGTGCTACTTAAGGCTTCGAAATCCTTTAATAAACCCATACCTTGGGTTTTTAACAATATAAAAATTGCCTTCAATTTTTCTAAAACCCAACCTTAGGGTTTTAAATAATTTAAATTTTTCTTCTCAAATCTAATTATATTATAATTAAAAATTATAATATTTAATTAGATTTTTACCACTTTGATAAATTACCTTTTAATATTTATTTATAAAATTTAAATTCTACCGAATTTAAATAATTTATAAAATAAATATTATAACTCCTTTTTCATTTCTGTCTTTTGCACTGTTTCACTTGAACTTTGGCCTTCTTCCTAGATATCAAATAACCATATTTGTCCCCTTTATTTCCTGCTGAAACCTTTAGCATTAATGATGACTTTATGGTGGCAACAATGGTGAATGACTTCATCTGGTGGCATCAATGGTGACATCAATGACAACTTTGACTTAGGGACTCAAACTTTCCAACATCTAATACTATAAAAAATATATATAGTTTAACCTTATTATAGGCTTTATTCATATCAATTTTTAAGATCATTGTTCTCTTTTCTATAAGTTTTTGAATGCATTGCTTCATGAGCTATTATGATCTCATCCAAAATTTGTCTCCCTTTAATAAATCCTCCTTGCTCTTCTAAAATAATTTTGTCTAATAGTGGTCTTAATCGATTTACCATCACTTTGGAGATTATCTTATATGCCATATTACATAGGCTTATGGGCTAGAATGAATCACAATTTTGAATCCTCCTTTTATTAAAATTAGGATAATATATGTTGTATTTTTTATTAAGGTGTGTAACATTTTGCCCTAGACTATTCCACTACCACTAGTAAAGAATCCTCCACTATTTATGTTAATAGAATTTTGTAAGTATTTCATCTAAACCTGGGGATTTATCCTTATCAAAAGGGAAAAGAGCTGAATGAACTTCTTCTAGAGTAATATGCTCCATCAATTTTCTATTGTCTTCATTAGTTATAACTAAATCTACTTCTTACAATAACTTATCATTAAGAACTTCAATCTCCTTTGATCCTAGAATGTTCTAGTAAAAAAGCCTTGCCTCCTTTCTAATTTTGTTCAAGTCTTCAATCCAAACCACTTCTTCTAATTTAATTCTACTACTTCTAGATGTTGATCTTTGTACTATTGCCATCTTCTAAAAAGATTTATGTTTTTATCTCCTTCTTTTAACCAAGTCTATCTTGATTTTTATCTTCAAAATTTCTCTTCCTTATTCAAAATATTATGATATTCACTAAGAAACTCCCTTTGCTCTTTTTTTTTAATTTACATGGTGGAATCGGTAGCCACCACGAATCCGGGCAGGTTGTCTGGTTTTTTTTATGGCCTCCACATTATTTTGTGATGTTCACCCTGAAAGCTACCACACAGATCTTCGCGTAGTTCGCCCCTATAACCACCATGCCACAATCATTTTAAACCTTTTACGTCGCTGAAAGCACCAGGAAAGGGACAAGCATTTAGTTCGATGAGGCCCAAGATTTGAACCTTGGACCTCAACTCCCTTTCCTCTTAACTTGGAATTTTATGCTCATATTTTTAGAATTTTGAAAGTTTCTCTTTTAGTTATTCTTCTCATAAATATTTTTGGAAGTGTTCTTGTCCATTCTTTTTATCTAGATATGTTTGATTTAATTTGTTTCAAAACTATATACAACCCACTATTTTCTAAAAAATTCTATGTTTGCACTATCATATCAACAAATTGAGGACAATCTTCCCACATATGCTCATATTTAAATATAATATTTTTTTAATTCACTTACCACCAGTTTAACTCTTACTGGCTAGCGATGTAAACCAATCCTTGTCAAGGTATTAATTCTAGCACAAGGACCTTCATCTCGAAAGTGATTTGAGAGTATGCATATGTCCAATTTTTCTGCTATCAAGTTTTTATCTATGTTGTTGTTGGTCCATGTATAAATTTCCTCTTCAAACTCAATCTACCATAGATTATTATTTTAAATGATAGTTGATAAATCTCTCATACTTTGAGTTATTTTCCTAATCCCCCCAAAATTTTATCTAGCTTGGTTATGGCATTAAAATATCCTATGATCATAAATTAGGTTTCTTGGTCTTTACTTCTCATAAAGGCTTCAATCCCACTCCATACTTATGATCTACCTGACTAAGTTTTAGGTCCATAAACATTGATAAGGATGAAATGGATATCTACAAAGTAGCATGTGACTAATGAGGTTAACCAATGCCTAGTTTTATGAATGTATTCATAGAAGGTTCTAACCAGATTCCAATATTTTAGAATTCCCTCTATTGCTCCTTCTAAATCCATAGCTTCCAATGTACATCTTGCCCATATTGCTTTCATAGTTTTGGGAACTTCTTCATTTGTTATTTTAGTTTCTTGGATTCAAATAAAATTAGGCTTATTACTTAAACAAAATGTCCCTAATAAATCTCTATTTTGAGGGGGCTTTAACACCCCTTATATTACATGAGATGGAAATCATGTCTCATTAGGGGTTGTTGGCCCCTCCTATGAATTACCAGTATCATATTATTATTTGGTAAAGAGAAGTTCAACACACTTAGATTGTGATCCTTTCTCTATGTTTGTTCTTACTTCCTTGGATCTCACTTGATAATTTGAAGGTTTTCCTCTTTTTCCCTTACCAGTATCAAGGGTAGGTCTTATTATTGTATTCCTCAATATTTATTCACAACTTTATTTTTCATAAGATATATCCTCTCTTAGCTCTACTAAGGAAGCTTTTGACTTATTTTTGCTCTATTAACATCGAACACTATACTTTCTCTACCATTTTCCTTCCCATGAATGGCACATTGTACTATAAGAGAGTCTCTAAAATCTAATGAGTCTCATTCCATAGGTTCAGCCAAAATGTTCATCCCTAAATCATGTTCAGATTGAGTAGACGGTTCCTTGTTAATATCATGATTCAATTGTATCATGTCCTCTAAGCTCTGATGTGCTTTTTATTCATAGGCTAAAGCCTCAAAACAATTACTGTTTCTTCTAATATCCTTACTAGTCTCCATTGTTTATTTACTCTCATCTATTTGGACATATTTTTGAAGATTGAAAAGCATCATCATTTATATCCATTTATAAGTTTCTCTTCTAGTTTTGTATATATGATTTTGTTGATCTCTTATTAGGGAATGATCTCTCAATATGCCCCATGCCATGACATCTTCTACATCTAAAAGAAATATTTTCATAATCATGGTTTTGGTCCACAACTTACCCCCATACTTAAGAATGATTAATTCTAGTAAAGGTTTACCGATATCACTCATTATCAATATCTGAGCATAAATAACTAAGACTATCTTTTATAGTTTCTAACATTGCAAAGAATTTTCCTAAAGTGTTACTTATTGCCTTGAACGTATTCATTTCATAGAACTCAATAGGCAACCCATACATCCTAACTTAGACTGGTACTAGGGATAAATTTAGATTTTTAGGTGTAAAGTCTTCAAACCAGTGGGCGAGGAAGATTCCTAATTTTTCCCATTAGCCAAGGGCCCCTTTTAGGATTTTATATCTTTCCTCCTAATTTTTCCCATTAGCCAAGGGCCCCTTTTAGGATTTTATATCTTTCCTCCCTAGAAACAAAAAATGACTAGAGTTTTTGGAAGAAAATATAGACTCACTCCTAGAAACTTCCATCTCCTATCAATCAATTTTCTCAGAGCTAAAGCCCTTGGACAAGGCCCATTAATATTTTTCAATGTTTGTCTTATCTTTGAGGAACAAGGATTGTTTCTCTATGAAGTCTTCCTAACCTCTACTACTAAGGATGATTCTAAGGATTTAGCTGTAAATTAGTTTATGGGAGGATAATATAACTCAATATCTCCTAAACTTTATCAATATACCCTATAACGATAATATTATTTGAAAATAAACCTACAATAACTGCATGCAAAACTTCGATGAAAATGAATGGAAAAATGAAACTTAACTGAAAAAAATCTATGCTCAGATGGAATGTCCTACCTCATTGATGCTCTCACCAATGCCCTTGCCCTTGATTGATTCTCCCATCATATAAACCCTAGCTAACATTAATTTGTAATTTTATTTTCCTATTACTTGAAAAATCACCATTACCCTTGTTCAAGATGGTTGAATTCATAGGGTTGTATCTCACTCAATACTGCTCAGATTATTTTATCTGGCCACTCATTTTAAAGGTTTTCAAGTTCTACACAAACTACTCCAAAAATAATTTGAATTGAACCTTTTGCAAAAATATAGCTCCTAAAAGATAAGACAAGATGTTTTTGTTTTAAATTAATTTTGCTCCAAATGGTTGTCTACACATAAATATATCTCCATTAATAATAAATTTTAATATTATGTAAATAAATAACATAATTTAATTTAAATTATTGATTAAATATATTTAATATATCAAACCACCATGTGGACGAGTGTGTGAGGGAGTGGGTGTGTGTATGGTCCCTATTGATAAGCTCAACTCTCACCTTTATCAAAGGTCATGGTTGAGATAGATGTTAGAAAATTAAACCATATTTGACACCATCTAATAAATTTGATCTTTTGGTGTGTTTGCCAGATTTTTTTGTACTCACATTAATTATAGGTAGCTCACGATTTGATCGCAGTTGTTCGAGAAGTTTTTGGCATTGTGTGCATTTAATGCATGTCAGTGTGTTGATGAGATTTTTTTTCTTTTTCCTCCAACCCTGACTCTATATATATATGAGTCCCCAGTATTAGTTTTATGGAGAGGAGGAGCCAAAGAGGAGACAAACAAAGGAGGAGAAAAACTGAAGGAAGACTTTGAAGAGTGAGGAGCTGAAGTAGCGGCATTTAGACCCTCTTTTGAAAGTTTGTCCTGCAACATCATAGTCTGGATTGCAGATGTTTGTAAATATTTGGTACAAAGAAGTGTTCGGTAAAATTTTATTTATTTAAATAATTGTAAAACTGCAACCATAGTTAGTCTAATTTTAGTTAATATAAAATATATTTATTTGTGTATTTGAAGCTTTTGTGTGATATAAATATTGTATGTTTTAATATCTGTCCAATTTGTGGCAAAATACCTTTGGCATACCCAAAAATAAGTTGGGCAGAAGTTTTACTTTCTCTTGGTAGTACATTGAAATATGGGGACATTTAGCTTTGAACCTACCAAGCGGAAGGTTGTAAATCCCGCCCAAGTGTTGGTTTGTTATTTTTGCATACTCCTCGGGCAAGGTTTTTAGAAGCCAAGTTGGGTGGACGTAAGATAAATTCCTGTACAATTCTTGGGCGACACTTTCCAAGTCAAGTTTGGATGGACTTTAAATTAAACCCTACCCAAAATATTTTTGCCATATGCCCTAAGTCTTCCACATTATCTACCCGATATCTTTTTGCCTCGATTGTTGTTGTTGCATCATGTTTTACTCCGTCCACCATCCTTTCAAATTGGTATTAGAGCTAGCACCTACTCGTGGAATATAATAAGCAATATCTTCTAACAATAATTCCTTGCAATTGCAAATCCCATGATTTAATGGTAAGAACTATGATTACTGGAGTATTTAGATGAAGATCCTTTTTGAGTATTAGGAGCTATGGGACCTGGTGGAGAATGGCTATCCAATTTTTGTAGATGTAATAACATTGAGCGCTCTCTCCCAGGTAGATTCAGATCTATTGAAGAAAAATTGAAAGAAATACCAGAAGGTATTATTTTACATAATGCAAGCAGTCGAGAAGACTATCTTCCCAAGAATTACAGTAGCAACCAAATCATAGGAGTCCTAGGAAATTTTAACTAGCTCCTTCCAAGGTACCAATAAAGTGAATTTGGTGAGGTTGTAGATGTTGAGAAGGGAGTTCGAGAACTTGTAGATGAGTGAATCAGAGTCCATGAGTGACTTCTTTACCCAAACAATGGGTATCATCAACTAGATGAGGTTGAATGGTGAAAATATTGAGAACCAAAGAATAGTGGAGAAGATACTGAGGAGCCTACTAGCAAGGTTTGACTCAATGGTGATAGCAATTGAAGAATCGAGGGATTTAACAACCCTCTCAATAGATGAGCTCATGGGTTATCTGCAAACACATGAACAGAGGTTGAGTCGGTCATCTCAGCTCTTATTAGAATAAGTGTTCAAGATGCAGGTCTCATTCTAAGACAACAAAAGAATAGAAGAATACCACCAAACCACCTCTAGTTCTCAAGGAGGAAGAGGACAGAGTAATAGAGGTAAGCATGAAAGAGGCTAGAAGCGAGAAGGAAGGTCAAACATTAATGAAGGAGAGACTAGACGTAAATTCCATCAAGTAGAAGGAAGAGGTAATGTCAAAAATCAACAAGGATGATTAAATCAGAGGTATGACAAATCCAAGATCTAGTGTTATTACTGCAATAAATTTGGATATTTTAATTATTATTGAAAGAAGTTGGTCAAGGATAATAAGCAGCAATCCCACTATACAAATGAAAGTAAAAATGTAGAGTGTAGAAATATATGTAGGACTATGATGCTAACTTGCAGTGTTGATGAGGAGAGCTGAAAGAATACCTGATATCTTGATAGTGGGTGCAGTAACCACATGTCTGGGAACAAAGAAATGTTCTCACAGTTGGATGAAACCATCAAATCTGAGGTGAATATGGGGAACAACAATAAGGTACCTGTCATGGGTAAAGGGAATATCATTATTCGCACCAAGCAAGGTGAAAGGAAGAACATCCCTTATGTGTATTATGTGCCTAGATTGAAGCACAATTTACTAAGTGTTGGACAACTTGTGCAAAAGGGGTACATTGTGCAATTTAAAAATGGAGCCTGCATCATCAAAGACAAAGAGAATGGGCTTGTAGCAAATGTATCCATGACAAAGAACAAAATGTTTCCCTTGCAAATTCAAAATGAATTGTTGCTTTCATTTAGTGTAGTTGTGAAATATGCTACATGGTTGTGGCATCTCATATACGATCACTTGAGTTTCAGTGGCCTGAACCTGCTGCACAAGAAACAAATGGTGAAGGGATTACCTCTCATTGAGCAACCCAATCAAGCATGTGAAGGTTGCCTAGTCAGTAAGCAACATAGGGATGCATTCCCTACAAGATAGTCTTGGAGAGCTTCACAACCATTGGAGCTGGTGCATTCAGATATCTGTGGTCCTATGCAAACTAGCATATTTGCTAGTAACAAGTACATCCTAACTTTTATAGATGATTTTAGTCGGAGGACATGGGTATATCCCATAAAAATATTTTGGTAAATTTAAGGAGTTCAACACTTTGGTTGAAAAACAAAGCCACTATTATGTGAAGACTCTTATAATAGATGGAGGAGGTGAATACATCTCCAATGAATTCCACAATTTTTGCAAAGTAAATGGAATTAGAAGGTAATTCACAACCAGATATACACCACAATAGAATGGTGTTGCAAAGAGGAAGAAAATAACCATAATGGAGATGGCATGGAGCATGTTGAAGGCAAAGACATTACCACATGAGTTTTAGGTAGAAGATGTATGTTGTGTAGTTTATATGTTGAATATATATTCCACAAAGAGTGTGAAGGACATGATTCCTCAAGAATCTTGGAGCAACCAGAAGCCGAGCATTGCTCATTTAAGAGTTTTTGGGTGCATAGCATATGCACACATTCTAGATGAGAAGAGAAAGAAGTTGGATGAAAAGGCAAAAAAATGCATCTTCACTGGGTATAGTGAAGAATCAAAGGCTTACATGTTGTATAACCCTATCACAAAGAAGTTGATTATAAGCTAAGATGTGAAGTTCCTGGAAGATGAAGCATGGAACTGGAAATCAAAGATTGGTCAACTAGAACCAACAATTATTGAGTCTAAGGACTTGGAAGAAAAGCAGAGTGCATCCACCTGTAGCTTCAAGCAGTAGTACCAGTGCTAGCAACAACACTGCCTCATCATCACGGTCACCTCCACTTGTAAGAAGGATCTCCAACTTGAAGACACCATCAAAGATAAGGAGCTTGCAAGATATTTATGAGGTAACTAGAAATAAAATAGATGAAGAACATTCTAATTTTGCTTTATTTTCTAAGTGTGATCCAATTTCATTTGAAGAAGCAATTCAGAATAGAAAATGGGTGAAATCTATGGATGATGAGATAGAAGCCATAGAGAAAAATCAGACCTAGAAATTAATGGATCTTCCAACAAGCAAGAAGACCATTGGAGTCAAATGGGTATATAAAACTAAGTTTAATGCCCAAGGTGATGTTGATAGGCATAAGGCCAAATTAGTGGCAAAAGGCTACAAGAAGAAGTCAAGGATTGACTACCATGAGGTATATGCACCTGTAGCAAGACTTGATACAATCATAATGATTCTAGCATTGGTAGCCCAAAAAGGTTGGAATGTTTACCAGATGGATATCAAGTATGGCTTCCTCAACGGAGTGTTGGAAGAGGAGGTCTACATAGACCAAACACTCGACTATGAGTTGGAAGGGCAAGAAGGTAAAGTCCTGAAATTGAAGAAAGCTTTGTATGGGTTGAAGCAAGCACCTAGGGCTTGGTATAGCCGAATTGATGCATATTTTTAGGAAAATGGGTTCATCAAATGCCCATATGAGCACACCCTCTACATGAAGATAAATGCAAAAGGGGAGATGATAATAGTCTGCTTGTATGTAGATGATTTAATTTATACTGGCAATAGCAATATGTTGTTTGAGCAGTTCAAAAATACCATGAAGGAGTTCGAGATGACGGAATTAGGCCTGATGTAATATTTGTTTGGCATTGAAGTTACCCAATCTACAGATGGTATCTTCATTTCTCAAGGCAAGTATGCAAAAGATGTCTTAAAGAGGTTTAAGATGGAGAACAACAAACCTACCATCACACCAGTTGCAACAGGCCTAAAACTAAAGAATGATTACAACAATAATATTGATCCAACATTCTACAAAAGACTTGTTGGAAGTCTGATGTATTTGACAACAACCAGACCAGACTTAATGTTTACAGTGAGTTTGATTTGTAGGTTTATGGAAACACCGAAGAACACTCACTTGCAAGTAGGAAAAAGAATTTTACGGTATGTTAATGGGGCTAGAAATCATGGAATTTTTTATGCTAGAAAATACCAGCTTGAATTGGTTGGCTACATAGATAGCGATTGGGCTAGCAATATAGACGATCAAAAGAGCACTTTTGGCTCCATCTTGGATCGGGAGCAGTTTCATGATTATCCAATAAGCAGCCAATTGTTGCATTATCAATTGTTGAGGTAGAGTATGTTACCGCCACTCCAATTGCATGTTAGGTAGTTTGGTTGAGAAGAATTTTAGGTAAGCTCAATTATCAACCAGAAGGGGCAACAACTATATTTTGTGATATCAATTCAGCCATAACACTGTCAAAGGATCAAGTGTTTCATGGCAGGACCAAGCATATTGACATCTGAAACCATTTCATCAGAGAACTGGTGAAATCTAACAAAATTGAGTTATTGTTTTGCAGGTCCAAAGAGCAGGTTGCTGATATTTTCACAAAACCTTTGAAGGAGGAAGACTTTAACAGGCTATGGGAAATGCTCGATGTCAAAGCTTTTATGAAATCTGGTTTAAAGGAGGATGTTAGAAAATTAAACTAGATTTGACACCATCTAGTAGATTTGATCTTCTTATGCATTCGTCGAATTTAGTTGTACTCACATTAATTAGCTCATGATTTGATTGTAATTGTTCAAGAAGTTTCTGGCATCGTCTGCATTTAATACATATCAGTGTGTTGGTGAACTTTTCCCGCTTTTTCCTCCAACCCTGACTCTATATATATGAGTCCCCGGTATTAGTTTTGTAGAGAGAGGAGAAGGAGCCAAAGAGGAGACAAACAAAGGAGGAAAAAACCCGAAGAAAGACTTTGAAGAGTGAGCAGCTAAAGCTACAACATTTAAACCCTTTTGTGAAAGTTTATCTTGCAACGACACAGTCTGGCTTGCAGATGTTTGTAAAGCTTTGGGACAAAGTAACGTCCGGTAAAAATATATTTATTTAAAGCATTGTAAATCTGCAGCCATAGTTAATCTAATTTCAATTAATATATTTTTATGTGTATTTGAAGCTTCCGCCTGATATAAATATTATCTTTTTAATCTCTAATTTCAATTAATATAAAATATATTTATATGTGTATTTGAAGCTTCCGCGATATAAATATTGTCTGTTTTAATCTCCGCCCAATCCGTTGCGAAATACCTTTGGCGAGCCCAAAAATAAGTTGGGCGGAAGTTTTACTTTCTCTTGACGGTACATTAAAGTAGAGCGAACATTTAACTTTGAACCCGCTAAGCAAAAGGTTGTAAATCCCGCCCAAGTGTTGGTTTGGTATTTTCCGCATACTCCTCAAACGGGCTTTTTAGAAGCCAAGTTGGACGGACGTAAGATAAAGTCCCGCCCACTTCTTGGCGGTACTTTCCAAGTGAAGTTTGGGCGGACTTTCAATTAAACCCCGCCCAAAATAATTCCGCCATCCCCCTAAGTCTCCCACATCATCCGCCCAATATCGTTCCGCCCTGATTGCTCCCCTGCATCCTATTTTACTCCGCCTGCTTGAGTCTCCGTCGCGCTCCTATCCGCCCACATGCCCAACCCTAAACATAATTATAAAAGTTTCTTCCATTAACTTCAATTAAAAATATATATAATATAATATATTATTATTATTATATTTTTAAAATAAATAAATTTTTCTATTAAAAATATATATATTTAATATAAAATATTAATATTATATTTTTAGAATAAATAAGACTGTTAATTCAAGCTAATACTCGAAAACTTTTTCAACGAATCTCATGATAAGAGGAATTCTCTACTATTTTTTCCCCTTTTTGTGTGCACTTTATTATTTTTCTCTCTTCAAATTAATAACAAGATCGCTATCTAGGATAGGCAATTGATTCTATCACTACCAAGCAGGACCTGACTTTCTTGCTCATAACAACCAACTAATAATCTAGGATGGTTTTTTTAAAACATATATTATTTAAAAAAAAAAATATATATATATATATATATATATATATATATATATATATTTTTTTTTTTTTTTAATTTTTAATTTTAAAATACTCTGGTGCCCCATCAATTATCAAAACGCTTTTAAAAAAAAAGAATAAGCCAGTCGTCTTCATAACTTAACCACTGACGAGGAATTATTGTTTAAAAAGTAAAAAACAAACAGCATTATTTCACAGCTGAATGGAGATTTTTATTTTAAGCTTAAACTTTGTAGTCGACAATTAAAAGCAGTATCATTTTGGCATCTCAATTAAATATTACGTTGGGATTTTGTTTTAGCTTTAATGGTTGCTGACAATTAAGAACCGAACGCATGAATTAAATAAATAAAAGCATGTGGCCTTATTTCCGAATAAAGAACATGAATGTTAGTGACAGTTAATATTATTATTGATTTTAAAATGTTTTGAGCAAGAGGGTCGGTGTAAGTAGAGGAGTCTGATTGGCCATGCATTCATGAAATCACACGTTAACCAACGTAGATTTAGTCGTTTGGGAATCTAAAGCGAACAATCAGTCTGTATTTTATTTTCAACATGGCTCCTAATTTTATGGTGTTTCTTGGAACAATCGACCTCTATTTTATTTTCAACTGGGCTCCTTATTTTGATGTCCGATACCAAGCTAATGTTTGGGAGCATTTAAGTTAGTATGAATTTGGACCATTATAAAAAAAAAATTAGATTTTATTTTTATGAACACATTTATCGTCTCACATATGGAGCAGAATGGAAGAGCTAGAGGTTTCAATTCACTACAAGGCAACAGTTCACAGACTATATGAGCATGTAAAAGGTAGAATCAGAACACGGGAAGGGTTATCTGAATGTTTTGGTAGTGACATAGGTGTCAAACAAGGTTATCATCTATCTCCGACCTTATTTGGGTTGTACATTGACAAGTTAGAAGTATGGATAAACAAATTTGGAGGAGAGGGTGTGCATTTAGTCAAATATGTGGTAAAACTCCTCATGTATGCAGACAATGTAATTCTTGTGGCCAAAACAACCAAAGATCTAGAAGATCACCTTCAAGCTCTGGAACTCTTTTGTAAAGAAGTTGGGATGCAGGTGAACACGAGCAAAACAAAAATTATGATTTTTTCAAGCAAAAAGAAGAAGCAACAACTCAAATCTCAGCTATGCGGGAGAACCGCTTGATGTAGTAGTAGAATACAAATACACTGGGCATAGACTTTCATGACAAACTTAATTGGAATACATGTAGGATGAAAAGAACTCAAAGTAGTTGGAGAGCACTATATGCACTTCAAAACAGGTGTAGGAATGCCGTGTTGTGGGACTAGAAGACCACCAAGGTCTTATTTGGCCTACTTGTTACATCGGTTGTATTGTATGATTGCGATGTGTGGGCTAGTGGCACAACAAATGCAAAATGGAGGCAAATAGAAAGGATTCAAAAATATCTAATCACAAACTTTCTCAAAATTAAGGCCACAACCCCTTATGAAATTGTTCTAGCTAAAATTGGAATGTTCCCTTTAGAAGCAATTGTTATGACCAAGCTGTCATGTTACTTGAAAAAAACATAAAACATGACAAATGATAGATGGCCTAGGGCAGCTAGGGACGAAGAGTTGCATAGGTGAAAGAATACATGGATGAAACAAAATCAGAAATGGATGAAACATTGGGAAATCAACATAAATGAATGCCCAAATGTCAACAAAGACAAAAAATTATGTGAATGAAAAGTTCAGAAGTGGAATGTGGAAAAATGCAAGCAGGAAAAGACAATATTATATTGCAAATTTTAACCCAACGTATGACCACAAGGAAAAAGCGTATATAGGCGCTGAAATCAAATGGAAGGAAAAAATACTCATTGCTCAGATAAGGACTAGCTCTCATAGGCTTAGATGTGAAACAGGGAGATGGACAACGCCCAAAGAACAATGGGAAGAAATGATATGTATTCTATGCAGCATAGGGGCAGTAGAGACAGAGGAACACTTCATCTATAAATGCCCGAGTTTTTTAGATATACATGACAAATACAAAGAAACACTTGGGAACGAGTTTATGGCAGATTTATTTGAAGACAGTAAAATAAAAAAAGGTTGGGGAATTGCTAACACAAATCAGCAGAGAATGAACAACCTTCTCAAAGATATTAAAGATCATATGATATGATTTGAGTAATTGTACTTCCATATTTGAGGTCCCCATAGACCATATTTGGGTCTCGCGGACTTCATTAAAATCTTTCATTTCATTTCATATTCATTTATGTCACGGTTTGAACCTTAGATTTTTTAAAGAAGAGCCAAAACCTAAGTCGTTGTACTATCCCGTGAAACGATTTTAATTTAATTTATTTTAATTTTTATAAAATAATCTAATTTAAAATTAAAAAATAAATATTTTTTAATAATAATTAAAAAAAAAAAAACCTTATGCTTGGTATCTATTTTCAAGTGGATTAGTGAGACATTGAACAGTTATCAAGAGAATTAAGTAAATTGGTAAAACCCTCATACTGATAATCTAGGTTCAAACTTAAAAAAATATTCAATTTACTCAATAAACAAAATAAAAATCATAATAATAACACCATAAATTCACAAACTTACTTCCTGTCCTGTCCTGTGTCCATCTAATTTTATATTCAGTTTAATTTTTATATGTTCTAATCTAACCTGTCCCCTGTCTATATATATAAGGATTTTACAGTAAAACCAGGTTGTGGGTGGCGTGGCATGATGGATGGATCGGCGATGAATGTGTCGTTGGGCATCCTCACAGTATGTTTGGCAACATGGCTGCTCTACCTCCACAGAAGGTCCAGAATTCATTCTGTTTGGAAAGACGGCCGCGAATACAAGCTACCTTCAGGATCCATGGGATGGCCCATTGTAGGCGAGACTATCCAATATTATCTCTCTGTCAAATCCACCTATCATCCCCGAATCTTCGTTAACGAGCGACAGCACAGGTAATTCTTATCCATTGGTGTTTGTCTTTTTATCGAAATTATCTTAACTAAATTATAATAATAACAATTCATAAGATTCAAAATCATAATCTTCTAAAAATCTAATTAATGCATGGATTAGTATTTATTGCTCAATGGTTGCTTTAATTATGCAATGAGATACACATGAAAATTTGTTTCAGATACGGAGACGTGTTCTCCTCGAATCTACTTGGACGGCGGGTGATGTTCTCCGTGGATCCGGAGGTGAACAAGTTAGTGATGCAGAACGAACAGAGGCTGTTTCAAGCTTACTACCCGCAATGTTTCTCAGAGCTTATTGGAAAATATGGTCTCCTTAGACTAAAAGGAGATCTCCAAAGGAAGATTCATGGAGTAGTAGTAAATCTCCTCAGCCAAGATAAGTTATGTGCCCATTTCACTGATGTTATTCAGGTTTTCCTACTGAATGCAATGTCCAACTGGGATGGAAAGAAGATCAAATTAGAAGAAGAGTGCCATCAGGCAAGTATAAATTGGGGACAAAGAGATTTTGTTATAGATTTTTTTAAGGAATCTTTCAGGGTTTCTTTTTACCCATTTATGTTTTTGACTCACTTTCTGTGGTATGGGGACAGATTATTTTGGATCTCATGGCAAAGCAATTGCTGGATTTATCCCCTTCCAAGGAAACAGAGGAGATCAGAAGGCAATTCCATAATTTTTCAGCGGCTGTACTGACTGTTCCAATTCAAATCCCAGGATCAACATTTGCTAAAGGAATTAAGGTCACCATCAACTTCAACCTCTCCACGTTATAGATCCTTCAATGATATTACCACTTTCTGATCTGTGCTCCACGGTTTTGACAGGGAAGGAATTATCTCTTAAAAAAGATATATGAAATTATGGAAGAGAGAAGAAAACATCCTCACATTGTCCACAATGATCTCCTGTCTAAACTTCTAATGGAGGAGCCACACCTCTCCGACGAATTCGTAGCCGATACGCTTCTTTTTCTGCTCTTTGCAGGTCACGAGACCACATACCGGGCCATGGTGATAAGCATCAAATATCTTACAGATTGTCCGCAGGCATTGGAAAAGCTGCGAGTAAGTAGCTATTGTTCTAAATCAGTCAGGTTTCATGATTTGCATCTTCCATGGACTAAATATTGGATTTACACCATCTTTACAGGATGAGCACGACAGCTTGCTCAAGGGTAAGGGCCAAGGCGATCAAAAGATTACTTGGGATGACTGTAAATCAATGAAATTCACACAATGTGTAAGTAAAACGATGTTCCAATAGTCAGAATTTGAATGGTAGGGTAAGTGTTGGGATCTATAAATTACTCAAGTCCACAACATAATGTGAGATTATTCATAAACATATAAATTAGACTAACAAGATAGATAGAGGAATCCCAGACCAAAGACTTGCACCTTTAAGCCTGCTATCCCATTGATAAAAAGTATGACGAGTGTTAGGGTTTATGAACCACTCATGTCCCACACCACAATTAATGTGAGATTATTCACAAACACATACAAACTAACAAAAATAAATAAATATTAATATAAACAAATTCCAATGATGAAGAGAGATAAAATGTGAGCTTATACAGAAATATATTTTATTGTCTACAGGTTATCAATGAGGTTCTTCGCCTAGCAAACGTTGCGCCATTTGTGTATAGAGAAGCAAAGCAAAACATTTATATAAAAGGTGGGTGTAGTTCTAGGGATCGTCACATTTCATTCCGTCTCAATTTCCTCTAAACGATTTTGATCCAAAATATTCGCTTTTTTTTTTTTCTTATAGATTATCATATTCCGAAAAAGGCTCGACTGTCGTAGTGTTTTTGTCTGCTGTTCACACCGACGAGAAACATTTCCCTAACGCTCTAAATTTTAATCCATGGCGTTGGGAAGCATGCCTCGAGGTAAATTAAACTATTAGTTAGTGGAACCTTTTTGTCTGCTGTTCACACCGACGAGAAACATTTCCCTAACGCTCTAAATTTTAATCCATGGCGTTGGGAAGCATGCCTCGAGGTAAATTAAACTATTAGTTAGTGGAACCTCTTATTTTCTATTTCATTATGATGTTCTTCATGCAATAAGTGGTTTCAAATGATATATATTTTTTTTTTACAAATTTAGTTTTTTTTTAATAAAAAGTCATTATATTAATAAAATAATGTGTGGGATTAATACACCCTGTAAACCAATACATTAACCATTGTTTCATGTAGTTTTATATTAATACTATTTCATCTAATAATTTTCTCAACTTATTATTTCTCACTCACACAGGACGCTTCTAATAATATAATCAACTGTGCTGGTAGTTACTAAAAATCGTGATTGTAACCATTGCTTTTATACACCAAAAAAAAAGTTTTCACCGTTTGGAGGAGGTGCAAGATTGTGCCCCGGAGCTAATTTGGCGAGACTCGAACTCTCTCTTTTTATATCACTTCGTCACAAAGTTCAGGTGTTTCTTTTTTTCATTTATTTTTTAATTAGTAATTTTAAAGAAATATGAATTTTATTAAATTAATATATAATTTTAAAATTATAATTTATATCTAAGGGACTTGCATAATCTAAACAATATAAGAGTGAAGATAAAATATTTCATTTATTAAATTTGTACTAAGAGTTATGGTTGTCATTTGTAATTTTTATTTTGTTTAAAGTGGAAATAAAACCATGCAAGATTAAGGTCAACTAATGTATTTGGAAGAGAAGTTGCATGTTACTTATGTTATTTATTATGAAATTATAAGTCTATCAATCTCATACATAAGATATAAAACCTTAAAACCTCAAAATGTATTATGTATTGTAATAAGTTTTAGTATAGGTTTTTAAAACATTAAAGGAAAGTTACATGGTAGAAGGTAGGAACATATGGACATGGTGAAAAAAGTGTTTATGATACTTCTATATACTATAGAAGTCATAGATCTTATTTTCTTAGATAATAGAATTTGACAGAGTCCATGTGTTAATATAGAGAGAGTTTATTTACGAAAGGATGAAGATGAAGACATCCATTTATGAAAAGTTGGAAAGAATAAGGATGAAAATAATTTATTTATGAAGAGATGAAGATAAATAGACTTCATTCATGTATGGATGAAAGTGAATACGGTCCATCTACGAATGGACGAAGATATAAATAGTTTATTTATGGACAAAATACTATCCTTTGTAAACATATATTTATTATATTTATTATTTTTAATAGGTTATATATGGTTTTTATTGGGGCCACTTCCATCATAATATCAAAATATTATATTTGCTTTATCATGTACTTTTATCATGAATTTTTCATTTTTTTTTTCTCTTAAATATATTTTTCAACTTTCTCAAAGTGTTGCTTCCACAATCAACTCCTTAACATCATTTTGATTAAGACATAAAATCTCACTTGATCAGCTGTCTTCTAAGATTTGAATTTCAACACCATAATTCGTTAATTTATCTGCTACTCAATTTATTTCTCTATAAATATGTTTACATTGCCAGAAGATTTCCTCTAGTAATAGACAATGAACATCAATAAAAATACTATTTTTTATCCAGTCTCCACATCCATTTTTGTTAATAGCATTGATGATAATTTGTGAGTCCCCCTCAATTGAAATATATTTTCATTATTTTTTTGTTGTAATTTTATTCCTCGTAAGAAGTGCTCTAGCCTCTACATAGTTTTTAGTTGAAGTTCCATATGATTCTGAATAATTGAGGAGAATTTTGCCTTCACTATTTCTAAAAATACTACCTTCACCAGCTTTTTCTGAATTTCCTTTAGAAACACCATCAAAATTAATTTTGATAAACCTAATTTTTGGACATTTTCATTTTACCATAGATCGAAGTAGATCCTTTTTTTAAATTATTTTATCACAGATGACTCTTCCATGTATGTTCAAATTATGTATCCAAGTTATTAGCACATCTTTTTCTTTTTCTGCAATTGAGACTTCTCATGATGAGCACCATATTTTTAGACATTTTGCAAGAGGCACTAATACGATTCTAAACTTGGGCATGATTTTGATATTTATTTATAAAAATTCTATTATTCCTTTCAGGCCATAAATTCCAACAAATAATGGTAGGGCCAATCCTCCAAAGAATAAACCCAGGTGTTGTAGGTGAGTTGGAGAGGAGAGGGTAATCTTCCAAGGGAGGTCCCAGGTTTGAATCTCCACCCTACCAAAAAGTTGAATTGGGTACCCAAAATCCAAATGATAATGTTGGTGCGGGCAGGGCCAAGTGCGACTCCTGGGTTACTTTAATAGTGTAGAACCCCTTGGTCGTGGTCTCTCAGACCAAGGCAACCTTGCAAGGGGATTTTTGCTTAAAAAAAAATCTTCCAAATAATACATAATGCTTTAGCTTTATTATAATTTATCCAACATTTTATAAATATTTCAATGTCGATGGAGCTACCCAATATAATTTCATATTTTTTAAAAAATAACCCCAAATGGTGTGAGAAAACAAATAATGAAGAAGTAAATGGTCTGACGCTTCTAAATCCTTCTTACACAAGGCACATCTGAAGGGTCCATAATATCCTCTTCTTTGTAAAATCTCTCCAGTAAGAATCTTACATTGAACTTCTAACCAAAGAAATGTTGAGGCCTTAGGGAGAGCCCTTAATGACCAAATATTCTTCCAAGAAAAATTATTGGGAGAAGGAAATTTTGATTGTTCTAAATCCTCATATCTCAACTTGATCGAATATCCACCATCCTTTGATAAATTCCAAACCAACTCATCTATGTTCTAGAGTTTTTCTCATAATAATATAATCTTTGACCTTTGGACCTTTACATGCTACACATGCTTTAGCCAATGGTTTCTATTTTGAGTCAGAGATAAGAGGATAAGGCTTCAAACAAGCATCATATCAAAAATATGCATAACTCCCCTCATTGACTGGCCATATAATATGTTTATTTATCAAATGCAAACTCTTTGATATTAAGTTCCATGTTGACGATACTTTGAGTAGAGTTCTTTTCCAAAACAATTCCATTGCAACAAGGGAACCAATATATTTTTGAAGTAATATTTTTACCCATTTCTTTCTTTGATCTATGAATAGACTCCACCCAAGCTTTGCTCCTAATGCCAAATTCATAAGTCTACAATTTCACAAGCCTGCTCCTCCAATATTATTTTCTTTTCAAACCCTATCCCACTTACAAAGAGGAAACCTAAATTTTTCCTCACAACCTTTCCATAAAAAGTCTCTTTGAATTTTATCAATTTCTGATGCAATACTTGTTTACAGTCTTGAAAGTGACATCATATAAATAGGAATGGATTACAAAGTAGTCTTTATGAGTTGTAGCCTTCTTGTCATAGTTAAAAACTTACATTTCCAAACTGCAAAGCAAGCTTTCACTCTATCCAAAAAAGAGATCCAAGGCTCCTTTTTATTCTCTTTATCAGACAAAGAAATACCCAAGTAGGTTGATGGAAAATTTCAAATTTGAACACTAAAATATTTACAATAATTTGTTGTAAATATAGGGCAGTATTAATGAAAAATATCCTAGATTTTGAAGTATTTACCAACTGCCCATGACTTTTCATAACATGATAATATTTATTTGAACTTCATGGTCTCACTAACTAAGGAATGGCCCAAAAGAAAAGTATCATCAACAAATTGGAGATAAGATTCGAAGGGACCATTTTTTATAACTTGAATACCCTTGATTTTTCCTTCCATTTTTACCTTTGAAAAGGCTCTCCCTAATGCTTCTGCCAAAATAATGAATAGATAAGGAGAAAGAAGATCACCTTGACTAAGTCCACAATATGACTTGAAGTACCCAATAGGAGAACCATTGATCAAAATAGAAAATTTTGTAGTGCTATAACAACATTTAATCCACTCATACCAACTATAATCAAAGCCAAAAGTTTTGAGAATAACATGTAGAAAATTCCAAGAAACCCTATCATATGCTTTGTTCATATCTAATTTTAAAAGCATACATGGTTTTTTCATAGAATGAAGAGAATGTATGGCCTCTTGTGCAATAATTATACCATAAAGAATTTGTTTACCCTGAACAAAGCCATATTGTTCCCCCTGATATAAGACACCCTAGAATACACAAAATATTTTTCATCTTTCTTTGGAACCAAGGTAATAAAAGTACCATTGATATCACTTATTATAGTATTTCTTTTTCGATACTCTTCAATTGCATCTAACATATCACTCTTCAATATATCCCAAAAATTTTGAAAGAAAATTGCAAGAAATCTGTCGGAGCAAGGTGCCTTGTTAAGATGGAAAGAGAAAACTGCTTCATGGAGCTCCTCCATAGAAATATTCTTCATCAAGATTTCATTTTATCCATGAGTGATAAATGATGGAATATTTTACAAAAAAATTTCTTGTGCCTCCTTATCTTTCCTAGAATCTAACAAAATATTTTTGAAATAATTTTTTGCTTACTTATATCTTCTTCATCCTCAATATTTCTTCCATCTGTCTCCTTATGTGTGATTTCGATGTTCTCGTAGTCCTCGACAAGGGAAAGAAGATGAAAAAGCGGTCTCATCATCTGGCCCAAAATTTCCAATAATTTTGCGTTGGGAAGACACCTATCTGGCCCAAAATTTCCAATAATTTTGCGTTGGGCAGATGTAAGTCTACTTGGTACCTAGAGTTACAATTCTACAATTTAGGGTTTCTAGTTTATTTTGCTATGCTTAATTATGTTGTGTATTCACCCTTTTAGGATTGGTTTCATTATGTAAGGGTGTTGAATAACTATAATTTGCTTGAGTTCCCTCCCCTTTTGTGTGGTTTTGATGTTCTCGTAGTCCTCAACAAGGGAAAGAAGATGAAAAAATGGTTTCACCATCTAGCCCAAAAGTTCCAATAATTTTGCATTGGGAAGACACCTATCTGGCCCAAAAGTTCCAATAATTTTGCATTGGGCAGATGTAAGGCTACCTGGTGCCTAGAGTTATAGTTCTACAGTTTAGGGTTTCTAGTTTATTTTGCTATGTCTAATTATGTTGTGTATTCACCCTTTTAGGGTTGGTTTTGTTCTGTAAGGGTGTTGAATAACTGTAATTTGTTTGCTTGGGTTCCCGCTCTATTGATGAGGATGTTTTTTGGCTAATGGCATTAGCCACGTGGCATGTTTATCCGTCTCCTTTTTTTATTTGTAAAAATGTATTTTATTCTTTAATATAATGCTTTTTACATCAAAAAATATATATTTTAATATGACGAACAATTTTTTTTTTGCTATAGCATGAAATAATTTTGTATTTCTATCTCCTTCCTTGAGCCATTTCTCTCTAGATTTTTGGAACCAATATGACTCCTCTTTTTTCAATGAATTATGATAATAAAAAATTAATTGTTTTTCTTTCACATAAGAATCTTGGTCCATTCCATTAATTTCTACTATCTCTTATAAATTTTTGAGCTTGGATTCAATTTCTTATTTTTATTTTAAAATGTTACCAAAATATTTGACATTGCATATCTTCATTTGCTCCTTTAAATATTTCAACTTTTGAACAAACTCGTACATACATGATCTTTCAAATTTTGATTCATCCCACCATAACATAACCATCTAGAAAAATCAGGGTCTTGGAGCCACATAAACTAGAAGTGAAATGGCTTTGGATGACCATTGTTTAGTGAATCACAAGTCAAAATAATGGGTTTGTAATTTTCTCGTAATAAAATATCTGAAGAGATTGTATACTTTGTTTACAACCATTTATTATACAACAAAAATCTATCTAGTCTTTATGTTATATAATTTTTTCCAATGCATCTATTATCCCATGTGTATTGAAAGCTTGAGGGACTAACATTCCAAAGGTTATTTGAATTAACAAATGAAGCAAAATATTGCATTGTTTTCAACCATCCTGAATGCCACCCTTATTTTTAAAAGGAGATATAACAGTATTAAAATCACCCCCAAGAATCCATAGATCACAATGAATCATCATTGTATTTGATAAAAATATACTAAGGTCCTTCCAACATCTTTCACGAGGAGTAACTATAGTTGGAGCATATACATTTATAATCTCAACTTTGATGTTTTCCTCTTTCCTGCAAAATAATCCAACAACCCAATTAATTTTTGCTTCTAATAGTTGTCCATCCCATTTGCATTTATCCCATATTATTGCAATACCTCTTGAAGATCCTATAGAAGAAACTGCTAAAAAATCACCTGTCTTCCAAATCTTATTAAAAGCATCCTTACATTCCTCATTGCGTAATTTTATTTCTTGTATTAAAATAAACTCAGGGCTATAACAACCTATTAATTCTTTTTGTTTTTTGTATTTACATGGTGGAATTGGTAGCCGCCACGAATCCGGGTAGGCTGTCCAACTTTTTATGGTCACCACAGTATTCTACGATGTCCTCCTCGAAAGCCGCCACATAGATCTTCACACAGTCCGCCCCTATAACCACCATGCCACAATCATTTTAAACCTTTTATGCCACTGAAAGCACCAGGAAAGGGACAAGCGTTCAGTCCAATGAGGCCCAAGATTTGAACCTTGGACCTTCGCCCCTCTTATGGGGTTTGGATGAACCAAAACCTATTAATTCTTTAATAACTCTTTTTTAGGGGTTTTATTCATACCCCTAATATTCCATGATATCATTTTCATCATCAACACTTTTTATTTTTATTAGTGGGCTACTTCTTGTTAACACTTGTGATATTTTTATTTGGCTTCCCATATCAATATCCTTTTGAGTTTCTTTTTCTTTTTTTTTCTTTCTATGACAACCTTCCTCTCCTTCTTCCATTCTTGTCACCACTCTCATCTTCATCAATCTCTTCCATTTTTTCATATTGTTCAAAATGGGACTTATCTTCTAAATATTTATGTTGCCCTAAAGAGTTAAAAGTGCAAGGAATAGCCTCAATAACATTTTCTTCTTTATGTTGTCCTAAAAAATCTAAATTGCATAGATGATCCTCCATAGTCATCACTTTATTATGTTGTATTGAAATACCTAAATTTCCTTGGATATCCTCTACAAAATTTTCTTTACTATACTGCTCTTGAAATCCTAAAGTGCAAGGAATACACTCCGTACTACTTTAATTTTTTTGTAAGGAGAATATTTTAAGCTACTTGAGGATAATAAAGGTGATTTACCTGGATTAAGCTTGACCTCCTTCACCTCATTTGCTTTTAAATTTGCCTACCCATCTTCCTTTATATTAAAATTTGTCTTCCCATCTTCCTTCGCACCTTTAACTCCTTTTATATTTAAATTTTTGCATTGTACTTCCTCATATCCCATATAATTTTTTCCTTCTAACATCTGATTCGAGTGAACTGTAATGGCCTTCACCATATGATGATGTAGAGATATTTTTCTAGCCACTTTCTTAGGAGTGGAAAATCCTTGATTTGACCTAGCTTCTCCTGTGATATGGTCTCCTTGTTTCAAATTGAAACTACCCTCATGCCGAAATTTTTTTATCTCTTCCTCCATTTTCACTTTGTAGTCTCTTGCCATGTGTCCAGTTTCATGATATTTGCGACATCAAAATGCAATATTTTTATAATCCACTTGATTATCTCATTATCTTGATTCATATTTAATCCTAATTGATTATGGTAAAGGATTAGAAATATACACGACAACACATATTCGAGTGTATACAACATGCCTTCTCTCCTTAGTAGTTGGTCCCTCCTAGATGAATTCACCTAGGATATCACCAATAGTCTTCAATACCTCCTTATTGATGAGTTGATAAGGAAATCCAAAAAGCCTAATCTATATTGGAAGTCTTTTAACAGTTTTTGTGTCCACATAAAAATTCTCACTCCAAGGTCTTAAATATAATGCATCTTTACCCCTAAACCATGGGACTCCATCCATTTTTTATCCCTTATTTTTTAACTAGAGAAAATAATGAGAAAAAAATCCTTTTGGAAGAAAAGTCATGGATTAATTTGAATTCAATCCCCATTTCCACTTAATCTAATTTTTAATCTCTAAAAAACCTGATCAATATCCATGAAACTTATAAATTAACCCTCTGGTTTTAAGAATCATTATATCATGCTCAATCATCTCATCCTTGATAATCACTTCTGGTGTAGAATCTGCTATTTGGACTGGGTTTTCCATAGATTATCTCTTCTTCTTATTGCTAGGTATGACATCCAAACTTTCAAATTGGTCATTCACACTTTCAATAGGCACTTTCACAAATGACTTTCTTTCCATGTTACTTAAATTTTTTGTACTTGTTGCTGGTTGCACTCACTCCCAACTCATGCTTTCACTATCTATCAGATGCACTTGCTACCTGTTGTACTCACTCCTAACTTGCACTTGCACTCGCTACCGATTACACTCACTCTTGACTAGATCACATTCACACTCGCTACCAGCCACACTTCCTTTCATTCCTGTTGTACTCACTCTCGGTTTGCACTCAACATTTATTTATTTTATTAAGATGAGCCATTTTTATTTTTGGTTATAAACTTGCATTCATGACATGAAAACTACATATTCTATAGTTGCCTCATATAAAACAATAAATATTTAAACAACCTATTATTTGGACTAGCCCTTCCATTATACTATACTAGCTTCTCAAGTTCACTCGAATTCCACTTGATGAACTTGATAATTGGATGAATAGTTATGGATTCCATCATTTTATATGAGGACATTAGATAATTGTCCATGCAGAGTAGTTTAATATTGTAATTGGATTAGAAGAAGGTGTTGTTTTACTAAATAATAATTTTACTTTAACCTTCATAGCTCATAAATTATAGAGATTGAGTGCCTTTTCTTAGAAAATTAAATATACTTAACACTTTACCTTTAGCTAAATATTTAAATACTAAAGTTGAATTTAATAGGGGCTTAGTGAATCTCTAATAGTGAACAAATTTCTACACCAAAATTTAATAAGCTCAAACATGAAAATTCCTACAAATAAATTTTTAGAAGTAAATAGATATAATGAATTTAACTTCTATTAATAAAGCATATGCTTACCACAATCCCTTAGATAAACTTTAATAAGCACCCAATTATTATAATTGTTTATAATGTAGTTCCTAGCATTTCAACTAAGAAAAAGCCTAAATTATCTTTATTAGGATCATCCAAAGACTAAGAAATGCAAGGGTTTGCAATAACATTATTTCAATTAGTTTTTTTATTGTTTATGCTTGAGATAATCTTCTTAATATTAAATCCAAGAAGGTAATACAAAAATTATTTTAGATGAGTAATGGACCTAATATTATGTAAACATATTCATACTGTATAATTGGAAAAGATCTCGTCTATGAGAAGCATATAATCCTAATGTCTTGAAAGGAAGAAATTCTCATATTAGTAGGTTTTGGTTAGATGTCTCATATCTTTTCTATATGAGTGTCATGACACTAGTATTATGTAAATGATATTCATACTATTTAATAAGCAAAGGTCCCTTGTCTATTTTTGGTTCATAATGTCAATGTTATAATAATCCTAAGACTCTAAAAGGTATAGATTATCAACTTAATAGACTGAGAATTAGACATATCCTACCTATATTATCTTATCAAATAAAAAAGTGGATTTTTTCAAGAGCAAAAGAATACAATTTTTAAAGGAATATATATTTACATTACAAATATTTCAACCATGTATATAGTATTAAAAATACATTATAATTTTTATATACAAAATTAAAAAATTTCTCTCTTATAATAGTTGCATCTTTCATGTTGCTAACCTTGCTTATGAACACATGGTACCACCATATCAAAATTCATTCCTAGGTAAATTTTTCCCTTGATGTCCATTTTCTATATGAGAAAGAGGCACATGCATAGTCATCTATTTTATCCATAATAGCTAAATTTTTATATATATGATCATATTGTAACTAAGGAAGGTTATTATCTTTAAACACATTAAATAATTTTAAGCAAAGATAAAATAAACCACTATATTCCATTTCTTCAAGTGCATTTCTTAAAGGATTTAAGTGGTCATGAATGGGATTCATTGAATTTTTTAGTTTATTAATTGAGTACTTTACATAGTCATCTACACAAATATTTTATCATAATTTTGATTATACTTCTCAAACTTCATATTTAGGAACATTTACACATCAATAAATAGTTAGTTGTTAATCTACTTTGAAAATATCCTTTGTAATAAACCAAAATTCTTGTAACATTTTATTATTACAATGAATTACTACAACGATATTATTAATGACAATGGATAATATATTAATTGTACATTCACCACCTAGGTGCTAATAAACATAAATAATTATTTAGTTCTTAACAAATTTAATTAGTAGTTGAACCAGGTTGTTCACTATTTGTGTAATCAGGATTAATTATTTTTATTTATGATGTCTAACATAAGATTAGATTGTTATTGCTAGACTTAAGCTCTAAATATGGACAGTAAATAGTCTTATTTCTAAGACCATGACAAACAACATAACCCACGAAGGGAATTAGTGCTTAACACATCTCCTTACGCTATTGCTTATGCTAATATGATTCACAACACCGCAACTAGTTATGGTACCTACTTCACATTCTATCTTCAATGCTAATTCCAACTTTTTAAGTGGTGCTTATAAGCTTGGTACCAATGTCTAAAGCCTTTGTACCAACTTGAGAACTTGATACTTACTTCAATGTCATCCCTATAGTGTTAATGCTGACTATTGGTACAAACCTACTTAGTTATAAAGGGAATACCAATATTATTAGAAGTCCTTCTTAAGGATGGATTAACAAAGAGTTCTCTAGTGTAACTTAAAATAGGTGTGGCAATTTGATGAGGATCTTACCCATGCCTAGTAGCATCCACTTAACTCAACACACACTCTTATCCATTAAGATTAGTAATCAAGTCTTAGTTTCTTTATGATAGAAAGAGACTAATTTGGCTAGCCATACCTTCATGATGGTTCCTTATAAGTATGCAACCATTCATACTAGCACCTTAAGATATAGTTGGCCTTAGTGATAATTAGCTCAATACCACTATCTTAAGTCTATGTTATATTGAATAGATAGGTTCTAGAACTCCTAAGATGATAACATTTCTAGTTGATTAAGGAATTATATGAGTTTGAAGCATACATCATAATCCCAATTTCATCACTCATAGATTGGTTATAGAGTATACAAAATGTTGGCAACTTATTTTTTTATTTCGTGCATGTATTTTAATCAAATATTATTTTATCCATTCAACTATTAATGAATTTATTGCTAAGAAGGTATGTGTACCACCATGCAATTCATATATCAAGCCATAAAAAATGCACTTATAATTTTACTTTCATATATTATAGAATCATATGCTTAGATATGGTTCATAATCCAGCCACTAAGAAATTCATAGTGTATATAATTTACATAGTTAATAAAATAGACATAAGACTATTATGAAGGTAGGCCTTATACTGATATTAGTCACTCTATTATAGTTTATAACCTCACAATTTATTTTATTACAACATAAATATTTGGTGCCTTTAATACCTATAGTAGGTTGTTTGGTGCTATTGTATCTATAGCAATATGATTGGCATGAATCGAATATATAACAAATTCATGTTTCACTTAGTACCTATAGTTGTCTAGGAAAAACCATAATTAAGGCAACCGTTTATCACCTTGTCACCTTTCAATCTCCATAAACAAATAAAAAATACAATAGTATAGGGCTTATGTTTATCACCTTAACAAAATGGATACTTATCACAAGAAGTCCATAGGGAAATCACATGAGCATATGAAAACCGTAACACAATTACATGCATTGATAAACATGAAATATAGATTTAGCTATCCTCATAGTGGGATTGGCACAATCTGGTTACTATATCACCAAACTAGCACACAACCACATAAATACCTGGTGGAACCACAGGGCCATAAAATAAACTATGGTGCAACAACACAACCAAAATATTATCACGAGGTTATTGTAACATGGGCATCTATAATTACAAAAACTTATATTTTATAATTTGATTTACATGTATGAATCACATTCATATTTAAATAAGTTGAATTTATTTCAATAAATTTTAGATCTAAAGATCCCATACCTATTTGGAGAAGTCACACTTACTCTTGCATAATATTCAGAATGAGGACCAAGTAAAAGTAGAAATACACACAATCTAGATGCACTAATTTTTAAGCTCATAATAACCTCACTAGGTCAGGTCGACTTATATGGATCACATACATGTTCAAATAATTCATACTTACTCATTTCATACATACATACATACATATTTAGAACAAACAAATACACGACCATGACTAATACAACTGCCAACGAAAAACCTGCCTCTTTCAGATAAGCAATCACACTATAGGAAAACCTACTACCAACGAGCAATTATAGGCTCTGGTTGACCTACCTCTTTAACCTAGGAATAGAGTTCTTCAATATTTTCTAAACAGACCAGGTATGGTAAGGATACCCTTGAGGTGAACTTAAAGTTTTTAACGTTTTATGTTCATGCTCTTCCATATTTATGGTGGTGAATTAAAGATTTTATAAATTTGACCAAGCTAAAACAATAACAGTTCAATTATACCTTATGTATGACCGATGCCTTAATCCTTTGGGCTATTGTAGTAATATTTAACAATAATTTAATGAAAATAGAAAGAATGGAAAAAGAGATAATTGGTGCAATTACATTCATTCGAATATCATAATAAACATAACAATTGACCAACGAAAGAAATGTTCACTATGCATTCAAATAATGTAACTCATAATGAAGCAACACACATAACTGAAACAAAGACGTAATAGGAAAGAAGCCCAAAATTGTATTAATGTTTGAAAAATATTACATGAAGAGTTGGCTTGAATATGCCATTGAACTCTTGAAATATTAATACAATAAATATCCTTGTTTGAATATCGTAACAAGGACCTTTCACTCTCCCATTCGAATATCACAAAAATCGAGTCTCTAGACCTCTAGATCAATAGTATGGAAATAATCTCAACTTCTCGGGAACTTTCCTATAAAATCCTGCATAAAAATAGGAAGAATAAGGAGTGGAAAAGAAGAAGGAAGACAAATGGAATGTAATAGCAAAGAATGGGCACTCGAGTATACCTCTTAGCAAAAATATGCTATATCAAAAGCTTGATCCTCGTTTTGGCTATAGACATCCTTATTATAGCTATAACGACTTTGTAACTGCCAAAACTGCTTTCATTTGAACTGTCCACTCGACGCAATATCCTACCTTGTCATCATTTGGGAGATGTACAGCCTATTATTATATGTATCAAAAATAAAAATTTATTCTTAATAGGTTGAGGTTTTGCTTAGTCGCCATCCACCTGGTCCTCACTGTTTTAACTATACCTTGTGGCTTATTTTTTTGTTCTGAAGTGAGCTCTTGAGTACCTTCACATATATTTATTACTATGGCCTGATGCTTTGCCACTACATTCCTTGATCTCATGGACTGAGAGGGTTACTAGAATTGAATGTATTATCTTAGAGTCAGGGTTTTCTCCAATTGCACGAGGGCCTATCTCGCATTCTAGGAAGCAAAGGTTCATTTAAAAAACATGATATATTAGGCCCTCTACAACAATGATGAAGAATAGAGAATTGGAAGTACACAAACTAAGAAAACTACCAACAACACGATACTTCCATAACTATACTCCATCAGGGTGATAATACTTTAACTATATAGAGTGACGTGTGGGCGATTAAGGTTTCGCTGGAGTCAAGATCAGAGCTGGCTTTAGTTAAACCAATTACAAATAATTTATGAGGGAATAAGGTTTGTGGTTTCATTGAAAGGATTGAAGATCACCCTCAATGGAAACCATTTGACTTCCTAGGACTTTTGGTGGAGGAAAGGAGGGCATTTGATGAAATTTTTAATATCATTAAATGGATTATTTTTGGAAGAGAAATTCTAGATAGATTCATCTAGGGATTATAGAAGGATGGGAAATTATCTATCAAATCAGCTTATTTTATAGCAGATGGTCCTTTTGATCCTTGGTTTTTGAAAGATAAAATTTGACTGAAAGGACTGACTTTGAAAATTAACATTTTCTTCTAGCTGGTCATACAAGGAAAATTTATAACTTTAGATAATCTCAAAAAAAGAGGTATGATTTTACCTAATGCTTGTTTCTTGTGCAGAAATATGAAGGAATCCCTGCTCTATCTTCTTTTCAATTGTCCTTTCTCATAGGAGGCTTTCAACTACTTTTTCAAAAATTTGAACATCCAATAGGTATTTTCGAACAACCTAGAGGATGTGTTGACCCAATGGGTTTCTCCATTCCTATATATCCACCTTCATTGATTTTGGAAATTCAACCTTTCTCATATATGGTGGTAGATTTGGAAGGAAAGAAACTCAAGGGCATTTAAGAATGTTGCTCATTCAGCTAAAGTTGTGGCTTTGTAGGCAATTTATTTTTCATGGAGAGCATTAGAACCCTAAATTTGAATGTTATGACTATAGAGTAGGAATGATAAGTGGAGATATCTCTTGGATTCAATGCCAATCCTCAACCATTCAAACATGTTGTACCTCTGGATAGATCCAAGGTTAAGTGGGAGCCACCTCCAATTGGTTAGCTGAAGTTGAATTTCGACAGTGCATCTAAAGAGAATTTGGGTCCTATAGGTATTGGAGGGATTGTAAGGAACCATGATGGCTTGATAATTTTAGCCTTTGTTGATAATCTGGGTCATCAAACTAGTCACTTTGTTGAAGCCAAAGCCCTATTCCAAGGAGTTTCTCTATTGGATTTTGTAAGTTGCAAGAAACTAATCATTGAAGGGGACTCCATTAATATTATAAATATGGAAAGAGGGACTCAATATCGTACCTAAAATTTTTCAAACCTTCTTCTGGAATTTTAGAGATACATCCAAAATCTGTAAGAGGTTCAGTTTAAGCATATACCTACAAGGAAGGTCATAGAGTGGCCAATCTATTGGCTAACAAAGGAGTTATTCATAATGGTTTAGTGGTGTGATGGGATAATTTTCTGATGGATATTGCTTCTATAGATAATGACCTCATACATAATTATCCACTTTGGTCTAGTTGTTATTGATGAGTTGACTACAAAACTTGGGGGCGCTTATTGATTTTAGATTTTCGCACCAAATTTAATATCTCCAAGCTATTGTTTCTTCCATGTAAGCCACAATATCCAATGCAAAAGAAATTCTTGCTCTGATGGGCTAGAAGGCCTAGGAAAGCAACAAACTCATGGGGAAGAATGGGACTAGTGCATGGTTCAATTCATGGTTCAGGTCTTGCTACTGATCTGTGCTCGGTTGGTTATCTTTGATATCCTAATTTGATTTCAATTTATTTTAAGTTTTAAATTATGTATGGTCTTACCTATGTATTGGTTTGGCTTTGGAAGGGATAACTCCTCTAATTGGTCATTCCTCGATTATTACCAAATGTAAGTAATTTTGGCTCCCTATTTTCAAGTAGGGTTTAGTTTCTTTTGTACAAGATTTGGAGATCCTTTCAAAACTCCTTTGTCCATCTAATCAAAAAAATACTTTAACTACACTCCATCAGGGTGTGAGAACTTTTTGAAGATATTCTATTTTGCACCTCTTTTTTCTTCTACTTCCAGTGACCTAATTCCTCTTGAATCGCATACCTCTATCTCTATAACTCATTGCTAGAGCACTTTGACCCATCTCCAAAATTTCTCTTGGACCTTAGAATGGGCATATTTCTATATAAAGGATGATTTTATGTGAATTATTCTGTCAGTTGACGATAAATGGCCAGGTCCTATTGATCTAAGAATAATTTAGTTTACTTCAAATTGTTGATTTTCCCTTAATTTGATATTTCGTTTGCGTCATATGGTTTATATATTATCCTCCGCTTGTTCAACACATAAAGATTCATATCCTTTTACTAGCTTCATTTTTATAGTACAAAGAGCTCAGTAATTTTGACTTGGCTAGACCTATCCATTAATGTGTTTACTTCTTTTATCTTACCACCTCACTCTTTGTTAGTGAATTGACCTGTCATGGTTTATTTCCCTCTTTGGTGAGTTTGCTTAATCTTGCTGCATGAACTTGGAGTAGAGTTTGTACTTGCACCACTTTCTAATTGACCCTCAGTTGTATTAGTCATGGTCATTTCTAACGTAATATTGACTTTCCTCAGGATAGTGATCTCTTGGATATGTATGTTATCGATCGGTCGACATGTACCACTTGGTATCATATTGCGTAGGTACTCATGATCACTGATCATTTTTTGAACAATTGATTTTTTATTTACTTCAATTTTTAAAATCTTCAGTTGATCTTTCTGATCGACGCTTTATTTGGTCAAGACTCGATCGACAGATCTAGGTTGTTTCATCTCCCTTTGGTTGGTTAGTTCTTATTACTGTGCATTTTCGATCACTCACCCTTACTCTTCATCCAAGTGATTTAGAATACATTCATCTAGCCTTTATCGAGGGGTTAGTTTAATAATATTCAACTAAATCATAATGAATGCAAATTTAAATGTCGATGTACCTTGATTTTTGTTGAATTTACCTTCATTTGGTTCAGTCAATCTCCAACATTTGCTTTGCTCGATCAGTATTATTTTTATGGTTATGATTTGTTCAGTCGATGATATCTTGTTGTTCACCCTTTTTTAGATAGAAATATTTCAACAACTCTGCTTTGGCCACGTCATTGCTTTAATTGAATGATTATTAACTTCTCTTGGCATTGATCGGTCGATCTATGTTACTCGTAGGCTTTTGTTTGATCGAAAGGTTTATCGTTTGATGAGTCAATAAATTTGACTAAATGGTCTGACTGACTCTTTGGCCGAGTGATGTATTGATCGTTTGATATTTATTGGGTTTTAGTTGATTTATCGTGGTTGTTTATGAGCTTTCAACTGATGATATTTTTAGGCCATGTGTTTGGTCGATTGCCTCCACCTTTCGGTCGAACATCTTTTTAATTTACCTTTGAATTCTAAAATTTTAGTTGGTTTATTAATCGCTTCAATCGAGTGATAGCATATGCAAAATTTTGACTTGATGAGTTGACTGTCTTCGACA
This sequence comes from Wollemia nobilis, assembly GCA_028583015.1. NCBI lineage: Eukaryota > Viridiplantae > Streptophyta > Pinopsida > Araucariales > Araucariaceae > Wollemia > Wollemia nobilis. Next base: position 2,901,963 of record JAQPPZ010001870.1, read on the forward strand.
ATTACCATTTTTGATTGGTTTGTTACTGTGCTTGACTGAGAGACTTAGAATTGTGAATGAGTTTTTGACCGATCAATGTTCTATTTTATTTCCAATTCGGTCGGTCGATCAGTTGGTTGGTCGATGCTTCCTTATCGTCGGTCGAGTGTTCTTTTTTTCGGTTTTTTGCTTTCCTCTTAGTCGGTCGAATGATAGGTTTTATTGCGTTGAATTCTATCTGCTCATATTTTATTGTCATTGGCTGAAAATTTGTGGATTGATCATTGGTTAGACGATCATTATTTATTGTCGATGGAAATACCTTTTTGGTTAGTTCTTAGCATATTTTTATTTTGGCAGTAATTTTCTGCTTGTCGGTAGGTTGATGACCTACTTTGTTTTCATTTCTCGGTCGATCAGATCGGTAGATCATAATCTTTTTGAAAAAGCGGGCAAGAGACTCCTTAAGTTTTAATGAAATAATTTTTTTAAAATTCTTAAGGGTGTGATATGGTTATGATGATAAATGTAATTTTATCCATTTGATGGAGGATGACTAATCATGATGACAGAGTTGTTTAAGCATTTGAAGGCTTTAGCAATTATTGAAGAAAATTAATCCATGAGATTGTTTTGAGATGATTACTTGCTCGTAATTTGACTTGTTCATTAGCATATCACAAAACATGGATCTTTTTTAATGACCTTCAAAATTTTAAAATTATGGGTACATTCATGTTGTATCAATTTTGGCTACAACAGTGCCAAACCCAATTCCATGTCATCCTTGAAAAAATAGTGACAAGCACAATGGTCACAACAATAAGTGTAACAACCCTAACTATTGTTAATTGTAACAAACCACTTTTGTTACTTAACCTCATTGATAGACTATATATATATATATAAACATTAACACATATTAATTTCATTAGATAGAGTTCACATAGATGTATCCCTCTTTAATCTCTCATCACAAGGCATACCACAATTGAGAACTAGTCATTGTAGACAACACTCAAGTGGTCAGGATTAGCTAGATCCTTTAATAACTTATATAAGTGCCTTGAAGCCTAGATACCTACACCTCCATGGTGATATATCTAGTACTTAGTGTTTAATTACTAAATTAGCTAATTAAGGTATTTATCATTTCTCGTGGTAAATAGATTGACCACCCAATCCTCCTATTCAAGGCACCAACACAAAACTTGTGAAGATACTCCATATATTTATGGTAGGATATCAAGTCCAATATTTCCCACTTAGGAACTTCCCAAAGCTAAAACACTTTTAGAAACCCTTTAGGTTACACCACCCAGAGTATTTAATCGCAAGGAGACTTGAGTGTTACCTACCGCAACTCCTCTCAAGTAATGGAATAATTATAAATTTTGGAATAAAATAATGCATTAAAAACCTCTACTCCCAATATTAACTACTGAGATATATACCCTCAATTTCTATTTACACATAAGAACCTTCAAGGAACATCTCTAATTATGAACAAGGAAATTACGTAACTTATGAGAAGTCCGTCAATTTCTTAAATTATTAACCTACATGTGTAATACTAATATTGTATCATATAGATATACACAAGCCCAAAAAGCTCTCCATTTAAGCAATATAAAGAATATTTTCAAAAACCATTACATGGCTACACATTTAAGAATATCTTAAGGTTAAAATTTAATAATTCCAAAAACTTACATAAAAAGGTAATCAAGTTCTACTTTTTTTAAGAGTAATAATAATTACATAATTACAATGGATCTTTGGTTGAGATTACATATAAAATTTACAATAAGTTTCCTATTAAATGGGAGCTTTATTACATAGATATAAAAAACTTTCATAAGCCTTTTAAGAACATTTGTATGAATATGCAACTAACATATGCTAAACAATATACTAATTTGTAATATATACGCAAACCATGAAAGATATCCACAAGCATCCAAGCACACAATCAATATTTCATATCATCAAAAAGGAAATCCCAAGATTTCCAAAAGAATGGATTTCCCATTCATTCTTCTTCAAATAATAATTTATTACAGAAGTATAATCCTTCCCTTTTTTTCCAATAATTTTTGCAAAACAACCTTAAGCAAAAACCACAAATATTTCACAAGCAACATATTTTTTAAAACATTAAGTAAAAGGCATAAAATATTTCACAAAGCAACTAACTTTCTTAAAAACTAATTTTCACATAGCAAATTCAACAAGGAATATCATAATTCCTTCAAGAATGGATCTCCCATCCATTCCTTCCAGAACATAATTCCAATCTAATAATCATAAAGGTGCATAGCAATATCACAACTTTTTCTAATCAATTCACATAGCAATAATTTCCATTTATTCTAACCCATTGAATGCATCCGTTACTTAATTAAGAATAGATTCACTATCTATTCTCTCCCATAAGAAATATCAATACTCAACTTAAAATACATGGATTTGAGAGGATCCCTAACACCTCTCAAGGCAAAGATCAAATACCTCCTAGAAACCCCATCTAGGCAAAGCTGATCATATTAAGTTTTATAATTCTTAACTTTGGATGGTATGAATTAGAGTTAAATCCAGTGGCTATCCAAAGTTACTTTTTATTTAAAGCTGGAGAACTCATTTGGATGAAAGGTAATACAATGCCTCTATTACCTATCATAATTTTGTAATACATTTATTTAAAACTCAATCCCTAGATTTCCCTAAACTTGCATCCATCAATTATGAAAAAACCAAAGTATAAAGCATTCATTTTCTCCACAAAATATAGCTAAAATGAAAGTTACAGATACTTAGTCCTCTATCTTTATCATTTTCCTACCCCTTTTCCACAAAAGCAATAGGTCTTTAAAAGAAACAAGCAATTTTCTTACCAAAATCCATTTTGCTTAAAATAATAAGGAGCCTCTTTTTTATATATAAAAAGATCATTTTTAAAAGAAATAAAACCACTAGGTTTTCCTTTTCCAATGATAAATGTTTTGCTTAAAATAATAAAGAATCTTTTTTTAATAAAAGATCAATTCTAAAAAAAATAGAACCACTAGGTTTTCAAATGATAAATCATAATTTTATTTAATAAAAATTATAATTTACTTTAATAAAATTCATAATTTTCTTTAATAAAAATCATAATTTCCTTTAATTAAAAAGCATAATTTTATTTAAAAAAAAAAACACCCAACCAAACACATAGTCAACTAACTGGTCAACTGACTAATCAAACCATGACAGAACACAAGCTAGTCAATAGGCTGACCAACTTTTTTAATTGCACATAGTCAACTAACTGGTCAACTGACTAATCAAACCATGACAGAACACAAGCTAGTCAATAGGCTGACCAACTTTTTAATTGCACGTAGTCAACTAACTGGTCAACTGACTAATCAAACCATGACAGAACACAAGCTAGTCAATAGGCTGACCAACTTATTTAATTAAAAAGTATAATTTTCTTAAAATAAAATGCACCCAACGGGTCGCATCAACCAATTAAACCATGATAGAACACAAGCTAGTCAATAGCTTTGTCAAGCGACCAATCAAAAAAAACACGAAGGTCAACCAAATTAAACAGAGCACGACAGTAAACCTAATTCTCCACATGGTGCAAGGTACCCATTCCATTTAATGCTTGCTCTGAGTGGAGGGTGCATGCCTAATATGGTGCTTTGTGCATCCTACATCTGTAGTGTGGGACTAAGGGAGGGGAAGGTCATTAAGGCCTTCCTATGTTCGCGCTCCAGTGCGGATGTTGCATTAGCGACGTCCACTCGTAGTGCGAAGAGGGAGTATTAGTAAGCCTCCTTAAATATTAGGGAGGCTTTAATATATTAAAGCCCTTTTATTTTTTTATTATGTTTTTCCTATTTTAATTTGAATAAAAACTTGCCTCCCTGCGATAAACACAGGTTGCAAGTTGAAGTAGAACAAAGGGCTGAAAAGCCCTTTTTTTTAATTTCAAACCAGAAACATTAAAGATAATATTTATAAATTTATCTATAAATATTCAAAACAATTCCATTCAAAGACATAAAGAAGAAAATTTTGAAGGCAATTGAGATGACATGAAATATAAACAAGAATGAATCCAACCTGGTTTCTTTCTTTCAAACTTGCAAATGCTACTCCCCAAAGTCTTATGAATTCTTTCTCTCGTTTCTTTTCTCCAAGCTTGTAAATGCTTCCCCTCCAAAGCCTTCTAAAAATCTCCAATTTTAAATCTCACCTAGCAAGCCTAATATTTCTTACGAGATGCCTTCTCTTATAAGGAAAATATCTAAGCAAGGAAATGTTAAAATAAACCTATACTATTTGCTATCTTTCATAAGAGAGATTTCCTTCTCTCCTTTTTATTGCTAAACTATGAAAGGAGATAGAGGAGAAATATTCTTTATTACTAAACTATGAAAGGAGATGCCTTCTATTATAAGGAAAATATCTAAGCAAGGAAATGTTAAAATAAACCTATACTATTTGCTATCTTTCATAAGAGAGATTTCCTTCTCTCCTTTTTATTGCTAAACTATGAAAGGAGATAGAGGAGAAATATTCTTTATTACTAAACTATGAAAGGAGATGCCTTCTATTATAAGGAAAATATCTAAGCAAGGAAATGTTAAAATAAACCTATACTATTTGCTATCTTTCGTAAGAGAGATTTCCTTCTCTCCTTTTTATTACTAAACTATGAAAGGAGATAGAGGAGAAATATTCTTTATATTAAAATATGAAATTTTGTTCCTTGTCTTCATTTGGATTGTTCAAGCAGCCTTCAAGGTAGGGTTCTAATATTTTTTTAATTTTTTTACCTTTTAAAAGAAGATAAAAGATAAATCTTTCTTTATTCTAAAAAAAACATACAACCATGATTAAGAAAATATGAAGGAAAATGACAAAAGAGTTCCTAATAAGATATTACGAAATCTTATTTATAAAAATATATTCATTAAAATTTCTAGGCCAAAAAAAGCTAAACACATTTCTTTTCTTTTTAGCAATTTGCAAAGACAAAATAGATAAATGAATTATCCCACTTTTATTAATATTCATAACTAATATTTATTATTAGTTGAATATCAATTTATTAGGTGTTTTATAAAGCCTCAATCTTTATCAACACCTAATCCGAAGAGTCTTTTGCTAGACCCTTTATAAAACAAACCGTTTCACAAAATGAAGCATAGCATTTACAAAAGCAATCATAAAAAACCATAGTCAACACCATTGTTTTATCCCTAAGTGGGTGACCACTTTTAAAATAGATCTAGCTATTACTGTTCCAGTTTAGGGAGGCTCATTGCAAGTAACATCACTGCCCAATAATGCAAACAAGGGTAAAAGTAAACAAAATGTGATGCACCTACATGAATACTAGTTCATGATACCAAAAACCGTTTGATGATAAATCACCCATCATCATTTCCCTTTTTACCCTCATCGTAGTTGTCTATCCATAACCTTCCACCCATGAGAGTACCTAATCCTGCAATCATCACATGACAATCAATAGTACCATATTCAAAGTATAAAATGCATATAACCAATCATTAAACAATGACTATAAAGCAAGATTAAATATTGAACACACAACCATCAATATATAATCTTCAATAAAAATAAGTCCTACCTAGGGGCTCGTGACAGTAAGCATCACAAACAACATCATTGTCAATTAAAAGATAAAGTCTACACTTATAGTCTAAAATAAAATATTCAATGCTTGCATCATATGACTATAATTTTTTTATATGTACCTTACAACCTCATTATATAAGTAGGAGAAAATGAGTTTACAAGTATTGATTCATACTTGGGTCTTACCAATAATTTAAAACCCTTTTCCCCATACTTTGCATCTTTATTATAGATATAGTACATGGTAGATAATTTTCAACCTTGAAATTCAAATCCATTCAAAAGCAGAAAGAAGAAAAATTCGAAGGCAATTGAGATCACATGAAAATGTAAACAAGGTTTGCATATAATGAATGAATCCAACCTGGTTTCTTTCCTCCAAGCTTGCAAATGCTACTCCCCAAAGCCTTACAAATTCCTTCTCTCATTTCTTCCCTTCAAGATTGTAAATGCTTCTCCTCCAAAGCCTTCTAAAAATCTCCAATTTTAAATCTCACCTAGCAAGCCTAATGTTTCTTACGAGATGCCTTCTATTATAAGGAAAATATCTAAGCAAGGAAATATTAAAATAAACCTATACTATTTGACGTCTTTAGTAAGAGAGATTTCCTTCTCTCCTTTTTATTACTAAACTATGAAAGGAGATAGAGGATAAATATTCTTTATATTAAAATATGAAATCTTGTTCCTGTTGGGAGGGAAACTAATGGGATATATTTTATTGATAAATGGTTACAATATATAGGCATAAGCCTATATGATGAACATGACACTTGTCAATGAAACTGACAAGTGTCAAAACTGGCATATTGCAGATTACATTAACTCTAACATTCCCCCTTAATGTGCACTATCCTAACTAAAGAAAAAAAACAAGTCAACATTAGGTAACATTCCCCCTTAATGTTGACTTTTCTAACAAAAATCTACATCCTCCTTTATTGCTGATTTGGTCTTAGGCTCTTGCTCTTTGCGGTTGGCTCTCCAACTGTGAATAATGCTAGATTCACTGTGTATACATCTTGGTCTGTTGCCTCAGGGTCAGCCACTTCCACGGGTCTCGTTGCCACTGGGTCGACTGTCTAAGTGCCTCAGGGTCATCATGGGTGCCTGAGGGTAAGCCACTTCTGGGTCTGTTGCCTCTGCAGGTCATCCTCAGAGGATGTTGCCTCTCGTAGGTCACTGACTAGTCCCACCATAAATATCAAATCTTTCTTTATGGTGAACTCAATCTAGAAGGTGTCGGTCTCTACCGAAAATGCACCTAATACAAAGGAAAAACGAGCCATATAAGAGTGTCGGTCTCTGCCGAAAATGCACTCAATACAATAAAATGAGCCATAGATCAAAATAGAGGAGAGAAGAAGAAAATAAGAGAATCTTCTGAAGTGTCTTCGTCTGTAGTCTTCAGAAGGAGATCAAAAAAAAAACCTCGGATAGAGTCTAGGGTGTCTTTGTCTGTAGTCCCTAGTATAAGTGGCCTTATGGTGACCATGTCATCCCACCGAAATGCATGGGTAACCAGCCGTTGCATTCGCCAAGTGTATAGAAAAGATCACTAGGTACAAGGATCACATATGAAATTACCTTGGGAGTGTCGAGTAAAACCGAGAGTGCACTCCAAGGTAGAAAAACTTTGAGGCTAAAAAACTCAATTGAAACAGCCTCAAAATTACATTATGACACCACCATTGTGTCCGTCACGAAAAAACGTTTCCAACGACTATAAATACTCCTATATTCGGGTTCAATGTGGGCCTCTATCTTTGAAAATAACAAAAGGTCATGTAACCCTTTCACTTCCACTCTCCACGTGGAAATAATAAAAAATAACCTCTTACAATTAAAAACAAATAAAGTGGCCCCTTTTTTTTAAGATGAAATGTAAGGTGTCGTATTAATAAAATGCCCCCATAACATCATATTAAAAAAAAAACATTTAACCCTCATGAATTTTTGTATGGTTCACGAATCTCCATGTGACCACAACATTTGGTAAGAGAGATGGTTTGTCATTGCTATGACTCAATCGACCGCTTTTATGTAGCACAAACATCCAAAGCAACACCATACTCTGGAAGATGCAACAAAAAATTGGGCTGCACAACAATCTGCAAACATGGGCTGCAAACAAAACACAAGCTCCTCCATCGAAAAAAATAAAACACGACACCTCATTTCTGCCAATGAAATTGGAGCACTGCTATGCAAGTTTATCCAGATCTAGCATCGTCTACACCATTGATCTCGTAGTTACAATTCTCATCATTTAAATAAGAGACACAAGTCTTCTAGTAGGCATCAACACCATTGTGCTTGGCAACAATCATATGCTACAGATATAGGCATTCAGACCACGAGCCGTTGACAACTCAGCCAACAGTGGCATTTCCCGCAATAAGCACTCGGGAATAAACTCTAACGACCTTCTTACTTCACAAAATAAATATCTTTTAGCATGTTAAAAAAATTTAAAAATGCTCTCCTTTTTGAAAAAAGAATTCCCTACGACAGATGACCACCAACTAGCTCGCGTGGGCCGAGAGCACTTAAACCAAAATAGGACTTACATTACCGCAATTTGAAGAACTGTATCCTGACATCAGCAGTAACAGCTCATGCGGTTGAACGCATCAAAAATCATCCTCCATGTTGTCCAAAGTTTGTTGAAGGCACAAATTTATAGGTTTCTATGACTGATTTACTAATCGACAGTGAAATAGCGAAACTTCCCTGCGCGTCTCCCCTCCGCTAAACAACAACAAAGCCCCTCCATCCGCGGTGGCACTCTCCACCCTGAACACTAATAAATTGCCAATATCTCTACCCTATTAAGATCTTGTGGGTCCCTCACTGCCTAGCTAGCGATGTCGGTCACTCAACTTGTAGCCTCGTAGTTCACCAAGAATACAATATCAAGGCCACAATAGGCCATCTGGCGCATTTCTCATGCTCGACCAAATAATCTGTCATTCAAACTAACATTAAATTAATTGTCATCCCATTTCGAAGCCAATGGAAATGAAATCACGAGAAATTCTCCATGATTGTAGCATCAAACTGTACATGACTCGAACAAACATGAGTTGGCTCAATGAGTGCATTGTCATCAAATGAAAACTTCACAGGAAATGCACTGTAACTTTCGTACTGTAACTTCATGAAACTGGGGTTTGCATCATTTGTCACGTCCTCTCGTGTTGATGGCAAAAAACTATGGGAGGATGAGAACATCTCCATGCACATCTCGTAAAGCCTTTGTAGCTTTTGCTTTCGCTTTCGCATTCACCTCCGCTTCTCGAACTCGGCCGGGATACCCTCGCATTTTCAGCGTAGACGACTTCACCTAAAACTAGATCTGGTCATTCCCATGGCGTCAGAGTGGGGACTTAACCCTAAAACTAGATCTAGTCTCAAGCAGGGTGGGTAGTAATTCATCCTCACACTTCCAAAGAATTTCTTGAAGCTCTGAAGAAAGCAATCAGGATGTATGCCTGCGCCTTCTGCTAACAGCCTCAGAAGCCTCTCTACAAGCCTAACAACCTCCTCCATTGTCTAATTAAAAATAAAAACTTAAATGATTGCTAACTAGAATCTCTTTTGCCCTCCTCTCTAGTATACCTGGTTCTGTATAGCCTCCGGGTTCTAAGAAGAAGGAAGCAGTTTAATATCAGACCTACCAAGCAGATGCAGCCCCATATCAGAAACGTAATCCTGTAACATTTTACTCCCATGCACATTACCATTTTGAGTTTCTTCTCTACGCCGTTCCCTTGGGCATTGGAATCATATATCAAAGCTGCCATGTAACCAAACAGAAGGGACCCTAAGGGAATATTAGCCACCAAAATGTTGTGGTTTATCCCAAAACTATTTGTCCCAAACAGCTCCGTAGTCGTAGACACAGCAGTCGAAATGATAAATCCAAAGCACATTCCAATGATGGTAGTGCTCACATACAGAGATGTGAAATCCCCTGTCATCAAATGGCAACAAACACACGCTTATTCAAGCCATCGCCGCACCGCTTGAATCGAGCATCTATAACAGCTTCAAATGGCTGCACGATCGTCAATGCGTCCACGGGGCCCATGCGGCATTCAACGGGTTGCTCCTTCGAGGGCAGAAAATACTAAATATATGTCTCTGTTGACATCCATAAGCAGATAGAATGTATATTTATGGCAGTCCTCACAGCTACAGGTCATGAATAGGAAAAGCTTTATCCTTTGAGATTTGTTTTGAAACGGATCTACAAAAAAAACTCGAAAAACTAAAAAAATTAAAATGACCTCCCAATTTTTAATATTTTTTACCATATGGTTTTTGATCCATCAAATGATGGAGAGCATACTCCCTCGGTAAAAAAAAACTTAAAAAAGTAGGGAAGAAAAAAAGTCAGGGGGGAAAAAATGAGGGGGAGAGGGAGGATTTCCATGAGGGAAATCCCCCCTCAAGCTCACAAGGCCAGAGAAAGCGGAATTATTTTCAAACCATATTATAAAATGAAACAAATAATAAATCCAAAGAGAAGTGGTTGAATTAATACTAGAAGTGGTCACTCAAGAAATGATTAATCATCAACAATTTAGAATTAATTTTTATCAAATATGATTGTATTTATAAAATTTTGTTGGAATCCTATACTACAACAAACTCATTCTGGATTATTTACTCTCAATTTGGGAAGTGGTATACCAAAGCAGTTTTAGTATTTTTTGTGGAGGAATTTTAGCAATATGAGTGGAGATCTTGTGAAGACGAAACTAGATAATTGTGTAAAAGTCAAGGGTAAGGCAGAGTTCTAAAGAATTATCTGTGAAGGAGGTTTGAACTCCTTTCTAGAAGTGCGATGTGGTTTTTTATGAAGATTTGTCTAGGAAGGTTGCAATTACTTTGAAGGGGGGTCAAGTTAAGATTAGGAGAGTGGTCTTTACCTTTATCCTTCCTCTAATTGCTAAAGTATTAGGGCTGAATATCAATGGAAGATTGATCAAAATTTTCCAAAAAGTAGTTAATGATTTGTAACACCATGCTATAGTTTAAGTATCTTAGTCTGCTTCAGTATTGCTGAGGTTTTGTAATGATGGTTGAAAGATCCTTTATGTAAATAGATTTTGGGGACACTATCAAAAAGCCCACCCTTATAATATTATTTACCTGATAAAAAAAGAAAAGAAATGATTAATCATCTAATGAAGGAAATCAATATATAAAAATTAAGAGAGAAAGTGTATTGCTTTGAGCTAGGCAAACCTCTAGGTCTAGATGGATTTTAGGAAAAAATAAAAAAATAAAAAGAATGGAAAATTATAACTAAGGATCTACTAGAAATTATGGAAGAAGCGATAACAATAGGAAAAAAATTAAATTCAACAACTTTGAAATTATTAGCACTTATCCCAAAAGGGGATAAAGCAAGTAAGTTTGATAGATTTTGACCCATTTCTCATTTCCTATAAAGTAATTTAAAAAATAATGGCTAGTAGATTTAAAAAATGGTTGCCTATGATCATATCGAAAGAGCAAGGGAGAGTGGTTAAAGGAAGATAAATTCTAGATAAAGTTATCATTGCACAAGAAGCAATTAAATATATAGTTAATTTAAGGAGAATGTCAATGATGATCATTTGACTTTGCTACAACTAATTACTAACTCAATAGGAGATTTCTCTTAATGGTCCTCTACAAAATGGGGTTCCATGAGAAATAGGTAAAATCATTGGAAGGCTACATCATCTCTAGTACATTCCTAGTTTTAGTCAATTGAGGACCATATAATTTTTCAACTCTTCTAGAGGTATAATACAATACTTCCTATTATCACCATATTTATATGTCATCATGGTTGAGGCATTGAGCTATCTTATCAAGAAAGCAAGAACACAAGGATAGATTGAAAATTACTTCAAATATAGTAAACATTATCTACAAATAACTCTATGTTAATGGGATACACATCTGTTAAGGAATACAAGAACATAAATGAGATATTAGAAAAAAAATGTATAGAAATAGTAACTACTATTAATTATGGTAAGTCTATCCTATATATACATATAATTGCTCAATAGTTTTCAGGAGGAAACTTGTCAAAAAAATTTACTTCAAGCTAGGTGAATCCAAATAATTCTTTGTGTATCTAGGTTCCAATTGGCCCATAAGAGTATGCCAAAAATAAATAGGATAATGTTCTCAACAAAGTAATATAAATATTGAATATATGGTCTCGTGGATGGCTAATTCTAGCTAGGAGAGTGATTATAATCAAATCAAATTTATTTACCATCCTGTTATATTTAATGTCATCTATTCATGTACCAATAGGGGTAATTAAGAAATTTGAGAATATAATAAGGTAATTTTTGTGGAAAGGTTCTAGAGAACAAGAAAGAAATAAGTTTGATTTGGTTAAGTGGGATATTGTATGCTTACCCAAAAAATGGGGTGGGTTATAAATAAAGCATCTATCCTTATTACCAAAGGTGTATGGAGATAAATTAATATGAAGGTTAATCAAGGAAACTAATTCACTAAGGAGTAATATCATGGTGAACAAGTATCTTACAAACAACCCACTAGAAAATATACATATAATGAATGCAACTTTATATCATGGGTCTACAACATGGTCAAATTTATGTGTAGTGCTATCCTTTTTTAGAAAATGTTGTTTGTGGCTCATTGGTGATGAAAAAAGTAGATATATAAATAGATGCAATCAATTGCATGCCATCAATAGGAGGATATCTATAGATACTCTAGCTAAGAGATTGTTTTAGAATCAAAGGTATTATAAAATTTTATTTTTTTAAATGACAATTCGTAAAGTGAATGACCAAAATCTAGAATAAAATATTGGGGGGATGGAAGATTAAATCACCGGACTTGAATAATGAATACCAAAAACTTGCCACATTGTTCAGAGAAATAAATTTTAGAATTAGAGATGAACCAAACAAGATAATATGGGGACAAATAAATAAAAAATGAAAATATCATGCTAAATATGACTATTGTTTGATAAATATAGTCACTTAATTCTAAAGAGTAGGTGCTACACAAAATTATGAAGTGTAAGATTCATTCCAAAAATTGATCATTTTATGTGATCTTAACTCACAAAGCAATTCCTGAAAATCTAAGTAGAAGGGGTATACATGGGCCATTAGTATTTATGTTATGTAAGAAATAGGAAGAATTATTGAACACTTGTTCATTCAATGTGAATTCTTGAACCAAGTTTGGACCTTCATGTGACAAGAATTGGGCTTTAGAGTTGACATCCTATTGGCAATTTTGCCACACTAAATTTTAATTGTAAAAATTTTGAGTATGAAAGATAAATGATGCAGTTTTTGGGCTTGTCTTTTACCTTTACTATTTTAATGTAACGTTTTTTCTCCCCTCCTTTTTTATTTCATTAACATTAAATTAAGAAGAATGATTTCACTGGCAAAAGCAATTAAAATCGGTATTTAGATGATTTTGGAGATGCCGAGGATTTCAGAGTGAGGATAAAGAAAGCAAAGATGTTTTTACCCCAGGGAAGGGGTAAAAATCATTTTTACCTTTCTCTTGGGTGAAATCCATCATTAAGATACTTTCATCCAGGTTTTTCCCAAGTTAGACCAAAAGCAAAAAAAATTGGAAACAAAGGGAGGAGCTCACAAGGATAAAATTAATGATTTCACCAGAACTTGTGCAATTCAAGGTGATTTCACCCCTTTTGGGGGTGAATTTCTATTTTTAATTACGTTCGGGGTGAAAATAATAGATGGGCATAATCAAATTCAATTTCACCCCAGAAAGGGGGCAAAAATCATTTTCGCCCTTATTTTGGGTGAAATTCCATTTTAAGGTAATTTTGGAGTGAAAGTATTAAAGAGGAATTGTTTGGTGTGAAGGCATGTGTCAGTAAAAGTCAAATTCATTCCAAAATAAGTAAGGAAGATGGTGAAGGTGTTTCCCAAGTGATTTTACCTTATCTTTAGCAAGTTTAATGATTTTGCTCCGGTTGGGGTGAAAGCAATAGAAGCACCCAAGTTCAGAGCGAAAGTAGCAAAAAAACATCCTCATGCACTGGTCAAAGTCAAAGTCACCCCAACTTGGGGTGAAACTTATTTTCACCATCCATTGGGATGAAAATTTCATTTTTTTCCCACAAGACAACATTATGGGGTGAAATTCCTGAGATGATATGGTTTTGGGACAAAATTAATCAAATGAAGGGTGAAACTCCATTTTTTAGCGCAACCGTCAGCAAAAAAAACATTTTTACCCCTGATTGAAACAAAAAATCTTTTCATCCCATTGCCTAGGCAAAATCAATTTTTTGCCTCTCTTCCTCGACGAAGTTCCTTTCAGAGGTGCCACTGTTGCAGACTTTTTGGGAAAGGTTGGAGATTGATTAAATTTAATGCTTGGGGTAACGAAATTGATATTCCAGAATTTCTACTAAAGGGTTGCCAAGATTAAATGCTACGCCCATGATTATGGTGCAATATGGTTCATTGTAGAGGTGCCTTCACTAATTTTACTCCTTTTTAGAACAAAGTTAATTTTTGGTGGGTCTTCCTAACAAATATGAAATTCCAAGGCACGAGATGACAAAGTGGCAGTCGAGATTTAATGCTTGAACTCTTGATTTTCATGCAACATTGCTACATTTCGATGCACTGAAATATAGAAAAAAATTTCTATCGTCCATCTCTACCAATTTCCTGGGCGCTCTCCATGAAAGAGGGATCACTGCTTCCTCAAGAATTTTCTAGTTTAATAATCACTACTACCAAGAAGAGAATTTCTCTTGTTGGTCTTTGAGTAGCCAATGTTTTGTTTTAATACGCATTTAATTTCAAAGATGAAATCCTCTATAAATACCAAATATTTTGATGTAATGAAGGAGGAGAGCCATTCTGCCAAAAAATACTTTGAGTTATTTGTATCACTAGAAAGATATTTGACTCTAGTTCCTGGAGTAGTGTTGTATGCAATTATTTTTTGCCTTTCATTTTTTTAATTTCATGATATTTTTTAGGTAAATTTAAATTATGTACTTTTGAATTTAATTTCTGGTAGAGAATTGAATGCTGAAATGTTCATTGGAAATTATCTCTGCAATCTATGAATAGTGCCTATGCTTTATTTTTTGTTACATGTTGATTAAAAATTGATTTGGATTTTAGCTTCTAGTTTATCCCCACCATACATTTTTGGCTTATAGCCATATTTCCCATTCATTTTCATCATTTCCCATCTCTTTATGTTACCCTAATATAAATCAAATTAGATTAGTAAGGGAGCCAACCCTCTATGGAGATTGGCCTGAAGGACATCTCTCTCCTTAGGCCTTTCAATGTTGGTTAGGTCTAGGGCACACAAGCATTTTTTACTTAGGTATATTCATGACTAATAGTTTTTTGCACGCCCAGTGGGACCTTAAAAATTTTCCTCTTTAAGTAGTATCAAGGTTTGATGTTCATATTTTTACTATCTGACTAGAACATCTGGTGAATCAGTTTTACCCAGAAGCCTCCAAACATAAAGTGAGCAAAATATTTCTTCATGATCACAAGATCGAAGGCCAAAATTTTTGTAAACCCTATTGAGTTTTATGAGTTTGACACCCAAGTGTTAGGAGAACATCTTAGGTTAGTCACTCTGACTATTCCATTAGTCGCAACTTCTTCATAGGTAGTTGGTGTGTTTTCTATTTCTTCAAGTCCTGCTAGGAAAACTACTAGCTTTACTCCTATCCAAGAAAAAAATCCAATCCAAATGACTCAAAATCCACCACCTCAACCACCAAGATAGTTCCCAGCTTGGAATCACTCTAGAGATTTGAATCCTCAAGCTTAGAACCTAATTTTGCAAGCGATGTTGAAGGCTTTGCCTACTTACGATGTGATGGAGAACCAACTTGCTCACACCAAATCTGTAATCACATTCAACAAATTAGAAAAAAATTACAGTCATGGCAACAGTCTGCCCACAAAAATTCTTTATTCCCGATAGATAGTTCTGTTACAACATCTTTCGCCTGGAAGAAACAACAATCTAACCGGTCTAGAATGGCCTCTTGTATTTATGTCTCAACTCTGTTTCTGCCAATTTTTTGACCCTTGTGCATGTCTTTGCTTCCCCTTTTAAACTTTCTGTCATGACGCTCCGTCTCCCTTTGCTGACGTTTTCGTTTCATCTCTCGCGTCCCTTCATTGTTCGCTATCGAAACATTCTGACTCTTCGTCTTCGTCTGCTTACACTGCACCTTGGTATACCACGGCTCGATCGTTTCCTCTGTAACGGCTCCTATAACCGCATATGCTTCCTTTTCTTTTTTTTGGTCATGAAAATGTGACATGTCACGATATCACAACACTTTCGGTTTCCCTGCCTTCCTACCCTCTTCAAGTCATGAAAATGCGACATGTCACGATATCGTGACACTTTCAACTCCTCTGCTTTCCTGTCCTGTTTGATTCACAAAAATGCGACATGTCATGATATCGCGACACTTTCCGCTCTTCTACCTTCCTGTCTTGTTCGAGTTGTGAAAATGTGACATGTCACGATATCGTGACACTTTCGGCTCCTCTGCTTTCCTATCCTGTTTGAGTCACAAAAATGCGACATGTCGTGATATCACGACACTTTTCGCTCTTCTACCTTCCTGTCCTGTTGATGTAGGAGCATCCAGCGACGGTCGAAAATAGGGCAAAAGTTGTAGAAGGAGGAGGGTCACAAAAATGTGACATGTTGCAAAATCACGACATCGCACAGCCCGGCGCTGGAGCTGAGGAGGATGTCACGATTTCGTGACATGTCACAAAATTGTGACCGTCATGAAATCATAACGCATATCAGCCAGAAGGTGAAGGCAAGGAAATTGTCATGATTTTGCGACATGTCATGAAATCGCAACGTAGAACAGCAGAAAGGAGGAGCGAAGGAAATTATCGTGATTTCGTGACATGTCGCAAAATCACGACCGTCGCGAAATCGTGACCAGAAACAGCCAGGAGGAGAAGCAATTGGTAATGTTGCGATTTCGCGACATGTCATGAAATCATGACCGAAGAAGAAGAGCAGAGGCGTCCAAAGGAAGATGTCACGATATCGTGACCCAAAGGCGAGAAAGGGCGCAGAAAGAAAAATGTCGCGATATCGCGACCCAAGGGCGAAGAAGGCAGCAATGAAGGAAAACATCGCGATATCGCGACATGTTGCGATATCGCGACCAAAAGGGAGAAGAAGCGTAGGAAGGCCAAAACGTCGCGATATCACGATAGGAAAAGAAGACGCAAAAGGAGGAGACGTCGTGAAATCACGACAGGCGATATCTTCAGAGACCGTTACAGGATGACGTCATTAAGCGACACGTGGCATCAAGATGCAACGAAAGTAGGTGAAGACAAAGCGTCGTGCAAAAAATGTAACCGTAAGCGGGAGTCGAACGGTAGTTACAGAGTCAGTTGCAGAATGCAGTTATGGAATCGAACAGTCATGGCAAAGAGGAATCGAAGGGCCACCAGTGGAAGACAAAGAGTCAGACCGAAGTTATAAAAAGGGCAAGCTGAGCCTTTCACATGAGCGAGGAAAATACATAGAGAAACTTGAAAGGTTGAGTTGTAGAGCCGAGGACAGAGATCCGGCTTAGAGGGTGCACGTTTTTACTTCCAAGTGTGGTGGCGGATCTGAAGATCGCACATAAAGGAGTGAAGAACCAAGCCTAGCACTGGTATTTGTTAAGCTTGCGGGCTGTTAATGTAAAGCATTTCCAGATTAATAGAAAAGAAAATTTGAAATTATTAGAGTGTGATTTTTTGATCCCCGTCAAGTGGTATCAGAGCTAGTGTTCCTGAGTGCGCAAGCAGATCGTCGGTTGTGAGGCAGTTTGCGCCAGGACCTGGTAGAAAAATGCATCCACGAAGAAGCCGTGGCAGTAAGAATGATATAATGACAATAGAAGAGTTCGAGGAGTTGCAGAGCCAATTTAAAGCCCTGCAAGAGGAATGGTTCAGAATCAAATTGCAGGAGGCAGTAACCAGACAGTGCAGAAGTGAAGATCACTTCTCCACCAACCTCGAGTGTCTGATGCAGGAGCATCTAGAAACCGTCAAAAATAGGGTAGAAGTTGCAAAAGGCAGAGGGTCATGAAAACGTGACATGTCATGAATTCGTGACATGTCGCAAAATCGCGACATCGCACAGCCAGGTGCTGGAGCTGAGGAGGATGTCACGATTTCGTGACATGTCGCAAAATCATGACTATCGTGAAATCATGACGCATATCAGCCAGAAGGTGAAGGTAAGGAAATTGTCGCGATTTCATGACATGTCACGAAATCACGATGCAAAACAATCGGAAGGACGAGCGAAGGAAATTGTCACGATTTTGTGACATGTCATGAAATCGCGACCGTCATGAAATCGTGACCAGAAGCAGCCAGGAGGAGAAGCAATTGGTAATGTCATGATTTCGCGACATGTCACAAAATCGCGATCGGAGAAGAAGAGCGGAGGCATCCAAAGGAAGATGTCACGATATCGCGACATGTCGTGATATCGTGACCTAAAGGCGAGAAAGGGCACAGAAAGGAAAAATGTCACGATATCACGACATGTCGCGATATCGCGACCCAAGGGTGAAGAAGGTAGCAATGAAGGAAAACGTTGCGATATCGCGACATGTCGCGATATCGTGACCAAAAGGGAGAAGAAGCATAGGAAGGCCAAAACATCGTGATATCACGACATGTCGCGATATCGCGATAGGAAAAGAAGAAGACGCGAAAGAAGGAGGAGACGTCGCGAAATCGCGACAGGCGGTATCTTCAGAGACCGTTACAGGATGACATCATTAAGCGACACATGGCAGCACAAGAACAACACGTGGCATCAAGATGCAACGAAAGTAGGCGAAGACAAAGCGTCATGCAGAAAATGTAACCGTAAGCGAGAGTCGAACGACAGTTACAGAGTCAGTTGCAGAATGCAGTTATGGAATCGAACAGTCATGGCAAAGAGGAATCGAAGGGCCACCAGTGGAAGACAGAGAGTCAGACCGGAGTTATAAAAAGGGCAAGCCGAGCCTTTCACATGGGGGGGGAAAATACGTAGAGAAACTTGAAAGGTTGAGTTGTAGAGCCGAGGACAGAGATCCGGCTTAGAGGGTGCACGTTTTTCCTTCCAAGTGTGGTGGCGGATCTGAAGATCGCACGTAAAGGAGTGAAGAACCAAGCCTAGCACTGGTATTTGTTAAGCCTGCGGGCTGTTAATGTAAAGCATTTCCAGATTAATAGAAAAGAAATTTTGGAATTATTAGAGTGTGATTTTTCGATCCCGTCACCTGTTCGAGTCACGAAAATGCGACATGTCACGATATCGCGACACTTTCGGCTCCTCTGCCTTCCTGTCCTATTCGAGTCATGAAAATGCGACATGTCACGATATCGCGACACTTTCGGCTCCTCTGCCTTCCTACTTTCCTCGAGTCACGAAAATGCGACATGTCACGATATCGTGACACTTTCGGCTTCTCTGCCTTCCTGTCCTGTTCGGGTCGCGAAAATGCGACATGTCGCGATATCGTGACACTTTTGCTTTTCGGCCTTCCTGCCTTTCTCGAGTCACGAAAATGCGACATGTCGCGATATCGCGACACCTTTTCCTTTCGGGTCCTCTTTCTCTTTTTCGGTCGTGAAATCGTGACATGTCGCGAAATCGTGACATTTTCCTTCCTTGCTTCCTTTCTGCTGCTTCGGTCGTGAAATCGTGACATGTCACGAAATCGTGACATTTTTCCTTCCTGACCTCCTTTCTGCTTCTTCGGTCGCGAAATCGCGACATGTCACGAAATCATGACATTTTTCCTTCCTTGCCTCCTTTCTGCTTCTTCGGTCGCGATTTCATGACATGTCACGAAATCGTGACATTTTTGCTCCATGTCTCCTCTTGCCTTCTTGAGTCGCGAAATCATGACACTTTTCCTTGTCGCGATATCGTGACACTTTTCCTTGTCGCGATATCGCGACATCAAGGCACACTTAGAAAAAAAAGAAAAGAAAATAAAAATTTTTCTTTGATGCAAGATTGCTTTGCTGCCACCGGATGCTCCTGCATCAGACACCCGGGGTGGATTGAGAAGTGTCCTCTACTTCTATACTGTTGGAGGAAGACCCAGGCGGTCGACCTCTATCTTTGACAACCAAGTTGCATCTTCGGAAGGCCTGCCTTTCCATTTGACCAAATATTTTGAATACTGTCGGTTCCTGGTACTTCTGCCTTCTCGAGTATCGAGTATTTCCTCTATCTCATCTGTGACTGGTGCAGTCACTGGAATGTTCCACAAATCTGTTCTTGGTGCCTCACTACTATCTCCTTCATGGTATTCTACCAAGTCTAAAATATTAAAAACAGGTGATATATTCAGCTCTCTCGGCAGTTCCACTTCATAGGCATTACCTGAATCTCTTTTACCTATGATCCTGCATGGTCCAAACTTCTTCATCTTCAGTTTGTTGTAGGTTTTGTTAGGAAACCTTTCCTTTCTCAAGTGAACCATGACCTCATCTCCCACTTGAAACTCTTTGAAACGTCTCTTCTGATCTACTTTGGCCTTGTACTGAGTATTCATCTTACTGATATGTTGTTTTACCTCCTCATGCAAACTCTTTATGTGTTCTACAAAATCTTCAGCCTCAGCACTACTCTTTTCTCCTTTACCCATCGTTCTCAATTCCGAAGCATTCCTTGGGTTGTTCCCATACACAATCTGGAATGGTGATTTACTAGTACTTTTGTTGATAGAATTGTTGTAAGCAAATTCTGCTTGTGGTAAAATCAAATCCCATCCCTTGGGCTTATCTCCTATCAAACATCTTAGAAGGTTACCCAAACTTCTGTTCACCACTTCTGTTTGTCCATCAGTCTACGGGTGGTATGCAGAACTGAACTTCAAATCCGTCTTTAACTGCTTCCACAAAGTTCTCCAGAAATAACCCACAAATTTGGTATCTCTGTCAGATACTATACTCTTGGGTAGACCATGAAGGCGTACCACCTCCTTGAAAAACAAGCCTGCAATATGAACTGCATCACTCATTTTCTGACAGGGAATAAAATGAGCCATCTTTGAAAACCTGTCAACCACAACAAAAATGGAGTCATTCCCTCATTGTGTCCTTGGTAGGCCAAGAACAAAATCCATACTGATGTCCTCCCATGGTCTTTCTGGTACAGGTAATGGCTGATACAATCCTGTATTCTGCCTCACTCCTTTAGCCATCTGACACACTCTGCAACTCTGCACAAATTTCGTCACATTCTGCTGCAATCGTGGCCAATGGTAGTTTTCACTGACAAGGGCAATGGTCTTATCTCGACCAAAATGCCCAGCCAGTCCTCCACTATGCTTCTCCTTTATCAGATTCTCCCTCATTGAACTTCTAGGAATGCACAATTGGTTCTTTCGGAATAGCATCCCATCTTGGATGGTGAAATCCAGCCACTTAGTTCTATCCAAAGTAATAGGAGACAAACATGCCTTCCAAGCTTCTGCAAAGTCCGGATCCTCCGGATACAAACTCCTGAGTTCTTCAAACCCAACGACTTCCACCTTCATCTCCAACAACAAATTTTGTCTTCTACTCAAGGCATCTGCAACTCTATTAGACTTCCCACTCCTATGCTTCAAAACGAAGGTATAACTCTGTAGAAATTCCACCCACTTCAGGTGTCTCTGATTCAGTTTTCCTTGACTGTTAATATACTGCAAAGCTTGATGGTCAGTATATAAAACAAACTCCTTTGCTAACAAATAGTGCCTCCATTTCTTTAGAGCCTGAACTATAGCGTAAAATTCTTGATCATAAACAAAGTATTTCTTCCTAGCATCATTTAACTTCTCACTAAAATATGCAACAGGTTTACCTTCCTGACTCAACACAGCTCCAATGGCACTGCCGCTAGCATCACAATCAACCTGAAATACTTTATTAAAATCTGGGAGTATCAAAATGGGTTGTTCCGTCACCTTCCTTTTTAACATTTCAAAACTTGTACCTGCCCTTGTAGTCCACTTAAACTCCTTCTTATCCCCTCTCATGGTTTCTGTCAGGGGTGCGCAAATACTGCTAAAGTTTCTAATGAACTTTCTATAGAAACTTGCAAGACCATGGAATGATCTTACTTCCGTTATGTTCCTTGGAGTAGGCCACTCAATGATAGCCTTCACCTTTTCTGGATCCATTTTTAGACCCTCATCCGAGATGACAAATCCCAGATACACCAACTCCTTTTTCACAAAACTGCACTTCTTCAAATTAATCAGCAACTGCTCCTCCCTCAGCTTTTCAAAGACTGTCCGAACTTGCATCAAATGTTCTTCCAATGTCTTGCTGAAAATCAGAATATCATCCAAATAAACAATAACAAACTTCTCTAGGAATTCTTTCAACACCTCATTCATTAACCTCATGAATGTACTTGGTGCATTGGTTAGACCAAACGGCATGACCAACCACTCGTACAAACCCTCTTTGGTTTTGAAAGTAGTCTTCCACTCATCACCTTCTCTGATGCGAATCTGATGATACCCACTCTTTAAATCAATCTTTGTGAAGTATTTAGCTCCACTCAAATAGTCCATTATATCGTCCATTCTAGGCAATGGAAATCTATACTTAATGGTAATCTTATTTATGGTTCTGGAATCAGTACACATTCTCCATTCTCCATCCTTCTTCGGTGCTAGTACTGCAGGTACTGCACAGGGACTCAAACTTTCTCTGATCAATCCCTTCCTCAACAACTCTTGAACCTGTCTGTTCAACTCCTCGTTCTCCATGGGAGACATTCTATGGGCTGCTTTATTGGGTAAACTGGCCCCTGGAATCAAGTCAATTTGATGGCTAATATTTCTCACCGGTGGCAAGCCCTCAGGCACATTATCGGACACAATATCAGGAAATTCTTCTAATAGACTTTCAACCTCTATTGGAATATCCATACATTGTTCCTTCTTAACGGTAGGAATTAATGCGTAACACATAGACTCCCTCTTCAGGCCATCCAAAAATTTTCTACCATCTACCAGATAGATTCTTGCGCTACTGCATACCTTTTCATCCACTTCCCTCGATGGCTTCAACTTGTGATGCCTCCCATATTTGGTCAGAGAGTAAGTATTCGCATGTCCATCATGCACCGCGCGTCTGTCAAATTGCCATGGCCTCCCCAACAACAAATGACAAGCATCCATAGGCAAAACATCACATAGAACCTCATCTTGATAAGTTCCAATATGAAATTTAACCAAACACTGCTCACTGACTAATGCCCTATGATCTTTCTGCAACCATGCAATCCGATATGGATGCGGGTGTGCCCTCTTCTCCAGTTTTAGCTTAGTCACCATTTCTCCTGAAACCAAATTGTCTGTGCTACCATTATCTATGATAACATTACAGGTCTTACCTGCACATTTGCATCTCGTGCGAAATAAGCTCTTCCTTTGATCCACATCTTTCCCTCCATTCATCAATGCTCTTCTTGTCATCAACACTTCTCCTTCTTCTGCTTCTTTCGAATGTTCAGACTCAGCACCTTCATCTGCTATAGCAGCTCTGGCATGATCTTCAGGTCGCTTATTCGTCCTCTCTTGGTGTTGGGGACACTCATATGCCCGATGTCCCTCTTCTCCACAATGGAAACATGTTCCACGAAATCCACCTCTTCCATACCCACGTCCAGCTCTACCTCTTCCCCTTTGGTAACCGTTGTTCTGATTACGGGGGCGGTAAGTATTCTCCTCTTTCTGATCTTGGCTGGTACTCGTTTCACCAGTCTTATCCCGATCATCAAATTTTCCTCCACTGGTCCTTCCCCCAGTTCTTCCACCTCGACCTCTTCCTCTTTGTTTGCCTTCAAATTTTTTGTTCAGCTTCTCTTCAACCTTCAAGGCAAACTGATATGTATCCTCAATGGTGGTAATTCTGACCAAACTGAGTTCTTCTTGGATATTCATTCTTAACCCATTTATGTAATGGGCTACTTTCTCCTTACTATCCCCTGAATGTCCAGCTCTTATTAAAATCTGGTAAAACTCCTCGGTATATTCCTTGATAGATTTGCTTGACTATCTCAAGCTCTGCATTTTCCTCAATAGCTCTAATTCATAATCTACAGGAATAAACTGCCTCTTCAACTTCTCAACCATTCGGTCCCATCTAGTTATCCTTTCCTTTCCTCTCCTATTTCTTTCTAGTTGTACTTCCTTCCACCATATGCTAGCATGGCCTTTCAACTTTGTTTTTGCTAGTTTGATCCGATCTGGATCTACAACCTCTTCATACTCAAAATACTCCTCCATATCATTGATCCAATCAATCAACTCTTCTGGATTGAGTTTCCTAGAGTACGTGGAGACATCAAACTTTGGCTTCTTCTCGATCTGAGTTATGGCCTTAACTAATCTGACTTCTGTAGGATTCATTGCTTCCTCTTCCTCTGATGGATTATCAACCTCCCAAGCTTCATCTTCACTATGGTCTTCTCCCCTTGGTTCAACCCCTCTTCGCAACTCCTCTTGTAGGGCTTGCACTTGCCTCTGCAAAGCTTTGAAATCTTCCTCAGGTACCACATTCCTCCCACCACCATGGTTTCTTCATGGAGGCATTCTTCCTCACTCTCTTCGCACAACCCTTCCATAGATCCTGGTGCAAACTGCCTCACTTTCGATGATCTATTCGCACACTCAGGAACTCCTGCTCTGATACCACTTGATGGAGAACCAACTTGCTCACACCAAATCTATAATCACATTCAATAGATTAGAACAAAATTACAGTCATGGCAATAGTCTGCCCACAAAAATTCTTTATTCCCGACAGATAGTTCTGTTACAACATCTTCCGCCTAGAAGAAACAACAATCTAACCGGTCCAGAATGGCCTCTTGTCTTTACGTCTCAACTCTATTTCTGCCAATTTTTTGACCCTTGGGCATGTCTTTGCTTCCCCTTTTAAACTTTTTGTCATGACGCTCCGTCTCCCTTTTTTGACATTTTTATTTCATCTCTCGTGTCCCTTCATTGTTCTGGCTATCGAAACGTTCCAACTCTTCATCTTCGTCTGCTTTCACTGCACCTTGGTATACCACGGCTCGACCGTTTCCTCTGTAACGGCTCCTGTAACCGCCTGCGCTTCCTTTTCTTTTGTTTGGTCATGAAAATGTGACATGTCACGATATCGCGACACTTTCGATTTCCCTGCCTTCCTGCCCTCTTCAAGTCATGAAAATGCGACATGTCGCGATATCGCGACACTTTGCTCCTCCTTTCTCTTTATAAAAATGACATGTCATGATATCGCGACACTTTTCGCTCTTCCGCCTTCCTGTCCTCTTCGAGTCATGAAAATGCGACATGTCACGATATCGCGACACTTTCGGCTCCTCTGCTTTCCTGTCCTATTCGAGTCACGAAAATGCGACATGTCACGATATCATGACACTTTTCGCTCTTCTGCCTTCCTGTCCTGTTCGAGTCGCAAAAATGCGACATGTCACGATATCACGACACTTTCGGCTCCTCTGCCTTCCTATCCTGTTTGAGTCAAAAATGCGACATGTCGCGATATCACGACACTTTCGGCTCCTCCTCCTTCTTGCTTTCCTCGAGTCACGAAAATGCGACATGTCGCGATATCATGACATTTTTGGCTTCTCTGCCTTCCTATCCTATTCGGGTCGTCAGAATGCGACATGTCATGATATCATGACACTTTTGCTTTTTGGCCTTCCTGCCTTTCCCGAGTCATGAAAATGCGACATGTCACGATATCGCGACACCTTTTCCTTTCGGGTCCTCTTTCTCTTTTTCGATCGCGAAATCGTGACATGTCGCGAAATCATGACATTTTCCTTCCTTGCTTCCTTTCTGCTGCTTCGGTCGTGAAATCGTGACATTTTCCTTCCTGACCTCCTTTCTGCTTCTTCGGTCATGAAATCGTGACATGTCGCGAAATCGTGACATTTTTCCTTCCTTGCCTCCTTTCTGCTTCTTTGGTCGCGATTTCACGACATGTCGTGAAATCGTGACATTTTTGCTCCATGTCTCCTCTCGCCTTCTTGAGTCGCGAAATCGTGACACTTTTCCTTGTCGCGATATCGTGACACTTTTCCTTGTCGCGATATCGCGACATCAAGGCACACTTAGAAAAAAAAAAAAAAAAAATCAAAAATTTTCTTTGATGCAAGATTGCTCTGCTACCACCGGATGCTCCTACATCACGATGGTGCAGGCAAGACAACCTACGAGCATGTCTAATATGTGGTTTCTCTAGTGACCATTCATAGTATCATGGATGAGGATGTCATGGTAAGATTACTCATGCTCTCTCTCAGAGGGAAGCTACTTTACTGGTATCGGTCTTTACAACTTGCCACTATTACCATCTGGGACCAATTGACTAAATTATTGATAAAAGGTTTCAATGAACAAGCAAATCCATTCTCTCTCTTGCATCAATTTACCACCATTTAGAGGTATTCATAGGAGGAAATCATGGACTTAAATTTCAGGTTCACCCAAACTTGGTAGAGAGTTTATGATGGTCTCTGACCGACTCCTAAGCAAGTTGCATTTTACTATCTCCGAGATTTCAACTTTGATATCAGTATGGCCATCCTATAGTCCAATGTCAACACATTTCCTAATTTACATTCTACTACGTAAAAGGTTGAGGTTGATCTGATTGCTATCAATAAGCTTCTACCGAAGATGATGATGCCTATCTTTCCTGATATTTCATAGTATTTGTATGCCAACGCATCTTCTAAGCCCTTGCTAATATCCCCCATGTATCCAGTCCCTTAATGGAATTTGAGTTCATCTCAAACCACAAGGATAGTTTCTATCCTATAACTATTATCTCCAACCATTCCATAGTTACCCTCTTTGGTTCCATTCCCAGAACTACCATCT
Organism: Wollemia nobilis; assembly: GCA_028583015.1. NCBI lineage: Eukaryota > Viridiplantae > Streptophyta > Pinopsida > Araucariales > Araucariaceae > Wollemia > Wollemia nobilis. Next base: position 2,928,589 of record JAQPPZ010001870.1, read on the forward strand.
TTGCCTGTACCACTTCCATTACCAATCCCTCTAGCAACCTCAAATCCTGATCCCCAAGAGAAGTTGCTTAAGGAGATGCAGTCAATAAAATCAGTCATAAGAGTGATGAGTAGTGAGATCATGATGATTAAGAAGAAGTAGGAAGAAAGATATTTCCAACCTAGGATATTTCAACCTTCGTCGATCACTAGGGAGAAAGCAACTTCAACTAGCAAGGTGCCTGAGAGAAATCCAATTGCATTGGCAAACGAAGAAGCTAGCTCATTGGATAAATCATACTAGTGCTCTACCTACAATGATCTGCATGGTGAGGAAACTTATATGGTTCACCTGAACTACATGCAGATGTTGGAAAAAAGTTCTTCTAGTGGTCAAATAAACATGATTATAGAAGTTGATCATAATTTCATGGTCCCTTTTGAGGAACAATTTTTAGTTCTTACAAGAGGTGGAAGAAAATCGTCATCATGGACCCAGCTGAAATGAATCCCTTGAAGGTACCTACTAATCCAAAGGTGCAAAATATAGAAAAAACAATCATAAGTGAAATCGCCTATCCCATAACCCAAGCCAGATGTACTTATCCTATTAAAATATATTTTACCTCTACAAGCGAAAGAAAGATTGCAAGAAAAGGCTTCAACTTCACAAGCGAAGGCTGAAATAGAGGAACAAGCCAAAGAAAAACTCAAATACCTATCCTTGACCAAGCATCAGAGGGTAGAGGCTACATAGTAGTATCAAAGAAAATATGAGACTACCAATGAAGGAAAATAATCCAGTGAATCTTCGTACAACATCGTTGAAGAGTTGAAGAGGATTCTAGCCAAGGTGAATCTCTATGATACCTTGCAATTTCCTGGACAAGTCGACTTGTTACAAGAATCACTAAAATTTGTGAAATATAAGGGGAAGAATCTGACTCAAATAGTATTAGCTCAAACACTGAAAAATTCTACCACTGGAAAGAATAGACCACTCCCTTTCTACTTGTCTCTTAGGATGGAAGGTTGGATTGTGCACAATTGCATGATCGACTCCAATGCTGCGATGATTGTCATGCCAAATGTAGTTTGTGGTGTTATGGGTATGGAATACAAAAGAAGCAACCCTATAATTTTATAATTAGATGGAACTCTTATGCGGATATTAAGGGTCATAAAAAACATCCCCATTGTGTTGCATAAAATATCTCAGATCACTATGATCCAATAGGTGGTTGTGGTTAATATAGAGTTGTACTTTAGCATGTGCCTGTCATAGGAGTTCACTACCAAGTTGGGAGGCTATATTTCTTTGGACTATTCTCATTTGGAGATTCCTATAAAAGGGAAGAGAATTTGTATCTATAATAATAAACCTTCAAATTATCACATAGAGAATATTGAAGAAGAAGATAAATCCATGAATTCTGTCAACTTGATTATCGAAGAATTGGAGGAATTAAATTTTATGGAAGAAGTTCTAGATGAGCTTAGAATAGAAGATGAGTTTTCAATGCTTGATTTTAATGCCATGATGGAGACTAAAATTGGTTGTTACACCATTACTAAACCTGAAAAAGCTAAGGTGAAGGTATCTGATGATCATGAGCTTATTTTGGATCAAATATGGAAGTTGTACTTCTATGATGCAAGGTGTAAAAATAGTGCAAGACCCGGAATCATTCTCATTTTTCCTTCTAGCATACAAAATATGTACTCGTATTAGTTGACCTAGAGTTGTACCAATAATGTTGCTGAGTATGAAACACTCTTCTTGGGTTTGAATAAAGCAAAGAAGCTCGAGATCAAACAATTGTAGATTTTTGGATATTTTGAGCTGATCGTCAACCAGGTAACCAACAAGTGCATTTTCAAGCAACACTACTTGAAGGCGTACTACAATAAATTATGGGATCTATTTGAGTATTTCATAGCATTGAATGTTCAAGCAATTTCATCAGAACATAACAAACATGCAGATATTTTGACATCTCTTGGTGCTAATTTTTCTCCATTTGATCACGTGGTGAGAAAACCCAAGACCGTAATGCTGGTTTACTCGTAAACAAAAATATCTACTAGTAAGTGTTCAAAAGTGATGAGTATATTATAAATTTCTTGATAAGAGAAGTTAGTACTATGGAAGAAAGAACACTTGATGAGGAAAAAGTTGAGGGGTTGATCCAGCTATAGAATAATCATATCCCAAAATGAATGATTACGCTTGAGATTCTTTTTGATCAAAATAACAGAGCATAAAAGCATAAAATCAAAACGGATGAGTACACTGAACTGCAGTTGGGGCTTGAGAAGTCAACCAAATTTGGCACATATTGCACTCCAAAGGATCTTGAGCAGATCAAGGAGCTGTGCCACGAGTACCCAGACATTGTTGCTTGGAGCTACCAGGATTTGAAAGGCTACAACAAATATGTGATCCAGCATACCATTGAGTTACAGGAAGGGGTGAAACCCTTTAGGCAAAAGCAGAGGCCATTCAATCCCAATATTGAAGACTTGATAAAAGTGGAACTGCTAAATATGTTGTAAGCCAAGATCATTTACTCAATTAAGCATTTGATCTAGGTAACAAATTTGGTCCCTGTGTGGAAGAAGAATGGAGATATTTTTTTATGTGTGGATTTTTGAAATTTGAATCAGGTGTCTTTGAAGGATCATTATAATTTACCTCAGATTGATCAGATTCTTCATGTAGTTTCTGGTGCTCAAATATTCTCTTTGTTGGATGGATTCTCTGGTTATAACCAAATCTAGGTCAAGGATGAAGACCAATATAAAATGGTGTTCACCATGAAATGGGAACCTTTTTCTTATCAACGGATACCATTTTTTCATAGAGTGATGGACATAGCATTCAGTGAGTTGTTAAATCACGTTATTGTGATTTATTTGGATGACATGACTATCTTCTATCACAATAGGGAGGAGCATAGTTTACATTTAAGGCAAGTGTTTGAGAAGTACCGAGAGTTTAGAATATCCATCAATCAAAAGAATTCCATATTTGTTGTAAATAAAGGAAAGCTCCTGGGCCACATCATTTTGAAGAATGGTTTAGCTATTGATCAATCTAGTACTGAGGTTCTCTTGAAGCTTTCATTTCTATCCAATATGGAGGATTTGCAATCTTTATTTAGGTAGATTAACTTTGTTTGAAATTTTGTTGTAGATTTCACGCAAGTGGTAAAAACGATGACTAAGCTTTTAAAGAAAAATATTGAGTTCAAGTGGACTGAGCAGAGGAAGTGAACGTTCAAAGAAATTAAAGAAATAATTGCTCAAGCTCTGGTTCTAGTAAACCCTGATTACTCAAAATATTTTATCATGTATGCTATCAATGAATAGGAGAGCTATGCAGTGGTGCTTACGCAAAATGGAGATTATGGATATGAGCAGCCAATTTCTTTCTTAAGTCAAGTTATCCAACCGTATTAAGAGAAATATAATTTCATTGAGAAGCAAGTATATGCGGTGATGAAATCCTTGAAGAAATTTTGGCATTTTGTTTCCCAGAGCAAGAAAATAGTCTATGTTGTTCATCCAAATGTTCAGAGTTTAATCATTCAAGGAGAGCTTGGAGACAAGAGATCTGGTTGGGTCTCTAAAATCTAGGAGTATGATGTTGAAATCCAACCAACCAAGCTAGTTTGAGGATGAGCATTATGTTAGGATCTTACAAGAAGCGTCGCCTTTGAATCCATGGTTTACCAAATTGAATATTCAATAAGTGGAAGTGATTTCACTAATAATTCTACAGTTGATCATGATTGGACAAATGATCTTGTTGAATATTTTAGTTCAAGAAGGTGTCCTTCACATCTTAATGCTTCATGGAGAAGGAGATTCAGAATTCAAGCCCTTAGGTACATAATGCTACCAAATGGACTATTCCATAAGAATATTAATGGAGTACTTCTTAGGTGCATTCGAGAATCAGATAAACAAAGAATCCTGTAGGAGTTTCACTCTAGTTTATCAAGAGGCCATTATGCAGGGAGACCCATGGCATTGAACATCATCAAAGCAGGTTATTTTTGGCCTACTCTCTTTGCATATGCTTTCAAAGTTAGTTAGAGTTGTGACAAATTCCAAAGATATGTTGGCAAAAGCAAGAATGCATCATTACCCCTTCATTTGACTCAAGTAGAAGCACCATTTCAGCAATAGGGCTTAGACTTTATTGGGGTCATTGATCCCAATTCCTCTACCAAAAACAAATACATCTTGACAGCAACTGACTATTTCACTCGATGGGCTGAAGCAATTCTGACCAAGAAGGCAGACTAGGCAACAATTATATTTTTCCTTGAAGGTTTAATCACTCATTTTGGCATCCTAGATACAATCATAATAGATAATGGAACTCCCTTCATCGATGCCAAGGTTAATGAATTCATGGGTAAGTATGGGATTTATTTTAAAACTTCATCAAATTACTATTCACAGATAGCCTGGCCGAATCTACAAACAAGAATTTGATCAAAATTTTGAAAAGTACTTTGGGATATAATAAGCGTAGTTGGCACTTGCTCCTGAACCAAGCATTATTATCCGATCGTATCTCAGTGAAAAAATCCATCAAGACGTCCACCTACTCCTTGGTATATGGTAAGGAAGCAGTTTTACCCATTCATATCAAATTGTTGATCCTTCAATCATTGTACTTACTTGATGGTGAAGATGATGAATTCAACCCCATGAGCGCAAGGTTAGCTCAGCTTTTGCAGCTAGAAGAAGAGTGAAAGAAATCATACCATACCTTCATGGATCATGCCCAAATGATGAAGAAGTCAATCGGTAAGAAGGCTTCTGAGAAGACTTTTGAGGTAGGTGATCTTGTGCTAAAGTGGAATGAAAACAAAGCAAAGTCAGGAAAGCATCACAAGTTCAAAGTGATATGGGAGGGTCCATTCTAGATTTTGGGTGTGAATCAGGTTAACTCATTTTATTTACAAGATATGGGTTTTTGTGTGTTGCCAATACCAGTAAATGGTCTTCATTTGAAGGCCTACCATCAGTGATAAAATTCCAAATCAAGTATGTATATATGTACATAGTTTTTATATTATTTTATTCTGAGTCAAATATTTTTAAAATTATATAAAAAAAAGTTGTGTTTGCCAAGAGAATTTGATTCTATCCCAAATGGGTGTTTTTTCCCTAAAAGCACGGTTTTGTTGTGCAAAAATTTATTTTGCCCCATTTAAATACCTAATGGTTAATTTCGGGGTGAAAATCACTAAAAGAAAGCAACTCCTCGATAATTAACTTTGGAGGCAAAAGTCAAAGATTGAATTTCAAAATTTGTCAAAAAACATGGTTTGTTTTAATTAAAAGTGCCTCTATTATTAATTGTCAAAAAAGAAAAAATAAATAGGAAAAAATAAAAGGGAAGGTTGTCTTCGCCCGAAAAATATTTTTATTTTTTAGGCGAAATTCTCTTTAACTTTCGCAAAAGGCAATTTTGGGGCGAAACTCCAAGAAAATAAGGGAAAAAATCACATGTTTTTTCAATGACTCTAGTTGGTAAGTTTATTTTTGGCAAAGAAGGGGGAAAAATTAATTTCGCCTTGCTTTTTCAATAAAGCACTTGCATTTAAGCTTACTTTTTAGCAATAAGTTTTTTTGGAGCAAAATGAAAAAATATAAATTATTTTAATAGGGGGATGCCAAGCATGTAATTTCACCAAGCAAGCAGGAAAGAGCATTTTTAGAGCACCAGTTGTATGAAGATACTAGTTGCATGAATATTTTTCCCAAGGACATTTTCAAAAAAATAGGCATGCCTAGTTGACGTTTTTCACTGGCATGGGTTAATTTCGAATCAAATGCATGAAATCGAATTAATTTCACTAGAAAAATTTAGAAGAGGCATTCTCGACATCATCATGTAATGAAGTTAATGGTTTTGAACTCAAAAAGCACCCATCACTCCCACGTGGCATTTATTATTCCTAAAATGAGTCGTTAAATACCCATATTGTGCCCTCCAAGATAAAAAGCAGCTAAGCACAAAGTTTGGAGAATATTTATAGTGTCAGGGCATTATTTGTAGTTAAGTGGTAGTTTAAAAATTATAGAAAAGCATTCTGAGTGAGAGGACCAAGGAGCACGTTCACCCAAATTTTTCTAGGTGTTCCACCTATATTTAATTGGGTAGTTAGGAGCGAAAGTTTTAAATACGATGAACCAGAAGCTTGCAGTTAAAGAAATATTGAGATTATTTTTTTGTAGCTTTGCCAGATTATCATTTAGTTGACTCGAATTGCTACTTTGTTGTAGGATTATCAAATTATTGCAGTAAAGTTGATTGTATTAATATAGAAAAGAAAGTTTTTCAGTCAAAGAAAGCTGCTGAGCCAAAGAAAGCTGTTGAGCCAAAGAAAGTAGGAGGAGGTAAAAAATCTAAAAAAGCCAAGCAAAATGAAAATATAGAGCTTGACCCATATTATGATGCATTGGAGACTATGCTATTTCAAAAAAGGGCATGGAAAAATTATGCCAAGATGTGGAAGTTGTTATCAGGTAAGGTTTGATGCCAGAAATCCCATTAACTATTGCCTATCATACACAAATTTTTTGGTACCTGTGTACACATGTTCATACTTACCCTGAGCTGGTGATGACAATTTCAAAGTTTTACAATCCTTCCATGAGGATTGTTAGGAATATGAAGGCAGAAAAATTGTTCACCATTTTAGATAGTGTAGTCAGAGATGCATTTGTGTGTGGGGTGAAGTCTTCTCTAAACGTTATGTTCAAAAAATTAATTCTCAAGGAGTAAGAGGAGAGATACTAGTCAACTATGATGTTGCATCAGTTCATAGAGAATCAACTGATAAAGGTACCCCATTTTGGAGAGTTTTCAACTTTGCCAAAGCCTCTAAACGAATTTAAAAGTCCATACATATTTTCCATGTTGGCTTGGGTTTACGGTCTTCCTACTGATTCCACGATGTATAAATGGCAAGACGTACTTGTACAATGTATTTTGCAGGTGGAATTTTATGCCCCAACAACAATGCAAGTGAGCACAAACCCAATTTTCTTTGATTGGGTAGATTATGTGGCTCAAGCAATGCATACCCAGTTAGAGAAGATATAGAGTGAAGGAGCAGTATCATTCAGACACACTTCATTTTTGACCTGGTATTTCTTATTCCACATGCACCAACACTTTTCTTTCATAGCGATCAAGTAGGTTAATGAGGCAAAAAGTAAGCTGCCAGTTTATTTGTGGACTCCAAGCTTGTCTAGAAAGAAGTCATTTTACAATTTCAATTACATGTTTTTTGGCCCTGCCCTCGAACTCATTTTTGACACATGTGAAAGAGTGCCAAGGGCGATGAGGGAGGAGATCATTGCAAAGGATAAATGAGATATTTTCTTGTTGATGCAAGGTATCGTGGTACAAATTTTTGGCTTCACTAGCAAGCCATTTCTCCTTCCATATTTTACTATAGAGGGCCTTTTTGTGATAGAAGTTATCCGCCAGAATGACTTCATCAATGACATCTATGGGGCAAGACAAGGAAATAAAACTACATGCACCATGTCATTTCACTTTTAGGATATTAAAGTAGACCAAGTTGGCCAGAATAAGTTGATTAATGAAGCTCTCTATGACATAGGTATGGCGGAGTTTCCTCAACGATGGAAGTATGACCCTTTGGGTCATTTCACGACATTGATTAAAGCCAAAAGTTTTAATTGCTACCCTTGGAAAAATATTGAGCAGCAGAGAAATAATCCATAGGGACATGATCTCAAGTGACACATTGAGAAAATGATGACGTTCCCACCATGGCACAACTTATATGAGATGGAGGCCGAATATAACCCTACAATTCACAAGCACCAAATTCCTCCTCCAGGCTTGTTTGGAAAAATGAATGAACAATTGCCCGCTTGGTTGAGGAGAAAATTTCCAACTAGTAGGTTATGAGGGCCCAATGAGGAAAAACTGGGTCAACTTATGGTCTGGTGATGGATGATGCATTTTTGGACGTATATGATGAATATTATGATAATTATCAACCAATCTCTTTCACCAAAATTGTACCTCATAGCTTTCAAAGATCTGACAGCAAAGAGATCATGGCTGGATAGAAGCAACATGTGGTTGAGGAAGCATCACTTGTGGAAGAAGATAAATAGTCATCACCAAAAGTGCAGCCCTAGTAGAAGAAGAGGAGTAAGTTTTAGGTACTTCCTTTTTTAAAAAACTCCAAGAATCCAAGGAAAGGCACAGTTTCTTCATCAGGTGCGAATCCTCCTCCTATAGCCAAAGTCACACAGGCTAATGTTTTAGAAAATCCTCCTTTGATTCATGAGGAATAACTCAACCAACATGTGGAGATTATAAATCTTGAGGATAAGATGAAGGGAGAATGATCCAAGGAGCAATTAGTATTTTAATTGTCCTCATCATCGGCTCAAATGCTTTCGAATCCTGAATGTATGTTTTCTATGCCCTCTTCCCTTTATCTTGAGCATTCAGTGATTGTTGCACCCCATACCATAGTTGTCACTTCTATCTCACTCCCATTCGGTATACCCTCCACTTCAATTTCACTTCCCATTTCCCAGTCACTGGTCATCGATGCTCCTTCTTCTTCTATTCCTACTTCTACTGTTAATATTTATTTTAGTTCTTATGCATCCATGCCTAGTCCATTTTCGTTGTTGTTATCTTCTACTCCAATTAGTTCTATCACGACTATAAGTACGCAAGCTTCTCCCTGAGTAAGTGTAACTATAATTGAACCCCTCACTTCCATTCCCTCAACCACTTTGTTCCACCAACTGTTACCATTTCTACTTCCCTTCCCAAGACAAACCCTCAGTAGGCTCATTTCCCCCCTGCTCCATTTCTTGAGTTGCAGGTGCTTCCAGAGACAGATATGGAGATTGTGCCAGAATATCCTATTACATCAAAAATAAGTCGAGCCTGCTAGAGTTCATCGTAGTGGCTAAAATATTGTAAGAAAAAATAAGCTCAAGCTCTAGAAAAGACATTAAAGAAGGTCACTTTTGACCCCAAAGCTATGGAGTTCCACACTATAAAAATGATCCCCCAGGTTCAGAAGCCCCAAGGAGAAAAGGTCCCAAGTGATTACACTTATGAAGTCATTACTGAGGATATGACGAAGATTGATACTATAAAAATATGGAGAATAGACATGATGAGGACACAATATTGTTATCCATGTGATACTTTACAGCAAGCTCACATTGGATTATTGTTAGGTTGTTAGCTAAGTTGTTAGCTCAAATTAGCTAACTGTTGGATTTTTGTTATGTATTTTATGTATTTAAGCTTCCATGAATAATAAAAATACATTCAAAATATTAATTATGTATCAATACAGGTGGATATGAGCTCTCTTTACCTGCATGGTAAGCATTACAAGAAAATCTTTTTTGAGATTGAGGTGAAGATTGTTGAGTTAGACGAATCTTTGGCTAAAAATAGGGCACAACTAGAGACAACAAAATTAGAGGCAGCACGTTGGTAGTGGAAAGTGGAAGATTTGGAGGATGCAGTTAAGGGATACCAGATAGCTTAGGTAGAAGTGAAGAAGCAAGTGCAATTATTGACCACCCAGCTTGAAGCTTTACATAAATATCTAGTCGAGAAAACCACACAGTCACTGGGCTTCTCCAAGGAGAAAATCAAATAAGCTCATCACCATTTAACTAAATATTATGTGAAATTGGTAGAAGCGCTCAAAGTTATGTTGTGTATTTATGAGGTCCAAATAGTAATTTTTCTTGGTGATCAAACTTTGGAGTATACTAAAGAGCAGTTGGAACCAAAACTAGAGATGGCACTAAAGATTCAGGTGTTGGTCTAGTCTGAATTTCAAGTTAAGCCAATGAACGGGATGGATCGCGCTTGGTCCAAAGCCAATATTACATTGTGCAACTATTTTTCCAAGTTGGAGCTAGAAAGAGAGGGCTGAAAGCTAATGACTATGTTTGAACAAGAGCATTACATTTCACTTGTTTATTTTGAGGCTTTAGCAAATGCTAGATTTTTGGGCTTCACTGATGATCAAGGGTAGCTTTTTTCAAAGAAATAATTGGAGGTGGCTTGGCAAAATTTTACCAAATATACTTCAGAGATCAATAGCTAGGAGAAGCCAATCACAGAGGAATAAGTATTGCCATGCATGGAGAGGCTCATCCGTGTCGAGTCATCCCTGTTAGAGCTCAATTAGAGAGCTAATCACATCAGCTTGGATCACGTCTAGATGTTGCATTTTATTAATAAATAATTGAGTATGCTCTCTATGTTCACTTCATATTCCTGGATTGAGGTAGTTGCAATGTATGAAACTACCAGTGTAAGTATCGCCAAGCAAGAAGCACAGGCATGGGCAAAAGCAGATCAGAAGGAGGCTATAGAAGAGTAGGAGAAATGATCACAAGAGGAAATAAAGAAGGAGGTTATTGAATCAAATATACCATCTGATGCAGTCGATGACAATGATAGTTAAGCCCAATGGATGAAGTCCTGGGATCGATTGCATTCAAATGAGCTAAATACCCCGAGATCCACAAAAAGTGTTAGCAGTTTTGCCACACTAAATTTTGATTGTAAAAATTTTGAGTATGAAAGATAAATGATGTAGTTTTTTTGGGCTTGTATTTTACCTTTACTATTTTAATGTAACATTTTTGCTCCTCTCCTTTTTTATTTCATTAACATTAAATTAAGAAGAATGATTTCTCTAGCAAAAGCAATTGCAATTGACATTTAGATGATTTCAAAGATGCCAAGGGTTTCAGAACGAAGATAAATAAAGCAAAATGTTTTTACCCCAAGGAAGGGGTGAAAATAATTTTCGCCTTTCTCTTGGGTGAAATCCATCATTAAGATACTTTTGCCCAGGTTTTAACCAAGTTAGAGCAAAAGCAATGAAATTTTTCAAGCTATAAATGAAGGGAGGATCTCACAAGGATAAAATTAATGATTTTGTCAGAACTTGTGCAATTCAAGTTGATTTCACCCATTTTGGGGACGAATTTCTATTTTAATTACCTTCAGGGTGAAAATAACAGATGGGCATAAGTAAAAGTCAATTTCACCCCAGGAAAGGGTGAAAATCATTTTCACCATTCTTTGGGGCGAAAATCATTTTCACCCTTATTTGGGATGAAATTCCATTTTAAGGCAATTTCTAATTGAAAGTATTAAAGAGGTATCATTTGGAGTGAAGGTACATGTCATTCAAAGTCAAATTTATTTTGAAATAAGTAAGGAAGATGGTGAATGCATTTCCCAAGTGATTTCACCTTATTTTTAGCAAGTTTAATGATTTTGCCCCAATTGGGGTGAAATCAATGGAAACGCCCAAGTTCGGAGCAAAAGTAGCAAAAAAGCATCCTCATGCATTGGTCAAAGTCAAAGTCACCCCAACTTGGGGTGAAACTTATTTTCGCCCTCCCTTGGGGGTAAAATTCCATTATTTTCTTGCAAGACAAGTAAGACAACATTATGGGGTGAAATTCCTGAGAGAATATGGTTTCAGGGCAAAATTAATCAAATGAAGGGTGAAACTCCATTTTTGAGTGCAACCGTTAGCAAAGTAAATTATTTTTTCCCTTGATTACAATGGAAAATATTTTTTCCCCATTGTTTGGGTGAAATCAAGTTTTTGCCTCTCTTTCTCGATGAAGTTCCTTTCGGAGGTGCCACTATTGCAAATCTTTTTGGGAAAGGTCAAAGATTGATGAAATTTAATGCTTGGGGTAATGAAATCGATATTCCAAAATTTTTGCTGAAGAGTTGCCAAGATTAAATACTACGTACCTGATTTTGGTTAATCTAGTTCATTCTCAAGGTGCCTTCACTGATTTTGCTCCTTTTCAGAGCAAAGTTAATTTTTAGTGGGTCTTCCTGATGAAGATAAAATTCCAAGGCACGAGATGAAAAAGTGGAAACCAAGATTTAATGCTTGAACTCTTTATTTTCATGCAACATTGATGTGTTTCAATGCACCAACATCTTAAACAATTTTCCTATCGTCCATCTATACTGATTCCTTGGGTGCTCTCCATGAAAGAGGTATCGTTGCTTCCTTAAGAATGTTCTGGTTCGATCATTGCTACTACCAAGGAGAGAATTTCTCTTGCTAGTCTTTGACTAGCCAACGTTTTGTTTTAATATGCATTTAATTTCAAATATGAAATCCTTTATAAATACTAAGAATTTTAATGTAATAAAGAAGGAGAGACATTCTACCAGGGTTATGCATAAGGGGTTGGACTCGAAATGTAATTGTAAAAAAATGGTGAATCATAATCAAAATCAAGGTGAATCCTAAGAAAATCAAATCAATCATCTTCACACCAAAATTTGGGGCATTTTAAGCCCTAAAACATAATGTCATCTTTGGAGCCAGTTTTAACCCATTAAATCACCTTATAACTTCATAAAACCATCACCATTAGATCAGGCTCAAAAATAGCTTTCCAAAGAGTACAAATATGCCTATGTTTGGATATATATTATGGCAAATTGACCCTAAGAAACAATTGGTCCTAAAAAATTTAGGTGAATGGGCTGACGTTGAGGGTCCTCATATTCGCCAATTTCCATTTTTAGAAATCCTAATATTCATCCAATTTGTGAATATTCACCACTGTGCATAACCCTGCTGATTCTACCAAAAAATGCTTTGAGGTCTCTGCATCAATAGAAAGATATTTGGCTCTAGTTCCTAGAGTAGTGTTATATGCAATTATTTTCTACCTTTCATTTCTGTTAAGTTCATGATATTTGTTAGGTAAATTTAAATTCTGCATTTTTGAATTTAATTCTTAGTAGAGAACTGAATGCTGAAATGTTCATTGGAAATTATTCCTGCAATCTATGAATGGTTCATATGCTTTCTTTTTTGTTACATGTTGATTAAAAATTGATTTGGATTTTAGCTGCTAGTTTATCCCCACCATACGTTTCTGGCTTATAGCCATATTTCCCATTCCTTTCCATATTTTCCCATATCTTTCTCTTACCCTAAGCTTAAATCAAATTATATTAGTAAGGGAACCAACCCTCTCTGTAGATTGGCCTAAAGGACATCTATCTCCTTTGGCCTTTCAATTTTGGTCGAGTGTAGGACGCACAAGCATTTTGTACTTAGGAAGATTCGTGACCAACACATCCATTCCAAAATTAATGAGTGTGAGGAATTTTTAACCAAATAGGACACTAATTATCCTTTTTGCAAAGATGAAAAGTCAACAATAATCTTAATTTGGGAAATATTACCATAATTTGTATTATTGTAGATATGAAGAATGCAAAATATAATAATCATTAGAGATAGAAATATGTAACCTTTTGGGAAATATTCATGTAGCATAGAAATATGTAAGCTCTTAATTAAAGCCAATAAAAGTGATATTGACAGTGAAGACTCATTGGTGGAAGCTAAAAAGTGAATAGTTCAACTTTTAGAAATACCATTTTTAACCAAATCAAGTAAGAAGGATGAGCCCCAAATATTTAGTACTAGAGCATACCATCTATTTTTTGATGGTGCATCAAAAAAAAATTGGGAGTAGCAGGAGTAAGAGGTATTATAATCAACGACTTAGGGATATTATTTGTAGAATTCACCAAAGGATTAGGAGTAAATTTAAACAATTTTGTAGAAATATCAACTTTGAATAGAGGATTAAAAATTGATTAGAATTGATAGTATATGGAGATTCAAAATTGGGCATTTAAGCAATAAAAAAGTTGAACATATCTAATCTAAAGCTAGATGTGATTCTCTAAGAGAGTCAAAAAATATGGAGCCATTTCAAATCCATAATTTTGTACATGTGAGAAGAAACTTTAATAAAAAGGCTGATCAAATTGCCAATGAAGTTTAAAGGGAGCATGGGAAGATGAAAATAAGATATTTTGACATTGCTAAAAAAGGAGTTACTAGTGAAGGAGTAGTGTGATTCACATGAGCTACAAAATAGTACAAGAGTGACAAAGAAAAGTGTGATAAATAATGGTGCTATATATGATTGGAGCTATTTTGCTAGTGCTACATTTCAATGGGGTTACATAAAATTGGTGCTACAAATCATTGGTACCACACATCATTGATGCTACACATCACTGGTGCTATACAACAAGGGTGATACACCTTAATGATGCTACATATCACTAGCACAAGTTTTTTATTTAATTAGTGTTATGTGTCGATGAAGAGATTTAGTTTTTTAGTGGTAATGCAAATTATATATATGTGTGTGTACACACACACACACACACACATATATATATACACACATTTAAATATATAACTTATTTCATTGGTGCTATACAAGGGTGATACACCTTAATGGTGCTACATATCACTAGCACAAGTTTTTTTATTTAATTAGTGTTATGTGTCGATGAAGAGATTTAGTTTTTTAGCCGTAATGCAAATTATATATATATATATATATATATATTATTTCATTGGGTATAGCATGGTCCAAATCACTTGGCTTGGAGAAACAATAGCTATATTTTATATTATGATTTTATCCATCAGAGTTGGGTACAAATTTTGTATCATAAGTTTTTCTTTATATATAAGGATTCATTTATTTAAATAAATAAATATTAAACTTATTAGATTATGTGATATGTCTCTAGTTCCATGAAGTTCATATCTTTCAATATCATTTAATATTATATTAGGTTTTTGATGTGAAAAGATAATATTATTCAAAATTTTCATTTTAAATTTTTTAATTGGTAAATATCCCATTTAGTCAAGGTAATCATTGAATTGGCTTATATGATCGTGGAGCATATTTTCCCTCAAAATTATCAAGTAGTTGCTTTGGATACATTCATTGAGGTATATTACACCAACACTTAGATGCAGTAATATAATTGAATTCTGCTTAAAAATTTAACAATTATAGATACATCACCTAATAAGATTTTAACTAGATCTATGCATTGAGATATTATATTTTTAACTACTTAAGGTCATGTCATTTAGAAATTGTAGAATTGAAATAGACTCTTGATATGTGTGAGCATACACATACATATAGTTTTAAAAATTACATAGTATTGATTGTTGGAGAGTCAATTAGAATATAGTTTAGTTAAGTATTGACATTTTATCTAGTTTCAAAGAATCATATATTTTCAAGCATATTTTTCAAAATTTTATGTTAATAAATGAATCGTTTTAAATTAATGATAATTTATAGTTTTATTCACTTATTTAATGAAATTTTTAATTAAAATTTGGATGCTAATTCTATATGCATGAATTCAACCATTTTCATTAAACTTTTTTCATTCCATATATTGTCATATATTTCATAACATTTTAAAGAAACATTAACATATTATATATAAATTATTTAATAAATAAAGGATAGAGAAAATAATTTGGCATGTAGAAGTGCATATCAAACTATATTATCATAAGAAGGTAAATGTATCAAAGTAAAAGAGATAGTTATTATTTTTTGTATTTTATTATTCTAATAGTAATCTTATAATTTTTCTTGCAGATGGGATATGCTAAAATATGATAAAATATCATTCTTTCCCTTTTCTCACTTTCTCAATGGTTTTCCCATTAAAATCCATACTAGAGCGTGAATAAAGAAGCATGTATTGATTGAATACATTATTGCTAAATCCATTATCCTAATAACGATCTTATAAATTTTATGGATTATATGTTTTAATACATGAGTTATGCCTTATCAAATTTATGGTTTCTAAGGTTATTTCCATAATACTTGGTCAATGGGTTCCTCATTCAAATTTGTACTAAAGTGTGAACAAATATGTATATATTACTGAATTTATTGTCAGTAGTTTTAAAATTACATCTTTAATCAAATAAATTGTTTTAGATTTATAGTGAAACATTGTTGGTAGGTATGTGTTTTTTTTTTGTACATGGTAACTGGTTATATACAAAATTTCATATCAAAATTATGAGAAATACAAGTAATATTTCATATTAAAAATATAGAAGTTAAATAATGCTTGTGCTTTTTACATTTTATTTAATTTCAAAACCATTAATATAGAAGTTAGAAAGACAATTTTAAGTATTATGCATATTATAGTCAAAGTTAAAAATAATGTATTTGAGATAGTACATGACTAAATGCCATATAATATTTTTAATATCACAACCCGGGTTTCCCATCCTAATTTTTTTCATTACCTAGATCTTCTTTGAGGCACATCCATCCTTACACCTTACATAATTCTAATTATGTAAGAGAACTAGATGCTTTACTTAATGGGTCAAGTTATCTCTCTCATGAGCTCAAATGAGCTAACCATGACCTCCCCTTTCATTATTTCAAAAGGTGTCGCAAAGTCTCCCCCTACACAAGTCCTTATATGTAGGTGATATATGTGTATAGGAATTTAACTATGCATCTCATATCTATTTGAGCTAGTCATTCCCTAGTTAGACCTCTTTTTTGTCTTAGTATGTTAAGTATTGAGTGTCCACACTCCATCCTTTCTAACTAAATCCTTGGAATGATACAATTAATCCAAACTAGATGAGCTTGTTGGTTAACCTCAGAGGTTCTATTTATTTATTTTGATAGGACAACATCTTAGAAGCTTCCACTCATAACAATAGATTCCATCCTATTGCAATAATATTTACTCCCTAGGATAACAATAATCAAGAATAAAAACACTAGGTTTCCCACAAAGATCTACTTTTATGACACAATTAGACTCCTTAAAAGACAACATAATTCCTTTTAGAAATAACTCACATACTAACAATATAGAAAGGGATTCATAAATTAACCAATTATTCACTAAAATATACATCTAAATCTCAAATAAAAAAACATAAACATTTAATGAATTCTTCAATTGTCATATTATTTCCTTTCTTCAAAGCTTATAGGTATCAACTTGATAAATCATTCCAATAGATAATATAACTTGGGTTTGATTTATAATTAAAAGAAGGCATAAAGCACTTTAGTTTACATGGACCACTAAACTTTATCCCCTTAACGAGGAACCAATATCCTTAATAACTACAAGTGCATAACAAAAGTTTCATATGTAATGTGAGAAATTAACACTAAAGAAGACCTTCCTCATGGTCAAATGTAATGCTTGGAGTCTCCACGCATTAGTCATACCCATAATCACCTCCACTTGCAATTTACTAAGTATCTATAATATTAACACATGAGGTCTTTCCAAACACTTGAGAATTCTTTAAAATTATTATTTTTTTAAGTGCACTAGAGACTCTGTTAGGGTTTGATGAAGAAAAATTGCTCTGTGGGGATGGCAGCAACTTCCAAAGGAGGTCTAAAAAATTGGAGGAATGTCATGATGGCATCGGGCTCGACACAGAGAGTGCATGCTCGTCATATTTTTTCATCTAAAAATGACTGGAAGGAACAAGATTTCCCAGTGCATGTCAAGAACCACTTGTTAAAGAACAATGGATGTTTGGAACGATGTGAAGCCAGGCCAGTTCTAGTGGTTCAACCAGACTCCATGGCGAAATATGTGGAGTATCTAACCAAACATGCCCTTATTGGAAAATTTTTGGGCATCCAAATTTCTCTCCCCTTTGTGGAGGTTTGGGTCAGGAAAACTTGGAATCCTGAAGGTGATGTGGAGGTGATGCTGAGTGCGAACAACTATTTTATGGTGGTTTTCTCTTGTATTGCAGATCTTAACAAAGCATTTGAAGGGGGTACTTATTTCTATAACTAGGTGGTACTATTTATTAAACCTTGGCATGTGGGTTTCAACCCATCAGAGGAGCGGCCATCACGGGTTCCAGTATGGGTGTGACTTCCATGGCTCCCGTTGGAATTATGGAGAACTAATATCTTGCATAAGATTGTCCTTCTGCTTGGGAAGTCGGTTGGACCGTCACAACAAATAATGGATAAAAAGGTAATCTTTGTTGCTTGTATTTGTGTTGAAATTGACTTAAATAATCCTATTCCGGATTCTATTGAAATACAATTTGGATCAACTACATGGGTTCAAAAACTTGACTATGAAGCTCTTCCATTTCGTTGTTGTATTTGCCGTGAATATGGCCACCTGCAAAGAAAATGCCCTAATTTTGTCTTGCCTGTGGCTTCAAATCATGGGCCCTCTTGGTCTGGACAAAGTTTGGATAAAGGAAAAGCCTCGATAAAGGAAGGGGAACAGGATAAGAAAGGTTTTGTTCCAGTAAAATCCTGAAACAGAGGATGAAGGGCAAACAAAGAACTTAAGGATAGCCAGCCAGATGCTCTACTCAATCATTTTGAAATATTATATGATCTTGATCAGTGCATGGAGATACCTGAAATGTTGCTACCTGATGCAAATATAACAAGGCTGAATCAGATGTCTCTTCTTGAGGGGGAACTTAAGGAATCAGATATAGGGTTTTAAATGAAGAACAAAGGGCTTTGGATCTGAGTATAGGGGACATGGTTGGGTCTAGCCCTCTAAGGGAAACTATTTTGGAAAGTGGTACAAATTTAGTTATGCCCTCTCCTATTCAAGCACTGATGTAGTCATCCTTGGACTGCAAAACTCCTACGGTGTTGGGATTGCAACAAAAAATAAATAAAAAAGTTTTTCAGATAAGAATATGAAGGTGGGTCGGAAGAAGGACCATGATAAAATTAAGTTAATGGGGGAGACTTTGGTGGATTCAGGCTTGGTGAGAACATTGGACTCCCATTTTTATAACCCCCAAAAATTATTATCCTCTCATGGAATGTAAGGGGGTTGAATAGCATCCCCAAACAAAAAGTTGTTCGTGATTTGGTTCATGTGCATTCTTCGGATGTGGTGTTTATTCAGGAGACTAAATTGGCTATTGATAGTATGTTCAATATTGCTCCCAAGTTGTGGAGAAGGGGGAAATGCAAGTGTATTGGTTTATGTGGATATGTTGGTGGCATCGATTGTTTATGGGATCCGGTTAAGATATCCCCTCTTACTTGGATTTCCAGCAGATGGTCTATTTCAATGGTCGGGCATGATAATGAATATGGTGAAATCATCCTACTTAAAAATGTGTATGCTCCTATTAATTACAATGGTAAAGTGAATTTGTGGAAGCACATTTAGTTTGGTTCCCCTGCACCCATGGATTTTGGCTAGGGACTTCAACTCTATCACTTGTCTAGAGGAGAAACATGGTGGGATGGATAGTCTCAAGCCTTTTTCTTCAGTACTCATATCCAAGCCCTAAACTTAGTTGACATCAAGCCAGATAATGGGATCTTTACTTGGCACAATATAAGGTGTGGGGAAGCTTCCATCTCAAAGAGACTGGATAGGTTTTTGATATCCATTTATTGGATGGGTAATAACAGAGGTGCTAGTTCTATGATTTTGGAGGGTAGAGGATCTGATCATTGGCCTATAAAACTCTCTGATTTGGAGTTAGGGCTAAAAAAGAATCCCTCCTTTAAGTTTCAACTTATGTGGCTTCATGATCCTAAGCTTCATGATTTCATGCGAGGCTGGTGGACCACTAACAAACCCCCTCATGGCACCACTATGTATTCCTTTATGAAGTGACTACAATTTGTAAAACATAAATTGAAGATATGGAATAGACTGAATTTTGGGAACCTTTCCTTGGATAATATAGAAGCTCTTAGGAGGATGGAATAAGCTTCAATTAAGATTAGATATCAAGGATTCACGAAGGAGCTTCTTGTTCAGGAATCTGAGGCTGTGAAAGACCTTAGTAAATGGGAACTAAGGGAAGAATTTTTTTGGAAACAAAAAGCTCAAGTAGATTGGCTTTAGGAAGGGGATAGGAACACAACCTTCTTTTATAACTTAGTTAAGGCTCGCCGTAATGGTAACCTGATTACCTCTCTTTTTAATTCTCAGGGTGCCCTACTCTCTTCTTTCAAGGATATTTCAGAAGAGACTACGAGGTATTTTTCCTCTCTCTTTAAGGAGGACTCCCTATTAGATGATGAGAATGAAAAGCTTATTCTAAACTGTATTCTAGCGATTGTTTCTAGAGAGATGAATGAGCACTTGATGGGTCCAATTTCCCTTGAGAAGTTAGAAAATGTTGTATTCAAGATGAAAAAAGAAAAAGCCCCAGGTCCAAATGGATTCCCGATTGAGTTTTATCAGGAGTTTTGGGATTTAATCAAATTTGATCTTTTGGAGGTGGTCCATGAGTCCCAAAAGAACAAACAGATGCTAAGGGCCCTAAATGCTACCTTTGTGGTGCTTATATCCAAAAAAGAGGGAGCAAATTCCTTGGATATGTTCAGGCCTATTGCTCTCTGCAATTTTGTGTATAATATCATCACAAAATTTATTGCATGGAGGCTGAAGATATGGTTGAGCAAAATCATCTCTGAGGAGTAATGAGGGTTTTTTGTTGGCCGAAAAATATTGTATGGGGTTGTTATTGCTATAGAAGCTATTCACTCGATGGAAAATTCTAAGGAGAAAACTATTTTTATTAAGTTGGACATGGCCAAAGCCTATGATCGGGTCAGATGGTCCTTTCTTCATAAAGTTCTTGCTACTTTTGGATTTGAGGAGGAATGGATTAGATGGGTGATGAGCTACGTTTCTTCTTCCTCATTCTCTATTCTTGTTAATAATGAGCCATCAAAGCTGTTTGAGGCCTTAAGGGAATTGAGGCAAGGAGATCCTTTATCTCCTTATTTTGTTATCATTATGGCGAAAGGGTTGGGAAGATTGCTCAAGTCTCAAGTCATGCAGGGTCTCATTTAGGTATGGAAGTGGGATCGTAGTTTGCCACCTCTTTCCCACCTTCAATTTATTGATGATACTGCTTTGTTAGGAGTTGCCACTATCAGGGAAGTTGGCAATATTAGACAGTCTCTTGACATATATCTTGGTGCTTCTAGACAGTTGATTAATGAGGACAAGTCTTCTATTTTCTTCTTCAATACCCCTCCTCTTATTCAAGCTAGGATTGCTCGCATTCTAAGATTCCAGGTTGGGACTCCCCCTTCATTTATATTGGTATTCAAATTTCATCTCACCCTCTACCTAGATCTTCTTGGTAGTCTATGCTTGATAAGTTTAGAAGGAAGGTGAATCATTGGACTTTTAGATGGCTATCCATTGTAGGTAGAGTGTTGCTTTTAAAATCTGTTGTTCAAGCTTTACCCATTTATAGATGTTTTGTACAAATAGCTCCCTCTCACTTCATCAAGGACATGGATGCTTTGTCAATATAGTTTTTATGGTCTAGAAAACTTGATCAATCTAAATGGAGTTTGGTTAGGTGGGATTCTATATATAGGCCGATGCAAGAGGGAGGCCTTGGGTTGCAACAGACAACTCTTTTTGGGTAGGCTTTGGCTGCAAAACTTTATTGGAGATGGTGTACCTCTCAAGATCATATTTGGGCTAAAATATTTTGTAAATACTTGAGAGGTATTTCTGAGATTGAAATCCCTAGAGTCAGCTTGGTTGGGAAAGGAGTTATCTAGGACACTCTGAAAAGAGGAGCTAATTTAATCAAGCAAGGTTTATTTTGGATTTACAATCAGGGATCAAATGCTATTTTTTGGGAGGATTCTTGGGATGGCCACCCTCCTATATTGAATCAATATCCTAGGTTACGTTCCCTAAGCATTTTTTTCTTGGAATCAGGCTGGTCTCATGTGGAGGACTTTAAAAAAATCCAATATTTTGGAAATATGGAGATGTACAGGTGGAAAGATCTGCAAGAATGGCCCTAGGGGGGACTAGCCAAGGACAGAGAGGTGTTTGCTCTTATTCTTATGGGGAGGCCTTGTTCTTCATTGAGGCCAATGAGTTCTTTTGTGATATCTCTGATTTAGGCTAAGTTGGAATATTGTGTCAGTGGTTCGTCCTTAGCCCACATGTCATTCCAACAATTTATCCAATCACCATTGCCTAAAACCCATCTTAAACATTTTTTTATGATTTCCTTACAATTAATAATTGCTTTCCAAAAATCAGAACCTATGATTGGAACTGAGTCACTTAGAAATTCCATATTTTGAAGATACTTTCATTTGATGATAGTTTTCCATTCATTTTATTCACCAAAAATGAGACGCCATGCCTTCTTAGCTAGTAAAGCTAAATTTATATGAGCAATTCTCCTCAGAATTAAGCCCCATTTTCCCTAGGTCTTCACACTTTGGTCCATCCTACAAGGTGTATCCTTTTTTTCTCCTCTGATCTAGTCCATAAAAATTCTTTTTGGAGTTTCTCAATTTTCTAGAAAACCTTCACATGGGCTTTGAAAATGGAGAGGAAATAGACTAGAATGCTCTAAAGAGAGGCCTTAGTGAGGGTCAACTTTACTTCTTGAGATAGAAGATGAAATTTCCATCCAAGAAGTTTTTTTTAAATTCTTTCAATAACCCTGTCCCACATTGACTCTCTTAGAGAACCAATGAAAAGAGAGAGACCAAGATACGAAGTGGGGAGGTTTGCTCTATCACACCCTAAAATTTATGTAATCCTTGGATTTTGAATCTCCATATTTCAACCAAAGAGCCCTTGATTTTTGCCTCCAATAGATTTCCTCACAAGCCAAAATGTTATGAAACTCTGCTAGTTTTGTTCGTTCCTCCTGCCTAGTAGTTCCATCAGCATCACCATGTTGGATCATCTGATCAATTATCTTCAAAATTTCAACAAATTATTTTTTATTTTCAAAGAGGTTCCCAAATACCTCTTTGTTCCAAGTTTGAAGCTTTTCCTTAACAAACTTTAATTTGCAAGCAAGTTTAAAAGTTGCACTACCCCTAACAGGTTGCTGCCACCACTGAATTAAGTTATCTCTGAAACTAGAATTTTTGATCCACATAGATTGAAATCTGAAAGATTTCTTGAAGGAAAGAGAGTTAGGGATCTCCAAAAAAATAGGATTATGATCAGAGGTAATTTTAGGAAGGGCTTGCAGGGTAGAATCACCAAACAAAGTTGTAGCCTCCTTTGATAGAAAAAACCTATCAAGCCTTTCTTGAACGAGATGACACCCTATCCATATATTTCTCTAGGTATAATTTACTCCTCTAAGTTTTACATCCATCAACATGTTGGAATTCACAAAGTCATTGAACTTATCCATGCTCCTGATAGGTGGTCCATTTCCACCCATTTTGTTTAAAGGGTAAAGAGGAGTTTTAAAATCCCTAGCCAGAATCTAGGGGACATTATGGAAGATTTCACTCAGATTGCCTAAGTACTCCCACAGTAGATCTTTCCCTTGAATTAAATTTGGGGCGTAAATATTTGAAAGGATCCACGACCTGTTGCTATTTATTTCCTTAAATAAAACACTAAGAACCCTGTCATATTTTTGAATAATGGTGCCTTCTACTATCCGGGGATCCCACAAAGTCATAAGGCCTCTAGATGCTCCTTTGGCTGATTTGAATACCATATCCCCTTGATTCTAGATTTTTTTTGCTATTTTTTTTGACTGAATCTCATCAGTTTTTGTTTCTTGCAACATGATAATAGTTGGATTCACTTGATTTCTTATTGCACCGACTTCCCTGTGTTTGGGCAGGCCATTGAGGCCTCTCACGTTCCATGAGAGGAACTTAATTTAGATTGTTTGGGATTTCTTCCTCTCCACCTCACTTGAGGGGATTTTCCTAATTTGTTGTCTTCAGAACTCGAAATAACCTATTGAAACAAGGTTCTCTATTTTCCATTGGCAATGTCATTATCAGTTTTAATTTTTTGATGCTCAACATTTGATATTCTCCCTCTTATTTTTCACTACCAAAATCTATAGGAGACTTCATAGTGCTCCTGGTTTGTTTAGGACTAAACTGAGGGGAGGTAATTTATTGCAGAATCGGACTGCCATATTCCTCAGTCTAAAGATTTTCACATATCTCCACCCCTACATCCAAATGTTCTCATTTTTTCCTGTATTCCCCTGGTCTACGGGATGACCCCTCAATAGGATTCACTTGGCTCCTAGTGATGATGTTAGGGAGATGAGATTTTTATTTTCCAATGCCTTAGCTTTCCTCCTAAGTTATTTAGCATTAGGGTTTGGCTTTGGGATGCCCATTGGGCTTGAAGTATTTCCAGCATTGGGGTTTAAGGATCCTAAATTGGATGTGGATTCTAGAGATCGTGCATTAGGGTTTGGATTTGTGATGCCCATGGGGCTTACAGTAATTTTAGCATTAGGGTTTGAGGATCTTGACTTGGATGGGGATTCGAGAGAGTCAGAAAGGTTAGCCTGAAGGTGTTGGGCTTCCATGTCTTCTGATAATCCTCCTACTCCCATATTGGATAGAATTGAAAATTTATTTGAAACTAGAGGATTGGAAATTACCTGAGTATTTTGGTTGCCAACAACCTGTTGTTTTCCTTTGTCTTGCTGGGACCCTGCACCCTCTCTTTTATTTTTTGGTAGACATAGTTTTCTTGATTGAAATCACCTCTACCAGGGAAACTCCTCAAATTTCCTTTGTCTAGCATTCCTTGCTTCTACTTTTCTCTATTCATTTCCAAGTTAGGGCACTGATTGCATAGATGTCCTTGATTTTTACATTTTGCATAGAATGTTGATCTGTTCTCATATTCTATCGACTATTTTATATAGTATTCTCCATACTCTAGCTCCACAAACCTTGGAAATTCATTATTCAAATTAGCATTTACACAGATTCATGCATGAGTCATCCTTGTCCTGGCCAAGGTCACATGGTCAATGGATATCAGGTCCCCTATAGTTTTGGCTATGCCCTACAACCAATATTCATTGAATAACTGGGCAGGTAGACTCGGGAGACAAACCCAAATAGGGGAAATGTTAATATTTTTCTTTTTAGGGTCAAAATATTCACCCCATTGTTTGAGAAAAAGGCTCCTTTTGCCTAGAAACCAAGGACCTCCTATTAAAATGCGGTTAGCATCCTCCATATTGTTAAAACGGATAATGAATAACCCTCGAGTTAGAGCTACCAACTCCAAGGTACCTACCGATCACCATTTACCGGTCGCCTTGGCCCTGATAGTCTCCATGTCCAACCTACCTCCCAAAAACTTGCCTACCAAGGAGAATTATTCCATTAAAAGAAAAGGGCTCATGGAACTTGTCGGGGCTGAAATTTTATTATTTACTGGAACTAGGGATGGAAGAGAGAGAACCTCCTTTCTTTTTCCTCTAAGAGTCTCAGCAAAAATAGCCACTTCTTGGGCCCCGCATTGTCCTTCGTATCTTTTTTGTCAAGGTATTTCTGAGGAGGGTCAGGCCCCCATGTGATTCCCGCCTCCAAATATGTTGCAGCCTGACCGCCTTCCTCTGGATCCTCGCTTGATCCATGCTTGAGGTTCCCACCTAACCCTTTCATACCTGCTCTACCTCTACCACCTTGGCTAAGATTCCTGCCCAAAAAATTCAAACCCTCACTCCCGTTGCACCCGCTAAACCTCAACTCACTCATTCCTCTTGTTGTGTTCTATTTTCCAATGCTCCTTTGCTAGAAATATTTGGCATCGTTGGTGGAGTGCTTGGAACCATCCATGTTTTCATGTGCTATCCCTAGTGGAGTTTTGGAGTAGTTTGGGTAGACCTCCGGCCAAGGCCCCCTTCCTTTGGGTGGCTTGGAATTTGGGCCCTTCTTGCATCATCTAGAAAATTTGGCTCGAAAAAAATTGGCACATATTTTAGGGTAGTTATTTGGTTGTTCATCAGATCTGGCAAAGGATCCTGTATATGGTTCACGAAACCATCCATAGAAAATATGATGTGGACCCTATTTTGGATTCTAGGGAGGAGAAGGTACAGTAAGCCCTTGGTCTCTTTGGGGATGGTGTGAACTCTTCTATCCCTAGTAGGGTTCCTTAGCTCAATAAGAAGGTTAGGAGAGATGGTAGTGGAGGCTACCCCCTAAAGGAGTTTTAAAAATTAATACTGATGGATCATCCAGGGGTAATCCTAGACATGCTGGCATTGGTGGTGTTGGGAGAGATTCTACTGGTGGTGTCAGTTTTTTCTTTTCCATTTATAAAGGTGTTCACTCCAATAATTTTATGGAAGCTCTTGCAATTCTTGAGGCCTTGCGAGAGGGGTTTTCTCTTGGCTGTCATAGGATTATCTACGAGTCTTAATCTAAAATTGTGGTTAATATTTTAAATAGTAAAAGGGTGGAGGAAGTTAATTGGTAGTTGGCCTTTGTAGCCGTTTCGATTCTCAGAATGAGTGAAGAATTCAAATTTATATCATTTGTGCGCATTCCAAGGGAATGGAATGTGGTTGCTGGTTACCTTGCCAAAAGGGCTTCTGAGATGTTGGATCCTTAAAGTATCAATAATTGGGAGAGTCTCCCATCTGGGGACTCTCAACACCTATGGGAGTTGATCCACAAGGATGTACAAACTTAACGTGGTTTATTCTTGTTGTCTTTTTTGGGTGTCATTCTAGTCTAGTGGTTTTATCATGTTTGTCTATTTATTTGATTCCTGGTTGGAGTATCAATTGTACTCTATAATCCAAACTTATTATCAATAAATTTTTACCCCTTTATTTAAAAAAAAAGTGCACTGGAACTAAACTTACCTTTTCTAGAGAACCGTAACATATAAATTAGAGTAATAAAACTACTCTATGTGACTCGCTAAAATAGAGGAACTCATTTTCTTGAATCATATTCTCCTTAAATATTCAAATGCTTGAAAGGTTGTAAAACCATTCAAATTGCATGCAAACATCATAACAACAGATTGAAGTTTAAAAGAACCAATCCTTTTCAAGATACTAGTAGTGAGTCTAAACATAATTCTTTTTTTTTAAATAAAAGGGTAAAAATTTATTGATAAAAAGTCTAGATTATAGAGTACAACTGAGTTTCCAACCAGGACTCAAATAAATATCCAAACAAGCTAAAACCACTAGACTAGAATGACACCCAAAAAATGCAACAAGAACAAACCACATTAAGTCTATACATCCTTGTGGATCAACTCCCACAAGCGTTGAGAGTCCCCAGACGAGAGACTCTCCCAATTATCGATACTCCAAGGATCTAGTAGCTTAGAAGCCCTTTTGGCCAGGTAATCAGCAACCACATTCCATTCCCTTGGAATGTGCACAAAGGATATAAATTTGAACTCTTCACTCATTCTGAGAATTTGAACGACTACAGAGGCCAACTGCCAATTAACTTCCTCCACCCTTTTACTGTTTAAAATATTAACCATAATTTGAAAGTCAAACTCGTAGATAATCCTATGCTAGCCAAGAGAAAAACCCCTTTGGAAGGCCTCAAGAATTACAAGAGCTTCCATAAAATTGTTGGAGTGAACACCTTTATAAATGGAAAAGAAAAAACTAACACCACTAGTAGAATCTCTCCCAACACCGCCAATGCCAGCATGTCCATCATTACCCCTGGATGATCCATCAATATTAATTTTTAAAACTCCTCTAGGGTGTGGCCTCCACCTACCATCTCTCCTAACCTTCTTATTAAGATAAGGAACCCTACTAGGGCTAGAAGAGTTCACACCATCCCCAAAGAGACCAAGGGCTTGTTGTACCTTCTTCTCCCTAGAATCCAAAAGAGGGTCCACATCACATTTGCTATGGATGGTTTCCTGAACCATATACAGGATCCTTTGCCAGATTTGTTGAACATCCAAATAAGTGCCCTAAAATATGCATCGGTTTTGTTGGAGCCAAATTTGCTAGATTATGCAAGAAGGGCCCAAATTCTAATCCACCCGAAGGAAGGGGTACTTGGCCGGAGGTCTGCCTAGACTACTCCAAAAATCCACCAGGGACAGCACATGAAAACATGGATGGTTCTAGGTGCTCCACCAATGGTGCCAAATGTCTCTGGAAAAGGAGCATTGGAAAAATAAATGAGAAGAGTCATCCTCATTCTTACTGCAAAGGACACAAAAATAGGGACCCTAAAATCCCCTCTTCCTCACATTATCCCAAGTGAGGCATTTATTACAAGCTACCAACCAGAGAAAGAAGTTACATTTTGGCCAAGAAAATTTGTTCCACACCTTTTTCCACCAAGTGATAGGAAGACTCCCATACTTTTGCTTATCAAGAACCTGATAACCATAGGCTACCGGGTAGGTTCCCTTAGGATCAATGTTCCAAGCCAGAATACCTTTACCCCTCAATGAAGAACAAGGCCACCCCATGAGAATAAGAACAAGCACCTCTCTGTCCTTGGCTAGTCCTCCCTGGGGTCATTCTTGTAGATATTTCCACCTGTACATCTCCATATTTCCAAAATACTGGATTTTTTTAAAGTCCTCCACATGAGACTAGCCTTATTCCAAGAAAAAAATGCTTAGGGAATGTAACCTAGGATGTTTTTTCAAGATAGGAGGGTAGCCATCCCAAAAATCATCCCAAAAAATAGCATTTGATCCCTGATTGTAAATCCAGAACAAACCCTGCTTGATTAAATTAGCTCCTCTTTTCATAGTGTCCCAGATAACTGAACCTTTCCCAACCAAGCTAACTCTAGGGATCTCAGCCTCAAAAATACCTCTCAAGTATTTACAAGATAATATTTTAGCCCAAATCTGATCTTGAGAGGTACACCATCTCCAATAAATTTTTGCAGCCAAAGCCTTCCCAAAAAGAGTTGTCTGTCGCAACCCAAGGCCTCCCTCCTGCATCGGCCTACATATAGAATCCCACCTAACCAAAATCCATTTAGATTGATTAAATTTTCTAGACCATATAAACTATCTTGACAAAGCATCCATGTCCTTGATGAAGTGAGAGGGAGCTATTTGTACAAAACATCTATAAATAGGTAAATATTGAACAACATATTTTAAAAGCAACACTCTACCTATAGTGGATAGCCATCTGAAATTCCAGTGATTCACCTTCCTTCTAAACTTATCAAGCATAGACTGCCAAGAAGATCTAGGTAGAGGATGAGATGAAATTAGAATACCAAGATAAATGAAGGGGGAGTCCCAACCTGGAATCTTAGAATGCGAGCAATATTGGCTTGAATAAGAGGAGGGGTATTGAAGAAGAAAATAGAAGACTTCTCCTCATTAATCAACTGTCTAGAAGCACCAAGATATATGTCAAGAGACTGTCTAATATTTCTAGCTTCCCTGATAGTGGCAACTCCTAACAAAGTAGTACCATCAACAAATTGAAGGTGGGAAAGAGGTGGCAAACTACTATCCCAATTCCACCACTGAATGAGATCCTGCATGACTTGAGACTTGAGCAATCTTCCCAACCCTTCCACCATAATAATAAACAAATAAGGAGATAAAGGATCTCCTTGCCTCAATCCCCTTGAGGCCTCAAACAACTATGATGGCTCATTATTAACAAGAACAGATAATGAGGAAGAAGAAACACAACTCATCACCCATCTAATCCATTCCTCCTCAAATCCAAAAGCAATAAGAACTTTTTGAAGAAAGGACCATCTGACCCGATCATAGGCTTTGGCCATGTCCAACTTAATGAACATAGTTTTCTCCTTAGAATTTTCCATC
The DNA here is from genome assembly GCA_028583015.1 of Wollemia nobilis. Classification (NCBI taxonomy): domain Eukaryota; kingdom Viridiplantae; phylum Streptophyta; class Pinopsida; order Araucariales; family Araucariaceae; genus Wollemia; species Wollemia nobilis. The sequence continues at coordinate 2,958,106 of JAQPPZ010001870.1, forward strand.
GAGTGAATAGCTTCTATAGCAATAACAACCCCATCCAAGATTTTTTGGCCAACAACAAACCCTCCTTGCTCCTCAGAGATGATTTTGCTCAACCATATCTTTAGCCTCTCAACAATAATTTTTGTGATGATCTTATACACAACATTGCAGAGAGCAATAGGCCTGAACATATCCAAGGAATTTACTCCCTCTTTTTTGGGTATAAGCACCACAAAGGTAGCATTTAGGGCCCTTAGCATCTATTTGTTCTTTTGGAACTCATGGACCACCTCCAAAAGATAAAATTTGATTAAATCCCAAAACTCCTGATAAAACTCAATCGAGAATCCATATGGGCCTGGGGCTTTTCCTTTTTCATATTGAATACAATATTTTCCAACTCCTCAAGGGAAATTGGACCCATCAAGTGCTCATTCATCTCTCTAGAAACAATTGTTGGAATACAGTTAGAATAATCTTGTCATTCTCATCATCTGATAGGGAGTCCTACTTAAAGAGAGAGGAAAAATACCTCTTAGTCTCTTCTGAAATATCCCTAAAAGAAGAGAGCAAGGCACCTTGAGAATTCACAAGAGAGGTAATCAGGTTACCATTACGGTGAGCCTTAACTGAGTTATAAAAGAAGGTTGTGTTCCTATCCCCTTCCTTAATCCAATCTACTCGAGCTTTTTTTTTCAAAAAAATTTCTTCCCTCAATTCCCATTCAGCAAGGTCTTTCGCAGCCTCAGATTCCTCAATAAGAAGCTCCTTCATGAATCCCTGATCTCTAATCTTCCTTGAAGCTTCTTCCATCCTCCTAAGAGCTTCCAACTTGGCCAAGGAAAGGTTCCCAAAATTTAGTCTATTCCATCTCTTCAATTTATGTTTTTCAAATTATATTCGCTTCATAAAGGAATACATAGCGATGCCATGAGGAGGTTTGCCAGTGGTCCACCAGCCTCACATGAAATCATGAAGCTTAGTATCATGAAGCCACATAAGTTGAAACTTAAAGGAGGGATTCTTTTTTAGCCCTAACTCCAAAGTAGAGAGTTTTATAGGCCAATGATCAGATCCCCTACCCTCCAGAATCACAGAACTAGCACTTCTATTATTACTCATCCAATAAATGGATATCAAAAACCTATCCAGTCTCTCTGAGATGGAATCTTATCCACACCTTCTATTGTTCCAAGTAAAGATCCCATTATTTGGCTTGATTTCAACCAATTTTAGGGCCTGTATATGAGCACTGAAGACAAAAGAAAAAGGCTTGAGACGGTCCACCCCACCACATTTCTCATCCAGACAAGTGATAGAGTTGAAGTCTCCAGCAAAAATCCATGGGTACAAGGTAACTAAAATTCTCACAAAGCAATGTGCTTCCACAAATTCACTTTACCATTGTAATCAACAGGAGCATACACATTTGTAAGTAGGATGGTTTCACCAGATTCATTATCATGCATGACCATTGAAATAGACCATCTATTGGAAATCCAAGTAAGAGGGGATCTCTTAACCGGATCCCATAAACAAGCGATGCCACCATCATATCCACATGCACCAATACACTGGCATTACCCCCTTCTCCACAACTTAGGAGCAATATTGAACATACTATCAATAGCCAATTTAGTCTCCTAAATAAACACCACATCCAGAGAATGCACGTGAACCAAATCATGAACAACTTTTTATCTGGGGATGTTGTTCAACCCCCTTACATTCCATGAGAGGATAATCATTTTTGGGGATTATAAAAATGAGAGTCCAATGTTCTCACCAAGCCTGACTCGACCAAAGTCTCTCCCATTAACTTAATTTTATCCTGGTCCTTCTTCCGACCCACCTTCATATTCTTATCCGAAAAACTTTTTTTAATTATTTTCTGCTGCAATCCCAACACCGTAGGAGTTTTGCAGTCCAAGGATGACTGCATCAATGCCTGAGTAGGACAGGGCATAACTAAATATGTATCACTTTATAAAATAGTTTCCCTTATAGGGCTAGACCCATCCATGTCCCCTATACTCAGATCCAAAGCTCTTTGTTCTTCATTTAAACCCCCTAGATCTGATTCCTTAAGTTCCCCCTCAAGAAGAGACATCTGATTCAGCCTTGTTATATTTGCATCAGGTAGCGACATTTTAGGTATCTCCATGCACTGATCAAGATCATCTAATATTTAAAAATTGTTGAGTAGAGCATCTGCCTGGCTATCCTTAAGGTCTTTGTTTGCCCTTTGTCCTCTATTTTGGGATTTTATCGAAACAAAACCTTCCTTATCCCGTTCCCCTTCCTTTATCGAGGATTTTCCTTTATCCAAACTTTTTCCAGACCGAGAGGGCCCAATATTTGAAGCCACAGGTGGGACAAACTTAGGGCATTTTATTTGCAGGTGGCCATATTCACGGTAAATCTGGCAACAAAATGGAAGAGCTTCATAGTCAAGTTTTTGAACCCATGTAGTTGATCCAAATTGTATTTCAATAGAATCTTGAATAGGATTATTTAAGTCAATTTCAACACAAATACGAGCAACAGAGATTACCTTTTTATCTATTGTCTATTATGACGGGCCAACCGACTTCCCAAGTAGAAGGGCAATATTATGCAAGATATCAGTTCTCTAGAATTCCAACGGGAGCCATGGAAGTCACACCCATACTAGAACTACAATGTTCGCTCCTCTGATGGGTTGAAACCCACATGCCAGGGTTTAAGAAAGAGTTCCACTTGGTTATAGAAATAAGGACCCCCTTAAAATGATTTGTTACAATCTGTAATACAAGAGAAAACCACCATAAAATAGATGTTCGCACTCAACATCACCTCCACATCACCTTCAAGATTCCAATTTTTCCTGACGCAAGCCTCCACAAAGGGGAGAGAAATTTGGATGCCCAAAAATTTTCCAATAAGGGCATGTTTGGTTAGATACTCTACATCTTCCACCACCGAGTCTGGTTGAACCACTAGAACTGGCCTGGCTTCACATCCTTCCAAACATCCATTGTTCTTTAACAAGAGGTTCCCAAAATTCACTAGAAAATCCTGTTCCTTCCAGTCATTTTCAAATGAAAAACATCACGAGCATGCACTCTTTGTGCCGGACCCGATGCCATCACGATATTCCTCCAATTTTTTAGACCTCCTCCAAAAGCTGCTGCCATCCCCGCAGAGCAGTTTTTATTCATCAAACCTTAGCAAAGTAGTTTTTCCTCATCAAACCCTAGCAGAGCTCCAAAGTCATTAAACAAAATTCTTTCATCAAACTTGCATATAACATTTATATCACATATATCATTCTTTTGAAACATCTTGCAAGCATGACTAGTAACAAGAGCTATCATTATGCTCACATTATCATTTATATCATATATTTCAATCATTTGTTAAATATTACATACACACAAAGTAATAGGAGTTATCATTATACTCACATTATCAATTATATTGCAGATTTTAGTCATTCGATATATCTTATATACACAAAAAGTAACAAGAGTTATCATTATACTCAAACTGTCATTTATATAGCGAATTTCATTCATTCAATATACCATACATACTCAAAAAGTAACAAGAGTTATCATTATACTCACATTATCAATTATACTACATATTTTAGTCATTCAATATATCATACATACACAAAAAGTAATAGGAGTTATCATTATACTTACATTGTCAATTAAATTATAGATTTCAGTCATTCGATACACCTTACATACACAAAAAGTAACAGGATTTATCGTTATACTCACACTATCATTTATATAGCAGATTTTGTTCATTCAATATACTATACATACACAAAAAGTAATAGGAGTTATCGTTATACTCACACTATCAATTATATTGCATATTTTAGTCATTCAATATATCATACATACAAAAAAAGTAACAGGAGTTATCGTTATACTCACACTACCAATTAAATTGTAGATTTTAGTCATTCGATATATCTTACATACACAAAAAGTAACAGGAGTTATCATTATACTCACACTGTCAATTACATAGTCGTCAGTGTCTAGTTTTCTTTTTAAAACTTAACACAACTCAAAAGGTTTCTATGAGGTTTATACCATTTTTTTTTGGGTTAAACGTATCATTTATCATTCTAGATAGCTATCAGAACTCATACTCTATAGTGGTTATAGATACATAGAACATAGGAGTGGATTTTCTTATCCGATTTCGTTAACGATTGCCTATCACCATAAAAATAGATGGTTGTTGGATTCTTTGTTTACACAACTTGGATATTCCAGATACACAAAAAATGTAATCATTCTCCCATTTCCACTTTGGATACCATCATTTTGAAAGATAAATACATCTTATAATAACACCCAACAAAACACTCATCATTAAATGCATCTTCACACCAAAGTTTCATGCTAACATTTGAAAGGGAATACAAACTTTCATTGTGACTAATGATAACAATAGACAACATTACAAATATCAAATAGGTGTACACAAAATCTCACTCCTCTATCATCTTCTATGACCTTAATTGGTTCTCCTTTCAATATTAAACTAAGTTCTTGAATCCCAAGCATCACAAGCTCTTCAGTAGGCAAAATACCTTAGTATAAATACCTGGTATTCATGGTGTGAGCTCTTTACACTCTGCAACCTAAAATTCCTATCACCCAACCTCATTTCCTCTTGATTTTTGCCCACCCTTCCTTTCTATTTTGTTCCCTTATCTACCTCCTTATTCATAGAAAACAATGCTCACACATTCCTCCTCTGCCCAAGTACATGGGTGAGCATCAACCCGCAACACAGGATATCCACAATATTAAGATTTAAATACAAGTAAATCTAAATGTTTTCAACTACTAGTTTATGATTTCGTAAAAACTCAACTTAATTCAATATTCTCTTAATTGCACCATCAAAAAGTCACTAAATTCTTCTTTAATAACTTTCCTTTAAACCTTAGTGTTCATATAAATTCTGATGGAAAGCTCTTTCTTTGATGGTTGGATGTGGTTGTGGTGGTTAGTTATTTTCTTTGGGATTATGCTCAGGTGTGGTGGTGTTATGATTCTCTTTACTAGGAAAATTCATCATTTCAAGTGCATATGGTAATCCATTTATGATATTGAGATCATCAAAAATAGGATAAGTTTTTCAATTGATGCACATGATACCATTGTGGTGCGATTAAATGTGTTGGCAATAGATCCTAGTATCATGTGTTTGGTGCCCTACATGTTCAGTGTCTTCCTAAGTTATTGTTGTTATGCTTTCATTTTTCCCTTTCGTTTGGTACTTCAATTGTGTTGTTCTTTCTTCCTTTGTTGTTTGTGGCTTCTATTTAGTTGTTGTTCCAATTTGGTTGTTGTTCAAGGTAATCCTAGGTGGATTACCTATTTCTAATTAGCTTTGTAAAAGGTTTCAAGATCCTTTCAAAACTCATTTACCAATAAAAAACAAGCACCTCGAAAGGGTATGTATATATAATTTTAGTTTTCTTCCATGGTAAATTGAAAACAAGCAACCTTAATAAGAAACCATCATTAATATTAAAATATCTATCATTATTTATTTTATTTTTTTAAAGAAACAAGACAAACAAGTCTTTATCTTTAAATACACACACACACACACACACACACACACACACACATATATATATATATATATATATATATATATATATATATATATTTATATTCATTTCTTTTTCATTGAAACTCTTTTAAACCTATGGAATCTTTCCTTAAAATGGTTATAGCAAATGAAATCATAACAAGGAAAAATTATCAATAACAACCAAACTTCCACCCAAGGCTTTAGTATATTTTCCTATGCAAGTCATGATATATTATTATATGGAAAGCTTTTATCTATGTTGTTTCATTGATCATTAACTAAGTCATCACCTCATTTCACTCAACATGATACATTATATTTCCATTAAATAAAAGTTTTGCAGAATAAAGCACAACATCCATCATTCATTCCATCTACAAGCATCATAGTCAATCATGAATCTATCTAGTGAGAAGTTTACCAAGGGAGGGTCATGAAATCCTAACCCCCTTAGGATTAACACAGTCCTCTATGTTTTTAGTAGTACAAACATAAGGTACTAATTACATAGTGTTATCAAATAGGAATGAAAAGTGTTTTTGCATATTTTCTACCTTCTCCCAAGTAGCATTTCTCTTAGAGTAGCAGTCCTACTAGACCTTACATTGTTGCAGAGCCCCTTTCCTCATTGATTTGGAATATAAATTGAGGATATTTACTAGTTGAACCTCTATTGCCTTTGAATTCGTCATCTATAGTTTAAAAAGTCCCACACATTATTAGGATTAGCAATGTATTTTCTAAGTAAAGAAATGTGAAAGGTGTCATGAATCTTTGATAGACTGGGTGGTAAGGCAAATCGATATGCTATAGGGCTAATATTTTCTATAATTTCAAAGGGTCCCATAAAATGATGATCAAGTTTTGTAGACTTAATAGCACTCTTCCTTGGTCTCACCCTTAGAAACACTCAATCACCTATAGTAAACTCTCTTGAGGACCTCTTAAGATCGGCATAAATTTTCTATCGATCCACAACTTCTTTTAGCCTTTCTCTAATCATCATTTAATTTTTGCTCCATTTCTCTAACCATATTTTATCCAAGAACAATCCAGTCCTCTATATTATCCCATGATAATGGTACCCTACACCTTTTGCCATATAGATCTTCGAATGGAGCCATATCTAGGGTCGAGTGGTGATCATTACTGTAGGAAAATTCTACTAGGTGTAAATAATACTCCCATCGAGTCTTTTTATCCATATAATACATGTAAATCATGTTCTCTAAAACATGATTTACCCTTTCAGTTTACCCATTAGTTTCTGGATGATATGTAGAACTAATGTTTAACCTAGTGTTAATGGCTCAATGTAAAGCTTGCCAAAACTTAGATGTGAATCTCGAGTCCCTATCTAAAATGATCACTTTTAGAAAATCATGAATCCTAAATATTTCCTTGTCAAATCTATTAGCCACAACCATGACATCATCCTTGGTATTTCTAGGTATAAAATGTGCAACCTTGGTCAGTTTGTCAACCACAACTAGGATTGCATCATGTTGGAATCTGGTCGTTGGCAACCCTATGATAAAATCCATCAAAATCACCTACCATTTTAGTGTTGGTACATCATGAGGGTACAATAATATTGCAAGATGTTTATTTTATACCTTTACTTTCTGGAATTCAAGACATTGGGTGATAAATTCAATTTTGTCCCTCTTCATTCTTGGCCAATAAAATTTTTTCTTCATATTCTCCCTCTTTTTTGCCTCTATCAAGTGAGCAAAATATGGAGATATGTGTGCTTCATTCATGATAATTTTCTTCAAATTACTGGCCTCGGGAATTACTACCCTATCCTTAAAGCATAAGAAACTATCTTTGATGTCAAAATCCTTACATTCATCAGGTTTCTTTTCCATCCTTTCTTAGATTTGATTACAAAACACATCCTGATGCTGCATTTCCTTAACTTTTTCCATTAATTCTATATGGATGTGATACAATACAACTATGTGTCTTCTCCTACTGAGTGCATTGAAAACTTTAGTTTTCTTCCTTTGATGTATTCAATGCTAAAATCATATTTTGTGAGAAATTCCATCCACCTTCACTACCTAGCATTTTGAAAAGATTTAGTAAATATGTACTTCAAAATTTTATGGTCTATCCTCAACTCAAAGGGTCTCCCTATCAAATAATATCACTAAATTTTAAGATAAAAAACCACCATTGCCAATTCTAGATCATGGGTTGCATAATTGACCTCATGTCATTTCAGTTTCCTAGATCCGTAGGCTACCACTACTTCATCTTGTGAGAGCACTCATTTCAAACCTTCCAACGATGCATCTCTACACATAGAAAAACTACCTTGAGTATCTATTATATTTATTATGGGAATGGTAGTGAGTTTCTATTTGAGCATATCAAAAGCTACCTCACATTTATCCATCCACTTAAACTCTTTTTCCTTCCTCTAAAGGTTAGTTATTGGAGAGGTTATCTTGTTGTAATCCTTCACATAAAGCCTATAGTATCCAGTCAAACCCATGAATATTTGAACTTCCATCACAATTAAGGATGGTGGCCAATTTAGTATAGATTCTATTTTCTTAGGATCCACCGCAATCCCTTCTACTAATACAATATACCCTAAATATTACTCTTTCGACACATAAAATTCACACTTTGACAAATTTACCTACAACCGATTCTTCTTTAGTAGCTCTCCATTAATCCTAAGATGTTTGTTGTGCTCTAAATTATTTCTAGAGTATATCAAAATATCATCTAAGAACATAAGAACAAACATCAAGTTCGTCAGCTTCTTGAAAATGCTATTCATCAAGTTCATAAATGTTGTTCGAGCATTCGATAGACCAAAAGGTAAGACAGTAAAATCATAATTTCCATAATGATTTTTGAAGGCTATCTTATGGGTATCCTCTTCTCGAATCCTCAATTGGTGGTATCTCGACTTCATATCAATCTTTGAGAAGATAGTGACATCTTTAAGATGATCGAAGAGATATTTGATTATGGGTAGAGGATATCTATTTTAATGGTTGCCTTGTTTAACATCCTACAATCTATACATAGTCATAAGAAACCATTTTTTTTCTTGATGAACAGAACCAGTGCACCCCATGGTGACACACTCGGTCTAATTAATCCCTTCCTTAGAAATACTTGTAACTGCACTTTTAGCTCTTGCATCTCAATCGGATTCATTCTATAAGGAGCTCTATGAATAGGCTCTGTTCCAGGTTGAATTTTAATTATGAAATCAAATTCATGTTTAGGTGGTAATCCAGGTAAATCCTCTAGAAATACATCTCTAAACTCCTAAAGAACTAGGTGTTTCTCAAACACCTCTTCCTTCTTTTCATTTTCTATCTCATTTAACTTTACTACATAAATTTTTCCTCCTCTCTTCTTTGCCTTCTTAAGCTGCACTATAGAGAGGATATAAGGTCAAAAAAACTCTTACATATTTTACATCCTCTGTACTTTCCTACCATATTTTGAGTACTCAATCCATCTATCTTGGAAATTTATTACAACCTTATGTGCTTGTAACCAATCCATTCCTAGCACTACATCAAAAGCATGCAATGGCACTACGTACAGGTATCCAATGGTCATACCACTCGGTAGGGTAATTTTTACCATGGGATAGCACTTATTTATAGAGTAGGTTTATCCTGAACCATACTTGACCTTCCACCCATGTGCCAATATTCTTGGCCTTTATGGTATATATTTAACTAATCTAGTGGAAATAAAACTATCTGTAGCACCACTATCAATCAAAATTTTAACATTTCTATCAAATATCTTACCTTTTATTAGTAGTGGAGTGGCTTGCCCTTCTAGATTCTAACTTCCTATCGCTACATAAATCTTGTGTAGGTTCCTTGTGGGTGGGTTCTTTTCCCTTCAAAATCTACCCTATTTTGTATGGACACTTATTGACGTAGTGCGATCCACCACAATCAAACCATCCATCCTTAGGTCCTAGGTGATTTTTCTACTTCTATCCTTCTACTTTTACTATTAATGGAGGATTATACTGATCTTGTAGTGGTGGTCTGTTATCCCCGTTGTTGTGATTGTTAGGATTTTGGTTCTTCCCCTTGAATATTTTTCTAAAATTTCCTTTTTTCCTATAATTCCTTCTATCCTATCTAGGGTAAATTTTGTTTTCCTATTCACTTTCCTATTTCATGAACCCTGCACTATTTCTTTTTCTCAGTGTCTCTTTGTCCTGCTTAGATGCCCCTTCATAGTCAAAGTAGAGCTTGAGATAAGTTTTAACTTTTTTGGCCAGCTCATATGCCTTCTAAAGGGTATTAGGTTCTTGCATGTTCACCTCATATCCTATTATAGTATTTGCTCCTAGAATAAAGTTATGGAATTTCATTTTCTCATTACACATGGGCACATATTTCAAAAACTTAACAAGTTTTTGATAAAATGCCTCCACAGTATTATTCCCCTGTCTAAGTTTGGTTAATTCCTAAAATTTTAGGGTATAAAAATGTTTGGCGAGGAACCTTTCCTTAAAATCTACAACAAAGTCTCCCTATTTCAGATCAACTATGGCTTCAATACCTTTTTTTCACTGAATATTTCCCACCAATATAAATTGATATCATGTAAATACAGAATGGCATATGACGTTTGAGTTCCAGTGGAATAATTCTTCATATTGTAGAAAGTCTCTATCTCTTTCAGCCAAGATTCGACTACATCCTTGTCTTCTTCTCCTTTGAATTTGGAAGATTTTAGATGCTTCATATCCTTACCCAATTCTACCTCTAGAATTTTGGCCTTTTGTGCCTTTGTGTGAGGTTCATTGCCTTGTCTCTCTCTAGAGTTTTTAGCTTGGGTTTCCCGATTCAAAATGGCTTCCAATAGTTACTTCTATTTTTCTATTTGTTCATAAATTAGGGCAACTATTGTAGAGAGATCCTCTATCTCATTACTAGGATTGTTCGCACCTTCATCAATGGTCTCAACTTCTACATTATTTTTTTGAGGTTGCCTCATCGATGGGGTAGTAATCCCTCTTCTTTTTTGTGGCATTGTCCCTGGCCACACAGGAAAGACAATAGGGATTAGTTCTCAATTACTTCTTCAAACTGGTTCTTCTACTAATAACTATTTAACTAGTTATTTTAACAAGGAAGACAAGGTTTTCTTTCGGTATATAATCTATTCTTGTATAGTATAATGCTTACTTAGGTATGTATCCTAGTACACACCATCACCTAATATTTATGCAAGGAAACCTACATCCCTATGAACCACGCTTTGGTACCAAATGTCACAACCCAAGTTTACCATCATATTTTTTTTCATTACCTAGATCTTCTTTGAGGCACACCCATCCTTACACCTTACATAATTCCAATTATGTAAGAGCACTAGGTTTTTTACTTAATGGGTCAAGCTATGCCTCTCATGAGCTCAAATGAGCTAGCCATGACCTCTCTTTTCATTCTTTCGAAAGGTGTATGCCAAGTCTATCCATACATAAGTCCTTCTATGTAGGTGATATATGTGTGTAGGAATTTAACTATTCATATCATATTCATTTGAGCTATTCATTCCCTAATTAGACATATTTTTCATCTTAGTCTGTTAAGTATTGAGTTTCCACACTGCATCCTTTCTAACTAACTCCTTGGAGTGATACAATTAATCCAAACTAGATGAGCTTGTTGGTTAACCTCATATGTTCTATTTATTTATTTTTAGAGCACATCATCTTAGAAGCTTCCACTCATAACAATAGAGTACACCCTCTTGCAATAATATTTACTCCCTAGGTTAACAATAATCAAGACTACAACCGCTAGGTTTCCCATAAAGATCTAGTTTTATGACACCAGTTAGAATTTTTAAAAGATAGCATAATTACTTTTAAAAATAACTCACATACTAACAATCTGGAAAGGGATTCATAAATTAATCAATTATTCACTAAAATATACATCCAACTCTCAAATATAAAAATCATACACATTTAATAAAACTTCAAATATCATAGTCTTTTATTTCTTCAAATCTTATAAATATATCAACTTGATAAATCATTCCAATAGATAATATGACTTGGGTTTGATTTCTCATTAAAAGAAGGCATAAAGCACTTTAGTTTACATGGAACACTAAACTTTATTTCCTTAACAAGGAACCAGTATCCTCAATAACTACAAGTGCATAACACAAGTCTCATATGTAATGTGAGGGATCAACACTAAAGAACCCTTCCTCATGGTCAAATGTAATGCTTGGAGTCTCCACTCACTATTCCTACCCATAATTGCCTCTACTTGCAATTTACCGAGTACCTACAATCTTAACACATGAAGTCTTTCCAAACACCTGAGAATTCTTTAAAATTAATTTTTTTTACCTTTTTCAAGTGTGCTGGAACTAAACATACCTTTTCTAGATAACCGTAACATATAAATTAGAGTAATATAACCACTTTATGTTACTCGCTAAACTAGAGGAACTCCTTTTCTTGAATCATATTCTCCTTAAATATTCAAATGCTTGAAGGGTTGTAAAACCATTCAAATTGCATGTAAACATCATAACAATAGACTAAAGTTTAAAAGAACCAATCCTTTTTCAAGATACTAGTAGCGAGTCTAAATAGAATCCTTTCATCAAACTTGCATATCAAATTTATATCATAGATATCATTCTTTCGAAACAACTTGCAAGCATGACTAGTAAAAGGAACTATAATTATGTTTACACTATAATTTATATCGCATATTTTAGTCATTCGATAAATATTACATACACAAAAAATAACAGGAGTTATCATTATACTCACACTATCAATTATATTGCATATTTTAGTCATTTGATATATCTTACATACATAAAAAGTAAAAGGAGTTATCGTTATACTCACACTATCATTTATATAGCATATTTCATTCATTCAATATACCATACATACACAAACAATAATAGGATTTATTGTTATAGTCAAACTATCAACTATATTGTAGATTTCAATCATTCAATATATCATACATACACAAAAGGTAACAAGAGTTATCGTTAGTGTCAATTAAATTACAGATTTCAATCATTCGATATATCTTACATATACAAAAGTAACCGAAGTTATTGTTATATTCACACTGCCATTTATATAGCAGATTTAATTCATTCAATATACCATACATACACAAAAAGTAACAAGAGTTATCGTTATACTCACACTATCAATTTTATTGTATATTTCAATCATTTGATATATCATACATACATAAAAATTAACAAGAATTATTGTTGTAGACACCAAATTACATCCACTAAACCTCCATCCTAACCATCCCACCACCCACTTGTCTTCCATTCTACTCTCCCACCAATTATTTGGCCCAATTCCACCTTCCTACCATTTCCTAGCCTAATTGGGATTATTTTAATAATATTTTATATATATTATTTTAATATATTTATTATAAAATATATATAAATAAACTCAATTAACCTCAGACACCCTCTAGATTTAATCTCCACCCTCCATCTTCATTAATCCATGCCACATTCAAAAAGCAATCTCAACCTTAGGATTCAATTTAATTTCAACCGCACGATTAAAAAGTGTCAAGTCAAAACCCTAAGAGAACCCTAAGTTGAATTATAAGTAAGAGCATTTGTAAATGCTCAAACCCTGGAACCCTGGAACTTGGAGAATTAGACATTTGCACTCTAGAGGAATTATTGGTGAAGCCCTAGCATAGAATCCTGAAGATCTGAAGCCCTAGCTCATCGATAAGACTTCTACTATTCCAGCCGTCATCCATTCATCCTCCATCATTGTCACAACCCCCCTCCATCCATCGCATTCATCGCCATCCCCTAGATCTGCTTTTGTAGATTTTTCCCTAACCCACAAGCGCCATCCAGAGCTTGCGAGGCTCATTGCAGAGCCTACAAAGCGCTCACCAGAGCCTATTGTATACCGTAGGTGCTCTCCAGAGCCTACTATATCCCGTAGGTGCACACCAGAGCCTGTGAAGCTCGCGTCCGAGCCTGCCAAGTGCGCGTTCGAGCCTACCGCCATCCACAAACCTCAAATCTGAAGCTGCTGCATCAACAGATCTGCGATGTCGTCTACAATAACTGATCAATAGCAAGGTAAATCTCATTTTTGTATATCCTATTTAGTAATTTGTTGATCTTGCATGCTCTCTTATTTTATTATTAAACTAGGGTTTTATTAATGTTTGAGGGCCTCACACTATGGAGCCCTCACAGGTATTACTAACTCTCTTTGTTTTATTTTGTGTATGTAGATCTACAAATTCCCCATTTTATTTGATGGTTGTTGAAGCTGGAGTGGCCCAACCTTGGATATCTGAAGCCCACTCAACCTGTTGGGATCAAGAACACACCCAAATATGAAGACACTTCCATTGCTACTAGCTAGGGTTTCGGAGAACCCTAGCGCCACTGTAATATATATTGTATCAAATATTGGCATTGAACATTGATTGTAATAAAAGGAGTTTATCGGCTCCCCCATCTTATTGAATACATTCTTTTGTGCAATCTTTGTGTCTCACTGCATTATTTGATTTTTTGCTATTTTATTTTAAGTGTCATGTTCTTGCATCCACAAATGGCGATCATGGTGGGACCCCACAAGGGTTTCACTATTTGATAGATCTACCTTGCTAATTTACTGTTATTGTTGTTTGTTGCAGGTTTTTCAGAAAACGTAAAAGTCATCGTGTTCGTCGCTAGGGTTTCTGAAGCATTCTGCAGTAGTTCCAGAGATCACGCAAGCGCTCTTCCATGTTACGCAGGCATCCTTCCATGTTACGCAGGCATTCTTCCACGTTACGTAGGTGCTCTCCTATGCCTACGCAGGCGCTCGATTGCGCTTGGCATTAATTTGAAGTAGAGCTAAGGCTTCCAAGTGAGTTTCGTAACCCTAGTTGGTCATTTAACAATTTACGTATTCTATTTTCTATTGCTATTTTTCATTGTTTCTGGGTTTAACATTAAGTAATCTGAGAAAGAATCTGCAACAAGTCATATCTAGGGTTTGTGTGTGTTTCAATATTTCAAATTCATTTCTTGTCCTGAAAGTTGTAGATCTAGGTGATTGTTTGCATTTTTGAGTGCATGTGAAATAGAAAAGCATCCTAGATTTTGCATTTTAGGGTTAAAGATTACTTAAATTTTGCATATCTAAATAGGAACAACATTTTGACACTTAAAGTAATCCTGCCCTAGGCTGGCCCCTTTGGTAGAGAGGTGGACGAACCCTTCGGTTGCTCTTTTGATATCTTTGGGTATCATTTGTAGGCAGGGATTTTAAGGGTGTACTCTGCACTCTTTAGATGAAATTTACGTCTTTGTGTTGGATTCTGATTTAGATTAGTGAAATTAGTCATCTTTAATATTGTTTGCACACCATAGAGAACAAGAAATATAAAATTAACATCACACACTGCACGCTCCACTTTTTAACAGTAGTAGTTGGATTTCATCA
The DNA here is from genome assembly GCA_028583015.1 of Wollemia nobilis. Taxonomy (NCBI): domain Eukaryota; kingdom Viridiplantae; phylum Streptophyta; class Pinopsida; order Araucariales; family Araucariaceae; genus Wollemia; species Wollemia nobilis. The sequence goes on from JAQPPZ010001870.1 coordinate 2,973,197, forward strand.
CCAACTATTGCTTGAGGTTTGGTGATGGTGGCATTCATCTCCATCCATCAAATCTCTACCCCTAGACACCATAGGACTACCCCGAGAAAACTTGTTGGAGGTCATTACCAACAAGAATCTCGTTGCCTTGGCCAACCATAGCTTTTACCTTTGTTTTTCATTAAACAAGATTAAGTTACATCAAAACACACAAACTCACAATTTTAAAAGGAACTTCACATTAAGGGAAGAAAATAATTAATGAACCTGAGGTAAGCCACACAAGGTGAAACTTAGGATTGGTTGTTTTCTTTGCTTTAAATTTTGAAAAAAAAAGTTGTTAATTTGTGTGGTTTAGATAAGCTTTGAATCTTTGGTTTTACTACTTTATGGTGCTAACACGACAACAAAAGAAAATGATAAACCAAAGTAGTTTAATGGAAAACAATTCTCATGAGCCCGCTACTTCGGTAGCCCCATCCAATATAGTTTAGACCACTTTGTCTGGATCATCCCATCCACCCCACTCTCAAGAGGAGTCCCATTCACTTGATGTGGAGACAACCACCACCTACATAGACATGGATAGAGTTCAGGCCATTTACAAGGCCTCTAACTATGTCTTAGAGCCCCTTAGCCAAGATGGTTTTGAAGAAGCTGAATTGGCTACCACCTACATTGCCCAAGGATATCCTAATTCGAGATATGAATATGGTATGCCTTCCTCCACAAGCCAACCACCCCAAAGCCCAAGTGTTCAAAACACTTATTTCACATCCACCTATACCAACCCCTTGTATGAGGAGCATGTCAATGCTGCCTCACAAGTCCCTAATATTCAAGTTGCAACATCAAATGCAACTTGCACCATACCCATGTCCTCTCATCCATCATCATCCACACCTCCATCATCTCACTTAGCCAATATCACCATGTCATCCATTCCTCCATCATCTCACTCATCATCCATTCCTCCATCATCTCACTTAGCCAACATGACCATGTCTAATCATCCATCATCATCAACCCAACCATCATCTCATCCAACCTCAACCCCATCATTCGACACATGGTCAAATCAGGAACTTACGGATACATTAGGGCTCATCAATAGATTTCTTTCACAATGAACAAAAGGAAAGCAACCAGTTAACACAAACCCTATGACCCAAGGAGTTCCAAATCAACCTCCACTCATCAATCAAAATTTGGCATGGGTCCCTCAATATTCCATAGTGACCATCCCTAATCCACCACCACTCCACACATCCACCATACCAATCAACATTGCCACCAATCAACAATCCAATCCATTCCTCCATCATCATCATCAATCATCCCCATCCTTCAACCATCCATCTTCTTTGCATACCCAACCCAATTCATTCCACAACACCATGTTGGTCACACCCCAACATCCATCATCCAACCCATCAACCAACCACCACCTAATCCAGGGTCCTCACATTCCAGCAGAAGACCTTAGACTTCAGGCAATGCAAAAGCAAATCGATCAGTTGATGCAAAATTCATCAGGAACAATGAGCCAAAAACTCACATTAAGCCAACTGATCCATCAACCAATCCATCCATCGGTACCATCACCGCCATATCCGAAATATTTTACGGTACCAAAATTTGACAAGTTCAGGGGAACTGAGGATCCCAAGGAACATGTGAGCTCATTTGTCCACGTATGTTTTTGGATTAGTGATGATAATGCTCTCATGCTCCGAACGTTTCCTCAAACACTAGGGGGAGATGCCATTGAATGGTACAATCAATTTCCCACACATAGTATATACACTTTTGATCAATTGATAGATCTATTCTTGGAACGCTTCACCCTAAATATTAAAAATAAGGTGTCCTTATCAGATATCTACTATTTGAAACAATGGGATGAGGAACCTATCTATGACTTTGGAAACCATTGGAGGGCAGTCATAACGAAGTTGCCATTCTCCCTACCAATGGAAGAAATTATAAAACTTTTTACCAAGAGTTGCTTAAAACCCATCTCTTGGATGCTACAACTAAACACTTATAGAACATTCGAAGAAGCTTTAGCGCAGGCTAGTGTCATTGAGGAGATAAAAATCCAAGAGGGTGTCATTAAGCCTAAAAATAAAGAATGGCAAAATAGGGGCCAATACCAAAATAATCAATCTGGCCAAAACAAATCCACACAAGCCTCAATGGCTAACACAGCAAACCAAGTCAATCAAGTGGTGATGAGCCAGCCCGTAGTGGCTCAAAAACCGATGCAACAACAAATCTCCTATCATGCGGTCCCATCAGTAACCCAAGCACCAATGGTACAAAATATAATGCCAACTATGGAACAACCTATCCATCGCCAATTCAATCACCCACAAAGACAATACACTCCATTAAACGAGTCATATTCATCCCTGTTTCGAAGGTTGTATGAAACCAACAAATTAGCCTTGCCAGACATTAGGCCCGATGATCCCACCAAATGGCCTAAGGGTTATAGAGAGCACTTGTTTTGCCCATACCATCGACAAAATGGGCATGATATCAATTCCTGCCACATGTTCAAAAACATAGTGCAAGACCTTATAGACTTAGGGGCCATTAACGTGGATAACCCCTTAGCTCCACAAAATCAAAATTTGGGCATATATCAGATGCCTCTACCTAACCATGGGGAGGTCCAGTATAATGTAGGGGGTAACAATCAACAAGCACCCCCTAACCAAGTAAATCATGTCCAACAATATCAAAACTTTGTAGGAGCGGTCCATGTGGTCACTAGAGGGCAAAGGCAAAATCAACAAAATGTTCAACAACCTTCAAACCCACCTCCCATCCAAACATCGCCAAATCCATCTCCGCCAATCAATCTATCCAATTCATCCAATCCACCTATCCTTCATCCAATAAGGCCAGCGGTAACCTTAACCATCCGGTTAACCACTAGTTTGAAAATGGCATCGGCCAAACTTTCTGTATATGAGCTTATCCAACAATCCCCTAGGCATAGAGAAGCTTTAATGGAAATACTCAAGTCAATTGAGTTAGAATCCCAAGACTCTAATGCCTTCAACAATTTTGTAGGGAGTGTTAGAACGTGCATGGAACCATCAATTACCTTCTATGACTTTGAGATAAAACCAATGAGTTCAGAATCGGTGGACCCTCCATTGCACATAATGGCCTTAATAGATAGAAAGCCATTCAAAAGAGTATTAATCGATACCGGCTCGTCAATCAATATCATTACTACCGCTGCCCTTATCCATCTCAACTTACCTCCATCCCACATTTCCAAATCATCATTCACCCTCAAAGCATTTAACGATGCTTTGTGTACCACAATTGGCACTATTGTTTTACCTATAGAAGTAGGGGCCAAAATGTTGCACACAATGTTTCACATCTTGGAAGGAGCCATGGCGTATAATATACTCCTTGGTAGACCTTGGATGAGGGAAATGAAATGTGTCCCATCAATTCTCCACCAATGCTTGAAATATGTTCATGATGGACAAATCCATTGCATCCCCGTGGATGTTGAACCTTTTAAGTATTGTAATTTCATTTCAAATCCTTATGAATCCATGTTACCTTCCACCCATTTATTCTTGGCACCATCATCAAATCCATCCACGTCATCTCTCAATCCGCCTCCTTCTTCTAATCCATCTTCGTCTTCTTCTAAGGCTCCCATCATAGAGGAGCTACCCATCACATCGCCTTCTCAAACATCCATTTCTTCTTGTACATGTAATTGCGGTCAATATTTCATTAACACATCGTACATCACAAAAACTCCTACTACAACCACTTCTTCTACTCCATCTCATCACTCCACACCGCCATCCAATCCAACTCCATCAGCCGATGTGTCACAAGTCAAACTTTTTGATTGTGACATATTTAACTCCCCACCATCCACAACCAATCCAGAGCCATCAGAACCTTCACCATCCACCTCATCAACCCAAGTCAAAGTTCACATCACCAATCCTGGTATAGGTGAGTATGTGATCCAAGACGTCACCATCACTCCCTTAGCCATTCCAATAGCCAAGGATTTTGGATGCCCCAAAGACCATTCTTTATCCATAGGTGTTGTCTATGACATGAGTGCCACTCCAAATAGCATTAAATTTGTTTATGGAGGGTTGGATTGCTCAACTGGGGCAAACCCACCCAAAGAACCAAAAGAGCCTAGGCATGCCAATATACCTAACGTAGAAGAGTTTCCAGCTAGATACTTTAATATGTTCCATTGGCAAGGTCAAGGTCTAGGTTCCCATGAACAAGGAATGCATGATATCCTAGATGTCCCATATAGAGGCGCCCATGATCATTCTGGATTAGGCTATACCCCATTGTCCTCCACCACTTCTCTTGAGCAAGCCTTCAAAAATCTTAGCCTCAATGATGAAGAGCCCTCCATCCATCCATTGCCATCGACATCCTCTCTTGAACAAGCCCTTCAAGAACTTCGCATTGACGAAGTAGACGAGGATGACCCCATCAATTTCTCCTATCCCATATTTGATTCCGATGATGAAAGTTATGAAGAGTTTGAGGTTATGTCAAATGCTTCTGATGATTCTGAAGAGGAGTCACATCCCATTGTCCCCATAACCCAACAGGAAGAGTTTTACCTCCGAATGTTCCCCATCCATCATCCCATTTTCCGCTTGCTTCTTCCACAAGAGCAAGATGATCCACCTAGCAATTCACCTTGAGCCCCACATAAGCCAAGAATTGTAACATATGTACATACTCCAAAAAAAAAAAAAAAAAATGTTGCTCTGATGTTTCATGTTCACTATTACAGGGATACCCCACCTCGACATCGGTTCCGATTCAATTGTTCCATCCCCACATCTATCCAAACCATATTTCCTCCCACTAAGTCAATATGAATCCTATTGACTTATTCACCCCACTCCATAATCCATACGATTTGACTAAGCCAATACCAATTGACATCAGCCTTATTGACTTGGACTGGATTTCCTCTTCACCCTCCTTCTCGGAGTTCATCCTATCCGAGGAATTGCTAAGGGCTTCAGCCTGCTACATTCCTCCTTCACCCCCACCTTCACCTCCATCACTTTCTACCAGCAGTTCCGAGGTCTTTCAGGAAGAGTTAGACAATGATAAGCAAGAAGAATTAGATGACAACCTAGACTATCTCGACTGGCTCTCAGGCCTAGTACCCATTTATAATCTTAATGGAGCGACACACATTTGTATTTATTTTCAACATTGATATTAGCTCTTCCTTGTCTGGGGGTACTTGTCTAAGCATTCTATTGTTAAAGAAAACACTTTATATGTACATATACATGGCTTAAAAAGAAAAATAAAAAACAACAAAAACAAATTGCATGCTTTCACATACGCATTACCACATTGCATTTTCATTTACATTTAGGCATTTTTTATTTTAATTTTTTTTTGCATACACTAGATCATACATATTCCATTACATTGTACAAATTCCATTTGCATATCAACACTCCATTGCATTAGGCATATACATTTGCATTCATCCCATCCCATGTTCAATGATCTGGCATAGTAATGATGATATGGCCACAATACAAAGTCAAGTTATAACAATTGGGGGTACCTAGTTTGAAGAAATCATGCAACCCTCACAAAATCCATGTCAAACCACATCCCATGTCAAAAATCATAAATCCTAGATTTTCAATCACTCAGCCATTACTAGTGTAGCAAGCAACCTCCAAATGAATGTTCGATTTTCTTTGGGACCAAAAATACACTTTACACATTAAGAAGATCTTGAGTATTGCCAATTGATTTCGAATACAATCTTGAACCAATCACATTCCATCACATCTTAAAAACATTATGAGTCAAGGAGGGTTAGTTCCATACTTGGATAGTACCTTGAAGCAAAAAGGGATAATCCTCGCTTGTCCCATCATGCAACATAGTCCAAAGCAAAAATAGTGGTTCTCACCACTACCTCAATTACTCTTCAAGTATAAGCATAAAAACATAGAGTAGTAAGAGCGCATGAATGAGCCTCAAAGTTTACTCAAAAATATTTTTATAGCTTTCACTAGCACATTCAGTCATAGACCCGCACCTAAAAATTACAGGTGCTTCTGTGCGTCTACAGGTGCACGTAGGCACACACGGGCGCCTGCAGAACACGCCAGGCATAGGCACGTGCCTGGCAACAAAGGAGTAAGAAGAAAAAAGCCCTAAAATGGTAGCTCCACTCATCCAATATGCACCAAATTTCATCCACACATCATACACACCATAAATGTTGATTTTGTGAATTCACAAACAATTTTGCATGCGTATTTTTTGAGAACTAGCCAAATTCATCAAAAGCATGTATCACATTACAAAACGTGTCCAGCAAAGTCAAATTTTCACAAAATAAACATTCCATAATTCTTCATCTACTGCATCATCCCACCGGATATTATGTATAGTGGAGTTGATTTGACTGCTCATTCACTCATTTTTAACATAATCAATCAACTCCATAATAAATAAAATCATCATTGCATAAATCCATCAGGAATTCTTCGCAATCATCGTGCATATATCATTTCATCATCTTTATCTTATCTAGTTCATTCAAGTGAATCTCATATCTAGTAGGTTATTCTATAAACTTGGTGATTGCAGCGATGGTAATCCATGCAATTCGATAAGATGAATAATCTAAATAATGACACTTGGCCATGATCAAATTCAATTATCTCATCATCACAAATCACAATAATATTTTGCGCCTCACACTTTGAGTACAACCTTGCCAAGAACAATTTGCTCGCAATCAGTCATTGATGTCCTTGTCTGTGGGGCAAGAAAACACAGATAAACCACAATCACAAACACTCATTCATTTGATAATAGTCAAAATATAGGGCATCGGTAAGCTTGATTGGTTCCATCATGGAATTGGCGAAGAAATTTCCACAGTCAATACCCAACCCTTGTGTTGACTTAGTCAACCTGCATTTTCATACCTTGCATACTCAATGACACCATTGCGACAACTTGTTCAACATGCATCAAATCATCCCAAAGTTTGGGGCAACCACATTACATTATGCTTTCCCATGACGGGATACATCTCATATGATCATAACATCTACACTAGACAAATACCCCTATCAACCGTTGGGGCAAAAATGGTATCACATTTTTCATCATTCATATCATCTACAATCGCATGGTATTATATACCAACCCCCTTCACACCATTGGGGCAAAAAAAATGGTATCACATTTTACATCATTCATATCATCCACAATCACTTGCATCTCACATATTTCATTCATCAATTGCACAAATTCATTACATCATTCATTTTTCAATTGGTTTGTGAGATACATTCACAACTCATTCGCTAATTGAGGAGGTAAGCTAGATAAATTCCAAAAGAAAAAAATATTTAGTCTTCAACTTCAATGCACAAATCCAACGACAGAGAGAAGTTGCTTCTATGCCCATTGCCCAAATAGGTGTCTCGTGTTTTTACACCATATTGTGTTCCACGCAATATTGTACAAAAAGGGGTATCTGTAGACACCAAATTACAGCCACTAAACCTCCATCCTAACCATCCCACCACCCACTTGTCTTCCATTCTACTCTCCCACCAATTATTTGTCCCAATTCCACATTCTCACCATTTCCTAGCCTAATTGGGATTATTTTAATAATATTTTATAATATTTTATTATATTTTAATATATTTATTATAAAATATATGCATTAAATAAACTCAATTAACCTCAGCCATCCGATCAGATTTAATCTCCACCCTCCATCTTCATTAATCCATGCCACATTCAAAAGGCAATCTCAACCTTAAGGTTCAATTTAATTTCAACCGCACGATTAAAAAGTGTCAAGTCGAAACCCTAATAGAACCCTAAGTTGAATTATAAGTAAGAGCATTTGTAAATGATCAAGGCCTAGAACATTGGAATTTGGAGAATTAGACATTTGCACCCTGGAGGAATTATTGGTGAAGCCCTAGCATAGAATCCTGAATATCTAAAGCCCTAGCTCATCGATAAGACTTCTGTTGTTCCAACCGTCACCCATTCATCCTCCATCACCGTCTAGAACCCCCATCCATCCATCGCATTCATCGCCATCACCTAGATCTGCTTCTACAAATTTTGCCCCAACCCACAGGTGCCATCCAGAGCTTGTGAGGCTCGTTGCAGAACCTACGAAGCACTCACTAGAGCCTATTGTATACCGTAGGCACTATCTAGAGCCTATTGTACCCCGTAGGTGCACACCAGAGCTTGCAAAGCTCGCATCAAAGCCTACCAAGTACACATCCGAGCCTACCATCATCAAAAAACCCTAATATGAAGTTGTTGCATCAACAGATCTACAACATTGTCTGCAATAGCTGAACAAAAGCAAGGTAAATATCATTTTTTTATGTATTTTATTTGGTAATTTTTTGATCTTGCATGCTCTCTTATTTAATTATTAAACTAGGGTTTTATTAATGTTTGAGGGCCTCACACTGTGGAGCCCTCACAGGTATTCTTAACTCTCTTTGTTTTATTTTGTGTATGAATATCTACAAATTCCCCATTTTATTTGACGGTTGTTGAATCTGGAGTGGCCCAAAATTGGATATCTGAATCCCACTCAACCTATTGGGATCAAGAACACACTCGAATTTGAAGACACTTCTATTGCTACTAGCTAGGATTTCGGAGAATCCTAGCACCACTGTAATCTATTGTATCAAATATTAGCATTGAACATTGATTGTAATAAAAGGAGTTTATCGGCTCCCCCCATCTTATTGAATACATTCTTTTGTGCAATCTTTGTGTCTCATTGCATTATTTGATTTTTTGTTGTTCTATTTTAAGTGTTGTGTTCTTGCATCTACAATTGTTATACTCTCACTGTCAATTAAATTGCAGATTTCAAACATTCAATATATCTTATGTACACAAAAAGTAATAGAAGTTATCATTATACTCACACTATAATTTATATAGTAGATTGTAGTTTAACATCCCCCATGCTAGCATCTAGTTTTCTTTTCAAAAATCAAACCACTCAAAAAGTTTCTAGGGTTTATACCATTTTTTTCCTGGGTTCAACATATCATTTATCATTCTAGCCAGCCATCAAAACTCATACTCTATAGTGGTTATAGGCACATAGAACATAGGAGTGGATTTCCTTATCCGATTTCATTAACGATTGCCTATCACCATCAAAACTTATGGTTGTTGGGTTCTTCATTTGCACAACTTGGATATTACAGACACCTAAAAAATGTAACTATTCTCCCATTTCTACTTTGGCTACAATCATTTTGAAAGACAAATACATCTTATAATAACACCCAATGAAACACTCATCATCAAAGGCATCTTCACACCAAAATTTTGTGCTAACATTTGAAAGGGAATATAAAATTTCATTGCGACTAATGATAACAACAAACAACATTGCAAATATCAAATAGGTGTACATAGAAGTTCACTCCTCTATCATCTTCTACGACCTTAACTAGTTCCCCTTTCATATCAAACTAAGTTATTGAATCCCAAACATCACAAGCTCTTCAATAAGCAAAAGATCTCAGTATAAATATCTAGTATTCACGATGCGAGCTCCCGGTGGTCTACAACCTACAATTCCTATCACCCGACCTCATTTCTTCTCAATTTTTACTCGCATTTCCTTTCTCTCTTTTTCCCTTCTTTGCCTCCTTACTGTCTCTCTCCAGGAATCTTCCCTCCTCCATCACTTAACTTTCGGAGCATTCATTGAGGGATTGACGTTTATAAAAAAAAATGCTCACACGCTCCCCCTCTACCCAGAGTATATGGGTGAGCATCAACCCACGACATAGGATATCCATGATCTTAATATTTAAAATACAAGTAAATATAAAAACTTTCAACTACTGGTTTATGATTTCGTGACAATTCAGTACAATTCAATAATCTCTTAATTGCACCATAAAAAAGTCACTAAATTCTTCTTTAATAAAACAAGCACCTCGAAAGGGTATATCTATATACTTATCTATCTATCTATCTATATATATAATTTTAGTTTTCTTTGATGGTAAAATTGAAAACAATCAACCTTAATAAGAACTCGTCATTAATAATAAAATAGCTGTCATTAATGATTTCTCTTTATATATATATATATATATATATATATAAACAAGACAAACAAGTATTTATCTTTAATAAATAAATAAATATATATATATATATAAATATTTATATTCATTTACTTTTAGTGAGAAGCCTGCCAAGGGAGGGTCATGACATTTAAAATTATTTTTTAGTGTGCTTTAAAATATAATGTCTATTTCCATTAATAATAGGAGATACTATCTCTTACTCCCTTTTCTTTAGAATGATAATATAAGGGAATTATTAGAATGCATTTTTTCATTTTATTGTTGAAATATATAATCATTAGCTTTGGTCATCATCAATGATGTAATATTTTATAGTCCTTTAATCATGGTCAATAAGCCCATATCTACCTCATAACTTGATTCCATGTATAGTTATTGGACCAATACTATGTTGTTTTGATACTTACTAGGATCTATGTCCATGTATTATGGAGTTCATTTATACCTCCACTTAGCTATTATTTTGTAGATTGATTAGAAAATTTTCATTATTAGTGAAGCATTTTTTGTATTTAAAAGCACACTTTTTTTCTTAACATTCATATTTCTTATTTTTCTTTTATGAGTCTAGATAGTGTATTGATTTCATTCAACAATATATTTTGATTATGTGGAATTATTCATAGTATGATAATGAGTTATAATTAGTTCGTTATTTGAGAGATTCGTTCATTTATTTTTATAGCATTGTTTTGTGGAGAGATCTTATTATATGTTGCTTCTACAAACATTGGATTTAAATTTTATTTTTTAAGGGTTTTATTAGAAAATCAACATTTCTTTCACTCTTCCATGTTTATTCTAGATAAAAATATTTAGAAGAAAAAATACTTACATACAATGGTGTGAAGGAAGTGATAGGACCATACTGGTGCTATAGAATGTTTTAGCCAAAAATAAGAATCACATATTGTACAAAAGGAATATATGTAGATAAAAACTATCCCAGATCGTATAGAGTGTTTGTCACCATGTCAATAAGGAAACAATTGGTTGCCAAACATAGAGGACACTTTTGTTGTACAAGGGATAAGGACCATTTCAAAACCTATTCTTTAACCTAATAAAAAAATTTACATTCTACAAACATTTAAGAATGTCATGTCTACTATAATAATGGACTCATAATTTGTAGCCCTAGTCATTAGGCTTATGGACTCAACAATTAAGGAATAGTAAATAAAGAATGATAAAATTGGCCTTGGGAAAAAAATATATCTATTACTTAGTATAAATATAAAGTCTTTGAGGTCATCATAAAGGACTACTCCTATATCAAATGACAATAGTTCAACTGATTAGATTCCTTAATATTTAGAAAGAGATCCAGGTTTAAATCTTGCCAAGTGATACATGGATAATATCCAAGTTATTTTAATAGTACTATGTGGTGATGATGTAATATGACCAATTGAATAAAGGGACTATTCTTCTTATGAAGGGATTTATTCTTAGACTACTGATCCATAATAATAAAAATGTTAGACCTTTTAAAGCCCTCTTTGGAAAATGTGTTGCTTACTACAACAACCTAATATAATATCTATTGTAAGTCATCTAGCATATTACATAAAAATTCATTAATCCACAACTTGGATTCCTAGACCATCAAAATCCAATGCAACATATTTGTTTATCTTGGTTCTTGCTCCTAAATTAGATTCATTGTGATCTTGTGGAGGAGGTAGGCCAAAGCTTAAAAATATTTAATCTAGTTCTTCATGTTGCTAGTCATTTTCATAAATCCTCCATTTATTTGGAGCATTCATCCATGCTTGGTTCATCCTTTTTATTATATCTATCCTTTGGATGAATTTATTCCTACTAGTGATGGGAGAGTAGCAATAGCATTATTATCTTATTTATAAATACCATCCAATAATGAATCAACAAGTTAGATCTTATCAATCCATTAAGTATTTTTTGTCTTGGATCCCATTATTAACCCTTTTAATTAATTTATCTAGCTCGTTAATTTAAGCCAAAAAGAAATACAATTATTTGAAGGTGGAAGGAACATTATCCCAAGATAAGATGAACTAGATATTTAAGCCTTTTGATTTAATTGTCCTATGGAATGTCTTCTTTTGACTTTATTCAACTATTTACGTGAGGTAAATTGATTTTTTCATAGTTGTGGTTATTTTTGGGATTCCTAAAAGTTTATCTCCTTCATCCTTGTATTAAATTTATCATTATCTTTATTTAGATATTTATTTTGTTTGTCTAACTCCTCTCTCTCTCTTTAGTCACATCTTCCTTTTCTTTGGTAAGAGTATATTTTTCTACATTCTAGGCTTTCCTTTATTATTCTAGACAACTATTATTTATATTTAGAACATCAACTTTGCTATTGAGCTACTAGATTTGAGTCTCCAAAGTAGCATTTTTTTTATTGATGGGAAAGGGTTTTGAAAGGGATCCTAAACCTTTTACAAAGCATAAAAGTGAAAACGGGTAAATAAAAAAGATTAACCCAAGAAGAAACAAAAAGTGGAGCAACTAAAACAACATATCAAACCAAACAGAGGGAGGAAAGAAACCTAAATAAACCTAAGCACAATTTGTTCCAAGAACTGCAAAAATACTGAAAGGAAATCTAAAGTAAACAAATGTCATCATCCTGATTGGCAGATCTAAGGTTCTAAGGGAAATTAGCATGTCAAACCCAAAGGGTCTCTTCCTTAACACTTCTATTAGCAAGTGAGTTAGTAGCTTTATTTTCTTCTCTTAACACGTGCTGGATAATGACATTAGAGTACCTGCTAACAAGACTCTTGCATTCATAAATGATATTGGAAAGGCTCCACGAAGAGGATTGAGAAGCTTTGAGATAGTTGATGATCAGTAAGGAATATCCTTCAATGATTAAGTTTTTGGAGCCAAAGCCTTCTAGGACAAGAAGGCCTTAATAAATAGCTCTCGCCTTAGCCAAGTTGTTGGATTGAACTTCGATATTCTTCGCATAAGCTACTCCAAAGTAGCAATTTTATTATTTCTTTCATTGAGATTTTCTTGTGATGATATTGAATTTATTTCATCTCACATCTACTGAACCTTCTTATCTTTAGTGTAAGTGGAGACCTTTTATAAGTTGATGGTTGTAATTATTTTCCATTTAATTTAGGTTTATGTTTTTTCATCTATGCAATTTCTTGTAATGCATAACAATTGTATTGTTTTCTTATTCTACCAATGATATTTTCCACTCTAGATTCACTTTGCTTAAATCAAAACCTAAAGTTAAACCACAAAGTGTGTGTTTTGTGATGTCTCAATTTTGAGATTGATAGTAGATCTCTAGGTGTTTTCTTGTAAAAGGTTTAGGGCCTGTTTCAAAACCCCTTCTTCCACCCTAATAAAAAAATCAATTGTTATTGTAAAATGTATATAATCATAAAAATAAAACTAGTCAATTGGTTTATTGGGATTTAACACAAATTATTCTATATGTAACTCTTGTTGTTTAAGTTTGAGTTGGGTAGTCAATTCACTTTTTATAATAAAATTGGAGGCATAAGGTTATTTTCTACTCATTTTTTTTACCTCTTTGTCCATTTGGTTGAATTGAGGGTATACACCATGAGAGGAAGTGATTGAATATTATCCCATAAATGTATCTTGAGTGGATGGTCTAAATGACTTGAGCAATAATTGCATTTGGTTATATAGATTGAATTCATTTGTGTTGTTATGGAAAATTACTTGACTCTAAGACATTAAAAATTTAGTTGAATAAAAAATGGATGTTTTATGGAGTGAGAGAAAAGGTAGATGTCATAAAGATGATAGAGGGAAAAAATTGTGGAAATGAAAACTATTAACTAGATGGATGGGGCTATGGGAATTGTATATGATGTTGACTATTGTGATGATGAAGGTGTTTTAGGAGGAGGTGTGAATAATTAAACAATGAGAGGAAGTTATATCAATGAAGACACATTAGCATTTGAAAGTGATGAATGCATATAAGAAGGATTGCCACTTAAAGGTGTTTATAAAATTGAATCTTGTCTAATGGAATTATGAAGATTACGCTTATTTAAAATGATTTTATCACCTATATGCTATTTGAATTTTTTTTCTCTTTGAAATTACAAATCTAGTGGTGAATAAATGTCTTTTTATTTTATATGTAACAATATACTTTGATGTTCGTCAGACTGAACAGTGCTTTCAGCGGTGTAAAAGGTTTAAAATGATTGTGGCATGATGGTTATAGGGGCGGACTTGCGAATATCTGTGTGGAGGCTTTCGGGGCGGACATCGTAGAATACTATGGTAGCTTCCGGGGCAGACAACCTGCTCGAATTTATGGTGACTACCGATTCCACCATGTAAATTCAAAAAAAAATAATATACGTTGATGATATTTTTCATATATTTAGAGGACTATTCATATGGAATAGTCTCAATGTGAGATCGATAGCTGATCATGAAATCTAGGTTGAGGATTGGGTTGACTTAGATGGAAGAATTAATTCTAAACTAGATGATATTGCTAAGTTTATTGTAGGATCTAGGTTTAACAAGCTCTAATAATACATCCACTTCACTCTTTCAAGGTGGGAGTCATTTTGGGACACAATGGAAGAGTTTTCCGAGGTAAAAGACAAGATGAAATTCCCAAGAGGAATTACGTAAAGCTCTACTTTTGATCCAGATGGCTCAAAGATAGTGAGGAAGTATGAGAGACCACATAACTTTCAGGGCAGACCATTGGAGGCAAAAGTCAAGGATGGAGTAAGGTTGGGCCCAACTGATATTAAAAAATGACAAAATAAAATGAAGGTACTCTAAAAACAGGTGTTAAACTCTAGATTACACTTGCACAAATAACAACAATCAGAAATAACAAAACCTTTAACTTAAAAATTGTCAAAATTTAAAATTATGTTCTAAATTACAATTTTATTATAATTATAACCTCTAATCTAAAGTTTTAAAAATATAAATCCCTTCGCTATTTACCAATGTTCTAAAATGTTTTTGGTTGTCTTTTTAAGGAAAAGAAAAACAAAAATATCATTTCACATCTGAATGGACATTCTCATAGAGATTTGTTTTTAACTTAAATGGTAGTTGACAATTAAAAGCAGCATCATTTTGTCATCTCAATTGGAGATTACATGGGGATTTTGTTTTGACTTTAATGTTTGCTGACTATTAAGAACCGAACGCATGAATTAAATAAATAAAAGCATTTGGCATTATTTGCGAATAGAGAACATGAATGTTAGTGGCGATCCGGTAAATATTATTATTGATATGGTTTCAATCCTAAGAAGTATTTTTAAAAAATATTATTGATTTTAAAATGTTTTGAGCAAGACGGCCGGCGTAATTAGAGGAGTCTGATTGACCAGGCATTCATGAAATCACATTATATGGAAATGACTAGTTAACCACCTTAGATATAGTCGTTTGGGAATCTAATTATATGGAACAATCACTATAAAGTGTTTCATGGAACATTCAGTCTTTCTCCATTCTATAGTTTATTTTCAACTTGTCTCCTGATTTTGATGTCCGGTTACTTAATGTAAACATTAAAGTCAGTATGTTTTTTTTGGATAGTTATAAAAAATATGCAAATTTTTTTTATAAAAAAAATTAATTTTAAATTTTTTATTAAAAAAATTAAAATTTAAATTAAAAAAGTTATTTTTAAATAACAAATAAAAAAGAAAATCCCTTTTATGTCCAATGACATTTTACTTAAAAAAATATACGACAGCTTGTTTTAATTATCGAAGTACTTACGTCGCAATATTTGTTCTATCTCTATTTATTTTTTTGATACATAGAGGAATGAGTAGCTACCTTTCCTTTTTGAATAACTAGTCACAGTGTCAAGTTGCATTGCCTTCAATTTTACTTAAAAAAACATATGACAGCTTGTTTTAATTATCAAAGTACTTACGAGGGCATCAGTTGGGTAGCCGAAGAGATTTCTGGTTACTGTGGATTTGAAGACAAGATTGCTGCCCTAGGAGGGCCCAATGGGGACACCTCCGGATCCTCTTCTAGAGAGACATAGTTCTTTTGCAGATTTGTTAAAGGATAAATCTCCATCAAAGACTGAAGAAGCACAAAAAACTGCATTAAAAATGCTCTTTACGACTGTTGGAAATAGATCAACATCTCAACGAGTTAATGGATGCTTGCCACAATCAGAATCAAGGCCAAAGATTGTCATTGAGCAAAGGATGGTTGAAGAAACAGTTTTATATAGAGCCAATCATGATTTGATCTGTAAATTCATGGGTATTCGCCCTACCCTGAATTTTTTGCATTCCTGGGTCCGACAAAACTGGGAGCCTCTTGGTGAGTATTCTTTATGGTTTATTAGCAATGGATATTTTATTGTTAGTTTTTCTTCACTTGCCGATAGAAATAGGGCTTTCGAATCAGAAAAGAGGAATCATGGTCCGACAAGATTATTTGTTCAACCCTGGAGAGTGGGATTTGATCCTCGAATTGAACCCACTATTGTCCCGGTTTGGATCCATTTGTATGCACTTCCAATGGAGTTTTGGAGTGAGCAGGTATTGGAAATTATCGATAATTCCCTTGGAAGACATTTGGGTGTTTCCAAAGACACAATAGAAGGAAACACAACTGTTTATGCAAGATTATGTGTGGAAATGGATCTTAGCCAACCTCTACCGGTAGAGGTGGAACTTGAACTTGCAGGACTATCTTGGATTCAACAACTGGATTATGAGGCATTGCCCTTCAGATGCAGAGTTTGCCACAAATATGGGCATTTGGCCCGATCTTGCCCAAATAATATGAACATAAAAATGGAGGCTCCTCTAGGAATGTCAAATCTTCCTAAGGAGGGTAAGTCAACAATCAACAAAGAACCAACCAATATTTCTCAGGGTAAAGAAGCACAGGGAGATGGTTTTGAACAACCCAAAAGAAGGAGAAGGCAAAAGAAAAAATATGGTAAAGAGCAAACCCAACTCAAGCCCTCCAATAGGTATGAGATATTTAAGACACTAATGGACCAAGAAGAACAATTCATGGAAGGAGTGGATGGGAATAATGAAAATAATAACATCCATGTTCAAGCTCCTCTTTCATCTCCCCCCATCATAGAGCAGGTAATTGAGTACAGTGAGTTACCGCAATCAGAGAGTGCAGGGGCATTGATAGTGCATAACCAAGAGCAACCAATAATTAAGGATGTCAGCATGGGCATAGCAGAAAAGAACAGAGAAAGGCCAACTTTAGGGATAACTCAGGTGGAAAAGAGATCAAAAAATAGCAACTCTCAAGGAGTGGGTAGAAAATCAAATAAGGAATTGATAGCAGTTCAAGGAGACAAACTGATCACTGGAGGATCGGTGAGGCCAATAGATTTTTACTGCTCTCAAGGTAACCAATGATTATACAATCATGGAATGTTAGGGGTTTAAACAGTAGAACCCATCAATCTGTTGTTCGAAGACTCTTAGAAAAATGTAAAACAGATTTTTTGCTTATCCAGGAGACAAAAATGTCGTTAGATCTTATGTGTAAAATAGTTAACAGAATTTGGAGGGGTGCTGGTCATATGGAAGTGGCTGCCCAAGGTGCCTCAGGGGGATAGTTACTCTTTGGAACTCTCTTGAATGGACTGCAATAGAACATATAGCTTGGAGGGGTGTTCTCACATCACATTTTAGAAATAATGTCACAGCTGAACATGTTTTAATCACAAATTTTTATGGGGCTCAAAACCTAGATGGTTAGATGCATCAATGGAAAGTTGTGCATAACATGAGAGTCTCAAGGGAAGATTTAGACTGGATTATTGTTGGGGATTTTAATGCTAAATTATCCTCTAGAGATCAGGAAGGGGGAACCCCAATTTTGGACCCAGGGGATCGACTTATGATTGCCCAAGTCCAGGCATTACACTTGGTGGATATTAAATGCCCTGGAACCAACTATACTTGGACTAATAAGAGGAGGGAGCCACATAGCAGGAAGGTGAAGTTAGACCATTTTTTGGTTTCAGAGGAGGCATTTGTAAAATGGAATATAAAATTTTAGATTTTGGAGGGTCCAATTTCAGATCACTTTCCCATTTTGTTGGAAGGAGGGATCAAGACAGTGCAACATCACAAACCATTTAAATTTGAAAACTTTTGGTTACAAAAAGAGGAACTTCGAAAGAAAATTCCATAGTGGTGGGAAGAAGGTCGCCCAACATATGGGACAACAATGTTTAGATTCCACAAACAACTTCATTATGTCAAAGATCAACTGAAACAATGGAGGTGAGCTAACAAGACAGACTTCCAGGTCCAAAGAGCTCCATTGGTGGCCAGATGGGATGAGGTTCAAAAACACTTTAGGGAAGGAACAATTACAGAGCAGCTCAAAGAAGAGGATGATGCATTGCGTAAAGCGGTTGAGGACATTGACAACCAAGAGGAGACCTACTGGAAACAGAGAGCAAGAACCACTTGGTTATTAGAAGGTGATAAAAATACCAAATTTTTCCATCGGACTGCTTGTGCTAGGAGACAGATGAACAACATGGAAGCTCTTCAAGATGAGAACGGACACTCCTTTGATACAATTCCAGGTATGCATTTCCATTCAATGGATTATTTTTCTAAACTATTTAAGGAAAGTATGGTGCAAGATGAAGAGGCTCAAAAAGAAGTTATTGTTGTCATACCCTCTGTTATCTCTGAAGAAGAAAATCAGACCCTACTTAAACCCATTGATAGAGAGGAACTGAAGAATGTAGTCTTTGGAATGAGCACTCGAAAAACACCAGGTCCAGATGGCTTTCCAATTGAGTTTTTTCAGGCCTTTTGGGATAACTTGGAGGAGGATGTAATGGTTGTTATAGAGGAGTCCAAAGGTAGTAAAAGAATGCTTAAAGCATTAAATCATACTTTCATTACCTTAATTCCAAAAGGGGAGGAGGGGGTACATATTTCAGATTATAGACCTATTGCCTTATGCAATGTCATATATAAAATAATCACAAAGGTAATGGCTGAGCGGCTAAAACCTCTTCTACATAGCATTATCTCCTCAGAGCAAGGGGGTTTTGTAGAGGGTAGGCAGATCTTGGATGGTGTGGTTCTAGCTCAAGAGGCAATCCATTCAATGCAAACATCTGGTAATAGAGGAATGTTCATAAAATTAGATATGTCAAAGGCTTATGATAGGGTGGAGTGGAGCTTCTTGTCAAAGATGATGGCAGCCTTTGGTTTCTCTCAAGATTGGATAGAATGGGTCATGAGTTGTGTTTCTACTCCGACATACTCAATGTTAATCAAGGGTCTTCCCTCGCAACCGTTTGGAGCTACTCGAGGCCTTCGTCAAGGAGATCCTTGCTCTCCCTATATTTTTCTCATATTGGCTGAAGGATTGGGTAGACTCATCTTGAGGAGAAGACAACAAGGTTTGCTAACAGGTATCAAGGTGGGTGAGGAAGTTTTGACTCACCTACAGTTTGTGGATGACACAGGATTGGTGGGAGTGGCCGGCTTCAGGGAAGCAAGAATGATTAGAGATACACTTAATGTCTACCGTAGGGCTACAAACCAAGTCATCAATGATAAAAAATCCAAAGTGGTCTTTTTCAATCTTGATCAAAGGCTTCAGGACAGAATTTTAGAGATCTTGGGATTCACAAGGACTTATCTCCCAGTGGTATACTTGGGGGTCCCTTTGCATTTTAAAAAACTAAAAATAGATATCTGGAGGAATCTTTTGGATTGTATCAAGGACAAAATTAATCATTGGTCTCACAAATGGTTAAGCTATGGGGGTAGATTAACTTTTTTACAATCAGTCATTCAGGCCATGCCAATTTATAAATTTTCTATCCTTGCTGCCCCACATACCATATGGAAAGAGTTGGACAAGATGGCTAGAAAATTTTTATGGGAAGGAGTAAAAGGAGAGAGGAAATGGGCCTTAGTAGGTTGGGATAAAGTAAGCCAGCCCAAGGTAAAAGGAGGTTTGGGACTGAGAAGATCAAAGTTAAATAATAAAGCTTTGGCTGGAAAGCTTTACTGGAGGTGGATTTCCCAACCAACTTCTTTATTCAGTAGAATCTTAACTAGTAAATATTTGGGACAGGTAAACCCAAATGAGGTGGGTCGTTTCCCTTTGGATGGTAATGGATCCTTAGTGTGGCAGGCTCTCAAGTTAGGATCTCAGGTAGTAAAAGATAGATTATTTTGGAAAGTGGGGAGAGGGGAGAAGGCACGATTTTGGACAGATTCATGGGATCAATACCCACCTATCATTGTTGAATTTCTTGAACTGCAACCAATAAAAATAGCCATAGAAACCAGGGGATGGGTCCAAATTGAAAGTTATTTCAACACTAGTCAATTGGGGATTATAAGTTTAAGCAGTTTAAGAAGTTGGATGAGTGGCCAATTTCAATCCCTCCGGATTTGACACCCATCATGACTAAAATCTTGGCAGAAATATTTCTCACAGGTAGAGACGAGGAGGATGAATTAGCTTGGGGCTATGGGAGCCTTGGTGTCTACACAGTGAAGGATGGATATGATAAGATCCTTCCAGAGCCTCCTCCTCATACATATCAGGTTGAGGATTGGAGAAAGATTTGGCAGTCCAAGGGTTGGCCGAAAGTAAACTTTTTTGCCTGGCAGTTCATGCATAATGGAATTCTTACTTTTGATAATCTCAGATGTAGGGGAATCATTGGTCCATCTCAATGTGTTTTATGCTACAAGAGTGAGGAAACAGCTGATCACTTGATGTTTGAGTGCCCATTCACGTGCTATATTTGGGAGAGATGGTTTTTATATTATAAAATTCAAGTTAATGGTGATTTGAATCGGATTAATATTTGGGAAATATGGAAGAGGGGTAGATTTAAATCTAAAGCTCTTTGTATTGGTTGGGAGCTTGGATTAAACTTTATTTGGTGGCAAGTGTGGTTGGAGAGAAATGCTAGAATTTTTAGAGAAACTTTTTCTTCTTTAGATGGAGTTTGGCAGGTCATTTGGAGCAAAGTCACAGAAACTGTGGCAGTCTATGCTAAAGAGGAAACTCAGGTTGTTATTGGGGCAATGGAAAAGGAAGTTGAAGTGCAAGAGGGACAGGACAGAGCTAGTTGGAAACCACCCCTAGAAGGTTGGATTAAAATTAATACTGATGGAGCTGCAAAAGGCAATCCGGGTAGAGCTGGAATTGGAGTGGTTTGCCGAAATCATGTTGGAACAGTGCTCTATTGGGAACTGCAAGGCTTGGGAAGAGCCACAAACAATGAAGCAGAAGCCTTAGCTATCAAATATGCTTCTATTTGGGCAGTAAAACAAGGTCACAGGAGGATAATCCTAGAATCAGATTCTCAAATAATGGTTGGAGCTCTAGATTGCATGAGGAACTTTGCTTTGAAAACATGGAGGTTGAGGATTCTTGTCACTCAAATTAAGGAATTATGGAGGGAATTAGATGATGTGATTCCAGTTTATGTGAGTAGAGATCTAAATAAAGTGGCAGACTTCCTGGCTAAGATGGGTACTGAGAAGGAGGTAGGGGTTCGGTGGCACGGTGACATGGCTATTGAGGATGAGATGATTAGGCGAGGTTGGTGAGCAAATCCGAGTGCTTAGCTAATTTGGATAACCATTCCAGAAATACTATTTAGGAGATTTGTGCTTCAATGTAGATCTTCTTTTATAGTTGTAAACAGGTGAACAGTCATTGTAGAAATATGGTTTAAGAGATTTGGCTCCAATGCAAATCTTCTTTTACTATTGTAAACATGTGTTCTCTTTGACTAAGGCTGGGAAAAGTCTCATCCCAACTTGTAAATGATCTTTGTTTTAATACAAGTTTTTTCAAATTATTTTTCAAAAAATTATCAAAGTACTTACGTCACAATATTTTTTCTATCTCTATTTATTTTTTTGATACATAGAGGAATGAGTAGCTACCTTTCCTTTTTGAATAACTAGTCACAGTGTCAAGTCACATTGCCTTCAATCGTAGCGTCAAATCATGGTGCTACAACTATAACCCCTATCTCACCTCTATTTATAATTTTTTACAGATTTTCTTATGTATCAAAAAAATATAAAAAATATAAAATTATAAGTTTATTTTCAAGGGCTAATGGATTGATAAAGTAACAACGTTTACCAAGAAGAGATTCAAGTTCAAAATTTTGAAGTATGCCTATTTGTGCAAAGGTAATAATCTTATTTGACTCTACTAAGTGCATGCTAGCCCGACGATAGCAATACCAATCCCCGAATGACGATAATACCAATCCCAAGCATTGATCGTCCCCTCAACAACGAGGTGGCATAAATATTATAAGTACAACCCAAAATAACCCTGCTTAAATAGTAAAAAAATATGGATATAGATTTCTTTTATATATATTTGGTTAGATAGACGAAGGAGTTTTGAAAGGATCTCCAAACCTTGTACAAAAGAGACTAAGCCCCACTCATAAAGAGGAAGCCAAAATTACTTACATCCGATAATAATCGAGGAATGACCAATCAGAGGAGTTACCCCTTCCAAAGCCAAACTAGTACATAGGTAATACCATACATAATTTAAAACTTAAAACAAATTGAAACCAAATCAAGATGTTAGAGATAACCAACTGAACACAGATCAGTAGCAGGACCTAAACCACAAATTGATCCATGCACAAGTTTCATTCTCCCCCATGAGGTTGTTGCTTTCCCAGGCCTGCTAGCCCATCAAATCAAGAATTTCTTTTGCATTGGAGATTGTGGCTTGTAGGAAGGAAATAGTAGCTTGGAGATATGAAATTTGGTACAAAAATCCAAAATTAATAAGCATCCCCAAACTTTACAGCCAAGTCATCAATAACAACTTGACCAGAGCAGAGCAAAGGCTAATTGTGTATGAGGTCATTATCGATAGAAGCAATATTCGTTAGAAAATTATCCTGCAACACCACTAAACCATTTTGAATAACTCCTTTGTTAGCCAATAGATCGGTCGTTCGATTACCTTCCCTGTATGTATTCTTAAACTAAACCTCTTTCGATATTTGGATGTATCTCTAAACTTCCAAAAGAAGGTTCGTAATAGTCCAGGTATGAGATTGAGTCCCTCTTGCCATTTTATAATATTAAGGGAGTCTTCTTCAATGATTAGTTTCTTGCAACTTACAAAATCTAATAGATAAACTCCTTAGAATAGGGCCATGGCTTGGACGAAGTGATTGGTTTGATGGCCCAGATTATCAGTAAAGGCTAAAATTATCAAGCCTTCATGGTTTCTTACAATCCCTCCAATGCTTGTAAGACCTGAATTCCCTTTATATGCACCGTCGAAATTCAACTTCAGCCAACCAATTGGAGGTGGCTCCCAATTAACCCTGGCTCTATCTAGAGGCACAATAGGTCTGACTAGTTGAGGATTGGCATTGAATCCAAGAGATCTCTCCATTGATCATTCCTAATCTATAATCACAACATTCATATTTAGGGTTCTAATGTTCTCCACAAAAAAATAAACCACCTGCAAATCCATAGCTTTAGTCGAATAAGAAACATCCTTAAACGCCCTTGAATTTATTTCCTTCCAAATCCACCACCAGATATGAGGAAGGCTAAATTTCCAAAACCAACGAAGGTGGAGAGACAGGAAGAGAGAAACACATTGGGTCATCACATCCTCTAGGTTGTTTGAAAACACCCATTGGATGTTCAAATATTTGAAAAAGTAGCTAAAAACCTCCTACGAGAAAGGACAACTGGAAAGAAGATGGAGCGGGGATTCCTTCGTATTTCTACACAAGAAACAAGCATTAGATAAAATCATACCTCTTTTTTTGAAATTGATATTATCTAAAGTTAGAAATTTTTCTTGTACGACCAACCAGAAAAAAATGTTGATTTTTGGAGTCAGTCCTTTCAACAAAATTTTATCTACCAAAAACCAAGGATTAGAAGGACCATATACTGCTAAATAAACTGATTTGATAGAGAATTTATCATCCTTCTCTAATCCCCAGATGAATCTATCTGGAATTTATTTTCTAGGAATTATAATCCATTTAATGATATTGAAAATTTTATCAAATGGCCTCCTTTCCTCCACCAAAAGTCCTGGGAAGTCAAATGGTTTCCATCGGGGGTGATCTTCAATCCTTTCAATGAAATCACAAACCTTATTCCCCCAGAAATAATCTATAATTGGTTTGACTAAAGTCAGCTCTGATATTGATTCCAACAGAACCTCAATAGCCCACACGTCACTCCAGAAGTCGATAAACCTGCCATCTCCCAAACACCACCTACCCCCTCTACGGATATTTGATTTTCATCGTATCAGGCTAGACCAGAAAGCTGAACCCTTGAGGGGTAATTGGTCTCTAATAAATTGTTTCCCATCATTTAGGTATTTGACTTTGACAATATCAACCCATCCCACTTTCTCCTCTTGAACTAGTCTCCAACCCTGCTTGGCAACAAGAGCTTTGTTCATGGATTTCAATCTTCTAAGGCCTAAACCACCCTCCTCCTTCTTATTGCATACTTCGTCCCACGCCACTAGATGAAATTTATTTTTCTCACTTGCTCATTCTTATCTATATATATATATATATATATACACGTTCTAATCTAACCTATCCTCTATCTATATATTTAGGATATGTAGCGTAAAACCAAGTTGTGGGTGGCGTGGCATGATGGATGGATTGGCAATGAATGTGTTTTTGGGCATACTCATAGTATGTTGCCAAACATGGATGTTCTACCTCCACAGAAGGTCCAAAATTCATTATGTTGGGAAATCCATTGGATGGTCCATCGTAGGCGAGACCATCCAATATTATCTAAGTGTCAAATCCATTAGAGGAAAATTACATGGTAGAAGGTAGGAACCTATGAACATGGTGAGATTAGACACAAAAAATATTATTAAAAAAAATTATCTATGATACCTTTATATATTATAGAAGTCATTGGTCTTTATTTTCTTAATGGATTTTGATAGAGTACATGTGTTAATATGAAGATAGTTTATTTATGAAGGGATGAAGATGAAGACACTTCATTTATAAAAAGTGGGAAAATATGAGGATGAAAACAAATTATTTATGAAGGGATGAAGATAAATATTATATAAGGATGAAAATGAAGATAGTACATCTATGAATGGATGAAGATAGAAATAGTTTATTTATGGACAAAATACTACATGACACACTACTCCCTATGTAAAAATTTATTTATCTTATTAATATGGACTTTGTTTTTTTCTTTTTGGTTATAAACTTACATTCATGACATGACAACTACATATTCTATAGTTGTCTCATGCAAAACAAAAAAAATTAAAAAACCTATTATTTGGACTAGTCGTTCCATTATAGTAAACTAGCTTCTCAAGTTCACTCAAGTTCCACTTGATGAACTTGATAATTGGATGAATAATCATGGATTCCATCACTTTATACAAGGGCATTAGATATTTGTCTATGCATAGTCATTTAATATTGTAATTGGCTTAGAAAAGGTGTTGTTTTACTAAATAATGATTTTACTTTTAACTTCAAAGCTCATAAATTATAAAGATTGTGGTGAATTTCTATGACTTTTTTTGAGTTTTTTCAATCTCAAAATATTAATCTAGATGAGTTTTGCAAGATCATTGTATTTTATAATGAAATTATAATAAAAAAATGGTTTCTTAAAATATTTAAACACCTTGTAATTATACCCCCATCCAAAACTTGAAAATTTGATAAAAATCTCTAAAGTATTTGTATTCTTATGTGTTAAAAGTAAATGGAAGATAGTCTTTCAATGTTTTAAATGTAAATTGATCTTACTTTAACTACATCCATTAGGTTTTTTTTTTTGAGTGCCTTTTCATAGCAAATTAAATATACTTAACACGTTACCTTTAGCTAAATATTTAAATGCCAAACTTGAATTCAATAGAGGCTTAGTGAATCTCTAATGGTGAACAAATTTCTACACCAAAATTTAATAAGATCAAACATGAAAATTCCTACAAAGAAATTATTAGAAGTAAATAGATATAATGAGTTTAATTTTTTTAATAATGCATATGCTTACCAAAATCCCTTAGATAAACTTTAATAAGAACCAAATTATCATAATTATTTATAATGTTTTTCCTAGCATTTCAAATAAGAAAGAACCTAAATTATCTTTATTAGGATCATCAAAATACTAAGAAATGCAAGGGTTTGAAATAACATTAATTCAATTAAATTTTTATTGTTTATGCTTGGGATAATCTACTTAATATTGAATTCAACAAGGTAATGCATCCATTATTTTAGATGAGTAATGGATCTAATATCATGTAAACATATTCATATTGTATAATTGGAAAATGTCTCTTTTCTATGACAAGCATATAATCCTAATGTCTTGAAAGGAAAAAATTATCATCTTAGTAGGTTAAGGTTAGATGTCTCGTAGCTTTCTTTTTTAGTGTCATGACACTAATATTATGTGAATGATATCCTACTATTTAAAAGCAAAAATCCCTTGTCTATTTTTGGTTCATAATATCAATAATATTAATCTTTAGGTCCTAAAAGAATAGATTATCAACTTAATAAATTGAGAATTATACAAATCCTACTTATATTATCTTATCAAAGCAAAAAGTGGATGAACATATAGTTTGTCCAAGGGATTTATGAGGTTTTCTCAAGATTACATGACATGAATTAATGGACCATTTCATGCAATTGAGAACATAAGAATCAGGGGTTCCTATGCACGTATGATGATGGGTGTATCATAAGGGATTATGGATTCCCTTTATACCTTGAGGAAATTAAAGTTAATGAAAAGAAAAGGATACTTTTGGAGAATGGGTTTATTCCCCATGAGGGTTCCCAGTATATAGCATGTGTCTCATGTGTGTGATGATTATTGCTCATTCATGACTATATTATATGGGTTATAGAGTTAAGCTAACTATGAATATTATGGCTCGTATCTACAAAATATGTATATGGTTTAAATTCATAATGTAATGCATGGGAATGGTTTTATATGTTTAATCCTTGTATATCTTAATTGCTAAGTTCATGGGTCTTAATTATAAGAAAAAGTATAGAAAGAGAAATGGTCTATTTGTAATTCACTTAATCTGCATAGATTGACTTACATATGGTGAGGATAGGTGTACTCATAATGTTTTTTAAAAAAATCTCTTTCGAGATTGGTTGGAAAATTTGGGATGTTATAGAAGTCCTTAAGGATGGATTAACAAAGAGTTCTCTAGTGTAACTTAAATAAGTGTGGTAATTTTATGAGGATCTTACCCATGCCTAGTAGCATCCACTTACCTCAACACTCACTCTTATCCATAAATATTAGTAATCAAGTCTTAGTTTCTTTATGCTAGCAAGAGACTAATTTGGCTGGCCATCCCTTCATGATGGTACCTTATAAGTATGCAACAATTCATGTTGGCACCTTAAGATATAGTTGGTCATAGTGATAATTAGCTCGATACCACTATCTCAAGTCTATGCTATGTTGAATAGATAGGTTCTAGAAATCCTAAGAGGATAACATTGCTAGTTGATTAATAAATTAGATCAGTTTCAAGCATACATCATAATCCCAATTGCATCACTCATAGATTGGTTATAGAGTATACAAAAATGTTGGAAACTTATTTTCTTTATTTCGTGCAAGTATTTTAATCAAATATTATTTTATCCATTCAACCATTAATGAATTTATTGCTAAGAAAGAATGTGTACCACCACGTCGTTCACACATCAAGCCATAAAAAATATACTTATTCATATATTATAGAGTCATATGCTTAGATATGGTTCATAATCCAACCACTAAGAAATTCATAATGTATATAATTTACATAGTTAATGAAATAGAAATAAGACTATTGTGAAGGTAGGCCTTGTATTAACACTAGTCACTCTATTATAGTTTGTAACCTCAAAATTTATTTTATTAAAACATAAAAATTTGGTGCCTTTAATACCTATAGTAGGTTGTTTGGTGCTACTGCATCTATAGCAACATGATTGTCATGACTTGAATCTATAACAAACTCATGTAGCACCTTTAGTACCTATAGTTTTCTAGGAAAAACCATAATTAAGGCAACACTTTATCACCTTATTACCCTTCAATACCCATAAACGAATAAAAAATATAATAGTATGGGGATTTTATTTATCACCTCAACAAAATGGATACTTATCACAAGTATTCCATAAGGGAATCATGAGGATATGAAAACCACAACACGATGACATAGACATTGATAAACATGAAACATAGATTTAGCCATCCTCATAGTGGGATTGATACAATGTGGTTGCTATATCACCATACTAACACACAACTACATAAATACATGGTGGAACCACATGACCATAAAATAAACTATGGTGCAACAACACAACCACAAAATTATCATGGGGTTATTGTAACATGGGCATTTATAATTACAAAAACCTATATTTGAATATGTCATCCTTATAATTTGATTTACATATATGAATCATGTTCATATTTATAGAAGTTTAATTTAGTTCATTAAATTTTAGATCTAAGGATCCCATACCTCATTGGAGAAGTCACTCTTACTTTTGCTTAATATTTAGAATGAGCACCAAGTAAAGTAGAAATACACACAATCTATATACATTGTTGTTTAAGCTCATAACAACCTCACTAGGTTAGGTCGACTTATATGGATCACGCACATTTTCAAAGAAGTCATACTTACTCCTTTTACACACACACACACACAATCCTTATTAGCATATTGGTTCAAAAATCATAGAGATCTTGATATCAACAATTTAAATATAGAATACCTATAATGATAAATAGGTATAACATCAGGGCTCCAGAGACATGCAAGGACTACCAATATATAATCTTGATTCAAAAAAGAATATACATACCACTAAACACAACCTTCTAGGTTTTTGAACAATTGTAATAATAGACTTGACTTTATTACATAATAAAAAAAATTGATCAATAAGAGGAATATATAATTTATCCATTTAGATTTATTTTGTATTTCCTTGTTATTTATAAAAGGTTGAGCTAATTCAATGAGAGTTTTATCTTTTTTTCTTGTTTTACTTTCTTGGTTTTAGGAACTTCTCATTTTAGAGTGGCCCATCATAGTTGACCTTCTCCAACACAATAGTGTTCTTCCTTCTCCTAAGTGGCCCCCTCTCCTTATCTCCCCATATGATTATGTCATCCTTTCCCCTTGGTATCCTCACACCTCTTATCCCTTACTACCTCTATCCAATTTTATTTTGAGACAAGTTGGTAGAATTAAAAGATAAAAAATGGGTGAATGGTGCATTGGTTCATGGTAGTTCCAAGATATTGTCTCTAATTCCTTTGTAATTTTATTTATTCTTTTCTAATTGTTTAGTAATCCAATACTTAACTAATACTTTAGGGAATTACACCAGGGTGAACCTCTATGTACCTATCTTTTTATCCTAATGGTTGAAGCTCTAGGAAAACATCTCAAAGTAGAGCTTACTATTGAAGTCATTAAACCTATGCTTTCTATGGATCCTATATCTCCAGAAGTTTGTAGATGATACTCTGGTTGCCACCACTATCTCTATTCCTCAAGCTAGTAATTTTAAGGAGATCTTGTCCTTTTTTAAAATAGCATCAGGTCAAAAGATAAATTTTTGAAGAGTAAAATATTTTTTTTTGTATCCTGGTTTATGAGGTTGTTGAGTTTCCTTCTACTTATCTCGAGATGCCACTATTCAAAGATAACTTAAAGAGATTTTGTTAGACCTAGTTTTAGAAAGCATTCAAAGGAGACTCATAGGCTAGAAAGGAGCCCTTCTCAACTAGACAGGTAAAGCTTAGCTTGTTAAGACTAACCTTCAGAGTATTCCTATTTATTTTCTTTCTCTTTTCAAAGTGTCGATCAAAGTTTCTTAAAATATTGAACACATTAAAAAAAATTTCTCTGGTTCAAGGTTGAGGAGAAAAATAGACTCTATCTTGTCTCCTAGGGTCAGGTTTGTAGTAGAAAAGAGTCTATAGGTCTTGGTTTCAAAATATTAAATCATATGAATAAAGCCTTAATGGCTAAGCAAGGTTGGAAGTTTTTCAATAAGGAGAACCTAGGATGGGTTCACATCATCTCGGCTAAATATTTAGCCCATAATAGAATTATTTTGGCTGACCAACTTCCCTCCTTTGGCTTTGTATTTTGTTTTTGTATTCTCAAAATAAGATCTATTATTCTCAACGCCTGCAAGTGGAACCTGGGGAATGTAAATAGTATTGATTTTTGGGAGGACCCTTGGATCTTGGAGACCCCTCTTTCCCAACTCCCAAATGTTGTAGTTATGGAACCTAAAAATTGTGTCATATTTGGTCCTAAAGTGGCAAAATTCATTCAAATCACAAATAATAGAAAAATTTGGAAACATCTCAGTATGCCTGACATGAATCAAGAATAAGAAATGACTATTAGATTTATAAAGATAAATTGAGGCTGCAAGTTATCAAAAATATCAATGAGGAGGATTCTATTTTTTAGAAAGGTGATAATAATGGATCCTTCTCTATGAATTCTACGTATTTCCTCTCTATTGAAAACCCTATGGGCTATCCTATTTTTAGGAGGATTTGGTTTAAAAATATAACTCCTAAAGTTAAATTTTTCCTTTGGCTTGCTATCTAGGATAAGATTCTCACCATTGAAAATATCCAAAAGATAGGATTGATCATCCCAAATAGATGTCACCTTTGTGAGAAGTGTGCTGAGACATCAAATCATTTATTCTTTCAATATTCCTTCTCTCTAGAAGTTATATATCTCCATTTGAATTCTCTTGGGGTTTTTTGGGTTATCTCACATCTCCTTTTTGATGTTTTTGACTAGTGGTCCTCCCCCTTCTCCAGCCTGTTTTTGCATTCCTTTTGATCCCTCAATCTCCCTCATCTTTTTTTGGAATTTTTGTTGGAAATAAATAACAAGGTGTTTAGGGACTCCAAAAGAGATGTTGCTTCTATTTGTTAGAAATAGAGTCTATTCCATCATTTGGGTTATGTAAATGTATCTTCCAAGGTACATACTTAGGAAATTAGATTACTTTAGGGGGAAGTTATCTAGTTACTTCATGCAATGTAATAAATGCACAAGTGTCAATGTGCAAGTTTTCCCTTGCACAACTAGGTAGAGTGTTGGCCAAGGAACCTGTGTTCCTATATAAGAAATGCCTCATTGTTAGATAGATATGAGAAGGGGGACATAGATAGATAGAGCTGCTTACAACATAGTCGTAGGTAGTAGTGCAATGTTGTGTATATCACCATATATTGGTGATGGGTACAATGTAGTTCAATAGCTTCATTAATGGAGTGTTCATTTCCTCCATAGCTACGTTGTATTCATTTATGTTATTTCTATTCAAGCATACTTCAGTCATCTTGCAGATTTACTTTCTTTTATATTATTATGCATCTTGTGATTGTTATCTCCCATTTCTCATTACATCAAAAGCTAACAGTGGTATCAGAGCTACGGTAGATCTAGTCTATGTAGGTCAATAGGGAAACCACCATTATCTTTGAGCCTGAGTGTTTTGTCAAACTGACGCACCACTGGACCAGCCACTGTCAAAAGATCTTAGAAGAATCTAGGTGGTAGAATTAGGGAGAGTCACGAGTGAGGACTAAAAGAAATCTCAGTTCCAAAAATACTGAGATTGCACTTGACTAGAGTCTTTCCATAGAGTTACAGGAAAAACTCATGAAGACCAGGACTCAGCATCCAATCCACTAGATTGATAGATCATCTAGTGAAGATCCAGGATATCTGGAATTTGCTAACTGTTGCCAAATTTTCTTTTGTTGTAGATAATTAATTCTTAGAGGATTGGTACTCCTCCTACAATAGAAATCTAGGAGACTCCAACTTCATTTCCCGAAGGTCAACATGCCTTCATAGTGCAGATATTAGTTCCTTGTGCAAGAGAAGAACACTACGGAAGAAGACTTATAGAGAAGAGGTGTGGTAAAGTTAGGAGACTGAAGATCTCCATTGTTGAATCGAAGAACTTCACAAGTTGAAGAACAGGCCATAGAAGCCTTGACACAAAAAGGTCATAGGAGCCTTGAAATAAAGGCCATAGGAGCCTTGAAGGAGAATCCCCACAAAAGTCTTGATACTGAAAAAGGCCATAGAAGCCTTGATACTGAAAAGGCCATAGAAGCCTTGATATTAAAATAGGCCATAAGCCTTGATACTAAAATAGGCCATAGAAGCCTTGATCCTGAAGAAGAATTCAAAAGGAATATCTGATTCAAAAGTAGATTAATATTTTAGTACTAATACTTTGTTGTAGGGAAAGAAGATTCAGTGAGTTGGGAAACTTCCTACAAGAAAGTTAGGAAGGGTATCTTCTTCAGAATCAATTTAGCACCTAAAGCAAAATCGAAGAGATCAGGAGAAGATCTCTATGAAGAACTTCTAGACTTGGAAGAAGAAGAAGGACTAGGTGAGTCCTGCTCGAATCTAGAAGCAATAGAATCAGAGATCCAGGAGAAGATCTCACCACCAACACTTCTAGAAGTAGAAGGTTGAAGAGGTCTCAAGGGAAGACCATCAGAAGCTACAAGATCAAAGACCTTGGGAAGGTCTCATCGAGCATCCATAAAAAGGCTAGGAGAGCCTAACTGAAGAAATTCTCAAAGGAGAACTCACTAGAGAAATCCACTACAAAGGAGAAGCCCATGATAGTGAAGGACTTGGGACAATTATTGCCATATGATAACAAGCCCAAGAGAAGGAGAATTTGGCAAGGAGTGCCAAATCCGAGAAGGAGAATTTGGCAAGGAGTGCCAAATCCAGAAGAAGATTTGGCAAGGAGTGCCAAATTTCAAAAAAATCATGAAAATCTCAAGACATTCAGAATCTTGAGAAGAAGATCCTACTTGAAGTCAAAATTTGATAAGAAGACTTGAAGATAGAAGAAGCTCACCAAATCTTAGAGATTTGAAGATTACCTCTCATAGCAAGAAGGCATCGCTTTAGAGACAAAGACTTCTCCAAATCTATAGCAGAAGGAGGAGAACAAAAGAGGAGAACAAGCCACCAAATCCTAGGCTCATGAAAGAAAGTTTGAGACCATCATTTGGTGAAGGAGTTGTTCAAAATAGTCTACAAAGAGCTGCAAGATCCTACTCGAAGCAGCAACTTGGTGATCCTAGACACCAAGATCTACATCCTCTACAGAAGTGGCAAAAGAGCT
This sequence comes from Wollemia nobilis, assembly GCA_028583015.1. NCBI lineage: Eukaryota > Viridiplantae > Streptophyta > Pinopsida > Araucariales > Araucariaceae > Wollemia > Wollemia nobilis. The sequence continues at coordinate 3,006,656 of JAQPPZ010001870.1, forward strand.
ACAGAGACTTTTAGAAAAAAGGTAAGCAACTTCTTGGTGCAAGTAGATTCATTAATTGGATTACTTATCAGATTTGTTAAAGCACCTAAATTTGGATTAAAGTTGCAATTAGATTATAGTCTTCAAAAGTGCAAAAAGAAAGATTCTTTTTAAGGTTCATTTGCACATTGATTAGGATTTGATTAGATTTTTGAATTACTTCTATCAACTACCTATCATCTACTTTGGAAAAATAAAAAGAATACTAAGTCCTACAATATTGATTGTAGTGAAATTATAGAATAACTCTTAAAGATTCATTTTAGGTTATTCTTGATTAGTTGCAGTAAATTGTTAGTGCATTAATTTGAGAGTTTATTGGAGTGATAAGGTGTAATATTAGTGCATTAAAAGTGAAATACTTGCACTATTATACTACTCTCAAAAAGAAATTATTTTTGTGTTTTTGAAGGGCACAAAATCTGATTTGTATCAAGTGTCTAAAGACACTATTAAAGCACAAAAATATGCAGCATATTGGGGCCAAGAGAAGCCACCAAAAATAGGTTAGAATCCTCCAAAAACTTGGAGAAGAATACAACTAACCAAAAATAAAAATAGAAGCTTCAAATATTGAGACTTGGTGAGTCTCAAATCCAAAGCATTACAGGGTTAATTGCTTGTTACAAAGGGAAGAAAATTACTGTTACAAAAAGCTTCTATCTACTTCATTAAAGGCTTGGATTTATCATCAAAGTTTCCAAGCAAAAAGGGTAAGGAGTCTAGCTAAAGAGACATCCTCAAAACCCTCATATCTGCATTCAAAAATCTGCTACAAAGGCAGAATTTCAGACCTGTAAAAGAGTGCAAGAAAAAGTGCAATAAAGAAAGTTTTATATACATGTAAGGTTACATGGTATTGCACTTCTACAATATGTAGGAAGAGAGCAGATTTAAAGGTGCCTCAAAAGGCACAACTTCTACAGGGTAAGCCAACCAAGGAAGGACGTACATTTGCACTCCTCATCCATAGCAAAGGGAGCCACTCAAAGGGCTCACTCTCAACATATCTCGGATGGATGAACCTGCAATATCAAAGCCCATACAAGGGTGTTATCAAGTTGCATTTATGTAGATAGAAAGGGAGCTCATCTAAGTAGGGAAGGCATCAAATCTACTTCTACCAACATGGGATGGATAACATAAGCAAGTGGATATCTACACTACAAAAAAAGCACAAAAAAATAGCACATTGAAGGCATAGTAGACAAGGAGAAAATGTGCTACATTCAGGTCTCAAACTTGGTGAAGATCATCCACCAAAGGAAGCACCAATATCACATTCAAAATCACCATTCGAAGCTCCACAACACTTCATCAAATCACCTACAAAAGAGAAGGTTTCTTGTTATCCAAGAAATGAAGCAAGCTAAAGAGAAGGCATACGAAAGGAGTTATACTCTCCTTGGAAGCGTTATAGCATAGGTCTTCATGCAAAGTATTTGAATGCCACTTGGCATAATCTCTCTATCTCTCAACGCTCAAGAATCCTCATGCAGGAGTTACAGGGAATATTAAGGAGGAAGGTGCCACTTGTTATCCTCCACAAGCCTCACGCAAGCACCCACACAAGCACTCATCCATTACATAGTGCCAAAGAAGCATTAGACAAGGAAGTTGGTGCATTACAAAGAAGTGAGCGCTCATACATAACAGTTGTGACACTTGTCACAAAAACCAAGACTCATCTTCCATAAAAAGGGTGGTCAAGGAGGTGAAAGGATAGTCAATGCAAGGTAGCAACGGTAATGGGTGAATTGGTAGCATCCAGGCCGTATCACGATAGTAGCTCGGTAGCTACATGGCAGCGGATCGACAGCAGCTTGGAGAACAATCCAAAGGGAAATGATGAAGCATATTAATTCTGGTCAAATAACATTAAAGTGAGTGTTGAAGCAAGCAACAAGTGGAAGTATCTTCCATTACTCATAGTACCCAAGGATAGTCTACCACCGATTATATAAAAGGTATAATTTCCATTTAATTTGCTTTCCATATAAAGGGAGTTATAAGGTTATGTTATAAGGTTGAACTATTGGAAGGAATCAATCTTCATTTGAAAGCAAAACTTAGGGAAATTAAATATTAAAATTGTCTAATATTTGCAAAGCATAACCTAGGAGAAATAAGGAATACTACTTGGAATTATTTCATTTAAAATTTGCAAATATTAATGTATTTCTAATTTTCCAAATTTGGGAGTCATAAGGGCTACAACTCCAAACTAGGTTATTGGAAATTAGAAATAAACCAAGGGATATAAAAAGGGGTTATTAAAGCTTTTGATTAAAGTTGGAATATTATTATATTCTTGTCTCAAAACTTCTTTTAGGGGACAAAAGAAATCCAACATTAAAACCTCTTTAAATTTGAAAAGTGCTTAGTTCAATAGGAGTAATAAGGTGTTAAGAAGTTGATTTTTGACCTTTACAAAATTTGTACAAAATCAACCAAATATTGAACTATATCTTTACAAAAGCACTATATCATATCTCTAGGGAGTCATAAGGCATTCTACAAAACTTGATGATAATAATATCCTTCAAATATTATCAAGTTGGGAAGATATAAGCTATTCATACTCTCATAACTAGGGAGACATAAGGAAGTCTACAAACCTTAGGTTTTATCAAATCAAGCTTATATACTTCAATAAGGGATCATATATTCTAATATTGGGAGCCATAAGGTAGACTACTCTATCCTTAAGAATTCAGGTTATACAAATGACTACTAGCATACTAAGCAACGCTCTTAGAAGTGGAATAAGGAAAATACCAATGTGGATTAAAAACCTGATGGATTACAATGATGAAAAGGGTAAAGAAAAGGAAGAACCAATGCAATGTGAAATAAGTTCTGAAATCAACAACTATGTGAAGGAAGATTCATCTAGTGAATCTAATGATCAAAAATAGGAAAAGACCTTATGCAAAAAGGAATAGCTTCAATTGTGCACATATGGTTTGAAGGCCTTATCAAGGAGATAGACAAACATGATATTCCTAAGATAGATTACAAAACTATCAGATCATCTCTATTGTGCACTCATTGCAACCAATATGGTCATGAAAAGACCAATTGTTGGAGTTTCCATCCATGCAAATATTGTGATGGAACAAATCACTCATCTTTCTCCTGTCACTTCAAACATAGGTACTACAAAGACTATGAAAGAAGATTACTTCAAATATTAATCTGTTATCTTCATAAACTTGTTTCAGATGGATCTACTAACATTGAGCTCAAGGTTGATACTTATGAAGGATAGAGAAATAGGTCTAACATATGGACAAAAGAAGGAAGAAGAGCCTATTCAGATCCACTCATGACTTGCAATATCATGAGAGCAATGGTACACCAAAGACACCTGACATCAAGGAACAAAGAATGGAAAAGGATGAGAAGCCATGACATGAAGACTGAAGCAGCAACAAAAGAACCAGAACAAGAATACTCTAAACAAGCCAAAGATCAAGATGAAGAGGAAGATCCATATTGAAGACTAAAGTCTTCAATACCCAAATAATGTAATACAGGGGGTGTTAGAAATAGAGTCTATTCCATCATTTGGGTTATGTAAATGTATCTTCCAAGGTACATACTTAGGACATTATATTACTTTAGGGGGAAGTTATCTAGTTACTTCATGCAATGTAATAAATGCACAAGTGTCAATGTGCAAGATGTATATGTGCAAGTTATCCCTTGCACAACTAGGTAGAGTGTTGGCCAAGGAACCTGTGTTCCTATATAAGAAAGGCCTCATTGTTAGATAGATATGAGAAGGGGGACATAGATAGATAGAGCTGCTTACAACATAGTCGTAGGTAGTAGTGTAGTGTTGTGTATATCACCATATATTGGTGATGGGTACAATGTAGTTTAGTAGCTTCATTAATGGAGTGTTCATTTCCTCCATAGCTACGTTGTATTCATTTATGTTATTTCTATTCAAGCATACTTCAATCATCTTGCAGATTTACTTTCTTTTATATTATTTTGCATCTTGTGATTGTTATCTCCCATTGCTCATTACATCAAAAGCTAACACTATTTGGTCTAGGATACTTTTGACTATTGTAAAAATATGTAATTTTTATCCCTAGAAAGTAGTGGTGGTTTCTCAAATAAGGCCCCTTTGGAGGAAATTTTAGTGGATTGTGATTCAAAAAAACTTATTGCTTAATGGTTGAAAATGCATTAATCAAACTGATGTTCCTTTGGGATGCCAACCATGTTTGAGAAGAGTATTTTTTCTCTCAAGGGTGGATCATCAGGACTGGTAGCACTACTGGTTCAGCATCATCGGTCCACATTAGTTTTTATTGACCTAAGTGGACCGTCAATAATTCTTTGAGATGTGTTTTTGATGGCATATTTCTAAAGGCCTCCTTTAATCCTCCTTGTAATGGGTACCAAGTCTCTCAATGGTTATTTCATATTACCAGCTTGACATTTATTTATCCTCTTTCTGGTTCATATATTTTTCTCAAATGTAATTTTCATGATGATAGGTGGTAGATTCTTCATTCTCACATGTTTTATATTCCTACCAAGATCCATGCCATTTTTATGATTTTTGATTCCACTCAAATTGGTAGGCACATTAATTACTCATCATGATTTAACATTTCCTTCCCCTATTTCCTGAGGCACCCCACTTTTCATTATGATTTATGGGGATTTATACATGGTAGATTGGGATCCTTCTCGATCAAGCAACAATCTATATTTATAGGACCTTTATCCTTTGATGCAACTATCTACTTTTCCCTCTCTCTAGTTGCCATGTTAATTAACCTTTCCCTATCTCCCCGATCCAAAGGTATATTTTTAGAAGTTTTTTGAGTATGGATGACTTTATAGTAGAACCAATTGTCCTTAATTTGGATGTAGAAGTTAAAAGTATAATGAGAAATGGTGGGATTTTAGAGTGTCTTAGGAGGTTCAGTGGTTTTAATAGGGAGTTATCTTGAAAAATGGCCTATTCATGGAGGAAAAGCATGGTGAAATTGGTGAGATAGAATTTGTGATATCCATCCCTCTTATTACAAAAGTTACAGGGCGACCTATGGATGGTGCTTCTTTGAACAGGGAGAAGCAATCCCTAGCTAAAGAATTGAGGGTATTCCTAGAAGAATATGAGGTGGTAGAGAAGATCCAAAATGGGTATTTGTAGAGAGCTCTCTTAAGGCACCTTGGATAGGGTTGTTCTTGGATTACTTCACTCTTGATAGCAATAGAGACACTCTCAAAAGTTTCCATTTTACCTTCTTGAACCAACTTCATCATGGGATGAAATTAAACATTTTTATATTTTTGTTTAATTCCCTAGAGAAGTCGATGTTAAGTGTTACGAGTGGGGACTCCTCGAACCCTCTTAACTAGGGTTTGATTAAATTGATTTATGATCATATGTTTAAGAAAAGGGATATCATGGGTAAATTGTAGGTACCTCTTGTGGATTACCCTGCTAATTCCCATTATAATGAAGCTTTTCTTGCTTCTCCCCAAGCTAAATCTACAAATTTCTAGGCTTTGAAGCTTGATACGGATGTTACAAAGCCCAATATGGGTGGCAAGATAGTGGACATGTTGCAAGTGTAGGGAATGAGGATCATGAACCCTAATAGAATTTGTGGGACCAAAGAGAAGATCAGATGTTCTAAGTGTTTGTGTTCTAAGATGGCTAAAGTGGAAAATATCCATTTATAAATTGAAGAGTCATATTTGGATGATTTTGTTTTGACCAAAAATAAGATGAAACTTTTGGGTGAGACTTTGGTGAGGAAGAAGACTAGACCCTAGGAGGCTCCAAATTCACTGAGTTTAGGAAGAGAGTTGGAGAAAGAGTTTTTGAGGTTCCTGATCAAAACTCTTAAAGTTATTTCTTGCGCTAAGGAACTCAAAGCAAGGATGGATTGGGATAATTGGGATCCAAAAAAATCTAAGATACAAAAGGAGTCTAAAGGAAATAAAATTCTGATTTGAGGTCCTTCCTATCTATCCCCACTCTTTTTGTGTTCTTCGGCTTAGTAGGCTTTAGGCCTATTTTTGCGGATGGTTCTTGAGAGTGGTTGGTTATTTTGTGTTGGGAGGGTTGGTCCTTGTAATTAAGTTGATTTTGTGTTTAGAGGATCTTTGCATTCTCTAGTCCTCCCTAGTCTTTCTTTCTCTCCTTTTTCCCTATGAGGATTGCTCTACTGGTTGTTGAACCCTTGGTGTGGGTTAGCTTGTTCTTGGTTCTCTCTTAGTATTTTTATTAAAAGTAGTTGCTTCCCTTGTATAGGTTTTAGTATCCTCTAAAAGCCTCTTCCTTTACCCAATAAAAAAAATATATGTTATTATAATTGTAAAATTTTTATGTTGTCCTCTCCTTTTGAAGATAGCGTATATACAAATTCCCATAACCATGAGTTACAACACAAGATAAACTATATGGCATGTTTTTATAGGGTAAGAAAATGGTAGTACAAAATCCATATATTTTTGAAATGTTTTAGCTTGCATCAATTGTGCTCTTCATCACCCAAAATATGTAAGAACAATTGCTCTTTCCCACAAGATTAGTGTATTTCATAAAATCATCATAGAAGCTTTATTTTGCTAATATCATACATTAAACTAGGAGACATGAATTCAAACCAAGGTAATGCATTGTATTCAATCTAACAATATACCATATTGATATTTCCTATTTGATTCATTAATATATGTTACAAATCACATCCCACTATCATCCATGTTATTCCAAAAGTCCTTCTAGAGTCTAGATTTTTTAAAGGGTAAAAAAAGTAAGCATTACATCCCCATATTTTTATAAGAACTTCCTCCTAGATGTTAACTATAAAGTTGTGTTAAATTTTATCATCAACCTAATAACATATACATATGCGAATAGACAAGTGATACAATACATTTTATTCATGATTATGATATATTCTCCTAAGTTAGATGAAGGGATCATTAACTTCTAAGTTTTATATGTTTGTATACATTTTTCATTTGATTTAGTCATGTCATTATAATTTCATGTGTACATATCTAACTGTTATCATTTTGTTATAAATGTACAACAAATGCATTCTTTTCTTGTATCATATACTTTTTAATCTAAATATATTCTTATTCTTAAATAAATTCTAACTTCATAATTTAGGATAGAGTCTATAGAAAATACTTTTTGGTGACATTCCAATGAAACTATGATAACCATTTTATAAGTAAATTCTATCATACATAGAAATTTATTAGTTTGTGACATTAGAAATTAAATTAGAAGAAAAATATAGACATATTTAAGTGCATACATAAACTTACATACAATAATATTTTCAACTAGATATTTTTTTCTTATTATACAATCAACCTTGTTGTATTATACATGCCTAAAACATACTCATCAAAAGGTTCATGCCTACTGGCAATGCAATATACAAATAATTTATGACCACTTGGTGCTACCTTATATTTTTTGGTGCCACTAAATAATATGGTGTGCCAATCAAAATGGGTGGCACATTTTCTATGGTGTTAACATAGGTTATGGTACCGATTATACTTAGGTACCTACTAACAATTCGCTCATTCTTATCAAAATTTTCTAAAATATTGATGAGGAAAGAAAAAGAAATGACAATTAATTTCAAGGTTGCTTTGGACTATGCTTTCATAAGGAATTGAGTAACTTGGGTAATTTCAAGGAGTACTAAACTATAAGGCCTATGCATATCTCTATGTCTATGCATAGTCTATCAAAATTTATTTAGTGGTATCCATAGCATCATCTAAATCCTATACCAAAACATTATGGAAAAAATAATTTTGATTCCATATTTTCTCCCTTAAGGCATCAACTCAAGGACAAATATTATATATAAAATTATTTAGGTCCAATAGGACCTATTATTTATTAGGTATGGACTTTATAAGAGTATTCACCAAAGTAGTTCATACTGGGAATATTTTATGGAGGGTTCAACCTATCTTTATTCACCATCCTTCCCTTGAGACACTGTTATAGGGTATAATTTTTCTAGTAGATATCCTACATAAAAGTACCTAGTTTGTCCTTCACTACCATCAAACCTTTTGTATCCTTTTTGAATTTCTCTAGAGCATGCAATACCACAATAAACTAATAGTGAAGTTATTATGTCATCAATAATATTAACTCCATATGATTATTTTTGAGTTTGTATTTTATTTTATAAATCATGATAACTAAGGAGCAGATTGATGATGGTACTAAATAACTTTAATTCTAAGATAGGATTATTTTGCACTAATGTTGATGGATCAACTCCGTGGATTATATTGATTATGTGATTGAATTGATTCTCCATCATTAAAATAATTATTGCATCCTTATCTAGGTTTTCATTGGTGTTATTCTATATTCATTTGGTGGTTGAAGTCTTCTCTCTTATTGTCATTCACCTTAGGTCCATTTCCAACATCTTCTCTCATATTGCCATGGCCTTCATTTGGTGAATCCTTATTATATTCATAAGGGCCTCATCCAAATCAAGTATCTATTTTTTTAGTGTGAGGTGTATATTTTGTTATTTCCTTCATATTAGGTTATTCTACAAAATTATTGGGTGTGACAAATGTGATTTTAGGTACCATGCCCTTGATGTACTTTTACTTCTCCTCTCCCTCATCAAATAAGTCCATGCATAACTAGAATATCATTGGTGCGAGGTGTATATTTTGTTCTTTCCTTCATATTAGGTTATTCTAAAAAAATTTTGGGTGTGACAAATGTGATTTTAGGTACCATGCCCTTGATATCATTTTACTTCTCCTCTCCCTCATCAAACAAGTCCATGCATAACTAGAATATATTGGTTTCTTGGAAATACTTAGTCCCATTTAAGACTCTACTCCCTTTAGCTTTGTTTATAATATAATAGTTGTTACCTTCATTGGTGTCATCTCCTCTTCATTAAAGGACAAAATTAAATACACTATTTGCCACCTATATCACCTTTTTATAGTAGATTTTTTGACATTTCTAGCTCTTAACATTGGTGAGGCATAAGAGATATTAACTTTATCTCTATTACCTAATGGAGTGCTTTCCTTTTAGTACTAGAATGATAAATTTACATATATGATAATGCCATCACAATGGGTGATACACTAAACTACACCTATGGCATGCCAACTCTTGTTGTTTGGACCATTGACTTTGTTTTTATCATGTTTAACTCCTTGGACTTCTCTATGCATTCACTACTAGTTTGACCAACATCCTATAGCATGTCCATTATATCCTTATATATTTTATATCTCTTTATACATTTATAAACCTCATAACCTCCCTACTAATTTTGAATAATTGTGCCTAAGTTGTTCACAATCAATGCATATGCCTTCATGATCATGTAATATTTTCCATACATTAGTGTCCCACAAATATAACTACTTTTATCTATAGTATTTAAAAATATGATAGTTTTTCATGCCACACTAAGTCCATAAATATATTGACCTATGAGAAAATCCTTGGGTGTCAATTAAGGGGATTTGCTCTCATATAATAACCATGCTCTTTATTTATGTCCCATATACCACCCACTAATTTGGTGATGCCATATAAAGTTTACTTACAAAATAGGATTCAACCTAAATACCCATTCATGGTTGTACTAAGTGTGTTTGTATGCCTCTTTTCTAAGGATGGTATTAGTGAAATACACAATGCAAAGGATAAGAGATGTATAGTACTTAAACTACATTTTTCTTAGATTTAGCTCCTTCATATTTTACTATAAGAAAATATGGTTGATGTTTTGGTTTTTTCCCATACTACCATATTGTATACCACCTTGCCACTTTCTATCATGATCATATTTTAACAACACTTTAAATACAACTACACTAATACTAACAATCTGTTAGAGTTAATATAATGTGCACTATGCCAGTTTGACACTTGTCAGTTTCATTGACAAGTGTCATGTTCATCATATAGGCTTATGCCTATATATTGTAACCATTTATCAATAAAATATAATCCCATCAGTTTCCCTCCTAACATTTGGTATCAGAGCAGGCTTTACCTGCCCTGTGAAAAACCTTGAGGGGGGATTTCCCTCATGGAAATCCCCCCTGCCCCTTATTTTTTTCCTATTTTTTAAAGTTTTTACCGAGGGAGTATGCTCTCCATCATTTGATGGATCAGAAACCAGATGGTAAAATTTTTTAAAGTTTATATTTTTTTTAGTTTTTTAAGGGTTTGCAGATCCATGGAGGTAGCCACGCGGTGTGGGCATTATCAAGCGTTTGTTCGTAGCATTTGAAAGATGTCAAAGTTATCATGGTCTTGACGGGGCTGCGGATCTTGAAAAGTAGTGTGCAGCTGGGTCTTGGAAGCCGGATGAGATTCGGGCTATTTTTTTGCCCCCTCTCTCCGTGCACAATTGCTGTGTCCAGAAAGATTGCTGCGTCAAATTTTTTTTGTTCATGATTTTTTTCATCCCGGAGGCTATTTGCTGTACTGTATCCGGGAATGAATCTAGATCCCGAGATAATGCGAGGAGCCCCACGATGTGATGAGGATAACATGTTTTTCATAGCCACAGGAGGCGTCGAGGAGGGTTCCAAAAATATTGAAGGCTATCATCTTCTGGTACTTCAATGTCTCCTGTAAAAAAGTGCCTAGGTGATATACTTCTCATGAAGCCCCTTAAATTTGGATACTTGTTAAACTGTCCATCAAGCCATTTCACAACACTGTGTACAGTTAAATTTTGAGCAGCTCTGATGTCTCTCAGAACCTTGTCATTTTTTGGTTGTTCGTTCACATACATGACCCATTTGTTTGCATTTATTTTCCCTCTATTCCAATGGTGCCCTGTGTTTAGAACCACAACATCAAACCTATGAAGATTCTCATCCAAAAACCCTGCAGGTCGATCAAGATGCATTGCAAAATCTGCTGATGAAATTGAAGCCACTAATGCTGTCTGCGGGGCTGATTTCACTGTGTGGGCATAACTGTTATGGATGATCTGGCCAGCGTGTGGTGCGGTGAGCGTGCAGATAGCACAGCAAATGGTGTTGCAGCAGCAGCCACCAATGTTCTCTATCCGGACATGCTGGTGAAGAAAGAGAGGCCGCCTGCCAAAGATAACAGGAATGGCAGTGTCGAGGAGGTTTTTCAAATTGCCCGAGCTGCAAACATTTGGGGATTTCGACTCCCCGGTGAATGTGGTTGGCCCGGATGGAGCTGTCGGGGTCGATGAGATCCTCCCACAACCCGATCGGGAGGGGTTTAATCTAAAACAATATCTTCTATTTGCTATAAATTCGAGAAATTTCATAGATCGTGCAAAATGAGATGGCTCCAGCATTGAGAGACTGAATTGCAGCAGTCGGTGGAAGTGGAGTGAAAAATTGCACATTTTGTTGTCAAAGATCCCGCACCGTATAAAATTACCATATAAAATTAGGCTTGACGAAACCTGTGGTGGTGCCGTGAGGGTTTGCCCGACTCAGTGCAGAGGAATTGAGGATATAAGGCCTGGATGCTTGCAGGTTCGGTAATTTGTTATTTCTGCACAGATCAGTTTGCCGTATTGCAAATTAATTAAATATTTTTTGGCTCAAGACAGCAGGAAAAGGGATCATGATGAGACCGGCTGCCAGCCTTCCAGAGGCCCTATTATGTGCGTGAATGACTGCGGCTATTATGGAAGCATTTTTTTGCAGTAATGACGGACAGAAGGAATAGCAGTAACAGCGCAGCTGGCCCACGGTGACGGAATTTACATGACGGTGGGCGAAGCCTTAAAGCAAGTTGGAAGTTCCGGCATATTGTTTTTTTTTTTTTTTCTCTCTTTTAAGTGGATGTGTCATAGTGGCCCACAGCACTCCCATACGCAGCATGGGCAATAGGAAAAGAAATTTAAACTTTTAAAATAATGAGGGCTATTTAAAAGTATGGGGGTTATTTTCTAAATAGTGGGTGGACCACTAAGGCACGAGCATTTTATTAAAAAAAAATTATGGCCACATGGATGGACTATGTGAAATACTTTTCTAACAAAGTATTTTTTAGAGTGGGGCATTTTCTTTTTCCCACATGCCGTGGAGGGCCACATGGCCTATGTAATTTCCCTTGGAGGGAAATATTTTAATCATGGTGAAAGTGGCTGATAGTAAAACTTAATTGGCCCTATGAGAGTGGAAGTGAAATGACTGATGGCCCATGTAATTCCCTTGTGAGGGATATTTTAAGACTGTTTTTCATTCTGGCTGAGAGCGATGCCGTCATTGAGCGATGTTATTTATTTTGCTGCCTAGAGAGGCATGCTATTGTTTTTTCAGCAAGTTAAAGGCCCCATTCAAACCCAAGTATAGGGGTATTTATAGTCGTTGGAAATGTTTTTCCGTGACGGACACAATGGTGGTGTCATATTGTAATTTTGAGGCTGTTTCAATTGAGTTTTTTAACCTCAAAATTTTTCTACCTTGGAGTGCACTTTTGGTTGTACCCGACACTCCCAAAGTACTTTCATATGTGATCCTTGTAACTAGTGATCTTGTCTATACACTTGGCGAATGCAATGGCTGGTTACCCATGCATTTCGGTGGGATGACATGGTCACCATAAGGTCACTTATACTAGGGACTACAGACAAAGACATCCTAGACTCTATCCGAGGTTTTTTCGGATCTACTTCTGAAGACTACAGACAAAGACACTTCAGAAGATTCTCTTCTTTTCTTCTTCTCTCCTATTTTGATCTATGGCTCATTTTATTGTATTGAGTGCATTTTCGGCAGAGATCGACACTCTTATATGGCTCGTATTAGGTGCATTTTTGGCAGAGACCGACACCTTCTAGATTGAGTTCACCATAAAGAGAGATTTGATATTTATGGTGAATCTAGTCAGTGACCTATGAGAGGCAACATCCTCTGAGGATGACCTGCAGAGGCAACAGACCCAGAAGTGGCTGACCCTGAGGCACCCATGATGACCCTGAGGCACTTAGACGGTTGACCCAGTGGCAACAGACCCGTGGAAGTGGCTGACCTTGAGGCAATAGACCGAGATGTATACACAGTGAATCTAGCATTATTCACAGTTGGAGAGCCAAGAGCACAGAGCACGAGCCTAAGTTTTTTTTTTTTTTTTAGGATAGTGCACTTTAAGGGGGAATGTTAGAATTAAAGTGCACTATGCATTTTTCGGTAGAGACCGACACCTTCTAGATTGAGTTCACCATGAGGAGGAATTTCATACTCATGGTGAATCTAGTCAGTGACCTACGAGAGGCAACATCCTCTGAGGATGACCTGCAAAGGCAACAGACCCGAAGTGGTCGACCCTAAGGCACCCATGATGACCCCGAGGCACTTAGACGGCTGACCCAGTGGCAACAGACCCGTGGAAGTGGCTGACCCTGAGGCAACAGACCAAGATGTATACATAGTGAATCTAGCATTATTCACAGTTGGAGAGCCAAGCGCAGAGAGCACGAGCTAATGTTGACTTGTTTTTTTCTTTAGTTAGGATAGTGCACATTAAGGGGGAATGTTAGAGTTAATGTAATGTGCACTATGCCAGTTTGACACTTGTCAGTTTCATTGACAAGTGTCATGTTCATCATATAGGCTTATGCCTATATATTGTAACCATTTATCAATAAAATATAATCTCATCAGTTTCCCTCCTAACACAATCAAATCTCCACTCTTGGTGGTTTCATGTTAGCCACTACTATGGCCCTTGAGTTTGGAGTTGCATTTAATTCCTCATGTATATATTTTGACTTGATGGACTTATTATTATCATATTCTCAATGTTCTCCCCAACATGTACAGTCCCAAATCTAGATTTACTAGATCTTCATTAATATGAAAAAAGAACATATATATCCCATCATTATAGTATTAGATAAGAAATAGACTAGTAAATATCCCAAACTTGTACAACTTTGGGATAATATTATGATAAGTAAGTCATAACACAATCACATGGGCATCGGTAAACATCATAGCCAACTTTGGGATGCACTAGCAATAGAGTAGTCAATCTTCCAAACATGTAGAATAGTGGTCTTAATTTCATGCTAAGGTGCAAGAATATTGACAAAATACTAAGTTGGCTATTGCATCCCTCCATGATGGTACCTTATGCGTTAAAAACCATTTGGATTGGTGTGTTATGATATAGTTCGCACTAGTGACATACAACTTGATGGCACTCATTAGACTTTGAACCATGAAAATAACTGAGTTACAATCCTCCTTAAATGGATTATACAATTGGTTGATTAAGGAAATAAACAAGTACAAAACATAGTTCATAATACTAATTTAATCACTTACAAAAATTTTATAGAGTGCATAAAGTTAAACAACTTCCTTCCTTTACCTAATATTTTCATGCATGTATTTTAAGCAAATATTATATTATCCAATCAACAATTGATGAATTTATCACTAACAAGTTAGGCATACCATCATATAGTTCATATATCAAGTAATTAAAATCATACATATTATTTGAACTTCATATATTATTGCACTATATAATTAGATATAGTTTACAATACAACCCCTAAGAAAATTCTAATGTACATAATTCATACAAACAATGCAATAAACATACAACTATGATTAAGGATATTTTGTTCCATTAAAACAAAAGAAACATGATTGACACAACTTGTCCCTATAGAAAAATTATGTATCACATCCAATGCTTATAGTTATCTAGGACAAACCACAATTGTGGTAGGAATTTAGCATCTTGTGAACTTTCAAGCCCCACAAGCAAAGCAAAGGTAACATAAAATAGGATTTTTGTTTACCACCTTATTAGATCAAATACACCATCATAAGTAGGTCATAACACAATCATATGATTATATGAGAATATAGGTATTGATAAACATATATAAATACATTTAACCATGCCCATAGTGGTTTGGTATGATGTAGATCACCATTTCACTAGACTAGTAAAAAATCACATAAAGACTAGGTTGTAACGAGATGATACCAAAGAAAATATGGTGCAATAACACAAGCACATGATTATGATGGTGTAGTTGTATCATTAAAACATTCAATAATCAAACCCAATTTTTCCAACTTTCTCATAAAATTGATTTTATAAAAGAATTAATATTTTTATTCTTTTTAATAAAAATGATCCCTTTTTAAAAAATAAAATAAACTTCAGAAGACCCTTCATTGCATATAAAACAAAAGCATCACCATTAGCCTTCAATAATTATTATTTTCAAATGTTAACTATTAGAATTATAGAAATAATTAAATTAATTATTGTATTCTAATAAATTTCATCAATATCATAAACTAATATATATTATTAGCCATGATATTACCATATAGGTAATATTACATATTTTTTTTAATAATATCTTTCTTGGTGGGTTCTTTTACCAGATTCATTCCAACCCATAAACATCACATACTAAATTCAAATTCTTAAAAGGAAAACAATTCAATATTGTATACCACCCCTTGTCCTTGGTTAGCAAATTTCTGATGACATGTCATCACTTGCTACCAAGAACTACTCCCTTGCTCTTGCAAGTTCACACTTGATGGTATCACCTTATTCAAACATGCAATATGATATGCAACTAAATGCGGGTAAATCCTACCCTAGAGCTATCATTAGTTAAAATGACCATCATTTCCCTTATTTTGGTCTCTCATTCTTGGTGGCCAACTTCCTCATCCACCTACGAGAGTACCTGGTCTTGCAATCATGCATAATATTAGTAGTACCATATTCTCATATAATATAACCAAAATAACAATTGCAATTAACCATTCATAAAGCAATTAATACTAAGCATTGCATCATCACATTTTTACACATAATCCATATTATCAATGAGTCTTGCCAAAGTAGTCTTGACAATCAGCTTGTTTAAAGTATAATCTATATGGCTAAGGCTAACATTGTATAATATAACCTTGTATAGTCCTACAAGCAATTATTGTACAAATGTAGTTAATTTATTATATTATTTAATTATGTAAGCCCTATGAGCTATGATTAATCTTGCTATGGTTAAACACACCTTATGACTTGTAGTTACCCTACATCCCTCTTGTTAGATCAACTTAGGTGAAACTTGTTTATGTAATTAGGGTTTTGGTATTGATATATGTACCCTCACCGCTCCATTCATTGTATTGAAGTGTTGTGAGTATTATATATGAATAACATAGTGATGATTTATAGTGTCTATTGGTGCATACTATATCTTTATTTGTTTTGTTCTTTTTAATATTTTTTGTATAATATTTGAGTGGATGGGTTGCTTATGTTTATTTTTATAAATATATTTGAAATCCAACATGGTATGAGAGTGAGTATGGAGCTTCATCACCTCTAATATTTCTTACAACTTCTAGAATATTTTACCTCTCAAAGCTTTATAGGAACCTTTGGACAAAGATATAAAGGGAAGATTCAATGTTTTTATTTCTCCAATTATTTTCATTTTTTTGGGAATTTTATTCTTACTCCAGATTATATTTTATTATTATTATTAAAATACTTTAATCTATTCTAAAAAATTCCAAATCCCTCATAATAGAAGAAGTATTTCTAGTTTGACTTCAAAAGTGTGTCTTGACTTCTTCATAGAGATTCAAACATTATTTTCTCATAAGGAGAACTTGTTATTGAAAAGGAGAGAAAATTATAATGTTTTTATCCCAGTTGAAAGATTTGATGCCTTGGGTGGAAGAAGGAAAATGAGGCATATTCACTTGTCTCATTTTAAATCTTGCACAACATGTGTGTTTAAATTGTTGGTATTTCTTACTGTTATGCATGATGATGCCCTTATTCGAGGGTATACCTGTGGACCCAAGCAGTGATGGTATTAGTCATGCTACATGGGCATGGCATAACGGTGTCCTACATATTGGTGTAAGGAGCAAAAGAAGAAATTTGTTTTAAATTATTTTTTCTCATAAAACAATTAGAAGCAATTTTAAGAAAATTGATGCTTTTCAAAAACTTCACTCTAAGGATATTTTGGAGGGAAAACTTCTATAGGTCATACCTTTTACATACAAAAGTATTTTGAGCCCCTTTATTCAAATCCCATGATTTTTTTAGCTTTTTGAATTCATAAAATTTTGTTCATGGAATTTGTTCAAGGACTTATTGTGTGATTTTCCTCAAGATCTATTATCCCGATTCAAAGAGAAAAAGTTTACAATATCTTATACAATCAAAACTGTGATACCCCTGCTAACCCTAAAACTACAAATATTGTCACAACTAAAATTGTTCATAATAATATCATAGATTTATCTGTTCACCATTGCGATGCTCCCCAATCACCCACCAGGTTTGGGTCTTCTTTCCCTCCTCTGGCCAATTTTATACCAAAACCCAACCCAATCCATCTAGCCTAGGAATATTTTTCTTTCCTATCAAAATCCTCCTTCCCCATGACCCGCATTCCCCTATTATGGAGCAAATTATCAGAAGACAAGGAAAAAAATTACTGCCAATATTGGCAGTGACAATAAAAAGGGAAGACCATCAAATCAAGAGAGAAGGAATAAAGAAATTGAATTGGATATTACCAATGGCTTTCAACCTACTATTATTTCATCTCTATCAGATCAAACAGATAATGATTTTTCCAAGGAAGAGGGAAAAATATCCAAGCCACTCCCATATCATGGCAAAGAGGTGGGAAAGAAATATTCTAAAAATTCTAGATGAAGATCCTCTCATGGAATGTGAGAGGCCTCAATGGAGTAACCAAATAGAGGTTGGTTAGATCCATGAGGAAAAATTTGAAGCCTAGCATCATTTTACTCCAAGAAACAAAAATTGATATTGAGAACAGTGAAAGGATTGGTAAATTATTATGGGAAAATAGTGAATATGTTTTCAGTCCTACCAATGGCTCTTTAGGAGGACTCTTGTGCATGTGGGACCCAAACATTATTGAGGGTAGACTTATATCCATTTCAGAAAGAATCATCAACATTCTATTCTTCAATAAAGACTCCAAACACTAGTGGATTCTCTCAAATATTTATGCTCCTAACAACATTATTGGTCATCGTAACCTTTGGACCACTCTAAACCAAATGAGGAGCAACTTTCAAAATGAACCTTGGATTCTTGCTAGTGATTTCAACAGCCCTCTCTATCCTTTTGACAAGCATGGGGGAGCTCCAGTCACTTCTAGATGTTTTGAAGAATTTTTTGATTTTGTGATTTGAACGAATTAATGGATGTTCACTTAAAATATTTGAAGTATACTTGGAGCAATAGGAGATATGGCAGTCAACTCATCCAGTTGAGACTTGATAGGGTTTTATTGTCTAAAGAAGCTATCCAATTTTTAGGTGATGCTACTATGATTGCTCTACCTAAAATAGGTTTCGATCAAAGCCCTCCGATATTTGAAGATTTACAGCTTGCTTTCTAGTTCAAAACACCTTTCAGATTCGAGTCAATGTGGCTTCAACACCCTAACCTTTGAACCTACATATCTGATTGGTGGAAAGAAAGTTTCTCAAGGCCTCCCTTAACCCAATTAGCCAAGAAACTTCACTTTATAAAGCTTAAGTTAAAGTAGTGGAATAAAGAAGTTTTTGGGAATATTTTCCAGGACAAACAATGAATCTCTAAGTAGTTGATGAATATTTAAACTAGTATTCATAATGGGAATCCAGACCCAGGTCTCAAGCAGGATGAACAAAACCTTCTTGCAGAATTCCACAATATGCTATCTAAGGAAGAAATATTCTGGAGGTAAAAATACATAACATTATGGTTAAGAGAAGGGGACTCCAATATTAAGTTTTTCATGCATCAACACTTAGACATATAAGTTCTAATAGAATGAAGGAACTCCTCAGGAGTGATGGTTCAAATATCAGTGACATTCATGAAATCAATTTCGAATTTGTTTCTCATTTTGAGAATATTTTGATATCCATCACACCATCCTCCCTCCAAGCCTATAATTCTCTTCTTCAAAAATTTTCTTACCCTGTATCCCAAGAATCAAATGATGATATTCTTAAGAAATTCACAAAAGAAGAAATTAAAGATGTCATATTTCTCTATGCACCTTGATAAGGCTCTTAGACCTGATGAATTCCCTCCTAGGTTTTTCTAGCACTTTTGGGATATTTTTGAGCATGGTGTAACCAATTCTATCCCAAAATTTCAAAAAATAAAATCTATTTCTAGAGATGTCAATTCAAAATTCTTTTTTCTTATACCTAAGTCCCAAGTAAGTAAATCCATCTTCGACTTTAGATCGATAAACCTTTGTAATGTCATTTACAAGCTCATATTCAAGGTTCTGGTCAATAGACTCAAGGTTATCCTTCTATACATAATATATCATTGCCAAGGGAGCTCCGTTAGAGAAAGATTCATAATATATGGTATAATTACTATACATGAACTTATTCATTCTATTTCCAAGAGCAAGAAACCTATCCTATTCCCGAAACATGATACCAGCAAAGCCTTTGAAAGGATTTCTTAGAATTTTCTCTTTGCAGTTTTAAATAAATTTGGTTTTCATTAGGAGTGGGTTACCTTAATCAAGGAATTCATAACATATACCTGGTTCTTATTCATTGTTAATGGTTCAAAAATGGGATACTTTAAAATTTTTAGAGGGCTCAGGCAGGGTGACCCTTTGTCACCTTTTCTCTTCATCATCATGGTTGAATCACTTGGTAAATCCCTTAAACAAGATTTCTCTTTGGGATTTATTTCTAGTATCAAGCCCTCATCTATTTCTAAGACCATTACTCATCAAAAATTTGTGGATGATACTATCTTAGCAACTCCGTCCTCAGTTCCTAAAGCTAAAATAATCAGAAAAATTATAACTTTTTTGAATAATTTGTTGGGTAGGAAATTAAATTTGTGAAGAGTAGAATCTATTTCCTGAATACTCCCATTCATAGACAGTTTAAGATTACTAGGATATTGGGTTATACTATTTCTCAAATTCCATCTACTTACCTTGGGCTCCCTCTATTTCATGGAAATACTTTAGAATTCTTATGGAGAAATGTCATTGAGTGAATAAAAAATAAGCTGGTAGGGTGGGAAAAAATAATGTTAAGCCAAGCAACTAAGGGTACTCTTGTGCAAGCGTACCTCCAAAGTATTATAGTATTTTCATGTCAATACAAAAAGTTCCTATTTCCATTTGCCATAATATTGAACAAATTCAAAGGAGGTTACTTTGGGCTAGAAATAAAAATCAGAATAGATTTCCTTTAGTTTATTGGGACATAATTTGTAAGAAAAAATACCAAGGAGGACTAGGCTTTAGGAAAATCCACAAAATAAATCTGGCACTCATGACAAAGCAAGCCTGGATAATTGTCATTGAGGCTCAATCTACTTGGATTGATATAGTAAAAAATAAATACCTCCAACAAACCTATTTCATGGATAGCCAACCTCTCCCTTAAGGTTAAACCCACCTTATGAGGGTAGGATTAATATTGCTATGGTTAAAACTACCTTATAACTTTTAGTTACCCTACATCCCTCTTGTTAGATCAACTTAGGTGAAACTTGTTTATGTAATTAGGGTTTTGGTATTAATATAAGTACCCCCACCACTCCATTCATTGTATTGAAGTGTTGTGAGTATTATATATGAATAACATAGTGATGATTCATAGTGTCTATTGGTGCCTACTATATCTTTTTTGTTTTATTCTTTTTAATATTTTTTGTATAATATTTGAGTGGATGGGTTGCTTATGTTTATTTTTATAAATAGATTTGAAATCCAACATGGTATGAGAGTGAGTATAGAGCTTCATCACCTCCAATATTTCTTCCAACTTCTAGAATGTTTTACTTCTTAGATCTTTATAGGAACCTTTGGAAAAATATATATAGGGAAGATTCAATGTTTTTATTTCTCCAATTATTGTGATTTTTTTGGAGAATTTATTCTTACTCGAGGTTATATTCTATTATTATTAAAATATTTTAATCTATTCTAAAAAGCTCCAAATCCCTCATAGTAGAAGAGGTATTTCTACTTTGACTTCCAAAGGGTGTCATGACTTTTTCATATATATTCAAACATTTCAAATCTTGCACAACATGTATGTTTAAATTGTTGGTATTTTTTACTGTTATGCATGATGATGCCCTTCTTCATGGAGAGGGTATACCTTTGGACCCAAACAGTTATGGTAGTAGTCATGCTAGATGGGCATTGCATAAGGGTGTCCTACATATTGGTGTAAGGATAAAAAGAAAAAAATTGTTGAAATTACTTTTTCTCATAAAACAATTAGAAGGAATTTTAAGAAAATTAATGCTTTTCAAAAACTTCACTCTAGGGCTATTTGTGAGGGCAAACTTCTATAGGTCATACCTTTTACATACAAAAGTATTTTGAGCCCCTTTATTCAAATCCCATGATTTTTTTAGCTTTTTGCATTCATAAATTTTGTTCATGAAATTATTCAAGGACTTATTGTGTGATTTTACTCAAGACCTATTGTCCCAATTCAAAGAGAAAAAATTACAATATCTTATACAATAAAAACTGTGATACCCCTACTAAACCTAAAACTACAGATCTTGTCACAGCTAAAACTATTCATAATAATCTCACAGATTTATCTATTCACCATTGCAATGATCCACAACCGCCCACCAGGTCTGGGTCTTCTTTCCCTCATCCAACCAATTTTCTACCAAAACCCAACTCGATCCTTCCAGCCTAGGAATATTCTACTTTCCTATCAAACTCCTCTATCCCCCTTGACCCGCATTACCTTGTTCTGGAGCAACTTCTCAGAAGCCAAGGGAAAAATTACTGCCAATGTTGGTAGTGATAATAAAAAATGGAAGACCATAAAATCAAGAGAGAAGGAAGAAAGAAACTGAACTGGATATTTCCAATGGCTTTTAGCCTACTATTATTTCATCTCTATTAGATCAAATAGACACTAATTTTCCCAAGGAAGAGGGGAAAATTTCCAAACCACTTCCATATCGTGGCAAAGGGTGGGAAATAAATCTTCCAAAAAATCTAGATGAAGATCCTCTCATGGAATGTGATAGGTCTCAATGGAGTAACCAAACAGAGGTTGGTTAGATCCATGAGGAAAACTCTAAAGCCTAGCATCATTTTACTCCAAGAAACAAAAATTGATATTGAGAATAGTGAAAGGATTGGTAAATTATTATGGGAAAATAGTGAATATATTTTTAGTCCTACCAATGGCTCTTTAGGAGGACTCCTGTGCATGTTGGACCCAAACATTATTGAGTGCAGACTTATATTCATTTCAGAAAGAATCATCAACATTCTATTCTTTAATAAAGACTCCAAACACTAATGGATTCTCTCAAATATTTTTGCTGCTAACAACATTACTGGTCATTGTAACCTTTGGACCACTCTAAACCAAATGAGGAGTAACTTTCAAAATGAACCTTGGATGCTTGCTGGTGACTTCAACAACCCTCTCTATCCTTTTGAAAAACATGGGGGACCTCCAATCACTTCTAGATGTTTTAAATATTTTTTTGATTTTGTGATTTGAATGAATTTATGGATGTTCACTTAAAAGGTTTAAAGTATACTTGGAGCAATAGGAGATATGATAGTCAACTCATCCAATTGAGACTTGAAAGGGTCTTATTGTCTAAAGAAACTATCTAATTTTAGGTGATGCTACTCTGACTGCTCTCCCTAAAATAGGTTTCTATCAAAGCCTTCTAATCTTTGAATATTTGTAGCCTGCTCTCCAGTTCAAATCACCTTTCAGATTCGAGTCAATGTGGCTTCAACACCCTGACCTTTGAACCTACATCTTTGATTGGTGGAAAGATAGTTTCTCAAGGCCTCCCTTAACCTAATTGGCCAAGAAAAAATATTTTATGAAGCTTAAGTTAAAGTAGTCGAATAAAGAAGTTTTTGGGAATATTTTCTAGGATAAATAGTGAATCTTTGAGTAGTTGATGGATATTGAAACTAGTATTCAGAATGGAAATCCAAACCCAGGTCTTAGGCAGGATGAACAAAACCTTCTTGCAGAAGTCCACAATTTTTTATCTAAGGAAGAAATATTCTAGAGGTAAAAATACATAGCATTGTGGTTAAAATAAGGGGACTCCAACACTAATTTTTTCATGCATCAAAACTTAGACACATAAGTTCTAACAAAATTAGGGAAATCCTTGGGAGTGATGATTCAAGCATCAGTGACATTCATGAAATTAGGTCCGAAGTTGTTTCTCATTTTAAGAATATTTTGGGACCCATCACACCATCCTCCCTCCAAGCCTATAATGTTCTTTTTCAAAAAATTCCTTACCCTGTATCCCAAGAATCAAATGATGATCTTCTTGAGAAATTCACAAAAGAATAAATTAAAGATGTGATGTTTCTGTATGCACTTTGATAAGGCTCCCGGACTTGACGAATTCCCTCCTAGGTTTTTCTAGCACTTTTAGGATATTTTTGAGCACGATGTAACCAATTCTATCCAAGACTTTCAATAATCAAAATCCATTCCCAGAGATGTCAATTCAACATTCTTGGTTCTTATCCCTAAGTCCAAAGTAAGTGAATCCATCCCTAAATTTAGATCGATAAGCCTTTGTAATGTCATTTACAAGCTCATGCTCAAGGTTATCCTTCTAGACATAATAGATCACTACCAAGGGAGCTCCGTTAGAGGAAGATTCATAATATATGGTATAATTACTATACATGAACTTATTCATTCTATTGTCAAGAGCAAGAAACCTGGCCTATTCCTAAAACTTGATATTAGCAAAGCCTTCGATAGGGTTTCTTAGAATTTTCTCTTTGTAGTTTTAAAGAAATTTAAATTTCATGAGTGGGTCACCTTAATCAAGGAATGCATAACATATTCCTGGTTCTTAGTCATTGTTAATGGTTAAACAATGGAATACTTTAAAAGTTTTTGAGGGCTCACACAGGGTGATCCTTTGTCACATTTTCTCTTCATAATCATGGCTGAATCACTTGGCATATCCCTTAAATAGGATTGATCTTTGGCCTTTCTTTCTAGTATAAAGCCCTCATATGTTTCCAGGCCCATTACTCATCAACAATTTGTGGATGATACTATCCTAGCAACTTTATCCTCAGTTCTTGAAGCTAAAATAATCAGAAAAATTCTAACTTTTTTGAAGAAGTTGTTGGGAAGGAAATTAACTTTGTGAAGAGTAGAATCTATTTCCTAAATACTCCCATTCATAGATAGTTTAAGATTGCTAGGATTTTGGGTTGTACTATTTCTCAACTTCCTTCTACTTACCTTGGGCTCCCTCTATTTCATGGAAATCCTTCAAAATTATTATGGAGAAATGTCATTGAGCGAATAAACAAGAAGCTAGTAGGGTGGGAAAAAATAATGTTAAGCCAAGCGGCTAAGGCTACTCTTGTGCAAGCGTACCTCCAAATTATTACAGTATTTTTCATGTCAATATTCAAAGTTCCTATTTCCATTTACCATAAGATTGAACAAATTCAAAGGAGGTTCCTTTGGGCTAGAAATGAAAATCGGAATAGATTTCCTTTAGTTGCTTGGGACATAATTTGTAAGAAAAAATACCAAGGAGGGTTAGGCTTTAGGAAAATCCAAAAAATGAATCTGGCACTCATGGCAAAGCAAGCATGGAGAATTGTTACTAAGTCTCAATATACTTGGATTGATATAGTAAAAAATAAATACCTCCAGCAAACCTATTTCATTGATTGCCAACCTCTCCCTCAAGGTTCAACCCACCTTATGAGGCTATTATTAATCTTTCTATGGTTAAATCCACCTTATAACTTGTAGTTACCCTACATTCCTCTTGTTAGATCAACTTAGGTGAAACTTGTTTATGTAATTAGGGTTTTGGTATTAATATAAGTACTCCCACAACTCCATTTATTGTATTGAAGTGTTGTGAGTATTATATATGAATAACATAGTGATGATTTATATTGTCTATTGGTACCTACTATATATCTATTTGTTTTGTTCTTTTTAATATTTTTTGTATAATATTTGAGTGGATGGGTTGCTTATGTTTATTTTTATAAATATATTTGAAATCCAACATGGTATGAGAGTGAGTATAGAGCTTCATCACCTCCAATATTTCTTCCAACTTCTAGAATGTTTTACTTCTCAGAGCTTTATAGGAACCTTTGGAAAAATATATAAAGGAAATATTAAATGTTTTTATTTTTCCAATTATTTTTATTTTTTTGGAGAATTTATTCTTACTCCAGGTTATATTCTATTATTATTAAAATATTTTAATCTATTCTAAAAAGTTCAAAATCCCTCATAGTAGAAGAAGTATTTCTACTTTGACTTCAAAAGGGTGTCTTGACTTATTCATAAATATTCAAACATTATTTTCTCATAAGAACTTGTTATTGAAAAGGAGGGAAAATTATAATGTTTTTATCCCACTTGAAAGCTTGGGTGGAAGAAGGAAAATGAGGCATATTCATTTGTCTCATTTCCAATCTTGCACAACATGTATGTTTAAATTGTTGGTATTTTTTACTGTTATGCATGATGATGCCCTTCTTCATGGAGAGGGTATGCATTTGGAACCAAGAAGTTATGGTAGTAGTCATGCTAGATGGGCATTGCATAAGGGTGTCCTACATATTGGTGTAAGGAGCAAAAGAAAAAAATTGTTAAAATTACTTTTTCTCATAAAACAATTAGAAGGAATTTTAAGAAAATTGATGCTTTTCAAAAACTTCACTCTAGGGCTATTTAGGAGGGCAAACTTTTATAGGTCATACCTTTTACATACAAAAGTATTTTAATCCCCTTTATTCAAATCCCATTATTTTTTTAGCTTTTTGCATTCGTAAAATTTTGTTTATGGAATTTTTTCAAGGACTTATTGTGTGATTTTCCTCAAGACCTATTGTCTCGATTCAAAGAGAAAAATTTAAAATATATTATAAAATTAAAATTGTGATACCCCTGTTGACCCTAAAACTATAGATATTGTCACAGCTAAAACTATTCATAATAATCTCATCGATTTATATGTTCACCATTGCGATGCTCCCCAATCACCCACCAAGTCTGGGCCTTCTTTCCCTCCTTCGACCAATTTTCTACCAAAATCTAGCCTAGGAATATTTTACTTTCCTATAAAATTCCTTTATCCTTCTTGACCCACATTCCACTATTCTGGAGCAACTTATTAGAAGCCAAGGGAAACAATTACTACCAATGTTGACAGTGACAATAAAAAAGGAAGACCATCAAATCAAGAGAGAAGGAAGAAAGAAATTGAATTGGATATTTTCAATGAATTTTAGCCTACTTTTCTTTCATCTCTATCAGATCAAACAAACACTTATTTTCCCAAGGAAGAGGGGAAAATATCCAAACCACTCCCATATCATGGCAAAGGGGTGGGAAAGAAATCTTCCAAAAATTCTAGATGAAGATCCTCTCATGGAATGTGAGAGGCCTCAATGGAGTAACCAAATAGAGGTTTGTTATATCCATGAGGAAAACTCTAAAGCCTAGCATTATTTTATTCCAAGAAAAAAAAATGATATTGAGAACAGTGAAAAAAGGATTGGTAAATTACTATGGGAAAATAGTGAGTATGTTTTTAGTCCTACCAATGGCTCTTCAGGAGGACTCCTATGCATGTTGGACCCAAACATTATTGAGGGCAAACTTATATCCATTTAAGAAAGAATAATAAAAATTCTATTTTTCAATAAAGACTCCAAACACTAGTGGATTATCTCAAATATTTATGCTCCTAACAACATTACTAGTCATCATAAAATTTGGATAACTCTAAACCAAATGAGGAGAAACTTTCAAAATGAACCTTAGATGCTTGCTGGTGATTTCAACAACTATCTCTATATTTTTGAAAATAATGGGGGAGCTCCAGTCACTTCTATATGTTTTGAAGAATTTTTTATTTTTTGATTTGAACGAATTAATGGATGTTCACTTAAAATGTTCAAAGTATACTTGGAGCAATAGGAGATATGACAGTCAACTCATCCAGTTGAGACTTGACAGGGTCTTATTGTCTAAAGAAACTATCCAATTTTTAGGTGTTGATATTTTGAATGCTCTCCCAAAAATAGGTTTTGATCAGAGCCCTCTGATATTTGAAGGTTTACAACCTGTTATCCAGTTCAAAACACCTTTTAGATTTGATTCAATGTGACTTCAACACCCTGAACTTTGAACCTACATCTCTGATTGGTGGAAATAAATTTTCTCAAGGCCTCCCTTAACCCAATTAGCCAAGAAACTTCACTTTATAAAGCTTAAGTTAAATTAGTGAAATAAATAAGTTTTTGGAAATATTTTGTAGGACAAACAATGAATCTTTGAGCACCTGGTGAATATTGAAACTAGTATTTAGAATGGGAATCTAAACCTAGGTCTCAGGCAGGATGAACAAAACCTTCTTGTAGAATTCCACAATTTGCTATCTAAGGAAGAAATATTATGGAGGCAAAAATCCAGAGCATTGTGGTTAAAATAAGGGGACTCCAACACTAAGTTTTTTCATGCATCAACACTCAAAAAAATAAGTTCTAACAAAATCAGGGAACTCCTCAGGAGTGATGGTTTGAGCATCAATGACATTCATGAAATCATGTCTGAATTTGTTTCTCATTTTGAAAATATTTTGGGACCCATCGCACCATCCTCCCTCCAAGCCTATAATGCTCTTCTTCAAAATATTCCTTACCTTGTATCACAAGAATCAAATGATGATCTTCTTGGAAAATTTAAAAAAGAAGAAATTAAATATGGCATGTTTCTGTAGTTAGCAGAACTCTCTGAATAATGCAAAGGAAATAAGCTTTGATTAATATCAACTAACTTAGATTAGAAAAATTAAGCTAGTTATATAGATTACATAACAATTTCTTTAGCATATAATACGCTAACAATACACGTTAGGAGAAATGTGTAGCTAACTATTAACCTAAGTAGAGAGTTCTACCTAAAAAACTAACCTAAATATCTAACTTAGGATATTTAGGTATTTACTCTAGGTTAACCAGTAGATATTTAGAACAATAAATATCTCATGGTATGTAGTAAAAAGTAAATGTAATAATCTATGTAGTATAATGCAATATACTACCTATTTTACCCTAACATCCCCCCTTTATTACATTAATTTGATATGCAAAGTCTACTTTGGAACAACTCAAAGTTGACATGTCCAAGTGCCTTTGTGAAGATGTCAACAACCTGTTCGTCGATGGGAATGTATTGGAGCTTGATCCTGTGTTTAGGAAGTTCATAACGAATGAAATGACAATCTTTGTCAATATGCTTTGTGCATTCATGATGGTCTGGATTCTTGACCAAGTTCAAAACACCTAAGTTGTCACAAAACATGTGAATAGGAACTTTCTTTGGTAGGCCCATGGTAGCCAAGATGTGACTTAACCATATCGCTTCACACACAACTCCACGTGCAGCGTGATATTCTGCCTCAGTTGAAGATAAAGCAACCACTTGTTGCTTTTTACTATGCCATGAGATAGGACCATATCCAAGATGAAATACATATCCTAATTTTGATTTTCTGTCATCTAGGGATCCAGCATAGTCAAAGTCAGTGTAACTCTATAAGAAGAATGAGTTATTCTTCTTATACTCTAGACCATAATCTACACTACCCTGAATGTAGTGAAGAATCCTTTTAGCTACTTTCGAGTGTGACACCTTTGGTTCCTGCATGAACCGAGAAATATAGTTTATAGCATAAGTAATGTCTGGTCTAGTATTGGTCAGATATATGAGGCTTCCAATCATATATCAATATAGCGTGCCATATACCTGTGGTGAGTCATCATACTATGATAACTGAAGCCCTGATTCCATTAGTGTTGCTTTGTTCTTACAATCAGTCATACAATATTTTTCTACTAAAGTCTTGACATACTTTTTCTGAGTCACCCTAAGATGATTCTTCTTCTGTTCTATCTCAAGGCCAAGATAGTAGTGGAGAAGTCCAAGATCTGTCATATCAAATGACTCTTTCAAGTCATATTTCACGTTGTTAATCAATTTCTCTTAATTTCCAATGATGATTAGATCATCTACATACAATACAAGAATCACTATTTCAGAACCTTATGTTCTTGATATAGAGATTTGCATTTGATGGAATTCTCTTAAATCCATGCTATAGTAGGTGACTATCCATTTTGATGTACCATGCTCTTGGGGTTTGTCTTAGCCCATATAATTATTTGACCAATTTACAAACATGTTGCTCATGGCCTTCCTTAGAAAATCCTGGAGGTTGAGTCATGTATACCTCTTCTTTTAAGTCACCATTTAGAAAGGCACTTTTTACATCCATCTAATGTAATTTCCATCCGAACTGTGTTGCCATAGCATAAAGAACTCGAATGGTGGTCATCCTTGCAGTGGGTGCAAAGGTTTCCTCATAATCAAGGTATTCCTTTTGAGCATAGCCCTTTGCCACAAGATGGGCATTATGCTTGTCTATGGTACCATCTATGTTATATTTTACTTTGTAAACCTATTTGCAGCCTATGGGATTCTTTCCTTTAGGTAAATCAACCAGCTTCCATATTTTGTTTTTAATGAGGATTTATGTTCAGCATCCATAGCTGCCTTCCAATGAGGCTGACTAAGTGCTTCATAAACTGTAGAAGGTTCATTTTCATCATATGAAGAAATGTAAATCCTCTCCTCATCAATTTCCATATCATTTCCACTTTCTAAATCTCTATCAACAGAAAGCTCTTGAAAATCTACACAAAGATCATCAATTGAAGTAGATGCTTATGCCATTCTCTGTCGAGACATGCTTCATGTATTTGGACGATTGAGAGTGAGATTTGGTGGTGAAGTGATTTTGGAATCTCTCATAGTACTTGTATACCATTTAGGAGGCTTTTTCTGTTGTGGAGGAGGAAGTGGTTGTTGCTCCTCATCATCCAGGTATATTGATGTAGTGTTAGGTGTGAAAGCTTCATCAAACACTACATCTCAACTAACATGTATTTTCTTGGTGAATGAATCTATCAATTGATAGCCTTTTGAGAATTCATCATATCCAAGAAAAACACATTGTAGGGTCTTCTCATATTAACTTCTTTCTTTTCTCCTTAGGTATATGCATAAAAGCCTTACACCCAAATACTCGTAGATGAGATATGGAGGATTTCCTTCCACTCCATGCTTCCTGAGGAGTCATACCTTCAAAAGCCCATGTGAGTGCCCTATTTGGAAGATATATTGCAGTTGTTACAGCTTTAGTCTAGTAAATGTGCTCAATATTGGCTCCCTTAAGCATACATACAACCATTTCCATAATGGAATGATTTCTTCTCTCAGCAACTCCATTTGACTGAGGAGAATAGATTATTGTTAACTATATTTTTATCCCATGTTTCTATAAAAATGAGGAAAATTATTTTGACGTGTATTTCCCCCCTCGATTTGAACAGAGGTTCTTTATGAAACATCCTGATTCTTTCTCAACAAGCTTCTTGAACTACTGAAAATAATCAAATGCTTTAGACTTCAATTGTAAGAAGAAGACCCACATTTTTCGTGAGTGATCATCTACAAAAAATTGAAAATACCTTTTTCCTCCATAACTAGTAGATATAGGACCACACAAATCTATGTGAACTAACTCCAAAGGTACTTTAGCTCGAAAAGAGCTAGGTTCAAAAGGTACTCTATGTTGCTTTCCTGACAAGCAATCTGAACACACTGGTAAAGTAGATGAAAGAGTAGGTAGTCCTTTCACCATTTGATATTTATTGAGTTCTAGTAAATACCCTGAACTTAGATGCCCAAATCTCTTATGCCATAGAGAAGTGGCCTCTTTTGTGGTTACTTCCATTGTAGTATATGTGGAGGTAATTGCATCTAAGACAAACAAACCATGTTTGTATGAACCTGTTGCTATCTTTTTTCCTTTTTGAGTGATAAAGCAACGTTTATTTTCTTTGTCCACTTTGAAATTGACATTCATGTTATTGTCCAGGATTTGTGGAACTGACAAGAGATTATTTTTCAATCTTGGTACATAAAGAAATTTTTGAATCTTACATTCTCCATCTGGAAGGGAGACAAAAAAATTTCCTTCTCCTGAACACGATAGGTCTAATCATCAGCAATGGTTACCGATCTACCTTCCTGAGCCTCAAATGTTTCAAACCAAGACTTATCACCAGTCATATGTTTATTAGCGCCTGAATCTATGTACCAAATAGTATCCTTTTGAGGGGAATCTGTATGTGTCATGAGCACTTTGTGTGCTCATTTAGAGTCTGAACTAGAATCTTTAGCTACAACAACATGTCCTTGTTGTTGTTTGTTCTTGTTATTTGGTTTTCCCTAGCCCTTCTTTTGTCCTTGTTCATTGAGCGGTTTGTTCTTAAACCAACATATTTTGGTTTCATGAGTGTCTTTATCATAAATTTTACAATACTGCTTCTTCTTCTGAATCTCTTTGCCTTTACCCTTGTCTTTGTTAGAAGAAGATCCTTTTTGTTGATTCCACTTTTTATTTCCACTTTGGTTGTTTGAGAAAAGTGCATTGTTGGATGCCTCATCTCTTTGGAGTTGATTAGCTTCTTCAGTTTGAAGCAAATTCACCAACTCTAAAAAATTCATTGTCCTTCCAAAAACTTGTAGTGAAGTGATCAACATTCTATAGGAGTCTAGAAGAGCCCTTAAAATTATTGAGATCATGACATTGTCTTCCAATTTTTCTCCTAAGGCTTGCAGTTTTATTTTTATATCTGTGACTCTGCAAAGGAATAGCTCTACTGTCTCTCTAGATTTCATATGAAGAGTATGAAGTTGTGTTTGAAGGTTAAGAATTGTTGATTGATTCTTTTCTTCAAAAATGGTAGATAAGGTATTCCATGCCTCCTTACCATTTTTAGCTTCACTCATATGAGGCTGTATGTCATCAGTAATAGCTAGCAAGATCAATAAGAAAAGTCTTTTATCCTTTTTATCATAAGCTATCTGATCTGATCCTACTGTTGTGGGTCTAGAATCAGTGCTATCCACTATTCCCCACATCTCCTCTACAATTAAAATGGCTTTCATCTTAGTTTTCCAGTTAGAATAATTTGAACCTTTGATTAGTTGGCTCTAATTGAGATACTTGTTGATCATGGCCATGGTAAAGGTTTCAAATTGATATGACTAAGATGACTTTATCTTAAAGTATACCCTAAAGAGTATATGGAAGATTTTTAATTTGCTCTTTAAGATATTTAATGGCACCTACCTTAACACCCTTAACAAGGTATGAAAATTTTGAGGAAATTAAGCCAAACAAAATAAAGCAAATTAAAGGGGTAGGTTTTGAAAGACTTCTGATTGTGCTCTCTAGGATATTTAATGGCACCTGCCTTAACACCCTTCAAGAAGGATGGAAATTTTGAGGAAATTAAGCCAAAGAAAGAGAGTTAATCAAGGTGTTTGGATTTTGACCTTTAATGGGGAGCAAAAGAAATTTTGACTTTGTTTTAACCTGTGCAAGGTGTAGCACGATTTTGAGTGATGTTTGGGTTTTGTGAAATGCTTCTTCAATGTTCTATCTGATTGTTTAATTGCACACAAAAAGCATGATTGTTAGTGCAATAATCAAAACAAGAGAGCAACCCAAATTATTATCACTCTAGGTGTTGGATGCAACCGAAAATGCACCTAGTATAGTCAATTTTTTTTTTAAGAAAATGTGTCGAGTACAATCGAGAATTCACCTTTCTTTCTTTGAAATATCCCCCCTTTTCTCTTTACAATTTTGCAAAAAAATAGAATCACAAAATATGACTTCTATCCCCCATTAATTTTTACAAAATTGAAAACTTGAGCACTCCTTTCAATACAAGTCGACACACGACCCGCGATTGAAAGGCTTCCAGACCAATCGACACACGACTTTGGTTTTTGTCTTCAACACTAAAGCATGAGGAGCAAAGAATAGGTTCAAAAATTCTTTTCAAGTTTACAACAAAAAATTGCAATTTTATGTCTTATATCTCCTTTTTGAAGGAGAAAACAAAAGCGAATATTTGGTTTTGTTGCAAAAAAAATGACCTTTGTTCTTGCCCAATTTTGAAGTGTTTTGGTTTTGCAATAGAATATAAAGTTCCTATGTCTCTTTATCTCCAAAAAAAATTTGGGAGAAAACTATAGGAATTTTGAGAAATTTATTGCAAAAAGGTTGGAAGAAAAACCTCTATGTGATGCAACCAAAGTCTTAATCTCTTTGTCTCTTTATCTCCAATTTGTGAAGAAAACTAAAGAAATGGTTTTGCTTGATTTTGAGATGGCAAATTTCTAGGTTTGAATACTAAAAAAAATATTTTAATGATTAAAACTTTATATAATAAAGGTATTTGGGGAAAATAAAATCATCTAATTATTTTTGAAAAAAAATTATTTAATTTATCCAAACACACTAAATTATATAAAAATAATAATAATAAAATATATATATATATATATATATATATATATATATATATATATATATATATTAAATATTGAATAAACCTTAGAATAATAAAAGTTGCACCTTTTTGTTAGAGAGTCTTTTCGCATTCGAATTTTTTTTTTTGCGCCCGACTTTGAACATAGGACCTTGCGGGCTTGAATGACAGAACAAACTAGTAGACTGCATAATGAATTTGAAACCAAGGAGGTATTACCTCGTATTTGAATAATCCTTTCGAATGGAGTGTCAAAAAAAATTAACAAATCTCTTCAAAGCGATGCGTGTGGGGTTCGATCCCCCGATCATGTGTGCCTCAACAAAGAACTCTTGCCACTGCGCTCTAGGGTGCGAAAAGGAAGGGAGAAGGAGGGTCCGCCTTATTTTTCAACGTGGGCTCCGTGAATTTTTTTTTTTGTAAAATGGGGAATTTTGTCCCACATTTATCCTGTGGGTGCAAGATGTAGGGTTTAAGAAACCCAATACTCCCCCTTTCTAGCGACTACCTTCAGGTAGTCAAAAAACCACTATTTTGCTGCTCGATGGAGAGAACCTTTATCCTTCCACGTGTCCTACCCTCGATGCACCACGTCACCCTACCATGTATCCTGTTAGATCCTAGTCAACTGCCAACTCAATGTCTAGGTGGTTGTGCCACGTCAATAGGTCTAGTCAATAGGGTCTCAAAAATAAAGCCATCCATGTGTCACCATCATCGAAGGGAACTCTTGTCCTCTCATGGTGATGGGCTAGTCGCCATCATCGAAGAATGTCTCTAGTGGTCGACCATCTAAGGGCATGCTTACCCTCTTGATACGGTCGATCGATCGCCATTAGAGATTGTCCCCATGCCATGGGAAGGGTGAGGGTACTCTTGCCCTTGAGGCTCTCCCATGGGATATTCGACAGACCCACTATTAGGATCATCAATGGAGGTATTGGAGCCCTTTGGTATTCGTAATCATGATCAAAGGAATTAATATCCCCTACCTTGGGATTCATGCCTGGTGCTGCAGGCTCTAGCCTCTACGGGGATAGTCCTCCCGAGACAGAGGTGGCCCAAAAGAATTGGGAATATCCCACCTCCTCTGCCTTCGAGAAATTTAATAAAAACAATGCATCAAACTATAGGAGAAAAAAAAAATTAAAGTCACCAGTTGCCTTCGCCTTCTCCAACGAAATGAAGGTGCTCCTTCACCTTCTCCAACGGAATGAAGGTATCCCGATGCTCACTCTTTCTCTCTCCTACTACCTTTGGCTTTGATGCCAATGTAGCTAGCAGAACTTTCTGAATAATGAAAATGAAATAAGCTTTGATTAATATCAACTAACTTAGCTTAGAAAAATTAAGCTAGTTATATAGATTACATAACAACTGCTTTAGCATATAATACGCTAACAATACAAGTTAGGAGAAATGTGTAGCTAACTATTAACCTAAGTAGAGAGTTCTAACTAAACAACTAACATAAATATTTGACTTAGGATATTTAGGTATTTACTATAGGTTAACCAGTAGATATTTAGAATAGTAAATATCTCATGGTATGCAGTAAAAAGTAAATGTAATAATCTATGTAGTATAATGCAATATACTATCTATTTTACCCTAATAGTTTCTCTATGCACCCTGATAAGGCTCCGAGACCTGACAAATTCCCTCCTAGGTTTTTCCAATAATTTTGGGATATTTTTGAGCACGATGTAACCAATTCTATCCAATAATTTCAATAATAAAAATCCATTCCCATAGATGTCAATTCAACATTCTTGGATCTTATCCCTAAGTCCCAAGTAAGTAAATCCATCTCTAACTTTAGATAAATAAGCCTTTGTAATGTCATTTACAATCTCATATTCAAGGTTTTGGTCAATAGACTTAAGGTTATCATTTTTGGCATAATAGATGATTGCTAAGGGAGATCTGTTAGAGGAATATTCATAACAGATGGTATAATTACTATACATGAACTTATTCATTCTATTTCCAAGAGCAAGAAACCTGGCCTATTCCTAAAACTTGATATCAACAAAGCCTTCGATAGGGTTTCTTGGAATTTCCTCTTTGTAGTTTTAAAGAAATTTGGTTTTCATGAGGAGTGGGTCACCTTAATTAAGGAATGCATAATGTATGCCTAGTTCTCAGTCATTGTTAATGGTTCAACAATGGGATACTTTAAAAATTTTAGAGGGCTCAGGCAAGGTGACCCTTTTTTGCCTTTTCTCTTCATCATCATGGCTGAATCACTTAACAGATCCCTTAAACAGACTTGCTCTTTGGGATTTATTTCTCTTATAAAGCCCTCATCTATTTATAGGCCCATTGATCATCAACAATTTGTGGATGATACTATCCTAGAAACTATGTCCTTAATTCCTGAAGCTAAAATAATCAAAAAAATTCTAACTTTTTTGAAGAAGTTTCTGGGTCGGAAATTAAATTTGTAAAGAGTAGACTCTATTTAATAAATACTCCCATTCATATATAATGTAATATTGCTAGGAGGTTTAGGCTTTAGGAAAATCCACAAAATGAATCTGGCACTCATGGAAAAGCAATCCTCGAAAATTGTCACTTAGGCTCAATATACTTGGATTAATATGGTCAAAAATAAATACCTCCAGCAAACCTATTTCATGGATAGCCAACCTCTCCCTCAAGGTTCATGCTTTTGGAATTTTGTCATTCAATGCAGAGACATTATCAAAAAAGGAATGAGATGGAAACTTGGTTGTGGCAATTTTATAAGGTTCTAGGAATATGTTTGGCTTAAGGATCACCCCCTCATAACTAAGCCAAATTTGGCAATTCTAAAGCTCTTCACGAACCAAAACTTCAGAAGTAGAGTGATTAACTTTATTTCTCAGTGTCCTAATCAACGCCTTTGGAAATCCATTTTCACCAATGATCTAGATTTCAATTCCACCTTTGCTACCAGAACCCTTCAAAATTTGTTGTGAGTCTTTGTTATTCCAAACTACCAATCAAAATACAGTCTCATATGGAAGCTTAGTGAGGATGGTAAGTTCACGATTAAATCTACTTACTATATTCAAGATACCCCCTCACCTAGCTAGACCCCTACCAAGTATGTCTAGGTTAAAAAGTTGATTCCAAAAATTGACTTCTTTTCTTGGTTTGCATCTCAAAATAAAATTTAACGATGGATAAATTTAACAACAGAGATCTTTTTATCCC
Organism: Wollemia nobilis; assembly: GCA_028583015.1. Lineage (NCBI taxonomy): Eukaryota > Viridiplantae > Streptophyta > Pinopsida > Araucariales > Araucariaceae > Wollemia > Wollemia nobilis. The sequence continues at coordinate 3,043,453 of JAQPPZ010001870.1, forward strand.
CAAATATTTTCCTCTTTGCAAGTTCAACTGGGAATAAACCTTCCATATTTTCTTGCAATACCCTTTTTCTCTTTCCATTCTGAATTACCTATTTATTTTGGCCAACATTGTCTGGGTTCAACCATCTTCCATTGTCCTTCTGTTTGAGTAATGGCCTAACCCCTTCTTTAATTCCTAGTTAAAATTCCTATGGTCCATATGCCTACACCACTTCCTTTGGTATATTTGGCTGGAATGTAAAAATAGAGTGTTCAAAAGAGTTACCAAAGACCCTCAATTCATCTTCCTTTGCATCACCACATTTACCTCTAAAAATGTTCGCCTTGTCTCATCAGATGGGGCCCCCAAACCTGGTCTTGAATATTGTTTATTTGCAAGTTTCAATCTAAAAAAATGTGCCGTAGGATCTCCTCACCCTTTTTCTAGCAGATCAGACATTACTTGGATCCGTCCTTGTATAGGGTGGATAAAGCTCAACTTCGATGGAGTGGCTAAGGAAAATCCTAGAAGGGTTGGGAGTGGTGGGATAATTAGGGATGATAAAGGAAAAATAATTATGGTCTATGCAGAGAATATTGGAGTTCAAACCAAAAATTGGGTTGAGGTGAGAGCTCTTTATCAAGGTCTACTTGTCCTATAATGCTTTGGCTCTAGTAATTTAATCATGGAAGGAGATTCCTCACTGGTCATCAACTATCTCAAAGCTTCTCAATCCCCTTAATGGAGCCTTTCCAATATCATTTATGAATGCAAGAGGATTGTTAGTAGGTAATCTAATGTTATTATCCAACATGTGTTAAGAGAAGGAAATAAAGTTGTTGACTCACTTGCTAATAGAGGATTCGAGGAAGAGACCCTTCGGGTTTGGCATGCTGATTTCCCTTAGAACCTTAGGTTTACCAATCAGGATGATGATATTTGTTTACTCTAAATTTCCTTTCCATTTGGTTCATCGATCTATCACTCACATGAAGTTCCTTGATGTTGGTTTGTGTGAATGAGACTCACTTCATGGTTGACTGGTGTTGATATTTGTGCAGTTCTTGGAACTGGTTGCACTTGGGTTTATTTGGGTTTCTTTCCTCTCTCCATTTGGTTTGAGATATTTTTTTAGTTGCTCCCTTTTTTGTTTCTTCTTGGGTTTATCTTGCTGATTTACCCTATTTTACTTTTTGCTTTGTAAAAGGTTCAGGGTCCCTTTCAAAACCCTTTTCCATCAATCCAAAAAAAATTGGTCTACATTTATGGGATATACTCTTAGATTTATAACATTTTCCATAGTTATTTAGTCTTTTGGAAGCATACAAAAAATGATTTAGAATATGCCCGAGTCAATCCTTCCTCTTGCTTTAGGCTATTGAATCATCTTATGCATGAATATCTAAGCCTTTATTATTTCTTCTTTACTCTATTCCTTGTCTAGGTGCACTTGGAATTTTGTAATTGATCTTCTCATAGTTAGGTTTATGCAAAGTGTCTTTTTTTGATGAAAATTAGGTGACCCAAGGGTAATTCAAAGTTTCCAAACAAGGTAATATATTTTGTAAAAGGGAAATTTATACTTCCAAGCCTTACCTTATGCAACTATATAATATTGAAGTAGATTTTTAGAGGGAGTACACTTGGCTTCTCTTCCTTCTATGGAGTCATAATGGAGGTGTTATTTGGATATATGTGGGAGTATCTGATATTGGTGAAGGTGAATATGGTCCAGCCTATGAAGATTCTTGTGTGGGCATTAATTACATTTAGGTCAATATATTTCAAGACCTAAATAAATTATGAAGATTAAATAGTATAATAAAATGTATTCATTTAACATAATTGCATAAATACATTTTATTATGTAAGTCCTATGAGTTATCATTAACCTTGTTATAGTTAAATCCATATTATAACTTATAATTAACCTAAAATTGTCTTATTATGATAACTTAGATTAAATTTTTTTATGAAATTGGGGTTTTGGTATTGGTATAAATACCCCACCACTCAATTTATTATATTAGAAATTTGTAAATATTATTAATAAATAATGCAGTGATTATGGTACCTATAAATGCCCACTATATCTTTCTTTCTTTCATCTATTTTTTTCTTTCTATATAAGATTTTATTGGATGGATTGTTTATATTTATTCTGGCAAATAGGTGTGAAATACAACACATCTATGATAACAAACTTGGTAAAATTTAAATTTTGGAAGGTAAATGGATAAGGGATATTTTATATCATAATAAAAATGATAACTTCCAAGCTTGTCATAATAACACCATATGATCATGATGTAATACGAATGGTCCCATTCCAATCCCATGTAATTCATTCAAAACAAAACATATGCTATTTTATTACCTTTTTAATAATAACTAGAAGGATTATCAAAACACTTATGTTTGAAATAACATAAAATGTTCTTATTTTCTTGTTCTATTTACTTATATTTCTTTAAGAAATATCATGTAAAAATATTTCAAACATGATTATTGTATAATTATTTAGATTACAATCCACCTCCTTTTAATATGAAAAATCATAAACCTTTTAACCTGCATATCTATTGGTTTGTTAAAAAAATGCTTTCCTCCCCATCTCATCATTTCAAATTCTCAATAAGTCAAAACTAAACCTAATTATTATAATTTTGCCCCTCCATTGACTAGATGTGAAAATCTTGCTTCTACATTTTATGTGACCACTGTCCCTAATAAACAAAATCATGAATTATTTTTATGCATATTCTTAATCAAACTATTTAATCTATATTTATATCATTCACGAGAGTACTATCTTGTCTCCTTAAAATTTGATATTTTGTTATCATTCAGTTGCTCATGCTTTCTTAAGGAAAGCACTTTTTCATGCATACTAAGATATATACCTTTTTATCCATTTGAGATTGACAAATAACACCCTTCATAAAAGAATTTAATGATAGTATTAATATAATTTTTAAAGATAAATACTCTTTCATTTAATCAATAAACACAAATATTTATAATTTTTTAAACAATATGCAAAACTAATATTATCTATTGAGGATATCTTGGGAGGACATTGAACTACTTGATGCCTTAGATGTAAGGCTTGACAATCAATAAAATCTAGCTCATCTACATTTTCCAATGAAAGAACCTCAATTGAGGTTTTAATTGGTATATGATCATAGGGTTTAACGCACATACCTTAAGACACCACATGCGTGCATATAGGCTACAAGGGAAGGTATGCATATAAAGCAAGATTAAATAAAAATGTATGCATTAAAATGACCACTTACATAATTTATTATAGTATTTATGAGGGAAATGCTAATAGAATTTATCAAGCCTTTAAATAAATATTTAAACTATCAAATGAATACTTACTACATAATTTTATGCTATCTAGTTCTCATTTTTTATAGAAAAACCAACACTAGAACAAAGGCTTGAATGGACAAAATATAGACAATCATGATTATATCATAAAACAAAGAGATATGTTGTTAAGAAAAATATTAACATGGTTGTCTTAGACTTTGTTTGTCTAACCTCAAATGTAAGGTTTGGTTCAAATAAAGTCAAACAAGAGATACTTCAGAATATTATGAGGTAATTCAAAGTACAACATAGTTACAAATTTATATATTTCAAACAATTGCCAAATAGACAATAGAAGAGGAGAGAAAAAAATAAAATGATTGTAAGTACAACATCATATAAGACTTGAGTTTTCAAAATAACAATACAATAATACATTAATCCCATTGGTCATAAGTTGTTATTAAACTGTACACTTATGAAAAAAAAAAAGAGATATTTGCTAAATATTAGAAATTTTCTCAAATATCCTCTTCCCTATATATCCATCACTTATAATATAACATAGGCAACTGACAAAAATTATATTATAATAAATGCTTTAACCCATATTGAAAATATAGTAAGTGCATAAATTTAATCATTGTAAAGGAATAGGACAATATACTTTCTATTAAAGATACTATAATAGGTGTTGCAAAACAAAGGGAGTGCATAGATTTATCATAGTAATGGAATAAGCTAGAAATATTTTTATTACAAAAATCCCATTTTATGAGAGGTAATAACATGTTGATTTGTAATAAAATGTATTGAGATGTATGTGTTGCAATAGTCAGATATTATATTTACTTCATTTGGAAATAAATTTGACTACTTTTTATAATTATACAACAAAAATACTCCATCATAAAACCAAAACAAATTAAATACAAACACAAAAATATTTTTTAAAACTGTAAAACTCATCCCTTTTTTGATCTCATATTTAACTACTTAGCAAAAATACTTCTGATAAAACTAAAATAAATATTAAGAGAGTCCAAATATAACCACAAAGGATTTCAACATCCTTATTTACTATCAATGTTTTATGTACATATTAAGTTTTTGAACACTAGTTTCTACTTGACTTTCATGCATTACCTTGCTTTTAAAAATATTATATGCTAGACATATTTTTATCACATCACTTCTAAAATGCACACTTCTCGGCATAGATATGGACTTTGAAAATGAAGGATGTAACATTTTGAATGCAAATAATTCACCGTCTTGAAGATAATTATTGACGATAAATATTTCTTGACTTTAAACCAAATTTATGTTTGAATCTCATCTTAAAGGCCACACTTGTCTACTCGACCCATCCATGATAAGGTCTTCCTTGAATTTGTCCTTATTTTGTACTCTGAATAGTCAAGAATAAGAAGAATTTTAAAAAATACAAATAATTCCAATATAATCATAGGAAGGAATTCTACATAAAATATTTTGAGTGTGCTTCTTAAATAAGTGCATCATCTGAATACCATTACTCTTTTTTTTCAACAAGAAATATACACAAACTTGAACTTATCTGATCCTTTTGGTCCTTTTCTCTGTCGCATTATGGTGGTGCATCTAGAAAGAAATAAACTATAGGGTATTCAAGAACAATTTCCACACTACGAAGTCAGTGTTTCTGAGGGCTGTAGTTGCTATTGTTGAGAATGTGGACCTCTTTTATTTGGACAAGGGCTCTCTTAGTAAGGAATTAGAGCTTGAAAATATTTTTGGATTTAAGTCTCCTCTGCCAGTGTCTCCTAGGACTCACCAGTCTTCTAGGGTAGATACAATTTGGGAACCTCCCCCTTGGTTGGGTGAAACTAAAATTTGATGGAGCATCCAAATGAAATATATGTCCGATGGGAGGAGGAGAGTTTTCAGGGACTCCAATAATGAATTTTTGCTAAATTTTGTTGAAAATATTGGAAGCTAGACTAGCCACATGGTGAAAGCTAGAGTACTTTTAGAAGGTGTTTTGCAGCTAAGTTCTTTGGATTGTAGGAAGATTATTATCAAATTATATTCTCTTAATGTTATTAATATGGTCAAAGGAAATCATCTTCCAACCTGAACTATTTCAAATTTTATAGAAGAATTTCACAAGATTACTCAAACTATGGAAGTTGTCCAATTCAATCATGTGTTTAGGGAAGGTAATAGGTCTATAGACTTCCTGGCTAATTTGGGATTATCTTAGGATAACTTGTCAATTTGGTCGAATAACTTCCCAAAGAGATTAACTCAATTACATAATGAATGAGGAAGAAGACAATATGCCTTCCATGAGTGGGTAGTTTGGTTGTTGTTATCCTCTATGAGGGTTGCTGGTACCTTTTGCTTTCTTGGGTGGTGGTTGTAGCTTTGTTCTTTTACTCCTATTTTTCATTTGGAGTTTTTTATTTTTAGGATCCTAGGTTCTCTCGGTGGCATGCATACCCTTTTGTCTAGTTAGGTTTGATGGATCCATTTTGTAAAAGGTTTGGGGTCCCTTTCAAAACACCTTCATCCACCTAATAAAAAAAAATCATTGTTGTAATGATAAATTTTGAATTTTGGTAGTTTATTCTTTTTTTCTCAATGTTCTTCAACAAGATAAAGAGTGGAACTTTTTTAGAATTTTATACTGATAACTATATCGAGGAACATATCAAAGGAATGTTCTCTATAGTATAATAATTATTATGAACATTCATCAACCATATGAGATGTCTCAATTTTATGCAAATTTTTAATATCAATATAATTGAATTTCTTGTAGATATGGAAGTTTAGGATTTTATTTGCATAATGTAAGATAGGACCACTCGAAGCATTTCAATTTCACTAGTGAGCCTGAATTATGAAGATATGAACTAAATTTCATTATTTATATGGATATTTTAGAAACTCTAGAGGTAAAAAAACCTTATTAGGTTTCAGATTCTTCATTCATTTTTTTGGTAGGTAAAATTTCTTAAGTGCAGGGTTTAAATGGACCCAAACCCAAGTACATAAAATAGTAGCTAAAATAATAGCATAAGTTGACATAAGCCTGCACATTGGCCAAATGCAAACTGAATTAAAAGGACCAAACAATAGCAGAGAAGGTTGAGTGGATGCCTGACATCATAAACACAAAAATACAGCTTGAGCAATACCCATGCAGGGGTTGCTTAAGATAAGTAACTACCTGTAAACCTTGTAAAGGAGCTATAAAAAACCTATGCAAGAGATGCTCACAAAATATTAGCAAAAACTATAATAGATACCTGAACAAGAAGAAATATAGTATTCAAAAAGGCCCACGCAGGAACAATAAAGAACTTAGAAATAGTAATGGGAAGCCCTGAAGCTCAGGTTCCTAGTTATGACGATCTCTTCGTACTGCTCGCTCTTTCATCAAAAGTTCTATCACCTCGACCATCATATTAATAGTAACTTTGAAATAGAGGTTATGCACAATAACATAACCATTATTACATAAATTGATAAAGGTTTTAATGATATCTTGCTTAGTCCCTTTGAACTTGCTGAGGAAAGGAATGATACCATGAGCTTCCAGAAATGTCTGAGACATGGGATCAAGCTAAAGGCTAGATGGATCAAGAAAGGCCATGTTGGTAAGAATGGGAAAAAGGAAGACCACAGAAACTAGACACTACACTTCTTACTGCCTAGGACACACAATAGCGGATAAAACTAGACAACAATGGATTGACATAGACCAGGGTTGTAAATATAGAAATTTTTGGCACAATAAATGACCTTTTCAAAAGCTGAGTTGGAGTGATTGGTGAACCACTTAGTAATTATCCATAGGGAATAGACATTGGAAAATATAGACATGGCACAAGATAGACTACACAAAGGATAGGACTGGGATAAGATTGGGAGTGCCAATTGACTGAAAAATGATTCTCAAAATTTGTAAGATGCAAAAAAGAAGATCTCTTGACTTAATGCATATTGACCATATTTGACAACATCCAGTTACACTGCCTAGACCTACTAAGGGAATTGACATGCTTGCAAAAGACCACCACAATATAAAACCACTGATAAGGCCTACCTTGGAACATAGCATACTTCACATAATGGAAACAGGAGAACCAAACACCAGTACTGATAGCAAGACTAAAATTCATGCTAATAAAAAAAATTAAGCCATAATAATTGGAACCAAAGAAATAAATCATGCTAAAAAAGCTAGCCAAAATTGGAGAAGCTAACCCGCCAAAACCTATGACCACATATTTCAAACCAAATCATTATTAGTAGCATTTAAAACTTCTTGGGGAAAGCTTTATTTCCAAATGGACAGTGATTTATAGATAACTCCCCAATTGGTAAGAATATATGTAGGCCTATTATATTCACGATACACATGATTGATAGAGATATCATTGAATTTTTGGGACAACTTCTTAGCATCCTGAACAATGGTTCTAACACTCCAAGAGGACACACTATTGTTTTTTAGAGCATTTATAATATTCAAAGAATCTACCTCAATAAAAAAGGTTGCCTTTATAATTACTTGAGAAGATCTAGCCCTCTACACAGTGTATGACCTTCAACAAAATGATTATTTTGACACCCTAAATACTCAGCATAAGCCATAATAACTTGACCACTATGATCTCTGACAAGACCACCTGCACCTGCACTTGCATCCCCATCAAAGTTAAGTTTCAGCCACTCACTTGGGGGGGGGGGGAATCCAATGGCCACCCACTCTAGGATGGGGGTATGGAAAACTAGAACTGGAGTTATAGGGAATTTTTAAGAAAGAGAAAAAATAGACTCCAATCTAGAATTAGGATATTTGGGACAAGGGTAGAGCTAGGAATTTTCTACAGTAAAGGCAATAGATTTATTGACAACAGATATGGGATCCTTAGAGGAGGAAGAAAAAACCTGTTATTTGTTTCAAGCCATATTTACCATAACCTATGATAAAGGGTCACTTTCCATAAAGAAGATAATTTGAGATTTTTGAAAGGAGCTGACCATTGGATGAAAAGGTGACTCAACAAATTAAGAGGAACCCATGAGACATGAAAAGTGGACATAAGGTGATCCAAAATTGTCTTGTAGAAAGAGCACTCTAAAAAGAAGTGATTGATAGATTCCTAGGCATTCATGCACAAATAGCATCTATTAGGGATAATCATACCCATTTTCATAATATTATCAATCGTTAGAATCTTATTTTGGATGGCCAACTAGTTGAAATGAGAATCTTTTAGAATGAGATATTTAATCCATACTCAATCATAAGGAATTTGTACTACTTGATTATCAATAGTCTGACCATGAGCAGATTTAACCATAAACAACCCAAAATTAGTCTCTTCCCAAAAATGGGAGTTAGGGAAATTACTAGTGGGGATGACTATTGCATTTAGGATGGTTTTGAGAAAAGCTGAAGCATTAAATATTTGGCCATTAGCATTTGGAATATGAAAAATTTTCCAACTCTTAGAATTAGATGAAACATCAATGAAATATTCAACCTTGCTACCAATTAAAGTGTCTAGGAAAGATTGTAAAACAACAATTTCATTGTTCTCTAAAAGCAGTTGATTAGAGATCCACCTATAAGTCCAAAAGTTAATTTTACTCCTTGTGCCTAATTTCCACATTATCCCATTATGAATTAGAGATCTGGTTTGGATAAATGATTTCCATAAAGTGGAGCCCTCTTTGGATATATCATCATATATGAAATAATGATTTTGAAGATATTTTATGTTTACAATTGAGACCCATTCAAGGTTGTTGTTGGTGAAAACCTTCCATGCTTGCTTGGATAACAAGGATGTGTTCATATTACAAACTATTTAGAGCCCCAATCCCCCCTGAATTTTAGGGGAGGACACCTTATCCCAAATGACTAGATGAAATATTTTCCTGTCCTCAACATCTTCCCATAAAAATATTTTTTGAATTTGCTTAATTTTCATGTAGACAACAACAGGAACTTTGAATATGGATATGAAATAAACAAGAACACTTTGGAGACAAGCCATTGTTAGGGTGTCTTTGGCTACTTGAGAGAGGAGGGTCCCTTTCCAACCTGCAAGTTTTTTGTTAATCCTCTCAATAACGTTAGTCCACATGGATTCCTTCAGAGCATTGGTGAAAAGAGGGAGACCCAAATATTGGGTAGGCAACTGAGATATGAAACATTGAAATATGCATGCAATATTAGCTTGTCTTTCTTAGGGAGTGTTAATGAAGAAGAATTTTCTTTTAATATAATTTATTTTCTACCCTGTAGCCTCCTCCTAGGTATCAAGAATACTCTTAATGGCTTTTTCTTCCCACACAGAAGCATGAGTAGCAATTATGGTATCATAAATGAACTATTGGTGACACAAGGCTCTTAAATTAGATGTAGCCTTAATGCCTAAAATTATGTCATTGGAGCAATAATTTTTGAGAACTCTACCCAAGGATTTAGAAATAATGATAAAATAGATGGGGTATAGAAGATATCCCTATCTAAGGCCCCTATTACTAGAAAAAACCCTGCTACATATCCATTGACTAGGATTGAAAACTAGGGATTAGAGATGCAATTATGAACAATATCAACCCACTCCCTATGAAAATCAAATTTGAGAAGTAAAATAATAAGAAAATCTTTGTTAACTCTATCAAAAGCCTTATTCATAGCAATTTTGAAAAATATGGCAGTTTTTTTGTTACATCTATCAAAATGAAGGGTTTCATGCAACGTGATAACACCATCAGTAATATTTCTTCCTTTGATAGAGTTAACTTGACAAGGGTATATGATCTAAGGAATTATCTCTTTGAGTCTTGTAGCCATGGATTTAGTAAGAGTTTTGTATAGGACATTGCAAATACTAATGGGTCTAAAATATGACATAGATTTACACATAGGCCCTTTGGGAACCAAGGCAATGAAGGTGGAGTTGATACTTCTAGGTATAGATTTAGTTTTCTAAATTTCAATGATGGCATTGAAAATATTAGGCCCAATGATGTCCCAAAAATTTTGATAGAACCAAGGGGAAAACCCATCAGGGTCTGGGGATTTATCAAGGTGCATTGAGAAAACAAGCTCTTTAATTTTGTTAGGGGTGAGGGGTTTGATAAGATCCAAATTCATATCTGAAGTGACCAAAATGGGTATATGATGGAGCAATTGTCTACCAACCTAGGCAAAATTTTGGGGGTTGGCTCCCAAAATACCTTCAAAGAAAGATGAAGCTTCATTTCAAATCTCAAAAATATCCCTGATGATGGATCCATCACTTCTAGTTAATTCTTTAATTTTATTTGAACTTCGATGCCTTAGGGTAGTGGCATGAAATAATTTTGTATTTGAGTCCCCCTATTTGAGCCAAAAAGCCCTTGATTTTTTCCTCCAAAAAGTCTCCTCTTTAGCCAGCACATACTGGTAGTCTGCAATAATGTATCTCTCCTCATTTTTGAGTTGTTCATTGAGCTACCCATTCTGAATTTGGAGTTCAATAATTTTTAGTTTTTGTAAAATAATTTTATTATTTTTGAAGATGTAACCAAAAACTTCTCTATTCCAGACTTGGATATTTTCTTTGACACACTTAAGTTTTTAGGAAACCATGAAAATAAAGGACCCATGATAGTCAAATTGCCACCAGTCAGCAATTTGCATCCACAAATATGTATGATGTGTCCACATAACTTCAAATATAAATGAGACTTTGAAACAAAGGCCTTTCTCAACTTCAAATTGTAAAGGGCAATGATCAGATCCAACTCTAGGAAGACATATAAGAGTACCATCACCCATCATCGGTATAGCTTCTTGAGACAAAAAAACCCTATCAAGTTTTACTTGAATGTGCTGATCCCCAATTCTCCTATTGCTCTAGGTGTATTTTATCCCTTTAGTCTAAACATCCATCAACTCACATTCAGTGATAAAGTTATGAAAATCCTCAATGCTCTTGGTGGGCATCAGGTTCCCTCCCTGCTTGTCAAAACGAAAAAGGAGAGAGTTGAAGTCTCCAATAATAATCCGAGGAAGGTTTATGAAAGAACATCTCATCTGACTCAAAGTATCCCATAGACCCCTATGGATGAGAGTATTGTTAGGGGTATAGACATTGGTCAAAACCCAAGAGAAATTATTGCTTTTACGTAAAAACATCATATTGAGGACCTTGTTGGAAGAGGAAATAATTTTACCTTCTAATTTATTTGAGTCCCAAATACAAAGAAGACCCCCATATGTACCTTGAGTGGGGAAAAAAGCAAAATCACCATTTTTCTAAATAGAATTTGTGATTTTCCCGATTTTATTTTGATTAATTTTCGTTTCTTACAGAACCATGATAGTGGGTCTGTGTTCTTTTCTCAGAGTGCAAACAAGCCTTTGCTTGATAGTATTGTTTAGGTCTCTTACATTCCATGAGAGGATCCTCATTTAGAATTTTTGGAATATTTTTGGCCTTCCTTAGTTTGTTTCAAGGGATTTTTGGGCCTTTTTGATTCATTCTTCTCCTAACCAAGAAGATATTGGAATAAGGTTTTCTAGGTACCATTTACAATATAATTTTATGTTTCCTTTTTCTTCTGATAATTGATAGAGGGTATTCCCTTTTTTATTTTCATTGCCAATATCAAACAAATTTTCCTTGTTACTTCTAGTGTTATGGGACTGAAATCATATTTGTCTTCTTTCTCCACTTTGTCTAATATGGGACTGCCAGTTTCTGTATGCCCCTCGGGGTGGGGGTGGGTGAAATCATTCATTTTTTTGTATGGTATTAATAAAGGGGTTTTTTGAAAGGAACCCCAAAAACCTTATTTACAAATAGCACTAGGCAACCTAGGACAAATCTAGAGGTTCTCCATAAAACCAATAGGACTCACCTCACAGCCCAACAAAAATTTTAATCACTAAGAAATTTTGGGATAATTGCATGATATTAGCAACAATCAAACTCTATAAAATTTTATAGAATGTAAATGCATCATAGATATTAATAAACCTATTTGAAATATATTAATTCAGAAATAATTGTAAAATAGAAGGGAAAATAGCATGCATTCATAATAAACATGAATATTTTTCTTGGAAACCCTTGATATGAAAACTAGCAAAAACTCATAGCAACACCTATTTCTTTTTATTATTATTATGAACTTTTAATAAAGTAGTTACAATATATATAGGTATCATGTAGCATCGAACAACCCTAAACCACCAAGTGGTATTAGAATACAATGGGTATAAAACCATGGGCTAAAACCACCAATACCCGATAATTAAGGAGACTACCCCAAAAATAAGGACCCTACACATTGTGTTGAGCACAAGTTTTCTTTTCCTTGCAAAGAATAAAACACATCCAAAAATATCCCACTTGTTGAATACTTTTTAGTGGGGCCTATACAAATCACAAATTCAACTACTTTGGGCAACTAAGCCTATTGTCTCCCTGCACCAAGAAAACTTCTCAGTACTCACAAGCTTAGTTAATGAATTTACAACATTTTTAAAGTATCAATTTTCTATGTATTACATATTCTTGTCTTCAATTATGTCTCTAATAAAATGGTATTGTACTATAATATGCTTTTTCTTAGAATTATAATTAGAGTTCTTTGCTAGATAGATTGCACTTTAACTATCATAATTTATCCTTATAGCTCCATGTATGAACACAACATCAACACATATTCTTTGTAAACATACTACTTGCTTAATTGCATGAGTGGCTGCCATGTACTTAGCTTGTGTAATTTAAAGTTCCACTACAACTTATCTCTTGCTCATCTACTTGACTACTCCACCAAACAAGCAAAAAATATAACCACTTTTGGATCTTCGATGATCAAGATCTCTAGCCCAATTTACATCAAAAAAACCTTGTACATTCAATACCTTTTTTGGTTCAATAATTTTTTATAGTAGATTGCATAATTTAATAGTACACAAGTATTTAATTTTTTTTGCAACAATCCAATGTTCTTTCCCTAGTTTTAACATATATCTACTCAAAAGTCCCACTACATGAGCAATGTCTGGTCTTGTAGATACCATGGAAAACATCAAAATCATAACAACACGTGTATAAGGAACATTAGACATTTCCTCTTCCTCTTCTTGTGGTGTAATTAAAGCTGCAAGAGGTCAAAACAAGAACCTCCAATCACATAAAAACCACGATAAATAGAAATAAAGCAGTAAATCCCCCAATCATATAAGAGTTGTAATGGAAACAAACCAAAAACATATTTTTTTCTCATTCCTGGATTTCACCCCTTTTACAGTGTGATACCAAGGGAATATATATCCCAAAAGAAACCCTAAAATGAAACCCTAAATCTTAAAAGTCCTAAAGATAAGAAATTACTATTTTCTTGGGTAATTTGTCCTTTTTAGCCAGAAAACAACCTTTTTTAAGGAAATAACAAAAAAGCTCGGACAACCCTCTAAATTAATACACATCATCATATCACCCATATTAATACTCCTAGAAAATATCAACACCTACCTATGTCTAAGAGGTTATTAAATTCCAAATATATTTTCTTCCAATTTTCTAAAATAAATTAAATTCCATTTTGGGACACTAAATAAAGGAATTAGGGCCCGATACCATACTAAAAAATATTCTAGGTGACAAATTTCTCTAGACACATTATTTTCCACCTTAATATCTAGCTCCCCATAAAATTTAAATTTGATCCAACAATCAGATCAAAAGTTATGCCCTCTAAAAATAGGCTCTTGCATCATCTTGTGTCTTTGGACATTGTTCTATAGATAGCTTTACACCCAAAAAAATGGGATTCTTGACTAGTTTACAATCATGCATATTAAATATATTTAATATTATCTCAATATATTTTATCTAATTCAACCAGAGTGTCTTATTTTATTGATCCCTCTTAATTTGCATGTCCAAGATAAAATTTGTGAATCAAAATCCTTCATATTAAACTAAGATGGCAATTGAGACTTAAAATTCTAGATGATTTTTTTTGCCATTTCCAATTAACAACAAATCATCAACATACAATTCCACAATAATAAAGTTGTCACCAACCTATTTGATGTATACATAGTGATCAACTTTTCTTTGTGAAAAACCAAGTCCCAATACACAAGTATCAAAATTTTGATACCACGTCCTAGGTGATTATTTCAAATAATACAAAAAAATTCAACTTGCATATCAAGTCCTCATTTCCTTTCACTATAAGATCTTCTAGTTGAGATATGGATTTCTTCTTCTAGATCCCCATGTAGGAATGTTGTCTTCACATCCATTTTCTCTACTTCTAGGTCAAATGTAGCAGCAACAAACAAAAGAAATATAATAGAACTTAGTTTAGCAACAAAGGATAAAACCTCTTCAAAATCAATTCCCTGTACTAGTTTAGCAACATGGGAGAAAACCTCACCAAAATAAATTCCCTGTACCTAGGAATATCCCTTTACTACTAGGTACACTTTGTACTTCTTGACTTTATCTTCTGCATTAAACTTCTTCTTGAATATCCATTTGAATTAGGTTTCTTCTAGTAGACAACTTCACCAAATCCCATATGTTATTTTGTCTAAATATTTTATCTAATCAACCATGGTCTTCTTCCATAATGTTTCATCCTTTGAATTAACTGCCTCCATAATAGTTTTAGGATCATCATTAGTAATAGATAAAACAAAAGTAGAATTAACTATACCTTTTTGGTTTCCTTCTTTCTTGAGTAGATCCCCTTAATATTGGACTTTGAGGATCTGGTTCATCATCTTATTTGAGTCAAATTCTTCATCCATGAAATCAAAACTACACTTTTTCTAGTTCTTCATCTCCTAGTTTTTCTTCTTGTTGGGAGTTTTTTAAAACTCTCTAAATATTACATCTCAACTGTAAATAAATTTTCTAGTTTTAAGGTTCTAAATTTTGTAGTCTTTTACACCATATTTATAACCAGTAAATATATAATTCTCTACTTTATTATCTAACTTACTCATTTTTTCTTTTGGAACATGCACATAAGCATCACAACCAAAAAATATAAGATGTTCAAGAGAGGGTTTCTTACCAGTCCATGCCTCATATGGAGTTTTATCAACTAATGCTAATGTAGGTGATCGATTTACTAGGTAACATGTAGTGTCCACAACCTCTACCTAGAATTCCTATGCTAACCCTACACCATTGAGAATACTCACCTTTTCTATCAATGTTCTATTCATTCCTTCTACAACTCCTTTTTTTTAGGAGTGTATGGAGTTATCTTTTGCCTTGCTATTATACACTATTTATTCAAATTCATTGCTATAAAACTCTCCTCCATTATTTTTCTACAACACCTTTATCTTCTTCTCAGTCTGGTTTTCTACAAGAGCCTTAAAATCTTTGAGTTTTGCACAAATCCCAAATTTTTTTAAGGAAATATATCCATGCATACCTTGAGAAATAATTTATAAATAAAATACAATAAAATGATTTCCTAAGAGATGGAACAAGCACAAAACCAAATAAATCATTGTGTAAAAGATCCAAAATCCCTTTTGCTCTTGCCACCAAATGCAAACTTTGCCCTATTCTATTTACCATATACACAATTTTTATAGAAATCAAAATCTAAAGAAAAGTAAAAAATACCTTCAACTATACCTTTAGTGTGCACAAATCAAAGACCCTTTTCTTCGATATATCTCATTCTTTGATGCCAAAGCAATGTATTATTTATAGAAATAATAAGGGTTTTCTCTATTTCATTTTTAGAAACAACAAAAATATTACACCCATTAGTCATAATATTACCCAATAGTTTGTATAGTGTTCCAAATCAAACTGCTCTTGCCAACACCATTGCTCCTTGAACCATCCAATAGGCATCCTTTTCAAATACTATCTACATGTCTGCATCACTCATTCTACTCATAGATATCAAGTTTCTTGCCAACCTTGGGATATTTAGAACACCAATGAGGGTTTTAAACCTTCCATTTTTTAGTAATAGTTTAATCCTTCCATATCCTATGATTCTGGTTGTCGAGTCATCTCCTAGTATGACATCACCTATGTTATACTTTTCATATTCACAAAACCATTCTTTGTGAGGAGTTATATAAAAATGAACCCTTTAGTTGATCAACCATGCATCATAATCTATATGTGTACTCAAATATGCTAAGTATACATCCCCTCCTATGAATGTATTTGCTTTTGTGAAAGAAACATCATTAGATCCCTTACCTTTATCAATATTTTTGGATCTACAGTTTTTCTTCACTTGCTGAACTTTATTGTATTTCCATCATTTTCTATATATATTTTCTAGGAGATTTAGATCTCCCTCTTGACTTCAACCTGTCCCTAGAGTTATGCTTACTTTTATCTTGTGAATGACCCTTATAAACAAAGCATCCTTGGATAATCCATCCATGAATTTTTACCTCATTTCTTCTGATAACAAGGATGCAACCACATATTCAAACCTTAAAGTAGTTTCAGTAGTACTCTCAATCACCAAAATCAAATTATCCTATGAATTTGGCAAAGAATATAATAAAGTAATACAATTATCTTATTTAGTTATTTTAGTATCAACAGAGGCTAACTAACTTACCATGGTGTTAAACGCATTAATATGTTATTCCACAAAATATCCATCATTCATCCAAAGAAGAAACAACTTCTTTTGAAGAAATAATTTGGTTATCAAGGATTTTGATTGACATAAATAACCTAACTTCTCCCATAGCTCCTTAGAAATATTTTCTCCAGAGACATTAATCAACACTGAATCTATAAGGTATAGTTGAATAGTACTCTTTGCCTTCCTGTCCAGCTTCTTCCAATATTCTTGTGACATATCCACGAGTTTTTTTCCTGACACAACTCATTGATATCTATACACAAGTAGATATTCCATAATTATATTCCATAACTCGAAGCTCTTGTCATTAAATTTTTTGATATGGCTCCTTGTATTTCTAGTCATTTTTCTTCGTATTGGCTTTACTTGCGCAAAATCCCACTCAAAAATAGGTTTATCGTAGACCCAAGATACCCTTGCTCTTATCAGACTAAGCTAAAATTGATCAACAAAGGCATCTCCCTCAAGCTAATAACAATGCTATGATACCAAATGAAGAGATTTATAAACCCATTCTAGAGATATTAATGCAAACATAATTGCAAAATAGAAGAAAAACAACATGAATATTTATCCTAAAAATCATTGATTGGGAAAACTAGCAAAAAATCAGTCACACCTCTTTATTTTTATTATTATTATACACTTTTAACAAAGTAGTTATAATATATATAGGTATCCCACAACACCAAACAATCCTAAACCACCAAGTAGTATTAGAATACAATGGGTATAAAACCATGGGCTAAAACCACCCATACTTGATAATTAAGGAGACCACCCTAGAAATAAGGACCCCTCTCTACAACTTTTTGTTTCATTGCAAAGAATACAACACATCCAATAAAACTATCACTCAAAATAGAACAAGAAAAATGAAACAAGACAAAAAATACATAAATTATAAGCATAAATATAACATGTGGAAATAGAGCTAAAGAAAATAAAATTTCTATAATATTTTGTGCTTTCATATATTTCCCAAAATAGTTATAATTGTCAAAATAAAAAACATATCCTTATAGTTTAGAGGGTTTGGACAAATTAGATTTTTTATTTTCCTGAAGATCAAGTCACCATCATCATGATTGTATTATAATAATTCATTAGAGATTGAATCTTGTATGGACCGATTCTATTACTATCTAGTTTAAAAACACAACCAAGATATTTTTAAGTCGAGGAGGATGAACAAGGTAACATGCCCATAGGTACTTATAAGTAGAAAATAATGGGGTATGTAGTAGATAAATTTTGTAATGTATGTATCTAAGAAACACAAAGTAGGCTTCTCCAATAAACATAGCATGGAAAAATATTGAAAAAAGTTATCCAATAGATTTAAAGTTTTACAATAAAACTTTAAGGTTATAAGACAAATGTATAATGATATGTACCAACATAAAATTTCTCAAACTAATAATTTGAGCATGAATCTACAGTGCAACTTATTACTAGAATGAAGAATGAACTAATGCAGAATTCAAGAATCAAGACTAATTTGCAACAATAATTAAACCACACAGCACCAAAGCATAAGTTAAAAGGTTGTAAGATGATTATTTTCATGGTAGGAGATCAAATAGACAATTAAGGAAAAGATTTAAGATAATCCAAATGCTCTTATATTGATACTTATTCAACAAAATATCCAAAGAGTTCAAATCAAACAAGGACACAATATTGATGGGTAAGTGTGACACAATATGGCACACAAATAGAAAAAATTGAGATAGAATGAAATTATGGCATGCATTGAACCTGGTGTTCTAGCTCTTATAACATAAAAATTAGGAGTAATTAACATTAATGATAATTGGTTAGCAAATATTTAGTGGTTTTATTAGTAACAAATAAAAACGGAATGCTCATTCACATTTTAACTGATGGGGGGACTGGAAAACACACATCTTCAAACCCTACTTTTCATTAAAATATACTGGAAAAATACATCATAAAAACTTACAGCCCGCAGGATTTACAATGACCAGTGCTCGTCTTGGTCTTCTCTTCTCACTTCTACGCTCTAAGTGCATTCCCCGATCCACCACCATGACTATTACATTAAACTAGGTTTTTATAGAGGCCCCGACCCTCTGAAACATCAACTCACGCATTAATCGGGACACCAAACCGATTTAAGACCCCACTCCGCACAGTCCCTGTCACCTCTGAATCCGTCAGAAAAACTATGTGCACCCATCCTTTTTCGTCTCTCGCACTCCTGGGTAATCACCCACTTTTACTGCACCTTATGCCACGTGTCATCCGTAACACCCCTTGAAAATACTGCCTGTTGCGGTTCCCGCCATATTTTTCTTCTCCTCCGTCTTCTTCTCTCTCTGTCACGATATCGTGACGTTTCAGCCTCCCTGCACTCCTTTGCATTTTTGGTCACGATATCACGACATGTCATGATATCATGACCAATCCTGTCGAAAGCCCCTTGCTTTTGTTTATGTTGTGATATCGCGACGTCGCGATATCATGACCGTTCTACCCCTCACTCCTCTGCTTTGATATTTGTCATGATATCGCGACGTCGCGATATCACAACCATTCTGTCGCCTCGCCTGGGTCTCCATTTGACGTCGTGATTTCACTACCCCCTCTGACTTCTGCTTCCACCTCGCTTTGACATCGTAAATTTGTGACGTTGTGAAATCGTGACGTCACGATTTTGCTACTGCTCTTGACTTTTGCCTTAGCAAAATTTTCCTTGCCTTCTTCTTCTTCTTCACATCATGAAATCATGACATCCTCTTCCATCTATGCCTTCTTGCTCTTTCGGGTCACGATTTCGCGACATGTCACGAAATCACGACAATTTCCCTCGACTTATTTTTGCGCTTTTGGTCATGATTTCGTGACATGTCGTGAAATCGTGACATATTTCGCCTGCTGCCTCCATTCTCCACTTTTGGTCATGATTTTGCGACATGTCATGAAATCATGACATTTTTGGCTCGCACCTTCTCTCTCCTCGTTGTGTCGCGATATCGCGACACTTTTTCTATCGCGATATCGCGACAGGTTTTCCTCCTCGCTCTCCTTGCCATTTTTTGTCGTGATTTCATGACACGTCATGAAATCATGACATTTTTCTTCCTTAGCCGATTCTTCAACACTGGCTTTCCCACAACTGGATGCCTCTGCATCAGATGTCCCTGGATGCTCCTACATCAGACACTCGGGGTTAGTGGAGAAGTGATCTTCACTTTTGCATGGTCTGGTTGCTGCCTCTTGCAACACCTTCAGACATTCCTCTGCCTCTGCAGTCTGCTCCAACTCCCTCTCCTAGCCAGATAAACTTCTGTCTTCTACCAGACAGATTCTGCCACTGCTGCATGCTTCTTCATCTGTAGCCTGCTTTAACTCCTCCTCTTTGCCAGTTAAATTTTTGTCTTCTTCCAGGCAGATCTTGGCACTGCTGCACTCTTTTGCAGCCTTCTTCAGCTTCAGCTTCTGATGCACTCCCGCATCTTTCTTTTTCTGTCTTTCTTCATGCCTTCTGCATTGCTCCTCTTGCTCCCATAATTTTATGCTAAGCCACTCCTCCTGTAGGGCTTGAAATTGCCGCTGCAATGCCAAGAACTCTTCTTCTGGCACCATATCTTCCTTGCTATCCTGGCTTCTTTGGGGATGCATTTTTTTACCGGGTCCTGGCATAAACTACCTCACGTTCGATGAATCTGCTTGCGCACTCCGAGACCCTAACTCACTCTTCTCTCTCAGAACCCTACCACAGATCCTGGTGTAACTGCCTCACATTCGGTGATCTGTTACACACTCAGGATCACTAGCTCTGATACCACTGATGGGGGGACCGAGAAACACACTTCTTCAAACCCTACTTTTCATTAAAATATACTAGAAAAATACATCAAAAAAACTTACAGCCCGCAGGCTTTATAATGACCAGTGCTCGGCTTGGTCTTCTCTTCTCACTTCTACGCTCTAAGTGCATTCCCAGATCCACCACCATGACTATTACATTAAACTAGGTTTTTATAGAGGCCCCGACCCTCTGAAACATCAACTCATGCATTAATTAGGACACCAACCTGATTTAAGACCCCACTCCGCATGGTCCCTGTCACCACTGAATCCGTCAGAAAAACTATGCGTGCCCATCCTTTTCGTCTCTCGTGCTCTGGGTAATCACCCGCTTTTACTGCACCTTGTGCCACATGTCATCCATAACACCCCTTGAAAATATCGCCTGTCGCGGTTCCCACCATTTTTTTCTTCTCTTTCGTCTTCTTCTCTCTTTGTCGCGATATTGCGACATGTCACGATATCGCGACATTTCAGCCTCCCTGCGCTCCTTTGCATTTTTGGTCATGATATCGTGACATGTCATGATATCGCGACCAATCCCGCCGAAAGCCCCTTGCTTTTGTTTATGTCGCGATATCGCGACGTCGCGATATCGCGACGTCGCGATATCACGACCGTTCTGCCCCTCACTCCTCTGCTTTGATATTTGTCGCGATATCGCGACGTCATGATATCGCGACCGTTCTGCCGCCTGGCCTGGGTCCCCATTTGATGTCACAATTTCACGACGTCATGATTTTGCTACCCCCTCTGACTTCTGCTTCCACCTCGCTTCGATGTCTCGAATTCATGACGTTGCAAAATTGCGACGTCGCAATTTCACTACTGCTCTCGACTTTTGCCTTAGCAAAATTTTCCTTGCCTTCTTCTTCTTCTTCGCGTTGCAAAATCGTGACATCCTCTTCCCTCTATGCCTTCTTGCTCTTTCGGGTCACGATTTCGTGACATGTCGCGAAATCATGACAATTTCCCTCCTTGTCTTCTTTCTGCGCTTTTGGTCGCGATTTCACGACATGTCGCAAAATCGTGACATCTTCCGCATGCTGCCTCCATTCTCTTCTTTTGGTCGTGATTTCACGACATGTCGTGAAATTGTGACATTTTCGGCCCGCACCTTCTCTCTCCTCATCGTGTCGCGATATCGCGACACTTTTTCTGTCGCGATATCGCGACAGGTTTTCCTCCTCGCTCTCCTTGCCATTTTCTGTCGCAATTTCATGACACATCGCGAAATCGTGATGTTTTTCTTCCTTAGCCGATTCTTCAGCACTAGCTTTTCTGCAACTGGATGCCTCTGCATCAGATGTCCCTGGATGCTCCTGCATCATTAACTCAGAATACACAAAAGCTAAGATGACACAAGAAAACAATAAAATAAGATGAGATTATTCATGTGCATGAATGCACATGTTTAGATTAATCAAAATTTTGCTTGAAAATACTATTAAAAAATACAAATCAACTATCAAACCAAACCATGTAATCCTACAGGAGTTAATCAGCCCAATGTGTATAATTATTAACTTGTTATAAATAAGGACTAAAGCACCTGACAAGGATTAAATCTAAACATTCTATTTATTTAGAGACTGTTTTTGCAGATAATATTCCCATCCTAATACATGTTTCTCTATATCCAAATTCCATTAAATAAAGCTACATATTTGGTATGGTTTATATATATATATATATATATATATATATATATATATATATATATATATATATATATATATATATATATTTATTTATTTATTGGTGGTATCTATAGGTTAAGTATGGGAAAAATTTGGATAAAACCAATAAAAATTGTAGCCATATACCATTAGGGAAAACACTCTCTACCATAAATAAACACAAATTGACTCACTTTAAACATATTCCTCATAGTTTTAAACTAATATTTGGACTTCATAGCTTTCAACTAATATTTGAGTAGTTTGGGCTACTTCTTGTTGCAAGGCATTTTTTAATTGATTAGAGGAGGCTTTTAGAGTTAATTCTTGACTAAAAAAGTTCTTCAATTTTAGTCATTAATATATATGGGATTATATTTATTCTTTTACATATCATGTAACAATAATGGTGATAGACTCTTGGTGTTGAATAAAATTTTAAAAAATTTATAGTTTTTTATAATTAAATTCCATAAGTTTTTATTGTGTTCATATGATATATTGCATACCAAAATTTTCAAAAAATTATAATAACCATATCTAAATAGTATACATCAATTTGTATGTATATAAATTTAACTTGAATCAAACATAATGGTAAGGAAATTAAGTTAATGAACCCCACTCATAGAAAAAAGGCACTTAATTTTATGCAATAAGAGACCCAATAGATGAAATTCACAATTTGGATAAGTTAGAGGTTTGTGTAGCCAAGGTCTTCAGTTCTACATAACACAAAATATGAAACCATAATGACTCTATTTTTTGTTATTGCTATATTATGTATCTTGCAATACTATACAACCAATGTAAAGTGCATAAGTCTATGATTGTTAAAATTCAATTAATAATTTTTATATTTAAGACTTAGATATAAGTTTCATGCATAAGAGTTGGTTATTTAGTGGCCATCACTTATAGCACTGTAATTTTGAGCTAAATTCATTTATATAGTTTCTTCTATACTTTGTTGTGCATAATATATTTAAATTTAGTAACCATATTGACTATGAGAAGTCCTATTACAAAGCAATGATTCTTGCAGTGCATACAATCTATATAAAATATATAGATAAGTTCTCTATTGATAAGTATAGATCTCGACTTTACGAGGGGTCATGGTTGAGAGGAGACTGCTCACTGTGTGTCGGTCATAGAGGTTTCTCACAATAATCAAATAAAATAATATATATATATATATATATATATTATTAATATATTATTTTAAGATTTTGTAAATTCTTATTATATTACATTTGATTTATCATTACAAGTAAATCCTATGTAACAAGATCTTGGATCACCTTCCTAGGTCATGCATGCCAACAGGGTGATTCTAACTTTTAGAACTTATCTAGAAGCAATCAAGATAATCAGAATATCAATGTAGGCTAGAAAGCATTGCTACAGTTATTGTAAAATCAACCCCCCACTTCATTGTATGCATTCAATTTTGAACTACATTTATTTGTACAATATGATTTTCTCTACAACTTTTTATCCATAGTATATTTAAAATTTAGTAACCATAATGACCCTAAGGAGTCTCATTCCCAAAATGTTTGTCTCCATGTAAAATTCTTAAGTCTCTGATTATTGATATATAGTTACAATATTTATAGTCAATATTGGTTTGGAGCACGGGGGAGGAACGAGTGCTCGTCAATTGAAGTTATGAGGCAATAAACCCCCATTCCATTGCATGCATTTAATTTTAACTTATGGTAATAAGTATGTCACCATAGATATAATATGAGAAGCCAACACCATGGTGGGTCATTCTAGCTACAATTAACCATAACATATATATCAATATGTGTTACCCATTGATCTAAATATTTTGATTTCACTGAAAAGAGCACTGGCAATTCACCTCCTTTATAAATGTATAAAATCATGTATGAATTTATTTATCCTTGAGAAAGACCTCGAGGATATTTTCATAGGCTCTCACTAATTTATTTGCTAATTTTGATCAAACTCTTCTAGGGGTAGCTCAACCACTTTCCTTTCCTAAATTCTTGTCTTATTGTTGTGATTATTTGATTGGTAGATTTGGAATATTTCTATTCTTAGCCTTAATATTATTGAAAGAATTTATATTTATCCTAGAAAGAGTGAAAATGTGGTCTTTATTATCTTATTATATTTTTCAAAGGTGGTTCCTTTTATTATATTATATGCTTTTAAGAGATTGATTTTTCTTAAGTTGTCCTTATTAAGAATATAATATGTTAACTTACTACTTCTAGGATCTTATAAAAAGTTATATTTATGGTAAGGATTATTTTTGTATATATATATATATTGTGTACCACAAGAATAATTAAAAATTAAATATCTTTTCAATATGAAGGAGATGAATACATAAACAATAATTATGATTCTACATGTCAAAACCCATCTTGTCTTCCATTGAAGCTCATAAGAAGCAATATTAATAATGTATGATATTTTTATCTTATGAAGATGGAGTTATTTACAAGAAGTAGAAAGTGAAGTCATATAGAGAGTTGGATGGTCCCACATGTGAATGATCACTTTTGTAAGAGAATCAAAGATTGTGTTGGACAATAAGTTTTTCAAAGATATGATGGATATAATGATACTAATATATATATAAATATAGTTTTATCCATATTTAATCCATTTATTATATATTTTTAATCTATCTTAAAAGAAAAACAATCCAACAAAGAAATATACAAAAATTGATGCAAAAAGTAAAATCAAAATATGAAGAAAAAAGTCTTAATCAAACAAATGAATAATGATTGTTTCATATCATTAATAGAACTACTCATATAGGCTAATATGAGCGACATGTATTAGATTATAACAAATGAGTGTTATGATCAAGCATCAAAAGGTAACTAGAAGGGACAACCCAAATCCATGTCTTAACATGTTCTGGACAATATAGCATAGTATGTATGGCATAGTGTGTATATCAATTCCTTAAAGGTGTATTATCTTATATTCTTAAATTAAGTTGTTGTTGTATACTTCTATATATTTGAGTTGCTTCCTAAGGGTTTCTATCCCCATATCATCCATCATTTATTAAGTTGTATAATATTTTTTTATGATGATTTAATAGTTGGAACAAGATTTTTGCCTCCAAGGATAAATTAAGTATTGGTTTCATTAAAAAACAATTTAAAATTTAAAAAATGTTAATAATAAAAATAATATTAAACTAGAGATCAACCATTTCCACCATGGATGTATGATAATGTATATAACTCCTTTTTAGTAGTATGACTATCTAATCATATTCATCATCATCCTATACTATTTGAGTGTGAATATTATATGCTAACTCTTATTGTATATCCATCATTAAATTTTGATCCAATGATTTAAAAAAAACCTTTGCATCATCTAGGTTTCACTATTCCAACATGCATTTTTTATTATTAAACATTCCTCTCGAAACCATTTCATGTAATCAATTAGTCATTTCCAAAAACCCACAATTTCTTACATGTAATTAAGCTATTTTTATAATATTTTCTCTTGTGAATAAATGAGTTTAATCTATATTACAACAATATTTTGACTATAAGTATTTTGGTTAAAGTGTTTGATAATTGCAATTAGGCAATTTATTAGATGTAATTCATCTATTATTTATAATATTGCCTCTTATGAATTACTCAATCTAACCTAGATAAGGGCATACTAAGATTTGGATTATATATATTTGTTTTATGGGTATTTTGGTTAAAGTATTTGATGAATCCCAATCAAGAAAATATTTATTAGTTATGTACCCACTTAATTTGTAGTAGGCTTTATGGGTTTTTTAGATTTTCATGAATGTTTAAGTAATTCTTGTTCATCAAAATCAAACTACTATGATACTACAAGTACTCCAAAAGAAAAAGAGTAAAACATAGTTTAAATTAGAAAATATGGGAAAAAACATAGCAAATATCAACATACTTAGAGTACGTAAACGCTTAAAAATTTAACAAATAATATAATATATATAAAGCTTGACTAATCCGCCCATGTAGAGGAGTTGGAGAGCAAGTGGGTAGTTAAACCTCTCTAGTTGTTGAGAGGCCCAGGTTCAAATCTCTCGCCTCACATGTTGCGGATATGTTATGTAATGGTTCCCTCGTGGTCACAGTCTGTTTACCCCTTGTGGCCACCACCAAAAAAAATAAAAATAAAGCTTGACTAGACTTAGCAAGGGTTTGCTAAGGACAAGTTTGACTACTTTTGCTTATTAAATATCAGTTATGCAATTTTGTTTTATTGAAATACCATGAGATGAAGTTATATGACCCAAATGTAGATCAATTTGAAAAATAAACCAAGAAAGCCACACATAAATTGTAAATTTTCAGAATTTTTTACAACATTTCAATGACATCTCATATGTGCAAATGATTAAAATCCATTTTTGTGATTATCCATGTTAGTATCCATCACAATAATATATTATTCCATTTTTTCTATAATAACAACATAGTGGCAAGGAATTTGGGATCTCTTTGGGGAGATATAGGTTCAAACCACAACATACCTAGAAGGGGATACACTTGAAGGTAGCACCTAAGTATTTATCAGTTCGATGCCCTAGTTTGTTCCCTAGAGGATTAGGGTCCTATTGACTTTGTCTTACATATTGGGCTAGGGTTTATAGTGGTGATGTTCTAGTTCACTATGATGTCCTACCTTGTATTGGAAAAGGTGTTAGCCATTACCCTATGTAATATATATATATATATATATATATATATAATTTTTACTTTATACTTAAAATACATAGAATTACACCAAATATTTTAATAGATACAAGTAAAATCCTTATAGAAAATAAGATTGCTCCAATAAGTAAACATTAGATTTTCTTTATTTCCTAAAACTAGCTAAATCATCAAGACAAAAAGAGATATTAGAGTAGATAGGTATATTTTCTTGCTACTGAGATAAGATTTTAAAACTACAGAGACAACACATTGTATTTTTATCAGAGGTCACCTTATATTATGGTGTGTGTAACCTTTATATTCAACTATTTTTTTAAGACCCACTTGTTCAAAACTTGGATTAAAACAATGGTTACTCATTATTTTTGAATTGAAACAATTTTTTTAAATTAGATTCTAAAATATTTTAGTAAATAATGAATGTTAAGTAATTCATGAATATTGAACATATCAACCATAGCATGAGGCACTAAAGTGTACCTTTTGTATTCTTGAAATCTATTTCTTTGTTTTGAGGGATTTCATTTATGGTCATTGCATGCACTTATTTTATAGTCTTGAATATTGTAACACATGTGTAACACATGAACTATATGAAAAATTATCAAAATATTATTTAGCATGTAAGTGCATACTTTAGACCCAGTATATGGCAATAATAATTTCTCTTTTTTGGATAAATATTAAACATAAACAAAGTGATTGGAACCTATGCAAAATATTTTCAAAAATATAGTAATAAAAATAATGTTAAAACCATAAAAACAACATAAGAAGTATGACAAGAACATCATAATGGAAAAAATAATTGGGATATCCTAGTGGAGACCCAAGTTCAAGTTATGGGGAGGGTGGTGAAGAACACAAGCTTATACTGAGATGGGGGTGAACAATATAAGATAAAACTTTTACTTTTCTTTCCAAAGTAATAACTTCAAATATTACCAATTGTAATAATGAAACAATGCATAAATCATCACACACATAAGAGACACAGATTTAACATGGTTCACCCAATATGGGCTACATCCATAGAGGAACATTTCTTATAAATTTCTCAAAAAATTTCATGGGAACCAAACCATAGGAGACACCAATCCTCTATTGCAATGTTCATGGACACCAATCCACAAGATATACCAATATCCTCTCAAGTTCATGGACACCATTCCATAGGAGACACCAATCCCATATGTTGGTTCATGGACATCAATCCATAGGAGACACCAATCTCCTCTCAAATTTGTGGACACCAATCTATAGGAGACACCAATCTCCTCTACTGGTTCATGGACACAAATCCATAGGAGACACCAATACCCTCTTAAGTTCATGGACACCAATCCACAGGAGACACCAATCCCCTCTACTGGTTTGTTGACACAAACCCATAGGAGACACATATCCCATCTACTTTAGTTCATGGACACCAATCCACTCTGCTCTGGTCAACACTCTGCTCAGGTCTATTCTCAATCTTGCTCATAAACCTACCCACAAATACTGCTTAAAACTACTCCAAAACCTACTCATAAAACCTGCTAAAATCTGCTCCAAAACCTGCTCAACCTGCTCATAAAACCTGCTCAAACCTGCTCTAAAACCTCACATAAAATCTGCTCAAACCTAATCCAAATCTTGTATACAAACAATCCTCATGTATTACCAAATATTTCATACACAACAATGCTCATCTATTCCTAAATCTTGCATAATGATGTCATCAAGTTCTTCACCTATTCTTTAATGCGCTTTCCTCAACTAAAGCAATTCAGACATATTCTACCCAAAATTATTTTATCTTCATGAAAATATAGAGAATTATATGTTCTAAAAAATACCTAATATGTTCTTCACATTCATTAAGTCTATTGCTTCCACATGTCTCACATTTATTATATTAAAAGGTAGCTCTAGTCTAGCACTTGATAACTGACTTGGTAATTGTTGATTTGCACTTTTCCTTCCCTTTTGTAGATAGCTTAAAATGACCTTCTTTTCAGTTGAATATTTTCACATTATCCTTACACTATGTGACACTTTGACTTGCTTTAAAACAACCATTCTATTTGTGTGAGACTATACTATTTTTCTTATTACCACATTCACTTCAAAACCAATCATTATGCACAAATCTATCCTTCTCATCTACTCCCAAAATCAATCATGAATAATGCACAAATTTACTCTCAAATATGATCTATAACCCTTGCACATTTACTCCCAATTTCAATCAAAAACAATGCACAAGTTTGCTCACAAATATGATCTATAACCTTTGAACATTTGTTCCCAATTACAAGCAAAAACCAATGCACATCCAATAATTCCTTATACCTCCAACCATATGACAACAAAAATATTTTCCTCAAACAAAACCACCTTGAGAAGGAATTAAATCACCATACCTCTAAATTTACCTTAATGATGATGATCTTATTTTGCATGAGCTTTCCAAACCTGTCTTAACAAAAATAATTTTCCTTTTGTTTGTCCCTTCAAAATCTGGTTAGCAATTCTCTTTCTCATTTCTTGATTAAATAATCCACTCAAAAACCTTATCAAAAACATAAACAATAAAGCTTAAAAATAACTCCTTATATCTCCCCTTTAAAACTTAAAAATAAAGCTTTATTACCAAATAAAATGACCCCTTATATCTCCTTTTTATAGAATGCAAAGTAACACTTTAAAATCACAGCATTATACCTTATATCTTCCTTTTATTGATTTTGCAGAATAAAAACAATACAAACCCTTATATCTCCCTTTATTAATTTGCACAATAAAACAATACAAACCCTTATATCTCCCTTTATTAATTTAAAATATATATATTTTACCCTTACCTCACACTATCTTGGATGAGATTTGAACACTTGACCTCTAGCGACACAATGTCCTAGTGCAGGCTAGGCTACCGTATGATCTAGCCACCTGAATAAAATCAAAGGTGCACAATTGTATACTTGAAACCTTCTTCACATTCCTATACAGACAAAAGATATAGCAAAATGGTGTCACATGAATTTGAATTTGTAACCTCCTACCTAGCGCAAGCTAGGAAACCAACTAGGCTAGCCACCCAAATGAAATAAAAGGTGCATGATCATATACTTATGGTCTCTTTTTATTTTCTGCCTCCAAAATGTGCACTCTTATCTCCCTTATCTTCTGTCCACTTCATGAACTCCACATGAAATATTTTTGAATTTTAATTCACCAATCCAAATTTTATTTGATAGCCTTTTAATAGGTTTTTGACATTCGCGCCCAAGGAGGTCGGATTTAATATTTTAATATTTGAATTTTAAAACTTGCCTTTGTATGGTGCACCCAAAGGATGTTGGCCCATGCAAATTTATATATATTTAAATTCTTTTCATTTAAATATAACCTTCCATTTCTTTTAAACCTTTGATAAACCTTCCACTTATTTTAAACCTTTGATAAACCTTCCACTTCTTTTATATATTTAAATAATTTAAATATTAAATCATATGAAAACACCTTTGAAGATATCTTTGCCTTTCTGCCTCTATTATCAATGACAACTCAACATTTCATCCTTGAAGATATTTCTGCCTTTGACATAAATGACAACTCAATATTTCTAATAGGTGGGCCCTCATGTGCTCTAGCTTTCCAACCTAAAATAATAAGGTTGTGTAGAACAAATAGGGTATAGAAGTAAATTTTTTAATACATGCATTTGAATCATCAATCATTTATTGTACTAAGAAAGCATGAATTTGAAATAAGAAAGAAGATAGAAATATTAGTATTGATCTAAACTTAGGTGCAAAGAAAGTACAAAACTAGGGGACTATTAGAAATAGTATTACATCATACAAATTATATTTAGAGTTATTTTACTTGTTTGTTTGAATCTATTCATGGGTGTTTGATGTGAGTGTTTGTTATTCCAAATAATAGCTTCAAGAAAACCAAGTTGGTTGTGAATAAAAAATTATATAATGTATAAATACTCCTATATGTGAATAAATTATAAAGTATTATGTTTTCTAATATAGTATCATGGCCATGGATCTTTGTGCTTTCATTTTGTATCTTAAAAGTGTTAATAATGTAGTATTATTCTAACAGATTTAGCATTTTATTGTTTTTTCAAGTCATGTATTTTCGATGACACAACATTACCCCCATTAGAAGGTCTTGTTGTGTCTTTGCTAGATGCTTCTTCTCTAGAAATAGTGAATGCTTCATCTTATTCATCTACATTGGCTCCTTTGGTGGACTCTATGACTTCCTCAAGTTGTTTGACAGGAGCTCGAACATCTAACAATCATTTTGGTTCTTCTAGTGTCTCTACCACAATCGTTATTATGTTTTGAGTGGCCTTCCTCATAGTTTTCACCTTCCTTGTTTAATTACCATTTGCAATGTTTGTTACAACACTTTTTGTTATTACAATGTAGGATATTGAGTTCATTCTTTCTATCAGGGGCACAACTATTATAGAAAGTTGATCTTTTAGATATTAGGTACATATTCATTCTTTTTCAATTGGCTAAGTAAATTATGAATTCATCTATCAATTGTTTTAGATGCATTATCAGTTATACTTGACACCCTTATAATTTTTTTAATTGAGGAGGGTAAACTTTTATTTACCATGGAAAATATAGTTATTGAAAATATTAAAATCCAATATTTTCATACTTGGTAAGTTAAAATTTATTTAATCCTGATTGAAAATGATGTATAGGATGTTGTGAATGGAACCACACCAAAATCAAAATATCCTAATACAATAATCAAGTGGACCAATAAATATCAAAATGGCAAAGTGATAATTGGCCATGGACTCTCTAATTCATATCAATACCACATTTAAAATTAAAAAAAAAAAAATTCTATTGATGGAAAAAATAAAAGTACAACGCAATTGGGGGAGAAAACTAAGCCACACTCTACATAAAAATATAAGCGCTACAAAGCGTTCATTCTAAAACCTAGGTCATTATGAATTTCTAATTGTTCAATCTCGCTCCTTCATTAGCTTGTTTATCTACTTCAAAATTCAAAGTTATTGGAATATGGACAATTTTCCATCTTTGGAAATTTTATAATTTCTCTTTTGTCTCCTCATAAGAGTCATTTTAACTCATCTTGTGCAGACCATAACTCTTTCATGATGTTGACAACCAACAAGGAATCACCCCTTATAACCACATACTTCAACTCAAATTGAGTAGCAAATATCAATCCCCATATTAGACCTTTGAATTCTACAATATTATTTGTGTTGCAATCTATTCCTTCTTTGAATAAGATTTTTTTGTTGGGTATAACCAAATAATTCTGCCTCCTACATCCACCTATCCTGAATTTCCTTTGGAAGCTCAATCAAAAAACACACGTGCTTTACATTTTTCAAGATGTATCTTCTTAACTTCAATTGGTTCAACAATTTTTCTACTCAACTTATCCTTTTTTAGATCTAGCATATTTAGAATTCTAAGGTCGAATTGGTTCCAAAAATCCTTGAAAGCTACCATGCTTCTTTTTTGGGCTCTATATTGTTCCTCCATAACTCTCAAAATTTTCTTCCAAGTTCCTTCAATTGTGATTGTTCCATTATTAAAAAAGACTCTATTCCTACAGAGCCAAACATTCCAAAACATATTTATTAGAAGCAATATCCATACACTTTGGATGAATTCATTATATTTATCATTGATCACCACACTATTCCATACAACCATGAAACCTTCTATTGATTGTTTAGTCAAAACATCATTGATGTATTTACCACACATGTTTACATAGTTAGGCCACAAATTTTTATGAATGGATAGTGAATAAACACATGGATACATGTTTCATTATTTTCTAGCATAGGTAGCAGATTGTTGGCCCAACATATCCTCCATTTTGTCTATTTTATTCAACCATAATCATCTATCTGACCAACAACCAAGCAAAGAACTTATATTTTGGAGTGGCGATAGAGCTCCAAACCAACCTTGTAGCCTTTTTAAATCATGCTAACTATCCTCCCATCTATTGAGCTAATAGGGCAGAGTATCCTCTCTTAATAGTATATGCCACCAACCTGTCCTTTTCAACTCATCTAACAATGTCTTTACCTTACCTTAAAAACATCAATCTATATTTTAATAACATTAATAGTTCCATGTAAATATGATGGAGGCAGGTGGATATATTCAATTCTTTAGTAGTTTTCCAACTTTGACGATTAGTGTCAAACCGTGCAACCCTTCTGAGGTCTTTAACTTTGTTGCATCCTCTATTACTTAAATATTTAATAATTTGAGCCAAATATCTATGCTGCACTATTGGGAATTTTCTATAAAAGGAATGAGAGAAAGCATCTATCTCTCCCTCCTTGATCATCCAAGAACAATTTGATTTAAATAGTTCCAAACCTTCTAGAATGTATCCCCAAATTTTTGTTCCTTTTCTACAGGGATTCACTTTGAACAATAGGTTTTTTAGAGGACACCCCATGCCATACTTGCTCAACAAGACTTGAACCCAGAGGTTATTTGCATTCTGAAGCATCCACTACACCAATTTTGTTGCTAGGGCTTTGGCCATAAGGTATGGATTTTTAATACCTAGTCCACCTTCATTTTTAGGATAAAAGACTATGGATCACTTTACCAAAGGTAATTTTTTCGATCCATATTTCCCTCCTTTCCTGAGAAAATTTCTCATTTTTTTTTTACTTCTTGCATCACCGATTTTGGGGCAGCCATCAAAGAAGACCAAAATATAGGTAAAGAGGATATAACTAATTTGAGCAATGTGGTTCTCCTAACTAGGTTTAGGAATGAATAAGTCCAAGAATATATTTTGTTGCTTATCTTATTTAGAAAGAAATCCCAATCTACATATTTGGTGACATTGGAGGATACTAGGACTCCTAGGTACCTGAAACTTCCTTTGGTGATTCCCAATTTGAAATTTAGTCCTCTTTGAATTTTATTTTGGAGCCTGATGTTTCTATTATAAATAAAGACCTAGCAGTTTTCATAGTTCATCTTACCTCTGAGGCCATTAGAAATACAATAAGGATCTCCTTGCATCTCTAGAATTAGAAATGGAAGTCTTTCCCATAATAAGAGTATCATCAACATAGAGAGTATGGTGATATATCTGGCCTTTGATAATATTTTTACCCCATCTAAAAGCCCTTCCTCTACTTTGGATTTAATAACTTTGCTAAGATAGTTAGCCACCAATATAAATAAATAGGGAGAAAGTGGGCATCCTTGTCTAAACCCTCTATTGGATCTAAAACAACTTGTCAGACCTTAATTAATAAGGACAACAAACTAGGGACTATTTATACATGCATGGATCCCCTTGATCCAATTATCACTAAACCCATATTTTTGTAAAATTTTGAGAATAAATATTTGGTTAACTCGGTCATAATCATTGGACATATCCAATTTTATTACCATTGACTTTTTATTTCCATGTTTAATTGAATGCAATGCTTCCTAAGTCAAAATTATATTGTCAAAAATTTGTTTACCTGTAAAAAAGGCTCCCTCCTCCTATAAAATCAGATTTGGTAGAATGCATTTCAATCTATTTGCCATTATATTTGCTATGATTTTATAACTTCTATAATAAAGAGATATTGGTATGAAACTAGAGAAGAAATTTGCATCTCTATCTTTTGTAATAACTACAAAAAAAGTGGAGTTACTGGCCTTCAGGATCTCGCTCACGTTTCTTGATTCTTCTACCACTTCCAATAAATCTCTTTTCAAAATTTCCCAACAACTTGTGTAAAAATTTATTGGAAATTTTGAGTCCCTAAGCCAAAAATTTGTCATTGATGTCAAAATGACCTATGCAATTAAGCACTATGATTTTATCCACAAAGAGATTCATGAGAAGCAAAGGTTTTGATCAAAGGGATGCATGGAATTTGGTTCCAAAAAAGAGCCTCATGGGAAGCTTAGCAAAGGGTTTTTATTTAAAACCATGGATGGAAGATTTGAAATGGGTTTTTCTTAAAACCCAAGTTGGCTTTTCATTTCATCGAAAAAGGTACCCTGGTGATGAAGATATTTAATTTTAAATGTTTTATTTAAAACCATGGATAGCAGATTTGAAATGGGTTTTTCTTAAAACCCAAGTTGGCTTTTCGTTTCATCGAAAAAGGTGCCCCGGTGATGGATATATTTAATTTTAAATATTTAGTTTAAATTTTAAATTATTTAACATTTAAATTTAAATATTAAAAGTAAAAGTTTATCCGCCAACGTCATGAGGAAGCACTGACATTTCCAAGCAAAGGGAAGGCATATATATATGTCATTAAATTCTTCAATTTAAATTATCCTTGCTCTTGTTGTTAATGCGATTGTCAAAAAGCGAATAGAGCCTATGCAAAAAAGGTTTAAGTGGTAGAAGGAACGAATAAATCGGACGACATGTGAAAACCAAGTCACCTTGGGTAGTGTGGCCTATTGGAAAATCGGGCAACACAAAGGCATTTGGTAGCACAAGGTTGTGCATTCGATTTTTGGCAAGGTTCGTTTGCTGTGCTTTGTGGTGGAAGTGCCAAGGGTATACAATTTATTTAAGGCACGTGGGCCTGTAGCATATAAATGGAAGTCATGTCCCTTTTACAATACGAATGAGCAGGTAGCTCGTTTGGCTACCTTAGCCATTGAAAAGGCACTCACGATGAGGGCACGTCGAGGGGTCGAAACCCATTAAGGAGGTATGTGATTTTTGATTAAAATTTAATTAATGCTCTAAAGCTTGGAGAAAACCTTTGTTGTGGTTAAAAGGTTAAATAATAATTTTTTTGGTGAAAAGCATAGATGATTATTTGAGCCTGATGGTATTGATTTGAATTTTTGAGACCATTATTTTAGGAGAAATAAGGGTTTTGAATAAAGTGGAAATTGATTGGTGGCTTATTGATTATTATTGGAGGGTTTTTCTATAGATGGACTTTGATGGATGTGATTATTGAGTTGGAGTAAAAATGTGTAAATTGAGTTATACTTTATATTGTGATTATTATTTGAAGTCCACTAACCCTTGTTGAGATTGGAAAAAGAAAGTGTGTTGAGTGTGGCAGATTTTGTGGATAACTTCTTGGCATCAAAAAGGTATGGGCAATATTCTCCATTAATTTGATTGGGTGGTTGATTTATGAAAATATCATTGGAGTGAAAAATATTGATTGTGGTTTCCTTTTGAGAGTTGTTGGTTGAATGCTTCAAGGATTTCTATTTTGAGAGTTATGGTTAAAAATTTGTTTTATAAGCATTGTTGTTGAAGCCATTAGTTGTGTGAAAAACCTGAGTTAGGGTTTGAGAAGAACATGAGTATCATTGTTATGTGAAGAATGTTTTATAAGCATTGTTGTTGAAGCCCATTGATTGTGAAAAGAACTTGAACTTGAGTTAGAGAAGAACATGAGTATCATTGTTATGTGAGCTTTGTTGTTGAACATTTTTGGAAACATTTTGAGTTGGTTGATACATGCTTGGACTAGGGTTTGTGAGAAAGATTTGTTCCTTGTGGTTATTGGTTGAGTAGAGTTGTTTGAGCCTAGTCAAGTGATGTGTGAAGTGGTTGTTCAAGTTTCATAAAACAAACTATTCTATATTCTTATTTGAGTTGAGTTGAGAAAGAAATTGGATTTGAGTATAGAACATATTGAGTCTCTAACAATTCTCTTTATGCTTCTATGAGATTGCTGAGTTGAGATTGATTTGAGTTGAGATTAGGATTTGAGTATAGAACATATTGAGTCTCTAACAATTCTCTTTATGCTTCTATGAGATTGTTGAGTTGAGATTGATTTGAGTTGAGATTGGGATTTGAGTATAGAATATATTGAGTCTCTAACAATTCTCTTTATGCTTCTATGATATTGAGTTGAGATTTTTTTGAGCTGATTTGAGGTAAGTCTTTGAGAAGGCTTGTGGACTGATTTTGAGTAAGCTTTTGTGAAAGCTTGCTATGCAGATTTGAGCAAGTCCTAGAGAGGACTTATTGAGAATATTTGGACAAGTTCTGAGTGAGCTTGTTGAACAGATTTGAACAAGTTCAAAGTGATCTTGTTGGACAAATTTGAGTAGGTTTTGAGTGAGCCTATTGAGAAGAAATGAGTAGGTTCTGAGTGATTCTATTGAGTAGATTTGAGTAGGTTTTGAGTGAGCCTATTGAGCAGATTTTAGCAGGTTCTGAGTGAGCCTATTGAGCAGATTTGAGTAGGTTCTGAGTGAGTCTATTGAGTAGATTTGAAGATATTTTGAGTGAACCTATTGAAAAATATTTGGAGGGGATAGTGTATAAAGGAAAAAGTATCAGTGCATAGAGATCTAGCAGCCAGGACAATTGAAGATAGATCTGAGTGAGGAGTCTTCAAGTGGAGAGAGATCCACAAGTCAGTGCAGCAGAGATATAAAGTCTTCTAAAATATCACTATCCAGAGTATAAGGGGAAAGAGTTCTCCTATGGAAGATATCCACAAACTTGATATTTATGGGATCAACATCTCCTTTAGAAAGAGGTCCATAAACATTGTAATTGGGAAGGATTCCCAAGAAATTATTTGAGAAATATTTAGAAGAAATATTTTCTATGGAGGTAGCCCACATTAGATGAAGCATGTTAAAAATTATGTCTCTCATGTGTTTGATGCTTTGTGTGATGTTTATTGCTTTATTAATGTTGATGCTACTATTTAGGGAAAAGTCTTATATTATCTCTCAGTATAAGCACATGTTCTTCAATTGGTATCCGAGCAGGTCTCTTCGTGAAGAGTCTAACAACTTGGAAGAGGATCCATCAGTAACATACATGTGCTCAAAGAGTGAAGAAAGTATAGACTTTGAGGAATCACTCTTCAATTGTATCCAAGATCTTGAAAGGATTCAAGAAGAGAGGGCACAACTAAAAGAACAAATCTAAAATGATGAATTGGAAAGAATTGAGCTTCTACAAAGGCTAATAGAACTTGAAATAGAAGTTAAAGAAAGAATAGATATTGAACATCAGTTGAGAGATATGTTGGAAACAAAATAAGCAGGACTCAAAAGAGTGGTAGTAGACATTGTGAAGTTAAAATGCAGAACTAAAAAAACATAAATTAAGCTAGAGAAATAAGCATGTCAGCAAGAGGTAGGAACATCAAGCAAAAGGGAGGTATCTTACCATATCTCAAGGAAAGAAGACCGTAAAAGAAAGAATATCAGATCGAGTCCTCGAAAAGATAGGTTACAAAATTCCTTCCATGGACATTGTTTTTCTTGCAATAAATATGGTCATAGAGCTATGCAATGTACTAGCAAAGACAATGATAGTATTAGTACAGATTCTCTTGCACCACATATGGATAATGATGTTAAGTGTTACAAATGCAATAGTTTTGAGCATACAACTAGAAGGTGTAAACTAGAAATATTTAATTCTAGCACTAGAAAGGAATAAAAAGGGAAAGGAAAATTAAAATCCTTGCTAGTTAAAATAACATTGCATGCAGAGGATAGAGAAGAAAAATGGTTTCTAGATAGTGGATGCTCTAGACACATGACAGGAGAAAAGGACAAGTTCAAGCTTTGAAATAAGGAAATAGAGGGTCAGTAAACTTTGGGGACAATGGTTCAACAAATATTTGTGGAAAAGGAACTCTAAGTATAGGCAATGGGAAAGCAAAAGCTAAAAATGTTCTATATGTGGAAGGTATGAAACATAATATCTTGAGCATTAGTCAACTTTGTGATCAAGGTCATATAGTAACTTTTCATCAAGATAGATGTGAAGTAAGAAAATCTGAATCTGGAAAACTTGTAGCTAGTGCTATAAGAGAAAGAAATATTTATGTACTCAATGAAATAAAAAAGGAGAAATGTTTCTTATCCAAAGAAAATGAGATCCATTTTCAACATATAATATTGGGGCCAAATGAAAATATTCTAATGGCCTTGGAAGGTAAAGAAGATAATTCTATTGAAGACAAGACAAAATGAAGTAATGATAAGGACAAAGGCAAAAAAATAGAGGATTATTCAACAAAGAATGGTTAGGATCTCAAGGGAGAACTTATTCATGATCTTGACATAATAAAGAAGGTAAGAAAGAAACACTCTAACCTTGAAAGTCAATTTCAAGAATGTGATGAAGAAATATTATTGCTCATAGAGGACTTAGAGAAGTCAAAGGCTAAGGCAAGTAAGTTCAATGATAAGTTAGAAGCAAAGATTTTGGAGTGTGAAATGTTAACACAAGAAGTGGCACTACTAAAGGAATATTTAGAGGATTCCAAGAAAAAGTTGTACAAGCATGTAAACAATGCAAAGAGTGTAGATAAAATAATTAAGATACAAAGAGGAGCAACAAGAAAGACAGGTCTTGGTTCCAAACAGGTTCAAAATAAATGGGAAGAAAAGTCTACTTCAAGTATTGAAGAAGAAGGAACTTCAGAAGAAGATACTTCAGAAGATGATTGTGTAAGTAGGAATGAGACATCATAGGATGAGGTGAAAAATAGAGAGTTCAACAAAGATAGGAATAATGCACAAACAATATACAGATAGAACATCAATTAGAACATGAGACCAATGAGGTCTAGGAAAGGAAGCTTCAATGGGAGATGTTTCTCACGTCATAGGTTTGGGCACATGGCTTCACAGTGTAGGTCATATGAAAGATAGGAATATGGGAAAGGGAAACTTTTCCATGGGTATTGCTACTCATGCAATGAGTATGGTCACAAATCAATGAATTGTAGGGTTCATGGCAGAAGAGGATATGGATTCACTAGGAGGTATCCTAAGATATTGGAACCTCCAAGGAATAACAAAATTAAGTGTTATAAGTGCAATAATGATGGACACACAACAATATGGTGTAGATCAAATATTCCATAAGTAGGTATGAACAGGAACAGGAACATGGATGAGAACAGGAACAATAACATAGATGAGAACAGGAACAAGAACAAGAACAGGAACAAGAATAGGAACATGAATGATAATAGGAACAGGAATAGAAACAAAAATGATAACATAAATAGGGATGATATCTTGGAAAGAAATAGTGAGAGTATTCAAAAAACTAACAAAAGAAGAGAGAAAGATAAAAGCATAGATATATGCTTTTGAGGAGTAGAAATACTCCCACTCTAGAATTAACCACCTCATATGGAGGTGGGGGAGGGGTTAAGCTAAGAGGCTCATTCTTAGCCCTGAGCCCCAAAGGTGACCCTTTGCCATTTATGAAAAATGGGGAGAGATTTGTATATTGGGGAGAGTCATTGATATGGGGAGAGATTTGATATTTGAGAGAGCATTGAGCCATGGGGAGCAAAGTCCCAGGGGGAGCAAAAAAGAAGGTCAAATTTTGATAAATGAATATGGGTTGCCATCAATGACAAAGGAGGAGATTGTTGGACATTTTGAGTCCCTAAGCTAAAAATTTGTCATTGATGTCAAAAGGACCTATGCAAGTAAGCACTATGATTTTCTCCACAAAGAGCTTCATGAGAAGTAAAGTTTTTGATCAAAAGGATGCATGGAATTTGGTTCCAAAAAGGATCCTCAAGGGAAGCTTAGCAAAGGGTTTTTATTTAAAACCATGGATGGCAGATTTGAAATGGGTTTTTCTTAAAACCCAAGTTGGCTTTTCATTTCATTGAAAAATGTGCCCCAGTGATGAAGATATTTAATTTTTAAGGTTTTATTTAAAACCATGGACATCATATTTGAAATGGGTTTTTCTTAAAACCCAATTTGGCTTTTAGTTTCATCGAAAAAGGTTCCATGGTGATGGAGATATTTAATTTTAAATATTTAGTTTAAATTTTAAATTATTTAAAATTAAAATTAAAATTTTAAAATTAAAATTAAAATTTTATCCGTCGACGTCATGAGGAAGCGCCGACATTTCCAAGTGGAGGGAAGGCATATATATATACCATTAAATTATTCAATTTAAATTATCCTTGCTCTTGTTGTTAATGTGATTGTCGAAAAGTGAATAGAGCCCATGCAAAAAAGGTTTAAGTGGTAGAAACAACGAATAAATTGAACGACATGCAAAACCAAAGCCACCTTGGGCAGTGTGGGCTATTGGAAACTCGGGCAGCGCAAAGGCATTTGGTAGCACAAGGTCATGCATTCAATTTTTGGCAAGGTTCATTTGTTGTGCTTTGTGGTGGAAGTGCCAAGGGTGCATGGTTTATTTAAGGCACGTGGGCCTGTAGCATATAAAGGGAAGTCATGTCCCTTTTACAATACAAACGAGTAGGTACCTCATTTGGCTACCTTAGCCACGGCTAAGGTGCTTGCGATGAG
Organism: Wollemia nobilis; assembly: GCA_028583015.1. Classification (NCBI taxonomy): domain Eukaryota; kingdom Viridiplantae; phylum Streptophyta; class Pinopsida; order Araucariales; family Araucariaceae; genus Wollemia; species Wollemia nobilis. Next base: position 3,084,994 of record JAQPPZ010001870.1, read on the forward strand.
GGCATGTCGAGGGGTCAAAACCCATTAAGGAGGTATGCGATTTTTGATTAAAATTTAATTAATGCTCTAAAATTTGGAGTGATAAGGGTTAGGAAATATTTTATTTTGTAAAACCTTTGTTGTGGTTAAAAGGTTAAATAATTATTTTGTTTGTGAAAACCATAGATGATTATTTGAGCCTTATGGTATTGATTTAAATTTTTGAGAGCATTATTTTAGGAGAAATAAGGGTTTTGAATAAAGTGGAAATTGGTTAGTGGCTTATTGATTATTAATTTTAGAGGGTTTTTCTATAGATGGACTTTGATGGATGTGATTATTGATTTGGAGTAAAAAGGTGTAAATTGAGTTATACTTTATCTTGTGATTATTATTTGAAGTCCACTAACCCTTGTTGAGATTGGAAAAAGAAAGTGTGTTGAGTGTGGTAGACTTTGTGGATAACTTCTTGGTATCAAAAAGGTATGGGAAATATTCTCCATTAATTTGATTGGGTGGTTGATTTCTAAAAATATCATTGGAGTGAAAAGGTTGATTGTGGTTTCCTTGTGAGAGTTGTTGGTTGAATGCTTCAAGGATTTCTATTTTGAGAGTTATGGTTAAAACCTTGTTTTATAAGCATTGTTGTTGAAGCCATTAGTTGCATGAAAAACCTGAGTTAGGGTTTGAGAAGAACATGAGTATCATTGTTATGTGAAGAATGTTTTATAAGCATTGTTGTTGAAGCCCATTGATTGTGAAAAGAACTTGAACTTGAGTTAGAGAAGAACATGAGTATCATTGTTATGTGAGATTTGTTGTTGAACATTGTTGGAAACATTTTGAGTTGGTTGATACATGTTTGGACTAGGGTTTGTGAGAAAGAGTTGTTTCTTGTGGTTATTGGTTGAGCAGAGTTGTTTGAGCCTAGTCAAGTGATGTGTGAAGTGGTTGTTCAAGTTTCATAAAAAAAACTATTCTATATTATGATTTGAGTTGAGTTGAGAAAGAAATTGGATTTGAGTATAGAACATATTGAGTCTCTAACAATTCTCTTTATGCTTCTATGATATTGCTAAGTTGAGATTGGTATTTGAGTATAGAACATATTGAGTCTCTAACAATTCTCTTTATGCTTCTATGATATTGCTAAGTTGAGATTGATTTGAGTTGAGATTGGGATTTGAGTATAGAACATATTGAGTCTCTAACAATTCTCTTTATGCTTCTATGAGATTGAGTTGAGATTTTGTTGAACTAATTTGAGGTAAGTATTTGAGAAGGCTTGTGGACTAATTTTGAGTAAGCTTTTGTGAAAGCTTGCTATGCAGATTTGAGCAAGTCCTAGAGAGGACTTATTGAGCAGCTTTGGAGAAGTTCTGAGTGATCTTGTTGAGCAGATTTGGAAAAGTTTTGAGTGAGATTGTTGAGAATATCTGAGCAAATTTGGAAAATTTTTGAGTGATCTTGTTGAGAAAATTTGAGCAGGTTTTGAGTGAGCCTATTGAGCAGGTTCTGAGTGAGCCTATTGAGCAGAATTGAGCAGGTTCTGAGTGAGCCTATTGAGCAGATTTGTGAAGGTTATGAGTGAGCCTATTGAGTAGATTTGAGAAGGTTCTAAGTGAGCCTATTGAGAATATTTTAGTAGGTTATGAGTGAGCCTATTGAGGATATTTTAAGAGATTCTTAGTGAACCTATTGACAGAGCTTTGGAGGTGATAGAGTATAGAGGACAAAGTCTTAGTGGATAGAGATCCAAAAACTAGGACAATTGAAGATAGATATTAGTGAGGAGTCTTCAAGTGGAGAGAGATACACAAGTCAATGTAGCAGAGAGATAGAGTCTTCTATAATATCACTAGCCAAAGCAGAAGGGGAAAGAGTTCTCCTGTGGAAGAGATCCACAAACTTGAGATTTAGGGGATTAGCATTTCCTTTGGACAGAGGTCTATAAACATTGTGATTGGGAAGAATAACCAAGAAATTATTTGAGAAATATTTAGAAGAAATCTTTTCTGTGGAGGTAGCCCACATTGGGTGAACCATGTTAAAAATGATGTCTCTCATGTGTGTGATGCTTTGTGTGATGTTTACTGCTTTATTAATGCCTATGCTACTATTTTGAGAAAAGTTTTATATTATACGGTTCACCCCCCCTCTTAGTATAAGCACATGTCTTAAAAATTGACTTGGAACCCATTTGGACTAGGGGCTTATCCTTTTTCATACCTTTTACTATGGTCCATAACTCTTCCATTGAGATATTTTGTTAACTCTTTGTTTTACTCTTCATTAACAACCCTGTCTATGTATTTTAGGGCTTCTTCCAAAGCTAAAGTCCTCTAAACCGAACTAGGTGTTGTAGGTGAGTTGGAGAGAAGAGGGCAATCCTCCAAGGGAGGTCCCAAGTTCGAATCTCCATCCTAAAAAAAAATTGAATTGGGTACCAAAAATCCAATTGATAATGTTGGTGTGGGCAGGGTTGGGTGCGACTCCCGGGTGACTTTTATGGTGTAGTCGTGGTCTCTCAGACCAAGGCGGCTCCGTAAGGGGTTTTTCACTTTAAAAAAAAAGTCCTGTAAACCGGTTCTTATTGTAAAATATTTCTAAAAATATTAAGAGCCTTTGATTTGATGTCTTTCAAGTCTATCACTATGTTTCCACCCTACCTCTAAATATTTTTATGTAGTTATGATTTCTTCTTTGGAGTATGGACATGTGGAAAAAAACCGATGTTTTGATATCCCTTTTGTAACTAGATCATCCTTGATTTAAGTTGGTATAGCTCTTCTTCTTGATCCTAAAATTTTTCCAACTTTTTCAATATTTTATTCTCTCCAAGAGAACTCTTCCTTGTTCTCTTCATCCAAAATTGTTTTATGAATTTCCTCAAGTTATCTATTCAAAGTTTATTTTTCCTTTTCTTTTCTTTTGTGTGTCTCTTTTGCCCATTCTTTTAGCTTCAACTCTATCTAGAGTAGGTTTTTGTGAAATATAGACATGGTTTTTCCATGTTTTAGTTCACCTTCCTACCACCACCTCTTGATTTTTTATAAAAAATTTGGGTGTTCAATCTAGGTGGGGTTGAACTTGAAGGGAATATTCTTTGCAATTATGACTTGATCTACCTATAGAAGCATCGACTAGTGATTCGAGTGAGTTCCCCTTAAAGTTCTTATTTTGATAACCTTATTGTAAGAAAACAAATCCTTTGAGATTAAAAATTAATCTAGCCTCTCTGATATTGCATCTCTCCTAATTCTTCTATTTTCCAAGTAAACCAACCTTTTTTGGGTCACAAATCTACCAAATTGAACTCATCCATACCATATTTTATTAAACTTCTAATATGATATTGTGAGAAGACTCCCCCTTTATTATCTTCTAGATCTAGTACAATATTTAAGTCTCCTCTAATGATAATATTTTGATTTTTATCCTGTTTGATTTCATTACACATGGATTTCTAGAATGGTAACTTGGTTGTTGTTGAATTGGGACCATACACAATATAAAGCACATAAAATTTGGGATCATTTGCTAGCTCAAACTTCATTTTTATCCAATTTAGGTTTGTTTTACTATCTTTTACCTATACATGTTATTTTAACCATAAGAGGAAAAGACCTCCTAACTGTTCACAAGCATCAATATTTAGGAAGTTACAATCTTTCCACACCAGTATTACAATTTTTTCAGCTATGTTTTCTCCTAACTTGGTCTCTTGAATGTATACTATCCATGCTTTTACCTCTATGATCTTATTTTAAAGTATTTTTTTTGTTTTTGATGGGTTACTAGTCCCCTCATGTTCCATGTCAAATATTCATTTCGAGGCAGACTTAGCCTTGGCTAGAGACACCCTATCTATGTGCTTTTGACTTCCATTCTCAATATCCTCTTTAGCCTTTGCATTTCTTGACTCTAGTTTTTTTTACCTATCTTATTCTTGTTGATATCCACATCTAAATCATAAGCTAAGCATTATTTTGTCCTTGAGTCTCCATATTCTGAATTCTCCAAGTCATAATCTAGTGGTTTGCCTTTGCATTAAATTTTAGACATTGATTGAATAGAGATATTTTTATCTACTCTTTCCAAGGTTTAATATGTTGTTTTGAGAATTCTATTATCCTTTTTGGATGAAGAATCTCCAATTCTAACATGGTACTAAAGTGGATCTATGTGAATGGAGGATCCTTGCATAATGACCCTTCCTTTCATCTTTGATACCCCTACATTATCTTCTAGTTCTCCTTTTTAAGTGATAGAATTTTTATTATTCAACTTTAGAGTGCTCTATTCCTTGGAGATCAATGTGTCTAGTGATTTATTTTTATGATCAAAAGGATGATAGAATTTTGTGACCCCTTTATACTTTGAGACCTCATATGTAGAATAGACTTCTTGCTTGGTTCTTTGGCTATTATATCCTTGTTTCAAAGGATTTTCACATTTAAAAGTGCCTATTTCATCAATATTGGATAAATATTTAGCAGCACCTAAGATCACCTTTTGTGTGTTGTTACTCTTTGTTTCAAGAGTTCAAAGCCTTTGCTAGAGATATCAGTGAAGTAATATCCTTAGCCAAAATTTCCACTATATTTTCTTGACTTAGGATCTCAAAAGAGTTATGGAGAGTGAAGAACACAAGCTTATACTGAGAGGGGGGTGAATAGTATAAGATAAACTTTTAATTTTCTTTCCAAATAATATTATCCAATGTTGTTAATTACAATATCAATAGCAGTAACAAAGCAATGCACAAATCATCACACACATGAGAGACACAAATTTAACGTGGTTCACCCAATGTGGGTTACATCCATGAAGAAAATATTTCTTCTAAATTTTCTCAACAAATCTCTTGGGAATCAATTCCCTATTACAATGTTTATGGACCTCTATCCAAAGGAGATCTCAATCCCCAATACTCTGGTTTGTGGATCTCTCTCCACAAGAGAACTCTATCCCCTCTATTATGGTTTTCTCAATCCTGCTCAACAATATATCCAAAACTACCTCAAGCCTTCTCACAAAGCTTGCTCAAAATAGCAACCAAACCTGCTCATACAATCTATCCAAAACTGCCTCAAGCCTTCTCACAAGGCTTGCTCAAAACAACAACCAAACCTGCTCATACAATCTATCCAAAATTGCCTCAAGCCTTATCACAAGGCTTGCTCAAAATAACAACCAAACTTGCTCATACAATCTGTCCAAAACTACCTCAAGCCTTCTCACAAGGCTTGCTCAAAACAACAACCAAACCTGCTCTTAATTCTGCTCAAAACTGCTCAACATGTGTACAAATATGCTCTAATACATGCTAAAAAAGGCTCACAGAAAATGTTCAATCAATCCCAAATATTGCATTCAAACAATACTTCTATCTCTCTCCATAAATCACTATGTTCTCTTCAATGTTACTTTTAAAAGGAATGCACAAATTCATTCAACAAAGCACATATTCAAACCTTATTTCTCCACCTTATAATTCAGAAATATGCCCAAATAAACACCTCAAATAAGGAGTAATGTTCTCATACCTCTTAGTTTGCTTTGATGAAGAAGTGTCCTCAAGAACCTGTCTCACAAACAACCAATTTTTCTTGTGCCACTTCAAGGATTAGATAGCAAAGTACTTTCTCAAAACATCCACATGAACTTTCTTCTCAAAAAGATGTGCACAATGAAATCTGAAAATGATGCTCTATGACCCTTCTTTTGTTCTCAAATATGAAGCATTAACACTCAACAAAAACCTCTCATATTCTCCTTTCACCATGCAAGAATCACAATAAAATATCAAGCCACTATCACACCTTATTACTCCTATTCTTGCAAAATAATATTCAACACAACAAGGCACAAATTACACACATGAAATTGCCATATACACCTTATACCTCCTACTTGAAATAAAATATTTCAATGCACTTCAAACTTCCAACATGAACATTATAACATCACTTTATTTTATGCACCACACATAGCTCTAACAATATGAATAAAAAAAACTCCACGTTGTCCCTCCTTTTATTTCAAAAATTAAAACAAAATGATGGCCTTATGACTCCCTAAGCAAGCGCATACCTTAGACCTTGGCAGATATTAATTTCATAAAAATTATGCCCACTTTGTTGTCGCCATCGTGATTAGAACCTACGCCACTTGTTGGCCCATGCCCTAGTGCTAGCTAGCCCACCGCGTGGGCTAGCCACCCACATAGAACTCAAGGCACACACACTCTGTATTATGCACGATCTCCAATGTGAAACCTTCACGAACAAAAACTTTATCACACTACCTTCATCGTGTCTCGAACTCGAGACCTTCTCTCTGCCACACCTTTGTGCAGGGGGTCCTACCATCTGGGCTAGCTGCTCGGATGAGTCTTTAATTCATTGTCCCCTATTTTTATTTATGAACTCTACCTTGAAGTGTGCACCATCCTCTACTCCTCTTCCCCCGATGATCGAAAAAGCAATCAGATAATTCAAATTTCTTTTTCATGAGAACCTTAGCCTTTGCAAAAATTAATCACCTATATATGTTTTGGCTCTTTGAAACATGACATCGATGCTTGGAGAATTATTATGTTTTTACCTTATGCTTTGGTGCCCACCATTTAATTAAATTAAAACTTTATGCTTTGGCACCCACCTTTTAGACTTTTGATTGTTATAATATTTTAAATCTAAATAGATTTAAATATTATAATTTTCACTTTCACCTTTGGGCCTTTTCTCAACATGAAGTCTTTATCTTTTTTTTGTGACTACCACCATGGAAGATCAAATAATATTTTTATTTTTCTTTGCAAGTGCCACTATGGAGAGTGCCTTGTCTTTGTTTTGCTCACACAACTTCTTGCTCCCACATTGCCTCATGTACCCTTTGAATATTATTCTCACCTATATTTCCTTTGACATCAATGACAACCAATGTCATCAACCTATGACATCAATCCTTTGACATCAATGACAACACAATATACTCAAAATTTCTAACAATCTCCCCCTTTGTCATTGATGGCAACCCTTTCTAAAAAATCTTTTTCCAACCACTAGATTCCAAATTTGCTCCCCCTGAGAAACTGCTCCCCCTGACTGAATGCTCTCCCCCTTACTCAAATCTCTCCCCCTTTGACATCAATGGCAAAGGGACTCCTTTGGGGCTAAATATAAGACTCTTAGCTCAGCCCCCTCCCACCTCCTTTCCTTGAGGTGATTAATTTTGGGGTGGGAGTAAAACTACTCCCAATTTCTTTCTAAGATGCTCAAAAGTTTTCTTTGGAAGTGGCTTAGTGAATATGTCTGCTATTTGTTCCTTTGTAGTTACATATTCCAATTTGACCTATTGATCCATCACCTGCTCTCTTAGAAAATGATATTTTATTGGTATGTGCTTGGTCCTTGAATGCATTACTAGATTATTTGAAATGCTTATGGCACTTGTATTATCACAAAGTATCGGGATGGGATGATCATGCTCTACTTTAATATTTTATTTTAATATATGTACAACAAGAAACTGTTGCGATGTACTCTACCTCTGCTGTGGATAAGGAAACTGATGCTTATTTCTTGCTTAGCCAAGAGACTAAACAATATCCAAGAAATAATGCTCCTCCACTTGTGCTTTTCCTGTCATCAATATTGCCTACCCAATCTGCATTTGTATATGTTGTGAGAGTGAAACTGTTACCTCTAGGATACCATAGTCCAAATTCCATAGTACCTTTTAAATACCTGAGAATTCTCTTTACTGCCTATACATGTGTCTCTTTTGGGGCTGCTTGAAATCTTGCCACTAATCCCACTGCCTGCATTATATCTGGCCTTGTAGTTGTAACATATAGTAAAATTCCAATCATCGATCTATATAATGTCTGACTTGCTTCAGGGGACCCATCATATTTGCTTAGCTTGCATCCCATAACCATGGGAGTACTCACTGGTTTGCAATCTTCCAATCTGAATTTCTTCAACATTTCTTTTATATACTTGGTCTGTGAGAGAAATATACCCTTTTTTAATTGTGAAATCTGCAATCCAAGGAAGAAAGATAACTCACCAAGCATTGAAATTTCAAATTCATTTTGCATACACTTTGCAAACTTCTGACACATCTTATCATTACTGCCTCCAAAAATGATATCATCCACATAGACTACCACAATCAACAAGTCACTTCCCTCATTTTTGATGTATAAATTATTGTCAACTATTCCCTTTCTGAAACCTTGTTCTTGAAGATACTTATCCAACCTTGAATACCAAGCCCTAGGAGCTTGCTTTAATCCATAAAGATCCTTCTTTAATTTGCATACATAATCTGGCTTATCAGTCAAGTTGAACCCCTCAGGTTGCTCAATGTAGACTTCTTCTTCTAAGAAGCCATTGAGAAAAGCTGATTTTACATCCATTTGATATACTTTGAAGTTTTTAAAGCTTGAGAAAGCTAAAAACATCCTTATGGCCTCAAGTCATGCAACAAGAGCAAATGTTTCATCAAAATCAATCCCTTCAACTTGTGCATAGCCTTTGCATACCAATCTGGCTTTATTTTTGACTACCTGACCATCTTCATTTAACTTATTTCTGTAGACCCATTTAGTGTCGATTATATTCTTATATTTTGGTCTTGGGACAAGTTCCCAAGTTTCACTTTTTTTTATTTGATCCAATTCCTCATCCATAGCCTTGACCCAACATTTATCTTCTTTTGCCTCATTGAAATCCTTGGGCTCAATTTTAGATAGCAAGGAAAGATTTACCTGTTCAACTATTCCTATTATCTTCCTCCTTGTTTGTCTTTCATCAGGATTTCCAATAATCATATCTCTTGGATGATTCTTTTGTACATACCTGGATGGTGTCTTAGGTGGTGTTCTTTGTGCTTCATCTTCTTCTGATTCTTCACCTATTTCTTCTTGGCAACTTTCTTCTTCTTGATATACAATTTCTTGAGCTGATTCTTTTGACCCTATTTGTTCATCAACTGTCACATTTATACTTTCCATAATTGTATGTGTCCTTTTATTATAGCATTTATAGGCTTTTCTCTTAGTGGAATAGCCAAGGAAAATACCCTCATCGCACCTTGAATCAAATTTACCCAAATTTTTCTCTTCTCGTCTAATGTAGCATTTGCTTCCAAAAACTCTGAAATACTTCACAGTAGCTGGTCTTCCCTTCCAAAGCTCATATGGGGTTTTGTGATGATTTACTCTTACTTGAGCTCTATTAATGATATAGATAGTTGTATGAACTGCCTCTCTCCAAAAACCATCTAAAATCTTAGACTCATTTAGCATAGCTCTGGCCATATTCTCGATAGTTTTGTTCTTTCTTTCAACTACTCCATTTTGTTGTGGAGTCCTTGTTGCTGAGTATTCTCTTTTGATTCCATGTTGTTCATAGAATTCTATGAATTCACCTGAAGTAAATTCTCCTCCTCTATCTGATCTTAGACACTTTATCTTTTTACCTGTTTCATTTTCTACTAAAACTTTGAATGCCTGGAACTTCTCAAAGGCTTCTGACTTTTCTTTTAAGAAAGCCACCCAAGTCATTCTGGAGAAATCATCTATAAATAGCATGAAGTAACTTTCACCTTGTAAACTCTTTGTCCTTGTAGGACCACATAAATCAATGTGAACTAGTTTCAATGGTTCGGATGAAGAAAAATCTTTTGACTTGAAACTTGTCCTTGTTTGCTTACCATGTTGACATTGTGCACAAATTGTGCTTTGAGGTCTCTTTATCCTGGGTAAATATCTGACTGCCTATTTTTTGCTTATTTTTACAATGTTGTCAAATTTTAGATGACCCATTCTTCTATGCCATAACCAACTCTCATCCTCTTGTGATAGAAAATATTTTTCTCCTTTAATTTCACTCAACATGTAGAGATTGTTTGAAGTTCTGTTGGCATCTGCAATAAGCTTTCCTATCTTGGATTTCCTGATCTCACATCTATTTGGGTGAAAGGTGACTATGTGCCCCTGATCACAAAGCTGACTTACACTTAGTAAATTGTGCTTCAATCCCTTAACATACAACACATTTTCTGTCTTTGATTTTCCATTATCTAAACTCAAAGTCCCTTTTCCAACAATTTTTGCTGAAGTATTATCTCCAAATTTTACTGATCCTCCATTGATTTCTTTAAGTGAAAGAAATTTACTTTTGTCACCTGTCATATGACTTGAACAACCACTATCAACATACCACTGATTTCCCTTATCTTGTGCATGAAGGGTTGTCTGTACCAACATTGATTTTTCTTTTTCTTGTTCCTCTTCCTCTTTCCAAACTTTTGAGGTTGTAATATTTTGAATCTTCTGATCCTCCTTATTTTTGCTTGGTTCAGGAAATATTGTTTTACACCATTTGGCCTTGTGCCCAAAGTTATTACATTTGTAACAGATGATATTGTTATTCATGAGAGGTGCAAATGAATTGAAATTACCATCAACATTATTTCTTACATGGACCATGCAATGTACAACTCTATGACCATATTTATTACACGAAAAGCAATAACCATGGAAGAAATTTTGTAACCTGTTAGATTGCCTTGAATGATATGGTCGCATGATTCTTCCCTTGTTGTTTTTGTAGTTGACTTTTGTCCATGATGTTTCTCTGTTTTCTTTCTCCTTGATACTTTTGCCTTTCAATATATTAGCATAGGTCATGGGCTCTTCTTTCTTTGATATCCTTGTTCCTTTGGAGCTTGATTCCTCTTTCTATTTCCCTAACCTTATATTTTGTTGTAACTTATCCTTAGACTTTTCAACTTCCTTTCTCAAGAAGACAATCTCACTTTCCAAGTTTTCACATTCCAATTCTTTTGCCTTTAATTTCTCAATCATTACTTCTTCAATTATTTTTGCCTCTTCAAATTTAATCTTTAAGTCCTTGAGATCTTGTAGAAACCTTATCTTTGTTTCTTCATCCTTTTGTACCTGAACTTCCAATTTGACTAGAGTAGCAGTGAATTCCTTCTCTAAGTTATCCAGATCTGAGTCTCTTTTGTTGATTTCAATCATAGGACCATCCTCTATCACTTTAGTGGCCATTGTGTTCTTGTAAGATCTTCCTTCAAGCTGTTAGACTTTTTGAAGGATCCTACTCTGATACCAATTGAAGAACACAAGCTTATACTGAGAGGGGGTGAACAGTATAAGATCAACTTTTAATTTTCTTTCCAAATAATATTATCCAATGTTGTTAATTGCAATATCAATAGTAGTAACAAAGCAATGCACAAATCATCACACACATGAGAGACACAAATTTAACGTGGTTCACCCAATGTGGGTTACATCCATGGAGAAAATATTTCTTCTAAATTTTCTCAACAAATCTCTTGGGAATCAATTCCCTATTACAATGTTTATGGACCTCTGTCCAAAGGAGATCTCAATCCCCAATACTCTGGTTTGTGGATCTCTCTCCACAGGAGAACTCTATCCCCTCTATTCTAGTTTGCTCAATCCTGCTCAACAATCTATCCAAAACTACCTCAAGCCTTCTCACAAAGCTTGCTCAAAATAGCAACCAAACCTGCTCATACAATCTATCCAAAACTACCTCAAGCCTTCTCACAAGGCTTGCTCAAAAACAACCAAACAGCATACAATCTATCCAAAACTACCTCAAGCCTTCTCACAAGGCTTGCTCAAAACAACAACCAAACCTGCTCATACAATCTATCCAAAACTACCTCAAGCCTTCTCACAAGGCTTGCTCAAAATAACAACCAAACCTGCTCTTAATTCTGCTCAAAACTTCTCAACATGTGTACAAATCTGCTCTAATACATGCTCAAAAAGGCTCACAAAAAATGTTCAATCAATCCCAAATCTTGCATTCAAACAATACTTCTATCTCTCTCCACAAATCACTATGTTCTCTTCAATGTTACTTTTAAAAGGAATGCACAAATTCATTCAACAAAGCACATATTCAAACCTTATTTCTCCACCTTATAATTCAGAAATATGCCCAAATAAACACCTCAAATAAGGAGTAATGTTCTCATACCTCTTAGTTTGCTTTGATGAAGAAGTGTCCTCAAGAACCTATGCAAGCACATACCTTAGACCTTAGCAGATATTAATTTCATAAAAATTATGCCCACTTTGTTGTTGTCGCTATGATTAGAACCTGCACCACTTGCTGGCCCGCACCCTAGTGCTAGCCAGCCCACCGCGTGGGCTAGCCACCCACACAAAACTCAAGGCACACACACTCCATATTATGCATGATATCCAACGTGAAACCTTCATGAACAAAAAAATTATCACACTGCCTTCACTGTGTCTCAAACTCGAGATCTTCTCTCTACCACACCTTTGTGTAGGGGGGTGCTGCCATTTGGGCTAGCTACTAGAAAGTCTTTAATTAACTGTCCCCTATTTTTATTTATGAACTCTACCTTGAAGTGTGCATCGTCCTCTACTCCTTCTCTTCCCCCGATGATCGAACGAGTGAGTGGATAATTTGAATTTCTTTTTCGTGAGAACCTTAGCCTTTGCAAAAATTAATCACCTATATATATGTTTTGGCTCTTTGAAACATGACGTCGGTGCTTGGAGAATTATTATGTTTTTACCTTATGCTTTGGCACCCACCATTTAATTAAATTAAAACTTTATGCTTTGGCACCCACCTTTCAAAATTTTGATTGTTATAATATTTTAAATCTAAATAGATTTAAATATTATAATTTTCACTTTCACCTTTGGGCCTTTTCTCAACATGAAGTCTTTGTCTTTTTTTGTGACTACCACCATGGAAGATCAAATAATATTTTTCTTTTTCTTTGCAAGTGCCACTATGGAGAGTGCCTTGTCTTTGTTTTGCTCACACAACTTCTTGCTCCCACATTGCCTCATGTACCCTTTGAATATTATTCTCACCTATCTTTCCTTTGACATCAATGACAACCAATGTCATCAACCTATGACATCAATCCTTTGACATCAATGACAACACAATATACTCAAAATTTCCAATAGAAAGTTGTTTGGTCTTGGTATTGAGCTCTTCTTCTTGGGTTATTTATTCTACCTCTAGCCTATGTAAAACCATCATTATACATTTTATCCTGAGTTTCCTATGGAGGATTCAGAGGGAAGACTCTTTCAAAATGGTCATATTCATGGTATTTTGTGCAATTGAAGGGAATACTTCCATATTCCAATTTTGTGAATATTTTTAAGAGTCATTAATTTACAGGCTTATTATCTTTGATAAACCTTGGCTCAAATTCACCTTTACATATATTCTTGGAAAATACACCATCGACCTATATCTAGTCCTCTCTGAGATCTTAACAAACTTACCTATATGGTTGCTAATGCATACCAAAATATTTTTATTCCACCAAAACCATGAGAGGAAAGAGATTCTAATCCACATAAGAATTCTATCTGGTATCTCTTCAAGAGGATTGAATTCCTCAAACCAATGTTTCATGTACAAACTAGTTGATCCTAAAAACCAAGGACCCTTGCCTCTCTCTCCTTTTGCGTACTGAAGATAGATAAAAAGTATCCTCTACCCACTATAGAAAGATTGATTTGGTCTTTGATATATTGATCCCAATTCTTACTTACCCACACTTGGAGGTTTCTTAGTGTTGACCAAATGTTAGAGAATTTGCAAATAAGAGCATAATTTTTAAGCCTTTGAACTTTGATTGTAGCCTCTAAGGAGTGTATTTTAAGCACCAAAATAATGTTTCTCTTTTTAATAAATATAGATAAACATAAGATCATTGGACCCTTGCTTGGGTTGAATTTTTAGGATTGGAACCAGTCACTACATCTACAAAGGGGAGGAGTGGAGCTCCCCCATCTGGTTTTGCATTGGATTCCTTTCAAAACCAAAATCTAACTTGCTTCTTGCGAGGATAATACCTAATATTGCTATTGAAACACGCTGATCTCTCTTTTCCTTTACCTGTACAAACCCAAAAAATTGAATCTATCTACACCCTCCTACCCCCTGTATGGTTCATGTTTCTTGAGCTTGTTCTAATGGATATATTTCTCAATAACACATTAATCTCAAGAAGATATTTTGTTCTTAAAAGGTGAAAATTGTATTAAGAAGACATTCAAAGTTACAATAATTGGCCTACCACTTTTGGCCAATCCCAATATCCTAATAAAATTAAATCTAACATATCCTTGTACCACAAATTTCTTAGTGCAATCCAAAGAGCAAAAACTCCTATCCTGATTACAATTTTTACTAATACTATTCAAGAGAACCTATATTTACTTCTCTCTTTCCATGAATTTGGTGGCTATCCTAAATTAGGACTAAGAATTCTATAAGTAGCAACATAATGCTAGACTAAAGTCTAATCATCATAAACATCTACCCTCATCCCACACATTTCATTTTTTAAATCATTGTTGGCTAGTAATAAAACTTGTTTGTTCACCTCCATCCAACCTGTAGTATCCCTATTCTGATAAGATTTCAACCAATACCAAGCAAGATGTTCATTATATTTTTTATCTAAAAATTCAAATTTTGCATTCTTCTCTCTTCCTACATAAACAGAATGGCATCCTAAAGATACTACTAGATGGCTTTAATCTAACTCACTATGTTCTTTATTTGCCACACATACAGTCTAAAATACCTAATATCATCTAGCAAATCCACCACAATTTGAGAGTCAAAATCCACTATGACCTTCCAAAATTAATTATCCCAAGCATTGAGAGAGCCTTTTCTAATTTCCAAAGCCTCTACTTCATTATTTGTTGCTACTCCTAGGCTTTATAATTCCTAATGAAGAACCTTCTCCTCATAGTCTCTTCTTAGAAAACCAATGTTTGTTTCCCATGGGTTATTCTTTTTTAGTTGTTTGTATTGAAAATAAGGTTTTGAAAGGGGCCCCAAAACTATTTTACAAAATAAAAATGAAGACACTAGGTCAACATACCAACCAACAAGACTAAAGGTAGTCCCAACAGGGAGATCCCAGCCTAACAAAACCAACCACGCTAAAAAAGGGGATGATCCTAGAGGGGATATCCTAGCATATAGTAGGAACCTTAAAGAGGTTTAGAAAAAACCAAAATAGGAGTTTGTAATATTAGCCTTCAATGTTGACATTTGTAGTTTCTTTGCCATTCTTGAAGAGGAGCTTGAGCTAGCTGTGGAGCTCATCCATAACTTTGGTTTATGATAGAGGGTCCATGCTACCTTAGATGAATTTATTATCAGAGAAAGCATGAACAAAGTATCGAAAACATGGTTGAGGATATATTTCTGAATAACCCTTGAATATGAATGATCTTTGGGATTAGACAACTTTCCACTGGGGGGATTCTCCTCATAGGACACCTTTGGGGAGGGTCCCTCAATCTTCAATTTATTAATATGGGGGGACACTCAAATAGATGCGGGACTGCTATCATGCTTGTTCTTGGGCATAGATATTCTAAGGTATCGATGTTTGAATTCATACCTAGAATAAGGGGAGTCTTGATGCTCCAAGCCAGAGGTTTGCTTTTCCCTTGGTTTATTCTTGGCTACTCCATCCATGTTAATTTTTTCCTAGCCTAGGGGTGAGGGTTTCCAAGCCCTAGAAGTTTACCTCATGGAAGCATCCTCTCCCTATTGGTTTTTTTGCTCCCCCACATGACCTTTTACTATTTTTTTAACCTTGTTTAATATTTTTCCAAACTAGCTCTGTCGAATAGTATTCCTCTCTAAAAATTCTAGCATTTATTTCCAGCCATATGTGCCATCAGATAAATCTTATACCTAGAGACCAACCCAACCAAACTGATTTATTTTTTAATCTTCTTCATTTCTAAACCTCCCATATATTAATATGTGTTAACTACTAGTTGAGACACACCTTGAAGAGATCAAACCATTGAATCCACAACTTCAAAAAAAGTCACATTGAAAGAGAAAATGATCTATTGGTTCCTCCCAGGTATTACACATGATACATTTAGAGGGGCCATTAAAACCCTTATTTTTTAATTTATCATACATGATGAATTTCCAATGCATAACCTACCAAGTGAAAATATGGTTTTTGGCTAGCCTTTTGCCAACTATACTCTATCCCATTGAACATCTAACCACATTGAAGGGGGAGTGAACAATTCACTATAACCATCTCAAAATCTATATATGCCTAAATTCCCATGACCCCAAGTTATTTTATCCTCTTCCTCCTTTCTTGTAAGGTGGCATTGCTTTAGTTTCCTCTTTAAAATTGATAATATGTTCTGATATATCGAGACTAGACACTCTTCCTACTTTTTTAGTTGCATAAGAAAAAAGGTCTCATTCTACCTTGTATGTAGATAACATGTTGTTTTCATCCAAACTATAGCCTCTAAGTTATATTTAAGGGATTGCAGCTCTAGAAATTCTAAAATTAAGGGGGGTATTGGTCCAAAGAATTGATCTAAAAATCTACTTTATCCCCTCAATCCACTTTCCAAAATAGTCTCTATTTTCCCATTTTCTCTCCTAATTTCAACATTTTCCAAACAAGAAGACCTTGGTCACTCATAGGGATGTGACCTACTTCATTATGGGGAATGTTACCTAAATAATTACTCATAATAACTTTTCTGAACAATGTTTCCTAATTAGAAATCCATCTCCAATAAAGCTTACCTACTAGAGCTTGGTTATTTAGTGTTTCTTTTTAAATTCCTAATTCTTCACTTGATTTAGGTTGGCAAATTTTATTTCAATTTACTATATCCCATCATTTATCCATACTTGGAAAATACCAAAGGAATTTTTGCATGAGCGAGTCTAGCTCCCTCAGGATTCTAACCTAAGCCACAAGGATAGAGAACTTGTAAACTGTCATTGCCTGAATAACTAATTGAAGAGTCAGTCTTACTCTAAAATAAAGCCAATGATACATCCAATGATTTACCTTCCCGTAAAATTTTTTCCACCAATATTTTCCATTCCACCACATTTCGCTTCTTATAATGGAATGAAATCCTCAATTAGTCTAGTGGGAGGGAGCCTTGAGATAAACCTAAGATATTTAGAATATGATCATGGATCCCTCTTTTGATATTAAATAACACTACCTTGAACTTTATTGCATTCGCTTCCTAGCTTGTGGCTTCTAGATAGGTATTTAGGGTAGCTTTGAGCACTCTTACCTCTCTAACATTGACCACCCCAAGCAACCCTATGTCATCCACAAATTGTAAATGGGTTAGATTCACTACTCCCACTTTAACTCCTGAGATAACTCCTTGTTGCATATTCCTTTGAAGAAATCTACCCAAACCTTCAACAAGAATAATAAATAGGTATTGGGATATAGGATCTCCTTGTTGAATTCCCTAGAGGTCTAAAAGGGAATCAAGGGAATACCATTGATGAGTATTAAGAAAGAGTATAAAGAGACACAAATCATGATCCACTCTCCAGATATGAGAGAAACCAAAATTTTCTAGCATTCAATATAGAAATTTCCAAGGGAATCTATCATAGGCCTTAGACATGTCTAATTTGGTAAACATGTCTCTTCAACCTTTTTTATGCAATGTGTGAATTGTTTCTCATGTCAAGATAACTCCATATATATTTTTGTGGCCCTCCACAAATCCTCCTTGCTCTAGAGATATAATAATATAAAATATCTTCTTGAGCATTTTAGCCATCAATTTTGTAATGATATTATAGACTATATTGCAAAGTAAAATCAAAAGAAAGTCTCCAAGGTTGGAAGCCTCTCTCATTTTAGGAATTAAAGTAAATAAAATATGTTTCATAGACTATAACATGCTTTTATTTGCATGATATTCTTCCATTACCCTAGTTACATCCTCCCCTATATCATCCCAAAAAGCCTAGAAAAATTCAATTGGGAACCCATCAGGGCTTTGGGAAGTTTTTTTCTCATGTTAAATAATATGTGTCTCACCTCATATAGATCAATAGTTGTAAAGAGGACCTAGTTTTTTTCAATTGTTATAACCTATGGGATACAATTATCTCTTATTGTGCTACAAGATTAGGATGGGAAAAGGTAGAGAAAATATTTTCAAAGTTGAAATTCGTAACTTGTTGCATGACTAGGATAATTTCCATCACATTGCCATGAAGGTATTTTAGGTTGGACAGTGTGTTGGAGTATCTTCTTGTTGAGACCAAGTGAGGGAAGAACTTAGTATTTTTGTCCCCCTATAACAACAAATAAGTTATAGTTATTTGTTTCTAATATATATCCTTCTATTTTTCTTTAGTATTTAACTCTTTTTTGACCTTCTCATATTCCTATTTCAATTCTTTTGTGTTTATTTTAGTTTAGAAGAGTGTGGCTAGCTCCTCCATCCTTGCAACCAATGGAACTCTTTGAAGCTGAAATACTGATTTATTATTTCTTTTCTATATTTTTAGTTGAGCTTTGACATGGTGGAGTTGTTTAAAGACTTAAAATAATGTTGTCCCATAGGTAGGGAACCCCTCCTTCCACTAAAGTAGGATTTTATCCCTAATCTCCTCCTTTTCCATCCAAAAATTCTCAAACCAAAATGGTCTAGAGAAAGATTTATGGCCCATATCCCATTTTAAGAGAATTGGAAAGTGGTTTGATTTTGTATGATTGATAATTTCTAGCCTGATTGACCATCACATAAAAGGCTCTTTGAATACCAAGAATCTATCTAGATTTAACTTCATATTTTCCAACCCTTCTTGTTTGTTTTTCCAAGTATGAGAAATCCCTACACATTGTACATCAATTAAACCAAGTTGATTTACTTTAGAGATAATAAATATATCCCCTTTATCTAAAGATGGGATACCCCCTTATTTATCCCTAGCTAAAATATTATCATTGAAATCACTAACCACTATCCAATTTACTTTTTATTTCCTATCCTACTTGCTTGTAAAATTACCCATTAGAGGCATTGCTCCATAAAAAATTTTGAACCATATAAATTTAAAAATCAACAAAAGTTCTCTTGAAATTTTACTCTTGAAGAGAGAAGTGAGAACCCTCTTCCTGCAACATGATCATTTTTTTTCTAGTTCATATGATTCCATAGATTCACTATACCCCCAAAGCACCCTAGTATTCTATAATCATATGCTCTACTTGTCTCCATATTTTCTTGACTATTCTATCCATCACTTGAATTGAAGATTTTATCTCTTGAAGGAAAATAAAATTTAAATTATGAATTTCAATTAAGCTATGAATAGAAATTTGATGAGACCTATTGTTTATACCTTTAATATTCTATGATTGTATAATCATTGGGAATCTAGAACCTAATAAGTATTAATCTGCTTTACTCTTCCCTAGTTTACTAGTTGGTCACCCTCTATTGTTAATTGCTCTCAATTTAATTTTCATCCTACACTTTTGGTTTCAAAGTTTCTTAATCATTTATTTTCTTGCTAAATTCCAATAGTAGGCTTCCCTCTATCTTTATCTCTACCTTTTATTGAGAAATACCTATCAACCAAGACCATAGAAAGGTTGAGGTTTTCTAAAGTTGTTATTCTAATTGTAGAGGGGGAAAACTACCCTACCGCGTAGGATTCTTGGTTGGATCCACAAGACCGCGGGGGTATGTTGTTCTCTACACTTAGTGTAAAAGAGAGGGGGAATATTTCACCAGGAATAGTTTAAGGACTCTCTCCAAGTCCTCTGGTTTTCAAGAATATTTGGTGTATTTGAATCAAGACAATCACCTATGTTTGGTATTTCTAGATCTATGCTATGAAAGATAAAGGATAATGCAAGAATACATAATGCAAGAAGACAAGATATAACCCTAGAATCATTTTTCTTTGAATGATTTTCTAAACCTAGGGTTTCAAGATAGAAAACTGATGCAGGAGCATCCGGGGACAGAGGGCAATCTTGCATCTTCCAAATATTTTTAGTTTCCTTTCTAAGTTCTTTGCACTTAGATCTATTATTTTCAAGTACTGTGAAAGGTTTGTGAAGCAAGTTTTGGTTTGGAAGGTTTTGAGAGGCAAGGAAGGGAGGGGTCGCGAAATCGTGACATGTCACGATTTCGCGACCCCAACGCAGCGTTGCAACTTTGGTGAAGTTTTGTCGCGATATCGCGACGTCGCGATATCGGCAGTAATGAAAGGAGAGGGAGGAAGTTTCTCAACGTCGCGATATCGCGACGTCGCGATATCGCGACGGTAATGAAAGGAGGAGGCGAGGGTCTTCAAACGTCGCGATATCGCGACGTCGCGATATCGCGACGGTAATGAAAAGAAAGAGCGAGGGTCTTCAAACGTCGCGATATCGTGACCTGTCGCGATATCGCGGCCAGTTAAAGGCCGACACGTGGCCGGTATTCCGATAGTGGTGAAAGTTAAAGAGAGATAGAGAACGAGACCAGGGGTGATTAGCGAACGGTCGGGCTAGACCAAACCGAACACGTGGCAGTTGTGAAGGACACGTGGGTCGAGTATGTTGCGACAAGGAGAAAGATTGGATGGATGTACACGCAGCCGACCACGTGTATGCAAGTTAATTTGGGGGTCTCTTAAGCTGTTAAGGAAGGTGTCGACCGCGCTCTTTCCGTCTTGGCTTTACTGGCATCGAAGCATTTACAGGTGATGGTTTAATGGAAGGGACAACAGTGCAAAGGACGGTCAGAATGATGCGGCCGATGCAGAGAGGCCATCAATGCCGGTATCTTGATAGATTGGGCAGATCGACATTTAATATTGGAATTTCAAAAACACAGGAAGGGGGAAATTTGAATTTGAAATTTTTATTAGGTGGAGGCATTGAATGCCTGGAGGATCGAGGCCTCGTTAAAAACTCGGGGGGGATATCTTTGGGGAGGATGGTGAAGTTCGGGATTGGGGAAGAAGTGTTGTGCCGGGGGAAAGTTACTACTGTATTTTGGTATTGAATGAATTAATGAAAATTTCTGTGAATTTACTGTGAGATTGTCTGTGTGAATCCCGGCTTTGCCATCAAGTGGTATCAGAGCAGGAGCTCCTGAGCGTGTAACAGATCGCCGGAGAAAGAGGCAGTTACACCAGGATCTGTGGGAAGATTTAAAAAAAAAAAAATATATATATATATATATATATATATATATATATAATGCCTCCACGAAGGAACCGAGGCGGAGGAGGAGGTGTGGTGCCGGCCGAAGACTTTCGGGCCTTGCAAAGGCAAGTTCAAGCCTTGCAAGCAGAGTTACGCAGAAGGCGCGAACCCGGAGGGGAAGAGGAAAGTGAAGATGAAGTTGAAGAGGAAGAACAGTATGAGGAAGAAGCAGAAGCTGTGGATCCAGCTCAGGCCCGGTTGTATAAGGCCATCTCTCAGATTGGAAAGCAGCCTAAAATGGAGGTTTCTACATACTCGGGAAACCTAAATATAGAAGTGATTGACTGGATAAATGATTTGGAGGAATATTTCGAGTATGAGGAAGTTGAAGACCCTAACCGAGTCAGATTTGCTAAGACGAAGTTGAAGGGCCATGCCAGCATTTGGTGGAGAGGAATCCAGTTGGAGAGGAACAGGAGAGGGAAGGAGAGAATAACGAGATGGGATAGAATGGTGGAGAAGCTTAAAAGACAGTTCATCCCGGAAGATTACGAGTTGGATCTGCTAAGAAAAATGCAGAGCTTGAGACAGACAAACAAAACTGTCCAAGAGTACACTGAAGAGTTTTACAAAATTTCTATTAGAACAGGGCATTTAGAGGCAAACAAAGAGAAGGTAGCCCGTTACATTAATGGGTTGAGGCTTGGTATCCAGGAAGAACTGAGCCTGGTTCGATTAAACACCATTGAGGATGCTTACCAATTTGCCTTGAAGGTAGAAGAAAAGGCTGAACAGGCGGTTTGAAGGCAAGCAAAGAGGAAGAGGCCGAGGTGGAAGGACTGGTGGGAGAACCAGTGGGGAAAAGTACAAGGATCCGAAGAAGACTGGTGAAGCCAGTAGTAACCAGGACCAAAAGGAAGAAGATGTTTATCAGCCTCGAGATCAGAACAGCTACCCAAGAGGACGGGGTGGATCTGGACGAGGATTTGGAAGAGGAGTATTTCGTGGAACGTGTTTCCACCTGTGGTGAAGAAGGACACCGGGCATTTGAATGTCCACAACACCGAGAAAGAACAAACAAGAGGCCTGAGGGTCCAGCCAGAGCTGCTGTGGCGGAGGAGGATGCTGAATCCGAGCATTCCGAAGAAGCAGAGAGGGGAGAAACAATGATTGTAAGAAGAGTCCTGTTGAACGAGGAGAAGGACACAGACCAGAGGAAAAGCTTATTCCGCACTAGATGTAAATGTGCGGGCAAGGTTTGCAATATCATTATTGATAATGGTAGCACGGATAACCTGGTTTTGAGGAAATGGTTACCAAGTTACAACTAGAAAGGAAGAAGCACCCACACCCATACCGGGTCGCATGGTTGCAAAAGGACCACAGAGCTTTGGTCAATGAGCAGTGTTCTGTTAAATTTAACATTGGAAATTATTGTGATGAGGTCCTGTGTGACATCTTGCCCATGGATGCTTGCCACATGTTGCTGGGGAGACCCTGGCAGTTTGACCGAAGTGCAGTACATGATGGCCGAGCCAACACCTACTCATTGACAAAGAATGGTGTACGCCATAAACTAAAGCCCTTGAAGGATGCAGATGAAAAGGTATGTCATATTTCCAGAGTCTGTTTAGTTGAGGGGAGAGAGTTTCTGAACGGGTTAAAGCGTGAACATTTATGTTATGCAATAATCCCTAGAGTTAGGGGGAAGGAATGCCAGGATACCCCAGCAGAAATTCTAAATCTGCTGGAGAAATTTCCAGACATTGTGTCTGACAATGTGCCCGAGGGCTTACCCCCTGTGAGAAAAATTAGCCATCATATAGATTTAATACCAGGATCAAGCCTGCCAAATAAAGCTGCACACAGGATGACACCTGTAGAGACTGAGGAATTAAATAGACAGGTCCAAGAATTATTAGAAAAGGGATTAATTCGGGAAAGCTTGAGCCCATGCGCAGTCCCTGCAGTGCTGGCGCCAAAGAAGGATGGGGAATGGAGGATGTGTACAGATTCACGGGCCATCAACAAAATTACTATTAAGTACAGATTCCCGTTACCAAGAATGGATGATATCATGGACTGTTTAAGTGGAGCTGAGTACTTCACAAAGATTGACCTGAAAAGTGGCTATCATCAAATCCGTATCCGAGAGGGAGATGAATGGAAGACAACCTTCAAAACAAGAGAAGGCCTGTTTGAGTGGTTGGTCATGCCCTTTGGATTGTCCAATGCACCAAGTACCTTCATGCGGCTGATGAATGAAGTACTGAAAGAATTTTTGGGAAAGTTTGTTATTGTTTATTTAGATGATATATTGATATTCAGAAGGACCCTGGAGGAACACCTGATGCATATCAGGAGGGTCTTTGAAAAGCTGCAAGAAGAACAGTTATTAATAAATTTGAAAAAGTGTAATTTTGTCAAGAAGGAATTGGTATACTTGGGGTTTGTAATCTCAGTAGAAGGCCTGAAGATGGACCCCGAAAAGGTGAGAGCCATCATTGAATGGCCTACTCCAAGGAGCACAATAGAAGTGAGGTCATTCCATGGTCTGGCCAGTTTTTATAGGAAGTTCATAAAGAACTTCAGCAGTATTTGTGCACCTCTCACAGAGACAATGAGGGGAGATAAAAAGGAGTTCAAATGGACATCAGGGGCTGAAAGGAGCTTTGATACATTAAAGAGAAAAGTTACCGAACGACCTGTTTTGGCACTTCCAGACTTCAACAAGGTATTTCAGGTGGACTGTGATGCCAGTGGCAGTGCAATAGGGGCTTTACTGAGTCAAGGAGGCAAGCCAGTTGCTTATTTCAGTGAGAAATTGAATGATGCTCGAAAAAAGTATTCAGTCTATGATCAAGAATTTTATGCTATAGTTCAGGCCCTGAAGAAGTGGAGACATTATTTATTACCAAAGGAGTTTGTACTTTTTACTGACCATCAGGCTTTGCAATACATTAACAGTCAGACAAAACTGAACCAAAGGCACATGAAATGGGTGGAGTTCCTCCAAAGTTATACCTTTGTGCTTGAAACACGAAGTGGGAAGTCAAACAGAGTTGCAGATGCCTTAAGCGGAAGGCGGGCTCTGCGACTAGATTGACGAGTAGAAGTAGTGGGATTTGAAGAACTGAAAGGTCTGTACCCTGCGAGATCCGGATTTTGCAGAAGCCTGGAAGGCTTGCTCGATACCTATTACTATGGATAGAACAAAATGGTTGGATTTCTTAATCCAGGACGGAATGTTGTTCAAAGGTAGTAAGTTGTGCATTCCCAGAAGTTCCATGAGGGAGAATTTAATCAAAGAAAAGCACAGCGGAGGGTTGGCTGGGCATTTTGGTCGGGACAAGACCATTGCCTTGGTTGAGGAAAATTACTACTGGCCACAACTTCAGCAAGATGTGCGGAAGTTTGTGCAAGGTTGCAGAATATGCCAGATGGCAAAGGGTGTAAGACAAAATACGAGGCTGTACCAGCCATTACCTGTGCCTGAGAGACCATGGGAGGACATAAGTATGGATTTTATTCTTGGATTTCCGAGAACACAGAGGGGAAATGACTTAGTATTTGTGGTGGTTGATCGGTTCTCCAAAATGGCACATTTCATTCCCTGCCAAAAGACAAGTGATGCAGTTCACATCATTGGGTTGTTCTTCAAGGAAGTGGTCCGACTTCATGGTCTACCAAGAAGTATAGTTTCAGACAGAGATACAAAGTTCGTTGGGTACTTCTGGAGAACTCTGTGGAAGAAATTGAAGACAGACCTGAAATTCGGTTCAGCATACCATCCACGGACGAGATGGGCAAACGGAGGTGGTCAATAGGAGCCTGGGCAATTTACTACGATGTTTGATAGTGGATCAACCCAAGGGATGGGATTTGGTCTTACCACAGGCAGAGTTTGCATATAACAATTCAGTTAACAAAAGCACAAGTAAATCTCCGTTTCAGATAGTATATGGAAACAGCCCGAGGAATGTGTCTGAACTAAGAAAGTTGGACAGAAGAGAAAAATGTAGTGCCGAGGCAGAAGAATTTGCAGAGCATATGAAAAGTCTGCATGAGGAGGTAAGAAGACAAATTACAAAAATGAACAGTCAATACAAGACAAGGGCCGACCAGAAGCGGCGGTTCAAGGAGTTCAAGATTGGAGATGAGGTTATGGTGCATCTCAGGAAAGAGAGATTTCCTGCCAAGACTTACAATAAATTGAAGATGAAAAAGTTTGGACCCTGCAAAATATTAGGAAAGCGGGAGTCGGGAAATGCGTATGAAGTGGAATTGCCGAGTTGGCTTGATATTTCACCTATTTTTAATATTTCAGATCTAGTAGAATATCATGAGGGAGGAAGTACAGAGATGCAAGATCCAGAACCACGGCAATTTCCAACCTCTACACCAAGCACAGATGAGGCCGAGAAGATATTAGATACCCGTGAAGGCAGAAGCACCAGAAACAAACAGTATGCTGAGTATTTGATCAAGTGGAGGGGCAGGCCAGTGGAAGATGCGACTTGGGTATCGAAGACGGAGGTTGACCGCTTGGGTCTTCCCCCAACAAAATAGAAGTGAGGATCACTTCAAATCTACCCCGGGTGTCTGATGCAGGAGCATCCGGGGACAGAGGGCAATCTTGCATCTTCCAAATATTTTTAGTTTCCTTTCTAAGTTCTTTGCACTTAGATCTATTATTTTCAAGTACTGTGAAAGGTTTGTGAAGCAAGTTTTGGTTTGGAAGGTTTTGAGAGGCAAGGAAGGGAGGGGTCGCGAAATCGTGACATGTCGTCGACATGTCGCGAAATCGTGACCCCAACGCAGCGTTGCAACTTTGGTGAAGTTTTGTCGCGATATCGCGACGTCGCGATATCGCGACAGTAATGAAAGGAGGAGGCGAGAAGTCTTCAAACGTCGCGATATGACGTCGCGATATCGCGACGTCGCGATATCGTGACGGTAATGAAAAGAAAGAGCGAGGGTCTTCAAACGTCGCGATATCGCGACGTCGCGATATCGCGAATGGGTCGCGATATCGTGACCTGTCGCGATATCGCGGCCAGTTAAAGGCCGACACGTGGCCGGTATTTCGATAGTGGTGAAAGTTAAAGAGAGATAGAGAACGAGACCAGGGGTGATTAGCGAACGGCCGGGCTAGACCAAACCGAACACGTGGCAGTTGTGAAGGACACGTGGGTCGAGTATGTTGCGACAAGGAGAAAGATTGGATGGATGTACACGCAGCCGACCACGTGTATGCAAGTTAATTTGGGGGTCTCTTAAGCTGTTAAGGAAGGTGTCGACCGCGCTCTTTCCGTCTTGGCTTTACTGGCATCGAAGCATTTACAGGTGATGGTTTAATGGAAGGGACAACAGTGCAAAGGACGGTCAGAATGATGCGGCCGATGCAGAGAGGCCATCAATGCCGGTATCTTGATAGATTGGGCAGATCGACATTTAATATTGGAATTTCAAAAACACAGGAAGGGGGAAATTTGAATTTGAAATTTTTATTAGGTGGAGGCATTGAATGCCTGGAGGATCGAGGCCTCGTTAAAAACTCGGGGGGGATATCTTTGGGGAGGATGGTGAAGTTCGGGATTGGGGGAAGAAGTGTTGTGCCGGGGGAAAGTTACTACTGTATTTTGGTATTGAATGAATTAATGAAAATTTTTGTGAATTTACTGTGAGATTGTCTGTGTGAATCCCGGCTTTGCCATCAAAAGCTTTTAAGCAAGGGCTCAAGAGGAGATGCACAAATAGTATTAATCCTAAGTGCACACTATATGTTGTTTATCTTTCAAATACCTAGAAATCAATAAAATGTATTTCCTTTAAAAATTAGATCTAGGGTTTGTAATAGAAGTAACAAACACTCAAAAAATAGCCTAAATACTTAGGGCACTTATATTATCTGGTGGTTTATCCTAGATTTTTATCCTTTGTCTAGCAATGTTAATAATTCTTGTTCCTGCAAGATAACTTAAGAAACACTTGGAAAATATAATCAGTGTTAGGGAACCTACTTAGGCCACTGTACAATAATTCTTGGAGGCATAACAGTCAAGCCCCCTAGGTCATTTTATCTAACCTTTGACAGAAGGAAAAATTGATCTTTGGAAGAAAATAAAGTATATCACAATACAACAAAATAAAATAACGAGACCAAAAAATAGAATATAGTACCATCCTATATGTATCCTATGATGTAGATTTAGGTTATGGGAGAACAGGTTTCCTCCAGATATAGTCTGGGTGAAATCATACCTCGTAATAGGTGATCGTGATTTTTTCACAAGTGAAATCATGCCCCATAGATACATGAGCATCGTAGAAGTGAGGTGAGACATCTCATATTACTGCAAAATAATTAGTGCAAAAACATATCACCTAGTAGATAGTGTAGAAGTAGACAAAAGGTTTGAGACCTCCTGACTAGTAGATATCTCCTTAGGGCTCCAACACAAATCCACCAAAGTGAGTAAAAAGAACAAATAATCCAATGCAGCAAAGAAAAAATCACACTTCACTATTACAAGTTAGTTTTCTTGTGAAAGAAGAAGAATGCAAAACACTTAGCGAGCACTTAAGATCACTTATAATTCATAATCATAATTTGTCATTTAAACCATTGTGCTTTAAAAATGATTTCGAACCCTCCTTATATAGCTGATTTGAAGGTAACATGGGCAGGAAAACTAAGGATAGCCGACGTCAAACATGCCAAATTCAAGGAATTAGGGTTTTCTTAGAGAAAAACCCTAAAAGGTGAAATCACACCCCATTAGGGTTGATCGTGATTTTACCTTTTGTAAAATTGTACCTCGTCAAGAGCAAGCGTGATTTCACATAAAGAGGAAAAAATAGAATAAAATGGGATAAGGGGATTAGCCCTTGACCTAGGCAGGTCTAAGGGGTCTACTAGGAGGATTCAAGGAAGATTTCCCACTAAAGTAGATCAATTTTTGGTTTCTACACCAATATGATATAGGATGGGTTTGGTCTCCAAAACTAGTTGAGATATCCTCTTTTTAACTACTACATTTTTAGAGGGCATATTTTCCCCTTGTGGTTCCTCCATTACATTTATCTCATTCTCCATGTCCATTAGGGTATTAATAATTTCATACCTATTTAGGTTTCTCTCTTTTGTTTGGTTTGATCGTGTTGCCTTCTTTTGCTTTTTATTTCTCTTAGGTGCTTCAAAACCCTCTTTTGGTATAATTAGGCTCAAGGATATGGGTTGAGCTTCATTAGGCTATTAATAATTTCATACCTATTTAGGTTTCTCTCTTTTTTCAGGTTTGATCGTTTTGCCTTCTTTTGCTTTTTATTTCTCTTAGGTGCTTCAATACCCTCTTTTGGTATATTTCGTCTCAAGGATATGGGTTGAGCTTCTGCCTTCTCCTAAACATCTTGTCATCATTGTCATTAGCCTTTGATGGGATGAGCTTATTTTGGATAATCTCAATACACAACCATGTAAGATATCCATCCTTATGATAAATCACACACTAAAAGGGAATCACTTCATAGTCTATTTGTTGGACCCATGTTAAATCCCCCATATCTATTTCTATTTTAGTTGTAATCAAGTGATTAATATCCATATCAACATAAATTTAAGCATAAATGGCTAAAGCTCCCATCATCATATCTTTCACTTTCCAAATAGCATTCCAAGAATCTACCTAGTTTCTCAAAGATTAGTTTACACCAATATTCCATAGGTAGATCATATAATCAAACCCAAACAACCACTACAATGGATTCCATACATGGATCAAATCCTATCTTCTAGGTTTGCATAAAATACTTGATGCTCCATAAATTCTCTTACTTGATTCAAAATATTTATTCCTATCTATTTGAGAAGAGAAATTGACTATATAATATCAATTACTAATGAGGAATATTGAAAAATCTCCTAAAGACTCACAATTATTTTGAATCCATATGGTCATAAATCCTAAAAATGATCTCATGTCAATATACTTACATAGTAGATCATGGTCACTCTTGTACAAAATATTTTTAGCTACCAAACTTTGTTCAATAACAAGTTTGGGATAGTGGGCAGCCTAGGGAAGATATTCATTAACTCTGGACTAGAAACCTTTATCCATTGGATTCTTGGTTGTAGTAGCAAAGAAGATAGGTTTTAAGGTATCACTACTCAAAGATTCATCCTCAAATTCTTGTCTCTCCTTCACTATGTCTACAAAGGATTTCTTAGGAGAAGGGTGCAGGGGGAGGAGCCCCAACGATCCCTCACCAATAGCCATGGATAGTTAGAAAGTACTTTTAATCTATGATGTTTATATGACAAGATACAAAAAATTTACCTACAATTTTTCAAATAGTTTTGGATAAGAAGAAAGCTAAACCTAAGCCCTACAATCCACATTCATTCTACGTTACTGATTATTCTACATGTAATGGTGGTGGTACTATGTGCAAAACCTAGAAGAGCTCCATTCCCAATTCCATTAGTCCATATTATAACTAATCAAATAATCTAAATAAGACATTGAAAGAAGATTAGGATTCAATTAAAACATTTCTTTGTTCATATGTATCAAGTATGAAAATAGGTCTAATGCAGAAGCTATTTGGACTAAAGATGCTATAAGGAGACAATAATGCTCAACACTTAAGTATTTTTTATTCTCTATTGAAGCAAATTGTTAGAATCAATGGCACAATACAAAATGATGATGCCAAAGCTATTTTATTAAATAGCTTAATTTCCAGTTATGATAATATTGTATTCACACCAAAAAATATTAACTTTAGCTTGGAAGATGTAATTTCCTCGGTTGATGAAGAAAAATGAGTTAAGTAAAAAGACTTGATTATAGAGAAAACTATATTACTTATGAAAAATAAGTCTTACTATGAATCTAGTTCTTCCTATTAATAGAAAAATAGTTCTCTACGAATAAAGTTATGTACTACTATAAGAAAAATGGTCATATTGTTATGAATCGTATTCAATAAGAAAAGGATCTCATTGATGGAAAATTGTAAATAGAGAATGCATTGTTTATAAGTGAGAGCAATGATGAAGAATTTGTTTTTGTAGTTGTAGACCCTTCCCACAAGGAAAGTGAAGAGGAGTATCTCTTTTGAGTAAAATCCTAGATATGTTCTTGTGAATAGTTGTGTTTGTCCCTATTCACATATTGACTATGCAACTAGTTGTTGATCACTAGTCACAAAATATTAAAAACAATGTGTTTGTCCCTGTCTACTAGTTTTATGGATAGAGTGTGTGTCTTTATACAAATT
Source organism: Wollemia nobilis (assembly GCA_028583015.1). Taxonomy (NCBI): domain Eukaryota; kingdom Viridiplantae; phylum Streptophyta; class Pinopsida; order Araucariales; family Araucariaceae; genus Wollemia; species Wollemia nobilis. The sequence continues at coordinate 3,115,339 of JAQPPZ010001870.1, forward strand.
GGTTATACAAATATGATAGTTGAATTTATCCTTATCCTTGATTGAAAATTCAGTGAGGTGTGAGTAATTTTGTTTGTCCATGTTCACATCATTGTAAGTCATGGATCATAGAGTGTCCTAGTCCATGATTCTTATGTATTGGTGAACTCTTGAGTTGTCCTAGTTCATTAGGTGATTTTTTAAAAAAAATTGTGTTTGTCCTAGTCTAGCTATTGGTATTCATATCCATGTTAGGAAATTTATGTAATAAGGGGATTTTAGAAATTGTATTATATCATAGAGTTATATTTAGAGTTGTTGTAGTTGTCTGATTAATTCTCTTCATGGTTGTCCAATATGAGTGTTTGTTATTCCATGTAATAGCTTGAAGGCAACCAAGTTGGTTGTGAATAAAAAATTATGTAATGTATAAATACCTCTTCTATACATGAATAAATTATGAAGTACTACATTTTTTAACATTGATATGTAATATATTGTCTCTACTTGCTTTCTTTGTGCAATACACACATCTCTAACAAGGTTTAAATAGGGTTGGAACATAAATTCCATCCACATTTTTTTATTCTCCCATGTAGTTATTATCCATGTTTGATTTCAGCATTTAACAATTGAATGGAGCATACTTAAGATTTGTATCGACTTCTTATATTGATAGAAGTTTGCCTTTGTCTTTACCTCCTAAATAATTATAGTTGTGCTTTGTATTCACTTTTTTATAAAGGTGGAAATTTGCCTTTCCATTTGAGATTAGAACTTATTTGATCAATCCAAGTGTAACTATTCATAAGATCATCATAATGTTAGTGGGTACATAAATAATTTAATCGTTCACTTTTTTTTGCTCTTGTAAACTTGTTCATTTTAACAAGTTCTAAGGAATTGAAAAATAATAAGGTAATATTCATATGTAATTAGTAAGCTATTTTACTTTAGGTGACATATCCATAAAGGACACATTCATAGACAAGTAATATGATATTTTTTTATTTTTAGATGTATTAACTCTTCAATAGAGTTATTCAAATTTTATTCATAGAATTGAGTAGTCTAACCGTGGATACTTTGAAAATTTGAATAAATGTCCACTATTCAAATCCTACAAGAAGCATGTTGTATACCATGCTTTTAATAACCAAAGTATGGTTGGATAACCATATATTGGGAAAACAACATCATATTTGATGGTTTTCTCATATGGCTTATGGCCTCACAGAAGTTAAAAACTAGTTTACCTTTATCCCTAATTTGAATGACGTGTTTCGTTACATTTAACCCTAAATGATTTTTACTATCTAAATAATAATTAGTTTTCATTGGTTTGTTTGAAAAGTAACAATTTTGAGTAAAAGTTTTATTATTATTATTATTTTGGTAAGTTAAATTTCATTAAATGTGGGTTTTGAAAGGGCACCAAAACCTTTTTACAAAAGGTAAACCGTTCAAACAAAAGACCCAAGGATAGGCCAAAGGAAAAGAGCATTAAAATCCTACCTAAAGTAGGAAAGATAAAAAATCCCACCCAAGTGGAAAAATTAAAATAGGTTGAAAAATCCCGCATAGGCAGGAAACATACAATTTGGAAAATCCCACCTAGGCAGGAAACTTACAGTTTCAAAAATATCGCTTAGGCGAGAAACATGCAATTTGAAAAATCCCTCCCAATTGGGAAACAAAATGAAAAATCCTACCCATGAAGGAAACAAAATGTAAAATCCTGCCCAGACAGGAAACATACAAACTTGAAAAATCCTGCCTAGGGGGAAAACCAAAAAACCAATGTCCCACCAAAGGAAAATTAGAATGCAAAACCACCTTGAAGGAAAATCACCCTAAGAAAGCAGGATGACCAAATAAATCCATCGAAATCACCAAGAAGGGCCATCCCACCCAAGGAGGTTGGGACAAACTCAAGGACACATGAAAACTGGGATCCCACCTAGGAACACCAACAAACACTCTAGAAGAGTGGGAACCAAACTAAAGGAGCACAGAGAAATCAAACTACATGCAAGAAGCAAAAATCCCCTCCCAAGATCAAAATATAACCGATACCCCAAAGAAACCTTCATCTCTACCAACAACGACTTCTAGGAACTAGAATAGGAAAACCAATGGGAACTTAGTAGCAAGAAACGTAAATGAACCTATCCCAAACCGAGAAATATATTCTAAAAAACCACCAAGAAGACCAAATCTAGGAAACATCAAGAGAAAATTCACTAAAATTAAAGCATATGGTCCCCACCAGACCAAAAATATGTAGTGAAAGACTCCCAAGAAGCATAAGGATGGAGACAAGCCTCTATCCTGAAACCGTGATGCACCATAACCAAAGAACCACTGAAAACTGGAACAAGTAGAAAACCTGTAACAATTGAGACAAACTTGAGAACAACAGAGAAAAATATCCTTGAAGCTCAATAGGAAATCTAGGGTAGGTCCCAGAGACGTCCCTAAATAAGGGTACAAGAAGGAAACATCCAGTCAGGCTGGGAAAGGGCATACAAGTGGAAAGTGACCTCCCACCCCAAGGAGATTGTCTACAGCCATAACCAACCAATATAGAAGGCCTTGGGAAGTGCCAAGTAACAGGGACAAAACCAAGGAAGGGGGGGAGTAGAGAAGCAGATCAGGACATCCCATGGGATGTCCCCTGTAGTTTTATTATTATTATTATTAGTATGGAAGAAGAGGTTTTGACAGGGGCCCCAAACCTTTTACAAGAAAATGCTTATAGATCTACTAACAATCTTAAAATTGAGACATCACAAATAAGACAACCCATACAACTAAAATATTTTGAAGTACAATATACCACAAAGTGAAATGGTCTCCTATGGCCAAACCAAACAAGAACCCAAAAGATCAAAACACCTATAAGCAATTGAATTAAAATCCAATAACACCATAGAGGAAAGGTAGATCTCTATTCTTAGATTCAAAATGGCATGCATTATCATCTTTTTCCTACTACCTTGTGCACATTTTTACTTCCACCATCCAAGTCTATTACTATTTTGATTCCATTGGCAATATTTGTCTTTGTCTCTTTTTCTTTGATTTTCTTATTGGAATGTCTCCCTTGAGATTTAATAGTACCCACATCAATTCCTAACTTCTTTTGATGTCTGATTTTTGGAGTTTGGATAGCTTTTTTCGGATCAACTAAATTTCCTAGGTTATTTTTTATTTGATCTACCCACTTTTTCAAAACTATTTGGTTCTCATATTCATATTCCTCATTTTCTAACTATAAATTTCCATCATCCACATTTTCTACGAGACAATTACCTTCATCTCCAAAAGTTATCTCTTGAAGCATATTGAAGGAATTTATAGAAAGAGCAAATATTTATTTGTGATGAGGGTAAAGTATACATATCTTCATCTTATCTACCATAACTTGATTCTCAAATGAAGAATCCTTCTACATCAGTTTTACTTTATTTTTAGGGATCTCAACTTTCATGATATCTTCCTTTTTAGAACCCTCTAAGGATGAGACCTTCTACTTTTCGCTCTCAAGGTTTTCAACTTCTAAGATATCTTTCTTCTTGGAACCCTCTTCTTCAATTTGCTTTTGTTGTTAGAATCTATGACCTTGGGAAGGAGGCTTCTAGTTTGGGTATGATCAATTCAAGTACCTTAATTTCTTACAAACCCTATATTTAACAAGAGGATTCTCATATTCTAAACGTTGATTCCAAACACCCAATATTGAAACCAACCAAATTAAATATGGTAAATCTCCCCCACCCCAAATTCCACATTAAAACATATCTTGGCATAGACGAGGTGAGATTTGGACTTGGTGGTTGGATCCACAACAATCATATGGTCTATTTCTTTAGCAATACCAACAAAAATCTCCTCATTCCAGTAGTGAAAGGGGAGATTTGAGTAAAAGGTTTTATGAATTGTGTTATTTGATGACTTTAGGTGAAGGAAGGGATACGAATATCTTGTCACCTCAACATAAGGGCATTGGAAATGTGTCATACCATTTTACTTTTATTTTTTTCAGATGTTAGGCATACCTTAGGAAAAATAGTGTCACATACTCAAACACAAAATAACACAAAATTATGTTTACCTTTATCCTTTTTATGTTTTATTTTCCCATCCTTGTATGGATACTCTTAAAAACTAGTGTTTATTGCATGAATTAAATGTAATTAAACATCTCAATTTCTTTTAGGTCCATTGTGAATAATTTTGTCATCAAATTACTTTGAGATTTTAGTCTAGATACAAATAGACAACAACATCAAGATATAAGGACAATATATGATATAAAATTTTCTTAGAGACCTTAGCTATAGGAGGAAGTATTATAACCAAACAATATAAACCAAAAATCTTATAAATTAATGGACATGTCAATGATAATACATTTTATATTTTATGAGATCAATAGAAAAATAGTATGTTAACATTATACTTAATGAGATAATTTAAAAAAAAATAAGATGTAAAAGATACCTTAAAATAATACAATAATTTTATTATGTTTGTTAGTTGATTTTTAAATTATAAATGATTACATATTTTTAAAATTAATTAATTTTTTTATGATCAATATATTATTTATATATTATCTATTCTTTAAGAAATAAGAAACACTTCTCAAAAATTTAAAAAATAGATTGTATTGTTTTTTAAGTTTTATTTATTTTTAAAAAATAATCATGTTTGTGCATTTAAAACACATGCATGTGCACATTATACACATGCATATATTTCAATAAAATTGATATTTAAAATAATAACTATCTCACAAGGTTACCCTCCCCACAATTATTATCGGACAACTTCCCACAATTATTATGGGGCAACTTTAATGGGAGTGAACAATATGGTAGGAGATTATGTATGTGTATACATAATATGTTGAATAATATTTATTGATATAAGGTAGTTGGTTACATTTACATTATTTTTAGTAATTATAAGAGTAAATTAAATGGGTAGTGTGTTAAATCCTTACGATTGATACATAAGGCTTAGAAAAATCTCCTAGTTATGATCCTGAGAGCTACAATTATCAATAGGTAATTAACACAACCAAAAATCGCAGTTTGAACCTTGAACCTTCTAAAGAAGAGTCAAACCCCAAATCATTGCGCTATTTCCACCAAGACATATTTGTAGTGTTTTAATAAGTAATTTAATACAATAATAACTACAAGCTTACTTCAGTAGTAAGGGATTTGGCCTCTCTATGAAAGGTCTAAGGTTCAAATCCCACTCAATATGAGGGGACTAGGACCTCTCATAAAACCTATGTATACTTCAGTGGTAAGGGCTTTGACTTCTCTATAAGAGAGATCTAAGGTTCAAATCCCACTCAATATGAGGAGACCGAAACCCCTTATAACTTGTGCAAATTCGTTGAAAAATATAATAATTTATATAAATATATATATGAAATCAAATTTCTGTATAATTTTTATTTTGTATAAGATTTAATTACAATATAAAATAATTTTTAAATTACATTGTAAATAGAAAAATTTAAAAATATCATAACTTTAACTTTTTTTAATTATATGATATTACAACAATTTCATCATGATTGCAAGGTAGTATTATAATAATTTAAAAATTATTATTTAGTAAAATATAAACCTATAACTTAAAGTTAAGGAATTTATTTGTATTATAACTTTAAAATTATGATATGTATATGTGTGTAAAACAAGAGGTTTGGTAGGATTTAATATGGATAAATTAACTAGAAAAAGGTTTCCCATGCATTTAGGGAGGGCCCAGTGGACTTGAGGGATTCTCAAATAAGTTCAAGTTTAAAATTTCAAATAAGAAAGGGAATGTGGCCGATCTACCTGAGAATAATATGAAGGATTTTGAATTTAAAAATTTGGATGATGTTAGTAGGGAGGGGTCTATTTTGTCATCTTCGTTCAAGTGTGGTAATCTCTTTAATAAAGAGCATAAGCTGAACACAATGATTTTTGGTAGGGATCAGGTGGTGAGTCCCTAGGGAAGCATATATTTGAGAATTTAGAGAATAGTTATATTATTATGAAGGATCTTAGTGAATCTTTGAGGAGAATGATTTAATTGTTGGCCCGTAATACGGATGATGCTTTTGAGGATCTACAAAAAATATTACCTCAATTGTTGGCCCGTAATACGAATGATGCTCTTGAGGATCTAAATAAAAGGATTACCCTTATAAAGTCCTAGAAAGAGGTTTTGGAGGGGAATAGTTGATTTGTGTTGATCCATTCCTTTGATGCTTCAATTTTTTATGCTTCATTTTTTTCCATGTTTGTTGTTATCATAGTTTGCTAGTTGGACTAATTTTTTGGCTAGTTTTCTTAGTTTTAGATGGTTGTTGGGGCATGGGTAGATGCCTGAATGTTTTGTATGTGTTTCTCTTTGTATAATTTTGTAATATGGATGATGCTCTTGAGGAGCTAAAAAAAAGGATTGTCCTTCTCAAGTCCCAGAAAGAGGTTTTGAAGGAGGGGAATAGCTGATTTGTGTTGATCCATTTCTCTGATGCTTCAATTTTTTTCATGTTTGTTGTTATCGTAGTTTGCTAGATGGAATATTTTTTTGGCTGGTTTTCTTAGTTTTAGATGGTTATTGGGGCATGAGTAGATGCTTGAATGTTTTTTATATGTTTCTCTTTGGAAAATTTGTCTTATATTTTTGTAATTTCATGTTAAAAATTTTAGGGACCCTTCCAAAACCCCTTCTTCTACCCTAATTAAAAAAACATGGATAAATTAACATGAATAGAATATAATACACATCTCTAAATATTTTGATTTATTTTAATCAATATCATTTCAATTTCAAAAGTAATACCTTGCATGTCTTAAAACAATTGATTATTGTTGAGAATGATAACTTTGTGGTTCAAGTTCCAAAAGACCTAGCAAAATTGATTATTGTTGAGAGGGAAAATTCTTTGGTACGTAAATTTGTTGGAAATGTTTGACCAAATCTAGATTCTATTCGAAAGTGGATGCTTTTTAGATGGAATCTAAAAGGTTCTTTGTAAGTTGTAACTCTCTCATAGTTTTATGCTTTTTAATTTTACTTGCAATTAAGATTTAGTTAGGGTCTTGATGGGAGGACCATGGTTTTGGGGTAGGAGGGGATTATGTTTAAAGAAATAGTTTCTACGTTTCAATCTATTAACATGTAATATGGAAGTTGCTCCTATCTGGGTGATTTTTGTAGGTTTGCTAGTGGATTTCTGGCATGAAGATATTTTAGCAGGAATTGCAAGCTCTATTAGAACTCTCCTATATTTTGATCATTCAACTAAAGTGAAGTTAAGGCTTCTAGCAACTAGAATATGTGTTAATGCATACCTAAGTAAACCCTTACCTCAATCAATGAAAATCATGTTAGATTATCGAGAATGGGTTCAAAAGGTGGAATATGAAAATTCTCCTACTCTTTGTGGGGTATGCAATTGAGCTAGGCATTTTTCTAGAAATTACCCTCAAAATAAGGAGCAAGAGGTTGAGGCAGGCAAACCCATTACTAAGGTTTGGAGGAGGAAATTGGGAAAAGAAGATAAGGGGTCAAGGCAAGAAGCAAACATAGATAATAATTTCAAAAATAGCAATAAGTTTCAAATTTTGGAATAATTGGAAGAGGAATTTGTGCCTAAAACCCAATGCCTTACCTTCGAAGGGATTGCCAGGACTAAAGAAAAAAATGTAGATAATACCCAACTAGGGTTCTTGGTGAAAAAGGAATTAAGGAGTTAGCTATAAAAAAATCCTATAGATGATAAAGTGATGAAGCTATATGGTTCATTACCTTTAATAGTAGAAATACAAATTGAGGGACCTAAAAAAACTTTGGAACATATGGATACAAATACTCAAAGGTCATTACAAAAACTATAGTAGTCCTAGGAGGAGATGCAAATTCAAGAAGAAATAGTATAACAACCATCAAAGTAGATTCTCCAAAAACTATAACAAAGTGTAGGAGATGTGGAATATATAGGAAGAAGAACATGGCAGTCTGAGGATGAGAATTGAAAACAAATGATAGATGTAAGGGTGCAAACTAAGAACCAAAAATCAGGGGATAAATTGAAGCTAGATGAAGAGGACTTCAGTTGGGTCAGAGGTGGATGAGCTTCTAAGGACATTGATCTAAACTAGATATTTGAAGAATAAAATTGATGTTGGTGTGTTAGCTCCAAGGAAAATAAGAGATGTAAGATCTAGAGAGATAACTAAACAAGTGGTTGATGGTTCTTAGAAGACTTTATTAAGTGGGGGTAAGAACCCACCAAAAAATAGAAAATAATTTACTTTATTGGATTATTAGGGGTGTGAATGCCCCAACAAAGCAAAGGATTTGATTGTAATTTTTCAAAAAAAGAGATATAGTAAGATTATCTCTATTGTTGTTGTTCTTTGGTTATTTATTGTTGTTGTGGTTTTGATTTAGATATATTGTAAGGTTTTTCTATCTCTTGAAGAGTGTGTTTGTTGTATGTTCCAGTTTTTTTAACTTAATTGCTTATCTTTTGTTAGTCTTGTTTATAATGGTTGGGGCCCTTTCAAAAACCCCTATGATTTACCATAGTAAAAAAAATAGTCCCATTTAGATCTATTCTAGAGTCTCTTGACAATGATTCAAATTTATTTGAAAAGTCTATTAGACTTGTTATAATAATAACAACTTATTGTAAGCCTTCAATCATTTTATAAGTAGCATTTTTGTACTTTAGTCTTGTAGTCATTAGTCATACTATAGATATTACCTTAATTATCAAAATTCATAAAAAATAACACAAAATATGTCCTAAACCATGACTTCTATCAAAAGGAAAAAGTATCAAAAGGGTGCAGAGAGTCCCACACAATACTCCTTCCTTTAACCAAGTGCCACTTGGAATATCTAAGGCAACTTTTGATAGACCATTTGCTTCCTCATTTAGTTCTTTGTAGATATGTTTATAAAATATCTCTACAAATGATGCTTTTAGCAATTTCACTTTCTCATAATAAGGCCTAAGCATCAAATATTGCATCCCTTCTAAACCTAAAGCCCAATCCACCAACAATTTCAAGTCACCAAAAAATTAAAGTTTTGGTATATCTTGTTCAATTGTCATTCTTAACAAAAATATCAAAGCCTTTCACTCTTTCATATTATTGGTACCTTCACCAAAACCTGCTTTGAAAGTGAATTTATAATTATCATCCTGATATAACACTCTTCTTGCCCCACATCTATATATATTGTCTTAACAAGTTCCAAGACTGTAATATCCACTATTAAATTGCTATCTATAGACACCTAAAACACATTATATTGAGGAGAATACCTATATGGACACCTTTCAAGACCATATGACCCATCTTGGGTAGCCCTATGGATTAATAGTGGTTTTTACCACTCAAATACGGAAAAAATCTCCCTTTGCATCTTGGATTGTCCTACCCAGAGATGGCCTCTAGAGACCGTCCTACCTAAATATAATTGACAGTCATGGATTCCCTACATTGGTATGGTCACACATGAAACATTGAAATGTCATGCATCAAGCAATGGTTCAAGTAGTTACAATTTCTAGCTGTGGGTAACAACGCAATGGTTATCAAGAAGTGGTTATGCTTCTTGATCTTCAACTATTTCTTGGCTTCCCAAGGAAGCTTTAGAATCCCATTGGAAAGTATATTTAAGAATACCTTAATCTCATTGAAAATAGAGAAAGTATGAAGCATCGAATTGATACCAAATCAGAGATCAAAACTCTTTAGAGGTTTCAAGAAATGAAGTGCTACTAAAATCCAACTATGGAATTTCTAAGTGCATCAATGGATCATAACCACGGTTGAATATCAAACTTGCATTACTTAAATCATGCATAACCCATGCTTCAGTGTTCAATCCCACAAATCAAGTCATTATTCATGAGCGCACCCTTGAACATCAATTACGAAGATCAATCTCGACATCTTTGACATCGGTTACAAGGAATTCATTTGTAGTTTAGTAGTTGTCTCACCTCGAGACAGCCCATAGGTGCCACTATCTTGCTCAAGGATGGCTAGTAGGATAGACTGCTTTGCATAAGTATGGCCTCTCAATAATATCTATTTTTCCTATTTTCTTATTTTTAGTTGATTTAATAGCTTTTCAACTCTTAGCTAACATAGTGAGATTTTAGTTTTATGCATCTGTTTACTATATTTCAACTTTCTTTATCATTTATTTATCATGAAAAAGGGGTCTTATCTTGAAAGGCTCTTATAATTCTACTAATATATTTTGAGTTTATTTGTGTACATTTTACAGGTCATTGCAAGGGAATTATAACATAAAAGTTCATCTATCACCATACTACATTGCGGAGGTCACGAGAAATTCCTCTCCAAATCAATTTATGGGATTGAAGAAGACTTTATGGATTACATCCAAGAGATTCATTATTGTAATAATTGTATCAAGAAGGGTAGCACATCCCTAAGAGGGATTTATTGTAATCTCATGATAAAGAATGGATATCATTGTTAATAAAAGGACACCATATTTCATATTATACATATCTTATTCTTGATCTTTGTGATTTCATTTTTATTGCTATATTTCATGTTTATGTGCTTGGATGTATGGTATTTTTCATATCTTCAATGGCGATCATAGTGGGAATTTGTCCACATTTCACAAAATTCATTGCTAATTGCTATTTTTCTTTATTTTCTTGAATTGTAAGTACTGTTTCCATTATAGATACAATTAACAGTCATGACCGTACTACCCTGATATGGCCCGTAGGCTCCACCATCCCTACCAAAGATAGCCTCAAAGCATAATTTAGAAAAACTCATAAATAGAATCTTCAATAGACGTAGGCTTCACTTGTAAGTGGTTTTATCCACATTTTCCTACTTTCAGTAAAGAAATGTAAAAATTTACATGCTTAAGTAGGAAAAATACAAAAGAAATTTCAATTTTAAAAAATCTATCTGTGATCATCTCTAGGTCAGATGACCTCAATTGCTGGTTGTTCCTATCCTAGACGACCCCTATTTCTAATTGTCCCTATGTTAGACGGTTGCTACTATAGATTATCCTTCACAGAGATGGCTTCTATTTGATTATTGTGTGGTTTGTGTTCTTTTTACCTACTCAAAGGTTGATATCATCTTAGGGTTTTGTATTTTTATATTTATGAAATTAAAATATTTATTACTTAGAAATCTAGAAATAAAACGTTATTTTTATGCATTAGTGAATAAACATTGAATGCTCTATGCTTGCATTTAATTTTTGCATAAAATAAAATGAACCCCATGCACCACGCATCACACTAAACATTAACAAGTTAGACTTCACACCCAACCGTTAATCGAGATATTGTACCTCATTTTTTACCAAGGACGGTCCAAGAACTATCATAAGGTGAGGACTGGTAGGACCTGGGCTCCCTCATTGGGTTTGGATTTCATCACCAAACCTTGGTGGGTTTCATGACTTGGACTTCATCACCAAGTTAGTGTGTGAGAGCATACAGGTGAAAACCTTAAACTGAGTCAATATCATCAACAAAAGAAAAACTAAACGAGTAAGAGAAAAAGAGCAACAACAAAAAACATCAAAACACACCAAACAACATAGGAAATAATAAAGAAAACTTAAAAATAGATAAACACATTGTATGATTTTTTTATTTCCTTCTATTTGCGTAACTAAAAAATCATGGTAACTATACATAGTCTAGCTCAACCACGAGTTGGTGAGATGGAAAACATACAGGGAGGCATTGAACATCTCTGTTTTAGTCTTGAGGATCTACTCATTCCTACACGGTTCCCTAATAGTCATCATGAGGTTAACTCCTCACATAGAGGATCTAACCATCAAGGTACCCCTATCTAGAGAACACCATGGGTTCTCCACATGATCAAGTAGATAATCTTGTTAGCCAATGTCAATCCCATGCTATAGCTAGACATAATCCACCCATTGAGGGGCCTATTGGGGGAGTAGAAATAATGTGTCCTCACTCAATACACACACCCATATGAACATGAGCCATATTACATGCCTTTATCTAGCTCGAATGGGGGAGCTACTCTACTTGATAAACCTTGGAGAAGCAATAAATTTGATCATTTAGATAAGTATGGCCCACATCACACTAATAGAGGAGCCTCTTCCATTCACACTCGTTCTAAGGATGAGGAAGATGAAAACATAGTTCATCCCATTCCCACTCACATAGAGTGTTCCACATGAACATGTCACATCCTCACTTCATCTTAGCACAAATTTCCCACTCCTAGATTTGAACATCAGGTTAACACAACTTTCCTTGATTGAGGTAAACGGGTTTCTACTTATGTTGCACCTATGGAATGAACCACATCCCCTCGTGTTAACACAAGAGCTTTGTGACCTTACAATGCTGATTAGATAGACCAAACACCTATGCCAAACATGATTTGATGAGATAAATCACACCAACTATGGTTGCATAGGTTGCAAAGAGATCAAAAGCACCTAGAATAGGAATGAGAGCACCTAGATCTGGAGTGAGAACACCTAGAACAAGATCACATAGAACAAAAAAGAGTGCACCACCAAAGGTTATATGATAAAATATTACATGAGTAAAGGTTGCATGAGAAAATATTACGTGAGGAGAAATTACATAGGGTAGGTTATGATGAAGTCCCTACACCTAGTAGTTATAGTAAAAAAATAATCAAATATGTGTTGCACAACATCCTGAATTTCCTTCTAGACCAACATAAAATGACCCTCATGCATCCAACCATTTTCATAGGCCATAATAGCATCAACTACTAGATCATAAAGCAGACTATGAGACCTATGAAGAGTTAGAATCCAAGTATCAGTACCAAAGGTATCTTGAGTTACCTTGTGAAGATATGGTTGATGATTACATTCAACCATCTCAGTCCAATAGGAATCTCCCATCTCTCCCTCCATGAAAACCAATCCAAGAAGATGTGTTGTGGCTGATCCACAACACTCCCCAAAATTGGGGACCCACCTTTTTTGCATGCTTTCAAAGAAGACCTCAGTGACCCAGATGCTAAAAATCAAGAAAAAAGCAAAATTGCACAAAAATGAAAAAGTGTCACGATATCGCGACATGTTGCTCCGTCACGGCCGAAAAAGAAAAGTTGTTGTGATATCGTGACATGTTGCTCCGTCGTTGCCGAAAAAGAAAAGTCGTCGCGATATCGCGACATGTTGCTCCATCGCGGCCAAAAAATAAAAGTTGTCGCGATATCGCGACATGTCGCTCCGTTGCTGCCCAGAAATGAAATTTGTCACGATTTCGCGACATGTCAAGGTTTCACGGCCCAGGAAAGCAGGAAGAGGTGTTGATCGAAAATTGTCACGATTTCACGACGTCTTTGTGAAATCGTGGTCCAGATAGGAGAGAGAAAGACAGAATGGAAAATTGTCGCAAAATCATGACATGTCACAAAATTGCGGTCAAACCAGTAAAACAGGGCAAGGCACTAAAGTTGTCGCGATATCGCGACATGTCACGTTTTTGTGACCTGAAGCAGCAAGACATGCCAAAGATGAAAAGCGTCACGATTTCACGACAGGAAGCAGCAAAGGGGTACGAAGTAGAAAAAAATCGCGATATAGCGACAGGTCACGTTTTCGTGGCTCCAAGCAGCGAAATGGTACGGAAGGAAAATATGTCGCGATTTCACGACATGTCGCATTTTCGCTGCCAAATACAACAAGAGCAGCCCGAAATAGAAAAGCGTCACGATTTCATGACAGAAAGCCGCAATACGGTTCCAAATGAAAAAACGTCATGATTTCGTGACAGGAAGCAGCGAGACAGCCTGAAAGAGAAAAGCGTCATGATTTCGCGACAGAAAGCAACCAAGTGGTATGAAACGAAAAATTGTCGTGATTTCGTGACAAAAAGCAGAAGATGGTGCAAAATAGAAAAATGTCACGATTTCGCGACATGTCTCATTTTCGCTGTGCATGATGGCGAACAAGGCTATTGGCCGAAAAATGTCAAGATTTCGTGACATGTCTCATTTTCGCTATGCAGGAAGAGGAACAGAGTTGCATGCAGAAAAACATCACGATATCGTGACATGCTATTTTTTGTCATGATTTACAAGGATGCAGTTACGAAACATGTAGAGAAGCACGAAACATGTGGCATAAAGGTGTAAGGGTTACAAAGGTGTTACAGTTCACCGAGAATATTAAACATTTAAGACATCGAACAGAAGGTCAAAGATAACGATGAGACGGGGGTGAAACGAGCAGCCACTGGAAGACAAAACAAACTGTCATGGAAGGAGAAGCAATTTGCCAACAAGTATAAAACACAGAGGCATAGATTGTTATAGGGGTCGAAAACTTCCGCGAGCAGAGTTACAAATTTGAGGGCAATAGGGCCACTCTGGACCTGTTCTAGTTGTTTTCTTCCATTGACTGGTTTGGGAAAACCAGAAACTTCTATTATTGTAAAATGACAAATTTTTAATACAGAAAATTTTAGAAATTTGCATCTTATGGACAAGAAAGGAGTCATTTTCTGCATGCAAGATTAAATGTCTATTTTTCCTTTTCAAATTTTAGGCTTGTAAATGGAGTTCATGCAAGTTTTTCTTGGTTGCTTCATGCGAACGTTTAAATCTGAAAACCTCATTCAAAACCCTAGGAGCCAGCACTTAGCTTATCCGGATTGTGCTTGTTTTGCAGGTCCAATAGGTTAGGTTGCATGCATGAAAACCTCATATCTTCGGTTTTGTCGAAATAGGATAGCATCAGACTAAATGTGTTCTAAGTTTAATCTTTTGTATTTCATTTTTATTCTTTCTGCTTTTTATATTTTCCAGAAGCTTTAACTTTCAAGACATTAAAATAAACATCTAAAAAAATATTAAAATCTAAAAAAAAAACAATGAACAATCACTAAAGTTTCATGGTGAAATAAATCAACATTACCCCTTGTTTATAGTTACTTGCAATCACTAAGGTGTTCCAAGCATTTAAATTTAATATCTTTATTTGAGATTACTAATATACATATGCAAATGCTAATACAGCGGAGACCTTGGAGAAGTTGTTTGACTTCTTTGCAAGAGGGGATTTGGGACCCAAATCCTAAAGGAGAGTTGTACTTTCATAGCTGGGTGAAAATACCACTCAACAAGATGATATAATATCATATTAGGTTTATAATATCCTTACGAAGTGTATCAAATTGCTAGAGAAGCCAGGGATAGGCTATAAAAAGCCTACATTACATAAACTATGCAATCAGCCACTCCATCCTTTAGTTTTGTATCCTCTCTATCTCAAGCATTTTGAAATGCCAAAATTAGATAAGGTTATGGGAGACGAGGATGAACAAGAGCATGTAACTAGTTTCATGAACCTGTTCTTCTAGCTGCAAGATGATGATGCCTTACTGTTAAAGACCTTCTTGATTACACTCTCTAGCACAGCCTTAAAGTGGTACAATCATATTTTTTTGGTAAATTAAAAAACTTCATTATGAAATGGGTTTTAAGGATCCCAAAACCTTAGTACAAAAGTAGCACTAGTAGTTGAAAGTAAAAAATAGAAACAATAGGGGACACATCATCAAACCCAAAATAGCAAGAGGAAATACCAGAAGGTGCATCCTTGAGCAAAAATAAATAGGAAAGTACGAGGAATCTACCCTAATATAACAAGTTTCAGAAACAACATAATAGGCTCCATGTAGGGCAGCCATAGGACAAAAAAGGTACTGCTAAGGAAATCATTCCTCTATGTCTTTATCATCCTCATCCTTAGTCTCATCCTTCAGTGAGTCCTTGGGCTCCTCCTTAACAAAAACAACATTCTCTACTTTAGAGCAACCTTCAGTCTCTTGCCCTATCTGAACACAAGAGAAAAGCACATGGAGGGCTTCCTTGAGGTCAATGATAGAGTTAACCATCGTGTTCAACATATTAGTCATCATGAAAATGATGAATTATTTCAACTGTCTGACTTCATCTTCCCATTCCTTATTGTCTGCCTTAATCTCTATCTCCTTTTTACCTCCTTTCATTAACTGATCATGGAGATGAGCTGACTTCCTAATAGGCCCTTCAAGAATTTCGAATTTAATGCTTTTCCTAGATTTTAGCTCATGAATCACTTCAATGGACTTTCTCTTCTTTTCAGCAAGGGACAAGTGGGAAGGAGACCCAGCAGATTTTGAAGCAGGGATAGGTTTGCTTGGTTGGGCTTGAGGGCTATGGGCTAGAACATGGTAGTAAATGAATTTGAACAAAACCTAGTGGGATGGGAGGTCCATACCTTTCTTTTTTCTATAGGAAGTTATGGAGTAGTTCATGGAGTTTACGAGGAACTAGGAAATGTTTATAGGGTTTACATCCTGAAAGTGATTGACAAAGGCTAAATGGAAGCTGCAAAGGACTTTTTAAGGGTTGTAAAATGTAATAAAATCCATGATGGGTTTCATCACATCGCTCCAAGGGGTGAGGAGGTCCTTACTATAGATTCCCTACTTCACTCATTTGAAAATCCTATCATTGTCTTTGAATTCCTTCAATTCAACGTCCCAATTATGCTTCTCTCAATGGATTGAGCGGCCCTTCACTGGTTGACCAGATATGGTTGATAAAAGGTTGGCATCAACATGGAAACTTCTCCCTATCACTATGATGGTTCCATTCTCCAATGAATCCAGGAAAGCCATGGTAATGTCAGGTTCATCATCAGAGAAAATGTGGATAAAAGGAAAAAAGTTCCTTTCAGTAAGGATCCTCTCAACCAAAATATCATATTCAAACTTGTAAGGCTCAACGAAGCTCATGATGGGCAGAGGAGTGGGGATGGGAAAGTAAATAGGTACAAAGGAGGGTGACACTCTAAACTAGGGGGGAGGGGGAAAGAAAAGTAGAAGAGGATAATAAAAAATGTAGGTGATGGGGAGAATCGGGTCACCTAAGATGGATTTATGGGAAAAAACCTGCATAAACCATCTCACAATCCAAGACATACCATTATTGAGGTCTTCAAGGCACTTTGAGGTTGGCACAATGGATTTTGGATTCTTGTTGCTATTTTGGTGATCATTGCTCAGGGAGCGCAAGTTCTCAAAAGGACATCCAATTCCCCAAGTTAGCTAGATGGACATCATCCTTTGTCCTTCACACTAATTGGCCAATGGGATGCTAATTCTGGCATGATGAAAATTAATAATACCCAGGATGACATGCTTCAGACCCCAAAGCATTAAGTGGAGAAAAGAAACCTTCCCCCATCTCATGAGAATGAGCCACATCTAAATGAGGTTGCCATAGGGAATCTAACCATTGAAAATAGTGACCTCCTAATTTTTCTTATCTTGAAACTACCTATTTATGGGTCCAATTTTGGTGCAAAATTGAGGTACAAAACAAATGAGGTTCTTGGAAAGGATGTATTTATGAATAAGCTCATTGTTGGAAATTGAAACGACACCTATATCATTGCAAACAAGAGAAAAATACCAAATAATGAAAATAAAATTAATGCTCTTTTTCAAAAACTCGGTCCAATCAGGCATGACCTTATTGTGGTAGGATTCTATCTACATGTTGAATTTTTGGGGACTATTGCCAGTCCACATGGAGACTTTGCTAGCGATGGTGCTAGAGTTGGTCCATTGGTGGAGAATGAGGAAACTGAAGAAGCTCCACTACCGAAGGATGAGGATACAAAGCCGACTCATCCTAATGGGAATGATCATCAGGATTGTCAACCTGAGGTTTTTCCTGATCCACAATGGTACAATCTCATTTGGGATGTCATCTATCCATGTAAGAAGGTTTACCACATGCACTCCAAGGTTGACCAGACTATTCATAGCCCCATTGGCTTCTCTAAAAACATATTGGAATATGACTTCCTCCATATCAAGGATTAAACTCCTGGCATCCTCAATGTAGTATTTGACCCTCCAGGATGGATTGTTGTTGCTTTTGAGATAGATGATTATGTTCATGGAGTCTCCTTCAACAATTAATTGGTTGGGAAAGTTTTTGGCAAGGGATAAGCCTCTCCACATGCTTTTGGCCTCAACAACATGATTGGTTTGGACTCCTAGCCCTTCAGCAAATGCAAGGATGACTTATCAATGATGATTTCTGATAATATCTCTTGCTCCTGATTTTCGGGATTCCGTTTTGTAGCTCCATAAAAATTTAATTTGAACCAACCTAAAGGTGGAGGAATCCATTTATACTCAATTATAAGGTTGATTGAAGGATGCAAAACCTCCAAGGATAAGTTTACGGATCTTCCTAAGGTGGTCTTCGATCTAGAGGTAGGGCGAGGGGAAGGGGGAATGAGGGTTACCTTTTAGTTGGCATAAGCTAGGATTTTGTAAAAAATTAGCTCTTGAATAGAGGGGCACTAGGAGAATATTCTACGGTTTATTTCAAGCTACACTTTCTAGAGAAAATGGTGGAGATAGGTTTTCCAGAGGAACTTGAGGTGAGGATTATGAAAAGGATTGGGCCATTGGAGGAAGAGATCAACTAGAGAGTAGGGTCTAGCCTAGGATATATGGAAGGTTTGAAATATGGATTCGAGGATTGATAAGGAGTAGGGACAGTGGAGGAAGATGTGAGGGGGGGATTCCCAAGTAGTTAAATAGAGAGAGCACCTATTAGGAATGGTAAGACCTTTCTTGATCAGATTATCAATGGTGAGGATCCTTTCCTAAATGGTAATCTAGGAAAAAAAAACACCTTAGGAATGAGGGATTTGATCCAAACTAGGTTGCAGGGGAATAAAATATCCTTAGTCTCAAGAAGAAGATGGTAGGTAGACTTGACTGTGTATTCTCCTCCCTCAGAGATTTTCCAAATAAGGTGATCTTTAGAATGGTCAGGAGGAATTACAGTGGAGTGCAAAAGGGAATTCATGATATTAGAATCAGTAGGATAAGAAATGCAACTAATAATTTTCCATCTGGTTCTATCATTCTGGCTCCATAAGAATTCTAAAACTTTTTGCCCTATCATGATGTCTTTATAGGGTTTTAATCTGGATAGAAGGGTATCTTCACTAAGTGGTTTTTTAGTGATCCATTTTTCATTCCAAGAGTCTATATTGCTTCCATCTCCAAATATCTATATTAGGCCTTTTTTAAAGAGCATCTTGGTGTTGATGACAAAGTTCCAAAAAGTGGATCCTCTTGTAGAAGTAACATTACTAAGGAAGTTTTCTTCTTGCAGATATTTCCTTTGGACTATGGATGTCCACTAATTTTTTATGTTAGTGACCAGACGTCCGGCTTGTTTGGCCATCAAATCTATGTTTGGGGAATTAATTCTTTGGACCCCAATTCCCCCTTTGTCCTTAGGTTTGCACACTTTATCCCAAGCGACAAGGTGCAACCTTTGCTTATTTTCCATTCCTAACCACAATTTTTTTGAATATGTTCAATTCTATGGTAAACTACAGTAGGGGCTTTGAAAATAGAAAGGAAATACATGGGAATACTTTGAAGGGAGGTTTATGTGAGGGTGATTTTGGTAGCTTGGGATAACAGGTTTCCCTTCCATCCAACAAGTTTCTTCTGGATTCTTTCTATGATATTGTTCCACACAGAGGTGGAGGGTTGGCCAATGAAAATTGGGAGGCCTAGATAAGTGGTTGGGAGGACTGCCATAGAGAATTCAAGGATTCTAGTAATCTTGTTTTTGTCTTTGGATGGGGATATAGAGGAAATAAAACTTTCTCTTTTTGAATTTAACTTTCTACCTGACAAATTCCTCATAAATATGAAGAATATATTTGATGACCTGTGCCTAAAAAATGGAAGCATTAGTGGATAGGATGGTGTCATCCATGAATTTTTGGTGCAAAATAGGATCAGTCTGGGATGAAGCTTTAATTATTGATAGGAGGCCTATTGTACAAGATTATTTAATATTATTTACCAAAACTTCAACCACAATGATAAATAACAGGGGAGAAATGGGGTCCCCCTACCATAGCCCTCTGCTGCTTTGAAAGTAACCCATTGTGGATCCTTTGATAAGGATTGAAAACTAGGGTGAAGATATGCAGGTTTTGATTAGTTCAATCCACTCAGGATGGAATCCAAACTTTATGAGGATAGCCAAAAGGAAGTCCCAGTTGACTCTGTCATAGGCCTTATTCATGTCGAGTTTGAGGACAAAAGTGGATTTTTTGGTTTGAAAAACATAGTGCAAAACTTCATGAATGGAAATGACACCATCGAGAATAGATATACCTTGGAAAGAGCTTCCTTGGTAGGGATCAATAAGAATTGGCATCAAATTATTCATCCTATTTGTAATGATTTTGGTTAGGATCTTATAGGCAACATTGCAAAGGCTAATAGGTCTGAAGTCAGACAGGGATTTAGCCATGGGATTCTTAGGAATGAGGGAAATGAAAGTGGAATTGAAACTTCATGGAATTATTTTGGATGATTAAAACTCTCTAATGGCCGCACACACATCGAAGCCCACTATGTCCCAAAAGGTTTGGAAAAACTAGGGAGGAAATCCATCAGGTCCTAGAGATTTTTCAAGATGCATGGAGAAGAGGGCAGATTTAATTTTCTCATCTTGGAAAGAAGCAGTAATTCTAGAATTGACATTATCGGGAATAGACTGGGGGATGTGATGGAGCATGGAAGCTTGAGCTCAGGTAGATTAGGAATTATCATCTTCAAGGAGAGATTTGAACTATGCCACTACTTCATTTATGATTTCCTCAATATTTGAAGTAGAAGTGCCATCACTTTTTACCAGCTCTTTAATTCTATTATTTCTCCTATTACTTAGAGTAGAAACATGGAAAAACTTGGTGTTAGAATCTACCTGTTGAGTGGTTTTTTCACCCAGTTGTGAAAGCACACTCTCCGGTAGGATCTGAGTCCAAAAATCCTCTGCTTGCAAAGAAAAGAACTTTCTCCAAGGTTCCTGTTATGCTTAAATAATGTTGTTCAAATGAAATGCCAGGAATATCTTAGGGTTTGCAAGTGGATGTTAACAAGGGGCACTGGGGTTTATCTAATTTGAAATTACAGTGGACTCAAAGTGAATAATTGTACTTTAATCTTGGATTTTGATGGATTTTCAGTTATTTATTTGGATACAGTAATTAAATTGCAGAAAATAAAGCAAGGGTTTGAATAATAAAAAAAAGTAAATGAAAAAGAAACTAAACTACAGTCAGAATGCTGCCATCAATTCGATGAAACCAAAGATAATGAGGTTTTCTGCATGCAACCTAACCTAATGAACCTGCAAACTTGTACAATCCAAATAGATTAGGTGCTAGTTTCTAGGGTTTCTACTGTAATTCCAGACTTAGGCATTCGCATGAAGCAACCAAGCACACTTGCATTAAACTTCACCTAAAAGCCTCAGAAATCTGGAATGAAAGATAAAACATTAAATCATGCATGCACAAAATGACTCCTTTCTCATCAATGAGATGCCAATACTCTGTATTTTATATTAAATGATATGTCAATTACATTCAAAGAATGTTCCAGGCATAAATATTCCAGAACAAAAAGAAGGAAATTGCCCAAGTGCAGGCCCAAAATAGCACGAAGCTCTTGTCTCTGCAACTCTGCAATTGGCAATTTCCAACCCTTCCTTCAATCTGCGCTTATGGATTTATCCTGTCTAGCATGGCTCTTCGATTCTCCCTGGTCGCTTCGATTCACCTTCCTGCATGTGACCTTTCAAATTCCCACATTTTCCTTGTCTTTATTCCATGTTTAATGCCGAAATGCCTAAAATCCTCCGTTGCATGTAACGCCTCTGCAAACCTAACACCTGCATGCCACGTGTCACACGCCCTCTACGCCTTCTATAATGCCATTCTATGAAAGTCCCGACAAAAACTGCATGCCGCCTGTTCACCTTCTTGGCCATGAAAACGCAACATGTCACGAAATCGTGACATGGCGCGATATCGTGATGCTCTTCCCGGCCGTACGTCTTCGGCAGCATCTTGTCGCGATATCGCGACCGTTTTTGCTTTTGAACCTTCTTTCCACAAACTGTAGCGAGATCGCTACCATTTCTCCGTCGGGCTTCCTTGGCAACTTTACGTCGTGACATCGCGACCATTATCACTCTCTTGCCTTCTTTCGACAAACCGTCGCGATATCGCTACAGCATTTATCCCCGAACCTTCTTGCTACAAACTGTCGCGATATCGCTACCGCTTTCTCTTTCCATACGCCTTGGCAAAACCTGTCATGATATCGCGACGTTTTTCACCCTCGGACCTTCATGCCGCTTTCTGTCGTGATATCGCTACCGCTTTCTTTTTTCGTACGCTTTCCCGAAACACGTCGTGAAATCACAACCATTTTCTCCTTCGTACAGTTTGCCAAAACACGTCACAAAATCGTGACACTTTTCATCGTCCGTACAGTTTGCCAAAACACGTCACGAAATCGTGACACTTTTCATCATCCATACGCTTCGGCAAAACATGTCGTGAAATCGTGACACTTTTCATCATCCGTACGCTTCGACAAAACATGTCACGAAATCGTGACACTTTTCATCATCCGTACGCTTCGGCAAAACACGTCGTGAAATCGTGACACTTTTCATTCTTTTCCAACGGCATGTCACGATTTCGCGACACCTTTTCTTTTTTTCTCAGCGACATGTCGCAATTTCGTGACAACTTTCAATTTTTCTTTTCTCTCCTCTTCGGCAGCGATGGAGCTACATGTC
The DNA here is from genome assembly GCA_028583015.1 of Wollemia nobilis. Classification (NCBI taxonomy): domain Eukaryota; kingdom Viridiplantae; phylum Streptophyta; class Pinopsida; order Araucariales; family Araucariaceae; genus Wollemia; species Wollemia nobilis. The sequence continues at coordinate 3,138,105 of JAQPPZ010001870.1, forward strand.
GCGATTTCGTGACAACTTTCTTGTTTCCGACAGCGATGGCGCGACAAGTCGCGATTTCGCGACATGTCATAGGCATTTTTTTCCTTTTCTTCAATTTTAGCATCTGGGTCACCGAGATTCTCCTCTGCAAGCCTGCAAAAATGTGGGTCCCCAATTTTGGGGTGTGTTGTGGATCACCCACAACAAATGGCGACTCTGCTGTCAAATGCTTTTGAGCATTTTAGTAAGAACCCAACCTGATACATATCAGAAACTCACAAATATATGTTAGCACATAAGCAAAATAAAAAATGCGCAAAGATCAAAAGTACATGAATCATCAGAATCATCAAGTATCAGCTCAGTGTGTGCAATGTGCTTTCATTCCCTATCGTTTGAAATTGATCAACATTCTATTATCAGTTTTGCATGAATGCATATATGGGATGGTGACTGATTTGTGTACCCTAATGAATGTGCAAGGAGATTTGCTTCCATAAAAGGCATGGTATTTCTTCTATTACTATGTACAAGCATTCAAGATTGCCAAACCCTCTTAGGATCCACTAATTCATTACCTTATTGTATCCCAAAGTTGGTTATGAGTCCCTACTATCTAGAACCCATGTGCAAGTGAATGTGAAATAAAAATTTTGGGGAATCAGACTCCCAACCAACCGAGATGAGAGTTTAACCTTAACCTTACTATTCTGATTTAGAGTTCATTACCTCACTTTAAGAAAAATAATTAAACTAGTTATGGAATAAATGGTCATGCTAGTCTAACCCTCTAGACAATCAGTGGTCTTGTTTTTTAGACAAGACATGATGCCATGCATGGGCATATCTAACCCCATAATCCAAAACTTATCTCAATTTCTTTGGACCTTGGGGATGACTACCCATCCCTTACAGAGGACAAGTAGTACAATCCTTACAATCCAAAATAAATATGAGATGGGAAAAATTTATTTATTATTTATTTTTATTTTTTTTACTTCTTGGACCTTGGGGATGACTACCCATCCTTTGTAGAGGACAAATAGTATGATCCTTACAATCCAAGACTTAGGTGTAAATGGAAAATATTAATTTTGTTGCTTAGACCTTGGGGATGACTACTTATCCTTTGTAGAGGACAAATAGTACGATCCTTACAATCCAAGACTGATTATGAAATGAGACATAAGAGCTTTGGGGAATTAGATTCTCAACCAACCGAGATGAGAATTTATACCCTATCCTTACTACTCCATGTGGGTCAAATCAAAGCTTTGGGGAATTGGATCCTCAACCTAAGTTTGATGAGGATTTAACCCTATCCTTAATACTCTGATTTTAGACTTTAAGCTCTATGGAAGTGGTCAAAACCACTGTTTTAAGGATCATGCTGCATAAATAGGATAGACATGAAATACTTCCTTCGCCCAACCTTTTCCTCCAAGTTATGTTTTGATCATTTTGCTCAAGATCCTTTTTAATGTATGAGACATGCTTGGTTCTAGATATCTCAAGACTCAGTTTCCAACCTTAGGAGCTACTTACATATATGTTATAACACAACCCTAAGAGGATTTGACATACTTTAATGGCTTGTACCTAAGATGCATATGTAACTAAGATGAGATGTATGTGAGGTGAGATGAACATGAATGCATTATTTCTTGAATTACAAATGGAATGAATTGTCATGCAAAACTGATTCTTTCATGCATCACAAAATCAAACAATATTATTAAACTGTTTGTGTTACTTGTGGAGCTTTTACAAGACAATTCCAATATTTCATATTCTCCTAACCTTAAGCATAAGTTGACATCTCAATTTTTTATTCTTTATTTATTTTTATTTTTTATTTTTTATTTATTTTTATCAAAATTAACACACATGTCAATTGAAATCAAATCCATAACCAAAATCCTAGCTAGACTAACAATCCTAAACAATAAAAACAAAATCTGAAAATCCCCACCAAAACCAAAAGAATAATATGAAAATCCCACAACCTAAGGGCTAAAATAATGCTTTAAAATCTGCCCATTAACCGGTAGCATGAAATCTTCCCCTTCTAATGTTTTTAGCCTGAAGGTGTTCTTCCCAAGAATCTCTGAAATCTGATATGGGCCTAACCAAAGACAATCAAACTTTTGATGATTCCCTTTTTCCTCATGTCTTTTGTCCCATAGTAATACCAAATATAAAATTCTGAATGATTTAACTTTGGCCCTTCTGTCAAACCACCTTTTGACAACTTCTTGGTGTTTATTCATGTGGTTCATGGCCTCTTCTCTCTTTTCATCAAGGTGCAACAACTGGCTTAATCTGGCTTCAACTTGATCATCTGTCCCCAAGTACTCTTGTATGAAATGTAAGGTCTGTAACTTCAAATTTGCTGGAAATATAGGGTCTTGCCCATAGACCAAATGATAAGGAGCATTCCCTATGGATTCTTTCACTCTGGTCCTATCTTCCCAAAGGGAAAACTTTAATTGACTGTGCCAGTCCTGCGGGTTCTTTTCCAGCAACTTCTTAATAGTATTCAAAAAAATCTTATTTGAAGACTCGGCCAACCCATTTCCTTGAGGATAGTAATTGGATGCAAACTTTAAGCTCACTTTGTTATCATATGCCCAATCTGCAAATTGTGTAGAAATAAAAGCTTTACCATTGTCACTGACAATAGAGTCGGGAATTCCAAATATTGTTATAATTTGATCCTCAAGAAATTTAATCACAACATCTGTGGTGGCATGTTTAGTAGGAATCGCTTCTGTCCACCTTGTACAGTAGTCCGTAGCTGTCAAAATGAATTTATGAGAATCAGAGGAATTTGGGTTAATAACCCCGATGAAATCTAGTCTCCACTGTGCAAACGGTCTCATTTCGATTACAGGCTGCAACGACATGGCTGCATTTCTTTCTCTATTTGCAGCCACTTGACAGATGTGACAAGATCGTACATGGGTATGTGCATCCTTGAAAATATGTGTCCAGTAGTATCCTGCTCTTAGGATTTGATGTGCTATAGCATTGGCCGCACCATGACCAGTTCTGTGTTTCCCGTGAAATTCTTGCAACACCCTGGCAGCTTCTTCTTTGTTCAAGCACCTCAGGTAAATACCTTCATGATTATTCCTGTAAAGCACACCAAATTTTATCAGATAATTGATAGATTTAAGCCTTAAGGCTCTTCTCCGTGTTGAATTCAGATTAGAAGGACACTTACCGATCAATAAAAATTGCACAATATCAACATACCGGTCGTCCTTAGCCATGTATTCTCGTATTTGAGCATTGACCTCGTTATTTGCAGATTATTTTTTACGATCGCCTTCGCCAGTCCCTGTCCTCGAACTAGTTTCATTGGTTGGATTTCGAGATCAAATTCTTGGATGGTTGAAATCCATTTTCCTCTATTCTCACCTAGTTCATTCTGTAAAAACATGGTCTTGACAGCAGAATCGGGCATGATGGCGATAATTTTGCTGTGCACAATGTAGTGCCTAAATTTTTTCACAGTTTTAAAAAGTGCATACATTTGCTTATCAAGGATTGAATACCTTAATTGAGCGTCTTTCAGGGGAGCACTTAAAAACGCAATGGGTTTTTCGGCACTATCCTCACATTTTTGGGTTAAGACACTCGCAAAGGAGTGTTCTGATGCAAAAGCATAAATATAAAAAGGCTTGGAGTAGTCTGGGCTTATAAGGACAGGGGCTGTGGAAATGGCCTCTTTGATATTCTGGAAAGCCACTCTACTTTCCTTGTTCCATTTTACATCCACATCTTTCTTGAGCATCTGGTTCAGAGGTTTGGCTATCTTAGCAAAGCTAGAGATAAAATTCCTCACAAAATTGACCTGCCCAAAGAAAGATCTCAGTTCTTTTTTACTGCTCGGGAGAGGTAGGTTTTGGATAGCTTGTATCCTTTCTAGGTCGATGGATATGCCCTCTTTTGAAATGATGTGACCCAACAATTTCCCTTCTATCACTCCGAAAATGCACTTTTTGGGATTTAAGGAAATTCCATGTTCTCTGCATCTTTGAAGCACTTTCTTCAAATCTTTAACATGATCCTCTCTCTTCTTCGAGAAGAGCGGGATATCATCCACATACACGATGATGCATTTGCCTATTAGCCCTTTGAATGCGTAATCCATGGCGCGTTGAAAAGTTGCACCAGCATTTAACGATCCGAACGACATTCTCTTATATGCAAATGTCCCCCACTTGGTAGTGAAGGTTGTTTTCATCCTGTCATCTGGATGTATAAGAATTTGGTTGTACCTCGAATATCCATCGAGAAAGGACATCATTTCAGATCCATTTACCATTTGCAAAATTTCATCAATTGATGGCAATGGATAATTATCCTTTTGAGAGGCTTTATTAAGATTTCAAAAATCTATGCACGGCCTAATCTCTCCACTCTTTTTTCTTACTGGAACGAGGTTGGCCACCCAGGTTGAGTGCCTAACAGGAAAAATTATTTTTTCTTCCAATAATCTTTTAACCTCCTTTTCGATCAAAGGCTCCAATAGCGGGTTAACAACTCGCTGTCTTTGCCTAAAAGGCTTGGAGTCTGGCTTCAAAGGGATGGTATGTGTGATAATGTTCTGGTTGTAAGTCTTCAACTCATTGTAGTTCCAAGAAATACAATCTATGTAATGCTTCAATGCCTGTATTATATTGCTCCTTTCTTCCTCTATACATGCCTTTGCTATGTACACCTCCTTTGGATTGTCTGCACTCCCTAGATTAATGGAATCGCATGCATCTTTGGGGAGTGGGACTCTTTTTCTTTTCTTGTTCTTACATTCCATGTCGAAAATATTTTCTAATGAAACCACGTCTTTAGGAATTTTGTTGGATTGATACACAGTTTCACTCTCTTCTGTTTCATCCTGCCACCTTTGTTCCTCATCAATCACCTGATTTTCAAAAATACCCGAGTTTGTGACAAACTTGAAGATGTGCCTGTCACTTTCAAAAACCTAGAAATTCTTTACATTATCAGGTATTGATGGACAAGGAACCAGCTCAATGGAAAATTTTTTACATATTTTTATATCCATCGGGTTTAACATGCCCGCAACGACTGCAAGAGAGTCTGCTATTCGATTTCCTCTCCTAGAAATAAGGGCTATGTTGAAGGCATCAAACTCCTCCATGAGGTCCATAACCCTAGTTCTATAAAGACTCAGTATTCTATCATGGCATGTATACTGTCCTTTGATTTGCTTGACAACCAACTCAGAATCTCCCAAAACCTTCAAGCATTTAACATGTTTGCTCAATGCTAGACGTAAACCATAGATCAATGCTTCGTATTCTGCCACATTATTTGTGCAAGGAAATTGCAGTCTATAGGTAGCCAATAATGGTTTACCTCCTGGACCAGTGAGCTCAACTCCAGCTCCTGCTCCCTGTCTAGACTTTGATCCATAAAACTTGAGCAACCACGTGTAATCCTTTTCCTCAGAAGAACCACCATGACACACTTCTTCTTTAAGCTCATCAGTAGCTTTCTCAACATCAAGAGCATAGACCCCTAGGTCTGGCTCAGAAAATTGAACCTCATTTGGCTTGTTGAAATCCGTTATAATCTCCTTAAGCCTCGGTTTGTTTTCCACTCTGATTTGGTTTGCAATGCCCTTCCATGGCAGCCACATATGTGAGCAGTCTGTTGAAAAATAACCATTCAGAGTTTTCATCCAGTCTCTCGCAAGAAACATTCCATACCTACTTGGGATGTTAACCACCAAAATGTCTACAACCTGCTGGACCCTGGGTTCAGAATTCAATTGAATCTTGACATCATATAAGGTGCCTACTACATTTACCTCTGAACGGTCCAATTGCAAGACCGTGCATTTGGATGAAATCGGTTGTAGACCCAACATTTGACATATCTTTGTAGGCATGAGGTTGCTCGTGGCTCCTGTGTCCACCAAACAGTTATGCAAGTTCTTACCCACAATTCTCAGAGTCAATAAGAATGGTCAGACATCCCTTCTCTCCTTTCACAAAATTAGATGGGATTCAACTCTTTTTTCCTTCCACATCAGATCAGGTGAGTTCAAAGCTCTTATCAGCGCCTCCTTTTGACCAGGCAATTTAGCTGCGTCCAGGAATGAAAGGCTAGATTTGGACTTCTTCATATCCTCCACTACGTCATAATTTGGTTTTTTGAATTTGACTGTCTTTTGGACGTCATTAGACATTTCTCTTCTGAGTGGAGGGGGAGGGTTGTTACTTGCCTTTGTATCTGGAGGAAGAATAGAATTGTTTGGAGGTGTTGATGAGGTTTTAGGGGCTTTAGATTTACTCCTCAAATGGTACCCATGAGTCCCCTTTCTGAAATCTTGAAAATCTTGCACCTCCTATTCCAAAACTTCATCTTCTTCCTCCTCGCTTTCACCCTCTTGGTGATATACTGTTTCCATCACCATAATATTTTCATCTTGATGATACGATGGATCCTCATTTGATACCAGTTCCAAATCATCAACTTGTGCCTGAAGACAATGAGTGTATCTAGCAATCTCAGGACAATTCCTCTCATTGTGTTCTTTTATGTTATGTAACCTACACCACCTTTCCCATGCCAAATCCGAAAGATTCAAAAGAGAATTGGATTGGCTAGGGCCTGCAGAAGCATCTAATTGATTAGCAATGGGAGCAGGAACTCCCCCATTGTTTGGCTTGGTGTTCCAGTGCCTCCCTCTATTGTTAAAATTCCGATTTGGGTGAGGGGCATGGGACTCATACTTCTGTTGTTGAACCCTGTCATTGCTTAGTTTATGCACTAGTTTCTTGAGCTCTTCGACTTTTGAAAAAACATCCTTCGATGGAATCATATTGTTGTTAACCCCCGTTGGATTCACATAATTAATGGGGTCTTGATTCCACATTTGGGTCGGGTTCTGAGGAATTTGATTCCCATATGGATTGATACCTTGAATCGAGATTGGATTCGAAACAGGAACTATGGCTTGAGGATTGACTTGACTAGTTTCCTGCGTAGTTGATTGACTGTTCTGCAAAAATGCAGGAACAGGTGGAATGGTTGTGATTGGTTGGATTGGAATGGGTGCATATGCGGGTGCTGGTGGATACGGTTGCTGATATGGGAAGGCATTCATACTTTGCATTTGTGGTGCCATGAGTTGATTTGCCTGGGGAGCTTGACCATATGGAGCATACTGTCCCACCATAGGCATCTGGGTAAACCCGTAGCCTTGCGATGTCAATTGTTGCTCAATAGTCATGGCTTCATTATAGGCCAAAGCCAGCATGGTGACCTGAGGATTGCGCCTTGCAAACATAGCTGTCATGGGGTCCATTGCCCCAAAATATATCTGTAAAGCCACTACGGGATCGATGGCAAAATGTCTAATTGCTCTATTATAGTTCTTTTGGAATCTCTGATTAAACATTCGAATTGGTTCCCCTTGACCCTGTTTGCATGTAATAAACTGATTGTAAATAGTTGCGGGATCTAAGGGTGACCTAAATTGATTGACAAAGGCATTTTCCATTTGTGTCCAAGAGGTGATTGAACCAGTTGGCAAGCATATATACCATTCATATGCTATTGGATCCAAGCTCATGGGGAAAAGTCTACAAGCTACATCTTCATGCTGAACTTGCAGCCTAATTAAAACATCCCTATAGGCTTGGATATGTTCTTCTATTGTTCTTAGGCCATCCGGCTTGTATTTAAGCAGAAATATTTCAATGTTCTTAGGGATTTCATGGATATCCCCAGCAATATTCAAAGGAGTATTGTTAGCTCCATACCAAGGAGCTGTTGGAGCTTGAGCCATTTGACTCAGAATTGATGTAGACAGGCCTACAATAGAAGTAGAAATATTACTAACTATAGGCACACTAGGGGCAACGAATATTACTAGCGTAGGTCCGCTCGACGTTCCTGGAGAAAACAGGCCTTTTGCGACTGGTGTGCTTACGACTTGCTTGGCTTTACCCTTGGGAGTACCAGTAAGGTCGTGAAAAATGGTTTCTCCGGTTGTTTGAGACCTGGTCGCAATACGGCGTGGTGGGTCCAGCCTGCCTGAAGAAACCCTCGACTATTTTGAAGAAAACCCGCAACAAAAAAAAAACGATGTTGCAGTTTAGCCGTAAATAATTTTAGAATTGAATCAAAAACAAAATATTCAGATATGAAAATCAAAATAGATAAACCAATTCGGCCCTCCTTCTAGCGCCAATTTGTTGAGTGGTGTTTTCACCCAGTTGTGAAAGCACACTCTCCGGTAGGATCTGAGTCCAAAAATCCTCTGCTTGCAAAGAAAAGAACTTTCTCCAAGGTTCCTGTTATGCTTAAATAATGCTGTTCAAATGAAATTCCAGGAATATCTTAGGGTTTGCAAGTGGATGTTAACAAGGGGCACTGGGGTTTATCTAATTTGAAATTACAGTGGACTCAAAGTGAATAATTGTACTTTAATATTGGATTTTGATGGATTTTCAGTTATTTATTTGGATACAGTAATTAAATTATAGAAAATAAAGCAAGGGTTTGAATAATAAAAAAAATTAAATGAAAAAGAAACTAAACTACAGTCAGAATGCTACCATCAATTTGATGAAACCAAAGATAATGAGGTTTTCTGCATGCAACCTAACCTAATGAACCTGCAAACTCACACAATCCAAATAGATTAGGTGCTGGTTTCTAGGGTTTCTACTGTAATTCTAGACTTAGGCATTCGCATGAAGCAACCAAGCACACTTGCATTAAACTTCACCTAAAAGCCTCAAAAATCTGGAATGAAAGATAAAACATTAAATCATGCATGCACAAAATGACTCCTTTCTCATCAATGAGATGCCAATACTCTGTATTTTATATTAAATGATATGTCAATTACATTCAAAGAATGTTCCAGGCATAAATATTCTAGAACAAAAAGAAGGAAATTGCCCAAGTGCAGGCCCAGAATAGCACGAAGCTCTTGTCTCTGCAACTCTACAATCGGCAATTTCCAACCCTTCCTTCAATTTGCGCTTCTAAATTTATCCTATCTAGCGTGGCTCTTCGATTCTCCCTGGTCACTTCGCTTCACCTCCCTGCATGTGACCTTTCGAATTCCCACCTTTTCCTTGTCTTTATTCCATGTTTAATGCCAAAACACCTAAAATCCTCCGTTGCATGTAACGCCTCTGTAAACCTGACACCTGCATGCCACGTGTCACACGCCCTCTGCGCCTTCTATAACGCCATTCTATGAAAGTCTCGACAAAAATTGCATGTCGCCTATTCACCTTCTTGGTCGTGAAAACGTGACATGTTGCGAAATCGCGACATGTCACGATATCGCGACGCTCTTCCCGACCGTACGTCTTCGGCAGCATCTTGTCGCGATATCACGATCATTTTTGCTTTTGAACCTTCTTTCCACAAACTGTAGCGAGATCGCTACCATTTCTCTGTCGGGCTTCCTTGGAAACTTTACGTCGCGACATCACGACCATTATCACTCTCTTGCCTTCTTTTGACAAACCATCGTGATATCGCTACCGCCTTTATCCCCGAACCTGCTTTCCACAAACTGTCATGATATCGCTACCGCTTTCTCTTTCCGTACGCCTTGGCAAAACCTGTCGTGATATCGCGACGTTTTTCACCCTCGGACCTTCATGCCGCTTTCTGTCACGATATCGCTACCACTTTCTTTTTTCGTACGCTTTCCCGAAACACGTCGTGAAATCGCAACCATTTTCTCCTTCGTACAGTTTGCCAAAACACATCGCAAAATCGTGACACTTTTCATCGTCCGTACAGTTTGCCAAAACACGTTGCGAAATCATGACACTTTTCATCATCCGTACGCTTCGGCAAAACATGTCGCAAAATCGTGACACTTTTCATCATTCGTACGCTTTGGAAAAACACGTCGTGAAATCATGACACTTTTCATCATCCGTACGCTTCGGAAAAACACGTCGCGAAATCGTGACACTTTTCATTCTTTTCCAACGGCATGTCATGATTTCGCGATGCCTTTTCTTTTCTTCTCAGTGACATGTCGCGATTTCACGACAACTTTCAATTTTTCTTTTCTCTCCTCTTCGGCAGCGATGGAGCTACATGTCACGATTTCACGACAACTTTCTTGTTTCCGGCAGCGATGGCGCGACAAGTAGTGATTTCGCGACATGTCGCGATTTCGTGACACTTTCAACACTTAGGCATTTTTTTCCTTTTCTTCAATTTTAGCATCTGGGTCACCGAGATTCTCCTCTACAAGCCTGTAAAAAGGTGGGTCCCCAATTTTGGGGTGTTTTGTGGATCACCCACAACACTACCTCTTTGAGCCATAAGGCTCTGGATTTTTATCATTAGAAATATTCTTCGCAAGCAAGGATATTATTCGTAAGAAATATTCTTTGCAAGCAAGGATTAATTTTTCTTTTGTTATTGTCTATTCATCAATCTACCCATTTTGAATTTTATTCTCTATCCTTTCAATTCTATCTTTGAGTGATTTCTTGTTGGCAAAAAGGTTGCCAAAAACTTCTTTATTCCATATTTTTAAGTCTTCTTTGAGGAATCTGAGATTTTGGGCAAGTTTTAAGGACGAACATCCTTGAACTTCTTGTTTCCAGCATTGAGAAACCCTATGCCTCAAATCTGGATGATGTATCCACATAGACTCAAACTTGAAGGATCTTCTGTAAGGGTTGGATTTATCAATTTCAAGCAAGAGAGGACTATGATCTGACCCTATTTTTGGTAAATAATGAATACAAGCATCACCAAACATTTGGACTGCTTCCTGGGAGAGAAAAAATCTATCCATATTGACTTGAATATGTTGATTTCCTATTTTTTTATTGCTCCAAGTGAAATTTACATTTTTGAGTTTTATATCCATGAGATTGTTAGAATTGATGAAGTCATTAAAATCCTCCATGATTTTGATTGGGGCTTTAGTCCCTCGAGGGTATTGAAATCCCCTACTACAATACAAGGAATATTTTGGAAAGAATCATTTATTCTACTCAGGAAGTCCCATAAGTGAGCTCTTCCAGATAGAGTATTTGAAGCATAAATGTTAGTGAATATCTAGGATGCATTGTTGCTACTATCATGGAATAGTAAACTTAATATCCTATCACTAGAATCGATTATTATGCCTTTAAATTTTTGCTTATCCCATAGACACATAAAGACCCCAGAGGATCCTTTGGCATGATTGAACACTACATCTACATTTTTCTAGATAATATTTTCTATGGTTAAGGAGTTTTTAGCATCAATTTTGGTTTCCTACATGATGAAAATTAAGGGCTTTAAGTCTCTTCTCATTGACTTGACAAGTCTTTGTTTGGTAGGTCCATTTAGGCCTCTCACATTCCATGAGAGGATCTTCATTTAGAAGGTTTGGATACCTTTCTGCCTCCCCTTCCTTGAGGTTGGGGGGTTTGGAACTTTTGGTCTCCTCTCTAGGTTGGGAGGTAATTGTAGGGAAGAGGGTCTTATGAATACCATTGGCAATATAATATACAATTCCTATCTTTCATTGCTCGTCTTTAGAAATACTTCTTTTTTTATCGCTACCATAGTCAATGGGTGACTTGGTGGAGCTTCAGGTTTGCTTGGGGATGAACTTGTAAGGAATTATCTGCTCAAGGACATGGCTTAAGGGTCTATAATTGCTCTAATTTGAAAGGGGAAACATCATGTCCACCACTACATTTTTAGGGTGCTTTTTAGGGCATCCTTGGAGGATAAACTTGGGGTCATCGCAAGGATTGTGAGAGGGTCCTAAATTGGAGGGAGAATCAACATGTTCAAATCTTAAGGGGGAAAGGAAAGATCTAGTTTTGACTAGGGGATGACTTGGTTTTGGATTCCTTCAAAAGAAGAATTTGGGATAGGATCACTCTCATTTTCTTCTTGCATCAGGTTTGATACCCCTTTTTGAAATTCCTCAAGATTGGGATTAGGAATAGAAGCATTCTCATTTTCCTCTAGAATCAAATTATATTCGCCTAGGATACCAAACTTGTTGGAGAAAGCAAGAGGGAAACTTAATTTTTCTTGAATTGGATTCATTTGTGAGGTGGCAATTTCCTTTTCTTTGTGAGAATGTGGGACACCTTGAGATTTTTGTGACCTTTGCTACTGGTAAGATCATTTTCTTTACTAGATTTTGTTCTATCATTTATTGGGTTGTTTAAAGTAGCTACTATTTGGTGGGTTTCTATTTCCTTTGTTCTGAACTTTCGAGGCCCCTTGGTTGCAAGGAACATTTTCTTCCTGTCATTGTTCCTTTTCCTTTATGAGTTGAGATTTGAGGTTAGGGCGTTGAATCCCGAGATAACCCTAGGTCTGGAATTCCACAAAAAAAGCAGGCTTATTCTTGTATTCCAGGGGTTGTTTTTTGTAGTAGGATTTATACTTTAGATTGACATATATGGGAAGCTCAAAATCTAGATTGGCATTGACACAAATCTTGGCGACATTCATGCACTTGCGATATTGGGTAACAGGATCAATAACTACTAGATCACCTATGACTTTTGTAATATATTGGAGGATTTTTAGTCTTACAATGGCACTGAGAGGGGGGGTGAATCAGTGTAGCTATTTAAATTTCAAATCTACAACTCTTAAAGCTGAAGCAAGGAGAACTTAAAATAGATAAAGCAAATATAACAAGAGAGCATTCCACAACACACAATTTAACGAGGTTCACCAGTTTTGGCTACTCCTCAAAAATAGACTGCTTAGACTTCCATCCAAATCCAGCCTTTGCAAATCATCAACTTCACAAATAGTTTACCAGCACCCTCTGGAAGGAGCACCAACCCCTGATTCCAAACATCAACTTGGATTTTTATTTTGAATCTTAGATTGACATAAATATGCCTTCACTTTTACAAGACCCTTACTGGTCTGTAGCTCATCCAACCTCTCTTTCAATTCAGGAAACACATATTCCTTTTGCGCACTTTTAGCCACACTCTCTCAGTCACACTCTATCAGCTGCGCTCTTTCTCCACCGCTCTTGTCTTAGCAGTGCTCTCTCTCCACTCAATTTATCTCTTCAACTTCTCTAATATATCTCTACCCACACAGAGCTCAACCTAACAGATCACTCTTATCGCTCTGCTTACTACGCTCTGATAGCCTTCTCTGTGCTTTGACAGCCTTCTCTATGCTTTGACAGCCTTCTCTGTGCTCTGACAGCCTTCTCTGCTCACTTACGGCTCTAACAGCCTTATCTGCTCATTTACGGCTCTCTAACAACCTTCTCTGCTCATTTCGGTGCTCTAAAATTCTTGTATGCTCTCTTACATAGTTCAAATCTCAACCCTAATTCTTAACTTATATGCACATTCTTACAGCTCTCTTTAACAACCTTTTCTCAACACATATTATTTTATCAGCGGCACCTTCCCTCTTTATGGTTGCACATTTTTTCAATTCTGAGCGGCTCTTTTTTTCTTCTACATGCAACTACCATTTTAAAACAATATTTTTCATTTTGAAACCCCAAGTCTTCTGTGACTTCCATAATCTCGCATGTAGCCTATTAATAGCCACTCCTATAAGTAACTCCTTTCTGACACAATATTCTTACATGCAACATATTAATAGATTTGTCTTTTTAATTGGGATTCTCAGTATGGCCATCACTCGATGAATTTACTCTGTAACGGCCCCTGTAACTGTAGTAATGACTTCTGTTTACTATCCTTGTAACTGCCCCTATAACTGTCGTTCTAACTTTAGTTTACTGTTCTTATTCTAGCTACATGATTTTCTTCTACATCGGCCCCTATAACTATCGTATGACTTCAGTTAACTCTTCTTATTTTAGCTGCATGTTTTTCCTCTGCAACTGCCTCTGTAACTATCGTTCTACTTCAGTTAACTCTTCTTATTTTACCTGCCTAATTTTCCTCTGCAACTGCCCCTGTAACTGTCATTCTACTTTAGTTAACTTTACTTCGGCTTTTGGTCACAAAACAACATGTCATGATATCACGACATTTTTGCCCCTTTGACTTTTTCTTGGTGTTTGACCGCAAAAACATAACATGTCACGATATCACGACACTTTTCGCCTCCTTGTCCTCTTCTTAGCTTGCACCCGCAAAAACACATGTCGCAATATCGTGACACTTTTTGCTTTTGTACACTCTTCTCGGCTTGTACCAGCAAAAACATGACATGTCACAAAATCGTGACACTTTTCACTTCCTTGCACTCTTCTTGGCTTGTACTAGCGAAAACATGACATGTCACAAAATCGTGACACCTTCGTTGCCTTGTGCCTTTCTCTGCTTTTAGCCCGCAAAAATGGAACATGTCGCAAAATCGTGACACTTTCGCTGCCTTGTGCTTTTCTCTGCCTTTCACCCATGAAAACACAACATGTCATGAAATCGTGACACATTCGCCTCCATACACTCTCTCTCCTCTTCAGGTCGTGAAAACTCGACATGTCGTGAAATCGTGACACTTTTTCTCCTTGGTGCTTTCTCTTCGAACCTATCATGAAATCGTGACACTTTTTCGTCCGTACCATCCTTCTTGCAAATTGTCGCAAAATCATGACACTTTTCTTTGCAAGCTCTTTCTTTTCGAACATGTCATGAAATTGTGACAGTTTTCTTTGCTTGCACCTTCTCTTCGAACATGTCATGAAATCGTGACAGTTTTCTTTGCTTGCACCTTCTTTTCGAACATGTCGCGAAATTGCGACAGTTTTCCTTGCGCTTTCTCTTTCGTCCAACATGTCATGATATTGCGACAATTTTTCAACTTTTCAACATGTCACGATATCGTGACAATTTTTCAGTTTTTCAACATGTCGCGATATCGCAACAGTTTTCTTACTTGCCAAATATGTCGCGATATTGTGACAAAAAACATGTCGCAATATCGCGACAGTTTTCTTACTTGTATTTTTCTTTGATCCTTTGAATCTGGGCCACTTCTGTCTTCTTGGAAATTCATTGTACATGCTCTGTATGACCTCTAAACTCTTGTTCACTTCATCAACCGATCTATCTAATGACCTCTACACTCTTATCCATTGCATCAACCGATCCTCTGTCTGTGTTGACAACAATGACAATACTTTGGCTGCACCTTGCTCATCAATGAACTCCTGTCCATTGCTTCAACTGATCAACCTGACTGTGTTGACAACAATGAAAATACTTTGGTTGCACCTTGCTCATCAATCTCCCCCTTTGGAATTGTTGGCAACACACGTAATTACGTGCAATTACCTGTAAATCTTCTCCCCCTTTGACAATAATACCAAAGGGCTGCTGCAGACTCCCCCTAAGTCCATGCAGTTAGCAAAAATTACAAACATGAGCAAAAAGATAATCAAATATATAAATGCTCCCCCTGAGAATGTGGTCCCTCACTCGGATCTATCTTCAACTGTGTTGGTCTTGGATCTCTATCCATTGAGACTCTATCCTCTCGTATCCTGTCATTAGGCTCACATAGAATCTATCCAATCTTATAGAATCATAAAGAGAATTGTTAGAGACTCAATATGTTCTAAACTTAATGCTCAATCATTATATCAACTAAATCTCATAGAAGCATAAAGAGAATTGTTAGAGACTCAATATGGTCTATACTCAAATCCCAATCTCAACTCAAATCAATAATAGTTTATTTTATGGAACTTGAACAACCACATGCATCCAATCACGTGACTAGACTTAATCAACTCCACTCAACCAATCACCTCAAAGAACATCCCTTTATCATAGACCCTCGTCGAAGCATGTATCAACCAATTCTATGCAAGCATCAAACACTATACCACAACTATTTCCCAAAGGCCTTCTCAAAGGCTCAATCAATCATGCTTAAGTAGTACTCAAACTAAACTCAACTATGAATGGCAATCTCAAATCAAATCCACTTCATCAACTTTATCATCGGCACTCTCCACAATTTTCTTTGACCTCTTGACTGCCACCTCCTCCATGACTAATGACTTTGCCTCGCATCCATTATGCAGCTCAATGTCTCTAGTTTCTAACGGTTGCCATGAATGTTTTTATCGCCTGTGCAAGTATTGACAATGGACCGTTACATCTAGCATTGGAACCTCACTCTGCACGTAGTCATCAACTCTCAATATTCTGCTTCTTGCTAGGACATATGTCAGGGCTACTCAGTGTCTTAGACGAATGTTCTTCACATGATTCCAGGGAGCATTTCTCCTCACTACGATCAAGGGATTGCTCAGGAAATATCTCGCATTTCTCAAACAATGCAAGACTTTCTTAGTTGCATAGGCATCTCGTCCTCCTTGACGCTTCACCACCTGGGCACTATTGCCACTGATTGCTTTGACTTTGGCATCTCTTTGATAACGACTACTTCTTTAGATAAAATTAATGCTTTCTTATACCAAACGATGTGCTATATTTTTGGTTAAGAAACGCATGCCTTCCCACTCAGAACATAGATTCTATTTTATTTACAGATTGGGAATGTTATAGGATTCAAAACTAGCAATTGCCAGCTTATGCTTCCACGACATGTCGACCTGTGCTGCATGCTCTATCTCAGATAATGCCTATCAGCTGTTGCATCAAAAACCTAGTTTTTCACCATGTTTTTTTTTTGAAGCACATCAATTTGATACTATCTCCACAAACATCTACATGAACTGAAACACATTTTGACAACTATACGACAATTCCCCAACTACTTTTCTTTCATCCTCAGATAACCACACAAATACATAGGAGCATAAAAAAAAAAAACTTTAACATTGCTCCCCCTGAGGATGTGCTACCTGGAGCTGCTTAGTGCAATAGAGGAGTAATCTCCTTTAGTCCAAGGAGACACAATTTCCTCTCTTCTTTCTTTCTCCAATATTTCTTGAACTTGGGCTTGAGTTTTTCAACTGTATCCCTGTTTTGAACCTTTTCTTTTTCAGTAGCTTGTGCATGTTTTCCGAGAAATCTTCTATTTTGTCTCATCCTTTTTGGTTGAGATTTTCTTCCCTGAAACTGATTTGATGCATATGTACTTCTACAGTTTCTTGCAGTGTGCCCAAAATTATGACAGTTATAACATTCTACTATATAATCCATCAAAGGTGAAAAACCATTTCTACTGGGTGTTTGTCTCTTGTGCTTCCTTGATGGATGATTATTTTCCTTTCTTTGATGCACATGATTTCTTCCCTGTCTATGTTGCATTCTTTGTGTCTGATGAAATCTATTGTCTTGCCTTAGATTAGATACAAAAATTATTGGACCAAACCTTGCTATGTGCCCATGACCATTACATTTAAAACATTGCACATGGTGTTCAACCGGAATAACAGATGTATTTCTACCAGCATAACTCTTTGATCTATTATTCAATCCACAATAAATTGCGTTGTGACCATAATGGTTGCATCTAAAACAATAGCCATTAAAAGCATTATTATGAATAGAGTGAGAGTGATAGAACCTCTTTTGTTGTGGTTGATTTGCTGGAGATCTCCTTTGATATTTTCTTTCTTTTGAAGATTTAGATTCAAGCTTTTTTTACTTTGATCCTTTAGAAGTGGACTTCTTCTTCTCTACAGATTTAGACGATGAGGGTTGTTCAGCTTCACATCCAAGACCAAGCTTAACCATTGGGCTTCTTTGTTGCCTTATCATTTTATCTGGCAACTCTGTGCTCTTCTCAAATTTGAGATTTGTATTGGCCTCTTCTAGTTGTTTCCTTAATGAAACAATCTCCTCTTCTTGTTTGCAGCAAACAATCTCTTTCTCATTGATCTATGACCTGAGAGTTTCTTTAGTCCTTTTGGACTCTTCTACTTGCAACTTTAGATCACTAATAACTTTGTTAGATTCCTCTTCACGTTTGCTACATACATCGCCTTTATCATCCAGGTGTGACTTCAAGGCTTCTTCTATTTTCTTGGCTTTCTGAATTTGCAAGAAGAGATCTTCAATATTATCCCCATATTATTCCAACTTCTTGGACAGTCTTTTGTTATTTTTCTTTTCTATACCCAACTCTTCAAGTGCAGCGATCAACTCACCTTCTAGATCTACTTCAGGCTCAAGGTTTTCATCACATACTTTAGAATTCACTTCTTCTATCTTTTCTGGTTCAATTTTCTCTTCCACAAGAACTGAAACTGACTAAGATGCCTTATTGGAGGAAGATCTATTCTTCTTACCCATTGCATACTAATCCAAGACCAACCTTAGCTGATTTAGCCTGACAAGGGAAACTGGCTCTAATACCAATTGTTAGTATTACAATGGCACTGAGAGGGGGGGTGAATCAGTGTAGCTATTTAAATTTTAAATCTACAACTCTTAAATCTAAAGCAAGGAGAACTTAAAATAGATAAAGCAAATATAACAAGAGAGCATTCCACAACACACGATTTAACGAGGTTCACCAGTTTTGGCTACTCCTCAAAAATAGACTGCTTGGACTTCCATCCAAATCCAGCCTTTGCAAAGCACCAACTTCACAAATAGTTTACCAGCACCCACTGGAAGGAGCACCAACCCCTAATTTATCTACACCAATAGAAAGGAGCACCAACCCCTGATTCCAAGCACCAACTTGGATTTTTATTTTGAATCTTAGATTGACATAAATATGCCTTCACTTTTACAAGACCCTTACTGGTCTGTAGCTCATCCAACCTCTCTTTCAATTCAAGAAACACATATTCCTTCTACGCACTTTCAGCCACACTCTCTCAGTCACACTCTATCAGCTGTGCTCTTTCTCCACCGCTCTTGTCTTAGTAGTGCTCTCTCTTCACAAAATTTCTCTCTTCGGCTTCTCTAATATATCTCTACCCACATAGAGCTCAACCTAACAGATCACTCTTACCGCTCTGCTTACTATGCTATGATAGCCTTCTCTATGCTCTGACAGCCTTCTATGTGCTTTGACAACCTTCTCTATGCCCTGACAGCCTTCTCTGCTCACTCTGATAGCCTTCTCTGCTCGCTTACGGCTCTGATAGCCTTATCTGCTCATTTACGGCTCTCTGACAGCCTTCTCTGCTCATTTCGGTGCTCTGACATCCTTGTATGCTCTCTTACATAGTTCAGAGCTCAACCCTAATTCTTAACTTATATGCACATTCTTACAGCTCTCTTCAACAACCTTTTCTCAGCACATTATTTTATCAGCGGCACCTTCCCTCTTTATGGCTACACATTTTTTCAATTCTGAGCGGCTCTTTTTTCTTCTACATGCAACTGCCATTTTAAAACAATATTTTTCATTTTGAAACCCCAAGTCTTCTGTGACTTCCATAATCCCGCATGTAGCCTATTAATAGCCACTCCTGTAAGTAACTCCTTTCTGACACAATAT
Source organism: Wollemia nobilis (assembly GCA_028583015.1). Classification (NCBI taxonomy): domain Eukaryota; kingdom Viridiplantae; phylum Streptophyta; class Pinopsida; order Araucariales; family Araucariaceae; genus Wollemia; species Wollemia nobilis. The sequence goes on from JAQPPZ010001870.1 coordinate 3,157,461, forward strand.
TCTTACACGCAACCTATTAATAGATTTGTCTCTTTAATTGGGATTCTTAGTATGGCCATCGCTCGATGAATTTACTTCGTAATAGCCCTTGTAACTATAGTAATGACTTTCATTTACTATCCCTGTAACTGCCCCTGTAACTGCCATTCTGACTTTAGTTTACTATTCTTATTCTAGCTGCATGATTTTCTTCTGCATCGGCCCCTGTAACTACCATATGACTTCAGTTAACTCTTCTTATTTTAGCTGCATGTTTTTCCTCTGCAACTGCCTCTGTAACTGTCATTCTACTTCAATTAACTCTTCTTATTTTACCTGCCTGATTTTCCTCTGCAACTGCCCTTGTAACTGTCATTCTACTTTAGTTAACTTTACTTCGGCTTTTGGTCACGAAACAACAACATGTCGCGATATCGTGACACTTCTGCCCCTTTGACTTTTTCTTGGCGTTTGACTGCGAAAACATAACATGTTGCAATATCATGACACTTTTTGCCTTCGTACACTCTTCTCGGCTTGTACCAGTGAAAACATGACATGTCGCAAAATTGTGACACTTTTCGCTTCCTTGCACTCTTCTTGGCTTGTACCAGCGAAAACATGACATGTCACGAAATCGCAACACTTTCGCTGCCTTGTGCCTTTCTCTGCTTTTAGCCCATGAAAACGGAACATGTCACGAAATTGTGACACTTTCGTTGCCTTGTGCTTTTCTTTGCCTTTCACCCATGAAAACACATGTCACAAAATTGTGACACATTCACCTCCGTACACTCTCTCTCCTCTTCGGGTCGCGAAAACTCGACATGTCGTGAAATCGTGACACTTTTTCTCCTTGGCGCTTTCTCTTTGAACCTGTCATGAAATCACGACACTTTTTCATCTGTACAATCCTTCTTGCAAATTGTCACGAAATCGTGACACTTTTCTTTGCAAGCTCTTTCTTCTCGAACATGTCGCAAAATTGCGACAGTTTTCTTTGCTTGCGCCTTCTCTCCAAACATGTCACAAAATCGTGACATTTTTCTTTGCTTGCACCTTCTTTCTGAACATGTCGTGAAATCATGACAATTTTCCTTGCGCTTTCTCTTTCATCCAACATGTCGTGATATCACAACAATTTTTTAGCTTTTCAACATGTCACGATATCACGACAGTTTTCTTACTTGCCAAATATGTCGCGATATCATGACAGAAAACATGTCACGATATCGCGACAGTTTTCTTACTTGTATTTTTCTTTGATCCTTTGAATCTGGGCCACTTCTGTCTTCTTGGAAATTCACTGTACATGCTCTGACTGCTCTGAACTCTTGTTCACTTCATCAACCGATCTATCTAATGACCTCTACACTCCTGTCCATTGCATCAACCGATCCTCTGTCTATGTTGACAACAATGACAATACTTTGGCTGCACCTTGCTCATCAATGAACTCCTGTCCATTGCATCAACTGATCAACCTGACTGTGTTGACAACAATGACAATAATTTGGTTGCACCTTGCTCATTAAGGATATCATCACGCCAAATATTAAAGGGGATATTTGGGATACAAACCCAAATGGGAGCATAGTTGATGTCCTATGTTTTAGGATTGAAATCCACAGCCCACCTACGTAGAAATAGGCTCTTGCGACCAAGGAACCAAGGACCCCTAGTGAGGATGCAGCTGGTGTCATCAAGGTTACTCAATATTATTGCAAATAATCCTATGGAAAGAGCTATAATCTCCATACTTCCTAGGGTTTTCCATTTGGCAAAGGCCCATCTATGGATGGTCTCCATATCCGATCTTCCCCAAAAAAAATTGCCCACTAAAGTAGACTTTTCCATTAAGAGATAATTATCAACTATACATTCAAGGATAAGAATATCTTACCCATAAGGAATAAGGGTTGTTGAGGGAAGCTCAAGATTGCGGATTCCTCCTTTGGATACAGAACTTGCAAAGGATATTCCCTCGGTGTGATAAGAAGTGGGTCCCTTTGGGTATTGGAAAATGGGCCCAATGTCGGGTAGTTCTTTCCCCCCAAAAAATTTAGACTATCCATGAAACTTGGTAGTTTCTAGTTGTCCATATTCTGCATCACCACCGTCATCCTTACTATCATCCTGAACCTTGCTACCATCTTGCACACCTGCCTTGCTTCCATCCTTCCTTGTTCTAAAAATTTGAAAAATTGATTTCCCACTCGTTTCACTTTTCTTGTTGCTTCTCTCCATCGCTGCTTCTCTCCAAGAAAGTATTATATTTGCTTGAATATGTATATATAAGTGGTACAATAACTTACCTAGGCATAGAATCTATAGATTAAAACAATTGGTAAACACCTTCTTAGAACACTTATCATTTTATTTCAAGAAGAAGGTCAACTTGACTGAGTTGTACAACCTGAGACAATTTGGTGATGATCCAGTCACTGATTATGGTAAAAAAATGGAGGAAGGTAATGTCTAAACTACCCTTCACTTTACCTATATCTGAAATAATTTGAATTTTTATGAGAAGCTATTCAAAAAAAATCTCGCTTCTCCTATGATTACAATAGTATTAAACATTCAAGGAGACTTTGGCACAAGCCAAAGTCTAAAAGGGGGCTATCAAACTGTGAAAGAAGTGGAACAAAAATCCCAAAGGCAACCAAACACAACAAAGACCGACTTTAGTAAATTAGGTTGTCCTCAGTATTCCTCAACTAGAAAATAAAATGATGCCACAAAAACCTAACTATCAGGTACAACACCCTCCCACATAATACACCAATCAAAATCAATGCAATCAGGCACAAAATCAACGTCACCAACCTCACACTTACACGCCATTGCTTGAGCCTTTGACATTACTATTCAATCGATTATGCGAGGCTAAGGCCATTAACTTACCTAAGGTTCACCCTCTTGATCCAAATCACCTAAAACCTATGGAGTATAGAGAGGATCAATACTGTGCATATCATCAACAAAATGGTCATGATATCCAAGTGTGCTATGCATTCAAAAATCTAGTACAGGATATGCTAGACAAAAATAAATTACAAATTGATAATCCCCTTGCTCCTAAAAATCAACAAATGGGTATTTTTAAGGATCTCTTGCCCACCCATGAGGTCAAGGATGATCAAATCAGGTAATTAAATGAAGTCCATATGGTCCCACCTGATCAGGGTTTCATCAGAATGGTTAACATTATGATGATAAATAACAGATACGAGCAAGTTGCACCACCTAAAATTCTCATTAACACTCCCTCTAAATCATAGCCCTTGCCATCCCAAAACCTAATACAAGGCCCACCACCTCAACCAGTGGTGACAATTAGAAGTAGGCTTACTCAAATCCTGTGAATGACATCGGGAAAAATGTTCATTTACAAGATCATACAACAATCACCCAAACATCGCAAAGCTCTAATGGATATATTAAAATCAAATGAGCTACAATCCCATGATCCAAATGCTTTCATCAATTTTGTGAGGCATATGCAAACATCCAAGGATCCTGTTATAACTTTTCAAGATCACAAGATCAAACCTATGCCCACCAATATACTTGATCCTCCATTGCACATCATTACGTGCATCAATAGGATTCTCTACAAGCGGGTATTGATGGACACGAGCTCTTCAATAAATATCATTACTATGGCCACCCTTAATCATCTCAATATTCCATCATCACACATCATGGTGTCCACCTTCAATTTGGATCATTCAACGATGTTCTTTGGTCCACAATTTACACCATAGTCCTTCATATCCAGGTGGGATTGAAAACAATTCCAATTTTGTACCATGTCATAGAAGGTGTGATGTAATATAATATATTGCTCAAGTGATCCTGGATCAAGAACATGAAATGCATTACATCCATACTACACCAGTGTATTAATTATGTCCATAAGGGATAGATTTATGTAGTTAATTTAGACTATGAACCATTTAAATATGTCAACCTAGTCAGCAATCTGCAAGACTTAGTCATACCTTCCACACACCTAGATATTGACGCTAATGGTCCTACCAAAAATCTAGGAACTTCTTTAAAATCATCATATTCATCCCGTGATCCATCAACATCATCACCACCACCATCTTAACCCTTACCATTGGCTTCATATGACATCCCTTCTTCATCATCGGGTCCATTAAATGAGAAAGAATTGGAAGCACCAAGTGAGGAAACTAAACCATTCATCCCCATGGTATCCACAATGGATATTCCAATCCCCATTGAGGATGATGAATTATCTGCTATGATATATGAACTAATTCATACCACACTTATTTCACCCCCATATTCTCCATTGCCTTCACCACAAGTGACAATCCACTTTGCCAACCTAGCCTCATTGAGTACTTAGTACAAAATATTACATTTATGCCACTCATTGAGATTGCTCAAGATATAGGTAGACCTCATGTGCTATAATTACCAATCGGTAATGTTGTACCCTTTGGGATCCCCCCAAATCAAACAAATCTCATTTATGAGGGCTTTTATGATCCTACAAAACAATTTCCCATGAGAAGTCATGATGATGAACCATTCTCGAGAAATATAGGATATATGTCAAATCTAAAGTTCACCTTGTAGTACTTCTATCATTACCATTAGTATAGCAATGGTTTAGGATAATATGAACAAGGTTTTTGCACTCCCTTCCTACCATCGTACCAGCTCCCAATGGATAAATTTGGCCTAGGATACTACATATGCATGCCATATGAGCTCCTAGCAGATTCCCTCCAACACCTAACACTAGGCTTTGGTTAGGAAATTTATGAGAATGAGTACACCAATCCAGGATATTCTCATTTATTAAGGGATCATATCCCTATCACAATGGTTTCTATAAAACTCTCTAACTCTCATAATAATACACCAGAGGAGTACAAGAATGAGATAGAACCAGCGTACCTTGATCCTCACCATGATCAGCAACCTCCTACTTTCATCAATGAGGAATAAAACACATATGAGGATGAGATAGAGCTCACTTACCTTGGTCCTTGTCTGTTGGAAGTTAAAATGGTAAAAATTTTGTTTCAACTGTAAGTTTTGACCTTACCCTTTTACCTCATTGGACGACAACCAAGTCAGCAGGATTGGACGACATGGACGGCAGGAAGAGTTTGACTCCTAATTATTTTTTCCTTTCCTCCCTATTTCTTCTCTCCCAAATATCTCTCAACAACTATATAGACACTATATAATACTTTGTAATTTCGACTTTGATAGAATGAATAGTGAATTTTTGCATATTGATTTGTGATTACAATATCTGGTATCAGAGCGGAGGGTGTCTAGGGTTTCAAGGCAAGCTAGGCACGGATCTCGAGGAGGCCCGAGGAGGCCCACAGGTGAGGCACGGATCTCGAGGAGGTCGAGGAGGCCCACAGGAGCGAGCCCACAGGAGGCACGATTCTCGAGGAGGTCGAGAGGGCCCGTAGAGCGCGCACCAAGGTGAGGTCGAAAGGAGGCCCATAGAGAGCACGTGGTTCGAGGTTGACCAGCTGACCAGAGGACACCAGGCATGATTCCCCAGGTGACTGATAGGTGACTTGGCGGAACGCAGACCAGAGGCGGACACGTGGTGAGCTAACCAGAGGTGGACACGTGGCGAGCTGACCAGAGGTGGACACGTGGCAAGGAGGTGATGTGGTGGACACAGTGACGTGGCGGACACAGTAAGGAGGTGACATGGTGGACATAGTAAGGACACGTGGCAAGCGGACGTGAGGTGGCGACGTGGCGGAAGGGCATTCGCCCAACGAAGAGCAAAAGGGCAAGGTCCGATTGCTCGAAGGCAATCGAATACCCTTGTGAGCCCTCGTACTCTTAAACCCCTTCGCAGCCCAATTCCTGCTGCATGTGGGATAAAGAAACTATAATTTTTTTTGTTTAAAATTGTTGCCCGTCGGTTTAAATACTACGCCCGTCAGTTTGAAGCCTAAAGAGGCTTGTAGCGCACTTGGTGAGCGCGCTATTCTGCAGAGGGGAAGTCGCGGGTTCGAAACCCAACGCGATTTAATTTTTTATTATGTTGGCATGAGGTCGAGGTCGGATTGACATATTAATCCTTTTTGCATAAGGTTAAGTTTTAAAAGGTCGGAGATAAATTTTTTTTATATAGTTTTTTAATTTTTTTATAATTTTTTTAAAAGTTTTTTATATAGGTTTAATAATAATATTAAAATATATTGTTTTTTTTTTAAGTTTTTAAGAAAATCAATATTTTTTATTATTATTTAACTTATAATTACAACTTTTTTAAAATTATAATAGACTATATAATTTTTTTTTGACATTGCCTAAGAGGCAATTTATTGTAAAAGAAGGGGCTTTTCACTTGATTCGAGGAATAAAAAACTGTAGTGTAAAAGCATACTGTGATAGTCTAGAAGGCTATACAAACTGGAAATTTTGTGTAACAAGCCTGAGAGGCTTAGTGTTTTTTCCTTGTAAGAGAGACAAAAGATCAAACTAAAATTTGTAAAGAGGCATTGATGATAAGACCAAGTGGTTGTTATCATGCCCTATGTGCACTTTTGGTGAGAGAAAACGCCAAAAGTTTTGATGAAAAAGTGAGAGCTTATGGGCTACATACTGTGTTTAGTCAGTTGCAGAACGTAGTAATAGCACACCAGAGGCATCCAGACTCAGGGTACGAGGCAGACTCTGAAGATAACTCCTTTGGGAGTCAATTTGAGCAATCTGAATCCATAGAAGTTGCACCACAAGAATCTGAATATACTCATTACAGTAATTCAGTAGAAATTCTAGAACCAGAATCACCTGAGATAATATTGATCAATGATGATGAAGAACAAGTAGCAGATAATTTCGTGAATCAAGAAATAGCAGCGCCACAACAAGAGGAACAAGCATGCATTGAAAGAGTGAATCAAGTCAGATTTGACTTAAATTTGTAATCTCTTCTTTCTTCTTCTTTCTTCCTTATTTTAAAAAAAATAGAGTGCTTTATTGTAACCGAGAAATAAAGAGAGTGTTTTAGTTTATAACAGCTATGGCCTCACATAACAATCTACCTATTCCAGAATTCAACGGATATGATTACGAGTATTGGTCTATCAAAATGAAGACCTTACTCATAGGGAAAGGTTTGTGGGACATAGTGGAAGAGGGTTACACCGAACCCATAGACTGGACAACATTAAGTGTCACAGATAAGAAAACAAAGAAAGAAGTGCAAAAGAGCAACTCCTCTGCTCTTTATCATCTCCAAGCAAGCATTGGAGAAGAGTATATTCCCTAGAATAGCCACTTGTATAACTGCACAAGATGCATGGAAAGCTTTGAAAGACGGATTCCAGGGAAGTGATCAAGTGAAGCAAGTGAGGCTTCAAACACTGAAACGAGATTTTGAAAATCTCAAAATGAAAGAAGACAAAAAAGTTGGTGACTACTGCGTTAGAGTGAAAGCAGTAGTTGATAAAATGGTTACTCTTGGCGAAGAAATTAAGCCTGAAACAATTGTAAAGAAAGTGTTACGAACACTTCTTCAAATATGGAATCACATAGCCATAATCATAGAAGAGTCAAAAGATCTTTCCACTTTAACATTTGATGCATTAATTGGGTCGTTAATGTCTCATGAAGAGAGATTACAGGAATCTCCTTCAACTAGCTATGGAGGCGATGATAAAGCCTTCACATCCAATGAAAATACTAGAAGAGGACGTGGAAGAGGTCAAGGCAGAGGCCAGCGAAGAGGTAGAGGTAGAGGCAACTATAGAGGAGGCAATCAGAATAGAGGAGGCAACTCCAACAGAGGAGGCAATCAGAACAGAGGTGGAAACCAAAATCGAGGAGGAAATCCAGGATGAAGTGGAAATCAAGGACGAGGAAGTGACAAGTCCAAAACAGCTTGTTTTAACTGTGGCAAGCCAGGTCACTTTGCTCGTGACTGCTGGTCAAAATCTTCTCAAGGCAGCAACAGTCAATATGGAAATTATGGTGAAGAAGATGATACCTCTAATATTTTTCTTTCATATGGACAATCAGAACAAAATCTAAATGACACATGGATTTTGGATACTGGTTGCTCAAACCATATGAGTGGCAAAGAAAATCTATTTGCTACTCTAGATTCCACTTATAAATCCCACATCAAGTTAGGGGATGATAAAGCTTTGCAAGTCGAAGGCATTGGAGCCATGGAGGTTCCAACAAAAGAAGGTCTAAAGAAAGTGAATGACATCTATTACACTCCAAAGCTCCAACACAATCTGCTAAGCGTTGGGCAAATGATGGAGAATAATTACAAACTTGTTTTTGATGAAGGAAAATGTATCATTCTTGATAAAAACAATTGTAATCGTGTCATCACACAGGTCCCAATGACCAAGAATCGGTTATTCCCTCTCAAATTTGGTGAGCCAGGGGGAGCTCAACTTGCAAATGTAGCTATAGCTAATCCAAGTGTGCTTTGGCACTTGCGATATGGTCACCTTAATTTCGCTAGCTTGAAACTGTTAACTTCTCAAGCTATGGTGACAAGACTTCCCAAAATCAATGAACAAAAGGAGGTCTATGAAGGATGTGCTTTGGGAAAGCACTCAAGGTCTAAGTTTCCAAAAGGACAAGCATGGAGAGCCAGCTATCCACTTCAGTTAGTGCATTCGGACATCTATGGTCCAATGCAGACAAAGAGTATCGAAAACAATTCCTATTTTCTCACTTTCATAGATGATTTCTCTAGAATGTGCTGGATTTATTTCTTGAAACATAAAGATGAAGCTTTTGATTGCTTCATAGATTTCAGAAACAATGTAGAGAAACAAAGTGAGTATTTTGTAAAATGTCTTAGGACAGATCGAGGAGGTGAGTACTCCTCAAAAGAATTCTTGAAATATTGTAAAGCAAGTGGGATCAAAAGGCAATTCACCACTGCCTATACCCCACAATAGAATGGTGTGGCCGAGAGAAAGAACCGCACCATAGTCGAGATGGCGAGAACGATGCTTCAGACTAAGCATCTAACTAATATGTATTGGGCTGATGTTGTAAGAACCAGTGTATACATTCTAAATAGAAGTCCAACTTCTAGTTTAGATGGCATCACTCCTTATGAGGGGTGGTATGGAAAGAAACCCAATGTAAAGCACTTTAAAGTTTTTGGTTCTTTAGCATATGCGCACATTCCTGATGAGAAAAGGAAGAAGCTTGATCCCAAAAGTCAAGCTTGTATATTTGTAGGGTATTGTGAGTCTACAAAAGCATATAGACTCTACAATCCCAAGACTCATAAAATTGTACTTTCCAGGGATGTAATTTTTGATGAAGGGGGAGAATGGGGTCATCAAAGAATTTTTGTTGATGATGAGTCCCAAGATGTAAATTCTTCATAGGTACAACAAGTACAATAGGTGTCTCCCAAGAAAAGCAAAGGCACACCACCCCCTCCAAGCCCAAGCAGGAGTACTACATCAAGTACTTCAACCGCCACTCCAAGTCCTTCTCCACAGAGATCAGTAAGTTCTTCACCGATGGACATAGACAGTGACTCTCCATCAAGAGGCAAAAGAACATTACAACATCATCCATATTTTCAAATGTTGGATCAAAATTTCCAGAGAAGATTCACTAGAAGCCAAGCTAGTGAAATGAATACAGTTTTGCAGCAACTTGAAAATTTGCAATTGTATGGGGATGATAACTCCCAAGATCCTAAGGGAGATGTAGTCAATTATGCTTTATTGGCTAGTGCACAGCTAGAACCAGCTAGCTATGAGAAGGCTTGTACTCAAAATATATGGCAAGAAGCCATGGAAGAGGAAATAACCTCTATAAAAAATAATGATACATGGGAGCTAGTAAAGCTACCCAAAGGAAAAAAGTGTGTTGGATGTAAATGGGTCTACAAGACCAAATACAATGCTTATGGAAGCATTGAGAGGCACAAGGCGAGATTAGTAGCAAAAGGTTTTACTCAGAAATTTGGCATTGACTATGAGGAAACTTTTGCTCCTGTTGCACGACAAGAGACAATCAGATCAGTTCTTTCCTTAGCTGCCCATAAAGGATGGAACATTCAACACATGGATGTGAAAAGTGCTTTTCTGAATGGATACTTGACTGAGGAGGTTTATGTTCAACAACCTCAAGGCTTTCAAGAACAAGGAAAGGAGAACCTTGTTTACAAATTGAAAAAAGCACTTTATGGCCTCAAGCAAGCACCAAGAGCTTGGTACTCACGCATTGATGGCTATTTCAGCGAGTATGGATTCACTAGAAGCAAAAGTGAACCAACTCTGTACTACCTAAAGCATGGAGTAGACATTCTCATAGTTTGTTTGTATGTGGATGATCTAATATTTATGGGTAGTAACACTAAAATGAATATGGAGTTCAAAAACTCCATGATGAAGCAATTTGAGATGAAAGATCTCGGTTTAATGCGATACTTCCTAGGCATGGAAGTGCATCAATCAAATAGGGGGATCTTCATATGTCAACACAAGTATGCTCGAGACATGATCAAGAAATTTTCCATGGAGCAGTGCAAATCAGTTGCAACTCCAACCGGACATGGAATCCAATTGAGCAAGGATGACGGAGCACCAAAGGTTGACATGACCACTTACAGGAGCATGGTTGGGAGTCTGATGTTTCTCACCAACACAAGGCCCGATATTCAATATGTTGTTTCTCTAGTTTCAAGGTTTATGGCAAGTCCATCTGAGCTGCATCTACAAGCAACTAAAAGAATCTTAAGATATGTAAAAGGTACATTGGATTTTGGAATCCATTACCACAAATGTAATTCTGTGAAATTAGTTGGCTTCAGTGATAGTGATTGGGGCAGCAATATAGATGATAGGAAATCTACATCAGGGAACTATTTTAGTCTAGGGTCAGGACTAATCACATGGAGTTCCAAGAAGCAAACTGTTGTAGCATTGTCATCTACTGAGGCTGAATATATAGCTATCACACATGCTAGTACTCAAGCCCTATGGTTGAGAAAAGTCCTTGAAGAGATTGGAGAAAGTCAAAGTGGTCCAACTCGACTGTATTGTGATAACATAAGTGCCATTCAGTTGGCATACAATCCAATCCACCATAGCAGATCAAAGCATTTCGATATGAAGTATCACTTCATCCGAGACATGGTGGAGCAGCAGATAGTTGAGCTTAAATATTGCAGCACTTTGGACAACATTGCAGATATCTTCACCAAAGGCATGGCTAAAGCTCAATATATAAAGCTGAGAGACTGTATAGTCAGTCCTCTCAACTTTAAGGGGGAGAATGTTGGAAGTTAAAATGGTAAAATGGTAAAAATTTTGTTTCAACTGTAAGTTTTGACCTTACCCTTTTACCTCATTGGATGACAACCAAGTCAGCAGGATTGGACGGCATGGACGGCAGGAAGAGTTTGACTCCTAATTATTTTTTCCTTTCCTCCCTATTTCTTCTCTCCCAAATATCTCTCAACAACTATATAGACACTATATAATACTTTGTAATTTTGACTTTGATAGAATGAATAGTGAATTTTTGCATATTGATTTGTGATTACAATACTTGCCACATGTGACAACCTCCTGACTTAGTTAGTGAGATACTTCAACAATATGAGAATTAGATTGATCTTGCGTATCTAGGTCCTCATCACCTTTGGTGAGTGAACAATGAGAAAATAAAATTTGACCTTATAAACCTAGATGTATTGTATCATAGGGAATTTCCACCACACCACTACTTCATAGGACCTTATACTTTTAGAAGACCCCATAATTTTGGCTTCTCATAGATTCGATCCAGTTATCCCATTTCCACCTGTGCCACATTAAGCATATCCAGAGCCTCACATCATTTATGCATCCCTTCTATCTAGGAATGGATACTATATGTTCATCCATATGGTCTTCATTAATTTAACCACATCACTCTGCAACCCTAGAAACCCCTCAAAACCTTTGCACCTCAATCTCGAGGCCATCAAATTTGATCACACCATGTCAACCCATCACTAGAAGAGTTCTTCCCTTGTGATGTCAAACAACCATTTCATTTCTCTCAAGATTCATTCGAAGATGTTTATCAGATTGAGGTCAAATAAGATACGACCAACTATCCAAATCTAGTTGACAACATCCATTTAATCCCTATGCCTCATCAGCTTGAGGAGGTATCTCATATGTCAATAGAAGATAACTTTTATGTTAATATTGGAAATGATACCGAGACTCCCAAAAAACATGAATTTGGGATAAAGCTTATCTGATGGGGAGCCAAAATTGCTCACACCAAAATCCAATTCTCATTCATTAAACTTGGAAAAAATTACAAAAATGGCAGCAGGCTGCCCAAACAAACTCCTTTATTCTGAAAGGTAGTTTTTTATTTTTTTATATTATAGCATTTCCAACTCTGGAAGAAAAATAGCCCACACAGGTCCAGAATAGCCCTCTTGCCTTCACGTCTGCAACATTGTCTCAGCAGTTTTTCGACCCCTTGTGCAAACCTTTGCTTCCCCTTTTAAACTCTCTGGCGTGACTCTCTGTTTCCCTTTTATGGCCCTTCATTTCATTTCCCGTGCCTCTTCGTTGTCTTGGCTTTCAAAAATTTTATCTTTCTGAATCTTGGTCTTCGTCTTCTTTCCTTGCACCTTGGTGCCACGTGCTTGTCTAGTGCTGCCACTGTAGACTCTGTTCGCCTGTCAACCAATGATGACGTTCGGTATCCCCATCACTCAATAATTTCCTCTGTAACGGCCCCTGTAACCGCCTGCCCTTTTGTCTCTTTTGGTCGCAAAAATGTGACATGTCACGATATCGCGACACTTTTTCTTTCTCTCTTTTTCTCCTTGCTTTGGCCCGCAAAAATACATGTCACGATATCGTGACACTTTTTCTTTCTCTCTCTTTCTCTTCTCTTTTCATCACGATAATGCGACATGTCGCGATATCGTGACACTTTTTCTCTCTTGCGCCTTCTCTCCCCTTTTGGTCGTGAAAATGCGACATGTCACGATATCATGACACTTTTTCTCTCCTGCGCCTCTCTCGCCTTTTGGTCGCAAAAATGCGACATGTTGCGATATTGCGACACTTTTCTCTCTTGCACATTTTCTCATCCTTTGGTCGCGATAATGTGACATGTCACGATATCGTGACACTTTTTCTCCTTTGCGCCTTCCCTCGTTCTTTGGTCGCGAAAATGCGACATGTCGCGATATCGTGACACTTTTTCTCCCTTGCGCCTTCTCTTGTCCTTTGGTCACAAAAATGCAACATGTCACGATATCGCGACACTTTTTCTTCTTGAGCCTTCTCTCGTATTTTGGTCGCGATAATGCGACATGTCACGATATCGTGACACTTTTTCACTCTTGAGCCTTCTCTTGGCTTTTGGTCGCGATAATGCAACATGTCGCGATATCGTGACACTTTTCTCTCTTGAGCCTTCTCTCGGCTTTTGGTCACGATAATGCGACATGTCGTGATATCGCGACACTTTTTCTCTCTTGAGCCTTCTCTCGGATTTTGGTCACGATAATGCGACATGTCACGATATCGCGACACTTTTCTCTCTTGAGCCTTCTCTCGGATTTTGGTCATGAAAATGCGACATGTCGCGATATCGCGACACTTTTTCTTCTTTGCCGACATGTCGCGATATCGTGACACTTTTTCTCCTTGCGGTATTTTTGCTTTTCGTTGGATGCTCCTGCATCAGACAACCGGGGTGGATTGAGAAGTGACCTTCACTTCTGTACTATTCTGTCACCTTATTTTTCACTGGGGCTATACAAGCTCTCCAAGCTTCAACAAAATCTAGGTCTTCAGGGTACAAACCCTTAAGTTCTTCAAACTCCACAACTTCCACTCTCATTATTGTCAGCAAACTCTTTTCGTCCATCTCCTTTAATGGCTTCAACTTGTGGTGCACTCCACCTTTCGTTAGAGAGTAAGTATTCGCATGCCCATCATACACCGCACATCTGTCAAATTGCCATGGCCCTCATGTGCTCTAGCTTTCCAACCTAAAAGAATAAGGTTGTGTAGAACAAATAGGATATAGAAGTAAATTTTTTAATACATGCATTTGAATTATCAATCATTTATTGTACTAAGAAAGCATGAATTTGAAATAAGAAAGAAGATAAAAATATTAGTATTGATCTAAACTTAGGTGCAAAGAAAGTACAAAACTAGGGGACTATTAAAAATAGTATTACATCATACAAATTATCTTTAAAGTTATTTTACTTGTTTGTTTGAATCTATTCATGGGTGTTTGATGTGAGTGTTTGTTATTCCAAATAATAGCTTCAAGAAAACCAAGTTGGTTGTGAATAAAAAATTATATAATGTATAAATACTCCTATATGAGAATAAATTATAGAGTATTATTTTTTCTAATATAGTATCATGGCCATGGGTCTTTGTGCTTTCATTTTGTATCTTAAAAGTGTTAATAATGTAGTATTATTCTAACAAATTTAGCATTGTATTGTTTTTTCAAGTCATGTATTGTCGATGACACAACATTCCCCCCATTAGAAGGTCTTGTTGTGTCTTTGCTAGATGCTTCTTCTCTAGAAATAGTGAATGCTTCGTCTTATTCATCTACATTGGCTCCTTTGGTGGACTCTATGACTTCCTCAAGTTGTTTGATAGGAGCTCGAACATCTAACAATCATTTTGGTTCTTCTAGTGTCTCTGTCACAATCGTTATTATGTTTTGAGTGGCCTTCCTCATAGTTTTCACCTTCCTTGTTTAATTACCATTTGCAATGTTTGTTACAACACTTTTTGTTATTACAATGTAGGATATTGGGTTCATTCTTTCTATCAGGGGCACAACTATTATAGAAGTTTGATCTTTTAGATATTAGGTACATATTCATTCTTTTTCAATTGGTTAAATAAATTATGAATTCATCTATCAATTCTTTTAGATGCATTATCAGTTATACTTGACACCCTTATAATTTTTTTAATTGAGGAGGGTAAACTTTTATTTATCATGGAAAATATAGTTATTGAAAATATTAAAATCCAATATTTTCATACTTGGTAAGTTAAACTTTATTTAATCCTGATTGAAAATGATGTATAGGATGTTGTGAATGGAACCACACCAAAATCAAAATATCCTAATACAATAATCAAGTGGACCAATAAATATCAGAATGGCAAAGTGATAATTGGCAATGGACTCTCTAATTCATATCAATACCACATTTATAATTTAAAAAAAAAAAATGATTTCTATTGATGGAAAAAATAAAAGTACAACGCAATTGGGGGAGAAAACTAAGCCACACTCTACATAAAAATATAAACGCTACAAAGCGTTCATTCTAAAACCTAGGTCATTATGAATTTCTCATTGTTCAATCTCGCTCCTTCATTAGCCTGTTTATCTACTTCAAAATTCAAAGTTATTGGAATATGGACAATTTCCCATATTTGGAAATTTTACAATTTCTCTTTTGGATCCTCATAAGAGTCATTTTAACTCATCTTGTGCAGACCATAACTCTTTCATGATGTTGACAACCAACAAGGAATCACCCCTTATAACCACATACTTCAACTCAAATTGAGTAGCAAATATCAATCCCCATATTAGACCTTTGAATTCTACAATATTATTTGTGTTGCAATCTATTCCTTCTTTGAATAAGATTTTTTTGTTGGGTATAACCAAATAATTCTGCCTCCTACATCCACCTATCCTGAATTTCCTTTGTAAGCTCAATCAAAAAACACACGTGCTTTACCTTTTTCAAGATGTATCTTCTTAACTTCAATTGGTTCAAAAATTTTTCTAGTCAACTTATCCTTGTTTAGATCTAGCATATTTAGAATTCTAAGGTCGAGTTGGTTCCAAAAATCCTTGAAAGCTACCATGCTTCTTTTTTGGGATCTACATTGTTCCTCCACAACTCTCAAAAATTTCTTCCAAGTTCCTTCAATTGTGATTGTTTCATTCTTAAAAAAAACTCTATTCCTACAGAGCCAAACATTCCAAAACATATTTATTAGAAGCAATATCCATACACTTTGGATGAATTCATTATATTTATCATTGATCACCACACTATTCCATACAACCATGAAACCTTCTATTGATTGTTTAGTCAAAACATCATTGATGTATTTACCACACATGTTTACATAGTTAGGCCACAAATTTTTATGAATGGATAGTGAATAAACACATGGATACATGTTTCATTATTTTCTAGCATAGGTAGCGGATTCTTGGCCCAACGTATCCTCCATTTTGTCTATTTTATTCAACCATAATCGTCTGTCTGATCAACAACCAAGCAAAGAACTTATATTTTGGAGTGGCGATAGAGCTCCAAACCAACTTTGTAGCCTTTTTAAATCTTGCTAACTATCCTCCCATCTATTGAGCTAATAGGGCAGAGTATCCTCTCTTAATAGTATATGCCACCAACCTGTCCTTTTCAACTCATCTAACAATGTCTTTACCTTACCTTAAAAACATCAATCTATCTTTTAATAACATTAATAGTTCCATGTAAATATGATGGAGGTAGGTGGATATATTCAATTCTTTAGTAGTTTTCCAACTTTGACGATTAGTGTCAAACCTTGCAACCCTTCTGAGGTCTTTAACTTTGTTGCATCCTCTATTACTTAAATCTTTAATAATTTGAGCCAAATATCTATGCTGCACTATTGGGAATTTTCTATAAAAGGAATGATAGAAAGCATCTATCTCTCCCTCCTCGATCATCCAAGAACAATTTGATTTGAATAGTTTGAGACCTTCTAGAATGTGTCCCCAAATTTTTGTTCCTTTTCTACAAGAATACACTTTGAACAATAGGTTTTTTAGAGGACACCCCATGCCATACTTGCTCAACAAGACCTGAACCCAGAGGTTATTTGCATTCTGAAGCATCCACTACACCAATTTTGTTTCTAGGGCTTTGGCCATAAGGTATGGATTTTTAATACCTAGTCCACCTTCATTTTTAAGATAAAAGACTATGGATCACTTTACCAAAGGTAATTTTTTCGATCCATATTTCCCTCCTTTCCTGAAAAAATTTCTCATTTTTTTTTTACTTCTTGCATGACCAATTTTGGGGCAGCCATCAAAGAAGACCAAAATATAGGTAAAGAGGATATAACTAATTTGAGCAATGTGGTTCTCCTAACTAGGTTTAGGAATGAAGAAGTCCAAGAATATATTTTGTTGCTTATCTTATTTAGAAAGAAATCCCAATCTACATATTTGGTGACATTGGAGGATACTAGGACTCCTAGGTACCTAAAACTTCCTTTCGTGATTCTCAATTTGAAATTTAGTCCTCTTTGAATTTTATTTTGGAGCCTGATGTTGCTATTATAAATGAAGACCTAGCATTTTTCATAGTTCATCTTACCTCTGAGGCCATTAGAAATACAATAAGGATCTCCTTGCATCTCTAGAATTAGAAATGGAAGTCTTTCCCATAATAAGAGTATCATCAACATAGAGGGTATGGTTGATATATCTGGCCTTTGATGATATTTTTACCCCATCTAAAAGCCCTTCCTCTACTTTGGATTTAATAACTTTGCTAAGATAGTTAGCCACCAATATAAATAAATAGGGAGAAAATGGGCATCCTTGTCTAAACCCTCTATTGGATCTAAAAAAACTTGTCAGACCTTAATTAATAAGGACAACAAACTAGGGACTATTTATACATGCATGGATCCCCTTGATCCAATTCTCACTAAACCCATATTTTTGTAAAATTTTGAGAATAAATATCTGGTTAACTCGGTCATAAGCATTGGCCATATCCAATTTTAATACCATTGACTTTTTATTTCCATGTTTAATTGAATGCAATGCTTCCTAAGTCAAAATTATATTGTCAAAAATTTGTTTACCTGTAAAAAAGGCTCCCTCCTCCTATAAAATCAGATTTGGTAGAATGCATTTCAATCTATTTGCCATTATATTTGCTATGATTTTATAACTTCTATAATAAAGAGATATTGGTATGAAACTAGAGAAGCAATTTGCATCTCTATCTTTTGTAATAACTACCAAAAAAGTGGATTTAATGGCCTTCAGGATCTCACTCACGTTTCTTGATTCTTCTACCACTTCCAATAAATCTCTTTTCAAAATTTCCCAACAACTTGTGTAAAAATTTGTTGGACATTTTGAGTCCCTAAGCCAAAAAGTTGTCATTGATGTCAAAAGGACCTATGCAAGTAAGCACTATGATTTTCTCCACAAAGAGCTTCATGAGAAGCAAAGGTTTTGATCAAAAGGATGCATGGCATTTGGTTCCAAAAAGGAGCTTCAAGGGAAGCTTAGCAAAGGGTTTTTATTTAAAACCATGGATGGCAGATTTGAAATGGGTTTTTCTTAAAACCCAAGTTGGCTTTTCGTTTCATCGAAAAAGGTGCCCCGGTGATGAAGATATTTAATTTTAAAGGTTTTATTTAAAACCATGGACAGCAGATTTGAAATGGGTTTTTCTTAAAACCCAAGTTGGCTTTTCGTTTCATCGAAAAAGGTGCCCCGATGATGGAGATATTTAATTTTAAATATTTAGTTTAAATTTTAAATTATTTAAAATTTAAATTTAAATTTTAAAATTAAAAGTAAAAGTTTATCCGCCGACGTCATGAGGAAGCACCGACGTTTCCAAGCGGAGGGAAGGCATATATATATGCCATTAAATTCTTCAATTTAAATTATCCTTGCTCTTGTTGTTAATGCGATTGTTGGAAAGCGAATAGAGCTCGTGCAAAAAAGGTTTAAGTGGTAGAAGCAACGAATAAATCGGATGACGTGCGAAACCCAAGTCACCTTGGGCAGTGTGGCCTGTTGGCAACTCGGGTAGCACAAAGGCATTTGGTAGCACGAGGTCATGCATTCGATTTTTGGCAAGGTTCGTTTGTTGTGCTTTGTGGTGGAAGCGCCAAGGGCGCACGATTTATTTGAGGCACGTGGGCCTATAGCATATAAAGGGAAGTCGTGTCCCTTTTGCATTGCGAATGAGCGGGTAGCTCGTTTGGCTACCTTAGCCGTGGCTAAGGCACTCACGGTGAGGGCAGGTCGAGGGGTCGAAACCCATTAAGGAGGTATGCGATTTTTTAATTAAAATTTGTTTGAATGCTCTAAAGTTTGGAGTGATAAGGGTTAGGAAATATTTTATTTTTGTAAAACTTTGTTGTGTTTAAAAGGTTAAATAATTATTTTGTTGGTGAAAACCATAGATGATTATTTGAGCCTTATGGTATTGATTTGAATTTTTGAGAGCATTATTTTAGGAGAAATAAGGGTTTTGAATAAAGTGGAAATTGAATAGTGGCTTATTGATTATTATTTTTAGAGGGTTTTTCTATAGAGGGACTTTGGTGGATGTGATTATTGAGTTGGAGTAAAAAGGTGTAAATTGAGTTATACTTTATCT
Organism: Wollemia nobilis; assembly: GCA_028583015.1. Lineage (NCBI taxonomy): Eukaryota > Viridiplantae > Streptophyta > Pinopsida > Araucariales > Araucariaceae > Wollemia > Wollemia nobilis. The sequence goes on from JAQPPZ010001870.1 coordinate 3,176,905, forward strand.
TGTGATTATTATTTGAAGTCCACTAACCCTTGTTGAGATTGGAAAAGAAAGTGTGTTGAGTGTGGCAGATTTTGTGGACAACTTCTTGGCATCAATAAGGTATGGGCAATATTCTCCATTGATTTATTTGGGTGGTTGATTTATGAAAATATCATTGGAGTGAAAAGGATTGATTGTGGTTTCCTTTTGAGAGTTGTTGGTTGAATGCTTCAAGGATTTCTGGTTTGAGAGTTATGGTTAAAACCTTGTTTTATAAGCATTGTTGTTGAAGCCATTAGTTGTGTGAAAAACCTGAGTTAGGGTTTGAGAAGAACATGAGTATCATTGTTATGTGAAGAATGTTTTATAAGCATTGTTGTTGAAGCCCATTGGTTGTGCAAAGAACTTGAACTTGAGTTAGAGAAGAACATGAGTATCATTGTTATGTGAGATTTGTTGTTGAACATTGTTGGAAACATTTTGAGTTGGTTGATACATGCTTGGACTAGGGTTTGTGAGAAAGAGTTGTTCATTGTGGTGATTGGTTGAGTAGAGTTGTTTGAGCCTAGTCAAGTGATTGTGTGAAGTGGTTGTTCAAGTTCCATAAAACAAACTATTCTATATTCTGATTTGAGTTGAGTTGAGAAAGAAATTGGATTTGAGTATAGAACATATTGAGTCTCTAACAATTCTCTTTATGCTTCTATGAGTTTTGAGTTGAGAGTGAGTTGAGTGTTTAATAGAACATATTGAGTCTCTAACAATTCTCTTTATGCTTCTAAAGATTGAAGATTTGAGTATAGAACATATTGAGTCTCTAACAATTCTCTTTATGCTTCTATGAGATTGAGTTGAGATTTTGTTGAGCTGATTTGAGGCAAGTCTTTGAGAAGGCTTGTGGACTGATTTTGAGTAAGCTTTTGTGAAAGCTTGCTATGCAGATTTGAGCAAGTCCTAGAGAGGACTTATTGAGCAGATTTGGACAAGTTATGAGTGAGCTTGTTGAGCAGATTTGAGCAAGTTCTGAGTGAGCTTGTTGAGAATATTTGAGCAAGTTTTGAGTGAGCTTATTGAGCAGATTTGAGCAAGTTCTGAGTGAGCCTATTGAGCAGATTTGAGCAGGTTCTAAGTGAGCCTATTGAGCAGATTTGAGCAGGTTCTGAGTGAGCCTATTGAGAAGATTTGAGCAGGTTCTGAGTGAGCCTATTGAGCAGATTTGAAGAGGTTTTAAGTGAACCTATTGATAGAGCTTTGGAGGTGACAGAGTATAGAGGATAGAGTCTCAGTGGATAGAGATCCAACAACCAGGACAATTGAAGATAGATCTGAGTGAGGAGTCTTCAAGTGGAGAGAGATCCACAAGTCAGTGCAGTAGAGAGACAAAGTCTTCTAGAAGATCACTAGCTAGAGTAGAAGGGGAAAGAGTTCTCCTATGGAAGAGATCCATGAACTTGAGATTTAGGGGATCAACATCTCCTTTGGACAGAGGTCCATAAACATTGTAATTGGGAAGGATTCCCAAGAGATTATTTGAGAAATATTTAGAAGAAATATTTTCTATGGAGGTAGCCCACATTGGGTGAACCACATTAAAAATGATGTCTCTCATGTGTGTGATGCTTTGTGTGATGTTTACTACTTTATTAATGTTGATGCTACTATTTGGGGAAAAGTTTTATATTATACTGTTCACCCCCTCTCAGTATAAGCACATGTTCTTCAATTGGTATCAGAGTCGGTCTCTCCATGAAGAGTCTAACAACTTGGAAGAGGATCCATCAGTAACACACATGTGCTCAAAGAGTGAAGAAAGTATAGACTTTGAGGAAGCACTCTTCAATTATCTCCAAGATCTTGAAAGGATTCAAGAAGAGAGGGCACAACTAAAAGAACAAATCTGAAATGATGAATTGGCAAGAATTGAGCTTCTACAAAGGCTAATAGAACTCAAAATAGAAGTGAAAGAAAGAAGAGAGATTGAACATCAGTTGAGAGATATGTTGGAAACAAAAGAAGCAGGACTCAAAAGAGTGGCAGCAGAGATTGTGAAGTTAAAATGCAGAACTAAAAAAGCATCAAGTAAGCTAGAGAAAGAAGCATGTCAGCAAGAGGTAGGAACATCAAGCAAAAGGGAGGTATCTTACCATATCTCAAGGAAAGAAGACCGTAAAAGAAATAATATCAGATCGAGTCCTCAACAAGACAGGTTACAAAATTCCTTCCATGGACATTATTTTTCTTGCAATAAATATGGTCATAGAGCTATGCAATGTACTAGCAAAGACAATGATAGTAGTAGTACAGATTCTCTTGCACCACATATGGATAATGATGTTAAGTGTTACAAATGCAATAGTTTTGAGCATACAACTAGAAGGTGCAAACTAGAAACCTTTAAGTCTAGCACTAGAAAGGAAGAAAAAGGGAAAGGAAAATTAAAATCCTTGTTGGTTCAAATAGCATTGCATGCACAGGATAGAGAAGAAAAATGGTTTCTGGATAGCGGATGCTCTAGACACATGACAGGAGAAAAGGACAAGTTCATAGCTTTGAAAGAAGGAAATAGAGGGTCAGTAAACTTTGGGGACAATGGTTCAACAAATATTTGTGGAAAAGGAACTCTAAGTATAGGCAATGGGAAAGCAAAAGCTGAAAATGTTCTATATGTGGAAGGTCTGAAACATAATCTCTTGAGCATTAGTCAACTTTGTGATCAAGGTCATATAGTAACTTTTCATCAAGATAGATGTGAAGTAAGAAAATCTGAATCTGGAAAACTTGTAGCTAGTGCTATAAGAGAAAGAAATATTTATGTACTCAATGAAATAAAAAAGGAGAAATGTTTCTTATCCAAAGAAAATGAGATCCATTTTCAACATATAATATTGGGGCCAAATGAAAATCTTCTAATGGCCTTGGAAGGTAAAGAAGATAATTCTATAGAAGACAAGCCAAAAGGAAGTAATGATAAGGACAAAGGCAAACAAATAGAGGATTATTCAATAGAGAATGGTTATGATCTCAAGGGAGAACTTATTCATGCTCTTGACATAGTAAAGAAGGTAAGAAAGCAACACTCTAAGCTTGAAAGTCAGTTTCAAGAATGTGATGAAGAAATATTATTGCTCATAGAGGACTTAGAGAAGTCAAAGGCTAAGGCAAGTAAGTTCAAGGATAAGTTAGAAGCAAATATTTTGGAGTGTGAAAAGTTAACACAAGAAGTGGCACTACTAAAGGAAGATTTAGAGGATTCCAAGAAAAAGTTGTACAAGTATGTAAACAGTGCAAAGAGTGTAGATAAAATAATTAAGATACAAAGAGGAGCAACAAACAAGACAGGTCTTGGTTCCAAACAGGTTCAAAAGAAATGGGAAGAAAAGTCTACTTCAAGTCTTGAAGAAGAAGGAACTTCGGAAGAAGATACTTCAGAAGATGATAGTGTAAGTAGGAATGAGACATCAGAGGATGAGTTGGACAACAGAGAGTTCAACAAAGATAGGAACAATGCACAAAGAAGATACAGATGGAACAACAATCAGAACAGGAGACCAATGAGGTCTAGGCAAGGAAGCTTCAATGGGAGATGCTTCTCATGTCACAGGTTTGGGCACATGGCTTCACAGTGTAGGTCATATGAAAGATAGGAATATGGGAAAGGATAACCTTTCCATGGGTATTGCTACTCATGCAATGAGTATGGTCACAAAGCAATGAATTGCAGGGTTCATGGCGAAAGAGGATATGGCTTCACTAGGAGGTATCCTAAGACATTTGCACCTCCAAGGAATAATAACATTAAGTGTTATAAGTGCAATAATGATGGACACACAACAAGATGGTGTAGAGCAAATATTCCATAAGTAGGTATGAACAGGGAACATGGATGAGAATAGGAACAAGAACATAGATGAGAACAGGAACAAGAACAAGAACAGGAACAAGAATAGGAACATGGATGAGGAATAGGAACAGGAATAGAAACAAAAATGATAACAGAAATAGGGATGATATCTTGGAAAGAAACAGTGAGAGGATTTAGAAAACTAACAAAAGAAGAGAGAAAGATAAAAGCATAGATCTATGCTTTTGGGGAGTAGAAATACTCCCACCCTAGAATTAACCACCTCATGTGGAGGTGGGGGAGGGGCTAAGCTAAGAGGCTCATTCTTAGCCCCGAGCCCCAAAGGTGACCCTTTGCCATTGATGACAAAGGGGGAGAGATTTGTATATTGGGGAGAGTTTTTGATATGGGGAGAGATTTGATATTTGAGAGAGCATTGAGCCAGGGGGAGCAAAGTCCCAGGGGAGAAAAAAGAAGGTCAGATTTTGGTAAAAGGATATGGGTTGCCATCAATGACAAAGGGGGAGATTGTTGGACATTTTGAGTCCCTAAGCTAAAAAGTTGTCATTGATGTCAAAAGGACCTATGCAAGTAAGCACTATGATTTTCTCCACAAAGAGCTTCATGAGAAGCAAAGGTTTTGATCAAAAGGATGCATGGCATTTGGTTCCAAAAAGGAGCTTCAAGGGAAGCTTAGCAAAGGGTTTTTATTTAAAACCATGGATGGCAGATTTGAAATGGGTTTTTCTTAAAACCCAAGTTGGCTTTTCGTTTCATCGAAAAAGGTGCCCCATGATGAAGATATTTAATTTTTAAGGTTTTATTTAAAACCATGATGGAGCAATATATTGAAATGGGTTTTTCTTAAAACCCAATAGTTGCTTTTGTTTCATCGAAAAAGGTGCCCCGATGATGGAGATATTTAATTTTAAATATTTAGTTTAAATTTTAATTTATTTAAAATTTTAAATTTAAATTTTAAAATTAAATTAAATTTTATCCGTCGACGTCATGAGGAAGCACCGACGTTTCCAAGCGGAGGGAAGGCATATATATATGCCATTAAATTCTTCAATTTAAATTATCCTTGCTCTTGTTGTTAATGTGATTGTCGGAAAGCGAATAGAGCTCATGCAAAAAAGGTTTAAGTGGTAGAAGCAACGAATAAATTGGACGGCGTGCAAAACCCAAGTCACCTTGGGCAGTGTGGCCTGTTGGCAACTCGGGCAGCGCAAAGGCATTTGGTAGCACGAGGTCGTGCATTCAATTTTTGGCAAGGTTCATTTGTTGTGCTTTGTGGTGGAAGCGCCAAGGGCGCACGGTTTATTTAAGGCACGTGGGCCTGTAGCATATAAAGGGAAGTCATGTCCCTTTTGCATTACGAATGAGTGGGTAGCTCATTTGGCTACCTTAGCCATGGCTAAGGTGCTCATGGTGAGGGCAGGTCAAGGGGTCGAAACCCATTAAGGAGGTATGCAATTTTTGATTAAAATTTATTTGAATGCTCTAAAGTTTGGAGTGATAAGGGTTAGAAAATATTTTATTTTGTAAACCTTTGTTGTGTTTAAAAGGTTAAATAATTATTTTGTTGGTGAAAACCATAGATGATTATTTGAGCCTTATGGTATTGATTTGAATTTTTGAGAGCATTATTTTAGGAGAAATAAGGGTTTTGAATAAAGTGGAAATTGAATAGTGACTTATTGATTATTATTTTTAGAGGGTTTTTCTATAGATGGACTTTGGTGGATGTGATTATTGAGTTGGAGTAAAAAGGTGTAAATTGAGTTATACTTTATCTTGTGATTATTATTTGAAGTCCACTAACCCTTGTTGAGATTGGAAAAAGAAAGTGTGTTGAGTGTGGCAGATTTTGTGGATAACTTCTTGGCATCAATAAGGTATGGGCAATATTCTCCATTAATTTATTTGGGTGGTTGATTTCTGAAAATATCATTGGAGTGAAAAGGATTGATTGTGGTTTCCTTTTGAGAGTTGTTGGTTGAATGCTTCAAGGATTTCTGGTTTGAGAGTTATGGTTAAAACCTTGTTTTATAAGCATTGTTGTTGAAGCCATTAGTTGTGTGAAAAACCTGAGTTAGGGTTTGAGAAGAACATGAGTATCATTGTTATGTGAAGAATGTTTTATAAGCATTGTTGTTGAAGCCCATTGGTTGTGCAAAGAACTTGAACTTGAGTTAGAGAAGAACATGAGTATCATTGTTATGTGAGATTTGTTGTTGAACATTGTTGGAAACATTTTGAGTTGGTTGATACATGCTTGGACTAGGGTTTGTGAGAAAGAGTTGTTCATTGTGGTGATTGGTTGAGTAGAGTTGTTTGAGCCTAGTCAAGTGATTGTGTGAAGTGGTTGTTCAAGTTCCATAAAACAAACTATTCTATATTCTGATTTGAGTTGAGTTGAGAAAGAAATTGGATTTGAGTATAGAACATATTGAGTCTCTAACAATTATCTTTATGCTTCTATGAGATTGCTAAGTTGAGATTGATTTGAGTTGAGATTGGGATTTGAGTATAGAACATATTGAGTCTCTAACAATTCTCTTTATGCTTCTATGAGATTGAGTTGAGATTGATTTGAGTTGAGATTGGGATTTGAGTATAGAACATATTGAGTCTCTAACAATTCTCTTTATGCTTCTATGAGATTGAGTTGAGATTTTGTTGAGCTGATTTGAGGTAAGTCTTTGAGAAGGCTTGTGGACTGATTTTGAGTAAGCTTTTGTGAAAGCTTGCTATGCATATTTGAGCAAGTCCTAGAGAGGACTTATTGAGCAGATTTGGACAAGTTTCTGAGTGAGCTTGTTGAGCAGATTTGGACAAGTTAATAAGTGAGCTTATTGATAAAATTTGAGCAAGTTCTGAGTGAGCTTATTGAGCAGATTTGAGTAGGTTTTGAGTGAGCCTATTGAGCATATTTTGAGCAGTTTTTGGAGTAGGTTCTAAGTGAGCCTATTGAGCAGATTTGAGTAGGTTATGAGTGAGCCTATTGAGCAGATTTGAAGAGGTTCTGAGTGAACCTATTGATAGAGATTTGGAGGTGATAGAGTATAGAGGATAGAGTCTCAGTGGATAGAGATCCAACAGCCAGGACAATTGAAGATAGATCTGAGTGAGGAGTCTTCAAGTGGAGAGAGATCCACAAGTCAATGCAACAGAGAGACAGAGTCTTCTAGAAGATCACTAGCCAGAGCAGAAGGGGAAAGAGTTCTCCTATGGAAGAGATCCACGAACTTGAGATTTAGGGGATCAACATCTCCTTTGGACAGAGGTCCATAAACATTGTAATTGGGAAGGATTCCCAAGAGATTATTTGAGAAATATTTAGAAGAAATATTTTCTGTGGAGGTAGCCCACATTGGGTGAACCACGTTAAAAATGATGTCTCTCATGTGTGTGATGCTTTGTGTGATGTTTACTGCTTTATTAATGTTGATGCTACTATTTGGGGAAAATTTTTATATTATACTTGTTCACCCCCTCCTCTCAGTATAAGCACATGTTCTTCAAAATTGACTTGGAACCCATTTGGACTAGGGGCTTATCCTTTTTCATACCTTTTACTATGGTCCATAACTCTTCCATTGAGATATTTTGTTAACTCTTTGTTTTACTCTTCATTAACAACCTTATCTATGTATTTTAGGGCTTCTTCCAAAGCTAAAGTCCTCTAAACCGACCCAGGTGTTGTAGGTGAGTTGGAGAGGAGAGGGCAATCCTCCAAGGGAGGTCCCAGGTTCGAATCTCCATCCTACCAAAAATTTGAATTGGGTACCAAAAATCCAATTGATAATGTTGGTGTGGGCAGGATTGGGTGAGACTCCCGGGTGACTTTGATGGTGTAGAAATCCCTATTCATGGTCTCTCAGACCAAGGCAGCCCCATAAGGGGTTTTTCACTTTAAAAAAAAAATTCCTATAAACCCGTTCTTATTGTAAAATATTTCTAAAAAGATTAAGAGCCTTTGATTTGATGTCTTTCAAGTCTATCACTATGTTTCCACCCTACCTCTGAATAGTTTTATGTAGTTATGATTTCTTATTTGGAGTATGGACATGTGGAAAAAACCGATGTTTTGATATCCCTTTTGTAACTAGATCATCCTTGATTTAAGTTGGTATAGCTCTTCTTCTTGATCCTGAAATTTTTCCAACTTTTTCAATATTTTATTCTCTCCAAGAGAACTCTTCCTTGTTCTCTTCATCCAAAATTTTTTTATGAATTTCCTCAAGTTATCTATTCAAAGTTTATTTTTCCTTTTCCTTTCTTTTGTGTGTATCTTTTGCCCATTATTTTACCTTCAACTCTATCTAGAGTAGGTTTTTGTGAAATATATACATGGTTTTTCCATGTTTTAGTTCACCTTCCTACCACCACCTCTTGATTTTTTATAAAAAAATTGGGTGTTCAATCCAGGTGGGGTTGAACTTGAAGGGAATATTTTTTGCAATTATGACTTGATCTACCTGTAGAAGCATCGACCAGTGATTCGAGTGAGTTCCCCTTAAAGTTCTTATTTTGATAACCTTATTGTAAGAAAACAAATCCTTTGAGATTAAAAATTAATCCAGCCTCTCTGATATTGCATCTCTCCTAATTCTTTTATTTTCCAAGTAAACCAACCTTTTTTGGGTCACAAATCTACCAAATTGAACTCATCCATACCATATTTTATTAAACTTCTAATATGATATTGTGAGAAGAATCGCCCTTTATTATCTTCTAGATCTAGTACAATATTTAAGTCTCCTCTAATGATAATATTTTGATTTTTATCCTGTTTGATTTCATTACACATGGATTTCTAGCATGGTAACTTGGTTCTTTGTTGAATTGGGACCATACACATTATAAAGCACATAAAATTTGGGATCATTTGCTAGCTCAAACTTGCTTTTTATCCAATTTAGGTTTGTTTTACTCTCTTTTACCTATACATGTTATTTTAACCATAAGAGGAAAAGACCTCCTAACTGTTCACAAGCATCAATATTTAGGAATTTACAATCTTTCCACACCAGTTTTTCAACTATGTTTGCTCCTAACTTGGTCTCTTGAATGTATACTATCCACGATTTTACCTCTATGATCTTATTTTTAAGGATTTTTTTTGTTTTTGAGGGATTACTAGTCCCCCATGTTCCATGTCAAATATTCATTTAGAGGCAGACTTAGCCTTGGCTAGAGACACCCTATCTATGTGCTTTTGACTTCCATTCTCAATATCCTCTTTAGCCTTTGCATTTCTTGACTCTATTTTTTTTTACATATCTTCTTCTTGTTGATATCCACATCTAAATCATAAGCTAAGCATTCTTTTGTCCTTGAGTCTCCATATTCTGAATTCTCCAAGTCATAATCTAGTGGTTTGCCTTTGCATTAAATTTTAGACATTGATTGAATAGAGATATTTTTATCTACTCTTTCCAAGGTTTAATATGTTGTTTTGAGAATTCTATTATCCTTTTTGGATGAAGAATCTCCAATTCTAACATGGCACTAAAGTTGATCTATGTGAATGGAGGAGCCTTGCATAATGACCCTATCTTTCATCTTCGATACCCCTACATTATCTTCTAGTTCTCCTTTTTATGTGATAGAATTTTTATTATTCAACTTTAGAGTGCTCTACTCCTTGGAGATCAATGTGTCTAGTGAATTATTTTTATGATCAAAATGATGATAGAATTTTTTTACCCCTTTATACTTTGAGACCTCATATGTAGAATATACTTCTTGCTTGGTTCTTTGGCTATTATATCCTTGTTTCAAAGGATTTTCACATTTAAAAGTGCCTATTTCATCAATATTGGATAAATATTTAGCAGTACCTGAGATCACTTTTTGTGTGTTGTTACTCTTTGTTTCAAGAGTTTAGAGCCTTTGCTAGAGAGATTAGTTAAGTAATATCCTTAGCCAAAATTTCCACTATATTTTATTGATTTAGGATCTCAAAAGAGTTATGGAGAGTGAAGAACACAAGATTATACTAAGAGGGGGGGTGAACAGTATAAGATAAAATTTTAGTTTTCTTTCCAAACAATATTATCCAAAGTTGTTAATTACAATATCAATAGCAGTAACAAAGAAATGCATAAATAATCACACACATGAGAGACACAAATTTAACGTGGTTCACCCAATGCGGTTTACGTCCATGGAGAAAATATTTCTTCTAAATTTTCTCAACAAGTCTCTTGGGAATCAATTCCCTATTACAATGTTTATGGACCTCCATCCAAAGTAGATCTCAATACCCAATACTCTGGTTTGTGGATCTCTCTCCACAAGAGAACTCTATCCCCTCTATTCTATTTTTCTTAATCCTGCTCAACAATATGTTCAAAATTATCTCTAGCCTTCTCACAAAGCTTGCTCAAAATAGCAACCAAACCTGCTCATACAATCTGTCCAAAACTACCTCAAGCCTTCTCATAAGGCTTTCTCAAAACAACAACCAAACCTACTCATACAATCTATCAAAAATTGCCTCAATCCTTATCACAAGGCTTGCTCATACAATCTGTCCAAAATTACCTCAAGCCTTATCACAAGGCTTGCTCAAAATAACAACCAAAATTGCTCTTAATTTTGCTCAAAACTACTCATGTGTACAAATATGCTCTCAAACATGCTAAAAAAGGCTCACATAAAATTTTCAATCAATCCCAAATATTGCATTCAAACAATACTTCTACCTCTCCCCATAAATCACTATGTTCTCTTCAATGTTACTTTTAAAAGGAATGCACAAATTTATTCAAAAAAGAACATATTCAAACCTTATTTCTCCACCTTATAATTCAGAAATATGCCCAAATAAACACCTCAAATAAGGATTAATGTTCTCATACCTCTTAGTTTTATTTGATGAAGAAGTTTTCTCAAGAACATGTCTCACAAACAACCAATTTGTATTATACCTCTTCAAGGATTAGATAGCAAAGTACTTTCTCAAAACATTTACATGAACTTTATTCTCAAAAATATGTGCACAATGAAATCTGAAAATGATGCTCTATGACCCTTCTTTTGTTCTCAAATATGATGCATTAAAACTCAACAAAAACATCCCATATTCTCCTTTCACCATGCAAAAATCAGAATAAAATATCAAGCCATTATCACACCTTATTACTCCTATTCTTGCAAAATAATATTCAACACAACAAGGCATAAATTACACACATGAAATTTCCATATACACCTTATACCTCCTACTTGAAATAAAATATTTAAATGCACTTCAAACACCCAATATGAACATTATAACATCACTTTATTTTATGCACCACACATAGCTCTAACAATATGAATAAAAAAAACTCCACGTTGTCCCTCCTTTTATTTCAAAAATTAAAACAAAATGATGGTCTTATGACTCCCTAAGCAAGCACATACCTTAGACCTTGGTAGATATTAATTTCATAAAAATTATACCCACTTTGTTGTCGCCACTACGATTAGAACCTGTGCCACTTGCTGGCTCGCGCCCTAGTGCTAGCTAGCCCATCGCATGGGCTAGCCACCCACATAGAACTCAAGGCACACACACTCTATATTATGCATGCTTTCCAATGTGAAACCTTTATGAACAAAAACTTTATCACACTGTCTTTGTTATATCTCAAACTCGAGACCTTATCTCTACCACACCTTTGTGCATGAGGTCCTACCATATGGGCTAGCTGCTTAGATGATTCTTTAAATCGTTGTCCCCTATTTTTATTTATGAACTCTACCTTGAAGTGTGCACCATCCTCTACTCCTCTTCCCTCAATGATAGAACAAGCAATCAGATAATTCAAATTTCTTTTTCATGAGAACCTTAGCCTTTGCAAAAATTAATCACCTATATATGTTTTAGCTCTTTGAAACATGACATCGATGCTTGGAGAATTATTATATTTTTACCTTATGATTTAATGCCCACCATATAATTAAATTAAAACTTTATGCTTTGGCACCCACCTTTAAGACTTTTTAATGTTATAATATTTTAAATCTAAATAGATTTAAATATTATAATTTTCACTTTCACCTTTGGGCCTTTTCTCAACATGAAGTCTTTGTCTTTTTTTTTGTGACTACCACCATGGAAGGTCAAATAATATTTTTATTTTTCTTTGTAAGTACCACTATGGAGAGTGCCTTGTCTTTGTTTTTCTCACACAACTTCTTGCTCCCACATTGCCTCATGTACCCTTTGAAGATTATTCTCACCTATATTTCCTTTGACATCAATGAAAACCAATGTCATCAACCTATGACATCAATCCTTTGACATCAATGACAACACAATATACTCAAATTTCTAACAATGTCCCCCTTTGTCATTGATAGCAACCCTTTATAAAAATTCTTTTTTCAACCACCGGATTCCAAATTTGCTCCCCCTAAGAAACTAATCCCCCTGACTAAATGCTCTCCCCCTTACTCAAATCTCTCCCCCTTTGAAATCAATGGAAAAGGGACTTCTTTAGGGCTAAATATAAGAATCTTAGCTCAGCCCCCTCCCATCTCCTTTCCTTGAGGTGATTAATTTTGGGATAGGAGTAAAACTACTCCCAATTTATTTCTATGATGCTCAAAAGTTTTGATAGGAGTAAAACTACTCCCAATTTATTTATAAGATGCTCAAAAGTTTTCTTTGGAAGTGGCTTAGTGAATATGTCTACTATTTGTTCCTTTCTAGTTACATATTCCAATTTGACCTACTGATATGTCACCTGATCTCTCAGAAAATAATATTTGATTGATATGTGATTTGTCCTTGAATGCATTACTGGATTATTTGAAATGCTTATGACACTTGTATTATCACAAAGTATCGGGATGGGATGATCATGCTCTAATTTGAAGTCTTTTAAGGTTTTCTTCATCCATAAAACCTATGTACAACAAGAACCTACTACGATGTACTCTACATCTGTTGTGGATAAGAAAAATAATGCTTATTTATTGCTTAGCCAAGAGACTAAACAATATCCAAGAAAGAATGCTCCTCCACTTGTGCTTTTCCTATCATCAATATTGCCTGCCCAATATGCATTTGTATATGTTGTGAGAGTGAAACCGTTACCTTTGGGATACCATAGTCCAAATTCCATAGGACATTTTAAGTACCTAAGAATTCTCTTTACTGCCTATACATGTGTCTCTTTTGGGGTTGCTTGAAATCTTTCCACTAATCCCACTGCCTGCATTATATTTGGCCTTGTAGTTGTAATATATAGTAAACTTCCAATCATTGATCTATATAATGTATGACTTACTTTAGGGGACCCATCATATTTGCTTATCTTGCATCCTATAACCATGGGAGTACTCACCGGTTTATAATCTTCCAATATGAATTTCTTCAAAATTTCTTTTATAAACTTGGTCTGTGAGAGAAATATACCATTTTTTTTTTTTGAAATCTGCAATCCAAGGAAGGAATATAACTCACCAAGCATTAAAATTTCAAATTCATTTTGCATACACTTTGCAAAATTTTGACACATCTTATCATTACTGCCTCGAAAAATGATATCATCCGCATAGACTACCACAATCAACAAGTCACTTCCCTCATTTTTGATGTATAAATTACTGTCAACTATTCCCTTTTTGAAACCTTGTTCTTGAAGATACTTATCCAACCTTGAATACCAAGCCCTAGGATATTGCTTTAATCCATAAAGATCCTTCTTTAATTTGCATATATAATTTGTCTTATCAGTCAAGTTAAACTCCTCAAGTTTCTCAATGTAGACTTATTCTAAGAAACCATTGAGAAAAGCTAATTTTACATCCATTTGATATACTTTGAAGTTTTTAAAGCTTAATAAAGCTAAAAATATCCGTATGGCCTCAAGTCATGCAACAGGAGCAAATGTGTATCGCTCCAAATTTTTTGCACCCTTACCTTCAGGCTATAGGATCCGTGCCCGGAAGGGGGATGGGAAAAGGATGTCGCGGTACCTCGGACTGAGAGGACTTGCGAAGGTCCCGCCTCTCAAGGGAGGTGTATTTTGATGATTTTTCGACGGATGGTGGGTTCACCAGGAAACATTTAATGGCAGTTTCCACGCCTAGGTTTGGAATGTGTTTTCATGTGTTCGTTTTTAGCCTTAAGCATTCATATCCTAGGTTTGGCCAAATGAATCTAAATTAATCTATATGAAAGTGCAGATTTAATGAATACAGAGAACAAATTTAAGACAGAAAAATAGAGAAATTAAGGAAGAATACCTGATCCGGATGTCTGATGGAGATTCTGATGTTTGAAGCAGTCAGGATCGTCTGGAATTCGATAGAATCGTCTGAGATCTGACAAGATCGTCTGAGATCTGACGAATTCGTCAGACGAATTCGTCAGAGACCTGCAAACAGAAAAATAGATGCCAAATACAAAGAATACCACTATGATGACAGAGGAAACAACACAAAATGACAATATGAATACTAAACAACAGTTATGAATAGAAATTCAAACAAATTATGATATTCTAATGAGAAATTATGATCTTATCATGCAATCTAAGCTAAATGGGTGAACTCCAAATGCAAAATAGTAAGAAATAAGGATAAAACTAACTAAAATGTAGAATAAAACAGCAAAAGGAATAAGAGAAAGCGCAAACTCTGGGCACTGATTGCCCCCAATGCAGATTGCAGTCAAAATCGTCTGGAAGTAATGAAATCGTCTCGAATTGCGACAGGATCGTCCGAGATTTGAACGAGATCGTCTGCGACGATCTGAGCTTGCTCCGGCTGAAAATCAATGAGGTCCCTGCAAGAAAACTTCAAAATAACAAAGGCAAAATGATACTCTAGGTATTCTAATGCACGCAAAATCAAGTTACAGAGAAATTCAGCCAGGGGTTGGGAAGGGAAGGTCCTAAGGATTAAATAGGCTTAGGGGAGTAGTTAGGAGGTTGGAGATCATCCCTATTTGGGAGATCTCCAATGGGGGAGGGTCCCTAACGGCGCAGACACGCTTCTAGCCGGATTAGAGACCCGTTGGAACAAAATCTAATTGTGCAAAATTAGTTTTGCGACAAGATCGTCCGGACGTCCTAGCCCGAGACGAAATCGTCAGATACGGGGCGATATCGTCTGATCGGCGACGATATCGTCAAACGGTCAAAACAACCTCTAAAAATGGCAGAAAAGGGGGAAACGGATTACCCGACGGTTAACGGGCGGTTTGGGAGGTTAAAATTTGAATTTAAATTATTTACTGGAGTGAATGTAATTACTAGAATTTCACTGCGCCAATTTTAGGGTGCTACATTTTGCCCCCTCTTTAGCGAATTTTTCGAAGAAAATGCGTTAAAGATGAGTTCTTCTCGATCTACGAGAAAGCAAAAAAATTATTCCCATTTTTAGGCGACGATTCTTGGTCGAATCGTACAACAGCTTACTATGGTGCCCCCTCCGTGTTTTTACCCAAATCGAACGTTTGAGGTAAAAACGCGGAAAAGCAAAATTATTTTTGAATAAAATTAAGAAAAATAGGGTAAAACCCTAATTCATTTTTACTGGTTTTAGAGCTCTGAAGCAAAAAATGGTGGAGACGACGCACAGATCAACAGAGGTCCGACGCGGTCTACGGGTAAGAGTCTAAACTTAGTTTAGAATGCTTTAATTTGATTTTACATGCTTTTTAGGTAAATTTTAGATGAATTTTGAGCATCGCGGCCGTTTTTGGGCCGTCGACGTCGTCGGGACGAAATCGTCCCGATTTCGACGAAATCGTCTCAATTTCGCCAATTTCGTCCGAGGGCGAAATCGGTGAAAGGGGGACGATTTCATCAAATTAGGGACGATTTCGGCTTGCGAAATCGGAGACGATTATGCTCAAATTTGGGACGATATCGTCCAATTGTGGACGATATCATCATTTGATTAAATTGAACTTATTTTACTTGCATTTTTAAATACTTGAATTGTTTATTAATGATTGTTTGTTGTTTTGTTGTTTATGTTGCAGAGAGGTTTACTAAAAAGCAGGGAATGGAAGTATGGAGGTTTGAGAGATGACTTGGCCGCTCTTACACAAGGAAAAGTAGGATCAGTTGGCACAGGCCGGCTTGCAGCATGTGGCAGAGATGCCACAGGTGTCTACAGATATGGGGCTACTGACAGCCCTAGCAGAGAGATGGTATCCGGGTTCGTCATGTTTTTGGCTACCGACAGGGGAGATGACTCCCACTCTAGAGGATGTATGGAGGATTCTGAGAATCCCCATACAAGGACGATTGATTACTCCTACGGCCAATCAGGGCCATGCTATGGGACGATTGTGTGGTGACCCGAGCTTCACCCTGGAGAAGGGCGGAGTTAACATCGAGGCACTGCGTCAGATGCCTGGGGCATCTAGACTCACACGGGTTCTAGCTGGAGTAGTTGGTGGACTTCTGCTGTGCCACCAGAGCGGATGCAGGGTACCATGGATGCTGGCAGATGTGATCTACGATATGCGGGACCATGGGTACAGATTCTCTTGGGGCAGCTTTGTACTATGCCGGTTGTACAGGATCCTACATGGGGTCGTGTATAAGGGCGGCCGATGTCTGGTGATGACATCGCTCCTACAGGTTTGGTGCTGGGAGCACATTGCAGTGAGAGGCCGGTAGGGCTTCCTCTGATAGGGATTGATGGGGAGAGGCCCCGAGTTTTCTACTGGTGGCTCCGGAGAGGGTCACAGTGGCGGATCGACCTTCCTATGTCCCGAAGACTGCTAGATGACCTAGTCCCAGACCAGATTACCTGGAGGCCATGGAGGGAGCATCCAGGGTGGGCCGAGGATGGACAAGAGTTGGCTCGCATTAGGCGAGTGTGCTGGCTACGGATGGAGAGGGGAGAGGTGGAGCTCCACCGCTATGACCGAGTTTTGCGATAGTTCGGTCTACAGCAGGGGATCCCATCTCTCAGGGATTACGAGTTTTCCCGGACTATCCGGGATAACACCACAGTGAGCGGGGCTCCAGACATGCAGCGCTTCTGGAGTCAGGACACAGATGATGCCCCCATTCAGCCAGTGGATGGGGACGACGCAGGGGTCGCAGATGGCTACGATGCCTGGTATGCAGGCATCCGCCCTCCTCGGATGACGAGGGCTCAGGGTCCGATACATGCAGTCATGCATCGGATAGGGAGGCGGTGCCAGGCGGCTATGGAGGCGGCCCAGGGTCACGACGGGAGAGAGCCGAGGAGGCCACAGGCACAGGAGAGGCCACGGCAGAGGGAGAGGAGGGAGGCGAGACCCCCTTCTCCACAGAGAGAGAGGCCACCATCGCCCGATAAGGGCAAGGGTGTTGACACAGGAGAGAGTAGCGAGATGGCTACTCTCCGGATGAATAATATCCATCTCCAGGCACAGGTGCAGGCTCTACAGGATGAGGCTGCACGCCATCGAGCTGAGTCTACACAGCTCAGAGACGAGATTGCATGCCTCAGGGCACGGGGCGGAGGGGCGAGCACTGGGGAGCTGACACGGGCTATTGCCCAAATTACTTTCTACCAGACTTTGTACTATCAGTTGGTGCCAGAGGAGGATAGACTACCCCTGCCAGCCAACATCGCAGAGCCGATCAGGATTGGGTCGTCTAGGACTTCGTCCCGATCGAGGACTAGGACTCACAGTACTACATAGACTGCGATGGGGCCACCTCGTCCACCTCAGGGTGGGGGAGGAGATGAGGCTGAGAGCTCGAGGGGCTCTCGAGGCTAGAGGACTGCATTACACTATACAGATTGATATGTAGGTTTATTATTTTTGATAGAGGATTGAGTATGCCGAGGTACAGATTGTGGCATACCGATCCAGTTTTGATGATGTATATATGCGGTTGATATATATATGAGATGATATAGTTTTGATCATATGACTTGTGTTATGTGTATGTTTATGATGCTTTTATGTTTGATTGATTTGATTTGATAATTGGATTGAGGATTCATGAAATTATGTCGTTTTGAAAATTTATAATTTTGATGTCATGCGGTAATATTTTAAATGAAATAATCTAATGTAACAAATGGATTGTTTGTAATGTGATGTGGTAAAAGAAATAAAAAGAGACTTCTAACAATAATTTCAAAGGACATTGTCGCTATTATAGACCATTTCATGGAGTCGCTGCTCACTCGGTCGTCAAGCTAATCCCAATTATAGAAATATTGTTAAAAGTAAAAGAGTGCTTAAGAGACTGTCTTAAGACTTTGGTGCAATGGTGCAAATGATGATGATGATGGTTTGCTTTCAGATTTTTCATAAAAATAGTATGCATGAAATAATGATTTTTGCTAGGCATAAATTCCTAAGTGTGATAAATTTTTTGGATAATTCTTTAGGAATTATACCATCTTTGCAAAATTTGAAGGTTAACATAATGACATGAAATAATGAAAATGTGTTTGCTTTTTAAAAGCATAATTTGTGTAACATAATGATTTAAGTCATATGGTTTTCATGATTTTTAAATAAAGGGGGAATAACATTGTTGCAATGATTTGCGCTAAGCATAGAATATGTAGGTATAGACTTATACCATCATCGCGAAAATAAAAAATAGATAGTTTTATTGCATGATTGACTTTTAATAAACAGAAAATATGAAGATGAGGACTTGCGCTAGGCATAAAATTCCACTTTTGGTTTTGGAATTATACCATCGTCGCGAAAGTCAACCAGATATATATGTTTTGATTGTATATTTTTGAAAGAAAATTTTGATTTTTCTATTATATAGTTATCTTTATGCTAAACAACTGTACTTGAATTATTCCAAACAAGTTGCAAAAAAGAATATTTCAAAGTATTTTGAAGACAAAAGTTAGATTTATAAGGAATCCCATGTGCATATGTGAATTCATTTCCGATCTTGATTTATCATAATGATACACAAAATCTCTCAAATACAAATGTGTGTGCAATTGCTTTGTGCATTTACCAGTTTTGAGCAAGATAATATGATACAAGTGATTTGAAGAAACCAAATAAGTGTTCATTAACCATGATGTAGATGCATATAACCATACTAGACTACTATGTAGGTCGGATTATCAAGAGCTAGCTAATCCATAAGCAGACATAGGTCTGTACAAAAGAAGGTCGCTAATGTGACGGACATATCACCACGCTAGGAGTTACCCAAGGCCAAGCGGGTTGGGCACAAACCACCTGTTATGGGGCTTACCTCACAGTTTTCGAATAATTGAGAATTCCAGGGATTCAAGCTCATCAACCCTTCTTTTCTTTTCAAAGGGTAGGGAAAGGGATTTTATTGCTTTCTTGCTTTCTGCTTTCTTGTGCTTTTCTTTTCTTTTCCTTTTCTTTTTCTTTTCTTTTTCTTTTTGCTTTTCTTTTTGTACTTTTGCTTGATTTTTGAGATAGTGCTTGAAATATTGCTGTAATGATATAAAATAACATTTTTCTTTTCTCTTTTTTCTTGAACTTTTCTTTTCTTTTTCTTTGCTAGGGATACTTGCTCAGATTAGTTTGTAGAGCAAGGGATTTTTATTCCGGGTAGGGGTGAGCTTGTCCTTTTGCCAATTCTCAAAGATTCTAGACCATGTGCATGATAGGATAGCGGGGGAAACTTTTCGCTCAAGAAATCACTTCTACTATGTAGCAAAACATGGAAATTACAAATATAATCATTTTATTGTGAAAAGATGTGCTTGGTTTAAGTAAATAACAAGATCAATTCTCTATGCTCAAACTTTATTTAATTGAATTTTGTGAACTTTGATATAAGAGAGATTAGTAATCATGCCAGATAAAATCAAGATATTTATTTTTGTGAGTGTGCAAGTGAGGGATTCCAAATAAATGCTAATTTATCAAAAATAATTTGAAACATATAACTGCAACATTTGTAAGAAAATATATATAAATACTTTTTGAGAAGTTTTGAGAATACTGACTCTTTCTTTCTTCTGTATATTGTTTTGGTTTCGAAAGAGTCAAGCATATTGCTGTTTTTATATTTTTATCATTATTTTGTTTTTTTTTTTGGTTTTTTTTTTGTTTTTGAACAAAAAATTTAACAAGTGCCATAAATAAATGCAACAAATAGTTTTGAAGATTTTTGATGATTATGAATGTTTTTGATGTTTTTGAATTGATAAATTTGAAAGAAATACAAGATAGTGATATATACAAGGATGAAATGACCAAATTTATGCATAGTAACGTTTAAGATGCAAAATATTCATGGGTTCTTTAAGTTCTTTGCCATCTAAGGTAGACAATTTGTATGCTCCTGATTCAAATTTAGCAGTAATAATGTATGGTCCAAGCCAGTTGGGCTCAAATTTACCTTTAATGTCCTTAGTTGCATTTGTATTTTTTTGGTTTTCTTTTAAAACAAGGTCGCCGATCTCAAAGGATCGATGGCGAACTTTTTTGGCATATGATCTTTTAAGCTTGTTTTGGTAGGCACGGAGATGCTCCAAAGCATTGATGCATTTTTCATCTAGGAGTTCCAGCTGACTAAGTCTGCCAGCACGATATTCATCTCCTACTTCGGTATCTTGAAGTAGCAGAGCCAAAGAAGGAACTTCTAATTCAAAGGGAAAAACTGCTTCAACACCGTAAACCAAAACAAATGGTGAAGTTCCAGTGGGGGTTCGAACACTAGTTCGATAGGCCCACAAGGCTGGATATAATTGAATGTGCCAGTCACGGCCAGTTTTATTGACCAATATTTTGAGAATTTTGATTAAGGTTTTGTTAGATGCTTACGCTTGACCATTACCCTGAGGATAATAGGGAGTGGACCAGCGATGTTGAATCTTATATTTTTGGCATAATTTTTTAACATCTTTATTTTTGAAACAAGTTCCATTGTCAGAAATGAGATTTGCAGGAATTCCGAACCTACAAATGATTTGATTAAAAATAAATTTAGAGACTTGTGTGCCAGTGCGGGAAGCTAAAGGCATAGCTTCGACCCATTTCATGAAATACTCAGTGGCGGTTATGATGAACTTGTGTCCATCAGATGACACAAGATTGATTTTGCCAATAATGTCTAAACCCCATTTGGAAAAGGGCCAAGGAGATGAAATAGCCTGTAGTTCTTGTGCAGGCGCATGGACAAGGTCCGCATGTTTTGACACTTGTCGCAATGGCGCACATACTCATGTGCATCCGTTTCCATGGTAGGCCAAAAGTATCCTATCCGAAGGAGCTTTTTAGCAATGACGCTACCACTAAAGTGTCCTCCACAAGATCCCTCGTGGGCTTCACTCAAGGCTAATTTAGACTCTTCTAAGTTTAAACATCTTAATAGGATACCTTCAAAAGATCTCCTATATAAAGTATTGCCAATTATTACAAATCGACTTGCTCGTCTACGTAATAACCGACGCTGGTTGCTAGTAGAATTGGCAGGGAAAGTCCCATTTTGGAGAAAATCAAATATGTCCGTATACCAAGGTTCAGGAGTAGTTTCATTGATTAGAAACACATCCAAAGGTTCTAAGCATGACTTATTTGAAGCGGGTTCCTGGAGTCGACGAATAATGATAGTGGCATATTCGTCATCTAACTCCAAGGGCAGGAGAGATGCGATTGCGGCCATAGCATCGGTTGCACGGTTGCTAGTTCGAGGAATAGCTTCCAAGGTAACTTGATCAAATAGAGACATTAATTGTAAAACATAGGCCTTATATGGACGCAGTTTATCATCTCTGGTCTGATAAACTTCATTAATTTGGTTTATAACCAGTTGAGAATCACCATAAACTAAAAGGTGTTTAATTTTTAGCGCCAAGGCAGCTCGTAATCCAAGGATTAGAGCTTCATACTCAGCAATATTGTTGGTGCAAGCAAATGTCAATTTGAAGGACAGAGGAATAAGATGTTTTTGCGGGGATATTAAAATAATTCCCGCACCAGCCCCACTCATGCATCGGGCTCCATCAAAGTATAAGGACCATTGTTCAATATGGTCTGCCTCTGATTGAAGGCATTCATCCAAAAACTCGATGATGAGGGGATGGGTAGACTCTAAGGGTGCAGCAGCTAATTGATCTGCTATGATTTGACCCTTAACAGACTTCTGTCCTATGAATGTGAGATCAAACTCGCTTAGAGCAAGAACCCACTTGGCTGTGCGACCCGATAAATAAGGTCGACTCATGAGATACCTTAAGGGGTCGTATTTGGCAATGACATAAGTTTTTTGACTAAGCATATAGTGTCATAATTTTTGCGTAGCAAAAACGACTGCTAGACATAGTTTTTCTAATGTTGTATAGCGGGTTTCATAACTGATGAAGGTTCGGCTAATATAATAATTAGCACGTTCTCTCTTTTCATCGTCAAGTTGAGCTAACATAGCTCCTAAGGCAGAATCTGAAGCTGAAATATATAGGAGGAATGGGCGATCAGGTTTAGGCGGTGAAAGCACAGGTGGATTAAGGAGGTATTGTTTGAGAAGTTCAAAAGCTTCTCTACATTCGGTGTCCCAATTAAAAGGGACATCCTTCTTAAGGAGTTTAAGAAAGGGACCGGTTTTGTCCGCCAGCTTATCGATGAAGCGACGGATAGCTTGAAGCTTACCTTGTAAACTTCGTAATTCAGATATATTAGTAGGTGCGGGCATATCAGTGATGGCCGCAATCTTGAGAGGGTCGATTTCAATACCACGAAAAGAAACTAAAACCCCTAATAGTTTGTCGGACTTAACTCCGAATATGCATTTTTTTGGATTTAATCGAATAAGATATTCTCGTAATCGATTAAAAACTTTTCTCAAATCATCTAAATGATTATCTTCAATAATAGAGCGAGCTATAATATCATCTACATAATCGTGTAGGATATCATGCATCATATCATGAAAAATATAGGTCATAGCTCGTTGATAAGTTGCACCTACGTTCTTTAAGCCAAATGGCATCACTTTCCAGCAAAAGGTACCCCAGGGGGTAATAAAGGTTGTTTTAGCCTGATCTTCAGGAGCTATCCTGATCTGATTATAACCGGAGAATCCATCCATTAAGGACATCATCCCACTTCCGGCAGTAAAGTCAATGATTTGATCCATGTTTGGAAGAGGAAAGTCATCTTTAGGGCATGCGGCGTTAATATCTCTAAAATCTGTGCAAACCCTAACTTTGGTAGCTTCTTTCTTGGTGATTGGAACTACGTTTGAGATCCATTCAGCATAATCAATAGCTTGTATAAAGACAACATTCAGGAGTTTTTCTAACTCCCCTTTGACTAGCAGAGCCACTTTGGGATGCATTTTTCTAAGTTTTTGTTTAACAGGTTTAGCATCCGGATGGACCACTAGATGATGCATGACTACAGAAGGGTCTAGACCTGGCATATCTTCATATGTCCAAGCGAAAACATCTTCATACTCTTTAAGGAATGCAATGTATTGTTCTTGTTTTTCTTGACTTAATTCTGATCCAATATTGATTATGTGAGGATTATCCTCAGTTCCAATATTAATTTTAATGACGTTTTCTACCTCCATGTGTAGGTCTCTTTCAAAGTTAGGTGGGGCGGGTGAAACGCCCAATTCTTGTAATTCTTGTAAGGTTAATTTGGATAATTCATCTTGAGGATTAGTGGCCTCAAGTTGGGCTATAGTTGGTATAGAACCATCAAAATAAAATCCATTGTGTAACATCTCTTCAACAGAGACATCATGGAAGATATCTCCTTCCAACTCTTCATCGGAGTCAGCAATCATTTCAGGATAAGCTATGGATAGCATGTTACATGAAAACGACTGATTTTTAAGAGGCAAATCATCACACCTATCCAAATAATCTTGATAACATATGAGATGATCATCATCTTCAACAGGAAAGGGTTGACCCTTACTAGGAAATAGGCCCACACCACAGCGGGCAGGCCACGGTTCTACCTCGAAAGGTTCTTTCATGCCATTTTGGAAAGGTCCCAAGCCTTTCCCTTTATATCCCATTTTAAGCATCATGGGTTTAGCTTTAATATATTCATTGGTAAAATAACACCGAGCGTATCCCTCATGATGAGTTTTGATATTCCGAGGGATTCTTCCCCAGTCATATCCTTTATAAATGAAGGCGCAACTCCCGACTTGGTAAGTGCTTCCCATAGGTTGTGGGAGGCCCAAAGTACGAGGAGATGGCGGTAAGTTATTTAAAAGAATTGAATCTTGCATGAAAGCATTTGTTTTTTCTGATATTAATGTTGTGGATAAATCTGGTAAAAGTTCATCAGAAAGGGCATAAGATGTAGAAGGATCATTTCCTATATCTTGAGATGTGGAAGGTATGATTGATGTGTTTATAGGTTTTGAAATTAAAGGAAGAGAACATGAAGGATTGGTTATAGATTTAAGATCTTTTTGAGGTTCTAAAGTGATTTGTTTAGAAAATTGTTGATTTATATCGGAGGATGAAATTAATGGAGGGGAAGTAGGTGAAGTTATGGGTGTGTGTTTCACATGTTTAGATGAAAAATAAGAACTAGGATGTGTGGATGACAGAGCGGGGCAAAATTGCACTCCAACAGGTTCTGCCAAAGCACACATATCAAAGGGTCTAGGGTCACCATGGATAGTGACCAACTGATTTTTAAATTCAAACTTAACACATTGGTGTAAAGTTGATGGGACAGCCCGCATTGCGTTGATCCAAGGGCGACCCAAAAGTATATTGTACGATGCTGGGCAATGTACAATAAACACGGTTGTTTCTAGGGTTCTAGGACCAACTTGCAATGGGAGGGTAATAACTCCACACGTTTCTTGTGTTTCGTCATTGAAAGCTTTGATAATCATATCGGTTTTCTTCATTTCATCACTTCTAAAGCCAAATCGTTGGTAGAAGTCAAAAGTGCAAATGTTTAGAGATGAGCCATTATCAATCAAGACTCGTTTGATAGCTACATCTCCAATTAGAGCAGTAATGTATAAGGGATTGTCCTTATGTAAACTGTGTTGTGGTATATCTTTATCCCGGAAGTCAATACAATCAACCTCTCGAGTGATGATAGTATTGGCCATAGCTTCAGGTTGGATGTTTTGAGGTACCATCATTTGGCTTAATGTAAGCATCAACTCATCCCTATGGGTGGGAGAAGATCTTAACAGATCCAAAAGGGAAATTCTGGCTGTAGTATTGGACAATTGCTCATTAATATTGTAAGGGGGTTTAGGTTGAACATTAGGAGCATGATTCCCTTTATTGGGATTTTTCAAAACGAATGGAGCCGATCCATCGTTCTGATTTGATTCTTGTTGGGAATTTTGAGCTTGTTGTCGGGTAACGACTCCAATGGTACCTACAATGTTATATTGAAGACGTTGAACTGGTCTCGGTCTAGCATTTATGGCTTGTTCATTTGAGAGGAATTGATTAGAAGAGGGTCGAGTAGTAACTCTTCTAGGAAATGGTTCTTCTGGAACCATAGCATCTGTGATGGGTTGAATAGGATCTGATTCATTTTCAGAACTATTCGATTGGTTTGAAGTAATGTCTAGTTCACTTTCACTATCTGATTCTACATCACTAGAATCAGAAGTTTGAAAATTATGTAAGGGCCTGGTCGTAACCAGGGATAAGGTCGTGTCAAATATTTGAGGATCCTGAACAGGTAATTGTCCGCTAATGGTTCCTACATATCGGGTAGGAGGGGGAACGTTATGATGTTCGATTTGATTGGCTACCTCTTTACCATGTCTTGGTAAAGGGTGTTGAAATATGTCTAATGTTTGATTAGCATTTTGATTTTGATTTTGGGGAACGGTCTTTTGAGTATTATTAGGAGGGTTTTGTTTAGGTTGGAAGGCTTGCACTTCCATTTCATTATTATCAATCAAATCTTGTATTTTATGTTTCAACCTTTTACAAGCATTGGTAGAGTGTCCAGGTCCTCTATGGAAATCACAGTGTAAGTCAGCTCTGTATCCGGGTATAGTTGGATCAGGTTCCCGGATAGCTGGTAATTGGATCAAACCTCTTTCGAGTAATTGAGGTAAAATAGTTGATAAGGGTTGGTTTAATCTAGTAAATTCTCGAGGAGGCTTATCAGGAGGTTTCAATATAAATTTTTCTGTTGTCTTCGTTGCATTGATATTAGCAACATTTTTGCTATCAGTGACTCCATCACCGACAACTTGTTTGTTTTTATATTGATTTCTGGATGTTTTCTCATCATCCTTCTTCCTAAGTTGGCCTCTCCTAATGAGGGCATCTTCTACTCTTCGAGCTAAATCTATAGCTTGATCGAAGGTAGTTAAAGTAGCGATTGATAGCTCATAAGATATTTGTTCTTGTAAATTATTGATAAAAATGTCCAACATTTCCCTATAAGGTAGCACAAAGTGCGGTTTTCCTGTCAATTGCCTCCATCTAGCTAAGAAATCGGCAAAACATTCATCCTTGTCTTGTTTTAAGTTGTATAAATCTTTAATGGTTACATGCCTCTCGATGTAGGCACTAAATTGATGGACAAATGATTCAAGTTGTTTCTTCAAAGTTTCTCAAGGAATGAGTGGGCAATTGATAGTACCACTCTAATGCCATTCCACCTAAACTTTTCGGAAACATTTTTAGTAATAGCAAGTCATCATGTGATATATCATGACATGCTATCCTAAACATGCGAAGATGCTCTATGGGATCTTCGGTTCCTTTATATATAGGCAAGATGGGCATGGGAAAATGCTTAGGGTACGGTTGAGCTACAACTATGGGATCCAAAGGTTGACTACAGATCTCTCGATAATTGTATGAGGGACGGTAGGGATCTATCTGGTCCATACGTGAAGCTAACTGTTTCACCATGGTTTCCAGATTACTAGTTTGCCCCCCATATTGGTTTGGTAGGGCATTGACATGGGTTTTGTGAGCATATGATGGAGGGACATGAAGATTAGATGCCATGTTACTATTGTGTAAATTATTGGTAGGAAAAGTGTTATGAAGGAATTTTGAAGTTGTATTATGATGTATTCCAGATTGTTGAAAATTGGTATTTGGCTTCGTTTTAGGTTTTTGTTTACTTGAAGCATATTGCTCAATAGTTTGGCGGAATAAAGTAGTGAAGGAAGGTTTCTTTTGTGTGGGAATGATTTTAGGTTGAATAATAGGTTCCTTAGGAGGTTGGATAACCTGTTGCTTTGACATGTTTTGAATCATAGTGACCATGTCTGTATTGGATGGCCCAGCCTTGTCACTTTCTTGGTCAATGAAAGACAAGGGATTAGTGCGCACATCATACATATATTCCATGGCTGCTTGAGTGTTACTAATTTGCCCTTTATCCATACGAACTGCCACATTAAGGGCGTCAATGTTATCATCAAGAAATTTCTTGAAATGATCTATGTTGTCAAAAGCAATAGTTCCATCTGGAGCTACTCTAGGGGATGAGGATCCATCCTCTTTAACACTTCCTTCTTGTTCATTGTCTTCACCTAGGTCATGTTCTGATTGATCTAGAGTTTTTCCTTCCGGAATTGGATCTCCAGGAAGGACATTTGGGTCTCTAGTTGTATCTTGTAACCAATCTTCTTCTTCTCCTAAAGTTTCTTTACCATTCCTAAGTTTAGTCATGGTGCTTTAATTTTGATTTAAGCAAATATATATATATATATATATATATTTATATATATATATATATATGCAACAAGATTAAGAGGTATATATTTACTATATACCTACTACAATATTTGAAATGAAATGTTTAAGTTTTTGCTATGTTTTTTAGTTTTTTGTTTTTGAAATAATGTTGTAAAAATGACAAACAATACAATAAATGCAAGAAATAAGACTGAAAATAACAATCTAGTTTTCTATAAACAATTTATAAATATCATTAATGGGCTCTAATTCTTCAGGAGTCATGAAGTGTTCTTCTTCAAATTGAAAGTTTTCTTTTAAAAATTTAATGAAAAGAGCTATAGTGATATTATCTGTCTCAAGATCTTTGGTTGATAAAAGTAAAGCTCGTGGCAATACTCTCGATATAACACAGCTCGAGGAACTCTATTCCATATTTCCCTATCTGTAAGAACAACCTCTTGGTCTTCTACAAGACCTAGGAACTGGTGTACAATGGCTGCGTTCTCGAGGTATTCCTCGAAGGTGAACAATTCTGAAGATACAAGAGCTCTCCTATAAGCTAACCATCTATGGCGAGGCTCTCCGAAGTTCATGATAAAAGACAAGTTGATGAGGATCCGAGGATTCTATCTAGGACTAGCCTCTTGATTTGCTTAAGTTGTGTTGACCTAGATGAGATGACACTAAGTCTCCTATCAAGTTCGTTCCACAAGAATTGATTTCTATCTGTTTCAGGCACACTAAGTACAGAATTGACTTCTATGGCTGCCAATTGGTTTTCTACATTTATAGTAACTGCTAATATTTTCTTAGGAGCTACCATCTAAACATGATATTAAACTTAAATGATTTTAAAATGCATCTATGTTTTAGTTGTTCTATTTTTTTTTTTTTTTTTTTCTTTTGTTTTTGTTTTCAAAAGGTTATGATGCATTCACGTCGGGTTCACCAAAATGTATCGCTCCAAATTTTTCGCACCCTTACCTTCAGGCTATAGGATCCGTGCCCGAAAGGGGGATGGGAAAAGGATGTCGCGGTACCTCGGACTGAGAGGACTTGCGAAGGTCCCGCCTCTCAAGGGAGGTGTATTTTGATGATTTTTCGACGGATGGTGGGTTCACCAGGAAACATTTAATGGCAGTTTCCACGCCTAGGTTTGGAATGTGTTTTCATGTGTTCATTTTTAGCCTTAAGCATTCATATCCTAGGTTTGGCCAAATGAATCTAAATTAATCTATATGAAAGTGCAGATTTAATGAATACAGAGAACAAATTTAAGACAGAAAAATAGAGAAATTAAGGAAGAATACCTGATCCGGATGTCTGATGGAGATTCTGATGTTTGAAGCAGTCAGGATCGTCTAGAATTCGACAGAATCATCTGAGATCTGACGAATTCGTCAGACGAATTCGTCAGAGACCTGCAAACAGAAAAATAGATGCCAAATACAAAGAATACCACTATGATGACAGAGGGAAACAACACAAAATGACAATATGAATACTAAACAACAGTTATGAATAGAAATTCAAACAAATTATGATATTCTAATGAGAAATTATGATCTTATCATGCAATCTAAGCTAAATGGGTGAACTCCAAATGCAAAATAGTAAGAAATAAGGATAAAACTAACTAAAATGTAGAATAAAACAGCAAAAGGAATAAGAGAAAGCGCAAACTCTGGGCACTGATTGCCCCCAATGCAGATTGCAGTCAAAATCATCTGGAAGTAATGAAATCATCTCGAATTGCGACGAGGATCGTCCGAGATTTGAACGAGATCGTCTGCGACGATCTGAGCTTGCTCCGACTGAAAATCAATGAGGTCCCTGCAAGAAAACTTCAAAATAACAAAGGCAAAATGATACTCTAGGTATTCTAATGCACGCAAAATCAAGTTATAGAGAAATTCAGCCAGGGGTTGGGAAGGGAAGGTCCTAAGGATTAAATAGGCTTAGGGGAGTAGTTAGGAGGTTGGAGATCATCCCTATTTGGGAGATCTCCAATGGGGGAGGGTCCCTAACGGCGCAGACACGCTTCTGCCCGGATTAGAGACCCGTTGGAACAGAAGCTAATTGTGCAAAATTAGTTTTGCGACAAGATCGTCTGGACGTCCTAGCCCAGACGAAATCGTCAGATGCGGGGCGATATCGTCTGATCGGCGACGATATCGTCAAACGGTCAAAACAACCTCTAAAAATGGCACGAAAAAGGGGGAAACGGATTACCCGACGGTTAACGGGCGGTTTGGGAGGTTAAAATTTGAATTTAAATTATTTACTGGAGTGAATGTAATTACTAGAATTTCACTGCGCCAATTTTAGGGTGCTACAAAATGTTTCATAAAAATCAATCCTTTCAACCTATGCATAGCCTTTGCATACCAATATGGCTTTATTTTTGACTACCTGACCATATTTATTTAACTTAGTTTTATAGATCCATTTAGTGCCAATTATATTCTTGTCTTTTGGTCTTGGGACAAGTTCCCAAGTTTCACTTTTTTTATTTGATCCAATTGCTCATACATAGCCTTGACCCAATATTTATCTTCTTTTGCCTCATTGAAATCCTTGGGCTCAATTTTAGATAGCAAGGAAAGATTTACCTACTCACCCATTCCTATTATCTTCCTCCTTGTTTGTCTTTCATCAGTATTTCCAATAATCAGATCTCTTGGATGATTATTTTTTACATACCTAGATGGTGCCTTAAGTGGTGTTCTTTGTGCTTCATCTTCTTCTGATTCTTCACCTATTTCTTCTTGGAAACTTTCTTCTTCTTGATATACAATTTCTTGAGATGATTCTTTTGACCCTATTTGTTCATCAACTATCACATTTATACTTTCCATAACTGTATGTTTCCTTTTATTATAGAATTTATAGGCTTTTCTCTTAGTGGAATAGCCAAGTAAAATACCCTCATTGCACCTTGAATCAAATTTACCCAAATTTTTCTCTTCTCGTCTAATGTAGCATTTGCTTCCAAAAACCTGAAATACTTCACAGTATCTAGTCTTCCCTTTCAAAGCTCATATGGATTTTTTTGATGATTTACTCTTAATTGAGCTCTATTAATGATATAGACAGCTGTATGAACTGCCTCTCTCCAAAAACCATCTAAAATCTTAAACTCATTTAGCATAGCTTTGGCCATATTCTTGATAGTTTTGTAATTTATTTCAACTACTCCATTTTGTTGTGGAGTATTTGTTACTAAGTATTCTCTTTTGATTCCATGTTGTTCATAGAATTATATGAATTAACCTAAATTAAATTCTCCACCTCTATCTAATCTTAGACACTTTACCTTTTTACCTGTTTTATTTTCTACTAAAACTTTGAATGCCTAGAACTTCTCAAAGGCTTCTGACTTTCCTTTTAAGAAAGCCACCCAAGTCATTATGGAGAAATCATCTATAAATATCATGAAGTAACTTTCACCTTGTAAACTCTTTGTCCTTTTAGGACCACATAAATCAGTGTGAACTAGTTTCAATGGTTCGGATGAAGAAAATTCTTTTGACTTGAAACTTGTCCTTGTTTGCTTACCATGTTGAAAATTGTGCACAGATTGTGTTTTGAGGTCCCTTTATCCTGGGTAAATATCTAACTATCTATTTTTCACTTATTTTTACAATGTTGTCAAATTTTAAATGACCCATTCTTCTATGCCATAACCAACTCATCCTCTTGTGATAGAAAACATTTTTCTCCTTTAATTCCACTCAATATGTAGAGATTGTTTGAAGTTCTGTTGGCATCTGCAATAAGCTTTCCTATCTTGGATTTCATAATCTCACATCTATTTTGGTGAAAGGTGACTATGTACCCATGATCACAAAGCTGACTTACACTTAGTAAATTGTGCTTCAATCCCTTAACATACAACACATTTTTTGTCTTTGATTTTCCATTATCTAAACTCAAAGTCCATTTTCCAAAAATTTTAGCTAAAGTATTATCTCCAAATTTTACTGATCCCTTCATTGATTTCTTTAAGTTAAATAAATCTACTTTTATCACCAGTCATATGACTTGAACAACCACTATCAACATACCACTAATTTCCCTTATCTTGTGCATGAAGGGTTGTTTTTATGAACATTGATTTTTATTTTTATTTTTCCTCTTCCTCTTTCTAAAATTTTGAGGTTGTAATATTTTGAATCTTCTGATCCTCCTTCTTTTTGCTTGGTTTAGGAAATACTATTTTACACCATTTGGCCTTGTGCCCAAAGTTATTACATTTGTAACACATGATATTGTTATTCATGAGAGGTGCAAATGAATTGAAATTACCATCAACATTATTTCTTACACGGACCATGCAATGTACAACTCTATGACCATATTTATTACACGAAAAGCAATAACCATGGAAGAAATTTTGTAACTTGTTAGATTGCCTTGAATGATATGGTCACATAATTCTTCCCTTGTTTTTGTAGTTGACTTTTGTCCATGATGTTTCTTTGTTTTTTTTATCCTTGATAATTTTTCTTTTCAATATATTAGCATAGGTCATGGGCTCTTCTTTCTTTGATATCCTTATTCCTTTGGAGATTTATTCCTCTTTCTATTTTCCTAACCTTATATTTTTTTGTAACTTATCCTTAGAATTTTCAAATTCCTTTCTCAAGAAGACAATCTCACTTTCCAAGTTTTCACATTCCAATTCTTTTACCTTTAATTTCTCAATCATTACTTCTACAATTATTTTTGCCTCTTCAAATTTAATCTTTAAGTCGTTGATATCTTGTAGAAACCTTGTCTTTATTTCTTCATCCTTTTGTACCTGAACTTCCAATTTTACTAGAGTAGCAGTGAATTCCTTCTCTAAGTTATCCAAATCTGAGTCTCTTTTGTTGATTTCAATTATAGGACCATCCTATATCACTTTAGTGGATATTGTATTCTTGTAAGATCATCATTCAAGCTATTAGAATTTTTGAAGGATCTTTCTCTCATACCAATTGAAGAACACAAGCTTATACTGAGAGGGGGGGTGAACAGTATAAGATCAACTTTTAATTTTCTTTCTAAATAATATTATCCAATGTTATTTATTGCAATATCAATAGCAATAGCAAACCTACTCAATCCACCAGGATCTCTTTCCACAGGAGAACTCTATCCCCTCTATTATTTTTTGTTTAATTATGCTCAACAATCTATTAAAAACTACCTCAACCCTTCTCACAAAGCTTGCTCAAAATAGCAACCAAACCTGCTCATACAATCTATCCAAAACCACCTCAAACCTTCTCACAATGCTTGCTCAAAATATCAACCAAACATGCACATACAATCTATCAAAAACTACCTCTAACCTTCTCACAAGGCTTTCTCAAAACAACAACCAAACCTGCTCATACAATCTATCCAAAACTGCCTCAAGCCTTTTCACAAGGCTTACTCAAAATAGTAACCAAACTTGCTCTTAATTTTTCTCAAAATTGCTCAACATGTGTACAAATATACTCTCATACATGCTCAAAAAGGCTCACATAAAATGTTAAATCAATCCCAAATAGTGCATTCAAATAATACTTTATCTCTCTCCACAAATCACTATGTTCTCTTCAATGTTACTTTTAAAAAGAATGCACAAATTCATTCAACAAATCACATATTCAA
The DNA here is from genome assembly GCA_028583015.1 of Wollemia nobilis. Lineage (NCBI taxonomy): Eukaryota > Viridiplantae > Streptophyta > Pinopsida > Araucariales > Araucariaceae > Wollemia > Wollemia nobilis. The sequence continues at coordinate 3,209,966 of JAQPPZ010001870.1, forward strand.
ACCTTATTTCTCCACCTTATAATTCAGAAATATGCCCAAATAAACACCTCAAATAAGGAGTAATGTTCTCATACCTCTTAGTTTGCTTTGATGAAGTGTCCTCAAGAACCTGTCTCACAAAAAACCAATTTTTCTTATGCCACTTCAAGGATTAGATAGCAATGTACTTTCTAAAAACATCCACATGAAATTTCTTCTCAAAAATATGTGCACAATGAAATCTAAAAATGATGCTCTATGACCCTTATTTTGTTCTCAAATATGAAGCATTAACACTCAATAAAAACCTCTCATATTCTCCTTTCACCATGCAAGAATCACAATAAAATATCAAGCCACTATCACACCTTATTACTCCTATTATTGCAAAATAATATTCAACACAATAAGGCATAAATTACACACATGAAATTGCCATATACACCTTATACATCCTACTTGAAATTAAATATTTTAATGCACTTCAAACTCCCAACATGAACATTATAACACCACTTTATTTTATGCACCACACATAGCTCTAACAATCTAAATAAAAAAACTCCACGTTGTTCCTCATTTTATTTCAAAAATTAAAACATAATGATGGCCTTATGACTCCCTAAGCAAGCACATACCTTAGACCTTAGAAGATATTAATTTCATAAAAATTATGCTCAGTTTGTTATTGTTGCTGTGATTAGAACCTGCACCACTTGTTGGCCCACACCCTAGCGCTAGCCAGCCCACCGTGTGGGCTAGACACCCACACAAAACTCAAGGCACACGTGCTCCATATTATGCATGATCTCCAACGTGAAACCTTCATGAACAAAAAATTTATGACACTGCCTTCACTGTGTCTCAAACTCGAGTTCTTCTCTCTACCACACCTTTGTGTAGGGGGGTCCTGCCATCTAGGCTAGCTACTAGAAATTCTTTAATTTACTATCCCCTATTTTTATTTATGAACTCTACCTTGAAGTGTGCATCGTCCTCTACTCCTTATCTTCCCCCAAAGATCGAATGAGTGAGTGGATAATTTGAATTTCTTTTTCATGAGAACCTTAGCCTTTGCAAAAATTAATCACCTATATATATTTTTTGGCTCTTTGAAATATGACGTCGATGCTTGGAGAATTATTATATTTTTACCTTATGCTTTGGCACCCACCATTTAATTAAATTAAAAATTTATTCTTTGGCACCCACCTTTCAGAATTTTGATTGTTATAATATTTTAAATCTAAATAGATTTAAATATTATAATTTTCACTTTCACCTTTGGGCCTTTTCTCAAAATGAAGTCTTTGTCTTTTTTTTTGTGAATACCACCATGGAAGATCAAATAATATTTTTATTTTTCTTTGTAAGTACCACTATGGAGAGTGCCTTGTCTTTGTTTTTCTCACACAACTTCTTGTTCCCACATTGCTTCATGTACCCTTTGAATATTATTCTCACCTATATTTCCTTTGACATCAATGACAACCAATGTAATCAACCTATGAAATCAATCCTTTGACATCAATGATAAAACAATATACTCAAAATTTCCAATAGAAAGTTGTTTGGTCTTGGTATTGAGCTCTTCTTCTTGGGTTATTTAGTCTACCTCTAGCCTAGGTAAAACCATCATTATACATTTTATCCTGAGTTTCCTATGGAGGATTCAGAGGGCAGACTCTTTAAAAATGGTCATATTCATGGTATTTTGTGCAATTGAAGGGAATACTTCCATATTCCAATTTTGTGAATATTTTTTAGAGTCATTAATTTACAAGCTTATTGTATTTGATAAACCTTGGCTCAAATTCACCTTTACATATATTCTTGCAAAATACACCATCGACCTATATCTAGTCCTCTCTGAGATCTTAACAAACTTACCTATATGGTTGCTAATGCATACCAAAATATTTTTATTCCACCAAAACCATGAGAGGAAAGAGATTTTAATCCACATAAGAATTCTATCTGGTATCTCTTCAAGAGGATTGAATTCCTCAAACCAATGTTTCATGTACAAACTAGTTGATCCTAAAAACCAAGGACCCTTGCCTCTCTCTCCTTTGGCATACTGAAGATAGATAAAAAGTATCCTCTACCCACTATAGAAATATTTATTTGGTATTTGATATATTGATCCCAATTCTTACTTACCCACACTTTGAGGTTTCTTAGTGTTGACCAAATGTTAGAGAATTTTCAAATAAGAGCATAATTTTTAAGCCTTTGAACTTTGAGTGTAGCCTCTAAGGAGTGTATTTTAAGCACCAAAATAATGTTTCTCTTTTTAATAAATCTAGATAAACATAAGATAATTGGACCCTTGCCTGGGTTGAATTTTTAGGATTGGAACCAGTCACTCCATCTACAAAGGGGAGGGGCAGAGCTCCCCCATCTGGTTTTGCATTGGATTCCTTTCAAAACCAAAATCTAACTTGCTTCTTACGAGGATAATACCTAATATTGCTATTGAAACACGCTGATCTCTCTTGTCCTTTACCTACACAAACCCAAAAACTTGAATCTATCTACACCCTCCTACCCCCTGTATGGTTCATGTTTCTTGAGCCTGTTCTAATGGATATATTTCTCAATAACACATTAATCTCAAGAAGATATTTTTTTCTTAAAAGGTGAAAATTGTATTAAGAAGAAATTCAAAGTTACAATAATTGGCCTACCACTTTTTGCCAATCCCAAGATCCTAATAAAATTAAATCTAACATATCCTTGTACCACAAATTTCTTAGTGCAATCCAAAGAGCAAAAACTCCTATCCTGATTACAATTTTTACTAATACTATTCAAGAGAACCTATATTTACTTCTCTCTTTCCATGACTTTGGGGGCTATCCTAAATTAGGACTAAGAATTATATAAGCAGCAACATGATGCTATACTAAAGGCTAATCATCATAAACATCTACCCTCATCCCACACACTTCATTTTTTAAATCATTGTTGGCTAGTAATAAAACTTGTTTGTTCACCTTCATCCAACCTATAGTATCCCTATTCTGATAAGATTTCAACCAATACCTAGCAAGATGCTCATTATATTTTTTATCTAAAAAGTCAATTTTTGCATTCTTCTCTCTTCCTACATAAACAGAATGGCATCCTAAAGATACTACTAGATGGCTTTAATCTAACTCACTATGTTCTTTATATGCCACACATACAGTCTAAAATACCTAATATCATCTAGCAAATCCACCACAATTTGAGAGTCAAAATCCACTATGACCTTCCAAAATTAATTATCCCAAGCATTGAGAGAGCCTTTTCTACTTTCCAAAGCCTCTACTTCATTATTTGTTGCTACTCCTAGGCTTTATAATTCCTAATGAAGAACCTTCTCCTCATAGTCTCTTCTTAGAAAACCAATGTTTGTTTCCCATGGGTTATTCTTTTTTAGTTGTTTGTATTGAAAAGAAGGTTTTGAAAGGGGCCCCAAAACTATTTTACAAAATAAAAATGAAGACACCATGTCAACAGAACAACCAACAAGACTAAAGGCAGGCCCAACAGGGAGATCCCAGCCTAACAAAACCAACCACGCTAAAAAAGGGGATGATCCTAGAGGGGATATCCTAGCATATAGCAGGAACCTTAAAGAGGTTTAGAAAAAACCAAAATAGGAGTTTGTAATATTAGCCTTCAATGTTGACATTCATAGTTTCTTTTCCATTCTTGAAGAGGAGCTTGAGCCAGCCGTGGAGCTCATCCATAACTTTGGTTTATGATAGAGGGTCCATGCTGCCTTAGATGAATTTATTATCAGAGAAAGCATGAACAAAGTATCAAAAACATGGTTGAGGATATATTTCTGAATAACACATGAATATGAATCATCTTTGGGATCAGACAACTTGCCACTGGGAGGATTCTCCTCATAGGACACCTTTGGGGAGGGTCCATCAATCTTCAATTTATTAAGATGGGGGGACACTGAGATAGATGTGGGACTGCTATCATGCTTGTTCTTGGGCATAGATATTCTAAGGTATCGATGTTTGAATTCATACCCAGAATAAGGGGAGTCTTGATGCTCCAAGCTAGATGTTTGCTTTTCCCTTGGTTTATTCTTGGCTACTCCATCCATGTTAATTTTTTCCTAGCCTAGGGGTGAGGGTTTCCAAGTCCTATAAGTTTACCTCATGGAAGCATCCTCTCCCTATTGGTTTTTTTGCTCCCCCACATGAACTTTTACTATTTTTTTAACCTTGTTTAATATTTTTCCAAACTAGCTCTGTCGAATAGTATTCCTCTCTAAAAATTCTAGCATTTATTTCCAGCCATATGTGCCATCAAATAAATCTTATAGCTAGATACCAACCCAACCAAGCTAATTTATTTTTTAATCTTCTTCATTTCTAAACCTCCCATATATTAATATGTGTTAACTACTAGTTGAGACACGCCTTGAAGAGATCAAACCATTGAATCCACAACTTCAAAAAAAGTCACATTGAAAGAGCAAATGATCTATTGGTTCCTCCCAGGTATTACACATGATACGTTTAGAGGGGCCATTAAAACCCTTATTTTTTAATTTATCATACATGATGAATTTCCAATGCATAACCTACCAAGTAAAAATATGGTTTTTGGCTAGCCTTTTGCCAACTATACTCTATACCATTGAACATCTAACCACATTGAAGGTGGAGTGAACAATTCACTATAACCATCTCAAAATTTATATATGCCTAAATTCGAATGACCCCAAGTTATTTTATCCTCTTCCTTCTTTCTTGTAAGGTGGCATTGCTTTAGTGTCCTCTCTAAAATTGATAATATGTTCTGATATATCGAGACTATACACTCTTCCTACTTTTTTAGTTGCATAAGAAAAAAGGTCTCATTCTACCTTGCAGCTTTAAAAATTCTAAAATTAAGGGGGGTATTTGTCCAAAGAATTGATCTAAAAATCTACTTTATCCCCTCAATCCACTTTCCAAAATAGTCTCTATTTTCCCATTTTCTCTCCTAATTTCAACATTTTCCAAAAAAGAAAACTTTGGTCACTCATAGGGATGTGACCTACTTCATTATGGGGAATGTTACCTAAATAATTACTCATAATAACTTTTCTAAACAATGTTTCCTAATTAGAAATCCATATCCAATAAAGCTTACCTACTAGAGCTTGGTTATTTAGTGTTTCTTTTTAAATTCCTAATTCTTCACTTGCTTTAGGTTGGCAAATTTTATTTCAATTTACTATATCCCATCATTTATCCATACTTGGAAAATACCAAAGGAATTTTTGCATGAGCAAGTCTAACTCCCTCAGGATTCTAATCTAAGCCACAAGGATAGAGAACTTGTAAACTATCATTGCTTGAATAACTAATTGAAGAGTCAGTCTTACTCTAAAATAAATCCAATGATACATCCAATGATTTACCTTCCCGTAAAATTTTGTCCACCAATATTTTCCATTCCACCACATTTAGCTTCTTATAATGGAATGAAATCCTCAATTAGTCTAATGGGAGGGAGCCTTGAGAGAAACCTAAGATGTTTATAATATGATCATGGATCCCTCTTTTGATATTAAATAACACTACCTTGAACTTTATTGCATTTGCTTCCTAGCTTGTGGCTTCCAGATAGGTATTTAGGGTATCTTTGAGCACTCTTGCCTCTCTAACATTGACCACCCTAAGCAACCCTATGTCATCCACAAATTGTAAATGGGTTAGATTCACTACTCCCACTTTAACTCCTGCTATAACTCCTTGTTGCATATTCCTTTGAATAAATCTACCCAAACCTTAAACAAGAATAATAAATAGGTATTGGGATATAGGATCTCCTTGTTGAATTCCCTAGAGGTCTAAAATGGAATCAAGGGAATACCATTGATGAGTATTAAGAAAGATTATAAAGAGACACAAATCATGATCCACTCTCTCCAGATTTGAGAGAAACCAAATTTCTCTAGCTTTCAATATAGAATTTCCAAGGGACTCTATCATAGGCCTTAGACATGTCTAATTTGGTAAACATGTCTCTTCGAAATTTTTTATGCAATGTGTGAATTGTTTCTCATGTCAAGATAACTCCATATATATTTTTGTGGCCCTCCACAAATCCTCCTTGCTCTAGAGAGATAATAATATAAAATATCTTCTTGAGCTTTTTAGCCATCAATTTTGTAATGATATTATAGACTATATTGCAAAGTGCAATCAAAATAAAGTATCCAAGGTTGGAAGCCTCTCTCACTTTAGGAATTAAAGTAAATAAAATATGTTTCATAGACTATAACATGCTTTTATTTGCATGATATTCTTCCATTACCCTAGTTACATCCTCCCCTATATCATCCCAAAAATCCTAGAAAAATTCAATTGGGAACCCATTAGGGCTTGGGGAATTTTTGTTCTCATGTTAAATAATATGTGTCTCACCTCATATAGATCAATAGTTCTAAAGAGGACCTAGTTTTTTTCAATTGTTATAACCTATGGGATACAATTATCTCTTATTGTGCTACAAGATTAGGATGGTAAAAGGTAGAGAAAATATTTTCAAAGTTGAAATTCATAACTTGTTGCATGACTAGGATAATTTCCATCACATTACCATGAAGGTATTTTAGGATGGACAGTGTGTTGGAGTATCTTCTTGTTGAGACCAAGTGATGGAAGAAATTAGTATTTTTGTCCCCCTATAACAACAAATAAGTTATAGTTATTTGTTTCTAATATATATCCTTCTATTTTTCTTTAGTATTTAACTCTTTTATGACCTTCTCATATTCCTATTTCAATTCTTTTGTGTTTATTTTAGTTTAGAAGAGTGTGGCTATCTCCTCCATCCTTGCAACCAATGGAACTCTTTGAAGCTGAAAGTCTAATTTATTATTTCTTTTCTAGATTTTTAGTTGAGCTTTGACATGCTGGAGTTGTTTAAATACTTAAAATAATGTTTTCCCATAGGTATGGAACCCCTCCTCCCACTAAACTAGGATTTTATCCCTAATCTCCTCCTTTTCCATCCAAAAATTCTCAAACCAAAATGGTCTAGAGAAATATTTATGGCCCATATCCCATTCCAAGAGAATTGGAAAGTGGTTTGATTTTGTATGATTGATAATTTCTAGCCTGACTGACCATCACATAAAAGCCTCTTTGGACACCAAGAATCTATCTAGATTTACCTTCCTATTTTCCAACCCCGCTTGTTTGTTTGTCCAAGTATGAGAAATCCCTACACATTGGACATCAATCAAACTAAGTTGATTTACTTTAGAGATAATAAATATATCCCATTTATCTAAAGATGGGATACCCCCTTATTTATCCCTAGCTAAAATATTATCATTGAAATCACTAACCACTATCCAATTTACTTTTTATTTCCTATCCTACTTGCTTGTAAAATTACCCATTAGAGGCATTGCTCCATAAAAAATTTTGAACCATATAAATTTAAAAATCAACAAAAGTTCTCTTGAACTTTTACTCTTGAAGAGAGAAGTGAGAACCCTTTTCCTGCAACATGATCAATTGTTTTCTAGTTCATATGATTCCATAGATTCACTATACCCCCAAAGCACCCTAGTATTCTACAATCATATGCTCTACTTGTCTCCATATTTTCTTGTGTATTCTATCCATCACTTGAATTGAAGATTTTATCTCTTGAAGGAAAATAAAATTTAAATTATGAATTTCAATTAAACTATAAATAGAAATTTGATGAGACCTATTGTTTATACCTTTAATATTCTATGATTGTATAATCATTGGGAATCTAGAACCTAATAAGTATTAATCTGCTTTACTCTTCCCTAGTTTACTAGTTGGTCACCCTCTATTGTTAATTGCTCTCAATTTAATTTTCATCCTACACTTTTGGTTTCAAAGTTTCTTAATCATTTATTTGCTTGCTAAATTCCAATAGTAGGCTTCCCTCTATCTTTATCTCTACCTTTTATTGAGAAATTCCTATCAACCAAGACCATAGAAAGGTTGAGGTTTTCTAAAGTTGTTATTCCAATTGTAGAGGGGGAAAACTACCCTACCGCGTACGATTCTTGGTTGGATCCACAAGAGAAATCCAAGGTGACCATGGGGGTATGTTGTTCTCTACACTTAGTGTAAAAGAGAGGGGGAATATTTCACAAGGAATAGTTTAAGGACTCTCTCCAAATCCTCTAGTTTTCAAGAATATTTGGTGTATTCGAATCAAGACAATCACCTATGTTTGGTATTTCTAGATCTATGCTATGAAAGATAAAGGATAATGCAAGAAGACAAGATATAAACCTAGAATAATTTTTCTTTGAATGATTTTCTAACCCTAGGGTTTCAAGATAGAAAACCTTTAAAGGGCTCAAGAGGAGATGCACAAATAGCATTAATCCTAAGTGCACACTATATGTTGTTTATCTTTCAAATACCTAGAAATCAATAAAATGTATTTCCTTTAAAAATTAGATCTAGGGTTTGTAATAGAAGTAACAAACACTCAAAAAGTAGCCTAAAGACTTAAGGCACTTACATTATCTGGTGGTTGATCCTAGATTTTTATCCTTTGTCCAGCGATGTTAATAATTCTTGTTCCTACAAGATAACTTAAGAAACACTTGGAAAATATAATCAGTGTTAGGGAACCTACTTAGGCCACTGTACAATAATTCTTGGAGGCATAGCAGTCAAACCCCCTAGGTCATTTTATCTAACCTTTGACAGAAGGAAATATTGATCTTTGGAAGAAAATAAAGTATATCACAATACAACAAAATAAAATAACGAGGCCAAAAAATAGAATATAGTACCATCCTATATGTATCCTATGATGTAGATTTAGGGTCTGGGAGAACAGGTTTCCTCTAGATATAGTCTAGGTGAAATCATACCTCATAATAGGTGATCATGATTTTTTCACAAGTGAAAGCATGCCCCGTAGATACCTGAGCATCGTAGAAGTGAGGTGAGACATCTCATATTACTGCAAAATAATTAGTGCAAAAACATCTCACCTAGTAGACAGTGTAGAAGTAGACAGAAGGTTTGAGACCTCCTGACTAGTAGATATCTCCTTAGGGCTCCAACACAAATCCACCAAAGTGAGTAAAAAGAAGTAATCCAATGCAACACAGAAAAAATCACACATCACTATTACGGGTTAGTTTTCTTGTGAAAGAAGAAGAATGCAAATCACTTAGCGAGCACTTAAGATCACTTATAATTCATAATCATAATTTGTCATTTAAACCATTATGCTTTAAAAATGATTTTGAACCCTCCTTATATAGCTGATTTGAAGGTAACATGGGCAGGAAAACTAAGGATAGCCAACATCAAACATGCCAAATTCAAGGAATTAGGGTTTTCTTAGAGAAAAACCCTAAAAGGTGAAATCACACCCAGTTAGGGCTGATCGTGATTTTACTTTTTGTAAAATTGTACCTCGTCAAGAGCAAGCGTGATTTCACATAAAGAGGAAAAAATAGAATAAAATGGGATAAGGGGATTAGCCCTTGACCTAGGCAGGTCTAAGGGGTCTACTAGGAGGATTCAAGAAAGATTTCCCACTAAAGTAGGTCAATTTTTTGTTTCTACACCAATATGATATAGGATGGGTTGGATATTGGTCTCCAAAACTAGTTGAGATATCCTCTATTTAACTACTTCTAAATTTTTAGGGGGCATATTTTCCCCTTGTGGTTCCTCCATTACATTTATCTCATTCTCCATGTCCATTAGGCTATTAATAATTTCATACCTATTTAGGTTTCTCTCTTTTTTTGGGTTTGATCGTGTTGCCTTCTTTTGCTTTTTATTTCTCTTAGGTGCTTCAATACCCTCTTTTGGTATATTTAGGCTCAAGGATATAGGTTGAGCTTCATTAGGCTATTAATAATTTCATACCTATTTAGGTTTCTCTCTTTTGTCGGGTTTGATTGTGTTGCCTTCTTTTGCTTTTTATTTCTCTTAGGTGCTTCAATACCCTCTTTTGGTATATTTAGGCTCAAGGATATGGGTTGAGCTTCTGCCTTCTCCTAAACATCTTGTCATCATTGTCATTAGCCTTTGATGGGATGAGATTATTTTGGATAATCTCAATACACAACCAGGTAAGATATCCATCCTTATGATAAATCACACACTAAAAGGGAATCACTTCATAGTCTATTTATTGGACCCATGTTAAATCCCCCATATCTATTTCTATTTTAGTTGTAATCAAGTGATTAATATCCATATCAACATAAATTTAAGCATAAATGGCTAAAGCTCCCATCATCATATCTTTCACTTTCCAAATAGCATTCCAAGAATCTACCTAGTTTCTCAAAGATTAGTTTACACCAATATTCCATAGGTAGATCATATAATCGAACCCAAACAACCACTACAATGGATTCCATACATGGATCAAATCCTATCTTCTAGGGTTGCATAAAATACTTGATGCTCCATAAATTCTCTTACTTTATTCAAAATATTTATTCCTATCTATTCGAGAAGAGAAATTGACTATATAATATCAATTACTAATGAGGAATATTGAAAAATCTCCTAAAGGCTCACAATTATTTTGAATCCATACGGTCATAAATCCTAAAAATGATCTCATGTCAATATACTTACATATTAGATCATGGTTACTCTTGTGCAAAATATTTTTAGGCACTAAACTTTGTTCAATAACAAGTTTGGGATGGTGGGCCGCCTAGGGAAGATATTCATTAACTCTGGACTATAAACCTTTATCCATTGGATTCTTGGTTGTAGTAGCAAAGAAGATAGGTTTTAAGGTATCACTACTCAAATATTCATCCTCAAATTTTTGTCTCTCCTTCACTATGTCTACAAAGGATTGCTTAGGAGAAGGGTGCAGGGGGAGGAGCCCCAACGGTCCCTCACCAATAGCCATGGATAGTTAGAAAGTAATTTTAATCTATGATGTTTATATGAGAAGATACAAAAAATTTACCTACAATTTTTCAAATAGTTTTGGATACGAAGAAAGCTAAACCTAAGCCCTACAATCCACATTCATTCTACGTTAATGATTATTCTACATGTAATGGTGGTGGTACTATGTGCAAAACCTAGAAGAGCTCCATTCCCAATTCCATTATTCCATATTATAGCTAATCAAATAATCTAAAGAAGACATTGAAAGAATATTAGGATTCAATTAAAAAAATTCTTTGTTCATATGTATCAAGTACGAAAATAGGTCTAATGCAGAAGCTATTTGGACTAAAGATGCTATAAGGAGGCAATAATGCTCAACACTTAAGTATTTTTTATTCTCTATTGAAGCAAATTGTTAGAATCAATGGCACAATACAAAATGATGATGCCAAAGCTATTTTATTAAATAGCTTAATTTACAGTTATGATAATATTGTATTCACACCAAAAAATATTAACTTTAGCTTGGAAGATGTAATTTCCTTGGTTGATGAAGAAAATCGAGTTAAGTAAAAAGGCTTTATTATAGAGAAAACTATATTACTTATGAAAAATAAGTCTTACTATGAATCTAGTTCTTCCTATTAATAGAAAAATAGTTCTCTACGAACAAAGTTATGTACTACTATAAGAAAAATGGTCATATTGTTATGAATCGTATTCAATAAGCAAAGGATCTCATTGATGGAAAATTGTAAATAGAGAATGCATTGTTTATAAGTGAGAGCAATTATGAAGAATTTGGTTTTGTAGTTGTAGACCCTTCCCATGAGGAAAGTGAAGAGGAGCATCTCTTTTGAGTAAAATCCAAGATATGTGCTTGTGAATAGTTGTGTTTGTCCCTATTCACATATTGACTATGTGACTAGTTGTTGATCACTAGTCACAAAATATTAAAAACAATGTGTTTGTCCTTGTATACTAGTTTTATGGATAGAGTGTGTGTCTTTATACAAATTGGTTATACAAATATGGATAGTTGAATTTATCCTTATCCTTGATTGAAAATTCAGTGAGGTGTGAGTAATTTTGTTTGTCCATGTTCACATCATTGTAAGTCATGGATCATAGAGTGTCCTAGTCCATGATTCTTATGTATTGGTGAACTCTTGAGTTGTCCTAGTTCATTAGGTGATTTTTTTAAAAAAATTGTGTTTGTCCTAGTCTAGCTATTGGTATTCATATCCATGTTAGGAAATTTATGTAATAAGGGGATTTTAGAAATTGTATTATATCATAGAGTTATATTTAGAGTTGTTGTAGTTGTCTGATTAATTCTCTTCATGGTTGTCCAATATGAGTGTTTGTTATTCCATGTAATAGCTTGAAGGCAACCAAGTTGGTTGTGAATAAAAAATTATGTAATGTATAAATACCTCTTCTATACATGAATAAATTATGAAGTACTACATTTTTTAACATTGATATGTAATATATTGTCTCTACTTGCTTTCTTTAAGCAATACACACATCTCTAACAAGGTTTAAATAGGGTTGGAACATAAATTCCATCCACATTTTTTTATTCTCCCATGTAGTTATTATCCATGTTTTATTTCATAATTTAACAATTGAATGGAGCACACTTAAGATTTGTATCGGCTTCTTATATTGATAGAAGTTTGCCTTTGTCTTTACCTCCTAAATAATTATAGGTGTGCTTTGTATTCACTTTTTTATAAAGGTGGAAATTTGCCTTTCCATTTGATATTAGAACTTATTTGATCAATCCAAGTGTAACTATTCATAAGATCATCATAATGTTAGTGGGTACATAAATAATTCAATCATTCACTTTTTTTTGCTCTTGTAAACTTGTCGATTTTAACAAGTTCTAAGGAATTGAAAAATAATAAGGTAATATTCATATGTAATTAGTAAGCTATTTTACTTTAGGTGACATATCCATAAAGGACACATTTATAAACAAGTAATATGATATATTTTTATTTTTAGATGTATTAACTCTTCAATAGAGTTATTCAAATTTTATTCATAGAATTGAGTAGTCTAACCATGGATACTTTGAAAATTTGAATAAATGTCCACTATTCAAATCCTACAAGAAGCATGTTGTATAGCATACTTTTACTAACCAAAGTATGGTTGGATAACCATATATTGGGAAAACAACATCATATTTGATGGTTTTCTCATATGGCTTATGGCCTCACAGAAGTTAAAAACTAGTTTACCTTTATCCCTAATTTGAATGACATGTTTCATTACATTTAACCCTAAATGATTTTTACTATCTAAATAATAATTAGTTTTCATTGATTTGTTTGAAAAGTAACAATTTTGAATAAAAGTTTTATTATTATTATTATTTTGGTAAGTTAAATTTCATTAAATGTGGGTTTTGAAAGGGCACCAAAACCTTTTTACAAAAGGTAAACCGTTCAAACAAAAGACCCAAGGATAGGCCAAAGGAAAAGAGCATTAAAATCCTACCTAAAGTAGGAAATATAAAAAATCCCACCCAAGTGGAAAAATTAAAATAGGTTGAAAAATCCTGCATAGGCAGGAAACATACAATTTGGAAAATCCCACCTAGGCAGAAAACTTACAGTTTGAAAAATACCGCTTAGGCGAGAAACATGCAATTTGAAAAATCCCTCCCAATTGGGAAACAAAATGAAAAATCCTACCCAGGTAGGAAACAAAATGTAAAATCATGCCCAGACAGGAAACATACAAACTTGAAAAATCCTACCCAGGGGGAAAACCAAAAAACCAATGTCCCACCAAAGGAAAATTAGAATGCAAAACCACCTTGAAGGAAAATCACCCTAAGAAAGCAGGATGACCAAATAAATCCATCGAAATCACCAAGAAGGGCCATCCCACCCAAGGAGGTTGGGACAAACTCAAGGACACATGAAAACTGGGATCCCGCCTAGGAACACCAAGAACCACTCTAGAAGAGCGAGAACCAAACTAAAGGAGCATGGAGAAATCAAACTACATGCAAGAAGCACAAATCCCCTCCCAAGATCAAAATATGTAACCGATACCCCAAAGAAACCTTCATCTTTGCCAGCAATGACTTCTAGGAACTAGAATAGGAAAACCAATGGGAACTTAGTAGCAAGAAACGTAAATGAACCTATCCCAAACCGAGAAATATATGCTAAAAAACCACCAAGAAGACCAAATCTAGGAAATATAAATAGAAAATTTACTAAAATTAAAGCATATGGTCCCCCCCAGACCATAAATATGTAGTGAAAGACTCCCACGAAGCACAAGGATGGAGACAAGCCTCTATCCTGAAACCGTGATGCACCATAACCAAAGAACCATTGAAAACTGGAACAAGTAGAAAACCTGTAACAATTGAGACAAACTTGAGAACAATAGAGAAAAATATCCTTGAAGCTCAATAGGAAATCTAGGGTAGGTCCTAGAGACGTCCCTAAATAAGGGTACAAGTAGGAAACCCCCAGTCAGGCTGGGAAATGGCATACAAGTGGAAAAGTGACCTCCCACCCCAAGAAGATTGTCTACAGCCATAACCAACCAATATAGAAGGCCTTGGGAAGTGCCAAGTAACAGGGACAAAACCAAGGAAGGGGGGGAGCAAAGAAGTAGATCAAGACATCCCATGGGATGTCCCCTGTAGTTTTATTATTATTATTATTAGGATGGAAGAAGAGGTTTTGACAGGGGCCCCAAACCTTTTACAAGAAAATGCTTATAGATCTACTAACAATATTAAAATTGAGACATCACAAATAAGACAACCCATACAACTAAAATATTTTGAAGTACAATATACCACAAAGTGAAATGGTCTCCCAGGTCCAAACCAAACAAGAACCCAAAAGATCAAAACACCTATAAGCAATTGAATTAAAATCTAATAACACCATAGAGGAAAGGTAGATCTCTATTCTTAGACTCAAAATGGCATGCATTATCATCTTTTTCCTCCTACCTTGTGCACCTTTTTACTTCCCCCATCCAAGGCTATTACTATTTGGATTCCATTGGCAATATTTGTCTTTGTCTCTTTTTCTTTGATTTTCTTATTGGAATGTCTCCCTTGAGATTTAATAGTACCCACATCAATTCCTAACTTCTTTTGATGTCTGATTTTTGGAGTTTGGATAGCTTTTTTCGAATCAACTAAATTTCCTAGGTTCTTTTTTATTTGATCTACCCACTTTTTCAAAACTATTTGGTTCAACTCATATTCATCTTACTCATTTTCTAACTATAAATTTCCATCATCCACCTTTTCTAAGAGACAATTACCTTCATCTCCAAAAGTTACCTCTTGAAGCATATTAAAGGAATTTATAGAAAGAACAAATATTTATTTTTGAGGAGGGTAAAGTATACATATCTTCATCTCATCTACCATAACTTGATTCTCAAATGAAGAATCATTCTACATCAGTTTTACTTTATTTTTAGGGATCTCAACTTTCATGATATCTTCCTTTTTAGAACCCTCTAAGGATGAGACCTTCTACTTTTCACTCTCAAGGTTTTCAACTTCTAAAATATCTTTCTTCTTGGAACCCTCTTCTTCAATTTGCTTTTGTTGCTAGAATTTATGACCTTGGGAAGGAGGCTTCTAGTTTGGGTATGATCAATTCAAGTACCCTAATTTCTTACAAACCCTATATTTAACAAGGGGATTCTCATATTCTAAACGCTGATTCCAAACACCCAATATTGAAACCAACCAAATTAAATATGGTAAATCCCCCCCACCCCCAATTCCACATTAAAACATATCTTGGCATAGATGAGGTGAGATTTGGACTTGGTGGTTGGATCCACAACAATCATATGGTCTATTTCTTTAGCAATACCACTCCTCATTCCAATAGTGAGAGAGGAGATTTGAGTAAAATGTTTTATGAATTGTGTTATTTGATGACTTTAGGTGAAGGAAGGGATACGAATATCTTGCCACCTCACCATAAGGGCATTGGAAATGTGTCATACCATTTTACTTTTATTTTTTTTCAGATGTTAGGCATACCTTAGGAAAAATAGTGTCACATACTCAAACACAAAATAACACAAAATTATGTTTAATTTTATCCTTTTTATGTTTTATTTTCCCATCCTTGTATGGATACTCTTAAAAACTAGTTTTTATTGCATGAATTAAATGTAATTAAAAATCTCAATTTCTTTTAGGTCCATTGTGAATAATTTTGTCATCAAATTACTTTGAGATTTTAGTCTAGATACAAATAGACAACAACATCAAGATATAAGGACAATATATGATATAAAATTTTCTTAGAGACCTTAGCTATAGGAGGAAGTATTATAACCAAACAATATAAACCAAAAATCTTATAAATTAATGGACATGTCAATGATAATACATTTTATATTTTATGAGATTGTTGGAACAAAATTTGCCTTCGGTTGATAGTGTTGCGCCTTAGACTTTGCCAACATTGAATAGACAGATATTGCTTGAGATCATCTGTCTAGTCTCCAGAGAAGGCTTGTTCCTTTGAGTTTTTTTAGAGAAAAGGGGAACAAGAGATAAGGGAAATATAGCCTAAGCTAGAACTTTTCTCATGGTACAGATTAGACAACAACAAACATTGACGATGCAGTTTAGACAACAGCAAAGCTAGAACTCTTCTTTATAGAAAACATGAATTTTTGAATGTGACTTTTAGATATTCGTCTAAAAAGCATGTAAATATTTGTTAATGTTCAACTCTAGAAACAAGATTCATATGTGCACAGTCCAGATTTTAGAACAGATACATTTATAAAACTCAGAGTGAATAAAAGTTAAAACACTAGATACATACAAGCACACAGAAGTTTCAAAAGCCAGAGGAAGAAATATTTTATTGCTTGTAATCCAGTACATGCGCATCAAGCTTGTAAACGTCCAAGAGCTGACCCTTTTTCTAGAGTCGCTCACCCCTATATATACCCTAAAAGAGTATCTTTTCCTAAGTACATATTACTTATTTTACAAGCAAAAATCTATAGTTTCTAACAATACACAACGAATTTCCCGTAGATTGGATAGATTGACAATCATCCAGAGGACCTGCCAGGTTATAATCAATAGACCATTCTTCAGAAATCAGCACCTGATGTCAGTTCTTGTCTCTAATTGCCAAAAATATACTTTATTCCTTTACATCTGGCATGTCGTGAAATCGCGACATTCGTCTCCTGCTTTGTTCCTCTATCGCTTCCAGCTACGAAAATGAGACATGTGAAATCATGACATTCATCTCTTTCTTTACTCCTTTGTTGCCTCCTGCCATGAAAATGAGACATGTCGTGAAATCACAACATTCGTCTCCTGCTTTGCTCCTCTATCGCTTCTAGCCATAAAAATGAGACATGTCGTGAAATCGTGACATTCGTCTCTTCCTTTGCTCTTTTGCTGTTTCTCGCCATGAAAATGAGACATGTCGTGAAATCACGACATTCGTCTCTTCCTTTGCTCTTTTGCTGCTTCTAGCCGCGAAAATGAGACATGTCATGAAATTGTGACATTTGTCTCTTCCCTTGCTCTTTTGCTACTTCCCGTCGCAAAAATGAGACATGTCGCTAAATCACGACATTCGTATCTTACTTTGCTCCTCTGCCGCTTCCAACCGTGAAAATGAGACATGTCACGAAATCGTGACATTCGTCTCTTCCTTTGCTCTTTTGCTGTTTCCCGTCGTGAAAATGAGACATGTCGCGAAATTGTGACATTCATCTCTTCCTTTGCTCTTTTGCTGCTTCCAGCCGCAAAAATGAGACATGTCATGAAATCGCGAAATTCGTCTCTTCCCTTTGCTCTTTTGCTGCCTCCCGCCGTGAAAATGAGACATGTCACGAAATCGTGACATTCGTCTCTTCCTTTGCTCTTTTGCTGCCTCCCACCATGAAAATGAGACATGTCACGAAATCGCAACATTCGTCTCTTCCTTTGCTCTTTTGCTGCCTCCCGTCGCAAAAATGAGACATGTCACGAAATCGTGACATTCTTTCTTGCTTTGCTCTTCTACCGCTTCCAGCCATGAAAATGAGACATGTCGCGAAATCATGACATTCTTTCTTGCTTTGCTCTTCTATCGCTTCCAGCCGTGAAAATGAGACATGTCGCGATATCGCGACACTTTTTCCTTTTGGCTCTTTCTCTTTGCTTTGGACCGCGAAAAAGCAACATGTCGCGATATCGCGACACTTTTTCTCTTTTGGCCGCGACAAAGCAACATGTCGCGATATCACGACACTTTTTCTCTTTTGGCTGCGACAAAGCAATATGTCACGATATCGCGACACTTTTTCCCATTGGGCCACGACAAAGCAACATGTCGCGATACCGCGACACTTTTTCCCTTTTGCTTTTCTTTTTTCTTTGAACTGCGAAAATGCAACATGTCGCGATATCGCGACACTTTTTCCTCCTTGTGGTGTTTTGCATTTTCTTTGATATTTAGCATATGGGCCACTTCGGTCCTCTTGGAAAATATGCAAAAAGGAGCATCAGATGTTTTTCTGTAGTTAGTCACTTTTTGACTAACAGAGATCAATAGAAAAATAGTATGTTAACATTATACTTAATGAGATAATTTAAAAAAAAATAAGATGTGAAAGATACCTTAAAATAATACAATAATTTTATTATGTTTGTTAGTTGATTTTTAAATTATAAATGATTACATATTTTTAAAATTAATTAATTTTTTTATGATCAATATATTATTTATATATTATCTATTCTTTAAGAAATAAGAAACACTTCTCAAAAATTTAAAAAATAGATTGTATTGTTTTTTAAGTTTTATTTATTTTTAAAAAATAATCATGTTTGTGCATTTAAAACACATGCATGTGCACATTATACACATGCATATATTTCAATAAAATTGATATTTAAAATAATAACTATCTCACAAGGTTACCCTCCCCACAATTATTATCGGACAACTTCCCACAATTATTATGGGGCAACTTTAATGGGAGTGAACAAATATGGTAGGAGATTATGTATGTGTATACATAATATGTTGAATAATATTTATGGATATAAGGTAGTTGGTTACATTTACATTATTTTTAGTAATTATAAGAGCAAATTAAATGGGTAGTGTGTTAAATCCTTACGATTGATACATAAGGCTTAGAAATATCCTCCTAGCTATGATCCTGAGAGCTACAATTATCAATAGGTAATTAAAACATGAGGGCCCACCTAGAACAAGCCAACATTTTGTAGTGTGTGCAAAATCCAGGGCCACCTTCAAGCCCAATGTCTGACAATAACTGCAAACAAGGAAGCCACAAGCGAAGGTTTTCTAGGGAAAGCTAATGGGAGAGGGATCCCAAAGTTTCAAGGACCGCGTCTTAACTTGGAAGGATACATACAAGTTAAGAATAACCAAGCTGACCAAGCCAACACAGAACTGACAAAACTCCAAGAGAAAGGAAAGCAACATAATGAGGGAGGCAAAAATCATAAGGTATGTAATAAAGATCCCAGCTTGAACATGTTTGATATCCTAGAAAATCTAGAAGTTGAAAAATAAAACAGTAAGGATGATACCATCAGTGTCAAGTTTCCTGAAACCCTAGACTCCCCATCCAAATTGGGACCATCCATAGTTATGACAAAAATCCCCAAAAGCTATGCTCAAAATGAAGAAAAATTGCCAGGTCATTTCAGTTTAAACATGGAAAAAATAGAGTCAAGAGTCAAAGTTGTGGAAACAAGAGGCAGGAATGTAGCTCCTAATTCGGTAGTGGAGCAAATTATCCCTTATCAGACGAGCCCAATGGTAAAAGGTTCCTTGAAGGAAAGCCCCCTATTTAGGAACCAGATAGGAGAGGTGAACCAAAATAAGGCTGAGGATGAAGAGGGAATTGAAAACCCCCAAAATGAGGAAGAAGGTTCATGCCCTAGACTATCACAGTATATGCCCCCTCATTTTAGTCCAAAATAGACTAGAAGCACCACCAAGACTTCGATAGATTATGGAAGTGAAAGAAAGAAAGGGAGAATATCTACAGCAGAGCACTATAGAATGAGAATCAATGAAGAAATTGCAAACGAAAAGCAAAGAACATTGTTACAACAAGTTATTCCTGGCTAGGATAATAGTAAATTTGACAAACCCCCTTTGACTCAGGGAAGGGGGCGGGGAAAAAATATCAAACAGTCTAAATGAAGGTTCTCTCATGGAATGTGAGAGGCCTAAACGACCCACCAAAACAAAGGATGGTGAAGTCTATAAGGAAGTATTGGAATCCTACTATCATTTTTTCTTCAAGAAACCAAAACAGATGCGGCACAATCAACACTTATAGCTAGAAGGATTTGGAAGCAAGGGGAAGTGGCCTTTCAACGGGCGAGAGGAGCATCTGGGGGCCTCATGATCTTATGGGATCCTATTAAAATAGAAGGAAGTATTATTTAGGCAAATGAAAGAGTCTTAAGCGTATTATTTCATGATTTTGATACTAATAAGAATTGGACTATATCAAATGTTTATGCCCCCACCTCTGTCCAAGGGCGGTCTGAACTGTGGGAGTTTTTGGGGCATTTGAGCGAAGCTTTTAAAGACATTACTTTGGTGATTGGGGGAGATTTCAATACCCCCATTTACCAATCTGATAAGAAGGTATGATCTGGGTTACCCTCAAGGACCATGGAGGACTTCAATGAATTCATTAACATAAATGAATTGATGGATGTAAGACTAAAAGGAGCCAAATTTACATGGAGTAACAAGAGGATAGGAAGTTAGCTGATTCAAGAAAGGTTGGATAGGTTTTTTTATCCAAGGAAGCTACAATAATGTTTGGTGATTCAGCGTTACAAGCCCTTCCTAAATGCACTTTAGACCATAATCTTATTCTATGGGAGGCATTTCAAGCTAACTCCTTTAAAAAGCCATTCAGATTTCTATCAATGTGGGTTAAACATTCGAACTTCAAGAAACGAATAGAGGAATGGTGGTAGCAACCTATCCAGGGAAGTGCTTCCTTCAAACTATCTCAAAAACTTAAGATGGTGAAAAACAACCTTAGAATATGGAATAAAGAAGTCTTTGGAAATATTTTTGAGAATAAGAGAGCAGTGGGGGAAAAACTGAGAATAATAGAAAGCAAAATCCAAAATGGAACCTATGATGAGGCGACAAGGATTGAAGAGAAGGAAACCCTTTGTGAGTTTTATAATATTTTAGCTTGTGAGGAGATGTATTGGAGGTAGAAATCAAGGGCATTATGGATAAAGGAAGGGGACTCTAATTCAAAATTTTTCCATGTTACCACATTCAAAAATATAAGCAAAAATAATATTAGAAATTTAACTAAGGTGGATGGATCCTCAACTCAAAACATTCGGGAGATCAGGGACAAGGCTATTAATTTTTTTAGTTCATTATTGGGTGAAGAACGGGCCTGTAATGCCCAAGCAAAGGACTCTCTCCTTCAATTCATTCCACAACTCATTGATGAAATGATTAACGAGTCTCTTACAATAGCTTTTTTAGATGAAGAGATCAAGGAGGCTTTGTTTAACATGGATCCTGACAAAGCTCCTAGGGTCGGATGGGTTTTCATCGCGGTTTTTCCAAGTTTGTTGGGATATTGTTGGAGCAGAAGTTATTGCTACAATCAAGGAGTTCCAAATTTCAAATCATATTCCAAGGGGTTTCAATTCAACTTTCATTGCTTTGATTCCTAAAGGCCCCAACCCCAAGACTATGGCTAACTTTAGGCCTATTAGCCTATGTAATATATCCTATAAAATTCTATCCAAATTTTTAGCCAACCATTTGAAGAAAGTTCTACCAGTTATCATTGATCCAAGTCAAGGAAGTTATGTACAAGGAAGATCAATCTTAGATGGAGTTATTATTGTTCATGAGGCTCTTCATACAGCCGCTTAGACCAAAAAAGTAGTCATGGCTTTAAATTTAGACATGAACAAATCTTATGACAGGATAAATTGGGAATTCCTAGAGGCATTTTTATTAAAATTTGGCTTCAACATGAAATGGGTCAAGTTAATAAGAGAGTGTATTTCTAAGCCTTGTTTTTCAATTTTGGTTAATGGGTCTACT
This sequence comes from Wollemia nobilis, assembly GCA_028583015.1. NCBI lineage: Eukaryota > Viridiplantae > Streptophyta > Pinopsida > Araucariales > Araucariaceae > Wollemia > Wollemia nobilis. The sequence continues at coordinate 3,231,972 of JAQPPZ010001870.1, forward strand.
ACAGGTTTTTTTCAAAGAAAATGTGGTCTAAGACAAGGAGATCCCATAAGTCCTATGTTGTTCATCATCATAGTTGAGGCCTTGGGAAGAACCATTTGTTAGTCTCACAATGACACTGAGAGGGGGGGTGAATCAGTGTAGCTCTTTAAAACTTAAATCTTCAACTCTTAAAGCCAAAACAATGAAAACTTAAAACCAAATAAAGCAAATATAACAAGAGAGCATCACACAACACAAGATGTACCGAGGTTCACCAATTTTGGCTACTCCTCAAAAATTGACTGTTTGGACTCCCATCCAAATCCAGCCTTTGCAAAGCAACAACTTTACAATCAATTTACCAACACCCACTGGAAGGAGCACCAACCCCTGATTTATCTGCACCAACAGAAAGGAGCACCAACCCCTGATTTACCAGCACCAACTGGAAGGAGCACCAACCCCTGATTTATCTGCACCAACAGAAAGGAGCACCAACCCCTGATTTACCAACACCAACTAGAAGGAGCACCAACCCCTGATGCCAAGCACCAACTTGGACTTCAATTCTGAAACTAGAAGATTGACATAAAAATGCCTTCACTTTTACAAGACCATGACTGGTCTATTGCTTACTCAACATCGCCCACATTCACAAAACACACACCCTTCTCGCTCGCCTCTCGCTCTCCTCTCGCTCTCTTCTCCCCCTTTATCCCCATTAAATTCTCCAAGCAACACTCCTTTTATAACCATCCTTTCTCTTTGTAACTCCAGTTGTAACTCCTTCTTTCATTTCTCATACGCCACTTGTCAATTGTAACGCCTTCTTTATGTAACTCCTTTTGTATATATAGAGTAGGCATTTCGTCAAACATGTTACATGCAAAGAATTGACACCATATTCTCCTACCATGACTGTTCGTCTTCTCGGTCATGACTGTTCGTCTTCTCCTTGCATGACTGTTCATTTTCTCTTTGCATGTCTATTCTTTTTCTCTTTGCATGTCTATTCATTTTCTATTTTAACGACTGTTCATTTTCTCCTTCCATGACTGTTCATTTTCTATTTTAACGACTATTCATTTTCTCCTTCCATGAATGTTTATTTTCTCCACATGGGCATGCGTCCATTTCTTTCCATATGTAATGACCATCTTAAATGATTTCAAATCATTAAAGATTCCTTATGGGTCCATGTCACTCTGCAGTCTTCAGTTTCACCATCCTGGTATTCATGTCGCGATATCGCGACACTTTTGTTTCACCTCGGCCTTTTCGAGTCAGAAAATGTGACATGTCGCGATATCGTGACACTTTTGTTTCTCTGCTCCTAGCCTTTTCGAGTCGACGAAAATGTGACATGTCGTGATATCGTGACACTTTTGTTACTCCTCTACTCCTTCTTGAGTCACGAAAATGTGACATGTCACGATATCGTGACACTTTTGTTTCTTCTCCCTTTTCGAGTCAGAAAAATGTGACATGTCGCGATATCGCGACACTTTTGTTTCTCTCTCCTGCCCTTTTTGAGTCACGAAAATGCGACATGTCACGATATCGTGACACTTTTTCTTTCTCTCCTACCCTTTTCGAGTCGAAAATGCGACATGTCGCGATATCGTGACACTTTTTCTTTCTCTCTTTCTCTTTGAAAATACATCCGATATCCGCCTTTTTCTTCTCTTTCTCTTTCTTTCAAAAATGCCACATGTCACGATATCGTGACACTTTTTCTCCTTGCTCTTTCTCTTTGCTTTGGCCCAAAATACATGTCGCGATATCGTGACACTTTTCTCCTTGCTCTTTCTCTTTGCTTTGGCCCCAAAATACAACATGTCGCGATATCGTGACACTTTTTCTCCTTGCTCTTTCTCTTAGCTTTGGCCCGTAAAATACATGTCGCGATATCGCGACACTTTTTCTCCTTGCTCTTTCTCTTAGCTTTGGCCCGCGAAAATACATGTCGCGATATCGTGACACTTTTTCTCCTTGCTCTTTCTCTTAGCTTTGGCCCATGAAAATACAACATGTCGCGATATCGCGACACTTTTTCTCCTTGCATTTTCTCTTCTCTTTTGGCCGTGAAAATGCAACATGTCGCGATATCGTGACACTTTTTCTCCTTGCATTTTCTCTTCTCTTCTGGCCGCGAAAATGCAACATGTCGCGATATCGCGACACTTTTTCTCCTTGCATTTTCTCTTCTCTTTTGGCCACGAAAATGCAACATGTCGCGATATCGCGACACTTTTTCTCCTTGCATTTTCTCTTCTCTTTTGCCGTGAAAATGCAACATGTCGCGATATCGCGACACTTTTTTCTCTTTGCTTTTTTGCTTCTCTTTTGCATATGGACCACTTCGGTCTTCTTGGACAACCTGTAACAACTTCACCCAAACATCAAAAACATCCTCATAAGCATTTAACATCACTGTACATACTCTGAGTAACCTCTGAACTCCTATCCACTGCATCAACCGATCTTTCTGACTGTGTTGACAACAATGACAATACTGTCGCTGCACCTTGCTCAACAATCTCCCCCTTTGGAATTGTTGGCAACACACGTGCAATTTCTTGTAACTCTTGAGCAATTTCCTATAACTCTTCTCCCCCTTTGACAACAATACCAAAAGGGCTGCTGTAAACTCCCCCTGAGTCCATGCACAACATTCTCAAGCAAAAATTATTACACTTAGCAAAAATCACAAACATGAGCAAAAAGATAAACAAATACACAAATGCTCCCCTGAGAATGTGATCCCGATAGCTAGTCAATTCTTGGGAAGCGTGACCACTCCCAATTTATTGCGAAGGTACTCAAAGACTTCCTTGGGCAATGGTTTTGTGAAGATATCCGCTACTTGCTCTGTTGTTGGAACAAAATCCAACTTAACCTCACCTTCCGCAACTTTCTCCTGCGTACAACACGTTGTCGCTGCAATATATTCTGCCTCTGCTGTGGATAAGGAGACTGACTCTTGTTTCTTACTGTTCCATGTGACCAACCTGTCTCCAAGATAGAATGCACCTCCACTGGTACTCTTTCTGTCATAAAGTCTTCTTGGATAAGAACTCTAATCTCTGCTCATCATATTAGAATTCTTGTTGTACCTTGCTTTTACTTATTTAGTATAGTATGATCAACACTCAACTTTCAGCTACGCAAAAGTTACTCCCAAATAAAAAGTGATCGACTCTCCAGGCAGCCTACGCGTAATTTCTTCAGCCTTTTGACTGCCATCTCCTCCGTGACTGATGACTTTGCCTCGCATCCGTTGTGCAGCTCAATGTCTCTGGTTTCTAACGGCTGCCATGAATGTTTTCATCGCCTGTGCAGGTATTGACAGTGGACCGTTACATCTAGCGTTGGAACCTCAATCTACGTGCAGTCATCAACACTCGGTATTCTGCTTCTTGCTAGGGCATATGTTAGGGCTACTCAATGTCTTAGGCGAACATTCTTCACGTGATTCCAGGGAGCATTTCTCCTCACTGTGATCAAGGGAATCCTCGGGCAATATCTCGCATTTCTCAAATAATGCAAGACTTTCTTAGGTGCATAGGCATCTTGTCCTCCTTGGCGCTTCACCACCTGGGCGCTATTCTCTCAACGTCTCTGCCTTGCATGTGCCACTTGGCACTCTTGACCAACTGGGTGCTAGTGCCACTGTTTGCTTTGACTCTGGCATCTCTTTGATAACGGCTACTTCTTTAGAGAAAATTAATGCTCTCTTATTACCTCCACAAACAACTACATGAACTGAAACACACTTTGACAACTATACGACAACTCCCCCTGACTACTTGCCTTTCATCCTCAGATAACCAAACAACATAGGAGCATTAAAATAAAACTTTAAGATTGCTCCCCCTGAGGATGTGCTACCTGGAGTTGCTTAGTGCAATAGAGGAGTAGTCTCCTTCAGTCCAAGGAGACACGATTTCCTTTCTTCTTTCTTTCTCCACTCTGGTTTGATTACAGTTTTGGGCTCTTGTTTTGACTTTTCTTTTTCAGTAGCTTGTGCATGTTTTTCGAGAAATCTTCTATTTTGTCTCATTCCATTTGGTTGAAATTTTCTTCCCTGAAATTGATTTGATGCAAATGTACTTCGACAATTTCTTGCAGTGTGCCCAAAATTATGATAGTTATAACATTCTACCTTCATAATCCATCAAAGGTGAAAAACCATTTCTACTTGGGTGGTTGTCTCTTGTGCATCCTTGATGGATGATTATTTTCCTTTCTTTGATGCACATGATTTCTTCCCTGTCTGTGTTGCATTCTTTGTGTCTGATGAAATCTATTGTCTTGCCTTAGATTAGATACAAAAGTTCTTGGACAAAACCTTGCTATGTGCCCATGACCATTACATTTAAAACATTGCACATGGTGTTCAACCGGAATAACAGATGTATTTCTACCAGCATAACTCTTTGATCTATTATTCAATCCACAATAAATTGCCTTGTGACCATAATGGTTGCATCTAAAACAATAGCCATTAAAAGCATTATTATGAATAGAGTGAGAGTGATAGAACCTCTTTTGTTGTGGTTGCTTTGTTGTAGATCTCCTTTGAGATTTTCTTCCTTTTGAAGATTCAGCTTCAAGCTTTTCTTGCTTTGATCCTTCAGTAGTGGACTTCTTCTTCTCTACAGATTTAGAAGATGAAGGTTGTTCAACTTCACATCCAAGACCAAGCTTAACCATTGGGCTTCTTTGTTGCCTTATCATTTTATCTAGCAACTTTGTGCTCTTCTCAAATTTGAGATTTGTATTGGCCTCTTCTAGTTGTTTCCTCAATGAAACAATCTCCTCTTCTTGTTTGCAGCAAACAATCTCTTTCTCATTGATCTGTGACCTGAGAGTTTCTTCAGTCCTTTTGGACTCTTCTACTTGCATATTTAGATCACTAATAACTTTGTTAGATTCCTCTTCACGTTTGCTACATACATCGCCTTTATCATCCAGGTGTGACTTCAAGGCTTCTTCTATTTTCTTGGCTTTCTGAATTTGTAAGAAGAGATCTTCAATATTATCCCCATATTCTTCCAACTTCTTGGACAGTCTTTTGTTCTTTTTCCTTTCTATACCCAACTCTTCAAGTGCAGCGATCAACTCACCTTCTAGATCTACTTCAGCCTCAAGGTTTTCATCATATACTTCAGAATTCACTCCTTCTATCTTTTCTAGTTCAATTTTCTCTTCCACAGAAACTGAAACTGACTGAGATGCCTTATTGGAGGAGGATCTATTCTTCTTACCCATTGCGTACTAATCCAAGATCAACCCTAGCTGATTTATCCTCGACAAGGGAAACTGGCTCTGATACCAATTGTTAGTCTCACAATGACACTGAGAGGGGGGTGAATCGGTGTAGCTCTTTAAAACTTAAATCTTCAACTCTTAAAGCCAAAACAATGAAAACTTAAAACCAAATAAAGCAAATATAACAAGAGAGCATCACACAACACAAGATGTACCGAGGTTCACCGATTTGGCTACTCCTCAAAAATTGACTATTTGGACTCCCATCCAAATCTAGCCTTTGCAAAGCAACAACTTTACAATCAATTTACCAGCACCCACTGGAAGGAGCACCAACCCATGATTTATCTGCACCAACAGAAAGGAGCACCAACCCCTGATTTATCTGCACCAATAGAAAGGAGCACCAACCCCTGATTTACCAGCACCAACTGGAAGGAGCACCAACCCCTGATTTATCTGCACCAATAGAAAGGAGCACCAACCCCTGATTTACACACCAATAGAAGGAGCACCAACCCCTGATGCCAAGCACCAACTTGGACTTCAATATTGAAGCTAGAAGATTGACATAAAAATGCCTTCACTTTTACAAGACCCCGACTGGTCTATTGCTTACTCAACATCTCTCACAACACACACTCTTCTCGCTCCCTCTCGCTTCTCTCTCTCCTCTCGCATCACTTCGCAAGCCATAAATTCTCCAAGCAACACTCCTTTTATAACCATCCTTTCTCTTTGTAACTCCTCCTTTCATTTCTCATACGCCACTTGTCAATTGTAACGCCTTCTTTATGTAACTCCTTTTGTATATATAGAGTAGGCATTTCGTCAAACACGTTACATGCAGAGAATTGACACCATATTCTCCTACCATGACTGTTCGTCTTCTCGGTCATGACTGTTCATCTTCTCCTTGCATGACTGTTCATTTTCTCTTTGCATGTCTATTCTTTTTCTCTTTGCATGTCTATTCATTTTCTATTTTAACGACTATTCATTTTCTCCTTCCATGACTGTTCATTTTCTATTTTAATGACTGTTCATTTTCTCCTTCCATGACTATTCATTTTCTCCACATGGGCATGCGTCCGTTTCTTTCCACGTGTAACGACCATCTTAAATGATTTCAAATCATTAAAGATTCCTTATGGGTCCACGTCACTCTGCAGTCTTCAGTTTCACCATCCTGGTGTTCATGTCGCGATATCGCGACACTTTTGTTTCTCTGCCTGCCTGGCCTTTTCGAGTCGCAAAAATGTGACATGTCGCGATATCGTGACACTTTTGTTACTCTGCCTACCTGCCTTTTTGAGTCACAAAAATGCGACATGTCGCGATATCGTGACACTTTTGTTACTCTCCGCCTGCCCTTCTTGAGTCACAAAAATGCGACATGTCGCGATATCGCGACACTTTTGTTTCTCTTCCTGCCTGGCCTTTTTGAGTCATGAAAATGCGACATGTCGCGATATCATGACACTTTTGTTTCTTTCTCTCCTGCCCTTTTTGAGTCACAAAAATGCGACATGTCGCGATATCGTGACACTTTTTCTTTCTCTGCCTGCTTGCCTTTTTGAGTCGCAAAAATGCGACATGTCGCGATATCGCGACACTTTTTCTTTCTCTCTCTTTCTCTTTGCTTTGAGTCGCGAAAATGCGACATGTCGCGATATCGCGACACTTTTTCTCCTTGCTCTTTCTCTTTGCTTCGGCCCGCAAAAATGCAACATGTCGCGATATCGTGACACTTTTTCTCCTTGCTCTTTCTCTTTGCTTTGGCCCGTGAAAATACATGTCGCGATATCGTGACACTTTTTCTCCTTGCTCTTTCTCTTTGCTTTGGCCCCTAAAAATACATGTCGCGATATCGCGACACTTTTTCTCCTTGCTCTTTCTCTTAGCTTTGGCCCACGAAAATACATGTCGCGATATCGCGACACTTTTTCTCCTTGCTCTTTCTCTTTGCTTTGGCCCGTGAAAATACAACATGTCGCGATATCGCGACACTTTTTCTCCTTGCTCTTTCTCTTAGCTTTGGCCCGCGAAAATACAACATGTCGCGATATCGCGACACTTTTTCTCCTTGCATTTTCTCTTCTCTTCTGGCCGTGAAAATGCAACATGTCGCGATATCGCGACACTTTTTCTCCTTGCATTTTCTCTTCTCTTTTGGCCATGAAAATGCAACATGTCACGATATCGCGACACTTTTTCTCCTTGCATTTTCTCTTCTCTTTTGGCCACGAAAATGCAACATGTCGCGATATCGCGACACTTTTTCCCTTTTCTCCTTGCATTTTCTCTTCTCTTCTGGCCATGAAAATGCAACATGTCGCGATATCGCGACACTTTTTTCTCTTTGCTTTTTCGCTTCTCTTTTGCATATGGGCCACTTCGGTCTTCTTGGACAACCTGTAACAACTTCACCCAAACATCAGAAACATCCTCATAAGCATTTAACATCACTGTACATACTCTGAGTAACCTCTGAACTCCTGTCCACTGCATCAACCGATCTATCTGACTGTGTTGACAACAATGACAATACTGTCGCTGCACCTTGCTCAACACCATTAAGGCAACAGTGGTAGTTGGACTCATATCAGGTATCAAGGCCACGTCACTAACTACCTCGGTGACACATCAACAATTTGTTGATGATACATTGCTACTGACTTTGGCTTCTGTGGTTGAGGCAAGAAGGATTAAAAATATTCTCATAATGTATGAAGAAGCGGTTGGACAGAAAGTGAATTTTGATAAGAGCAAACTGTATTTCATCAATACCCCCATTCCTAGGCAAAACAACATAGCAAGGATCATGGAATGTCATATTGCATCCCTTCCCACCTCCTATTTAGGTCTTCCTTTGTTTATGGGGAAACCTGAAGGATCAATGTGGAACATAGTTTTGGAGAGGATCCAAAAAAAGCTAGCAGGTTGGAAAGGACATATGTTATCTCAAGCAGGAAAAGCAGTTTTAACTATGGATTCACTTCAAAGTATACCCGTTTACTTCCTATCAGTGTTTAGAGCTCCCAGCAAGGTGTATCACAAAATTGAGTAGCTTCAAAAAAAAATTCTCTGGTCAGGGACTGAGGACAAGAAAAGGATCCATTTAGTAGGTTGGAACAAGGTTTGCAAACCTAAAGTTGATGGGGGGTTAGGATTGAGGAGAGTTGCTCATCTCAATACAGCTCTATTAGCCAAACAAGCGTGGCAGTTATTGACTAAGGTCGATAATGAATGGACTGCCATAGTTAGGAGGAAATACCTCCAAGGTGTGAAATTCCTTAATGACAACTTAGCAAGCACAGGGTCTGCTTTTTGGAAGGCAATCCTCACGAGTAGGGATCTTGTCAAGAAAGGTTTTAGATGGATTTTAAGAAATGGGCAAACAATAGACTTTTGGAAGGATTAGTGGGTGAGAGATGAGGAGTTATCCCATAATCCTTGTTTGGCTAGGATTCAAGAGCATATGGAGCAGCATATTGGGAAGAAGGTTGCAAATTATATGTGGCAGGATATAAATATCAACAGGTGGAAACACATCAGAGTACAGGGTTTTGAAGCGGAGTCTGAAGAGATTTATAACATTTTAACTCAGCAAATTATTCCCTCTAGAGAGGATGAAGATCACATTGTTTGGGCTGAGATGGAAATTGGTGACTTGACAGTTAAGTCTGCCTATAATTTTCTTCTCAATGTGGAAGGTCAACAATTTCAATCGAGTTTGGTTTGGACCAAAGGCTTAATTCCTAAAATATCCTTTTTTTCATGGCTGGTGATTCAAGGAAAAATCCTTACTATGGACAATATGTTATCCAAAGGTATGGTTATTGCTAACCATTGCTACATGTGTAGGGCAAGATGGGAGACAACCCAACACTTGTTTTTGGAGTGTTCGATAGCGGAGTCCATCTTGGATGAACTTTTCCAAGCCTTTAGGATCTCGTGGGTTAAGCCTGCTCTTATATCCGAAGTGTTCCATCAATGGCCTCAACCCTTTGTTAGCCTAAAACTTAAGTACCTATGGAAAATCTGTTGGCATCATTTTCTCTCGCAGATTTGGCTAGAAAGGAACCATAGAGCCTTTAAGGATACCATTCACAACCCAACAACCATCCTCAATAGGATTATTGTCTTTGCTAAAGAAAACCTTAGCACCTTAGTGGATGAGAACCACTCAATTCCTCCCCATGAAAAACAATTAGCTCGGGCCTTAGGTATTGAGGACAAACCTTCCATTCCTTTGCCCAATCCCAGAAATGGGATTTCTTGGGAGCCACCCCCCAAGGTTGGTTTAAACTAAATTTTTATGGTGCAGCCAAGGAGAACCTGGGAAGAGCTGGAGCTGGAGGAATAATCAGGGATCATCAAGGAAATATGGTCAAGGCCTTCACTGAACCATTGGGAATCAGAACTAATAATGAAGCAGAAGCTAGAGCCCTTTGGAGAGGGTTGCAAGTAGCCCAAGAAACTCAAGGTAACTTGATGATTGAAGGTGATTCGATGAACATCATCAACCTGTTAACCAATGGCAAAAAACCTCCATGAAGAATCGAAGGAGTCATCCATGAAGTGAGGATCCTTTTTGCGGCAAGACAGAATAGGAGGGCTCGTCACGTGTACAGTGAAGCCAACAGGTCAGCTGACAAATTAGCCAACATAGGTGTTGATGTTGGTAGTTTGGTGACATGGACTCAAGGTGTGCCACGTGAAGTGGAAAACATTATTAATCATGAAAAGAAACCTACCCGTTAAGGAGAAAGATGAATGAGTGTTCTTTCTTTGTGTTCTTTCCCCATGGAGATGGTAATAATTATGGGGTTTCCCTTTAAATCATACCAAATTGGAAATGAAGGTAACAGGGTGTAAGCCTTGGAGGATTCCGACAGAGAATAGGAAGTGGGCAAGCAACAGGTTTCACAAGTGCAAAGTTCCAAACTTCAATTTCTCGTCAATGTAAGTAATGTTTACAATTATGTTTAGGTATGGGTGTGCCTTGTTAGTAAGGTGTTGTAGGAGATTCAACACAAGTTCTGGTAAGAAAGTTTCAAGGATGACTAGGATCTACAATCTCAACAGAAGGCTGGATATTGTAATAGGTTTTGGGTTAACCTGCAAAACCCGATAATTAATGAAGACTTTTATTTATCAAAAAAAAAAAAAATCTAAATCTAACTAGAGGAAACCTAATTTAATAATGTATATTTACAAGATAAAATGTTTAAGAGATCTAAATTTAATAAAAAGTACTCTTACCATAAAGAAAATATAAATATAATAATATAAATTATAAGATAAGGGTGACATTTATAGCTTAATATATAATTCATAAAGATCAACATTAGATTATAAACCTTAAAAATAATCATATCTCAGCTTTTAAAAATCAATATTAAATTCTACTTTTAATCATAAATCTACTACATATATTTTTATGAATCACAAAAGAATTTTATACTTCAATTGATTTCACATAAAGAAATAATAACATGAAATACCTTTAACCAAATCATTTATTTTATTTTTATTTATAAGACATTTAGAAATATGTATTTTTATTACGCCGATAGGCATCCTACAAAGACAGTCAGGAAGGTCAGCCACGTCGTAAACAATATTAATATTTTATTAAAAAAACCGACATTAAGAAAATTATCCAGCGACATTAAGAGTTACTGTGGATTTAAAATATTTAAACTAAAATGGTGCCCAAACTTTCTAATATTATTTGCTTCTCTCCTCGAACTCTTCTCTATATTATTAAAAATGGATAGGCGCCTCAAGATTGATAACTCTTGGCGTTTATGGATATATATATATATATCTAAGCTAGTTTATAAGACATCAAAGACATCTAAGAATCAATAGTTTCTTAATAAAGAAGAAAGGTTATCTTAAAGTAAACTATAACCCAAGTTCTAAGTCTATCTCAATCATATAAAATAAAAATTCCTTAAATAATTGTTTCACTTATACATGCATATCCTTTTAACCCATAGTACTTTAACTAAAATAACCATCTAATTAATTAATATTAACTTGCTTAAAGATAAATAAACAAACCCTATTTTCTCTTAATAATAGAAAAATAATGGTCTTATCGGAGTACTAAAATTTCATTAATTTTAATAAACCTGTAGTTGCTTTTTCGATGACAGCTAGTTTTCTGGTATTAAAACTTAAAATTAACCACTCTTTTGTCTTAAGTTTCCTTTCAATTATAATAGTGATTTTTCCATATAAGTTTACTTTCTAATTTTTAACAACTTCGCCATAACAAACACTCACTAATTGAAATGATATAAAACCTTCTAAAATTGAACTGCATGTAAGACTAACCCTTGCAAAACAAAATTTTTAAGGATGGCATAAGGTGAAAAACTATTATCCATTCAAACCAATTCAGTAAATATTTTATTATATAAGGTTGAGTGTTTATATATATATTTTTGTTTGGATACCTAGGGTATTTCTACAAAGGGATTATAAGCTATATCATATATTTTCATTGCAAGGTTAAAATCACATCCTTACATCCTTCTCCAATGCAATAAGATTTTTAATATTTGTATTAGATTATTTATTTTAAATATAATGCAAGTAAACCAATAAAAACTATTTTAAATGAAAAGAGCTATTGTCTCGCTTTAGATAAGAGTCTTGACACATTACTATTATACTCTCTAACCATTAAAGTTTCAATATCCTTCTAAGGAAGTATTTTAAATAAAAATTACCTACATTCTAAGCCTTATAAATATCCATTTAAGTAAGGCATTTATTGAGTAAAGTCAACACACACTCTAAAATTAAATGAGACCTTTAAACCAAATAAAGATAAACTTCTAATATAAAGCTAAGTCTCTTATATGTTGCTTATTAAGAAGTCCCTATCATTATTTCAAATTCATTCTAAGTTGAATTACTTATAAACTAATGTTTTAATATAAATTAAAGTTCATCTAGACCAAACCAACGATGATTTCTATAAACATTACTAGCCTTCCAGAGCTACTTTTACATTAAATAATTTGTACAAAGAGCTAGAAACTATTTATCTTTTTACCCCAAGTGGCAGTTTTCACCGACCAAACTAATACTCAGCACAGCAGCACATGCGGAAACTTTACATAGTAGTTGTACAACATCACAGAAAAGGAAAAAAAGACGTATTGCTCGGCTTAAGGATAGCAAATCCCAATTAACATTAAAATGTACCCAAAATGTTGTCTTAACATTTAAAGGGTTTATTATTATGATTTCATTTAATAAGAAAATGACCAATCATAATATGAGTAGGTGAATTTATAGAATTCAAGAAACATAATCTCATTCGAAAAAAATGTAGTAAGTAGTTTACTGTGCCAACAAGATTTTAAGTCCTAAATTCATGGCAAAGGTTAAATATATGATCAAGTAGGAGGTCCGTAGGTTTAAATGTGGTTTAATCGATATTCAAATATGGCCAATGCAGTCCAATTTTTAATTTCTTTAGGTATTCTGCCCAAGTTTCACGCAGCAACCATTGAAAAGTTTGTTTTCTAAGTTTGCATTGACACAATTAAAAAGAATATCCACTATAATATTTCCAGCGAATGAATGCAAGACAACTTTGCTCCCTAAAGTTATCATATGCAGTCATTTTACTATCAATATTTTATGTGAGAGAATTAAATGTTGTATTATCTTCTTCAAATATTATAGTGGTGATCACACATCCGGATTGTCCTCTTTAATAGCCATATTCACACATACCTATTCTACACTACAAATGTTTATTGGGCATTTCATGTATACAGAGCATTGAGAATAATAATGACTAAATTTTCTTCTCAAACCATTATAGTGAAAGCCTTTCGATTTAAATATAAACAAACATCAATGGTTTACTGTTAGTCTCACAATGACATTGAGAGAGGGGGTGAATTAGTGTAGCTCTTTTAAAACTTAAATCTTCAACTCTTAAAGCCGAAACAATGAAAACTTGAAACCAAATAAAGCAAGTATAACAAGAGAACATCACACAACACAAGATGTACCAAGGTTCACCGATTTGGCTACATCCTCAAAATGACTATTTGGACTCCCATCCAAATCCAGCCTTTGCAAAGCACCAACTTTACAATCAATTTACCAACACCCACTGGAAGGAGCACCAACCCCTGATTTATCTGCACCAACAGAAAAGAGCACCAACCCCTAATTTATCTGCACCAATAGAAAGGAGCACCAACTCCTAATTTATCTGCACCAATAGAAAGGAGCACCATGATATTATGGCCTCTTTGAATGGCGTATTTAAAACCTCTGAAAATTTTTTATTTCTCGTTCCATGACTGTTCGTTTTCTCCTTTCCTTGTGCATGCATGTGTTTTGGTTTCCAAAAAGGATTTTCGTTTCTATTTTGTGGCCCTTCATTTCCTTTTCTCCACATGGGCATGCGTTCGCTTCTTTCCATGTGTAACGACCATCTTAGATGATTTCAAATCATTAAAGATTCCTTATGTAACGTTTTGTCTTATTCATTGAATTTTGTCTTTATGTGACAAACTACCTTATTCAATCTTCGATTTATTCCTTAAAGGTCCACGTCACTATGCAGTCTTCAGTTTCACTATCCTGGTGTTCATCACTAATATCAGACGCACTATCAACTACTCTGTTCCTTTGGCGAAAATACATGTCGCAATATCGCGACACTTTTGTTTCTCTGCCTGCTGTCTGCCCTTTTGAGTCGCAAAAATGCAACATGTCGCGATATCGCGACACTTTTGTTTCTCTGCCTGCCTACCCTTTTTGAGTCGCGAAAATGCAACATGTCGCGATATCGCGACACTTTTGTTTCTCTGCCCTGCCTGCCCTTTTTGAGTCACGAAAATGCTACATGTCGCTATATCGCGAAACTTTTTCCTTCTTGCTCATTCTCTTTTCTTTGGACCGCAAAAATGCAGCATGTCGCGATATCGCGAAACTTTTTTCTCCTTGCTCTTTCTCTTTGCTTTGGACCGCAAAAATGCAACATGTCGCGATATCGCGACATTTTTTTCTCCTTGCTCTTTCTCTTTGCTTTGGACCGCGAAAATGCAACATGTCGCGATATCGCGACACTTTTTCTTTCTTGTTCTTTCTCTTCTCTTTTGGCCACGAAAATGCAACATGTCGCGATATCGCGACACTTTTTATTTCTTGTTCTTTCTCTTCTCTTTTGGCCACAAAAATGCAACATGTCGCGATATCGCGACACTTTTTTCTTTGCGGTGTTTTGCTTTTTCTTTGATCTTTAGCATATGGGCCACTTCGGTCTTCTTGGAAAATATGCAAAAAGGTGGGTCCCCAATTTTGGGGTACGTTGTGGAGCAGCCACAACATGATGATTTTTTCAACTTTGCACAAACAACCTATAACAACTTCACCCAAACATCAAAAACATCCTCATAAGCATTTAACATCACTGTACATACTCTGAATAACCTCTGAAATCATGTCCACTGCATCAAATGATATATCTGACTGTGTTGACAATAATGACAATACTGTCACTGCACCTCGCTCAACATTTACTATGTTTTGGAATTGTTGGCAACACACGTGCAATTTCTTGTAACTCTTCTCCCCCTTTGACAACAATACCAAAGGGCTGCTGCAAACTCCCCCTGAGTCCATGCACAACATTCTCAGGAAAAAGTTATTACACTTAGCAAAAATCACAAACATGAGCAAAAAGATAAACAAATACACAAATGCTCCCCCTGAGAATGTGGTACCAATAGCTAGTCAATTCTTGGGAAGCGTGACCACTCCCAATTTATTGCGAAGGTACTCAAAGACTTCCTTGGGCAACGGTTTTGTGAAGATATCCGCTACTTGCTCTGTTGTTGGAACAAAATCCAACTTAACCTCACCTTCCGCAACTTTCTCCTTCAAAAAGTGATACCGGATAGCAATATGTTTTGTGCGAGAATGCATAACCGAATTCTTTGAGATGTTAATGGCATTGGTGTTATCACACTTAACTAAAATTGGCTCACTGAAGTTAATACCAAGATCTTTCAGGGTTTGTTTCATCCATAATACCTATGTACAACACGTTGTCGCTGCAATATATTCTACCTCTGCTGTGGATAAGGAGACTGAATCTTGTTTCTTACTATGCCATGCGACCAACCTATCTCCAAGATAGAATGCACCTCCATCGGTACTCTTTTGTCATCTACACATCCTGCCCAATCTGCATCTAAATACGCAATAAGGGTGAAGTCCTTACCTTTCGGATACCATAACCCATACTCCATAGTACCCTTGAGGTACCGAAGAATCCTCTTCACTATTGTCACATGAGTCTCCTTGGGACTAGCCTGAAATCGTGCTACCATGCATACTACCTGCAAAATATTTGGTTTGGTAGCTGTCAAGTACAATAAGCTCCCAATCATAGATCTGTACATGGTTTGATCAACATGTGGAGATTTGTCATCCTTGCTCAACTTGCAACCTGTCGTCATGGGAGTGCTAACTAGCTTACAATCCTCCATTGTGAAATTTTTTAGCATCTCTTTCACATATTTAATTTGAGAAATAAATATGCCCTTCTCATTTTGATTAACTTGCAACCCGAGGAAATACGAAAGTTCACCAATCATTGACATTTAAAATTCTTTCTGCATCTTATTTGAGCAATCTTTACACGACTCATCTTTGCTGCTGCCAAATATGATATCATCTATGTATACAACAAGAACAATAAGATGGCCATTTTTTTTTTTGACATACAAATTACTATCCACCATACCTTTCTTGAACCCTTGTTGAGTAAGATAGTTGTCTAGCCTTGCATACAATGCTCGGGGTGTTTGTTTTAAGCCATATAATGCTTTCTTCAATTTGCAAACCAATTTGGGATCATCACCAAGTTGGAAACCATCTGGCTGCTCAATATAAACCTCTTCTTCAAGTTTCCCATTCAAAAATGCTGATTTCACATCCATTTGATAAACTTTGAAATTCTTGTAAACTGCTAAAGCAGAAACATTCTAATTGCCTCTAGTCTAGCCACAGGTGCAAATGTTTCCTCAAAGTCAATACCTTCAACTTGTGCATAGCCTTTACATACCAATCTTGCTTTATTCCTGACTACCTGTCCGTATTCATTCAATTTGTTTCGAAATACCCATTTAGTACCGATTATATTTTTATTTGCAGATCTTGGTACTAACTCCCAAGTTTTGTTTTTCTCGATCTGATCTAATTCTTAATTTATTGCCTTCATCCAAATTTCATCTTTGCTTGCGTTAGAAACATTTTTGGGCTCAATGCTGGATAATAAAGAGTAGTTACTTACTACTCTTCTTCTTGTCTGAAAACCAACTGTGGGGTCTCCAATTATTTTCTCTCTAGGATGATCTTTCTGCCAGCTGTCTATTTTGAATTTCTTATTTTCTTCCACTTCTGAATCATTGTTTGAATCATCTGAGTCAATTTTTTGTTTCTTTTCTATTTTTTTTTCCTCATCTCCTTCAATAACCTCTTCATAAATTGGGTAGTTCTCTTCATAGCTAATTACTCGTTCCCTACCTTCATCAACTTTAACATTGGCACTATCCACAATTTTCCTTAGCCTCTTGTTGTAGCATTTGTAAGATTTAATTTTCATGAATAGCCAAGAAAAATACCTTCATCTACTCTATCTTCAAACTTACCAAGGTTTTCTTCAGTTCTTTTGATGTAACACTTGCTGCCAAAAACTTTAAAGTATCTTACTGTTGCCTTTTTACCAAACCACAACTCATAAGGAGTTTTTCTTTCATGCGTCCTCAACATGCACCTATTTTGGATGTATACTGCAGTATGGACTGCCTCTTTCCAAAATCTGTCTGCTACTTTGCTCTCAGTCAACATAGTCCGTGCCATTTTCTGCACTGTCCTGTTCTTTCTTTCTACCACACCATTCTGCTGAGGTGTCTTGGTTGCTAAAAATTGTCTCCTAATACCATATTTTTCACAGTACTCTATAAAATCCTCTGAAATAAACTCTCATCCTCTATCTGATCTTAAACATTTAATCATTTTTTCTATTTGATTCTCAACTTGGTTTTTGAAAACCTTGAACATCTCAAAAGCTTCTGATTTATGCTTCAAAAATAGTACCAATGTCATCCTAGAATAGTCATCTATACACAACATAAAATATTTGTCACCATTTATGCTTTGCATTCTTATGGGTCCACATAAATCAGTATGTATTAGTTCCAAAGGTTTGCTTGTGTAGTACTCTTTTGTTTTAAATGAGACTCTAGTTTGCTTCCCCTTTTGGCATGAAGCACAAATGCTATTTGATGGTTTTCCAATGGTGGGAATATCTCTCACTACCTTTTTTGAGCTAATTTTTACTAGATTGTCAAAACTGATATGACCGAGCCTCTTGTGCCACAACCAATTTTCTTCTTCTTGTCCAATCAAGCAAGCTCCTTCTGAAGTCTCTAAGAGAGTGTAAAGGTTGCCAGATTTCCTCAATCCAGTTGCTATCAACTTTCCACTGTTTGCTTTTCTGACTTCACAACCCTGCTTCTTAAAAATCACTTCATGACCTCTATCGTAAATATGACTTATGCTCAACAAGTTATGCTTCAGACCAACCACAAACAAGACTTCTTTTGACTTGATTTTTTTGTCACTGATCTTAACTGAACCTTTGCCAAATATCTTAGCTCCATCATTATTTCCAAATTTTACTGAACCACCTTCATATTGCTGTAACTTCTCAAATTTTTGTTTTTCACCTGTCATATGACTGGAGCATCCACTATCAAGTATCCATGGTGCATATTTATTCTGTGTTTTAAATGTTGTTTGTACGATCAGGGATTCCTTTTCTTCCTTAGATCATTCTTTTTCTTTCCACTCTGGTTTGATTACAGTTTTGGGCTCTTTTTTTGACTTTTCTTTTTCAGTAGCTTATGCATGTTTTTCGAGAAATTTTATATTTTGTCTCATTCCATTTGGTTGAAATTTTCTTTCCTAAAATTGATTTGATGCAAATGTACTTCAACAATTTCTTGCAATGTGCCCAAAATTATGACAATTATAACATTCTACTGCATAATCCATCAAAGGTGAAAAAACATTTCTATTGGTAAAATTCCTTGGTCCTACATTATACTTGCAATTTGAAATCTTATGTCCATAACCATTGTATTTAAAACAGTAACCAGAAAAGAGATGATTGAACCTGGGTGATGGTCTTTGCCATGTTGTCATAGGAGCCATAAATCTTCTTCTTCTTTGATGTGTGACATTGGTGAATCCATCATTGTCAATTCTCCTTTCGTGCCTTGCATTATTACTTTCTGTTTGATGAGTCAATTTTTCGTGATCAACCTGTTTCTTATCTTCATTCTTTATGGATTATTCATTTATGGCCTTTGATCCATTTGATGATTCTCCTTCATCAAAGCCCAAACCAAATTTGATGCCTATAGTCTTTTGGTTATTTATGATCTTATCCGACCTTCATAGAACTTTCTTCACGTTTGTGATAACAACTAATTTTACGATTCATCTTTTCTATCTGCATCTTTAAACCAACAGTCTCTTCTTCTAGCTTGCTGCAATAATATATTTTCATGGTTATTTGCACTTCGAGATCTTCAGATATTTTCTTGGATTCTTCTATTTGTACTTTCAAACTGGTTATGATTTCATTTGCATCCTCAAGCTTTCTTGAAATTTTCTTATTCCTTTTTTTTTCTATCTTCAATTCATTCAGAGCTGCAATTAGTTCCTCTTCCAAATTTACTTCTGCATCAATTTCTTCTTCATCACATTCCTATTTTTTTTCTATTTTTTCTTCTTTGAGTGCCATGAAAAGAGCTTCACCTGTTTCCTTTTCAGAATCCTCACTGCAGCTGTCTTCTAATGAATTGACATTCTTGGAGATGAAACTTTTCTTTTAGACTGAAATTTATTTTTTTCTTCCAGTCACTTCTTTCTTGGTGCGATCCTTCATCACTTTTGTTCTTCTCATTAAGTGGACATTTAGCTGCAAAATGCCCAACACCTCCACAATTGAAACATTTAAATGGTAACTTTCCTCTGTATTTTTCTTTTCCCCTTTTTAGTTTTCGAACAAATTTTGCTTCCATTTCATCTGATGTCTCTTCTTCCTCGGATTCTTATTTTGCTTTCATATTTTTATGGGCTTTAAAAGCAGCTTCTCTGTCTGTGGGTTTAGATTTTCCTATTCTCGTCTCATATGCAGTCAAAGAACCATGCATCTCATCCATACTAAAATAATTTAGATCTTTAGCTTCTTCTATAGCTGAAACTTTAGAATCAAATCTTTGGAAAAGAGATATTAATACCTTTTTTACGATGACAGAATTTTTGATTTCCTCGAGTCCTCTAATCGCATTAATGACTTCATTAACTCTTAGCATATATGCCTCTATGTTCTCATCGTCATTCATCTTTAATACTTCGAACTGAGCTCGATGTGTTTGTAACTTGGCCTCCTTGATCTTAACGTCTCCTTCATGAATGCTCCTCAGTTTGTCCTATATTTTTTTTGTCGTTTTACAACTCATAATATTTACCAGTTCACTGTCCACTAATCCGCACATGATAGCATTCTTTGCTTTTGATTCATTCTCAAATAGTTTCTTATCGGCAACATCGGTTGGAGAAGTGGTGGGTATTGTGTATCCACTATCTATTGGATCCCAAATGTCGTATCCCAAAGCACAAAGATATGTCTGCATATCGAGTCTCCAAAATACGTAATTAGTTTCGTCAAACAATGGTGCTTTGTTTGATGAGAAGCCTTCACCACCTGCCATTGTGTCACTTCCAAGATCACCCTAGTCGGTTAAGCTTGTTCAGGAACCTCGCTCTGATACCAATTGTTAGTCTCACAATGACACTAAGAGGGGGGGTGAATTAGTGTAGCTCTTTTAAAACTTAAATCTTCAACTCTTAAAGCTGAAATAATGAAAAATTGAAACCAAATAAAGCAAGTATAACAAGAGAACATCACACAACACAAGATGTATCGAGATTCACCGATTTGGCTACATCCTCAAAATGACTGTTTGGACTCCCATCCAAATCCAGCCTTTGCAAAGCACTAACTTTACAATCAATTTACCAGCACCCACTGGAAGAAGCACTAATCCCTGATTTATCTGCACCAACAGAAAGGAGCACCAACCCCTAATTTATCTGCACCAACAGAAAGGAGCACCAACATATTATGGCCTCTTTGAATGGCGTATTTAAAACCTCTAAAATTTTTTTGTTTCTCCTTCCATGACTGTTCGTTTTCTCCTTCCCTTGTGCATGCATGTGTTTTGGTTTCCAAAAAGGCTTTTTGTTTCTATTTTGTGGCCCTTCGTTTCCTTTTCTCCACATGGGCATGCGTCCGCTTCTTTCCATGTGTAACGACCATCTTAGATGATTTCAAATCATTAAATATTCCTTATGTAACGTTTTGTATTATTCATTGAATTTTCTCCTTATGCAACAAATTACCTTATTCAATCTTCGATTTATTCCTTATAGGTCCACGTCACTATGCAGTCTTCAGTTTCACTATCCTGGTGTTCATCACTAATATCAGACGCACTGTCAACTACTCTATTCCTTTGATGAAAATGCAACATGTCGCGATATCGTGACACTTTTGTTTCTCTACCTGCCTGCCTTTTTTGAGTCGTGAAAATGCAACATGTCGCGATATTGCGACACTTTTGTTTCTCTGCCTGCTTGCCCTTTTTGAGTCACGAAAATGCAACATGTCGCGATATCACGACACTTTTGTTTCTCTACCTGCCTGCCCTTTTTGAGTCACGAAAATGCTACATGTCATGATATTGCGACACTTTTTTCTTCTTGCTCTTTCTCTTTGCTTTGGACCGTGAAAATGCAACATGTCACGATATTGCGACACTTTTTTCTCCTTGCTCTTTCTCTTTGCTTTGGACTGCGAAAATGCAACATGTCGCGATATTGCGACACTTTTTTCTCCTTGCTCTTTCTCTTTGCTTTGGATCGTGAAAATGCAACATGTCACAATATCGCGACACTTTTTCTTTCTTGTTCTTTCTCTTCTCTTTTGTCCACAAAAATGCAACATGTCGCGATATCGCGACACTTTTTCTTTCTTGTTCTTTCTCTTCTCTTTTGGCCGCAAAAATGCAACATGTCGTGATATCGCGACACTTTTTTCTTTGCGGTGTTTTGTTTTTTCTTTGATCTTTAGCATATGGGCCACTTCGGTCTTCTTGGAAAATATGCAAAAATGTGGGTCCCCAATTTTGGGGTACGTTGTGGAGCAGCCACAACATGGCAATTTTTTAAACTTTGCACAAACAACCTATAACAACTTCACCCAAACATCAAAAACATCCTCATAAGCATTTATCATCACTGTACATACTCTGAATAACCTCTGAATTCCTGTCCACTGTATCAACCGATCTATCTGACTGTGTTGACAACAATGACAATACTATCACTGCATCTTGCTCAACATTTACTATGTTTTAGAGCTATTTACTATAAATTTCTCCTTCATAATAACTTTTACTGAAAGTTTCATAATCTAATTTGTTTACGGCTAAATTCCTTACTAACAAATAAGCTATGGTTATTTATTTATTTATTTTTAAACACAAATATCACAATAAATTAAAAGTTACATGAGGACATTTCCTTCAGGACTTCCTATGGTGAACATTTCTTAAATATAAGTTGGTACAGGTAATATTTGGTATAACATACCGTTAAAACATATTATTAGATGCATCAAAGACTTTTAAAATTGATATCAAATTAAACAAATTAAATTTTAGTACTAAAAGAGTACATCACAGTTAAGATTAGTACTAATATTTATAAGTTTTCCTCCATATCGACCTGCAATCCATTATTTGATCATTTAGGTTGTACAAATAATACGAAGCTCAGCACTCAGCACAGTGGCGATGATTGACTCTACTGTCAACTTGAGAATGCTATCAGAAATATACCGTTATCAGGCAAGACCACCAACGCAGATTCAAGGTGTCCCAAATATCTCATGACAACAAAGAATAGTAGGTTGTTTGTCTTAGGATGGGGTCAAAGCGGCCTTCTAATTCATGCATGCATACTAGCCCATCATACACTCAATTGATGCAAATTCCTGACATATAATATAGCTAGTTAAATTTTTTCTAATATTCACATAGCTTTTATCAATTTCAATTTTCATACATAGAGGAAATTACCATTGTAAGTATTAAGTTCATGTTATTTAACACTTCTATTAAGATGTAAGTATTAAGTACTCAAATTGCATACAACTACACATTAATAGGTCACACAAAATCCTAACCTAAAACAATTTAATTCCTCCTATTACGAGAACACCACCAACAATACGAAGCTTCCCATCCAAAAAGGTGATCTCCTTCCACTTTCTCATTTGGATTAAATAGGTGAAACAGATAAGGTTATGATTTACACCTGTAAAACTCATGCAAGAGTCTTGGCCTGAATCTTGCCAGGTGGTTTGTCGATGTGGTTATAGGCTTACCATACCATTCCATTATATTTATTATTTTCCATATTTATTATTATTTTATTGCTTATTTGGATTATTCACTTTTTACATTTTATAATTTACAACATTTATATTATTATCTATATATATTTATTTATATTATATATATGTAATTATTATTTATATATTATATTATATATATATATTTAAAAAAAGAAATATTTAAATACATCCCAAGACAAAATCCTACATGCAACTATATGAGTGCAACTACATGGACCACTGGTGGATGTACTGCTAGTAGGGTTCTTTGACCCTATAAACGGTGAATACTCTGTCGCTCATAATTTCCCCAACTTAAATTCCATCGAAAATATTTATCCACCATCAGGAGGAGGTACACTTTTCTTATATTGCTCTTTTACCAATGACACTTGCACCTGCAATCACAAGAAGATCAACACTACCATTTTCTTGCGATAAAGTAAAAATGCATTAAGCTAGATTTTGGGAGGGTTGTTACAGGTGTGGCATTGTTGATTTTCCTATTGTTTACCTAGGCTTGTCTTTGTTCATGGGAAGAATGTTGGAGAGCTATTAGGATTTGGTTGTGGAAATACTACATAAAAATCTTGCTAGCTAGAAAGGTGCTCTGTTGAGCCAAGCAAGGAAGATCCTCCTATTCAAGACCACGTTATAGAGCACATATTTATATTTCATGTCAGTTTTTATGCTCCCTGTGAAGGTTTTAATTAATCTAGAATGCATTAAAAAACCTTCCTCTGGGTTGGGTATAAAGATCATAGAAAATTATCGGTCGTAATAGCTTACATTTAATTTATCAATCCAAGGGTAAATCAAGGTTAGATTTAAAGAATAGCAATCCATTATATATTATACCATGGGGATCAATGCTAAGCTTAGTTTAGATTTCTGTTCAATTTTAGGTGTTTGTAGAAAAATAAATAAACATAAATTAAATTGCGTAAATATGGAAATAGAATTATTCTAACATTAATTGGCTATTGATGAGTTTAAATATTAGTGAGTTTAACTATAAATTACTACCTACTGATGAGGTGATATATTGGTGAGGATTCTCGTGCAGTTAGTTTTATTTATCTATTCTAACTTTATATTTTATAAAAATACAATTCATTTTATTCTATATTCTAAGGTTAATTAACTATTTCTAACCTATTGTAGGGGCGAGAGCTTAGGTACTGGATATAGGAGTGGGATCTACCTCCTAGAATATAGTGTAAGTCTTTCTCCTCTAGTTTACTTTATCTCAATAACTAAAATGTATAACTATTCCTAACATGATTTTATTCCATGTATGTAGGAATATATAGTTACAATTACATAAATGAAATTAAATTACAAATACAAATGACATAGTTACTATATGCAAAGAATGAAGTGCTACTTTTATTGTTGGTGATTCAAACGTACATGCTGACATAGTTCTTCAAAAAGTTTCAACATTAGAACATTAGGCAATTCAACATTAGCTATTTCTCAATTAGACATTTTCAAAGGTCTGTCTATGTAATATATGTTATGACTTGTACAATTTTAAATAAACTCTTCCACATATTTTGGCATGTGGAGCTTGTGGACTTATGATGCAATAACTATGTCCTAACCAAAATAATCTAAACTAATACATTCCTATTCCTGCTTGGACTTGGTAAACCTCTTGAATGGTCCAAGTGGCAATATGTAAGCTAACTTAACAAAGAAACACTAACTTTGATATTTTGCAAGATATACAATATAATAAAATATCCTTTATTCCATGAAAAGGTTTAACAATATTGCGTCTAAATCTAATAAACCTACCAATAGTTAGATTACACAACTTTATTGAATAAAGTTATAACGACTTTATTAATCACAATATCCCATGTGAAGAATACATGATAAATCAAATATTATGTTGACTAGAAATACTTGGCTGCCGTGTGAAAATGATGTAGCATGCAACATTAGTCAACAAACTTAATCATCCTTTGGTAACTTCTAGTAAAAATCCTTCAGTAACATACTTCAATAGCTACCATCTGTAACGTACTTCGGTAACTATCTTCCATAACATGCTTCAACTACCATCTTCTGTAATAGTAATGTACCACTATTCTATCATCGTGCCTTAAGCTTCCTACATCTTTTGTTCTTACGTCCATATATTCATGTCCAAGGTGTATCCTAAAGCTTGAACTAGTTGCATCGTTCATATATGGAACATTATTCAACACCTTGCCTGCATAATTACGCTTAACTCGGATGTATTTTACATAAAATAAATAATTTATTAGATTAATTGCATTTATCCTTTTAATGAAAAATTACAGAAATATACAACAATAACTTATATAAAATATATTGTAATCATTAATTTAAACATAAGAATGAAATATTCTTTTACAAAAATATATGCCAAATATCCTCATCATTTTCTCCCAAACTGAAATCTATGCATGTCCTCATACATATGGAGAAATAAGATAAACATAATATGACAATTTCTACACATATATCATATGTCAACATCTAGATATTTGCAAATAAAAGAAAGATTAAATTGTATCAAAATTCATACTGTCTTTCCATGTTGTCTTTTCAGAAAATTATTTGTAATTCACAAAACAAGACATCTTAATTATTTAAGAATGAACAGACAAACATCAGACATAATTTCTAGAAAAGAATCATTAATACTAAGAAATGAAGATTTCCAAAAATACGTAGAACATAAGCCAACATATTACATAATTCTAATCAAATAACTGAAGATAAAACATTCCAGATAATAACACAACTATACATAACTTTATCAGAAAATGATAATAAAAAAAATGATGTATCTTTTATACTATTTTTCAGAGAACAGTTCTGTAAAAGTATATTATCAGAATGGTTTCTTAATAAGAAAAAAAAAACATTCTTCAAATTATTTTCCACAATCTCATATAAAACATCAAACATTATTTGTACATACTATTTTTAAAACATAAAACATTTATATACAACATCATCAACATCAAAATATTTATGTATATGATTAAAATAATTACAGATAAAACATCAACATTCTACAAATAATAATAATAATATATCAATATAAAAGTTTGTATAAAATAATTTAACAGTTTTTGCTTTGCAGTTCATCCGACTTGTGCTCATCGGGTAGAGATCCGTGAAGATGGTGGTCTCAATTGCGATAACCTGCATTCCCTTTTCGCTTTTTGTACCTATTCTTTGGCTTTCCGTTCACCCACTGTTGTCTCAACCATGATAGTCTTGAGATGCTCAACTTCATGAGAATATTCTTCTTCTTTGTGTCCTACATCTAAGAAGACGAAAGTTCCTCAACTTATGTAATAATATTATTTATCATTGCATTGATTTCTAGGGGCATCCTGACATTCAAGACAAGATTCCCTGGTGCGATTCCTATCTTGGTGGGAGAAACTGATTTCTTAGGTTGATTTTGCTACGTCAGGCTGATGAGCTGGTGGGGAATTTCTTCTTCAAGGAGTTTAAAAAAGTCAGTGGGCTTATTTGTATGGGTTGCTTTGCTAAAATTCACTGACTTTTTTTGCTTTTTACTAGGTGTGGAACTTTTGTTTGAAGAAACAACGATAGGTGGTGGTCAGTTAAAAAAATCAATGGGTTTCGTCACCCTATCCACTAAAAGCTATTTAATTATGTCTATCTAAAGGGTAAGGGCTCTCTGAATCTATTTAGAATACTCTATGAAATCCTCTCACAACTTGTCAATTTTTATCTGTAAGATAATATTTTATACCTAAATGTGAGACATGATTTTGGCAGTCAAATCACGTTTAGGTAAATTAGACTCATGCTCTGATGTATCCTTTGTCTTATGAGTTTTGATAGTCTTTTTTTAATGCCTAATTTTTGAATTGGTTGGTTTAATATTTTTAGCAGATTGAAATTTATGTTTTGGACTGTCAAGTTCTTCCTCCTAAATATCGGACTCATGTTCATCTTTAGTTGAATCATCTTCTTCAAACTCATTCTCAGTGGATTCAGAGTACTTCGACAAGTTAGATTCATCCACTATTTGATTCCATGCAACTTTGACTTCATGAGCTTTCTTTAAAACTATTAACTTAATCATGTTGTGATGTGCAAGTAGGTGTAATTTAGGTTTTTCTTGGGGATTTTTAGGCTTAACCTACAAAAATGTAGATTTTAACGATTGAAACAAGAAGGTAGATTGATAACACTGTCACTATTTTCATGAAACTTCAAATTCATTAACATACGAAGATAGTAAGTTGTGCAGGTAGACATACGTCCTTATAGGGTAAATAACTTAATAATCAAGACGAATGCTTCCTACCATAAGAGGGGGAGTGAAGAAGTAGACACACTCTTAATCCAACCCTCCTTATCTTAGATAATAATACATTTCTCACCAAATTTAGCTACTAGTTGGGTATCACTTTTAGA
The DNA here is from genome assembly GCA_028583015.1 of Wollemia nobilis. Taxonomy (NCBI): domain Eukaryota; kingdom Viridiplantae; phylum Streptophyta; class Pinopsida; order Araucariales; family Araucariaceae; genus Wollemia; species Wollemia nobilis. The sequence goes on from JAQPPZ010001870.1 coordinate 3,259,258, forward strand.
GGGGGTTTTGTAGTATGGTAACCCTACTTTTGGTAGACCCAATACCTTAGAAATTAAACTAGGTTTAAGATCAAATTGAGTACCTCAAAATTGGGTGGTCATCCTATCACGGTCACAATTTAGGATAAAATGTTTAGCCACCCCCTGGTCGTGTCCTCTAAATTTTGTGAGGGCCTCCCACCATCTGGCTCTTTGGAATAACTCGATTACAGAATCACTAGGATTTTAGGTTTCAACCGAGGATAGTTCACTGCATTTCTAAAACATAGAGCGAGGCATAGTGGATTTTAGGGTTTTTAGGGTAGAAAGGGTAGGTAGAGATTTTTTTTTTTAGAAATTTCAAATATTTTATAAACTGAAAACCCTACAAATATTTCAATAACAAAACTAAATTTGTTTTACAATTCTGCGGAGTATTTATTTTCTTGAAAACGTAAAACAAAATTGAAATATTTTTTTCATAAACCTGTTTTAATGGTAAACCCATAAAAATTATTGACAAAACCATTTTTAATTCCTCCTAATTCTCTGCACACCCTCTACATTTTTACTTTAATATCCCTTAATTCATGTGCAGTAAAGAAATAAAAATGATTTGTGACAGTAGTAACAATAAACATATTTTACCTATCGTTTTCGGTATTATTTTGCCACCTTTCCTATGTCGTCAAAGAAACTATCCTTTTGCTTGCACAATTTTTGAAATTCTAAAGCTCACCACCATTTAATAGAAGAACTCAACAATTTTCACCAAAAAAACTAGGAAATTTTACTTAGGATCGAGTTACAGAGGGGTGTTAGTGATTTCGAGCGGCTCTCTATGGAGGAGATGATTTAGGTTAATTTTACTTTGCATGGCTACATGCAGAGATTGTATATCATCGATAAACCTATCCATCAGGGGTGATTGATCTAACTCCTATTGACAGTGGGGACCATTTACCCTAAAATCATCGACAATAGGAAATGCTTTAAGGTTTGGCAATCTTCATCCATCAATTTAGATTTTAATTGATAGCCTGCACTTAGATCCATGTCCTGATGTGTTATTCACCAATGAGGGCCATGCGTCGATGATCGTGTCATTCCCATGAAACTTCTAGACCTGTCGTGTTTTTCCTTGCATCATGACCCTTCATTTAAATTTCAATCAAGGGCTGGTATTGCTTATTCACATCATATTTTGCAATTGGCAGAGGAAATCCACCTGTCTCACCACAATATGGGTCCTTGGGCGGTCTATTTTTGCTTGGTGCCAACCCTACCCACCATTTTGCATGGCGAGGTGGATTTTACCTACCACGTATTATAATTTTTGTCTCCTGCTCGATAGAATAAAAATATTATTTTAATCATTCCCTTATGCCATGTTTCATCTTATGTGGTAATTTATTGTCGATGCAACCAAGTGGATTGGTCCACATCCTCATTTATGCACACGCTCTAATAAAACATTGTCATTCTCATTTTTGACCTTGAGAACGACTGCATCTTCAATAAGAATTTTAAATTTTAATCGACACTTGACATTCGTTTGTATGGGCACGTCATAAGAGGTGACATGTGGCATTGGTTAATTTTACATGTCATTAAGAGGGCTTAATTTTTTCTTTTTTTGGTTGTCTTGTCCCCCTTAATTGATTTAAAACATTACATCCAAGTTTCCCTTAAAGTCTTTGTTGGCGCACCCTTATTACTTATCCTAGCATTTCTTGAATTTCCACGTGTCTCACTTGGCCTAGCCGATTCTAAATTTTGACACTTAGAATATTTGTGATATATGTTTATGGATGACGTCTATAGATGATGCTTACAAAATATTGTTACTGATGATACCTACAAAAATTATTTACATAGAAGATTGTTACTGATGATATTTATGAAAAACACTTACGTAAGACTTCTACAAAAGACCTATATGGAAGACATCTATGGAAGACACCTATAGAAGATATCTACAGAAAACCTCTACAAAAGACATCTACAGAATATACCTACAGAAGATGCCTATGGAAGAAACCTATGAAAGATACCTACAGAAGACAAGTACGAAATACATCTATAGAATATACCTATGGAAGGCATCTACAGAAGACGTCTACAGAACTATAGTTTCTAAATTTTGAGACAATACTTTACCTATTTCTCCCCTCCCCAAACTGTATTGTGAACTTTATATACCTCTATTTATCCCCCCCAAACTATAATTTTGTCTATATAGCCAAAAAAATATGAAGGGTGTTTTATTTATATTGATGGATAATATAATAATAAGTTTTATTCATGGGGGTTTATTATAATTTTTGTGATTGTGCTTCCTAAATTTCATTAAGGAGTAACCAAGTGAGAGAAATATAATGATTATAAAGTGTGATATCAGTCATCAATGTATACAAAAATAGATATCTATCAAATACTTGGAGTATTTTCAAAAAATAGAATAGATATTCAGATGTTATGATGGCTTCTATAAAAAGATACAAGATTTCGAGAGATAAAAGCCATATTTTGGTAGGAGAAAATGAACTGTAAGAATTTTCTTTTGAATTTTTCCTGCTTAGGATATTATAGAGTTATTTCTCAAAAACTTAAAACATCTTAGTGATTTTTAAACAATTTCATCTATTCATTTCACAAATCACTATTTTTTTTGGTAAATTAAGTTGAATTAAAAGTGGGTTTTTATCAAGGATCCCAAAAATTGATTACATCAAACTGCAAGAGGAATAATCCAAGGATGGAAATTAGGAAAGTCTTGAGGAAAGCCTTGAGGAACACCTTCAGGAAAGCATTCAGGAAGGTAGTGAGGAAAAAAATGTGGAACAAAATTTGAAAATCCCGCTAGGCAGGAAAGGAGAAGGCGGTAGAAGAAAACAAAAAACCCATCTAAAATCAAAATTAAAAATTTCCAAAGGTGGGAAAAGAAAATAGGCACCTAAATTTAAATTTGAAACATCCCAGGGGTGGGAAAAGGAAATAGACAGCAAACCACCCATGGGAAATCAGAAAGCATGAAAGATACAACTTCCCATGCAGGGGAAAACTAGACAGAAGTAGAAAAACCACCTTGCACCAAAGGGTGGAGTAGAGGAACTACTATTATAGAAAATCCCACGTAAAAAAGGATAAGAAGTAAGCAGGGATGCTTTAGGATCACTCGAATAGAGAAAAAACTAAATCCCTTGCGAGCCTAAAAGGTGGAACAACCAACAGAGGATTTATTTAGGCCACAAAATCATTAAGCATTGAATCACAAGCCTGGAAAGTGGGTCAACATACTGAGGAAATCCATAGGCCATGAAGTCCTCATGCAATGAAGAAGGAAGCCTTCAAGGATGCCAACCCAGTAGAGGAAGCAACAAAATTAGAACAACACACCATAGGAAAAATATGGGAAAGTTCCCAAGGAACCCAAGAGGAAGGAGTCACGAGGAAGCCCAGTTGCAGATGATAAAGCCCAGACAGAAAGGATGCAGCCAAAAATTCCAAACAACCTTTAGAACTACCACCAAATAACTTTAGGGAAATAGATGAGGAAGTCCTGCAAGGAAATAATAGTAAGGAAACCAGAGGTTATCCTAGGCAGGCCACGGAAGAAATTGAAATCCTGATGGACCCACAACATCAATCCCAAAGAGTAAAGTCATAGAAGAAAGAACATGGTCCTCCCTAAGATCAAAAGGATGTTATGCAAAACTGTTCATGAAGCCACTTTCCTAAAGCTCCAACATTTTGTAACTGAAGAACCTCCAAGGGCAAAAATCAAGAAGACACCTAAAAAACCTAGGAAAAACTGGGAAATCCAAGGGAAAAATCCTTGAACAACCCGAAAACATTTTAGGACCCAATCACCAGAGGAAAACCCCACTAAAGGGAAAGAAAAGAGGTAGAACATTGGATCAGTGATCTCCCTCCCCAAGGAGATCATCTACAACACCATCCTGCCAATAAGGAAGGGTTAAGGAAGTGCCAAGGAAGTTGGAACAGGATCAAGGACCTGGGATATGGCCAAGGAAGGGATGCAAGGAAGTGGAATAGGAATTCCATATGAAGTCACCTACAGAGACACCCCCATTTCACAAATCATTATGGTGTTAATGTTATCCTAATGTTTTCAAGCTTCCTCAAGGACCAACTATGTGTGTAGTGAGTATTCATTTACCATTATGAGTGAGGATTGAGTAACAAAAAATATCACTTATGCCAACAAGCTAGCTTATCTATGAGCATCCATAGGTATTGTCTAAACTTAGTGCTTCTATGTAATGATAATTTAATGGAGAGTACCCCATGGTGTTCAAGATACTAAGAATTCTAGGGATTCAAGCTCTTCTACCCTTATTTAACTTTTCTTTGGGATACTTGCTCATTTTGAGAGGGATCAAAGGATTTTTATTGCTTTTTGGGGTTCTTGCCTATTTTTATAAGAAGTAAGAAGATACTTTTTTGGTATACTTGCTTGATTAGATGAGGAGCAAGGGATTTTTTTTGGAGTAAGAATTTTGGGGAATTGGATTCCCAACCACTCTATCAAAGTCCTGATGGGAATTTGATCCCATCCTTACTATTCTTCTCTTTTTTGGGGGGGATGAAGGGTGAGCTTGTCCTTTTGCCAATTCAATAGTACTCTAGACCATGCACATAGATGGATAAGCAAGAGAAAATTTTAACTTATAGCAATAGTAATACGTGAGTCAATCTCTCCACATGTCACAATATTTTTATATGTTCAAATATGTGTAGCCCAAGAAAAAGTTTGATTGACTAGGAATAACTTACAACATCAAAATATTGTTTGAATTTTAATGAAAATTGCTCAAAAAACTAATGCTATTTTAGTAATTGAAAAACATCCAGATTTTATCTAGCAAACAAAGTATTATACAACATATAATAGTCATTTTTGACAAGCTTTTTAAAAAATTACCTTTTTGGTATTTTTGAAACATTGAGACTGAAAATTGATGAGAATAAGATAGAAATATACAAATATAGAAACTTCATGATGAAAAAAATGAAGCATAGTATTTTTTTTATATTAATTGAGAGAGAAATTTTTATTCAATAATGGTTGATTGTAGTTCATAAATGCACTGCAATTCGGATTGTTGCTTAAGATGGTGTATGAATTCCTCTTTAGATAATGGATTCTTATAAATTTTAAGCCTATGGCTATTCACTAGTAGTTTTATTGTTGAATCATATATAGTATTAAGCTTGACTGTACTAGTTTTGAATATCTCTTTGATTTCATAGGGTCCTAGCCATCTGGACCTTAGCTTACCTTGAAAGTCTTGGTAACGAGAATTAAACAACAAAGCCCAATATCCTAATTTGAATGTGCATGGTACAATGTGTTTATCATACCATTTATTTCATTGTTGTTGGGTTATTTCAGTCCTATGTAATACCTCTAGTCTCCTTTCATCTAGAATGTTTAACTTTTCAAGTCTAGCTTTTTGTGCCTTATCCTAATTTACATCAAGTTATACCATTATGCGAAGAGTTTCTATCTCAAATTCTATGGGTATGATAGCTTATTTCCCATAGACCATTTCATAAGGTGATAATCCTATGGTGATTTTCCAAGTTGTATTGTATGTCCATACAACTTATTTTAATAATTTTCCCAATCACCCTTATTAACAATTACGGTTTTTGTAATGATCTTTTCAAGTTATCTGTTCGTAACTTCTACTTGTCCATTGGCTTGAGGGTGATATGGTGAGGTTTTCTTATGTTTTATTTTATAAGTTTTAAAAAAAATATTCAATCACATTAGAGACAAATTGGGTTCCATGATCTGAAACTAACTCTCTAGGTCCTCCAAAGTGTTGCATAATATTTTCATAAAGGAAATCAACAACTAGTTTTGCTTGCACTCATGGTAAAGCTTTAACTTCAGCACACTTAGTAACATAATACGTACATGAAATTATGTGTATTGCCTTCACTTGGAAGGTCTATTTTTCCACCAAAGTCAATTCCCAATTTCTCGAATGGTTCAAGTACTACTTGCAGAACCAAAGGCATTTCCATCGAAGGGGTAGGCTTACTAGCTCTTTGACAAGCGTCACATCTATCAATAAATTTATGGACATATTTATTCATGGTAGGCCAAAATTAACTAATTTGAAGTATTTTACTGAATGTACTTTGGGTGGCATAATGGCCTCCATAGGGTTCTTCATGTGCTACCCAAATAATGTCGTATACATCATATTATTGCACACATATCCTAATTACTTGGTCAGGACATCTTCTAAACAAGACTCCATGAATCCACATGTAAGGAATTCTTTGATGAATCAATTTCCTACACTCATGTGGTGTATTGTTTTGAGGCATATTTCATGCTACTAAGTAAGTTACAATATCAGCATACCAAGGGGTAAAAATAGAAAGAGCAAACAAATGTTCATCTAGGAAATTATCAGGAATTAACTCGTCATCATAAAATATTTGCATATGAGATAGGTTATCTGCGATGACATTATATTTTCATGCCTTATCTATAATCGTTACATTGAACTCTTGTAGCAAAAGAAGCCATCTAACCATTCTATCTCCTACTGTTGCTTTTTTTCATTAAGTATTTAATGGTAGAGTGATAACTGTGAATGAATACTTCATACCCTCTTATGTAATATTTAAATTTATTAATGGCATGGACCACATATAAAAATTATTTTTCAGTAACAATGTAATTAATCTTGGCTCCATGCAAATTTTTACTTACATAATAGATGACATAAGGTATTTTGTTCTCAACTTGTTGTAATATTGATCCTATTGCGTAACCCAAAAGGTAAGACTTTATAAGCATAGGTGCCTATTGGACATGTGAAGGTTATCTTTTCCTCATATTTCTTAGCAATGGAAACTTGATTATAGCCACTAAAATCATCTAGAAAGCATAAATATTTCTTCCCAGCCAATGTATCAAGAACTTGATCAATGAATGGCAAGAGAAAATAATATTTTTTTATTACCTTGTTTAATTCTCTATAGTCCATGCAAATCCTCCATTTGCCATTTTTTTTAGGGACTATCACAAGAGGCGACACCCATTAACTGTCAAAAATTGGATATATAAATCCTGCCTTCAAGAGTTTAATGATTTCTTCCTAAACCATGTCTTTCATAGCCGGATTCAATCTTCTTTGAGGTTGTCTTATTGGATAACATCCTTCTTGGATAAAAATACGATGGGTACAAACATTTGGATGTATCCCTTTCATATCCTCATAGTTCCATGCGAATGTTGATTGATATTCTTTAAGCACATCTATTAGTTGTGACTCTTGTATTCTTGTGAGCTCATCACTAATATTCAAGGTCCTTCCTAGTGTGATATCTATTTGCTTACATTTCTCTGTGTTTGCATCTATTCCCATTATCTCATGTTCAAGAACATTTAAGTAACATTCATATGGTGTCACTTGTTGATACTGACTTGTGCTTACTTCATTAATAGCCATGGTGGATTCAAATGATAAATCATTGTCTTGACCTTGATCCTTATTTTGATTCCCTAACAATAATGGTAATGGTCCCTCGACATCTTGTTGAATATGTTCACTCAGAATATTTATTTATAAGGTTTGGATTTCATCAAAATCATGAGGGAAATCATACCACAATTTCTTTGGAAACTCATCTTCTATTGTTGATTCAGTAAATAGGCTAAGGTCTTTAGTATTTTACCATCATAAATAGTCATATTTCCCATTCTACAACTGATGTAAGCATCCACTGTTGCAAGCCATGGGTGCCCTAAAATTAAGGAATGAACCCCTAAATTTTTATTAGGTTGTAATACTATAAATTCTATAGGGTATTCCCATGAACTTACGAAGACTATAACGTCTTCTAATTTTCCCTTTGGCTTAACAGTAGACCTATCTACGAGTTGGAGTACAATAGAAGTTGATTGCAATTTATGTAACCCTAAATATTTTGTTGTCTCTTTAGTCATGATATTAATAACAGCTCCTAAATCGACCAAGATATTTTGCAAGGCTATGTCATCAATGTGCACCATGAGTATAGGTATTATAGGATCTGTGTACTTTAGTAATAACCTACCTCCCATTATTATCTCAAACAATTGTCCAATGACTTGAATAGTTTGGGCTTCATTCTTACTTTTCCTTCTTGAATTTGTACACATGTTTTTAATGAGCTTGGAATAGATGGGTATATCCCTGATAGATTGTAACAAAGGGATATTTATAGTAATATTTTCTAATTTATAAAGGAATTTAAATGTTGGCTTAAGTGGTTCTTTTGGTATTTCTAGTCTTTGAGGAAAAGGTATCTCTACTTCCTTCCTTTGAGGAATTTGGATTTCTTGTTGTTTTGTTGGAATGTTTGCTGGTGAATTTTATATTTCCTTTTCATTGTTATCCTCCTTTTTCAAAAAAATATGTAGTGGTATTTTCAAGCTCTGTGAGAGTTACATTGTTTTCCAACACTTTTCCTGATCTCAATTGAATTTGTTGACAAGGTACTACAAATATAGAACATGTCTCACTAGTTTCATAGGCTTGTTGAATGTTCTTGTTGTTAGGATTATGAGCTGATTGAGCTGAAATAGGAGGTTGATTAGGAGGATTATTATTATTAACTGTAGGTGGAAGAAGTCTATTTTGAGGGGCTTGTCCCTTAAATTGATTTTCAAAGTTTTGTTGTTGCGACGGATTTTGAGACCAACCAGACCCTCCCTGGTTATATTGGCCACTAGTATTCCAATTATTATGATTGGGTATTCCTTGATTCCATGGTGGATTTCCATAGGTATTGGCCATTAATTGGGTCCATGGAGGTGTGTTCCAATCTTGATTGTTTGAATAAGAATTTTAATTTGCCCAGTTTTGTGTATTAGACCATTGATTAGGCCTTTGCGAGTTGGAATAACTAGGTTTGACCAATTTGGTGGTCCATTGAATGGTCCATTCCATATTTGGGCTACAAAATAAATGTCTTCTGCCTCTTCAACTTCAGGTTTCTTAATGGAAACTTTAACAGTGGAGATGTATTTGCAGTTTTTAGTTTTGTGACCTTTATCATAAATTTTACAAGTAGCAATATTGGAGATGTTGGTAATGTTAAGAGGACATTCCCTTAGATTGTACTTTTTCCTACATCTATGGCAGTAAATTTCTTCACTTCTTGTCCCTTTGGATTTTTATCCATTAAATCCAGATATGTAGTCAAGGTACTTAACAAATCAGTTTTAAACCCTTCCAACATGTGTCCAATTTTTACTCTCGTCACTCCTCTAGTAGATGTGTACTTGTTACTCCTTAGAGGTTTGTTTCTTGAATAGTTTCTGCAAACATTCACAATCTTCTAAAATTTCATAATATTGATATCTCATTTTTCCATGATATTTAAAACCTCAAGGACATCCTCCTTTAGTCCCTTTAAAAATAGTTCTTTTAACATTTCTTCATCATGGTATATATTTACCCTAGAACCAACAAATAGAAATCTCTCAAGGTAATACTCCAAAGATTCTTCTTATTTTTGATTCATGCAGAATAATTCTGCTTTCTTATCCCTAAATTTACAGTAATCCTGATATCATTCAAGGAATAAATCTTTTAATCCATGTTCTCCATCCCATTGATTACAAACATTTTCTCCAAGATCCATGAACCATATTAAAGCTGCATATTTAAGAGTAGAGGGAAATAACCTTAACTTTTGTTCATCGGTAGTGTAAAAGTAAGCTTGACACACTACTTCAAATTCGAATAGAAAAGCATATAGATCTTCATTTGGTTTTCCATGGAGGGTGGGTAATACAAAAATAAAGACTAACTTAGGTTCTCTTGTTGTCCCATCTATATAATATTGGGAAGGCAAATGTCTTCCTCTATCTATTTCTTCTTTGGTCTATATTCTAACTTTGTTCATTCCCCCTTTGGTTCTCGTCTTCTTCTTCTTGCCCACTTTATTGGTAATCCATGGCTGAATATAAGATCTCAATAATTGGATCAGGTATGGATTCAGTAAATATAGAAGAAGGATCTATGTGATTGTCAAATTATAGTTTAGGTAATGTTGAGCAAGGTGCAGCAAAAGTATTGTCATTGTTGTCAACACAGACAGATAGATCAGTTGATGCAGTTGAAGCAGGATCAGTTGATGCAGTTGAAGCAGTGGACAGGAGTTCAGAGATCAGTCAGATCATGTACAATGAAATTCCAAGAAAACAGAAGTGACCCAGATCCAAAAAATCAAAGAAAAAGACAAGTAAGAAAACTGTCGCGATATCGCGACATGTTTTCTGTCGTGATATCGCGACAGGTTGAGAAGTTAGAAGGCAGAAAGAAAAACGTCATGATTTCATGACATATCGAAGGAGAGAGAAGGTTTAAGAAGCAAGAAAATTGTCATGATTTCGTGACATGGACGAGGAGAGAGAAGGCACAAAGAAAATTGTCACGATTTCATGACATGGACGAGGAGAGAGAAGGCGCAAGGAAAACTGTCACGATTTCGTGACATGTTGCAAGCAAAGAAGCCAAGTGGAAAAACTGTCACGATTTCATGACATGTTGGAAGCAAAGAAGGCAAGTGAGAAAGTTGTCATGATTTCATGACATATTGGCAGAAAAGAAAGCAAGTAGAAAAACTGTCACGATTTCGTGACATGTTCGGAGAAGAAGCGCTTGCAAGAAAAAGTGTCACGATTTCATGACAAGTTCGAAGAAGAAGCGCTAAGGAGAAAAAGTGTCACGATTTCGTGACAAGTTGCAAGAAGAAGCGCCAAGGAGAAAAAGTGTCACGATTTCGTGACATGTCAGGTTTTCATGACTCGACGGGAAGAAAAGCGCTAAGGAGAAAAAGTGTCATGATTTCGTGACAAGTTCCAAGGAGAAGTGCCAAGGAGAGAAGATGTCACGATTTCATGACAGGATCGAAGAGAAAGTGCCAAGGAGAGAAGATGTCACGATTTCATGACAGGGTCGAAGAGAAGTGCAAGGAAGAGAAAGATGTCACGATTTCGTGACATGTTCCATTTTCGCTGGCCAAAGACAGAAAAGGCACAAGGCAGAGAAAGTGTCACGATTTCGTGACATGTTCCGTTTTCGCGAGCGAAAGGAAGAAAAGGCACAAGGAAGAGAAAGATGTCACGATTTCGTGACATGTTCCATTTTCACGAGCGAAAGGCAGAAAAGGCACAAGGCAGCGAAGATGTCACGATTTCGTGACATGTTCCATTTTCGCGGGCAGAAGGCAGAAAAGGCACAAGGCAGCGAAGATGTCATGATTTCGTGACATGTTCCATTTTCATGGGCAAAAGGCAGAAAAGGCACAAGGCAGCGAAGATGTCACGATTTCGTGACATGTTCCATTTTCACGATGGCAAGACAGAAGGAGAGCAAGGAGGCCGAGAATGTCATGATTTCGTGACATGCTATTTTTTTGCGTGTTAAAGCCGAGAAGGGCAGAAAGAGACAGAAGTGTCACGATTTCATGACAGGCCGCAACTGCACGATAACAGACTGTTAACTGGCACAAAACGATAGTTAAAGTGGCAGTTGTAGAAGAATAGCATGCAGCCAAATTAAGAAGAGTTAACTGTAGTAAAAGCGATAGTTACAGATGCATTTACAGATAGAAATCATGCAGCTATTTTAAGAACAGACAAAAAGGAGAAATCGAACATCGTATAAATAGAATCAAAAAATGCATGCATGCACAGAAAATAAACGAACAGTCATGGTAAAGGTTTAAATTGCATGTAACGTATTTTAACGAAATGATGGTTCTATAAATAAAAAGGGAGTTACATAAAGAGACAGTTACAGTTGACAAGTGGCATAAAATATTATTAAAGAAATAGTTACGGGTTGCATGCGCAAATATGATAGCTAAAAATAAAAATAGAACTCGGTTATAAAAGCAGATTTGCGTGAAGAATATGTTGCTGCTGTAATTGTGAAAGTGCTGCCGAAAGAGGGTGAGAAGAGTGCTGTAAGAGAGAAACAAGCTGAGCAGTGAGTAATTACTGTGTTTTAAATTGGAGACCAGTCAGGGTCTTGTAATAGTGAAGGCATTTGTATGTCATTGATATAACTTTCAAATCTGTGATTCAAGTTGGTGCTTGGATAGGGGTTGGTGCTCCTTTCTGTAGGTGCAGATAAATCAGGGGTTGGTGCTCCTTCCAGTGGGTGCTGGTAAATAGATTGTAAAATTGGTGTTTTGCAAAGGCTGGATTTGGACCGTAGTCCAAGCAGTCATTCTTGAGGAGTAGCCAAATTGGTGAACCTCGTTACATTGTGTGTTGTGGTGTGCTCTCTTGTGTTTACTGCTTTATCTATTTTTAGTTCTCTTTGCTTCAATTTTAAGAATTGCAGATCAAAATTTTTAGCTACACTGATTCACCCCCCCCTCTTAGTGTCATTGTGAGAATATCAATTGGTATCAGAGCAAGGTTCCTGAACAAGCTTAATCAGCCTAAGGTGATCTTGGAAGGAACACAATGGCAGGTAGTGAAGGTTTCTCATCAAACAAAGCTCCTCTGTTCAATGGAACTAATTACTCATTCTGGAGACTCGGGATGCAGACATATCTGAGTGCTTTAGGATACGACATTTGGGAGTCAGTAGAAAGTGGATACACAACACCCACTACTCCTCCAACAGATGCTGTCGATAAGAAACTGTCTGAGAATAACTCCAAAGCAAAGAATGCAATAATGTGTGGGCTAGTAGACAATGAACTGATAAGGGTCATGAGCTGTAAATCGGCAAAAGACATATGGGACAAACTGAAAAGCATTCATGAAGGAGACAACAAGATCAAGGAAGCCAAACTGCAAACTCATCGAGCTCAGTTCGAGGCATTACAAATGAATGACGAAGAGAACATTGAGACCTATATGCTGAGAGTCAATGGAGTCATTAATGCAATCAGAGGACTCGGCGAAGAGATCGAAGATGCAATTGTCATGAAAAAGGTACTTAGAACTCTTCACAAAAGATTTAATTCTAAAGTTTCTGCAATAGAAGAGGCTAAAGATCTAAACAATTTTAGCATGGACGAGATGCATGGTTCCTTGACCGCATACGAAATGAGAATAGGACAAACTAAGCCCATAGACAAAGAAGCTGCTTTTAAAGCACACAAGAATACAAAAGCTAAACAAGAATCTGAGGTTGAAGAGACATCGGATGAAACAGAAGCCAACTTTGTTCGAAAACTTACAAAAGGAAAAGGAAAATATAGAGGAAAGTTGCCATTTAAGTGTTTCAATTGTGGAGGGGTCGGTCACTTTGCAGCTAAGTGTCCCATGAATGAGAAAACCAAAAGTAATGAAGGGTCACACCAAGAAAGAAGTGACTGGAAAAAGAAACCAAACTTCAAGAAAAGCAATTTTAAAAAGAAAAGTTTCATATCCAAGAATGTCAGCTCTTCTGAAGATAGCTCAGGTGAAGATTCTGAAGAAGAAACAGGTGAAGCTCTGTTCATGGCATTTGAAGAAGCAAAAACAGAAGAAAAATAGGAAGATGATACAAAAAATAAGGATGAGGCTGAAGTTTATCTGGAAGGTGAGTTGGTTGCGGCACTTAAAGAGTTGAAGTCAGAAAGGAAAAAGAATAATAAAGTCTCAAGAAAGCTTGAAGATGCGAATGACATAATAAACAGTTTAAAAGTACAGACAGAAGAATTTAAGAAAATGTCTGAAGAACTTGAAGTACAGTTAACCATGAGAATAGATGAGTGCAACAAACTAGAAGAAGAGATTGTTATTTTAAGAATGCGGCTAGAAGAAAAGAATAAAAAATTGAGCTGCTATCACAAACTTGAAGGAAGTTCTGCAAAGCTTGAAAAGATTATAAATAGTCAGAGGACTACAGACATCAAGTTTGGCTTGGGGTTTGTCGAAGGAGAATCATCAAGTGGATCAAAGGCCATAACTGTAGAACCAGTAAAGAAAGAGGATAAAATCAAGGTTGACCAAAGAAAAATGAATCTTGCAAAAGAAAGCAACAATGGCAGGCACGAGAAGACTGTTGACAATGAGGGATTCACAAAAGTCACTCATCAAAGGAGAAGAAAATTTGTGGCTCCTTCTACAAATTGGCAAAGACCAACTCCCAGGTTCAATCATTCTTTTTCTCGGTTATTGTTTTAAATGCAATACTTACGGTCATAAGATTTCAGACTGCATTTATAATATAGGACAAAGAAATTTTTTCTAGTAGAAATGTATTTTCACCCTTGATAGATTATGCAGTAGAATGCTATAACTGTCACAACTTTGGACATATTGCAAGAAACTCGTAGAAGCACATATGCAGCAAATAAATATCAGGGAAGAAGAACTCAACCAAACAGTTTAAAGCAAAACAAAAAATTCCCAGATAAACATGCACAGGCCATTGACAAAGAAAAGTCTAAACAAATGACCAAAACTACAGCCAAATCAGAATGGAAAGAAAAAGAGCAACTCAAAGAAGAAAAGGAATCCTTGATTGTCCAGACAACATTCAAAGCACAGAACAAATCAGCACCATGGATATTGGACAGTGGATGCTCCAGTCACATGACAAGAGATAAACAAAAATTTGAAAAATTACAGAAATATGAAGGGGGCTCGGTAAAGTTTGGAAATAATGATGGAGCCAAAATAGTTGGAAAAGGATCAGTCAAGATAAGTGATGGAAAGATCAATTCCAAAGAAGTTCTGTTTGTAGTTGGTTTGAAGCACAACTTACTGAGCGTAAGTCAAATCTGTGACAGAGGTCATGAAGTCATCTTTAAAAAATAGGGCTGTGAAGTAAGAAAAGCACACAGTGGGAAGCTGGTAGCTACTGGATCGAGGACTTCTGGAAATCTATACACTCTCTCAGAAACTTTAGAAGGATCATGCTTGATTGGACAGGAAGATGAAAACTGGCTGTGGCACAAGAGGCTCGGGCATATTAGCTTTGACAATCTGGTAAAAATAAGTTCAAAAAGAGCAGTAAGAGATATACCCACCATTGGCAAACCGGTAAATAGCATCCCGTGCTTCATGCCAAAAAGGGAAGCAAACCAGATCCACATTTAAAGCAAAGGAATATTTCACCAGCAAACCGTTAGAGCTGATTCATATCGATTTATGTGGACCCATGAGAACACAAAGCATAAATGGTGACAAATACTTTATGCTGTTCATAGATGACTACTCCAGAATGACATGGGTACTATTTTTAAAGCTTAAATCAGATGCCTTTGAGATGTTCAAGATTTTTAAAAAGCAGGTTGAGAATCAGATTGGAAAAAGAATTAAATGCCTAAGATCAGACAGAGGAGGAGAGTTTATCTCAGAGGAGTTTGTAGAATACTGTCAAAAATATGGGATTAGAAGACAATTTTCAGCAGTAAGGACACCTCAGCAGAATGGTGTTGTTGAAAGGAAGAACAGGACTGTGCAAGAAATGGCACGGACAATGTTGGTTGAGAACAAAATAGCCGATAGATTCTGGAAAGAGGCAGTACATACTGCAGTTTACATTCAAAATAGGTGCATGCTAAGAACACATGAAAGCAAAACACCGTATGAACTGTGGTTCGGCAAGAAAGCAACAACAAGATACTTCAAAGTGTTCGGCAACAAGTGTTATATCAAACGAACTGAAGATAATCTCGGTAAGTTCGAAGATAGAGCTGACGAAGGTATTTTTCTCGGTTACTCAACTAAAAGCAAAGCCTACACATGTTACAACAAGCGGCTAAAGAAAATTATTGAGAGTGCTGATGTTAAAGTTGATGAAGGTAGAGAACGAGAAGTTACGTATCAAGAAAACTACCCTATTTATGAAGACGTCATTGAAGGAGATGAAGAAATAGAAAAAGAAGAAAATCAAAAAATTGACCCAGCTGATTTAAGAATCGACTCAGAAGAAGAAGAGAACAATAAATTCAAAACAGGCAACTGGCAAAAAAATCATCCCAGAGAACAGATTATTGGGGACCCAACAGTTGGTATTCAGACAAGAAGAGCAGTAATATGGAACTACTCTTTATTATCCAAAATTGAACCCAAAAATATTGCTGAAGCAAGCACAGATGAAAGTTGGATGAAGGCAATTAATGAAGAACTAGATCAGATTGAGAAAAACAAAACCTGGGAATTAGTACCACGGCCAGCAAATAAAAACATAATTGGCACTAAATGGATTTTTCGAAATAAATTAAATGAAGACGGACAGGTTGTCAGAAATAAGGCAAGATTGGTCTGTAAAGGCTATGCTCAGGTTGAAGGCATTGATTTTGAGGAAACATTTGCACCAGTTGCCAGACTAGAAGCAATCAGAATGTTTCTGGCTTTAGCAGTCCATAAAAACTTCAAAGTATATCAAATGGATGTAAAATCAGCATTTCTGAATGGAAAACTGGAAGAAGAGGTTTACATTGAACAACCAGATGGCTTCCAACTCGGTGACAATCCTGATTTTGTTTGCAGGTTAAAGAAAGCATTGTATGGTCTGAAACAGGCACCCAGAGCATGGTATGCAAGGCTGGATAACTATCTTATTAAACAGGGGTTCAAGAAAGGTATGGTGGACAACAATTTATATATCAAAACTGAGAATGGCCATCTTATTGTACTTGTTGTTTATGTAGATGATATAATATTTGGTAGCAGCATGGATAAATATTGTAGAGACATAGCTAATAAAATGAAGACAGAATTTGAGATGTCAATGATTGGTGAACTTTCTTATTTCCTCGGATTGCAAGTCAATCAAAGTGAAAAGGGGATTTTTATCTCTCAAGTAAAATATGTGAAAGAAATGCTGAAAAAGTTCACAATGGAGGATAGTAAACCTATCAGCACTCCCATGAAAATAGGTTGCAAGTTGAGCAAGGATGACAAATCTCCAGATGTAGATCAAACCATGTACAGGTCTATGATTGGAAGCCTGCTGTATTTGACAGCCACTAGACCAGATATATTACAGGCAGTATGCATGGTAGCAAGATTTCAGGCTAGTCCCAAAGAGACTCATGTGACAACTGTAAAGAGGATTTTTAGGTACCTCAAGGGTACTATGGAGTATGGGTTGTGGTACCCAAAAGGTAAGGACTTCACTCTTATTGCATATTCTGATGCAGATTGGGCAGGATGTATTGATGACAGAAAGAGTACCAGTGGAGGAGCATTTTATCTTGGAGACAGGCTGGTAGCATGGCACAACAAGAAACAAGAATCAGTCTCTCTATCCACAGCAGAGGCAGAATACATTGCAGCAACAACATGCTGTACTCAGATATTATGGATGAGACAAACACTGAAAGATCTTGGTATTCACTTCAAAGAGCCAATTTCAGTTAAATGTGATAACACCAGTGCTATAAACATATCAAAGAATCCGGTTATGCATTCTCGAACCAAACATATTGCAATCCGGTATCACTTCTTGAAGGATAAAGTTGCAGAAGGTGAGGTCAAATTGGATTTTGTTCCAACTACAGAGCAAGTAGCAGATATATTCACAAAACCATTGCCCAAGGAAGTTTTTGAGTACCTTCGGAGTAAGTTGGGAGTAGTCACATTTCCAAAGAACAGACTATCAATTGGGATCACATTCTCGGGGGGAGTACTTATGCCTATGTTTATAGTTTTGCTCATATTCATTATTTTTGCTAACTATAACAATGTGTATCTCGAGAATGTTGTGCATAGACTAGGGGGAGTCTGCAGCAGCCCTTTGGTATTATTGTCAAAGGGGGAGAAGAATTACAGGAGAGTGCATGAGTGTTGCCAACAATTCCAAAGGGGGAGATTGTTGAGCAAGGTGCAGCAAAAGTATTGTCATTGTTGTCAACACAGACAGATAGATCAGTTGATGCAGTTGAAGCAGGATCAGTTGATGCAGTTGAAGTAGTGGACAGGAGTTCAGAGATCAGTCAGATCATGTACAATGAAATTCCAAGAAAATAGAAGTGACCCAGATTCAAAAAATCAAAGAAAAAGACAAGTAAGAAAACTGTCACGATATCGCGACATGTTTTCTATCGCGATATCGTGACAGGTTGAGAAGTTAGAAGGCAGAAAGAAAACGTCATGATTTCATGACATATCGGAGGAGAGAGAAGGTGCAAAGAAAATTGTCATGATTTCATGACATGGACGAGGAGAGAGAAGGCGCAAGAAAATTGTCATGATTTCATGACATGTGAAGAAAAAAAACGTCAATTTGACATTCAGGCAAAGAAGCCAAGTGGAAAAACTATCACGATTTCATGACATGTTGCAGGCAAAGAAGCCAAGTGGAAAAACTGTCACGATTTCATGACATGTTGGAAGCAAAGAAGGCAAGTAAGAAAGTTGTCATGATTTCATGACATATTGGCAGAAAAGAAAGCAAGTAGAAAAACTGTCACGATTTCATGACATGTTCGGAGAAGAAGCGCTAAGGAGAAAAAGTGTCACGATTTCGTGACAAGTTCGAAGAAGAAGCGCTAAGGAGAAAAAGTGTCACGATTTCGCGACAAGTTGCAAGAAGAAGCGCCAAGGAGAAAAAGTGTCACGATTTCGTGACATGAGTTTTCATGACTCGACGAGAAGAAAAGCGCTAAGGAGAAAAAGTGTCACGATTTCATGACAGGATCGAAGAGAAAGTGCCAAGGAGAGAAGATGTCACGATTTCATGACAGGATCGAAGAGAAAGTGCCAAGGAGAGAAGATGTCACGATTTCGCGATAGGGTCGAAGAGAAGTGCAAGGAAGAGAAAGATGTCACGATTTCGTGACATGTTCCATTTTCGCTGGCCAAAGACAGAAAAGGCACAAGGCAGCGAAAGTGTCACGATTTCGTGACATGTTCCATTTTCAAGGCGAAGGAAGAAAAGGCACAAGAAAGAGAGAGATGTCACGATTTTGTGACATGTTCCATTTTTACGAGCGAAAGGCAAAAAAGGCACAAGGCAACGAAGATGTCACGATTTCGTGACATGTTTCATTTTCACGGGCGAAAGGCAGAAAAGGCACAAGGCAGCGAAGATGTCACGATTTCGTGACATGTTCCGTTTTCGAGGGAAGGCAGAAAAGGCACAAGGCAGCGAAGATGTCACGATTTCGTGACATGTTCCGTTTTCGGGAAGCAAGACAGAAGGAGAGCAAGGAGGCCGAGAATGTCACGATTTCGTGACATGCTATTTTTTCACGTGTTAAAGCCGAGAAGGGCAAAAAGAGACAGAAGTGTCATGATTTTGCGACAGGCCACAACTGCATGATAATAGACTATTAACTGGCACAAAATGACAGTTAAAGTGGCAGTTGTAGAAGAATAGCATGCAACCGAATTAAGAAGAGTTAACTGTAGTAAAAGTGACAGTTACAGATGCATTTACAGATAGAAATCATGCAGCTATTTTAAGAATAGACAAAAAGGAGAAATCGAACAATGCATAATAGAATCGAAAAATGCATGCATGCATAAAAGAAATGAACAGTCATGTTAAAGGTTTAAATTGCATGTAACGTATTTTATTGAAATGGCGGTTCTATAAATAAAAATGGAGTTACATGAAGAGACAGTTATATTTGACAAGTGGCAGAAAAGATTATTAAAGAAACAGTTACGGGTTGCATGCGCAAATATGATAGCTAAAAATAGAAATAGAACTCGGTTATAAAAGTAGATTTGCGTGAAGAATATGGTTGTTGCTATAATTGTGAAAGTGCTATCGAAAGAGGGTGAGAAGAGTGTTGTAAGAGAGCAACAAGCTGAGCAGTGAGTAATTATTGTGTTTTAAATTGGAGACCAGTCAAGGTCTTGTAATAGTGAAGGCATTTGTATGTCATTGATATAACTTTCAAATCTGTGATTCAAGTTGGTGCTTGGATAGGGGTTGGTGCTCCTTTCTGTAGGTGCAGATAAATCAGGGGTTGGTGCTCCTTCCAGTGGGTGCTGGTAAACAGATTGTAAAATTGGTGTTTTGCAAAGGCTGGATTTGGACCGTAGTCCAAGCAGTCATTCTTGAGGAGTAGCCAAATTGGTGAACCTCGTTACATTGTGTGTTGTGGTGTGCTCTCTTGTGTTTACTGCTTTATCTATTTTTAGTTCTCTTTGCTTCAGTTTTAAGAATTGCAGATCAAAATTTTTAGCTACACTGATTCACCCCCCCTCTCAGTGTCATTGTGAGAATATCAGGTAACAAGTATGAGTCGGGATCTTGTTCTAGAATTTCAGCTTGTTTGGTTGATGTTGCTATTTCAAGTTCTTCTAACTTATAAATTCTAGGCTACCTACTAAAGTCTCTTTGGGGATTTCCTTATGAGTTGCTATTATTTATGAATCTTCTCTTAGAGTCTCTAGGTATGTTCATGAATTTTCTAAGTTTCTTGTTTTTGCAACATGCCTAATCTTCCTTGAATAGTCTATGAATATCGTTGATCAGACCAAGTTTTTTGGGTGTTATGAAGTGTTCCTATTCAAAACTAAAATGGTCTACCACCAATTGAATCAATTGAATGAGAAAAGATTGATTTGGAATGGGGTCAAGATTTTCAAATTATAACTCATAGCGTAAATCTTGACACAAATCCCTAAAGCACACAACTCTAGGTATCCTCTGATACTTCTTGCTATATTCTAGGGCTACTTCTTTCTTTTCTAGATCTCCAAGGAACCTATGAATGAGGAGGGAGTCTTCAAAATATTGATTCTAAGCGTAAATAATTGGATTTACTGTTGCTTTTCTATCCCAAAGCCAATGTTTACATTTTCTTTTAAGATCCAGGTAAGATGAATAGAGGTTTATCCCTAGAGTTTTAGCTATGTCAATCCTTTTAATTTCCTTCAATTCATCTGATTTTTATTTAATAATTTCAATTTCTTGATACAGACTTTCCCACCCTTTACTAGATGCTCTATTTCCTTACCCAAAAAGAAGGTTAATTTCTTGTTTTATCAATAGTTCTCTAAGTTCTATAAGTGCATATTGATTCAGACTATTTTCCACCATATAGCAACTTATTTTTATTTTCTTTTTCCCTCTCTGGTTTTGGTTTTTTTTGGGTTTTGGTTTTGATTTTCTATTTTAATTCTACTGTAATCAAGTTTAGATACAAATCACAACAATTGAGTTTATAACTATCCTTAATACAACAAAGAACAATTGAAATAAAATTTCACAATAATCCTAATATTTTGCTAAAATTAGATGCGACTCACATTCCTACAAATATTTATACAACCAAATTTAGCATATTAGGAACACAATGAAATATTGCACGAAAAGTAAATTTTACTTGAAAATAAAAGGTTAAACTATTACTGTTTGTTTGATTTTTTAGGAGGGTTTCACTAAGGCTATGTCACTCAGCCTTACCTACTTCCTACTTCTAAAAAGGTCCTAAACCAATTTTAGGTATGTTTTAGTGTATACCTACTTCTTGTTTTTCTCGCAGGGCCTAAGTGAAACCAACAATAATAATCACCCAAAGCTAGAAATGTGCAGAAATAAAATTTGCTGAAATAAAAGTTAAACTATTATTGCTTCTTTGATTTTTAGGAGGGTTTCACTACAGTTGTCTCACTCAACCGTAACTACTTCATACTTCTAACAGGGTCCTAAGCCAAGTTTAGGTATTGTTCAATGTAAACCTACTTCCTATTTTTCTCGTAGGTCCTAAGTCAACTAAGCAATAATAATTACCCAAAGCAAGAAATTTACAAGAAATAAAATTTGTAGAAATTAAAATTTATAGGAAATAAAATTCTATTTAAGAAAGTAGTAAAATTGATTGCTCAAGAAAAATGAACTTGGAAGCGTCGTACAAAGGGACTCGTTGGGACCATCCCGTGCCACTCTGACTCATATGCTTCCCAAGGATTCATACGTACCTTTTTTTGCATATATGTAAGCCTCGCCTAATTGCACTGCCAGTGCTATTCTCCCCGATAATGACACCAAAATGATCGACTGTAATAGCTTACATTTAATTTATCAATCCAAGGGTAAATCAAGGTTAGATTTAAAGAATAGCAATCCAGTATAGATTGTACCATAGGTATCAATGCTAAGCTTAGATCAAATTTTTGTTCAGTTTCAGGTGTTTTTAGAAAAATAAATAAACAGAAATTAAATTATGCAAATATGAAAATAGAATTATTCTAACAGTAATTGGCTATTGATGAGTTTAACTATTGGTGAGTTTAACTAATAATGATTACCTACTGATGAGATGATATATTGGTGAGGATCCTCATGTAGTTAATTTTATTTATCTATTCTGACTTTATATTTATGAAAATGCATTTTACTTTATTCTATATTCTAAGTTTAATTAACTATTTCTAACCTATTGTAGGAGTGAGAGCTTAGGGATTAGCTGTAGGAGTAGGCCCTACCTCCTAGAAGATAGTGCAAGTCTTTCTTTCCTAGTTTATTTGATCTCAGTAACTAAAATGTATAACTATTCCTAAAATAATTTTATTCTATGTATGCAAGAATATACAGTTACAATTACATAAATGAAATTAAATGAAAAATACAAATGACACAGTTACCATATGCGAAGAACGAAGTGCTACTTTTATTTCTAGTGATTCAAACGTACATGCTAGTGCAGTTCTTCAAAAAATTTCAATATTAGAATATTAGGCAATTCAACATTTTCTATTTCTCCATTAGACATTTTCAAAGGTCTATCTATGTAATATATATTATGACTTGTACAATTTTGAATAAAATCTTCCACGTATTTTTCCATGTGGAGCTTGTGGACTTATGATGCGACAACTATGTACTAACCAAAATAATCTAAACTAATACAATTCCTATTCTTGCTTGGACTTGGTAAACCTCTTGAATGGTCCAAGTGGCAATACGTAAGCTAACTTAACAAAGAAATACTAACTTTGACATTTTGCAAGATATACAATATAACCAAATGTTCTTTATTCTAGGAAAAGGTTCAACAATCTTGCATCCAAATCTAATAAACCTAACAATAGTTGGATTACACAACTTTATTGAATAAAGTAATAATGACTTTATTAATCATAATATACCATGTGAATAATACATGACAAATCAAATATTATATTAACTAGAAATACTTGGATGTCATGTGAAAATGATGTGGCATGTAGCGTCAGTCAACGAAATTAATCATCCTTCGGTAACTATTGGTAAAAATCCTTTGGTAACTGCTGGTAAAAATCCTTTGGTAACATAATTCAGTAGCTACCTTTGGTAACGTACTTCAGTAACTATCTTTTGTAACATACTTCAACTACCATCTTCTGTAACAGTAATCCACCATTGTTCTATCACCGTGACTTAAGCTTCCTGCATCCTTTGTTCTTATATCCATCTCTTCACGTCCAAGGTGTATCCCAAAGCTTACACTAGCTGCATCGTTCATCTATGGAACATTATTCAACACCTTGCTTGCATAATTACTCATAACTTAGACGTATTTTACATAAAATAAAAAAATTTATTAGATTAACTGCATTTATCCTTTTAATGATAAATTACAAAAATATACAACAATAACTTATATAAAACATATTATAATCATTAATTTAAACATAAGAATGAAATATTATATTACATAAATATATGTCAAATATCCTCTCATAAGGAAATTTCACCTAGTCTTATGGAACGAAGTTTGTAGAAGGAAAGTTTGCAAAGGTTTGGGACTCAGAGACCTACGTTGGAAGAATGAAGCTTTGGTTATGAAAAAGGCTAGAAACTCATAAAAAAAGAGGATGTGGAATGGACCCATATAATTGCAACCAAATAGTTGAACTAGATGGATAGTTACCTTTTATACCCTCTATCAACAATGGGTTCTATCTTCTAGAATAATTTTGCGAAATTAGGAACAGATTTAATTAGTGGATCTAGGTGGATTTTGAAAAATGAGAGATTAATAGACTTCTATAAGCATTTATAACTGCTATATGACCCTCTTTGTCAATATCCTAATCTAGAAGTAATTAAAATTATCTCTGTGAGACTAGGGTGGTCCAAGGTTGAGGATTTCATTGAGTTTTCCAATGGTAGGAGAATTTGGAAGGCCCTCCCAACAACCAATTCTAGTAGAGAAGTAGAATTGACCTGGGATGATATCTCTAAATTTCTTAAACTCTAGGTATTAAAGCCATAGGATATAGAGAACATAATTATTTTGAAAGATAAGAGTGATGGCTCATTCTTGGTTAAGTTTGTGTACGTCCTTCTTGACTCAAACTCTCTCCACTAGCTAGCACCCTATAAGGTTTGGTTTAAGCATCTAACTCCAAAATTCAATATTTTATTTTGACTTACCATCAAGAATAAGGCTCTCACTATTGATAATTTGTGTAAAATAGGGATGATCCTACCGAATAGATGTTATCTTTGTGAATCATGTGATGAAACTTCAATGCATATCTTCTTTCAATGCCCCTTCTTAGATAATATTCTAGAAACATTATTCATTCTCTAGGGGTTCTTTGGGTTTTCCCCAACTCTTTGATCAAAGTTTGTACATAGTGGGAGCCCCTATTTAAGTCTCAGAGACTTATTTGGCTTTGGAGGGTCATTCTCACATCTCTTTTGGAGCCTTTGGTTGGAGAGAAACCAAGGGGGTTTCAAGAAATCCAAAAGAGACCCTGAGGTAGTCTATTGTAGGTTGATTGTGAGCATCATTGAAAATGTGTCGACATGTATACCTAACCTTAATAGAGGAGTGCTAGCTAAAGTGAAACTGGAATGTATAATTGGCTTTTCTTAGGTATCTGACTATGCTAGATCCCCTCCCCTAATCAAAGAAGTTTTGTGCAGTGGTCTCCACCCCTAAGTTGTTGGGTTAAACATAATTTTTATGAAGTCTCAAAAGGGAATCCTAGTCTTACTAGGACTAGAAAATTTATCACGAATGAAAGAGGTGAGTTAATTTTGGCTTATGTTGAGTCCATTTCTTTTCAAACCTCTCACTTTGTGAAGGCTAGGGCCTTATTTCAATACATTATCTTAAATTTTTCTTTGTGTTTTAACAAGATTATCATTGAAGAGGATTCATTGGATATTGTCAATTTAATCAAATTTTATAAAATACCAAGTTGGAGTATTGAAAAATTCATCTTTGAAGCTTCAAGAATTTTGTAGTCTAGAGAAGAGTTCTATATACAACACATTTTTAGAGAAGGAAATAAACTAGTGGATTTAATTGTAAACTTAGGAATCGCTCAATAGGTTCTCACTATTTGGGACTCAAATTTTTCCCCTAGCCTTCTAAGACTACTTGATGGTTCCAATCCCTAACTCTGTGGGTTTGTTTGAGGATTTTGTTGGTTGGTGGGTATGTTCCCATAGATGTAAGCCCTTGGGATTTTTTAACTTCAAATTTAATTTCTTCTCCATGATATTTAGTGTCATTTCCCTCATTTTTTAGCCCTTCCATTTGGATAAGCTTTATCAAGAAGTAGTTGATTATGATTGGACCAAGTGGAACCACTAGTAGCTTAGAGTCAAAAAGTTTTTTGACCTCGTGTTTGATAGGTCATTTTTAAAAAATTGGTGGAATGGAATATTTAATTATAGTGTGGTGGTTTCCATATTTTTTGGTGGTCTATCCATGGGTTGGCTTGATAGATACAATTGGTGTAGGAGACGGTCGCTCATAATGCTCTTCTACAAAGTGGTTGGCCACATCATCAATTGTAAATTTTCATGCTCTTTTAATCCGAGACACATCCATTCATAATATCTAAGCATGGATTTGGCTATTTTTATGCCATTTTTCAAGGGTAATTGTTTCAATATGGCTCAGTGATAGCTCGATCTCCCTTGGTTGGGAAATAAATTGCTTCTTTCCCTCATGGAAAAATTGCTTAATAGGTTCTTTCAATCATTCTTGGATTGGAAGCAAAGATGGTAAAATCATAATTTTCTATTGAAAAAGTGGGCCCCATTGTGAGTTTTTTAACCTAGAGCCTTTGGTAGTGTGTTATAACCTTGGATTCATCCTCCTATTCAACTACACTATGCTCCTTGGTATGAGTTTCAAATCCTTATTGAAATAGTCTATCATAATCCAAACGGTCTTCTCTACCTATTTTATCTATGGAGGGTTCTCATTCTTTGTGTGTATTATAGTTTGTGTGGAAGAGTTGATCCCAAGTTTCTCTATTTTTTGCTATGGAAAATGGGAAAGAAGCTAGAATTGGAGCGGAACTCCATAGTGACAGATGATTAAGTCAAAAAGATCTTAAATAAAGGTGACTCTATGGAGTGCATTCAATATTTTCATGGACATCATAGGGTTCTCTCTAGAATTTTTTCTCATTCATGGAGAAAGGGTTAGGTGCAAGCAAGAGATTTTGAGTTTGAAATTACAATGACCCTAATAGGGGAGGTGATAGGTATTCCTATTGATGGTGCCTACCACAATAGAGGAAAACATTCCCTCGTCAAGGAATTGAGTTTTTTTTATAGATGATGGTGAGTATATTTTAAAATTACAAAATGATTTCAATGTTAAAGCCTTCAAAAATTTGTGGAACCAATTTATCAACATGGTCATGGATTTTTTAATGCTAGATTCCAACAAAGAGGTTTGATGAAACTTACATGTGATGTTTCTAAACCAATCACGAAATAAATAACTCATGAATATTTCTCCATTTCTCTTCCATTTCCTAGAAAAAATTGAAGTATGTGAGGGGAGGAAAAGGGTCAGATTCGATCCACCAGGGATTAATTTTACTAATTTTTGAGCATGCAACAAAAAATAAAGGTATGATGGTGGATGAGGCCTTAGCAAAAATTAAGCACCAAAATGTTGCTCCTACCTTTGATCCACCTCTGGCCTCTTTCAAATCTACTTCCAGTGACTCCTCAAAGTTTGATTCAAAACATTTCAATACTCCCAAAACCTCTATGAGAATGAAATCCAAAATTTTGGGTGGAGGTATGACAGTTTCACCTAGATGTATCAGGGGAGGTCATACTAGATGCTCCAAACGTCTATCCAAGAATTTGGGTAAGGTTGAACGCTCCCATGTTAGGGTGGAAATGTTAGACTTTGAAGACCAGTCACCTATTAAAAAAAGGAAAGCTATCATAGGACAAGGTAGATGTTAAGGATATTCCTCCCTCATCGGGACCTAATTCTCCCAAGTTATGGCCTTTTCTCAACCAATTGGATGAGAAGCACCAATATCTGATCGGATCTCTCAAGGTTGCTATATATTTCATTGAATAAATTCAAGGTATGACCCTACTGTAGCATGGCAAACTGACTACCTCTAAGAAAGGATGCAAGAAACATAGGGAATCCACATTCTAAGGTGTAATTTCCTTTTCTTTCTAATTTCTTTGTATCCTGTTTGGATGGATAGCGATCTTGTTCATTGTGAAGGGTTTATATTCTAGCATTTTCAGTGGTTGGTTTAATTGGTGATTTTTTTTGGTATTATGTTATTTTAGTTAGGAAGTAGTTCTTGTTTGAGTCTCTTGGGATTGATCTTGGACTCTTCCAGTCCCTCTTTTTGTATTAAGGTTTGGGGATCCTTTCAAAACCCCTTCCTTTATCTAATAAATATAAAAAAAATATTACCAATCACCATACTAATGGGTTGTTGGATTTAGACTAAATATTCACTATAAGTGAAGAGAAGGAACATAGAGAGATTTTAAAATATAAAAAAATAGTACTATTGACCAATTGCTACACTAAAAAGCCTCATTAGAGTTAGATGTTTGGTGCTCCATGAATACATCAAACATGTTATAATAAAGTAAATGAGAGGAAATGAGTTTTGAATATATTACCTTCTTGTAGAAGAAGTATTTTAAATCATGGATGAGCTAGATGTGAGCAAATTTATCAATTGTCACACTAATGGACTATTGAAATTAAAATCACATTAGAAAGAAGAATGCCAATAAAGTCCATTTTGCACAAAAAATATAAAAAAATAGTAATAGGTATTTGAACTATTATCACCAATTTATAGATCTCAAAAAATTATGTAATTTGAAATTTTATAGGGCCTAAATTACTTCCACATGCAAAAGTTATTGCCTCAAGAATTTTGGGCACATTAGAGTTAAAATGAGAGTGAAAAATTAAATGACAAACCTTAAAAATTTACCAATTGGATATTGCCACTTGTCACATCTATCTACCACCTCTATTGATATCATTTATTGATAGGACAACTAACTAGGATATCGTAAGGTGAATTTAGTAAAGACATTTAGTAGATAGTGATGGATTGGTTCCATACATACATACACTAAAAAAATAAATGTATATGACTAAAAATATCCTGTGTTTGCTATAGAATTTGAAGTTAGGTCTATAGGATAGGAGCGCAATAGGTTCACTCGTCTAGTTATGTGCCCCTATCATACCTTTGAAATATGAAAGGAGGAAAAAGCATTTTAAATGCCATTAAACGATTCCAACCAATATGTTTTCTAAATCATTATTAAGTGTTGAAAATGGAATATCCCACATGTCATGCGAACACACTACCACTATAATACCAATGTGGATATGTGTAATATGAAGAGCATCACCTCGTACTATAGCACTAGGGAGCACTTTAAAGTAGAAAAAAAAATTCTATTAAACATATATTAAATGCAGAGCTTCCCAAGTCCAAATTAATTACCTTATTATTGGGGTATTAAATGATGATGGGAAAATATTAAAATAAAATACATTTGTATGCATATGTCTAGCCTATGTCAAAAGAAAAAAATGTGATTTGAACATAGGGTCTATGTTCTCCAACTCAAATACACTATTTTTATGCTATGAAGTTTTGACAAAAGGGAATCTTGTCTTCGCGAAAAATCATGCAAACATAGAGTGAAAAGATGCATCTTCTTTCCCTCTCCTACTGTACAACAAAATATGTTATGAAATATTTTAAATTTACAAATTTAGTTACCAAATTTAAGATAAAAATAGGAATATTTTTTAGGAATAAGAATAGGCACTAAAAAGCTAAAATCTCCAAAATTACTAAACTAGACCATCGTGAAATTTCATAATAGATCCAACAAAATTGATGATCCATCCCTACCTATCATGGTTTGCCTTGTACATCCTTTTTATATGATTCAATGAAGTTGCTTTGTTTGTATTTGATACCATGTTGAAATTCATAATGTTTTCTATGAACATCCTAAAACATCCATTCTCCACAATTATATTCTAAAAAAGGAAAAAGAGCAAAATAAAAGAGTATATATACAAAAAAAAGAAGAAGAAAGAGATGACATGAACAAAGAGAAGAAATAAAGGGTGGGTGTCCATATGCATCCCCATGATCTAACATATCACCAGTTGAAAAAATATATTAGTTATTAGGGGAATTTATAGTGATACCAAGTCCCTAATTAGATGTTAACCTCAAGCTAACATAACTTTATCTAGAGGTTAAATTACAATATGATAAATAAATTACACCCTTTAATCAAAGTTATAGATAAAGGTGGAGATATGGTACCTAGGAATAGGTATATGGAGATATGATATTATATTGTATAAGGGTATTATGGATAGTTTTCATGGGCTACATATAACCTAAGGTTGATTATATTATTTTATTATATTATAATAATGAGTGGAACATGAGTTTAGAAGTTGATTCCTCAAAGTAGAATTATAAAATGGGTCTATAAAGAAGGGATATTATCATTGTAATCATAATTCATATCGAGTACTCTTTTTTAATGGATTTTCCCATGAAGTGGATTAGTAGACCTTGCCATTTCTAAGTGGTACTCTCATATTGGAAGATCTTGGTGGAGTTATTTCTTCGTTAAGGAGTATTATTGGTGTTGCCTTAGCTTAAGGGTATTATCTATCTCTATCTCATTATGTGGATTGTTATTGTAGATAATTATTTATGGATGGATTTTTTTTCACTTTAATATATGGTTAATGATTTATATTAATGATAATAAAGATTGAAATCAAGTGGTACAAAGAAAAGGTTATAGCAAAGTGGGATTGTTTTGTGGATTGTAGAATTTTAATATTTTTTCTAGAAAATATATATTTTTTCTAGAAAATATATATTTTTTCTAGAAAATATATATTTTTTGGGATCCATATCTTTGCGTAAATATGGTTGATTCATATAATTACTGTGCCATTTTATTTAAAATAGAAATAACAATAAAATGAGTGGGCATATAAAGGAATTAGATAAGTATTGAAGGAGATATGACCCTATGAAGTTAGTTGTATGGAACAAGGGCAATGCCAATTTGTTAAATCATGTTCTTATTCAAAAAATAAAATTATATGTAGCCCAAGGCAACTATCCATAATACCCTTATACAATATAACACCATATTCCTATATACCTATTCCTAGTACTATAGCATGAAGCCATTTTGAACCTTCTCATGGCCATGACTAACCTATCTAACAAAATCTCCTTTGATAGATTTTTAACCCTCCTATCATGATGATGTTCTACCTCCAAAAGTTCTTCATATTGCCTTGATATCATTGATGTCAAACCTAAGGTGATTTTAAGTTTGTAGTTGAGGGATTATATCCAAAATCCTTTAGATTATTTGTCAATATATTTTTTTCATGGGATTACCTATATTTATAATAAAAAAATGCTAGTAACATTATGGTAATTAAAACTCAAACCTCTATCTACGACAACATAGGCCTAAGCAAGCTTCTTCCAAGGATTCAAAATGGGTTTGATAAAGAAAAGGAAAAGGATCATGTTGGTATGCTTTGGTATATCAATAGAGAGGATCATAGTGGTTTTGATGGAGGAATAAATGGAGCATGTTATTGGATATTTCAAGATAAAATAGTAAGTTTACTTCTTTTTCATGACCAACTTATTAAGAATTTTAATAAAACCTTAGGCAAAAATTCTCTAGACATCATTCTATAGAAGTAACAAATTTACCCCCTCATCCTTGAAAAAATTTCAAACTAGGAAAAGTAAAATAAATTAGAACCTTAAAAGGAAGCCAATGGAGATTTATAAATAAAAAACAACAAAAACTCATTGATTGAAACAATCCACCACCTTATTTATTATGTACTATGATTACTATAGTCCTTGCACTAGATAGGGACTAATAAAAACATAATTAATGGACTTAATGATGCTAAATTAAATATTATCGTATATAAAAAATAAAGTTCTTATAATACAAAATATATTAAGTTATAAATAATGGATGTCTTGGGATAGATCGTTATTAGGGTTTGGTCCCAATAAAATTTTATACATTTTTAACATATTTTATTTTATTTTATTGATTTATATAACACCATAATAACATGGTTTAATCCTATAAAATCAATTAAATTATATATTTTAAATATTATATATTTATTATTTTCTAATAATTTTTTATATATTTTATATTACATGTTTTTTAATTTGATAAAAGAAAGGGTTTTGAAAGGGTCCCAAAAAATTTTACAAAAGAGGAACTAAGAGAGCCAATGGCCAAGCCCAAGAGTCCCTCATAAAAAGAGTCCATAAAAAAAACATTAGGCTACATATACAATCCAACCATCCAACAAAAAAGAAAATCCACCAAAGGATAGGATCTCTGAGACCAATAGAGGGAAGAACAACAAGACCAAAATCCAACATAAATAGGACACAAAAAACTATCCCAAATTAAAGCATTAAGCTTTGGGAGATGATTTTCCAAAGTCCCCCAAGTCCTTCTTGGAAGTTCTTGGTTCACCTCGTTGAATATGCATCATGCCCTAGATCTCTTCTATGAATGTAATTGCCACTTGGAGAGTCCCAATTAGAGCCTGATGTTTCTCTTCCAACTTACTAAGGAAGGATATGAGTTTATTGGGAGCATCTAGAATAGGTGTGGGTGAATCCCTTTTAACTTCAATCAAATCCTCCAAAAAAATTCTTCTTCATTGGATATTGATCCTCAGAATTCAACATCTCCACGCTGATATGAGAGGTTTTAATTTTAATAGATTTAGTGAAAAAATTCTTGGAATTCCTAGAACATCCTCCTTTGATTATTTTGGGTGACACCAAGACACCACTAGAGTTATTTACTTTCTTCAAAGGTTTAGCTGAGATACTAAGACTCTTAAGGTCCTTAGAATTAGACTTCAAGAAGTCACTAGACGAAGAATTGGAGGCGACCAAGGAAGGATCAAAGATGGGAGAAATTATTTGACTCTCAATTTAGGATAGGATCTCATCAACCTCTACATATTTTCCCTTAGCCACATGTTTGAAAAATAACATAACTAGGCCTTGGTGGATAGGGTCCAACCCTTTCCCACCCCTAATGTCCATCATGAATTTTTCTAGAGAATGGAATAAGAATGATAGAATATTCATTAGCCACTTTCACCTCGACTGGTTCAGGAACATTACATGAAAACTATGCAACACATCCTTGTTGGATTCCATTGTAAAATAATCCATGATCACCATAATAACTTGATTCCATTGAGCCTTGAGGTCCTTGATACTATAGTCATTCTACAAATTTGACAAGTACTCATCCTCATTGAGAAAGAAGTTTAGTTCCCTAATAAAGGAGTGTTTCTTCCTATTATGGCAAGCACCATCCATTGGGAGTCCTATCACCTCTCCAAATAGGGTCACCATAACTTGGAACTCCAATATGCCAACCTAAACTCAATATTTCCTCCAAGAGTGCACCATTTGCCTAGAGAGCCCTCTATGATGATCATGGAAATATTGAATGCAATCAAGCAAACCTCCTTTCCACAAAATATTTTTGATGTTGTCATCCACCTCTAAAGAGTTTGATTCTAGAAAAATCTTCTAAACCTTATGCATGTTTTTATGGCCCATATTCTAAATCTAAACAAGGAAGGACTTAGATTTAATTCCTTTGATCCTATGGTTAGAAGCATTGTGAGCAATCTCCCTCAATGGTTTTAAAGAGCAATTGGAGTCATTTGGAACCTAACAATATTTTTCAAAGATATTTTGAAAAAAATGTTAGGCTTCATGGTGCCACAGACTAAGAGGATGACCAGAGGGAAGAATCATATTCCAAGACACATTTTTTTGATAAAGGAACCTACTTTCTAATAATGAGATCTTAAAATTTCTATCTTTGCACTTTTCCAGTTATTATTAAACAATCTTGATAAAAAAAGGTGCCACATACTAAGAAAGTGATTCATTTCCCATGTTTAGAAAGTTGAGCTATCATCCTACCACTTAGTACTAAGCAATATTGAAACCGAACAAAAAAATGACCTTATCCATGAATAATCATGATTACTAGGAGCAGGTCAAGTTATCCAAAAACAAGTGGATCTCTCCCAATTATCTTGACTCATGCATGAGAGGTAGATGATGATATGGTTTACCACCTCAATGCACGACATACCAACAAACAACTAGCTTTTCCACCTTATCCTTCCAAACCAATCCAAGTTTCCCACAATCTCACACCCAACTAATTTAGTTTTCTAGAAACATAAGAGAATACCTTTTTTATAGTTGCTATCCCTAAACCCATAAAATTTTAATTTGAATTTGAAAAGGGGTAGAACTATTCCCAAAATATCACACCCATTTGTTTTAGCCCACCGAAATTGGATGTGAATACCTCTACTAGTGTTGTTGGTGCTAAACCCTTGGAATTTAAATTTGAACTTAAAAATAAGCAGCAAAACACCCACAAGAAAACCTCTAGAGGATCTAAAATTTTGATGGATAAAAAAAATTAAGATGTCACTAATCAAATTTACACACACTCAAAGAGAAAAAGTCAAGAATTATTTTCATCCATCAGCCTTAGTAGATCCTAAGGATAATTTTATCTCCATACAAAAAGGCCTTGTAGAGATAAGCCTATGTTTTCCACTAAGTCCAACTTTATATTATATGTTTTAATTAAATATTTAGTCAAGTATTAAAATAATCTATAAATTAAAATTGGAATCCATTGGAACAATTGGAGGGAAACTCTAAGGTTGAAGTTTTAAATATTTTATAAGGGATGATGGAGTGTTTTTATCATAAAAATAATTGTATCTATTGATTAAGAAATCATTTTGGCTAAGGAATAATCCCTTACTCTCTTTTAATTCTTGGTTGAAACTAATTTACTTTTTCATGTTCAAGATTAATCTAGCTACTATATGAGACAAGTTGAAAATTATGTTTTAAAAAATAAATTCTGTAATACTCAATAAGTTTAAAATGGTTATTTCCAATATTTATTTCAAGATTATTATCTCCAATATTTATTCTTAGTTCATGGCACTTGTACTCCATGTACTTCCTTTGGTTATATAGGTGTATAATACCATATATTAGTGATATTTGTAATTATATGATGGATTTTTATGTTGCTTTTTGAAATTATAGTAAATGTATTTGTGAAAAGTATCAGTGAAGACCATATCTAAATAAAAAGAGGATAAGATAGATAAGCCAAAGTATGGAAAGACAAATGATTCCAATTGAGATAGATGACCCTTTTATGAGTACAATAAAAGATAAAGTCATCAATCCAAAAACTACCCTACTTGTCTTTAAAATATTGAAGGAAAATTTAAAGAAAGTTGGTTTTGATGAAAGCCTTAAGGACCATCAAGAAAAAGGTAGAGTAACTACTAATAATTCTCATGTTGTTATGTGTTATGATTAATCGGTATATGGACAAGTATCACCATTTTATCTTTTATTATAGCCACCATTACATTAGAGATAAATTTCTTATTGATGACGATTTTATCTTTTATGTTTTTGCTAGTGATGACATCATTATTGGTGACACCATATTTAGTTACATATTTGATATAGTAGGAGTTGGGAATTAACTTATTTTAATATATTGTAGAACTAATAAGTTTTTTTTTATGTTATATTGATGGAATTTTAAGGGCATGGATGATGAACTAAGGGTAATGGATTCTAGATATTATGATAATACAAACTACATGCACAATTTTGATTATGCTTCATCTTACTCTGATAGGAATGGGTTTATAATTATCGTGGTAATTTGAATTTTAGTAGTTGATTTTGGTATTAGGTATTGGGGTATACCAATTTGAACCCTTAATACATGTGAGTTGTCTTCTCATTGTTTAGGGTATTTCTTTGATTGATCCTAAAATTGTTTTTGATGAATGAATTTTTGGTAAGAACCACTACAAATACTTTTTCAAGAATAAAATACAATGTGCTTCTCATCATTTGGAGTTGATACATAGTGAAATATTATCAAATATAGTAGTTTCCAACTTACATTTATCAAACTATTGATCCATCAAACACCATTATTGGATAAATTATTGAGAACTATATTTCTTTATCAAAAGTGTGTAAGTCCATAACTAGATGCTAAAGTTTGATAATATTAAATAATATTTTCCCTTATCATTCCCTTTTTATCTAAGGCTTGATGTCATACACCTTTAAAATGACACTCCTCTTGAGCCAATAAATGGTTGGGAATATGGGTAGGTACTGGAATTTTTATACTTTTGAGAGCTCCCCATATTAATGACTAGTTTGGATCCCCATATTTATATATCCAAGAAATGGATTATTATGTAGTATTGGTGCTTCCTTTTGCTTCTATTCCCTAACATCCTTAAAAGCACTACATTTTTGGAATGCAATTCTTACCCAATATTTATTCCATAAAATTATAGAAAAGTATATCCTTATGAAAATGGCTTCTATGTTATTTATTATATCCTCTTTACTCGAAATCACTTGAACAATTTTAGGATTTATAGGTAAATCCTTTTCTATGTGATGGATAGTGTCCTCTTCTAGAATTTCATCTTTATAGAGGTAAATCCTTCTATAAAAGTAGTTTCCCATGTAAACTCTTAAAATCTTGTATACTTTTCTTCCTCTTCATATTCTACCTTAATTTATCTTTTGATTGCTCCTATAAAATCAAATACCTCATGTTTTGGTTGCATAATTTCCTCTATTACATCCATATATTTTCGTTTTTTACTAACAAAGTATATGCCTCATATTTTAGGTCCAAAATTCCTCCCATTGCTCTTATAGAATCATGTTCTAGTTGAAAAATTACCACTATTTCATCCATAAGTTTTTCTTTCTCATCTAAGAAAGGATTGAATGATTCATAATATATATAAGCTTTCATTCCTCATATAAGAAATGATTGACTTATTCATAATCTTATATAAGATTAAACTTGCCATATAAAATTGGATTAAATAGTTCATAATATTTTATAACACCCAACTTCTCATCTTTAGAATATTTTATTTTTATATTAAGCTTTATCTCTAGTTGAAGAAAATTTCACTCCTAGTGAAAAGATAGAGACTTCTACAAAGAGACCATTAATTTACCAAAATTAAAATTGCACATGATGACACCATGGATAGGAAGATAATATATACCAACTCTAGGTAGTTTAAAGTTTTTATAGGCTTGTTGCAAATGAGGTATCCTAGTTATTTGGTAGTTCTCCTTTTTAGGTTCATAATCTTACATGATATTATACCCTAACAATGTGATAACTATCTAAGTTTTAAAATTATGATCTTCATATTATATTTAATGGTTTTTTCTTTTAGAGGCATGGAGAAGATCCATGATTGGGTAATAAGTAGTGGATTTTATTTAGATTTTTGGGAAACCAATTGATTTAAATTTAGGCTAAGTAGAAATTGTTGGTTTTGAAAAGTCTACAAAGGATTAGGATTTTGTACTATTTGATGACTTTGTATATTTGAAATTTTTTAAGGTATTTGTTAATACTATGGAATTGACTGGTTTTGAGTTATGTAGAAATTTTACATAACCTACTACTAACCTTGGGGAATCTATATACACTAGGGTAACTTATAGTTAGATGATATTTTATCTCTGTAAAATTTGTTATTGATAAGTCTACGCGTTATAGTATATGGCATTTGATAATGAATAATTTGTGGAGAAGAATGGTACTAGAGTTGTTGGATAGATGTTAGGGTCATATGATCTTAGATGATTTTTTGAATAAAATCAATTGGATTTTTTTGCTAAATCAATTAAGGTGATTAAGGTGCTTTTCCATATATTATTTGGTGTTCATATTATCATTTCTCATATGATATTTTTTGTATAGGTTATTCCATTGGGAATATGCTAGTTTCTAGGGGAGTTGACAATTTGCTATTCATGGCATACTCTATATTATTGGAGGGTTTACTATTAGTGAAATCACTATAATATTGACCAAAGTATGTACTGGTCAAGGATTATGATCTTGTATTCATAAATCCCTTCTTGTGTTTAGGAAAACACAAAGAATTTGAATTTTAACTTGAGAAAAGAAAAAAAATTAGAATAGAGTACTCTTTGAAAAGATTAGGCACACTCATTAATGATCTTAGAGTGCACCTCTAAAATTATGAGGGATACTTCTTATATAAGGATAAAGTACATTTTCTAATTTGGATCTAGGTGCACCTTCAAAATATGGGACACACTAATATCCTAAGACAAAGCATACCTCTTAGTTGTCTCTCACTGATGGGAATGATAAAATTCACAATAATGGAGTAAAACACACTCTAATATGGAACACACTATAAAGTATGAACCCTATGCAAAGATATTGTAGAATGAATGCAATTATATTTCCATGTGTTACTACATCTAATATCCACATAAAAATAAAATTTTAACATACAAATTAGATCCATGAAGCAACATTTACGATTGTGATAAAACAAATATAGGTAGAATTTTTGGTTTTCAACAAAAATGAAACTACCATTTATATAAATTGTTTCATAATTTTACAAATAATCATTTAAACAATTGTGAGGTATGAATCAAATCTAAGTATAAAAGATCTATAAATTTTATGTTAGATTAATTTATAGTATTAAGATATCAAGCATCTCAAAGAGAATGCCAAGAACTATTAAATTATAAAATTATCCATCTAATTTTACATAAAAATATAGAAAGGTTTAGAAGAATAATCCCTTCTCATCTCCTTATCGAACTATGCTTTTGCAAGTACAAGCATATGAGAGTTTGTATGATTCAATATTAAGTAAATTTCCATATGATATTGGGTAAGAGAGGATAGTTTAGCCTTCATTATTTAGAAAAATTCACCACTAGATTTTATCTATGTTACTTTAGAAGTAATGTCAAAATAAATTTCTACGAACATAACTTCTAAATATTCCCATTTTATTTTCAAAGACCCATAGGCAATCTAAATAATACAACATGCTTAGACATTCTATTATCCAATCACATACTTGAACAATATATCACAAAACAAAATTATGGATGATGTGCATGTTAAAGGATCCTAGAATTCTTATATGATAGAGATCCATTAGATGATAAAATATCTATTTCAAACTAGCATAAAATAGGTGAATCCATCTTAATACTTAATCAAAATTTATCACATACAAGATGATCCCACTTCACTCATAAAGTGTCCTTCATAGGAAAGTCACCAATTTCACCCTATAATATACACCATGGGAAAATCATACTACCATTTCATTGCATTTTTATTCTTGAAACCAATTGATGAAATGTTTGGTACACAATTTACAAAAACACTCAAAATAAATAGGATATTTCTCATTTAAAAGACTAGAAATTTTGCATCCATTACCAAGGGTAATCCATCCAATACAAATAAAACTACATACATCCCATAAAATAAAAGGTTATATATATTCACCCTTATTATCCATCAAAATCATATAACATGCTACAAATATATACTATGTAGTAGATTATGATTTCATGAGGTATATTCTTATATTTTATTATATATTTTGGTACATGGTTATCTATAGGGCAAATTAATCAATGATCATACCTAAAACCCTACATCCTATTCCTTGGAAAAGGGGGTTTTCAATCCCCTTAACATTCATGTTTAATTTTTCTTCCCACTAATCTATTCTAATCTAGTCTAATACAATGCATTAGCCTGAGAGATTGAAAATAAATGCCAAGAAAGGAAATATGACCTAAGATCATAGCAAGGCTAGTGTATGATTAAATGAACCATATCAAGGAGACCATATAGTTTGAATTCATCTCAAGC
Source organism: Wollemia nobilis (assembly GCA_028583015.1). NCBI lineage: Eukaryota > Viridiplantae > Streptophyta > Pinopsida > Araucariales > Araucariaceae > Wollemia > Wollemia nobilis. The sequence goes on from JAQPPZ010001870.1 coordinate 3,298,326, forward strand.
AAGCATGTAATAAAAAAAGGACTAACATGTGACCAAAGGTTATCATCACTCACACGTGCATACAAAGAGAGATTTGGCCAATTTAGAAATAGTATTGTACAAAGGTCAAGAATAGTTTTCTATTAAATGATAAATAAGAGATTACAAGTAGAAAGTATAGCTCTAGTATTTCTTAAAATAGCCAAAAGGTGTTTGTAATTATACCAATTATCTTATATATAGTATGAGATTTTACCTTTCAACCATGAGTGGAAAATTTTCATAATTATATTTTATATCAAAAATATTAAACAATAAATTTCATTCTTCAATCTTCCTTGCAAGTCATGGTTTCAGTGGGTCAGTATATTGATGGATAAATGATGTTTTGACTTGGTTAATTTGTTGCTTAAATATTGGGATGTCATAAAATTAGAAGTGAATGTAAAAATGTTTACTCCTCCCTACATTTTCTTAGAGCTTCTTGTCATATGTGCATAGCTTTTATTGTCAAGACACTTGTTATGGACTAGGGAAAAACCTTGCACTACATGTTAAAATTCACAATGCTTTTAAAAATGAATAGAAGAAAACCATACATTTAAATATTATACAAAGAACAAAAAAATAAGGGTGAAAAGAAGAGGATTTGGTAGCCACTCATAGGCACCATAAATAATCACTATATCTATATATAATATTGTATAACACTGATAAATAAATGAGGAATGTAAGGGGTTATTTAAAGCAATAGTGAAATTTGAACTATCTAATAAGTTAAACCTAAGCCAACATAACAAGAGGAATCTAGTTTAATTACAAGTCGTAAATAGGGTTTAACCATAACAAGGTTAACCATGACTAATAGGGCTTACATAATAAAATATTACCAAATAATTAACAATTTATACAATGAAATTCCCTTAGGCCTATCCAATACATCACACAATGTGAGTTCTTGTCCATGAATCATATTATGATTTTAACACCCTATAATAATCTAAACTAATATCCAAGGAGAAAATATATTAGTAACAATGATATCACCCCCCATAATTGATGGTCTAGTGGATCAACACATTTTGGGGTAGATTCATTTGAATCCTCCCATCATCTAAAATATGCTACTTTAAAATGGTTTCCTGCACAAGAGTCTTTATACGTCGGACCATAGTTACTGCTTCCATTATTAGACACTTCTGCACATAGCCACAATATAATTTTACTAATACTTCAGAAGAAGAAGAAAAGTCAATATCACCACCTCCTTTAAAGATAATATCTTTCAATTTTCCATTATTGCATATGGTATAACTTCAAGGCACAAAATTTTCAACTCATGGTATACATAAACCTATTTGAATAATTCCTTTTGCTTTTGGGCCACTTCATTTTAGTAACCAAAAGAGATTTTGTATATAACCACTTAAAAGAAGAGTTCTAACAAAATTGCAAGGGAACATGGACAAAAAATAGAATGAAGAGATCTAGAAGGATTAGATCTTCATGAATAAGTTAAATAAATCACCCAAATTAGGAAAAGAGATTAACTAAATTACATTTTAAGTCTTTTTTCTACAAGCCTCTAAAAGACTCATAATTTGCTACAACTATCACAAATGCATCTATATCTCCAAAAAAATAAGAAAAACATTATTCCACCCATTAATATGGGTAGCAAGGGCTTTATGGTACATTGTATATGATTTTACTTCAAACATTATAGTAGGTCCATGAATTGGTACCACTAATGCATGGAGCTCAAAAAATCAAGTGTTTTGAAAAAAAATGGGCTCAAAATGCTTCCATTTATAAATGTTATGGCCTCTAAAATATTTTCCTAATAGACTCCTAAAACTTAAAATTTAAATGCTCAAACCTTAGGGTTCTTAGTGCCAATCCTAACCTACCACTTGGAAAATTTTGAGTCACTACTATACTCCAATCTACATTCTTCAATTCAACTCCTCTTCTCTAGCCCATTGTTGATACTTGTATCATTTTCATTGGATAAACATGTATGTGTATGTTAAAAAAGGTTGTTATGATGCAATAGAGGGCCACAATGATCATCATAAACAAATAAAACTAAAAGCACTTAAAGTAACATGGAGGCTACAAAAACTTAGGTCTCCCCCAACCTAGTTGTCATGCTCTAAATATCCTAACCAAGCCACAAATGGGATAAAAATAATAGCGCATAGAATTTTATTGATATTCATACTATATTATTTAACCAAAATAATTGGCATGTGATTTTATCATTGATATCTACATCCTAAAATATCCCTACTATCCATTTGGGTAGTGATCACTATAGGAAGGTAAGATTCAATTCCTTTGTAGAGTACACATTCTCTATGACCTTGAGAAAAAGAGAGGATGGATGGGATTTAGGCCCACACCCATTCCCATTCATAGGAATCTACAAACCATAATTTCATATAATTTCCTAGATAGGTATCATCTAATTTTAATAACTTGATCCCAATATTTCACCATAAAAAACGACAAAAAACCTTTTATGAAGTAAAAAATGATGTGTATGTGGATTTTTTCATGGGTCTTTTAAGCAACAATACATTAGAAAGTGTTATCCTAATTAGAATGGCCATCCTACATGTTGAATAAATATCCCCTCTCTTCCCATAAATAGAGGTTGAATGTGGCCCTTGTGTTGAACATTTTGAGTCCCTAAACTAAACTGTTGTCATTGATGTCAAAAGGTTATTTGATGTCAAAAGGATCTATGATGGTATGCACTGTGTTTTGTGAAAGTGCAAGGAAGGGTTTTTATCAAAACCAAGGTAGGAAAAATAAAAGGTTTTATTTAAAACCATGGATGGCAGATTTGAAATGGATTTTTCTTAAAACTCAAGTTGGCTTTTCGTTTCATCGAAAAAGGTACCTCGGTGATGGAGAAATTCAATTTTAAAGGTTTACTTTAAATTTAAATTTATTTAAAATTTAAATTTAAATTTTAAAATTAAATAAAAAGTTTTCCTCCATGTCTGCCGATGTCATGAGGGTAGTTTTAAAAGCACCGATGTTTCCAAGCAAAGGGAAAGGCATATAAATATGCCACCATGTTTTTAAATTAATTATCCTTGCTCGTTAATAATCTTACATGGTATATGCGAAGGAAAGAGCTTGTGTTTTTTTTTATGTGATGCAACGAATGGTTAAAAGTGGACAATGAAAACTTCCCAAATCACATTGGGTAGCGTGGCCTAGTGGCATCTTGGATTGTGCAAAGGTGTTGATAGCACAAAGGTCATGAGTTCGATTCTCGCAAGCATCATTTTAGCATTGTATTGGTTGAAGCACTGTTTGTTGTTTAAAAGCTCATGGGTGAAAAGAAGAAGCATAAGGAGCACAAGGTGGAATAGCTTCCACATGGTAATATTAGCCCACTTGGTGGGTGGAGGGAGTGCAAAGGTGCACTCACTGCAAGTCTTGGGCTCGAGTCACTCAAAACCTTTTTTGCATGGTTTGTTGTCGCTGCATTCTTAGGAGCTGGAAAATATTTTATTTTCTAAGGTACGCCTGTCGCTGCAATTTTTGGAGAATGAATAATTAATGTTTTAATTTGTCAAAGCTAAGGTTTCAAGAACCATTATAGAGGGTATACTATGGTGATGTGATTTATGAGTTGTGGTTTATATTTTGCACTATTTTATGTGGAAATTTTTTGCATTAAGGAGCTTAGTGAGTTATGCATTAGTGCAAAGTGTTTTTTAGGAGAAATAAGGGAATGGTAAATGGTTGTGGTGAATTCATGCTATGCTTAATTAATTGAGAAAATAATTATTTTTAATTATTTTCTAGTGGTGGATGTATTTTTGACTAGGAGAAATAAGGTGTAAAAGGTGATGATATTTGTTTTGTAATTTCTCCTAACCTTCATGAAGTTTGGCAAGAGAATATTGTGATTGTGGTAGATTTCCAAAGAGGCTTCTTCATATTCATAAAAGGTATGGGCACATTCTCCTATTGATTTATTATGGTGGTTGATTTCTAAAAATATCTTTGGAGTGAAAAGGATTGATTGTGGTTTCCTTTTCGAAAGTGGTTGAGTTAATGCTTCAAGGTTTTTTGAATTGAGAGTTATTATTAAACCTTGTTTTATAAGCATTGTTTTTGAAACCCATTGGTTGTGCAAAGAAATTGAACTTGAGTTAGAAAAGAACATGAGTATCATTTTTATGTGAGATTTGTTGTTGAGCATTGTTGGAAACATTTTGAGTTGATTGATACATGCTTGGACTAGGGTTTGTGAGAAAGGGTTGTTCATTGAGGTGCTTGGTTGAGTTGAGTTGATTGAGCCTAGTCAAGTGGATGCATGTGGTTGTTCAAGTTCCATAAAACAAACTATTCTATGAGATTGATTTGAGTTGAGATTGGGATTTGAGTATAGAACATATTGAGTCTCTAACAATTCTCTTTATGCTTCTATGAGATTGAGTTGAGATATTGATTGAGCATTAACTATATAATATATTGAGTCTCTAACAATTCTATTTATGATTCTATGAGATTGGACAAGTTCTGTGTGATCTTGTTAAGAAGATTTGAGACAAGTCTTTGAGAAGGCTTGTGGAGTGATGTTGAGTAAGATTTTGTGAAATCTTGCTATGCATATTTGAGCAAGTCCTAGAGAGGATTTATTGAGCAGATTTAGCAAGTCCTAGAGAGGACTTATTGAGTAAATTTGGACAAGTCCTAGAGAGGACTTATTGATAAGATTTGAGAAGGTTCTATTAGGACCTGTTGAACATATTTGAGCAGGTTCTATGTGGACTTGTTGAGTAGATTTGGACAATTTTTGAGTGAGCTTATTGAGCATATTTGGACAAGTTATGAGTGAGCTTGTTGAGCATATTTGAGAAGGTTCTGAGTGAACCTAGTGAGACAAATATTTGGAGGTGATAGAGTACAGAGCACAGAGTCTTAGTGGATAGAGGTCCAGCATCCAGGACAATTGAAGAAAGATCTAAGTGAAAAGTTTTCAAGTGGAGAGAGATCCACCAGTCAGTGCAACAGAGAGATAGAGGATTCTAGAAGATCACTAGCCAGATCAGAGGGGGAAAGAGTTATCCTATGGAAGAGATACATGAACTTGAGATTAGGGGATCAACATCTCCTTTGGACAGAGGTCCATAAACATTGTAATTGGGAAGGATTCCCAAAGAGATTGATTGAGAAAATTTTAGTAAAATATTTTCTCCGTGGAGTAGCCCACATTGGGTGAACCACATAAATTATGGTGTCTCTATTGTGTATGGTGTTTTATACATTGCTTTTATTAATGTTATTGATACTACTATTTGTACACTACATAATATTGAATTGAAAGGAAAAGTAAAAAGTGGTCTTATACTATTCACCCCCCTCTTAGTATAAGCTTGTGTTCTTCAATTGGTATCAGAGAGGGTTCCTTAAGAATATTTTGACAACTTGAATGAAAAGTGGTCTAAGAACATATTGAATAAAAATTATCAAAGAGATGAACCCTTTAATAATGCAGTACCAGTATTTGATGGAAGTGACTTCTTATATTGATGTATGTTGATGATATTTTACCTGATTGCACTTGGAAATGAAGTTTGGTATGTAGTGGAACTTGGATATGATTCAACAATCAATCCTCCTATAGATAAGGAAGGTAAGATTCTAATGCATGCAAATTCAAGATCTATGAATACAATTATAAAAGGTTTGCGTAGAGCAGAATCTATGAAGGTTATGGAATATAAAACAACAAAAGAAGTGTGGGAACTTTTGCATGCAATATATGTAGGAGATAAAGGAGTCAGAATTTCTAAGATCATAAATCTCAATGGAGAATTTGAGAACCTAAGAATGAGGGATGATGAAAACATTCGTGACTATCTCAACAAGGTTGATGAACTTGTACATGAGATGAAAGGTCTTGGAATGAAGGTTGATGAATCTGATGCTTGTGATAAGATCTTGAGGACTCTTCCAAAAAGGTATAGTGAAAAGGTTTCTGCTATAGAAACATCAATTGATAGTGATTCTTTTACAAGGAATTCTTTGCTTGGCATTCTTACTACTTTTGAGATAAGAACAAAAGATCCTATTCCTCCGAAAGAAGCTACTTTCAAAGTAGACAAAAAGAAAAAGGGAAAGAATATAGAATCAAGTAGCGAGTCATCCAATGATGAAGAAGCATATTATGGCAGAAGAGATAGAGGTTTCAGAAGACCCATAGATCTAAGATCTATTAAATGTTTAACTTATGGAAAGTATGGAGACTATGCAATAGAATGCAAAGAGCCAAAATGTAACAATGATGAAGAAAAATAGGATCACATATACAAGGAATCAAAAAGACACAAGTACTAGAATAAAAGCAAGTATGGACAAAGAAGACAAGCAAATAAGTTCTTCTAGAGACAAAAGAGAAGCTATTATGCGGAAAATGCAAATGATTGCACTAGGGATGGTTATAGATTCAGTGATGATGATTTTGAAGATGCACTTGAAAGACCAGATGAGAATATTCTAATGGCTTTGGAAGATAAAGAATATGATCCTATAGAAGACAAGACAAAAGAAAGAAATAATATGGAAAAAGGTAAAAAAATAGAGGATTATTCAATATAGAATGTCTATGACCTCAAGGGAGAACTTATCTATGTCCTTGACACACTAAATATGATTAGAAAACAACACTCCAAGCTTGAAATTCAGTTTCAATAATGTTATGAAGAAAGGTTATTGCTCATAGAGGATTTAGAGAAGTCAAAGGCTAAGGCAAAAAATTTCAAGGATAAGTTAGAAGCAAAGATTTTGGAATGTGAGAAATTAGCACAAGAAGTGGCTACTCTAAAAGAAGACTTAAAGGAATCCAAGATCAAGATGAAGAGTTTCACAAATAGCTCTAAGAACTTGGATAATTTCATCTGTGGACAACAACAAACATCATGTTCAATAGGTATTGGATTTGGAAAGGTTCAAAAGAAATAGGAAAAATAATCTACTTCAAGTCTTGATGAAGAAGAAACTTCAAAAAAATATACATTAGAAGAAGACAGTTTAAGTGAAAGTGGGACATTAGAGGATGATTTGGACAACAAAGAGTTCAAAAAAGAGAGGAACAATTCACAAAGAAGATATAGATGGAACAATAATTAGAATAGGGGACCAACAAGGTCAAGACAAGGAGGCTTCAATAGAATATGATTTTCATGTCACAGGTTTGGACACATGGATTCATAGTGCAGGACTCATGAAAGATAGGTATATGGAAAATAATAGCTTTTCAAAGGTTATTGCTACTCATGCAATGGTTTTGGTCACAAGGCAATGAATTGCAGGGTTCATGACAAAAGAAGATATGGCTTCACTAGGAGAAGTCCTAAGATAGTTCCACCTCTAATGAATAATAACATTAAGTTTTATAAGTGCCATAATGATCGTCACATAGCAAGATGGTGTAGAGCAAATATTCCAAAAGCAAACATGAACAAGAATAGGAACACGAATAGGAACAATAATATGAACAAGAACAGGAATATGAATAGGAATAGAGACTCAGAAAAGAATAAGAATAGGAACATGGATGAGAACAAGAATGAGAATAGGAACATAAGTGATGATAGAATTAGGGATGATGACTTGGAAAGAAATAGTGAGAGGATTCAGAAGACTCAGAGAAGAAGAGAGAAAGACAAAGACAAAGATAAATGCTTTCGGGGGGTAGAAATACTCCCACCCTAGAATTAACCACCTCATGTGGAGGTGGGGGAGGGGCTAAGCTAAGAGGCTCATTCTTAGCCCCGAGCCCCAAAGGTGACTCTTTGCCATTAATTTCAAAGGGGGAGAGATTTGTGTATATTGGGGAGATTTTTAATATGGGGAGAGATTTGATATTTGAGAGAGCATTGAGCCAAGTGGAGCAAAGTCCCAAGGGGAGCAAAGTCCCAAGGGGAGTAGAAAATAAGATCGGGTTTCAGTAAAATGAATATGGGTTGTCATACATGATAAAGGGAGAAATTATTGGACATTTTGAGTCCCTAATCTAAAATGTTGTCATTGATTTCAAAATGTTATTTGATGTCAAAAGGATCTATGATGGTATGCAATATGTTTTGAAATTATAATATGTTATTGGACAGAGTCTCAGTGGATAGAGATCCAACATCTAGGAAAATTGAAGAGAGATCTGAGTGAGGAGTCTTCATGTGGAGAGAGATCCACCAGTAAGTGCAGTAGAGAGACAAAGTCTTCTAGAAGATCACTAGCCAAGCGAGAAGGGGAAAGAGTTCTCCTATGGAAGAGATCCATGAACTTGATATTAGGGGATCAACATCTCCTTTGGATAGAGGTCCATAAACATTGTAATTGGGAAGGATTCCCAAAGATATTGATTGAGAAAAATTTAGTAAAATATTTTCTTTGTGGAGTAGCCCACATTGGGTGAACCACGTAAATTGTGGTGTCTCTATTGTGTATGGTGTTTTATGCATTGCTTTGATTACTGTTATTGATAATGCTATCTATACACTGCATAATATTGAATTAAAAGGAATAGTAAAAAGTGGTCTTATAATGTTCACCTCCCCTCTCAGTATTGTTCTTCACCTTGATCCATGGGTTCCAAGATATAGTCTTGGCACATTAAGGGATCACATTTCAAATTTTAAAAAAGTGCACCAAATTATTGGAGTAGGGAGGCATCTTTGAATGAGGGTTTTTATTGCACTCGATAATAGAGAATTTGATATTTAATCTATAGAATAGTATTTTTGAAGCAAAACATAGATACTCTAGTATCTTAAAAAAGGAAAATAAAATTTCAAGGAATTTTTTTTATATCCAACATGAAAAAGACAAAAGAGATTAAAAAAATAATTCATCCTTTGGTTTGAAATAAAAATTAGAGACACCAAACAATATCCTTGCATGACCAAGTGACAAAGGTCCATACTTGCTCTAATACCATGTTGGAATTTACAATGCTTTCTAGAAATGAATAGAAGAAAACCATACACTCAAATATTATATAAAACACAAAAAGAAGGATGGAAAGAAGAGCATTTGGTGGGCACCTATAGGAACCATAAATTATCGCTATATTTGTATATAATATTACACAACACTCTAATTAATAAATAAGGAGTGTAAGGGGGTATTTACAACAATACTAAAAGCCTAATTATATCATAAAGTTTAACCTAAGACAACATAAGAATAGGGCTTTAGGTAAATTGCAAGTCATAAATAGTGTTTCACCATGATAATTTTAACCATGACCTATAGGGATTACATAATAAAATATTATAAATAGTTAATATTGTATAATGACAAGCCCTTACACCTTTCCAATATGTCACAAAATATTAGGTGTTGGCCCTAAATCATATTATAATTTCAATACTACATTTTTGGTGACTTATAGGGATGACAAGCCTAGTTGGGGAAGAATATCAAACTACCTTATCCATGGGCTATGAAGCTAGTAAAATTTCAAAATCAACCATAGGCCTTATAAAATTTTATAAGGAAAACTATGTTATATTGTTTGGGATATTGGAGTTTAGTTGGGCCATTTCTATTATCAGATCATTTAATTATTCCTAAGCCAATTCCTCCTTTGATTTTAGGATATATTTCACCCATATAAAAAGATTTTAAATCTAGGATATAATGTTAAAAGCACTTGATATTGTATTTATTGGAGAAGCTTTATCCACTTGAGATATTACTATTTTATTTTATTTAATCAAGTTTGTATATTATTCCTTAGACAATATATTTCCTCAATCAAAAAGGGGATTATGAAATTTTCCTTGGACCAACTAAGTGATGTGGCTCTTTAGCTTCTCTAAAAAATCTTGAAGAACATGTGCTTATACTGAGAGGGGGGGTGAACAGTATAAGATAAAACTTTTTTATTTTTAATCCAAATGATACCATCAACAATATTAAAGAAGTAAACATCACACAAAGCATCACACACATGAGAGACATGATTTAACGTGGTTCATCCAATGTGGGCTACTCCACGGAGAAAATATTCCTTATAAATTTTTCTCAAATAAATTCTCTTGGGAATCCTTTCCCTACAATGTTTATGGACCTCTATCTAAAGGAGACACCAATCCCCTAATCAAGTTTATGGATCTCTATACATAGGAAAACTCCTTTCTCCTTAGCTCTAGATAATGATCTTCTAGAAGAATTGTTGCCCCCACTACTCTGGCTAATGGATCTCTATCCACTGAGGACACATGTCCTCACTACCCTAGCTAATGGATATATATCCACTGGAGACTGTTGTCTTCTATACTCTGTCATCTCCAAAGCTCTATCTCAAATTTGTACTAAACATAGTCCTTTGGTCTAGCACAAATCTGTCCTCAATATGATCTGGCACAAACCTATCCTCAAATCTGTACCAAACTCTGACCTTAAATCTGTCCTCAATATTTATCCTCAAATATGTCCTCAATATCTATCCTCTGATTTGCACAAACTTATCCTCAAATCTGTACCAAACTCTGACCTTAAATCTATCCTCAAATCTATCCTCAATATCTATACTCTGATTTATATTCAAATATGTCCTTAATCTCTATCCTCAAATCTGTATTGTAAGCTTCCACAAAATCTCACAAAAATCTATCCACAAGTTTTCTCAAGAAGTACCTGAAATCTACTCAACAATTCCTCACTAGAACTTATCCAATCTCATAGAAACATAAAGAGAATTGTTAGAGACTCAATATGCTTCACATTCATCACAATGCTCAATCACTTTCAATTACTCTTTTAGAAACATATAGAGAATTGTTAGAGACTCAATATGCTTCACATTCACAAACTCTCAATCACTTTCTCAACTCAATTTAGAAAATAGAATAATTTTTTTCATAGAACTTGAACAATCACTTTAACACATTCTCTTGACTAGGATCAACCAACTCTACTCAACCAATCACTCAATGAAATAATCCTTGTTCACAAACCCTAGTCCAAGCATATGAACACTCACTCAAATGTTTCCAACAATGCTTATCAACCAATCTCACATAACAATGATACTCATGTTCATTTCAAACCCTAGTTCAAGTTCTTCAATCAACCATTCACTTCAACAAAAATGCTCATAAAACAAGGTTTCATCAACAACTCTTTATTCTAGAAAATCTTGAAGCATTAATTCAACACAATCAACAAGAAAAACCTTAACCAAATCCTTTTCACTCCAACTTAGCATTCACAACATTCAACAATCACTCACCAGGAAGAATATGCCCATACCTTTTGTTTGATGTAGAAGTGCCCTTGGAAAACCTATCTAAATCACAATTTCCTTCTTTCCAATTTCAATGGTTAGATGACAAAATATCACTCCAACACTTTCTCAAAATATTCCTTAGACACAAAAATACTCAAAGCTCAAATACACCTTTATTTCCTTTTCAAATATTAAAGCAAATAATACCCAAAATTTATTTTGCAATAACCTTATAACTCCTCAAAAACCTCATATACCAAATAAAATTTGCAAAAATTAATTTTCAAAACCTCAACAACCTTCTCCAAAAATTTTGGTGCTCAAACTTTAATGCATACCTTATTATTCTCCAAAAAGGGTTTCGACGTGATTCGATCTGCCGTCTCCCCAAGCGCCAAGTGCCTTAGCACTTTGGATCCCACTACATGGGCTAGAGGCACCCACATGAAGGAAGTCAACCTTCCTTCCCTTTCAACCTTACTCCATTGTGTTTTCTAGAAAAAACAAAATGATCTTCCACATGGATTCGAACCTGGGCCTATCGCTGCCTTAATACCCTGCCACTGCCACGGTTTACAACTACGCTACCAGCGGTTGGTAACCAAGGCTCCCTCCTTGGTGAATGATATGATCTCACCTCCTCTTAGCACTTTTTAAAAATTAAAAACTCTTTGTTGCACACATGATTCGCATGAAATTCGCATAGCATATGATATTATTCGAAAGCATTGGGGGATTTTGGTAAGGTGGGTAATCCCCATTTTATACACATGATAAATGTTCTTCCCACGTCGGTGCTAGAAATTCAAATTTTGAATTAATTTTAATAACCCTCCTTAGGGTTAGTTAAAAATTAATATAAATTAATCTTATAACTAATATCAAAATTAATTAATAATTAATTTAAATAACTTAAGTAAATTAAATTATAAATTAACTTATAATAAAAATTATATTAATCAATATATAATTAATTTAAAACTTCCCTTTATAATATTATAAAAAATATTATAATATTATTCACTTGGGATTTTTGCACTTTAGACCTCATCTGACTTCTTGAAATCGGGTCTTGATCAACTAAAATTGGAGAACCTACACTTGATGTTGACCACTGAAACTACCACTAACTGGTGTTGAAATCTTGACATCAATGACCACTCACTCTTGAAATCAATTACAATTTATCTGCTCAAATTGTCCAACAAATCCTTCAAACCATCATAAGAAGACCGTAGGTGGTAAAGATTTATTTTTTAAGTGGCACATTCATTAGGTACACCTATATGGCCAATGTCATTGGAATCCCTAATTGTTGTAGTTGCCGGCTCATGGATTTGTAGGTCTACCTCATGATCTACGTGTTATTTTTTTTAGAGGCTAACTTAGACTCCATACCATTAACAGTTGAATAGGACTCAAATAAAAGTACATCACACGATTGGATGTGTTATAGGTAGATATTAGAATACTTAACATTTTCTAGTATTTTATCTCAAATAATATTACTAATATCTATGGTTTAGACTTTGGACTTAATGACCTCAATATATGCTTTCAAACTCTTTCTATTCTCCTTCTATTATAGTGTCTCATCCTTATCTTGCTATCACTTTTGTTGCTCTTATTTTAATTACTTTTCTAGTTTCTTTTGGTCATCCCTCTCCTTCATGGTTTCTAGATATTAAGAACCTTCTAATTAAAATAAGAACATCAACATAAATATTACAATAAAATAGTAATTCATGAAGAAACAAAATTGCAATATGAAATGGAAATGCATAAATCTATATTAATTTGATAAAATAACAATGTAGAATCATTGGTCTCTTCAAGGGGAAAACCTCCTTCAATACTCTTATTCAATATGCAAAAATATACCTTCATTTATGTCCCCTTGTCTTTTAAAGATACATTTCATGTAACCCTAACTTAATGCTCAAGGGTTGTATTACATGCAAAGTGTCATCCAAGCTAGAATAATTCTTGATAACACTTATATGAAATGATCCCACTTGTATAGGCACCTCAAGTACTACATACCATTACAAAATATCATTGAAATGGGATCCCCATGTTGGAAAGGGATCATTACATAATAATGTTAGGATAGGGTCCTAACATGTCATTCCCCTTCAAAAAGTTTTGTCCTTAAAACTAGAGATGATAAAATTATTATTGAAGCTACTAGAGAGAATCCTATGTGGCATATTTCTATTGTAGTCCTTATCATTGAACACGAACCTCAATGATGACACAGTTGCAAAGGGTGTTTGATATCTAGTCCAAAATTTGTTCAGGCTTGAGAATGATGGAACCTTCTTCATCTAGATTTGATAAAGTGGATTGAACCTATACCTTATTGTCAACAACCTTCTTTAGAGAAGATACATGAAAGACTAGATGGATCTTGGATGTAGATAAAAGGGCTAATTTGTAGGCTATTGAACCAATTCACTATAATACTTGGTAGAGTCCATAGTATTTGGTAACTAGTTTTTGGCATTCATGGAGTCAGAGTGATTATTGTTTGTAGGTTTGTAGGAAGATAAAAACCATATCCCTCTTTTCAAATCTACACTTAAATGGTGTTGATCAACTTTATTATGCATATAATTTTGAGACAATTCAAGGTTCATCTTAAGTTGTCAGAGGATGATGGCATGTTGGCTAAGAGTGGTGTTCACAACATGAACCTTGAATCTTCATGGAATGTATGAGGAGGTTGTTCATGGAGGAAGACTATATACTACTTAAAAGGGTATAACCATGGTCACGGTGTGATATGAAGTATCATACCACCATTTGGCCAAAGGAAGCCATTTTGCCCTTTGTGTAGGATGTTTGTATGTAAAGTAATGGAGGTAGGGTTCTAAGCATTTCTTAATAATTTTTGTGTGGCAATCAGTTTGAGGATGACAGGCCAAAATAATTTTGAGTTGAGTGCCTTGCAATCTAAATAGTTCCAGCCAAAAATGACTAGTAAAAGTAGGACCTCTAGCTAACACAATAGATTTGGGTATTCCATGACGATGAAAAATGAAGTCTACAAATATTTGGGTAACTATGAAGGTTGTGTAGGTATGGGATAAGGAACAAAAATAAGCATACTTTATGAGACAATCCACTACCACTAGAATAACTAATTTTCATCCCAATTTGGGTAACCCTTCAACAAAATCTATAGAAATATTTACCCATACTTGTTTTAGAATTGGTAAGGGCTAAAGGGTATTAAGGGAACACAATTTCTCCTTTTATTCTTTGGTACTTATCACATTTAGCCACAAAAATTTGAATATCCTTATACATTTCCTTGTAGAAGAAAGTACACTTGGTCCTTTCATAATTTTTTAGAAACCTAGAATATCTTGTTGTTGATGAGGTATGCATTTCCTACAAGATGAATTCTTGCATTTTTGAGGTTTTGGGAATAACAAGTTAATCATGATATCTCAAATATTGATCATCCTATGTGTATGTAGGGCATGAGTTAGGCTTGCTTGAATTTCTTTATCAAATTTTGCAAGCTAGAATACTTGGCTATTTATTCTCAAATATTATTAATCCATTGAAGGATTGGTGAATGGATAGCATTTAACATACTCTAATATTCAAACTATTAGGATAGTGCATCAAACATGATATTCAAATTTCCTTTTTTTATATAATCATAGCCCATAAATTTAGAGACCCACTTTTGTTGTTCAAGTGTGGCTACCAATTGTTCTAAGAATTACTTAAGACTTTTATGGTTGGTTTTGATTGAAAAATGACACCCAATGAGATATGGCCTCCAATGAATAATAGCATGTAAAAGGATAGAATATCCTTTGTATAAGTATATTTTCCAAAATTTTAGCCTAAAAGTACTCTATTGGTGAAGGCAAATGGTCTTCCTTATTGCATCAATATGGCCTCAATTCCATTTTTTGAAACATCACTTTCAATTACAAAATATTTAGAAAAAGCAAGCATTTCTAACATTAGATCAATTAAACTAATTATTTTTCAACATGATTGTTAAAGGATCCACTATCTTTCTATAGTTTTATGTAAGTTTACGGTAATATTGTGAGTCCCAAAAATCCTTGAAGTCCCTTGAGGGTGTGAGGCTTTGGCCATTTCTAAACAACGTAAATATTTTTAGGATTGAATTTAACTATATTTACTGATAATGTGACCCAAATACTTGACTTATTGCAACCCAAAAGAATACTTAGACCTCTTGGCATAAAGTTGATTCTCAGAAAAATGTTGCAAATTTTGATCCAAATGTTTGAGGTGCTCCTCCCAAGATCAACTATAAATTATAATATCATCAAAGAAAATTAGAATAAATTTACAAAGGGAGGGCCAAAAAATGGAATTCATCAAACTGTAAAAGGTGGAGGATGCATTGGTTAAACCAAATGGCATAACCAAGAATTTATATTTCCCTTCATGAGTTCTAAAAGTAGTTTTAGGAATGCCATAATCCTTGATTTTGATTTGATGGTAACCTAATCCTAAATCTAGTTTTGATAAATATTGGGCACCATGAAATTCATATAATAGCTCATAAATTATTGAAATGGGAAATTTGTCCTTAATAATTGTTGAGTTCTCAAAAATCCACACACAAATGCCAAAACCCATATTTTTTTGCATTAACAACACTAGGTAAGATTAGGGAGTGACAATAGGATGAATAACCCCTATAGAATGAAGGTTCTGAACCATTTTCTCTATTTATATTTTTGGGTATATGGATACTTATAAGGGTAGACATTTAGAGAAATACTACCTGGAGTAAGTTGAATTACATGATCATGAGTATTATTAGGGGGTAGTCCTTTGGGTTGCTCAAAAACTATGACATGTTTTTGCAATAAAAGTTGTAATTCTCCTTGATGGTCTTTGTCTCCACTATCTAAGGTTGTATAGCAAATAGTTGGTCCACAACTCCATGGTTTGTATTTTTCAATAGTTTATCCATCCTATGAGATGAAACAAGTTGAGTAGCCCCAACCTTCAAACCATATAAGGTGTACTCTATTACCTACTAATTAAATTTTGATAAAGTTCTAGGATACTATTCCCAATGTACAAAGCCATTGTACTCCTAGTACAACATCACATCTACCAAGTGGAAGGAAAAACATATTATTTTTGAGTTTATAGTCTCCTATCTTCAACTTAATATTTCAACATTTTCCCTTACAAGGTAATGTTCCTCCATTTGCCACCATGACCTTGAAAGAGTTGCAAGTATATATGTAACAATTCACTTGCTTAGCTATTCAAGGATCAATGAAATTATGCATACTACCCAAATAAATTAGAATTGTAATTATTTATCTTTTGAATAACCCCACCACATTCATAGTGTGAGGGGCCAAGATTCTTGTGAGTGCATGGATAAAAATCTTAGGTTGTGGTTCTTCATGTGCTTTATGCTCATATTGATGCTCTTCCTCATATGGTTCTACCTCTTTTCAAGAATTATTTACACTACAAAGTCTTCCAAATCCAAAAAAAAACAATTTTTTTTGTATGCATTTATAACTCGAAATGTATTTCTCATCACAATTATAACATAAACCTTGTGCTCTATGGGTATCCATTTCCTCTCTACTCAATCACTTGATTGGTGGAGATTTATTGCTAATATTCGGTGTGAACTTAGAGGAGTGGGTTTTGCATGTGCCATTTTGGATGACCTCCTTTGGGTAAAAAAAACATATTTTTCTAATCTTGCCAATCCTATGGCTTGCACCATAGGCTGTGGTTTGAACATTTTACCTTTTCCTTGATATCATATTTCAACCCACTAATAAAATAGCTCCAAAAAATCCTTCACTCAACCCATTGTTTTATTAGATAATTTCTCAAATTGAGTTTGATATCCCTAGATAGTAGAGGTTTATTTTAATTTAATTTAGGCTTCTATAAAGTCCTCATACTCACTAGGGCCAAAATAAGTTAAATATTGGGACTCAAAGTCTTTCTAATAAGGGTCAAGAGTCATGTTTTGTAACCATTGATACCATTGTAGGGCCTCATATTCAAATTTAAAATATGTCACGGTGATCCACAAATAGCAAGGAATATTATGAAGTTTGAAAAATTAACCTACCCAACACAACCAACCGTTAGTGTCTTTTCCATTAAACTTGGGAAAGTCTAATTTAGGCATCTTAAACAAAGTATCTATTTCAAAAATAACATGATGAGTTTCTTTATATTTATTGTACGAAATACCAACCATTCCTTCAGTGTCAATATGTTGGATTACTTTTGGGTCTTCATTTAAATGCCCTTCAACCTCTAAGAATATTTCTTCAATCACTACGTTGACTTTAACTTGGTCAATTTTTATAATTTGCATGTGATCTTTCATCTATTTATCTTCTTATAAAATGTGTGACATTTGGCTCTATAGTTTAAAAAGTGTTAGATTTAATTGTTCCATATAGTGGCTTTGTTCCAACTCCTTCATTGCTCCTCTAGTCCCTTAAGCCATATACGTGTGTTTTGGACCACCACAAACTTACTAAAAATAGAAGTGTTGTTACAAGAGTTACTATTATTTTTTATAGATAAGAGGGTTTTTAAAGGACCCTAAACCTTTTACATCTTAGAATATGAGAATTTAGAAACCCCACCAAGAGCAAAAGAGGAATCCATCCTCGCAAAAAAAGAACAAAAGTAAAAGGAATTCATTTGCCAAGCAAAAAGCCGCAAATGACTTCAATAGCCAAAACCAGGTGGACAACCCAGACAATCAGAGGCCTAGCCAAAACTAGAAAGGAAATGAAATAGTACTATATAGAAACAAGTACCACGAAACCTCATTATTTAGTGTTATCCTATTCAGATGCTTCAGTAGTAGTTTCAAGTCTAGCTCCTTGGGTGTTGCCATTGTTCATGGTGGCAATGATATTCCTATATTTGAGGAGTGTGAAGGAAGCAGAGCTAAGAAGCTCAGCCATGCAAAACCAGGGCTCTTCAAGCCTTTCCCAACATCCATAGAGTGAGTGTGAGTAGAAAACTCTTTAGATTTAATTTTCTTTGTAGTCATAGGGGTCATCTTAGCAGTGGAACTCGATAGATCCACTTCCATATTGATCTTGGTTCTCAAAGTGCTCCTATAATATGAGCATCGATAGGGAATTTTTTTTATAGGGAAAGGGGTGTAGGTTGGAGATACCTCACCTTACATCAGTATCAGTCTATGATTCATCATTGGGGGTTGATGCACTAGGGGCAACCACATCCTAGATGTGAAGCACCATGAGGGTAGATCTATCCACTTCCTTCTAGAGAGAAAACTGATATAGTAGAAGATAAAGATTTTGATGTTTTGATTGGGTGGATGACCCCTATATAAAATGATAAATTGAGATTTCAATTGACTTGTAAAGGTACTCAGGTATGTTGATGTCCTTCAATGAACACATGTGGTTTAAGAAGGCCATGTGAAAGCTCCTCAAGGGAGTATTGATATCATCCACCATTATGTACTCCATTATCTAGACCATGATTCTATTCCAGGTTGTAAGAAGTCCCTTCCACACAATGTCCCCCTTCTCTTTGTCGAGATGCTTAGCCTTATAATGAAAGTGGATTAACTCTCTAACTAATGTGTGCTTATCCCTATGGACATTATCGCCATCGATGGGAAGTTCAAAAACTTTGGTTATCAAGCAAACAGTCACCTTGAATTTAAGCCCTTTGACAATTACCGTCTCCCTATCCCAGGTAGCAATGAAATCATTGGAAATAGTAGGGTCATTACCTTGAAATTTTTGGATAAAGGGCATCAACTGGCGTAGAGTCAAAAACTCTTCGACTAGAGCATCAACGTGCAAGACCATGGGATTCAGTAGTGCCTTGGTAAGATTGTTTGTTTGGTTGAAATCACACCAAATCCACCACATAGAATGAAACCACTCGAAGTAATTGCAATAAAATCCCAACTTAGGTAGTCGAGGAACAATGGAAAGGTGGGAATTTATGGCCACTATGTATTGGAAATAAATAATTTTCCCATAACACATGCCATCAATAGAGGGTGACTATTGATTTAGATGCATAATTTTGATGAGCATAGAACTAATCACATTGATCTTGTTGATCTTGAGGTGGCCAATAGGATTTAAATTCCACTTGGAAAAAGGCCACAAAATGAGAAAGGGTTTACCATGATAAGACACATCCCATATTGGAAAATAATTTGTCTTGAGAATGAAGGCTAGAGAAAATATTTCCCATGAGCCCGCATTACAAAGGAATCATCGTACCACATGGTACTATGATGTCCAATGTGGGTGCTACTTATACATGGTTTACTATGCCACTTATGGGCATGATTCACCCGAAAGATACCAGTGAAGAGAGAGCCTATTCTGGAAGTCTACAACCCAAGGATCACCACATGCCACATGATACCTTGTTCATGAAGGATGCTACACTAGAAATAGGTGAGTAAGCAGGCCTAAAGATAGGTCAAATTACATTGATGATTTAGATGAAAGCCTTCCATATTGTGGCATTGATTATGGTGATTACAAGGAAAGCTCATCATGGGAGACTGGTGAGTCATATTTCCTTGTCTAATTAGAGGGTTGTGACATGTATGACTCATGGTCTGACACCTAGCCCAACCCACCTGCATGGACCAATCAAAGGAATATTGATTTATTTTCATTGTGATCAATAAAAATGCTTTAGGGAAAGTGGTCAAACCAAACCCAAAGATTGTCCTTGAAAGTTGCTAAATTTTCCATAGCATTCGCAAATTTGTTTCCTTCTCTTTATGTGTGCTATATGACCACATTTTTATAATTTCCCAGTAATATTTTAGAATCCTCGATCATGTTATATATATTTTTAGTGCTAGGACTAGTGGTGGACTTGATGGCATTGATGATGTTGATGGAGTCAGCCTTGATGATGTTGGTGAATTGGAGCTAACTGATAATGGAGGGACCTTGATGAAGAGTTCACACTTATATCATGTGGTTTGACTAAATGTCAATGCTTTTAGGAAAGATCAAGATGATTTTATTGAGGTCGTCTCTAATAATACCTCCACTGCCAACTTTGCCTAGATTTCCTTTGGATGCTCCATTGAAATTGAATTTGATCCACCCATTCAATGGAGGGATCCAATGAAGGGATGAGCAATAAAGGGAGGGAGCATTTCAACAAACAACCTCTCCAGAAAGGTTGAAGTGAGCAAAAAGAGAAGATTCAAGACCACCTCCAAGAAAATTTTCAAAGGGGACAAGATAAACATTCTCATTTGTAGAGCAAAGGTTCTGCATAAGAATGGAATTAGAATCAAAACATGATCCACTAAAAATTATTTTATTCATCTCAAGCTAGATGTGCCAAAAGAACTGTGCTAAAAAAAAATCCCAAAGGGAGCTCAGGGGAGGATGATAGAAGGGCTTGGGCCAATGGGTGAAGAGATCACATATGGAATTAGGCTAGGCCTAAACCATATTAAAGGAGGCAAATATGAAATACATGATGGTAGAAGAAAATGAGCAAGAGAGGAAGATATGGGAGGTCGATTCCCATGCACTAGAACACATGATACAATAATTGGTGAGGATCGTATCTCTAGAAATGAGGTTGTCAATCATCAACACCCAGTTCTAAAATATGAGCCAAGAAAAAATATGATTTTAGGGATAATGTGGGATATCCAAATGAGATTTATGTGGAAGTCGAGGGGGTCTACATCATCCTAAAGGAAGAACTAGCCTTAATAGAGAAGACTCCATCTTCAACGACATTCTAGAAAGGTGAATCCTCGAAGGGAGATCAAGGAATGACTGTGATTCTGAGTGCCAAAGATAGGGATATTGCTGTAGCTGCTTGAGCATCAGAAATACCTTTCAAGGAAAAAAATTCCACGTTCAAGAAGGACCAACATCTATGAAATTTGAAATCATCCTTTCGAATATGTGATCAGTAACCTATTTGATGGGAGAGAAGCAAGGAAAAGACATTAAAGGTTATTATTTCAACCAAGGATCTTCGCAAAAATGAATGGATCACCCATCACAAAGCCTCCACCTTAGGCATTTCTTGATAATGTGCTTGATCTTGCTAATATATTTCTAGAACAAAGAGCCTTCGAGGAGGGGACTATCATCAAGGAAGGAATTTCTTTGGAGATACTTGCCTTGGATAATTTCAACCCATAAAGTTTTGGCATTAGATAGGATTCGCCAGACTTGTTTGGCAATGAGAGCCAAGTTCATTTTGCCAATATTTGAAAGCCTAGCCCCCCATGTTTCTTAGGAGAACAGACTCGATTCCAATCCACAAGGTGAATTATGTTCCTATTTTTGGCTCCAAACCATAGATTTTTTTTTTTTATTTGTTCAATATTTTTCCAGATGGAGACATGAGCTTTGAAAATAGATATAAAGTAGATAGGAATGCTTTGGAGGTAAGCTTGGACCAGAATGGTTTTTGTTGCTTGACTAATGAGGGAGCTTTTCCACCCGACTAGCTTCTTGAAAATCCTTTCAATAACATATTCCACATGCTATCAGAGGGATTTCCAACAAGAAGGGGAAGGCCCAGGTAGATGGAGGGTAAATCTAAAATGGAGCAACCCAGCATTCTTGATTTCTTGATCTACCTATGGATGGGGGTATTGATGAAGAAAAATTTTCTCTTTTGGAATTTGACCTTTTGACCCACAAATTCCTCATAATAGTTCAAAACTTTTTTAATGATTTTGGCTTCGGGAATAGAGGACAAAGTGGTGAGGATGGTATCATCAACGAACTACTGGTGGGTGATGGGTTGAGTGGTGGAAGAAGACTTAATGATAATGGGTTAGAAAAAGTGTTTAGGTTCTATATATCAAAATTATTAGATTAAAAATATTAATATAATGGGTATAAGTCTCACAATGACATTTTTTGGAACCCTAGATTTTTTTCTAGGGAAGTGTTGTCTATTTTTTGCCTAGTTTCTCTATTCACTTAGAAAATTGATAGGTCACTACACTATGGATAAATACACAATTTTAAAGCTTCCTAGGACTAAAGGTTTCCCATAATCCTAGGGGGGGTCTCCTAACATACCTAAATATACGTGGAAGATCAAACATGTATATGAGTGTTGTTTGAGGCCTATGTATTCAAGCCTGATCACCTCTCACTTTACTAGATGCTTTATGGGTAATATAGCTTTGCCAATAATGAAAACTCCTCTATGATATTTTAAAACCCTTAGCATAGGTTTTATAACCTATTAAACTAAATTAGAAAAAAATGTCTTGATTTTTTAATTAGATAACAAGCAAAAAAAGTGAAAACATGGAAAATTTATACCTAACAGTCAAAATGGTAGGGTAATAGTTGTTACAATCATAATGGAACATGACCCCAAAAAATGCTCTGATACCACTTTTTAAGGACCTTCTAATTAAAATAATCACATCCACATACTACAATAAAATAGTAATTCATGAAGAACAAAATATTTCAATACAAAATAGAAATGCAAAAATCTATATTAATCTCATAAAATCACAATGCAGAATTGGCCTCTTTGAGGGGCTAACCTCCTTCAATACTTTGATTCAATATACAAAAATATACATCTGTTATTTCCCCCTTGTCTTTTAAATATACATTTAATGTAGCCTTAACCTAACTCTTAAGGTCCGACTTACATGCAAACTATCAGCCAAGCTAGAATATTTTACCAAACAAACAATTACATTCTTTATAATGGTTACATGAAATGGTCCCACTTGTATAGGTGCCTCAAGTTCCACATACCATTAAAAAATATCATTAGAATGTTGTCCCCATGTTGTAAATGTGTCATTACATAATAATTTTAGGATGGGGTGCTAACACTAGCTTGTATTTCAACTTCTTATTCTCCTCTTCCACCTAATGAAATTTTGTATTTTCCTATTCTAATGGTACGATGAGTTACTTATTATACTTAGCATAAATTTGATTCTTATCAACTAGCCTTAAATAATTGTAATAAATTATCATGTTTGCCTACTATAATAAGTGGACAAGGCCAATGTGACTTGCCATTTGTAAGTCTAGGCTCAAAAACCTAGCCACAACATTTAAGGATGTAGTATTAGGGTGGGTTAGATTGGCCATATGAACCTATGCATATAGTGTTTTTCCTCCTATTTAGAACTTATGTCCTTAGGGTAGGAATCCCTTTATTTTTGATGAAATCACCTATAGATATCTAATATATGGTTTGTTGGGCCTTTTATAGGTATTCATATATGATGTCCATGATGTATTTCATAGCTCAAAGGATAATTTTTAGTAGCAAGTGGGCTATCACCTATGAAGGATTAGTATTATACTCTACAATATCCATTTTATATGTCAAACTTGATACTATTTTAAGCTTTATTTTTGAGTGAGTGCAAGAATATTGAAATTTCCTTGAAACCTATGGAAATTATGTGGTTTTTGGGACTTTGTGTGATGGTGCATGTTCATTGGTGGTGTCTTAAGCACTATAATCATATGTTATTAACCACTAGAAGAAGAACCAACTATCCAATCCTTTCTCCTTCTTGAGGTTGGATGTGGGAGATGGGGTGGTGGAAGATAAATTATGGGATAGCTATGTAAAGGATGGTATTATTGATATGGTCTATATGGTGGTGTGTGAAGTGAAAACAAATGAAGTTAAATAGATGTTATGTAAATAGATGGAATGAATATAGAAGGTAAAATTTGTAGATTAATATACACATTGGTGTCTATGTTAGGGTGGATTTGCTAGAACTCTTTATCCAAAATATCCATATATAAATAGAACCATGGAAAGGGTTGTTCACACAAGGATTTTACCTTATCTTCGTACGTGTTATCTACATAGATATTATTCTTAGCCTTTTCATCACAATTTGTTTTTGAAAATTAAAACTATTTTTGTGCATAAATAGTTGAATCTTCTTACCAACCAATGTTTGCATGAACCAAGCATTGTGAGCATAAGTCCATGTGTCTTCAACCACTACCAATCCACATATTTTCAACATACTCTAGGCAACCCTTAGCTAATGGGATGACTATACACTTCTCTTGTGATCAAATAGGTTTGACTTCTTCTAATCTTTGTCAAAATTTCTATCAATTAAATCCAATTGTTTAACTACCTTTAGCATAAGAATGTAGTTAGTAATGTAGGTAGTTATTCTAAAAATCATTTAAAAAACCCATACAAGTAAATGTTTGAATAATATGAGCCTCAATAAAAGTTATATATCTCCTCATTTTTATTTTATATAAGCATTTAAAATTTAGGTGATAACCTTGCAAGACTCCCCTTCACTCTTTTGAATTCATAGTAAAATTTCCTTGATCTACTACATAGGAAATTTATGGCTTCTAAAACCAATAAGATCTACCTTGTTAAATCTATCTTGTCCAACTATAAATATTGGAAATAGTCCCTTTAGTATAAAATTAACCACTTAAGGTGTGAAGTATGTTGGAAGTATTACATTATTTGGCTCCCTTGTAAATATTAGTTTGGTAGTTGATTTATATTTTATATAATGTATGTGTCAATATGAGAGAAACTGCAAGGTGTCAAGAAAGAGAATGAACAATCACATTGATATGTGTCAAGATGAGATTTTTGTCTTTATGAGAGGAATATGAAAGTATGCATCTCTCAGATATTTGAGGAGAGAAATATTAAGAGTACTGAAAATTTATGTAAAATTATATATTGAAGATAAATCTCCAAGCAATGTATCTCTCTTTGTATAAATCTTGTAGTTATATGATATTTAATATATTTGTGATATATCATTGTTATTTCACAACTGTGATTCATTGTTATTTTTTTAAGTAGCACTTATATGATTTATTTGTGATCTTGGATAATGATTTTTTTGAGATAATCATGATATAATTCTAACAGTGGTATCAAAGCCACTGTGAGAAATCTTGGATTATGCCACATTGAGTAAAATAGCTACAATAAGAGACAATTATAGATATTGGAGAAGGAACATGAGAAAGGTTGTTGATTTTTGGAGGAATAATAGCAAGCTTGGAGAAGAAGAAGCAAGAAGACTATGAAGGTTGACATTAAGGCTAGAAGACAGTCAATTTATACAATATGTGAGAGAAGAGGATTAAAGAATAGAGTGGATGTTTGAAGCTTCCTACAATAGATAGAGAATAATTTCATCTTAAATTGCTAAAGAAGAAGCATAGGTTAATTGAAAGTCAAAAAAATATTTAGGTATTGAAGAGATACCTTGATGAAGATAGATAGATAGAGGTTATCTATTTTGAAACTCTATTTGGAATAAAGGTGAATTATTAACATATTCAGGTCTAGAAGATAGACCTTGACATATGAAGACTCAGGTCTAGAAGTTAGACCTTGACATAAGATTTAAGATATAAACATTTAAGTTATGGTTTTATAAGAGTAGCCATTATTTAGTGATCTAAAGCAAAATAAAAGTGAATAAAATCCTAGATTGTAGAAGTTTCAGCAAGACAACAAGCAACCATTCTTGAACCCAATAGAATAAGGTGTAGCCTAAGAACAAATTTTTAGGGTGCAACTGAAGATCAAAGTTTTAGGGTGCAATTACAAAGTTTAAATATTATGGTGTAGCTTGAGGTATAATATCTTAAGGTGAAATAGAAAGAGTGTAGCCATTCTACTTACGCCAATGTGAAAGCTCATGGTAGAAGCATTTTCACCATCGTATTCCTACTTATTGGTTGACCTAAAAGTATATCAAATAATTAGCTTGAGTACGAGAGGAATCAAACAAGAAGAAATGCAAGGAGAAGCATCATTCTAAGATCCATAATTGTAGAAAGGAGAAGCATTATTATAAGCACCATAGTTGCAAAAGTTGAAGTACCATTTCAAGTGTCATTGATGTAGTATAAGAAGCGTCATTATTATAGTAGGAGAAGCATCATTCCAAGTTATAAAGAATCTCAAGCACTAAGGATAAGAGTTATAATCATCGTAAAATCGAAGATATGCAACCAAGGAAAGAGGAATCACTAGTGCATAGGAGAATAGCACCAAAAGTCATTCGAACGCTATTTGAATTTATTTTGTAATGCTAAGGAAATGAGCGAATAGTCATAGGGAGGCAAAAACATTTTGGTTAACCATATAGAAAGGAAATATCAATGAACGTTGAGATACTCAATATTATTTTTTCCTAGAACAAAATCATCAAGAGTGTTACAATTCAAGCAAACATTGGAAAATCAAACTTTATGCCTACTAAAATCAAAATGTTCATAAGGTGTGTTACAATCAAGAGGATAAATCAAAGCCTGTTTACATGCTTGAAGAATCAAGATAGAAGGGAGAACACATGGCATTCATAGAGTTGAAAACATGAACATGCATTATTTAAAGGTAATGATATTTAGGGTTTCCAAGTTGAATTATTTAGGAGAGATAAGGATTTAATGCTTTATTAAAAGGTTTAATGTTTTTTATTAATTATTAAGGAGAGATAAGGTTAGACATTTAATTTAATGTTTTATTAGGATTAATGTTTTATTAGTATTTTGGAGTGATAAGGTTGAAGAAATAAATTAATACTTGATTAGTTTTTAATAAAGTGAAGTTAATTTTATGGAGTGATAAGTAGGAACTAGTAAGTTAGCTTTATTAAATCAATTTTTAGTTTTGCTTTACTATTTCTTGAATTAATTGATTATTTGTAAAATTAATTAAGTTGGGAGACAAAAGGTATTCAACATCAAACCTAGGTGAAATTAATTTTGCAAAATTCATATTTTCATTAGTTTCTAACATTTTGGAGACATAAGGTAGGGTTATGCATAGCAATGAATCATCGTTAATTCGTGAATATTAGGATTTTTAAAATTTTAAATTGGTGAATATAGGGACCCTTGACTATGGTCTATTCACCTAAAAATTTTGGGTGCAAGTTTTTTTTTGGGGGCTCACCTCACTTTGATAATAATTTTCTCATTTTTTATTTTAAACTACCAACATTCCCACCTAAATTGTGGACTTTTTTTCCTTGAAATTATAAATAATTTTATTTATCCCACCAAATTTATCTCTTATACCACTAGTATATTTACCTAATGTGATATAAATACTCATACATATAGAACATTAATTCTCCTCAAAAAATTAACTATAGCAACAAAAAACTTGATACGATTGGTTGCAAAAAAATTCAAAAAATCGATTGAAGAGGATCAATCTATCAACATATAAAAGGGTCAATTGATGGTAGAGGTTAAGTATATCAATTTATAAGTCAATTGGTTGTATTATATTAGTATATCGATAGAAGAGATGATTGATTGTAGAGGATTCTATCGATATAAGAGAGTCTATTATAGAGGAATAATCTATTGATCAAAAAGTTGATCGATTACACAAGATAGGTCTATCGACAAAAGAGTCGATCGATTTAGAGGAGCAATCTATCAATAGTAGAGTTAATTAGTTGTAAAGGAATAGTCTATTGGTAGGTGAGTCGATCATTTGTAGAGGAGTAGTCTATCGACAAAAGAGCTGGTCGATTATAGAGGAGAAATCTATCAATAGTATAGTCAATCAATTATAGAGGAATAATCTATTAGTAGGTGAGTTTATTGGTTGTAGGGGAGTAGTCTATCAATAGTAGAGTGGATCGGTTGTATATAAATTCTATTGGCAAGAGATTCAATTGGTTGTAAGAAATACAGTTGACGAGTAGTGCAATAAATAAATATCCCACAATAGGTAGTATATCATAAATTGCCTTATACTGGTCATATAATTTTCATAATTTTGTTCAACATCATGTTCATTTTTAACATCAAAAAAAATTTCTTTACAAGAAAAATTGCACCTACTAGCAATGTAAATAAGGAAGGTCAATATTCTGTTAAGATGAGTATCCTAAAATATTTTAGCCATATATCAAAATTGAGTGACCCATCGACATCTACACAAATTCAAGGTACAAACGTATTTTACCTACTAAATAGTTAATTTTTGTAAGTTATTATAAAAAATGATATAAAACACATTTATATGCAAAAAATAATATTGACCTTGATATGCCCACACTTGAATATATTCTTGAGGATAAGATGTCTCCAAATGAAAAATTTCTTAACAATGACATACAATAACCACTTGAAGAGATTCCTCAAACTGACATGCCAACCAAAAAATAAAATGATCAAACAAATAAAATATAGAATTCTAAGGAATCTTCTAGTCAGAAACCTAAATATAGAAAGTTAACAAGGTGGACTATTTGAAGTACATTTCGGCTTGAATGGTCATCAACATATCTCTTTATTGAGCCAATGCTACCAGAGAACAGTAATGATATACCAAAATAATGTAGATGCATAATTTGTAGTTGGAAACTAGGAAAGGAACATAAGATGCAACTTAAGTTGGATACAATAGAAAAACATTGTGGGAAAGTTTATTTGACAATAAAAGAAAGTGATGGAACAACTTAAGAAAACAATTAGGTGGAAGGATGCATATATGTTAGATATGCATAAGAATATGAAAAATAAATGAAACAAAAACAACTCTTGTTCAAAATGGTGGAACGATTCAAGCTCAATTTCAAAAATTAATTAGACCACTTTAGCTTCAAAAACTTTGCAGTTTGTTGTTATATATACCATTCTTAAAAAGAGTAAACATATGTATGATTTTATTGATTATAAGCTCTTATTTCAACTAGTTGATGTTTAAAACCTTCCCAGTGCCAATTTATTAGATCAAAGTGGAAGGGAAATGGAAAAATATCTATCATTGGTTGAGGAGGACTTGAGAGAGAAAGTAAAACATGACAAATTCATTTCACTTTCTATTGATGAGGTAACTATTATTGACAATACATAGTGGATTTGCATGCATGTTTACACATTCTAAAATCATTTAAGGCGACCCCATTTACTAGCACTACATAATATGGTAGAAAATTGCAATGCGAAAAACCTTTACAATGTTGTTGTAACCTGTTTAAAGGATATAGCGGGAATGGATGATATAAAAATAGCCACAATGTTAATGTGTTGGATCTGATAGTGCTGCTACAATGAAAGGACACATGAATGATATTTGTGTTTGACTTCAAAAATCAGTTACTCCATACTTGATCCCCATTTATTATATGGCTCATAGAATGAATATTGCATACAAAATTGTTAGCACATTTGAAAATGTTATGAGAGCGGAAGAACTCGTCCATGAAATACATGCTTATTTTTTGTGTAGTCCAAAAAGGTTTTCTAAGTTTCAAAAGTTTGCACTAGGATTCACTAAAAGTAGAAAATTAATAAAATATGTAGATAGTAGGTGTATTTCTTTGTTTCAACCTGCACTTAGGGTTTTTATAGAATATCAATACTTAGCAAGGTTTATATATACAAATAATAAGGTTGTTGATAAGGTAAAATATTTGCTATACCATATGACTAACTTGGAAACACTTCTCATATTATGTGGTATTCTTCCAATGTTGCAAGAAATGAATAATTTGATTAAAATTGCACAAGAAAGATCCATTTATATTATCGATTTCTTTAGGATGAGAAAACAAATATGCATCTATATTGATAGGTTATACTTGTCTGCAAAAAAGGTTATGGATCCTTTGTTTGATAGTTGAAGAAATTTAACTAACATCAATGATCCAAAAATATTTTTGAAGTTCAATATCAATGATCATATTTGTATTAATTTTCATAGAAATATGATATCTTTATATTATTTTGAAAAGCAATCGCATATATTTTTAAACGATGTTGAACAAATGCCCATAAAACATAGTGGATTTTATGTAGTTTTACACAATATAAGGATTAAATTGAGAAAAATAGTAGAAAATTTGACAAGGGAAATAAGAGATCATTTTCAAAGAGATGAGTTTCTCAAGGCCATGGGTGTGGTTAACCCCATGTTCTAGGATCCTTGTATTGACTACAATACTACAAGTGAGTTGTTTATAAAATATATAGGCACTCTTGTTAAACATTTTATTAAAAGTGTGGAAGTTAATGGTATATAAACCAAAGGTATTCTCAATAAATAACTTTTAACAAAATAATTAGACCATTTTGGATTGACAATGGTTGGTCAAATATCACGTCTGAGTGACATGCATGAGCCAAGTTCTATTACACATTTGTGGAAAAATTTGTATCCAAGTAGTGTCTTACAAGATATGATTAGTGAATATTATTTTTTATATGAATTATGCCAAATAATGATTTTGGGATCCATGGAAGATGAAAGGGTTTTTAGTGCACTATCTTTTGTTAAATCTAAGTTTTGTAATAGGTTGGACAAAAAATTGGAAAATTGTTTAAGAATTTATTTGTCATCTTATGAGCTGGTGTAACGACCCAAAAATCTAACCAACTCAAGAGAGATATATTTATTTTTTATACACTCATTAGGGATCTACAAATACTTGCCCTACATAAGTCATTCTATGAAGTTGTCTGCCAACTTATTTCCTTATGATTAAGTTGTTCATCTCATCTTCGTGATGAGCCAAATTATCCCTTTTAATACATAAAAATGGGTATGCCCATCCCTACACCATACATAATTCCACCTATGTAGGTGCACTAAGTGTAATGCACAAAATCTATCTATCTCATTTCTATTATGATCTAACTTATTCCTTTTAGTCTGTTAAAAGGGTACACCCATCCCTACACCATATATAAGTATATCTATATAGGTGCACTAAATCTATCAGTCTCATCCCCATGATGAGCTAACATTTCCATCAATCATTGTAGTGTAAATAAGCTATTAGTCTCATCTCCATGATGACCTAACTTTTCCTTAAATCATTGCAATGCAGATAAGCTATCCATCTCATCTTCATGATGAGCTAACTTTTCCATCAATCATTGCAATGCAAATTAGCTATATGTCTCATCTCCATGATAAGCTAAATTTTCCATCAATTATTTCAATGCAAATAAGCTAGTCATCTCATCTCCATGATGAGCTAACTTTTCCATCAATAATTACATATGCAAATAATCTATCTGTCTCATATTTATGATGAGTTAATTTTTTCATTAATTATTGTAATGCAAATAAGCTATTCGTCTCATATCCATGATGAGCTAACTTATATGTCATTCATTCTTGGTGATAGATGATTTATTGACTCAAAATCTAGTTTTTGCCTTCATGGATTTACCTAGGTTTAGGTCTTAGAAGAATGATTCAATATAAGGTTACTCAAAGTCACCTCCAAAAAGAGATCCCAAAATCCCTTAGATCACTCTCTATTTCTATCTCTCTAAGCTTCTAATACATAAGCATAAGCATTAATATATGCAATTTTCTAATTATCTAAGAATCATCAAAAGCAAGATCAAAATATGAAGATATTCAATACACACATAACACATCATATATCCTGGGAAACACTTACAAGAAAAACTCTACTTCAAAAAATTATTTTTTATTGCGTAAGTTTAGTTGTCTCCAAAACAACTAACCAAAGGAATCTCATAATTCCTCTTTCCAAAACATCGATACCAATATAAGTACATAAGAACCCCATAATTCTTATGTCCCCAAAACATGAATTGTTCCTTTAATTCACATTACAAAATCAATGAGGGAACCCCATAATTCCCTTGAATGAATTCCACATTCATTCTCCTAAATATGATCTCTTCTAAATACATAAGAACCCCATGATGTTTATGTACCTAAAAACATTAATAGCCCTTTTAACTCACATTACAAAATCCATGAGGAAAATCCATAATTCCCTCAAATGAATTCCACATTCATTCTCCTAAATATGATATCTTGTAAATACATAAGAACCCTATAATTCTTATGTACCCAAAAGCATGAATAGATATTTTAATTCACACTACAAAATCAATGAGAGAAACCCATAATTCCCTCAAATAAATTCCATATTCATTCTCCTAAAGATGATCTCTTCTAAATACATAAGAACCCCTTTTCCAAACTAGAATACTTCTTCCATAAATCACACAAAGTACATTCATCATTCAAGAATGAAATTCATTTATCATTCAATCCAACATAGAATGAAAGTCATTTATCATTCAAATGAACATAGAATGAAAGTCAATTATCATTCCACTAAACATAGAATAATCCAATATCTACTTCTATTCAGTTTTCATAGAAGTGTACCAAGAGAAGCCCATACTTCTCCTAAGAATAGATAACCTATCTAATATTAGCCATACATTCAAAACTTAAATATAACTCTATGCATTCAAAAAGTCCTTTCTTTCATTTAATCAAAAACCATAAACCATTCTTTCAATTAAATAGCCTTTCATTTAATCAAAATAACTATAAACCATTCTTTTGATTAAATAGCCTTTCATTTAATCAAAATAACTATAAACCATTCTTTTGATTAAATAGTATTTCATTTAATCAAAATAACTATAAACCATTCTTTTGATTAAATAGCCTTTCATTTAATCAAAATAACTATAAACCATTCCTTCCATTAAATAGCCTTTCATTTAATCAAATAATGATAAACAATTATTTTGATTAAATAGCGTTTCATTTAATCAAAATAAAAGTCTTTCTTTCAAATAATCAATTAGGCTAATTAATATTAATCCAAAATAATTAAAATCCATTCTTACATATAATCAATTAGGCTAATTAAGCTTAATCCATAACAAGTAAAAGTCTTTCTTTCATATAAACAATTAGGCTAATTAAGCTTAATACAAAAACAATTAAAAGCCTTTCTTTCATATAAACAATTAGGTAATTAAACTTAATCAAAAAAAAATTAAAAGCATTTATTTTATATAAACAATTAGGCTAATTAAGCTTAATCTAAAAACAATTAAAATCCTTTCAAATAAATTATTAGGCTAATTAAGCTTAATCCAAAAACAATTAAAAGCCTCTTTCATATAAAAAATTTATCTAATTAAGCTTAATCTAAAAATAATTAAAAGCATTTCTTTCATATAAACAATTAGGCTAATTAAGCTTAATCCAAAAACAATTAAAATATTTCTTTCATATAAATAATTAGGATAATTAAGCTTAATAAAAAAAGGAACTAAAACCAAAAAGTTAGTTTAGTCATAATCAATAGTAGTCAAACCAAGTCAATCAGGTCAACCACAATCAAACCATAGTCAATTGGTTCAACTAACTTAGTCAATCAGTTCGCACCCATAACTGGTGCCCTTTGGCCCTACGTGGGAGACTTCCAACACCTCCAATAGGCACTAACCAAAAGCCCCACATGAAGACTTCCCTAAAAACCAGTGGTGGTTAGGCAATAGGGGGTGTGCTCCCCCTTATTTGGTGCCTCAGTGTCCCCACACAAGACATGTGGGATAAATGTTTATAAAGCTTGTAAAAAACATAATTAAACCACCATGCAAAGTAACAAATAAATCCTATCAAACCACATGGCAACAAAAGGTAAGGTTTAATCGACAATCAACAAAGGTTAAGCTAGGTCATCATGAAACCTTAGCATACCACATATTCACATATATGCACCTCCAACTGGCACATGGCAGCCCTTGCTCAATGGCTCCCTTGACCACCGAGTGGTGGTTGACCAACTAAGGGAGCCCAATCCTTTTTATGGTACTAATGCAACCCCACGCATATTGTGTGGGATAAAATATTAGAATTCATTTAAAAATATTTATCCCACCTAAGAAAGTAGTTCTTTAATACCGCAACAACCAATCACATGAGACCATGTGCCATCCAAAAGACAAGCAAGTCAAAAACCCATCAAAAATGCATAGTAGGGGGACCATGTGTCAAGTCAAGTACCTCCAACTAACATTGGGTGGCTTTACGAGGAGCGGCCCCTAACCACCACATAATGGTTGAATGAAGGGGATTGTATTCACCTTTAAGGCCCACTCAGGCCCCCACCTATCCCATGTGGTATAAATAAGTGGGAAGACCTGAATGACCTTTCCCTTGCCCGTGCCCTCCCAATCCTAAAGACATTGTGATTGCAATGACGTGATGGTGGTAAGGCATAATATAAACATTTAAACCTAAATTTTAAATATTAGGGGTCTCCTGAAGCATGATGACGAAGAAGAAAAATTGAATGCATCCAAAAAATATGAGAGATTCATGAGGTTTAAACCAACCTGACGTCCCACACTCAATCACGTAATAGAGAAAATTGATACAAGGGAGGGTTAAAGGTTTCATCAGACCCACCTTCCATGAGGCAAGATGTAGGCAATACCATAACCAAAAATTTAGTCTAAAGACACAACAAAGCAATGCATGCCATGGAAGGAGTTCATACTAAATATAGTTTATTGAGATAGTTTCAACCAGTAAAGTTTAGGCGACATTAAATAGAGTAAAACTAGCTCAAGGATTTCAAATAAAGGAATATGCAAAAGGTCCAACACCTTAAAGCGCATAGAGTACATCTAAAAGGAAAATATGTCAAGGCATGCAATTTTTTAATAGTTCCAAAACAACAACATCAAAAGTAACCCAAAACTCAGGAGTCACACAATAAAATAAAACCAATAGAAAGGGCCTATTAGTATTTCATGGTATTGCAATCCTGACTATGGGTTTTAACCTATACGTATTTGAACAAGCAACAAAATTCATTAAAATAAATCATAGTCCCTTAGTATTAATGACATAAACCAATAGAAAGCTATTAATATGGAGGACTCAACGTAATTTTCTAAAGCAAATAGTCTCTGAAAGCCTTCAAGGCTAAGATTTCTCATTCTTCCATTTCACTCTATTTTCTTCCTCAAGCCTCTAATGTTTTTTTCATTCTCCCTCCAAGGTTGACCTCCTCTGAGATTTTTTTCCCTACTTGTTTTTTGAAAACCTCAAAACATGCTTTCATGCACCAACCCTAAGAACCATAATTACCTATTTGTTCCCCTTTTCCAAGTTGACCAGGGGGCATACTTCTCATTAAGACTAACCCCCTTGCTTAAAATTCCCTAACATGGAGACATTAATTCTCCATTTTGAATTTCTAATTTTAATATATTTTAATGCTTACCCAATTTAAAAGTCAATAGGGATTTTCTTTCTAAAATATCTCACCTGCCTTATCTTCTAGTATGCTTTTTTTCTTTTTTTTTTAAATAATAAAATTAAAAATATTATAACCCATGTCCTCCAAAGGTTATCCCCTTTTTTTATTTTTCCTTAAAATAATAATGTTTAAATCAATCTAT
Organism: Wollemia nobilis; assembly: GCA_028583015.1. Classification (NCBI taxonomy): domain Eukaryota; kingdom Viridiplantae; phylum Streptophyta; class Pinopsida; order Araucariales; family Araucariaceae; genus Wollemia; species Wollemia nobilis. The sequence goes on from JAQPPZ010001870.1 coordinate 3,333,831, forward strand.
TATATTTCCACAATATAATAAATTTCAAATTAATCTATTATATTTCCACAATATAATAATTTTCAAATTGGTTTATTATATTTCCACAATATAATTCAATTCAAAAATACATATATTTCCCTAATTAATTAATTCAATCAAAGAATATATAATTCCCTAATTAATTAATTTTCCCAATTAATTAATTCAATCAAAGAATATATAATTCCCTTTTCTTTGGTACCTCGATCTCGGTGGTCAACTTCCTCACCACCTTTGAGTGTACCTGGTCTTGCAAATCAACAATACATCAGTAGTACCATATCCTCAAAGTAATAAATCAACATCAATATTGCATAATCATCCAAATACATCAAAACTAAGCATCAGATCATCATTTATCAATACATTATCCATCATGCAAAGAGTCTTGCCAAGGTGGGTCATGGTAGCTAGACAAGTATCCTTATGACAAAGCTTTGGTATATTGGAAATATCTAGCAGATAGAAGAGGTATCACTAATACTCATGATAATAAGGATAATGATACATGCAATGATCATATTGTAGAGACAAAGATTTATAATACGTACAAGTGATTTTGGACAATCTGAGAAGTGTTTGTTTTAGCTTCCTGCATTGTAATATTTCTAAGATTTAAAAAGATTGATATGTTTGATAATATTTGTTATCATTTTTTTTCTGTCGGGTTATCAACATTAGAATTTTGGTTTACAAAAATTATTAAAAAATAGTATGTTCATAAAATTTTATTTTTATATCATAGAATTGTTCATATACATTAATATTTTATAACATAGCCTTGTTGTAACATGATACTATTTCATGTTAATAAAATATCAACCAGGATCATAATATTATGCATTGAAACATAAGAACATCACAAGATCACACACATAAAGATAGACACAAGGTATCACAAATGAGAGATATTCATCTCTTATGCTTTCGTGTTCAAGGTATGATCTAACAATGGAGAGTTATCTCCAATATAATACAATACATGACTTTTCAGTCCTCAAACTATTGCTCTCCCATATAAATATGGGAAATGCAACCTTTCACATTCTTGTAATTAAGACAAGTGCTCAATATGCCACATGTCAATGTGACTCTTCATACTCCTCTCTTTTGACATATTGTGAAGAACACAAGCTTATACTGAGAGGGGGAGTGAACAATATAAGACCAATTTTTACTTTTCTTTACTCAAACTATAATATCTAATATATCAATGGCAATATCAACAACAATAATCAAAGCAATGCACAAATCACCACACACAATAGAGACACCAATTTAACGTGGTTCACCCAATGTGGGTTACTCCACGGAGAAAATATTTCACTAAAATTTTCTCAACAAATCTCTTGGAAATCCTTTCCCTATTACAATGTTTATGGACCTCTGTCCAAAGGAGACACAAATACCCTAATAAATTTCATGGATGCCTATCCACAAGAGACACCAATCCCCTCAAATGGTTTGTGGAAATTTATCCATATGAGAACTCCTTCTCCTCTGCTTTGGCTGGTGATCCTCTAGAAGACTATTACATCCATTGCACTGGCTTGTGGATCTCTATCTACTGAAGACTCATATCCTAAATCAAAAGACCTTTGTCCTCACTACCCTGGCTAATGGATCTCTATCTACTAGAGACTATTGTCCTCTGCTCTATCACTTCTAAAGCTTAATCTTAGCTCTATCTCAAATCTGCACTAAACACAGTCCTTCGATCTAGCATAAATCTGCTCAATCTATGTCTCAAATATACACTAAATATAGTCCTTCGGTCTAGCATAAATCTACCCAATATTTGTCTTAAATATGCACTAAACACAATCCTTTAGTCTAGCACAAATCTGCTCAATATTTGTCTCAAATATACACTAAACACAGTCCTTTGGTCTAGCACAAATCTGCTCAATCTCTATCTCAAATCTACACTAAACATAGTCCTTTGGTCTAGCACAAATCTACTCAATCTTTGTCTTTGGTCTGGCATAAACCTATCCTCAAATATGCACCAAACATTTTCCTCAAATATGTCCTCAAGCCTTAACCCAAAGCTTGATCTAATAAAAAATCAACTCTGCTAGATCTATCCCAAACCTTAAATCAAGGTTTGAACAAATAAATCAATCAACTTTGCTCACAAGTCTTCTCAAAGACTTACCTCAAATATATCCATAAGTTCTCTCTAGAACTTGCTCAAACTGATCTCAAGTCTTCACCAAGACTTACCTCAAATTTGCATTGTAATCTTCCACAAAAGCTCACACAAATATTTCCACAAGTCTTCACCAAGACTTACCTCAAATATTCTCAACAAGTCTTCATAAAAACTTACCTCAAATATACTCAAAAAGTCTTCACCAAAGCTTGTTTAACTCTGTCCTGAAGTCCACTCTAAGGACTTACTCAAATCTATCCACTAGCTTTCACAAAATTTTATTCAACTCAATTGCAAACTTGCATATAAAACTCAACATAATCTCTCACAAAAAACCTCTTCAATCACACAAACAAGTTTCACATAGAATCTTGTTTGAATTCAGAAACATATAGAGAATGGTTAGAGACTCAATATATTTCACACTCACAACAATACTTAATCACTTTCAAACTCTCTTGTTTAATCACATAAAAATTTGGATAATGGTAAGAGACTTAATATGCTTCACACTCAATCACTTTCAATCTATTTATCAAATTGGTAAAGAACAATTTGTTTCATAGAACTTGAACTATCACTCCAACACTTTCAATCAACTATGCTCAATCAACTCAACTCAACCAATCACTTAATAAAACATGATTTGCTTACAAACCCTAACCAGGTGTTTCACTATGCTTTCAACAACTCACACTATGGAACTCAACCTTGACTCAAGATGATTCCAAATTCACATAACAATGATACTCATGGTCTTTTTCACAAACCTTAATCAAGCACATGAAATCTTACTCAAATATTTCTAACAATGCTTATCAAAAAATTTCACATAACAATGATACTCATGATCTTTCTCAAACCCTAGTTTCAAGATAGTTCTCAATTTCTCACTAAAATGTTCTCAAAAATATTTACCAATCATGCACATGAAAGCTTACTCAACAATGCTTATCAAAAAAACATTTTCACTCCAACTTAGCATTCACAACGTCAATCCAAACATTATTTCACTCACAAGGAAGATGTTCACATACCTTTTTGTTTGAAGAAGTTTTGACCTCAAAACCTATCTCAATCACAATCAACCTCTTTGAAAATATCAATGGTTAGATATCAAAAATCTATCCTCAATTTTTTCTTTCAAAAATATTTCACCATGCCAAGTATTAAATCTCAACTATACCTTATTTCTCCTTTCAAATCAATTTTCACAATATGACTTTATATAACATATAACACCCTTGGCATACCTTATTACTCCTTTTATAAACTTTAACCACTAAAAATTAAACACAATATTAAACCTTTACTTTCCCTTTTATCTCCCTCTATAGCTCATAAACCCTTTTAATTTTTCCCACTATGCAATTTCAAATTAATAAAACTTAGGGAAAATTAAAAATTAATTTCCACACCTCACGATTTTTTGGATGCAACTTTAACCTTAGCAAATGTGAGCGCATACCTTTGTAAACCACACCAAAAGGCCTTGGAAGGATTCGAACACCCGATCCCCTTCTTCCAAGCACCTCTGCACAACGTGTGCCCACCAAGTGGGCTACGTGCCCTCACACAAAAGGTAAGGCACACCCCTTCATTTTATCCTTCAATCGACAGTGTAAATCAAACTCATCTTCGCCTTGCAAAATATCGATCACATAGATCGAACCTGCGACCTGTCGCCTGTGAGCGATCTAGCGCAACATCTAGCTACCAACCGTGCTACCCAATGCTTGGCAATATGAATGGTGCTCCACTCGACTTTATCTTCTTGTCTGCCTTCCTAAGCCTTAAAGCACATGTGATATATTCCTTCTCCAATTACTACGCATGATTTCACTTAGTCATTCGATATTCACATGGATAATATTTTAAGGTAAAGCTTACCCCCTTTTATATGCAATGCACCATATTTCCAAACACATCGACAAACCTTTAATTCGAATTTAATTCAAATTTTATTTTGGCGCTTAAATTAATTTAAATTTAAATTTTACCTTAGGGTAAAATATTTAAATTTAAATAATTTAAACCTAAGACTTTAAAATTTGTCACATGGGTCTTTTGGAGGAATGAAAAATTTATAACTCCTTGGCCTTAGTTTTTCTTCAAACCAACCTGTAACTCAAAATATTATATTATTATTATTTCCATTAAACCTGCTTCTTTGCCTTGTTAGAAAACCACTGGAGGACATTAATAACATTGAAACTTGGACATCAACCTTTTGACATAAATGCATGGATGACAATGAAACTTGGTCATCATCTTCTTGACATCAATGACAACAAACCTTGCTCTCTTCTTGACATCAATGACAACAAACCTTGCTCATATTTTTAACATATTGCACTTTCACAAATTGAAACATACATTGGGACAAAAGGACCAACTAATGTAATACTCACAACACCTCCCTTTAGTACATTATTTGGTAAAAAAAAATTTACAAATTTAATGACTACAAATTTCTCCTTCATAAAAATTGTCTTCATTCTCTATGTGCCACTATCTCTATATCTTAGCAACTTTGAATCACACTTGGTTTCCTTTTGAAGAAACCATACAACATTCCTTTTAGCTTATCCCAAGCATTCATATCAATCCATCCACAATTTATTTTTAATCTACATTATTTACTTTATTTTTGTAGAAAAAACATGTGTCAATGGTTATGTCCTCCACAAAAATTACAAGAATAGAGGTTCCAACATTTCTCTATCCTATGTCCATACTTACCACAATGCTCACATCTATTTTCTGTCACCAATTTGCTATCACTGTTACCTATTACAAATTTTGTGCTTGAATCATTTTGATTCACCTATCCTGTGTACCCAAGGTCTTCACATTTTGGTCTTACTATTGGTACAAGTTGTTCTTTCATGACTTGTTCATGCTTTCCCAATCCTTTCTATTTTTAGCCCATTTTTGTAGCAATTTGGAACCAATTCCTTTAGTGTGCTTCTCAAAATGGCCAAAACCATCATTACATTTCTCAACACAAATTTGAACATCAATATGTCTATCATCATTTGAGTCTATGTCCTCATCAATTACAATGACATAGGCTCTCTTTGAACAATCACGAACCATATTCAAATCACTTTCATTTGAAAAGGGATCACAACATGCATCATTTTCCTACTCACAAAGATCATTAGTATTACAACATTCATTCACCATTATGGGATTCAAATCATTAGTATCACAACAATTATCCATCATCATGGGATTCAAATAATTAGTATCACAAACAACATCCTTCATCAATGGCTTGTTTCCTTGTGCTTTGATTTTGGAAACATTAAGAGTAATAACCCCCTTATATATTATCTTCAATAAGCAAGTAGGTATAGTGATAAACTTTTCATGGCATTCATTTGCATCATTAATGACTCCTTGTATGCATTGTTGTAGTAACAAAAATTCTCCTTTTTGGACTTCTTCAAGAATGAGACTTAATTATTTTATCACTTTATTTGAAACAAATTTTTCTTCTTCCTTAGCTTCTTGACAAAAATTTTTCTCTCCCACTTTGATTTTATTTTCCTTTGAAGTAGAAAACATTTTACCTCCAACCTTAAAAAGATATATTTTTATTATTTTCTTATATCTCTTACAAATATCTTGAAGTCAAATTCAAAACTCGACATTTTACCTCCCACTCGCATCGGTGGCATAAATGGTATTGATCGTTATGCCCACTTATAACCTAAGATTGAGTTCTAGCCTCAACTGCACTCCCACTATGTAGATCAACTTCTTATGAACATGATCACTAGTGAGATTATAAGACTACCACGTGTCTATTACTGACATTGTGTGCACACCGTTTCTAAGGAAACATTACTAATGCATTCGTTACTGCATCGTGTCTATTACAGAACTTGTGCACCCTAGTCCCTCACTCCCTTTTCACAAAGAAGACTCTAAAATCAGCAGAAAATAAGTTTGTTTCCAACAAACGAGGTCAAATTTGGGGTTTTCTGCAATCAACGTTGTAACTAAGAGGTTTTCGCACTTCTTTGGACCCTTTAACTTCATAGACCTGGCTGCAAAATTTTTAGAGACTCCAAGAAAATTTATCTCATATGACTAGGACCCAAAACATGATCGATGTCCTTTGCACTTGCTGAAAATTCCACTCCCAAAAAATTTTCTCACATCTCCTTAAATTTGATGCGCTCCTCGTGGCGTCTCAATCCAGCCATGTCAACCTACTACGTCAACTTCATAGATGACCATTTTTTCAACTGGTGACCAAATCGATTTCTCTTCTACTTTAGACCTTCCACAATCCAAATATTTCTACTTAGGACACTGATGGCCATTGAAATATGATCATTTCCAGCTACGCCCGTTACACTATTTTATCGTTCAGGTTTCCTGATTTCATATTCTATCATGATCTTCTCCAGACATCTCCATATGTGGCTCCTCCAAGATAAAATAACTACCAAAGCTATCCTTTGCTTTGTACACCTCCTCCTATGTTTTATTGTCTACAAATAGCAACAGTCTCTAAGTAATAGTTCTGCAACAATCGTTATGTCAAACTCGCACGTGGTAGTTGCAGTTTCTAACTGGAAATAACCTGCTCTTCGGTAACAAAGAATCACTATTCAAAAATTGCTAAAGACTGGGGTTGGCATGATTCCATCTTCATTATGGTTGCACATATTAAAAACACACACATATTCTACAGGCCCTCGCACCGGTAGAAGAAGCTCTAAAATTCCTTCAAACATATTCTTCAAGTCTTTGTATTTACGTCTGCATTGCTCTCCTATAGGTGGCCTTCCTAGTTGGCTTCAAAGTATATGCCGATCAATCTGCCTCACAATAAATTAAACTATTATTAATAAAAACTCATATAATACAGTAGTTTTTGGTATATGATTCAGTGTAGCAAGATTGTCAGTTTGTAAATAACACTCACCCGTTACTTTCAACTCTGAAGGAAAAACAATAGCTTGTAATGGCTATTTTCAATCTTTCTAAATAATGTTTACCTCTCTGTTCTCAACGTCTCCTTCCTAACGCTACCGACTCTGTTGAAATAATAATAACATCCTTTTGTTTTTAGACGTCTATTGTGCTTTGGCTTCCTTCTGCAAGGTTGCCTCCTCTTGTTCATTGGATATCTTTGTTCATTGTCCAAAGACTTTATATTCTCCTCCAAACTTCTCCAAGATACAGCTTTGTATCACCTTCAACTTGATGTATTGTGGCTCTTGAAATTCTACTGCAAAAATCAGAAGTCATCTCCTTTGCAAATCATTATCCATAAATCTACCTTTTCTCCTCTTTTTAGGAGTTTCTCCTATCACGAACTTTCTTCAAGTCTCCTCCAATGGCCACTCCTTCAACTCTACAATGAGGCTTTCTCTACTTCCACTATGTCAATCTGATATCACAAATATCCTTACCTTCAACACCTCAAATGGTTATGTCATCGAATGGCGATGATTGTCCCAAAACTTTAATGTCTCTCTAGTTCTTTGGTTTTATTCACAGCTCTCTCAACCTTGGTTTCTCCATAGCTCTCTCAACCTTGCTCTGATACCATGTTGGAACATGACACTATTTCATGTTAACAAAATATTAACCAGGATCATAATATTATGCATTGAAACATAAGAACATCACAAGATCACACATATAAAAATAGACACAAGATATCACAAATGTATATCACAAAAGATATATCTTCATCTATTATGCTTTCATGTTCAAGGTATGATCCAACAATGGAGAGTTATCTCTAATATAATACAATACATGACTGTTCAGTCCTCAAACTATTGCTCTCCCCTACAAATCTGGGAAATGCAACCTTTCACATTCTTGTCATTAAGACAAGTGCTCAACATGTCACATGCCAATATGACTCTTCATACTCCTCTCTCTTTTGACACATTGCACTTTCACAAAGTGACACATACATTAAGATTAAAGGACCAAATAATGTAATACTCACAACAAGCCTTGTTATTGAATTATTTGTCTTTATTCATAAAAATTTATGTTTTTATATCATAACTTTGTTTTGCTTGATTGAGCATTATAAAAAATGGTTGTATTTGAACAAATTTAAACCCATGCATGCATGCATGCTTTGTAAATATTTGTATTATAGAAAGTCTTGTATACATTTTAGAAAGTGTTATTTGTCTCAACTAAGTTGCTTGATATTTGTATGATGTACATTTAAAGTCCCCCTAAGTACATCTATTTTGAAAATAACTATACTATATTGAGGAGAACTTTAAACCAGTGGCAAATATCTATTTTCTAAATATAGTCCAATAGTAAACATAATTGCATTATCATAATACACAAATTATGGAAATGTATATTGGGAAAAAATAATGAGGAAACATAATACACAAATCATTGAAATGTATTATTTATTTATTTATATTGTTGAAAAGGGGTTTTAGAGGATCCCCAATCCTTTTACAAAAAAACATCACAAAAGAGACCATCTCCAAAGATGAACTCTAGGATATAAACAAGGAACAACAACACCAGGGAGATGATCTTTGAAGGACAAATAATATAATCGATCAAACTTGAAATACGTGGGCTTCCCCCATGAAAATGGAACACAATTTGAAGCAACTTGAAACCCACATCCCACTCAAAATTAAACCAAGATTTCCCAATGAGAGGAGAAACTCCACTAGGAAAAATTGAAATAGGGATATGATCTCCAGATGGAGATGATCTCCAAAGGACCAAAAACCAAAATGTTCAAATTTGAAACACGAGCTTCCTGCCCGAAATTGGAACACAATTTGAAACAATTTGAGACACTTTTTACTCAAAATTGAAAGAGGATTTCCCATCAATATGAGAAACTTCCACCAAGATAATATTTCCTAGAGAAACCACAACCAATAGGTATATTCGAAGATAAATTATTTGTAGCTTAAAAATATTTTAAAAAGAGATTCTCACCTAGGGGAACCTACACCAACAAGCAAAATTTAGAAAAAAAGCTAAAAAATGGATCTGTAGCAACCAGAGATATTAGTAAGCACTAAGATCTTGTTGTAAAGAAGATAGAATATGTAAGCTAACTGTGGGATATTCCATAGAGCTAACCACTATGGTGACCCATGAATGAAGCAAGAAACATACATAGGGACTGCCTTCAGGAGCCCAACATCTGCAACAAGCATGAAAGCATGAGGTCCTCTTCCAAAGACCTAAAATAAAACTATAGATATGGTCCATTAGACAACCACTAGTATAATATCGATGCTCAACCCTACCAAAGTATTCTCAAAGAGTAATCCAAATAAAGAATCTACAAAAGTTGCACAAGACAACACAGGATCCTGACCTAAGACCACAAAGATAGACTTTAGAGATAAGTTTCATCAAAAAACCCTTTAGTGAACAAACATCGGATCTTCAAAAATATCTTGAAAATACCACTAAATACCAACTCAAAAGTAATCAAGAGGGTCACTCATCTGTAGATTCTAAACATGAGGTCTCCCTCCAAAGACCAAGAAAAACATAGACAAAGATCCTTGGGCAATTGAAATAGAGCAAACAGAGCATCAAATTGTCTTCCAAAATCCACAACTCTCTTTAATCTATAGTAATCTTAGAAGATATCAATAAATTGTGTTCTTTATTAATATCAAAAGATATCAATAAATTGTATTCTTTATTAATCTCAAAATATATCATTACATTTTACAAAATTGTTTACTACAATACAACAAAATTTGGAGTCAACTAGTGAAATATGTGTTCACTTTTTTAGTCTTGATATTGGAGGCTTGAGGCTATTTTGGGATCTCCTTGAGTTTGAGGTTGTTTTCCATCATGTCCTTGATCATCAGTATGCCCTTGTAGTGCACAAGTTCTGTTTAGGCTTTCCTTTACTACCTCTAAATTTCCCAACAATGCTCTTTCTTATTTCATAGGATCTTCTTGTACCGTTGATAGCATTTTGTTGTCCTACTTCAACAAATTTTTAGGATCTAAATCATGTTACTTGATGATCCTCTTGAAATATTTGTTCTCTCTAATTGTCATTTGTAATATTTCTTTCATTTTATAGCTCCTTACAAGTTTTTCTTTGCCATGTTTAGAAAAACTTGCCGACTTTACACTTGCTTCTTTAAGTTGTCAAAATTTGACTACAAAATAGATAATAAAAATATGTCAGTGGCTAAAAAAGAGAATGAACAAAATTAAGATAACTTACCTCAGCTACATCCTTAGCTACCTCAACACCTTCAAATTTTTTCTTCTCAGAAGTCTATTAGTTAAAATACTCTTGGGCTTCAACATTAATTTTATCTAATATCTTCAACATAATATCAAAAATATCATCATTATACAAATAAGTGGCCTTAACTATGCTATATTTAGCTTGATGTAGCAGAGCATCAAGCTTTTCTAGTTCATTTCAACCAAAGAAAAAATATCTCTCTTTTTAAAAAAACTTATATCGAGCATTTATTTACTTGATAAGAACTTTTGTATGATACTCCTAATCTTTAATTTTTACAATATCTTGAAGCAAAGTATATTTTATGGTTTCTTCACAATTGTCAGACAATAAAACATCTTGAAAAATTCACCTTCTCATCCTTAGTTAGAGGATGAGGGTCACTAGTTTGAAGGGAAGGGGATGAGGTCTTGGGAGTGGTAGATAATTCTACATTTTGTTGTGCTTATTTATTTATATCTTGAAGCACATCAATTGCTTTAAAATAGCCAGGAATGTTTCCCTATAAAATAAAATCCTCATCAAGTAGAGGATTATCTAACATTGAAATTCCCTACATACTTGAAATATTTCCAAAATAAAAAATGGGAAAGTTTGATAGATTCTAGCTTGTTGCTCCCCACATTCCTGTAGGAGAGAATTAATTTCCACGTATACTTTGACCTTATTGCCATAGTGGATGTGGCGGTGGCATTATATGTCTTCTTTGATGTGGAGATGGCAGTCGCACCCCTAAAAAATATTACAATAAAATTTTGTTAATTTTTTTGTAAAGAGTGATGCAATGATATTTTAATTAACTAAATAGATGTTAATTTAAGTTAATTACACTTATTGGATGATTATGATATTTTTTGGGCAACTTTAGTATGTATAGGCATCTTGGTGCGACATTGCTCTGAAAACATATAAAAAATTCAATAAGAGTAACTATAGTTATAACTAAATGAATTACTTAAATCAAATCTTGAAATAGTAAGATTACGTGTTGTAGGCATGGTATGACTAACTTTTTCAACATAATTTTGCATATAATGTGTAGATAGAGGTGGACAAGAAAAATGAGAAGAAGATATCAAACATTTTGTAGATATTCTAGCTAATGGTGTCATTTTCGATAATGTGTCAAAATCTCTAGTGGCTTCTGGCATATGACCTTGTATTGTAGCATCCCTTATTATGGAAGAAGAGGATGCTCTTCTCTACATTTAAGTACAAATTTAAAAAATAAATGAAAAAATATATAAAAATAAAAATTATTAGATTATGGAATAATTATTTTTACCTACACATGTTCAACTAACATGCTAATAGTCTCTAGGTTTAGGTATAGTGACATCAGTGATCTAGTATTCTATAAATTATAATAATATTTATAAAAATATAAATAATATAATTTCATATAGAGGCAAATCTAGTTGTGTTGATTTGGATGTTGTGGAGATCTATTCTAATGTGGTTCACCACGTAATTACACCAGTCATTCTTGGAAGAATTCAATAACAACTCTAAGAAACTTGTCTTGAACAGATGCACAAGTCAAGCCCCTTCTGGAATTAGAAGAGGAAACCACAAAAAATAAATATAAAATTACTATTTACTACCAAAAATTTGGAAATTGTAAGACTATATATATGGAGAGTTATACCTATCAAATAATTTGAAGAGAGTCTAAAGTTGGTCTCCAAGTACCCCTTTTCAGTATCAATTAAAACAAAATTTGGTGTGATTGCTTCAACATCCTTGTAGGGAAGACCAATCAATATCTCGATATCTAAGGGTTTGATTGTCAAAGAGAAGGTTTTGTTTTCAATTATGAGTTTTATAATTTAACCATCATTGTCATAGGAGTTAATAATTTTTAACAACAATTTTTTGTTTATTTTATGTCGTGGCATTGACACTAAACCCTAAATATCAAAGCCTTAGATCCATGACATGTCATATCTTGGTGTGTTAAAATTTTTGGACTAAGGGGGAAAACAAGGTTTTTGAAATATTTATTTGGAATAGGGGAGGAAGAGCTCACCATTGTTATAGGATTTGATCTAATGTGCATAGGGTGCAACTGGAAAAGCTGGAAGGCATAGAGTTTGCTCTTAATTGCAAAGGATGCAATGAAAAATATAATGCATAGGGTTTACTATGATGTGCGAAGGGTGCAACAAAAATAGTTTAAATATGTAGGGTTTACTTTGATGTTCATATGATGCAACAAAAAAAATTGGAAGGCATAGGGTTTTTTTTAATGTGCTCTACATGTAAAAAATATGGAAAACTAACTATGCATGTCTGTTTATATCCATTTACATGCATGAATTAATACGGGTTGGACACGTTGTAGCATTTATTTAGATCTGTAGTAAGTGATGCTACCAATCATCAGGTGTTAGATTATTTGCAACCTATCATCAAATTATTGATGTTGTAACCAATCATCAATCAACATCTTTCTTATAACCTATCATCAATAGGTATACTTGTTACAATTGATTGTTAATAAACAACTTTGTTGTAACCTATCATCAAATAATTAGTGTTGTAAACAATCATCAATCGATACCTTTGTTGCAACCTATCATTAGTAAACATATTTGTTCTAGCATATCATCAATACACATCTCTATTGCAACCTATCGATAATCGACATCTCTATTACAACTGATCTGTAATCGATATCTTTATTTGTAGTCAATATTTTATCATGTGGTATTGATCATCACGACTAAAATATTTTCCACTCTTTTATAATTTTTTATGAAAAAAAGGATAATCCACCATGTCTCCTACATGAGTTTGGACATGATTTACCTCGATTTTGAAACTGATTCACCCCATTTTTATATATACATTTTGGGTCTAATCCATTATGCATAACCTTGGTATAAGGTTTTCTAAATCATAGGATTTAATTTAGAAAATTTTATTTATTTAAAACTAGGGATACAAGGTTTTCAACTTCAAAGAAACATGGCAAAGAAAAAACAAGCAAAACGAAAAATAAATGATCAAAAAACAAAACACAAAAACATGAGTTGTCAAAAACAATTGGAGAAGAAAACTTATGTTTTCAAGAAGAAAAAATATACATTCAGGATGACTCACTAGAATAGACTAAGGAAATGTTGTGCTTAATACATGATGAAAATAAATTGAAGGATGAAAGGATACATCAATGAAAGAAAAGATAATCTTACAATCAATCATGAGAGAAGTCAAAGATAAAAAGATTTCAATGCTTGGAAATTATCTAAGTTCAAAGCTAGATGAAGCAGTTGAAGACTCTAAAGATGTTTTCACATTACCTAATGATGTAGGAAAGATAATTTATAGGGCATTACTTTATAATAAAGTTCTCAAAGGTTAGAATATAAAATAAGAGGAAATGACTAAATATTTAAAAAATAAGCTTGTTAATATCACCAGTGAAGCAGATCAGGGAGAATTTTTAATGCTTCAATAATGCATGTAAAGTATACTCAATGATGCTAATAATTGTTATAATTTTTTTTACTGTACCTATTAGTCTATGGAAAAAAATTTACAAGAAAAGAATCACTCTAAATATTTCCCAGATAAAAAATTAAGGAAAGTTTGAAGAATTAGGGAATAAAACAATGGTGAAAGATGTTTCCTATGATACAAATGGTTTAAGTCCTATGAAATCAAATGATTTAAATCCCATGATGATAGATGCATGTTGTGATACTTATGATCTTCATCAAAAGGAAAAAGATGCATATTGTGATCCTCATCAAAATGAAAAGAAAAATTGTGATGCAAGCAATGATACTTGTGACTTAGAATTCATGACAAAGATAGAAGAACCTATTACAAAAATAGATGCTACATGTGATACAAAGGATTTGAATACAATTCATGATTGTTCAAAAAAATATTATGCTATCAAAATTGATGATGACATTGATTCAAATGATGACAGATATAGTGATGCTTAGAGTTGTGTTGGTGTTGATAGGGATCAATTTAATGATATTTTTGGTTATTTTAAAAGGTATACTAAAGGGATTGGTTCAAAATTATTAAGTAAAATGGGATATAAAGATACAGTTTTGAGAAAACATGGATAAGGAATGAAAGAGCCAATTGGACCAAAAAAAAGACCAAAGTGTGAAGGTCTTGGATATACAGGATAGACAAGCAGCAAAGAATGAAGAACTAAGTTTATGATGGTAAATAGTGACATCAAATCTATGATATGTTTGATAGAATTAGTAACAATGAAGGACAAACAAGAAATAATGAATTAGAAAAAAGTAAAAAGTAAACCTATAACAAGGAATACATGTAATCATTGTGGTAGATATGGTCATAAGATAGAGAAATTTTGGAATCTCCATAGTTGTTGAATTTGTGGAGGACAAAATCATTTACAAATATTTTATCTACAAAAAGAAAAGAAATATCATAGATTAGAAATGGAATTTGGATGGATAAGCATGAATGAATGGGATAAGATAAAAGGAATGTTACGTTGTATGGTTTCTATAAAAAAAATTATAATCAAAGTTTGCTAATAATATTATCAGTCTTATCATAAGAAAATAAATTATTATGACCCAATAATAGCTTGGAATATGACCCATAATGAAAGCATATGTAGTGATGATCCTACAAATATGAGAGTCCTATGAATGTTATAGTGGATGACTCAAAGACAATGATAGTGTAGAGGTATCCCAGAGGTAGAGTTCCAAATGTAGTGACTCAAAGGTAATGATCCAGTGGGAGTGATCCATGGGTAATGACCCAGAGGTAGAGACCTAGAGGTAGTGACTTAGAGGTATATCTAGTGGTAATAAACCAAAGGCAAATACCTAGAGGGAGATACCTAGAGTTAACTTAGATACATTGATCTAGAGTAAGACACAAATAATTTACAAAGGAATACCTAATGAAGGTTGCATATATATAGCTATACCAAAGTTAGAGCTGAAGAATTAAGAGAAAGAAGAATAATAAAATGAAGTAAAAAATCCTTTCTACCAAATAATGTAATATGGAGGGGTGTTGGAAGTATTACATAATTTGGCTCCCTTGTAAATATTAGTTTGGTAGTTGATTTATATTTTATATAATATATGTGTTAATATGAGAGAAAGTGCAAGGTGTCAAGAAATATAATTAAGACTCACACTGATATGTGGTAATATGAGAGTAAAGGATGCATCTCCCAGATGTTTTATGAGAGAAATAGTAATAGTACTGAAAGGTTATGTAAAATTATATATTGGAGATAAAGCTCCAAGCAATGTATCTCTCTTTGTATCAATCTTGTAGTTCTATGATATTTAATATATTTGTGATATATCATTGTTATTCCACAATTGTGATTCATTGTTATTTTGTGAAGTGACACTTATATGATTTATTTGTGATCTTGGATAATAATTTCTTTGAGCTAATCATGCCATAAATCTAACAAGGTGAAGGTGGAAATATTTGTGTTTTCAAAATGTTCTAGTTGGTTAATTTGTCCCCCTAGAAATATATGTAGCACAATAAGTAGCTATGGATATTTCACCACCTCCATCACCACATAAAATTATTGGATAATATTACACTATTTAGTACATGCTAATGTACCCCCATGGCACCTTCATGGTACTATTGTAAATATGTAATAGATTAGGATGTGAGTATATAGTTTAGGAGTGTGATTTATATTTTTTCTTTATGTAAGTGTTCATATGTAGGATGTGCACACAAGTTTCTTGTAATAGAGTGTGTAGGAGTTCTGCAATGTGTCATTTACTAAAGTGTGCAAGTGTGCAAATTGAAGTGTACAAGTATCATAGCATAAAGCATGCAAATAGAGAGTCAAGATTCATGTATACAAATGGAAAGATAAGAAGATAAAATACATGAGAGAATTTATCTTATGCATGGAATATGAAAGGATGTAGCTCCCAAATGTGTGAGGAGAGCAATAGTCAAGTATTGAAGAGTCATCTATGAACATTATATTATAGAGATAAAGCTCCATGTACTGAATACAAATCAAATATTATCAAATTATCTCAGATACATTCAATCATTAATAATATTGAAGCTTGTATGCATACTTTAAGCAATATACTATAAGTATTTATTCATTTTATTACATGAATTATATTGACCATTTTGTTCATATTATTTTTTATTATTATGAATATTATGTTCATTATAATGGTTATTTAATATATTAATCGCTCTTATATTTGAGACTACTCAAGATCCTATATATTGTGACTTGTGATAATATGGATAAAAATCCAATAGTGGTATCAGAGCTACCACTATACTCTATCCTTTTTGGATGAGTTATATTTATAGCTAATTCAAGTTATCTATAAAGCTAGCATCAAAGGAAGTCTTCGATGTGAATTTAAAAAAAAAAAATGGATATTTTATTATACCATGATATTATTTGGTATTAGCAGTCAAAATAGCAAAGAAAAGAGAGAGCCTCTAGAATTAGAGGATCTTCAATTTAATCCTACATAGTGCAGAAGAGAATGTAAATTTAAAGAAACATTCCAAAATAACGTTTCTCAAGTATTTTTTTGGAATCACCAAATTAAAGAGCCCCAAGAGGGATGATTGGCTTCACTACCTAAAGTGGAAGTACTATAGAAGAGCCCTACAAGAGGGATGACTATATTCACTACCTAGAGTGGAAGCACTATGGAAGATCCCCTCAAGAGGGACGACTAGATTCATAGCTGTGAGTGGAAACATCATAGAATATCCCGATAGGAGGCATGATTGGATTAATAACTATGAGTGGAAGCACCATAGAAGAGCCCCATAATAAGGATTATTGGATTCATAGCCTTGAGTAGAAGCACCATATAAGAGCCATGCTAGATGGATGATTGGCTTCATACTCCAAAATCAATAGTTGCACATGCATAGACCATTTCATATAGCTAGAATAGAATGGTTGCACCTATTTTGACTAGCCCAAATTTGTAGTCAGATCAATGTAGAAGCATATGTATAGAAATATGTTGTAGAAGAGAAGTGAGTCGAGAAAAATAATAATGTATGACTCATTAGCAGCAATCCAAGGGCAAGGAGAAGTATAACAAAATCTAAAGTGAGAGGAAATATGAAGCATCAACATCAAGAAAAGGCCTGAGCATACTGCCATAATGCTCCTTGGATTTGCATTGTAACATCGATTTGAGATGTGTAATTTTCTTGAGACAAGCCTACCATAACACCTTGACAAGAGCAAAAAAGCATTTGATTTCATCTAAGTGCATGAGTCAAGGTAAGAGTTTCGAGTAAAACACTCTGGTGCCTTTACATTTTCAAATATTGGAGTTATAAGGTTAAAACCTAGTTTTTGGCTCATGATTTTTTAGAATTTACTAAATTTTAGAAAGAAAAATTAAACTTTATTCAATTTTATAAAGTATAATAGGAGTGAAAAGTCTTTGACTTCTAAATTTGATTTTTGAAGAAAAATGAAAAGTAGAATATTGCTGATTTATAATTAGGGGGTCAAAAGATTTTCAAATTCAAATAAATTTTTGGAAAAATATTAAAATTTTATATTTGAAAATTGAAGAATTTATAAATTTGATAAATTATTTGGGAGACACAAGACCTTCTACATCAAAATATTTAGAAAAAAATAATAATTAAATTTACAAATTTATTTGAATTTGATATATTTGGAGTGAATAAGGATTTCTACTCCAAAAAGAAATTAAAATTTGAATATTTGAAAAACATGATTTTGCAAATTGATTAGTTGATTGATTGAAAATTTACAAATTAGAAATTTGGGAGTCAAAAGGACTTCTACTCAAAATTTGATTATTTAATTTACAAATTTATAAACTTTGATATTTGAAGAAATGGATAGATGGTAAATAGATAGGAGAAAATTTTAAAATTCATAAGACAAAATAATAGAATATATTTTCAAAGAGGTAAAATCAATCAACCTATGAGGAAATAAAAAGAAAATTAGTATATTGATTCAAGAGCTAGTCATCATATGATTGGAAACTTGCATTGGTTTGACTCAATAGAAGTTAGACCTAATATTCCACTTAAAATTGTAGATGATAAGATTTATCATGTTCAAGGAGCTGGAAGAGTGATACCTAGCATGTTGTTTTCATATTTTATGCTAGATGATGTTTTATATGTTCCAGGCCTATCTACTAATACTATTTCTATAGAGCAATTGGTTGCAAGAGGTAGAACTGTGGAATTACACTATATAAATAAAAATAAAAAATGTATTATTAAGAATCAAGATAAAACAAAGGCTACATGTTCTATTGAGAATGGAATTTTTACCTTAGATACAATGGTATTTTCAAAAGAAAACTTAAATTATCTTATACCTATAGAATAGACTGATGATAAATTTCTTGATTTATTAGAAAGATAGGAAATAAGAAAATGGATCAGGCATAGTCCAATATTTTCTAGAAAATACAATAGACAAAGAGAGTGGATGAATACAAGAAGATAAAAAAAAAATGCAAGAATTTGAGATTGAAGACTAAATTCTTCAATAACCAAATAATGTAATACACAGGGGTCTTGGAGATTATTACATTATTTGGTACGTGTTAATGTACCCCCATGGTATCCTCATGGTACAATTGTACATATATAATAGATTAGGGTGTGAGTATATAGTTTAGATGTGATTTATATTCCCATTTATGTAAGTATTCATGTGTAGGATGTGTACAAATGAAAAGAGTGAGAATGTGCATTAGTGTCTTGTAATAGAATGTGTAGGAGTGTGCAATGTGTCATATAGTAAAGTGTGCAAGTGTCATAGAATAAAGTGTGCAAATAGAGATTCAAGAGTCATGTATACAAGTGGCAAGATGAGAAGACAAAAGACATGAGATAATTTGTCTTATACATAGAATAGGAAAGGATGCATCTTGTAGACGTGTGAGGAGAGCAATAATTAAGTATTGAAGAGTCATCTATGAAGGTTATTGTAGGCCCAAAATGGCCACATCCTTAGAAAGCATTGAAAATTTTATTCTAAGGTATGAAGTTTCCATTCCGCACATTTCCTAGTGTATTTTGGAGCGGATCCGCAACATGAGTTTCCTAATCCGCCCAACACTTAGTGCAATTTTTGCCTTGAGAAATTCCACTCAGTTTATAGTGTATTTTGGTGCGGATTGGCGATGGGTCCCGATTCTCAAAAGTTTTTGGCGATGATGATGTCAGCGCAAGAAGAAGTGCGGAATGGCGATCGAGAGTAGTTTTTGCATGCTTCGAGTGGCTAAGTGTCGGTAAGATCAATTCCATCGAGTCTCAAGAGTATTTTGGTGTGGATTGGTGACAAAGAGGTAGAAAGCACTACATAAGGTGTGGAATGGTGACAAAGAGTATTTTACACCAACTCCAGAGTGAAATGGTGACAAAGCTGATTTTACACTACAAAGGGTGCGGATTGGCGATGAAGTCTTATTTGCACTAACTTCGGTGTGGATTGGTGATTCCATATTTTGACCAAGGTGATGATGATATCACCATACTTTTTGTGTGGATTGCATTTTTTGAAGCCAAAGGAAAGAAAAGGAAAGATAATAAGTGGAATTAATAGTGGAATGCATCTCACTCACTTCTTAGTGCATTTTATTCCAAAATTTGATTTCATAGAATTGAAGCCACAAATGATGATGTCAACAATTAAAAAGTGTGGAATGGTGCTTTGGTTTTCCCCACCAATTTGTAGAGTATTTAAGTTTTAATCATAGCCATTCATGATGAAGATCGATGGTCAAGATTTTTCTAACATTATTGAAGTATTTAAAAGCAATTTTCTCATCGGATCAAAGTGTCAGTTGGAGGGTAGGAAGATGAAGCATCGAAGGGTTTCAAGAACAAGAACTAGAGGTAGTTGTAGATCGATGATGGAGTGAGCTTCCAAGAATGATCTATGGATCAGATGTGGTCTCTAATGACTTAAATATCAACTACCATCAACAAACCAACAAGTTGCAGAGAGCTAAGCTACCATGGCGATTTACTCATAGTAGATTTCCTAGAGGTCGAACCAGTAAGATAATGCCAGAAAAATCTCTATTGAGCTATAAATATATAATCTTTGTAATGTCTCCTTAATATTATTTCATTTACAAACTATAAATAGAGGTCGAACCCTCATTTTTTAGGGTCGGCTCTAGTGCATTTGCTTGCCCTACTATAAATATTCTTGTGAGCTAATGGAAGGAGCATTACTCTAATATTTTGACTCAAATTTGTCATCTTCATCATCTTGTGCAAGAGGTTCGAAGCCTTGAGCTGCATTTTTATTAATACTTGAATGGTTAGTTCATTCCAACTTATTGGATTACTAGTTGTGAGAGTAGTTGAAATCTGTTCTTGGTTAGATCTGTATTGTTAGAAAGTTTATTTCTATTAAATCTAACTATTGGTCTATTCTGCTAATTTGGATTATCAATATTAGATGTTGGAATTGCTTTCTATAATATATCTCTATTTATGTTTTAATGTGTGAAGATTTCATTGATTTGGGTGATGTTAATCTTGAGTGATGGGACACTAGAAATAGCTTGTGGGAGCCTTTTATTGTAGTTGCCTATGTTGTTAGCCTATCCGACCACTATTTTTTATAATACCTCTAACCCTAAACCTTTTCTAACCCTTATCTCAAAACCCTATTTGAGATTTAATTGAGTCAACACCATTTTAAGTTGACAAGGAACCAACCTACTCTAGAGGTTGGATTGAAGTTGTCTTTGGTCCATCCAATGCTTGAGTGTCGAGCTACGACTATCGGGTGCATGCCTGGATAGAAAATTGGAAGATAGACAGTTGTAGTGTTAAGTAAAACTTGATGTCAATTCGGTGCCCAATAGTTTTTGGCATGCCCGATGGGACCAGTTCACAAGGAACATGAAAACCCATCATATGAGTTATTGTTTTATCTCTACCCAGAGGAATCAAGATTTGGTGAATTATCTTGACCTTGCTAAGTGGAGAATAGCAAATTCACCTAGTGACTCCCTAGTCTTTAAACCCATAAAATAATTACCCCTATAGACCAGTGTCCTTTCATGTATACCAGGTCTTTCAAAAGGAATAACCTTGACTCATATTTTTATTGTGAGCTACCTTATAGAGGGTCTACTATTATAAGAAATTTGAATCAATATTTTCACTCAGAAGAAGAGCTTCCTGAGGAAAATCCTACAGTTAATCCAACAACTCCTACAATAGGACCTACACCTAGAAATATGGCTAGAAATGCAACAGCAAATCAAGGAAATGTACCCCCAAATCAGCCTTTACAGAAATACCCCAACTGGAACACAATTGGTCCCCTTAGATTAGCCCATATGAATACCATTCCCAAGCTGTGTCCAAGGCTATTCCCACTTATGATGGATCTGGGAAGATGGCATATGAGCACTATCAAGATATTTTGAATCTAGTAGTAATCCACAACATAAAGGATGAGGATGTTATTGTGAGAATCCTAGCCCTATCCTTCAGAGGAAATATTTTACATTGGTTTAGGACTCTTGAGGATAACACCATCACTTCATGGGCAGCATTGGCTGAGCCTTTTGTGGAAGAATTTAATGAATCTATTGACCCTTTCTCCTTGCTTAATCAGTTCACATCCATGCAGAAACATCAACAAGAGACTATCTCAGATTTTAATTTGAGGTTTAGCAGAACATGGAAAAGAATTCCCCTACAGCTAGACCAGCTGCATGCCTTGCTTATATGTATTATATCAGAGCTCTTGGATTAGATCTAGGCTTGCAAACCCAACAATATAGGGTGGAAACCTTTCCACAAGTTTATAATGTAGTAGTTCATGCAGAAAATATGCTAATCAATGTGGGGAGATTACCTCCCAAATTTGTACTACCTTACAATCTAGAAACCACAAATATCCAAATCCAAGCTACTACTTCATATTATATGGACCCCCTTTCCTTATCATCCCCATATCCACAAATGAATCCCATTCCTCAACCAAAAGCACCTTCTACTATAGTCCCTTTCCCTCCCCTTCCTTCTCAGACTCCTCAAGAGTTTTCTATCATTCTTGATATACAAAATACTTTGAAAACTCTGAGTAACAGAATGAATTCAATGGAAAAGAGAGATATGGAGAGGTCTCAACAAAGGAGATTTCCATATGTGAACAAAGATCAAAGACCTAGTCCTAGTAATAATATTAGGGTCAGAGTAAATGCAACATATGAAGAGCCTGAGTGTTCTTCAGAAACAAGTCTAGTGAATATCTAGTGTTTGGTATGTAATGATCCTCATGATTCATAATCTTGTGTCATGTACCAACACCATGTTCAACAAGCTATGGATCAAGTAGAAAGGAATCAAAAGGGAAGAGTAAATATGTTATGGCAACCTGACCAAATCATGGTTGGGAAAGAGCTGGATGAGGATGGCCCAATTGTTATTATGACAAGGTCAGGGAAGAAAACCTTGCAAGTAGATCCACAGAATATGGGACAATTCTAGGTTCCTTCTCAAAAAAGAATGATCCACCTCCCCAAAGCAGTGATACTTTTCCTATTCCCCAAGCTAAAGGGAAAGAGAAGACAGATAATCTCCCCAAGATATTTGAGAAAGAAACTGAGGGAGACAGAATGAAGTCTAAATATGAGGCTCAAGAGAGGCTTAGATTCCCTTCTATTACCAAAATATAAAGAATAGAAGCCACTCAACAATATAAAAGAAAATATGGTGAGCCAGAAAGAAGGCCTAAGAGGACCACTTTGGCTAAGTCTGAATACAACATTATGGAAGAGATGAAGAGGATACCATCAAAATCTAGTTTATATGATACTCTTTTCATTCTTGGCTAGATAGACTTGCTTAAAGCTTCTCTCAACAAGTATCCATAGGATAGGCAGGCCACCACAATCCTTAGTATACCCTCAAAAAAGAAAGAAATATCCCCTACTATTTTAAATAATAAACCCCCTCCTTTCTATATCTCTTTAAGGATGGAAGGTTGGGTAGTCCAAAATTGTATGATAGATTCAGGAGCATCAACTACAGTTATGCCTAAAGTAGTCTATGAAGAGATGGGTATGGAGTATACCCGATCTTGCCCTAGAGTACTACAATTGGATGGAACACCTATAAAAATAGTGGGAGTAATAAAGGATGTTTTAATGAGGTTACATAGAGCCCCTGAGGTGACAATAGTACAAGAAATAGTAGTGGTTGATCTAGAGCCCTACTTTAGCTTATGCCTCTCAAGGGAGTTCACTACAAAATTAGGTGGATGCATGTATATGGATTATTCTAGCATGGTCATTCCCTTCAAAGGGAAGAGGATAAGGATAACACCTAAAAATCCTATGTCTTATCACATAGAAAAAATTGAAGAAGACATGTGCAACCTCACTCCTCTTGAAGAGTTTGAAATTGTGGATAAATTTGAAGAACTAGAACTAGAAGATGAATTACCTTTTAGAGAGGATTACAATCAATTTGGGATAGGCATGGGCACATATAGTATTTTTATAGAATCAGAGAAGAAAATTCCTGCTATATCTAATCAGTATCTGAGAGAGATAGAGGTATGGACCATGCACTTTGATGGTGCTAGATGCAAAAATGGAGTTAGTGTTGGTGTGGTACTACAGTCCCAATCAGAAGGGACAAAGAGTTTTACCTATAGATTAACATGGTCATGCACCAATAATGTTACAGAGTATGAGGCTCTATGCCTTGGACTGATGCAAGAAAAAAATATGGGCATTAAGGTCCTAAACATATATGGTGACTCTGAGTTAATCATCCATCAGGTAAGAGAAAGGTGCAGTAGTAAGCACCATTACCTAAAAGCATACAGAAATAGGGTATGGGATCTGATGGAATCCTTTGATGCCCTAAATATAAAATTTATTCCTAGAGAAAATAATACTTTGGTAGACTCCTTAGCAGCAAGGGGAGCTAACTTCAACCCTTCTATAGACATTGGAGTCAAGAAAGACAAGGGAATCAAAATGATTTTTAGACCTATAGTACTAGATAAGCAGATTTTCTAGTAGGTCTTTGAGAGTGATGAACAAATCATTGATTTTATAGTAAGAGAAGCCTATCTCTCCACTATCCAAGAAGAAAATCTAGAGGAAATTGATCAACAGGATGTTATTCAACTTAAGAATAATCACATACCTAGAGGGTTGGTCACTCTAGAGAGCCTGTTTGACAATGAAGATAGGAGAAGGATCAGATCCATGGAAGTCAATGACAAAATATATAAAGAAGTTGAAATAGAAAAAGAAAAGAAGCTCAAGGTTGGAATCCGATGTTCACCAGAGGAAGAAGAGGATATTAAAGCTTTATGTATAAAGTACCAAGACATTGTGGCTTGGTCATATGAAGACCTCAAGGTATATGACAAAAGGATTATCCAACACACCATTGAGCTAGAGCCTGATGCAAAGCCTTTTAGGTAGAAGCAAAGGCCTATAAATCCAAGGATCGAAGCCATAATGAGAGAAGAGCTCTTAAAGTTATTAAAGGCTAAGATCATATATCCAATTAAACATTCTACCTAGGTAGCCAACTTGGTACCTATGAGGAAAAAGAATGGTGATATTCGCTTGTGTGTAGATTTCAGAAATCTTAACCAAGCATCTCTTAAGGATCACTACCCCCTTCCATAGATTGATCAAATATTACAGATAGTGGTAGGGGTAGAAAGGTTCTCACTATTAGATGGCTTCTCTAGATATAACCAGATTTGGGTGAAAAATGAAGATCAGTATAAAACAACATTCACCACAAAATGGGGCACATTTGCCTACCAGAGAATACCTTTTGGGTTGTCCAATGTGGGAGCCACATTTTAGAGAGCCATGGATTATGCCTTTGGGGAACTTATCAATAAATTCATTCTAATCTATTTAGATGACATGACTATGTTCTCCCACAACAAGCATGACCACTTAGCACACCTTGAGCAAGTTTTTCAAAAGTGTAGAGAATTTGGCATTTCCCTTAATCCTAAGAAATCATTTTTTGTAGTACATGAGGGAAATTTTCTAGGTCATGTGGTCTCAAAAGAAGGTATGGCCATAGATCCAGATAGAATCCAATCCATTCTAGCTCTTCCACTACCTATAAACAAGAAAGCCTTGCAGTCCTTCTTTGGCCAAATAAACTTTATCAAGAAATTCATTTCTGACTTTGCTCAAAAGGTAAGGCCTATATCTGAACTACTGAAGAAAGATGTAGAGTTCAAATGGACTGAAGTGAGGAAACAAGCCTTTGAGATAATCAAGTAGTCCATTGCAACAGCTCCAGTGCTAGTAAATCTAGATTTTAGTAAGGATTTTATTCTTTATGCTTATGGAGCTGAAGAAAGTTATGCCTTAGTGCTCACCCAAAAGAATGATCAAGGTGAGGAGCACCCCATATTATTTTAGAGTTAGACTCTCCATGATTACTAGGTTAAGTATAATTTTATTGAGAAACAAGTATTTGTTGTGATGAAGTCATTGAAGAAGTTTAGGTAGTATTTGGTTCAAAGCAAGACCCTGGTATATGTTGTTCACCCAGATGTAAGAAGCTTTATTTTACAAGGTGAACTAGGAGATAAGAGAGCTAGATGGATCACCAAGATCCAAGAATATGATGTGGAGATACATCCCACCAAGTTGGTGAGAGGTAGGGCCCTATGCCAAGGTCTAATAGAGGTAGCAATATCAGCTAAAATAATAGCTTGTCAAGCAATAGAAGATGATCAGATTGAAGGAATACAACCAGGTGACTCTGATTGGGTAGACCAGATGATCAATTACTTTCAAACTAGAGTATGCCCTCCTGATATTAATGCATCACAAAGAAGAAGATATAGACTTCAAGATTTGAAGTATGTCTTATTGCCAGAAGGGCTATACAAAAGGAACCTTGATGGAGTCCTCCTTAAGTGCTTAAAATATGATCAACAACAAAAGGTCATTGAGGAGTTCCATGGAGGGCCATCTAGAGGACATTTCTTAGGTAGAGTTACAACTTTGAAAATCATAAGAGTAGGCTATTATTGGCCTACTATATTTTTTGACACCTTCAAAGTCACTAGAGCCTATGACAAATGTCAAAGGCATGTAGGGAGGACAAGAAATGCTTCATTCCCCCTCAAGCCAATACAAGTTGAAGAGCCTTTTCAACAATGGGGGCTAGAATTTATAGGGGTCATCAACCCTCATTCTTTAGTAGAGCACAAGTATATTCTAACTACCATAGACTACCTCACCAGATGGGTAGAGGCTATTCCTACCAAGAAATCAGACCAGGAAGTTGTGATCAATTTTATGGAAAGTTTGATTTCAAGGTTTGGAGTTCTAGAAGCCTTGGTGAGTGACAATGGGCCAACCTTTATAGGAGCCAAATATATTGAGTTTTCTAGCAAGTATGGCATCACCATTAAGAATACTTCAAATTATTACCCTCAAGGGAATGGACTTGTAGAGTCTACCAACAAAAACCTATTAAGGATTTTGAGGAGATCACTAGAAGGGAATAAAAGAAGTTGGCACCTAATGCTGGAGCAAGCTTTGTGGGTAGACAGGATTACTATTAAGAAGTCCATCAAGACTTCTCCCTATGCTTTGGTATATGGCAAGGAGGTAGTGTTACCTATCCATTTGGAAATTCCAACACTCAAACTGATAAATACAGAAGAAGAATCAGAGGAAAATCTAGTGGAAACAAGGCTGACACACCTACTATAGTTGGAAGAGAAAAGAGCTCAAGCCTATGAGAAATTTTAGAAGCATTCTATGGACATCAAGGCATGGTTCAATAAAAAGGTAAGGTTCAAAAAATTCTAGGTTGGAGACTCAGTTCTCAGGTGGAATGTCGAAAGAGCAAAACCAGGACATCATCAAAAGTTTGACTCCTTCTAGGATGGCCCTTTCAAGATAGTAGAGGTCAAAGAGACCAATGTTTTCCAACTTGAAGATCTAGAGGGAAACATACAACCAATTCCGATTAATGGTTTTCATCTTAAACTCTACTTTGATTGAAATATAAGCTCATTGTAATATATGTACATACATTGTATCATATTTCCTTTTTTTTGCACTTTGTATCAAGTTTTGTTTTAACAACATGTTGTATAAAAAAAAAAAGAGAAAATTTTGCAAAATTGGCTAAGTGTTCCCAAAGGATGCAACAAGTTCCTATTCCGCACTCAAATACACTAAGAGCGAAGTGGAATGACTTTCGCACTCAAATGAACCACAATGCCAATGGAATAATGAGCAGATTCCAATCCATTAGGTTTTAAGACTTATGATGTGTGAAATGAGGAAGGTCCTAATCCACCAAAATCTAGAGTTATGTTGGGCAGAATAAAAGAAGTTTGCAATCCATCGGTTTCAAGCCTACATTTGAGCGGGGCAGCAATTCCGCATCATACCACTTGGAAAAGGAAAAGGTCCACAATAAATGCTAAAATTTCCCATGCTTGAAAGGAGGAAAGGACAAAGTGACACCACAAGGGTATGAAGCACATTTGAATTTTGACCAATCAAAATTAGAATGCCACCTCCAAGCCACCAAAAGGAATGAGTGTTGATTTGAGAAGCGTGCCAATAGATAAGTCATGTAGCCACATTAATGGTGGAGGATGTGCATGCACCAAAAATTAAAAGTGTCAAAGCACAGAATTCTACTCATTTGACAAAGAGCAATGTTCACTGAGCGAAGAAGAGTAGAATGATAGCTGAATATTACCTATAAATTCTAAATATTATAAAAAATGGCTTCCAAAGAAATTCTAAAAGTACAAAAAATGGAGAGATAGATGGCCATTATATGACCATACTAGAATTGGTAGACATAGTAATGACTGAAGTAAGAAGGATCTTCTTAGAAGAAATTTAATAAACTTGAAGGGACTATCCAAGGTACCATTGCTATAATCCTTATTTTCTTATATTTATGATTATATTCATCATTCCCTAAATTAGTTTAATCATTAAATTTATGACCCAAGAAGAGAAAGTGAAAATCCTAGAGGTACAACACTATTTACTATTACCAAAATTATCATAAATTTTTTGCCATAGGGATAACCCACCCTAAGAACCAAAAAAGTTTAATAGAAAACAACTAGGGTATTACTGCTTCATTAATGGCTTTATGAAGAATAATTTTAGAAAGATGGCTTTATTTCTATTTTAGAAGAATAAGAGAGGAAGAAATTACCCAAAGTTCCAATTCCCATCAATAAATTTGCTAACCCAGAGCTATATTCTATGTTAGCCTATATGGAGGGTTTGGACTCTAATAAAATGGTGAATGATTGGAAAATAGTCATTGCATATTGCATTTCCAATGAAAGGATGTATGAGGAAGGTACAAAAAAGAAGGGTATTAGGGTTATCTATTTTGATTGGTCGACTTTCCTTGCTCAGAGAATGCATGAGCAATTAGTAAGAATGAAAAGAAGCTCTGATGCACCTTGTTTTAGGCATTGCTCAAGCTTGGTCTGGATGTTTTTTGCTACTGTAAGAGATATGATGCCCTAGATTCCAATCAAGGACAAGACCAATGAAGGAGACCCCATTCCAGTTTATTATTGGACTAATCATCTGAGAAGTACTGAGTCTTTTTACAAATTCAACTTGGAATTCTTAGGGCCAACATTGAAAATAATGTATGGAGAATGCCCTAGGCTACCACCTCTGGCTAAGAAAATATTGAGAACAGAAGGTGCAGAGGAAGGAGATTGGTATCTCCTAATAGAGGGCACAGTCATTAGACTGTATGGCTTTATGGGTAAGCCTTTTATACTACCTCACTTTGTCATAGAGAGGTTATTCGCCTTAGAATACTTGAGGCAAGTAGAATTTATAGATTTGAACTATGGCTCTAGGAGAAAGAGGAGATCTATGTTGACCTACCAAAATGTTGATGATATAACTATTACTAAGAAGTGGTAGGGTGAACAAATTGACCAATACCTGGATAGGTTGGGTCTATTCTACATTCCTCAGAGATGGAGTTATGATCCAGATGATATATTCTATAAAAGGAATATAGCCTTAAATGGAGAAAAGGCCTATAAATTTGAGAAGAGATCCAGGCCCCATTTTGAACAAGGTAGAAATAACAAAGAAACTACTCTTTTGGAGTGGAATGTTTCTAATATGGATCAACTTCCTCCATGGTTAGAATTTTATGAATAAATTGTGGATTTTGATCCAGACAACAATGTAAAACATCGGTTGAAGGAGTCTACCATCAAATATATTGAGGAAAAAATAGAAAAGAAAGAGGACCCTCAGTCTCAAGAACCTACTGGTGAGGAAGCAGAGAAAAAGGGGAAATGGAATGAAGCCAAAATATCAGACTAGTGGAGGATGAGAATTGAGATTGGTAAAGAAAAATCTAGGTTTGGGATAAAAATTGATGGTGAATTTTCTAAAAGGTATGACAATAATGTCAAAACTTGGAGGCCCAAAGACCCAAGGAATATAGTGCTAATATACAAAATGACACAAAATGGGTCTGATTCCCCATCCCCACCTTCAGAAGAAGAAGAAGAACCTGATACTCCATTGACTATTACTAAAGTCCTGAAGACTTTTCAGCCTTCAACTGAGCAAATAGAGAAATTTCCAAAAGGAGCATAGTTGATGAGTAAAATGCACTATTATAATGAGAGGGCTATTAGTGCACTAGTCATAGAGATAGTAAATAGGCCTAAGCACCTAGCCCTAGGTGGACAGCCTCCAGATACAGATATAGACTAGAATGAAAAGGATGAGAACTTTAGGTTTACACCTCTGAGTTTCACCACTACAACAATAGTGGAATTAAATCCTATTTTTGAATAGATATTACTAGAGGAAATAGTACAAGAAGGGTTATCTAAAGAAGATATAGAAAGTGAGAAAGTTACCTTTCAAGTTTTTTAGAGAAAATCCAAAAGGGCACCAGAAAGAATTGAGAAAGATATTTCAAAGAAGCAGAGGTTGGATAAAGAGGATATAGTTGAGAAAACAACTATTTTAACTATGGAAGAATTGATACAACAAGAACAATAGTAGATCATAGAGACAGCTCCACAACACCCTACATCAGTAGGTGAAGGTATAGTCTCTAATCCCTCTTCTCCTCTTCCTCCTCCAAATTCCCCAAGGAAATATCCCTCCATTTCTAAGCAAGAAGTTGTAACAAAGGTACCTTCTCCACCTCATAGTCCACCACCTATTTCATCAGTCACTACTGAGGTACAAACCAACCCATCTCCTCCAAGGTCACCTCAAATTCCACCTTCATCATATAATATTCCCCTTTCATCATCTCCCATAGTTCCATCCTCACCATTACAACCACCACCCTCATATGAGAAGCAAACTATTTCAAGTACACCCACTCACCCATCTATGAGTCTCACTTCAATTTCCATGAGTCTACCAATTGCAACAACAATAGTGGTCATAGATTCCACTATGGTCACAGATTCAATATAACTACTTCTACACAACTATTATCAACTATTGATTCTATGCTTGCATACCTTGTGTCTTCTTCTCCTCTTGCTACAAGTTACCCTACCCAAGAAATTTTATAGAAAGAGCAAGAAGCTACATAAAAAATCAATGATTTATGGGTAGAAAAGTTATCCAAGCCTTCTAATAGGATGGCCACAAAGAGGAGAAGCATATTTGTTGATCCAATTTCAAGGCAAAGGACATCTAGATCCATGATTCCCCTTGTGAGCAAGCCTAAAACTGAGATGACTACCCAAGATTATCGTATAGAAGAGTATACAGAAGATATTGAGAAGTTGCCTGAAGAAGATGAATTGGTCATAGCCAAAGCCCACTTAGAAAATTTTTATGTAAAAAATGATATATTCAAAGAAAAGGTGGGTAAGTTGGAAAAGCAAATTGAAAAGCTTCAGAAAACTATCAACAATCAGAAAGAAGTGGAGAAAGCTCTGAGAAAAGAAGCTAAGAGCTGGCAAGAGAAGTTTCAAGAAGCTAATAAGCTCAAGGAGTAGATTGAAGAGCACCAGAAAAAGAATGAGGAATAGGCTAAGGAGATACAAAGTTTGAAGCAACAACTTCAGATTGAAAAGGCTAAATCTTCTAGTTTTTCCAAGGTTGGACTAAAGAAAGTGAGAAAGGAATTGCTCTCTGAAGTTCTAGAGAAATGCTTAGGGCTATAGCTTATTATTGATTATTTAGATGATGTCAGCCACCTACTCCAAAGCATTCAGAAGGATCTGGATAAAATCACTAGAGAGCTACAACC
The DNA here is from genome assembly GCA_028583015.1 of Wollemia nobilis. Lineage (NCBI taxonomy): Eukaryota > Viridiplantae > Streptophyta > Pinopsida > Araucariales > Araucariaceae > Wollemia > Wollemia nobilis. The sequence continues at coordinate 3,365,567 of JAQPPZ010001870.1, forward strand.
TATGGTAATTCTAGCTGAGCAAATTCACAGGTTGGTGGATAGTAGACTCAGTGATTCTGCTAAGCCAATCCCTAATAAGGAGTGGAACATTGCTAGAGTTGCTACCAGAATTGTAGTGAAGAAGCACAGAGCACTCCAAAAGGCTTGGCTATTGTATGAAAATATTGAAGGAGTAATCAAGGATGTAGTGGATGTTAATAAGGAAATGATCCAAATTGGTTTCAGAGGGTTATGGATGGAAGATCATAACTTGTTATTAGTTGAAGAAATTAAGAAAAGTACTGGTGAGAGCTTACAAGATGAGTCTAAAATTGATGCTCTAGAAGAACCAATTGACCAAGAGCAAGCTTCACAAATAATTATTGATTTTACCAGGCTCAGAGACCTCATGGAAGACTTGGTAAACAGAGGAAGTGCTGCTAACTATGAAGATATTGGTGAACTCCAATACATTTATAAGCAGTTGAAGGAGACTTCCAACCCCTCTGAAGCAACATGGAAACAAGCCCTACAGATTTTGAAACTGATGGTGCAACTGTTTGGTGATAATGTTGAAGAGGAAAATAAAGAGCAATCTTCTCCAGAGGAAGAAGCTGAGCAAGAGCTAGAGGATAATTTTGAAGAAGAGGTCCAAAAAGAGAAAGATCCAGATAGAGCTGTGGACCCTGAAGGGGCACAAGCTTAGCAATTTTTATTTTGTACATATGTAGTCATAAGTTTTATATTTTTGTTTGATTCATTTTTACTCTGACATGGTCAGAAAGAAACAATAAAAGCATGAGTCCAGAGAGACACAGAAAATAACAAGTTTTGTGTGAAGGCATTTTTATCATGTATTGTAAGAAGGCTTTATAAGGAGAACATAGCTATGTTTTTGCTGGAGCAGTGAAACAGTTTTGCTAGAATGGCACATATATTAATGTTTATGGCATAGTCTCCATGTGAACAGTTATCCTCTAGGATGTATGAAGCATGGTCTCGATATGAACGTTTATCCTCTAAGATGACCATAAATTTTTAGAGGGTAGTGTTCATATGGAAATTATTATTTAAAGCATTTTTTGAAGATAAGCATTTTTGACTCCTGATGCCCAATGGATAAGACTCTGAGTTCTATGGATTTGCGAGAAAATCCACCTAGGAGGCACCAGAATGTAGGCCCAAAATGGCCACATCCTTAGAAAGCATTGAAAATTTTATTCTAAGGTATGAAGTTTCCATTCCACACATTTCCTAGTGTATTTTGGAGTGGATCCGCAACAAGAGTTTCCTAATCCGCCCAACACTTAGTGCAATTTTTACCTTGAGCAATTTTACTCAATTTATAATGTATTTTGAAGTGGATTCGAGATGAGTCCTGATTCACAAAATTTTTTGGTGATGATGATGTCAACGTAAAAGAAGTGTGGAATGGTGATCAAGAGTAGTTTTTTGCATGCTCCGAGTGGCTAAGTGTCGGTAAGATCAATTCCATCGAGTCTCAAGAGTATTTTGGTGTAGATTGGTGACAAAGAGGTAGAAAGCACTACATAAGTGTGAAATGGTGAAAAAGAGTATTTTACACCAACTCTAGAGCGGAATGGTGATAAAGTCAATTTTACACTACAAAGGGTGCGGATTGGCGATGAAGTATTATTTACACTAACTTTGGTCCAAATTGATGATTCCACATTTTGACCAAGGTGATGATGATGTCACCATACTTTTTGTGTGGATTGCATTCTATTTGGAGCCAAAGGAAAGAGAAGGAAAGATAATAAGTAGATTAATAGTGGAATGCATCCCGCTCACTCTATAACACATTTTATGCCAAAATTTGATTTCATAAAGTTGAAGCAACAAAAGATGATGTCAGCAGTTAAAAAGTGTGGAATGGCATTCTGTTTTTCCCCACCAATTTGTAGAGTATATTCTAAGTTTTAATCATAGTCATTCATGATGAAGATCAATGATCAAGAGTTTGCTAACATTATTAAGTATTTAAAAGCAATTTCTCATCGGATTAGAGTGCAGTTAGTTGGAGGGTAGGAAGATGAAGCATCAGAAGGGTTTCAAGAACAAGAACTAGAGGTAGTTGTAGATCGATGGTAGAGCGAGCTTCCAAGAATGATCTATGGATCAGATGTGGTCTCTAATGGCTTGAATACCAACTGCCATCAACGAACCAACAAGTTGTAGAGAGCCAAGCTGCCATGGTGATTTTCTCACAGTGGATTTCCCGGAGGCCAAACCAGTAAGATAATGCCAACAAAAACTCTCTATTGAGCTGTAAATATATAATATTTGTAATGTCTCCTTAATATTTTTTCATTTACAAACTATAAATAGAGGTCGAACCCTCATTTTTTAGGGTCGGCTCTAGTGCGTTTGCTTGCCCTACTATAAATATTCTTGTGAGCTAATGGAAGGAGCATTACTCTAATATTTTGACTCAAATTTGTCATCTTCATCATCTTGTGCAAGAGGTTCGAAGCCTTGAGCTGCATTTCTGTTAATACTTGAATGGTTAGTTCATTCCAGCTTATTGGATTACTAGTTGTGAGAGTAGTTGAAATCTGTTCTTGGTTAGATCTGTATTGTTAGGAAGTTTATTTCTGTTAAATCTAACTATTGGTCTATTCTGCTATTTGGATTATCAATATTGGATGTTGGAATTGCTTTTTGCAATATATCTCTGTTTATGTTTTAATGTGTGAAGATTTCATTGATTTGGGTGATGCTAATCTTGAGTGATGGGACACTGGAAATAGCTTGTGGGAGCCTTTTTCTGTAGTTGCCTATGTTGTTAGCCTATCCGACCACTATTTTTTATAATACCTCTAACCCTAAACCTTTTCTAACCCTTATCTCAAAACCCTATTTGAGCTTTAATTGTGTCAACACCATTTTAAGTTGACAAGGAACCAACCTACTCTGGAGGTTGGATTGAAGTTGTCTTTGGTCCATCCAATGCTTGAGTGTCGAGCTACGACTATCGGGTGCATGCCTGGATAGAAAATTGGAAGATAGATAGTTGTAGTGTTAAGTAAAACTTGATGTCAATTCGGTGCCCAATAGTTATATTATGGATACAAAGCTCCATGCATTGAATATAGATCAAATATTATCAAAGTATCTTAGATACATTCAAGCATTAATAATATTGAAGCTTGTATGCATATTTTGAGAAATATATTATAAGTCTTTATTCATGTTATTATGTGAATGATATTGACCATTTTGTTCATGTCATTTGTTATTGTTATGAATATTATGTTCATTATATTTATCATCTAATATAGTAATTTCTATTATATTTGAGACTAATCAAGATATTAGACATTAAGACCTATGATAGTCTAGTAAAATACCAACAAGAACATACCAAGGTGATCATTCCTAATATTCCTATATGATTTTGTACAAGTTACAAAGCAAACCAATTAAATTTTATCATATACATTCTCCTAGAATGCTTCAATATAGAGTAGCAACTTGAATCCCCTTGATTTGTGTGAGTTATTCATATGATGGGTCTATACTTTCATCCATGCTCTTCAATTATTTTGGTCATATAATTAAATTTGTGCCTTGGGAGAGAAAAATATATACCTAATATTATCATTGATTATGTATTCCATGGTGTGGATGGCCTCTGGTGTGATCAAAATTGGATGCAAAACTAGACTTTAATGGACAATGGATTGCCTACTTTTGTCATACCTTTGGATAAAATATGAACCAACTAATGGTATTCACACACCCTATGCACCAATAACTACCCAACTCTTAAGCTCCACAACCTTGGTATGATCCTAGTGTCACTTGGGTTAATGTTATATCTTCACAATCCTTTCCTCCTAGAATTTTCTAGGGTGAACCTTATATCATCATCTTCAAATTCATAATAAAGGATTTATGCAATTTTCTCCACCCATTTTCTTCTTATAGTAAGTTTAGTTTATCAATATGTGAGTATCAAATTTAATCTCCTTGCTTTGTGTAAGTTATTCATATTATTGGGCTATACTTTATCCCATGCTCTTCAATATTTTTAGTCATATAATTATATATGTGCCTTGGTAGAGCACAAGATATACCTAGTATTATCATTGACTATGTATTCCATGGTGTGGATGGCCTCTGGTTTGATAAAAAATGGATGCAAAACTAGACTTTTAATGGACAATGGATTGCCCACTCTTGTCATACCTTTGGACAAAAATATGAACCAACTAATGGTATTCGTACACCCTAGGCACCAAGAACTACCCAACTCGTAAGCTCCACAACCTTGGTATGATCCTAATGTCACTTGGGTTAATGTTATATCTTCACAGTCATTTCCTCCTAGATTTTTCTAGGGTGAACCTTAGATCATCATCTTCAATTCCATCATAAAGGATTTAAGCAATTTTCTCCATCCATTTTCTTCTTATAGTAGGTTTAGTTTATCAATATGTGAGGGCCCCTTTCCCATTTCTATAGTTTAGCCTAGGTCCTCATCCTTATTATATGTTGAGGGTTGTTTAGATATAAATTACCATAATTAATCCTCATTGGAAGAGTCTTCTTTAGCCTTAAATTCCATCTCAACTTCTTGGCAAGCATTGGTACTTGAATGACCTAGATCAATTTTAGTAGTATTGGTTTTCTTAAATTTTTACCAAGTCTTGTTGGTTGCAATCCACTATAATTTGATGAATTATTGTATTTTCCCATACATTTTATGCTTGATATTTATTTTTATGGATCACTAGGGTCATATGACAAATCAATGGTTTTATTTCTCTTTTTTCAATATGTTGATAGTGTTTCCAATTTGATAGTAATTTTTAGTGTTTTTTTGGACCTAGATTCAATTAGAAATTTGGGTTAGCATTATAATGAATTTTCAAATTCAAGACATGAATTTTTTTTTAAAAAATGGGGGAGGATGAAGGCCTATATTTGGAAACAAATGAATGTATAGCGAATTGCTCACTATGGACTCATATTTTTTGAATCATTAAGGTTTAGACTTGTGTAAATTTTGGTTTTATTAAGTAATATCGAATCTTCCCTCTTAATACAATCTGATACTTTTTTTTTGGTAAATTAAAAATTTGCATTACTGAAAGGGTTTTAAGGATCCCTTAACCTTGATACAAAACCAACAAGAAAAGCTGAAATGTGATGAAGGACGCACCTTTGACCTCCTAAAAACCTTAGACTATCAAGAACAACTTCTGAGGATACATCCTTGGGCTTAAGGACCTAGAAACAATAGAAAAGACTAAAAATTGAGGTCACAGCCTCAGACTTGAGGATACTAAGACACAAGATAGGACCTAAATCGTGATGACTATACCTAAAGAAGTAAAGGCCTCCATGCAGGGAAGGCATAAAACCAAAAAATGACCTAAAAACCAAAAGAGACCAGGCTCCATGCAAGGTATCCTTAGAAACAAAAAGCATGGAAAAGAAGAAATTAATCCTTAGCTAAGGTCTTATCCTTGTCCTTAGATTCCTCCTTGTTAGTGTTATTGGGCTTGTCCTCCTTAGGCTCCTATTTAATAGAAAAATTCTCCACTTCGAATCCTCCATCATCCTCCTGGCTAGTTTGCCCACCAAAAAATAGTTTTAGCAGACCTTACCAGATGTCTATCATAGAATTAACCATCGCATTCATCATAGCAGTGGCATCCGATCTAATTTGCACATTGAGGTTACGTGGCTTAGAGAAAGAGGGTTTTTGATGCCACATCAGGCACAAGGATTGATTAAGGTGATAATATTTAGGAGATCTTCTAAATTTGAAATTAATCACCACGTGATGGTACCTACACACGCTTGACAAAAGATGCCAAAAGATAAAAACATTGTTAGCATACATTCCAAAAATGATGGCCCAGACAAAAATGACCTTTCGATGGAGGGTGACATGGATGGGAGATTGGAAGATTTGATGGCGGTGGAGGGAGACGTGGATGGACATCTAGAAATTTTGGTGGTGGTGATTGTTGTTAAACAAAAGGGACATCTGGACGATCTACTGGTGGTAAAGAGGAATAATGTGGATAGACATGTAGGCCTTATCAATCGAAAGGGTGTTAAGGATCTTCCACTCGCCATGTTGATTAGGAATGATCACGTGGTGCATGGAAGAACCTAAGAATATGATGTTGTTACACATGAGGGGAGGGTTGGATATCCTAGAGGATAGCCTCCTACTGAGGAAGATTCCTTTGAGGTTTCTCTTGATCTACAATAGCATGGATTTCCTCAGGAATGTCATCATACCATGTCTGAAAGTTGACAGTATTAACTCCAATGTTGGCTAATCTATCGACAACCCTATTTGCTTCTCTGTAAGCATGCTAAAAAATGACTTGTTGCATGTTAAGGACCAAGGTCCTAGCTTCCTCAATATAGTCTCTGACTCTCCAGGAAGGTCTGCAATTGCTATGCCTGAGGTAATTGATAATGTTGAGGGAGTCTCCTTCGACTATCATATTGTTGGTAAAATTCTTTGCAAGGCAAATACCCCTCCACATACTTTTGGCTTCAGCAACATGATTAGTCTGCTTACCTAATCCTTCAGTAAAGGCAAGGATGATTTCTCCTTGGTGATTTCTGAGGACACCTCCTACCCCATAGCTTTCCCTGGATTACCTTTAGCAGCTCCATAAAAATTAAGTTTGAACCATCCCATCGGTGGAGGAACCCAATTAGAAACAATTCTGAGGTTGGATGGTGGGCATAATTCCTCTAAGGACAGACCAAGATCCTTACCAAGATCGGATTCAGACTTGGAGGTCGGCTTAGAGGAAGGGGGAATGAGAGAGGTATTCTCCAAGGCATTGGCCAAGATTTTGGAAAATATGAGCTTGGGGACCTTAGGCCTTTGGGAGAAAACTCTGTTGTTTCTTTCAAGCCAGACTTGCCAGAGGAAGTGGTGGAGGCATATCTTCCAGAAGAATTTGAGGTGGGGGTCATGAAAGGGGGAGGGCCAGTGGTTGAAAAGATCACCTATGGAGCTGGGTTTGGCCCACTGGATATGGAAGGAATGGAATATGGAGTCAAGGATGGATGAGGAGAAGGGGCAGTGGAGGAAAAGGTGAGAAGAAGATTCCTAGGCATTTTGGCAGAGATAGCATCTGTTAGGGATGGTAATGCCTTTTTTTATGAGGTTGTCTATGGTTAGGATTTTCTCTTGGATGGCAAGCCAAGAGAAGAAAGAAACCTTAGGAATGAGAGACTTGACCCAGACAAGCTTAAAAGGCAACAGGATGTCCTCATTATCAAGGAGGATGAGATAGGCTGATTTGACAAAAAATTCCCCACTTTTGGAAGGCTCCCAAATGAGCTGATCAACAGAATTGTTTGAGGGAATGATGGTTGAGAGTAGGAGGGAGTTCAAGATAGCTGATTCATTCAAGAAAGTAGAGCTCCTAATGGGAATCCAATTGGTGGTACTATTATGAGTGTTAAGGAAATCAGAGACCTTATGCCCTATCCTAGAATCAGTAAAGGATTTGAGTCTGGATAGAATAGGGTCATTGATGAGGGGGTCTTGGGTGATCCATTTGTCTTCCCAAAAATCAATATTGCTTCCATCTCCCAGATTCCACCTTAATCCTTTCTTGAGGAGAGGCCTCATACTCATGATGGAATTCCAAAAATTCAACCCACGATTGGGGGTGTCATCATTTAGGAAATCACCATTTTGAAGATACTTCCTTTTGACAATGGAAATCCACTCATTTCTATCTCTTGACACCAATCTCCAAGCTTGCTTGGTAACTAAAGTTGTATTGAGGGAATGAACCCTTCTGAGCCCAACTCCTCCTTTGTCTTTGGGTTTGTAGACCTTGTCCTAGGCCACAAGATGAATCCTTTGTTTATTCTCAGCTCCCATCCATAGAAATTTTTTTTGAATTTGCTCTATCCTGAGGGAGACTGTAACTGGTGCCCAAAAAATGGAAAGAAAGTAGACCGGGATGCTTTGAAGGGTAGCTGTAGTTAAAGTGCACTTGGTTTCTTGTGATAGGAGATTACCCTTCCATCCTGCAAGATTTTTTTGAATCCTCTCGATAACATTGTTCCACATTGATGTTGTAGGTTGGCCACAGAAAAGAGGGAGCCCAAGGTAAGTGGCAGGGAGAACAACTATGGAACATTCCAGAATTCTGGTAATCTTGATCTATCTCTGAATAGGTGTATTTAAAAAATACAATTTACTTTTGTTGAAGTTGACTTTTTTCCCGGTAGCTACTTCATAAAGCTTGAGGATGTATTTGATCACCTGTGCTTCAAAGATAGATGCACTGGTCGACAATATGGTATCATCCACAAATTATTGGTGTGATACCGGAGTAGTCTGAGAAGAGGCTTTGATCCCTAATAGGAGGCCAACTCTGCAAGCAGCCTGAATGGTTCTACCTAAGGCTTCGACGATGATAATGAATAGAAGAGGTGAGATGGGGTCCCCCTACCTAAGGCCTCTACTACTTTTGAAATAACCAACGGTGGAGCCATTAATGAGAACAGAGAACCACAGAGAAGAAATGCAGGCTCTAATGAGGTCAATCCATTCAGGATGGAATCCAAACTTGTGCAGGATGGCTAAGAGAAAGTTCCAATTGACTCTATCATAAGCTTTGTTCATGTCAAGCTTGAGGACACAGGTGGGCTTTTTAGTCTTTGAGGCTGAGTGCAGGGCTTCATGGATGGAGATGACCCCATCGAGGATAGATCTACCTTGAACCAAACTTCCTTGGTAGGGATCAATGATTCTAGGCAAAATGCTCTTCATTCTGATAGCCATGAGTTTAGTGAGGATTTTGTAAATGACATTGCATAGGCTAATGGGTCTGAAATCAGCTAAGGATCTAGCCATAGGATTTTTAGGAATGAGGGCAATGAAAGTGGAGTTGAACCCACGTGGAATTCTTTTGAAATATTGGAATTCTCTAATGGCAAGGCAAACATCAAAACCAAAAATATCCCAAAATTTTTGAAAAAAGTGGGGGGGATAACCATCAGGACCCGGGGCTTTGTCAGGATTCATGGAGAAAAGGGTAGACTTGATTTCTTCATCCTAAAAGGGGGCAATGAGACAAGAATTAACATTGTCTGAAATGGATTTAGGGATGTGATGAAGCAAGCAAGCCTGGGCAAAAGTCGAGCAAGAATTGTCATCCTCAAGCATATTTCTGAAATAAGAACTTGCTTCATTACTGATTTCCTCTGAATCTGATGTGGAGGTGCCATCACTTTTAGTTAGTTCCTTGATGTGATTGTTGCTTCTATTTCTTAGAGTAGACACATGAAAAAATTTTGTGTTAGAGTCTCCTTCTTTGAGCCAGAGAGCTCTAGATTTCTGCCACCAAAAGGTCTCTTCACAAGCAAGGACATTATGGTACTCGACAAGGATCTGTTTCTCTTCATTTCTAATTTGATCATCCAGAGCCCCATTTTGTATTTTTATTTCAATATGTTCAAGTCTTTCTTTGAGAGATTGTTTTTTGGTGAATAGATTGCCAAAAACTTCTCTATTCCAAATCTTTAGGTCTTCCTTGAGAGTCTTAAGCTTCTGAGCCAGTCTATAGGAAGGATGTCCTTGGAAATCTTGTTGCCAGTAGTGTGAGACTCTCTACCTTAGATCTGGATGGTGTAACCACATAGCCTCAAATCTGAAGGGCCTTTTGTAAGGTTTGGATTTTTCAATTTCAAGGACAAGAGGATTATGATCTAAACCAATTTTAGGGAGAGGATGGAGAACAACATCACCAAACACGTGAATGGCTTCATGGGAAAGGAAAACCCTATCTAATTTGACTTGAATGTGTTGGATCCCAGATCTTCTATTGCTCCAAGTAAATTTTACCTTTTTGAGATTTATGTCCATTAAGCTATTGACATTGAGAAATTCATTAAAGTCCTCCATACTTTTTGCTAGGGTTTCAAATCCTCCCATTTTTTTTGAAGGATAAAGGGGGTGTTAAAATATCCTACCACAATCCAGGGGATGTTTCGAAAGGATTATTTTATACTAGTCAGGTTTTCCCACAACTGAGATCTCCCGAAAATTGTGTTAGGAGCATATACATTAGTAAGAATCCAAACCAAGTTGTTATTGCAATCATGAAAAAGAATACTTAAAAGTATTTCACTAGAATGAAGTAGATGCCCATCAACCTTCTGTTTGTCCCATAAGCACATAAGGCCTCCAGAAGATCCTCTAGCTTCACTGAAAACCACACCTACTTTTTTCCAAATTTATTTAGCCACTATTGCAGAGCTATTGGCATTTATCTTAGTTTCCTGCATGATGAGAATTGAGGGTTTGATATCTTTCCTCATAGACTTAACAAGTCTTTGTTTAGCAGCCCCATTGAGGCCTCTCACATTCCATGAGAGGATATTCATTTAGAATATTTGGGTGCTTTCCTGCCTCCCCTTCCATGATGGTGAGGGGGTTTGGAGCTTCTACTCTCCTCTTTGGGTTGGGAGGTAATGGTGGGAAAAAGGGTTTTCTGAATTCCATTGGCAATGTCATCCGCTACATGACAGTTCTAGATCTCCTCTTTGGAAGGCCTACCTCTTTTTTTTTGCTACCAAAATCGATGGGAGATTTGGTAGTGCTTCTAGTTTGCTTTGGACTGAACTTGTAAGGAATAACCTACTCCAGAACTAGACTCAAGGATCTGCTATTAGCCTGACTTAGATGGGGAGATAACATTTCTTCCACAAGGTTCCTATTAGAGTTTGCCAAACTTTCTTCCTAAGGACTATGAGAAGGTCCAGACTTAGAAGGGGTGTTGACAAAGCTTAGGTCAATGTTCAGATCAGGAGGAAATTGAGGAGCTTGAGGAGACTTGGCTTCTGCTTGAGGTTGAATGGGAGAAAAATTCCTCTCTTCCTAAGGGGGAGGGTTGGACGAGGGGATCTGCGGCTCTTGAGGGTTGGGATTTGGGGGACCACTCTTCACCCCTGAAAGAGTGGGGCTAGGGACACCTTTTTGGGTTTCCTCAGAAGGAGGTTTTAAAATAGAGGAAATCAAGGCATTTCCTTCTAGAATCTTATCAGATTCATTCAAAATGTTAAATCTATTGGAAGTCACAAAAGAGGAACTTACTTGATGGTGCTCTGAGTTCATCATTTCCTTGCCTTTGAGCGATTGAGACTCTTCTTGAGGTTTTGGAAACTTTTGCTATTGCTGATAACTTTTCCTTGTCTGGTTTTGGTGTTGCCATTTCTTTTATGGTTTGGGGAAGCCACTATTAGGTGGGTTTCTTCTACCTCTGTGTTGGTCTGCAAGGGCTCCTTGGGAATGGGAAGCACCTTCATCTTGCCTCTGATATTTCTCCGAAGTAGCTTGAGCTTTGAGGATGGGGCATTGGGATCTCAGATGTCCTTGGGTGTGACATTCCACGTAGAAGGCTAGTTTATTTTCATACTCCAGGGGTTGCTTTCTATAGTAGGACTTGTGAAAAATATTGACATAGGTTGGTAGCTCTGATGCTAAGTTGGCATTTACATAGATCCTAGCCACGTTCATGCACCTATGAGCTCTGGTGACCGGATCAATGGCAAGAAGATCCCCTATCACATTTGCAATGACAAGAAGAATATCATCATGCCACAGGTGAAAGGGGAGGTTGGGAATGTGCACCCATATAGGGGCATAGTTAATATCCTGGGTATCAAGGTCAAAGTCTATGTCCCATTTCCTTAGAAATAGGCTTTTACGACCTAAAAACTAGGGGCCCCCTATGAGGATGTGGTTTGTGTCTTCATCATTGCTTAGCCTGATAGCAAAAAAGCCTCTGGAAAGAACAACCAACTCCATATCTCCTAGGGTATTCCATTTGGTGATAACCCATCTGCAGATGGTCTCAATATCAGGTCTTCCTCCAACAAACTTCCCAACTAGAGCATATCATTCCATGGATAGATAGTTGTTGGTGATGTTATTAGGGATGTGAATATTTTGACCGTCAGGAACAATCGTAGTAGTAGGAAGCTTGTGAGGACCTCTTCCTTCATTGGTAAGGATATTTGCATAAGATGCTACCTTGGTAGTATCACCATTGGGTCCCTTAGAGCCTAATGGAGGGGCCCCAATGTCGGGAGGTTCATCTCCCCAGAAGATAAATGGTTGTTCATGAGGTCTTGTCATATTTGGCCATCCATCATATGCATCACCTTTGTCCTCATTGATGCCATCCTCATCCTTGCTGTCATCCTGGGTTCCTGCCTTCCTGCCATCCTTTCCTACGTTGGAGGAATCAAAACTAGGATTCCATCCTTCTCCATCCGTCCTTCCTACCTTCCGTCCTTCCTACCATCCTACTCCCTATTAATATTTGTGTTATTTAATATAATTAAAGTCATGGTTTTATGGTTTTGAAGACTTGCAGTGGCATAAGGTAGAGAAACTATAGACGGTTCATTTAACAGTGGATAATATGAGAGTAAATTTCATAGATAGAATAGGAAAATAAAATGCCAAGACCTACCTAGAGATCACTAAGGTTTATTTATAACTATGGTGGTGCATTGATCAAGAAATAAAGGAATCAATGGTGGGAATTATGAGAAATGGTATGGATTCAATATAATGAGAGGATCCTTTGATTTAATGGATACTAGTGTAGGTGCCTATAATAAATTTTGGAACAATATGGTAATAAGAGTTTTACCCATTCAATATAGGGTTTGACTAACCTTTAATGGATTAAAGGTATTTACTCTTGAAGAGAGGTTGTAAAAAAGTCTTCCATATGTATTTTAAAGATTTTTTTATGCATAGATTATTGACTGGTTGCTAGTACTCTATGCCACATGGTGTAGAAGGTTATCAATATTTCTAAGTTAAAAAAATAAAATGAATTCTCCCTATCTATCTTATTTATAACCATACATTAAATAACACTATGCATGCAAAATCAATTTATCTAGTTTAAATTAAATTTCCTTTGGTGCATAATCCCATTTTTGAAGAATAAATGAAAATTTAAATGACACAGTTGAGATACCACCATCACATTTTCACCTCCTCCTTTTAAGTTGATAGATGGATAGGACTTTGCTATGACATCATCATTCCTCTAGGCTCTCCTTCCTTCAATAATTGGTAGATTGATGTTTTCCCATGCTAATCTCATTAGGTGCATTCATGGTCTACTATATTGATAAATTTTATCATTGTAAATGTGATGTCACTTTATTTATTCCCTTCTATCTCATGTCATGATACCCTTTAGGCCTACTCCAACATGATATTACATAGTTTTATGAATCACATTATTGTCAACCAAATCAATTCTTTAGGAGGAGACACATTCACACTATGTCATAGTAGCATAACTTTAATGATGGTTGAATAAACTTTGGGGAAAATATAGTTAAATTTGTATTGATGTCAAGGTTAAGTCACTCACAAAATCTATTGAATAATTGAATATTTCTTACAAATTGATAGACTTTTGATTTAGAATATTTTTACACCTTTTTGATTAAATTTGTAATTTATTCCAATCGATCAAATCAATTCCTACCCAAAAAGGAAATAAAAAAGGGGGACCAAGTGTCTCCTTTTAGACTTTTATTCAATAGAAAATGATTTTTTGTATGAATAAAAAATGAAAGATATAAAAGGGAAAATAGAAAAGGAGAATTGGATGCATATATTTAAGGGTTCCTTACTTATCCACCTACAAAAGGTATATGTATTTCCTATTAACTAAGATAGGTAACATCCTTTCATCATAACCAACCTATAAGCATTGGGATCTTGTACCTTGTTCATTTGGCAAGGCCTACACAAGAAATAATTGAAGATACCATATTTTCCTAGCTTAGTTCTCTCTTCATCCTACGTCATCACTAGATCTCCTCCTTCAAATTGAATATTTATGAATTTTCTATTAAACCATTTCTTGATGATTTTTTGATGGTTTAAAAATAACTAGAAGGCTTTATGTCTTTATTATTTTAGTTATAATAATATATTAAGTTGGGCTTGTATGGAAGGGAAATTAGTATCCTCTAGATCTAGTTGTTAGGATACTTGGAGTGAATGGAGTTCTATATTAATGGATAACACTACATCTTACCCAAACACTAGATTATAAGGTAAGCTTCTAATTAACAATATTGGGGTAACTCTTAGACTGAAATCTACCTAATATGTAAAAAACACCCTAGATCTTAGCTAATATTAGATGAATAGGATTTATCTTAAGCTCAATATTCGAAGAAGGCTTGTTCCTTGAAAAGATAATAAAAATTAAATAAAATGTATAGAATAAAGATAGGAATGCAAGAGTTAGAAGAGGGGAAATATTTTAGAGAATGCTTGAATGATGAACATCAATGAAGTACACTGCATAGATATACCTACAATTAAACTACAATGCAACATAATAGACCATCCATTAAATAAAGCATTACAAAGTTTATTCTACCCATATTATGAACTTTAACCACTCCAAGCACTCTAAAAGGTAATCCAACCAACATTCCAATTATAGTAGATTTTGATTTAATAGAATCCACCATTCATAAAGCATAAAATATAAATGTGTGAAGGTGTGCAATTTATGTATAGAAACTTGAAAAATCCTATCACCAATGAGGGCCAAACAACTTTACACTTTAATTGATTGAAAAGTAGAGTATACAATATACAAGAAAATGTTATAGAGCTAACCCTTGTGCCAAGGTATTCTTAGATATTTATAATATTTTCAAATCTTTATGTTATATTTTATCATTACAATGAGAGCTCCTTTTTAGGCTTGATGTGAATGACATGGCTTAATTGATACTCTTGAAGAGTATGGTTGTCACTTTTCCATTAAATATGGCTAAACTATATTTATTTTGATAAATATGTGGTTGGTATTAATATTCTCTTGGAACTTGGTGTTCATGCATCTTTAGGGGCCTAAGAATTTGTGGTAGTTGTCAATTTTCACCATAGTTTGTCATAGGTGCTAGCTTATCCTAGTTTTATTTTATTTGGAAATCTGGTAACACATGTGAATCTTATTGAAAGGGACATGTTTGGGAGTCAATTTATTATTACTAGCCTTAAATATGTTACTAGTTATTATGAGTGCCATCAAGGCATTGGATTCTAGGTTAGGATTCCTTAAAGCTTTTCTGACATCATCCTCAAAGAATTCTAGGTTATTTTATTTTGGATTTATGCTTTCTCTTTTGCTTTGTCTTCTGGGTTTGATATATTCTAGGGTAATTTGAGGCTTGATGTAATTTCATTACCTATATATTTTGGACTCATGATTACCCATGTTGATGTAAGGACAAAGGAATCTTAAAATCATGTGTCTCTAGCCTTCCCATTCTTAGACTTTTTTGAAGCTTTATGTGATGTCAACACTTCAAAATTTTAGGATCATTTGATCTTAGGCTTTCACTTTGCTAAAGCCTTTATAGACTTAGTTAATTTTTCCACTCGATCAAATTCCTTTTTCTTTGAAATTTATTCTACACTTTTGGGCCTTCTAAAAACACAAAAAAAAATTAATTTTGGTCTTGGATTGATGCATTTGTACCTTCAACATCTTGTTCTTGCAAAAATCGCAACTCTAGACTTCTTTGAACCTTGCGTTAGTAAAACTTCATAAATTTTTTTAGTTCTATTATTTCTTGTAGGGATTAAGTATATGGGCGCTAATTTTGACACACATTATTTATGCCTCCTAAGGATTTTTGCTTGGAAAAAGAACCTAGCCAGTTTTATCCATTAGGCAATGGAGTCACAAAAATTAAATAAAGGGTGTCCACTTGGAAAATTTTATGTCAAGAAGAGGGTAAATGAATAGAAGTGGACATAACATAGTTGAATCTTATTTTTGAAGTGAAATAATGAGGACTAAAAATAGGATACAATTAGGGGAATATGGATGATCAGATGAAGAATACTAATGGAACAAAAGTTATGGTGGGAAAGAAACAAAAAGATGTTAGACAAAGAAGAGGGAAGGATGAAAAAATGATACCCGAATGGTGATGACTTATAAATTCCTCTTGATCATGTTTGACATTATACTTTGACTCTAGATTCATTTTTTTGCCTTGTTGTTTGTTAATTTGAAATTTGAAATAACAATAAGAAAAAAAAGGTGAAGCCTTTCCTCTTTTATTGAGGGGTGCTTTTAAATCTTGGCTCTTCCATTCTTATTTGTTCTAGGTGAAATAGTTGAGAAATTGAGCATGGTGGAACACTCATTTTTGCATTTTATCTTTATAGTTTCCACAAATTAAAATATGATTTTTAATTTTTCAAGCTTTCTTGACAATCTTATTGAGTGTCCAAAATTTACATGCCTGAAAATCTTATTGACCTCTTAGAATTTCCCTCTTATTGTCTTTTTATTTTATCCTTGGACTTCACTCTTTTAGCATAGTTATGATGCCCTTGAGAAATAGAAAAACCCATTACTAAAAGAGTGTGGTTCTTTTTGTTGATCCTCATCATAGGATGAGAGGCATGCCAAAAAATATAATTTGGGTGAAGACATTATCAATGGATAAGAACCTTTACCAAACATTGATATGATTTTAGCTTACACCAAGATAGTTTTATCTAACAATGATATTGTTATTGGGTTACCATCAATGGTAATGCATGCTTTACCTAACATTATAAAAGCTAAAATAGATCATTATTCACCTATGACAGGTTAGTGGATCTTTGTGGCATAGAAATCTTCAAGCCCATCTACAATTTTCCTTATGGATATCCCTTGTGTGCATCCCTGCCATCTCCACGACACCAAAAACTTATAAGTAATAGTACTTTAGAATGATTTACATTTTAAGAATGGTGTATTGTTGAAGGGGGAGGCCTCGTGATATAGGCTACTTCATATAGAAGGTCACCAATTAATGGTTGGATCCACCATATTTTCCTTTAGCTCTAACTTTACCATCTTATATGAAAGGGTATTTCCAATGCAACTGATTCAATAATCAACATAATTATTTGTCGTATTCCTCCCAATTTGCATGTGTGATCTATTTGATGTGTTTCTAATAATTACTTATGTGAGGAGGTTATTTATTTTCTAGTTTAGATAGAAAGTTTATTAAATTTAACTACAACCAGATTTATTTACATACCACTTATGTACATAAAATTATGGCATGCATCCTCATGCCAACAATGCTCAACTATACTTTTTCATCATAATTTATAGTGATCTAACCATATAGTGTTGACTTCGTGTTTGTCTCACTGATTGATATCTTGGAACATGTGGCTTGTTTTGGAAAAGAGTTATTGTCAAGTTGGATTTGAGTAGGGATAAGTTGTAAATCCTGTATGACATGAAGCATTGGGACTTAGTGGAAGCAACTTTTTGAGATATTGTGAGACATTGAACATATTTTCCACATGTATTGGTTTATGTGTCAGATCAACATCTAATATTTGGAGAGTTCCAAGGTGCATGAGAATTATTTCCTTGGAATCCAAAATAGAATATTCTAAAGCTTTGTGCAATTTTTATGCTAGCTTCCCCTATTTGTTTGGTTGCGTTTGTTGGAACACGTGATCCACAAAGCCTTGAAATTGATTATATATAACTTGTAAATTTCCTATGTTTGATAAAATAGTTGCTTTAGGACTAAGCAAGGAAAGCTTGTTACACACTAGATCTACCTTCCCTTTTGGCTAATATACTATCTCCATCTAGAGCTGACTCAAGACATTTGCTTTCACATTATATTTTTGCTTCTCACACCTCTCTACATGATAAGGGTTGATATTTTCATCATGTATCTATACCATATTTTGTATGTAGGATACAATCATGTGAGTATGATTAGGTTTCATGTGTACCTTGAAGTGATCCATGAACTTCCTCAACAAGTGAATCTTGAAGAGTGGTGGAAACTCAACCACTATAACATCTTTAACTACTATAATTTTTGGGAGTGTGTATAGAAATATTGGGATTTATTTCACCATCTCTTTGTTTGGACTAACATTCCATGCAAGTTAATTATCTTGGAATTAGCCTTAGCATAGTTTAAACCCATGACATCATAGACTACCTAAGGTATGATTGTAGTCGTAGATCCTAGATCTATTATGAAATTATGCAACACCCAACCTTGCATTTATAAGGACAAATAAAAGAGCAAAGACTTAGTCTTACCCATTCTGAGATATGGTTGCTTATATGTTGTCTTGAAGTCCAAGATGGTAATTGCATAATCTATTAATCTTTTCATATCTGTTTCAACCAAGTCCACCTGTCCAAGAACCAACAATATTTTTTAATCTCTTCACTTCTTTCACAATGTTGTTTCTAGGATTACGTAGCAACTTGATCTCTTTCTAAGGTTATTGCCTAGACTACACTTGGCACTACTCAATCACTTATTTTATTTTTTCTTATTATAGAGGGATAGGATAGATTTTGTTAAGCTTACATCCTTTTCCCATATACTTGTGGAGATTTTGGCCTATCTTGATTTATGATCCTCATATTTCTAGTCTTTTGAGTATATGATGGAAGAGGGGTATGCCCAAATATTTCATCTAGACTGACCAAAGTAGGTGTACAAGATTCGTTAGCTATAAAATATTGTTCTAAATACATCACTAAGGCTATATATCCTTATGGTTCAAGAGTTATATTTAGCAGGAAATAAGGCTAACAACCTTAATAGGTGTCACCATTGTAATTACTATCAAATGTTGAACACTTATACTTGATAGGAGTAGTGAATGTTCTTTGTTATTGACATCCATCTATGGAAAAATGTTTTCCATAAACCTCATTGGTAAACATAATTTGGTACTCTAAGGTAGAGTAAAATTCTTATTGAAGGTATCCTTCAAATCCCACTTCAAAATTTTATCACTTCATAACATCAAGCTCATTTAACAAGTATTGGACTGCAACTCTTAGTTCTTGTAGCACTTTAGCTTTGGTGGATCAGTGGGTATAGAACTTTCTAGGATAAGGGGAAAAGGAGACGTATTTGGTGAAGAAAAAGGTAGAATAAGAAAAGGATTTTGTGATATTTCTTGATAATTTTGAGACATATCTAGCATGGTAATTTTGGGATGGAACTTTCCAACTAAGAAGAGCACATTTTTTTCTATGATGACCACTTAAAAAATTTGTGAGAATTTTTTCTCATTGGATTGAATAATTTGAAGGCTTAAATCTAAGGTGAATGCATGAAGGTAATACATGTAGGCTCAAGAATGTGATGACCATATTTATTAAGGTATTCTTCTGTAGGTCCTCCTAAAGTGGGTATTTAAGTCAACGATACTCTTTTTGGGGTGTCTTTGGATAAATAAGAACTAAGCAATATGAAAGGGTCCCCCACATCATCAAAATATAAGATAATATGTTAAACCAAGTCATCCCAAGTCCTAATATTATTATCTTCTAATTATTATAACCATGTCAACACTTTTCTTTTAAAAGAGTGCAAGAAGCCTCACCATTATGTCTTCATAGGTGATATCATAAATGGTAGCTAAAGTAACAATATCATAGCAATGTTCATAGGTTTTCCTTTTGCTACCATTATAAGAGGGAAACAAATTGAATACAACTTGAGAAATATGATGGAAATCAAGAAGGTTTCCAATGCTATTCTAGGTAAGATATATGCATCCGACAAAGGCTTTTAGTAGAAATTAGAAGGATGGCTAAAAAATAATAAATTTTCAATAAATTCTTGAGCTATTCTGGCCTTTGATCTTATCACCATACAATTTTGAGATTCCTTTTACTAGTGGGGTCACCAATCTCTCTAGTTCTTTGACAGTGGAATCACCAGCTAAATAGATCTATAGATCTTAAAGAGTAGAACTACACCAAGGTTCTACTCCATATTTTAAATCTTGTTCTTAATTATTTGGTAGGATAAATTGGATTGGTTTTGTCCCACTAGGCATCAAAATATCTTGGACTAAAATATACCTAATATGTGAAAAATACCCTATATATCAACCAAGATTTGATGAGTAGGATTTGTCCTAAGCTCAAACTCTGGAGAAGGCCAGTTTCTTGAAATGCTAATAGAAATTAAATAAAATATAGAGTAAATATAGAAATGTGAGGGTTATAAAAGGGGAAATGGTTTAGATAATACTTGAAATATGGATGGTCTATAGTGTAACAACAATAAATTACACTGCATAGATATACCTATAATAAAGCTATGAGATTTAATAAACCATCCATTAAATAAATCATTACAAAGTTCATTTTACCCAGATTATACACTTTAAACACTCCAAGCACTCTATGAAAGGAAATCGAAATAGCATTCCAATTACAAAATAATTTACTTTAAAATAATTTATCATTCATAACATATAAAATAAAAATGCATTAAGGTGTGTAATTTATGTATAAAAACTAAAAAATGCTATCATCGATGGATGAAAAATAACTTTACACTTCAATTGATTGTAAATAAAAGTATATATTATAAAACAAGAAAACTATATAGAGGTGAACCTTGTGTTGAGGGATTATTGGCTATTTAAAACATTTTCAAAGATTTCTAATATTTTTTATTATTACAATGATATTTTCATTTTAGACTTGATGTGGATGGTGTAGTCAAATTGGCATGCTTGAAGAGCAGGGTTTTCACTTTTCCATTTAGGATGGCTTATCTATCTTCATTATAATGAAAACATGGTTGATCAGGATCCTCTCTAGGAACTTGATGTTCATGCATCTTCAAGAGCCTAAGAATTTTTTGTGTTTGTAGCTTTTTACCATAGTTTGTTAGAGGTCCTAGCTCAACTTTGATATTTTTATTTGGATGCCTAGATAACATGTGTGGATCTTGATAAAAGGGATGTGTCTAGGAGTCTGCTACTCATTTTTAGGCTCGAAGATGTTATTATGATCTTATGACTAGAATCAGGGCTTATAGTCTAGGCCAAGATTCCTTAGAGCTTTGTTGATGTCTTAGAGAATCTCATGATTGTTTTATTTCAGATTTATGTGTTTTCTTTCACTTTGTATTCTAAGTTTGATAACTTTCTTGCTCATTTGAGGTTTTATGTAATGTTATTGCTTATATAATCCAAACCCATGATTTCATATGCCTAGACTTATCAAGGTTTTCCACTAATATAAGTTCTAAGGAATCCTAGGATCACATGGCTCTAGTCTTCCCATTCTCAGACTTTTTTGAATATTTCTATGGCATCAAGACTCCAAAAGTCCATGATCATTTTATTTGAGGCTTTCACTTTGATAAATTATTTTTAGTCTCAGTTATTTTTTCCATCCATTCAAATATATTTTGCTTTATAACTTCTTTTGCATTCCTAGCCCTTCTAAAAACACATAGCCTTTTTAAATTTTGGTTTTAGATTGATGCATTTTTACCTTCGATAACTTGTTCTTATAGAAATAACAAGTCTAGATTTCTTTGAGCCTTGCCTTAGTAAAACTATAGAAAAATTTATAGTTCTATTATTGGTTGTAGGGACTAAGTATATGGGCATTAATTTTGACCCATAGTAACCCTTTCAACTAGTTATTATTTCTTCAATTTTATGTGCCAACCTCTTTTTGGTTTGGTGTGTCTCTTTTAGGATCATAATCATATTATCATTCATGGAATTATCCAAGCCATTGCCCTATGGATAGTAACTCAAGGATTTTTTTGTGTATAAATCCATATTCTAGTGCAAATTGAAGCAAAATTGCCCCTTTGAATGGAGTGCCATTGTCAATGATAATTATTGAGGCTATTCCAAATATGGTTATTATGTCCTCCATTAGTTGGATTATGACTTCCTAAGTTTCTAATTTGACTAGAGAAACTTCTACCATATAATAAAATAGTTAGTAGCTATCAATAATCAACCATACCCTACACTAGATAATGCATTTATCTTTCTAATAAAGTCTATCCCCACTGCTAAAAATTTTCAACTATTAAAATTCAATTCAATGCCATAGGTAATATCATCCTTTTGTTCTTATAAATATGTCATGCTTTATCATTTTAACCAATTTAAAGTAATCTATGAATATGATAGGCTACTAATATCTTGCTCTTAGAATTTTATGGGTTATTGCTTATGCTAAATATTTCCCACCTTTATCACAATACTTTGCCATAATATCCTTGATTCTTCTTCCCTTTGTGCATCTTAGAAACCATTAATTATAAAAATTTCTAAAGTGATTCCATCAAGCAAATTAAAATTCATAGCCTTTTATTTGAATCTATCCCTTTGCTTTACTATGAGGCCGCTACATGTTTTCCCTATGAGTATGTATTTCTTGATATCACTCGTTGATCAAATAAATTCTTTTAGATCAAGCTCTTCAACTAATGCTATATGATTATTTGAACATGCCATTGATATAATATTGCAAAGATATCTCCCTCTTACTATTTTAGTAGGTTTTATCTCAATATCAAATTATAATATTTTATTTATCCATCCTAATTACTTTTGTTCTAATTCATCATGGATGATTACAAACTTAACATCTAGATTTATAACAAAAACAATGGTTTTACTTTGGGATAATTATCAACTCATAAAACACATGATTCAAAGCCTACCTATTTATTTCATGTCTTTCCTAATGATGTCAAGAAAATTGAAAGAGACTTTAGAAAGACTACAAAAAAATTCTTATGGGAAGGCACTAAATGCAACAAACGTATACATCTAATAGCCTGGGATACGTGTTGCTAGCCTTTATAGAATAGGGGTCTTGGAATGAAGAATTTGAGAGATATAAATAGAGACCTTCTAGCTAAACATGGTTGGAGGCTTTGCATTGGAGCATCAAGAAAATGGGCTAACATTATCCAAAACAAATACTTGGAGGGCAGAAACCACTTTATCAGTTGTTCTAATTCTCCACATGGATCTATTTTTTGGTAAAATATTATCAATATCATAAAATTTCTATGGAAAGATATAAAATGGAGAGTAGATAGGGGGGATAAAATTTGTTTTTGGAAAGACCCTTGAATTCAAGAGGAGCCTTTAGCAAACTATAGAAAGTTCAAATATATTAAATAACATTTAACCAAAACCTATGGTAAGAAAATTAATGGTTACATTCATAGGGTGGGTGATTTTCAGGAGTGGAAAATCTTGCAATAAGATATGCAAGGCTCGAGGGGTAAAGATCTGCAAAAAAATTTAACTAGTTATTATTTAGGTAGAGGTTTAGAGGAGGATCAGATAATTTTGGGAAGAAACCAACAAGGCCAATACTTGGTGAATGATGGATATAGAGTCTTGGGAAAAGTAACCTCAGAGAAACCTAAGCTTAAAAGAATTTCAAAGCTAAAAAACATCCCTAAGGTTGCTATATTTTTTTGGACTACCATTCTCAATAATATCCTCATGAAATATAATATGTTCGAAAAAAAAAATTGTTGTTCCAACTGTTTGTGTCTTATGTAACAAAGAGGATGAGTGTGTGGACCACCTATTTGAAACTTGTGATTTTTTTATGATATTTTAAATATGTTATTGAGAGAAGTTAAAGTTTTTTGGGTCATTCCAGATTCTCCAATCAGGATTTGGGAATAGTGGTACTTAGGAAGCAATATTTTTTGACAAAAATGCATTCCATATATTTGTTGGGGGATTTGGTTGAAAAGAAACAAATGAGTGTTCAAAAATAAAATCGGAGGAATGATTGGGGTTTATGCTAGGATTAAAAAAACCCTATTGGAGGATTGTATTAAAAAAATTATTGTCTAGGAAAATCTTGCAATGATCCTATCTAGAGAAAAAGATATCTTAAATATGAAAAAATCAATAAGGCGAGACTAGATACTATATGGGAACGTCCTCACAAATATTGGGTAAAAATTAACTTCGATGGGGCTGCAAAAGGTATCTTGGATCATGCTAGTGGTGGGGGCCTAATTAGGAATGAAAAAGGTCAAGTAGTGGTTACATATGTTGAGGATCTATAAATTACCACAAATCACCAAGCTGAAGCAAGGGTGATGCTTATAGGCCTCCGAATTGTAGTGAATTTGGATTTTAGGAGAATTGCTCTTGAGGGGTATTCCAAAAATATTATAACTTCCCTTCAAAAAGAGGAGTTAAATAATTCTAGCATTTTTCAAATAATTACAGATGTGAGGACTATTTTGGTAAACCTAGCAGAAATCCAAGTTAAACATATTTATAGAGAAGGAAACAAAGCTATTGATAAAATGGTGAATATGGTAGTTAGATCTAATAATTTCAAGGTTTGGTCATACGTCCCCATGGAATTAGAAGAGATTATAAGAATTTATAATGAAGCTAATTAAAAAAGAGGGAAAAGCAAAGTAGAACACATATTGGGATCATGCGATGAAGAATTTGAGCACACTAAATTACATTGTTATCAACAGTTTATTTATCATTAATATAACACATTAAGCACTGCATAAGCTATGTCAAATAGAAGGTTAGGAAGAGGGATATTATTTTAGTTTCTCCATCAAAAGGTTTAGCCCATGTTTATTTTTTTTACTAAGATAGGGCTTTATTGCATTTGTATGATCTTCTCTTATTTTTTCCCTAGTCATATTTTGAGCTTTGTGTAAAGGGTCAAGGCCCTTCAACCCCTTTTTTTATCAACACCAAAAAAAATTATCACCTAATTTTTCTCAAGGATTTTATCATAGAAAACATATATTATTCTATGAAAATATGTATATACTTATAAAGGATATGGTATGTTATTTGTTTTGACATCCTTTTGATTTAACACTATAACTACACTTTCATCCATGCCAAACACAAAGCCTAATGTCTTTCAAGAAATTGAGATTTATAAAAACTAGTGTTTTCATGATAGCTTCCTTAATTTCATAGAAATATTTCTTTCCTTATTTAGTCTAGGAAAAGGTAACACATTTCTTCTACATCTTAGTGATCGTACTAACCAACTATGTGAAATTTATGATAAAATTAAAAATAAATTAAATTTGACCTCAAAAGGATTTGGCACCCTTGACTAATGATGTAAATAATAATTCTTGTATAGCCTTAAATACATTTAGGATTGATAGAAAAATTACTTTCTGATACGATATGGATTAATATATTTTCTTCTTGTTCTAAAAATATAGATTTCTCAGGGTTTAGAGATATATCAAACTCCTATTTAAATTCATAATATTATACAAAAATATACAAAAGCAATCCATCCACTTAAATCTTATACAAAAAGCATAAAAGAACAAAACAAAGAAAAAGACACATAGATATTTAGGGACACCCTTATGAATCACAAATAGTCACTATATTATCTATTATAATAATCCCAATACTTCTATAATCAAATGAGGATTAGTGGGTGGTATTTATTCCAATATCAAAATCCCAAATATTTAAAAAAAACTTAACCTTAAGCTGACATAAAAAGGAAGGCTTTGAGGTTAATTACAAGTTTATAAGATGATTTTAACCATAATAAGGGTATCCATTATCCATAGTGATTACATAATAAAATATCATAATGAATTAAATACATTGTATAATGGATGTCCTTAGGCTTATCAAAGAATACATTATATAATTTCATCCTTGACCATAAATTAGATTACACTTTCAAAACCTCCTGTTAATATAAATAGAGATGCCAAGGAGAGAAGGCACTAGTGGAAATAATATCTTACATACATAATGAATTATCTAGTGTTTATCTCTAGTTTAAATAGATTCTTAAAAATCCCCCTCATTATTTAGAATACATCCACCCATCTTCAAAATTTTGGTTTCAATCCTATATAGTTTTAACAAGTAATGCTTTATTAAATTTTCTTCTCTCTTTTAGTATCTATGAACGGTATTTGAAATATTTGAAGACTTATCCTAGCCCTTGGGACCTTAGGTCTTATCATTCTTAGATTTGAATTCCTTTTCATGATCCTATATTTTTAAGAGCTATCACAATTCGTGATATCCACATGAAAGTGAACTAGGAGAGAAAAAAGTTGAACAAGAGTAAGAGGTTTTTGAGATTCCAAAAACATAAGAATCATAGAAACCATGAGGTTTAACATCTGAAAATAAAGGATATATTATCAAGGACAATATTCAAGTATTCTAAATCATATTTATTTTTGCCTCTAGAAGATGCAATACCTACTTGCAATGCCTTAAATATTGTAATATTATCCTCAACATTATCAAACTTACCCAATTTGAAGGAAAAAAGTTCTAATTCCAAGTGAATTAATTTAGTAGTGTTAATTTTTATGAATATCTTATGTCATTTTAATCATACCTTAATAGGTTTACTCTCCTCTTTTATGTGGAAAAGTAACTATGGTTCAATCAACAAGGGAAATAGGCTAAGAGCTTCTTATTCTCTTTGGTGGTGAGTTTTTTCATCAAGGAATCTTCTTTATCTTCTTGAAATGTGCACCATATGTTATTACTACATAACAAGTTTAGAACACAAGCTAATACTAAGAGGGGGGTGAACAATATAAGATCATTTTTTACTTTTCTTTCCCAATCAATATTATAAAATGAAAAGATGGCAATATCAATAGTAGTAATCAAAGCAATACACAAATCATCACACACAATAGAGACCAATTTTATGTGGTTCACCCAATGTGGGCTACTCCATGGAGAAAATATTTCACTAAAATTTTCTCAATCGGTCTCTTGGGAATCCTTTCCCTATTACAAAGTTTATGGACCTTTGTCCAAAGGAGACATCAATCCCCAAATTAAGTTCATAGATCCCTATCCATAGGAGAACTCCTTTCTCCTCTTCCTCTAGTTGGTGATCTTCTAGAAGAAATATTACCCCCACTACTCTGGCTAATGGATCTTTATCCACTGAAGGCACGTATCATCACTGCCCTGGCTAATGGATCTCTATCCACTGGAGACTCTCATCCTCTATACTCTATCACCTTCAAAGCTCTATGTCAAATTTATACAAAACACAGTCCTTAGGTCTAGCACAAATCTACTCAGTCTTTGTATCTGATCTGGCATAAACCTATCCTTAAATCTACACCAAACTCTATCCTTTGATCTACACTAAATACAATCCTTTAGTCTAGCACAAATCTATCCTCAATTTTTGTACTCAATATCTATCCTCTGATCTACACTAAATACAGTCCTTCAGTCTAGCACAAATCTATCCTAAATCTCTATCCTCAAGCCTTAACATAAAGGGTGACTCAATCTCAAATCAACTCACCTAGATATGACCCAAACCTTAACTCAAGGTTTGAAAAAATAAATCAATCAATTTTGCTC
The DNA here is from genome assembly GCA_028583015.1 of Wollemia nobilis. NCBI lineage: Eukaryota > Viridiplantae > Streptophyta > Pinopsida > Araucariales > Araucariaceae > Wollemia > Wollemia nobilis. The sequence continues at coordinate 3,392,832 of JAQPPZ010001870.1, forward strand.
TCAATTCTTCTCAAATACTTATCTCAAATATGCAAGCTTCCACAAAAACTTACACTAATCTATCCACAAGTCCTCTCTAGAACTTGTCCAACTCTGCTCAACAAGTCCTCACTAGAACTTGTCCAATTTTGCTCAACAAGTCCTCACTAGAACTTATCCAATTCTTCTCAACAAGTCCTCACTAGAACTTGTCCAAACTCATAGAAACATAAATAGAATTGTTAGAGACTCAATATGCTTCACACTTATCACAATGCTCAATTAATTTCAATCACTCTTTTAGAAACATATAGATAATTGTTAGAGACTCAATATGCTTCACATTCACCACAATGCTCAATTACTTTCAATCACTCTTTTTACCATAGAAACATATAGAGAATTTTTAGAGACTCAATATGTTTCACACTCATCAACACTCAAACTCTTTCTCAAATCAATTCATAATATAGAACAATTTGTTTCATAGAACTTGAACTATCACATCAACACATTCACTTGACTAGGCTCAACCAACTCTATTCAACCAATCACTCAATGAAATAATCCTTGCTCACAAACCCTAGTCTCAACTCATTCAAATATTTCCAACAATGCTCATCAACAAATATCACATAACAATGATACTCATGTTCTTTGCAAACCCTAGTCCAAGTTCTTCACTCAACCAATCACTTCAACAACAATTCTTATAAAATAATATTCACATAACAATGATACTCATGATATTTGCAAACCCTATTTCAAGTTCACTCAACTTAATCACCTCAACAACAATGCTTATAAAGCAAGGTTTTATCAAAAAATCTTTATTCCAGAAAATCTTGAAGCTTTAATTCAAAACACACTAAAAAATGCTTACCAGAAAATCCTTTTCACTCCAACTTTACATTCACAATATTCAACAATCACTCACTAGGAATATGTGCCCATACCTTTTGTTTGATGTAGAAGTTCCCTTAGAAAAACCTGTCTCAATCACAATTTTCTCCTTTGCTAATTTCAATAGTTAGATGACAAATATAACACTAACTCTCTTTCAAAATATTTTCAAACACAAAAATAATCAATCCCAAATACACCTTATTACTCCTTCTTGAAATTAGAAATCATCAAATCACACATAAAAATAATCACTCAAATTGCTCCTTATAATCTCCAAATCAATAAATCAATCTTTCAAAAATAACCTTTTAGAAATAATAATTGCCTACCCTTTTATCTCCCTCAGAACACTTAATAAACAATATTAATTTAGGAAAAAATTAAATATTATAACCCATCAAAAACAATTATTTTTCAACCTTAGGCACATAAAAATATTTATATTTTTCTTCAACCTTAGCACATCCAAATTAAGTGACCAACATAACAATCAATAGCGCATACCTTTCTCTCAACCACTAAAAGGCCTCAATGGGTTTTGAACTCGAAACCTCTCCATCGAGCACCTTACCAAGGTGCTAACCCACTATGTGGGATAGGCACTCCCATGAGGAGGAAAAAGCACTTGCCCCACTATGTTTCCTCATTGGTACCGCTTCCAAAAACCAGAGACCTTCCTTCCTAGGAAAATGTGGACCCCGTAGGATTCGAACCTACGTCCTCCATGCCAAAAAATGTCTTAACACCTTCCGTCGTCACCAATTGCACTATGTAGCACTTGTGCAAAGTGAGAGGAGCCTTGATCTTGTTTGTTCCTTTACTTCCACCGAAGACTTTTCAAACACGAAAATTGTTGCTTTCTTTCTATGCATTAATATAGAACATAGGCATTCAAATAACTCATGAGAGGAGACTTAAGGCAAAGGTTTTGCCTTTATATATATGATGCCTTATTGTCATAACACGTCGGCACTCAAATCAAATTTAAAAATTCAATTTATAAACTTAGCTTTATAACCCTTTTTAGGGTTTATTTAAATTAATAAAAAATAATTTATAATTAAATTAAAATTAACTTATAATTTTTTTTTTTAAGTGAAAAACCCCTTGCGGAGCCACCTTATTCTGAGAGACCATGAACAGGGGGTTCTACACCATCAAATTCACCTGGGGGTCGCACCCGACCCTGCCCACACCAACATTATCAATTGGATTTTAGATACCCAATTTAGCTTTTTGGTAGGGTGGAGATTTGAACCTGGGACCTCCCTTGGAGGATTGCCCTCTCCTATCCAACATTTAAGTTAATTAAATTAATTTATAATAAAATTATATTAATTAATTTAAATTTCCTTTTTACTATTATAATATTATTTTCCTGGGCCTCTTCTATGCCCTTTGGACTTCATCTGATTGCCTGTAATCGGGTCTTGATCAACTGAAGGCAGACTATTCTTTTGCACTTATTGGAGATCCTAAAACTGATGCTGCCCACTAAAAATGCCACTGACTAGTGCTGAAATCTTGACATCAATGACCACTCACTCTTGACATCAATGACAACTTATCTACTCAAAATGTCCAAGAACAAGCCAATCATTTGGGTTGGCCAAATAGTAGAGTTTCACCCATTAAGAGAAGTAGTTATAATAAATGTACCCTTGTTTTTGTAACTCTAGCTATAATATCATAGAAAAGGTAGTTTGATTTTTTCTCATCAGGGTTATGCATAGGGGGTCAACCCCAAAATCTATATATAAAAATCAAGCAAATTGATTTTGAAATTCAAGGCGAATCATATCCAAAATCATGTAGGAGAACATGAAAATCTAAAAATTTTCTAGCAAAAATTATAAAAATGGGGTGAATCAATTGGAAAATATTTCTACCAATTAAAATAAGGGTTTCTATCTAGATCTCATTGAGCTAGGTGGTTTAAAAAAAATGAAAATGGAGCTATGGATCAAAAGTTATACCTCCTAGAAGGTTCTCTTAAAAATAGCACCTATGTAACTGATTGGTTGCAGAGGTGTTGGTTAGTTACAGAGGTGCAACCAATAAATACTCTTAATGGTAGGTTGTACCTCTATAACCTATCATCAAAAGTGTAGGTCAGTTTCACCTTTACAATTGACCAACACTTTTGACAATAGGTTGAGTCTCTACAACCTATCATCAAAAATATCAATCGGTTGTACCTCTACAACTGATCGGTTGCAGAGGTGCTATTTTGCAGAGAACCTTATAGGAGGTATAAATTTTGATCCAAAGCTCCATTTTCAATTGTTTTTAAACCACCTAGCTTGATGATATCTACACTTTAAACTGATCATAAATAACTAATATACACTTTTTTTATCATTTTCACCTCTACAATTGATTGATAGAGCTAATTTATTATAGAGGAGCAATCGATCTAAAGAAGATTCGATCAGCTACAGAGGAGTAGTCGATATACATAAGAGCTAATCGATTGTAGAGGTGCAATCGATCAACACTTTTATCAATTAGTTGCACCTTTTCAATTGATTAACACTTTTGTCGATCGATTGAACCTCTGCAACATATCGACTCTTATGCAGATCGGTCACAACTTTACAACTGATCAACTCTTCTTCAGCAAAAAATGACCTTGTTTCCTATAGGTAACCCTATTATCTATAATCGATCGATAAATATTTTGATTGATAGTCCTCTACAATCGACCAAATTTTTATCAATAGATAATCTTCTAAAAATGATAGTGTTTTATTTTTTTCGTTGCTCTAGGTCACGTTTGTTTTCTATAGTATTTTTACTACTTTAGGTCTATTTTTGAGGAGTTCAAATGTTTTAGATGTATGTTTATTGCTATTGTGTTAGGTATATATACAAGTATAAGAGGTGAATTGGGTGGGATAAATAAAATTTTTTATAATTTGAAGGTGAAAGGGATCCATAATTTAGGCAGGAGTGTTGGCGATTTAAAAATAAAACAGTGAAATTATTTTCAACATGTGGCAAGCCAACCCAAAAAACAATTCTCCTAAAAATTTTGGTCAAAGGGACTAATGTATAGGGTCTCCATATTCATCAATTTCCAAATTTGAAAATCCTTATATTCGCTAATTTACGATGATTTGCTTCTATGCATAACACTTGTTCTCATTGAACAAAAAAAGGTTGTTATCAAGGTTCAAGCTTAGAATATTCACCCCCTTTCACTCTATAATGTTCCATATATACCATTGTATCACATGTTTAGATGGTAATCAAAATATTTAGAATACATTTTGACCTTGTTTCCACCAAATAAATACTTTTGAAAATAAGCATGCAAGGATTGGAGCCTCAAACACCTTAGTGCCTTAATAATAATTCACATAATCAAATCCCTACTACTCCAACACTATCAAAATTGATAGCAATTTCCTTGAGAATGCTACCAAATTATACCAAATTTCAAATTGATGCTTGTTTTGCACATGCACTCATGTGCAAATTTTGAGAGGCACCAAAAGATTTCAAAGTTCAAATTTGATTTTTTTCTTTTTAATTATCCAATGTTGTAGTAACCTAGGGAGTGAAAATAATAACAATAGTTTAAAAATAAATTTAATATTCATATGGAGAATCAAAAGGGTTTCAATAACGTAATCCAACAAATTTTTTTTAGAAAATTTAGAAAATTGGATAGATAATAAATCTCTTTTTAGATTTTCCCTATAACTTGGAATAAGGATCACAAACTCCAAAATAACTTTCTATGTGACCAAGAAATATCACTCCATAACCACTCTAATACCATGTCAGGAAATGTCACTCCATAACCACTCTAATACCATGTCAAAATTCATAATATTTTCCAAAAATGAATAGAAGCAATCCATTCACTCAAATCTTATACAAAAAGCATAAAAGGATGAAAGAAAATAAACGAGAGACATATATTAGGTGGATCCCTATGGAACCATAAATAATCACTATATTATCCATAGATAAGAATCACAACACTCCAATAACCAAAGAAGTGGTCGGGTGTGTTAATAATGATACCAAAACACCAAATACATAAATTAATAGAATATTTATTTGACATAACAAGAAAATTATTTAAGGTTAATTACAAGATTATAAGGTGGCATTAGCCATAACTAGGTTAATCATAGCCCATAGGGATTATATTAAAAATATTATAATAAATTAAATACTTGAAATATTACATCATTAGCCATAACTAGGTTAATCGTAGCCCATAGGTTAATACAATGAAATGGCCTTAGGCCTTTACAAAATTACATCTTACAATATTTTCCTTCGCCATGAATCAAATTATACTTTTAGAAACTCCTTGCACCATTTTAAAACTACCTCTAGATGCTCAACATGCTTGGATCTCTCTTTTGAAGATATGTTCATATTATCTAGGTATATCAAAATTATCTCATTGACTAGACCTACAAATATGATATTTAATGGTATTTGGAACAATTCCCCTACATTACATAGCGAAAAATGGCATACTTTGATAAAATAACATCCCCCATTTGGTTATAAATTTGGTTTTGTATTCATCATCATTTATTACCTAAATTAGATTGAATCATAGGAAATCATCAAGCAACGATATTTGTAAGCCTATAAGTTTTTGGAGAATTTGGTCCATTGATGATAGTGGATAGTGATCTTATAGAGAAGTCTTGTTCAAATTTCTAAAATCAACACACAATATGACATCTCCATTATTTTTCCTCACAAGGATTACTTTGGTAACCCAAATGGAATATTTTATTGGGATGATTTTCTAAGGTCATAGTAGCTTGACAAGTTCTTTTTTATAATAAATTTTATATTTGGATTCACTGGTTGTTGTTTCTAATGAGGTGGTTTTACTTTCCATTCTAGATAAATTATGTTTTCAGTAATATTTCTATCATATACCTTTATATATTTATAACTCCAATAAATCACATCATTATACTAGTTGCATAGCTCCTTGAATAAATTATTGTCCTCTGTAATTCATTATTTCCTCATCAATATATTCTTCCCTTTAATCACCTAGACCTAATGAAAGGTCGATGGTTTGAATTTGATGATGTCTTTATTAGAACTATCATTAGGGTTGAGAAAATATTCTAGTGTAAGTAAACCCTTGATTAGATGATTTATTATGGCCTAGATCATCCCATCATTAACATCATTTCCATGTTCATTTTGTCCCTCAACATATTGTGCTTCTTCGACCAAAATTCAATGATTTTTTCATCATTGTCAAAATCCTACCAATGATCTATATATCTATAATTATAGGTTTGACAACCACCTCAAGTTATTTGGACCTAGCCTATATGTATACAAAAATATCAAACTTTGAAGCTAGTGTAGCTAACTCCTCAACTTTGATATTTATTTCTCTTGGAATTACGATGATATCATAAGTATCAAAAATATCTAAGAGGTCTTAGACTTTGTACCAATAGAATTTTAGCTATGGATTTTTAGTGGCATAGGATGAGTTTACGTAGTTTGCAAACTAGTTTTGAATCACCAATTTTTTTAAATTTTCTAACCAACTTTTCAACCTTTCTTAACCTATTGCATAAAGCTTCATACTTGGCTAAATTATAGTTATAATTGCATATAAGTTGTCAAGTGTGGTTTATTGACTAACCTTGAGGGTTGACTTTTTAAAACCTAGTGCATGCCCTATTTCTTTTTTTTGCACCATAAAAGTACATAATCCATGTTACATCAAGAACTTGGGATTATTAACTTATTATGGTTAGGACTTTGGTAGGGTCCTCTAATATATAATAGATTCCTAGCTTGGTATCTTCAAATACTCCATAAACTTCTAGATAAAATTTATCTTACGGTATGTCATGATTATGTATATCTCAAAAACTAACTCCTACTCAATTTATTCATGATGTACGAACTCGAATAGCTCATTATAGATAAATACTATACTGTCACCCAACTTATGTAGGAGTTAGTTACATAAGGGCTCATTTTCTATTTATATTATCTTTCCATATTGGGGTAATTTCATATGAGTATTTTCCATCACTAAGTACCCATTTTGTGACAACTTCCTTGTCCATTATTTGGAGAACATCCCAAATTAATATGGAAGATTAATTATGATCATATCTTGAACAACCACTAGCTTTGGGTGTCTAACCAAACTCATCACCAAATATCTTAGCACATCAACTACATTAAACCATATTCCATCCATCTATATTGGTCTACTTACTATTAGTGAGTATGATAATTTCATCTCCAAGATTCAAGACATAATTTCATGTACAACCTAAGTGGCCGAAGGATGGAGACTTTGGAACTCTAAATAGAGGTCCAAGGTTCAAATCCTATGGGATGTAGGGTTGTACACTATGCTTTTATAATTGGATTATGGTTGGATAACCATATATTGGGTAAAAACATCCTCTATGAGGGTTGTTTCACATGTCCTATGTCCTCATGGATGTTAAAAAATACATTATCCATTTTACACTCCCCACAATTTTTTTTTGGCATGATTATTTTATTGTTGCATTAAAATTAATAATGCATTTTCTCAAAATATAATTTTTTATGTTTAGAGCAATATAGAAGCAAGGGTGTATCATTATTTTTAGCTTAAAAGCATTTAATACATTTACAACTATCACCTTTATATATTATAGATCATGGGCTATTAAATTCTACTACTCATATGCATTTGGTTGTTTTTCAATGGAACGAGCATTATTTTTTGATATAGCTTCGTTATTCCTCCCTTGATACCTCTTGCAAAAAATTTCTTTAGTTAGGTAATACCAGGGCTTCCACCATACTTACTTTGGTTTACATTATCATTAGCTTTCCAGCATTGTTGGACCCCACATTGTTGAGTTATTTTTGTTTCATGATGTAATTTTTTAAACCACCTTGTGGTTTCTAGCCAGACTTCATTAGTCAATGAGAGATATTTCAAAAAAATTCCTATCCCTTCTTACATTCTTTCATATTCATTTTGTCCCCTATTGTTACTATTCTCTTTACCAACTATCAACACTTCTATTTTTTGTGTCTTTACTCTGGAATCTAGTAGAGTAATATCCCTGAGTCTTTCTTCAAGTACTATCTCATGGCTAGCTATTATTGGAACTTTATCATTTATAAGCAAGAGAGATTACACTCTTCTAAGAATAGCAGTCTTTATATTAGGACTAGGTGGAATAGGAATTTTAGCCTAGTAATTTAAGGGTTCAATATGTTTATATATTACCTTTTTTTTTTACTTGTTATTATAGATCCATTTTATTATTTAACTAGGATTTCTTGATATTCAAAGAGCACATCATATCCCCCATCACAATCAATAAAAACTTCCAAAATAGAATAATTCAAACTAGGCAAATTCATAATCAAATAATGAAATATTTTTATTGAATCTATTAGATTTGGATTTTCCATCAAATATTGTTTAGTTATAAACACTAGAAATACCATTGTTTGACCCATCATTTTCTCTTATTTTTCGTAACACTCCTAGTTCTATATTAAGGTTTTAGAATATTTAATTTTAATAGCATAGTCTAGTTATTTATGCCTACCATAGTACATAAAATATATAGAACATTCACAAAAACTATAGAATATTCATATTGATATTGGTATTCGCCATAATGTTCAACATCTAGTTTTTAGAATCGTTGGCAATTTGCATTAGTATTTAGTCTTTTGTAAGTTAAGAATTCCTTTTTTGCTAATTATCTATCTACTTCCAATTACTTCCTACTACATGTCTTGATTCTATCTCTTTTCCAAGTTGGTTTAATTTATGAAAACCTTCATGAATTTCATAAGTTCACTAACTTATTCTTTGATCCCATCAACTTGATCCTTGGATGTGGGAATAACATTTTGGCTAGAGGCTTACGATGGAGTAGGAAAAACAGGTAGTTGAGGTTGATATATTTTGGTATTAGATACACTTTGACTTGATAATCTGACAATATAAGCATAATTGGTTCGAGGATATATGGCTATGCTAGATTACATTGACATGGGTTAGACCTAAGTATTTGGTACAAGATTAATATTTGGTGAAACTCCTAGTATTAATAAAATAGACATAGGGTTTATATATGAATCCAAATCTATCGGTGGTATAGGATGTAATTTTCCTAATCAATTAAAAATATAAATTTCTCAAGTATCTTTTTCAAAGGTTCCTTATAAGCAATATGGATAACCTTATAAACCATCTAAGCCACATCAAATTATAGAGATTTAATACAATAGGGTAGAATTTAATCATAAAAAGACATAATATTGTGGGATGTGTAAGGTCCTTAAAAACCTAGGATTATAATCATGGATATTTTGGGGCTATTTTCATTGCATTTAACTTATAAAGGACAAAAAAGCCATTTTTGGGACTATCAAATATCCTCATGAAAATTTCAACCATGGAAGTCTAGTTGGTGATGGAGTTCTCAGGTAGGCTTTGATACTATAAATAACTTTGTCTCTTGATGAATAAATCATAAATTAAACTATTAAATCCTCCTCTTGAGTCCTATGTATAGACTTTAATATAGACAACTTATTCAAGTGATTTGGGATAATTGTATTCCTATTACCTTTAAAAGTAGGTAATTCTATCTTGGAAATTCAAAGGCCCCTAGTACATCAAACAAGACATTTACTATTGTGTTCTATGATGCTTAAACCTAATTATTCTATGGGGATAATCATAAGTTATCTATAGGTAACAAGACAGTTATTTTTGAGGAGGGATGGCATATTTTTATGGTTGTTGAATAAATGATACTCCTTGTTGGTTATGGTTCATTATAAGAGGTGAAATTCATATAGCTAGAATAAACACATTGGGAATTTGTAGCAGATGCAGATTAGGTGATAATTGGTAGTTAACCTCTACGAGGATACTCAAGTAATTATGTGTTGAAAAGTAAATGTTGGTGATATTGGGGAATAACACCTAAAGGGGGATGCTAAATTTTGGGTTCCTATTTGAGTGTTTAGAGATTATTGAATTTAAATAACATTTTAGTTTGGTTCTAAATTGGGTAGGATCTAATTTTGTATACCTTGGGATAGACTAGGATTTGGTCAAATTTTCAAGCACTATTGGTGAATAAGGTTTGGGACTATTTGATGCCCTTGATTCACAAGGATGTTAGTGAATGATTGAGTCATTCCATTAGAAATTTGACATGAGACAATAGGAGGATTCACTATTTAACCTAAGATAAATATTTATTGGCTTACATTTGCTACATTACTAGTACTAGCTTATGAAAAACTGGAGTTTGTTATATTGCTATATCCATTCCATGAGTTTTAATTTTCTTGATATACTAGTGGGTTCATCAATTGCATAGAAGTGGAAGAATTTGCAATGTTTACTTAAGAAATTATACCACATGATCTCAAAGTATTCAATAGTTCTAAAATAACTTGAGATATTTAATCCATGTTAAATAAACCATTATTAATGATATTTAGAACAATGGATAAAGTGTTAGTCCAAGCATGGCTGACATCTAACATAAGGTATTGATCACTTACTAGAGGATGATTAAGGAAATGTACCTCTATTTAAGACATTCATAAGAACTCGCTTCTAAGAATGGTGGAAATAGCCATAGAGACTTGTTCTATATGATCTTTGATACTTTTTTTTAAGCTTTGTATCCAAATAGTGGGATATGGTTTATTTCTATTTATCTCTTTCTACATGTATTCAATGATTTTAAATTACTCTTATTATTTCCATATCTTGATTTTTGGATATCATATTTATAAGGATTGTTGTCTTCAACCAACAATTGGATTTATTTGAACCTATCAAAATATAAAACTCAAGGATAGACCATATTCAATAAGAAAAATAAAGCAGGTTGATTTCAAATGAATAATCAGATATTTTGACAAATCAACATATTTTTGTGAACTATTGTAATAGGCTCTTAGTACATCAAAAATCAATCAATATTAATGATGTCATTGGTGCATCAACAACCTATCTTGTAAATCACTGGAAACTTTTGATAAATAGCTAAATTTTGGATCTAAATTTTAAATGGACCAAAATGTGCTAATGGATTATGTAAGTCCATCATAAAAAATATTTTGAATAAATTGCTAGATAATATTAAAAAACTAGGACTTAGAATATTTTTTAGGGTTTAATTGTTCATTGGTTTTTCCATTCATTCTGATCTATCATATTTTTCTATAGATTTATTGGGTTTAGAGAAAAAAAATGTTAGATATTGGCCGTTGGGAGTAGCAATATGTGAAATATTTCTAGGTCTAGTAGATCTAAAAATTTGACTAAACCATTTGATTGATTTGGTGTTATTTTGAATAAAATAGCATAAATTTGGGTTTGAATGTTTCAATATGGGGTGGGATAGGTCCTAATAGGAATACCACAAAATAACTATTGATCCATGGGACTAACTAATCAAATATCACACCCATGATCCATGTCCAACCCCTTGGAAAAGGAGGGTTTTAGTCCCCTTAACATTTACATTTAGTTTGGATCCCCACTAACCTAAGCTAAGTAATCTAATCTAATATAGAAAGTAAAACATGGAAACATAATCATGCATGAGATTGAAAATAAATTCAAGAAAATTAAATATGAACAAAGAACATAGTGAGGCTAATGTGTAATTAATTATTCCATCTTAAGGAGAATAAAAAATATAAATTTGAATTTATCTCAAGCAAGCATGCAATGGAAAATATGACTAATAGAAAAATGTAAGGAATCACCACTTACACATGCATATAAAGAGAAGTGTGACTAATTACGACACAATATTGTATGAAGGCTAAGAATTATTTTATACTTTAATTAAGAAAAAAGAGATTACAAGTAGAGAGAATAGATCTAGTATTTCTTAAAATGGCTAAAACATATTTACAATGAGCCCAAGATTGTTATTTATATCATGATATTCACCCCTTTCATCATGAGTGAAATTTTTTCATAATTATATTCTATATAAAAAAATACAAAATAGTTGTGTTCATCCTTCATTCCTCGTAGGTTATTATGTCACAAATTTTATGAAATCTAAAGGATTCATGGTTCAAAAAATTGCTAGTTATTTGACTTGGTTCTTTTTTTGGTTCACTATTTGGATATCAAAAAATCGGTAGTGGATCTAAAATTGATGATTCCTTCCTACTTTTGTTTACATCCCTTTAACCATATAAAAGGGGGTTAAGTTAATAAAGTCTTACTTCCTTAACCAAAACATTGAATATAAATATTATATTATTTAAACTTTCTCCTCTATAATATAATCTTAACATAATTTAACTTTGTAAATATTTCATTTTTCCATGGTATAGGACCATTGTACAAGCCTTAATTTGACCCTACATTATAATTGTTACATTAATATCTTTCAAGCAACTAAAAATTATATTTAATTTGATAACAAGATGTCTCATGTCTTTAGATAGCCTTTATTATTTCTCCTCTAATCTAAGTAGGGGTTTAGTATGTATCATTTTAATGGCATTCGTTCATCCTAAAAAAAATTGTTTTTAGAAAAATCAATCATCCTAATTTACAGTCATGTACATCAAATTATATTGAAATCAAGAAATTATACTTTTCACATCATCATATAATAAGTTCTATTTAGTAATATTTCATTTAATATATGTGTTTTCTTGAATAAAAAATAACATTTAGCAATGTTTAATAAATAGGTTTCCAATGCAAATCATATTCAATTATTTTTTATATATCAAATATATTGAAATAAATCACATTATCCACAATCATGAAGTAATTTTGGTTTAGTAAATGGGATCAAAATGGTGGGTATTACACAACTATTTAGATATAGATTTTGTAGGTAACCTTTAAGGGTTAGACATTATCACTATTATTTATTGAAAGTTCATGTTGTTAATGAATAGTCTATTGAGCTAATCATTTGAAATTATATTGTATGCTTGTTTTAAGATTTATATTTTCATTTGTACTTAGTTCTACCTAGGAATTCCATTCTTTTTTTTGGCCCTAGTGATGGAGATAAACTTTTTGTTAAACCCTAGGTCCTAATATGAGAATGAATAATTCATTAGTGTTAAAGGAGAAATCCTAAAATTCCAATAAAGTGAGAGTTATGTTTTCATGCAATAATGTTGTCTTTGTTAGAAGTATAGTGTTTCTATTTTAGAATAAGGTAGTATTATATTTTCATAGCAATGTTATTTTATTAATTCAAAAAATGTTTGAATGTAAGTGTTTTGTGTTCTAAAAATATATATATAATTTTATATTAGTTTTGGTTGTATTTGAAAGGGATTGTCATATTTTCCACTCATAAAAAAAATAGAAAAAGAAATATCTTCTATATTTTTATATTTAAAAATAATCATTACTTATTTGAAACAAATATAAGAAGACACTAAATAAGGATGCATGAAATGAAAAATTGCAATTGTAAATTCAAATTCAGAAAGAATCAAATCTAAGAAGGAAGATGTAAAATTTTATAAGGAAAGAAGGCGAAGGAGGTTAAGTTCAATCCAACTAAATCACCTACACTTTCCTCAAGTAGTAGATCATTTTATTGTAATAGAAATGCAAGTAGTATAAAGGTTATACCTTACACATAGAATTTCTAGAATAGCATAACAAAAAATGATATTAAGGTTATCTTTTACTTTTTATAGTTTCATAATATATATATATAATATATATATATATATATATATATATATATATATATATATATATATATATATATATATATATATATATTCCTAATCCAATGGTAAAAGATATTTTAACACAACAACAATGTAAAATAAGGATATATAGATGGATTTTTAAGGTTCTTAATTTTGTTATGGATAGCAATCCAACCAAATTAGTAATAAGGGAAGGGATTGTATAGACATAGAACAAAACCATTTGGAGTTTAATTTTTGTAAAATAAACATTTTGAAAACTTTAACTACATCCCATGACCTATAATAATATACCTAATATAAAGATATTTTTTGTTATATTAATATTTTATAGTACCTAGTGTACATGGATAAGAGATAAATAAGTCCTATCATGCATAAATTGATCAGTATTACTTGATTAATAATATCTTGTATTGGAAACGATGGCGGGAACGGGAGTGGGAGCGTCTATGGATGATGGCGATGGAGATGGCAACGTTGGAGGGACGTTGGAGGGTGCTGGTGTGGCAGGTTTGTCCTCGGGTCCTATAGATGGTGTTGGGCCTACTGCAGGCCCACTCAACAAGTTTCATGATGAAGACCCAAACGGCGTGGTGAAATCGACGTCTGATAACATTAGGGTTTCACCCTCCTCTCCTTCCAAAGCACCTCCCTAGTCTTTGTCCTTTGTGGACAAAGTTAGGTCTTCTTCAGGAGCATTTTATTTCCAAACTCCTTTGCCCTTCTCTATTTCAGGCACTGAAGTCTCTTTTCCAAGTGAGGTTATGGAGCCACTAATCTTTCAAGAATCTCTCTCTCTAGTTGGGAAATTTGTCAGTGCCCGACCTGATATGGAAACTATCCGTGAGTGGGATCTTTCCAAATGGTGGCTTTCGGGCAGCTTGGAGTTAGTGGCCTTTCCTAGGGGGTTTTTCATGATAAGGCTAAAAACTGCCCTTGACACCCAATGCATTCTTACTGGAGGACCTTGGTTTTTTGGTTGTCGTAGCCTGTTTCTACAAATATGGGGGGAAGACTTTGACCCTGAAACTCAGTCTATCAACATCGCTCTAATTTGGATCAAACTCCATGGGCTTCCTCCATAGTTCTTCTACAACGATGCACTCAAAGGCATCACTCAACCAATTGGATATTTGGTCGCCATTGACCCTGCTACTCGAGCCAAAACTAGAATGACCTATGCTCGTGTCTGTGTCATGGCTAATCTAGATTCGGCTCTGCCTACCTGCATCGGCATCAACTACGGGAGCTACAGAAGACATCAAGGAGTTGAGTATGAGAACAAGCCCACTTTTTGTTTGGAGTGCAATACTCAGGGCCATCTGGCTTCTCAATGCCCTTCCAAGAAAAAAGATATCCCCAGTGATTCGGGCCGAAAGAAGGATTCCCAGATCCTCAACACCCAGAAAAAGGCTTCTGACCGGGGCCATGGCCGATCTGCAGGTCATCCTAAAACCTCTACTTCAAATCATGGCAAACCCAACAATGTAAGTGCTCTGCCTTCTCGTTCTAATCAATTTGCTCCTTTAAATAATCTTCATACTAGAGAGGTCATCTCCAATGACATTCCCATAGATCCAAATGTCTCATCCACACCCACTTTGATTTAGTCTCCCTTGTCCAAAGGTAAGGCTACAATGACCTTCCCAAACTCACCCACCAATTCTGGTCCCTCTCACCTTCCTCTTCCCTTCCCACCCCTTCCCTCGACTCAGAACCATCCTATTTCCCTTTCCCCATCTCATAACCATCCTCTTTCCCTTTCCCCTGAGCCTGTTGCCCTATGCCAGTCTCCCTGCTCTCCATCCCCCATCGGAATACCCCTGGGACTGACACCACCGACATTCTCCAAACATCTAGCCTGTTGAAATCTCCCATTCCCGCACCTAGAGCTGACATCAACAAAGAACAGAAAAGGGGACGACCGTCAAATGCAAAAAAGCTAGCCAAAGTAGCTAAGATTAAAATAGCTGATGGCTTTGTGTCTACTTCCTTGGGCCTTATTACCGAACAACCCACCCACCAAGACATGGATGAAGTTAGACCTGAACTTACTCCATCTCAAGGGAGAGGCAGAGGTCACAAAGCAAACCCCAAGTCAACTCGATGAAGTTCGTCTCTTAGAATGTTAAAGGCCTCAACGAAACTGCTAAACAAAGGACTGTCAAATCAGTATGAAAAAACCTAAAACCAAATATCATGTTTCTTCAAGAATCCAAACTGGACGAGAATAGCAGCACTCAAGTTTGCAAGCTAATCTGGGAAAACTACAATTTTGCCTTTTGTCCCTCCTCAAGGGCATCTTGGGGTCTCCTGTGTTTGTGGGATCTGACAACTATTGAGGGGAGAGTTCTTTCAGTCTCTGACAGAACCATCAACATTTTGTTCACCAATAAAGTCACTAACCTCCAATGGATCGCCACCAATGTTTATGGACCTAACAGTCCTATCAATAGAAGATTGCTATGGGATAACATTTTTGCAATGCACAATAACTTTCCTGACTTTCCATGGATGCTCTATGGTGACTTCAATGCTCCCCTTCACTTGTTTGACAAGCAAGGAGGCAATCCGATCACTAGCAGCTGCATTGAAGATTTCAACGATTTTATCAATCACAATGAGCTAATGGACATGCCACTCCAAGGATCCAACTACACATGGAGCAACAGACGGGTGGGCATTCATCACATCCAAATTCGGCTTGACAGGTTTCTCTTATCCAAAGAACTCATTCCTATTTTTGGCAATGCCAGGCTTCATAGCCACCCAAAAATTGGATCCGATCACAACCCCTTAATTCTAGATTGTTCCCGCCCCCAACAAATATTCAAAAACCCTTTCAGGTTTAAAAATATGTGGCTCACCCATCTATATTTAGGCCGGTGTATTCGACAATGGTGGTAGCAAAACCTTTGTCCAAACCCTCTCACAAATCTACTACTCAAACTCAAAGTGGTCAAGCTCAAGCTGAAATGCTGGAATAGGGAGGTTTTCGGCAACCTCCTTACCAAAAAAAAGCATCTGATGGATGAGCTCAAAAGGGTGGAAAATTTGATTCAGGGAGGAGATCAGAGGGTCAAAACTTTCATGGAATAAAAAAGCCTCCTTTCAAACTTTCATAATGCTTTGGCTAAGAGTGCTACTGGAGGCAAAAATCCAGAAGCCTCTGGCTCAAAGAAGGAGACACCAACACGAAGTTTTTCCATGCTTCCACCATGCACCACAGAGGCTCAAATAAAATCTCCCGAGTTGACCAAGGCTGATGGAACCATTGTCTCTGACATCCATGCTATCAGACAGGAAGCAGTGCGCCACTTCCAGGAAATCTTAGGTCCCAGTGTTGACTGCCACCCCCGCACAGCAAGTTCTCTACTTCAGAACATACCAAAGTTGGTATCTAATGATGATAATGGGAAATTGCTCCAATTTTGCACTAAAGAGGAGATCAAAGAAGCTCTGTTTGCAATGGAACCTGATAAGGCCCCTGGACCCGATGGCTTCCCACCCCGGTTTTTTCAACACTTTTGGGATATTGTGGGCCCTGATGTTGTTGCTACGGTTAAATTCTTCCAAAGAGCCAAAAATATGTCGAGAGAAGCCAATTACACCTTCATTGTTTTAATTCCAAAGTCCAATGATCGTGCTTCTCTCTCCGACTTCAGACCTATTAGTCTCTGTAGTGTCATCTACAAACTTATCACCAAAGTTATGGTAAACAGGCTGAAAGACATCCTTCCCTCCATCATCGACCAGTGTAACCGTCCATGAATTGGCCCACTCGGCATCTAAAAATAAAAAAACCAGTATGTTCCTTAAGCTTGACATGAACAAGGCTTTTGATCGGGTTTCCTAGAAATTCCTATTCGAGGTCCTAGAGAAGTTTGGGTTTCACAAAGA
Source organism: Wollemia nobilis (assembly GCA_028583015.1). Classification (NCBI taxonomy): domain Eukaryota; kingdom Viridiplantae; phylum Streptophyta; class Pinopsida; order Araucariales; family Araucariaceae; genus Wollemia; species Wollemia nobilis. The sequence continues at coordinate 3,410,352 of JAQPPZ010001870.1, forward strand.
ATGGATCAATATGGTTCGTGAATGTATCTCTACTACTTGGTTCTCTGTTCTTATCAATGGTTCACCCGCTGGCTTCTTCCAAAGTTTCAAAGGCATCCATCAAGGGGACCCTCTGTCACCCTTCCTCTTCATCATTTTGGCCGAAACCCTTGGAAGAACCCTTACTGTTGCTTGCAACAGTGGACTTGTCTCTGGGATCAAACCATCCTCAAAAACCAATGCCATATCCCATCAACAGTTTGTGGATGATACTATTCTATCCTCTCATGCTTCTATTCCCGAAGAAAAAATCATTAAGAACATTCTTGATTCTTCAGAAAGTCAATTACCGCAAAATCAAGCTATACTTTCTCAATACTCCCATCCATAGGCAAAATAGGATTGCTGAGATCCTTGGGTGTATCATTGGGAGCCTTCCAACTACTTATCTTGGATTACCGCTTTTCCATGGAAAATCGGTCTCGGCTATGTGGAACCCTATTTTAGATCGCCTCAATAAGAAACTTGCAGGCTGGAAAAGCTCAATGCTCATTCAGGCAGCCAAAGCCACTCTGGTCTAGGCTTACCTACAAAGTATTCCAGTTTTTTTCTTATCTATTTTCAAAGCTCCAGCTTCCATCTGGCAAAGAATTGAGAAAATTCAATGTAGATTCCTTTGGGTGGGAAACGAAAACAAGAATAAATTTTCACTTGTTGCCTGGGATAGGGTCTGTTCCAAGAAAAAGGATGGAGGACTCGGATTTAGGGACATCAAGTGGATGAACATGGCCCTCATTGCAAAGTAGTCTTGGAGACTTACCATCAATGAAAAAGTCACTTGGATTGACATCATCAAAGCTAAGTACCTCCATCAGGTTCCTTTTCTTGGAGAGCACAACCTTCCTAGCGGATCTCATTTTTGGAATGGTGTCACCAAAACAAGGAAGATCATCATGGAAGGCTTAAGGTGGTGTCTTGAAACTGGAATGACCATTCATTTTTGGGACGACCCATGGATCCGTGACAAACCTCTTAGCCAATATCCTCATCTTGTAGTGCTCAAGATGGTTATCGAAGCCACCTTTGGAGATAAGGTGTGTCATTTCATTAATCCAGGTATTACAAGACCTGAATGGAAACACCTGGCTCTTAATGGGCCTAGGCATATCATAGAGGTGCTCAGGTGGTTACAAAACTTGCTGAGGACTTGCAACATCCCCAGCTCTCACAAAGATGATTCCATGGTCTGGAACCTTGAAGATTCAGGGAATTTCACTGTTAAATCAGCTTACTACAGTCAAGAAACTCCCAATTATGGTCAAAAATTATCTAATCAAGTCTGGGTTCCCAAGATCATTCCCAAGGTCAAATTATTTTGCTGGTTTTCCATCCAAAATAGAATCCTCACCACTGACAACTTGATAATCAGAGGGTTACTCATCCCCAATTGGTGCATCTTGTGTAAAAATTCCTGTGAGTCAACTTCGCATGTTTTTTTGGAATGTCCCTTCTCTCTTGCAGTGCTCAACCAGGTTCTTAACACCTTTGACATCTCCATAGCCCCCCCTCATTCCATTCCCCTCCTTTTTCAACAATGGCCCCAACATTTCAAGAGCAATAAACTTAAATTCATGTGGCAAGCTTGCCTTCACATCTTCCTGTGGTAGATTTGGCTTGAGAGAAATGCCAAAATTTTCAAAAACCAAGCCACTGATAAGAAGATTGTTGTTGCCAAAATCTTGGCCCTTGCTACGAAGAATGCCTCTCTTGTCTCTTCTTCCAAACCCCCCCCTCCTGGACTTGAATCGGACCTATCAAAACTCTTCAATATTTCTAATCTCTCTGCCACACCCTGTACTTCTGTTGACAGGTCCGTCATCAAGTGGGTCTTACCTCCTACTGGGTGGCACAAGCTTAATTTCAATGGTGCGGCTAAAGGCAACCCAAGAGCGGTTGGCAAAGGAGGAATTCTCAAAAATCATAGAGGAGAAATAATTTTGGCCTTTGCCCAGAACCTGGGAATTCAATCTAACAATATGGCAGAGGCTCGGGCTCTGCTCCAAAGCTTGATTCTCTTGGAAGGCTTGACCATCAATAAACTCATCATAGAAGGAGACTCTCTGCACTGCATCAACTAGCTCAATGGGACTTATGTGCCTCCCTGGACCCTTGTTTCGATCTTTCAAGAATGCAAGGCACTAATCGGCATTTACCCAGAATTAGTCATTAAGCATCAGTATCGAGAAGGAAACAAAGCTACGGACTGGCTTGCTAACAAGGGAGTTGGTGAATCTGACATTCATGTTTGGAGAGACTCCTTTCCCATTGGCCTAAGGGATGCTTCTATAAGTATCAATGTCTGCACAATGTGAGTGGTTGGCAGGGGACCGAGTTTGTTTGCTCATGGAACTGGTTGATTTTTTGCATCCTTTCTTCCTTCTTCTCCCCCTTCGACCATGTTTTGGAAACTGGTCGCGATATTGCGACACCTTTCACCGTTGGCCATGAAATTTCAGCATGTCGCGATATCGTGACACTTTTTCTCTCCGGCCGCATTTTTGCAACTTGTCGCGATATCGTGACACTTTTCCTCTTTGGCCGCGTTTTTGCAACTTGTCGCGATATCTCGACACTTTTTCTCTTCGGGTGCATTTTTGCAACTTGTCACGATATCACGACTTTTTTTCTCTACAGGGGCGTTCTTGCAACTTGTCGCGATATCACGACACTTTTTCTCTTTGGCTGCGGTCTTCCATCTTGTCGCGATATCGCGACACTTTTTCTCTTTGGTAGCGGTCTTCCATCTTGTCGCGATATCGCGACACTTTTTCTCCTTCGTGCAACTTGTCATGATATCGCAACATTTTTTCTCTTCAACTGTGGTCTTCCATCTTGTCGCGATATCGCGACACTTTTTCTCTTCGGCTGCGGTCTTCCATCTTGTCACGATATCACGACACTTTTTTTCCTTGGCAGCGGTCTTCCATCTTGTCATGATATCGTGACACTTTTTCTCTTTGGCAATGGTCTTCCATCTTGTCATGATATCGTGACACCTTTTCTCTTCGGCTACGGTCTTCCATCTTGTCACGATATCGCGACATTTTTTCTCTTCGGCTGCGGTCTTCCATCTTGTCGTGATATCGCGACACTTTTTCTCTTCGGCTGCGGTCTTCCATCTTGTTGTGATATCGTGACACTTTTTTCCTTTGGCAGTGGTCTTCCATCTTGTCATGATATCGTGAAACTTTTTCTCTTCGGCTACGGTCTTCCATCATGTCACGATTTCATGACACCTTCTCTCTTCGATAGCGGTCTTCCATAAATGTCACGATTTCGTGACTCTTTTTCTCTTCGACAGCGGTCTTACTTCCTGTCACGATTTTGCGACACCTCTTCTCTTCGACAGCGGTCTTACTTCTTGTCACGATTTCACGAGTCCGATCGTGGGTTTGCTTCATGTCGCGATTTCGTGACACCTTCCCTCCTTCGGCTCCGATGGCGCTTCTTGTCATGATTTCATGACATCCCCTCTTCTCTTGGCTGCAATGACGCAACTTGTCATGATTTCGTGACATCACCAAACTGGTCGTGATTTCACGACATCTTTCCTCGTGTGGAGGTTTGCTCGCCCTTTGATCTTTAGTTCTTAGACCACCTCGATCGATCTAGAATTCATGTAAATCCTCTTGTTCAAGGTTCAGGGACCTTTCAACACCCTTTCTACCAATAAAAAATAATAATATCTTGTATTGCACCACATATGGAGCTGGTTAAATTAAATTTTTATGGAGAATCTAAAGGAAATCCAGGACTAGCAGGAGGAGGAGGAATAACTAGAAATAATAGAAGAGATATTTTATCCCATTACGCTTTCAATAGTGGATTTAAGACAAATAATGAAGTTGAAGCTTGGGCAACTTTAGAAGGGTTAAAAATATGCAAACAAATGAAATGGAATAGAGTATGGATGGAAGGTGATTCTCTCATAATAATAAATACAATTTTGAGGAAAGAAAATGCTCCATGGAACATACAAGAGATAATTATGGAAATTCAAGATCTTGCTAAAGAGTTTGAAGAAATCGAGTGTACACATACATTAACGGAAGGAAACAAATATGCAGGTAGGCTAGACAATAGATAGGTTTTGATTGAGGATCATAAAGTTAAATTCTCATTTCCATGGTTAGAGGAAGTAGTAATTTTAGTTGAACCTGACAAGAAAATATCGATTGCCTAAATCAAATAATGATTATGATTTACTTTAATGTTTTCCATTGGTAATATATGATTTATTTTATAATAATAATATATTTTATATAAACTATTTATATAATTTTTGTGGTTGCACTTGTGTTTTAGGAAGAAAACTAGCAATCCAGATTTGGTAAAGCAAACTATGATAGTGTGATGTTTTGGAAATATTACTCTACTAAGATGCAATGCATAGATAGTAAAGGTGAAGTTTTGGTATTATGAATGCTACTATAGAAAAATATCAAGAAGGATACTAAATTCTGGAATATTTGTATTCATGTAGACAATTGAAAAGATATAGAAAATAAAAATAAAGAATTCAGATATTTTATGTAAAATGATGTAGGTTTCTATCTATAGCATCTTAATTGATATGAGAAGTGTATCTATTTGTAAACTCTCAAGCTCTAAAGAAGCGAGATGTAATTTTTTAAGCGTTGTGGACCCGAGTATAACCCCTTATTATCCAGTAAAAAAAAAATATATCTTGTATTGGAAAGTTCCTAAGGAAATTCTAGTTATATGTGTTGACCAATACACAATAAAAGAGTTGATTATAGATTTCTATGATGGAATTTGTGGGGTTCTTCATTCCTTAAGTATTATTATTCATAAAATTGTAAGTGTTGTTTAGTAATAACCATGTACATTTTCAAATGTCCATAAATATATGAAGGATTATAAGAAATATCAAATTTTCTTAAGAATGCTTATATCTATCAAAACGTGGCTTCTGTCACGCCTTATATTAGTTGTCATGTCAGTTTAGCAATGGTCCTACATTTCACTAGTGAAATACGAAATTTTCTAGAAATCATCATAAGTAATCCTAACATTGATAAATTATTTTACTAATTGACTTGAGGCCATCCCTTTTGAACATGGTGTTGATGAGGTAATCCTTAATTTCCTTAAAAATAGTATTATCATTCAATTTAGAGTGACTAGAAATTTATAATAGATAATGTTAAAAAATTTATGGAAATTACTATTCTATAATATTACACATCATATGGGCTTAAATTTATCCCATTATTCTTATTACTACCTCCAAGGTAATAGTTAGATAAATTTTATAAATAAAAACTTCACCAAAGTTATCAAGAAAAAACTAGAGAAAATAAAAGAGCTAGGGATGAATCGGTCAAGTACACCTTATGTAAATAGGATAAATTTAAAGAAATTCAATTAATAGTATCCATTTGAATCAACCTATGACAATGAGGTTATATTTCACCCAAGTATTGAAATAGTAGCACACAAATGCATGGTGGATGCCAAACTAGACATCGACACATTTCAAACAAAGGTTAATCAATTTATGTAATTAGAAGAAGAGATAAGATCATATTTTGTAAAATATTTTAAATAAAACTAAAATATCATAAGGTGATTTAATAAAAAAATTAATAATTGAACTTTAAAAGCCTGATATATCATCTTAGTGGGATAAAAGGAATGATAAATCTAATAAGCATGGTAGTTTTGACCAATTATGGGATGGATTTTAGATTGATATATATATATATATATATAGAGAGAGAGATAAGATTTATAAAATCTTAGATGTATATACCTATTTTACATAATGTTCAAGGTGAACTCCTCCAATGGGATGAATTCTAGCAAGGACATATAACTATTCAAGATAAAATATATCTAACCTTGTAAATTTATCAATATTGTAAGTTTTCATCCCATAACTGATTAAAATTGCCATGCTTATTAGCAATATAATTTATTTATCCCACATTAATATGAATGCTTTATCAAACATTAAAATTTTTAGCAAGCTTAAATTGTGCAAGTTGTTGGTCCCACTTATATGGGATCCCTTCTATTAATATTGAGTCATGACATGTGTGTGGGAGGTAGTTGTTCCTCTTACTTTCTAACCAGTTTATGTGATGCTTTGGATGTAGGTGACAAGAAGGTGATTTGACATTTATTTTTATAGCATGTGTAGCTTAATAGTGGAGACTTTGGAACCCTAAATAGAGGTCCAAGGTTTGAATCCTAGAGGGAGTAGTGTTGTACACCATTCTTCATTAATTTAGAATGGTTGGGGATAATGATATATTATGTAATCAATATTCATCTCAAATGGCCTATGGTCTCACGAAAGCTAAAAAAACTTTACCCTTTACCCTTTATCCTTTATAAAACTATTGTTTGATATTCTACTTATATTCAAACTATTTATAAAATATAACCTTCTCTCTTTTTATAATTGTATAATATCATTAATATTGATTTGTAATGCATCGATATTTACTTTAGAATCCACCATGAATTTGTGTTCTAGCATTTCAATATTTTGGAGAAGAACTACCTCAATGTCATAAATCAATTAAAATGAATACTATTCATTGAATATTTTTAGATTTATACTATTTAAACATAAGTCATAGTTGATCTTATCATCCCTAGTCCTTTTATTATCTTTATTTTTTTCTTGATAATTTTGGTCATATTTGATTTGTCCACTATAAAAACTATAAACTTGAAAGAGTGTTTAAACATCCTAGAAGTAGAAATTTACAATATAAGATATCCAAATGTAATTTACAATATTTGACTTATTTTTATTATAAACCAAACCAATTATGTGTGTCATATAATATAAATTAAACACTTGTTTTATAATTATGATAATAGTACTTAATTTACTACAACTCACTAGAAAACCATCCTATAATCCCTTTTTTTATACCATACTTCCACCATGCATGCACTGCTATCAAAATGAAGGCATAATGTTTTAAAATTTTATATTAAAGCCTATTTATCTTAGTTATATCATTTATGAGATTTTTAATAGTTTTTAAAATAGGTTAGACTAAAGAATTTGCTATCAATTATGGTTCTTGTGAAGATAAATATAAATACTAAATGTGTATAAATAGATCGAGACACCTTTTAATAATAAAATAATTTGCAATTCTTGATGAAGTAGGTATCTAATACATAAAGAGGATTTATTCTACAAATCCCTCTTCCACTCATATGCTAGGCATATTCTACTATTTCTACCCCCACTTAATAATAAAATATTCTAAAAGCAGGGTTTCTACAATGTACAGCAGGGTTGCTACAGTTCACAAAAAGGTTTCAATAGTGTGTATCAGGGTTTCTAAAGTACTACGCAGGGTTCCTACAGTGTGTAATAGGGTTTCTACAGTGTGCATCAGTGTTTCTACAGTACACAATAGGGTTTCTACATTGTGCATCAAGGTTTCTAAAATTCTCTACATAGTTTTTATAGTGCACAACAAGGTTTATGGAGTTCTCAACAAGGTTTCTATAGTGCATATCAAGATTTCAATATTGTGCATCAGGGTTTCTACAATGCTTATTAGGGTTTCTAAAGTGCATAGAAAGGGTTCTAAAGTGCTCATCAAGGTTTCCATAGTGCGTAACAAGGTTGATAATTACAAAAATATGATGTTGGTGATTTTATAATTTTTTTGAAAATTATTCATGAGCAAGTAGGAGCATGGTGAGGAGGTGTGTGGGATTGGCATTGATGATGGTATTTCTAGTCTGGTGGACATCTCATAGGTATGTTGTCCTACTCCACCAATTTTAGGAGGTTCTTGGGGTCTACCTAGGGATCCTCTAGTCCCACCTACAAATGTGGACCCCCTCAGGGATTAGTAGGTCATTTTTTCCCTTTCAACCTAGGAGAAAGGTCTTTTGCGCATGTTGTGTCTAAATTTTGAAAGAAATAAATTTCCACTATAGGTATTTTTTATCTTATACCTTCTAAGAGGTCTTTGAAATTTACCTAGGGCCTAATGGATCTATATGTTGAAGGATGTGCTTGCAATTTTTTTGGCAAGTTCTTAGGAGCTCACCCAAACATTGATGTCTTTCAAAAGTGGGCCTCTTCAAAGTGGTACCTAGAGGCTTAATGGAAATTGTGGCTTTACGTAAGGGTTTCTTACTTATCAATATTTTGGAAGAAGAAGATATGAAGTAGATTCTAGGGGTGGTCTTTGGTTTTTTGGGAAAAGGAGTCTATTCCTTAGACGATGGGGGCTAGATTTTGATACTGACACATATAATATTAACATCACCCCTATCTAGGTTAGGCTCCTAGGCCTACCCTTCTAATTTTGGCATGAATATATTCTTAAAGGTATTACAAAATCTATTGAGGAGCCACTTTTAATTGATGTTACTACTAGAGCCAATTCACACACGGTCTAAGCTAGGATGTGTGCCAATGTTGACCTTTCAACAAACCTCCAAAAATCAATTGAGCTCATATTTTATAATGGCTTTTTTAACCCACCCATTGAAATTGAGAACATGCCAATGTTCTAATTAGGATGTAAAAAATGTGGGCATGCTCTTAGTGGGTACCCAAACAAGGATTTGCAAGGTATGAAATTTTGGATGGAAAAAATAAGATTTCACCAAACCAAGAGCTTACTAGAAATTCATCAAGAATTCATCCCTAGAGGCCCTTTGGTGCTCCAATTGATGGTTGCTAGAAAAGTGAAGTGGTTCCTATGGCAGAAGAAATTACAGCTCTCCAAAACCCAGTGATTTAGGTATGCATGAAGTTTAGTCCTAAGTATTTATTTTCTAATTAACTTAAGGGTAACCCCTTTGAATTCTTAGCTTCAATTATAGACCCTTTGAATGAAATGAAATAGCCCCTTATTTTTCATGGTGCCAAGTTTGGTTGCCTCCCAATAGGATCCCCCTCCCCTGCTGGTATTTTGGTTTCCCTTGAACAAGATTCTCCTTCCAAGGAGATCAATTCTAATGTAATGGAGCCTTAGTCCCTTGGAAATATCCTACTAAAAATTTTAATCCCCCCTTCAAAAGGAAAAATATCCATGGGAAGTGAGTCTATGACCCCTAAAATAGTGACAAAAACTAAAAAGAAAGAGAGTGTGGATTTTTAGGTCGATAAAAAAGTTGGAAAACCCTCAAATAAAGACCTAAGGAAATGTGCTACAAATACAGACATCGCTAATAGTTTCCAAATGGTTCTAAAGCTTAAGGGCAGTAATGTTTAGATGGATAATGCTCCCCCCACTTCAGACACAAGGACTCATCTCTTGGATAAATCTAGTGGTGGCAAGAAACATTCCAAACCTCATAAGTAAAAAATTATTTCATGGAATGTGTAAGTCCTCAATGGTCTCACCAAAAAAATATTGGTTTCCTCTTTGAGAAAGTACTTATCACCAATTATTATTTTGCTTCAAGAAATTAAGTTGGATGAGAACAATTTATTTAGGATAAAGAACTCTTTGTAGAAAGAGGTGATTTTTTTTGCAAGTCATGCCCAAGGTTCTTTTGGGGGATTGATTTGTTTATGGGACCCAAAAAGTGTTGATGCTTTTTTGGTTTCCTATTCCAGCCAGATTGTTAATATTATTTTTTGTTGCAAGTTTTCCAATAGAAGATTGATTCTTTCCAATATTTATACCCCTAAATATATGGCTAAAAGAGGTACTCTCTGGTCAATTCTTGGCTAGATGAGGGGCTCTTTTTTTAATGAGTGTTAGTATAGGTAATTTTCCTCATACCCACATATTCTCACATTCAAGTGGAAGAGAAAGTTAAAATTCTTAAGAAAATGGCTAATATTTGAGCTTGGAAAAAAAGTAGGTAGCTGATAAACTTTGGATAAGTCCTAAAAACCTACCATAGAGATGTGCAAAAATCTAGTTGGCAAGTTGATAGAATAATTCAAAGAACAGGCATATCCATTTTTCCTGTTCACTCAGTTCACAATAATACAAAAATATCCACAAGAGAAAATAGTACACTTCAATATCAGATTCAACTGCACTTGGAAAAGAGTACCTAATGGCCTACGACCAACTAACGAGTAAGCCATGTATTATTACCTAAGAGATTTTAGCTTATATTTAGGTCTAATGCTAAGGTAATCACATTTTTTGACCTTTCCCCAAATATTCTAGGAAGCTTTAAATATAGAGAAGGATTTTAATGCTATAGGTAGGCTACCTCCCAAACTTATAATTCTCATATTTCTTGAGTTTTTCCAAAGTCATTCACAATCACCCACTACATGTACCCCTTATACCACTGTCACACCTCCTATGAACCTCCCTCTATGGCTCAGTCCTTCTACAATATTGTAGGCAAAAAATGACCACATCCTTAGAAAAATTTTGAAAATATTTTCTAAGGCATGAAGATTCTCCCAACCACTCAAAACATAGTGTATTTTCAAGCGATATAGTGTAGGATGTTCCACGCCACTGGTAGAGCAGCCAAATTTGCATTGCGACCACTTTGGTAGAGTGGAATACGACATATTTTGCTAAGGCAGTGAAGATGTTCCCAGCTACTCAACACTTAGTGTATTTTGTAGTGACACAATGCAGATGTTCCTAGTCGCTCAACACTTAGTGTATTTTCCAGTGATACAATGTTCCCAACCACTCAACACTTAGTGCATTTTCTAGTGGTACAACATAGATGTTCCACACCATGCTATCAATTCAAGTCAAAGCTGACATTAGCATTCTTTGAAGAGTGGCCTAGCACACATTGTCCCAACCTATGCAAATAAGTGGCTAAGTTTTGATGTGTTCCATGCCATTGAGGTCCACGTTCATTTTAGAGTGGATTAGAACACATGCTCCACACCACTGGTCAAAGAGGTCAAGATGCCCAAAATGGAACATAAGGGAGAGGACATAATGCATACTCTCATGAAACATCATTTTACACTCTTTCTTGAGTGGCCTGGTGACATGCTCTATTCCATGGTCATATTTGGTCAAAACTCAAAGGAGCAGATTTTGAGGAGTGGGCTATGAACAAAGTGTTCTACACCATGGATGTGAAAGTGGATTAAACCAATTTAAGAATAAAAGGGAGTGGCCTGGTGACATGCTCTATTCCACTCATATTATAGTGTATTTCTTGATGTGCTCCATGCCACTGGTCAACATGGTCAATTCAATCCACAAGCCTTTCTCGAAGAGCGGCCTAGTGACATGTTCCACGCCGCTCATCTCCAAGCATTGCCAAGATTTAATCGTAGTCATTCATGGGTGAATCAATGGTTAAGCTCATGCTGATGTTTTCTTAGGGATACAAAAGTGAGGTCTTTGTAGATGAGAACCAGTTGATTCGAATAGGTAGGTGAAGCATCCATGGAGCCAAGAACCAAGAACTTGGGCAGTTGTAGATCGATGGCTAGATGAAGTCCCCAAGAAGGATAGATGGCTTAGATCTAGAATCTAATAGCCGAGAGCCTAACTACCATTGTAGAGCGAGCAAGTTGTAGAGCCAAACTACTGTGGTGAGTGACAACACATGGATTTCCTAGACTTCAAAGGTGAATGAAATAATGCCACCACAACATTCTACTGATCTGGCATGGTTCTATCCTTGTAATGTTCCATCTTCTTCTTTCATTGTAAAAACTATTAATAGAGGTCAAACCCTCAATTTTTAGGATCGGCTCTAGAGTGTTTGCTTGCCCTACTATGTAACATCTTTTGCAAATCAATAGAAGGAGCATTACTTGGATTTTTGACTCAAAAACTAGTGTCTTCGATATTTCTTTTGAGAGATTCAAGCTGTGAATTGATTTTCTATCAATGCTGCTATGGTTAGTTTACTCTACTGATATTGAATTACTAGCTTTAGAGCAATTGAAATCTCTTCATAATTGAATCTATGCTCGTAAGAAGTTCTTTTCTATAAAATCTAGATACTAATCTTATTCTGCTAGATTGGATTATTAGTATTATGGATATTGAAATAGCTTCTTGGAGTATGTCTCTATTTTGTGTTTTCTTGATGAAGATACCTCTATTTTCTAGGTGTTGTTAATCTCAAGTGTGGGACACTGGAAATGATTTGTTGAAAGGTCTTCCCTATGGATGCCTATGTTGTTAGCTCTATTCAACCACTATTTTAGTCATAATTTCTTAACCCTAAACCCCTTTCTAACCCTATCTCTTAAACAATTACTGAACTTAATTGAGTCAACACCCTATCAGTTGACAAGGAACCAACCTACTCTGGAGGTTGGGTTAGAGCAATCTTTAGCCCATCCAATGTTGTGTTCTGAGCTGTGACTAGTGGGTGCAAGCCTAATCAGAAAGTTGGAAGATAGACAGTCGTAGTATCAAGTTTTTCTTGATGTCAATTTGGATCCCAATAGTTTTGGCACGCCCGGTGGGACCTGTTTATGAGAAACACTAGTTAACCCACTCCTTTCTTTATTTTGTATATTTTCCTCGAAGGAATCAAGATTTGGTGAATTATCTTGACCTTGTTAAGCGGTGAGCAGTAAATTCACTTGGTGACTCCCTGAATGCAAGAAACCAAAAAATCCATCCCTATAGCTTGTAGTTTTTCATGAATACTAGGTCATCTGCAAGGAATAACCCTGGTTCTTTCATCTACTATGAGCTCCCTTTTAGAGGATCTACCATCATAAGATATTTGAATCAAGATTTTCATTCAGATGAAACTCCTCCTGAGCAACCTATTGTAGGGCCCCCAAGGCCACCTCCAACAATAAATACCCAAGTAAATATGGCTCAAAATGTACCCCCTAATCTGCCCCTACAGAAATACCCCAGCTGGAATACAGTTGGTCCCCTAAGATTAGCTCATATGCATGATATTCCTTAGGCTGTAACTAAAGCCATTCCCACATATGATGGATCAAGCAAGACTGCATATGAACATTGTCAAGATATTCTAAATCTAGCAGCCATCCATAACATAAAAAATGAGGATGTTATCATCAAAATCCTAGCCCTATCCTTCAGAGGGAAGATTCTACACTGGTTTAAGACTTTAGAAGATAATACCATTACATCATGGGCAGCATTAGTAGAGCCCTTTGTAGAAGATTTCAATGAGTCTGTTGATCCCTTTTCCCTCCTCAACCAACTTACATCCATGCAAAAGCATCAACAAGAGTCTGTTTTAGATTTTAACCTGAGATTTAGTAGATCCTAGAAAAGAATTCCACCTAAAGCCAGGCCAACTGCAACCCTTGCTTTCATGTACTACATTAGAGCCCTTGGGTCTGAATTGGGTTTGCAAACCCAATAGTTAGGGATATGTACCTTCCCCCAAGTCTACAATGCAGTTGTCCAAGCTGAAAATACTCTTATCAATGTGGGAAGATTACCCCCTAAAACTATCATGCCTTATTGTTTAGAAATTCCCAATGTTTAGAACCAGGTAGCCACATCTTCTTATATGGATCCTCCTTCATTATCATCCCCACTTCCTCAGATGACCCCCATTCCTCACCCCAAAGTATCATCTATTGTAGTTCCTTTCCCACCACTTCCTATTCAAACATCCCAGGAATCCACTGTGCTTCTTGATATACATAATACTCTTAAAATTCTTAGTAACAAGATGAGCTCAATGGAAAAAAGAGAGATAGAGATATCTCAACAAAGAATATTTTCTTATGTCAATAGGGACCAAAAACCTGGTACCAACAATAGCATAGGAATCAGAGTAAATTCAATGCAGGAAGACCTAGGGTGTTCCTCTAAGATAAGTTTGGTAAATGTGTGGTGTCTTGTATGCAATGATCCCCATGATTCAGAATCATGTGTCATGTACCAACACCATGTGCAATAGGCTATGGAAAAGGTTGAGAGGAATCAGAAGGGTAGGATCAATATGTTGTGGCAACCAGACCAGATCATGGTTGGATAGGATCCAGATGAAGAAGGGCCCATTTTAGTTATGACAAGATCAGGAAAGAAAACCTTATAGGTTGATCCACAAAATATGGGTCAGTTTCAAGTCCCTTCCCAAAAGAAGAAAGATACTCCCCCTCAAGGTAACGATATTTTCCCTATTCCTCAAGCAAAATAAAAGAGGGATATGGTGCCCAAGGGCCAAGAAAAGGAATTCAGTTTCCCTAAAATATATGATAAATAAAATGACAAAGAAGGGATGAGATCCAAGAGTGAAGCTCAAGAAAATCTTAGATTCCCCTCCATAACCAAGAGGTAAAGGATTGAGGCCACCCAAAAATACAAAAGGAAGTATGGTGAGCTAGAGAGAAAGTCTGAAAGTTCCTCTTCAATAAAATCAGAGTATAATATTGTAGAGGAGATGAAAATAATACCCTCAAAGGCTAGCCTCTATGATACTCTCTTTATCCCTGGCCAAATAGACCTATTGAAGGCTTCATTAAGAAAATATCCTCAAGAAAAGTAGGCTACTACAATCCTCAACATGCCCTCTAGAAAAGACAAGATGTCTCCTACTACTTTGAAGAACAAACCCCCTCCTTTTATATTTCTTTGAGGATGGAGGGGTGGATTATCTGCAACTGCATGATTGACTCAGGGGCTTCCACTATAGTTATGCCCAAAGTAGTCTGTGAAGAGATGGGAATGGAGTATACCAGGTCCTATCCTAGAGTTTTACAATTGGATGGAACCCCAGTGAAAATAGTAGGGGTGATAAAGGATGTTCTGATGAGGTTGCATAGAGCTCCAGAGGTAACCATTGTGCAAGAAATAGTGGTGGTAGATCTAGAGCCTTATTTTGGCCTGTGCCTTTCGAGAGAATTCACTACCAAATTGGGAGGATGTATGTACATGGATTACTCCAGCATGGTGATTCCATTTAAGGGAAAGAGAATAAGGATTACACCAGAGAAACTCGTGTCTTATCATATTGAAAAAATTGAAGAAGACATGTGTAATCTCACTCCTCTGGATGAGTTCCAACTGGTGGAAATTTTTGAAGAACTAGAGGTTGAAGATGAATTGTCATTCAAAGAAGATTATAGCCAGTTTGGAATAGGCATGGGTACATATAGCATTTCCTTAGAAATAGAGAAAAGAGTCCCTACCATATCCAATCAATCATTAAGAGAGATAGAGACTTGGACCATGCACTTTGATGGTGCAAGATGCAAAAATGGAGTTGGTGTTGGTGTATTGTTGTAGTCTCAGTCAGAAGGTGCAAAGAGTTTCACATATAGATTGACTTGGTCCTGTACCAACAATGTTGTAGAGTATGAGGCTTTGTGCCTCGAACTAATGCAGGCTAAGAGTATGGGCATCAAAATACTGAATATATATGGTGACTCTGAACTAATTGTTAACCAGGTAAGAGAGAGGTGCAGTAGTAAGCACCATTACCTGAAGGTATACATAAATAGGGTATGGGATTTGATGGAATCCTTTGATGCCCTAAATATTAATTTTATCCCCAGAAGATAGAACACTTTGGCTGATTCCTTGGTAGTAAGGGGAGCAAATTTCAATCCATCTGCAGATATAGGAGTCACAAAAGATAAAAGAATCAAAATGATTTTTAAGCCTATAGTACCAGACAAGCAGATATTTTGGTAGGTTTTTGAAAGTGATGAACAAATCATTGATTTCCTAGTAAGGGAAGCATGTCTATCTACTATTCAAGAGGAAAATCTAGAAGAGATAGACCAACAAGATGTCATCCAGCTAAAGAACAATCATATCCCTAGAGGGTTGGTCACTCTAGAAAGCTTGTTTGACAATGAAGATAGGAAAAATATCAAATCCATGGAGATCAATGAAAATATTTACAAGGAAATTGAGATCAAAAAGGAAAAGAAGCTCAAAGTTGGAGTCCAATGTTCTCCAGAAGAAGAGGAGGATATCAAGATACTATGCCTAAAATACCAAGACATTGTGGCTTGGTCATATGAATATCTTAAAGTATATGACAAGAAGGTGATCCAACATACAATTGAGCTAGAACCAAATGCAAAACCCTTCAGGTAGAAATAGAGGCCTGTGAACCCCAGAATTGAAGCCATAATGAGGGAAGAACTATTAAAACTATTGAAGGCTAAAATCATATATCCAATCAAGCATTCAACCTGGGTAGCTAACTTGGTCCTAGTAAGGAAAAAGAATGGTGACATCCTCTTGTGTGTGGATTTTAGGAATCTCAATCAAGCATCATTAAAATATCACTATCCCCTCCCCAGATTGATCATATATTATAGATTGTTGTAGGAGTAGAGAGGTTCTCACTATTAGATGGCTTCTCTAGTTACAACCAGATCTGGGTGAAATATGAAGATCAGTTCAAAATGGCATTCACCACCAAATGGGGCACTTTTACCTATCAGAGGATACCTTTTGGTCTATCAAATGCAGGGGCCACATTCCAGAGAGCAATGGATTATGCTTTTGGAGAGCTGATCAACAAAGTCATTCTAATCTACTTGGATGACATGACTATATTCTCACATAAGAAGCATGATCACCTGGCACATTTAGAGCAAGTGTTTAAAAAGTATCGAGAATTTGTATCTCTCTCAACCCAAAGAAGTCATTTTTTGTAGTCCATGAGGGAAATTTGCTAGGCCATGTGGTCTCTAAAGAAGGAATGGCTATTGATCCAGATAGATTCAAATCAATTCTTGCTCTTCCATTACCCATGAACAAGAAAGCTTTGTAGTCCTTCTTCGATCAGATCAATTTTATTAGAAAATTCATCTCAAATTTTTCTCAGAAGGTGAAACCTATCTCAGAACTACTGAAGAAGAATACAGATTTCAAATGGATTGAAGTGAGAAAACAAGCCTTTGATATCATCAAACAGTCCATTGCCACTACTCCAGTCCTAGTGAACCCTGACTTCAGCAAATATTTCATTTTGTATGCTTATGGAGCTGAAGAGAGCTATGCATCTGTGCTCACTCAGAAAAATGATGAAGGAGAAGAACACCCCATATTCTTTTGGAGTCAAACTCTCCATGAGTACCAGTTCAAGTACAATTTTATTGAGAAATAAGTATTTGTGGTGATGAAGTCATTGAAGAAATTTAGGTAGTACTTGGTTCAAATAAAACATTGGTATACATAGTTCATCCAGATATTAGAAGTTTCATTTTACAAGGTGAACTAGGAGATAAGAGAGTTAGTTGGATTACTAAGATCTAAGAATATGATGTAGAAATTCATCCTACCAAGCTAGTCAGAGGTAGAGCATTATGCCAAGGTTTAATAGAAGTAGCAGTTATAGCAGAAGTGATAGCCTGTCAGTCAACAGTAGAATATCAGACTGAAGAACTACAATTAGGAGAATCAGACTGGGTTGATCAGATGACCAAATACTTTTAGATTAGAGTTTGTCCTTCTAATCTTAATCCATCATAGAGGAGAAGATATAGGCTTCAAGATTTGAAATATGTCCTATTACCATAAGGTCTATACAAGAGAAACCTTGATGGAGTCCTCTTAAGATGCTTAAGGGATGATCAGAAAAAAAAAGTCATTGAAGAATTCCATGGAGGATTATCTGGTGGACACTTCTCAGGAAGGGTTACAACTTTGAAGATCATCAGGGTAGGTTATTATTGGCCTACTATCTTCATTGATACCTTCAATATTACAAGAGCCTATGATGAATGCCAACGATATGTGGGGAGAACCAAGAATGCATCATTTCCCCTCAAGCCAATTCAGGTTGAAGAGCCTTTCCAACAATGGGGGCTAGACTTCATAGGGGTTATTAATCCAAATTCTTCAATAGGACATAAATATATTTTTACTACCACATATTATCTTACCATATGGGTAGAGGCTATTCCCACAAAGAAATCAGATCAAGAGGTGGTAATAGACTTCATGGAAAGCTTAATCACAAGGTTTGGTGTCCTAGAAGCTATAGTAAGTGATAATGGACCAAATTTCATAGGAGCTAAATACATTGAGTTTACTAGCAAGTATGGCATCACCATAAAAAATACCTCCAACTACTATCCCTAGGGGAATGGATTAGCAGAATCAACTAACAAAAATCTACTAAGAATCTTGAGGAGATCATTAGAAGGTAACAAGAGGAGTTGGCATCTATTGTTAGAACAAGCTCTATGGGCAGATAGGATCACCATCAAAAAATCTATTAAGACCTCTCCTTATGCTCTTGGTATATGGTGAAGTAGTATTACCTATTCACTTGGAAATTCTAGCCCTCAAGTTGGTAGACATAGAGGATGAGTTTGAGAAGAATCTAGTTGAAACTAGGTTAACACATTTGCTATAGCTAGAAGAGAAAAGGACTCAAGCATATGAGGACTTCCAGAAGCACTCATTTGATATCAAGGGATGGTTTGAAAAGAAATCTAGGTTCAGAGAGTTCAAAGTTGGAGATTTTATCCTAAGGTGGAATGTGGAAAGAGCCAAGCCAGGACACCATCAAAAGTTTGATTCTTTCTGGGATGGTCCTTTCAAAGTAGTAGAGGTTAAAGAGAGCAATGTTTTCTAGCTTGAAGATCTAGAAGGAAACATATAGCCGATCTCGATCAATGGTTTTCATCTAAAACTCTACTTTGATTGAGATATACATTCATTGTAACATATGTACATATTTTTGTATTATATATTTTTTTCCTTTACTAAAAGTTTTCATTTTGTAAAGTGTAAAAAAAAAGAAAATTTTGCTTCAGAAAACAAGTTCAAACTTGAAAAATAAGCTAAGTATGGCAGTGGCCTATGACATGTGCTCTACACCACTCTCCTTAAAGCTAAGTATGGTAGCGGGCTATGACATATGCTCCATGTCACTCTCCAATGAATAAAAGGGTCAATGGGCTATGACATGTGCTCTATGCCACTCTAAGAAAATAAAAGTGAAAAAAGTATCATAAGCATAAGTGCTTCATACCACAACCAATCAATGATCGACATGATGATTCCAATCACCAAGATGCATACCTTTGAATTAAAAAGTGTGCAATAGATAGTTTCTTGCATTGGATGCATTAATGGAGGAAGGTATACATGCGAGGACATTTAAAAAGCTCGAAGTGTAAAGACCATTCATTTCATGAGTAACATTCTCCAAGAAGAAAGAGGAGAGGGAATAGTAAAGCAAAGTTTGTAGATACTAGGGAAGAAGAACGCTCTAAGAATTTTTACAGAAAATGGCTCCCAAAATAACCTTGGAGGATATGTAGTAAAGAGATACAGATCTAGAAAGCCATGTACAATAGAAAATAGGACTAGCGGATACTGTAATGAATCAAATATGGAGAACCAAGATAAGGAGATATTTTGAGTTTAGGTACTTTGAAGGGAGGCCAAATTGTCCCCAAGGTATTATCACTATAAAGTATTTCTTATCCTTTTATATCTGTGATTTGGTTCATCATTGCCTAGAATTAATGTCTGCAATTATCAAGTTTTATGATCCTAGGACAAGGGTAGTGAAGATAGCTAATGGTAAAACCTTATTTACCATTACTGCCAAAGCTTGTCATGATTTGTTTGTCGTAGGAGTAGACCCACCTCTAGAACCTAAACCATTTGATGTAGCAGAGCAAGCTAGGTCTTTCTCTTCACTGTTTGCCTCTGATGAGAGGGGAGTTTTTGAAAAGTGGCTTCACTTCCAGTTTAAGCGTATAAAAAATGAGGATGAATTGCCCAATACCCCAATTCCAATTGAGTAGTTTGCTAACCCAGAGCTTTTCTCCATGTTAGCTTGTTTAGAGGGTTTGGATTCTGACCAGTTTGTAAGGGATTGGAAAATAGCTACTATATACTACATTTCAAATGAGAGAATGTATAAACCTAGAGTAGAGAAGGAAGGTATCAATGCAATTTATTTTGATTGGCCAACCTTCCTCTCTAAGTGCATGCATGAGTAGTTGGTAAGGATGAAAAAGGATTCAGAAGCTCCTTCTTTCTAGCACTACTTAAATTTGGTTTGGATGTTCTATGCTATCGTTAGGCACATAATGCCCTAGATTCTAATTAAAGAAAAGAATGACAAGGGAGACCCTATCCCTGTGTATTATTGGACTACTCATCTAAGGAGCACAAAGTCATTTTATAGATTCAATTTAGAATTTCTAGGGCCTGCTTTGAAAATTATGTATGGGAAATACCCTAGGTTACCACCTCTGACCAAAGAATTGTTAAGAGTACCAGGCATCGAAGAAGGAGACTGGTATGTACTCATAGAAGGCACTATTATTAGACTTTATGGTTTCACTGGTAAGCCTTTTTTGCTGCCTCATTTTGTGACTAATAGATTGTTGGCCCTAGAATACTTGAGGCAAGTAGATTTTATCAACATGAATTATGACTCTAGTAAAAAGAGGAAATATTTGTTGACTTACGCCCATCACATCGATGATATAATAGTTGTCATAAGGGGTCAAGGTGAACAAATCACCCAATACTTGGATAGGTTGGGCCTATTTTACATCCCACAGAGGTGGAGGTATGACCCTGATGACAAATTCCTAAAGAGGAATATTGCCCTTAATGGAGAGAAATCCCTCAAGTTTGAGAAGACTTCGAGGCCTCATTTTGAGAAGGGGAGGAATAACAAAGAAAGTGCTCCATTAGAATGGAATGTTGCTAAAATGGAACAACTACCCCCATGGTTAGACTTCTATGAGAAGATAGTGGATTTTGATTCAGCTAACAATGAAGGCCACTGCTTAAAATAAAAAAAAGTGGGATGAAGGTAAAATCATAGATTGGTGGAGAATGAGAGTAGAAACTGGTACAAAAAAGTCCAGGTTCGATCGAACAATAGATGATGAGTTTTTTGAGCGATATGACAAGCATATTAAGACCTGGAAAGCTAAAGATCCTAAGAATCTGGTATTGATTTATAAGAAGACTCGAGTAGGGATAGATTCTCCTTCCCCACCTTCACAAGAGGAAATGTAGGAGGTAGGGACTAACACTCAAATAGTTACTATAGAAGCTCCTAAAACATTTGAGCCCTCATCGGAGCAACTGGAGAAGTATCCTGTAGGGGCCCAACTTATAAGTAAAATGCATTACTCTGATGATAGGGCAGTAAATACAAAATTCATTCGGATAGCAAGTAGGCCCAAACATCTAGCCCTGGGTGGAGAGCCTCCTGAGGCTGAGATAGATTGGAATAAAAAGGATAAAGACTTTGTATTCATACCTGTGAGTTTCACTACTGTAGCTACAACTAAGTCGATCCCTATCACTAAGGATGTGTTATAGGAGGAGCAATCCGAAGATGATACAGAAAGTGATAGGCCTGCAATATTTTGAGTTGTTAAGAGAAAAGTTGAAGATAAGCTGAAAGAAACCTAGAGAGAGATCTACAAGAAACTAAAAATGGACAAAGGGCAAAGTGTTGAACAAATTCCTATTTTAGTTATAGAGCAGTCTCTACAATAGGTGCAACACTAGAGTGTAGAGGAGACTCACAAACACCCTACTTCGGTAGGTGAAGGTATGATTTCTATCCCTTCTTCTCCTTCTCCTTCCCCTAAGAAATCACCTTCCCATTCTCAAGAAAAGTTGGATCAAAGGATACCCTCTCCCCTCCATAATTTACCACCCATTTCATCAACTGGTACAGAGGGTCAAGTCATTCCATCTCCTCCACATTCATCCAAAATCCCAATCACATCATCTCCTATCATTCCACCTTCACCATCACAACCCCCAATATCATCTGAAGCACAAGTTGTTTCATCCCCACCAGCTCATTCTTCCATGAATTTTATTTTAGTTCCCATGTCTTTCCCTATTGCAACCTTAACAATAAACATAGATTCAACTATGGTCACTACTACTTCACTACCATCAGCTTCTGAGTCCACCCTTCCATATCTCATAACTTCCCCTCCTCCTACAAGTCATCCCACATTGGATTCCTTGTGAAAGGAAAAGGATGTTTCTCAGAAGATTCAATATTTTTGGGTAGAGAAGCTATCCAAGCCTTCAAATAGAATGGCCACAAAGAGGAGCACAATGTCTGTTGATCCAATCACAAGGCAAAGGACATCCAGGTCTATCACTCCTCTGGTAAAAAAACCTGAAGAAGAGATGATTGTTCAAGATTACCAGCTCAAGGAGCATATGGAAGACATTGAGTAGCTTCCTAAAGAAGATGAATTGGTCATAGAAAAATCTCACCTAGAGACTTTCTATGTCAAAATTGATATCTACAAGGAGAAAGTTGAAAAGTTAGAGCAAAAAATAGAGAAGCTAGAGAAAATAGTCAACAATCAAAAGTAGGTAGAAAAGGTTATTAGGAATGAAGTTAAGAACTAGAAAAGTAAATATCAAGAGGCCATCAAGCTTAAGGACCAAGTTGAAGAGCAAAAAAAGAAGAATGAAGAATAGGCCAAGGAAATTCAAGATTTGAAGCATCAACTTCAGATTGAGAAGGCCAAGTCCTCAAGCTTCTCAAAAGCAGGAGTGAAGAAGGTAAGAAAAGAGCTTTGGTCTGAAGTCTTAGAGAAATGCTCTAAACTACAACCTATAATTGATTATATGGATGATGCTAGCCATTTTCTCCAAAATACCAAAGAATATTTGGATAGGTTCACTTAGGAGCTGCAGCCTATGGTGATACCGATTGAACAAATGTACAAGTTATCTGATAGCAGGTTCAATAAAACTGCTAAGCCTATCCCCAACAAGGCATGGAATATGTCTAGATTGGCTGCTAGAGTTGTGGTCAAGAAGAATAGATTACTCCAAAAATCTTGGTTGTTATCAAACAAGATTGAAAACACAATTCGAGATGTGGTAGATATCAACCAAGAAATGATTCAATATGGTTTTGGAGGACTCTAGCTGGAGAATAATACTCTATTATTAGAGGAGGAGATCAAGAAGAATGTGGCTTCAATCATCCAAGATGAATAAGAGGTAGATGCCTGGGAGGAGCCAATTGATCAAGAATAGGTCTCTCAGATGATAATAGATTTAACCAGGCTCAAGGATTTTATGGAGGACCTGGTGAACAAGGGAAGCTTCACAACCTATGAGGATACCTTTGAGTTGGAGTTTATTCATAAACAACTTAAGGAGACTTCCAACCCTTCTGAGGTAGTTTGGAGTCAAGCTTTGTAGACTCTAAAACTGATGATTCAACTATTTGGGATCGATGCTGAGCAAAAGGATAAGCAACAAGACTCACCAGAAGAGGAGGAAGTTGACCAAGAGTAGGAAGGAAATGATGAGGAAGAAGCTCGATAGGAGGAGGAAGAATCAGATAGGGTTGCTAAAGACCCTCAAGAGGCACAAGTGTAGAGTTTCCTATTTTAAACATTTTTGTATTCATGTAAAAAGTGTTGTATATTGTTTTTTATCCTGACACTATTAGAGGACAATAATAAAAGCATGAAGCAAAAGAGCAGAAAATGAATATTTCATGAAGATATTTTGATCATTTTGGTTGGGCTTATAATGGAGAGCATAGCTCTATTTTTTCTTGACATGGAGCAGTTTTCAGTCGAAAGGAGTGGTGAATATCATTATTTCTAGTATGATCTCCATATGAGCCTTTACCCTCTGAATGTATTCACAAAATGTTAAAGAGGGTAATGATCATATAGAAATTATTCTATGAAGCATTGCTCATGAACTAGATTTTTTGACTCTTGATGCCCAATGGATAAGGCTCTGAGTTCATTGGCTTTGCGAGAAAATCCACCCGGGAGGCACCAGAATGTAGGCCAAAAATGGCCACATCCTTAGAAAAATTTTGAAAATATTTTCTAAGGCATGAAGATGTCTCCAACCGCTCAAAACATAGTGTATTTTCAAGTGGCACAATGTAGGATGTTCCACACCATTGGAAGAGTAGCCAAATTTGCATTGCGACCACTTTAGTAGAGTAGAATAAGACATATTTTGCTAAGGTAGTGAAGATGTTCCCAACCACTCAACACTTAGTGTATTTTGTAGCGGCATAGCACATATGTTCCTAGTTGCTCAACACTTAGTGTATTTTGTAGTGGTACAATGCATATGTTCTCAGCCACTCAACACTTAGTGCATTTTCTAGCAGTACAACATAGATGTTCCACACCACTGTCAATTTAGGTCAAATATGATGTCAACATTCTCAAAGAGCGGCCTAGCACACATTGTCCCAACCCACACAATAAAGTGGCTAAGTTTTGATGTGTTCCACGTCACTGAGGTCCATGTTCATTTTAGAGCGGATCAGAACACATGCTCCACACCACTGGTCAAAGAGGTCAAGATGCCCAAAATGGAACATAAGGGAGTGACACAGTGCATACTCTCACGAAACATCATTTTACACTCTTTCTTGAGTGGCCTGGTGACATGCTCTATTTCATGGTCAGATTTGGTCAAAACTCAAAGGAGCAAATTTCGAGGAGTGGGCTACGAACAAAGTGTTCTATATTGCAAACGCAAAAGTGGATTAAACCGATTTAAGAATAAAAGGGAGCGGCCTGGTGACATGCTCTATTCCACTCAGATTATAGTGTATTTCTTGATGTGCTCCACATTATTGGTCAACATGGTCAATTCAATCCACAAGCCTTTTTCAAAGAGTGGCCTAGCGATATGTTCCACGTCACTCATCTCCAAGCATTACCAAGATTTAATCATAGTCGTTCATGGGTGAATCAACGATTAAGCTCATGCTAACATTTTCTTAGGGATACAAAAGTGAGGTCTTTTTAGATGAGAACCAGTTGATTCGAACAGGCAAGAAAAGCATCCATGGAGCCAAGAACCAAGAACTTGGGTAGTTGTAGATCGATGACTAGATGAAGTCCCCAAGAAAGATAGATGACTTAGATCTAGAATCTAATAGCCTAGAGCCTAACTACCATTGCAGAGTGAGCAAGTTGTAGAGCCGAACTACTGTGGTGAGTGACAATGCATAAATTTCCTAGACTTCAAAGGTGAATGAAATAATGCCACCATAGCATTCTGCTGATCTAGCATGGTTCTATCCTTGTAATGTTCCATCTTCTTCTTTCATTATAAAAACTATTAATAGAGGTTGAACCCTCAATTTTTAGGGTTGGCTCTAGAGTGTTTGCTTGCCCTACTATGTAACATCTTTTGCAAATCAATAGAAGGAGCATTACTTGGATTTTTGACTCAAAAATTGGTGTCTTCAATATTTATTTTGAGAGATTCAAGTTGTGAATTGCTTTTCTATCAATGTTGCTATGGTTAGTTTACTCTACTGATATTGAATTACTAGCTTTAGAGCAATTGAAATCTCTTCATAATTGAATCTATGCTCGCAAGAAGTTATTTTATGTAAAATCTAGATACTAATATTATTCTGCTAGATTGGATTATTAGTATTGTGGATATTGAAATAGCTTCTTGGAGTATGTCTCTATTTTATGTTTTCTTGATGAAGATACCTTTGTTTTCTGGGTGCTATTAATCTCAAGTGTGGGACACTGGAAATAATTTATTGAAAGGTCTTCCCTATGGATGCCTATGTTGTTAGCTCTATCCAACCACTATTTTAATCATAATTTCTTAACCCTAAACCCCTTTCTAACCCTATCTCTTAAACAATTACTGAACTTAATTGAGTCAACACCCTATCAATTGACAAGGAACCAGCCTACTCTAGAGGTTGGGTTAGAGCAATATTTAGCCCATCCAATGTTGTGTTCTGAGTTGTGACTAGTGGGTGCAAGCCTAATCAAAAATCTGGAAGATAGACAATCATAGTATCAAGTTTTTCTTGATGTCAATTTGGATCCAAATAAATACTAGATCTATCGGTAGCACTAATAGTTCCAACATTGCCTACATCCCCTTCAATACCTGCATTAATAGCCCCATAACCACAATTTTTTCTGTAAGAAATTTTGATGGCCATGAAGAATCTCACTAACAAGGTCACTTCTTTGAAGAGAAGAGAGGTTGAAAGAATTTTTTAGCCATGAAGATTCCCTCAATTGGCTAAGGATAAGGTTGCATCCACTAGCAAATCTATTGATAAATCCAACACAATGTTTTAAAATCAAGGAGAGCCTTCAACATCTGTACCTAAATTAGATTATTGATGTTCTACATGCAATGATTATCATGGGGAAAGTTCTTGTATGATGCACCAAAATTATATATAACATATAGCAATTGAGAAGGTAGAAAATCTTATAAGGGACACATCAATATGATGAGAGAGATGGTCATGACTTCATGATACCATCTATTTAATAAGTTTCACTCTTGAAAATATTAGGAAAGAAGCCTTTATAAGTAAACCCTAAGGATTTGAATCCTTGAAAGTTCCTACTGAGGCCAAAGGCAAAGGTAATACTAAAAAGGATAATCCTCAAAATTATCCTATCCAAAGGCCTATCCAATAGCAAAATAAGAAAATTGAGATGCAAGAAGAGGTCAGAGATAAACTAAGGTATCCCTCTCTAACCAAATGTCAAAGAATCAAAGCTACTCATGAATACAAGGGTAAGTTTGAGCAACCTCCAAGGGATAATAAAAGACAATATAATATGCCCACCTTCAATATTGTTGAATAATTAAAGAAGACACCTTCAAAGGCTAGTATGTATGATGCACTACTGATCCCCAAATAGATTGACTTGCTCCAATATTCCCTTAAGTCAATCAAGAATCAAGGTAAAGCCTATCTTGAGCTAAATATGGTTCAAGGGAGCCTTGTATTAGGGGTAGGAAAGAACATACCATATTTATTCTATCTATCCTTACAAATAGAGGATGGATGATCTACAATTACATGATTTATTTAAGGGTAGCTACTACAATTATACCTAAATATGTGTGTGATATTATGGGCATGGAATAAACAATAATTTATCATGATTTACAATTAGATGGCACATCATTAAAACCATTGGATGATCAAGGATATCCCCATGGTGTTACATAGGTTGCTTTAAGTTACTGTCATCCAAGAGATTATGGTGGTAGAACTGAAACCCTATTTTGAGATGTGCGTGTTAAGAGAGTTTACTGCCAAGCTAGGTGGCTACCTATCCCTTGACTATTCACAAATGCAAATTACTTACAAAGGTAGAATATTCAAGATATACTTGGAGAAGCCCTCATAATTTCATATAGAGAAGTTGCAAGAAGGGAAACAACAGGCTAATACAATTTGTATGATGACCTAAGGAAGAAAAATTGATGGAAGAGGTGTCGAAAGAACTTTAAATAGAGGATAAATTCTCATTAAGGGACTTCAACACCATGATTAAAATAGAAATTGGTACATAAACCATTATTAATCCATAGGTAAAGAAGCCAACTATTCATGATAAACAAGTTCCTATACCAAATCATATTTGGAAGCTATATTTTGTTGGATCAAGATGCAAAAATGGTGTTGGGGTAGGCATAGTTCTGATCTCACCCATAGGAGATGAAAATATATTCTCATATAGATTAACATGGAGTTGCACAAAAAATGCAACAAAATATGAAGGATTATGCTTGGGCTTAAGAAAGGCTAAAAAACTTAAAGCTAATCAGTTGCAAATATTTGGGGATTTTGAATTGGTGATAAATTAGATCATCGAGAAATGCACCTACAAATAACATTATCTCAAGGCTTCTCAAAATAGATTTTGGGACCTATTGGAGATACTTGAATATTTGAATATCAAGTTCATCCCAAGGAAACAAAATTTCCATGCTAATATATTGGCATCAATTGGGGCTGCTTATTATCTGATATCAAATGTCAAATATAAAGCAAAGATAGTGAGATTAGTATATAGATCTTCTGTTCCAAACAAAGATATTTTATAGTAAGTATTTGAAAGTGATGAGTATGTGGTGGATTTCTTAATCCAAAAAATTAAGTGTTCAACCAACAGAACATTGGATGACGAAGAAGAAGGATATTTTATTTAGCTAAAAAATAACCA
Organism: Wollemia nobilis; assembly: GCA_028583015.1. Classification (NCBI taxonomy): domain Eukaryota; kingdom Viridiplantae; phylum Streptophyta; class Pinopsida; order Araucariales; family Araucariaceae; genus Wollemia; species Wollemia nobilis. The sequence continues at coordinate 3,438,250 of JAQPPZ010001870.1, forward strand.
TGTACTAAAAGGGTTGATAACCCTTGAAAGTTTGTTTGATAACGGTGATCAACCAACTAGCCATTTGATGGAATTTGACACCAAGGGCTATAAGGAATTTCAAATTGCACCCAAAAAAAGCCTCAAGTTAGGGGTGTAGATTTTAGAGGGAGAAGTAAGTCAGATCTAGGATTTGTACAAATAATTCAATGATATAATAGCCTGGACCTATGATGACCTCAAGGTCTACAACAAAGATACTATACAATAAACAATTGAGCTAGAGCCATATGAAATATATTTTTGGTAAAAATAGAGGTTTTTCAACCCAAATATAGAATCCTTAATGAAACATGAACTTTTGAAGTTTTTGAATGCTAAAATAATCTATCCTATTAAACACTCTACTTGGGTAGCCAACTTGGTGCTGGTAAGAAAGAAGAATGGAGATATTTGGCTTTGTGTTGATATCCAAAACCTGAATAAGACCTCATTGAAATACCACTAACTTTTTTCCCAGATCAAACAAATATTGCATACAGTGGCTAGAGTGAGGAGATTCTCATTTTTGGATGGGTTCTTTGGGTTCAATCAGATATGGTTTGAATATTAAGATCAACACAAAATAACATTCACCACTAAATGAGGAACCTTTACCTATCAATGAATTCCATTAAACCTATTGAATGTTAGAGCCACATTTTAGGTAGCAATGGATTTGTATTTTGGTTAACTTATCAACAAGGTAATTGTCATCTATTTAGATGATATGACAATTTTTTATCATAGAAAAGAAGACCATGCAAAACATCTCAAGATGATTTTTGAAAGATGTAGGGAGTTTTAAGTTTCACTAAACCTAAATAAATCCATATTTTCTATGCAATAAGGAAAACTCCTCTAGCATTTTATATCTAAATTAGGGCTATCTATCAATCCAAATAGGGTAGAAGCTATTCTCACCCTTCCTATACCATTGAACAAGAAAGGATTGTAGTCATTCTTTAGGTAGATAAACTTTGGGCAAAAGTTTGTGTCAAAATTTTCTCAAATAGTTAAACATATGATGGAGATGCTCAAAAAATATGTGGACTTTAAATGGATGGATCTCTAGAAATGTGCCTTCAGGAACATCAAGAAAGAAATTTCACAAACCCTGGTGCTCATCAATTAAGACTATTCTAAAGACTTCATTTTTTATGCTTTTGGAGCAGAAGAAAGTTATGCAATAGTCCTCAATCAAAAGGGAGAAGATAGCAATGAGTGAACAATCACCTTTCATAGTAAAAAAATGTAGGATCATGAAGAGAGATACAATTTCATTGAAAAAAAGTATATGTCATCATGAAATCATTGAATAAATTTAGTCATTTCATGTCTCAAAGTAAAACACTCATGTATGTGGTGCATTCGGGTCAAAAAATTTATGATTCAAGGAAAATTGAGTGATAAAAGAGCAAGTTGGATAATGAAAATTTAGTATTATGATGTTGAGATCAATCCTACAAAATTGATAAGGGGTAGAGCACTATGCCAGTAATTAGTAGAATCCACAACACTAGATATCAATCTATCTATTGAAGAAACAAATCCAACCCAACTAGAAGGAGAAATGCCACCTAACACATGGGTCACCTAGCTAATACATTATTTCAAATCTAATAAATTCTTGAAATGGTTGATAACATCCCAAAGGTTGAGGTATAGGCTACAATATAGAAAGTATGCATTCTGTATCGAAGAAATTTTGATAGGGTGTTGTTAAGATCCATACCTCCAAAAAAATATGAGGAGGTCCTCAAATAATTCATACCAAATTATTGAGGTCACATTACTCTAGGTAAACTATAATAGCCAAATTTCTAAGAGCAAGATACTATTGGCCATCAATCTTATCGGATGTATTCAAGTTGGTCAAAACATGTGACAAGTGTTAGAGATTCATCAAAAAACAAGCATCCTACCATACCACTTTAGCCAATAATTATAGAGGAACTATTTTAGCAAAGGGGATTGGATTTCATCAACATGATCAATCCAAATTCATCTGCTAAACATAAGTACATTGTAATAGTGACAAATCATTTCATGAAGTGAATGGAAGTTGAGGCCACTGAGCACATTGATCAACAAATAATCATTGAATTTTTGGAAAGGTTGATCACCAAGTTTGTAACCCCTACCACTATCATCTTGGACAATGGTAGATCCTTCATAGGTACCAAAAAAATATACTTTACCAAAAATTATGGCATCTACTAGAATGCTTCCTAAAATTACTACTCATAGAGAAACAATTTGGCTGAATCTACAAATAAATATTTTTATAGATAATCAAGTAGAACATTGAAAAAAATCCTATAAGCTGGCACCTCTTTCATGATAAAGCACTTTGGATAGATACGATAACTCCTATGAAATCCCTGAATACATCACCATATTCTCTAGTGTATGGAAAAGAGGTCTTTCTCACGATCAACCAAGAGATTTTGACACTTAGATTTATGTGCAAAATGGATATGGAAAGTTTTATACCAATGGAAAAAAGATTGACTAAATTAGTACAACTAGAGGAGAAAAATGAATAGGCATACAATAATTTATGCCAACACCAAAATATTATGAAATTTTGGTTTGATAAAAAGGTAGTTCCAAAAGTATTTAGCAAGGGTGACCTTGTCGTAAAATGGAATGCAGACTGAGTGAAGTTAGGAGCACACGATAAATTTAACTCCATGTGGTCTAGGTCATACCTCATTAAACATTGTAAGGATGTGAATGCATATCATTTACATGATATTGATGGCTAACTACTCCTAATCTTGATGAATGGTCAATACCTCAAGCATTACGCCTAGCTCTACTCATGCTAAAATTATATTGTAGCACCCTAAAATTGGCGCAGTAAAAATGCAATAATTACATTCACCTTAGTAAATAATTTAAAATTTAAATTTAACCTCCCAAACCGCCTGTTAACCACCGAGAAATCCATTTCCCCCTTTTCCATGCCATTTTTAGGGGTTTTTTTGACCGTTTGACGATATCATCGCCGATCAGACGATATCGCCCCAAATTTGACGATTTCGTCTGGACTAGAACGTCCAGACGATCTTGTCGCAAAACTGAATTTGCATAGTTGGAATCTATTCCAACGGGTCTCCAATCTAGGCAAAAGCGTGTCTGCGCCATTGGGACCCTCCCTCGTTGGAGATCTCCCAAATTGGGATGATCTCCAACCTCCTAACTACTCCCCCTAAGCCTATTTAATCTCTAAGATTTTCCCTCCCCAACCCCTGGCTGAAATTTTCTGCAAAGTGAATCCCTCTACATTAGAACATCCTAATCTTGCATTTGCACTAGTTCCACATCAATTTTATTGCAGGTACATCATTGTTTTTTATCCGGAGCCAGCATCCATCGTTGTCGATGAACCTATTCAGAACGGAGGCGATCCCATCAAATGCGAGATGATTTCATACTGATGCGAGACGATCTCGACTGCAGTCCACATCGAGGCAATCAATGCCTGGAGTTTGATTTTTTCAACTCTGTTTGTCATTTTATTCTGTAAATTAGATTATTTATTTAGTTTTTATGTTATTTTGCATTTGGAGTTCACCCATTTAGCTTAGATTGCATGCTAAGTTCATGATATGCTATTAAAGTACAATAATTGGCTTTAAATTATGTTCTTAAATATTGTTTAGTATTCATATTGCTATTTGGTGTAATTTGCCTCTGTTAGCACAATAGAATTTCTTGTATTTTGCATCTATTTTCTGTCTTGCAGGTCTCTGGCGAATTCGTCTGACGAATTCATCAGATCTCGGATGAATCTGTCAGTCTCAGATGATTCTGTCAGATTACAGACGATTCTGTCAAATTACAGGCGATCCAGACTGCTTCAAATGTCAGAATCTTCTACAGACATCCGGATCAGGTATTTTTCATTGTCATTCTATAAAATTCTCTGTTTTTTGCTTTCAAATCTGTTTGTTGTATTCATGAAAGTTGCATTTTCATGTAGTTTTAATTTATATTCATTCGGCCAAACCTAGGATATGAATGCTTAAGGTTAAAATGAACTCATCAAACACATTCCAAAACCTAGGCGTGGAAACTGCCGCTAAATGTTTCCTGGTGAACCCACCATCCATCGAAAAATCACCAAAATACACCTCCCTTGAGAGGCGGGACCTTCGCAAAGTCCTCTCAGTCCGAGGTATCGCAACATCCTTTTCCCATCCTCCTTCCGGGTGCGGATCCTATAGCCTGAAGGTAGGGATGCAAAAAATTTGGAGCGATACATATATATATGTATATATGGGCATGCACATAAGTTGTTTTTTCATTAGGTATCATGATGCAAATAATTAAAGTTATGAGTAGTGAGTTGAATTCCATTATGAAAAATATCCACACCAAGTTGCCATGCATGCACCAAAGCTCCATGTATAAAGTTGTTCATTAAACAAGGTAAGGTTAGCAACATGTAAAATTATCTAGATGGTAATTTCTAGTTTAATCTACTAGTTCTCCATGTCGACAATGATAAAAGTATGCTTTTTGCAACTGGGTAGAAGGTGCATCATAAATGAGATGTTTGGTGGAGATTCAAACTTTAGTTTAAATAGCATTTGTGCCAACTAGCCATGTTGTACCTAAAAGGCCCACATAACAAGAATATCATTAAAATATCTATAGGGGTAGAGTACGAGGTAATCTAGGTGGTAGTTTTGGTTGAATGCACCAGTTATTTATCCATACCAGAAGTAGCGTAGGTACACTTTTTGTGGTAGGGTAAAAAGTGCATTATAAATAATGCATAAGATGAGATTATGAATACAATCTACCAAAGATTGCTTATGCCCTAATAGATAACAATTTCATGACTATCAGGAGTTAATGTAAAAAACGTGTTTTGAATTGGCACGCACAACTAACACAAATTGCCTATGCATGAACATTCAACCAATGCCATTCATCAATGGTTCATGCTACCAAATATAATTGTTAGAGCTGTCTGTCTAAAAAATCATGGCCTAAGAAGATGTACCTTATTTAGTGTAAATTATCTTTAATGGTATTATCAACCTCTCCCTCCTTCTCTGGTGTTGAGCACTATGATTGAAGATAAGAAATACCTTCATTTTACTTTCATGTTCTTCATATCCATTCAACATAGAACTACTGAAATAATTTTTGGGTTAAGAAGCAAAATCCTAGTACATTCTATGGAAAAATTTGCAAAATATTCTCTGTAGGTGCTGTGAGACCGCTCAAATATTGATTCGACAAGAAACTGGATAGAATGACAAAGACAAAGGTTCCCAAAGAGCTAACTGATAGAATGGTGTGTGTTTTTGACACCATCATCACCATTAAATCTAAGTTGAATTTTTTTTGCAAGGTCTCAGAAGTCAAAGAAAAGAATTTATTGCACAACCACTTGGGGGTTGCACCTTGGTGGACTCAACTCAACCTATTTATGACAATACTGATACATCCCCACCTAGATTTAATTGATGTAATCACCAAATTTTGACATTAGTGTGGACATAGTCCATAATGAGAATCTACAACATTTGTTCTTTATAGATATGCAAACAATAATAAAATATTTTATGATTGAAGATATCCTTGTAGAGGAGCTTCTAAAAGGGAAACTCAAAAATATTGTTCTAGAGAAAAGAGAAAATTTTTGGAGGAAAATCCTAGAAAATGGCTAGCTAAAGTATTGGGTGGATTGATGAAATATTATATGGAAAAGCCTAGGAAGTTGGTAGAAGTTCATCTAAATATCCAACCCATCCTTTCCATGTTGGTGATTCTAATTGGGTTGCCAACATATGCCATTGTTTACCCATATCAAATAGGCATTGCTCATGTAGTGATAATAGTGCACAAGTCCATCAGACTAGACTAGGCTAAATATTTTACCAAAAACATTAAGGAGAAGTTGATAAATTTTAGTAGGGGGTAGAGGTAGAAGTTCACATATCCCTCCTACCTCACCTATATTTTTCTTTATTGTATGCCCCCCATGAAGCACAATGTGAAGATTCAAAAGAATTATGAGCAAGATCAGATGCACCCAATGGTTGATTGTATGCATACACTAAGGAAGACAAACTCTTATCTATAGTTCAATAAGAAGTTCCTATGACCCACTCTTACACAGGTTTATAGAGTTTTTCCACGTCTATATTATGAAGTGCAAGAGACCTTGAGAGGTCCCTGATGAGAAATTAGGGTTTGGTACTATTTGGAGGAGAGTATCGTTATCTGACTCTTCAGGTTCTTTAAATTCCCTTACTTGACCCTTCTATATCGTAGACTGAATATTTGGTTTAGAGATGTGTATACAAATCTATATCATCCAACAAATTCTAGACCACAAAGCAAAGAAGATAGTGAATTTTTGACTACTAGTGAAGTTTGGGCCTATTAATATGCGATAATGTCACATACCAAATGCTGGAAATAAAATTCTACCCTAACACTTTCAATAGTTCTTCATAGATGGAATTATAACCTAGACGACTTCCTTAAGCTCAAGATTACTAATATCAACAATAGGCCACCACCTTTCAAACACCACCCTAATGTAGAAATTGAGTAGTATAGAAATTTACCATAAAATTAGATGGTACCATTCACGTACTTGACTATGCACAAACACCCATAATGGAGGGCTTGTTATCTATACAACAAGGTGTTTGACCAATAAAGGAATGAGGAATAGTGAATAAGCCTAAAGCTCATCATAGAGGTCAATAAAAAGAATGGATGAGCCACATATAGAATCAAAGAATAGCGGATATTGTGATGTGAGAAAGACAAAACAAATAAGGCCTTTTTGGGTAAGGTTGATAGGGAGTTTAAGAAAAAGTTTTATGTTGAGTTCTTTATTTGGAGATAAATGATTGAGAAGGAATTTTTTTTTATAGTACTAAGTTTGTTGAAATTTGAAGACAAGGAGGATGAAAATATGAGGAAGAGTAAGAGACTCAAAGTGAGATTCAAATATAGGAGAGCCCAACTCATAAAAAATAAGTTGAGGAGGAAATCCTTCATTATTAGCATAAATAGGTTGTGTATACCAGGAGAGCTAGAGCTCCTAGGTATTTTGGAGCATAATAAAAAAACAACCCAGTCCCTAGTTGCAAAACTCAAAACCGAGCAGGAAAAGAAAAAAAATGAGTTCTAACAACTTCAAAGTGCATGAAGTTGGATAAAAATAAAAACCATTTCTACAGGAATCATGAAAGGATGAAGCAGAAGAAACAACCACCATGGCTCAAATTGAAAAGGGGAAGCAAGTGGTTGAGGAGCCATAAAAAGTAGCACAATAATGAGGTATGATTACTAAAATTTATTATTCTCTTAATGATCCTCTGTCTCCCTCTCCTCAATGATCATTTTTATTAAAAATTTTATAGATACACATCCCCACTCATTCCAACATTATGGGATGATTCTGGCTATCACCAACTTGCTCAAATGTGAGCATCCCAAATATTCCATTTTGTCTCCTCTGCACTTTGCCTCTCCCCCCATTCCACCTTAAAGTTCCCTATGAATACCTCAACCTCCATCATCATCTAATCCATTTATTACCCTACCTCTTCCATCACAACCATCTTCTTCACCCACCTCAATTTTTATGTCATTATCACCATCTCAGTATCTACCTTGGCCATATTCTCTACCATCCTTGTTCTTGGCATAGTAGGAATCATTACCTTTACCATCACCATAATTATCATAGAAGCATCAAGGTAGGCTAGGTGTTGTGACCCTATATCGAGTAGTGGTATTATACCCACTCACTCAACTACCATACTTCTTGGCCACTCCCATCATACCCTAAGTTATAGAAGAAGATATGTCAAATGTTTTCAACATTCTAAATATAGCGTAGGATAATCAAAACAAATGGGTGAAGGAGGAGTAGTAGTAGCTACATGATAATAAGGAAGAGGTAGTTACCATGACCCATGATGAATGTGATCTAATTAAAGAAAAAGGACAGGGTAACTACTCAGACTAAAGTGAAAAAAGGCTATCATAGAGACGAGGTGCGAGGACTAGTATTTTGGTATATTTTTTTGGTAAATTAATTTATTTTATTCAAAATGGGGCATTTGAAAGGTGCCCCAACACCTTGTACATCAGAAAACTAGAAAGGAACACTTAACTTTTAAAAGGAACACTAAAATTCCCAAAGGAGCACTAGAATTTCACAAGGAACAAAATAGAGAGGCATAAAGCCTAGAACAACCAAAGGAAAAATCCTTTGGGATGAAGGAACAAAAAGAGGAACAAGAACCCAACACCTTAGATCAAAACCTAACAAACTATCCTTCAGGCCAACGAAACAAACCCAGAAAGAGAGGAGCAAAACCTAGAAAGGAAAGAACGTAAATGCAGCAAGAAAATAATAGGAAAACTCAGAAAGGAGCTTCATTTTGCATTGAAGAAACAACAATAGTGTTTAGAGTAGCATCCTTCAGAGTGTCCTTCAGGTTATCCTTTAGAGAATTAAGACAAGCTTCCTTGGCGATTTCAACCACATCATCATATTTGACACCTCCTTTGACATCAGAAGGTTCTTCAATAGCAGAAAGTCTAGGAGTCTCATCAAAGGTGTCACAAAAGAACAAAAGGCTAAGATCATGGCGTTGTTCTTTGAGACTAACAATTGCTTTGCCAATGGCTGAATGGGTAGTCTCCAGGTGATCAATGGTAGCAGAAGTAGCTTGAACGACCAGTTTATGAAGATATTTTTCAACTAGGTCAGGTGAGTTGGAATGGTCCTTCGAGATTTTGACGAAAGTAGAAGGAGGGGTTTCAGTAGGTCTTTGTGCTTAAGCCTCTGGGAGCACCTAAAAATAGTATTTTCAACTTTGACCCTCTGGTATTTTGATATTCACACTAGAGACATCTCCAAAAAATCCAAGGTTGGATCCCTCTGGGAACTACACGTGGAAGTTTATATGCTTTTTGTGCAAGGAAAGTTTTTACAAAGTAAGTTAAAATCTATAGAGAAGAGGATCTAGATCCTGGAAGCCCAAGTAAGCAGAGAGAAGTTAGACCAGGATGCCCTAAATAAAAAGGTGAAAGCATTAAAATAAATCCTCAATAGGGCTCCCTCTAAGAAAGATCTGCAACAAAGGGATAAAAAAATTACTAGCCTATAGGGTGAATTGCAAGCAACATAGAGCGTGCTATAAAAATGAGATGCAGAGATCATCAAGTTTAGGGTCAAACTACAACAACCAGAAGAAGCCCTAACTTTTGTCCTAGCAAAATTGCAGAAGGAGAAAAAGAAGCCCCTTGGATCCATGATCTCTAAAGATTAGTTTAAGTATATCAGGTCTCACTATTGGAAGAATATAAAAGGTATAACTCTACGAACCCTCCTTCCTTTATTGGAAAAGTTAAAGGAAACCATCACAATATATAGAGAGGCAAGAGCCAAACTAGAGAATCAAACAAGGTATATGTTGTGTAAGTTCCTGCATGCAACAACAATAAGAAGGATGATCAAAGAAAGGGATCCTAAGTTGGAAAAATATTTAGAGAAGTATTTTGAAGAATGCAGGTCCCTTGTACTCTAGATATTCCATGTGATGGATCTATATTATAAGGGAGAAGAAGTTCTTATTGCCCTTATAAAAGAGTCAACTAAAATGGGTAAGATCAGTGGGGGAGTTAAATCCCTTGGCTCCTTAGGATTTTGGGACAACAACAAATATATTTATATAGAGAATAATATAAAAGAATAGCTTGAAGCTCAAGTAAAGGATAAGAGTGATATTGAAACCTTGGAGGAACTTGTGGTGGTTGACCAAGTGTTCATAATATTCCATAGATATTTCATCTTCTTGCCAAATTAGAAGAGATGGCTGAGAAATACAATGACCCTCCCTCTAAGGATCGTTACAGGTTAAAAAGCATAAATTGATGAGCTCAAATGATTCCTTGTTCCTCCTATAGAAACTTAGAACACAGTATGCCAAAGGTTGTAGATATCATTCCCTCAGGGGGACATTCATCAGGCTGAGTCCTCAACAGCTAGTTCAAAAGCATAGGTTCATCAAAAAGAAGAAATAGAGAGGGCACCATAAAATGCAGAGGGTAGCAATAAGTGTAAATAGGTTTTGTATAGTAAGTCCCATTAGTGTACTATAATAGTTCTTACTTTTGTATTGTTATATTATACTCCTATTATGAGTATGACCCTATGGCCTAATGGATAAATCCTAGGACTAACATTAGCACCAGTGACAGAAGCACAATAGGGTGTCATATGGTACTTCACCTAGAAACATGATGTAATCCAAACATCACTTTCAAAAGTGTAAATGATTTGAAGTATCCAAATCACACATAGTGCTCAAGTGCAGTAGTCGGATGGCAAGGATAAAGTCCCTAGACTCATACTATATAAAGGGTTCTTATCAAGGTATTATCAAAAAAGGACTAGCTAGAGAGAAGATGGTTGGAAGTGTGGTGAGTACTAAAAAGGAGAGTAGAATTTGCTCGGTAGCTAGGGTAGAATTTTCTCATGGGCCTTGCTTGGACCTAAACTAGCTAGTAGCTAGAGTAAAATTTTCTCATGGAGATTTAGTTTTGGTAGGGTGTCCTACACCCCTTATATATTTTTTTCTTCTCTCCCCCTTTTCTCCATAATAGATTAGTTGCAGGTGTTTTTATTCTGGGGTTTTCTTGCAAGCAGTGATGGAAGTCCCCTTACTACAATTTTATTTTAGATTTCTCTCCCTTGGCTTTTCCTAATTTTTGTCAGTGAGTTAGTTTTCTCTCTTTTTGTATTTTAGGTATTGGTCTAACTAACTGTGCCTTTTCCATTTCCCCATAGACATATATACAGAGCCTTTATAGTCCCCCTTATTCCTGAAAGTAGTCATTTATGTAGTCATATTGTCCATGTGATTTCCTTTGGTTAGCCTATCAAGATGATTTTGGTCCCTTTTTATACATGGAGTGTGTGCATTTGTCTGATCCTCCTTGTACTATTATCTATGTATTTTCTTAAATTAATAGCATCATTTGGGTCCTCTATTTTTCATAAAGCAAAAATCCCCTATGAGTCAATAAGAATGTGGGTAATTTTCCTCATGTCCACCTATTCATGCATTCAAGTAGAAGAGAAAGTTAAAAGTTTCAAGAAAATAACTAAGTGTTGAGCTTTGCAAAAAAGTGGGTAGGTTACAGAATCTTAATGTGTCCCAAAAACCTTCTACAGAGATGTGGAAAAATAGGCTAAATGTTGAGCTTGGTAGAAAAATGGACAACTACCAGACTTTGGATGGGTCCTAAAAACCTACCATAGAGGAAAGGGAAAAGGTTCTTGGTAGAAAATTAGACAGCTAAAGGACTCTAGATAGGTCACAAAATCCCATCATAGAGATGTGAAAAATAGGCTAAATGTTGAGCTTGGTAGAAAAATGAGTAGCTATCAGACTCTAGCCCAAAAACTTGCCATGGAGGAAAGAGAAAAGATGAAATTATAGAAGGGAACATACAACCTAGCCACTCCCTTGACATAAAAACATTCCTTGATAAAACATTATGATCATTAGTAACCGAATCCATTGTAAAAAACTATGTAGTAAGATGAGAGGCATTCAAATGGTCAGCTCTAAGTCTTTACAACTTATATGTAAAAGCATTTTTTTATTCAAGAAATACAAGTGGGATAATGTTTGACCTTTGTGTTGTCTCATGTAGGTATGAATATTTGCTTATTTCTATTATAAAAATGGTTGAATGACTTATCTATGATCTGGATTATATGTGCTTCATTATCTGGTTCTAGAATTTATTTTCAAGTAGATACAATTAATCCTAATTGAGAACCAAAAAATGGTTGGTCTGTTAGGTGATTTATTTAGTTTCTTATGGTTTAAGCTTATTAATGCATGTATTTTGATGTGGCTAAATCCACACCTCTATAAGTTCTATACTTAGATTTATTTCTTTTTTTCAGCATCATTTTCATCCCCCATTAGTTTCATTAGTAGTTATCTAGGACTCCCAAGGAATCAGCCTCCTCCAAAGATTGACCATAAATCTATCCATAAATTTAAGGTCATTCAATATTGGTCAAGGTTTATGGGCATACAACCTTTCCATAGGAAGATTTTTATACCAACAGTTAGATGCTAGTGGGTGATTTCAATACCACCTTATACCCCTTAGATAAAAAATAAGAAAACTATATAATGTCCAAAAGTATGGAGGAATTTTCTAATTTTGTTAACAATTTTGAACTACTAGACCTTGAACTGCAAGGCAACAAGTACACATGGAGAAATAAAATATTTGGTTCTTAGCTAATTTAGATAATACTTCATAGATTTTTTATCTCAAAGGGTGGCCTGGATTTGCTGGGAAATTCCTCCTTGAGTTTCCTCTCCAAAATAGGGTCAAACCATAACCCCCTATTGCTAGAAATTCTCCTAGGCAACTCAAATCTTAAAAGACCATTTAGATTTGAATCGATGTGGACCTATTATCAAGATCTAGAGCCCAAAATAGAGAAATGGTGATCCAAAATATTCTCAGGCCCTTTGATCTCCCAACTTGCTAAAAAGCTCAAATTTGTAAAAGTCAATCTAAAAGCTTGGAATAAATAAGTTTTTGGTCACCTTTAAAAAAAAAATGAGGATTTGAAATAATAGTTGAAGAAAATTGAGCTTGTGTAGGAATCAGGGTTGTGTAATGAGGATCTCAAAAGCAAAGAAAAATATCTACTCTCATAATTCCATAACACCTTGATAAGAGAAAAGTCCTAGAGATAGAGATCAAGGGTGCTCTGGCTAAAAAATGGTGATCGTAATACAAATTGTTTTCATACCACTACCCTCAAACACATAAGTTACAAAAAAAATTAGAGAAATTATCAAAGAGGATGGATCTAGTCTTGTGGACCCAAAAGATATCAAGGATGAAGCAATCAAATTGTTGGGTACCAGAAGTGAGTGTGATCCTGCTACTAAAATAAGACTATTGGCCAACATCCCCAACCTCATTTTTGAAGAAATAAATTCCATACTGATATCCTCCTTTGAGCCTAATGAAATCAAGGGGGCTATTTTCTCTATACCTGGTGAGAAAGTGTCAGGTCCATATGGCTTTCTCACATTTTTTTCAAAAGTACAAGCATATTATAGGAGTTGATGTCATTCAAGTGATCTGATGTGCAAAAATCTAGTTTCCTATCAAGAAAAGTTAATTTGATATTTTTGGTCCTCCTCCCCAAGAGTGTTGAAGCTAAGAAGTTCAAGGAATTTAGACCTATAATCATGTGCAATGCTATTTGTAAAATTTTGACCAAATCTATGGTTATGGTTCACAGGCTCAAACAGATCCTTCCTAAAATCATTTCTTCCAATCAAGGGGGATTTTTTCCAAGGAGATAAATTTTGGATGGAATCATAAAATTCCATGAGCTAATTCATTCAGTTGATAAGAGTGGAAAAGTTGGTATGTTTCTCAAACTTGACATGAGTAAAGCATATGATAGAGTCTCTTGGGGATTTTTGGAAAATGTGTTGTTCAAATTAAATTTTTATAATAAATGGATCTCTTTTATTAAACAATGCTTCTCTACCCCTATGTTCTCAGTCATTATTATTTGTGAGGTTTTAGGGTACTTTAGTTGCTCGAGAGATCTCAAGCAAGCTAACCCTCTTTCCCCCTGATTTTTCATTATTCTTGTTTAAACCCTTGGGAGAGCTCTAAAAGCTATAGCTATCTCCAAATCCATTGAAGGCATTAAACCTATTCCTACCATTGAGCCAATTACCCATAAGTAATTTATTGATGATACCATCCTTTCTACCTTCTCCTCCATTCCTCAAGCCTAGGAAATCAAATTTATTTTGAAGTACTATGAGCTATTTTTTGGGCAATATATTAACTTTCTAGAAAGAAAGTTGTTTTTCCTTAATACCCCTCCTAATAGGCAAAGAGATATTTATAGAATCTTGGGATGTACTTGTTAGAATATATTACATTATTTGATACATAAGAAGGTCAAGGGTTACTTAGCCATATGTCATAATAGGAAGATCAAAGGTCATTTATGAAATCTATATTATGGACTCCTAGTTCCATATCTGATTGTACAAGTTCTTTCAATAATAAAAAGCTCCATGCATTGTTTCTCATGTGTTGTGTAAGTTTCATTGTTGATTCTTTAGTTCATTATATTGCAATTTCATTATATTCAATCATGTGATTATATTCTTGTGAATTTCATATTAAGTATAAGGCTTCAAAAGCTATTAGTGGTATCAGAGCTACAACAAGATTGCTTGCATAGGATTTGAGTTGTAGTAATTGAAGAAAGAGGAGACCCAAGAAAAGATGTCCCATAGATGGTAGATATAGGAGACCCAAAAGAAGTGGTCCCATAGCTAATAGAGATAGGAGACCCAAGGAAAAGTGGTCCCATATAAGTTAGAGATAAAGAGGAGACCCAAGAGAAGAGGTCCCAAAATTGGTAGAGATAGGAGACCCAAGAAAGAGATCCCATATAAGCCATATAAGTCCAAGATAAAGAAAAATACCCAAGCAAAGAAGTCCTATTGTCTATTGAAGATTTAAGAGTAGCCATTAATCAAGCTTAGAAGAAGATAGAAGACAAAGAAATAAGAGCTCTAAAAAAAAGGTATTCACACCAAGTTTGGGATAATTGTCGCCATCTAACGACAAGCCCATTGAAGGAGGTTCCAGTAAATATTGAGGTCGAAATAGAAAGCATATGGAAGGTAAGTATCTTGAAAAAATTTGAATTATAGACATCAAAGGGCAACATTTTTACAAGGAAAGTGAAGGGCCATATGAGTGATATTCATAGCAATTCAATCTTAAGTATTGAAGCCACCTAAACCTACACTAAGATACAGGAAAGAAGCATCAGACATAGAGCTAAACATAGAGTAAATTTGTAGAAACCTAACATAGTATAAAATAGGAAGAGTCAAACATATCTCTAGAACACCAAACAATGCCAAGAGCAAAGGGATATCAGAAGCTAGGTTTATAACATAGGCCAAACGATAACATAAATAGGCAGAGCTAAACCAAAGCACCACCTAAGAGGAATAAACCAAAGCACCACTCAAGAGGAAGAAGTTAGAGTACCACTCTAGAGGAAGAAATCCAAGTGCCATCTATTTGGAATAAGATCTAACATCTTTAGGAGTATTA
Source organism: Wollemia nobilis (assembly GCA_028583015.1). Lineage (NCBI taxonomy): Eukaryota > Viridiplantae > Streptophyta > Pinopsida > Araucariales > Araucariaceae > Wollemia > Wollemia nobilis. Next base: position 3,453,478 of record JAQPPZ010001870.1, read on the forward strand.
GAAAGGATACAAAATACCATTTACCTGAGTGGAAATTGAAGGATCAAATATTGAGTTTGAAGCAAGTGAGAGACCTAAAATTTGAAGTGTGAAAGGAGTGTGAAGAGTCAAGAACCACACTCATGGAAACCTAAGAAGTGAAATTCCATCCAAAGGGTGCTCAAACGACACAAATTCATGCAACAAATGGAGAAAAGGGTGAAGCTTAACCATTTTGAAAGGAGACATCAAACATTATGAGTGCAATTGATTTTGTTAATGCCAATCAGTTAGAGTGGAGCAGAATATTTTCATTCAAAGAAAAGTTAAATGTTTTATATTGGAATGTTATCAAACATTAATCAAACATGTAATCTATTGAACAATCATGTTGACTTAAGGTAGGTGAATGAGCAGATATTGAAACGTCCATTAAAGAAGAGAAAAATGTTGGAGAGACAACGCCCATTAGAGAATAGTGCTCATTAGTAAGAGGAAATTACCCATTGGAATATGTTGAGGTATCATCAATTGGAGGTAGTGAAATGCCCAATATATTGGTCAGTGAGCAAAGTTGAATGTGCTAGAGGAGAATTGGATGTGCCAAGGTTAAGGTATTGAAGATTTAATTTAAATTTAAATCTTTCTAAGGTTCTAAAGGAGTAATAAGGTTAATTTTTTATTATTCTAAGGTTTAATTAAATTAAAGGAGAGATAAGGAACTTAATAGGAAAATTAAAGCCTTAGTTGTTTTTAATTGCAATTTAGAAATTTTGGAGTGATAAGTAGACATTAATATAAATTAATTTGAAGTTTTTTAAGGGGTTATTTGATTATTTGAATATTTTATTTTTCTAGACATATAAGATTTTGCAAATTATTTAATTGTGGAGAAATAAGGAAGTCTACATCAAACCTAGAAATATTAAATTTGTAAATATTCTTATTTTATTAATTTCTAATTACCTAGGGAGCCATAAGGAACTCTACATCTCAGGTATAGAAAAATTGAAGAAAATTCATTATGGATTATTGGTACATAGATTTTGGAGCCAGTAGACATATGACTGGGAACAAACAATGGTTTAACACACTACGAGAAAAATATGAGAAACCAGTTGCTATAGCAGATAGTAAGACTTATGAAGTAAAAGGAATAGGAGATGTTCTAGTCAATCTAATAAATGGAAAAGGAATAATTAAAAATGTCTTATATGTTCCTAGATTGACTACCAATCTTCTTTAGTTTCTCAACTTATGGACCAAGATATGACAATAGAATTCAAAGTTATCAATGGAAGAAAACAATGCCATATTATCAAACAAGGGAAAATGATAGCTTCAAGTTCCTATAAAGATAATCTATTTACTTTAGACACTACTACAAATTTGGCTCTTTCAGTGAAAACATCAGAGACTAAAGAACTTTGGCATAAATGTTTAGGACATATCAGTGCATCATCTTTAAACGAGATGGTCAAATATCAAATGGTAGAAGGAATACCAAAAATTTCTTGGGAGTCTACTATATGTCCAAAATGCTTAGCAGGAAAACAACATAGAGTACCTTTTGAACTTCATCAACATAGGTCTCAACAACCATTAGAGTTAATATATACAAATTTATGTGGTCCAATGAATGTTACTAGTATTGGAGGACATAAGTACTTTCAATTATTTGTTGATGACTACACTAGAAAAATGTGGGTATACTTTATGAAGTACAAATATGAAGCATTTGGTTGTTTTAAACAATTCAAACTTCAAGTAGAAAAGGAATCAGGAAATATTATCAAAACTCTTCGTTTAGACAAAGGAGGTGATTTTTTGTCAAAATAATTCAATTTATTTTTAGAAGAAAATGGAATAAAAAGACAACTTACTACAACATACTCACCACAACAAAATGGAATTGCAAAAAGAAGAAACATGTCTATAATGGAAATGGTGAGATGTATGATAAAATAAGCTCATCTTGATCATCAGTATTAGGAAGAAGTAGTCAAAATAGTTGTATACTTACAAAATAGATTGCCTACAAGAATACTCAAGAATGTTACACTAGAAGAAGTATGGTTAGGATGAAAACCGAATATTGAAAATTTGAGAATTTTTGGATGTAAATCTTATATGCATATTCCAAAACAAAAAAGGACAAAACTAGATGAAAAAACTATGTATGGTATATTTCTTGGTTATGATGATGAATCTGCAGGATATAGGATAATTGATCCAATTACAAAGAAAGTCTACATAAGCAGAGATGTAGTTTTTGATGAAAATATCAAGGATGAAGCTAAAGAATAGAAAAATGATTCAAAAATTCTTCTAAATTTTTCAGAAGAAAATTTATCAAATGAGGAGGCAGAATCAGAATCTCAAGATGAATAGAGTGAAAATATAGAAACTTCTACAATTTCCCAAAGGAAGGAACCAATATGGTTTAGGAATACACTCAAAGAATCAAATCTAGAACAAATGCTAGATCTTACTACTACAAGACCTCAAACTCGTAGTCTAAGAAGAATAAATAGAGGATTGCTAAGTACCATGATAGAACCAACAACAACACTTCAAGCATTAAATCATTCAAATTGGAAGGTAGCCATGGAATCAAAATATTCATCATTGCAAAAGAACAAAACATGGAATCTAGTAGAATTACCTCTAGGAAAGAAAGTAGTAGGTTGCAAATGGGTTTATAAGATTAAGTATAAAGTAGATGGCTCACTTGAAAAGTACAAAGCTTGATTAGTAGCAAAAGGATATACTCAAATAGAGGGAATTGACTATGAAGAAACATTTGCACCAACAACTAGGATGACTACTATCATAATAGTGTGTGCTTTGGCAGCACATCATGGTTGGAAACTTCATCAAATGGATGTAAAAAGTGCATTTCTTAATGGTGATTTAGAAGAAGTCTACATGTCACAACCAAAGGGATTTGTTGTTAAAGGTCAAGAACATAAGGTTTGCAAATTAAATAAATCCTTATATGGTCTAAAGCAAGCCCCTAGAGCATGGTATATAAAAATTAATAATCACTTGTTACAACACAATTTTAAATGAAGTCTATCAGATCCAAATCTATATACAAAGAAAGTTGGAAATGATATATTAATTCTCATAGTATATGTTGATGATATAGTGATTACAAGAAGCTCAAAGAATCTAATAAGTGAAGTAAAAAAGGATCTTGAAAAATATTTTGAAATGACTGATTTGGGACTTATGCATTATTGTCTTGGTCTAGAAATTCATCAAAATGAAGATAATATTACAATTACACAAACAAAATATGCAAAAAATTTACTTGAGAAATACAAAATGAATAATTGCAAGTCTAAAGATACACCTATGGAACAAGGACTTCAATTATCCAAAAATGATGAAACACCTTTTATTTCAGCTACAACTTATCGTCAATTAATTGGAAGTATTTTGTATTTAACAAATACTTGGTCTGATCTAGTTTTTGTTGTAAATTATCTTTCAAGATTCATGCAAGAACCAAGAGAGAGTCATTGGAAAGCTACAAAGAGGATACTACAATATATCAACAAAACTACAGATTATGGACTAACATATATGAAGAATGTTAAATATTTTTGTCTACAAGGTTATTCAGATTTTAACTATGTTGGCTCTATTGATGATAGAAAGTCTACATCAGGGTACATTTTTTATCTTGGCTTAGGACCAATATCATGGCATAGTAAAAAACAACATGCAGTAGCACAATCATCTACTAAAGCAGAATATCATGTAACAAGAGATGTAGTTTGTGAAGCTTTATGGCTACAATATATACTATCAGACATGGGAATTAAAAGAACTCCAACTCTAATACACTATGACAATCAAGGAGTACTAAATTTGATCAAAAATCCAATTATACATGAATGAACTAAACATATTGAAGCTCAGTGCCACTTTATTAGAGATCATTTTTAGAATCATCATATCATATTGAAGCATATTCCTACAAAATAATAGATTGTAGATATTTTCACAAAGGCTTTAGGTCGAAACAAGTTTTAGATATTCAGAGATCATCTATGCAGATCAAGAGAAGCTCATCTCAAATAATGTAATACAGGGGGGTGTTAGAATATATTACAGTTGATCATTTGTAATAGCTTACATTTAATTTATCAATCTTAGAGTAAATCAAGGTTATATTTAAAGAATAACAATCCAGTATATATTGTACCGTGGGGATCAATGCTAAGCTTAGTTTAGCTTTTTGTTCAATTTCAAGTGTTTGTAGAAAAATAAATAAAATAAATTAAATTGTGCAAATATGAAAACAAAATTATTCTAATAGTAATTGGCTATTAATGAGTTTAACTATTGATGAATTTAACTAATAATGACTGCCTACTGATGAGGTGATCTATTGGTGAGGATCCTCATGCATTTAGTTTTATTTATCTATTCTAAATTTTTACTTTATTTTATATTCTAAGGTTAATTAACTATTTCTAACCTATTGTAGGGCGAGATCTTAGGGACTGGCTATAGGAGTGGGCCTTGCCTCCTAGAAGACAGTGTAAGTATTTCTCCCCTAGTTTAATTTATCTTAGTAACTAAAATGTATAACTATTCCTAACATGATTTTATTCTATGTATGCAAGAATATACAGTTACAATTACATAAATAAAATTAAACGAAAAGTACAAATGACACAGTTATCATATGCGAAGAATGAAGTGCTAATTTTATTGCTGGTGATTCAAATGTACATGTTGGCACAGTTATTCAGAAATTTTCAACATTAGAACATTAGGCAATTCAAAATTAGCTATTTCTCCATTAGAACTTTTCAAATTTCTACCTATTTAATATATATTATGACTTGTACAATTTTTAATAAACTCTTCCATGTATTTTCCATATGGAGCTTGTGGGCTTATGATGTTATAACTATGTACTAACAAAAATAATCTAAACTAATACAATTCTTATTCTTGCTTGGACTTGGTAAATCTCTTGAATGGTCCAAGTGGCAATATGTAAGCTAACTTAATAAAGAAAGACTAAATTTGACATTTCTCAAGATATACAATATAATCAAATGTCCTTTATTGTAGGAAAAGGTTCAACAATCTTGTGTCTAAATCTAATAAACCTAACAATAGTTGGATTACACAACTTTATTCAATAAAGTAATAACGACTTTATTAATCACAATATCCCATGTGAAAAATACATGACAAATCAAATATTATGCTAATTGGAAATACTTGGCTACCATGTGAAAATGATGTGGCATGCAACGTTAGTCAACAAACTTAATCATCCTTTGGTAATTGCTAGTAAAAATCCTTCGGTAACTGCTGGTAAAAATCCTTCGATAACATACTTTAGTAGCTACCTTTTGTAATGTACTTTGGTAACTGTCTTTCGTAACATGCTTCAGCTACTATCTTTTGTAACATACTTCAGCTACCATCTTCTGTAATAGTAATCTACCACTGTTCTGTCACCATGCCTTAAGCTTCCTACATCCTTTGTTCTTACATCTATCTCTTTGCATCCAAGGTGTACCCAAAGCTTGTGCTAGCTGCATTTTTCATCTATGGAATATTCTTCAACACCTTGCCTACATAATTACTCATAACTCGGACGTATTTTACATAAAACAAACACATTTATCAGATTAAATGCATTTATCTTTTTAATGACAAATTACAAAAACATATAGTAATAAATTATATAAAACATATTATAATAATTAATTTAAACATAAGAATAAAACATTCTATTACAGAAATATATGCCAAATATTCTCTCATCATTTTCTCCTAAACTGAAATCTATGCATGTCCTCATGCATATGGAGAAATAAGACAAACAAAATATGATGATTTTTATACATATATCAGATGTCACCATCCAAATATTTGCAAATAAATGAAAAATTAAATTTTATCAAAATTCATATTGTATTTCCATGTTGTCTTTTTATAAAATTATTTGTAATTCACAAAATAGGACATCATAGTTATTTAAGAATGAACAGACAGACATTAGACATAATTTTTAGAAAATAATCATTGATACTAAAAAATGAATATTTTCATAAATACGTAAAATATAAGCCAACATATTACACAGTTCTTAATCAAAAAACTGAAGATAAAACATTCCAGATAATAACACAACTATACAGAACTTTATCAAAAAATGATAATAAAAAAATGATGTATCTTTTATACTATTTTTTAGAGAACAGTTCTATAAAAGTATATTATCAGAATGATTTCTTAACAAGAAAAAAAATATTCTTCAAATTATTTTCCACAATCTCATATAAAACATCAAACATTATCTGTGCATACTATTTTAAAACATAAAATATTTATATACAACATCATCAACATCAAAATATTTACGTATATGATTAAAATAATTACAAACAAAACATCAACATTCTGCAAATAATAATAATATATCAATATAAAATTCAATATGAAACAATTTAATAGTTTTTACTTTGCATTTCATCAAACTTGTGCTTGTTTGGTAGAGATTCGTGAAGATGGTTATCTCGGTTGTGGTAACCTGCATTCCCTTTTCACTTTTTGTACCTGTTCTTTGGCTTTCTGTTCACCCACTAGTGTCTCAACCATGACAGTATTGATATGCTCAACTTCATGAGAATATTCCTTCTACATTGCATCCTATATCTGAGAAGGTGGAAGTTCATCAACTGATGTAACAATATTATTTATCACTACGTTGATTTTTGGGGGCATCCCAATATTCAAGACAAGATTCCCTGGTGCGGTTCCTATCTTGGTGGGAGAAACCAATTTCTTAGGTTGATTTTGTTGCATCAAGATGATGAGCTGGTGGGGACTTTCTTCATCAAGGAGTTTAGAAAATTCAATGGACTTATTTGTATGGGCTGCTTTGTTGAAGTTCACTGATATTTTCTACTTTTTACTAGGTGTGAAACTTTTGTTCAAAGAAACATCGACCGATGGCAGTCGATTAATAGAATCAATGGGTTTCATCACCTTATACACTAAAACCTATTTAATAATGTATATCTGAAGGGTAAGGGCTCACTAAATCAGTTTAGAATGCTTTGTGAAATCCTCTCGTAACTTGTCAATTTTTATCTGTAAGACAGTATTTTGCACTTGAAGGTAAGACATAATTTCGATAGTCGATTCAGGTTTAGGTAAATCATACTCATGCCCTGATGTATCCTTTTTCTTATGAGTTTTGATAGTCTTTTTTTGACATATAATTTTTGATTGGGTTGGTTTAATGTTTTTAGCAGGTTGGCATTTACGTTTTGGACTGTCAGGTTCTTTCTCCTAACTATCGGACTCATGTTCATATTCAGTCGAATCATCTTCTTCAAACTCATTCTCAATGGATTCAAAGTACTATAGTAGGTTAGATTCATCCACTATCCAATTCCATGTAACTTTGACTTCATAAGCTTTATTTAAAACTATTAACTTAATCAGGCCGTAATGTGCAAGTAGGTGCAATTTAGATTTTTCGTGGGGATTTCTAGGCTTAACCTGTAAAACTATAGATTTTAATGATTGAAACAAGAAGGTAGATTGATAACACAGTCACTATTTTCAAAAAACTTCAAATTCATTAACATACGAAGATGGTAAGCCGTGCAGGTAAACATGCATCCTTCTAGGGTAAAGAACTTAATAATAAGGATGACTTCTTCTTGCTATAAGAGGGGGAGTGAGGAAGTAGACACACCCTTAATCCAACCCTCCTTATCTCAGATAATAGTACATTTCTCACCAAAATTAGCTACTAGTTGGGTAACACTTTTAGAGGGGGTTTTGTAGTATGGTAACCCTACTTTCGGTAGACCCAATATCTTAGAAATTAAACTAGGGTTAAGATCAAATTGAATACCTCCAACTTGGGTGATCATCCTATTAGGGTCACAATTTAGGATAAAATGTTTAGCCACCCCTTGGTCGTGTCCTCTAAATTTTGTGAGGGCCTCCCACCATCTGGCTCTTTGGAATAATTTGGTTACAAAATCACTAGGATTCTGGATTTCAACCGAGGATGGTTCGCTACATTTCTAAAACATAGAGCGAGGCATAGTGGATTTTAGGGGTTTTAGAGTAGAAAGGGTAGGTAGAGATTTTTTTTTTAGAAATTTTCAATATTTTATAAACTAAAAACCCTACAAATATTTCAATAATAAAATAAAATTTGTTTTACAATTTTGCAGAGTATTTATTTTCTCAAAAACGTAAAACAAAATTGAAATACTTTTTTACATAAAATTGTTTTAATGGTAAACCCAAAAAAATTATTGACAAAACCATTTTTAATTCCTCCTAATTCTCTGCACACCCTCTATGTTTTTACTTTAATATCCCTTAATTCATGTGTAGTAGAGAAATAAAAATGATTTGCGATAGTAGTAATAGTAAACATATTTTACCTATCGTTTTTGGTATTATTTCACCATCCTTCCTATGTCATCAATGAAACTATCCTTCCGCCTATGCAATTTTTAAAATTTTGAAGCTGGCCACCGTTTAATCAAAGAACTCAGCAATTTTAATAAAAAAAACTAGGAAATTTCACTCATGATCGAGTTACAGAGGGACATCAATGATTTGAGTATGTTGTGGCCATTCCACAACTAGCCTCAAATTTGGGGACCCACCTTAATTTTTTTTTTTGAGGAGTTGTAAATGTTTTCTTGTTTTGCTAGTTTGCTAGTGTTTTAGGTTGATAGGTTTTGTTAATTTTGATTAGTTTTGAAGTTTTCCTTTATTGTGATTTTCAATGAGTAAATTTTTTTAAATTAGTTATTCGATTGCTTTATTAAAAAAAAATATATTATAATTCTAATAAGTACACGTTTATTATAATTATGAAAATGAAACATTAAAAAATAATATATTAATATATATACATATATATATTAATAAATAAATCAAAAACTAAAAAAAAATAATAATAATAAAAAAAGAAAAGATTATATATATATATATATATATATATATATATATATATATATATTATAATCTAATAAATCAAAATAAAAGAAAAAGTAAAAAAATTAATAAACAAAGAAAGAAAAGATTATATAATATAATAGAATCTAATCTTTGCATGCTTGTCTGACGGTTTTTGGCTTTAAAAGTAGTTAGTTTAAAATTTTATTTTAATTTTTTTCTTTCTTTAGCTTTTAGTTTTATTAAGTTTAAAAGCTAATTAAGTTTGTCTTTTGGTGCAGGTAGTCCACGTGATTGCAAAAGTGTTGAAAAGGAATGTGAAACAGTTTCTATAATAGGAGAGATTCCATGACAAGAAGGTGCCAAATAGCACCAACCTATTACATGCACAAAATAAAGCAGTGCCATCATGCTTTTGGCTATTACGTAGCCAAAGAAGAGGGAAAACTTTGGAAAATGAAACAAGAAAAAAAAATAGAAACAAAAGGAAATGAAGGATAATAAAAGAAAAGGAAGGAAGCATTTCAAAATAATAAAAAAACAAAAGGGTTGCATGCAAGCCAAAACTAAAAACAGGAACCAAGGGTTTGAAGAATGGAAACGAAGAGCCTCAAGGGAAAACGAAGAGTTTCTGGAAACGAAGTGAAGGAAAAAAAAAAAAAAAATTAAATACCTCAGAAAATGCAGGAAGAAGGGTTGGATCTTTTGGGATTTTTCGGAGGAGGAAGGCATACCGTTGGGCTGATTTTCACCATTTGGAGGCCAACTTTGGGCTTTTTTTTTCTGCATTGTAATGGAATATTGAATATATTTTTGCAACAATTAATTGGAAATGTCTCAATTTTTATGCATTTTTTATGGTTAACTTGATTTCATTTTTAGTTTATTGCACCATTTTCCTTTGAAGCTCACATTGTATTAGATGTTGATTGCACGAAGTCGGGTCACTCTAATGCTAGTTTTATGCAAAATAATAATGCTTGCAGGGTCTATGGAGAAATTCGAGGTTGTAGCATTTTTGTTTTTTTAATTTTTTTAATTTTTCTTTCTTTTTACTAATTTTTTTTAATTTTTAGAGATTAAAATAAAAATCGAAAAAACATAAAATGATAAAAATAATTACATAGCCATGAAGAATGATGTAAAATCTATCATACGCAACAAATTCGGATTCATTCCGAGGTAATTTCAATTTTATACAATTTTTTGAAAATGGTTGTTTGATGCAGATTTTACAATTTCGGAATTTCATTTTTTCACATTTTGGAGTCAAATCAGATTTTTTCAGCTTCATTTTTTTACGTGCAAGCATAAAATAAATTTTCCTTCATGAAAATTTCAATTTCATCGAAGGGGGTTAATTTTATGACATTTCATAAGCTATCTTTTTCGGGGCCATAAGTGAACCTATCTTTATGAAAATTTCAATTTCATTAAAGAGAGGTGATTTCATATGTTACATTAAAAGGCTATTGTTTTAACACATTAAATTATTATTCTTTATGAAAATTATTTCATTAAAGAAAGATAATTAAATGACATTTTAAAGCCTATATTTCAAGGCTATAAATTATTATCTCTTTGTGAAAATTGATTTTTTTTTTGGTAAATAAAATTCTTCATTAATTATCGGGTTTTGCAGGTTAACCCAAAACCTATTACAATATCCAGCCTTCTGCTGAGATTGTAGATCCTAGTCATCCTTGAAACTTTCTTTCCAGAACTTGTGTTGAATCCCCTACAACACCTTACTAACAAGGCACACCCATACCTAAACATAACTGTAAACATTACTTACATTGACAGGAAATTAAAGTTTGGAACTTTGCACTTGTGAAACCTGGTTCTTGCCCATTTCCTATTCTCTATCGGAATCTTCCAAGGCCTACACCCTGTTACCTTTGTTAGAGTAATATTCCATTACTTGGGATACTTACCAATTACTCCACTAGGTAAAATAAGCTAGTGTATTGCATTACACTACTTAGGATTTATTACTACATTTATTGTAGTTTCTACCATATAGATATTTACTATCCTAAATATCTAATGGTAACTAGCCTAAATATCCTAGGGTAGTCAATCCTAAACCTAACTCTCTACCTAGCCTAACGCGTTTGTTAGCTTGGTTAGTGGGGAATTAGTTAGGTTTACTATTCATTGTATTATATAAAAATTAGTCTTAAACCTAATGTTTAGTTAGATTAATTTGATTATTATTTGATCTGACTTACCTTGCATCATTGGTATCATCGCAGTCGGGTGGCCTAATACGAGTTTCACTCATTCCACCCAACCTGGACCTGGCACGGTCTTTGAGGGCCCTACTGGTCCTCAGGACCTACACGGATCCCTAGGCGGGCCCGCAGGCCCACATCACTGGGCTGCCATGGGATACGACCCGCAAGCCTAGACAGATTTGACAGTATTATGATGTCCGACCTGTCAGGCCTGACAGGCTGACACAGGAGCACCGGCAAACGACCCAACTTGGGCCCCGCGTGTGAGGAGCCCCCTGTCGATGATCGAAGATTTTTTTTCTCTAGCCCGACCGTGGGACCCGAAGCCGACCTCCATGAGAGGGCAGGAGCGCCCTCCGTGGGAGGCCACGTGGCAAACCCAACCGGGAGTGCCTAGAGGGTAGGAGCACCCTCACACTCCCGGTCGAGCCCACTGACAGGGGGACAACCCTGTCAGGACTCCGTCCCACCATCGACGACCGAAAAGAGAGGGCAGGCATGCCCTCCTTATCCGGCGACCGGACCGACAATCGATGACCGACCACCTAAGGAGGGCAGGTGTGCCCTCCCCCAGGCAGTGACCAGACCGACCCATCGTTCGGTGATCGAAATCCGATAAGGCAGGCGACCCTCCAATTTTTGGCAATCGATAAGGTGACCATCGGTTGGAGCCAAGGTAGGAGCACCCTAGCTCAAAACGGGTGACATGTGGCACACATACCTAATAGACCACGTAGACCAAAATGACCCACACGCACCTGAGCATAGATCCTGAGGCACTAAGACGGACCACTCATCTGGTGACACATGGCGGCCAGACGTGACCTCAAGCATAGATCTCGAGGTGCTAATGTGGCACTGCCACTGGACTCGACCTAGATCAAATTAGACACATGGTGGATAGCCACTGGATGAGGGACAAAACTGGACATGTGGCAGACAACCACTAAACTAGGGATCGAATTGGACACATGGCAGATGACAGATTGGACACATGGTGGCCACGTGGTGGACAACCACGTGTGCCACCTGACACGTGGACTCCTCTGGCCATGCCACTTGGGCGACAACAAAAGGGGTCCGACAGACCCTGATTGCCCATAGGCAATCAAAGAGCACTGTGTGCTTTGTTGCTTTTAAGCAATGAAAAATCGCCCGCATGGGTGATGTGGGATAAATCCCACTAATTTCCCTGTCTCTCAACGGGGAAGCCTTCAAGGAGAAGGCAATGGCTTCTCCTCCCATCGGGCTAGCTAGCCCGACTGGAGTGAAGGCCAGCGCTAAGGCGCTGCCCGACGAGAGGTCGGGAGTTCGACTCCCGTCGGGGACATAATAAGGTTATTTTTTTATTTTTTATTTTTTTTAGTATTTTTTAATTAAAATTCTTAATTTACTGATAATTTTTGTTTTTTAAATCATTTTTTTAATTAAAGATGGTTTTTTAAAACTTAAAATATTATTTTATTAAGTTAATTAATGAAATTTACTAAATTAATATATTAAAATAGAAAATTTTCATACCTAAGGGCTATTTTTTTTGCAACCACACAATTAAGTGTTTTTCTTAGTTTTCTCCTTTCAAGGGGATAAATAGACAAGAAAGCAATACACTAATCTGTTGCATATTTTTTTTTGAGAGTTTTATTAAAACTTTGCTCCCAATTTTTTTTCTAATTCTTTGATTGGAGAGCACAAGTTAAACATCTCATGAAGAATAGACCCTGGATAAAGAAAACTCTTCTCAACCTTGTTAGTTTTGCAAAATCCAAGAGGGACAACATCATCGAAATTTGATTCTTTCTTGCATAAATAGCAAACAAGGAGACTGCATTTTTTTTTTTTTTTTTGTAAAATTCAAAAGGCAAAATGTGCATTTGTTTTCTTCGAAGGGGGATATAAGACATAAAACTGCACATTCTTTTTTGCAAAAATTTGAGAATTAATTGTAACCTTTGGTCCATCAAAAACTCAGTTGTGTGTCGTCTAGTTCTGGAAGCCTTCCAAATGCGGGTTGTGTGTCGTCTAGTTCTGGAAGCCTTCCAAATGCGGGTTGTGTGTCGACTTGCCTTGGAAGGAGTGCTCAAAATTGTTAATTTTGTAAAATTCAGGGGAGAAGACAACATTGTACTTCTTTTGCAAAATTGGAAAACAAAGTAGGAGACAAAAAAAAATATATCATTTTTTTTGCACAACACAAAACACACATTTTGTTGCAAAAATTAAAAGGGGCATTTTCGATTTTACTCAACACCTTTATTCGCAAATTAGGTGCATTTTTGGTTGCATCTGAAACCTAGGTGATAATAATTTTGTGGGCATTTCTTGTTTGATTGTTGCATCATTTTTTTTGCAACTATAAGTCATAGAATCAAGAACACACTCAACCCCAAAATTTCACAAATTTGTATAAATCCTTGCACAGATTTAAAGCCACAATTACTTGATATTCTCTCCTAAATCAACAAAACCCCTAATTCACTCTTATTTGTTTGGCTTAATTTCCTCAAACTTTTCATCCTTCTTGAAGGGAGTTAAGGCAGATGCCATTAAATATCTGTTTGAGTGAATTATATTTTGATACTCTCTTAGGGTAATCAAAAGAAAGAACAAGTTTTTGAAAATAAGGAACCTTAAAAGTAGCAATCCTTTGCACTAGGGGAGGATAATTCCTTTCTTCCTTCAAACATAGATTTTGATAAAAGGGAAATAAAACTTGTAAAGGCAATCAGAAAAGTCCAAGTCATCAACATTAAACCTTTTCTTTTAGACTTCATAATAGCAATCATGCTTGAAGTACTTACAATAATAAAGGACAAATTGGTGAACTTTTTTGATCAAATTGCCTAGAAAGCATAGTTTTGCACAAATTGTAAAAATGACAACCAAGACACCATTCAGTGTTGGTTTCAAAACAAGCAAAACTAAAATGGCAAAGGCACAACACAGAAGCCATCTTTCTTGTGAAGTGTCTCATTCTGATTCTGTTTCTGGTTCAAAGATAGCACAAGGAGTGCTAAATTGCTAAAACAATTTTGTAGAGGGAAAACACATGTGTCCCTTGGGCAAAAGCACCATTTTATCTCACTCTTCTTTTAGGATTCATAAATAGCATAAGTTTTTTGTTTGAAGACCTTGCAATAAGGGGTGCTTGTACCTCTTTTAGGCTTCATAAATAGCAAATTCTAGGTGTTTGAAGTACTTGTAACAAGAGGAGCAATTTTTTGTGGTGTACAATTGTCTAGGAGGCAATATTTGTAAAATCCTTCACAACATTCTTGTGTTGCACACTTTTTGCAATTGAGGGGGGATATCCATTTCTTTTCTTCACTATTTTTTGTAAATAGGGAATATGACTTATAAGGGTGTATTTTCGGCTTTGACCGACACCTTAGTCACACTTCCTTCAGAAATTAATTACACTATGTTTTGCAACAAGAATGGGGGAACTTATAAGGGTGCATTTTCGACAGCGACCAACACCTTAGCTACCTTGTATTTTGCAAATTCATATTGTAAATGAATAAACCTTGTATGAAGTGATCTATTCTACTACACCTAGTGATTGCAACGGTTGGTTACCCATGCAAATCGGTTTGATGATGTGATTACCATAATGACATTCATTGGCATGAATACATAGTGAGGAATGACCCACTTTTTGTTTAGGAGTAGCCAGAGCACTGTGACAGAGCAAAGAACCAGTAGATCAACATCTTCTTCACTGTATTGGGGCAGTTATATACTTCACCCAAATATTGTTGTATAGAGGTATATGTATGTATTACCCAAATAATGTAATAAGGGGGGATGTTAGAGTAATATTCCATTACTTGGGATACTTACCAATTACTCCACTAGGTAAAATAAGCTAGTGTATTGCATTACACTACTTAGGATTTATTACTACATTTACTATTTTAGTTTCTACCATATAGATATTTACTGTCCTAAATATCTAATGGTAACTAGCCTAAATATCCTAGGGTAGTCAATCCTAAACCTAACTCTCTACCTAGCCTAATGCGTTTGTTAGCTTGGTTAGTGAGGAATTAGTTAGGTTTACTATTCATTATATTATATAAACATTAGTCTTAAACCTAATGTTTAGTTAGATTAATTTGATTATTATTTGATCTAACTTACCTTGCATCAACCTTCATTTCCAATTTGGTATGATTTAGAGGGAAACCCCATAGTTATTACCAGCTCCATGGGGAAAGAACACCCATTCATCTTTCTCCTTAATGGGTAGGTTTATTTTCATGACTAATAATGTTTTCCACTTCACGTGGCACACCTTGTGTCCATGTCACCAAACTACCAACATCAACACCTATGTTGGCTAATTTGTCAGCTGACTTGTTGGCCTCACGGTACACGTGACGAGCCCTCCTATTCTGTCTTGCTACAAAAAGGATCCTTACTTCATGGATGACTCCCTCGATTCTCCATGGAGGTTTTTTTCCATTCGTTAACAGGTTGATGATGTTCATCGAATCACCTTCAATCATCAAGTTACCTTAAGTTGCTTGGGCTACTTGCAACCCTCTCCAAAGAGCTCTAGCTTTTGCTTCATTATTAGTTCTGATTCCCAATGGTTTAGCGAAAGCCTTGACCATATTTCCTTGATGATCCCTAATTATTCCTCTAGCTCCAGCTCTTCCCGGGTTCTCCTTGGTTGCACCATCAAAATTTAGTTTAAACCAACCCTAGGGAGGTGGCTCCCAAGAAATCCTATTTTTGGGATTGGGCAAAGGAATGGAAGGTTTGTCCTCAATATCTAAGGCCCGAGCTAATTGTTTTTCTTGGGGAGGAATTGAGTGGTTCTCATCCACTAAGGTGCTAAGGTTTTCTTTCGCAAAGACAATAATCCTGTTGAGGATGGTTTTTGGGTTGTGAATGGTATCCTTAAAGGATCTATGGTTCCTTTCTAGCCAAATCTTCCAGAGAAAATGATGCCAACAAATTTTCCATAGGTACTTAAGTTTTAGGCTAAAAAATGGTTGAGGCCATTGATGGAACACTTCGGATATAAGAGCAGACTTAACCCACGAGATCCTAAAGGCTTGGAAAATTTCATCCAGGATGGACTCCGCTACCGAACACTCCAGAAACAAGTGTTGGGTTGTCTCCCATATTGCCCTGCACATGTAGCAACGGTTAGCAATAACCATACCTTTGGATAACATATTGTCCATAGTGAGGATTTTTCCTTGAATCACCAGCCATGAAAAAAAGGATATTTTAGGAATTAAGCCTTTGATCCAAACCAAAATCGGTTGAAATTGTTGACCTTCCACATTGAGAAGAAAATTATAGGCAGTCTTAACTATGAATTCACCACTTTCAGTCTCAGCCCAAACAATGTGATCTTCATCCTCTCCAGAGGGAATAATTTGCTGAGTTAAAATGTTATAAAGATCTTCAGACTCCGCTTCAAAACCCTGTACTCTGATGTGTTTCCACCTATTGATATTTATATTGTACCACATATAATTTTCAACCTTCTTTCCAATATGCTGCTCCATATGCTCTTGAATCCTAGCCAAACGAGGATTCTGGGATAACTCCTCAGCTCTCGCCCACAGATCCTTCCAAAATTCTTTTTGTTGCCCATTTCCTAGAATCCATCTAAGACCTTTCTTGACAATATCCCTGCTCGTGAGGATTGCCTTCCAAAAATTAGACCCCCTACTTGCTAAGTTGTCATTAAGGAAGTTCACACCTTGGAGGTGTTTCCTCCTAACTATGGCAGTCCATTAATTATCGACCTTAGTCAATAACCGCCACACTTGTTTGGCTAACATAGTTGTATTGAGCTGAGCAACTCTCCTCAATCCTAACCCCCCATCAGATTTAGGTTTGCAAACCTTGTTCCAACCTACTAAATGGATCCTTTTCTTATCCTCAGTCCCTGACCAGAGAATTTTTTTTTGAAGCTGCTCAATTTTGTGATACACCTTACTGGGAGCTCTAAACACTGATAGGAAGTAAATGGGTATACTTTGAAGTGAAGCCATAGTTAAAACTGCTTTGCCTGCTTTAGATAACAGATGTCCTTTCCAACCTGCTAGATTTTTTTGGATCCTCTCCAGAACTATGTTCCACATTGATTCTTTAGGTTTCCCCGTAAATAGGGGAAGACCTAAATAGGAGGTGGGAAGGGATGCAATCTGACATTCCATGATCCTTGCTATGTTGTTTTGCCTAGGAATGGGGGTATTGGTGAAATAAAGTTTGCTCTTATCAAAATTCACTTTCTGTCCAGCCGCTTCTTCATACATTATGAGAATATTTTTAATCCTTCTTGCCTCAACCACAGAAGCCAAATTCAGTAGTAATGTATCATCAACAAATTGTTGATGTGTCACCGGGGTAGTTAGCGATGTGGCCTTGATACCTGATATGAGTCCAACTACCACTGCTGCCTTAATGGTTCTTCCCAAGGCCTCAACTACAATGATGAACAACATAGGACTTATGGGATCTCCTTGTCTTAGACCACATTTTCTTTGAAAAAAACCTACAGTAGACCCATTAACCAGAACTTAAAAACAAGGCTTAGAAATACACTCTCTTATTAAATTAACCAAAATTGATTTCACCAAAGAAGAATAATTTATTATTCATATCACAATATATATTTATCTTCATGATAAGAAGCTACATTTAAGGATCCTATTCATCATTTCATATTTATATTCATAAATAGATTTTATCTTTACTTTCATGCTTTAAAGTAAGATTTAATGCAAGGTAAAACTTGATTAAAATCCACTTAATAAGGAAAGATAAAATCTATCTTAAAACCCTCAAGATAAAATGAATTAAGGCACTACATCATGGTCATATGAGGGCCAATTCACATTTACTTTTTGTTTGGTTTCATGAACATTCATTAAAGTAGCATGGTAAAATAAACCAACACATGCCCCTTGTTTACAGTTACTTGCAATCACTAAGGTGTTCCAAGCATTAAATTGATATATTGTATTTGAGATTACTAATACACATAATGCAAATGCTAAGATAGCGGAGACCTTGGAGAAGTTGTTTGATTAACTTCTTTGCAAGAGGGGATTTTGGAAACAAATCCTAAGGGAGAGTGCAATTTCACAATTGGGTGAAATTAACACTCAACAAGTCACAATTTAGGATAAAATGTGTAGCCACCCCTTGGTCGTGTCCTCTAAATTTTGTGAGGGCCTCCCACAATTTGGCTCTTTGGAATAAATTGGTTAAAAAATCACTAGGATTATGGGTTTCAACCGAGGATGGTTCACTGCATTTCTGAAACATAGAGCGAGGCATGGTGGATTTTAGGGTTTTTAGGGTAGAAAGGGTAGGTAGAGAATTTTTTTTTTAGAAATTTTCAATATTTTATAAACTGAAAACCCTACAAATATTTCAATAATAAAATAAAATTTGTTTTACAATTCTGTAGAGTATTTATTTTCTCAAAAACGTAAAACAAAATTGAAATACTTTTTTTCATAAACCTGTTTTAATGGTAAACCCAGAAAAATTATCGACAAAACCATTTTTAATTCCTCCTAGTTATCTGCACACCCTCTATGATTTTACTTTAATATCCCTTAATTCATGTGTAGTAGAGAAATAAAAATGATTTACGATAGTAGTAATAGTAAACATATTTTACCTATTGTTTTTTGTATTATTTCACCATCCTTCCTACGTCATCAAAGAAACTATCCTTATACCTACACAATTTTTAAAATTTTAAAGCTGGCCACCGTCTAATCGAAGAACTCAAAAATTTTCATCGAAAAACTAGGAAATTTCACTCATGATCGAGTTACAGAGGGTCATCAATGATTTCAAGCGGCTCACTACGGAGGAGATAATTTAGGTTAATTTTACTTTTCATGGTTACATGTAGAGATTGTATATCATCAATTACCCCTATCCAATGGTGGAGACTGGTCTAAATCCTATTGACAACGAGAGATCATTTGCCCTAAAATCATCGATAATAAGAAATGCTTTTAGGTTTGGCAATCTTCGTCCATCGATTTGGATTTTAATCGATGGTCTGCACTTGAATCTGTGTCCTGATGCGTTATTCGCCAGTGAGGGCCATGTGTCGATGATCATGTCATTCCTACAAAACTTCTAGACCCATCATGTTTTTCCTTGCATCGTGACCCTTCATTTAAATTTCAATCAAGGTTTGATATTGCTTATTCCTGTCATCTTTTGCAATTGGCAGAGGAAATCCACCTGTCTCACCATAATATGGGTCCTTGGGCGGTCATTTTCTGCTTGGCGCCAACCCTACCTACCACCTTGCATGGCGAGGTGGATTTTACCTACCATATATTATAATTTTGGTCACCTAATAGATAGAATAAAAACATTATTTTAATTATTCCTTTATGCCATGTTTCGTCTTATGTGGTAATTTATTTTCGATGCATCTAAGTAGATTGGTCCACGTTCTCGTTTATGCACACACTCCAATAAAACATCGTCATTCTCATTTTTAACCTCGAGAATGCTTGTGTCTTCAATAAGGATTTTAAATTTTAATCAGCACTTGGCATCCGTTTACATGGTCACATCATAATAGGTGGCTCGTGGCACTGGCTAAGTGTACATGTCATTAAGAGGGATTAATTTTTTCTTTTTTTTTGTCTTGTCCCCCTTAATTGATTTAATACATTACCACCAAGTTTCCCTTAAAGTCTTTGTTGGCGCATCCTTATTACTTGTCCTGGCATTTCTTGAATTGCCACGTGTCTCACTTTGCCTAGCTAATTCTAAATTTTGACACTTAGAATATTTCATGATATATATTTATGGATGACATCTATAGATGATGCTAACAGAAGATTGTTACTAATGATACCTACAGAAATTATTTACACAAAATATTGTAACTAATAATATTTACAGAAAACACTTACGTAAGACTTCTACAAAAGACCTATATGGAATACATCTATGAAATACATCTATGGAAGACACCTACAGAAGATACCTACTGAAAATCTCTATAGAAGACATCTATGAAAGATACCTATGAAATATACCTATGGAAGACACCTATGGAAGATACCTACAAAAGACATCTACGAAAGACATATATAGAATATACCTATAGAATATACGTACGAAAGGCATCTATAGAAGACATCTACAGAAGACGTCTATGGAAATATAATTTCTAGAGTTTGAGATAATACTTTACCTATTTCTCCCCCCAAACTGTATTGTGAACTTTATATACCTCTATTTATCTTCCCCCCAAACTATAATTTTGGCTATATAGTCAAAACAATATGAAGGGTGTTTTATTTATATTGATCGATAATATAATAATAAGTTTTATTTATGGGGGTTTATTATAATTTTTTGGATTGTGCTTCCTAAATTTCATTAAGGAGTAACCAAGTGAGAGAAATATAATGATTATAAAGCATGATATCAATCATTAATGTATACAAAAATAGATATTTATCAAATACTTGGAGTATTTTCAAAAAATGGAATAGAAATTCAGATGTTATGATGGCTTCTGTAAAAATATACAAGATTTTGAGAGATGAAAGCCATATTTTGGTAGGAGAAAATGAACTATAAGAATTTGCTTCTGAATTTTGCCTACTCAGGATAATCTAGAGTTATTTCTCAAAAACTTAAAAAATCTTAGTGATTTTTAAAAAATTTCATATATTCATTTCACAAATCATTATGGTGTTAAGGTTATCCTAATGTTTTCAAGCTTCCTCAAGGACCAACTATGTGTGTAGTGAGTATTCATTTACCATTATGAGTGAGGATTAAGTAACAACAAAGATCACTTATGCCAACAAGCTAGTTTATCTGTGAGTATCCATAGGTCTTGTCCAGACTTAGTGCTACTTAGTAAGGATACTTTAATGGAGAGTACCCCATGGTGTTCAATATACTAATAATTCCATGAATTCAATCTCTTCTACCCTTATTTAACTTTTCTTTGGGATACTTGCTCATTTTGAGAGGGAAAAAGGGATTTTTATTGCTTTTTGGGGTTCTTGACTATTTTTATGAGAATCAAGAAGATACTTTTTTGGGATACTTGCTCAATTAGATGAGGAGCAAGGGAATGTTTTTTTGTAGTAAGAATTTTGGGAAATTGGATTCCCAACCACTCTATCAAAGTCCTGATGGGAATTTGATCATATCCTTACTATTCTTCTTTTATTTTTTTCTATTTAGGGATGAAAGGGCAAGCTTTTCCTTTTTCCAATTTAGTAGTACTATAGACCATGCACATATATGGATAAGCAAGGGAAAATATTCACTTATGGCAATAGTAATGCATGAGTCAATCTCTCCACATCTCACAATATTTTTATATGTTCAAATATGCGTAGTCCAAGAAAAATTTTGATTGACTAGGAATAATTTACAACATCAAAAGATTGCTTGACTTTCAATGAAAATTGCTCAAAACACTAATGCTATTTGAGTAATTGAAAAACATCAAAATTTTATCTAGCAAACAAAGTATTATGCAACATATAATAGTCATTTATGCAACATATAATAGTCATTTCCTACAAGCTTTTTAAAGAATTACCTTTTTGGCTATTTTTGAAACATTAAGACTAAAAATTGAAAAAGAATAAGATAGAAATCTGCAAATATAGAAACTTCATGATGAAACAAAGGAAGCATAGTATTTTTTTATATTAAGAGAGAAATTTTTATTCAATAATGGTTGATTGCACTTCATAAATGCACTGCATTTCGGCTTGCTACTTAATATGGTGTATGAATTCCTTATTAGATAATGGCTTCTTATAAATTTTAAGCCTATGGCCATTTACTAGTAGTTTTCTTGTTGAATCATCTATAGGCTTAAGTTTGACTGTACCATTTTTTGAATATCTCTTTGATTTCATAGGGTCCTAGCCATATGATCCTCAGTTTACCTTGAAATTCTTGGTAACGAGAATCAAACAACAAAGCCCAATCTCATGATTTGAATGTGTATGGTAAAATGTGTTTATCATACAATTTCTTTCATTTTTGTTGGGTTATTTCAGTCCTATGTAATACCTCTAGTCTCCTTTCATCTAGAATATTTAACTTTTCTAGTATAGCTTTTTGCACCTTCTCAAAAATTTACATCAAGTTGTACCGTTGTGCGAAATGTTTCTATCTCAAATTCTATGGGCATGATAGCTTGTTTTCCATAGACCATTTCATAAGGTGATAATCCTGTGGTGGTTTTCCAAGTTGTATTGTATGCCCATACAACTTATTTTAATCTCTCAACCCAATCACCCCTATTAATAATTACAATTTTTGTAATGATCTTTTCAAGTTCTTTGTTCATAATCTCTACTTGTCCATTGGCTTGAGGTTGGTATGGTGAGGTTTTATTATGTTTTATTTGATAAGTATCAAAGAAATATTCAATAAATTTAGAGATAAATTGGGTTCCATGATCTGAAACTAACTCTCTAGGTGCTCCAAAGCATTGCATAATGTTTTCATAAAGAAAATTAGTGACTGGTTTAGCTTGCGCTCGTGGTAAAGCTTTAACTTCAACCCACTTAGTAACATAATTTGTACACACAAGTATGTGTTTATTACCTTTTCTTGGAGGTTCTATTGGTCTAGAAAATCCAATTCCCCATTTCTTGAATGGTTCAAATACTACTTGTGAAACCAAAGGTATTTCCATCAAAGAAGTAGGTTTACTAGCTCTTTGACAAGCGTCACATCTATCAAAAAATTTATGGACATATTTATTCATGGTAGGCCAAAAGTAATAAATTTGAATTATTTTATTGACTATTCTTTGGGTGGCATAATGGCCTCTATAGGGTTCTTCATGTGCTACCCGATGATGTCATATACATCATATTCTTGCACACATCTCCTAATTACTTGGTCAGAACATCTTCTAAACAAGACTCCGTGAATCCACATGTAAGGAATTTTTTTACGCATCAATTTCCTACGCTCATGCTATTAGTATCACAATGACACTGAGAGGGGGGGTGAATCAGTGTAGCTATTTAAAACTTAAATCTTCAACTTTTAAAGCAAAACAATGAAAACTTAAAACCAAATAAAGCAAATACAACAAGAGAGCATCACACAACACAAGATGTATCGAGGTTCACCGATTTGGTTACTCCTCAAAAATTGACTGTTTAGACTCCCATCCAAATCTAGCCTTTGCAAAGCAACAACTTTACAATAAATTTACCAGCACCCACTAGAAGGAGCACCAACCCCTGATTTATTTGCACTAACAGAAAGGAGCACCAACCCCTGATTTATCTGCACCAACAGAAAGGAGCACCAAACCCTGATTTATCTGCACCAACAAAAATGAGCACCAACCCCTGATTTACCAGCACCAACTGGAAGGAGCACCAACCCCTGATTTATTTGCACCAATAGAAAGGAGCACCAAACCCTAATTTATCTACACCAACAGAAAGGAGCACCAACCCCTGATTTATCTGCACCAATAGAAAGTAGCACCAACCCCTGATTTACCAACACCAAATGGAAGGAGAACCAACCCCTAATTTATCTGCACCAACAAAAAGGAGCACCAACCCCTGATTTATCTACACTAATAGAAAGGAGCACCAACCCCTGATTTACCAACACCAACTGGAAGGAGCACCAAACCCTGATGCCAAGAACCAACTTGGACTTCAATTTTGAAACTAGAAGATTGACATATAAATGCCTTCACTTTTATAAGACCATGACTGGTTTATTGCTTACTCAACATCGCCCACAATTCACATAACACACACCCTTCTCGCTCGCCTCTCACACGCCTCTCGCTCTCCTCTCACTCTCTTCACATGCTAAAATCCCCACTTAAATTCTCCAAGTAGCACTCCTTTTATAACAATCCTTTCTCTTTGTAACTCTAGTTGTAACTCCTTTCATTTCTCATATGCCACTTGTCAATTGTAACACCTTCTTTATGTAACTCCTTTTGTATATATAGAGTAGGCATTTCGTCAAACACGTTACATGCAACGAATTGACACCATATTCTCCTACCATGATTGTTCATCTTCTCGGTCATGACTATTCATTTTCTCCTTTGTGCATGCATGCATTTTGGTTTCCAAAAAAGCTTTTCATTTCTATTTTAATGACTGTTCGTTTTCTCCTTCTTCGACTTTTCGTTTTCTCCTTCTTGAGTCGCAAAAATGCGACATGTTATGATATCGTGACACTTTTGTTACTCTGCCTGCCTGCCCTTCTTGAGTCATGAAAATGCGACATGTCACGATATCACGACACTTTTGTTACTTTTCCTACCTGCCCTCTTTGAGTCGCGAAAATGCGACATGTCGCGTTATCGCAAAACTTTTTCTTTCTCTACCTGCCTGCTCTTTTTGAGTCGCGAAAATGCAACATGTTGCGATATCGTGAAACTTTTTCTTTCTCTGCCTGGCTGCCCTTTTTGAGTCATGATAATGTGACATGTCGCGATATCGTGACACTTTTTCTTTCTCTGCCTGGCTGCCCTTTTGAGTCACGATAATGCGACATGTCGCGATATCGCAACACTTTTTCTTTCTCTCTCTTTCTCTTTGCTTTGGCCCCGAAAATACATGTTGCGATATCGTGACACTTTTTCTCCTTGCTTTTTCTCTTTGCTTCAGCCCGTGAAAATACAACATGTCGCGATATCGCGACACTTTTTATCCTTGCATTTTCTTTTTGCTTCAGCCTATGAAAATACAACATGTCACGATATCACGACACTTTTTCTCCTTGCTTTTTCTCTTTGCTTTGGACCGTGAAAATGCAACATGTCGTGATATCGTGACACTTTTTCTTCTTGCATTTTCTCTTCTCTTTTGGCCACGAAAATGCAACATGTCGCGATATCACGACACTTTTTCTCCTTGCATTTTCTCTTCTCTTTTGGCCCCAAAAATGCAACATGTTGTGATATCGCGACATTTTTTCTCCTTGCATTTTCTCTTCTCTTTTGGCCACGAAAATGCAACATGTCGCGATATCGCGACACTTTTTCTCCTTGCATTTTATCTTCTCTTTTGGCCATGAAAATGCAACATGTCATGATATCGTGACACTTTTTTTTCTTTGCTTTTTCTCTTCTCTTTTGCATATGGGCCACTTCGGTCTTCTTGGAAAATATGCAACAACCTGTAACAACTTCACCCAATCATCAAAGACATCCTCATAAGCATTTAACATCACTGTACATACTCTGAATAACCTCTGAACTCTTGTCCACTGCATCAACCGATCTATCTGACTGTGTTGACAACAATGACAATATTGTCATTGCACCTTGCTCAACAATCTCCCCCTTTGGAATTGTTGGCAACACACGTGCAATTTCCTGTAACTCTTCTCCCCCTTTGACAAAAATATCAAAGGGCTACTGTAGACTCCCCCTGAGTCCATGCACAACATTCTCAGGCAAAAATTATTATACTTGGTAAAAATCACAAACATGAGCAAAAATATAAACAAATACACAAATGCTTCCCCTGAGAGTGTGGTACCGATAGATAGTAAATTCTTGGGAAATGTGACCACTCCCAATTTATTGTGAAGGTACTCAAAGACTTCCTTGGGCAACGGTTTTATGAAGATATCCGCTACTTGCTCTGTTGTTGGAACAAAATCCAACTTAACCTGACCTTTTGCAACTTTCTCCTGCGTACAACACATTGTCACTGCAATATATTATGCCTCTGCTATGGATAAGGAGACTGACTCTTGTTTCTTACTGTGCCACAAAACCAACCTATCTCCAAGATAGAATGCACCTCCACTGGTACTCTTTCTATCATAAATTCTTCTTGGAGAAGCACTCTAATATCTACTCGTCATATTATAATTCCTATTGTACCTTGCTTTTACTTATTTAGTATAGTTTGATCAACACACAACTCTCAGCTGCATAAAAGTTACTCCCAAATAAAAAATGATCGACTCTCCAGGAAGCCTGTGCATAATTTCTTCAGCATTTTGACTGCCACCTCCTCTATGACTGACGACTTTGCCTCGCATCCGTTGTGCAACTCAATGTCTCTGGTTTCTAACGGTTGCCATGAATGTTTTCATCACCTGCATAGGTATTGACAATGGACCATTACATCTAGAGTCGAAGCTTCAATTTGTGCGTAGTCATCAAAAATTAGTATTCTACTTCTTGCTAGGGCATATGTCAGGGCTACTCAATGTCTTAGGCGAATGTTCTTCATGCGATTCCAAGGACCATTTCTCCTCGCTGCGATCAAGGGATTCCTCGGGCAATATCTCGCATTTCTCAAATAATACAAGACTTTCTTAGGTGCATAGGCATCTTGTCCTCCTTGGCACTTCATCGGTGCTATTCTCTCAACATCGCTGCCTTACATGTGCCACTTGGCACTCTTGACCAACTGGGTGCTAGTGCCACTGTTTGCTTTGACTCTGGCATCTCTTTGATAATGACTACTTCTTTAGAGAAAATTAATGCTCTCTTATTACCTCCACAAACAACTACATGAACTGAAACACACTTTGACAACTATACGACAACTCCCCCTGACTACTTGCCTTTCATCCTCAGATAACCAAACAACATAGGAGCATTAAAATAAAACTTTGAGATTTCTCCCCCTGAGGATGTGCTACCTAGAGCTGCTTAGTGCAATAGAGGAGTAGTCTCCTTCAGTCCAAGGAGACACGATTTCCTATCTTCTTTCTTTCTCCAACCTTTCTTGAACTTGGGCTTGAGTTTTTCAACTACATCCCTATTTTGAACCTTTTCGTGAACTTGAACATTTATCTTGGGTGGTTGTCTCTTATGCATCCTTGATGGATGATTATTTTCCTTTCTTTGATGCACATGGTTTCTTCCCTGTCTGTGTTGCATTCTTTGCGTCTGATGAAATCTACTATCTTGCCTTAGATTAGATACAAAATTTCTTGGATAAAACCTTGCTATGTGCCCATGACCATTACATTTAAAACATTACGCATGGTGTTCAACCGGAATAACAGATGTATTTCTACCAGCATAACTCTTTGATCTATTATTCAATCCATAATAAATTTCCTTGTGACCATAATGGTTGCATCTAAAACAATAGCCATTAAAATAATTATTATGAATAAAGTGAGAGTGATAGAACCTCTTTTGTTGTGGTTGCTTTGCTGTAGATCTCCTTTGAGATTTTCTTCCTTTTGAAGATTCAGCTTCAAGATTTTCTTGCTTTGATCCTTTAGCAATGGACTTCTTCTTCTCTACATATTTAGAAGATGAAGGTTGTTCAGCTTCACATCCAAGACCAAGCTTACACATGGGGCTTCTTTGTTGCCTTATCATTTTATCTAGAAACTCTGTGCTCTTCTCAAATTTGAGATTTGTATTGGCCTCTTCTAGTTTTTTCCTCAATAAAACAATATCCTCTTCTTGTTTGCAGCAAACAATCTCTTTCTCATTGATATGTGACCTGAGAGTTTCTTCAATCCTTTTGGACTCTTCTACTTGCAGCTTTAGATCACTAAAAACTTTTTTAGATTCCTCTTCACGTTTGCTACATACATCGACTTTATCATCCAGGTGTGACTTCAAGGCTTCTTCTATTTTCTTGGCTTTATGAATTTGTAAGAAGAGATATTTGATCTTATCCCCATATTCTTCCAACTTCTTGGACAGTCTTCTGTTCTTTTTCCTTTCTATATTCAACTCTTCAAGTACTTCAAGCTCAAGGTTTTCATCACATACTTTAGAATTCACTCCTATCTTTTCTAGTTCAATTTTCTCTTCCATAGGAACTAAAACTGACTGAGATGCCTTATTGGAGGAAGATCTATTCTTCTTACCCATTGTG
Organism: Wollemia nobilis; assembly: GCA_028583015.1. Classification (NCBI taxonomy): domain Eukaryota; kingdom Viridiplantae; phylum Streptophyta; class Pinopsida; order Araucariales; family Araucariaceae; genus Wollemia; species Wollemia nobilis. The sequence goes on from JAQPPZ010001870.1 coordinate 3,481,532, forward strand.
TACTAATCCAAGATCAACCTTAGCTGATTTAGCCTGACAAGGGAAACTGGCTCTGATACCAATTGTTAGTCTCACAATGACACTAAGAGGGGGGGGAGGGTGAATCAGTGTGCTCTTTAAAACTTAAATCTTCAACTCTTAAATCCAAAACAATGAAAACTTAAAACCAAATAAAGCAAATACAACAAGAGAGCATCACACAACACAAGATGTACCGAGGTTCACCGATTTGGCTACTCCTCAAAAATTGATTGTTTGGACTCCCATCCAAATCCAACCTTTGCAAAGCAACAACTTTACAATCAATTTACCAGCACCCACTAGAAGGAGCACCAACCCCTGATTTATCTACACTAACAAAAAGGAGCACCAACCCCTGATTTATCTACACCAACAAAAAGGAGCACCAACCCCTGATTTATCTGCACCAATAGAAAGGAGCACCAACCCCTGATTTACCAGCACCAACTGGAAGGAGTACCAACCCCTAATTTATCTGCACCAATAGAAAGGAGCACCAACCCCTGATTTATCTGCACCAACAGAAAGGAGCACCAACCCCTGATTTATTTGCACCAAAATAAAGGAGCACCAACCCCTGATTTACCAGCACTAACTAGAAGGAGCACCAACCCCTAATTTATCTGCACCAACAGAAAGGATCACCAACCCCTGATTTATCTACACCAATAGAAAGGAGCACCAACCCCTGATTTACCAGCACCAATTGGAAGGAGCATCAACCCCTGATGCCAAGCACCAACTTGGACTTCAATTCTAAAACTAGAAGATTGACATATAAATGCCTTCACTTTTACAAGACCCTGACTGGTCTATTGCTTACTCAACATCGCCCACAATTCACACAACACACACCCTTCTTGCTCACCTCTCGTGTGCCTCTTGCTCTCCTCTCGATCTCTTCATGTGCTAAAATACCCACTTAAATTCTCCAAGCAACACTCCTTTTATAACAATCCTTTCTCTTTGTAACTCCAGTTGTAACTCCTTCTTTCATTTCTCATACGCCACTTGTCAATTGTAACACCTTCTTTATGTAACTCCTTTTGTATATATAGAGTAGGCATTTCGTCAAACACGTTACATGCAATGAATTGACACCATATTCTCCTACCATGACTGTTCGTCTTCTCGGTCATGACTGTTCATTTTCTCCTTTGTGCATGCATGCGTTTTGGTTTCTGAAAAATCTTTTCATTTCTATTTTGATGACTGTTCATTTTCTCCTTCTTCGACTATTCATTTTCTCCACATGGGCATGCATCCGCTTATTTCCATGTGTAACGACCATCTTAAATGATTTCAGAACATTAAAGATTCCTAATGGGTCCACATCACTATGCAGTCTTCAGTTTCACCATCCTGGTGTTCATGTCGTGATATTGCGACACTTTTGTTTCTCTGCCTACCTGCCCTTTTTGAGTCATGATTATGCGACATGTCACTATATCGTGACACTTTTGTTACTCTACCTGCCTACCCTTTTTGAGTTGCGATTATGTGACATGTTGCGATATCGTGAAACTTTTTTTACTCTGCATGCCTGCCCTTCTTGAGTAGCAAATGCGACATATCGCGATATTGCGACACTTTTTTTACTCTGCCTACTTGCCCTTCTTGAGTCGCGAAAATGCGACATGTCATGATATTGTGACACTTTTGTTACTCTGCCTACCTGCCCTCTTTGAGTCACAAAAATGTGACATGTTGCGATATCGTGACACTTTTTCTTTCTCTGCCTGCTTGCTCTTTTTGAGTCACAAAAATGTGACATGTCGCGATATCGTGACACTTTTTCTTTCTCTGCCTGGCTGCCCTTTTTGAGTTGCGATAATGCGACATGTCGTGATATCGTGACACTTTTTCTTTCTCTTCCTGGCTGCCCTTTTTGAGTTGCGATAATATGACATGTCGTGATATCGTGACACTTTTTCTTTCTCTCTATTTCTCTTTGCTTTGGCCCAGAAAATACAACATGTCGCGATATCGCGACAATTTTTCTCCTTGCTTTTTCTCTTTGCTTTGGCCCTTGAAAATACAACATGTCAGGATATCGCCACACTTTTTCTTCTTGCTTTTTCTCTTTGCTTCGGCCTGTGAAAATACATGTCGCGATATCGCGACACTTTTTCTCTTTGCTTTGGAATGCGAAAATGCAACATGTCACAATATCGTGACACTTTTTCTCCTTGCATTTTCTCTTCTCTTTTGGCCGTGAAAATGCAACATGTCGCGATATCATGACACTTTTTCTCCTTGCATTTTCTCTTCTATTTTGGCCATGAAAATGCAACATGTCGTGATATCGTGACACTTTTTCTCCTTGCATTTTCTCTTCTCTTTTGGCCGTGAAAATGCAACATGTCGCAATATCATGACACTTTTTCTCCTCTCTTTTGGCCGCAAAAATGCAACATGTCATGATATCGTGACACTTTTTATCCTTGCATTTTCTCTTCTCTTTTGGCCGCGAAAATGCAACATGTCGCGATATCACGACACTTTTTCTCCTTGCATTTTCTCTTCTCTTTTGGCCGCGAAAATGCAACATGTCGTGATATCACGACACTTTTTCTCCTTGCATTTTATCTTCTCTTTTGGCCGTGAAAATGCAACATGTCGCGATATCGCGACACTTTTTTTTCTTTGCTTTTTCTCTTCTCTTTTGCATATGGGCCACTTCGGTCTTCTTGGAAAATATGCAACAACCTGTAACAACTTCACCCAATCATCAAAGACATCCTCATAAGCATTTAACATCACTGTACATACTCTGAATAACCTCTGAACTCCTGTCCACTGCATCAACCGATCTATCTGACTGTGTTGACAACAATGACAATATTGTCGCTGCACCTTGCTCAACACATGCATAGTTTTGAGGTATTTTTATTGTTGCTAATTAATTTACAATATCATAATACCAAGAGGTAAAAATAGAAAGAGCAAAAAAATGTTCATCTGGGAAATTATTAGGAATTAACTTGTAATCATCAAATATTTGCATACGAGATAGGTTATTTACGATGACGTTATCTTTTCCTGCCTTATCTATAATCATGACATTGAAATCTTGTAGAAAAATAATCCATCTAACCACTCTACCTCATACTTTTGATTTGTTTATTAAGTATTTAATAGCAGAGTGATTAGTGTGAACGAATACTTCATACCCTATTATGTAATGTTTAAATTTATTAATGGTATGGACCACAACTAAAAATTATTTTTTAGTAATAGTTTAATTAAGCTCAGCTCCATGCAAATATTTACTTACATAATAGATGGCATAAGGTATTTTATTCTCAACTTGTTGCAATACTACTCCTATTGTGTAACCCAAAGCATCACAATGTATATAGAATGGTAATTTCCAATTTGGTCCTCTTAGGATTGGAGTAGTAATCAATTTATCTTTTATAACTTCAAAGGCTTCTTGACATGCTTCAGTCCAATTGAATTCACTTTATTTAGTTAAGATCTTAAGCATGGGAGCAACAATTTTACTAAAGTCTTTAATGAACCTACGATAGTATCCTGCATGTCCTAGGAAACTTCTCACCTTTGTTTGTGTTTTCGGAGGTTGAAGGGATTGAATAACTTGTATTTTTGCAGGATCTACTTTAACACATTCTTCTAATATGTAATGCCCTAGAACAATACCTCCTCTCATCATCATGAAATACTTTTCATGACTCAAAGAGAGGTTTTTCTCTTGACATCTAATAAAAACTTTTTGTAAGCTTGACAAGGTTTCTTCAAAGGTATTACCATAGACTGTGAAGTCATCCATATAGACTTCTACACACTCATTTATTATATCAACAAAGATAGCCAAAATAGCTCTTTGGAAAGTGGTAGGTGCATTGCATAACCCAAAAGGTAAGACTTTATAAGCATAGGTACCTACTGGACATGTGAAGATTATATTTTCTTGATCTTCCTCAGCTATGGAAACTTGATTATAGCCACTAAACCCATCTAGAAAGTAGAAATATTTCTTTCCAGCCAATGTATCAAGAACTTGATCAATGAATGGCAAGGGAAAATAATATTTTTTGTTACCTTGTTTAATTATCTATAGTCCATACAAATCCTCCATTTGCCATTCTTTTTAGGGACTATCACAAGAGGCGACACCCATTGACTATCGAAAATTGGATATATAAATCCTGCCTTCAATAGTTTAATGATTTCTTCCTGAACCACATCTTTCATATATGGATTCAATCTTCTTTGAGGTTGTCTTATTGGATAACATCCTTCTTGGATAAAAATACGATGGGTACAAACATTTGGATGTATCCCTTTCATATCCTCATAGTTCCATGTGAATGCCTATTGATATTATTTAAGCACATCTATTAGTTGTGACTCTTGTATGCTTGTGAGCTCATCACTGATATTCAAGGTCCTTCCTAGTGTGATATCTATTTGCTTGCATTTCTTTGTGTTTGCATCTATTCCCATTATCTCATGTTCAAGAACATTTAAGTAACAATCATATGGTGTCACTTGTTGAGACTGACTTGTGCTTGCTTCATTAATAGCCATGGTGGATTCATACGAGCAACCATTGTCTTGACCTTGATCCTTGTTTTGATTCTATAACAATAATGGTAATGGTCCCTTGACCTCTTGTTGAAGATGTTCACTCAGAAAATTTATTGATAAGGTTTGGATTTCATCAAAATCATGAGGGAAATCATACCACAATTGCTTTGGAAACTCATCTTCTATTGTTGATTCTAGAAATAGGCTAAGGTCTTTAGTGTTTTTGCCATAAAAAATAGTCATATTTCCCATTCTACAGCTGATGTAAGCATCCATTATTGCAAGCCATGGGCACCCTAAAATTAAGGGATGTCCCCTAAATTTTTCTTAGGTTGTAAGACTATAAAGTCTACAAGGTATTCCCATGAACTTACGGAGACTATAATGTCTTCCAGTTTTCCCTTTGGCTTAACAGTAGACCTATCTATGAGTTGGAGTACAATAGAAGTTGATTGCAATTTATGTAACCCTAAATATTCTACTATCTCTTTAGTCATGACATTAATAGCGGCTCCTAAATCGACCAAGATATTTTGCAAGGCTATGTCACCAATGTGCACCATGAGTATAGGTATTCTAGGATTTGTGTACTTTGGTAATAACCTACCTCCCATTATTATCTCAGACAATTGTCCAATGACTTGAATAGTTTGGGCTTCATTCTTCTTTTTCCTTCCTAAATTTGTACACATGTTTTTAATGAGCTTGGAATAGATGGGTATATCCCTGATAGCTTGTAACAAAGGGATCTTGATAGTAACATTTTCTAATTCCTGAAGGAAGTTAAAGGTTGGCTTAAGTGGTTCTTTTGGTATTGCCAGTCTTTGAGGAAAAGGTACCTCTACTTCCTTCCTTTGAGGAATTTGGATTTCTTGTTGTTTTGTTGGAATGTTTTTTGGTGAATTTTCCATTTCCTTTTCATTGTTATCCTCCTTTTCGAACAAATCTGTAGTGGGATTTTCAAGCTCTGTGAGAGTTACATTGTTTTCCAACATTTTTCCTGATCTCAATTGAATTTGTTGACAAGGTACTACAAATATAGAACACGTCTCACTAGTTTCATAGGCTTGTTGAATGTTCTTGTTGTTGTTAGGATTAGGGACCGGTTGAGCTGGAAGAGGAGGTTGCTTAGGAGGATTATTATTATTAACTGGAGGTGGAAGAAGTCTATTTTGAGGTGAATTTTGGGGGCTTGTCCCCTAAATTGATTTTGAAAGTTTTATTGTTGCGATGGATTTTGAGACCAACCAGATCCTCCCTGGTTATATTGGCCACTAGTATTCCAATTGTTTTGATTGGACATTCCTTGATTCCATGGTGGATTTCCATAGGTATTGGCCATAAATTAGGCCCATGGAGGTGTGTTCCAATCTTGATTGTTTGAATAAGAATTCCAATTTACCTAGTTTGGTGCATTAGACCATTGATTAGGCCTTTGCGAGTTGGAATAACTAGGGTTTGACCAATTTGGTGGTCCATTGAATGGTCCATTCCATATTTGGGCTACAAAATAAACATCTTCTACCTCTTCAACTTTAGGTTCCTTTATGGCAACTTTAACAATGGAGATGTATTTGCAGTTTTCAGTTTTGTGACCTTTATCACAAATTTTACAAGTAGCAATATTGGAGATGTTGGTAATGTTAAGAGGACATTCCCTCAGATTGTGCTTTTTCCTACATCTATGGTAGTAAATTTCTTCACTGTCTTGTCCCTTTGGCTTTTTATCCATTAAATCTAGAGATGTAGTCAAGGTACTTAACAAATCAATTTTTAACCCTTCCAACATGTTTCCAATTTTTGCTCTCGTCACTCCTCTAGTAGATGTGTACTTGTTACTCCTTAGAGGTTTGTTTCTTGAATAGTTTCTGCAAAGGTTCACAATCTCCTCAAATGCCATAAGATGGATATCTCCTTTTGCCATGAGATTTAAAACCTCGAGGACATCCTCCTTTAGTCCCTTTAAAAAGAGTTCTTTTAATATTTCTTCATCAAGGTCTATATTTACCCTAGACCCAACAAATAGAAATCTCTCAAGGTAATCCTCCAAATATTCTTCTTATTTTTTATTCATGTGAAATAACTCAGCTTTCTTGTCCCTAAATCTATAGTAATCCTGATATCGTTCAAGGAATAACTCTTTTAATCCATGTTCTCTATCCCATTGATTGCAAATATTTTCTCCTAGATCCATGAACCATCTTAAAGCTACATCTTTAAGAGTAGAGGGAAACAACCTTAGCTTTTGTTCATCGGTAGTGTAAAAGTAAGCTTGACACACTACTTCAAATTCGAAGAGAAAAGCATCTGGATCTTCGTGTGGTTTCCCATGGAAGGTGGGTAATACAGAAATAGAGACTGACTTAGGTTCTCTTGTTGTCCCATCTGTATGTAATATTGGGAAGGCAAATGTATTCCTTTGCCCATTTCTTCTTTGGTCTCTATTCTATCTTTGTTCATTCCCCCTTTGGTTCTCGTCTACTTCTCCTTGCCCACTTTTTTGGTCAGCCATGGATGAATATAAGATCTCAAGAATTGGATCAGGTATGGGTTCAGTAAAGATAGAAGAAGGATCTATGTGATTGTCAAATTTTGGTTTAGGCAACAAGTATGAGTCGGGATCTTGTTCTAGGATTTCAGCTTGTTTGGTTGATGTTGTTGTTTCAAGTTCTTCTAACTTATAAATTCCAAGCTGCCTACTAAAGTCTCTTTGGAAGTTTCCTTCTGAGTTGCTAATTTTTATGAATCTTCCCTTAGAGTCTCTAGGTTTGCTCATGAATTTTCTAAGTTTCTTATTTTTGCAACACGCCTAATCTTCCTTGAATAGTCTATGAATATCGTTGATCGGATCAAGTTGTTCGGGTGTCATGAAGTGTTCCTCTTCAAAATTAAAATGGTCTACCACCAATTGAATCAATTGAATGAGAAAATCTTGAGTTGGAATGGGGTCAGGATTTCCAAATTGTAACTCACAACGTAAATCTTGACATAGATCCCTAAAGCGCACAACTCTAGGTATCCTCTGATACTTCTTGCTATATTCTAGGGCTACTTATTTCTTTTCTAGGTCTCCAAGGAACCTGTGAATGAGGAGGGAGTCTTCAAAATATTGATTCCAAGTGTAAATTATTGGATTTACTATTGCTCTTCTATCCCAAAGCCAACATTCACAGTTTCTTTTAAGATCTAGGTAAGATGAATGGTAGTTTGTCCCTAGAGTTTTAGCTATGTCAATCCTTTTGATTTCCTTTAGTTCTAATTCTTTCTTTAATAATGTCAATGCGTTCATACAGACTTTCCCACTCTTTACTAGATGCTCTATTTCCTTGCCCAAAAATAAGGTTAACTTCTTGTTTTATCAATAGTTCTCTAAGGTCTATAAGTGCAGACTGATTTAGACTATTTTCCACCATCTAGCAACTTATTTTTATTTTATTTTTCTCTCTCTAGTTTTGGTTTTTGTTTGGGTTTTGGTTTTTATTTTCTATTTTAATTCTACTATAATCAAGTTTAGATACAAATCACAACAATTGAGTTTATAACTATCCTTAATACAATAGAGAACAATTGAAATAAAATTTCACAATAATCCTAATATTTTGCTAAAATTAGATGTGACTCACATTCCTACGAATATTTATACAACCAACTTTAGCATATTAGGAACATAATGAAATATTGCAGGAAAAGTAAAATTTACTTGAAAATAAAAGGTTAAACTATTACTATTTGTTTGATTTTTTAGGAGGGTTTCACTAAGGCTGTGTCACTCAACCTTACCTACTTCCTACTTCTAACAAGGTCCTAAACCAAGTTTAGGTTTGTTTCAATGTATACCTACTTCCTATTTTTCTCGTAGGGCCTAAGTCAAACCAACAATAATAATCACCCAAAGCTGGAAATGTGCAAAAATAAAATTTGCTAAAATAAAAGGTAAACTATTACTACTTCTTTGATTATTAGGAGGGTTTCACTATAGTTGTGTCACTCAACCGTAACTACTTCCTACTTCTAATAGGGTCCTAAGCCAAGTTTAGGTCTTTTTCAGTGTAAACCTACTTCCTATTTTTCTCATAGGTCCTAAGTCAACTAAGAAATAATAATTACCCAAAGCAAGAAATTTGCAGGAAATAAAATTTGTAGAAATTAAAATTTGTAGAAATTGAAATTTGCAAGAAATAAAATTCTAATTAAGAAAGCAGTAAAATTGATTCCTCAAGAAAAATGAACCTGGAAGCATCGTACAAAGGGACTTGTTGGGACCATCTCATGCCACTCTGACTCATATGCTTCCCAAGGACTCATACGTACCTTTTTCTACATATAAGTAAGCCTCTCCTAATTGCACTGCCAAACAACTTTTTTGATTAACCACTACGATGCTATTCTCCCCGACAACGACACCAAAATGATCGGTTGTAATAGCTTACATTTAATTTATCAATTCAAGGGTAAATCAAGGTTAGATTTAAAGAATAGCAATCCAATATAGATTGTACCATGGGGATCAATGCTAAGCTTAGTTCAACTTTCTGTTCAGTTTCAGGTGTTTGCAGAAAAATAAATAAACAGAAATTAAATTGTGCAAATATGAAAACAAAATTATTCTAACAGTAATTGGCTATTGATGAGTTTAACTATTGGTGAGTTTAACTAATAATGATTGCCTACTGATGAGGTGATCTATTGGTGAGGATCCTCATGCAATTAGTTTTATTTATCTATTCTAACTTTATATTTTATGAAAATGCAATTTACTTTATTTTATATTCTAAGGTTAATTAACTATTTCTAACCTATTGTAGGGGTGAGAGCTTAGGGACTAGATTTAGGAGTGGGCTCTACCTCCTAGAAGACAATGTAAGTCTTTCTCCCCTAGTTTATTTTATCTCAGTAACTAAAATGTATAACTATTCCTAACATGATTTTATTCTATGAATGCAGGAATATACAATTACAATTACATAAATGAAATTAAACGATAAATTCAAATGACATAGTTACCATATGCGAAGAATGAAGTGCTACTTTTATTGTTGGTGATTCAAATGTACATGCTGGCGCAGTTCTTCAAAAAGTTTCAACATTAGAACATTAGGCAATTCAACATTAGCTATTTCTCCATTAGACCTTTTCAAAGGTCTGCCTATGTAATATATATTATGACTTGTACAATTTTGAATAAACTCTTCCACATATTTTTCCATGTGGAGCTTGTGGACTTATGATGCGACAACTATGTACTAACCAAAATAATCTAAACTAATACAATTCCTATTCCTGCTTGGACTTGGTAAACCTCCTGAATGGTCCAAGTGGCAATACGTAAGCTAACTTAACAAAGAAACACTAACTTTGACATTTTACAAGATATACAATATAACCAAATGTCCTTTATTCCAGGAAAAGGTTCAAAAATCTTGCGTCTAAATCTAATAAACCTAACAATAGTTGGATTACATAACTTTATTGAATAAAGTAATAACGACTTTATTAATCACAATATCCCATGTGAAGAATACGTGACAAATCAAATATTATGCTGACTGGAAATACTTGGCTATCATGTGAAAACGATGTGGCATGCAACGTCAATCAACGAACTTAATCATCCTTTGATAACTTTTGGTAAAAATCCTTTGGTAACATACTTCAGTAGCTACCTTCTATAATGTACTTCGGTAACTATCTTCCATAACATGCTTTAGCTACTATCTTCTGTAACATGCTTTAGCTACCATCTTCTGTAATAATAATCTATTATTGCTCTATCACTGTGCCTTAAGCTTCCTACATCCTTTGTTCTTACGTCCATCTCCTCACATCCAAGGTGTATCCCAAAGCTTGCGCTAGTTGCATCATTCATCTATGGAACATTCTTCAACACCTTGCCTGCATAATTACTCATAACTCGAACATATTTTACATAAAACAAACACATTTATCAGATTAACTGCATTTATCCTTTTAATGACAAATTACAAAAATATACAGTAATAACTTATATAAAAATTGATTTCTTAATAAAAATGAACCTGGAAGCATCATACAAAGGGACTTATTAGGACCATATCATACCAATGTGACTCATATGCTTCCCAAGGACTTATACGTATCTTTTTCTACATATAAGTAAGCCTCTCCTAATTGCACTACCAAACATGTTTTCTGATTAACCACTATGATGCTATTCTCCCCGACAACAACTCCAAAATTATCAACTATAATAGCTTACATTTAATTTATCAATTCAAATATAAATAAAGGTTAAGTTTAAAGAATAGCAATTCAGTATATATTGTACCATGGGAATCAATGCTAAGTGTAGTTCAACTTTATATTCAATTTCAGGTGTTTGCAGAAAAATAAATAAACATAAACTAAATTGTGCAAATATGAAAACAAAATTATTCTAACAGTTTTTGGCTATTGATGAGTTTAACTATTGGTGATTTTAACTAATAATGACTGCCTACTGATGAGGTGATCTATTGGTGAGGATCCTCATGCAATTAGTTTTATTTATCTATTCTGACTTTATATTTTATGAAATGCAATTTACTTTATTTTATATTCTAAGGTTAATTAACTATTTTGAACCTATTGTAGGCGTGATAGCTTAGGGAATAGATTTAGGAGTGGGTCCTACCTCCTAGAAGACAATTTAAGTATTTCTCCCCTGGTTTATTTTATCTCAGTAACTAAAATGTATAACTATTCCTAACATGATTTTATTCTATGTATGTAGGAATATACAATTACAATTACATAAATGAAATTAAATGATAAATATAAATGACATAGTTACCATATGCAAAGAATGAAGAGCTACTTTTATTGCTGGTGATTCAAACGTACATGCTAGCACAGTTCTTCATAAAGTTTCAACAATAGAACATTAGGTGATTCAACATTAGCTATTTCTCCATTGGACATTTTCAAATGTCTGCCTATGTAATATATATTATGACTTGTACAATTTTGAATAAACTCTTCCACATATTTTTCCATGTGGAGCTTGTGGACTTATGATGCGACAACCATGTACTAACCAAAATAATATAAACTAATACAATTCATATTCCTGCTTGGACTTGGTAAACCTCATGAATGGTCCAAGTGGCAATACATAAGCTAACTTAACAAAGAAATACTAAATTTGACATTTCACAAGATATACAATATAACCATATGTCCTTTATTCTAGAAAAAGGTTCAAAAATCTTGCATCTAAATCTAATAAACCTAACAATAGTTGGATTACATAACTTTATTGAATAAAGTAATAATGACTTTATTAATCACAATATCCCATGTGAAGAATACGTCACAAATAAAATATTATGCTGACTGGAAATACTTGGTTATCATGTGAAAACGATGTGGTATGCACCGTCAGTAAACAAAATTAATCATCCTTTGATAACTTTTGTTAAAAATCCTTTGGTAACATACTTCAGGAGCATAACGTACTTCGATAACTATCTTCCATAACATGCTTTAACTACTATCTTATGTAACATGCTTTAGCTACCATCTTCTGTAATAATAATCCATAATTATTCTATCATTGTGACTTAAGCTTCCTACATCCTTTCTTCTTACATCCATCTCTTCATATCCAAGGTGTATCCCAAAGCTTGCGCTAGTTGCATCATTCATCTATGGAACCTTCTTCAACACCTTGCATGCATAATTACTCATAACTCGAACATATTTTACATAAAACAAACACATTTATCAAATTAACTGCATTTATCCTTTTAATGACAAATTACAGAAATATACAACAATAACTTATACATAAAAATTGATTTCTTAATAAAAATGAACCTGGAAGCATCATACAAAGGGACTTATTAGGACCATATCATACCATTATGACTCATATTTTTTCCAAGTACTTATACGTATCTTTTTCTACATATAAGTAAGCCTCTCCTAATTGCACTACCAAACATGTTTTCTGATTAACCACTACGATGCTATTCTCCCCGACAACAACTCCAAAATTATCAACTATAATAGCTTACATTTAATTTATCAATTCAAATATAAATGAAGGTTAAGTTTAAAGAATAGCAATTCAGTATATATTGTACCATGGGAATCAATGCTAAGTGTAGTTCAACTTTATATTCAATTTCAGGTGTTTGCAGAAAAATAAATAAACATAAACTAAATTGTGCAAATATGAAAACAAAATTATTCTAACAGTTTTTTGCTATTGATGAGTTTAACTATTGGTGATTTTAACTAATAATGACTGCCTACTGATGAGGTGATCTATTGGTGAGGATCCTCATGCAATTAGTTTTATTTATCTATTCTGACTTTATATTTTATGAAATGCAATTTACTTTATTTTATATTCTAAGGTTAATTAACTATTTTGAACCTATTGTAGGGGTGATAGCTTAGGGAATAGATTTAGGAGTGGGTCCTACCTCCTAGAAGACAATTTAAGTATTTCTCCCCTGGTTTATTTTATCTCAGTAACTAAAATGTATAACTATTCCTAACATGATTTTATTCTATGTATGCAAGAATATACAGTTACAATTACATAAATGAAATTAAATGATAAATATAAATGACATAGTTACCATATGCAAAGAATGAAGAGCTACTTTTATTGCTGGTGATTCAAATGTACATGCTAGCACAATTCTTCATAAAGTTTCAACATTAGAACATTAGGTAATTCAACATTAGCTATTTCTCCATTGGACATTTTCAAATGTCTGCCTATGTAATATATATTATGACTTGTACAATTTTGAATAAACTCTTCCACATATTTTTCCATGTGGAGCTTGTGGACTTATGATGCGACAACCATGTACTAACCAAAATAATATAAACTAATACAATTCATATTCCTGCTTGGACTTGGTAAACCTCATGAATGGTCCAAGTGGCAATACGTAAGCTAACTTAACAAAGAAATACTAAATTTGACATTTCACAAGATATACAATATAACCAAATGTCCTTTATTCTAGAAAAAGGTTCAAAAATCTTGCGTCTAAATCTAATAAACCTAACAGTAGTTGGATTACATAACTTTATTGAATAAAGTAATAACGACTTTATTAATCACAATATCCCATGTGAAGAATACGTCACAAATAAAATATTATGCTGACTAGGAATACTTGGTTATCATGTGAAAACGATGTGGTATGCACCGTTAGTAAACAAAATTAATCATCCTTTGATAACTTTTGTTAAAAATCCTTTGGTAACATACTTCAGGAGCATAACGTACTTCGATAACTATCTTCCATAACATGCTTTAACTACTATCTTATGTAACATGCTTTAGCTACCATCTTCTGTAATAATAATCCATAATTATTCTATCATTGTGACTTAAGCTTCCTACATCCTTTCTTCTTACGTCCATCTCTTCATATCCAAGGTGTATCCCAAAGATTGCGCTAGTTGCATCATTCATCTATGGAACCTTCTTCAACACCTTGCATGCATAATTACTCATAACTCGGACATATTTTACATAAAATAAACACATTTATCAAAGGAACCGCATTCATCCTTTTATTGACAAATTACAGAAATATACAACAATAACTTATACGTAAAAATTGATTTCTTAATAAAAATGAACCTGGAAGCATCATACAAAGGGACTTATTAGGACCATATCATACCAATGTGACTCATATGCTTCCCAAGGACTTATACGTATCTTTTTATACATATAAGTAAGCCTCTCCTAATTGCACTACCAAACATGTTTTCTGATTAACCACTACGATGCTATTCTCCCCGACAACAACTTCAAAATGATCAACTATAATAGCTTACATTTAATTTATCAATTCAAAGATAAATTAAGGTTAAGTTTAAAGAATAACAATCCAATATATATTGTACCATGGGAATCAATGCTAAGTGTAGTTCAACTTTATATTCAATTTTAGGTGTTTGCAGAAAAATAAATAAACATAAACTAAATTGTGCAAATATGAAAACAAAATTATTCTAACAGTTTTTGGCTATTGATGAGTTTAACTATTGGTGGTTTTAACTAATAATGACTGCCTACTGATGAGGTGATCTATTGGTGAGGATCCTCATGCAATTAGTTTTATTTATCTATTCTGACTTTATATTTTATGAAATGCAATTTACTTTATTTTATATTCTAAGGTTAATTAACTATTCTCAACCTATTGTAGGGGTGAGAGCTTAGGGAATAGATTTAGGAGTGGGTCCTACCTCCTAGAAGACAATTTAAGTATTTCTCCCCTGGTTTATTTTATCTCAGTAACTAAAATGTATAACTATTCCTAACATGATTTTATTCTATGTATGTAGGAATATAGAGTTACAATTACATAAATGAAATTAAATGATAAATATAAATGACATAGTTACCATATGCAAAGAATGAAGAGCTACTTTTATTGCTGGTGATTCAAATGTACATGCTAGCACAGTTCTTCATAAAGTTTCAACATTAGAACATTAGGTAATTCAACATTAGCTATTTCTCCATTGGACATTTTCAAATGTCTGCCTGTGTAATATATATTATGACTTGTACAATTTTGAATAAACTCTTCCACATATTTTTCCATGTGGAGCTTGTGGACTTATGATGCGACAACCATGTACTAACCAAAATAATATAAACTAATACAATTCATATTCCTGCTTGGACTTGGTAAACCTCATGAATGGTCCAAGTGGCAATACGTAAGCTAACTTAACAAAGAAATACTAAATTTGACATTTCACAAGATATACAATATAACCAAATGTCCTTTATTCTAGAAAAAGGTTAAAAAATCTTGCATCTAAATCTAATAAACCTAACAGTAGTTGGATTACATAACTTTATTGAATAAATTAATAACGACTTTATTAATCACAATATCCCATGTGAAGAATACGTCACAAATAAAATATTATGCTGACTGGAAATACTTGGTTATCATGTGAAAACGATGTGGTATGCACCGTAAGTAAACAAAATTAATCATCCTTTGATAACTTTTGTTAAAAATCCTTTGGTAACATACTTCAGGAGCATAACGTACTTCGATAACTATCTTCCATAACATGCTTTAACTACTATCTTATGTAACATGCTTTAGCTACCATCTTCTATAATAATAATCCATAATTATTCTATCATTGTGACTTAAGCTTCCTACATCCTTTCTTCTTACGTCCATCTCTTCATATCCAAGGTGTATCCCAAAGATTGCGCTAGTTGCATCATTCATCTATGGAACCTTCTTCAACACCTTGCCTACATAATTACTCATAACTCGAACATATTTTACATAAAACAAACACATTTATCAAATTAACTGCATTTATCCTTTTATTGACAAATTACAGAAATATACAACAATAAATTATATAAAACATATTATAATCATTAATTTAAACATAAGAATGAAACATTCTATTACAAAAATATATGTCAAATATCCTCTCATCAACAACATTTGATACATAGTAAGATCAATGGTTACTTAGTCAAATGCCATAACTGGAATATCAAAGGCCATTTATGAAATCTATATTATGGACTCCTAGTTTCATATCTGATTATACAAGTTATTTCAATATTCAAAATCTTCATGCATTGTTTTTCATGTGTTGCGTAAGTTTCATTGTTGATTATTTAGTTCATTATATTGTAATTTTATTATATTCAATCTTGTGACTATATTCCTATGAATTTCATATTAAGTATAAGGCTTTAAAAGCTATTACTACCATTATTGAATTCCCCTCTATTTACTTAAGGTTACCTTTGTTCAAAGGAAGAAACAAAGAAGAAATATGGAATCCACTTTTGGAAAGTGTACAAAAAGTTAGCAGGATGGAAGGGAGCACTTCTAATTCAAGCAAGAAAGGTCTAGTTGGTCAAATACACCATTAAAATCCTGTTGGTATACTTTCTTTCTATTTTTAAAATCCTAGGAAAAATTACTCAAAAATTAGAACAATTTCAGAAAACCTTTCTTTGGTCAAGATCAGATGATATAAATAGATTCCATATTGTTTCTTAGGACTAGGTTTGCTCCAATAAAAGTGTAGGAGGCCTTGGGTTGAGAAATATTAAACATATGAACAAAGCTTTAATGGAAAAAGAGAGTTGGAGACTGGTTTCTGAAGATAACAATGGATGGGCCCATATTATCTCTACTAAATACTTGAACAGGGGATTAAGCTTCATGGAAGATCAAAACCCCTTGCATGGCTTGGCCTTTTGGAAAAACATTGTTAAAACAAAAAATATTCTTAAAAAAGGTCTTAAATGGAGATTAGTCAATGGAGAGTTATTGACTTCGATGTGCCTCTCACAAACATTCCTTCTTTTGCTATATAAGACCCAAATTTTCTTAGTACTTAGGTCCCAAAGTAGTAGACTATATTGAATTCAATGGAATTAAGAAATGAAAATATGTTCTGAAGTTTATCCTAGTTCAAGGAGTGGATATTTATTTGAAGACCCTTAATATTGAATTAAAATCTTAGGTTGTTAGGAACTTTATCAATGTGCAATCGTTAATCTTGAAAAAAAGAGCATAGTGGTACCTTTTCAGTTAGCACTTTTTTGGTGAAGTCTTTCTACTACCTTGCTATTGATGAGAATGTCTATTGGTTCCCTTGCACTTTGCTCTAGTTCAAGGAACTTAGCCCCAAAGTAAATTTTTTTCTTTGGCTTACCCTCCAAACATAAAATTCTTTCTTTGGATAATCTTAAGAAAAGAGGAATGGTCATTCCTAACCATTTTATTTGTGTGGAGCTCATGATGAAAGCACTCAACATCTCCTTTTATAATGCTCCTTCTCCTTGGATATCCTTTCCTTTATTCTTTCAACCTTAGGAGTCATTTGGGTGGTCCCAAATTCTTTGCAAGAATTTTTTATCATTGGTCCTTTTCTATCTTCCTTAGACCCAAATGTCATATCCTATGGAAGCTCTACCTCCCTCATTTATTTTGGTGGGTTTGGAAAGAAATGAATTGTAAGGCCTTTAAAGACCATTCTTCGAACACCTCCTCTCTGAGTTTTAGAATTCTTAGTGCTTTAGTTGAAAACTTCTTGGTTATCTCTTTACCCCCTTTGATATTTCCTCTTTTGAGGATTCTCTCTCTACTAGACTAGGGTTACCCATTAGTGTCCCTAGTCTCCATCATTCTGGATAAAGTAGGCTACAAACCAAATGGATCTCTCCCCCTTTGGACTAGCTTAAATTGAATTTTTATGGAGCATCCAAAGGAAATATAAGGATGGTAGAAGTTGGAGGATTGATCAAAAAATCGAGTGGAGAAATTGTTCTAGACTTTGTTGAGAATATTGGTCACCAAATCAATGATTTTATAGAGGTCAGGACCCTCTTCCAAGGTTTATCCCTGCTTGACTCAATGGGGTTGATAATATTATTATAGAAGGATATTCTTTATACATTATCAATATCCTCATTGAACAGGCTTCACCCAACTAGAATATTGGTAATCTTATGGATGAATCAAAAATATTCCTAAGAAAATTTTTGAACTACCAAAGTAAGCATATTTATAGGGAAGGTAACAAGGTTGTAGATTTCCTTACCAATATTAGAGTTCAAAATGAAGGTATGTCTATCTGGAAAGAGAATTTCCCACAAGACCTTATTTCTTTGGCGAGAAATGATATTGTCCACATCAATGACAATAGTTGATTCTACTCTCTTATTTGGCGTTTTGGTCATTAGTTTCTCTATTTACTTTATTCTTATTGGATCTAGAATTGGTGGGTTTTATCTTTGGTTCTTTGTTGTCCTATTTTGTTTGTGTATTTGTTATCAATCATTTCTCCCATGTTTCTATTGCGAGCTAGGCCTTCCCCTATGCTTTTTTTTATTGGATGTTTTTAGGGCTACTTTGTTGGTCCGGTTTGTAAATTTGTAAAAGGTTTAGGGACCCTTTCAAAACCCCTTATTTTCTACCTAATACAAAAAATAGATTCTACAAAGAACTTCTAAATTATATAAACAAGGATACTAAAAGGTTGTTATAGATCTATACTATCACCCTTGTTCAATAAGTGTGGTAGTTACTATTCTTTCCTCCACTAGGTTTCTACTTATCTCAAGGTCAAGGTGTGTTAGAATTATTGAGTTGTCATTGATGTCAAATGTCGACTTGGTTGCTAGAAAATTGTGGCATTCTTAGGTGAATTATTCAAGGCAAAGGGCTTACTTGATTTTAATACATTTAATATTTAAACACACCATGGGGAGCAACCAAAGGTAGACATATTTAAATTGAAGATTTAAATATATTAAAGTGAGATGTGATGTTTTAAATTCAAAAGAAAAATATAATATAAATTTTTTGAATATTATTCTAAAGTGTATGGGTTGACTTCCTGGGTGCCAAAAGTGAAAATATTAAAAGGTTTGATATATAAACAAATTCAAAAGTTCATTTCAATTGGGATTTTCATAAAGACCAGAGATCTCTGTTTAGGGTATCACATTTAATAAAGATGAAGAAAAGACAAAAAATTATCATGGTAGATGATATTTTGGAATCCAAAAGCATACATACAACAGAGAGCATACTCCTCATCAAATACTGGCACCATAAATGAATTTGTGGAAGAAAAAGATAATGAGAGCTACATTTGTAATAGGTCAGCAAAGAAGATGAGAGTAGTATTTTATAAAGCCATGTTGAAGGCATGAAGATGAATCGGTGTTTTGAAACTAAAAAATGGATTCTACTATTGTTTTGTCCATGGTGAAGAGTGTAAGGGATCGATCGACATCTTGAAGATAGAAACCAAAGGAAATTCACAACATTTTATTGAAGGTATTTTTATTGAGATTTGATGGAGGTATCATTTCACTAGTTGCATAAATATCAAGAGACTAAAGAGGACCTAATGTTCTTGGAAACTACTTATGCAAGGTGAAAGGAGTTGATAGTAAACGGATTTGGAATTGTCTATAGCGTAGGAAAACATAGATGATTCTAAGGTTCTTCAAAAAATGTATATAAAATAAGAGATGGCTATTCAACATTCAAAGCAACTATCATGGAGATACAATATTCATGAGATACGTTGAAGGAGAAAGAATTGAGGAGAGGAAAACACAGTGCATCAGACACCTAGTGATAAGCATATGTGGTCACATAGGATGTTGTACAAAGAGTTGGACAATGTGCTACTGGTGTGGTTTTGTGAGCATTGTCGAGGGAAATAAACTTGCAGTCGCAATACAAAATTCCAAAAAATGATAGAGCATATGCAAAAAATTAAAGATAAGTTTGAAACGTTGAGTCATTAAAGCAATCCAACAACACAATGTGGAGCGAAGAGTCTAGCTCCAGGCTAAGTGTCTAAAGGTAAATAAAGCATCAGTTATGAAGCAAATGGGAATTGAAATTGAATATCCAAGCATTAATCATAGATAAATCCAAAGTGTTGAAGCAAAGCAGTAAACCGATGTGCCAAGGTAGTGAGAGTAGCACCAATATTACTGTAATGACACCATATTGAATTGCATCATTAGCAAGGAGGAAGTATGTTGCCATAAAGGAATTATCATAAGAAAAAAATTTCATCCTATAGAATGTGCATGAGCGTTTTAAAATCACAATAGTTGAGTGATTTTGACAACCCATGAGAAGCGTTGATCTAGGAATTGCAACAAACATGAACACATAACAAACATTACAGATACCATTTTTGCTAACCATGGACAATTTGGATGTGGAGACATGAGCTATGATGGTAATTGTAGAGTGATTAAAAATTAAAGGAGTAGGAGCCGCATCATTGTAGCTTGGGGAGAGATAGCATCGATTGATAGCAACTAGTGATCAAAAGAATAAAACAAGAGCATAAAATATTACAAGGATAGAGTGAGAGGGTTAGTGCATAAAATATTACAAGGATAGAGTGAGAGGGTTAGTGCATCCAAGCATCCAATTAAAAGGAAGGACAATTCAACTATCTCAAGAAGAAGAAAAGGTGCACATGATAGTGGAAGAAAATCAAGGTATTAGCATCTCCAATTCAACATGCATGTAAGTCATCTAGACTATAGCTATCTTTAAATTGTGATAAATGTAGCCATGTGGAAGCAACAAAATTAATGAATGTGAAGGAAATTGTGGCCATTTGAAGCCTCCAATACTAGCATATTATTCTCTATTTATTGATCAATATTCATGGGTTGGTGCCCATGAACTTGTAACAAGGAGATTGGTGTCTCCCGTGGGTTGGTGCCCATGAACTTGTAACAAGGAGATTGGTGTCTCCTATGGTTTTGTGCCCACAAAATTGAACAAGGAGATTGGTGTCTCCTTTGGGTTGGTGCCCATGAACTTGCATAAGGATATTGGTGTCTCCTATGGGTTGGTGCCCATGAAATTGTACAAGGGGATTGGTGTCTCCTGTGGGTTGGTGCCCACAAATTTTATTGAAGAAAATAAAAGTAATATTTTACCATGTTTTTCTCCCAAGAGGGTGTTTCCACATAAATTCTTATCTCTTGTGTGTGTGGAATTTTGTGTACTGATTTATTATTGCATTCATATTATTACAATTATTTTTTTGGAAGGAATATTTTTATCTTATATTGTTCACCCCCTCTTAGTATAAGTGTGTGTTTCTTTAGTTGGTATCATAGCGGGTTCCTTTGTGAAATATTAACAACTTGAAGGAATATCTTACAAGAACACACATGGCTTACCAAGAAGGTTTTTCAACAAGTAGAGCTCCATTGTTCAATGGGACTAATTATGCTTTATGGAGAATGAAGATGTGAAATTATTTTATGGTACATGGCTTTGATATATGGCAATCTATTGTGGATGGGTTCAAACCACCTACAACCCCTCCTACGGATCAAAATGGCAAGAAACCATTTGAACATAATGCCAAGGCAATGCATGTAATACTAAGTGGGTTATGTGAATCAGAGTTTGTGAAAGTCATGCAATGCACCTCAACAAAATAAATATGGGATAAGTTCTAAAGAACATATGAAGGAGATGACAAGGTTAAAATGGCAAAAATTCAAACCTACAAGAGGAATTTTGAAGACTTAAAAATGAAATATGAGGAAGATATTACCAAATACCTACTCTGTGTTATTAAAATTATCAACACCATTCATGGACTTGGAGAAAGTATTGATGACTCTAAGATTGTTCAAAAGTCTTAAGGTCACTACCCCTAAGGTTTGATGCGAAGGTCTCAGCAATTGAAGAAATGAAGGATCTAAAAAATTTAATCATGGATGAGCTACATGGAATTCTTACAGCCTATGAGATGAGGATTGAAAAATATCAAACATCCAAATAGGATGCTACATTTAAAGCTTCAAATAAGAAAAATAATAAAGAATCATAGTCAAGTGAAGAATCGAGTAGTAGATAAGAAGCTAAATTTGTACAAAGAAATAAGAAGGGACCAAGAAAACACAAAGGTAAGTATATTATGAAATATTTTAATTATGGTAACATTGGCCACTATGCAGCTCAGTGCCCACAAGCTAGAAGTAGTAGCAGTGAAGAAGAAGAGGAATACAAGAAAAAGAAACAAATATAATTTTATCATGAAAATAAAAAGAGGCACGGTCAAAGCAAGCATGAGAAGAAGATATTTTAAAGGCACAAGAAGATTCTTTATGTTGATGAAGCAAGTAGTTCTTCCAACAACAGTGATGAAAGTCTCTTCTATAGTGAAAGATAAGAAATTCTATTTTTGGCCATGGAGATGAAAGAAGATGCTTCTATTGTTGAAAAACAAGAAGAGGAGAAAGATCCAAAAAATGAAGAGGAATCTATAGTTGACATAGAAGAGGAACTTGTTTTTTCTCTTGAAGAGGTGAAGAGGCTTAGAAAGAACTCAATATTGAAGACTTAAGTAAAATTTGATGAGAAGACAAAGGCAAAGCTTTCACAAGATCTCACCAACTTAAAAGTGAAAATTGAAGAGGCAAAGTGAATTGAAGAAAGTATGGTTGAGCAGTTAAAGGTAAAAGAGGTGGAATGTGAAAAGTGGAACATAAATTTATCTCTAAGAAAGGAAGTGGAAGAATCTAACGATAAGCTACAACAAAATATGAGGTTTGAGAAAAACACATAAATCTTGGATGGTATTATCAAAGTACAAATATCTTTGGTTATAAAGACTAGAATTGGTTTTGAAGAAAGTCAAAAGAAATAAAATGAGTCAAGCTCAAAAGGAATAGAGGCATCAAATAAAATAATTAAAGAAGATCCTAAGACCTATGGTGATGTGCTGGGAAGTAGAAGCATCAATAAGGAAGAAAATAAAGCATCATCATGAACCAAGGACCATCACAGAAACAACATTGAGAACCATGCGATCATATCTTCCAAGGCCATCAGATAGGTTTCAATATTTCTTCTAAGGTTATTGTTTTTCATGTCACAAATTTGGTCATAAATCTATAAATTGCAAGGTATGTGCTAGAAATGATTTTGGATTCACCAAGATGAATTTCAATTCATTTGCACCTCTCGTGGACTACAACATTATTTGTTACAAATGTAATAATTTTAGGTATAAACTTAAATGGTGTAGAACGATGTTCCCTGAACTTCCAAAATCCAGTAAGAAGGAGGATGGTTAAACTATTCAAAAGAATATGCCCTCCAAAGTTTGAAAAAAGAAAAAAGAACAAGAAAAGGAGTATAGTAATTTGGGAGCTTCACTCCCATATCATCATTGAAGTCTTAGTCAGAGTAGTTAGAAAGGGCGCATTGTCAAGTGTCTTATTATTTAGCCCTAATAAGCCTTTGACATTGATTTCAAAGGGAGAGAATTTCAGTAAGGGGGAGAAGTTTGAAATTTTAGTAAGGGGGAGAAGTTTGAAATTTTAGTAAGAGGAAACAACTTATCAAGGGGAGCAACTTGTTATCCTATTGAGGTAAAGGATAGTTTCTTTGTAGGGTTTCCATCAATGACAAAGGGGGAGATTGTTAGAATTATTGAGTTGTTAGAGTATCTTATCATTTAGCCCTGAGAAGCCTTTGCCATTGATGTCAAAGGGGGAGAATTTTAGTAAGGGGGATCAGTTTGGAATTTCAGTAAGAGGAAGCAGCTTGTCAAGGGGAGTAGGTTGTGATCCTATTGAGGTAAAGGATAGTTTCTTTGCAGGTTTGCCATCAATGACAAATGCGGACTTGGTTGTTGGTAAACCTTGGCATGCTTAGGTAAATTATTCAAGGCAAATGACTTACTTGATTTTAACACATTTAATATTTAAACCCAGCATGAGGAGCAGCCAAAGGTAGACATATTTAAATTGAATATTTAAATATATTAAAGTGGGGTGTGATGTTTTAAATTCAAAATAAAAATATAATATAAAATTTTTGAATATTATTCTAAAGTGTATGGGCCAACTACTTGGGTGCCAAAAGTGAAAAGGTTAAAAGGTTTGATATATATATAAAAATTCAAAGTTCATTTCAGTTAGGATTTTTGGAATATTTTTTATATACATGTGCGATAAGAGTGAAGATCTATGTTTAGGATGTCGCGTTCAAGAAAAATGAAGAAAATACAATGGTTGTTGTGGTAGATGATATTTTGGGATCCAATGACATACATACAACATAGAGCATACTCCTCATTGAAGACTAGTGCTAGAAATGAATTTGTGGAAGAAACAGACAACGATAGCTACATTCGCAACAAGTCAGTAAAGAAGATGAACGTAGTATGTTATAAAGCCATTTTGAAGGCGTGAAGATGAATCAGAATTTTTAAAATAAAAAAATTATTTCACTATTGTTTTATCCATATTGGAACATGTAAGAGAGCGATCGACGTCTTGAAGGCAAAAACCAGAGGAAATTCATAGTATTTTATTGAAGGTATTTTTATCGATATTTGATGGAGGCATCAGTTCATTAGCTGTGTAAAAATCAAGAGACTAAAGAAGACCTACTATTATTGGAAACTACCCATGCAAGGTGAAAGGAGTTGATGGTGAATGATTATGGAATTTTTTGCAACGTAGGAAATCATAGGTGAGTCGAAGGTTATTCAAAATATATATACAAAATAAGAGATGGTTATTCAATGTTCAAAGAAACTATCATGGAGATACAATATTCGTGAGATACATTGAAGGATCAAGAATTGATGATAGGAAAATATAGCACATCATATGCCTAGTTAGAAGATGAGTGAGAAGTGTATGTGGTCACTTAGGATGTTGTATAGAGAGTTGGACAATGTGCTATTGGTGTGGTTCTTGTTAGTATTGTCGAGGGAAATAAACTTGCAATCACAATTTGAACTCACAAAAAATGATAAATCATACGCAAAAAAATTAAAGAAAATTTTGAAACACCGAGTCATCAAAGGAATCCAACAACATAGTACGAAGCGAAGAATATAGCTTGAGGCTAAGTGTCTAAAGGTAAATGAAGCATTGGTTCTAAAGCAAATGGGAATTAAAATTGAATATCCAAGCATCAATCACCATTCACAACCAAAGTAAAGTGTCAAATTAGATACAAATCCAAAGCGTTGAATCAAAGTGGTAAACTAATGTATCAAGGTAGTGAGAGTAGCACCAAGATTACTACAATGACATCGCCTTGAAGCACATTATCAACAAGGAGGAAGTATGTTTCCATAAAGGAGCTATTGTAAGGAAAATTTGTCATCTTATAGAAGGTGTGTGAGGGTTGTGTAGTCGCAAGAGTTGCATGATTTTGATAACCCACAAGAAGCATTGATATGGGAATTACAACAAACATGAACACATAATAGACATTGCAGATACCATTTTTGTTGACAAGGGACAATGTGGGTGTGGAGATGCATGGCATTTAGCTGTGATGGTAATTGTAGAGTGATAAAAAATTAAATGAGTAGGAGCCATGTCATTATAGCTTGTGGAGAGATAGCATTGATTGATAGAAAATAGTGAGCAAAAGAACAAAACAATAGTAGTTTGAGCTATAAGTGAAAGAAGGAAGATTTTGTTGTTTTGGAGTACACGTAGAAACCAAAAAAAGAGTGTGGCCACATACAAATGGAAGGACTAATTTGAAACAAGTCAAGGCATCAAATAGTGCAAGGATAGAGTGAGAGGATTAGTGCACCCAAGCATCCAATTAAAAGGAAGGATAATTCAGCCATATCAAGAAGAAGAAAAGGTGC
Organism: Wollemia nobilis; assembly: GCA_028583015.1. NCBI lineage: Eukaryota > Viridiplantae > Streptophyta > Pinopsida > Araucariales > Araucariaceae > Wollemia > Wollemia nobilis. The sequence continues at coordinate 3,507,305 of JAQPPZ010001870.1, forward strand.
ACATGATAGTGGAATAAAAGCAAGGTATTAGCATCTCCAATTCAACATGCATGTAAGTCATCTAGACTAGAGCTACCTTTAAATTGTGATAAATGTGAGACATGTGGAAGCAACAAACTTAATGAATGTGAAGGACATTGTGGCCATTTGAAGCTTCCAACACCAGTATATCATCCTCTATTTATTGATCATCCTATATCATCCTCTTTTCATGCTTTCCTTGACCATACCTATTTTTCTTTTCATACTTGGATTTTCCTCCTTCCTTTTTCTTATGATCCTATTTATCTTCACTGCTACTGCTTCCAGATTCTGGAAAATTAGATGCATAGTGACCAAAATTATCACAATTAAAATATTTCACTATTTTCATACCTTTGTGCTTTCTTGAGTCATTGTTTCTTCTACCATAGTTGGCTTCTTCATCACTACTAGACTCACAACTTGATTCTAGTTTTTTTATATTTTGTCTTCTTTGATACTTTGAAAGCTACCTTTTTCTTGGATTTGGAATCCTTTACTATTCTCATCTCATAAGTTGTGAGATTTCCATGTATCTCCTCCATTGTCAAATTATCAATATCTTTCATCTTTTCTATAGTTGAAACCTTTCCATTATACCTCATAGGAAGTGACCTTAGTCCTTTCTGAACAACACTAGAGTATTTAATTTCAAATCCAAGTCCACGCATGGTATTTAAAACTTCATCCACATGAATCAAGTATGTATCAATATCTTTCTCATCTTCCATATTCAAATATTCAAACCTTTTCTTGTGGTTTTGTAGTTTTTCCATCTTAACCTTTTTATCTCCTTCATATGTCTACTTTATTTTTTTCCATATCTCTTTTGCTGATTTGCAATGCATAACTTTCACAAATTTTGCTTCACATAATCCACTTAATATTCCATTCATAGACTTGGAATTATTCACATGTAACATCTTACCATATTTATCTGTGGGAGGAGTAGTTGTAGGTGTGAACCCATCCTCAATGGATTGCCATGTCTCATATTCTTGTGCCATTAAGTAGGTATTCATTTTTATACTTTAGAAATAATAATTATTCCCATCAAAAAATGGTGCCTTATTTTATTAAGATCCATTCTGAGATGCCATATATGTTCCTATAATATCTTCCTTCAAGCTATTAGAATTTTTTGAAGGAACCCGCTCTGATACCAATTGAATAACACAAGCTTATACTGAGAGGTGAGGGTGAACAATATAAGGCCAAATTTTACTTTTATTTCCTAAACAATATTATCTAATATTATCAATGGCAATATCAATAGCATTAATTAAAGCAATTCATAAATCATCACACACACAAAGACACAAATTTAACATGGTTCACCCAATTTGGGCTACTCCACAGATAAAATATTTCTTCTAAATTTTCTCAAAAAATATCTTGAGAATCAATTCCCTATTACAATGTTTATGGACCTCTATCCAAAGAAGACACCAATCCCCTATGCTCTGATTTGTGGATCTCTCTCCACAGGAGAACTCTTTCCCCTTTTCTTTAGTTTGTGGAACTTGATCCAGGAGAACTCTATCTCCTCAACTGGTTCATGGATCTCTCTCCACAAAAGAACTCTATCTCCATAGATGGTTCACATATCTCACTCCATAGGAGAAATATTTCCCCTTGCTCTGGTTCATGGATCTCTCTCCATAGGATAACTCTTTCCCCTTGCTCTAGTTTGTGGATCTTTCTCCATAGGAGAACTCTTTCTCCTTGATCTGGTTAGTGGATCTATCTCCATAGGATAAATATTTCCCCTCAACTCTAGTTGGTGGATCTCTCTCCATAGGATGCCTCTATCCCCACTACTCTGGTTGGTGAATATCTAACATAGAAAACCTTTGGCCCAAATACTCTGGCTAAAGGATCTCTATCCATAGGATACCTCTATCCCCACTACATTATATTATGGATATCTCTCCTTACGAGACCTTCATCCTCTCTGATATGATCACCTCTAAATATGGTACTCACCTCTGCTTAACTCTACTAAAATCTACCCCAAGCCTTAAAAAAAAGATTAATCAAATTAGCAACAAAACCTACTCTCAACTCTTCTCAAAGATATCCCAAGCCTTAAAACAAAGCTTGATCAAATCAATAACCAAACCTACTCTCAACTATGCTCAAATATGCCCTAAGACTTAATACAAATATTGATAAAATTATCAACCAAACCTGCTCTCAATTATGTCTCAAATCTACCCTTAAGCCTTCTCAAAAGACTTTCTCAAATCGGCCTTCAAGCCTTCTCAAAATACTTTCTCAAATCTACCTTAATGTTGCTCACTTAACCTGCTCAAATATTTCCAGACTTTGCACACAAGCAAAGCTTATATATTTTTCAAAAATGCTTTCTTCAAACACATATATTCTACTCAAAATTTTTTTAATCTCTAGAAAATATAAATAATGATATGCACTTTAAAATATCTCAATATGTTCTACTCAATCATTAAGTTTATCGCTTTCACATGTCTCACAATTATTACTCTTTAAAAAATAGATCTAGTCTAGCACATGACACCTATTTTCCTAATGCACAAAATTGCTTTCACAAATCTAAATTCTAATATTTGCACATTCAATTTCAATATCACTCAAAACCAATGCCCAAAAGCTTCACACACTCATTCAATCAATGAAGCACAATTTGTTCACAAAATCTAAACAAGTGTTTTCAAACTTCTTCCAACAAAGATGCACAATGTAGGTCTCAAATCCTATCTTAAATATTTTTAACAATGCTTATCAAACAATCCTTTTCACTCCACCTTATGTTCCAAAACATTTAATTCAAAAAACACTTTAAACAAGGAATGATATGCCCATACCTCTTAGCTTGATCTTACGGAAATATGTCTTCAAAAATTTGTCTCATACATAATATATTTTGCAACTATAAAAGGGTTAGCACAACACCTCTTTATGATTTAGAAAACCTTCTCAAAATGTGTGCACAATATATTTCAAACCAATGCTCTATACCTCTTTTGGTTTCTCAAAATAAAATATTAAATCATGAACCAAGTCCTTAAAAATTGAATCAAATATTACAAACAACCTTTTATATCCCACTTAAAAAATCAACAAACATACCCAAAAATATTTACCAATGATTTTCTTATTACTCCACAAAATAACACTTCAAAAAAATACACTCTCCATTATATTTTTCTTCTAAACAATGGCAAGAAATAAAAATATTTTCCTTATAACTCCCTAATCCCAATGGCACCCAAACAATCAAGCACACCTTAAGTACCTAACAACTCAACCTTAGGTATTAATCAAAACTAAATATTTGCTTACAAAAATTATCATGGGTGAGATTCGACCATAGCACCTCCTACCTACCAGTGCGCTCATGCTGCTTGGGTTGCCGCTAAGACAACCGCCCACATGAAAACACTAATGTGTGATGTGCATTTTGACCTCTACTCAAAATTATTTTCCAAAAGAAATCGTTTCAAAAATGTTGTCACTCAAATTCGACCTCATGACCTGATGTCTACCCTGTGACTTAACACTACCCAGTCTGGCGCTAGGTCAACTGCCTGGTTGGAGATAAGATCACATGATATTATATTTCAATCGTCCAAATCTCTTCCTTTGTTTTTAAAATATTGTCTTCTTCTTCTCACGATATGCACACAAGAAACTCACATTACTCTCTTGAAATGCACATTGAACACACAACCTTAGGGCATGAAACTTTATCCATATTAATATGGATTTACCACCATGCTAAGGACGTCGATTCTTAGGAATTTAAAAAATAAACTTTTGAATGATGGCGCCAAAACCCACTTTGGGTTATAAAATAATATAATATAAAATATTATAATTAATTTATAATTTAACATTAGGCTTTAACCTTTTAACTTTAATATTATAATATTAAAATATTATAATATTAAAATATTATAATATTATTTCTTTTTTGAGCCTTAGTAACTTGCTTTCTTCATGATTTTTAAACCATGGCCTTCAACATTTTAACCAAACACTTGGAGATTTATCCCAAACCTCTTGGGCTTAAAATATAAATATTATAACCCTTTCTTTTTGTCAATTTCCTTGCACTGAGAATGATCTTTGCCTTGCATTTTAACCAACTTATAAACCTTGTATTTTTGCCATGCCAAGTTATCAATGACAACCAATATCATCAACCTATGACCTCAAAACTTTGACATCAATGAAAACAATATACTCAAAATTTCCAACAGGTTCCCACGAATTTTATTGAAGAAAATAAAAACAATATTTTTCCATGGTTTTCTCCCGAGAGGGTGTTTCCACATAAATTCTTGTCTCTTATGTGTGTGGAATTTTATGCATTGATTTACTATTGCATTCATATTATTGCAATTATTATTTTGGAAGGAAAAGTTTTATCTTATAATGTTCACCCCCTCTCAGTATAAGAGTGTGTTTCTTCAATTGGTATTAGAGCAGGTTTCTTTATGAAAGCCTAATAGCTTGAAGGAATATCTTAGAAGAACACACATGGCTTACCAAGAAGGTTTTTCGTCAAGTAGGGCTCCGATTTTTTATGGGACTAATTATGCTTTCTGGAGTGTGAGGATGTGATACATGATAACCTATTGTGGATGGGTTCAAACCATCTACAACCCCTCCCACGTATCAAAATGATAAGAAACCATATGAAAATAATGCCAAGGTAATGAATGCAATCCTAAGTGGGTTATGTGAATTAGATTTTGTGAAATTCATGCAATGCACCTCAACAAAAGAAATATGGGATAAGTTACAAAGAACATATGAAGGAGATGACAAGGTTAAAATGGCAAAACTTCAAACCCACAGGAGGAAGTTTGAAGACTTGAAGATGAAATATGAGGAAGATATTTCTAGGTATCTACTTCATGTTGATGAGGTTATCAACACCATTCATGGACTTGGAGAAAGTATTGAAGAATCTAAGATTGTTTAAAAGTCTTGAGGTCACTCCCCTGAGGTTTGATGCAAATGTTTCAGCAATTGAAGAAATGAAGGATCTCAAAACTTTGAGCATGGATGAGCTACATGGGATTCTCATAGCCTATGATATGAGGATAGAAAAAGATCAAACATCCAAATGAGAGGCAACATTTAAAGATTCAAATAAGGCAAAGAATAAAGAACCAAAATCAAGTGAAGAATCAAGTAGTGGAGAAGAAGCTAACTTTTTATGAAGGAATAAGAAGGGTCCAAGAAAACACAAAGGTATGCATACTATGAAATTTTTTAATTATGGTAACCTTGGTCACTATGCATCTAATTGTCCACAAGCTGGAAGTAGTAGTAGTGAAGAAGAAGAGGAATACAAGAAAAAGAAGGAAATAAAATTTCATCATGAAAAGAAAAAGAGGCACTGTCAAAGCAAGAATGAGAAGATATTTTAAAGACACAAGAAGAGTTTTTATGTTGAATAAGCAAGTAGTGCTTCCAATAGCAGTGATGAAAGCTTCTCCGATAATGAAAAAGAAGAAATTCTATTTTTGGCCATGGAAGAGAAAGAAGATGATCCTATTATTGAAGAACAAGAAGAGGAGGAAGATTCAAAAGATGAAGAGGAAGCCACAGTTGACATAGAAGAGGAACTTATTGTTGCTCTTGAAGAGTTAAAGAGGGTTATGAAAAAGAACTCAAGATTGAAGGCTCAAGTACAAGAGGATGAGAAAACAAAGGCAAAGATTCTACAAGATCTCATCGACTTAAAAGTAAAGGTTGAAGAGGCAAGGAGAATTGAAGAAGGTATGGTTGAGCAATTAAAGGCAAAAGAACTAGAGTGTGAAAGACTAGAACATGAAGTTGTCATTCTAAGGAAGGAACCTAAAAAAATTAATGATAAGTACAAAATATATCAGGTTTGGGAAAAGATCATAAATCTTGGATGATATTTCAAATCCAAAGATCTTTTTTTTTGGTAGATAAGATACTATAGCATTAATACCGGGTTTTACAGAGTTGACCCAAAACCTTTTACAAAAATCAGCCCAGGGTTGTTGATGAACATGTCCTTACTAAGGATCCTATATATGTAAAATCTACATGCCGCCAAAGCCATTACATCCGGTAAGGCACATAGCCTATTATCAAAAAGAAACTTCCCATACAACATTTTGGGTATACCCCGAGAAAACACACCTGCATCATAATTACAAAAAAAGAAACAGACACAGATCCCTTCCTTGAAACAGTGGAGAAACAAAAAGCTGCAGACACACATAGCAGAGTACTAAAAAAAACTCCCACAAGCTCTGTATTGATAGTTACTCTTAATAATTCTTTGGTAATTGCTTTCTTTCGTATATGACATGCTTTGGGACCACATCCCATCTTGGCCAATCAGCCTTGGAGAAGTGAACTTGTTGGCTAGATTTATGGCGGTGGCTATCTGGTGGTCCACGTGGCTCTGGTTCGAAGTCTTATATTGTCATTTCTTTCCTACCCTGTGATTATCAACCAACCTCAAATTACTAAGATGACTAGGAGCCATGTTATCTGACATGTGACTATCCCCATTAGTCTTTGTGGTATTTCCAAGCAGCATCCACCAAGACTGACAACTCGGATAATTTTTATTGTGAGTCCATTTCAAAAAAGAGACGGGAATACTCATAGCCTTCGAACTTACAGTGCCTTCCCTGTTGGTAAATTCGACTATCATTCTTGGCATTCTTGTTGAATAAGCTCCTCTACTTCGCTCGGGACACCGTGTTCCCATTTGAAAAGTTCATCACCATCGACACCCAAATTGGCCAGCTTATCAACAACTTTGTTAGCTTCCCGAAAGACATGTTGGGATTTTCTATCCTGTCTTCCCTAGAAAAGGATCCTAGCCTCTTCAAAAATTGTTTTAATCCTCCAAGGAGGTGTTTTCCAATTATTGAGGAGATTTATAACATGCATAGAGTCTCCTTCTATGATCAAATTGCCTTCTAAGTCTTGAGTCATTTGAAGGCCTCTCCACATAGCTCTAGCTTCAACTTCATTGTTCATCCTTGTTCCCAAATATTTAGAAAATGCAAGCATCATATTCCCATTATGATCTCGCACAATACCACCAATGCCTACTCTACCAGGATTTTCCTTAGCCGCTCCATCAAAATTAAGCTTAAACCAACCCGTAGGAGGTGGGGACCACTTAACATTGGCTCTGGGGTTGACTACCCTAGGCACAGACTCATCTAACAAGGTTAAGCTTAAATATTGAGCAATCATGGTCTCCTGCAGATGAGGTTTATGACTATCAAAAGGGATAAGGTTCACATTCTCATTGGCAAAGGATAGGATCCTGGCAATGATAGTTTGATGATCATGGATAGACTCATTAAAGACTCTATGGTTCCTTTCTAACCACACCTACCAAAGATAGTGATTGAGACAAATTTTCCACATGTATCTAAGTCTTTGGATTGAAAAGGGGCAAGGCCACTAGATGAAAAAATCAAGTACGATGGCTGGTTTAACCCAAGAAATATTGAAGGCCTAAAAAACCCCACTTAGGATAGTCAAGGAAAAAGGGCACTCAAGGAAAATGTGATAAATGGTCTCCCAATTAGCCCTACACAGATAACAATGATTAGTGATACAAATACCTTTACGCATCATATTATCAATGGTTAGAATTCTTCCTTGGATAACCAGCCATGAAAAGACTACAATTTTTGGAATTAAATTTTTTATCCAAACTAAGTCCTTTTGGAGGACAAAATCCTCGTCATCAAGTAGAAGCTTGTAAGCTGATTTAACAGTGAACTGCCCATTTTTCGTAGGAGCCCAGGTCACTTGATCTTCCTTGGGTCTCATGGGGATAAAATATTGCCCGAGAATGTTACAAAGATCATTTGATTCCACTTGAAATCCCTGAATCCTTATTTGTTTCCACTTCATTCTGCCTCTATCCTCAACCATATAATCGGAGACTTTTCTGCCAATGAGTTCTTCCATGATATCTCTGATTCGGGCTAAGTTAGGATATTGCGTCAGTGGTTCATCCTTAGCCCACCTATCATTCCAACAATTTATCCTCTCACCATTGCCTAAAACCCATCTTAAACCTTTTTTGATGATTTCCTTACAATTGAGAATTGCTTTCCAAAAAGCAGAACCTCTGATTGGAACTGAGTCACTTAGAAATTCCATATTTTGAAGATACTTTCATTTGATGATAGTTGTCCATTCATTTTCTTCACCAGAAATGAGGTGCCATGCCTGCTTAGCTAGTAAAGCTAAATTCATATGAGCAATTCTCCTCAGACCTAAGCCCCCATTTTCCCTGGGTCTGCACACTTTGGTCCATCCTACAAGGTGTATCCTTTTTTTCTCCTCTGATCCAGTCCATAAAAATTCTTTTTGGAGTTTCTCAATTTTTTGGAAAACCTTCACAGGGGCTTTGAAAATGGAGAGGAAATAGACTGGAATGCTCTGAAGAGAGGCCTTAGTGAGGGTCAACTTTCCTGCTTGAGATAGAAGATGACCTTTCCATCCAACAAGTTTTTTTTGAATTCTTTCAATAACCCTGTCCCACATTGACTCTCTCGGAGAACCAATGAAAAGAGGGAGACCAAGATACGAAGTGGGGAGGTTTGCTATATCACACCCTAAAATTTTTGCAATCCTTCCTTGCCTCTGAATGGGGGTGTTCAAGAAATATAACTTGCTTTTACTAAAATTAACTTTTTGACCAGCAACGTCCTCGTAGAGTTGTAGGATGTATTTAATTCTTTTGGCCTCAACCACCGATGCCTTAGTCAATAGAAGGGTATCATCGATGAATTGTTGGTGAGAAACAACCCTAGTGAGAGATGTTGCCTTGATTCCTGATATTAGCCTTGAACTGCAAGCATTTTTTATGGTTTTACCTAAATATTCTACCACAATGATGAATAACATGGGGTTGATAGGGTCCCCCTACCGAATTCCTCTATGACTTTGAAAGTAACCAGCAGTTGTTCCATTAACTAGAATCGAGAACCATGCTTTAGAAATGCATTCTTTGATCAAATTAACCCATTGGTGGTGAAAACCAAACTTAAGGAGGACAACAATCAGAAAGTCCCAATTTAGCCTATCAAATGCTTTGTTCATATCAAGCTTGAGGGCAAAAATAGACCTGTTAGTCTTATGAGCAGAGTGCAGAGCTTCATGAACTGTGATAACTCCATCCAAGATTGACCTACCCTGGATAGAGCTTCCCTGGCATGGATCTATGATGCGGGGTAGAACATCTCTCATTCTATTTGCAATGGCTTTAGTTAGGATCTTGTAAGAAACATTGCATAGACTGATTGGCCTGAAGTCAACCATAGATTCAGGGGTTTGCTTCTTAGGAATTAGAGAAATAAAAGTAGAGTTGAGACCTTTTGGGATATGATTGCTTGCTTGGAATTATTTGACAGTAGAAATTACATCCTCACTTACGATGTCCCAAAAATCTTGATAGAAATGAGGGGGAAAGCCATCGGGTCCCGGGGCTTTGTCTGGCTCCATGCTAAACAAGGCTTCCTTAATTTCCTCATCAAAAAAGGGAGCTAGAAGCTTAAGGTTTATATCCTCATTTATTATGCTAGGAATGGATTGCAAGAGAATATCTTTGGCCTCCTCATTGCATTGTGATTCTTGACCAAGGATAGAATTGAAATAAGTTACTGCCTCCTTTTTTATTTCTGTTAAGTCTTGAGTAATAGAACCATCTATTTTTTTTAAATTTTATCTTGTTATTGCTTCTGTTTCTAAGCGTGGTGACGTGAAAAAACTTGGAATTTGAATCTCCATATTTCAACCAAAGAGCCCTTGATTTTTGCCTCCAATAGATTTCCTCACAGGCCAAAATGTTATGAAACTCTGCTAGTTTTATCCATTCCTCCTGCCTAGTAGTTTCATCAACATCACCATGTTGAATCCTCTGATCAATTATCTTCAAAATTTCAACAACCTATTTTTTATTTTCAAAGAGGTTCCCAAAGACCTCTTTGTTCCAAGTTTGAAGCTTTTCCTTAACAAACTTTAATTTGCCAACAAGTTTAAAAGTTGCACTACCCCTGACAGGTTGTTGCCACCACTAAATTAAGTTATCTCTAAAACTAGAATGTTTGATCCACATAGATTGAAATATGAAAGGTTTCTTGAAGGAAAGAGAGTTAGGGATCTCCAAAAAAATGGGATTATGATCAGAGGTAATTTTAGGAAGGGCTTGTAGGGTAGAATCACCGAACAGAGTTGTAGCCTCCTTTGATAGAAAAAACCTGTCAAGCCTTTCTTGAATGAGATGACACCCTATCCGTCGATTGCTCTAGGTATAATTTGCTCCTCTAAGTTTTACATCCATCAACATGTTGGAGTTCACAAAGTCATTGAACTCATCCATGCTCCTGATAGGTGGTCCATTTCCACCCATTTTGTCTGAAGGGTAAAGAGGAGTGTTAAAATCCCCAACTAGAATCTAGGGGACATTATGGAAGATTTCACTCAGATTGCCTAAGTACTCCCACAGTAGAGCTCTCCCTTGAATTGAAGTTGGGGCATAAATATTTGAAAGGATCCATGACCTGTTGTTGTTTATTTCCTTAAATAAAACACTAAGAACCCTATCATATTTCTGAATAATGGTGCCTTCTACTATCCAGGGATCCCACAAAGTCATAAGGCCTCCAGACGCTCCTCTGGATGATTTGCAAACCATCTCCCCTTGATTCCAGATTTTTTTGCTACTTTTTTTATTGAATCTCATCAATTTTTGTTTCTTGCAACATGATAATAGTTGGATTCACTTGATTTCTTATTGCATTGACTTCCTTATGTTTAGGCAGGCCATTGAGGCCTCTCACATTCCATGAGAGGAACTTCATTTAGATTGTTTGGGATTTCTTCCTCTCCCCCTCCCTTGAGGGGGTTTTCCTAATTTGTTGTCTTTAGAACCCGAAATAACCTGTTGAAACAAGGTTCTCTATTTTCCATTGGCAATGTCATTATCAGTTTTAATTTTTTGATGCTCAGCATTTGATATTCTCCCTCTTATTTTTTCACTACCAAAATCTATAGGAGACTTCACAATGCTCCTGGTTTGTTTAGGACTAAACTGGGGGGAGGCAATTTGTTGCAGAACCGGACTGCCATATTCCTCAATCTGAAGAGTTTCACATATCTCCACCCCTACATCCAAATCTTCTCCTTTTTCCTGTATTCCCTTGGTCTCATGGGATGACCCCTCAATAGGATTCACCTGGCTCCTAGTGATGATGTTAGGGAGATGAGATTTTTTATTTTCCAATGCCTCAACTTTCTTCCTAAGTTCTTCAACATTAGGGTTTGGCTTTGGGATGCCCATTGGGCTTGAAGTATTTTCAGCATTGGGGTTTAAGGATCCTGACTTGGATGGGGATTCTAGAGATCAGGCATTAGGGTTTGGCTTTGTGATGCCCATGGGGCTTACAGTAATTTCAGCATTAGGGTTTGAGGATCCTGACTTGGATGGGGATTCTAGAGAGTCAGAAAGGTTAGCCTGAAGGTTTTAGGCTTCCATGTCTTTCGATAATCCTCCTACTCCCATATTGGATAGAATTGAAAATTTATTTGAAACTAGAGGATTGGAACTTACATGAGTATTTTGGTTGCCAACAACCTATTGTTTTCCTTTGTCTTGTTGGGACCCTGCACCCTCTCTTTTATTTTTTTGGTAGACATAGTTTTCCTGATTGAAATCACCTCTACCAGGGAAACTCCTCAAATTTCCTCTATCTAGCATTCCCTACTTCTACTTTTCTCTATTCATTGCCAGGTTAGGGCACTGATTGCATAGATGTCCTTGATTTTTGCATTCTGCATAGAATGTCAGTCTATTCTCATATTCTACCGGCTATTTTTGATAGTATTCTCCATACTCTAGCTCCACAAACCTTGGCAATTCATTATCCAAATTAGCATTTACGTAGATTCATGCATGAGTCATCCTTGTCCTGGCCAAGGTCGCATGGTCAATGGAGATCAGGTCCCCTATAGTTTTGGCTATGCCTTGCAACCAATATTCATTGAAGAACTAGGCAGGTAGACTCGGGAGATGAACCCAAATAGGGGTAATGTTAATATTTTGCTTTTTAGGGTCAAAATATTCACCCCATCATCTGAGAAAAAGGCTCCTTTTGCCCAAAAACCAAGGACCTCCTATTAAAATGTGGTTAGCATCCTCCATATTGTTAAAATGGATAATGAAGAACCCTCGAGTTAGAGCTACCAACTCCAAGCTACCTACCGGTCACCATTTACCCATCGCCCAAGCCCTGATAGTCTCCATGTCCGGCCTACCTCCCAAAAACTTGCCTACCAGGGAGAATTCTTCCATTGAAAGAAAAGGGCTCATGGAACTTGTCGGGGCCAAAATTTTATTATTTACTAGAACTAGGGGTGGAAGAGAGAGAACCTCCTTTATTTTTCCTCTAAGAGTCTCAGCAAAAGACAACCACTTCTTGGGCCCCGCATTGTCCTTCGTATATTTTTTGTCGAGGTCTTTCTGAGGAGGGTCGGGCCCCCGCGTGATGCCCACCTCCAAATCTACCATAGCCTGACCACCTTCCTCTAGATCCTCGCTTGATCCATGCTCGAGGTTCCCACCCACCCCTTCCATACCTGCTCTACCTCTATCGCCTTGGCTGAGATTCCTGCCCAAAAAATTCAAACCCTCACTCCCGCCGCACCCGCTAAACCTCAGCTCACTCATTCCTGATGATTTTGTACTATTGTTATTTCTCTATGTGTCTTTAAAGCACAAATATCTTTAGTTATGAATATTAGACTTGGTTTTGAAGAAGGTCAAGAGAAACAAAAGGAGGAATCAAGCTCAAAAGGAAAAAAGGCATCAAAGAAAATGATTTAATAGGAACCTAAGACCTATAATGATATGTGTAGAAGTGGAAGCATCAATGAGGAAGAAAACAATGCACCATAAAGGAGCAGGGACCATCACAAAAAAACAAAGAAATAACCATGTTCCCATATCCTCCAAGGCAAGATTAATATTTCTTCTAAGGTTATTGCTTTTCATGTAATCATTTTGGTCATAAAGCTATACATTGTAGGGTTTATGGTAAGAATGATTTTGGCTTCACCAAGAGGAATTTTAAGTCATTTGCACATCTCATGGATTACAACATCATTTGTTACAAATGTAATAATTTTGGGTATAGATCTAAATGGTATAGAATGGTGTTCCCTAAACTTTCAAATCCAAGCAAGAAGAAGGATGGTCAAAATATGCAAAAGGATATGCCCTCCAAAGTTTAGAGAAAGAAAATAGAAGCAAGAAGAGGAGCATAGTAATTTTGGAGTAACTTCACTCCCATCTCAAAATTGAAGTCACCCTTAGACAGAGAGAGGTGGTGAGGGATTTGTCAAGTGTCTTATCATTTAGCCCTGAGAAGCTTTTGCCATTTATGTCAAAGGGGGAGAATTTTAGTGAGGGGGAGTAGTTTGGAATTTTAAGAAGAGGAAGCAGCTTATTAGGGGGAGCAACTTGTGATCCTGTTGACGTAAAGGATAGTTTATTTGTAGGGTTGCCATAAATAACAAAGGGAGAGATTGTTATAATTATTGAGTTGTCATTGATGTCAAAGGCCAACTTGGTTTTTGGTAAACTGTGGCATGCTTAGGCAAATTATTCAAGGCAAAGGGCTTACTTGATTTTAACACATTTAATATTTAAACCCACCATGAGGAGCAGCCAAATGTAGACATATTTAAATTGAATATTTAAATATATTAAAGTGAGGTGTGATATTTTAAATTTAAAAGAGAAATATAATATAATTTTTTTGAATATTATTCTAAAGTGTATGGGCTGACTACTTGGAAACCAAAAGTGAAAATGTGAAAAGGTTTAATATATAGATATAGTCAGAAGTTCATTTCAATTGGGAGTTTTAGAATATTTTTGATATACATGTGTGATAAGAGTAGAGATCTCTGTTTAGGGCATTGAATTCAAGAAAAATGAAGAAAATACAATGGTTGTCATGGTAGATGATATTTTAAGATCCAACGACATACATACGACAGAGATCATACTCCTCATTAAAGACTAGTGCTAGAAATGAATTTGTGGAAGAAATAGACAATGGTAGCTACATTCATAACAGGTTAGCAAATAATATGAGTGCAGTATGTTATAAAGCCATGTTGAAGGCATGAAGACGAATCGATGTTTTGAAACTGAAAAAATTATTTCATTGTTGTTTTATCCACAGTGAAGTGTGTAAGGGAGCGATCAATGTCTTGAAGGCAGAAACCAGAGGAAATTTGTAGCATTTGATCGAAGGTATTTTTATTGATATTTTATGGAGGCATTAGTTCACTATCTATGTAAACATAAAGAGACTAAAAAGGACCTACTATTCTTGAAAATCACCCATGCAAGGTGAAAGGAGTTGATGGCGAACGACTTTGGAATTATCGTGGAGTCTAAGGTTCTTCAAAAAATATATATAAAATAAGATACAACTATTTAATGTTCGAAGCAACTATCATGGAGATACAATATTCATGATATATGTTGAAGAAGCAAGAATTGAGGAGATAAAAACATAGCACATCAAATGTCTAGTGAGAAGCTGAGCAAGAAGAATATGTGAACGTTGAAGAAGCAAGAATTGAGGATGATGTATAGAGAGTTGGACAATGTGTTGTTGGTGTGGTTCTTTTGAGAATTATCAAGGGAAATAGACTTGCAATAACAATACAAACTCATAAAAAATTATAGAGCATACACAAAAAAATTAAAGAGAAGTTTTAAACGTCGAGTCGTCAAAGCAATCCAACAACACAGTGCAGAGCGAAGAGTCTAGCTTGAGACTAAGTGCCTAAAGGTAAATGAAGCATCAATTTTGAAGAAAATGGGAATTGAAATTGAAGATCCAAGAATCAATCACCATTCACAACCAAAGTGAAGTGTCAAAGTAGAGACAAATCCAAAGTGTTGAAGCAAAGCGGTAAAATGATGTGCCAAGGTAGTGAGAACAACACCAAGATTATTGCAATGACACCGTCTTGAAGTGCATCACCAGTAAGGAGGAAGTATGTTGCCATAAAGAAATTGTCGTAAGGAAATTTTTTTATCCTATAGAAGGTGTGTGAGGGTTGTGTAGTCACAAGAGTTGCACAATTTTGACAACCTACAAGAAGCACTGATCTAGGAATTGCAATAGACATGAATGCATAATAGATGTTGAAAATACCATTTTTTTAGGGAAAATGTGGGTGTCAAGACGTGTGGTATTTAGTTGTTATGGTAATTGTAGAGTGATCAAAAATTAAAGGAGCAAGAGCCACATCATTGTATCCTATGGAGAGATAGCATCAATTGATAGCAACCAATGAGCAGAAGAATAAAATAAGAGCAACCTAAGCTATACGTGAAAGAAGGAAGAGTTTGCTATTTTGGAGTACACACAAAAATAAGAAAAAGAGTGTGGCCACATACAAATGGAAGGACTAATTTGAAATAAGTCAAAGTATCAAATAGTTCAAGGATAGAGTGAGAGGATTAGTGCACCCAAGTGAAGAACACAAGCTTATACTGAGATGGGGGGGTGAACAGTATAAGACCTCTTTTTACTTTTTCCTTTATACTTCAAAACAGTAAAGCAATATACCCAAAGAAATATCAAAACAATGCACAATATCATCCACAAAGTGAAACCAATTTTAACGTGGTTCACCCAGAATGCCTGGGCTACGTCCACAAAATTTTTCTCTAAAAGTTATCTCAAAGTTCTTTGGGAAACCTTCCCAATTACAATGTTTATGAGCCTCGGCCCAAAGGAGATACCTTCCCCCAATCTAAATTTATGAGCCTCTGCTCAAAGGAGATACCTTCCCCTATGCTCTGGAAATGATCCCTCAGAAGATCAACTGCCTCTACCTCTTTTCAGCACGTGGAAATCCTTTCCACCGAAGACCTTGCAGACAACCTTTTCACTCCAAACTCAATTTTAGAAAATATACCATCAACAATATACATGGAAGAAGTTGCCCATACCTTTACTTTGATGAAGAAGGAGAACTCAAAATCTGTCACAACACTAACTCTCAATTTGCCACCAATTAGAGTTAGCAACTATACAACAATATACAATAATAAAGATCCAAATTAACACCTTATTTCTCCAACTTAATAAAAACCACCAGAAGTATAATATACATACAAAGTAAAACCTCTTTACACCTTATTACTCCACATAAACATTAAGAATCAATAAAACAATGTCAAAGCAAATATGATAACTTAACATTATACCTCCAGCGCATTCACAGCCACTATCCTTTGCACATCGCGACCAAAAGAAAATTACCAATGAAGAGAATCAAACTTGGCACCTCTGCCTTCTAGCGCCTTCGCTAAAACACCATCGTCGTTGGGTCACAAGTGCCCAATGAAGAAATACAGTGTTTCCCTATATTTTATCTTCCTTTGATACCAAGAATCTAGAAAACATAAATGTCTTCCTCAAGCCACATGCAAACTGGTGAGCGCTATCCAAAATGTAACTTACTGGGCAATAGAAATAATCATCCACATAGTGCAAACAGAAAACACAATTCGAGTGTAGATCCAACAATCGTAGGTGAAAGCAATCTGCCGGATGTCAAAGTGCAAACTGAAAACGTAATTCGAGTGTAGTCCCAACAATTGTAGGTGAAGCACAATCTGTCGGATGTCAAAGCGCAAACTGAAAATGCAAGAAATTACTTGGGCAACTCAATATCGATAATCAACTCTCAATGAAATACAACACTTTCTCGAAGATCACAAAGCTACGATTTTCATTACTCGGAGTTACAATCACTTTAGAAAATCATCCCCACTTATATAGCCATTTCTCCTTAATTGTTTGACGTCGGCGCTCCTCCAACGATGGCAACACATCGATGAAAGAATTATTTTTTCTCCGTCGCTTAAGGGTTGAAAGACCCTTTAATAATAATTAAAATAATTATTATTATTATTTTATTAATAATAAATTAAACTTAGACCCTTTTCAAAGGTTTGAGTTAATTTAATTATTAATAATAAACATGGACCTTCAAGGTTTTTCAAGAAGTAAAAACCTTTGCATTAAGTTAAGCTTGGTTTTAATAAAAACCCTTAATGAGTCCAAATGGTTTTAAGAAAAACCTTTAACCTTGTCACCATGGTTTTAATAAAAACCCTTTAACATTATGAAGCTTCTCAAGATATTTTTGACATCACACTCTTTTTGATATCAACACAAAAATGCCTTTTGACATCAATGACAACTTATACACTTGAGCAAAGGCAATGTACCCAAAGTACCCAAAATTGCCAACAATCTCCCCCTTTGTCATTGATGGCAAACCTTTACTGAAAACACTTCTCAAGAGCCAAAACTGAAACCAACTGTGCTAACAACTGACCAACTGTGCTCACAACTGAGAATCTTCCTTTGAAGTTTTGCTCCCCCTAACTTGAATCTTTCCTCTTCACTTTGAAGCTCTCCCCCTTACTCATATCTCTCCCCCTTTGTCATCAATGGCAAAGGGCCACCTTTGGGGCTCGGGACTAAGAATTAGCCTCTTAGCTTAGTCCCTCCCCCACCTCCTGATGAGGTGATTAATTCTAGGGTGGGAGTAAAACTCCCATTAGGCACTGATCATCATCAGCGTCTATAACTTCCTTGTCGGGCCTTCTCTTGAACTCTTTGTCCATATTCCTATTCCTGTCACTGTTCTTGTTCTTGTTCTCATCCTTGTTCTTATCCATGCCTTGATCCTTGGACCTGTTCATACCATTGTTCCTGTTCCTGTACCTTGGAAGTTCAGCTCTACACTGTCTAGATGTGTGACCTTCATTGTTGCACTTATAACAAGTAACAATGTTATTTCTTTTAGGCATACCTGTTCTTTGAATCCACCTGTTCTGACTAAACCTGTTCTGACCAAACCTGTTCTGACCAAACCTGTTCTGGCCAAACCTGTTCTGACCAAACCTATTCTGACCAAACCTATTCTGACCAAACCTATTCTGACCAAACCTATTCTGATCAAACCTGTTCCTGTTATTTGCCTTGCAATAAACTGCCTTGTGCCCAAACTATTGACAAGAGTAGCAATACCCTTGAAAGTAACTAGCACTTCTAAAACTGTCATTTACCTTCTTCACTTGAGCCATGCAATGTGAAGCTATGTGACCAAACCTGTGACAAGCAAAACATCTCGCCTTGAAACTTTCCTTTATTTGACCTCTTAGGCTCTGAAAACTTCTTCTTCTCATTCTGAATTCTATTTTCTATTTCTGTGCATCTATCATTCAAGGACTCATGATCTGAAATACTTTCCTCATCAGAACTCTCTTCCTTTTGGAGTCTCTTACTAGACTCTCCAACTTGTTCCTTGTGAGGCTTAACAAAACCAAGGCCTATTTTATCTATTGTCTTTCTTTGACCTTTGATGAGTGACTTAACCTTTTTGGAGCTATCTTGAAACCTCGTGAAGCTTATCCTTGTACTCTTTAGTTTCCTCTTTCAAAGAAGCCATTTTCTGTTCTAACTCACTATACTCAAGAACCTTAGATTCTAACTCATCCTTGAGTTCTTGTGTCTTAGCTATAGAGAAGTCAAGACTTTCTATAAGATCATCTCTCTCCATACAACATTCATCTAACTTATCCTTGAGTCTAGCATTCTTCTTTCTTTCCTTTTTCAAAGCACTAAGAGCACTAATAAGTTCACCTTTAAGATCTACTTCACCTTCCTCTATATGTTTGCTTTTTGAATCATCAAAGCCTTTTTCAGATTTCTTATCACTAGAGGTGCTACCCTTTTCAAAAACCATACATGCATCTTCCTTATAGTTTTCTGAAGCATCCTCATACATACTAGAAACCAAATCATTATTTGTGCAATCATCCTCAAGGTGACCAAAATTTCCACATCTAAGACATTTCATGATAATGAATCTATGTTTTGGTTCTTCCTCTTTTTCTGATATGAACAACATCTCATTTTCATTATCACTTGAAGAACTTTCACTATCACTACTAGAACACTTACTTGCTTTGTCTAGGTAGAAACTCTTCTTGTGCTTGTGAGAATACCTCTTTCCTTGATTGTTGTGCTCATCTTTGTTTTTCCTGTGATGCTTGTGCTTTTCGGAATCCTTGCTCTTCGAATCTTGTTTATCTTCATCACTTTCATTCTTGGGAATAGTACAATCAGTAGCATAATGACCAAAATTTCCACAATTGAAACATCTTATATTTTTCATACTTTTGTGCTTTCTAGAGAACTTGCCTTTCTTGTTGTAATATGCCTCTTCATCACTAGAAGACTCATCACTATCTTGAAGTTGTTTACCTTTGGATTTCTTGGTAGCCTTGAAAGCTGCCTCTTTCTTGACATCAACCTTCACTTGAGTTCTCAACTCAAATGCTGCAAGTATACTATGGAGCTCATCCTTTTTCAACTTATCCAAATCTTTAGCTTCCTCAATAGCAGAAATCTTTTCACTAAATCTATTAGGAAGAGATCTTAAAATCTTATCACAAACATCATTTTCAGCAAGCTCAAGACCTAAGTCTTTCATGGAGTTAACAACCTCATCCATACGAAGCATGTAGTCACTAATATTTTCATCATCATTCATCTTGAGTTGTTCAAACATACCTTTGAAGTGTCTCAACTTGGCCTTTCGGACATTTGTATCACCTGTATGAACCACCTTCAACTGATTCCACATTTCACTAGCTGTCTTGCAGTGAATCACTTTGGTGAGATCTGCTTTCAGTAAGCCTTTCAGGATTGCATTCATTGCTTTTGAATTGTTGTGATGTAGGAGCCTTTCTTCTTTAGTATTAGGACCATGTTCAGGAATAGTGTACTCATCTTCAATCACTTCCCAAACCTCATTCCCAAGTGCCATTAGATGAACCTTCATCCTTGCACTCCAAAGACCAAAATCTGACCCATCAAGAATAGGTGCTGCATTGCCACTTGAATGATCCATTGTGTTCTTTACTAGCTTTTCCTTCAAGCCGTTAAACTTTTTGAAGGCACCCGCTCCGATACCAATTGAAGAACACAAGCTTATACTGAGAGGGGGGGTGAAAAGTATAAGACCTCTTTTTACTTTTTCCTTTATACTTCAAAATAGTAAAGCAATATACCCAAAGCAATATCAAAACAATGCACAATATCATCCACAAAGTGACACCAATTTTAACGTGGTTCACCAGAATGCCTGGGCTACGTCCACAAAACTTTTCTCTAAAAGTTATCTCAAAGTTCTTTGGGAAACCTTCCCAATTACAATGTTTATGAGCCTCGGCCCAAAGGAGATACCTTCCCCCAATCTAAATTTATGAGCCTCTGCTCAAAGGAGATACCTTCCCCTCTCTCTCTCGGAAATGATCCCTCGGAAGATCAACTCGCCTCTACCTCTTGCCAACACGTGGAACTCCTTTCCACCGAAGACCTCCTGTCCTCAATGCTTAGCCTAAGAGACCTCTCGCCTTCTATGATCACGTCCACAGTAGCTCAGCAACCTGTACCAAACACAGTCAATCGGTCTAGTACAAGTCTTCCTCTGTCTGTCAGATCTGTCCAACTCTTGAACAAATCAATCCTCTGCACACAAGCCTTCTCAAAGACTTGCCAAATCTATCCTCAGGTTCTTCTCAAAGAACCAATGCACCTCTGTCCTCAAGTTCTCTAATAGAACTATAAAAAACTCAACTCACAAGTCCTCTGCTAGGACCTGTCCAAATCTGCTCACAAGTCCCCACCGAAACCTGTCCAAAACCTCAGCAAGCTCACCAAGAAAAACTTGCTTAGCATGAACCCACAAAGAGAATTGTTAGAGACCCAATGTGATTCATAAACCTCATAGAAGCATAAAGAGAATTGTTAGAGACTCAATATGTTCTATACTTAACTCCCAATCTCAATCTCAAATCTCATAGAA
This sequence comes from Wollemia nobilis, assembly GCA_028583015.1. Classification (NCBI taxonomy): domain Eukaryota; kingdom Viridiplantae; phylum Streptophyta; class Pinopsida; order Araucariales; family Araucariaceae; genus Wollemia; species Wollemia nobilis. Next base: position 3,528,317 of record JAQPPZ010001870.1, read on the forward strand.
ACATAAAGAGAATTGTTAGAGACCCAATATGTTCTATACTTAACTCCCAATCTCAATCTCAACTCAATCTCAATCTCAAAAGAATAAGATAGATGTAGTATGCTTTTCTCAAGAATATGAAACACAACCCAACAATTGCCAACCATGCAATATCTCATATAACAATGATACTCATATTCTTTTTACCAACAATTAGGGTTTCAACAACAATGCTCATCAAACAAGGTTTAGTCAACCAACACCATTCAACTCAACATCAACCTTGAAGCATTCAACCAATCATCACAAGAAAAGGAAACAAGTAGAAATCCTTTTCCCTCCAAGGATATTTGAACAAAACAACCACCAACACAATATCACCAAATGCAAAGAATAACTTGCTCAAATCAACTCAATGGAGTAAGCCCAATATCATGTATCAAGTAAAGCACTAACTTGATCAAAACAACCTCTATGGAAGCAACTCAACCATCAATATCAAAACAGCCAACTAAGGGTTTCATCATCTCAATGCAAGTAGCAAGACTTACTAACATAAAACCTTAGTGCAAAAAATGCTTCCTCTTCCTCAACCAGAATTATGCATTCACCCAAAAACTCATCAATGATTTTAATGCATAAACAATCTTCAATATCCAAAAAATAGGATTTACACCAAAAATACCTAGTAGACAACCTTTTCACTCCAAACTCAATTTCAGAAAATATACCATCAACAATATACATGGAAGAAGTTGCCCATACCTTTACTTTGATGAAGAAGGAGAACTCAAAATTTGTCACAACACTAACTCTCAATTTGCCACCAATTAGAGTTAGCAACTATACAACAATATACAATAATAAAGATCCAAATTAACACCTTATTTCTCCAACTTAATAAAAACCACCAGAAGTATAATATACATACAAAGTAAAACCTCTTTACACCTTATTACTCCACATAAACATTAAGCATCAATAAAACAATGTCAAAGCAAATATGATAACTTAACCTTATACCTCCAGCGCATTCACAACCACTATCCTTTGCACACCGTGACCAAAAGAAAATTACCAACGAAGAGAATCGAACTCGGCACCTCTGCCTTCTAGCACCTTCGCTAAAACGCCACCGTCGTTGGGTCACAAGTGCCCAATGAAGAAATACAGTGTTGCCCTATATTTTATCTTCCTTTGACGCCAAGAATCTGGAAAACGTAAATGTCTTCCTCAAGCCACATGCAAACTAGTGAGCGTTGTCCAAAACGTAACTTACTGGGCAACATAAATAATCATCCACACAGTGCAAACAAAAAACACAATTCGAGTGCAATCCAATCAATCGTAGGTGAAAGCAAACTGCCGGATGTCAAAGTGCAAACTGAAAACGTAATTCGAGTGCAGTCCCAACAATTGTAGGTGAAGCGCAATCTGTCGGATGTCAAAGCGCAAACTGAAAACGCAAGAAATTACTTGGGCAACTCAATATCGATAATCAACTCTCAATGAAATACAACGCTTTCTCGAAGATCACAGAGCTACGATTTTCATTACTCGGAGTTACAATCACTTTAGAAAATCATCCCCACTTATATAGCCATTTCTCCTTAACTTTTTGACGTCGGCGCTCCTCCAACGATGGCAACACATCGGCGAAAGAATTCTTTTTTCTCCGTCGCTTAAGGGTTGAAAGACCCTTTAATAATAATTAAAATAATAATTATTATTATTTTATTAATAATAAATTAAACTTAGACCCTTGTCAAAGGTTTGAGTTAATTTAATTATTAATAATAAACATGGACCTTCAAGGTTTTTCAAGAAGTAAAAACCTTTGCATTAAGTTAAGCTTGGTTTTAATAAAAACCCTTAATGAGTCCAAATGGTTTTAAGAAAAACCTTTAACCTTGTCACCATGGTTTTAATAAAAACCCTTTAACATTATGAAGCTTCTCAAGATATTTTTGACATCACACTCTTTTTGATATCAACACAAAAATGCCTTTTGACATCAATGACAACTTATACACTTGAGCAAAGGCAATGTACCCAAAGTACCCAAAATTGCCAACACCAAGCATCCAACTAAGAGGAAGGACAATTTAACCATCTCAAGAAGAAGAAAATGTGCACATGATAGTAGAAGAAAAGCAAGGTATTAGTGTCTCTAGTTCAACATGCATGTAAGTCATCTAGAATAGAGCTACCTTTAAATTGTGATAAATGTGAGACATGTGGAAGCAACAAACTTAATGAACATGAAGGATATTATGGCCATTTGAAGCTTCCAACACCAGTATATCATCCTCTATTTTTTGATCAGTATTCATGGGTTGGTGCCCAGGAACTTGTAACAAGTATATTGGTGTCTCTTGTGGGTTGGTTCCCATGAACTTGTAACAAGGAGATTTGTGTCTCATGTGGGTTGGTGCCCATGAACGTATCATGTGGGTTGGTGCTCATGAAATTGTACAAGGGGATTGGTGTCTCATGTGGGTTGGTGCTCATGAAATTGTACAAGGGGATTGGTGTCTCCTGTGGGTTGGTGCCCACGAATTTTATTGAAGAAAATAAAAGAAATATTTTGTCATGGTTTTCTCCATAGAGGGTGTTTCCACGTAAATTATTATCTCTTGTGTGTGTAGAATTTTGTGCATTGATTTACTATTGCATTCATATTATTGTAGTTATTGTTTTGGAAGAAATTTTTTTATCTTATACTATTCACCCCTCCCCTCTCAGTATAAGTGTGTGTTTCTTCAAGGTGCATCTCAACACCAAGCATACCAGGGATCATCATTAAATATAATAAAATCACATAAGGAGTCAAAATTAAGAGAAACACCAAGTTTAAGCATCAATACAAGTAAATATAAAAGGTTAGTATAACTTATAATATTTAGTAACTTGTAAATATCCTTAACTTTATTTTCTTTATTAGTCCTTTTATTAATATTTTGAGCATTCCAAGTGTTCCCAGGTATTTTTTGTTTTTGCATGCATATGAATCTATAAAACCAAATATAATAGCTCTAGATTTTTCTATATCCTTAAATCCAAACTTTTGTCAATTTGGATTTGAATTACATGTATAATATATCCTAAGGCTTGTGCAAAATTTTGTAAAATATATCGATGCACCTGATGAGAACCTCTCCTTATAAATGGGACTACAAAGAGGGAAACTTGGTATTGTTTGATTGATTTATGAATTGTAAGACGTTGAAAATTGAAGGAAGGGAAACAATTATTAGTTAACAATTAATAAAGTTTATCCACAACTAGTAATTATACAAAGAGGGTTTACTTACTCCTTTAAAATATTTTTTATATTTTGAACTTCAAATTATTTGTGTTGTAGAAGAAATACAAATCCTACTCTATGAGTAATTTTAATTTTAAATGATTAAAATAGAAATGTTTAAAATTACTACCATCATTGTGGATGTCGTTGGAGATGCTTTCCATGTAATGAGTAAAAAGAACAAAAAACCTTACCATAAATAGACTACTATATTAACCATTAGGCCTTATAAAATTATGAGTCAAAATACAAGGTTTGAATGCGATCCCAAGTTCACTAATTATAAAATTGTGTGAGGAAATAAAACCTATGCTTGGGTATAATATATGAAGGGAAATTAACTCAATAAGTACTTTTTTATGCATAAATTTTTGAAATTACAAGTTCATCAATCCCCACCTAATATATCAAAATAAAATCAAAGGATATTATTCACATCAAATTTGAGTGAATATAATCTTTCCAATCCTACCTAATGGTATATTATGAACTTAAAAATACCTTTGTTCTATATAAAAAGAAAGGAAGTATATACAAATAAAAAAAACAAATAAACTTGTGATATAATCGATTTTATATGTTTTAGATTGAAGAGAAAATATAAGTGAGAATTATCAAACCTTTCAAGATAAAAATAATTTTTTTGAGAAACCTTTTGAGATTTGAATAATCTAAGCCAATGAGGTTAAAACTTGGATTGTTCACTAGAATTTCATTTTTCCCATCCAATGAAAGAATTAAATCTCCACACTTGATATCCTTCTATTTTAAACCCAAATTAAACATCCCTTAGCCTAGTTTTGATGTTCAATAAAATGTTGATGAGCTATTTTTCTATCTTCTTCATGTTTCAAAATATTGCTCATTGTATCGCCCAAAATTTTCACACCCTTACCTTCAGGCTAAAGGATTCGTGCTCGGAAGGGGGATGCGAGAAGGATGGGACAATACCTCGGATAGAGAGGCCCTTTGAATGTTGTGCCTCTCAAGGGAGGGGTATAAGGGTGAATTTTTGACGGATGGTGGGGTTCACCAGGAAACTTTGAGTGGCAGTTTCCATGCCTAGGTCAAGAATAGGTTTGATGTGTTCATTTTATGTTCAATCATTCAGATTCCTAGGTTGACCAAAATGAATCTAAGCTATTATATATGAAATTTTTGGTTTATATGAAAACAACAAACATAAATGAATCCTAAATACAGAAAATATCTAAAATGGAGAAGAGTACACCTAATTTCTGATGTCTGATGAAGATTATGAAGCTTGTAGGAGTCCAGATCGTCCCGGATATGATAGGATCATCTGTAATTATACAGAATCATCCAAATCATAGGAGATTGTCTGATATCAGCCAAGAACGTCAGCAACTTGATGAATTCGTCAGACGAATTCGTCAGAAACCTGCAATCATGAAAACGGATACCAAAAACCAAAAATACAATTGCAAGAATGATACAAAATGATAGAAATAAGAATATAAATGCTTAAATGATAAATCTAGATATAAAATCAAATGGGATGCAATGTTTTAATAATTTATTTTGAGTTTTATCATGCAAATATGCTAAATGAGGTGAACTCCAAGATGCAGAACATAAGTGAATTAATATAATGCACAATTAAATAAGAAAAAGAGATAGAGAATGCAAACTTAGGGCTCTGATTGCCCCCAATCTAAACTATAGTAAAAATCATCTGCAATCGTACGAGATCATCGCTGATCTCGACAGAATCATCCAAAATTGTGGTTGAATCACCAACGATGATCCGAGCTTCCTCCAGATGAAACACAGTGAGATCCTACAATAAAACTTGAAAGCACAAATGTAAATTATGGGGCATAGGATGTTCTAACACAGTAAAAACTAAAGTTGCAGGGAAATGATCAGCCAGGGGGATAAACTAGGAAAAATCCCAAGTTTATATAAGACTAGGAGGAGGTTAGGAGGTTGGGGATCATCCCAATCTAGGAGATCTCCAACGTAGGAATCTCCAACCACACAGACATGCTTTTGCTCGAGTTGGAGAGGTTGTTGAAACAAAAGCTAATTATGAAAATTTGGTTTTGGGATGAAATTGTCTGGACGTTTTGTTCTAGACGAATTCATCCGATTTGGGACGATATCGTTAGATCGACGATGATATCATCCAATGGTCAAAACAACTTCTAAAAATGGCACAAAAAATGAGGTGAGTGGTTAATAGGCGGTTTCGAGGTTAAAATTCAAATTTTTTATCTTTTACTGAGGGTTTAACTATGCCAATTTTAGGGTGCTACATTTTTCCCCCTCTTTAGCAAATTTTTCGAAGAAAATGTGTTAAAGAGAGTTCTTCATGCTTTACGAGAAAACAAAAATTTATTCCATTTTTTAGACAATGATTCTAAGTCGAATCGTATAATTGTTTGCTATGGTGCCCCCTCCGAGTTTTTACCCAAATCGAACGTTTGAGGTAAAAGCGCGGAAAATAAAAAATTAAAAAATGTTGTTTTTAAATAAAAATAGAAAAAATAGGGTAAAACCCTAATTCATTTTTACTGTTCACTTTCACTGTTTCAGAGCTCTCCAGGCGAAATGGTGGAAATGGCACACAGATCAACAGAGGTCTGGCGTGGGTTGCGGGTAAGGATCTAAACCTAGTGTACTGTGTTTTTAGCTTGATTTGTTTAATTTTTAATTTTTTTTGGGCATCGTGGCCATTTTTAGGCCGTCGACGACGTCGGGATGAAATCGTCCCAATTTCGTTGAAATCGTCCCTAAATTGCCGATTTTGTTTGAGGACAAAATCGTAGAAATAGGGGTGATCCTATCGAGACTAGCTGCTCATTGTACATAGACCATATATTTTTGAGAGGATTGAGTATGCCAGGGTATAGATTGTGGTATACCAATCTGTTTTGATATGATGTATAGACTTCTTGATATATATATATATATATATATATATATATATATATATATATATATATATATGTTCTTTTTGTGATATGACTTGTGCATATGTTTTATGATGCTTTAATATTTGTTGGTTGATTTGATTATTCATGTAATTATGTCGTTGAAAATATTATAATTTTATGTCATGCTATAAAATTAAATGAAATAATATGATGTAAACAAATTGGTTGTTGTGGTGTGATTTGATGAAAAATAAAGTGACTTCTAACAATAATTTCAAAGGACATTGTCATTGTTACATGACCATTTCATGGAGTCACCGCTCGCTAGGTCATCAAGCTAATCCCGGTATGAGAGAAATATTGCTAAAATTAAAAGGGTGCTTAAGAGACTTTCTTAATACTTTGTGTTGTGATGATGAAAATGATGATGGTGATGATTTGTTTTCATATTTCCATGAAAATATTATGCATGAAATATTAAAAATATGATTTTTGCTAGGCATAAAATTCCTAAGTGTGATAGAAATTTGAACAATTGCCTAGGAATTATACCATCGTCACAAAACTGAATGTTTGACATAATGAAATGAAATAGAAAAGTTTTCGTTCTTTTTAAAGCATAATTGTGTAACATAATGATTTAAGCCATATGCTTTTATGGATTAAATAAATGGGAAATAAAATTATAACGATGGTTTATGCTAGGCATAGAATTTGAAGTATAGACTTATACCATCATCGCGAAATCCAAAATAAGAAATTGATGTAATAGTTTTATTGCATAGTTGATTTTTGATTTTGAGATAAAAAATATAAAATGAGGACTTACACTAGGCATAGATTCCAATTTAGGTTTAGGAACTATACCATCGTTGTGAAAGTCAAAAATATAAATGTGACTTTATTGCTAGATTTTTGAACATGCTTTGAAAGAAATTTTGGATTTTTGAAAAAAATGTATTTAATTGTTTGTACACTAAGCCGATATTCTCAAGTAAGAAAATCAAATTATTCCAGAAGATTTGCATAAATATTTAAAATTATCTCAAAGACCAAATTTAGATTTATAAGGAACCCCATGTGCATATGTGAGTTCATTATCGATCTTGATCTATCATAATGATACAAAATATCTCAAACACAAATGTGTGTGCAATTGTATTGTTAATTTACCAATTTTGAGCAAGATCATTTGATACAAGTAATTTGAATTAACCAAATGAGTGTTTGTTGACCATGATTTATATGCATGTAATCGTACCAGACTACTATGTAAGTCGGGTCATCAAGAGCTAGCTGATCCATGAGCGGACATAGGTATGTACAAAAGAAGGTCGCTAATGTGATAGACATATCACCATGCTAGGAGTTACCCAAGGCCAAGCAGGTTGGGCACAAACCACCTGTTATGGGGATTACCTCATAGTTTTCAAATAATTGAGAATTCCAGGGATTCAAGCTCATTCATCCTTCTTTTCTTTCAAAGGGTAGGGGAAGGGATTTATTGCTTTTTGCTTTTTCTTTTCTTTTCTTGACACTGAGATAATGCTGAAATATTGCTGAGATGGTACAAAATGATAATGCTTCTGAATAATTTCTCTTTTTCTCATGATTTTCTTGCTTTTTTTTTTTTCTTTTTCTTCCTAGACTAGGGATACTTGCTCGGATTGGCTGTAGAGCAAGGAATTTTTATTCTGGGTAGGGGTGAGCTTGTACTTTTGTCAATTCTCAAATATTCTAGACCATGTGCATGATAGGATAGCAGGGGAGACTTTTCGCTCAAGAGACCACTTCTACTATGTAGCATCATTTTGAATTTGCAATGAAATCATTTTAATATGAAAAGGTGTACTTGGTTCAAGTAAATAACAAGATCGGTTCTCTATGCTCAAAACTTTATTTAATTCAAATGTGGACTTCGATATAAGAGAGATTAATAATCATACCAAAAAAGATCAAGATATTTAGTCATGTGAGTGTGAAAGTGAGGGATTCCAGATAAATGCTAATTTATCCAAAAACTGAAAATATAACTGCAATACTTCAAGAATTGACAGGTGCAAAAATAGAAGATGTTTTTGAGGATTTTGATGATTTTGATTTTTTTATATTTTATTTTTAATTGATGAATTAAGATAATACATAATATTACTATTTTTGAAATTTTTATATGAATTACTAAAATAAGACAATATGTATAATATATACAGTGATGAAATTACCAGATTTATGCATAATAGCGTTTAAGATGCATAATGTTCATAGGTTCTTTAGGATATTTACCATATAAGGTAGCTAATATGTATGCTCCCGATCCAAATTTAGCAGTGATAATATATGGCCCAAGCCAGTTAGGCTCAAATTTGCCTTTAAGGTCTTTAGTTGCATTAGTATTTTTTTTATTTTTTTTAAGATGAGGTCGTCGATCTCAAAGGATCGATGATGAAATTTCTTGAGATATGCTCGTTTGAGCTTGTTCTGGTAGGCACGAAGATGCTCCAAAGCATTAATGCGCTTCTCATCTAGGAGTTCCAGCTGACTAAATCTGCCAGCATGGTATTCATCTCCTACTTCAGTATCTTGAAGTAGCAGAGCCAAAGAAGGAACTTCTAATTCAAAGGGAAAAATAGCTTTAGTGCCATAAACCAAAACAAAATGTGAAGTGCCCGTGGGAGTACGAATGCTAGTTCGATAAGCCCACAAAGCAGGATATAATTGAATGTGCCAATCACGACCAAATTTATTGACTAGTCTTTTGAGGATTTTAATTAATGTTTTATTAGATGCTTTTGCTTGGCCATTACCCTGAGGATAATAGGGAGTGGACCAACGATGTTGAATTTTATATTTTTGACATAGTTTCTTTACATATTTGTTTTTAAAACAAGTTCCATTATTCGAGATGAGATTTGCAAGAATTCCAAACCTACAAATAATTTGATTAAAAATAAATTTGGAAACTTGAGTTCCAGTGCAAGAAGCTAAGGGCATAGCTTCAACCCACTTCGTAAAATACTCGGTGGCGGTTATGATGAATTTATGTCCATCAGATGAAACAGGATTGATTTTTTCGATGATGTCTAAGCCCCATTTTGAAAAGGGCCAAGGAGATGAAATAGCCTGTAGCTCTTGTGTAGGCGCATGGATAAGGTCAATGTTTTTTTGGCACTTTTTGCAATGGCACACGTAATCATGTGCATCATTCTCCATGGTAGGCCAAAAATATCCTATCCTAAGGAGCTTCTTAGCAATGGCGCTACCACTAAAGTGTCCCTCACAAGATCCATCATGGGTTTCACTCAAAGATGATCTAGACTCTTCTAGATTCAAACATCTTATTAGGATACCTTCAAAAGATCTCCTATATAAGGTATTTCCAATTATGACGAATCGACTTTCTCGTCTATGTAATAATCGGCGCTAGTTTCTACTAAAACCTTTAGGGAAGGTCCCATTTTGAAGAAAATTAAGGATATCAGTGTACCAAATTTTAGGAGTAGTTTCGTTGATTAGGAACATGTCCAAAGGTTCCAAGCATGATTTAATTGAAGAGGGTTCCTGGAGTCAACGAATAATTATGGTAGCATATTCGTCATCTAACTCCAAGGGTAAAAGATATGCAGCTGTGGCCATGGCATCAGCCACACGATTGCTAGTTCTAGGAATATCTTCCAAGGTAATTTTATCAAATAAAGATATTAATTGTAATAAATATGCTTTATATGGGTGTAATTTATCATATCTGGTCTGATAAACATCATTAGTTTGATTTATAACAAGTTGAGAATCACCAAAAACTAATAGATTTTTAATTTTCAGTGCCAGGGCTGCTCATAATCCAAGGATGAGAGCCTCATATTCAGCAGTGTTATTAGTATAGGCAAACATTAATTTAAAGGATAGAGGTATGAGATGTTTCTATGGATATATTAAAATAATATCTGCACCAGCCCCACTCATGCATCGGCCTCCATCAAAGTATAAGGACCATTGCTCTAAATGATCTACCTCTAGTTTAAGGCATTCGTCAGGAAACTCAATGATGAGGGGATGGGTGGATTCTAAGGGTGCAGCAGCTAATTGATCTACTATGATTTGACCCTTAATAGACTTTTGTCCTATAAACATGAGTTCAAAATGGCTTAGCACAAGAACCCACTTTGATGTGCGACCAGTGTCAAGCAATAACAAATGATCATTGTATTAAGCAATGTATAAATAATACAACTACGGCTTAGATTAGCCCATAACCAATGGAGCTAACAAGTCGCTAATAGCTAGTAGTTATAACTATACTAACAACTAACCTAATAATGTAATAACAAATAGATATACGCTAACATCCCCCCTTATTACATTATTTGGGTAATAATATAACTACTAGCTACACTATCATCCCCCCATACAACAATATTTGGGTAAAGTATATAACTGCCCCAATATAGTGAAGAAGAAGAAGAGAAATGAAAGAATGGTGGCTCGTGCTTTGTCTTCGGCTCTGGCTCTGGCTCTGGCTCTAAGAATACCTCTAGAATTGTACCTCTAGGTCTATCTCGGGATCTGCCTGTGAATCTACCTCTAGATTATTGCCTCTGGGTCTGCCTATAGATCTGCCTCTAGAAATTTGTCTCTAGGTCTATCTTTAGGTCTGTCTCTAGGTCATTATCTCTGGGACTGCCACTCGGTCTGTCACTGGATTTGCCTTTGGTTCTACCATAGGTTTTACCTTTTCGATAGAAGCCATACAACATTTCTTTCATCATGGTCCATTGTGTGAGATTTGTCCATCCACAATCTATATGAACCTTGTTGGCCATTTTCACTTTGTACCAACAACTGGAAGAAGAGTGATTCATACATCCACAAGAATCACAAGGATGTAATCTCCAACACTTAGCTGCAATATGTCCTGTCTTTCCATAGTGACTACAACAATTCTTTTTAGAAGTTGTAGGAGATTTAGGTTTTACAAACATATAATTACTGGTACTTGCATGTCCAAGTATAGCCAAGGCCTTCATTATTTGCCTTGACATTTAGCATTATAGGAGTTTTAATTTACCTAATATCTCACCATTGAATCCCATTTTCTTCATCATTTTGGAACCAAATCCTTTGGTGTGTTTTTCAAAACACCCAATTTCATCATCTTCATCAATTCTTTTAACAATATTGCATTTGTCGCTATTGATGAGATTATGGAGTTCATTTTTAGGAGGTTTAGTTTTTAAGTCACTAGTGTCACAAGCAAAATCTACTATTATGATGAGATCACTTGTGGTACAACTAATATCGACCATCATAGGCATGAGGTCACTTGTATCACAACAAGAATTGGCCATCATGGGCTCAAGGTCACATGTGTCACAACAAGCATTCACCACCATGGGTTGAAGGTCACTTGTGTCACTACAATCATCAACCATTTTGACCTTTGTTTCCTCACTAAAGTCCCTGTAGATTTTACGTTGGGCAATATCAAGAGAAATCAATGATATGTAGACTGCCCTTATGACGCCTATAGGGATTTGAACACCATTCTTTTGAAGATCTTCAAAATATTTGAGAATGGATTTTACACCACTGCGTAGTGTAGAATATTTTTCATCCTCATAAAAATCCATTCCTTCCATATCTGGTGGAAAGTAAGGACCTTTAACTAATTTTGCAACATCATCAGTTTGTTTTGGGATAGTTTTCTTCTTTGATCTACCCATTCATATGGTGTCAGTCTCTGTTGAAAATGCACCTTTTACAATAAAATTTTGCAAAATAGTTTGACTAAGGTGTCAGTCACTACCGAAAATGCACCCGTATAGTTCTTCCCCCATTGATTTTGCAAAAATTATATCTCCCCTCTACGGGGTTCCAAGGGGCAGCGCAAAATGGGTGCTCCAAAAGGCTTTTTTTCACTAGTTTGTAAAAAATTACAATATTTGCCTCTTAGGCAGATTAGCACAAAAAATATCATAAAAAAAAATCCCCCTGTGTGAAGTACTTCAAACAAACAAAGTTTGTTGTTTATGAAGCCTAAAAAAAACAAGTTTGAATTTTGATGATTTTATGCCTCTTTGATTGCCTTTAAACAAAGTTTGATTTCCTCTTTGTTTTCCTTTTTCAAAGGTATTTTTAAATTCAAGTTTTGAAAAAAATATTTTCTAATGAAATAAAACAGTAGTTTTAAATAAATATAAATTTTCTTTAAACTATTTTATTAAAAAATAATTTAAGAAAAAATAAAATATTTAATTTAAACTAATGTTTAAAAACATTAAAAAATTAATTTAATCAAAAAAAAAAAAAAAATGAATACCTTTTGGTTTATGGGTTGGTTGGGGTGGGTTTTGAACCTGTGAGCTCCCAAAAAAAAAGAACGCCTTAGTGCTCGGTTGCAAACCATCTAAGCTAGGTGCCTCGACGGGTATAGAATAACACCTTGTGCTCTTTCTATCGACCACGAGCGTCTAGGCGCTCCTGAGCGACGATGCTGCCTTCTGGTGGCAACACTCCGATGGCCGGCTCTTCAAGTAATATATTTTTCTACTACATCTATGCTTTGTCAGAGAATACGATTTGCTGATAATGGGTTGCAATGTTCAAATCACGGTGCACCTCCTCTTGGATTGCGATAATAAAATGACACTGCTATGCTTTTAAAACTATGTCTTGTCAAGCCTCCATGATCATTCTCCAATATTCCTATCCAGCAATAGATAGTTACGTGATTGATCTATGAATCCTTCGATTCGTTCACCAAGTCTGCAACAGTGTGCTTTTGATCTGATTGGATGCCTTCTTCCTCAATGCAAAGGAAATCTATTTCTCAGCATATCAGCAAAGGTGATTATCCTTCACCATAATAGATCTTTCAATGGATGATTATCCTCTGCCTATGATGTATCCTATACACAGTCACCGCTATGGCAAATTTTCAAAAATTGTGCACTATAATGGGTGATCTGTTCGGTAACTCATCTCCTAAATTGACTTATCACCTATAACTTATCTATAGATTTGGCATCTAAACTATCCATGTCTTATTATTGTGGACCACTCTCACCTGACGACTAACACAAGAATACTTTGTTGAATGTAGAGAGAATTCTATCATTTAAAAACAACAATGCATAATAGGTTCAATATCTTCTTTAGGGGAGACTCTGCCTTGTAAAAACACACACGCGAGATGCCACATACTTTGTGCAATATTTAAAAACAACAATGCATAATAGGTTCAGTATCTTCTTTAGGGGAGACTCTGCCTTGTAAAAACACACACGCGAGATGCCACATACTTTGTGCAATATTTTATCTATCACGTCAAGTCTTTGTCATGTCCATCACCTACTTAGTTGGAGTCCTAGCTCATCCAATCAGCATGCAATGTGGTCTGCTATCCTTCTGAGATATTTTCCAGCGTGTAGGGTCTAGGTCAAACATAGATCTGACTCACCTCAAGAAGTATGTCCAACTGCACAGGTCCTATGATCTTGTCAGATCACTCAAGGTTCATTGGTCAGTCAAGCCAATGAGTCCGCTACCCATGGTGGGTGCCAAGAATCTAGCCTCCCTCTAGATCGATTCGTCAGACTCCACCGACTCCACCATGTCAGGATATCTCTGCACAAGTAGGTCAGACCACCACTTAGGTGGTAGGTTGGCTACCAGGTCCAACCAATGCTCACAACCCACTCACAGAGCAGAGGTCATCGAGTCAGATCATTTGATCACCACATTCAGAGTGATCAAAGGTATCGCTCTGATACCATGTCAAGCAATAACAAATGATCATTGTATTAAGCAATGTATAGATAATACAACTGTGGCTTAGATTATCCCGTAACCAATGGATCTAACAAGTCGCTAATAGCTAGTAGTTATAACTATACTAAAAACTAACCTAATAATGTAATAAAAAATAGAGATACGCTAACAACCAGATAAATAAGGTCAACTCATGAGATACCGCAAGGGATATGATTTAGCAATAACATATGTTTTTTGATTGAGCATATAATGGCGTAGTTTCTGTGTAGAAAATACGACTGCTAGACATAATTCTCTAATGTTGTGTAGCAGGTTTCATAACTAATTAATGTTCTGCTAATGTAATAATTAGCATGCTCTCTTTTCTCATCATCAAGTTGAGCTAACATAGCTCCTAAAGCAAAATCTGAAGCAAAAATATACAAGATAAATGGGCGATCAGGTTTAGATGGTGAAAGTACAGGTGGGTTAAGAAGATATTGTTTGAGGAGTTCAAATGTTGCCTGACATTCATCATCCCAATGTAAAGAGACATCCTTCTTAAGAAGCTTAAGAAAGGGTCAAGTTTTATCTACCAGCTTATCGATGAAGCGACGGATAGCTTGAAGCTTACCTTGTAGACTCTATAATTCAGATATATTTGTAGGTGCAGGCATATCAGTGATAGTCGTAATCTTGAGAGGGTCAATTTTGATGCCACATAAAGAAACTATAACCCCCAATAATTTACCTGAATTAACTTCGAATATACATTTGGTTGGATTCAATCGAATAAGATATTTCTTTAACCGATCAAATATTTTTCTCAAGTCATCTAAATGGTCATCTTCTTCAATAGAACGAGCTATAATGTCATCTACATAATCATGTAGTATATGATGCATCATATCATGAAATATATGTCATAGCTCGTTGATGGGTTGCACTTGAATTCTTCAACCCGAATGGCATCACTTTCCAACATAAAGTCCCCCAAGGGGTAGTAAAGGTTGTTTTATCCTGATCTTCAGGAGCTATCTTGATCTGATTATAACCAGAAAATCCATCCATTAAGGATATTATTCCACTCCCAATAGTAAAATCAATGATTTGATCCATATTGGGAAGGGGAAAATCATCTTTAGGGCATGCAACATTAATATCTCTAAAGTCTGTACAAACCCTAACCTTAGTAGTTTCTTTCTTAGTTCTTTGGAACTACATTCGAGATCCATTCAGCATAATCAATGGCTTGTATAAAAATAACATTCAAGAGTTTTTCTAACTCCCCTTTGACTAGTAATGCCACTTTAGGATACATTTTTATAAGTTTCTATTTAACAGGTTTAGCATCCGGGTGCACTACTAGGTGATGACAAAAGGGTCTAAACCTGGCATATCTTCATATGTCCAAGCAAAGACATATTCATATTCTTTAAGAAATGCAATGTATTTATCCTATTTTTCTTGACTCAATTCTGATCCAATGTTGATTATGTGAGGGTTATCCTCGGTTCCAATGTTAATTTTTATGACATTTTCTACTTCCATATGTAGATCTCTCTCAAAATTAGGTGGGGTGGGTGAAACGCCCAATTCTTGTAATTCTTCCAAGGTTAGCTTGGATAATTCATCTTGAGGAGTCATGGCCTCAAGCTGGGCTATACTAAGTATAGAGCCATCAAAATAAAATTCATTATGTAATAATTCCTCAATGGAGACATTGTGAAAGATATCTCCCTCCAACTCATCATCGGATTCAACGATCATCTCAGGATAAGCTATAGATAGTATATTACATGTGAATGTCTTATTTATTAAATGCAAGGCATTGCACGCATCTAAATAATCTTGGTAACATATAAGATGGTCATCATACTCAAATGGGAATTGCTGACCCTTACTAGGAAATAGGCCCACACCACATCGGGTGGGCCACGCTTCTACCTCAAAAGGTTCTTTCATACCATTTTGGAAAGGTCCCAAACCTTTCCCTTTATATCCCAATTTAAGCATTATAGTTTTGGCTTTAATATATTCATTAGTAAAATAACATCGAGCATATCCATCATAATGAGTTCTGATGTTTCTGGGTATTCTACCCTAGTCATATCCCTTATAAATAAAGGCACAGCTCCCGACTTGGTAAATACTTCCCATAGGTTGTAGGAGGCCCAAGGTACGAGGAGATGGCAAAAAATTATTTAAAATAAGGGAATCTTGCATAGAAGTATCCGTTTCTTCTTATATAAGGATTTTATATAGATCGGGTAAGAGCTTGTCAGTAAGAGCATAAGAGGTAGAAGGAACATTCCCTACATCTTCTGATGCTGAAAATATGACTTTTGTGGATGTAGACGATGTAGAGGTGTCGATATATGGGTCTATTATAGGTATGGAAGTTATAGGAGTAGAACAAGAGACATTGGTTGTGATATTAGGATATCTCTTAGGTCCTAATGCAGTTTTTTTAGAATATGGTTGAGCTATATATGAAGGTGAAACTGATGGAGAAGAAGTAGATGACTTTGTGGGTGTGATTTTTGCATGTTTAGATGGATAATGAGAATTAGGATGTGTGGATGACAGAGCAAGGCAAAATTGAACTCCAATAGGTTCTGCCAAAGCACACATATCAAAGGGTCTTGGATCACCATGAATGGTAATCAACTGATTCTTAAATTTGAACTTAACACATTGATGTAAGGTTGAGGGAACAGCTCGCATCGCATTGATCCAAGGACGACCCAAGAGTATATTGTATGATGCAGGGCAATGTACAATAAACATAGTCATATCCAAGGTTCTCGGACCAACCTGCAATGGAATGGTAATAACTCCACACGTTTCTTGTGTTTCGTCATTGAAAGATTTTATGATCATATCAGTTCTTTTCATTTCCTCACTTCTAAACCCAAATATTTGGTAGAAGTCGAAAGTGCAGATATTTAAAGATGAACCATTATCAATCAAAACTTGTTTGACTGCTACATCTCCAAATAAAGTAGTAATATACAAGGGGTTATCTTTATGTAAACTATGTTGGGGTATGTCTCTATCTCAAAATTCAATACAATCAACTTCACGAGTTATTATAGTATTGGCCATGGCTTTAGGTTGAATGTATTGTGGGACCATCATCTGGCTTAATGTGAGCATTAATTCATCTTTATGTGTAGGAGACCTTAAAAGGTCAAAGAGGGAAATTCTAGCTATAATATTTGATAATTGTTCATTAATATTATAAGGGGGTTTAGGTTGAACATTAGGTGCATGATTCCCTTTATTAGGAACCTTCAAAACAAATGGAGTTGATCCACCATTCTGAATTTGATCTTGTTGATAATTTTGAGCCTATTGTCTAGTAACAGCTCCGATGGTACCCACAATATTATTCTACAGATGATGAATGGGTCTTGGTCTAGCATTTATAGCTATATCATTGGAAAGTAATAAGTGAGACGATGGTCTAGTAGTCACTCTTCTTGGAAATGGCTCTTCTAGAAACATATAACTTGTGATAGGGTGAATAGTATCTGATTCATCTTCAGAACTATTCGATTGATTTGATGTGATTTCCATATCACTCTGTCTCGTATTTTGTATCACTAAGATCAGGTATCTGAATATTATATAGAGGCCTAGTTGTAACCATAGATAAAGTCATGTCGAATATTTCCAGATCATGAGCAGGTAAATTCCCGCTAATAGTTCCTACATATCGGGCAGGAGGAGGGACATTATGATGTTCAATTTGATTAGCCACCTCCTTACCATGTTTTGGTAAGGGATGTTGAAATATGTCCAATGACTGATTGGCATTCTGATTCGGGTTTTGTGGGGTGTTCTTTTGAAAATTATTAGTAGGATTTTTCTTAGGTTGAAAGGCTTGCACCTCCATATCATTGTTATCAATCAAGTCTTGTATTTTATGTTTTAATATTTTACAAGAGTTGGTAGTGTGTCTAGGTCTTCTATGGAAGTCACAGTGTAAATCTGCTCTGTATCCGGGTATAGTTGGATCAGGTTCCCGGATATTTGGTAATTGAATCAAACCTCATTCTAATAATTGCTATAGAATAGTTGATAAAGGTTGATTTAACCTAGTAAATTCTCAAGGAGGTTTATCAGGAGGTTTCAGTACAAACTTCTCCGCTGTCTTTGCAGCATTAACATTAGCAATATTTTGGCTATAGGTGACTCCATCACCCATAACTTGTTTATTCTTATATTTATTTTTGGATGTTTTCTCATTGTATCTCTTTTTAAGCTGGCCTCTCCTAATGAGAGAATCTTACACTCTTCGGGCTAAGTCTATAGCCTAATCGAAGGTGGTCAAGGTAGCAGTTGATAATTCGTAAGATAGTTGCTCTTGCAAATTATTAATAAAGATGTCCAACATCTCCCTATAAGGTAACACAAAGTGCAATTTTCCTATCAACTATCTCCACCTAGCTAGGAAATCAGCAAAGCATTCCTCTTTGCCCTATTTTAAGTTATACAAATATTTAATGGTCACATCTCTTTCGATGTAGGCACTAAATTGATGAACAAAAGACTCGGTAGTTTCTTTGAAATTCCTCAAAGAATTAGTGGGTAATTGATAATACCACTCTAATGCCATTCCTCCCAAGCTTTTTGGGAATATTTTTAGTAATAACAAGTCATCATGTGATATATCATGACATGCTATCCTAAACATACGAAGATGCTCTATGGGATCTTTGGTTCCTTTATATATGGGAAGAACAGACATAGGAAAATGTTTAGGATACGGCTGTGCTATGAATATAGGATCTAAAGGCTGACTACACATCTCTTGATAGTTGTATGAGGGATGGTAGGGATCTATCTGGTCCATGTGGGAAACTAGCTATTTCACCATGGTTTCAAGATTACTAATTTTTCCACCATATTGGTTCGGTGGGACATAGGTATGAGATATATAAGTGTATCATGGTGTAACATAAGGATTAGATGCTATATTGCTATTATGCAAAGTGTTGGTAGGAAGATTATTATGAAGAGGATTTGTAATAGTATTATGTTGTACCCCAGATTGTTGGTAATTGGTGTTTGGTTTTGTTTTTGGTTTTTGTTGATTTGAGGTATGTTGATCAAGAGCTTGGAAAAATAGAGCAGTAAATGATGGTTTATTTTGTGTGGGAATGTCCCTAGGCTTGTTAACAAACACTTTAGATTTTTGAGTAGCCTGCTGTTGTTGCATGTTTTGGATCACAGCTGCCATATCCAAATTGGATGGTCCAGCCCAATCACTCTCTTGATCAATAAAGGACAAGGGATTAGTGCGTGTTTGAAATACATCTTCTAGAGTTGCTTGAGTGTCACTAATTCAATCCTTGTCCATATGGACTGCTCTATTAAAAACACCAATATTAGTGTTAATGAACTTCTAAAATTGTTCCATGTTTTCAAAAGTGATAGCTCCTCCCGGAGACATTTTAGGGGATGAGGATCCTTCCTCTCTAATAGTTTCTTCTTGTTCATTTCCTACAGCAAGCTCTTATTCTTGTTGGTCTAGGATTTCTTCTTCCTGAACTTGGTCCTCAGGAGGGACATTTTGGTCTATTAATGGTCTTCCTAACCAATCTTCATCTTCTTCGGTTTGTTTTCCATTCCTAAGTCTAGGCATTGTGCTAAACTTAGGTTTTAGCAAATATATATACTTATATATATGCGGTAGGGTTGAGAGGTATATATTTTAACTATATACCTACTATAATACTTTAAAAGGAAAATGTTTTGTTTTTGTTTTGCTTATTTTTTTATTTATTATTATTATATTATTATTTTGCGAGAATAAAAATAACAAACAGCATGCTAGTTGCAAGAAATAACAATAGTAAAAAGAATGACTTAGTTTTCTATGAATAATTTATGAATATCATTGATAGGGTCAAGTTCATCAGGAGTCATGAAATGCTCCTCTTCAAATTGGAAGTGGTTTTTCAAGAATTTGACAAAGTGTGCTATGGTATAATGATCTATTTTAGACTCTGACTTGTAAAAATAAAGTTCATGGCAATACTCTCGATACAACACAGCTCTATGAATTCTATTCCATCTCTTTCTATCCGTAAGAACGACTTCTTGATCCTCTATACAAGATAGAAATGTATGTACTACAACTGTGTTCTCAAGGTATTCCTCAAAGGTGTATAATTCAGAAGACACAAGTGCTCTTTTATCGGCTAACCACCTATGGCAAGCTCTCTGAAGTTCATGATACAAAGTCACCTGATCAGGATCTAGGATTCTATCTAGGACAAACCTCTTAATTTACCTAAGTTCTACAGATCTAGATTCAATAATACCTAATATCCTATCAAGTTCATCCCATAAATATTGGGCTCTATTTGTTCGAGGTACTCTAAGCACAGAAGTAATCTCTATGGCCGTTAATTTATTTTAAACATTTATGGTGACAACTCGTCTTCTATTATAATCTACCATCTAAATATGATATGCAAATTTAACAGTTTTCTAATGATTCTAGATGTTCTTAATAATGTTTGTCTTTTTTTCAGATTGTTTTCAAAAGGTGTTTTAGTTTCACGTCGGGTTCACTAAAATGTATCGCCCAAAATTTTTGCACCCTTACCTTTAGGCTAAAGGATTTGTGCCCAGAAGGGGGATGCGAGAAGGATGGGACAATACCTCGAATGAAGAGGCCATTTGAAGGTCATGCCTCTTGGGGGAGGGGTATAAGTGTGAATTTTTTACGGATGGTGGGGTTCACCAGGAAACTTTGAGTGGCAGTTTCCACACCTAGGTCGAGAATGGGTTTGATGTGTTCATTTTATGTTCAATCATTCAGATTCCTAGGTTGGCCAAAATGAATCTAAGCTATTCTATATGAAATTTTTGGTTTATATGAAAACAACAAACATAAATGAATCCTAAATACAAAAAATATCTAAAATGGAGAAGAGTGCACCTGATTTTTGATGTCTAATGAAGATTATGAAGCTTGTAGGAGTCCAAATCGTCTCGAATATGATAGGATCATTTGTAATTGTACAGAATCATCCAGATCAGAGGAGATTGTCTGAGATCAGCCAAGATCATCAGTGACCTTATGAATTCATCAGACGAATTCATAAAAAACCTGCAATCATAAAAATAAACACCAAAAACCAAAAATACAATTGTAAGAATGATAGAAATAAGAATATAAATGCTTAAATGATAAATCCAGATATCAAATCAAATGGGATGCAATGTTTTAATAATTTATTTTGAGTTTTATCATGCAAATATGCTAAATGAGGTGAAATCCAAGATGCAGAACATAAGTGAATCAATATAATGCATAATTAAATAAGAAAAAGAGAGAGAATGCAAACTCAGGGCTCTAATTGCCCCCAATCTGAACTGCAGTCAAAATCGTCTACAATCATACAAGATCATCGCCGATCTTGACAAAATCATCCAAAATTGTGGTTGAATCACCTGTGATGATTCGATCTTCCTCCGACTGAAACACAGTGAGATCCTACAATAAAACTTGAAAACACAAATGCAAATGATGGGGCATAGGATGTTCTAACACAACAAAAACTAAAGTTGTAGGGAAATGATCAGCCAGGGGGATAAACTGGGAATATAGGATTAGGAGGATGTTAGGAGGTTGGGGATTATCCCAATATGGGAGATCTCCAACGTAGGAATCTCCAACCGCATAGACACGCTTTTGCCCAAGTTGGAGAGGTTGTTGAAACAGAAGCTAATTATGAAAATTCGATTTTGGGATGAAATCGTCTGGACATTTTTTTCTAGATGAATTCATCTAATTTGGGATGATATCGTCAGATCGGCGACGATATCGTCCAACGATCAAAACAACTTCTAAAAATGGCATGAAAAATGAGGTGAGCGGTTAATGGGCGGTTTTGGGGTTAAAATTCAATTTTTTTATCTTTTACTAAGGGTTTAACTGTGCCAATTTTAGGGTGCTACACTCATCCTACCCTAGAAAGATTCAAACTAGAAAATAAATTGATCATCTTAAAGGATCTCTAATAAAGTAGTCTCTAGGATAATAGTAATTATATATCATTTTCCATATACTAGTTAGTATGGAGAATATCCCAATTAATCTCTAATGTTTGTTCTATAAGCTTGTAGGGTAATCTAATTTTAAGATGTAATTCCCTCTAGTTTTTAAAAATCATTCTATTGAAAATTTTAATTATTTTCTTTTTAGAAGGCTCAACTAATACATTTTCCTATGGGTAATAAGAAGTTTTTTTTAGATAAAATATTGTGTTACCTTCAAAAATATAGAAACCTAGAAGATTAGAAATATGAGGAATTATTAGCTACTAGTCTGAGAGGGACTCCAAACTTTTGTAAACTTTTGACTCCAAGAAGTTGGTGATAGTTTTAAAGCCTAATTTTTTAGTAGTGATTTCTTCAATCCATGTAATAAGTAGTATGGACATGTGAATGGTTTTTCTTGAACTTTAAATTGACAAGCCTAATAAAAGTTCAAGGCCCACCACTAAAAATGAGAATTCACAATTTTAGGTCTAAGATGGATATTTGAATTTTTCTATTTCATATTAAAAAATTTAATACACAAAATAAGATATAGTTTTTCTATGAAATTTATTAAAAATTAAAGGATAAAAATTGCAAGTTCTCAAAATCCCATGTGTATTCTGATCAAGAGCAAAGTAGCCATAAAAAAATCATAATATAATATTTCCAAAACCTTAGAGGCTTAATATGAGTAGAAACACCTCAAGAGAGCCCCATCATATTATTTATGATAGAGAAATTTATTTAGTGACTAGTACTTCAAATTTTTACTTTGTAATATTCTCTTTTCTCAAAATTTAGATTTTGTAGAGAAGACCCATAAGTCAAATAATGAATATGATTTACATCTATTATCTAAATATGGGATAAATATTACTAAATGGAGATAATATTCCTCTTGTATATTATCATTGTCTAAGTCTATTAAATAGTATATACCTTTTTATCTTACTAGCTTTGTTGGTCTAAAATCTAAATCGAAATCTTACACTTAAGGAACCAAAATCCCCTTTTCTCTCCAAGATCCTCCTATGTTAGAATCATCTTAACAATAATATTTGGAACAAACACTTTAGTCCTTTAATTAGAAATGTAATACTTGAAATTCTTGAATACCTTGACTATAGTGAGGCATGTTTCATAAGTGGGCTAGAATTTAGATTATGGGATGGAGCCCCATTAGGGCATCCATTATGTGGGATATATGTTATTTTTCCTAATGTATCCATTTCTTATCCCTTTAGCACATGTTACGGGGAGTGTTGGAATATCAATAATCTAATATTATTACCCAATTTTCACCCACCCTTGAGATTAGGATAATGCAACATTGAAACATATATTTTCTAAATATAAAAGTTGTGATTCAAGCCATGGTATCAACAAGTATTAAGCACATATCACCTATCTAGAATACATTAAATACTCCTTACATTATGGAATGTAGTATCTCTTTAAAGGATATCATATGACCATTTGAGAGGTATAATAAATATTTAACAAGCATATATGAACAATTTTTTTATTGATTGAAGAGGATGAGAGTCATTTTAAGACCCTTTAAACTCAAAATTCACCTTCATCACAGTAAACACTAAGGATAATGATCAAATGAAATTAGCTCAATTTATTAGGTTACTCAACATTCAAGGAGGAGACCTAGGTTTGAATCTTGCCAAGAAATACATGGATAATATCCATGCTATGTTGTAATACCACTATGTGGTGATGATTTAATATAGGTGGGGCCTATTTCAATCCCATATAACCAATTTAAAAAAATACTAAAGATTATTGTTCCAACATGGAAGTAAGAAAAATACTCTTTTATAATTTTAATATCTCTCCAATAACAAAGAAATATTTCATCCCACTAGAAATACCTACATGTTATATGATGGGCTCAAAATTGAGAGCTTATACATGGAGGAGTGTAAAATAATATATGATAGAAAAAATAATGATGTGTTTAAATTTGCAATATTTTCTATAAGTATTTGAAACATACATTCACCACCATCAACTTTAGAAAGGATTAAAGAGAAATTTGAAGATAAAAATAATAAACAAAAGGAGAGATACAAAGAGAGAGGATAAGAAGAGGAAGGTGGTTGCCCATAGGTATCCCAATATATTATATTTTATCCATCCTTATTAGACAAATGTATCATTTTTTTTGGTAAATAAAAGTCGTCATTAATTACCGAGTTTTGTAGGTTAACCCAAAACCTAATATAGAATCTAGCCTTATGCTGAGATTGCGGATCCTGGTCATCCTTAGAACATTATTTTTAAAAATTGTGTTGGTTATCCTACAACACCTTATACTTACTGCAAAAAGATAGTTCAACATGATAATTAATATTACTTACAGCGATAGCCATTTGAGTTGACTTAGAGAAAAAAGTCTATGCTTATCACAAAAAACTTGGGGAAAAAGTACCCTTCCACCTTTCTCCTTAATCAGTAGTGTGTTGTTCATGTCTAAGAATGTCTTCCACTTCACATGGTACCATTTGTGTCCACATCATCAAAATTCCCACATCAATACCCACATTGGCCAATTTGTCAGCCGATTTGTTGGCCTCATGAGACACATGGTGAATCCTCCTGTCCTGTCTTGTCGCAAAAAGGATCCTTGCCTTGCAGATGATGACCTCAATCCTCCATGGATTTTTTTTGCCATTGGTTAACATGTTGATGATATTCATGGAATCACCTTCAATCATCAAATTTCCATGAGTCTTCTGGGCAACTTTTAACCCTCTCAAAAGGGCTTTAGCTTTCACCTTATTATTAGTTCTAATTCCTAATGGTTCAGCAAAGGCCTTAACTAGGTTTCCTTGATGATCTCTAATTACTCCTCCAGCTCCTGCTCTTCCCAGGTTCTCCTTAGTTGCACCATCAAAGTTCAATTTGAACCAACCCCTACGGGGTGGCTCCCAAGAGATCCTATTTTTGGGATTGAGTAGAGGGATGAAAGGATTTTCCTAAATGCCTAAGTCTAAAGCAATTTATTTTTCCTGGGGAGGTATTATATGGTTTTCCTCAACAAGGATACTAATGTTTTCTTTCACAAAGGCAAGGATTCTATTGAGGATTGTTTTAAGGCTATGACTGGTGTCCTTAAAAGCTTTGTGATTCCTTTCTAACCATATCTACCATAGGAAATGGTGCCAACATATTTTCCAAAGGTACTTAAGTTTCATACTAACAAAGGGTTGAGGCCATTGTTGGAACACTTCATAAACTGAATACGAATTGAACCACGAGAACCTAAAAGCCTAGAAAAGTTTGTCAAGGATGGATGCTGCCACTAGACACTCTAGGAACAAATGTTGGGTTGACTCCCACCCAACCCTACACATATGACAATAGTTAGCAATAACCATACCTTTGGTTAACATATTATCCATGGTAAAAAAATTTCCTTGGATCACCAGCCATGAGAAAAAAGATATTTTAGGGATTAAACCCTTGATCCAGACCAAATTCAGTTGAAATTTTTGGTCTTCATTGTTGAGGAGCAAGTTATAGGTGGATTTGATCGTAAAATATCCACTTTCAGTCTTGACCCAAGCAATGTGTTCCTCATCTTCTCCAGAGAGAATAATTTACTGTGTGAAAATAATGTATCCTCATTAAGTGGTATTTATATTGATACCAAATATCCAATGAGATGTTAACCTTAGGTCGACATAAAGTTAACCCTACAGTTAAACCTATAATAAAATATTAATAAATTACCCTTTTAGATAAGGTTATCCATATATGTGGATTAACCAATACCACTAAACATAAAATATAAAAGGACCCAATAGGTTTATAT
This sequence comes from Wollemia nobilis, assembly GCA_028583015.1. Classification (NCBI taxonomy): domain Eukaryota; kingdom Viridiplantae; phylum Streptophyta; class Pinopsida; order Araucariales; family Araucariaceae; genus Wollemia; species Wollemia nobilis. The sequence goes on from JAQPPZ010001870.1 coordinate 3,554,142, forward strand.
GGAAATTCCCTTAAGGTTACATAATTATGAATACCATTAGGATTGCATAATCACATTACCATAGGCTACATTAATGGTGCTCATAAGCACTTTTCACACTTTTGGCCTTAGCCTAAACAAGATCAAATTATACATATTTCAACACCCCCTATAATCTAAGTTGAGAGGTGCCATAAGAGAACGAATTAGAGGTAATACCTGCACCCATAATGGATACTCCAGTAGGATTAAACCTTACCATATTCATCATTAGAAAGCATTTGTCCAACCCTTAATAATTCTATCTCAATATGTTTTAACATTGTAATGCAATACTTGATGAAGTGTCATTCCTATTTACAATATTCACAAGTGTTTGACTTATTTGAAATATTATACTTACACTTAGGTCATTAAGCCTCTTATTACATTATTTTAAAATATTTTGTATGATCTTGTATATGAGAAAGAGCTCCACAATTCTTCATTGCAACTTTATAAAGGATTATAAGCTTGAAGATCCTTAAAGATATATAAGTTGTGGATCCTTTATAGTCATAGCATTCACATAAAGAACCAATACAAATATATAAAATGATAAGAAATACTATATGTAATATATTTTACATACTCTTCATCACTCTTTACATTACCTCTTACCATAGCTAGATCAACTTTTAGAGCTTTGAAGTGAGATATATAGTCTTCAACATTACTAAAACCAAAAAATTTAAGATTGAAGAGCCCTATTTCTATGTTAACATCACTAGCACTTACTTTTTAATAGATATATTTTAAATTAAAGCATACCTTAATATGATTAGTTTTCTCTCTAATATGGAAAAGTATATGGTTCCACCAACATGAAGAAGATTCCAAGAGCTTCCTCCTTTCTCTTATTGAGTTCTTGATCATTGAGACCTTCTTTTGATTCATTATTGAAAAGGAACCAATGGTTATTTATTTTAAGTAATCCTACCATTTAGATTGATGAAATTCTATAATTTTGTACATTGTGAGGAGTAACATAATATAAGGAATCTATTTTGTACAAATATCCTAAATAGATCTATAAAAAGTCCATAAACTAATGTTATCACTTCATAAAGCTTGAAAAATCATTTAATATGAAAAACAATGGGCTCCAAATGCTTTTCTATGTAAAACATATGGAATCTATTAGATTTTATCTATTAGTACTCATAAAAATAAAATATAATTCTAAACCTTAGAAAAAATTGTTTAATCAACAATTACCACTCGACACCACTTGTTTAGATGTTGCAATATGAACCCGTCAATCCAAGGTTGACAATTTATTTTATATGATTGGTTGGAGTTCCTCATATCATATATAATAATAAAATAATAATTTTAAAGGGTTTGAATTTGATGAGGGTTGAACCCTAGACACTTCCAAATAGAATAGGTAATCTTACCAATGTGTTATGGGTGGACCTTGAGATAGAAGTTATAGTTACCTTCAAAAAACAAGTTCTTTAAAATTCTTCAAAAATGGAAGCAATGGATATTAAACCCCTCATCAAAAAAATAAAAGGATAACCCTAACCACTATACCATGTCTCATTGGCATGGATATTAAATAAAAATAAATTGAACTACTAGAGTTATCTATATATAGTAAACTTTAGCCCATGAACATGTACCAGTATTCATTCCCTTTTTAAAAAACTTTTTGAGGGATTAAAGCCTATAATTTTCTATAACCAAAAACCTATAATGTTCTATAAAAAAATAATACAACCAACTATTACACCACCTTTATGGACTAGAAATAATAAAAATAGGTAAATATAAAATAATACAAATCTTCTAATATTACCACAAAAGGGGTTCTTGAGAATTGAATCAGTAATGTTCGAATACCAAATCAAGAATCAAACCACTTTCCATAGCTATGCTTTATTTTGTTTTTTTAGGTAAATTACTATACATACATAAAATCCCTCATCTCCCATGGGATATTTCCTCTTAGGAGTATTCATTAAAAGGATCCCTTCTTAGAAATGGAAAATACAACCATGTATTTCTAACAAAGTGCCTTAGCACCACACTACTCTCTTTAGTAGTGGAGAATACCAATTCAAGAAAAAGATCTTAAAAAAGCAAAATAATTGCATAGGAGGTTGTCACACTTGTGATACAAGTGAGCTAATATGGGTGTAATATATTGTTCCCTTGATCCACATGCAGATAGGAAGGAATATGGTAAAATGGGATGTCAAAAGAAGATGGAAAGGAGGCATGTATGTAAATGCACATGCATGATGATGAGTTGAAAGGTTTGCATGCACGTGGATGTGCATACACATAGAAAACTAGAGGGAAAGGCCTTGCTATCCATTTTTAAATTTAAAAATTAAAAATTTATAAAAATAGTAGATTGTTACCTTAAGAGAAACCCTTTCTTTTTTAAAGTGAAGAAACTTCATCCTTAATTCTAATACCATGTTTGAATTTGTAATATTTTTCAAAAACATATCAGAATATACATTCACCAACATCAAGTCCAAAAAGGATAAAAGAGAAACTTAGAGATAGCAATAATAAATGAAAGAAGAGAGAGAAAGAGAGATGATAAGTGGAAGATGGGTTCTTGTAGGCGTCCAGATATATCACATTTTATTCACACTTATGATACAAATAAAACCTCACTAAAGGGTACTTATAATGATAATAAATCCCCAATGAGAGATTAATCTTGGGCCAATGTAACTTTACCTTATAATAAAATAATAATAATAAATTATACATTTAATAAATATTATCCATAAAGGTGGATTAACTAATACCACTAAGGGTGAAATATGAAATTTGTTGGTTGGATTACATGAACATGACCATAGGATTACATAAATTATGAATTCCCATAGAATTACATAATTACATGCCAATAGGCTATATTAATGGTTCTCATAATCACTTCTCACTTTTTCCCTTAACCTAAACAAGATAAGAATACAAATATTATAACATAAGGTCGTAGCCAAGATATTGATGGCTTAAAGGATGATAAAAAAATGCTAATATTAGCTTGAATAAATACTATAGGTATGACTTAAACTTGTGACCTTTATGTCATGAAGGATTTTTGAAAATTGATTATATTGACTAAGAGAGCACCAATGCTAACTCAAAATAGAATACCAAGTTATAACCAAGGCATCATGTCCATAAAAGATGCTCAAAAAATATAGTCAGAAAATGCATATGTATATTATGGGGGGGTAATGGAGGAAAAGAGAAGATGAGGTGTGAGGTGGAGATAAGTGGATTTGGTGGGAAAGAAGAGGAGTGTAGTTGTATGAATGATAAAAAAGGTGATAATTTACTATGATGTGGAAAAGGAAAAGGATGTGTGGAAGAAAAAGGAAGGAAATTAGGTGAGAGATGATTATTTCAAAGTGGGAGTCGATAGGAGGTCAATTGCACAAATGGGATGCTATCTTGGTACCTATTATAATATTAAACTTGATTGCATGCTAGATTTTGATTTCTCTTATGCATAATAATTTATTTAATGTATTGATTTTTGGGTTGCTAGACTTTATTTTTTAAATTTCACCTATAAGATTTATTTCTACACATTGTTTTATAGGTTTATTATATTTTATGCTGGACTTCACCTTTGTTGATTTATTTCTAAGTATTGTCCTTATTTATTTTTGGATATTTTATTGGCATTTTTCATTGCATGCTTATATGTAACCCCTCTTGTGTATTATTTCTTTATAAATATTGTGTAATTATATTATCCATGTGGGTATGTATAATTTCTTGTATAATATCATATTGGTTAATCTTATATTGGAAATGCCCTTAATAAAATTATGATATTTATTTATTTGATGGTGTATGTGAGAAAAAAATTATATAATTTATATTGGTTGGGCTTGTCCATATTGATGATGAACGCATATTTGTTTTTGTATATTAGGCTTTGTATATTGGGAAATACATGTAGGGGAGATTATATATAGGTATTTGTATATAGGGAATGCATGATAGGTATTTGAGTAGATATATTATGATGAATGGTGGTGTTTAATTAAAGATTAAGGATTTGTGTCAAATCTTCTCTCATAGAATATTTTACATGTATTTATAAGTTGGCAAGTTTGATGGATGTGATTATCTATCTAATTTATTATTAGTTATAGTTACTAGCAATGATATAATATCCCTTGTGTGACCCTTTCATGTATGAAATTTATGTGTTTTACAAATGGATTTTTTTATGGCTTACATGGAAATACTTATGAATGATTGTATCTAAGAAAAATCTAGTATTGGTCCAAGATATAAAACTAGAGCTTAGTTTTTGGAAGGCTAGCACAAGGCCTTCCCCATTTTGGTTGCCTACTAGGGTTATCCCATTGTCAATTGGATGCAAATAAGTACATAGAACTTAAGTCCATGTAGAAATGAATTCCACTTAATTGTGGATTTATATTTTCTAAATTCTACCATATTATAGTTTATATGTATACTATAAGTTAGAAATATTTTAAATATATTACCATTAGCAAACTCTTTTGTAGCCAATAATTATGATTTAAGAAAGTTTTGAATGTATTGTACTATGATTATTGGGTGAATTGTGTATCTAAATGTATTATTTTTGATATTGTGCAAGAAAAAACAAAGGGAAGATTAAGTTCTTGAAATTATTCCATTTCTTTGTTAGAGTAATATTCCATTCTTTGGGATATTTACATTTTTACTCCACTAGGTAAAATAGGTAGTATATTGCATTATACTACATAGATAGATTATTACATTTACTTTTCTACTTTCTACCATGTAGATATTTACTATGTTAAATATCTAATGGTCATTTCCTAAATATCCTAGGTGAAGTGTTCTAAATCAAACTCTCTACCTCTTGGCACGTTGGTTGGTGTGACAATAGTATTTTCAGTTTGATTAGCTATTTTGTAACCTATATAAACTATAGCTCCATAGCTATATGGTTAATGCAAATATTTTATTTATCAATCATTCACGATTTCTTGGTCACATTGGCATCAGAGCCATATGGAGGAAGTGCAACAAGTCAACTTCGTTCCACTGGACAAGGCGAAGGATTGCACAACGAGTCAACTTCATTCCATTGGACAAGGTGAAGGATTTCTCGCGCTTCGAAGAGGAAGCACCAATTTTTTTTGGTGACTTTAATTTTTCTCTACTTCCTAAGTTTTGAATTCTATTTGATAATTTCTATTTACTATTTTTTTCCTAAGGTGGCGGAGGAAGCGGATCTGAAGATTTTTTCTCCTAGACCCACCCCACCCCTCTAAGGAATTGGGCCCGCAGGTGATTGACACGGTAGGACACAGTATTTCAGTGACCATGACAATTAGAGAGGACTCAGATGGGGCCATATCGAGGCTCCCACCCCATGGGAGTGCGACCCCCGTGGCTAAGCCAACCGGGAGTGCATCAAGGGTAGGAGCGCCCTCACGCTCCCCCATGGCCAATCCAATCAGGAATGCCTTGAGGGTAGGAGTACCCTCACACTCCTGGTACAACACTCAAGGCATTACCTATTGAGGGCAGGAGAGCCCTAATGTGCCTAGTGCAACGCTCAATGCGCTAGCCAGACACTTGACCACGTAGGACACCTGAACCTACCTCGACACAGACACATCGACAATTCTAACTCGGACGGACCTTGAGAGGTGACATGTGGCGAGGGTAGAGAGGCCACATGTGGCGAGGGTAGGGAAGTGACAAGTGGTTACCTGACTCAACATGTTGACTCAGATCTCAAGGGGAGAGTAGGGGACACATGGCATCTAGACAGAGTCCACACCTGGCGACTAAAGGTTGGGTGCAGCAGTGACAAGTGGCACCAAGCGATTGGGCAAAGGGGCGACACGTGTCAGTGGACAAAAGGCTTTGTTGGCTACGTGATTTCCCGAAGGAAATCACGTGCTTTATTGCGCATCAAGGCTTTTAAATCCTTGATTCATCCCTCATTGGATGAATGTGGGACAAAAGTCCCAGCATTTAAAAAAAAAAAATGTGTTGCCCACGTCTTCAATAATCTGCATGCTGGGCTAGCTTCCAAAGCCGCCCCAGCAGTTAAGTTGTCAATTTGGTTCCTTGACGCATGAGAGGTCTTCGGATCAACCCCCGTGCACTCCATTTTTTACACAAAGGTGCATATTTCTTAATTATCTGGATAACTTATCAAAAAATTTCATTGTTTTTGCTTAACATTATTAATTTTTAGAGTATTTTTTATAATTTTACACTATTTTTTATAAGAATTATCATTTTTTTCCCTAACTAAGTGATTATTCTTGCCAAAAAGGTGTTTTATTATACAAAATAAAGTCTTAAAAGTTAATATTTTTTGCATTCAAATTGGAAAAATTTTAAAGCCAATTTTTTTTTGCAACTACAACAATTCCATTTCTTATGTTTTCTCCACACATAAAGAGACATAAACAAACAATTTTGTTGCAAAACATAAAAAACACTTCAATTTTTTTTTAAAGAAAAAAAATTAAGGGTTGGACAGAAGCTATGGTCCCATGAGGATACGAGAACCTTTTGATCCTAATGCACCACCCATCTTTGAGTGTTGAAGACAAAACCAAGTTGTGTGTCGACTGGTCTGGAAGCCTTTCAAACGTGGGTCGTGTGTCGACTTGTCTTGGAAGGAGTGCTCAATTTGTTAAATTTGCAAAATAAAAGGGGGAAGACAACATTGTACTTCTTTTGCAAAATTGTAAACAAGGAGGAGACATAAAATATCATTTTTTTTGCACAACACAAATACACATTTTGTTGCAAAAATTAAAAGGTGCATTTTTTATTTTACTCGACACCTTCATTGGCAAATTAGGTGCATTTTCGATTGCATCCGACACCTAGGTGATAAGAATTTTGAGGTCATTCTTGTTTTATTGTTGCATCATTGTTTTTTGCAACTATAAGTCATAGAATCAAGAACACTCCATACCTCAAAATTTCACAAATTTGTGTAAATCCTTGCACAGATTTAAAGCAAATATTCACTTGATATTCTCTCCTACAAACAAAAACCCCTAATTCACTCTATTTTTTGGCTTAATTTCCTCAAACTGATTATCCCTATTCAAGAGGATTTTTAGGCAGGTGCCATTAAATATTTTTTTGAGTGAGTTATCTTTCATCTCTTATTTGTTTGGCTTAATTTCCTCCAACTGATTATCTCTCTTCAAGAGAATTTTTAGGCAGGTGCCATTAAATATCACTTAAGAGTGAAAGAAAGATCATATTAGTTCAAATTGTAGGACCTTCATCATGGAAACTATCAATAAATACTTAAGTGATACACAATTGTTAAAGGATCCTAACTATTCAGCATGGAAAACTAAGATGAAAGCCATCTTGACTATAGAGGACATGTGGGATTTAGTTGATGGTACTGAAACAAGACCCGCATCACCAGGAGTAGATCAAAAAGCATAGGAAAAAAAGAACAATCATCTTCTCATGTTGATACTCCTTGCAACTACTGATGAGATCCAACCTCACATAAGTGAAACTAAAAATGGTAAAGTTGCATGGGATGCACTTAGTACCATTTTTTAAGGTAAGAATCAATCAACTATTCTAAACCTTCAAACACAACTTCATACACTCCATATGAAGTCAGGTGAATTAGTAGAACTATTCCTCTGCAGAGTGGCAGATCTAAAGTCTAAGCTTAATGCTTTAGGGGCCAAAGTAGAAGACACCATTTTGACTTCAGTAATTTTGAGAGCTCTTCTCAAATCCTACAAAATGTTGATTACATCCCTTAATTTTTCACAAAGAGTTGTCACCTTTGTGGAGTTAGTCAATTTGCTTCAAACTGAGGAAACAAACCAACTCCAAAATGATTAAGTGTCGAACAATGCACTTTATTCAAACTATAAGGGTGATAAGAAGAAAGAAAACTTTCAAAAGGGGGTATCATCTTCAAAAGGTAAGGGAAATAAATCTCAAAAGAGGTTTTGCTCATATTGTAAAAAGGACAACCATGACACCAATCGGTGTTGGTTCAAAAACAAGCAAAACAAAGGCAATATTTTTGGTGAAGTGTCTAATTTCGATTATGATTCTGGTTCAAAGAGAGCACACAAAGTGCTCCTTTCTAATACAGTATTGTAGAGGGAAAACACATTTTGTCACCTTAAGCAAGCACCATTTCCTCTCTCTCTTTTTTAGGCTTCATAAATAGCATAAGTTTTTGTTTGAAGTACTTGTAATAAAGGGGTGTTTGTACCTCTTTTAGGCTTCATAAATAGCAAACTCTCATTGTTTGAATTTCTTGTAACAAAAGGAGGGAATTTTCTAGTGTAAAATTGCCTAGGAGGCAATATTTGTAAAATCCTTCACAAAGCTTCTTGAGTTGTACATATTTTGCAATTAAGGGGGGATATACGTTGCTTTTCTTCACAAATGTTTTGTAAAAAAAGATAAGAAGACTTATAAGGGTGCATTTTCGGTAGTGACCGACACCTTAGTCAAACTTCTTTTAAAAATTACATGTTTTGCAACAAGGGGGGAACTTATAAGGGTGCATTTTTGGTAGAAACCGAAACCTTAGCTACCTTATCTTTTGCAAAATCATATTGTAACTGAATGAACCTCATATGAAGTGATCTACTCTACTACACCTAGCGATTGCAGGAATCGGTTACCCATGCAATTTAGTTGGATGACAAGATTACAATAAGGACATTTGTTGGTGTGAAGACAGTGAGGAATGACCCACTTTTTGCTTAGGAGTAGCCAGAGCACTATGACAGAGCAAGAACCAGAAATTCAACATCTTTTTCACTGTATTGGGGTAGTTATATACGTTTACCCAAAAAATGTAATAAGGGGGGATGTTAGAGTAATATTCCATTCTTTGGGATATTTACCTTTTTACTCCACTAGGTAAAATAGGTAGTATATTGCATTATAATACATAGGTAGATTATTACATTTACTTTTCTACTTTATACCATGTAGATATTTACTGTCTTAAATATCTAATGGTCATTTCCTAAATATCCTAGGTGAAGTGTTCTAAATCAAACTCTCTACCTCTTGGCACGTTGGTTGGTGTGACAATAGTATTTTCAGTTTGATTAGCTATTTTGTAACCTATATAAACTATAGCTCCATAGCTATATGGTTAATGAAAATATTTCATTTATCAATCATTCACAATTTCCTGGTCACATTCTTTACAATGAATTTTTGTGTACTAATAGAAAATAAATTGAAAAAAATACTAGTATTATATTTATTTTAAAACATAAAGAGAGGAAAAAATGAAAGAGAATTTATTTTAGAATTGAGTTATTTTTCATTCAATAATTTGATTTATTGTTGTTCTTTTCGAAGTACTTTTTAAAAATTTTGAATTTTGTAAAATCAAAATAAAGCATACTTGTCAAAAATCAATATTGAATATTTAAAAAGAAAAAACAATAAATAATTAGATTCATAAGAGAAAAATAGATGAAAAAAAATATATATGAATCAAGAAATGAAAATTTAAGCATAAAAGAAAGAAAAGGGGAATGTACTACTCACGTTATATAAATCTCATTAGAAAGCATATATTCATGTTGTAGGAAAAAAGAGGGAAAAATTGATTGGACAATCATAGGAAAATGAATTATACAAGAAAACATAGATAGAAAAATGATAGCTTAGCAACAAAGAAAAAATTGTAAAAATAGAAAGAATAAATAGGTAAATATATAAATATAGGAGGCAACTAAATGGAGGGAAAAATTAAAAAAGGTTGTGTAATTTTTTAGTTCTAGGTAGACTTTACATATGGTATCAAAGTTTAGTTGCTACACTCAGGCCTACTAGATGATTAATAACCCTTGTTGTCAAGTTGTTTTAATACCATGATGTCATAGTGATGTATTACAAGTGGGATTCATTTTAATAAAATATAACTTAGTTTAAAATTATAGACTTTGAATATCCAAACATGATATTCTCAAGCATGATATTATATTTTAGCACATTGGGAGATTCTATATAGAAGATAAAGTAGAAGGATTAATAGAAAAAAGAGAAGATAAGAAGTGGAAAATGATACTAAAGAAATAAATAACATGGAAGGATAAATAAGTAGTTCAAAAACTAAGGTTTTGTAGTGTTACTACTATATAATTTATGGATTTATCAAATAAAGACAAAAACTTGTACTACACATCATGTGGAATCACCTCAAAAAATTGAGTCATAAAGATGCAATTGAGGGTATTAGATAAAATACATGTAGGATATGGAATTTATGTAATGAAAAATTAGGGGTATGCATTGTTAATACCATAAAATTTATAGACTAGGTACATGAGAATCCACATTATTTCGATTCACCCAAAAAAAAAAGGCAAAAACCAGTAAAGAATTTGATATTAAAAATATATATAAAAGAAGATTAAATTAATAGATCTAAATTTAGGATGAGCATGGAATAATATTATTTAAATAGGTGTTGTAGGTGAGTTGAAGAGGAGAGGGCAATCCTCCAAGGGAGGTCCTAGGTTCGAATCTCCACCCTACCAAAAAGCTAAATTGGGTACCCAAAATCCAATTGATAATGTTGGTGCGAGCAGGGCTGGGTGCGACCCCCGGGTGACTTTGACGGTGTAAAACCCCTGTTCATGGTCTCTTAGACCAAGGCAGCCCCCCAAGGTATTTTTCGCTTAAAAAAAAAATAAGATAATAAATCCATGAATACATATATCAAGGGGATAATGAGGAGGGATGTGTAGTGTTATCAATGCAAGATATATCACCTTGTGAGATTCAAATGCAAGATTATTAAACTTTATATGCTCTAGTGTCACTAAAAATATTTGGAATAATATAAGGATGGAAATAATTCCACTTTCATCCATAAAGAATGTAGGGTTTCCTTCAAGAGACCCTCTCATCTTTAGCAACATAAATTATCAACATTCAATAATAGACTCATTGAAATGTTTCTCCCTTTAGCAAAATATGGGAAACTACTTAACTATAATTGGTGTATTAGTAGATTACAACATAATATGCCATAGAAAATCCATAAATATGAGGAAATAAATTATGAAACAATAGAAATGGATGACTAGATATGAAGCTTCATCCTTTTTCTCATACAAATATAGCATTTAATTCTATAATTTATGCATTTTCAAACAATAATGGAACATATCAAGTATAAAAACACACCACAATATATCTATATAAACCAAGTTACATAATTTGTTTCATGATGGAGTCTTGTTTTTCTAGGTTTGAGTCCTCAAATTTGTTCTTCCAATATTTTTAGGATCTTTCTATGTTTTATTTATGTATACTAAGATTAAGTATTTCAACTTTCAAACTTTTAAACTAGTATTGAAATCCATCATTTTAGATATATTTTTGAAGTATGTGTACAACTAAAAGCCTTGAATTTCTATATGAAAGGTATCTTCATGTGTATATTTTACTTAGATCTATACTTATGTTGGCAGTCTATATATATATATAATATGCTTGTTGTGGTGTAGTGGTAAATGCCCTGGGTGTTGGTAGAGGCTGACCCAGGTTCCATTCCCCTTGTCTCCATCCTGCAGATATATGGTATAGTTAGGAATGTCCTATGTGTTGGTAGAGGCCGACAAGGCTCCATTCCTCCTATGCCCAACATGTTGAAAGTGGCACCCCGAAAGGGGTGTTTTCCACTATAAATTAGTTTACCCAGGTGTTGTAGGTGAGTTGGAGAGGAGAGGGCAATCCTCCAAGGGAGGTCCCAGGTTCAAATCTCCACCCTACCAAAAATCTGAATTGCATATCCAAAATCCAATTGATAATGTTGGTGTGGGCAGGGTCGGGTGCGACTCCCGGGTGACTTTGATGGTGTAGAACCCCCTTTTCGTGGTCTCTTAGACCAAGGCGGCCCCGTAAGGGGTTTTTCACTTATAAATATATATATATATATATATATATATATATATATATATATATATATATATATATTATAGATATAAAATGATTCCTATAAACTAGTTGTTGGTTGCATTAAAGCTATGCAGAATTTTCCCATCAATATCATAAAGCAATCCATTGATGTATGTTAGGATAATATACATTGTAATAAATCCTTTACCATGATAGAATAAATCCAATCCCTTTTTTTAAGAATTTATTCTTTCCCATGCTTTTAAACCATCCTCATTGGTTGAGAAAATACAAAGGAAACTAAAATGGTTACATTATAAGCATAAATACAAAAATATTTAGATGTTTTCCAACTCTATCTAGAAATATATTTCAAAATAACCATAAGGAATATTCGATATATTGATCCTTTGCCTAACCAAATTATTTTTTATTTCTATGGCTTCATACACACTTTCAATACATCCAAATCATCCCACCTATTTTTAAGATGAAACATTAGGGACCTATTTCACTAATATTTTAAGAAGTTAAATTAGATGCCATAAAACATGTCTATTTGAGGAGGACACTTAAAAATCCATTACATTGTAATCCCCCCCTTGAATTTGAAAAAAAATTAGCAAACATGGAAGAGGATTGAATTATACAATGGATTATCCACAACAATGAAGCATCCCTATAAACAACCAAATTTGTGTTGCCAATCTATGGAATCACATCAACACTAAAAGAATGAGACAAGTGGATTCCATGTCATCATAACTTACAATGGGTTGTTACATGGAATGCCATGATGATATAGATCATTTATGAAACTTTTCTATGAAGTATAGCATAAAAGGTGAAGCCAAACAAATATGTGTATGAGTATTCTTAAGATGTTAAGAATTAGAATATATGCATAACATTATAAAAAAAAATAATAGGTTGAATAAGCTATGAAAATTTTATGTTAAATATTGAATTAAGGAGACATGACCCTTTCACATTGTCCAATGTTCTCAATGCTTCTTCAATCAAAGATTCATTGGAATTCGGAAACATAATCCATGTGAGTACTATCAATATTAGGGTTTGTTATAATACTTTTATAGGGAGTACCCTCATAACCATTAATATGAAATATGGAAGTATAAAGGCTGCACACAAATTATTTCAGAAAATTCCTAAATGACAAATGGTCTCTTGGATTGAAATTATGGTAGGATATACCAAACATGGTTGTAGAAAGCAAACATTCCAATTTTTTTAGCAAATAAAATATGTAGGAGTGAATCCAAATCATTTGAACTTTATGGATATGCTTTATATGTGCATCCATATTGACCTTGTGGATGAAGTGCATAATTATTTTAATTCAATAAGCAATTGATACAAAATCACTCCAATTATGAAGCACTATAATTTCATGGTAGATATTAGGTCTATTTTAGGCATATGGACAAGAAATTAGACTATCCCATTTGAGGATTATAATACTATGTGATGGACCTTTATTAGCTCTTTTGGAGTGCATGGAAATCTAGAACTAGAACATGATGTAGTAGAATATATTCTTGAGCTAAATATTAAGGATTGTGCAACATATGTTCTTCTTTCAAACATCTTGGAAAATTGGTGAATGGGAGGATAATGATGAGATGAAAAAAATGATGAATATCAAAAAATTTAAACATGAGGCTATGTATATAAGGATATGAATAAGACACCAAGAAAATTAAGCATGATGAAAGCCCTATATTTATCTATGCAAAGGAATTTGCTCCATCAATCCCCTAAGGAGTACGAAAGTAGTTATGCCAAGAAAAGATAACCAAAAAAATAGTCTAGTAGGTCAATTGAACCTAACAAAATAAAATCCTTCATACTTCCAGGCCCATGTAGTAGATATCAAAAATGCTCTAAATCCAAATACACTAAATCCAACACCATTCTATGAATATTAAATATTAATAATTATTTGTTATATAGTTGCATAACACATTTAGGGTATATTGTGACTATGATGCCTAACACTATCTATGAAGAAATAAGATTTCCATACACTAAAACCATGATGAAATAATATAAATTAATGGTAATAGGGTAAATATTATAGTATTATTTAAGGATTTAATCATGGCTATGGCAAAGCATCATGAATTGGTAGTTGTGTAGGAAGTTATAGTTGTGGATCTTCCTTTATATTTTGAAATATTGCATTCAAGGGAATGGACATGAAAATTGTTTGGATATGGGTACTTGGACATGGATTATATCCATATGAAGATACCTTGAGATGGGAAAATAATTAGAATAAGAAATAAATTTCCATATAATTACATGTTATATGTGTTAGATGAGAATTTTCTAATAAATTAGAATAAGTTGTCTGAATTTGTTGATGACAAAGTCATAGAGGATGATTAAATGTATAAAATCGATATGATAATTGGTATGATCTAGGATTATGAGGACTCATAAGTGAACTTTGAAGAAACTAAAATTGATTGTTATTTAATGTCTAAATATCCCACTATCATCCTGACCTTGATCAATAAACATGTACAAGAAAATTAAGGGACATGAGCCATGCATTTCAATGGTTCTAGAACAAAAAATGGGACTAGTTATGGAATTTAATTCATATACCTATGATTTATTTAGATGAATTTTAGATATAATTTGTTTAACTAAACCACTAACATTGCTAAATATGAATCATTGTGCAAAAGTTTAAGGTTGTAAATATGGGGATCAAAAACCTCAAGATATTTGGCAACTCTAAGATAGTAATAAATCAGGTCAATACACAATGTACAATAAAGAATATACACTTGAAGTCATACAAGAATAGGGTTTGGGATCTACTAGAGAGTTTTAGCACATGTAATTAAGGCAATTCCCTAAGAATTGAATGTTATAATAGATATATTATCTTCTATAGCATCAATGCTTGATATTGCTTTAGATATATGTGATAAACCAAAAGAATTTAAGGTAGTTTTTAGGATGATTATCCCTAAAAAATTTTATCATGGGAAAATCTTTAATAATGATAAGAAAATTATTAAATTTCTCATATGAGAATCTCAACATACTAGAAACAAAAATGAATATGGAGATGATATAAAATATAGTGCTATAACTAAAACTAAACAAATTCCAAAAGGGAAAAGGGTTTTAAATATAGTCTACAGTAGTGCAGCCACAGGGGAAAGGCAAGAAAGCAGACAACCGCATATGTGTTCATTTTTTTAGTTTATTTGACAAAGGATGGTAACCATAAGGTAAAGGGTTTTAAATACAATCTACAAAAATGTAGCTGTAGGGGAAAGGTAGGGAGGGCAAAGAGCCACATATGTGTTCATTATTTTTTGTTTTATTTGATGAAGGAAGGTAGCCATAGGGCAAAGGATTTTAAATATAGTCTACAATAAATAGGGTTACCAGAGTGGCAATGGAGAGCAGAGTCTTCAAAAATGTTCTGAGGGGGAACCAAGATTTTCAAATTGGCAAAGGTAGGAATGAACAAAATCAAGCCTCTGGAGTGTAGGAATATGGTCACGGGGAACACAAATATAGAGTCACATCAGAGGATGCAAATGAGGATTAGTCTAGACAAGAGCTATCAACTGAAAAAGTGGAAAAATTTTGGGGGGATAAACCTCCTCACAAGGGACCCAACAATGGGTCCCCTCCCCACAAATATGGTGAGGATACCAATGCGATCAAGTCCTATGCTAATATTATTAAAGAGATAGGCAACTCCTCTGCCAACTCATTTATCTCTCTTAACACAAAAAGGATAAAGTTAAAGTTTTTTGAAACCTTCATGTCAATTTTTCTCTCGATGGAGATATTTTCTTTGGTGGGAAAGTTTATTGGAGGTATGCTTGACCTCAAAATAATTAGAAAATGAGTAGTGTCAAAACGGAAGACCATGGGAAGGATGGAGATTGTTTCCCTATCAAGAGGTTTCTTCACCATTTTCCTAAGTAATGATGATGATGCAAGTAGAATTTTAATAGGGGACCCTTGGTTCCTTGGGATATGAAGTCTATTTCTATGAAAATGGGCTAAATATTTTGACCTAAAAATGCAGGATATAAATTATGCTTCATTATGGGTCCACCTTCCCAATCTCCCAATGCAATGGTGGCATGAGGTTTTTATTTGAGGAATCACTAAATCCATTGGAGACCTGGTAGCTATTGATCGAGCCACCTTGGCTAGGTCAAGAATGACAGTTGCAAGAATTTGTGTTAAAGCTAACCTAGCTTCTAAATTTTCGACCTACATAGAGATGGAATACAGGACATATTATCGCAAACAGGCTTTGGAATACTAAAATAAACTAGCTTACTATGTTGAATGCCACACATAGGTCCATTTAAGGAACCAATGTCCTTCTTTAAAAGAAATGGAGGAATTACCAAAAAAGGATGAGCAGTTCAATAGGTTCCAAGGGAGGAGGAACCAAGGGCAAAAAGGATAATTTTGGCAGCAAAGTTCAGGTCAAAACCTACATGGAAAGGTTTATTGACAGAATGGAAGTGGGCTTTCAAGTGGAGAGACTTCAAATCTCCAGCAACCTAATCTTGACAATGAAGACCAACAGGTTGGTTTTACTAAAACTCCAAACCAAGAAAATGTATGCTCATATTTTACCTCTCCAAATAAATTTGATGTTTTTTTTGAAGATATATTATAAGAACATGAAGAGGGTGAATACATCAAGGGCAAGTAGATTAAACTTCCTAATAACTTAGACTCTCCTACAAAATCTGGGCCATCTCACATTCCTGTTGAAAATGTTAATAACCTAGATAATTTTCTTGAAGAGGAGGATCTAATCCCTCTAAAAGAGCTTATTTATTCTAAAGAAAAGTCAAAACATGCTCAAATGGAATACTAGAGTGCAATTCATAAGATTAATAAAAAGAGTAGTCCCATCCTACAACAAATTATCCCCCAAAAACCTAGTCCAAAATAGACTAGAAGTTCAAAAAAATATCCTATTAATTATGGAGGTGAAAAGAGAAGAGGCATGATATTATCTAGTGAGCAATGGAAAAAGGATATTCAAAATGATATTGCTAATGGGATACAACTAACCCTATTTCCAAAAATTATTTCCCAATTTACTGATGAGAATAAATGCATCAAATCCTCCCAAACACAAGGCAAGGAGGGCAGAAAAACCAAAACATAAAAATGAAAATCCTCTCCTGGAATGTGAGGGGGTTAAATGGGTTGGCTAAACAAAGTATATCCATATCCACTAGGATAGAAGTCAAACCTACCATATTTATCATGCAATAAACCAAGATAGATGAAAGCTGGTCTATTCAAACAGCCAAAAAAATTTGGGAAAATTGTGAAGCCATTTTTAGCCATGCAAGAGGAGCTTCAGGAGGTTTAATGTGTCTTTGGGACCCATTAAATATAGAAGGAATATTAATACATTCATGTGATAGAACTACTAGCATTTTTTTTTTTGACAAAGATAAAAAATTTTAGTGGATTCTTACAAATGTTTATGCTCTTAACATACCCACTTGAAAAACTATGTTATGGGTAGCCCTTACCAAGCTAAGAGAATGTTTTTTCTTCTATTCCCTGGATCCTCGAAGGGGACTTCAACACATTGTTGTATCCATTTGATAAGAGGGGAGGTTCTTGAAACTCAACTAGAAGCATGGAATAATTTAGAGAATTTATCAATACCAATGATCTCATGGATGTTAACCTCGAAGGGAACCAATTTACTTGTAACAACAGACAAAGTGGAAGCCAATTTATTTAGGTGAGATTGGATAGAACATTATTGTCCAAAGAAGATGTAAATATTTGAAGAGATGCTAATATCTATTATTTCCTTAAAAAAAGGTCTAATCATAGCCCTCTTCTATTAGAAATGGATAATCCAAAGAATTTCAAAACCCCCTTTCATTTTGAAGCAATGTGGGCTCATCATCTAGATATTAGGGAAATAATGTTGCAGTGGTGGCCAACCTTGGTCCAAGGGTCACCTTCTTATAGACTAGGGCAAAAATTGAAATTAGTCAAAGAAAACCTTAAAGTTTGGAACAATTATATTTTTGGAAATATTTTTGACAACAAGCAAGCCATTAAGGAGAGATTAACCATTATTGAGTATAAAATACAAAATGTATTAAATTATGAAGAGATCATATTGGAAGAAAAAAATTGCTTTATCAGAATACCATAATGTTTTGGCCTGTGAAGAGATCTTTTGGAGGTAAAAGTCTAGAATCAAATGGTTAAAAAAGGGAGATTCAAATACAAATAGAATAAAATAACTGCTCAAAAATGATGGGACCATCACAGCTGACATCGGAGAAATAAAAAACAAAGTAGTTTTCCACTTTGAATCCCTTCTTGAAGCTCCTATTATAGGTTCATATTTTGCCAAAGAATAATTACTATCATATATTCCACAGGTTATTCCTAACGGGGTCAATCAAAAGCTACTTTCTACATTTTTAGAGGATGAAATCAAAGAAGCCATGTTTTCCATGAACCCTGACAAGGCCTCTGGACCAAATGGATTCCCTCCAAGATTTTTCCAGAATTTCTAGGATATTATGGGTGGTGATGTTGCAACAGTCAGAGAACTCCAATCTTCCAAAGTGGTCCCTCGTAACTTCAATTCCACCTTCATAGCACTAATTACCAAAAGCCCAACTACAAGGAGTTTAAATGATTTTAGACCAATAACCTTTGCAATGTTATCTAAAAAATTTTCACTAAATGCATGATGAATAGGATGAGGTATGATCGTCCTATATTAATAGACCATTTTCAAGGAAGCTCTATCTAAGGAAGGTCAATTTTTTATGGAATCATAACAATGCATGAGGCTCTCCATTCATCATATTAGAATAAAGAATCTACTTTTTTCCTCAAACTAGATATGAACAAGGCCTTTTATAGGTTTAACTGCCTCTTTGCTATTTTACTCAAGTTTAGGTTTCATCCATAATGGGTGGAACTGATTAAAGGTTACATCTCAACTACATGGTTTTTAGTTATTGTAAATGGTTTCCCATCTAGTTACTTCCAAAGTAGTAGAGGTATTCTAAAAGGATACCCTTTATCTCCCATGCTTTTCATCATAGCTATGAAAGATTTAGGGAGGACAATTCATGCTGCTAGAAGATCAGGTCTCATCTCTCGAATTAAAGCAACTCGAATTGATCCTGTTACTCAACAATAATTTTTGGATGACACGATCCTATCCAATTTTACCTCCATACTTGAAGCTAAAGTAATCCAATATATTATTTTGCTATATGAAGCAGCATGCCAGAAAATAAATTTTCAAACGAGCAAAATTTATTTCTTGAACACTCCTCACCAGAGACAAATCAAAATAGCCAGGATCTTGGGATGCTCAATTGTGTCATTCCCTACTGTTTACTTAGGTCTTCCTCTTTTTTTTAGCACACCAGTTGAGAGGATGTGGAACCTAGTGATTGAGAGGGTTCAAAAAAAGTTAACTAGATGGAAAAGGAACCTTCTGTCCCAAGCAGCGAAAGCTATTTTAACCATGGAATTCCTCCAAACTATCTCAATCTATTTCATTTTAGTGTTTAAAGCTTCCTCAAAAGTGTATGATAAAATTGAACAAACTCAAAAACAATTCTTATGGACTACGACTGAAAACAATTTTTTTTTCCATCTAGTAGACTGGGATAAAGTTTATAGATCTAAATACCAAGGAGGAATTGGATTGAGAAGACTTAAAAACTTAAATCTGGCATTAATGGCTAAACAAACATGGAGATTATTATCACAAGAGCAAGTGGAGTGGATCACTATATTCAAGAGGAAGTATTTGTAGGGCATAGAGTTTCTAAATGAAATAGTGCCCACAAATGGCTTAGTCTTTTGGAAAGGAATGATACTAACAAAGAGTCTATTGAGGAAAGGACTCAGGTGGGAAATGGGGGATGTTATATCAATAAACTTCTGGTTGTACAGGTGTATAGGAAATCAGCCACTCATTCAGGCTCAAAACATCAAGATTCTTAAATACTTTATAGATGCAACCTTTGGATACAAAGTGGTTGATTTTCTTCACAAAATAAATAATATCTATAGGTGGAAAATCATTCACAACATCCATCACCTTGAAGAATCAAGGGCCTTAGAAATACTGATCAATTCCATAATAATCCCCACAGGAGAAGTTAAAGATAGCATTATTTGGGCCCCAATAGAAGATCAAAATTTTACAGTAAAATATGCTTATCAGCTTCTCATTCCCTAGGAAGAAATCCAAATTCCTTTCAATTTGGTATGGATCAAACACCTTACCCCCAAAATTTCTTTCTTTTTTTTGGTAGGTAATAATTTTTTTTAATATCACTAGGTTGAAGGGTCTCAATCTCTATTTACATAAGGCTATTATCTAGCACTGAAGAAACAAAAATAGAACAACCCCCATAGACATAGATAAGAGTTGTGCTAGTTCCATGGGAATACAAAAAAATAAAACAGAAGATTTCAATAACCTTTTTCACAACAGAAAGAAACCAAGGATATACCCAACAAAAAAAGTAAGGTTCAATAACAAAAACTAAACTCAAAAATCCCACTAACCCAAAACCCAGGAGTACTGGGCTTTATTACCATATTTAGTAGAATTATTCTTTTGATGAGTGAGAAGAGCATTAAGCGACATTAGAAGATCCTAAAATTCCTTGAATTTAAGAGAGAAGATGATCCCAACTTCCTTGATCATATTGGCTACTGCCAGGAGTTGGTCAACCACCCTCAAGACATGGTCGATGATTCTGGAGCGAAAGGCTTCAGTAGTACAACAAGTAATATTTTTAGTTGCATCCATGAACTCAATTTGAAGCCCTCTAAAATGAACCATTCCATCATTCCACGAATTAAAAAACTTGTCATATGGAGAAGGTTTTATACATAGATGAAAACAATAGCCTTGTGATGAAAACCACAATTTTGAAAAAGCCCACAATTTGAAAGGAAACATGTGGGATCTTGAAATGGACAAGGAATGGTATTGATAAAACACCAAATACAAAAGAAATAGGGTGTTTACAAAATACCTTATAGAATTAAAAAGAACATCCCTTTTAGAACTGACAATAGTGTTGAACAAACACTTGAAAGGAAAGACATCGATGTTGACAAAACACCTAATGTCATTGAAAAAAATACCTTTGCTAGAATTTCTGTGATTATTAAGAAACCTGCTTATTTTATTTTTGAACAATGCTAATTAAATACTTCGAAAAGTAGTATTCCCAAATAATGCAATCAGATTGGTTTTCTGCCAAGTTAGCCAAAGTGTCAGCAGCTACATTGGCTTCATAGAAGACATGTTGAACTATACTTAAGGGAAGCTGTATGATAATGGCTTGACTTTCCTTAATAATATTTTTAATATTCCAACCTGGTTTTGAGGAACCTTTTACATGGTTAACCACAAAGGGAATCGCCTTCAAATATAATTGGGTTAGCAAAATATTTGCACAGAAAAAGACACCTCCACAAGGCACGAGCCTCAGCATAATTATTTTATTGAATCCCTAACTTTTCAATGAAGGCCTTGATGATATTTCCATTGTAATCCTAAATTATACCACCAGCACTAGCATCCCCAGGATTGATTTTATATGAACCATCAAAATTTGCTTTTAGCCAACCCAACGGTGGAGGTTTCCACATAGTATTGATCCTATCATTGATGTGAACTATTTCCTTAGAAATTTTAGTGGAATTATTGATAACTTTAAATAGAAGCATTTCTAAACCTAGATCAGGGGTTTGTCACACTAAATTCATTTGGTGTTCTCGGCAGTGAACCTCACTGCTCTGTTGGCTACCATCACTGTATCCCTGGTCTGATTATTGAACACTCTATTACTTTGATCTAACCAAATCTGCCATAAGGTATGATGGAGGGAAGCTTTCCATATAAATGTTAATCAGGGGTGGCAAAACATAGGAGGCCACTAGGTAAAAATATCAAAAATAGTATGGGGCCATACCCATTAAAATTTGAAGATACTTAAAAGCACTGTAAAAATATCATAGGTAAATTGATAGTCAACCATAATATGATGCATTGATTCCTAAGCTTGGTAGCACAAATAACATCTGTTGGGTAACATGACTCCACACTTAATCAAATTGTCAGTAGTTAAAATTATGTTCTTAACAACCAACCAAGAGAAGTGAGCAACTTTGGGGATAATTTTTTTGAGCCAAACTCATTTTAAGATCAAAGATGTCACTTGCTCATATTGAGAATCATGTTTTTCATATAATCCATGGGCCATTTTGACTGAGAAGTTGCCATCCTCACTGCATTTCTAGAAAGGTCTATCTTTTTCCTAAGAAGGTGGGATAAAACTTGATCTGATAATGAACTGCATGGCCTTAACATCTTGGGAAATTAATTCATCATCCAAATTGAAACTTAGTTGTTTCCACATGGGATGCCCCTAGGTTTGGGTGATGAAGTCAGTAAATTTTGATCCCATATTTGCATTTGTTAAGGGTTTTAGGATAGCAGTGTTCTAATAATTTATAAGAGCCTCATCCTTGACCCAAGGATCATGCTCAAAATTTATTATCTTCTCATCACCAAGTTGCCATCTTACACCTCTAATGAGCAACGGTCTTTTTTGAAGGATAGAATTCTAGAAATGGGTTCCAGCTTGAGGAGCTTCCTCATCCATAAAGGAATGGTGTTGTAGATATTTCTCCCTTATGATAGATATCCATTCCAAGTTCTCATGGGTAAATATCTTCCATGCCTATTTTACCAAAAGGGCATGATTCATCTTGTGAATTCTCCAAAAACCAAGAACCCCTTTATATTTTTGGGAGCAAACAGTATTCCAAGAAACCAAGTGAAACTTTTTCTAATTATCAGTTCTTGTACATAGGAAGTGATTTTGTTTAGATCCAACTTCTGCAGGCACTTTAAAAAAAAATAAAAATAAATAGGAATGCTCTAAATTATTGACATGACCATCATGGCTTTTCCTGCCAAAGAAAGCAAAACACCTTTCCAGCAAGCTAATTTCTTGTGAATCTACTCAATGACATTATTCCACATTGCATATTTTGGACGACCCACAAACATGGGCAAACCAAGATAGGAAGTGGGAAGATTAGCAATGGAACATTTTAGGATATTAGCAATAGAAGTTTACCGCAAGACAAGAGTATTAAGAAAAAAGATTTTGCTTTTGAATTTTTTTTTTTTTTGCCCAATTACATTTTCAAAGAGGTTAAAAATAGTCTTGATAGTATGGGCTTCTGGGATGAAAGCTATGGTAGCCAAAAAAGTATCATTAACAAATTGTTGGTGGGTGATAGATCTTAGGTTGGAAGAAGCTTTTATGCCAAAAATTAACCCTAGAGAATAGGATGACTTTATAGTTTTGCCAAGAGATTCATCCAAAATTATGAAGAGGATGGGGGACAAGGGGTTCCCTTGTCGTAATCCTCTAGTACTTGCGAAGTACCCAACTGTGAAACCATTCACTAGGATGGAAAACCAAGAAGAGAAAACACATTGAATAATGATATGGGTCCAATCACTATGAAATACAAACTTTAGAAGGACTTTAGACAAAAATCTCTATTGACCATATCAAAGGCTTTGTTCATATCCAACTTCGAGAAGAAAGAAATTTTTTTAGATTTATGGGTAGAGTGGATTAGCTCATGAATAGTTATCACATCATAAATAATATTTTGAACTTTAACAAAGTTTCCTTGACACGGTTCTATGATGTCTGGAAGAAAATATTTAAGTCTGGTTGCCATAGCTTTGGTAAGAATCTTGTAGACCACATTGCAAAGGCTTATAGGACAGTAATCAGACAAACTCTTTGCAGTAGGGCTTTTAGAGACAAGAGCTAGGAAAGTAGAATTTACATCTCTAGGGATAAATCTAGAATTCAGCATCTCTTTAATGGCTAGGCAAAGGTCAGGACTTATGGTTTCCCAAAATTTTGGAAAAAATGAGAGAAATACCCATCAAGTCTAGGAGCTTTATCTAGTTGCATGGAAAAAATATCTTTGTGTATTTCCTCATCACTAAGGAGTTTTAGGATATTGGCATTCATTTCATCAGTAACAATTCTTGAAATATGCCTAAGGAGGGAATCCATTGCTTGGGAGGATTGGATAGGCTGGGATCCCAACAAAGACTCAAAATGATGAACAACCTCATCTCTGATTTTGTAGATGTTAGTGGTGTAACACACATCACTCTTTACCAAACCCTTGATCCTATTTGGTCCTCTGTGGTTGAGGGTTGAAATGTGAAAGAATTTAGTGTTCAAATCCCCATATTTTAGCCATAAGTGCCTAGATTTTTGACACAAAAAAATCTCCTATTTCTTTAGAATGTTATGGTATTATGAAAGAAGCAATTTTTCCTCCTATATCGAATGAGGACCCTCCTATCCTTGCTAAAACTGATTTTTGATTATCTACAATTTATCCCTTATATTCTGTTTATTTTCAAAGATGTTTCCAAAAACCTCCCTGTTCCAAATTTTTAGCTTGTTTTTGATAGAGCGTAATTTTTGAGAAAACTTCTTGATATGAGATCCAGGAAAATTTTCTTTCCACCATTCACAAACATGCACCCTTAAATATGGGTGTTGAGTCCACATTGATTCAAACCTAAAGGGAATTTTGAAGGAAGGTCTATTGGATGATTCAAAAATCAGAGGGCTATGATTAGAACCAATTTTAGGAAGATCTTGGAGAGTGGCATCACCAAACATATACAGAGCATCCTGGGATAGGAAAAATTTGTCAAGTCTCTCCTAAATAAGATGCACTACAGCTCTTCTGTTAATCCAAGTAAACTAATACCCTTTCAGTTGTACATCCATCAGATCATTAGTGTTCACAAAATTGTCAAAGTCTTTAGTGGATCTAGGATTGATATCATTTCCTCCTCTCTTCTCTGATGGGTAGAGAGGAGCATTAAAATATCCTGAAAGAATACATATAATATTAGAAAAGGTTATTCTCATTTAGGTGAGGGTATTCCATAAACTTAGCTTATCTTGAGGACTTTTTGGGGCATAAATATTTGTCAAGACCCAAGACTATTTAGAAATTAGATCATGGAATAGAATACTGGAAATCTGACCTTGACTGAAAATCACCCTTACCTCCACTTTGGTAGGATCCCATAGACATAGGAGACCACTAGATGATCCAACTGAAGGGCTGAAAGAAAATTCACACTATTTCCAAATAGTTTTAGCAACTTGGTGAGAATATTGTGCGCCCAATTTTTATTCTTGTATAATGAAAATAGTCGGTCTAAACTCCTTTATTAATGAGAAAGCAATTATTTATTTTACTATCCCATTAAGCCCTCTTGCATTCCAAGAGAGGACTTTTATTTGGAATATTTACCAGGTTTTCTCCCTCCTTTGGTTTGCTGCAGAGGAGGTTTGGTTCTATTTGGTTCATTTCCATTGGATGCCATGATATCTAGAAATAGGGCTCGTTGAATACCATTAGCTATCTCTTCTTCTATATCTCTTTTTATTTTTTCAACTATAGAGGGTCTTCCCATTTTTTTGTCACTACCAACATCTATCTAATATTTCTTATAACTTCTAGTATGCTTAGGACTCCAAGCTCCAAGGATCTCGCACTCCCCTTCTAGATTAACAACCTCATCAGATCTAAGGATGGGAATAGGGTGAGAAGGTCCTGATCGAAAGGGTGAAAGAGGATTGTATGGTGGAGGAGAAGAAGAAAGTGGATGTGGAGGCAGGGTATTGGGAGGGTGGAGGGATTCGATCACATCATTGGCAAAGGGATTTATTGGATGAAAATAAGCATTGTTGATGGGGGCAATGGAATTTTGATCTAAAATATCTAGGCTAGGGTATTCATCTTGATTACCATAAAAAATAATATTTGATTCATTTAAAACATTGAAATGATTAACCAAAGACTAATAAGAACTTGCCTTTTTCTTTACGCTAGTTGGTTGCTTTTCCTTGTATTCATGGCGCTACCCACCCTTGGAAATCTGGTTGTCCTGGTTCTTGGATGCTAAAAAGTGAGAATGTTGTTGGAAGTATTTGCTCATGCAATCTTGCCCTTTTAGGGTATTCTAGCTAGGGTGCAGCTTCGGGCATTGATTTCCAAGGTGACCCTGGATGTTACACTTAGAACAAAAAGTAGGCCTGTTCTCATATTCCACAACTTGACTTTTGTGGTAATTGCTTTCTTTTCTTGGCTTTCCATTCAAAACAAAATTTTAACAGTTGATAAACTCATTAAAAGAGGGATCATTATCCCAAATATAATTTTTTTTATGCTTATCTAATTGGGAATCCTCCCACCACATCTTTCTCAATTGTCCCTATTCCATTTCCATTCTTGACAACCTCTTCCAAAGGTTCCAAATACGTTGGATAAAACCTCCTTCTTTTGTGGAGTTGTTCATTCAGTGACCTCAACCTTTCCACCATCCTAAGCTGAGCACAATTTGGAGGTTCTATATATATCATTTTATTTGGAAAATATGGATAGAAAGGAACCGAAGAGTGTTCTCTAATTTTTCCAAGGATATTTCATCTCTAACTAGTAAAATTATTTCCTTTGCCAAAGAGAATGCTTCCATTATTATGTATGATCCAAGGCCTTGTTCTAGGTTTGAAACTGTCATTCTTCATTATCTGAACATTTCCTAGGACATGATTGTATCTCAACCCAATTCTAGAAGCAACATTAAATGGTGTCCCCCACCCCAGGGATGGGTCAAATTGAATTTTGATGGAGCAACAAAAGATAATCCAGGCAAAGCAGGAGTAGGAGGCATAATCATAGATCATAAAGGAAACTCGATTTTAGCTTTTGCTAAATACCTTGGTGAATAGTCCAATCATATGGCTGAAGCAAAGGTATTATGGAGAGGTCTTGAATTAATCAAACATATCCCAGGCATAATCATCATTGAAGGGGATTCTCTCAATATTATTAATTACATGAAAAGCTCCAAAAGACTATCTTGGAAAGTTAGAGGCTGCATTGAAGAGGCCAGGAAACTTGCTACTCACCAGTAGGAAGTTATCTTCCAACATGCTTTCAAAGAAGCAAATAAGGTAGTAGATAAACTGGAAAACATTGGGATTGATGGTCTAGGTTTGTTGACTTGGATAGACACTACCACAGGAGGTACGTGCATTAGCTACTATTAAATTTTTTGACAATGATTAGCTGGGTTACCATATTTTTATTAAGTTTCCTCATTATGTGTAAGAGTGTTGAAGTTTCAAAAGGTCATAGCAGGACAATAGGCAAAAAATTTCATAAATTCTTTAAGATGGCCCATCCTTTTGAATAACAAATTCTATTATTTTCATGACCCCTTATCTCTGTGGAACTATTAGTTGAATGGTTATCTCATGATCATCTGGACTTATTTAAAATCTATTCATCTCATGAATCTTAATCTACATCATTTTTATAATAGGTGGTTTCCTATCACATAACCCATATCATATCTGGTATCTATGTCCATTGCCACATGATTTAGCCATTTCTCTAGAAAATTTATGATTTTTCAATAGCCAGGGGTAATAGTTCATATCCAAAGCCTACTAACATCTCAAATAGAAAGTTTGGAAATAAATCAAAGGATGTTTTTTGTAGATATAGTGGTGACATCAACAACGTAAATGGAGATCTCACTCTTCCCAATTCGAGTGATCCCAACCTCATGTGGAAAGATCATTGGCAACAAAATATTTTTAGAGATGTTTATTTGAATATTAACAAGATTTGTTCCAAGACCAAGACAGGAAATATTACAATATTAGGAATCATCAATTTTGAAAAATCCAGAAGTATTGGAACCATCACTAAATGTGATAGGGTGGTAAAAAAAATTTGCATCGAAAGCAATTAGAAAAATTACTCGCTTCTTCCCATAATTCTTAGACTTTGGGAGGAGCTGAGAAGAATCCAGAAGCTTCTAGAAAAAATGTGGATGAACAGAAGGAGGCCATGGGTAGTCCTTATTAGTAGATTGTTGCTCGGATGTTCCTGTTGTTTAGTTTGGGTAGTGCCCAAGGGGCTTCTTTGTTTTTCTTGGGTTCGACTTTCATCTTGTAGTCTTGAAGGATGGATCATTTTATTTGTGTTTGTTGTAGTGTTTTCTCCGATGTAATAGGTGAAGATTTACCTACTTTTATGAGGGTTTTGTATACTTCCTCTTGGGCTTAGGCTAATGCCTGTTATTCCCTATTGATGTAAAAGGTATTTGGGAGCCTTCATATTTCCCAACATAATATAATATCAATTAACTTACCAAAAAACATCAAGAAGGCTAGAATGAAAGTGAAAGCATGTACTTACCATAAATTTGAGATTCATAAAGGGAAGAATATACCATTAGATAAAAAATTCATTAAGGAAAAGACATTATTTTTTAAGAAATATTATGGGAAGCCTTGTGCTAACATTTTTTAGTGCTATGAAGATTTAAATGTATATAACAAGAGAATTATAGAACACACTATATAGTTGAATCCTAGTGTAAATTCTTTTAGAAAAAGAAATAAAGGCTCATGAACTCTAAAATAAAAGCAATTATGAAAAATAACAGCTAAAGCTTCTACAAGCCTAAATAATTTTCCTAATTAAGCATTATACTTAGATTGCTAATATGGTGTTAGTTTGAAAGAAAAACAATGATATCAATATTGGAAATATTACATTATTTGGTACCTTGTAAATAGTTTGTAAATATTAGGTGTCATGTAAGTATTTAATATGTGTCTTCTAAATGTCATATTAGTATTCCTTTGGAGAAGTATGAGATTCTACTAATGTAGGATCTGGGTTTAGTGGAGAATGATCCTCATCCTTCTATATCATTCAGGAGAAGAGGCCTTAATAAAAAAGTGCAGAGATATGGTAGCTAGCATCCTCCACCTCGGGGGGTGTTTAAGATTAATAATGATGGCTCTTCCATAGGGAATCCTGGACATACAGGTATTGGTGGTGTTGGGAGAGATAGCAGTGGTGCAACTCTTTGCATTTTTCCTGTTATAAAGGGAAGCATACTAATAATTATATGGAGGCCCTTGCTATTTTTTACGTTGGAAAAAGGTTATGCTCTGATATGGCGAAATATAATCTATGATTCAGAATCTCATATTATTATTAATTTATTGAATACTCATAATATTTATAATGTTTATTGGCAGCTGGTATTAGTAGCTCAACAAATTTTTTAAATTTGTGGACATTTGAAGTTTATTTCCTTTATTCATATTCCCAGGGAATGGAATGGTGTGGCTTATTGCTTGGCAAAATGGGCTTCTGAGTTTTAGTAATACTAGAATGTTAGGGAATGGGATCAACTTCCATTGGATTGTTCTCAGTATCTTGCTAATTTGCTTGCTGTGGATATGCCTGGTTGAGACTATTATTTGTTGGATGTCTTCTGGTCGGGTGCTTAGTGGTATTGGGGGTTTCTTTCTTCTAGACCTTGTAAGGGTTATTGTTATGGGATTCTCCATTTTTTATAAAGCTTATTGATTGAATAAATTTTTACCATTTAAAAAAATATATATGTGTGAAGTAAATATTTATCATTTAGTAATCATTAGAATTTTGTTATTATTAAAAGTCAATAAAATATATTTCTCTTATGAGAAATATGAAGAGTCATATCTCCCATGAGTTTGAGGATATTGAGAGTTAGTGAAAATATAAAGGTCAAGAGGCTTGTGAATGTGAAGAGCTTATCCAAAGTGTATAGATTGAAGATAAAACATTGTAATGGGTTATCGAATAAGCTCTACAATACATTGTATTTGCATTTCTCAAGTAGATATATTTATCAATAATATTTTTAGTGAGTTATTGTCATTGTTATTTTTGAATGTATGTGAGGATTTAAACTTTGAATACTGCAAGAAAATTTTTTATATGCTAATAATGGTATCAAAGCCATAGAGTGAAGAATTCCAAGTTAGAGGATCATAGTTGGAGAATTTGGAGAATCACAAATTTTTTGTGAGGAGTTGTGAGTGATTTTGTTGAGTGTGAGAATTCTTGAGAATGGAGCAGTATCCTCATCAACAAAATAGTAACCTATTGATTTGGAGAGTTGTTGAAGGAAGAATCCAAAGTAGCAAAAATAATCTACTATGTGTGAAGCAATTATAGTAAGGAATAAGTGTATATGTGAAAGTTGTAGAAGTATTTATTCTCTTTAGAAGGAATACAAAGGTTAAGTGTCCTCACAAGAAGGTGTATTAAAACTCTAAAGACACTCCATAATATTGAGAATGTCTTTGTCATCCCTACATCTAAAAGTAAGTGATTATAGTGACAATGTGATTGCAAGATGTTCAAGGTACATGAGAAGCGAGCATAAGATGCAGGAGTGAACCACGACATTGAAATGACAATTGTTGAATATAGAGCAAAGTATCATTCAATATGAAAATATAAGAGGAGTTTTTTTAAAGAAACATTTAATATAGAGACACTAAAGACATTTGTAGCATACTAGAAATACTAAAAATATGAGTTAAATAGAAACTAATCAAAGAGAGGAGTTACTGTCAAAATTATTTTGCATAATACCTTAGTGAAAGAAAATTAAAGTTGAAATTGAATTGGAAAGGGAAATGAATTTAAAAATAAAATAAGATTTTGGAAATTATTTGAGAAGAAATTATTGAAAAGAATTAAATTTAAAATGAAGTTATTATTTAAAAATAAAAGAAGTAAACACCAAATGAAATTAGCTCAACCAATTAGATTCCTCAATATTTATAAAGGATACCAAGGTTCAAATATTGAAAAGTGATATATGGATAATATTCAAGCTTTGTTGTAATACCACTATGTGGTGATGATGTAATATGGGTGGAGCCCGTTTCAATCCCATATAACCAATTGAACAAAAAAAGGAAGAAATAATTTGAAATATTTAAAGGAAGAAAATAATTATCAAAGAGAAAATTGAAGGGAAGTATTTAAAAGAAGTTGAAATATTTGAAGAAAGTAAACATTGTTTGGAGAAATTTATTATTGACAAAGAGAAATTTTAAGAAAGAAATTAAATATTTAAAAGATAATTATTTAAAGAAAATAAGGAATTAAGAAAATAATTTTATCAATAAAGACTAGATAAATAAATTGAATAATATTAAAAGAACAAGAAGAATTTGAAAGAAGATATTGTTTATTCCGAAAGCAAATTTAAGAAGAAAATATTAAATTGAATATTGAAGAAAAGAAGAAAAAAAATTATTTGAAGAAAATAGAAGAATTATTGAAGGAAGAAGAAATTTTTTTAACTATTAAATTTGTAGTATAAAATATTTCTACTACAAATGAAAATAATTTATTAAAGTTGAAGAAAAAATTGAAGAAAGTTAAATTAATTATTGAAAGTGATGAATTATTAAGGAAAATAATTGTTGATTTATTTTGAAGGAAAATTTATTTAAAAAGGAAAAAAGACATATTTGATTTAAGGAATAAGCTATTGAAGACTTACATCAAGGATAAGAATATTGAACATCGATTAAAGTGCATTCAAAATTTTAAGTTAATAAATATTTCTTAAAAATATTCAAGATGAGCTCTAAGATAGGATACAAGAACAAGAAATAAGCTAAATAGTACTTAGCAATTTATAGAGAAAACCTTGATTAAGGAACAAATTAAGGCATTTGGAGAGTTAAAAGAAATAAATCAAGTAAAAGAAGAAATGTCAAACAATGATTTCATTCCAACAAAAAGATCACCAAGACAGCCAAAATGGTTAACAAGAATGGGAAAAGAAGTGGAAGAACAAAATGAAAAAGTGAGCAATAAAATGATAAATAAGCAAGACTTGCTTTAGCATGATACTTAAAAAATTTCATCAGAAGAAAAATGTGAAACTCGTGGTAGAAGACACTTATAATTTGGAACAGATGAAGGCTCATGTGGATTGTGTTACTTAAAAAACATAACAAAAAAATGTATGTTGTGACATTTATCAAGAAATAAATATAGCATAGAAAATAAGGATTTGAGCATGACAAATAATATACAAGGCATATGTGTTGGTTTGAAGTTCTCAAATAGTAATAAGGATTATGATAACTTGTTGACTATAGAAGGTTATGATGAATTTGGAAAACACACAAAAGTAGTTTTTTTTTTTTTTGGTAAATAAAATTCTTCATTAATTATTGGGTTTTGCAGGTTAACCCAAAACCTATTACAATATCCAGCCTTCTGCTGAGATTGTAGATCCTAGTCATCCTTGAAACTTTCTTACCAGAACTTATGTTGAATCCCCTACAACACCTTACTAACAAGGCACACCCATACCTAAACATAACTGTAAACATTACTTACATTGATAGGAAATTGAAGTTTAGAACTTTGCACTTGTGAAACCTGTGGCTTGCCCATTTCCTATTCTCTGTCAGAATCTTCCAAGGATTACACCCTGTTACCTTCATTTACAATTTGGTATGATTTATAGGGAAACCCTATAGTTATTACCAGCTCCATGGGGAAAGAACACCCATTCATCTTTCTCCTTAACGAGTAGGTTTATTTTCATGACTAATAATGTTTTCCACTTCATGTGGCACACCTTGTGTCCATGTCACAAAACTACCAACATCAACACCTATGTTGGCTAATTTTTCATCTGACCTGTTGGCCTCACGGTACACGTGATGAGCCGTCCTATTCTGTCTTGCCACAAAAAGGATCCTCACTTCATGGATGACTCCCTTGATTCTCCATGGAGGTTTTTTGCCATTGGTTAACAGGTTGATGATGTTCATCGAATTACCTTCAATCATCAAGTTACCTTGAGTTTCTTGGGCTACTTGCAACCCTCTCCAAAGGGATCTAGCTTCTACTTCATTATTAGTTCTGATTCCCAATGGTTTAGCGAAAGCCTTGACCAGATTTCCTTGATGATCCCTGATTATTCCTCAAGCTCCAGCTCTTCCTGGGTTATCCTTGGCTGCACCATCAAAATTGAGTTTAAACCAACCCTGGGGGGGTGGCTCCCAAGAAATCCCATTTTTGGGATTGGGCAAAGGAATGGAAGGTTTTTCCTCAATACCTAAGGCCCGAGCTAATTGTTTTTCTTAGGGAGGAATTGAGTGGTTCTCATCCACTAAGGTGCTAAGGTTTTCTTTCGCAAAGACAATAATCTTGTTGAGGATGGTTTTTGGATTGTGAATGGTATCCTTAAAGGATCTATGGTTCCTTTCTAGCCAAATCTTCCAAATAAAATGATGCCAACAGATTTTCCATAGGTACTTAAGTTTTAGGCTAACAAAGGGTTGAGGCCATTGATGGAACACTTCGGATATAAGAGCAGGCTTAACCCACGAGATCCTAAAGGCTTGGAAAAGTTCATCCAGGATGGACTCCACTATCGGACACTCCAGAAACAAGTGTTGGGTTGTCTCCCATCCTGCCCTCAACATGTAGCAACGGTTAGCAATAACCATACCTTTGGATAACATATTGTCCATAGTGAGGATTTTTCCTTGAATCACCAACCATGAAAAAAAGGATATTTTAGGAATTAAGCCTTTGATCCAAACCAAACTCGATTGAAATTGTTGACCTTCCACATTGAGAAGCAAATTATAGGCAGTATTAACTATGAAGTCACCACTTTTAGTATTATCCCAAACAATGTGATCTTCATTCTCTCCAGAGGGAATAATTTGCTGAGTTAAAATGTTATAAAGCTCTTCAGACTCCGCTTCAAAACCCTGTACTCTGATGTGTTTCCACCTGTTGATATTTATATCCTGCCACATATAATTTGCAACCTTCTTTCCAATATGCTACTCCATATGCTCTTGAATCCTAGCCAAACGAGGATTCTAGGATAACTCCTCAACTCTCACCCACCGATCCTTCCAAAAGTCTATTGTTTGCCCATTTCCTAGAATCCATCTAAGACCTTTCTTGACAATATCCCTGCTCATGAGGATTGCCTTCCAAAAAGCAAACCCCCTACTTGCTAAGTTGTCATTAAGGAAGTTCACACCTTGGAGGTATTTCCTCCTAACTATGGTAGTCCATTAATTATCGGCCTTAGTCAATAATCGCTACGCTTGTTTGGCTAACAGAGCTGTATTGAGATGAGCAACTCTCCTCAATCCTAACCCCCCATCAACTTAAGGTTTGCAAACCTTGTTCTAACCTAATAAATGGATCCTTTTCTTATCCTTAGTCCCTGACCAAAGAAATTTTTTTTGAAGCTGCTTAATTTTGTGATACACCTTGCTGGGAGCTCTGAACACTGATAGGAAGTAAACGGGTATACTTTGAAGTGAAGCCATAGTTAAAACTACTTTGCCTACTTGAGATAACAGATGTCCTTTCCAACTTGCTAAATTTTTTTGGATCCTCTCCAGAACTATGTTCCACATTGATCCTTCAGGTTTCCCCATAAATAGGGGAAGACCTAAATAGGAGGTGGTAAGGGATGCAATCTGACATTCCATGATCCTTGCTATGTTGTTTTGCTTAGGAATGGGGGTATTGATGAAATAAATTTTGCTCTTATCAAAATTCACTTTCTATCCAGTCGTTTATTCATACATTATGAGAATATTTTTAATCCTTCTTGCTTCAACCACAGAAGCCAAAGTCAATAGCAATGTATCATCAACAAATTACTGATGTGTCACCAGGGTAGTTAGCGACGTGGCCTTGATACCTGATATGAGTCCAGCTATCGTTGTTGCCTTAATGGTTCTTCCCAAGGCCTCAGCTACAATGATGAACATCATAGGACTTATGGGATCTCCTTGTCTTAGACCACATTTGCTTTGAAAAAACCTGTAGTAGACCCATTAACCAAAACTAAAAAATAAGGCTTAGAAATACACTCTCTTATTAACTTGACCCATTTCATGTTGAAGCCAAATTTTAATAAAATTGCCTCTAGGAATTCCCAATTTATCCTATCATAAGCTTTGTTCATGTCTAAATTTAAAGCCATGACTACTTTTTTGGTCTGAGCAGCTGTATGAAGAGCCTCATGAACATTAATAACTCCATCTAAGATTGATCTTCCTTGTACAAAAATTCCTTGACTTGGATCAATGATAACCAGTAGAACTTTCTTCAAACGGTTGGCTAAAACTTTGGACAAAATTTTATAGGATATATTACACAGACTAACCGGCCTAAAGTCAGCCATAAACACACAAAAGTAGTTACGACTAAACAAGGATATGAAAAAAATGATATACAAATAACAAGGATGATGAATTATTACATTCTACATTTCATAGTATTAATAATAAGTTTGATAGTAGCATAGACAATAATGATAAAAGCCATGATCTATATCATTGTGCTAAATTGTTTCCTAGTACTAGGAATATCATGATAGAAAACAACAAATTTAGATTAGAGATAAGGAATGTTATTTTTGGAGATAGAATTGAAACAACTAGAGATGATTATTACTATAACAAATTCAAACAAATGACAAATAAGTGTTGATACAAAGGTAGCCTAGAGAAGAATTATTTGAAGAAGACCAAAAGTAGATATCCAAAAATGATAAAGAAAAACTACACTAAGAAGTAGATAAAGAAGAAAAATCAAAAGAAGATCCAAGCAAAGCATATACTTATCAAATAATGTAATATGAGGAGTTGTTTGAAGTATTACATTATTTGGTACCTTTTAAGAATATTGCAAGTACCTTGTAAATAGTTTGTAAATAATTGAGTCTAAAGTTTTATAAATATTTGGTGTCATGCAAGTATTTAATATGTGTTGGGTTTTTGGACTAAAATCTACCATCATTGTGGAAAGGCATTGCAACTATCAATTTCAGTCAAAGTATAGCAATTGGATGAAACAAGATTGCTCTATTTTTCAACCTTTTAAGAAGGACAACTCATTTGGATTGATTATTTTGAGAAAAGGGATAGGAAAATATTGTTGGAAATTTGAGTTAATTTGAGGTATTTTATGTTGTCATTGATGTCACATGGATCATTGATGTCACATGGATCACATTTGGTTTTGGTGGCAAAAGCACTTCATAAATAATCATTTATGATATTTTGGAAAGCATGGCTATATACAAGGTTTTTATGAAAACCAAGGCAGGAAAAATAAAAG
The DNA here is from genome assembly GCA_028583015.1 of Wollemia nobilis. Taxonomy (NCBI): domain Eukaryota; kingdom Viridiplantae; phylum Streptophyta; class Pinopsida; order Araucariales; family Araucariaceae; genus Wollemia; species Wollemia nobilis. Next base: position 3,590,262 of record JAQPPZ010001870.1, read on the forward strand.
GTTTTATTTAAAACCATGGTGGGCTTATGTGGAAAGGGATTTTCTTAAAAGCCAAGGTGGAATTTTGTTTCATCGAAAAAGGACCTCCGGTGATGAAGATATTAAAGTTTAAAGTTTAAGTTTAAATTAATGGAGGGCCGACCTATGTGCAATTAATGGAGGTTGGCATATATATATATATATATATATATATATATATATATATATATAAAGGTTTCAATTTATTTTGGAAAGGGGGCATATTATATATCGTCGGAAAGCTTATTTCGAGGGCTATTTGACTAACTTATTTAGAAGGAGAAATAAGGTGTGTGTAAAGAGATATTTCTGATTTTGCAAAGGGGTTCCAAAAGTGAAGTTTGCCTTGTTCTTTTTCAAGAGGATTAATTCTTTCATGAGGTGACAAGGTATGCAATATTGTGATTTATTTTATTTTATGGTATAAGTGGTTTTGGGAGTGAAAAGGTTATGCAATGTTTTGATTTATTTTATTTTATGGTACAAGTGGTTTTAGGAGAGATAAGGAAGTTGTGCAATTAAAGGCCTTGGTGATGATTATTGAAAAGTGGAGTAATGTTGATTATTTTGTGATCTACTAACCCTTGTGAAGATTGGCAAAAGAATTTTGTGATTGTGGAAGATTTACAAAGAGGTTTTTTTTTCATCTTCATAAAAGGTATGGGCACATTCTCCTATTGATTGTTTATGGTGGTTGATTTTTGAAATATCATTGGAGGGAAAAGGATTGTTTGTGGTTTCCTTTTAGAAAGTGGTTGGTTGAATGCTTCAAGGTTTTCTGAATTGAGAGTTGTGTCTAAACCTTGTTTGATAAGCATAGTTGTTGAAGCCCATTGGTTGTGAAAGAACTTGAGTTAGAAAAGAACATGAGTATCATTGTTATGTGAGATTTGTGGTTGAGCATTGTTGGAAACATTTGAGTTGGTTGATACATACTTGGACTAGGGTTGTGTGAGAGAGAGTTGTCCCTTGTGGTGATTGGTTGAGTTGAGTTGATTGAGCCTAGTCAAGTGATGTGTGAAGTGATTGTTCAAGTCCTATGAAATAAACTATTCCATTATTCTGATTTGTAAGTTGAGATTGATTTGAGTTGAGTTGAGTTGAGATTGAGATTAGAACATATTGAGTCTCTAAAAATTCTCTTTATGCTTCTATGAGTTGATTTGAGTTGAGATCATTGTGGATCATTGTTGTCATCCATTGAAGAGTACATTGCCATTCATTGTTGAGTTCATCTTTGAGCTTTGCCTTGATATATTTGTGGATGAGATTTGAGTGCTACTTGAGCATGATTGATTGAGCCTTTGAGAAGGCATTTGTGGATAGTTTTGAGAAAGCTTTGTGGATAGTTTTGGGACAGATTTTGGGACAAATTTGTGGATAGTTTTGGGATAGTTTTTGGACAGATTTATGGATAAAGTTTAGAGCAGATTTGGGCAAGTTCTTGGTGAGCTTGCTAGAGCATATTTGGGCAAGTTCTTGGTGAGCTTGCTAGAGCATAATTGGGTAAGTTCTTGGTGAGCTTGCTAGAGCATATTTGGGTAAGTTCTTGGTGAGCTTGCTAGAGCAGATTTGGACAAGTTCTGTGTGAGCTTGTTATTCAGCATTGGATAGGTTATATGTACTGCTATCACATATATTTGGAATGTATTCACATGGATAACTATGTGAACTTGTTATTCAGCATTGAACAAGTTATGTGTGAGCTTGTTATTCAGTTTTGGACAAGTTCTATGTGAGCTTGTTAAGCAGGTTCTATGTGAGCCTATTGAGTAGGTTCTTAGTGAGCCTATTGATAGAGCTTTGGAGGTGATAGAGTATAGAGGATAGAGTCTCAATGGATAGAGATCCAGCATCCAACACAGTTGAAGACAGATCTGAGTGAGGAGTCTTCAAGTGGAGAGAGGTCCACTAATTAGTGCAGTAGAGAGACAAAGTCTTCTAGAAGATCACATAGCCAAAGTAGAAGGGGAAAGAGTTCTCCTATGGAAGAGATCCACGAACTTGAGATTAGGGGATCAACATCTCCTTTGGATAGAAGATCCATAAACATTGTAATTGGGAGTGATTCCCAAAGAGATTGATTGAGAAATTTTTAGTAAAATATTTTCTCCGTGGAGTGCCTCACATTGGGGGAACCACGTTAAATATTGTGTCTCAATTGTGTGTGGTGACTTGTGCTCTTGCTTACTACTACTATCTGAGTTATTAATGCACACTGCTATATTTGGTTATTGCAATTAAGGACATTAATTGATATTGGTTTGGAAAGAAAGTAAAAAGTGGTCTTATATTGTTCACCCCCCCTCTCAGTATAAGCTTGTGTTCTTCAATTGGTATCAGAGTAGGTTCCTTCGAAAAGGCTAACAACTTGAGGGCAGATTCTACAAGAACACAGATGGCTTCACAGAAAGGATTATCTTCAAATAAGGCTCCATTATTTGATGGTAACAATTATGCTTTCTAGAGCATGAGAATGAAGAACTACTTGATATCACAAGGATATGAGGTATGGCAGATGGTTGAAAAAGAGTATAAGGTTGAAGGTGATCCCGAGGAAGATAAGACTACCAGGAAATTGGTTGAGATCAATGCAAGAGCAATGAATTATATTTTGAGTGGGCTACGTGAGATAGATTTTGCAAAGGTCATGGTATGTACTTCAGCTAATGAGATGTGGACCAAGTTGCGGAATACTTATGAAGGAGATTCCAAGGTAAAGTTGGCAAAACTACAAACTCATAGAAAAATATTTGAGGAATTGAAAATGGAAGATTTTGAAGATATTGCAAAGTTCTTACTTCGAGTTGATGAGATTACTAACACCATGAGAGGCCTAGGTTTTGAGATGAAAGAATCAGAAGTTACTCAAAATGTTTTGAGATCACTTCCCATGAAATATGATTCTAAGGTTTCAACAATAGAAGAGACAATGGATATCAACAAGCTAACAATGGAAGAATTGCAAGGTACTCTCATAGCTTATGAGATGAGGGTAAGTAAGCATCAGGCTTCAGAAAAAGAGAAAGTTTTAGAAAGAGATAGAGTTTTAGAAAATGATGAGGAAGCTAACTTCATCAAAAGGAATAAGGACTCAAGGAATTTCAGAGATATAAGGAAAGTCAGATGCTACAAGTGTGGTGATCTTGGTCACTATGCATACAAGTGTCCACATGAAGAAAATCAGTGATGATGAAAAATAGGGTCAAAGAAGAAAAGAAGATGGAAAGCATAAGCATGACAAAGATGACAGATTCAAGCAAAACAGGTATGAGAAGAAGAAAAATTTTTGTAAGGCAAAGAAATCTTACTACATTGTAGAAGCAAGTGATAGTTCAGATTACAATGATAAATATCAGTCAGATGAAGAAGAATGTACATTCTTTGGAATAAGTGAAGAAAAGCAAGAACACCTATTCCTAGGTATTGAAGAAGAGGATATGCCTATTGAAGAAAGACATGAAGAGCTTGCCATAGCCATTGGGCAAGCATATAGGTACAAGAAAGGTCTAAGGATACTAAAATGCTTCATATGTGGAGATTTTGGGCATATAGATGATGATTGCACATACTACAACAATTACAACAAGGAAAGTGTATTTGAAAAAGAAAGCAGAAGTTCTAGTGACAATTCCAACAGCAGTGAAAACAAAGAAGTCTCATTTTTGGTAATAGAAAAGGAAGAGGATGAGCCAAGTAAAAAAAATTAGAAATCAAAAGGTTAAAAGAAGAATATAGGAATCTTGAAAACAAGATTCGAAAAGATGTCAAAATCAGAGAAGAAATACTTCAAACAATCAGTAATCTCAGAGAAGAGCTTCAAAATGCAAAAAGGATAGAAGAGAGGATGAATGAAGAACTAAGGGTAACAACGGAAAGACATGATACATTAGATGAAAAGATTCAAAAAGGAGTGGAAACTTATTTTAAGGTTGTATCTTACTTCCAAGAAAAGTCACACTCAAAAGGAAAGGAAGTTCTAAAAGATGAAAGCAAGGAAGCACCTAAGATTTGTGAGGAAAGTTCCAAAGTTCCTATGGCTCCAAATATTCAGTTTGGTTCTTGTTTTGAGATAGGTGAATCAAGCTCAAAGGGAAAATAAATTATTGAAGAGAAAGGCAAGGAAGAAACTAAGGAAGAGGTTTTAGATGCTACAAAGAAGGTTCAAGAATGCAATGCACAAGTTGAAGATGATCATAAGGATAATGGTCAAGAAAGGTATGAGGAACCAAGGCATGAACAAAGGGCTTTTCAAGGACATTGTTTTTCTTGTAATGGATTTGGACACAGGGCTATACATTGCAGGATCCATGGATCAAAGAAGTTTGATTTTTCTAGAAGAAACTTCAAGGGAAGAAGGTATGGTTTTTAGGGACATTGCTTCTCATGCAACAGGATTGGTCATAGAGCTTTTCAGTGCAAAGGAAATGAGCAACATGGTTTTGGTTTTAGAGCTACACAATTCAGAAGTCATGGTTATAATGGTCATGAAAATAGAGCTTCACAATACAGGGTTCAAGAAAGGAATGGATATGGAAATTATTTCAAGAAGAATTTAAGGACATGGGCACCATCCAAAGGCTACAATATCAAGTGTTTTAATTGCAATAACTTTGGGCATATTGCAATATGGTGTAGGACTCAATTCCAAATAGGTTCAAGGCAAGAAGGTCAAACAGGTTCTAGACAAGAAGATCAAGTAATTCATCAAGAGAAGGATATCATAAAAACATGGAAGGAAGTTGATAGAGGAAAGAAACAAAGTGATATGGGAGTAAAAGTACTCCCACCCCAAAATTAATCACCTCAAAAGAGAAGGGGGTGAGGGGGCTAAGCTTAAGAGTCATATATTTTAGCCCCATAGGTGTCCCTTTTGCCATTGATGTCAAAGGGGGAGAGATTTGAGTAAGGGGGAGAGATTTGAGTTAGGGGAGGAGCCTCAAAGAGAGAATTGAGTTAGGGGGAGCAGCCTCCAAAGAGAGTATTGAGTTAGGGGGAGCAGCCTCCATAGAGAGTATTGAGTCAGGGGGAGCAGCTTTGATTCTCAGAGATGGTTTTTGCAATGATTGTGGTGTTTGCATTAGAGGTGTTGCCATCAATGACAAAGGGGGATATTGTTGGAAATTTGAGTTAATTTGAGGCATTTTATGTTGTCATTGATGTCACATGGATCATTGATGTCACATGGATCACATTTGGTTTTGGTGGCAAAAGCACTTCATAGATAATCATTTATGATATTTTGGAAAGCATGGCTATTTAGAGGGTTTTTATGAAAACCAAGGCAAGAAAAATAAAAGGTTTTATTTAAAACCATGGTGGGCTTATGTGGAAAGGGCTTTTCTTAAAATCCAAGGTGGAATTTTGTTTCATCGAAAAAGGACCTCCGGTGATGAAGATATTAAAGTTTAAAGTTTAAGTTTAAATTAATGGAGGGCCGACCTATGTGCAATTAATGGAGGTTGGCATATATATATATAATGTAATTGTTTCAATTTATTTCGAAAAGGGGGCATATTATATATCGTCGAAAAGCTTATTTCGAGGGCTATTTGACTAACTTATTTAGAAGGAGAAATAAGGTGTGTGTAAAGAGATATTTCTGATTTTACAAAGGGGTTCCAAAAGTGAAGTTTGCCTTGTTCTTTTTCAAGAGGATTAATTCTTTCATGAGGTGACAAGGTATGCAATATTGTGATTTATTTTATTTTATGGTATAAGTGGTTTTGGGAGTGAAAAGGTTATGCAATGTTTTGATTTATTTTATTTTATGGTACAAGTGGTTTTAGGAGAGATAAGGAAGTTGTGCAATTAAAGGCCTTGGTGATGATTATTGAAAAGTGGAGTAATGTTGATTATTTTGTGATCTACTAACCCTTGTGAAGATTGGCAAAAGAATTTTGTGATTGTGGCAGATTTACAAAGAGGTTTTTTTCATCTTCATAAAAGGTATGGGCACATTCTCCTATTGATTGTTTATGGTGGTTGATTTCTGAAATATCATTGGAGGGAAAAGGATTGTTTGTGGTTTCCTTTTCGAAAGTGGTTGGTTGAATGCTTCAAGGTTTTCTGAATTGAGAGTTGTGTCTAAACCTTGTTTGATAAGCATAGTTGTTGAAGCCCATTGGTTGTGAAATAACTTGAGTTAGAAAATAACATGAGTATCATTGTTATGTGAGATTTGTGGTTGAGCATTGTTGGAAATATTTGAGTTGGTTGATACATACTTGGACTAGGGTTGTGTGAGAGAGAGTTGTCCCTTGTGGTGATTGGTTGAGTTGAGTTGATTGAGCCTAGTCAAGTGATGTGTGAAGTGATTGTTCAAGTCCTATGAAATAAACTATTCCATTATTCTTATTTGAGTTGAGTTGAGTTGAGATTGAGATTAGAACATATTGAGTCTCTAACAATTCTCTTTATGCTTCTATGAGTTGATTTGAGTTGAGATCATTGTGGATCATTGGTGTCATCCATTGAAGAGTACATTGCCATTCATTGTTGAGTTCATCTTTGAGCTTTGCCTTGATAGATTTGTGGATGAGATTTGAGTGCTACTTGAGCATGATTGATTGAGCCTTTGAGAAGGTATTTGTGGATAGTTTTGAGAAATCTTTGTGGATAGTTTTGGGAAAATTTTGGGACATATTTGTGGAAAGTTTTGGGATAGTTTTATGGACAAATTTGTGGATAGAGTTTAGAGAAGATTTGGGCAAGTTCTTGGTGAGCTTGCTAGAGAATATTTGGGCAAGTTCTTGGTGAGCTTGCTAGAGCAGATTTGGGCAAGTTCTTGGTGAGCTTGCTAGAGCAGATTTGGGCAAGTTCTTGGTGAGCTTGCTAGAGTAGCATTGGACAAGTTCTATGTGAGCTTGTTATTGAGCATTGGACAAGTTTTGTGTGAGCTTGTTATTCAACTTTGGACAAGTTCTATGTGAGATTGTTAAGCAGTTTCTATGTGAGCCTATTGAGCAGGTTCTTAGTGAGCCTATTGATAGAGCTTTGGAGGTGATAGAGTACAGAGGATAGAGTCTCAGTGGATAGAGATCCAGCAGCCAACATAGTTGAAGATAGATCTGAGTGAGGAGTCTTCAAGTGGAGAGAGGTCCACCAGTTAGTGCAATAGAGAGACAAAGTCTTCTAGAAGATCACATAGCCAGAGCAGAAGGGGAAAGAGTTCTCCTATGGAAGAGATCCATGAACTTGAGATTAGGGGATCAACATCTCCTTTGGATAGAGATCCATAAACATTGTAATTGGGAGTGATTCCCAAAGAGATTGATTGAGAAAGTTTTAGTAAAATATTTTCTCCGTGGAGTAGCCCACATTGGGTGAACCACGTAAATTGTGGTGTCTCAATTGTGTGTGGTGACTTGTGCTCTTGCTTACTATTGCTATCTAAGTTATTAATGCACACTGCTATATTTGGTTATTGCAATTAAGGACATTAATTGATATTGGTTTGGAAAGAAAGTAAAAAGTGGTCTTATACTGTTCACCCCCCTCTCAGTATAAGCTTGTGTTCTTCAATCGGTATCAGGGTGGTTTCCTTCAAAAAGGCTAACAGCTTGAGGGCAGATTCTACAAAGAACACATATGGCTTCAAAAAAAGGATTATCTTCAAATAAGGCTCCATTGTTTGATGGTAACAATTATGCTTTCTAGAGCATGAGAATGAATAACTACTTGATATCACAAGGATATGAGGTATGGCAGATGGTTGAAAAAGAGTATAAGGTTGAAGGTGATCCCGAGGAAGATAAGACTACAAGGAAATTGGTTGAGATAAATGCAAGAGCAATGAATTGTATTTTGAGTGGGCTTCGTGAGATAGATTTTGCAAAGGTCATGGTATGTACTTCAGCTAATGAGATGTGGACCAAGTTTAGGAATACTTATGAAGGAGATTCCAAGGTAAAGTTGGCAAAACTACAAACTCATAGAAAAATATTTGAGGAATTGAAAATGGAAGATTTTGAAGATATTACAAAGTTCTTACTTTGAGTTGATGAGATTACTAACACCATGAGAGGCCTAGGTTTTGAGATGAAAGAATCAGAAGTTACTCAAAATGTTTTGAGATCACTTCCCATGAAATATGATTCTAAGGTTTCAGCAATAGAAGAGACAATGGATATCAACAAGCTAACAATGGAAGAATTGCAAGGTACTCTCACAACTTATGAGATGAGGGTAAGTAAGCATCAAGATCCAATAAAGAGATTGAAAGGCTTCAAAAAAGAGGAAAGTTTCAGAAATAGATAGAGTTGTAGAAAATGATGAGGAAGCTAACTTCATCAAAAGGAATAAGGACTCAAGGAATTTTAGGGATATAAGGAAAGTCAGATGCTACAAGTGTGGTGATCTTGGTCACTATGCATACAAGTGTCCACATGAAGAAATCAGTGATGATGAAAAATAGGGTCAAAGAAGAAAAGAAGATGGAAAGCATAAGCATGACAAAGATGACGGATTCAAGCAAAACAGGTATGAGAAGAAGAAATTTTTTTGTAAGGCAAAGAAACTCTTACTACATTGTAGAGGCAAGTGATAGCTCAGATTACAGTGATAAATATCATTCAGATGGATAAGAATGTACATTCTTTGGAATAAGTAAAGAAAAGCAAGAACACCTATTCCTAGGCATTGAAGAAGAGGATATGCCTATTGAAGAAAGACATGAAGAGCTTGCCATAGCCATTGAGCAAGAATATAGGTACAAGAAAGGTCTAAGGATACTAAAATGCTTCATATGTGGAGATTTTGGGCATATAGATGATGATTGCACATACTACAACAATTACAACAAGGAAAGTGTATTTGAAAAAGAAAGCAGTAGTTCTAGTGACAATTCCAACAGTAGTGAAAACAAAGAAGTCTCATTTTTGGTAATAGAAAAGGAAGAGGATGAGCCAAGTAAACAAAAATCAGAAATCAAAAGGTTAAAAGAAGAATACAAGAATCTTGAAAACAAGATTCGAACAGATATCAAAATCAGAGAAGAACTACTTAAAACAATTAGTAATCTTAGAGAAGAGCTTCAAAATGCAAAAAGGATAGAAGAGAGGATGAATGAAGAACTAAGGGTAACAACGGAAAGACATGATACATTAGATGAAAATATTCAAAAAGGAGTGGAAACTTATTTTAAGGTTGTATCTTACTTCCAAGAAAATTCACACTCAAAAGGAAAGGAAGTTCTAAAAGATGAAAGCAAGGAAGCACCTAATATTTGTGAGGAAAGTTCCAAAGTTCCTATGGCTCCAAATATTTAGTTTGGTTCTTGTTTTGAGATAGGTGAATCAAGTTCAAAGGGAAAATAAATTATTGAAGAGAAAGGAAAGGAAGAAACTAAGGAAGAGGTTTTAGATGCTACAAAGAAGGTTCAAGAATGCAATGCACAAGTTGAAGATGATCATAAGGATAATGGTCAAGAAAGGTATGAGGAACCAAGGCATGAACAAAGGGCTTTTCAAGGACATTGTTTTTCTTGTAATGGATTTGGACACGGGGCTATACATTGCAGGATCCATGGATCAAAGAAGTTTGATTTTGCTAGAAGAAACTTCAAGGGAGAGGAGGTATGGTTTTCAGGGACATTGCTTCTCATGCAATAAGATTGGTCATAGATCTTTTCAGTGCAAAGGAAATGAGCAACATGGTTTTGGTTTTAGAGCTACACAATTCAGAAGTCATGGTTATAATGGTCATGAAAATAGAGCTTCACAATACAGGGTTCAGGAAAGGAATGGATATGGAAATTATTTCAAGAAATAATTTAGGACATGGGAACCATCCAAAGGCTACAATATCAAGTGTTTTAATTGCAATAACTTTGGGCATATTGCAATATGGTGTAGGACTCAATTCCAAACAGGTTCAAGGCAAGAAGGTCAAAAAGGTTCTAGACAAGAAGATCAAGTAATTCATCAAGAGAAGGATATCAAAAAAACATGGAAGGAAGTTGATAGAGGAAAGAAACAAAGTGATATGGGAGTAAAAGTACTCCCACCCCAAAATTAATCACCTCAAAAGAGAAGGGGGTGAGGGGGCTAAGCTTAAGAGTCATATCTTTTAGCCCCATAGGTGTCCCTTTTGCCATTGATGTCAAAGGGGGAGAGATTTGAGTTAGTAGAAGGAGCCTACAAAAATAGCATTGAGTTAGGGGGAGCAGCCTCCAAAGAGAGTATTGAGTTAGGGGGAGCAGCCTCCATAGAGAGTATTGAGTCAGGGGGAGCATATTTGATTCTCAGAGATGGTTTTTGTAGTGATTGTGGTGATTTGCATTAGAGGTGTTGCCATCAATGACAAAGGGGGATATTGTTGGAAATTTGAGGTAATTTGGGCATTTTATGTTGTCATTGATGTCACATTCTTGATGTCACATGGATCACATTTGATTTTGGTGGCAAAAATATTTCATAAATAAGCATTTATGATATTTTGGAAAGCATGGCTATTTACAGGGTTTTTATGAAAACCAAGGCAGGAAAAATAAAAGGTTTTATTTAAAATCATGGTGGGCTTATGTGGAAAGAGCTTTTCTTAAAAGCCAAGGTGGAATTTTGTTTCATCGAAAAAGGACCTCTGGTGATGAAGATATTAAAGTTTAAAGTTTAAGTTTAAATTAATGGAGGGCCGACCTATGTGCAATTAATGGAGGTTGGAATATATATATATATAAAGGTTTCAATTTATTTTGGAAAGTGGGCATATTATATATCATCAAAAATATTATTTCGAGGGATATTTGACTAACTTATTTATAAGGAGAAATAAGGTGTGTGTAAAGAGATATTTCTGATTTTGCAAAGGGGTTCCAAAAGTGAAGTTTGCCTTGTTCTTTTTCAAGAGGATTAATTCTTTCATGAGGTGACAAGGTATGCAATATTGTGATTTATTTTATTTTATGGTATAAGTGGTTTTGGGAGTGAAAAAGTTATGCAATGTTTTGATTTATTTTATTTTATGGTACAAGTGGTTTTAGGAGAGATAAGGAAGTTGTGCAATTAAAGGCCTTGGTGATGATTATTGAAAAGTGAAGTAATGTTGATTATTTTGTGATCTACTAACCCTTGTGAAGATTGGCAAAATAATTTTGTGATTATGGAAAATTTACAAAGAGGTTTTTTTCATCTTCATAAAAGGTATGGGCACATTCTCCTATTGATTGTTTATGGTGGTTGATTTCTGAAATATCATTGGAGGGAAATGATTGTTTGTGGTTTCCTTTTTGAAAGTGGTTGGTTGAATGCTTCAAGGTTTTCAGAATTGAGAGTTGTGTCTAAACCTTGTTTGATAAGCATAGTTGTTGAAGCCCATTGGTTGTGAAATAACTTGAGTTAGAAAATAACATGAGTATCATTATTATATGAGATTTGTGGTTGAGAATTATTGGAAACATTTGAGTTGGTTGATACATGCTTGGACTAGGGTTGTGTGAGAGAAATTTGTCCCTTGTGGTGATTGGTTCAGTTGAGTTTATTGAGCCTAGTCAAGAGATGTGTGAAGTGATTGTTCAAGTCATATGAAATAAACTATTCCATTATTCTGATTTGAGTTGAGTTGATTTGAGATTGAGATTAGAACATATTGAGTCTCTAACAATTATTTTTATGCTTCTATGAGTTGAGTTGAGTTGAGATCATTGTGGATCATTGTTGTCATCCGTTGAAGAGTACATTATCATTAATTGTTGAGTTCATATTTGAGCTTTGCCTTGATAGATTTTTGGATGATATTTGAGTGCTACTTGAGCATGATTGATTGAGCCTTTGAGAAGGCATTTGTGGATAGTTTTAAGAAATCTTTGTGGACAGTTTTGGGACAGATTTATGGACAGTTTTGGAACAATTTTGTGGACATATTTATGGATAGATTTTAGAGCAAATTGTGGCAAGTTCTTGGTGAGCTTGCTAGAGCAGATTTGGGCAAGTTCTTGGTGATCTTGCTAGAGCAGAATTGGGAAAGTTCTTTGTGAGCTTGCTAGAGCATTTTTGGGCAAGTTCTTGGTGAGCTTGCTAGAGCAGCATTAGACAAGTTCTGTGTGAGATTGTTATTCAGCATTGGACATGTTCTGTGTGAGCTTGTTATTCAGCATTGGAAAAGTTCTATGTGAACTTGTTATTCAGCATTGGACAAGTTATGTGTGATCTTGTTATTTAGTTTTGGACAAGTTCTATGTGAGCTTATTAAGCAGGTTCTATGTGAACCTATTGATCAGGTTCTTAATGAGCCTATTGATAGAGCTTTAGAGGTGACAAAGTATAGAGGATAGAGTCTCAATGGATAGAGATCCAGAAGCCAGCATAGTTGAAGACAGATCTGAGTGAGGAGTCTTCAAGTAGATAGAGGCCTACCAGTCAGTGCAGTAGAGATACAAAGTCTTCTATAAGATCACATAGCCAGAGCAAAATGGGAAAGAGTTCTCCTGTGGAAGAGATCAACAAAATTGAGATTAGGGGATCAACATCTCCTTTGGACAGAGGTCCATAAACATTGTAATTGGGAGTGATTCCCATAAAGATTAATTGAGAAAGTTTTAGTAAAATATTTTCTCTGTGGAGTAGCCCACATTGGGTGAACCATGTAAATTTTGGTGTCTCTATTATGTGTGGTGACTTGTGCTCTTGTTTACTACTACTATCTGAGTTATTAATGCACACTTCTATATTTGGTTATTGCAATTAAGGACATTAATTGATATCAATTTGGAAATAAAGTAAAAAGTGGTCTTATACTATTCATCCCCCTCTCAGTATAAGCTTGTGTTATTCAAATAGTAAGGGTAAGAGAAAAAGGATGAAAATAGACAAGATATAGTATAACAACATTGGATATTATAAAGCAATACACTATCAAATCAATTATAAGATACTTAACAAACCAACCATTATCACCTATGATTACAGATTCATTAAGCTCATGATATTCTCTAATCATTCCAAGGATTCTAACAATTAGCAATCCAATAGGTGTTTCATGCTTTAATAAAATAGACCAATTGTTGAATGTAATAAAATGACTTTAAAAAAATGTATATAATTGCTTTAATCATTCCAAGGACTTCAATTATTAGCAATCCAATAGGTAATCCAAATAGCAGAATTACTTTAATAGAATACACTAACAATTAAGTGTAACAAAAATGACTTAAAGTAAAACATTCACATAAAACCTACAATCACATAGTAATGGAGGCCAAACAACTATCTCTTCATTGATCAACAATAATTATAATGTAGTGCCAGGCAAAGACTACATAGTAGGCCCTTGTAATGAGGTCTTTTCTCATATTTATAGTTTTACAATTTGAAAATTTTGATGGGAATATAGTTGTATGGTCATTAGGAAGGAACAGGTTGACAAGAACCAAAAATTCTAATGTGACAACCTTGAATTTCATCTTGGATGTAAATTTGAATTTAGCCCATTGATCTACAATTGTCTTTTGCAAGTGGGTATATTATTGGATCCATTATTTTAAATATTAGTTATCTTTAGCTAGAATTAGCCAGCAAGCACCATGGCAGCTGTAGAACTAAAAATGATGTCTAACTAAAATTTACTTGAAACTAGGCTCTTTATTTACTTTTAGAGCTCTCTTAGGCTAAAATCGTGGTTTCATGTAGTTCCAGCCTTATGCATTGTTTATTTTGTATTGTCTTCTTCATATGCACAATCTTGGGCATTCTTTGATTTTGTTGACATCATTGCTAGGAATTACGTGATCTCCAGCATCACGGTCTTGGGTGGTCTTCAAATGTTGACTTACATGATCCTAGGAGATTTATCTCTTCGACTGGTATCATCACCTCAAATAACCCAATTTTGGAACATCATGGTCTCGAGTATCACATTTTTATTTATTTATCCTTTTCTCTCGATCCCACACTCTTGTCTTGGCTTGTTGATGTCATGTTCAACTTGGGTATGATTTCAGGTATTTTAGGCTTGAATGCTTATTTCACTTATTCTCGTGGAGACCATGCTTTTATGTTGATACCACTACTAATGTAAGCATAATTCTGAGTATAATGGTCCCATGTTAAAATTTGACTTCCAACATAGTAAAATTTTGGGGAATTTCACAAGCTTTCTCTTGTTATGCAAATGTGGTCAAAAATTTGACCCACATGTTTGGTGCCTTCGAGGGAATTTTTGCTCACATTATTAAGAACTCAAAAGGCTTGCTTCTATTGGGTGTGGAGTAAATATGATAATGAAATGGAATCTGAGTAGAATTATGAAATGAAATGAAAATAATTATTTTATGAAAAGTGAAGTGTTAATAAAGAGATGATTTTCGTAAGGTAAAAAAATATGAATGATGTGTTAGTGGAATATAGGATGATGTGAAAATGAATATAAGCAAGTGTATTTTACATAGGACCAAGTGTATTTTATCTTGTCAGACCTTCCAAATGGCATGTTGTTGTTTTAATGCCTATTTTTTGTCTTTTACCCTTGTGCTAGAGGTGTCATTTCATTAATTGTTGCTTTTACTTGTACCTCTACCTACTCGCCAGGTGTTACTTGATAATCTAGAGGACTTATAGGAATAACCTTTGAAGTAATATATATTTCATGAGTCCCTTCTCCTTCCTTATCTTCTTCTTATCCATAGAATACTTACTTTTTTTTCTCAAGTATCACGTAAATTCCTACCCATACTTTATGTGGAGGATTCTTGAATAGATAGGCTCATTATTGTATGTGCTTTAGCTGATATAGCTTTTCATAAGATGGATATTAATATCTCTTATCTATTTCTTGGAGTTTTCATTGTAGTATAACCATTTTGTTTAGAAATTAAAGCACCTAGGCTTCTCCAATGGGCTTTTGTCACTGATTCATTATTTATAGTCACTTCTATTTCAGCTTGTATTTCTTCTTTAGTTAGGAGTTGCATCTCTTGATCCCAAAAACTAGGGAATCCTAGGGTTTGAGCTTCCCACATAGGATCCATGATTTTATCAATTCTATTTTGTAGCCTTTCTATCATCTCTCTCCCTTCTAATACTAGCTTGTAATTTTCAATCACATCTTGAGAGATGTATCTTGCTATATTTTAGTATTCACTGGAAATAGCATTGGCTATGGAATAAAACCTTATTTTTAATATTTTCATTAGGATTTTGTCATGTCTAACCATATTTCCATTTCATGTTGAAATTTTATCAAAAATAGCCTTTGCCTCTTGGATGGCTTATCTGCAAGAATAAAGATAGTCTATAGTAGTGTAGGCTCCAAGAGCATGTTCAATAATCATACTCAAATAATCTCTTCTCAATTGCTTGAGGGTTTCTTTAGAGAGAGTGAAAATCTTGTTCTTTTTCTATTCAACATGCAATTGCTGCTTTAACCCTTGGACTTGTTCTATCAAGTCTTTTTTTAGCTCCTAAATATTTTAAGCCTATTATTTGGAATCTACCATTTCTATGAACTTTTTCTTCCACTTATGGATTTTAAAGTGCAAATCATTCTTCTAGTCCCCTTGGTGATTTCATCTAGATCCTTGACCTTTTCTTACAGATGCTAGGACTTTCCCCTTATCCTATTTCCTTGTAGGTCGATGGTACTCACATGATCTTGGGCATCTATCAAAGATTCTTCTAGTGGCAACTGAGAAATGTCCACTATTTTAATCTCTATATGGTAGTCATCAGGTATCATTTCTATCTCTCAAATTTTCACTTTTGCGGTAGCCATGAATCTCAAATTTTAGTAGGTGGTCAGATCTATGGAATTTATTTCCTTAGGAAAAATAAATCCTCCTTCTTTCCTGGGTGTTTTCATCATCCACCAGTCTTGAGTGTTGTGGCTCATCTCTGTGAGCTTGTTGATAGTGGTTGTGGTTGGATGATTAGGTGGGGTGACATGGTAAGGAAGGATTGAAAAAGAGGAAAGGGATATGAAGGGTCTTCTTGGATGATATGAATAATAGTGATTGGATGGGTTTGGGTTAATGGAGCAAAAGTTATGGTGGGAGAAGCTTCTGATGTGAGAATGCTCTAAATATTTACCTCTAGTATTTGAAGGATATAGAAAGGAAAGGTATAACATCAAGAGTAGAGGAAAATGAAAGAGTAGTTTAAGGGTTAGAAATATTTATACCTACCTTTGCTACCAAGGGTTATGTTGTGGTTCATCCACAACACACCCCAGAAGTGGGGACGCACCTTTGTTTTTGCAGGTTTTAGGGAAGATCTCAAAGACCCGGATGCTAAAAATGAAGAAAAGAAGAAAAATGCCTAAGTGTTGAAAGGGTCGCGAAATCGCGACATGTCGCGATATCGCGACATGTCGCGAAATCGCGACCTGTCTCTCCATCGCTGCAAAAAAATTGAAATCTGTCACGAAATCGTGACGTGTCGGCAGCAGGACAGAAAGGATGTCACGAAATCGTGACGTGTCGGCAGCAGGACAGAAAGGATGTCGCGAAATCGCGACGTGTCGGCAGCAAAGAAAAAAGGATGTCACGAAATCGTGACGCATTTTTTGGAAGCGTACGAAAAGTTGAAAGGGTCACGAAATCGCGACATGTCGCGATATCGCGACCTGTCTCTCCATCGCTACGAGTTGCCGAGAGGAAGCACAAGGTTGAAGGTGGTAGCGAATCGCTACCACTTCGTGAAGCGGAGGCCCGAAGGAAAAGTGGTAGCGAATCGCTACCACTTCGTGAAGCGGAGGCCGGAAGGAAAAGTGGTAGCGAATCGCTACCACTTCGTGAAGCGGAGGCCGGAAGGAAAAGTGGTAGCGAATCGCTACCACTTCGGGCAAGCCGAAGGAAAAGTGGTAGCGAATCGCTACCACTTCGTGAAGCAAAGGCTCGAGACCAAAGTGGTAGCGATATCGCTACCACTTCATCGAAGGAAGGCTCGGAACCAAAGTGGTAGCGATATCGCTACCACTTTTTGAAAGGAAGGCTCGGAACCAAAGTGGTAGCGATATCGCTACCACTTTTTTGAAAAGAAGGCAAAGCAAAGTCGGTAGCGATATCGCTACAACGAGCTACGGCGGGCGTACGGACCAAGAACATGTCGCGATATCGCGACATGTCACGATTTCGCGACATGTCGCGTTATCGCGGCTAGGAAACGAAAGAGGCCAAATGCAAATTCTGTCGGGATTTCCATGGGAAAGCATTACGAAAGGTGCGGGAGACGCGGGACACGTGGCAGAAATGACGAGAACCGGAGTAACGTTTCATAACAACAGTTACTGGCCGCAGAGATCGAGCGTTACGATTGCATGCAAGGGTTAGAATACCAAAAGGCGGGAATTGAAGCGAAGGGTCCCGGGAGTCGAAACGAAGCGTCATGGAGCAGTCGAGAACGCACGACAGAAAGGTTAAATAGCAGAAGTGTAGATGGATACAGAGGCTGGAGATTGTAACAAAAAAGCATTACTTATTGAAATAAAGGATTTTTCTTTGGTAACACGACTTTTGTGTGTAAAATCAAAAGGAGATCGAAGCCAAAACTATTGTTTTACTTTCAATCTTTCCGTTGCATCATTTTGTCTTGTATCTATTTCGTTTACGCCATGGGATGGGTTACGATAGGTGAATGGTAGAATGATGCAATTATATTCTTTTCCTTAGAGTCTTGCATCTGATCTGATTAGATTGTGTGTTAGTACAGATCTGATCGGTTGGGTTGTTTTGGGGATTTCATCTCTTAACTTGGGATTTTGCAGGGAGGAGATCGTGAACCATTTTAATATCCTTCATTATTTTCCAGCTGATTCAAAATAACGGTTTCTGTTTTATTCCTTGATATGCTTAATTTCATGTCAGAGACTAACACTGAAATAACAGAACTATTGAATATAGATAAAACGAACAAGTTAACCTTAGAATAAATTGTGAATATTAGAACATCAAAAGGATTTTTGTTTATTTTTTTTGATTAATCAAACAAGTCAAGATTACAAAGTTCATTAAGAATCAACAAAGGCCCCTTGTTAACAGCTATCTGCAGGATTTTGAGTTATTCTGGGATATATCAGTTGCATGTATTAAATTGAATTCATTTTTTTATATATGTAAAAAGTTGTTTCACAAAGAAACTTGGAGAAATAATAAAAGGAAGGAAAATAAAATAAATTATTTCTTTGCAAGAAAGAGTCTTTTGTTCGAGACTCTAAGTTGCGTGTTATTATTTGTAATATGACAAATTAACGCTCAACATTTTGGCGCTAGAAGGAGGGCCTTACGTATTGCTTTGCAATTTTGATTTGTTCTAACAATTAACGTGGGTAGTTTTGTTTCCACCTATTGTGCTTGCAGGTATAACATTTAGACATTTTATCTGCGGTAGAGTTGAGAAATCTTTTAGAGTCCTAGAGTTTCCAAGCTGGCCCAACCTGAGTACATTGCTACTAGGTCTAAAACCACGGGGGAAACTATCTTCCAAAGTCTTTCTCCCACTGCTAGGAGGCCGAAAAACAAAACATTAGAAGTTGAAATACCACCCGGTATACTTGAGTTAGGGATTTCTTTGGACTCAAGTGCCTTTAGTGGGCCTGAACCCTTAAGTTCAAGTGGGATAGTAACACCAGTTGTATCTGTCTCCACAGTTCCAGGAGTTCCAATTGTTCCCACAGGGTTGACACCTTTGATTAACATGGCCCAGCAACAACAACAACAACAACCACCTGCCCTTTGGTATGGTGCTCAGAGTTCCCCTTTAGATATTCCCGGGCGAGTCCACGACTTGCCTAGAAACATTGAAAGGGGATTACCCAAATTCATTCATGATGGTCCAACAACGGAAGAAGATCATGTCCAAATCTATAAAGATTACATGTTTAGGCAGGGGGTTACTCACGAGGATGTTGCTCGCCGAGTTTTCCCTGCTAGTCTAGACCACATTGCTAACGAATGGTATCGAAATTTTCCAGCGGGGTCCATAACTTCATGGGCCCGGCTAGAAACTGCGTTCATAGGTCAATTCGGACGGTTAGTAGATCCCTCCATGACATACAATTTCTTCGTATCTTGCAAAAGACAAACCAATGAACCCATTCGAGCATTCAATTAGAGATTTCAAAAGCTATATACGAATGTGACTCGTCACTTTGCGGTAGACCATGCAATTGCCTTGCAGCTATACTTCAGAGCCTTAGATCCTTTAACATCTTTGTTGACTAGAAGGAACCCTCAGGTTACAACCCTTCCTTTGGCTTATGCAGAAACAATGACTCTCGAACAGCAGATGAACCTGCCAGGCGCAGGATTGTCTCAATTGACTGGGATGGGACAATATGGCCCATACAGCCAATTTGCCATGATGAACCAGGTAGTAGCACCACAGGCTCCGATGTTGAACAACTTCCAAACACCCACCCAAGTTACGCCATTGTCAGGTTATCCGAATGCTGTTGTTCAAGCACAGAGTTTGATTCAAAATAACTCAATGGGTTTGCATGGGTTCGGTATGGGCAATAATCTGTTGACCATGTCGGGGTTTGCTCCAATTAACACGCCAAGCTCAGCAACTTATCCAACAATCACTCCCATTCAAAGTGTGAATCCGGGATGGAATCCACCTGCCCAAACTCAAGCCATTCAAAATGGGAATCCAGGATGGAATCCACCTGCCCAAACTCAAGCCATTCAAAATGGGAATCCGGGATGGAATCCACCTGCCCAAACCCAAGCCATTGTACCCAGTCCAGAGGTGGCTAATGCAGCCAACACAAGCTGGACCTGCAATTGCAGTGCCTCAACCACAAGGGTCCGAAGCAGCCATAGAAAATATGAAAGAAACGTTGGCCAAGGTGTTGGTAACAGTGGGGAATGTCAATAAAAAAGTTGATCAGGCCATGGGCCATAACCGACCTCACAATCATAGAGGAAAAGGAATGTATAACACGCAGCCTAACAACGGGCGGGTACCCAATCCCGTTGCCAACCAGGTAGACATTTCGGAAGACTGTGGAGATGCGGGATCTTGTGATAATGATTGCCCGCACTCGTGGCCACGTGAAACCGGAGTCTATGCTAACGGAGGTCATACATTCCCATGAAAATGAAGAAGAGGAGGATGTAGAATTTTTTGGAAGCGAAGATGAAGAAGCTTTGGAAGTTCATACAAATAAACGTTTTGGGAAAGCAAATCACAAATATTACACTAGGAGTTCTAAAGAGCCCAAAACTTCCTCTCGCTCCTCCTAATAATCAATTACTCCCTCCCGACCCTAAAGGAGATGTCAATCCCCCTCCTCCATCGAAGGTCGAAAAGTCTAAGATGATGCAAAACTTGCCAAATCCTAGAAAAGCTCACTTACGATTTGGTGGAAGATATGAAGAAGAATAGGGCCAATGTATCGATGTATGACATGGCCCGATTATTAGGCCAAGAAGTGAGTTCACCAAAAGGATTAAATCCATCTGCACAAGTTCATGAAGCTAAAAGTGCTGAGTCCCAAGTGGTTGTACAAAAAGAAAAACGAGATATACCTCCCTTTTTGGTAACCATTAGAATTGCAAGTAAAAACTTGCATAATTGTTTAATAGAATCAGGGGCCTCGGCTACTATCATGCCCTTAGAAATCTATAAAAGATTGGGACTTACACCAAAGCCTTCTAGGAGCAGGGTGGTGCAGTTGGACAGGTCAACCATGGAGGCAGTAGGAGAGCTGGGTGATGTGCATATTCAAGTCAATTCAGAACCCAGAATTCAACAGCGCATAGACATTTTGGTGCTCGATATTCCTATCAAATATGGCATGGTATTGGGAAGAGATTGGAGTAAGAACCTAAACGGTTACATTGTGACAGACTCTTCACACATGTGGCTACCTTGGAGGGGAGTGGCCAATCAAATTCGAATTGACAGTGAACCCCGACTCAAAGAGATGATCACAGATTACAACAAGCCGAACGAGATCCAGTACATTGAAGCTGAGTTGGGAGCATACTGTTTGGACATAGAAGCACTCGAAAATACCCATGATGAAAGGATGGGGCACAACTCTACTGAAGGACATCAAGACATTTGGACCTTAAGATTTGATGGATCCAGGTCCAGACAAGGAGCAGGAGCCGGTGTTGAATTGTCATGTTCGGACCAGGAGCCTATATTCGCTGCATACAGACTACAGTTCCCTGCCACCAACAATATGGCAGAATATGAGGCTTTGATTCTTGGACTACAGCTGGCCATTCGGAAGAAAATTAAATATATCAAAGTCCTTGGTGATTCGGAACTGGTGGTGAAACAAGTGAGGGGACAATACATATGCAAGGATAGGCGGCTCAGGCTTTACCGAACTAGGGTCAGAGATTTAATAGATGAGTTCGACGCCTTTAACATTTCTCTGATCTCGAGAAAGGGCAATCGTCTGGCAGACTCCCTAGCTGTAGCAGTGAGTATGTTGAAGCCAGTGGACCATAAGAAATGCAAGAAGTTCTCTATAGAGTTGGTCCCTTGTCCCTCTATACCAGATAATGTTACGAACTTCCAAGTATTTGATAGTGACAGGCACATATTTCATTTTGTCACTAATTATGGTATATTTGAAAAGCAGTACATAGATGAAGAAGAAAGGGACGTAGAGGAGGTAGTTTCGAAAGATAAAAATCTTGTAAAAAACAACCGGATGCCTGATGAGATAGCTTCATTAGAAAAAATCTTTGATATCGGAAGCAAACCAAGAAAAGGTAAAAGGGTTCCATCTCCTGGAGAGGCTTGTGATTTGGTTAACATTGGAAGTGCAGAAAATCCCGGGAGGTATTCATAGCAAAAGCATGTACCAAGCGGGAGAAGGATTCCATAGCAGATGCATTAAAAGAATACATAGATTGCATTGCTTGGAGTTATAAGGAGTTGAAAACCTATGATCGGAATGTCATAATGCACACGATTCCACTGAAGCCGAGTCCAAGCCCTTCGAGGCAAAGACAAAGGCGAGTTAATCCATTATTAGAACCCTTGATAGAGAAAGAGGTGAAGCGGCTATTAGAAGCTAAGATCATCTTTCCCGTTAGGCATTCCACGTGGGTTGCTAACCTAGTCCCTGTGAGGAAAAAGAGTGGAGAAATAAGGTTGTGCATTGATTTCAGAAATCTCAACAAGGCATCCCAAAAGGACAACTACCCGTTACCCACCATCGATGAAATACTCCAAAAGGTAAACGGGTCGGAGATGATGTCATTCCTGGATGGTTATTCGGGATATAATCAGGTCCTTATCCATCCTAGTGATAGGATGAAGACTGCTTTACGACAAAATGGGGCACCTTTGCATACAGGAGAATGCCCTTCGGACTATTGAACGCAGGTGCCACTTTCCAGCGAGCTATGGATTTTGCTTTTAAAGGGCTTATTGGTAAGTGCATCATTGTCTACGTCGATGACATTCCTGTATTTTCTAAGAACAGGGAAAACCATGTCAAGGATCTTAAGAAAGTCTTTCAAAGATGCAGGGAACATGGTATATCTCTCAACCCAAAGAAGTGCATCTTCGGGGTAACAGAAGGAAAAGCTGTTGGGACATATAATATCTAAGGATGGAATTTCCATTGACCTTGAGAGAATAGAAGCCATACAGAAAATTCCTCGTCCCAATAGCAAGAAGGGGTTGAGATCATTCTTCGGAAAGATCAATTTTGTCGAGAAAATTTATAGCAGATTTTGCGAGAGATAGCAAGACCTTTGAACGACATGCTAAAGAAAGAGGTCCGGATCATTTGGACAGATGAAAGGATAGAGGCTTTTGATAATATCAAGGATGCGATTTCTAAAGCCCCGGTTTTGGTGAGTCCCGATTATACGAAGCCTTTCTATATCTACACATTTGCTTCGGATCACTCCTTTGCGAGTGTTTTAACTCGAGAAGAGTGAAGGCGGCATTGAAAATCCCATTGCTTTCTGAGTAGTCCTCTCAAAGATGCGAAACCGAGATATTCTACCCTAGACAAGCAAATGTATGCGCTGGTTAAGACTGTAAAAAAGTTCGGGCACTACATAGTCCATAATAGGGTCTTTGCTATCGTCCCAGATCCTGCTGTCAAAGCCATGTTCGTTCAGAATGAATTAGGTGAGAAGCGTGGTAAGTGGGTTTCAACTTTGCAGGAATTTGATCTGGAGATTCAATCGATGAAGATAGTGCGGGGGCAAGGGTTAGCTAAGGCAATCGCAGAGCAGGATCTCGCAATTCCTTGTCAACATTATGAAGTCGCTGATGTAACCAAGGAGGAGTGGTATGCAGATGTGGTGTACTATCTACTAAATGGTAGGTGTCCATCACTTTTGAATGCTACTCAGCACAGAGCCTTGCGTTTGAAGTCTGCTAATTTTTTGGTTAGATCTGGCACATTATACAGAAAGAACCATGAAGGTATTTACCTTCGTTGCGTTGATCAAGAGGAGGCAGTGCGAATACTCGAAGAGTTTCATGGTAAACATGGGACAGGGCATGGGTCTGCCAATGCCACAGCCCATCAAATCCTCAGAGCCGGTTATTATTGGCCTCAACTATTCAAGGATGCCCATTCTCATGTGAGGTCATGTCACATATGTCAAACTGCAGCCAATAGGGATAGAAACGCTGCCATGCCTTTACAGTCCGTAATCGAGTCCAGACCTTTCGCGCAATGGGGCCTGGATTTTATTGGGATTATCAGCCCCAATTCCTCCGATACTCACAAATATATTCGACGGCTACGGACTATTGCACGAGATGGACCGAAGCTATCCCCACAAAGAATGCTACTGCAGAGGTGGTCATTAGATTTTTAGAAGATAACATTGTCACTAGATTCGGGATGCCTAACTCCATCGTAAGTGATAATGGTTCGGCCTTTTCCTCTCTGGAGTTTGCTAATTGGGCATTTGATAACAGCGTGAGTTTAAAGTTCTCCTCCAATTATTACCCACAGGGTAACGGATTGGCCGAGTCATCCAATAAGAATCTGTTGATTGTCATAAAAAAATTGTTGGAAAGGAATCCGCGGGACTGGCACAATAAGCTTAAGTTGGCCCTTTGGGCTGATAGAATCGGAGTCAAAGAAGCAATAGGGACATCTCCTTACCATCTGGTTTATGGACAAGATCCCATTTTTCCTGCAAATCTCAGATTACAAACGCTGCACTTCATGAAAGATTATTTTGGAACTAATGATAAACTTGAGTCTAGACTAACGCAATTAATGCGCTTGGATGAAAAAAGGGATGAAGCTATGCTTCATTTTAGTAAACACCAAGACATTGTAAAAATATGGTTTGACAAAAGGTCTAAGGCCAAGGCGTTTAAAATTTCAGATTTAGTCTTGTTATGGGACAAAAGACATGAGAAGAAGGGGGAACATGATAAATTTGATTACCTTTGGTTAGGTCCCTACCAGATTTCGGAGATCCTAGGGGAAAATAGTTTTAGACTAAAAACCTTGGATGGAAAGGATTTGGCACTACCTATCAATGGGTTGCACTTGAAGCATTACTTTCAAGCATGAGGTAGTTGGGCTTTGTATTATATGTAATAACGCTGTAATTTCTTGCTTTCATTTTTCATGTTTAGGTGTGTATTATTCTTTTTTTTTGACATGTCTAAGCTTTGTATTAATGTTGTGATCTGTTTCTTTGTGTGCAGATTTGATACTTAAGTGTGTGTTTCAAGAGATATCTAGTTTTGTGTTAATGTTGTAATTTAGTTTTTTTTTGATGTGCAGATTTGATATGTTAGTATGTATTCATTTTTGTTTCAGGTTTTTCTTGTATTAATGTTGGGTTTTTGCGTTTGTGTGCAGGTTGGACATTTAGGCGGTGGTGTTCCTTTGATTTCCTTTTCATTGCTTTTAAAAAAAAAAAAAAAAAAAGGGGAATAAAAGCTTGATGTTGAACACATGCCTAAGATTGGGAGAATATGAAACATTGGAATCATGTTGTAAAAGCTCCACATGTAATACAAACAGTTAATTTAGATCATTTGAAGCTTGTGATGCATGAAAAGGTCGGTTTTGCATGACAAATCATCTCATTTGCAATTCACGAAATAATGCATTCATGTTCCATCTCACTTTCCATACATTTTCACCGTAGTGGCATATGCATCTTAGGTGCAATTCATTTGAGTATGTTGAATCCTCTTAGGGTTATGTTATAACATAAATTTAAGTAAATCCTAAGGTTGGAAACCGAGTCTTGAAGTATCTAGGACCAAGCACGTTTCATACATTAAAAAGGATCTTGAGCAAAATGATCAAAACCTAACTTGGAGGAAAAGGTTGGGCGAAAATGGTTTTCATGTCTATCCTATTATGCAACATGATCCTAAAAACAGTGGTTTTGACCACTTCCATAGAGCTTAAAGCCTAAAATCGGAGTAGTAAGGATAGGGTTAAATTCTCATCTCGGTTGGTTGAGAATCTAATTCCCCAAAGCTTTGATTGGACCCACATGGAGTAGTAAGGATAGGGCATAAATTCTCATCTCGGTTGGTTGAGAATCGATTCCCCAAAGCTCTTATATTTCATTTCGTATTAAATCTTAGATTGTAAGGATCGTACTATTTGTCCTCTGCAAAGGATGGGTAGTCATCCCCAAGGTTTAAGTAACAAGATTAATATTTTCCATTTACATTTAAAATCTTGGGTTGTAAGGATCGTACTATTTGTCCCTAACCAGGATGGGTAGTCATCCCCAAGGTCCAAGAAGTAAAATAAATAAATTTTTCCCATCTCATCCTTATATTGGATTGTAAGGATCGTACTACTTGTCCTCTGCAAGGGATGGGTAGTCATCCCCAAGGTCCAAAGAAATGGAGATAAGTTTTGGATTATGGGGTTAGATAGGCCCATGCATGACATCATGTCTTGCCTAAAAAGTAAGACCACTGATTGTCTAGAGGGTTAGACTAGCATGACCATTTCTTCCATAATTGGTTTAGTTATTTTGCTCAAAGTGAGGTAAAGAATTCTAAATCAGAATAGTAAGGATAGGGTTAAACTCTCATCTCGGTTGGTTGGGAGTCTGATTCCCCAAAGTTCTGATTTCACATCCACTTGCACATGGGTTCAAGATAGTAGGGACTCATAACCAACTTTGGGATATAATGAACCGTTCACTAGTGGATCCTAAGAGGGTTTGGCAGTCTTGAATGTTTGCACATAATACTACAAGAGTGACTATGCATTTTCTCATGGCATATTCGGTAGGATACACAAATCATTCACAATTTCGCATATGCATTCATGCAAAACCGATGATGGAATGTGGATCAAATTCAAATGATAAGGAAAGGAATTCATTGCACACACCGAGCTAATACTTGATGATTCTAATAATTCATGTACTTCTGATTTTGGGCATTAGTTATATTGATTATGGGCTAACCCATGTTTTCAAATTTGTGATTTATGTTAGGTTGGGTTCTTACTAAAATGCTCAAGAGCATTTGACAGTGAAGTCGCCATTTGTTGTGGTTCATCCACAACACACCCCAGAAGTGGGGACCCACCTTTGTTTTTGCAGGTTTTAGGGAAGATCTCAAAGACCCGGATGCTAAAAATGAAGAAAAGAAGAAAAATGCCTAAGTGTTGAAAGGGTCGCGAAATCGCGACATGTCGCGATATCGCGACCTGTCTCTCCATCGCTGCAAAAAAATTGAAATCTGTCGCGAAATCGCGACGTGTCGGCAGCAGGACAGAAAAGATGTCACGAAATCGTGACGTGTCGGTAGCAGGACAGAAAATATGTCGCGAAATCGTGACGTGTCGGCAGCAAAGAAAAAAGGATGTCGCGAAATCGCGACGTGTTTTGTGAGCGTACAAAAAGTTAAAGGTGTCGCGAAATCGCGACATGTCGCGAAGAATATCCGATACGTGACATGTCACGAAATCGCGACTTGTCTCTCCATCGCTACGAGTTGCGGAGAGGAAGCACAAGGTTGAAGGTGGTAGCGAATCGCTACCACTTCGTGAAGCGGAGGCCCGAAGGAAAAGTGGTAGCGAATCGCTACCACTTCGTGAAGCGGAGGCAAAGTGGTAGCGATATCGCTACCACTTCGTCGAAGGAAGGCTCGGAACCAAAGTGGTAGCGATATCGCTACCACTTCATCGAAGGAAGGCTCGGAACCAAAGTGGTAGCGATATCGCTACCACTTTTTTGAAAAGAAGGCAAAGCAAAGTCGGTAGCGATATCGCTACAACGAGCTACGGCGGGCGTACGGACCAAGAACACGTCGCGATATCGCGACATGTCATGATTTCGTGACATGTCGCGTTATCGCGGCTAGGAAACAGAAGAGGCCAAATGCAAATTCTGTCGGGATTTCCACGGGAAAGCGTTACGAAAGGTGCAGGAGACGCAGGACACGTGGCAGAAATGACAGAACCGGAGTAACGTTTCATAACAACGATTCATCGCCGCCAGAGATCGAGCGTTACGATTGCATGCAAGGGTTAGAATACCAAAAGGCGGGAATTGAAGCGAAGGGTCCGGGAGTCGAAACGAAGCGTCATGGAGCAGCCGAGAACGCGCGACAGAAAGGTTAAATAGCAGAAGTGTAGATGGATACGGGGGCTGGAGATTGTAACAAAAAAGCATTACTTATTGAAATAAAGGATTTTTCTTTGGTAACACGACTTTTGTGTGTAAAATCAAAAGGAGATCGAAGCCAAAACTATTGTTTCACTGTCAATCTTTCCGTTGCATCATTTTGTCTTGTATCTATTTCGTTTACGCCATGGGATGGGTTACGATAGGTGAATGGTAGAATGATGCGGTTATATTCTTTTCCTTAGAGTCTTGCATCCGATCTGATTAGATTGTGTGTTAGTACGGATCTGATCGGTTGGGTTGTTTTGGGGATTTCATCTCTTAACTTGGGATTTTGCGGGGAGGAGATCGTGAACCATTTTAATATCCTTCATTATTTTCCAGGTGATTCAAAATAACAGTTTCTGTTTTATTCCTTGATATGCTTAATTTCATGTCAGAGACTAACACTGAAATAACGAAACTATTGAATATAGATAAAACGAACAAGTTAACCTTAGAATAAATTGTGAATATTAGAACATCAAAAGGATTTTTGTTTATTTTTTTTGATTAATCAAACAAGTCAAGATTACAAAGTTCATTAAGAATCAACAAAGGCCCCTTGTTAACGACTATCTGCAGGATTTTGAGTTATTCTAGGATATATCAGTTGCATGTATTAAATTGAATTCATTTTTTATATATGTAAAAAGTTGTTTCACAAAGAAACTTGGAGAAATAATAAAAGGAAGGAAAATAAAATAAATTATTTCTTTGCAAGAAAGAGTCTTTTGTTCGAGACTCTAAGTTGCGTGTTATTATTTGTAATATGACAAATTAACGCTCAACAGGTTACTCCACCATTGGTTTAGTTATCTCTTCCTTAGTTTCTAGTGATGGTTCTTGGATCACCTACCTCTTATTATCTCCTTCTCATAGATCTTTAGATGATTCAACCTTTCTTTTCCTTGATACATTTTTGGATGAAGAAAGGATAGATTCAGTCTTGGATGCTTATTGCTAAGGGGTTTGGGTTCTTGTTGTACTTAAACCATATATTTGTTCTTAGGCAACTATTGTACTTAAAGGAGAGAGTTGGATATTAAAGCAGGGAAGCCCTGTCAAATTGTGTATTCACTCGAGTGCATAAGAGAGAGAGATTAGTTGCTATCACCTTACCAACCTAAGCATCATGACGATTCATGCGACGTATGCCCTAAGGATTTAGAACGCCAAGAAACGCTAATTCAAGAAAACGGAGGCCCAATCGAGCAATTCAGCCACCAAATATTTTAGAGGACACTGAGGTGACCCTTGATCATAAATTTGATGAGGATCAAGTCCATAGCCCTAGAATTGGAGGGCAAAACTACTAAGTTGCTTGTCACAGCTGTCAGTCATGGTTTACAATGTAGATCGCTCATCTAAGCTGTGGTTTGCAATAGGTGTAAGATCCCCTTACTATTCTTTTTATAGAGTGCTTATCTAGGTTAGATTAGTCAGTTTAATGCTTTATTTGGTATTTTAGAGACTTTGACTGATCGAATTAAATATTTGAGTAGATTTACTTCATTATAGCATTTAGGACATTAATGGCTTATT
Organism: Wollemia nobilis; assembly: GCA_028583015.1. Classification (NCBI taxonomy): domain Eukaryota; kingdom Viridiplantae; phylum Streptophyta; class Pinopsida; order Araucariales; family Araucariaceae; genus Wollemia; species Wollemia nobilis. Next base: position 3,619,363 of record JAQPPZ010001870.1, read on the forward strand.
TCCATGCTTTCATGCTTTATTTCACATAAGTAGGCCATTAGATAGTTAGTTGTATTATTCCTTTATGCTTTTTTAGGAATATTTATCAATTTAACATAGGTTTAACGCATTTTGTATACTTTCTTGATTTCATATGTTTATAGCATATTTATGTTCAGTTTCCTCAAAGGACCTCATCATGAGAGGTTCCCAATGCTTTTAATGCTTCTCTGTTGTTTCTTGACCATAGGGAATCAGGTCTAAAGGAGGTTCAACTATAAAATACCTTCCTCGATGAGAATAAGAGGGTCAAATCCACCCTAGAGTAGTTTACGACTATTTAGAGAGCATTAATATTGTGCCTACCCCATTGGGGGCTTTGAAATTGTATTGATTGTATCAAAATTTGGGTTACCCCAAGAGGGGTATGATTGTAACTAAGATTCATTTCCAATATTAATAAAATAAGCTTCCATTTTATTGTCATATGCAACCTTGTTTCTCATTTCATGCTTTTATGTTGATTCCAATTGATCTATTAGATAGGTGCATGCTTTTTGGATAGGTCAGAAGGCGATCATGATGGAACTCCACATTTCAAGTGCTCTAACTGATTGTTCTTGTGTTTTTGGAATTGCAGGTGAAAACCATAGCTTCTAGTTGCAGTCTCATTGTTGGCCCGTGGCTTCAAGATGCGGTATATAGTCTGAACCGTGCATCCGACCTGCAATTCATAGCAGATACATCAAACAACAAAATTTCAAAGCTAAATAAAATGAGGACCTGAGGTAGGCCCTTTTTGCCACTTTTTGTCTTTGTGTTTTGCTTTTGTATTTTCCAGAATAGAAAATTAAAACCTAGATAATTAAGGATAAAAATAACATGAGAATGAATTAGGTCCTTAGGGTTTCTTTTTCTAGATTTTGGCTAGGCACTGCTAGGAACAACGGACCTCTGAGTGCAGTCTGCCCTAGAATCTAGCGTACTAGGTAAAAATTGTGTGTTGGTTTGCATGCTTGAAGCCCAATTAGAGGCTATATCATCGTAATTGCATTGTAAAAAATAATTTAGGATATAGCATGCATTCTATGAAATGAAACATTTATTTTTGCATATCATGTAGGAAATAATAATTTATGTTATATTATGCATTTTTATTTTATGCAAAAGGATAAAACAAACCACACACACCACGTTTCACTTAAATTATAGTGATTTGGGAGTCACATCCAACCACTAGTAGGGTTCAATGACGGTGGGCATAATTTCCATCCGTTATCCCAAATCCTATGTACCCTTGGATACTAGACCAATACCAGATCCGAGAACCTTTTGTACAATAGAAAATTTGCATGTATTCTCTTTGAAGGATATAACGCTGACGGAGGGAAAAAAAGTAAGTATCTTGGAGGACATGTGCTCTCTTATCTTGTGTGGGCTTCATTACCACACATTATAGGTTGGATTATGCAACTTGGAGTTCATAGCCAAGTTGTCGAGCTATGAGCGTACATGTGAAAGCCAATTAAATTGAGAATATCATCCAAAAAGCTTTCATAACATGATATGGAGTTTCTTTACTGATAAAAAAAATTTGAAACAACATCAAATAGTTTAGGGCTCACTTTTAAAAGTTAATACGGGATAGAAACCATTGTATACCTTGTTTTCTTAATAATAAAGAATAAATCTAGATGCTAGGTACACCATGGTGGAGACATGGGGTGGTCGACAAAGGCATAAGCCTGATGTCCATGACCAAGACCCAACAGATTCACATCAACATATGTCAAACCCTCACCCACATGTGCTTCTAAAACATCATTCGATGAGCATTAGAGGAGACAACTCGACAATAGGGGAACCTATTGAGCATACCCCCATTATAGGAGCTTCTGTGCATTCCTCTAGACACATAATAGAGCATGGAGACTCTTAGCATGAAGGTGTTCCACTTGGAAGCCATTACTAGGATTGCATTGCATGCACATCCACAAGATCAGCCAAAGTGTATGTTATACAGGGGTCTAAGTTGGTACCCCTACATCATAGGTCTACAAGAGGATTCGTGGCTCCATATTTAGAGTACAGATGTGATCGACACCCACCCATTTAGGGGCATATATACAGGGCTTCCATTGAGCATAGGCTTGTGCAGACTCCCGTACGTAGTGCAAATCAAAATATCACTATTTATATGGCTAAGGTAGGAGCCATTGGCACACCACCACACTAGAAGTGGAGATTGAGATAGTTGGATGGCTTAGGTAGCATCCTTGAGTAGCTAGGCTATAAGCCTTTGGCTCCACTCACACGTGATCTGAGTGAGAATAGTGGGGGTTCTATTAGGAATGCTAGAGATCATGGAGAGGCTTCTAATTGCCCTCATGTGACACATCCACCATCCATGCATGGTGGCATAGAGCACAAAGCTCAACAGGATGTCAATTCCATATTTACAGATAAAGGCAAAAGAATCACAAATTAATCAGATGGGTACAGAACCCATAAGGTCACTCGCACAGAGCATGCATACCATAGGTCTGTTATGGATGATCAACTTGATAGATCACACAAAATGGTATGTGAGCAATTACGAAAGATCCTCTAAGATAACACTCACCTTGAGAGGCAACGCACCGAAGATGAGAATATTCAGGTGTAGACGCTCATCAGACAAAGTCTATATGAGTAGTGCATGCATGAGGAATGCATCCTTACCCTAAAGGAGCACATAGATAAGGAAGAGAGGCTATCTAGGGCTCATCTATACACTCACATGGAGAACAGAGAGCGCATTCAGAGAAAGGATTTTTCACAAGACGATGTGCAGAAAGATTGCAGAGACTCTCACACTCATATTAGTGCCCAACAAAGAGAATGACCACCACTGTTCGAACATGAGAGGCAATAAAAATATGAGGAAGAAGAGGGAGAGTGAAACAATCAAGACTATCTTAAAGAATCCTAAGTTGAGGAGGAGAAAGAGAAAAGTCCTCCACACCGATAGAGGAATAATGCACCTTCAAGACCACCCTCATGCTAGCTTAGGGAGGACTTTTTATCCTTAGAGACTTATAAAGCCCTAGCAGCAAAAGTAAAAGTAATTGAGAGGGAAAAACTCTCCAAAATTTGATATTAAGAAAGATTCATAATGACCCTTTGCACCCCTCGATACTTGCTCCACCTACACTGAGCATTTTGTTATGCCCATGCTAGATAAATTTAAAGGTGATGAAGATGTGCAAGAGCATGTCACAAGGATTTTGGATGCTTGTTTCTAAATTGCAAGCAATAATACCTTGATTTTGCACACATTCATCACAACCCTCTTAATACCAGCCTAAGAGTGGTTCAATCAGTAAAATAGGTACAACATTACCAGTTTTGAGCAACTGGTTGATGCTTTCCTTGAATGCATTTATTTTGGCATCAAGAAATAGGCTAATCTTTATGATTTGGTTGCGCTAGCTTAGCGTGATGACGAGCCAATTGAAAAATATGAAAATAAGTGGAGAAGATTGATGGCAAAGATACCATTCCCTATTCTTGCTACAGAATTGACCCAAATGTTTACCAAGAGTTGTGCCAAGCACATCTCATTACTATTGCAACTGCAACAGTATCCAACATTCGAGGAAGCTTTGGTGCAATCCAAAGTAATTGAGGACATCAAGTTGTAAGAAGGCAACTTGAAGCTCAAGAACAGGAAAGAGGGGCCTAAGAAGAGCTCCATGAAATACAAGGGCAAGTAGGCTCATGTAAATCAGGTGGTGCTAAACCTCCAGAGAGAGGATAAGGGTAGCAAAAGTAGAATTATCAAGCCTAACCTCCTCCTGTGTAGTACAAAAAGTGCAATAATAACTATAAGGGCAAAAATAAAGAACATCTACCTCACCAATTCATACCTCTAATGAAATCATTGATGTCAATATTCCATCAGTTATGTGAGGCTAAGGCGATCAGACTACCCAAGGTGAAGCTAGTTGATCCGAATCAACCCAAGTCGAAGGGGTATCAGGACGACTTATTTTGCATCTTCCATCATGTGAAGGTCCATGACATAAAAGTATGTTGGTCCTTCAAGAATATTATGCAAAACATGATTGAAAAGGGTGAGCTTGTAATACCAAGTAATCCACTGGTGCCTGACAACCAGAACATGAGGATTTACAAAAAATTGTTACCAAACCATGAGGTGTCACGCAACAACATTAGCTAGGTCAACCAAGTGCACATCAAATAACCTACCCAAGGGTTCGTAGCCATGGTGAATGTTGTTACCAGACATGGGAGATATGAGCATCTGAATCAACCTCGCACTCCCATTATGATACAAGCTACGCCGAATCAACGGCCAACATAGAATATTCTAGGCTCACCAACTAGACCGATGGTGACCATATGGAGCAGGTTGATTTAAAAACTGCAGATAGCTCCTACAAAGCTATCTATATATGAACTAATATAGCAGTACCCTATGCACAGGGAGACTCTCATGGATATTCTAAGGTCCATCGAAGTACAGTCTCAAGATACTCAAGCATTTACCAATTTTGTGGTACATGTACAATAGTGCCAGGAGCCCATGATCCAATTTTATGATCATGAAATCAAGATGGTTCCAATGGATATGGATGACCCACCTTTGCATATCATCATGTGAATCAATCGCGTGCCATTCAAATGGGTCTTGAATAACATTGGTTCATCGATCAATATAATAACGACCAAGGCATTGAATTATCTAAAGCTACCAAAGTCGCATATTATGCCCACCACCTTCACATTGAGAGCATCTAACGATGCCCTATGCTCGACGGTTGGAAAAATCATCCTACCTATTTAGGTAGGCCTAAAGACCATCTATGTGATGTGTCATGTGATTGAGGGTGCCATGCAGTACAACATCCTACTCGTGAGGCCTTGGATTCATGAAATGTGTTGCATTTCCTCTATATTACACCAATGTGTAAAATATCTACTTGAGGGATGAGTTCACATAGTGTCGTTAGACGAAGAACCTTTCAATTTCATGAACCTAGCAGATTTACCTGGGGGTTTCATACTCCCATAAATGCACTTGGACATCCAACCTATATCACCAGTTAAAAATCTAGGAGACAAACTGATAGTACGTGCTCAACCATTGACATCTGTGTCACACAGATATGAGTGCACTACTGCTACTTTATTGAAACTAACTACATCAGTGATGCTCCAGGATGATAGGAATTTAAATATGAAAATGGGTGAAAAAGAAAAGAAATGCATGCCCAAACCAATCGTCGAGTAGGCTCCCATCCCCATGAAATTGGATGAAGCCCAAGACATAGCCGAGGAGGTACCTCAGCCTACCTCGCCTGCATCGTCAGTAGGGTCATCCACACTGTGGGTGACTGTACATCTTGACAACATAGGATTAGGTGATATATTGTGCATAATGTTACCTTCGGACCAATTTTTGAGACTACACAAGAGATGGGTCGACCGCATGCTCATCATTTTCTGGTTTAATCGATGGTGCCATTGGGAGAGCCATCCAATCAAACTAACTTCATCTATGCTGGGCTAGATCATATTCCAATGTGAACACCCATGGATGAAGATGGTGAGGAAACTTTCACAATAAATGTTCATTATTTATCCAACCCGAAGTACTCCATGTGTATTTTTGAGTTATATCACTATCATGGGTATGAACTTGGTCTTTTTGAAAAAGGATGTAGGACTCTGCTTGAACCACATTATTAGCTAGCAAGTGATAGGTTCGGGCTGGGATTACAGATACAAGGACAAGAAAATTTTCTTGTAGCATCCTTAGATCACTTATACCTTAGTCTGGGGGATGATATGGACTTCAAACCATATCATCCTAATCCTTCCAGCTTCTGGAGGAATAACCTGATGGTATCTATCATCACTTCTGAACCACTTGAAGAGCATCATGAAGGGAAACCTAGGTCATCAAATCTATAATGCAACCAATGATACAGGTGTGCAGGGGCATAACCCCATAGTTCTAGGCGATATTGAGTTAGGAGATCTCTACAATGATGATGGATAAGAGTCCACCTTCAAGATAAGTGGACTAAGTTATGATGTCGACAGTGAATCCTCAAAAAATGATCAATTTGAGGATGAAGCTAAGGAGGGCTATTTAAGACTTTTTTATGCGTGTCACCTATTACCTATAGAGTCGGTACATGTTATCGAGGATATTATTCCCAAAATTGATCATTTGGGGGAAGAAGCAGAGCCAATTTTCTTGTAAGCATCATACATACAAAATAATTATCCATTTTTTTTGGAAATGGATGACAATGACCAAGAAGTGAGATTCATGGGACCACACCTACCAGAGCATCCTCCACCTGTAGAGTCAAATGAATGAGTGTTTTATGATAGTGATGAAGAGGATGAAATAGATAGAGCCTATCTAGGACCTCCTTAACTACGTCACCACAATGCATCATATACGACCAAGGAAATACAAAGATAAATCAATCTCAACCCTTGCCTTAGGGGAATACCACCGAACTTTAATGTGATTTATCACATGTTGTTTCCCTGTCTGCATACCTATATGGAGCTTCATGAGTAAAATGATCCCATATTGCAACCAGTGCATAGAGAGGATCTAGTAGTTTGTAGTTCTCATAGAGAGGACCCATTTGTACCCGTGCCATTAGAGCCAGATCTCTAGTATGAGAGCTGTGTCGATAATGTAAAGGTTTTTTTGTGTGGTCCTGGAGATCAATTCCATTCCATCAATATGGTCTCCATTATTTGATCACCCACTCTGCAATCCAACAGATTCATCCAAACCATTGTATCTCAATGTAGATGCTATCGACTAGGATCACACTGACTCGCCCATTGAGCTTGAAGATTTCTTCCCTAACAAAGGAATGTTACAACCATTTCACTTCTATTTTAGCCTGTATTTCTTCTTTAGTTAGGAGTTGCATCTATTGATCCCAAAAACTAGGAAATCCTAGGGTTTTAGCTTCCCACATAGGATCCATGACTTTATCAATTCTATTTTGTAGCCTTTCTATCATCTCTCTCCCTTCTAATACTAGCTTGTAATTTTCAATCACATCTTGAGAGATGTATCTCGCTATATTTTAGTATTCATTGGAAATAGTGTTGGCTATGGAATAAAAGCTTATTTTTAATATTTTCATTAGGATTTTTTCATGTCTAACCATATTTCCATTTCATGTTGAAATTTTATCAAAAATAGCCTTTACCTTTTGGATGGCTTATCTGCAATAATAACGATAGTCTATAGTAGTGTACGCTCCAAGAGCATGTTCAAGAATCATACTCCAATAATCTCTTCTCAATTGCTTGAGGGTTTCTTTAGAGAGAGTGAAATTCTTGTTCTTTTCATATTCAACATGCAACTGTTGTTTTAACCCTTGGACTTGTTCTATCAAGTCTTTATTTAGCTCCTAAATATTTTAAGCCTATTATTTGGAATCTACCATTTCTATGAACTTTTTCTTCCACTTATGGATTTTAAAGTGCAAATAATTCTTCTAGTCCCCTTGGTGATTTCATCTAGATCCTTGACCTTTTCTTATAGATGCTAGGACTTTCCCCTTATCCTATTTCCTTGTAGGTCGATGGTACTCACATGATCTTGGGCATCTATCAAAGATTCTTCTAGTGGCAACTGAGAAATGTCCACTATTTTAATCTCTATATGGTAGTCATCAGGTATCATTTCTATCTCTAAATTTTTCACTTTTGGGGTAGTCATGAATGTCAAATTTTAGTAGGTGGTAGGATCTATGGCATTTATTTCCTTAGAAATGACAAATCCTCTTGCTTTCCTGGGTGTCTTCATCATCCACCAGTCTTGAGTGTTGTAGCTCATATTTGTGAGCTTGTTGATAGTGGTTGTGGTTGGATGATTAGGTGGGGTGACATGGTAAGGAAGTAATGAAAAAGAAGAAAGGGATATGAAGGGTCTTCTTGGATGGGATGAATAATAGTGATTGGATGGGTTTGGATTAATGGAGTGGAAGTTATGGTGGGAGAAGTTTCTGATGTGAGAATGCTCTAAATATTTACCTCTAGTATTTGAAATGATATAGAAAGGAAAGGAATAACATCAAGATTAGAGGAAAAGAAAAGAGTATTTTAAGGGTTAGAAATATTTATACCTACCTTTGCTACCAAGGGTTACTCCACCATTGGTTTAGTTATCTCTTCCTTAGTTTCTAGTGATGGTTCTTGGATCACATACCTCTTATTATCTCATTCTCATAGATATTTAGATGATTCAACATTTATTTTCCTTGATACATTTTGGGATGAAGAAAGGATAGCTTCAGTCTTGGATTCTTGTTGCTAAGGGGTTTGGGTTCTTATTGTACTTCAACCATATCTTTGTTCTTGGGTAACTATTGTACTTAAAACTTGCGTTTCTTTCAAGTGTCTCATTGTAGACACCTAAAACGCGTCATGTCGAAGGTGACTACTCATATGGACATGCTACAAGACCATATGGAAGATCTTGGATAGACTCCAAGATAGAGCAGTGGTTCTAACCACTCAATTTGGGCTCCTTGGCCTAATCAATCTGAACCACAGCTGAGACCTACGGTCTACAGTCTGAACCATGGCTGAGACCTATGGTCTATAGTCTAAACCGCAGCTGTCACCTATGGTCTTAACTAAAGTTCAGTTGGCCTTCATCCGAGCCAAATCGGTTTGAATGACCATTTGTTCTAGAAGAAGGTAGTTAAAGGATGAAAGCTTCCAATCCAACTATCCTAACCACCCCTTCTTGATCTTGGCTTCTCCATGAAGCCACCCCTAGCCCTTGGGTAGTCCTATAAGTACCCCTTAGAATTAGGGCAAACTATCAAAGAGAGTTGGAGATTAGAGCGAAGCCCTATCAAATTGTGGACTCACTTGAGTGCATTAAGAGAGAGAGTTGTTGCTATTCACTTTTCAATTCACAAAGCATCATGACAATTCATGCCATGGATGCCCTAAGGAGCTAGAATGCCAAGAAACACTAATTCGAGCAAACGGAGGCCCTATCGAGCAATTCAACCACCAAACCTATCAGAGGACACTGAGGTGACCCTTGATCATCAATTTGACAAGGAGGATCAAGCCCATAGCCCTAGAATTGGAGGGCAAAACTACTTAATTGCTCGTCATGGCTGATAGTCATGGTTTATAGTGTAGACCGCTCATTAGAGCTACGGTTTGCAATAGGTGATAAGATCTCCTTACTATTCTTTTTGCAGTGTGCTTATCTAGGTTAAATTAGTCATTTTAATGGTTTATTTGGTAGTTTAGAGATTATGACATTAAATATTTAGTAGATTTACTTCATTATAGCAAGTAGGACATTAATGGCTTCTTTCCATGTTAACATGCTTTATTTCACATAATAGTCCATTAGATAGATAGTTGTACTTATTCCTTTCATGCTTTCTAACAATCTTTATCAATTTGCATAGGTTTAATATATTTTATCCATCTTTCTTGATTTCATAAGTTTATAGCATCTTTATGTCAATTTCCTCAAAGGGCCTCATCATGAGAGGCTACCTATTCTTTTAATGCTTTTATGTTGTTTCTTGATCATAGGGAATAGATTCAAAGGAGATTCAATCATCAAATTCCTTCCTCAATGAAGAAGAGGGTCAACTCCACCCTAGAGTAGTTTGTGACTATTTAGAGAGCATTAATATTGTGCCTACCCCATTGGGGGCTTTGAAATTGTATTAATTGTATCAACATTTGGGTGACCCTAAGAGGGGCATGATTGTAACTGAGATTCATTTCAATATTAATAAAAGAAGCATCCATTTTATTGTCATATGCAATCTTGTTTATCATTTCATGCTTTTATGTTGATTCCAATTGATCTATTAGATAGGTGCATTGCTTTTTGGATAGGTCAGAAGGTGATCACGATGGAACTCCAAATTTCATAGTCAATCTACATTTTCTTATGTTTTTAGAATTAGGTGCAAACCATAGCTTACAATTGTGGTCTCATTGTTGGCCCATAGCTTCAAGACATGGTCTATAGTCTGAACCATGCATCAGACCTACGGTTCATAGCAGACACATCAAAAAAAGAGTCAAAGCTAGATCGGATGAGGACCTGAGGTAGGTCCCATTTTCACACTTTATCTCTATTTTTTGCTATCTGTATTTTCCAGAAATAGAAAATTGAAAATATAATTAGGAAACACTAAAAGAAAATGAATTAGGTCCTTAGGTTTTCTTTTTCTAAATTTTGGCTAGGCACTACTAGGAACAACGGACCTCTGAGTGTAGTCCACCCTAGAATCCAGCATGCTAGGTTTAAATTGTGTGTTGGTTTGCATGCTTGAGGCCCAATCAGAGGCTATATCATCATAATTTGCATTATCAAAAATCATATAGGATATAGCATGCATTCTATGAAATGAAACATTTATTTTTGCATATCATGTAGGAAATAATCATTCATGCTATATTATGCATTTTCATTTCTATGCAAATATTAAAATGAACCACACACACCACGTTTCAATTAAACGCTAGTGAGTTGGGAGTGACATCCAACCACTAGTAGGGTTCAACGACGGTGGGGGTGATTTCCATCCATTGGCCCAAATCCTACGTACCCTTGGATACTAGACCAATACCGGATCCGAGAACCTTTCATACCCTAGAAAATTTGCATGTATTCTCTTCGGAGGGTATAACGTTGACTAGGGGAAAATGGGTGAGGATCTGGGAGGACCTGTGCTCCTTGACCATGTGTGGGCTTCATTACCACACATTATAGGTTGGATTACGTGACTTGGAGTTCATAGCCAAGTTGTCGAGCTATGAGTATATAGGTGAAAGCCAATTAAACTGAGAATATCATCCAACAAGCTTTCAAAACATGATAAGGAGTTTCTTTACTGATACAACAAATTTGAAACAACATCAAACAATTTAGGGCTCACTTTTAAAAGTTAATACGAGATAATCACCATTGTATACCTTGTTTGCTTAATAAAGAATAAATCTAGATACTAGGTACACCATGGTGGAGACACGGGGTGGTCGGCAAAGGCATAAGCCTGATGCCAATGACCAAGCCCCAATAGATTCACAACAACATATGTCGAATCCTCACCCACATGCGCTTCCCGAACGTCGTTCGATGAGCATTAGAGGAGACAACTCGACAAGAGGGGAACCTATTGAGCGTACCCCCATTAGAGGAGCTTTTGTGCATTCCTCTAGACACAGAATAGAGCATGGAGCCTCTCAGCATGAGGGTGTTCCACTCGAAAGCCATTACCAAGATCGCATTGCATGCGCATCCACAGGATCGGCCGAAGAGTATGTTATACAGGGGTCCAAGTTGGTACCCCTACATCATAGGTCTATAGGAGGATCCATGGCTCCACCTTTGAAGTATAGACAGGATCGAGATCCACCCATTCAAGGGCATGTAGATAGGGCCACCATTGAGCATAGGCCTATGCAGACTCCCACACGTAGTGAACATCAAAATATCACTATTGATATGGCTAAGGTGGGAGCCAATGGCACACCACCGCACGAGCGATGGAGATCTAGATAGTTGGATGGCTTAGGTAGCATCCTTGAGCAGCTAGGCTATAAGCCTTTGGCTCCACCCACTTGCTCCGAGTGAGCATAGTGGGGGTTCTATTAGGACTGCTAGAGAGCATGGAGAGGCTTCTAAGCACCCTCATGTGACACATCCACCATCCATGCATGGTGGCACAGAGCATAGAGCTCAGCAGGATGCCAATGTCATCTTTACAGACAAAGGCAAAAGCATTGTAAATCAGTCAGATGGGTACAGAACCCATAAGGTCGCTCACACAGAGCATGCATACCAGAGGCCTATTACGACTGATCAACTTGATAGATCACACAGACTGGTATCCGAGCAACGATGACAGCTCCTCCAAGATCAATTGGAGGATACTCACCTAGAGAGGCAGTGCATCGAAGATGAGAATCTTCAAGCATAGAGGCTCATCAGACAAAGACTATATGAGCAGTGCATGCATGAGGAATGCATCCTTACCCAAAAGGAGCACATAGAGCAAGAGGATAGGCTAGCTAGGGCTGGTCTATACACTCACATGGAGAACAGAGAGCGCATTCAGAGAAAGGATTTTTCACAAGCCGATGTGCAGTAGGAGCGTAGAGATGCTCACACTCATATTAGTGCCCTACAAAGAGAATGACCACCACCATTCGAACATGAGAGGCAACAACAATATGAGGAAGAAGAGGGAGAAGGAAACAATCAAGAGTATCCTGAAGACTCCCAAGTTGAGGAGGAGGAAGAGCAATGTCCTCCACCTCGACAGAGGAAGAATGTACCTCCAAGACCACCCTCATGTCAGCTTAGGGAGGAGGACTTTCTATCCTCGTAGGCCTATAAGGCCTTAGCTGAGAAAGTAAAAGCAATTGAGAGGCAAGGCATGACTCTTCAAAAGTTGACATTAAGAAAGATTCATAATGAGCCTTTGGACCCCTCGATACCTGCTCTAGCATACCCTGAGCATTTTGTTATGCCCAGGCTAGACAAATTTAAAGGTGACGAAGATGCGCAAGAGCATGTCACAAGATTTTTGGATGCATGTTTCCAAATTGTGAGCAATAATGCCTTGCTTTTGCATACATTCATCACAACCCTCTCAGGCCCAGCCTGAGAGTGGTTCAATCAGAAAAGAGGCATAACATTACCAATTTTGAGCAATTGGCTGATGCTTTCCTTGAACGCTTTTCTTTTGGCATCAAGAAATAGGCTAACCTTTTCGATTTGGCTGCGCTAGCTCAACGTGATGATGAGCCAATTGAACAATACGAAAAGAGGTGGAGGAGATTAATGGTAAAGCTACCATTCCCTATTCCTACTATGGAATTGACCCGAATGTTTACCAAGAGTTGTGCCAAGCACATCTCATTACTATTGCAACTGCAGTAGTATCCAACATTCGAGGAAGCTTTGGTGCAAGCCAAAGTAATTGAGGATATCAAGTTGCAAGAAGGCAACTTGAAGCTCAAGAACAGGAAAGAGGGGCCTAAGAAGAGCTCCATAAAATATAAGGGCAAGTAGGCCCATGTAAATCAGGTGGTGCTAAACCTCCAGAGAGGATAAAGGGCAACAAAAGTAGAATTATCAAGCCCAACCTCCTCCTACGTAGTATGAAAAGTGCAATAATAATTATAAGGGAAAAACAAAGAACAACACCCACCTCACCAATTCATGCCTCTAAAGAAATCATTGATGTCAATATTCCATCAGTTATGTGAGGCTAAGGTGATCAGACTACCTGAGGTTAAGCTGGTCGATCCGAATCAGCCCAAGTCGAAGGGGTATCAAGATGACTTATTTTGCATCTTCCATCGTGCGAAGGGCCACGACATCGAAGTGTGTTGGTCCTTCAAGCATATTGTGCAAAACATGATTGAAAAGGGTGAGCTTGTAGTACCAAGTAATCCACTAGTGCCGACAACCAAAACATGGGGATTTACAAAAATCCATTACCAAACCATGAGGCACCATGCAACAACGTTGGCCAAGTCAACCAAGTGCACGTCGAACCACCTACCCAGGGGTTCGTAGGCATGGTGAATGTTGTTACCAGACATGGGAGATATGAGCAGCTGAATCAACCTCATGCTCCCATTAGGATACAAGCTACGCCGAATCAGTGACCAATTAGAATATTCTAGGCCCACCAACGAGACCGGTGGTGACCATACGAAGTAGGTTAGTCCAAAACCTGTAGATAGCTCCTACAAAGTTGTCTATATATGAACTGATACAATAGTCCCCTAGGCATAGGGAGACTCTTATGGACATTCTAAGGTCCATCAAAGTACAATCTCAAGATGCTCAAGCATTTACCAATTTTGTGGGACATGTACAATAGTGCCAGGAGCCCATGATCCAATTTTATGATCATGAAATCAAGATGGTTCCCATAGATATGGTTGACCCACCATTGCATATCATCGCATGTGTCAATCACATGCCATTCAAGAGGGTCTTGATCGACACTGGTTCATCGATCAATATAATAATGACCAAGGCATTGAATCATCTAAAGCTACCAAAGTCACATATTGTGCCCACCACCTTCACATTGAGAGCATTTAACGATGCCCTATGCTCGATGGTTGGCACAATCATCCTACCTATTCAGGTAGGCCTAAAGACCATCTCTATGATGTGTCATGTGATCGAGGGTGCTATGCAATATAACATCCTACTCGGGAGGCCTTGGATTCATGAAATGCATTGCATTCCCTCTATATTACACCAATGTGTAAAATATCTGCATGAGGGATGGGTTCACGTAGTGTCATCAGACGAAGAACCTTTCAAGTTCGTGAACCTAGCAGATTTTCTTGGGGGTTTCATACTCCCATCAATGCACCTGGACGTCCACCTGCATCATCGATTAAAAATCTAGGAGGTAAACCAATAGTACGTGCTCAACCATCGATATCTGTATCACATAGATCTGAGCGCACTACTGCTACTTCACTAAATCGATTGCATCAGTGATGCTTCGAGATGATAGGAAGTTAAAGGTGAAAATGGGTGAAAAAGAGAAGAAGCATATGCCCGAACCAATCATCGATGAGGCTCCCATCCCCATGGAAGTGGAGGAAGCCCAAGACATAGCCGAGGAGGTACCTCAGCCTACCTCACCTGCATCATCAGTAGGGTCATCCGCACCACGGGTGACTGTACATCTCACCAACATAGGGTTAGGTGAGTATATTGTGTAGAATGTAACCTTCGGACCGATTCTAGAGACTGCACAAGAGATGGGCCGACCGCATGCTCATCATTTTTTGGTTGGATCGGTGGTGCCATTGGGAGAGCCACCTAATCAGACTAACTTCATCTACGTTAGGCTAGATCAGCTTCCAACGTGAACGCCCATGGATGAAGATGGTGACGAACCTTTCATAGTAAATGTTCATTATTTATCCAACCCGGAGTACTCCATGCATATTTTTGAGTTATATCACTGGCATGGGTACGGACTTGGTCTATTTGAACAAGGATGTAGGACTCCTCTTGAGCCACGTTATCAGCTAGCAAACTGATAGGTTCGGGCTGGGGTTACAGATACAAGGACAAGATGATTTGCTCATAGCATCCTTAGATCACTTGTACCTTAGTCTAGGGGATGATGTGGACTTCAACCCATATCATCCTAATCCTTCCAACTTCTAGAGGACTAACTCGATGGTATCTGTCATCACTTCTAAGCCACTTGAAGAAGATCATGAAGGGCTCTTAGAGCATGTTGACATAGAGCAGAACCCTAGAGGCAACCTGGGTCATCAAATCCATAATGCAACCAATGACACAGGTGTGCAGGGGCATAACCCCATAGTTTTAGGTGATCTCGAGTCAGGAGATCTCTACAATGATGATGGAGAGGAGTCCACCTCCGAGATAAGTGGACCAAGTTATGATGTCGACAATGAATCCTCAAACGATGATCAATCTGAGGATGAAGCTAAGGGGGGCTATTTAAGGCCTTTGTATGTGCATCACCTACTACCTATAGAGTCGATACATGTTACCAAGGAGATTATTCCCAACATTGATCATTTGGGGGAAGAAGCAGAGCCAATTTTCTCATCAACATCATACATACGAACTTATTATCCAATTTTTTGGACATTGATGATAGTGACCAGGAAGTGAGATTCATGGGACCGCACCTACCAGAGCATCCCCCACCTATAGGGGTAAATGAAGGATTATATTATGATAGTGATGAAGAGGATGAAATAGAGAGAGCCTATCTAGGACCTCCTTACCTACGTCACCACAATGCACCTTATACGATTGAGGACATGCGAAGAGAAATCAATCTCAACCCTCACCTTAGGGGAATACCACCAAACTTTAATGTGATTTATCACATGTTATTTCCCTATCTACCTACCTACATGGAGCTCCGTGAGCCGAATGATCCCATATTGCAACCAGTGCATAGAGAGGATCCAGTAATCCATAGTTCTCATAGAGAGGACCCATTTGTGCTTGTGCCATTAGAGCTAGATCTCGGGTATGAGAGTTGCATCGATGATGTAGAGGTTTGTCCATGTGGTCCTGGAGATCAATTCCATTCCATCAATATGGTCTCCATTGATTTGACCACTCCACTCCACAATCCAATAGATCCATCCAAACCATTGTATCTCAATGTAGATGCTATCGACTGGGATCGCGTTGACTCACCTATTGAGCCTGAAGATTTCTTCCCTAATGAAGAAATGTTACAACCATTTCATTTTGCACCAGGCTATGCATATGATGTCTATCATGCTGAAAATGCTTCCAACGTGGAACCTATCAACCCGAATGATGACATCCATTTGATCCCTACGCCTCATCAGCTTGAGGAGGGATCACACATGTCAGTAGAGGAAACCTTCGATGTGGATATCAGTAATGATCCCACTAATCCAAGGAAGGTTAAATTTGGAGAGAGTCTCACTCCCGATGAGCGTGCCACCCTCATCCCTCTACTGAAAGAGAGACCTAATATTTTTTCTTGGACATACAAAGATATGCCAGGTCTAGACCCAAAATTGGTTACGCATAACCTTTCGCTAGATCTGACGAAGAAGCCGATCAAGCAGAAGCTTAGAAAGATGCATCCAATAGTAGCCTTAATGGTGAAATATGAGCTACAAAAGTTGTTGGATGTAGAATTTGTAATCTCCATCGACTATCCAGAATGGGTATCCAATATGGTGCCCGTAGGAAAACCTGATGGAAGAATCCATATTTGTATGGATTTTAGAGACCTGAATAAGGCAACACCCAAAGATTCATTTCCATTGCCAAATATTGATGCTCTTGTAGATGCAACTATAGGTCACGAAATGCTCTCCTTAATGGATGGTTTTTTTGGTTACAATCAAATTTGGATTAAACCCGAAGACCAACATAAAACCATATTTATAACGCCATGGGGAACATTTTGCTATAAAGTTATGCCATTTGGCCTCAAAAATGTTGGTGCCACATATCAATGGGCCATGACATACATCTTTCATGACTACATGCATAAGATCCTAGAAGATTATATCGATGACTTGTTGGCCAAGTCATTGCTATGAGAAGAGCATGCAGAGGTCTTAAGGAAGGTCTTCGATCGCCTGATAGAGCACAATGTCAGGTTGAATCCTAAGAAGTGCGTATTTGGTGTAACTTCTGGTAAACTCTTAGGATTCATCATTTCTAAATGAGGCATCGAAGTCGACCCAACGAAGGTCAAGGCTATCTTAGAGATGTGTCCTCCCTCCAATATTAAAGAGTTAAGGAGCCTTTAGGGCAAAGTAGCATCGATAAAGTGATTCATCACTCAGTTATCGGATAAATGTCGACCCATGAATCGACTGCTACATAAGGGGGTCCCATTCAACTGGGATGAGGACTGTCAAGCAGCTTTCACTGAAATAAAGCAATACCTAGTGACACTGCCAATGCTAGCTCCACCAAGGCCAGATGTGCCTTTTCTACTATATATATCGACAACTAACTTTGCATTAGGGACCATGTTAGCCCAAAAGAATGTGCAAGGCAAAGAACAAGCCATATATTATATTAGTCGAACCTTGGTGAGTTATGAGCTAGGGTATGCATATGTGGAGAAACTATGTTTAGCAGTAGTGTTCGCTACAAAGAAATTATGACACTATATGCTAAGTCATACGACATATGTTATATCAAAACAAAATCCTTTGCAATACATGATGAGTAAGATGTATCATAATACATGTACTACAAAGTGGATCATGCTACTGACAAAATTTGATTTGGAATTCATAAGCCAAAAGTCCATTAAGGGACAAGTCATAGCTGATCAGTTGGCTGAGGCACCGCTATCAAATAGTAGGCCTCTGACCATTGAGCTTCCGGATGATGTAGTCTTCATCATATCCGAAGCTCCCGAACCCGAAGAACCAGAGAATAATGCTGATATGACTCTGTTCTTTGATGGTTCGAAGTGCGAGCAAGGGGTGGTGCAAGAATAGTGTTTTTCATGCCACAAGGAGCTCCAATGCCCTTGTCATTTAAATTAGACTTTTCATGCACCAACAACAATGTTGAGTACGAAGCCCTACTATTGGGCCTCCACACAACCATCACCATGAACATTAAAATATTAAACATCTTTGGTGACTCCTTGCTCATAGTCAACCAAGTTAAGGGGCTCTTTCAGTGTCGATGTCCCATACTGAAAGCTTATAAAGATCTTGTTGCTACATATTTGGCTAAATTGGAATGGTATGACATCGAGGCAATCCCTCATTCATCAAATAGGTTCGTAGACACCATGGCATCTTTGGGATCCTTAATCCCTCAGAATCCATCTACTGATTTCACTACCATCCATGTCAAAATGCTTTCGCATCCTATAGCGAACGCGAAGCCTTTGATAATAAAATGTCAATCAACATGATTAGCATGGAACCAAAAGTTGAATGGTTCTACAGAGCTGAAGACTTTCTAAAGAAGGCACCCTGGGGGTCATTAACCTCTCAGAGTCCGATGGGGAGTGGTACTACCATTCACCACAAGGTTGTTTCCTAGTCTGCATTTGCAAAAGTAAATACGTAGGGGGAGCAAGTCATCTTGGTAGTCAAAGTTGAGGCTTATCAAAGCTGGATGTCACAAATCCAAGACTTCTTAAAACTTGGTATAATCCCAGA
The DNA here is from genome assembly GCA_028583015.1 of Wollemia nobilis. NCBI lineage: Eukaryota > Viridiplantae > Streptophyta > Pinopsida > Araucariales > Araucariaceae > Wollemia > Wollemia nobilis. The sequence continues at coordinate 3,638,107 of JAQPPZ010001870.1, forward strand.
GGGATTGTCACATGTCGCAAAATGCACATTCAAGTAGAAAGTGACTAAATATGTCTTGATAGGAGATATTTTGTACCGATGAGGTTACGATGGAGTTCTCCTTCATTGTCTAGAGCCCCAAGAGTCATCTTGGGTGATTTCACAAGCTCATGATGGTACGTGTGGTGGCCATTTCAGTGGCATGGCCATCATCAAGTGCATCCTTTGAATGGGTTACTATTGGCCCACTATGGAGAAGGAGTGCAATGTGTATGTCAAGAAATGCATCAAATGTCAGCATCATGCTAATCTTACGCACTTGCCATCATAGGCCTTACAACCCATCCAAGCGGCTTGGCCATTTTCTCAGTGGGGATTAGATCTTATAGGCAAGATCTCTCCTCCATCATCGGGTCGACATACATTTATTATCATGGCTACTGAGTATTTCACAAAGTGGGTGGAAGCAATACCCTTAACAATGACAACTGGAGCTCGTATAGCAGAGTTTATATTGGAGCATATCATAAGTCATTTTGGGATTCCATCCAAAATAATTTTGGATAATGGAACATCATTTAAGAACAAAACTATGAGAGCTTTGATGTCTAAATATAGAATCAAACATAGTTTTGCAACTCCTTATTATCCACAAGCAAACGGGCAAGCTGAGGCCTCAAACAAGATAGTGGTGGCCATCTTGAAAAATATGGTCCAAGAAAACCACAAATATTGGCATATCCAGCTACCCCTTGCATTATGGGCTTACAGGACTAGCATTCGGATGCCCACTGGGGCAACACCATTTTCACTAGTATATGGCGTTGAGGCCATTATGCCCTTGGAATTGGAAATTCCAATGCTGTGCATCACATTGAAAGAGTTCATCGATGATGACACCGCATGACAAGCTCGACTAGATCAACTGACGTTGCTTGATGAACATCACGTGAATGCCCTGGAGCATCTTCATGTTTATCAAGAGTGACTAAAATGAGCTTATAATATCAAAGTCCACCAGAGAGACTTTGAAGTTGGGGATCTTGTCTTGAAAGAGAACCAACAGAACTCTAATTTACCGCTAGATATGCGAGACAAATTCATGGCTAATTGGCTAGGACCCTATATCATATCTAAAAATATTGGTCTAGGTACCTATCACCTAACATCGCTAGGAGGTGTTGAAGAGCCTGAACCTCTCAACATCATCCATATTAAGGCATTTTATGCTTGAGAGCATAGTAAAAGGCTCCGAGAGTTTGCTTAAAACTGCTCGGTCAACCCAAAGGCTCCAAGGGTTCCTAAAACCACTTGGTCATTATCAAAGGCCCCGAGGGTTTGCTTAATAACCGCTCGGTCATCCCAAAAGGCTCCAAGGTGGCAGGGTTTTTAAACTGGTCAATCAAAAAGGCTCCAATTCCTAAACCTTTGGTCAAAAGGATTGTCATCCAAAAGCTCGAGGGTTTGCTTAAAACCGCTTGGTCATCCTAAAAGCTCCAAGTCTCTTAATAGTTTGGTCAATCAAAAAGCTCCAAAGGCATGTACTCATCGTTTGGTCAAATATAAAGGCTCAAAATCATAAAAATTATAAAATCAATAAAATCCAAAAAATGGTAAAGCATAAAATCCAAAAACATTTGCATTTGCATTATGCATTTTCATTTACACATGCATTCATTTCATCATTGCATTGCATATAGGCATTCGTCATCCATTGCATTCCATAGTAGGAGGGATTGTGTTTGTCAGTCTTACAAATGATGCCACATTTGTGTTTTAATCATGCACCTTTACATTTATCATAATCCATTGCATTCATACACAACACCTATTGCTATGAGATATGTGTGTATACCAAAGTTTTCCAATCACTCAACCATACCTAGTGGGTTTCTCAGACGTCATAGAAAGTTGCTTTTGCTTTTGTAGATGAGGTCATTAGTTGTGATAGTGCTTGGCATATCAGGATCCCATCACTAATTGACACATTTAAAATCTTGCTAAGATAAGGGAGGATGAAAGCTATGAAAGTGGTCTTGGGTATTTAGAGAGATGGGTTTTATTACCTGCTTATCTTGCAAATAGTTCGGTCTAGAGTGGTGAACCTTGGCAAAAGGACAAGAATTTCCCCTACTCGTACATAGATACAAAGTTTAAATTTCAAACCCAAAGTTCAAAGTTCAAATCTAAAATGATATAGTGAATCAAAAGCACTATACAAATCCCTTGCTCAAGAAAAATGGGAATAAACAGTGATTTTTATCACTCAGAGTAAAACGTGAAAAACAGTGATTTTTATCACTACATATGAGCAAATATAAAAAATGGGGTGAGAACTTGAATCCCTGGATTGTTCACTATTCAAAGCCATAGAATGAACCCCGATTGCAGCAATGGGTTGAAAGAGTCCCACCTGCTTTTGGAGTAGTAGTTCTATTGGGTGATCCCCAAATACAGCAATGGGTTGAAAGAGTCCCGACTATTTTTGGAGGGGTAGTCCTGATCAATTTGCGAGATGAGCTAGCTCTAGGTGCCTGGGGTTGTCTAGCAGTATAGTCCAATCAAGTCTAAAACAAGGATGATACGAACATAGGAGGAACCCGATCTCACATATGGGTTGGAAGAGTCCCGACTGACATCTGGGGTATGCCTATGGTCTATCTAAAAATACTCACATGCACACACAGGGGTAATGAATAGTTGGGTCATTCATGATGAAAGCTTTGTCCAACAAAAGCCTTGTACAATTAGTATGTGATGTTTGAGAAGTCTACTAGGGTGTTTGAGTCTCATGGAAAACCTCAAAAGTTTCTCTAATAGCAACAAAATACCAAATATCACAAACTATAGAATAAAGTCATTCAAATCATCAAACTACAAAGTATCGAATCCATGATACATCATTATATAAAGCACAATCAAGATATAGGATAGATACCGGATGGATATCATAAATGATATCTAGACGACCACTGACTATATTGTGCATATTTTTCAAACTTGCAAAATAAAATAGAATGACACATTATATCATTCGCATCATACCACTTCATACCATTGCATTTCATATATGGGTGATTAATTGATTAAATTCTTGTAATGAGGATTTTCAATTACATTCATGATTTTTACACATTCTGTGGTGTCATCCATTAGATTGTTAAACATATATCACATTCATTCCTTATGTTTTAAGTGATTAAAGCATACAGGTTCATTTACATTAGATTACCATCATGTAAATAATGCATTACATACATTGCATCAACATATCGTGATATCATCATAAATTAAATGCATACAATAAAGCAAAATTAAATATGCATTTAAAAGTAAACATCGCATCCATATGCATCCATCATAAATAGCATATCTAAGCATCTAGATCACTGCATACCATCATCATCATAAATTAAAAAGCTATCTAGTGCATGTCATCCATACATCACATTACATAAGCATAGCATCAATATAAACATCTGCATCCATGTGCATAACATAAACATAAAATTAAAAATATACAAGTACACATAATGAGCCAAAATGATCAAATCATATATATATGTGTCAAAAGAGTACATAGAGGTATATCAAAAATGCCCATAGGCTACAACTATGTAGGTCCTCGACCTTACACTCAAAAATGGTACAATAAATATCTCAATAGATATGTACTATGGAGGGCCTGCACCCCCAGCCTGAGAGTCACCGCCATCACCCCTGCCATCCTTGTGGCTCCTATGTGAGCTGGCTCCATGCGTACTAGAGGACCTATGTGTCCTCTTCGTCCTATGGGTCCAGTGGCTCGAACTAGCAGAAGATTATCCGGTCTCTCTAGTCCTGGTCCGAGAGCTAATCTTGTGAGTACCTATGGTATGGGTGTCCTTTGGAACCTCTCCACCTGTTAGTCAAATGTGATCCTCCAACACAGATATGTGACTTTCCCTCATAACTAATCATGCATTTCCCTCCTACAAGAGAGAAGTGAGTTTCCTAACCTCTGCCATGGGGTCCTGGATTGAGGGCAATAAGTGATATGGATCTACATGTGGTTCCATAACTACTTGTGAGGATGATGGAATAGCCCTCGAGTCCCTTAGTGAATCCTGTTGAGCAAAGTGTTGCAAGAGGTTTGTCATTGTTTTCAACACAGGTTAGATCTAATGATGCAGTGGACAGACAGTTCAGAAGTCATTCAGATGCAGAGGACAGAAGTTCAAAGGATAGTCAGATCATGTAAAGTGAAATTCTAGGAAAACAGAAGTGACCCAGATTCAGAAAATCAAAGAAAAATACAAGTAAGAAAACTATCGCGATATCACGACATGTTTTCTGTCATGATTTCGTGACATGTTGGAGTTTCGTGAGGAAATCTATAGAACCAGAGAGACGGTTGAAGCCGACAGAGTTAAATTTGGGCCGACAAATATTAGGGTTTTGGAGCCAACATTCATTAGGGTTTTGGAGCCAACATTTATTAGGGTTTTATAGCCGACGTTATTTAGGGTTTAAGCCGACTACAGTTTAAGATTTGTTCTTGAAATTTCATCTATAAAAGGAGGGCTACTTCGAGTTTGAAGCATGACTGTGTGTGAATAATTTTTGTGTATGCAAAATTCGAAGTGAGTAGAGAGTGAGTCATTTCGATTCGAGCTAAGTCTGAAGCGATATTTCGTTTGTGTTGGAGTGAAGTGTGCGTATCGAATCTTTGTGAATTAAGTGCACAGAGTGCAGAGGTTGAATCACACAGATCTAATTGTGAAGTGATAGCACGCAGAGAATAGCAGAAGGTGTGAATTAAGTCTGCTGTGCAAATAAAGCAAATCATGTTGAACCAAGTCAAGTGCAAAGTAATAGCACACAGAAAGCAAAAAATCACAAAGGAGCAGAGGTGATCGATCGACTGTTTAGCAGCAGAGAGTGCAAAGCAATATCACAGAAGCAGTCCTAGTGCGAAGCATTTTTGCAGAAGAAACAGAGGGCATAAAAACTGTAGACTGTGGGAAATAAGGTGAAAGTATTATTCTGTTATTTTCATTATTTTTATTGAAGTCCAAGTTGCAGCTTAGCATAAGGATTTGGTGCTTCTTTCCAGTAGGTGCTAGTAAATTAGGAGTTGGTGCTCCATTCTGTTTGATATAGATAAATCTAAGGGGTTGGTGCTCCTTCCAATTGGTGCTGGTAAAAGATATTTTAAAGTTGTAGCTTTGCAAAGGCTAGATTTGGATGGTAGTCCAAGCAGTCATTTTTGAGGAGTAGCCACATTGGTGAACCTTGTTAAATGTCGTGTTGTGTGTAATGCTTTCTTATTGTATTTGATATTTTTGTTCATTAGTTTTAATCTGCTGCTGGTTTTAGAGCTAAATATTTAAAGTTTAAAAAGATCACACTGATTCACCCCCCTCTCAATGTCACTGTGATTACAACAATTGGTATCAAAGCTAGGTTCCTATACAGGCTCAATCAGCTAGGGTGTTCCTGGTAGTGACGCTATGGCAGGTGGTGAAGGTTTCTCCTCAAACAAAGCACCATTGTTTGATGGAACAAATTATGTGTTCTAGAAAATCAGGATGCAGACTTATCTTTGAGCTTTGGGATTTGACATCTAGAATGCAGTAGTTAATGGCTACACAGTTCCTACCACTGCTCCAACCGACAGCACCGGTAAAAAGGCTTTTGAAAATGACTCTAAAGCAAAAAATGCCATCATGTGTGGATTAGTGGACAGTGAGTTGGTCAAAATCCTAAATTGTGAGTCAGTAAAAGATGTTTGGGACAAACTAGAAAATATTCATGAGGGATATGACAAGATCAAGGAAGCTAAGCTGCAAACTCATCGAGCTCAATTCGAATCACTAAAAATGACCAATGATGAGAACATAGAAGCTTTCATGCAGAGGGTAAATGGAAGCAAATTTTGTCAAAAAATTGAGAAAGGGCAAAGGAAAGTACAGAGGAAAGCTTCCTTTTAAATGTTTCAACTGTGGAGGCATTGGACACTTTGCAACCAAATGTCCTCTCAATGACAAGAACAAAGGTGAAGAAACTCCGCATCAAGAAAGAAGTGAATGGAGGAAGAAAACAAACTTCGGAAAAGGCAATTTCAAAAAGAAAAGTTTTATCTCCCGAAATGCAAATTCTTCAGAGGATAGCTCTAGTGAAGACTCTGAAGAAGGAACAGTGAAGCTCTATTTATGGCATTTGAAGTAGAAAAATTAGAAGAGGCAGAAAAACCAGAAAAGAGAGAAGGTATGAACTCTAATGTGTCTATTGAAAAAGCTGAGGCTGAAGTTGATCTAGAAGGTGAGCTGGTTTTTGCTCTTGTAGAATGGAAATCTGAGAAAAGAAAGAATAAAAAACTGTCAAGAAAGCTTGAGGATGCAAACGACATTATAACCAGTCTAAAAATACAGTCAGAAGAGTACAAGAAAATGTTCGAAGATCTTGAAGTGCAGGTAACCATGAAGATAGATTACTGCTGTAAACTAGAAGAAGAAAATGTTGGTCTTCGAATACAGATACAAGAGCTAGATCAAAAAATTAGCTGCCACTACAAACGTGAAGAAAGTTTGATAAAGCTAGACAAAATCCTAAGCGATCAAAGACCCGCAGGCATTAAATTCGGTCTGGGCTTTATTGAAGGAGAATCTTCCAATGGACCAAAAGCTAGAAATGTTGAATCTGTAAGGAGTGAAGATAAGAAACAGGCTGTTGAAAGTAATCATGCAAAAGAAAGCTGTGATTCCAGGCCTGAAAGAAGAACTGACAATGATGGCTTTACCAAGGTCACACATCAAAAGAAAAGAAGATCTATGGCTCATTCAACAACCTGGAAAAGACCATCTTTCAGGTTCAATCATTACTTTTCTAGTTTCTATTTCAAATGTAATGGTTATGGACATAAAATTGCAGACTGCAAGTATAATGCAGGACCAAGAAGTTTTACTAGTAGAAATAATGTTGCTCCTTTAATAAATTATGCAGTAGAATGCTTTAACTGTCATAACTTTGGGCATATTGCAAGAAATTGTCGTAGTATCTCTGTTTCAAGTCAATCTCAGAAAAGAAGAGTTCAACCTTATAGGTCAAAACAAAATAGAAATCTTTCTTAAATAGATACACAAGATACTGGAAAGGGGAAATCCAAGCTAGAGCCTAATACTATAGTCAAAACAGAGTGGAAAAATAAAGAACAGCTCAGGGAAGAAAATGAATCTTTAATAGTGTAGACAACTTTCAAGGCTCAGAATAAATGTGTACCATGGATTCTTGATAGTGGTTGCTCAAGTCATATGACAGGTGATAAACAGAAGTTTGAAAAACTACAAAACTATGAGGGTGGCTCTATAAAATTTGAAAATAATGATGGAGCCAAGATTATCGAAAAAGGGTCAGTTAGAATTAGTGATGGGAAAATCATGTCAGAAGAAGTTTTGTTTGTGGATTGTCTAAAGCACAACTTGTTGAGTGTCAGTCAGATCTGTGATAAACGACATGAAGTAGTTTTCAAGAAGCAAGGCTGTGAAGTCAGAAAAATTAACAATGGGAAACTGATAGCAACTGGATCAAGGACGTCTGGAAACTTGTACACACTCTCAAAAACATCAGAAGGTAATTGTTTCATTGGACAGGAAGAAGAAAACTGGATGTGGCATAAGAGTCTTGGGCACATAAGCTTCGATAATCTGATAAAAATTAGCTCGAAACAGGCTGTGACAGATATTCCTGCAATTAGAAAACCTGCAAATGGCATTTGTGCTTCTTGTCAAAAGGGAAAGCAAACTAGAATATCTTTTAAAACAAAAGAGTATCACACTAGCAAACCTTTGGAACTCATACATATAGACTTATGTGGACCTATGAGAACATAGAGCATAAATGGATACAAATACTTTATGTTGTGTATCGATGATTATTCCAGAATGACTTGGATATTTTTCTTGAAGAATAAAACAAAAGCTTTTGAAATGTTCAGGTCTTTCAAACATCTAGTTGAAAATGAAACAGGGAAAAGGATCAAATGTTTACGGTCAGATAGAGGAGGAGAATTCATCTTAGATGAATTTACAGAATACTATGAAAAACATGGCATCAGGAGACAATTTTCAGCAGCTAGAACACCCTAGCAGAATGGTGTGGTAGAAAGAAAGAATAGAACAGTATAGGAAATGGCTCGCACTATGCTAGCAAAAAATAAAATAGCAGACAGATTCTGGAAAGAAGCAGTCCACACTACAGTATATATCCAAAATAGATACATGCTAAGAACTCATGAAAGCAAAACACCCTATGAGTTGTGGTTCGTAGAAAAGCAACAGCAAAACACCTCAAAGTTTTTGGCTGTAAGTGTTACATCAAAAAAATAGATGATAATCTTGGGAAATTTGAGAATAGAGCAAATGAAGGTGTCTTTGTTGGCTATTCTTCAAAAAGTAAAGCTTACAAATGCTACAACAAGAGACTCAAGAAAATTGTGGATAGTGCAGACATTAAATTTGATGAAGGTGGGGAACGGTCAGCTGACTTTGAGGAAAAATATCCAATCTATGAAGATTTCATTGAAGGATATGAGGTAAATGAAGCAGGAAACAAACCTACTCTTGATTCAGATGATTTAACTGATGACTCAGAAGCGCATGAAAATAAGAATTTTAGAACAGGCAGCTAGTAGAAAAATCATCCAAGAGATCAAATAATTGGAGATCCCATAGCTGGTGTTCAGAAAAGAAGGAAAGTAATAAGTAATTACTCTCTTTTATCCAGCATTGAACCCAAAAACATAGATGAAGCAAGCAAAGATGATAGCTGGATGAAGGCAATGAATGAAGAATTAGATCAAATCGAAAAGAACAAAACTTGGGAATTAGTACCCAGACCTAAAAATAAGAATGTAATCAGCACAAAATGGATATTTCGAAACAAATTAAATGAAGACGGGCAGGTTATTAGGAATAAAGCAAGACTAGTTTTTAAAGGCTATGCACAGGTTGAAGGCGTTGATTTTGAGGAGACTTTTGCACTAGTGGCCAGACTTGAAGCAATCAGAATGTTTCTGGCCTTAGCAGTCCACAAGAACTTTAGATTTTATCAGATGGATGTAAAATCGGCCTTTTTAAATGGGAAACTTGAAGAAGAATTCTATATTGAACAACCAGATGGTTTTCAAATTAGTAAAGATCCCAACCTTGTCTGCAAATTAAAGAAAGCTTTATATGGATTAAAAAAAGCACCACGGGCATGGTATGCAAGGCTATACAACTATCTCTCTCAACAGGGATTCAAGAAAGGTTTGGTAGACAGTAATCTGTATGTGAAAATAGAAAGTGGGCATCTCATAGTTCTTGTTGTCTATGTCGATGATATCATATTTGGCAGCAGCAAAGATGAATCGTGTAAAGACTTAGCAAACAAGATGCAAAATCAATTTGAAATGTCTATGATTGGTGAACTGTCTTATTTTCTTGGGTTACAAGTTAATCAAAATGAGAAAGGCATATTCATTTCCCAAATCAAATATGTGAAAGAGATGCTAAAGAGGTTCACAATGGAGGACTGTAAGCCAGTTAGCACTCCCATGACAAGGCTGCAAGTTGAGTAAAGAAGACAAATCTCCACCAGTAGATCAAACCATGTACAGATCAATGATAGGAAGCTTACTATATTTAATAGCTACTAGACCTGATATTCTACAGGCAGTTTGCATGGTAGCAAGATTTCAGGCCAGTCCCAAAGAGACTCATGTAACAGCCATAAAAAGGATTCTTCGGTATCTCAAAGGCACCATGGAGTATGGGTTGTGGTATCCAAAAGGCAAAGAATTCACTCTTATATCATATTCATAAGCAAATTGGGCAGGTTGTGTTGATGATAGGAAGAGTACAAGTGGAGGTGCTTTTTATCTTGGTGACAGGTTGGTTGCTTGGCACAACAAGAAACAAGAGTCAGTTTCTTTATCAATAGCTGAGGCAGAATATATTGTAGCAACAACTTGTTGTACACAAGTTTTGTGGATGAAACAAACTTTAAAAGATCTTGGTATTAATTTTAGTGAACCAATATCAGTTAAGTGTGATAACACCAGTGCAATTAACATCTCCAAGAATCTAGTAATGCACTCACGGACAAAACACATTGCTATAAGGTATCATTTCTTGAAGGAGAAAGTTGTAGAAGGAGAAGTTAAATTGGATTTTGTCCCAACCACAGAACAAGTAGTAGATATTTTTACAAAACCATTGCCCAAGGAAGTGTTTGAGTACCTTCGAAGCAAATTAGGAGTAGTCACACTTCCCAAGAAGTGACTAGCTACAAGGATCACTTTCTCAGGGGGAGCATTTGAGTATTTGACTATTCTTTTGCTCATGATCATAATTTGTGCTAAGTGCAACAAATTGTGCCTGAGAATTGTGTGGATGGACTCAGGGGGAGTCTGCAGTAGCCCTTTGGCATTATTGACAAAGGGGGAGAAGAGTTACAGGAATGTACATAGGTGTTGCCAACAATTCCAAAGGGGGAGATTGTTGAGCAAAGTGTTGCAAGAGGTTTGTCATTGTTGTCAACACAGGTTAGATCTAATGATGCAGTGGATAGACAGTTCAAAAGTCATTCAAATGCAGAGGACAGAAGTTCAAAGGATAGTCAGATCATGTAAAGTAAAATTCCAGGAAAACAGAAGTGACCCAGATTCAGAAAATCAAAGAAAAAGACAAGTAAGAAAATTGTCGTGATATCACGACATGTTTTCTGTCATGATTTCGTGACATGTTGGAGTTTTGCGAGGAAAGCTACAGAACCAGAGAGATGGTTGAAGCCGAAAGAGTTAAATTTGGGCCAATGAAGATTAGGGTTTTGGAGCCGACATTCATTAGGGTTTTGGAGCCGACATTTATTAGGGTTTTACAACCGACGTTCTTTAGGGTTTAAGCCGACTACAGTTTAAGATTTGTTCTTGAAATTTCATCTATAAAAGGAGGGCTACTTTGAGTTTGAAGCATGACTATGTGTGAAGAATTTTTGTGTATGCAAAATTCACAGTGAGCAGAGAGTGAGTCGTTTCGATTCAAGCTAAGTCTAAAGTGATAGTTCGTTTGTGTTGGAGTGAAGTGTGCATATCGAATCTTCATGAATTAAGTGTGTAGGGTGCAGAGGTTGAATCACATAGATCTAATTGTGAAGTGATAGCATGCAGATAATAGTAGAAGGTGTGAATTAAGTCTACTGTGCGAATAAAGCGAATCATGTCGAACCAAGTCAAGTGCGAAGTAATAGCGTGCAGAAAGCAAAAAATCACAAAGGAGCAGAGGTGATTGATCGACTGTTTAGTAGTAAAGAGTGCAAAGCAATATCACAGAAGCAGTCCTAGTGCGAAGCACTTTTGCAGAAGAAACAGAGGGCATAGAAACTGCAGACTGTGGGAAATAAGGTGAAAGTATTATTCTATTATTTTCATTATTTTTATTGAAGTCCAAGTTGTAGCTTGGCATGAGGAGTTGGTGCTTCTTTCCAGTAGGTGCTGGTAAATTAGGAGTTGGTGCTCCATTATATTTGATACAGATAAATATAAGGGGTTGGTGCTCCTTCCAGTTGGTGCTGGTAAAAGATATTGTAAAGTTGTAGCTTTGCAAAGGCTGGATTTGGATGGTAGTCCAAGCAGTCATTTTTTAGGAGTAGCCACATTGGTGAACCTCGTTAAATGTCATGTTGTGTGTAATGCTTTCTTACTATATTTGATATATCTGTTCATTAGTTTTAATCTACTGCTGGTTTTAGAGCTAAATATTTAAAGTTTAAAAATATCACACTGATTCACCCCCCTCTCAGTGTCATTGTGATTACAACAAATCCCTATCTCTAGTCATCAAGTCCAGTTGAGTCTATGCCAAATCATGCTCTACAGTAAGCCATTATATTTCTATACCTGCTACGGTAATATGGACGTTGAGGATAGACCTCTCCTCCTCATACTCCTACCATTGTCTCTACCCATGAGCAAGCTTCACCTCTACTGTGGCAAGGCTAGTATCCCTGTGTCGTAGTTGAGTCTGAAGCATACCCACTTGACTCTACAAAGTAGTAATCTGAGCTAGGAGTTCTTATACATCATTGTCAAGAGGCACCTCACCCTCCTTTAATGCCTCCTCCTCCACCTTGACCTACGAAACCTCATCTACTAGGACCTTTGCACCCCATCCATCCTCAATCCGCTTGCACACTTTGCACCCATCTAGGTCAGCCTCGACCTCTGCCAGGTCATTTGTCCTATCGAGGGGTATCTATCCCTACCATTTTAGTAGGGACCAACACGTATCATACGCTAGGGTGGTCCCAAACCTATAAACTATAGTCTCCTAGAAATCATCAACTGCACCCCCTAGTGTTGTCGATTGAATCCATGTCAAGTGAGTCTCCAGTACCAACTGCATATAGATGATAGGAAACTCTGGTATGTCCTGTTCTAAGCCAAACTATCATAGGACACAAGAGTAAAACTCATACTCCTTGATATCATCCTTGCAATCAAGTAGCCACCTGTCTTGACGAGTGTGGCATAACTGCTCGCTAGTATTTGTCCATGCAGGGAAATCCATATATAAGCACCACTCAATGTCATCAAGTCCAAGCACTAAAAATATGGAAATGTAGTGGTCTACGTCCCATGCATGGGACCTGCTCTAGAACCCCTCCTCCTCATGAGGCCAACAAGCTATGTAGAATTGATGTGTAACATTAATAGAAGTGATAGGAAGGGGCAGCTCCGTAGGACGCTCAATACTAATGTGCTACCAACCCTAGATCTATGAAGTAGACTACAATTGATCCCAACCCAACTCCGGTTGGTGATCTGGTATAGCTTATGGTACAACTAGCACAATAAGGTTCTCCCCCAGGCTAGGAGCAGTGGCTGATCTCTGGAGCTATGAACAACCCTCCTAACACTGGCTAGAAGGTTCCATAGAATCATCATGCCCAAGGAGCCTAGAAGCACAATATGCACCACCAAGTGCATAAACACTGCCTCTCTGATATAGAAGATGTTCTCCTTCTACCAATACCTGATATGAATATCACCATGGTCGATCTTGCACTAGGCCTCCTCACTCTGATCACCAAATATAGCATCAAAAACATCCTCCTTATGATGGAAGGATGAGGTGATGGCCTCACCATAAATAGGGATCTTGAAGATCTGGTAGACATCCTCTAAATTAATGGTCATTTCACCTATCGAAAGGTGAAATGTATTGGTCCGCACATTCCAACATCGGGCCAATGCAGTCAAGTAAGCTTGATCTACCCTAATAGTGGGTATATCCAAGACGTAGCCAAATCCAACGGCTCTAAACCACTCCCACTCCCCACAAGTAAGCTATCTATGGAGGGTGCAAAGTATATCCAACTCCCTAGCTCTAGAGGTCAACCTCTAAAAATAAACAAGGCATAAGAAAAAAGCTAACTAAAAAATGACCTTAAAAACATAAAACAAATCTAAAAATTGCTAAAAATGACAAAAACATGTCAAAAGTGATCAATAAAAATCAAAAAAATAAAAAAAGTACTTCAAAAGTGAAATAAATGGCATTAATTTCTAGAAAACATTAAAAAAATCAAAAAATTTGAAAAAAAATCTAAAGTTGTGGAACCGCAGGTCAACCCTACAGTCTGCATGCGGTCAAAATTTGACCATTGCAATTTGAATGCTAACCACAACTCATAGCTACGGTCCCCAATATACCAACTAGGAACCGTAGCTGCTAGCTGTGGTCTAGGAACGAGATCCATTTTGGGTCACTTCCTAACCTAACTAGCTAGAAACATTAAACCTAAACTAGCCTAGTATAAGGTGAGGTTCATTTCCAATAGTTTAGTGTGATTAATTTACCATAGTAACTAATGTGGTTCATTTTAATTGGTAAATGAGTATGAGGACACGGTTTCAAGTTACCTTACCCGCACCGCAACCGCTACTAGTGGAGGGTTGTCTAGGGTCTACCATCAGGGTGTGAGTCCAATGTCAGGTAGAGGTCTAGCAGCGTTCTGGATCAGGAAATGCTTCTCACCTCTCAGAACTCTCTAGAAATGCAGTTGCTTGCAATACAATAATGAAATTTTCAAAATGGAAAAACTATTTATAGTTTCTCCTAATTTTTGTGGACCGTAGCTGACACCTACGGTCCCAAAATTAGGGTTTGTCACCCATAGCGCTGACTTGCGATTCCCAAATTTTGAAAGTTTCAACCTAGACCATACCCGTGGTTTGCAACTAGCATTAAATGCACTTAAATCCCATCGTGGGAAGCTTTTAAATGATAAATAAATGATTTCTAACGTATCAAATCTCAATAAAAGCAAACAATTTTGCAAATTTGGTGATGTTCAAGCACTAGGATCAATTAAAAAAAAATCAAAATTAACAAAAATATTTAAAATAATCAAAAGCCAAATGCACCTCGTATTCAGTTATTTACCCTATACACTTGGTGGTTGCAACAACTGACACTCCATGCAATCCGATGAGAAGAGTAAATAACCATAAGGACATTTAGGGCAAAATTGTCATCATTAATTTTATATGCTTCTTTTCAATCCCGAAGGCCTTTGAGGCTGAACCGCTCCATGAAAATGAGGTATTTCATGTCATTTCTCCTATGACATCTTTTCAAAAAATAATCGATACATTGATTCAACACAAAAAATAATTAGATTTGTATCATTTTGATTTCCTAAGATGGCTATCATAGCCTGACTGCTCCATGGGATAGAAATGTGCAATTACTGTTAATAGTTAGAATCATAAGCTAAACTAGGCTTAGCCAAGTAATTAAATTCTCAATTCTAAATATTGTTCAGATCATCCATGGTGATCAAGTGACCTTGTTGCTTAATTCCTCGTCATTACCCTCATCGACTTGTCACTTGAGGGGGTAGTCATAATATCATAATCATAATCAAAATTAACAGAAGATACCTGAAATTGTAGAACCCTCAATCTTGTCAAAATTGTATTCGTCTTACGAATCATTAGCAATAGCTATCATAAGCTTACCCCGATGCATGGGGAAAATAGCAAATATGATAATTTATTTGTAACTCTCATCCTTTCATATTTATAGGCATGAAAACCTACTTGGCATTGATGCTATCCGAATATCTGGTGATGAGTGCAAACTTTTCAAATGTAAGCCTCTCACCCAGTTGGAAGTAATGATTCTAGTATGCGCCTCCTTTTGCAAGACCTAGGGCATCTAATGTTGATCTGACTAATGATCATAATAAAACCTTTGGCATCATTTTAGGAGGTCTATTTTTTCTTAGTATATTTCAATCTCACAATGCATATAAAAATGGGCATCTGTAGACACCTAAAATGCATCATGTTGAAGGCAACTACTCATATGGACATGTTACAAGACCATATGGAAGATCTTGGATAGAATCCAAGATAGAGAAATGGTTCTAACCACTCAATTTGGGATCCTTGGTCTACAATCTGAACCACAACTGAGACCTATTTTCTACAGTATGAACCATGACTGATACCTACGGTCTACAGTATGAACCGTAGTTGTCACCTGCAATCTTAACTGAAGTTCAGTTGGCCTTCATTCGAGCCAAATCAGTTTGAATGACCATTTGTTCTAGAAGAATGTGGTTAAAGGATGGAAGCTTCCAATCCAATTGTCCTAACCACCCCTTCTTGCTCTTGGCTTCTCCATGAAGCCACCCCTAGCCCTTGGGTAGTCCTATAAGTACCCCTTAGAATTAGGGCAATAATATAGGTCATTTTGATAGCGAAGCACTGTCAAAATATTTAATTAAGAGAGAGAGTTGGAGATTAAATTAGCAAAGCCCTATCAAATTGTGTATTCATTCGAGTGCATAAGAGAGAGATATTAGTTGCTATCACCTTGCCAACCTAAGCATCATGATGATTCATGCCATGGATGCCCTAAGGAGTTAGAACGCCAAGAAACGCTAATTCGAGCAAACAAAGGCCCAATCAAGCAATTCAATCACAAAATATATTAGAGGACATTGAGGTGACCCTTGATCATCAATTTGACATGGAGGATCAAGTCCATAGCCCTAGAATTGGAGGGCAAAACCATTAAGTTGCTCATCGTGGTTGTCAGCCGTGGTTTATAGTGTAGACCGCTCATCTGAGCTGTCATTTGCAATAGATGTAAGATCCCCTTAGTTTTCTTTTTGCAGAGTGCTTATCTAGGTTATATTAGTCAGTTTAATGCTTTATTTGGTATTTTAGAGACTTTGAATGATCAGATTAAATATTTGAGTAGATTTAATTCATTATAGAATTTAGGACATTAATGGCTTCTTTCCATGCTTTCATGCTTTATTTCACATAAGTATGCAATTAGATAGTTAGCTGCAGGGTTATGTATAAGGGGTTGGACTCAAAATGTACTTGTAAAAAAATGGCGAATCCTAATCAAAATCAAGGTGAATAATGGAGAATCCTAAAAAAATCAAATTGAGCATCTTCATACCAAAATTTGGAGTATTTGAAGCCCTAAAATATAAGGTTATCTTTGGAGCCCCTTTTTACCTATTAATTCATCTTATAAATTTATAAAAACACCACCATTAGATCAGGCTTAAAAAGAGATTTCCAACGAGTACAGATATGTCTATGTTTGGATATATATTATGGCAAATTGACCATAATAAAAAATTGGTCCTAAAAATTTTAGGGGAATGGACCGACGTTGAGGGTCCTCATATTCGGAAAATTTTCAATTTTGAAAATCCTAATATTTGCCACTATGCATAACCCTGGTTAGCTGTATTATTCCTTTATGCATATCTAGGAATCTTTATCAATTTAACATAGGTTTAACACATTTTGTATGCTTTCTTGATTTCATATGTTTATAGCATATTTGTGTTCAATTTCCTCAAAGGACCTCATCATAAGAGGTTCTCGATGCTTTTAGTGCTTCTATGTTGTTTCTTGACCATAGGGAATCAGGTCTAAAGGAGGTTCAACTATCAAATACCTTCCTCAACATGAAGAAGAGGGTCAACTCCACCCTAGAGCAGTTTGCAACTATTTAGAGAGCATTAATATTGTGCCTGCCCTATTGGGGGATTTGAAATTATATTTATTGTATCAACATTTGGGTGACCCTAAGAGGGGATGATTGTAACTGAGATTCATTTCCAATATTAATAAAAGAAGCATCCATTTTATTGTCATATGCAACCTTGTTTCTTATTTCATGCTTTTATGTTGATTCCAATTGATCTATTAGATGGGTGCATACTTTTTGGATAGGTCACTCATCATTTTTGATCAACTGATTGTATGCCCTAAAGTATCTTGATGATCTACTTGTCCTACTATGAACTTAAGTGATGATCTAGTAGGATTCCCTAAAGAAAACCTCTAATTTATTTTGCCTTTTATTTTTGAGGTTGGGGAACTTGAAAAATGTGCACCCAAGGCTAACCTTTTAGGAATTTCCTATACTTGAATAATTTCTTGAGTACCAATGGATGTCTTCCCTAAGCCTCCTTTTGCATATCTCATTTTTCTTATGATCTGAGAACCCTTGGGGTAGAACTATTGCTGCAATTCAATTGGGATAAAGACTTCAACCCATGGATCTGATTAGGAAGTTTCTTTCATAACCTCTTATTATTTTAGAACTTTTATAGCATCATTAACAAATAGCCTTTCTTTGAATGCTTGTACTTTTACTTTTGCTATGTTCTCTTTGGGAACAACTTGCTTTGTAACAACCACTTCCTTTGTTTTCTATGTGTTAACATGTGTCCTTTTGTTTTGTTCATCAAATATTATAACCTTTATCCTTCCATTTTTAGTATTCCATGTATTCATATTTTCATCATATTTTTGTGAAAAAATTTCATCCATTAAGATATAGAATTTAGATTTAATAATATTTCGCTCAACTCTGAATATCCACCATTCTATGACCTTAGGTGTATTCCATTTGGTCTTCTTTACGAGAGCAACTAATTTTTTAGCAGTCAATGCATGGTCTAGGTTTTCTTCTAGATTTTATTTATCTTCTTGCTCATATGAGTCCCTCCATGGGGAAAAATATTGCTTCTTACTAAAATTTGAGTTTATATCATTGTTCTCATGATTGTTCCTTAGCCACTTTAATTTGGGTGTACTTATTTTCTTGAAAATAGGCAGCTTGCTTGAGTTTATGATGTTCAATATTTTGCTAAACTTATCCATGGGATCATACCTCCATCTCTATGGTATGGCTTGCAATCCTAATTCTTGTAATCTACAATACAATTCTTCTTCTTACCCCTTGATATTTACAATGATTGAGCCATAAGTGGGTGGATACTTATAGGTGCCCTTTTTATTTATTCTTGTCCCATATATGATATTGATAAAATTGTTTTGTCTACAATACTTTATTGCAAATATTCTTTTTGTAGTATAATATGGCAACACAAAAGGCTTACTTGTAAAGCCATAAAACCTGATGATTGTCCCTTCTATGAGAAAGAACCAGTCACCTTATTGTGCATGATGGGTTTGTAATAGAGTTCTAACTTGAGTAGAAGTACAGGGTAATTTTCCTAAAACCAATTTCAAAGCTGGCCCCAAAAATTCCATGTTGAAATGATAGTAGGATTTGAATTTACCTAGTAAATTAGTCCAATCTACTACTAGTAAAATTTTCCCCTCGCTATCAACTTTTTTTAGGCCTACCTAACATATACTATCTACTATATAATAAAGAAACAACCAAGTAATATGTGAATAGTAGCAAAAATTACCATGTGGAGATAATTTTAGTTGGGTAAGTTGGTCATGTATTCTATCACATAGGTACTTGGCCTAGTCAAAAAATAGGGGGATATTTGCCTAGTCTGAGTGAGACTCATCATAATATAGAGTGCTCAAAATGATGTAAGCCATATCTATCTAATAGTCATGTGCTTCTTTGTCACAAGGTAAGCCAAAAAGAACTGCCAATATTGAGTACAGTTCCGCATTTTCAAGTCTATAATTTTCAAAGGGAGCTTTGGGAGCTTATCCTAGGCTAGGGGATGATGGAGATGTGAATGGATACACTTTCTAAATAGCTAACCCTTTTTTATGACTTTCTTGGATTCATAGAACTTACTTTGGGTTTGAGTGTTAAAGGGCTTGGGTGAAGCTCTAGGCTTAAATCCTACAACAAAGGCATTCCTAATACTATTTGAAGTGAGGTGAAAAATAATTTTCCCATTGGCATCTTGAACTGTTCTTAATTGAACATTGTAATATTTTGAGATTGCAAGCACTAATTCTAGGTAATGATGTCTGGATTTATGAATATAATAAGATAAGAAAGAGTGATAAGCAAAAGAACTTGGGTCGCTAAGAGAAATTTCCTTGGCTATTAATTGTTCAACATCTTTGTGTAGCTATTCTAGGATTTTTAACATCAATTTAATATTCATAATGTTTTTGGTTTGATCTTGGAGGGCCTTTTGTGATTTGCTACTAGATATTCTTACAATTCTAGCCATTCTTTGTTTCACAAAATTAAGTGAACTTCAATGCTTATTTAAAAAAAAAAATTACTCAATTTCGTAATTTTATGTGTAGGATGGTTTGAGTATAGTTTTTTTTTCCTCTACAAATATTTCCTGCAAAGTTTTGTTTTTCTTTAAGTGTTATGCATGCAAATTTTCGTTGTTGTCATTAAGCAATAATTGTGGTAGCTAAAGTTTGATTTTAATTTTTTTGAAATATGAATATTTGTTGCTTTAGGATCATATGAGTATATATGCATGTCAGCTAATTTCTCTATTGGCATAGCTTTTATCCAATGGTTAAACAACACATCAAAATTAGAGTTAGCTTCAGTTTTAGCCAATCGACTTTTTTAAATTTAAAACTATCATGGATTGATTTATTATTGTGCTTATCTATGTACATATAATATAGGGGGCTAGCAACACCTCACATAAAGTGCTTTAGGTGGTGGACATTCACCAATATTTATAAAATGCAACTGCTCTTATCTAAGAGCTTGTACACGTTGAACTCCCATTTGGTAGTAATCTGATATGGCCCCGACCAAAATGAATAAAATTTCTCATGGGTGTCTAGCTTTGACTTGTATTCCCCCCATTTGAGGATGAGATCATTGATTTTATAATCTTAAGGTATTATATTTTTATCAAACCATATTTTATTCATGATTGTCATTGGAAATTAGAGTATGTTTTTTCTCTTTGCTCATCCAATAGCATCAATTGTGCCATTCACACCTCTACCACTTTAATGTTATGGAGTTCTACTTGGACTATTATTTTTACAGTTGGCAACACAATATGTAGTAGGATAATGGCTTCCTTTCCATAGACCAATGAATAGGAAGAATTTTTTAATGATTTCTTTACTATAATTTTGTATACCCAAAGCACTTGATCTAGTAGCAACTTATTTTGTTCTCTCTAATGATTCTCTTAATAATCCTTAAAATATTCTTATTGGTAGACTCTGCCAATCCATTCCATTATGGATAATAATTAGAGGATGTCTTTAGATAGATGTCATATTTTCTAGCAAAGTTGATGAACCTTGTTCCTATGAAAAGAGTCTCATTATCACTTACTAATGCATCTAAGATGCCAAACCTGGTTATCAACTTTTCAAAAAACTCTATTTTTTGTATCTTGATTGGTATCCTTTGTAGAAACTACTTTTATCCATCAAGTGAAGTAATTAGTTGCTGTTAGAATATATTTGTGACCTATTGATAATTTTGGGTTAATGAATCCAATGAATTATAACCCCCATTGTTGAAATGACTCTTCGGTTATAATTGGACGAAGGGACAATGAAGCATTTTTATTCCTTCCAGTATACCTTTGATATTTTTTGCAATATTGGACCACTTTGAATGAATCCAAAAAAAATATCGATCAATATCCTACCCAATATTTTACTGGTAATGGTCTTCCTTGAATAATGTCTACCAAATAAACCTGAATGAAATTCAGCCAACACCTTCTCTTTTTTATCTAGTTTTATGCAGCGAAGGACACCATCAAATATAGGTCTTCTAGCATATACTTCATAGATTTAATCCTATACCTTCTTATTTGTTATGCATTTAATCCTTTAGGGCATCTCCCTCTCTAAAAATATTTAATCAATTTTTCGATCCAATCAAGCCTCTCTACATGTTGTCTAATCCTGAGATCATTTTTTGTATCATCTTTGATGCACATGTTATAGTCTTGTTCTATTGAAGTAGCTAGCTATTGGTATAATGCTTTACATTTTACCAACTTGGTGAGGTGTATTTCCATATCATATTCTTGAATCTTGGTAATCCATCTAGCTCTTTTATCACCGAATTATCCTTGTATAATAAAATTTTTGACATCAAAATGCACCACATAGACTGTAGTTTTACTTTGTGACAAGTAATGTTTGAGTTACCTTAAAGACTTCATGACTACAAACACTTTATTTTCTATGAAATTGTAGTTCTTTAGGTAATCATAGAAAGTATAGCTCAAGAAGAATATTGGATGTTCATCTCCTTTGGCATCTTTCTAAGTTAACACTATAGCATAACTATCTTCAGATCCATAGGTATAAAGGATGAAATACCTACTAAAGTCTGAGTTTATCAACACAAGAGGTTTGGTAATAGCTTCATTGATTTTCTCAAATACATTTATCCTCTTTGGGGTCCATTCCAATATAGAATATTTCTTCAAAAGCTCTATCGCGGGCTTAATTATTTGTGCAAAATCTGATACAATTTTTTGGATAAATTTTATCTACCCAAAGAAAGATTACAAAGCTTTTTTGTTTAATGGGAGAGGTAGAGATAGGATAGCCTAAATTATTTTAGGATCAATGGCCATACCTTTTTTGAAGCTACATGGCCCAAGAGTTTACCTTCATGAATAGCAAATATGGATTTATTTGGATTCAAGGAGATCCCAAATTCTTTACACTTTGAAAAAACGTTTTCTAGATGTTCTAAGTGTTGTTGCTTGTAATGAGAGAATATAGTCATATCATTTAGATACAATAAAAATAATATTATTTACTGGATCTCCAAATATAAAATACATGGCATGTTGGAATGTAGCACCAATAGTTTATATCCCAAATGGCATCCTTTGATATGCAAATGTTCCCCATTTGGCAGTAAATGTTGTTTTGTGTTAATTTTCATCTTTTATCCATATCTTATTGTACCCTAAAAAGCCATCTAAGAGGAAAAATATCTTTGCTTCTACCACTATCTATAAATTATTATCTATTTGGGGTAGTGGATAATGATTTTTTAGTGATGCCTTATTCAATTTTCTAAAATTAATGTCAAGTGAATGTCTCCATTCTTCTTTCTCACATACACTAAATTTACAACCCATGTGGAATGCTTAATGGGATAAATTATTGTTGAATTTAGTAGCTTGAGAAGTTCATGTTTCATGGCTACTTCTATTTTTTGGATTAACTGGACTCTATTTTTTCCTGAAATGATTAGTATTAGGGCCTAACTCAATAGTGTGTTGAATCACATTTTTTCATATACTCATAGGTCATCATAATTCCATGTTATTATGTCTTGATACTACCTACAAAGTGGTTTGAATTGTTCCACCTCTTCTGAAGTGGAGTGAACTCTGATATTTATACTTTTGCCTAATTCAAACTCAATTTATTTATAGTCTCTTCATTATTGGACCTATATTTCTATAATTATTGTTGAACAAGATTTCTAGAGTTATTAGCCTTTTAGGTATATGGTCATTTTTTAGCTAAATGATACCTTATTGATCAAATTCTTATGATATATCCTCCTATTGGGATGAGTAAATTTCTCCCCTTGTTAAGAAGTCAATGATTTGATGATCATTTTCAAAGACTTACCAAAATTTTTCTTTATCTAGCATTGATGGTCTAAAAACTAGCTTTACCCTACTTTTCCTCTTTGAGCCATACTCTACAATAGGTGCATAGTTTGTGTCTTAACCAGCAAGTGCATCTACTAGTTCATTTTGTTTTTATGGAATAGCCTTTTTGTTCAAAACCTCAAAGCTCTCCATTACATCCCATATCCTATTATAGTATACCTTTAGATAGTGGTGTTTGCTATTACATTTTTAACCACTTTATTGACAATCAACTCAAATTCATCATATATTATAAGCATTTTAATACCTAGTTTCTCTGCTTGCTTTAATCCAAGGTACAAAGCCTCATATTCGATGATGTTGTTAGTGCAACTCCATGTCAACTTGTAAGAAAAGTTGTTTATCCCTTTAGAGGGAGATACCAATGCAATTCTAGATCCAACACCATTCTTGCATCTAGCTCCATCAAAGTAGAGTTTCCAAAGCTCCGACATGCATAACTCTTGATTTGAAATTGTTGTAATATTTTTGTTCTCTAAGCCTAAGAAGTGATATGTGCTAATTTTGGTTTCTACCAAGGCATTATAATTATTCAAAAAAAATTCATCTTATTTTTTCCAGTTCATCCAAAATGTAACCCAAGGGATAAGCCTCTTCGAATATGGTATTGATGTACTCATCTTCTTCTATCTCCTCAATATGATAAGTGGTAGATTTTTCTAGAACAATTTTAATTTTTTTTTCTTTATGCACGATCATCATGTGAGAATAGTCTAGGTACATGTAACCTCCTAATTTAGCCATGAATTCCTATGAGAGATAGAGGCCAAATTATGTCTCTAAGTTGACCACAACTATTTCTTGTATCATGATAATTTTTGGCACTCTATGGATTGTCATAGGCACATATTTAATTGCTCCCACTATTTTCATAGGAGTACCATCTAACTGTAGTATTTCAAGACATGAGCATGTGTATTCCATGTCCATCAATTTACATATTACTTTAGGCATCACAGTAGTAGCCATTCCAAAATCAATCATGCAATTGTGAACTACCCAACCTTCCATTATCAAATATATGTAGAAAGAAGATGGTCTATTATTCATAGCTCTTGGGCTCATTGAATCTTGAGTGATATTATACTCTAAAACTGGTTGATCTCCTAGGATGACTTTATTTAATGAAGCTCTAAGTAGATCTATCAAACTGGAGATCATCAACGGGTCATACATGCTCACTTTAGGAGTTTTTTAACTCTTCTACTATATTGAAGCTAGGTGCTTCTACTATCTTCTTTTCATTTCTCTTTTTTGGTTCATTGAATCTTCTTCTATATTCCTGTGTAGCCTTAATTCTCTATCTCTTGGTGAGTAAAAATAATTTGAGCTTATCCTACACTTCCTCTTTTGTGTCAAGCAACACTTATTTTACCTTTTGTGACTACTCTAAACTAGAAGGGTTCTTATGCGGTTTTCGCACAACTGGATTTTTTCTAATTCCTTCTAAGTTGGAACTTTCCTAGTCCTAGGCACATTTTGTTCTTTAGGCTTTTGTGACTAAGATAGGACCTTGAAGGGCTCCAAATTCTAGGGATCCACTTGAATTTTCTTTTTGTTAGACCTTGTTAGCATTAAAGTGTATTCCTCTTCTAAAGGATAGTGGGTGAGCATGATCTGCTTTGGCTCCCACAACATATTGACTTGGCCTTTTTGAGATATTTTAGCTTTTTCAGTGGCTAACTATGCATGTTGATGATACATGACATAGGTATCTATGTTGTGGTGACCACTGCAAACTAAAAACCAAGGACATATGGTTCTAAAACTATTAATTCTTGATCTTGATAGTTATTTATAGCGTTTTTAATAGTATTTATACTTGAAGGATTTTTATATTTAGCAACATATGGAAATATTATAGGCTAATATTTTTTTGCTTCTCTTTTCTCAATTTTTGTTACCTTGTTATTGAGCATATTTAATTTAGACAATACCTCTAGCATTATCAATGAATCTTTGGGCTCTGGCACTGGCAGAACTAGCAAAGTAGGCATAAGAGGCAATGCTTTAGGTACAAGAATGGGGACAATTATAGGAAGATAAGGAAATGTGAGGGAAGTTGTTAACAATTCACTTTTATGAGAAGATGAGGTATCTCTTGGAAGTCTGGCATTACTACTCTCTGAGGAAGCATTCCCATAGAAATAAAAGTATTTGTAGCTATTAGTGAGCAGAAATGGTGTTCTATAAAAGGTCTAAATCTATCCACTAATGTTCATTCAAGAGTTTGTAAACTTGTGAGTGTCATGCATATTATATATCTCTAGTATGGGGGATGAGTCCCCTTGTACCTAACATTTTGGTGGGGGATTGGTTTGTTTGTGTATTTGTAGTTCAACCAAACTCAATAAAAACTAAAAATTTAAACAAAGCAGATAAATAAACATGTAGGAAAATAAATGCATACAATAAATTAACACACTTGCAAAATTAAAATAACTGAAAGGAAAGCGTCAATTAAAATTATGGAAGGAAAATGTGGGAAATAAACACATGACTAAAAATAAATTGCAAAAAAATAAAAACGACTGAAAATAAATTACGAAAAAATAAACACACGACTTAAAGATAACAAGAAATAATAAAAACTAAAGGAAATAAAGTAGGGGAGGATTAGTTCCTGGAGTGGATCCAAGATCTCATAGATGGTCCGCATGGTTGGTTTCTTAGAAATTAATCCCTTAGTCCACATGAATGAGAAACACTTAAAAAATCAATTGATTAATAATGCAATACAAAATATTAAGAATTCATAGATTGTATTTTCAAAAATGAATTGCATTCTTATACAGAATGTGGTTGATTTATGTTACAATAATAGCATATTCAGAATTCCTAAATTAAATATGATTCATGATTCACTATTATGGATGCATGTGTAGTTGAGATCTTTTGTTGTAGAAAGGTTGGTTGTTCTTCAAAACTAAATTTTGATGGCTAAGAATAATATTCATCAAGAAATTGCAACTGCTTTTATTATTATTTATTTGTAGATCATGTGACCAATGGTAATAATAAATGCATGAAATATAGGAACTATATACTCATTAAACATAGGCACCTACCTGCATCCAGTATGTAGGCACCTATCTACGATAGGGACATAGGCATCTGCCTATGGTGGGGATGTAGGTGCCTTATTGCATTCGAGATGTAGGCATCGTCTAGGATGTAGGTATCTCCTTTTCTTGTCATGGTCACTTTTTGAATGCCTTCATCCTTCTAAAATATTATTCTTTTCACATAGTGTAAGGTCTGAATGGGACCTTGACTTGAAAATGTAATATAATTAGTAAAAACCTATAGCTACACACACATTTAACTAAAAACACCAATTAAGTATAAGTACCACAATTTTTATTAATTATAAGCAAAATTTATACAAAAATACATCTCTAATGCTAATTAAACTAGTAATGATGCCCTCACAAATATAAATAAAATGAGTATTTTTTGTGCTCATCATACCCCCATGCCTAATATTTGACATGTCCTCATGTCACATTCCCCCGGTATATTTTGTTGGATTGCACTTTCCTCGGGCTTGGGCATTGTCCCCTTATATATATATATATATATATTTATATATTTAACTCATTTACTACCTTGATTCTATTATTTTGGAACACTTGGT
Organism: Wollemia nobilis; assembly: GCA_028583015.1. Lineage (NCBI taxonomy): Eukaryota > Viridiplantae > Streptophyta > Pinopsida > Araucariales > Araucariaceae > Wollemia > Wollemia nobilis. The sequence continues at coordinate 3,664,670 of JAQPPZ010001870.1, forward strand.
GATGGGTACCAAGCAAGGGTGATCCTTCCCCATTATTTTTGCTTACTACCATAAAAGTGATCCTTGGTCAGGGGCACTACTTCTTCAATAGTCATATTTTTCCAAGGTATGTCTGTGATGTGTCGGCAAGCTGAGCTTTCAGTAGAACTGTTAACTATGGATCCCCTATCTCTTCCTTTGATTCCTCAAGATCTGACAGCAGAGTTTGGTATGCATATATATATATATATATATATATATATATATATATATATATATATATATATATACATATATTATTTGGCCACATGAGCCCTATTCCGAATAGTCCACTTCGAAAGAATATTTCTAATAGTGGTGGTGCTATTAGGAACAGGAGGAAAGGACATACGTCAACATGGATGAGCATTTATTTTACTTGGGCTATGATTTTTGGGTGTACACAGATGGTTTGACCCTCTTTTAACCTGATTCCTAGCCCATCATGTGGCCTTGGCCTACTGCTCATTTTCTTTGTACATTAATTTACACAATCCTATCCCCTATGGATGATGCAAACTCATGAGCCATGATACATTATTGGCTAACTAACTATACTACAATAGTCTAACCATCCCATAGACTTGAATTGTTCTTGTACTACACATGTTACTGTCATGAGATCAATAGGTTCATTCCTTTTTTGGGTATAGTTATTGGATTGTCCTGGTTTCTATGCTCATTTCTTTATTTCGCTATATATATTTTTAATAATATTTAATTTGAGAAATTATGATACTGGGTAGTACAAGAGGAGTGAATAATGGACCCTAGAATTAACATGGGGCCCATGAGGGAAAATAGCCAATGGAAACCACACATGGAGAAAATACCACACTCACCACCATTATCCCATATTTATCCCATGATGGCCATCATGGTGGTATATAAAGCACAATACACACATAGAGCTTTGCAAATTGGGAAGTAGGATTTTGGGTGAAATTTCCAAGTGGAAGCACATGAACCATGACCCAACCCCTCAAATGAGCGAATCATGGCCCAACAATATGCTCCATCCTCTACCGTGGTAGCATCACTCAATGTTGGTGAGTGTGAAATTTTCTAATGTGTGGTTTCCATTGGCTATTTTCCCTCATGGGCCCCATGTTAATTCTAAGTTCCATTATTTGCTCCTCCCGTACTACCCAGTCTCATAATTTCTCAAATAAAAATAATTATTAAAAATAACTTGAGCAACGTTGCAAGAGTCTTGAGCCATTATCCCACATTTATCCCATGATGGCCCTCATGGTGGTATATAAAGCACAACACCCACATAGAGCTTTGCAAATTGGGAAGTAGGATTTTGGGTGAAATGCCCAAGTGGAAGCACATGAACCATGACCCAGCCCCTCAAACAAGCAAATCATGGCCCAACAATATGCTCCATCCTCTCCCATGGGATCATCGCTCAATGGTGGTGAGTATGGAATTTTTCCATGTGTGGTTTCCATTGGATGTTTTCCCTCATGGACCCCATATTAATTCTAGGTTCAATTATTTGATCCTCTTGTACTGCCCAATCTCATAATTTATCAAATAAAAAATATATATTAAAAAATAACTTGAGCAACGTTGTGTCAGTCTTGATCCATTATCCCATATTTATCCCATGATGGCCCTCATGGTGGTATATAAAGCACAACATCCACATAGAGCTTTGCAAATTATGAAGTAGGCTTTTGGATGAAATGCCCAAGTGGAAGCACGTGAACCATGACCCAAACCCTCAAACGAACGAATCATGGCCCAACAATATGCTCCATCCTCTCCCATGGGAGCATAGCTCAATGGTGGTGAGTGTGGAATTTTCCCATGTGTGGTTTCCATTGGATGTTTTTCCTCATGGGTCCCATTTTAATTCTAAGGTCCATTATTTGCTCCTCCCATACTGCCTAGTCTCAAAATTTCTCAAATATAAAATTATTAAAAAATAACTTGAGCAACAACACGAGAGTCTTGAGCCATTATTCCACATTTATCCCATGATGGACCTCATGGTGGTATATAAAGCACAACATCCACATAGAGATTTGAAAATAAAGAAGCAGGCTTTTGGGTGAAATGCCCAAGTGGAAGCATGTGAACCATGACCCAACCCCTCAAACGAGTGAATCATGGCCCAACAATATGCTCCATCCTATCCCATGGGAGCATCGATCAATGGTGGTGAGTGTGGAATTTTCCAAGTGTGGTTTCCATTGGCTATTTTCTCTCATGGATCCCATGTTAATTCTAAGGTCCATTATTTTTTCCTCCCGTACTACCCTGTCTCATAATTTCTCAATTAAAAAAAAGTATTAAAAAATAACTTGAGCAACGTTGCGAGAGTCTTAATCCATTATCCCACATTTATCCCACAATGGCCCTCATGGTGGTATATAAATTACAACACCCACATAGATCTTTGAAAATTGGGAAGTAGGCTTTTGGGTGAAATGCCCAAGTGGAAGCACGCGAACAATGACCCAACCCCTCAAACGAGCGAATCATGGCCTAATAATAGGCTCCATCCTCTCCCATGGGAGCATCATTCAATGGTGGTGAGTGTGGAATTTTCCCATGTAAGGTTTCCATTGGCTATTTTCCATCATGGAACCCATGTTAATTCTAAGTTCCATTATTTTCTCCTTCGGTACTGCCCAGTCTTATAATTTCTTAAATAAAAAATAATAATTAAAAAATAACTTAAGAAACATTACGAGAGTCTTGATCCATTATCCCACATTTATCCCACAATGGTCCTCATGATGGTATATAAAGCACAACACCCACATAGATATTTTTAAATCAAGAATCAGGTTTTTGGGTGAAATGCCCAAGTGGAAGCACGTGAACCATGACCCAGCCCCTCAAACGAGTGAATCATGACCCAGCAATATGCTTCATCCTCTCCCATGGGAGCATCGCTCAGTGGTGGTGAGTGTGGAATTTTTCCATGTGTGGTTTCCATTGGTTATTTTCCCTTATGGGCCCCATGTTAATTCTAAGGTCCATTATTTTCTCCTCCTGTATGCTAGTCTCATAATTTCTCAAATAAAAAAATTATTAAAATATAACTTGAGTTGCAAGAGTCTTGAGCCACTATCCCACATTTATCCCACAATGACCCTCATGGTGGTATATAAAGCACAAAATCCACATAGAGCTTTGCAAATTAGGAAGCAGGCTTTTGGGTGAAATACCCAAGTGGAAGCACATGAACCATGACCCAGCCCCTCAAATGATCGAATCATGACCCAGTAATATGCTCTATCCTCTCTCGTGGGAGCATTGCTCAATGGTGGTGAGTGTGTAATTTTCCCATGTGTTGTTTCCATTGGTTGTTTTCCCTCATGGGCCTCATTTTAATTGTAAGGTCCATTATTTGCTCCTCATGTACTTCCTAGTCTCATTCTCAAATAAAAAAATTATTAAAAAATAACTTGAGCAATGTTGTGAGAGTCTTGAGCCATTATCCACATTTATCCCATGATGATCCTCATGGTGGTATATAAATCACAACACCCACATAAAGCTTTGTAAATCATAAAGCAGGATTTTGGGTGAAATGCCCAAGTGGAAGCACGTGAACCATGACCCATCCCCTCAAACGAGTGAATCATTGCCTAGAAAAATGCTCCATCCTCTCCCCTGGGAGCATCACTCAATGGTTGTGAGTGTGGAATTTTCCCATGTGTGGTTTTCATTGGATTTTTTCCTCATGGACCCCATGTTAATTCTAAGGTCCATTATTTGCTCCTCTACTGCACAGTCTCATAATTTCTCAAATTAAAAAAAAAAATTATTAAAAAATAACTTGAGCAATGCTGGGAGAGTCTTGAGTCATTATTCCACATTTATCCCATGATGGCCCTCATGGTGGTGTATAAATCACAACACCCACATAGAGCTTTGCAAATTGGGAAGCAAGATTTTGGGTGAAATTCCCAAGTGGAAACACATGAACTATGATCCAACCCCTCAAACAAGTGAATCATGGTCCATCAATATGCTCCATCCTCTCCTGTGGGAGCATCGCTCAATGATGGTGAGTGTGGAATTTTCCCATGTGTGGTTTCCATTGGCTGTTTTCCCTCATGGGCCCCATGTTAATTCTAAGGTCTATTATTTGCTCCTCTTGTACTGCCCAATCCCATAATTTCTCAAATAAAAAATATATATAAATAGATATATAGGACTACACCTAGATGATATCATGTCATAGTAGGTGCTTTCTCCCACTATTAAATAATATTACTACAACCTAGCAATTTATTTTAGATGCATGATTGGGTGTATCAATATCTGTTTGCAATTCTTCTCATGCCTAGTGTTAACATAGAAATGATTTATGTATAAATGTGCATATAATTAAAAGAAATAATAGTATTTACCTGGGTTTAGTTTATAGAACATGGTTTTTATAACATCTAGTGGTGCAACTTGATTGATCGATGTGTTTATTACAGTGTATCAGTGAATTGATGACTTGCGCTTGTCCTTGTGTTGAATGATCTATTGAAGGTGATTTTTTATTATTGGGTATTGCATAATTATGAGTTTTGAGGTCTCATGCTAAAAATGAAAAATATTAGTTATTTATCATGGGAAGATACACTTCCTTGTTGGAACTTTAAATTAGGTGTACTCCACTATTAACATCTTGGGAGTAGGCGTATTTTTTTTCAAGAATTGGAAAGTAGGTATACTCTATCTGTCAAAAAGGAGGTATCTTCATTTTTGCATGGATGTAGGCACTACCTTTCTGGTGGAAAGTAGGAACCTATGGTTCTATTGTGAAAGTAGGCACCACCCTCTTGGTGGAAAGTAGGTATCTTTGCTGCTTCTAGATATAGGTACCATCCTCTTGGTGGGAAGTAGGCACCCTTGTGTTGGCTCGAATATAGGCGCCATATTCCTGGTGGGAAGTAGGTGTCTCTATACTAGTATGGATATAGGCACAACCCTCTTGGTGGGAAATAGGCACCTCTAAGTTGACTTGAATATAGGCACCACACTCCTTGTGGAAATTAGGCAACTTTATGTTAGCCTGAATACAAGCACCGCCCTCCAAGTGGGAAGTAGGCACATGTATACTGACTTGGATATAGACATCGCCATCCTGGTGGGAAGTAGGCTCCTTCTCCACATCACTATACTCCTAAAAGTGGGAAAAAAATAGGGTGGCATAAATTTTTCCTAATACACCCAGTTGCCTCAGTTGCCTCAGATGCTTACAATCTACAACAGGTTCCATGCGACCCTATAAAACAAAAATGATAATAAAAGAAAACATATTCTAACATTGTTAAGCAAAATAATTTCCATGCCTTATTTCATATTTTTATTATTATTATTATTATTATTATATATATATTATTTATTTTTTGTGAATGCATTCATGTTCATCATGTTGTTGAGAATGACTATGAAGATGGAGTTCCCTTCATACCTACAACTGCACTACTCTTACACTCGCTTGAGTGTAAGAGCCTTGTTCCTCATGGGAGGTAAGTGCCTCCTTTTTTCTTCCTCTTATATATATATATATATATATATATGTGTGTGTGTGTGTGTGTGTGTGTGTGTGTGTGTGTGTGTGTGTGTGTGTGTGTGTGTGTGTGTGTGTGTGTGTGTGTTAATATTAAGGAAAGCAATATGGAGTGGCTCTTGCTTGATAGGACCAGATGCCTACAGTCTACAATGATTCTCATGTTGTCCTACAAAACAAAAATAAAAAAGAAAAACCCAAACTAAAAAACGCTTTTTTAATGTTGAACGTTGTAGTAGCACTCATCATGTTTTTGGTGGTAACATTGAATATGGGGTATCCCCCATGCCTACAACTGATATAGATTTTGGAATTTTGGGCGGGTATTAGTCTATGTCAAAAACTTGATACAACTAAGTCTTCATTTGTCCCATCCCCTACTTCATCAAGTGTCATGATATGTTGCATCATGGGAAGAGCATCATCCTCTATGACCTTGAAACTAGGCTCATCCAATATATTGGCAAATTGTGCAGGCGAGTAGATGACTAATGTTTTGTATTCTTTTCATTAAATATTGTCATTTTTTCCATTCTACAATTAATCATTAAAATTGAGATTTTTGGATTGAGATATTTAGGGTGGTAGGTGTTTTCTAATATTAAATCAATGAGTTGACCTATCACCTTCACTATTTTTGGTTGTGGATTTCATCTCGGTCTCTTGAGGTATAACTCCCTAATGGATTTTGTGTAAATAGACACATCCCTAATAGTTTGATACAAGGGAATAGTAATATTTTTCAACTCTTTCATAATATCAAACTCGGGTTGTATCTTCTTTTTGGTTAACCTTTTGGGATATAGTGGAATTTCTTTATTGTTTGAATATTCAACAGCATGACTTTCTTTTATTTCTTCTTTCTCCACTACCAAAGGTGCTTGTTATAATTATACCTCTTTATTTGACCTAAGCTGCATAATACTAATATGGTACATCGAGCTCATTTCCACATCTACCTGATAAGCTGGTGAATTTAATTTTTTACCGCTAGGATTCGATTCTAGTTGTACTAGCAATTGTTATGGCCTTGTAGTAGGTGGAGTCGGTAAGTTGGGATGTATTAGTGATTGTGTCTATGGAGGTGGTGCCCATATGTTAAAATTCTTCCATTGTGTTTTAGGTTGTTTGTATAGGCCCCACAAATTTGGCATACATTGAGGAGGATTTTGGACCAGATTCACCCAAGGTGGTTGGTCCCACCAACCCATATTGGATGGTTGGGTTTTTCCTTGATTCATGAAATTTAGGGCACTGTATGGGGTTGCTACTCTTGGAATTCTATCCCATATTAGGACTATTACCAATTTTGTTTATTACTCATGAAGTAGGTTTCTACTTCTTCTGGGTCTTCCTTTATGGTTGTTATTTTTAGATACAACTTGGTCTTATGATTTAGGTGATAGATTCCAAAGACTCTCACTTTGCTTTATGAACATTAATTCTTTTCATGTTTTTTCTACACCTTGGATAGAAAGAGGTAAACATCACTTCTATTTCTTTCTTCTTATTTTGTAACTAGAATGTGTCTGATTATAAAGAAAGAGATGATAAAATATAACTCTTCATACCTTCAAGCAATGTTCCTATTTCTTTCATGATTATGGAGGCTATTATTCCTTACGTTGGCAGTTTTCCTTTTCTCCTAGAATAATTATAGCATGACTATTGAATTTTCCTCATCAATATCATCAGCCTGGTCATGGTTATAGTATGATTCACTAACTTATTCTATATAATAAGTTTTTGTGCTAAGGTTACTCAAGTAGAGCGGGTTTTCTTTTTGATATATATTTTTGGAGTAGCCTGAGTTTGAGGTTATAATGTGATTTCTATTCTCTTAGTAACTCATTCGTTGGGTCTTCTAGGCCTTTGGTGGACTCATGCTTCTTAAGTAGGGGATATATAGGAAAGGTATTTTGATCATTCACTTTTAGGTTGATTAACCTGTGGATCCTAGCACTACAGTTTTGGCACTCCCCGATAATGGCACCAAAATGGTGAGTAGATATGGTGTTCTATAAAAGGACTAAATTTGTCTACTCATGTCAATCCTAGAGCTTGTAAAATTGTGAGTGTCATGCATAATATATATCTGTAGCATGGGGTATGAGTCTCTCTATACCTAAAATTTCAGTCGGGGATTGGTTTATTCATGTATTTTCAGTTCAACCAAACCCAATAAAAACTAAAGATTTAAATAAATCAAATAAATAAACGTGCAAGATATAAATGTGTAAATAAATTAACACACTTGCAAAATTAAAATAATTGAAATGAAAATTGAATTAAAATTATGGAATGAAAATTTAGGAAATAAACACACGACTAAAAATAAATTATAGAAAAATAAACACATGATTAAAAATAAATTATGGAAAAATAAACACGTGACTTAAATATAATAGGAAATAATAAAAACTAAAGGAAATAAAGTAGGGTAGGATTACTATCTGGAGTGGGCCCAAGCTCCCGTAGATGATCTACCTGGTTGGTTACTTATAATTTTATCCTTTAGTTCATGCGAATGAGAAACACTTGAAAAATTAATTGATTAATAATGCAGTATAAAATATTAAGAATTTGTGAATTGAATTTTTAGAAATGGCCCGCATTCTTATACAAAACATGATCGATTTATGTTACAATAATAGCATATTTAGAATTCCTAAATTAAATATGAATCATGATTCACTATTATGTATGTGTGTGCATTTGATATTTTTGTCGTAGAATGGTTGGTCATCCTTCAAAATTGGATGTTCATGGTTAAGAATAATATTCATCAAGAAATTTCAACCACTTTTATTGTTATTTCTTTTGATATCATGTGGTCAATGGTAAATAATCAATGCACGAAATATAGGTGTTATATTATGGCTAAGCACCTACCTATGTCCAAGATGTAGGTACCTACCTGCGATCGAGATGTAGGCATCTGCCTACAATCAGGATGTAGGCACCTGCCTGGGATGTAGGCACCTTCTTGTGTCCAGGATGTAGGAATAATCTGGTATGTAGGCACATCCTTCACTCATCATGATCACCTTTAAAATGCCTTCATACTTCTAAAATAATATTCTTTTCACACAATTTCATGTTTGAATGTGACCTTGACTTGAAAATGTAAAAGAATTAGTAAAAACTTGTAGCTACACACACATTTAGCTAAAAACACCAATCGAGTATAAGTACCAAATTTTATATTAATTATAAGCAAAATTTATACAAAAATACATCTCTAATGCTAATTAAACTAGTAATGGTGCCCTCACAAATATAAATAAAATGAGCATTTTTTTTGCTCATCAGCTATAATAGCATCTTGATAAACTTGAGGAAAATCAACTATATTTGAGTACTGGGTTTGCAATCCCAAATAAGGGTCTTACACTCATATATAATAGATGTATACTGAAGGACCTGGTGACCTGATATTTTAAGGGATTCTTTTCTAGGTTATGTTAAATCTAAGATTAAAATCAGTAATTATTTACTAAGGATGACGTTGTATGGCAGTAAACTGGATAAAAAATGAAAAGGGATCTTCTAGCTCATTAATTTTTTCCATGAATGGTCTATCCAGTTCATCCCATTAATGGATGTTATTATCTTCTAGATTTTGATAATATATAAGTATTTTCTCTCGAAAGGACATGGCAATAAATCTGACCATAACGTATTCATTTCTTATATTATGGATCATTGTTAATGATACCCAATCTTGACAATACTCATAGGTGGTTTTACTTGAGCCATCATAAGTAGGAAGATCTTTAGGCATAGTCTATGGAATATCATTAACATTAGCTAGACCTATGCATCTAGTGGTATTTTAATTGCACAAATTGGAAAACATAATTAGAGGTGGCATTGTAAGGGAAAATGAAGAGGATCTTAGTGATAGAAGAGGGAATAAAAAGTGTCACGAAAATCATGGAGATTAACCAGGTACTTTGGAAAGGGATTATCTAAGAAACTAAAGGACTTTTCTAGGTGCTTAAGTATATTGACAGATTCTCTTTCTTAAATACTAGGATAAAAAAAGCTCGACTAGATCAAAAAGACAACTATATTTGATTTTGAGACACAAATATTCTAAACCACCATAGTCCACATTGACCCCCAAAAATGGATTATAACAAGATTCAATAACAAATATACTATAACCCATAGAATAATGGAAGTCCTAAGTGGCCAACGTGTTGTAGATTAGTGCAATGAGCAATTCAAATACATAGCCTAGAGGGTACAATATTAGAAGGAGCATGTCTTCTTATTAGTATAAATTGTCCTTCCTTCCACTTGGGCTTTTGATGATGAACCTATCATTGAATAGGAGTACTAGTAGTGGTTCACCCAATAGGTAAATATTCTAGTGCCATCAGACTCATCCTTTGATAATAAGGTGGACCAAGATATGAGATCTATAGTCAATATTAAAATACTTCTCTTGAATATTAAGAGTGATTTCACCTAATTTTATGGAGGAATTGGGTAAACTAGAGAAGGGTTGCTTGCAAATCACCTAGCTAAAGTTGCCTTCTAAAGAATAATGGATGGAAGTTTTTAGGGCTATGAACAAACTTCAATCATGACACTATGCCCAAATGATAAGGATACTTATTTTGGTATCTTCATTTGCAGTAAGTTGGGAATCCCTTGTGATCCACCATAACTATAGTAAATTTCAATACATACAATTCCTAGTGATGAGTTCCCACTCAAACAAAATTTTTACAAGGGGCCAATACAAGAGGAGCATAGCACTATGACAACTAGATACTTGGATGAGATATTGAGCCAAAAGCCACTACCAAAATGTAGTAACTAAATAACTAAAAATTAAGAGGTGGAAGAAAGTAAAAATAGAGGGTCAACAATATCTCAATAACTGCACTATGTATAAGGTTATTATTATCGAAGACCCAAACTAGGACTAGGCTAGACAAGCATAAACTAAATTTGATAAAGGGTTCAACATAGTAGTGATCCAGGAATCATGTAAACACAAATATGAGGCCCATGCAATCAGGAATAACCTAAGGATTGGAAAATGGGTTTCCCCAGTAAGTGAAGGCCAATATTATGAGGTCCATCTAGGCTCAAATTTCTAGAAGGAGAGAAGCTCATTAATGCTCCATTTGGAGAGATCCACCCCCACTTGCAAAGAATTTATGATGACTAGACCTTGAATTATCTCCAAATATTCTAGTAAGTGAATGCAATATATTTCCTCAAACCCAACAGCCTAGAAGGACACCAAAGTTCTTGCTCATAGCATTTCAAATTTTAAGATAAACTATATAAACAATCAATTGTTGTATCTAAAGGTGAAGGAAGAGTTGTATTTTTCTATTACCTAACCTTATTTATATTCTTCACTAACTTTTTCTTCTATGTATTGATGTGGACTCAAGCCTTGAGTTAACTCATATACATGCCTTCAAGCCTTTTTTTTTTCTAGTATATATAAATGAGAACTTTCAAACATATTTATAAAAGAGCTATAACTATTTGCATTATATCATGGTATTTGTATGTATGCAAATTTGTATGAGGATTTGTGACTAGTATCTATCTTAGTCTTTGTGCAAATTTCATGAGTAAGAGATTTGTCATTCTAAAATTGTGTTTATTCTTGTTGGTATGATTGATACATGTGTTTATTTATTCCATCAATAAACAAAGGGCCCTTATGATTTTGGTGTATTTCCACCTATAGTATTTTATGTTCCTTCTCATTTATTTTTTCCTATAATTACTCAATAGCCTAGGAGTAAATTAGAATTTGAGCATCAAGATCACATCTAAATGAGAAGAAAATTTTGACAAAGTCCTAAAGGTCATCCCTAGAGCCACGTCCCACAATCCCCAGACTTATTTATTGTACACTCCATGTGAGGTGTGAGCATCAATGCACCCCAAAACCATAGCAAGTGGTCATTATGCCTAGAGTGTGAAACCCAAACGGTTTCCAAAAAAAACTCTAAAGCATATGGCAAGTCTTGTCTTCTAATTCTATATAAAATTTCATTATAAAATCTATGGATTACTACTTTAGACTATACTAGTATGCCTAGGTTATATATTTTACTCCATTGTTTACTTCTAGATATTGTGTCAAAAGATTTCTTGAAGTACAAAAAACAATAATAGGTTTCTTCTCTTCTGTTTTATTTTTTAATGGTATGTCTCAACATAATGCCATGGTCTATTATTGACTATTTTGGTATTAAAAAATTTTGTGCTTTTGGGATGTTTACTTGTTCTTCTAACCATTCACTAATTCTACTCTCACCCATGATTCTAGATAGTTTTTAAATGCACGATTGACCATAATAGTTTTAGTAATTTGAAATATTATTTATGTTTCCAATTTTTTACCATAAATTTTTGACGTAATTTTGGTACATAAGATATTAAATAAGCATGAAACTCCACTTAAAATATTCAATATTCCATAAGATATTTGTAGCACCCTAAAATTGGCACAGTAAAATTACAATAATTACATTCACCTTAGTAAATAATTTAAAATTCAAATTTAACCTCCCAAACCGCCCGTTAACCGTCGAGAAATCCGTTTCCCCTTTTTCGTGCCATTTTTAGAGGTTGTTTTGACCGTTTGACGATATCGTCGCCGATCAGACGATATCGCCCTGGATTTGACGATTTCGTCCGGACTAGGACGTCCGAGACGATCTTGTCGCAAAACTGATTTTGCAAAGTTAGCTTCTGTTCCAACGGGTCTCCAATCCGGGCAGAAGCGTGTCTGCACCGTTGGGACCCTCCCCATTGGAGATCTCCCAAATTGGGATGATCTCCAACCTCCTAACTACTCCCCTAAGCCTATTTAATCCTAAGCTATCCCTTTAGCACCCCCCTGGTTGAAATTCTCTGCAAGTTAACTCCATTTACGTTAAATCATCCCTATTCTTCATTTGCACTAGTTCCATATCAATTTTGTTGCAGGTACATCACTGTTTTTCAGCCGGAGCCAGCACACATCGTCGCCGACGAACCTGTTCAGATCGGAGGCGAACCTGGCGAATTCGAGATGATTTCGTACTGATGCGAGATGATCTCGACTGCAATCCATATTGAGGCAATCAGTGCCTGAAGTTTGCACTTCTCAACCTTGTTTCTGCTGTTTTATTCTGCAAATTAGATAATTTATTCAGTGTTTACGTTATTTTGCATTTGGAGTTCACCCATTTAGATTAAGTGCATAATTAAATCCTAATTATCATCTAATTAGCACGATTCATTTCTGTCTCTGTGTTTAAGTTTCAGTTTGATAACATTGCTGCCATTTTATATCATTTCCCTCTGTTAGCACTGTAGTATTTTTTGTATTTTGCATCTGTTTTCGGTTTTGCAGGTCTCTGACGAATTCGTCAGATCTCAGATGATCTTGTCTGATTGCAGATGATTCTGTCAAATTTTAGACGATCCAGACTGCTTCAACATCAGAATCTTCTTCAGACATCCGGATCAGGTATTCCTCATTTGCATTCTGTAATCTCTCTATTTTTTGTCTTTAAATTTGTTTTCTGTATTCATGGAATTTGCATTTTCATGTAGATTAATCTAGATTCATTCGGCCAAACCTAGGATATGAATGCTTAAGGTTAAAAACGAACACATTTAAACACATTCCAAAACCTAGGCGTGGAAGCTGCCATTAAATGTTTCCTGGTGAACCCACCATCCATCAAAAAATCATCAAAATACACCTCCCTTGAGAGGCGGGACCTTCGCAAAGTCCTCTCAGTCCGAGGTACCGCGCCATCCTTTTCCCATCCTCCTTCCGGGCACGGATCCAATAGCCTCGAAGGTAAGGATGCGAAAAATTTGGAGCGATACATTTTGGTGAACCCGACGTGAATGCATCGTAAACCTTTTGAAAACAAAACAAAACAAAAACAAAAAAATATATATGTATACAAGAAAAACAAAAACAAAATCATCATATCAAGTTTTTATGTTTTAGATTCAACTCTAAATAGTAGATGCTAAGTATCACTTTTAGAAGTACTAAAGAAACCATGAGTTTTTACTCAAATCAATATGAGCCCATTAGTAATGTTGGAAGAATTCAGCCAAATACATTTGTTGATTATGACCAACCTCATCCCTATTCAACACCACCTCCATCACACTTTTCTCATTTTTCATCCATAACCCAACAAAACAATCCCTTTTCCAATCCTCTTCATAACGATATTATCTATTCTCCCATATATCCATATTATGTCTATCAACCCACATATAATCCTCCTCCACCTTTTCAATATTCTTCTTTCAATACAACACATCCATTTCAACAAGAAAATACTTATTCTTCCAATTCTACCATGCACTCACCTCATACTTCGCAATCTTCCTGTCATCATTCTACCCATAATAAAGAAAGTAGAGGTGAGAAACCATTAGGCCCTTTTATGACGAAATTCCTAAGGCATTTATCAAAAACCTCTCAAAAACCTTCATCACGTAAATTTACTAAGCTCAATCAACCAATGGATATAATTCTCAAGTATTTACTTGACACAAATAAGATTGAACTCCCTTCCATAAGACAACTTGATACCACAGCAGATTGGTTTAAACCTGAGCTACATTGTGAATATCATAGAGTAGATGGACATATGACACAAAATTGTAAAGATTTAAGATGTGCAATTCAAGATTTGATTGATAAGGGTCTTTTTAATATAAAGGAATTACAATCTACAACTGACTATAAATCTTCAGTAAACAATCAAACCCCTACACAACAAATACCAATAATCAATCAAGACATGGGGATCTCCCAAGAACCCCTATTCAATTATCAACAACAAGAAACCAATCAAATATTGCATGTTAATGTGTCCCATCATGATGATATTATTAATATTGTAACAAAAACTACAAATGAGCAACCTCAAGTTCAATCAACTCAATCCGATATTCAAGATATGGATTCCTCATTTGACCAACCTTCAAAACTATCTTTGGCTCTAGAGAATGATCCAAAATGGAATGTAAGCATAGAAAGCTCATCTTTAGAATCAAAATCTCAATCTGAAATCCACTTTGATAGCCAACAACAAGTGATTAATCCTCAAGCAAAGATATCCCTTTTAGAAGTATTACAAATTTCTCACAAGGAAATTTTGTTCAAAATACCTAGCCAACAATTTGTTCCTCATCATATTTTCTCTAAGAACATAATTAATGGTGTAAACCCTCTTGAGGTTAACCATATTTCATTCTATGATGAGGATATTCCTTCCTCTACTCCACAAGAAGACCCCTATCTTTACATTATCGGATCTAGTAAAGAAACACCTGTTAGAACTATCATGGTAGATAATGACTCCTCTCTTAATTTATGCACTTATCAATTATTCCAAAAGCTCAAAACAAAGGAAGAAGATCTTAATGAATCAAATGTTATTATAAAATCTTTTAACAATGAAATTCAAGAAGCTCAAGGTACTATAATTCTTCCCTTTAATATTGGATCCAAGATCCTGGATATTTTATTCTATGTAGGATATTGTCCTTCACCTTACAACCTATTTCTCCAGAGTCCTTGGATTCATACGATGAGGGTTTTCCCTTCCACTCTTCACCAATGTTTGAAGTTTGAACTTGCAAATAAAATTGTTACCATACATGGTGACCCAACACCATTTGAAGAATATTTAACGATTGAAACATCAAGTTCTATACATTCTCTATTATCACAATTATCTTCTATCCATCACTTTTCTTCATTCATATATGATCATCCTTGTTTACCAAATAACATCCATGCATATCTTTCACATATACTTTCTCCATCTTATCAAAACTTGGAATATAATAATAAGAATGAAGAACTTTCTTATCTTTCTGATATTTTATTTTGTAACATGATTAATTTTCCACATATAAAAGTCAAATCTTTTGCTACATTATTCTACATTATAACAAAGCTTTTGTTATCACTACCTTTTATTCATCATCTTCTATTCTTACCTTCACCTCAACTAGATTATCCTTCAAAACCTCCTTTGATTTTGAAACAACCTTAGACATGCTATACTCACATAACCTTGTATAGTGTATATAGATCATCTTGTATATACCACCAATTTCAATTCATAAATTAAAATCAAAATACAAAAAAAAAATCAAAATCCTCAAAATCTTCAAAAAAATACTAATGCAACTAAGGACCTTAAAGGTAAATTTGAGCCCAACTGGCTTGGACCATACATTATTACTGCTAAATTTGAATCAGGAGCATATAAATTATCTACCTTAGATGGTAAAGAACTTAAAGAACCCATGAATATTTTGCATCTTAAACGTTACTATGCATAAATTTGGTCGTTTCATCCTTGTATATAATTGTTTTCAAAAAATTTATCTTATATTTCTTTCAAATTTATAAAAATCCAAAAACATCAAAAATATTCATAATCATCCAAAATCTTCAAAAACTATCTATTGCATTTATTTAAAGCACTTGTTAAGTTCTTTTTGCTCAAAAACAAAAATAAAACCAAAAATCAAAATAATGATAAAAATATAATAACAACTATATGCTTGACTCTTTCGAAACCAAAACAAAATAAAGAAGAAAGAGAGAGTCAACATTCTCAAAAACTTCTCAAAAAGTCGTTTATATATATTTTCTTACAATTATTGCAGTTATATGTTTCAAATTATTTTTGGATAAATTAGCATTTATTTGGAATCCCTCACTTGCACACTCACAACAATAAATATCTTGATTTTATCTGGCATGATTACTAATCTCTCTTATATCAAAGTTCACAAAATTCAATTAAATAAAGTTTGAGCATAGAGAATTGATCTTGTTATTTACTTAAACCAAGCACATCTTTTCACAATAAAATGATTATATTTGTAATTTCCATGTTTTGCTACATAGTAGAACTGATTTCTTGAGCGAAAAGTTTCCCCTGCTATCCTATCATGCACATGGTCTAGAATATTTGAGAATTGGCAAAAGGACAAGCTCACCCCTACCCAGAATAAAAATCCCTTGCTCTACAGCTAATCCGAGCAAGTATCCCTAGCACAAAAAAAAAAAAAAAAGTTCAAGAAAGAAAAAAGAGAAAAGAAAAATGTTATTTCAGCAATGTTCCAAGCATTATCAAGCAAAAGAAATACAAAAAGAAAAATAAGCAAAGTTCAAAAGAAAGCAAGAAAGCAATAAAATCCCTTCCCTACCCTTTGAAAAGAAAAGAAGGGTTGATGAGCTTGAATCCTTGGAATTCTCAATTATTCGAAAACTGTGAGGTAAGCCCCATAACAGGTGGTTTGTGCCCAACCCGCTTGGCCTTGGGTAACTCCTAGCGTGGTGATATGTCCGTCACATTAGCGACCTTCTTTTGTACAGACCTATGTCCGCTTATGGATTAGCTAGCTCTTGATAATCCGACCTACATAGTAGTCTAGTATGGTTATATGCATCTACATCATGGTTAATGAACACTTATTTGGTTTCTTCAAATCACTTGTATCATATTATCTTGCTCAAAACTGGTACATGAACAATGCAATTGCACACACATTTGTATTTGAGAGATTTTGTGTATCATTATGATAAATCAAGATCGGAAATGAATTCACATATGCACATGGGATTCCTTATAAATCTAACTTTTGTCTTCAAAATAATTTGAAATATTATTTTTTGCAACTTGTTTGGAATAAATCAAGTACAGTTGTTTACCATAAAGACAACTATATAATAGAAAAATCAAAAATTTCTTTCAAAATATACAATCAAAACATATATATCTGGTTGACTTTCGCGACGATGGTATAGTTTCAAAACCAAAATTGGAATTTTATGCCTAGCGCAAGTCCTCATTTTCATATTTTCTTGTTCATCAAAAATCAACCATGCAATAAAACTATTTTTTTTTTGGATTTTCGCGATGATGGTATAAGTCTATACCTACATATTCTATGCCTAGCGCAAACCATTCTAACAATTTTTATTCCCCATTTATTAAAAATCATGAAAACCATATGACTTAATTCATTACGTTACACAAATTATGCTTTTCAAAAGCAAACACATTTTCATTATTTCATGTCATTATGTCAACCTTTAATTTTGTAATGATGGTATAATTCCTAACGAATTATCCAAAAATTTTATCACACTTAGGAATTTATGCCTAGCAAAAATCATTTGAACATTATTTCATGCATACTATTTTCATGAAAATCTGAAAACAAACCATCATCATCATCATCATTTGCACTATTGCACCAAAGTCTTAAGACAACCTCTTAAGCACTCTTTTACTTTTAACAATATTTCTATCCTGGGATTAGCTTGACGACCGAGTGAGCAGCGACTCCATGAAATGGTCTATAATAGCGACAATGTCCTTTGAAATTATTGTTAGAAGTCTCTCTTTATCTTTTACCACATTTCATCACAAACAACCAATTTGTCACATCAGATTATTTCATTCAAAATATCACAGACATGACATCAAAATTATAATATTTCCAACGACATAATTACATCCAATTATTAAATCAATCAATCAAACATAAAAGCATCATAAGCATCACATAATACAAGTCATATGATCAAAACTATATATCATATATATATCAACAACATATATACATCATCAAAACTGGATTGGTATGCCACAATCTGTACCTCGGCATACTCAATCCTCTATAAAAATAATAATACAACAATGTCAGTCTGTACAATGTCAGTGCAGCCCTCTAGCCTCGAGAGCCCCTCGAGCTCTCTGCCTCATCTCCTCCCCCGCCCTGAGGTGGACGAGGTGGCCCCATCGCAGTCTATGTAGTCCTCGTCCTCGATCGGGACGTGGTCCTCGATGACCCGATCCTGATCGGATCTGCGATGTTAGCTGGCAGGGGTAGTCTATCCGCCTCTGGCACCAGCTGGAAGTATAGTGTCTGATAAAATGTCAGCTGGGCAATAGCCCGTGTCAACTCCCTAGAGCTCGCCCCTCCGCCCCGTGCCCTGAGGCGTGCAATCTCATCCCGTAGCTGTGACACCTCAGCCCGGTGGCGTGCAGCCTCATCCTGTAGCGTCTGCACCTGAGCCTGGAGACGATCTCTCTCTACCCAGAGAGTAGCCATCTCGCTACTCTCTCCTGTGTCGACACCCTTGCCCTTATCGGGCGATGGTGGCCTCTATGGAGATGGGGGTCTCGCCTCCCTCCTCTCCCTCTCTCTCTGTCGTGGCCGCTCCTGTGCCTGTGGCCTCCTCACCTCTCTCCCGCCGTGACCCTGGGCTGCCTCCATCGCCGCCTGGCGCCGCCTCCCTATCCGATGCACAACCGCATGGATCGGACCTTGTGCCCTCGTCATCCGAGGAGGGCGGATGCCTGCGTACTAGGCATCGTAGCCATCGGCTACTCCTACGTCGTCCCCATCCACTGGCTGGATGGGGGCATCATCCGTGTCCTGGCTCCAGAACCGCTGCATGTCGGGAGCCCCGCTAACCGTAGTGTTATCCCGGATAGTCTAGGAAAACTCATAATCCCTCAGAGATGGGATCCCCTACTGTAGACCGAACTGTCTCAAAACTCGGTCGTACCTATGGAGCTCCACCTCTCCCCTCTCCATCCTCAGCCAGCAAACTCGCCTAACATGAGCCAACTCCTGTCCATCCTCTGCCCACCCTGGATGCTCCCTCCATGGCCTCCAGGTGATCTGGTCCGGGACTAAGTCATCTAGTAGCCTCCGAGACATCGACAGATCTATCCGTCGCTGTGCCCCTCTTCGGAGCCACCAGTAGAAGACTCGGGGCCTCTCCCCGTCAACCCCTGTCAGAGGAAGCCCTATCGGCCTCCGCACCGCAATGTGCTCCCAGCACCAAACCTGTAGTAGCGATGTCATAACCAGACATCGGCCGCCCTTGTACACGACCCCATACAAGATCCTGTACAATCGGCATAAAACAAAACTGCCCCAAGCAAACCTGTAGCCGTGGTCTCTCATGTCGCAGACCACATCCACGAGCATCCATGGCACCCTGCACCCGCTCTGGTGGCACAACAGAAGTCCACCAACTACTCCAGCTAGAACCCGTGTGAGTGTAGATGCCCTAGGCATCTGGCGTAGTGCCTCGATATTAACTTCGCCCTTCTCCAGGGCGAAGCTCGGGTCACCGCACAGTCGTCCCATAGCGCGGCCCTGATTGGCCGTAGGAGTAATGAGTCGTCCTTGTATGGGGATTCTCAAAATCCTCCATACATCCTCCAAAGTGGGAGTCATCTCCCCTGTAGGTAGCCAAAAACATGAAGACCCTGGATACCACCTCTCTGCTAGGGCCGTCAGTAGCCCCATATCTGTAGACACCTGTGGCATTTCTGCCACATGCAGTAAGCCGGCCTGTGCCAGCTGATCCCGCTCTGCCTATGTGAGAGCGGCCAAGTCATCTCTCAACCCTCCGTACTTCCATTCCCTGCTCTTTAGTAATCCTCTCTGCAAACATAAACAACAAAACAACAAACAATCATTAATAACAATTCAAGTAAATAATAATGCAAGTTAAAAATTCAATTTTATGCAATTGATGATATCGCCCACTATTGGACGATATCGTCCCAAATTTGAGCATAATCGTCTTCGATTTCGTAGTTCGAAATCGTCCCTAATTTGACGAAATCGTCCCCCTTTCGACGATTTCGCCTCAGGTGAAATTGCCGAAATTGAGACGATTTCGTCGAAATCGGGACGATTTCGTCCCGACGACGTCGACGGCCCAAAAATGGCCGCGATGCTCAAAAATCATCTAAAAATTACCTACAAAGCATGTAAAGTTAAATTAAAGCATCCTAGATAAGTCTAGACTCTTACCCGTAGACCGCGTCGGACCTCTCGTCGATCCGTGCGTCGTCTCCACCATTTTTGCTTCGTAGCTCCAAAAACTAGAAAATGAACAAGAAAATGAATTAGGGTTTTACCCTATTTTTCTTAATTTTATTCAAAAATAATTTTTTGCTTTTCCGCGTTTTTACCTCAAACGTTCGATTTGGGTAAAAACACGGAGGGGGCACCATAGTAAGTTGTCGTACGATTCGACCAAGAATCGTCGCCTAAAAATGGGAATAATTTTTTGCTTTCTCGTAGATCGAGAAGAACTCATCTTTAACGCATTTTCTTCGAAAAATTCGCTAAAGAGGGGGCAAAATGTAGCACCCTAAAATTGGCGCAAGAAAATTACAATAATTACATTCACCTTAGTAAATAATTTAAAATTCAAATTTAACCTCCCAAACCGCCCGTTAACCGTCGAGAAATCCGTTTCCCCCTTTTTCGTGCCATTTTTAGAGGTTGTTTTGACCGTTTGACGATATCGTCGCCGATCAGACGATATCGCCCTAGATTTGATGATTTCGTCTGGACTAGGACGTCCAGACGATCTTGTCGCAAAACTGATTTTGCAAAGTTAGCTTTTGTTCCAACGGGTCTCCAATCTGGGTAGAAGCGTGTCTGCGCCGTTGGGACCCTCCCCCGTTGGAGATCTCCCAAATTGGGATGATCTCCAACCTCCTAACTACTCCCCTAAGCCTATTTAATCCTAAGCTATCCCTTTAGCACCCCCTTGGTTGAAATTCTCTGCAAGTTAACTCCATTTACGTTAAATCATCCCTATTCTTCATTTGCACTAGTTCCATATCAATTTTGTTGCAGGTACATCACTGTTTTTTAGCCGAAGCGCACCATCGTCCGCCACGACCCTCGAACCTTCAGGAGGCGAACCTCGGCGAATTCGAGATGATTTCGTATCGATGCGAGACGATCTCGACTGCAATCCATATTGAGGCAATCAGTGCTTGAAGTTTGCACTTCTCAACCTTGTTTCTCGTTGTTTTATTCTGCAAATTAGATAATTTATTCAGTGTTTACGTTATTTTGCATTTGGAGTTCACCCATTTAGATTAAGTGCATAATTAAATCCTAATTATCATCTAATTAGCATGATTCATTTCTGGTATTTGTGTTTGAGTTTCAGTTTGATAACATTGCTGCCATTTTATATCATTTCCCTCTCGTTAGCACTGTAGTATTTTTTGTATTTTGCATCTATTTTCGGTTTTGCAGGTCTCTGACGAATTTGTCTGACGAATTCGTTAGATCTCAGATGATCTTGTCTGATTGCAGATGATTCTGTCGAATTTCAGACGATCCAGACTGCTTCAACATCAGAATCTTCTTCAGACATCCGGATCAGGTATTCCTCATTTGCATTCTGTAATCTCTCTATTTTCTGTCTTTAAATTTGTTTTCTCGTATTCATGGAATTTGCATTTTCATGTAGATTAATCTAGATTCATTCGGCCAAACCTAGGATATGAATGCTTAAGGTTAAAAACGAACACATTTAAACACATTCCAAAACCTAGGCGTGGAAGCTGCCGTTAAATGTTTCCTGGTGAACCCACCATCCATCGAAAAATCATCAAAATACACCTCCCTTGAGAGGCGGGACCTTCGCAAAGTCCTCTCAGTCCGAGGTACCGTGCCATCCTTTTCCCTTCCTCCTTTCGGGCACGGATCCTATAGCCTGAAGGTAAGGATGCGAAAAATTTGGAGCGATACAATATTAAATAAGCATGAAGCTCTACTTAAAATATTCATATCCCATCATAGATAGACATTCATAAAATAGTAAACATAATTTGATGATCATATTTTTGATGCAAATAGGATTAACATATGTGATATACACATCAATGCCTCTATCATAATTTAGAAAAATATTGCTATCTTACCTATGTACTAGTTTGGATTTGGAAGGGGTAACTCCTCTGATTGGTCATTCCTCGATTATTATCGAATGTAAGTAATTTCGGCTCCCTCTTTTTGGGTGGGGCTTAGTCTCTTTTGTACAAGGTTTGGAAATCCTTTCAAAACTCCTTTGTCCATCTAATAAAAAAAATTAGAAAAATATTGCTAGGATTAGGTAAAAAGGTGTGACATATGATAAAAGGATCTACAACTTTGTAAAGCACTAGTAGGTTTTATTAATATATGAAATTTAATGCTTAATAGCAAAAATAATTCTATAAGTAATCTTATGGCTTGATATATTTGGGATGACAATACCTCTTGTAAGAGAAGATATGAAGGGGAATGAAGTTTTAACATAAGTAAATTGTGTTGACTTTGATTTAGTAGAATTGGACAATAATAGCAAAAGGAATAATATAGAAAATAAGGCACAATGCCCCTTCTTGGAAAATGGAACATGGCATATAGGTGATATGTACCTTTAGAAATAGAATAAATTAAGCGAAACATATAGAAAACATCAATATGATAAGATATTAACCATCCTATCATATGATATGCTAAAGCAAGAAAATAACAATACAAATGAAGTGAAATAGAAATAGACAACACTAAAAGATAAAATGATTACATAGAAAAAGATCAAAATTAGATAATCCCACAAAATTAATACTAATAACATTTTTTAATAGAGAAAAATCACTACATTTCTATAATACCATTGCTACCTAAAGCAACATTGTTATTAACATAAAAGTATCCTAAAGCATACAATTTATAATGCATTTAAATATATCCCAAGTATGACAAAACCCAAAAACATGAAGCAAGAAATAAAACCATGGAAAAAAAAAAAAAAAAGGGATGCAAACGACACTAGGCACGCAAGAGAATCTTCTAACTCAAGAAAAGGCACAACTATAAGTACAAAACTAAGAAAATCAAAAACATAAGCTGGTGTCCCTTTGTAAGAGAGAAAGAATGACATGCAAAATATGTTTTTGACATAAATGAAGTCATAATGCCCCTTATTAGAAATATAATATGGCATGCTAGGTAATACATACTTATAGATAGATTAGGCTAGAAAAAATATGAAATGAAGGTCAATATAATATTGAACCTCATATAAAATTATACCTAAAACAAGCAAAGTAACATAAAAGAAACCATGATATTCGTTAGCTAGAGAGATTATGGCATACATCTGAATGAACACATATCTAGGCATAATACCCCTTATAGAAAAATAAAGAAAAGGACATGTTAGGGATATGCATATTTAGAGATAGATTAGTTGAAAAAAATGTACAACAAGCGTCATGATGATAAGATGGTAACTATTCCAAAAAATGAGAAATAAAGAAAGCAAAAGATCAATGTATAGTGCTAGTAGAAATCAATAGTGAAAGTATTGTGCATAAATTAGAGGAAAGTGAGAAGATTAGGCAAAGCTAACATTCATATCATATTTTGAGAAAATATCACCATATGTTTTAAGGTGATATCACATTTAAAGGGATGCTAATATTGTTGTAAAAATAAACTTGGTATATGATTCAGAATATTCATGAGAAATAATAAAAATGAAGATAAAATTAACAAAGGTATATAAAATACCTGGTGCAAGAAATGTGACTTTGCTCCTATGAATAAAAAATCAATCCAACCCTATTGCGAAGTGTCAATAAGTTACATTTATAGCTCAAAATGCATTTACTTCCTTTAAAAAATATTATAATTAAAGTGAAACTTGCAAGTAGAAGTGAACACTCATTCAATAAGAGAATCTATTAAATATATTAAATTAAGATCAACCTCAAAATTCTCTTGGTCAATTACAATTCTAATTAGATGTAGTGTTTTTATGCTAATACACTAACTAGCACAAAATAAGGGACATTTTGGCTAGAGGAGATTTTTCAGAGTGGAGAATGAGTGAGTGGAATACTCTTTTCAAAAGATGGTTAGTTTCGAGGTGCAAGTGCCTAGGTTGCAAGGTGGAGAATTGCATGGTGGAGAAGCAGAGTAGTGGGAATTTTGTGAATTCCTATATTGGATATGATGATGGTGTGCCATATGGTAAGGAGATAACACAAATCAAGGTAGGTTCAACCCCCTAGGAAAGTGGATCCTGGGATAGGATGGAAAAATTTTCAAAATTTTGAAATAAAAATTAGTGGGAAATTGGAAGAAAGTAGGAAGATCTCTAGACACAAGTCCATTCCTAGAGTTGATATACCCATTGGGAAGGTTTTTTTGGATTCAAGGTGGTTTTGCAACCCCTTAAAATTACAAACCCTAGAAATATCATGCTATAGGACTATAATTTGATCTCTCATTCTAGGTTCACCCTTGAAAATGGTCAGGTTGGTGGGATGGAGACCTCTAGAGTATGCATTGATTTGCAACCCCCCTAGAAATGGTTGGACTGGTGGGGTGGATATCCCTAGTGTCTAAGTTGATCTGCATCCTCCCATGGAATCATGGATCTTGGGTCTCCCCTGCATGATAACCCTTCATCACCATCCAAGTTGGGAGTTAAGCCCTTTTTTTAGGTAGTTCAAAAGTATTAGGGCTCTCGAATGATGAGGAGAAAATATTTTTACCTGTGTCCTTCTCAAGGGAAATTCCATGTCCTAATTTTTTTTTTTTAAAATGGCTTTAGCCCAGGAAGCTAGCAATCTGGTGGGAAAATTCCTAGGATCTCGTCTTGATATTGACTCCATTCGAAGATGGGCCTTCTCCAAATGGAAGTCGCATGGACATATGGAGATAGTGGTGCTCCCCAAGGGCTTCTTTCTCATCAAGTTGAGTTGTATAAAATATGTGATTTGAATCCTTAAAGGATACCCCTAGTTCTTTGGTAGGCATGGCCTTTTCCTATGAAAATGGGGTTTAGACTTCAACCCGAACACTCAAAGTATCAATTCAACTCTGATTTAGGTAAGACTTCCTGGTCTTGCTATCTAGTTTTGGCATGAGTATATCCTTCTAGGAATAGTGAGATCCATTGGTGATCTAGTCATGATTGACCCTACCACTAAGGGTAAATTGAGAATCGTATTTACCAAATTATCTATCAATGTGAATTGGAAGCAGAACTTTCTATATCCATAGAGCTAGTTTTGGATGATTATTCCTGGATCTAGGAAATTTATTATGAAACCAAACCTTCATTTTGTGACTCTTGTAACAAGTAAGGGCACATTTCTATCTAGTGCCCACTTAAAAAAATTCCCCTAACCCCAAGAAATTTGGGCCATAGTCGAAAATAGTTGAATACTTTCTTTTCAAAGTAGGATCTTCAAAGGAGTTTTAGGAAACCTTTCCTATTGTTAAATTCTAGTAAGGGGGATATGATAGGGAGATTCTAGAGATCTCAACTTAGGTAAACCCCCTATTTTTTATTGCAGGTTGTTTATTTTTTTAAAACTCTTTTTAATGTTTAGGAGAATTTTATTCTCACCCTATGGAAGAAAATAGGGTAGTTTCTACTAAGATCTCTATTCTCAAAACCCCTCCAAATTCTTATTTTGAAGAAAAAAAGAGCCTCATCTCTCAAAAATAAACAAGGTATTACGTCCTTTGCATAATGTCTCAAAAGCAATAAAAATGGTCACTACCCTAAGCCCTATAACTAGAAATAAAATAAAAAAGGAAATGCAGATGTTGGAAAGAACAGGAAGGTGGGAAAACCCTTGAACCAAGATATTAGGAAAAGAGAAATTGAAGCAAACATAACCAATGGTTTGCAAGTTATTCATTCCTTAGAGGAAAATAAAATCTATAATTGAAT
This sequence comes from Wollemia nobilis, assembly GCA_028583015.1. NCBI lineage: Eukaryota > Viridiplantae > Streptophyta > Pinopsida > Araucariales > Araucariaceae > Wollemia > Wollemia nobilis. The sequence goes on from JAQPPZ010001870.1 coordinate 3,690,838, forward strand.
CTTGATTTTGTTGTTGCCCTTAAATCCCATTGTTACCCAGTCCAGGGCAAAGGGAAGAAACATCAAGCCAAGAAAAATTGATGGTATTCAGTTAACTTCTTTGAGTATAGTTTATTTTTAGATCTCTTCTCAGGGTTGGTTGTTTGGATTTCAAAGGTGTGATTTTCTGCCAAGGTAGATCAGTACAAATACTAGGTTGGTCTTTCTTTCTCTTCAGTGATTCTATATTTTTTATTTCCTTTTAGGATCCCCCTCTTGTTGTTAGATTCTATTTTTTTCTTGCTTTGTAGTTTTTCTATGGTTCTTCTGCAATCCTCTTTCTTAGGATCTGTTTTAGATGTAAAAGGTTCAAGGACCCTTTCAAAACCCCTTCTTTGTTGGAAATTTGAGCAAGGTTTGTTGTCATTGATGTCAAGAGGATGATGTCCAAGTTTCATCATCATTAATGTCATCGGGTTATTTTTCCAAAAGGCAAGGAAGTGTTTAAAAGGAATAGGATATAATATTTTTTTTGAATATTATATGCCTAAAGAGGCCTAAAATATTGAAGACCCAAGGAATAAGAAGCACGTTTAACAAGAAATAATAATATTATAATATTTAATATTATAATATTTCAAGAAAAATGATGAAGTGAATAAAACGAGGTCCAAGGACTTATTGAAAATAATCTATCCTCGAAAAGACCCATTGAGAAGCTCGCAAAGGATTTAATTTAATTTATTTAAATTAAAATATTTTAACCTATGGTTAAAATTTTAATTTAAATAAATAATGGGAGCCAAAGGTTTAAGTTTAAATTTAAATTTAAATTTGAAATTCAAAATTCGAATTTGGGCCAATGAGTTAAGTGCAAAGGAAAACATGTATAAAAAGGGGAAAACGATTTCTCATTTTACTCCCATCACCTATGCTATCAAATGATATGCTATGCTAATGTTACATGTGATAATTTGTGAGCATCGTGTTTTAGAGAAAGGAGGTTTCATGCTTCACAAAAGGAAAACAAGGAGCAGGTTGTGAAAATCATGGAAGTCAAACGAGGTACCACTGGCATCATTAGCGCAGGTGGCAGTTGAGGCAAAGCTAGGGCATTGTGAGGGCAAGATCGCGGGTTCGATTCACGTGATTATGTTTTGCAAAGGAAAAACATTTTTATTTCATGCTAAGTGTGAGAAAATATAAGTAACAAAAGGGTGTTCATGTGCTCTTGATTTCATGTGGGTGTGCAACCCAACTGGTGGCCTAGCTTTGGGCTAGGGTGTTGGAAAGGCAAGGTCGTGTGTTCGAATTTTGGCAGAAACAATTTTTTGGGTAGAATTAAATGAAAGGTATGCATTTCATGATTTAATTTTTCCAAAGGTTTTTTATATTCAAAAATCTGCATTAAAGGGTTTCGTGATATTTAAAAGGCAGTTTGTGAGTTTGTTGAGGGAGATTTAAGGTATAAGAAAATTAAACTATTTTATTTTAATTTTTTGTGGTTAGAATTTATTTTATAAATTTTAGAGTTATAAGTGTTAATAAAAGAATTTGTTTTTTATGGGGTGGATATTATTTTTAAAGGTTGGAGTTTATAAGATGTTTGTAAAGGAGCTTGATTTTTGAATATTATTTGAGAGTTTGGAGATTATAAGGTGTACTTGAGATTTGATATTTTTGTATGGTGAAATAAATATTGGGGAGAATATTTTTGTGGAGATTTTGAGATAGGTTGTTGCTATCTAACCTTGAAATTGGCAAAGAGGATTTGATTGTGATTAAGATAGGTTTTGAAGACATATCTCCATCAAAATAAAATGTATGGGCACATCTTCCTTGTGAGTGAAATTTGGTTGGATTGAATGTTGTGAAATGCAAAGTTGGAGTGAAAAGAATTGTTTGATAAGTATTGTTGGAAATGTTTGAAAGAATTTTCATGTGCATGATCTAGGGTTTTTGAAAGAACATGAGTATCATTGTTATGTGAGATTGAGAACTATCTTGAACTAGGATTTTTGAAAGAACATAAGTATCATTGTTATGTGAGGTTGAAAACTATCTTGAGCTAGGGTTTGTGAAAGAACATGAGTATCATTGTTATGTGAATTTGGAATTATCTTGAGTCAATATTTGATTTCCATAGTGTGAGTTTTTGAGAGTATAGTGAAACACTTGGTTAGGGTTTGTAAGCAAGTTGTGTTTCATTGAGTAGATGTTTGAGTGAAGTTGATTGGAGTGATATTTCAAGATTTGTGAAACAAATTATTCTTTATTTCTGAATTGATTTGAAAGAGATTTTTAAAAGTGATAGAGTGTTTTGTTGAATACAAAACTTTGTGAGTGTGGAAAATATTGAGTCTCTTATCATTCTCCATATGTTTCTATGGTTAAACAAGATTCTGAGTGAAACTTTTTTGTGTGATTGAAAAGGTTTTTTGAAAGAGATTAATTTAAGTTTTGCAAGTATTGCAATTGTTTGAGTAAGTCCTAGAGGGGACTTAAGGAAAGAGTTGAGTAAGCTTTTGTGAAAGATTAAGGACATATTTAAGGTAAGTCTTAGTGAAGACTTGTTGAGTAGATTGGACAAGTTCTAGAGAGGACTTGTTTAGCAGATTTGAGGTAAGTCTTAGTGAAGACTTGTTGAGCAGATTGGAAAAATTCTAGAGAGGATTTGTTGAGCAGATTTAAGGCAAGTCTTAGTGAAGATTTTTTGAGAATATTGAACAAGTTCTAGAGAGGACTTGTTGAGCATATTTGAGGTAAGTCTAGGGAATACTTGTTAAGCATATTGGACAAGTTCTAGGGAGTACTTGTCGAGTAGATTTGAGATAAGTATTAGTGAAGACTTGAGAGCAGATTGAGCAAGTTCTTGAGAGGACTTGTGGACAGATTTGAGGTAAGTCTTTGAGAAGACTTGAGAGTAGATTAATTTATTTGTTCAAATTTTGAGTTAAGGCTTGGGGCAGATCTAGCAAAGTTGATTTGTGATGGATCAAGCTTTATGTTAAGGCTTGAGGACATATTTGAGGATAAATTTTGGTGTATATTTGAGGGCATATTTGTGTCAGACCAAAGATAGACTGATGAGTATATTTGTGCTAGACTGAAGGATAGTGTTTAGTGCATATTTGAGATAGAGATTGAGCAGAGCTAAGAGTAAGCTTTGGAGGTGATAGAGTAGAGGATAGTAGTATCTAGTGGATAGATATCCATTATCCAGGGCAGTGAGGACAAAGGTCTTCTGAGTGAGGACAGAGGTCTTTAGTGGAGAGAGATCCACAAGCCAGTGTAGTGGAGGAAGTAGTCTTCTAGAAGATCACCAGCTAAAGCAAAGGAGAAAGAGTTCTCTTGTGGATAGAGATCCATGAACCAGCAAAGGGGAAGGAGTTCTCATATGGATAGAGATCCATGAACTTTATTAGGGTATTGGTGTCTCCTTTGGACCGAGGTCCATAAAAATTGTAAGAGGGAATGATTCCAAAGATATTTATTGAAAAAATGTTGGTGAAAGATTATCTCTGTGGAGTAGCCCACATTGGGTGAACCATGTTAAATTGGTGTCTCTATTGTGTGTGATGATTTGTGCATTTCTTTTATTACTATTTTTTATATTGTCATTGATATATTGGATAATATTATTTGAGAAAGAAAAGTAAAAGTTGGTCTTATACTGTTCATCCCCTCTTAGTATAATCTTGTGTTCTTCATTCTTCCAACTAATAAAAAACAAAAAAAATAAGGGATAGTTTGGATAAAATATGATATTGATTTAGACATTACTGGCATGGTCACCCTTTTAGTGGCTTTTGCATCACATACATAGAATTTATTGTAATAATCATATTGGCAATATGTCTAAGCATTCTAATAGACCCTTGAACCTATGTAGAGATTTCTTTGATAGTTTGATTTAGATAATTAATAGGTTTAACCTTTTTAATTTTCTTGAATATATTATAATATTATTATATGCACATGTTCAATCCAAGCAACAAAAAGTTGTTTAAATTTTTTAATGATATTCTTAACAAATGGAATCACTATTGAATTATCAAAACTATGAGTTGATATTATTTGTGATAAATTTTCCACCTTAATTTGCATTTGTATTTTTAACAAGGAATATTTTCAAATATGATATTAAAAATAAAATAAAATATTTAGGAAACCTTGGTCCTATTATTGAAATTTTTTACAAACCTAAGAAATACCAAATAATAGATTTTAACTTTTCTAATGTTCTTATTTCTCTTGGAAAAAAAGAATGATAAACAAGATCATATTGGTATACTAATGGTTATTCAAATTGTTTAATCAAATTTTGAAAGAAATATTAACAATCTAAAAATAGAACTATCAATAAAATCAACAAAGAAATTTATTATTTTTATTGTTCTATTTTTTAATAAAATGATGAACATTATCAATTTAACATGCTAATAATTGTATTACATTATATGTATTACAATAACTTAATATTTTGTCAAGTGACACCCCCGATTAGGGTTATAGGCATTTCTCATATTGTTCATATATGGTTGTTACGATGGAACAAAATATAGTACTTGTACCTATGATGGCACTAGGGTTTGAGATGGAGATAGATCAATATCAAGTCCAACGGGGTTTGAGATGTCGCAGGTTAGTGTCTCAAAAACTACGGTACTTCTCGCATCACCTACTACTACTTTATTGTTTTCATGTTCATGCATGGATACATCAAAGGGATAAATGGTCATGGTGATGCTTATAGTCTCAAAACCCTATATCTTGATATCCTCCCATATTAGATTATTTTTATGTTGAATATTTAAGGTGATTTGGTTCATTTGTTCTATATTGCTTTTTATTTTCTTTTGTAAAATTAGGAAATGAGATCAATGTGGCAAAGGATACAAGCTTGAATTTTGGATAAATTATGGGAAGTTGTTTCCTTTTTTATTAATTATTTATAGGTGATGTTCCCACAAAACATGTGGTTCATTGTTGAATACATCAAGGAGTCAATGAAGGTTGGTTTTCATAGAGAAATATTTGTGGGCCATATAAATTGTGAAAAAAGTTAACAATTAAAAAAAACAAATCTATATTTAGTAGAAATGGAGTTTTGGTATTGTAAAGGTTGTTGCAAGAAAATCTATGGATTTTTTGTATTTTGAACGCTCTTGCAAAAAAATCTATAAATAGTAGATGTGGAGTTTTGGTATAGCAGAAAAATATCATGAAGACGTATGCTAAATTTATATTCACAAAGAAAATTGTATCAATTGGCATAGAATTCTTACAAGCTATACATGGATAATATGTAAACTTTTTTGTAATAACACCCGGTGGTGATGATGTAATAAAGGTGGGGCCCATTTCAATCCCAAATAATTAATTTAAAAAATATGCTAATGATTGTTTAAATTACTCGCCCAAATTTTTAGTAGGTGTAACAGTATAAAAAACAAAACTATAAATAAAAAGGTCTAGAGTCTTGTGAATATGAATTCTCATATCCAGTGTATATACTGAAGATAAAGCATTATAATGGGTGATTGAAGAAGATCTACAACAAATTGTATTTGTATTGCTTAAGTAGATATATTTATCAATAATATTTTTAGTGAGTTATTGTTATTGTTATCATTAAATGTATGTGAGGATTTAAACTTAAGATCCTATGAGAAAATTGTTTATATGCTAACAATCATATTATGTGTTAATTTTAAGAACTTGAATTAGGCATCCTAAAGGATTATTAGCCATTGCCTACCATAGATAAGATTTTGTAGAAGGTAGTTGTATCATGGATGCTATAACTCCTAGTTAGCATCTGAGGGTATAATCAAATACATGTCAAGGATGGCAAGTATAAAAAATACAACCAAATGGAGGACTTTTGCATACTAATGAATGCCTTCTTGGTTGTTAAATATCAAGGTCACTACAACAAGCTATGGTCATAACCATTATAGGTTTGTTAGGTAAAATTATACTCATATACCTTAATGATTTAACTATTTCTCTAAAGAGAGTGAGAAACACATTTATCATTTAGATTCTATCTTCTAGAGGTGTAGTGAGTATGGAATTCTCTTGAACCCCAAAAATTCTAACTTCATGGTCTAAGAAGTGAAATTTAATATGAATGATGATTATTAAAATGACAATATCCCTTAAGTATATACCATTTTCTAATGCTAATTTGGGAAGCCGACTCCTAAACCATTATCCCACTCATTATTATAATATTATATTGTAATATAATCAACCTTGAATTATGTGTGGCCCATGCCAACTATCCATAATAACCATATGCAATATAATATCATTTATCTACATACCTATCCCTAGCTATCATACTGTTCCACCCTAAAAATTATTTCATCCTTGAAACATAAGAATAAATTAAACAATATGACTTTCTAAGCAATTTTTATAGTTGGTACCAATTTCGATCATCCATCCATCTAAATGAAATCTTTGTTGGTGGTGGTATTTGATGATGCCAATATATATAATTAATCCATTGGATCCATGCTTCTACAAATCTACTTTTATATTGAAAGTGATTGGTCTAATGGTTCTAGGATGCTACTGCACAACTCTAAATTCTAGCATTACTATGCTTTTCTACCAAACACTAAAATACTTTATTATTTAATGATTATATATAGGTTCATCATAATATTTATACCCTAAGACATGCCTCCTAAGAAAATTCATAATATTTTTCAAATATGAATAGAATCAATACATCCACTCAAATTTTGTATGTAAATCATACAAAAGGATGAAAAAGAAAGAGATCTAGTGGGAACCCCCAAGAACCATAAATAATCACTATATTCATACATAAAATTTCACAACACTATAATAATTAAATATAAAGTGGAAGGAGGTGTTTATACCAATAACAAAATCCCAATTTCAAATTAAAGTTTAACCTAAGTCGGCATAACAAGATGGATTAAGTATAATTACAAGTTATAAAGAGTGTTTAATAATAACAAGGTTAACTATGGTCTATAAGGTTTACATAATAAAATATTACAATAAATTAATACTTTTTATGATGAAATTCCCTTAGGCCTATCCAATACATCATACAATGTCATCCTTGCCATGAAGCATATTATAAACTCAACATGATGTGTATTTTGCTTTCATGCAAGGTGTTCAAAGGGTTTCAAGGACATGTCATGTTTATGTGACATGTGTAAAAAGTAAGAGGTCCATATGTAGATACCACTAGGGTATAGAGCTCAAAAACATTTATGATGTAAAAAAAGGCTCAAAACTCTTTTGTGTGCAAAATTTATGGCCTCTAGGAGTTTTTCATTAATAGCCCTTAAAAAGTAAAAAAATATTTTGATAAAATTTATTCAACTTAAAAACAACAAGCTTTCCAAAGGGTTAGTCATTCTTGAGTCCTTAATCCCAATGACCATTTCCTATGAAAAATATTTATTATGACGAATAACGAAGACTACCTAGAAATAGATATTGATACTGGGTAGACCTTGTGAATAGGGAAATTTACTATCCTAAGAGAGGGCAAAAGATTAATTTATCTATGCCAAAGGTACCCAAAAGTGATAGCATGGAGAAATGAGGACTAAAAAGGTTATGATATGAAATAAAGTAGGATACAAAGGCCACGCCTGTAATATATAAATAGAGAATGTGGTTTAGCTTTCCACTCTATATGGATAGCCATCCTCAATCCAATCAATGGGATATACCTAAATATATCTAGTTGAATATTTAATTTAAAAAACAAAATGGAATTGTAGGTTTGTAGGGTCTCTAATACCAAAATTGCAATAATATGTCAAATAGGCCTTGTTAGAACATTTTTCAAATGCAAGGGCACTCACCTTGCAAGATGCATATGCCACCTAAGGTGTAGTACTATTGCAGGTAAGGAAATATTTAGATGAAGCTTACCCCTATGAATTCAATTATCTGCTAACCATGACAAAATGAATCCCTGAAACTAAGCCTTAACTAGGTTTCTTTTAGTATGCACTAGCCCCTACTAGATTCTATCATATTTGAATGAAGAAAGAAGCTATCTTATAGTAAGGTATAAGTTAAAAAAAAATTATTTGAGCCAACCTATGGCTCTCCACTATGCATGAAGATTACCATAAGGAGAACAAGACACCTGAGGGTTTCAAGAAGCAAGATACCAAGGCACTCCTGAAGCCAAGTTGTCCCTCTTACAGAAAGATCAAGGAGGATCCACATGCTATGGGAAAACTATGAGGCAGTCCCAACACAAATTCTATCAGCAACACACATAATATGGAAGGCCAATGTGTACCAAAAATATCCCAAGGTGAGAAAATTTGTTAATCAAATCTAGTTCCCATATGCCTCCCCGACAAAGAAGAAATATATCTAATTTCTAATTGGTCAAAGCCATGTGATCAATACAACCTAACCTAACATAAATTAGAGGGTGTTTTTGATATCTTGTGATATGCATGCATTAGAATGCTAATCAAAGCTTCTCCCAAATAGTGGATTTCCAAAGAAGAAACTATATGAAAAGATACCATGACACCCAATCAGTCTAGTTACAAAGGAACTCAAAGGAAGATTATTGAATCCTCTAATCATAGAGAAACTTCCAAGAATGGTGCTCCAATAAAGACATCTAGCATCCTATACATCCAATTAACCTACAATGGATAAATAAAATATGAGTCATCCAATCAAGCTTCCAATGGATTAGATTGAAATTTCCCTATGCAACAATTTTATATTAAATACCAATCACATCCTGGAGATAAAATTTTAAAATAAGGTAATCAAGGAGTAAAGGCACACAATAAAATGTACCCTTTGAACCTAAAGGGTGGATTCAACTAATTTGGCCAACTAAATTTGAGGATGGAATGCATTTAAACTAATAATGACTAAAATAATGGGATATATAAACTCATGCTTCACCCCCGATCCTTCCATTATGCCACTACAACTACTACTATAGGAGATTTGAAGTGTAGAATGCTTTTAGTTAGTTGAGAGGGAAATTTTAGTGTATCTCACAAAGGTAAAACTATGGAGGCTAAGAAGAATATTTCATCTACTTAGGCATGCTCCTAAATGAATAAGAACACCCATACCAAGCCTAAGATATCTAAAACCCCATGCCTACTAACTGATGTGACTAACAATATAGCAAACCCTAAATTATTCAAGAGAATTTTTGGTGGCCAATTCAACATCCCACACAAGGCAGTGATGGTAGATCAACACCAAGTAGCATATAATGATCACCACATCAGGAGACAGGGGTAGACAATCTCCAAAGGAGGTCGATTCCTTTGTGGGTGGTTCCAACTACTCTACATCACAAAATGAGTGAAAGGAAAAGAAGAAGGAAAGAAAATAAATGGATACTATAGCTAGAACTCACAAATATGGGTAGATCCACATCAAGACTTACATAGGTGTGGTACCTTGTATGAACATAGACCTTACACCTAACAGATCATCCAACTATACCTTAGTTCCAACTCCTATCAATAGTGGGTGGGAGGTGAATTCCAAAACCAATGAATAGGTGCATGAGATCCAAAATGCAATATCAGAGCACTCCTATCCAACTAGTGTTAGCAAAAATAAAACCCAAGCCCATATCCTAAATAGACACTCCTAAGCTACTCAAATGAACCCCATAAAATCAAAATAGTTGAATAACATGGGACTACTTAAATAATTGAATAGAAATGAATATTCACGTATTACGTATAGAACCAAAGGACAAATCCAGAGACCAAACAGTGTAGAATTTGTATTTACATAGGATAAACCTTACATAAGAATTGTTTATACTAAAGAGCCCCCCTTAGGAATGGCCAACATTCCACTATTTATAGTTACAATTACATGGATCCAAAAATTAATGGTAGTAGGTGAGAAGGTAAATATTGTAGCTGGTGAGCACTGCACTGGTACACTACTCCTCAATATGGCACTGATCTTCTAGAAGGTGGTAGATACTTCAAAATTAATCTAAGTCTTTGGATCTTCTAACATTTTTGCTCGTCTCACTAATACTTAGTTGCCTCATCCTTCTCCTCGATTGATGGTCCTCTAGCTAAGGTAGTGGATGACAAACATTGGAGCACCTTGGGAGTATCACACTGAAAGTCCATCACTTTTACATACGTTGTCAAGTACTTGGCCCACTGCAATAGTAGGTGGGTCTTCCTTTGTATTTCAGGTGATGGTGGGTGTTTTACGTATCTAGCAGGTTCTTCCTTCCACCCACGGAGGTATTGGGGAGTGAATATGGGTATTTTTATAAAGTCTCACTCCTTTTGTACTTGTATCTTCCACCTGAGATGAGTGGGTTTCCATGTCCTTTCCAAGGGTGGGATTTTATGATTTGTTCACCTGTGCTAGCCCTTAGAAATTTTAACCCAATTAGTTGGGCAGATATTTTGGTAGGTCCACCCAAAGTTAAGGGTGGGTGTTTGCCTGCTCTTATCACCCACCTATATTTGATCTATATTTTTCCCATTAGTTTGGTCCATTGTAGTTACCACCACTGCTACTCTGTTATCTTTTTCTTGTCCATAAATGATTTTAAAAATTTAGTGGGCTCTAAAAGATTGGGTGAGAAGGTGTGAAAATACTTACCCACAAGACCACCCACCAAAGAACCATAATTAGAGAGCCCTAATATCTAGCTATGAGAACTTGCAAAAGCTACATGGAACACTAGATGGTTCCGAAAGTATATAATAGCTATGAGTTGGTTGCATCATATGTTTCCCACTATAACTCTAAACACAAGGTGGTTAGGGGCTCGGTGGTTATTTAAAAATTTTCATATTGATCTAGGTTGTGTGAGACATGTTAGTAGTCTTGCAAAGACTTGAGATGAATTTCTAGTTATCCAACGACTTCTACTCACATCTCTTGGATCCCTTGAAAAGTTTAAATCTTTAGCTCCAATATAAGAATAAGGTAGTTATTATGCTAAAATCCCCCCTAAACTAATATCTTTTTAATAATAATACCCATGATATCTTGAGCATGCTTGCATTTCTCTTTGGTATGAACAATGATAAACTCATCCTATAAGAGGAGGTGGGGGTGCTACACATGTTAAGGTGTATATCCAATGATAGGCCCCTAATTTTGCATTTTAGTAGCTTCATCATAGAAAAAATTCATAGAGGGTTGTAAGATTTTGAAATATCAACCTTCTGATATTGTCCTTTCCTATCACATTTTGCACTATCCAAAAACCCTCAACTATATGAACATCTAGGCCTAAAGGTGAAGGATAAGGATGAAAATAAGCAATCTATCTCTAAGTAAATAACATTCTTTTACCAGAACTTCTCTTATTATAATTTTGTGAATGACTTCCTAATATCAATCCTAAGTGCCCTTCAAGGAACCAAGCCCTAGTTCATCCTATAAAATAGTGTTAAGTACCTACATCATGAGTATTGGGGAGACTAGTTCTTCCTCGATACCACTACCATCATTTACAAGTAAAATTTCTCCAAGTCAGTCTACCTGCTACCAAAATATGCAATTACAAGGGTTATCTCTCTTAAAATATTTAGGTAGCTAGACTTAATAGATATTGCCTTTGGGAGTAGATAGAGCAAAGTAGGTTATTACAAGTTGCCAGTGCAATTGTTAGAGGTGCACTAGTTTAAGAGAAGAGTGGTCCTCTTATGGAGGAAAATCTAGAAAAATTGGGCCTTAGAAATTTGAAATACCCATGACCTTGTGACCTATAGGGTTTATTAAAAGAATACCTATCCAATAATTACAATTCCAAAAAAATTTAGCACCAACCTAGGCCACAAAAAGAAGCTTATTGGATTTTTGTAGAAGGGACCTACCCATTACTCTAGGAAGCATATTTTCTATCCATTGAGCAACACCAAGAATGCTACCTCATATTTTATACACCCATAGATGAGGTCAACCTCATTGTCAAGATCACCAAGAACAAGAATAATAAACTATTGGAGTTGGAGTGGAGTGAGGAAATTTGACACTTGGTGAGTTTTTTGGTAGTAGGTTTTTGAAACAATGTTAATGCTTGAAGAAAATAAGCATAATGAGAGTTTCAAAAAAAATTATGATGAAGTGCATGAAATGAAACCTAATTATGTACAGGAAGAAGACTAAGGAATATCCCCAAGTGAACAGTCATAAAGACCAAAGAAAATCGCCCAAGGAGAAACTCAAGTTCTCCCTGACACTCCATTAGAATATAAGGGATCTCTTACAAAAATCATGCCCTAGTACCTCTAGTCTTGAATACTCCAACTATAGCCTCTCCAAAGAGGTGTTCATGAGATGAAAATAAAAAGAAGTGAAATTCATACCCAAACATTGTGGCACCAATGAAGTGGAAAAGGAGCAAAAATTGATCCAAGGAAACAACAACACCACCTCTAGAGGGATCTCCCAAAATGGTCCCATAAAAACCAAAATAAGGTCACTAAGAAATTGAAGTAACACCTACTCCATCCCCTTCCACTTACCTTTTAGAGGCCCTACTAATGAGCACCCCCTCCTTCATTTTTCCTATCTCTGTAGTCCCAACCAGTCGTCCAATACTTACCACCTTTGAGCCCACTCTGGCTATAGATACCTCCATCACATACTTCAATATCAAATTTGTCTTAGTTTTCTCTACTCCTTTAAACCAACTGACCTCTTTCCCTTTTCTAAAACCCTTACCTCTACCTCCAAAAATTTAACTGCAAGCATCTAGTCCCTCATCCATCACTTTGATTCTTGAGATAATACCTCATATCCAAAAAGCTTCATAATATAACCAACAATAGGTGCAACATGATATAGAATGATAGGCAATATAACATACCACTTTATAGACTATAATTACCTTTCTACCTCAAAGAGGATATGTTGTTTCATTTTGCATCCATTTTTTCCAAGGTAGAAGGAGATATGTGGTCTCAATATTTTTTAATGTTAGTCATCAAACATAGGTTTAAGGACGCAAGACTAGAGGAAGGGATCGAGTTCTCCAAATAGGTGAATAAACTAGTGAATCACAAATATGTGGTGATGGTAAGAAAGCTATAAAGAAAAGAGAATTGGAAAATATCATGAATATACTTAAAGCCTCCTAGGAAAAATATAAAATAATAGAGGCCTAGATAACCTATCTCATGTCTTAATTGAAATAAGAAAAGTTGGCACTAGAAGGGAACAAGAAGAGGGTCTTAGAGATAGAACATGTAGAAAAAAGTGTGGATCAAACCATGGATATTAACCAGATACTCTATAAAGGGGTCATCCAAGCAAGTGAAGGACTTTTATAGGTGCTTGAGTACATTCACAAATTCTCTTCCTTGAATACTGGGATCAATAAATCTTGACTAAATCAAAAGGATGTCTATATTTTAGTTTCAAGAGGCACAGAGATTCTAGATATTCATAGTCCACATCAAACCCCAGTAATGGATTATAATAGGAGCCAATAACAAATATACTATAACCCATAGAATCATGGAAATCTTGATGGGCCAACATGTTGTACATTGGTGTAATGAGCAAGTCAAATACATAGCCTAGAGGGTAAATGATTGGAAGGATCATGTATTATCATTAGTATTGGTTGACCTCATTGCACTTGAGCTTTTAATGATGAACCAATATCCAAACAAGAGTACTGACATTGGATGACTCAACAAGTAAATATTCTAGTGCCATAAAACTCATCCTTTGGTGATGAGTTGGACTGGGCTATGAGGCCTATAGTCATGCTTGAAATGATCCTCTTGAATGTTAAGAGTTATTTCATCTCATTTTCTTATGGAGGAACTTGGTAAAATAGAGAAATACTACTTGCAACTCACCTTGCTAAAGCTTCCTTCTGAAGAAGAATGAATGGAAGTTATCGGGGCTATGAACAAACTTTAATCATAATTCTACACCCAAATGATAAGGATATCTATTTTTCATCCTTCATTTATAGCAAGCTATAAATTCCTTGTAAGCCACCATAACTATAGTAAATTTCACTACATACAAAGCCTGATAATGAGTTTCCACTTAAACTAAAATTTTGTAAGGGACTACTACAAGAGCATAGTACATGACAATTAGATACTCAAATAGGATCTTGAGCCAAAATCCACTACCAAAATTTGGTAACCAAGTCCCTAAAAATTAGGAGAAAAGAAAGTGAAACTAGAGGGTCAATAAAATCTCAAGAATTGCACTGTGTATAAGGTTTCGATTATTGAGGACCAGAACTTTGAATAGGCTAGGCAAGTGCCAACTAGATCCGATAAAGGGTCTAGCATAGTAGTGACCTAAGAACCAATAAAGTACAAATATGAGGCCCATGCAATTATAACTAACCTTGGGATTGGTGAAGGATCTTCCCCAAAAATCAAGTACTAATCTTATGAGCACCACCTAGGCTTGAGTTTATAAAAGGAAAAAAGTTCATTAATGTTGCATTTGAAGAGATCCACCGGTACTTGCAAATAATTTATTATCACTAGACCCTAAATTAGCTTTAAATATTTGAGGAAGTGAATACAAAATAGTGCTTTGATCCCAATAGCCTAGAATGACTCTAAAGTTCCAGCTCATGGCATTTCAAATTTTAAGATAAATTATATAAACAATTAATTTTTGTATCTAAAGGGGAAGGGAGAATTGTATTTTTGTGTCTATTACCTGACCTTAGATATATTCTTCACTCACTTTTTCTTCTATGTATTGATGTGGACTTAAGCCTTGATTCAAATCATGTACATGCCTTCAAGCCTTTTTCTTTTTGATATATGTAAATAAGCACTTTCAAACATATATAAAATAGTTGTGATTAGTATCTATCTTGGTATTTGTGCAAATTTCATGAATAAGAAATTATTATTGTTGGCATGATTTATGCATGTATTCATTTATTCCATAAATACACAAAAGGCCCTTATGATTTTGGTGGATCACCACCTGTAGTCGAGGGTTGTTTTATTTTATGTCCCTTCTATTTTATTTTTTTCCATAATTGCTTTATAGCCTAGGAGTAGTTTAAAAATTGAGCATCAATATCACATACAAATGAGGAGCTAGCCTTGACAAAGCCTATAGGTAATTCCTAGAGACACATTCTATGATACCCAGACTTATTGACTATACACTCCATGTGAGGTACGAGCATTCGACAAACCTCACAACCATAGTGAGTGGTCATTATGCTTGGAGTGTGGAACCTGAAATGGTTTCCAACAAAACCTCTAAATCATATTGCAAGGCTTGCTTGTGTTCTAATTCTATATTAAATATCCTCATAAAATATATGGATTGATACTTTAGAATATTTTGGTATGTCTAGGTTATACATTTTACTCCATAGTTTACTTCTAGAAATTGTGTCAAGATTTCTTAAAGTCCAAAAAACAATAGTATGTTTATTATCTTTCATTTTATGTTTTAATGATATGTCTCAATGTAATGACATGGCCTATTATTGATTATTTTTGTATTAGAAGTTATGATTTTGGCATGTTTACTTTTTCTTCTAACCACTCACTAATTCTACCTCAACCAAGATTCTACATAGTTTTTTAAATGCACGGTTGACCAAAAAACATTAGTAATTTGAAATATTATTTATTTTTCTAATTTTTATCATAAATTTTTGACATATTTTAAACAAAAATGATGTCCCATAGGATGAATATATATCATATAGTAAAATTTTGGTACTTAATATAATAAATAAGCATGACTTACAATAGATGTTTACATGGTCTATGTGATAACATAATACTAATAAGAGGAAAGCATGGCATGCAAGAACAAGTGGTAAAAAATTAAAGTAATGATAAAAAATAATACCCCATAGAAGGAAGGCATAACATGCAATAAATTTTGGTACAAAGAATGCCTAGATACAATATTTAATATATTATATAAGTAAGTAATCACACTAACTATTTTTTCAATGAGTTTACACTGGTTTTTATGAGGGGTCTTAGTCCCCTCATACTGAGTGGGGTTTGAACCTTGACCTCTCAAAGAGAGGCTAAAGCCCTTACCAATATAGTAATCTTACAACTTAATCACACTAATTGTAATCTCCACTTAAAATATTCATAGCCCATCATAGGTAGACATTCATAAATTAGAAAACATTTCAATGTTCTTATATATTATGCAAATAGGAGTAACATATGTGATATACACCTCAAGATCTCTATCATAATTTAGTAAAATATTGCTCAGATTTGGAAAAAAGGTATGGCATATGCTAAAATGGTCTACAACTCTATAAAGCACTAGTAGAATTATTTGTAGACAAGCAGTCAAATCCATATGATATGACTAAAGGTTTTTTTAATATATGAAATAGATTTCTTAATAGAAAAAATAATTCTATAAGTAATCCCATTATTTGATATAATAGGTATGACAATACCTCTTGTAGGAGAATATGTGATGGAAAATTAAGTTTTAACACAAGTAAATCGTCTTGACTTTGATTTAGTACAAGTGTATAATTTTTTTATTATAGTAGAGGGAGAGCCAAACATGATTTGTCAAATCAAGCAAATCAAGAAAAGGTAAGATTCGTCAAGTTCATGGGCCACCAAATACATTTCCAAATATGATGTCTTAACTTCACTTCTTTTAAATAATAAAACTCCACACTTAGAATGGGCATTGATACCCCTTACATTCCATGAGGTAACTTTCATTTTTTGGTTTTGGATTATTATTTCTTTCCACTACCAAGTTCTAGAGTTTTTTGGGTGTCATTAGCAATCTCCACCTCTATTTATCTCTATCTAATCTCCTGATTTATTGGTATCATAGATCTAGATATAGAGCCAACATCTATTGACCCTTTTTTCTTAGTCTTAGTTATTCTACTAGGTGTTGCACTTGCTTTTATTTTCATAGAATCTCTTTATCCTTGCCCTAGAATGATATCTCAAAATCACTATCCAAGGTTGAATCATAGAGATTATCTATAGCACAAAGGTCCATATTTATGTTAGATGAATTAGGAGGTAAAATTTCCTCACATGTATCAATAGGATTGGGTAACACATCCCCTAAATAAGCAAAGAAATTGGACTAAATATTTTCATTCATAGAGGTAGAGGGGAGCAAAATATTAGGGAATACCTAGACATTTCCTTCCAAGATTTTTCCCTCCTCCATAGATGGTACTCCTGATTCTACAATTGGGGCTTTCTTGTCTTCTTTATAACTCATTATCTTTTCCTTCTAGGAACCTTGATCTCCCTCTTGAGATTTCTTTGGGTTTGATGACTCCCTCTATTGTCATATTTTATGCAGGTTGGTTTCTTTTTTTTATTAGGACAAATAGCTAAAGTGTGCCCTAATTTCTTACACAAATCATAGTAGGGAGGTTGGTTCTCATATTCTATAGCTTGCAATCAGCTTCCTATTTTAAATAGGAGTTCAATTAAGTGAGGAAGGTCTACTTCTAAGTTTACATTCACACACATTCTCACATAGATCAATCTTGACTTGGCCATGGTTGTAGATTCGATGGCTACCAAATACTCTATCTCCTTTGCTATCCCCATGAGTATCTCCTCATGCCAAATATATAAAGGCAATCCCAATAGCCTAAATTAGATGGGTATTTTATGAGTTATTTATGCATTTGGATTAAAACCCCCACTTTCACAGAAACAACTATCTTCAACCAAAAAACCATGGACCTCCTCAAAGTATATGATCAACATCTTTGTTGTAGTTAAGTTTAACCATAAAAAACCCTTTCGGTAATGCAAAAATCTCCATATGCCCCATAGGGTTTAATTTCATGAATACCCATTTTTGGATAGATTCCAAGTCTAGACGAGCCCCTACAAACTTTCCCACTAGATTCATCACACCTTGGGCCATCATCAAATTGGTTAGGGTAGAAGGAATCAAAAGTTTACCTTGTTTAGGACATAGATCAAAGTAATTCACCATGTCCTTAAAATTCCTCTTAACCACATTCAACCATGACCTATCCCTTAGGTCAAACAACTTCTACAAGTTTCCTGGGGCATGTTGTGGGCCTATCAAAAGACTCACCCTCATATCAACCTCTAGGTCCTGTAAACCTTGGTTCATATCGACTACCTTCTTGCTGCTACTCAAAATTCATGGGGCCTATTGTGGGCCTAACAAAAGACATACCCTCAGATCAAACCCTAGGGTATACAAACCTTGGTTCATGTCATTCGCCTCCTTGTCACATATTTCCATTCCTAGCATAATATAGGTGATATGTACCTTTAGAAATAGAGCAAATTAAGAAAAACATATAACAAGCATCAATATGATAAGATATTAACCATCCTATCATATTATTTTCTAAAGCAAGCAAATGACAATACAAATGAAATGAAATAGAAATAGACAACACTAAAAGATAATATAATATCATAGAAAAAGAGCAAAGCAAAATCAGTATATTTCAATAATATCATTACTACTTAAATCAACATTGCTAAACCACAAAAAAAGGGAGCCAAAAATATCAGGCAAAGAACCATCAGAATAAGCCAGTGGTAAGCATTATTGGAAAACCCCAATATCCTAGAGGGAAGGATAATATGCATATGGCTCATCACCAAGTAATTTCCTCTATCACTATCGCCAACAGATTTACTATTCTAAACGAGGATGTAGATTTACAAGAAGGAAATGCTCTTCTTTCCCCCCATCGACTCTCGCTTCCCTAGAAACCCTTTTAGGATTTTCTCCCACTCGATACCATGCTTCCACCCTCTTTAGTTCTTCTGAGAACTCTAGACCTGCCCCCAAATATTCTGAAACCTATCCTAAGCCTAATGTCGATCTTAGCTTCCTCAACACCCCGTACAATTCTAGACTGTCTTGAAGTCCCTTTGATGGTCTAGCAGCAAATTATTTGATGGAAGAAACTTCATCGCCAAGCCTTAATCATGCCATCAGACCCCTTAGCCTAGTCCTCGAGTAGATTATTCCTTATAAACCCAACCCCAAGAAAACTAGAAGCACTACAAAATCTCCTATGGATTTTAGGAGTGAAAAGAAAAGAGGCAGACCCTCCAAAGAGGATCAAAGGAATTCCCAAATAGTGGATGATATAGCAAATGGAATTCAGAAGACCCTCTTCCCAAATATTACTTCTCATATTCTAGAGGAGAGTAAGAGTACTAAACCCCCTCACCCAAGTGGTAGGGGATGCAAAAAAACCCCCAGACCTTCCAAATGAAGCTACTCTCATGGAATGTGAGAGGCCTCAATGGGGCATCCAAACAAAGACTTGTTAAGTCTATGAGGAAAGACATTAGACCTTCCATTTTCATCATGCAGGAAACAAAAATTAATGCCAATAGCTCTAAAGTTACTAAATCCATATGGAAAAATGCAGGAGTTATAGTCAGTAACGCTAGAGGAACTTTTGGAGGCCTCATATGTATGTGGGATAGGCAGAAAGTTGAAGGATGCCTCCTTCACACCAGTGAAAGACTTTTAAGTGTCCTCTTCCATGACATCAATAGTGACTTATCTTGGGTCGTCACCAATGTTTATACCCCTAATACGATTCCTGGGAGAACACAGTTGTGGGAGATCCTAACAAAGATGAAATATTCCTTTCAGAACATATAGTGGATAGTGGCTAGAGATTTTAATACTCCCCTTTATCCTTCAGATAAGAAAGGAGGGTGTGAAACTCCGGCCAAAAGTACTAAAGATTTTATGGAATTCATGAATACTAACAGTCTCATGGATGTTAATCTAAAAAAGGGCAAATACACTTGGAGCAATAGACGAGTTGGGGCTCAACATATACAAGTTAAACTTGACAGAGTGTTCCTTTCTCAAGAAGTAGTGTAGGTTTTTGGTGATGTGACTCTCCATCCTCTTCCTAAAGTGGGTTTCGACCATAATCCTCTCATCCTGGACATCAACAGACCAAATCCTTTCAAAAATCCTTTCAGATTCGATAACATGTGGCTACATCACCCAGATATTAGACAACGTGTTTCTCATGTTTGGCAACAAGAATACCAGGGGTGCCCCTCTTTTAGACTTTCTCAAAAACTTAAAGATCTCAAATCTGACCTAAAAATCTGGAATAAGGAAGTCTTTGGCAATATCTTCACCAAAAAGAAGTCTCTATTAGAAATACTTAATCAAATCAAAATAAAAAATGAATGTGGAGAGCTAGATTCCCAAACCAGAATTGAAGAAAAATAGATCCTTGCTGAGTATCACAATATCCTTGCTTGCGAAGAGACCTTTTGGTAGCAAAAATCCAAAGCTCTTTGGCTTAAAGAAGGTGACTCGAATATAAAATATTTTCATGTGGCAACCCTTTGCAACAGAAGCAACAACATCATCAAAAAGCTAACCAAGGAGGATGGTAATATCACATCTGACATTGAAGAAATTAGAAATGAAGCTAGTTCCTATTTTTCTAAGCTTCTTGAGGATGATGATTCTTGTTCAGTTTTAGCTCAGGAGGCCCTTCTTCACCATATCCCTCCTAATTCCATATTTGATTCTATCAATTCCTCCCTCATTTCCCCCTTCAAGGATGATGAAATCAGAACGACTCTTTTCTCTATGCATCCCGACAAAGCCCTAGGTCCAGATGGCTTTCCTCCTCGCTTCTTTCAACATTTTTGGGATATTGTTGGACCTGATGTGTGTATGACTGTCAAAGAATTCCAATCATCCAGAAGGATTCCTCATGGGTTCAATTCAAATTTCATAGCTCTCATTCCTAAGCATCCTTCATCCAAGGCCTTAGCTGACTATAGGCCCATTAGCCTTTGCAACATAGTCTACAAAATCCTCACTAAAATTATGGCTTCCAGAATGAAAACTATCTTGCCCACCATCATTGAACCTTGTCAGGGTAGTTCTATTCAGGGTAGATCTATCCTTGATGGGGTTATCTCCATCCATGAAGCCCTTCATTCAGCCTCCAAATCCAAAAATCCCACATGTGTCCTCAAGCTGGATATGAATAAAGCTTATGACAGAGTGAACTGGAATTTTCTCTTAGCCATCCTTGGCAAGTTTGAATTCAACATGGATTGGATATATCTGATTAGAACCTACATCTCCTCATCTTGGTTCTCTGTCCTAATCAATGGGTCTACAATAGGCTACTTCCAAAGCAGTAGAGGACTTAGACAAGGAGATCCTATATCTCCAATGTTGTTCATTATTTTAGCAGAAGCTCTAGGCAGGACTATCCAGGTTGCTTGTAGTTCATGTTTGTTGACAAGGATTAAAGCTTCCTCTCAAACCACACCTGTCTCCCATCAAAAATTTGTGGATGATACCATTCTATCAACAAGGGCCTCAATTCCTGAGGCTAAAGTCATCAAATTCATCCTCCAAATCTACGAAGCAACATCTGGTCTAAAAGTTAATTTCAATAAAAGCAAACTATATTTTTTAAATACTCCTATGCAGAGACAAATCAAGATTGCCAAAATTCTTGAATGCTCCATAGCTGATCTTCCTGCTACCTACCTCGGCCTCCCTCTGTTCTATGGCCAACCTGCAGGTTCCATGTGGCACAACGTTATCGAGCACATCCAAAGGAAACTGGCGGGTTGGAAAGGACATATTTTGTCCTAGGAAGCTAAATGTACCCTAACTACAATGGTCCTTCAAAGCATTCCCATTTATTTCCTATCCATATTCAAGGCCCCCTCCTCTATTTCAGCCAAAATAGAGCAAATACAAAAAAAAATTGTGGACAGGAATAGACAACAAACAAAGAATTCATTTGGTGGCTTGGGACAAGGTTTGCAGACCTAAGCAATAGGGAGGAGTTGGGCTTAGGAGGATCCATTCCCTTAATACTACATTGATTGCTAAATAGTCTTGGAGGCTCATATCAGGTGATAACAATGCATGGATCACTATTGTAAAAAGGAAATATCTTCAAAATGGTGATTTTTTCAATGATGGCATTCCTAACACAGGGTCAACGTTCTGGAATTCCATCAAGAGCATTAAGTCTCTTATTATGAAAGGTCTAAGATGGATTTTGGGAGATGGGAAAAGCATAATTTTTTGGAAAGACAACTGGATATCCCGAGGACCTCTCCTCAATGACCCCATTTTGTCCAAACTCAAAATCTTTATTGATGACAGAATAGGACACAAATTTTCTAATTTTCTCACTCCAGGCTCACCCTCTTCTTGGATTCCCATTGTCCACCCAAATTTTCTAGCTGAATCTAACCTGTTAAATTCCATGCTATCTTCCACCATCATCCCTTCCTCTACACCGCCTGATCGCATCATTTGGGAACACACTGAAAGTGGAAATTACTCTGTCAAGTCAGCTTACCTCCTCCTTGCTCTTGAGGATAGTCTACCACCTATTGATAAATTTTGGGTTAAGCACCTCATTCCTAAGATTTCCTTCTTTTCCTGGTTAGCCATCCAAGAGAAAATCCTCACCATTGATAACCTCATCAGAAAAGGCATGCCCATTCCTAACAGGTGCTTTCTATGTCTCAACGATTGGGAATCCACTAGCCACATCTTTCTCCACTGCCCCTTCTCCTCAGCCATCCTCGGCTCCATTTTCCACCATTTCCATATCCAATGGGCCCCACCACCCTCCATCAGTGATCTCTTCCAACAATGGCCTACCCCTTTCCATGACCCCCACCTCTAGTTCTTCTGGAAAATTTTCCTCCACCATTTCCTCTAGCAAGTCTGGCTTGAAAGAAACAATAGGGTTTTCTCCCTAAAGGCTAAAGCCCCAAACCTCGTCTCAGCTAAAACCTTAGCCTTTGCATTGGAAAACACCTTCCTCATTCCCCCTGCTTCCACACCTGCATCCAAGGCCGAGATGGATCTAGGTAAAGAGTTGGGATTATCTCTAGAGGAGGTTTGTCCTCCCGCTCAAATACGATCGAAGACTACTTGGACCCCACCTCCTGAAGGTTGGCTCAAACTTAATGTTGAAGAAGCGGCTAAAGGTAATCCTGGGAAGGCAGGAGCTGGGGGCATCCTAAGGGATCACCAAGGAAACTCTATCCTTACCTTTGTTGAAAGTCTAGGGGATCAGACAAATCATGTGGCAGAAGCTAAAAGCATGTGGAGAGGACTAAGCCTAGCTAAAGACTTCACCACCAATCTGATAGTTGAAGGAGACTCTCTGAACATCATCAACCACCTCAAGAACACCAATTCTAATCCTTCTTGGAGAGTCAAAGAGTATATCAAGGAAGCCAGGTCCCTCATCCTAAACAGACAAAATTTTCTCTACCAACACACTTTTAGAGAATCTAATAAGGTGGTTGATAAGCTTGCTAACATCGAAGTCAGCATAGATAATCTCCATATCTGGCATAACATCCTCCCTATGGAAGTCCAACTAGTTGTTAATCAAGAGAGGCATCATAGGAGCCCTCCTCATCAGGAAGCCCATCCCCAGGTCCTCATCCCTAATCCTCATGATCATAATTAGTAGTAAGCTTTGTCTTTGTCAACCCCCTCTTTCTCACATGTCAAGGCCCGAGCCCATTCACACCTACTCCATTTTCCTCACCACCTTCACCACCATCTCAGTCAGCTATCCCTTGTTTCTTCGAGGATCGTCATCCGAGCTGGCCTCCACCCCATAGACCACACGTTTCCCCATATCACCAATTCCAACCCCCTATCCTTTCATTTTTTTGTTTCCACCACCACCCATCCCCCGTGTCATTGCCTTTGTGCGAATCCATGTGGTCTGTCCATTTTTGACCTTGGCACTTTTTGTTTTTTTTTGTTGTTCTATGTAGGTTATGGAGAAGCATTTCCAACAATGATAGCGTGTAGTTTTATGATCATTCCCGAAGCACCATGTCCGAGCAGATGATTCGAAGAACCCTTGCTTTGGTCCAAAGGGGTATTGTGCCCAAGGCTCAGATTACGATTAATTGTTGGGTTATAATCCACCTCCACGTCCTCAAGCATCAAACATGGAAAAACAATCCTGATTACCTGGATACTCGAGGCATGTTTTTCTTTGGCCCGAGAAAGAAGAGGATACCCCAGTTCCACCTTGGAACTCATAGTCTTCAGTTAGCAGATTTTCATGCATGTCATTCGGTCCCTTCTCATCATGCTTTCCTTGGTGATCGGTCTACCTTGGGTGGATTGCCTCCCTCGCATGTGAGCCTTCTCATTTCCACCTATCCTCCCCTCACTGCCCAAGCCTCCATATTTTTTGTCAGCCTCCCTTATCCTCCCTCCATTCCCTTTTTAACCTTTTCATTTCTCGCCTGTGTTACCTTTCCCCCAGTCCACCCTCCTTGTTTGTTCGCCTACCGCCCCTCTCTCCCCCCCTCCCCTACCATGTCGAGTGAGTATGTTGAGCCCCATTCTTATGTCTGCGACCCTAAAGCTGACCCTGTCCTTAAGGATAGAAAGCTATTCAATTTCCTCCAACTCTTTTCTGGTGATGAGATTGACATTACGTTGGCTTTCCTTGAATCTTGGGATAACGGTGTTGTCACTGTCAGGGGGAGAGACTTCACTATTGATGCCCATATCCTTGCTACCATCACTGGCCAAGCTACTGAAGGATGTCGATCCATTCACCGCCACAAACACAACTAGGAAGTTGAGTTGGAACATTTTAAAGGTAATGAAAATATTTGTAAGAAAGCCAAAGGATCTGGCCTATTTAGAAGTGATCTTTCTTTTCCTTGGAATGTTTTCATGAAACCCATAATGCAGTTCATTTGTGTTGATGACCCAAACAAACCCTTCAAAACCTATCATCTAGCTTTCATCAATCACTTTAGAGAACTTAACCCCATCAACATTCCCATGTTTTTCCTGAATTCCATGAATCACTCAATTTCCAGCTATAGAGACAAAAAATCCCACGACCTCCCCCGGCACCAAGGTATGTTTAAGGTTATTTACACCTTCATCCTTGCCAATAGTCCCATGGCCAACCCTATTCCCAATAGCCCTACCACCAAAATTTCCCCTTTCGATCGCCTGTCCAAAGCTGAAAAGAAGAAAAAGGTTACTGAAGCCCTTTCCAAAATGAAGGCGAGGAAAAGTATTTCCTTTGAAAGTAGTGAGGAACCGGTGAGAAAGTCTGCTAGGATTCTGAACATGGCTACCAAGAACAAGGTGATTGATATTACTGATGACAATGATGAAAATAAAAAGTTGAAGGATTTCGTCATAGGCTCAACCATGACAATGATGAATTGCATGGTGAACTACACAATGGATATCCGAGATGGGCTCCACAAGCTGCTCTTTCCAGGAATGATCAGCCAAACCGAGGATGTTGCTACAGACCAAGATGCGGTGACTGTCAAAATGGAACCCAAAGATGAGGAACCCAAGGCTACTGTCAAAGAGGAAGACAAGGAAGAAGACAAAGCTGAAGCCGAGGAATGACATCTTGGGCTTCCTTTTGATCCTTTTTGCTTCTTTTTGCTTATGCTTTTTTGTCCTCTTTGCCTCCCTGCGTGGAGCTCTTGCCTGAATGACATTTAGGCATCCTCTATCTCTCTCTGTTCTATGGGGTTTTAATTATGTATGTTAGGCAGTCCTTTCCTTTCTAGGGTCTGGGTCTTTTTGGTTTTAGGTTTTGGTCTAAGGATGCATCCTCACCCTCTGTTAGCTAGTTTTTGTCACTGGATGTCTCAGGCTGAGGCTGCGTCCTCCTCCTAAGCCTCCTCCAATCAGGTTTTTCTAATGGGGTTCTCCATTGTTCAAAAATATTGGTACAACTTCCTCTGCTACTTATGTAA
Source organism: Wollemia nobilis (assembly GCA_028583015.1). Taxonomy (NCBI): domain Eukaryota; kingdom Viridiplantae; phylum Streptophyta; class Pinopsida; order Araucariales; family Araucariaceae; genus Wollemia; species Wollemia nobilis. Next base: position 3,716,607 of record JAQPPZ010001870.1, read on the forward strand.
TAGGTTCAGGGATCCTTAAAACCCTCTACAATATAATATCTTATTTAGAAAAAAAAATAATCCATTTAAATATATCCCAAGTATGACAAAACCCAAAAATATGAAGAAAAAAATAAAACCATGGAAAACAAAAAAATAAAAAATAACCAAAGGGATGCAAAATATACTAGGCATGCAAGAGAATTTTCTAACTCAGAAAAAGGTACAACTATAAGTATAAAACCATGCAAAACAAAAGATAAGCACGGTGTCCCTTTGTAATAAATAAAGCATGACATGCAATAATTTTTTCCTTGACACAAATAAAGTTATAATATTCCTTATTAGAAAATATAATATGGTATGCTAGGTAATACACCTTTAGAGATAGATCAGGCAAGAAAAAATATGAAACAAGGGTCAATATAACATTGAACCTCATATAAAATGATACCTAAAACAAGCACAACAACATAAAATAAACCATGATATCCTTTAGTTGGAGAGATTATGACATACATTCGAATGAACACATATTTAAGCATAATTTCCCTTATAGGAAAAGAAAAAAGGATATATTAGGGATATGCACATTTACAGATAGATTAGTTGAGAGAAGTCCTCAAGGGAATAGCACAACGGTTTGGGCTTTAGCTCTTCTTTGGGAGGTCCAAGGTTCAAACCATGGAATGGGTGAGTATGTGAGGGGGTGGGTGTGTGTATGGTTGTGTGTTTGGTCACTATTGATAAGTTCATAACTCACCCTTATTAGAGGTCATGGTTGGGAGCGTCAATCGTAGGGGTTTCTCACAAAAACCTCATTAAAAAAAAATATTAGTTAAGATAAAATGTACAAAAAGGGTCATGATGATAAGATGGTAACTATTCCACAAAATGAGAAACAAAAAAAGCAAAAGATCAATGTATAGTGCTAGTAGAAATCAATAGTGAAAGGATGGTGCATAAATTAGAGGAAAATGAGAAGATTAGGTAAAGCTAACATTCATATCATATTTTGAGAATAATATCACCATATGTTCTAAGGCGATGTTAGGAACCTACTATTAAAAATAAACACACTCACACAAATACGGAAAATAAACATATATGCTCACAACACACTATGGAAATAAAATGCACACTATGGAAATAAATTGTAGAAAAGGAACAATCTCACAATAGCACTGAATTGCAAGCCTCTTCGAGGGGGCAACCTCCTTCAATACTTCATTCAATTATGCAAAAAGATACATACAATACTGCCCCTCGTAGTTTTAAGGAATTCCTCTAGCACCTAACTCCCAAGGTTGGCTTACATGCAAAATGCCACCCGGGCTAGAATCTCCTACCTACAATCAGTTACATTCTTGAAAAATGGTTACATAGAAGGGCGCCATTTGGCTAGACGCTTCTTAATCCAAAACTATAACAAAACATTACAAAATATTAACATGGGTGTTACCCACGTTCCACAAGGACTATTACATCAAGGTGTTAGGATGGGGTCCTAACATGCCCTTCCCCTTCAAAAAGCTTTGTCCTCAAAGCTGAAGGTGAGGAAACTATTGTTGGAGTTGTTGAAGAGGTTCCCATGTCGCATCTTCTGGTTGTAAGCCATGCCACTAGACCAAGACATCTGTGATAACATGTCGACGAAGGGTACGTGATCTTCGGTCAATAATGCATTCAGGTTCAAGAATGATGGACCCTTCCTCGTCCAACTCTGGAAGTGTAGACTGCACCTGCACCTTGTTGCCAATAACCTTCTTGAGAGATGACACATGGAAGATTGGATGAAGTTTGGAGCTAGCCGGAAGGGCTAGTTTGTACGTTGTCACCCCAAGCCTCTGCAATACCTGATAAGGACCATAGTATTTGGTGGCAAGTTTTTGACAACCACGCAACTGGAGAGATGATTGTTTGTATGGTTGTAAGCGAAGAAAGACCATGTCACCAATGACAAAGCTATGTTTAATATGGTGTTGATCTACTTGTTATTTCATATGGTTTTGAGCCATGTCCAAGTTGAGCTTGAGTTGGCGAAGAATGGAGTCATGCTAGTGGAGAGTGGAATCCACCACCTGAACCTTGGAGCTGCTTGGAAGGTAAGAAGTTGGAGTTGGTGGAAGTTGACCATAGACTGCTTCAAATGGAGTCACCTTCATGGCAGAGTGATAGGTGGTGTTATACCACCATTCGGCCAAAGGAAGCCACTTAGCCCAATGAGTAGGATGTTCAGAAGTGAAGCAACGAAGGTAGGTTTCCAAGCATTTATTGACAATTTTGGTTTGGCCATCGGTTTGAGGATGGTAGGCCGAACTCATCTTGAGTTGTGTCCCCTACAACTTGAATAGTTCCTACCAAAAGTGACTGGTGAAGGTAGGATCCTGATCAGAGACAATGGATTTAGGCATCCCATGGAGGTGAAAGATGGAGTCAAGGAAGAGTTGGGTGATAATGGATGCAATATAAGGATGGGATAGGGAACATAAGTGAGCATACTTTGAAAGATGATCCACTATCACTAGAATAACTGATTTGCCTCTAGATTTTGGTAGCCCTTCGATGAAGTCCATAGATATATCGGTCCAAACCTGCTCAAGAATGGGCAAAGGTTGAAGTGTCCCTGGAGAACTCATAGTTTCACCTTTCATGCGTTGGCAGTGATCACATTTAGCCATAAATATTTGGATGTCCTTTTTCATTCCCCTCCAAAAAAAGTATGCTTGGTTCGGGTATATATTTTGAGAAAACCCGAATGACCAGTTGTGGGAGAAGCATGCATTTCTTGAAGGAGGAGGTCCTTGATTTGAGACTGAGATGGTATAACCAAACGGTCATGAAACCATAAATCCTGACCATCCCAAGCATAGCCAAGGTGGGAATGAGGATCCTCTTGGAGAGTGTGGATGAGAGTTTGTAATGAGGAATCCTTGGCCAGATCCTCACGAAGTTGATGAATCCATTGCGGAAGGGGAGTGGAGATAGCATGTAACATGGCCTGATCTTCATGGAGACGAGACAAGGCATCTGCCACCACATTCTCTTTACCTTTCTTATAAGAGATGTCATAGTCATACCCCAACAATTTGGAGACCCATTTTTGTTGTTTCGGAGTAGCCACCCTTTGTTCTAAAAAATATTTTAGACTCTGATGATCAGTTTTAATGGAAAAATGTCGACCAATGAGATATGGATGCCAATGGGTGACCGCATGTAAAATGGCAAGCATTTCCTTCTCATAAGTGGACTTGCCCAAATTTTGAGGGGAGAGTGCCTTGCTAGTGAAGGCCAATGGTCGACCCTCCTGCATTAAAACTGCCCCAATGCCCATGCCCGATGCATCACTCTCAATGACAAAGGGTTTAGAAAAATTTAGCATTGCCAAAATAGGGGTGGTGGTCATAGCATACTTCAAATCAACAAAAGCCTTCTCGGCCAAATCAGTCCACACAAAAGAATTTTTCCTCAACATGGTTGTCAAGGGAGCTACTATCTTGCCATAATTTTTCACAAATTTCCTATAATATCCTATAAGACCCAAGAATCCATGAAGTCCCTTCAATGTATGAGGTTTAGGCCAATCTTGAACCACCTAGATTTTCTTAGGATCAACCTGAACTCCCTCCTTAGTGACTATGTGCCCCAAATATTCAACCTCCTACTAGCCAAAGGAACATTTTGATTGCTTTGCATAAAGTTGATGGTCAGACAAAAGTTTGAGGGTTTCATCTAAATGGTGAAGATGATCCTCCCATGTGCGACTATAAATCAATATGTCATCAAAAAAGACTAAAATGAATTTGCGAAGATGAGGATGAAAAATAGAATTCATCAAACTCTGAAAGGTGGAAGGTGCATTGGTCAAACCAAAAGGCATAACCAAAAACTCATAATGCCCTTCATGAGTTCGAAAAGTTGTTTTGGGAATATCTTCATTCTTAATGTGAATTTGGTGATAGCCCGACCGCAAATCCAACTTGGAAAAATATTGAGCCCCATGCAACTCATCAAGTAGTTCATCAATGATAGGAATAGGGAACTTATCCTTAATAGTGATTTTGTTAAGATCCTAATAATCCACACACAAGCGCCAAGTGCCATCCTTCTTTCTTACTAGCAACACTGGTGAAGAATAGGGACTAACACTAGAATGGATAATTCCAGAAGCTCGAAGTTCCTGCACAATTTTCTCAATTTCTATTTTCTGAGCATAAGCATACCGGTATGGATGAACATTAGGAGGTAGACTGCCAGGAAAAAGTTGTATTGCATGATCATGTGAGCGCTGAGGAGGAAGTCCCTTGGGTTCCTCAAAGACATGAGCATACCTGTTTAATATACCCTGTAATTGTTGTGGGTGATTAGACTCCCCTTGTTCGGGGGCGGTGATAGCAAAAAGTTGAGCTACCACACCATGGGAAGATTTCTTTAACAATTTTTCCATCTTATGAGAAGAAATAAACTGAACTGCTCCCGCCTTTGTGCCATGAAAAGTATATTCTTGCCCATCCTAACTAAATTTCATCCATAATTCTACAAAATCCCATAAGACTGGTCCTAACATTCTCAACCATTGCGCTCCCAAAACTATATCACACCCTCCTAAGGGTAAGGCAAACATGTCGGACTTGAGATTATAGTCCCCAATTTTTAGTTTAACATTACGACATTTGCCTTTGCATGGTAGGGTGCCACCATTAGCAATCATGACTTCAAAGGAATTGCATGTGGTAATGTAACAATTTCCTTATTTGGCTACACGTGGATCAATAAAATTATGTGTACTACCAGAGTCAATCAAAATGATGACCCTTTGTCCCTTGAAATGGCCAATCACCTTCATGGTTTGGGGAGTGGATACTCCCGCTAGAGCATGTACAAAAATTTTTGGTTGGGTTTCCTCTTGATCGATCATCTGGTCTATGGGTTCTATTTCTTGAGGATCCTCCTCATCATCAAAAGATTCTGTAGTGGGAACTTCATCCATATCGAGCAAGTACAATTTTTGTTGCACACACCTATGCCCTCTAGAATATTTTTCATCACAATTGTAACATAACCCTTGTGCCTTTCTATTCTCCATCTCCTCATGACTCAATATTTTTATAGGTGGAGATTTAGTAGTAGGACTTGGCATTGGCTTGGCGAAAAAGATGGCTTAGATTGAGGAAATTTAGAAGTTCGATCGAGAGCCTTGAATTTATCTTCTACCAATTTGGCCAATTGTATGGCCTATGGTAGTGATAGAGGTCGCAACAACTTAACCTCAGCCTTGATGTCATCCTTCAGTCCACTCACAAAACAACTTTGGAAAGAGTCAACACTTAGACCAGTGGTTCGATTGGCAAGTTTTTCAAATTGAGCTTGGTATTCTCGAATGGTTGAGGTTTGTTTGAGTTTGAAAAGGGCTCCTATAAAATCTTCAAACTCGCTAGGACCAAAGTGAGTGAGTAGGCGTTGCCCAAATTCAGACCAAGAAAGTTCAGGTTCAACCTTTCTAAGCCATAAAAACCAATGGAGTGCATCTGATTCAAAATTAAAAGAAGCAATGGTCAACCATAGGAAATGATCAATATTATGAAGAGTGAAATATTGTTCTACCTTACAAATCCACCCCTCAGGATCTTTTCCATCAAACTTGGGAAAGTCTAATTTTGGTAATCTCATTCCATTATGAGTTGGTATAATTCATTGGTGGTTGCTTGTACCAATTTCTTCTTGGTCATGTTGATCTATGGAACCAATAGAGACTCGACTATCCAATTCAACCTTCATTTCATTTTGTGCAAGGGAGATGTCACTCATAGTTTCCTGGAAATATTGGAGTTGTGATTGTATCACCTATAGGATTTTGTTAAGTGAATCCCATAGTTTGATGCCCATAGCATCCACTTTGGATTGAATATCCCTATCTAATTCTTGTTGTCGAGTACCCCCAACCATAATTGAAGGTTTGTATCCTTTTTGTGGAACTTACTAAAAATAGAAAGGTGGTTTTAGGAGTTACTATTTTTAGTAAGGGTCCAAAAAATGGTTTGGGTGTGGTATATCAAAATGATCAGCTCAAAAAACAATCACAATGAGCTATTTACCACAACACTAATTTTGGGCACCCCAAATTTTTTTTATATTATTGTTTTGACGAGTCTACTGGTGTGGTCAGTTTTTCTCTAGAGGTTTGGTTCAAAAATTGAGTTTTGTGTCGAACACCCTTTTCTGACTAATTTGACTACTAACTGATTCCTGACACTATTTTATCCCCTGTTTGATTCTGACTCTATCACAAATATTCCTATCTATTTTGTTTGACTATCACAGGTAATTTTTTTGACTATCTAGGTAATTGTTTTGACTATCATAGGTAACTATTATGACATTGATATCCTTACTAATAGAAATTCTTGACTGTAACTAACTTTGACCTCCTTGTTGCCCTTATTTTAGACTCTAAAGTTTTTTGTCTACCTGTTATACTCTTCTATGATTTTGTATTATCTATTTTGCATGCAAGAACTCTAGAATAGGGATGTCTTCTTTGTATGCTCAACTTCTATGAAGGATATGGTAACAAGTTCAAATTTTTGGTTGCAGGTTAAGCAAAACAGAAAGACTTGGATGAACAAACTTGTTTGCAGGTTTAAACAGAACCAAGGTATGCTAGGCAAAGGTGTATGTAATACCCATAGGCCCTCTATTATACCGTAGTGATGAACAATAGTGCTCGGACCAATATTTTAGGCCACTACCCAAGGAGGATTCCATGCATACCCTTGAGCACACTATCTGCCTCTCTGACAGTACGAGAGGGTAATCTTCCTGGATGTTGTGTCCGGTGGACTATGGATAATACAAGGCCGAAAAGCTTCCTAGGGATAAAATTTTGTTTAATCCTAGATGGTCTCCTGATATACCCGAAGATACGTGGGAGCTCAAATCCATGCGTGAGTGTTGTCTGAGGCCTAGGTATTGGAGCCTGATCGCCCCTCACTTCACTAGACGCTTTATGGGCTATCTAGCTTAGCCAATAACGATAGCTCCTTCACGATATTTTAAAACCCCCAACACAGGGTTTCTAACCTACTCAACTACTATGGATAAAAGATTGTATATTTTTTTTTTGGTTTTCTATTTTTTTAATAAGAAAAAATTGGCAAAAAACAAAACACAGAAATCTTATACCTAACAGTCGAAATGGCAGAAACCATCATAGTCGCAACAGAACACGACCTTAGAAAGCGCTCTGATACCACTTGTTAGGAACCTACTATTAAAAATAAACACACACAAATACAAAAAATAAACATATATGCTCACAACACACTATGGAAATAAAATGCACACTATGGAAATAAATTGTAGAAAAGGAACAATCTCACAATAGCACTGAATTGCAAGCCTCTTCGAGGGGGCAACCTCCTTCAATACTTCATTCAATTATGCAAAAAGATACATACAATACTACCCCTCACAGTTTTAAGGAATTCTTCTAGCACCTAACTCCCAAGGTTGGCTTACATGCAAAATGCCACCCGGGCTAGAATCTCCTACCTACAATCAGTTACATTCTTGAAAAACGGTTACATAGAAGGGTGCCATTTGGCTAGGTGCTTCTTAATCCAAAACTATAACAAAACATTACAAAATATTAACATGGGTGTTACCCACGTTCCACAAGGACTATTACATCAAGGTGTTAGGATGGGGTCCTAACAGGTGACATCACAATTAAAGGGATGTTAATATTGTTGTAAAAGTAAACTTAACAGGTCAACTAGAGGTATATGATTTAGAATATTCATGGAAAAAATTAAAATGAAGAAAAAATTAATAAAGGTATATAAAATACCTGGTGAAAACAATGTGATCTTGCTCCTATAAATAAAAATAATCAATCCAACCCTATTGTGAAATATCAATAAATTACATTTATAGTTCAAAATGCATTCATTTCCAATAAAAATAACATTATACTTGTAGTGAAACATGTATAATGTTAAGAAAATTAAATAATCTTTTTTATTTGTAGACTTGGTATAACCTAAAGTAACAAAATGAAAATCTATTGCACAAATACTATTTACCATTACAACCTTCATTGACTCTAATTCTAAAACAATTAACACTTGGAATAAAATAGATATTTTAAGAATTTGCAAAGAAGTCTATGATAATAAATAATTAAAAATGAAATTTAAATGATGAGTATGATATATAAAAGAAAATATTGATATGGTTGTCACAAAATTGCAATGAGCGTTAATTAATGATATCATAAAAATAAATTGATTTGCAAGTAGAAGTGAACACTAATTCAATGAGAGAATCTATTGAATATATTAAATTAAGGTCAACCTCAACATTCTCTTGGTCAATTACAATTGTGTTAGACATAGTATTTTTATGCTAACAAACAAACTAGCACAAAATAAGGGATATTTTGGACAAAATATGTTTTTGATTTAGACATTACTAACATGGTCATCCTTTTAGTGGCTTTTGCATCATGCACATAGAATTTTTTGTAATAATTATATTGACAATATGCATACTAATAGACCCTTGGGCCTATGTAGAGATTTTTTTATTAGATGGATGAAGAGTTTTAAAAGGGTCTCCAAAACTTTTAATAAAGCAGAGCAGTCACTGAAAAGGTGATGAAATACTTCAACCAAAGATCAAGTTGTAAACCAAAGATGAAACGCTTCAACCAAAGATCAAGCTGCCAACCAAAGAGCTAACAGGTGGTATTTACATCAGTAGAAAAATTTAAAATTTGAAAACAAAATGTCACCCAGCCAGGATAGAATCCAACACAAATCTTGAAACTAAAAAGCATTTAAACGGGCCAAGAATAGGCAAATAAAATATAAACTACCGCCCAGACAAAAAGGATCAAAACCACCACATAAAACTACACTGATTTTGTGTCCAAAAAACTGCCACTCAACTCAGAGATAAAATCCATCCCCTTCTTGATGAAGCAATTTGGATCACTACTAGGGGCAGGATACCCACCAAAATGCACATAAACATTATTTGATTCCTTTTGACTGAGACAATCGAACCTCTGTTGGAAGCTAGAGATCAAAAACCAAAACCCCAACTTCCACTCAAAACGAAAACTGATTCCACATTTTTCTAGCCCAAGGTAAAATCTTCATTTATTGTATTTAATACCCTTTTCCCCCTTAGGAGACTCAGAGGATTCACAAAATTAATCAAGATTAATTTTTTTACCTTTTGGTTCCTTATCCTTTTCAATCTTTGACCGGAATTGAAGATCATTTGCATCCCTTGTATCTACTACCCAAAACCTGAGCAATTTTCCAATCTTCCTTTTTATCCCCAAATCTGACTGGCCTTTTCGCCTGCTTTTTTTAGGCTGATAATATATTACCCTTGGTGCTCCCTCCCTAGGGAGAGGGGACTAAACTTCTTTTTGAGAAGCCACAACCTTTAGAGGAGAACCGGGCTCCACCACAACCTTCAAATGGGAGAACCACCCTCAGCTACATCTTGAGGAACACCATGCTCCTCCTGAACCACTACCTGAGAATTTAATCCAAGAAAAGAATTTTGAAGGAACTCCTGAGGAATAGGAGTTTCAGATTTCAAAACAGTGAGGTCAAGATGAGAATGGCCACTACAGGAACTATCCATATTCTTCACAATTGCCACTCCTGGATTACTAATATCAACCTCCACTAGCTCATCCATGATCCTATCCCCTATAACCAGGTCTTCATGCTCAATATGAATGGAATTCAACATAATATCCACCATGGATCCTATGCTCTAGCTATGACCCTAAGATGCCACTAGTTGCTTCTTAGTCCAGTTATGCTTGGGAGGATCCCTTTTAAGAGTCTCCATTTTGTTCTGAATGCCCTTAGGGCATGCACCAAAGGAATGATCAAAACTACTACAGACTGAGCATCTGATAGATCTGTTCTCGTAAACTATGGATTGGGTCCAGGAACCCTGGTTGGAAATGAGATCAATATGGTTCAAAAAATCTGCCTCTGGGTCTGCCATTACACACATCTTGAAAAAAATCATTCTCGACTTGGCTCGAGTTGCAGAATCGATCAAGATTAAATCCCCAACAGCTTTAGCTATACCTCGCAATATATCTTCATGCCAAAAGTGGAAAGGCAAATCTAGGAGCCTAATTCTTTGATAGTTTGATTTAGATAATTAATAGGTTTTAACCTTTTCTTTTTCTTGAATATCTTATAGTATTATTGTATGCACATGTTCAATCCAAGCAACAAAAAGTTGTTTAAATTTTTTAATTATAATCTTAACAAATGGAATCACTATTGAATTATCAAAACTACGAGTTGATGTTATTTGTGATAGATCTACCACCTTAAGTTGCATTTGTATTTTTAACAAGGAATATTTTTAGATATGAAATTGATACAATGACAAAATATTCTGGAAACCTTGGTCCTATTATTGAAATTTTGTACAAAACTAAGAAGTACCAAAAAATAGATTTTAACATTTCTAAAGTTCTTATTCTCTTGGAAAAACAGAATGATGAACATCAGATTGGTATACTAATGGTTATTCAAAAATTTTAATCAAATTTTAATAAAAATATTAACAATATAAAAATAGAACTATCAATAAAATCAATAAACAAATTTATTCTTTTTATTGTTCTACTTCTTTTTTTTAATAAAATGATGAACATTATCAATTTAACATGCTAATGATTGTTTAAATTACTTACCCAAATTTTTAGTGCTTAAAAACAAAACTATCAATAAAATTACTATAGGATGTGTCAAAAACAGAATTAATATTTTTTCTTGTCATTATTTTTCTTCACAAATAAAATGGATAAGTGGGATTAGCTTGACAAATTACTAATTATTCAACTTTTTTAATCAAAAATTTGACAAATGTGCTAAGTATGGTCAATAGAACAATCAATAACGTCATTTTCAGATGGCATGAGTATCATAGAGGAAAAACCAGAAAAAACTGATTGTTTTGGGTGTAGACAACAAATTGGGAGGATAAACATTTTTTTGAACTTAAAAATATATTTTTAATAAATAAAAATCACTTTTGGATTCATTATCTCAAAATAAATAGACCTAATAGAAGGAATTATTTTCTTAAATTTAGCCACTATTTTATATAATTCCCATAAATTACATCATCCATAAGCAAAAGAGAAGAAAAGCTATTTTAGGTCTATGATACTAAAGTAAAAACTATAACAAGCACTTGAAACAATAGCAACACCTAGCAAAAAAATTCAAAAAGATATTATAAAAATATACATATCTATTAAACCATGGACCTTTTTTATTTGGCCCCTAACTTGTTACCATTGACTCAATTTTGGCTACTCTGCATGCTAAAATCATTGTATTTGAATTTCACTATTAAGAATAAAAGTATTCATAATTACATAAATCAAGTATTTGAATTTAATATTATGAGGCCTTGGTGAAGTGAGGAGTGAGGGTGCTTACTTTAAAGAGGTCAAGGATTTGATTCCCCTCAAAACTTGACAATGTTTGTCCTATAGTATTATGCCAAAAAATTATTTAAGTTTCAAATTGAATTATTATCAAATCAGTAGGTTATATGGAATGAAAACAATAGAAATAAATAGCATGATAACTTTTACCAAATATAAATCCCAATCATCCTCTCTAAACTCTCTTGGTATAATTCTCATAAATTCTTAATGTAGTCAGCTACTAATCTAGAAGGCAACTAAGTAGGTTGTATAAATTCTTCAAATTTATTAGCCTTTCCTTATGTTTTGCAATCTTTTTCACAAAAAAGAGAATGAGGTATCTTAGGTTTTATGTTCAACTTATTCATGATTGCATAATAAAATAAAAATTAATATATTTATTGTTAATACATTTTTACCTATATGATTTTAGACTATTAGGATATGGGTTGTTGAATATAAATTCTATAATCAATGCTACTTGTTGTGAAGTTATCAATGGTTTTCCTATGTCAAATAAAAGATAATATGAGATTACCTAAAGTCACATATTATATTTTCCTCAATGATTTAGTAGGCAACTAAGTAGGTTTTATACTTTGTAAAATTATCCAATAGTTTTATTAGCCTTTTGTTATGTTTACAATCTTCCTTGCAACTAAAACACTGCTATATCATAGGTTTCAAGCTCAAATTATTCATGATTGTATAACAAAATAAAATAAAAATATTCATCACCAAAAAAATTATTTCTATGATTGTAGACTATTATGGTGTGAATATTTTTTGAATAGACAATCTAAAATCATTGTTATGTTTATCTTGTGTTTTTTTTTTATGTTTATAAAAAAATATTGAATCAATAAAACCATACAAGAAACAGAGAATAGACAATCTAAAATCATTGCTATGTTTATCTTGTGTTTTTTTTTTTTATGTTTATAAAAAATTATTGAATCAATAAAATCATACAAGAAACAGAGAATACCAAAACAATAACCATTACAAGGGCTAGAAGAAAGAGACCCCCAAAGCCACCGAGCACCCGACCAAAAGACAACCAAAAAATAACAACCTCAACTAGGCATATTCGCAACAAGCAAATTAGCAAGATGAAGAGAAAAATCCAATGGGAGTTGATCTCATTCCCTAACATTCCAGTCTTCCTGAAACCTAGAAGCCCATTTTTCCAAGCAATCAACCACACCATTCCATTTCCTAGAAATATGAACAAAGGAAATAAACTCCATATGTCGATAAATTTGAATAATATGTCAAACCACTAACGCCAGCTGTCAATGAACATTAGAAATATTGTGAGTCTTCAACAAATTAATAATAATCTAAGAGTCCTACTCACATATTATCTTCCGCCATCCCAAAGCATAACATTTTTTCAAAGCAAAACGAGTAGCAAGAGCCTCCATATAATTATTAGTTTGCTTCCCCTTATAACAAGAGAAAATGAAAAGAGCTGCACCACTAATTTCTCTCCCAAAACCACCAATACATGCATACCCATGATTCCCTATGAAAGAGCCATTAGTATTAATCTTAAACAACCCGGAGGTGGAGGATGCCATCTGCCATCTTGTGTCTTGCAAATACAAGATAATATGAGATTATTCAAACTCACACATTATATATCTCTTTGATATATTATACAATAATTACCATACTCATATACTATATACTATATACTATATGTGTGGACATGCAAAATATCCTTTCATTAGACATTGATAACTCATATAGATAACAATTTGATTAAATTTGATATTGATGGTTTTTTTCATTCTACAATTTCAAGTCTTTGCTAATACCTTAAATTGTACTTGATCTCAAATCAACATAGAGGCTATCTAGAAAACTAGGACCTTCAATTATCAACTTCAACTTGTCACAGTCAATTTATGTTTGATGCATTAAATTTTAAAAAATAAATTTTAGAGTTCCTAATAAGTGAATTGAGTTTACCTACATTTATTCATACCATGTTTTACCTCTATTTTACACTGTCACATTCTTAATGTTTCATTAATCTTTATTCTCAAATTTTTTGTAAATTTTTTAGTCTAAAAAGTAGCTAAAGTGAAGTATTTGACCCAAAACCGAAGAGCAAAAAGTGCAGCAAAAACGCAGCAAGAAAAAATTGCAGCAGCAAAAAATGCAGCAATTTTTGCAGCAGTGCAGGATAGTCTAAATTTGAGGGACCAAAACTGCTCAGAATTTGATGAAATTTTGGGAGTGAATTCTACACAAAAAGACCTTTCCAACGGTGTATGACACACACAAAACGGAGCTGTAAAACAAAAGTTATGAGCTCTGAAAGTTGACTGCAGGTTTCAGAAAAACAGGGACAACAAGCATGTATTTCACAAAATGAATGGAATAGAATGTTGTTTTTCATTCCAAATGAACTCAGAAGTATTACAAAGTTTTTTCCACAATCTTCTACAGCTATTTTACACTATTGTACATTTACAAGAGAGAAAATGATGTTACAACCCTTCATTTCACATTCTAGAAGTCCAACAGTCATAGTGACTCTTCAAGGCCTATAGAAACTTTTGGGCTTCTTCAAATTCATGGGAGAACTTTTGGTTTTGTCTTTTCTTAGTCAGCATCAATCTCCAACATACTCCCCCTTGATGCTGAGTGGTGAGACAAGTTTATCTCTCAATCTCAAAAATTATTCTTTATTGACACCTTTGGTAAACAGGTCTGCAAGTTGTTGTTTGGTGCTGCAATATTTCAAATCTACAACCTTCTTTTCCACCATGTCTCTTATGAAATGAACCTTCAAATCAATATGTTTAGTTTTACTATGATGGACTGGATTTTTTGCAATCTTGATTGCACTTGTGTTGTCACAAAAAATTGTTGTTGGACTATTTTGAACTTCACCAATCTCTTCAAGTACCTTTCTCAACCAAAGTGCTTGTGTACTTGTTGTAGTAGCTGCAACATATTCTACCTCTATAGAAGATAAAGCAACAATACTTTGCTTCTTTGAGATCCATGTTATCACTCCTAAACCAAGTGAAAAACAATTTCCAAAAGTTGATTTTCTATCATCCAAGCAACTTCCCCAATTTGAGTCATTGTATCCAACAAGCTCCATTTTGTTGTTAGCATCATAATGTATGCCAAAATTCAAGGTTCCTTTGACATACCTCAAGATTCTCTTGGCTGCTCTCATGTGGTTTTGTGAAGGTTCATTCATGTACCTTGATACAAGTGAAACTGCAAATGCAATATCAGGTCTTGTTGTAGTAAGGAACATTAAGCTCCCAACAATGCTTCTAAACAATTTTTCATCAACTTTCTCTTCTCCATCATCTCTACACAACACTTCTCCATGTGCCACAGGTGTCCAAACTGGTTTGCAATTTTCCATGCCATATTTCTTCAACATATCTTTTGCATATTTTGATTGACAAATGAAAATTTTACCATCACCTTGATGTACTTCCACACCAAGAAAGTATTGCATCAGTCCTAAATCTTTCATATCAAATTCCTTCATCATAGCATGCTTAAAATCATTCATCATATTTGAACTACTTCCCATGTAGATCAAATCATCAACATATAGGCACACAAGAAGAATATCATCACCTTCATTCTTGAAATAGAGTGTGGGGTCATTCTTACTTTTCTTGAAACCACAATCTTGGAAGTACCCATCAATTCTTGAGTACCATGCTCTAGGTGCTTGCTTCAGTCCATACAATGCTTTCTTCAATTTGTAAACATGGTTTTCCTTTCCTTCCACTTCAAAGCCTTGAGGTTGTTGAACATAAACCTCCTCATCTAGATAACCATTCAAGAATGCACTTTTCACATCCATGTGATAAACTTTCCACTATTTATTGGCTGCCAATGAAAGAGCCATCTGAATTGTCTCTTGTCTTGCAACAAGGGCAAATATTTCTTCATAATCCACACCATATCTTTGAGTGAATCCTTTTGCAACCAGCCTTGCTTTGTATCTTTCTATGCTTCCATCACTATTAAACTTTGTTTTGTAGACCCACTTGGATCCAACAATCTTCTTGTCCTTGGGCAATTCCACAAGTTCCCAAGTGTCATTTTTTTCAATGGACTCAATTTCTTCTTTCATTGCTTGCACCCAAACATCATTAGTACAAGCATCTTCATAACATGAAGGTTCCAAATCAGCTTCAAAAAATAGAGCATAATTCACCAACTCACCTTTTGGTTCTTCTTCATCATCACCATACATTTGGAGCTTTTCCAATCTTGAAACAACTTGGTCCAACTCTTGCAATTGGCTTCTTGTTAACCTCCTTTGAAAGTTCTTGTCCATCATTTGGTTGGTTGGATGTGCTTTGAGTATTCTCTTTCCTTTATTTGTATTCTTGGTGGGACTTGTAGATGAGTTGCTTGTGCTTGAACTTGGTGTAGTCTCCTTTGAACTTGTTGATGGGCTGCTAGGTGGGCTTGGAGGAGTAGAGGGAACATTTGAAGGTTGTCCCCCAATTGTATTATCTTCTTCAACATCATATATTTTTCCTATAAATTTTTTATGATTGTACACTCCCCCTTCATCAAAAATTACATCTCTAGAGACTACAAACTTGTGAGTTTTTGGATTATACAGTCTATATGCCTTACTTGTTTCAGAATATCCCACAAGAATGCATGGCTCACTCTTGGGGTCCAACTTCTTTCTCACTTCATCATTCACATGTGCATATGCAAGACAACCAAAAACTCTCAAATGACTTACAATGGGTTTTGTGCCATACCATGCTTCATGTGGAGTCTTCTTGTGTAGTGCTCTTGTGGAGCATCTATTGAGAATGTACATTGTTGTATCAACTGCATAAGACCAATAAGAATTGCTCAAACCTTTTGTCTTCAACATGCTTCTTGCCATTTCTACAATGGTTCTATTTTTTCTCTCAGCTACCCCATTTTGTTGTGGTGTATAGGCGGTAGTGAGCTGCCTCTTGATGCCATATTGTTTGCAAAAATTATTGAACTCATTTGAACAAAATTCTCCTCCATAATCAGTTCTCAAACACTTTATTTTATATCCACTTTCATTCTCAACCAATGCTTTGAAAATCTTGAACATGCCAAAAGCTTCATCCTTATGTTTCAAAAAATACACCCAACACTTCCTTGAAAAGTCATCAATGAATGTGAGAAAATATGAAGACTTACCCAAACTTTGTGTTTGCATAGGTCCACAAATATCAGAATGTACAAGTTGGAGTGGGTATGAGGCCCGCCATGCTTTTCCTTTTGGAAACTCCTTCCTTGCATGCTTTCCAATCACACATGCTTCACACACACCCTTGTGCTCTCCAACCTTAGGTAGTCCATTTACCATATCTTGTGAAGACAAAAATTCTAGACTTTTAAAATTCAAGTGTCCAAATCTGAGATGCCAAAGCCAATTCTTATCTTCAAGTGCCATGTGTGCCATGTTCATACTCCCTTTTCCTCCAAACTTCAAAGGAAACATCTAGTTCTTTGTCATAGGAACAATGGTGACCATACGGTTCCTATTATTCTTATCATAAATGATACATTCATTGTTATCAAACACAACTTTATAGTTTTTTCTACAAGTTGTCCAACACTCAACAAATTATTCTTCAAATTGGGAGCATAGTAGATATCATGAATTTTCTTTGTACCTTCTTTAGTGCCAACCTCCATGGTGCCTTTTGTAGCCACATCCAAAGCATTATTGTTCCCAAGAATGATCTTGGTCTTGAAATTCTCATTCACATCAGCAAACAACTCTTTCTTTCCAGTCATGTGGTTAGAACAACCAGAATCTAGATACCAAACTTCTTGACTAGTTTTTTCAGCCATGTCACTAGTCAAAAACAAATTACCTTGTGCAACTTCATCCTCACATACATAGTGAGCTCTTCTATCTCCATTTGTGGTCTTCACTCTACAATATCATGCAATGTGGCCCATTTTATGACAATTGTAGCATTCAACTCTTTTTTATCAACCCTTCCATGTCCTCTTCCAGCAACAACAACTCCTCTTCCTCTTCCTCCTCTACCTCTTGAGTAATTATGATTTCTTCCTCTTCCATGTGCTTGTTTACTTGTGCTTGGACCAACTTCATCATTCTCAAAAAATTTCAATTTAGAATTAAAAGCATTCTCCTCATTTTATTTACTAGTTTCTCTTAGTCTTTCCTCATGTGACATAAGAGAACCAACTAGACAATCAAATTCAAGTGTAGACAAATATTTACTCTCCTAAAAAATTATTGCAACATGATTCCATTTAGGGGTAAGAGATCTCAATACCTTCTTCACAACTACCTCTTTCTTCAAGGTCTCTCCAAGGGTGGCCATCTTGTTCACCACATCCTTCACTCTAACACAATAATCACCCACACTTTCAACCTCTTTCATCTACAGATTCTCAAACTCTTTCTTCATGGTCTGCAACTTTACCATTCTCACTTGGTCACTTCCTTGGTAAGCCTCTTGAAGAGACTTCCAAGCCTCCTTGGCTGATGTAGCAGCAACAATACATGGAAATAAACTCTTGTCAAGAGTAGACTGAATATGGTAGAGGGCTAATGAATTCTTCTTCTTTGTTTCCCTTTTTGTTGTCCTATCATTTCCTTGTAATGTGTTCCAATCAGGTGGTTCTTCATAACCACTCTCCACTACCTCCCAAAGATCTTTTCCAATTAACAATGTTCTCATATTTATGCTCCAATAATCATAATCTTGCCCATTAAATTCTAGAATGGGTAATGAGTTGTTGAAGTTGGCCATTAGACTCAAGCAACAACAAATGAAGTTTTTCTTCAATGAACTTGTCCAAGAACTTGATCAAATGTTAGACTAACCATGAACCCAAGTTCACTCAAACCCAAAAACCAACCAAGATCTGATACCAAATGAAGTATTTGACCCAAAAATGAAGAGCAAAAAAGTGCAGCAAAAACATACAAGAAAAAAATTGCAGCACAAAAATGCAGCAATTTTTGTAGTAGCATGACAGTCTAAATTTGAGGGACCAAAACTACTCAAAATTTGATGAAATTTTGGGAGTGAATTCTACACAAAAATAACTTTCCAATGGTGTATCACATGCACAAAATAGATCTGTAAAACAAAAGTTATGAGCTTTGAAAGTTGACTGCAGGTTTCAGAAAAACAGGGACAACAAGCATGTATTTCACAAAATGAATGGAATAGAATGTTGTTTTTCATTCCAAATGAACTCAGAAGTATTACAAAGATTTTTCCACAATATTCTACAGCTATTTTACACTATTGTACATTTACAAGAGAGAAAATGATGTTACAACACTTCATTTCACATTCTAGGAAGTCCAACAGTCATAGTGACTCTTCAAGGCCTATAGAAACTTTTGGGCTTCTTCAAATTCATGGGAGAACTTTTGGTTTTGTCTTTTTCTTAGTCAGCATCAATCTCCAACATAAATACCTTTTCACCCATATTAAGTTAAAGATATTTTTACCCATGTATTTGAAAAATTAAACCCTATATAGAAGAATGTAATGATATTATTATCATAAATAGACAATACATAAACTCTAGCATCTGATCAACAAAAAAAAAGTATTTACAAATATTTGAAACAACATGCAAAATTGATATTGTCTATTAATAATATTCTGGGAGGACATTGAATCATGGATTTCATATATTTAAGGCTTGAGAAGGAATCAATCCAACTCATCCATATTTTCTAATAAAATAACCTCAATTGACATTTCAATTAGGATGGTCTCATGGGTGTTGACAAACATGGATGAAAACACCAAGGTATGCAAATAGACTATAAATACAAGGCATGCATATAAAGCAAGATTGAATGAAAATTTAAGCATTAACATGGTCGTCTACATCAATTGCTATAGTTCTTATAAGGGGAATATAAAAAAAACTCATCAACTCTTTAAGTGAAAACCCATCTATTAGAAAAATACTTACTAGAGAACTTTCCGCTATCTAGTTCTCAATTTATCTTGACAAACCAACACTAGAATAAAGGCTTGTATGGACACAAAATATACAACCATGCTTGTATTATGAAACAAATAGATATTCTTTTAGATGAATATTAACATGGTCATATTAGTCTTGGTTTGTCTAACCTTAAATCTAAGGTAAAAATCAAGTCAAACAAGTGAAATCTGATAACATTGCAAGTCTTTTCAAAATTCAATATACTTCAAGTTTATACATTTGCTATAATTTTCAATCAGACAAGAGAAGAAAAAAGGAAAGAAATAAAATGATTGGAAGCACAATATCATATAAGACATAAGTTTTCAACTTGCCAATTTGATAACACAATGATTCCATGGCTCACTAGTTTCTATTAGTTGTATACTTATCAAAAGGAAAGGTACATCTGATAGAAACTAAAGATATTCTCAAATATTAGCTTCTCTAGACAACCATCACTGATAATATAATGTAGACAACAGTTAGAACTTCTATTACAACAAAGATGCTCTAACTAGTGTTGAAAAATAGTAAATACATAAATTTAATCATTCCAAAGGAGTAAGGCAATATACTTTCTAGCAAGGTACTCTTAATAGGTATTGAAAAATAATAAATGCATAAAATTAATCATCGCAAGGGAATAAGGTGAAAGTATTAAGGTACTCTTAATAGGTATTGAAAAATAATAAATGCACTTTTCTTGAAGAAGTCTTTGTCATCCATAATTTATTTGATTATCATTGCTCCTCACTTTGTGCATTCCCCTCATTTTCTAACTATTATATACTAGACATCTTTTTTGTTCACATCAATTTTGAAATGTGCATGTCTTTCACAACCATATCTAGCATAAATATGAACCTTGAAAAATGAAGGATGCAACATGTTGAATAACAAAAATTGACCTTCTTCAAGGGAAATATTAGAGACATGTTTCCCAACCTTCAACCAAGTTCATGTTGTAATCTTTACTTACAGGCCACATATACCCACTTGATTCCTCCAAGATAAGGTTCCCTTTGAGTTGATCCTTATATTCTACCACAAAATCCTTTGGAAGACTTTATAAGAAACAAATCATAATGCTTTGTAAGAAATTGTGAGATAAAATCCAATGAGCTCAAAAACAAAAAGTAGAATTGGTTCTCTAGTAGAAACTTACCATATTGGCAAAAATTCAATAGTTGAGAATATGCATAATTCCAAAAAAATATGAAATACCTAAAGACATTCTAATAAAAAATAACTTTCAAACATGGGTATCAATTTTACACAAAATATTTGAGTATGGTTCTCAAATAAATACACCTTATGAATTCCATTACAGCTTTCTTTTAGCAAGAAATGTACAATAACTTGAACGTCCCAGCACTAGTGTTTTGACCATCCTTAAAATGCTTATGATGTATTTACTCTCAGTTGGTATCCTTTATGCTTTTGCATTGTACCCATAATGCAATTCAACTCAGCGAAGACCTTTTGATCATTTGGATAATGGGAAGCCATGTTAAATTTCTCACTTCTATGAGATGCTTTACTATTGGTAGGGTAATAATTTTGAATTTTGGCATTCTATTCTATTCTCTCAATGCTTTGGACATGCATCCTTTAGTAGGACAAAGAGTGGAATATGTCTAGATTCTTCTACTAATAACAATGTTGAGAAATAACCTCAAGGGAATTTTCTTTATAGTATAATACTTAGTCTGTGAATATTTGTTAACCAAATTAGAGGTATCGGTTTCTAAAATTTTTCGTATGTATATAATTATATATATTTTTATTAGATATAGAAGAGGTTTTGAAATGTCCCAAACCTTTTATAATAGGAGAAACCCTACAAAACTTGGCCTAATACCAGCAATACAGGGACAAGAACAATTATAAAGCACTACAACTGACCACCCATCACCAACACCAAGTGAATCAACTACAACTTGATACAAGAAATAAATTTAGAATAGCACTGGTGAGCCCCCAAACCAACCAACACTCCCACATGGTTGTGGCACAAAACCTTTCTTCATAAACAGTAAAAGCTTACAGAGCATCAAGAAGCATGCATCTCTAAATCCAATTGAAGAAGGCCTTCGAGAAAATTCTCTCTCCAAATAGATAGACTATTGAGACTTATACACAGGTTTACCATAAATTCAGCATGGTAATTTCCTTCTCTGAAGATGTGCTTTATCTCCCTACCCTTTATAACCTGAAGAATCCACCTAGATTCCATAATCACATCCTCAATGTTCCAATCAGGGACTGAATCACATTTGACCATGTTTATAATAAGAAGTGAGTCTCCTTCAATGCAATATTTTTGGTATCCTATCTTCTCCACAAGAAGGATACCTTGGTAAAGGGCTTTGGCCTCCGCAACATGACAAGTCTGGATATCTAATAATTTGACATACACCAACAAAAACTTGCCTTTATCATCCCTAAGAACCCCACAGTGCCAACATTATTGGGATTACACTTTAAAGCTCCATCAAAGTTCAATTTAACCCAGCCTAAAGATGAAGGTTCCCACCTCACAAGGGCTCAAGGATTAGGACCAAGAAGACCAGCAACCCTATTGCTATGTTGAAAGCAAATTTTTCTTTCAAGCTCAGCCTCCTCAAATCTACCCTCTTCCAAAGCCAGAGAAGACACATTCTCCAATGTAGAAGCTAAGGATCTAGCACAAATGGAGGCAGGATCTCTTTTGAAGTTTTTAAAAATTCTACTATTCCTCTCCTTCCACACCCACCAAAAAAGATGCGACAAATAGAAGTTTCAAAAACATTTCAGCCTTGGAGAGTAAAAAGGAGATGACCATTGAGCACAAACATCAACAAGCAAACTCGGCACCACCCAACTTAGTCCCAAAAAATTAAAAACAGAGTTAAGAACTTCCATAGAGAATGAGCATTGAAAGAATAGATGGCTTGTCTATTCCTCATTAGCACCACAGAGGCAGCATCTATTCGGCATCGACCAACCTCTTTTTTTAATATTTTCAATGGTCAAAATATTATTCTAAGTTGCCAACCAGAAAAAAATATTCACCTTTGGCGTTAGCCCCTTAAGCCATACTCTAAAAGGTGGGATCCACGGAGGAGTCCTAATAGCCAGTAGATTATAGGTGAACTTGGTTGAAAATGATTTGTTATTTTTCCCTACCCAGAAGATCCCATCCTCTTCATTAATGACCTGAAACTTCAACTTATTAGCAACTAGAATCCGAGCTTCAAGTTCAGCATTGTTGAGAATAGGTTGGTCTAACGATTTCCAAATATTCAACCCATTGACCACCTCGATAAATTCATCCATCTTAGACCCAAAGACCAATCTGGTCCTAGGCTCCAAACATGTTAGATTTAGAATCTGCACAAGGGGCTGGTCCATCAGCCAAATATCTTTCCAAAAATCAATCTTGAGTCCATCACCCAACCTCCACCTACAACCTTTGGAGACTAGCGCCCTCAAATTTTGCAAACTCAAAGTAGGAAAAGGATCAAAAAGCAAAAAATTCTCCTCTCTCAAATATTTGGCCAACATAATGTTGATCCAACTAGTTTCGGTTTGATTTACCAATTTCCATCCCTGTTTTGCAACCAGAGCCTTATTCATTTTCCTAATGTCACGAAGACCTAAGACACCATCCTTTTTAGGTCTCCAAACTTGCTCCCATCCAACTAAGTGAATTTTTTTCTTCTCATCAGACCCAAACCAAAGAAACAACTTTTGAATATGTTCAATCTTCGATAAAATCTTGTTAGGAATTTTGAACATAGATAAGAAGAAGGTTGGAATGCTCTGAAGAGTAGACTTTACCAGGGTAGCCTTTTTGGCTTGACTGAGGAGGGATCCTTTCCACCCGACTAGCTTCCTCTACAATATTTCCACCACAGGTTCCCAAAGCAAATCTCAGATCCTGCCTTTAAACAAAGGTATTCCAAGGTAAAGAGATGGGAGGGCAGCCACCTCACAACCCAAGATGTGAGCAATTATCCTCTACCTTGCTAAGGGGGTATTCAGAAAGAAGATTTTACATTTTATATAATTTATCTTTTGCTTGGCTGCAATTTCAAATGCCTCCTAGATTCCTTTTAGCACCTTTACTTGGGGAACTAAAGCAAGGAGGGAGAGCAGAACATCATCTAAAAATTGGTGATGAGAAATAGGATCCACTAGCAAAGTGGGCTTGATACCTTCCACAAAGGGTTCTAACTTGATAGCCCTACCTAGAGCTTCCACCACTAAGATATAGAGGTAAGGGGACAAGGGGTCCCCTTGGCGAATGCCTCTCATACTTGAAAAATAACCTGTTGGGGACCCATTTATTAAGACTAAAAACTTGGCAGAAGAGATACAAGCATGGACAAGTTTTATCCAAATGTGGAAAAAACCAAATTTTCCTAAAACCTTTAACAAAAAATCCCATGAAACCCTATCAGAAGCCTTGTTCATGTCTAATTTGAGGAGACCAGCTTTGCCACTTTTATCAGCTGAATGAAGGATTTCATGGACAACTATGATATTATCCAGGATCTGTCTCCCTGGCACGAATCCACTTTGGGTTGAATCAATCAAGGCTGGAAGAAAATGTTTTAATCTGTTAACAAGGGCCTTTGTCAAAATTTTATAAACAGTGTTACATAAGTTGATGGGTCTAAAGGCACCAAAGTCCTTTGCACCAATAGTATTGGGGATCAAAGTTAAAAAAGTAGAATTCACTCCGAAGGAGATATGATTGGTGGTTTGGACCTCCCGAAGGGCATCAACAATATCCTTCCCCACAATATGCCAATACTTATGGAAAAAGAGGGGGGGGAAACCATTAGGACCCAGAGCCTTCATTCCTTCCATTGCAAAGATAGCAGCTTTGACTTCCTCATTGCTGAAGGAGAGACAAGGTCTTGGTTCATATCAGTCGTGACAAGGCTGGGAATACTACCAAGCAGCTTATTTTGGGCTTCCTCATTACAAACCTCTTCCACCCCGATGAGATTTCTAAAAAAACCACAACCTTAGCTCTTATATCCTTAATGTGAGTAGCACTAGATCTATCAGCTTTTCGAATTTCTCTAATCCTGTTGGTGCTTCTGTGCTTCAAGGCCGTGATGTGAAAAAACTTGAAATTTTTATCTCCCTCCTTTAACCAAAGCCTTCGACTTCTGTTTCCACAAAATTTTCTCCTTAAAAATAGTGTTATGAAATTCGGCCAGCACCTCCTTTTCTCTATTTCTGATCTCTTGAGATTGATTTCCAAGTTCTATCTGTATGTATATAATTATGTTATCAGAACCTCTGGAAGCAGTTTTCACTAGGGAGGCTGGCTTGTGAGGTAATAAACTAAATTGCAATAGAGTTTTTGAAAACTTTAGAGGTAGAAAATCCTTATTAAGTTTGAGATTCTTCTTTCATTTATTTTAGTCACTAACAAATTTTAGGTTAATTTGCATGATATTAAGAGTAATCAAACTTTATAAAATTTGATAGGATGTAAATGCATAGTAACCTATTACTCAAAATAGAGACAACAGAATAAAACAAGACAAATAAAAAATATAGAAATTGTAAATAAAAATAGAACAGGTAGAAACAAAGCAGAAGAAAATAATTTTTTTCTACAAGATTTCAACCTTTAATCGGTTTACCTCAAATAATTCTCATTGTCCAAATGTAAAACAAAGTTTTGCTGTTAAAAATGGTTTTGCTAGGGCAGAGGTTGTGGACCAGTTAGAATGTTTATTTTCTCAAGACTAAGTCACCATCATTATGATTGTAATGGAGAAATTCTCCAGAGATTGAATTCTATATATGCTAGTTCTGTTACTGGACAGTTTAGAAATATAGGCAATACATTATTGAGTCAAGGAGGATGAACAAGGTTACAGATCCACAAGGCCTTAGAAGCAGCAAAAGAGATGCCATGTACCAGGAGAAGGCTGCAATGCATGTATATAAAAAACATAAAGTATGCCTCTCCAACAAACATAACATTGCAAAATTATTGGGAAAAGCATACTGCAAAGGATTCAAAGTTTCTATAATCAAACTCTAAGGTTATAATACAAATGTGCAGCCACATTTTACCAAAAGAAAAAATTCTCATACTAATAATTTGGCTATGAAGTTGATTACTAAAACAAAGTATGAATTAATGTAGAATTCAAGCATCAAAACTAATTTAGAAAATACTAAAATCATAAAGCACTAAAGCATAAGTCATAAGGCTGCAAGATGACACTTTCTAGTGCAGGGGATCAAACAAACAATGGAGGAAAATATTTGAAATAACCAAAACGATTAAGTCTTGACACTTAGTCAACCAAATCTCAAGAAAATTGGAAGCAAGCAAGAAAACAATATTAATAGGTAAACTGTGACACAGCATAACACATGGATAGAGAAACTGAGATGACATGGAATTATAACAGGCAATGAATGTGACATGAAAATTAGGAGGTGAAAATTAGGAGGAATTAGCATTAGAGTTGAGATACAAAATGAGCAGTTGTCAATAGTAACATATCAAAATTGAAGGTTCAGGGCATAAAATTGTGAACTTACAATGCATAAAAGCTGAGGTGAGAGAATAAAAACAATCAATTAAGATGAGGTAGGGCATAAAATTGTTAATTTACAATGCATAAAAGCTGAGGTGAGAGAATAAAAACAATCAATTAAAATGAGGTAGAGCATAAAATTGTTTACTTATAATGCATAAAAGCTGAGGTGAGAGATGAAAAACAATCAATTAAAATGAGGTTATAGAAGTGTACGTAGTATTTAAATTAATCAACCAGTTGCCTATAAATACCATTAGAAGGAAAAGAGAAGAATTAACTATCAAAGGAAAACCATATAATCCTACTACAGGTACTCAGTCCAACATGTACAGTCAGAGTCTTGTTATAAATAAAGAAGACTAAAACACCTGACAAGATCCAATCTAAGCATTCTAGTTACTTAGAGTCTGTTTTAGCAGATACTATCCCCATCTTGATACATGTTTCTCCATTTTTAAATTTTACTTAATAAGGTAACTTTTTGGGTATGGTTTATATACATATGGGCAATATCTATATTTAAATTCAGGCAAGTATGGTTGAAGGTTGAAGAATATTGGATACAACTAATAAAAAATTGTAATCATATTCTCAAAAGGAGAAAATACTATCTACCCAGAATAAACATAAAATAAATCACTTTAAGAATATCCCTCACAGTTATGAACTAATATTTGGATGATTTGGGTACACCCTACTCTAAGGCATTTTTGAACAGATTCAAAGGGGTTTTAGAGTTGATTCTTGATTGCAAAAGTTTTTTACATTAGTTATAAATGTATGTAGGACTATATTCCTTCCTTTGTCTATATTACTGGTAATATATCCTTAGTGTTAAAATCAAAATTTAGATTTTCTACATTTCATAGTTTTCTTATATGTAAATTCCATATACTTTTATAAAGAGTTTATACTAATTCCAAGAAATTGCATATCGAGGTTCTTAGAAAAAATGTAATATTCATATTTAAGTATCATACATCCATTTAGATCTATGTAAAGTTAGCTCGAAGCAAAGGACTTTGAATGGATGAACCCCATTCACAAAAACAAAAACACTCAATTTTTTACAATAAGGGACCCAACAGATGAAGTCCACAATTTGAGCAGCTTAAAGGTTCTGTGAGGTTAGAGGCTCAAGTAGTCAAGGTCTTCAGTTTTGCATGACCCAAGATATAAAACCAGAATGACTCTAGGTTATCTTATTACTAAACAATGTGTCTTGTAGTAGTATACAATCAATGTAAAATGCATAAGTTTCATTATTAAGATACAATTACTAAGTTTTGTGCCTAATAATTAGATATAAGTTTTATACTCAATAGTTAATTAATTAGTGGTTATTACTAGTACTAGTTTGGAGAAAAAATTCCCATTCCATTGTGTGCATGTAGTTTTGAACTAATTTCATCTATCTAATATAATATTTATTCTATTGTACTTTTTTGTGCATGGAATATTTGAAATTTAATAACAATATTAATTGTGAGGAGTCCTATTACAAAGCAATATGTCTTGTAGTAGAATACAATCTATATAAAATTAGTAAGTTTTTATTATTAAGATATGATTATAAGGCTTTAAAATTCTTTTTACCTTGAATTTGGTTTATCATTATGATCAAATTCTATGTAACAAGATCTAAGTATCTCCCATGGTTATGCATGCCACCATGGTGACTGATTTTTATAGCTTATCCAAAAGTAATCAAGATATAGAGAATGTCAATGAAGGCTAGAAAACACTACTATAGTTATGGTCTATGGGGATATCAGCTCCCCTCTCCATTGCATGTATTTAATTTTGAACTATGTTTATCTCTATAATATAATTTCTTCTAAACCTTGTTATGCATAGTATACTTGAAATTTAATAACCGCAATAATTGTAAGGAGTCTCATTGCCAAGTAGTTTGTCTTGTAGTATACAATCCATATAAAATTCCTAAGGCTCTAATTATTGATATATAGTTACAAGGTTTATAGCCAATATTGCTTTGAGAAAAATAAAAATAAAATAAACCCTCACTCCATTGCATGCATCTATTATTTAATTAGGTTAAGAAGCATGTGACCATTGAGAGAGTGCATGAAGTCACCATCACTGATTTTTATAGCTTATCCAAAAGTAATCAAGATATAGAGAATGCCAATGAAAGCTAGAAAACACTACTATAGTTATGGTCTATGGGGATATCAACTCCCCTCTCCATTGCATTTATTTAATTTTGAACTATGTTTATCTCTATAATATAATTTCTTCTAAACCTTGTTATGCATAGTATACTTGAAATTTAATAACCGCAATAATTGTAAGGAGTCGTATTGCCAAGTAGTTTGTCTTGTAGTATACAATCCATACAAAATTCCTAAGGCTCTAATTATTGATATATAGTTACAAGGTTTATAGCCAATATTGGTTTGGAGGATAAAGCAAAATAAAAATAAAATAAACCCTCAAATAAAATAAACCCTCACTCCATTGCATGCATCTATTATTTAATTAGGTTAAGAAGCATGTGACCATTGAGAGAATGCATGAAGTCACCATCATTGTGGCACATTCTAGCTTATAAGAAACTATATAAATAGAAAATTGTTTTTTCGCACTCAAAACCATTACATATATCAATTTGTGTTACCCATTATTATAAAAAATTGGACTTCACTCAAAGTATTAACAATTCACCTTCTCTGTAATAGTATAAAAGCATGTGTAAATTTTTTATCCTTAAGAAAGATCTCAAATATAATTTGATAGGCTGTCACTAAATTCCTTGCAAGTGTTTGTCAAATCTTCTTAAGAGCAGCCTAACCAATTTTCTTTTTCAAATTATTATGTTTCATTGTTGTGACACTTGGGTTGCTACATTTGGAATGTCTTCATTCTTGGTCTTTGCTCTTGAAAGTATTCAGATTTATCTTCTAAAGAGTGGTAAGGGAGTCTTTGTCATCTTATTTTACTTATGAAAGGCACTTGCTTTTATCATATTATATACATTTAAGAGATTGAAGTTTATTAAATTATGCTCATTAAGAATCCAATATGTTTGCTTACTAATTCTAGGATCTTATCAAAAGTTTTATTTATCATGAAAATTACTTTTATATATGTAATTGGTACCACAAGAACAAGATAAAACAACTTTTGAACATGTTGAAGTAGTAATAATGAAACCACTATTACAAAAAAAGATAAAGGAGATGAATATATAAACCATAATTATGACTCCACATTTCAAAGTGCATGTTGTGTTCTATGAAACCTAATAAGAAGTATCATTCACATTGAGTCGTGTATTTATCTATAAAGCAAAGTGAAGTCAGATGGAGAATTGGAAGATGCAGCATGTGAACAACCACATTTATAATAGAATCAAGTATTATGTTAGAAAACAAGTTCTTTAAAGAGAAGGATGTAAATATGGTTTCATCTAAATCTATTCTACTTATTATAGTTTAAACCCTATAAAAAAAGAGCAATTTGATAAAGAAATACAAAAAAAATAATACAAAGAGTAAAATTAAATGATGAGAAAAAGAGATCCTTAATCAAACAAATAAAGAATGATTGTTTGATGTCACTAACAACAC
The DNA here is from genome assembly GCA_028583015.1 of Wollemia nobilis. Lineage (NCBI taxonomy): Eukaryota > Viridiplantae > Streptophyta > Pinopsida > Araucariales > Araucariaceae > Wollemia > Wollemia nobilis. Next base: position 3,746,228 of record JAQPPZ010001870.1, read on the forward strand.
TTTACATATAGGCTAATATGGGCCATGTGCATCAAATTATAGGAAAATAATATTTGGATTGAGGATCAATAGAGGAACTGGAAGGGACAACCCAATGCATGTCTAGCTAAGGGAACAAAAGATATATAGTAGGTTATGTATATCAACACCTTAAGGGTGTATTAACTTATAATGTTAAATTGAGTTTCCAGGTATAGAATTCCTACATATTTTAGTTGTTTCTCATAGGTTCTTGCCCCATAGGATACTTCATTTATTAGGTTGTTCATTTAGGAAATTTTTATGTATAATTAATATTTGGGACAAGATCGTTGTCTCAAAGGTTAAAACAAGATTTGGACCAATTAATCAATGGTTTTCATTTAAAAAATATGCAACAATAAAAATTATATTAGGTTAGAGATCAACCATTTTCACCACCATAGGAAGTATGCCAATGTGTATAACCCCTCTTTATCTTTTCTATTCCCAACACTATTGGTACCCAACCATATTTTTCATTGTCATCCTATATTGTTTTAGTGTGCATATTATATGCTAACTCATATATTGTGCATTCATCATTAAGTTTTTATTTAGTGATAGAAAAATACCTCTGTATCATTAGGAGTTTTACTATAACTATATGCATTCTTTTACTTCACAAAGTTTGTTTTATAATTTTACACCATGAGGAGTTTTACTATAACTACATGCATTATTTTACTTCACAGAGTTTGTTTTATAATTTACACCATCATAACATCCACAAATCCATGATTTCCTAGATTTAATTTTGGCATTCTTTATAATTTTTCTCTCATGAATTAGTCTGTATAACTTGGATTAGGGCACATTAATATATAGATTACAAGTATTTAGACTAGAGTAGTTTATAGCCCACAATCAAGCAATTTCATAAATGCAGTTCAGCTATTCTTTATAATATTGTCTCTCATGAATTAGTCAATTTAACTTGAATGAGGGCAAATTAAGATTTGGATTTAAAGTATTTTAGTTAAAGTATTTAATGATCCCAATTACTTAAATATCTATTTTTCATGTACCCACTTAATACATAGTGGAATTTGTGGATTGTTTTTGTTGTTATTAGTGTATCATAAACACTTTTTCATCAAAGTCATACCACCATGACACTTCAAGTCCTTGGAAAGCAAAAGAGTAAAACTATCGAAAAATTTAGAAAAAATATAGCAAAATCTCAACATACTTAAGATATAGAAACTCTTCAAAATTCAACAAATTAAAAAAAAATTATAGAGTTTGACTAGTCTTAGCAAGAGTTTGCTAGGGACAAGTTTGATGATGTTTTGCCAAGCCTTACATAATACTAGTACGATGGCTAACCTATTAAATAGCATTCATGCAGTTTTATTTTTATTGAAATGCCATGTATGGAGTTCTATGTCCCAAATTAATAGATCACATTAGAAAAAATCAAAAAATAAACCACACACATTGAATTTTTTTAACACCAGTAGATCATATTTATTGTTCATGGTATTGTTGATAACATTAATTAAATATTTTTCTTTAAAATTCAATAAATTTGGATTACCATAAATATTTTAATAGATAGAGGGGAAATCTTTATAGAACATAAGACTACTTCAACAAGTTGGCATTGGATTTTCTTTATTTCTCAAAATTAACCAAATCATCAAGACAAGAAAGGATATTAGAGTATATAGGTTTAGATTCTTGATATTGGGATAAGCTTTTTAACCTAAGGATACAAAACCTTAATTTTCCATCTAAAATGACATTCTTTTTTTTTGTAGATAAGATACTATAGCATTAATACCGGGTTTTACAGGTTGACCCAAAACCTTTTACAAAAATCAGCCCAGGGCTGTTGATGAACATATCCTTACTAAGGATCCTATATATGTAAAATCTACATGCCGCCAAAGCCATTACATCCGGTAAGGCACATAGCCTCGTTATCAAAAAGAAACTTCCCATACAACATTTTGGGTATACCCCGAGAAAACACACATGCATCATAATTACAAAAAAGAAACAGACACGGATCCCTTCCTTGAGACAATGGAGAAACAAAAAGTTGTAGACACACATAGCAGAGTACTGAAAAAACTCCCACAAGCTCTGTATTGACAGTTACTCTTAATAATTCTTTGGTAATTGCTTTCTTCTGTATATGACATGCTTTGGTACCACATACTATCTTGGCCAATCAGCCTTGGAGAAGTGAACTTGCTGGCTAGATTTATGGCGGTGGCTATCTGGTGGTCCACGTGGCTTTGGTTTGAAGTCTTATATTGTCGTTTCTTTCCTTCCCTGTGATTATCAACCAACCTCAAATTACTAAGATGACTAGGAGCCATGTTATCTGACATGTGACTGTCCCCATTAGTCTTTGTGGTATTTCCAAGCAACATCCACGAAGACTGATAGCTCAGATAATTTTTATTGTGAGTCCAATTCAAAAAAGAGACGGGAATACTCCTAGCCTTCGAACTTACAGTGCCTTCCCTATTGGTAAATTTGACTATCATTCTTGGCATTCTTGTTGAATAAGCTCCTCTACTTCACTCGGGACACCGTGTTCCCATTTGAAAAGTCCGTCACCATCGACACCCAAATTGGCCAACTTATCAACAATTTTGTTAGCTTCCCGAAAGACATGTTGGGCTTTTCTGTCCTGTCTTCCCTGGAAAAGGATCCTAGCCTCTTCAACAATTGTTTTAATCCTCCAAGGAGGTGTTTTCCAATTATTGAGGAGATTTATAACATGCATAGAGTCTCCTTCTATGATCAAATTGCCTTCTAAGTCTTGAGTCATTTGAAGGCCTCTCCACATAGCTCTAGCTTCAGCTTTGTTGTTCGTCCTTGTTCCCAAATATTCGAAAAATGCAAGCATCATATTCCCATTATGATCTCGCACAATGCCACCAGTGCTTGCTCTGCCAGGATTGTCCTTAGTCGCTCCATCAAAATTAAGCTTAAACCAACCCGTAGGAGGTGGAGACCACTTAACATTGGCTCTGGGGTTGACTACCCTAGGCACAGACTCATCTAACAAGGTTAAGCTTAAATATTGAGCAATCGTGGTCTCCTGTAGATGAGGTTTACAACTATCAAAAGGGATAAGGTTCACATTCTCATTGGCAAAGGATAGGATCCTGGCAATGATAGTTTGATGATCATGGATAGACTCATTAAAGACTCTATGGTTCCTTTCTAACCACACCTGCCAAAGATAGTGATTGAGACAAATTTTCCACATGTATCTAAGTCTTTGGCTTGAAAAGGGGCAAGGCCACTGGATGAACAAATCAAGTACGATGGCTGGTTTAACCCATGAAATATTGAAGGCCTGAAAAACCCCACTTAGGACAATCAAGGAAAAAGGGCACTCAAGGAAAATGTGATAAATGGTCTCCCAATTAGCCCTGCACAGATAACAATGATTAGTGATACAAATACCTTTACGCATCATATTATCAATGGTTAGAATTCTTCCTTGGATAACCAACCATGAAAAGACTGCAATTTTTGGAATTAAATTTTTTTATCCAAACTAAGTCCTTTTGGAGGACAAAATCCTCGTCATCAAGCAGAAGCTTGTAAGCTGATTTAATAGTGAACTGCCCATTTTTCGTAGGAGCCCAGGTCACTTGATCTTCCTTGGGTCTCATGGGGATAAACTGTTGCTCGAGAATGTTACAAAGATCATTTGATTCCGCTTGAAATCCTTGAATTCTTATTTGTTTCCACTTCATTCTACCTCTGTCCTCAACCATATAATCGGAGACTTTTTTGCCAATGAGTTCTTCTGTGATATCTCTGATTCAGGCTAAGTTAGGATATTGCGTCAGTGGTTCGTCCTTAGCCCACCTATCATTCCAGCAATTTATCCTCTCACCATTGCCTAAAACCCATCTTAAACCTTTTTTGATGATTTCCTTACAATTAAGAATTGCTTTCCAAAAAGCAGAACCTCTGATTGGAACTGAGTCACTTAGAAATTCCATATTTTGAAGATACTTTCATTTGATGATAGTTGTCCATTCATTTTCTTCACCAGAAATGAGACGCCATGCCTGCTTAGCTAGTAAAGCTAAATTTATATGAGCAATTCTCCTCTACCTAAGCCCCCATTTTCCCCGGGTCTGCACACTTTGGTCCATCCTACAAGGTGTATCCTTTTTTTCTCCTCTGATCCAATCCATAAAAATTCTTTTTGGAGTTTCTCAATTTTCTGGAAAACCTTCACAAGGGCTTTGAAAATGGAGAGGAAATAGACTGGAATGCTCTGAAGAGAGGCCTTAGTGAGGGTCAACTTTCCTGCTTGAGATAGAAGATGACCTTTCCATCCAACAAGTTTTTTTTGAATTCTTTCAATAACCCTTGTCCCACATTGACTCTCTCGGAGAACCAATGAAAAGAGGGAGACCAAGATACGAAGTGGGGAGGTTTGCTATATCACACCCTAAAATTTTTGCAATCCTTCCTTACCTCTGAATGGGGGTGTTCAAGAAATATAACTTGCTTTTACTGAAATTAACTTTTTGACCAATAGCATCCTCGTAGAGTTGCAGGATGTATTTAATTATTTTGGCCTCAACCACCGATGCCTTAGTCAATATAAGGGTATCATCGATGAATTGTTGGTGAGAAACAACCCTAGTGAGAGATGTTGCCTTGATTCCCGATATTAGCCTTGAACTGCAAGCATTTTTTATGGTTCTGCCTAAAGCTTCTGCCACAATGATGAATAACATGGGGCTGATAGGGTCCCCTACCGAATTCCTCTACGACTTTGAAAGTAACCAGCAGTTGTTCCATTAACTAGAATCGAGAACCATGCTTTAGAAATACATTCTTTGATCAAATTAACCCATTGGTGGTGAAAACCAAACTTAAGGAGGACAACAATCAGAAAGTCCCAATTTAGCCTCATCAAATGCTTTGTTCATATCAAGCTTGAGGGCAAAAATAGACCTGTTAGTCTTATGAGCAGAGTGCAGAGCTTCATGAACTATGATAACTCCATCCAAGATTGACCTGCCCTGGACAGAGCTTCCCTGGCATGGATCTATGATGCAGGGTAGAATATCTCTCATTCTATTTGCAATGGCTTTAGTTAGGATCTTGTAAGAAACATTGCACAGACTGATTGGCCTGAAGTCAGCCATAGATTCAGGGGTTTGCTTCTTAGGAATTAGAGAAATAAAAGTAGAGTTGATACCTTTTGGGATATGATTGCTTGCTTGGAATTCTATGATAGTAGAAATTACATCCTCACTTACGATGTCCCAAAAATCTTGATAGAAATGAGGGGGAAAGTCATCGGGTCCCAGGGCTTTGTCTGGCTCCATGCTAAACAAGGCTTCCTTAATTTCCTCATCGAAAAGGGAGCTAGAAGCTTAAGGTTTATATCCTCATTTATTATGCTAGGAATGGATTGCAAGAGAATATCTTTGGCCTCCTCATTGCATTGTGATTCCTGACCAAGGATAGAATTGAAATAAGTTATTGCCTCCTTTCTAATTTCTGTTAAGTCTTGAGTAATAGAACCATCTACTTTTTAAAAAAAATTATCTTGTTATTGCTTCTGTTTCTAAGCGTGGTGACGTGAAAAAACTTGGAATTTGAATCTCCATATTTCAACCAAAGAGCCCTTGATTTTTGCCTCCAATAGATTTCCTCACAAGCCAAAATGTTATGAAACTCTGCTAGTTTTGTTCGTTCCTCCTGCCTAGTAGTTTCATCAAGCATCACCATGTTGGATCCTCTGATCAATTATCTTCAAAATTTCAACAACCTATTTTTTATTTTCAAAGAGGTTCCCAAAGACCTCTTTGTTCCAAGTTCGAAGCTTTTCCTTAACAAACTTTAATTTGCTAGCAAGTTTAAAAGTTGCACTACCCCTGACAGGCTGCTGCCACCACTGACTTAAGTTATCTCTGAAACTGGAATGTTTGATCCACATAGATTGAAATCTGAAAGGTTTCTTGAAGGACAGAGAGTTAGGGATCTCCAACAAAATGGGATTATGATCAGAGGTAATTTTAGGAAGGGCTTGCAGGGTAGAATCATCGAACAAAGTTGTAGCCTCCTTTGATAGAAAAACCTATCAAGCCTTTCTTGAATGAGATGACACCCTATCCGCTGATTGCTCTAGGTATAATTCGCTCCTCTAAGTTTTACATCCATCAACATGTTGGAGTTCACAAAGTCATTGAACTCATCCATGCTCCTGATAGGTGGTCCATTTCCACCCATTTTGTCTGAAGGGTAAAGAGGAGTGTTAAAATCCCTAGCCATAATCCAAGGGACATTATGGAAGATTTCACTCAGATTGCCTAAGTACTCCCATAGTAGAGCTCTCCCTTGAATTGAAGTCGGGGCATAAATATTTGAAAGGATCCATGACCTGTTGTTGTTTATTTCCTTAAATAAAACACTAAGAACCCTATCATATTTCTGAATAATGGTGCCTTCTACTATCCGGGATCCCACAAAGTCATAAGGCCTCCAGATGCTCCTCTGGATGATTTGCAAACCATCTCCCCTTGATTCCAAATTTTTTTGCTATTTTTTTGACTCGAATCTCATCGCTTTTTGTTTCTTGCAACATGATAATAGTTGGATTCACTTGATTTCTTATTGCAATGACTTCCCTATGTTTGGGCAGGCCATTGAGGCCTCTCACGTTCCATGAGAGGAACTTCATTTAGATTGTTTGGGATTTCTTCCTCTCCCCTCCCTTGAGGGGGTTTTCCTAATTTGTTGTCTTCATAACCCGGAATAACCTGTTGAAACAAGGTTCTCTATTTTCCATTGGCAATGTCATTATCAGTTTTAATTTTTTGATGCTCAACATTTGATATTCTCCCTCTTCTTTTTTCACTGCTAAAATCTATAGGAGACTTCATAGTGCTCTTGGTTTGTTTAGGACTAAACTGAGGGGAGGTAATTTGTTGCAGAACCGGACTGCCATATTCCTCAGTCTGAAGAGTTTCACATATCTCCACCCCTACATCCAAATCTTCTCCTTTTTTCCTGTATTCCCTTGGTCTGTAGGATGACCCCTCAGTAGGATTCACTTGGCTCCTAGTGATGATGTTAGGGAGATGAGATTTTTTATTTTCCAATGCCTCAACTTTCTTCCTAAGTTCTTCAAGATTAGGGTTTGGCTTTGGGATGCCCACCGGGCTTGAAGTATTTCCAAGCATTGGGGTTTAAGGATCCCGACTTGGATGTGGATTCTAGAGATCGTGCATTAGGGTTTGGATTTGTGATGCCCATGGGGCTTACAGTAATTTCAGCATTAGGGTTTGAGGATCCTGACTTGGATGGGGATTCGAGAGAGTCATAAAGGTTAGCCTGAAGGTGTTGGGCTTCCATGTCTTCTGATAATCCTCCTACTCCCATATTGGATAGAATTGAAAATTTATTTGAAACTAGAGGATTGGAACTTACCTGAGTATTTTGGTTGCCAACAACCTGTTGTTTTCCTTTGTCTTGCTGGGACCCCGCACCCTCTCTTTTCTTTTTTTGGTAGACATAGTTTTCCTGATTGAAATCACCTCTGCCAGGGAAACTCCTCAAATTTCCTCTGTCTAGCATTCCTTGCTTCTACTTTTCTCTATTCATTGCCAGGTTAGGGCACTGATTGCATAGATGTCCTTGATTTTTACATTCTGCATAGAATGTCGATCTGTTCTCGTATTCTATCGGCTATTTTCTATAGTATTCTCCATACTCTAGCTCCACAAACCTTGGCAATTCATTATTCAAATTAGCATTTACGCAGATTCGTGCATGAGTCATCCTTGTCCTGGCCAAGGTCGCATGGTCAATGGAGATCAGGTCCCCTATAGTTCTGGCTATGCCCTGCAGCCAATATTCATTGAAGAACTGGGTAGGTAGACTCGGGAGATGAACCCAAATAGGGGTAATGTTAATATTTTGCTTTTTAGGGTCAAAATCTTCACCCCATCGTCTGAGAAAAAGGCTCCTTTTGCCTAGAAACCAAGGACCTCCTGTTAAAATGCGGTTAGCATCCTCCATATTGTTAAAACGGATAATGAAGAACCCTCGAGTTAGAGCTACCAACTCCAAGCTGCCTACCAGTTATCATTTACCCATTGCCCAAGCCCTGATAGTCTCCATGTCCGGCCTACCTCCCAAAAACTTGCCTACCAGGGAGAATTCTTCCATTAAAAGAAAAGGGCTCATGGAACTTGTCGGGGCTGAAATTTTATTATTTACTGGAACTAGGGGCAGAAGAGAGAGAACCTCCTTTATTTTTCCTCTAAGAGTCTCAACAAAAGACAACCACTTCTTGGGCCCCGCATTGTCCTTCGTATATTTTTTTTGGGTCTTTTTGAGGAGGGTCGGGCCCCCATGTGATGCCCGCCTCCAAATCTACCGTAGCCTGACCGCCTTCCTTTGGATCCCCGCTTGATCCATGCTCGAGGTTCCCACCCGCCCTTTCCATACCTGCTCTACCTCTACCACCTTGGCTGAGATTCCTGCCCATAAAATTCAAACCCTCACTCCCATGGCATTGGCTAAACCTTAGCTCACTCATTCCTCTTGCTCGAATCATAAAATTTTATCTCTAAAATGACATTCTTTTATAGTGTGTATCCTCACATTTAGCCATTCTTTCTAAAGAAATACTTGTTTAGCACTTGGATTAAAATCTTAAGAGTATGATTTTATTTTTGAATACTCCCCAGGAAAGACAAATCAATATTGCCAAGATTTTGGGCTATAAAATAGCTTCTTTGCCTTCATTTTATTTTAGAATGTCGTTGTTTAAAGGCAGATTAAAAACTTCCTTATGGGAACCTGTTATTGATAGAATCCAAAAAAAGATATCTGGATGGAGAGGAGCACTGCTCAACCAAGCAGGAAAAGTAATGCTAGTCAAATCCTCACTTCAAAGCATTCCCATTTATTACATGTCTCTTTTTAGGATCCCTAAAAATATTTAACTAAAAATTGAACAATTACAAAAAGCATTTTTATGGTCCAACTTGGAGGAGAAAAAGAGATTCCACCTGGTTTCTTGGGAATAGGTTTGCAGAAGAAAAGTCTTTGGGGGGTTGGGTTTTCAAAAAGTGGATCTTATGAATAAGTCTCTATTAGCTAAGCAAGTCTGGACCTTAACTACTCAATTGAACACGAAATAGGTGCACATTGTTTCGTCTAAGTACCTAAACCAAAATAAGGACTTCTTAAATGGTATTCTCCCTAAAAATGATTCTGAGTTTTGGAAGAGTCTTGTGCTATCAAGAGAGTTAATTCAAAAAGGTGTAAGATGGAATCTGGGAGATGGTAAGAAGATCAATTTTTGGGAGGATCCCTAGGTGTTAGATACTGCTTTATCTCAAATTCCATTGTTAGGTCTAGTAAAACCCCTTTTCTCTTCGTTGTTTGGTCCAAAAGTTGTTGACTTTGTGGAAGTTGTGGTAGGAGTTAAAAAATGGAAGAGTCTGAGAACTGATAACCTAAGTCCTCCTATGAAGGAGGCTTGGTTTTATATTATATAAAATTTGAAGTTTCAAGTGTTAAAATATCAAGATGAGGAAGATACTCTGCTATGGAAAGGGGAGGAGAATGGGCTTTTCTCGATGAAATCGACATATTTATTATTGGATTCAACCAACCTAATTCCTCCCCCTCCCTTCAAAGTTTGGCAGAAAGGCCTTACCCCTAAGATCAACATATTTTATTGGTTGGTTCTTCATAATAAAGTACTTACCATTGAAAATATTCAAAAGAGAGGGATGTATTTAAAAAATAGGTGCTTTCTCTATGGATCATGGGCTGAATCCTTAAACCATCTCTTCTTTCAATGTTTTTTTTTTTTTATTGTTTTGGATAACTTTTACAGGTCTTAGGAGTTAGCTAGGTGGCTCCATGCTGTGTGATTGACTTGAGACTCCAATGGTCTTCACCATTTTTGGGCCCAAGGCCATCTCATGTGGAGAATTTAGAAAAAAATAAATAATAGGGCTTCTAAAAATAGAAAATAAGATGTAGTCACAATGTTTTCAAAATCTATTTTTGTGGTGGTAGAAAACATCTCAAAGCTCCCTTTGGACCTGATGGCAGAGGATAAGAAGGAAGAGGAGATTGAACTAAAAATTAGTTTTAAACTGAGGCCTAGAGGGCCTAATTTAATCCAACCTAAGTTGAGATCATAAACTAAGTGGGTTCCCCCACCTCTTAGTTGGATTAAATTCAATTTTGATGGTGCTTCCAAAGGCAACCTAGGTGTTGCAGGTGTTGGAGGACTATTCAGATATGACAAGGCCTCAATACTCATATTTGTAAAAAATCTTAAAGACCAAACTTGCAATTTTGTTGAGGCCAGAGCATTATATCAAGGGATGTTATTACTAGAAAATGTGAATTGTCAAAAGTTGATTATCGAGGGGGACTCTCTATTCATAATAAATACTCTCAAAGATATGACTCAGCCCAACTAGAAAATATTAAACATGATAATAGAGGCTAAAATATTATACCAATCAATGGAGGAGATTCAAATAACTTATACCTACATGGAAGGAAATAGGGTTGTTGATGGCCTTGCCAACCTTGAAGTCTAGCATAATAGTCTTATAGTGTGGAGAAGTGATTTTTCCTAGACATTGAGAGGGAATATTATTACGTCTTAGCTTGGGAATAAGCATGATATGGAGTTATTGAGGGCTATTAGAAGTGATGAAACACCAAGCTCTTGCAAAATATAATCTGAATTTGATGTTTGGTTTGATTCAAATTGGCTTGGAGCAGAATACCTGGATAGAACAAGACATATTCCTCATTTTTATTCGTTTTGTCCTCAGTTTTTAATAGTAATATCCATTTTTTAGGTGCCAGCCTAGAAAAAGATTGGAATTGGAGGAAGGCATGAAGAGGAAGATATTTTTTTCTACCCTTTTCGACCTCTTGTTGTCTTGGAGTCTTTGACTACGTGTCAATACCCTATATTAAAAATTTTGTATAAGGTTTGGGGACCTTTCAACACCCCTTCTTTAATCTAATAAAAAAAAACCAATAATCATTATTTTTTAATTGAATTAGTTAACTCATATTTTAAAACATTTTAGTAAACAGTAAATGTTAAGTAACTTTCATGAATATCGAACATACCATACCATTGCATCCTCTCATCATTACAAGGAGGCATTAGAGTGTATCTTCTATATTATTAAAACCTATTTAAAGGTTTTAGAAGACTTTATTGCTGGTCATTGCATTCACTTATGTAACAACATAAGTCTACTCACCTGGTTGCACCACATAAAATACACCAAGTAATTTTCAAGGTAATTTTTTTTATTTATTTAAGTTCATCGTTTATCCTAGAAAGAGGTTTCATGTTCATAGCAATTAAGGTTCACCCAATGATTAAATAACATAAAATTTAATTAGTACAAGGTAAATCTGATCTAACCAAAAAGCGTGCACCCATCTACTGTATTATATCATATTCATTCATTCAAGCATAAAATAATGACAAGATTGCATAGATTCAACAAAATGAGTGTTTCTTGTATTAATAATTGTAAAGAATCTTGATTACAATCATGCCCCTCTTAGGGTCACTCAAATTATGATACAATTAATACAATGCCAAAGACCTCAATAGGGTAGGCACAATAATGTTGCTTTTCAACTAGTCACAAAATGCTCTAGGGTGGAGTTGCCCTCTTCTTCGTGTTGAGGAAGGAACTTGATGGTTGAATCTCCTTAGAATTTGTTCCCTACGATCAAGAAACAACATAAAAGTGTCAAAAATATAGGCAGCCTCTCATGATGAGGCCCTTTTGGAAAAAATGCATAAAGATACCATTAATCATGTATAATCAAGAAAGCATGAAAAACGCTTCTAAACTATGTTAATTTGATCAATATTTATGGAATTGCATAAAGAAAGATAGCAACTAAACAATGAATGGACTAATTACATGAAATAAAGCATAAAAGTACATAAAGAATCCATTAAAGCCTACTTAATGCAAATGCAATGAAACTATTCTAAACCTAATTCTACCGGTCAAAAATATTCTAAACTACAACTGCACCATAGAAATGACTAATATAAACTATTTATCTAAATAGAAATAGAAAAAGTAAGGTTGTGATACCTCTATTGCAAACCATAGCTCTGGTGAGTGGTTTGCATTGTAATATGATAGGTTTACCCTCAATTTCAAGGGCAGTGGTCTTGACCTTGATGTTCAACGATTGCCTTAGATGTCCTCAGACTGATTTGGCGATTGATTCACTATGAGGGGCCTTCGTTTGCCCAAATATGCACTTCTTGACTCTCCTAGGCTCCTAGGACATCCATAATGCAATTCATCATGAATATTGGCAAGTAGGTAGGGGATAAGTGCAATAGCTCTCTCTCAGTATACTCGGTTGAGTGTACAATTTGATAGGGCTTCGCTGCTCAAATATTCGATGCTCTCTCTGATCATATTTTGATAGTGCTTCACTATCAAAATGCTCTATATCATTGCCCTAATTTGTAGGGGTACTTATAGGATATCCCAGGGTTAAGGGTGGCTTCCTAGAGAATCCAAGATCAAGAAGGGGTGGTTAGAAAAGTTGGATTGGAAGCTTCTGTCCTCTAACCACCTTCTTCTAGAATAAATGACCATTCAAACTGATTTGGCTTAGATGAAGACCAAATGAACTTTAGTTAAGACTGTAGGTTACAGTTGTGGTCTATACTGTAAACTGTAGGTCTCAGCTACAGTTTAGCTTGTAGAACACAGGTCTAGGATGCGGTTCAGACTGATTAGACCAAGGAGCCCAAATTGAGTGGTTAGAACCACTGCTCTATCCTGGAGCTTGTTCAATATCTTTCATATTATCTTGTAGCATGTCCATATGAGTAGTTGCCCTCAACATGACGTGTTTTAGGTGTCTACAGATGCCCCTTTTGAGATGCATTGTGAGATTGAACAATGTTGAGCAAAAATAGACCTCCTAAAATGATGTCGAAGGTTCTATGATGATCATTAGTTAGATCAACATTAGATGCCCCAGATCCTAAAAAAGGATGCGCACCCTAGAATTATTGCTTCCAACTCTTTGGAGGCTTAAACTTGAAAATTCTATACTCATCATCAGACATTCGGATAACATCAATGCTAAGTAGGATTTCGTGTCTGTCAATCTGAAAGGATGACAGTTACAAATAAATTATCATATTTGTTGTTTTTCCCAAGCAAAGGGGTAATATTATGATAGCTGTTGACAATGATTGGCAAGGATGAATACAATTTTGACAAGATCATGGAATCTACGATCTCTAGGATCTTCTGTTGATTTTGATTATGACTACCCCCTCAAGCGACGAGTCGATGAGGGTAATGACAATGATTAAAGCGACGATGTCACTTGACCACCATGGATGATATGAACAAATTTAGATTTGAGCATATTAATGCCTTGGCTAGGCCTAGTTCAGCTTCTAATTCCAACTATTAATAGTATTTGCATATTTCTATCCCATGGAGCAGTCAGGCTATAATAGCCATCTTAGGGAATCGAAATGATACAAATCCAATTAGATTTGTGTTGAATCAAATTATTGATGATTTGCTAAAAATATGTCATAGGAGAAATGACATGCAATGCCTTGTTCCCGTGGAGCAATCCAACCTCAAAGGCCTTCTTAGGGATTGAAAAGAAGCATGTCAGATTAGCGATGATAATTTTTGCCCCAAATGTCCTTATGGTAATTTACTTATCTTGTCGGATTGTATGGATCGCAAGTTGCCGCAACCGCAAAGTGTATAGGGTAAATTACTAAATACGAGGCACATTTGGTGTTTTTAATTATTTGATTTTTTTTTGCTAATTTTGATTTATTGATTAATCTTGGTGCTTTGAACATCACCAAATTTGCAATATTGATTGCTCTTTTTGAAAATTTGATCCAATGGGAGTCATTAATTTACCTTTTTAGACCTTCCCACGATGGGATTTGACTAAATTTGCTACCAGTTGCAAACCGCGACTAGGATCTATGGTTTCCAATTGCAATTTTGGGAACCACGACTAGGGCCTGCGGTCCGTGCGGAATAAGAAAAGCTTATAAAAGGCTCAAATTTCAAATTTGTTTCATTATTCCTTGACATCTGACAACCAATTGTAGAGCTCTAACAGTGACAAGCTACCTGACCTGACCCTATCAAACTTTACACCCACACCCTGCACATCACACGATGGCAGACAATGGGCAATATTCATCCAGCCAAGGTAGAGGTAAGGACAAGGTAATTCAAAATCGAGACCTCACATCCATTATCAATAAAATTAATCTCATTAATAAATGGGCTAATTGAATCTAATTAAACTACTGGTAACGAACCTCATGTCAGATTAGGCTATTTTAGGTATTATTTATTATTATTATTATTATTAATTTTTTTTAGTCGAGAAAATGACCCTGGCAGGTCGTCAGTTGGAGACTGCAGGTACCAGTTGTAGTTCCCAACTGATCAATTGGAGATCGTAGCTACCAGCTACGGTCCATGTTTAAAATCCCAATATGGTCAATTTTTAATCACATACAGACCGTAGGGTTGACCCACGATTCGCAAACTTTAGGAAAATTTTATCAAATTTTTAATTTTTCCAAGGTTTAATAGGAAAATAATGTTATTTAATGCATTTTTGACTTGTCTAAGTGACATTTTTTATTTTTAGGACTGCCTAATGACATTTTTTTGTATTTTTATCAGTTTTTAGATGTTTTTGACGATTTTTAGGTCATTTTTAAATTTTTTTGCTTATTTTTAGTTAGCTTTGTCCTTATACTATACTTTTATTTTAGAGGTTGACCTCTAGAGCTCACGATCTCGACATCCTTAAGACTCTCCACAGAGAGCTCACTCCTAGGGATCGAAGATGGTTCAAAGCCATTGGCTTTGACTAAGTCTTAGATCTACCCATGATTGTGGCAGATCAAGCTTACTTGACTGTGTTGGCTTGGTGTTGGAATGCACGGACCAACACATTTCACCTGCTTATAGGTGACATGAATGTGACCTTGGAGGACGTCTATAGGATCTTTAGGATCCCCATTGATGGTGAGACCATCATATCTTCTACTTTTGGGGCTAAGGGGACCATTTTTAATGCTATATTCGATGATCAGAGCTAGGAGACTCGGTGCAGTATCGATCATGGAGGAGTCCATATTAGATACTGGTAGGGGAAGAACATATTATCTATGTAGGAGGCTATTTTTATGCACCTGGTGGTGCAAGTTGTTCTTATAGACTCCTCGAGCATGAGGATTCCCTAGAAACTCCTAGCCACTATTTGAAGAGTGGTTTAGAGCTTAGAAAATCAACCATTGCGATTGACCTGGGGGAGCACCCTGCTTTGCCAGCTATATAGAGAGTTGTATTAGATCACTAACCGGATCCGTTGGGGCATCAACTGTAGTCTACTACTCTAGATTTGGGGCTGGTAGCACATCAAGATAGAGCATCTTAGAGAGCTACCACTGCACATCTCAAAGATCGACGATGACCATCAGTGTTATGTTGCCTACTAGCCTCATGAGGAGGAGGGGTTCAAGAGAAGGACCCATGTTGGTGATAACCAGCATTACATTACACAGTTCGCATCACTCGAACCGAATGATATTGAGTGGTGGTCATACATGGATTGCCCAGCATGGGCTAAGGCGGGTGAGTGGCTTTGATAGGCTCATAGAGATAGATGACTACTCGGATAGAAGGCCAATATTAGAGAGTATCAGTTCTACTCTTGTGTCCTACATCAGTTTGGCATAGTGTAGGATATCCCGAAGATCCCATTTATGTATTGACGCTTAGCTTTAGATTAGGATCTACCATGGATTTGGCCTCTAGCTCTAGGGGACGAGCCAAATGACTTCCAAGAGTCTAGGGTTGACAGGGTTGCTACCACCCCGGCATATGATGGATGGTGGTCCATGCTCCGATGGCATGGATCAAGGTCTCTGGGTAGAGTGCCAAACCAGGTAGAGGTAGAGGTGGATCCTGATGGGCACAGGGTGTGCCAGTGGACAGAGGGTGGATGGGGCATAAAGGCCACCATCAAGGAGGCTCCTAAGGTCGACCCAGATGATGAGGCTCTAAAGGAGGGTTAGGTCCCTCCTGATAGTGTAGAGAGGTTGTTCCTGGCTCAGGTTGCTAACTTGTAAAGTCAGCTCGACAAATACATTATGCAATATATGGAGTGATACACCACTATTGCCTCTCTACGAGAATAACTAACTGAAAAAGATCACAGACTAACATAGGTAGATCACTAGATCACTAGCATGACTACACGAACTATGATAGGAGAGGGAAAGGTCTAGGAGCTTACTAGTGCACATTATTTGGTAGATGATTGGGTATAGCTATAACAAAGAGGGACTTGGCCCAGGATCATAGGGGAGATCCTTCATCTTCTCATGTTATCATGGTACCACCCGTAGCACTAGTGCCAGTGCTACCTAGCGACTGCGATCCCATGTCAGAGATCCGATGCTTACAAGCCATCATGGAGGAGGGCAATTCCAGACATACAAGCAGGGTAGCCAACATAGACCAGTTAGAGTGTTACATCAGGTTGATAGGTGGGTAGGTCCTAGAGGATTCTCATGCTGCAAGGAGTTAGCAGACTAGATCTAGGACTACAAGGCAGTCCATGGCTAGCTCTAGCCAAAGCAATCATAGATCAGAGAGGACACATAGGTCCTCCAACACACATGGTGGTAGCTCGCACAGGAGCCACAGGGATATGGGTGAGACTTCTAGCCATAGGACTAGCCACCTAGACATACCAGTCTCTCGTGTGCTAGGTCTCTTCAGGCTAGGTGGTACATAGGGCCCTCAGTAGGGCACATAGTAGGCACCAAAGCCGATTGTAGAACAGGCTCCAGGTCACAGGGCTGAGGGAGGTGGCGAGAGCTCTAGTTCAAGGGGGGTTGGCCAGAGCTAGGGATCTTGTCGGACCAAAGCTACATTTTGCATATTTACCATTTTTGGTGTAAGGTTGAGGACCTTCATGATTGTAGCCCACGTGTATTTTTTACTCTTCTAATGTACTCTTGTGGATACACACACACACACACACACACACACACACACATATATATATATATATATATATATGATATAACTTGATAATTTATGGCTCATGATGTGTACTTGATTTATATGTTTTGATTTTATGTTTATGCACATGGATGCAGATGTTTATATTGATTTGATGCTTATATGATGTTATGTATGGATGACATGCACTAGATAGCTATTTAATTTATGATGATGATGATATGTAATGATCTAGATGCTTAGATGTGTGATTTATGATGGATGCATATGGATGTAGTGTTTTCTCTTAACGCATATTTGATATTGCTTTATTGTATGCATTCATGTATGTAATGATTTATTTACACAATGGTAATCTAAATGTAAATGAACCTGTATGCTTTAATCACTTAAAACATAATGAATGCAAGCAAATATGTTTATCAATCTAATGGATGACACCACAGAATGTATAAAAATCATGAATGTAATTGAAAAATCCTTAAGATAAGAATTTAATCAATTAATCACCCATCTATGAAATGCAATGCATGCAGTTGTTTGATGCAAATGATATAATGTGTAATTCTATTTTATTTTGCAAAATTTGAAAGATATGCATGATATAGTCAGTGGTCGTCTAAATATTATTTCTAATATTCATCCGGTATCTATCCTATATTTTGATTATGCTCTATATGATGACGTATCATGGACTAGATACTTTACAATTTCATGATTTATATGGTTTGAAATATTTTATATTTTGTTGCTATGAGAGAAATTTTTGAGGTTTTCCATCAAACTCAAAAATCCTAATAGACTTATCAAAAGTTGCATACTAATCATACTAGTTTTTTGATATAAAAGGCTTTTGCTAGGATATGCCCTAACTGTTCATTATCCCTGTGTGTGCACATGATTATTTTAAGATAAGACATGAGCGTTCCCATATGTTAGGTGGGATTATTTCATCCCATTGCTAAGATAGGGTTCCACAAATGTCTTATCCAATCCCAATTTTAGATTTTAGTTGGACTAAGCCACTAGGCAATGCAGGACACCTGAAGCTAGCTCTTCCACATTCAAACATTGGTCTGCCCACAAGTGAGATGCAAGTGTATTAGATATATCATCATGCATAAGGTACAATAGTGCCAACAATTCCAAGTATTTAGGCTCATTCCTTTCTATCCTTCAATTTTAGGGATACTTGCTCATATGTAATGAAGCAAGGGTGTCGATTCCATCTTCATTTTGAACTATCTTTGGATCTTCATTTGATCTCTCTTCAAATTGGATTTTGGATCTTCACTTGATCTCCACTCAAACTTTGATTTATCATATTCATTTGATATTCACTTTGAAATTTGATTTAAGCCTATTTTTTGATCTTCATTCGATCTTCACTTTGCGACATTTACATTTGATAATTTTATTCAAAAAATTTCCTTTGGGGGATTTACTTGGGAAAACTATTTATGGTATATCGATTGAGAATATTGATCTTATGATATCAATATGGGATATCAATCTGGGAATTTGATCTATGATATCGATCTAGGGTATCAATCATGAGGATTTATGTGGGATATCACTTTGGGATATTGCTCATTTTATCATAAGCAAGGGATTTTGAATAGGGAACTAACCTGTCCTTTTGCCAACTGCCAATATTTTCCATACCGTTCGCATAGAGGGATAAGCAAGAATAAATTTTTTTGCTTCAGGATACACGGTCCTGCTTCGCGGCTTTCATCATCCCCTAGTCCTTGTTAGGATTGTTTAATTTGTTGATTAGTGATAGGCTTCTGATATGCTAAAGGCTATACTAACTGAACCTTAGCTACAAAAGTAAAGCAATATTTCTACCAACTCTTGAGAAGACCACTAGGTATGGTTGAGTGACTGAAAAACCCTAGTATATCTCCATAGCAACATTATAGGTTGTGTTGAAAAACACAATTACTCACATGAATGGTGGATCATAATAAATGTAGATATGCATGATTTAAACACAAACGTGGTGTTGTTTGTAATATTGACAAACATAATCCCTCCTACTATGGAATGCAATGGATGACGAATGCCTATATACAATGCAATAATGAAGCAAATGCATGTGTGAATGCAAAATGAGAATACAAAATTCAAATGCAAAATGCAAATGTTTTTGGATTTTATGAAATCTGACCAAACGATGAGTACATGCCTCTAGAGCCTTTAGATTGACCAAGAAATTTTTGGAAATCCTTGGAGCTTTTAGGATTGACCAAAGGGATTATGGGTACCTTTGGGGTGTTTTGGGATGACCAAGTGATTTTGAGAATCCTTGGAGCTTTTGGGTTGACCAAGTAGTTTTTTAGAAACTCTTGGTACCTTTTGATTGACCAAACTACTCACAGATAAGCTTAGAGCATTTTAGGATGACCGAGCAATTATAAACAAACCCTCGGGGCCTTTGACTGACATGACCAAGCGGTTTTAGGAACCCTTGGAGCCTTTTGGGAAGGGCATGTTGCCCTATATACCCCCAGTGTGTGTGCCATTCGACGATGATGAGGGAGGTGCAATACCTCTAGATTCCTCATTTTTTCTTATCAAATTTGGCGTGGCTAGTGGGAAAGGTATGCTACCTTGAAGACCCCTAGAATGCATGCTATTTACTAGAAAGTAATCAACTTATTTAGGAAGAGTGATAGAAATAAACTCCCCTAAGTGAATATTGGACCTCACCGATGTGCCTATGCTTCGACACGGGTGAACGAGAGAACCATCCTCGTGGATCTCATCCTGCTCTACTAGGTCTTATATGACCCTCTTAAATGACTTGCAACTTCGAATATTGTGTCCATGTGCTCGATGATACACATAAAAGGGACCCCTATTAGGTGACCCAGTATCAGATGCCCTATGCTTGACTTCAGGTAATATGAATGCTTGTGTCTCATGTGAATTTTAGAACAAATTTAGAGTAGTCATCTGAAATGAAACTACTCGTTGCACTGGCCTGTTGGACTTATGAGACGACTGACAACTCTGAGGTTTCTCTTGAAGAGGTGTGATCTCCACTTTAGTATGTTGGGGCACTCTAAGAGAACCATCTACATGATAAACCCCTTTATCTATCAGATTTTGCACCACACTCTTAAACTCACGACAATCTCGAATGCCATGACCCTCTATTCGGTGATAGAGACAATAGTGATGCTCCCTGTAACCCGTAGGTTTAACTCTACTTGGGTTTAAAGGGATGATGTTAGGCAAGGTGATGACCTTAGCCTATTGCAACTTCTAAAAGATATCAGACATAGCCTCTTGTAATGGAGTCCCACTATGTTATGAATGTTTTGGGATCTTGACCCGCATTGGTTTGCTTTGAGAATCCAATGGTTGGGTTGGCCGCATGGGCTTATGCTTTCCCCGAGGCTTTTCTTGTACTTGCACGAGAAGCAATTCGGCATCAGACAAGGGATACTTTTGTAATTCCAAATTTTCAATCTATTTCTTGATAAAATGCAACACCTTATATTGCTCATCCATTCGATGCTCCATCCATTCCATATGGCTTAAAATGGATCACAATATTGATAAAGAATTCATGCGTATTTCCAATCAGTGATTCAAAATACCTTTGTCATTTGAAGGAAACAAAAAAGTGGATGCTATGGATCCATTAGGTAATTTCAAATCACCTATTTCCTTCACGTGATTTGATGTGGACGCTTATTTATGACACACTTCGTCAATGCTCTCCACATGCTTATGCCTATGACTCAGCTCAAGCTATTGTTTCACTTTGTTTTGTTGAACTGTGTCACTCTTAGTACCCCCAATATGGTGTGAGGAACCTACTTGTGTGTGCTCTCGAGATGGTGCCATGAAAAATGTTTCGAGAGTGACTAATTTCAAAAGTTTTGGCCCTGGCGATGTGAAAACACCACTTGATTACCCCATCTATGGCTCTATGTGATTAGGAATCACATGATATTTTGGCCTAATGTCGACCATTACTATAAATTTGTGAGAAGTCTCCACAAATACATACATTATAGGTAATTCATAAACATACTAAGGTTGTCCTATTTTAGTCATGATAACTGAATCTTCCTCATGCTCATACGATGCATCCAGGATAGGGTCCATAGGTGGAGACTCGATGAAAATTTGACCTAGATTCTCAGTGGACTCTATGGTGGGCAACATCATAATGCTAGCCTCTATAAGCTCTTCATATTCACCATCATCCTCATGCGAACCTTCTGATGACATGATGGATGAAGAGGGTGTGAAACACTCAGGTGCATCCATGACCATGCTAGGTTCTTCTTCCTTGATGGGAGTGTGAAGATCCTCTTATGATACCTTTGAAGTAGCTGTGAGCAACTCCGTAAGGGCATTCATTAATCCTTCCATGCTAAGCGGTGTCAAGAGTGCAAGGGTTTTAGGTGACTCCACAAGTGACAGTGGTGGGGATGGTAACTCCACCATGGTCTACGAGGCTGCATTCACACCTTGGATAGGCTCATACAATTTAACTTGCAGATGCATAGGTGCCTCCCCAGGTTCCTGCGAATGATCCTCAGGCTTATAATATTTGAAGGGATCTGGACCCGCCTCAACTACATGAAATTCACCTCCATGGGTGTACTTAATACACTGATGCACTATTGATGGCACGCATTCCATGTCTCTTATCCATGGTATTCCAAGCAGTAGATTATACTGTCTTGATCCCTCTAAAACATATCATAATGTGGGAATAATATTTTTTCCACCTCGATGGGGAGGAATATTGTGCCTACTATAGGGGATTCCACATCGTTAAAGGCTTGCAATATGAAATTTTTTTCCTTAATATGGGAGATGCTTGAATGCTGAGGTGGTAATGATATTAATCGATGATCTTGTATCCACTAGCACTCGCTTATACACAATATGTTGTATCCTCGCTATGATATGCAATGGAGGATTAGAATCATTTATAGGGACAAGTTTGACTTCCTATTTATGGAAAGTAATCATAGGTTACTTATATGGTGGAATATATTGTATATGCCCCAAGGATTATGATGACTTTTGAGCATTGACATTGCTCACCTGTCGGACTTGACTACTCTCGACCTCACACTTATGCATGGGATCCTTATATCTCTCTTTCTATTGCTATTCGATAACCCTAGGCATGTCTATCTACCTAAGAGAATGTCTATCTACTTGCTTAAATGGCAACTCTTGACGATGCACTGGGTGTGTCGCATTGACTTGTTGCCTAACCACTCTAGGTATGATCTTCTTTTTGAGAGTTACCTCACATGATTGCTCTTCACATGATTTCTATTGGTAAATCCTATCCTCATGCTATTGGATATCATCTAACCTTTGTTGATATGCTCTCTTTCTCTTTGTGAACTCATGCTCTAGATGCTTATGCTAATGACATGCTTCCTCCAATTGGTCTTGGAATAGTTGCCTCTCATGGTCTGCATGAGATTTAGATTCCCTATAGGAGTGACTAGTGGAGTACGATCCACAACTCTCTATCTCCTTATGCGGAGACCTAATGACTTGGGTTCTCACCATATGTGAAGAAACCCCATGATCTATATGGGTGAACCACTTGCATGATGAAGGGAGCTCGCGATGACTATCAGAATATCACACTAGGAGTATTGGATCCTCAGGTGCATGATGAGTGTGATGCCTAGAAAGGAGGTGTATGAGGTTTGAAAGATACTTAGGAGAACATTGGGAGCATTCAGAGCCTCTCCATGAACTCTCTGACTCATTAGCTCATGATTGAGCTCTATCATGTCTAGTCATCATGATGAACCGACTAAACAAGACTTGAGAGGTTTCCTCTCTTACTAAAAATTGTGGCCTCAAGGAGGGTCTTATCTTGATGAATTAAGAAAAAAAGAAGCATACAAAGTAAACAATATGATCTCCTTCTGATCTAACCAAAAAAGCATACAAAGTAGAAGGTTTCCCATCGTGATCGTCTTCTTATCTAACCAAAAATCGTGCACCCATCTACTGTATTATATCATATTAATTCATTCAAGCATAAAATAATGACAAGATTGCATAGATTCAAAAAAATAAGTGTTTGTTGTATTAATATTTGCAAAGAATCCCCAATTACAATCATGCCCCTCTTAGGGTCACTCAAATGATGATACAATTAATACAAAGCCAAAGCCCTCAACAGGGTAGACGCACTAATGTTGCTTTTCAACTAGTCACAAACTGTACTAGGGTGGAGTTTCCCACTTCTTCATGTTGAGGAAGGAATTTTATTGTTGAATCTCCTTCGAATATGTTCCATGTGATCAAGAAACAACATAAAAGTGTTAAAAATATAGGCAGCCTCTCATGATGAGGCCCTTTTGGGAAAAATTTATAAAGATACCATTAAGCATGTATAATCAAGAAAGCATGAAAAACATCTTTAAACTATGTTAATTGGATCAAGATTTATGGAATTGCATAAATAAAGATAACAACTAAATAATGAATGGACCAATCACGTAAAATAGAGCATGAAAGCACATAAAGAATCCATTAAAGTCTACTTAATGCGAATGCAATGAAACTATTCTAAACCTAATTCTATCGATCAAAAATATTCTAAACTACAACTGAACCATGGAAATAGCTAAACTAAGATAACTAGATGGACATAAATGAAAAAGGTAAGGCGGTGATACCTCTGCTGCAAACTACAGCTCTGATGAGCTGTCTGCACTATAAACCATGGTTGAAAGCTATGGTTAGCAATCTGATACGTTTACCCTCTATTTCAAGGGTAGTGGGCTTAACCTCATTGTCCAAATTGATGTTCAAGGGTCACCTTCAATGTCCTCAGATTGATTTTGTGGTTGATTCACTGTGAAAGGCCTTTGTTTTCCTGAATATGCACTTTTTGGCTCTTCTAGGCTCCTCTCATGTTGAGTTATCTCCTCTAATGCTTGTCGAACGATGTTCGGTTCGCTCATGTGGTTGAGGAATTGAAACATGATGTTGTAAATTGGTTAGGGGTTGGTCATCGGCGTTAGGTTTAGATATTTTCCGACCACCGTGTGTATCCACCATTGTGTACCTAGAGTCTAAATGTATATTTTATTATTAGGAAAACAAGGTATACAATAATGATTATCTCATATTAAATTTTGAAAGTGATCCCTAAACTGTTTGATGTGTTTTCAAGATTTTTTGTATCAGTGTAGAAACTCTTATCATTGTTTGCAAAACTTGTTGGATTTTATTCTCAGTTTAATGCCTTTCACCTGTACGCTCGTAGCTCAACAACTTGGCTATGAACTCCAAGTCATGTAATCCAACCTATAATGTGTGGTAATGAAGTCCACACATGGTCAGGGAGCACATGTCCTCCCAAATCCTCACCCTTTTTTCCCCAGTCAACATTATACCCTCCGAAGAGAATACATGCAAATTTTCTAGGGTACAAAAGGTTCTCGGATCCGATATTGGTCTAGTATCCAAAAGGTTCACGGGATTTGGGCCAACGAATGGAAGTTACACCCACCATCGTTGAACCCTACTAGTGGTTGGATGTCAAGCCCAACTCACTAGCGTTTAAGTACCAAGTGGTGTGTGTGGTTACTTTTAATTTGTGTGAAAGATAAATGCATAATACAACATTCAAATGATTCTTCTCTATATGTAAAGCAAGAAAAAATAACGTTTCACATTAAGAAAGTATGCATGATTAATTTCATATGATATTCAGATAATGCATACTAACTATGTAATGGCCACTAATCGAGCCTCAAGAAAGCAAACAAAATACAAAAGACATCCTAGCATGCTGGAGACTAGGGCAGACTACACTCAGAGGTTTTTTGTTCCTAGTAGCGCCTAGTAAAAACCTAAAAATGAAAGACCTAAGGACTTATGCGCATATTGCCAATTATGTTGTCTTTCCTAATTAGTAAAATTCATTTTGCATTCTAGAATTTAATAGAAAGTGAAAATAGATACAGAGAGTGACAGTGGGATCTACCTCAAGTCCTCATCCGAATAAGCTTTATCCCTCTACTATTTGCTGTGTCTGTTGGAAACCGTAGGTCTGGTCTACGGTTCTGACTGTGGCCCATAGGTTGAACCTACAGTTCAATTGTTGGCCCACAACTGATAGTTGTGGTTTGTACCTGCAAGTTCAAAAACACAAGAATGATAGTCAGATGCTATTTTTACAGATTCCCACTGTGATCACCTTCTTTTATAACAAATAAGCGTGCATCCATATACTGTATTATATCATATTCATTCATTCAAGCATAAAATAATGACAAGATTGCATAGATTAAACAAAATAAGTGTTTCTTGTATTAATAATTGCAAATAATCCTAATTACAATCATGTCTCTCTTAGGGTCACTCAAATGATGATACAAATAATACAATGCCAAATCCCTCAACAGTGTATGCACACTAATGTTGCTTTTCAACTAGTCACAAACTACTCTAGGGTGGAGTTGCCCTCTTCTTCGCATTGTGGAAGGAACTTGATGGTTGAATCTCCTTCGAATCTGTTCCTTGCGATTAAGAAACAACATAAAAGTGTCAAAAATATAGGCAGCCTCTCATGATGAGGCTCTTTTGGTAAAAATGCATAAAGATATCATTAAGCATGTATAATCAAGAAAGTGTGAAAAACAATTCTAAACTATGTTAATTGGATCAAGATTTATGGAATTGCATAAAGAAAGATAGCAACTAAACAATGAATGGACCAATTACGTGAAATAAAGCATAAAAGCACATAAAGAATCCATTAAAGCCTACTTAATGCAAATACAATGAAACTATTCTAAACCTAATTCTACCAGTCATAAATCTTCTAAACTACAACTGCACCATAGAAATGACTAATCTAAACTATTTAGCCAAAAAAAATAGAAATAGTAAGGTGGCGATACCTCTATTGCAAAACACAGCTCTGGTGAGCGATCTACAATGTAAACCGTGGCTGAAATCCATAGTTAGTAATCTAATAGGTTTACCCTCAATTTCAAGGGTAGTGGGCTTGACCTCCTTGTCCAAATTGATGTTCAACGATCGCCTTTAGTATCCTCAGACTGATTTAGCAGTTGATTCATTATGAGGGGCCTTCGTTTGCCCAAATATGTGCTTCTTAACTCTCCTAGGTTCCTAGGGCATCCATAATGCAATTCATCATGAATATTGGCAAGTAGGTTGGGGATAAGTGCAATAGCTCTCTCTCAGTATACTTGGTTGAGTGTACAATTTGATAGGGCTTCATTGCTCAAATCTCTGATGCTCTCTCTAATCATATTTCGACAGTGCTTTGCTATCAAAATGCTCTATATCATTGCCCTAATTTGTAGGGGTACTTATAGGATGTCCTAGAGCTAGGGGTGGCTTCCTAGAGAAGCCAAGATCAATAAGGGGTGGTTAGGACAGTTGTATTGGAAGCTTCCATCCTCTAACCACCTTCTTCTAGAACAAATGGCCGTTCAAACCGATTTGGATCGGATGAAGACCAACTAAACTTCAATTAAGACCATAGGTTATAGTTGTGGTCTAGACTGTAAACTGCAGGTCTTAGACATGGTTTAGCCTGTAGACCGTAGGTATAGGCTACGATTCATATTGATTAGGCCAAGGAGCCCAAATTGAGTGGTTATAACCACTGCTCTATCTTGGAGTCTATCCAAGATCTTCCATATGGTCTTGTAGCATGCCCATATGAGTAGTCACCCTCGACATGACGTGTTTTAGGTGTCTAAAATATCAACCAATTTTTGGAATTTTTACTATTTCATATAGTCACCCAAGTGGACGAGATTGGCCAAATCTTGTGAAGGTGTAATTTTGTAGATCTAACTTTCTCATTTATCATCCTCTTGTTCTGGCATGAGTGTCGATCTATGGCTAGGGTTATCCTCTAGGTCCTATAAAACCTAGAGAGTGGATGCATACTTTCCCCATCACTTACCATATTGAACATTGACTTAACCAATCAACATGTTCAAAAATTTGTATGCAAGGGGTTAGCGTACATATGCCTAGTTTCTATTTGATTGCCCTCTTTCTTGGGGTTAGCTAGAGCCATTCCATTACCTTGGCCTTGGTCTTCATATGATTGTACAATATGACTCATGATCATTTGTCCCATACCAAATGTCATGGCAAAACTAGTTTATTTGTCATTATAGCTCTCTATTAGTCAAATGGTACAAGGACTTATCAATATACTCCCATGCAACGACCTAGAGGAAGCATCCCATACCACTCCTTGTTACAAGTTTTGATAGGGTCATTTGGGTCAACCACATTTTGTTAGAAATTGGTCATACTTGAGCCACATTGCATGCTTACCTGCATCTCAATGACATTGGGTGTTTACATTTCTTCATCCTTCGTGATGAATCACAATGAAAAGCTAATAATGGTTGTTGTTTAAGAATGTTAATTTAGACTCTAGATGACCTTAGTTGGGTTCTTCACCTAGGCATACCTTAACATTGGGTAAAAGGTTCTATGAAAATGTATTCTTGAGCATTAAACTAAGTTACAATCAATTAATTTCTTGTAATGTCCGATAGATTTTTCTTACTTGGGTACAAGTCTAATATTCATGTTTGATTATTTTCCAAGCCCCTCGTAAACACATTTGTTGACTTTCTTTAAAGTGAGACTAAAAAAAATATTTATTTTGAGGATAATTTCTCACAAAGATATTTATTCTACTCAATATAATAAACACTTGCAAAGAGGTTTCTTTGCCCAAAAAGTAAGTCCTTTAATAAAAAAACCAACAACATTAGTGGTACGAATAACTAT
The DNA here is from genome assembly GCA_028583015.1 of Wollemia nobilis. Taxonomy (NCBI): domain Eukaryota; kingdom Viridiplantae; phylum Streptophyta; class Pinopsida; order Araucariales; family Araucariaceae; genus Wollemia; species Wollemia nobilis. Next base: position 3,774,151 of record JAQPPZ010001870.1, read on the forward strand.
TCTAATAAGGTAAAATGTATAATCATGAGAGTAAAGGAAAGTTTTAAATTACTTGAACTTATTGATCTCTCTAATATAATTTACTATTCTAGGTAAATATAACTCAAGCTTTGTCGTACATGTTAAATTTTGCATAAGTTAATATTCCTCTGTTATCTAATGTTTTACCAAGAAAAGCTTTATTTGAAGCATATACAAATGTTTAAAACCTTTCTATAGGTTAAATTTCATACAATACATGAAAACTACTCTTTTCCACATTAGCTACTAAAAATATTACAACTCATATATTAAATATTTTTCTATTTTGAGTCTTATATACAAAAGAAACACCAAAATTAGAGTTCAATTTTCAACCATACGCTCACAGGTAACACTTCTTATATTCCAAGTTGTTATAAAAATGATAAGAATTCTTAGACAAGATGCAAGACTAATAATTTCCTTCGATTAGATGGTATTTACTGTCAGGTATGGCTTAGTTAAGCAAGGGTCAACCTTTCTACTATTTTGGGAACGTTCTATTAAGTACCCTTAAAGAGGTTTATTTTTTTTAGGTGTCATTCACTTAGACTTATAGCCTGAAACAAATTATGTTTGTTTAAGGTTTCACGACCATACAAATATTGTCTCCTCATGCTAGAGCCTATATACCTATTTTGCTACATATATTAAGCAATTCACATATATTACAATCGGTATCCACTATAGTTAGGCGGAAAGAGATCACACTAATAGTAACTACCATTTCACATAGTTATAATCCAGAACAAATTTAAAAAAAAATTAGTGAATAAAAATATTATATGTTACATAAAGACTCCACTATAAATATTACATTTTTGCCTCATAACTATGTCAATTTATAGCATTGTTTAAACACGATAAGAAAGTTCCAAACCTTATTTTAATAAAAAATACATAGGTTCCACTAGTAACATATAGCTACCTCCTCACTATAGTTTAGTAACTATTTTGATTTCAAACACCTATTCTGTCCAGGATAACAAAAGGTATTATAATACTCATTACATTTGTTTCAACATAGGTTTTCGTATGTAGTGGTAATATCATTACCCACTTTCGTAGAGTGAACTGGGAAGCAAGGTAAAGCCAAGGTGTATCCCACTAAAGTTCGCCACCATACTTGACTCTACACCTCCTCTTGGATAATCCATTATTGAGGTTTATCAAAATGGGATCAAAAATAGCTCTCTATACTCAATGAGAAATGTATACTATGACATGCATGGACATGCACAATTATCTAGGTTATTCTCATACACAAATTACCATACATAAAACATTCAGTCACACATTTTCAATTACAACTGGACTGGTTTTTAATAAATTTACTCAGGCAAATAACAGATGTCACAATTGCTTCTTCCGTAAACATGTATTATCTACTCCAATACATCATAGTTTATTTTACATTCGAAGAGAAACTTACTATCTTTGTATTTTCAACTCAACACGAATGATAGGATAAGTTTACCATAATCAAACATAGCCATAAATTTCACATTTCATCATATTAACAAAGAAGCTATGCATTTCCATTATTGTAACAATATGGCACACAATACACATTACATTCAAACTCCAGCTATAGTTTCAAGTCAAACAACCCCATTTTAATAGTAGTCAAGCATAATAACTACAATTGAGAATAAATATTTCTCTTCATCACAACAGTTATTTAAAACAATAACAAACAATTTAACTCTACTGTAAAACTTCAAGAAAGCACATATGTAAGTATGGTGAAAGTTTTAAATTTGTAAGAAATTTTTTTTGATGTATGCAGTTCCAAAGCCAATCAAAGCCAAGCAAGAACTCACAAATTATTCTCCTTTTGTTTATATTTTCAAAATTTCACTCAAAATCCAACATAATATTTTGAAAACCCCATAATTATTTTTACATGCAAAATACAAAATGAATAGGCATTTCCCTTCAACCAACTTCCCTCATATTCACTTGGGAGAACATGGGAGTAGTTCCAAAATAAAAACAATCATTATCACTACCAACCGTTATATCGATCACTCTACCATCACACTTCCAATAGATCTATTAGATCATGGGCAAGGATTATATCATTTTCATTTCATTTATTTTATATTTACTATTATTTATAATATATGTATATATTATACACATACTAACATATATGTAATACATGTGTATAATAATAATACATGCATATTTTCTTCTATTATACAGGTATATATTTATTTATATATTTTTTATTTTACTTTTCAAACTCCAAACAACCAAAAATTAATTCATAATTCATCAAAATGGTTCCTATGCACTTTAGCACTTTTATTACCATCAATTGTTCAGAATTTTAACCATTCAAAAACAAAGAACATGTATTCAAATAAAGGCTCATGCAATAATACAAATTACACATAATGCACCTACATGATATGCAATACGTAAGATTATATGTACTCATGAGCCGAATCATCACTTCCCTCTTACCTTCTTTGTTGATCATCTCTTGTTTATCAGAAATATGTACCTAATCCTTCATGTACAACAACCATCAACAATACCATATTCTATAAAAGGTAGGTATAATTCATTTTCTATCAATGGTCGTGTAAGGAGGGTCATTACATCCTCCCCCACTAGAAACAAACATAGTCCCTATGTTTTATTGCTTATTAAAACAAGTCAAAATATATATATTCATTTACATATCCATCAGAACATATGTCCATTTACAATCATACATCATTTAATCATGTCCATACATAAATCATTTAGTAATTCAAACTTGTTTACATATTCCATCCCACATAATGTTTCATTCTTCATTAAATCATTTATCCATATATAACCAAAAGACACACAAAAATAATACCACTCAATAGTTCAGATATACATCCACACATATATACATACACATCATAAATCCACATAGAAAGTTTTATATTGTTCATGTCTACTCAAACATAAAAGGAAATTGTTTCTGCATATCAGCCTGATTCTCCCATGTGGCATTTTTGTTTGAGTATTGGTCCCATTGGACCTGATATTGATCTATGTTTATTTTTCTCAAGCTCTTGGTTCTAAAACCAAGTATTCTAATAGGACATACTTCAATTTTCAATGGGTCAAACATTTGAAAATTGGAAACATCCCAAATGTGAGTGGGGTCAAAAATGTACTTCCTAAAGAGGGATACATGGAAGATATTATGCATTTTTGATAAGCTTTGTGGTATAGCAAGTTTGTAGGTGATAGGGCTTATTTTGCATATAATTTTAAATGGACCCACATATCTAGGGTCAAGTTTGGAAGATTTAATAAAAATCTTAGTAGTCTTCACACTTAATAATAATTTTTCACCTATAGAGTTACCTCGATGTTTTGTTAAGGACCGTGTAGCTCTTTTGGTGATCTGTGACATCTTTCAGATTTTACTAAATTCTTTTTAATTGATCTTCCATTTTATTTATAGTATCTAATTCAATCACTATCCTATCTTCGGAAGTCATGCATCTCCTTCCATATAGGGCTTCAAATGGTGTCATACCTAGTGATGCATGATATTTGTTATTTTATGTGAACTCAACTAGGTACAAATAATATTCCCATTAATTATGTTGATCTATACAATACATTATCGACATATCCTCTAAATCCTAATTCACCTTCTCAGTCTATCCATTTATCTCAGGGTGATAGGCTGAAAAAATATTAAGTTTGGTATTCAATGCTTCATACAATGTTTTCCAAAACTTCAATTTAAAACGTGAATCTCTATCAAAGATTTTTAACTTTTGGAAATCCATGTAATCTTACTATATCCCTAGAAAACTTACTTGCTATAGTAGGTGCATCATTTTGTATATTCCCAGGTATGAAATATTTAACCTTGGTTAATTTATCTACAACTACTAGGATTTCATCATCCCTAAATCTTATATTAGGCAATCCAACCACAAATTCCATCGATACTACCTACCATTTTTGCATAGGAATTCCATGTGGGTACAAACAACTTGTTGGGTGCAAATGTTTCACTTTAACTCTCTGACACTCCAAGAACCTAGCCATATAGTCATTAATATCTCTTTTCATTCCTAGCCAATAATAGGCCTTCCTTAGACTTGTGCGCATATTTGCACTTCTTGGATGCTCAAAATAAAGAGTATTATGTGCCTCCTTAAGAATTTTTTCTCTCAATCCACCCCAATTTAGAACAACCAACATGTTTCCATAATACAACAAATCTTCTTTATGTACAAAACCTGTATATTTTTTAGGTTCTTGCTCAATTTGAGACTTACATTTCTAATAGAATTCATTCTTCAATTGCATTTCCTTAACCTGATCTATCAAATCATAATGATTTTTTGTTATTTCGGCAATATGTCCCCTCCTACTCAAGGCATCAACTATTTTGTTCTCCATACCCTTAATATATTCAATGTTGAAATCATACTCAGCTAGAAACTACATCCACTAATTCTACCTATAATTTAGCAAGGGTTGAGTAAAAATATACTTTAATATTTGATGATCTATCTTGAGGTTAAAGTATTTTCCAAGTAAATAGTACCTCCAAATCTTAAGAGCATGCACAATTGTTGCCAACTCCAAGTCATGAGTGGCATAACTTAACTCATATTTCTTAAGCTTTCTTGACTTGAAGGCAATGATCGCTTCATCTTCAATAAGAACCCCTCCTAATCCCTTAATAGATACATCGGTACACACTGTAAACTTCTTGGAAGGATCAGGTAACTGTAGGATTGGTGTGGTCATCAACCTCTCTTTTAGAGTTTGAAAGGCTTCCTCACACTTTTATTTCCACTTAAACATCTTTCATTTTATTTGAAGGTTTGTAATAGGTTGAGAAATTATCGAGAAATCTTTGACAAATCATCTATAATAGCCTACAATCCCCATAAAATTATACACCTTAATCACATTTTTGGGTGCAGACCACTCAACAATAGCTTCAATTTTCTTAGGATCAATAGTAGTCCCTTTAGCATATACTAAGTACCCAAAATATTGTACTTGAGGAGTGTATAATTCACACTTTGATAGCTTCCCATATAGTTGATTCCTCCTAAGGATCTCAAGTACAATTCTCATATGTTGATCATGCTCCTCCTTGTTCTAGGAATATATTAGTATATTATCAAGGAACACGAGCACAAAACGGTCTAGCTGCTCTCAAAAAATATGATCATGAGATTCATGAATGCAGTTGGAGCATTATTCAACCCAAAAGGTAGGACTGTAAACTCATAATGTCGATACCTTGTCCTAAAAGTAATCTTGTCTCTTCTTCTTAAATTCTTAGATGACGGTAACCCAATCTAAGGTCAATTTTTTAGAAGAATGTAGCTCCTTTCAACTGATCAAAAATATCATCCATTCTTGGTAATGAATGTCTATTCTTGATGGCAACCTTATTTAGCATTCAATAGTCTATGCACAATCTTAAGGATCCATATTTATTTTTAACAAACAAAAAAGGAGAACCCCATGGCGACACATTGGGTTTGATAAGCCCTTTCTCTAACAAGTCCTAAAGTTAAATCTTGATTTCTTGTAACTCTATAGGGCTCATCATATATGGTGCCCTAGCAATGGGTGGAGCTCCAAGTAATAACTCTATAGAAAAATCAAATTCTCTTTAGGGAGGTAGACCTGGTAGGTCCTTCGAAAACACATCCTTAATTTTTCTCAAAATATTTTTCTTGTAAAGGAGGTCAAAATTAGCTTCAATCTCTTCATTCTTGTTCATATTAACCATAAATATCATTACCCTCTTTCTTATTTATTTCTCCACTTGTATTGCTGACAAAAAATGTGGTTTAACAAAACAACAATCATAATGAATTCTAATTCTCTGGTTAGATTCATCTATAAACTCTAACCATCTATCTTCAAAATTTAGGAGGGCTTTATGGGCTTTCAACCAATCAACACCAAGAATGATGTCAAAGGTATGCAAAGGTGCCACATACAAATACCAATTGGTTTTACCTTGAGGTAAGATGATGTGAGGATCAAATAAACATTGGTTTACTTGGTAGGTCTACCTAGACCCATACTCTACCTTCCAACCATTAGCCTAAATACAAGTCATTTCAGTATATCCCTCACTAAACTAGTGGAAATAAAACTATTAGTGGATCCACTATCAATCAAAATGCATAAATATTTATCATAAATTTTACCATTTAATAGAAAAGGAGTAACTTCCCCATCAAGTATGGGACTACCTATTGCTGCAAATATTTTGCTCACTTGAGTACAAGTCCAATATTCATGTTTGATTATTTTCCAAGCCCCTCGAAAACATTTGTTGAATTTCTCTAAAGTGATACTAAAAATAGATATTTGTTTTGATGATAATTTCTCACAAAGATAATTATTCTACTCAATATAATAAACTCTTTCAAAGAGGTTTCTTTACCCAAAAAGTAAGTCCTTTAATAAAAAACCAACAAAATTAGTGGTACAAATAACTATTCTAATAAGGTAAAATGTATAATCATGATAGTAAAGGAAATGTTTATGTTACTTGAACTTATTGAGCTCTCTACTATAATTTACTATTCTAGGTAAATATATCTTTGTCGTACATGCTAAATTTTGCATAAGTTAATATTCCTCTATTATCTAATGTTTTACCAAGCAAAGATTTATTTGAAGCATATACAAATGTTCAAAAAATTTCTATAGGTTAAATTTCATACAATACATGAAAACCACTCTTTTCCACATTAGCTACTAAAAACATTACAACTCAAATATTAAATATTTTTCTCTTTCAAGGCTTCTATATAAAAGAAACACCAAATTTAGAGTTCGGATTTCAACCATACACTCACAGAAAATACTTCTTATATTTCAATATGTTAAAAAAATGATAAGCATGCATAAACAAGATGCAAGACTAATAATTTCCTCTAGTTAGATGGTATTTACTCTCAGTCCTGACTCAGTTAAGCAAGCGTCAACTTTTCTCTACTGTTAATTGAGATGTTCATTTAGAAGTAAGACCATTCTTTCTTCTACTGGGTTGATTGCCATGTGGTGAATAAATTATAATTATTTAATATTATCCTTATCTACCCTATTGTATTATTTTAACACAGAAATTTAACTCTTCTTTTTCCTAAGTCAAGAGTCTTATTCCATACATTGCGGTAATGGGCACCGCCAACGTCAGTTTTTACTATTTTGGAAATATTTTATTAAGTACCCTTAAAGAGGTTTATTTTTTTCTGGGTGTCATTCACTTAGACTTATAGTTTGAACCAAATAATGTTCATTTAAGGTTTTACAACCATACAAATGTTGTCTCCTCATGCTAGAGCCTATATACCTATTCTTCCACATATATTAAGCAATTCACATATATTACAACCGGTATCTACTATATTTAAGCGAAAACAGATCACACTAATAGTAATTACCATTTCACATAGTTATAATCCATGAACAAAGTCTACACATTTTCAGTGAATAAAAATATTATATGTTACATAAAGACTCCACTATTAGTATTACATTTTTGCCTCATAACAATGTCAATTTATAGCATAGTTTAGACACGACCAAAATGATCAAATTCTCATTTTAATTAAAATTACACAAGTTCCACTAGTGACGTATAGCTGCCTCCTCACTATAGTTTAGTAATTATTTTAACATCAAACACCTATTCTATCGAGGATAACAAAAGGTATTATAATCCTCATTACATTTGTTTCAACACAGGTTTTCGTATACAGTGGAAATATCATTATACACTTCCATAGAGTGAATTGGGAAGCAAGGTAAAGCTAAGGCATATCCCATCAAATTCCACCACCATACTCAAATCTACACCTCCTCCCGGGTCCACCATAATTGAGGTTTATAAAAATAGGATAAAAAATGACTCTCTATACTCAATAAGAAATGTATACTATGACATGCATGAACATGCACAATTATCTAAGTTATTCTCATATACAGAATACCATACACAGGATATTGAGTTACACATTTTCAATTACAATAAGAATGGTTTTTCATAAATTCACTCAAGAAAATAACAAATCTCACAGTTTCGTCTTTCACAAACATGTATTATCTACTCCAGTACGTCATAGTTTTTTTTACATTCGAAGAACAACTTATTACCTTTGCATTTTCAACTCATATCATGAATGATAGGATAAGTTTACCATAATCAAACATAGCTGCACATTTCACATTCCATCATATTAACAAAGAAGATATGCATTGCCATCCTTGTAACAATCTAGCACATAGTACGCATTACATGCAAAATCTAGCTATAGTTTCAAGCCAAAAAACCCCATTTTAAAGGTAGTAAAGCACAACAATAATTACAATTGAGAATAAATATTTCTCTTCATCACAACAATTGTTTAAAATAATAACAAGAAATTTAACTCCATTGTAAAACTTCAATAAAACACACCTATAAGTATGGTGAAAGTTTTATATTCGTAAGAATTTATTTTTGGCATATGCAGTTCTAGAGCTAATCAAATCCAAGCAAGAACTCACAAATTATTCCCCTTTTATCTATATTTTCAATTTGTTCACACAAAATCCAACATAAAACTTCAAAAATCCCATAATTCCTTTTACATGCAAATTTCAAAATGAGTAGTCATTTCCCTTCAACCAACTTCTCTCACTTTCACTTGGGAGAACATGGGAATAGTTCCAAAAAAAACAACCAATTGTTATCTCGATCACTTCATCGTCACACTTCCACTAGATCTGTTAGATCATGGGTAGCAGGGATTATATCATTTTCATTTCATTTATTTTCTATTTACTATTATTTATAATATATATATTATACACGTACTAACATATATGTAATACATGTGTATAATAATAACACATTTATTTTCTTCTATTATACAGGTATATATTTATTTATATATTTTTTATTCTACTTTTCAAACTCCAAACAACCAACAATCAATTCATATTTCATTAAAATGGATCCCATGCACTTTAGGACTTTTATTGCCATCAATTGTTCAAAATTTCAACCATTCAAAAGCAAAGAACATGCATTCAAATCAAGGCTCACGCAATAATGTAAATCACACAATGCACTTACAGAATATGCAATATGTGATATTCCATGTACTCATGAGTCGAATCATCACTTCCCTTATCTTTTTTGTCGACCATATTTTGTCTATCAAAAATTTGTACCTGGTCCTACATGCACAACAATTATCAGTAGTACCACATTCTATAAATAGTAAGTACACTTTATTTGCTATCAATGGTCATGTAAGGAGGGTCATTACATTCTCCCCTACTAGAAATAAACATAGTCCCTAATTTTTTATTGCTTATTAAAACAAGTCAAAACATATATATTCATTTACATATCCATTAGAAAATATGTTCATTTACAATCATACATCATTTAATCATATCTATACATAAATTACTCAGTAATTCAAACTTGTTTACATATTCCATCACACATAATTTTTCATTCTTAATTCAATCATATATCAATATATATCCAAAACACACACAAAAATAACTCTACGTAGTAGTTTAGATATACATCCACACATATATACATATACATCATAAATCCACATAGAAAGTTTTAAATTGTTCATGTGTACTCAAACAAAAAAGGAAATTGTTTCTACATATTAGACACATTCTCCAATGTGGAATTTCTGTCTAAGTATTGGTCCCATTGAACCCGACATTGATCTATGTTCCTTTTTCTTAGGCTCTTGGTCCTAAAACCAAGTTTTCTTATAGGGTGCACTTCAATTTTTAGTGGGTTAAACATGTGCAAATTGGAAACATCCCAAATGTAAGTGGGGTTAGAAATGTACTTCCTAGGGAGGGACACATGGAAGACATTATGAATTTTTGATAAGCTTGGTGGCAATGTAATTTTACGCAACAGGGCTTATTTTTTTTGTAATTTCAAATGGACCCACATATCTAGGGTCAAGTTTGGAAGATTTAATAGAACTCTTAGTAGGCTTCACCCTTAAGAATACTCTACAACCTACAAAGTATTCCCTCGATGTTCTTTTAAGGTTCACGTAGCTCTTTTGGCGATATGTGGCCTCTTTCAGCTTTTGTTAAATTATTTTTAATTAATCTTCTATTTATTTTATAATATCTGGTTTTATCACTACCTGATATTTCAGATTATCCCATGATAAGGGAGTCATGCATATCCTTCCATATAGGGCTTCAAATGGTATCATACCTAGTGATGCATGACATATGTTATTGTATGTAAAATCAACTAGGTATAAATAATATTCTCATTTAGTATGTTGATCCATATAATACATTCTCAGCATATCCTTTAAAACCTGATTCACCCTCTCAATCTGTACATCTATCTCAGGGTGATAGGGTAAACAAATATTAAATTTGGTACCCAACGTTTCATGCAATGCTTGCCAAAATTTTTATGTAAAACATGAATCTCTATCAAAGATTATAACTTCTTGAAATACATGTAATCTCACTATATCCCTAGAAAACTTGTTATAGTAGGTGCATCATCCTATATATTACTACGTATGAAATATGCAACCTTGGTTAATTTATCTACAACTACCAGGGTTTCATCATGACTAAATCTTATCTTAGGTAATCCAACCACAAATTCCATCGATACTATCAGATATTTTTGCGTAGGAATGTTGTGTTGGTACAAATAACTTGTTAGGTGCAAATGTTATGTTTTAACTTTATGATAATCTAAGCACCTAGCCATATAGTATTTAATGTATTTTTTCATTCTTGGTCAATAATAGGCCTTCCTTATAATTTCGTGCATCTTTACCCCTCCTGTATACGCAGAATAAAGAGTATTATATACCTCCTTAAGGATTATATCTCTCAATCCACCCAATTTTGGAATAACCAACCTGTTTCTATAATACAAAAAATAATATTTATGTACAAAACCTATATATTTTTAGGTTCTTGCTCAATTTGATCCTTACATTTCTAAAAAAATTCATCATTCAATTGCATTTCCTTAACCTGATCTATCAGATCATTATGAATTTTTGTCATTGCAGCGATATGCCCTCTCCTACTTAGGGTATTAGCTATTTGGTTCTCCTTACCCTTAATGTATTCAATGCCAAAATTATACTTAGCCAAAAACTCCATCCACCACCACTACCTAGAATTCCACAAGGGTTGAGTAAAAACATACTATAATCTTTGATGATCTATCTTGAGTTCAAACTATTTCCTATGTAAATAGTGCCTCCAAATCTTAAGATCGTGCACAACTGCTGCCAACTCCAAGTCATGAGTGGCATAGTTTACCTCATGTCTCTTATTTTTTCTTAACTCAAATATAATGACCACTTCATCTTGGGTAAGAACCCCTCCTAATACCTCAATAGATGCATCAGTGCACACTATAAACTTCTTGCAAGGATCGGGTAACTGTAGGTGTAGCACCCTAAAATTGGCACGATTAAACCTTAGTAAAAAGATAAAATTTTGAATTTTAACCCCAAACCACCCGTTAAATGCCTGTTACCCGCTTCCCTTGTTTTTCGCACCATTTTTAGGAATTTTTTTGACCGTTGGACGATATCATCGTAGATCAGATGAAATCATCTCAGATTTGACGAATTCGTCTGGAACAGAACGTCCAAATGATTTCATGCCAAAATCAAATTTTCATGATTAGCTTTTGTTTCAACAACCCATCTAACTTGGGTAGAAAGTGTGTCTGCGTAGTTAGAGTCTCCCCCGTTGGAGATCTCCCAAATTGGGATGATCTCCAACCTCCTAACCTCTCCCTAATCCTATATAAATTGGGATTTTCTCAGTTTATCCCCCTAAACCCCCTAGCTGACAGATTCCCCTACAAATTTAATTTCTTATGTCTTAGAACACCTTCATACTTTTGTTTGCATTGCCTATTTCAATTTTTCTTGCAGGAATCTTACTATTTTTCAGCTGGAGCAAGCTTGGATCGTCGCAAGCGATTCCAGACGATTTCGGACGATCCTGTCATAGATTGATGATGATCTCGTACGATTGGAGGTGATATCTACTGTAGTCCATATTGGGGGCAATCAGAGCCGAGAGTTTGCATTTTATTATCGTTTCTTTGCATTTATTTATGTATTATCTTAGTTTATTATATTTATGCATCCTGGAGTTCACCTCATTTAGTATAGATACATGATAAAGTCAAAATAAATTGTCAAATTGTTGCATTTCCATTTAATTTCTATCTAGATTTATCATTTGGGAAATTTTACTATTATTTCTATCATTTTGCCTTGCTTTTGTAGTTGCATTTTTGGTATTTTGTATCTATTTCTGTGATTGCAGGTTTTTGACGAATTCGTTAGATCAACGATGATCTCGTCTAATCTCAGATGACCAACTAAGATTTGAGATGATTCTGTGCAATTCCAGATGATTACGTATGATTTGAGACAATTTGGACTTCTACAAAACTCAAAATCTTCATCAGACATTTGAAATCAGGTATGTTCTATTTTATTTAGCCTACTTTCTGTGTTTAGCATTTGCGCATGTTTTCTGTATTCATAAAAATCAGCATTGGCATATAGAATAGCTTAGATTCATCTTGGAAAAAACTAGGAATTGAATTATTAAAGCACAAAATGAACACATCAAACCTACTCTCAACCTAGGTGTGGAAACTGCCACTCAAAAGTTTCCTGGTGAACCCACCATCCGTCGAAAATTCACCCCTATACCCCTCCCCTGAGAGGCAGGACCTTCAAAGGGCCTCTCAGTCTGAGGTATTGTCCCATCCTTCTCGCATCCCCCTTTCGAGAATGGATCCTATAGCCTGAAGGTAAGGATGCAAAAAATTTGGAGCGATACAGTAGGATTGGTGCAGTTGTCAACCTCTATTTTAGAGTTTGAAAAGTCTCCTCACACTTTTTTGTCCACTTAAAAACCTTTCATTTTCTATGAAGGTTCATAATAGGTTGAGAAATTCTTAAAAAAACTCTAAAAAGGCATATGTAATAGCCTACAATCCTCATAAAACTATGCACCTCAATGACATTTATGGGTGCAGGCTAGTCAACAATAGCTTCAATTTTCATAGGATCAATAGTAATCCCTTCACTAGATACTATGTGCCCCAAAGACTATACTTGAGGAGTCTAGAATTCACACTTTGATAGTTTCTAATATAGTTTATTCCTCCTAAGAATCTCAAGTACAATTCTCATATGTTGATCGTGCTCCTCGTTCTTGGAATAGATCAGTATGTCATCAAGGAACTTGAGCACAAAATATTCTAGCTGCTCTCAAAAAATATGATTTATGAGATTCATGAATGCATTTGGGGTGTTATTCAACCCAAAAGGTAGTACTGTAAACTCATAATGTCCATACCTTAGCCTAAAAGAAATATTATGTGTGTCTTCTTGAATTCTCAACTGATGGTAACCCAATCTAAGATAATTTTTTAAGAAGACGGTAGCTCCTTTTAGTTGATCAAAAAGACCATCTATTTTTGGAAGCGAATACTTATTATTGTTGGTAATATTATTTAGCATCCAATAGTATATGCACAATCTTAAGCATCCATTTTTTTTTTAACAAATAAAACAAGAGCACCCCATGGTGACACATTGGTCTTGATAAGCCTTTTCTCTAACAAGTCCTAAAGTTGCATCTTGAGTTCTTGTAACTCTATAGGGGTCATCTTATATGGTGCCCTAGCAATGGGTGTAGATCTAGGAAATAACTCTATAGAAAATTCAAATTCTCTTTGGGGAGGTAGACCTAGTAGGTCCTCCAAAAACACATCCTTAAATTTCCCCAAAATAGGAGGTTTTATTTTAGTTTAGAATCAACTTTAGTCTCTTCTTTCTTATTCATATTAACCACAAAGATAATTCCTCTCTTTCATATTGTCTTCTTCACTTGCATTGCTAACAACATATGTAGTTTAATATAACCACGATCACAATGAATTCTAATTCTTTGGTTAGATTCATCTATGAACTCTAATTATCTATCTTCAAAATTCAATAGGATTTTATGGGCTTTTAGCCAATCAACACTGATAATGATTTCAAAGGTATGCAAAGTTACCACATACAAATGTCAGTTGGTTTTACCTTAAGGCACGATGATATGAGGATCAAATAAACATTGGTTTATTTGGTAGGTCTACCCTAACCCATACTCTACCTTCCAACCATTAGCCATAAATACATATCTTTTCGGTATGTCCCTCACTAAACTAGTGGAAATGAAACTATTCACGAATCCATTATCAATAAAAATGCATACATATTGTAGCACCCTAAAATTGGTGTAGTTAAACCATCAGTAAAAAGTAAAAATTTGAATTTTAACCCCAAAACTGCCCGTTAACCGCTCACCTCATTTTTTGTGCCATTTTTAGAAGTTGTTTTGACCATTGGACGATATCATCATCGATCTGACGATATCATCCCAAATTAGACGAATTCGTCTGGGATAGAACGTCCAAATGATTTCTTCCCAAAATCAAATTTTCATAATTAGCTTCTATTCCAATGACCTCTCCAACTTGGGCAGAAGCATGTCTACGCAGTTGGAGATTCCTACATTGAGGATCTCCTAGACTGGGATGATTCCCAACCTCCTAAACTCCCCCTAATCCTATATAAACTGGGATTTTTCTAGTTTATCCCCCTGGCTAATCTCCTGATTTCCTTGATTGCCTGATTGCCTAGATCCTCTAATTTCCTTGACTCCCTCCCTGATCTCCCATCATTTGCATTCATTTTTTCAAGTTTTTGTTACAATATTTCACTATGTTTCAGTCGGAGATAGCTCAGATCGTCGTAGGCGATTCAACCACAAATTTTGGATGATCATGTCAAGATCAGCGATGATCTCATACGATTGTAGACAATCTTGACTGCAATCTAGCTTGGGGGAAATCAAAGTCCCGAGTTTGCATTTTCTACCTCGTTTCTTTAGTTATTAGTGCATTAGATTAATTTACTTTTGTTTTGCATCTTGGAGTTCACTTCATTTAGCATAATTTCATGATAAGATTCAAAATAAGTTATCAAAACATTGCATCTCATTTAATTTGATATATGGATTTATTATTTAAGCATCTAAAATCTCATTTCTATCACTTTGCATCATTCTTGCAATAGTATTTTTGGTTTTTGGTGTCTATTTTCTTGATTGCAGGTTTCTAAAGAATTTGTCTGACGAATTCGTCAGGTCGCTGACAATTCTAGGTGATCTTAGATGATCGACTATGATTTGGGATGATTCTATACAATTACAAAATATCCCGTCATATCTGGGATGATCTAGACTCCTACAAGCTTCAGAATCTTCATCAGACATCAGAAATCAGGTGTACTCTTCTCCATTTAACATATTCTCTGCATTTAATCGCATTAGGATTCATTTATGTTTGTTGTCTTCATATAAATCAGAATTTTCATATAGAATAGCTTAGCTTCATTATTGGAAAACCTAGGAATCTGAATGATTGAACATAAATGAACACATAAAAACCATTCTCAACCTAGGCGTGGAAACTGCCACTCAAAGTTTCCTGGTGAACCCCACCATCCATCAAAAATTCTCCTTTATACCCCTCCCTCAAGAGGCGTGACCTTCAAAGGGCCTCTCCATCCGAGGTATTATTCCATCCTTTTCACATACCCCTTTTGGGCATGGATCCTTTGGCCTGAAGGTAAAGGTGCGAAAAATTTGGGCAATACATTTTGGTGAACCCGACGTGAAACTAAAAAACTTTTTGAAAACAATCCAAAAACAAAAAAAACATACATTATTAAGAACATCTAGAATCATTAGAAAACTGTTAAATTTGCATATCATACTTAGATGGTAGATTATAATAGAATACGAGCAGTCTCTATAAATGTTGAAAATCAATTAACAACCATAGAGATTACTTCTGTGCTTAGAGTACCTCAAACATATAGAGCCCAACCTTTATGGGACGAACTCGATAGGAGATTGGGTATTATTAAATATAGATCTGTAGAACTTAGGCAAATTAAGAGGCTTGTCCTAGATAGAATCATGGATCCTGATCAGGTGACTTTGTACCATGAACTTCAGAGAGCTTGCCATAGGTGGTTAGCCGATAAAAGAGCACTTGTGTCTTCTGAATTATACACCTTTGAGAAATACCTTGAGAACACAGTTGTAGTACATAAATTTCTATCTCGTATAGAGGATCAAGAAGTCATTATTACGGATAGAAAGAGATGGAATAGAGTTCTTAGAGCTGTGTTGTATCGAGAGTATTGCCATGAACTTTATTTTTACATTTCAGAGTCTGAAATAGATTATATTACCATAGCACACTTTGTCAAGTTCTTAAAAAACAACTTCCAATTTGAAGAGGAGCATTTCATGACTCCTGATGAACTTGACCCTATCAATGATATCCATAAACTATTCATAGAAAACTAACTGAGTCTTTCTACTATTTTTTCTTATAACTAGCATGTTTTTTGTTATTTTTATTCTCGTAAAATAATAATATAAAAAAAATACAAAAAAAACACAAAAAAAAACAAAAAAAATAATGATAACAAAACATTTCCTTTAAAACATTATAGTAGGTGTATAGTTAAAATATATACCTCTCAACCCTATTGCATATATATATATATATATATATATATATATATATATATATATATATATATATATATATATATATATATATATATATATATTTCCTAAAAAACCGAAGAAGATGAAGATTGGTTAGGAAGACCGTTAACTGACCAAAATGTCCCTCCTGAGGACCAAGTTCAGGAAGAAGAAATCCTAGACCAGCAATAAGAAGAGCCTGCTATAAGAAATGATCAAGAAGAAACTATTAAAGAGGAAGGATCCTCATCCCCTAAGATGTCTCCGGGAGGAGCTATCACTTTTGAGAACATGGAACAATTTTGGAAGTTCATTAACACTAATATTGGTGTTTTTAATAGAGCAGCCCATATGGACAAGGATCGAATTAGTGACACTCAAGCAACTCTAGAAGAAGTATTTCAAACACACACTAATCCCTTGTCATTTATTGACCAAGAGAGTGATCAAGATGGACCATCCAATTTGGATATGGCAGCTGTGATCCAGAACATGCAACAACAACAGGTTACCTAATGATCTAAAGTACCTGTTAATAAGCCTAGAGTCATTCCAACACAAAATAAACCATCATTTACCGCTCTATTTCGCTAAGCTCTTGATCAAAATACCTTAAATCAACAAAAACCCAAAACAAAACCGAACACCAATTACCAACAATCTAAGGTACAACATAATACTATTACAAATCCCCTTCATAATACTCTTCCTACCAACACTTTGCATAATAGCAATATAACATCTAATCCTTGTGTCACACCATCATACGTTTAGAGATCCCATACCTATGTGCCACCGAACCAATATGGTGGAAAAACTAGCAATTTGGAAGCTGTGGTGAAATAATTAGTTTCCCGCATGGACCAGATAGATCCCTACCATCCCTCGTACAATTATCGAGAGATGTATAGTCAAAATTTAGATCCTATAGTCATAGCACAACCATATCCTAAACATTTTCCTATGCCTGTTCTTCTATAAAGGAACCGAATATCCCATAGAGCACCTTTGTATGTTTAGGATATGTCATGATATATCACATGATGACTTGTTATTACTAAAAATGTTCTCAAAAAGCTTGGGAGGAATGGCATTAGAGTGGTATTATCAATTACCCACTAATTATTTGAGGAATTTCAAAGAAATTGCCGAGTCTTTTGTTCATCAATTTAGTGCCTACATCGAAAGAGATGTGACCATTAAATATTTGTATAACTTAAAACAAGGCAAAGATGAATGCTTTGCTGATTTCCTAGCTAAGTGGAGACACTTGATAGGAAAATTGCACTTTGTGCTACCTTATATGGAGATGTTGGACATCTTTATTAATAATTTGCAAGAGCAACTATCTTACGAATTATCAACTACTACCTTGACCACCTTCGATTAGGCTATAGACTTAGCCCGAAGAGTGGAAGATGCTCTCATTAGGAGAGGCCAACTTAAAAAGAGAGACGATGAGAAAACATCCAAAAATCAATATAATAATAAACAAGTTGGTGATGGAGTCACTGATAGCAGAAATATTGCCAATTTTAATGCTGCGAAGACAGCAAAAAAGTTTGTACTAAAAACTCCTGATAAATCTCCTTGAGAATTTACTAGGTTAAATCAACCTTTATCAACTATTCTACCGTAATTATTAGAATGAGGTTTGATTCAATTACCAAATATTTAGGAACCTGATCCAACTATACCCGAATACAGAGCAGATTTACACTATGACTTCCATAGAGGACCTGGAGACACTACCAACTCTTGTAAAATATTAAAACATAAAATACAGGACTTGATTGATAACAATGAGATGGAGGTGCAAGCCTTTAAACCTAAGAAAAATCCTCCTAATAATGTTCAAAATAACATCCCACAAAACCAGAATCAGAATGCCAATCAGTCATTGGACATCTTTCAACATCCCTTACCAAAACATGGTAAGGAGGTGGCAAATCAAATTGAACATCATAATGTCCCTCCTCCTGCCCGATATGTAGGAACTATTAGTGGAAATTTACCTGTTCATGATATGGAAATATTTGACACAAATTTATCCATGGTTACAACCAGGCCTCTATATAATATTCAGATACCTGATCTTAGTGATACAAAATATGAGACTGAGAGTGATATGGAAATCACATCAAATCAATCGAATAGTTCTAATGATGAATCGGATCCTATTCACCCTATCACAAGTTATATGGTTCTATAAGAGCCATTTCCAAGAAGATTCACTACTATACCCTTATCTAACTAATTACTTTCTAATGAGCTAACTATAAATGCTAGACCAAGACCCATTCATCATCCACAGAATAATATTGTGGGTACCATCGAAGTTGTTACTAGTCAATAGGCTCAAAAGACTCAAAAAGATCAAATTCACAATGGTGGATCAGATCCATTTGTTTTGAAGGTTCCTAATAAAGGGAATCATTCACCTAATGTTCAACCTAAACCTCCTTATAATATTAAAGAACAATTATCAAATATTATAGCTAGAATTTCTCTCTTGGACATTTTAAGATCTTCTCCTACACATAGAGATGAATTAATGCTCACATTGAGCTAGATGATGGTACCACAAGACATTCAACCTAAAGCCATGGCTAATACTATAATAACTCATGAAGTTGATTGTATTGACTTCTGGGATAGAGACATACCACAACATAGTTTACATAAAGATAACCCCCTATATATTACTGCCTTAATTGGAGATGTAGCAATCAAACGAGTTTTGATTGATAATGGTTCATATTTAAATATTTGCACTTTCTACTTCTATCAAATATTTGGGTTTAGAAGTGATGAAATGAAAAGAACTGATATGATCATAAAAGCTTTTAATTATGAAACACAAGAAACATGTGGATTTATTACCATTCCATTGAAATTTGGTCCGAGAACCTTGGATACAACTGTGTTTATTGTACATTGTCCTACATCATACAATATAATCTTGGGTTGTCCTTGGATCAATGCAATGTGAGCTATTCCCTCAATTTTACATCAAGTTTTAAGTTCAAATTTAAAGATCAGTAGGTTACCATTCATGGTGATCCAAGACCCTTTGATATGTGTGCTTTGGTAGAGCCTATTGGAGTTCAATTTTGCCTAGATCTGTCATCCACACATCCTAATTATCATTATCCATCTAAACGTGTGAAACTCACACCCACAACATCATCTACTTATTCTCCATCAATTGCACCTCCACATATAGCTCAACCATCTTCTAAATGAATCGCATTAGTACTTAAGAAATATCCTAATCCCATAACCAATGTCTCTTGTTCTACTCCTATAACTTCCATACCTTTAATAGACCCATCTATCGACACCTCTACACCGTCTACATCCACCAAATTCATATTTTCCGCATCAGAAGATGTAGGGAATGTTCCTTCTACCTCTTATGCTCTTACTGACGAGCTCTTACCCGATCTATCTAAAATTCTTATATCAGAATAAATGAATGCTTCTATGCAAGATTCCCTTATTTTAAATAATTTACCACCATCTCCTCATACCTTGGGCCTCCCATAGCCTATGGGAAGTATTTACCAAGTCGGGTTCTGTGCCTTTATTTATAAGGGATATGATTGGGGTAGAATACCTAGAAACCTCAAAACTCATTATGATGGATATGCTCGATGTTATTTTACTAATGAGTATATTAAAGCCAAACCTATAATGCTTAAATTGGGATATAAAGGGAAAGGTTTCGGACCTTTCCAGAATGGTATGAAAGAACATTTTGAGGTAGAAGCATGGCATGCAGAATGTGGTGTGGGCCTATTTTATAGTAAGGGTCAACCATTCCCATTTGAGGATGATGACCATCTTATATGTTACCAAGATTATTTAGATGAACATGATACTTTGCATTTAATAAATAAGACATTCACATGTAATATGCTATCTATAGCTTATCCTGAGATGATTGCTGAATCCGATGATGAGTTGGAGGGAGATATCTTTCACGATGTCTCCATTGAGAAATTATTACCTAATGGATTTTATTTTGATGGCTCTATACCTAGTATAGCCTAGCTTGAGGCCACGACTCCTCAAGAGGAATTATCCAAGCTAACCTTGGAAGAATTACAAGAATTTGGCGTTTCACCCACCCCACCTAATTTTGAGAGAGATCTACACATGGAAGTAGAAAATGTCATTAAAATTAACATTGGAACCAATGATAACCCTCACATAATCAACATTGGATCAGAATTGAGTCAAGAAAAATAGGATAAATACATTGTATTTCTTAAAGAATATGAAGATGTTTTTGCTTGGACATATGAAGATATGCCAGGTTTAGACCCTTCTATAGTTATGCATCACCTAGTAGTGCATCCAGATGCTAAACTTGTTAAGCAGAAGCTTAGAAAAATGCATCCTAAAGTGGCCTTACTAGTCAAAGGAGAGTTAGAAAAATTCTTGAATGTTATTTTTATACAAGCCATTGATTATGCTGAATGGATCTCAAATGTAGTTCCAGTAACTAAGAAAGAAGCTACTAAAATTAGGGTTTGTACAGACTTTAGAGATATTAATGTTGCATGCACTAAAGATGATTTCCCCCTTCCAAATATGGACCAGATCATTGATTTTATTGCTGGGAGTGGAATGATATCCTTAATGGATGGATTTTATGGTTATAATCAGATCAGGATAGCTCCTGAAAATTAGGCTAAAATAGCCTTTATTACCCCTTGGGGGAATTTCTATTGGAAAGTGATGCCATTTGGTTTGAAGAATACAGGTGCAACCTATCAACAAGCCATGACTTATATCTTTCATGATATGATGCATGATATACTACATGATTATGTAGACGACATTATAGCGCGTTATCCTAAATAATATGACCATTTAGATGACTTGAGAAAAGTATTTGATTGGTTAAGGGAATATCTTATCCGATTGAATCCATCCAAATGTATATTCAGAGTTAAGTCAGGTAAATTATTGGGGGTTATAGTTTCTTTACGTGGCATCAAAATTGACCCTATTTTGGCTATCACTGATATGCCTACACCTACAAATATATCTGAATTATGGAGTCTACAAGGTAAGCTTCAAGCTATCCATCGCTTCATCGATAAGCTGGCAGATAAAGCTGGACCTTTTCTTAAGATTCTTAAGAAGGATGTCTCTTTCCATTGGGACGATGAATGTAAGGAAGCATTTGAACTCCTAAAACAATATCTTCTTAACCCACCTGTAATTTCACCACCTAAACGTAATCGCCCATTTATATTGTATATTTATGCTTCAGATTTTTCTTTAGGAGCTATGTTATCTCAACTTGATGATGAGAAAAGAGAGCACGCTAATTATTACATTAGAAAAAAATTAATTAGTTATGAAACTTGCTACACAACATTAGAGAATTTATGTCTAGCAGTCGTATTTTCTACACAGAAACTACACCATTATATGCTCAGTCATAAAACATATGTTATTTCTAAATCTGATCCCTTGCGGTATCTCATGAGTCGAACTTATTTGTCTGGTCACACAACGAAGTGGGTTCTTGCTCTAAGTGAGTTTGAACTCACATTTATAGGACATAAGTCTGTTAAGGATCAAATCATAGCAGATCAATTAGTTGTTGCACCCTTAGAATCCACCCATCCCATCGTCATTGAGTTTCCTAAAGAATGCCTTAACCTAGATGCGGATCATTCAGAGAAATGGTCCTTATACTTTGACGAAGCTCGATGTATGAGTGGGGCTGGTGTAGGTATTATTTTGATATCTCCATAGAAACATCTCATACCTCTATCCTTTAAATTAACATTTGTTTGTACTAATAAAACTGCTGAATATGAGGCTCTAATCCTTGGATTACGAGCTGCCCTGGCACTGAAAATTAAAAATCTATTAGTTTTCAGTGATTCTCAATGATGTAGGAGCATCCAACGAAATTTGGGAAATTTTATTTTTTTTTCCTAAATTTTAGTGCATTTTGTCGGGGCCATAACTTCTCAACCATAGCTCCGATTGACATGAAATTTGACAAGGAGCTAGTTGGGAGAGTTCTTGGAGTCCTATTTGTCCAAAAAAATCTAGTTTTCGGGGCCAAATTCCATCATCTAGTGCCCCGAAATTAGGTTTTAAAATTACTTACCTAGTTTTTTATGCTTTTTGAGCTGTTCGGAGGTTAATATCTCCTAATGTATTTATATTTAGGACTGAAAACTTTATTTTTGGCTTGTCTATTGTAAGAGGGATGCACATCCCAATTTTGGGCCCCATCCGACTCATTTTCAGTTTTTAGGGTTTTTTGGCTATATAGCCACAGAATGAGGGTTTGTGAGGTAATCTTTCCAAGTTTTTGAATGAGAATTGGTTTGAGCAAGTTTGGCTCTCCATCAAGTGGTATTGAGCAAGTCTGGCTCTCCATCACTCAAATTGTTATAAATCAAATTAACGATGTTTATCAGACCAAAGATGATAAATTGCACCCATATAAAGCATATGTATTACAATTAATATCTTTATTTAATCAAGTTACTTTGGAAGCTATTCCTAGAACCATCATGTGACTGATGCTATGGCTACAGCTACATCTCTTTTACCCTTGGAGTTAGATGACGAATATGCTACCATCATTATTCATCGACTCTAGGAACCCGGTTCAACTAAATCATGCTTGGAACCTTTGGATGTGTTTCTAATAAACAAAATTATTCCTGCACTTTGGTACACTGACATCCTCAATTTTATTCAAAATGGTACCTTCCCTGAAGGTTTTAATAGAAACCAACACCGATTATTATGTAGACGAGCAAGTCGCTTCGTAATAATTGGCAATACGTTATATAGGAGATTTTTTGAAGGTATCCTATTAAGATGTTTGAATCTAGAAGAGTCTAGATCATCTTTGAGTGAAGCCCATGATGGATCTTGTGGGGGAAACTTTAGTGGTAGCGCCATTGCTAAGAAGCTCCTTAGGATAGGATATTTTTGGCCTACCATGGAGAATGATGAACACGATTACGTGTGTCATTGCGACAAGTGCCAGAAACATGCTGACCTTGTCCATGCGCCTACATAAGAACTACAGGCTATTTCATCTCCTTGGCATTTTTCAAAATTGGGCTTAGAAATCATCAAAAAAATCAATCCTATGTCATCTGATGGACACAAATTCATCATAATCACCACCGAGTATTTTACGAAGTGGGTCGAAGCTATGCCCTTAGCTTCTTCCACTGGAACACAAGTTTCCAAGTTTATTCTTAATCAAATTATTTGTAGGTTTGAAATTCCTACAAATCTCATCTCGGATAATGGAACTTGTTTTTAAAATAAATATGTAAAGAAATTATGTCAAAAATATAAAATTCAACATCATTGGTCCACTCCATATTATCCTTAGGGTAATGGCCAAGCAGAAGCATCTAATAAAACATTAATTAAAATCCTCAAGAGACTGGTCAATAAATTTGGCCGTGATTGGCACATTCAATTATATCCTGCTTTGTGGGCTTATCGAACTAGCATTCATACTCCCATGGGCACTTCACCTTTTGTTTTAGTGTATGGCACTGAGGCTATTTTTTCCTTTGAATTAGAAGTTCCTTCTTTGGATCTGCTACTTCAAGATATTGAAGTAGGAGATGAATATCATGCTGGCAAATTTAGTCAGCTGGAACTCCTAGATGAGAAGCACATTAATGCTTTGGAGCATCTTCATGCCTACCAGAACAAGCTCAAACGAGCATATCTCAAGAAAGTTCATAATCGATCCTTTGAGATTGGCGACCTCATCTTAAAAGAAAATAAAAAAAATAGTAATTCAGTTAAAGACCTTAAAGGCAAATTCGAGCCTAACTGGCTTGGGCCATATATTATCACTGCTAAATTTGGATCGAAAGCATACAAATTAGCTACCTTAGATGGCAAATATCTCAAAGAACCTATGAACATTATGCATAAATCTGGTAATTTCGTCATTGTATATATTATACATATTGTCTCGTATTTAGTAATTCATATAAAAATTTCAAAAATAGTAATATTATGTATTCTCTCAATTCATAAATTAAAATCAAAATATAAAAAAATCAAAATCATCAAAATCCTCCAAAACATATTCTATTTTTGCACTTGTCAATTCTTGAAGTATTGTATTTATATTTTCAGTTATTTTGGATAAATTAGCATTTATTTGGAATCCCCCACTTTCAAACTCACATGAATAAATATCTCGATCTTATTTGGTATGATTATTCATCTCTCTTATATCGAAGTCCACATTTGAATTAAATAAATTTTTAAGCATAGAGAACTGATCTTGTTATTTACTTGAACCAAGTACACCTTTTCACATTAAAATGATTTCATTGCAAATTCAAAATGATGATAAACAGTAGAAGTGGTCTCTTGAGCGAAAATTTTCCCCTACTATCCTATCATGCACATGGTCTAGAATATTTGAGAATTGACAAAAGCACAAGCTCACCCCCGCCCAGAATAAAAATCCCTTGCTCTATAGCCAATCTGAGCAAGTATATCTAGTATAGGAAGAAAAATAAAAAGAAAAAGAAAAGCAAGAAAAATCAGGAGAAAAAGAGAAATTATTTAGAAGCATTATCATTTTGTACCATCTTAGCAATATTTCAACATTATATCAGTATCAAGCAAATACAAAAAAAAAAAAAAAAGCAAAAAACAATAAATCCCCCCTACCCTTTGAAATAAAATAAGGGTGAATGAGCTTGAATCCCTGGAATTCTCAATTATTCGAAAATCATGAGGTAAGCCCCATAACAAGTGGTTTGTGCCCAACCCACTTGTCCTTGGGTAACACCTAGCGTGGTGATATGTCTATCACATTAGCGACCTTCTTTTGTACAGACCTATGTCCGCTTATGGATCAGCTAGCTCTTGATGACTCAAATTACATAGTAGTATGGTACGGGTACATGCATATAAATCATGGTCAACGAACACTCATTTGGTTAATTCAAATTACTTGTATCAAATTATCTTGCTCAAAATCGGTAAATGAACAATACAATTACACACACATTTGTGTTTGAGATATTTTGTATCATTATGATAGATCAAGATCGGCAATGAACTCACGTATGAACATGGGGTTCCTTATAAATGTCAAATTTGTCTTTGAGATAATTTAAAATATTTATGCAAATCTTCTAGAATAATTTAATTTTTTTTTGAGAATATCTGTTCAGCGTAAAATCAATTAAATACATTTTTTTCAAAAATCCAAAATTTTCTTGCAAAACATGTTCAAAATCTTGTAATAAAGTCACATTTATATATTTTTGACTTTCACAACGAGGGTATAGTTCCTAAACCTAAATTTGAATTTTATGCCTAGTGGAATTCCTCATTTGTATATTTTTTGTTTATCTCAAAATCAAAAATCAACTATGCAATAAAACTATTATATCAATTTCTTCTTTGGATTTCACGATGATGGTATAAGTCTATACCTAAAATTCTATGCCTAGCGCAAACTATCGTTCTAATTTTATTTCCCATTTATTTAAATCCATAAAAGCATATGGCTTAAATCATTATGTTACACAATTGTGCTTTAAAAAGAACGAAAAATTTCCTATTTCATTTCATTATGTCAACATTCATTTTTTGCGACGATGGTATAATTCCTAGGGAAAGGTTCAAATTTTTATCATACTTAGGAATTTTATGCCTAAAAAAAATCATATTTTTAATATTTCATGCATAAGACTTTCATGGAACTCTGAAAACAAATCAAAACTATCATCATTTTCATCATCACAACACAAAGTCTTAAGAAAGTCTCTTAAGCACCCTTTTACTTTTAACAATATTTCTCTTATATCGGGATTAGCTTAATGACTTAGCGAGTGGTGACTCCATGAAATGGTCATGTAACAATGACAATGTCCTTTGAAATTATTGTTAGAAGTCATTTTATTTTCATCAAACCACACCACAACCAGTTTGTTTACATCAGATTATTTCATTTAATTTTATAGCATGACATAAAATTATAATATTTTCAACGACATAATTACATGAATAGTCAATCAATAATTAAAATATTAAAGCATCATAAAACATATGCACAAGTCATATCACAAAAAAAGGAACATCATATATATATCAAGAAGTATATACATCATATCAAAACAGATTGGTATGCCACAATCTATACCCTGGCATACTCAATCATCTCAAAAATAGTCTATGTACAATGTGCGTCTAGCCTCGAGAAGACCTCGAGATCTCAGCCTCATCTCCTCTCCCGCCCTAAGGTGGAGGAGGTGGTCCCATCGAAGCTCATCCTATGTTGTGGGTCCTCAACGTCGATCATGATGATGTCCTTGATGACCCCATCCTGATCGGCTTTGCGATGCCAGCTGGCAACTGTATCCTCTGGCCCTCTGGAACTAGCTAGTAGTACATTCCCTAGTAGAATGCGGTCTGAGAAATTGCCCGCACTAGTTCCAGAATGCTTGCCCCTCTGCCTTGAGCTGTGTACCCTCATCCTGTAGAGTCTACACCTGAGCTCGTAGGCGGGCATTCTTCGCCTAGAGAGCTGCCATCTCTCTTCTCTCCCCCACCTCGACACCCTTGCCCCTATCGGGCGATGGTGGCCTATCCCTCTACTAAGAAGGGAGTCTCTCTCCTCTACTCCCTCCTCTCATGCTATTGCTGTCTCTCTAGAGCCTATTGTATTCTATGGCGTCTCTCCTGATGAGACCATTGTTGATCCCTCTCTCTATGACCCCTCACTGCATTGATGGCATCCTAGAACCGCCTCCCCATCCATTACACTACAGCGTGCATCGGACCCTATGCCCTCGTCATTCGAGGAGGGCGGATGCCTGTATACCAGGCATCATACCCATCTGCTACCCCCACATCATCACCATCCAATGGCTAAATGGGGGCATCATCAACATCTTGACTCTAGAACCGCTACATGTCTGGAGCTCCGATCAGTGTGATGTTATCCCACATAGACTAGGAGTAATCATAATCCCTAAGATAAGGGATCCCCTATTGTAGATCGAACTGCCTCAAAACTCGGTCATAACGGTGGAGCTCTACCTCTCCCTACTCTGTCCTCAACCATATGACTCACTTGATGCAAGCCAACTCCTATCAGTCCTCCACCCACCCTAGATGCTCTCTCCATGGTCTCCAGGTTGTCTGATATAGGGTGAGGTCATCCAGCAACCTCCGGGATGTCAACAGATCTATCCACCACTATGACCCTCTCTAGAGACAACAATAAAAAACTTGGGGTCTCTCCCGATCAACTCCTGGTAGTGGAAGCCCTACCAGCCTTCGCACTGCAATGTGCTCCCAGAACCAAACCTGTAGCAGCAATGTCAACACCAGACATCAACGTCCCTTGTATACGACCCCGTAAAGGATCCTATACAACTGGCACAATACATAGTTACCCCACGCAAACCTGTATCCATGGTCTCTCATGTCACAAACCACATCTAAGAGTAGCCATGACAATCTGCATCCACTCTGGTGGCATAGAAGAGGGCCACCCACCACCCCTACCAAAACCTGGGTCAACCAAGACACCCCAAGAATCTGCCTCAAAGCCTCGATGTTCACTCCACCCTTCTCCAGGGTGAATCTTGGGTCACTGCACAATATCATCATGGTGTGGCCCTGATTGGCCAAAGGGGTCATGAATCGACCATGTATGGGGATCCTCAAGATCCTCCATACATCCTCTAGAGTGGGAGTCATATCCCCTATCGGTAGCCGAAAGTAGGATGACTCTGGATACCATCTCTCTGCTAGGGCTATCAGTAGCCCCATGTCTATAGGAAGTTGTGGCATCTCTGCCACATGCTGCAGTCCTACCTCTGCTAGTTTGTCTTACTTGGTCTAATCGAGTGTGGCTAAGTTGTCCCTGAGACCACCGTATTTTCACTCCCGACTCTTTAGCAATCCCCTCTGCAAGATAAACAATAAAACAACAAAAATCATCATTAAAAGAATCAATTACAATTAAAATCATCCCATAAAAGTTTAGACAAAATCGTCCTTAATAGGACTAAATCGTCTTCGTTCTTCAATTTGGGGATTGCCCCTTATTGGACGGGATCACCCCTATTTCTCTGATTTCGTCTGTAGACGAAGTTGACGATATCAAGATGATTTCGATGAAATTGGGACAATTTCGTTGTAGCCTAAAAATGGCCGTGATGCCCAAAAACAATTAAAATTCAAATAAAAAAATTAAGTAAATCAAGTTAAAAACATAGTACACTAGGTTTAGATCCTTACCCGCAACCCGTGCCCGACCTCTGTCGATTTGTGCGTCATTTCCACCATTTCGCCTGTAGAGATCTGAAACAGCAAAAGTGAACAGTAAAAATGAATTAGGGTTTTACCCTATTTTTCTTATTTTTATTTTTTATTTTCAAACGACATTTTTCAATTTTTGCTTTTCCACGCTTTTACCTCAAACATTCGATTTGGGTAAAAAATCGGAGGGGGCACCATAGCAAACAGTCATACGATTCGACCTAGAATCATCATCTAAAAAATGGAATAAATTTTTGCTTTCTCGTAAAGCGTAAAGAACTCGTCTTTAACGCATTTTCCTTAGAAAATTCGCTAAAGAGGGGGCAAAATGTAGCAACCTAAAATTGGCGCAGTTAAACCATCAGTAAAAAGTAAAAAATTGAATCTTAAACTTGAAACCGCCCGTTAACCGCTCACCTCATTTTTTGCACCATTTTTAGAAGTTGTTTTGATCGTTGGACGATATCGTCGCCGATCTGACGATATCATCCCAAATCGAATGAATTCATTTGGGACAGAACGTCCAAATGATTTCATCCCAAAACCAAATTTTCATAATTAGCTTATGTTCCAATGACCTCTCCAACTTGGGTAGAAGCATGTCTGCACGGTTGGATATTCCTATTCGAGCCAACCTCCTAACCTCCTCCTAATCCTATATAAACTAGGATTTTTCTAGTTTATCCCCCTGGCTAATCCCCTTATTTCCTTAATTGCCTGGATCCTCTTATTTCCCTGACTCCTTCCCTGATCTCCCATCATTCGCATTCATTTTTTCAAGTTTTTGTTGTAGGATTTCACTGTGTTTCAGTCGGAGATAGCTCGGATCGTCGTAGGCGATTCAACCACAATTTTAGACAATCCTGTCAAGATTGGAGATGATCTCGTACGATTGCAGATGATCTTGAATGCAATCTAGCTTGGGGGCAATCAAAGTCCTGAGTTTGCATTTTCTACCTCGTTTCTTTAGTTATTAGTGCATTAGATTAATTTACTTTTGTTTTGCATCTTGGAGTTCACTTCATTTAGCATAATTGCATGATAAGATTCAAAATAAGTTATCAAAACATTGCATCTCATTTAATTTGATATCTGGATTTGTTATTTAAGCATCTACACTCTCATTTCTATCACTTTGCATCATTCTTGCAATAGTATTTTTGGTTTTTGGTGTCTGTTTTCTTGATTGCAGGTTTTTGATGAATTCGTCTGATGAATTCGTCAGGTCGCTGATGATCCCGGGTGATCTCAAATGATCGACTATGATTTGGGATGATTATGTATAATTAAAGATGATCCCATCATATATGGGATGATCTGGACTCCTACAAGCTTCAGAATCTTCATCAGACATCAAAAATCAGGTGTACTCTTCTCCATTTAACATATTCTCTGCATTTAATCACATTAGGATTCATTTATGTTTGCTGTCTTCATATAAATCAGAATTTTCATATAGAATAGCTTAGCTTCGTTATTGGACAACCTAGGAATCTGAATGATTGAACATAAAATGAATACATCAAACCCATTCTCAACCTAGTTGTGGAAATTGCCACTCAAATTTTCCTGGTGAACCCCACCATCCGTTGAAAATTCACCTTTATACCCCTCCCCCAAGAGGCGTGACCTTCAAAGGGCCTCTCCGTCCGAGGTATTGTTCCATCCTTTTCGCATCCCCCTTTTGGGCACGGATCCTTTAGCCTGAAGGTAAGGGTGCAAAAAATTTTGGCGATACACATATTTATTATAAATTTTACCATTTAATATAAAAGGAGTAACTTGCCCATCAAGTACGGGACTACCTATTGCTGGAAATATCTAATAGGTAGTCTCTTCTGGTGCTTTCTAGTGTAAATCATCTCTATGAAGGCACTTGTTGGCAAAGTGGGAGCCTTTAAAAATATAACAATCATTTGGAGGAGTCTTTTTATTCCCATTACTTTCCTCAACTCTGCCCTGCTGTGCAACTTCCTTTGCCCTCTCTTGATAAGATGGTCTTGATTCATTTCTTCTTTGATACCCTTTTACATCCCTTCTGAACTTGTTGCTTTAGAAGTTACTTCTATTTTTTTTTCTCGACTTGATTTGGTCCCCTCCTTTAGTATTTTTACTCTTTTCCTTATCCCACTTCATAAATATTGTGCTCTTACACTTCCTAAGCTCATTCTTATCTTTTTCAGATAGCTTCTGATAATTGAAATAAGCATTTTTAACTTTTTGATTGGCTTCTTATTGTTGAGCCAAATCAAAATCTTTAGGAAGGTCTTCAAGGTTATGCATATTTACCATAATTTAGATTTTGGGGTGAAGTCCAAAAATAAACTTTTATACATTCATCTCTTTATTGTTCTCATACTAGGTTGCATATTTCAACAGTTGGATAAAATTTTGATGATAAGCTCAGACTATCATTGATTCTTTCTACATGCTAGTAAATTCTCTAAATTTCTCCACATAGTACTTCTTAGTTAGGAATTTTTTTCTAAACTCCTTAACAAAGTCCTTCCATTTGAGGTCTGTAGCTTCAATGCCCTACCCTCTCTTAAGGGTTTTCCACTAGTCTAGGGCTACTTTGACCATATTCATAACAACCAATGCAGTTTTAGATTCTGATGATAAAAACCATCAGAGAGAAGTATGATTCAAGCTCATTCAACCAATTTTTTGCTGCATCTCCATCATCCTTCCCATTAAATTTGGAGATCACACATTTTTTTAAGTTCTTGGTCAACTCCATGCTCACTCTGGCTCTACTAGTTCCTTTAGGCTTAGTGGATGCTCCCTTTGTTCTACCTACAGATTCCCTACCCCTGGTTAAGTCCTCAATTAATTTTTGTTTTTGGACTATTAACTCATGTTGTTGGGCCATATGTGCTTTCTGTTGAACCATTTCCTCTTTTTTTTTGTCCATATGGGTTTGTAATAATTGTACTACTTTTGCCAAACTTCCTTCCTCCCTATTAGATTCATTTTATGAAGGCTCATTTAATTGTTTCATCCTTATTTTCCTTTGAGACCTTCTTTTTTTGGCTCCTATTTGTGGCCTTCTTTGAGATATTATTATGAATTTCTCTTGCCCATATCCCATGGGATTCCCATATGATCCACCTTGCAACATGTGTGTCATTATATCTATGGCAAAAGAAGTAGATTAATTGATTGATTTTAGTTTTAATAAACCAACATATTATAGAGTTCTACAACATAAGAATATTTTTAGCTTTGATACCATATGTAACAACCCAAGTCTACTCACCTGATTGTACCACATAAAACACAACAATTTTCAAGGTATTTTTTTATTTAAGTTCATCGTTTATCCTAGAAAGAGGTTTCATGTTCATAGCAATTAAGGTTCACCCAATGATTCAATAACATAAAATTCAATTAGTACAAGGTATATCAACCACTTTTGGAAATTTGAACTACTACAGACAGTCACTCTAGTGGATGATATTGGCCAAATCCTGTGAAGGTGCCATTTTATAGATCTAACTTTCTCATTTATTGTCCTCTTGTTCTGGCATGATTGTTGATCTATGATTGGGGTTATCCTCTAGGGCCCATAACACCTAGAATATGGATGCATAATATCCCCATCCTTTAGCATATTTAACCTCGACTTAATTGATGAGCATGTTCAAAACTTTGTATGTAAGGGGTTGGTGTACATATGCCTAGTGTCTAGTTGATTGTCCTCTTTTCTAAGGTTAGCTAGAGCCATACCATTACCCTGACCTTGGTCTTGATACGATTGTCCATTATAACTCACAATCATTTATCCTATACCAAATATTGTGGTAGAATTAGTTTTTTTTATCATACTAGCTCTGTATTAGTCAAATGGTATAGGTAATTATCATTGTACTCCCATTAAACAACCTAGAAGAAGCATCCCATACCACTCCTCATTACAAGTTTTGATAGGGACATTTTATTTGGCCTTATTTTATTAGAAAATGATCACTCTCAAGCTATGTTGTATGCTTACCCGTATCTCAACCACATTGGGTGTTTACATTCCTTCATCATTCATGATGAATCACAATGAAAAACTAATAATGGTTATTATTTAAGAATGCTAATTTAGACTCTAGATGACCTCGGTTGGGTTATTCACCTAGGCATACCTTAACATTGGGTAAAAGGTTCTATGAAGATGTTAAAAATTTTGAGTATATTATTGTCATTGATGTCAAAGAATTAATGGCATAAGTTAATGACATTGGTTGTCATTTATGTCAAGGAAAATAAGGGTTAAATGGTTTTACCATGGTGGCATTTGCAAAAGAAAAAGAAAAAATGATTTATGGTGGCAAAGTTTTTATCCTAAGAAAAGGTCCAAAGGAAAAATTATAATATTTAAATCCTTGAGGATTTAAATAATTATAATAATTAAAAAATCAAATCGAGCGTCAAAATTTTGTTTGAAAATCAAATGCACCGACGTCAAGGACCATGTCAAATTTATTATATATAATGCTAAGCCAAGGTGGAGAAATTGATGAGAAAATAGATGCGCCTAAGTTCGTTTGATTCATGATGGAGAAGGAGAAGACAACAAGATGTTTTTGCATATCGAGGCAGAGCACGTAATAAGGAGAAGGGGACCAAGCTTTGGTTCCATCCGGGTAGGTAGCCCAGATGGAAGAACCTGCAGTGCTAGGGCATGGCAGAAGAGAGGTCTCGAGTTCGAGACGCGGTGGTAGCAAGGTGATAAATTTTTGTTTGGAAAACCTCTTGATTTGTGGCAGAGTTTGGGTATAAAGGACAGTGAGCACCTTTTGGTGTTGTGTGGGTGGCTAGCCCATGCGGTGGCCTAGCCGATGGCTAAGGCACTGGCCAACAGGTAGTGCAAGTTCGAATCGTGATGGTAGGCAGTAGCAAGGGAATAATTTTTGGAAAATTATTTTGTGCCCAAGTCAAAGGTATGTGCCACGCGCTTGTTTAGGGAGACATAAGGAGAAATAATTTTTGCTTTTAATTTTTAATTAAAAGGGTTGAAAAGTGATGGTTTAATTTTTGAATAAAAATATGAAGTGGAGTTCTTGTTAATGCTATAAGGTATGAGATAAAGTGATGCTTTAATGGTCTTTTTGGAAATTTGAAGTGCTTTAATTCATTTGTATCAAGAAGGAGGTATAAGGTGTAAATGAAAAATTTATATGTGTAATTTGTGGCTTTGTTGGATTGAACATTATTTTGCAAGATTAGGAGTAATAAGGTGTAAAAGTGGCTTGATAATTTTATTGTATTTCTTGCATTATGAAAAGGAATTTTGAGAGGTTTTGTTGAGTTTTAATGCATCATATTTGAAAACAAAAGAAGAGTGATCGAATATCAAATTCAGATTTCATTGAGCATTTTAGAAGGTGAAAATTCATGTGGATGTTTTGAGAAAGTATCTTGCAATCTAACCCTTGAAGTGGCATTAGAAAAATCAGTTATTTGTGAGACAGGTTTTGAAGACATATCTCCATAAGAGAAAATTAAGAGGTATGAGCACATCATCCTTTGTTTAAAGTGTTTTGTTGAAGTGAATGTTTTTGGAACATAAGGTGGAGATAAAAGGGTTGTTTGGTAAGCATTGTTGAAAATATTTGAGTTAGGGTTTGAGACCTACATTGTGCATCTTTGTTGAAAGAAATTGGAAACACTTGTGTTAGGGTTTGTGAGAAAATTGTGCTTCATTGTTTGAATGAATGTGTGAAGCTTTTGGGCATTGGTTTTGAGTGATATTGAAAGTGAATGTGCAAGCATTAGAAATCAGATTTGTGAAGCAAGTGTGTGCATCAGGAGGTTAGGTGTCATGTGCTAGACTAGACCTACCTTTAAAGAGTAATAAATGTGAGACATGTGAAAGCGATAAACTTAATGATTGAGTAGAACATATTGAGCTATTGGCAAGTGCATATCATTCTCTATATGTTCTAGAGGTTAAAAGAATTCTAAGTAGAATTTATCTATGTGAAGAAATCTTTTTGAAAGAGATTTAAGTTGTGTTTTGTATGCAAGATTTGGAGTTATTTGAGTAGGTTTTGTGAGCAGCATTGAAGGTAGATTTGAGCAAGTATTTTGAGAAGGCTTGAAGGAAGATTTGAGCAAGTCTTGTGAAGACTTGAAATAGAATTGAGAGCAGGTTTGATTGCTGATTTGTTCAAGCTTTGTGTTAAGGCTTGGGGTAGATTTGAGATAGAATTGAGAGTAGATTTGTGAGCAGAGTTAGAGCATATTTGTGCTAGAATTGGGATAGATTTTGGTGTATATTTGTGAGAAGAGTTAGAGTAGATTTATGCTAGACTTGGGATAGAGTTTGGTGTAGATTTGAGATAGAGTTGAGAGTAGGCTTTGAAGGTGATAGAGTAGAGAGGATAGAGGTCTCCAATGGATAGAGGTCCATCAGCCAGAGTAGTGGGGATAGAGGTCTCCTATGGAGAGAGATCCATAAGCCAGAGTAGTGGGGGAAGAAGTCTTCTAGAAGTTCACCAGCAAAAGTAGAGGGGATAGAGTTCTCCTATGGATAGAGATCCACAAACCAGAGCAAGGGGATAGAGTTCTCCTATGGATAGAGATCCATGAACCAGAGAAGAGATAGAGTTCTCCTATGGAGAGAGATCCATGAATCAAAGCAAGGGGAAAGAGTTCTCTTATGGAGAGAGATCCATGAACCAGAGCAAGGGGAAAGAGTTCTCATGTGGAGTAAGATCCATGAACTAGATGGGGAGATAGAGTTCTTCTGTGGAGAGAGATCCACAAACTAGTTGAGGAGATAGAGTTCTCCTAGATCAAGTTCCATAAACTAGAGCAAAGGGGATAGAGTTCTCCTATGGAGAGAGATCCACAAATTAGAGCATAGGGGATTGGTGTCTCCTTTGGAAAGAGGTCCATAAACATTGTAATAGGGAATTGATTCCCAAGAGATTTGTTGAGAAAATTTAGAAGAAATATTTTCTCCGTGGAGTAGCCCACATTGGGTGAACCACATTAAATTTGTGTCTCTCTTGTGTGTGATGATTTGTGCATTGCTTTGATTACTGCTATTGATATTGCCATTGATAATATTGGATAATATTGTTTGGGAAAGAAAAGTAAAAGTTGATCTTATATTGTTCACCCCCCTCTTAGTATAAGCCTGTGTTCTTCAATTGGTATCAAAGTGGGTTCCTTCAAAAAAGTCTAAAAGCTTGAAGGAAGAAAGTACAGGAACACAGATGGCATCTCAGAATGGATCTTCATCAAATAAGGCACCATTGTTTGATGGGAACAATTATGCTTTCTGGAGCATAAGAATGAAGACTTACTTGATGGCACAAGGATATGAGACATGGCAATCCATTGAGGATGGGTTCACACCTACAACTACTCCTCCCATAGATAAATATGGTAAGATGTTACATGTGAATAATTCCAAGGCTATGAATGGAATCTTAAGTGGATTACGTGAAGCAAAATTTGTGAAAGTTATGCATTGTAAATCAGCAAAAGAGATATGGAAAAAATTGAAGTAAACATATGAGGGAGATAAAAAGGTCAAGATGGCAAAACTACAAAACCACAAGAAAAGGTTTGAAGATTTGAATATGGAAGATGAGGAAGATATTGCTACATACTTGCTTCATGTGGATGAAGTTGTTAATACCATGCGTGGAATTGGATTCAAAATTGAAGACTCTAGTGTTGCTCAGAAAGTATTAAGGTCACTTCCTATGAGGTATGATGGAAAGGTTTCAGCTATAGAAGAGATGAGAGATATTGAAAAATTGACTATGGATGAGTTACATGGAATTCTCACAACTTATGAGATGAGAATAGTAAAGGATCCCAAATCCAAGAAAGAGGTAGCTTTCAAAGCATCAAAGAAGACAAAAGATAAGAAACCAGAATCAAGTGGTGAGTCAAGTAGTGATGAAGAAGCTAACTATGGTAGAAGAAACAAGAAGGACTCAAGAAAGCACAAAGGTATAAAAATAGTGAAATGTTTTAACTATGGTAATTTTGGTCACTATGCATCTAATTATCCAGAAGCTAGAAGCAGTAGCAGTGAAGAGAAACAGGATCATAAGAAAAAGGAAGGAGAAAAATCTAGGTATGAAAAGAAAAATAGGTATGGTCAAGGCAAGCATGAAAAGAAGTTCTTTCAAAGGCACAAGAAGAGTTTCTATGTTAATAAGGGAAGCAAGGCTTCAAGTGATAGTGATGAAAGACTCTCAGATAGTGAAGAAGAAGAGATCCTATTTTTGGCAATAGGAGAGGAAGAAAATGCTCCTGTTGAAGATAAGGTCGAAGAGTATGAAGATGCTCTTGGAGATCAAGAAGTAGAGAAAGATTCAAAAAATGAAGAAGAAGGCACAGTAGATCTAGAAGCAGAACTTATTGTTGCTCTCAGAGAATTGAAAAAGGTTAGAAAGTAGAATTCAAGACTAAGGGCTCAAGTTCAAGAATGTGAGGAAGAAAAAGAAAAGCTTATACAAGACCTGACAAACTCAATAGCTAAGGCAAGGAGACTTAAAGAGGTCATGAGTGAAAAGTTAGAAGTAAAAGAGTTAGAATGTGAAAGATTAGAACATGAGGTAGTTTCACTAAGGATGGAAGTGAAATATTCTAAGGACAAGCTACACAAGTTTGGGAAAAGTTCAAAAACTTTGGATAAGATTATCAATGCACAAAGATCTTCATCTATCAAAATAGGACTTGGTTTTGAAGAAGGACAAGGGAAACAAGAAGAAGGGTCAAGATCAAGCTCAAAAGAAGAGGAAATTTCAGAGGAAGAGAGTGAAGAAGAAATTGAGACTTATGAGGATAAGTTGAAGAATAGAAGCTTCACTAAGAAAGGAAACAATGCACAAACAAGAAATAGGGATCATCATAGAGAAGGCAAAGAAAGGACTAAGAGACCAGAGGGTTCAAGACAAGATTTCTTCAAAGGATATTGTTTTTCATGTAATCGGTTTGGTCACAAGGCTATGCATTGCAGGACTCATGGAAAGGAGTATGGCCTCACTAAAAGGAATGTCAACTCTTTCAAAGATGGATATTTCTTTCAAGGGTATTGCTACTCTTGTAATCAATTTGGTCATAAAGCAATCCACTATAGGGTTCATGACAGAAATGATTATGGCTTCACCAAGAGGAACTTCAAGATATTTGCA
Source organism: Wollemia nobilis (assembly GCA_028583015.1). Lineage (NCBI taxonomy): Eukaryota > Viridiplantae > Streptophyta > Pinopsida > Araucariales > Araucariaceae > Wollemia > Wollemia nobilis. The sequence continues at coordinate 3,812,316 of JAQPPZ010001870.1, forward strand.
CCTTCCAAGAACTACAACATTAAGTGTTACAAGTGCAATAATCTTGGGCATAAGGCCAAGTGGTGTAGAACAAAGTTTCTAAAGAACAAAAGAACAAAAAAGGTAAGGCTCAAAAGGGTATGTTGAAAAAGAAGGTAGACAAAGAAAAAGAGCATTGTATGCTAGGAGTAGAGATACTCCCACCCCAAAATTAATCACCTCAAAGAGAGGAGGTGGGGAGGGGGCTGAGCTAAGAGTCTTATATTTAGCCCCAAAGGAGTCCCTTTGCCATTGATGTCAAAGGGGGGAGATTTGAGTAAGGGGGAGAGCATTCAGTCAAGGGGAGCAGTTTCTCAGGGGGAGCAGATTTGGAATCAAGTGGTTTGGAAAAAGGAATTTTTAGAAAAGGGTTGCCATCAATGACAAAGGGGGAGATTGTTGGAAATTTTGAGTATATTATTGTCATTGATGTCAAAGAATTAATGGCATAAGTTAATGACATTGGTTGTCATTTATGTCAAGGAAAATAAAGGTTAAATGGTTTTACCATGGTGGCATTTGCAAAAGAAAAAGAAAAAATGATTTATGGTGGCAAAGTTTTTATCCTAAGAAAAGGTCCAAAGGAAAAATTATAATATTTAAATCCTTGAGGATTTAAATAATTATAATAATTAAAAAATCAAATCGAGCACCAAAATTTTGTTTGAAAATCAAATGCACCGACGTCAAGGACCATGTCAAATTTATTATATATAATGCTAAGCCAAGGTGGAGAAATTGATGAGAAAACGGATGCGCCTAAGTTCGTTCGATTCATGGTGGAGAAGGAGAAGACAACAAGATGTTTTTGCATATCGAGGTAGAGTGCATAATAAGGAGAAGGGGACCAAGCTTTGGTTCCATCCGAGCAAGTAGCCCAGATGGTAGAACCCACGGTGCTAGGGCATGGCAGAAGAGAGGTCTCGAGTTCGAGACGCGGTGGTAGCAAGGTGATAAAGTTTTGTTTGGAAAACCTCTTGATTTGTGGTGGAGTTCAGGTATAAAGGATAGTGAGCACCTTTTGGTGTTGTGTGGGTGGCTAGCCCACATGGTGGCCTAGCCGGTGGCTAAGGCGTTGGCCAGCAGGCAGCGCAGGTTCAAATCGCGACTGCAGGCAATAGCAAGGGAATAATTTTTGGAAAATTATTTTGTGCCCAAGTCAAAGGTATGTGCCATGCACTTGTTTAGGGAGACATAAGGAGAAATAATTTTTGCTTTTAATTTTTAATTAAAAGGGTTGAAAAGTGATGGTTTAATTTTTGAATAAAAATATGAAGTGGAGTTCTTGTTAATGCTATAAGGTATGAGATAAAGTGATGCTTTAATGGTCTTTTTGGAAATTTGAAGTGCTTTAATTCATTTGTATCAAGAAGGAGGTATAAGGTGTAAATGAAAAATTTATATGTGTAATTTGTGGCTTTGTTGGATTGAACATTATTTTGCAAGATTAGGAGTAATAAGGTGTAAAAGTGGCTTGATAATTTTATTGTATTTCTTGCATTATGAAAAGGAATTTTGAGAGGTTTTGTTGAGTTTTAATGCATCATATTTGAAAACAAAATAAGAGTGATCGAATATCAAATTCAGATTTCATTGAGCATTTTAGAAGGTGAAAATTCATGTGGATGTTTTGAGAAAGTATCTTGCAATCTAACCCTTGAAGTGGCATTAGAAAAATTAGTTATTTGTGAGACAGTTTTTGAAGACATATCTCCATAAGAGAAAATTAAGAGGTATGAGCACATCATCCCTTGTTTAAGGTGTTTGGTTGAGTAAGTATTTCTGGAACATAAGGTGGAGATAAAAGGGTTGTTTGATAAGCATTGTTGAAAATATTTGAGTTAGGGTTTGAGACCTACATTGTGCATCTTTGTTGAAAGAAATTGGAAACACTTGTGTTAGGGTTTGTGAGAAAATTGTGCTCCATTGTTTGAATGAATGTGTGAAGCTTTTGAGCATTGGTTTTGAGTGATATTGAAAGTGAATGTGCAAGCATTAGAAATTAGATTTGTGAAGCAAGTGTGTGCATCAAGAGGTTAGGTGTCATGTGCTAGACTAGACCTACCTTTAAAGAGTAATAAATGTGAGACATGTGAAAGTGACAGACTTAATGATTGAGTAGAACATATTGAGCTATTGGCAAGTGCATATCATTCTCTATATGTTCCAGAGGTTAAATGAATTCTAAGTAGAATTTGTCTATGTGAAGAAATATTTTTGAAAGAGATTTAAGTTGTGTTTTGTATGCAAGATTTGGAGTTATTTGAGTAGGTTTTGTGAGCAGCATTGAAGGTAGATTTGAGCAAGTCTTTTGAGAAGGCTTGAAGGTAGATTTGAGCAAGTCTTGTGAAGACTTGAAATAGAATTGAGAGCAGGTTTGATTGCTGATTTGTTCAAGCTTTGTGTTAAGGCTTGGGGTATATTTGAGATAGAATTGAGAGTAGATTTGTGAGTAGAGTTAGAGAAGATTTGTGCTAGACTTGGGATAGAGTTTGGTGCAAATTTGTGAGCAGAGTTAGAGCAGATTTGTGCTAGACTTAGGATAGAGTTTGGTGCAGATTTGAGATAGAGTTGAGAGAAGAATTTGAAGGTGACAGAGTAGAGAGGACAGAGGTCTCCAGTGGATAGAGGTCTCCTGTGGAGAGATATCCACAAGCCAGATTAGTGGGGGAAGAAGTCTTCTAGAAGTTCACCAATTAGATAATAGGGGATAGAGTTCTCTTATGGATAGAGATCCATAAACTAGAGAAAGGGGATAGAGTTCTCCTATGGATAGATATCCACGAAGCAGAGCAAGGGGATAGAGTTCTCCTGTGGAGAGAGATACATGAATCAGAGCAAGGGGAAAGAGTTCTCCTATGGAGAGAGATCCATGAACCAGAGAAAGGAGAAAGAGTTCTCCTATGGAGTAAGATCCATGAACCAACTGGGGAGATAGAGTTCTTCTATGGAGAGAGATCCACAAACCAGTTGAGGAGATAGAGTTATCCTGGATAAAGTTCCATGAACTAGAGAAAAGGGGATAGAGTTCTCCTATGGAGAGAGATCCACAAATTAGAGCATAGGGGATTGGTGTCTCCTTTGGATAGAGGTCCATAAACATTGTAATAGGGAATTGATTCCCAAGATATTTGTTGAGAAAATTTAGAAGAAATATTTTCTCCGTGGAGTAGCCCACATTGGGTGAACCACGTTAAATTTGTGTCTCTCTTGTGTGTGATGATTTGTGCATTGCTTTAATTACTACTATTGATATTGCCATTGATAATATTGGATAATATTGTTTGGGAAAGAAAAGTAAAAGTTGATCTTATACTGTTCACCCCCCTCTCAGTATAAGCTCGTGTTCTTCAGATGTATACTTTAGCATTAAACTAAGTTATACCAAAAGGGTTTATCTATGTTTTCTCTTTAGTTCATCAATTAATTTCTTGTAATATTCGATAGATTTTTCTCACTTGGGTACAAGTATAATATTCATGTTTGATTATTTTCCAAGATCCTCATAAACACATTTGTTGACTTTCTCTAAAGTGAGACTAAAAATAAATATTCATTTTGAGGATAATTTCTCACAAAGGTATTTATTCTGCTCAATATAATAAACACTTGCAAAGAGGTTTCTTTGCCTAGAAAGTAAGTCCTTTAATAGAAAATCCAACAACATTAGTGGTACGAATAACTATTCTAATAAGGTAAAATGTATAATCATGATAGTAAAGGAAAATTTTATGTTACTTGCACTTATTGAGCTCTCTAATATAGTTTACTATTCCAAGTAAATATAACTCAAGCTTTGTCGTACATGCTAAATTTTGCATAAGTTAATATTCCTCTATTATCTAATGTGTTACCAAGCAAAGCTTTATTTAAAGTATATAAAAATATTCAAAACCTTTCTATAGGTTAAATTTCATACAATACATGAAACCACTCTTTTCCCCATTAGCTACTAAAAATATTACAATTCAAATAATAAATATTTTTCTATTTCGAGTCTTCTATACTAAAGAAACACCAAACTCAAAGTTTGACTTTCAACCATACACTCACAGGAAAAACTTTTTATATTCCAAGTTTTTATAACAATGATAAAAATGCTTATACAAGACACAAGACTAATAATTTCCTCCAGTTAGATAGTATTTGATCTCATCCCTAACTCAGTTAAGCAAGGGTCAAAATTTCTCTACTATTATTTGAGATGTTCATTTAGAAGTAAGACCGTTCTTTCTTCTATCGGGTTGATTGCCATGTGGGAATAAATTATTATTATTTAATATTATCCATATCTACCCTTTCCTGAGTCAGTTTAACAAAGACATTTAACTCTTATTTTGCCTACGTCAAGAGTCTTATTCCATACGTTATGGTAATGGGCACCGCCAACATCAATTTTCACTTATTTGGGAACGTTCTATTAAGTACCCTTAAAGAATTTTTTTTGGGGGGGCATAATTCACTTAGACTTATAGCCCAAACCAAATTATGTTCATTTAAGGTTTCACAACCATACAAATATTTTATCCTCATGCTAGAGTCTATATACCTATTATGCCATATATTAAAAAACTCACATATATTACAAATGGTATCCACTACATTTAGGTGGAAAGAGATCATACTAATAGTAACTACCATTTCACACAGTTATAATCAATGAACAAATTCTAAAAAAATTTAGTGAATATAAATATTATATATTACATAAAGACTCCACTATTAATATTACATTTTTCCCTCATAACTATGTAAATTTATAGCATAGTTTAAACATGCAAGAAATATCCAAATATCATTTTAATTAAAATTACCTAGGTTCAACTAGTAACATATAGCTACCTTCTCACTGCAGTTTAGTAATTATTTTGACATCAGACACCTATTCTACCAAGGATAACAAAAGGTATTATAATCCTCATTACATTTGTTTCAACACAGGTTTTCGTATGCAGTGGAAAATTTATTATCCACTTTCTTTGAGTGAAATGGGTAGCAAAGTAAATCCAAGGTGTCTCCCATTGAAGTCTTCCATCATAATTGACTCTAAACCTCCTCCAAGGTTTTCCATCATTGAGGTTTATCAAAATAGGATAAAAAATGGCTCTCTATATTAAATGAGAAATGCATACTATAACATGCATGGACATGCACAATTATCTAGGTTATTCTCATACATACAATAGCATACACAAAACATTCAGTCACATATTTTCAATTACAATTGGATTGGTTTTTAATAAATTCACTCAAGAAAATAACATATGTCATAGTTGCTTCTTTCGCAAACATGTATTGTCTACTCCAATACATCATAGTTCATTTCACATTCAAAGAGTAGTTTACCTTCTTTGCATTTTCAAATCATAACACGAATGATAGGATATGTTTACCATAATCAAATATAGCTACACATTTCACATTCCATGATATTATCAAAGAAGCTATGCATTGCTATTCTTGTAACAATATGACACGCAGTACACATTACATGTAAATTCCAGTTATAGTTTCATGCCAAACAACCCTATTTTATTGGTAGTCAAGCACAACAACAACTACAATTGAGAAAAAATATTTCTATTCATCATAGTAGCTATTTAAAATAATAACAAGCAATTTAACTCTACTATAAAACTTCAAGAAAGAACACCTATAAGTATGATGAAAGTTTTATATTTGTAAGAATTTATTTTCAGCATATGTAGTTCCAGATCCAATCAAATCCAAGCAAGAACTCAAAAATTATCCCCCTTCTATCTATATTTTCAATTTGTTCACCCAAAACCCAACATAAAACTTCAAAAATCTCATAATTCTTTTAACATGAAAATTACAAAATGAATAGTCATTTCCCTTCAACCAAATTCCCTCACTTTTTCTTGGGAGAACATGGGAGAAGTTCCAAAATAAAATAAAAAAAATCATTACCACTACCAATTGTTATCTTGATCCTCCATCGTCGCACTTCTACTAGATCTATTAGATCATGGGAAACGAGGATTATATCATTTTTATTTCATTTATTTTCTATTTACTATTATTTATAATATATGTATATATTATACACGTATTAACATATATGTAATACATGTGTATAATAAAAATACATGCATATTTTCTTCTATTATATAGGTATATATTTATTTATAAATTTTCTTCTACTTTTCAAACTCCAAAAAAGAAACAATCAATTCATACCTTCATCAAAATGGCTTCCATGCACTTTAGCACTTTCATTGCTATCAATTGTTCAAAATTTCAACCATTAAAAAGAAAATAACATGCATTCAAATAAATTTTCACACAATAATGCAAATAACACATAATTCACCTACATGATATGCAATACATGAGCTTCCATGTACTCACAAGCTGAATCATAACTTCCATCTTCCCTTTTCTATCAACCATATTTTGTCTGTTGAAAATATGTACCTAGTCTTGCGTGCACAACAACCATCAGCAATACCACATTCTAGAAAAGGTAAGCATAATTTATTTACTATCAATGGTCGTGTGAGGAGGATCGTTACAACTTAATTCATACTCTTTATGATATAATATTGGAACTATATGAAAAACATCAAATCATTTTCTAACATGTCAGTGCATTCTTAGACCCAATATGTGTGGAACAACTAAATTCTCTTTATTACACTAATCTTGCACATAAATAAAGTCTATTGGGTCCCATAAAAAACCATTGAAAAATAAATAATAATAATCCTACCACCAACAAAATAATGCAAGAAAAAGAAGCTTCAAAATATGAAAAACTAAGGCTACACTAATCAAGTAGGATATAGAAGTGAAGTTCTTAATGTGCACCTTTGAATGATGAATCTTATATTTTAATAAGAAAAAATAGAAAAAAATATGAAAATACCAGTACTAATCTGACGTCTAGTTCAAAGAATGTACAAAATGAAGGGACATGGGATCTATTCTCTCTTCTTGCCTTCTTTGACATGCATTCAATAATGTATCTCTCACAAGGTTTAAATATAGTTGGAACATAAATGTCATCTATATATTTTGCATCATACATGTATTTTTTGCCCATGTTGTATGCTTGCATTTCACAATTGAATGATACACACATAGGCTTTGTATTGGCTTACTATATCAATAATATTTTGTCCTTGCCTTTACCTCTCGAATCATGATAATTGAGCTTTCTATTTGATTTTTTATATAGGTAGAAATTTTCCTTTCCCTCCTAGACAAGAACTTGTCATGCCAATCAACTATTGATATTCAAGATATCATAAAAATGTTTAGTGGTACATAGAAAATCCAAATAATAACTTTATTTCCTTTTCCAAACTTGTCAATTTTTACAAGTTTTTAGGAATAGGAAAATAATAAGCTAATCCCAAGTTAGTCCTCTATTTTTCTTATTTTAACATGTTCTAAGAAATTGAAAAATATAAGGTAATTCAAAGTCCCGTGTTGGTGCAATGCACCTCTTTTTCTCATGCCAATATTTCACTTCAAATCATTAATGCAAATCTGAACTAAGATAAGAAATTCGATGCCAAATAAAATATAACCATGATTCACAGAATATTTATGAAAGCAACATTTTTTCAATAACAAAAACATACATGCATGAATCATAAGAACAATAATTGCAAGAATTCATAATGATAAATGTTACTATCGTAGGTCTCTTCAAGAGGACAACCTACTTACAAAATATGCAAATTCTTCTCTAGCCAGTGAGAGTTACATCCTCCTCATTTTATAAAATTTACAAGAAAATTTACTAACATATTATGACAATATTCTATGACATCCTACTATGATAGTATTATATAATAATATTCTTAAATTACCTAATTTATGATATTTAAATTCACAATTATATGAAAAAAAAAAAAATTCTATGACAAAACAATATTCTATGATAGCACATTCTCCTAACTTAACATGTGGCTCATTTTTAACTAAATACATGGTCCACCTTATTACAATAACATATACCCTAAAGTATTACAAGTGTCGGGTATATAACATGCCACCCCTCTTAAATAAGCTTTGTCCTCAAAGCTAGAAGGTGGAAAATTATTTTTGAAAGTCCTACAATGGCTTCCATATGGTATATTTTGGTGGTAACCCTTGCCATCGCACCAAAACCTTAGTGATATCTTATGAGTGGAGATGTCAGGTTCAATGATCTAAAATGGTTGTAGGATGCAAAATAATGAATCCCTCTTCATATAATTTAGGGAGGATGGTCTATACTTGAGTATGTGTGCCTACCACCCTCTTTAAGTAATATACATGGAAGATTGAGTGGATCTTGGATGCGATTGGCAGTTCCAACTTGTAAGGAACCTCCCCTATTTGATGCAATATCTTGTAGGGTCCATAAAACTTGGGTGTCAACAAATGTTGACCATTTTTTTTGAGGTAAATTGTTTATAAGTTTAAAGGTGAAGTAAAACCATGTAATATTCTATAAAATCACTCTCAATTTTGTGTTTTATTTCTTGTTGTTACATACGATTATGGGCAATGGTCAAATTTTGCTTAAAAACTGCTAAGACTTCCTACTTACAACTAAATATTATGTCCACTACGTCTAACTTCAAATTGAATTGTAAGTAAGAGGTGAGTGTTGGGGGTGGTTTAAAATACATAGCTTCATATGGTGTCATCCTTGTGGTAGTGTTAAAATTGGATTTATACCACCATTCGGCTAAGGGAAGCCATTGAATCCACTCAGATTGATTGTCTAAAATAAAATAGCAAAGATAGGTCTCTAGATATTTATTCATCACCTCTATCTATCCATATGGTTTGGGGTGATATGATGTGCTTCTTTTCAACTAAGTCCCTTCAATGTGATGTAGTTCCTCCTAGGATTTACTAGTGAATATATCATCATGGTCACGATGATGGAATGTGGGCTCCCATGAAGTCAAAATATCGAATCCATAAAAATATTTTTTATTATCTTGGAAGTATAAGGATGACTAAGGGATAAAAATAAGCATATTTGGTCAATAACTTCACAATTATCATGATGATTGATTTACCTACTTAAAGAGGAAGACCTTCAATGAAGTTTATGGAGATATCTATACACGAGGATTCTGGAATAGGTAAAGGTTGAAGTAATCTTGCTGTGCTAAAAATTTTCTCCTTTTATTGCTGACAAGTGTCACAACTATCCACAACTGCTTGATATTGGATTTCAACCCTAGTCAATAAAAATTATGTTGTAGTATGCAAAAATCATACACCTATGCAATTATATGAAATTAAATTGAACAAAAAAATATGTAACCATCAAGATAAAGACAATAACTAAAGAAATGATGTCCTTCTCATTAATATAAAATCATGTCCTTGAAAAGGAGGTTACAATGATATCCCTATGAGGTATTAATACTAATTTGATATAATTTTACAATAAAAAAATATGGTAGGTGTAACACGTAGAATCTTTGCACCCTCAAAATTGATTTGGGGAGGAGTTTCTTGTGACCTCCGCAAGGTATGATGTGAATGTGATGAATCTTTATGTTGATAGCTCCTACCAAGACCTAAAATCTGCACACAAGAATACTCACAAGACAATAGTATTTGTAGAGCCTTTCATGATGAGGACTTTATTAATGATGAAGAAAATGAAATAAAATATTAAAAATGATAAAAAAATGCATGATAAACTAAATTAAACTATGTTAGAAAGCAAATGAACTACTTCTAAACCTACTATTATCAAGAAAATAGTAAAATAGATATCACCAGGATGCCATCCTAAGATAAAGTGGTCTAGCCTACTGGTTATCCCTAGGTAGGATGGCAGTACCCATTATCCACCTCAGGGCAAGACAGTCATTGAATAGTGGAAGAATTTTTTTATGATTGATGCAAAAAATATTGGGATTAATCTACCAAATTGATGTTTAAGGATTGCTCTCTTTTAAGCACATTTAAATTGTATAAATTAGCACAAAATAAAGGTTTTGATGATGAAAGAGTGTTGAATTTGATCTTCAAGCTTTGAGACACTCCATTGTTGCATTTGCAAGCTCCATGACTAAAATCTAGCAACACTTCGTTGCTTATGAGAGGATAATATCTCTAGTAAACAAACTGGTAGCACTTCGTTGTGGATAATTAGCAATATGGTTTCATGAAGGTAAGGTGTCTTCTTATATATTTCCAAAATGGGAATATTGGCTTGTGAGAGAAACCAAGAATCAAGAAATAATTGGGTTTAGGAAGACCAACCGCCGATTCTAGAACCTTTTCAAGCTTAACACATAACTAATTTTAATTTAGCTTAGGAGCCTAAGTTTGTTATAGGCACAACCATCCTAGGGTAGGGCGGTCGTGACTACTGGTCATCCTAGGGTAGGGCGACCTCTAGAGGCCATCCTTGGGTAGGACGGTCCAGGATACAAAAAGGTAATTTGCCCCTATTTGAGTGGTAAAAACCATTGTTAAGCCTTGGGGATGCCCAAGGTGGGTCATATGGCCTGAAAAGGTGTCCATATAGGTAGTCTCCTCAAAATGATGTGTTTTAGGTGTCTACAGATACCCCTTTTTGGGATGCATTGTGTGAAAGCACAACACAGAGCAAAAATAGATAACCTAAAGTCAAATTGAAGGTTGATTGATGTTCATTGATTTGATCAACATTAGATGCCCCAATCACAAAAGAGCATGCATCTTTGAATCATTACCTCCAACACTTTGGTGGACTTAATTTTGTGTAAAACTTTGGCAATCTAAAGGTATTCGGGTAGTTTTGTTTTACTACATGACCATAGTTCAGACTGACAAAGGTTTGGTTTGATATTTTTGCTTTTTACCCTAGCAAAGAGGGAAGTGTGTGATAGTTGTTGGCAATGCTTCTTTGAATGAATGCAATTTGGGTGATTGAGTGTTTTTTTATTGATTTTGATTATGAATTCTAGTGATTATGACTACCCCCTCAAGTGACGAGTCGATGAGGAGATGAAAAGTTATGAAAGTGATGAGTCGCTTGACCAAGATGACTTGCTTGAGCTTTGTAAGACTATAACAAATGTAGAAGGGGAAAATCCTATTACAATAGTGATTTTGACCATTATTGGTAATTGTACATCTCTATCCCTTGGAGCAGTCCAGCCACATGGATTTCTTAGGGAATTGAGATAATAACAATTCGATTTAATCTCGAGGTGAATCACTATATTCGATGATCTGTTGAAACTTCATGGAAGAATGAAATGTACGCCTCATTCCCTTGGAGCAGTTTGGCCACATGGCCTTCTTGGGGATTGAGGTGAAAGCATTTTGATTCATAGATGAATTATTTTGGGGTTCAAGTGACCTTATGGTAACCTACCCATATTACCGGATTGCATGGATAGCAAGTCGCTACAACTACCAAGTGTATAGGGTAAATTACTAGGTATGAGGCTCACTTGAGATTTTATTTTATTGATTTTTTTGGTATTTTTGAGGTTTTTGATTAATATGGACCATTAGATGCTATTAAATTCCCTAGTTGATGTTCATGATGCTGACAAAATGCTTGCATTTATTGTCATTTTGAGGCTGTCCCAAGGTAGAGCGGTTATAATTTGCAAATGCTAGGGCCATCTCAAGGTAGGACAATCGCACCAAAATGTGACCACCCCACCCAAGGGTGGTCTAAGAATTTGAAAATTATAAAATCAAAATATTCATATTTTTGATGTCATTTACACAATTGGCTGTGAGAGAAATAGAGAGGTGAGGTAGAGGAGAGAGTTTTCTGATCCAAAACAATACTGGAAACTTGACCTACCATCGTGATGGATCAGTCAGAGGCATCTACAAGTGGAGGAGCCAGTGCTAGGAAGGTAGAAACTTTGTTCCTTCTTGTTACTTTGTAAAAATAAACATCATTAATTAATCACATTAGATTAGGCTAGTACTAAATACTGGTAATGAACCTCATGTTAGATTAGGCTAGTGTAGGTTTAGACTTAATTTTTTTGTGAAAATTTTCACTTTTGAGCATTTTTTTGGATGTCACTGTGGGGCTATCCTAGGCAGGGGCAGCTCCCATTTGGTAGCTTGGGGGTTGTCTTGGAGTGGGATGACCTCATTCAAAACACAACAATAAAATTTTTGATCATTGGGGCGATCGTACCAGGGTAGAACGACCTCACCTATAGATCATCTTAGGTTGAGGTGACTGCATTTTGAATGTTAAATTATTAAGTTTTCCTAAAAAAAAAAAATTGAATTTTTGTTGAGTTTTATGTTTACTGGGCTTTATATATTGATGACTTGATACAAAGTACCCACCTTGTTTGAGGAGTTGTGGGGTCAAATCACATATGAATATTGGACATGGTTTGAGGTGATTGACCTCAAATTAGTTATTTGGATATCCATCGTGATGTCATATTAGGCCTATTTGATAGCCCTGGATGACCTTCATCTCCCTATCAATGAGATAACTATCACTTTAGAGGATGTGTAGTAGATATTTTGCATTCCAATTGAGGGATTCCCCATCACCTTCACTCCCCTTCTGTAGCAGGAGAGGGTACTTCAAAGGATTTTTGAAGCTTAGGTAGGGGTTGTACTACAGTGGATGGACCATGGTGGGGTTCTTATCAGAGCATGGTATGATGCTTGGGTATTCACTCGAAGACATGCAGTAGTGATGTACATCATCTTGAACATCCTATTGTTGGATTCTTTAGGAGAAAGGTTTACATGAAACCTCCTCGATATGGTCCAAGACTTGATCAAGTGCAACACGTAGTATCTAATCATCATGGTATGGTATGGCACCCTATTGGCTCATCTATATGATGATTTGTATGATATACAACATCGAGGTCAACTTGTATTGGGTTGTAGTCTACTCTAAATTTTGGGATGGGAGCACATCCTAGTAGATCAACTAGTGGGACTACTAGTACCACGAGATGATATGGACAACACTGACATTAGATATGCAGGTCGATGGAGGCAAGACCAGGAGAGTGGCCAAATTCAACCATAGGTAGGTAGACTGTCACACTATGCAAGATCTCTAGTAGGATTATGACCAGATCAGGTGGTTTGGAGGCCTTACTTGGATTAACCTCAATGGGAATAGGTAATGATATACCTAGGGTGTGTGAGGTATGAATGATGGCTTATTAGATGTCATGGCATCGAGCGAAAGTACTTCTAGTACTCTTATGTCATATGATAGTTCAAGATCTATCAAGATGCCCCAAAGAAGCCCATTATATATCACCACTAAGGAGATAAGACATAGATGGTGTGACCTCAAGTGGAGGAACTAGTGGATTAGGAGGATCCTATAGTAGTTAAGATAGGATTAGTAGACCTAGGTACCAATGTGGAGTATGACACCTAGTGGGTTTCTCGATCATGGCAAGGAGGTGGACCAATGGGCAGGCCTACTGAGGCAATAATGAAGGAGGGTGTAGATGAGGCTCAGTGACGAGTGCATTGTTGTATAAAGGATAAGGAGGGTCAGCCCATAGAGAGGGAAGAGGAGTCATAGGACAAGGGCAAGGGGGATGATGATGACCCTATAGATAAGGTAACCCAATTAAGAGCATGGTTGCAAATCCTATATCAATGGCTAGTGGAGCAAGAGACTATCCTGGCTATAGTACAAAGCCAACTTAGTAGTGGATATCAGCTAAGGAGGGAATTTTATGAGGAGAGAGATCTCCTTAAGGCCCAGGTAGGTACAACCCAAGTAGATATAGATAGGGTTACTACTGAGAGGAATAGAGTTATAGTAGAGTGAGACACTCTAAAGGCCTAAATGATGACCCGTACAATAGAGAGAGATGCTAGGGCAACAGAGCGAGATGCTCTATAGGTTTAGTTTACCATCATAATTGGAGGACAGGGATAGGTTGTAGTAGGCATGCAAGTTGTAGGGGATGTTACAGGGTTGCATATTGAGGTAGCTAGATTGCGGGTCTTATTTGGCTAGAATGATGCTCGATGCTAATATAATGGTGCTTACATTCTATAGTTAGAGGTTCGAGTATCTCTACTTGGTGGTGATTTACCTGAGAGATCTTCTATAGGAGGATCTCATAAGAGTTGATATAGTGAGTCTAGGAATTCACCTGTGTGGCCTAGTCACAGGTTGTCAGCTAGGCCAGAGAGATCACTGGACAGTGGCTCTAGGTAGTAGCGTAGGGACAAGACCGAGGGTGAAGGTGACCCTAGAAGCACAAGACCTACTTGATGTATTATTGTATTGATTCTTTTTGGGTGTAAGGTTTGAGGACCTACACAATTGTAGCCTATGGGAAGTTTTGTATCACTATGTACCCGACTCTTTTTGATATATATGAGATCATGTCTCTCATTTTATGGTTCAACCTGTGCAATTTTATGGTTTTATATTATGTTATGGATGCAGTGATGGATGTGATGATTATATGACGTATTGATTTATACATGCGATGTACTAATGACATGCAATGATTAGGTGATGGATGTATGACTAGATTTTGTAGTCTAGATGTATGGATGCACTATTATGTATGTGTATATGGATGCAATGTTTAATGTTAAATGCATGTTTTTAAATTTATTTAATTGATTATGCATTTAATTCTTGTTATTGATATGATGAATGTAATGTGTATGTAATGCATTAATTTTATGTGGATGTTCTAATGCAAATTGTACATGTATGCTTTAATTATTTAAAACATAATGAATGAATCTAATTTGTGTTTAACAAACTAATGGCAGACACCATAGAATGTATAAAAATCATGAATTAAAATGTTAACCTTATCACAAGAGTTATACATTTGTATATGAATATGTGAGATGAAATATGTGAAATGTAGGGGCTTTCCCCATAAGCTTTTGCAAACTAAAAGGTGTGCATAAAATAGTTAGTGGCCATCTAAATATCATTGTTGATATTTATCTGGTATCTATCCTATCTTATGAGGACCCCTTAATAAGCAAAATCTCATAAGGAAAACTGTGAATGATGATGAGATGATTAGGTGCTATGAGGGGATTTTGAGGTTTTTCGTGAGACTCAAACACCCTAGTTGATTGATCAAAAGTTGTATATTGACTACACAAGACTCTTAAAAGATACAAGCCTATTAAGAAGACCTAGATATTCAATATCCCTATGTGTGGCAAGTGAATGTATTAGATGATGCATAAGATTACCTCATTGTCAGGTGAGTTTCATGCAACCCATTGTTGTAATGAGGATCACCCTATGGTCATCCTAATCCTGAGTTTGGACATAGTTAGACTAGACTACTAGGCAATACAAGCCACCAAAAGCTAGCTCAACCATAAGCCAACATTGGTCTATACAAAAGAAGGTCGCTAATGTGATAGACATATCACCGTGTGTAAGGCTACTCCATTGCCAGGTGGGTTTCATTCAACCCATTGTTGTAATGGAGATTGCCCCATGGCTTTTGAATATTGAGGATTCCAGGGATTCAAGCTCATTACCCCCTTATTTTATTTTGATTACTTGGGATACTTGCTCATTTATAGTGGTGAAAACCACTATTTTTTTTTAGAGCAAGGGATTTGCTTAGTGATGAAAATCACTATTTCTTTTATTTTATTTTGGGAATTTGCTCGTTTTGTGGAAGAGCAAGGGGATTTCTTGGGTAGGGGGAGGCTTGTCCTTTTGTCAATTATCAGCATCCTAGACCATGCGCATAATAGGAGGAGCAAGAGAAACCTTTCACTTAAGGTGATAAGGACCACTTTGTAGTTGTCATCTTTCCTTGTTCAAACTTGGATTTTAATGTGTAAAATTGTGTTGGGATTTTGACATATGCAAGGTACTATCAAAGCGAGACCTTACCTTCTAAAATCCAAGATAGCTTTCTACAAAATCTAAAAAGATAACTAGGGATGGTTGAATGATCGAAAACCCTAGTATACACCCTATAGCAACTCATTAGTTGTGTTGAAAAATACAGTTACTCACGAGGGAAATGTGAATGATAATGATATGTGGGATGTAAGGGTTTTTCCTACAAGCTTTTGCAAACTAAAAGGTGTGCATAAAATAGCCAGTGGCCATCTAAATATCATTGCTGATATTTATCCAGTATCTAACCTATCTTATGAGGACCTCTTAATAAGCAAAATCTCATAAAGAAAACTTAAATGATGATGATAGATAAGGTTGATTTGAGGTTCATGATTGACATACAAACATGGTGTCATTCGTAAGAATGTAAACATGACTTGTCCTAATGCAGGAGTGATGGATGAAGATGCCTAATGCAACTAATTAATGAATGCAATGAAAGGCATGATAACATAATGTAAATGTTTTTGTGTTTTGATGTTTTGTATTATTGTTTTTATGCTTTCTGATTTGTTTGGAATTTTTGATAATTTTTGTTGTTTTTGTAATTTTGATTGTTTTATGATTTTTTTTAGGTATAAAACACCCATAGATGAAGAATTTTGAGAGGTTTGGGTTCTTCAACACCTTCTAGTGAAGTTAGGCAATAAGTTCCTGGCCCTATTTTCTCTGTTACGATAAAGGGGCCTAACCAATTGGCCATAAATTTATCTCTTAGATGAGGCAACAGGTTTGAATTTTGTTGGTTCTCTTTGAGCACAAGATCCCCAACTTTAAAGTCTCTTAAATGGACTTTTGTATCATAAGCTCGTTTAAGATGATCTTGATAAATGCACAGATGCTCAAGAGCATTAACTCATCGTTCATCAAGAAGGGTCAATTGATCAAGGTGAGCTTGTCACGAGGTGTCATCATCGATGAACTCTTTCAATGACATGCGTAATGATGGAATTTCTAATTCCAAGGGCATAATGGCCTCAGTGCCATACACTAGTAAAAATGGGGTTTCCCTAGTGGGTGTTCGAATGCTAGTTCGATAAGCCCATAAAGCTAGAGGTAGTTGAAGGTGCCAATCTTTGTGGTTTTCCTTGATGGTTTTCTTCAATATGGTAACTATAGTTTTATTTGAGGCCTCTGCCTACCCATTAGCTTGTGGATAATAAGGTGTGGTAAAGCTGTGTTGAATGTTATATTTGGATGTTAAGGCCTGCACATCTTTGTTCTTGAATGATGTCCCATTATCCAATATGATTTTGGATGGAATACCAAAATGACATATAATATTATGGAGTATGAACTCCATAATACAAGCTCCAATCATAGTGGTTAGAGGGATTGCTTCCACCCACTTCAGTAAAATACTCTATGGTATGATGGCCTCAATATGGAGGAGAGATCTTCCCAATTAGATCAAACCCCCACTATGAAAAAGTTCATACCGATTGGATCTATTGTAAGTCTTGGAAAGGCAAGTGCAAAATATTAGCATGATACTGGCATTTTACACACTTCCTAACATAAGTGCAACAATCCTTTTCCATTGTGGGCCAATAATAACCCATTCAAAGGATGCGCTTGATGATAGCCATGCCACTAAAATGGCCACCGCAGGTACCATCATGAGCTTACAAAATTGCCCAAGTAGATTCTTGGGGCTCGAGACAACGAAGGAGAATCCATCGTAGCTCCGATGATAAAGAATATCTCCTAACAAGACATACTTGGTTGCTTTTTTTTTAAATGCTCATTTTGTGGCATGCGATAATCCTAGAGGGATATTACCAAGTTTTAGATAATATTTTAATTGGATGAGCCAATATTGATAAGCTTGTATTTCAACTGCCTAAATAACAATTTGTTCCCGTTGTGATTCATCACGCACAAATACATATTGGGAAACAACCTTGTGGTGAATGGTCATGCCATTATCTGAAGGACCCTATGAGATCAAGGACCCCTAGGATGCTTGTTTTAGAAAGTCTTGTACCTTGGAGAATTGATCTTGATTCGGTTCAATCTGAATCATGTGAACTAATTCATTATTGTCCAAAGCCTCATGCAACATCGTTGACTAAGAGAGTATTTTAACATGGATGGTTGTAATATCGTTGGAAGGGTTTTATGGGATTAGGGATCCCAAATAATCCATTGTATCTATAAAGCAATTGGATGTATGAGGGATTGCCTCGATGTCATACCATTCTAGTTTGGCTAGTAATTTATCCACAAGATCTTTATAAGATTTCAATATAGGACATCTACATTGATAAATACCTTTGACTTGGTTAACGATGAGCAAGGAGTCACCAAAGATATTAAGATTTTTAATCTTCATGATGATAGTTGTTTGGAGACCCAAGATGAGAGCCTCGTATTTAGCATTATTGTTGGTGCAAGGGAAGTCGAGTTTGAAATACAAGGGCATAGGAGCTCCTTGCGGTGTGAAAAACATGATCCCTACACCACACCCTTGCTCGCATTTTGAACCATCAAAGAACAAAGTCATGTCTACTTTGTTTTTTGTTCTTAGGGTTTGGGTGATTTTGATAATGTGAACACTGCATCATCGGGTAGCTCAATTACAATAGGCTTATCATCCTGAAGAGGAGCCTCTACTAACTGATCAACTATGACTTGACCTTTAATTGATTTATTACTGATGAATTCAAGATCAAATTCCATCAATAGCATGATCCACTTTGCGGTTTGCATATTATGATATGTGCGACTCATCATATACCGTAAAGGATTTTCTTTTGAGATGACATACGTTGTATGATTTAACATGTAGTGGTGAAGCTTTTTGGTGGTGAATACCACTACTAAGCATAGCTTCTCAATGTATGCATATTTTAGCTCATAACTAACCAAGGTGTGACTAATATAGTAGATAGCCTGTTCTTTATTTTCCTTGTTCTTTTGGGCCAACATGGTCCCCAAAGCAAAATCGGTGGCTAAAATATACAACAAGAAAGACACACTTGGTCGAGGTGGAGCTAATACTAGTGATGATACTAGGTACTATTTTATCTCATCAAAGGCCTTTTGGCACTCCTCATCCCAATTGAATGGGACCCCCTTTTACAATAATCGATTCATGGGTCAACATTTGTTCGATAATTATGCTATGAAGCATTGAATAGAGGTGAACTTTTCCTTGCAAGCTATGAAGCTCTTTAAGGTTAGTGGGGGGAAGCATTTCTAAAATTGCTTTGACCTTTGTGGGATCTACTTCAATCCCTCACTTGGAGACTATGAATCCCAAAATTTTTCTTGATGTGACTCTAAAAACACACTTTTTAGGATTTAGCCTAACATTATGCTCTATCAGGCGATCAAAGACTTTTTGTAGAACATCTGCATGCTCTTCACGCAAGAGATATTTGGTGAGAAAATCATCTATATAATCTTCTAAGATCTTATGCATATAGTCATGAAATATGTATGTCATGGCCCGTTGATAGGTTGCACCAACATTTTTAAGGCCAAATGGCATGACTTTATAACAAAATATTCCCCATGGTGTAGTAAAGGTTGTTTTATGTTGATCTTAGGGCTTGACCCAAATTTTATTATAGCCTAAAAACCTATCCATAAGGGATAATATTTTATGACCAGCAGTTGCATCTACTAGAGCATCAATATTAGGCAAGGGGAATGCATCCTTGGGAGTTGCTTTATTAAGATCTCTAAAATCTGTACATATATGAATCCTCCCATCAGGTTTTCCTATGGGTACCATGTTAGATACCCATTTAGGATAATCAATCGGTTGGATGAATTCTACATCCAACAATTTTTGTAATTCATCTTTCACCATTAAGGTGATTGTTGGATGTATTTTTTGGAGCTTCTGCTTGATCGACTTCATATTTGGGTCTAGTGTAAGGTTATGGGTGACCAGATTTGGATCAAGACCCGACATGTCCTTATACGACCAAGAAAACATATCACTTTTTTATGTCAATAGAGCTACGATGATGGCATGTTCTTCAAGAGATAGACTTTGTCCTAGTTTTACTTTCTTAGGATTTTTAGGGTCATTGCCAATATCTACATCAAAAGTTTCCTCAATTGACATATGAGATCCCTCCTCAAGTTGATGAGGTGTAGGGATCAAGTAGATGTCATCCATTGGATTTGGAGGATCTATCATGTCAGATTCAACCTCAGCATGACAGACATCTTGAGGTGGCCCTAGAGAGAAATGGAATGGTTGTAGCATCTCTTCACATGGGAAGAACTCCTTAGGTGATGGTGGTGATGCGGCATGATCAAAATCAATTGCCTCATGATTGAGGTGCAAAGGCTTTGAAGGGTCATTGGGATTATGGAGAGGTATAGTTAGGTCAATGGAAACCATGTTTATGGATGGATGGTAATTTCCATTATCACACAAGGAGAACCTATCGATTAAATATGGCTCTATATATGCTAGATGTGGCTTAGGGGGAAATAGGATTACTAGATCTGCTCTAGGAGTAGACAAAATGATTGGGTTATTTGGAAGTAGTAGTTACCTCTAGTTAGGTAGGGGAGGAAACTTCCATGATAGATATTATCAATATTAATAAGGGGTCTAACGAGAACGATATCTCCTCTATAATTATTAAGGCAAAAAAAGTAGTGAGGACCTAGGTATGCTACTTCTATTTCATCCTCGTATTCATCATCTTCTTCAATCCAATCATTCTCAGGATTATTGTCGAGCTCAAACTCCTCTTGTTGGTTGGTCTCATTAGATGATTCACTGATAGAATCAGGAGGCTTGATAGAGACCATTGTGATTGGGAGATGATATCACAGTAGATGAGAAGGGCCGGGGTCGACGTATTCATTTTCATCAATGTCTTCCCCAAAACCTAAGCTTAGGCATTGTAAGGAGTTAGCCAAGAGCTCATCCGATAAGAGAATGGAATGACCTAAACCAAATTTATCTGTGGGTAATTGGTATTGTAGTAAATAGGGTGTTCTAAGACCCTATCCATAAAGACCTAAGTCATTTATGACCCAATGACAATGGTAGAAATATATTAGAGCAAGATTTATATTTGACATGTAATAGATGTTTCTTGTGAATGGTTTGTTGTTGTGGCTAATCACGGGAGAATTATTTGAGGATTGGGTGAAATACCCTTATATAAATTTTGTTTGATTTGGTGGTATCCCTAGGGGTACTACAATTTTTATTGGCAAGGAGGGGATATGAGGTATTTCCATATCTTGTGCAAATTCGATAATTGGTGTAAACATAACATTTTGCACCAAATATTCTACAAGACCTAGTTTGAATAAGTAAATTGTCACTTACGATGAGGATGATGTTGATGATGATGCATGATATGTGGGGTAAGGTGAGTCATCCTTTGTGGCAGGCAATTCTTCCTCTTCCATAGGAATCCAAATTTTTATCATGGAAATGTTGGGGATAAATGTTGGAATGTCCTTCATAGGTACCTTCAATTTACATTCAATAAAAGGATCCAATGATGAAGAAGGAATGTATGAAGTGTGATGGTAATAAAGTGGATGGATCAGCAAGTGCTAATTTTGAGGAGCACTCTGGACACTTTATAGGATAACTTGGCCGGATATCTAGATGTGTGGATTGTAGAACAAAATCCCTTAGATTACTGATATGATTTACATACTTAAATGGCTCATCATCCGAAGGGACCACATGAACTTGTCCTTCGTGTATGTACTTGATACATTGATGTAATATTGAAGGAACACATTTCATGTCCCAGATCCAAGGGTGACCAAGCAATATATTATATTGCATTGCTCCTTCTAGCACATGGCACAATACAAAAATTATATTTAGTCCCACTTGGATAGGTAGGACTATTGTACCTACTATTGAGCATAAAACATCATTGAAAGCTCATAGCGTGAAGGTAGATGCTATAATGTGTGATGTTGGAAGGCTCAAGTGCTCTAGAGTGGTCGTTGTTATTATATTGATTGATGAACCTATATCAATACTCGCTTGTATGGGATCCTATTGATGCAAGTGATAATATGTAATGGAGGATATGCTATGTTTGTAGGTACCTATTTTATTTTATGATCATAAAAGGTTACCACAGGCTCTTTACATTTTTGCACATGCCCTACAAATTTTGTGAACATGTTAGGATCTCAAGGTTGAAGCTTGATGGATTTTAAGATTTCCATGAGAGCTTCCCTATGTCTAGGTGATTGTTGGATAAGCTCGTATATGGAAAGATTTGTTGATGTCATTTGTAGGATTTGCATAAGCCTACTCCTAATGGTTATCACCGGTTGAGGTGGTGGACCTAGAAGAGGGTTTTGAGTTGGCAAGGGCTTGGGTACAGAAGGAATTCAGATAGGTGTTGCTGGTGGCACGACTTGATCATACCTTTTATTCCTTGTTGTGATGTTGATTATATCTACAAATATATGAGTGGGTGGATCCATATGTATTTCATTTACATTTCTAGTTTTATCATCCTTGAACTCATGAGTGGGAAATGGATCTTTAACAATACCCATTTATTGATTGTTAGGGACAAGAGGATTGTTGAAATGTAATTGGTTCTTGTCTAGCATATCTTGTATCATGTTATTAAATCCATAGCACACTTGGATATCGTGACCCTTTTGTCAGTGATAAAAAACAATACAAATCCTCTTTATACCCCTTAGGTTTTGGGTGAACAGGATATACTAGGTGGATCTCAGAAAATAAAATGGTCTTTGCCTCACATAAATGATTGAAAAGGGATGCCAACGACTCAGACAGTGGTGTATAAGTGCAAGGAGGACAGTGTGGTTGATCTTGTGCTTGGTTTCATTAGTGCTGATTATTATATTACGATGGAGGGGGTTGAGCCTGATAGTTAGGTTACTGGGGTGCTTTCTTCATTTTAGAAACATTTAGAACAATTTGATTGACCGGAGCTTCTTTTTTTAGTGTAATTTTTCCAAGGATTTTTGTTCCACTCCTTTTTATAGAGTTTTATATCCCCCTCTTGGACCTTTATGTCCTTGATAACTTTGGCTTGCACCAAAGCCTCCTCAAATTTTTGGTATTGTTGTAACTAAAGAAGAAGTGAGATGTGTTTCAAGTAATTTTTTGTAAACATTCAAGTTTTGAAATTGATACAGTGAAATACAATTTAGCCATTACCTTTCTCCACCTATTTCCATAATCCATAACTGGATCATCATTAATGATGAAGGTTTGATAATTTAGTTAGGTTGGCCTTCTTTTTGACATCGATGTTAGGATCCTATCCTAACATTAATTAATAATAATAATAATATATTTTATCCTAAGGTTATAATAATAAAATAATATAATAATTAATTATATTAATTATTATATTATTATAATATTAGGGTTAGGAAGCATTGCAACCTTTCACCTATAACCCTAGAGTGGGTATAAAACATTGTAAGAACTTATCATTCAAATCATCCATGAAATATATAATATATGATTTATTAAATCATTGAAGGGACTTCCCGACAATTCAAAAGTGATTCTTTTAGATTTAGGTTATTTATTATTTATTTATCATTTTATGTGCTAGGAACCCTAGGTTCCTACCATATGGTATCAGAGCCTTATGGATCCAACCATATGGGACATAAATTTCAAGGGAATGAAAAATGACATCATAGAAATTATAAGAATAAATAAGGAACAAATGGAACGTTTTGATCGTATAGAGTATTTAATAAAAATGAAAATGCAAGAGGAGGAGACCCTAGCCATGGAATCCTAGGTAGAGGAGGAGCCCATAGCCATGGAATCCCAGGTGGAGGAGGAGCCCATAGCCATGGAATCCCAGGTGAAGGAGGAGCCCAAAGCCAGGGAATCCCGGGTGGTACCATTGCTCTCCCTAAGAAAGAAAAAATGCAATTGAACAAATTGCTCCAAACCCTAAATTAATTGTTTCTTTGGATGAGCCCATAACCATAGAACTTCCAAAAATACCTATTGCACTTCTGGAAGAAAGTAATCGAAACCCTAAAAATACAATTTTTTTTAATAGAAGTGCACAATGGAGAAGAAGATATCAAGGATGCAGGTTTCCACAAGCACTGTTTTATAGATCTGCAATTGGACAACCATAAAGGTAGAAGCCAACTTAATATGACCCTAAATCAATTCTCCAAAAGTATCTCCAAGGCTATTTGCAATGTTTTTTTGAACTATTTCATAAAGGCAGAGGAAGAAACAAAAGTTTCTATATATTTAAATGGATGCAATCCAAAAAAAGAGGAGTTGATACCAGATGGTAAGAACTTAGGGTTCCTAGCACATAAAATGATAAATAAATAATAAATAACCTAAATCTAAAAGAATCGCTTTTGAATTATCGGGAAGTCCCTTCAATGATTTAATAAATCATATATTATATATTTCATGGATGATTTGAATGATAAGTTCTTACAATGTTTTATACCCACTCTAGGGTTATAAGTGAAAGGTTGCAATGCTTCCTAACCCTAATATTATAATAATATAATAATTAATATAATAAATTATTATATTATTTTTTTATTATAATCTTAGGGTAAAACAAATTATTATTATTATTATTAATTAATGTTATGATAGGATCCTAACAATCGAATGAGAAGCGTTCTAAAAAGGCATTAGCTAGTTGTTCGAAGCTAGAGATGCTATGTATTGGCAATTTATTAAACCACTCTAAAGTTATGCTAGAAAGTGTTATTAAGAAAGTTCTCAACAACAAGGTATCATCATATTGTAGTTGGAAGCAAAGGTTCATGAAACTTGTTACATGTTCCTATGCATCATCATCTCCTTTAAATTTATCCAGTTTTGGTATTTCAAAATGTTTTGGATAAGGAGGACAAGCAAATGATAGGTGAAGGGGTTGATTGCATAGTTTATGCAATTTTTGCTTTTGGTAGTCCGTCCCTTACTTTTCCAATTATTTTATTCACTCCATAAGGACCTTATACACATGATATTAGATGATCTCATTCTCTTGAATTGGTCTCCTAGGAGGAGGTTGTGGAAGATTTATATTAGATCAAGGTGGTGGGATGTAATCATTAGCCACATATTCATAGAGTGACTTAGGATATCCTTGATCCTGGTACTTAGGTTCTAAATCTTCAAATGTCTCATATTTTGGCTAATTTAACAATTGACGTTGTCACAGTCGAGAATGATGAATAGATACAGGAGGAGGATGGTCTTTTGTCGGTCTAGGAGGTAACTCATATCATTGCACGGTGTGCCTTAGGTTAGCTTATTTCCTGTATGTCCTAGGCATAGGTATTTTTTTGTAAGCTACCCTATATGATTACTCCTCTCACAATATTTATTGATGAATCCTTTCTTCATGCAGTCTATGTTCATACAACCTTTGACAATGCAGTCTTTGTTGTTCTACATGTTCTTGGTCTAGGTGTTCTCTATATTTTTACAAATAATCCAACTATATTTTGAGTAATTTCTTTCATTGGCTAGTATTACGCCCAGGTAACTAATCTATCCGATCAACAATGTGAGGTCTATGGAATCTATGAGCACAGTAGGAATAGCTACCCTTTTTCCATAATCAAGGGAAGTTGTGTTGACTCGATGTTCAACCCTATGAGTGTCACCTTAATGCAAGGATGGTGTAGGAGTATGGCATGTCCATGTGGAACACTCTCCATGCATGGGGATAGGGAGAACTAGGTCTTCATATCGCTCATCCTCAAAATGGGTATGAATGGAAGAGGTTGATCTATGAGGAGGATGATCATGATATATATCCATGTGGTTGAACTTCCTACTCATCCAAGGATGATTAGGTAGAGTAGCCAACTCGTCTAAGATAGGTAGAAACATATATCCTACTCCATGTTTATATGGGTGTGTGGATCAATTGGAGACATAGATTCCTACCATACCTCTACTTGGCCCCTCAATGGGTAGATCCTATCTAGAAATAACATGAGATAGGTGTGGTCTAAGAAGATCATCTTCTCAATCATGTGGAGATCCCATAGGTGTCCTCCTGGTAGGGGTATCTCAATGATCAGATTCCCCATGAGTGGAATTATCATCATGATGGTTGTTAGGCTATCATTTAGGCATGAGGAAGTCTATTGGACTATAGTGAAGGTGTTCTAGTTATTGTAAATTATTTGTAGCATCAATTTGTAACTGATCACGACTATGTGTAGTGATGATTATGTGTTGATTAAGAATACAATAAAGGAAACACACAAACTATACAAAATGATTATCTCATTTAAGTTTCTTTGTGAGTCCTAAAATATTTAGTGTGTTTTGATTTGTTGTTGCTTTTCTTGCTTGTTCATATTTTTGCTTTTGTTGATAATATTTTTTAGTTTAAGGGTTTTCACTCGTATGCTCTCACACATAGACTTGGTGATGAAGTCCAAGATACGAAGCCCATCAAAGTTTGGTGGTGAAGTCCAAACTCAATGAGGGAGCCCAGGTCCTACCAGACCTCACCTTATGAAGGGTCTTGGATCAACCTTGGACAAAAATAGGGTACAAAATAACAATCCAACAAGGTGGAGATGAAAGCCATCATCATTGGTCTTGATCAATGGTTGGGTGTGAATTCAAACTTGATGATGTTTAATATGGTGCATGGTGTGTGTGGGTTCATTTTAGTTTATGAAAAAGGTGAATGCAAGAATAGAGTGTTCAACGTCTTTTTTCTAATGCATAAAATAATTTTTTTTTTCAGATTCCTAGGTAATAAACATTTTAGTTTTAGAAATCTAAAACTGCAAAACCCTAATATGATGCAGCTTTTACACATGCAGAAAGCACACAGTCCACATAGCAAGAATATAGAGGCCATATCTATGTAGGAAATTCTATATAAGAGGTTTTATTACACATGGGTGATTGAAAATAGGGGCCACCTAACCCAAGGGCAGCCATAAACAAAGGTCACCTGACCTAGAGGTGGTTACAGATAAACTATCTAAAAATTGAATTTATTTTAAAATTTCTCTACTTAAGCATGAAATTTTTACTTTTGTGTATTGAAATTAGGAAAATAGGGATAAAATTACTTACAGGTGAAGCCTTAGTATTTTGAATATTTTGTTTCTTAGATTTTGTGATTCTACTCTAGGGGTCGTCTCTAGGTAGAGAAGCGGGGTCTACCACCCATCTCAAGGTAGAATGGCTACAACTACTGATTGTTCTTACCCAAGATGGAAATACTTGTGTAGCAATGGAAAAATGATGCACCTCAACTAAATCAACAGAATTTATAAATGCGTGTTAAGTCCTATGAAAGCAAATAACGAAGCATGCAAAGTAAATTAAAATGTATGACAAGCAATAAAGTGAAATGGGGAGTTCTCCTTATAAAATAATACCAAATTAAATTACAATGCCTCCCTTTGAGAAATTAAATCACTTAATACATTTTTTTACAAAAATAGTGCCAAGAGATATCAATCTCCCAAAGAACGTGGTGCACATCCACTGTTCTTCCGCATGCCCACACTCAAGGTGGGCGGGCTCAATGTCATCGCTGCTTACATCAATGTAATACTTGTCCTTCGATGTCTCCTATCATGTTTTGGCACCTATATCTACACACAAGAAAACAAAATAAGATCAAAAGCATCTATGTATGATTCTAAAACATGCAATCCCCATAGCCTAAAAAATACGCACATAAGGTAGAGGTATCAAATGAGCTCTAAATGAAACAAAACTCAAGAGTGATATGAAATATGTGATTTTGGGATGATATCACCTGATTTTGTAATTTTTGGAATCCTGGTCGCTACGTTCGATCCCATCGCACTTTGTGAACCTACAAAAGGCAAATGAGCAATTTCTCTACCTAGACATGTCATAAACCTGCAAGATTTTGTCAATAAGCATAAAATGACATTCTAAGGAGACGCATGTTATAATATTCCAAATATCCTACTCAAATTCTCCTGCATGCAAAAGTGGGGCCCGCATACATGTAAATTGTAAAATGACGATATCTCGGTCGATACAAGTCAGAATGCAATGAAATTTGAAATGTAATATCCTAGAGATATATTAAAAATAGATAATTAAAAATATTCTAAAAATTATACATATATTTCTATTCATTCGGGGGTGGGACGAATTCGACTGTCATAAATTGGGGGGCACGTGAGGGCAGGACACCCGCAAAAATCTTCTAAATTTATACTCTAATACAATGTGGGTTGATGCAAAACTAGGGGAGAAGTATTTTAGGAAAATTAGATGAGGTATTTGAACAATAAATTCAAGTTTTGGGGTCAAATTGCACCTTCTTTTTCCACCTGATAACTTCTCTTATTAAGGAGAAATTATGGATGAAAATGACATAATAGATGTGAGGCAATAATTCAGTAGCACTTCATTGTGATTCCTAGAAATGACCTTCTCTACGTGGATGAGAATGCCATACAATTTATAGACCTAGGAGGTCAAATGTGCAAAAGGCATGCAAGGGCATGCAAGGCCAAAGGGCCATTTGTCCATCAGGGTGACATGCATTGGTGGGGGAAGAGAATCTCCCCAAAATGGCATCATTGATGGGGGCTATCATAGGCATGCCATGGGTTATGACCTGCATGTCTCAAGGAGCAGGGAAAGTGGCAATTTCTAATGGTCACTTGTCCAAATTTAACTTTTTTCCAGTCAAACTTGCTATTCTCTCCACCCCGAGACGAATATTGTATTCACTTCGGGGTGGGACAAATAGAAATTGATATTCGTCTCGAGGTGGGAAGAATAGGAAATGAGCCTCAAAAAGTATCTAATTGGCCTAGGAACCTTCCAAAACTATTTTGGGAGTGGTTAGAACCACTTCTTGACCTCTGAGGTCTACCCTAAGGGCTTTGTGCATCAATTTTATCAATGCCTTGGTAGCATAATCAGATTGGTACTGTTTTGGTGTCTACAAATACCCATTTTTGAGAAGCGTTGTGTGCAAAATAACACTAAGAAAAAAAATAGATAACCAAAGTGCTCAATGATTATGGTTATTCAGTAACCTAACCAACTTTGGATGCCCAAATCATGGAAAGAGCATGTGTTCTTGAATCCTTGCTTTTGATGAGCTAAGGAGTCTGATTTATCTTGGATGTCGTTCAGTCATGAAATGGGTGCTCCCTAACATTACACATGCTTACTAGATTCCAAGAATTTTTATTTAATTATTTTTGTGCTTGTTTTCTGCCCCAAGTAGGAGCATGATTGTCTTTGTCAAATATTCGTTGGACAAACATAATTTGCATGATTGAGTGTTTAGTTGTTGATTATGATTATGAGTATGACTACCCCCTCAAGTGATGAGTCAATGAGGGAAGGACTTAGTGAGAAAAGCGATGAGTCACTTGACCTAGATGACTTTTTTTGGGTTGCCTTCAGGTGTACTCATGAAAATTATGGCAATTTTGGAAGGATATTACCAATCCAATAGATGTCTCATGGGGGAGAGAGGGTCACCAACTTCATTCCCGTGGAGTGGTCCAGCCATTATGGCTTTATTAGGGATTAAAGGAGTGGTTCTTGCACTTCCATGACACTCTTGAATTGTACCTTGAATTCGAATTAACCATATAAAATTTGACCTGTTATTGGTGGGTTTTAACCCATTTTTGGTGCTTTCTGGAGTAAGAGAGAGAGATAAACCTTGTTCCCATGGAGCGGTCCAAATATACTAGCCTTCTTGGGGAGTAAATTCGAGTCTCTCTATGACCCTGGTGGTGATATATTATGCATTTATGCTTGGGTACTAAATTGACCAAGTTTAGGTAGTTTTATATTATTTTGGAGCCTTTTTGGGTTTGTTTTGTGTTATTTTAAAAGTTGGGAGTTGTATTCATCCTAGGGTGGGGTAAATGCAAATTCTGTATTCGTCCTAGGGTGGGATGAGCATAAATTAATGTAATCATCCCTCCCTGGGATGAACACAGCCCAAATAGCTTATAAAACCCCTAAAATTATGGTGTGGGATCCATTATTGCAAGTTTCTTTTAGCGATTCGAGTGTTAAGGAGGAGAGTGATTGTGCACAACAAAAAACTATCGAACTCGATCCAAGACACCATGAGCTAGCAGACCAAAGTATCCAACAAAGGATCTATTGAAATACGGGTATGTAGTGACTCCTCGATCACACTTTTAGTGCTATTTTGAATTTTATGTTTTTTGCTTTGTTATTTTATTTTTATTTTGCTTTGTTATTTTGTTTTTATTTTGCTTTGATTGTTTAGGATTTTAGAAATGCCATTTTTTGAAGCATAAGAATGCTTATTTACTTTTTTTGTGCTATGTTTTATTAGGTGAGGGGGTGGTATCGTAACATGGAGCTGTTTGAGACCACCCGGGCTGCCTTGAGTGAGGCAGATTGGGAGTGGTTGGATCATTTGGGGCTTAAGCAAGTGACACGGTTGGAGCTTGTGATAGGTGACAGTGCCTACTTTATGGCCTTGATTAAATTATGGGACCCCCACACCAATACCTTTCACCTCCTGACAGGGGATATGCCGATGACTTTGGATGATGTTTATCTGATTTTGAGGATTTTGATAGAGGGGCGACCCATCAGGATGATGCATCATGACCTAAGAGGTGTAGTGATGACTCTCTACTTTGGTGATCGATAAGAGGATGCATAGGATGAATGCTTGAAGGGTGGTATTTTGGTTGGTTACTAGTTTGGGGAGAAGGAATTGAAGGTGAGGCATGCATTACTCATGACCCTAATCTCTAATATGCTTCTACCTGACTCCTCTTGAGTGAGGTTCCTGTGGAACCTGCTGGAGCTAGTGTTTGCCATGGTGGTAAGCACTAAGAATATACCATTGGTGATGACATGGGGTAATACACTTATGGCACAACTCCATGATAATTTGTATGAGATCTGCTATCAAAAGTGGAATGGGATAGGGTGCAGTTACCTACTACAATGTTGGGCATGGTAGCACATAGTTATGGAGCAGCCATCAGGGCTACCGTGGATGAATTGAGGTGAGTTGGAGGACTTGTATATTGGGTATGCCATATTTTGGAAGAATGCATGGGATGTGGGTTAGATTAGGTGTTGGGCGGGTGATGTGGGTCACTATGCCAAGGCTTTTGCTGAGCTGATGGTCGGTGATGTTAGCTAGTGACCTTACAGAGACTACCCAGTATGGCCTGAGGCTGGGGAGTGGCTATGGAGGAGAAGGAAAGGGATATGGTTGATATGGTGGCATGGCATGGAGACGGAGTTCTTCCCCTATGAGTGAGTGACCCACGGATGTAATTTCTTTGGATCTAATGAAGCGATATGGAGTGGTCTGTCTTGTTGAGGCAGAGGATTGATGTGGTTGGTGGGAGTCATGTGGGTGGCAGCTGATCAGAGAGGTCACAGTGGTTGCATACTATAGGTGATAGTACTAGTCATAGCATCGATCCTACGTGATCATGGTGGTTGACATGGATAGGACCTTATTTTTTGTATGGGTGAGGTTTGAGGACCCACATTATTTTAGCCTTCAGGCATTTTGGAAACTATGATGTACTATTTTTCCCCATATATATATATGATATTTTGTTATTTGTCATCATTTGTTTCACTTATTGTTGTTTTGTATGAATGCAATGTGGTGTATGGATTTATTGATTATTTGTAATATGTTTATTAATCTATGATATGATGATGGATGTCTATTATGTATGCATATGTTGTAATGTGATTTGATCTAATTTAGTACATGCATAGATGTATGATGAGATGGATGATTTATTGATATAGATGATAAAATGTGTAGATTATATGACATATTATGCTATCACCATAGACGATATAGAATGCATTAATTCATATGTACTTTTGCTATGAGATTATGTAATGGATTTGTGCATAGTGGAATTGAAATGGAAGTGGTGAAATGATATGAATGACATGATTTTTATAAGATGTCTATGAGGTTTTCACGAGACTCAAAAATTCTAGTTAGTTGCTCAAAAGTTGTATATTAACCATGCATGGCTTTTTGACAAGGTATGAATCTGTTAGGATGACCAAGATACTCAATATCCCTGTGTGTGCATGTGAGTTCATTCCTGTGAGATGCATAAGGATACCACTAGTGCCAAGCAGGA
This sequence comes from Wollemia nobilis, assembly GCA_028583015.1. NCBI lineage: Eukaryota > Viridiplantae > Streptophyta > Pinopsida > Araucariales > Araucariaceae > Wollemia > Wollemia nobilis. The sequence goes on from JAQPPZ010001870.1 coordinate 3,844,312, forward strand.
TCTCAACCAAACCTATACTGAGGATCACCCAATGAATGCCACCATCCTAGGTTTCATACTAAGTATGACTAGACCACTAGGAAATCTAGGTTACCAAAACTAGCTCATCCACATGCAAACATTGGTCTACACATATGCCCAAAAGCTAATGTGGTAGACATATCATCATGCGGGAGGCTACCGCCATTGATGGATAGGCTATCCACCAAACCCATAATGAGGATCACCTGATGGTTTTCCAAATGCTGAGAGTTCCAGGGATTCAAGTTTGACTCCCTACTTTCTTCAATTTTATTGGGATACTTGCTCTCATATAAAGTTATAAGAATCACTATTTATTTTTCTCTTTTTAGTGATACTAATCACTGTTTATTTTGAGTTTTTTTATTTTTTCTCTTGAGCAAGGCATTTTAATTTTGAGCGATGGGGATCATTGTTTCTTGTGATTTTTGATGTGTGCACTTTTTGATTTTTGTACTTTAAATTTTTTCTTTGTGGAGGTTTGCAAATTTAGACTATTGCAAACATGTGACAATGTGGGATTTTGATGACAAAAAAAGGGTGAAAAACTACTTATTGTTGTGGGAGGAATTGGGTAGGGGAGAACTTGTCCTTTTGCCAACTCTCATCATTCTTGAACCATTCACACAGGGGGATGAGTAGGATGACCTTTTCACATAAGGTAACCTAGACCACTTCATGGATTTCATTTGTCTTTGTACAAAACTTGGATTTATTAGTGTGAAATATGTTGGGATTTGATGTATACGAGGCACAATCTAAGCAAGACTCTACCTCCTAAAAATCTTGCTAGCCTTCTACAAAATCTGAGTAGAGACTGGATATGGCTGAGTGACCGAAAACCCTACTGACATTCTAAAATAAATGGCTAAGTGAAGGGAATAGACATGACTATGAAAATGTAAGAAATATAGATGGAAATGATAGGTGGAATATGGAATGAGGTGAGTGATGATATCGACAACATTGATTGTGCATTATACTTAGTGTACTATTTTAATGCTAGCCATGTATGAGCCACTCTAAAAAAATGCAATGTGTGATGAAGGACATGCCTAATGCAGGTGATAATGCAATGATATGCAGCTTGATGAGAATGCAATATTTTTGTATTTTTGATGTTTTAATAATGTTTTTGGATTTTTGATATGTTGATAATTTTTTTGGATTTTTGATTGATATATATGTATGTATATGCATACGATGCAATTTTTTTGTATTTTTATATTTTGATGATGTTTTTAAAATTTTGATTGATATATCTGTATGTATATGTGACCAATGGGCTTATTGGGGGCCATTGGGACATTTGGGGTGACCAAAGGGCTTATGGGTGACTTTGGGGCTTTTTGTGGTGACCAAAGGGCTTATGGGTGCCTTTGGGGCTTTTGGTTGACCTAGATGGTTTTAGACTACCTAGGAGCATTTTGGGGTGACCTAGATGGTTCTAGACCACCTAGGAGCATTTTTTGGTTGACCAAGCAGGTTAAGGTACCCTTGGAGCATTTTGGATGACCTAGATGATTCTAGACCGCCTAGGAGTATTTTTGGGTTGACCAAGCGAGGTAAGGCACCCTTGGAGCATTTTGGGTGACCTAGATGGTTCTAGACCGCCTAGGAGCATTTTTGGGTTGACCAAGCGGGGTAAGGCACCCTTGGAGCATTTTTGGGTTGACCAAGCGGGGTAAGGCACCCTTGGAGCATTTTGGGTGACCTAGATGGTTCTAGACCACCTAGGAGTGTTTTTGGGTTGACCAAGCGGGGTAAGGCACCCTTGGAGCATTTTGGGGCACTCTCATGCCCTAAGCATGGAAAAACCTCAAATGGATGATGTTTAAGGGTTTGAGATCTTTGACTCCTTCAAGAGAGGCGTGTCGATATGTTCCAGGTCCTATTTGACTGGTGATGACAAAAGGACCTAACCAGTTTACTGCGAACTTATCCCTTAGGTCAGATGGAAAGTTAGAATTTTTCTAGTTCTCTTTTAGGAAGAGGTCACCAACTTGGAATTCCTTGAGATGGACTTTCATATTGTAGGCTCTCTTTAGTTGCTCCTTATAAACATGCAAATGCTCCAGGGCATGGATGCGTCATTCATAGAGCAACATAAGTTGGTCCAGTCAAGCCTACCGTGCAGTATTATCATCGATGAATTCTTGCATGGATATGCACAGTGAGGGGATTTATAGCTCTAGAGGTATGACTACCTCTACACCATACACTAGTGAGAACGGGGTCGCCCTAGTGGGCATCTGAATACTAGTGTGATAAGCCCATAGGGCAAGAGGGATTTTCGTGTGCCAATATTTTTGACTTCCATTGACAGTCTTCTTAAGGATGACAACTAGCATTTTGTTTGAGGCCTCTACTTGCCTATTTTCTTGCAAATAGTATGATGTCGAGAAGCTATGTTTGATTTTGTACTTATTCATTAAAGCATGCATAGCCTTGTTTTTGAACGACGTCCTGTTATCCAAAATGATTTTGGATGGAATACCAAAATAACAAATGATATGATTCGTTATGAACTCCACTATGTGGGGTCCAGTCATTGAGGTAAGGGGAATCGCTTCCACCCACTTGGTGAAGTACTCGGTTGCCATGATGATGAACATGTGATGGCCCAAGGATGCAGGGGAGATCTTCCCTATTAGATCTAGTCCCCACTATGAAAATGGCCAAATAGATTAGATCGGTTGCAAGGCCTGGGAAGGTACGTGTGTCAAGTTAGCATGATATTGACACTTCATGCACTTCCTAACATATGTGCAAAAATATCGCTCTAAATATGGCCAGTAATAGCCCATGCAAAGGATGAACTTTGAAATGGCCATACCGCTAAAGTGGCCACCATATGTACTGTTATGTGCTTGGGCAATGGCCCAAGCAGCTTCCTATTATTCCAAGCAATGAAGGAGGATTCCCTCATAGCTCTGACGATACAAAATTTCTCCTCATAAGACATGCTTTGTCACTTTCTATTTGAGTGTCCTTTTGGCGATATGTGACAATCCAGGTGGGAGGCTACCAAGCTTGAGGTAGTCTTGAATGGGAATATACCAATCCTACTGCATAGAAAATTTGGTGGCATGAATAGCCTAATACTTTAAAATTTCATCCCTAGAAAAATATGATTGGGGGAGAACCTATAAGAATAGCATGGTACTACTATTAAAAGGGGTTTGGTGGAATAAGGACCCCCAATCGGCATGATTTAGGTGATCGTGAATTTGTGAGAACCTATCATGAGATGGTTCAATTTGAATCATGTGGATTCCTGGCATGGCTTCAGAGCTCTCCTACTTTATTACAGGTTGCAATAGCATTTTAACATGAATGGTGGTGATGTCATCTGAAGGGTTCTACGGGATAAGTGACCCCAAGGAGGCCATAGTATCCACAAAATGATTCGATGATGGAGGGAGTGCCTCGATATCGTACCACTCAAAATTTGCTAGGAAAACATCCATAAGGGATTTATAAGCTTGCAGCACTGGACATCTACATTGAAATATCCCTTTGACCTAGTTAACAATTAGCAAGGAATCACCAAAAATGTTGCCTTTTGATTTTCATGGCGACGACTGCTTGAAGGCCTATGAGCAAGGCTTCATATTCTACATTGTTGTTTGTGCATGGGAAATCAAGTTTAAATGATAGAGGCAACGAATATCCCTACGGTGTAAATAACATGACTCCCACACCACCCCCTCACTCACATTTGGAGCCATCGAATAATAGGGTCATATCGGCCTGGGATTTAGGCTCATTAGGATCTGGTGATTCTGAGATATGGAAAACCCCATCATTGGGTAGCTCCATGCTAAGAGGTTGATTGTCCTTGATAGGAGCCTCCACGATCTGATCAGTGATGACCTGACCTTTGATAGATTTTTTTTCGATGAATTCTAGGTTGAATTCCATTAAAAGCATGGTCCATTTTACCGTGCAACTACTATGATAAGTACGACTCATCATGTATCGCAATGTATTCTCTTTCGACACAACATGCATGGTATACCCCAACATATAATGGCATAGATTTCTAGTTGCAAAAACCACTACTAAGCACAAATTATCGACATATGCGTATCAAACCTCGTAACTAACCAGGTTGCCGCTAAGATAGTAAGTAGCCTGCTCTTTGAAAAACTCATTCTTCTAGGCCAACATAGCCCCTAGTGTGATCTCAATGGTTGATATGTATAAATAGAACGGTACTCCTAGTCGAGGAGGTGCTAATACTGGTGGTGAAACTAGGTATTACTTTATCTTGTCAAAGGCTTCTCGGCACTTGTCATACCAATGGAATGCAACTCCCTTATGCAAGAGTCTATTCATTGGCCGACACTTATCCGAAACTATGCTATGAAGCGTTTAATAGATACGATTCAGCCTTGTAGGCTTCACACTTGCTTGATAGTGGTTGAGGGAGGCATTTCTAGGATAGCCTTGACTTTATTAGGGTCCACCTCGATGCCTCAATTGGAGACTATGAAACCCAAGAGTTTTCGAAATGTGACGTCAAAGACGCACTTCTTGGAGTTAAGCCTGACATTGTGCTCAACGAGGTGATCGAGGACTTTGCGTAAGACATCAAGATTCTCATGATGTAATAGAGACTTAGCCAATAAGTCATCCATGTAATATTCCAATATATTTTGCATGTAATTGTATAATATGTATCTCATGGCTCACTAATAGGTGGCACCAATGTTATTGAGACCGAAGGGCATGACCCTATAACAAAACGTTCCCCAAGGCATCATAAATGCCATTTTGATCTGGTCTTCTGGGTTGATACGAATCTAATTATATCCAAAAAAATCATCCATGAGGGAAAGCATTTCATGGCCTACTATTGTGTCTACTAGTGCATCAATGCTAGGCAAAGGAAAATTATACTTAGGACTTGCTTTGTTTAGATCTTGAAAGTCTGTGCATATGCAAATCCTCCAATCAGGATTCTTGATGAGAACCATGTTGGTCAACCATAGCAGGTAATCTATGGGGATAATGAATCGAGAATCCAAGAGATTTTGTATCTCATACTTCACCATCAAGGCTACTATTGGATGCATCTTTTGCATCTTTTGCTTTACCGATTTTACTATCGGGTTGAGTGTTAAATTATGCGTGACCATATTTGGGTTTAGCCCTAGCATATCCTTGTATGACCATGCAAAAGGTTGCTTTCTCTCCATGAGAATATGAATGTATATGGCTTGCTATTTAGGGGATAATCCTTCCCCTAGCTTGATAAACTATGGATTATCTGGATCTGAGCCTATGTCTCAATCAATCGTTGGCTCGACTGACATATGTGATTTTTCCTCCAATTTATGTGGAGTAGGGATCAAGTGGATGTCATTTGTTGAATTAATATCATCGATGGGAACGTCAGGTTTCTCTTTAGCATGAAATACATCCTGAGTAAGTTTTGGGGTGAAATGAAACATCTCACCATATGGCCAATACTTATAAGGTGACAAGGGTGAATCAGTGCGATCCTACTCAATAGCATCTAGGGAAAGGTGCAACGGCTTGGAAGGATCGACTGGATTACAGAGTGTTGTGGTCAAATCAATGGAGATCATGTTGATGAAATTAATTTGTTCTCTAGGACCACATGTGAAGGACTCATTATCTGTATCACTTACTACCCCCAAGTGTGGTGGTGAGGAGATAGGGATCATCAGATCCTGTCTATGAATAGACTATAGGATGGGATCATTGGGCTCAAGGAGATCCATGTGAGTTGGTGGGTCCAAAAATATCGCATGATAGATATGATCTAGATTGATTGGTCTTGCCCTTAAGTGTGGTCCAATGTGTAGCTGATGATACACCTCATCTATGTCTATGGGCTGGTGACGATGGCGTAAATAAGGAGGACCAAGGTAGGCCCTCTCCGTATCATACTCATCATCACTATCATATATTAGTCCCTTGCATCTACCCATAATAATTGGGCGATCCAGCAAATGAGGTCCCATATATGCTTGCTCCTCATAATCATCATCATGGATGAGGACTTCTTCACTCTCGTCCTGTGGTGCCATTGGCACATGGGGATCAAGTAGTTCGATAAAATGGATGGTGCCCTCACTAGGTGGTCTGACTTCTTGAGGATGGAATGGCTCTTCAGGAGGCAAGAGCTACTACCGTATGGGGTCATCGATGGGAAACATGTGCATGAATTCTTCCTACTCATCATCAATAGGGATGACTCGTGAATGATCATTTTTCAACTCAAACGGGTCGTACGGTGCTACCTCATAATCAAAGTCATCATCTGAGGTCCACTCACAAGAGGGGCCCTCATAACAAATGTGATGACATGTTGTCAAGCTCTAGCCTCTCTTAAAATGTGAGAGAATATCCCTAAATATCACAGGGATCCCATCCAATATCAGGAAATAGTCCCCCAATGAGTAGATGGTGTGTGGGTTGGCGTACGGGTTCCTGGCCAACTCATCTATCTGACCTATGCATAGGCGATCGATGCCATCCATGAGGACATCTAGGGGCAATGGGTTGTTATGCCCTAATCCCGACTTGTCATATGCCATTTGATATTTTAGCTAAAAAGGGACCCACATGCACTGCTCATATCTGCCTAACCCAAAACCCTACCAGTTACATAGGTTGAAATAATTTAGTACAAATTCTAGGTTAGATAAGTAATCAATATACTTCCCAAAAGGCTCCTTGTCTTCCTCCTCATACTAGTAGGGCTCTATTCCATAATCAAGGCCTCCATACATGAAGTTTGTTTGATTAGGAGGGAGGCCTAAAGGCACGAGGGTGCCTCTTGGAAGGAGAGGTCTGCCCATGTCTTGCACGGAATCAACTGTAGGTGTTGCCATAACATTTCTAATCATGTAATCCCCATAGACCCATACTAGCCATATCAACTATGATCAATGATCACGGTGAAGGGGGAAACAAGAGTGCTTCTTAGGCCCATTCCATTATGGGCTCATCGGTCACCCATTCCTCCATCATGCTAGGCACTTCTTCAAAGTAGATGGTGGAAAATTTTGGGGGAACCTCTTCGATGAGCCTCTTCCTGGTGTCCTTCGACAATGGGGCCATAGATGATAGTGATTCCTACAAAGGAGCTAATGATGAACATGGGATGGACTGGGATGAATGCCACTCTACGAAAGAGGGTAGTGCAAAAATTGGATCCATATGAGACATGTTCAATTGGAAGTCCAGATAAGGTGATGGTAGGGTCGACTCGAGCAACTGCTACACTAGGTTGTAGTATTTTAAGGGATCGAGGTCTACCGAAATTATGTCATCCTATTGATCCAACCAAAAAGCATGCACCCATCTACTGGACTATGTTGTATTCATTAAATCAAAGAATAAAGATTGCATAGATTCAATGAAATAGTCTTTCTTGTATTAATATTTATAAAGAATCTTAGTTACAATCATGCCCCTCTTAGGGTCACCAAAATTATAATACGATTAATACAATTCCAAAGCCCTCAACAGGGTAGGCACACTAATAATGCTTTCCACTTGGTCATAAACTGCTCTAGGGTGGAGGTGCCCTCTTCTTCGCATTGACGAAGGAACTTGATGGTTGGTTGTCCTTTGAAACTATTCCCTATGGTCAAGAAACAACATAGAAGTTTTAAAAATATAAGTAGCCTCTCATGATGAGGCCCTTTTAGGAAAATTTGATAAAGACACCATTAAACATGCATAATCAAGAAAACATGAAAAGGGCTTCTAAACTATGTAGATTGAATCAAGATTCATAAAATAGCATAAAGAAAGACAACAACTACACTATGCATGGATCAAATGGATAAGATAAAGCATAAACGTGCATAAAGAATCCATTTAGGTCCTAATTGAAGCATAACATAAAGAAACTAATCTAACCTAATTCTACCGATCAAAGGTCTACTTAACTGTAATTAAACCATGAAAATAGCTAATCTAAGCTAATTAAATAGACATAAATGAAAAGGGAAAGGTGGTAATACCTCTGCTGCAAACCATATCTCTGGTGAGTGGTTTGCACTGTAAACTATGGCTGAAAGCCGTGGTTAGCACTCTGATAGGTTTACCCTCAATTACAAGGGCAATGGGCTTGACCTCCTTGTCCAATTAATGTTCAAAGGTCACCTTCGGTGTCCTTCTAATAGGTTTGGTGGTTGAATCACTATGATGGGCCTTCATTTTCCCGAATTTGTGTTTCTTGGTTCTTCTAGGCTCCTAGAACTTCCATGGCAAATTGATCTTTGGGTGAATAGCAAAGTGGCCTTCTCAAATGCATGAATTCAATATGCAATTCAATAGGGCTTCGTTGCTCACTTGATCAATTAACTCTCTATATTCTCTCCCCATTTGGAGGGGGTATTTATAGGATGCCCTAGGACTGGGAGTGGCTTCTTGGAGAAGCCAAGATCAAGAAGAAGTGGTTAGGACAGTTGGAATGGAAGCCTCTGGAATCTTTCATCTATTAACCACCTTCTTCTAGATCAAATGGTCGTTCAAACCATTTTGGCTTGGATTGAAGGCCAATTGAACTTAAGTTAAAACCATAGGTCACAATTGTGGTCTAGACTGTAAACCATAAGTCTCATCCATGGTTCAGCCTGTAAACCATAGGTTTGGGCTGTGGTTCAGACTGATTAGGCCAAGGAGCCCAAATTGAGTGGTTATAACCACTGCTCTATCTTGGAGTCTATCCAAGATACTCCATATGGTTTTGTAGCATGTCCATATGAGTAGTCGCCCTCAAAATGAAGCATTTTAGGTGTCTACAGATGCCCCTTTTGAGATGCATTGTGAGATCAAAAAATGTTGAGCAAAAATAGACCTCCTAAAAGGATGTCGAAGGTTCTATGATGATCATTAGTAGGACCAACATTAGATGCCCTAGGTCCTGCAAAAGGACGTGCATCCTGGAATCATTGCTTCCAACTCTTTGGAGGCTTAAACTTGAAAAGCTTGCACTCACCATCAGTCATTTAGGTTTGATGCTACAATAGGAGTTAAGTCTATATAACTAAAAGGAGATGAGATACAAACAAATTATCATATTTGTTATTTTCTCCAAGCAATGGGTAAGTTTATGATAGTTTTTGACAATGATTCGCAAGGATGAACACAATTTTGACAAGATCAAGGGATCTACGATTTCAAGAATATTCTATTGATTTTAATTATGATTTGATATTATGACTACCCCCTCAAGCAAAGAGTCGATGAGAGTAATGACAATGATTAAAGTGACGATGTCTCTTGGCCACCATGGATGATCTGAAAAAATTTATATTTGAGCAAATTAATGCCTTGGCTAGACCTAGTTTAGCTTTTCATTCCAACTATTAATAGTATTTGCACATTTCTATCCCATGGAGTATTCAGGCTACAATAGCCATCTTAGGGAATCGAATTGTTACAAATCCAATCATATTTGTGTTGAATAAAATTATCGATGATTTGTTGAAAGATGTCATAGGACAAATGACATGAAACACCTCATTCCTGTAGAGTAGTCCAGCCTTGAAGGCCTTCTTAGGGATTGAAAAGAAGCATATCATATCAATGATGACAACTTTACCCCAAGTATCCTTATGGTAATTTACTCATCTTGTCAGATTGCATTGAGCGCAAGCTGCTGCAACCACCAAGTGTATAGGGTAAATTACTGAATGCGAAGCACATTTGGTGTTTTTAATTATTTGATTTTTTTGAATGTTTTGAATTGTGAATTGAGTTTATTTATTTGGCTGGGAGGTGCTTCACTCTATGAAAATATTGTCATAGTGATGACCTCAGTTGAATGTACTTTATAATCTTAGCTAGATATTTGATTTTTAATTGGATCCTAGTGCTTTATTATCACCATATTTCCAAATTGATTGATTTTATTGAATTCTAACCCAAATGGAGGTATTGATTTATCATTTTAGCCCTTCCCAAATCATAGCTAGGGCCTGTGGTTCCCATTTGCAATTTTGGGAACCATGACTAGGGTCTGCGGTCCGTGCGAAATATGAAAATCCTATAAAAATACCAATTTTCAAATTTATCTCATTATTCCTTGACAATGACTTGCAATTGGAGCTCTGATAGTAACAAATGATAAACTAACCTGCAACCTACCAAACTTCACATGCACTTCTACCTACAACACGATGGCAGAGCGTGGGCAAGCTTCTTCTAGCTGTGACAAACGAGGCGAGGGCAAGGTAATTCGAAACAATGACCTCCCATCCATTACCAATAAAATGAACCAATTTAAGTAATTGGTTAATCAATCACACTAAATTGTTAGCAATGAACCCCACCCTAGGTTAGGGTAGCTTAGGATTGCTTTTTTGTTATTTTTTTTGTTTTTGGCTGCAGTATCGTACTAGGTGGGATCTCAGTCGGAGACCGCAGGTACCAGCTGTGGTTCCAAATTGATCAATTGGGAACCATAGCTTCCAGCTACGATCAACATTTAAAATCCCAATGGTCAATTTTTGACCACATGCGGACCGCAAGGTTGACCCGCGGTTTGCAAACTTTAGAAAAATTTATCAAATTTTTAATTTTTCTAAGGTTTTAATAGACAATTAATATATTTTAATGCATTTTTGACCTGTCTGAGTGACATTTTCTATTTTTAGGCCTGCATGATGACATTTTTTTGCAATTTTATTAGTTTTTAGATGTTTTTGATTATTTTTAGGTCATTTTTAAATGTTTTTGCTTGTTTTTAGTTAAAATTTTCCTTATATTATGCTTTTTATTTCAGAGGTTGACCTCTAGAGATCGAGATCCTGATATCCTTAATACACTCCATGGAGAGCTCACTCTCAAGGAGTGAGAATGGTTCAAAGCTATCAGCTTTGGCTACGTACTATATCTGACCACTATCAAGGTAGATCAAGCCTACTTGACTACGTTTCATCTGCCTACAGGTGAAATGATAATTACCCTAGAGGATGTCTATAGGATATTTAGGATCCCCATTGATGGTGAGGCCATCATATCTTCTACTTTTGGGGCTAAGGAGTCCATTTTTGATGCCATATTTGGTGCCCAAAGCAAGAAGGCTCAACGTAGTATTGATCATGGAGGGGTCCATATCAGCTATTGGTAGGGGAAGAATGTCTTCTTCATACACAAGGCAGTATTTATGCACTTGGTGGTGCAATTTGTCCTTCCATACTCCTTGAGCATGAGGATTCCCTAGAACCTCTTAGCCACTATTAGGAGGGTTGTTCAGAGAACCATCTATTGGCCACTACTACTGGCTTGGGGGAGCACCCTACTCTACCAGATTATAGACTGGAGCCACAGGGGTATCAATTATAGCCTACTTCATATTTAGGGTTGTTAACACATCAAGATAAAGCATCCTAGGGATCTACCACTATATATCACAAAGATATATGATGCTCACCAGTGCTATACCACCTGTTGGCCTCGATAGGAGGAGGGGTTCAAGAGTAGGACCCATGCTGGTGATATTCAGAATTATATCATACGGTTTGTAGGACTCGGCCTAGATGATATCGAGTGGCAGTCGTACATGGAGTGCCCTGACTAGACTGAGGCTAATGAGTGGATTCGAAATGCTTGCCAGGATATATGGATACTCAGCCAGAAGGCTAATATTAGAGAGTATCAGTTTTATTCTTGCATCCTACGATAGTTCAGCCTAGTACAGGACATTCCAAATATCCCCTTTGTCTATAGGAACTTGTGTTTAGAGACACATCTTCCATGGATCTAGCCTTCGATTCTTGGGGATGAGCTAGATGATTTCCAAGAGATTGGAATTGACCAGGCTGTTACCACTATAGCATACGATGGATGGTGATCGATGCTATAGTGGCATGGATCAGGGCCTTTGGGTAGAGTTTATGATCAGGTAGAGGAAGCGATGGATCCTGATGGGGGCAGAGTGCACCAATGGATTGAGAGTGGATGGGGTATAGAGGCCACCATCGAGGAGGCTATTAGGGACAACCCAGATGACAAGGCTCTAAAGGAGGGTGAGGTTCCTCCTGAAAGTGCAAAGGGGTTGCTCTTAGCTCAGGTTGCTGACTTGTAGAGTTAACTTGGTAGATATCAAACTCAGTAGCATGAGTGAGACACTACTATCACTAGTCTAGAGGTGAAGCTAGTTGACCAAGATAGATAGCTAGCTAAGGTGCAGGAGGAGATCACCAGTCTCATAGAGTGAGCTACAGTGGTAGAGGCTCGAGTATAGGAGCTCACTATCACTTGCGATGTAGCAATGGCACAACGGGGTGGGGAAATTATAGATAGGGACCTACTTAGGCTACATATGGGAGACCCTCTATCCTCTTCGGTTGTCATGGGACCTCCAACCGCTCCACTAGTCACAGGTGTGGATCCTATGGTAGAGATCAGCTAGCTCACTTCTTTCATGGAGGAGAGAAATGATTGATTGGATGTAAGGACATATCACATATCTCAGCTAGAGGGATTCATCAAGGTGAGGTCTTACAGGTTCTAGAGGACAGGTACGCTGCAAGGTCATAGAAGACTAGGACTAGGACTACAGAGTAGTCCTTAGCGAGTTCCAACCAATAGACCCATAGGACCGAGTGGACTCATTAATCTTCTAGCACACATAGAGATAGCTCTCACAAGAGCCACATGTATACAAGTGGTGATTCATAGGTTTGGGGTGCAGGTCCTCCTTAGTACGCATTTTTGATATATGTATTATACCATTTTTTAGTGTAAGGTTGAGGACCTACACAGTTGTAGCGTGCGGGCATTTTTGTACTCTTGATGTACTTTGAGACACATATTTATATATGATATGACTGATCATTTTATGGCTCATTATTGTGTACTCATTTATTTTTGACTTTATGTTTATGTGATTCACATTGATGCAATGCTTATGTTATGCTGATGCTTATGTTATGCTGATGCTATATGATACGATGTATTATTTCATGCACTAGATAGCTATTTGATTTATGATGATGGTATGCAATGATCTAGATGCTTAGATGTGCTTTTTATGATGGATACATATGGATGCGATGTTTTCTCTTAACTCATATTTGATATTTCTTTATTGTATGCATTAACGTATGTAATGATTTATTTACACGATGCTAATCTAATGTAAATGAACCTGTATGCTTTAATCACTTAAAACATAAGGAATAAATGTAGATATGTTTATCAATATAATGGATGACACCACATAATGTATGAAAATCATGAATGTAATTGAGAATAATTAAGATAAGAATTTAATCAATTAATCACCCATATATGAAATGCAGTTGTTTGATGCGAATAATATAATGTGTCATTCGATTTTATTTTGCAAAATTTGAAATATATGCATGATATAGTTAGTGTTCGTCTAAATATTATTGCTAATATCCATCCGGTATCTATCCTATATTTTGATTGTGCTCTATATGATGATGTATCGTGGACTCGATACTTTACAATTTCATGATTTATATGGTGCCTTTTGAGATTTTTAGTATGACTAAGTGACTATACACAAATCCTCAGGGCTTTTAACTAACACAACCAAGTGGTTTAAGGGACCCTTGGAGCCTTAGGGGATTATCGAGTGGCTTTGACCAGACCCTCAAAGTTTTTGTGATTGACCAAAGGGCTTAGATATGTCTTTGGAGCTTTTTAGGATGATTGAGCGATTATAAGAAAATCCTCGGAGCCTTTTACTATGCTCTTCAAGCATAAAATGCCTTAATATGGATGATTTTGAGAGGTTCAGTATCTTCAAAACCCCCTAGCAATGTTAGGCAATAGGTGCCTAAACCAATATTTCCAGATATGATGTAGGGTCATAGCCAATTAGCCGCAAATTTTTCCCACATATATGGCGGAAAATTAGAGTTCTGTTGGTTATCTTTCAAGACAATATCCCCAAATTCAAAGTCTCTTTGGTGGAATTTGATATTTTAAGCTTGTTTTAGTCACTCCTGATAAATACGAAGATGCTCCAGGGCATTCACGCTATGTTGATAAAGTAGCGTCAGTTGATCCAGTCAAGCTTGTCGTGTAGTGTCATCATCGATGAACTCTTTCAATGCTATGTGCAGCATTGGAATTTCTAATTCCAAGGGTATAATGGCTTCAGTGCCATTTACTAGTGAGAATGGTGTTGCCCTAGTGGGCGTCTGAATACTAGTTCTGTAAGCCCATAACACAAGGGGTAGCTGGATATGCTAGTCTTTGTGGTTTTATTGTACTGTCTTTTTCAATATGGTCACAACTATCTTATTTGAAGCCTCAACCTACCCGTTCACTTGCGGATAGTATGGAGTCACAATACTATGTTTGATTCTATATTTAGATGTCAAAGCTCTCACATTTTTGTTCTTGAAAGAAGTTCCATTATCCGATATTATTTTGTATGGAATCCCAAAATGACTTATGATATGCTCCAATATAAACTCTGCCATACGAGCTGCAGTTGTCATTGTTAAGGGTATTACTTCCACCCACTTTGTAAAATACTCAATAGCCATGATTATGAATGTGTGTTGGCCCAATGAAGAAGGAGAGATATTGCCTATAAGATCTAGTCCCCATTGAGCAAATCACCAAGCCGCTTGGATGGGTTGTAAGGCCTACGATGGCAAGTGTGTAAGATTAGCATGATGCTAGAATTTAATGTATTTCTTGACATACACATTGCACTCCTTCTCCATAGTGGACCAATAGTAGCCCATTCAAAGGATGCGCTTGATGATGGTCATGTTGCTGAAATGGCCAATGCACATACCATCATGGGCTTGCAAAATCACCCATGATGCCTCTTCGGGCTCTAAACAATGAAGGAGAACTCCATCATAGCCTCATCAGTACAATATGTCTCCTATTAAGACATATTTGACCACTTTTTGTTTAAATGTGCACTTCACAACATGCGGTAATCCCTCTGGGATTATACTAAGCTTTAGGAAGTCTTTAATTTATGACATCCAATTTTGATAAATCTTAGCTTCGACTACTAAGATGACTTGCTCCCCCTGCGTATTTATCTTTGCAAATGTAGACTAAAAAAAAACCTATGGTGAATGGTAGTACCATTCCCCATAGGACTTTGAGAGGTTAATGACCCCCAGGGAGCCTTCTTAAGAAATTCTTTAGCTTTGTAGAACCATTCAGCTCTTGGTTCTACACTGATCATGTTGACCGATTATCTGTTATCATTGGCTGCATGCTCTGTTGCTAGATACGAGTGTATTGACATGGATGGTAGTGAAATCATGAGATGTATTCTAAGGGATTAAATATCCCAAATATGTCATGGTGTCTACAAACCTATTTGACAATCGAGGGATTGCCTCAATGTCATACCATTCAAATTTGGCCAAATATGTGTCAACTAGATCTTTATAGGCTTTCAGTATGGGATATTGACACTGAAAAATCCCCTTGACTTGATTTACTATGAGCAAGGAGTCACCAAAGATGTTCAATCTCTTAATATTCATGGTGACGGCTATGTGGAGGCCCAGAAGTAGGGCTTCATACTCAACATTTTTTGGTGCATGGAAAATCCAACTTGAACGACAAGGGCATTAGATATCCTTGCGGTGTGAAGAACACTATTTTGAAACCACCCCCTTGTTTGCACTTTGAACAGTCAAATAACAGAGTCATATCAACATTGTTCTTTGATTCTTTGGGTTCGGGAGCTTTAAATATGACAAATACTGCATCATCTGAAAGCTCGATTGTTAGAGGCCTACTATTTGACAGTGGTGACTCAACTAATTGATTTGTTATGACCTATCCCTTAATGGACTTTTGGATTATGAATTCTAGATCAAATTCCATCAAAAGTATGATCCAATTTGCAGTAAGTGTATTGTGATACATCTTACTCATCATGTACTACAAAATATTTTGTTTGGATATAACATATGTTGTATGACTTAGCATGTAATATCACAATTTATTTGTAGCGAAAACTACTGCTAAACACAATTTTTCCACATATGCATACCCAAGCTCATAGCTCACCAAGGTTCGACTAATATAATATATGGTATGTTCTTTGCCTTGCACGTTCTTTTGGGCTAACATGGTTCCCAGTGCAAAGTCATTTTCCGATATATATAATAGAAAAGGCACATCTAGCCTTTGTGGAGCTAGCACTAGCAACATCACCAGGTATTTCTTTATCTCAATGAAGGCTACCTTGCAGTCCTCGTCCTAGTTGAATGGGACCCCCTTATGTAGCATTCGATTCATGGATCGATATTTATCCGATAGTTGGGTGATAAATCACTTTATCGAGGCTACCTTGCCCTGAAGGCTCATTAATTCCTTAATATTGGTGGAAGGACGCATTTCCAAAATGGCCTTGACCTTCACTAGGTCTACTTCGATGCCTCTCTTAGAGACAATGAACCCTAGTAATTTTTTGGAAGTTATGCCAAATACGCACATCTTAGGATTCAGCCTGACATTGTGCTCTATTAGGCGATTGAAGAATTTCCTTAATACCTCTACATGCTCTTCTCATAGTAATGACTTGGCTAACAAGTCATCGATATAATATTCAAGAATTTTGTGCATATAGTCATGAAAAATGTATTTCATGGCCCGTTGATATGTGGCACCAACATTTTTGAGGCCAAATGGCATAACTTTATAGAAAAACATTCCCCATGGCGTTATAAACACGGTTTTATGCTGGTCTTCGGGTTTTATCTGAATTTAATTGTAACCAAAAAACATTCATTAAAGACATAATTTCATGACCCGCAGTTGCATCTACGAGAGCATCAATATTGGGCAACGAAAATGAATCTTTGGATGTTGCCTTATTTAGGTCTCTAAAATCCATGCAAATACGGATTCTTCCATCGGGTTTTCCCATGGGTACCATATTGGACACCCATTCTAGATAATCGATGGAGATCACAAATTCCACATCCAACAACTTTTTTAGCTCATATTTCACCATAAAGACTATTTTTGGGTCCATTTTTCTAAGATTTTGCTTGATTGGCTTCTTCGTCAGATCTAGTAAAAGGTTATGTGTAATCAATTTTAGGTCTAGACCTGGCATATCCTTGTACATCCAAGAAAACACATTTGGTCTCTCCTTTAATAGAGGGATGAGGGTGGCCCACTCATCTGGAATGATACTCTCTCAAAATTTAACCTTCTTTGTACTTGCAAGATCATTACTAATATCCACCTCAATGGTTTCCTCTACGGACATATGTGATCCCTCCTCAAGCTAGTGAGGCATAGGAATCATATGGATGTCATCATCTGGGTTGATCAGTTTTGCATTGGAAGTATTTTCGGCATGATAAACAGCATATGCACAACTTGGTGCAAAATGGAAATTTTGCAACATTTCTTCATTGGGGAAGAAATCCTTAGGCTCAATGGGTGAATCGGCGCAATCCCAGTTGATAGTATCTTTGTTAAGATTCAACAGTTTGGATGGATCTACTAGATTACGGAGTGGAGTGGTCAAATCAATGGAGACCATGTTTATGGAATGGAATTGATCTCCAGGATTACATGGACCAACCTCTACAAAATTTGCGTAATCCTCATACCCATGATCTGGCTCTAATGGCACAAGCACAAAGGGATATTCCTTGTGAGGAATATGAATAATCAGATCCTCCCTATGCACTGCATGCAAAATAGGATCATTTGGTTCATGGAGTTGCATGTAGGTCAGTGGAAGAGGATTAACCAACTGATGGATTTGATCCAAGTTTAACCATCTTGCTCTCAGATACGGACCAATATGTAGCTATCAATAGACCTCATCAATGTCGATGGTTTGATGATGGTAATGCAAATAAGGAGAACCAAGGTAGGCCCTCTCTAACTCATCTTCTTCATCACTGTCATAATAGAATCCTTCATTCACCCCCACTCCCAAAGGGTGCTCCTCCAAATGAGACCATATGAATATTACTTCTTGTATGTTGTCATCGCTATCCAAAAAAATTAGATAATTATACCTCATGTACGTCGCTGTCGAGAAAACTAGATCAATCTCTTCCCTTGAATGATCAACATTGGGAAGGATCTCTTTGGTTACCTATACCGACTCAATAGGCAATAGGTAACGTGCATGCTAGGGCCTCTCATAGGCTCATTCAACTTCATCCTTAGATTCATCATCGTTTGAGGATTCTTTGTCTGCATCATAACCTGGTCCACTCATATCGGAGGTGGACTTCACTCCATCTTTGTTATAAAGATCTCCTAGCTCGAGATCACCTACATTAATGGGGTTATGCCCCTACATGTCTATGTCATTGACTACATCATGGGTTTGGTATCCCAAGTGATCTCTGGGGTTCATTTTAATCTCGGTCTACTCAAGGAGCCCTTCACGATGATCTTCAAGTGGCTCAGTGGTGATGACAAATATCATAGGGTGATTCCTCTATAATTTGGAAGGATCCGGATGATATGGATTAAAATCCACATCATCCGCCATACTGAGGTACAAATTATCTAGGGATGCTATGAGCAAATTGTCCTACCCTCGTATCTATAACCCTAAGCTAAACCTATCAGTGACTAACTAATAACGAGGTTCCAATGGAGTCCTCCATCCTTGTTCAAAGAGACCAAGGTCATATCCATGCCAATGATATAGCTCAAAAATATGCATGGCATACTTCGGATTGGATAGATAACGAATGTTTACCATGAAAGGTTCTTCATCATATTCATCCATGGGCTCTCACGTTGGAAGATTTTCTAGCCCCGCATATATAAAATTAGTTTGGTTAGGTGGCTTGCCCAATGGAACCACCAATCCAACCGGGTAACAATGAGTGGATGGTCAATCCATCTCTTGCACAGTCTTTAGAATTGATCCAAAGGTCACGTTCTGCACAAGGAACTCACCTAATCCAGTGTTAGCAATATGTACCATCACTCATGGTGACCGTGCTGAAGATGTAGGCAAGGCAAGCTGAGGTGCCTCCTCGGATTTGTCTTGGGGTTCCTCAACTTCCATAGGAATGGGAACCTCCTCAATGATTGTCTTGGGCTCATGCTCTATCTCTTTCTCACCCATTTTCATCTTCAACTTCCTGTCATCTCGATGCATGACTTATACCAAGGGTTTTAAGTAAGTGGTAGTGGTGTGCTCCGATATGTGTGACACATATGGAATTGGTTGAGCTTGCACTACTGGTTTACCTCCTAGTTTCTTTATTGGCGATGACAGTCGAACATCCAGGTGTGTTGACGAGAGTATGAAACCCCTAGGAAAATCTGCTATGTTCACAAACTTAAATGGTTCTTCGTTCAATGCCACTATGTGAACCAGTCTCTCGTGAAAATATTTCACGCACTAATGTAGTATCGAGGGGACACAACGCATTTCATGAATCCAAGGCCTAACGAGTAATATGTTGTACTGCATGGTCTCTTCTATCACATGACACATTATTTAAATGGTCTTCAAACCTACCTGCACGGGTAGGATAATTGTGCTGATAGTCTAACATAGTGAATCATGAAACACTCTCAATGTAAATGTAGTTGGCACAATGTGTGATTTAGGTAGCTTCAAATGACTCAGATTCTTGGCAGTTATTATTTTGATCGATGAGCTAGTATCGATCAAGACCCTTTTAAATGGCATGTTATTAACACATGCAATTATGGGCAATGGCGGGTCAGCCGTATTTATAGAAATCGTCCTTATCTCATGATCGTAAAATTGGATCATAGGTTCCTGGCACTACTGTACATGTACCATAAATTTAGTAAATGTTTGTGCATCCTGGGACTATACTTCAATGGACCTCAAAATGTCCATAAGAGTCTCCCTGTGCCTCGGGGACTACTGTATTAACTCATATATCGATAACTTCGTAGGATTTGTCTACAAGTTTTGGACCAACATGCTCCTTATGGTCACCACCTATCTTGTTGGTGGGCCTGGAATATTTTGTTTCAACCGTTGATTCAGCATGGCTTGTATTTGAAATGGAGCACGAGGTTGATTCTATTGTTCATAACTCCCGTGCCTAGTGTCAACATTGACCATGCCTACAAACCCTTGGGTAGGTGGTTCGACTCACACCTGGTTGACTTGGCCAACATTGTTTCGAGGTGCCTCATGATTTGGCAAGGGGTTTTTGTAAATCCCCATATTCTGATTATCGGGCACCTACGGGTTGTGCGGCACTACAATCCAACCTTTGTCAATCATATTTTGCACCATGTGTTTGAAATACTAGCACACCTCGATGTCATGGCCTTTTATTCAATGAAAAATGCAAAATAGATCCACTTGGTACCCCTTTGTTTTGGGTTGATTGAGGTCTACAATCTTGACTTCAGGTAATATAATCACCTTGGCCTCGCATAGTTGATGGAAAATCGATGTCAACGATTTCGTCAATGGTGTGAACTAGTGAGGAAGGTGCTAATATTTGTTCTTGCCCTTATAATTTTTTTTGTGCTTGTAATATTGTCCACCGTGATCGCCTTCTAATCCAACCAAAAAGTGTGCACCCATCTACTGTACTATGTCGTATTCATTCATTCAAAGCATAAATTGACAATATTGCATAGATTCAATGAAATAGACTTTCTTGTATTAATATTTATAAATAATCTCGATTACAATCATGCCCCTCTTAGGGTTACCCAAATGATGATATGATTAATACAATGCCAATGTCCTCAACAAGGTAGGCACACAAATAATGCTTTTCACTTGGTCACAAAATGCTCTAGGGTGTATGTGCTCTCTTCTTCACATTGAGAAAGGAACTTGATGATTGGTTATCCTTTGAAATTGTTCCCTACGGTAAAGAAACAACATAGAAGTGTAAAAAATATAGGAAGCCTCTCATGATGAGGCCCTTTTAGTAAAATTTGATAAAGACACCATTAAACATGCATAATCAAGAAAACATGAAAAGTGCTTCTAAACTATGTAGATTGAATCAAGATTCATATAATAGCGTAAAGAAAGACAACAGATACACTATGCATGGATCAAATGGATAAGATAAAGCATAAACATGCATAAAGAATCCATTTAGGTCCTAATTGAAGCATAACATAAAGAAACTAATCTAACCTAATTCTACCAGTCAAAATTCTACTAAACTACAATTAAAATGTGAAAATAGCTAATCTAAGCTAATTAACCAGACAAAAATGAAAATGGGAAGGTGGTAATACCTCTACTGTAAATCATAGCTTTGGTGAGCGGTTTGCATTGTAAACCACAGTTGAAATCCATGGTTAGCACTCTGATAGGTTTACCCTCAACTCCAAGGGAAATGGGCTTTACCTCCTTGTCTAATTGATGTTCAAGGGTCGCCTTCGGTGTCCTTCTAATATTCTTGGTGGTTGAATTTCTATGATGGACCTTCATTTTCCCAGATTTGCATTTCTTGGTTCTTCTAGGCTCCTAGAACTTCCATGGCAAATTGATCTTTGGGTGAATAGCAAAGTGGCCTTCTCCAATGCATGAATTCAATATGCAATTCGATAGGGCTTCGCTGCTCGCTTGATCAATTAACTCTCTATCTTCTCTCCCCATTTGGAGGGGGTATTTATAGGATGCCCTAGGACTAGGGGTGGCTTCATGGAGAAGCCAAGATCAATAAGAGGTGGTTAGGACAGTTGGAATGGAAGCCTCTAGAATCTTTCGTCCATTAACTACCTTCTTCTAGATCAAATGGCCATTCAAACCGATTTGGCTCAGATTGAAGGCCAACTGAACTTTAGTTAAAACCACAGGTTACAGCTATGGTCTAGACTATAAACCATAGGTCTCATCCATGGTTTATCCTGCAAACCATAAGTTTGGGTTGTGGTTTAGACTGATTAGGCCAAGGAGCCCAAATTGAGTGGTTAGAACCACTGCTCTATCTTGGATTCTATCTAAGATCCTCCATATGGTTTTCTAGCATGTCCATATGAGTAGTCACCCTCGACATGATGCATTTTAGGTGTCTACACATGCCCTTCATACATGTACTTCAGACACTGGTGCATGATTTATGGGACACACTTCATGTTCCTAATCTAGGGTCTGCCTAGCTAGATTTTATATGCCATATCACCCTCTATTATGTGGCACAATATCATAATCGTCTTTTGCCCAACTTGAATGGGCAAGGCAATCATTCCAACTATCGAGCATATAGCATAATTAAATGCTCATAGGGTGTATGTGGATGCAACGATGTGTGCTATAGGTAGTTTGAGGTGCTCTAGTGCCATTGTAGTAATGATATTAGTGGATGAACCAATGTCTATCAGGACCCTCTTGAATGGGGTTCCATTCACACATGCAATGATGTGTAAAGGTGGATCCACCATGTCAATGGGGACTAGACTTAGCTCATCTTCCCTGAACATGATGACGGGCTCGATGCATTGGCATACATGCCCCATGAAATTATTGAAAGAATTAGCTTCTTGGGGATGCAGCTCAATGGCTTTCAAAATCTCCATCAGGGCCTCCCTGTGAGGCTGTGACTTCTTGATGAGCTCGTATATGGAGAACCTAGCTGATTTGGTCTCAAAATTTGAGTGAGTTTGGTCTGAATCATGGCCATAGGCCTAGGCAGGGGAGTCTGCACTGATGGTGGTGCAACTTTTGAAGTTGATGGAATATCGTTCGAAGCCACAGGGGCTACGGTTGGACTTGGGTACTTCTTGTTATGTGTCACAATGCTCACCATGCCCATAAATCCTTGCTTGGGATAGGCCTGATGGACCTCGTTTACTTGGGTTGTGGGCTTAGCCTACCCTCCATGGGTTAGCAAGGGATATTTGAAGATCTTCATCTATTGGTTGTTTAGCACCACGGGGTTATCTACCATGAGAGACTTGTTGCCGATCAGGTCCTGCACCAAGTTATTGAACTTGTAGCATTAGAATATGTCATGACCCTTCTACTAGTGGTACTTGCAATACAAGTATTCTTGGTAGCCTTTGTTATTTGGTGCATTAAGATCCATAGGTCTACTCTCAGGTAGGTGGACCAAACTTGCCACATAGAGGTGGTCAAAAAATGAATCCATAGATTCTGTTATGGGCGTAAATTATCGCTTGGTGTGGCACTGTTGATTCTGCCCTTGTTTCTAGTTTTATTTCTCATAGTTTGTAGGGGTTGTGGCATGATACTCTAAATTTTGAGGCTACTATTTTTGTGCCAGCCCTGGAACACTAATGGCAACTAGATTGATCAAGGCAGGTTTCAGTTACGCTGTGTTGGTTTTTGTGGTCTTGGTCCACTCCTTGCAAGGTTTTGCAATCTCACCATCTTGGATCTTGATTTCTTTGATAATCATAGCTTGCGCTAAGGTGTCCTAAAGAGTGGCATATTTTTGGAGTTGTAAAAGTGAGTATATTGGTCTCAAGCAACTCTTAGTAAACATTTGGGTTAACTCCGATGCAAGGAGTAGATAGGGCACTTTTGAAAGCATAGCCCTCCATCTGTTTATATAGTTGTTAACTGACTCATCGTCATACTGCTTGAGATCGGCCAAGTCAACAAGTTTTGCCTTCCTCTTGGTATTAAAGGTGAAACATTCTAGGAACACATCCATGAGCTGGTCCAAGTTATGGATGCTATGCTTAAAGAGCTGTGTGAACCAATCGAAGGTGGGGCCTATGCGGGTGGTCACAAATGTTCTTAGAAGTAAGGCATCATGGTCCTAAATACCAAAAACATTGGCTCAGGAAATGGGTAACATTCTCCTGTGCATCCTCTTCCCCCTTGAATATAGCCAATTGAGGTATCTTGAATTGTTCAGGGTAGGGAGACATAGGAACGTATGGATGCACAGGGTGACTACAGAGCTAACATAACATAGGCTTTTGGGGCCCAGAGGTTCTATTATTGACTAACTTGAGATGCTCTAGTAGTGCCTTGTAGGCATTGGAGGACTTGATCTCCTCCTCTTTGTCATGTTACTATGGTGGGTTGTGAGGAACATGAGGCCTATTGTGGGGTGGTTGTAGAACAACATCCCTACCTTGATATGGTGCTTCTACGTGCTCTTCTTCTAGATCATATCCATCATACACCTCGTAAGGCATCTCTGGAGCTGGTCAATAAACCTGTGTGGCTGCCCATGGAGGGTGCCCTACATCAGTCCTAGGAGTCAAATCCCAATCAGACTAGGGAGTTCTGTGAGGCAATCTTCTATAAGGTCTAGGTGAACTCTCTATGACTAGGGGTTGCCTTCAATAGGTCTCTACCCTATGAGTGCTTGGGATTGAAACTTGCTCATGTAGGGTCTTTTGGAATAGATCATTAGTTTGACATTGAATACGTTCTTTCTCGAGCTGATCCAGGCAGTCTAGTTTCTATTTATCATGCCAAAGCTATTTGAATTGAGCTTGGCATTATGCGTATATGGAAACCACCTGTTGGACTTGTTTTGTTGTTCAGGTTCCAGGTGTCCTATATGGTTCCCCTCGATATCTTTCTCAGTCATGATGATCTAAGACCTCTATAATGTGCTTCCCTTTGTCGAGGTCGGCAGAGTTGACCTACGACTTTGGTCGAGGCAGGTGCTCCTGATACTCAGGTGGTGCAGAGGTGCAACACCCCCGTGTAGTGACTTGTTCTTAATAAATGTCATGTATTTCCTCATATATTCCCTCATGAACGAGGAAATGCAGGGCTGAATTAGATCACCCTGCATGATGAGCCTCATACTCATCCTAATATCTAGGCTCTCTAGTCCTAATTAGGCGGCGTAAGGGTAAGATGTGGTCATCATGTCCCACCCAATGATCATTAGAGGGATATGGTCCTTGAGTGGGCACCTCTACTTTGACAGGCACACGAATGCATGGTACTGTGCTATCTCTATGTGCCTCTTCGTTCACTAGCCAGTCATCATCAAAATGAGTGTTTGACGTGTCCATATAATGGGAGCAATCTCCCTAGGTTGGCTCTTGGCACACGGATATCCTATCTAGGGGTATCTTGGAGATCTTGCTTTGTCCTAGCTATCCATGGACTGGGGTGAGTGTCAGCCCTCCAAGGTGGTATGACCAAATCTCAAGGACTATAACAGAGATGACTTGTATCTCCATGTACACTCTCCGCAGTGTTTGCACTTGATTGGTCTTGGCTGCAGGTGAAAACCATCGTAAAAATTTTTATAAAATGTTTTAATGTTTATATTCCTTAAAATTTTTATGAAATAGTATGCCAAAAGGGAAACACATAATCAAACATATGTTTATCTTTGTTAATAGATTAAATGTGTATCCTAAAAACTGGTTTTAGTGTGTTTCAATTTTGTTGTAAAGAGACCATGTGTCCCATGTTTGATAGTTGTTGAATAATATTCTCAAGTTAAAATGAATTTCACATGTATACTCACATATCGACAACCTTGCTATGAACTCCAGGTTGCATTATCTCGCCTATGATGTGTGGTAATGAAGCCCACACATGGCCATGGAGCACAGGTCCTACTAGTTCCTCACCCAGTTCACCCGCAATCTACGATACACCTCCCCGAAGTACGATGCATGCTATAACCCATGGGTTGTGACAGATATTGTAATCGGCCTTAGCAATATGGATCAAGTTCATGGAATTTTAGCCAAGTGTATGGAGCCAAGTGTATGGAGATGAAACCCACCATCACTTGTGCTCTACCAACAGTTGGGGATGAAGTCCAACTCGTTAGTGTTTAAGTGGATCATGGTGCGTGTGATTCCTTTTAATCCAAAAGAAAATAAACAAGAGATCATTCAATGATTTTTTTTTTTTACTAAATGCAAGCTTAAAGGCAACATTTTACTTTCATAATATGGAAATATGAAATATAAAATCCACTACACTAAGCATAGGAAAGCAACCCTAAATGAATACCCACCAATGGATGAGTGACAAGCAATCAGGCCAAAGGAGATGGAATCCTAATTATGATTTTCTACTCTATGCATTTTTTGAAAATTTTGCATTTTTCAAAATGAAGTTACGACAGTTTTCTACTTTCCTACTTAAGCACATAAAGCGAAAATGAACAAAAAACAGAGTTCTGTAAATGCAAAACAGGAAGAAAGTGTTTCAGATCCTACCTCTTCTCTGCCATTGTCTACTGGTTCTGAAACCCAACTAAAAAAACTTGTTGTTTTCTATTCACTCCAATGTGGGATGAATTTCAAGTCTGCATTCATCCCAGGGAGGTACAGATTTGAATCCATCCCAGGCCAACATGAATAGCAATCCCAAGTTCGCCTGGGTCTGGAGCGACTAAAACCTGCAACAAAAAAAGGTCAAAATTGAGTCAACAAATCACCTAAAAAAAAGGTACTGGGTCCCACCATTATCACCACTATATAAATGGAAAAATGGTGCACCTCAACCGAAGCAACATAATTTGTAAATGCATGTTAAGTCCTATGAAAGCAAATTATGAAGCATGCAAAGTAAATAACAATGCATGACAAGAAATAAAGTGAAATGGGGCGTTCTCCTTATCAAATAATATCAAATTCAATTACAATACCTCCCTTTGAGGACTTGAATCACTTCATATAATATTTTACAAAAATATATCCAAGAGATATCAATATCCCAAAGAACGTGGTGCACATCCACTGTTCTTTCGCATGCCCACACTCGATGTGGGCAGGATCAATATCACTGTCACTTACATCAATGTAATAATTGTCCTCCTATGTCTTCTATTGTGTTTTAGCACCTCTATATACACACAGGAAAACAAAATAAGATCAAAAGCATCTATGTATGATTCTAAAACATGCAATCCCCACAGCCTGAAAAAGGTGCACATAAGGTAGAGGTATCAAACGTGCTCTAAACAAAAAAAAACTTGAAATTGATATGAAATATGTGATTTTGGGATGATACCACCTGATTTTGTAAGTTTTGGAATCCTAGTTGTTGTGTTCGATCCCATCGCACTTTGTGAACCTGCAAAAGGTAAATGAGAAATTTCTCTACCTAGACATGTTAGAAATAAATAATATTTGGTCAGTAAGCATAAAATGACATTTTAAGGAGACCCATGTCATCAAATTCCGGATATCCTACTCAAATTCTCCTACATGCAAAAGTGGGACCCACATACATGTAAATCATAAAATGGTGATATCTCGGCCTATACAAGTCAAAATGTAGTGAAATTTTAAATGTAGTATCCTAGAGACATATTTAAAATAGATAATTAAAAAATATCTTAAAATTATGCATAAATTTCTATTAATTTTGGAGTGGGATGAATTTGACTGTCACAAATTGGGGGCACCCAAGGGCAGGATACCCGCCAAAATATCCTAAATTTATACACCAATCCAATGTGGGTTGATGAAAAAATAGGGTAGAAGTATTTTAGGCAAATTATATGAGGTATTTGAACAATAAATTTGGTTTTTGGGGTCAAATTGCACCTTCTTTTGCCACCTAATAACCTCTCTTACTAATGAGAAATTATGGATGAAAATGACACAATAGATGTGAGTAAATAACTCACTAGCACTTAATTGTGATTCCTAGCAATGACCTCCTATGCGTGGATGAGAATGCCATCCAATTTATGGACCTAGGAGGTAAAATGTGCAAAAGGTATGCAACGACATGCAAGGCCAAAGGGGACATTTGTCCATCAGGGCGACATGCATTTGTGGGGGAAGAGAATATCCCTAAAATGGCCTCATTCATGGGGGCTATCTTAGGCATGCCCTAAGTTCTGACCCGTATGTCTCAAGGAGCAGGGCAACTGGTAATTTTTGGTGGCCACTTGTCTAGATTTGACTTTTTGCCAATAAAACCTGCTATTCACTCCACCTCGGTATGAATGCTATATTCACTCTAGGGTGGGACGAGTAAAAACTGCTATTCGTCCTGGGGTGGGATGAATAGGAACTGAGCCTCAAAAAGTCCCTAATTGGCCTAGGAATATTCCAAAACTATTTTTGGGGTGGTTAGAACATCTTCTTAACCTCTGAGGGCTGCCCTAAGGGCTTTGTGCATCAATTTTGTCAATGCCTTGATAGCATAATTGTATTGGTGTCTACAACTTGTAATTCAAGAAAAAAAAAAGCAAAAACTAGTGAAATATTTGCAAGATATGAGTCAAGGTCCAGTTGTGATCGCCACTGTAGTATACAAAAATCGTACACCTATGCAATTATATGAAATCAAATTGAACAACAAATCATGTAACCATCAAGATAAAGACAATAACTAAATAAATTGTGCCCTTCTCATTAATATTGAATCATGTCCATGAAAAGGAGGTTACAATGATATCCCTCTAAGGGATTAATACCAATTTGATACAATTTTACAATCAATATTTATAGTAGGTGTAACACGTAGAATAATTGCACCTTCAAAACGAATTGGGGAAGGAGTTTCTCGTGAAATCCACAAGGTATGATATGAATGTTATGAATATTTATGTTGATAGCTCTCGCAAAGACCTAAAATCCACACATAAAACACTCACAAGACATTAATAGAATTTTTAGAGCCTTTCATGATGAATAAAATGAAATAAAATACTAAAAACGTTAAACAAATGCATGATAAACTGAATTGAACTATGTTAGAAAGCAAATTAACTACTGCTAAACCTACTGCTATTAAGAAAAATAGTAAAATAGATATCTTCGGGAGGTCATCCAAAGGTAGATCAATTTGGCCTACTGGTCATCCATAAGTAAGGCAACAGTGCCTGCAGGCCTCCTTAGGGTGAGATGGCACTAAAAAATAAAAGAATTCTTTGATGATCAATGTAGAAAATACCAGGATTAGTCTACCAAATTAATGTTCAAGGATTGTGCTTTTTTACGAACGGTTAAATTATAAAAATTGGAAAAAAATAAGGGTGTTGATGATGAAATAGTGTTGAATTTGGTCTTCAAGCTTTGAGACACTCCATCATTTCATTTGCAAGCTCCATGACTGAAATCTAGCAACACTTCATCGCTTATGAGAGGATAATCTCTCTAGTAAACAATCTAGTAGCACTTCATTATGGAGAATTATCAAGATGGTTTAATGAAGCCAAGGTATCTTCTTATAGATTTCCAAAATAGGAATCTTGGCTTGTGAGAGAAGCCAAGAATCAAGAAACAGTTGGGTTTAGGAAGACCAACCACCAATTCTAGAACCTTCTCGAGCTTGATAGTTGATGCTTATTTGTCCTGTAACTAATTTTTTTTTTAGCTTGAGAGCCTTATTTTGTTATAGGTGCAACCATCATAGGGTAGGGTGATCATGACTGTCGGTCATCCCAGGGTAGGATGTCCTTTAGAGGCCATCCCTAGGTAGGATGGTCTAGGCTGCAAAAAGGCAATTTGCCCTTGTTTGAGTGGTAAGAACCACTGTTAAGCCTTGGGTATGCCCAAGGTGGGTCATATGGCCTGAAAATATGTCCATATAGGTAATCTCCTCAAAATTGCGTGTTTTAGGTGTCTACATACACTTTACCAATTCATAGGTTTGTAATAAACCTATGTGTCTTCCTATCAAAGAGGAATGGAGCTCTTGGAGAATCTCATATTTAAGTATGGAGGAATATGGAATAATAATTTGATGCTTATAGTGGAGCTCTCCTTGTTTCCATGAATAATTGGGATGGTCCCTTGTTGTTGTCTATTGTTCTTGAATAATCTTGGCAAGTGTGGTGCTTTCCCACCATTCAAACTTAAGTTTATCTAATCAATTAGTCTTAGTAATAAACACTATATATAGGCGATCATATATTTCAAGCAACCTAGAAAGACCATTAGTAGCAAAATTCTCCTTCCCTATATGATCGCCTAGTCATATCCCAAGAGCTTAATGACCACTACTACTCAAGAGAAGAAATTTTCTGCTCCAAAAGATACTTAAGGTTATAATGATTGGTATTTATGATGAAGTGTTGCTCCAATAAGTATGGTTGCCAATGGAGGACAACAAATATGGTGGGCATCATATCCTTCTCATACATTTATTTGGAAAGGTTTAACCCTAAGAGGGCCTTGATTATGAAATAAAGTGGTCAACCTTATTGCATAAGTATTGCCCCCAATCCAACTCCTGAGGCATCACTTTCAATAACAAATATTTTGGAAAAAATTGGTATAGCTAGGATTGATGTATGACACATGGCATCCTTCAAATTCATAAAGGCTTTCTTAGCTACATTTTTCCATGTGAATACATCCTTATTAAGCATAGCTTTTAAAGGAGTTGCTATCTTCCCATATTACTTAATAAACTTCTAGTAATACCAATGAGACCAAGAAATCCCCAAAGGCTCCTCAATGTTTTGGGCTTGGGCCACTCCTTTATTGCCTTAATTTTACTTGTATCTAATAGGAAACCATCTTGGCCCATAACATGCCTCAAGTATTCTATTTTAGTTACCCCAAAGGTGCATTTATATTACTTGACATACAACTAGTTCTATTACATGAGATTCAAAACCTGATTAACATATTGTAGGTGCTTTTCCCATGTTCTATTGTATATCAATATGTCATCAAAAAATACCAATGCAAATTCTCAAAGGTAAGGTTTTAAAATCCAATTCATCAAGACTTGGAAATTTTATAGTGCATTGGTGAGGCCAAAAAGCATAACCAAGAACTCATAATACCCCTCATGGGTTCTAAAAGCTATTTTAGGAATGCCATCCTTGTGAACCTAAATTTGGTGATAGCCCTATTTGAGGTCCAACTTGGTAAAATACTAAGTACCATGCAACTTATCCAAAAAGTCATCAATCACTAGAATGGAAACCTTATCCTTGATAGTGATATGATTGAATTTATGAAATTTTATACACATTCACCATGATCCATCCTTCACCCATACCAATAAGACTAGAGTTGAAAATGGGTTTGTGCTTGGATAGATGAATCTTGCATCCAATAATTTCTTTACCAATTTCTTAATCACATTACTCTAGTATAGGTATACCTATATGGCCAAATGTTTTTAGGTTGAATCCTAGGAATTAAATTGATTATGTGATCTTCCTACCGACTAAGAGGTAGTTGTTTGTTTTTAAGGAAGACCTATTGATTCTTAATTAGGACTTCTGACAATTTTGAGGATATGCTCATCCTAAATAACACAATTGCATTTGATAAAATATTCCCATAATTGGTCGATGGTTCTTCTTAATTAGCCATTGCATCTAGTGGGATATTACAAGCTTGGGATTACCAATTTTCACACCCTAAATGGTATGAATTCTATTGTTGATAGTGAACTACATCCAAAGTTTTAAAAACTTCTAGGACACTATTCCCAATATTTGTAACCAAGGGGACCCCAATACCATATCGACTCCACCCAATGGGACTGTATAGAGATAAATTTAATAATTATAGTCACGAATGGATAGGTGAGCATTACGACACTTCCCAATACAAGTCATAATGTCCCCATTGGCGATTTTCACTTGGACTCATTCATGACCTTAAATGAAGTAATCAACCCATTTTGCCACAATTAGTTCAATAAAATTACAGTGCTACTAAAGTCCAATAGGATCAAAACTTTATATCCTTTGAGAAATCCTTGGACTATCATACACTATGGCGTGGATATCGTAGTTATGGCATTCAAAGAAATAGTGGTAATTTCTTCTTCCTAACTATCTATTGTAGGTTCTACATCCAGTGAATCTAGGTATTATACTAAATCCACAAATTCTTCCCATGTATCTATAGGAGAATCTAAAGGATTGCTCATATCTAAGAGGTAGAGGCATTGTATTTTGCATTTGTGTCCCATGGACCATTTTTTGTCATAAATAGTAGAGTCCCTTGGCTCTACAATTTGCCATCTCCTCAAGAGTTAACCTCTTAACCACTAGAGCTTTTGGAGCATTGTTATTGGTGGATGCAAAAGTTTTATTTTGAAATGTAGGGGGTCTATGAACCTTTCTTTGAGCATTCCATTTGTTATTTATAATTTTTTCTAGACCCATGGTTGTCATATAAGTGGTTGGCTTAAGCATTTGAACCTCAATCCTTATCTCATCCTTAAGTACACTAATAAAACAACTTTTGAAAAATTCATCAATAATGGCTTTAATTATATTGGCTAAATTCTCAAAAGTAGTGATATACTTGGGCACCATACTTGTTTGTCACAAATTAGTGAGTGCTTTAGTAAAGTCTTCAAACTTATATGGCCCAAACCGACTAAGGAGTTCTCTCTTGAAATATGTCCAACCAATATTGGGTATTTTTTTTCTCAACCATTGGTACCAATGCAGTGCTTCCAAATCAAAATGAAATGCAACTATAAAAATCCTTTAGTCAAAGGGATTTTCATGTAGCTCATACCATTGTTCAACCCTAATCAACCAACTCTATGGCTTTGTTCCATCAAAACTTGGAAAATCTATTTTAGGGATTCATGGAGTCATGCCTCTATTGGTTGAATATCATTGAGTGTTCTATTCATTAAAGACTCTAGAATAGCTAGGGCGATAAATTATTTTTCCCCTATGAGCATCTAGACTGTTCTCAAAAGACCCATTAAAATTTGGATTTCTATTCTTGAGCACCTCAATTTCCTGATCCATATGATCCACTTATGTTGGCAATCTACTAGCATGGTGACAAAAGAATATAATTGATCCTTAAGATCCATGATGGCATCTAGTTTGGAAATATTCTCCTCCATATTGTTTATTCTAGACTCCATTACTTGAAAACGTGTATTTGGGGACATTTACTAAAAATAGAAATGATATTTTTAGTAGTTACTATTTTTAGTAAGGGTCCCAAAAAGTGTATGGTGCTATATACCAATACAATCAACTCAATGAGATGATCGTAATGGACTATATCCCAAAATGACAATTTTTGGTAACCTAGACTACTATTTTTAGTAAGGGTTCGAAGATGTGTTTGGGTGCTATATATCAAAACAATAAACTCAATAAGAGAATAGTAATGAGTAGGGTTATATAGGGATGTATCCCCCATCCTGCGCATCCCTAGTATAAGGGGATGATGTTTCCCTGTTGTCCCCTTTTTAGGGTATGGCAGCGGCCCACAAGCAACCATCCTCGAGATGTCCCCTATGAGGAGACATCCCTGGGGATGCCTAGCAATCCTTAAGACTCTTGGGGGATGCCCAACTGTCCCCCTACCATCCCCAAAGATACCCAACCATCCTCAATGAATTGGTGTCTCTACCTCAATTAAAAAACAAAACTACAAGAGTCTTCTTCTGGACTTTCAAATATATCACCAAAATATATTTTTTTAATTTCAAAAGTATGTTCTTTTGGACTTTCTTGAGACTTTTAGAATTTTTTTTTTTTTATTTCAAAGTATGTTCTTCTAGACTTTCTTGAGACTTTTAGAATTGATTTTTTTAAATATATTTTTTTTAATTTCAAAACATTATATTATATTATATATAATAAAAATATAAATCTCCAAAATAAAATAATAAAAAATAGGTTGACTATTCTTTTTTTTGCTTGATAAAAAAGGGTTGTACTCGTGTCCCCCACCCTTAACAAATTACATATATCTTATTTAGAGCTTGATAATTTACAAATAGATACACTTCTCATCTCAATTGAGATGCTATAATTAGAAACCTGCATCATTTTACATAAAATGTCTGAATTCTTGATTTTCATTTTCTGGATCTTTTCAAATCTATATCAATACAATTACTCCAGAATTTAGCATCTTTCTTGACATTTTCTTATAGCAACCTTCACAATGCCAAAAATTCATCTCTACTATCTATGCCTTGCATCTTAGTAGATTAATATTTCCAAAACATCGCATTAACATAGTCTGCTTTACAAAATCCGGAATGCTAGTTTTCTTCCTACAACACAAGTGCAACCACAAAAATTATAATAAATAGTCTAAATGAACACACATTATTGTTACAAAATAAAATAGATATTACCAATAGAAAACATTAAAGTAAATCTTACACATTAATTGATTTAGGCAAATAAACAATATTTATTAGCTTCAACTAAACTTTCTACATCCTCTAACCATGGAAAGGAGATGTTAACTTCACGATACTCATCCAAAATACCTCTATTGGATAGCTTATCTGCACATTTGTTTCCTTTCCTTAATATATGTGTAAAGTTGATTTCTTCAAACTCTTTAGCAAGATCTTGAATTTCCACAATTATCTCTTGTATGTTCCATGGAGCCTTTGCTTTCCTCAAAATTGCATTTATTACTATGATAGAATCAGCTTCCATCCAAACTCTATTCCATTTTATTTGTTTACATATTTTTAACCCTTCTAAAGTTTCCCAAGCTTAAGCTTCATTATTTGTCTTATATCCACAATTGAAATCATAATGATACAAAACCTCTCCTCTATTATTTCTAATTATTCCTCCTACTCTTATTGGTACTAGGTTTCCTTTAAATGCTCCATCAAAATTTAACTTAACCCACTCCACATATGGTGGCTTCTACTTTATATTCTTTACATTATTTTTGCTTCTCCTGTACCCAACATCATAATTCCATTGAATGACTTGACTCCATCTATCAAGACTCTCTACTTCCAAATTAGGAATTGGGTGAGTTGATAGGGTTAGTTTAGACTCCTCGTTGGCTAAACATATCTTCTTTTCATTACCTCTAACCTGCTTTTCTTTCCTTTAAATGTTCTTCTATTTCTTTCTAGCGATATAGTCCAAAGTATTGTATCTTTTGATATATCCCATATTGTCTGTAAAGCCTCACTTTTATAAGTGCTTTGCCATTGCTTTAACCAATATTCAATTTTGCTATTCATCACCATGCATTTACCAAACATATTAAGAATCCATTACCATATATTCCATACTATTGAGCAATATCCCAAGAGATGGTCAATACTTTCCTCCTCCTTATTACAGAAAATAAATTTAGAGAGGCCATGAAAACCCCTTTTCATAAGGTTATCCCATGATAAAACTCTTCAATGACCTACTAG
The DNA here is from genome assembly GCA_028583015.1 of Wollemia nobilis. NCBI lineage: Eukaryota > Viridiplantae > Streptophyta > Pinopsida > Araucariales > Araucariaceae > Wollemia > Wollemia nobilis. Next base: position 3,879,302 of record JAQPPZ010001870.1, read on the forward strand.
CCAAACAAACATTTTGACTTTAGGAATGTTTGGGCTATTCCAATTATCTCTCCAAATTCTAGTGATATTATTATTGTGTTGGTGTTGAACATTATATCCACTTCTTGTTGTGTAATCTCTTGAGCTATTCAACTCACAAATCAATTTATCCTTGGCACCCCTCAAAATAATTACAGTTGTTATATTTCTACTCAATTGCCTACTAGCATCAATGTCTTGTATACTTGAAAAAATATTCTTTCCATTTGTATATTACTTCTCGATCCTTGTACAAAATGTTTGAAACCCTATCACTGAATTTATCTTGAAGCAATCTCATCCAAGGTTTTAAAACTAGATCTAAATTGAGTGGTTTTTTATCACACCAAGTATCCATCCAAATAGAAAAAATTTCTCCAATTTCCACCACCCATATTAAACCTTTAATCATAATATCAATAGATTTTTTAAACCATTCCAAAGAGCAGAACCATTTGGAAGAGAGAATGGAGTAAATATTAAACTTGGGTCATTGGGATCAACATACTTAGAATAATTCTTTCCCATTGTCTTTGACTCTGTACAATTTCCAGATAATGTTTCCTCTAAGATCTAAGTTTGCATTTGTAAGAGCTCTTAAACCAAGACCTCCCCTAGTTTTGTCATCACACAACTTGCTCCATTTCACCAAAGAAAATTTCCTTTTATCATGTAAAACTGACCATAAAAAGGATTGCATAATAAATATTAAAAATTTTTCAATTGATTTTGGCATAGAATACAAACACATAATATTTTGGAATGTCTTGTAAGACTGACTTAATTAACTGCACTCTTCATGCTAATGATAACCACATACCTTTACAATATGGGAGTTTATTTTGAAATTTACTAATAACTAGATTCCATTAATCTATCCTCATTCTCCCCTCAAATAAAGGCATCCCTAGATAAGTTGTTGGTAAATTTGCCACCTCCATTTGAAGCAACCTAAAAATCCTTGCTTTGATATTAACAAGAGTGTTAAGAAAGTAAATTTTGGATTTAGTCCTATTAATTATTTTCCCTGAAGCTCTTTCGTACTCTTTTAAAAATTTATTCAAAGCTCTGGCCTCATTTATCCTTGCACTTCCAAAAAGCGTTATATCATATACAAACTGTTGATGGGTGATGTTATTGATGTTATTACTAACCTTAGTCCACTATTAAACCCATATTTGTAAGCCATATTTAAGTTCCTACTCAAAAATTCTACCATAATAATGAAAAAATAAGGAGATAGAGTATCTCCTTGTATAAGGCCTCCTTGGCTTTAAAAAATTCTATCACTAACCCATTGACCAACACTGAACAAGAAACTATAAAGACACAAGCTTTAATCCATCTAACCCATTTCTTCCCAAAACCAAACTTATATAAAACTACAAAAAAAAATTCCATTTAACCCTATCATAGACTTTAATCATATCAAGTTTTAAGATCATAGCTTTCTCTTTTCTTGAAGCTATTGAATGTATAACTTCATGAGCTAATATGATCCCATCCCAATTTTTTCTCCCTTTCACAAAGCCTCCTTTCTCTTCTAAAATGATTTTATCTAAAAATGGCCTTAATCTATTCGTCATCACTTTGAAAATAATATTATAATCCATATTACATAGGCTTATGGTTCTAAAAGAATCAAACAATTCAACATCCTTCTTTATGGGAATCAGGGTAAGATAAGTTGCATTTATTTTATAAGGAATGTATTGTTTTACCCTATATTGTTCCACTACCACAAATAAAGAATCCTTCGCTATATCACAATTAAGTTGGTAAAAATCTTCAGAGAGCCCATCTGGACTAGGGGATTCATCCTTATTAAAAGATAAAAGAGCTAAATAAACTTCTAGAATAATAGGATCCATCAGATTCCTATTGTCTTCATTTATTATAACTAAAGGAACATATTGAAGAAGTTTATCATTAAGAACTATGGTCTCCTCTGAACCTAGAATATTATGATAAAATGACTTAGCCTCTTTACTAATATTACTCTGATCTTTAATCCAAATCCCTTCTATAGATTTAATTATACCAATTGTAGAAGAAGATATTTGTACTATAACCATCCTATGAAAAAAAAATTGTATTTTTATCTCCATATTTTAACCAATTCTATCTTTATTTTAATCTCTATAATTTCTCTTTCTTACTCAAAATATTATGATATTTACTAAGCAACACCCTATCCTCTGAGCTTGTATTATTTTCATCAAATTTTTGGAATTTTAAAATTTTATATTTTAGTTCTTCTTTCTTAGCAAAATGTTGCCAAAGGTGTTCTTGTTCCATTCTTTTAATCTAGATGTCATAGCTTTAATTTGATTTGGAAGAGTATACAACCCACCATTACCTAAATAATTCCATGTTTGAGCTATCATATCAATAAATTGAGGATGGTATTCCCACATCTTCTCATATTTAAAATATGATATTGTTTGAATCCACTAACCACCATTTTAACTCTTATTGGCCAGTGATCTGAACCAATCCTTGATAAGGTATTAATTTTAGCACAAGTTCCTTCATCTAGCCAATGATCTGAGAGAATGCATATATCTAATTTTCCACTATTAGGTTATGGTCTCTCCTATTGTAGGTCCAAGTATTGTTGTCTTCTTCAAACTCAACTTCCCATAGATTGTTTTTTTGAATAAAAGTTGAGAAATATTTCATACTTTTGGTAAATTTCCTAATTCTTCCAATTTTTTCATTCAGCTTGGTAATGGCATTAAAATATCCAATGATCATGAACTCGGTTTCTTGGTATTTACTTATCATAAATGCCTAAATCCCACTCTAAACTTCTAATCTACCTGAGTGAGTTCTAGGATCATACACATTGATAAGGATGAAGATAATATCAACAAAGTAGCAAGTGATTAAAGGGGCTATCCAATGCCTAGTTTTATGAATGGTTACACAAGAGGTTCTATAAATATTCCAACAAGTTAGAATTCCCCCTGTTGCTCCTTCAGAATCCATAGCATCCCATTCACATATTTCCTAAATTGCTTTCATAGTTTCTAAAACTTCTTATTTTGTCAATTTAGTTTCTTAGATACAGAGAATATCAAGCTACTTACACATAGGTCCCTAATACACCTATACTTTGAGGGGTCATTAGCACCCCTTATATTCTAGGATATGATAATCATGTCTCATTAGGGGATTTTGGCCCCTCTTGTGTATTACCAATATCATTTTGTTGTTTTCTAAAGATAATTTCAACCAACTTAGTTTGTGTTCCTTTATCTATGTTAGCTCTTGCTTCTCTAGATATTGCTTGATAATTTGAGGGTTTTCCTCTTTTTTCCTTGCCTATATTAGGAGTAGGTATTATTATTCTATTCCTCAATATTCTTTCATCATTTTTTTCAGCAAATGTATCCTCTCTTGGCTCTATTATAGAAGATTTTGACTTATCTTTCTCATTTTTTGGTATTTCCTAATTAATGGTAGAGGTATTACCTTCTAAAACTTCATTTTCTTTACCAACTATTTTATCCTGAATGGTGCATGGTACTTCAAGAGAGTCTTCAAAATATAATGAAATACATTCCTTGGGTTCGTCTAGAATTTTCTTCCTTGAATTAGGATCATATTGAATAGACAATTCCTTGCTGATATGTTAAAATTGTTGTCCTGTGTCCTCTAAGTTTTGATCTATTTTTTCTTCATAGGCTAAAGCCTCAAAAGAATTAGAATTTCTTCTAGTACCTTTTTTTATTGGTCTTCACTGTTCATTTTCTTTTATTTTTCTAGATCTATTTTTTGGAAGTTGAAAACCATCTTTATCCATAACCATTTGTAAATTTCTCTTACGATTTTCTACAAATGATTCTTATGGGCTCTTCTTAGGGTATGATATCTCAATATGCCCCACATCATGACATATTATACATCTAAAAGATAAATTTTCATAATCTATAGTTTGAGTCCACATATTATCCCCATAATTAAGAATGACTAATTATGGTAAAGCTTTACTTATAACAATCATGACGAATATTCGAACATAAATAGCCAAAAATCCATATTTTATTGTATCTAAAATCTCAAGGAATTATCCTAGAGTGTTGCCTATTTCCTTGAAGGTATCTATTTTCCAAAATTCAATGGGTAATCCAAACATCCTAACCTAGACTGGTACTAGGGATAGATTTACATTTTCAGGTGAAAATCCTTCATACCAACGAGTAAGGAAGAGCCATGCTCTTCCCATAAACCAAGGACCCCATTTTAGGATTCTTTCTCTTTCTTACCTAGAAGAAAAAATGGATAGGAAGAAACCTTTGGGAAGAAATGATAGAATCACTCCTGGAGACTTCCAACTCTTATCAATCCATTTTCTCAAAGCTGAATCCCTTGGCCAATCAATACCCATTGAAGTTACCAAAAACTACCCTATCTTGGAGCAATGAGGATCTATTTTAGGCGTACTCACTAACATATACCACTAGGGACAATTCTAAGGATTTAAATATAAATCAATCCATGTAAATTAAACTAAAACTCAAAATCTATTGAAATTTATTTGAAATTTCTATCACAAATATAATATTTGATAAAAACTTTATAAAAAATTCATTCACAATTTCTAAGATAAAGAAAGGGAAAAATAACTTAGCTGAAAAATTCTTTATCTAGATAGAATGTCTTGCCTCGCTGAAGTCCTATCCCTTCATTGTTCTTCCCATTGTTCAAACCCTAGTTGGAAAATATTTGCAATTTCATTTTTGCAATTTGAAAAATTGTCACTGCCCTTGTTTTGAATGGTTGACTTCACATGATCATATCTCCCTTAATATTACTTGGATTTCTGCATATGACCACTCATTTTAAAGCTATTCAAATTCTACACAAGTTGGTCCAAGAATCAGCTAAATCAGATAACATGTTACAAATATATGGCTCCTAAAGAATGAGATGTTCTTCAAAAAAACCCTAATCCTTTGCACTTTGCAATTTTGCTTTTCACGATTTGAAAAATCATCACTATACTTGTTCTGAATGGTTGAATTCATAGAGTTGTATCTCCCCCAATATTTCTTGGATTTTCCACTCATTTTAAAGCTATTCAAATTTTACAAAATTTTGGCCAAGAATCAGTTGAATCGGATAACTCTTTGCAAAGATATGGCTCCTAAAATATGAGATATTTTTCAATAAAAAACCCTAATCCTTCGCACTTTGCAATTTTGTTTTTCCACAAAGATATAATATTTTTAATTAGGTTGACTATTCTTATTATACTATAATTATTATTATTAATTTTATTTTCTACCTAAATAGATTTAAAGAAGTATGTTGTATAGAGTATAATTCTAATATTTTATCAAACTTATAATAAATGTATATATGTTTTTAATTATTTTATTTTTTAATATTTTAATACTATTATACTTGTCATCCCTCCTTTCCATCCCTGATCCATTTCCTAAAATTGGCCTATCATCCTCCGTCATCCCCAAAACACTTCCTCTCGTACCCCCGTCCCTCCATTAGGGACTTTTAGACTGTGTGTCTACTCCCAAACTCAAAATTTCACTTTTTCTATTTTGTAAGCTCTGTTGTTGAAATGGTGAACAGAGAAGCAATGGATTCTAGGTTAGGGTTTAAGTAATCTTCATAGCTTTTTATTTTACCATAGTGATGAACGATAGTCCTTGGAACAATATTTCAAGCTACTATCCAAGGAGGATTCCACACATACACTTGAGCACACTACTTACCTCTCTAACAGTATGAGAGAGTAATCTTGTTGAGTATAATTCTCAATGGACTATGAATTTAACACAACTGACTAGTTTTCTATATATGAAGGTTTGGTTAGGGGTTCCTATAGGGATCTTCCAAGATACCTAAAGATGTATGGGAGATCAAATATATGTATGGGTATTGTTTGAGGCCTGGGTATAAGCCTGATTGCCTCTCACTTCACTAGATGCTTTATGGAAAATCTAGCTTAGCCAATAACAATAACTCCTTCCTATTATTTTAAAATGATCGAAACATCATTTCTAACCTACAGACCTAGGATAAACAAAAAAAAATTCTCATAGCAAAAGGTTACCAAACCTCGAAAAAGGCTCTAATACCACTTGTAATGCACCTCTTCTATTCATGTCAATATTTCATTTAAAATCCTTAATGCAGACTTGAACTAAGATAAAAAATTCAATGCTAAAGAAAATATAACCATGATTCACAAAATATTAATGAAAGCAAATATTTATTATGATAACAAAAATATACATGCATGAATCATAAAAACAATAATTGTAGGAATTCAAATTGAGAAATGTTACTATCGTTGGCCTCTTCAAAGGGGTAACCTCTTTACAAAATATGTAAATTCTTCTCTAACCCATGAGAGTTACATCCTCCTAATTTTAAAATATTTACAAGAATATATACTAAGATCTTATAACAATATTCTATGGCATCCTATTCTGATATTATTCTATGAAAATATTTCTTTTTATATTCATGACTTCCCTAATTTATGATAGTTACATTCATAATACCAATGGTTATATTCATAATTCTATGACAACACACACTCTCAACTTAACACGTAGCTCATTTCTAACTAAATACATGGTCCACCTTATTACAATAACATATACCCCAATGTATTACAAGTGCCAGGTATATAACAGTCAGCTATTTTCCTTTAGATCCCTTATCTATAAAGGACACATTTGTACACAAGTGATATGAATTTTTAGCTATATTAACTCTTTATTATAAATATTCAAATTTTATATTATTTATTATTAAAACTGCTTTTCTTTTGTTTTTTATAATTGTAAGTCAAAATAATAATTTAAATTTTAGGTTATTTATTATTTAAGTTATTTTTTCCTTTTATTTTCTATTATCATAAGACAAAGTAACACCTTGAAATAATAGCATCACAAATCCGCAATTGATATGTTTCACTATATTTAACCCTCAAAGAATATTATTTTGTTAGTTTCACCTCTCATTATAAATGATCACAAGGAAAGGCATTGAAAACATGCAACATTATTTTGCTGGCTTTTCTTTTAAAAGATGTTATGCATGCACATGGTACTCGCTTTGAACAAACTCAAACCCAAACTTCTACCAAATGAATTAAATGTAATTAATTATCTATATTTCTTTGGGGTCCATTGCGAGGAACCTTGTCATACAATTACTTGGAGCTTGTAGTCTAGGTACAAATAGACAACATTGCCCTAAGTGAAGCCAAATCTATGAAACCAGTACATCAAGATAAAAAAGACAATATGTGAACTAAAATTTGTTTAATGCACCCTAGCTATGGGATAAGGTTTTCCAATTTACAACCAAACACTATGAATGAAGAACCTTTAAAAAATAGCTCATATGCCCTATAATATCACATGAATTCAATATTGCTTTTGTGAGACAATAGAAAAATATTATGTTAACATGACAATTTGGAATAGTACAATACTTTTAATATAATTGATATTTATATTTTTAAAATAGAAATTAATAAATATTATTTAAATTGAATTATAATAAATTTTATACCATTTTTTAGATTCTAAAAATAATAATATACATATATTTAAAATATATATAGTTTAACTACTTGAATATTTAAAATAATAGCAATCTTGTAAGGGTGACCTCTCTATAATTCTAGGGTAACTTTAATTAGGGAGAAGATATATATGTTTTAATTTGCATATGTTAATTAAAATAAATTTTAAATTAATAAAAGATAAAAGTAGTTTTTAATGTCTATGAGGCCATAGGTTATATAGGAAGATCCTCAAAAATGATCTCCTAGGCCTCTTTAGAGTTTCAATGTCTTCATCAATAATAAGTTGCAATATAAATTAAAAAAAAAAAAAATTTAAAAAAAGTTATAACCTAGAATTTTATTTTTAATGGTCTCTTCTTATTACATCATCACCATATAGTGGTAATACAATAGCTTAACAACTCTCTCTTTATATATATATATATATATATATATATATATATATATATATTGATGGTAAAGAAGGGGATTGAAAGGGCATCGTCCCTTTTACAAAACATGTTCAAAAATTTTACATTCTAGTCTCACCATGCAAGACAATAACTGGAATAAAATAACAACTAAAAATAAAAATAGCTATAAGACACCTTTTGTGAAGGATAATGTGATTATTGGAACAAATTATTTTAGCTGTCTACAAGATTTTAAAAATGAAACAACCCAAGTGGATGGTTTTGGTGAATATAGTGAGGTAAATTGTGAACCCCCCTTTGATGAACCAATTAAAATAGAAGGAAACAAAGTAGATCTAAGTACAAGTGGAGGAATAAAGCCAACACATCATACCTTGGGTGGAGTGGATTCAAACCTTGTAAAACATTGATGGGAAAATTATTGAGTTGGTCCAAGTAAGTCTAGTTCATGCTTCTACCCAATGCCTTACAGGGGGGCCATTTTGTTTTAGCCCACACACCATTGTAAAAGCCTCAATTTCTATAATATATTTCCCTCTACCTCTATTCCCATGAATTCTAACTTATCTAATATCCTATCTACCTGTAACTTTAGTAATTTGGATCAAGAAATCATCCTTCCAGGTGGTGAAATATTCAACCTCCACCTCTATATTCACCAAGATATCAAAAAATGTGTTCCCTTCAAGATATACATGATTTAACTAAAAAAATTGAAGACAACATAAGATTTATTTTGTTTCACTAGTCATATCCTTAATACTCCATCTAACTTCCTTGTTGCCTTTCATAATGTTGATCAAATTAAATGAATACCCTTATACTATGATGTTCTTATAATTAATATTGCTCATCAATTTAGGTCCTACGTAAAAGGCCCAGGTATTTGCAAAATGATTTGATTGAATTCTAAGAGGCTTAGAAAAAACCAGTAGGATCTTACCATTTGATTCTCTAAAGAGCACTCCAGCCCCTGCTCACCTTGGATTTCCTTTTGTTGCACTATCTACAATAATTTTTATCCAACCATGGGGTGGGGATATCCATTTGGTATCACATTTATAACCTCTTAATATCTTTTCAAGGTGTAGAGGTAGAAGGTGGCATCTTAGAGCAATTGTTTTTTCCTCTTTATTTTCTAAAATCTCATTAAAATTGAGGATTCTTATATTTTCTATTGTTGCACTCAGAATACAAAGATCCATAGAAGATGCTTCCCTTTTCGTGTCTTTAAATATTTTATTATTGTGCTCCTTCCATATTCCTAATTAAAATGAGGGAGGCAAAAATTTCATATAGTAAGCCTTTATCTTAAATAATGACTCCTACTGTAGACACAAATCTACCATACTATTTGCATAAATCTAGAAGACACAAAGATGGCTCATCAAGTCACCCAGTATTTGTTAGGAGAAGGAGCATATAAGGAATAGATGATGCACTGATTCCCAAATTTACTCACACAAGAAACATCTATTCACTACAGGAATACACATTTTATGGATATTATCTATCATCAAAATCTTGTTTTCAACCTCCAACCAAAAAAATAAGGCTACCTTCGATAAAAGGCATTTGATCCAGATTTTGGAAACCAAAATCCATCCTCTTCCTTCCTACTTTAGCATGTGATACCCTAATTTGGTAGAGTAATAACCTTTTTCATCTCCTTTTCATTTGATAAAATTAGTAGATCTAATGTTAACTCAAAGTATTCAATTGGAGGAGTCTTTGCAACTTCTTGACCATTGATAACATATGACTCCAAACCTAGGATACCTAAGTCCTTCCACATTTTACCATCATCTCTAACTAACATGTAATCAGCCACAACATTCCCAAATCTATAAGAGAAGGTTGGTTCAAGAATATTTACCTTTGGATCCTCTATCAAAGGCACATCTTTTAGCCATCTATCCTTCCAAAAATTGATCAATCGTCCATCACCAATACATCATTGGGGACACTTCAAGAGAAGAGATCTAAATTTTACCAAATTTTTCTAGGAATAAGAAACTTTTGGTAAATTTTTTATGTGGAGAAAGTTGCTCATATTTCTCAAGTATTTAGCTTTGAGGATTTTTATCCAATCTAATTGATCATTCTTCAATATTTTCTAGCCTATTTTTCCCATCAACACTTCATTCATCTACTTTATTCTTCTAAATAGCAACCCCCCCACTTATTTCCTTGAGCATATCTGATCCCATGCCACTAGAGAAAAACACTTTCTTTCTTTCAAACTAGACCATAGGAAATATCTCTAGATTTGTTCCATTCTAAATTGATTTTAGTTGGAACTTTAAAGAGAGATAAAGTAAATGGAGATACTTTGGAGGGTATATTTGACTAATTGAGCTTTACCTGCTTGGCTAAGGAGGCTTCCTTTCTAGCCATATGGTTTTTTAGCAAACCTATCAATTATTGGATTTCATAAGCTCATATTCATCCTTCCTTTGAATAATAACATTCCCAAGTGATGTGGATCAGCTAATTCTGATTGAGCTTTCATTATTTAGTGGGTGCTTAAATAGCACCAATTACATAACAATAATACAAAAATTATCTAACTTGAGCTAACAAATTACTATCTTAGCCTAACAACCTAACAAATATGATTTTAAATCTCACATTTTAACAATAAAATATGATTCTTCTTGAATATCCTCATCATTCCTCCCAACCATAGAAGAATTGGACTCCAATGATTTTACAAGAAAGTGGGAGTGAACATGGGAGTGTGCAAGTTCACAAAATATAATCCTCAAACTTATTAATAAGATGAATACCCTTTGAAAGGCTCTGCTCGCCATCAAGGAATCACTACCAAAAATGTAAAGGAAGTACCCAAAGCAAACTATGCTTTAAGGGCTATAGTAGGAATCTTCTTCCCAAAATGTTTCTTGCTCCTCACATCATTCATGCTTCAAAAATGGTGATACAATTTGGCTTGAAATGTATCCAACATATCACCTAGCCACAAATTTTGTGGTTTAGTTGACAATAACCCAAAACTAAGTACTAGGTAGCAAATAAAGCTGGTCAATTTTTTGCCACCTTCTTCTTAACCCCCTATGACTAGAAGCATGTGTCTCAAATAACAATCTATACCATCCTATCAAATAGGTGCCTCAAAACTGTGGTTGAATCATTGTAGGGAAAATTACAACAAAGAGAGAAAAATAACAAGGACACAAATCCTCCAACTATTCTTATGGTAATCTGCTCATCTTACCAAATTGTATTGATAACTAGTCGTTACAACTGCAAAGTGTTATAGAGGAGATTACTGGTTTTGAGGTTCACATGTATTGAGTGTTAAGTACCATTGATCATGTATTCCATATTACAAATCCATAAAGGACAATTTCTTATAAGGCTTACAAATGATTTTGAGCCAAAATAAAGTCCAAAATAGGACTTGATGCACCTAAATACAAAGGTTTCAAAAATCCCAAATGGGAGGATGAAAAAGAAACCCATTCCTCCAAATCCTCAATGATAAGAGGATACAAATACTAAAAAACAAAAAATAATTTTGTACCTTTTATGCAAATATTGTAGAAAACATTAATTAGTTCAAGAAACTAATTAAAAAGGTGCATTTAAAATCAAATAAAATTAATTTAATTTGATTTGATGTTTAGTTTAATCAAAATTTAAACTTGCATTTAAAAAAAATTAAAAATGTAGTGCACCTATAGAAAGGCGCACCAACAATCAATCGATAGTGAGAATTCAATGATGCTAAAAGGGAAAATGTCCATCGAAGTCAAAACCTACTCAGATTTTCAACATAGCAATAGCAACTTCCACCAAGTGGCAGAATGTCTATGTCCATAACGTGCATGTCCAAGCTACCCCATGTGGGAGGCTCCTTGACCACCAATTTGTCAACCTAATTGGAGCAACTCCTCTCTTATAAAGCACTTTAAATTTCCTCCCATAATAAATGTGGGATAAAAGGCCCCAAAGCAAAATGAAAAATATTGTTTCATTCCTGCTTGATCTAGCTCACACAAAAAATAGCCAATACCTCGTTTCCACATGTTTAATTTGAAATTATGTTTACCACATGGTCAGTGGGGAGTGAACAATTTTCAAGGTTTTCTTCTCATGATATGATTGGTATAAAGTTCCTCCTATCTCATGTGATTGAAATGGTTTTCAGGGACTCTAGTCAACATCTACAATATCCAACTATCACCCTGAATAGTTGGAAAATTGACTGATGGTTGCACATGTTTCCCTCCAAAGGAAATAAAATTATTTTATACTTTGCATAAAATAGTGCTACATTGGTGATGAAGAAAAATTTAATCAGAAGCTGAATGAGGATCTTGTCAGGTGCATGACAACCAGTGTTTTGATTAGGCAAACGTAAAACAAGATTTGTGAGTATCGAATGGAAATGTGAGCACTTGTCCACTGGGAGCACCATGTGTGCATACAAAGTAGACTTAATTATCTCATCAATAGAAGTATCCAATAGGGGGGTTGCATACAGGAAAAATAATACCATAGGTACATTGAGTGAGGATTTAAGGGTAAATGGAGAAGACTCTACATGTCTCCCACATGGTAAGAATAGGTGCAACCCTCTATTAGATGTCAATGTCCAGTAGATTTTTTTTGGGACCCTACAATGATAGCAAAAAATATGAATTCCATTTTAAATGAAGATTTTGTATGTAGAAAATGCTCTCATAGTGGATTTGGCTAAGATATGCTAGCTCTAACAAAAATAGGGCATCCAAAGGAATCAATGCAAACTCATGTGGATATATCTTGCATATAGATCATTTGACTGCAATATTCTCATATTCTAAAGGTTGTGTCCATATTTCATGCTTTGATTCAATCTCAATAAACTTTGGGAACTTCCTTTCTATATTTGGATTCGCATACATTCTAGCAAACATCAACCTAGATCGAGCTAGGGTTACTATATCTATCACAATCAAGTTCCCAATTTTACAAGCAATGCCAACAAGAATATCTTCATGCCATAAATGTAGGGGAAGGCTTGAAATCCTAACATTAGAAATTTAAGAAAAATATAAGTGTTTGGATCAAAATCTAGCTACCATTTTCTTAATACCTCTCTACGACCATAAAACCAAGGTTCCCCTTGAAGAATCCTATTATGATCCTCCTCATTGTTCAAATTCATAAGAAATATTCTCTTAGACATGGCCATAATATCCATGAACCCTAGTGATTTGGGCCTTGCCCACTTTTTAATAGCATCTAACTCAGGTTGGACACTCAAAAAATTTCTAACCAGTGCAACCATGTCCACCAAAGAGTTCAGTACTGAGAGTTTTCCTACAAGTAGTTATAAGTTAAAACAAATATTATTCACCTTCTTCTTGCCCTTTAGAAAATTCACCCAAGAATAGGCCCTAGGATCAAATGTCTTGTGCCTATTATCCTCACTTCCTACTTGCAATTATTCTTCTATCCTATGATCAACATCCTCTGTGCTAGGGTTTTGTCAAGACTCAAAACTAGCACCACACGCCACTGATCCACTTACTATGATCTCACCCATGTTAGCTATGGTATTATATATATATATATATATATATATATATATATATATATATTTAATAAGTTAGAGGTAGTGGACTATTAGTAGGGATTAGCCCCTATAAATTTATTTGCATGTTCTTCTAGAATACCATGGTAACATCACAAGGATGTTAGAAATAGTTTATATTCCATCATTTGGGTTATGTAAATGTATCTTCAAAGGTACATACTTAGGACATTAGATTACTTTAGGGGGAAGTTATCTAGTTACTTCATGCAATGTAATAAATGCACAAGTGTCCATGTGCAAGTTGTAAATGTGCAAGGTGTCACTTGTACAACTAGATAGAGTGTTGGCCAAGTATCCTATTTTACCTATATAAGGATGGCCTCATTGTTAGTATAGAGAAGCAAGGGGAGTGTCGGTGACATAATAGCTTAGGGTTCTTAGTAGGTAGTTCAGTTCTATGTGGATCACCATCCATTGGTGATGGATGCAATGTAGTCTAGTAGCTATATTGATGGAGTGCTCATTTCCTCCATAGCTACATTGTATTCATTTATATATCATTTATGTTTATTGCATATCTCAGTCATCTTGCAGATTTACTTTCATTAATATTATTCTACATCTCATGATTATTATCTCCTTTGGATATTGTATCAAAAGCTAATAGTGGTATCAGAGCTATGGTAGATCGAGTCTATGCAGGTCTACAGGAAAATCACCATCATTATTGAGCCTGAGTGTTTTGTCAACCTGATGCACCATTGGACCAGTCACTATCAAAAGTTCTCAGAAGAATCTAGGTGATAGAATCAGGGAGAGTCACAAGTGAGGACTGAAGGATATCTCAGTCCCAAAAAATACTGAGATTGCATTTGACTTGAGTCTTTCCACAGAGTTATAGGAAAACTCGTGAAGACCAGGACTCAACATTCAATCCACTAGATTGATAGAGCATCTAGTGAAGATCCAAGATATCTAGAATTTGCTAACTATTTCCTAAAGTTTCTTTTGTTGTAGATAACTAATTCTCAGAGGATTGGTACTCCTCCTATGATAGAAATCTAGGAGACTCCAACTTCATTGCTCGAAGGTCGACATGCCCTCATAGTGTAGATATTAGTTTCTTGTGTAGGAGAAGAACACTACAGAAGAAGACTTCTAAAGAAAAGGTATGGTGAAGCTAGGAGACTGAAGATCTCCATTACATATTGAAAAGGCCATAGTAGCCTTGAAGAATAGGCCATAGAAGCCTGATACAAAAAGGCCATAGTAGCCTTGAAGAACAAGCCATAGAATCCTAATACAAAAAGGCCATAGTAGCCTTGAAGAATAGGCCATAGAAGCCTGATACAAAAATGCCATAGAAGCCTTGAAGAATAGGCCATAGAAGCCTGATATTAAAAAGGCCATAGAAGCCTTGATATTGGAAAGGCCATAGAAGCCTTGATATTGAAAAGGCCACAGAAGCCTTGATATTGAAAAAGGCCACAAGAGCCTTAATACTAAAAAAGGCCATAGAAGCCTTGATCTTGAAAAGGAATTCAAAAGGAATATCTGATTCAGAAGTAGATTAAGATTTTAGTATTAACATATTTGTTGTAGGGAAAGAAGATTCAGTGAGTTGGGAAACTTCCTACAAAATAGTTAGGAAGGGTATCTTCTTTAGAATCAATTCAACACCTGAAGCAAAGGAGATCAAGAGAAGATCTCATTGAAGGACTTCCAGACTTGGAAGAAGGACTAGGAGAGTCCTGATAAAATCCAAAAGTAGTAGATCACATCACCAACACTTCCAGGAGTAGAAGGTTGAAGAGGTCTCAAGTGAAGACCATCAGAAGTTGCAAGATCAAAGACCTTAGAAAGGTCTCATCGAGCATCCAAAAAAAGGCTAGGAAAGCCTTACTAAATAAATCATCAAAGGAGATCTCACTAGAGAAATCCACTACCAAGGAGAAGCCCCTGATAGTGAAGAACTTGGGACAATTATCACCATCCGACAACAAGCCCAAGAGAAGGAGAATTTGGCAAGGAGTGCCAAATTAGAAGAAGAATCCAATGAAAGACCTCAAGATATTCAGAATCTTGAGAGGAAGATCCTGCTTGAAGTCAGAATTCGACAAGAAGACTTGAAGATAGAAGAAGCTCATCAAATCTAGGAGATTTGAAGATTACCTCTCATAACAAGAAGGCACCACTTCAGAGATAGAGACTTCTCCAAATATATAGTGGAAGGAGAATATTACAAGAGGAGAACAAGCCACCAAATCCTAGGCTCATAAAAGAAAGTTTGAGACCATCATTTGGTGAAGAAGGGGTTGTTCAAGAATAGTCTACAAAGAGTTGCAAAACCCTACTCAGAGCAGCAACTTGGTGATCTTAGGCACCAAGATCTACATCCTCTACAGAAGTGGAAGAAGGAGCTATAGAAGATTAAAAAAGGTATGCAACTACTGGTGCTAACTAAGTCATTAATTAAGATTCATTTGAGCACCTTATCTGGATTAAAGTTGCATAAAGAAAAGTAGATTACAGTCTTCAAAAGTGCAAATAGAAAGAGGTTCATTTTAAGGTTCATTTGCACATTAATTAGGAGTTGATTAGATTTTAGAATTATATCTATCAACTACCTATCATCTACTTAGAAAATAGAAAAGAAGACTAAGTCCTACAATATTAGTTGTAGTGAATTTGTAGAATAACTTCTAAAGATTCATTTTAGGTTATTCTTGAATAGTTGTAGTAGATTAATTAAAGTGCATTATCTTGAGAGTTAAATTGGAGTGATAAGGTGAAATTCTTAGTGCATTAAAAAAAGGGTCTATTAGATTTATTATGCACTAGTACACTACTCTCAAAAGAAAATTAGCTTTTGTGTTCTTGAAGGGCACAAAATCTGATTTGTATCAAGTGTCTAAAGACACTATTGAAGCACTAAAATCTGCAACTTGTAGTGGCCAAAAGAAGCCACCCAAAAAAGGTTAGAGTCCTCCAAAAACTTGGAGAAGAACCTAAAATAGAAATAGAAGCTTCATTGAGACTTGGTGAGTCTCAGATCCAAAGCATTACAAGAGTGAATGCATGAAAAGAAAATGCAAAAAATTGCATAAATTAAAAGCTTCTATCTACTATTGTCTAAAGCTTGGATTTAATATAAAAGTGTCCAAGAAAAAAGGGAAGGTGTCTACTCATAAAAGACAACCTCAAAACCCTTGTATTGCAGGAAGAGAAATCTGCCATAAAACCAGAAATATATATCTAAAATAAGAGTGCAAAAGAAGGAGGCTAATGTACAATCTATAGTACATTATATTGCACCATTTTAAATCTAGTTTTTTACAGTCCAAGAAGCATATTTGGACGTGTCTTCAAAAGGCACAATATCAATAGGAAAGGCAACCAACGTAAGCACTCTTCTTCCCAAGCAATAGCAACCACTTGAAGAGTGCACCTTGGATGGATGAACCTGCAAAACAAAGCCCACAAGAGGCCATCATCAAAGCTACGTAAAGGAGTGCACATTCACTAACGAGATAACAACATGACAAAAAACAATGTGATATGGACAACAATGTGAGACATATAGCAATATGAGATGGAAAACAAAGTGGAATGAACAACATATACACTACGAAAAAAAAAGGGTATCTACTCCTACCAACATAAGGTGAACAACAATATGGACAACATCTAAAAGGCATCTATCTCTACCAAGGAGAAATGAACAACATCTACTCTACAAAGATGTACAGGTTTCAATACATTGGAAGCATTAAAGGAAAAGGAGCAACTATCTTGGTGAAGATCATCCACCAAACGAAGCATCAAATTTGCTACTCAAGCTCCATAGCACCTCATCAATCCACCTACAAAAAACAAGGTTGCTTGCTACTCAAGAAACGTAGCAAAGAAAAGGAATGGTAAACTAAAATACCTAAGGAGTTATAATCTCCTTGGAAGGTGTTATGGTCTACATGTAGAGAGAGTGAATGCCACTTGGCATCTATCTTCCAAGAGCAAGCGTTACAAGAATGTTGCCTCTCAAACACCCAAGCATTCGAACTTCATTTCAATTCTCAAGCGTTACTAAGAAGATTTGACTCTCAATGCATTACTAGAAGCTTCGACTCTCAAGCGTTACTAGAAGCTTCGACTCTCAAGCATTACTAGAAGCTTCATCTCTCAAGTGCTACTAGAAGCTATGATTCTCAATGGACAAGCAGAGTGGTGACACTTGTTATCCACAAGTCCCACACAAAGGAGCAAGTGTTACATAGTGACCAACAACAAGGAGTTACGTAGAAGGGTGCCCATACGTAATGGATGTGACACGTGTCACCAAGATCAAGTTTGCTCCTCCAATAAAAGTGCCCAAAGTCTGAATATTACAACAAGTAGAGAGTGAGTGAAAACATAGTCAAATCCAATCAGCACAATATGGAAGGAAGGAAGAAGGAGCATTTAAGACTCTAGGTTATTCGAAGGTCAAATCCTCCATATTCAATAGTGTATACATTCCAACATTAAATACGTCTACCTCCATTGATTCTAGTACCCAAGGGAACCATATCATCACTATTATATTCAGTCAAAGGGAGCACCGAAGAGTGGGGAGTCTAGCATCAAAAAGGTAAGGGTGAAATCCCATCTTATTATTGCTTTCAACTTTGGAGATATAAGGGTTATAAACTAAGGTATAAAATTTAGTTTAGTGAAAGCAAAACTATAGGGGATAACTTACCAAATTAAAATAATATTTGCATCTCAATCTAGGAGAAATAAGGAATTCAACTTGGATTAATTTCTTTGATATTTTGCAAATATTATTAATTTTCTAATTTTCCAAACTTTGGAGTGATAAGGGTTACAACATCAAACTAGGTCTTTGGAAATTAGAAATTGAAACCTAAGGGTCATAAAAGAGGTTATTAAATATTTATTGTTAAAGTTGGAAATTATATTTTTACTTGTCTTTAAATTTCTCAAAAAAGGACAAAAGGATTCCAACATTAAAACCTCTTAAAATTTGGAAAAGTGCTTAGTTCAATTAGGAGAAATAAGGTGTTAGATAAATTGATTTTTGATTGTACAAAATCAATCATAAAATTGAACTTTATCTTTACAAAAAGCACTATATCATACTCCAAAAACATTAAGGAGTTATTTGGCATTTTACAAAACTTGATCAAAGGTAATCAAGTTGGGAAGATATAAGCTTTCTTCAAAACCTAAAATTAGGTGTTCATACTCTCATTACTAGGGAGACATAAGGAAGCCTACAAATCTAAAGGTTTCATCAAATCAAGCTTATATACTTCAATCAGGGTTGGCATATCCTAATATAGAGAGCTACGAAGTAGACTACTCTATTTCAAAAATTCAGGTTATACATATGGATACTAGAATGTTAAATGGAATAAGGAAAATACCAATATGGATTAAAAACCTGATGGATTACAATGATGTAAAGGGTGAAGAAAATGAAGAACCAATACAATGCAAATTAAGTTCTGAAATCAACAACTATGATGATTCATCTAATGAATCTAATGATCAAAAACTAGAAAAAAATGATCATCAAGTCTTTATACAAAAAGGAAAATATGGAATAGCTTCAATCGTGCACATATGGTTGGAAGGTCTTATCAAGGAGATAGACAAACATGATATTCCTAAGATAAACTACAAAATTGCTAGATCATCCTTATTGTGCACTCATTGCAATCAATATGGTCATGAAAAAATCAATTGTTGGAGTTTTCATCCATGCAAATATTGTGATGGAACAAATCACTCATCTTTCTCCTATCACCTCAAATACAGATATTATAAAGACTATGAAAGAATATTACTTCAAAGAATAAACTATTATCTTCAGGAACTTATTCCAGATGGATTTACTAACATTGAACTCAAGGTTGATACTTATAGAAACATGTCTTACAAAGGAACAAAGGAAGGCAGAAGGGTCAATATAGATCCACTTAAGACTTGCACTATCATGAAGACAATGGTCCATCAAAGATGCTTGACATCAAGGAACAAAGAATGGAAAGAGACAAGAAGCCATGACATGAAGACTGAAGCAACAGGAAAAGAACCAGATCAAGTCTGCACCAATCAAGCCAAAACCCAAGAAGAAGATGAAGATCCATATTGAAGACTAAAAGTCTTCAATACCCAAATAATGTAATACAGGGGGTGTTAGAAATAGTTTATATTCCATCATTTGGGTTATGTAAATGTATCTTCAAAGGTACATACTTAGGACATTAGATTACTTTAGGGGGAAGTTATCTAGTTACTTCATGCAATGTAATAAATGCACAAGTGTCCATGTGCAAGTTGTAAATGTGCAAGGTGTCACTTGTACAACTAGATAGAGTGTTGGCCAAGTATCCTATTTTACCTATATAAGGATGGCCTCATTGTTAGTATAGAGAAGCAAGAGGAGTGTCGGTGACACAATAGCTTAGGGTTCTTAGTAGGTAGTTCAGTTCTGTGTGGATCACCATCCATTGGTGATGGATGCAATGTAGTCCAGTAGCTATATTGATGGAGTGCTCATTTCCTCCATAGCTACATTGTATTCATTTATATATCATTTATGTTTATTGCATATCTCAGTCTTCTTGCAGATTTACTTTCATTAATATTATTCTGCATCTCGTGATTATTATCTCCTTTGGATATTGTATCAAAAGCTAACAAAATATGTAATAACTTAAAAATTATTAATAAACATATTTAAAATTAAAATTAGATAATAATTTATTTTAAAATAATTTTTAATAGATAATAACTTTATTTTTTGATACATAGGGGAGTTGGTTACATCCACACTATTTTTAGTAACTATCAAGTGTAGGGTTCAAACCACAGGGGCTGCTCCCAATAAACCTATACCACCTTGTTATTGTTGATCCGATGTGAGAGGGACCATTGATCACTCAAGATTCATACCATCATCATAGATCTCGTGCACACTCAAAGGTTCATATTAGACTGCTAACTTTGTAATAAGCATACCACCAAGGTTTGTATCTAGGTATCTTCTTGATAAGTGTCTAGCTAGATAGACAACTACCAATCCACCTAGCCCTTGAGGGTCCAAAACTTTGGCTTAGGGTGGGCACCAAAGAAACCCTTAGACCCTCAACCACAACCAATGAGGAATGGTTTTTTATGTACCCATAGGAGGGAGTGGGAATTGTACCCAAGTCAACCACAACCAACATCCTTTGTTAAGTTCCCCACCATGATCAACCAACTCACCCACTTGAGAGAATTAATAGATAATAACTTATATGTCTACAAAAAATTTACAAATTTCAACTAATTAAATATTTAAAATAATAAATGTTTTATCAATGATAACTTTCTCCAAAGGGCCATGTTAATTTGGATCTTATGCTTATTTTCCCCAAAAATAAATAAATATAAAATGGCAATAATAAATTGTTAAAAATGTGGCCTCTTAATTTTGATTTTAATAGGTAAAATAATATCTCATGATAACATTGTGAGGTTGTTATAGTAATGAGATCCATTTATTTTCAATACATGTATATATATATATATATATATATATATATATATATATATATATATATATGTATGTATGTATTGTAATTAATATTCAACCAATATATTAAAATAATCTATAAACTAAAAAACTAATAGATGAAAAAATAAGATCCACTTAGTGGCTAGTTCCTTATCAGTTGCAAAAAAATGCTTTAAATTATTTTGTTGTTAGATATGAAAAATTGATTTAACCAATATATTTCATAATTTAGATCTTATGTTTATTTTCTCCATATATATAATGGTAATAATACATGGTTAAAAATACATATTTGGCCGACACAATGCTGACCCAGCTAGTTTCAGTTTGATTTACCAACTTTCATTCCTATTTTACAATCAGTGCCTTATTCATCTACCTGATGTTACAGATACCTAAGCCACAATCATTTTTAGGTCTGCAGACTTGCTCTCAATCAACTAAGTAAATTTTTTTTTTCATCAAACTCAAACCAAAAAAACAACTTTTGAATATGTTCAACCTTTGATAAAATCTTATTAGAAATTATAAACATAGATAAGAAGAAGGTTGGAATGCTAAGAAGAGTATACTTTATTGAGGAGGGATCCTTTCCAATCAATAAGCTTCCTCTACAATATTTCCACCACAAGTTCCTAAAGCAAATCCCAGATCTTACCTTTAAACAAAGGTATTCCAAGGTAAAGAGATAGGAGGGCAGCCACCTCACAACCCAAGATGCGAGTAATTATCCTCTGCCTTGCTAAGAGGGTATTTAGAAAGAATATTTTGCTTTTTATATAATTTATCTTTTGCCTAGATGCAATTTCAAATACCTCCAAGATTCCTTTTAGCACCTTTACTTAGGGAACTGAAGCAAGGAGGGAGAGTAGAACATCATCTACAAATTGGTTATGAGAAATAGGATCCACTGGCAAAGTGGGATTGATACCTTTCACAAAGGGTTCTAACTTGATAGCCCTACCTATATCTTCCTCCACTAAGATATAGAGGTAATGGGATAAGGAGTCCCCTTGGTAAATGCCTCTCAAACATGAAAAATAACCTGTTAGGGACCTATTTATTAAGACCAAAAACTTGGTAGAAAATATATAAGCATGGACAATTTTTATCCAACTTTGGAAAAAACCAAAATTTTCAAAATCCTTTAAAAAAACTCCCACAAAACCCTATCATAAGCCTTTTTCATGTCTAATTTGAGGAGGAGACCAGCTCTGCCACTTTTATTAGTTGAATGAAGGATTTCATGGATAGTTATGATACTATCTAGGATCTATCTCCCTAGCACGAATCCACTTTGGTTTGAATCAATCAAAGCTAGAAAAAAAAGTTTTAATCTGTTAACAAGGGCCTTTGTCAAAATTTTATAAATAGTGTTACATAAGCTGGTGAGTCTAAAGGCACCCAAGTCCTTTGTACCAACAATCTTGGGGATCAAAATTAAAAAATTAGAATTCATTGTGAATGGAATTTGATTGGTGGTTTGGACCTCCCAAATGGCATCAAGAACATCCTTCCCCACAATATGCCAATACTTCTAGAAAAATAGTGGGAAAACCATCAGGACCTAGAGCCTTCATTCCTTCCATCGTAAAGATCACAACTTTGACTTCCTCATTATTGAAGGGAGAGACAAGGGCTTGGTTTATATTAGTCATGACAAGGTTGGTAATACTACCAAGCAACTTATTTTTGGTTTCCTCATTACAAACCTCTTCCACCTTGATGAGATTTCTAAAAAAATCCACAACCTTAGCTCTTATATCCTTAATGTGAGTAGCATTGGATCAATTAGATTTTCAAAATTTTCTAATCCTGTTGGTGCTTCTATGCTTCAAAATCATGATGTGAAAAACTTAGAATTTTAATCTCCCTCCTTTAGCCAAAGTGCCTTGGACTTATATTTCCACAAAATTTCCTTCCTTGGGAATAATGTTATGAAATTCGACTAGCACCTCCATTTCTCTATATCTGATCTCTTGAGATTTATTTCTAAGTTCTATCTTAGATTCAATAGATTTTATTTGATTTTTTAGGTCTTTCTTATTTTAAAAAATATTTCCAAAATTCCTTTTATTCTATTCTTTAAGTCCACTTTTAACAACTCTAAGCTTCATCGCAAATTTGGAAAGGCTAAAGCCTTGGACCCTTGTTGACCACCAGTTTTTTTTAGCTTCCAATTAAGGATGAATGTACCACACTCCTTCAAACTTGAATGGCCTAGGGAATCTGGTTTCTTCCTAGTCCACTTCAAAACATAAGGGGTTATGGTCAGAGCCAATTTTGGGTAGATAATAGAGAGATATATTCCGAAACAATGAAAGATACTTCTTGGAGATAAGAACCTTGTACAACCTAATTTGGATGAGTTGGTTACTCTCATGTTACTAAAATTATACATTGAACTCTTAAAACCAACATCCAATAGCTCATTATCATTCAAAAAATCTACAAACTCTTCCATGATTTTTGATATTGGGGAGTTCCCTCCTTTTTTATCCAAAAAAATAGAGGAGAATTAAAATACCATGGTAGGTACCAGACTTCTTGAGAAAAAATCCTTCTCATGGAACTTGGAGTTTTTCATAATAGGTTTATATTAGTCCTAGATTTTGGTGCATACACATTATTCATAATCCACCTTTTATTACTTTCTTTTGTGTAGAAGAGAATATTAATAATCCTATCCGAGGAAGAAATTACAGAGCCCTCAAACTTGTTGGCATCCTAGAGATTAAGGAGTCACCGAGAGGAACCATTGGCTAGGCTTGTAGCAAAATGGGCTTCTATCTAAATCCTTCTTCTAACGGCTTCTATATACTAACCATCCAACTTATTTTATTGCAAAAAAAATATATCATGCAAAATTTCTTTACGCAAGGAAGTGACCACCCATTGTTTAGAAAGCCCATTCAGGCCCCTGATATTCCAAGGGAGGCACTTCATTTATAGGATTTAGAATTATATTTCTTTCCTCTAGACACCCCATGGTTACTTTGGTAGAAATATTTTAGCTTTAGTTGTCTTACTCCTATAGCCTTCCCTTTTCAACTTTGAGTAGATCTTGAGATCCATTCGTGATCTCAAAATCCATTTCCCTCTTTGTCACAGACTTGGTAGGGGGCTTTCCTAACTTCTTCTCAACACCCACATCCACATTGCCCTTTATTTTTATTTGATTTTTAGGACCTAGAGAACCTTTATCTAGATATGTATTTGGGTAGCTAATCACATACCCTACCTCAAGGGTCACCAACTGAATCATAGGCTCCTCAAGAGAAAAACCAATACAAAGCCCATCATAGGGAATTATGAAGAAGAGCCTTAGAAACAATGGTTTTAGAAATGATATCTGACTGGAATACCTCAATAAAACCAAGCTTCGATGCAACATTCTTCTCCTTAGATGCCTTCTCAATCCCCACCAGGTTGGCTAGGAAAATTTTGATGGTTGTAAAATCTCCTTCGCTAGAGCCTTTAGCTTTTGAACCTCGTTTATCTAGGGTTGAGCTTCTCATTCCCCCACATTTGAGGAATTATCACCCAAATTATTTAAGGGGACTCGACCTAAGTTCTCCTTATGGATATATTCTATTCTTGTAGATCTATTTTCCTTCTTTGCTTGTGCCTTGAGGGGACATTGGTTCACCTAGTGATCCAATTTTCCACAACTAGAGCACCGGGTTGGCCTATTTTTGTGAACAATAAGTTGGTCTCAGGTACCTAGGAATGAGATAATATTGATAGAAGAGATAATATCCACCTCTATATCTTCCATAACACACACTCTTACATACACCATTTTTTATTTGGCTCTGTTTATCATATCAATAAAAAGAAGATCCTCAATAGAACCAAGGGCCTTCCCTAGGATATGGTTTGCATATTCCATGTAGTTTAATATGATATAAAAAAATCTGTATGGGCCACTATAATTTCCATTAAACCTAGAGGTTTCCACTTTATTAGTGCCCATATTCAAATTGAATCCAAGTTTGGCCTCGCCCCCTGGAACTTTCCCACAAGCTCACAACTACCATCACCTATGGTGAACTTAACCAATTCATTCAGGATGTTAATGGCATTTCCCAAAGGTATATGTTGCAAATATGTTTTGATATTTTCTTCCCCGCACCTTTAGATGTCATCGTAGCATATAAAATTCTAAGGCTTGACTTTTTAGGGGAAAAATATGGGCCATGAGAATGGGACCCAACCTCCAACTTACTATTTGATGGTACATGGATTCCTAAAGGACCTGTAAATCCAATACCAAGACCTCATGTAGACACACCATCTGGTCAATACAAAACTACCATATTTGTATCCAATCCAATCGCCACATTGAAATATTTTGAGAGATCCCATCGCCCTTCCACAAACCTACACAAACCAAATTTAAATTCTCCCACTCCCACCCTTTTCCACCGTAATAACCACTATTCAAATTACAACTCTCACTCCACCATCAAACCCTTGTACCTCCACTTTATGTACCTTTGATATTGTTGCTCAAATATCACTCCTCCCTTGGAACCTCCACTTCATGCACCTCTATCACTACTGCTCCACCAAGGTTTCTAAAGTTGCTTCATATTAAGTGCTTTAACTTCAAAATAATAATAATATTATTATTATTATTTTGAAGCCTCTAGTCATATATCACTCTTGTTATGGAACCTCCACTCCACACACCTCTGGCATGGTTTCTCATTTCTTTGTTCCTCATGTGGAGCCTCTACTCCATGCACCTCTGATACCACTACTTAAATTTTTCTCCTCCCTCAAAACCTCCACTCTATGCTCAAATATTGCTTATTATTTAGGTATTCCACAACCACAACTCTAAAATATCTCCACAATCATAACTCTAAAAACCCTAGCTCCAAAAAAACCTTCACAGCCACAACTTTGAAAGCTCTCCACAGTCACAACTTCGCAGCTTCGAAATCCCTAGCTCCAAAAAAACCTCTACAATTGCAGCTATGAAATCTCTCCACAGTGGTGGCTTGGCAATAAATTTTTTTGTGAACTCTTGATTTTAATAGGAAATATAATATCCCATGATAACATTATTAAGTTGTTATAGTAATGAGATCCATTTCTTTTCAATCCATAATTTCTATATATATATATATATGTCATATTTCATAATTAATATTTAACCAATATATTAAAACAAAATATAAACTACAAAGCCATTATAAAAATAAAAAACAAGAGCCACTTAGTGGCTAGTTCTTATCACTTTGCAAAAAATATTTTAACTTATTTTGTTATTTTGTTGTTAGATATGCAAAATTAAATTAATATTGTTAATAAATTATTGGTATACAATAAATTTGTTTCTCTATAAATAATATTAGTCCTTTAATTGGTTTCCCATAAATAAAAAAATGTTTTTTCAAGGCTCCACCAACATTAAAAAAATGTATGCCTTTCAAAAAATTTAACTTAGAGCATGTAATATATCTACTAGAAAGAATTTATAGAACAAATATCTAACTCAGTAATATGATCAAACCTTAAATTTTACTAGAATATACAAGGTAATCTATGATTTCATCTATCATGTGGATGAAAAGACACACCAAAACTTTTGTACTTTAACTTTAAAATCTAGCTTTGAAATACCAAAATTTGGCATTCAATCATGAATTTTTACACATTCTTAGCCTAAAAACTTTCAACAAAAAATATAGGTATTTCACAATTATATTTGTATGGACCTATAAATATGTTATGACATTTTAACATTTTGTCTTATTAATTAGGAAAATTTAGAAAACTTAGGTTGATCTAAATATATTAATGAAAATACTATTTTTCATCTTGAATATTCTAGGATGATTAAGCTTCAAAATTTACTAGCCTTTTGTTTGTAAGATAACAATTATTTAAGGCTATCATCCTTACAATAGATATTATGCACATAATGCATACATATTGCCTATGTTGAGTCACCTCAGTCATCTCTACAAAATTTAACTGCATACATGCCAAAGCCAAGAACAATATCAAAATAGCCTTCAGTAGTCTTTATCCATTACAATTGTAAATATTTACGAAATGCAACTCTTGCTAAAGTTAAAAATTAAAAACAAAGATATTGTCACTATTGACATTGCTAATGGAAAGGGCTATGTTAATTTTAAGCTCCATAAATTTGTTGTGCTCACCAAATATTTTCACCCCTTCAAATTTTTACACCTCTCCCCTTCAAAATTTTACATCTCTCTATATCATAGGCTAAAGAAATAAATATGAATAAGAATTTGATTCATCATCAACACGTAAGCTAACCAAAGAAATAAAATCCCAATGTTAGTTGTAAGAACCATTTATTTCATAGCTCTCAACTCTATACTTAACAATATAGCACTATGATAGAGTTCTTTTATAGACTACAAATAGATTTTTCTAGGAGGGTATAAAGACCAATCTACATAGTCAAAATAAGACCAAGAAAATTAAAATATCTTAAGTCATACAAATGATCAAGTCATGATGATATAGATACTATTTTAAACTAAAAAAATCTCCATAGACTTTTCTTTTGGGATTTTCTTGTCTTGTATTTAAAAGAGATGAAGAGTAATTAGCATAAATGAGCATTCCATATAGTATTGTAACATAACAAAAAACTTAGAATTATTTGAGAAACTAAAACTTATTGTTGATAGAGAGTATGGAGTCGTAAGTTGAAGAAAATTATTTATATTGATCATTGTAGTCCATGCAATATTTTTCTCTTGGTGATTAAGAGTTATCTAACTTTCATGTAAGCCTACTATGGAAGTGTAGATTTTATTTGTTAGTTGGCCCTCAAAAAATGTGGTCTTACATTATCATATCATGTATCAATGTCAAGGAATCCCTAAGAGTATGTATATTTACAATTTGATTATTGATTTTATGACATAATAACTTGAAAACTATTGAATCCTCTATAGATGTGCATTAGTATTTGTATGACAATGGGTAAAGACAATAAATAACTAAACCATAAAAAATTTACCTCATATCATCAAATATATATCTACCACTTAATAGCTTAAGAATGACAAATACAAATCAAGGGTAATATATAAAAATACTAAAACTGAAGTAGTTTACAACAAATAGATTGTGATATTATAAACCTAGTGAATCATCACTATTCTATTTCCAAAC
The DNA here is from genome assembly GCA_028583015.1 of Wollemia nobilis. NCBI lineage: Eukaryota > Viridiplantae > Streptophyta > Pinopsida > Araucariales > Araucariaceae > Wollemia > Wollemia nobilis. The sequence goes on from JAQPPZ010001870.1 coordinate 3,907,588, forward strand.
ACCAATAAAAGATTAACAATATTATTGAATCACTCATAATAATTAATTTAAAAGAGTGGATGGACTATTATTGCAGCATATCCACTTATAGATAAGGCATTTGTTCCGTAGCATCTATATCTAAATCTAGACCAATAAATCTTCTATAAGGTTATTGAAAGAACATAAAGCTAATAAGATAAGAATAAAAATGCATAGTGTCAATAGTTTCACTATTCTAATGCAAAAAGTAGACCTTTAGCCAAAATTTTCTAGATCTCGAGCATTAAAAACAATACATTTTTAACAAAATAATTTTCAAGTGTTTGAAGAAGGTATTATAGAAATAATGTACATCAATGCAAAAAATCATCCAAATATCCTTAGACCATAATATTCAACATCTTTCCATGTTGTAGAATCAAAGCAAATATTCTTAGCCAACACAAAAAATAAATGAAAAATAACACACTTGTGCTTAACATAAAAATCTTTAAGAATGAGAAATGTAATAACAATGAAATATATTTCATAGAATTAAGATATTAGAAGAGCTTAAAAAGAAAATAAATTAAAAAATAAAGGACCCACATGCCCCTCATCATAATATTCAATATTATTGCATTGTAGTCAAATTAAAACAACATGTGGACTAAAAACTAGTGCAACAATTCCTCTCACCCAAGACTATTGGAATTTACACCTAAATTCAAAAATGAATAGAAAAAATCCATCTACTCAAATATTCTATAGAAATATTAAAAAGGATAAAAAAGAGAAAGATATAGTGGGTGTCCATAGGCACCATAAATAATAACTATATTATTTGTACATGAGAATCATAACACTTTGACACAATGGATGGACTGGTAGGGATATTTATGCCATTACTAAATCCTCAATTATATAAATTAACCTAGGCTAACATGACAAAAGGGATTTATTTAATTACACTTTGGAAGGCATGTTTAGAATTAACAAGGTTAATTGCAACTAATACAACTTACATAATAGAAAAACTAATTAAATAAATTCATCTAATTATTGCTCATAGGATTATACAATATTACATTATACAAGATTACATTATACAATATAGGCCTTAACCATAAGTCTAATTACACTTTCAACACCCCCTTATAATTTGAATTAAGGGCCATGAAGGGAAGATATTAGTGAATTGGTAATATCTTTTGATTTGGAATGTTAACCCATAAAAATCATGTTGAACATATTGGTAATATTTTTTCCCATGCATAAAGCAAATTGATAATGTGAAGGAAAAATTTGAATTGCTAATCCATATAAATCATGTTGAATAATAAGAACTAGGTAATAGATTTTCCTCATGCATAAAGCATGTCATATTCATTAAAACTTTTGTGACCTTTTATAATATGGCATTATGTTCTTTTCTTTGTGGTGAATGGAATATTGTTAAAGGTAAATTTTATAATTGTCTTATTTGCGTAAAATAGGATTTACAGCTATTATCATATGCATACTTATCATACTTATCTTATTTTGCACATAATTCCATTAATGGCATATTCTTATTTTCATCTCTTTAATGGATTTCCATAGTAGTAGATTAGTTGGACAAATAATGCTTTTTTTTTTTATCCTTTCATTTATTGTAATAGATAGATCTATAAGGTTATGTTATGGTGGGATGAAGCAAATTTTGAAGGATCATATGTATATAGGTTTGTTTAAAAGATAAAAAATTTAAAAGAGCAAATAAATTTTTGGAATGTCAAATATTTTGGTGACACTTTCAAACAAAAGAAAGAAATAGAATCCAAGATCTTACAAGATACAGTAGAAATCAATGGAATGGATTATTATTCTTATGTGAAAGAAAAGCAATTACTTTTTAAATATCATTATGCTTTGAAAAAGGAGGATTCGTATTGGTTCCAAAAATATAGGAAAAAATGGCTCAAGGAAAGAGAGAAATGTAGAAAAATATATAATAATGTTTTTTTTGTTTTTCATCACATCAAAATTATGTTAACTCTAGATGGAAAAAATATTAAAGAAGAAGAAGATATAAGGAAGAAATCAATTAATTGTTTTAAAATTATTTTGTGAGATACTAGGCAATATAAGGCACAAGATAAGCTCTTGTAAAATATTACATCAATTATCACATAGGAACAAAATGAAAGCTTGATGAAGAAAATATCTATGGAGGAGGTACATGAAGTTTTTTATTTTCATCCTAATAAGTCACTTGGCCTAGATGGATTTCTTTATAATTTTCTTTCAAAAAAATAGGATTTATTGAAAAGTGACATGTTGATTGTGGTTGAAGAGGCCAAAAAAAGAAGGCTACACTAAGTGACATCAATACCAATTTTATTACATTGGTTCCTGAGAAAGTTGAGACAAAATATTTTGATAATTTGCATTTAATGAGCTTTTGTAATATGATTTGTAAGATCATTTCAAAAATTATAGTAAATAGGTCGAAACACATTCTAGATATTATTATCTCAAAACAATAATGTGGTTTTGTTCATGGTAAAAAAATTCTTTATGGAGTAATCATTACACAAGAGGCCATACGTTCTATTTATTCTATAAAAAAATAGGTATGCTTATAAAACTAGATACATACAAAGCATATGATGGTTTTATGGATTTTTTTTTGGTAAATAGTGTAGCTTATATTAAAGGGTTTTTTCCTGGATCCCAAAACCAGTAGTTACAAAAACCTCAAAGGAGGCTAGCAGCTTAGAAGACTAAACTTTAAAAAAGTGTTTTCGTACATGGATAAACACCGTTCACCATATATTGATTAAAATTTGATAAGCCTAATAGCAAACACCCCAAACAGTATTGATGCAGATAATATATGGATAGCACCCCAAACATGATTGATGCAGATAATATATGGACAATAGACACCCAAACCAACATTGATGCATATAATATATGTAAATTTAAAATAACCCTCATGAAAACAAACCCCAATAAGGACCCAAAGAACCATAAACAAAAAAGACCCACAACCCTCCATCATGCGTCAGCCACCTTCTTCTTCGTAGTGCTTTACTCAGTATTTATGATCTACTTAAACTTCCCACTAATGTTGTCAAGAGTACTAATAAGTCTGTTGATGAAGATGTTGGCAACCTGATGATGAATCTCCTACTTCGATGCTTCGTTGTTGATTTGCCCACTCTTGGTTGGCATCATTGACAATGTTTGAGGGTGGATTGTAATCCCATACTGTCAAGTAATTTTGACTGATTCCCATGTTTTCTAAGAGGTCAGCCAATTTGTTTGCCTCCCTGTACATATGTCTGCATATCATCCTACCCTATATTCTGATCATATTTTTGGCTTTCCTAATGGCATTCATGACCTTCCATGAAGGATTGGAGTTATTGTTGATATAATTTATGATGTTTAGAGAATCCCCTTCTAAATTTTAGTTTCCTTTGTACTTTTATATGATGTTGAGACCTCTCCATAGGGCATGGGCTTCTACTACATGATTAGTTTGAATACCTAGGTTCTCTACAAAGGCAACCACAATCTTGCTACTACTATCTCTGACTAGTCCTCCTACCCTTGCCATTCTCAGGTTTCCTTTAGAAGCTCCATCGAAATTGAGCTTGATCCATCCTACCAAGGGGGGTTTACATGAAGAGGTGTACCTTGAGTTGGGATGAGTGACACGAGGATTATCTTCCCTAGGGATATTAAGACTATTGAACAAAAAAATATCCAATCCCACATTAGGGGGTTCTAACCAAGGGATGAGCTGAGAATTCTCTATGGCAAAGCTAATTATTTTACTAGCAATGGAGATAGGGATCTTGGGAGTGTTAGAGAACACCCTATTGTTTCTTTCTAGCCATACCTACCATAATAAATGGTGAGTGCACATTTTCCACAAGGATTTCAAATGAAGGTTTTTGAAAGGATTGGGCCACGAAGCTAAAATCTCTACCAGGGAGTTGGGTTGGACCTAGTTGATGTGGAAACTGGACAGTAAGTTACTCATCACAGTATAAGAGAAATCACATTTAGTAAAAATATGGTTAATAAATTCCCAAGATTTATAGAACATGTGGCATATATTGGGTACCATCATCCCCCTCTTTATGAGATTATCAGTGGTTAGAATCTTGTTTTGAATTTCTAGACAGGAAAACCCTGCCACTTTAGGGATGAGGTGCTTGATCCAAATTTGGATAGGAGATAAGGAAGATTTTTGTGGATTGAGGATAAGTTGGTAGGTAGATTTGACAAAAAAACATCCGCTGTCTATTTCTTTCCAAATTAGAAAGTATTCTCTTCCATATACCGAAATAACTATAGTATTCAGCATAAGAGCCAAAGCCCTCGTTGCCCTGGTTATGTGCCCATCATTTGAGTTAATGTTGAGGTATTTCCAACTTTTAGACCCATTGATGTTTTGGATGAATTATGCTACTTTTTTGCCTATGGTGCCATCAAGGATAGGTTTTAGGATAGATATATCATCATCTTCAACTAGGGGTTGATCACTGACCCACCTGTCTGTCCAAAATTTTATGGCAGTACCTGTTCCCAGCTACCACCTTGAACCTTTTTGGAGAACTTCTCTGACCTGAATAATTGACCTCCAAAAAGTTGATCCCTCTTTGGGGATATCTTCATCAGTGAATTATTTGTGCTGAAGGTATTTTCTCTATATTATTGACACCCATTTTGCATTGAAAATGTGTGAATTTTCCAGGCTTGCTTAGCCAGCAGAGCAGTGTTCGTATGCTTGATTCTGCTAAGTCCCAGATCCCCTTGGTTTTTTTACTAACAAAATTTTTTCCATCCAACCAAATTAATATTTTGCTTCTCCTATGTGCCTCCCCATAGGAATATTTTTTGTATTTTCTTTATTTGGGCGTAAACTGAAGTAGGATCTTTGAATACTGAGAGGAAATAGGTTGGGATGCTTTGGAGGCATGTTGCGGTAAGAGTGATTTTACCTTCTTGGGTTAGAAAATCCCCTTTCCATCCAGCTAACTTTTTGTTTATCCTTTCCACCACATGAATCCACATGGACAATTTGGGATGACTATAAAAAATGGGAAGCCCTAGATAGCGAGTAGGGAACTCACCAATGCTACATTGAAGAATACACCCAATTTTAATCTGCCTAGAAAAGGGCTATTGATGAAGAAGCTTTTACTTTTGTTATAGTTGATTTCTTGCCCAGTATCTTTCTCATATAAATAAAGGATTTTTTTTATCATCTTGGCCTCTACTACTGAAGCATAGGTAGTGAGTATTGTGTCATCCACAAATTATTGGTGTGATAGCCAATTTAGAATCGAGGTAGCCCTGATCCCTGTGATATTTTTCTCACTGGTAGCACTCTTAAGTGCTCTTCCTAGAGGTTCATCGAGTATTATAAAAAGGATGGGTGATAGGGGGTCTCCTTGCCTGATGCCTCTAACGCTAGGGAAATAACCTATAGGTGATCCATTAACCAAGACTAAGAAATGAGGGTTGGATATGCAGTCTCTGAATATATTTATCCATTTCCTATGAAAATCAAATTTTTGAAGAACATCCAGGAGTAAATTCTTGTTTACTCGGTCAAAGGCCTTATTGATATCTAATTTGAGAAAACGTGTTGCTTTCTTGTTTTGGGAAGATGAGTGGATTAATTCATGTAGGGTGATTATGCCATCATGAACGGACCTTCATTTGACCGAGTTGCCTTGTAAAGGATCTATAATGAGTAGGAGTATTTATTTGAGTCTTCTTGTCATGGATTTGGCAAGAATCTTGTATATAAAATTACAGATACTGATGGATCTTTATTCATTCATGGATTTGCACTCAAGGCCTTTAGGTATTAAGGTGATGAATGTGGATTTGGTGCTTCTTGGGATGGCTTTGGATTTCTACATATGAATAATGGCTTTGCAAATGTCAACCCCTATGATATCCCAGTAAGTTTAAAAAAAAACTGGGGAAGAAGCCATCAAGCCTTGAAGCTTTATCAGGGGCCATAGAGAAAAGAGCCTACTTTATTTCTTCATTGGTAAGGTCCTTGATGAGCATGTCATTCATTTCAAGGGATACCAGATTTGGAATATGCTGAAGAAGTTGATCTTGGGTCTATTTGAAAATAGTGGAATTGTTTACAACATTTTTTCAAAGAAGGTGACTACTTCATTTATTATTTGGTGGATGTTGCTCACACTTGTGCCATCACTATTTATTAACTCCCTAATATTATTAGAGCTTCTGTGATGAAGAGTGGAAGCATGGAAAAATTTCATGTTTGAGTCCCCATCCTTGAGCCACAGGGCTCTAGACTTTTGTCTCCAATACATTTCTTCCTTGGCTAGAATGTTGTGGTAATTGGCAAGGAGATTTTTCTCTTAATTCCTATTTGTATGCTCATCTGCCCTTTCTAAATTTTATCTTCTATGAATTTGATCTTGTTGATGATTTGCTCCTTATTTTCAAAAATGTTACCAAACACTTCCTTGTTCCAAATTTTGATGTGGTCTTTGATTATTTTGAGTTTTTGGGTAACTTGAGTGATGGGGGATCCGTCCACCTATTGTTGCCACCACCCTACAATTTGATTACGTAAATATGGATGGAGAACCCACATTGCCTCAAATATGAAAGGGGTCCTAAAAACTGGAGGCTTGTTAGCTTCGAACAGGAGAGGACTATGATCCGATCCGATTCTGGGTAGGGAATTGAGGGAGCCATTGCCAAACAGAGGTATGGCTTCTTGAGATATAAATAATTTGTCTAGCTTAAATTGTATCAGATTGTTTCCTATTCTTCTATTATTCCATGTGAATTGATCTCTCTAGATCTGGATATCCATTATGTTATTCTCAGTGACAAACACATAGAAGTCCTGAATACTTTTGGTAGGAATATCATTACCTCCCGCCTTATATGATGGGTAAAGGGAGGAGTTGAAATCCTAAGCTAAAACCCAAGGGAAATTTCTGAAAGCCTACCTCATTTGACATAGTTGGTCCCAAAAGGAACTCTTGCTGAGGGGATTGTTTGGGGCATAGATATTAGACAAGATCCAGTATTGATCCTTGTCTTTGCAAAAAAATATGATATTTATAACTCTATCTGAGGATGATATTACTATATCATCCACTTTCTCTGGATTCCAAAGGCACAAAATACCCCTAGATGGACCTTTTTTGGAACTGAAAATGCTTCCACTATTTTTCCAAATGGTGTTACCCACCTTGCATGTTTTTTACTGATCTAAATTGGTCTCTTGAATAATGAGGATTGTTGGTTTGGTTTCTTTTCTAACAATTCTAACCAACCTCTGCTTGGCCACACTGTTGAGGCCCCTCACATTCCATGAGAATATCCTCATATGGATACTTTAGATAATTTCTTGCCCCCTTTTGACTGTTGCACAGGGGGGGTTTGGGTAATTTAGGATATTCCTTCGGGTGAGTAAACATTTTAGGTACATGGGTTTTTTGGATTCCGTTGGCTATGTCCTCAGTAGTTTGGATTCTTATTTTCTCTTGCATATTGAGGCTTCCCCTTTTCTTGTCATTTCCAACATTGACACAAGATTTTTTGGAGCTTCGAGTGTTTTTAGTACTAAAATATGCTTTTATTTTCTCAGCAACCTCTTGGGAAAGAAGATTTTCAGGGGGGATTAGAGGAAACTAGATTGATCGGAGATAAGACAAGGCTAATAGTGGGAAGGGGATACTACAAAATTTATTTGATGGTGGGTATTTGGAGGTCAACATTTGGATCCGACATATCATTTTCTTACTTAGTGAATAACCTTTTATTTATTTTTGAATAAGAGTGGGTGATATTTCTTAGAATATGAAATCTATTAGGATGAGTGAACTAGAAGCTTACCAAAGCTTGGTCCTCTGATTGTTCTAGCTGCACTTTTTGCTTTTCTTTGTTTACCATAGGGGTTTACCCTAGTGCTTTTTGATGAGGTTTTCTACTATATATTTGCCTATTTTTTTGTATTGGGGGCTTCCTAGGGAAGCAAAATCCTTGGTTCCTGTAGATATGGTTTCTAGAATCTACCTCATTCTATGGTCTGAGCTAGGGGTAGTGGGATTTGAGGTGTCCTTGAGTTTGGTATTTGATGCAGAAAGCTAGTTTATTTTCATACTCTATGGCCTAGCAGTGACAGAAGGAACCATAGACTAGATTGATTTGAGTTGGGAGCTGGGAATCAATATTTGTGTTGACACATATTCTAGCTTGAGTCAACCTAGTGCGAGCTTTGGTGGTTGAATCCATGGCCACAATTTCCCCTATGTATCTGCCTATTCCTTGCAGGATGTCTTCATGCCAAAATTGGTTAGGGAGACCCGAAAGATGAACCCACACTAGATCAAAATTTATTCTTTGAGTTTTGGCATTGAAATCTTCCCCCCATCTACAAAAAAAAAAACTCTTATTCCCATAGAACCATTACCCCCTATTAGAATGTAGGTTGCATCTTTAGGATTGTTAAGGTAGATTTGAAAGAACCCTCTAGGGAGAGCTATAACCTCAAGATTCCCTAAAACTTTCCACCTAGTAGTGGCCCACCATCGAATGGATTCCATGTCTGGTCTGCCACCCATAAACTTCCCAATCAGAGAATGTTCTTCTAGATAAATATATTCGACCATTAGGGTTTCTAGAATCACTAAGTCTTCTCCGACCACTATCAAAGGGCTTCGATACTTGGTATATTTCTACAATTTGGTACACATGACCTTTTCAATATAAGATTCAGAATCGAAGGGCCCAACACCGGTCCTCCCTACCTTGGGATAGACCTCATTCTTGTTTGATGGATCCTTCCCTTGGTCTTTCTCCAACCTAGCGAAAAGGTCCATTTTAGCATTAGCATCTTACTCATCAGTGCCCTCCCTTGTAGCAAAGCTGGGGATATCACCTAGTTTGAGGTTCCCTGTCATTGCCGCACTCAATACATTCTTGCCAGAACTCACCTGAGATAAAAATTTTGCCATCGCTCTCCCCTATACCCATGGTTTTATGGAATTTTCTACATGATATTCTCAATTTTAATTTTAATTTTTTTATTATAGTTGGTGTGAATAGATTAAATGTTGTTATAGCACTAAAAATATTCTATTTTGATCAATGGTTTCCCTATTGGTTAATTTAATTCTTCTTCTGGATCCCACCAACATGTTCCACTATCTCCTTATCTATTCATTATTCTTAATGAGGCATTAGTGAGAGCTTTTTCAAAGGCAAAAATGGAAATAAAAATCAAAGGTATTCAATTTGTAAAAATTGGTCTTTTCGAATCTCATCTCCAATTCGTTGATGATATTTTTGTTTTGGGCCATCTCTTAGTCAATGATGCTATGAATATTAAATCAATATCATGCTATGAAAAGGCTCTTGGACAATTGGTTTATGCTATAAAAACTAGAAAAAATTTCATTAATTCTGCCCTATATTTACAATAAATTATTATGGATGATTTAGATTTTGAAATTGAAAATAATCATTAACCTACTTGGGTATTCCTTTGTCTCATAAAGCAAATAAAAGGAGCTTTAGATATCTTGTTTATATAGATTAAAAAATTGTTTGGTAGGTTGGAAAGGTAATTTCTTAACCATGGTAGGAAGGATACAACTCATAAAAACTACATTTAAATCCATCTCTATTTATTTGATATCACTTTTAAGATTATCAATAGGTATAGCATTGAAAATTGATAAAATTCAAGAGACTTTATTTGGAAAGGATGCAAGGAAAATTTTATATTTCCTCCTTGTAATTAGGATAGGGTTTTTAAAGAAAATAATATTAGAGGAGAAGTCTTGCAAAATTGTAGATTAGGAAAAAGAATTGGACAAAAATATTACTTATAAATGTATAGGTTGTCTTAATGCAATGAAATTATTTATAAAAAGAACCATATCCATCATAAACATGGAACTTCATATCAAATATTTTGTAATTGATCAAGAAATATATTATATGGTGAATCAATGAGGGAAATTACGCAATTTTTTGGTCTAATGCTTGGTTGAATCCTTATCCTCTTATCTCTGACTCAAAATGGGAATCATTGGCTTAGGCATGCCTAAGTTGTAAATGTCCAAATTTTAAATATTATATTAATATGAGCAACAACTCCATATCATGGATTTCTATTAGCAACCTGGTTCAAGAAGAAGAACTCACACAAATTGCATATGAACTTCAAAGGATATTTTAAGATTTTTATTTGCTGACTTTTACACAAAAGGATGAGTTTGTTTAGAATCTATTAAAATATGGTGGATACTAAGTCAAGTTGGGATATGAGTATTTTCCTTGAAAGAATGTTTGATCACTTGAGGCTCTCCCAAAGGCTTCAACATTCATTTTATTAGAAGATAAAGGTAACATTCTTATAGGATAAAGTCTACAAAGAAGAGGATATCATGGACATTTTAAATGTGTCTTGTATAAGAAGGATTTAGAAACATCATACCATTTATTTCTTCATTGTCTTTTTTCTCACACCGTTTGGGTTTACCTTTTTAGAAAAATATGAAAATATATTGGGTAGCTGGACCAAAATTAAAAGAGTTGATAAATTATTATATTAATTATTTTAAAGCTATATCATTATATATTATATGGAGGATTGGTGATACCATTGTTTTTTGGAACTTATGACTTAAAAGGAATAATAGAATATTTAAAATTAAATCTCAAACCATATCTAGGTTTGAAATTATATTATTGTCTCCCTTGTAGAATTTTTATAGATAAGGTTATGGATCATGACAAATTATCATTAATTCATGAATATTAGGATTTTCAAATTTTGAAATTGACGAATATGGGGACCTTGACTAGGACCCATTCACTCAATTGTTTTGAATGCAATTTTTTTTGGGTTGGCTCACCCAATTTGATAATAATTTCATCATTTTCATTTTAAATCACCAACATTCCTGCCTAAATTGTGGATTTTTTTACCTTGAAATTATAAATAATTTTATTTACACTACCAAATTTATCTATTATACCACCAATATATATACCTAGCATGACAATGATACACCTACATCTAAGACATTGATTCTCCTGGAAAAAAGACTTGTGGTAGTGAAAAACCTACAATAGCAAAAAATAACCTATAGCAACAAAAAACCTGCAGCAACAAAAAATGATAAGCAAAAATTAGATACGATCGATAATAGGAATAAATGATCAGTAACAAAGAAAATCAAATATTATTAGTAGAAAGCAGAGACAATCGATAGCCGAGAAAAGTAGAGATAATCATTAAAAATCAAATACAATAGATAGTATAGAAAAGCATAGGTGATCAGTTGAAAATATAGACAATCGATATCAAAGAAAAGTATAGATGATAGACAAAAATTAGATATGATCAACAAAAATCAAATACAATCGATAGTAGAGAAAAATAAAGATGATTGAAAAAAACATAGACAATTGATAGTAGATAAAAGTAGAGACGATCAATAGTAGAGAAAAGCAAATATAATCGATGAAAAGTAGAGATTATTGGTAGCAAAGAAAAGCAAATATGATTGATAGAAATCAAATATGATCGATAGTAGATAAAAGTAGATATGATCAATAAAAATAAGAGACGATCAATAGCAAAGAAAAGCAGAGATGATTAGCACAAACCAGAGATTATTGGTAGCAGAAAAAATATATATGATCAACTTAAAGCAGAGATTATTGGTAATAGCAATAGAAAACATACAATAAGTAGTAGAATTTCAAAATGGATGATAGAAAAAATGGACAATAGGTAGCAGTAATAAGTGATGGACAATAGGCAAAATGGATGATCAAGTTTTTTTTTTTAGTTTTGAAGTAAGGAACCTTCTAGAAGGTGTAACTTTTGATCTAGAGCTTCATTTTTAGTTTTTTTTAAAACCACCTAGCCTGACAAGATCTATGTTTTAAACAGAACTATAATAAGTTTTGTGCTTGGTAAAATCCTCAAAAAAACCTTAGAAGACCTCAAAAATTAACTCTAAATTTGTTGAAGTGTGATACTTGAGAAAAAGCAAGTAGAGATCTAGTAAGGGTAATGTGCAAAAACCCTTAAAGGATGTTAGGTCTTGGAAACCTGAAATGATGGATATGATAAATATTATTATCTTATCCTAAAAATAGATGACAAATGAGCAGTAGCAAGATTTTGAAACTGATTCGTACCATTTTTATATTTTTTGGCAGAAACATAATACAATTCACCATGTCTTCTACATCAGTTTGGATACTACTCATCTTGATTTTGAAACTAATTCATCCCATTTTTATAAATATAATTGGACAAACCCCTTATGCATAACCATGTTTATAGATATGGTGGTCATCATTGTAAGTCTAAATTATATAAAAATAAGTTGAAATATTTTTGTTATAGTATTTGAATATACATAGAAAATTCATTTATGATAATGGAATTAAAACAAAGGATCTACGTCAATCTAGTGTAAAAATTGAAATTTCTAAATATTCGGTTTATGAAAATTAATTTTGATGATGCTTCTAAAGGAAATTTAGGAAAAACTAGTGGAGGTGGTGTTTTAAAAAATAATGAAGGCAAAATTATCCTCACTTGGTATCATATGAAACTTCAATTGACAACTATGCAAAGGCTAGGGAAATTCTTACAAGGATTATAATTACAGTTGAAAAATGATGAAAATATAATTTAATTGAGGGGGATTCACAAATTATCATTAATGTTATAAATAAAAATAGATACGGGGTTTCTATAAAAATAATATTAACGTTGTTCATCATTTATTACTGGAGGTAATCTATTGGAAATGTGATTGTATCTATAGAGAAGAAAATCTTGTAGCAAATAATTTTATCTTGGTAAAATTCAAATTGTAGAAGGCAACTGGCCAAGTGAGATTTTATCTCTTAATAAAAATGGTATCAAGGAATTGATTATGGAAATATAGCATTTTGAAGAAGATGAAAAATATATTTGATATAAATGAAAAAAATATGGTGAAAAAGCATGCTAGATATCGTTTAACAACAAATATAATATTTAATATTTTGATAGGAGTGGCCCTCAATAGAATCCACATATAACTTATTACAAAAATAAATGACTAATAATTATGCTAAGTAAATAAGAATTTATCATATTAGAATTTGGAAATGGGGCTATGTTATTTTGTTCAATGAAGACTTCATGTGATATTTACATCCTTTTCATCTATTTCATTATTTGTTTGGTATCAGATGGCTAATACATTCAATCAATGTGAGAAGTATCAAGAATATAATGTGATACAACCTATGGATCAAATCATAATAGAATTAGCATATTTATTCCTCTAATATGTTTTTAGAAAATTTTAAGAAGGTTTGGAACCATGAAAATAAATGAAGAATATTAATAGTTTTATCATATTTAAAACATTGATGTTGAAGTTAGAGTATTATCAATGACACAATGGTATTATACAATTTGTTGATTGAAGTTTATTTGAATGGTCTCCATTATTTGAGTAATGGTGTATATGCATTTCACTCTTTTAATCACTATTAGTATTACTAGAAGTATTATTAGACCAATGAAAAAATGTTTGAATTTTCAATTTTAAAAGGATAAGTTCAATGAATATTACTAAGTAAATAATTAAATTCAAAAAAAAAAAAATTAAATAAAATAATAATCTTGAAACTTGTATCATTTGTATAAGACATGCCTACATATAATTCACTCACTTATACATCTACAAAATCTAAAAGTTCAACTAAACAATAATATAATCTCAACAAGAATAAAATTTGCTTCAGACAACTCATCCATAGAATTATTTTTAAGTTAATTACATTCTCATATGAAATGTAAAGTATTTTATAATTATTTTTTTATTTTTATCTTTAACATAATCATATCTAAATATAATATTTATAAGATATATCACCACCATAAAATTATAAATTTGACCAACTACAAGATATGTGCTTTTTTTATTGATAAAAGCAAGATTTTGAGTGGGTTCCCATCCCACTTACAAAAATTCTCATGTTATTAATGGCTATAAGCCATCAAAACCAAAATCTAGGCATCTACAAACTAAAATTATATCAACCAAAGTTGTAACAAAACTTCTCTACACTGCCAAAACTATAAACTAAAACTTCAGACATAGAGCAACAAACAAGAAATCATAAAATAGATAATCACACTATTCATCACCATCAAAGTTAGATTCAGAGTTTTTTGGGACCATATCCAACTTATCTACCATGAAATTTCTTCCCTAGACATGTTTGCATTAATATCCATCAAGCATTAAATTCCCTCATTAAGATTTTTCTCCTCCTCTCTCTTTTGGTTATTCAATATAGAAAGATCTAGGAGAATTTCTTGTTGGTCCCAAGCCAAATCCTATTTACTAATTATTCCTTGGTTCACTACCAAATTAGACAAATTATTATCTTTCCTATAAATATGAGATAACTCCACCTCTTCAAAATGACTTAGGAGCCTCTTGGTGTCACCAATAATATCTTGAAGAAAACCCTATAAAGACTTTTTTCTTTGAGGCTATTGATGACAACCAACAAGTCACCTTCCACATGGATTTGGTTAAAACCAAGTGATTGAGATTTCTTAATTATATCTAGAAACATCATTGCCTACACCACTATATTGATTGTGGTTCCATAAAACTTACATAATCGCCTAGGATAATCCTCTTATGATTATAAAAAACCACTCCACCTAGCCCCAAGTTACCCATTTGAGGCCCTATCAAAATTCAATTTGACCTAGTATTCATTTGGTGGGTTCCATTTTACTATACCCCTAATGTTTCCTTTATTCTTAACCCTATTAATGGGGTTTAGTTCTAGGTTCCAATTTTTAGCTACAAATTTCTTTATCCTTTCTTTCCCATCCTTCTAGTCCAACCTGTTGGGCACCGAAACGTCATCAAGCTTTACTCTACACTGCAACTGTCTATCTTCCAATTTTTTGTCCAGCCATGAACCTAATAGTTGTAGATCGACACTCAAGTATTGTATGGACCAAATAAAAACTTCTATCCAACCTCTAGAGTAGGTTGGTTCCTTGTCAACTTAAAAATGGTGTTGAGTCAATTAAAGCTCCAATAAGATTTTGATATAAGGGTTTAGAAAAAGGTTTATGGTTAGAAATGTTATAAAAAATAGTGGCCAAATAGGCTAAAAGCATAGGAAACTACAACAAAAGGCTCCCACAAGCTATTTCCAGTGTCTCATCACTCAAGATTAACATTACCCAAATTAATGAAACCTTCACACATTAAAGCATAAACAGAGATATATTGCATAAAGCAATTCCAACATCCAATATTGATAATCCAAATAGCAGAATAGACCAATAGTTAGATTTTACATAAATAAACCTCCTAACAATAGATATCTAATCAAGAACATGTTTCAACTACTCTCACAACTAGTAATCCAAAAACTGGAATGAACTAACCGTTCAAGTATTAACATAAATGTAGCTCAAGACTTCGAACCTCTTGTACAAGATAATAAAGATGATTAATTTGAGTCGAACAATCAGAGTAATGCTTCTTCCATTAGCTCACAAGAATATTTACAGTAGGGAAAGCAAACGCACTAGAGCCAACCCTAAAAAATGAGGGTTCGACCTCTATTTATAGTTTGTAAATGAAAGAATATTTTTAGGAGACATTACAAATATTGTATATTTATAGCTCAGCAAAGAGTAAATTGGCATCATATTACTGGTTGTGGAGCTCCAAGAAATATGCTATGAGAAATCCACCATGGCAGCATACATCTGCAACTTGCTAGTTTGTTGGTGGTAGTTGGAGTTCTGACAGTTGGACATTGCATCTCATCCATAAATCATTATTGGAAGCTCAACTCCATTGCAGATATACAACTGCATTAGGTTCTTGTTCCTGGAAACCCTCTATGCTTTGTCTTCCTACCCTCCAACTAATTGTGCTCTGGTCTGGTGAGAAAATGCTTTTAAATACCTTATTAGTGTTGGCAAGTTCTCAATCGTTGATCCTCATTATGGGAGGTTGTGATTAGTTTCCAAGACACTCCAAAAATTGATGGGGAAAACCCAGGCACCATCCTGCACTTTTAAGTCACTAACATCATCATTATAGCCTTGATCCTACATAATCATATTCTAGCATAAAATGAACTATGAGGTAAATGAGATGCAATTTACTCATTACCCTTCCTTTTCTCTTCTTTGGCTTAAAAGCTTCTAGAATTTGCATCTTAAAGCATGCTGACATCACCTTTGCTAAAAAAAATTGTGAAATCGAGAATCCGCACTTGGGCAAGTGTAAATCATCCTTTGTCTCCATTTTGCTCTAGCCGCAATGTAAAAATAGCTTCTTGTCTCCAATCCGCACTCTCAGTAGTGTAAAATTGACTTTGTTATTGTTCCACTCTGGATTTAGTGTAAACTTACTCTTTATCATCAATATGCACCTAAATAGTCTTGAGACTCGACATATTTAGCCTTACCGACACTTAGTCGCTTGAAGCATGCAAGAAATTACTCTTGGTCTCAAATCCGCACTTTATTTTGTGTTGATGTCATCATTGTCAAAAAAAATTGCGAAATTGGGACCTATCACCAATCCATAGCATTTTACGTTATAAACCCAAAAAAATAGCTCAAAGTAAAAATTGCACTAAGTGTTGGCAGATTAGGAAACTAATGTAGCGGATCCACTCCAAAATACACTAAAAAGTGTGCAGAATGGAACTTACATACCTCAGAATAAAATTTGCACTGCTTTCTAAGGATGTGGCCATTTTGGGCCTACATTCTGGCACCTCTCGGGTGGATTTACTAGCAAAGCCATCGAACTCAGAGTCTTATCCATTGGGCATCAGGAGTCAAAAAATGCTTATCTTCAAAAATTGCTTTAAATAATAACTTCCATATGAACACTACCCTCTAAAAACTTGAACACCTTAGAGGATAAATGTTCATATCGAGACTATGCTCCATGCATTTTAGAGGATAATTGTTCATCTGGAGACTATGCCATAAACATTGTGCCATTCCAACAAAACTGCTTCACTACTCCATCAAAAATACAATTGTGTTCTCTTTATAAATCCCTCTTACAATACATGATATAAATGCCTTCATACAAAAAATAGTTATTTTATGTGTCTCTCTGGACTCTATCTTTTTTGTTTCTTCTGAACATGTCAGAGTAAAAATGAATCAAACAAGAAGAATACAAAACTTCTAACTATATATGTAGAAAAAAAAAATGCTAAGCCAGTGCCCCTTCAGGGTTCGTAGAATCTATAGTCGGCTCTTCTTCTTCTTGTTGGGCCTCTTCCTCAGCATTATCTTCTTCTTGCTCAACTTCTTCCTCTATATAAGATTGCTCCTTATTTCCCTCTTCAACATTATCACCAAACAGCTGCACCATCAGTTTCAAGGTTTGTAGGGCTTGTTTCCAGGTTGCTTTTGAGGGGTTGGAAGTCTCTTTTAACTATTTGTAAATGTACTAGAGTTCACCAATGTCTTCATAGTAAGCAACACTTCCTTTGTTTACCAAGTCCTCCATGAGGTCTCTGAGCCTGGTAAAATCAATGATCATTTGTGAAGCCTGCTCTTGGTCAATCGGTTCCTCTAGAGCATCAATTTTAGATTCATCTTGTAAGCTCTCTCTAGTACTTCTCTTGATTTCTTCTACTGATAGCAAACTGTGATCTTCCATCCATAATCCTCTAAAACCAATTTGGATCATTTTCTTATTAACATCTACTACATCCTTGATTACTTCTTCAATCTTGTCATACAATAGCCAAGCCTTTTGGATTACCCTATGCTTCTTTACTACTATTATGGTAGTAACCCTAGCAATGTTCCACTCCTTGTTAGGAATTGGCTTAGCAGAATCACTGAGTCTACTATCCACCAGCCTATGCATTTTTTTAGCTTGAATTACTATAGGTTGTAACCCTCCAGTGATTTTGTCCAAATCCTTTTGAATACTTTGGAGAATGCGTCTAGCATCATCTAATTAGTCAACAATAAGCTGCAACCCTAAGCATTTATCTATAACTTCATAAAGCAATTCCTCTCTCACTTTCTTTAGTCCATCCTTAGAAAAACTAGAAGATTTAGCCTTTTTAATCTAGAGTTGCTGCTTCAAACTTTGTATCTCCTTATCATACTCCTCATTATTTCTCTGGTGTTCTGTAATCTTCTCCTTGAGCTTATTAGCTTCTTGAAACTTCTCTTGCCAGATTTTAACTTCTTTTCTCAGAGCTTTATCTACTTCTTTCTAATTTTTGATAGTTTTCTAAAGCTTTTCAATTTGCTTTTCTAACTTACCTACCTTTTCCTTGGATATATCATTCTTTACATAGAAAGCTTCCAAGTGGGCTCTGGCCATGACCAATTCATATTCATTAGACAGCTTCTCAATGTCTTGTGTATACTCTTCTATACAATAATCTTGAGTTGTCATCTCAGTTTCAAGCTTAATCACAATTGGAATCATGGATCTAGATGTCCTTTGCCTTAAAACTGGATCAACAAACATGCTTCTTCTCTTGGTGGCCATCCTACTAGAAGGCTTGGATATCTTTTCTACCCATAAATAATTTACTTTCTTTGTAGCTTCTTACTCCTTTTGCAAACTTGCCTGAGTAGGGTAACTCATAGCAAGAGGAGAAGACACCAGGAATGTAAGAGCATAATCAACTATTGATAATAGTTGTGCAAAAGAAGTCATAGCAGAATTTGTGACCATAGTGGAATCTGTGACCACCACCATTTTTGCAATTGGTAAACTCATGGAAACTAAAGGGACACTCACAAATGGTTGAGGGGGTGAACTAGAAACAAATTGCTTCTCTAATGATGGTGATACTATGGGAGATGATGAAAGGGGAATCTCAGCTGATGAATGTGGAACTTCGAATGATGAAGGAATTCTAGATAATGAAACAGGGACTTGGGATGATGAAGAAGGAATTTGTGATGACCTTGGGGGAGATGGATTGGTTTGTACCTCAGTGGTAATCAATGAAATAGTAGGTGAACTATGAGGTGGAGAAGGTACCTTTCTTACAACTTCTTGTTCAGAGAGGGAGGGAGATTTCCTTAAGGAATCTAGAGGAGGAAGAGGAGAAGAGGGATTAGAGACCATACCCTTGCCTAATGATGTAGGATTTTCTATATTTGTCTCTCGTATATGCTACTTTTCTTATTGTATGCATTCTTCAACATCTAAAATAGTTGTTTTCTCAAATATATCCTCTTTATCCAGCCTCTACTTCTTTGAAATCTCCTTCTTAGCTCTTTCTGGGGCCCTTTTGGCTTTCCTCTAGAAAACTTGAAAGGTAACCTTCTCACTTTCTATCTCTTCTTTAGATAACCCTCCTTGAACTGTTTCCTCTAGCAATACCTGCTCAAAAATGGGATTCAATTCCACTGTTGTTATATTGGTGAAACTTAGAGGTGTAAACCTGAAGCTCTCATCCTTTTCTTTCTAGTTTATATCTGTATCTGGAGGTTGAGCACC
Organism: Wollemia nobilis; assembly: GCA_028583015.1. Taxonomy (NCBI): domain Eukaryota; kingdom Viridiplantae; phylum Streptophyta; class Pinopsida; order Araucariales; family Araucariaceae; genus Wollemia; species Wollemia nobilis. Next base: position 3,927,138 of record JAQPPZ010001870.1, read on the forward strand.
CAGGGCTAGGTTCTTAGGCCTATTTTCCATCTCTATAATTTGTGCACTAACAGTCCTCTCATCAGAATAGTGCATTTTACTCATCAACCGTACCCCCTTTGGAAATTGTTCTATCTACTTAGTTGAAGGCTGAAAAGGCTTCAAGACTTCGATAGTTGTTAATGGAGCATCAGGTTCCTCTTCTTCCTAATTTTCTTCTTCTAGAGGTGAGGATGGGGAATCAGACCATGTTTGTGTAATTTTATATATTAACACTATATTCCTTGCATCTTTGGACCTCCAAGTTTGGATATTATTGTCATACCTTTTAGAGAATTCAACATCCATTTTAATCCTAAATTTAGATTTTGTTTTTCCAATCTTAATTCTCATCCTCCACCAATCTAATATCTTGGCCTCATTCCATTTTCTTTTATGCTCTATATTTTCATCATCAGGTTCTTGAGACTGAGGGTCCCTTTTCTTTTATGTTTTCTCCTCAATATATTTGATGGTAGACTCCTTCTAATGTTTCACATTGTTTTCTGGGTCAAAATCTACAATTTTCTCATAAAAATCCAACCATAGAGGGAGTTGATCCATTTTAAAAACATTCCATTCTAAAATATTAGTTTCCTTATTATTTTTGCCTTGTTCAAAATGGGGCCTATATCTCTTTTCAAATTTGGAGGCCTTCTCTCCATTTATAACTAAATTTATTTTATAGAATATGTCATCTGGATCATAACTCCATCTTTGAGGAATATAGAATAGACCCAACCTATCTAGGTATTGGTAAATTTGTTCACCCTGCTACTTCTTTGTAATAGTTATATCACTAACATTTCGGTAGGTCAACATAGACTTCCTCTTTCTTCCAGAGCCATAGTTCAAATCTATATATTCTTCTTGCCTTAAATATTCTAAGGCAAATAGCCTCTCTGTGACAAAGTGGGGTAGCAGAAAAGGCTTACCCATAAAGCCATACAATCTAATGATTGTGCCTTCTGTTAGGAGATACCAGTCTCCTTCCTTTGCACCCTCTGCTCTCAATATTTTCTCAACCATAAGTGGTATCCTAGGGCAAAATCCATACATTATTTTCAATGTTGGCCCTAAGAATTCCAAATTGAATTTGTAAAAAGACTCAGTACTTCTGAGATGCTTAGTCCAGTAATAAACTGGTAGGGGTTCTCCTTCATTGGTCTTGTTCTTTATTGGAATCCAGGGCATCATATCTCTTACAGTAGTAAAAAACAACCAGACCAAGCTTGAACAATATTGAAAACAAGGTGCATCAGAGCTTCTTTTCAATGTTACTAACTACTCATGTATTCTCTGGGTAAGGAAATCCGGCCAGTCAAAATAGATAACCCTAATACCCTTTTCAGCCACATCTTCTTCATACATCCTCTCATTGGAAATGCAATATGTAGTAGCTATTTTCCAACCCTACACCATTTTATTAGAATCCATACCATCCATACAGGCTAACATGGAGTAAAGCTCTGGGTGTTCAAAATGTTCAATGGAAATTGGGACCTGAGGTAATCCTTTTCTGGGCCTAGTGTCCTTGAGTTATTTATATACCCACCTTTTGAAATACTCACCATCATTAGCTCTCTTCTCCAAGGAGTAATACCTAGCCTGGGTAGTTTTTCTAAAATCCTTTGGTTTTTGTTGGTCCGACTTTCATACACACCCCGTGAAGAATGAGCATGAAACTCTGATAACACTTATACGGGATAAATCCCACTCACTTTAGGATCTAGTTGGTTATCCAAGGTGTGAGTTACAGAGTCGGGTCGAATGTCAATTCACTCTTTTTCGCTTCTGGAATAGTTTTCAATATGGACTGTCTGTTACCTTACAACGGGCTCATGAACTTGCTCAGTAGTGTTTAGGAGTTGTCACTTGTTGACAATCAGATTTAAAGTTAATTCTTTGATCTAGCTCTTATGGGTCAGCAGATTTAAATAAAGGACAATTTAAAGAAAATAAAAATGGATCATTTCACGGTAAAACAAAGAGGGTAGGGTAAGGCGGAAAGAGAAGTTTATCAAACTTAACTGTAAAACAACACTACCAATTTTATTTATACTATCAGCTTCACAACAGAACAAATCAAAGAAGAAAGTGTCCAGTTTTCTAAGATCACTTTCTACTAAGAGCATAAGGCAGAGATGGAACAGATCTAACAAAAAATTATAAACCGAAGGGAAGTCGGTTAAAATTGGTATCTTTCACCGGCAGCCTAGCTCGCACAGTGAGGACAGAGCAATTAGAACAGACCTGAACCTCAAATCTGTAATTTTCCCTAGCATACAATAGAACAAATGAAGCCTAACAACATATTTAATCTTGATAACACAGATTCACAGCATATATTTAATAAACTTTAAAGAAACGGAAAACAAAAGGAGATGAACTTATCACAATCTACAAAATATTAGGCTCCTGGCCATGCTATCACAGAAAACAAAAGCACATCAACTCCAAGTCCAGAAACAAAGTATTTAACAAAATTTGCAAGAAATTGCTTCAATAGCCTTTTATTTCTAAGTTTTCGCCTCTTGCGATTACATTGAGAAGAAGTATTTATAGACTCAGGACAGACCCCGATCTTTTCAGAAATATCTTCTTCTCAAACCGTAAATCTTATCATCTTAAACCCTAGGACCCGGGTTTACAATATAAGCTCTTTTAAAACAAAGTTCGGATAAAACTTAACCATTCGCAAATCGGTGCGAGTCACTTGCCATAAATGGAGAAGATAGAATTCGAATGCCACTTGCATTCACTCGCAACTATGAATAAATGTCTTCATTAATTCCCTCGGGTAATTTGGATGAATCACCACTTCTCTGACATTTCATCTCCGCAGAGCCATCCCTGAGTTGAAAATGCCTGCAAGCTATTAATTCTGCCATAAATTTTCATTAAATGCATTCATCGGCAAATTTCGGTAACTGAGTGTAGATATTTTCATTTTTCGGCCAATTCTCGACATACTCCATTAAATGGGCAGCTGCTTAGTCACCGTAAAGTCTCTTTGCGGCCAGATCTGTAAAATTTGGATGAAACAACAATTTTCGGCATCTTTCATTTCAATATGGCTGTCTTTGATTAATTTGCACTTAACTTTGTCTTTATGGCCATTTCTCCGTTATCCCGTAAGTGCCAGATGGCTTCCTGCATGAAAGACAAACAAGGATTAGCCTTTTAAAATTATTAAATCAAAAGCTTTAATATTAAAAAGAAGCCCTAAGGTTCAGTATATGCGGCATGCTTTGTTCTACTGTTTTGACACGTGTCGCAAAAATCGTGACACGTGTCCATTTCCAACTGTTTTCCTTTGCTGAGCTGTTTTTCTGCCAGGGTCACGAAAATGCGACATGTCACGATTTCGTGACATGTCACGAAATCGCGACCTGTCCAGCGTCTCACAACTTTTCTCTCTGGTTGTCGTGATTTCGTGACGTCGCGACGTCATGATTTCACGACATCACCGCCCCTACACTTCCTTTGGTCCTTGGCTCCTTTTGGCGAATTTTCCACCGTGTTGCGATTTCGTGACACGGTGGCGCCTTACCTTGCCATCTCTCCACCATGTCGCGAAATCGTGACATGGTGGCTCCTTTGGCTTCTCTCGCTTCTCCTGGCATGTCACGATTTCACGACACACCACTCTGATTTGCTCTTGTTTTCTCCAGTCGTGTCGCGATTTCGCGACACGGCCTCCCTCGGCACCCCTTTGCCGTTGGCGTGTCGCGATTTCGTGACACCCAACTCCTTAAGCCTTAGCTTTTGTTTGACTTTGCCTTGCTTCACTTGGACACTTCTTTCTTCTTGGTTGGACCCGTTGTGATTTCGTGACATGTCGCAAAATCGCGATGGTCCGTACGCCTTGACTGCTTTCTGCTTCACCTGTCACGATTTCGTGACGTAGCGAAATCACGACGTCGCGAATTCGTGACACTTTTCATACTTGCCCCTTTTCTTTCCATCCACCGCGAAAATGTGACATGTCACAATTTCGTGACATGTCGCAAAATCGTGCCCTTTCTATGCCTTAGTCATTTTTTCTTTCTCGCAACAGCGAAAATGCGACATGTCGCGATTTCGTGACATGTCGCGAAATCATGCCCTGCCTTTGTCCTTTGCTTCCTTTGCCTCCTGCAGCCGCGATTATGCGACATGTCGCGATTTCGCGACATGTCACGAAATCACGACGCTTCGTACAATCTGCCTTCTCTCTCCAAAACTGTAGCGATTTCGCGACATTTCCAAAAATGGAAGTGTCGCGATATCGCGACATTTCCAAAAATGGAAAGTGTCACGATTTCGCTACGTTTTTCACACTTGCAGCTTTCTTCCAAAATGTGTCGCGATATCGTGACGTTTTCCACCCTTGCACCTTTCTTCCAAAATGTGTCGCGATATCGCGACGTTTTTCACCCTTGCAGCTTTCTTCCAAAATGTGTCGCGATATCGCGACGTTTTCACCCTTACAGCTTCCGACTCAAACCCGTCGCGATTTCGTGACACCTTCCAAAAATGGAAGTGTCGCGATATCGCGACATTTCCAAAAATGGAAGTGTCGCGATATCGCGACATTTCCAAAAATGGAAGTGTCGCGATTTCGCTACGTTTTTCTGACTTAGCCGATTTTCTTGAAACCTGTCGCGATTTCGCGACATTTCCATAAATGGAAGTGTCGCGATTTCGCGACTTTGCCAAAAATGGAAAGTTTTGATTTTCAATGAATTTATCTATCTGTTTTTTGCATTTTTTTCATACCGGTGTAAGATTTTCTTTATCCATGAATGATTCTAGCATGTAAAAGTGAATTCTGAGTTAACAAAGCTAGAATGCAAGAATACTTGGATACTTTGACAAAGGCAAAACTTGAAGAAGAAAGAGGCAAGTAAAAATTTGGAATTAAAACCTGAAAAATATCAAGAGGGTCCTTACTGCAAAATGAAAGCTCAAAATTTTCAAAGGGTGGAAATTCATTTTTCAATGGGGGTGTGTTGCTTCTCAACAAATGGCGATATCTGCGGGTAAAATAGTAGCATTATTTTAGAACCCAGGACTCTAGTTTCAAAACAACATAGACCATGTATCTTGCCTTGCCACAGATATTCTTCAAAATAAATTGACTACTAACTGATAGTTGTTAAAATTTCCCAAGGACATACTAGGTTGAATCATTTAAGGAAGATTTTTGATGTGCAATTACAAGCGTATAAAACTTTCTTCAAGAATGACTGGATCGAATGTTGAACTCTGGATTGATCAGCTTTTCTAGATTGTAAAAAGGGGAAACCGAGTAGAGCTTTGTTTACTAGTTTAGCCTTTTACAACCCCGACAGAGTTACCCTTTAGATTTACACGACCCAAATTTACAACTGTAAGGTAGAATCTACAACTTGGTAGAAGAAAAACATCTTTTGAAGTCTTGGTTGCCTCTTTCATTATATAACTCTTTTCTTTTTTCTTTTTTTCTCTTTTTTTTTTTTTTTTTTTTTATATATATATATTGGAAATAACAGAGTGCCAATTTCATGTTGTCTTGTTCAACTCTCATCTCTTTCTTTTGAAATACATCAACATCTGAAAAGCCTTAGAAAGAATAACAATTTTCTTTTTAATATTTCATCAATCTGGAACTGCTTCAACCTAGGCATTGATAGCCTCTATGGATACTCAAATAATTACATGAATCATAGTCCCCTCTTATAACCAACTTTTCTTGGATTCCCTGGGAGTTTCTCCAGCCAAACAGCATAGCGAGTTTCTTTATAATTAAAACAAGCTGTGGCAAGCAAGACACAAAATCCAATCATCCTTCCACTGTTGTTCTGACTAAAAAAATAGTTCCACTGTTCAGTTCAAACAGACTATCTCACAATTATGATAATGAACACTGGATTCTGGACTCAGAATGAAACAATCTTTAGAAGGCTGACTTTTTCATTGATGCTCAGGCAAAGGTTAAAGAACAAAATTCTTAAAAGCTAAAGAACTTTGTACAGACTTCTAAGGAAAACTAAAATAAACTGAAACTTAAAAAACAAAATAAAGCGTACAGACATTTAAAATAAAACAACACCGTACGAGACTTTAAAATAAAACAAAATCAAATAAAACAAAATAAAACGTAGGCACTAAAGGAAATAAAACAACTTTAAAGCTTATTTACAATGTATACACATGTTACAACTTCTTTGTGACTCAAAATATGTAGCAGATGGAAAAGCAGAGAACTAGTGCCTTAAAAAAAATTTGACCATTTGCAAGTAAATTTAGAAAAATTACCTTTCAGGTCCTGTTGACGAAATGCACTCCAGACTATGCTTCCAAATTTTTCTGTTACCTGGGAAAAACTTGTGTTTACCGTCTTCCCTCTCTCCTTTTTTTTTATTTTTTATTTTTTTTATGGATCTTGTCCCACTGAAAAACAAATCTGCAACTCTTTCAATTTAAACAAATCATATAATAACAAATCATATGATAACATGTTTATGCTTCTACTTGAAGGGTTTGCAGAATTCTTTCAAAAGGACGGAATGTAAAAACCCCCAGGATCAAATACCTTAAAGCCCTTATAGACCCAGACCACCACATCTTCAGATTTATGTGACAACTGAAAGAGATCATATTTTATCCGTATGTCCTGGTTCTTAACAACTTGAACATTTTGTGGTTGCTCTACCGCTTCAATATCCAAGACTTCAATTTTTATCCCTCTAGCAGAATTTTCATAATTTGCTTTTTCACCTGAGCCTTGCTTAGATTTAACCCCATCAATGTGTAACGTCCAAACATCATTGTTGTGATTGATTAGAGCTGTAATTATTCTCACCTTCTCAGCTGCCAAATTATAAGATCCAATATCTGCATCAACACAGTTTACAACCTTTTCTTTGATATTATGTTCAGTAGTTACAGGCTTATATTGAGACTCTTTACCTATTCCAAGTTGGCTGACCACATTCACATTTACTATCTTTTCCTCCTCTTCTTGAAATTCAATAGGTGGTCCAGAGTAAGCTTCAATCAAGTTATCTTTTTGTTCAACAATCCGGGCCGTTCATGGAGGGTGATGTCAGCTTCAATTTCCTTCATATCCTCAATGATGTTATCCTTCTCCTCAGTTACTTCTGCATAGTGATATTGAATCCCACTTTCATCATCCTCTGATGAGGAAGGATCATTATTAGGTTCTGGACTCTCACATCTCAAATTATAACTGTCCCTTTTGAACTGTTGAAAATCTTGCATTTCATCCATAGGAGTCTCTACAAGACTTTTTGACTCTTCGAGAAAAGTGAAAGAACCTGAAACCCTGGTTGTACTATTTTTGGATGAACCAGAAATATCAATATTTCTTTGGTTCCTAGGAAAATTTAACTCACCAGGAAAAACTTCAGATTTGGGTAATGCTAGATCACAAATGTTTACTTCAAGCACTTCCACTTTGAACTTGTCAGAACCTTTCTCTATATTTTGCACATGCTGAGTGGATGTTACAGTTAACGGAGTCTCCTTGGGTAGAGCATGACATGTTGGTACTAACTCATGATGTGGAATGGGATCCGAAATAGGCATGTTCTATGTAACATAGGATATCAAAGGACTGCTCAGAATTTGAGGTCCTAACTGTCTTTCAAGAATTAAAGCCTCTTTATAAGCTCCTGCCAGGGTTGTGATATTGATGTCTCTCTTGAGGAAAATAGAGGTCACTGAATCCAATGCATTCTTATAGATTTCTAAGGCCAGATTTGCATTTGGGATGTAATGACCAGTCATTCTACCGTAAGCTCTTTGGAACCTCATATTGAATGACCTGACAGTTTCTCCCGACTCTCTCTTGATGCTGGAAAATTGTTGGTATAACACACTGGGGTCTATCACTTCCCCAAATTGTGATATAAAAACTTTCTCTAGGTCATTCCAACTGGTAACAGAATTGCTAGTGAGATTTAGAAACCAGTCATAAGCTCCTTCCTGGAGAGTGAACGGGAACAATCTGCAAGCAACATCTTCATGCTGTATATTTAATAATTTCAAAGCATTCTTGAATGCTAGCAGATGTTCCTCTGTTGTCCTTGTCCCATCATGTTTATATCTGGGGAGATATCTTTTCGGATTTCTAGGCAGGTCATGGGCTATACCCGAAATATTCAAAGCAGTGGCACCTAACCAGCTTGCCATTTTTAAATGTTGGTGTTAAGTTCTGCTATTCAGGAAAAACTCAAACAACAAAATTTTAAAGGCTGAGGAGGAAGGAAAATTGGCTACCAGACCTTGGATAAAATACAACATTTGTCAAGTACCACATACAGTCAGATTTCTCAACTCAAGCACACTAAGAATGCAAGTTCAGCCCTCCTTCTAGCGCCATTTTTAAATGTTGGTCCGACTTTCATACACACCCTATGAAGAATGAGCATGAAACTCTGATAACACTTATACGGGATAAATCCCACTCACTTTAGGATCTAGCTGGTTATCCAAGGTGTGAGTTACAGAGTCGGGTCGAATGTCAATTCACTCTTTTTCACTTCTGGAATAGTCTTCAATATGGACTATCTGTTACCTTACAACGGGCTCTGAACTTGTTCAGTAGTGTTTAGGAGTTGTCACTTGTTGACAATCAGATTTAAAATTAATTCTTTGATCTAGCTCTTATGGGTCAGCAGATTTAAATAAAGGACAAATTAAAGAAAATAAAAATGGATCATTTCACGATAAAACAAAGAGGGTAGGGTAAGGCAGAAAGAGAAGTTTATCAAACTTAGCTGTAAAACAAAACTACCAATTTTATTTATACTATCAGCTTCACAACAGAACAAATCAAAGAAGAAAGTGTCCAGTTTTCTAAGATCACTTTCTACTAAGAGCATAAGGCAGAGATGGAACAGATCTAACAGAAAATTATAAACCGAAGGGAAGTCGGTTAAAATTGGTATCTTTCACCGGCAGCCTAGCTCGCACAGTGAGGACAGAGCAATTAGAACAGACCTGAACCTCAAATCTATAATTTTCCCTAGCATACAATAGAACAAATGAAGCCTAACAACATATTTAATCTTGATAACATAGATTCACAGCATATATTTAATAAAATTTAAAGAAACGGATAACAAAAGGAGATGAACTTATCACAATCTGCAAAATATTAGGCTCCTGGCCATGCTATCATAGAAAACAAAAGCACATCAACTCCAAGTCCAGAAACAAAGTATTTAACAAAATTTGCAAGAAATTGCTTCAATAGCCTTTTATTTCTAAGTTTTCGCCTCCTGCGATTACATTGAGAAGAAGTATTTATAGACTCAGGACAGACCCTGATCTTTTTAGAAATATCTTCTTCTCAAACCGTAAATCTTATCATCTTAAACCCTAGGACCCGGGTTTTACAATATAAGCTCTTTTAAAACAAAGTTCGGATAAAACTTAACCATTCTGCAAATCAGTGCAGTCACTTGCCATAAATGGAGAAGATAGAATTCGAATGCCACTTGCATTCACCCGCAACTGTGAATAAATGTCTTCATTAATGCCCTCGGGTAATTTGGATGAATCACCACTTCTCTGACATTTCATCTCCGCAGAGCCATCCCTGAGTTGAAATTGCCTGCAAGCTATTAATTCTGCCATAAATTTTCATTAAATGCATTCATCGGCAAATTCCGGTAACTGAGTGTAGATATTTTCATTTTTCGGCCAATTCCCGACATACTCCATTAAATGGGCAACTGCTTAGTCACCGTAAAGTCTCTTTGCGGCCAGATCTGTAAAATTTGGATGAAACAGCAATTTTCGGCATCTTTCATTTCAATATGGCTGTCTTTGATTAATTTGCACTTAACTTTGTCTTTATGGCCATTTCTCCGTTATCCCGTAAGTGCCAGATGGCTTCCTGCATGAAAGAACAAACAAGGATTAGCATTTTAAAATTATTAAATCAAAAGCTTTAATATTAAAAAGAAGCCCTAAGGTTCAGTATATGCGGCATGCTTTGTTCTACTGTTTTGACACGTGTCGCAAAAATCGTGACACGTGTCCATTTCCAGCTGTTTTCCTTTGCTGAGCTATTTTTCTGCCAGGGTCGCGAAAATGCGACATGTCGCGAAATCGTGACCTGTCCAGCGTCTCACAGCTTTTCTCTCTGGCTGTCGCGATTTCGCGACGTCGCGAAATCATGACGTCGCGAAATAGCGACGTCGCGATTTCACGACGTCGCGAAATCGTGACGTCACGATTTCGCGACATCACCGCCCCTGCACTTCCTTTGGTCCTTGGCTCCTTTTGGCGAATTTTCCACCGTGTCACGATTTCGTGACACGGTGGCGCCTTACCTTGCCATCTCTCCACCATGTCGCGAAATCGTGACATGGTGGCTCCTTTGGCTTCTCTCGCTTCTCCTGGCGCGTCACGATTTTGCGACGTCGCGAAATTGCGACGTCACGATTTCGTGACACGCCGCTCTGATTTGCTCTTGTTTGCTCCAGCCGTGTCGCGATTTCGCGACACGGCCTCCCTCGGCACCCCTTTGCCGTTGGCGTGTCACGATTTCGCGACGTCGTGAAATCGCGACGTCGCGATTTCGCGACACCCAACTCCTTAAGCCTTAGCTTTTGTTTGACTTTGCCTTGCTTCACTTGGACACTTCTTTCTTCTTGGTTGGACCCATCACGATTTCGCGACATGTCGCGAAATCGCGACGGTCCGTACGCCTTGATCGCTTTCTGCTTCACCTGTCGCGATTTCGCGACGTAGCAAAATTGTGACACTTTTCATACTTGCCCCTTTTCTTTCCATCCAGCCGCGAAAATGCGACATGTCGCGATTTCGTGACATGTCGCGAAATCGCGCCCTTTCTGTGCCTTAGTCTTTTTTCCTTTCTTGCAGCAATGAAAATGTGACATGTCACGATTTCGCGACATGTCGTGAAATCGCGCCCTGCCTTTGTCCTTTGCTTCCTTTGCCTCCTGCAGCCGCGATTATGCGACATGTCACGATTTCGCGACATGTCGCGAAATCGCGACGTTCCGTACAATCTGGCCTTCTCTCTCCAAAACTGTAGCGATTTCGTGACATTTCCAAAAATGGAAGTGTCGCGATATCGTGACATTTCCAAAAATAGAAAGTGTCGTGATTTCGCTACGTTTTTCACACTTGCACCTTTCTTCCAAAATGTGTCGCGATATCGCGACGTTTTCCACCCTTGCACCTTTCTTCCAAAATGTGTCGCGATATCGCGACGTTTTCCACCCTTGCACCTTTCTTCCAAAATGTGTCGCGATATCGCGACGTTTTTCACCCTTGCAGCTTTCGACTCAAACCCATCGCGATTTCGCGACACCTTCCAAAAATGGAAGTGTCACGATATCGCGACATTTCCAAAAATGGAAGTGTCGCGATATCGCGACATTTCCAAAAATGGAAGTGTCACGATTTCGCTTGACATTTTCTCTTCATGCAGCCGTGAAAATGTGACATGTCACGATTTCGCGACATGTCGCGAAATCGCTACGTTCCGTACGATCTGGCTTTCTCTCTCCTAACCGGTAGCGATATCGTGACATTTCCAAAAATGGAAGTGTCGCGATATCGCGACATTTCCAAAAATGGAAGTGTCGCGATTTCACTACGTTTTTCTGACTTAGCCGATTTTCTTGAAACCTGTCGCGATTTCGCGACATTTCCATAAATGGAAGTGTCGCGATTTCGCGACTTTGCCAAAAATGGAAAGTTTTGATTTTCAATGAATTTATCTGTCTGTTTTCTGCATTTTTTTCATACCGGTGTAAGATTTTCTTTATCCATGAATGATTCTAGCATGTAAAAGTGAAGTCTGTTAACAAAGCTAGAATGCAAGAATACTTGGATACTTTGACACGAGCAAAACTTGAAGAAGAAAGAGGCAAGTAAAAATTTGGAATTAAAACCTGAAAAATATCAAGAGGGTCCTTACTGCAAAATGAAAGCTCAAAATTTTCAAAGGGTGGAAATTCATTTTTCAGTGGGGGTGTGTTGCTTCTCAACAGTTTTATCGGTGGTTCTGCTTCTATGGAAAAAACTTGTTACAGTTTGCAATTGTGATGCTAAACAGGGTCTTGCATTTAGCAGTATTTACTACTTTTGCCATTGGGTCATAAAACTTAATGATGGCCACTATTAATTCAGGGTAAGGATGGATAGAATCACAAATGTAAAAATATAGAAATGAGAGCACAACACATCTACCTTCAACTGACAGGGCCACTCCTACCTTGTATTTTTTTTTATGTTTCTCCTGAGCTTCAATCTCTCTGTGAGGACCAACTCATTATCTACTACAACTTCTACTTTAACGATATAATGGCCCACTATCTTCTTCATCAATTTTTGAGCTTCTTTGGAATCTTTGGAAGCCATATTCATCTGTAATGACTTAGATTTTCTCTATAGAATTTGCAGGTAATGTTTCTGTTATCATTCTGCTCTTCTCCGCTTAGTGAACGCTACTCTTGTCAAATGAACAAGATTTTGTGCTTTTTTATTTTAATTAATTTTGCATGCACATCTTTCACCATTAATATGTCTACTGTGCTACTTGCCCATTGGCACACTTCTCAACTAGAATGCTATCCCTTTTTGTGGCTTAGAGGTGGCGTTCTATCCTCTAATTGATCAAAGTTTGAATGTGCTTCAACCTTGCGATATCATTTTGTCCCTTTTATTTTGAGCATAAGAAAATCATCATTTATTGTGGATATTTTGCCTTTTTGGAAGTGATATGACATAGAATTGTTGCCTCGCTCAAATGTAGACTAAAAATAGGTGGATTGGTGACACTTCTTCTATTTTTGCACAACTTTACTCTAAATTGTGGTGGATTGGGAACTTCCTCATTCCGCACCTCAGAAGTCTTAAAACTCGATGGATTGGAGCCTGCTCATTACTCTATTGGCATCGTGGTCCATTTGAGTGCAAAAAAATATTGCACATTGCATTCTGCTAAAATTTAGTTCATTTGGGTGCAGATTGGAACCTGCTTGTCATTTCATTGATATGATGGTTCTTTTCAATGTATATTGGAGTTTGGAAATGTTTCGCTTTGCACCTAGTGTATTTGAGTGTAGAATAGGAATTGCTGCATCCTATGGGAACACTTAGCCAAAAAATTTACAAAATTTTCTCTCTTTTATTTCTTTTTTTTATATTTTGTACAATATGTTGTTAAAACAAAACTTGATACAAAGTGCAAAAATGAAATATGATACAATGTATATACATATATTACATGTAACTCCTCAAAGAACTTTTGTTGTCGATCATATTTTAAACACTTAAGGAGGACTCCATCAAGGTTCCTTTTGTATAACCCTTCTAGAAGTAAGACATACTTCAAATATTGAAGTCTATATCTTCTTATTTGTGATGCATTAATATTAGGAGGGCATACTCCGATTTGAAAGTAATTGATCATCTGGTCTACACAATAAGAGTCACCTAGTTGTACCCATTTAATATGATCATCTTTTGTTGTCTGCCAAGATATCATTTCAGCTGATGTTGTTGCCTCTGTCAAACCTTGGTATAAGACCCTACCTCTTACCAACTTGGTGGCGTGTATCTCGACATCATATTCCTAGATCTTAGTGATCCATCCAACTCTCTTACATCCTAGTTCACCTTGCAGAATAAATCTTCTTACATCCGGGTTAACAACATATACTAGGGTCTTACTTTGAACCAAATATTGCCTGAACTTCTTCAATGAATTCATCACTGCAAATACTTGTTTCTCAATAAAATTATAGTTGACCCGGTAATCATGAAGAGTATAACTTCATAATAATATGGGATTTTCCTCACCTTGCTCATTCATTTTAGTAAGTACTGAGGCATAACTTTCTTCAACTCCATAAGTGTAAAGAATAAAATATTTACTGAAATCTGGATTTACTAGCACTGGAGTTGTGGCAATGGACTGCTTGATAATCTCAAAGGCTTATTTCCTTATTTTAGTCAATTTGAACTTTGCATCCTTCTTCAATAGCTCATATATAGGCTTTACCTTCTATGCAAAGTCAGAAATGAACTTCCTGACAAATGTTATTCGACTGAAGAAGGACTGTAAGGCTTTCTTATCTACTAGTAGTGGAAGGGCTAGAATGGACTGGATTCTATTTGGATATATGGCCATACCTTCTTTTGAGACCACATGACCTAGAAAATTTCCCTCATGTACTACAAAAAATGATTTCTTAATATTGAGGGAAATTCCAAATTCCTTGCACTTTTGAAAAACTTGCTCAAGGTGTGCTAAGTGGTCATGCTTGTTATGGGAGAAAATAGTCATGTCATCCAAATAGATCAAAATGACCTTATTGATAACCTCCCCAAATACATAATTCATGGCTCTCTAAAATTTGGCTCCTATATTAGATAGCCCAAAAGGTATTCTATGGTAGGCAAATGTGCCCCATTTTGTGGTGAATGTTGTTTTATACTGATCTTCATTTTTTACCCAAATCTGGTTGTATCCATAGAAGCCATCCAATAGTGAGAACTTCTCTACACCTACCACTATTTGTAATATCTGATCAGTCTATGAAAAGAGGTAGTGATCCTTAAGATATGCTTGGTTAATATTTCTGAAATCTACACACAAGTGAATATCGCCATTTTTTTTTCTCACAAGTACCAAGTTGGCTACCCAGATGGAGTGTTTTATGGGATAGATGATCTTAGCCTTTAACAAATTTAAGATCTTGTATCTCATTATGGCTTCAATCCTTGTATTTAAAGGCCTTTGATTCTACCTAAAATGCTTTGCATAATGCTCTAGCTCAATGGTGTGTTGGATAATCCTTTTTTCATATACCTTGAGGTCTTCATATGATCAAGCCACAATGTCTTAGTACTTTATGCATAAATATTTAATGTCCTCTTATTATTTTTTGGAACATTAGATTCCAACCTTGAGCCTCTTTTCTTTTTCTATTTCAACTTCTTTGTATATTTTGTCATTGACTTCCATATATTTGATCCTTCTCCTATCTTCATTGTCAAACAAGCTCTCTAGGGTGACCAACCCTCTAGGTATATGATTATTTATAAGCTGAATAACATCATGTTTATCAATTTCCTTTGTATTTTATTCTGAGATAGTGGAGAGGTAGGCTTATCTTACCAAAAAATCAATTATTTGTTCATAACTTTAAAAGACCTACCAAAAAAATTGCTTATCTAGCACTACAGGCCTAAAAATAATTTTGATTCCCTTGTCTTTCTTGACTCCAATGTCTGCAGAAGGGTTTAATTTAGCTCCTATTGCTACTAAGGAGTCTTCTAAAGTGTTCTTTTATCTAGGAATAAAATTTATATTTAGTGTATCAAAGGATTCCATCAGATCCCATACCCTATTTTTGTATGCTTTTAGGTAATGGTGCTTACTACTGCACCTTTCTCTTACCTGATGGATGATTAACTTAGAGTCACCATATATGTTTAGGACCTTAATACCCATATTTTCTTCTTGCATCAGTCCAAGGTATAGAGCCTCATACTCTACAACATTATTGGTGCATGACCATGTTAACTTGTAGGTAAAACTCTTTGTCCCTTTTGATTGGGACTATAGTACCACACCAACACCAACTCCATTTCTGCATCTAGCACTATCAAAGTGCATAGTCCATACCTCTATCTATCTTAGAGACTGATTAGATATAGTAGGAATTTTCTTCTCTGATTCTACAGAAATACTATATGTGCCCATGCCTATCCCAAACTGACTGTAATCCTCTCTAAAAGGTAATTCATCTTCCAGTTCCAGTTCCTCAAATTTATCCACAATTTCAAATTCTTCAAGAGGAGTGAGGTTGCACATGTCTTCTTCAATTTTCTCTATGTGATAAGACACAATATTTTTGGGTGTTATCCTTATCCTCTTCCCTTTGAATGGGAAGACCATGTTGGAGTAATCCATGTACATGCATCCACCTAATTTTACAATGAACTCCCTTGAGAGGCATAAACCAAATTAGGTTTCAAGATCAACCACTACTATTTCTTGTACTATTTTCACATAAGAGGCTCTATGTAACCTCATTAAAACATCCTTTATTACTCCCATTGTTTTCGTAGGTGTCCCATCCAATTGTAGTACTCTAGGGAAATATCAGGTATACTCCATACCCATCTCTTCACAGACCACTTTAGGCATAATTGTAGTTGATTCTCCTGAATATATCATATAATTTTGGACTACCCAACCTTCCATTATTAAAGAGATATAGAAAGGGGATTTTATACTTCAAAATAGTAGGGGACATATATTTATTTTCTAAGGGCATACTAAGGATTATGGTGGCCTGTCTATCCTATGGATACTTATTAAGAGAAGCTTTAAGCAATTCAATCTGGCCAGGAATGAAAAGGGTATCATATAAACTAGCCTTTGACAAAATCCTTTTTATATCTTCCACAATGTTGTATTCAGACTTACCCAAGGTGGTCCTCTCAGGCCTTCTTTCTAGCTCATAATATTTTCTTTTAAATTTTTGAGTGGATTTTATTCTTTTTATTTTGGTAATAGAAGAAAATATAAGCTTCTCTTGAGCTTCATATTTAGACTTCATTCGGTCTACTTTAGTTTCATTTTCAAATATCTTGGGGAGACTGTTTGTCTTCTCCTTCCATTTATCTTGGGGAATAAGAAAAATATCATTGCTTTTGGGGAGTGGGTCATTCCTTTTCTGAGAAGGAACCTAGAATTGTTTCATCTTTTGGGGGTCTACTTGCAAGGTTTTCTTCCCTGAACTGGTCATAACAACAATTGGGCCATCTTCATCCAGCTCTTTTCCAACCATGATTTGGTTAGGCTGCCATAACATACTTACTCTTCCATTTTTATTTCTCTTAGCTTGATCCATAGCTTGTTGAACATGGTATTGGTACATGACACAAGACTATGAATCATGAGGATCATTACATATCAAACACCAAACATTCACTAGAGTTGTTTTTGAAGAACACTCAGGTTATTCATAAGTTGCATTTACTCTAACCCCAATATTGTTACTAGGACCATGTCTTTGATATTTTTTCACATATGGAAATATTATCTATTGAGATCTCTCCTAATCCTTTCTTTCCATTGAATTCATTCAGTCACTTAGATTTTTCAGAGTATTTTGTATATCAAGAATGGCAAAAAACTCCTAAGAGGTTTGATAAGGAAGGGAAGGGAAAGGAACTATAGCAAAGGGTGCTTTTGGTTGAGGAATGGAATTCATTTTTGGATATGGGGATGATAAGTAAATGGGATCCATGTAATATGAGATTGTAGCTTGGCCTTGGCCATTAGTGGTTTCTGAACTATAAGGTAGCACAGTTTTGGGTGGTAACCCCCCCACATTAATTAGGATATTCTCTACATGAACTACTGCATTATAAACTTGAGGAAAGGTTTCCACTCCATATTGTTAGGTTTGCAAGCCTAGATATGATCCAAGAGCTCTAATATAATACATATAAGCCAAGCATGCAGTTGGTCTAGCTATAGGGGGAATTCTCTTCCATGTTCTACTAAACCTCAAATTGAAATCTGAGATAGTTTCTTGCTGAGATTTTTACATGGATGTAAATTGATTAAGCAAGGAGAAAGGATCAACAAATTCATTAAATTCTTCCACAAAAGGCTCAGCAAATGCTGCCCATAAATTAATGGTGTTATCCTTAAGAGTTCTAAACCAATGCAAAATATTTCCTCTAAAGGATAGGGCTAGAATTCTCACAATAACATCCTCCTCCTTTATGTTGTAGATTGCTACTAGATTCAAAATGTCCTGCTAGTGCTCATATGCTATCTTTCCAGATCCATCATAAGTGGGAATGCCCTTGGACACAACCTAGGTAATGGCATTCATATGGTCTAATCTAAGGTGACCAACTATGTTTTGGCTAGGGTATTTCTGTAATGGTTGATTTGGGGGTACATTTTCCTAATTTGCTACGATATTTCTAGCCATATTTCCAGTTGTAGGAGTTTATGAATTAACTGCAGGACTTTCCTTCAGAAGCTCTTCTTTTGAGAAAAAATCTTGATTCAAACTTCTAATAATAGTAGACCCTCTATAAGGTATCTCATAATGAAAATAAGATTTAAGATTATTCCTTTTGAAAGACCTAGTATATATGAAAGGATACTGGTCTACAGGGGTAATGTTTTCTGGGTTTAAATACTAGGGAGTCACCAGGTAAATTTTTTATTCTCTTCTTAACAATGTTAAGATAATTCACCAAATCTTGATTCCTTCGGGTAGAGATAAAACAATAACTCATATGATGGGCTTTCATGTTCCTTGTGATCTTTTCCCACCTGGTATGCCACAAAATATTGGGCACCAAAATATCATCAAGCTTTACTTGACACTACAACTGTCTATATTCCAATTTTCTATCTAGACATGCACCCAATAGTCACATATCAGCACTCGAGAATTGGATGGACCAAAGAAAAACTTCAATCCAACCTCTAGAGTAGGTTGGTTCCTTGTCAACTTAAAAATGGTATTGACTCAATTAAAGCTCCAATAAGATTTTGAGATAAGTATTTAGAAAAATATTTAGGGTTAGAAATGTAATAAAAAATAGTGGTCTAATAGGCTTACAACATAGGTAACTACAACAAAAGGCTCCCACAAGCTATTTCCAATGTCCCATCACTAAATATTAACATTACCCAAATTAATGAAACCTTGGCACATTAAAGCATAAAAAAATATATATTGCATAAAGTAATTCCAACATCCAATATTGATAATCCAAATAGAAAAATATACCAATAGTTAGATTTTACAAAAATAAACCTCCTAATAATATAAATCTAATCAAAAATAGATTTCAACTACTCTCACAACTAGTAATCCAAAAGCTAGAATGAACTAACCATTCAAGTATTAACAGAAATGCAGATCAAGACTTTGAACCTCTTGCACAAGATAATAAGGATGAAAAATTTAAGTTGAATAATCAAAGTAATGCTCCTTCCATTAGATCACAAGAATATTTATAGCAGGGCAAGCAAACACACTAGAGCCGACCCTAAAAAATGAGGGTTTGACCTCTATTTGTAGTTTGTAAATGAAAGAATTTTTTTAGGAGACATTACAAATATTGTATATTTACAGCTTAGTAGAGAGTTTGCTGGCATTATCTTATTGGTTGTGGAGCTCCGAAAAATCCATTATGAGAAATCCACCATGGCAGAATACCTTTTCAACTTGCTAGTTTGTTGGTGGAAGTTGGAGTTCTGATAGTTGGACATTGCATCTCATCCATCGATCATTATTGGAAGCTCGGCTCCACCGTAGATCTGCAACTACATTAGGTTCTTATTCTTGGAAACCCTCCATGATTTATCTTCCTAACCTCCAACTAAATGTGCTCTGGTCCAGTGAGAAAATTCTTTTAAATACCTTATCAGTGTTAGCAAGTTCTAAACTATTGATCCTCATTATGGACAGTTGTAATTAAAACCTCCCAAGACATTCTACAAATTTGCGGGCAAAACCCAAGCACCATCTCGTACTTTTAATTCATTGACATCATCATTATAGCCTTGATCCTATAGAATCGTATTTTGGTTTTAAATGAATTATGAGGTAAACGAGATGCAATCCACTCATTACCCTTCCTTTTCTCTTCTTTTGTTTCAAAGCTTTTGGAATCTGCATCTTAAAGCGTGTTGATGTCACCTTTGCTAAAAAAATTTGTGGAATCGAGAATCTGCACTTGGGCAAGTTTAAATCATCCTTTGTCTCCATTTTGCTTCGACCATAATGTAAAAGCAGCTTCTTGTCTCCAGTACACACTCTCAGTAGTGTAAATTTGACTTTGTCACCATTCCACTTCGGAGTTAGTGTAAACTTACTCTTCATCATCAATCCACACCTAAATAGTCTTGAGACTCAATGGATTTAGCCTTACCGACACTTAGCCACTCAAAGCACACAAGAAATTACTCTCGGTATCCAATCTGCACTTTATTTTGTGCTGACATCATCATTGTCAAAAAATTTTGCGAAATCAAGACCCGTCGCAAATCTGCACCATTTTACGTTATAAACCCAGCAAAATCGCTCAAGGAAAAATTTGCACTAAGTGTTGGTGGATTAGGAAACTAATGTAGTGGATCCTCTCCAAAATACACTAAAAAGTGTGTGGAATGGAACTTACATACCTTAGAAAGAAATTTGCATTGCTTTCTAAGGATGTAGCCATTTTGGGCCTACACTACCTTTCCACTATATTTTAATGTTTGAATGATCTACCTTTCCCCTCTAAAAATTATTTTTTTCTTTTCAACTAGATATTCTAGATCATCTAGGTGAGGATTAAATTCCAAAGTAGCTAAGGTCTTATACTTTGAAAATATCATTTGCATTACATCATTCTGTCCTTCAAATTACTCATAAAAAACCAAGAATTTTTGTTTTGACCGAAATTTACCCCATATTTATACCATGTACTAGTAGTGAATAAAAAACTGATCATGAGTATTTTCTTTAGCTTGGTAGAGCTCACATCTAGAAGGTATTACAATGCCCTTTTTGTGAATTTTATCCATAGTTAATCATTTTTCTTGCACAAGTATCCAATGGAATAAGATTATTTTTGAGACCACTTTCCTAATCTAAATATTTAGGTAAGGGAAATCTAGAACTTCTCCTTTTACCACCTAATACCCAAACTATACTTGGTATTCTCCATATTTAGACCATGGCCATCACAATATATAATTTGTTGATAATTGAGGAATATAATAAGCTTTGAGTATTTTCTCCAGATTTACCATCACCTCCCTAAATTGATTCTTCACTAAGAGGTCTCCAAAGGTGGAATTCACCTCTATCCTAGATGTAACCATTCGTATTTTATACATAAGCTCTTATTTTAGAGGTTTGAATCCTCTTGATTTAGAGGTTTGAATCCTAGCCATCTATCATCCTAGAACTTGACTTTGGTTTTGTCTCTAATATTGCAAATGGAACCTTTCTCTATTATCTCTCAACTCTTAACTGCATGATTCCATATCTTTGGTCCTGCACTAATAGGTTGTATGATTTCTCCATACTACCTCCAATATTTTCTTCTCTAAATATTGATCCAAAATTAATTATTCTTCCTAAACCTCCACCATAATTTACCCCCCATGACCTCATTCATTTATCTCAAATTTGTATTCCCTAGTCCCTCTTCATTCTTTGGACTACATACTCAATCCTAACAAAGAAGATAGATTTTTTTTTTTTCCTTCATCCCTTCCCATATGAAAAATTTTTGCCTCCTTTCTAAATCATGTTGCACTTTGGTTGCTATTCTTAGGGTTATCATCAAGTAGATGG
Organism: Wollemia nobilis; assembly: GCA_028583015.1. NCBI lineage: Eukaryota > Viridiplantae > Streptophyta > Pinopsida > Araucariales > Araucariaceae > Wollemia > Wollemia nobilis. Next base: position 3,948,533 of record JAQPPZ010001870.1, read on the forward strand.
GTAATGCCTAAAGTGTGAATTTCAATAGTTGTAGCTTTCTTGCCTATGAAAGAAGCTTGTATTTTCAATTGACTAAATTCCTATAAAACATTTCCATTAAAGGATTCCTTTTACCCCCCATGACCTCATTCATTTATCTCAAATTTGTATTCCCTAGTCCCTCTTCATTCTTTGGACTACATAGTCAATCCTAACAAGGAAGAGAGATTTTTTTTTTCCTTCATCCCTTCCCATATGAAAATTTTTTGCCTCTTTTATAAATAATTTTGCACTTTGGTTTCTATTCTTAGGGTTATCATCAAGTAGATGGGTAATGCCTAAAGTGTGAATTTCAACAGTTGAAGCTTTCTTTCCTATGAAAGAAGCTTGTATTTTCAATTGACTAAATTCCTATAAAACATTTCCATTAAAGGATTCATTTTACCCCCCATGACCTCATTCATTTATCTCAAATTTGTATTCCCTAGTCCCTCTTCATTCTTTGGACTACATACTCAATCATAACAAAGAAGAGAGATTTTTTGTTTTTCCTTCATCCCTTCCCATATGAAAAAGTTTTGCCTCCTTTCTAAATCATGTTGCACTTTGGTTGCTATTCTTAGGGTTATCATCAAGTAGATGGGTAATGCCTAAAGTATGAATTTCAACAGTTGTAGCTTTCTTGCCTATGAAAGAAGCTTGTATTTTCAATTGACTAAATTCCTATAAAACATTTCCATTAAAGGATTCTATAAGGATGTAGTCATTCTTTCATAAAATATGAAAATCTAAAATAAGAAGATGTTAATTTACCCACTTTTCATTCTAGAATACATAATATCCACCTCTACTTCCTATAAGAGGTGTTGAGGGAAAAAAAATCACCCTTATAGTTATTGAATTTTTGCCTCAATGCTCTTTTATGCAAGTCAATAAATTGCTTAAGGATCCTATCCTCCTTAAATGAAGATTTTCCAATTAGGATTGTGTCATCCATAAATTTTGGTGGGTAACTGGCCTTAAGTCATAAGTGACTATCAAACCTTTTATATCCCCATTCTATATGTAGTTCTATATGTTTTTCCCCAAGGCTTCTGCTAAGATGATAAATAGGTAGAGGGAAAGTGGATCCCCTATGCAAATACCTATAGAGATATTCAAAAAATATTTAGGGATCCATTCACTAGGACTAAGCATCTTGCTGATGTGACATACTCCATAATCAGATTTTTTATTTTCTATCAAAACAAAACCTCTCTAAGATCCTATTGAGAAAGTCTTAATTACCTCTAACATAGGCTTCCAACTTGCCCAATTTAGCCACCATATTTACTTAGTTTCTCTTATAAATAAAATGAATTTTTTCATGCACTATAATTATACCATTTATAATTTATTTTCCTTGAACAAAACCTCCTTGCTCATCTGAAATGATGTAGCATAAAATTTTATTAGTCTATTAACCATAATTTTGGTAATGAATATATACATTGAGTTACAAAGACTTATAGGTCTAAAGTCAATACACATGTGAGAATATTAATTCTTAAGAATTAATACTATGAAGGTGTTATTTGATTCTCTCAACATACTTTTTTGGAACCAGATCTACTCTAGTTCACAATCTAACATGGTGACCACCCACTATGGTTGTCGGATGTATCTGGTGCTTGTAACTCGTATAGTGTACAATTTGGGAATTTTGAGGAGAATAGGACATGACTATTAGGATAAACTCTAGGGATTTTTAACAAGATCAACTCCTTTTCTATGTCATGACCCTCCCTTGGCACACTTTTTTATATGATGGACTTATGAATTTATATGTTGTTTTAATGATATAATAAATGGTTATACAATGATTAGTTATTTGTTTTATTGAGGAATATGATGTTGCTAATGGATTTGTATGATTGTAGGAATAGATATCCTTGTGAGAGGGTAGAGGATTGATGGATAAAGTAGTCAAAATTATTTGACACATGATATCCACTTTTATACTAACAGATAAACCCAAGGAGCAAGACCAGAATAAACACCTTGGACCCAAGACCAGTTGCTTTGACTGTGGAGATCCTCATTATGCCAATAAATATCCACATAGATTAGGACCTAGTAAACGACCATAAGAACCCAATCATAGGATTTATGTAGTCATTGGTAGCCAGAATCTGGATGGACAAGCCATTACATTGCTCCTAAAAGGTATGATTTTTTAATAGAGATGATTTAGTTTTATTTTGTCTAGTATAGTCATGGATATGCCAAAAAGACCAATTTTTCTGGTAGAAGGGTGGAAAGTAGAGTATGGTTTGGATAAACCTACTCTATGGATCAATTGTTTCCTAAAATTCAAATCACCCTACCCAACAAATCCATAGAATGGCACTTGTATGTAGCTCCCCTCCATACCTTTAATATTATTTTAGGGATGGACTAGTTGAATCCCGATGAAGCTATAATAAATTTCCATGATAGATGGATTGATTACATTGATAAAGAATAAAATATGATGAATTATGAGTGAGCAAGGGTCCTTTCAACCCTAGTTACTATCAGCTATGCAATTGAATAAAACCATGAGAAAATAAGGAATGGTTTTTGTTCTCAGGCTAAACGAGGTCAAGAAGGATAAAAAGGAAGAGGTGTTTGGAAAACACCCAATATTGCTGGAATTTAGGGATGTATTCCCTAAATATCTTCTTGGTATTCCACCAAAATAAGAATTCAATTTCACCATCAAACTAATACCAGGAATTGAACCTATACATAGAAATCCCTATAGGATGAGTTTGATCAAAATACAAGAGTTGAAAGTACAACTTCAAGTATTTTTAGAGAAGTGGTTGATAAAATTTAGTGTGTATCCATGGGGTACATCTGTCCTCTTTGCTAAAAAATATAGATCACTCAAATTATGTATTGATTATAGAATATTGAAGAATATAACCATCAAGAACAGATATCCATTGTCTAGAATTGAAGATTTGTTTAATCAATTGAAGGGGGCAACCCTATTTTCTAAAATATACTTGAAGTTAAGATCTTACCAATTAAGAATTCGTAAGGAAGATACTCTAGAAAACTAACTTCAAGACTAGGTATAGGCACTATGCGTTCATAGTATTATCAATTGGGCTAACCGATGCACCAACAACATTCATGAACCTGATGAACAATTTATTCAGAAAGTAGTTCTATGGATGAAAGTAGTTATATGGATTCATATTAATATTTCTATATGATATTCTGATATATTCCAAGAACAAGGAAGAGCATGACAAGAACTTGAGGTTAGTTCATGAGTTGTTAAGGGAAAATTAACTTTATGGTAACTTGTCGAAGTGCGATTTTTATGTCCCTGAGGTACAATATCTCAAACACATCATATCTATTAAGGGAATTACAATAGACCCTAGGAATATTGAGGCTATTTTGAGTTGACCACCACCCACCAATGTATCTGAAGTACAAATTTATATGAACATCACAAGCTATTGTAGATGATTTGTAAAAGACTACTCTAATATTGCCTCCCCAATAACCAATATTTAGAGGAAAGTAAAGGAATTTAAATGGATATATAAGTGTGAGGTAGATTTTGAGTTACTTAAATATAAACTCACTACAACACCTATCCTAAAAATTCTAGATCCACAAGGGAACTTCTTAGTATGTATTGATGCATCACTAGAAGGGTTAGGTGGGGTCTTATCCCAAGATGAATTAGTTGTGGTGTATGAATCAATAAAACTCAAGAAACATGAGGTGAATTATGCCACACATTACTTAGAAATTGTAGTAGTTATACATGCTCTCAAGATCTGGTAACACTATATACTAGGGAAACCATTTGAGCTTATTTTGATCATCAGAGTTTGAAGTACATATTCACTCAACCTATGCTAAATGATAGACAAGAAGGTGGATAGGGTTCCTAGCTTAATACAAGTTTGGTATTGAAGATATCAAAGGTAAGGAAAATAAAGTCATAGATGCCCTAAGCAGGTAAATGCATATAGCTACTGTAACCCAAAGTCATGTGAACTTGTTGAATCAATTCATAGATAAGAAAGTATAGGATTGGTTTTGCAAGTATTTTCAAGCAAAAATAGTAAGCAATCCTGAAGAAAATAGATATTTTAATATTAAGGATGGACTCTTATGTTTTACAGATAGGGTTGTCATACCAAAAATTGATAACTTAAGGAGATTGATCATGCAGGAGATGCATATATCTCCTTACTCATTTAATCCTGGAGGGTTCAATATGAGGGAGAATATGAAGAAGACTTTCTATTGATTAGGAATGAAGGATACCAATAATTTTATCTCTAGATGCATTGTGTGCCAAAAAGTGAAAGTTGAACATAGGCATCTAATAAGATATCTATACCCACATGATATACCTTTTCAAAAGTGGTAGGTAATATCTATGGATTTAATTATGGGACTACCTAAGAACAAGTTTCAACATGATGCATTTCATGTTGTGGTTGATAAACTGACCAAGGTTGTGCACTTTGTACCAAGTACAAAGGATGATGCAGTTGTGGTGGCTAACAGATTTTCCAAGGATATATTTAGGTTACATGGGTATCTTGAAGTAATTATATCATATAGAGATTCTATATTCACTTCTATATTCTAGAAAGTGCTACATCGTGCATTAGGTACAAAGCTAAATGTTAGTTATCCCTACCATCCAGAGACCAATAGTCAAATAAAAAGAGTCAACCAGGTACTAGAATACATGCTTTGCATGTACTGTATGGGTCAAAAGTCTAAGGGGAAAGAATTTTTGCATCTTGTTGAGTTTGCTTTCAATAATGGTCATCATGCTTCCTTGGGAATGGCTTATTTTAAAGAACTATATGGTAGAATATGCAAAATATCTCTATAATAGGATAATCCAAAGGATTGGATTGTCATCATACCAAACACATTTTGAGAGATGGAGGAGTAGCTTTAGATGATCAGGAAATAGCTTAAAGAAGTCTTTGATCATCAAAAGAGATATGCTAACCCCAAAATATAACCTAGATATTTCTCTATGGGGGATAGAGTATTCTTAAGAGTAAAGCCCATGAAAATCACCATAAAATTTACCAAGTTGGATCCTAGATATGTTGGGCCCTTTGATATCATCAAGAAGATAAGTCTAGTTGTTATCGTCTTGCCTTGCCACCCAAACTATCCAAGATCCATGATACTTTCCATGAACCTGCTTAGAAGATATGTTGTTGATCTTGACCATGTATGGAATATTTCTAATTTTCAAATAGTTGACCCTTCAGCAATTGAAGTGAAACCTATGAATATTTTGGAGTTTCATTCCAAAATGATGAGGAATCAAACTCTAGAACAATGTAATATCCAATGGGATCGATATTCTAAAAAGAATACCACTTGGGAGAAAGTGGTTGATATGCAGAGACACTTTTCATATTTATTTATTTTTTATTTTTTTTTTAATTTACATGGTGGAATCGGTAGCCGCCATGAATCCGGGCAGGATGTCTAGATTTTATGGCCACCACAGTATTTTGCGTTGTCCACCCTAGAAGCCACCACACAGATCTTTGCGCAGTCCGCCCCTATAACCACCATGCCACAATCATTTTAAATCTTTTATGCCACTGAAAGCACCAGGAAAGGGACAAGTGTTCAATCCGACGAGGCCCGAGATTTGAACCTTAGACCTCCACCCCCATTATGGGGTTTGTATGACACTTTCCATATTTATTTTAAAATGAAATGTTTATGAATTTATATGTTTTTTTAATGATAGAATAAATGGCTATACAATGATTAGTTGTTTATTTTATTGAGGAATATGATGTTGCTAATGGATTTGTATGATTGTAGGAATAGATATCCTTGTGAGAGGGCAGAGGAATGATGGCTAAAGTAGTCAAAATGATCTAACACATGATATCCACTTTTAGACTTAGTTCGTGCCTTTAAATTTTGTATTTATCATTCCTGCATTTGAGTGGTTGTTATCATTCTTGAATCTTCTTGTGGTTTGAATTACTTCATGTGGATATAAAGTAATATGTAATACTTATGGCATACTTCTTGGTAGGAATTACTAATATTTTATGTTATAAGTCTTCTTGCAATATTTATTTGCTTAAGATATGGTATTAATAAGTCTTGATTATTAATGCACCTTGTGTTTGATTTTAGAAGGGTTTTCTAATGTAATATAAATAAATAGACCTATTAATAAGAAGGAATGAAATTAATATTTTTGAACATTAGAATATATGAAAAAAATGAAAATTATTAAATTACCTTGCATTATTTTAATTTAAAACCAAAAATTAACGAAATGGTATTGTGGGTAGTTGTTGAGTTTGTTCCTTGAGTGAATCCTCTCCTGATTTTCTTTAAAATCCTTATGGAAATATGAGAAGGGGATATTTTTGACCTTCAAAAAGAAGATTTGGCTTCATCAGAGATCATGAAGAACAAAGAGTATTTTGGAGGATTTTAGAAGAATGAAAGCAGCAAGAAGCTTGGCCTTTTGTGTGCACTTTGGTCTTCACCAAGTTGTTAAAAGGTACTCTATGTCTATTGTGTTTTTCCTAGATTAGTTGCTTCAGCTTTATGAAGAGTATTCTATGATATTGGTTTATATTAAAACAATAGATTGAACTCCATACTTGAAGTATAGAAGACTCACAAAGTGAAAACATAGATATAATAGACAAAACGGTTCCCCTTCATTTTGTTGAATATGTTCTTAGGAAATGTGACTGATATGTTGATGAGTCTTGTTATATTTTTCTTTGTTGAGATTTTTAAGGAGTTGTTACGTACATTTTGTTTCATCTGCAACTAGTTTACCAAGCCAAACCTGTAAAATCCATTCATAGACATGTGTATGGTTATTCAAACCTAAAACTCTTTTCTTATGTTGGCTCAGTATGATTTTTTATGGATTGCATGTCTATTGATGTGATAATAAAATATGATAGCGTACTTTCTAAGCAGTCTCCAGATAATAACCATAGCTGCCCCAAACACCTCAGTCTTCCTTTGTTTTGATAAGAAATGAGTGTGTTGCTGACTGAAAAATCCACTGCATGAAGTGCACTCAGGTTTGGCCTCGTGATGGCGGTTAGTATATCTTACGTAGGCTGAATATTGTTTATTATTTAGAATGAATTATGCATAGGGAGTTAAGGTTTTAAAATTACATATACACCATACTGACTGAATATAACCTTGCTTGATTTACCAGAAACAATAATGTTCTAATATTATAAGTCAATGGTTGAAAATAAATGATGTCATTGGTCAATATTTGGAGGAAATCCTAGTGATTGGTTTGAATTAACAAAATACTATTTTGGAATTTGATCTGGGTAGGTCAAAGAAATAATGAATGCTTGCTCATTCCATTTGATATGTTTTGCTTGTAGTTAAATGAAGGAACGTTACATTACATTGGGTAATATCTCACATTGAAAAGTGTCTTTATCACTTTTTGGATTGGTTTGGTTATAATTAAATAATGATAAATAAAGTGCATAGCATGTATTAGAAATCTAAAAATATATGGGGGATTTTATGTTTTGAAATAACGACAAAGTGGGGGTGTTCTAGTATATATTATGGTTTCTTCTTTTTATAGGAAACCACTTTAGGTTTTAAGTTTATAAAGAAATGATTCTTTTTTTTCAATGGACTTTGATAATGGAAAGCAATGGAATAATAATATAAAATAAATTTTATTTCTTTAGAGAATACTATTATTAGTTATTGAATTATTATTCTAAGATGATACAAATTACTAGATGAATATATGCTCTTCTTTTAGTTTTGTGAATTTAAAAAAATGGTCAAGGGATTATGATTAAATGATTTGATGGTTGTCAATTTATTATTCCAAGGTAATGGGGTATGCTTTATAGTTTTGTGCCTTTAAATTAATTGGTGAATTATTAATTCTATTATAGGATTATGCTAGTGCTTTTGAAATATGAAAGGTATGTTTAGGTGATTGGGCATAAAGTCCAATAGTGAGATTGGAACTTATGGGGGTTCCAATATTATACTTTTGAAAATACTTAAGGAGGGATTCTTAAGTATTTATGATTAGAAGAATGAATGTGGAATTCATTCAAGGGAATTATGGGGTTCCCTTATTGTTTTTGTAAAGTGAATTAATGTTATTCATGTTTTAGGGACATAAGAATTATGGGGTTCCCTTATTATTTTTGTAAAGTGAATTAATGTTATTCATGTTTCAAGGACATAAGAATTATGGGGTTCTTATGTAATGAATTTGATATGTTGGAAAAATAAATAAGGGATTCCTTTATATAGTTGTATCAATTACTGCTAGACTTATGCAATAAATATGGATGTTTCAAGGCTAGGTTTTTCTCGTAAGGGTTTCCTAGGATATATGATGTATTATCTATATGTTGACTATCTTTGTCTATGGATTTTGCATTGGAATCAATATATGCATGTTATATCTTGAATCTTAGTTGACTATAAAATGAATATATTAGTGTTAATGTCGTATGACATGCTTATTGTGTATCATAGATATTTTTATGCATAAAACGTGTAGAATGTTAAATGTTATAACAAAGGAAGAAGAGAGGGAGAGAGAGAAATGTTGCTTGGGATATAAGGGTAACCTTATGTGGGTTTATCCATAGAATACTAACTTAGCTATACCCTAAAGGATAGTACCATAACTAAGGGAATTATGGTGTAGCAATCCCTTAGGGTTACAATGGGTGCTTCGGTAATGGACCACCAAAGTGATACCTAAAGGTGGGATAAGCTTGGATTCCATTGTAATTAGATTTGTATGATGGAACCCCGATGGATTGTGATGTATCCATGTGAGAGATATCATACAAATGATAATCATAGGAACCTGATTGACTATGGGAAAACCTAATGAGGGATTTCATTTAGCGTGACAATCATTGGAAACCCTAACTGACTATTGGGTATCTAGGTGAGAGATATCACATGGGTGATAGTTTCCTAAATTAAAATATCATAGGGATGGATTAATTTAACATAATAGTTTTACACATGGTGTAGTGGTTAAAAATATAGAAGCTTTACACCTAGGTACTAGTGGAGATTGAATGAGACAAGTTATGGAATTGGTGTCCCTTCTTGAAAGAACAACATAGGGTTAATCCCTATGCTATGGTCAAAATTCCCTTGAAATGAAGGTAAGGAAATTGGGAGACCATGTGAAGGCGTTCTTTAAGTTGTATCGGCAGTGTACAAGGTGAACCGTAGAGTCGATGCATGATTTTTGTCACTCCTATCCACCCGAGGGATGTTGCAGCATCTGGGACTTGAAATGTGGTTGAAATCTTCTATTGAATCTATCTAGAACATATTTTTTGAACCTTAATTGTGTTTTTTGTTTTTAAAATATTCTCTCTCGGCTTGGTTAGAAATGGATTGTTATAGTCTATATGTATTCTTGGTGCACTTATTCCTAATCTAGCCTAGCCTATTGGATATTGTTTGGGAAAAATATTTTATGAAAAGTAGTAAATCCTATCTAGCCTAAACTAAGGATGGTTATGTGTCAAGAATAACAAATATCCTATATGCATTTATGGGATTAATGAACACATGATTTATCTATGACAATAAAATGAACATGAACTCATTACAACATACATATTCTTTCTTGTGATGTTTGCACAAGGATGGGATAAATACTAGTCATGAGGTTCCCATACAAACTTACATACATACAAAGAAAGGGACAAAAATCAAATAGCCACAACTCTTGTATATGTTAAAACTAGTACAATACCTATACCATGATGGAAGGCCTCAAAGGGCCTTTACATAAAATGATACAAGGTTTGAGTCTAGATCAATACACAAGAGAACTGAGAAAATACTTTAATTGGGCCATATACTAAGCATGAGGAACTATCATTCTTCTTTTTCTATATTATAAAAGTAACTATTTATAGCCTAAACCAAAATTCCCTATAAATTTTATGGGTGGGAGCACTTGTGTCTTCCTTGGTTGTTGAATCTAGGTTACTATGCTACATTCATTTTGGTAGATCTAGAGTCTGGTTCGAGGTCCAATCATCATAAATGCTCTTATGGTAGGATGACATCTTTATAGAATGTTATTAATGGATTTCTTTCTTCTTTTCTTGGAAACTCAATCTCAGGTGGTATCATATAATTATTGTTGGTAATTCCTAGTTTCTTATCTTGAAGCAACATGGGCCTTATTTCTATATTTGTATGGTCATTAAATCATCGTGTCTTTCATCAAGTCTGGTTGATAATTTCTTTAGTCGATATTTGCTTGGTTTTTGGTTTTTGAGGCCTTGTGAGTGGATTTTGAAATACTTCCACACTTTAGCTACACTCTATCTTACCATATTTTATCTCTTTATTTTTAGTTACTAACTTTATGTAACATCTTATGGCTTGGAACCCCCTTCATTGAATTGGTTGCTCTGGTAGTTTTTCCCTTATGTTTCTTTCTCATCTCCTAAGTCAAAAAAAAGTTATTCTATTTTATTTTTCCTTCTTTTTTTGATAATTTGAGGTTTCCTTTATGCAATGATTGTCATACTTCAACATTTGGCAATGTGTCTGAACTATGCTCTTTATCCTATTTTTGGCCAATTTGCTCCCTTCTTCCATGGATTTTTTGGGGAAACTCCTCATGGATCAATAGGCTTAGATAGCCTTGTTAATCATTCATTTGAGCACCCTAGCCCCCTTCTCTTCCTCCCCTATGGTTTATGGGTATTACCTCCTCAAGATCTTGTTGGTGCTACCTTATAATTTTATTAGGTTATATGATGTGTGGCAAATACAATTACCAATAGAGGATGGATCACTTATCACACCCATGCATTTGGTAGGAGGATGGATTCATGATTTTTGAGTGGATAGAAACCATACCTATAATGGAGCCATTTTAGTTACCACCAAAAAATATTTAGGGACCCAATTATTGGTGAGGGTCAACTTAGCTACCACTAAAAAGGCTATAGCCTCTTTTTGATCTAGTTAAGGTGGTTAGCTTTACCTCATGGCATAGGGATACTTGATTCTACTAGTAATATTTAGTGTAGGCCTTCCCTTATTGGCATCCTCAACATCGGCTACTTAAAATATGGAGGGAGTTTTAGGCCCTCTTATCATGCTTGGCTTTGGATAGAAATTTGGCTCAACATACCCTCCTTTTTTAGGTTGGATTTACCTAGTGTAGTGATACCTTCCTATAGCTTGGTGACTCACACGGATACTTCTATTTGCAGGAGGCAAAGAACCTAGTAAGGAGGATCCTTATATATTGGGCATGGAGTCCATAAGGAAAATACTGGGGTTATTTGAGGTTAAAAGAAAAGGAGAAATGGGAGACATATTTTTTTGGCTACTTAGAGAACAAATTTTATTGTGATCTTATAGGATTCAACAATGAGAGCTCTTCTTTTATAGGCCTCTTCTTTCAAAAATAAAATATTGAGGCCCCTTGTCTTGTCAATTTTTTTATTAATTTTCCTCTAGTAGGCTAATGAAAATGACTTTTACTAAGTACTTGAATCAGTGATTAGCATGGTTATCCATTACATTACCTCAAGTTTAGCCATGTAAATTATCCTTTTCTCAACTTGATAATCTTCTTGAATTTTTAATGGTAACCTAGGGAATGTTATGTTCTAGTTGTATTTTTTATTCTTAATACCTCATAATCCATGTAACCTTCTTTTCTTTGTGTATGTGAATTATTAGTGTGCTTCTCAAAATTTTCTCCACATGGGTGATTTGACTTATTGCCTTATTATATATGTCACTACCTTCTTTAGCTAATAGTTATATCATGCTTAGATTTTATTAGATTTTTTTAATTACTATTTATTTATGGTGTTGCACATGATTTGATGTTCCTTTGCATGCTAGTTATTTTATATAATTCTCCTTGATCAAAATTTGTAGTGGCCATACCAAAGTGACCTAAATTTCCACTACTCTTGGTCATCTGTTATCTATGACATGTGGCTTGTTACAATTATAAGTTGAGGGCCAATCCATTTTGGTGAGTGTCAATTTTTTTATGGCCTTGATGGCTTTGGATATTAAGGGTCTCTCTTCTTGGACTAGATATATGCCCACTCTAGTCAACCCAAGAATACAAATGGATTTTATTCATATATCTCAATGGCCCATCAATCTATTTGATTATCCAACATGGGAGTGTGGATACCATCCCTTAGGATTTCAAATTTTATCTACTCCTCCTTTAGGAAATCTTGTTGTACTTCAGCCTTGGTCACTAGAACATGATCCACATGATATATATGAAGTTTTTCAATGGGGATATTTACTTTGGTTCCATAGCAGGTCCTTAGGACCATGTGCATCCAATCTAGTGGGAGGTAACCTCCAGTCTTAACTATGAAATCCTAGGAGAGGCAGATGTTGAATGATATTGCTAACTCAATTACTGCTACCTCTTGGGTGATGATTACATTGGGTTGAGCATGTAAGAGATCTAAATGTCCTTGATGAGACCAAGATGGGATATCGTCCAACTACACAAATTATTTTTTAATTGGCTCATAATTCAGTCCCAATGCATTGACCACTTGCATAGGCATAATTGATGTACTTGCTTCAAAATCCACCAAATAATTTTGGATGATCTTATCCCTTCTATGAGTGTTAGTTAGAAGTATTTGGGCTTAATTTTTCTAGAATCGAGACTAGATATACCTCCTCTAGCTACTTAATTTATTCTAGTATGATGAGGACATCCTAGAGTAGTATAGACATAATGGACTTCTTTAAATGTTCAACCTCACCAAGTGACTTTAGTGATTGAGCTCTTGGTGCATTGCTTGTGACCCACTAGGGTTGTTTCCACTTGATGATGGTCTTGGGTGCTATGACCATATATGGTACAAGCCCCTTTGGTTCCATTTGGTTGTCTCCCTAGTCATGGACCTCTAATATAGGGGTTTTGTTCCTCGTTTATTCATCCTCTTGGGGTTGTCCAACTCTTGAAATATTGGTATTTGGTATTGGGTCTTGTACCTTCTAAATAGCCTCTTGGTTCTTTGTAAGGACACTAGATTGTGCTTGAGGCTAGTTTTTTGGTGGTGTGCTTGTCCTTCTAGATATGACATAGACTTCACCTTCATCCTAGATTACTAATGTTTGTTCTAGTGCCTTGGTTCCTAGACTTGGGTTGATCTTTGGGGATAAGCTATGAGAAGTAGGTCTCAATGGTTGTGTAGTTGACTCTAGGTATGGAGCCTAAGGCATGCGATATGTGGCCCATTGATTTCCTCATTACTATAAAAGTAGAATTTAGGGTAAGGATATTACCAAGCATATGGTTATTTTATGTAATTATTTTGGATTTGCATTACATACCGAGTTTGAGGGGATTTTCTACATGGGGACCAATATAGGGACTATCTAGATCTAGGGGGATTGGGATTGATTGGCCTCTTTGTTTGATTGAGGTGGATATCTCTATTATCCATTTGGAGGAGGTTAGTACCCTTGGTTTTTTGGTTGGAAGAGGGGCTTGGGTTAGTTATGGTAACTAAACCTCTAGAAATTATATTACCACTTAAGGACCACAATTTAATTAATCAAGGTCTTCATGGAATTTTTCAAATTATTAATTTCTAAGGATTGGGAGTTCATAGGGGAATGAATTATTGAAGGTAAATTGGTTTGTACTAGAACTTAGTTGAAAATTAGGGTTTGTTTGAAGGTGGTAGCTAGCATAGATGGGGGTGGTTTATAAGGTGGTTGGATGTTAGGAAATAGAGGCATGGGGGCCTAGGATCTAATCTTCCAATATAGATGATATCTCTTTCAACTTGGATAGCAATCCCATAGGCCTCTAGTAGAGTGTTCCATCCTTTTCACTTTATCATCATGGTTGTATTTGAATCAAAAGCCTTAAAATAGTACATAAAGGACATACCTGGTGGAGGTCATGTCTCTTCAAGAATTATGTGCTAGATTTTATGAAATTTGTTGTTAAAATCATCCATAACCCCCATAGGGACACTTTTGATAGTTGATAGTTGTTCTATAAGGTATACCAATCCACCTTGCCATTGAATCTATTTATTAATAGATTGGAAAGCTAGTGCCAATTAAAAATGGAATGCAAGATGAATGATATGTACCACTCTTAAACCTTCCCTTTGAAATAATATGTCAATGTTCTTATCACCATATTTTGTTTGTATATGTTGTACAAGGTGCAAATATTGACCATATGCTAGAGGTTCTTGGTAGGTATTACCACATCCTCTATAGTCAAGAATGGTAAATATTTCAATGCTAAAATTGGGATCTCATCCCATGTGGCAATTGGGGTCAATGGCAATAGTGGACCTTTATCATTCCATGCTAGTAGCCTTCTTTGATTCTTGTTTAGTGCTATAGCCATGTTTTATAATTGACCTCTCCTTCTACAACCATGGTTTAGAAATGGAATTAACAATTGAGTATTTCCCTTGCGTTAGACCTTGTCTTAGATCTTGAGCTCATAATTCACTAGTTTTATCTCAAAATTAGTAGAATCAATATATGATGAGTTTTTGAATAACTAGAGTTGCTATGTAAACTTTAGAAATTCTTCAATAAGTAGTTAACTAAGATTTTAACCAAATTTTTATCCTAGTGTTGTGTGGTTTGTTCCACTAGGTATGCCAATTTAATTATTGGGGATCGAATCTACTCCAAGTCATGCTCCAACATGGTGACCACCCATTATAGTTGTCTAATGCATCAAGGATCCTATGCCTTGCATGAACCATATAGATTATGAATTCTAGAAAATGTGGGATGTGCCTCTAAGGACAACCTCTAGGGTTTTATACCAAGGTCAACTCCTTGTTTAGATGTATTCTTGGTACACTTATTCCTAGTCTATTTTATCATATCAGGTCTTATTTGGGAAAATTGTTAGAAGGAAAGTAGTAAATCTTATCTACCCTAACTAAGGGTGGTGATGCGCTAAGAATAAAAAATATTATTTATGCATTGATGGGATTAATTAACACATGATTCACCCATGATTGGAAATTGAACATAGTCTCATTACAATAAATGCATTATTTCTTATGAAGTTTTCACAAAGGACAGATACTAGTCATGAGATTCCCATATAAACTTACATATACATAAAGAATGAGGTAGAAAAAAAATAGCCATAGATCTTATATGTGTATGTGTGTGTGTGTGTTTGTGTGTGTGTATGTTAAAACTAATACAATACATATATTGCAATGAAAGGGATCAAAGGGACCTATACATAGAATGACTTAGGATTTGAATATAATTTAATACACAAAAGAATTAAGAAAATAACTCTAATTGGGACAAATACTACGCATAAGGAATTATCATTCTTCTCTTCCTAACTATGTTATGAAATGAACTATTTATAGCCTACACCAAAATTCAAAATTTAAAATTCCCCCCAACAATTATGGGTGGGAGCACTTGTATCTTCATTTGTTGTTAAATCTGGAGTACTATGCTATAATCATTTTGGTAGATCTAGATTTTGGTCTATGGTCCAATCACAATAAATTCTCTTATAGTGAGATGATGTCTTATGGGATGTTATTAATGGATTTCTTATTTTCCTAGAAATTCGAGCTTAGGTGGCATTGTTTGTTGTCTATTGGGAAAGCATAGTTTTTTATCCCAAGGTATTATGGGCCTTATTTTCATGCTTTCCTGGTCCTTGAATCATCATGGATTTCATCAATTTTGGTTGGCACTTTATTAAATCAATATTTACTTAGTTTTTTTTGTTTGAGGTCTTAAAAGTGGCTTTTGAAATACTACCACCCTTCTAGCTCTACTCTATCTTACCATATTCTATCCCTTGATGTTATATTATCAAGTTTCGGTAATATCATATGGCTTAGACCCCTTCTCGTGATCTAGTTGCTCTACTAGTTCTCTTCCATTTATTGACCATCTCCTAGGTTATTTAAATCTTCTTCTCTTTGATTTTCCTTTTTTTTGATACTTTGAAATTTCATTTATGTAGGGATTGTCAGACTTCAGTATTTGGAAGTGTGTTTGAACTATGATCTTTGTCCAATTTTTAGCTGATTTGCTCCCTTATTCCATGGATTTTTGGGGAAACTACCTCATGGATTAGTAGGCTTTTATAGCCTTTTTTATCCTTCATTTGATTTCCCTAACCCCTTTCTCTTCCTCCCCTATGATTTTTTAGTATTACCTTCTTAGGATCTTGCTAGTGTTGCCTTGTAATTTCATCGGGGTATATGATATGTGGAAAACCCAATTACCAATAGAGGATGGCTCACTCAAAACACTCATCCATTTAGTAAGAGGATGGATTCATAGTTGTCAAGTGGAAATAAACCCTACCAATAATGGGTTCCCCTTAGTTACCACTAGAAAGGCTCTGGGGCTCTAGTTGTTGGTGAGGGTTGGATTAGCTACCACTAAAAAATCTATAGCCTCTTATTAATCTAGTTTAGGTGGTTATATTTACCTCATGGCATAGGTATATTTGAGTCTACTAGAAATATTTATCATAGGCATTCCCTCATTGGCATCCCTCGATACTCTCTCAACATAAGCTACTTAAAATATGAAGGAAGCTTCAGGCCCTCTCACCATGCTTGGATATAGACAATAATTTGGCTCAAAATTCCCTCATTTTCTAGGTTGGATTTATCTGATGTAGTGAAACCTCACTATAATACTATTTCTATTGGCTTCCTTGACTACTTGATCCATATCCTTCACCATAATATCCTAGAATTCTTGGAAGAAACCCATAGGAAAGCAATCAGGCCCTATATCTTTATCCCTTTCCAAGGAAATAAATATTTTATACTTTTCTTCTTATATATAGGTACATTTAAGGTTTCATTTATCTATTTAATGATCCTCTTGGGTATAAAATCTACTAAACTACTTCATCTTTCCTTTGCATATTATCTGTATAAAAAGTGCTTGAAGTAATCCATAATCTCTCCATTCATGTCCTCCTCTTCTAGATATTTTGACCCTACTTGTTATTAATTTGTTTGATGGTATTCTTGTTTCTATGGATTTAGGTTATAATGTGAAAACTTAGTATTATGGTCCCCTTCCTTTAGCCATGAAACCCTATATTTCTACCTCCAATAAGCTTCCTCTATTTTAATAGCAAATCCTACATCTAATATTTTACCTCCATATTCCCTTGAAGATATTCTATTTCCTTCTCCAACCATTTCTTCTATTTTAATATGTTATTAAAATGGTACTCATTCCTTGTTACTAATTGTTTCTTCACTAGTTTAAGTATTTGAGCTAGCTTCAACATACTAGTTTTCCAAACTCAGTTGTTCCACCAATATTTCAAAAGTGGTTTAAATTCTAGATGTTGTAACTACATTAGCTCAAACCTAAATGAAAAAAGTCTCTTTCTACTTGTCTCCAAATGGTTAAATTCTATACTAACCAAATACATAAATACTAGATTAAATCCCTCCAAGATAAATTGTGTAGAGCACAAAGCTCTATCTAACTTTACCTAGATGCTCTAATTTTTCACTTTCCTATTTGGTCATGTAAACTTAGATCCTTTTAGATGTAGGTCTACTAATCTTGCATTAGTAATAAAGTCTTCAAACTCATTCAAATAATTTGAAATTTATTCTATTCCTCTTCTCTTTTATTTTAGCTTGAACATACTATTGAAGTCCCCTATTATCAACCATTAATTGTTATCTATCCTGTTATCAATATTAAGTAAATATTACCATCATTCATTTTCGTAGCTTATCAAGTTAAGAGCATAGACATTAATATACATGAAAATTATATTGAAAATTAGATGAAACTACCATATTGAGCTAACATATTTCACTCAAAAACCTCTAAATTCCCAAAAACCTAAACCTCATGTAGTGCCTACTACTACAACTAAAAATATTATACTATTATTCCAACACAAATCCCTTTCTCCAAGTCCCTAACTAGAAGTTTTATTTTCTAGAGGAGCAAAACATCTGGTTGATTACTTCTAATCACATTAAAAATAAACCTTCTCTTGTTAAGGGAAATTCAATCCATTAATATTCCAAGAAAGTATCTTCATTTATGTGACTTTCCATAGGGTTTAATTCCTCCTAATTTTAAATCCAACAATATTAGTTATTTACCATTTTTATGTCTCTTTCTCTATCTCTTGTTTCTAAACCCAAGGGTTTTCCCTTTTATTTAGGATCTACTACCAAGTCTAGGAACACTCCTTTAGTCTTATTTTTATTACTACAAAGAGTTGAAAATTTACTTATCTCCTTTGGTCCCACTCTCCAACATGCAAAGGTAATAAGGAACAAACTTAATATTTGATTAACTTACCTCTTTAGTTTTAGAATATGCTAAGTCTAGGTTTGCTACTTGGTCATTTATTAATTTATCCTCTTTCTCTAGCACATCTTCATTTACCTATATCTTATTTTCTTCTAGCTAAGGAGCCTCCACAACTCCTAGCTACTCTTGTGGAGATACTAAAAGGACTTTAGGGTCCTAATCTTGAAAATTCCTAGAGTTTGACTCTATTTGCTCTCCCATACAATAAGGGCCATCTTTCCTCTTATTTCCTTGCTTAATATTCTTACTAGAATATATCCCATGAGACAAGTCCTAAGCTTGATGACCATACTCATGGTAAACCCTATAGCAAAAGGCCAAATACTCATAGTCAATGTCCTACACATACACTTCTAGTTTTGAAGATAGTGTAATGGATTTTGGGAATGGTTTTAAGAAGTCCATATTAATATATAACCTAGCATATATCACCATTGATTGCTCAATAATATATTATGAAACAACTAGAAACTCCCCAAGGTAATTTCCAATCATTTCAAAGGTCTCTTGAGACAAGAACCTTAAAGTTAAACTATACAATTGTTGGAAATGGTGGAAGGTAAAAATAAACACAACACATAATATATTTTAACCAAATATTATATCATATGTTCCACCAATATTCACCATACAACATCTAAGTACCTCACCTATATTTATGATTGATAGTATCTCTTAGTTTCAAGAGACTTTTGGTGTCCACCTTCAACATTATCTTTTCACCTTCTATTGTTCATGTGTATCCAACCTCATATGGGATGAAATCATCTTTCATCCCCAAATTATTACATAACATCAAATAATGTAATAATTACGTTTATGTAATAATAAATAATATGATAAAGTCTAACACCTCTCTTATCACATTATTTGGTATAAGAATCATTACCCCATAATCCTAAGGGTGGTACACTAGAATTATATTCTAGCTCTAGCTTTGTTGACTTTGGTTCTACTAGATCTAGAATAAGTAATATCCACTAGGTCTACCTCTTTGGTCAATCATCGGGTCTACCTCTAGGTTAATACATCTAGGTATTTACCTCAAGGTCATCATTACCTCTAAGTTGCCTCTAAATCCTTACCTCTACATCACCTCTGGATCATCATTATCTTTGGTTATTTACTTTTAGGACACCCCTGAGTCATTATTGCCTTTGGGTCATCTTTGGGCCCTTTAACTCTAGGTCACTTTTGGGTCATTATTACCTATGGGTCAGCCTCTAAATATACCTCTAGGTCATCACCTTTGGGAAATTACCACTAAATTATATTTTTTGGAATATTCCACATCTTTAGAATTTTCCATACAATGTTTAAATGTGGGTGTTGTCACTACAAATATTCCAAGAACTACTTTTATCACATTATTCTGATATAAAAAACATTTATTTCAAGTATGTAAGATATTTTTCCATGGGAAAACTTAAATTCTTATCATTCAACAGACTCCATCTTCTTTTATAGAAACCATTCAAAATTTCTTTTACTTTATCTCAATCTAATGCATTTATTCATTTATAATTCATATATATATATATATTATCACTTTCTCTTTATGCCAAAACTTTCCTTAATAGTGATTATTACCTCCACATATCTTACAAGGATGTAGGTTCCAACATCTAGTTGTCACATATCTAGATCTCCCACACTGACTACAACAGCCCATCCTAGGAGCTTCATTTTTTGCATTGATTTATTTCCTCATAAATTTAGTTTCATTGCTTCTTGCTTGACCATCAAAACCAAGGCCTTCATTCTTTGGCCTTATACCCGGTATTATGAAAATTTTCACACGTTGTCAACGTATTTTAAAAACTATATCATTTTATCCCATATTTCTCATTATTTTTTAACTAACACTTTTGGTATGTTTTTCAAAGCACCCAATTTTATCATCACCATTTTTATTTCTATCATCATTAGCAACAACATTCAAATACCACACACCATCATCACAATGGCCTTCAACACAATCTGGACAATCATTGTCACTTTCAGCTCTAATAACATGGTCTTTTTCATGGCCAATACAACCATCTTCTACATAATATTTTCTCTTAAAAAATATTTAAATCATATTTATCATAAGTTATAGCTTCCCTTTGAACAAGATCACATGTGTCACAAAAACCATCTACCTTCATGGGCCTTAAATCACTAGTATCACAATTAAAAATTTTCCTTTCAAGAAGATCACTTGTGTGACGACAAAAATCTTTCATCATGGGTTTATCCTTTATATTATCAATTTTTTCTATTTACTTTTTACATTACACCTCAATAATGTCAAGGGTGATTAGTGCCATGAACATTCTTCTCACTACACCAATAGAGATTGACTCACCATTTTCAAAGTATTTTTCAACTTATCTATGTATTTTCTATAACGAAGACTTTAGTTTTAAAAACTTGTCACCTCTACTATATTTTTATGACACACACTTCTAAATTTCACCTTGTTTCTTGGCTTGTATTCAATCTCCATTATTCTTAGTTTTGATACGTCCTTGGCCATGAGTACTTTATGTGTTATTTCACACTCTTATTCACAAACTAGTTTTGATTCATCCTAAGCAATAAACCCTTAATATTGTGGTATTTGTTGATATTTACCTCTAATATTTCCATTGTCCTTGTTTACCTTGATATTATGATTGAAATTACTGATTTCTTTGAAAAAACCTACAAAATTTATTCCCACAAGTTATTATATTGTATTGACAAAACTTGATATTATATCCTTTTTCACAAATATGATAATATCTCCTTCCTCATTGAGGTTGATGTTGTGATGAATATTGCGTTAAAGTACCCTTTGAACCTTTTTGATATTTCTTTGTTGAAATAGGGTCATTATTAGACAACTCATATCTCAACTAATTTCAATTTCATATTATTGAAGGATGTTTAGAAATTCTTCAAATGAAACCCTTCTATTTGATACCTATAGATATGTCACCTATGTTCTAAAATATTCAAGGATTTCTCTAAGTACAAATGATACTAAGATATTATCTTCCACTTTTTCTCCCATTGTGTTCAACTTTGATTTCAAATTTACATTTTTTTAAAGAAATTGTTTAATACTCTCACTATCTTGGACCCTTAATGTATTAATTTGTGATTGTAGATGAGGATTATGGCTTCATGTTTCCCTTTAAATATGGTACAAAGTCTATTTGATGCATCTTTTGATATTTTTTTACTTATATGTGGTTGTATTTCTTCAGCCACTCCAAAAGTGATGAACATAAGTGTCTTTGTATCTCTTTCATCATAATTTTGCTTATCTTTTATATCCTTAGGAAAAATTTATCACCAATATCTCAGAGTTTTTTGACCATTAGTATTGTTCTCATTTTATCTTCCATGGTGCAAAATTTTGACCCTTTTGTGAGAAAATATTTGATGTAAACATGATGAATGTTCCTTATATCTTCCAAAATGGTCCCCTTTTCTATATACCACCAATCATATATATTGTCCTTTATATATACCCTCCCTTCCTATATACCCATTGGTATGTGGAAGAAACTAGTCCTCTCTATATATGCAATTGTAGGTGAGAGAGACCTTAAGGTATGTGAAAGATATCGATACATGGCACCAAGGTAGTACTGAAAAGGATTTATCCTATTGATGACACTTGCTTAAATAAAAATTCTTATAGGTGGGCATAACTTCCTTATATAATTGAATTTTGTCAATTTAAAGGTTTATGTCCAAGGGCAATAATGAAAGGGGTAAAATTGGAGTGAAACAAAATATCACAAAAAATGTGTTCTTATTTCTCCTTGAAAATTTATAAGGTCGATATCGAAACATCATTATGACAACTATATTAGGCTTAGAAAAAATAACTTAACATGATAACATTACTTGTAAACATAAGTCATAGGTATTTTTATACCAAACATTGCAATTATGCAAAGCACATATTTTTTATTTTTGTGTACAAAATTATTTTTGATACAAAAAATGTTTAAAAAATAAGGTGTTGATCATTCCTGAAAATGCACCTTTTTATAAAAAATTACTATCGTTCTTGCAAATATTCACTACAAAATATAGGACTACTTAACTTCAAAAACCTTCAATTTTCCATTCAAATATATTCCCCTTTTTTTCTAATGCCAACTTCTCACTTTACATGATTTGAAAAATAAAATGCACCTGTGTACCTTATAACTCCCTAAAATGCACCTCTTTTTTATTATATTATAAATATTCACTATAGCCTAAATTTTGGAAATTTAAGAACTATATGAAATTTTAAATAACTTTATTTTCTACCCCTTTAAAAAAATCTTAACTTTTTCTTCCAATATGCCCTATTTTAAATTTTCTTTTAAAAAGAATGCCCCTCTAAATGAATTGAACTTGTAACCTCTTTTAAAAAATATATAATTCTTCTTGCAAATGCCAACAACCCACTATGCACTTCATAACTTAAAACGAAACGTAATTTTTTTTAAAAAAATATATCTTGCAGACAAACTTTGACTATGACTTTAGATTCAAACTTCTAACTTTCTCAATATACCCATCTACACGTACGTTTCTTTGAATATTTTATTCTGCATGAGACATATCAAGATGTCGGTTGACCAGAAATTATTCTACCTTCAATCAAGATGTTTTCTCTCACCTACCAATCAGTGTTATTTTACCTCCATTCAGGCTATTGTTTCTTATAGTCCAAGAATAGATATTTTATCTTATTGCATATGCTTTTAATTCTCCTTTAGTTTAAAATTATGGAATATTTCAATTTTTATTTGGGTTCAAGCATAGATATATGGAAATAAAATCTCTCCTGGCTCAAGTAAAAAAATAAAATAATAGGTCCCAGGAGGGATAGCACAACGATTCAGACTTTGACTCTTCTTCGGGAGGTCTAAGGTTCAAACCGTGACGTGGGTGAGTGTGTGAGGGGGTGTGTGTGTGGTGGTTGTGTTAAATTTCCTATTGATAAGCATAGCTCTCATATTTAAGAGAGATCATGTTTGGGAGCACACTGCTTAGGCTTGAGCATTGGTCATAGGTATTTCTCACACTAACCAAATAAAAATAATAATAAATATATAAATAAAATAACATATATATGAAAAATGGAGATGTATCGACAAGGCTTAGAATAAAATAATTTTATACAGTGTTCAAAGTAATGCAAGAAAGAAAAATATTTTTGGTGAAGTTAAACTTATATGGGTTGGCTCCTCACATTATCACAGCCAAATATCTATTGCAATTTTCCTATGGTCTCACGTATCAGCTACATAGTTCCTATAATTCACATGTTTTGGTCACAATTGCAACCTATAGCATTTTAACACTTTGAAAATACCTTTATTATTACTTTTAATCATCTCTAACTTTTCTAGGGATGTCTTTAAACTTCCACAATCAAGGCATGTCATTGGATCATAATGGTTATCCCTTGAAAACAAAACTTAACCTCACAATTTAAGAACTTTCACAAATCCTCTCTTCAAGATTTGATACTAGATGTTGGAAATAGGGGAAGACAAATAGTAAACACAACATAGAATATATTTTTACCAAATATTATATCGTATATTCCACCAATATTCACCAGCCAACATTTGAGTACATCATCTATATTTATGCTTGATAGTGTCTCTTAGTTTCAAGATACTTTTGGTGTTTCACCTTCAACTTTATCTTTTCACCTTCTCTCATTCTCATGGGAGATATGAGTATCCAACCTCATATGAGGTGACATCATCATTCATATCTTAATTATTACATAACATCAAATAATGTAATAATTACATTTACATAACAACAAATAATATAATAAAGTCTAACAATAATCACATTCATATTGACATGTTATCCATCTATTCTATATTAGGGTAAAAACTAGGCTCCCATGGCTCAACAAAAATATGTCACTTCTAAAATCATGGGCCACAAAGTAGAACCTTTTGAAAGTCCTTTTAGCAGGTAAAGGTAGATATAAAAAACCCTTTAGTAATATTTTTAAAGAGACTTGTCCTATTGACTCCCACTTGATCTTAATCCAATTCTTAAAACTAACAAACCTGGCCAGGTTCTTGGGAATTTATAAATAATATAGTTTAAAAAATTTCTTAATTTCTAGTTGACTAGAGCATTCATTATGCCCAACACATGATTTTCTCGATCCATAGGGTTAGGTTTGGTAATCGACACATTATTTGTACAAGGAACACCATATCCAAAAAAGGAGCCTTGTTATTACCACAGGAGACCAAGCCCATAAATTTTTTCTTTCCTTTTTTTGATCATGAATATACCTAAGTATAAAATATTATTTTTGCACCCTAGACCCGGTCAAAATTGAAATGCTGGAGTAAAGAGATGTCCTTCGAGCCAATCTCTAGAGAGGGCTAGTTTTCGTACTAAAACTAATGATCAATTTAAATCTTAGGGTTACAGGAAAGAGATGGAAAATGATAGAAAGGAATGGAAAATATGGTTATATGCCAGATATGAAAGGTGGGGATAAACTAACAGCAAAAATTCAAAAGTAATAATTAGCATATAATAGAAATCAAGGCGTTGAACCACTCATAGTTTGCCAAGATAACCTCCAAAAAAGCATTCTAGTATTCACTCCCTCATAAGAAGTAATTAAATCCAGATGCAGAATTTAAAATCAAAAAATAATAGACATGAATGTAATAAAAAATGACAAATAGAAAGAGATCAAACACAATACAACTCAAGGAAACAGAAATCGAATGTCTTTCTATTTATGCAAAAAAATTAAAGTGTTATTTTTTAGAGTGTCTATCCTCATATTTTAGATCAGAATGCTTAATATTTTTAGAAGCTTTTAACTTTGAAATAAAATACATATTAAAAAAAATGTTGGCTAGTCAAAGAGCAGTCGAAGCAATTTTCTCCTCGGTAATGGCAATTCTCAAATCATAACATTTTTCAGAAAGCAACGATCCGGTTTTTGTGGAGTGCGCTTGGGAAATCAGCAGAGATGGATAATATGAAAAATATTCCAGATGTCAGTGAATTGAAACTCAACAATATCATACGACAATCAGGAGCTTGGATATTAAATTTTGGAAACCATCTCAACACATTACGCCTCAAAATATTATCTTCATTAGGGGAGGCCCAACAAAAATTAAATTTGTCTTAAAATAGAATAAAATCAATGGAAGGCACCTTGGAAATAAATAGGATAGCACCAAAATCTAGGACGTAGCATTTAATCTTGGTATCTCTTCAGCAAGATTTTTATGGAAATATTAATTTCATTTCTTAAGGAATTAAATTCCACCAGTCTTCAATCTTTCCCAAAAATAGATCAGCAACAGTGATGCCTTTGAAAGAAAACTTCGTTGAAGAGAGGGGGCAAAAATTGATTTCACTTAGGCAATTTTGGGTTTTTGCCCATCAATATGCTTTCATCCTTATACTGAGTAATTTCACCGAAAAATAGAGAACCTCACCCAAAAAATGGAATAAAAATGACTTCTGCAAGAAACTGGGTGAAAATGATTGATTTCGCCCTCAAGAGAGGTAAAAATTATTTTCACCCCACCAAAGGGGTGACTTTGACTTTGACTAGAGCTTAAATATGTTATTTCAGGAATTTCACTCCAATCTAGGTGAAATTACCATTTCTACCCAAAATGGGATAAAATTACATTAGCAATCACCTTCATTAAATTTGATTTTATTTTGACTTGAGCAACATTTACTTGGATGATATCACTTCATCATTTTCACCCCGAAAAGCATCCTCACTTGGATTTTACCCTAAATAAGGGTGAAAGTGATTTTCGCCCCTCCTCAAGGGTGACTTTGACTTTGACTTCACAAGGCACACATTTCACTTTATTTTCGCCATAGGACATCTTCAATTTGGAAATTCGTTCTGAAGAAGGGACAAAATGATTTCCGCCACTCCCTTGGGGTAACTTTTACTTTGATCAATGCCCACTTATTATTTTTACCTCAAAAGTGCCCAAAAATGAATTTTCACCCCAAAAGTGTCCAAAATTTGATTTTTGCCCTGAAAATGGATTTTTTGTGGTACATCTTCCCGGAGCCATAACTTTTGATTCCTTGACCCAATTTTCTATTGTAATATATCATTAGAAATATTGGAAAGAGATATACAGTTATGAAATTTATGGAATATCCATTTAATCCATTTTCATCCCTCTACGGGGCCTCTAAAGTCTTCATATTGTATTTTTAAGTTGTGCTAGAGAAATTTCTCGGGACAAAAACTTTAATATCTCTCAATCCGTTCAGGATATTGGGGTGATTCTTTCACCATAAGTCTAATTTTTCAATTCTCCTCCTTTGGATAAATTTTCAAGTCCATAGGTATCCATTTAGGCCAATTTCCCAAAAATAGTCACTTTCAATTTTTACCTTTTTTGACTTCTAACTGTAGTATGGTAAAAATACCAACACTTTTTGTGGCTCGTGGGGTATTCAGATAATATGGATACAATAAAACCTAGTGTATTTATCCATTAGGTAACGAATTCATAACCACCTACTGCATCAAATTGCTTACTGCTTACACTAGCTTCTTTCTACGTTGCCTGATATTGCTCGACTACCTGTTTGTATTTTTCACCCAATGCGAGGAACTTAATTGAGCTTGAATGATTTTTTCTACTTCAAGGTGATCTAGAAAGACTTCAATCTATGATTCCAATAGTTCCTGTAATCCAAAAATTAGGAAAAAAGGGAAAATATGTTTCTAAGGGTTTGGCTTAATGGAAGGAGTAGAAATGGATGGGGCCATAGTTACGCTCACCCTTGATGGGTTTAGTGTACTTAAAATGATGATGGGATTATTAATGGGGGTGGAAGATGAGGCAGATGATAGTGGAATAGAAAATGGGTGAGGGACATATGCAAACAAACTAAAATATGGAGGAATAGAAGAAGTGGAAATGGTGGAAAGAGTATTGGTGACTGATGACTATGAAATGGGGATGGGAACATAAGTGGTGACAAGTGAAAGTGAAGTGGAAGGAGGTACTACAGAATGATATAAAATGGTCATCAACTGCTCATGATCTCGAGGAAATAAAATGCATACATGTGGGCTTCGACACCATTTGAGTCGATGATGTGGGTGGTTGCAAACTTAGATTTTTTTTTTTAGGATCACACCATTTATCTAGAGCCACGGTGATGGTTGGAGCTAATGCTACCACTTGAGAGAGTCCACTAGTTGTGGGCTTTTGAGTATGGGTTCCTCTAAATCCTTAATATGATAGCAGGGTTTTTTAGCAATATCTCTTCTGTCAGGATCTCCTCAGGATCAGCCTCCTGATGACGTATGCTTATTCAATTTTGGCTGGACACTTTCATACTATGCTTGAGAACACAAAAAGGTTGCAAAAGTATACCCTCTTTGCTCTTAGAATTTGCCACCTAAGTTTGTTCCCCTTATTGTTCCATCTCCTGGTGGAAACTATAAGCAACCATATTGTTCATTGCTATAGCAGTGCTTGCATATTCTCTTCGTTGGCCTTGGATGAGATCAGCATCTTGTGCTCCACACAACTGTTTTCTAGGTATCTACACAATTTGAGGTATCTGCCATTGTGAATATTGTTCAAGACAGACAAGAGAAGCAACTTCTAAAAGAAGTGATGGGAAAGTAGGTTCTCTCCACTACAATTTCCCTACTTGGAGCAGGAGTTGCTCTACTTTTACTACCTCTTGAAATACTTGAGGGAATCTCTATTCCCTAGATTACAGTAGGATGAGGCCTATGTCTAGATGGAAAGCCCAAATATAGTAGATGTGGGCCTAGGTGGGTGTTGGCCAAATTTTCTTTGGAATTCTCCATATCCTAAAATATTGGACATTGAAGTCTGTGATGCACTCTAGAGGTACCCTCGTGATGGTGGATAGGTGCATCAAGAGTTGAAAGGGATCCTGAGAGCCATAAAATATGTCAACTAGTGCTCCTACCAAGTTTACCCATGAGTAGATACTCTTATGCCCGAGAATTTTGTACCACTTTAGTGCCTTTCCTTCTAGAGACATGACCAGAAGTCTAATCATGACATCTTCATGGGTCATGCCATAGGTGTTCGCTAGAGCGATAACATCTTCAAGGTGCTCTAGGGCCATTCCCTCAGTGTCATTGTATTTTGTTAGGGTCTTCAAGGTATTTTTGGGAATATCAAGCTGACTTTGGATATTCAGAGGTCTAGGATCATCCCAATTGGGATAACATACCTATATCATTATAGCAATGGTCCTCAAAGATCACAGTCCTTACCGTTGATTTGGAGTTGCCAAGAAAACATTCTTTCTCTGCTTGTGAGGTCAAGACTACTCACCAAACCTTGATTCCTTCGAGGTGTTTTCTTTTAGTATAAAAAGCATCCACTAGTCATAATATCTAGATCTTCAGCACAATAGAGTCATTGGGTTATTTTACCAGATGAAGGCAAGCCAGAGATTCACCAAACTCAGGCTCCCTAAAAATATGGAGACTGTTCATCCCACTAGGCATACCAAAAATTATTGGTCATGAATCTGCTTAAGTACAAAATATTATTTGTGTGCCCTAGACCTGACCAACATTGAAAGACTAGAGAAAATATATGTCCTCCAAGCTAATCTCCAGAGAGGGTTGGTTCCCATACTAAAACTAATGATCGGTTTAAAGATTAGGGTTATAGGAAAGATATGGGAAATGATAGAAAGGAATGGGAAATATGGCTATATGCTAGATATGAAAGGTGGGGATAAACTAACAGTAAAATTCATAGAAAGTATTAATTAGCATATAATAGAAAGCAAGGCGCAGGAACCACTCATAGTTTACCAAGATAGCCTCCAAAAAAGCATTCCAATATTCACTCCCTCATAAACAATAATTAAATCCAAATGCAGAATTTAAAATCAGCAAATAATGGACATGAACGTAATCATAAATGACTAACAGAAAGAGATCAAACACAATACTACTCAAGGAACCAGAAGTCGAATGTCTTTCTATTTATGTATAAAACTTAAAGTGTTTTCTGTAGAGTATCTATCCTCCTATTTTACATCAAAATTCTTAGTATTTATAGAGGATTTCGCCTCTAAA
Source organism: Wollemia nobilis (assembly GCA_028583015.1). Lineage (NCBI taxonomy): Eukaryota > Viridiplantae > Streptophyta > Pinopsida > Araucariales > Araucariaceae > Wollemia > Wollemia nobilis. The sequence goes on from JAQPPZ010001870.1 coordinate 3,978,057, forward strand.
ATGAAATGCATATTAAAACAAAGTGTTGGTTAGTCAAAGAGTAGTTGATGTTATTTTATCCTTGGTAATGGCAATGCTCAAATCAGAATATTCTTCAAAAAGCAATTATATGGTTTTCATAGAGTGTGTATGGGAAATTAGCAGAGATGGATAATAGGAAAAACATTTCAGACATTGGTGCATTGAAACTCAACAATATCATGTGGCAATAAAGAGATTGGATATTAAATTTTGGACACCATCTCACCACTTTATGCCTAAAATTCTTATCTTCACTAGGGGAGGCCCAACGAAAAATTAAATTTGTCTTGAAAAGGAATAAAATCAATGGAGGGCACCTTGGAAATAAATAATATGGCACCAAAATCTGGGATGTAGTATTTAATATTGGTATCTCTTCAGCAGGAATGATAGAAATATTAATTTCATTTCTACAGGAATTAAATTCCACCGATCTTTGATCTTTCTCGAAAAATATCAACAACAGTGATGCCTCTGAAAGAAAAATTTGCTGAAGGGAGAGGGCAAGAATTGATTTTGCCCAGGCAATTTGGTGTTTTCATCCATCAATATGCTTTTGCCTTTATCCTGAGTAATTTCGCTCAAAATAGAGAACTTCGCCAAAAAATAGAATAAAAATGACTCCTGCAAGAAATTGGGTAAAAATGATTGATTCCACCCTCAAGAGAGGTGAAAATGATTTTCAGCCCACCCCATGGGTGACTTTGACTTTGAATGGAGCTTAAAGATGCCATTTTGGGACTTTCACTCAAATATGGGTGAAATTACAGTTTCTATCCAAAATGGGGCAAAATTACATTAGCAGGCGCCTTCATTAAATTTGCTTTGACTTTGACTTGAGCAACTTTCACTTGGATGACATCACTTCATCATTTTTACCCCAAAAAGCATCCTCAACTTGGATTTTATCCCAAAGAAGGGCGAAAGTGATTTTCACCCCTCCTCAGGGGTTACTTTGACTTTGACTTCACAAGGCATACATTTCACTTGATTTTCGCCCAACACGTCTTCAATTTGGAAATTCGCTCTGAAGAAGGGAAAAAATGATTTTTTCCCCTCCCATGGGGTGACTTTGACTTTGATCGATGCCTACTTAGTATTTTCGCACCAAATGTGCCCGAAAATGGATTTTTAGTGGTACATCTTCCCAAAGCCATAACTTTTTATTCGTTGACCCGATTGTCTATTGTAATATATCATTGGAAAAATTGGGAAGAGATATACAACAATGAAATTTATGAAACATCCATTTACATCCTTTTATAGGGCCTCCAAAGTCTTCATATTATATTTTTATATTGTGTTGGAGAAATTTCTCGAGATGAAAACTTTAAGATATCTCAATCCATTCAGGATATTGGGGTAATTCTTTCACCATAAGTCTAATTTTTCAATTCCTCTCCTTTGGGTAAATTTTCAAGTCCATAGGTTTCCATTTAGAACAATTTCTCAAAAATGGTCGCTTCTTGATCTTTACCTTTTTTTATTTCTAATTGCAGTGTGGCAAAAATGCCAACACTTTTGGTGGCTCATGGAGTATTCAGCTCATCTGGATGAAATCGACCCCAAGATCTTTATCCATTGGGCAACAGAGTCATAATCACTTGTTGCATCAAATCTCTTACATCTTGCACTAGCTTCTTCCTACACTACCTAATATTGTTCAACCACCTATTTGTTATTTTTACCTAACACAAGGAACTTCATCGATCTCAGTTGATTTTCTTCACTTCAGGATGCTCTGGCAAGACTTTGATCTCTAATGCCAACAGCTTCTGTAATCCAAAAATTGGAAAAAAAAGGAATAGATATTGTTGAGGTTTTGGCTCAATGAAAGGAGCAAAAATATATGGAGCCATAGTTACGCTCACCCTTGATGGGGTTGGTGTACTTACAATAATTATGGGATTATTAATGGGGTTGGAAGATGTGGTAGATAATAGTGGAATAGAAAACGGGTTAGGGACAAAGGCAAAGGAACTAAAATATGGAGGAATGGAAGAAATGGGAATGGTGGAAGGAGCATTGGTGACTGATAACTATAAAATGGGGAGGGGAACAAAAGTGGTGGGTATAACAAATGAAAGTTAAATGGAAGGAGGTACTGCAAAATTATGAGAAATGGTCACCAAATGCTCATGATAAAGAGAAAAAAAATGCATACCTGCGGGCTTTGACACCATTTGAGCTGATTATGTGGATGGTTGTAACCTTCAATTTTTTTTTTAGAATCACACCATTTATTGCCCTCAACACTTTATTTATCATCCGGTCTATTTACACTATTCATACAAATTTTTGTGATATTATTGGTATGCCACCACCACAAAATTGGCTTTGGATGCTTATATGATGAATCTGCAATATTCAAACCATATATAATTATACTTCAATTGATCTTTGAAGTTTGACTAGCCTCTTTCCAAAGTTTTCCAGGTTACAAACAAGATGCAACATGGCAGGTTATCATGCATGTCAATACTCATACAATTAATGAATAATATGGTGAAGATATTTACCACATGGGAGCCTTCTTCAAGTACTGGTTGCGGTGATGGCTGGAGCCAATACCACCACTTTAGAGAGTCCACTAGTTGTGGGCTCTTGAGTATGATTTCCTCTAACTCCTTAATGTGACAATAGGACTTTTCTAAAGATAGCCCTTCTGTTAGGATCTCCTCAATATCAGCCTTCTAATGAATCATGCTTATTGGGTTTTTGCTAAATACTTGCATGCTATGATTTGGAACACAAAAGGGTGCAAAATTATGCCCTCTTCACTCTCAAAATCTACCACCTAAGCCTATTCCCCTTCTTGGTCCATCTCCTGATGGAAACTACAAATAACCATATTGTTCACTATTGGAGTAGTACTTGCATATTCCCTTCATTGGTATTGGATTAGATCCACCTCTTGTGCTCCACACAACTGCATTCTAGGTCTCTACACAATTTGAGGGATCTACCATTGTGAATACTGTGCAAGACAGATAGGAGCAAAAATTGTCGAAAGAAGTGATGGGGAAGCAGGTTCTCTCCACTACAATTTTCTTGCTTGGAGTAGGAGTCGCTCTACTTGTACTACCTCCTGAAATACTTGAGGGAATCTCTATTCCCTAGATTATAGCAATATGAGGCCTGTGTTTGTATTGAAAGCCCAAATATAGTAGAGGTGGGCCTGGGCAGGTGTTGACCAGATTTTCTTTGGAATTCTCCTCCAACTCCTTGAAAATCAGATATTGAAGTCCGTGATGCACTCTAGAGGTGCCCTCATGATGGTGGAGAGGTGCATCAAGAGTTGAAAGGGATCCTAAGAGCCATAAAATGTGTCAACTAGTGCTCCTACCAAGTCCACCCATGAGCAGATGCTCTTACACCCGAGTAGTATGTACCACTATAGTGCCTTTTCCTCTAGAGATAGGACCAAAATTCTGATCATGACATCTTCGTGGGTTATGCCATGGATGTTTGCTAGAGTAGCAACATCTTCAAGGTGCTCTAGGGCCATTCCCTCAGTACCATTGTATTTTGTTAGGGTCTTCAAGGTATTTTTGGGAATATCATGCCGACTTTGGAGATTCAAAGGGCTAGGATCATCCCAGCTGGGATAGCATACCTATGCCATTATAGCAGTGGTCCTCAGAGATCACGGTCCTTACCGCTTAATTAGAGTTTCTAGGTGAATATTATTTCTCTGCTTGTGAGGTCAAGGCTTCTCACCAAACCTTGATTCCTCTGGGGTGTTTTCTTTTAGCATAAAATATGCCCATTGATCATGAGTTCTGGATCTTTAGCTCAACAAAGTTACCAGGTGATTTTTCTAGATGAAGGTAAGCCAAAGATTCACCAAACTCGGGCTCCCTTAAAATATAGAGACTTTTTGTCCCACTGGGTGTGCCAAAAACTATTGGTCACAAATCTACCTAAGTATAAAATATTATTTGTGCACCCTAGACCCGACCAACATTGAAAGGCCGAAGGAAAGATATGTCCTTCGGGCCAATCTCTAGAGAGGGTTGGTTCCCTTACTAAAACTAATGATTGGTTTAAAGCTTAGGGTTACAGGAAAGATATGGGAAATGATAGAAATGAATGGGAAATATCATTAAATGCTAGATACGAAAGGTGGGGATAAACTAAAATAAAAATTCATAGCAAGTATTAATTAGCATATAACAGAAAGAAAGGCATAGGAACCACTCATAGTTTTCCAAGATAACCTCCAAAAAGCATATTAGTATTCACTCCCTCACAAGCAATAATTAAATCTAGATGCAGAATTTAAAATCAACAAATAATGGACATGAAAGTAATCAGAAATGACAAATATAAAGAGATCAAACACAATGCTACTCAAGGAACCAAAAGCCGAATGTCTTTCTATTGATGCAAAAAACTTAAAGTGTTTTTTTTGCAGAGTGTCTATCCTCCTCTCATTACATCAAAATGCTTAGTATTTATAGAGGATTTCACCTCTAAAATTAAATGCAAATAAAAAAAAAATGTTAGCTAGTCAAAGACCAGCAAGAGCAATTCTCTCCTCGGTAATGGCAATGCTCGAATCAGAACATTCTTCAGGAAGCAACGATCCGATTTTTATGGAGTGCGCCTGGGAAATCAGTAGAGATGGATGATAGGAAAAATATTCCAAATGTTGGTGCATCGAAACTCAACAATATCACATGGCAATCAGGAGCTTGGATATTAAATTCTGGACACCATCTCACCACTTTACGCCTTGGAATATTATCTTCGCTAGGGGAGACCCAACAAAAATTAAATTTATCTTGAAAAGGAACAAAATCAATGGAGGGCACCTTGAAAATAAATAGGATCGCACCAAAATCTGGGACGTAGCATTTAATCTTGGCATCTCTTCAGCAGGAATTATGGAAATATCAATTTCATTGCTCCAAGAATTAAATTCCACTAGTCTTCGATCTTTCTCAAAAAATATCAGCAACAGTGATGCCTTTGAAAGAAAATTTTGCTAAAGGGAGGGGGCAAGAATTGATTTCGCCCAGGCAATTTGGTGTTTTCACCCATCAATATGCTTTCACCCTTCTCCTGAGTAATTTCACCCAAAAATAGAGAATTTCACCCAAAAATGGAATGAAAATGACTTCTACAAGAAAATGGGCGAAAATGATTGATTTCGCCCTCAAGAGGGGCGAAAATGATTTTCGCCCCATCCCGGGGTGACTTTGACTTTGACTAGAGCTTAAAGATGCTATTTTGGGACTTTCGCTCCAACCTGGGTGAAATTACTGTTTCTACCCAAAATGGGGCGAAATTACATTGGCAGACGCCTTCATTAAATTCTCTTTGACTTTGACTTGAGCAACCTTCACTTGGATGACGTCACTTCATCATTTTCACCCCGAAAAGCATCCTCAACTTGGATTTCACCCCAAAGAAGGGCGAAAGTGATTTTTGCCCCTCCTCAGGGGCGACTTTGACTTTGACTTCACAAGGCACACATTTCACTTGATTTTCGCCCCAGGACATCTTCAATTTGGAAATTCGCCCTAAAGAAGGGCAAAAATGATTTTTGCCCCTCCCCTAGGGGCGACTTTGACTTTGATCGATGCCCACTTATTATTTTTGCCCCAAAAGTGCCCGAAAATGGATTTTTGCCCAAAAGTGCCCAAAAATGGATTTTCACCCCGAAAATGGATTTTCGATGGTACATCTTCCCGGAGCCATAACTTTTGATTCGTTGACCCGATTGTCTATTGTAATATATCATTGGAAATCTTGGGAAGAGATCTATAGCGATGAAATTGATGGAACATCCATTTCATCCATTTTCATCCCTCTACGGGGCCTCCAAAGTCTTCATATTGTATTTTTAAGCTGTGTTGGAGAAATTTCTCAGGATGAAAACTTTAATATCTCTCAATCCGTTCAGGATATTGGGGTGATTCTTTCACCATAAGTCTAATTTTTCAATTCCCCTCCTTTGGGTAAATTTTCAAGTCCATAGGTGTCCATTTAGGCTGATTTCCCAAAAATAGCCGCTTCTCGATTTTTGCCTTTTTTGACTTCTAACTACAGTGTGGCAAAAATACCAACACTTTTGGCGGCTCATGGGGTATTCAGCTCATCTGGATGCAATCGACCCTAGGGCCTTTATCCATTGGGCAACAGAGTCATAACCACTTGCTGCATCAAATCATTTACTGCTTGCACTAGCTTCTTCCTATGCTGCCTGATATTGTTCGATTGCCTATTTGTATTTTTCACCCAATGCGAGGAACTTCATCGAGCTCGACTGATTTTCTCTGCTTCAGGGTGCTCTGGCAAGACTTCGATCTCTGATACCAATGGCTCCTATAATCCAAAAATTGGAAAAAAAGGGAACAAAGGCTGCTGAGGGTTTGGCTCAACGGAAGGAGCAAAAATGGATGGGGCCATAGTTACGCTCACCCTTGATGGGGTTGGTGTACTTACAATGATGATGGGATTATTAACGGGGGTGGAAGATGAGGTAGATGATAGTGGAATAGAAAATGGGTTAGGGACAGAGGCAAACAAACTAAAATATGGAGGAATGGAAGAAATGGGAACGGTGGAAGGAGCATTGGTGACTAATGACTATGAAACGGGGAGGGGAACATAAGTGGTGGGTACAACGAATGAAAGCGAAGTGGAAGGAGGTACTACAGAATGAAGGGAAATGGTCACCAAATGCTCATGATCAAGAGAAGAGAAAATGCATACCTATGGGCTCCGACACCATTTGAGCCAATGACGTGGGTGGTTGCAACGTTAGATTTTTTTTTTAGGATCACACCATTTAGTGCCCTCGGCACTTTATTTATCAGCTGACCTATTTACACTATTTACACAAAATTTTACGACATGATTGGCATGTCGCCACCACAAACCTGGCTTTGGGTGCTTATCCGATGAATTTGCAGTGTCCAGACTAGATCTGATTGTACTTCAATCGATATTTGAAGTTTGGTTGGCCTCTTCCCAAAGTTTTCCAGGTTGCAAACAAGATGCAACGTGGTAGGTTATCATGCATGCCAGTACTCATACAATTAATGAATAATGTGGTGAAGATATTTACCACATGGGAGCCTTCTTCGAGTACTGGTTGTGATGATGGTTGGAGCCAATGCCACCACTTGAGAGAGTCCACTAGCTATGGGCTCTTGAGTACGGGTTCCTCTAACTCCTTAATGTGATAGCAAGATTTTTTTGGCGATAGCCCTTCTATCAGGATCTCCTCAGGATCAGCCTCCTGATGAGGTATGCTTATTGGGTTTTGGCTAAATACTTGCGTGCTATGCCCTGGGACACAAAAAGGGTGCAAAATTGTGCCCTCTTTACTCTTAGAATCTACCACTTGAGCCTGTTCCCCTTCTTGGTCCATCTCCTGATGGAAACTGTAAGCAACCATATTTTTCATTGCTGGAGTAGTGCTTGCATATTCCCTTCATTGGCCTTGGATGAGATCCACCTCTTGTGCTCCACACAGCTGCATTCTAGGTCTCTACATAGTTTGAGGGATCTACCATTGTGAATATTGTGCAAGATAGACGGGAGCAACAACTATCGAAGAGAGTGATGGAAAGCAAGTTTCTCTCCACTACAATTTTCCTGATTGGAGCAGGAGTCGCTCTACTTGTACTACCTCCTGAAAGACTTGAGGGAATATCTATTCCCTAGATTGTACCATAGGAGGAGGCCTATCTCGGGTGGAAAGCCCGAATATAGTAGAGGTGGGCCTAGGCGGGTGTCGATCATATCTTCTCTAGAATTCTCCTCCAACTCCTCAAAAATCAGACATTGAAGTCTGTGATGCTCTCTAGAGGTGCTCTCATGATGGTGGAGAGGTGCATCAAGAGTTGAAAGGGATCCTGAGAGCCATCAAATGTGTCGACTAGTGCTCCTACCAAGTCCACCCATGAGCAAATGCTCTTACACCCTAGAAGTCTGATCATGACATCTTCATGGGTTATGCCATGGATGTTCGCTAGAGTAGAAACATCTTCAAGGTGCTCTCGGGCCATTCCCTCAATGCCATTGTATTTTGTTAGGGTCTTCAAGGTATTTTTGGGAATATCATGTCGACTTTGGAGATTCAAAGGGCCAAGATCATCCCAGCTAGGATAGCATACCTATGCCATTATAGCAGTGGTCCTCAGAGATCATGGTCCTTGCCACTGAGTTGGAGTCGCCAGGTGAACATTATTTCTCCGCTTGTGAGGTCAAGGCTGCTCACCAAACCTTGATTCCTCTAGGGTGTCTTCTTTTAGCATAAAAGGCATCCACCGGTCATGAGATTTAGATCTTCAGCTCAACAAAGTTGCTAGGTGATTTTTCCAGATGAAGGCAAGCCAGAGATTCACCAAACTCGGGCTCCCTTAAAATATGGAGACTGTTCATCCCACTGGGCGTGCCAAAAACTATTGGTCACGAATCTGCCTAAGTACAAAATATTATTTGTGCACCCTAGACCCGACCAACATTGAAAGGCCAAAGGAAAGAGATGTCCTTCGGGCCAATATCCAGAGAGGGCTGGTTCCCATACTAAAACTAATGATTGGTTTAAAGCTTAGGGTAACAGGAAAGAGATGGGAAATGACATAAAGGAATGGAAAATATGGCTATAAGCCGGATATGAAAGGTGGGGATAAACTAACAGCAAAAATTCATAGCAAGTATTAATTAGCATATAACAGAAAGAAAGGCATAGGAACCACTCATAGTTTGCCAAGATAACCTCCAAAAAAGCATTTCAGTATTCACTCCCTCACAAGCAGTAATTAAATCTAGATGCAGAATTTAAAATTAGCAAATAATGGACATGAACATAATCAGAAATGACAAGCATAAAGAGATCAAACACAATACTATTCAAAGAACCAAAAGCCAAATATCTTTCTATTTATGCAGAAAACTTAAAGTGTTTTTCTGCAGAGTGTCTATCCTCCTTCATTACATCAAAATGCTTAGTATTTATAGAGGATTTTACCTCTGAAATTAAATGCAAATTAAAACAAAATGCTAGCTAGTCAAAGACCAGCCAAGAGCAATTCTCTCCTCGATAATGACAATGCTCAAATCAGAACATTCTTCAGGAAGCAACGATCCAGTTTTCATGGAGTGCACCTAGGAAATCAGCAGAGATGGATGATAGAAAAAATATTCCAGACGTTGGTGCATTGAAACTCAACAATATCACATGGTAATCAAGAGCTTGGATATTAAATTCTAGACACCATCTCACCACTTTACGCCTTGGAATCTTATCTTCGCTAGGGGAGACCCAACGAAAATTAAATTTATCTTGAAAAGGAGTAAGATCAGTGGAGGGCACCTCGAAAATAAATAGGATCGCACCAGAATCTAGGACATAGCATTTAATCTTGGCATCTCTTCAATAGGAATTATGGAAATATCAATTTCATTGCTCCAAGAATTAAATTCCACCAGCCTTTGATATTTCCCAAAAGATATTAGCAACAATGATGCCTTTGGAGGGCAATAATTGATTTCACCCAGGCAATTTGGTGTTTTCACCCATCAATATGCTTTCACCCTTATCATGAGTAATTTCGCCCAAAAATAGAGAATTTCATCAGAAAATGGAATGAAAATAACTTATGCAAGAAATTGGGCGAAAATGATTGATTTCGCCCTCAAGAGGGGCGAAAATGATTTTTGCCCCACCCAAGGGTGACTTTGACTTTGATTGGAGCTTAAAGATGTTATTTTGGGACTTTCGCTCCAACTTGGGTGAAATTACTATTTTTGCCCAAAATGGGGCAAAATTACATTGGCAAGCGCCTTCATTAAATTCGCTTTGACTTTGACTTGAGCAACCTTCACTTGGATGACGTCACTTCATCATTTTTGCCCAAAAAGCATCCTCAACTTGGATTTCACCCCAAAGAAGGGTGAAAGTGATTTTCACCCCTCCTCAGGGGTGACTTTGACTTTGACTTCACAAGGCACACATTTCACTTGATTTTCGCCCCAGGACATCTTCAATTTGGAAATTCACCCTGAAGAAGGGCAAAAATGATTTTCGCCCCTCCCTAGGGGTGAATTTGACTTTGACCGATGCCCACTTATTATTTTCACCCCAAAAGTGCCCAAAAATGGATTTTCGCCCGAAAATGGATTTTCATGGTACATCTTCTCGGAGCCATAACTTTTGATTCGTTGACCCGATTGTCTATTGTAATATATCATTGGAAATCTTGGGAAGAGATCTACAGCAATAATATTGATGGGACATCCATTTCATCCATTTTCATCCCTCTACGGGGCCTCCAAAGTCTTCATATTGTATTTTTAAGTTATGCTAGAGAAATTTCTCAAGATGAAAACTTTAATATCTCTCAATCCGTTCAGGATATTGGGGTGATTCTTTCACCATAAGTCTAATTTTTCAATTTCTCTCCTTTGGGTAAATTTTCAAGTCCATAGGTGTTTGTTTAGGTTGATTTCCCAAAAATGATCGCTTCCTAGATTTTTGCCTTTTTTGAATTCTAACTACAGTGTGGCAAAAATGCCAACACTTTTGGTGGCTCACGGGGTATTCAACTCGTCTGGATGCAATCGACCCCAGGGCCTTTATCCATTGGGCAATGGAGTCATAACTGCCTACTACATCAAATCGTTTACTGCTTGCACTAGCTTCTTCCTACACTGCCTGATATTGTTCGATCCCTGTTTGTATTTTTCACCCAACGTGAGGAACTTCGTTGAGCTTGGCTGATTTTCTCCACTTCAGGGTGCTCTAGCAAGACTTCGATCTCTGACACCAATGGCTCCTATAATCCAAAAATTGGGAAAAAAGGGAACAGAGGCTACTGAGGGTTTGGCTCAATGGAAGGAGCAAAAATGGATGGGGCCATAGTTACGCTCACCCTTGATGGGGTTGGTGTACTTACAATGATGATGGGATTATTAATGGGGGTGGAAGATGAGGCAGATGATAGTGGAATAGAAAATGAGTTAGGGACAGAGGCAAACAAACTAAAATATGGAGGAATGGAAGAAATGGGAACGGTGGAAGGAGCATTGGTGATTGATGACTATGAAACGAGGGAGGGGAACATAAGTGGTGGGTACAGCGAATGAAAGCAAAGTGGAAGGAGGTACTATAGAATGAAGGGAAATGGTCACCAAATGCTCATGATCAAGAGAAGAGAAAATGCATACATGTGGGCTTCGACACCATTTGAGCCAATGATGTGGGTGGTTGCAACGTTAGATTTTTTTTTTATAGATCACACCATTTAGTGCCCTCAACACTTTATTTATTAGTCTACCTATTTACACTATTTACACAAAATTTTATGACATGATTGGCATGTCGCCACCACAAACCTGGCTTTGGGTGCTTACCCGATGAATCTGCAATGTCCAAACTAGATCTGATTGTACTTCAAGCAATATTTGAAGTCTAGATGGCCTCTTCCCAAAGTTTTCCAGGTTGCGAACAAGATGCAACATGGTAGGTTATCATGCATGCTAGTACTCATACAATTAATGAATAATGTGGCGAAGAGATTTACCACATGGGAGCCTTCTTCGAGTACTGGTTGTGGTGATGGCTGGAGCCAATGTCACCACTTGAGAGAGTCCACTGGCTACGAGCTCTTGAGTATGGGTTCCTCTAACTCCTTAATGTGACAAGCAAGATTTTTCTGGTGATAGCCCTTCTATCAGGATCTCCTCAAGATCAACCTCCTGATGAGGTATGCTTATTGGGTTTTGGCTAAATACTTACATGCTATACCCTGGGACACAAAAAGGGTGTAAAATTATGCCCTATTTGCTCTCAGAATCTGCCACTTGAGCTTGTTCCCCTTCTTGGTCCATATCTTGATGGAAACTGCAAGCAACCATATTGTTCATTGTTGGAGCAGTGCTTGCATATTCCCTTCATTGGCCTTGGATGAGATCCACCTCTTGTGCTCCACACAGCTGCATTCCAGGTCTCTGCATAGTTTGAGGGATCTACCATTGTGAATACTATGCAAGACAGACGAGAGCAACAACTACTAGAGAGAGTGATGGAAAGGTAGTTTCTCTCCACTATATTTTTTCTTATTGGAGCAGGAGCTTCTCTGCTTGTACTACCTCCTAAAAGACTTGAGGGAATCTCTATTCCCTAGATTGCAATAGGAGGAGGCCTATGTCCAGGTGGAAATCCCGAATATAGTAGAGGTGGGCCTGGTGTCGGTCAAATATTCTTAGGAATTCTCCTCCAACTCCTCAAAAATCGGACATTGAAGTTCGTGATGCTCTCTAGAGGTGCTCTCGTGATGGTGAAGAGGTGCATCAAGAGTTGAAAGGGATCCTGAGAGCCATCAAATGTGTCAACTAGTGCTCCTACCAAGTCTACCCATGAGAAGATGCTCTTATGCCCGAGTAATATGTACCACTATAGTACCTTTTCCTCTAGAGATAGGACCAAAAGTCTGATCATGACATCTTCGTGGGTTATGCCATGGATGTTCGCTAGAGTAGCAACATCTTCAAGGTGCTCTCGGGCCATTCCCTCAGTGCCATTGTATTTTGTTAGGGTCTTCAAGGTATTTTTGGGAATATCATGCCGACTTTGGAGATTCAGAGGGCCAGGATCATCCCAGCTGGGATAGCATACCTGTGTCATTATAGCAGTGGTCCTCAGAGATCACGGTCCTTATCACTAAGTTGGAGTCACCAAGTGAACATTCTTTCTCTGCTTGTGAGGTCAAGGCTGCTCACCAAACCTTGATTCCTCCGGGGTGTCTTCTTTTAGCATAAAAGGCGTCCATCGGTCATGAGATCTGGATCTTCAGCTCAATAGAGTCACCAGGTGATTTTTCCAGATGAAGGCAAGCTAGAGATTCACCAAACTCGGGCTCCCTTAAAATATAGATATTATTCATCCCACCGGACGTGCCAAAAACTATTGGTCACGAATAGCCTAAATACAAAATATTATTTGTGCACCCTAGACTCGACCAACATTGAAAGGCTGAAGGAAAGATATGTCCTATGGGCCAATATCTAGAGAGGGCTGGTTCTCATACTAAAACTAATGATCATTTTAAAGCTTAGGGTAACAGGAAAGAGATGGGAAATGATAGAAAGGAATGGGAAATATGGCTATAAGCTAGATATGAAAGGTGGGGATAAACTAATAGCAAAAATTCAAATCAAGTATTAATTAGCATATAATAGAAACAAAGGCATAGGAACCACTCATAGTTTGCCAAGATAACATCCAAAAAAGCATTCTAGTATTCACTCCCTCACAAGCAGTAATTAAATCCAGATGCAGAATTTAAAATCAGCAAATAATGGACATGAACATAATCAAAAATGACAAATAGAAAGAGATCAAACACAATACTACTCAAGGAACCAGAAGCCGAATATCTTTCTATTTATGCAGAAAACTTAAAGTGTTTTTCTGCAGAGTGTCTATCCTCCTTCATTACATCAAAATACTTAGTATTTATAGAGGATTTTGCCTCTAGAATTAAATGCAAATAAAAACAAATTGTTGGCTAGTCAAAGAGTAGCTGGAGCAATTCTCTCCTCGATAATGGCAATGCTCAAATCAAAAAATTCTTGAGGAAGCAACGATCCGATTTTCATGGAGTGCACCTGGGAAATCAGTAGAGATGGATGATAGGAAAAATATTTTAGACGTCGGTGCATTGAAACTCAACAATATCACATGGTAATCAGGAGCTTGGATATTAAATTCTGGACACCATTTCATCACTTTACGCCTCATAATATTATCTTTGTCAAGGGAGACCCAACAAAAATTAAATTTGTCTTGAAAAGGGGTAAGATCAATGGAGGGCACCTCGAAAATAAACAAGATCACACCAGAATCCGGGACATAGCATTTAATCTTGGCATCTCTTCAATAGGAATTATGGAAATATCAATTTTATTGCTTCAAGAATTAAATTCCACCAGTCTTCGATCTTTCCCAAAAAAATATCTTTAGTTGGGGCCTTTGAAAGAAAACTTTGCCGAAAGGAAGGGGCAAGAATTGATTTCACCCAGGCAATCTGGTGTTTTCACCCATCAATATGCTTTCACCCTTATCCTGAGTAATTTCACCAGAAAATAAAGAACTTCGCTATAAAAATGGAATGGAAATGACTTTTGCAAGAAAATGGGTGAAAATGATTGATTTCACCCTCAAGAGGGGCAAAAATTATTTTTACCCCCCAGGGGTGACTTTGACTTTGACTGGAGCTTAAAGATGCTATTTTGGGACTTTCACTCCAATCTAGGCGAAATTATTGTTTCTGCCCAAAATGGGGTGAAATTACATTGGTAGGCGCCTTCATTAAATTTGCTTTGACTTTGACTTGAGCAACCTTCACTTGGATGATGTCACTTCATCATTTTCACCCTAAAAAGCATCCTCAACTTGGATTTCACCCCAAAGAAGGGCGAAAGTGATTTTCGCCCCTCCTAGGGGCGACTTTGACTTTGACTTCACAAGGCACACATTTCACTTGATTTTCGCCCCAGGACGTCTTCAATTTGGAAATTTTCTCTAAAGAAGGGTGAATATGATATTCGTCCCTCCCCTGGGGTGACTTTGACTTTGACCGATGCCCACTTATTATTTTCACCCCAAAAGTGCCCAAAAATGGATTTTTGGTGGTACATCTTCCTGGAGCCATAACTTTTGATTCGTTGACCCGATTGTCTATTGTAATATATCATTGGAAAGCTTGGGAAGATATCTACAACAATAAAATTGATGGGACATCCATTTCGTCTTCATATTGTATTTTTAAGCTGTGTTGGAGAAATTTCTCGGGATGAAAAATTTAATATCTCTCAATCCGTTCAGGATATTGGGGTGATTCTTTCACCATAAGTCTAATTTTTCAATTCCTCTCCTTTGGGTAAATTTTCAAGTCCATAGGTGTCCATTTAGGCTAATTTCCCAAAAATAGCCACTTCTCAATTTTTGCCCTTTTTGGATTCTAACTGCAGTGTGGAAAAAATACCAACACTTTTGGCGGCTCACGGGGTATTCAGCTCATCTAGATGCAATCGACCCCAAGTACTTTATCCATTGGGCAACGAAGTCATAACCACCTACTGCATCAAATCACTTACTACTTCCACTAGCTTCTTCCTGTGCTGCTTGATATTGTTTGGCCACATGTTTGTATTTTTCACCCAAAATGAGGAACTTCATTGAGCTCAATTGATTTTCTCTACTTCATTGTATTCTGGAAATACTTCAATCTCTTATACCAATGACTCCTATAATCCAAAAATTAGGAAAAAGAAGAACAGATACTGCTAAGGCTTTGGCTCAACAGAATGAGCAGAAATGGATGGGGCCATAGTTACGCTCACCCTTGATGGGGTTGGTGTACTTACAATGATGATGGGATTATTAACGAGGGTGGAAGATGAGGCAAATGATAGTGGAATAGAAAATTGGTTAGGGACAGAGGAAAATGAACTAAAATATGGAGGAATAGAAGAAATGGGAATGGTGGAAGGAGAATTGGTGACTGATGACTATGAAACAGGGAGGGGAACAAAAGTGGTGGGTACAACAAATGAAAGTGAAGTGGAAGGAATTACTATAGAATTATGGGAAATGGTCACCAAATTTTCATGATCAAGAGAAAAAAAATGCATACCTATGGGCTTCGACATAATTTGAGTTAATGATTTGGGTGGTTGCAACCTTAGATTTTTTTTTAGGATCACACCACTTGTACCCTCGACACTTTATTTATCAGCCAACCTATTTACACTATTTACATAAAATTTTATGACATGATTGGCATACCACCACCACAAACCTGGCTTTGGGTGCTTATTTGGTGAATCTGCAATGTTCGAATCAGATATGATTGTATTTTAGATGATATTTGAAGTCTGGCTAGCCTATTCCATTTTCTAGGTTGCAAACAAGATGCAATATGGTAGGTTATCATGCATGTCAGTAATCATAAAATTAATGAATAATGTGGCAAATGTATTTACCACATGGGAACCTTCTTCAAAACCTAGTTGTGGTGATGGTTGGAGCCTGCTGCCACTTGAGAGAGTCCACTGGCTATGGGCTCTTGAGTATGGGTTCCTCTAACTCCTTAATGTGATAGCAAGATTTTTTTAGTGATAGCCTTTCTATCAATATCTCCTCAGGATCAGCATCTTGATGAGGTATGCTTATTGGGTTTTGGCTAAACAATTGCATGATATGCTTTGGGACACAAAATGGTGAAAAATTATGCCCTTTTCACTCTCAAAATCTACCACCTGAGCTTGTTCCCCTTCTTAGTACATCTACTGATGGAAACTACAAGCAACCATATTGTTCATTACTAGAGTAGTGCTTGCATATTTCCTTTGTTTACCTTGGATGAGATTCACTTCTTGTGGTCCACACAGTTGCATTCTAGGTCTCTACATAGTTTGAGGGATCTGCCATTGTGAATACTACGCAAGACAAATAGGAGCAACAACTGTAAGAAGAAAGTGATGGGGAAGCAGGTTCTCTCCACTATAATTTTTTTTCTTGGAGCAAGAGCCGCTCTTCTTGTACAACCTCTTGAAAGACTTGAGGGAATCTTCCCTAGATTGCAGTAGGATGAGGCCTATGTTTGGGTGGAAATCCTAAATATAGTAGAGGTAGGCATGGGCGGGTGTCGACCAAATTTTCTCTAGAATTATCCTCCAACTTCTCAAAAAATATATATTGAAGTTCATGATGCACTCTAGAGGTGCTCTTGTGATGGTGGAAAGGTGCATAAATAGTTGAAAGGGATCCTGAGAGCCATAAAATGCATCAACTAGTGATATTGCCAAGTCTACCCATGAGTAGATACTCTTACACCTGAGCAGTCTGTACAATTGTAGTGTCATTCCCTCTAGATATAGGACCAAAAGTCTAATCATGATATCTTCATGGCTTATGCCATGGATATTATCTAGAGTAGCAACATCTTCAAGGTGCTCTAGGACCATTCCCTCAGTGCCATTGTATTTTTTTAGGGTCTTCAGGGTATTTTTTGAAATATCATGCTAACTTTGGAGATTCAGAGGATCAGGATCATCCCAACTAGGATAGCATACCTGTGCCATTGTAGTAGTGGTCCTCAGAGATCACGGTCCTTACCATTGATTTGGAGTCACCAGGTGAACATTCTTTATTCATTTGTAAGGTCAAGGCTGCTCACCAAACCTTGATTCCTTTAGGGTGTCTTATTTCAACATAAAATGCATCCAATGGTCATGATATTTGGATCTTCAACTCAATAGAGTTGCCAGGTTATTTTTCTTGATGAAGGCAAGTCAGAGATTCACTAAACTTGGGCTCCCTTAAAATACAAAAACTATTCATCCCATTGGGTGTGCAAAAAACTATTGGTCACGAATCTACCTAAGTACAAAATATTATTTGTGCATCCTAGACCTGGCCAACATTGAAAGGCCAGAGGAAAGAGATGTCCTCCAAGCCAATCTTCAGAGAGGGCTGGTTTTTGTACTAAAACTAATGATCAGTTTAAAGAATAGGGTTACAGGAAAGATATGGGAAATGACAGAAAGGAATGGGAAATATGGCTATATTCTAGATATGAAATGTGGGGATAAAAAAATAATAAAAATTCACAGGAAGTATTAATTAGCATATAATAGAAAGCAAGGCACAGGAACCACTCATAGTTTTCCAAGATAACCTCCAAAAAAGCATTCTAGTATTCACTTCCTCACAAGCAATAATTAAATCCATATGTAGAATTTAAAATCAACAAATAATAGACATGAACGTAATCATAAATGACAAACAGAAAGTTATCAAACACAATAAAACTCAAGGAACCAAAAGTCGAATGTCTTTCTATTGATGTAGAAAACTTAAAGTGTTTTTCTACAGTGTCTATCCTCCTATTTTACATCAAAATGCTTAGTATTTTTAGAGGATTTCATCTCTAAAATTAAATGCAAATGAAAACAAAATGCTAGCTAGTCAAAGAGCATTCAGAGCAATATTATCCTCAGTAATGGCAATTCTCAAATCAGAATATTCTTCACAAAACAACGATCTCGTTTTTGTGGAGTACACTTGGGAAATCAACAAAGATGGATAATAGGAAAAATATTCCAGATGTCGATGCATTGAAACTCAATAATATCATATGGTAATCAGGAGCTTGGATATTAAATTATGGATACCATATCACCACTTTACACCTTGAAATCTTATCTTCGCTAGGGGAGGCCCAACAAAAATTAAATTTGTCTTGAAAATGAACCAAATCAATGGAGGGCACATTGGAAATAAATAGGAAGGTACTAGAATCTGGGATGTAGGATTTTTTTAGGTTTTGGCTAAAAAATTGTGTGTTATGCTCTGGGACACAAAAAGAGTTTAAAATTGTGCTCTCTTCACTCTCAAAATTTGCCACCTGAGCCAATTTTCCTTCTTGGTCCATATCTTGATGGAAACTACAAGCAACCATATTGTTCATTGTTGGAGCAGTGCTTGCATATTCCCTTCATTGGCCTTGGATGATATCCACCTCTTGTGCTCCACATAGCTACATTCTAGGTCTTTGCACAGTTTAAGGGATTTACCATTGTGAATACTATGTAATACAAACATGAGTAGCAACTGTTGGAAGAAGTGATGGGGAAGTAGGTTCTCTCCACTACAATTTTCCTACTTGGAGTAGGAGTTGCTCTGCTTATACTGCCTCCTAAAATACATGAGGGAATATCTATTCCCTATATTGTAGTAGGATGAGGCCTATGTTTGGGTGGAAATCCTAAATATAGTAGAGGTGGGCCTGGGCTGGTGTCAGCCAGATTTTCTCTAGAATTCTCTTCCAACTCAAAAATCAGACATTGATGTTTGTGATGCACTGTAGAGGTGCCCTTGTGATGGTGGATAAGTGCATAAAGGGTTTAAAGGTATCTTAAGAGCCATAAAATGTGTTAACTAGTGCTCCTACCAAGTTCACCCATGAGTAGATGCTCTTACATCCAAGCAGTTTCTACCCCTGTAGTGGCTTTCTCTCTAGAGATAGGATGAAAAGTCTGATCATGATATCTTCATGGGTTATGCCATGGATATTTGCTACAGTAGCAACATCTTCAAGGTGCTCTAAGGCCATTCCCTTAGTGCCATTATATTTTGTTAGGATCTTCAGGGTATTTTTAGGAATATCATGTCGACTTTGGAAATTCAAAGGGCCAGGATCATCCCAGCTGGGATAGCATACCTATGCCATTATAGTAGTGGTCCTCAGAGATCACGATCCTTACCATTGATTTGGAGTCTCCAGGCCAACATTCTTTCTCCACTTGTGAAGTCAAGGCTACTCACCAAACCTTGATTCCTCTAAGGTGTCTTCTTTCATAATAAAAGGCATCCACCGATCATGAGATCTGGATATTCAACTTAATATATTCGCCAGGTGATTTTTTTAGATGAAGGTAAGCCAAATATTCACCAAACTTGATATCCCTTAGAATACGAAGACTATTCATCCCACTAGATGTGCCAAAAATTATTGGTCACGAATCTTCCTAAGTATAAAATATTATTTGTGCACCCTAGACCCAACCAATATTGAAAGGTCGAATGAAATATATGCCCTCCGGTCCAATATCCATAGAGGTTTGGTTCCTGTACTAAAACTTATGATCGGTTTAAATCTTAGGGTTACAAGAAAGATATAGGAAATGATAGAAATGAATGGGAAATATGGCTATATGCTAGATATGAAATATGGGGGTAAACTAACAACAAAAATTCATAGTAAGTATTAATTAACATATAATAAAAAGCAAGACATAGGAACCACTCATAGTTTGCCAAGATAACCTCCAAAAAAACATTCCAGTATTCACTCCCTCATAAGCAGTAATTAAATCTAGATGCAAAATTTAAAATAAAAAATTAATGGACATGAACATAATTAGAAATGACAAACATAAAGAGATCAAACACAATACTACTCAAGGAACCAAAATTTGAATGTCTTTATATTTATGTAGAAAACTTAAAGTGTTTTTCTATAGTGTCTATACTCCTATTTTAAATAAAAATGCTTATTATTTATAGAGGATTTCACATCTAAAATTAAATGCATATGAAAACAAAATGTTGGCTAGTCAAAGAGCAGTCGGAGAAATTTTCTCCTCAGTAATGGCAAGCTCAAATCAAAACATTCTTCAAAAAGCAACAATTTAGTTTTCATGGAGTGCACTTGGGAAATCAGCAAATATGGATAAATGAAAAATATTCCAGATATTGGTGCATTGAAACTCAACAATATCATGTGGCAATCAAGAGCTTGGATATTAAATTTTGGATACCATATCACCACTTTACACTTTAGAATATTATCTTCACTAGGGGAGGCCTAACAAAAATTAAATTTGTCTTGAAAAGGAATAAAATAAATGGAGGGTGCCTTGGAAATAAACAGGATCGCACTAGAATCCAGGACGTAGCATTTAATCTTGGCATCTCTTTAGTAGGAATTATGGAAATATTAATTTCATTTCTTCATGAATTAAATTCCACCAGTCTTCAATCTTTTACAAAAAAATATCAGCAATAGTGATGCCTCCGGAAGAAAACTTTGCTGAAGGGAGGGGGCAAGAATTAACTTTGCCTAGGCAATTTGGTTTTTTCGCCCATAAATATGCTTTCACCCTTATCCTAAGTAATTTCACCCAAAAATAGATAACTTCACCAGAAAAATGGAATAAAAATGAGTTCTACAAGAAACTGGGAAAAAATGGTTGATTTCGCCCTCAAGAGAGGTGAAAATGATTTTTACCCCATCCCAGAGGCGACTTTGACTTTGACTGGAGCTTAAAGATGCTATTTCGGGACTTTCGCTCCATTCTGGGCAAAATTACAGTTTCTGCCCAAAATGGATTGAAATTACATCGGCAAGCACCTTCATTAAATTTGTTTTGATTTTGACTTGAGCAAATTTCACTTGGATTTCATCCCAAAGAAGGGTGAAAGTGATTTTTGCTACTTCCTCAAGGGTGACTTTGACTTTGACTTCACAAGGCATGCATTTCACTTGATTTTTGCCCGAGGACGTCTTCAATTTGGACATTCGCTATGAAGAAGGGTGAAAATGATTTTTGGTCCTCCCTTGGGGTGACTTTGACTTTGACCAATGCCCACTTATTATTTTCACCCCAAAAGTTCCCGAAAATTGATTTTCGTCCCAAAAGAGCCTGAAAATAGATTTTTACCCCGAAATAAGATTTTCGGTGGTACATCTTCTCGGAGACATAAATTTTGATTCATTGACCCGATTTTCTATTGTAATATATCATTGGAAATCTTGGGAAGAGATCTACAGTGAAAAAATTGATGATTCATCCATTTAATCCATTTTCATCTATCTACGGGGCCTCCAAAGTCTTCATATTATATTTTTAAGTTGTGCTAGAGAAATTTCTCTTGATGAAAACTTTAATATCTCTCAATCCATTTAGGATATTGTGGTGATTCTTTCACCATAAGTCTAATTTTTCTATTCCTCTCTTTTGGGTAAATTTTTAAGTCCATAGATATCCGTTTAGGCCAATTTCTCAAAAATCACTACTTCCCAATGTTCGCCTTTTATAACTTCTAACTGTAGTGTGGAAAAAATACCAACACTTTAGGTGATTCACAAGGTATTTGTCTTGTCTAGATGCAATCGACCCCAAGGCCTTTACCCATTGGGTAACAGAGTCATAACTGTCTGCTACATCAAATCGCTTACTGCTTGCACTAGCTTCTTCTTGCACTGCTTGATATTGTTTGGCTGCATGTTTGTATTTTTTACCCAACACAAGGAACTTCACTAAGCTT
This sequence comes from Wollemia nobilis, assembly GCA_028583015.1. Taxonomy (NCBI): domain Eukaryota; kingdom Viridiplantae; phylum Streptophyta; class Pinopsida; order Araucariales; family Araucariaceae; genus Wollemia; species Wollemia nobilis. The sequence goes on from JAQPPZ010001870.1 coordinate 3,999,937, forward strand.
GACTAATTTTCTCTGCTTCAGGGTGCTTTGGAAAGACTTCGATCTTTGATGCCAATGGCTCCTGTAATCCAAAATTTGGAAAAAAAATGAACATGGGCTACTGAGGGTTTGTCTCAACGAAAGGAGCAAAAATAGATGGGGCCATAATTACACTCACCCTTGATGGGGTTGGTGTACTTACAATGATGATGGGATTATTAACAAGGCTGGAAGATGAGGCAAATGATAGTGGAATAGAAAATGGGTTAGGGATAGAGGCAAACAAACTGAAATATGGAGGAATAGAAGAAATGGGAATGGTGGAAGGAGCATTGGTGATTGATGACTATGAAATGGGGAGGGGAATAGAATTTGTGGGTACAACAAATGAAAATGAAGTGGAAGGAGGTACTGTAGAATGATGTAAAATGGTCACCAAATGCTCGTGATCAAGAGAAAATAAAATGCATACATGTGGGATCCAACACCATTTGAGCCGATGATGTGGGTGGTTGCAACCTTAGATTTTTTTTTTTAGGATCACACCGTTTAGTGCCCTCAAAAATTTATTTATCATCTGGCCTATTTACACTATTTACATAAAATTTTGTACCATTATTGGTATGTCACCACCACAAACCTGGCTTTGGGTGCTTATCCGATGAATTTACAATGTTGGGACTAGATCTAATTGTACTTCAGGTTATATTTTAAGTCTGGTTGGCCTCTTCCCAAATTTTTCTAGGTTATGAAAAAGATGCAACGTGGCAAGTTATCATGCATGCCAATACTCATACAATTAATGAATAATGTGGCAAAGAGATTTACCACATGGGAGCCTTCTTCGAGTACTAGTTGCAGTGATGGCTGGAGCCAATACTACCACTTGAGAGATTCCACTGGTTTTGGGCTCTTGAGTACAGGTTCCTCTAACTCCTTAACGTGATAGTAGGATTTTTTTGGTGATAGCCATTGATGAGGTATATTAATTGGGTTTTGGCTAGACACTTGCATGCTATGCTCTGGGACACAAAATGGTGCAAAATTATATCCTCTTTGCTCTCATAATCTGCCACCTAAGCCTATTTCCCTTCTTGGTCCATATCTTGATGGAAACTATAAGCAACCATATTGTTCATTATTGGAGCAGTGCTTGCATATTCCCTTCATTTACCTTGGATGAGATCTACTTCTTGTGCTCCACATAGTTGTGTTCTAGGTCTCTACATAGTTTGAGGGATCTACCATTGTGAATATTGTGCAAGACAGACATGAGCAACAACTACCAAAAGAAGTTATGAGGAAGCAGGTTCTCTCCACTATAATTTTCTAGCTCGGAGCAGGATCCACTCTGCTTGTACCACCTCCTAAAATACTTTAGGGGATCTCTATTCCCTATATTATAGCAGGATGAGGCCTATGTTCAGGTGGAAATCTCGAATATAGTAGAGGTGGGCCTGGGCGGGTGTCGGTAAGATTTTCTCTGGAATTCTCCTCAAATTTCTTGAAAATTATACATTGAAGTCCATGATGCACTCTAGAGGTGTCCTCATGATGGTGGAGAGGTACATCAAGAGTTTAAAGGGATCCTGATAGCCATCAAATATGTCAACTAGTGCTCTTGCCAATTATGCCCATGAGCAGATGCTCTTACGCCCGAGCAATCTGTACCACTATAGCACCTTTCCCTCTAGAGACAGGACCAAAAGTCTGAACATGACATCCTCATGGATTATTCCATGGATTTTCTCTAGAGCAGCAACATCTTCAAGGTGCTCTAGGGCCATTCCTTTAGTGCCATTGTATTTTTTTAGGGTCTTCAGGGTATTTTTGGGAATATCATGCTAATTTTGGAGATTTAGAGGTCCAGGATCATCCCAGCTAGGATAGCATACATGTGCCATTATAACAGTGGTCCTTAGAGATCATGGTCCTTACCGTTTATTTGGAATCACCAAGTAAACATTCTTTCTTTGCTTGTGATATCAAGGCTACTCACCAAAACTTGATTCGTCCAAGGTGTCTTCTTTCAGCCGAAAAGGTGTCCATCGATTATGATATCTAGATATTCATCTCAATAGATTCTCCATGTGATTTTTTTAGATTAATGCAAGCAATAGATTCACCAAACTCATGTTCCATTAAAATACAAAGACTATTCATCTCATAGGGCATGCCAAAAATTGTTGGTCATGAATTTGCCTAAGTAAAAAATATTATTTGTGTGCCCTAGACCCAACCAATATTGAAATGCCAAAGGAAAGAGATGTCCTCCGGGCCAATATATAGAGAGGGTTGGTTCTCGTACTAAAACTAATGATCGGTTTAAAGCTTAGGGTTACAAGAAAGAGATGAGAAATGACAAAAAATAATGGGAAATATAGCTATATGCCAAATATGAAAGGTAGGGATAAACTAACAACAAAAATTGACAAGTATTAATTAGCATATAATAGAAAGTAAGGCGTAGGAACCACTCATAGTTTGCCAAAATAACCTCCAAAAAAGCATTCCAGTATTCACTCCCTCACAAGTAGTAATTAAATCCATATGTAGAATTCAAAATCAGCAAATAATGGACATGAACATAATCAGAAATGATAAACAGAAAAAGATCAAACACAATACTACTCAAGGAACCAGAAGTCAAATGTCTTTCTATTTGTGCAAAAAACTTAAAGTGTTTTTTTGTAGAGTGTCTATCCTCCTATTTTACATAAAAATGCTTAGTATTTATAGAGGATTTTGTCTCTGAAATTAAATGCATATTAAAACAAAATGTTGGCTAGTCAAAGAGCAACCAGAGCAATTTTCTCCTTGGTAATGGCAATGCTCAAATCAAAACATTCTTCATAAAGCAATGATTTGGTTTTCATGGAGTGTGCTTGGGAAATCAATAGATATGGATAATAGGAAAAACATTCCAGATGTCAAATCAAGAGCTTGGATATTAAATTTTGGACACCATCTCACCACTTTACACCTTAAATTCTTATCTTCGTTAGGGGAGGCCCATTGAAAATTAAATTTATCCTGAAAAAAACAAAATCAATGGAGGGTACCTTGGAAATAAATAGGGTCACACTAGAATCTGATATGTAGCATTTAATCTTGGCATCTCTTCAACAGGAATTATGGAAATATTAATTTCATTTCTTCAAGAATTAAATTCCACCAATATTCGATCTTTCTCGAAAAAATATAAACAACAATTACGCCTCCAGAAGAAAACTTTGCTGAAGTGAGGGGGAAAGAATTGATTTTTCCTAGACAATTTGGTGTTTTTTCCCATCAATATGCTTTCACCCTTATCCTAAGTAATTTTGCCTGAAAATAGAGAACTTCGCCAGAAAATTTGAATAAAAATGACTTCTACAAGAAACTGGGCAAAAATGATTGATTTCTCCCTCAAGAGAGGCGAAAATGAATTTTACCCCACCCCAGGGATGACTTTGACTTTGATTGGAGTTCAAAGATGTTATTTCGGGACTTTCGCTCCAATCTGGGCGAAATTACAATTTCTTCCCAAATGGGGCAAAATTACATTGGCAGGCACCTTCATTAATTTTGCTTTTACTTTGATTTGAGAAACTTTCACTTGGATGATGTCACTTCATTATTTTCACCCCGAAAAGCATCCTCAACTTGTATTTCACCCTAAAGAAGGGCGAAAGTTATTTTCACCACTCCTTAGGGATAACTTTGACTTTGACTTCATACGGCATACATTTCACTTGATTTTCACCCTAGGACGTCTTCAATTTTGAAATTCACTCTGAAGAAGGGCGAAAATGATTTTTGCCCCTCCCCTTGGATGAATTTGACTTTGACCAATGCCCACTTATTATTTTCACCCCAAAAGTATCCGAAAATGGATTTTCGCCCAAGAAGTGCTTGAAAATGGATTTTTGGCCTCGAAATTGGATTTTCGGTGGTACATCTTCCTGGAGCCATAACTTTTGATTCGTTGACCCAATTGTCTATTGTAATATATCGTTGGAAATATTGGGAAGAGATCTACAACAATGAAATTTATGAAACATCTATTTCTTCCATTTTCATCCCTCTATGAGACCTCCAAAGTCTTCATATTGTATTTTTAAGTTGTGCTGGAAAAATTTCTCCAGACAAAAACTTTAACATCTCTCAATCCATTCTAGATATTGGGGTGATTATTTCACCATAAGTCTAATTTTCAATTCCTCTCCTTTGGATAAATTTTCAATTCCATAGGTGTCCATTTAGCTCGATTTTCCAAAAATGATTGCTTCCTAGTTTTCGCATTTTTTGACTTCTAACTGCAGTGTGGCAAAAATGCCAACACCTTTTTTACCCATAAAATTCCAATTACCATATTGCAATAGGTCCCCATTCATTATTTTTTGAAACCATACAAACACCTTCCTATATATTAGGTTCAAAATTGAAACTGCCTTCCCACCAACTCCACTCTCTCTCATTGCTCCAAAGTTCTTTCTTCATAGTATGAGTATATATAGATATATATGATAATAGTTTTAATAAATAGGTATTACTAAATATAAAATTAAAAATGTTGAAAATATATTTGATAATTAATTTATTGCTTTTAATTACCTCCATGGGACCAAAACGGTCTATGGCATTAAGAGCTTTAATACAAGTTGGGGCATGATATACAACCCTATTTCTTTTTGGATTCAAATCTTGGACCTCCTATTCAAAGTTGTAAAGTATAACAATATACAAATAAAAAAGTGTTCAACAAAGTAAAAAAATTCAACATCCTCTTATCATATTTTGGAGTGTCTTTTCTATTGTTGGTTTTGATGAGAATTTTTCCTATTTTTTTGTTGTCATTTCTTTAAATAGTTCTATTAGTGAATTTACTTTTAAAGTGTCCTCATATGAAATCTTAATGTCGTTATAGGATTCACAGTCCATAACAATATATTTTCAGTCTCCATTACTCCTATTGTGCAAAAGACACATATTCGTTCAAACCATACCTCTTGAGGTGTTTTCCATCTCCCAAAATCGCTTCTAAGTTGGTGTGAACTAGATCTTAGTTGGACTATAAGCATTTTTTCCTTCCATTTGATCTCTAAATCTATGTACTTATTTTTGTTGTGTTCACAGTTCGAGTTGGACTTGATGTATATCTATTTTATTCTTCTTAAATTGTTAGTCCGCGTGACAAGTCTGAAATTTTCTCACATATTGTTTAATTTCTTTATTGGAATTTGAGACCTCAAGAATTTTAATGCTCAATTTTTTCATCAATTTGTTTTTTATTTCATCCATATGGTTTTTCTTCCATTCAATATTTCTTTGCTTACTTATTTTGGAAACAGGTTATCTTTTGTTCTTTCTATTTTCTTTAGGTACCTCGATAGCCTTACAATAGCTTCTACTTCTAATGAAAATTTTCTTCTTTTAGCAAGTAAAGTCTTATATGGAGCTAATGCTTCAATTCTAAAATTATTTTTAACTATTCACTTTTGAATTCTTTCTATTTATCTCCATTCAAAATTTAATGTATTGCTAGCCCACATCTTATAGTCATATAGCACCATTAAAATAACTAATAATCTAAAAAGAGTCTCTAATTGTTTTCCAATCACATAACTCCACTTTTCTACACCTATTTAGCAATGAATAGAGTGCCCTCTATCCTATTTATATTTGTTTAATTGCATATTATCCAATTGATTTTGTTTTAAAAATCTAACCCAAGGTATTTGTATTTTTTAACTATTTCTAAAGGATTTCCTTCAAACAAAATATATGGTTATTTTTTCTCTTTGACTAGAGAAGACCATAGTTTTAGTCTTGCTAGTGTTTACTTGCATCCCAACTTTTTTACAAAAATTCTTTAAAGCTTTTAGATGTTCTTTTAAACTTTCAAGCATCTCGCCAATCAATCTGAGGTCATCAATATAAAGGATAAGTTTCACTATATAATTAGCCAATTGTATTCCCTCTCCTCCTATTGTTTCTACCCATTTCTCCAATTTGTTAATATAAAGGCCAAACAAAGTAGATGACAATGGAAAACCTTGTTTCAACCTGATATCATTCCCAAAACACTCTAATAGTTCTTTTGGAGTTCTAATTTTTGCTACCACCTGCTCATAAATTCTATGTACAACATATATTTAAATGAGTAAACAATTGACCAAGAAGAAATATAAGTCGTTATGAATCTTAGCATAAGCTCAAACACATGCAACCAAAAATCATGATATTGAAATAAATTTTCATAAGTAGCACCATATTTTTAAGTACATGTATATTATTTTAGTAATTTTTTAAAATTCTATGCCAAATTATATATATAGGGGAATAACCCCCTATCCCATCTCTTTAAATATTTACTTCAAGTGAGGGGACCTAGAGGGGATAGGGATTGGAACCACTGACCTCAAGCTGGAAAACACTCAGGTAAAACTAGTCGGTCTACTACTTCCGCCCAAGTCAAATTTAATTTGAATAGATTAAAGTATCTAGAAGAATGGATTACATTAGATAGGACTTAATCTGGATGGTGCTAACTCAAATGTAATTTTAAGTTCTATTTTTTTAAGTTAAATTTGTTTATATAGACCAACAATTAATATAGAGATTTTTTATCATTTACAGGTAACATTTATTAAATCATTAATCCTTCTAGAAAATAATAACCAATTACTCTCTTACCCTAGTTTTTAGCTATAATATTTTTATTCTTGTATGTTGCTTTTGGTAAGTGCTATCTTTCTATATTTTGAATTTCTTAAGACTTTAGTATCCAATTTAATTTAATGTCCAATTGACCTTAGTGTTGTAAGCATACGTAAATAATCCCACACTGATCGAGTTGTAAGACTTGTATGGTCTATGAGACTTGTCAGTTACTAAACCTTTTGTCAATAGGACATCAAGCTCAGAAATGAAAGCACTCAATTTTTCTTAGGTGACTTCCTTACCCTTAGTAATATCATTTTATTGCATATGTAAGAAGGTAGTAACCCCCCTATGTGATGCTTTTTAATTCTTATAAGTTATTTTTTAGTAACAAACACATTCATTTTTTAGGATTTAGGGCACATAGTTGGAAGTGAAGAATTTCATCCCATGTGATTGTTTTTAATCCTTGTAGGTTACTTTTTAATAACAATTTTAGGATTTTAGGTATATTGTTGGAAGCAAAGAATTTCATATTGACAACCAAGGTTTTAATATTAAATGTCATGAAATCCATGATGGTCTTCACAAGGTTGTGCATTATGGAAAATTTGGAGGTTGATCTTCCATCTTATATTAAGCTTATTTTTGAAGGTCGTCACATGGAATCAACCTATTGAATATGAAAATAGACCCATTCGATGTTTTAGTTACAATAAGCCTGTCTATTTATCTTCATAGTGCTTTAATATCCTTAACAAGAAGGATAAATTTTGGTAGGAGAAATTTGTTAAAGGTCAGCCTAAGTGGACTAAGCCTGAAGTTTTGGGCATTAATGAGGTGGAGCACAACTCAAAACCCCATATTCAGATGATACCTGATAAATAAGTGGTGTTTGAAACTCCAAATACTAAAATTATTTTGCTAAAGGACACAAAAATAGTAGGTCCAGCCCAAGGAAAACCCACCTTGAGGGATATTATGGCAATGGGTGGAAGATCTTCTCAGACTTTGGATGCCAATGAACATCTTTTTTTTTTAATCAAAAAACCCCTTGCGGGGCTGCCTTGGTCTGAGATACCACGAACAAGGGGTTCTACACCGTCAAAGTCACCCGGGAGTCGCACCCGACCCTGCCCGCACCAACATTATCAATTGGATTTTGGATACCCAATTTAGATTTTTGGTAGGGTGGAGATTTGAACCTAGGACCTCTCTTGGAGGATTTCCCTCTCCTCTCCAACTCACCTACAACACCGGGTAAGCCAATGAACATCTTCAGGTTAATTTTTCTAAACCTATTTTAAGACCTTCTGGTCCATCTATTATGCTAAAAAAATTGTATGACTACTTGGACTATGACTCTAGCTTACCAGAAGATGTAACCCTAGAAGAATAAATTACTCAACCTCTTTTCCTAGTTGAGGAATTAGCCCATTCTCTGACTCTTGGGTCCCCTCTAAAGACTAGAAGCCATAAAAAAGGATTGATGTTGGAATGGAGTGCAAGGTGGGTTGACCTTCCAACAAAGCATGTCAGTCCAAAGAGACAGAGATAGATGTGGTGGATGGATCTCAAACCCTATTAAAAGTTGATAATGTCAAAGAAATAGGGGGAAAACAACTCAAGATTGAAACATTTTGTCATAACTCCCAAGGCAATGGGGGTAAAAAATTTCACAAAATCCATAAATGAGGTTCCTATCATGGAACATTAGAGGTCTAAATGGGACCTCAAAACAAAGGGTTTTGTCTTATTTGAGAAAGGAGGTTTGTCTAGATATAATTCTTCTACAAGAGACAAATATGGATAGAAGTAAGGTAGATGAGGTAAGAAAGGTGGTTTGGAAGGAGGTCGACTTTATGGCCAGTTCAACACAAGGATCCTTGAGGGGTCTCTTGTGTCTATGGAACCCCAATAAAGTCACTAGCTCGGTCCTTTTGGTAACAGATAGAATTATTAACATGTTTTGTTGCAAGTCTTCGGGTCAAAAATGGATTTTGACCAACATTTATACCCCTAACTCCAGAACAAATAGAAACTATCTTTGGTCCATGCTTAGTTCAATGAGAGAAGCTTTTAAGAATGAGGCTTGGATTCTAGCAGGAGACTTCAACTCTCCTTTGTACCCATAAAACAAGAAGGGGGGATACAACAATCTCAAGAAGTATGGAAGAATTTGCTACTTTTGTCAATAACCGGGATCTCATAGACTTAGAATTGAAAGATTTCAAATATATGTGGAGTAGCAGACACCTGGGGGCCCATCACATACAAATTATATTGGATAGATTTTTTATTTCCAAAGAGGCCATTCCTCTATTTGGGGACTCTTCTCTCAAATCCTTACCCAATATTGCATCCGATCATAACCCCCTTCTCTTTGATAATGATTCTAATACTCCTTTATTCTTGAGACCCTTCATATTTGAAGCCATGTGGCTCTCTCATATGGATCTGGAGGTAAGTATTAGGGAATGGTGGAGCACCAGATTCTCTTGCCCCTGTATTAATCAGGTGATTGCTAAGTTGAGACTCATAAAAAAATCTAACAGATTGAAATAAATCAATCTTTGGGGACTTCCAGATTAATAAAAAGGATATCAAATCCCAGTTACAGGCTATTCAATATTCATTGGAAGTGGACGTCCTCTCATAGAATAATAGATTGAAGGAGAGAAGAATCTTGGTTGAGCTTCATAATATCCTTAGCAGTGAAGAGATTTTTTGGTGATAAATTCTAGAGCAATTTGGCTCAAAGATGGAGATTGAAATATTAAAAAAATCCATTCCTCAACTCTTCACCAAAAAATCCATAACAAGATCATGGAGATTCATAAATTGGATGGTTCTAAAATAGGGGATATCTAAGAAATTAGGGCAAAGGCTATCTCCTTCTTCCAATCTCTCCTCTACGAGACGAGTGCGAGAAGTGCTTTTGTGGAAGAAAAACTCCTTCAAAACATTCCTCACCTGGTGATAAAAGAAATGAATGATAATCTCAATAGTCTACTTAATGATGATGAAATTAAGAAATCACTCTTTTTCATGGAAGGATTGAAGGTCCTTAGCCTGGATGGCTTGTTGGACATTTTGAGTCCTTAAGTCAAAGTTGTCATTGATGTCACCGGATGAAGTCAACATTAATGTCAAGGACTTTTTCAAGAAATAAATTTGTCAAGGTTGTCATTTGATATCTAGGAAGAAGCTTCAAATAACGCCAAAGGTCAAGAGAATCAGTGTAGAGGTTAAAGTCAAAAGGGATCCATAATATTTCAATATTATATGGAAGCATAATTTGGACACGCAGAGAAGAATGGTTGTCCAATATGTAAAAGTAATAATTAATACTATTTAAAAATAAAATAAAACTCCTTATAACTCCAAATTTTATTAAAAACAATTTCCAAAAAACACCAATTTTCAACTATCTCCGACTAGCAACCCCTTTTAACTCCTAACTTTATTAAAAGATAAATTTCAAACTAACATTCCCCTTAAGCAACCTTTTAACTCCAAACCTTAGGAAATACCAAAAATTAATTATCAAAAATATTACCTTGCCTTGGAAGGGATTCGAACTCCATAATATTTCAATATTATATGGAAACATAAGTTGGACACCCATATTAAATTGTTTTTTTTTAATTTTCTTCCAAGACATTTATCCCACATGCGGTGTGTGGGGGATGACATAGGTTTTATAAGAATCGAGCCACATCTAATTGCATGTGACTTCAGTCACATAGCAGTCCTCTTTGTGTGCATAATTTGGTCTTGGTTGTCGTAGTCTAGTCTAGTCTCGTGTGTCGTTTGCGATCGGGTGTCTCTCTGTTTCCATAGTCCAAGGTTGTGTCTCATTCATTGGTCGTCGTGTCACGTATCGTTCATTGTTTCGTTATCTTTTCCCTTCCTATTGGGTGTCGTGTCATTGTGGTCCACCTATTCCTGTTCTAACCTCGTCATGTTGTATCGTGTTGTGTCTAGTCCTCCATGTTTGTTGTTCATCGTGTCACATATTGTTCATTGTTTTGTTGTCTTGTCCCTTCTAATTGGGTTTCATGTCATTGCAGTCCACTTGTTCCTGTCCTAACCTTGTCATGTCATGTCTAGTCTTCTGCATTGGACAACCATATTGAGTTGTTTCACTTTTGGACAACCATTCTTCTTGTAACTGAGACACCCACTGCAAACATGGCCCTAAAATGGCATTAATAACTACTTCATCTTCGTATTTTATAGATAATGCATCCACAGCCACATTTTCTTTACCTTTCTTATATTCAATCATAAAATAATATCCCAATAATTTAGTCAACCACTTATTTTGTTCGGGATAAGAAAACCTTTGTTCTAAAAATGCTTGAGACTACTATGATCGGTTTTAATAATAAAATGGCTATTGATTAAGTAATGCCTCTATTTTTCTACTACATGTAAAATAACAAACATTTCTTTTTCATAGGTGGATTTACCCAAAATTCTCCCTCACATTTGTTTACTTTCGAATGCCAAGGGATGACCTTCCTGCATTAGCACTGCACCGATACGTGTTCCTGAAGCATCGCATTCAATGACGAATGGTTTTTGAAAATCTAAAGTGGCCAAAACTGGATTCATACACATGGCCTCCTTGAGACACTCGAAAGCTTTAGTAGCTACTACTGACCATTGAAAAGCATCCTTCTTGGTGAGAGCCATGAGAGGACCCACAATTTTACCATAGTCATGCATAAATTTATGGTAATAGCCCGTGAGACCCAAAAAACCATGAATTTTTTTTATGGCTTTAGGTAGGGGCCAATCTTGTATTGCCTTAATATTATTGGGATCTACCTTAACACCTTCATGAGATACTATATGACCGAGGTACTCCACTTCTTGAACACCAAAGGAGCATTTAGATCTTTTGACAAACAACTTTTCTTTGCATAGGATATGGAGAAATCTATCCACATGTACTAAATGATCTTTCCATGATTTGCTATAGATGAGTATGTTATCAAAGAAGACTAGATCAATTTTTTGTAGGAATGGACAAAACACTTGGTTCATGAGACTTTGGAATGTAGATGGTGCATTAGTGAGACCAAAAGGCATGACCAAAAATTCATAATGACCTTCATGAGTTTGAAAGGTTGTTTTGGGAATATCCTCGTCCCTAACTCGGATTTGGTGGAACCCTGAGTGTAAGTTCAATTTGGTGAAGAATTTGGCACCATGTAGCTCATCTAGTAAATCATCAATGATTGGAATAGGAAACTTATCTTTGATTACGATTTTATTGAAAGGACAAAAATCTGGACACATACACCAAGAATTGTCTTTTCTACGAGCTAAGACGATGGGTGAGGAATAAGAACTAGTACTATGATGGATGACACCTTGGTCTAATAGCTCTTTGAAAATCTTCTCAATTTTTGTTTTCTGGGGTTGGGGATATCGATAAGGACAACCATTGGGTGGAAGACTACCAAGCACTAGATGTATGGCATGGTCATGAGATCTTTTGGGGGGTAGGCCTATGGGTTCTTGAAAAACCTCCTCATAGTTAGACACAATGTTTTGGAGATCTTCTTCTTTGATTTCTAGCATAGTATGTTCTAATTTTTCAATGCAATTGATTCAGGCTATGAATCCCCCACCATATTTTCTAAACAAATTTTCCATGCTATGTGAACTTATAACTTTTTATAGAGGTGTGGGTAGTCCTTGAAGACAAATGGTCTTCCCATTGGCTTGCCATTCCACAAAGTGATGTTTATGATTAAAACCCATGATGGTTTCTAATTGTTCCATCCATGCAACACCTAAAATAACTTTTGAATTTCCTAATTCCATAATAAAAAGAGGACCTTGCCAAGTATACGTGCCCATTTGTAGTGAAATTGTTGATGTCTTACCGAGACATTGAGAAACTTCCCTGCTTGTTGTTTTGACTTGAAACCAATCTTGACTAGAATAGTAGACGTGCAGACCCAATGTCATTGCAAGTCTTGCATCAATGAAGTTGTGAGTACTTCCAGAATCAATTAGTACTATAACTCGCTACTTCCGAATAAAACCTACCACCTTGATTGTATAGTGAGAAGATAACCCCATAAGAGCATGTACTAAAATATTCATAGTATCCTCCTTAGCAATAACTTCATCTTGTGCATTTTTGTCCTCAACTGGGGGGATCCTCAAGTGCGTCATAATCCTCTATTTCTTCCTCCTGGTCGGCATATTCAATTTAAAAATTTTGTCGTGGTGTACATGCTTGATCTTTTTGATGTTGAGTGCAACATTTGTAGCAGAAGTATCATGATGGTTGATCATTTCTATGAAAAGAATTGTTGCAGAATGGAGGTCAACCATATGAATCACGTCGTGCAGATGATCCTATGTGTGCCTTTGTTTTTGCTAAGTCATCAATCCTTATACACTCATCCAACTTGGATGGATTTTGTAGGTCTACCTCAACTTTGATATGTGCTTTTAATCCATTTTGAAAAGTTGTTACTACCACATCCTATGGTAGGTCTTCTGCATAGGAAAGCATACTGGTGAATTCAAAAATATAGGCCCCTACTGAACTTGTTTTCCTGAGTGACAACAATCGTACTATGTATGGACCCGTGGGACCTTTGTCGAATCTGTGAAGAAAGGCTCTTTTGAAAGTATCCCAATATAATGCATTTTAGGGCTCCTCACGTTTATACCATGTAAAGCATTGATAAGCTTCAGTACCAAATTTGGTTGTTGTAAAAGGGACCTTGTCCTTGTCCAAAAATTTGTAAAATTCTAAGATGCCATCCATTTTTGCAATCCACCCGCATGGATCCTGGACTTCAAAGGTAGGCATGTCAATGCGTGGATGATTGACTCCCGTTGGACCTCTTGGTTGGTGGAAATTATTTCTATCTTGTTCCTCGTTACTTCTCTATCTTTGGTTGTTATTTTTATAGGGTCTATAAAATCCTCATTCTTGCTCCATATTTTCTTCAATACCCCTATCCTCAATATTTTTGTGACCATTGTGAGTCAGGGACTGATTATTTTGACCTCTATGGTGTGTATAGTCGTCATTATAGACATCTGTACTCCAGTGATTGGAACTAGAAGGATTTGGTTGGGGCGATGTTTGAGATGCGTTGAAACTTTCAGTCATCCTCTGGAGATTTAATATCAAAGCTTTTCACAACTCATCATTGAGTACTGGATGATTTCCTTCTACTTGGATGATGTTTTCCTGTGTGGAATCTAGATAACAATTAGATGCCATTGGGTTGACCACAAGGTGACTCGGGTTAAAACTACCAATTTTGGACGAAGAAGGAGAATTTTTTGTACCTTGGCTTCGACAAGCTCTTCTTACATTGTTTTTGGGAGTTTCCAAGCTTGTTAATCATTTTTCAGATCCTTTGGTCCAACTTTTGTTCATGCAACTTCCAAAATATCCTGCTTAGGAGCCGTTAAGATTCCAATTTCTACAAAAAAAATTGTTAAATTGCCTAAAAAATTTAGTTTATACTCCGCCTAATTGTCACTCCAACTATGACACGGATTTGAATTGTGGCTCTCCTTGCAACTTTTGAGTTTTGACACCTGATTTGATAGCAATGTGATCGATTTGACACCAATATGAAAGTTTGACCTTGATTTGATAGCAATGTGATAGTTTGATACCTGATTGTGACACCACATGACTGACTCAAGACCGACATAGACTATCCAAAACTATTATCGATGTGACACGACACCAGACACGATATGAATGTGCAAGACTAGACACGGAATGACCAACAAACATGGAGGACTATCGATGTGACACAACACCAGACATGACACAAACATGAAATACTAGATACGACACAACACATGGAAGACTAGACATGACACGACAAGGTTAGAATAGGAACAGGTGAACCATAATGACATGACACCCAATCGGAAAGGACAAGACAATGAAATAATGAACGATACATGACATGATGACCAACGAACATGGAGTACTAGACACAACACGATACAACACGACAAGGTTAGAATAGGAATAGGTGGACCGCAATGACACGATACCCAATCGAAAGGGATAATACAACGAAAAAATGAACGATATGCGACACGATGACCAATGAACGAGACACAACCTTGGACTATGGAAATGGAGAGACACCCGACTGTAAATGACACGTGAGACTATACTGGACTACGATAACCAAGACCAACTTACACGCACAAAGAGGACTACTATGTGATCAAATTCACATGCAATTAGATGTGGCTCGATGCTTATAAACCCTATGTCGTCCCCCACACACCGCATGTGGGATAAATGTCCCAAAAGAAAAAAAAAAAAATTTAAAATAAATCTAATGCAAGTACCTTAGGTTATAATGTTATTTAGTTTTTTCCCTCACAATTGGTCCACCCGCTTGCCAAACTTTGGAACGTATTGCACCAGGTACGTTTGCGATTATGACTATGGTTGTTTAGATTGTGCTTTGCGTAGATTACTAGGCAATTGCGATGGTTGAACTGCAACTGGAATACAAATTCTCCCATCGAGTACAACTTATTTGGTAACGTATACAAACACGCATTTCTGTGGCTTGGTTTCAATTATCCACACCTAAAAATTATTGTTGTTGCTCTATGGTGTGATTGCAACCATGGTTACTCCTTAAGTTGAGTGCTCTTTTGGTTGAGTTGACGAATATGCTTGGTGGTGTAAAAAACTTCTCATTTCTCGTAGTGAAATTCTTTGGTGTTTGCACAGGTTGCAGACAGATGAAATGCCTGTGCCTGCCCGCTCACCTGGATCTTATGATACCACTTGGAAGGAACTCCTACGAGTTCTCTTCGAGTCCAATAATAATTATATCACTAATCAATTAACCATGACAGATAACCAACACTGATGCAATTTGCACAGATGATCAAATGGAATTTAGAATAAATGCTCAGCCACTTAAGGTGGGCACTCCCTCGTCGTAAAGGCCTTATGCGATATGCACAAATGAAAGAATAAAAACAATATGATAGATAGATTTCAAAAATAAATCAATCCTAGTCTAAATAGTAAATAATTAATTCAATTGGAACCTAACATAGTTGGCTATGTTAGGGTTATAGCAGTAAGACTTTAAGAGTGTTGATTTTATTTTTTAAAGGACTTTTGCCAAAGATATTATTATGAATGTGTTGGATATTATTTTAAAGTTGGAGTGATAAGGTGTATTTTTGTTTGATATCATTTTGTATTGTGATTCATTGAGAAAATTATTATCTTCTAACCTTTCTTTGAGATTGGAATAGAAGTTGTTGTGGTTGGTGCAGATTTATGAGATCCCTTCATCATCAAGAAAAAGGTATAATAACATTCTTCCTTGGTTGAGTTTATTGGTTGGTTTTCTAGAAAATAATGTTTGGAGTGAAAAGGATTTGATTAGGGTTTCCTTTTCGAGAGTGTTTGAGTTAATGCTTCAAGGTTTTCTAGAATAAAGATTTGTTGTTAAAACCTTGTTTTATAAGCATTATTTTTGAAGCCATTGGTTGTGTGAAGAACTTGAGTTAGGGTTGTGCAAAATAACATGAGTATCATTGTTATGTGAAGATTGATTTATAAGCATTGTTTTTGAAGTGAGTTTTTGTGCAAAGAACTTGAATTAGGGTTTGAAAAGAACATGAGTATCATTGTTATGTGAGATTTTTTGTTGAGCATTGTTGGAAACATTTTGAGTTGGTGGTTATATGCTTGGACTAGGGTTTGTGAGCAAGGGTTGTTTCTTGAGTGATTGGTTGAGTAGATTTGGTTGAGCCTAGTCAAGTGGGTGTGTGAAGTGATTGTTCAAGTTCCATAAAACAAACTATTCTATATTCTAATTTGAGTTGATTAAGCATTGAGTGTAGAACATATTGAGTCTCTAACAATTCTCTTTATGTTTCTATGAGATTGGAGAAGTTTTATGTGAACTTATTGAGCATATTTGGATAAGTTTTGTGCGAACTTATTGAGCAAATTTGAGCAGGTTTTGAGTGGACCTATTGAGCAGATTTGATCAGGTTCTAAGTGGACCTATTGAGTATATTTGAGCATGTTTTGAGTGGACCTATTGAGCATATTTGAGTATGTTTTGAGTGGACCTATTGAGCATATTTGATCAGGTTCTGAGTGGACCTATTGAGCATATTTGAGCAGGTTTTGAGTGGATCTATTAAGCATATTTGAGAAGGTTATGAGTGGACTTATTGAGAAAATTTGAGATAGAGATTTAGAGGTGATAGATAAGAGAGGATAGTAGTCTCTAGTGGATAGAGATCCATCAGCCAAGGTAGTGAGGATAGGTCTTCTGAGTGGGGACAAGAGTCTTCAGTGGAGAGAGATCCACAAGCCAGTGCAATGGAGGCAGTAGTCTTCAAGAGGGTCACCAACCAGAGTAGAGGAGAAGGATTTCTCTTGTGGATAGAGATACATGAACTTGATTTAGGAGATCAACATCTCCTTTGGACAGAGGTCCATAAACATTGTAGGGAAAGGATTCCCAAGAGAATTTATTTGAGAAAAAATTATAAAGAATATTTTCTCCGTGGAGTAGCCCGCATTGGGTGAACCACGTAAAATCATGTCTCTCATGTGTGTGATGCTTTGTGTGATGTTTACTACTTTAATATTATCAATGATATTATTTGAATTAAAAAGCAAAAATTTTATTGTATACTTTTCACCCCCCCTCTTAGTATAAGCACATGTTCTTTAATTGGTATCAGATCCAATCCCTCTGTGAAAAGACTAACAGCTTGAAGGAGGATCTATCAGTAGCACACATGACTTCAGAAAGTGAAGAGACTATGTTCGACATAAAAGAGGAATTCTCAAAAAATTGGAAATACTTAGAGAGAAGAATTCAAACTTGAAGGAACATGTTCAAGAAGATGAAGAAGCAAGGATAGAACTTATACAAAATATCATGGAACTCAATATTAGGGTGGAAGAAGGAAATAATATTGAACAAGATATGACAGATCTATTGAAATCCAGAGAAATAGAATGTGAAATATTCAAAGCATAAATTGTTCACCTAAGGGATAAAGTTGAAAGGACCAAGGTACTACAAGATACAGAATATGAGAAACAAAAAGAGGAATCAAGTATTCAGAAAGTAGAAACCTCAAACAAGGATAAGCAAGCAAAGTATATCATAAAGGAAGAAAGCAAAGGAGAACCCCTGGATAAGAGTTAATCACAAGAGGAAGATGACTTCTCCACAAATTCCAAGACATCCAAATAGGTTACATAATTTCTTCCATGGTCATTGCTTTTCGTGCAATAAATATGGTCATAGAGTTGTACATTGTATTCATCATGCAAGATACAATAGAAATTTCAATTCCTTTGCACCTCTCATGGATGATGATGTTATATGTTACAAATGCAATAATTTTGGGCACAATGCTAGATGGTGTAAAATGATACTTCCTGAGTCTAGAAAAACAATTTCAACAACTAGGAAATATGAAAAGAAAAATGTTAAGGCTAGATCAATGTTAGTGCAAACAACCCTTCATGCTTAGGATAAAGAAGAATAATTGTATCTTGATAGTGGTTGCTCTAGTCATATGATAGGAGATAAAGACAAATTTAGTGTACTAAAAGAAAAAAATAGGGGATCAGTAAGTTTTGGTGATAATGGATCAACAAGGATTGGTGGAAGAGGAACTCTAAGTTTAGACAATGAAAAAACAAAAATAGAGAATTTTTTGTATGTTAAAGGGTTAAAACACAATATGTTGAGTATAAGTTAACTATGTTATCAAGGATACATGGTTACTTTCCATCCAGATAGGTGTGATATAAGGAAATCAAAAATTGGAAAAATCATTGCCAATGCAAGAAGAACCCCAAACAACTTATACATGCTCAATGAGATCAAAGGGGAAAAATACTTTCTATCACAAGAAGATGAGAGTTGGTTGTGGCATAGAATATTGGGTCACTTGAATTTTGACAACATAGTCAATATAAGCAATAAACGGGCAGTTAGAGATTTACCCAAAATGAGGAGACCTCATAACACAATTTGTGCACCCTGTCAACATGGAAAGCAAACTAGAACAACCTTTAAGCCAAAAGGTTATATATCATATGAGCCATTGAGCCTAATACATACTAATTTGTGTGGTCCTACCAGAACACAAAGCATTCAAGGTGAGAGCTACTTTATGTTGTTTATAGATGATTATTTCATAATGGTTTGGGTAATTTTCCTAAAAGAGAAGTCAGAGGCCTTTGAAAAATTCAAAGCATTCAAAAATTTGGTTGAAAATGAAACTGGAAAAAGGATTAAGTGTATGAGATCTTACAGAGGATGAGAATTCACTTCAAATGAATTTGTAGAGTTTTGTGAAAAACATGGAATCAATAGAGAATATTCAACAGCAAGAACTCCTCAACAAAATGGGGTAGTTGAAAGGAAAAATAGGACTATTGAAAACATGGCTAGAGCTATGTTAAATGAATCTAAGTTATCAAATGGTTTTTGGAGAGAAGTTGTAAACACAACAATATACATAATCACTAGGGCTCAATTGAGGGTAAATCATCACAAGACTCCATATGAGCTTTGGAAAGGAAGACCTACCACTGTAAAACACTTCAGAATTTTTGGAAGCAAATGTTACATAAGACAGGAAGACCAAAACTTAGGCAAGTTTGATCCAAGATGTGATGAGGGATTTTTTTTTGGTTATTCCACAAGGAGTAAAGCCTATAGATGCTTCAACAAAAGAACACACACTATGGTGGAAAGTATAAATGTAACAATTGATGAGAATATAGATTCCAGAGAACCAATTCAACAAATTGTGTATCAAGAAGATGGATGTTATCAAGAAGAATTTTATGAGGAATCAAATAAAGAAGAAGAATAAACGTAAATACTTCTTACCAAAAATCCATCCAGGTATGTACAGAAACATCATCCAAAAAAGTAGATCATCGGGAATCTAGATGAAATATAGACAAGGAGAAGAATAATAAAACCATCTCAACAAGTAAATTTTTCCTTGCTATCTAATATTGAGCCAAAATACTTCACTTAGGAAAGTGAGGATGAATTTTGGGTTAAGGCAATGAATGAGGAATTGGATCAGATAGAGAAAAGCAAAACTTGGGAACTTGTTCCATGACCAAAGGACAAGAATGTGATTGGCAAAAAATGGGCATTCATAAATAAATTAAATGAATACAGACAAGTGGTCATAAATAAAGCAAGGTTAGTATGCAAAGGTTATGCACAGGTAGAAGAAATTGACTTTGATGAAACTTTTGCTCTAGTTGCACGGCTTAAAGCTAGAAGGATATTTTTAGCCTTCTCAAGTTTTAACAAATTCAAGGTATATCAGATGGATGTCAAGTCAACATTTCTAAATGGGGTTCTGGAAGAAGAGGTTTATATTGAACAACCAAAGGGATTCATATTAGCAGAAAAACCAGATCAATTATGCAAATTGAAAAAGGCATTGTATGGTTTAAAGCAGGCTCCTAGAGCATGGTACTCAATATTGGATAAGTATCTTTAGGAATAGGGATTCAGAAAAGGAATATCAAACAATAATTTATATATCAAAAATGAAGGGAGTGATCTTCTAATAGTAGTTGTTTATGTTTATGACATAATTTTTGGGGGAAACAATGATAAGATGTGTAAGGAATTTTCTAAGAACATGCAAAATGAATTTGAGATGTCTATGCTTGGTGAATTATCCTTATTTCTTGGACTTCAGATTTCACAATCAAAAGGGGAGTGTTTCTCTCAAAAGCCAAGTACATAAAGAAAATGTTAAATAAATTCAGGTTAGAATATTGTAAACCAATAAGTACTCCCATGGTCACAGGATGCAAGTTGATTAAGAATTATGAATCTCCAAAGGTAGATCAGAGATTATACAGATATATGATTTGTAGCTTACTATATGTTACAACTACGAGACCATACATAGTACAGTCAGTGGTATTAGTGGTAAGGTTTCAGGTAGCACCTAAGGAAACACATGTGGTAGCAGTAAAAAGAATTTTCAGATATCTAAAAGGGACTATGGATTTTGGGCTTTGGTATCCCAAAAGTGATAGTTTCACACTAATAACATATACATATGCATATTGGACTGGCAATATTGATGATAGAAAAAACACAAGTGGAGGAGCATTCTTTCTTGGAGAATGTCTAGTCTCTTGGTTAAGTAAGAAGTAGGTTTCAATATCTTTATCTATAGCAGAAGCAAAATACATTGTAGTAGTAGCCAGTTGTACATAGGTGTTATGGATGAAGAGAACTCTAGAAGACTTCAAGATAAATCATGATCATCCCATTCCTATACTATGTGATAATACTAGTGCCATAAGTATTTTAAAAAATCTAGTGATGCACTCCAGGATAAAGCACATTCCAATTAAGTACCATTTTCTGAGAGAACATGTGATAAATAAATAGGTCAAATTAGAATGTCACTACAAAGGAACATATAGAAGATATTTTAACTAAGCCACTTTCAAAGGAAACTTTTGAGTATCTTCGAGGAAAATTGGGAGTGAGACTCCCACCCCAGAATTAACCACCTTAGAAAGGAGGTGGGGAGGGGCTAAGCTAAGAGGCTCATTCTTAGCCATGAGCCCCAAAGGTGACCCTTTGCCATTGATGTCAAAGGAGGAGAGATTTGAGTAAGGGGGAGAGATTTGATATGTTTGAGTAAAGGGGAGATATTTGGTATTTGAGAAAGCATTGTCCCAGGGGGAGTAGAACAAAATAAAAGTCAAGTTTTTGGTAAAAATAATTTGGGTTGCCATCAATGACAAAGGGGGATATTGTTGGAAATTTTGGGTCCTTAAGTCAAATTTGTCATTGATGTCACTAGATGAAGTCATCATTAATGTCAAGGACTTTGTCAAGAAACAAATTTTTCAAGGTTGTCATTTGATATCCAGGAAGAAGCTTCAAATAATGCCAAAGGTCAAGAGAATCATTGTAGATGTTAAATGCAAAAGGGCTCCATAATATTTCAATATTATATGGAAACATAAGTTAAAATATTTTTCATAAAAACCCAAGGAGGTTTATTGCAAACTTAAAAGGAGGTATAATATTTATTTTATAAAATATTTAAATTCAATGTGAATTTAAATTTTATAAATAAATGTTATTTATACCAAGTTGTGCAATAAGAGGTCTTAATAAAACCAAAGGGTTTTATTAAATTAATTTATAAAACCAAAAGGTTTTTATTAAATTAATTTATAACATTTAAATTCAAATGAATTTAAATCATTTACAAATCAATTCGAGCATCGACGTCTAATAAGGTTGGAGGAGCACCAACGTGCTTGAATAAAGGAGGGAAGGCACTATATGTTAGTGTATCATATAGTATGTAGTTAATTTTTACATTATTGGGTAGGTAGTGTATCTTATTCGTTTGAACTGCCACCTAAAGTGGGTTTGGTTAGTTTTGGTTGTTACGGACTAATCTGAGCATATATTGTATTATTTAAGCATCATTTGATTAATGAAATGTAGTTCATTCCCCAAAATGGTATCAAAGTTGTTAGAGCTCTGGGCTCATTCGTAGCCTAGAGAGGTGGTAGATATGATTGCTTATAGCTATCGATATTTCGACCAGACAGTGGCGGTGACCTAGACCATTTTGGCTAGACCAAGCACGATTCTAGAGACCTAATAATACTATAACTAGTGGACAGACTTCAATTGACTGACATGGTGACACCGACTTTAAGGACTGTGTAGATTTGACTCAAGATCAGGTTTCAACCTACAACATAATCGAATATCTAGACGACCAAACTTTGGCAGGGGTTTCAAAAACTACCTACTGGACCTAGTGGTGGACCGACTAGCAATGAGTGGCGACACCTAAGACCTAAGGGATACCTAAACCTTGATGATACATGGAAAATGAGGCTATACTAAGTCAGACAGATGGCTAGGATTGGAACACACGTGATAGGAGGGGACATGACTAGACCGAGCAAAATTTAGTAACAGCCAAGTGGTGACGAACGTATGCGGTGGGTTGTGCATTGCCTACCCGAAGGTAGACAACTCTTCTCCTAAGGGTTATTGTATATAAACCCCTATAATTTTTCCACACAGTGCATGTGATATATAGGTGTCATTTTTGTTTCGAGCTTCCATAGTCCAAATAGTGGAGCCCATATCTTGGATGTGAGCGTAATGGTGGTTTAGGAGAACTTGACATACAAAACAACCAACAAGCCCATCAGTGTTTGCAGATCTAAGAGGTTTCCATAATTGGTGTTTAGCAAACCCATCAAAATATTGGACATTTCATCGAACTACAGCTGCATGCCTGAAAGTCATATCATCTGCTACGGTCTTCTCATCATAGATACCAGTGATCCACAGATAAATTGGGGTGCTACTGCTATGCCCTAAGCAGAGAAATGATTGAACGCCAAACAAAAGGATTTGTCAAGCATGCATGATGGAGGTTGGTTTGTCTGGGAATAGATAGCGTCAATAGTGAAGGAGCGTCGTCAGCCATATCTATGTAATTTGCAGATGATGAAGGCAGATCAATTAATGGGTTAAATAATAATTTGTTCACCTTTCTAGCATTAGCAATGAGCATCGAAATCGCATACTTATTTTTTATTTTTGGAGAATTATGAAGCGGTTTAGACGGTGTGTTTACTATTTTTACTACACTGCGAAGGTAGAAGATCACCTATTGCTACCTCGATGCCGCTCTGCTCTGAGAGAGATAGTTGGTGAACCTCAACACCATCGCAAGGACCAGCATTGTTGAACTCAGTAGATTTTTGTATACTGTTGAGAGAGAGATTGAAGCCCATTGATCTATGAGAAAGAAGTTGTCTACGACAGCGATTCACTGTTGCACTCACTGGAGATGCGAGATAGACAACTGGTGGCATAAGCGAAAGTATATAAACCCCTATAATTTTTCCACACAGTGCATGTGAGATATAGGTGTCATTTTTGTTTCGAGCTTCCATAGTCCAAATAGTGGAGCCCATATCTTGGATGTGAGCGCAATGGTGGTTTAGGAGAACTTGACATACAAAACAACCAACAAGCCCATCAGTGTTTGCAGATCTAAGAGGTTTCCATAATTGGTGTTTAGCAAACCCATCAAAAGATTGGACATTTCATCGAACTACAGCTGCATGCCCGAAAGTCATATCATCTGCTACGGTCTTCTCATCATAGATACCAGTGATCCACAGATAAATTGGGGTGCTACTGCTATGCCCTAAGCAGAGAAATGATTGAACGCCAGACAAAAGAATTTGTTAAGCATGCATGACGAAGGTTGGTTTGTCTGGGAACAGATAGCGTCAATAGTGAAGGAGCGTCGTCAGCCATATCTATGTAATTTGCAGACAATGAAGGTAGATCAATTAATGGGTTAAATAATAATTTGTTCACCTTTCTAGCATTAGCAATGAGCATCGAAATCGCATACTTATTTTTTATTTTTGGAGAATTATGAAGCGGTTTAGACGGTGTGTTTACTATTTTTACTACACTGTGAAGGTAGAAGATCACCTATTGCTACCTCGATGCCGCTCTGCTCTGAGAGAGATAGTTGGTGAACCTCAACACCATCGCAAGGACCAGCATTGTTGAACTCAGTAGATTTCTGTATACTGTTGAGAAAGAGATTGAAGCCCATTGATCTATGAGAAAGAAGTTGTCTACGACAGCGATTCACTGTTGCACTCACTGGAGATGCGAGATAGACAACTGGTGGCATAAGCGAAAGTATCCAAGCAAGCCAATTTTATGACAAATTTTACAAATGGTTTGTAGTCTTGGGGATGCTTGTGAAGATCTACATCGGATGGGGTGCTTGAAAAATCAATTCGCATAAGTATCATTTTTAACAGCAGGTTTGGTATACATTTACAAACACCAACCAAAAAGACGCGTCGTCGCGAGAGGTGGAAGAACTACTCAGAGGTGGCAGCATCATGAGGTGGCGGTAGCGCCGCCCATTGATAGCAGCTTAGGCGTGACTCTTTGCCAAATAGGGGATCTTTCCCTTTGATTACCACTGGAAGTGGTAGCCGGGGTGATAGTCTGTCCGTCGTTAAGACGCTTGTTGCTAGGTGGTCGGGGGATCCAATCCCACCGACAGAAGTTGAAGGTATAATTTTACTTTGACTTTTTTTATTATTTCAAAAATTATTTTTTTTTTCAATTATTTACTTAATAATTTATTTTTTTAAGCTTTATTATCAATTATTTTATTTTTCAAAGCTTATGATAAATTATTATTAATTTAATTGATTAAAAAAATTTATTTTTGCAATAATAAAAATCAATTACAAAGGGCATTTTTTTTGCAAAAGGCAATACGAAACACAATAGTCATCCTACTCACATCTCTTTCTCAAGGCTTCATAAATAGCAAAAAAAAAAAAAAATTGAAGTATTTAGACTTGAGGGTTTTTTTTTTTCTTTGGTGACATTGTTTGCGATTTGGCTTCAAAAGCCCTCTTTGTAAAAGCCTTTTGAGGCTTCATAGTTACAATTTTTTTGCACTAAGGGGGGATTAAATTTTTTCTCCACTATCTCCTCTCTTGCACATAGGGGAGATATAATTTTGCAACAAAAAGGAAGACTTATAAGGGTGCATTTTTGGCAGTGATAGACACCTTAGTCATATTATTTTTGCAAAATTTTCATTGTAAAAGGTGCATTTTCGGTAGAGATCGACACCTTAAAAGATGGGCAAATCAAAGAAGAAAACTATCCCAAAACCAACTGATGTTGCTAAATTAGTTAAAGGCCCATACTTTTCCCCACACATGTACGGGATGTATTTTTATGAATATGGCACATTTCTCACACTACGAAATGGTCTAGATGCCATAATCAATGATTCTACGTATTGTGAAGACATGCAGAAAATGGTTTTCTAATCCCTATTGGTGCTGTAATGGGAATATACATGTAATTTTATTCTCTTGACATTGCACAGCATAAAGTGAAAAGGGACATTAGTGAGGAAGAAAATGTCAAACCCCTAATGGTCGATGCTTGTAGTGACACAAGTGACCTTCAACCCATGGTGGTGAATGTTTGTTGTGACACATGTGACCTTGAGCCCATGATGGCCAATGCTTGTTGTGATACAGGTGACCTCCTACCTTCTATGGTAGATATCAGTTGTAGCACAAGTGATCTCATTACAGTAGCATATTTTTCTTGTGACACTAGTGACTCAAAAATTGAACCTCCTAAAAATGAGCACCATAATCTCATCAATAGTGACAAATTCCATATTGTTAAAAACTTTGATGAAGATGATGAAATTTGGTGTTTTGAAAAACATGTCAAAGGATATGGATCCAAACTAATGATGAAATGGGATTCAATGGTGAGATATTAGGTAAAAATGAACAAGGCATTAAAATTCCAATAATGTTAAATGTTAGGGCAAAGAATGAAGGCCTTGGCTATTTTGGACAATCATGTACCAGTAAAACCATGTTTGTAAACCCTAAATCTCCTACAAATCCTAAAAAGAATTATTGTAATCATTATGGAAAAATTGGACATGTTGCAGCTAAGTGTTGGAGATTACATCCTTTTTATTCGTGTGGATTTACGAATCACTCCTCTTCAAGATGTTGGTATAAAATGAAAATGGTCAACAAGGTTCAAATTGATTGTGGATGGACAGATCTCACACAATGGACCATGATGAAAGAATTATTGTATGGCTTCTACCAAAAAGGTAAAACCTATGGTAGACCCTAAGGCAAATCCATTGACAGACCAAATTGCATTCCCATAGATAATGACCCAGAGACAGACCTAAAGACAAACCCAGAGACAAAGTTCCAGAGGCAGATCTATAGGTAGATCCAAAGTCAATGATCTAGAGGTAGATTTATAAGAAGATCCTAAGCTAGACCCAGTGGTACAAATCCAGAGGTACACTTAGAGCCAAAGCCAGTCATGAGCCAGAGCCAGAGCCGAATACAAAGCATGAGCCACCATTATTTAATTTCTCTTATTCTTCACTGTATTGGGACAGTTATATTATTATCCAAATAATATAATAAGGGGGATGTTAGCGTATCATATAGTATGTAGTTAATTATTACATTATTGGGTAGGTAGCGTATCTTATTCGTTTGAACTGCCACCTAAAGTGGGCTTGGTTAGTTCTGGTTGTTACGGACTAATCTGAGCATCTATTGTATTATTTAAGCATCATTTGATTAATGAAATGTATTTCATTCCCCAAAACTATATATACCATGCCTTAGGAGGCATTAAAATTATCCTTTGCTTGAATTATTATTGCATGCAAATTGATTTATGTAGAGCTCGGGAGAAAAGATAGCAAAATTTATGTTTGATGTGATAGTGATTGAGAATAATTCGAAAGCATCAAAATTTTGGGAGCCAACTGGGCAGTGTGGCCTAGTGGCAAGGAGGCATTGGTTAAAGTGTTGAGTCATCAAGTGGCCTAGATTCAAAATGCAGCAGCAGTGTTTGTGTTGGTGCTTGAAGTGCCAAGGGAATGGTGCACATTTTTCTTAGAAGAGAAGGGAGGTTCTTAGAGCACATGGTGCTCTCCACTCCCCAAGTGAGCACTTAGCTCACACGATGGTTGGATCCACAGCTAAGGCGTTGGTCGAGGGTTGCGTTGGGACTTCGAATCCCTTCCAAGGCAAGGTAATATTTTTGATAACTAATTTTTGGTATTTCCTAAGGTTTGGAGTTAAAAGGTTGCTTAGGGGAATGTTAGTTTGAAATTTATCTTTTAATAAAGTTGGGAGTTAAAAGGGGTTGCTAGTTGGAAATAGTTGAAAATTGGTGTTAGTTGAAAATTAGTGTTTGTTGGAAAAAAAATTTAATAAAATTTGGAGTTATAAGAATTTTGATTTTATTTTTAAATAAAGTCTTAATTATTATTTTTGCATATTAGAGGAGTAAGACTTTAAGAGTGTTGATTTTATTTTTTAAATGACTTTTTCCAAAGAGATTATTATGAAGGTGTTGGATATTATTTTAAAGTTGGAGTGATAAGGTGTATTTTTGTTTGATATCATTTTGTATTGTGATTCATTGAGAAAATTATTATCTTCTAACCTTTCTTTGATATTGGCATAGAAGTTGTTGTGGTTGTGGCAGATTTATGAGATCCCTTCATCATCAAGAAAAAGGTATGAGCACATTCTTCCTTGGTTGAGTTGATTGGTTGATTTTTTGGAAAACAAATTTTGGAGTGAAAAGTATTTGATTAGGGTTTCCTTTTCGAGAGTGTTTGAGTTAATGATTCAAGGTTTTTTGGAATAAAGAGTTGTTGTTAAAACTTTGTTTTATAAGCATTTTTGTTGAAGCCATTGGTTGTGTGAAGAACTTGAGTTAGGTTTGTGCAAAATAACATGAGTATCATTGTTATGTGAAGATTGATTTATAAGCATTGTTGTTGAGTGAGTTTTTGTGCAAAGAACTTGAATTAGGGTTTTAAAAGAACATGAATATCATTGTTATGTGAGATTTGTTGTTGAGCATTGTTGGAAACATTTTGAGTTGGTGGTTAGATGCTTGTACTAGGGTTTGTGAGCAAGGGTTGTTTCTTAAGTGATTGGTTGAGTAGAGTTGGTTGAGCCTAGTCAAGTGGGTATATGAAGTTATTATTCAAGTTCCATAAAACAAACTATTCTATATTCTGATTTGAGTTGATTAAGTGCTGAGTGTAGAACATATTGAGTCTCTAACAATTCTCTTTATGTTTATATGAGATTGGACAAGTTTTGTGTGAACTTATTGAGCAGATTTGGATAAGTTCTATGTGAACTTATTGAGAAGATTTGAGCAGGTTTTGAATGACCTATTGAGCAAATTTTAGCAGGTTCTAAGTGGACCTATTGAGCATATTTGAGCAGGTTCTAAGTGGACCTATTGAGCATATTTGAGTAGGTTCTAAGTGGACCTATTGAGAATATTTGAGCAGGTTCTGAGTGGATCTATTGAGCATATTTGAGTAGGTTCTGAGTGGACCTATTGAACAAATTTGAGCAGGTTCTGAGTGGACCTATTGAGCATATTTGAGTAGGTTCTAATTGGAACTATTGAGCATATTTGAGTAGGTTTTGAGTGGACATGTTGAGCAGATTTTAGATAGAGCTTTGGAGGTGATAGAGAAGACAGGATAGTAGTCTCCAGTGGATAGAGATCCATCAGCTAGGGCGGTGAGGACAGGTCTTTTAAGTGGGGACAAGAGTCTTCAGTGGAGAGATCCACAATCCAGTGTAGTGGAGGCAGTATTCTTCTAGAGGGTCACCATCCATAGTAGAGGAGAAGGAGTTCTCCTATGGATAGAGATCCATGAACTTGATTTAGGGGATCAACATCTCCTTTGGATAGAGGTCCATAAACATTATAGGAAAAGGATTCCCAAGAGAATTTATTTGAGAAAAAATTATAAGGAATATTTTCTTCGTGGAGTAGCCCGCATTGGGTGAACCATGTAAAATCATGTCTCTCATGTGTGTGATGCTTTGTGTGATGTTTACTGCTTTAATATTTTTTATGATATTATTTGGATTAAAAAACAAAAAAAATATCGTATACTGTTCACCCCCCCTCTTAGAATAGCACATGTTCTTCATGGCTTCCCTCCAAGTATTTTTCCAAGGATTTTGGCATATTTTTGGTAGGGAGATCGGTGAAGCATTACATAAAGTTCAATCCACTAGATTTTTTCCTAGGGCTTTAAATGCCACTTTCTTTGCTCTAATTCAAAAATCAACAGGTGCCATTAAGTTCAAATATTTTCACCCCATTAGCCTCTACAATACTATCTTCAAAATTTTCACTAAATATTTGGCTAACAAGGTTAAACCTCTCTTGTCTTGTCTGATTTATCCTACTCAAAGTGGCTTTATTTTGGATCATCAAATCATGGATGGAGTTTTTAAGTTCATGAACTCATACATTTAATGGATAAAAGTGGTCAAGTAGGAGCTTTTCTAAAATTAGACATGAACAAGGCCTATGATAGGGTCTCGTGGGACTTTCTCCTTAAGGTCCTCCAAAAGTTTGGCTTTGACAAGATATGGATATTTATTATCAAAACCTGCATTTCATCAACCATATTTTCAATGCTTTTCAATGGCTCTCCTATTCGGTACTTCCATAGTTATCGTGGTATTCGTCAGGGAGACCCGCTCTCCCCTTATTTGTTTATTATCATGACAGAGTCATTGGATAGATCCCTTAAGGCCTCCTCCTCTCTGGTTGATATCAAATTAGCCCTAAGTGTAAAACAGATCTCCCATCATCAATTCATAGAAAGTAGTCTTCTCTTGTTCCTTGCCTCAATTCCTTAGGTCTAGGCAATAAAATAAATCCTTATTTGGTATGAAGAGGCAGGAGGCAGAAGGTTAACTTTATGAAGAGTAAAATCTTCTTCTTGAATTCCTTGATTCTTAGGCAAAGAATAATAGTGATGGAGCTAGGTTATAAGATAGCGGAGTTCCCATCGACTTACCTTGGGTTTCCTTTTTTTAAAAGGAGGTGCAAGTAATATTTATGGGAGTGTAGACACCTAAAATGTGCCATGTCGAGGGCGACTACTCATATGGACATGCTACAAAACCATATGAAGGATCTTGGATAGACTTTCATTCCAACTGACCTAACCAACCTTCTTGATCTTGGCTTCTCCATGAAGCCACCCCTAGCCCTAGGGGCATGCTATAAGTACCCTCCTTTTTCAATGGGGAGGAGAGGACTAAGGAGAGATAATTTTCATAGTGAAGCGCTATCGAATTGTCGAGAAAACTAGTTGATTAAGAGAGTAGTGAAGCCCTGTCAAATTGCATAATGACCTTGTGCATTTGAGAGCCCCTTTGCTATACATTCAATGATCAATTAGCCATGGATGCCCTAGGTGCCTAGGAGGATCAAGAAATGTAAATTCGGATGAATGAAGGCCCTTCATAGTGATTTGACCATAAAATTTGTTAGACGATGAAAAAGGCAACCCTTGAACATCAATTCGGACAAGGAGGTCAAGCCCACTGCTCCTAATTCTGAGGGAAAACACATCAGAGGTAAAACCATGGCTATCAACCATGGTTTATAGTGCAGACCACCCCTCACAGCTATGGTTTACAATAGGTTAGAGATCACCTTACTCAATCTACTTTTTACTGCATAGGTTAGTCAGATTAGTTATTTCATAGGTTAAGTTGCACTTTTAGAGAAACTCTAACCGTAGGAATTAGGCATTTTACGTGTTGTAGTGGTT
Organism: Wollemia nobilis; assembly: GCA_028583015.1. Classification (NCBI taxonomy): domain Eukaryota; kingdom Viridiplantae; phylum Streptophyta; class Pinopsida; order Araucariales; family Araucariaceae; genus Wollemia; species Wollemia nobilis. The sequence continues at coordinate 4,030,882 of JAQPPZ010001870.1, forward strand.
AGAAGTACATTGAATATTTTTTTATGCTTTATTGCTTTCAATTCAATATATTTTCAATGCATCACATTTTTATTCATGCTTTGTATATTGTAGTGTAATTCTTGATACAATTAGAATAGCGTAGAACCTTTATTTATGCTTTCTTGTTTCATTATTTTGATAGCATTTACATGTATAATCCTTTAAATGGCCTCATCATGAGAGGCTATCAATCTATATAATCGTACATTGTTGATTCTTGTTCGTAGGGAGACAGGTGTCGAAAGGAGCCTATATCATAATCCTTCCACATCGTGAAGAATGGGGTTAGCTCTACCCCAAGGCAGTTTGTGTCACCCTGAGGGGTATTTTGATCACACCTACCCTTAAGAGGGAAACAATTACACACTCCTATTGTAATATTGTATCATGATGATTATCCCTAAGAGGGATGTACTTGTAATTTGATTTTGACTTTGAATATAATTGAATAAACCATGTTTTATTGATTCATCTATTGTCAATTTCTTGTTCTTGTATCCATGTTATGCTTTTGTCAATTATTATCATAGGAAATCAATAGGTATAAGCCTTTTTGGTGGTCACACATGGTGATCACGATGGCACCCTACAATTTTAGCCTTGAATTCTAACTATTCTTGGCTTTTTCTATCCACGGGTGCTAACCGCAGCTTTCAGCTGCAATTATTTTTTGGCCCATGGCTGTAACCTACGGTCTCCACTGCAGCCCGCAGGTCGAACCTGCGGTTCACAGAGGAAGAAGTAGACAATAAATAAATTAGTGGGCAACAAACCAAGAGTTGAAGTAGGTCCTAATTTCACCTTCTGTATTCAAATTTATGCTCTGTATTTTTCTAGGGATCATCGAATCGCTACAAATTAGGAACAAAAGATAAGGGGTCAATGAATAAGTCCTAATTTGCATTTTATTTCCATTCAATGGGAAGGCATTTTTGGGAATAAAGGACTTCTAAGTGCAGTCTGCCCCTAAATACAGCGACCTTGATAAGTATTGTGTCGCTTGCATGCTTGAGGTCTAATCAATGACCATGTCATTATAATTGCATCATCAAAATATCATGTAGAACATTAGCATGCATTATTTCTAAATGCAAAACATTCCTTTTTCCTTTCATGTACATCATGTAGGAATGGTCATTGTGCTATGTGATGCATTTGTCATTTTTACAAAATAAAAGGAACCGCACACACCACATATCATTTAAACATCAATGGCATTGGGCTCTCACATCCAACCCGCTTGATTGAGACCAACAGTGGATGTTATTACCACTTGATTGGCTCATTTGAAATTGTACTATCGGGACCCACTCGTTGCCAAGACCGATACAAGAACTTTCCTATCTATGCAAAATAGCATGCACTCTTCCTCGAAAGGGTGTATCGTTGTGTATGGTGTGTTGGGTGAGGGTTGGTAGTACCTATGCTACTTCATTGAGTATGGATGTCATTACCATATTCGACGTGTGCTAGTATATAGTTGAAAGCCAATTTAACTGAGTTTAAAATCCAACAATATTTCAAAACACGCAAAGAGTTTCTAACACTGATACAACAGATCTGAAATCAACATCAAACGATTTAGGGCTCACAATCAAACATTTAAAAGAGATAATCACCATTTGTTTACATTGTTTGCATAATAAAATACATCTAGACATTAGGAACACAAATGGTGAACACATGAGGTGATCGGTATAGGTCTAGGACCTATGCCCATGATCAACCCCCAACTGGTTCATAGCAGCATGTGTCGAGTCCTCATACACATGAGCGAACCGAACGATGTTCGGCTAGCATTAGAGGCGACAACTCGACACGAGGAGATCCCATTGAGAGGACCCCCAATAGAGGAGCTTTAGTACACTCCTATAGGCATAGGACTAAGCACGAAGCTTCTCAGCATGAGGATGCTCTACCCCAAAGCCAGTATCGATACCGCATTACACGCGCGTCCATGGGATCGATCAAGGAATATGTGGTATAGGGGACCAAGTTGGTTCCCATATGTACTAGGTCCATAGGAGGTTCTAACCCTCCACCGTCAGAGTATAGACGAGTCAGAGATCCACCCATTCAGGGACAAGAGGATAGGCTCATTTTTGAGCATAGGTCCGCCCATACTCCCGCATGTGGCTCACCACACAATATCACCATTGATATATCAAATGTGGGAGCTAACGGAACACCACCGTATGAGCGATGGAGGTCTAGACAGCTAGATGGTCTAGGTAGTGTTCTTGAGAAGCTAGGCTACAAGCCTACAGCTTCGCCCACTCATGCTTCGAGTGAGCATAGCGGTAGTTGTATCAAGATCACTAGAGAGCATGGAGAGGCTTCTAAGTTCCCTCATGTCACACGTCCACCATCCACACATCTATCTGATGGGTACATAACCCATAAGGTAGCTCGCACAGAGCACGCACATCGGAGGTCTCCTATGGCTGACCAAATTGATAGATCACATAGACTGGTGTTCGAGCAAAGACGTCAGCTACTCCAATATCAATTGGATGATGCTCACCTAGAGAGGCAGCATATTGAAGATGAAAATATTCAAGCACAAATGCTCTTATGACAGAGATTATATGAGTAGCGCATGCATGAAGAGTGTATTCTAGCTCAAAAGGAGTGCATAGAGCAGGAGGATCGGCTAGCCAGGGCTGGCCTATACCCTCCCGAGGACCATAGAGAGTGTGTGCATAGAAGGGCTGTGTCCCTAGTCGATATGCATGAAGAGCGAAGAGATGCTCATACTCATGCCAGTGCCCAACTGAGGGAGCGACTACCATCACTCAATGATCTTAGACAGAGGTAGCATGAGCACATAGATGCAGACAGATACGATCAGGGCTACCGTGAGAGTTCCCAGGTTGAGGAGGAGGAAGATCCATGTCCTCCACCTCCCCTGAAGAAGGCATTACCTCCTATATTACCTCCATGGTAGCTTAAGGGGGAGGACTTTTTGTCTCCTAATGCGTACAAGGTTTTGGTCGATAAGTTCAAAGCAATAGAGAGGCAAGGCACAACTATGCAAAAGCTGACACTGAGGAAGATACACGACGAACCTCTAGACCCCTTGATGCCTACACCTCCATATCCTGAGCATTTTGATATGCCCCGATTGGAAAAATTCAAGGGTGATGAAGATGCACAAGAGCATGTTACAAGTTTTCTAGACGCGTGTTTCCAGATAGAGAGTCAGGATGCCTTGTTGTTGTGCACTTTCATTACGACACTTTCTGGCCCAGCCTGAGAGTGATTAAACCAATTGAAGAAACATAGTATTACTGGTTTTGAATATTTGGTCGATGCATTTCTTGAATGTTATTCATTTGGCATCAAGAAACAAGCCAACATTTCTAATTTGGTTGTGCTAGCTCAGCGCGACGACAAGCCCATTGAGCAATACGAAAAGATATGGCATAGAATAAATGTAAAGCTGACATTCCCTTTTCTTGTGGCCAAACTAACCCGAATGTTTACAAAGAGTTGTGCCAACCACATATCGCTATTGTTACAGCTATAGTAATACCCTACATTTGAGGAATTCATGGCACAAGCTAGGGTGATCGAGGACATCAAGTTGCAAGAAGGTAACTTGAAGCTCAAAACCAAGAAAGAGGGGTTTAAAAAGAGTACTACAAAACAACAAGGCAAGCAAGCCCACGTGAATCGAGTAGTACTAAATCTCAGAGGAGAAGACAAGGGATAACAGAAGCCTAATTATCAAGCTCAACCTCCTCCTATGCATTACAAGACACGCAAAAACAACTATAAGGGCAAAAACAAAGAAGAGCATCCACCTCGCTAGTTCACACCCTTGATGGAATCGATGACTTCAATTTTTCATCAACTGTGTGAGGCCAAGGCCATACGATTGCCTGAGGTCAAATTAGTAGATCCGAATGTGCCAAAATCAAAGTGGCATCAAGACAATTTGTTCTACATATTCTACAGAGCGAAAGGCCATGACATCGAGACATGTTGGTCCTTCAAACACATCGTACAGAACATGATAGAGAAAGGAGAGCTGGTAGTACCAGGAAATCCATAGGCGCCCGACAACAAAAACATGGATATTTTCAATAATTCGCTACCTAATCATGAGGTGCCTCATAACAGTGTCAGCCAGGTCAATCAAGTGCAAATCGAACAACCTATCCAGGGGTTCGTAGGTATGGTCAATATTGTTACTAGACATGGGAGGTACAACCAACCGAATTGATCTCATGCTCCCATTATAATACAAGCTACACCATATCAACAACCAGCTTAGAACATGCCAGGACCACCAGCTAGACTGGTGGTGACCATAAGGAGCAAGCTAGTTTAGAACCTGTAGATAGCTCCTATGAAGTTGTCAATATACGAGCTTATTCAGCAGTCCCCTAGACATAGGGAGACTCTTATGGACATTCTGAGGTCCATTGAGGTACAGTCCCAAGATGCCCATGCATTTACAAATTTTGTGGTACATGTACAACAGTGTCAGGAACCCATGATACAATTTTATGATCATGAAGTGAAGATGGTTCCTACTATTACGACTGACCCGTCGTTGCATATTATCATGTGTATTAACCACATGCCTTTCAAAAGGGTCTTGATCGACACTGGGTCCTTGATCAACATAATCACAACCAAGGCATTGATCCACCTCAAGTTACCCAGGTCACACATTGTACCTACCATCTTAATGATGTGCTATGCTCGACGGTTGGTACAATTGTTCTACATATTTAGGTGGGACTCAAAACCATCTATGTGATGTGTCACATGATAGAGGGTGCCATGCAATACAACATTATGCTCGGGAGGCCTTGGATGTGAAATGTGTTGCGTTCCCTCTATCTTGCATCAGTGTGTGTCATGAGGGACAAGTTCACGTAGTGTCCTCGGATGAAGAACCATTCAAGTTTGTGAACTTAGCAAATTTTCTTGGGGGTTTTGTACTCCTGTAGACACACTTGGATATCCAACCTGTCTCATTAGTTAAGATTACAATAGGTAAACCAGTAGCCTATGCTCAACCATCGACATATATGTCATACAGATCTGAGCACACAACTGCAACTACTCTAAATCCGACTGCATCGACAATGCACCAGCAAGTCGAGAAGCTAAAGGTGAAATTGGGTGAGAAAGTGGAAAATCATGTGTCCATATCAGTCACCAATGAGACTCCCACTCCCATGGATGTGGAATAACCTCAAGACAAAGTCAAGGAGGCACCTTGGCCTGCTTTGCCTGCATCTTTAGCAGGGTCATCTGCACTGCAGGTGACCATTCATCTGGCCAGCACGGGGTTAGGTGAGTATCTTATGCAAAATGTTACTTTCGGACCTATCTAGAAAATTTTGCAAGAGATGGACCAACCGCATGCCCATTGATTTTTGATTAGATCCATAGTACCGTTGGGTGAACCACTCAACCAGGAAAACTTCATCTATGTAGTGTTGGATCAAACGCCTGACCAGAATGTTCGTAGATGAGTATGATGATGAGCCATTCACTATGAATGTGTGCTATCTTTCCAACCTGAAATATGCCATACCCATTTTTTATTTGTATCATTAGCATGGGTGCAACCTTGGTCTTTTTTGAACAAATATGGAGAACTCTGCTTGAACCTCATTATCAGTTGGCCACTGATAGGTTTAGGTTAGGGTTACAAGTACAAGGTCATGACGATTTGCTTACTGCATCCTTAGATCGCATGTACTTGAGTCTAGGGGACGATGTGGATTTTAATCCATATCACCCCGATCCTTCTAGCTATTGGAGGACTCGCCAGATGATATCTTTTGTTACCATAGGTCCACCTGATTCATACCATGATGGGCCCTTAGATAACAACCCCAGAGGCAACCTGGGTAACCAAATCTATGGTGCTACCAATGACACTGGTATGCAGGGGCATGACCCCCATGCTGTAGGCGATATCAAATTAGGATATCTTTATGATGATGATGGAGAGGAGTCCACCTCCGAGATGAGTGGACCTAGTTACAATGCAGATGATGAGTCCTCAAATGATGATTAATCCGAGGAAATCAGGCCGACCTTTCTACGTCTAGAGTTTATACGCCATCTTCTACCTATGGAACAAGTGGAAGAAGTGAACGAGCACTCCATAGTCGATAGTGATTACAAATATGAAACAAAGGAGGCTTACTTAAAGCCTCACCCAACGGATATCCCACTATGCATAGACACAACAGAGTGGCCCATCCATGGTAATGACCACAATTATGTAGATGAGAGGATCAATTCCAGGCTCATGTATCCTCAATATCTATTGCCTAGGGAATTAAAGCATGTTATAGAGGAAGTCCTTCCCAACATTGAGCACTCTAAGGAAGGAGCAGCACCATTTTACGCGACAGTATCGTATATACAATCATTCTATCAAATTTATTTGGATAGTGACGATAGCGATTGCAGGATCAGGTACATGGGACCACATCTACCTAATCCCTCCTTAGAAGAGGAGGGAAGTGACGAATTGTATTTAAATAGCGATGATGAGTACTCATTGGAGATGGCCTATCTAAGACCTCACCACTTATGCAATAGACCTCCACCTATAGGTCCCCCACCTATTATAGCTATAGGTTTACGTCGAGAGATCAATCTCCATCATAGCCTGAGGGAAAGAAGAGAGCTCAAAGAGAGGTATCAGGAACTCTTTCCCAATATGCCTACGTATGCGGAGCTGCTTGAGCCGAGAGATCCCATTCTATAGCCAATGCACTGGGATGATCCAGTTATACGGGCATCCCACAAAGAGGATCCGTTTGTGCCCATACCATCCAAACCAGATCTTGGATACGAAAGCTATGCTTCAGAGATAGAGTTCTATCCGTGTGGTTTCGGAGATCAATTCCATTCCATCAATATGGTCTTCATCTATTTGACCACTCTACTCCATAATCTAGCAGATCCATCCAAAATTTTGCATCTAAACATGGATGCTATCAATTGGGATCGCGCTAATTCACCAATCTAGCCTGAATATTTCTTCCCAAATGAAGAAATGCTACAATCATTTCATTTCACACCATGCTGCGCTCCTGATGTTTGTCACACCGAGAATACTTCCCAGGAGGAACATGTTAACCTGATTGATGAAATCCATATGATTCCTATGCCTCACCAGCTTGAGGAGGGATCACATATATCAGTAGAGAAAACCTTCGATGTGGATATCAGTAAAGATCCCACCAATCCAAATAAGGTTAGATTTGGAGAGAGTCTCACTTTGTATGAGCATGATAGCATCATCCCTCTACTGAAAGAGAGACCTGATCTCTTTGCTTGGACTTACAAAGACATGTTGGGTCTAGATCCAAAATTAGATACTCATAACGTTTCACTAGATCTATCGAAGAAGCCAGTCAAGCAAAAACTTAGAAAGATGCATCCAACAGTAGCCTTAATGGTAAAATATGATTTGCAAAAGTTGTTGGATGTAGAGTTCGTCATCTCCATCGACTATCCAAAGTGGGTTTCCAATATGGTGCCCGTAGGAAATCCAGATGGAAGGGTCCATATTTGTACGGATTTTAGATATATCAATAAGGAAACACCCAAAGATTCATTTCCATTGCCAAATATCGATGCTCTGGTAGACGCCACTACAGGTCACAAAATTCTCTCCCTTATGGATGGTTTTTTTGGATATAACCAGATTCAAATTAAACTCAAATATCAGCATAAAATCATGTTCATAACGCCATGGGGGACATTTTGCTACAAAGTTATGCCATTCGGTCTTAAAAATGCTGGTTCCCCATATCAGCGGGCTATGACATATTTTTCATGACTATATGCATATAATCTTAGAAGATTATATTGATGACTTACTAGCTAAGTTGTTGCTACAAGCAGAGCATGCAGAGGTCTTAAGGAAGGTCTTCGATTTCCTGATAGAGCACAATGTCAGGCTGAATCCTAAAAAGTGTGTATTTGGCGTAACTTCAAGTAAAATCTTGGGATTCATAGTTTCTAAGTGAGGCATCGAAGTAGACCCAGCAAAGTTCATGACTATTCTAGAGATACGTCCTCCCACTAATATCAGAGAACTAAGAAGCCTTCAGGGCAAAGTAGCATCCATAAAGTGATTCATCGCTCAATTATCGAATGTCGACCCATGAATCGATCGCAACACAAGGGGGTCCCATTTGATTAGGACAAGGATTGCCAAGTAGCCTTTGGTGAGATTAAGCAATACCTAGAAATGCCACTAGTATTAGCTCCACCAATGCCGGATGAGCCTTTTCTGCTATACATATTGGCAACCAACTTTGCATTAGGGACCATGTTAGCCCAAAATAACGTGCAAGGCAAAGAGCAAGCCGTATATTACATCAGTCGCACCTTGGTGAGTTATGAGTCAGGATATGCATATGTTGAAAAACTTTGTTTAGTAGTAGTGTTCGCTACCAGGAAATTACGGCATTACATGCTAAGTCATACAACATATGTTATATCAAAACAGAATCCTTTGCAGTACATGATGAGCAAGACATATCATAACACACGTACTACAAAGTGGATCATGTTATTGATAGAATTTGATTTGCAATTCATTAGCCAAAATTCCATCAAGGGATAAGTCATAGCTGATCAACTAGTTGAGGCACCACTATCCAACAGTAGACCTCTAACCATTGATCTTCCAGATGATACGGTCTTCGTAATATCTGAAGCTCCCAAACCCAAGGAACCAGAGAATAATGTTGATATGACATTGTTCTTCGATGGTTTGAAGTGTGAGCAAGGGGGTGGTGCAAGAATAGTGTTTTTCATGCCACAAGGAGCTCCAATGCCCTTGTCATTCAAGTTAAACTTTCCATGCACCAAAAATAATGCTAAATACGAAGCCCTACTTCTAGGCCTCCACATAGCCATCGCCATGGGTATTAAAAGACTGAATATTTTTGGCGATTCTCTGCTCATAGTTAAGCAAGTTAAGGGGCTCTTTCAGTGTCGATGTCCCATGCTGAAAACCTAAAAATATCTTGTTGCCACTTATCTGGCTAAACTTGAATGGTATGACATCGAGGCAATCCCTCATTCGTCAAATAGGTTTGCAGACACCATTGCATATTTGGGGTCCTTGATCCCTTCGAATCCATCTGACGAGTTTACTACCATCCATGTTAGAATGCTCTCGCACCCAGCAGTAGAGTGTGCAGCCTTTAATAACAAAGAGTCAGTCAACATGATTGTTGTAGAACCAACAGCTAATTGGTTCCGTAGAGCAGAGGATTTTCTTAAGCAGGCACATTGGGAGTCATTCACTTCTTAGAGTCCTACGAGGAGTGGTACTACCATTCACCACAAGGTTGTTTCCCAGTCTACATTTGCAAAGTTAAATACGTAGGGGGAGTAGGCCGTATTAGCAGTCAAATCTAAGGCTTGTCAAAGCTGAATGTTGCAAATCCAAGACTTCCTAAAACTTGGTATGATTCCAGAAGGATTGTCACATACCGCAAGACGCACATTTAAATAGAAAGTGACTAAGTATGTCTTGATAGGAGACATTTTGTATCAACGTAGTTACGAAGGAGTCCTCCTTCGATGTCTTGAACCCTAAGAGTCATCTTGGGCAATTTTAGAAGCTCATGATGGCATGTGCGATGGCCATTTCAACGGTATGGCTATCGTCAAATGCATCCTTTGCATGGGTTATTATTGGCCCACTATGGAGAAGGATTGCAATGTGTATGTCAAGAAATGCGTTAAATGTCAGCATCATGTTAATCTTACGCACTTGCCATCACAGGCCTTATAGCCCATTCAGGTGGCTTGGCCATTTGCTCAATGGGGATTAGATCTGATTGGCAAGATTTCCCCTCCATCATTAGGCCGACATACATTCATTATCAAGGCTACTGAGTATTTTATAAAGTGGGTGGAAGCCATTCCCCTTACAACGACTACTAGAGCTCACATCATAGAATTTATTCTCAAGCATATCATATGTCATTTTGGGATACCATCCAAAATAATTTTGGATAATAGAACTTCTTTTAAGAACAAAACTGTGTGGGATTTAATGTCTAAATATCGCATTCAACACAGTTTTGCAACTCCATATTATCTGCAATAAAATGGGTAAGTTGAGGCCTCAAACAAGACTATGGTAGCCATCTTGAAAAAGACAGTGCAAGAACACCACAAGGATTGGCATATACAACTACCCCTTGCACTATGGGCTTATAGGACTAGCATTCGGACGCCCATTGGGGCAACGCCATTTTCACTAGTATATGGTGTTGAGGCTATTATGCCCTTAGAGTTGGAAATTCCAACGCTATGCATCACATTGAAATATTTCATCGATGACGATACCGTGCGGCAAGCTCACCTCGACCAATTGATGTTACTTGATGAACGTCACGTGAATGCCCTCGAGCATCTTCACATTTATCAGGAGTAATTAAAATAAGCTTACAATATCAAATTCCACCAGAGAGACTTTAAAGTTGGGGATCTTGTGCTAAAAGAAAACCAACATAACTCAAATTTGTCGCCTGATATGTGAGACAAATTCATGGCTAACTAGCTAGGGCCTTACATCATATCTAAAAATATTTGTCCAGGTACCTATTTCCTAACATCTCTAGAGGGTGTGGATGAGCTTGAACCTCTCAATATCATCCATCTTAAGGCGTTCTATGCTTAAGAGTGTAGTAAAGACATCAAAGGCATCTGCCAGCCCTTTGGTCAATCCAAAAGCCCCGAGGGTTTTGTCTAAATCACTCGGTCACCCCAAAAGGCCCCAAGCTATCTAAGTAAGAAGCTTGGTCAAGTAAAGGCACCAAAGGCATCTGCAAGCCCTTTGGTCAACCCAAAAGCCCCGAGAGTTTTATCTAAATCGCTCGGTCACCCCAAAATGCCCCAAGCTATATGATTAAGAAGCTTGGTCAAGTAAAGGCACCAAAGGCATCTACAAGCCCTTTGGTCAACCCAAAAGCCCCGAGAGGTTTTGTCTAAACCGCTCGGTCATCTCAAAAGGTCCCAAGCTATCTAATTAAGAAGCTTGGTCAAGAAAAGGCACCAAGGATTCCCAAAAATCGCTTGGTCAACCCAAAGGCTCCGAGAGTTCCTATAACTTCTCGGTCATCCCAAAAGGCTCCATGCCCTCTTGTTGAGAGTTTGGTCAACTAAAAGGTTCCAAATGCGGCTGTAAATCCTTTGGTCAAGTCAAAATGCTCCAAGGATTCCCAAAAATCTCTTGGTCAACCCAAAGGCTCCGAGAGTTCTTATAACTTCTCGGTCATCCCAAAAGGCTCCACATCCTCTTGTTGAGAGTTTGGTCAACTAAAAGGTTCCAAAGGCAGTTGTAAAACCTTTGGTCAAGTCAAAAGGCTCCAAGGATTTCTAAAATCACTTGGTCAACCCTAAAAATCTCCAAGGACATGTACTCGTCTTTTGGTCAAATATGAAAGCTCAAAAACTTATAAAAATCAAGAAAAATATATAAAAGTCCAATTTTTTTGTTTTTAAATCCAAAGACATTTGCATTTGCATTTTCATCTGCATTCACATCATCATATTGCATTTACGCATTTGTCATATGTTGCATTCCGCACTAGAGTGTAGTGTGTTTATCAAAGTTTTACAAAAAGTCACACGTTTGTATGACAATCATGCATCCTTGCATTTATCATAATTCATTGCATTCGTACACAATACCTGTTGTGGAGACCAATGTGTATTAAGTTTTCCTATCATTCAGCCATACCTAGTGGGTTCTTCAAATATTGTAGAAAGCTTGCTTTGCTGTTATAGACAAGACCATTAGTTGGGATAGTGCCTCAACATATCAGAATCACGTCACTATGAAAAACAATATAAAATCGTGCTAAGACGAGAAAGGATGAAAGCCGTGAAAGCAGTCTTAGGTCTCTAGAGAGATGGGTCTCATGACCTACTTATCTTGCAAATAGTCGGTCTAGAAAGGTGTACTTTGGCAAAAGGACAAGAATTTCCCCTATACATCCCAAAGTCACAAAAGTTAAATCCCAAGTTACAAAGTGCAAAAAAAATATACAAATTTCAAGTTCAAAACATAAAGTGACATAGTGAATCAAAAGCACTATAAAAATCCCTTGCTCAAAGAAAGTGATAACACGTGGACTAACAGTGATTTTTATCACTACATCTGAGCAAGTAAGAAGGGTGAGACCTTGAATCGCTGGATTGTACACCTTTTGAAAGCCATAGAGTGATCCCTGATCACAGCAATGGGTTGGAAGAGTCCCGCCTAGAATCGGATGGGTAGTTCTATTGGGTGATCCCCAAATGTAGCAATGGGTTGAAAGAGTCCCACTTGCATTTGGAGCGGTAGCCCTGATAAATTTACAATATGAGCTAGCTCTAGGTACTTAGGATTGTCTAGATGTATAAGTCTAATCAAAGCTAAAACAAGGATGATATGATCGTATGAGGAACCTTATCTCACATATGGGTTGAAAGAGTCTCGACCGACATGCGGGGTATGCTTACGATCTATCTAAAAATACTCACATGCACACACAGGGATTATGAATAGTTGGGTCTGTCACAGCAAAATCCTCATCCAATATAAGCATGGTATAGTTAGTCTGTGATTTTTGGAGAGGTCTACTAGGGTGTTTGAGTCTCAAGGAAAAACCCAAAAAGGTGCTCCAATAGCAACAAAATATCAAATATCATTAGACTGTAGAAATACGAGTCATTCATTAATCAAAATGTATTTTACAAAGTACAATCAAATATATAAGATAGATATCGCATGAAGATCAAAAATGATGTTTAGATGACCACTGATTATATAGTACAAAATGACATAATCATTCATTAAGCATCTTACCAATCCATTTCACTACATTTCATATATGGGTGATTAATTGATTAAGTTCTTGTAATGAGAATTATCAATTATTTTGCATGATTGTTATACATTATGTGGTGTCATATTTTGAAAATTGATATACACAGTTTACATTCATTCCTTATGTTTTAAGTTATTAAAGCATACAGGTTCATTTCCATTAGATTATGATTTTGTACATAATGCATTACCATACATTGCATAGCATATCATAAACTGCATAAAATATACGCATGCCCACAAAGCAAAAATAAATATGCGTTAAAAAAATAAGCATCGCATCCATCTACATACATCATATGTCGCACATCTAATCATCTAGATCATTGCATATCATCATCATAAAAAAGAGTAGCTATCTAGTGCATGACATCCATACATTGCATCATATAAACATAGCATTTAAATATGCATTGCATCCATGTGCATCAAATAAACATAAAATCAAAAATTAATAAATACACATTTACACATAATGAGCCATGAAAGATCATATCATATATATGTGTGTGTGTGTGTGTGTGTGTGTCCAAATGAGTACATAGGGAGTACAAAATGCCCGTAGGCTACAACTATGTAGGTCCTCGACCTTACACACAAAATGATACATCAAACTATAGTAGGCAAGTGCTAAAAAAATAGATCTAGGATGCTCCCCCTGTACTGGAGCTCTCGTTGCCTCCCTCTTCATTATGCTCTAGAGCTTGCTTTCTTGGATAACCTGGCACCTATGGTGGATCTTGCTGTGGATCCTGCCTGCCTCCAAACCCTAACACACCCAACACATGGGAAATTAGTAGCTATAGTAGGCTATTCCTTTGGCTAGAGGTCCCTGATGTCTGCCTTGGATCTCTAGCCCTAGCCTGTGACCTTGTTGTGTGCATGCTAGAGGACCTATGCGTCCTCTCAATCATGTGAGTCCTATGACTCGAGCTAGTTGTGGACTGCCCTGAAGTCCTAGATCTGGTACGCTATGACTCTATGGCAAAAGGATCCTCAGGAACCGATAGCCCCTACATCTCTATATAGCCAACCAGATGATCAATGCGGGCAAGCCAGGCTATGTGCATCTCATTGGTCCTCATGACCATATCGTGTAGTCATGTCACCTCAGCATTCAGATCCTACGTTGCTAGTGTACCTACTGCTGGTACTATAGGAGGCCCAATAATAGCCTAAGGAGGCCCCATAGTAGCTCCCCTCACTGCTCAAGCGACATCCTACTCTACCTCTACTATAGTCTGTTGCACCTGTGCCAACTCTAAGACAGTCTGTAGTCTCTGCACCTGGGCCTCTGTGTCAGTAGCTCGAGTCGTGAGGTCCTGTATCTGGCCCTGTGCCTCAGTCAGATGTCACTCCCTATCAGTAACCTTTGCCTCTATAGTGGTAATGGTAGTATCTCACTCCCACTACTACGTATGGAATCACAATATGACTCTACAAGTCAGCAACCTATGCTAGCAGTTGTCCCTCTATGCTTTTAGGAGGGACCTCACCCTCCTCTAGAGCATCCTCCTTAGGGTCGATCTTCGATAGGTCCTCACTGATGACCTCTATGCCCCAACTACCCTTAGTACGCTGGTGCACCCTGCACTCATCAAGATCTACCTCTATCGTTGCCTCTACTGGCTCTCGGTCCAAAGGCCCAGTATCGTGCCATCTAAAAAGAGACCACCACCCATCATAGTCAGGTGTGGTCCCAGTAGTCTCAACCCCTGAATATTGGAAGTCATCAAGTGCATCCCCTAGTGGTGGAGGAACTATTAGTGGGAGAACCCTCTCTAGAGCTAGTCATCTATACCTGAGGGACATATCTGGCAGGTCCTGCACCATGTCGAACTATCATAGGACGATAGAGAAAAAATGGTACTCTCTCACCTCTAGCTTACGCCATATGAGCCATCTATCTTGGTAGGCCCATCATAGCCACTCGTTTGCCTCTGAACATATAGGACAATCCATGTAGGGGTGCCATATGACATCCCCTGGCCCAAGTGCCATAAAATTGATGATATAATGTTGTGTATCCCTAGCATGAGCCCTGCTATGGACACCCTCCTCAGCACGAGGCTATCATGCGGTGTAGAACTGATGAGTGGCATCTAGGGTAGTGATGCGTAGAGGTAGGTCAAAAGGATGCTCGATTTGGATATGCTGCCACCCCCAGATATATAGCAAAAGGTTGTAGTTGATGCCCTTATGGCTCCGCTTCATGATCTGGTACAACTCTTGATAGAGCTGGCATAATAAAGTGCTCCCCTAGGCTAGCAGCAGTGGATCCTCTGTCGAGCTCTGAAACACCCTCCAAGTAGGGGCTAGCATGTTCTAGGGAATCCTCGTGCCTGAGGATTTTGGAAGGACAATCTAAATTATGAGGTGCATGAACAGGGCCTCTCAAGTAGAGAAGACGTCATCCCGGTACCAGTCCCCGATGTGCACCCCTCCATGATCTACATCATCTTGTGCGTCGGTGCTCTGATCATTGAAGATGGCAGCAAAGACGACATCCTTTATCATGTAGGCAGAGGAAATGATAGCCTCATCATCGATAGGGATCCTGAAGATCTTGTAGACATCCTCCAGTGTGACATTCATCTCACCAGGAGGTAGGTGAAATGTGTTGGTCCACGCATTCCAATTTCGAGCCAACGCAATAATATAGGTCTGATCTACCCTAATGGTGGGTAGATCCATGACATAACCAAACCTAAAATCTTGAAACCATGCTCAGTCATCATCTGATAAGGCCTTGTGGAGAGTCTTCATCAAGTCAGGCTCCTGCGCTCTAGACATCAACTTTTAAAAAGCAAAAAAAAACTTACTATAAGATAAATCTAGCTAAGCAGTGCTAAAAAAAAAAAACAACAACAAAAAACACAAGCAATTGCAACCTGTAACTGCAACTTGTGGTCCCCAATTTGCAAATTGGGGGCCGCAGTGGAAACCTGCGGTTCCCATTTTGCTAACTGGGAACCGTAGCTACCAGTTGTAGTTTAGGAGTGGCACCCATTTAGGGTACCCTCCTAGACCACTCATGCATAAAATTAAAATCCTAACCTAGCCTAAACTAGTGGGGTTCATTGTTGGCAGTTTAATGAGGTTTAATTTTTGCATTTATTAAGTGTGGTTTATTTTACTTCTATGGAGTGTGAAGTCTCAATTTTGAGTTACCTTGCCTGCACCCTGCCCCCAACTAGTAGACGGTTGATCAGGATCTACCATTAGGGAAGAATGAGGGTACAAGTTATTGAGTCTAACAGCGTTTCACATCAGGGAATGTCTTCTCTCTCAGAGCTCTCAAATTACTCAAGGTTGCAGGAAAATAATGACAAATTGCAAATAAAATTTCAATTTATAGGTTCTCCTAGTCTCTGCGGACCACAACTGACACCAACGGTCCGCAAACTAGGGTTTTCCGCCCACAGGTCTGACCTACGGTCCCCAAAATTTGGTAGTGGAAACCGTTGGATGTACCCGCGGTCCATAATTAGTAATAAATGTGCTAAAAACCCATTGTGGGAAGGTCTGAAAAGGTAAATTAATGACTCCCAGTGGACAAAAATCAAAATAAATGATCAAAATTGCAAATTTGGTGACATTAAAAGCACCAGGATTAATCCAATAAATACAAAATTCAACACAAAAAAATCAAACAAATGAAAAACCAAATGTGCCTCGTATTCAATGATTTATCCTATACACTTGGCAGTTGCAGAAACTTGTGATCCATGCAATCCGAAAAGATGAGTAGATCACAATAAGGACATTTGGGGCAAAATTCTCATTTCTTCTATGACATTTTTTAGCAAATCATCGACAATATGATTCAACACAAGTCTTCTTGAATTTGTATTATCTTGACTCTCTAAGATGACTATCATAGCCTGACTGCTCCATGGGAGAGAGATATGCAAATACTACTAAGTGTTGCAATCATAAGTTGAACTAGGCCTAGCCAAGGCATTAAACGTCTCAAATCTAAAGTTGTTCAAGATCATTCATTATGGTCAAGCGATTTCATCGCTTCAGATATTGTCATTACCCTCATCGACTCATCGCTTGAGGGGGTAGTCATAATTTTATGTCATAATCAAAATCAATAGAAGATCCCAAAGATCGTAGATCCCTTGATCTTGTCAAAATTGCATTCGTCCTTGTGAATCATTGCTAACAGCTATCATAAGCTTCCTCCTCTACTTGGGGCAAGTAGCAAATATGAAATTTTGTTTGTAGCTCTCATCCGTTGGCCATATAGGCCTAACTCCTATTGTAGCACCAAAGCTACCCGAATGTCTGATGACGAGTGCAAACTTTTCAAATGTAATCCTTCCCATGTTGGAAGCAATGATTCCAGGATGTGCTTCCTTTTGCTGGACCATGGGCATCAATTGTTGATCAGACTAATGATCATCATAGAGCCTTCGACATCGTTTTAGGAGGTCTATTTTGCTCAGCGTTGTTCAATCTCACAATGCATCTCAAAAGGGGCATCTTTAGACACCTAAAATACGTCATGCCAAGGTCAACTACTCATATGGACATGCTCCAAAACCATATGAAGGATATTGGATAGACTCCAAGATAGAGTAGTGGTTCTAACCACTCAATTTAGGCATTCTAGCCTAAGCAGTCTGAACCGCAGCCCAGACCTACGGTCTCTAGTCTAAATCATGGTTGACACCTACGGTCTCCAGTCTGGACCGTAGCTGTGACCTGTGGTTTGAAGTGGAGTTCAGTTAGGCCTTCCATCTAATCCAAATTGGTTGGAATGGCCAAGAGATATAGAAGGAGGCAGTCGAAGGATAGAAGATTCCAAAGGCTTCCATCCCACCTGACCTAACCAACCTTCTTGATCTTGGCTTCTCCATGAAGCTACCCCTAGCCCTAGGGGCATTCTATAAGTACCCCCCTTTTTCAATGGGAAGGAGAGGACTAAGGAGAGATAATTTGCATAGCAAAGCACTATCGAATTGTCGAGCAAACTAGTTGATCAAGAGAGCAGCGAAGCCTTGTCAAATTGCATAATGACCTTGTGCATTTGAGAGCCCCTTTGCTATCCATTCAACGATCAATTAGCCATGGATGCCCTAGGTGCCTAGGAGGATCAAGAAACACAAATTTGGGTAAACGAAGGCCCTTCATAGCGATTTGACCGCCAAATCTGTTAGAGGACGACAAAGGCAACCCTTGAACATCAATTCGGACAAGGAGGTCAAGCCCACTGCCCCTAATTCTAAGGGCAAACACATCAGAGTTCAAATCACGGCTGTCAGCCACGATTTATAGTGCAGACCGCCCCTCACAGCTGCGGTTTGCAATATGTTAGATGTCACCTTACTCAATCTACTTTTTACTGCATAAGTTAGTCAGATTAGTTATTTCATAGGTTAAGTTGCACTTTTAGAGAAAATTTGACCGTAGGAATTAGGTATTTTATGTGTTGTAGTGGTTATAAGTACATTGAATCTTTTTTGATGTTTTATTGCTTTCAATTTAATATTTGTTCAATGCATCACGTTTTTATTCATGCTTTGTATATTGTAGTGTAATTCTTGATACAATTAGAATAGCGTAGAACCTTTCTTTATGCTTTCTTGTTTCATTAGTTTGATAGCATTTACATGTATAATCCTTTAAAGGGCCTCATCACTAGAGGCTATCAATCTATATAATCATGCATTGTTGTTTCTTGTTCGTAGGGAGACAGGTGCAGAAAGGATCCTATATCATAATCCTTCCACATCACGAAGAAGGGGGTTAGCTCTACCCCAAGGCAGTTCATGTCACCTTGAGGGGAATTTTGATCACACCTACCCTTGAGAGGAAAATAATTACACACTCCTATTGTAATATTGTATCAAGATGATTATCCCTAAGAGGGATGTACTTGTAATTTAATTTTTATTTTGAATATAATGGAATAAAGTCTGTTTTATTGATTCATCTATTGTCAATTTCTTGTTCTTGTATCCATGTTATGCTTTTGTCAATTATTATCATAGGACATCAATAGGTGTGAGCCTTTTCGATGGTCACAGGGAGCTGATGGTAGAAAGGGTGTAACACAAACTTGCTGGTTGGAAAAGAGCTCTATTTGGTGAAATATATACTTAAGAGTATATCAATTTACTTTATGTCCTTGTTCAAGATGCCAGGTAAAATAATGCAAAAGATCGAGCAAGTTCAAAAGTCCTTATGGTCTGGATTAGAGAAGAATAGATTCCACTTAGTAGCATGGGATTAGATCTGCAGCAGAAGGAAGTTTGGAGATCTAGGTTTGAGAAGGATAGACCAAATAAATAAGGCCCTTGTTTCTAAACAGGTTTGACGTCTAACCTAGAATGAACAGGTTGATTGGGTTAATATATTTTTTTTGAATTTACATGGTGGAATCGGTAGCCGCCACGAATCTGGGCAGGCTATCTAGCTTTTATGGCCACCACAGTATTCTGCGTTGTTCACCCTAGAAGCCGCCACACAGATCTTCGCGCAGTCCGCCCCTATAACCACCATGCCACAATCATTTTAAACCTTTTATGCCGTTGAAAGCACCAGGAAAGGGACAAGTGTTCAGTTCGACGAGATTGGGTTAATATTATAAAAGCAAAATATATAATTAATGGAGAGGACTTCCTATCGCATGACGTCCCAAAATCTAGTTCAACCTTTTGATTTAGTCTACGTAATTATAGGAGCAACATTAGAAAGTAAGGAAGATAAAATATGGATAATGGCCATCTAATTGATTTTTGGTTAAATACCTGGTTGATGGACCAACCGTTGGCTTCACTCCTAAAATTAGCAGTGGTTGAAGACTTCCACAAATGTAGCTTTGGTTCTAAGTTTGAATGTTATATCGAAACTACAAATCATAGGAAGAGACGGAGAGTTTTATTTAGTACTGACTTATCTCTAGCAAATAAAGTGGCCCTTAAGAAGATCTTGGACCTCCTGAAGTTCCAAGTAATCAAATCTATTGATGAAGCTAATAATATTTTCTAGAAGGCAAAAAGTTCAGGAGTATTTCTATGAAATTGACATATTTCCTCCTAGAGGACCTTGGCCCCCCTTGGTTTTCGAGCATATTGGTTTTGCGAAAGGGATTAACCTTTAAGGTAAATGTTTTTCTATGGCTTGTTATACAGAATAAAAACTTGACCATAGATCATATACAGAATGTTTTTTAGTTTGGTTGGTGCCTATTGGGTATGCCTCTTTCAAATGTTTGATCTTTTATACCAGTGGGACCCTCCCTTATTTTCTCCCCGACTTCATCTGTTCTAGATATTTAGCTTGGCTCACATCATGTGGTGTATATGGAAGGAAAGAAATTTGAGGGCTTTTAAAAATGAAGTCAATTTAGCACTCTTTATCTATGCCAAGAGCATTGCAATAGTAGTGGAGAATGTCTCTGCCATTTATTTTGACTCAGGTTTCTCTACTAGGGAATTAGCTTTGGAGCATGCTCTAGGGTTTAAAACTTTTTTGAGGTCTATTACCCATTTGGATTCGAGTGGGAGAAGATAGGTTTCTTGGGAACTACCTACTACAGGCTGGATTAAACTCAATTTCGATGGGTCCTCCAAGGGTAACCTAGTAGAGGCAGGCGTATGTTTTATAACAACAAAGTAAACTCCTTCTCACCTTTATTAAGAAGCTAGGACCTCAATCGAGTCATTTTGTTGAAGCTCGTGCTCTCTTCCAAGGGATCTCTTTGTTGAGTGGCTTCGATCAGAGTAAGGTCATCATTGAGGGTGATTCCCTTAATATCATAAATCTAGTGAAATATTCTCAAAATCCTAGTCCTTTTGTCGCTAATATATTTTTTGAGGCAAAAATAATCCTTTAGGTCTTTGAGGATGTAGTTGTCAAGCATGTGTACAAGGAAGGTAATAAATCAGTTGATTTCTTGGCAAATTTTGGGTTGAGCCAAGATGGTCTAACCATTTGGAGAGAGGATTTTTTGTTAGGTATCAATGATTCAGAGACTAGAGGTATCTCTGCTAAGCTGGGGATAGGCGGGTCATCTTTTGGAGGGCCCAATAAGGACAACCCAGACATTTGCGAACAGTAAAGGTCGAGGGCCTGTTTTTTGATGGGTCTTTCTAAGTTTTTTTGTTTTTATTTTGATTATTTTTTGTGCATGGATGCTCCCTACGTCATTAGTTCAAGAGAATCCATATGTATTAAAAATGTTAACTTGGAGGCAATATGACTTTGATCTAACAATATATGTTTATAAGTTTTAGGGTATAATCATTATTACCTCTTAGGTTCTACATAGATGTTTATAAGATTTAGGGTATAATCAATTTAATTAAATTATATAATTCTTTGAGAGGCTTCAAATTTCTACAATGACATATACAAATTATTTCATTAAAATAAATAAAACTAAAAATCTTGTAATACTTGGTAGGCCAATATAACCTATGAACAACAATACTTTATTATCAAATATAATATATTTTTCTTTAATAAGATACATAGAGGAGTTGATTACAGTCACACTGTTTTTAGTAATTGACAAGTGCAGGGTTCAAACCACATGGGTTGCTCCCAACAAGCCTATTCCAACTCATTGTTGTTGACCCGACATGAGAGGGAGACCACTAATCACTCGGGATTCGTACTACCGTCATCAATCTAGTGTGTGGTTGCTCAAGATTCAACTGTCATTATCAGTATAGCGTGTGATCGCTCAAGATTCGTATTGTCGTTGTCGGTCTAGTGCTCCCTCAAAGGATTCAGAGTAGACTACTACCTTTACAAATTGGCACCTCCAAGGTTTGAACCCAAGTCTCTTCTTGGTAAGTGCCTAGCTAGACAAGCAACTACCAATCCACCTAGTCCTTGGGGGCAATATAATATGTTATTTTACTTGTTCCTTTGAAAAGAACCAAAACTTACGTTGAAGCATTATTATATCTTTTTGAAGAATTAATCTTATATTACTAATTATTACTAATCTTATTGATAAATTTATCTTAGTTTCTTTATATTTATGTTTTCAAATAATTTATACATAAAACCTACTATTAATATATCAACATAATTAAATTTCTAATGGGGAAAACACAACGGTTCAGGATTTGGCTCTTCTTCGTGAGGTCTAAGGTTCAAACCATGGCATGTGTGTGAGGGGGTTGGTGTGTGGTGGCTGCATGTTAAAGTCCCTATTGATAAGCATAGCTCTCAACTTTACATGGATCATGGTTGGGAGAAAACTGCTCAACCCTATGCATTGGTTGCAGGGGTTTCTTACGCTAACCAAATAAAATATATATATAACTTCGACATAATTATCTTTAATAAATAACTTCAAATTACAAGAGTTTTTTATTTAATAGATATATTTAATAACATTAAATATTTAGAAATGATGGTAAATGGTATGTTTAGAATCGTGCATATAATCGTCGATGTTTCAAGTGTTTCATCTTTGTTACCTTTGTTCGAATCACAAAAAGGTTCCATATTACTATGCCTCGAGAAGTAGAAGTGTGGCCTCAATTGTGTCATCCATTATACTTTGCCTTCAATAACAATAAAATAAATTAAAATTCATAGCAAAACTTTTTTTTTAAATGGGTTATATGGATTGAAACGACCCCACCAATATTACATCATCACCCCATAGTGGTATTACAACAAAGTTTAGATATTATCCATGTAGCATTTGGAAAGATTTGAACTTGGATCTCCTCCTTAAAATATTGAGAAATCTAACTATAAAGATTAAGATCAAACTACTACCTTTGCAAATATTGAGAAATCTAACTCTAAAGATTCAGATCAAACTACTCCCTTTGCAAACAAGCTATCCCCAAGGTTTGAACTTGGGTGTCTTCTTGGTAAGTGCTTGGCCAAACAAACACTTACCAATCTACCTAGCCCTCGTGGCTTAAATTTTTAAGTTATAAAGAAACTTTGAGACCCGCCCTTAGGTGGTTGACAGTACATACCACTATCTAGAGGGAAGCCACAAGAGAATTTTTTGTGTTTTCCTTTGCATCGTAGAGGTTTGAACCGTGGACCTCTCGTTCAACGGGGCCATGCTTGTCTAATCGTGGACCTCCCGTTCAACGGGGCCATGCTTGTCTTCGAACCGTGAACCTCTTGTTCAACGGGACCAGGCTTGCCTTCTCCACATACACTACAAAGACAAACTTTATATATATATATATAATTATTATTAAAATTATATTATTAATATTCACCAAGCTTGAACCCTAAACCTCTTTTAAAGGATTGGAGGAACTTGTCAGTCAGATACCTCGTGTGGATATATATATATCGGATAATAAAAAAATAACCTGGTTAACATGAGGGGTTCACCCAAATGAAACAAGCCTCGTGAAATGAAAAGCCCTAGCCCCAAAGAATATGGGGAACGGACCAGTATATGTAATTATTATTATTTTAATTTTTTTTTATTTGGTTTTATATATAATTATTATTATTATATTATTAATATTTTAACTTATCTTATGTTTTTTTAATATTACCATATATATATATATATATATATATATATATATATATATATATATATATATATATATATATATATATATATATCACCAAGTATTATGACTGGCAA
Source organism: Wollemia nobilis (assembly GCA_028583015.1). Lineage (NCBI taxonomy): Eukaryota > Viridiplantae > Streptophyta > Pinopsida > Araucariales > Araucariaceae > Wollemia > Wollemia nobilis. Next base: position 4,054,395 of record JAQPPZ010001870.1, read on the forward strand.
GTTTTTTCAATCTTTTAAAAGAGGTACATGTTCAAGCTTGACGACCTGTGCCGAACTGAAGGATTTACCAGAATGAAACAGACCTAAAACGAAAAGTCCTAACCCCAAAGAATACGAGAACTGTTGTCTTTAACAATTTTTTAAAAATAATATAGATGTGACCAACCCTCTTATATAACCAAAAAAAATAGAATACCTCACTGGCTTTCTCTTCAAAATCTATAGATGTAATACACTTTGATTTAATACTATATGCCTCAAACATCTCAAAAGTATTTTTTTTTTTTATATATAAAAGTTTATAACAACGACTATTTTTAAACATCTCAAAAGTTATTAAACAATGTGGTTTGTTTATTTTTTATTTTTTATTTTTTAAACACGTACCCAGCTGTTGTTTTCCATGTTATTATTTTCATACTTTTTCCACACGTTTTTGAATAAGGTACATATGGTCTACAAAGTTTTTTTGGAATTTATATCTTGTACTATCAACTTGGAAAGAAGGTGTCGTAGTTGGAAGGGTATTTATTTTTTAAGTAATAGTTTTTAAGAGTTAGATAAATTGGTAGTTGTTTGTTTGATCAAGCATTTACTAAGAAAAGATTTAGTTTTAAATTTGGGACATGCCTGTTGTAAAAGTAATAGTTTGATTTGAATCCTCTGAGTACAGGTTAGGGTAACAATAACGAGGTTCCCTTCACGACGGGTCAATTATAACAAGGTGGTATAGGCTTGTTAGGAGCAGCCCATGTGGTTTGAACCATGTAATTAACAATTACTAAAACATAATGTAGACTAAACAACTCCCTTATATATCCTAGAAAATTTATCATATATATTTTAAATGGTGGTATAGGTTTGTTAGGTAAGAGCAGCCCATATGATTTGAACCCTGAAATTAACAATTACTAAAACATAATGTAGACTAACCAACTCCCTTATATATCCTAAAAAATCTATCATATATTTTAAATAATAATAATAAAGGAGGGAAAAAAACTTTTAAGTTGAGTGAACATGATTTAAGAGTGATATAATTTTCTTATGGGCTATGCATGCAAAAGCACAAACAAACTCATAATGATCGTTGCTTAAGTCACTTTCAATTTAAAGTTGGATTTAAATTTAAATCATTAAGTAATGTTTTGATTTGTAAAGGAATTTTATGTGTTTTAATTGGGATACTGTCATAATAAAAATACATTAAACTTAAAAAAAAACTAATTTATAAAAAAATAACTTTAATATACTTAAAATTTTCAACCTGCTTAAAATATAGAATTCCATATATGGAGCAGAGACTCCCGATGCTACTTCAACTAAACGTCAAATTCAACTAAACGTCAAAGGGGGTGTTTGCAATTTGCTACACCCAAGGTTATAGATTTTTGTTCCCCTATCAAAAAGTACACCAAAATTAATAGACAATTGAAAATTTACAGTAGAGATGCGCACGGTCGCCAATGCACAAGAATCGAGGAGGTTAAAAGGCACACTCATGAATCATCATTTTCATCAACTAGATAAAAGGTCAAAAAAATTAACATTTACCAAACCATCTTCACACACGATGTTATTTTATTAGTGTATTTTTATACAATAAAAAATATTTTAATATTATGTTTTAATTTTTTAAAAACAATTAAATTTAATTTATTTATTTGAATTTAAGTTTAAATTTTAATATAAAAAAATAAAAAATAAAAAATTATGTTCTTATTTAAAAAAAAAATCATATTCTTAATTCAAAATATAAAAAATATCAATTACAATCTCCATTTTAAAAACATAAACAAAAATTTAAATCTCATTTAATAAAAATACATAAATAAATAACATTAATTTAATTAATTAGATTTCACCTTTTAAAAGGTGCCAATTGGCAAACATAAAATAATAGGCAGCACACCTCCCCATGCCATCGCTACCGAACAACCGGTGTACCAAATGACCTTTCGCCCCGCTCCCTAGCTCTCGCGAGTTGGTCTTAAAACTAAAAATAGAATCCTGATTCAACCACTCTAGTTGAATTTGAATATTTTTTTTATTTTTTCTATTTTTTAATATATACACTTACGTATTCTATTGTTTGAATTTATGTCTTTTATGAAAATTTAAAGTTATCACAAACGAAAGTGTAAAGTCTTTTATAAAAGTAAAGTTAAAATATTTTTATACTCTTTAATTTTTTTATTTTTACATGAGAAGATATATATAAATGATATTTTATTTAAAAACTTATCAAGTAAAAATTTAAATTAAAAATATGCTCTTAATTACTGTTATTATAACATTTTTAAAATGATATGAATACTATAATATATATTTTTATATTTTATGAAAACTAAATAATAATTTTTTTTTTTTTGTTACTGTGAGAAACTCTTATTACCAACACACAGGGTTGAGCAGTTCGCACGTAGCGTTTTTCAATTAAATTAAGAAATGACAATTTAAGTCTTATGGCCACTTTTATTCTCTTTCAATGTAATTTACTCAAATTAAATTTTCTTAATTTCAAATTTTAACTTCTTCATTCAAATAAAGATAGACTAGAGATGAAATGGATAGTTTCTTTATAAACACAAGATATCTTCGTTTTTTATCCTAGGTTATAACATTGTGATAAAGAGTTTATGTTGCATTTAGTTGTGCATTAATGCATTAGATCTAAGGGATGATATCAGTACAAACCTTATAGATGTTATAAGTCTTTTGCATGTTTCTTATAAGTGTCTAAGATTTTCTATAATGGTAGTTGTATTTTTATATATCTCACTCTTAATAATGGTTTCCATATACATCCTAACACATCAACATATCTCTTATATGTATACTCACTCATAATACCTATATTTATATGTGGAAAATTATAGAAGTGAATCTTGTGCCTTTTCTGTTTCTATGATAGTAGAAGATCGTCTTAATCCTTTCAACTCTATTATACCTAAAACCTTAACTTGTATATCAACAACATCTAATATACCCACTAATATGTGTGAGGAGTCATATGAGCATAGCCCTAGAGAGGGTGTTCCATTGTTTTCTCGGTTTAATGATGCTTTATTAGTTATCTCAATATTTAACCCTAATATTCCTCCATTAGTTGTTTCAAATTTTAACCTAGTGCTCCTTTATTAGTCATTTCAACCTCTAACCCTAATACTTTATTATCAACCATTTTAGCTTCTCCTCTTATAAGATAATTTCTTACAAACCTTAATGGACAAATAATTTGTAATCTCGTGGACCATGAGCCTAATAGCTAATAACAACTACTTTACTATAGTAAATGCAACTCCTAGAAAATAAATTAACAATCTAGTAAAATATAAGAGACATGGAGAGTGACAACAACATTTATTGATGGGATCAATCTTTAATGAACTAGCTTTTGAAGAGGATATTAATTAAATAGAGGCTATATTTATCATCTTTCTAATGATTTGTTGAACACTATTATTGAATTTCAAAAATCTAATTATTCTATTCTTTATTGAAGAGAGATTCTATAAAGTATAATTTCTTTGAATGGATGAAGTTTAATTAAAAAATAATGGTACCTACTAAAATCCAATTGTGGCTTAGAAGAGGGATAAATTTCATGTCAATTTACAACCCTTGAGGCTACACAAGTCACATGACAATAAGGTACACAAATTGTCTATGGATTATCACCAACCCTTATCCTTTGAATTCCACCTTGAAGGAAGATCTATCTTGCTCCAAATATCTAATTTGGGTTAAGTTCTTATTCTTTTCACCTTGATTTGTGACTATAACTATGATTTAAAACAACATAGTTGGGTTGAGTTAATAGATATAAAAATAAGCATAAAAAAGTTTCTAGCTTTTGATTTCAAGGATCTACGTCAACATGGATATTGTATAGTTCCTATTGAACATTATGATTTCAATACAATTGGTCTATGATTTACTTTAATAAACCTAAAGTATTTTCTATTTAGGGAAGAGGGAAATCTTCTTAGGTATTGTCCACATCATAAAGCTAGAGTCTCAAATCCAATTGTTGATGTGATTATTAGGGTATGACTCAAACCTTGCTAAAATGCTATTGATGAACATAAAATTATCATTAATTTTGTACCCTTTCAATTGATATCTAGCCCTAATATATAGAAAAATCCTTTTAGAATAATTTCTAATATTTGAGATTGGATTTCACCTATATATATTTGTACCATATTTGGTTTATGGATTTTATTATGAAAATTCTTTAACCATTTGATTGCGATACCTCTAATCTAGTAAATAACATTGCTTAGTGTTTTGTGCATGTCACTTCTTCTAATTATATAGTATTTTCTTTGTATTGAAGATAATTAATTATAATATATTATTTATTGATGTTATAGGTTAATACAAGAGAGGGAATATTCTATAGGTAATCGTCTTGGTTACAACTACCTTCAACACCTAATCCTAATATAAAAAATTTATAATTTTTCCCTTATTACATCAATGTGAAAGTAGAAAATAATTTTAAAGACTAAATGATGAACCTAGACACACACAAAAGTTCATACAACACTTCAAAAATCATGGATTAGGACACACTCAATCCATGACTGAACAAGAACATGCCTAGTTGTTTAACATATGACAAAGGATAAGAAAAAATACAATTATTCATGGTTCTACATCAAATATGGATAGGTATACACACACTATTCAACATGATGGTTGTAGATAGGGATAAATACAACCATCTACAACACCTCTATGATTAGGGAGACACTTAGCCAATAATAGGTACATCTTTAGCTTAGGGACATACACTATTATTCATAAGTACATTCTTTGTTTCAATATAAAAAAAATATTCCTCATCACTATCCTCAAGAGGAGGCTTTTTATTATCACTTTCACTATCACCAGTAACCACTTTACCTTGTCTTCAGTTTTCCTTCGATGAGATCCATTGCTTGTTGAATATAGTTAATTATAACATGACCTCTTTTTTTGAAATAAATATACATGAATCTATTCTTTGACATTTGCTTTACCTTCGAGGATGACTAATTGGCTCCAAAGATAACATTAAGGTTATTTTTCATCAACAATGCAATTTCTTATACACACTTATATACTCTTAGTTATTGTTTGAATTTATGTCTTATATGAAATTTTAAAGTTATATTATTGTGTTATCTCATTTTACAATGAAAGTGTAAATCCTTGAAGGCAGATGAGCATTGCAGAGAAGGTGGATGCATGGCCAAGTTGTAAAGCATATTTTTGAAGCACTGTGCTATAGTAGTTAAGTTGTGAAGCATATTGGTGTAGTTTTTTGGTTTTATAGGAGCATTGTAGAGGAGGCAGATGAGCGTTATAGAGAAGGTGGATGTCTGACCAAGTTGTAAAGTGGATATGTGAAGCATTGTGCTATAGTAGTTAGGTTGTGAAGCAGATCGATGCAGTTTTTTAGGTTTTAGAGGAGCGTTACAAAGGAGGCAGATGAGCGTTGCAAAGAAGGTGGATGTCTGGCCAAGTTGTAAAGTGTATTAATGAAGTATTGTGCTACAATAGTTATTTTGTGAAGCAGATCAATGCATTTTTTTAGGTTTCAGAGGAGCGTTGTAGAGGAGGCAAATAAGCGTTGCAGAGAAGGTGGATGCCTGATCAGGAAACTTTGACCCCATTGTTGAAGAAGCTAAGTCTATGAAGGTAGATCTATTTGACTCTCATAACCCCTCCTTTTCATTTGAATGGGAGGAGTGGGATCCTGGTAAGCTCAAATGTGGGACAAGTAGAACCTGCTGGAAGTACCCAATCCCCCTAGTGCACCTTTGTGTACAAAAGTGGTCATTGGAATAAATGGAGAATCTAAAACCATCTTTGACATTTCTCTTATGTCGAACCGGATACATATCCTCGATAGCTTGATTGATAATATACTAAAATATGGATTGTGGAATCTTGTGGAAAAATTCCAAGGTAGAAGGCCAAATATTGATACTTTGAGGAGATGGGCTTTGACAAGATGGAGATCTGTCGATTCTCTTAAAATTATGGCCATCCCAAGAAATTTCTTCCTTATTAGGCTCAACTTTGAGGAGGATTCCAAGCGAATCTTGGAAGGGGGTCCATGATTTTTTGGCAAATGAGGTTTATTTTTGCGTAAATAGGACCTAGATTTTAATCCCCTAATGTAGAGCATTAATATTGTCACACTATGGGTTAAGCTACCATACTTCCCACTTCATCTCTGGCATGAGAGCATCTTCCAAGCTATTTCTAAGATAATCGGGGATTTGATTTTCTTCGATCAAATTACCAGTTTCAAATCTCAAATACTCTATGTTAGAATGTGTGTGATGGAAGATATCAAGAAGGATCTGCCAAGCTCTATTGAGTTGTTTTCTAACCTTGGCACCTGGGTTCACCCCAAGTTTGCCAGGAGTGTGGTAAGGGAGAGCACCATAATATCATATGCACCCTACATCCTAAAGCTCTAAGTACTTCAGCAAGTTGTAATAAAAATAGTAAGAAGCTCAGTGAAAAGTGGGTGCCTAAGTAAAACCCTCAAAAATTGAAAGGAAAAGATCCGATTTTTATTTCTTAAGTTGGTCTTAGTGAGGAATTACAGGAGGAAGTCCTTCTTTCATAAAACATGTTTGATGGAGAGGAGGAGTTGAATAGGGTTCCTGTGAAGAGAAGGAAAGTGAGCCTCGTAGTGGGGGATATTGTTCAACTTCCTAAATTTTTGGAGAGTGGAGAAGAGGTAAGTCCCTTTGATTGTCTTGACATGGATGATCCAACTCTTCAACAGTTAATGGAAAGCTCTCTAGCCTCTTAAAAACCTATTTTTGAGAAAGGCTCTCCAGGTCTGGAGACCATAAGTCATTAGAAAGCTGGTATTTATGTAGGGGTCAAAAGGAAAGTGGGGAGACCTAGCAAAAGAGTGCTCAAGAAAAGGGATATTGACTTTGAAATTGCTAACGATGTAAAACCTCTTCTAACGGATAGTTTTGAGGATCTGCATCTTGGAGAGAATGAGGTTGTTCCAATAATGGAGACTTGGAACAAATGTGTTTAGGAGTGTGGCCTAAAAAAGGATTTATTTATTTTTGGGGTCAAAAAAAAGGTTGGCAGACCTCCCAAGACCTCGCTGAGACAGGCTTACAACAAGTGATTTTTGGTTGTTTTTGTTTTTGTTGTTTGTCAGGCCAAATGTTGTTGTTTTAGATCTGCTCCAGTTTTAAATGGGATTCTTGGCTCTCTGGTTCTTTGAGCACCCCTAGGTTTTAGTGGTGAGGTTTGGTTCCCAAATTTAAGGCCCTAGTGGTGGGTGGGATCTTCAAATTTTGAACTTTGAATTTGAATGCAGCTCTGGGTGGGATTTTCAAATTCTAATTTTAAATATCGAATTTGAATGTTGTTTTAGATTTGGATTTCTCCTATGTTTGTCCCTTTTGCTAGTTGGCTATTTTATCGTGATAATCTCTTGTATTTGCTTGATAAAAATCTGCAACTTATTTTCTAGGAGGTTGCTTCATTGGATTTTTGGGTTGGATTCGTGGAATCCAACTTAGTTTTTCTTGATATATTATTGTTAGATCTAATATTTGGGGGTGCCTTTCCAAATCCTATTTGTAATAGGTTCGGGGACCCTTTAAAAACTCCTTATACTACCAACAAAAAAAGAAAGAAAGTGCAAATCCTTTATAAAAAAATATTATTGTAAAGTTAAAATATTTTTACACTCTTTAATTTTTATATACATGGATTTTTGTATTTTCACATGAGAAGATATATATAAATGATGTTTTATTTAAAAAATTACCAAGTAAAAATTCAAATTAACAATATGCTCTTAATTATTGGCCTTATAACATTTTTTAAAGTGATGAATACTATAACATTTTTTTTATATTTTAAGAGAACTAAAAAATAATTGATTAGCATGGGGTATGTTGGTATACCTAGTGTTTATCATAAGTTAATTAAATTAAGAAATGACAATTTAAGTCTTACGACAACTTTTATTCTCTCTCAGTGTAATTGACTTAAATTAAATTTTCTTAATTTCAATTTTTAACTTCTCCATTCAAATAAAGATAGACTAGAGATGAAATGGATAGTTTCTTTATAAACACAAGATATCTTCTTTCTTGTCTCAGGTTATAACATTGTGATAAAGAGTCTATGTTGCATTTAGTTGTGCATTAATGCATTATATCTAAGGAATTATATCAATTCAAACCTTATATATGTTATAAGTCTTTTGCATGTTTATTATAAATGTCTAAGGTTTTCTAAAATGGTAGTTGTCTTTTTATATATCTCACTCCTAATAATGGTTTCCACATACATGCTAACACATCAACATATCTCTTATTTTTATACTTACTCATAATACCTATATTTATATGTGGAAAATTTTAGAAGTGAATCTTGTGCCTTTTCCATTTCTATGATAGTAGAAGATCATCTTAATCCTTTCATATCCATTATGCCTAAAATATTAACTTGTATATCAACAAATGAAGAGCAAAAATGATCAACATCAATAATAGTAATGAAACAAAGCAAATAATAATTATATGCACATAAAATGAATAACATTATTTATTATCAAATGATGGAGCCTTGATCTCCACTTTGTACATAGATATGCCCCAAATAAGGGGTTACAAAACAATATTTGCTTTGATACAATGATTTACAATAGAAGGGATAAAACCCTCGATCAAACAATGGTGGTGTCTTCGGATATTCTTCGCTCCAAACAAGGGTAAGTGGGCTTGTGTATCCCTACAGGGCCACTATAAGATGCAACAGTCATCAATAGAAATATCTCTTGCACCTGCATACAAATCACAACATAAAATAAATTAATAATACCTACAAGGGCTCCATTGTGTGAGGCCCTCTATAAAATAGATCTACAAACCCTAAGTGCAATATTGATGAAATGTAAACTAAATGCAATAAAACATAAATAATAAAAATAACAACCTTGTCAAATACCTAAAATCTCTTGATCACACTTTTGCTGGTTCGATCTAATGACGTGCGAATACCCATAAGTGTTTGGGGACTCAGTGGATGCGACATGATGTGTGGTGGACTTCTTGGAGTGTTCAAGGATGGTTGTGGATGCCTTGTAGTATTTTGAAAACACTCTACAACACTCGAGGAACACCTTGAAGTGTTTATGGGTTGTGGGGGATGCTTTATGGAATCTAGATCTGGTTCGTAGATGTCACAGAGGTCGAACGACGGTATGACGGTGGTGAACAACGGATATGGCGAATGCAAGGAGGGAATGTGGTAACATAATGCTAGGGCTCACAAGATGATGGATGATCAACCTTTCAAATGCTTCCAAACTTTCATTCACAAAAAATGAATGATATTTTGATGATTACCCTTAATTCATGTTAGGGTTTCGATGATACCAATGGGCGGTCAAGATTAAAACATGATGAATGGTTGTGATTGTGATTTGATAAGTTACATAGATCATGTTAATTGAGTGGCCAAGATTAAGATGTGATGGGCGGCTAATATTTATTCATATATATAATATTTATATTTAAATATATAAATAAATAATGAATAGATGTGATTTGATGGCAGGTGGATGACAAGTGGCTAAGATTTGGTGTCTACAACATCTAATGTATCCGGTAATTTGTGTGAGGATTCAAATGAGCATAGAAATAGAGAGGATGTTCCATTGGTTTCTAGTTTTAATGATGCTTTATTAGTTATATCAATATTTAACCCTTATATTCCTCTATTAGTTGTTTCAAATTTTAACCTAATGCTCCTTCATTAGTCATTTCAACCTCTAATCCTAATACTTTATTATCAACCATTTTAGCTTCTTCTCTTATATGATAGTTTCTTATAGACCTTAATGGACAACTAATTTGTAAGCTTGTGGACAATGAGCCTAATAGCTAATAACAACTACTTTGCTATAGTGAATGCAACTCCTAGAATACAAATTAACAATCTAGCAAAATACAAGAAACGTGGAGAGTGACAACAAAATTGATTGATGGGATCAATCATTAATGAACTAGATTTTTAAGAGATTATGAATTAAATAGAGGATCTATTTATCATCTTTCTAATGATTTGTTGAACACTATTATTGAATTCAAAAATCTAATTATTCTATTCTTTATTGAAGAGAGATTCTATAAATCATAATTTCTTTGAATGGATGAAGTTTAATTAGAAAAATAAATGGTGCCTACTAAAATCCAATTGTGGCTTAGAAGAGAGATATATTTCATGTCAATTTACAACCCTTGAGGCTACACAAGTCACATGATAATAAGGTACACAAATTGTTTATGGATTATCACCAACCCTCATCCTTTGAATTACACCTTGAAGGAAGATCTATCTTGCTCCAAATATCTAATGTGGGTTAATTTCCTATTCTTTTAACCTTTATTTGTGACTATAACTATGATTTAAAATAACATAGTTGGGTTGAGTTAACCGATATAAAAATAAGCATCAAAAAGTTTCTAGATTTTGATTTAAAGGATCTACGTCAACATGGACATTGTATAGTTCCTATTGAACATTAGGATTTCAATATAATTAGCCTATGATCTACTTTAATAAACCTAACATATTTTCTAATTAGGGAAGAGGGAAATCTTCGTAGGTATTGTCCACATCATAAATCTAGAGTCTCAAATAAATTTTTTGATATGATTATTAGGGTATGACTCAAACCTTGGCTAAAATGCTATTGATGAACATAAAATTATCATTAATTTTGCACCCTTTCAATTGATTTCTAACCCTAATATATAGAAAAATCATTTTGGAATAATTTCTAATATTTGACATTGTATTTCACCTAAATATATTTGTACCATTTTTTGTTTGTGGATTTTATTATGGAAATCCCTCAACCATTTATTTGTGATACCTCTAATCTTGTAAATGACATTGTTTAGTGTTTTGTGCATGCCACTTCTTCTAATTTATAGTTTTTTCTTTGTATTGAAGAAAATTAATTATAATATATAATTTATTGATGTTATAGGTTAATAAAAGAGATGGAATATTCTATAAGTAATCGTCTTGGTTACAACTACCTTCAATCACCTAATCATAATATAAAAAATTTATAATTTTCCCCTTATTATATCGATGTGAAAGTAGACACAATAATTTTAAAGACTAGATGATGAACTTGAACACACATAAAAGTTCATCCAACACTTCAAAAATCATGGATTAGGACACACTCAATCCATGAATAAACAAGAACACACCCAATTGTTTAACATATGATCAAGGATAAGAAAAAACACAATTATTCATGGTCCTACATCAAATATGGATAGGGACACACACTATTCAACATCAAGGTTGTAGATAGGTACAAACACAACCATCTACAACACCTCTATGATTAGGGATACACTTAGCCAATCATAGGTACATATTTAGCTTAGGGACATACACTACTATTTATAACTACATTCTTTGTTTTAATGTAAAAACATATTCCTCATCACTATCCTCAAGAGGAGGCTCTTTATTATAACTTTCACTATCACCAGTAACCACTTTACCTTGTCTTCAATTTTTCTTTGATGAGATCCATTGCTTGTTGAGTATAGTTAATTATAACATGACCTCTTTGTTTGAAATAAATATACATGAATCTATTCTTTGAAATTTGATTTGCCTTCGAGGATGACTAACTGACTCCAGAGATAACATTAAGGTTATTTTTAATCCACAATGCAATTTCTTCTATATGCGCATCTTGTTTCTTAATTCAATTTTCTTCATTAATTAATGAAGAAATTATAACTTCTAATATAGGATTAATCTTGTTCAATGTGAATAATGTACTAATATAACTAGCAGGCATGTTATTTAGCAAGACAACTTTGGTATCATCATTGTCCATTGTAGCATTAATCCCTACAAGCTTGTTCAAAAGAGGATAAATTTTGCTTATATGTTGAACTGCATTTTCACCTTCTTACATCTTCCATCCAAATAGTTATTACTTAATAACCATATTTGAACTTGAAGCTTGTGATCTAAATAAAGCATTGAGTCCATCCCAAAACTTTCTTACAATATTTCAAAATGGTTTATGTGATGTAGATAGGCATCAAAGAGTCTAATTCCAATAAGATCCCTTAATTTTTTATCTTTCTAGTCCATTTTATTACTTCATCTATGCCCATTAGCTTTGATAAATCGATGAAATCCCATAGATTTTTTTATTGACACTAATTGAAGCTTGACTTTCCAACTATGAAAGTCTTATCATTCAAATATCTCAATAAGACTTGTTCTCCATATAGGCTTCAAATGCTTCTCCCTACTAGTTAAAACAAATTAGCAACATCAGGTTTAGGACCATATTTACAATTATCATATATATGCCTATACTCGTAAAACAAACTATGCCTCAAATTGCAAGAAAGCAATAGAGTCTTATTTGACATAAAAGTAGGTGTGAGGGATTATGATATATTTTGCCAAGAAAAATCCTATAATGACTATTCTCAAATATTATTTCAAATTTCAAGGTATTAAAGAATTTGGATAAATTTCCTTTGTTTCACCTACATTCATCAAACATAAAAAAACAAAAATATTTTTGAAGGCTTAAAATAAGTCTCAATTAATTCATGTGGGATAATTGAAATATGTCTTCAAAAAATGAGCATGATCAAGCAATCAACAAGTGCATGGGTATTGAACTATCACATCAATCAAATGGTCAACAAGATTCCACTTTGAATCAAACATTGGCAAATATCATGTCAATTATCCCCCCCAAAAAATTACACACGTAGATGACAAGAAGCTTCCTTAATGAACAATTTTATGATTATTAGTTTAAAATATCTCTAAGTCTAATCCCATGATTTATATGGGATATATACTCTCTCTAAAATGTGAATATAAGATAGGAAAAATAACAAGAACATGCATTTTCCAAGTCAAATTGTTCGTCAAACTACTTTTCATCATTGATCTTGAATCGAATGGTCATAGATTGCATGCAAATAAAAAAATATTTGAATAAAATCCTAGTGCTTCTTCAAATAAATGGATCTAATTATTGATAGGGTTTAAATTTGTATATACCTTCTCTTCATGTATAAATTAGATGGTTTGGATTGCTCATTTTTAATTGCTTCCTCACATACTCCTCAGAATGATGTTCTTTGTATGCATAGAAATGATATTTATGTACTCCTTAGAATGGCATCCTTTACATGCATAGCAATGACATTCCTTATTTCCTCCTAGTTTGTATGTGATAAAAATTCTTCCCTGCTCATTTAGACAATGCCTAGACTTTTCTATGTATATAGATACATATATTTATTAAATTATTATATATTTTTTTGGATGGCAAAATGGATGTTATGCTAGACCAACAGTGCCCCTGATTAAGGCAGCAAAATTTAGTGGATTAACAATTATCCAAACTGACCGAATGATGATTAATACAACAAGTGACATGAATGGATGCAAATGATATGAATGCATAAATGCAATGTATAATAAAATGAGTGTGGAATGTATACATGAGTTATGAATGCATGAATAAATGTATGAAATGCAATGTGAATTATTAAGCTAATTTATTTTATTTTATTTTGCATGGGGAAGGTGCGATACCTTAAGCATCCCTAAATTATTCCATGACTAGTGAGCGTGGAGAAGGTGTGATACCTTGAGCATACCCATAGTGGTTTGGGTTGATACCAGGGTTTTGATTGGATTGTGTGAGTGGAATTTCGATATAAAATGCCCCCCTATCGATAAGATCTTAGACCAAATTTTTAAATGCCATGCAAACATTGATGTCGTGACCCACTTGTCGATGATAGAGGCAATAATGATCTTCCCTATATGACTTGGATTTATGGATTTTGGTGTCTGCAAGATGTATGTTAGGTAAAACAATTGTTTTTGCATCATGTAACTTGTGAAATATTGTTGACAAGGGCTCGATTAGGGGGGTCTAGGTACGGGACTGATGATTTGAATGAGGTACACAAGGTGGATGAGGTTGACGAGGTGGAAGATGTTGATGAGGTTGATGATGAATCAACTATAGCTCAATGTTTGTGAGGCAATTCAAGATTTGTTGTAGAATTAGATGAGTGTGTTGGTGACTCCATTGTAGTTCATCTTCACCTTTGAACTTGTTAGACCTAGGCATCTCAAAATAGGATGGAGATGGGGGTGAGGAAATAGATGAATGAATGGGATGATTGACTAGCTACCTCAGAGTGGGTTTTTGATATACAATTTTATGTGTCTGCATGGCAAGGCTATCAATTTGGTTTTGTAGGAACTAAAATTTAGGGTCTTCCAATGGTGATTGAAAGCCCTGATTTACTTGTTGATTGTACAATTGATGTGTGTTTTTTTTGGAACATGATGAATTGGGATATTTTAATGAAATTGGTGGTGAAATATTTGTTGTTGATGAAATGGATATTGTTGATGAGGAGATGAGGGTATGATGGTATGTTGCATTGATGAGGTGGCATACATGTATTGAAGTGGATGAGTGGGTATGATTATGGTGGGTGGTCACGACCCCTAGGATGTATCTTGGGTGAAGAATGTATTTTGGGTTGAGATGGGTTGAAGGTTGAAGTCCACCACCTGTGATTGTTGTTACAAAATAGGATGAACACTTTGGTTGGCAATACTCGCAAGCGAATGTTGTAGATGTAGAAAAACTTATTGTATTGCAATCACAAATGCAAACTGTGTGGTCCTATGGGAGATAGAATATTGAGTAGGATGTGTGGCAACAATGTGAGTGGATGTAGGTGGGGGTAGGTGGTGAAAGGTATCATGATTGAATGAGGTATGGTATGATGCATGGGGTCAACAGATGATGTGTATGGAATGGATGATGGCATCTGTGAAGCAACATTGACTTGTGCTTCATAGAGTGGGTTAGAATAGATGATGTTTTATGAGATGGGATGGAGATATATTTATGGGATGATGATGGATAGGTTTGGTTTGTGGTTGCAATCATTGATTCAAAGATGGGATTGGTGATGATTTGATTAATGTGCTATGAATGTGAATGATGGCTTCTTTATGTAAAGCAGGGATGGTTCAAGGAGGCAATAATGGAAATACCAAACCTGGTGCAGTCAAGCAACTTCTAATGACATCAGTATCCAAATATGTGATGTGTTGATCAACTAGGGAAAAAGGTTTGATGTAGGGAGTATCTAGAATGATAGCATGTGTAGCTCTGTGTATCATATTCATGTTCAAATTAGGGGTATGATTGGATGATCCAGTGAACAAGTCTAGGTACATAGTGCATGCTACACTTGCTTTCCCAACTACAAAAGTGGTTGGGGCTTGGGAGGCTTGAGAAAAGTCCTCCATGGATGTGAATGGTTGGCTTTGGGCTTTTGTTAGTGCTTTAGCTTGACTTTGGGTTGATACCATAAGCTAGGGGTACAACCGGATGGTGATTGTGGAGGTATGTGTGTGAAAATGTGATGAAAATAAAAATGAATAACACACAATCACACAAACAAACAAATGTTTTCTATGTTTTTGCAAGTTTTGTTTTTTATTTGATTTTTTTTTGAGTTTTTGATATTTTTGATTTTTTTTAGTTTTTATTTTTATTTTTTTATTTTTATGGTGTGTTTTATGTAAACCCTAGGCCTAAAAACTATGCGAGGTGGGTGGAGCTATCCTCAAGAGTAACTAGTTTCTTGGTGATGAAGTCCAAGAAATTGTCGTAACTAACTAGGGCTCTCTGATGGTTGGTGATGAAATCCAACTTGTTTAGGAAGTTTTCCTCACACTTGTCATGTAGCGGTGTGGCATATTGAAACATGCAAAGTGTGTGTGGTGGTTTATTTTGTTTTTGGTTTTCTATATTTTTTTAAAGCAAAAGCACAAAATTACCCTAAAATGCAATCTATTATTCAATTTTGATTTTTTGCCTAAAATGTAATTAAAACACAGATATAAAGCATATAGGATAGAAAAATAGATAAAACCTTATATAAAAATGTAGCACATAGGCTCCCAACTGGCCATATAGTGCCTCTGAAACACAGATCCAAATGTAGAGATGCATTTGGGACTGATTATATGTAGGTCTACATCTAGGCAAACACAGTGCTACATTTGGAATTACCCAAACACATATCTACATTTCTTATTATGTGTTAGAAATAAAAAAAGGCTAGCCTAAAACCCTAATATGACCTAAAATGCATGCTAGGATGTAAAAATAACCTTAGATACAACTACTCTACTTCTAGTAACCTAAAAAGCCAAAGAAATGCTCTAAAATGCAATTTTAATCTTTTTTTTTAAGATGCCTACAAAAGATTTAAAAATGCTTACAAAATATTTAATCTAAGGCCTATAATGAAATAGATACAGAAAAAAAGAAAATTTTTCCTTTCTTTTTATTTTAAAAGTGATTTTTTTTAGATAGGGTTTCAAAAAAGGCTTACCTAGAAGTCTTAAGCTTTCTTCCTCCAACTCCTCAAACGCAGTGTCACATTTGTACATGTCTCCTAAATATAGATCTATATTTGCACAAGTACAAGGACATCCTGAATAGGCTCTAAAACTCCCGACTTCGATTTATGACTTTTCCCATGTTAGAGCTTCAAAACCTACAATCACAAAACAGACAAAAATTAGCAAGTTAAACAAGGCAAATCAACATAAGACCCTTTGGGGGTCCCACCATGATCGTCATTTTTGTAAGCAAAATAATATGCACCCAAACAATGAAACACCAAAACAAACAATTGCAAGAATAAATGAATTTTATATTGAAATTTTTGGAGCCTTGGTCTCCTTTCTTTTACAAATAATGATTTTCCCGAATGATGGGGACTTGATTACAATGCTTCGCTTGTTGCTTTTAGATTACAATAGATCCAAATGGGTGGAAACCCCCTTTGGTAGTTTTAACTAGAAATGGGTGCTTGTGTTCTCCTCTACTACAAATCAGTTTGGTGAGTGGGCTTGTGTATCCTTGGTGGGCCACTCTTGCCTCAACAGCTTCTCATAGACCTATTACCTGGGATGCAAACATAAAAGAGATTAGTAGAACTTGCAATGCATCCACTGTGTAAGGCCCTATTTGATATGAATAGAAGCTACCAAAAACCCTAATATAAATGCTTACAAAATGTATAAAATATGCAAATAATAGAAAAAAAATGACCTTTATACCTTGTTGATTTACCTACTTTGATCTAGGTCTATTGATGGCTAAATATGATCCTATTAAAACATAGGGTTTTACTTGGGTATCTATTGATCTAAATTACCTTAAATTTTGTGTAAATTTTCTAGGTTTTATCAGGAACCTACCCTCAAAATTTTAATTCAATCTGAGTGTAGATGAGTGAAATATGGCCAAAACAAGTTGGGTAGTTTGAGCAGTCTCACAAATATGTGGGTAGTGTGATGGTATGATTTCGTTCCTCATCCTATAACAAAATTGATGGGGTTTTTATAACATTTTGGAAGGTTTGGGTTAGGCAAGTGGATTAGGTTCTGGGAAGGGTTAGGTTTTGGCAAGTGGCTAGGATTTGGTGTCTACAATAGAATCTTTCAAACTAAATATCTTGCTCTCAAGTACCCATCTTCCTAAGAATGCTTGTTTAAATTTTTCTCAAGTGTACTCCTTTTTGTTGTTAAAAGAACTATTCCACTAAAGCAAAGCTTCTTCTTTGAAAGCAAATGAAAAGAAAATTTTTGAAACCGTTCGTAAGTATACTGAAAAATGATCTTTAACCACTTTCCAATATTAGTATTTTCCTCTATAGAAAAATTTGGAAACTCCATGAGGTTATACCTAAAAATTTTATAATATAAGTTAGGGTTTTGTGAAACTCAAGTTTTCTCAAACCTAAAATGTTTTGTCATTAAATTCTTCCAATTTTGACATAAAAATTTAAATATAATAGTCTCCTTTGTAACAAAATAAATGTTAGTTGATCTGCTTACCTATACTAAGAGATATGAATTTTTTTCTATGTGATGATTTTTTGAGTAGTTAAAAAACAACTCTAATATCTTGACTTCAAACCACCGTAACTCCATAAATGTTGCTTAAAATTTAGCATACGATAAGTTGTTTTATAGTACTAAAAATTTCTAAATGATGATATAGGAATTATTGAAATCTGAGACATATATGTAAAGATGTAGCTATTGAAAAATTATGATGAATTTCACACCTTCAAAAAACATCACTTTATGATCTCTAATAGCCAAATTTTAAATGACTATTACTTTCTCAACAATTATAGGAATTTAACAAATAAGTAGTTGTTTTTGTAGTACTCAAAGAGATTGATAAAATAACATAAAAATAGTATACATAAGACGCACTTATAATAATAATAGCTCCCAAGAAATATGATGATTTTCCATTTTTTTCTATAAATTAAAGAATCTTAAAAACAATTTTTGTAAATCCAAAAACCCTATAAAAAATTTCCACTTTCCCAAAACAATTGCTTTGATACTAGATGTTAAGAAATTTTACTTCCCATAAATATAAATAATATCCAATATGTAGAAATATTAACTAAATAAATACACATAACAATATATACAAGAGACAAGATATGAAAAATAACCTTCTTGTAAGGCAACACCAATATTATTGCTTATAGAAGGAATCACTCCAAAATATATCCCCAACTGAGAGATGCTTTGTGAATAAAGATAGTTACTATATTAATTACTTCAATTATTTATGATTACCAACTCTCTTATTTATTTAATCATCATATAGTTCTATTTTGGAAAAGTAATAACTCTAACCCTAGCCAACTTATTATTGTGATATATCTCAAAAATAGTCATTGGGTTATTTACAATGCAAGGTAAATATACTATATAATATTATATTGTTAGGTACCCCTAATTCGTTATAATTACAATCCCAATTGGATTTATTTGAATAGGCTCTTAGAGAATTTGAGGTTTAATGGGATAATGTGTTATACATTATATCCAGAATCTAATGGAATTGAGTAAGAGATAAAAGTTCAAAGTTCTTTAATTATATTTTCCATGTAAAAAATGAGAAACTTAGTGAGATCAAATATGCTTAGGACAACACTATACTCATCATGATTAGACCAAATTTATGCTTTATGAACATTATAAATTTATTTTTTAGAGACTTCTCAAATTCCTAGAAGTATAAGATCATAAGTACTTTGGATTCATATGTTTCTTTTTGAATTGGTGAGGATTTAATATAGATATTGGGAGTATCTTTATATTTTGAGGAAATTTTTGAGAAATATTTGAGAATAAATTATCTTGGTATTGATTTTGATTGATTGGAATCTATAGAAAATATGCAAGAAAGCTTGATAGTTGGTTATTTTTAAACAATGGCTTACTACCTTTATTCCCAATGATAGTAAAAGGGATTATGTCTCTACTTAGTAATCCATACTCTTATTAGTATCTCTTAAAAAATTATAGCTAATTTTTTTGGTGGGCATATCAGTCTGGTTAGCAGATACATTATATTAAAAGAATAAATTAGATTTCTTGGTGGCAAAATCATGTTTGACAATATTATCTTATCCTAGGAGGATTTCAATTGAAATGTTCAATTTGGTCAATATAATGCATTTATTAATATTTACTTTGATATGGCCTATGATAGAGTGAAGGGGATGATATTCACACAATGACACTGAGAGGGGGGGGTGAATCAGTGTAGCTATTAATATTCAAATCTATAGCATTTAAAATTGAAGCAAAGAGAACTTGAAAACCAGAAAAGCAAATTGAACAAGAGAGCACACCACAACACTCAATATACCGAGGTTCACCAATTTGGCTACTCCTCAAAAATGATTGCTTGGACTCCAATCCAAATCCAGTCTTTGCAAAATACCAATTTTACAAACACTTTACCAACATCTACTGGAAGGAGCACCAACCCCTTAATTTTCTACTGCAACAGATAGGAGCACCAACCCCTAGTACCAAGCACCAACTTGGACTGCAATTCTGAGCAATTTAAAATGACATAAAAATGTCTTCACTGTTTATACAACCCTGACTGGTCTGCAATAAAACACACTCTGCACACACTCACGGCTCTGCTTATTTCTCTCTTGGCTTTCTTCTAACCCTCTTTTCTCTGTAATTTCACTCTTACAGCAACAACTTAATTCTCTGCACGACTGTCCTTTTATAACCCCTTTTTCTCATTGAGACTCTTCGTCTTCTATCACTTTTCAATCCTGCATGCAGTCGAATGACATACTCTAACTGTTCGAATTCTTTTCTCCTCTCCATAAGCGGTTGTTCGAATCCTTTTACGATCCTGCATATACGGTTGTTTGAATGCTGCAAATACGTCTGTTCGAATGCTTTTACGATCCTGCATATTCGGTTGTTCGTATTCTGCAAATACGGCTGTTCGAATACATTTTCGATTCTCCATATGCGACTCTTCGAATGCTTTTCCAATCATGCATATACAGCTGTTCCAGTGCATTTCCAACACCTGTCAATGTGTAACTATAGATCTGACTCCAGTTACTTCTTACGTAACTGGCTGCATGATTTTCCTTTATGCTTTTTCGACACGTGTCACCTTGCATGCTTCTTCGGCATTTACCAGCCAAACTGTTTACCTGTCGCGAAATCGTGACATTTCTGCCCATTTGACTTTTTTTGGACTGTTGACCGTGAAAACCTGACCTGTCGCGATATCGCGACGTTTTCCGCCTCCTCGACCTTATCTTGGCAGGCACTCACGAAAATGGAACATGTCACGAAATCGTGACACTTTGCGCTTCCGTACACTCTACTTCGCTTGTAGCCGCGAAAATGGAACATGTCACGAAATCGTGACACTTTGCGCTTTCGTACACTCTGCTTCGCTTGTAGCCGCAAAAATGGAACATGTCACGAAATCATGACACTTTGCACTTTCGTACACTCTGCTTCGCTTGTAGCCACAAAAATGGAACATGTCACGAAATCGTGACATCTTTCTCTTTCGTACACTCTTCTTCGCAAACTCCAGCGAAAATCTGACATGTCACGAAATCGTGACATCTTTCTCTTCCGTACACTCTTCTTCGCAAACTCCAACGAAAATCTGACATGTCACGAAATCGTGACATCTTTCTCTTCCGTACACTCTTCTTCGCAAACTCCAGGAAAATCTGACATGTCATGAAATCGTGACATCTTTCTCTTCCGTACACTCTTCTTCGCAAACTCCAGCGAAAATATGACATGTCATGAAATCGTGACATCTTTCTCTTCCGTACACTCTTCTTCGCAAACTCCAACGAAAATATGACATGTCGCAAAATCGTGACATCTTTCTCTTTCGTACACTCTTCTTCGCAAACTCCAGTGAAAATCTAACATGTCACAAAATCGCGACATCTTTCTCTTCCGTACACTCTTCTTCGCAAACTCCAATGAAAATCTGACATGTCGCGAAATCGCGACATCTTTCTCTTCCGTACACTCTTCTTCGCAAACTCCAGCAAAAATATGACATGTCACGAAATCGTGACATCTTTCTCTTCTTGCTTTTTACCATGTCGCGAAATCGCGACATCTTCTTTTCTTGCTTTTTACCATGTCGCGAAATCGTGACATCTTCTTTTCTTGCTTTTTACCATGTCGCGAAATCACGACATCTTCTTTTCTTGCTTTTTACCATGTCATGAAATCGTGACATCTTCTTTTCTTGCTTTTTACCATGTCGCGAAATCGTGACATCTTCTTTTCTTGCTTTTTACCATGTCGCGAAATCGCGACAATTATCCTTGAACTTTCTCTCTCTTCGGCCATGTCGCGAAATCGTGACAATTTTGCTTGCGCCTTCTCTCTCCTCGGCCATGTCGCGAAATCGTGACATTTTTCTTTCTGCCTTCGGACTTCTCAACCTGTCGCGATATCGCGATAGTTTTCTTACTTGTCTTTTTTTGCAAATTTTTGAATCTGGGTCACTTCTATTTTCCTGGAAATTCACTGTACTTGATCTGACTGACTTCAGAATTCTTGTCCATTGCTTCAACTGCATCAATTTCTATCTGTGTTGACAACAATGACAATACTTTTGCTGCACCTTGTTCAACAATCTCCCCCTTTGGAATTGTTGGCAACACTTATGCACTCTCCTGTAATTCTTCTCCCCCTTTGACAATAATACCAAAGGGCTGCTGCAGACTCCCCCTGAGTCTATGCACACCACTCTCAGAAAAATGTTGTTATAGTTAGCAAAAATCATAAATATAAGCAAAACTATAAGTATAGGCATAAATGCACCCCCTGAGAATGTGATCCCAAATGATAGTCAGTTCTTGGGAATTATGACCACTCCCAACTTATTTCGAAGGTACTCAAAAACATCCTTGGGCAATGGTTTTGTGAATATATCGACTACTTGCTCTGTAGTTGGAACAAAATCCAATTTGACCTCTCCTTACTGCAACTTTATCCTTCAAGAAATGATACCGGATTGCAATATGTTTGGTTCTTGAATGCATAAGCTGGATTCTTGGATATGTTGATAGCACTAGTGTTATCACATTTAATTGAAATTGGCTCTTTGAAATGAATACCAAGATCTTTCAACGTTTGTCTCATCCATAATATCTGTGTACAGCATGTTGTTGCTTGCAATGTATTACTGCCTCTACGGTGGATAGAGAGACTGATTCTTGTTTCTTGCTGTGCCATGCTACCAGCCTGTCTCCAAGATAAAATGCTCCTCCATTGGTACTCTTTCGTCATCAATACATCCTGCCCAATCTGCATCAGAATATGCAATCAAAGTGAAGTCTTTACCTTTTGGGTACCACAACCCATAATCCATAGTACCCTTGAGGTACTTGAAGATCCTCTTTACAGCTGTCACATGAGTTTCTTTGGGACTAGCCTGAAATCTTGCAACCATGCATACTGCTTGTAATATATCTGGTCTAGTGGCTGTTAAATACAGTAGGCTTCCAATCATAGACCTGTACATTGTTTGATCTACATCTGGAGATTTATCATCCTTGCTCAACTTGTAGCCTGTTGTCATGGGAGTGCTAACAGGTTTACTATCTTCCATTGTGAACTTTTTCAGCATTTCTTTTACATATTTAACTTGAGAAATAGAAATGCCCTTTTCATTTTGATTGACCTGCAGTCCTAGGAAATAAGAAAGTTCACCAATCATAGACATCTCAAATTCTTTCTTCATTTTAGTTGATATGTCTTTGCAATATTCATCCATGCTACTGCCAAATATTATATCATCTACATAAACAACAAGAACAATAAGATGGCCCTTCTCTGTTTTGACATATAAATTGTTGTCCACCAAACCTTTCTTGAACCCTTGTTTAATTAGATAGTTATCCAGCCTTGCATACCATGCTCTGGGTGCCTGTTTCAAACCATATAAAGCTTTCTTTAACCTGCAAACAAAATCTGGATTGTCACCAAGTTGGAAGCCATCTGGCTGTTCAATGTAAACCTCTTCTTCCAGTTTTCCATTCAGAAATGCTGATTTTACATCCATTTGATATACTTTGAAGTTTTTATGAACTGCTAATGCCAGAAACATTCTGATTGCCTCTAGTCTGGCTACCGGTGCAAAGGTTTCCTCAAAATCAATGCCTTCAACTCTGAGCATAGCCTTTCTGAGACCAATCTTGCCTTATTTACGACAACTTTGTCCATCTTCATTTAATTTATTTCGAAAAATCCATTTAGTGCCAATTATGTTTTTATTTGTTGGCCGAGGTACTAATTCCCAGGTTTTGTTTTTCTCAATCTGATCTAGTTCTTCATTAATTGCCTTCATCCAACTTTCATCTGTGCTTGCTTCGACAACATTTTTAGGTTCAATGCTAGATAACAGAGAATAGTTCCGCACTACCGCTCTTCTTGTCTGAATACCATCAGTGGGGTCCCCAATAATCTGTTCACTGGGATGATTTTTTTGCCAGCTGCCTGTTTTAAATTTCTTGTTTTCTTCTTCCTCTGAGTCAATTTTTAACACATTTGGATCAATTTTTTGATTCTCTTCTATTTCCTTTTCATCATCTCCTTCAATGACTTCTTCATAAATAGGGTATTTTTCTTGATAAGAAATTTCTTGCTCTCTACCTTCATCAACTTTAACATCAGCACTCTCAACAATTTTCTTTAGCCTCTTATTGTAACATGTGTAGGCTTTGCTTTTAGTTGAGTAACCAAGAAATATACCTTCATCAGCTCTATCTTCAAATTTATCGAGATTATCTTCGATCCGTTTGATGTAGCACTTGCTGCCAAATACTTTGAAATATCTTGCAGTTGCCTTTCTGCCGAACCACAGCTCATACGGTGTTTTGCTTTCATGCGGTCTTAGCATGCACCTGTTTTGAATGTAAACTGCAGTGTGGACTGCCTCTTTCCAAAATATGTCAGCTATTTTGTTCTCAGCCAGCATTGTCCATGCCATTTCCTGCATTGTCATGTTCTTCCTTTCTACAACACCATTCTTCTGAGGTGTCCTTGCTACTGAAAACTGTCTTCTTATCCCATATTTTTGACAGTATTCTGCAAATTCTTCTGAAATAAACTCTCCTCCTCTGTCTGATCTTAGGCATTTAATCCTCTTTCCAGTTTGATTTTCAACCTGATTTTTAAAAATCTTAAACATCTCAAAGGCATCTGATTTAGTCTTTAAAAATAATACCCATGTCATCCTGGAGTAGTCATCTATGAATAGCATAAAGTATTTGTCACCATTTATGCTTTGAGTTCTCATGGGTCCACACAAATCAGTATGAATTATCTCCAACGGTTTCTTTGGTGAAGTATTCCTTTGATTTAAATGTGGATCTGGTTTGCTTTCCTTTTTGACATGAAGCACAGATGCTATTTCTTGGTTTGCCAATGGTTGGTATATCTCTTCTTGCTCTTTTTGAACTTATTTTTGCCAGATTGTCAAAACTAATATGACCAAGCCTCTTGTGCCATAGCCAATTTTCATCTTCCTGTCCAATCAAGCATGTTCCTTCTGCAGTTTCTGAGAGAGTATATAGATTACCAGAAGTCCTTGATCCAGTAGCTATCAGTTTCCCACTGTGTGCTTTTCTCACTTCACAGCCCTCCTTCTTAAAAGTGACTTCATGACCTCTGTCACATATTTGACTTACACTCAGCAAGTTGTGCTTCAGTCCAATCACAAACAAGACTTCTTTTGATTTTATCTTTCCATCATTGATCTTGACTGATCCTTTTCCAACTATCTTTGCTCCATCATTATTTCCAAATTTCACAGAACCACCTTCATAATTCTGTAACTTCTCAAATTTTTGCTTGTCACCTGTCATGTGACTGGAGCATCCACTGTCAAGTATCCAAGGTGCAGATTTGTTCTTGTGCTTTAAAGGCAGTCTGAACAATCAAAGATTCCTTTTCTTTCCATTCCGGTTTGATAGCAGATTTGGCTACTTGTTTTGCCTGTGTCCTTTCATTAGCATGTGCCTATTTTTCAAGAAATTTCTTGTTTTGTTTCAACCCATTTGGTTTAGATTTTCTACCCTGATAATTCTTTGATGCAAAAGTGCTTCTGCAGTTTCTTGCTATATGTCCAAAATTATGACAATTATAACATTCAACTGCATAATTCATTAAAGGAGAAAAAATATTTCTACTGGTGAAATTCCTTTGAGGTACATTATGACTGCAATCTGAAATCTTATGGCCATAAGCATTGCATTTAAAACAATAACCAGAAAAGGAATGATTAAACCTGGGTGCAGGTCTTTGCCAGTTTGAAGTAGGAGCCATGAATCTTCTCCTTCTTGAATGTGTGACTTTTGTGAATCCATCTTTGTCAATACTCTTCTTGGGTCTGGCATTATTGCTTTCTTTGGCATGATTTGTTTTTTCTTGATTAACCCTGATCTTTTCTTCTTTCTTTATGGGTTCTACATTTAAGGCCTTTGAACCCTTTGATGATTCTCCTTCATCGAAGCCTAAACCAAATTTGATGTCGGAAGGCCTTTGGTTATTTAACATTTTATCCAGCTTTACAGTACTTTCTTCAAACTTATGAAAATAGCTCAATTTCCTATTCATCTCCTCTAGCTGTATCCTTAACTTAACAATGTCTTCTTCTAGCTTGCTGCATTCAACTGTCTTTATAGTTAATTGTTCATCAAGAACTTCAGACATTTTCTTGAATTCCTCTGTCTGTATTTTTAGATTGTTTATTATGTCAGTGGCATCCTCTAGTTTCTTTGAAAATTTTTTATTCTTTTTCCTTTCTGCACTCAACTCTTCAAGTGCAGCAACCAATTCTCCTTCCAGATACACTTCAGCCTCATCCTTGAAGTTTTCATCACCTTCTTGATTTTCCTCTATTCTCTCTTCTTCAAGTGCCATGAACAGAGCTTCACCTATTTCTTCTTCAGAATCCTCACCTGAGCTTTCTTCAGAAGTGCTGACATTCTTGGATATGAAGCTTTTCTTCTTGAAGTTGTTCTTTCTAAAATTTTGTTTCTTCTTCCAGTCACCTTTTTCTTGGTGTGACCCTTCACCATTTTTGGTTTTCTCCTGCATTGGACATTTGGCTGCAAAATGACCGACTCCTCCATAATTGAAGCACTTAAAAGGTAGCTTTCCTCTATATTTTCCTTTTCCCTTTGTGAGTTTCTGAACAAAATTAGCTTATGTTTCATCCAGTGTCTCTTCATCCTCAGATTCATGTTCAGCTTTTATATTCTTGTGTGCTTTAAAAGCAGCTTCTCTATCTAAAGACTTGGTTTGTCCTATTCTCATTTCGTATGCAGTCAGGGAACCATGCATCTCATCCATGCTAAAATTGTTTAGATCTTTTGCCTCTTCTATTGCAGAAACTTTGGAGTTAAATCTTTTGTGAAGTGTTTTGAGAACCTTTTTCACAACAACTGCATCATCAATTTCTTCACCGAGTCCTCTGATTGCATTAATGATTTCGTTGACTCTCAGCATATAAGCCTCTATGTTCTCATCTTCATTCATTTGTAGTGCTTCGAACTGTGCTCGATGAGTTTGCAGCTTGGCTTCCTTGATCTTGTTGTCTCCTTCATGGATGCTCTTGAGTTTATCCCACATGTCTTTTGTCGATTTACAGCTCATGACTCTTATCAGTTCACTTGTCTACAAGCCCACACATTATGGCATTCTTTGCTTTGGAGTTGTTCTCAAATTTTTTCTTCTCAGCAGTATCTGTTGGAGGAGTAGTGGGTGTTGTGTATCCACTATCTACAGAATCCCAAATGTCATATCCCAATGCACTCAGATATGTTTGCATCCTGAGTTTCCAGAAAGTGTAATTAGTTCCATCGAACAAGGGAGCTTTGTTGGATGAGAATCCTTCACCGCCTGCCATTGTGTTTCTTCCAAGATCACCTTAGTTGATTAAGCTTGTTCAAGAAACTGGCTCTGATACCAATTGATATTCACACAATGACACTGAGAGGGGGGGTGAATCAGTGTAGCTATTAATATTCAAATCTACGACATTTAAAATTGAAGCAAAGAGAACTTGAAAACCAGAAAAGCAAATTGAACAAGAGAGCACACCACAACACTCAATATACCGAGGTTCACCAATTTGGCTACTCCTCAAAAATGACTGCTTGGACTCCAATCCAAATCCAGTCTTTGCAAAATACCAATTTTACAAACACTTTACCAGCATCTACTGGAAGGAGCACCAACCCCTTAATTTTTTGCTGCAATAGATAGGAGCACCAACCCCTAGTACCAAGCACCAACTTGGACTGCAATTCTGAGCAATTTAAAATGACATAAAAATGTCTTCACTGTTTATACAACCCTGACTGGTCTGCAATAAAACACACTCTGCACACACTCACGACTCTGCTTATTTCTCTCTTGGCTTTCTTCTAACCCTCTTTTCTCTGTAATTTCACTCTTACAGCAGCAACTTAATTCTCTGCACGACTGTCCTTTTATAACCCCTTTTTCTCATTGAGACTCTTCGTCTTCTATCACTTTTCAATCCTGCATGCAGTCGAATGACATACTCTAACTGTTCGAATTCTTTTCTCCTCTCCATAAGTGGTTGTTCGAATCCTTTTACGATCCTGCATATATGGTTGTTTGAATGCTGCAAATACGTCTGTTCGAATGCTTTTACGATCCTGCATATTCGGTTGTTCGTATTCTACAAATATGGTTGTTTGAATACATTTTTGATTCTCCATATGCGACTCTTCGAATGCTTTTCCAATCATGCATATACAGCTGTTCCAGTGCATTTCCAACACTTGTCAATGTGTAACTACAGATCTGACTCCAGTTACTTCTTACGTAACTGGCTGCATGATTTTCCTTTATGCTTTTTCGACACGTGTCACCTTGCATGCTTCTTCGGCATTTACCAGCCAAACTGTTTACCTATCGTGAAATCGTGACATTTCTGCCCATTTGACTTTTTTTGGACTGTTGACCGTGAAAACCTGACCTGTCGCGATATCGCGACGTTTTTCGCCTCCTCGACCTTATCTTGGCAGGCACTCATGAAAATGGAACATGTCACGAAATCGTGACACTTTGCGCTTCCGTACACTCTGCTTCGCTTGTAGCCATGAAAATGGAACATGTCACGAAATCGTGACACTTTGCGCTTCCGTACACTCTGCTTCGCTTGTAGCCACGAAAATGGAACATGTCACGAAATCGTGACACTTTGCGCTTCCGTACACTCTGCTTCGCTTGTAGCCGCGAAAATGGAACATGTCACGAAATCGTGACATCTTTCTCTTTCGTACACTCTTCTTCGCAAACTCCAACGAAAATCTGACATGTCATGAAATCGTGACATCTTTCTCTTCCGTACACTCTTCTTCGCAAACTCCAGCGAAAATCTGACATGTCATGAAATCGTGACATCTTTCTCTTCCGTACACTCTTCTTCGCAAACTCCAATGAAAATCTGACATGTCACGAAATCGTGACATCTTTCTCTTCCGTACACTCTTCTTCGCAAACTCCAGCGAAAATATGACATGTCGCGAAATCGCGACATCTTTCTCTTCCGTACACTCTTCTTCGCAAACTCCAGCGAAAATATGACATGTCGCGAAATCGTGACATCTTTCTCTTCCGTACACTCTTCTTCGCAAACTCCAGCGAAAATATGACATGTCGCGAAATCGTGACATCTTTCTCTTCCGTACACTCTTCTTCGCAAACTCCAACGAAAATCTGACATGTCACGAAATCGTGACATCTTTCTCTTCCGTACACTCTTCTTCGCAAACTCCAGCAAAAATCTGACATGTCGCGAAATCGCGACATCTTTCTCTTCTTACTTTTTACCATGTCACGAAATCGCGACATCTTCTTTTCTTGCTTTTTACCATGTCGTGAAATCGTGACATCTTCTTTTCTTGCTTTTTACCATGTCGCGAAATCGTGACATCTTCTTTTCTTGCTTTTTACCATGTCGCGAAATCGTGACATCTTCTTTTCTTGCTTTTTACCATGTCGCGAAATCGTGACAATTATCCTTGAACTTTCTCTCTCTTCGGCCATGTCGCGAAATCGTGACAATTTTGCTTGCGCCTTCTCTCTCCTCGGCCATGTCGCGAAATCGTGACATTTTTCTTTCTGCCTTCGGACTTCTCAACCTGTCGCGATATCGCGACAGAAAACATGTCGCGATATCGTGACAGTTTTCTTACTTGTCTTTTTCTGCAAATTTCTGAATCTGGGTCACTTCTATTTTCCTTGGAAATTCACTGTACTTGATCTGACTGACTTCAGAATTCTTGTCCATTGCTTCAACTGCATCAATTTCTGTCTGTGTTGACAACAATGACAATACTTTTGCTGCACCTTGTTCAACAAAAGACCTTTATTTTTTCAATTTTATGTTGGTTGGGTTTTGGTCTTAGAATGGTTAATAAAGTATTTATATTATTTTTTGATGCATTTGTTAAACTTGTAGTCAATGATGATAACAATGAATACATCACTATTTTAAGGTCCATATAACTATAAACATCTAATTTAATAATAAAAATACTAATTTTTAATATATTCAAGTACTATCACACAATGGTTATCCAAAATCTATTCTAATTAATATCAACATGCTTTCCAAGTAAATATTATTTAACTCACCACATAAGACCAATATATTTCCATGGAAAACCATAAATACTCATACACCTATGAGACCTTTTTCTTAAATCCAATATATAAAAACATTTCCCCATCCTTGGATCCTATGGCAACCAAGCAATTTGTCTCTTATCTCTAAGATCAATGCAAAAGCATGGTAGCCCAAGGCATAGTCCATTATGAGCATGTATCAACTTTAATAGACCAATTACTAATGTGATATATATGAACTCATTCGACCATCCATTTATATGGTCTATGTGTAGGATATGGATTATTATCTAAGTTATTCATAGGTTAAATTATTCTAGCTACCTATCTTTTCAATTTATTTTGATTAAATTAAAATTGTTGAGTTTTTAAAAATGAAATATACTTAATGTATTATGCATAAAATCTATTAATGGCTTTCTAGTTACTTTGTTCAATAATATCTCCTAGATTTAATAGATTAGATTATGATTTAAAATTTTTAAAATAACAAAAAGCTATAAATTTTCTTTTAAGGTTCTTATGCTTTGTTAAACCAAATTGTTAATGTAGTTAGTTTCAAGTAATATCACATTTAAATTTGCTAGTTGTTTGTGCAAGGGTTCTACTTAGAAAGTGGAGGCATAGTGTGAGACTAAACAATCACCATCTAGAGCTCTTAAAAATCACCTAAAAATTAGGAAAAGGGTTTATTATTTGTACTCCCAAACTTTCTATTTTTATTTGTGCCTTTCCACATCATTGTGCTTAAAATCAATATTTAAGGTTAAAATGCTCACATCATTGTTGTATCACATACACAATGCTAAAATCCTTGGCGATCGAGATGTGATGGAGGAGCGAACGTGAGTGAATGTAGCAATAGGACCAGGAGGGAAGTCAGCAGGAACAACAACGACGGATGAGAATCAGGACCCCAACATAATGGAATCCAACAAAGGGGCCAAAGTTTCCCTCGAATGCATCAGTAAGGAATACAACTCCCATGGTGAGAACTAGGGATTGGTAGCCAACAAGAACTGAGGAAGATCATCCTGTAATACAGAGAACGGATCCCCTCCCGATCAAACCTCCTAGATCAACTGGAGCAACATCTACATAGATAAAATATGTGACCTAGGTCCATCATCCGAGCCAGGTATAGGAGCTCAACACTTGAAGACAGAATCAAACCCTAAACCTTATGAAAATCCTCTCGATTGGGGAGAGAAAATCTCAAAAATGAAGGCAAGTTTAACTAAATCCTCCCTAACCTATGTAGACATAGTAAACCCTAAAACTAGTCATACGATTGGGCCCAAAGTCGATTTGCTCCCTTCCAATGGCAACCTTGAAATTCCCTATGAAATTATGTCCAACATCCTCGATCAAAACTCAAACTCGTTGATTGGCAAGTTCGTAGGCTCCCACCCTGACATGGAATCCATTCCAAGTGGTCCAACACATCTTGGCATTTGAGAGGATCCTTGGAGATGATTGCCCTCACTAGAGGATTTTTCCTAATTTGACTGAGCGATCCTGTAGAATCTCAATGAATTATCTCTAGAGGGTCATGGTTTTACGATCAGAGGGGTCTTTTTCTTCGTAAATGGGGAATAGAATTCAATCCATCCACCTAGAGCATCAGTTTTGCTCCAATTTAGGTCTGCCTTCCTGACCTCCCCATTCAATTCTAGCATGAGGATATCCTCCGTGGCATAGCAAGAAGTATTGGAGAGCTAATAACTTTTGATCCCCCAATGTGGGATGGGACCCGAATGACTCAAGCTCACATGTGCGTGAATGTCAACCTTGATGCTGATTTACCATCATCGATCAACCTTATCTCCAAGGTTTGTACCTTCACCCAAGCTATTGAATATGAGAATAAACCTACATTTTGCAGTCGTTGCTGTAGTCAAGGTCATCTTCCTTCCCAATGCCCTTCTCATCCCCCCGCTTCTTTCACCTATAGAAATCATCGAGAGTCCAAAAACCTTCACCTCCAGGACCCTGACCCTACCTTAAATCCTTTTGGCCCCTCGTAGAAGATCCCTGGTAATGGACAAGACCCTTCAGATTCCCCCCATCCTGATCCCTCCTCCCTGCAGCTTGATTGTCCCTATGTCAAACCACTTCTCCCCCTGTCCTCTATCGACCCCCCCTCTGACCCGTCTGAACCAAATTTCAATTGCCCACTGCACCCTCCTCTATCTTCCCTCTCCCCCTCTCAAGCCTTTACATCCTTGTCTACACCCTCATCTCCAAATACCTGCCCCCAGCCCCCCTTCCCACTCCCTCAAAAAACCTATGACGGATGTAGGTTCAGTTAAGAAGAGGGTTCAGCCCTCGCTTCAGGACATCAGAATCATAGAATCTTCAAATGATGTCGCAAATGACACCCAAGTCACTCTCAAAGTGTCCTCTCGACTTTTAGAGAATCAAGATCAACATAAAATCAATCTTCCTCCTCATCTAGGAGAGGGAAGCGCACATCAACCATAATAACCAAATGAAGATCCTCTCATGGAATGTGAGAGGTCTCAATGGGTAAAACAAGCAACGCTTGGTCAAGTCCATGAGGAAGGAACACAAACCTACAATTTTTCTCCTTCAAGAAACCAAACTCGAATCTCAAAATATTTCTTTTATTTCCAACTACATCTAGAGGGACTCTACCTCCTACTTCAGTTCAGCCAACGTAGCCTCAGGAGGCCTCTTGTGTTTATGGGACCCAGCCAAGATAGAGGGAACGATATTATCAATGGCCGAGAACTACATCAACATACTATTTTTCAACAAGGATGATGGGGCTTATTTGGTCCTATCGAATGTGTATGCCCCAAACTCTTCTTCCTAGAGAAGCTCTGTATAGGATTCCCTTAGCCGACTGAGAGATGTTTTTTCCTCAGAGGCCTGGATGCTGGATGGGGACTTCAACTCCCTTCTCTTTCCATCTAAAAATAAGGGAGGGACCCCAATAACTGAGAGATCATATGAGCAGTTTGCAAGTTTTGTTGACAATAATGAATTGATAGATGTGAATCTTAGAGGACCAAGATTCACCTGGACCAACCAAAGGAAAGATGACCAGCTGATCTAGATGCGCTTGGACCGTTTCCTCATTTCTATCAATATCATCCCCTGGTTTGGTGATGCATCCATGCACTCTTTGATCACAATCTACTCCTTCTAGATTTTCATCCACATGCATCATCCTTCAAATCCCCCTTCAAATTTGAAGCAATGTGGCTCCACGACCCGAACATTAAATCTCTTGTTGCTCAATGGTGGGCCAGACCTTTCTACGGATCCAAAATATCCCAAATAAGCAACAAACTCTAACATGTGAAATACAACCTCAAGATATGGAATAAATATGTGTTCGGTAACATCTTCCAAAGGAAGTAACAAATCAAATCCCAACTCCAAGACATTGAGGATACTCTTCAGGACGACGATCTTGAGCCCACCCTCTAATATGTTGAGAAAGTCCTCCTTTCTGATTACCACAACATCCTGAAGAGTGAGGAATTTTTCTAGAAATAAAAATCCAAGGTAACTTGGCTCAAAGAAGGTGACTTGAACATCAAGTTTTTCCACACCACAATAATGAAGCACAAGGGAAGCAACATGATCAGAGAGCTTTTCCAGCAAGATGGACAAGTGGTTACTGATATTCAGGGAATAAGAGCAATGGTGGTCCTCTTCCTCGAGCATCTCCTTGGACCCTCTCCCAAATATGACCACCATACTTCTGAGGGCTTCCTGCAACACATCCCAAGGTTAGTCACTCCAAACAAAAATCACATGCTTCTTGATACTCTTTCTACTGAGGAAATTAGGTCTATTATTTTCTCCATGAAGGGGGAAAAGCTCCAAGGTCGAACAAATTTTCCCCCATATTTTTTCAACACTTCTGGGACATCCTAGGTCCGAATGTGGTCTCGACAATTCAGCAAATGTAGGCATACAAGGTGGTCCCAGGAGACATCAACTCCACCTTCCTAGCCCTCATCCCCAAATTCAACCAGGCCCGCACCCTCACTGATTTCTACCCCATTAGCCTATGCAATGTCCTATACAAAATCCTCACCAAAGCCCTGGCCTCCAAGCTCAAGCCCATCCTCACCTCCATCATCTATCCAAATCAAGGCAGTTTCATCCATGGGAGACAAATCACTGACAATATTATCATCATCCATGAACTCATCCACTTCATTTCATCTAGCGACCAAGCTAGCCTCCTTATGAAGCTCGACATGAACAAATATTTTGATAGAATTCCTAGAAATTCCTACTGGTTGTTCATAGATTCAACTTCCACCTAGATTGGGTCAAGTTGATCAAAGGATGCATTACCTCGACAAAATTTTTTATCCTGGTCAATGGCTCCCCTGCAGGCTACTTCAAAAATTTCAAAGGCCTCAGGCAAGGTGACCCCATCTCCCCCTTCCTCTTCATCATTATTGTGGAGGCTCTGGGTAGAGCCCTCACCCATGCTTGCAATGAAGGATCCATATTTGGCATCAAACTTGCTTCCTCCCTCTAGGCTGTGTCCCACCAATAGTTTGTTGATGACACTATCCTGGCTACTCGGGCCTCAGTTCCCCAAGCCCGGTGCATCAAGTCCATCCTCCTCGCCTTTGAGGCCACGATAGGTTAGAAAGTCAACTTTGACAAAAGCAAACTCTACTTCTTCAACACTTCGATGAGATGCCAAGCCCACATCACTATCGCTCTAGGGTGCTCCATTGGCACCCTCCCAACAACCTACCTTGGATTCCCTCTCTTCGAAGATCGGTCCAAAAATTCCCTATGGAATCCCATCATTGAGCGCATCTAAAAAAATTTGGCTAGCTAGAAAGATAGCCTTCTTAGTTAAGCTGGCAAGGCCACCCTGGTCCAAGCCACCCTACAGAGCATTCTCGTCTACTTCATGTCCATCTTCCAGATCCCCACTAAAGTCTACAATTGCATCGAACAACTCCAAAGAAATTTCTTCTGGTCCAGGTCAGAAGACAAACAAAGAATTCACCTGGTGGCTTGGAACTAGATATGCACCAGGAAGGAGTATGGTGGCATCAGGCTATGGAAGGTCTGTAACATGAACTTGGCACTCATTACCAAGCAAGGTTGGAGAGTCCTCACCAATGAAGACTCTCTATGGGTGTCCATCATCAAGGCTAAGTACTTGTGGCACAAACCAAATATTTTAGATGATCCTCACCCAATAAAAGGATATATGGTAGGGAATTCCATCACCAAGGCAAACCAAATTATTCAAAAGGGTATTAGATGGAAACTTGGTGATAGAGCTAGAATCAATTTCTGGAGTGACCTCTGGCTGGGCAACTATCCACTCTAGGAAAGGAAGGACCTGATATTTCTCCAGCCTATGAAAAACACCCTCTTCTGGTAAAAGGTAAGTAACTTATTTCTCCCATATTGTTCTTCATGGAAGCCCCTCCTATCTAAAGGTCTTTATGTTGATCAAAAGAATATCTTTGTTGCCTTGTCGGATCTCCTCCATCTCTGCATCATCCTCTCTTCCCCTATGGATGATTCCATCATCTAGGCCCCTTATCCCTCTGGCCTCTTATCTATCAATTTAGTCTATGCCCTATCTGAGAACCCTGGTCCCCATTGGTTCCCATTCAAGCTCATCTAGAAACCTCACCTGATTCCCAAGGTCAACTTTTTCTTGTGGCTTTCTATCCAGGATAAGGTCCTTACCATCTCCAACCTTCACCATCTAGGCTTGTCCCTCCTCAATCCTTGCTACCTTTGCCTCTCAAATGGTGAGTCTACCCAATACATTTTCACTTCCTGCCATTTCTCCCTTTCCATCCTCTCCTCCTTGTTCTCCTTGGTCGGAATTTCTTGGGCCCCACCCCTTTGGCTCAACGATCTTTGTGTCCAATGGCCGAATCCATTTAGAGGGAACTAATTAAATACTTTCTGGTCCTTTTGCCTCCCACTTACTATGGGAGATATAGAGGGAGCGCAATGCTCGTGCATTCAAATATTTGTCCCACAAAGTGAGCCACATCCTTGCTAGGATCATTATTGCAGCAGCTGAGAACATGGTGATCACCCGATGTGAAAATGACTCATAACCTCATCCTGAAGGTATCATTACATCCAATATTGGAATACCATAAGGCATCCGCAACTGGACCTCTTCCAAGGATGATTGATCCCTCATCAGATGGACTCCTACACCTCCAAGATTCCTCAAGATTAATTTTGATGGTGCGTAGAAAGGAAACCCAGGAGCTGTGGGTGTAGGGACGTCATCCGAGGCCATAAGGGAAACATCATCCTAACCTACTTGAAAAATTTAGGGGTCAACACCAGCTACTTTACCAAGGTTCGGGCACTCTATCAAGGCATCATCTTGGTCCACAATATTTAGGTTCCAAAAATCATCATGGAAGGTGATTCCATAAACATAATAGGTAGCTTGTTCCACATGTCCTCCATTCAATTATGGAACATATCCAATATGATTGTTGAAGTCAAGCAGTTTCTCCAATCCTTCATAGGCACAAAGGTGATTAATACGTATAGGGAGGGTAACAGTGTGGCCAACCCGCTAGCTAACATCAAAATTTCAGAGTCTAGACTAAGGGTGTGGATAGACTCCTTTCCCCAAGCTAGTGAGTTGAGAGGGTCCAACGTGGAAAACCTTCACCATAGGTTTCATACTTGCATCCACCTGAGTAGCTTGACTTACCAAGCTAGCACCAACGTGGCATGTCTCAGCCATGACATCGTAATTTTGGCTCTAGATCACATCTCATGTGTAAATGTCTTCTGGTGGATGTCTCCACATGTGTTTCTTTTCAACCAATGCATGAGCTGGTACCCTTACAATCATAGCCAGTTGTCCTCCTAAAATTGGAGGCACATTCACGAGATCAAGTTCACATGGAGTCAAGGAAGTCGTAGCATGGATAAAGTTTCCTTTAGAATCAACCTCACCCGTATTTCTAACAACGATAAGTGTTCCAAGCCATTGGTATTACTGGCCCCCGATGCCCATGTTCTCGATCGGGCCACCACAACAGTCCCCATGCACCCTAGCTGCTTGGATTATTCCCTTAATTTTAGCTACCCGATGCTGACTCCCCACATCAGTTCTAGGGTCATTTTGGAAAGATACATTGTTAGCACTAGTTCGAACTTGGATCGTCGACTTTTTTTCCTCGTGGTGGTTGCCCATGTCACCTCCTTTGCCCTTATCTACCACATCCACTGGGCCATCAATATCTTTTGTCATCCTCATCATGACCTGTACTCACCCATCCCATCATTCAGTCATGGTGTCATCTCCAAGTACCTCCACCTGGCCATCCCCATTGTTTTTTGTGCCTGTCCACTCGTGCCACTATATTTTCACCTAATTCGGATGATTTTGAGCATGAGATGCATTGGTTGGAGGTTTGGTATAGTGGTTTATTATTTATTAAATTCCACCACCCTTCCTTCCCACATTGCTTGCCACCCTCTCAACTTCTGCCTTTTTATTTGTTCCTTATTTCATTTGTCTATTTTTACTATGGCTAAGATTGAACCTGCGTCCCTCCAATTAACCCCCATGGTCAAGGATATCTTCAGGGACCACGACCTTCTGAATTTTTTGTAGCAGTTACATGGGGTCGAGCTAGACCTGTCCATGGAATTTTTCCATTCATGGAATGGGGGGCACATTGTTGTTCATGGAATGGGGTTCACAGTCATAGTGGATCTCCTAGCAGAGGTAATTGACCTCCCTAACGATGATGAGATTATCAATTAGGAGAAACACTCCCTCCAAGGGTATTGGCACTGTTCAGAGATAAGGGAGAATCATTGGGTAAAGAGAGAGATAGAATCATTAGAGAGACGCTCCCAAAGCCTTAGGACACAATGATGATTATAGTACTCCAATACTTCACCCTGGACAATCCCTCGACCGTTCTATGGAGTTTTCACCTTGCTTTCCTCAACCACCTCAAAGGGAAGAACATAATTAACATTCCAAAATACATGTTTTGGTTGGTGGGGAGGTCAGTGCTGAGTGTTAAAAATGGGGCCTCCTCCTCCCCCCTTCATCAAGGCCTCCACCACATGTTGTTCAGGTTTGTGGTGACAAAATAGAACTATAGAGTGATGGTGTAGGTTGGGCCTCCCTCCCTGCAGGTGGACTGGCCAATACTGGAGAGGAATTAGGGGTAGATGCCCTTCCCCCCTGCCCAATGGCATCCTGAGCTCAGCAGCCAGGATGGACGACACACCAGTCTCTTATAAGTCTATTTTCCATCGGTATCCCATCCACGTCAAGGTAGAGAGCAGTAAGAGGAAGGCTTCACTCATCATATACAATGCCTCAGATGACTCACTCTCTTTCCATAATGAAAGAGATAAGTCAACTAGGCTTTTGATCCATAATGAAGGGACGTCTACGCAAGCTCCCCTCTTGGCCTTGTGGGTGATGCATTTCCTAATCCTCACTGATCGAGGTCATATCTAGGAAATTCAGGATCTGCTCAAGGCGTTGGGTCAGACGGCCAGAACCATTTTCACCCTTCTGACATAGGTGAACTCCTTCCTTGAGGAGTATAAGGTCCAGTTTGAAATCATCGAGGAGTTTAAGAATTTGGTGGGGGAGATCAATGCAAGCATTGGCTCTGGGTCCAATGCTTGATATGGGATGTAGGTGGATTCTTGGTGGTGGGGGCCTCGCTCTGTCAACCTTGTTTCAAGTTTTTTTAGTTGTGTTTTGGTTTGTGGCTTACCCTGTACGAGCTATTTGAAAGGTTCATGTTCTGCCCCTATGTGAGCTATTTTTTTCAGTAGCGTGTGCCCCTATGTGGGTGTTTTTTATTGTGTTTACAATTTTTAGTTTTTGTTGCCCTTGTGAGGGCCTTTTCGTTGGTTATGTTATGAGGTTGTAGCCTCTCCTAAGGTATGTTAGGATGATCCTCCTAGTGTTTGTTTGTCTCTGTAGAGATTTTGGTTTTCTGTTAGCATTGTAAAAGGTTACGAGACCCTTTCAAAACCCTTTTTAACCAATAAAAAAAAACATCCACAATGCTCATAATCATTTTCATGGTCTAAATATTATGATCATTCCACTCTAACTTTCCACCCTATTTCCACATCTATCACTTAACTATGAGGCTCTTTTACTTTGTTATAATAAGATATACAAATCCATCCATCTTTTTTATGTGATAATTTTTTGCTTGATTTGATTTTTTTGAAGATCAAGATATTATCAAAATATTCTCATCAAAGATGAAAACATATATCCATAGCAAAGGTCTCCATTGTAAATAAAAAACCCACCAAATTAGTTCTTTTGTTATTTGTGTATCATAGGAAGAACAATTATGAACTACCTTGCATGATTTTTCACTTATAGACGGTGAAAAAAATCTTTTATCTATGCTCCAATGGAATTTCCAAGCATTTTTTATTAGTATTTTCATCAAACTACACTCTAAATTGACATCAAAATACAACTATCTAAGTTAACTTAGATATCTAATTTATGTCAAATGAATTTATGCTTGGAGAATATTAGTCTAGACTCAAATGCTACAAAGTCCAATGATAAAACCTAACTAAAATTGTAAAAGGATGAATCCAAATTCCTTCAACTACCAAACTTGATCAAAATCTAAAATGTGTTTTAACAAAACCAACATGAATACTCTAAATAATAAATTGAAAATCAAGAAATCATCATCTCATTTCATAAGAGCTATAACTACCAAGGTAAAACATGACAAGGTTGACAAGGAATGTTTAATTAGTATTTATTCAAGAACCAAATATCATCAGTTATCGCTATATGATTTATAATGATGCAATGTCCTTTAAAGCACTTTTTGGTGATCAATATTTTAAGTACAACAAGATTGATCCAAGGAGCTTTGTATCTACACCCAAGGTTGCAAAGTGATATATCTAAATACCAAGGGTTACGGTAGGAGGGACTTAGATCCAAAACTCGAAATCATTGTTCTAAGGCATAGGGCATGCAAGGGAGAAAATCCTTGTAAGAGTATTTTTTACATCACAAAATCATGACACACATATCTAAAGTGTTGTTCCATAAAATTAATATCATAATATAAATTTTAGGTGTTGTGTACATTGATCATTATAGTGCAATGCTTATCTTATGCTTTTCATACAATGGCATTGTTAGTACCACGATAAAGAACTCTTCCATAACTATGAAGAAAATACAAAATTCATTGTGGTTCATACCCATAATACAAGTGCACTATTAGCTTATCTTATTCCTTTAATGATAACACCACTTTCTCTGGTGTGACAATATTAATATATAGGGACCTTGTGTAGTGTCTTGTGTATACCATAATAGGTATGATTATACCAAGTGATTTGAGAAGGGTCCTTAATGATATTATATAAGAATTATTTTAAGAGAAACAACAAGGTAATGGTGTCCAAGAACAATCAAAAACAAAATTAGATGGGTTTCTAATAAAGGAAATGATAAGGCAATGATTACCAAAATAAATAAAATCAAATTTAAAATTGGCCTCCTATGATGATTTATAATGTTTAAGTAAATGGCCATGCATACAACCTCTATACAAGTTGTAGAAGCAAATTCGATGACATTATTTAGTTTCACATGAAGGGTAGCATTGTCTTGATTGAGATGAAGTAGTTGTCTCCCAATAAATATGGCCAATCAAATATACAAAGAAGTTTCATAATAGTGGTTTCATAGATACCACTATTTATAGAATCCTCAAGCGATTTTAAGCCATGGTGATCATAAGGAAGATGAAGAAACTTTTTTTTTTGGTTGGAGAAAAAGGGGTTGTACTCAAGTCCCCTACCCTAGAAAAATTACAATTTTCTCCTTTAGAGCTTGATATTTTACAAACATATTCAATTGTCATCTCAATTAAGTTGCTATAGCTAGACACCTACATTATTTTTGTAAAAATTTTGAATTTTAGATTTTTATTTTTTGGATCTTCTTCAATTTTTTTGGTAGATACAAATATTTCAAAATTCAGCATCCTTTTCCTTGACATTTTCCTATAACAACCTTCACAATACCAAAAATCCACCTCTATTGTCTATGCATTGCATCTTAGTAGAGTGATATTCCAAAACTTTACACTATCATAGTTCACTTTACCAGATATAGATTGTTAGTTTGCTTCCTGAAGCATAAGTGCAACCACAAGAACCGTAATAAATAGTTTATATGAAAACACATTAATGTTATAGAATACATCAAATATTACCAATGAAAAATATTAAAGTAAACCTTAATCATTATTTGATTCAAGTATTCAACATTTTCTTATTAGATTTAACTAAACTTACTACTTCCTCTAACCATGGAAAAGATAATTTAACTTCATAATCCTCTATTAAAATCCCTCTATTGGCTAGCCTATCTACACATTTGTTCCCTTATCTTAACATATGTATAAACATGATTTATTCAAACTCTATAGCAAGATATTGTATTTCCACAATGATATCTTCTATGTTCCATGGATCCTTTGCTTTCCTCAAAATAACATTTATTACAATTAATGAATCACCTTCCATCCATGATTTATTTCATTTTATTTGTCTATATATTTTTAATACTTCCAAATATTTCCAAGATTTGGATTCATTATTTGTCTTAAATCCACTATCGAAAGTGTAATGTGACAAAGCTCACTTACACAAAGTTAGGGTGATTTTTTAAAAAAAGTGTGTCATCTTTCATGAGTTATATCTTTGCGAAGTGTTATTTGATTTAGATGATTATTGGACCAATTTGTATAGAATTTAAAGAGCTTTAAAATGAGTTATCATATAAAGGAATCTGATTCGTATTGAGGGAGATACAACCCTATGAGGTTACTCATCTAGGATAAGGATAGTGAGAACTTTTCAAATCACAAAAAAAAAAATTTAAGGATATCTCTATCAGTTAGGGTAATCAAATTAGTTGTAATTTAATTTCTTTTAAAAAAAGTACATAATCATTTGTTGATAGCAAGGAATAGAGGATATTTAGATTTTTTTTAATCCTAGTTTTTTTCCCAAAACCATAATTGATTTAGATTTTTTTTGGGTTGAGATCATGGAGTTACCAATATTCATTGGAAAAGGTGACATTAATGCTCAAGAATGGTGGATGAAGTCTATATCTCTATATTATGGTGACCATTTTTAGAAAATCCAACTTATAGGAAGCTTATGTTTGGTGAGCAAGTTTTGATAAGGAAAGGAATTATAGTTACACTTGGAATGAAATAGAGCATGCATTCTTGAGTCAATGGGACCCATATAAAAAGATAGCTAGTTTGAAGGTCACCATTAAAGGATATGAAGAAGAAATAAAAAATCTTCAAAGGAAACTAAAAGAAATGAATAAAGAGGATATAATAGAAGGAAAAAAATACATATGACAATGTGCAAGTTCATGGTTGCATTCAAAATGAAAAGCTTAAGAAGTAAGGATACAAGGAGAAATAAGTAGTAATGGCAGGGAAACAAGTTGAAGAACAAAAAAAAGACTCAAAATTTGAATTTGTAGTAGTAGCAACAATAGAGTCCATAGAAGAAGCAACAACAAAGTCCAAGGAAGCCCTGTCAGAAGTGCACAAGGATGCACCAAAATAAGGGCATAAGAGAGAACATTGTGAAGAAGAATTTAAAATAAAGAAACAAATTGATGATGAATAAAAGGAAATAGAATGTTAGGTTAAGGTTGCAGCATATTGGCACCCACACCACCCTAAGTGGCAATAATCTTGGATGTATGGCTTAAGGTATCAAGTATGGTAGTGTTTGGCAAAAAAAACATAGTGGTTCTAGATTTCAAAGGGGTGTAGTAGCATCAGGGAACAATAGGATCAATCATTTGAAATATCAAAGTAGAGCAATAAAAGCATGGAGCCAACAAAGTATTTACATATATTCAAGTGGCACAATCGTAACTTGGCATCATCGAAAACTACCACTAATAAAGATCTCACTTGGATAGATAGATGAACAAGCTTGGAAAATTTCAAGAATAAGGATGTTGAATATTTGTATTTATAAAGAAAATTGAAGAATATCCAAAAAATGAATATCAAGAATTCAGATTTTTTTAAAAGATGTAGGTATTTAGCTATGTCATATTAATTGAGATGAGAAT
This sequence comes from Wollemia nobilis, assembly GCA_028583015.1. NCBI lineage: Eukaryota > Viridiplantae > Streptophyta > Pinopsida > Araucariales > Araucariaceae > Wollemia > Wollemia nobilis. The sequence continues at coordinate 4,097,758 of JAQPPZ010001870.1, forward strand.
TGAATATGTTTGTAAAATCTCAAGCTCTAAAGGAGAGAGTTTTGATTTTTCAAGGGTGGGGGACCCGAGTACAACCCCTTTTTCTCAATGAAAAAAGAAATTGTAATGTGACAAAATCTCACCCCTATTACTTCTAATTATTCCTCCTATTGTCAATCCTGTATTTCTTTTAAATGCTCCATTAATATTCAATTTTACCATCTCCACTTTTGGTGTTTTCCACTTTATATTTTTTGCCTTCCTTTGGTTTCTCCTATACCCAACATAATAATTACATTTGATGACTTGACTCCATCTATCAAGGCTCTGTGCTTCAAGATTAGGAATTAGGTGAGCTGATAGGGTTGGTTTAAACTCCTCTATGGCTAAACAAATCTTCCTTTTTATTATCTATAAAATACTTTCCTTCCTTTTATTCTTTTATTCCTTTCCATCCATATAGTCCAAAGTATTATTTGTTTCAATGTATCCTAGATTGTTTTTAAAGCCTCACTTTTAAAAGTGCTTTGCCATTGCTTTAACCATTCTTCAATTCTACCTTTTATCACCATTAATTTACCAAATATATTAATAACCCATTTTCATAGTTCCCAAACTATTGAACAGTGTCCCAAGAGATGGTCTATACTCTCCTCCTTTTTACATAAAACACATTGTAAGGGGCCATGAAAACCCCTTTTTATTAGGTTATCCCAAGATAAAATTTCTCTATGACCTCATAGCCATACAAACATTTTTACTTTTGAAATGCTCAAGCTATCCCAAATATCTCTCCATATTCTTGTAGTATTCCTATTTTGTTGGTGCTTTACATTATATTTATTTCTTGCTATGTATTCTCTTGAGCTATTCAACTCCCAAATAAACTTATCCTTGACTCTCCTCAAAATAATCACTATTATTATATTCTGCTTAATTGCCTCCTATCAACAATATCTGGTATACTTATGAAAAATATTCTTTTAATTTATATCTTCCTTCTTGATTCTTGTGCATAATGTTTAAAACCCTATCATAATATTTGTCTTGAAGTAATATCATCCATGGTTTCAAAATTGGATATATATTGAGTGGTGTTTTATCACACCAAGTGTCCATCCAAGTAGAAATTTTCTCTTCAATTCCCACCACCCATCTTAGACCTTCAATCACTAGATCAATTATTTTTTAAAAACTATTCCCTAGTGCAAAATCATCTAGTAGTGATAATGCATTAAAGATTAATCTTGGGTCATTGGCCTCAACATACTTAGAATAATTCTTGTCCATTATCTTAGACTCTCTTTATACAATCTTCAAATTACTTTTCCCCTTAGGGCTAAGTTTGCATCTGTAAGAAATCATAAATTGAGACCTCCTTAGTTTTATCATCACACACCTTGCTCCATTTCACCAAAGGAAATTTCCTTTTATCATGTAATCTTGACCATAAAAATGACCATATCATATAAATTTTTTTCAACTAATTTTGGTATAATATACAAGCATATATAATATGTTAGAATGGTATATAAAACTAATTTAATTAGCTACATTCTTCCTGCTAACGATAATCATCTACCTTTCCATGATGGTGGTTTATTTTAAACTTTACTTATATTTGGATTTTGCAATTCTATCATCATTTTCCCCTTAAATAAGGACATCCTTGATATGTTTCTCGCCAATTTGCCTCATCCATTTGAAGTAACCTGCATGTCCTTGATTTGATTCCATATGGAGTGTTTAGGAAGTAAATTTTTAATATTGTGCTATTAACTTTCTACCCCGATGCTCTTTCATATTCTTTTAATAAGTTATTCAAATCTTTGACCTCGTTTTTTCTTGCCCTCCTAAATAGGGTTGTATCAACTACAAACTATTGATGGGTGATGTTCTTGATGTTATCACTAGCCTTAAGTCTGCTTATTAGTCCATATTTGTATGCCTTGTTCAAGTTCCTTCCCAATATATCTATCATAATAATGAACATATATGGTGATAAAGGATCTCCTTGTCTAAGACACCTCTTGGCTTTAAATTATTATGTTACTATTCCATTGACAAGAACTAAATATAATACTATAGGGACACAAGCTTTAATCTATCTTCCCATTTCTTCTTAAATCTAAGCTTTTCTAATATTGTAAAAATAAAATCCCATTTAACCCTATCATAGGCTTTATTCATATCAAGTTTTAAGATCATTGCGCTATATATTCTAGAAGCTGCTAAATGCATTACTTTATGAGCTACTATGATCCCATTTAGAATTTGTCTTCCTTTCACAAATCCTCCTTGCTCTTCTGAAATAATTTTATCTGATAATGGTCTTAACTGATTTGCCATAACTTTGGAGATTATCTTATATGCCACATTACATAGGCTTAAGGGTCTAAATGAGTCAAACTATTTTGCATCCTTCTTTTTTGGAATTAGGGTAATATATATTGCATTTATTTTAAAAGGTATGTATTATGTTACCTTAGACTATTCCACTACCACGAATAAAGAATCCCTCACTATTTCCTAGTTATGCTGATAGAATTCTTTAGAGAGTCCATCCAGACTTAGGGATTGATCCTTATCAAAAGAGAAAAGATTTGAATGAACTTCTAAAGTAATAGGCTCCATCAGTTTGTTACTGTTAATGGTAGAGGTATTAACATATAACACTACATTTTATCTATCACTTCCCTTCTCTTGAATGGTGCATGGTACTTCAAGAGAGCCTTAAAATTTTGATGAGGCACATTCCTTAAGTTTAGCAGGAATATTCATCCTTGAATTAGGATCACACTGAGTAGACAATTCCTTGTTAACATGTCCTCTAAGCTCTACGTTGCTTTCTCTTCATAGGCTAATGCCTCAAAATTTATTGGTATTACTTCCAATATCCTTACTTACCGGTCTCCACTATTTATATGCTTTCGTTTATTTGGACCTATTTTTTGGAAGTTGAAACCCATCCTCATCCAAATCTATTTGTAAGATTATCTTGTGGTTTTCTACATATATTTTTGCTAGACTCTTCTTAGGGCATGATCTCTCAGTATACCCCACCTCATGACATCTACATCTAAAAGATATGTTTTCATAATCCATGGTTTGGGTCCATAACATACCCCCATACTTAAGAATGATTGATTATGGTAAAGGTTTATTGATATCAATCATGACCAATATTCATGCATAATAGTGAAGAATCTTGTTTTTTGTAGTTTTTGAAATCTCAAAGAAATCTCTGTGTTGTCTATTGCCTTGAAGGTATCCATTTTTTAAAATTCAATTGGCAACCCATACATCCTTATCCAAAATAATACTAAAGATAAATTTATGTTTTAGGTGCAAAACCCTTATACTAGCAATTAAGGAAGAGTCCTACTCTTACCATAAACCAAGGACCCCCTTTCATGATTCTATCTCTTTCCTCATTGAAATAGAAAATGACTAGGAAAAAACCTTTGAGAAGAACAGATAGACTCACTCTTGGAGACTTTTATCTCTTGTCAATTCATTTTCTTAGAGTTAAAGCCCCTGATCAAGACCCATTAAATTTACTAATGATTTTTTTATCTTTGAGCAATGAGGATTGTTGCTTTGTGAGGTCCTCCCTAACCTCTACTACTAAGGATTATTCCAAGGATTCATCTGTAAATCACTCCATGGAAAGAAAACAATAACTTGATATCTACTAAAATTTACTAATATATCCTATAACAATTATATTATTTGAAAATAAACCTACAATAATATGCATGCAATACTTCTAAGATAATGAAGATAAAGATAAAACTTAGCTAAAAAATTCTATGCCTAGACAAAATGTCCTACCTCATTGATGCCTTAGTGCTCCATTGTTCCTCCCATCATCTAAACCCTGGTTGACAAATATTTGCAATTTTGTTTCTTGCAAATTGAAAAATTATCATTGTCTTTGTTTTGGATGACTGACTTCAGAGGGTCTTTTCTTCCTCGATACCAATTAGATTTCTTCATATGACCACTCATTGTAAAGCTATTTCAATTTTGCATAAATTGGTCCAAGAATCATCTAAATTAGACAATCCTTCGCAAAGATATGGCTCGTGAAAGATGAGATTTTTTTTTTAGAAAAATTTACCCTAATGCTCCCCTTATTACAAATGGTTGTCTTCACATGTTCGTATCTCCCCAATACTACTTGGATTCTTTTGTATTACCACTCATTTGAAATCTCTTCAAATTTTACACAATATGGCATAAGAATTATCTAAATCCAACAACTCTATGTAAGTTTAGCCTGTGAAAAATGAGTCATTTTTTTAGAAAAAAAAAAATTATCCTAAGAAGATGAAGCAACCTATAACTTCAACAATTTTATGACAAGACAAAATAATTGCTTTGTGAATTGAATTACCTTAGTATATGGACTCAATGGTTTTACCTTAAAACATCTCACCATAATGATTCTATTTATGCAAGGAGGCAGTGGCTAAAACAATAAGAATTATCACAGCCATGTAATAATAAGAGGTTGCGGTAGTAAAAAAAATTTCCTAAGATATTACATAAATATTATTTGAATAGTCTTTTACATAATAAAAATAAATATTAAAATAAATATTATCATCACAAAAACATATTGTTCTAATATAAGATATAAGTATTGAAGATTGTTTCCATTTAAAAATTTACATATGTTCATGGAAATTAGTTTATGCATTTATAAGTTGTAATTTAATAAATTATTTTATTTTTTTTATAAATAAAATGTATAATAATCTATTAAAATATATACAAATATACAATATTGAATATAATAATCCTTTCATTCGAAAATTTAACTAAATATAATATTATTATTTTAATAACCAATTTCTATTGAAACCATAATCTTTACCTCTGAAGATAGTGTTTAGTATATTTTAAATTAATATCTTTAACTATTAAATATAATTTACAATGACCCAGTAAATACACTATAAAGTTAAAAGAAACTTTCTGACATTTTAAACTTTTACAACCCATTAAATTATATTGTACTGCAGTATTTGCACATAGTTATATTGTTGTTGAATATATTTTTCTTTAATAACAGTCATATTTTTAAAACTTATTTATGCTTATTAAAAAAATTGATGTATTCCCTTTCTTACCTTATGGTGGCAAGATACTAAATAACGTAAGTTAAGAACGAAATCCATCTCTGGCCATGAATATTCGGTTCGGATCAATGCTTACAGTGTGTTTATTTACAAGGCATGTACTTATATGACAGCTTTAATGGCCATCACTATGTATAGACAGTAAAAATGCTGATCCTCATTTTGAATTCTACGCAAGTCCTTTTTGTTTTTGCCCTAATCTTCACACATGTAAAAGAGGTTTTACTTACCCAAAAAATATCACAAAGATAATAAAAAAAATTGCAATGAAATTATAATATAATATAATATAATAAATAGAGTCCTTACCACTATGGATGAATACTAGCTCGACTGTAGTGCATAGTCTTATCCAGTGAAATAAAGTTTTAATAGGAACCATGAAAAAACTCCGAGGATTCCAAGATCTCAGAGAGGAAGAAAAATATTTGCAGATTCTATGCAAAACCAAAAATTAAAAATTAATCATTACAGCAGCATTGTCTTGGGAGATTTAGTACAATATCTGGTATTTTTAATATGATAATCAAAACAAATATACCTTATTTTTTAATATTGAATTTGTTTGAACTCTGTTGTAAGTAAGCACAACCCAAATCTAACGGTTCAGAAAATAAGATATATCATATGAAGCTAGCTACTCCATTCATATATTAGCTGTCATCCTACATCTCTAATATATAAATATCACAACAACAAGTATAATATATTACAACTCGATGCAATCTTTTAGGCCGTGTCACTGATCCATGATCGACCGGCTATAATGGGTAAACGCTGAGTGACCGTCCACCCAATCAGATCAATACGTCTCTAAAGATGTATACACAACAAGTATCACGGCAGAATACTGCAAATTAACTCCCTAAATTTTCATATATCTAATATATCCACCCATCTATCTAATTGAATTTTGCTTCCGCTCAGCTCACTGCCATGTCTCTGCTAACCTTCATTATACTCTTTCTTAAAGCCTCTGTACCTTCTAGGAGATATACACAAAAGCCAGAAGAACAGTTGTCTGTTCCTAAACGGAAATAGTGTTATTTAAAAATAAACAAAATACTTGGGCAAAAAAAACTCTTTCACGGCTTCAAGCGATCGAACTCCGACCAAAAACTTCGTCTCCCCAGTGACGATATTAAAATTTAGAAAAAAAAAAAACTTTGGTTGTTCTTTGTTTTGCTACCTGTTGTGCAAAGGATTTGGACCTGTGTGAACTTTCCGCTTATCTTGTCCGAAAATGGCATCTGGAGGATTGCAATTGCTAGAAACTCCAGACACCTGTCCACAATCTCTGACAGAAGGCTTAAACTTGTTCGTGTTTCTCCATGGAGGTGCACCGGCTGCAATACATAAGATGAGAAGCGGAACCATCAATAGTATGAATACAAACGCACGCGTGGCAGTGCCATGGCTGCATCTACGTCTCCTCTCGCGGATCATTCTGCGCACTTGTAAAAAAACGAGAGGAAAATCCATTTACTTATAGAGATATCAAAGGAATTATCACACTATTTTAATTATCGGTGAACTCTAATTAAGTGCTTCAATAAACGATGGATCTCTATTAAAAGAGAGATTCAGAAACGAATAATCTAATACTTTCCTTTCCTTGCCGTGAGGGGGAAGGCACCTAATCTATGTCGTTTTGCATAAAAGGCTCGATCGTTTCCCATAAAAAAAAAATCCATTAAAGACGTCTTACCTTTGGGCGAAACTATGGGGCTTTGGTCCGTGTTTTCTCCTATTTTTTTTTTTTTTCCCTCCCCTGGTTCCGTTTCCTCCTCTGATCCACACGAGGCGGCGGCGACTTCTAAGTCAATGAATCCGTTTTTCCTCCCAATTCATCGCCAGTATGTATAAAATACTCAGACATGATACTAAGACATGATTTGATGAATGTATATTCTTGAAGTCCGCACTGACCTCGATTTGAAAAATAAATAAATAAATAAACAAATAAACCTTCGGCCTCTGACCAGACATTGACTAGAAGCAGAGACTACATTTAATGAAGCGTCTCGTATCTAATGAGTAAGACTAAGACTTGCTTCAGGTACGGCCGGATATTTATATAGTCAGCTTTGAAATAGTGGAGAAAGGGGCAGGCGGCATTAAAATAAACAAAGGTCATAAATGATGCGTGTGAGTCATTAAATGTTGGTGTAAAGAAAATTAATGAAAAATTGAAAGCTTTATGGGCAATGGGCAGGCTGCAGGTACTTACCGGAAGGGGATGCCCCCTCCCGGAACGAAACGGACGGTCGGGGGATCCCGTGATGTGGGGCCTCTCCCCCTGCTGTTAGATCGGCTACTTATTTCGTTGCCACCGAGTGCCAGACCAATTCATTACAAACACCCAGGCCAGCAGATTATCGTGCCGGCAAGTTGGTCCCTACTCCTTGACTCTTACTCTTACTCTTACCTTTCTTTCGTTACCTACCAACCCCCTTTAATTCATAGCCATTCATCTTCATTCTTCCCCCTAGGCTACAATGGTAGTTGTGTGTGCTCAACTTAAAATGTTTTATGGGAAGTAGTTGGTAAACCTCCACGAGGTCACCCTATGTAAGGATTCTTGTACAGTTTTAAATTTGCCATGGTCAAGTTTATTATAAAAGGTAATTACAAATCAAAATTTAAATGATTTTTTCATATATATTTTCGTTGAAAATCTTGAACTTTATTTTTAGTTGTTTTTCGAAGTAATGTCATACAAGGAGTGATACAACTGAGGTTTCGAGATAGCAACAGGGGGTCTCCTTTCCCTTCTTGTGATTCGAAATGAGGTCATCAAGAGGTCATCAAGATGGAACGTCAATGACATAGCATTGGTGTGTCCTTGAAGGGACTTTTAATTAAAGTTTCAAAGTTTAACGATATCTAAGGAAAAAAATTGTTCCACAAAGACTCTCTTATCTATTTTTTAAAATATGTTTCAATGTTGTTGATTTGAATGAAAAGTTTCCTCTTTTTTCTATTCTCAAAATTTTCAAAAAGTTTCATAAGTGACTTCACTTTTAAGGTGTCCTTGTATACATTTTTGATGTCCTTTTAGGCTTTAAATTCCAAGACAAAATGATTTTGCATCTCCATTATTCTTGTTGTGTTAAGACACATATCTGTTTTGAGCATGCCTCCTATTCATCTTCCACTTTCACACTTGAAATGGTGTGAACTAGATCTTAGTTGGGCTATAAACTTTTTTTTTTCCTTCTATTTGATCTTTCTATCTATGTACTTCTTCTGGTTATATTTATAGTTTGAATTGAACTTATTGAAGTATAATTGTTTTTTCCTTTTTAAATTTTCAATCCACATGACAAGTTTGAAACCTCATAAAATTTAATGCTTCGTTTTTCCATTCATTTGTTGTTTTGTTTTATCCATGTATCTATTCTTCTATTCACTATTTCTTTGATGGCTTACTTAACAACTTATTATCCTAATTTTTTTCTACTTTCCTTTGGTACCTAATAGTATTATCATATATTCTACTTCTAGTAGAAAAGTTCTAATTTCAACAAATAAAATCTCATATAAAATTCACTGTTCAATTCTAAAACTACTTGTAATTAATCACTTTTAAATTCTTTTTATTTTTCCTATTTAAAATTTAATTTAGTGTTAATCTATACCTCATATACTTATAATACCATTAAAATAATTAATAATTCAAAACAAATCATATTAAATAACATTTATAATTTTAAAGATATTGAAATGATATCTATAATATAACTCTGGTTTCTAATTGTTTAATATATATTATGGTGAAGAATACTTTAATTGACATATTTTATAATTAAAATTTGGTTCACATTAATATCTATCTATAATTAAATTATTATTTTTTAATATTTAAATAAATTTGGTAATCTTTCAACAAATGACTACATAAGTCTAACGTTAAAATTCATTTAATAAAGAGTTGAGTAAGTACATATTATTGATTGGATAGATTACAGCATCGATTATATTTTAGTGTGGAAACTAATATCACAACAATACAACTTGAGGACTAAGACGTTAGTTAAAATGGGGAGTCAAAGAAGTATTGGTCTTGGAAGCACTTATGATTATTAGAAATATATTACTTATGAGTAGCGATCTTTCAGCCACAACTTTTATGAATACTCCAAGGGCCTACATGTTGTAAAATCCAATTACATTATGTATCCAAGTAATAATTTAATTGGTCAACGTGCTATCATGCTATGCTTGAGCACTTTGGAAAGTAGTGTATTCTAGCTATGAATTTTGATAAATTACTCAAGTTGATGTAGACCGAATATGGCCATTGTTGGTAATAACATTTCACCTTTAAATTATTTTATTAATGTCTTTATGTAAATGTATAACTTTAAAAAATAATTTTTAAAGTTGTAAACAATAATCCATATTTGTAAAGAAGTTTGAGTTGGAGCATGGGTTGCTTATTAGTGTAAAAGCATTACAAGATAAATCTCATTAGACGAGGGTTTGAGAGGAAGTATGTGGATTATTTATATAATAATAAACAAAGTTAAATAGTGGATAAAAAAACTATGGAATTTTTCATTTGTTATATAAAATTAAAATAATTGTATTTGTATTACATTATGATTATTATAATAGTTTGGTAATTATGTATATATTATTTGATAAGATTTAAACTTATTTTTTTTTTAATTTGAAAAATATAATTTGATTGAGCTAATGTTATTTAATTAAATTTTAAGGTTCGCCTATGAGATTTGAATCTTGGTTTAAGAGGTAAAACTCTTCATTCTCGATTAACCGATGATAGTCATTGACAATGATTCGCAAGGACGAACATAATTTTGATAAGATCAAGGGATATTCTACTGATTTTGATTATGATTATGAAAGTATGACTACCCCCTCAAGCGATGAGTTAATGAGGGTAATGACAATTGAAAGAAGCGACGAGGTTGCTTGACCATAATGAATGATCTGAACAAACTTAGAATTTAACATTTAATTACTTGACTAGACTTAGTTCAACTTATGACTGCAACTGTTAATAGTGATTGCACATTTCTATCCCAAGGAGTGGTCGGGATGCAATAGCCTTCTTAGGGAATCAAAATAATACAATGCCAATTAGATTTATGTTGAATCAATTTGTCGATGATCTGTTGAAAAGATGTCATAGAATAAATGACATGAAATGCCTCGTTCCCGTGGAGCGGTCTAGCCTCGAAGGCCTTCTTAGGGATTGAAAAGAAGCATATCAAATCAATGATGACAATTTTACCCCAAATGTCCTTATGGTTATTTAATCATCTTGTCGGATTGCATGGAGCATCAATCTTTGCAATCGCCAAGTGTCTAGGGTAAATAAATGAATACGAGGTGCATTTGGCTTTTGACTTGTTTATTAATAATTTTTGACTTTTTTGAGTTGTTTATTGATCTTGGTGTTTGAAAATCACCAAATTTGTTAAATTTATTGATCTTATTGAGATTATGATCCATTAATAATTATTAATTTATCATTTAAAACCTTCCCACGATGGTATTTTAGTGCATTTAATGCCAGTTACGAAACGTGCTCATGGGCTGTAGTTAGAAATTTCAAATTTTGGGAACCACAACTCAGTACTACAGTTGACAAACCCTAATTCTAGGATCGTGATTGTCAGCTACAATCTAAAAAAATTAGGAAAAGTATATAAATTTTTTCCATTTGAAACTTTCATTATTATTCCTTGAAAGTGATTGCAACTGGAGAGCTTTGAGAGGTGAGGAAGCAAACTTGATGCAAAACACTGCTAAAACAACCACCCATGACCTCTCACACATATCGATGGTAGCACCTACGTAGCCTTCATCCAGCCGAGGCATCGATGCAGGAAATGTAACTCGAAACCGAGTCCTCGTACTCCTTACCAGTTTAAAATGAACCACATTAAATAAATGGGTCCAATTAATCTCACTAAATTGTTGGTAAAGAACCTCACATTAGTTTAGGCTAGATTAGGATTTTAATTTTTTTGGGTGCCAGGCTAGGAAGTGACCCTTTTAGGGTTACATTCCTAGACCGTAGCTAGAAGACGTGGTGCCTAATTGACATATTGGGGACCGCGACTGTCAGCCGTGGCGAGATTCAAATCCCAATGGTTAGATTTTTTACCATTACGTGGACCACAGATTTGACCCGCGGTTCTACAATTTTGAAAAAAAATCAAATTTTTATTTATTTTTTAAATTTTTCTTGGCAATTAATGCCATTTATTGCACTTTTGAGATGCATTTTTAGAAATTTTGATCACTTTTTATATGTTTTGTATTTTTAGCAATTTTTAGATTATTTTTAGTTATCTTTTTTCCATATGCACTACTTCTATTCAGAAATTGACCTCCAGAGCTCGGGAGTCGAATATCCTCCGTACCCTCCACAGATAGCTCACTAACCAAAAGCGAGCGTGGTTCGGTGCGGTTGGTTTCAAATATGTGCTTGATCTTCCCATGATAAGGGTAGACCAGGCCTACATGACTATGTTGGCCTGATGCTAGGATGCACGAACCAACACATTTCACCTGCCCATAGGTGAAATAATAATGACATCGAAGGACGTCTATAGGATATTTAGGATCTCGATCAATGGGGAGCCCATCACCTCCACTCCATTTACCAGTAGAGGAGCTATTTTTTATTCCATCTTCTATGACCGCAATGAGGATGCCCAGGGCAGGATTGACCATGGAGGTGTCCACATTGGATATTGGCGAGGGAAGGGCATCTTCTTGGTTCGAGAGGCTAGCGGTATTTATGCACTTAGTTATCTGGATTGTGCTTCCAGACTCCTCAGGTGCGAGGATCCCTTGGAACCTCTAGCCATCGTTAGGAGAGTTAATCAAAGTTCTACGTAGTAGCCACTACTGTTAGCTTTAGGGAGCACACTATTAGCTCAGTTATATCATGAGTTATATCAGGTTACCCACAGGAGTCAAGTCAGTATCAATTGTAGCCTACTACTTTAGATATGGGGTTGGTAGCATATTTATATTGAGCAACCTACAGACCTATTGCTCATCATAAATACTATTCCTACTACACACCAATGCTATGTGGCATGCTAGCCTCATGAGGAGGAGGGGTTCCAGAGAAGGTCTCACGTTGGAGACCTAGACCATTACATTGATATATTTGAATAGCTCTGGGTGGATGACATAGATTGGCATTCATACATGGATTACCCTGCATGGTCTAAGGCTGATGAGTGGTTGTGGTAGGCAAGGAGGGACAAGTGGCTACTCGATTGCAAGGTTGAGATTTGTGAGTATCAATTCTAATCACGCATCCTTCTCCAGTTTGGTTTGGTTCAAGATATTTCAGTGCTTCCTACTATCTACAGACACCTAGTTATGGAGAGAGATCTATAGTGGGTCCATCTGACACCGCTATGGGATGATGCTGATGACTTCCAAGAGTCGGGTGTGGCCCGAGCTGGCACCACCAAAGAGTATGATACTTGGTGGTCACTCCTACAGTGGTAGGGAGAGGGGCCCATCGGCCAGGAAAATGATGGTGTAGAGGCTGATCTAGATGGGCATAATGTTTTCCAATGTATCGAGGGTGGATGGGGCACAAAGACCACCACGGGGGAGGCTTCTCAATTTGAGGTAGAGAAGGACACAAATGAGGAGGGTGAGGTACCTCCTAATAGTGAGGTTGGAAAGTTAATAGCTTAGGTGGTGAGGTTACAGACTCATATTGGAACTTTGAGGAGTCAGCTATGCCAGAGGGATACATAGATTACTACACTATAGGTACAACTCACAACAGCTCAAATATAAGGGGGACTTTAACTACGAGAGCAGGGCCCTCATCTACATAGACTACCATGGTACCTCTCATAACACCATATGCTCTACTATCGGTAGGTCGTGACCCTATGGTTGAGATCCGGAGGCTTCGCTCTCTCATGGAGGAGGGTAATGATCGGTAGGATGGGTATGTAGCTCACATCTCCCAATTGGAGGGCTACATCCAACTGAGTGGTTTGGAGGTACCAGAGGACACTCACACCATAGGGACCCACAGGAGTGGATCTCATACTAGGACCAGGGAGACATGACGGTCTATCGCCAATTCGAGCTACAGGACACATAGTACCGAGAGGAATCATAGGTCTTCGAGCACTCATGGTACTAGATCTCACAGGACTCACAGAGGTGGCAGAGGCAATAGAGGTGCCTCACAGACTGGGGGTATAGGCCCTGTGTAGTACAGATCTTTAGAGATATTCTTGTACTATTTTTGAGTGTAAGGTCAAGGACCTACACAGTTGTAGCCTGTAGGAATTTTGATATACTCTTGATGTACTCTTTTTGGACACCTATATATATGAGATTGATCATTTTTGGCTCATTATGTGTACTTGTTTATTTTTGATTTTATGTTTATGTTATGCACATGGATGCAGATGTTCATATTGATGCTATGCTTATATAATGTAATGTATGGATGGCATGCATTAGATAGCTATTTGATTTGTGATGATGATGATATGCGGTGATATAGATGCTTAGATGTGCTATTTATGATGGATGCATATGGATGTGATGTTTATATTTAATTTTACTTTATTGTATGCATTTAATTTATGACGATGTCACTATATGCTGGTGCAATGAATGTAATTCTTTATTTACCTGATGGTAATCTAATGTAAATGAACCTGTATGCTTTAACAATCTAATGGATGACACCACAAAATGTGTAAAAATCATGAATGTAATTTAAAATCCTCATTACAAGAATTTAATCAATTAATCACCCATATATGAAATGCAATGATATGAAGCGACACGATGCGAATGACCTAATATGTCATTCTATATTCATTTTGCAATTTGAAAAATATCCACAATATAGTTAGTGGCCGTCTAAATATCATTTTTGATATCCATCTGGTATCTATCCTATATCTTGATTGTGCTCAATGTAATGATGTATCACGGATTCGATACTTTACAATTTGATGATTGAATGACTTTATTTTTGATGGTTTTTGATCTTTGGTATTTTGTTGCTATTAGAGAAATATTTGAGGTTTTCCAATAGACTCAAACACCCTAGTAGACTTATCAAAAGTTGTATACTGATGAAACTAGACTTTTGAAATGTAAGGCTTTTGCTAGGATAGGCCCTAACTGTTCATTATCCTTGTGTGTGCAAATGAGTATATTAATACAAAGCATAAGCGTACCCCGATGTCAGGCAGGATTATTTCAGCCCATTTCTAAGATAGGGGGGTCCAAAAATGTTCATCCAATCCTGGGTTTATATTTTAGCTAGACTAGACCACTAGGCAATACAGGACACCTGAAGCTAGCTCTTCCACATTCAAACATTGGTCTATACATAAACGAGGTGCTACTGCATTAGACATATCATCATGCGTAAGGTACAATAGTGCTGATAATTCTAGGGATTCAAGTTCGCTCCCTTATTTTCTTCAATTTTTCAAGATACTTGCTCATATAAAGTGATAAAAATCACTATTTATTTTTGTACTTTAGTGACAAAAATCATTGTTTATTTTGTACTTTCTTTTCTTTTTCTTAAGCAAGGGATTTGATACTGATTTTATTTCCTTTGTACAATTTGTCTTCATTTGACTTGACTTTTTAGAATTTTACATTTGATACTTTTCTTCAGAAACTTCCTTTGGGGATTTTACTTTGGGGAACTATTTATGGGATATCAATTTTAGGATATGAATCTATGATATCAATATGGGATATCAATCTGGTATGTCGATCTATGATATCGATCTAGAGTATCAATATTGAGGGTTGATGTGGGATATCATTCTGGGATATTGCTCATTTTATTGTAAGCAAGGTATTCTGGGTAGGGAATAAACTTATCCTTTTGCCAATTGCCAACATTTCCCATACCGTCCGCATAGGGGGATAAGCAATAATAACTCTTTTCACCTCAGGATACCTGGTCCTACTTTGTGGCTTTCATCTTCCCCTAGTCCTTATTAGGATTGTTTAATTTGTTGATTAGTGATAGGATTTTGATATGCTAAGGGCTATACTAACTAGACCTCGGCTACAAAAGCAAAGCAAGCTTTCTATCAACTCTTGAGAAGACCTCTAGGTATGGTTGAATGACCAAAAAACCCTAGTATATTCCTCATAGCAACATTATGGGTTGTGTTGAAAAATATAATTACTCACATGAATGATGGATTATGATAAATGTAGAGGTGCATGATTGAAACATAATATGGCATCGTTTGTAAGACTGACAAACACAATCCATCCTACTATGGAATGCAACGAATGCAGAATGCCTACATGCAATGTGATGAGTTGAATGCATAATGTAAATGCAAATGTTTTTGGATTTTATGTTTTACCAATTTTTATGGATTTTATTGCTTTTTTAATTTTTATGGATTTTGAGCCTTTATATTTGACCAAATGGTGAGTACATGCCTTTGGAGCCTTTAACTTGACCAAGCAAATTTTCAAAAAACCCTTGGGGATTTTAGATTGACCAAAGGGATTATGAGCACCTTTGGAGCTTTTAGGGATGACCAAGCAGTTCTTAGGAACCCTTGGGGCCTTTTGGGATGACCAAGCAGTTTTAAGCAAATCCTCAAAGCCTTTTGGGATTGATCGAGCGGTTTTAAGAAAACCCTCTAGGCCTTTAACTGACATGACCAAGCAGTTTTTGGAACCCTTGGTGCCTTTTTCTATGCTCTCAAGCATATAATACCTTAATATGGATGATGTTGAGAGGTTCAAGCTCTTCAACACCCCTAGCGACGTTAGGCGATAAGTAATTGGACCAATATTTTTAGATATGATATAAGGCCCTAGCCAATTAGCCATGAATTTGTCTCGCATATCAGGTAGAAAATTAGAGTTATGTTGGTTCTCTTTCAGCACAAGATCTCCAACTCCAAAGTCTCTTTGATGGACTTTGTTATTATAAGCTCATTTTAATCGCTCTTGATAAAAGCAAAGATGCTCTAGGGAATTCACACGATATTCATCAAGCAGTGTCAATTGATCTAGGTGAGCTTTCCACTCAATGTCATCATAAATTAACTCTTTTAATGCGACGTACAGCGTTGGAATTTCTAACTCTAAGGGCATAATGGCCTCAACACCATATACTAGTAAAAATGGTGTTGCCCCAATGAGCATCCGAATGCTAGTCCTGTAAGCTCATAATGCAAGGGGCAGTTGGATATGCCAATCTTTATGGTTTTCTTGGACCATATTTTTCAAGATAGCCACCACTGTCTTGTTTGAGGCCTCAGATTGCCTGTTTTCTTGAAAATAATAGTTGCAAAACTATGTTTGATTCTATACTTAGACGTCAAAGCTCTCACAGTTTTATTCTTAAATGATGTTCCATTATTCAAAATTATCTTGGATGGAATACCAAAATAACATATGATATGCTTGAGTATAAACTCTGCTATTTGAGTTCCAGTCATCATTGTTAAGGTTATTGCTTCCACCCATTTGGTAAAGTACTTAGTAGTCGTAATAATAAAAGTATGTCGACCCGATGACGGAGGAGATATATTACCGATAAGATCTAATACCCATTGAGAAAATGACCAAGCTGCTTGAATGGTCTGTAAGGGCTACGATGGCAAGTGCATAAGATTAGCATGATGCTAAAATTTGACGCATTTCTTGCCATACACGTTGCAATCCTTCTCCATAGTGGGCCAATAGTAACCCATTCAAAGGATGTGCTTTACGATGGCCATGCCACTGAAATGGCCACTGCACCTACCGTCATGAGCTTGAGAAATCACCCAAGATGCCTCTTGGGGCTCTAGACAATGAAGGAGAACTCCATCATAGCCTCGTCGGTATAAAATGTCTCCTAGCAAGACATATTTAGTCACTTTCTACTTGAATGTGTGTTTTGTAGCATGCATCAATCCCTCTGGGATCACACCAAGTTTTAAGAAGTCTTGGATTTGTGACATCCAACTCTGGTAAGCTTTAGCTTCGACTGCCAAGATGAATTGCTCCCCCTACGTATTTACATGTGCAAATGCAGACTGGGAAACAACCTTGTGGTGAATGGTGGTACCACTCCTTGTAGGACTCTGAGATATTACTGGCCCCCGAGGTGCCTTCTTTAGAAAGTATTCAACTCTGCATAACCATTCAACTTTTGGCTCCACGCTAATCATGTTGATTGAATCTTTATTATCAAAGGCTTCGCACTTCACTGCAAGATGAGAGAGATTTTTAACATGGATGGTAGTAAAATCGACAGACAGATTCTAAGGGATTAAGGATCCCAAAGATGCCATGGTGTCTACGAACCTATTTGATGAACAAGGGATTGCCTCAATGTCATACCATTCTAATTTAGCCAAATATGTAACAAAAATATCTTTATAAGATTTAACATGGGACATCGACATTGAAAGAGCCCCTTAAATTGGTTGACTATGAGCAAGGAGTCGCCAAAGATGTTTAATCTTTTAATGTTCATGGTGACGGCTGTATGGAGGCCCAATAGTAGGGCTTCGTATTCAGCATTTTGTTGGTGCAAGGAAAGTCTAATTTGAATGACAAGGGAATTGGAGATCCTTATGACATGAAAAATACTATTTCTACACCACCCCCTTGCTCGCACTTCGAACCGTCGAAGAAAAATGTCATATCTGCATTATTTTTTGGTTCTTTAGGTTCAGGAGCCTCAGATACGACAAAGATTGCATCATCCAAAATCTCAATGGTAAGAGGCCTACTATTTGACAATGGTCCCTTAGCCAGTTTTTCAGCTATGAATTTTCCCTTAATAGAATTTTGGCTTATGAATTCCAGATCGAATTCAGTCAGTAGCATGATCCACTTTGTAGTACGTGTGTTATGATATGTCTTGCTCATCATATACTGCAAAGGATTTTGTTTGGATATAACATATGTGGTATGAATCAACATATAGTGTCACAATTTATTTGTAGTGAACACCACTACTAAAAATAGCTGTAGACACTAAAATATGGTAAACCCGATTAAGCATCCACAAAAAAATGATCAAATTGACATCATATGGCCCCTTGGGCAACCCTTAGAAGGCTCACAGTGGTTCTAGCCGCTTCGAAAGAGGTTTTGAAGGCTTTTGGCCTAATTTTTTGGGGTTTTGGCCCACAATTCACCACCATCCCACCATGGGATGGTGGCAAATTCCCATCGTCCCACCCTGGGATGGTGGTGAGCCATTGTCCGAGGGTGGGATGGTGAGCAAGTTTGACCCAGAAAAGTCAAAATTGGAACAAATGGCACCCAAAAACTGCCATTTACCCTGCCAAATGAAGCATGTGGGTCAGAGGGAATTGAATACTTATGACAAAATTCTTAATGGAGGCCCAAACTGGATATTCTCTTCCACATCCATTGCATGCCTCCTGTTTGACAAGTGGCACCTCCTGCCATGCATGCCCTCGCATGCCTTTTTGCACATGAGCCCATTTGGGCTATAAAATGGATTCAATATCCACAAAAAAACATATAGAGGAGTTCTAGGATATGCAATGAAGTGCTTCTAAGATTTACCCTCAAATTATTGTGCCTTCTTGCCCTCAAAATCTCTCTTTTGCAAAGGAGGTTATCGGGTGACTTCAAGAGGGTCCTTTGAGCGTAACTTTTCCATATGGGTGAATTTCTTCACCCAATTAAATGAAAATACCCCTTATAATTTTTAGGAACATTCCTTAGTGGTATTGGTAGCAAAATGTGGGCAAAATTGGTGGGTATCCCCTCCCAGGGTGCCCCCCAATTAGTTGCAGTCACCACCGCCCCCCGGGATGAGGAAAAATCCTTGCACAATTTTATTACTATTTTTAATGATATTATTCTAGACTATCATATGATGTTGTGGTTTAAATTTCATGCAATTTGGAGTTAAATTGGCCAAGATATTACATTTTTAAGTTTTTGTAGGTTCATAGGGCCCATCCGGGCACCCCAGTTGCATGCAGGTGGATCTGCACCTCATTTTGGAAATATAATCATATGGGTTGTCTTAAAATGTTTATTTATGAATTTTTACAAATTTCATATGTTTTGGACATGTCTAGGTGCAGGATTTGCTTGTCTTGGTATTCGTAGGTTGTAGGCGGGTGGCACAAAATTGAGGGGTCCACGGATGCAATTTCTGATCTATTTTTAGTGATATCATCTCAAAACCTCTTATTCCACATCCCCATAAATTTTCATAGCATTATGAGCTTATTTGATTTAGTTTTAATATATGTGCCATTTTGTGCCTGTGGGGATTGCATGTTTCCCTCCACACACCCTTGCTATTTGACCCCTTTTGCTTCCTTGTGTGCAGGTGTAGGTTATTTAGAGGCATTATGAAGGAAAATCAGACATCAGATATTGAAGATACAAGCAGTGGCATCATTGGCCTGCCCACCTCGATTGTGGGTACGAGGAAAGGCACTGGATGTGCATCCAGATTTCTTGGAGGATTTGATCCTTGGGCACCCCAAAATTTGTAACAATTGTATCACATTTGATCCCTCAAGAGGACTGCTATGTAACCTTGGATATGATCCACCAAATTAATAAATAAGAGACTTGTTTCATTTCATTCCTTATTGTTTGGTATTGCTTCATTTTCACATGCATGCTTCCGTTTGATGCTCATAAGCGAGATAGGATAGATACATATATTGTTATTCATAATTAGGTGCACTAATTTTTCCTACTTCAATATATTTTCTACATATGTATATCCAAGCTCATAGCTCACCAAGGTTTGACTAATATAATATATGGCTTGTTCTTTGCCTTGCACATTCTTTTGGGCTAACATGGTCCCTAATGCAAAGTCGGTTGCCGATATATAGTAGAAATGGCACATATGGCCTTGATGGAGCTTATAATAGTAGCCATAAAATGCTACTCGATAGTCCACATCCCAGTTTAATGGGACCCTCTTATGTAGAAGTCGATTCATGGGTCAAAATTTATCCGATAATTGAGCGATAAATCATTTTATGGATGCTACTTTGCCCTGTAGGATTCTTAATTCTTTGATATTTGAGGGAGGATGCATCTATAGAATAGCCTTGACCTTTTCTGGGTCAACTTCAATGTCTCACTTTGAAACGATGAGCCCTAAGAGCTTTATTGAAGTTATGCCAAACACACACTTCTTAGGGTTCAACCTGACATTGTGCTCTATCAGGCAATCAAAGACCTTCCTTAAGACCTTCGCATGCTCAAAATGCAGTAATGACTTTGCCAACAAGTCATCAATATAATATTCTAATATTTTATGCATATAGTCATGAAATATATGTCATGGCCCATTGATATGTGGCACTAGCATTTTTAAGGCCAAATGACATAAATTTATAGTAGAATGTCCCCCATGGTGTTATAGATGCAATTTTATGTTGGTCTTCAGGCTTAATCTGAATTTGATTGTATCCAAAAAAATTGTCCATCAAGGAGAGCATCTCATGACCTATAGTTGCGTCTATAAGAGCATCGATATTCGACAACATAAATGAATCCTTCAATGTTGCCTTATTTAGGTCTCTGAAATCCATACAAATACGGATCCTTCCATCATGTTTTCCTATAGGTACCATATTGGATATCCATTCTGGATAATCAATGGAGATTACAAACTCTACGTCCAATAGATTTTGCAATTCGTATTTCACCATGAAGGCTACTGTTGGATGCATCTTTCTAAGCTTCTACTTGACTGGCTTCTTTGATAGGTCTAGCTAAAGGTTATGGGTATCCAATTTTGGGTCTAGAACTGGCATATCTTTGTAAGTCCAAGCGAAAATATTGGGTCACTCTTTCAATAGAGGTATTAGGGTGGCACACTCATCGGGAGTGAGACTCTCTCCAAATTTAACCTTTCATCGATTAGTGGGATCATTACTGATATCCACATCAAAGGTTTCCTCTATTGACATGTGTGATCCCTCCTCAAGCTGATGAGGCGGAGGGATCAAATGGATGTCATCTGCTGGGTTTATAGGTTCCACATTGGAAGCATCCTCAACATGATAGACATCATAAGCACAACCTAGTGCAAAATAAAATGGTTGCAATATTTCTTCATTACGGAAGAATTCTTCAGGCTCAACAGGTGAGTCAACATGATCCCAGTTGATAACATCTACATCTAAATGCAACGGTTTAGATGGATCGGTTGAATTCTGGAGTGGGGTGGTCAAATCACTGGAGACCATATTGATGGAATGAAATTGATTTCTAGGACCACATGGACAAACATCTACATCATCGATGCAAATCCCATACCCGAGATCTAGCTCTATCGACACAGGTACAAATGGGTCCTCTTTATGCCAGCTATGGATGACTAGGTCCTCTCTATGTACTAATTATAATATTGGATCATTCGACTCAACAAGATCCATGTACATAGGCGGTTTGTTAAACACCATGTGATAGATCACATTGAAGTTCGGTGGTCTTTCCCTAAGGTGAGGATTTATATTGATCTCTCTGCACATGTCCTCATCTGTATATGGCGTATTACGACAACATAAGTAAGGAGGTCCTAGGTAGGCTCTCTCTGTCTTGTCTTCTTCATTGCTATAATAATACAAGCCTTAATTTTCCCCCACTAGAATGGGACGTTCTGGAAAATGTGGCCCCATATAGGCTATCTCCTGATCACTATTATTGTTGTCTGATAAAACTGGGTACAAGTGTCATAAATACGATACTTCCTCATAAATAGGCTCAGCCTCATCCTCTGACTGATTTCTGGGTGACGACTCACTGTCCACCAAGATATTATCGTGATACGTCTCAGGTGGTGCTATGGTGACGTAAGACACCATATGTTTATCCCTCTGGAACACAGAAGTATTAGGGTGATATGGGTTGAAATCCACATTGTTCCCTAGACTAAGGTACAGATGATCTAAATATGCTACAAGCAAATCATCTTGTCCTCATATTTGCAACCCTAGCCCAAACCTATCAGTTTTCAACTGATAATGCAGCTCAAGCAGAGTCTTACGTCCTTGCTCAAAAATACCAAGGCCATACCCATGCCAATGATATAATTCAAAAATGCTCATGGAATATTCAGGGTTGGATAGGTAAGAATATTCACTATGAAGGGTTCATCATCATATTCATCTATGGTCGTTTGAGTAGGAAGCTATTCCAACCCAGTGTAGATGAAGTTTGTTTGATTGGGTGGCTCTCCCAATGGCACTACTGATACAACTAGAAAACGATGAGCATGGGGTCAGCCCATATCTTGTGTAGTCTCTAGAATTGGTCCAAATGTGACATTCTACACAATATATTCACCTAACCCTATGTTTTCCAGATGAAAAGTCACCCATGGTGTGGATGATCCTGCTAACGATGTAGGTGAGGCAGGCTGAGGCACCTCCTCAGCTTTGTCCTGAGCTTATTCCACTTCCATAGGAGTGGGAGCCTTTTTGGCAACTGATTTGGGCACTTGCTTATTTTTCTTTTCGCTCATTTTCACCTTTAGCTTCCTTTTGTCCCGAAGCATTATTGATGCAGTCAATTTCAAGGAAGTTGTTGTAGTGTGCTCAGATCTATGTGACACAGATGTCAATGGTTGATCACACACTTTTTGTTTACCTCCTGGATTCTTAACCAGCGATGCTGATCGAACATCTAGGTGTGTTGATGGGAGTATGAAACCCCCTGACAAATCAACTAGGTTCACAAATTTGAAGGGCTCTTCATCTGACGACACTAGGTGAACCCATCCCTCATGAATGTATTTTACACATTGATGTAGTATGGAGGGAACACAACACATTTCTCGAATCCAAGGCCTTCGAAGAAGGATGTTATATTGCATGGCACCTTCAATCATGTGACACATCATAGGGATGGTCTTTAGGCCCACCTAAATAGGTAGGATAATTGTGCCAACCATCGAGCATAGCGCATCATTAAACACTCTCAATGTGAATGTGGTGGGCACAATATGTGACTTGGGAAGCTTTAAATTATTCAATGCCTTGGTCATTATAATATTTATCAATGAACTAGTGTTGATCAAGACCCTATTGAATGGCATGTGATTAACACACATGATGATGTGTAACGGTGGGTCAGTCGTATCTGTAGGAACCGTCCTAATTTCATGATCGTAGAATTTGATTATAGGCTCCTGGAACTGCTGTACGTGTTCCACAAAATTGGTGACTACTTGAGCATCCTGGGACTGCACCTCGATGGACCTCAGAATGTCCATGAGAGTCTCCCTGTGCCTATGGGACTACTGTATCAGATCATAAATAGATAACTTCGTAGGAGTTGTCTACAGATTTTGAACCAACCTATTTTGTATGGTCACCACCGATCTAGTTGGTGGGCCTATAATATTCTAAACTGGATACTGATTTGGCATAGCTTGTATCCTGATGGGAGCGTAAGGTTGATTTGGCTGCTCATACCTCCCATGTCTGGTAATGACATTAACCATGCCTATGAACCCTTGAGTAGGTGGTTTGATGTGTACTTGATTGATGTGACCAGCGTTGTTGCACGGTGCCTCATGGTTTGGCAATGAATTTTTATAAATCCTCATGTTTTGGTTGTCAAGAACCAACATATTATTTGGCACTATAAGCTCGCCTTTATCGATCATATTTTGCACTATATGTTTGAAGGACCAACACACTTCAATTTCATGGCCCTTTGCACGATGGAAGATGCAAAATAGATCATCTTGATACCCCTTTGACTTGGGTTGGTTAGGATTGACTAGCTTAATCTCAGGCAACCTGATTGCCTTAGCCTCGCACAATTGATGGAATATCAATGTCAATGATTCCATCAAAGGTATGAATTGGCAAGGTGGACATTGTTCCTTATTTTTGCCCTTGTAATTATTCTTGCACTGCTCATATTGTGCAGGAGGAGGTTGGGCCTGATAATTCTACTTTTGTTGCCCCTTATCCTCTCTTTGGAGGTTTAACATCACCTAATTGACATGGGCCTGCTTGCCCTGATGTTTCATGGAGATTTTCTTATGCCCCTCCTTCCTGTTCTTGAGCTTCAAGTTGCCCTCTTGCAACTTGATATCCTCAATTACTTTGACATGTGCCAAAGCTTCCTCGAACATCTGGTACTGTTGCAGTTGCAACAATAATGAGATGTGGTTGGCACAACTCTTCGTGAACATTCAGGTTAGTTTTGTAGCAGGAATAGGGAATGACAACTTTACCATTAATCTTCTCCACCTCTTTCCATATTCTAGGATTGGCTCATCATCGTGCTGAGCTAGCACATCCAGATCAAAAAGGTTAGCTTGCTTCCTGATGCCAAAAGAAAAGAGTTCAAGAAACGCGTCAGTCAGTTGCTCAAAACTGGTGATACTATGCTTCTTCAGTTTATTAAACCACTCCTGGGCTGGGCCTAAGAGGGTTGTGATGAATGTATGCAAAAGCAAGGTATTGTTGCTTGCAATATGGAAGCATATGTCCAAAAATCTTGTGATATGCTCTTGCGTGTCTTCATCATATTTGAATTTATCTAGCCTGGGCATGTCAAAATTCTTAGGATATGTTGGATTAGGCACCGAGGGGTCCAAAGGCTCGTTATGAATCTTGCTCAATGTTGGATTTTGAAAAGTTGCACCTTGCCTCTCGATCACTTTCACTTTCATTGCTAAGGCCTTATAAGCCTGTGAGGATAAAAAGTCCTCCTCCCTAAGCTGATGTGGGGGTGGTATTGGAGGTACATTATTCCTCTGTTGAGGTGGAGGACATTGATCTTCCTCCTCCTCAACTTGGGAGATTTCAGGATATCCATGATCAGCTGCATCCCCATCTTCTTCCTCATATTGTCTTTGCCTCTGATCTTCGAATGGTGGTGGCCGTTCTATTTTTTGGGCACTGACATGCATGTGAGCGTCTTTATGCTTCTAATGCACATCGACTTGTGAAAAAGCCCTCATATTAATGCACTCTCTGTACTCAGTGTGGGTGAATAAACCAGCCATGGCTAGCCTATCCTCTTGTTCTACATGCTCCTTTTGGGCAAGGATGTGTTCCTCACGTATAAAATTCTCATATAATCTTTGTCTAATGAGCCTTTGCGACTGAAGATTCTCATCTTCAATGCACTACCTCTCTGCATGGGCATCCTCCAATTGATCTTGAAGGAGTTGGCGTCTCTGCTTGGATACCAGTCTATGTGATCTATCAATGTGATTGGCCATAAGAGGCCTCTGGTATGTGTGGTTCGTGTGAGTGACCTTATGGGTTTTGTACCCATTTGGCAGATTTGTTATGCTTTTGCCTTTGTTCATGAATATGACATTGGCATCATTTTTAGTCCTGTGCTATGTGCCACCATGCATGAATGGTGGATGCAAACCATGAGAGTGCTTGGAAGCCTCCCTATATTATTTGGTGGTCCTAATAATGCTCCTGCTATGGTCACTCAGAGCATGAGTGGGTAGAGCTGAAGGCTTGTAGCCTAACTGCTCGAGGATACCACCTAAACCATCCAACTTTCTAGATCACCACAACTCATGTGGTGGTGTACCATTGGCTCCCACCTTGGATATATCAATAGTGATCTTGTGAGGTTCACTACGCATGGGAGTGTGAATAGACCTACGATCAGAAGTGGGCCTATCAGCATACCCCTGAATGGGCATATCTTGATCTCTTCTATAATCTAAATTTGGAGGTATGGAACCTCTTGTAGACTTAGTACGTAGGGGTACCAACTTGGCCCCTTGTATGACATACTCATCGATCTATACCATCGATGCACGTGCACTACGATCTCGATAATGGCCTCTGAGTGGAGCACCCTCATGTTGAGAGGCTCCATGCTCTATCCTATGTCTAGAAGAGTGTACAAAAGCTCCTCTATCGAGGGTACACTCAATGGTGTCCCCTCGTGTCAAATTATATCCTTTGATGCTCGCTGAATGACGTTAAGGAAGCACATGTGGGTGAGGGTTCGACACATTTTGTTGTGAAATTGGTGGGGCTTGGTCATTGGCATTAGGATTAAGCCTTTGCCAACCTCCCTATGTCTCCACCATGGTGCACCTAGTGTCTATATTTATATTTTATTATGCAAATAAGGTATACAATGGTGATTATATCAAATTTAAATTTTAAGATTGATCCCTAAACTGTTTGATGTTGTTTCATAATTTTTTGTGTTAGTATTAGAAAATCTTATCATGTTTGAAATATTTTTGGATGATAATCTCAGTTTAATTGGCTTTCACCTGTATACTCACAACTCGACAACTTGGCTATGAACTCCAAGTCACGTAATCCAACCTATAATGTGTGGTAATGAAGCCCACACACGATCAGGGAGCACAAGTCCTCCCAAATCCTCACCCATTTTCCCCCAATCAACGTTATACCCTCCAAAGAGAATACATACAAATTTTCTAGGGTACAAAAGGTTCTCGGATCTGGTATTGGTCTAGAACAATAGGTACATGGGATTTGGGCCAACGGATGGAAATCACCTCCACCGTCATTGAAACCCTACTAGTGGTTGGATGTCACTTCCAAATCACTAGTGTTTAATTGAAACATGGTGTGTGTGGTTCATTTTAATTGTTGCATGAAAAGAAAATACATCATACAATATGAATGCTCATTTCCTACATGCTATGCAGCAAAAGAACTTTTCAAATTCAGAAAATGCAAGCTACATACTACATGCTCTTTTCAAAAATGCACTTTACGATGATAAATGGACTCTAATTGGGCCTTAGATATGCAAACCAACACACAATTTAATCTAGCATGCTATATTCTAGGGCAGACTGCACGTAGAGGTCTGCTATTCCTAGCAACGCCTATCTAAAATATAGAAAAAGAAACCCTAAGGACCTAATCAGATTTTATGTTATTTTTATCCTTAATCAGTTTAGGTTTCAATTTCTCTATTCTAGAAAAATACAGAGGCAAAATACAGAGATAGAGAGTGTCATAAGGGCCTACCTTAGGTCCTCATCTGATTTATCTTTGAACTCCTACTGTATACTGTGTCTGTTGTAAACCATAGATTTATCGCACGATTTCTATTGTAGACCGCATCTTGAAGCTGCGGGCCAATAATGAGACTGCATCTGTCAATCGCGGTATGCACTTGATATCAAAAAACATAAAAATGTCATAAATAAAATGCTAAAAATGCAGAGTTTTGCCATGATCACCTTCTAACCTATCCAAAAATCATGCACCTAACTAATATATCAATTGGAATCAACATCAAAGCATGAAATAATAGACAAGATTGCAAATAACAAGAAAATGGATGTTCCTTTTATTAATATTGGAAATGAATCTCGATTACAATCATGCCCCTCTTAGGGTCACCCAAATACTGATACAATTTGAAATCCCCAACTGGGTAGGCACAATACTCAGGCTCTCTAAATAGTCACAAAATGCTCCAGGGTGGAGTTGACCCTCTTCTTTGCATTGAGGAAGGAATTGGATGGTTGAATCTCCTTTGAATCTGCTTTCCTGCGGTCAAGAAACAACATAAAAGCATTAAAAGCTCATGATGAGGCCCTTTAAATAATGTGCACATGAAGATGCCATAACACTAATGAAATCAAGAAAGTAAATAAAGCATGTTAAACCTATGCAATACTTGAAAAGATTTATGGGAACATATAACTAGAAAGCATAGCTATCTATCTAATGGATTAATTGCATGAAATGAAGCAAAATAACATAGAAAGGAGCTAATTATATCCTACTTGCCATAATGAAGTAAACTTAATGAAAACCCTAATTTTATTAGTCAAAGTCTCTACAAATGCTAAATAAACCACTAGAATGCTAGATCTAACCTAATTAAATACAGTGCAAAAGAAACAACAAGGAGATCTCTCATCGATTGCAAACTGTAGCTCAGATGAGCAGTATGCATTGTACACCATGACTATCAACTGCGGTAGGAAACAAAGTAGTTTTTTCCCTCAAAATCTAGGGTTGTGGGCTTGATCCTCCTTGTCTAATTGATGATCAAGGGTTGCCTTGGTGTCCTCTAACTAATTTGGTAGTTGAATTGCACAACTGGACCTCCATTTGCTCGAATTCACATTTCTTGGCATTCTAGCTCCTTAGGACATCCATGGTACAATTGACATGATGCCTGATGAATTGGCAAGTGAAATGGCAACAAAGCTCTCTCAATGCACTCTAGTGAGTCTACAATTTGATAGGGCTTCACTGCTCTAATATCCAATGCACACTCTCCTTGTTTGCCCTAATTTGAAGGGGTACTTATAGGATTACCCAAGGGCTAGGGCTGGCTTCATGGAGAAGCCAAGATCAAGAAGAGGTGGTTGGGATAGTTGGATTATAAGCCTCTAGAATCCTTCGTCCTTCAACTACCCTCTTTTAGAAAAAATGGTCGTTCAAACCGATTTGGCTTAGATGAAGGCCAACTGAAATTCAGTTCTAGACTGTGGGTCTCAACTATAGCCTAGACTATGAACCGTGGGTGTCAGCAATAGATCAGACTATAAACCATAGGTCTCAACAATGGTTTGAGCTTATTGGGCCAAGGAGCCCAAATTGAGTGGTTAAAACCACTGCTCTATCTTGGAGTCTGTACAAGATCTTCCATATGGTCTTGTAGCATATCCCATATGAGTAGTCGCCATCGACATGACACGTTTTAGGTGTCTACATATTTATAGCATTATTTTGCCAAGGATTGATAAGAGCGTCTATACACATTTGTCAGATGATATATTTTTCTAGATCCCTAGCGTTCCAATGATATTCATATCTGGTGTGCATCTTTAACCACTTTTATAAACTTTCATTTTATTTTATTCCATATTGTAGTAATGCCTCCTTATTGGCCTCTCAAGCCAATATATTCACTCTGGTTTATAGTAGTATATCATATTCCTTCTATAGTTTTCCATTCATTTTTCTATCTTATTGTCCTAAAAAAAATTATATCGAGACTAGATTCTTGAATATTTTCCTTTAAGGTTCTTTTTGTTGATGTAGAACCATAACTCTTATATCCTAAGAGAATATAATCATTGTCCTATGTTGCACAATATAACCTTCTTAATTTTCCTCCTTATCCACTTGGAGGATATAATTATGCTATCTTGTCCTCTACTAATTTGACTTAGGGATAGTATACCACCCTACATTATTACCTTATCTTCCAATTTTTCATTTTTTGTTCCTTGTTCTTCTCAAATTTTTTTTTTTCCTCTTCTCCTTTTTAAACTTCTTCAATCGGTTCAAACTCCTCACTGTTCATTTTTTATTTTTTTCCCCTATTGTAATCTCTTCCTGTGGTTTTTCCTTCTCTAAAGTGTTAAATTAATTTTCACTGATGTCTCTTTCATTGTCAATACCCACTTTCCTTTAGTCTACCTTTTCTTTGATACATTCATAAATCCTTCATTATCCTTATCATTACCCTATTATTTCAATATTTCTTACTTTGCTTGGGCAATTATGGATATAATATCCATATTCATGATAGGGGGTGCATTTAGATATGATCTTCTCATAATCTAGATCTTGATTCCATACTTGACTCTGTAGTTCAATTTCAATATGCTCTAGTAAGCCTTCCGTTATGTCTAGATCCAAATATATTATGGTATATTTGGTTAACTTTTGTTGTATTATCATCTCAATTGTTTTAATGAACCACCCTAAAGAGTCTTCTATTGCTTTAAATCAAAATCTAGTAGAAAATCTTATTTTTTTCCCACATAAAAAGTTAACACCAAAATAGAATTGACCAAATGCTCAATTATATATAATGCTCATAGCTAAGGGGCCTTTTGTTCCATCCTACCCTGAAGCACCTACCCCATAGTATGAGGGTAAAGATAAAGTGAATGGAAAATAATCCAACATAAGATGTTTGTGGTCCATATAAAGAAGAATGATTATTCATCCCAATTAGACAAATAATAGGAGGTAAACATCACATGCCTAAGTTTAAAAAATCAATATATAGGTAACACATCAATATATTATCCCTTTTAATAATGAGATTTTTTGTTCCACACCCATTATTAGATAAAAAAAAGCCTCTCCACATCATCATTTATATTGGAATCCAAAAGAACATGACCATATAAGACATAATAAAGCATATTTTCCTATAGACCATGGCCCATCCTCAGCCCTAATCTCTAGGATAGATGCAATTATAAAATGGTATTAAGATTTAGTGCTAATTCATCCTCAAGTACAACATCTAGACAATGTATAACATAGTCACTTATGACATGGTGCCATTGGATGTCTATGATGTCTTACTAGGAATACCTTACCTCTTTGACTACAAAGTAGCATACCAAGCTTATTCACAATAATGGTTGGTGCATGTTTAAGAGAAGACATACAAGATTCATGAGAACCTTCCTTAGAAGAAGGTGACTCTAGTATTAGTTAAGCAGTGTGAGAATTTGATCTAACATATCCAAAAAATTATTTTATTAATTCTTTAACTTGATGACCAAGGTACCAAGAAGTACCAATTGTAAACCACTTTATAAGATCCCAATAGATGCATGCACTACTCTACCCATATGTTGATGTTTTTAAAAATACAAAGATAGTATTATTGCACTACTTAATAAAAATCTAGATTGACTTGATCCTAGGATCAACTCTCCCTAAAAATAATTTGTACTACCACTCAATTTGAGAGAATTATAATATTTAATGTCTAATTTAGGAGTAGATAGAGCAAGGAAATATTTATCCTAGCTTGTTAATATGTGATAGTCATACTATGCTAGCACTAAATAAATATGGTATTCTATACCTATGCATTGACTATGAGGCCCTCAATAAGACTATTATTAAATAAAATATCCTTTATTGCATATTGATGACCTGTTGGACAAGATCTAGGAGGCTCAATACCTTTTCAAGATCAACCTCAAATTAGGTCACAAGTAGGTACATGTCAACCCCATGGAAATATGAAATATAAACTTCAAGATTTGGGAAGGAATATATGAGTGTATGGTTATACCTTTTGGATTAGTAATTCTTTAACAACATTTATATACCTAGTGAATGATATTTTATGTCTATTCATGGGGTACTTCATTTATTTATTTATTAAATTTAGAGAAGGGGTTTTGAAAGGGACCCTAATTTTTTTTAGCAAATATGAGGGTGTTATAAGGTCCCAAAACCTTGTACATAACTAAAATATAGATAAAACAACAAGCTTACAGAAATAACAAGGCTCTAAAGCCCAACATGGAACAAATATGAAATAAAATCAACAAACTGACAACACTGAAACAACTTTTTGACAATAAAATAACAATCAACTTACACTGTTGTCTTTTATTTCTAGCTTCTAGTTATGTTTAAATCCAAAATTCTTTGATTCCCATCAGAAACCTCCTTTTTTGATCTCTTTGTTTTGGATTTCTTTGAGGTTAGGTCTTCCTCTTCTTGCTATCACTTCTACATCCATTTTTTTCTTGGTACTTCTGGTTATTCTCAAGCATGGAGTAGCAAAGCATTTTTTAACAAGGGAAGAAGAAATCCTTTTCGTATTATATTTCTACATGATATCATATGCAACCTCAATAGGAACATCCACAAATAGGGGCTCATTTTCCATTTCACTGGAAGTCTGATCGGCTTTAGCTGGAGTTCAAGGAATCAACACTAACTATTGTTTTTTCCATTTTTTTATTCCTTTTCAAAGACCTCCTCTTCTTCTTCTTCACTTTATAGGGTGCTAAAACTATTCACATCTACTCTTTGTATTTTTGAGGATTCTCCTTCTTCATTTTGTTTCTTGCTAGTGAATTTGTTCAACATTTCCACCTCTTTGTTTTGTTGTTGAGACTCTTTTCTTTGCCAAATTTTACCCTCTTTTTGCTTGGACAAACAATTTTTAGGGATATGGTATTTTATTTTACTAACCTTGCTTAAGGTTGAAGAATTTTCATATTCAATTTTTTGCTTCCAAGTCTAATATTCAGATTTCAACCTGATTGAGGATGGCAAGGTTCTTTCCATGTTTGCATTAATACAAAGCCTAGCAAAAACTAATCTAGTCCTTGCTTTGGTTGTTGGGTCAAAGGCAATCAATTGTCCTATAGATCTAG
This sequence comes from Wollemia nobilis, assembly GCA_028583015.1. NCBI lineage: Eukaryota > Viridiplantae > Streptophyta > Pinopsida > Araucariales > Araucariaceae > Wollemia > Wollemia nobilis. The sequence goes on from JAQPPZ010001870.1 coordinate 4,130,032, forward strand.
TAATTCCTCTCATTATGTCTTCATCCCAATATTCAATCGGGAGGCCCAACAGTCTCACCTAGAGAGGATCTAGGTGAATATTATCTATCTTAGGATTGAATCTTGGCTTCCATATTTTCAAATATAGATCTATTTTGCTCAAGAACCAACGCCATTTTAGAAGTACATTAGCCATATCCTCTATGATAGTGAAGGTAAAGAACATAAAGCTTCTAGGCAGAGCTACTATCTCTATATGATCATTAATATTCCATTTGTAAGTTGACCATTTTTTAATAATATCTAGATTTGACCAAAAACCAATAAATTTCCCAACTAAACTAAAACTTTACCTATTTTTTGATCTTTCAATTAATCTATCTAGGACATCTAGACATGACATATCCTCATCCTCAGAAGGATAGATCTCAAAATTTTCAAGAGGGCTTAGAGTAGTACCTTTAACTAAATTAGATCACATGGGTATATCTACAACACCTGGGTCTACTGGGTTGATGCCACCATTGATAACTTTTGGATTTACATTCACCTTATTTGCATCATCTCAAACACCTTTCCTATCATTGTATTTTATTCCAAAAAAACCATCCCCCTCATTTTCAACACTTCCCCCACCTTCCTTGCCTCCCTCTCTTGCAACCAAAAGCCCAAGGGAGGAACTTGAGCCCATAGTGCTTGTACGAGACTCCATTTTATAGGGTTTAATTTTAAACTATCAAATCCAAATCCTACCACTGTAAAAGCCTAGATCCACGACCACTAAATCCCACTCTCCCTAGATCTACGATCATCAAAGCTCAAATACATTAACTTCAAATTCTAGATTCACAATTACTGAAGCACGCCACTATTGAAGCCCAAATATACTACCATCGAAGCCAAACCCACCATGTTGAAGCCTAGATCCACCATTTTTAAAGCCCACTCTCCTTAGATCTTCCATTTTTGAAGCTCAGATCCACTACCTCTGATGCCCATATCCATAATTGCTCATTCATGAGGTACTTTGTGATCATCTACTTATATGACACTTTTATGTTCAACAAGATATAGGAATATCATTTTCCAAATGTGTGATATGTTTTAGACACTCTATACCAACATAAGTTTTAAGCCAATATGGGTAAGTTTATCTTTGGTATCATAGAGATCTCTTATCTAGGTTACATCATAAACCGACAAAGAATTCATGTAGTCCTAGAAAAGGTTCATATTATCCAAGAATAGTTAATGTCCAAGAACTTAAGAGCTAATTTTTCTTGGCCTTACCAACTTTTATAAGAGATATCATATGTCTCATGGTGCTATACAAGATCATGCATAGGAATGTAAAGTTCCATTAGACTTCACAACAATAGCAAACATTTAAAAATTAAAGTAACACCTTTATTTAATGATAATGCTATCCATGCCAAACATCACTCAAAGATCTAGTATTAATATAAATGCATCTAATTATGTAGTTAGTCTTTATATTAATATAGAATGAGCACATAATGGCATATCATTTTGATATGCTATAAGATATATCTTGATACTACTTTACCTACAAGTTGTATGTCAATGTTCAAGTTATGCAATAGTGGTGCCACTGTATTATAGTTAAGGAAACAATGATTCATTCATATCATAGGTCTTCACAATTCCTCCATCCTATATTATAAAATAGTGGATGAATTAGTTACAACAATTCCACCTTATGATAAAATTTCATAAGGGAAAGGATAATCAGGAGGTAGATTGTCTAAGTTTACCACTCGTATAGGAACTATTATATATTCTTGACACTAGAAGACATAGTATCAATAATTGGTAGGTTGTATACCTATTAAATTATGACTTTGTTGACATTTATTACCAATTGTTATAAGGTAAATGAATGCATGATCACCATCTCTAGAGTGGTTTTTGTGCCATATATGAAAGCTCTATATGCTATCAAGTGTACCATGTCAACTATTAATTTTGCAAGTGCACTGTTATAAGTTATTTAATCACATATAAATTAGGAAGAACCTTATGACACTACAATAGTACTTGTATTGGCTATATATGTATAGGAAATGGATCTCTACATCATATCCTATGTGGTTTGTTACATTACCAAATTAATAGATAGGAAAGCATGACTCTATACACCATTGTATGTTCTTTCCAAGCCTTGAAAGTACATCAACATGGAATTTATGCTAAGGTTATTGACCACCAAGTACCAACATGATTTAATATTTGTAGTCATGTATAGGTTTAAAAAAAATCTATCATGGCCCTATTGAACAAAATAATTACTACTTTAGAGGTTTCTTATCTATTATTTCAACAAATTTAGGTTTATTTTGTCCTACCTAAGTTTTTTATTATACATAGACAATAGGATCCTTAGTAAATTTTTGTACCATCTCTAAAACCTCTTAGACACCAAGCTCCAAAATTACACAACATTTAACCATAGACTAAAGGATAAACTAATATGGTTAGTAGGATGTGATTCTATCTACTTTGGATGTATAATCATAGCTACCTTCACACATGGGATGAAATTCTACCATATATATATCATTCCTATAAGAAGGATTTTCATTCCTCCATAGGTCATAGACTATTCTAGGATTGTTTGGGTTTTATCCAAGATATCTTATGGATGTTTCCTTCCATATACCAACTAGTGCCATGAGACTAGCTCAGGTCAAGGAGGTAAATAAGCTACAAAGTTCCTATAGCAAGTGTAGAACATATAGAATAAAGTTCAATAGATATTTTAGTTCCAATAATAGAAGTATGAAGAGTACCATGATTAAAATAGGACACCTCATACATTTTAGTTTAGGGATAATGTTTGACTCCACACTAAGAAAAAATATTTCTCTATCCCACACTAGAATATCAAACCACTATGCTATGGTCCTATTACCATTCAACACTAGTAGGAATATAATACCTTTATTATTGACTTATCCTATAGTTGGGGATGCATCTAGTGTTTAATATAGAACTCCTCAAGCTATACTTTTATCTGTTAGAGATATTTGTAGTACAACACCAAATAGATTTGTATCCATCACACTTGGAACCTATGATAGTATATAATTTTTGACATTACCAACAAGAGTACTTGATAGGGGCACACATGAACTATTCAAGGCTATAAAATAGGGTTATTTTATACCATTGGTAAAATGGTGCATGCTTAACCAACTTAAGTGCATTTTACTATAGTTGGAGACTAGCACAATGGGGACCATTGCTACTCAAGGGAGGATGCATGATCCAAGAAAATTAAAGATTTCTAAGAGTCGCACATGGCATGGTATCAAATCCATTATATATTTCTATCCTTGGTGCTTAGTTTGTCTCTTCACTAGACATGTTATCACCAAATCATAATTTAGTGGATTGAATTATTTAGTGCCAAATATTTGGCATCATGTAGAAATAACAAAATCCATTGGTGATCATGTAAATACAACAAATAATTTATGTCAATTTTATACATCATAATCCAATGGCCATTGTAGCACAATGTAAATTCTCCATATCAATCCAACCACTTTCACAATTCAATAAATTACATCTAGTTTATAGAAGTAAAAGAAACAAATTTTTAGATATTTCTTAAAAATTGATCCAAGCACTAGAAGGTCAAGCATCTAACCTTCCAACTCCCTTGTAATATTCTACATTCTATAAATTTATATTAGGTCCCCTTCTCTTCTATATCAAGAGAATAATAACCCAAGACTTTATTCTTCTATTCTCTTGCTCTCTCTTCTCTACTATTAGTTGTTCATACCTTCTCCATAGAATAAAACTTCCTACATCTTACAGTGCCTATCCTATATCACGTGTTTGTAATATTACTTCATATTTAATACAAGAGATTTATATTCTATAGTATATTTTTATTGGTAACATTCTCTTGTGTGAATATTTTTCTAAGATGTATTTCTTCATTAGCTTCAAGTAGAAGGATTTATCTTTCATAATCTAACTTTAACTATAACTTGTAGATTCCACTAGTTGTTTCTATAAGTTTTCCTCCATGCCAAACATCCTTGGCCCTGGGTGTGTAAATAATATATCATTTAAAACTATATAAACCCAAAATGAGCAATTGTATACATTCTACTATAATTTGAAGATGAAAGTAAATTAATCCTAGCCTCATTCTAGACTAAAATGAGAAGTAACCTACTAAAACAAAAACATGTTTTATTTTATAATAAGCTATGTGTAGATTCCATTATATGTCATTCCCATTAAAATAATAAATTATTACATTGTTATTAATACATTACTATTAGGCTAATTAAACCACATCCAACTTACCTTTTTACAAAATATATTCTTCATTTTTCTTTCTATCAAAGATAATATGCATATTCCTCAAATTGTTATGCTTCCATAATCAACTGCTTGATATCATTTTTATTAAGAGATAAAATCTCACTCAACTAGTTGCCTTCTAAAATTTGATTTTTTCCAAGACAAAGATCAACACTATGAATGGCTAAATTATTTCCTACCCAGTTTCCATCTCTATAAATATGCTACCTATAAAAACTTGTAAATTTCCTAATACCTCTTTTTTTAGGGGACTTATTCATACACCTAGTATTCCAAGATATCATTTTATCATTGCTTTTATTTTTATTTATGGGATTATCCTGACTTCTTGTTTTTCTCCCAGGGTCTTCCTCTTCTTATTTTGTTCCAACTAATAATTTTAGATTCATCAATATATTTTATTTTTCATGTTTTTAATAGTGAGTCTTATCATCTATAGGCTTGTATTGCTCTACAAGATCTAAAGTGCAAGCAATAAACTCAAAGACACTTTCTTTATGTTTCCCTAGAAATACTAAAGTGCAAGGATATTCCCCTAGAGCAATTACCTTCTTAGCATACCCTAAAAATCCTAAATTACTATGGATATCCTCCATATTAATTTAGTTATTTTGCTACTCTAGAAACTCTAAAGTTCAAGGATAACCTCTATACTACTTCCATTTCTATTGTAAAGAGATGATTTAATAATTTTTTTTTTTAAATGAAAAATATTTAATTGGAATAAAATTGACCCATTCTACCTCTTTTGTATTAAAATTTTTCTCCACATATCCCTTTGCACCTTAAATTCCTTCTAAATTTGAATGTGTACATTATACTTCCTCACCCTTTGTATCCTTCTTTATTTCTTCTAACGGTTTATCTAAGTGAACTATGATGGCCTTTGTCATCTAATGCTACAAATAGGTTTTCTTTGTTCTTTTTTTTGAAGTGCAATATCCTTGATCTAATACACCTTCTACTATAATAAGATATTCTTGCTTCATGTTAAAGTTGTCTCATGACCAAATTTTTCTCTCTTTCTCCATCATTTTCACTTTGTAATCTCTTACCATGTGTCTAGTCTTATAACAATTGTAGCATCAAAATGTAATATATTCATAATCCATTTTTGGATCTCACTCTCTTGATTTAGATTTAATCTTAATAAATTATGAATAATATTTTAAAATGTCCAAAGTAACACATTTTTAGGTATATGCAATATGCTTTCACTCCTTACTAGTTGGTCCCACCTAAATGAACTCCCATAGGAAATTTTCAATATTATTCAAAACATTATTATTAATAAGTTGATATGGAAGTCCAAAAATTATAACCCATACGTGAAGTATTTTGATAATTTCTATCTTAAAAAATTTCTTAGACCATGATTTTAAATATAAGGAATCTCTCCTCCTAAACCATAGGCCAGAACCCATTATTTTATCCTTGATTTTTTAATTGGAAAAAATGATGAGGAAAAAACCTTTAGCAAGAATATTCAAGGAGTATTTTGAATTCAATTTCCACTTATACTTGGTCCAATTTTAAATATTTGAAAACCCCTATCCAGTATATATGGAACTTACATATTTACCCTCCATTTTTAAGAACCATTATATTATGTTTGATTAAATCATTTTTTGTAATCATTTTTGGTGTAACATATTCTCCTTGGATCAAAATTATAATATATGTGATCTTACTCTTTTATACAACTTGGGCATCCATACTTCTAGCTAGGGCAACCTTACTTCCAATTAGGACTTTAAAATATGGACTTCCTTCCATGCTACCTATATTTTCTTCCTATGAATCCTTTGTTTTTTGTATTTACCTAAAGATATAGAGCTATGAGGCTTGCTCTTGGCTTGAATTTGCTCCTTGATTAAAATTATTCCCAACTCTCACTCCAAACAAGCACATATTTTTAATATAATTTTATAATTAATTTATTGATATTTTAGAAATAATTATATTAATTTCCCATATTTTATGTTTTTTTATAATAGTAATGTTATTTTTATCTATAGTTGAAATGCCATATTTTTTAAAATATCGAGGAAAGATCTGGGAAAAATGTTACTTAAAAATTATATAGGTAATGCAACACAATTTTTTATGAAATAAACACTACCTAGAGGATCGTCAATATAGAATTTCACATAAAATAAGTTGTTATTGATTAATAAATATATTATATGATCAATTAGTGAGGGGTATTTTGCAATATTTTGGTCTAATGATTGGTTGAAACATTATTATCTTCCTTTTAATCCAAAATTATAATGATTGACTTAGTCACATCTAACTAATGAAGGTCCAAAGGTTAAGGATTATATTTAATCTAAGTAACAATTCTAGATCATGGTTTCTATTAGTAACTTGGTTTAAGGAAGGAACATAAACAAATAATAGGTGAGATTGAAAATATGCTTTAAAAATTCTATTATTTCTACATATAAGGATGAGTTGGTTTGAAATTTATCAAAATATGTTGGATACTTCATCAAGTTGGGATATGATATTTGGAGTAATCAAAATTTTCTACTCAATGATTTCTATGGAAGAATGTTTAATCACTAGAGGCCCTCCCTAAGGCCTCAAAATTCCTTTGGTTAGAAGTCCAAAGTGAGATTCTTATGGGATAGAGACTCTAAAAATATGATATTATGAACCTTTTTGGTGTGCCTTGTGTGAAAAAGACCTAGAAACATCAAATCATTTACTTCTTAATTATCCTTTTCTTACATCCATTAGGGTCAATTTTTAAAATATATGAGAATATAATATGTAGATTCATATATATTGAAAGAATTTATGAAATATTGGACTAATCATTTCATAACTAAATCTCTATGCATTTTATAGAGGATTGGTCTTGCTATTTATTTGTTGCGAGTTATGGATTGAAAGGAATAATACAATTTTTAAAAATTAGTCTCAAAATTCCCACCAAATATGGGATCAAGTGATGCAAATATTGAATATTAACTCTTCTAAGGGCAACCAACTTAAATGGAATGTGAGTAATTCCAATATGGAAAGAACAAGGAATTGGCAGCCTCCTCCTAAGGATTATGGAAAAGTCAATACCAATGGAGCCTCTAAGGGGAACCTTGGAAAACCTGGTGCATGAGGAATTGGTAGACTTTCATATGGCTCCCTCGTGTTCACTTTTGCTAAGAATTTGGGTATCATTTTCAATAAACTGGTTGAGGGGTATGATATCCTTAGAGGCCTTTAAGAGGTTGCTAAGGTTGGATGGGAAAAGGTGTTGGTTGAATCTGACTCCCAACTCATGATTAATATTTTGAAGACTCCTTCTAAGAATCATAAGGTTAATTGGAGAATAAAAAGAATTTTTGAGAAGATTCAATTAATCCATATGGGATTCTTGAAAGTGGATGACAATCATGTGGTCAGAGAACAAAACAAGAGTGCTGATGCTTTAGCTAATTGGGCATTGGCCAAAGGTGATCTTACTTTCTATGGCCACCCTCCTAGATGGTGGGCTTCACAAATGAGGGTGGCTCTACTTTTTATCCTTTATTTGGATGACTCCAGTACTAGAGGTACCTAGTTCCTTTTTGCTCGTTTTTGCTTCTCTTTGGTTCGGTCAGGGTATTTTAGTTCCCTAGCTTAGACATATCTTTCTTATATTTCCTCTATTGAATCTTGCCTTAAAAGTCTTTTGTCTTAGAAAGGTCGTAGTTGTGTTTTGTTTTCTTTTGTTTTATTTTTATTTTTTAGTTTTTCGAGGGGTGCTTGTGTTTTTTTTGTATTGTTTTGTTTTTGTGTTTTTGTGTGTTTTGTTTTTTATTTTTGTTGTTTTTCATGTTTTTGTTTTTTGTGTTTTTGGTTTTTTTTAGGTGTTTGTGTGTTATTTTGTTGTTTTTATGATTTTATTATGTGTTTTGTGTTTTGTTGTTATTTTTCATTTTATTTTATTTTATTTTGAGTTTTTTGTTGTTTTTAAGCTTTTATGTTGTTTTTCTTTGTTTATTTGTTTGTATTTATTTTTTGATGTTTTTGTGTCTGTTTGTGTTTTTGTTTTTGTTTGTTATTGTTTTTGTTGTTTTAGGCAAGTTCATTGAGTGTGCTGAAGGGGGCAGGCCAGGTGCGAGATTTGGGTATTTTTGGCAGAATAGATAGCTCTGTCTCCTTGGGACTTATCCAAAAATGGCATCCCATTTGGGGTATTTTCCACAAAAAAATAAGTCTCAAAATTATTCCCAAGTTTGGAACCATATTATTTCCTATTGTAGAATGTTCATAGTGGTACTCACTATTGGACGTCTCAAGTGCAGAAAAAAAGGGGTGCTAGCTTCTTGGTTATAGGATTTGAATATACATGGAAGGGTTATATGTGAAAATGGAGTTAACACAAAGGATCTAATTTTATCTATGGTAGAATAAAAATGTCCAAAATATGGGTTTACAAAAATAATTTTGATGGTGCTTCCACAAGAAAACTAGGAAAATCTAGTGGAGGTGGTTTTTCTCTTAAATAATGAAGAACAAATTATTTTGACTTACTCAAACTCATATGACGCATTAATTAATAACTATGTAGAGGCTAGGACACTTCTTACAAGGATCATAATTTTTTTTTGGTTGAAGTAAGATGAAGTACAATGGGTGGCACAATTGGGGTCCGCACTCCCTGGAGGCACAACGGGGCCTCCCTCCCCGTGATTTAAACTTGGGTAGCCTAGATAACAACCCAACAACATACCGCTAGGGTGTCCCAAAAAGGACAAGGATCATAATTGTTAGAGTATATTACATTATTTAGTACATGTCAATGTACCACCATGCGTACATTATTAGATTAGGAGTTAATCATAAATTAAGGTTTGATTAGGTACTTCAAGCAATATAATAAATGCACAAAAGTTAGAATGTGCATGTAGTACACATGTACATGAGTCTTAGGATAGGTAGATGAAGATTCATGGGTAGAGTAAAGGCCAAGGCACATATCCTCCTATATATATACCTTGAGGTATAGAAAGTGATATATAGAGATTGATTGAGAGAGAGGAGACATATAGAGAGTTACTATAGTGATTTGTAGTTAGAGTGCAATCTAGTTATTTCATTGAAATTATGGAGTGTTCATGTCCTCCATTATAATACATTATACTATTTTCATGATCATTCATTAATGGCATATTTTTGAGTTATTGGAGGAGTTTATCTTATAGTTTTCCTGCATATTATAGTGCCATTAACATATAATTATCATAACTTTCTCATTATACATATTGTGGTTGTATTTTCTTTAATATAAATCATAAAAAGTTAACAGTGGTATCATAATACATAATAGATCGATAGAAAATAGGGAGAACCACAAGAGATATTGAGAGGAGATCAAAAATCTCATTTTTTAAATTTTCTAAAAATACATTTGGTTGGAGTCTTTCCATAGAGTTGCATATGTTAGAGAATATATTACATTATTGGGTATATATCAATGTACAACCTTTGGTACATTACTAGAGTAGGGATTTACCTTAAAGTGAAGTTATGTAGTTACTTCTACATGTAATAAATGCATAAGTGTTAGAATGTGCAATGATGTAAATGTGCATGTAGTCCACATGTACATGAGTCATAAGATAGAGTAAGGGCCAAGGAACCTATCTTCCTATATAAAGGTCTTATAGTGAGTGAAATAGAGAGGAGAGAATATAGAGTGTGGTTAGTATAGATTAGTAGTGTGATACAATGTAGTCCTTTCATATCAGTTTGTGGAGTATCCATGTCCTCCATTATACTGCATTGTACTATTTTTGTGAGCTTTCATTAATGACATATTTATGAGTTATTGTAGAAGTTTCTCTCATTATTTTCTTGCATATTATAGTGTTATTATCATATAGATATTATAGCTTGCTTATCTTGCATATTATGATTCAATTTCCTATATCATATACTCCTCAAAATCTAACAATGATATTAGAGCACATGGTAGATTGATAGGAAATAGAGAGATCCACAAGTGAGATTGAGAGAAATATAGAACTATCATTTACAATTTTTTTGAGATTGCATTTGGCTAGATTTTTTCCACAAGGTTGCAAAAAAACCCATGAAGACTAGGACTCAGCATGGATTCCACTAGATTGATAAATTAACTAGTGAAGATTTGTTGTCTATGGATTTAGATTTTCTTGCATTATAGTCCTAACATTTTGTTGCAGGAAAAATGAGATTCAAATAAAGTGGGGAAGCTTCCTACAAAAGAGATAGGAATAATATTTTCTTTAGAATCAATCTGGCACCAAAAGCAACAAGAGGAAGAATGAAGATTTGGAGGACTGAAGAGAAGATCATATTGCTAGATATTGTAGACCTGTAGAATGTAGAAGTGAAGAAAAGGTCATAGGAGTCTTGTTGTAGAAGAAGAGACTTTAGAGAAGATTCTAGGTGAAGATAGGATATTGGTGATCTTTGTTGCAGATTGAAGACTTCACCCTGAATAAGTTGAAGAGACCCTTAGAAGGTCCAATTAAAGAACTCACAATTTTGGAATATTGGAGGTTGGTGACCTCCATTGAAGATAAAAACCTATATATTGCCAAGTAGAGAAGGACTAGCAAAATTCCACTCTTGAAGTAACAAAATTCAAAGATCTGAGAGGAAGATATCAGTGCCAACATGTCCACAGTAGAAGGTTGAAGGAAATTTCTCATTAGGAAGATGAGATAAGCTGCAAGAGTGAAGAAACTAGAGAATATGTCTCAAGGAGAAACAAGGAGAAGGCTTGGTGAGCCTCATTAAAGGAGAATAAAATGTCATTAGAGGATTTCCTACGATAACTCATTGGAGAAATTCACCATCAAGGAGAAGTTCCTGATAAAGGAATATTTTGGGATAATTATCACCATATGACAACAAGCCCAAACATAAAAGGATTTGGTAAGAAGTTTGCCAACTTTTGATGGATATTGGTGAAGACCTCAAGACTTTAATATTCTTGAGAAGGCCTTGATTTAAGTCAAAATTCAACAAGGAGGTTGAAGGAGAAAGGAGCCAAAAATTACTACCAAACTTGAGAGGTTTGAAGATTGCTTGCAAAGGCTAGAAGGCTCATCCAGAGATAGGGGTTTGTTGAATATACAATAGGAAAAATAAAGGGTTATTGAAGAAACAATTAGTTGTGATTTGGAGGAATTTCCTACCAAATTTTTGAGTTTCAATAATAGCATTTTAGTATAGAAATTGACTATGAAATGGTAGCAATTAGGACAACATTACTAAGTTGCTAAACTTTAGAAGTTAAAGAGTCCATCCTGAAGGTTAATCGAAGTTACCTACTATAGTTAAAGTGTAGCAAATTAGAAGGGTTCAAAGCTAAAAAAATATGAGTTAAAGAGTTGTTGAGGACAGCCAAGAAGAGCTGCAAGTTCATCCAGTTAAGGGCAGAAATTTGGTGAATCAAATCACCAAGACATCCACCATATTCAGAAATATTAAAGGTAAACAACTTGGGTGCAAAAGGTTCATTTGTTGAACTTTAGTTTTTTGGTTTATTAATATTAGCTAAGCACCAAATTATTTTAAATGTTGCTAGGAGTGGATGTATTTTAAAGTCTTCAAGGGAGTGTAGAAGAGATTTTATTTTAAGGATTATACCTACACATTAACATAGGAGTCGGATATATTTCGATAGAAAGAAAAATATCATCTTTCTATTAACCAGTTACAACAAAGAAGACTACATTAAGTTATAGAGATTATAGTGCATGATTTAAGGTTCATTTTAAGGAGTAATAAGGTGAGATCAATATTACACTATACTAGTAATTCTTAAAGAGATTAAGGTGCACTAAGTATTTTAAGTTGCAATGAAAATTAAGTGCATATTTCAAATTACTTTGAGAGTTCATTTATAGGAGAAATAAGGTATTAGTATCCTTAAGTGCATTGAGTCATAAATATTACTGATACATTAAGGATTGATTGCACTATTCTAGTTATTTATTAAACTAGTTACTCTCAAAGGATTATTAGGTGCATTGGTTTTAAAACCAGAGTGGAAAACTAAAGTGCACAAATTAGAACATATTAAAGTGTCTAGATACACTATTTGGTGCACAAAAATAGCAACTAATTGTGGCCAAGAGAATCCATGTTATAGGGTTATATTCCTCTAGGGTTTGGATAAGAATTCCACCATCAAAAATAATGAAGAGAGTTACAAATTGAGACTAGGAGAGTCTCAAGTTTCAGGTGCAAATAAGGAGGTATTACAGGAACCAAACTTATCTTCTATTATAGATAAAAGATAAGTGTTTTAAAGACACTCTACATAGCCTATCATCCTAACTACAAGCGACCACCATTGGTAGAGGAGAAGCACAATCAAAAGAGTTCAAAGAGGGGCCATCCTAAGGGGCTTAATATTTGTCATTACAAAGGAAGCATGAGTTAAGGTGGTTGAGTGAAGATCCATCCATAGGGCTCAGTATTCACCTCATCAAGGTGTTAGAATACACCATAGATCGATGCAACTAGCCAACCTTGAAGAATATACCATCATCGATTCACTAGAAAACTCATAGCTTGCACTTGTTGGTAAGAAGGAGAAGAGCATTAAAGCCAATACTGAACAACTTGCACCCACTAGGGAAGAAATATTGAAGGATAAAGAGATGTTGAGGATGTCCTCTCATGCAAGTGCCATTTGGCATAATGAAAGGAAGCATTACATAGCTTGATTAATGCTTGCACAGGGATAAATAATTTAGAATAGACATAACACTCATCTTGGGAGCTTTGAAGGCATCTTTAAAAGGTTGAAAGGTGTAGTAATCATAAAGCATTGAAGACTCATTAACCAATGCTCGATAAGACTATAACGTCTATATGCCACCTACTTGTTTGAGAAATGTATGCATCAAGTGCCAACTGCATCAAGAGAGTATAAGGTTTAGTAATGTGTGAAGTAAATGAGGCTACACTATTAATAGCCTAGGTTGAAATATGCAAAGATATCAAATCGAGAATACCGAGGTAAAAATTTCGAAGTCGCATAGTGAAGGAAGTTCATCCAGTGAGAACATTGAATGTTGAGGAATTAAGGTGCAATTGAGAGCATATCCAAGGCACAAGGGATGAATTCAAAAATTCAAGGGAGCATTAATCACACTACCACTATCATACGTCCACCATCTCTCAAGTAAATATAATATTATAAGGTAAAGTTTCACCTTGATTAACATTGCTTTCATTAAAGGAGTAATAAGGGGTATATTTTAAGGTTGAGTTTATTTATCACTTATATTGGAGAAACAATCAACCTTAATACATTTGAAAGCAAATAAAAGGAGCTCATATCCATAGTATTTCAAATCACTTTAATGGAATATTTTCAATTAAACACCATAGGAGATATAAGGGTTTCTACTTAGTAAACCAAATTATTATTGCAAAAATATTAATTTCTAATATTTAAATTTAGGGAGATATAATGTATACTACATGAAACATAGATTATTGAAATTTATAAATATTAAACTATAGGATATTAAGGGGTATAAAAGAAATTCATTATTAAGGGAGTTGGAATTATTTACTTACACTTGTCTCATACTCATACTAAAGGGATAAAATAAATCTAACCATGAATAAATTAAAATTAATAAGTGTATATCTCAATAGAATATATAAGGTGAAGTAGGAGTTGATTATTATATTACTATAATCGAATCAAAAAGGTGTATTATTACTTGCTTATAGCATATTCTAATCACTAGGGAGACATAAGGAATCCTACAAAACCTAAATATTAGAAAGGTTTTACCAAAGTACTTCACATACTCTTAACTAGGGAGTCATAAGGTAGTCTACTACAAAGGATCTACTAAAATTGTTCTTAAATCATAAAGAGCTAAAACTAAGAAATATGTCTACCTCAAAAAATACATTGAAAAATTGTATAAAAAATACTATTAGAAAGGAAAGAGCAAGTGTCATAAAAATTGGAATAAAGAATTTACTTATAAAGTCTGAAGAAGACTTAGACCTTACTTCAAAAAAATATTCATAATGAATCTTTAAAATATAACTTTGAAACCATGGAATATTATCTACATGCTCGACTCATTGAAGTAATTGATAATGGAAAGAGTGACATTCAAATTCCTTTAGAATTTGGTAGCATATTATATATGGCATTACTTACATTAAAATGTTACAAGGATGAGAATGTAGAACAAATAGGATTGATAGAATTACTTAAACTAAAAACATAAATGGATGAATCATACCTAGAGAAGGTATTTCAATCCTCATGCAGTATTGATACTTCAAGTTCTACTAACACAAAATCTTATCATGATGTCTTAAGTGTTTGTTCAAAATATTCTATATAGAACCTAGAAAATGATAAAAATGACAAAGGTAAAGAGAAGATACTTTCATAAGAATCAAGTGATAGTATGTCCACCTATGAAAGTATTGACTCCAAAGACAAGAATAAAGAAGAAGAAGAAGAGGAACCAAATAAAGGAGGCATACAGTGCAATGTAAATTAAAGATAATACAAAGGACCAGATCAAGCTGAAGAATATATGGAGAACAAAGATCCATATTGATGACTAAAGTCTTCAATACTCAATTAAAGTAATACTAGGGGGTGTTAGAGAATATATTACATTATTGGGTACATATCAATGTACCAAATTTTGTACATTAATAGAGTAGGGGTTTACCTTAGAGTAAAGTTATGTAGTTACTTCAACATGTAATAAATGCACAAATGTTAGAATGTGCAATGATGTAAATGTGCATGTAGTCCACATGTACATGAGTCATAAGATAGAGTAAGGGCCAAGGAACCTATCTTCCTATATAAAGGCCTTATAGTGAGTGAAATAGAGAGGAGATAATATAGAGTGTGTTTAGTATAGATTAGTAGTGTGATACAATGTTGTCCTTTCATATGAGTTTGTGGAGTGTTTATGTCCTCCACTATACTGCATTGTGTTATTTTCATGAGTTTTCATTAATGGCACATTTTTGAGTTATTGTAGAAGTTTATCCCGTTATTTTCCTACATATTATAGTGCCATTATCATATAGAAATTATAGCTTTCTTATCTTGCATATTGTGGTTGCATTTCCTATATCATATACTTCTCAAAATCTAACAAAAAAACTCGTGAAGACTAGGAATCAACATTGATTCCACTAGATTGACAAATCAACTAGTGAAGATTCATAATATTTAGATTTAAATTTTCTTCCATTACAGATTCTAATATTTGTTGCAGGAAAAGGATATTCAAATACAGTGGGGAAGCTTCCTACAAATATCTAGGAAGAAAATCTTCTTTGGAATCCAATACCTGAAGGAACAAGTTAGTGATTGAAGACTTGGAGGCCTTAAATAAAAGGTCTTATTGCAATATTGCATACTTGTAGATTGTAGAAGAGATAAAAGGATAGAGAAGCCTTATTGCAGATTTGAGAATGAAGAGACTCTAAAAAAGAGTCCAAGAGAAGATTGGAGGTTAGTGATCTTCCTTGAATATTGGAGACTTCATATTGCAGATTGAAGGAGGAGGAGAAAACAACTAAAGAAGATAAAGAGACCCATAAGAGGTCCCATTGAAGAACTTCATGTTTTGGAAGATTTAATATAGAGAAGGACTAGCAAAGTTCCTGTTCCAAAGTTTAGAAGCAATAGATTTCAAAGATCCGTGAGGAGATATCATCACAAAACTTCCATAGTTGAAGATTGAAGAAAAGGTTTCATTGAGAAACCTCAAGAAGCTACAAATATTGAAGAGCCTAGAGAAGAAATATAAAGAAAGGGGATAGAAGGAGAAGTATAGGAAAACCCCATTGGATAATATTTAAGGAGAACTCAAGGATAAGTTCCTGATAAAGATAATTTGGGACAATTATTACCATATGACAACAAGCCCAAAAGGAGAAGGATTTGGCAAGGAGTTTGCCAAATTTTAGAGGAGAATAGTGAAGACCTCAAGACATTCAGATTATTGAGAATAAGGTCACTAGATAGATTAATACTAAAGTCAAAATTTGACAAGGAGAATGAAGGAGAAAGGAGTTAGAAGAAGCCACCAAATCATAGAGATTTTAATATTTCCATTAAAGGATAGAAGGCTCATTTGGAGAAAGAATATTGATGGTTTTAAAGCAAAAAATTGAAGGTTTCTTGAAGGAAAATATTAGCTACTATTTGGAGGAGCTTCCTACCAAATTTGTGAGATTCAAGATCAACACTTCATAAGAGAAATTTACTGCTTTGCAATTTGAAAATCTTCAAATTTGAAGACAAGAAGAAAGTAGCAATTAGGGCAATATTACTAGTTGCTTACTTACAAAAGTCAAGGGTTCTTCATGAAGGATAGTCAAAACCACCAAACTACATTTCTAGGTAGTAAGTTATAGAAGTTTTAAAGCTGCAAATTTGGTGATTTAAATAGTTTTTTCAGACAACAAGAAGAGTTGTGATTTTGTCTAATACAGGATAACAATTTGGTGAATCTAATCACCAATATCTACATCATCTACAAAGATCATTAAGGTAAGTAACATTGGTGCAAAAGGTTCATTAGTTGAACATTAGTTATTTGGTTCATTATTAAGTTTCATTAAGCACCATATTAGAGGTTAAAGTTGCAAGGGAGTGAGTTTCAAGTTTAAGTCTTCAAGGTAGTGTAGAAGTTAATTTCTACAAGGTTCATACCTGCACATAAAAGATAGGAGTTAGATATATTTTGAAAGAAAGGAAAATATCAACTTCCTATTATCTATTTGGAAGCAAATAAGACATTACTCTTAAGTGAAATTTGCATAGATTATAGTGCATGATTTAAGGTATTTTTAAGAGTTCATTTAAAGGAGTAATAAGGTGAAATTAATAGTGCTTCATAATAGTTATTCTTAAGAGTTATTAAAAGTGCATTTAGTATTAAGTTTAGGAGGAATATTAAGTGCACAAAATAAAGTAGAAGTAAAGTGTCAAAAGACACTATTGAGTGCAATAAAATTGCAACATATCTTGGTGTAAAGAAACTACCAAGGAGTAGAACAAGAAGCCACCATATCAAAGAAGTTAGAAAGCTTCAAAAGGAGACTTGAAGAAGGTGCAAATTAAGATAGTCTATATTAATTATTACAGTAACAATTAGTTTACATAATTGCACCATACTTGTCCTCTCCAATGTAAATAAAGAGGATAAAAGTTGAGTGTTCTAAACACTCAAAAATAGTGGGTATATTACAATATTCAAGCGGCCATATCTTCAGTTTAAAGATTAGACTTTGGAGTGGAGGTAGAGAGCCAACTAAAGGCTCATCAGCATAGTAATTAAGGTGTTCAAAGACATCAGATTTAGCACCATAGGTCTCAAGCAAGCATCACTCAAGGTGCAAGAAGAACCTATAACGACAAAGAGACCAAGTTGGGAAACATAACAACATCAAAAAGATAGTATAACACATCACTAGCTAAAGGAGTACAATACATAGAGTAACGTAAATGTTGAGGTGCATTAACCAAGCAAACAATGTTAGAATCTTGGATGAAAAACCAGTTTTGAAGCACCCTAAGCCACCATCGCTAAAGCAAGCCACCATTTTTGGAGAGTAAAACCACCATTGCTAGAGAGTGCCACTATTCGTTGAAGAAATATAAGTAATACAACTTGTAATTTTTGGCAAGAAGAGTTAAGGTATAAGAGAGTTGAAGAGTGTAAGTTACATGCAAGGGAAGATCTTTCACTTGCCACCCTAAGCAAAGGAATCTCATGCCACTTGGCACAAATGATAAGAACAAAAAGAGCACTTGCAAATTTTGTGTAACATCTCTAAAATAAAACATATGCATAGGGAATTGAATGCTCGAGTATTACTCTATTCAAGCTAACAAGGATTAATCATCAATTAACCAACGCTTAGGACATAGAAATACCTATGTTATCAAGATTTGTATTATCCAGCATGCCTCACCTACTAGCACCACCTAGCAAGGAGTTACAAGCTCAAAAATAATGTATATGTCATTTGGCATATGTTTCATAGAGAGCTAAAGTCATATTAATACCTATATCCAAAGAGAAGAGGAGATAATGTATTCAGGTCAATCAACATTAATGAGGAGGAGATTACAATCTAAATGCACCGAGAATACAGTTCAATTAATTCTAAGTAGCATACCTTGTGGACCATGAAGACATAATGCTCAAAGGTTTGAAAGCATAGTCAAAAGCCTAATTCGAGAATCACGTAGTGCATTATTAAGAGGTATAAGTGCATTATGAAACACATTATTAAGAGGTATAAGTGCATTACTTTACTAGTTGCTTTCTATAATACAAAGGAGATATAAGGTAATCTATTTTCTAAGGTTGGTTAATTAATTAATAGGATAAATAAGAAGCTGAAACCTTAGATAGAATATTATTGTTTAGAAAGCCAATTAAAGGGAGAAGTTTATATTAAGAGTTTTTTCAAATTATATTGCTTGAAATTCCAAAATCATAATATTTGCAAATAATCAAATTAGGAGATATAAGGGATTCTACAAAACTTTATAGTAATAGGAATTTATCAAGTTTGATCATATATTCATAACTAGGGAGTTATAAGGTAGCCTACAAGGACCATCATGACAACAAATACATTCATTCTCACTGAATCCCATCTACTTAAATGTCCAAATTACTTTTCATGGAAAAACAAAGTAAGGGCAATTATGATAGTTGAAAAACTTTGGGATCTAGTCAAGGGAACAATAGATAAACCTACTTCAGGTGAAAGTGAGATTCAAAAATTTAAAGAAAATGAAGCAAAATCTTTAATGATAATAAATTTTCCATTACAAATGAAATTCAACCCTACATTAGTTCAACTAGAACATCCACAGAAGCTTGGAAAACATTAGCTAAAATATTTGAAGAGAATAATAAAGCCACTATCTTAAATCTTCAAACTCAATTACATTCTTTGAAAATTAAGAGTGGTGAAAGCATAGAACTTTTCCTAAGGAAGGTAGAAAATATAAAAGCAAAATTATTAACCTTAGGAGAAAAGGTTGAAGATAATTTTCTTGTTCAAGTAACCTTGAGAGCACTTCCAGATATCTACAAGAATTTAGTTACATCTTTACAAATCCTAAGTAAAGATACATCTTTTGATGAGTTAGTCAATATTCTTCAAGAGTATGAGGTGGAAAATATAGTTAAAGATGAAATGACTAACAATGCTTTAGTTTCAAAAGATAATCCACATGGAAATGTTACCTCATCTACAAAAGGATGAATACCATGGATAATAGATATTATCAAGTATGCAGGAAGAAAGGACATAGTACCAATTACTACAGATACAATCCTAGAAACCAATATCAAGGAAATCAAACAAAGAATTCAAGCCAATCAAATAGGCCATCCCAACCAAGACAATATCATAATCTATATAGTCCACATTAGCAACAATCTCAGCATCCATATACTTCTCAGAATCAATACAATTATTCTCAATTGCAGTATAGAGAAGGGAATAGAAAGGTCACTTGGTTCAAGAGATTCAAGAAATTTAAGAGCTGGAATAACCTATAGATGAACATAAAATAAAAGGCCTCTCAAAAAAAATGTTTTCTATGAAAAGACTAACTATTTAATTGATCAAGATACAAACAGGAAGCAAAATGAATAAGAGCTCAAATTCCAAATCCACAACGAAGATCCATAATGAAGAATAAAGTCTTCAATACCCAAATAATGTAATACAAAGGGGGTGTTAGAGTATATTACATTATTTGGTACATGTCAATGCACCACCTTGGGTACATTATTGGATTAGAACTTAATCATAGATTAAGGTTTGAGTAGTTACTTCAAGCAATGTAATAAATGCATAAGTGTTAGAATGTGCAATAATGTAAATGTGCATGTAGTCCACATGTACATGAGTCATAGGATAGGTAGATGAAGAGTCATAGGTAGAGTAAAGGCCAGGGCACATATCCTCATATATATATATTGATGAGGCCAAATATTGACTCATTTTTTATTATTTTGGACATCCTTAGTAGACCTTTTTGATATGTTTTAATGTTAATTTTGCTGATGAAATGCAATATTTACTACTATTTACATATTTGACTGTTTAGAAGCATAATATTCTATTTTTACTAATTTTATGTATTTTCTGCATAAGTTTTGTTGATAAATAATGATTTATTGTGAAATATGTTAAGTGCAATCACGTGTGGAATATATATCATTCATATCATGCACTATGAAGTTGTCAAATGCAAAAAATAGCACTAAAAACAGGTCAAAGCTGCAAGGTTGTGCAAAGCTATTTTTGATTTGTTTTGACTTGGACAAATTCCGGCCCAGTTTGCAAGGCTTGGGATTTGGTCAAATTCAACTTAGGAAAGCGTGTGACCAGGTTATTGAAAGACTTATAAGTCTGGTCCACCCAATGCTCGGCCAAAGAACCGCAAACGAGTGTTGAAAACGAGTCATTACAGCGTTGCTCTGGAAAAAATAGGGATTACGCTCCGGAATAACGGGATCTGCTCGGAATAACGGGGAAATGCACAGTTTTGACCAAAGCAGCTCGGGAAAGACAACAAATTGCGGGCGAATGATAGGGATAGCTATGTAAATCTGTTATGCATATTTTTCAACGCAGAAGACCTCTAGCAAGTGTGCAATGAATAGATTTCATATGTAACCATATTATGCATTTTAGGAATGCAGTTTTAACAGCATTCCTAAAATGCATGAATTTGAATCATTCCACATCTGATTTAGCTGTTTTTAATATAAATAAGTGGCTCCCATACGGGTTGAGCTATGTAGGAAGAATTAGGATTGCAATTAGTGTAATTCTGAATATTGTGAAATCAGATTTCTGTAGCAATAATATGCAGAATTTTTCTGCATGTTTTTAAATCAATAAAAAGTGCGGTTTTTATCAATTTTATTTTATGATTGAAGGAGTGATTAGGTAGAACACCAGAGCTACTTCTTCACCTTCTTCCGAACCGGGGAGCAAGGGCCACTCCCGGGAGCGGAAGAAGGTTCATATCGAGTTTTCTTGTTTAATTATGTCTGCGACGAGAATAGCGGGGAAGCTTGTCATTTTTCTGCATTTTCTTATTTTGCTTGAATTTATTTCCAGTTTTAGAATTTGTAGTTACATTTTCATTTACGAGTTTATTTCTAGATCTGTTCTTTTATTTTGCAAGATAGTTAAGTTTATTTTACTGCAATTCTAATTTCAGCAACTTTCATTTCAGCAATTTTACTTCGAGTTTTTGAGTGCATTTTCAGATTCAGCAAGAGTAAATAGGTTTCTTTCACTTGTCATTTCATTTACGTAGTTTTATTTCAGCAAGCATAATTTAGTTTCCTTTCAAGTTATAGGGTTTAGAGTGACAGAAGAACCCCCGACAAACACTAAGCTATTCTACCAATAAAGCCATTTTACGAATGGAGTGTCTTACACAGCTTGAATTGACTATCGTAAACAGCCTTAGGACACCTGCTCGGATTGATAAATAATGATCAAATGATGAATTAAACGACACTCATCATTTTTGGCGCCGTTGTCGGGGATCATGGTGTTGTTAGTCAAATCTAAGTAGGTCAAGAAGCGTAGAGTTTGGATACGAGAAAATAGTTCTTGTAAATTCTATAATCTGTTTAGTAAATGTGCATGAATGCATAGGGTGAGAGGCGACGAGAGGGAGGTTTATCCGAAGTGGCTTTGAGACACCAAAGAGACCTACTCGGTATGATGAAGAATTGCCTTCATTTGACATCATTGAGGAAAAGCCAGACATACCTTCTTCATCAGAAGAATTGTTGGCAAAATTAGAAAAGGAGCTTTTTGAAGCACTAGCTGCTAAACACTCCCCTACGACTAAACTATTTCCGAGCATCCTTTAGAAAGAAGACAACTATGGGCTGCGGCAGCGAGCGAGGAGGATATGTTGATCCTGATGATGCTCCTAAAACTTTTGAATATCCTATTCGGTTGGATCCACTTCTAGATGCCCCCATGAAAACAATCTCCCCATCTATATTGCCAATCTTTAGGGAAACTGTTGCAGAAGATCCTGATCAATTTCTGTTTGAATTCAAAGTGTTATGTCGGACTTATGACTACATAAATGATAATCAAAAATTGAAGTTGTTTCCTTCTACACTTAAGGACGTTTGCTCTCCAGATGGTTCATGAGCAATCTTGAACCTAACTCAATTACTACCAGGATGAGATGGAGGCTGCATTCTTAAATAAATATCGGGATTATTGTAGAGTAAGAAACGGGAAAGATGAGTTGTTTAGGATCAAGCAAGAAGAGGATGAGAGTTTAGAAGATTATCTTGATCGCTTTGCCTTTGTCCAAAAGAGGTGTGGTCTTTGTAGAGCCTGATTTCTTAAAGCCTATTCTCTTAAGAGGATTACAGGATGAATCTAGGGAAGTGTTAGATTTAATGGGAAAAGGAGACATAGATCAACTTGACCTTGATGAGATTGTGGAGTTATGCAAAAATTATTCCCGTACACATCACCGAAGAAAGAAAAAGAATCTTGGCAATAATGGTATGAAAGAGTTGATGGAGGAAATGGCCAATTTAAAAGCGATATCCTTGTTCAACTTAATACTGCATTAGGTGAGAAAAACACAAGAAATAATTCTACACCACCTTTAGCAATTTATTGCCCAAGGTGTAGGAGTAAGCATGCCTTGCGGGATTGCCCCCTAAACAAAACTTCTATTTGTGGAATTTGTTCCAAGGAACATTCAACGAGATAAATGCCCTTTGTTGCCTCATCTAAAATCTGTTTTGGGCACCCAAGCAGAAGAACTCAATGCTATTGGGCAAAGACATGGTGGTGGTTATGCACAATATCCCAATGCTCCTAGATTTCCAAAGCTGGGGACAATCTCCTTGGAATATGAATATGCCATGGGGACGAGCGAGAAGCTTACTGCACAACCTTGGAACCAACCTTGGACAGCTCCTCCAGATTGGTCACAATCTGGATGGATGAACCCACCTTGGCATACCATGCCTCCACAATGGACACAACAAGGACAAAGATGGGGACAGCAATATCAAGGACAACCATTTCCACCACAACAATATCACCCTTATCAAAGCCAACAATATCAGTCCCATCAAGGACAACAAAGGTATCAAGGCCAAACTCAAAATTTGCTACCAGCTCCTAATCCAAATTTTTAGGGAAGAACACAACATCAACAAGCACAACCAGTAAGACAACCTCCACTCCCAGCTCAGCCTGTGACTAACCCCAATAATGTCAGACAAGCAGCCCCTGTTTATGAGGTGAGTCCGAAGATACTTCTTGCGAGTTCATGTACTTGAGTGTGGTAACATCCAATTACGCTCGGGGAAGGTCTTACCGACCCTGCTCCACCTACGATTGAAGAAATTCCAGAAATTTCAAGTCCAGAAAAAATACAATCGAGCAAAGGAATGCGAGAAAACTTACAAAGAAAATGCGAACGTGTCACATCAGATTTACCATTTCCTGAAAGGTTTGATCATCCCATCACTACCCCTGAATCAGAGTTAATCACAGAATTAAAGAAAATGTCAATCTCACTTCCTCTGTTGCAGGCAATCAAGGATGTACCATTGATTAAGAAAACCATTCAGGATTTATGCATAAGGAAACATGGCAAGAAGAAGAAAGCCTTTCCACAAACTGTACAAGTGGATGGAAAGTTGGCTGATCTTCTCTCTGGGAAATTAGTACCTCCCAAATATGGTGATCCGGGAAGTCCAGTAATCACCATTACTTGTAGGATTGGTTCAAATTCCCAATGTACTTATTGATTTAGTAGCTGCAATTAATGTCATGACCAAAGA
Organism: Wollemia nobilis; assembly: GCA_028583015.1. Classification (NCBI taxonomy): domain Eukaryota; kingdom Viridiplantae; phylum Streptophyta; class Pinopsida; order Araucariales; family Araucariaceae; genus Wollemia; species Wollemia nobilis. The sequence goes on from JAQPPZ010001870.1 coordinate 4,154,271, forward strand.
TATTATGCAGAAATTGCAGCTCAGCGATTTGAGTCCTACGACTACGAGTTTTGGAAATGGCGAGATAGGTCAGTTGCCAAACCAGAAGGACTTTTGGAGGATGTTCCCATTGAAGTATCTTCTTGGGAATACCCTGTAGATTTCCTAGTATTACAACCTAGGAGTACGACTAATGGCTATCCTATCATCCTGGGACGACCCTGGCTTGCTACTGCAGTTGCTTTCATAGACTGTAGATCAGGAGAAATGACTATTTCAAATGGAGTAGATCTTAAGAAAATTTCTTTGTATCCACCTGCTAAACCATCATCTAAATTTTCTGGACAGTTATGGTATCCTGAGTCCGATGAAGAACAGGAGCCTCTTGTTACCCTTGCCACCATTGTAGTACAGGGAACATATTGAAGAATTGAATTCACCCAGAGAGAGAAATTTTTGAACATGAAGCAGGTTTTGGTGAATACATTGCATGAAGAAGGCCTCGGGGGATGATCAAGTTACGGTCAATCGCCTATTATGGAAAGATGATGAACAAGTTTCTGAACATTTACCATCTATTCCACTTCATGAAAGTTCCTTTACATTGCCACATGGGTGGCATCATCATCTTTTGACTTCTTTCACCTGTCCTATGCCAATGCTTCCATCAGGTATTGCATTTAACTCAGAATCAAGAGTATTTCATGATCTGCAACCACATCATTGTCCTTTAAATGCTTTGATCAGCAAATATGAACATGTTAACTCTGTTTATCCCGGAGTCAAGCAAATTGAAATTCAACCGGGAAAACACTGTAAATGTTAACGAGTTGGTTGGTGACGATCAAGAAGCCAAACTATTTGCTTGTTTTGCAGAAACATGTTCAAGCTTTTGCTTGGAATTATACGGATATGGTTGGAATCCACCATGATGTATGCACACATAGGATATACACTGAGGATGTCAAACCAGTTAGACAACCGTAGAGACGTCTGAATCCTGCTTTAAAAGACATTGTTAAAGAAGAAATTGAAAAATTGTTGGAAGTAGGATTCATTTATCCAATTTCAGACAGTCAATGGGTTTCTCCATTAGTTATTGTGCCTAAGAAGAATGGAAAGATGCGAGTGTGTGTGGATTACAGGGAATTAAACAAAGTCACACACAAGGACCACTTTCCATTACCCTTTATAGACCAAGTCTTTGGACACTCTTCTTTGGTAAGAAATATTTCTGTTTTACGGATGGTTTTAGTGGGTATAACCGAGATCCAAGTGGCACCGGAAGACCGAGGAAAAAACAACTTTCACATGTCCTTGGGGGACATTTGCTTATAGAGTATTACCCTTTGGATTATGTAATGCACCGGCAACATTTCAACGAGTTTGTCTTGGCCATCTTTTCTGATTTAACCAATGAGAGTGTAGAGATTTACATGGATGATTTCACAGTGTTTGGTGACACATTTGAGTATACATTAAAGCAACTTGAAAAGGTTCTAATACGTTGTGAAGCATATCATTTATCTCTTAATCCTGAAAAATGTTTCTTGATGATGGAGGAAGGAATTGTTTTAGGACATCATATCTCTGCTCACGGTATTAAGGTTGATCCTAAGAAAGTAGAGGTCATCAAGAGTCTTCCTCCTCCGAAATCTCAAGCGATGTCCGTAGTTTCTTAGGACATATTGGCTTTTATCGCAGATTCATTGCTGATTTCGAGTACCATTGCTAATCCAATGTTTGCATTATTAATGAAAGATTCTGAATTTGTATGGTCTGATGATTGCCACAAGTCCTTTGAAGCTTTGAAAGAAAAGCTAACCAGTCACTCGAGTACTAAGAGGACCTAACTGGGGGCTGCCCTTTCATATTCAGGTTGATGCCTCCAATACTGCTATTGGAGCCGCACTAGGGCAGATTGAAAATGGACAACACTATGCCATTTATTATATTAGCAAAAACTTGACGGGAGCTGAAAAGAATTACACTACAAGCGAAAAGGAATTCTTAGCTATAGTATATGCCATTAACAAGTTTCGACACTATATCACGGGATACCACTGTATTCATCCATACGAGATCATCTTTGCTATCAAATATTTGATGAATAAGCCTTTGGTTAGTGCACGAATTATTAGTTGGTTGATTTTACTGCGGGAATTTGATATTACTATAGTAAATAGACCGGGAAAGGCTAATGTAGTGGCAGATTTCTTGTCAAGATTGCCAAATGCGAAGCGAAGAACTAGTTGAAGACGCATTCCATGATGAAAAATTGTTTCTTGTCTCTGTTCAAACTCCATGGTTTGCGGATATAGCTAATTATTTAGCTACAGGGAAGATTCCACTTCATTTTACCTCAAAACAAAAAAAACAGTTAATCAAGCAAAGCTCTTCTTTTGAATGGATAAAAGGAATATTGTTTAAATGCGATCCTGATCATGTTTTACGCGAGTGTGTTCGTAAGGATGAGATATATGACATTTTGAGAGCTGTCATGATGAACCTTCGGGAGGGCATTATTCGGTAAAACATACCATTCGAAAGATTTTGGGTGCTTGGTTACTATCGGCCATCATTGCATAAAGATGTAAAAAGGTATATTAGAAATTGTGATGCATGTCAAAGAATGGGTAAGCCTACTTTCAAAAATGAAATGCCTTTACTGACCTCAATTAGGTGTAGAACCGTTTGAGAGGTGGGGGTTAGATTTTGTAGGACCTATTGATCCACCCTCCCAAGGGAAGGTGCACATCCTAGTATGTGTTGATTATGTAACCAAATGGGCAGAAGCCCGTGCCTTTAAGCATGCCCGAGAAGACAAAGTAGCTGATTTTATGTATTCACAGATTTTTTTGCGATTTGGAGCCCCACGATCTATTACTTCGATCAAGGACCTCGGTTTATTTCAAAGGTTGTTGAAGCCTTTGTAAAATTATATGAAATCAAGCACGGGAAGTCCTCTCCTTATCATCCACAGGCCAATGGTCAAGTTGAAGTGACAAATAGGGAATTAGAGAAAATATTGACCAAAGCGTAGCGAGTTCATAGAAGGAATTGGGTAGAAAGGTTACACGAAGCAATTTGGGCTTATAACACTACTTGGAAATCCACTACGGGATTTACCCCTTTTGAATTGGTTTATGGTAAAAAACCCCTTTTGCCCATTGAATTTGAATTACTAACTCTTGAACTGCTTTGGAAGTTGGTATTGATTTGTCACGAGCACAAAAGGACCGGATCCTGCAACTCAATGCATTGGATGAAATACGAAGAGACGCTTTGCATCAGAACAAGATAATTCAAGCACAACGTAAAATCTGGCATGATAAGCATATCCAAGAACGAAAATTCTAGCAAGGGGATTGGGCATTATTGTTTGACTCTCGTTATGAATATTTTCCTGGGAAGTTGCAAACAAGGTGGCTTGGACCATACCGCAGTTGAAGAGGTTTTCTCGAATGGAGCGGTTCGTCTCTCACCAATTGATGATTCACGAAGGAAGTTAGTGGTTAATGGACATCGTCTCCGGATTTACCATAAGCCACTAACTAAAAATGAATTTTTAAAACAAATAGAGCACTTGGATGTGCATTTAATGGAAGAATTCCCTTCTTCCACTAAAGCAACAATAGTATAGTTTTTGTCGAAAAAAAAAAAAAAAACATTTAGTTTACATGAAAACCAGTTATATGGCATGTTTACTAAGTCCCATTCCATCACCATCCATTTCATCACTATCCATTCCATCGCCATTCATTCCATCACCATACATTTTCCGCCATTGTCATTCACCACTGTTGTCATTGCCATCACCCATTTTGTTTGTGTTTTTCGGGATTACATTCTCGCACTTGTCGGCGAGACAAACGACAAAGCTAATCAATTGTATGAAATGTAGAAAGGTAGTCAAGGCAGGTATGTGTTTCTTTACATTTTAAATATTGTAAATAGTTAAAGTACATAATGTATAGATTCACTTGATTAGCATTTAAAGCATTCATAAGGTTTAAATTGGGGATGTCTAAATTAGTCAATGAAAAGGGGGGAATGACATATGCTCGGAATGACATATGCTTCAGAATGAAGTTTGCTTCCGAATAACCACTGCTTCGGAACGGCAAAAGCTCCGTAATAGTTGTGCTCTGGAATGGGTAATGACAGTTGTGCTCGGAATGAGAATTGTGAGATATGCTCCGGAACGACAAAATAACGACATGTGCGCAGTGCATCGGAATAAGTTGACGTTTCTTAAAAAAATTCATGCAGGGACACGTGGCAAACGATTGTGGAACACGTGATTTTCGAAATTTATGATATTTAGATATCATAATTTCGCGATACGCGTAATCATGGCACACGCCTCAAAGCACACCGAAAACAGATTTTGTTTGCCTTGAAAAATTCACATCAAATGCATGAATGCCAACTCAGCAAACCGTAATCGTGAAATCTGCATTGGCATTAATTTTTTTCGCGTTGTCAGCATATTCCACCGGTTTTTAAAATAATGAATTAACAAGTCGGTTTTACATGCTCTGTTCGGCGCACGAACTATTATTCCAATGCATGTACGATAGAGGCTGTCATTCCGAGTGCATGCATGCTAAGGCTGTCATTCCGAGCGCTTTCGAAACATAGTTGCAAACAGAACAAGGAAAAATGGGCGGTAGGAAGAACAGGAGCGAACCAGAAAATGCCAGTTTCATACTAGAAAATTCCATGCTGCTGCAGATTTTCACCGATGCTGGTTTGATGCCGTTTCTGCAGAAATTTGATGGGAACTCCGAAGGGTTGGCTGCAGAATTTGCACGAACCTTCAGAAACAACAGAATCAACATCAATGGCATGACAATCCAGGTAACTCCAGACATTTTGAGCCAAATTACTGAATTTCCTTTGCAAGGAATTAATCTTGGGAAAATAGCTAGAAATACCTTAAGTGAATTGGCCAACCAGTTTAGGGCAGAAAACGATAAACCGATTGAATATGTCATGAGCAAAAATGTTTGTAAAGGAGTTAAAAGGGAAAGTCTGGAATCTCCTTGGGATGAAGTAGCTGAATGGATGATTAGATTTATCACTTGTGAAGGTCAGTATGCTGTTTTATCAGGGCATCATATGAAGATTTTAATTTATTTGAGATATGGCCACACAAACCCTGAATTCCAAGTTAATTTTCCCCTGTATTTTTATGAAGATTTAAAAACTATGGCCAAGAAATATCAGGGAAGGAAAAGGAACCCCTAGGCATCATGGTTTGATCAAAATAATTTGTAAACATCACTTTAGGGGTAATTCTACGGAGCTTTGACAGATTCTTTGCTCCATGGGACGAAACTAGAAGCCACTGCATTTGCGAGATGAAGCGAGAAGAAGTTGAAAGCCCTAAGTGCTGCGAGAACAAGTTGAAAGCCCTAGGTGCGAGCCGGTGGTTGAAAAGAGTCTGTCCAAGAAGCGGGTTCATCCTCTCCACGGGGACCTCCCTCTTCTAGAACTAGAAGGCAAAGAGAAAAGCATGCTAAAATAGACTCTGCTAAAAAACGTAGAAAAGTGTCATTTTCAGCGAGACGTAACTGTGTTGCGGTCCAATAGCTACGATGATGCGAGAACCGAGAAGAAGGCTGTTCGAGAAAATGCCCAAAAAGGGAAAAATAAAATCTCCTGTTCAAACCTTACGAAGGTATGCAAGACTTCAAAAGGATACAACATCATTTGACCAAGGAGGTCAAGAGGCGATAGCTTGACGAGAGCGAACACGCGAGAATCACCGGAACACAGTAGAATCAACGGAACCTAAATCCGACCCTGCGGTGATCTTGGTGGATTATTCAGATTCCGATTCTCGGGGAAGAGGCGGAAGAAGAGTCGGGAGACGGGGAGAAAAATCGAGAAACGAGAAGAAGAAGCGAGGAGGAAGAAGAAGATATCCAAGCTGCGGCTATTGACGGCAAGAAGTGTGGTAAAAACACAAACGGGATGGATAGAGAAGTGTGAAGCTTCTATTTCGAGAAAAAGATCAAATGATTGCAATGTTGCAAAAGGAAGTGGCGGGTTTAAAAGCAAAAATTGCATCTTTAGAGCCACAACTTTGATGAAAGTATACATGACACTCAAATGGGTGACATCTTGTTGGAATTAGCAGCAGTTGCACGAGCGAGTAGAATCACCAATCGGGGAAGAACTTATAATGGATATTGAAGGAGAACGGGGACGGGGAACAACTTCGATCTCCTCAATTCCTGCTCGTAGATATAGAACTATATGAACCTCTCATAGTCACACAGGACATGGGAATTCAAACTGAATTACCTATGGCAGAAATAGAAGAAAAGGAAACACAAACAGATTTTGTCAGGATTGACATGACTGATAAAGAAGTACAGGTTCATATTGTTCCTCAAATACAGCAGCCTGTTCGCAATCCCCTTATGGTTCCACTTGAGGAATATAATGCAGATTTATCAAAGTGGATGATGAAATGCCAAAGGTTGGAAGAAAAGGTTTTAGCTTTGAAACCTTTGGAGGAAAAATGTGAGGCTAAAGAGGCAAGAAATAACCAAATTGAAAAACCAAGTGCGGGATCTCCGTCGGAATGCGAGTGTTTAGTCCAGTGCGAGAAGACACTGCAAGGTTTTACACCTTAATCCTTAGGGAAAGATTTATCCGTTGGCAAATTATGAGAATCCACTCTAATTTGCCATACAAAATGGAAAATCTGAAGAATTTGTGGATACCTACTGCACGACCCAACAGAACAGAAAAATCTGCTGTGTGAGTTATTCCTACATAATTTCTTTATGCCTGAGGATGACACATTCCTACCTCACATTTTTACAGGGGATATTCAGTTAAGAGCTTTCCTGTCCACTCTGCAAAATCAGGAATATTGGGAACAACAGAAGCAGATGATTAAGGATAATGAGGCAAATGCGACATCGTATCCGAGGCCAATGCATGGTGATTACAGGGGTGCGGCCAATCAACATTTCACTATGATGAGAGAAGAAAAGGTGAGAAAACTTTATGAAACAAATCTTCGAGAGATGTTTAGTTGATGTTCAGAATTTTATTCACCAACATTTTAATAGTGCCTTAGCAGCCTGTAGAAATCGTTGGGGTGAGTTACCTCTTTCCTTGCAGAAGAAAGAACCTATCTCCCCCAATAACTTGCGGTGGTCAAGAAGAAGAGCTGAAGGTATCATGCAAGTTATTCAGCAGTTGCAACATCAGTGGATAGGATTAAGATACAGATTGCCTATTGTAATCACCCCTGTTCCATGGTTTTTTGATGAAGACCCCCAGCCAGACGATCAGTTTCAGGCATGGCTCAAGCAGATAAAAGAAATCAGAGGGTTTTACAAGATTCCTGGTCCAAAGTTCAGCTACCAAGAAAGAGTTATGGACAAGGATCTCTGTTCTATTGTAGCCTCACAGAATGCATGAGGACATGCATCAGAATAAGTTGGGGGGGATGATGAGGCCAAATATTGCCTCATTTTTTATTATTTTGGACATCCTTAGTAGACCTTTTTGATATGTTTTAATGTTAATTTTTTTGATGAAATGCAATATTTACTACTATTTACATATTTGACTGTTTAGAAGCATAATATTCTGTTTTTACTAATTTTCTGTATTTTATGCATAAGTTTTGTTGATAAATAATGATTTATTGTGAAATATGTTAAGTGCAATCACGTGTGGAATATATATCATTCATATCATGCACTCTGAAGTTGTCAAATGCAGAAAATAGCACTAAAAATAGGTCAAAACTGCAAGTTGTGCAAAACTATTTTTAGTTGTTTTGACTTGGACAAATTCCAGCCAGATTTGCAAGGCTTGGGATTTGGTCAAATTCAACTTAGGAAAGCGTGTGACCAGGTTATTGAAAGACTTATAAGTCTGGTCCACCCAATGCTCGGCCAAAGAACCGCAAACAGTGTTGGAAACAGTCATTCTGGCGCTGCTCTGAAAAATAACAGGGATTCTGCTCCGGAATAACAGGATTGCTCCGGAATAACAGGAAATGCACAGTTTTGACCAAAACAGCTCAGGAAAGACAGACAAATTGCGAGGAGAATGATAGGGATAGCTATGTAAATATGTTATGCATCTTTTTCAACGCAGAAGACCTCTAGCAAGTGTGCAATGAATAGATTTCATATGTAACCATATTATGCATTTTAGGAATGCAGTTTTAACAGCATTCCTAAAATGCCTGAATTTGAATCATTCCACATCTGATTTAGCTATTTTTAATATAAATAACTGGCTCCCATCCGGGTTGAGCTATGTAGGAAGAATTAGGATTGCAATTAGTGTAATTATGAATATTGTGAAATCAGATTTATGTAGCAATAATATGCAGAAATTTTCTGCATGTTTTTAAATCAATAAAAAGTGCGGTTTTTATCAATTTTATTTTATGATTGAAGGAGTGATTAGGTAGAACACCGGAGCTACTTCTTCACCTTCTTCCGAACCGGGGAGCAAGGGCCACTCCCGGGAGGAGAAGAAGGTTCATATCGAGGTTTTCTTGTTTAATTACATGCTACGGCAGAATAGCGGGAAGCTTGTCATTTTTTCTGCATTTTCTTATTTTCGTTGAATTTATTTCCAGTTTTAGAGTTTGTAGTTTCATTTTCATTTCTGAGTTTATTTTTAGATCTGTTCTTTTATTTTGCAAGATAGTTAAGTTTATTTTCTGCAATTCTAATTTCAGCAACTTTCATTTCAGCAATTTTACTTCGAGTTTTTGAGTGCATTTTCAGATTCAGCAAGAGTAAATAGGTTTCTTTCACTTGATATTTCATTTCTGTAGTTTTATTTCAGCAAGCATAATTTAGTTTCATTTCAATTCATAGGGTTTAGAGTGACAGAAAAACCCCCGGCAAACACTAACTGTTCTACCAATAAAGCCATTTTTTGAATGGAGTGTCTTACACCTGCTTGAATTGACTATCGTAAACAGCCTTAGGACACCTGCCCGGATTGATAAATAATGATCAAATGATGAATTAAACGACACTCATCATATATACCTTGAGGTATAGAAAGTGATATATAGAGATAGTGATTTGTAGTTAGAGTGCAATGTAGTTCTTTCATTGAAATTATGGAGTGTTCATGTCCTCCATTATAATACATTGTACTATTTTTATGAGCATCCATTAATGGCATATTTTTTATTTATTAGAGAAGTTTATCTTATATTTTTCCTACATATTATAGTGCCATTATCATATAGTTATCATAGCTTGCTCATTATACATCTTGTGGTTGCATTTCATTTAATATAAATCATCAAAAGTTAACAATAATTCTAATTATAAAAGATGGAAATATATTTTAATTGAGGGTGATTCATAAATTATCATTAATATTATCAACAAAAATGGATGTTGGGATTGGATAAAAGATAATATTATTGTTTAAATTCATCAAATATTGTTAGAGGCAATCTCTTGGAAATATAATCATATCTATAAAGAAGAAAACTAGGTAACAAATAACTTAGCCAATTGCAATGTTGATCTCTATCTTGGAAAATTTTAAATTTTAGAAGACAATTGCTTAAATGGGATTTTATTCAGAGAGTTTATTACATAAATATAACACTTTGAGGAAGACAAAGAATATATTTGATATAAAGGAAAATGAAAAATATATTTTATAAAATAGGAAATTGACCTAATAATAAATATAATATTTTGGTATATTTATGGGGTGGCCTCCAATAGAATCCACACATAGCTTATTAAAATAAATGACATATATATTAAATTATAGTGAGGAGCTAGCAATTCACTCACATTTAAATTATACAATGGAATAACCTTGGGTTTATATCATAGTAAGAGACTCCCCATGATTTGGAATGAAGTACCCACCACTCCTACAAAATAGGTTTTTGTATTTTAGTGCTTAAACTTATTCCTTATCCATGTAAGGTGACATATCTCAAGTGATGATACACCCTTAAAAAAAATATAAGACCTTAAAATTAGAACATAAATTGAAAAAAACTTGGTGTGAAAAATAAATAAATGACATATTTGTTATCTTTTATTTTATTATTTTTCATATCAAATAATTTTATTAATAAAAATATATAATTCATTTAAAAAGTAATTTAGGATTGCTTATTGTGGTAAAATATATGTTTAATTTAGTGTATTTGTCTTTTTTTCATTTACAGATAATTTGAAAAACAATTATAAATAATATATTGGACTTAAAATTTAATATTCATACATATCACTACAAAGTGGGTCTTCAAATATGAGGTCTAAAATTAATATCCAAAGGAGGTAGGATATATGTGTTCCATATGTAGATATCATAACATGAGTTCCTCCTATATATATATGACTTGGAGGAGTACAAGGTGGTTTGATATGCACAATGGTTGTAGACCTTAAAAGTTAACTCATATTATAGTGCATTAACTATGCCGACAATTCTCGACATAGTTGTTAAAAAGGCAACTATACAGTGCAATATTTTTTAATTAGTTATATGGAATTCTACTTAGCAAGCAATTACCTTTTGATATTGTAACAAATCTAGTATAGCTACATTGGTTATCTTTGTTATTATTAGGTCAGGCCCAGGTTTAGGTTATTTGGCCCTTGAGAATCGGGGTTAGGGTTTGTTTATTATTTTAGACTATAGATAGATGAGTCATTTGGTAGTTTTATCATTTATACTTATAATATTCAATCACCTCTTATGCACTTAAGATATTTTTCCCTTTCTAAGTGACTTCACCCTCTCCCAACGGCTAGATTTATTCTATGACTTGGAAGCTATATTTGTTTCTTACTATTGAGATTTACTATTATGGATCTTGAATTGTATTTATGATGAATGCTTTTTTGTTACTATATTTATAATATTTAATGTTTCTATTACTATTTATAGAATTTGTTTCATTATAAGTGGTATCAAATACATGATATTGGATCCCTATTATGGTGTAAAAAAATGATATAGGTAAATGTAAGCTGTTATAAAGTCTCTTTCAGACAATTCTAGATTTTTTCAATTAGGTAGTTTTTATCATTTTTTTCTACTACCAACTTTTGACATAATTTTATTTTGTAATATTTTGACATAGAAAATAACCATTCCCAACTCCCAAACTCAAAAAGTATTGGAGGCACCCAAAATTTTATGGGAGACCTATGTCATTTTGATTGTCTTGTCAAGTTGATCAAAACAAGATATATCTCTAGTAACATATTTTTTGTGAGTAGTTAGCAAAATATTGAGGTTTTGTCATTGGTCCATAGTGTATGTGTGAAACATTGGATTCCTTTGGTTTGACACAAGTTAGTAGGTATTTTTAGTGCATAGATTCACATAATAATGATTGCGTGAGATAAAAGAAGTATCTTCTAAGAAACCCAAGCAAGCACCATAGTATACCAAACTACATCAATATATTTAACCCTTACACTATTTTTGTTTTAGACACCATGAGTACCCCTTCCACTCCTCTTGAGGGTTTCCATCCCATTCTCAACCTACCCTCTAGCATTTCATTAGTCCTTCATGATTATTTATTGGTTGAGTGTGAAATACTAAATGCCCAAATCGACAAGCTTAGTCATAGTTAATAGTAATTCCTTGAGAGTTTTGACAATATTCAAACCAAGTTTCATTAGTTACTTGTGAAACATGGTAGTGAATTTCCCCACATTGAATGCTCATTAGAGAATAATTTTCAAGTTTCTAGTGCACAACACCAATATAAGTAGAAGGGACTTGAATTATATTAGATGCTTCTCAACTTGTCAAGAATTTCTAGTATCAACATCCATAGTACTTCCAATGACCACCTTATGGATAAGATCCAAGGTATTTCTAACATCAAGATCTACGGTATTACCAATGTACAACCTTGGGGTAGGAACTAGTATTATTCCAAAAGTTACTTCATGGGAAAGATCCTAGTTGCTTACATATGGTCCAAATGCATACCCACTCTACGATGAGAGCCCTTTTAGTTATGAGGAGCTTAGCTACTGATCTTGATTCCACTATAGGAGGTGCTATATTTTTTCTTGAATGGCCTCATAATATATTGGTTCCTAGAATTTATATCCTAAGCTCTGAGGGCATTGATCCTCATAGTTGAATATCCAATATGGATTGCCTCATATGCTTTCATTATGTTTCTAGAATGGTTAATTTGCTTTGGTTGCTTCTAATTTTTAGCTTTTAATGAATAACCACTCAATAATATGGCCACTAAATCAATAATACTCAACTCAATATGAAGGAAATAATAATGCTAAGCAAATAAGCTTATATTCAGAATATGAAATAACTCCAATATTGCTAATGGCAAATGCTGAAAAATACAATAAACTCTTATTGAATAAAAGACCTCAAATACATCATATTACATCACCTTCCATTGCTCCATGGGTGATGTCCCATCTCCTGATATTCCCTTTGTGATGCTATTCTATTACAATTGCACATCCATATATAGGATGGAATGTGACTCTTCATATGGTGTTTCTTGGCCCTTACTCTTCCTATGACTCTTCATATTCCTATTCTAATGACACATGTACATAGGGACAACTATGCACATTTACATTGCCAAAATATCATTGCACACTTGTGCATTTATTACATTGCATAAAGTAAATACTTTCATCCTAATCTAAGACACTCTTTCCTAATCTATAGATGTACCCATGGTGGTACATTGTCATGTACCAAATAATGTAATATATTCCAACACCCCCCTGTATTACATTATTTGGTTCTTGAGAACTTTGGTCTTCAATATGGTCTTCATCAATCTATCTCAATGAGATTGATCTTTGGATTTGCATAGAATGATTCTAGTTTGACTTTTCTTGTGTGACCTCTTTTGTTCTTCTTTTCATGCTTTGAGTTCTTCATTGATGATCTCCCTTCTTGATATTGTGCTAGTGTATCATAATGATACAATTCTGGTTCTTGGCTTGAATGCTTTAGATAATCATGTTCTTCAATCTGTGTGTGACTTCTTTCTTTGTTTCTTCTCTTTCTTAGCTCCTGCACTTCTTCTTGTGATACGTCTTCAGAGAGATGAGTTAGTAAATCATCATAGTAATATTGATTTGAATCTAATGATTCTTCTTCAAGATAGCCATATGACTTGTTTTGGTTATTTTGTACCTTTTATTGAAAGAGTTCAAAGATAACTAATGATAGGTACATTATTAGACATTCTTTTATAGTAATGATAATATCTTGAGATTCCCATGATGATCTAAAAAGTTTTCCATGAAGAAATTCCATAAATGTAGTAAATTTTCCTTCCTTAGCTTCCTTGAAAAACATGATCAATTTATCCTTTAGTGAATCTAGTACTTGATCTCCATCAATGTTTGATATTAAGTTATGAGAGTAGAACTTGAGTGCTTGTAATATTTCATCACTGTTTTCATTGAACACTTCCTTTAGAATATTATCCATATTACTTTTGAAGTAGACTTCCTTATGACTCCCAAATTTAGTTTATCAAGCAACTATTAATTCCAAAGAGGTACTTCCTTAGTTGTGAGAGATAGACTAAGGATGATATTTTTTCAAGTTTCAAATATTGTTCTTTCAATTGTATGTTGTGTAGAAACCCTTGTATCTCCCTAAGGTTTGAAAGACAATATTTAATATTATTAATCAACAATCCTTTACAAATCTTCAAATATCTAATAATTTGAATTTAGAGATTAATCTATTCAATGCAATCTTTTCAATATGTAGGATTCCTTTTATCTCCCAAATTTGTGGATAAAATATTTAATTCTAAATTTCATATACTATTTTTGATGTAGAAATCCTTATACCTCCAAAATTAGAAATTTAGAAATTTTGAAAATAATATTTGCAATATTTTGTAATTCTAATTTGATGTAGAATCCTTATTTCTCCAACCTTAATTAATTTTACAAATATTTAATTGGTTTTGTAAACTATGGTATGCAATTTTACAAAACTCCAATATAACCTTCAAATTCCAGAAAATGCTCTTCAAAAATATAATTATAGGCTTCAAAATAATAATCTGATTTTCTAAGGTTATAAAAATGCTTATCACTCCACTTTTACTTTTAATAAACTTTGACCTTAGAATATATTCCCTTATTATTCCTCCTATCAATATAAAACTTTAATATATGGTAAAATGCTATGGTAAATACCTCAAATATTTAGGCGCTCCTTGTTGGTCTTGTTGGGCACTTATCTCTCTGGTCAAACTTGCTTGGAATGCTACGTATGACTCTTCAAAGATGCTTTGACCTTCTTTAATGCTTCTCCTCTTGTATTTTCTATGTAAGGCACTGGAAAAACTACTATATTAATACCTCTATGGCTATATGAGCGCTTCACCTTTCTTTGGATGTGTGCCATGTGGTGTAGATGTTATTTGACTCCTTGTCTTCCTTTCTTGGTGGTGCTAATGTTCATGAATAGAATAAAGTGGACACTTGTCACCTTTTTCCTTGCAACTTGGGAGTTACACAATCTTCTTGGGCGCTTGGATAATAATGAAGAATATTTGAATGTTTGAGCACTCTTTTCTCATGTAGAGTTACATTCAACCTTATGCACCAACTTCTATATTTAGTGCCAAGTGGAGATATTCCCTTATTTTGGAAGAGACAAGTGTAATAAACTCTTTGTGCATGCACTCTTTTTCCAAACGTATGGATTGTAAGGCTTTTGAATGCCTTTGCTCTTCCCAAACTTATTCTTGCTCCTTGTAAAATGTATTCTAGCTTCTTGAAAACGTATTCTTGTTGGGCTTTCTCCTTCCTTTGGATGATGGTGGACTTGCTCATGGATGGCTTCAACCAAAGACCTTCTTGTATGCTTCAATGGTGGCCCTATGGTAATCACTATGGCAGTTTATTTTTCTTCTTTGATAATGCACCCTGTATTTTATTTCTCTTGTAATCTGCCCTATTTTGAATGGTTGTAATAGTACTTTTGTAGGTTGTGGATGATGTTCTCTACCTTCTTGGTCTGGCCAAAACTTGAGCCTAATGGCTCCTTTTCCTTATGCTCTTTTTTTGGTGCTTTTTCCTGCAAGTGGGTGGACGTATGATGGAGTATTTGCCCCCTATAATTTGTTGTCGAATGGTGCTTTGTGTAGTGGTGGTTTTCACCACTTCCTTGGTGGTTTTCTATACCACTCCCAACTATAAATTTGGTGTTTTTAAACACCTAAAATATTCTCGGATTTTGAAACTCTTTTCCTTTTCAAAATCTGCTTTTCCTCTTCAAAAATTGTTGTAATTTTTAGGAATTTTCTTCCACACTAAAGTAGGATAATTTTCTTTCAAATTTACTCACAAATCAACATATACTATTCACTTATATCTCCTTTTATAAACTCAATTTAATGCTGTAATAATCTAGAAGATTTCTCAACTAATAAGAGTAAATTTATCCCACTAATAAATGTTAAGCAAATCTGATTTTTCTTCTATTAAAAAACAGCATATAATCAACTTCTTATCACTCCAATTAAACTTGTAATTTTGCTTGTTATAATATGTAAATTTTCACTAAATTCAATGGTGTGAAATAATGTCCTTTTGAGCTTAATGACACCTTAAAATATTTCTCTTAGCTAGCTCTAAATAGCTTCAATAACTGATGCTTAAAATTCTTAATAAACTCCTTTAAAAACTTTGCAATAGTAAGCTATATGGCATCAATTTTACACACCTTTTTGTAGCTTCTTCCTTCGTAGCTTATTGTCTTGTATTTTCTGGATTTTCACCCTTCAATTTTTTGTTAGTAGATCCTTCAATTTGCAGAAATAATGGCTGCCTCAAAGCTTGCTTTCTTTTCCTTTAAACAGGTGTTTTCTTCTTCTTCAAATAGGTGCTTTCTAACTTTGATTTTTACAGCTTCAAATGCTGTCCAAATGCACTCCAAATCTGCAATAAACCTCCTTCGTAGGTGCTGCTACTAATCCTTATGCTTTTCTGTCCAAATCTATCTCAAATATTTTCCAAAGCTTCTTTAAAATGCAACTAATTTTGTTCTTACAATGCTGCCCAAAAATGCAGCTTAAACACCTTCTAATTGTTATTCCAAAATCTGATTTGATGAAGTTTACTAACCTTCAAATTTGCTACTCTCTTTGCTATCAAGCCTTCTCTTAGTTGGTTGTCCAAATATTCCTTGAAAGCTTCTCCAAAGCTTTTCAATCTGCAACTTTCTGCTTCTACTTTTTGCAGTCCTTTTCCTTTCAACTTTTCTTCTAAAAATCAGCAACTTGTGCTTTTACAAATTAGCCTACAAAACTTGTGTGGCTATCTTCAAATTTCTCAAATTTGTGGCTTTTGCAGTCTTCTTGCTTTCTTATGACTTCTTGCTGAATTCTATCTTCAAATGACCTCTATCTCTATCTTCTCTCTCAAGAATCTGAATATCTTGAGTTCTTCAAAATCTTCTTCAAATTTGACAAACTTCTTGCCAAATCCTCTTTCCTTGTGGGCTTGTTTTCGGATGGTGATAATTGTCCCAATTTATTTTGGTCAGGTACTCCTTCTACTTGCAATATTCTACCACGAACTCTACTTCAAATCTCCTTCAATAATGGTTGCTTCAACTTCTTCAATAAGGCTTTTTTGTAGCCTTCTTTTCTTCTTCAAAATCTTCTTTAGACCTCTATTCTTGGGTCTTCTAATTCTGCAGCATTCAAATCTATTTTTCAATGAAACCTTACCTTGGTTTCTTCAATTTTCCACTATGGGAAATTCTTCAATGAGATCTCTTTCTGGATCTCCAAAATATGCAATAGGACTTTCAATAGTCCTTCTATATTTAGTCTTCAATCTTTAATTTGTTGCTTCAATCTGCAATAGGACTTTCAATAGTCCTTCTATCTTCAATATGTTGCTTCAATATGCAATAGGACTTTCAATAGTCCTTCAATATTCAATCTTCAATCTGTTGCTTCAATATGCAATAGGACTTTCAATAGTCCTTCAATCTTCAATCTTCAATCTATTGCTTCAATCTGCAATGGGACTTTCAATAGTCCTTCAATCTTCAATCTTCCAATCTTGGAAGTTCTTCAATATGACCTCTCTTAGGGTCTCTTCAATCAGTAGTCTTGCAATGAGAACCTCTCCTTGGTTCTTCTCAATATTCAATTGGGGCCTTCTTCTTGGACCTCCTTCAATGTCTATTTTCTACAATAGAACTTAAGAAACAATAATATATTCAAATTTCCAAAAATAATAATCTTCACTAGCTATAACTAGTGGAATCAAATCAATGTTGAATCCTAGTCTTCACAGGTGTTCCTTCAACCTTGTGGAAAGATTCTAGCCAATCAATAATATGGAATCTATATTCTTTCAATCAATAAAATTTATCAATAGGACCTCTTCTAAGGGTCTCTAAATCTTCAATATCAAGGTCTGTCTTCAAGACCTATAAATTTTCTTCTATTCCAATTTTGCTCTTGGAATAGGTAAATATTTAACTTTCACTGGTTTTCTTTCAACCTAGTGAGAAATGCTATCTTCTCTAGTTTTATTTTCTAGAGGTAATTTTCTTTTATCTTCTCTGGATTCTCTTTCTAGAGGTAATTTTCTTTATCTTCTCTAGTTTCTCTTTCTAGAGGTAATTTCCTTTATCTTCTTTGGTTTCTCTTTCCAGAGGTAATTTCCTTTATCTTTATTGGTCTCTTCTTAACCAATAGAAATTTCCTTCCTTCCAATCTATATAATAACTTCTATCAAACAATCTCAAAGCCAACAACTTTTGCAAGGGGTAGGTCCAAAGGCGCATCTGGTTTGCAAAAATGCAACAATGGTGTTGAATGATGAAAAACTAGAATAGTTTCTAGTGGCTCTCTCAATTCCTATCTAGACCTATTATGGCTAGTGTTAGGAACATAAAATATGAGATATATTATACAAGAAATGAGTTACAATATATAGGTAGAAGGCCTATATGATAATATGAAAAATGTCAAGAGAAACTAAAAAGTTTCAAGGTGAAGGCATAGTGCACATTATAATATTCTAGCATTCCCCCTTAATGTACACTATTCTAACTATAAAGAAAAAACAAGTCAACATTAGGTAACATTCCCCCTTAATGTTGACTTCTCTAAAGAATCTTATCATCCTCCTTTATTGCTTATTTGTTCTAGGCTCATGCTCTTTGCGCTTGGCTCTCCAACTATGAACAATTCTATATCAACGGTGTATACATATCAGTCTATTGCCTCAGGGTCAAACACTTCCTTGGATCTATTGCCACTGGGTCAGCCATCTAAGTGCCTCAGGGTCAGCCACTTCCACGAGTCTGTTGCCTCTACAGGTCATCCTATAGGTATGTTATCTCTCGTAGGTCACTGACTAGATTCACCATGAATATCATCCCCCCCCATGGTGAACTCAATATAGAAAGTGTCAATATCTATCGAAAATACACCTTAATACAAAATAAATATGAGCCATGAAATACAATAAAAAATGAGCCATAGAATCCAAATGTGCAGGAGAAGAAGGAAAAAGAGAATGGAACCTTCTGAAGTGTTTTCATCTGTAGTATTCAAAATTTGATCCATAAAAGACCTCGGATAGAGTCTAGGGTGTCTATGTTTGTAGTACCTAGAGTAGGTGTCCTTATGGTGTTCACCTCATCTTACCGAAATGCATTGGTAACCAGTCATTGCATCTGCCAAGTATGATGGTAGGGTACCTAGGAATAGATATTTGGGGATATATTATTATATTGTATAAGGGTTGGCATGGGCCACACATAACCCAAGGTTGATTGTATTATAATATTATATTATATTTTAATATAATATAATATTAGTAGTAGGCTCTCCAAAGTAGAATAAGAATATGGATATATAAAGAAGAGATATTTGTCATTGTAAGGAGATTCATATCATTGAAGAAGAATCTTATGTAATCGTCATGCCCACGAAGTGGCCTCTCATCTTGGGAGATCTTGTGGAGTTATTCCTTCCTTAAGGATTATTATTGGTGTTTCCCTACCTTAAGGGTATTATCTATCTCTCTCTCATTTGTGGATTGTTATTGTGGATAATGTATTGTGGATGAATGATTTGATATTTCTGCATATTGGTGAATGGTTCATGTTTAATAATAAAAGTTATGCAACAAGTGGTATCGAGCAACGATTTTGGCAAAGTGGGGATTTTTGTGTGAAACCCTAGAATTAGGGCAATTTTTTTTGGAAAAACATCTCATCTTTCAGGAGCCATATCTCTGCGCAAGTTTATCCGATTCAAGCGATTCTTGGATCAGATTGTGCAGAATTTGAAGAGCTTTAAAATGAGTGGTCATATGAAGGAATCCAAGTAGTATTGAGGGAGATACGACCTTTTGAAGTTAGTCATCCGAAACAAGGATAGTGACGAATTTCGTAGATTTTTTTGGAAAAACGTCTCATCTTTCAGAAGCCATATCTTTGCGACAGCTAATCCGATTGAGGCGATTCTTGGATCAGATTGTGCAGAATTTGAAGAGCTTTAAAATGAGTGGTCATATGAAGGAATCCAAGTAGTATTGAGGGAGATACGACCTTTTGAAGTCAGCCATCTGGAACAAGGAAAGTGACGAATTTTCAAGTCGCGAATTTTTCAAAAGACAATTTGTTTAGTTCGGGTAAGCAAATCAGTTGCACTTTATTTTGTTTGGAAGAAAAATTGCAGATGTAGTTGTCTTTGGGATTTTTAGCTTCAACTTGGTGGGAAGATATATATATATATATATATATTTTTTTTTTCCATAAAACCCTAGTTTGCATTAGGGCATGATATTTATTATCAAAAAACCCTAGTTGCATTAGGGCATGCACAATGGCACTCCAAAGTTTTTCTGGAGAAGATGATATTGATGCTATGGAATGGTGGAAAAAGTTTGTCTATCGACATCATAGTAATCCTTATTGGAAATACTTCCTTAATTTATCTCTTCAAGGGAAAGCTTTGTTTTGGTGGATAAATTTTTGTCAAGAAACAAATAATGAATACACTTTGGAGGAAGTGAAGCATGCATTCTTGAGTAAATGGGACCCATATTATGTAGATCGCCTAATGGATTTGATCGACGACTATGAAAAAGAAATAAAATTACTCAAGAAGAAAGAGGAAAAGGTCAGGGAAGATAAAAAAGATGTCAGTATGCAGACAGAGGAAACCATACCTTTGGTGGAAGATAAATTAGAAAATGGACAAAGGAATTTGTTTAAATCTAAAAAGTCTATTTTGCAGGTTCATGGAAGCATTCAAAAGGAACAGGTTATTATTTCCATTGACCCTGGTAGCAGATATAATTTTATTAATATTGCTTTGGCTAAGAAGTTGCAAGTTCAAGCAACAAAAATTAAGGACATACAGCTAGAGGGTGAGAATGTTCAGATTTTTGAAGATTTGAAGATCACCATGGATAAATATGTTTTACATTCAGATTTCTATGCTATTGAGATGGATGATGAGGATATTGTTCTTGGTTATCCTTGGTTAGATTCTTTGGGTACTGTTAACATTAATGTGCAAAAGAAGTTTATGAAGTTATGGTACAGAAAAAAGAAGATAACATTGCAGGATATTTCTCGGCTTGAGGAGCAAGGATACAAGGAAAATCAAGAAGTGGTTGTAGAAGAACAAATTGAAGAACATGAAACAGAATCCAAGAAGGCGATAGTAGCAACAGAGTCCATGAAAGAAGTAGCGGTAACTAATTCAGTGGAAATAACATTGCAGGATATTTCTCAGCTTGAGGAGCAAGGATACAAGGAAAATCAAGAAGTGGTTGTAGAAGAACAAATTGAAGAACATGAAACAGAATCCACGAAGGCGATAGCAGCAATAGAGTCCAAGGAATATTTGATAGAAGAGCACAAGGACACACCAAACAAAGATAACATGAAAGAACAAGGTGTAGAAGAATTTAAAACAATGAAGCCAAAGGTTGAAAAGTCAAAGAAGGTAGAACATCAAGTAAAGGTTGCACCATATCGCCATCCACACCACCATGAGCGGAAACAATATTGGAGGCATGGTTCAAGGCAACAATATTATGGTTCTACATGTAATCGAGAGGGCACCAACTATGGCGAGTGTTTGGCAAAGAAAGCATAGTGATCATGGTTTTCAGCATGGTTCATCAGCATCAAGGAACAAGTGGACCCATCATTCAAGTTATCAAAATACAACAGCAGAAGCATGGAGCCAACGAAGCAGATTTGGATACTCAAGTAACAAAATGGCGTACCAGCATCATCGGGTTTCACTTGGATGGATGGATGATCGAGATTGGTACCAATTGCTAACATTGCTTAGCAAATCATACTATCGGGTTTCTTCATATGTTTCGAGGACGAAACATTTGTAAGGAGGGTGGCATGGTAGGGTACCTAGGAATAGATATTTGGGGATATATTATTATATTGTATAAGGGTTGGCATGGGCCACACATAACCCAAGGTTGATTGTATTATAATATTATATTATATTTTAATATAATATAATATTAGTAGTAGGCTCTCCAAAGTAGAATAAGAATATGGATATATAAAGAAGAGATATTTGTCATTGTAAGGAGATTCATATCATTGAAGAAGAATCTTATGTAATCGTCGTGCCCACGAAGTGGCCTCTCATCTTGGGAGATCTTGTGGAGTTATTCCTTCCTTAAGGATTATTATTGGTGTTTCCCTACCTTAAGGGTATTATCTATCTCTCTCTCATTTGTGGATTGTTATTGTGGATAATGTATTGTGGATGAATGATTTGATATTTTTGCATATTGGTGAATGGTTCATGTTTAATAATAAAAGTTATGCAACATATGATAGAGGAGAATACTAGATACTAGGTTCACTTACAAATTTTCCTTGGGAGTGTCGGGTTCAATCGAGAGTGCACTCCATGATACATCAATATTTAAGGCTAAAAAATATAAATTAAATAGCCTCAAAATTACAATTGAACACCACCAATGTGTCCGTCTCAAAAAACCTTTCTGGTGACTATATAAGGCTATAATCATATTTGAATGGGTCCTCCATATGTGAGGAAAAAAAACAACATAAAACATCATCTCCTTTCCACTTCCATGTGGGAAAAATAGGGCCATGTAGATTCACCTCGGTAAAGTTCAAACTGGTAGCTATTTTTATAAGAGGGATTTCCTATGTGTGGTTTTGGCGCATGTGCACACTTGCTACATGCCCAAAATAAAAGTCACATGACACACTTCATAAAAAAATATTACAACCAAATATTAATAATTCACATCTCAAATAAAGCAAACATTTCATTTCATTTAATAACACGATTGCTATTTCCTCCGTTGCCTCGACCAAAAACCCTAACATGCGAGATGCACCTCCTCTTAGTCGTAGGATGCAAATCCATCACAACCTTCAAGAAAATTGAAGGGAAAACATCACATCTCAACACGCGCAACATATTCAACTCCCACTATGAATTTTTGGAGGTGCAAAAGTTGAGAGGAAGCCACAAAGCTGAGAGGAATGTTGTCCCTTCCCTTTGCTATATCTGGAAGTCATGGCGAGAACTATTGCAACGTTGTGATGATGTGAATGACACGACACATCCACATCAGTGCATGATTTTGATGTAATAAAATATTCTCCGTCATAGATATTATGAACAACAAAGGAATTCTACTTGAGTTCCTTGAGGGTTCGCTTTGGTGGCCACATTTACAATGCACAGGCTAGTTTCAGTCGACCAGTCAAGAAGGTGTAGAAGACCAGCATCACAATAGCAGTATACGAGACTTGAAGGCAATGGTGGACTATTTGAGGGGTCATCAACATGATGCCTCACATCAGCCTCACATTGGAGTGGTAGCCAATGATGTTTAAAAAAGGAGAGTGCAATTTTTAAAAATTTGCATACAAGTTATTTTGTTATTAAAGGTGTTATTGTTTTATTAACCCACATGGATAGTGGGTAGAGTAAAACATATATTAATATGGGAAAAGTTTTTATTGTAAAAGTTATTTATTTGAAAGGAGAGAGAAAAAAATGGCCTATAGGATGGTTTGATTACCCATTTTTAATGTTTTTATTTCCACAAGGAGAGTGGAAGTGAAAAGCCCACATGCTTTTTTATTGTAATGATAGCCCCATTGAGAATCAAACATAGGGGGCTCCATTGAGAATGAACATAGGGGTATTTATAGTCATCAAAAAGGTTTTTTCGAGATGGACACATTGGTGGTGTCCTATTTTCTTTTTGAGGTTGTTCCATTTTTTTTAGCCTCAAAGATTGTTGTATTCTAGAGTGCATTTTTGGTTGAACCCGACACTCTATGTATGTGATCCTTGTACCTAGTCACCTTCTATAGAGTACCTAGTGGATGGATGAAGCAATGCAACCTAGTCCACACCATTTATTAGATCTAAAAAAATATCCTTGGAATAATTTTTTAGTTTCTCATTTTCATTTCTCTCGTAAGAAATTACTTCTACAGATGGAAACAAAAAAAATTTAACCTCTTCAGTCACTCTTAAAAAAAATTGCAGAGCCATGATTTTTTCTTCAAATTTCTGGTTTCTGATCCATCAATGATGGAGGGCATACTCCCTATTTTGAAGAAAAAAATGAGGGAAAATGAGGGGAAGAAATGGGGGGGGATTTCCATGAGGGAAATCCCCCCTCAAACCTACAAGGAAGGGAAAGCCTACTCTGATACCAAATGTTGAGAACAGAAAAGATGAGATATATTATACAAAAAATGAGCTACAATATATATGCAGAAGGCCTATATGATAACATGATAAATGTCAAGAGAAACTGACAAGTGTTAAGGTGAAGGTATAGTGCACATTATAATATTCTAACAGCTAGATCTATCATGGCTCTAATACCATTGTTAGCTTTTAATGAATAATAACTCAATAATATGGCCACTAAATCAATAATACTCAACTCAATATGAAGTAAATAATAATGCTAAGCAAATAAGCTTATATTTAGAATATGAAATAACTCCAATATTTCTAATGAAAAATGCTAAAAAATATAATAAACTTTTATTGAATAAAAGACCTCCTACATTTGGGACACTGGTAGGCCGACTATTTCTCATCTTCAATTTGTTGATGATACTACTCTCTTGGGTGTGGTATCTATTCGTGAAGCTACCAAATTTAGACGCACACTGGATATGTATTTGGTTTTCTATGGTCATAATATTAATGAGCATAAGTCTACTATTTTATTTTTCAATACGGATCCCAGGATTCAAGCTAGAAATGTTCAAATTCTCAGGTTTCAGGTTGGAACTCTTCCCCTTATGTACTTAGGAATTCCTATTTCTATTGGTCCTCTACCTAGGTTGGTTTGGACTAACATCCTTGATAAATTCCACAGTCGAGTTAGTCATTGGACTTAGATGGTTGATTTTTGTTGGTTGGGTTTTACTTTTGAAGTCGATTGTTTAGGCTTTACCAGTGTATAGATGCCTTATTCATATTGCTTTGGTAAGTTTTCTTCATGATCTAGATTCTCTTTCTAGAAAATTCCTATGGGTTGGTAATCTTGATTCCTCAAAATGGAGTCTTGTTAATTAGAAGACTATTTGTCAACTGAAGCAGGAAGGGGGATTGGGTCTCCGCCTAAGCTCTATTTTTGGGACTGCTTTGCCTACTAAGCTGTATTGGCGTTGGTGTAGTAATCAGGAGTAAACTTAGGCTAGGATTATCTCCCAAAAGTATCTTAGGGAGGTGGAAGGTTATGAGATTCCTGGATAGAGCTTGACTGATCGAGGATCATTTGTTTGGAATACTCTGAAGAATGGTGCAGAGTTGGTTAAGCAGGGGTTGTTATGGATTTGTTATACTGGGTCTCAAGATTTTTTTTGGCATGATTATTGGGATGGATTTTCTCCTCTCCTTAGCAAGTTTCCCTATCTTCAATATATTGCTCAATGCTTTTTGGATGTTGAATGGGTGAAGGTGGAAGATTTAAAAACTGTTAAGTCCTTTGGTCAAATTGTTAGTTTCTAGTGGAAGGATCCTCGAGAATGGCCTGTTGGTGGCACTATGGATGTGAGGATGGAACTAGCCCATATTTTGGCTAGTCGTCCCTGCTCTTCTCTGCCTGGGGAAGATGTGCTAGCATGGGGTTGGGATAATAGAGGGATATTTTTTGTTGCTACTGGTTATTGTGTTTTGGATCAACAGGGGTTTGGGGAGGATGTGGTCCCGTGGTGGAAGCAAGTTTGCAATAATTTTATTTGGCCTAAGTGTAGTTTTTATGTGTGGTTGGCTACTCATAATCGGTGTCCTACTTGGGATAATATTCAAAAGCATGGTTTTGTTGGCCCCTATTTATGTTATAACTATGGGAAGGATGAGGAGTCTGTTGGGTATTTACTTCTCCAATGTGACTTTGCTCATCAACTTTGGCATTATTGGTGGGGAGTTTGGAATCAACCTTGTTCGCATGTTTCATCTGTAGTTGATTTTTGGATGAGTATGGGGCAGCCTCCTGTAGGGTTTTTTTTTTTTAAATTTGGGTGGAGCATTGATCCTTCGTGCATTTTTTGGCAGATTTGGCTTGAACGAAACCACCAAATATTCTAAGGGAAGGATTTAACTGCTTCTCAAGTCTAGCAGAGGATTTTGTGAATGATCTAGGAAACAATGTCTGCAAAATATCAGATTATTTCTCCTATGGACCAAGCAAAATGTCATATCATGGAAATATTAGGTTTTTTGGTTAATGGTCCTATTCCTAATGTCTCTTGTATACGGATGGGTCAGATTAATCAGGTGCGGAGGGCTGGTAAATGGAATTCACATCCTCTGGGAGTGTTGAAGATTAATATGGATGGATAGTCCCGAGGTAATCCGGGTAATGCTGGTATTGGTGGTGTGGGGTGAGACAGTAGTGGTATTGTTCTATTTTTTTCTCTTACTTTAAGGGATATCATTCTAATAACTTCATGGAAGCCCTTGTGATTTTATATGCTTTGGAGCAAGGGTATACTTTGGGTTGGCATCAGATTTTTTGTGAATCTGATTCTCAGATTGTTATAAATTTGTTGAATTTTGGGGATAGTCTTCATGGGAGTTGGCGGTTGAGTTGGATTGCTCAACAAATTCTCAATATATCTGCTCACTTGGAGTTCATTTCTTTTGTGCATATTCCTCAAGAGTGGAATGGGGTAGTGGATTTGTTAGCTAAATGGACTTCTGAGTTTCAGGATGGTTGGGATGTTCAGAATTGGTCTCAAATTTCTTCTGATTGCTCTCAATCTCTCTCTTCTTTATTGAGAGCTGATATGTATGAATAGATTCTTCTTTTTCTTTGTATCTTGGATGTTTTTCTGATTTAATAAATTTTTACCCTTTTTTTTTCAAAAAAAAAAAGACCTCCTACATCATATCACATCACCTTCCATTGCTTCATGGATGATGTCTCATATCCTGATATTCCCTTTGTGATGCTATTCTATTACAATTTCACATCCATATATAGTATGGAATGTGACTCTTCATATGGTGTTTCTTGGCCCTTACTCTTCCTATGACTCTTCATATTCCTATTCTAATGACATGTGTACATAGGGATAATTATGCACATTTACATTGCCAAAATATCATTGCACACTTGTGTATTTATTACATTGCATAAAGTAAATACTTAAGTTTTATAAGGATCCCTCTATCTCTTATGTTTTATATTCTATTAAGGTGTTTTTGGCATTTCATTATGGCCTAAAGGATGGAATTAGGGAGGAAGTCAATATGCATAATCCATATACCATCCATGATGTATATAATTTGATCCATTATGGCATGAGTTCAAAAATATATTCCTACTCAAGTTTTATAAGGATCCCTCTATCTCTTATGTGTTATATTGGTATAGAGAAAATAAATTGATATGATAGATGAATATTGCATTGTATTCATGGGAGTCCTAATATATACCTATCATTTATATTCTATTAAGGTGTTTTTGGCATTTCATTATGGCCTAAAGGATGGAATTAGGGAGGAAGTCAATATGCATAATCCATATACCATCCATGATGTATATAATTTGATCCATTTAGCTAAAATAAAGCTCTAGTTACCATGACTCCAACAATGACATAATTTCAATGCTCTACAACCATATTTTAATAACCATAATGAGGAACACCTATATGGGTTCTTCTAAATATCAATCACACCATCCTTGGGATAAGACATGCAAGGGTTGACATTACTTATAGATGGAATTCAAGGAAGAAAAATAATTGGAGAAGGAATTTTCTACCCTCCCTCAATCATAGGCACCAACCAAAATAGAGGATTAGAGGCAAAATAGAGATACTATGATTCTCTCAATTTTTTTTGGTATTAGACTATAAGCTTGTCAGACCATCAAGGTTTAGGATTTTATCAAAAGTTAGTGGGTTAATGTGTTGATTGATTTAGATAGTACACATAATTTCATTAATAGTATGACAATCAAAACCTTAGGATTGAATATCAATAATACAAACTAGGATAAATTCCATGTGTTGATTTCTAATGTGGGTAAGGCTCAATATATGGGTTGTATTGATAATTCCCACGTCTATATGGATCCCTACACTTGGGTTGGAATCCGTTATGTAATGGAACTGGAATCTGGATAGTGTAATGTCATCTTGAGAGATCAATGGTTATCTCATTTAGGGGATGTTACTATGAATCTATAACAACTCTATGTGCAATAGGAAAAAATAGCAAGATCATTCATCCTCAAGATATTCAATTCCTATAATCTAAGGTCATTAGTTACCACAAAAATATATATTATATAAAGGTAGTAGATATGTCATTGTCCAAATTACATGGAAGTATAGACCGTCAAGTAGCCATCCTTTGATCTTCCCTCTAACATGCAGTCACTTATCAATAGATATGCTACAATATTCAGTGAACCTAGGAGAATTCAACCTAAGCAAATCCATGATCATGTCATTTGTTAATTTCTAGGTAGTAATTTACCCATAGTCCATTCTTACTACTACTCCTAGCCCCAAAAGTACAAAATAGAGAAACTAGTTAAATAAATTTTTGAGAAGGGTATTATTTGTCCTAGTTTCAATCCTTATTCATCTTCATTTCTCATGGTTTGATGGAAGGACAATTTTTGGTGTATGTGCCTTGATTTTTATGAACTCAATAAGGTTATCATCAAAGATATAGTTCTTATTTCTATTATTAATGAGTTGTTGGATGAACTGCATGGTGTAATTTATTTTCACCAAGCTTGACTTGCATTCTAGGTTTCATCAAATTAGGGTTAGAGAAGAGGATATTCCTAAAATACCTATTGTATGTATAAGGGTTATTATGAGTTCCTAGTCATGACATTTAGTCTTACCAATATCCCTTTCACTTTCTAAAGCCTAATGAATATTGTTTCATCCTATTCTATGTAAATTTATATTTATTTTTTGATGATATCCTAGTTTAGAGTAAGTCATGGTCAACCCATTTACTTCATATCAAATAGATCCTCCACATTTTATAGATGAAGAAATTATATGTTGCATGGTTTAAATGTTCTTTTGGGGTTTCTAAAGTGGAATACTTGTATCATATTGTATCTCATGAAGGTGTAAATATGGATTCCACCAAGATCAAGGTCATTTAGGATTGGCCCCTCCCTAAACCTCTCAACAATCATAGAGGATTTTTAGGACCCACAAGATATTACATAAAATTTGTCAAAAATTATGGAAAAATTGTATATCCCCTAATGGATCTCACCAAAAAGGATGTCTCTATTTAGTTGGATGATATTATTGAGGCCTTTAATGCCCTAAAATAGGCTATGTACACTATGCCTATTAAATCCACTCTTGACTTCAACAAACCAATTGTCATTGAATGCAAACCTTTAGGAATAGGTATTGGGGTTGATTTGATGTAAGAAGGTCACCCTCTAGATTTTGAAAGCAAGAAAATATCTAGCAAGAATTTGGTTTGCTTGACTTATGAGAAGGATATGTTAGCCATATTGGATGCACTTGAGAAATGAAAGTCTTATTTGTTAGCCTACATTTTTATTATTAAAATAAACCATAGTATTCACAAGCACTTATTGGTACAATGTCTCTCTTGTTCAAAATAAAATAAATGGTTGACCAATATGTTAGAGTATGAATTTACTATTGAATGCAAGAAATTAAAGGAGAATGTGGTGGCATATGCTCTTTCTCCCAAATATGAAGAATTTTTCATTGTCATTGATATCTCTACTCTCATTCCTCAATGGATTTTCTAGGTTTATAATGAATTGCAGTTAGTTTTTGAGACTATTCATGTGATTCAATATGTGGAAGCTAGTAACCCACTTACTCCCTTATTCTATTATATTTAAAGGGTTATTAGGAGGAAGGATAGTATTTATCTCATGCAGTATTTCAAGGTCAAGAATAATATTCTTCAAGGATTACACGCTTCACCATTGGAAAGGCATTCTATGTTTCTCAAAAAATATTAATGGATGAAGTCATATTTTTCTTGGAAAGGAATGAAAGCGTATGCCAAGTAATTTATGGCTAAATGTGAGGTGCATGAAAGTAAAATGGGGGAAAATATTGAATATCTAGGCTTGTTGCAACCCTTGCCTATCCCAGACCACTAATGTGAGCACATCTCCTTAGATTACATTAAGGCTCTTTTCAAATATAAGGGAGAAAT
The DNA here is from genome assembly GCA_028583015.1 of Wollemia nobilis. Lineage (NCBI taxonomy): Eukaryota > Viridiplantae > Streptophyta > Pinopsida > Araucariales > Araucariaceae > Wollemia > Wollemia nobilis. The sequence goes on from JAQPPZ010001870.1 coordinate 4,184,008, forward strand.
AGTTAATTTGTTATGATGGACCAACTTTTGAATTATGATCACTTTTGTGCCTTGCAATACCCTTATTTGACTCTATTTTCAAATATATATGCCCAAGTCAATTATCAGTGATCACGATTATGTTTCCATTGACTTTTAGAAGTAATTGTTCAGTCTAAGTGGTACGTAGCTAAATATGACCTCTTCTTATCACCCTTAGTTAAATGGCCAAATAGATATTATGAAAAAATATCTTAATATTTTTTGTTTGTGGAAAACACCCCTTTCAGGTAAGATCCAAGGACATAGGGGTATCTATTTTGTCAAAATACGCTCAAGGCTTGCACCCGACCTTCCCCCTTCGACACACTCAAAGAGCATGCCTAAAACAAAAAAATACAAACAACAAACAACAACAACAAAACACAAAAACAACAAATCAATATAGAAAAAATTAAAACACACATTAAAAAACTAAAAACACTAAAACAACACAAAAATAAAATACAACAAAAACACACACACATGTACTGAAAAGTTAAATTAAGGAAAAAATAGATTACATCTATGGCCAAACAAATCCAACAAGCATTTTAGCCAAGATTCAAAAGAGGAAACATAAGAAATATCTTTCTGAGTTGGGAACTAAAAAACCCTAACTGAACCAAAGAGAAGCTAATACAAAGAAAAAAGGAATTGGGTATCTCTAGAATTGGAGCCATCCAGAGAAAGGATAGAAAGAAGAGCATCCCTAATTTGCAAAGCCCACCATCTAGGAGGGTGGCCATAGCAAGTAAGATCAACTTAATCCAATGCCCAATTAGCTAAAGCATCAACAATCTTGTTTTTATAGAATTCCTTTGAGTCCTCTAATATTCCAAGTGATGATATTCATCAATAACAAGGCTAAAAATATTGGTAATGGCATTAATATTACATTCCTCTACAATATTTTCACCTTCTTTTACCATATTATGTTGATTAGTCTTGCGATCTATTTTTTGGTTAGTGTCCATCTTTTTTTTTACCTATTTTTTGTCTTACCCCAAGTGAATCTAGGATAGCTTCTAACCCTGAAGTATGCATATACAAAACCAAATCATTATTGGAAGGTTCAACAAAGTCTATCTTGGGGTTTGAATTGTTTGAAGTTCTAGCATTTAGAAGATTGTTCTTCTTGTCTATGTTTTCTCCCTTGTTTCTTTGTTGAAAATCTTTGATTTCTTGGTTTATCTTTGAGTCCTTCCCTGCAACTTTAAACTATGTTTCTATTTTTATCTCCATTATGTCCTCTTCCTCACTTGGGTGGTAATTTGTGAAATGAATTCCAAACAAATTAGTTGACAACATTGCTTAATCGTTCATAACTAGATTTTTTTGAGTATTTTTATTTTTAGGTATTTGAAAACCTACTAGGTTTGTGTCCCCTTTATTTTGATTTGAAATCTTATTTGGATAGACGCTAGCCAAATGACCATATTCATGGCATATTCTACAATAGAAAGGAATGTTCTCATAGTAAACCACCTACTCCCAAGTGTCCACCCCGTAATGAGATCTTTTCTAGAAGGAGTTTATCAAAATTCATTAAGACACAAATTCGAGCATAAATAATGTGTTAAAATTTGTGTGTATAGTTAGAAATCATTAGGAAATTTCCAAGGGATTTTTTAATTGTAGAAAAGAAAACCAGATTCCATAATTCAATTGGGAGGCCAAAGAATATAACCCACACAGGTATTGTAGAAGGCATCTCTTGTTTAGATTTAAATTTAGGCTTCATGAAAAGCCATACCCTTCCAAAGAACCAGGGACCCCCTTGCAATATTTTCTCTCTGTCTTCATCATTAGCAAAAATAGCAAGAAAATAACCATTGGGATAAATAGGTATTTGTAATTCACCTTGTTTTTTCCAGTATTTTGCATCCTACACTTTGAAATCGGATAGGGTTGGAAAAAACCCAAGAAATGGAAAATCAATTCTCTTCTCTTTAGATATTCTATGCCATCCTGAATGTCACACATTTTTAGCTTAACAAATGGGGTTCCATCAGCTGCTCTTAGACATCCCAACTCATTTTTTTTGGATCAATCTTAGGCATTCTTAGATGTCTATGATAAGCTTTAATATTAATGTTAGCATTATTTTGGGACTATCCACCACATAGGGCATCCCTAAAAATTATTTTTTGGGTTGAATCCCCAAAATCCTTACCCTTGAAAGGGGTTTCCATAGTGGATTTGTTTTGGGGGTGTTCCTTAGCATCGAGATTTCTTGAGTTCTAAAGCATTTTTTCTTTTCCTAAGGAGGATTCTCTTATTTGATATGCAACTTGAAACTTTTTATAGTTCTCTTTAATCCATACCTTAGACATCGAGGAAATGTGTGATTTTCACTTTTTTCTTGGGCAGCAAATTGGAAGTAATTTTCAATCAATTTTGTAGCCTAAATATTTATTGAATGAAAAATTCCTAACCCATTTTGGGTCTCCTATAGTATATCTCACGATTATCTTAGGTAGAAACAACAACAAAAAAACAAACAGGTCTGAAGGCCCCAAAAAACAACCTCTATTGTTGCCTACACTCGAACCACAGATGAAATCCTCACATAGTCATCTTCAAAACCCTCATCGAAATATCCCTTACTTCACTTTCAAAGAAAAATATTTATTTATTACAAAAATATCTCAATATTTACCTCTGATATTTTTCCCAAGATAAACAATATAAATGGGTTAAATGACTACACTTAATTAAATGGTCATATAATCCTTTTTATTTTTCATCAAGATGTCTTGAAGTATTGTATGGCAAAAACCCACCATCTATGGTAGACTATATTCTAGGTTTCTTTAAGATGACCTAGGTAGACAATTTACTTTAACATCATTATATTATTATCTAACTCCTCAAGGATAATATTTGTTAATCACAAAACTATATGAAATTGCAATAGGATTTACATTACTTAGGGCAACAATTTGAGGTGGGTGATATGATATTTTTGTAGCTCTATTATTATAAGTAGTTATACTTGAATATCAAGTCCAATTAGAAGTCAGTACCTCATTTAAATAGCCCTTACAAGGTGGTTCACCAAATGGGAGGTGGTATACTAGTTGGAGATTTCTCCTACTTCTAAAATCCATCCTATTTTTATGTTTCTTGTCTTAAGTAGGTAATTGGTTGAAAGGTGTGATCCTATATGGAGCTTCTAATACTATATAAATAAGGGTAAATTGACCTCTAGTTGAAAGTAGCCTTGTAGTCTTATGTCTATAATTTTATATCTCACCAAGTGCAAGAGCCCCTCATTAACTGGTATGATCTTCCAAATGAAGATGCAAAGTAGGATCCAACAAGCTTTCTCTAGTCTATTACAAATTTTAGGACAAAGCTTTCCGAGGGGGAGATTCATGTAATGACTTTGATATAAACACATAAAATATCTTTATTATTATGAGCTTAGGACCTAGGCTAGGTTAGTCTACCCTTGAGCATTAAGGTTAGGGTTTATTTATTATTTTAGACCACGAACAGATGATTCATGTGGTAGTTGTTTCATCATTCATACTTGTAATCTTTAGTCATCTTTGGTGCACCTAAGAGACTTTTCCCTCTCTATGTGGATATGAAACTTTATCCTCTCCAAGTGGCTAGATTGTTTTATGACTCAGAATCTACATCTATTTCTTGCTATTGAGATTTACTGTTATGGAATTTGAATTTTGTCTTTGGTGAGTGATTTCTATTACTGCATTTTTGAGGTTTACTACTATTGTTATTTTTGAAACTTTATTCATTATAGATATCTATAATTACTCTCTACATAGTTCTTCAAAAAATAACTATGTAGTTCAAAGTTTTTTTAATTGGTTATGTGGGATTGAAATGGATCCCACCCCTATTGCATCATGACTATGTTACTACAATGTTTTAACAAATCACATGATGGCATTATAAATTTTTTTTTGATGATTACATGTATCATCTAACAAAAAAACCCCTAGTGTTCGCCTTAAAATATGATATATTTAACCAATAGAACTCCAACCATTTGATAACTATATAGTGCAAATTTACTCCTCGTTCTTATAGGGAATTGACCCTATTACTTGGTTGTTAAGTCTATGCAAGTATTTCACTTTACATGAGTTTAATAACCATATAATAAGGTGTTAGTTCCTTTTAAATAGCATGAATATTATATTTTAACATGACAACTTTACACTATAAAACTAACAGAAAATACTTTTGAAACATCGTGTTATTTTTATAATTTATCATCATGTATTCTCTAATTTTTTATTTAAAAATGTATATAGTTAAATTTTCTTCTAAAAACTAAAAAAATTCAAAGCACAAATATATACATTATAAGAAAAGAAAACTTTAGGTAAATAAGCTCATATACTACCTTATTGATTTATCATCTTATATAAAAATGAGTTAAAAGGAATAATTTAAAAGACTTATTATTGAATAAATGCACTATTATATTAATTATTTAATATACATATATAATTAATAATTATATATTAAATAGTAAATATTGATTAAATAATTAATTGTCATACAAAGAGAGACATGGGTAATTTGTAGGTCCTTACTTGACTAGCATAAATAGAAATTATATTTATTGTCATAAAAAATCATTCATTTTAATTTGAGTTTAAGTAAAAATTTAAAAATAACTGTACTAAGTCCGATAATATGAGTCTTATCAATTAAATGGCATAATATTAATATGTTAAATTCATCAACTTATAAGGAGAAGACAAAGGTTCAAATCTTGTCAAGTATTACATGCATAATTTCTAAAGTGTTGTAACGCCACAATCTGGTCATGATATAATATGGGTTAGACTCATCTCAATTCCATATAACCATTTAAAAACAATACCTTATCCATGAATCCAAAAAGAGAATTAAAAATAAATTAAATAAAACCCTCTTTTTAGGGAAAAGACAAGAAAATAATGATATGATATTAAGAAACGTTAAAAATATCTCATAATGAGGCATTACAAAAATCATCAAGATGTAAATTTATGCACTTTTCTATTGATTTATATATGGGCTCCATTAATGAATTAAAGTTTTAAGATTTAATCATTTATCTTAAGTATAAGTATAAAAGAAATGTTTAAAATACATGAAAGTTGAAGGTAACTTAATGCTTCAAGGCATAAGAGGATCAAATATTGGTAGCTCATATCAACTTGATGACAAACCACATTCTGATATCATAATTAAATTATTATTTTTATATATCCTCATGAAAGTATAGGTAATCAACTTTTTAGTCAATAAAGGTGTTGAAGAGATGGTCAAGCTTCAATTTATTGATCTCCCATGTGAATGTGTTTTATGAACAATTAAACACCTCAATCACTAATGATATATTCTCTTTATTTTTTTTCTTATCATAAGTTACACAATATAATAATTGAAACTTGTACAATATTGAAAAGACAAAGGAAATATTGTCCACTATGATTAGTTTTAATGTAAATTCTTTTCACATAAAAAAATTATCAAAGTTTAAGAAATATAATCATGTACACTTATAACTTAAAAGTACACAACTATAATATAATCCATTTATCTTGTTATGACTTCTATTATATGTACCATTACAACTAGCACTTCTGAATAAGGACTCACATCTAGTATATTGAATAGCATTACAAATGCATTAAGAAGCAAAAGTGAATCATGGTGGTAGAAATAGTATCACCATCATCTTAGTGGAAGAACATTGAGTCGTGAAGATTTTTCTTAAAAAGAGTATCTTATGTTACCAATGAAACAATTTTTATTTTTTGAAATTATTATAAATAAAATTATATATAAGTTGAAATTTTACCATACAATTAAAGGTGGTAAGCACTTTCATGTTAGTAAGTTTAATCCTACTCCCATCTATTAACAAAATTCCTAAAAACTACCTAACCATGAGCCTTGAAGATATAGTGAAAAATTAAAACAATGACAACATATCTAAAATTTTTATTTTATAATGTATGAGTTCATACACCTCAAAGAATTTTGGGAATCATATAAAGTTTTTATAAAATTTTTAATATTTTCTTTAAATTGAGGGGCATTTTCAATTATATAATGTTTATGTTCAATTATATAATGTTTATTTTATATTTACTTATAAAATGTATGTATGGCAATGACAAAAGCATTTATAATTATAAAATATTTTGAAATGAAGAAAAAACTATCTTGTTTGCATATATAAGACAAAGCATGGTTATGAATAAATGACTATAAGGATTTGGGTCACCTCTTGATATAAGAACTCATAGAAAGTTTATGACTAAGCATGTTAAAGTGGTAGAAAGGAATCAATGCTTACGAATGATACCAATAACTTGCTACTTGAATTGTTGGTGAAATGTTAAGAGGTGCAAACATGGAACATGACAATTTTGACTCCATATCATTGGTCACACATGGATGAATAATTTTATATATATTTAAAATAGTTCTTTCTTTAATACATGGATAAATAGTTTCCTTTTAACTATTATCTATAACATCTTAATGGTATTACATATAGACATGTTTTTTTTAGCTTAGCTTATATTTCTTATAATGAATTACCATGAATTTTAATTTAAAGTGAGGTTATGACAGGTCACTTGTAATTTCAACTTATACTATAATACAAGTTACAATATCATTAGACTTATATCATGATAAGAGAGTTATTGTGCTTAAGGTTAAGCATCTATCACTGATGCATTAGGCTTCTATATCTATAGAGAATTAAAAATTATGACATTATGTAGAACATAAATCATCTCAATGTAATATATGTTTATTATTTTAATGATAAATAATTGTTTCTAATTAATCTTATTATAATAAATTATTGGTTTAAAAAATCTACCATATAGATTATAATGCTAAAATTTTATTTTTTTAATTTTATTATGTATATTTTTATATAAGTTTGATTTTTTTTTATATTAGGTATAAAGAGTTTTGAAAGGGTCCTCGAACCTAAGATATAGCAATAAAAACATCCAAAGAGAACCAAGGCGAAACGCAAGAAGGTCTGACCCATTCAAGAGAAAAGGAGACCAAACTTAAGATAAAATAAACCAAACTCAGGTGGCTCCTATCCAACCTGAACGGAAAGCAACCAATTTTTTTTGAGTAATACTTCTTATACACATCCACCATGGGGATTGAACCCGGGTCACATCACAGATAATGCAAGTGGTGTCCTTGCCGGTAGACCACACTCACGGAGATAAGCAACCAAGTTTTAGGAGTTGGATCCTACATCCAACATAAACTGATCCTGCATTCAAGAACCCAAAACCAAGCTAAGTCGGGTCCCACAGATCCAAAATAAAAAATATTCTTGCCTTAACTTGGAGGATTTAAAAATAAAAATAAAATGAAGCTTCCCACCCAAGCTAAAGGACTAACTGCCTTGGGAATTAGGAAAATTGATTGATGGATCCAACATTACAACCAACAATGCTATCTGACATCAATTTGAATTTAAAAATAAAAATAAAAAGAGCGCTCAATTTTGAAAAATTATGCTCAAACACCAAGAGCACTCGAGTTTGAATCATAGATAAAAATTAGGCCTTCCTACCCATAATAGGAATCTTGATTCTGGAAACTTTGGCCTCCACCAGTAGGTACCCAACAACCAACAACAAGAACTCCTTCTAGTAGTAGGCACACAGGGTCAAACCCTAAACCAATAAAAAACCTGCTAGAAAGTCCCACCAAATAACTTTTTGCCTAGTGTTGTAGAGAGATCACAATCATACCCTGTAACTTCTTGAGGATGAATCCCTAGCAGACAGGAATAGACCAATGCATTGTCAGGTTCCTGCCTAAATTTAGATCAAATTCAAATTTAAGTTTTCCCCTCCCCCACCAGAAAAATTGAAAACCTACAACAAAACTAGGGGTAGACTACTCCAATATGAATCAAATGATAAACAAATATTATCCGGTCCATAAGAACCCTGCAACCAAAAACGTTGACCTTCGATAGAAAAAACACATCCTACAGTAAGGATTCTGAAATAAAACCTTTCTGCCCAAGATAGGAAGCAAAGATCTAAAACCAAGGACACTCAATCATGAATAAAAATTAAAGAACCTACCCAAAACAGAAACCTGACAACATACCACTTGGTTCCTACCCAAAACACTCAGTTTAAGGAGCACTCAAATTTAAAATTAAATTCAAAATCCATTCAAAATAAAAACTCTAATCCTGAAAGCACAAACCACCAACACCCATCACAACAGACCGATATTTCGGGAGGAACTAAGAAATATCTGGTCATGATGCAAAAAAGCTCACTCCCACAACACAAAGAGGGGGGAAAACCACCCTAATATTTGTGGGTTCTAAACCCATAGGCACACCAAGGACAAAAACGAGGAGGTTCAACTGTTTCAACCTTCCACCCAGCAACCCAACCTGTTGCTGCATTTCATCTAACAACCTAGCCTGCTGTTGTGGTTCCTTCATCCGATCCAACCTCAAACAAACTTTCCACCCAGTAAAGGTCAGCCTTCCATGCTCGTTCAACCTTTCCAGCCTTCCACTCAGCATCTCAACTTTTCATTGTGGCTCCTTTAGCTGAATCAACCTTCCATGCTTCTTCAACCTTATCGACCTTCCACACTCCTTTAGCCATCCCAACCTTCCACCTAGCATTCCAGCCTCCTACTGGAGCTCCTTCAACTAGCCCAACCTTCCATGCTCCTTTAACCTTTGCCCTTAACAAGCTCAGCCTTCCACACTTTCAACATTTTCCCTCAGCAAACCCAGCCTTACACACTCCTTCAACTAGATTTTAGACCACTTATTTATATATAAGTTAAATTTTATTAACTTCAATAAATCCAATATCAATATTTTAAAAAATATAAAATTAATTTTTACATGGAGGTTTATATTTACTTATTGAAATGCAATTTATTAGAAGAAAATATATTTGAAATTTGAGGTTTAGATGGACAAGATGATGATAGGTTATAAAAAACATTGATTTTTTTCTTTCCTTAAAAAAGAATGTAATATAAAGGCACTAATTGACAATATAATGGCACCAATTGACAAGATAACGACAAGTTATACATAGAAAACATTGATTTTTTTCTTTCCTTAAAAAAGAATTTAATATAAAGGCACCAATTGAACATGGTATTAAAAAAATCCCTTTTTATCTATTAGTATAGAGGGGATATGAACATCACTTTTTCATTACTTTTCTCAAAACCATTTTTTATTTGAAAATTAAGAAACGGTTTTCATTTTTTCAATTGGTTATATGGGATTGAAATCAGCCCCACTCATATTACATCATCACAACACAATGGTATTACAACTCATATTACATCATCACAACACAATGGTATTACAACAAAGCTTGGATATTATTCATGTATCACTTGACAAGATTTGAACCATGGTCTCCTTCTTAAACATTGAGGAATCTAACTAGTTGAGCTAATGCCACGTGATAAAATTTGAGTTTACACGATTTTTATAAGGGGTTTGAGTCCCATCGTAGTGAATGAGGTTTGAACTTGAATCTCCAAAATGAAAACTCAAGAACTTTACCACTGCAATAAGCTTACAACTTGGTTTTCAATAAAACTTTTGATTTACCTTCTATCAAGATATTTTTAAACTCAAGTAGATATATCACATCTACTAAATTTAAGTTCAGTTTAATTTAAATTGTGAATACAACTAAAAAAATTTCAAATATAAAAATTGAATAGAAGGAAAAATGGTTATAGTTCAATTAAGATTTAATTTGTATCATTTTAGATATTAAATTAGGAGATAGAGTATGTCTTTTGCACCAAAAAAAAAAAAAAGAAATTGAATGATATTTTATCATGGAATGTGAAGTTTACAAGAACATTATGAATACATATAAAGATATTTAAAAAAAAACTTTCTAATAAATCCTTTGAAGAATTAATAATTAAAAAAATATAAAAAGCTTTTCTTACAACCATTTAGATATTATTTAAATGTCGCTTTGACAAGATTCAAACTTGGGTCTTCTCTTTGAATGTTAAGGAATCTACCTGATTGAACTAATACTATTTGATAAAAAGATATTGAACTTTTAACTTCATTAAACAATTTCTTTTTTAAAATCAAAATTATAAACAGTCATATTATTTTTTAATTTTGTTGAATCAAAAAAAGATTATTCACCCTATCTTATTTTATATTAAAAATTTTAATCGTATAAACTATTTTAAACTTATAAATATAATTAAAAAAAAATTATTTTATTTATTTAAATAATAATAATAAAATCTAAAAAGGTTGAAAGCAGCCTAATAAAATAGAAGGTTTTGGACGGAAGCATGTATTGTAGCCAATTCATTTTACATGTGTATAACCCTTATTTTTTCCCAGACCCAATCATGCTCTATAGCTTTTGTACTCGCTAAAAGGTGGTTTGGAAACATATGGAGTGTACCTGTATATATATATATATTTTTTCGCACTCCTCCCGAAAGATAACTACGAAGAAAAAGGATTGCAATTTGCTCTTTGTCTTGTTCATGGCCCCCTCCCCTCCAGATGGTAGATGCCATCGTTTTTACATTTGGTACATACTATACTTTATTTTGAAGGATCATTATAAGTCTAACAACTTTCTTACATCGAGGGTTGTACAATTCGTACCTCTATTTCAAGTAGTCAAAACAAATAATTTCCGAAGTTCCAGGTGTAACATGATAAAGGTTTTGCATTAAAGTCACAAATTAATGATTTCTGGTTCTACAATTCCTGGAGGATGTCACCAAATGGATGAGTTGACCGCATGCAAAGGGCCCTACTTCAATATAACATAATAGTAGGAATTTAATTAAAGGTTTAAGATTTGAATTTAATAAGATATAAAAGTGTATATTATATTATATTTTGGAAATGGTTGAGTTGTTAAATAAATATAAAATTAATAATATTTTATATAAAATTTATTCATAATTTATATTAGATTTGATAAATATATAAATATCATTTATACATAGTTAATAAATAACATCTTTTATAAAATTAAAAATTATTTTGAATTGGACCTCTACAAAGCCCTCACCACTACATTGTCCTTGTTGGACAAAACTACTCTACCTATTACTTATATTTTCATAAACTTTAAAAATTACTTTACTTGTAAATTATTTATCACATTATAATTTATTCATTTAAACAAAGTTTTTTTTTTACACGGTTTTTACAAATTTATAATATCTAAAATACTAAATAAATAACATCTTTTATAAAATTAAGTTTTTTTTTACCTACAAAACTATGTCAAAAGGTTGATTGTGAAAACATAACATTTCAAAAAAAAAAAATTGAAAAAATATTTAAAAAAAAAAAATTGAAAAAATATTTAAAAAAAAATTATGAAATTAATGTTTTAGTATTTTAATAACAATAATTTAATAAAAAACACATAAAACTTAAAAAAAAAAACTACAACTACTTTATCTATAACTTTAAACTCCTTTATCTATAACTTCCGACGAACTTTAGATATAATTTAACTATCACCTTATGATATAATTATACACATTTCTCCTCAATGCAATTTTTGTAATGATTTAGAAACTCTTATTCACTTGTTTTGGTTTTGTGACATGGCTAAACAATTTTGGGATATCTTTTACACCTTTCTTTTTCTCTCTTTCAATAGATCTAGAAGCTTTCTCTGCTTGGTTTTTCTCAACTGGATCAGTGCACCAAAATCTAGGATGTTTGTAGACTCATCCTTCTCGAGCACATTTGGAAGTACAGATGCAAAAATGTGTTTATTGGATCTACTCCTCCATGGGATATAGTATTAGCAAACTTGACATTTGATCTTTTGTTACATGTGGGACACATTCATTCCCAAGTCTATGGGACTTCTAGCACATCTTGAGATGTTATTGATAGACTTCATCAACTTTCTCATATGGTTCAAGATCTTCAGAAGGTCCAACATGAAACTAAAAAGAAGGCAATTTACAATGATGAGCAAGTTTAGGTTTTGATTACTTCTATTTCTTCTTTGAAGACTTCTGAAGATATCATCGAAGACATGCACTTAATTTCTCCATATACAAGGCTCTCCCACATATGAGTGTTGATATATGGTGTATTGCATAGCTATAATATTTTTGTTGCTATTAGCTTTTATTCTTATATATATTTAGTTATGGATGCTTTAATCTTTATCCACCTTATTTTATTTTTTAATTTATGGACAATATTAACTCCAGAACATTATATTATAACCTAGATTTTTCTTAAAAAAAATAGTTACCTTATAATTAATTAATTTGAACAAAGTTTTCACAAATATTAACCCCATAATAGTATATTATAATCTTACTTTAAAAACAAAAAATTGTTACCTTATAATTAATTCATTTGAACAAGGTTTTCACAAGTTTGTATTACCTGGCAACAATAAAATTAAATTTTGGACACTCAAACTGTCTTTATGTGATACTCTATGTTAATGACCATGTCCTCCCATGATTATTAAATTGAAAGTGATAGATATACTAGAGATTTCCAAGTGAAAAAGACAAAAGCTCAAGGTTATAGGTTTCCATAACTAGATAATGGTCTTTATATGAATAGGGTGTTGGACATTTTGAGTCTCTAAGTCAAAGTTGTCATTGATGTCACCAGATAAAGTCATCATCATATCAAGGATTTCAGCAGGAAATAAAGGAGTCAAAAATGGTTATTTGATATCCAAGAAGCAAACCAAAAGATCAAGAGAATCAGTGCAGAAAATAGAAGTTAAAAAGGAGATATAATATTTATTTTATAAATAAATATTATTTACGACATGGAATACAGTGAGAAGGAAGCAATTTATCCAAGGCATCAAAAATATATAATATTATAATAATGGTTATTATAATATTAAAGTGATATGGTGAAAACCCAAATAAAATATTTATAATTCTCATTATAATATTTTATAAAGCAAAGTGGGTTTTATAAAGTTTAAATATATTTTATAAACCCAAAGGTTGGGTTTAAGACAAAAGGCATTCGAAGCCTTTATAATCTCTGCCAACATTGTGGAAGATAACATGGAGAGTGCCGACATCTTCAAAGTAATGGAGGAAGCATATAAATACAACGCCCAAAGTCCAAATTAATTATCCTTGCTCAAAATTAAAAAGATTGGCATGCGAAGATAAGAGCTCGTGAGTTTTTGCGAAAGTCATGACAATGAAGCATTTAAAGGAGGAAGCTTTAATCCTCGAAGTCGCATAGGACATCATGGCCTAGTGGTATTTTGGGAAGCCCAAAAGCACTGGCTTGCGAGAGGGGTTGTGTTCGAATCTCGGTGGGTGCATCGTGAGTTGTGTTGGTTAAGGCATCCACAACGCACACTCTTTTGCCCAAGGCGAAAGGTGTTAGGAGATTAAGAAGCACATGGTGCTTCGTTAATCACAAACGAGTGTGTAGCTCGTGTGGCGACTTTGATCGAGGAGGTATAAGGTTTGATTAATGGAATTGTTTGGTAAGGTTACTTTGTAGAAAAGTGGTGGTTGTTGAGAATTATCATTTGGAGCTATAAGAGGATTTTTGGTTTTAATTTTTAATAAAGTCTTAAATTGCTATATTGATTTTTGGAGGATTAAGACTTTGTGGGTATTGTGTTAATTTGAATTAAGGGTTTTTATGATTATTGTGAGGGTGTTAATTATTAATTAAGTTGGAGTGATAAGGTGTAATTTTGGTATTATTTTGTGTTATGTTGTGTTGAGAAAATTATCTTCTAACCCTTATTGAGATTGACAAAGAAGTAATTGTGAGTGTGGCAGATTTGTGAGATCAACTCCTTGTCAAGAAAAAAGGTATGGGCAAATTCTTCTTTGGTTGAGTTGGTTGTTTGAAAATAAATTTTGGAGTGAAAAGGATTTGATTAGGGTTTCCTTTTCAAAAGTGTTTGAGTTATTGCTTCAAGGTTTTTCTGAAATTAAGAGTTGTGGTTAAAACCTTGTTTGATAAGCATTGTTGTTGAGATCATTGGTTGAGTGAAGTGTTTGAGTTATTGCTTCAAGGTTTTTTGAAATTAAGAGTTGTGGTTAAAACCTTGTTTGATAAGCATTGTTGTTGAAGCCATTAGGTGTGTGAAGAACTTGAGTTAGAAAAGAACATGAGTATCATTGTTATGTAAATATTGTTTTATGAGCATTGTTGTTGAAGTGAGTTGTTGTGCAAAGAACTTGAACTAGGATTTGAAAAGAACATGAGTATCATTGTTATGTGAGATTTTTTGTTGAGCATTATTGAAAACATTTTTATTTGGTGATTACATGCTTGGACTAGGGTTTGTGAGAAAGGGTTGTTTCTTTGAGTGATTGGTTGAGTAGAGTTGATTGAATCCTAGTCAAGTGGATGTATGAAGTGATTGTTCAAGTTCCATAAAAAAACTATCCTATATTCTGATTTGAGTTGAGAAAGTGATTGAGCTTTGAGTATAGAACATATTGAGTCTCTAATAATTCTCTTTATGATTCTATGAGATTTATTTGAGTTGATAAAGTGATTGAGCTTTGAGTATAGAACATATTGAGTCTCTAACAATTCTCTTTATGCTTCTATGAGATTGATTTGAGTTGAGAGAGTTATTGAGTATAGAACATATTGAGTCTCTAACAAATCTTTTTATGTTTCTATGAGACTAGACAAGTTCTGTGTGGACTTGTTAAGAAGATTTGAGGTAAGTCTTTGAGAAGACTTATGGACTGATTTTGTGTGAGCTTTTGTGGAAGCTTACAATACATATTTGGTTAAGTCCTAGAGAGGACTTATAGAGCAGATTTGGATAGGTTCTGAGTGGACCTGTAGAGCAAATTTGAGCAAGTTATAGAGAGTACTTGTAGAGTAGTTTTGAGCAAGTTATAGAGAGGACTTGTAGAGCAGAGTTGAGCAAGTTATAGAGAGGACTTGTGGACAAATTGGTGTGAGATTTTGTGGAAGCTTACAAGGTAGATTTGAGATAAGTCTTTGAGAATACTTGAGAGTAGAGTTTATTGATTTGTTCAAACCTTGAGTTAAGGTTTGGGGAAAATACAACAACAGAGTTGAGTCAAGTCTTGAGTTAAGGCTTGAGGACAGAGATTGAGGATAAATTTGTGCTAGATCAACTAGACTGTGTTTAGTGCAAATTTGAGAGCAGAGTTTGGTGCAGATTTGAGGACAGGTTTGTGCCAGACCGGAGATAGATATTTAGCAGATTTGTGCTAGACTGAATGGACTATGTTTAGTGCAAATTTGATTGGAATTGTTGAGTAGACTTGTGCTAGACCGATTGGATTGTGTTTAGTACAATATTTGAGCAGAACTATGCTAGAATGACTGGACTATGTTTAGTACAAAATGAGACAAAGCTTTGGAGGTGATAGAGCAAAGAGGACAATAGTCTCCAGTGGATAGATATCCATTAGCCAGGTCAATGAGGATAGGTCTTTTGAGTGGGGACAAGATTCTTCAGTGGAGAGAGATCCACAAGCCAGTGTAGTGGAGGTAGTAGTCTTCTAGAGGATCACCAACCAGAGTAGAGTAGAAGGAGTTCTCCTATGGATAGAGATCCACAAACCAGATTTAGGGGATCAACATCTCCTTTGTACAAAGGTCCATAAAAATTGTAATTAGGAAGGATTCCCAAGAGATTGATTAAAAAAAATTAGTGAAATATTTTCTCCATGGAAGTAGCCATCTTTGGGTGAACCACGTTAAATTGGTGTCTCTATTATGTATGGTTTTTTGTGCATTGCTTTGATTACTGCTATTGATACTGCTATCTATACATTGCATAATATTGATTTGAAAAGAAAATTAAAAAGTGCTCTTATACTATTCACCCCTCCCCCCTATTAGTATAAGCTTGTGTTCTTCATAGGGTCGAGATGAACAATTGTTTAAAATTTAGAGATATAAATGATTTATTGTTATTATCAATGAAGAAATTTGTAGTGATATATATTTTTTATAAATCATAATTATTTTTTTTGGTAGGTAAAAGGTAAGGGTTTTGAAAGGATCCGACAAATTTGTACATAGAGTTCCAAAAGGAGTCAACCAATCACCAAAACTTACAATATTTAATCTAGCACAAAGGAAGACTCAACATAAAATTTGTCGAAAGAAAAAATAATCAAACTTACATTCCCGTTCAATGGCAGCACAACAATTTGAACACAAAATCAAAATCAAAATTATCCTCATCCCGCCTAGCGGGGGACCAACCAACCGACCAACAGTGCCATCAAACCCTGACAACCAGGACTCAAGGTATCAATGATTCATCTTCAAGGTATAAAAAACTTAGGGCCCCTACACTTCCATAGAAACAAAAAATGTTCTTCCCTAAGAACACCACTAGGACCTAAGCATAGAAGAAGGATTTGAACTTTGGATCACCCGCTCAACCAACTCAATAGAAACTAGCCACCGAAAATTGAGATCTACAACATATTGCCCCAATGACAGTAAAACCCTCCATCTCAAAAATATGTGAAGACTAAAACCCCACAGATCCTGTTGGATTCCAACCATCCTCCAAACTCTAGAGAACAACTCATACCAAACCTCCATCTTAGAACAAAAATAGGGGCCATGGAGCAAGGTTTTGGAAAGGACCCAGAACCTTAGGATCTATGGGTTCAAACCCCACAAACAACCAACGAGAAAAAACCTCCCACCCCTGTGGGTTCTAATCCTACTGGTATGTAGAAGAATAGAAGACCCCCCAATGAAGGAACCCAATAAAAAAAGCAACCAAACATTACCCCTGGATCGAAAAAGCTCCCATCCACTGCCCAACCAAAATAACAATAGCGTTTTGGAAAAATCTGGACCAGGGGACTGTGGTACTAATATCAGGTCGCTACGAGGTACAAAAAATATTTCACCATCATCTAGCTAGTGGCACAATAGTGGATTGAAAAAACTAGAACATTGGAACTCTGGCACCACCACAGAGTCCTTGCGAGACATGAGAAAAGCTTCGCCACCAACAACGATTGGACCAATGGACACAAATATCTCTTGCAAAGACTCCAAGATATCCAAACATGGTCTTGCCCCTATGAGATCCCCTTCCATTGGCTCCTCTACCATTCCACTCTACACCCAAAATCCATAAGGGTCAAATATTTCCAACCTAGAATGCAATCTCGATCTTGCTATCTTCATTTGCACCGGTTGGGCTCATCTGAAACCCTAACTCCCTCCCAAAAAAAAATCTAATACACTAAAACATGAGATCTAAGCCCTTTCTCCTTGGATGCGGTGGGCCAACTGGATATCTTTGGCTAGAAGCGTAAATCCACAAAATCCATAATTATTTTTAATAAGTTATATATTAATTTTATTGAAATTTATTTTATTAAAATATTATATTTATTAGCAGGTTAATTAGATCATTTTTTTATAGAAATTTGAATTTTTCTTTTTATTAGAGATATTTCTTAACTTTATTTTCTTCTCATAAATTATTATATGTTCTTTTTCAAATCATTGATATCATTTTCATTAAGAGATAGAATCTCTCTTACTTAGTTACTTTTTAGAAATTAAATTTTCTTTAGATGGATACATCATAATTGATTAATTTGTTTTTCATTTCATTCTATTCAATTTTATTTTTAATATATATGTTGGCATTTCTAAGTTATTGCCTCTATCAATATTTTTTAATTAATGAGTGTATTTGTAAAAAGAGTTCTAATGACTAAATTGCAAGTGTTGGAGAGTCTAATCCTCCTAATATGGAAGAAGGGTAGAATAACTTTGTTAGTCCTTGGGTAGGATGACAATGAGCCATGTTGGTCAATGGTTTTGATTCTCTTTTCTCATCTAGTTTGTCATATTTTATTATTGTTTTTATTCACTATTTTTTTAAAACTTTGAAATAAGGATAGATGCATGATTAAATTATATGTTTATATGTGTCCCTCAAAGCATACCTCCCAAAATTCAATACTACCATGATTACCACTTTAAGTTGTGATTATAATAATTGGTAGGATTTTAGGGTGTCAATGTACTGTTGTAATCTTAACATTCTTTTATACCTAGGGTTAAGATGATACATTATTTTAATTGATAATTGTGATTTTATAACTCCAATAGGAGTGTAATCCCATCATCAAACTAAAAAGGAAAGTTATTTCTTTTACCTATTATAAATACCTATTTCATCTCCTCACCATATTATCATACATTCAACTATCAATCATTTTTACTATTAGTACACTTAGTTGCTTTCAACAATCTTATATTTATTATTTCTGCTACTATCACAACATCCAATCTTCTTTTCACTCTCTTTGCCTATCTTATTATTATATGTATGAGCAAAGCCATTAAGAAATGTTTCCTTACCTTCGATAGAGGAGGATGGGATGCACCACTAGGATTTATAGTTAAATATTGAAGTTTTTTGCCAAGGATCGGTTTCCAAGGTAATTCACATCCCCTATACTGATCTCAGGTGTGGTCCTTCTTTGTTATAGTGGTGATATTATAAGTGAGATAGAATAGGATTGAGTATTTATTATGCTTATTATTGGAATATTTATGGATGATATGGTCCTTGATGCCCTAGGTTATCAAGTATTTGCTCTTCTACATTAGGATTTAGTCTTGCATAAGTTTTGTGAATGATCTTAGTGTAGTAAGATCCTCATTCCTATACATTGATCTCTACTTTGACTCAGATATTTTTAGCTCAGTTATTGCATAATTGCTTGTATTTCAATTGCTTTATTGTCTTGATTAAGGTATTTTGGTATATATTGTAGTAACTCATGTGATTGTATAAGATATCTCATTTTTTCCCACAAAATTTTTGACGAACCTAATGTGAAATCCTCCTTCTAAGCCATTCACTTCTAATTTCTAGCTCATAGGGTCTAATTGGTTTATTTTCATAGGTCTAGTTTTAGATGTCATATTTTTTTGTGAGATGACTATACCTTGATATAGTTTTCCTCTTTCTCTTAGGGCTTCTTTAAAATTCCATTTTATTTTACTATGAGGGATTTAGTTTACCTACTTAGTGACTTGCTTGAGGATAGAGACTTTGTCAAATCCTTATTTCCCTTTGAGTTGTTTTTTGCATTCTCTTATGACCCCTCCTACTTTTTCCTATGATGTTAGAATAACTACTAGGTCTAGAATAAGCAAATCCAATAGATACAAGATGATTTAGATCATTCAATTCCTCCATAAAATTATGTTGTTCATCCTTTTACTCTTGGTCATATGATGATGTCCTAATCAAATGTTTGATAAATAAAGAAATATAAGGGACCTAACTAAATATTATGATGAGTCTTATCAGTTTTCCATAGGATCCTAAGGTGACCCGAGGGTGTTTGCATTCACCAATGAAGATAAAATTTACACTTTACTATGACAATCACTTAATGTGACGATTGTGACAAATCAAGCATGAACACAAAGAAATAATGCATAACAATTATCCCCATAATATAAACCATTTGCTAAACCTCAAGATAAAAAATTAGCTAAATACATGATTACCCTTAGGAAATCACTTTCTTATGATCTTGACAATAACAGGAGAGATATTGACAAGCAATGGAGGCCATTAATAGAGAGAGATAACCAAAAAGTTCTAAGACATTGTGCAAACCATGATGAATAACATTATCTAATCATGAGTTTCAATAGGGTCTGGTAATACAACTTGTTATACCTCCTTCACTCTTAAACTCTAATGCTTCTCCTTCTCTACCTGCCCCAACTAACCCTAGCATGACTATGCCTATAGATATCGAAATTTAACAATTTTACTAAAATAATAAATTAAAAATAAAAATACTTAAATAAGTCCTATGAAATCGTAAAAAAATAATATTCTTTAATAATACTAAATAAATAAACATTAGAAACATCACGAACATTAAAATAAATAATAAAATTCAATTTTTGATATATCCTCCCTACACCTACAAAAATATAAATAAAAATAAAATATTAATTACTCATTCATTTCCCTACACCATTAGTAGCTAATAAAACCTAGGTTATGCTAATTAAATGAAATTAAAATCAACATCATAACCCCTATTTATTACCATTCCCACATAGAAAATGACATAAAAAAATAAAAAAAATAGCAATGTCAATTAAGCTTAATTAAAAGCATCATTAAAAGCCCCTTTTTGCTAATTAATTAAGATTAACCACATTATAGGCAAATGCATTTGATAGAAAATATCTAGAAAATTTGAAAAACCTGCCCCTTAAATCTCTAGAAAATCATAAAATAAATGTTGCTACCTCATATGCACTTTCCCTCCATACCCTAAATAGAAATATTAAATTTAAAATTGTGTCAAGTCAAAAAGTGCATTAAATCCACTTGGCCTAAGGACAACCCACATCATTATCTTGACAATTTTAATTTTTTTTTTATCCCCCATGTGCCTTGAGAAACTAATTAAAAATTAGTTTCCCATCCCCCTAGGACACCACCCCCAAAGTTATTTACTATGCCAACTCCCCAGCCCCTACACCTCATCATTTTAGCTATTAAAAATTATTTGTCCCAATAATCCATGCCCATGAGAAACTAATTAAAAATTAGTTTCTAACCTCCCTAGGATTGCACTCCTCAAGGTAATTAAATAACCCCATCCATCTTCCTCCACCTCATCACTCTCTAGACCCTTCCCCCACCTACCTTGCCCATGTGGAGATTATGTGGAGCCTATATGGCATCCCACTCATCCATCCCTAAAAATACCTATAAATACTTTTGGCCTTGGCCAAAGTAGGGGAGCCCAATTTGTGCTAGGTATATGTTGGAAAAATTTCTCCATACTTTTGCCTTAACCAATTTCCTACTTGCCCTTGGCTGCTAACACTCTCCCAAGACCGCTGTGACCTCATTAATCCATTTTTCAAGCTCTTAGGTTCTTTATTCTTTAGCCTACAGTCAGAGTTTTGAAACTATCTTCCTCAAGACGGTCTGGCCTAACCATCTCCCTAGAGATGGTCTCACACCTTTCACAAAACAACATCATCACCTGAATCCTAGTGATAATATCGTGGATATAACATGTATATTGATCATGTTGTTTGCATTTTCTTTCCAATAGTAGTAGTTTGTTGGAAATTTTGAGTATAGTGTGTTGTCATTGATGTCAAAGGTTTGATGTCAAAATATTGATGTCAAATATAGTTTGGTATGGCAGAAATATTCTCCTAAGATGGTTAATTATGCAAGGCATTTGATAAAAAGGAAATGGTTATAATATTATAAGCCAAAGAGGTTTGGGACAAAGTTCTAAGTATTTGGTTAAAAGGTTGAAGGCCCAAGTTTAAGACCATGGTTCAAAAGGAAAAACAAGTTTAAATTTCAAGTGACAAAGGTTACAAGAGGTTCAAAAAGAAAGACAAGTTTAAATTTCAAGTGACAAAGGTTACAAGAGGTTAAAAAATAAAGACAAGTTTAAATTTCAAGTGACAAAGTTTATATTATAATATTTTAATATTATAATATATGGGACAAAAGGTTTGAAGGCAAAGAAATATTATAAAGTTTTAATATAAGGTTTAAACTCTTGGTGCCAATGTATTTAAAAGGAGTCCCATGGTATTTCGAGTGTTGATGTTTCAAGTAAAGACAAAGCATGTATAAATAAGGAGCAAAATATTTTATTTAATGCCCAAGCGCTAATGCTTTATTAGAATGGTTTAATATGAAATCTCTGATGATATTTGTATGATTCAAAGTGTAAAGGTCCAACAAATAGTGAGATAAGAAGGATGACATGGCAAAAAGTGTGCGTATGATTGGTCAATGGAAAATATTGTGAGCACCTTGGACATCCAACTGGGATAGCCTAGCTGGCTGTGTGAGTTGTGTAGGAGCGCTGGCAGAAGAGAGATCACAAGGTCATGTTGGACATTTTGAGTCCCTAAGCTAAAAAGTTGTCATTGATGTCAAAAGGACCTATGCAAGTAAGCACTATGATTTTCTCCACAAAGAGATTCATGAGAAGCAAAGGTTTTGATCAAAAGTATGCATGAAATTTGGTTCCAAAAAGGAGCTTCAAGGGAAGCTTAGCAAAGGGTTTTTATTTAAAACCATGGATGGCAGATTTGAAATGGGTTTTTCTTAAACCCAAGTTGGCTTTTTGTTTCATCGAAAAAGGTGCCTCGGTGATGAACATATTTAATTTTAAAGGTTTTATTTAAAACCATGGACAACATATTTGAAATGGGTTTTTATTAAAACCCAAGTTGGCTTTTCGTTTCATCGAAAAAGGTGCCCCGATGATGGAGATATTTAATTTTAAATATTTAGTTTAAATTTTAAATTATTTAAAATTAAAATTAAAATTTTAAAATTAAAAGTAAAAGTTTATCCGTCGACGTCATGAGGAAGCATCGACATTTCCAACCAAAGGGAAGGCATATATATGCCATTAAATTCTTCAATTTAAATTATCCTTTCTCTTGTTGTTAATGCGATTGTTGGAAAGCGAATAGAGCTCGTGCGAAAAAGGTTTTAGTGGTGGAAGCAACGAATAAATCGGATGGCATGCGAAACCCAAGTCACCTTGGGCAATGTGGCCTATTGGCAACTCAGGCAACGCAAAGGCATTTGGTAGCACAAGGTCATGCGTTCAATTTTTGGCAAGGTTCGTTCATTGTGCTTTGTGGTGGAAGCACCTAGGGCGCGCAAAGTTTTTGAGGCACGTGGGCCTGCAACATATAAAGGGAAGTCGTGTCCCTTTTGCATTGTGAACGAGTGGGTAGCTCATTTGGATACCTTTTACGGTTAAGGCGCTAGCGGTGAGGGCAGGTTGAGGGGTCGAAACCCATTAAGGAGGTATGCAAATTTTTGATTGGTGAGCAGAGTTGGAGAATATTTGTGCTAGCCTTATGATGAGGTTTGGTGCAGATTTGAGATAGAGTTAAGAGAAAACTTTGGATTAAACCAGGGGAAAGTATATAGAGTTATCCTATGGAGAGAGATCCACAAACTAGAGCAAAGGGGATAGAGTTCTCCTGTGGAGAGAGATCCATAAACCAGAGCAAAGGGGATAGAGTTCTCCTATGGAGAGAGATCCACAAACTAGAGCAAAGGGAATAGAGTTCTCCTATGGAGAGAGATCCACAAACCAGAGAAAAGGGGATAGAGTTCTCCTATGGAGAGAGATCCACAAACTAGAGCAAAGGGGATAGAGTTCTCCTGTGGAGAGATATCCATAAACTAGAGCAAAGGGGATAGAGTTCTCCTATGGAGAGAGATCCACAAACATTGTAATAGGGAATTGATTCCCAAGAGATTTGTTGAGAAAATTTAGAAGAAATATTTTCTCCGTGGACGTAACCCACATTGGGTGAACCACATTAAATTTGTGTCTCTTATGTGTGTGATGATTTGTGCATTGTTTTTGTTATTGCTATTGATATTGCAATTGTTAACATTGGATAATATTATTTGGGAAAAGAAAGTAAAATTTGATCTTATACTGTTCACCCCCCCTCTCAATATAATCTTGTGTTCTTCAATTGGTATCAGAGTGGCTTCCTTCAGAAAAGTCTAACAACTTGAAGGAAGATATTACAGGAACACAGATGGCATCTCAGAATGGATCTTCAACAAATAAGGCTCCATTGTTTGATGGGAATAATTATGCTTTTTGGAGTATGAGGATGAAGACTTACTTGATGGCACAAGGATATGAAACATGGCAATATGTTGAGGATGGGTTCACACCTACAACTACTCCTCCCATAGATAAGGATGGTAAGCAATTACATGTGAATAATTCCAAGGCTATGAATGGAATCTTAAGTGGATTACATGAATCAGAATTTGTGAAAGTTATGCAATGCAAATCAGCAAAAGAGATATGGGACAAATTGAAGCAAACATATGAAGGAGATAACAAGGTCAAGTTGGCAAACTACAAACTCACAGGAGGAGGTTTGAAGAGTTGAATATGGAAGATGAGGAAGATATTTCTAAATACTTACTTCGTGTTGATGAAGTTGTTAATACCATGCATGGACTTGGATTCGAAATTGAGGACTCTAGTGTTTCTCATAAGGTATTAATATCACTCCCTATAAGGTATGATGCAAAGGTTTCAACTATAGAAGAGATGAAGGATATTGATAAGTTGACTATGGATGAGTTACATGGAATTCTCACAGCTTATGAGATGAGAACAGAAAAAGATCACAATTCCAAGAAAGAGGCAGCTTTCAAAGCTTCAAAGAAGACAAAATATAAGAAACCAGAATCAAGTGATGAGTCAAGCAGTAATGAAGAAGCTAACTATGTGAGAAGAAATAAGGACTCAAGAAAACACAAAGATATAAAGATTGTGAAGTGTTTTAATTGTGGTGACTTTGGTCACTATGCATCTAATTGTCCACAAGCTGGAAGCAATAGAAGTGAAGAGAAATAAGATTATAAGAAAAAGGAAGGAAGAAAATTCAGGCATGAAAAGAAAAACAGGTATGGTCAAGGCAAGCATGAAAAGAAGTTCTTTCAAAGGTACAAGAAGAGTTTCTATGTTAACAAGGCAAGCAATGCTTCAAGTGACAGTGATGAAAGACTCTCAGATAGTGAAGAAGAAGAGATTCTATTTTTGGCAATAGAAGAGGAAGAAAATGCTCTTGTTGAAGATAAAGTAGAAGAGTATGAAGATGCTCTTGAAGACCAAGATCTAGAGAAAGTTTTAGAAAAATAAGAAGAAGGCACAATTGATCTATAAGAAGAACTTATTGTTGCTCTCAAAGAGTTGAAAAGAGTTAGAAAATAGAATTCAAGACTGAGGGCTCAAGTTCAAGAACATGAGGAAATAAAAGAAAAGCTTCTACAAGACCTCACAAACTCAAAAGCTAAGGCAAGGAGATTCAAATAAGTCATGGTTGAAAAATTAGAGGTAAAAGAGTTAGAATGTGAAATATTAGAACATGAAGTGGTTTCTCTAAGGATGGAAGTGAAATATTCTAAGGACAAGCTGCACAGGTTTGGGAAAAGTTCAAAAGCTTTGGATAAAATTATCAATTCACAAAGATCTTCATTTATCAAAACAAGACTTGGTTTTGAAGAAGGACAAGGGAAACAAGAAGAAGGATCAAGCTCAAGCTCAAAAGAAAATGAATTTTTAGAGGAAGAGGTTGAAGAAGAAACTAAGACCTATGCAGATAAGTTGAAGAAGGGAAGCTTCACTAAGAAAGAAAACAATGCACAAACAAGAAACAAGGATCATCACAGAGAAGGCAAAGAAAGGACTAAGAGATCAGAGGCTTCAAGACAAGATGAATATTTCTTCAAAGGGTATTGTTTTTCATGTAATCATTTTGGTCACAAAGCTATGCATTGCAGGGTTCATGGAAAGAAGGAGCATGGATTCACTAAGAGGAACTTCAACTCATTCAAAGATGGATATTTATTTCAAGGGTATTGCTACTCATGTAATCATTTTGGTCATAAAGCGATCCACTACAGGGTTCATGACATAAATGATTATGGCTTCACCAAGAGGAACTTCAAGTCATTTACACCTTCCAAGAACTACAACATTAGGTGTTACAAGTGCAATAATCTTGGGCATAAGGCCAAGTGGTGTAGAACAAAGTTTCCAGAACTTCCAGAGTCAAGCAAGAATAGGGACACTCAAAAGGATCAAAAGGGTATGATTACAAAGGTGTCGAAAAAGAAAGTTGAAAAATAAAAAGAGCATTGTATGTTGGGAGTAGAATTACTCCCACCCCAAAATTAATCACCTCAAGGAGAGGAGGTGGAAGGGGGCTGAGCTAAGAGTCTTATCCTTAGCCCCAAAGGAGTCCCTTTGCCATTGATGTCAAAGGGGGAGATATTTGAGTAAGGGGGAGAGCATTTAGTCAGGGGGAGCAGTTTTAGAATCCAATGGTTGAAAAAGGAATTTTTAGAAAGGGTTGCCATCAATGACAAAGGGGGAGATTGTTGGAAATTTTGAGTATAGTGTGTTGTCATTGATGTCAAAATATTGATGTCAAAGATAGTTTGGTATGGCAGAAATATTCTCCTAAGATGGTTAATTATGCAAGGCATTTGATAAAAAGGAAACAATTATAATATTTATTTTAATATTATAAGCCAAAGAGGTTTGGGACAAAGTTCTAAGTGTTTGGTTAAAAGGTTGAAGGCCCAAGTTCAAGACCATGGTTCAAAAGGAAAAGCAAGTTTAAATTTCAAGTGACAAAGGTTACAAGAGGTTCAAAAAGAAAGGCAAGTTTAAATTTCAAGTGACAAAGTTTATATTATAATATTTTAATATTATAATATATGGGACAAAAGGTTTGAAGGCAAAGAAATATTATAATGTTTTAATATAAGGTTTAAAATCTTGGCGCCAACGTATTTAAAAGGACTCCCATGATATTTCGAGCATCGACATTTCAAGTAAAGACAAAGCATGTATAAATAAGGAGAAAAACATTTGATTTAATCACCCATGCGCTAATGCTTTATTCAAATTGTTTAATGCAAAATCTCTGATGATATCTGTGTGATTTGAAGTGCGAAGGTCCAACAAACAACGAAGAAGGACGATATGGCAAAAGGTGTGCGTATGATTGGTCATTGGAAAACGTTGTGAGCACCTTGGACGTCCAACTGGGATAGCCCAACTAGTTGTGTGAGATGTGTAGGAGCACTGGCAAAAGAGAGATCACAGGGTCAAAACCCCTGGACATCATTTTTGTTCGTAGTGTTGAGAGTTTAGTTGGATGCGCTGAGACAAGGACAAGATAGAGTGGGCATATTCTTGGTCCCAACCACTATGGTGGCACAACAGGTCAGGGTGCTTGTGATAGCGTTGTTGAGGTAGAGGTCTATGGGTTGAATCCCTTCGAGCACATTTTTGCTAGGCAGTGGCAGAGTTGATTTTTCATGGAGCGCTAAGGTTGTTGTGGTAGAGTTGATTTTTGTGGAGCGCTAAGGTTGTTGTGGTAGAGTTGATTTTTGGGTGAATTTTGTGATGCGCTAAGGTTGTTGGTGTTGATGCAATGCACGATGTATTCAAGCAAGGTTGGAGGTATTGACACAGTGCACGACGTCTAAAAGCAAGGTAACATTAAATCCTTTGATTATTATAAAGTGTGAAGGTATAAGGTGCTTTTAGAAGAATTGAATATTCTACTGTGTGATTAGGGTGTGTTGAATGTTTATTAGCTTGGAGTGATAAGGTGTATGTTGTAATTTGTATTTCTTGTACATTGTAAGTTGACTTTGGGGTGATTTAATATAAGTCAAGATAGGAGTTATAAGGTGTAAAATAGATTGTTTTCAAGTGTAAATTCCAGCATTATAGAAAAGGGGTTTTCTAGGGTTTAGAAGCTTATTCTTGAAATATTGAAGTGGGAGATAAAAGGTGTATGTTGTTCCTTTATTGTGTGTAATACTTGCATTAGTATTGAAGAGTTTGGTTTATAATTTGATGCTTTATTTGGAGAAACCAAGAGAGTTCTAGAGCATATGTTTGAGACATAATTGTGCACACTTCTTGAGAAGGTTTTCCAATATATGAAAAGGTGTTGTGCTAACCTCTTGAAGTAGCAAAAAGGAAATTATTTTGGAACAGGTTTTGAGGGCTCATTTTCATCAAAGCAAATTAAGAGGTATGTTGACATTATTACTTCTCTAAGGTGGTTGGTTGAACAAATATTTCAGAATTATAAGGTGGAGATAAAAGGGTTGATTAGTGTGTATTGTTGGAAATATTTGAGCTATGTTTTGAGAGCAAATTGTGCATTCTTCTTGAAATAATTTGTGAAACATTTGTGCATTGATGTGAGTGACATTGAATGTGAATAGGCAAGGGTTAGAGACCAGTTTTGTGAAGCAAAGTTATACACTAGTTTGATTTGATTTGAAAGGGATTTGCAAGAGGTATAGATTGGATTGGATGAATGCAATATTTGTGAATATGAAGAACATATTGGATATTTGATAGTACATATCATTCTCTATATGTTCTAGAGGTTAAACGAATTCTAGGTAGAATATGTTTGAATTTCCTAGTTGAAGAAAGTATTTTTGAAAGAGATATAAGCATTGTTTGTATGCAAGATTTGGGAATATTTGAGCAGGTTATGTGAGCAGCATTGAGGAGGATTTGAGCAAGTCTTGTGAGAAGACTTGAAGCAACATTGAGGCAGATTTGAGAAAGTCTTGTGAGAAGACTTGAAGTAGATTTGGAAAGAGATAGAGAGGAGGTTTAAGGTAATTTTGTGCATGTAATGTGTGCATATTTAGATAGATTTGTAAGCAGAGTTGGAGCATATTTGTGCTATCCTTGTAACGATGTTTGGTGTAAATTTAATGTAGAATTTTTGGGAAGAGTTGAAGCAAATTTGTGCTAACCTTTTAATGAGGTTTGGTGTAGATTTGAGGCAAGATTTGTGAGCAGAGTTGGAGCATATTTGTGTTAACATTTGTTGGAAATATGAGCAAGGTTTGTTGTCATTGATGTCAAGAAGAAAGCAAGGTTTGTCATCATTAATGTCATGAGGATGATGACCAAGTTTCAATGTCATCCATGCATTTATGTCAAAAGGTTGATGTCCAAATTTCCGGTGTTATAAATGTCCTCCAGTGGTTTTTCCAGCAAGGCAAGAAGCAGGTTGATAAAAATAATAATATTATAATATTTTCTGGTTATAGTTTGGTATGAAGAGAAACAAAGGTTGTGGAGTGATAAATTTATTATTTTCCAAAAGACCCATGTGAAAGTTTATAATGCCCTAAGTTTTAAATTATTTAAATTTAAATATTTTACCTAAAGGTAAAATTTAAATTTAAATTAATTTAAAGGGCCATAATTCGAATTAAATTCGAAATCAAATTATTTCATCCATCAACGTGTTTGAAGATATTGCCATGCATATAAAAGGGGGTAAGAACCCACCTTAGTAAAATCATCCATGCGATCGATTTGAATGAAAAATGAATTCGTGCACCAAAGGTCTGAAGGGAATCACATGTGTTAGAAGCTTTAAGGAGGAAGACTAAGGCATAAGTGTTAGTGGAGCACACTTCTCAAATACAAGGTATTGGTAGCACAGTTGGTAGTGAGGGTAGTGGTAAGTCACTCGTAGGTGATAGGTCATGGGTTCAAATCTGCATGATAGTGTTTTGGGTAAGGTAGAGTTGGTTTTCATTTTGTTCGCACCATCGAAGGAAGCTTAAGAGGGAGGCGTGAGCCTCATTCATTGCGTGTGGGCACGTAGCCCACTTGGTGGGTGCACGCTATGTGGAGGCACTTGGGAGAAGGGGATCGTGAGGTTGAAACCCATCGAGACTCTTTTTGTTGCAAGTATAAGGTATGTGCTCATTTGCTAAGGTTTGATATTGCACGTGAAATGCATAAAGGTGGAAATTAAATTTTTAATTTCCTAAAGGTTTTTATTATTAAAATTTGCATAGTTAAAAGGGTTTATGAGTTATAAAAGGAGATAAAAGGGTATGCAAAGTTTTAATTTGGGTGTTTGATTTTTAAGTGGATAAAAGGAGTAATAAGGTGTGCCAAGGGTGTTAGATGTTTTTGTTGAAATAAAGTTATATTATAAAAATTGATTTGAAAGGAGAAATAAGGTATAGTTGATTTTTGATATTTTGACTTGGTGAAATATTTTTGAAAGAAAATATTAAGGACAGATTTTTGCTATCTAACCTTTGAGATTGGCAAAAAGAGTGAGTGTGATTGAGACAGGTTTTGAGAATCAAATCTTCTTCAAAACAAAGGTATGGGCATATCTTCCTTGTGAGTGAAATATTGTTGGATGTTGTGAATGCTAAGTTGGAGTGAAAAGGATTGTTTGATAAGCATTGTTGAGTTTGGTTTTGAGAAATCCAATGTTGATTGATGTGGGTTTTCTGGAATGAAAGTTGATACTAAAACCTTGTTTGATAAGCATTGTTGGAAATATTAATAATTTCTTTGTGATAGGTTTTGAAAAGGTATGTTTGAGTATCATTGTTATGTGAGGTTTGTTTGATAAGCATTGTTGACTAAGCTTTCATTGAGTGATTGGTTGAGTGGAGTTGATTGGGCTTAGTTGATTGGAAGTGTTGGAGTGATAGTTCAAGTTCTATGAAACAAATTATTCTTTATTCTTAATTGATTTGAAGAGAGTTTGGAAGTAATTGAGTGTTGTGTGAGAGTGAAACATATTGAGTCTCTAACCATTCTCTATATGTTTCTATGGTAAAACAAGAGAGATTGAAAGTGATTGAGTATTGTTGTGAGTGTGAAGCATATTGAGTCTCTAACCATTCTCTATATGTTTCTATGAGATTAAAACAAGATTATGTGTGAAGCTTGTTTGTGTGATTGAAGAGGTTTTTTATAATAGATTGAGTTGAGTTGAGTAAGCTTTTGTGTGAATATTACAAGTTTGGTATAGTCTTGGTGAAGCTTTTGTGGAAGCTTATATATATTTAAGTATAGTGACTTTGTAGATTAGATTTGAGGTAAGTCTTGGTGAAGACTTTGTAGAGGGATTGAGCAAGTTCTAGAGAGGACTTGTAGAGTATATTTGAGGTAAGTATTTGAGAAGACTTGTGAGTAGAGTTGATTGATTGATTTGTTCAAACCTTGAGTTAAGGTTTGGGGCAGATCTAGCAGAGTTGATTTATGATTGAGTCAAGCTTTGTGTTAAGGCTTGAGGATAGATTTGAGGATAGAATTTTTGTGCAGATTTTAATTGAGACAGATATTGAGCAGATTTGTGCTAGATCGAAGGACTATGTTTAGTGTAGATTTGAGGATAGATATTGAGCAGATTTATGCTAGACAAAAAGACTATGTTTAGTGCAGATTTGAGATAGATATTGAGCAGATTTGTGCTAGATCGAAGGACTATGTTTAGTGCAGATTTGAGATAGAGCTGAGAGTAAGATTTGGAGGTGACAGAGTAGAGGATAGTAGTCTCCAGTGGATAGAGATCCATTAGCTAAGGTAGTGAGGATAGGTCTTCTAAGTGAGGACAAGTCTTCAATGGAGAGAGATCCACAACCCAGAGTAGTGGAGGTAGTAGTCTTCTAGAAGATCACCAACAGTAGAGGAGAAGGAGTTCTCCTATGGATAGAGATCCATGAACCAACTAAGGGGATTGGTGTCTCCTATGGATAGAGATCCATGAACTTGATTAGGGGATTGGTGTCTCCTTTGGATAGAGGTCCATAAACATTGTAATAGGGAAAGGATTCCCAAGATATTTATTGAGAAAATTTTAGTGAAATATTTTCTCCGTGGAGTAGCCCACATTGGGTGAACCATGTTAAATTGGTGTCTCTATTATGTGTGGTGATTTATGCATTGCTTTCATTACTATTATTGATATTGCATTGATATATTGGATTATATAGCTTGAGTAAAGAAAAGTAAAAAGTGGTCTTATACTATTCACCCCCCTCTCAATATAAGCTTGTGTTCTTCAATTGGTATAGAGTGGGTTCCTTCGAAAGAGTTTAACAACTTGAAGGAAAATCTTACAAGAACACAGATGGATTCTAAGGATGGATCTTCAGGGAATTCAACACCATTGTTTGATGGGAACAATTATGTACTTTGGAGTATGAGAATGAAGATTCACCTGATGGCACTTGGAAATGAGGTATGGGAAGTAGTTGAGAATGGATACATACCACCAGCTACTCCACCTACAGATAAATATGGTAAGCTTCTACATCATTACAATTCAAGAGCAATGAATGGAATTTTGAAAGGTTTGCATGAAACAGAGTTTATAAAGGTTATGCACTGCAAATCAGCAAAGGAAATTTGGGATAAGTTGCAAGGCATATATGAAGGAGATAAAAAGGTCAAAAGGGTAAAGTTGCAAAATTACAAGGGAATATTTGAAGACCTAAAGATGAAGGATGAAGAAAACATTGTTGCATACCTACTTCATGTAGACGAGGTTGTTAACTCCATGCAAGGACTTGGGCTTGAAGTTCAAGAATCTGATGTTTGTGATAAGATTTTAAGGTCACTCCCAAAAAGGTTTAGTGAAAATATTTTAGCTATAGAAGAATCAAAAGATATTGATCTTTTGACAAGGGATGAATTACATGGCATTCTCATAGCTTTTGAGATGAGAATAAAAGAGGAACCTATTTCTCAGAAGGAAGCAACCTTCAAAGCTACTAAGAAGACAAAGGGTAAGAAGTCAGATTCAAGCAATGAGTTATCTAGTGATGAAGAAGCAAATTATGGCAGAAGGAACAAGGACTCAAGAAAGTATAAAGGTACGAAATCAGTTAGATGTTTTCATTGTGGAAAGTATGGTCATTATGCATCTGATTATCAGAAGGCTGGAAATAGCAATGATGAAGAAAAATAGGATCATAAGAACAGGGAAACATAGAAAACACAGGTACCAAAAGAAAAGTAGGGATGGACAAGGCAAGCAAGGAAATAAATTCTTCCAAAGGCATAAGAAGAGTTTCTATGCAGACAAGGTAGGTAAGAGCTCAAGTGATAGTGATGAAAGTTCCTCAGATAATGATAAATATGAAGTACTATTTCTAGCAAAAGAAAAAGAAGTGATTAGAAAAAGGTCACCAATGATTCTCAAGTGTTTTAGATGTGGTAACTTTGGTCATATTGAAGATAGTTGTACAAGGAATGGATTTAGTTTCAGTGATGATGAATATGAAGATACACTTGAAGGACCAGAAGAAAATCTTCTTATGGCAATAGAAGAAGAAGAAGGAGGTACTTCTAGTAGAAGATAAATCAGAAAGGAATGAAGATGATCCCAAAGGCAAAGAAATAGAGGAAGAATCAGAGAAAGGAGAAGTTGATCTTGAAGGTGAACTTATTCATGCCCTTGATGCATTAAGGGAGGTAAGAAAGCAAAACTCAAAACTCAAGCTTAAATTTCAAGAATGTGATGAAGAGAAAGGAAAGCTTATAGAGGATCTAACCAACTCAATAGCTAAGACAAGGAGGTTTAAAGAGAAGTTAGAAGCTAAGGTTTTAGAATGTGAAAGGTTAGAGCAAGAAGTAGCTTCACTAAGGAAGGAAGTAAAAGAGTCTAAATATAAGCTACACAAGTTTGGAAAGAGCTCAAAAACCATAGACAAGATTATCAAGGTACAAAGGTATTCATCAAACAAAATAGGACTTGGATTTGAATAGGAACAAAGAAAACAAGGAGAGGAGTCAATCTCAAGCTCTGAAGAAGAAGAAGCTTCAGAAGAAGAGAGTGTAAGAGAAAGTGAGACTTCTGAGGATGAGTTGGACAATAAAGAGTTCAACAAGAAAAGGAACAATGCACAAATGAGGAACAGATGGAATAGGAAGCAACACAGGGTAGAAGAGACTAAGAGACCAATGGGGTCAAGGCAAGGTAGTTTCAATGGATGATGCTTCTCATGTCATAGGTTTGGGCACAAGGCTTCACAATGCAGGACACATGGAAGACAAGAATATGGGAATTTCAGAAACAGGCATCTTTTTCAAGGGTATTGCTACTCTTGTAATCAATTTGGTCACAAGGCAGTAAATTGTAGGGTTCATGATAGAAATGGATATGGCTTCACCAGAAGAAACTTCAAGATAGTTGCACCTCCAAGGAATAACAACATTAAGTGTTATAAGTGCAATAATGATGGGCATACAACAAAGTGGTGTAGAGCAAAAATTCCAGAGACAAGCAGGAACAAGAATAGTCAGAGGAATCAGAAGGATCAATTGAGGAAGAAAGTGGACAAAGGTAAAGATCAGTGCTTGTTGGGAGTAGAAATACTCCCACCCCAGAATTAACCACCTCAAGAGGAGGTGGGGGAGGGGCTAAGCTAAGAGTCTCATTCTTAGCCCCGAGCCCCAAAGGTGACCCTTTGCCATTGATGTCAAAGGGGGAGAGATTTGAGTTAGGGGGAGAGCATTCAGTCAGGGGAGTCATTTCTCAGGGGAGCAGAATAGAAAAGGTAAAGGAAATGGTAAAAGAAAAATGGGTTGCCATCAATGACAAAGGGGGAGATTGTTGGAAATATGAGCAAGGTTTGTTGTCATTGATGTCAAGAAGAAAGCAAGGTTTGTCATCATTAATGTCATGAGGATGATGACCAAGTTTCAATGTCATCCATGCATTTATGTCAAAAGGTTGATGTCCAAATTCTGGTGTTATAAATGTCCTCCAGTGGTTTTTCCAACAAGGCAAGAAGCAGGTTGATAAAAATAATAATATTATAATATATAATATTATAATATTTCTGGTTATAGTTTGGTGTGAAGAGAAACAAAGGTTGTGGAGTGATAAATTTATTATTTTCCAAAAGACCCATGTGAAAGTTTATAATGCCCTAAGTTTTAAATTATTTAAATTTAAATATTTTACCTAAAGGTAAAATTTAAATTTAAATTAATTTAAAGGGCCATAATTCGAATTAAATTTGAAATCGAATTATTTCATCCATCGACGTGTTTGAAGATATTGCCATGCATATAAAAGGGGGTAAGAACCCACCTTAGTAAAATTATCCATGCGATCGATTTGAATGAGAGATGAATTCGTGTGCCAAAGGTCTGAAGGGAATCACATGTGTTAGAAGCTTTAAGGAGGAAGACTAAGGCATAAGTGTTAGTGGAGCGCACTTCTCAAATGCAAGGCACTGGTAGCGTAGTTGGTAGTGAGGGCAGTGCTAGGTCGCTCGTAGGTGATAGGTCACGGGTTCGAATCCGTGCGATAATGTTTTGGGTAAGGTAGAGTTGGTTTTCATTTTGTTTGCACCATCGGAGGAAGCTTAAGAGGGAGGCGTGAGCCTCGTTCATTGTGTGTGGGCACGTAGCCCACTTGGTGGGCACGCACTGTGCGGAGGCACTTGGGAGAAGGGGATCGTGAGGTCGAAACCCATCGAGACTCTTTTTGTTGCAATTAAAAGGTATGCACTCATTTGCTAAGGTTTGATATTGCATGCAAAATGCATAAAGGTGGAAATTAAATTTTTAATTTCCTAAAGGTTTTTATTATTAAAATTTGCATAGTTAAAAGGGTTTATGAGTTATAAAAGGAGATAAAAGGGTATGCAAAGTTTTAATTTGGGTGTTTGATTTTTAAGTGGATAAAAGGAGTAATAAGGTGTGCCAAGGGTGTTAGATGTTTTTGTTGAAATAAAGTTATATTATAAAAATTGATTTGAAAGGAGAAATAAGGTATAGTTGATTTTTGATATTTTGACTTGGTGAAATATTTTTGAAAGAAAATATTAAGGACAGATTTTTGCTATCTAACCTTTGAGATTGGCAAAAAGAGTGAGTGTGATTGAGACAGGTTTTGAGAATCAAATCTTCTTCAAAACAAAGGTATGGGCATATCTTCCTTGTGAGTGAAATATTGTTGGATGTTGTGAATGCTAAGTTGGAGTGAAAAGGATTGTTTGATATAACAGCATTTTGAGTTTGGTTTTGAGAAATCCAATGTTGATTGATGTGGGTTTTCTGGAATGAAAGTTGATACTAGAAACCTTGTTTGATAAGCATTGTTGGAAATATTATGAGTATCATTGTTATGTGAGGTTTGTTTGATAAGCATTATTGACTAAGATTTCATTGAGTGATTGGTTGAGTGGAGTTGATTGGGCTTAGTTGATTGGAAGTGTTGGAGTGATAGTTCAAGTTCTATGAAACAAATTGTTCTTTATTATTAATTTATTTGAAGAGAGTTTGAAAGTAATTGAGTGTTGTGTGAGAGTGAAACATATTGAGTCTCTAACCATTCTCTATATGTTTCTATGGTAAAACAAGAGAGATTGAAAGTGATTGAGTATTGTTGTGAGTGTGAAGCATATTGAGTCTCTAACCATTCTCTATATGTTTCTATGAGATTAAAACAAGATTCTATGTGAAGCTTGTTTGTGTGATTGAAGAGGTTTTATATAATAGATTGAGTTGAGTTATTGATTACAATATTTGAGGTAAGTCTTGGTGAAGACTTGTTGGAAATTGTATTAACATTAATTGTAAACTTATTGAGATTAAAGTCTAAGTCTTGTAACTAGAAATTGACAAGTTCTAGAGAGGACTTGTGGAGAATATTTGAGGTAAGTCTTTGAGAAGACTTGAGAGCAGAGTTGATTGATTGATTTGTTCAAACCTTGAGTTAAGGTTTGGGGCAGATCTAGCAGAGTTGATTTGTGATTGAGTCAAGCTTTGTGTTAAGGCTTGAGGATAGATTTGAGGATAGATTTCATATTTAGAAGTTTATATTAAATTTAAGACTATGTTTATATTTAGATAGAGATTGAGCAAATTTGTGCTAGATCGAAGGACTATGTTTAGTGTAGATTTGAGATAGATATTGAGAATATTTATGCTAGATCGAAGACTATGTTTAGTGAGATTAATAGATATTGAGCAAATTTGTGCTAGATCCGAAGGACTATGTTTAGTGCAGATTTGAGATAGAGATTGAGCAGATTTGTGCTAGACCAAGGATTATGTTTAGTGTAGATTTGAGATAGAGTTGAGAGTAAGCTTTGGAGGTGATAGAGTAGAGGACAGTAGTCTCCAGTGGATAGAGATCCATTAGCTAGGGTAGTGAGGATAGGTCTTATGAGTGAGGATAAGAGTCTTCAGTGGAGAGAGATCCACAAGCCAGAGTAGTGGAGGTAGTAGTCTTCTAGAGGATCACCAACCAGAGCAGAGGAGAAGGAGTTCTCCTATGGATAGAGATCCATAAACCAACTAAGGGGATTGGTGTCTCCTATGGATAGAGATCCATAAACTTGATTAGGGGATTGGTGTCTCCTTTGGATAGAGGTCCATAAACATTGTAATAGGGAAAGGATTCCCAAGAGATTTATTGAGAAAATTTTAGTGAAATATTTTCTCCATGGAGTAGCCCACATTGGGTGAACCATGTTAAATTGGTGTCTCTATTGTGTGTGGTGATTTGTGCATTGCTTTGATTACTACTTTTGACATTGCATTGATATATTGGATTATATAGCTTGAGTAAAGAAAAGTAAAAAGTGGTCTTATACTGTTCACCCCCCTCTCAGTATAAGCTTGTGTTCTTTAGCCTTGTAATGAGGTTTGATGTAGATTTGAGGTAGGATTTGTGAGAAGAGTTGGAGCATATTTATGCTAGCCTTGTGATGAGGTTTGGTGTATATTTGAGATAGAGTTGAGAGCAGGCTTTGGAGCAAACCAAAGCAAAGGGGATAGAGTTATCCTATGGAGAGAGATCCATAAACTAGAGCAAAGGGGATAGAGTTATCCTATGGAGAGAGATCCATGAACCAGAGCAAAGGGGATAGAGTTCTCCTATGGAGAGAGATCCACAAACCAAAGCAAAGGGGATAGAGTTCTATTTTGGAGAGAGATCCACAAACCAGAGTAAAGGAGATAGAGTTCTAATGTGGAGAGAGATCCACAAACTAGAGAAAAGGGGATAGAGTTCTCTCATGGAGAGAGATCCACAAACCAGAACAAATGGGATAGAGTTCTCTTGTGGAGAGAGATCCACAAGCATTGTAATAGGGAATTGATTCCTAAACTATTTGTTGAGAAAATTTAGAAGAAATATTTTCTCCATGGACGTAACCCACATTGGGTGAACCACATTAAATTTGTGTCTCTCATGTGTGTGATGATTTGTGCATTATTTTGTTATTGCTATTGATATTGCAATTGATAACATTGGATTAAATTGTTTGGGAAAATAAAGTAAAATTTTGTCTTATACTATTCACCCACCCTAGTATAAGCTTATGTTCTTCATATTTAATCTTTGTGTTATTGTGGTTTTACATTATATGAGAAAAAACCCAACTAAGGTGGGCTATTTATCTACTAAAACTCTTATTTGTTGATTGTGTGTAGGTATACCAATATTCAAAGGTAGCCATTACAAACCTACACACATGCATACACAACCAAACGATAAATCTTGATCACATCTATTGTGGAAAGGAGGCATTCATGCCATTTTATGTTGTAATATAAAAGATAAATAGTTTCATTGTACTTTGTAAAATAATATGTATTTGTAATAAAAGTTTATCACATATATTGCTCTCTTTATATTTGTGTTAGTTTGTCAATGGTGGCTTCCTATCTCTACAAAATGGCACGTCCAATGGGACCTTTACCTTGGATTTCACTTTGTTTTTGTTGAATTTCAATTTATATTAGTCATAAGGATAAAGTGCAGGTTTCTTTTATGCAATTTTGTTGTTGCTTTCAACCACGGTTGCATTTTTTTTTAAACTACTGTAATTTTCTACTGTTTTGTAGGTGATAGTCGAGATCACCTTGACAAAGAATGTCTCACATTGTTATACCACATTTGTAGAGATAGTTTCACCCTAGGGACAGAATCATAAAAACTAACATAGGCTTCTAGGTACACATCATAGTTTCTACCCTTGGCACTGTTTGACAACATACTTCTGAGCTCATGTGTAAGATTTCCCCCATTTTAGTATAGTTGACCTCCTTGGGTCCTTTAGGTTTTATCCTTACTTTATTTTACCTCTTTAGGCTCTTCTTTATACCACAATTTATCCTCTTGGGCTTGTTGTTGTGCACATTTGTTTAGAATAGTTTTACCCCCTTTGGTCTTGTCTTTTAATACCTTTTTCAAGTCTCCTTAGGCTTATATTTCTACCACTTACAAGTCTCCTTAATATTTTAGCTTAGTACTCTCCTTCTTAAGTTACTTACCCACACGTACAAGCCTCCCTAGGCTTCTCCCTTACTCTAGCTTTTGCCCCCTTTGGGTTCCTTATCTTGTACACTCCACTTGCCTCCCTAAGCTTTTTAAGATAGTTGACTCCCTTTGAGCTCTTCCTCACATACACCACTCAAGCCTCCTTAGGATTACTTTCTACCACAACTTGCTCCCTTGGGTTCATTTTACACAATTTCACTCCTTTTAAGTTGACCTTTCTAGAATAATTAGATTTAGGTGCGTGTTTACTTTTTAGTACTTTTACTTGCTTTTAATAAAATTAGCTTTAGTTAATATTTCTTTAGTTTTTAGTTTAGATTGTCATTTTTGTTGTTAGTAGGTTTGTTAATAGTAGTCATTAGCCTAAATTTCTTCTCTTTATTTGTGTTGCACTTTTTTATTTCATTTTTTACGTTCTTTGTTTGCTATAACTTTGTTCCCTCCCTAGAGACGATCACCCACTACCTTACCGTCTCCTTGAAGATGGTCTTGTCTATCACTCATTTTGGTTTCTATATGTTGTCTATTTTCTTATTATCTGCTTTACAATCTCCTAGTAGATGATCTCACTCCTTGTGACCATATCCTTGTAGGTGGTCTCACTTCTTGTGACCATTTCCTTGTAGGTGATCTCCCCTATTGTTCATTTCTTCACTAATTTTTGACTATTTGCACCCTATTTATTATACCGTCTCCTTGCAGATGGTCTCAATTATTGTAACCACCTCCCTACAGATGGTATTGGATATTTCTCACTTCTACATTGCTTTGTTACTAGTTTTCACATAGTTTGCTATACCATCTCCCTGAATATGATCTTATCACCTACAACCATATCCTTTTAGACAGTTTCCCTTGCCACTCGTTTTGCCTAATTTATTATTATTTTCATCCTATTTTTTGTATCGTTTCCCCAAATATGGTCTCATTACCTATAGCTATCTCCTTGTAGATGATCTCCTCTATCACTCGCTTTTACTTGTTTTTTAACTATTTTCATATTATCTATTGTATTGTCCTCTCGAAGACAATATCTTGATCTATAACTATATTGCCATAGATGGTATTTTTTGCATAATTTTTTTTGAAAAAAAATAGTATTTTAGATGCATAATGTTTAGAACAACATTAGTTTTAGTCTAACCATAAAATTTTCTTTGCTTGTTGTTTGTTTAGAATAGACCCCATACACACTTGCACTCTATTTTGCTACAATCCCTTCATATATACATTTGAGTGTGAGGATAACCTCCTTGGCAATGTTGGACTTCACCACTAATCATCAAGAGCCCTATAAGTGTCATAGTTAATACAATAGTCTTTTGGATTTCATCACCAGAAGGTTGGTTACCCTTGGGACTAGCTCAAGGTAATAATTAGGTTAGATGCCCTTTTTTGAATCAGACCGACCCCCCCACTATTTAAAAGGGAAAAATGGGGTGATTTGTTATTCATTTTTTTGGTTAGTTACTCAGTTTGTTATTTATTTGGCCTTTTAAGATAGAGGGGCTCTGAACGAAACTCTTAAAGAGTTCACAAATCTATAGAAAAGGTCCCCCTGATTCTTGGTTGTCCCCATATTCGATTTCATGTATCTACTCATAGTATTGAAAGTTTGGGCTGATACGATCAAATCGTGAATGCGACCCTCTGAGAAAAGAATGAGTTTCGTATCAATTTTATCCAAGCCTTCTCGAGGGTGAAGTAAAATCCTGCGGGGCCTTACCTCAGGTATTAGGTGAGTAGCAGGACTTAGATAGCACAAAATATCTCGTGGAGGTGTTTTCTCCCCTTAGGCTACCCCGTACTTACCATCCATCATAGGAAGCTACTTTTATGGCCATACAACTTCTTGTAGACACCACTTCATCCCCACATTTTGTAGTTTAGGGTATATTTACATAAAAAACACTTGAAAACCCTATTTATATCTATATTTATGTGATTATATATATATATATATATATTTGGTGTGGTTGGTGTTATTGATTGCTTATTTTGTACTTACATATATACAAATAATTTTCCATGATTACTATTACCTTTTACGGTTGTGACATATTAATATAACCTGTGTGACTAACCTTTGGCCGTTTTGTGTGTTTTTTGGTTTTGATGCAGAGCCAAGCCTGAGTGCAAAATAAATCTACCATGGAACCTACCCAACCATATTCCACTGTTCCTAGCTTACCATATTTGAGTGGTAATTATTCACTCAATCCACTTTCTCTATGACATAATCCATTTCCTCTTGATACACACCATAATTATGAACTTTATCCTATTATTATTTCTATGGCCAATACCAAGATTGTTTCCACTATTACCTCTAGTAAGGCTAGTATAACTCGACACCAACAAGTCCCCTCACATTTTGACCCCTCAACCTCCACCTTACCTTTTATCACTATTCCTCAACCTCCATCCACATCCAACACTATTCTTGACCTTTTATCCCACCCCCTTTTTGATAACCCCACTTCCCAAAACCTTAACCAACCTCCTACTTCCATACCACCTCTCCAAAAACTAATGTCTCAACCTCAAATTAATGTAGTTACCCATTATTCTACCCCTCCTTCTACCTTGACCTTAGTAGCTACTAGTTTTGGACCCTACCAACCGTCCTCTTCTACACTCCCTCCTCAATCCAGCATCACCACTACTTCACCATATACTATAGTATATGGTATGCCAATTCATGACCTTTGTGCTTTTGTGCCTAATATTCCACCTCCAACCAACCCTCTCTTAACTTTAGCCTCAAAATATTATACTAGCACCAACCCTCCACCCCAACCTAATACTCTCAATGTTCCACCGCCACCTCAAATCCAAATACCATCTAACCCCTTGTTCCTACTCAAGTCCCCTCTCTTACTCAACAACACATACCCTCACCCCAATCCCAAAATAAATCCTTTATACCACCCCAAAAATCTCCCTCCAATCCTCCTATCCAACCTCCTTATGCCCAACACCAAGCCATTCCCCAACAACCATCCCAATCATATCAATGGTTACAACCCTCTCAGTCTAACCTCAAATATTACCCTCCCATACCCAAAATCAACATACCCCATCAAAAATTCCCCAATACACTCATCCTCAAGTTCCTTAAAAACCCTCTCAAACCTTACCCACATATCCTCAACATAAATACATACCATCCCAGGTTTCCCAAATTATTCCACCACAAGCTCCTCAACCCCCTCCCCAACCACAACCAAACCCTTTTTACACACAACTTCTTTTCAACCACCTCCCAACGTCCTTCAATATTATTCCCAATACCCACCTTATACCCCTTACCCTTAGCAATCTTTACTGCCTCAACCTAATGCCCAAAATTACCCTCCCCAAACCCAAATTTACACATCTTAGCCTCCCTCTTATATCCCTACACCTCTTCGCAATCCTTACCGCATCAACCTAATGCCTAAAATTACCCTCCCCAAACCTAAATTTACACCTCTCAGCCTCCCTCTTATACCATTACACCTCCTAATCCCACATTTAACCCAAATCCTACTCCATCTATGTCACAGTCATCCTCATCTAATGAGATACAAGGTCTTATTAGTCATATTAATGCACTTGAGCTCCAAACTATGGGCATAGGCTACAAAAACACTACCCTTTGTATGCTCATGTCTTCGAGGAACCCAAGGGATTTCATCCTTAGTGCTCACATGATCATGCCATACAATTTATTCCTAGAAGTTTACCTCCTAATGTTCACCCATACCGGTATGCTTATGCTCAAAAAAACAAAAATTAAGAAAATTATATAGGAAATTTGATATTCTGGAATTATCCATTCTAGTGTTAGCCCCTATTCTTCACCAATGTTGTTAGTTAGAAATAAGGATGACACTTGGC
Organism: Wollemia nobilis; assembly: GCA_028583015.1. Classification (NCBI taxonomy): domain Eukaryota; kingdom Viridiplantae; phylum Streptophyta; class Pinopsida; order Araucariales; family Araucariaceae; genus Wollemia; species Wollemia nobilis. Next base: position 4,226,660 of record JAQPPZ010001870.1, read on the forward strand.
ACTTGTGTGTGGATTATCAGGATCTTAATAAAATTACTATCAAGGATAAGTTCCCTATTCTTGTTATTTATGAATTATTAAATGAGTTGCATGGGGCTTAGTATTTTCCAAGTTGGATTTATGGTTGGGTTATCATCAAATCTGCATCAAGAATGAAGATATTTCTAAAATAAACTTTAGAACTTACAAAGGACATTATGAATTTTTAGTTATGCCTTTTGGGTTGACCAATGCACCTTCCACCTTCAAGAGTTTGATGAATTTTATTTTTCACCCTCATATTTGCAAATTCATTTTAGTCTTCTTTTATGACATACTGATTTATAGTCACACACATGAGGATCATATTCAAAACTTAGAATCAACTCTCAAATTTTTGTTTGACCATAATATTTATGCAAAGCAATCAAAATGTTCCTTTGGTTAGCAGGAGGTTAAATATTTGGGGTATATAGTCACTAAGGAAGGATTTCAGGTAGACCCTAAGAAAATTCAAGTAGTGCAAGAATGGCCCAAAACTCATACCTTGAAGGAACTTTGTGGCTTCTTGGGTCTTACAGGATATTACAAAAAATTTATAAAAAACTATGGCAAGATCAAAGCTCCTCTCATAGCCATGTAGAAAAATTCTTTTGTGTGGATTGAGTTAGTTGAGAAGGATTTTGTCAATTTAAAGTATGCTATGACCACCATTCATATTTTTGCAATGATAGAATTTTCTAAACCCTTTGTCATCGAGAGTGATGCACCAGGCACAAGAATTAGGGTAGTTTTAATGTAGGAGGATCGATAATTAGCTTTTACTAGCAAGGCACTTTTTCTTCAAAATTTGGGCAAGACCATGTATGAGAAGGAAATGCTTACCATTTTATATGCAGTCACCCATTGGCATCTATATATCATTGGTCAATATTTTTCCATCAAGACTGATCATGAGAGACTAATATATTTTTAGAGCAACGAGTGGATACTCTAGAACAACAAAATGGATCTCCAAATTGTTGGGGTATGACTATGATATCTCTTATAAGAAAGGTAAATAGAATGTGGTGGTTGATGTATTATATCACCTCCATGAAGATCAGGCCATACTACATGCTATATCTACTCCTCTTTCACAATGGATTCATCAACTTCAAGAAGATCTAGCCAAGGATTCATCATTGCAAACTCTCCTTCACCATATCCAAGAGGTTCCTCAATCCTACTTGAGTTATGGTTGAGATGGTCAAGATTTATGGTTTCATGACCGTTTGGTTATTTCATCTAATTCTTAAATCAAGTACCTCCTCCTTCATGAAATGCATGCATCCCCCAAAACTGGTCATTTGGATTTTCTCAAAACATATACCCAAACCAAGCGTACATTATTTTGTAAGAGAATGAAAAAAGACATCAAAATATTTGTTGCTAAATGTGATTGTTGCTAACACATGAAATGTCAGACTGTGTGTTCTCCAGTAACACTTCAACCTTTATCCATTCCTGAGTAGGTTTGGATAGATATATCTATGAAATTCATCGAAAGGCTACCAAAATCTGAAGGTAAATAATTTATTCTGATGATAGTGGATTGTGTTGCAAAGTATGCTCATTTTTATTCCCTATCCCACCCTTATATTGCATCCATTGTCACTAAAATTTTTCTTTACTCCATTTTTCATGGAATATGTAAATCCATTGTCTCTGATCAGGATCCTACCTTCACCAATAACTTTTGGTAGTAATTGTGCAAGTTGTAGGAGACACAGTTCAAGATGAGTTCAGCCTACCATCCTCAAATCGATGGCCAAACTAAAATTATCAATAAATTATTGGAAACCTACCTTCACTGCTCCACTTCTGAAAATCCTACTCATTGGGCTAAGTGACTTCCTTTGGTTGAATGGTGATACACCACCACCTATCACTCTACTACTAAGGTGACTCCATTTGAATTAGTTTATGATCAACTTCCATCAGCTCCAATTTCTTACATTCCAGGCAGCTCCAAGGTTTAGGATGTAGATTCCACTCTATGTAAATATGACTCCATTATTTGCCAACTCAAGCTCATTTTGGATATGGATCAGAACCGTATGAAATAGCAAGCATATCAACATAATATTGAACATAGATTTTCTATTGGTGACATGGTATTCCTTCACTTATAACCATACAAACAATCATATATTAAGTTGCATGGTTGTTAGAAACTTACCACCAAATACTATGGTTCTTATCATGTGTTGTAGTGACTTAGGGCAACAGTGTACAAACTAGCCCTTTCGGATAGTTCCAAACTTCATCTAGTCTTCCATGTGTCCTCTCTCAAGCAGGTTATTGGAAACAGGGTGTAGGTGTAGTCTACACTTCTAGAGTTAGACGAGGAAGGATCCATCATTATTTAACCTGAATGCATTCTCGATCGAAGATCATATACCCTTCATCAGTGGGTTATCACATATGTCTTGGTCTAGTGGCATGGCTTACAACCAGAAGATGCAACATGGGAACCTATTCACCAAATCTAACAACAGTTTCCTCACCTTGAGCTTTGAAGACAAAGCTTTTTTAAGGGGAAGAGAATGTTAGGACCCCATCCTAACACTTAATGTAATATTCCTTGTGGAACATGGGTAGTACCCATGTTAATATTTTGTAATATTTTATTATAGTTTTGGATTAAGAAGCACCTATGCCAAATGACACCCTTATATGTAACCATTTTTTAAAGAATGTAAATGATTGTAGGTATGAGATTCTAGCCCGAGTGGCATTTTGCATGTAAGCCAACCTTGGGAGTTAGATGTTAGAATAATTACTTATATTTGTGAAATGTAGTGTTGTATGTATCTTTTTATGTAATTGAATGAAGTATTGAAGGAGGTTACCCCCTCGAAGAGGCTTGCAATTCAGTGCTATTGTGAGATTGTTCTATTTTTGCAATTTACTTCTATAATGTGCATGTATTTCCAAGTGTGTTTTGATTTTATTTATTTTTAGTATTTATGTGAGAGTGTTTATTTTTATTATTAGTTTTATAACATAAATATACCAGATCAAGGTTTGGGTGAAGAACTTTGTCTATCTACTTTCTAGAAGCAAGAAGCTATATTCACTTGGTGGATCTGTGTAAACAAAAGAAAACCAAAGGTAAATAGATTAAAAATGCTATCAACATTTATTCTCATATCTTAAATGGATAGTCCCTTAGTGAATATCCATGTAGAAGAGGTTATATTAAGCCCTTTGAGGCCCCAAAAGCCACCTAGTATATGGAAGAAGCTACCTAGATCTATATTGAAAATACTAACAAAATACATTGATAAAGGCCTAATCACTCTATTAGAACACCTCAAAGAATTGGTATTTATATGTCAAGCAAATAATATCATGGAGCAAGATATGGCCTTAAGAAAATTAGTGGCATCTCTTAAGGGAGAGACACTTCGGAAATATGAATCACTTACTCTTCATTCAATCATAGAATATGATCAGTTGGCTTAATTACTCATGAATGACTTTACCATATAAAGATAAGAGAAGATAGTTGAAGTCAAAAATGAGCTAACCCAAGAGGAAATTAGTTTTTCTACCTAGATGAACAAAGCAACCAATCAAGTTCTCCTAGATCAAAAGGTAATTGGAGCAACGATATGGAAGAAATAATTATCCAAAAGTACTCGACATGGGGAGATGAATGAGTAAGGCATAAAGTAGCCACACTAATAGCACTCAGACAAATCCAACCAAAAACATTATTCTCCCTACCTCTATTAGTATATTAAAATACACCATCATGATCAAGAGCATACTAGGGAAAAGTATTAAAGCTTGCATACTACATAGGAATTAAGGTTGCAAAACTACTTTGTTATGATGCTAGCAATGACAAGAAAAGTGGGGTCAAATAAAAAATTGTGTCAATCAAGGTTTTTTGCATCCAAAATTAATATAAATACAAAATATTTATCTTGATACCCTGGTCAAAATAAGCTTAAATTTGGTATACCTTATTTTGTATTGACATGCATCCATAGAAAGTTCTCAAATATTAGGGGAAACGTGTCCTTTGAAAAGAGCCCAAGATTCCTCGATTAGATAGACTACATTGTCCACAACACATTCAATCACTTATCTTGATCATGAAGTGGGGTAGATAATGCCTTCTTATAGAATTTCTCCTCTAGCCTAAGCCCTAGTTATGCCAATGACCCGAAAGGTAGTTTATCAACTAATAAAACCTGTGGAAGAACTTGTCCCATCCTCAAGGTTATAAGAAGGGACATCAAAAAACTTGGACGTCCTCACCCTTTGGAAAAAGTTTTAAAGAATCAAACAACAAATGAATAAATATAATAAGGAGAGGGAAGTTGAAAAATATTAATAGATTACCACAACTTAGGTGGATTTCCATTTTACTCCCTAGGAAAGAGAGTTATTGCTTTAAAAAAGAAGTCTATTGGTGGCTAAACCAATACAAGAAATAACAAAATTAGGACTGGCACATTTCAACAATAGGTATAGATTTGAAAGATGCCCAGCCTTAGGGTATAGTAGAGAATGACTAGGAGTTGACTATATAGAGAATAGAAATGAAGGAAAAGGAGCTTGAACAAACCAAGAAGATCCTTGAAGAATAATAGAATGAAACGAAGGTCGTAAAGAACTAAATAGGTTTATTGACTAAATAATTGAAATAACGAGGGGCTAAAACCATTCTAAAAAGATAAGGGAAAAAATTGAAAGAACTATCTAATTAACTTGTTGTGCAAAGGGTCTAGTATGAACAAGAAAGGATACCTTATTGATAGATATGGAATACCTCAAACAATATAACAAAGAGAGGAAGTTGCTCAAAACCAGGGATCTTATCAAATAAAATCAAGATGCTTATTGGGATGACATTAGAGGTATGACATTAGAGTTATTTTCAATACTTGAATTCATAGATTTGATATCTTTCTTGGCACTTAGGATAGATAAAGAGGCAAAATTTGACTTAGATAAAATCAACATGAATATAGGAGAAGCCAGAAAATACCAAAATTTTCTAACCAAAACCCCTTACTCTAAAATTACCTCTATCAAGATACAAGATAGAAAAATCATGGCATAGAAGGTAATCAACCTCTTCAAAAGAGATCAAGTGGTTGAATAGTGCATAAATTTAGTTGATAACTTATACAATACTATGAAAAGATTAAAGGTAAAATAAATTCTCTAATAGTAGCAGGTATCCCTTCACCATGGAATCAAATGAATGATAAGCTATGCTCAAGTGAGCAGTATCTGAAGATGGTTGAATCAAACAAAGAGATTTCACTTAGCTCAAAAGAGCATATTGTCCCCCTCTATGTAGAAGAGATAACCTAAATTATTGGGCCATTGGAAAAACTCAAGGTGTTGATCAATGAAGCAATGAGCCAAACCAAGAATTTCTCTTGAGATGATAAGCATATAGTTATTATTCTATATGATCAATTCTAGCACACCCAATACCCATTAGATGAAGAATGGGAAGATATTTGGAGAGCACTTTCTAGAATCTTCATATAATATCATAATTTATTGACTATCCTTTTAGTTTTTTGTGTTTTCTTTTGTAGGAATCGTAAAATTTTGACTCTAATGCCAAGGATAAAGGTGATTTTGAGTTCTCCTTAAAGCAGGTTGGAAGACCCCTATAAGCCTCAAAAACTATAGTGGTTACCCACTACCCACTCATGACTAAGGCAAAATCTTGATAACCAATGATTAGAGTTTTGTCTAGCTAATAGACAACATGCTAAAAGAAATCCTAACAATAGATATTTATGCAAAAATCAATTCAACAAAAGTACCAATAGATAGTTAAAGGAGTGCCAGAGGATATTGTCCTTTGGTATAATCCTTGATATCAAATATTTTATGATCTACAATAAAGAACAATAGAAAAAATCCTAACCATTCTATGAGAGACACTATAAAGCCAAGGAAACATGAGTTCCTGAGTCAAATCAAAAGTGATAGAGGTAGATAGGTTGAGTTAATGCTTCCTCAATTTAGGAGATGAAGACCACCTACTAGAGAACAATCTCAATAATTGTCTCAGATACTCATTCAAGATAAAGTATGGTATTAACAATCCCATGCTAATCGATTATTATGATCAAATAAGTACATCATTTCGAGATCAAAATCCTAAGGAGAAGTAGATGAGATTGTCATATCTAATTACAAAAAAATTTAGAGGGAAATTTTCCCTACTAAAAGCTATAAATAGATGTAGTTTAGACTATAAAAAACATTGAGTTTGTAATTGTATACATTTGTAGGCTTTCCTTTCATTTCTCTATAAAAATAATTGTGGTTCCTAAGTGGTTTGTGGGTAATCTCAAACCCTCGCTTCTAGCACAATATTTGTAAGAGTTTGTTTGCATGTATATATATGGGAGCCTATACCTATTTTTTAGCATAGCCTATGAACTCATTACTGTGTATGTGTATTTGTGTGTAATATTTTACCTAAATAATAAGTTTTATTAAATTAATGTGTGTGAGGAATCTGCACCTCTTATTATATTGAGTCACTTTCTTGGCTCTCTAATGGGACCCACCTTCTTATGCATGCATGTAACTGGTGACTCTTATTTGTACTTCATTGTGTCGAGGAGAGAAAGTGTTCATAATTGTCACATAGAATTCAAGGCTATTTTTATAGGAAGATCTTAGTGAATATCTTGATGCATTACCCCCTTTTATTTTGTTGAGTTTGTTATTACTTATTTTATTTTATTGCACTCCTTGCCATTCGTTGAGAAACTAGCACCTTGAATATCAATTCCTAATAAAGATCCAACCTTATAAGAAATTGCTAGAGGCACCCGATTGAGTTGAACCCCATGCCCTCAGTTGTGGTCTGCTATGTTGCTCCCTGCGAGGCATGATTATCCCAGGCAGAAATAATCAGATATGAAAAAAATTCCATTATGGAACTATATCCTCAAGTCTTGAATCACCCTCAAATTTTGTCAATATATGCACAAGGTCTCCAACAATATGTATCTTATGAGAGGTATATTGGATAGATTACAAATTCCATGCTCTATAACATTCTTGTTAGGGTTTTTAAGTTTCAAGGATATTTGGCCTTTATTATTTTCCTAATGTTTAAGGATCTTAACAAATTATAGGGCCTTGTCTAAGGAGGGAGAACCATATAGGTTATGTTCTTGGATCTTACCCTAAAAAGGTGATCTAAGTTAATTTATAAATATTTATATGACTTCCTCTTTAGTTAATGTGATATTAGCACGATAATTAAGTCTTTCCTATATTTTATAGAAGTTAGTTACATATTCAATAGGGTTTTGATTGAAATTTATAAAAACATCCATTGCTTCCATCATAGTCATATCATCATCAAATTCTTGTTTCAATTTATGGATAAAAGTATCTTAGGAGCCAATAGAGTTTTTAGGTAAACATACAAACCAATGAAAGGCATTTCATACCAAATCCATAGTCATTTATTTTACCAAATATTTTTTATTATATAATTAGTCCCTATAATATACATTGAAATTATTAATATATATTTGGGCTTTATTTATTCCATCATAAAATAATTAAAGGAAATTCCTAGGTAAGTCTATGGCTTCTACATTAGGGGCTAGAGATTGGAATTGATAATTTGTTAAAGTAGGATTCATAGATATAAGGAAAGCTACCCCAAGAATAGTTGAGGGACATGGAGGAAGAGAAGTAGTAGAGTTTAGGATTGAAGGAGGTATGATAGCTTGTAGTACATGGTTCTATTAACACTCAATAGTTGAGTGAGATTATTGATTATATCCCATATTTGCTTGGCTATCTATCTCTTAGTGGCCTCCATCTACTTATTAGTATCTCTCCTTTGATTTTCTTGCTGATAAGTAAAATATTCCCTAAGGGTAGTCTTATATGCAACTAATTATTTTTTATGAGACTCAAAAAAGGATGGGATATTAGGGATACTTGACCTACATTTACTCTTTGTGTTCACACCTAATTTTCAATATTACCATCTTAAGTGACAATTGTGTAAAGTGTGACATTAATCATTAGTGATGGATATAGAAGATTATGTAATGAAAATTCACTACAGCTGGCCATCCCATGGTGTGTGCCATGAGGTTGCTAAGAAGGTTGATTGAAGAAATAATCAAATGGAGGTTTGAGGTAGGCATGGAAGGCCCACGATTATGTGTCAATGCTGATTTTTTATTCTAGGTGATAATTTGTTTGCACTTCCACAAGAACCCTATTAGTGATATCTAAGTTGAACCCCACCAATGGGAAAATACAAGGAGCCCCTTTGGTGACTAAAATTAAATTTTCATATGTGGGGATGTGATCTATATAAAGGATTTAGGTTTATCCAACTTCTCCACATGTGAGCTTGTAGACCTAGGTACTACCTGCATTTGCTTGGCCTTACAAACCCTTTCTGAATATCTATCATATCTCAATCATACTAAGAGATCCAAAAGAGATGTTAGAGGCCATGAAGCATAGAAATAGACTTTATAGGTCCCACCTCTTGAAGATTTTTGAGGGTCAGTTACAAGAATGTTGTGAAGCCTTCATTACTCTTGAAGGTTGAATACACTATAACATCCAGTCTAGGGAGCTACGAATGAATATCTACATGCCAAGGCCATATTGGAGTGATTTGAATCATTGACTTATGTACACCATTCAATGTTAAAATTATAAAAAGTTTTGATTTTGAAGAAGAGTGAGCTAACATCAAAGCAATGCTAGCCATAAAATCCTAGATATAAGGCTAACACCCTATTACAAATTGAAGAAATTTTAGAAGGTGATGAGGCCTGGAAATGCCTCAATCATAACATGTTTTGAACACTGAAATTGCCTATAAACTCTTATGTTTAATATAATATGCTAGTTAAGTTAATTCAATATGCTGTGTATTAACTATTTGCATGATGAATGTATCTGAAATACTATATTATGATTTTTACAGCTTTTTGTATAAGTTTTATGTTGTTTTGTTATGAATTGCTAAATGAGATATGCTTAGATTAATAGCAGCATTTCACTAATCATGTTTTGATATGTCTCAAGCATTCATTTTACCTAAATATGTAAATAGTTCAAGAAAACTGTTACTATGCAGCAAAAACTGGGTTTTCCCATGTAAATTCTAGCCAGCTGCCAATGAATGGCAAGACATGGAATTCACTTGTGGAAAGAGATGAAGACCATTGGAATATAATCCTGAGAAGTAACCCACATGATAAATGCAAAGGAAATAATTGAAGGAGCCCACATTTGTTCATTCCGAAGTCTCTTCGGAATGAACAGATATCTTCGAAATGAGAAAACATAGTGTCTTCGAAATGAGTGGATATTCGTAATGATAACTGTAGTATCTTCGAAATGAGTGGATCTTCAGAATGAGAACTATAGTATCTTCGAAATGAGCAGATATTCAGAATTAGAACTATAGTATCTTTGAAATGAGCGGATCTTCGAAATGAGAATTGTAGTATCTTCGAAATGAGCCACTTATCTTTGGAATGAAAACATAATGTGCTTTTTGACTTGTTGACCAAATTCTGACACTGGAAAAAGGGAAATAAAGATTGAAAAGGGTAAGGGAAAATATCTCAAATCTAACTTTGCTGTCCTTGCCGACCAAAGCCACCATTTATGGAAAGATCAAAGTGTGATCTTCTTCTAGGATAAAACTAGGAATTGTTGCAGCATAATAGGATTAGATCTTTTTGAGATATTCTCAACTTGTTAGTAAATCTTAGGACATCTATAAATATGGCTCCCATTTAGGTTGAGCTAGTAGTAGAGAGTAAGGGGAATAGAAGATAGAGAAAGCAAAAAGTAGGCAATAATCAGAAAAGTGGGATTACAGTCCTGTAACAGGTTTTTCAGCAAAATCATTGTAATCATGTGTTTGAATCAATAAAGTGTATTGTTTCTATTTCATATTGCTTGTAAATGAGTGTGAGTAATATCTAGAGAGAGAGAGACTCATACCTTCTTCTAGACAAAGAGGCTGGCCACTTCCAGACCTAGGAGGAGGACTAACAACGAGTTTTTATTCTGATTTTGCTGCAGTAGAATGAGTTGTAGAACTTGTCATTTCATTCCTTTGTAAACAACTAATGATATTTGCAATATTAGATTATTTTATGTTTTGTGATTAATGATTAGGTTGTAATCCCCACTTTCAGCAAAGCTTTTAATTTATTGCAGACTGTCATTTCTAGAATTTACTATTTTTTGTAATTTCTTGCATTTTATGTTTTGTTGTCAACCCCTGCACAGAAGATTGACAACCTTCTGTTACAGAGCCTTGATAGGGTTTCATTTCAATGTTAGAAGTAGGTTTTCATTGCTGCAAAAGTAAATAGATTTCCTTTCTGCAATTATAATCAAAATTTCAATTCTACAACTGTTATTTCTGCAACATAATTAGGTCTCATTCTGCAATTGTAATTAGGACTTCATTTCTACAGTTAATGATTAGTTTCCAATTCTACAACTTAGATTAAGATTTAATTCATGCAATTTAGAGATAGGAATGTCCTAAAACCCCCACACAATCGGTTTCACCAATAAGACCTGTTTCTCTAGATTGACCTAAGTTATAACCCTGTTCACCCCTTCTTCTGCAGATAGCCTTGTACATAGCCCTGGATTTGTTAGCGTACTTTAACTTCTATTAGACTGTCTTGTCTAATTAGGTTCAGCTGGTATATTGTTATACCTGCATCCTGTTGAGATATGCCCAACCCGGGCTAATCCAGGAATGCAATTTGTACTCCTGTGATATTTAAACACACCCAACAATAATATTTTCTAGTTCATTGTTTTACATGGCATCAGAGCCACTTTGAAGTTTTTGGGCGAGGTGATTGCAGACGAGATTTTTTTTGCAGGCATGTTTTTTTCCCCTGCCCGCGCACTATCTCCTCTCCCTGCCGCGCAGCTGAGCGGATTAAAAAAAAAAAAAAAAAAAAAAAAAATTTGTGTCGCGCGCAGACGCGCGACAGTCATCGTGCATCCATGTGTGACTGAGTGGAGCCGATGCATTCCAGTGACCAGCCTACGCAGAGCGCAGATGTGCGCAGACGTCGCTGCAGCCTGCGTGGATGTCGCGTCCAGCCTGTGCAGACCCCATAGACGCATCCAGGAGGGACACGCGCGACGCGCGTCCAGGAGGAGGGACACAGGATGTCCAAATGCATCGACGTCGCGAGGGACCCCCCCCCGCATGGGTTGAAAAAAATGAAAGCCCCCCCCCTTGAACGCGCTGTGTCACGGGTTGACCCCCCTCGTTGAACGCGCTGCGTCGCGGGTTGAAAAAAAAAAAAAAATCCCCCCTCCCCATTGCAGGTTGAACGTGCTCTGTCCAACGCGTTCGGTCACTGCCACATCCCGGGATGTAGCACTGCAGGAGGAACGCACGCGCCCGAGGGAATTTTTTTTAAGCAGCAGCGTCCAAGCAACCGGAGGCCGCTGTAGAGGAGGAGGAGGAACCAGGTGTTGAAAAAGGAGGGGCTCCACTGATCCTTTCGGATCAGCACGCTGGCTCACGTGGTCGTGAGCCGTGCGGTAAGGCTCTAGGAGCCTGCAGGTCGGGGGTTCAAATCCCGCCGACTCCCCCCTTGCAAAGGTATAAATTTTTTTTCAAAGGTTTTATTAATTATTATTTTTTTAGTTAAAATTTTTTAATTTTAATTTATTTTTTTATAGTTTTAAAACTTTATAAATTAAAATTTATTTTTAATTTATTTTTTCATAAGTTTTAAAAACTATATAAATTAAAATTATTTATTTTAACTTTAAATATATAATAATTATTAAAATGCTTTGTTAAAGAGATTTTTTTTAAAGGGGGGATATTTTTTTTCAAAAAATCAAAGGGGGAATGTGAGTAATTTTCTGAAAAAGCAATTTGGCGAATTGTAAAAGGTGCATTTTCGGCTGCGCCCGACACCTAGTGGGTTATTCTTGTGGGCGCTTTTTTTTTTGTATGTTGCATATTTCATTTTTTCACTATAACATTAAAAATTAAAATCAAAACACTCCCTAAGTCCCCGGAATAATTAAAACCCATCCGTGTAATTTATTGCACCTGCAACGATTCGGTATTTGTGATACCTCTGGCCAAAACTTACAGGTAAAGCTGTCGTGATTGGGCTACTGAATCCGCCGCCTAATATAGCTGCTACAACGACGTCCGAGCTTGTTCTCTATAAATCGTCGGGGAGAGATAAGTTTGCCATTTTTGCATTTTTTTACTCCATCCACTACCCTTAATCGCTCTTGTGTTTAGGCGTAAATCCCGACGAAGTATTCTTCATAGTGTTTAGGGGAAGTTACGCCCCACACACGAGAATAATCTTCTATGGTAGGTGCCATCAACAAGGCGATTCCCTTTCAGTACTGCTTATGTTCCACGTATCATATGATCTCTAAAACTCACCTATAGTCTCCCTCACGTAAGGGCGGGTGATTTTTGTTGATCTTTCTAAATACCTATAGTTTCCCTCATGTAAGGGCAGGTATTTTGTACGGTATAATGGCCTAGCAAAGGTATATCGAAAGGGGGACCAATTGGTGATATAAGGAACCTTCACTATGGCCGCTGTTGCAAAGTTGATGACTGATCCTCATCAGTTATTGAAAGGTCCAAATTATACACCATGGAAACATAAGATGAAGGCAATTCTCCAAATGGAAGATTTGCGGAATATTGTTACTGGAGTAACAACTAGGCCTTCACCAACAACAGGATCCATAGGTCCTTCCGTAGATCAGATAGCTTTTGACAAGAAAGGTGCTCATTTTGTTTGCTATTTCAGATGAAGTGCAACCTCATATAGTTGACAAAGCAAGTGGTAAAGAGGCATGGGATGCCCTTGGAACCATCTATGAGGGAAAGAATGATTCCACCATTCTTCATCTTCAACAACAACTTCATAACCTAAGTTTGAGACAGGGTGAAACAGTTGAACTCTTTCTGTGTAGAGTGTCTGAATTGAAAGAGAAATTGAATTCTTTGGGAGATACTGTGGACGAAAAGCTTCTCATTTCACTTATGATGAGAGCTTTACCTTCTTCATTTGATATGTTGATCACCTCCATCCAGGTGTCTCAATGACAAATTACCTACATCGAGTTGGTCAATCTGCTTCAACAATAGGAGGCACGCCAACTTCACAAGGATGATTCTTCCAATACAGCCCTATACACCAACAGACAGGGTTCTAGGAAGAAAGGTAATGGGCAAAAAGGAGGCAACTTTCAGAAAGGAGGAAATTCTCAACAGGATACGAAAGGAAAAGGAAAACAACCTCAACAGAAGAAGAGGTGGTGCAAGATCTGTGAGAAATACAACCATGACACCAACAGGTGTTGGCATAAGAACAAGCAGAAAGGCCAAAACAAACCACAAAATAAAAACAAGCAACCGTAGGTGAATGTTGTTGTTGAAGAATATGACTTAGATTCTGAATGGGCACACAAGGTGCTCATGACTACCACAGATTCCACACAGAGGGATCCTATTTGGTATGTCAATTCTAGAGCTAGCAAAGATATTACTGGTGACAGATCGTGGTTTGAATCATTTGTGGCCAAAGAGGGCAAACCTGTCACCATTGCTGATGATAAAACCTACAGGGTTCAGGGAGAGGGTACAGTTTCAGTCACTCTTCCTGATGGCAAGTGTCATATTGACAAAGTCCTCTATGTTCCGGTATTGGCCAACAATTTGTTGTCAGTGACACAAATCCTGGATAGAAATATGGTTGTCAACTTTCGTGTTGAGAATGGAAAGAAGTGTTGTACTATTACCAGGAAGGGTAAGCATATTGCAATCACTTCATATAAGCATGGCTTATTTGCCCTAGATGCTATCTCTACTCCACATGTTTCCATGATTGTCTCTACCAAGGAGGCAACTTCCCTATGGCACAAGAGATATGGGCATCTTAGTTTTGGCTACTTACTTGAGCTCGATAAGTATGAGATGGTAAAGGGTCTTCCTTCCCTTTCTGCCACATTGCTAGTGTGCTCTGACTGCTTGGCAGGAAAGTAGCATAGAGTACCATTTGAGAAGAGCTCAACAAGAGCACGAAAACCTCTGGAGTTAATTCACACCAATCTGTGCGGTCCTTTCACACCCAACAGTTGTGGAGGAAAGAGGTACTTTCAGTTATTCGTAGATGACTACTCACGAAATATGTGGGTTTTCTTTCTCCAACTGAAATCTGAAGCTTTCGCATTCTTCCAGCAGTTCAAGAAATCCGTTGAGAAGGAGTCAAGAGCTTCTATTAAAACCCTCCACTCAGATCGAGGGGGAGAGTTTACCTCTAATGAATTTTTTGCATTCTTAGATAAGCATGGAATCAAGAGACAGTTAACAATTGCCTATACTCCTCAACAAAATGGAGTTGCTGAGAGAAGGAACCATTCTATCATGGAAATGGTTCGTTGTATGCTCACAGGAGCTACTCTTGGGCAACAATATTGGGCAAAAGCTCTCACCACTACAATATATCTGTTGAATAGGGCACCCACCAAGGCCCTAAAAGGAATGACTCCACAGGAAGCATGGAGTGGTCGAAAACCCTCCATATCTCATCTACATATTTTCGGATGTCACGCTTTCATGCACATACCGAAAGAGAAAAGGAAGAAGCTAGATGAGAAAACACTGAGATGTATTTTTCTTGGTTATGATGAGCACTCTAAAGGATATCATTTTATAGATCCTTTGACCAAGAAAATTCATATCAACAGAGATGTTGTCTTTGATGAAGCTTTCACATCACAAAGCACATCTAAAGTACACCTAGATATTATGGAATCTAAGGAAGAGAAGATTCCTTCGTCAACACAGACATGAGGTCCTTCTACATCTTCTTCACCACCACCGAAGAAGAACCCAAAATGGTGTACAAATACAATCAGATATGCAAATTTATCCACTCCTCCCAATTTGAACTTGGATAGACCTCGTACACGCAGTATGGCTCAAAAGGAAAAAGAAGCCAAAGAAACTGGTGAGGTTGATGATCTTTGTCAATCTTTTGAGGAACTTTTTGTAACTCCAAGTACAGAAGTAGAGGATATGGATATTGATGATGACGGGGCGTTCATGTCTACCATAGATGATCTTGAACTCTGCATCAGTGCAAGATGCTCTCAGTGAGCCTCAGTGGAAGGCCGCTATGGATACAGAGTATGAGTCTTTGATGAAAAATAAAACTTGGAAGCTTGTTGATTTGCCGCATGGAAAGAAACCCATTGGCTGCAAATGGGTATATAAAGTCAAGTACAAGGCAGATGGAACAATTGATAAGCATAAGGCCCGTCTTGTTGAAAAGGGCTATGCTCAAAAGGAAGGCATTGACTACGAGGAAACTTTTGCACCTACTGCTCGGATGACCACAATTCGGGTTATGTGTGCTATGGCAGCACAATATGGGTGGAAATTTCACCAGATGGATGTCAAAAGTGCCTTTCTAAATGGTGATCTCCAAGAAGAAGTCTACATGACTCAGCCAGAAGGATTTGAAGTGGAAGGCCAAGAGTAGAAGGTTTGCAAACTGGTCAAATCCTTATATGGTCTGAAACAAGCTCCTTGAGCTTGGTATATAAAAATGGATAATCACCTTATGCAGCATGGATTTAAGAGATGTCCGTCAGATGCAAACCTCTATTTCAAGAAATAGGGTTCTGAGATAGTGTTGCTTGTACTCTATGTGGATGATCTACTCATTATAGGGAGTTTAGAAACTATGATCTCTACTGTCAAAAGAAACTTGTGCAAATCTTTTGAGATGACAGATCTCGGACTTCTCCATTACTGTCTTGGTCTGGAATTCAGCCAAAAGGAGCACTCCATCAAAGTGTCTCAGAAAAAATATGCCAAGACATTGCTAGAAAAATATCGCATGACTGATTGCAAGCCAATGGCAACTTTGATGGAGAATGGACTTCAGTTATCGCGATATGATGATTCACCTTAGGTAGATGGTACTCTCTATCAACAGTTGATTGGGAGTCTCATATATCTGACCAATACTAGGCTAGATCTCGTATTTGCTGTCAACTATCTTTTGAGGTTCATGCAGGAGCCTAAGACCACTCATTGGAAAGCAACAAAACGTGTTCTTCACTATGTCCGTGGTACTATGGAATATGGCCTAGAATACAAGAGGAACAACAAATTCTTCTTTCAAGGATACACGGACTCCGACTATGCCGGATCATTTGATGATCGCAAGTCAACTTCTGGATACATTTTTCATCTGGGATCCGGTCCTGTCTCTTGGCACAGCAAGAAGAAATAGGTGGTTGCTATTTCATCAATAGAGGCAGAGTATCACGTCGCACGTGAAGCTGTGTGCAAAGTGATATGGTTGCGTCACATTCTGACAAGGATGGGCCATCCATCAAAATATCCAATACACTTGTTTTGCAACAATCAGGGTGTTTTGAACCTCGTCAAGAATCCAGTCCATCATGAAAGAACAAAGCACATTGACACACAATGTCATTTCATTCGAGATGAAGTTCCAAAGCACCGAATTCAGCTTCAACACATTCCCACCGATGCTCAAGTTGCAGAAATTTTCACTAAGGCACTTACACGTGTCAAATTTGAATTATTTCACAGCTCACTTTGTATTGCAAAATGATGTAAGGGGATGTTAGTATAGCTATTAGTTATTACATTACCCAAATAATGTAATAAAGGGGGATGTTAGCATACTTTAACTTCTATTAGACTATCTTGTCTAATTAAGTTCAGTTGGTATATTGTTATACCTGCATCCTGTTGAGATGCGCCCAACCCGGGCTAATCCAGGAATGCAGTTTGTACTCCTGTGTTATTTAAACACACCCAGCAATAATATTTTCTAGTTCACTGTTTTACAGGATTGACAAATTCATTGAGAATTAATGATGTGTATAATGACAATGCATCATTTTGGCACCATTTTTGGGGAATTGTGTTGCTATAAGGTAACAACAATCCAATAGCTATTAATTAGACTAAACTGTGAATATTCAGGTTAAAATATGAATAGAAGAACTGGTTAAAATAACAACTATTGACCTATAATTTATGTCATTTTATAGTAAACATGAATGAGTATGTCTAGGGATGAAAAAGGTAGAATTACCCAAAAGGATCCCTGGATTGTTCCATTAAGGAGATATTCACGCCTAAGGGGTGAATCACCTATGTTTGAATTACCAAAAATATTGAAAGAAAAATCACCAGTTTCACCATCATTAGAACATCCTAAAGAAGAATCATCAGACTCATCATCAACAGAGGATCTTGGACCTCTTGAGAGTGAAATTTGGATAGGGTTAACTATTCCCAAAGAACAGGAAACTATGGTAGAAGGAGGAAATCTAGATAGATATTGCCAACATGGCTGTGTCCATAATGAAGGAGATGATCAGGATATGCCCCAACCTTCCACAATATTTGAATATCCTATCCATTTGAACCCAACACAAAACTCTCCCATGAAAACCATTTCACCTTCAGTACTTCCAACCTTTCGAGGTGTTGTATTTGAAGATCCTGATCAATTTTTGTTTGAATTCAAAGTAGTATGTCAAACCTATGACTATGTAAATGACAATCAGAAACGTAAGGTCTTTCCCTCAACACTCAAGGACTCAGCGTAAGGTCTTTCCCTCAACACTCAAGGACTCAGCATTACGTTGGTTCATGAGTTTAGAGCCAAATTCCATCAGAACTTGGGATCAAATGGAAACTATATTTTTAGACAAATATCAAGAGTATTGCCGTGTAAGGAATAGGAAAGATGAGTTATTCAGGATTAAATAGGAAGATGATGAAATAATAGAAGACTATCTTGATAGGTTCTCCTTTGTTCAAAGGAGATGTGGACTTGTAGAACCAAAGTTATGCAAAACCATATTTTTGATAGGATTGCAAGATGAATCCAGAGACGTATTGGATTTGATGGGAAGAGGGGATGTAAATACTCTCAGTAATGAGGAAATTATGGATCTCTGTAGGAATTACTCTCGCAATAAGCAAGGAAGAAGAAAAAAAATTACAAATGGCATTGATGTGAAGGAATTAATAGAGGAACTTGCAAATTTTAAAACTAATATTCTAGTGCAATTAAACACAACTTTGGGGGAAATGTCTGCAAAAGCAAAAACCACAGAACCTTTGGCAATTTATTGCCCAAGATGTAGAAATAAACATGCTTTGCAGGAATGTCCTTTGAATAAAACATCCATCTCAGCCATTTGTAGTATCTTTTCAAAGACGGATTCAACTGAAAAATGCCACCTGCTACCACAACTCAAAACTGTGGTAGAAAGTCAGACTGAGGAACTCAACTATATTGGACCAAAAAAAGGGGGAAATTTCTCTTAGTACCAAAATACCGCTCATTTTCCTACAAATTGGGGGCATAATCCTGGGACTATGCCTTGGGGACAATCAGAACCACCCCAACGTCCTTGGAATTATCCTCAATGGACAAATTCCCAAGAATGGCCACAAACAAATTGGAGTAATTTAGCCTGGAATCAGAATCAAAACAACCCATCATGGAGTCAAAACAACCCATCATGGAATCAAAACAATCCACCTTGGAATCAGAATCAGACTAATCCACATTGGATGCAAAATCAACCATAGTGTAATAAAAAAACCAAAAAAAGCTAATGTTGTAGCAGATTTCTTGTCCAAATTATAGAACACAGATGAAGGAGAATTAGTTGAAGACACCTTTCCTGATGAAAAATTATTTGCTATATCAGTCCAATCACCTTGGTTTGCAGATATAGCCGATTACTTGGTCAAAGGGAAAGTTCCTCCACATTTCACTTCAAAACAGAAAAAACAATTGATCAAACAAAGTTCTTCTTTTGAATGGATCAAGGGTATACTTTTTAAGTGCAGTCCTGACCATGTGTTACGTAGGTGCATCCAAAAGGATGAGGTATATGATATCCTTAGGGATTGTCATGATGAACCCTCAGGTGGACACTACTTTGTAAAAAACACAATTAGGAAAATCTTAGGGACAGGATATTATTGGCCATCTCTTCACAAGGATGTGAAAAAGTACATCACGCATTGTGATGCATGCCAAAGAATGGGGAAACCCACTCATACAAATGAAATGCCATTGTAGCCTCAATTGGTTTTAGAGCCATTTGAGAGGTGGGGACTTGATTTTGTAGGACATATTGATCCACCTTCTCAAGGAAATGTGCATATTCTAGTATGCACTGATTACTTGACAAAGTGGGTAGAGGTGCGTGCTTTCAAACATGCTCATGAAGAGAAGGTCGTTGATTTATTATATACTCAGATTTTTTAGAGATTTGGAGCTCCCCAGTATATCACCACAGACCAAGGACCCCAATTTGCATCTAAAGTCATTGAGGTATTTACAAAATTATATGAAATCAAACTTAGAAAATAATCACCTTATCACCCACAAGCAAATGACTAGGTTGAGGTAACAAATAGAGAACTAGAACGAATCTTAACAAAAATAGTAGCTTTTCATAGGAAGAACTAGCTAGATAAATTACCTGAAGCAATATGGGCTTACAATACTACTTGGAAATCCACTACTGGATTCACACCTTATGAACTAGTCTTTGGTAAAAAGCCCCTCTTACCTATTGAATTTGAGCTACTAACACTATGCACAACATTGGAAATTGAAATTGAATTGTTATAGGCACAGACAGACATGATTGTACAGTTGAATGCATTGGATGAACTTAGGTTGGATGCTCTGCACCAAACTAAAGTAATTCAGGAGCAGAGGAAATTGTGGCATGACAGCCACATTCAACAGAGGAAACTTTAACAAGGAGATTAGGATTTATTGTTTGATTCTTGCTATGAGGACTTCCTTGGAAAGCTGAGAACTAGATGGCTTGGACCTTACTGGATTGAGGAGGTATTTAACAATGGAGCAGTTAATTTATCTCCTATTGATGGGTCACAGAGAACGTTGGTAGTGAATGGACATCGCCTCAGGGTGTACCATACACCTTTGACTAAAGAGGAATTCTTGCAGTAGCTTGACAGTTTGGACACACAACAGGTGGAAGAAATTTCCTCTTCCACTTCAAAACAATCAGCATGATCATGGATTTCAAGAAAAAAATAGAAAAATACAAAAAAATCAGAAAAAGCAAAAAATAAAAAGATGAATAAATTTTGATTATGAATTCCTTCACGGGCATGATTTCATGGAAATCATGAATTCCTTCATGGGCATAGTCAGAATCAAGAAAAAAAAAGAGATAAAAGGAGAGGTAAAATAAAAAAAAAAAGAGAAAAATAAATAACTCAGTAGTGAAAAACTTTTCTAAGGCACTACTGGGTTGGTATGCATGAAAACCAATTTTCTGGCATGCATAACCTTGAAAATTTTTGAACCATCATTGTACAAATTCACCAACTACACTTGTTTTGAAATGTTGCAGAAAATCCTAGCAGAACATCAACAGAAGCAGTCATATTTCAAAAACTTGCATTAACTTGTTTTAATCAGGTATATATTTCTTACATTTCTTCATTGTAAATGATTGGTATATAGTATATAAAAATTAACCATTAAAATAAAAGGTATCCATAAGAGTTGGCATACTTAAAACATGTTTTGAGAATGAGAATATTGATTTCTGCCTAATCTTCGGAATAAGAATGCCAAAAACAATGTCTGCTATCTTCTTCAGACTAATTGTTGTATTGTCTTCGGATTGAAATTGTCTTCGGAATGACAGTAGAATGATTGTTGCACCTTCTCTTCGAAATGAAGCTTTGTCTTCAAAATGATGATTTTTCTTGAGAATGAAGCTTTGTCTTCGAAATGAAGATTTATCTTCGAAAAGAGGATTTATCTTCGAAATGAAGACTTGTCTTCGAAATGAAGTCATAATCTTCGAAATGAAGACTTGTCTTCGGAATGAAGTCATAATATTCGGAATGAAGTTTTGTTTTTGCAATAGATCATAATCTTCGAAAAGAGCATTCAATATAATATCTCCACGTGGCGTCCAAGGAAGAAAATAAATACGATCAAGTAAAAATTCTTTTGATAGTATACGATAAAGGAACATGTGTCAGTCAAAATGTGGTTTGTTTTTGCACCCATTTGGAAAATACCAAAATCACAGAGGATGTGACCAACTGTATGCCACCAATTTTTGATGCTAATAAACATGCACGTGAGAGTCTGCAAAAAAAACAAAAAAACTAAAAATGAGTAAGGTGGATCTAATGGCAAGGGCATCTGCGCAACCATTGATGGACATGTGTTTGAAGCAAAAATAGAAATGTGTGCCACTCTTCTTTCTAAAGACATATTTGCTAATGCAAAATGACTATGAGGTACAATGCTCAAATTACGGTTCATTCCAAAGAACAAAAATAGGGAAATTGAAAACTGGAACCAAACCCTGTAAAGTTGCAAACACCAAAAACCAGAGATCCAGTAGAGGAATAGCGGTAGAAGAGAGTAGTTTGTGAAAAACCAAGACAGGAAAATGGGGTGAAAAACAAGAATGGAACCAGCAGATACCACCCATCTCCGAGAAAATCTAGAAGTGGTGCAGATTTTTGAAGATGGAGGGCTTATGCCATTTTTGGATAAATTTAATGGGTCCTTTGAAGACTTGGCCGGCATGTTCGCCCACACATTCAGAAACAACCAGGCACACGTTAACGGCATGACTATTGAGGTAACCCCTAAAATTTTGAGTCAAATTATTGTGCTGCCATTAGAAGGTCTTCCAATTTCTAGGTTTGGCAAAAATACATTGGTAAATACAATTAATCAATTTTTGGAAGAAAACGATAGGGCACCAGAATATTTAACACATAATAACACATGCAAGGGGGTAAAAAAGGCCAGCCTGTAGGAACCCTGGGATGAAGTAGCCACATGGGTAATCAAATTTCTAACCTGTGAAGGGCAGTATGTATTGTTGTGAGGGCATCATATAAAATTTTTAAATCATCTCAGACATGGTAGGCAACAACCAGATGTTAGGGTAAATCTTCCCCTATCCCTGCACTTGGAATTAAAAAACATGACAAAAAGATATCAGGAAGGAAAAGGGAGTCTTCGCCACCATGGTCTCATCAAACTAGTTTGCCAGCACCATTTTAGAGGAATCCCTAGGAGCTTTGAGAGGTTTTACTCCACCTTAAATGATGTAATTTTTGGAGATGAGGATGAAGAGGAAGAAACAGATACTACTGATGTTGCTGCAGAAGAAGAAACAACTACTGTAGAAGATGTTGCTGAAGATATTACAGAAGATGAAATAGAAACTGCTATAGAAGTTGTTGCAAAAAAAGAAACACACCCAACAGCAACAACAGAACACCTTGCTCCAGAACCTTCAACTTCACAAGCAAAAAGGCAAAAGAAAAGAGGATCTAGAACTGGTAGCAAAACAAAAAAATAGAAGAAGGTCCATTTTTATGAAGTTGCAACTGATTTATTAGAATAGAGAAATGAAACACCTAGACCATCAGGGGAAGAAACAACAAGGGAAACAGAAGCATCTGAACTTGACACCACAACCCCTTTGGTCACCCGAAAATAGATAAAAAAGAAGTTTGCATCTGTAACTAGGATTTCTACAAGACTCCACTTGAGGGAAATGGCAGACCATGTCATAGAACAAGAAGATGGACAAAGCAGTCCAAATGTCACAAAGATACAACCAGCCCGTAAAAACTTCCCAGAATTCCCTGAATAAATAATTGAGGAAGAGGCTAGGCAGGATAATTTGGATGTGGCTACAATTCAACAAGCCACAAAAATAGTAGATGCAATTATAGATAGTTTCATAGAGCCTCATGAATAGGAGCAAACATATATTGCAGAGGAAGAACCAGCTGTTGAGCAGCCTGCTATAGCTGACTTGTCTGCATCTGATTTTGAAGTAGAAACAGAGGAGGAAGACATTGCAAAGTAACTGAGATCAGCAAGGAGTGTTTTCAAGACACAAACCATATGGATTGTAGAGAGAGAAAACATCATTGAGATGTAGGATAGAAAAATTGTAGAGTTACAGCAGGAAGTGGCAGAACTGAGAGAGAAGCTGTCACAGTCTGAAAAACAACCAATTGTATCCATTGATGAAGATGATTTGGCTCAATTGCTTGTAGATTTATTTAGGGTAGATGACTCTGTTGAGACAAACATAGGTGTTCAGTATTTAGAAGCACCCTTTCATTCTGAAGATGCTTTAGAATTAGCATAAAGCATAGCAAAAAACATTGGAGATGAGTCACCAGCACAAGAACAATCCAAGTAGTAGCATGAAATAGATCAAGTAAGTACTTCTATTGATGTCCCTATATTTCAAACTGTTACACCATCAGTAGAAGTAGCAGATAAGGGGGTGCAAGTAGAATTACTGTCTGATGACAACCCAATAGAAATAGCAGATAAGGGGGTACAGGTAGAATTATTGATAGATGAACAACTAGTGGAAGTGGCAAAAAAAGGGGTTCAAATAGATCTGCTACCTAGAATTCCACCTGTAGTCAGACCACCTAATACTGTGTCCTTAGAACAATACAATGCAAACATAACCAGATGGATGATTAGATATGAGAAGCTTGCCACTAAGACTAAAAAATTCAAATTAGAAGGAAAATAGCTAGAGGCCAAGGAAACAAAGATTTAGGCATTAAAAGAAAAGGTATCTGATTTATGTCAAATTGCTGATTTTTTAGTCCAATTCAGACGATCAGCCAGATTTTACAATCTTATTATGAAGGAGAAATACCTCAGATGGCACGTTATGAGGATTAGTTCAGGCCTTCCATATAAATTGGACACCACTACAGATTTCCTGGAAGCATACTTTGACAGCCCTATTGAGCTAAAAAATCTCCTGTGTGAACTATTTTTACATAGTTTCTTTATTCCAAAAGAAGTAGAGTTTCATCCACAGATCTACATTGAAGATGTTCAATTGAGGGCATTCATGTCCACATTGTAGAATCAGTTTTATTGGGACCAAGAAAAAAGGTGGAATAAGGAGATTGAAACAAGAGCTAAATTGTTAGTCAGAGCAATTCAGCCAAATCACCCCATTATCACAAGACAACACTTCACCATGATGAACAGGGATGATGTGAAGCAAATGTACTTGAAAAACTTGAGGGACTATGTGAACAGATTCCACAATTTTTGTAATGACAATTTTGTGCCAGCATTATCAGTCTGTAGAAATAGATGGGCTGAACTTTCCATGTCTTTGCAGAAAAGAGAACCCATTTCCCCCATCAACTTAGAATGGTCCGGAAGAAGGGCGGGAAGGAGTAATACAGATTGATTGAATTCATGCAACATAATTGGATAGGTCTCGGATTTAGGCCTCCAACCATCATCACTCCAGTCCCATTCTACTTTGAAGAAGATGCCCAACCTGATGAACAATTTGAAGAATGGCTCAGGGACCTTCAGAAGAATAGGGGATTTTATATATGCAAGAAGTTGTTCTACAGGTCATGGAATTTAACCATGGACATATGTGATTCCATAGCCCAATAGAATCCATGAGGACATGCATCAATATAAGTTGGGGGGAAAATGATGAGGCCTAGAAATGCCTCAATCATAACATGTTTTGAAAACTAAAATTGCCTATAAACTATTATGTTTAATCTAATATGATAGTTAAGTTAATTCAATATGCTGTGTATTAACTATTTGCATGATGAATGTATCTGAAATACTATATTCTAATTTTTATAGATTTTTGTATAAGTTTTATGTTGTTTTGTTATGACTTGCTAAATGAGATATGCTTAGATTAATAGCAGCATTTCACTAATCATGTTTGATATGTATCAAGCATTCATTTTACCTAAATCTGGCAAGAGTTCAAGAAAACTATTACTGTGCAGCAAAAACTGGGTTTTCCCATGTAAATTCTAGCCAACTGCCAATGAATGACAAGGCATAGAATTCACTTGTGGAAAGAGATGAAGACCATTGGAATATGATCTTGAGAAGTAACCCACATGAGAAATGTAGAGGAAATCATTGAAGGAGCCCACATTTGTTCATTCCGAAGTCTCTTCGAAATGAACAGATATCTTCGAAATGAGAAAACATAGTGTCTTCGAAATGAGCGGATCTTCGAAATGAGAACTACAGTATCTTCAGAATGAGCAAATCTTTGGAATGAGAACTATAGTATCTTTAGAATGAGTGGATCTTCAGAATGAGAACTGTAGTATCTTCGAAATGAGCGAATCTTCAGAATGAGAATTGCAGTATCTTCGAAGTGAGCCACTTATCTTAGGAATGAAAACAAAATGTGCTTTTTGAATTGTTGACCGAATTTTGACATTGGAAAAAGGGAAATAAATATTGAAAAGGGTAAGGGGAAATATCTCATATCTGACTTTGTTGTCCTTGCCGACCAAAGCCACCATTTATGAAAAGATCAAAGTGTGATCTTCTTCTAGGATAAAACTAGGAATTGTTGCAGCATAATAGGATTAGATATTTTTGAGATATTCTTAGCTTGTTAGTAAATATTAGGACATCTATAAATATGGCTCCCATTCAGGTTGAGCTAGTAGTAGAGAGTAAGGGGAATAGAATATAGAGAAAGCAAAAAGTAGAAAGTAGGCAATAATCAGAAAAGTGACTGTTACAGTCCTGTAATAGGTTTTTCAACAGAATCATTGTAATCATGTGTTTGAATCAATAAAGTGTATTGTTTCTATTTCATATTGCTTGTAAATGAGTGTGAGTAAGATCTAGAGAGAGAGAGACTCATACCTTCTTCTGGACAAAGAGGTTGGCCACTTCCAGACCTAGGAGGAGGACTAACAACAAGTTTTTATTATGATTTTGTTGCAGTAGAATGAGTTGTAGAACTTGTCATTTCATTCCTTTGTAAACAACTAATGATATTTACAATCTTAGCTTATTTTATGTTTTATGATTAATGATTGGGTTGTAATCCCCTCTTTCAGCAAAGCTTTCAATTTATTGCAGACTGTCATTTCCAGAATTTATTGTTTTCTATAATTTCCTACATTTTATGTTTTGCTGTCAACCCCTGCATAGAAGATTGATAACATTCTGTTACAGAGCCTTGACAGGGTTTCATTTCCATGTTAAAAGTAGGTTTTCATTGCTACAAAAGTAAATAGATTTCCTTTCTACAATTATAATCAGAATTTCAATTCTACAACTGTTATTTCTGCAACATAATTAGGTCTCATTCTGCAATTGTAATTAGGAATTCATTTCTATAGTTAATGATTAGTTTCTAATTCTGTAACTTAGATTAAGGTTTAATTCATGCAATTTAGATATAGTAATGTCCTAAAACCCCCACACAATTAGTTTCACCAATAAGACCTGTTGATCTATATTGACCTAAGTTATAACCCTATTCACACCTTCTTTCGTAGATAGCCTTGTACACAGCCCTGGATTGAAAAATTCATTGAGAATTAATGATGTGTATAACAACAACGCATCAGAAGGTACAACCATATTCAATCAAAAGGGTAGGCATCAAATCCATAGTACAAAATCAAGATGGATGATATTCAAGCTATACTAAATATTGAATCTCTTATCAATGGTCGACACTCCTTTTTTACCTAAAGTGGGTGGCTTATGGGTGCTAAGGCGCATAGACCATTGATTTCCATTCGATGACCCATGTTGAACCTTCCAAAGTGTGAAAGAATAAGAGGAGAAAATGGCCCCACTATAGCTAAGGTTGAACATGTCATAATCAATTGGAATTGAGAGGATCACTAGGGTGCAGTCTAGGAAGGCCTACCATTGGATGAAATAAATCCCACCTTATCTGGAACATGTGATAGCCATTCACAACTACAAAAGAAATATACCAAAATATAGTTAATGGAGTACTTGAAATTGGTCATCAAAGTTGAATTTTATGTCCTAATCTATCATAGTCATCCACATGGTAGTTGTAGTAGTTACTCACCACATGAGTAAGCCTACCCTGCTAACCAATTCTCGTTAGGGAGGCCATACCAGCTATGTTAGTGAG
This sequence comes from Wollemia nobilis, assembly GCA_028583015.1. Taxonomy (NCBI): domain Eukaryota; kingdom Viridiplantae; phylum Streptophyta; class Pinopsida; order Araucariales; family Araucariaceae; genus Wollemia; species Wollemia nobilis. The sequence goes on from JAQPPZ010001870.1 coordinate 4,253,774, forward strand.
CAAGATATACCAAATAATATCATGACACGAATTTAATAACATAACCACCTCAAAACTATAGAGATGTGATATGGAAGCAATAGCTTACCATATAAGTTCTCGAATATATCTAACATTAATGGCCCTTAATCCATAGACTTTGAGACTTATAGCTATAGGTGCAAAAATATTTTGGTTGGAGAATAGAAAGTAACTCATATATATTTTATGCAAAGTTTTAGAGGGGAAGGTCCCTTGATCCTAGCCTATAAATAGGCCTATAAATCTCATTGTAAAGGTTGTTGGAAATTTTGAGTTAGTTGTGTTGTCATTGATTTCAAGAGTCAGTATCAGGAATCAGTGCAGTACTTGGCAAAAGAAGGGTTAAAATATTCATATTTTAATCCCAAGAGTTCTGGTTTAAGATCTTCACACGATTGGTCAAAAATATGGTTAAATACCTTGAAGAAAAAGCCTAAAGGAAATAATATTATAATATTTATTATTATAATATTAAAGGTGGTCAGAAAAGGTCTAAGGGTGAAAGAGAAAAATACCTAGGCCCAATGGAAATAATATTATAATATTTTTATTATAATATTAAAGGTTAAATTAAAGCCTAAGGTAATTTATAAATAATTTATAATATTTATATTATAAATTAATTTATAAAAATAATATTATTAAAACCCAAAGTTGGGTTGGGCACAAATTTAATTTAAAATTTTATTTCCCCGCCGACGTTCGAAGGATAGAAGCATATGGTATAAATACCATAACATTTGTCTCACAAATGCAAGTCTTCGAATATATTAGAGCACATGTGATTATTGTGGAATACAAAAAAATTGTGAGCAAAACAAGACAAGAGAAAATTATTTTATCTACAGCCAAAACGTGAAGGTCAAAGTGACAAGGGCATAAAGGCTTAACACCAACCAAGAGATTGGTATAGTGGCAAGTTATTGACATGTAAGGCACAGGGTACATGGGAGGCCCGTGTTCAAGTCTTGGTGGCTACGAAGGGACAAAGACTTTTGGTGGCTTTGGTACTAGTGGAAGAGAGAAAGCACTCAAAGTGCTTTTTCCTCTCACGTGAGCACCTAGCTCATGCACTAGCTTGGCCGTGGATAGGGCACAGGTGACGGCTTGACCTGGGATCGAATCCCACCAAGGAGTGCAAAGGTACTTTATTTTTGTCATATGTGCATGTGATATAAAGTCGTATGTTGAGCGCCATCGAAGATATAAGGTGATTAAAAGGTTTTTTACCTTAATTAAATGTTGTGAATAATCTAGTTATTGTTTTAAAATGAATTGCATTATTTATGGATAAGATGTGTTAATTATTTTGAAATGCAATTTTAAGTTGGGAGATATAAGGTGGTTAATATATATTTTATTTTTGTATTAAGTTGAATATTGAGAAAGATTTAATCTAGATTAAAAGTGAATTGAATTTTTTTTGGAAAGGTGTGTTGATTATTTGATAATGCATTTTTGATTAGGGAGATATAAGGGAGTTATTTTGATTGTTTTATGCATTAAAATTTTGAAGTGGATTATTGTGAAATTAATTTAATTGAAACTTTTTTAGTTTGGAGATTATAATGTGTACTTGAGACTTGGTATTTGCGTATGGTGAAATAAATATTGAGGAGAATTTTGAGTTGAGATTTTGAGATAGATTATTGCTACCTAATCTTGGAATTGTCAAAGAGGTTTTGATTGTGATTAAGATAGGTTTTGAAAAAAAATATCCATCAAATAAAAAGGTATGGACACATCTTCCTTGTGAGTGAAATAGTGTTGGGTTGAATGTTGTGAAATGCTAAGTTGGAGTTTGTTTGATAAGCATTATTGGAAATATTTGAGTGTGCCTTCATGTACTGATTAAGGTTTGTGAAAATATCATGAGTATCATTGTTATGTGAATGTGGAATCATCTTGAGTCAAGGGTTGAGATTCATAGAGTGAGTTTGAAGGTGATTGAGTGATTTGTGAGTGTGAAATATATTGAGTCTCTTACCATTCTCTATATGTTTCTATGATTAAAAAGGATTCTGAGTGAAACTTGTTTGTGTGATTGAAGAGGTTTTCTAAAAGGATTGAGTTGAGTTGTGTATGCTAGTTTTGCAATTAATTTGAATAAAGTTTTTGTGAAAGCTTAAGGAAAAATTTGTGTGAGCTTTTGTGGAAGCTTAAAATAATATTTAAGGAAAGTATTGGTGAAGACTTGTTGAGCATATTTGTGCTAGATCGAAGGAAAATATTTAGTGCAGATTTGAGACAGAGATTGAGCAGATTTGTGCAGGGTAAAGGACAATATTTAGTACAAATATGAGATAGAGATAGAGCAGAGTAAGAGTAGGATTTGGAAGTGATAGAGCAAAGGATATTAATCTCCAGTGGATAGAGATCCATTATCCAGGGTAGTAAGGACAAAGATATTTTGAGTGAGGATAGAGTCTTCTATGGAAAGATATCCACAATCCAATGCAGCAAAGGCAGTAGTCTTCTAGAAAGATCATAATCCAGAGTAGAGGAGAAAGGGTTCTCCTATGGATAGAGATCCACAAACTTGATTAGGATATTTTTATCTCCTTTGGATAGAGGTCCATAAACATTGTAATAGGGAAGGATTCCCAAGAGATTTGTTGAGAAAATTTTAGTGAAATATTTTCTTCGTGGACATAGCCCACATTGGGTGAACCACGTTAAATCATGTCTCTCATGTGTGTGATGCTTACTACTTTAATATTTATGATGTTATCATATGGTTTGAAAAGAAAAAAGTTTTATCTTATATATTTCACCCCCCTCTTAGTATAAACACATGTTATTCAATTGGTATTAGAGCGGGTCTCTCCATGAAAGACTAACAACTTGGAGGAAGATCCATCAAAAACACACATGACTTCAGAGAATGAAGAAGATATCATGTTTGAAATAAAAGAGGAATTATTTGCTACTCTCAGGAACCTGGAAAAGGTTAGAAAGAAGAACTCAATTTTTAAGGATCAAATTCGAGAGGATGAAGAAGCAAATATAGAACTACTATAGAGTCTCACAGAAATCAAGATAAAGGTAGAAGAAGGAAAGAAAATTGAACAAGATATAATAGATATGTTAAGAGCAAGGGAAACAGAATGTGAAATATTGGAAGCAAAAATTGTTTCTCTAAGGAATGAAGTTGAAAAGACCAAGTTACAACAAGATATAAAGTTATGGAAATAGAAAGAGGAGTAACGATTTCATGAGGCAGAGACATAAAAAAAATATAAGCTTGTAACTCATACTCTAGAAAGAAAAGACAACAGGAAAGAAGAAGGCAAAGAGGAACCATGGACAAGAGTTAATCACAATAAAAGGAGAAGCACTCGACCATATTTTCCAAGACATTCAAATAGGTTACATAATATATTCCATGGCTATTGCTTTTCATGTAACAAATATGGTCATAGAGTTGTACATTGCACTGTTTATGTTAAAATGATGTTGATAGAAATTTTAATTCTTTTGCACCTCTTATGAACAATAATGTTATATGTTATAAGTACAATAATTTTGGACACAAGGCTAGATGGTGAAAAATGGTATTGCCTGAGTCAAGTAAAAAGAATACAACATCAACAAGTAGGAAAGAGAGAAAAGGGCATGAGAAAGCTAGATCAATGTTAGTACAAATAGCTCTTCATGTTCAGGATAAGGGAAAACAATGGTTTGTTGATAGTGGATGTTCTAGTCACATGACAGGAGATAAAAGTAAATTTCTTGTACTCAAATAACTTGATGGAGGATCATTAAGATTTGGTGATAATGGATCAACAAAAAATTGTGGGAAAAGAACTCTGAGTTTGGATAATGGGAAAAAAAAAATAGAGAATGTATTATATGTCAAGGGGTTGAGGCACAATCTATTAAGTGTGAGCCAAATTTGTGATCAAGGGCACATGGTTACTTTTCATACAAGTAGGTGTGATATTAGGAAGTCTAAAACTGGAAAACTTATTGTAAATGCAAATAGAACTACAAAAAAACTCTACATGTTAAGTGAGATTAAAAGGGAAAAGTGTTTTCTATCACAAGAAAATGAGAGTTGGTTGTGGCATAGAAGAATGGGTCATTTAAAATTTGATAACATAATTAACATAAGCAACAAGTAGGCTATCCAATATTTACCAAAGCTAAAAAGACCACAAAACACTAAAGAACATGCACTTATACTAAGAGGGGGGTGAAAAATATAAGATAAAATTTTTGCTTTTCAATCCATATGATACCATCAATAATATTAAAGTAGTAAATATCACACAAAGCATCATACACATGAGAGACATGATTTAATGTGGTTCACCCAATGTGGGCTACTCCACAGAGAAAATATTCCTTATAAAATTTTATCAAATAAATTACCTTGAGAATCCTTTACCTATTATAATGTTTATGGACTTCTATCCAAAGGAGACACCAATCCCATAATCAAGTTTGTGGATCTCTATCCATAGAACTCCTTCTCCTTTGCTCTGGCTAGTGATCTTCTAGAAGAACTGCTACCTCCACTACACTGGCTTATGGATCTCTATCCACTGAAGACTCTTACCCTCACTCAGAAGACCTATCTTAATTGCCCTAGATAATGGACCTCTATCCACTGGAGACTATTGTCCTCTATACTCTATCACCTCTAAATATTTCTCTTAGCTCTATCTCAAATCTGTACTAAACATAGTCCTTCGATCTAGCACAAATTTGCTCAAACTCTATCTCTGATCTGTACTAAACACAGTACTTTGGTCTGGCACAAATCTTCTCAATATTTATCTCTAATCTAGCACAACCCTATCCTCAAATCTGCACCAAAATCTATCCTCAAATATATCCTCAACCCTTAACACAAAGCTTGACTCAATCACAAATCAAATCTTCTAGATCTGCTCCAAAATTTAACTCAAGGTTTGAACAAATCAATCAATCAACCCTACTTACAAGTCTTCTCAAAGAATTGTCTCAAATCTGTTCAACAAGTCCTCACTAGAACTTGTCCAATATTCCCAACAAGTCTTCACCAAGACTTATCTAAAATATGTATTGTAAGCTTCCATAAAAGCTTACTCCACTCAACCAATCACTCAATTTTTGTCAAAAATGCTTATCAAACAATCTCACATAACAATGATACTCATGATATTTCACAAACCCTAGTTCAAGCATAAGCTTACTTTAATATTTCCAATATTGCTTTTCAAACAAGGTTTCTAACATCAAATCTTATTCCAAAAAACCAAACTCAACAATGCTTATCCAATAGGTTTGAGGTGTAGACCAATTGGTTCATCCAAACCCCATAAGGGGGGTGGAGGTCCAAGGTTCAAATCTCGAGCCTCGTCGGACTGGGCGCTTGTCCCTTTCCTGGTGCTTTCAGTGACATAAAAGGGTTAAAATGATTGTGGCATGGCTGTTATAGGGACGGACTGTACGAAGATCTATGTGGTGGCTTCCAGGGCAAACAATGCAAAATACTGTGGTAGACATAAAAAGCTGGATAGCCAACCCAGATTTGTGGCGGCTACCGATTCCACCATGTAAAAAAAAAAAAAACAATGCTTATCCAACAATCCTTTTCACTCCAACTTAGCATTCACAACATCTAACAATCACTCACAAGGAAGATACCCCCATACATTTTGTTTGATGAATAATTGACCTTAAAAATCTATCTCAATCACAATTACTCTTTTTTCCAATCTCAAGGGTTAGGTAGCAAAAACCTTCTCAAAAATTCTTTCAATAATTTCCTCACAAATTATTCTCACCTTACAAAACACTAGATCTCAATTACACCTTACTACTTTCAAATATTAAACACAATAAGACTTTATTTTAAAATAACATTTAAAAACCTCTAAAGCCTTTTTACTCCATTCAAAACTTAATCACCAAAATCACAATATCATGAACCTTATATCTCCCTAAAATCTCATGCCAAGCAAAACTTAGGACAAAAATTAAATTTAAAAATTTAAATACCTTTTGCTCTTGTTGGGAATCGAACCCACGTTGTACTGCCACTAGTGCCCTAGCCATGGCTTCAACTGCCGCATGAGCTAGGTGCTCACCTTGGAAGCAATTAGCGCCTCATGCGCTATATACTTCCCTTTGGCACCTAAATAAAAAATGAACACATTGCTTCCTTTGGCACCTAAAACAAAAATCTTCACCAAAAACTACCATCGAGATTCGATCGTGGATCCTCCCTCTTTCGAAAGCCCTAAGTCATAGTCACTTGCCACTAGGCCAACCAACCGGTTGGTTATGAGGCTTAGAGCCTCACCAATATTGTCCCTTCACTGGCGCAAACAAGAGAAAAACCTTTTATCTTCTTCCTCGCATGAAAATCATAGAAATTGTAGGCTTAGTGTTATTCGAACGAAGGTAATTTCTTTACCACCAAGGCACATGGTATTTATACCATTGTGCCACCACCATATTAGACGTCGACGGAGGAATTAATTCATGATGTCGGTGCATTTATTTTTGCCCTCATAACCCTAACTTTAGGGTTAATTAAATTAGATTATAATTTAATTAATAATAAAATTATTATAATTAATTTATAATTAATTTAATAACTATAAAGATAATCAAATTAATTTATAATGAAATTATTAAAATTAATTTATAATTAATTTAATTTCTTTAGGTCTTACCATTAGACCTTTAATATTATAAAAAAATATTAAATATTATTTTCTTGGGCCGTCATATTTATCCTGTAGACCTTATATGATCACCTTATTATTTTTGAAACTGACTCTTGACATCCTTCCTTTCGCACTGTTCACTGAAACTGACTCTTGACATCAATGACAATAAATCTTGCTCATATTTCCAATAAACACAATTTATTCACAATGTCAGCATGGGAAGCAAACTAGAACAAGCTTCAAGTCAAAAGGATTTATGTCATCTGAGCCATTGAAGCTAGTGCACACTGACCTATGTGTTCCTACAAGGAAAAAGAGTTTACAAGGTGAAAGTTACTTTATATTATTTACAGATGATTATTACAAAATGATTTGGATAGTCTTCCTAAAAGAAAATTTAGAAGCTCTTGAGAAGTTTAAAGCTTTTAAAGAGTTAGTGGAAAATGAAATGAGGAAAAGGATTAAGAGTTTAAGGTCATACAGAGGAGGAGAATTTACCTCAAATGAATTTATAGACTTTTGTGAACAACATGGTATCAAGAGAGAATATTCAGCAACAAGAACTCCTCAACAAAATGGGGTAGTTGAAAGAAAAAACATGACAGTTGAGAATATGGCCAGAGCCATGTTAAATGAGTCTAAGATTTTAGATGGTTTTTGGAAATAAGCGGTACATACAACAACATATATCATAAATAGAGCTCAAGTAAGAGTAAACCATCACAAAAATCCATATGAGCTCTCGAAAGGAAGACCAACTACTGTAAAGTACTTTAGAATTTTTGGAAGCAAATGTTACATAAGATGAGAAGAAAATAATTTGGGTAGGTTTGAACCGAGATGTGATGAGGGTATCTTCCTTGGCTATTCCACTAAGAGAAAAGACTATAGATGTTATAACAAAAGGACATGTACTATTATAGAAATTATAACTATAATAGTTGATGAGAAGATAGGATCAAAAGAACCAGTTCAAGAAATTGTGTATCAAGAAGATGAAAGTTGTCAAGAAGAGTTATGTGAAGAATTAGAGGAAGAAGACGAAACACAAAGACAATTTCCTAAGAATCCATCTAGGTATGTAAAGAAAAATCATCCAAGGGATAAAATCATTGGGAATCCAGATGAGAGATAGACAAGGAGAAGGATAATAGCATCAAATCAACAAGCAAATTTCTTCTTGTTATCTAAAGTTGAGCTAAAATATTTCAATGAGGTAAGTGAAGATGAATTTTTGATTAAGGCAATGAATGAAGAACTAGATCAGATAGGGAAAATTAAGACTTGGGAACTTTTCCCACGTCCAAAGGACAAGAATATGATTGGCACTAAATGGGTATTTAGAAATAAATTAAATGAAGATGGTCAGGTAGTCAGAAATAAAGCAAGATTAGTATGTAAAGGTTATGCATAGGTAGAGGGAATTGAATTTTATGAGTCATTTTATCTAGTTGCAAGACTTGAAGCTATCAAAATGTTCTTAGCCTTCTCAATTTTCAAAAACTTCAAAGTATATCAGATGGATGTTAAATCAGCCTTTCTAAATGGTGTTCTAGAAGAAGAGGTTTACATTGAGCCACCAGAAGGATTCAAATTGAATGATAAACCAGACTATGTATGTAGATTGAAGAAAGCACTTTATGGACTAAATCAAGCTCCTAGAGCTTGGTACTCAAGATTGTATAAGTACCTACAGGAACAGGGTTTCTTTAGGAAAGGAATAGTGGACAATAACTTATACATCAAAAATTAAGGTAATGCCTTACTAATTGTGGTTGTTTATGTGGATGATATTATTTTTGGAGGTAACAATGATAAGATGTATCAAAATTTTACAAAGAGCATGTAGAATGAATTTGAGATGTCAATGCTTGGTGAGTTGTCCTTCTTTCTTGGACTTCAGATTTCACAATCAGAGAAAGGAGTATTTATTTCACAAACCAAGTATATAAAAGAGATGCTAAATAAATTCAAGCTAGAAGAGTGTAAACCAGTGAATACCACGATGGTTACAGGATGCAAGTTAAGTAAATATGATAAATATTCGAAGGCAAATAAGAAATATACAGATCTATGATTGGCAGCTTACTGTATGTCACAACTACAAGAACAGATATCATGTAGGTAGTGGGATTAGTGGTAAGGTTTCAAAGAACATCCAAGGAGAAACATGTAGTAGCAGTAAAGAGAATTCTTAGATATCTAAAAGAGACTATGGATTTTGGGCTCTGGTATCCTAAAAGTGATAGTTTCACTCTCACAGCTTATACAAATGCAAATTGGGTTGGTAGCATTGATGATAGAAAAAGCACAAGTGGAGGAGTATTCTTTCTTGGAGACTATTTAGTCTCTTGGTTAAGCAAAAAATAGGCATCAGTATCCTTATCAACAATAGAGGTAGAGTATATAGCAGAAGTTGCTTGTTGTACAAAGATATTATGGATGAAGTAAACTTTAGAGGACTTCAAGATAAAGCATGATCACCCTATTCTCATACCGTGTGATAATAAAAGTGCTATAAGTATCTCAAAGAATTCGATGATTCATTCTAGGACCAAGCACATTCTGATCAAATATTATTTTCTGAGAGAGCATGTGACAGATAAGTAGGTCAGGTTGGAATATGTTACTACAAAGGAGTAGATTGCAGACATCTTCACTAAGCCACTTCCAAGAGAGACTTTTGAGTATCTTCAAAGAAAATTAGGAGTATTTTTACTCCCACCCCAAAATTAACCACCTCAAGAGAGGAGGTGGGCAAGGGGCTAAGCTAAGAGTATCATTCTTATCCCCAAGCCCCAAAGGTGGACCTTTGCCATTGATGACAAAGGGGGAGAGCATTCAGTCAGGGGAAGCAGTTTCTCAGGGGGAGGAATTTTGAAAAAAGGAATGGTTACAAAAAAAAGGGTCGCCATCAATGACAAATGGGTATATTGTTGGAAATTTTGAGTTAGTTGTGTTGTCATTGATATCAAGAGTCAGTATCAGGAATCAGTGCAGGACTTGACAAAATAAGGGTTTAAATATTTAAACTTTAAGCCCAAGAGATTTGGTTTAAGAGCTTCACATGATTGGTCAAAAGAATAGTTAAATACCCTAAAGAAAAGACCTAAAGGAAATAATATTATAATATTTATTATTATAATATTAAAGGCGGTCAAAAAAGGTCTAAGGGTGAAAGAGAAAATACCTAGGCCCAATGGAAATAATATTATAATATTTTTATTATAATATTAAAGGTTAAATTAAAGCCTAAGGTAATTTATAAATAATTTATAATATTTATATTATAAATTAATTTATAAAAATAATATTATTAAAACCCAAAGTTGGGTTGGGCACAAATTTAATTTAAACTTTTATTCCCTCGTCGACGTTCAAAGGATAGAAGCATATGGTATAAATACCATAATATTTGTCTCACAAATGCAAGTCTTCGAATATATTAGAGCACATGTGATTATTGTGGAATGCACAAAATTCTTGAGCAAAACAAGACATGAGGAAATTATTTTATTTGCAGCTAAAACGTGAAGGTCAAAGTGACAAAGGCATAAAGGCTTAGCACCAACCAAGCGGTTGGGCTAGTGGCAAGTTGTTGGCGTGTAAGGCACAGGGTACACAGGAGACCTGCATTCGAGTTTTTGCAGCTACGAAGGGACAAAGGCTGTTGATGGCTTTGGTGCTGGTGGAAGAGATAAAGTGCTCAAAGTGCTTTTGCCTCTCATGTGAGCACCTAGCTCATGTGACAGCTTGGTCGTGGCTAGGGCGCAGGCGGTGGATTGACCTGGGATCGAATCCCATCGAGGAGTGCAAAGGTAATTTATTTTTGTCATATGTGCATGTGGTCTAAAGTCGTATGTTGAGGGTCTTGGGAGATATAAGGTGATTAAAAGGTTTTTATTTTAATTAAAGGTTGTGAAGAATTTAGTTATTGTTTTAAAGTGAATTGCATTATTTATGGATAAGAGGTATTAATTATTTTGAAATGCAAGTTTAAGTTGAGAGATATAAGGTGGTTAAGATATATTTTATTTTTGTCTTAAGTTGAAGATTGAGAAATATTTAATTTGGCTTAAAAGTGAATTGAATTATTTCTGGAAAGGTGTGTTTATTATTTGATAATGCATTTTTGAGTAGGGAGATATAAGGGAGTTAGTTTAATTGTTTTATGCATTAAAATTTTGAAGTGTATTATTGTGAAATTAAGTTGATTGAACCTTTGGTAGTTTTGAGATTATAAGGTGTACTTGAGACTTGGTATTTGTGTATGGTGAAATAAATATTGAGGAGAATTTTGAGTTGAGATTTTGAGATAGATTGTTGCTACCTAACCTTGGAATTGGAAAAGAGGTTTTGATTGTGATTAAGACAGGTTTTGAAGACATATCTCCATCAAAGTAAAAGGTATGGACACATATTCCTTGTGAGTGAAATAGTGTTGGGTTGAATGTTGTGAAATGCTAAGTTGGAGTTTGTTTGGTAAGCATTATTGAAAATATTTGAGCGTGCCTTCATGTACTGATTAAGATTTGTGAAAATATCATGAGTATCATTGTTACGTGAATGTCAAATCATCTTGAGTCAAGGGTTGAGATTCATAGAGTGAGTTTTAAGGTGATTGAGTGATTAGTGAGTGTGAAACATATTGAGTCTCTTACCATTCTCTATATGTTTCTATGATTAAAAATGATTCTGAGTGAAACTTGTTTGTGTGATTGAAGAGGTTTTTTGAAAGGATTGAGTTGAGTTGTGTATGCTAGTTTTGCAATTGATAGAATATTTTTTTTGTGAAATATTAAGGACAGATTTATGTGAGATTTTGTGGAAGCTTACAATAAGATTTAACGCAATTATTGGTGAATAATTGTTGAGCATATTTGTGCTAGACTGAAGGACAATGTTTAGTGCAGATTTGAGACAGAGATTGAGCATATTTGTGCAGGATAGAGGATAGTGTTTAGTACAGATCTGAGATAGAGATAAAGCAAAATAAGAGTAGGCTTTGGAGGTGATAGAGTAGAGGACAGTAGTCTCCAGTGGATAGAGATCCATTAGCTAGGGAAATGAGGACATATATCTTTTGAATGAGGATAGAGTCTTCTGTGGAAAGAGATCCACAAGCCAATGCAATGGAGGCAAGAGTCTTCTAGAAATATCATCATCTAGAGTAGAGGATAAAGGGTTCTCCTGTGGATAGAGATCCATAAAATTTATTAGGATATTGGTATATCCTTTGGAGAGAGGTCCACAAACATTATAACAGGGACAGATTCCCAAGAGATTTGTTGAGAAAATTTTAGTGAAAGATTTTCTCCGTGGATGTAGCCCACATTGGGTGAACCACGTTAAATAATGTCTCTCATGTGTGTGATGCTTTGTGTGATGCTTACTACTTTAATATTGTTGATGTTATCATATGGTTTGAAAGGATATATTTTTTTATCTTATATTGTTCACCCCTCCTCTTAGTATAAACACATATTCTTCAAAGGCATGGGAGCTACTTACTTGTGCATCATATCTAGCATTGTAAGATCTTCCTTTCACCTTATTATTTGTATTATTGGGACTCAAACCTTAAGACACATTCTGAGCATTGATCCTCTTTAGTTTGTATGCCTTGTAATTATTTTTTGCATGAATGTAAACTATGATTAAATTTTTCCTATCCTACTTCTTTAGTGCATTCTCAAATTTGGGTTATGTATGATGGAGTGTGTTCAAATCCTACATAATAGACTATGGTAAATGTGTTTATTTCTAACTTTTTTATGTATTTATGAGGGAAACATTGATCTTGGTGCATCACCCTCATAGATTAGGTTTTACTTCCCTATAAATTTACTTTCTTGCAGAATTAATTTCCTATTTTTATGCTTTTTTTTATGTTATTTCTTTTCCTTTTCTTTCCTTACCTATAAGAAAAACATACTTGAGCTTACGAGGTATAAAAGGTACTTGAATATCAAATTCAAAGAGGATATGACCTCTACAAAAAACCCTTGAGGTTTTCTTGTAGGAATTCCATTCACTCATGGAGCTTCTTATTATGTCTCTCTACATGAGGCACATATGTTTGAGGAATGTCGAGCCACTGCCCCAACTAGCCAGGACATTCTAAGATAACAATAGATTACAAGACATATTGGGATGTATTGTATATTTATAATACTCATCATAATCCTTAGTTTAGTCCCTATCCTCATCAAAATCCTACTCTTATTTCTTATTGGTCAAAATTTCAATTAGGACATTTTTATCATTACGAAGAGATAAAGGATGAATAATATAATTTGTGTAAGGAATGGAATCATACAAATCCTCTTATATTTCTAGAATTTTCTTCTTAGACCTAGTAGTCATTTAAAATCCCTTGGAAGAAGCATGAGGGGTCGTAGGGAAAAGTAAAAAAAAATTCTCAAAGGCAACTAGGGATTTTGACAAAGTTTCTATCCTCAAGTAAGCAAACTTCCAAAATATCTTATAATAGAACATAAAAATATGTAAAATTATCCCTAAGAGAAAAATAAAATCTATGGTAAGACCACCTAACTTACAAAAAAATGTAGCAACAAACATAGAACCTATCATAGCAAACCAACGATAACCTAGGGGCTAAAACTAATCAAAATAATTACTACAAGATATAGTAAAATTATTAAACCAAGATAGTAAAGCAACAACAATGCAATAAAAAAGGTAAAACTATTTTTATCTAAGTAAAAATTGAAATATGATATTCATAAGCTTACTACACTTAAATCATCAAAAAAAGTATAGGCAAAGCTAAATCGTAATGCAGTAAAATAAAAATACTTGACACCTAGGTCATGGAGAGAGAGAGAGAGAGAGAGAGAGAGAGAGAGAGAGAGAGAGAGAGAGAGAGAGAGAGAGAGAGAGAGAGAGAGAGAGAGAGAGAGAGAGAGAGAGAGAGAGAGAGAGAGAGAGAGAGAGAGAGAGAGAGAGAGAGAGAGAGAGAGAGAGAGAGAGAGAGAGAGAGAGAGAGAGAGAGAGAGAGAGAGAGAGAGAGAGAGAGAGAGAGAGAGAGAGAGAGAGAGAGAGAGAGAGAGAGAGAGAGAGAGAGAGAGAGAGAGAGAGAGAGAGAGAGAGAGAGAGAGAGAGAGAGAGAGAGAGAGAGAGAGAGAGAGAGAGAGAGAGAGAGAGAGAGAGAGAGAGAGAGAGAGAGAGAGAGAGAGAGAGAGAGAGAGAGAGAGAGAGAGAGAGAGAGAGAGAGAGAGAGAGAGAGAGAGAGAGAGAGAGAGAGAGAGAGAGAGAGAGAGTAATATTAGCAGTAATAATCAATGATAAGTGAATGTATGGTGAGTGAATAATAAAGCAAAATGGGTTTTTATATTAAAAAAAAGGGTGACTGAATAATAAAAACATGCTAGATTGTGATCATACTTTAAAAGTCCTAAAAAAATATCAATGACCATGATTGCTACATAAAGTGGTGATCATGGAGCAATTTATCTTAAGGATGATGCTTTAGGGAACGCATATAAAAATATATCTTAATCATGAATCTATCCTTATAAATTTTTGATAAAGTTAATAAGCAAAAATGACCAATAGAGGTCACAAAAAGGTGATTACTAGGTGAAGAAAGGGAATAAAAACCATTGCTTGTAGTCATCCTACCCAAAGACTAATAAAGTTAACCCACCCCTATTTCATATGTAGGAGGATGGGACTCTTACCACCTGCAAAGTTAGTTGTTAGTGCTCATTTAACAAATATAATGAACAAATATAGGTAACCTTTTCAAGGTAAAGTCTAGGAACATAACCTATATAGTTTGTCCTCTTTAGAAAATGTCATACTATTGTTGAAACCCTTGAAAATTGAGAAAATATATATGGTCAAAGATTCATGAAATCCAAAACATTATGATAAAAAAATTAAAGCACTTTAGTGATATGATCCTAAAACATTCTATATTTAGCATAGGAATTATAGACATGATTCCAGTACCTACTTAAAGCTATGCAAATTTTGTTATAAACAAATAAATGATCCTAATTTTAACATTGAAAAAATAAATAATGATAAGATCAAATTTTGTTATGAAAATATTAGGGGCTTCTAGAATAAATCTAATCATCCTCTCAATTAGAGGTCAGGTATATATAACAACCTATTCCTCAACCATGAACAAGTTCCCAATTATAATCAATAACAAGGAGATAATCATAGTCAAGGTCAAGGGTCCAACCAAGGGATCATTAAAAAGATCAAAATCAATAATACAATCCGATTTAGGGAAACCAAGGGTATAACCAAAGAGGGTGTCAGAGCAACTAGAATTAAAATGCTACTCATACCTAAAACCAAAATCCTAGATCCAAAAATTTCTAAATTACTTCTCAAGTCAATTAAGTCTTTGTCCAACTTGGACCAAATAAAAAATACATTTCTAGTAAACCAAATGTAATGCATTATGTTAGTATTTTGGAGATGAAAAATGAAACCATTGCATATTTGAACAACATATTGCTTCTATTACTAGAAGTGCTCCCTAATATAAAAAGAAAAAACCTTCCAAGGATGAAAAGAGAATAAGGAAAAAGCTAAAGAACCTATTTAGAAAATAATTAATCCAAACATAAGTGATAAAATTCCAAACCCTCTTTTGGTCATCTTGGAACCTTCTACAGACATGAATGTGTTAATTAATGCAAATAATATTTGTGGGAAGGCCTCAACAAAGACTATAGATCCTATCATCCCTAAAACCATTATAAGACCATGATAACCACTTAAAGTGATTATCTTAACTCTCATAAATTCAAAATATAGGACCCTAGTCATCCTAAATAATTGTTGCTTAAAGTAATCATGAATAATATAAAAGCATGGGATATTATAGAAGAGTTGTGCACAACCTTTTTAAGGTACCATACTTGTAATTACTTAGGATATCTCCTTATATGAAAATGATTAAGAGAAATACTAGATGATATGGAGATACCTTGAACTAGTATTTTCATCATCATGACCACTATTCCAAGGTCTTATGAAGTGCACTATATTCAATCACACAAAGAAAATATTTGTATTGATGCACATGCTAGCCTTGATTTGATTACGAAAATTTTCTACAAAAAATAGAATTACTATTGATTATTTGGAAATGGATGATGATATACCATTAATGATTACAATACTATATAGTACTATGGTCATTTATAGAAATTTGGTTAATGAAGGCATTGATTCATGTGTTATGTCATTGTTGTTGTTAGATAAGCTAAATATACCTAAAGAAAATATCTTTTCCACTAGAAACCATTGCTATGATTATAATGTATGACCACAATATCCAATGGGTTGCATTTAGCTTCCAATTAAATTTAGGCCTAAAAGAGTAAGAGTTGAGTTTATGGTGTTTGATTTAAGACCAACTATAATTTGGTAGACCTTGAACTAGTAATAAGAGATCCATAACTTCCTCTGCTTGTTAAGTAGTTAAGTTTGCTTATGATGATAAAGTGTTCATTATAGGAGACTTATATTCTTGGGGGATCTATCCCTTAAATCATTAAATTTTCTTTATAACTTCCATGAATGAGACATAGAAAGTTTCAATCTACAAATATGAGCAACAATGGACTTATAGAAGGAAGTTATATAAGGGACACCCAAACTTTCATCCATAATGTACCCAAGATAGGGATGAGTGAGAATATTATGAATCTGATGTGGATGTTATTATACCCCATCCTTAAAAGGTAGTTGACAAGCTTCCATCATTGTTGAAACCTAAAAATAAGGAAGATCTAGTCTTATTCTATCAATGGTTAACCAAGTTACATAAAGCTAATGATGATACTAAGCTAAACCAAGTAATCTTACGTGTTTACAGTGACAACATGAGGGATGAAATTCATAGTGAAGTTGATAATAATTTTAATATTAAAACATGGAATGCTCTCTTTACTAATAATATTTTTGATGTTGGGGTGGGGTACTATCAAGTAGATTCAATATAAGTTCCTATTTAAGTGATGATGGATATTATATTTATGTAAAGATTTGTGAAATTGTTGTTAGAGATAGAAATAATTTATTTGCTTTCTTTAAGATTAGAAATGATGAATTCTATGTCTATAAAACAAATCTAGATAAGTATATAAATGTTACTATTTTTTTTATTTCTAAAACAAAATATTCAAACATTCTAAATGAAACACAAATTGTCCTTTTACCCGATTACTTAAAAAAATAGAAATTTATTAATCATAATATTATTATGAAGATAGTCTTGTTTGTTGTTCTGCTATTGATAAACAAATTCCTGCATTGTTTCTAACTACTCTATGCCAAATCCCAATATTAGCTCATCAACTAGAAGAATTTATCCAACAGAATTATGATTGCCATATAAAAGTGGTGGTTATGGCTAATACAATATTTCCTATACTTTTTGAGGCTATTATTGCTAAATTAATAGTCCTTAAGGATTTTCCAAGTTGTAAAACCTTGTGCCTAAATTCTTTGATAAATGTGACCAATTTTTTTATCCAACCAAGGTTATATCTTAATGTGGCAAATGCTTTTTCCTCTAATCTTTAGGGGACAATGAATGCATAGGCATTTATGTGTATCTCAGATACCCTTTTCCATACCTAGAGATATTCTCTTGCTTAGACAAATTGTGGGACAAGTGGCTTGACCACTTAGAGGATCCCATAACCTTTATCTATCTATATATTTAACTAAAGCAAGTTTCTCTCGAGATAAAATTATAGGTTGTTATGGATACCTTAATGAAGAACTAAAAATATTTATAACCATATCCTAGTCCTTACCTTTCATAATATTTAGTCACATGCTTAAATCCTCTCTCATCATAAAGGCAAGGGGCACATGGTTGAATCTATACTCAAATTTCTAGACAATATTATCTTCATCCCTACTATACCTAATATTAAAATCATTATTAAGTTTTTTTATACAAGAAAGGAAATAATCCCCTAAAAATATCATAAGAAAGGGTTTCTCAAAACCCCTAATCCTAAGTGAGGGAGTTATAACTGGTTTGATTATGTTTTCTAGGTTGATATCAATTCTAAACTAGAGATATTCCTCCTACTCTGCATCACTTTGAGGAATGCAATGCCATGAGTGCTAAAACTACTACAAACATTGATATTTGATTCCTTGAGCAACCATGCATAGTTAAAATTAGGGTTAGTCTATCTAAGGAAGAACATGATATATTTATTGCTCTAATTATAGAGTTTAAATATGTATTTGCCTAGGAATATTCTGACATGTCCAAAACAAATGATAATCTTGTCATCTAAAAATTTATTATTTATGAGGATGCAACTCTCACTTGAAAAAAGAAAAGGAGGTTCTCTCATCTCATTCAATACTTGTGCAATATTAAAACTTAAAAGTTGTTAAATGCTAATTTTATCATACCTGTTGATTATTTACGATGGGTGTATAACATCATTCATATGAAAAAGATAAAATAATGTTATCCAAACTTGCTATGATTTTAGAAAGATTAAGTTAGCCTATCCTAAGGAAAAAATTTCATTTACTTTCCATTGATGCTATTGTCAATTGTACTACACTACTTGAAATGTTGTCCATTATGGATGGCTATTCAAGGTATAACCAAATATGAATAACCCTTGAGGATTTGACTAAAAATATTTTAATATACCCTAGGTCAAATTTTGGTATGTTGGCATTCCTTTTGGATTAGAAACAGTGGATCTACTAATCAATGGGCTAAAAACCATCTTCTATAATTTAACTAGGAAGATAATTGAGTCTTACATTAATGATCGATTGGGCAAGTCAAAGAAATGGATTGATCACCCCACTAACCTTAATTTCATATTTGAGTAATAATTTCATTATAATATCAGACTTAACCCAAAGAAATATGTGTTTTATGTCACTAGTGTTAAGATTTTAGGGTTCATGGTGTCTCATAGGGGTGTAGATATGGACATTGATAAGATCAAATCCACTATTTCTATGTCTCATCCTTATTTTAATTAAGATATCAAATATTTCTTGGGGAAGCTTGGAGTGATTAGGAAATTTATCTATGAGTTAGCCTTCAAATATTATCCTCTAACTATTTTATTAGGACAACTTGAGTGGGCCTAATGGTAAGACTTTGGAACTCCAAATAGGAGGTTCAAGATTCAAATACAATGGAGGTAGAGTTGTACACAAGACTTTGGTAACCAAAGTTTAGTTGGATAAACATATATTGGATAAATAACATCCTCTATGATGGTCATTTCATATGGCCTATGGTCTCATGTATGTTAAAAGCTACTTTCAATTTTTTTACCTTTACCTTTTTAAGAAATATATTTTTTAAATAGGATGAAACTTGTAACAAGTACTTTCTTGAATTTTAGAAATTTGACTTATGCCAACTCTTTTCCCACCTAATCTAGATAAGCCATTTTTTTATATACATCGACTACTCATGTATCCTTGGAAGCGATTATTACCTAATGAGATGATAAAATAAGGAATATGATATATATTAAATCAATAAAATATTACTACCAATAGAAACTAGATATACTCCCATGAAGAAGGATTGCTTGGATATTTACTTTACTTATGAAAATCTTAAACATTACAAGTTGTATTAAAAAACTTACCTGATTATTAAAATCGATCCCATGAAACACATACAACAAAAGCCATATATCCCTAGTGATGCTTGATATGACAAGTGGATAATTATTATAGAAGAATTTGGTCTCTATATCACTATCCAAAAGGTTATGAAAGCTCAAGTAATTGCTAATTAGTTGGTGGTTGCTCCTGATCCAACCCAACAAATATTAAAATATGAATTGTTACATGAGGACATAACAATAATTTCTTATTATCCTCACAGATTTTTCATATTTCCTTCCTTTATTACCTCTAGTAGAATATAAAATTCTAGCCCTTATGACCCTACTTAGCAAGAAAATTCTTTTTGAAGTTTAGTGAGGTTATTAAGAGATAATATGCAATATAAACCTTTTAATACTATAGAATCTAAAGAGACCCTCCAGGTTGATATTTGAACCCCACTTTAATGGTACAAATAATGAATTTGAGATAGATGTCAATATATTTCTCAAGTCTTGAAATAATCTAGCTACTCATATGTCATTCCACTTAAATATTTTTGGTATTACCAACAATGTTGCAAAATATGATGATATAATATTAGGGCTCCTAACCAATCAACATATGAAATTTAAACACATCAAAGTGCTAGGAAATTCTCAAATTGTGGTTTTTCATATCTCTAGTAAGTATTTGTTAAGGCATCAAATTTTATGCCTTACCATCAAGTGGTTATAAAATTAATTAGCGATTTTGAGTCTTTTTCTATTAAGCATTTCCAAAGGGGGAAAATATCGAGGCCAACTCTCTAGAAATTTTAACTAGAAAATTCATACCACATGAAAACATAATTGAATTAATTTTTATGGTAAATTTCATGATGAATTTATTATTTCTATCACTGAAGGCCCATTGGAAGTGTATATAATTGATATTAATGCTCTTGATTGCAATGTTCCTTTAGATGATTCTTGGTATGACAATATTTTACTTTCTTTATATTCAAAACTATACATCTACTATTAATTCTAAGTGATGGACTCACATTTATAGGAGAGATTTTTGATATATGGTTTTAGATGGAGTGTTGTACTATCAAAACCTAATGGTGTTCTCCTATGATACCTTATTGAGGTTGAGGTACAAATATCCCTCTTTGATTTGCATAGAGGTGACTATGGGGGACACTTTAGCTAAAAATCAACAACTCATAAATTATTAAGAATGGGTTAATTTTATCATATAATGGAAGTTGATACAAATAGTTATGTTAAATTATGTAATGAGGATTAGTTCCATAAAGATAAAAATCACACCCATGTCTACATTTTCATCCAATTTAGTATTCTTGGCATTTTTCCACATTGGGTATTGACCTTGTAGGAAAATTCTCTTCCATATCCTCTAATGGGCATAAAATGTATCATCATAACTATATAATATTTTACAAAATGGGTAGAAGTTATTTTTCTTACAAATTAAACAACCCTTATTGTGTTCAAATTTATATTTAATTATATTGTTTGTCACTATGGTGTATCATCTACTATTAATTTAGAAAATAAAACTCTTTTTAAGAATAAAGGAATGCAAGAATTGACTTTAAAATTAAATATTTAGCATAGTTTTCCATGATTTTTTATCCACAAGGGAATGACCAAGCTAAATATAGCAATAATGTTTTGGTTAATATTTTGAAAAACATAGAGAATAAAAGAAATATTGGCACTTAAAGTTATATCCCATATTATGGGTATATCACACCAATGCTTGGATGTCTATAGGGGTAACCCATTTTCTTTTGTTATTGAAATTATTAAGCCACTTGAAGTTAAATTTCCTTGTGCATTTATTTGAAGAATTTGTTGTGTCATGATGAATATCATCAGGAGTTTTGGAAGCCCATATTGTTGAAATAACTACTCTTGATGAGAGTTTCCTACATGCTCTTGAGCATAATAGATCGTAGAATATTAATATTCACAAGCAATATAATAAGAAATTTTATCATTGTAATTTTTAAATTGGGAACCTTGTACTTGAAGAACACAAGCTTATACTGAGAGGGGGGTGAACAATATAAGACCACTTTTTACTTTTCTTCCCTAATAAATATTATGCAATGTATATATGGCAATATCAATAGCAATAATCAAAGCAATGCATAAATCATCACACACAATAGAGACACCAAAATTTATGTGGTTCACCCAATGTGGGCTACTCCAAAGAGAAAATATTTCACTAAAATTTTCTCAATCAATCTCTTGGGAATCCTTTCCCTATTACAATTTTTATGGATCTCTATCCAAAGGAGACACCAATCCCCTAATCAAAGTTTGTGGATCTCTATCCACAGGAGACACCAATATCCTAACTCTACTCTGGATGGTGATCCTCTAGAAGACCTCTGCCTCCACTACCCTTAGCAAATGGAACTCTATCCATAGAAGACACCTGTCTTCCCTAATATGGTTGGAGATATCTATCCTCAACTCTGTCACCTCCAAAGCTCTATCTCAAATATATACTAAAGTCATTCGGTCTAGCAGAAGTC
This sequence comes from Wollemia nobilis, assembly GCA_028583015.1. NCBI lineage: Eukaryota > Viridiplantae > Streptophyta > Pinopsida > Araucariales > Araucariaceae > Wollemia > Wollemia nobilis. The sequence continues at coordinate 4,275,629 of JAQPPZ010001870.1, forward strand.
TATCCTCAATCTCTATCTCTGGTCTGGCACAAAAATATCCTCAAATATGCACCAAAATCTGTCCTCAAATATATACTAAACATAGTCCTTTGGTCTAGCACAAATATATCCTCAATATCTGTCTCTGGTCTGGCACAAACCTATCCTCAAATCTGCACCAAACTCTGTCCTCAAATCTATACTAAACATAGTCCTTCGGTCTAGCACAAATATGTCCTCAATCTCTATCTTCAAGCCTTAACTCAAAGCTTGACTCAATATCAAATCAACTCTGCTGGATCTGCCCCAAACCTTAACTCAAGGTTTGAACAAATCAATCAATCAACTCTGCTCTCAAGTCTTCTCAAAGACTTATCTCAAATTTGCCTTGTAAGCTTCCACAAAAGCTCACACCAATCTGTCCTCAAGTCCTCTCTAGAACTTGTCCAATATGCTCAATAAGTTCTCACAAGAACTTATCCAAATCTATTCTCAATATGTATTGTAAGCTTCCACAAAAGCTTACCCAAATCTATCCACAAGTCTTCTCAAAGACTTGCCTCAAATCTGCTCAACAAGTCCACACTAGAACTTGTCCAATCTCATAGAAACATAAAGAGAATTGTTAGAGACTCAATATGCTCTATACTCATCACAATTATCAATTAATTTCAATCACTCTTTTAGAAACATACAGAGAATTGTTAGAGACTCAATATGCTTCACATTCACCTCAATGCTCAATCACTTTCAATCACTCTTTTAGAAACATATAGAGAATTGTTAGAGACTCAATATGCTTCACAATCACCTCAATGTTCAATCACTTCCTCAAATCAATTTAGAATATAGAATAGTTTGTTTTATAGAACTTGAACAATCACTTCACACATCCACTTGACTAGGCTCAACCAACTCTACTCAACCAATCACTCAATGAAACAATCCTTGCTTACAAACCCTAGTCCAAGCATATGAAACTTCACTCAAAATGTTTCCAACAATGCTTATCAACCAATCTCACATAACAATGATACTCATGTTCTTTTCAAACCCTAGTTCAAGTTCTTAACTCAACCAATGGCTTCAACAACAATGCTTATAAAACAAGGTTTTAACAACAAATATTTATTCCAGAAAACCTTGAAGCATTAACTCAACACACTCAATAAGGAGACCTACTTAAGTCCTTTTCACTCCAAACTTGTTTTCCAGAAAACCAACCAATCAACTCAACTATGGAAGAATGTGCCCATACCTTTTTCTTGATGATGAAGGAACCTCAAAAATCTACCACAACCACAAACACTTCTTTGCCAAGCTCAAAGAAGTTATAAGATGATAAACTCTCTCAAAGATACAATGTAAATATCAAAACTTACATACACCTTATTACTCCATCTTAAAGAAATCATCCATCAACAATAATTGACCAAACACACCTTACTCTTCTCAATATTGCAATAATTGATTAAGTCACTTTACCAAATATATGCAATAAATCAATTTTTAATTCCCTAAGGTAAAAACAATATTACCCTAGTAAATTTCCATTTACCACTTAGGTAAATATCATAACCAATTTACCCCTTATCTCTCCCTAGCCTTAGCAAAGCAAATAATAATTTTTATTTCTATTAACAACCCTTATCTCTCCACAACCTTAGCAACTTAATTAAAAATTAAATCAAAAATATAAAAACCTTTTATATCTCCCACTCCGCATTTCGTAGGATTTGATATTGCACTCTCTCCCTTGCTAGTGCCTTGGCCGCGGCTTGCTAGCCATGTGATCCAAGTGCTCACGTGCCCACTAAAAGCATAGAAGGCGCTTTAATATTTTGCTGAATCCTTTAGAGCCCTTGGCTCCCTTCTCCTCTTGCCACGTAGCGTGTTCGATGCACTCCCTTCTTACTGAATGCACGAACCTTTTTTTTCTGCTGCTCCTTGGCACTTTCTCCACGAATATTAGCACGATTTTTGGTGCAGAAATAATCGAAGGAAATTCAAATGCTTGGTTTTGAACTTAGGCAAAGGTTTAAATACCTTTTGCCTTCCAAATATTGCACGTCGACGGTGTATTAAACTTGGACGTCGACACCTTTATAATATGCATAATTAATTTATAAATCATTTAAATTCTATTTAGAATTTAAATTTTAAAAACTTTTTGTTGCTCATAATGATTTAATAAAAAATCATTTTGCCACCATGGTTTTAATAAAAACCCTTTATTTTTGCCTCACATAATATAAAAATAATATTATGACATATTTTCAATCAACCTCTCGTATTATTCCTTTTGACATTTTGACATCAACTGTAGCTTATTCATTGACATCAATGACAACTTTGTTCCTTGACATCAATGAAAAATTTGACTCAAAATGTCCAAAAATATCCCCCTTTGTCATTGATGGTAACCCAAATTATTTTTACCAAAAACTTAACCTTTTCTTTATTCTGCTCCCCCTGGGACATTGCTCCCCCTGGCTCAATGCTCTCTTCAAATCTCTCCTCTTTACTCAAATACCAAATATCTCTCCCTTACTCAAATCTATCCCCCATTGACATCAATGGCAAAGGGTCAACTTTGGGGCTAAGAATGAGTCTCTTAGCTTAGACCCTTCCCCACCTCCTCTTGAGGTGGTTAATTCTGGGGTGGGAGTATTTCTACTCCTAGCAAGCACTAGTCTTTACCTTTATCCTCTTTTCTTCTTATCCGATCCTTCTGATTCCTCTTATTGTTCCTTTCCATGTCCATGTTCCTATCCATATCCATTTTATTTTTCCTATTATTGTTCTTGTTCATGTTCATATCCATGTTCTTGTTCCTATTCCTGTTCATATCCATATCCCTTTTCCTGTTCCTATTCCTGTTCTTGTTCATACTTGATTCTGGAATGTTTGCTCTACACCACTTTGCTGTGTGTCCATAATTATTGCACTTATAACACTTAATGTTATTATTCCTTTGAGGTGCAAATGTCTTAGGATTTCTCCTAGTGAGGCCATATCATTTTCTATCATGAACCCTACAATTCATTGCCTTGTGACCAAACTGATTACATGAGTAGAAATACCCATGGAAAAGTTGTATGTTCCCATATTCCTGTATTTCATGTGTCCTACACTATGAAGCCATGTGCCCAAAATTGTGATATGAGAAACATCATCCATTGAAATTCCCTTGCCTAGACCCCATTGGTCTCTTAGTCTCTCTTGACCTATTCTAATTGTTGTTCCATCTATTTCTTCTTTGTGAATTGTTCCTTTCCTTGTTGAAATTTCTATTATCCAACTTATCCTCAGAAGTCTCACTTTCTCTTAAATTGTCTTCTTCTAAAGTTTCTTATTTTGAATTTTCTTCTCCTTCAGAGCTTGAGCTTGACTCTCCTCTTCTTGTTTCTTTTGCTCCTCTTCAAAACTAAGTCCTATCTTGCTTGATGTAGGCTCTTTGTGCATTGATAAACCTATCCAAATTCTTTGACATTTTTCTCAATCCTTTGTAGCTTGACCTTGGAGCATTTTACTTCCATCCTTAATGAAACTATCTCATGTTCTAATCTTTCACATTCTAAGATCTTTTATCTTTAACTTTTCATTCCTTAACTTCAATTTATCTTAGCTCTTCAACCTTGATTTTGAAGTTGGTGAGTTCCTCTATAAAAATTTTGATTTTGTCTTCATCATATTCTTGAAACTTAAACCTTAATCTAGAGTTTTGCTTTCTTACCTTCTTTACTGTGTCAAGATCAACACTAAGTCTTTATATCATATCCTTCTTTATCTAATTCTTCCTCTATGTGTTTGCCTTTATCCACATATTCATTTTATTTTGACTTGTCTTCTATAGATCACTTTCTTCTTTCTATAGAGCCATTAGAATATTTCTTCGTCCTTCAAGTGTATCTTCATATTTATCATCCTCTGAACCATTTCTTGTACAACCTTCAAGATGTCCAAAGTTCCACATATAAAACTTGATATTGTGACCTTTTCTTGACTTCCTTTTCTTCAATAATAAATAGGACTTCATATTTATCATTATCTGAAAAACCGTTATCACTATCACTTGAGTACTTAATTGCCTTGTCTGCATAGTAGCTCCTCTTTTGCCTTTGGAAGAACTTCTTTTTTTGTCTGCTTTGTCCATCCTTTGCTTTTATTTTTATGCATGTATCTTTTTGATTCTCTATTTCTGTGATCATGTTTTTCTTCATCATTTTTATTCTTAGCTTCTTGAAAATCAGTTGCATAATGACCATACTTTCCACAATTGAAACATATAACATATTGTGCATCTCTAGATATTATTGAATCCTTATTCCTTCTGCTATAATTAGCTTCTTCATCACTGGATGACTCATTGCTTGATTCTGACTTCTTACCATTTGTCTTATTGATTGATTTGAAGGCTGCTTCATTCTAGGATCTAGGTTTATTTTTCCTCCTCAAAAGCTATAACAATATCAAATATATCTTCTTATCAAAGCATGACCATCCTTTGTATTCTTCTATAGCAAATATTTTCTCATGGTTCTGAATTATCTAATGATCCTTTCTTTGCCATTTGTGTTCTTGTAAGATCTTCCTTCAAGTTGTTAAACTCTTTTTGAAGGAACCAACTTTGATACCAATTGAAGAACACAAGCTTATACTGAGAGGGGGGTGAATAGTATAAGACCACTTTTTACTTTTCTTTCCCAATAAATATTATCCAATATAATAAATGACAATATCAATAGCAATAACTAAAGCAATGCATAAATCACCACACACAATAGAGACACCAAAATTTACGTGGTTCACCCAATGTGGGCTACTCCACAGAAAAAATATTTCACTAAAATTTTCTCAATCAATATCTTGGGAATACTTTCCCTATTACAATTTTTATGGACCTCTATCCAAAGGAGACACCAATCCCCTAATCAAAGTTCATGGATCTCTATCCATAGGAGAAACCAATCTCCTAACTCTACTATGGCTGGTGATCCTCTAGAAGACCTCTACCTCCACTACCCTTAGCAAATGGAACTCTATCCACAGAAGACACCAGTATTACCTTCTCTAGTTGGAGATCTCTATCCTCAACTCTGTCATCTCCAAAGATCTATCTCAAATATGTACTAAAAATAGTCCTTTGGTCTAGCACAAATATGTCCTCAATATCTCTCTCTAGTCTGGCACAAACCTATCCTCAAATCTGCACCAAAATCTATCCTTAAATCTATACTAAACATAGTACTTCGATCTAGCACAAATCTATCCTCAATATCTGTCTCTGGTCTAGCACAAACCTATCCTCAAATCTACACCAAAATCTATCCTTGAATCTGTACTAAACATAGTCCTTCGGTCTAGCACAAATTTATCCTCAATATTTGTCTTCAAGCCTTAACTCAAAGCTTGACTCAATCTCAAATCAACTCTGCTAGATCTGCCCCAAACCTTAACTCAAGGTTTGAACAAATCAATCAATCAACTCTGCTCTCAAGTCTTCTCAAAGACTTATCTCAAATCTACCTTGTAAGCTTCCATAAAATCTCACACCAATCTTTCCTCAAGTCCTCTCTAGAACTTGTCCAATCTGCTCAATAAGTTCTCACAAGAACTTATCCAAATCTATTCTCAATCTGTATTGTAAGCTTCCACAAAAGCTTACCCAAATCTATCCACAAGTCTTCTCAAAGACTTACCTCAAATCTGCTCAACAAGTCCACACTAGAACTTGTCCAATCTCATAGAAACATAAAGAGAATTGTTAGAGACTCAATATGCTCTATACTCATCACAATTCTCAATTACTTTCAATCACTCTTTTAGAAACATACAGAGAATTGTTAGAGACTCAATATGCTTCACATTCACCTCAATGCTCAATCACTTTCAATCACTCTTTTAGAAACATACAGAGAATTGTTAGAGACTCAATATGCTTCACAATCACCTCAATGTTCAATCACTTCCTCAAATCAATTCAGAATATAGAATAGTTTGTTTTATAAAACTTGAACAATCACTTCACACATCCACTTGACTAGGCTCAACCAACTCTACTCAACCAATCACTCAATGAAACAATCCTTGCTTACAAACCCTAGTCCAAGCATATGAAACTTCACTCAAAATGTTTCCAATAATGCTTATCAACCAATATCACATAACAATGATACTCATGTTCTTTTCAAACCCTAGTTCAAGTTCTTCACTCAACCAATGGCTTCAACAACAATGCTTATAAAACAAGGTTTTAACAACTCTTTATTCCAAAAAACCTTGAAGTATTAACTCAACACACTCAATAAGGAGACCTACTTAAGTCCTTTTCACTCCAAACTTGTTTTCCAAAAAACCAACCAATCAACTCAACTATGGAAGAATGTGCCCATACCTTTTTCTTGATGATGAAGGAACCTCAAAAATCTACCACAACCACAAACACTTCTTTGCCAAGCTCAAAGAAGTTATAAGATGATAAACTCTCTCAAAGATACAATGTAAATATCAAAACTTACATACACCTTATTACTCCATCTTAAAGAAATCATCCATCAACAATAATTGACCAAACACACCTTACTCTTCTCAATATTGCAATAATTGATTAAGTCACTTTACCAAATATATGCAATAAATCAATTTTTAATTCCCTAAGGTAAAAACAATATTACCCTAGTAAATTTCCATTTACCACTTAGGTAAATATCATAACCAATTTACCCCTTATCTCTCCCTAGCCTTAGCAAAGCAAAGAATAATTTTTATTTCTATTAACAACCTTTATCTCTCCACAACCTTAGCAACTTAATTAAAAATTAAATCAAAAATATAAAAACCTTTTATATCTCCTGCTCCGTGTTTCATGGGATTCGATCTTGCACTCTCTCCATTGCTAGCACCTTACCCCTGGCTTGCTAGCCATGTGAGCCAAGCGCTCACGTGCCCACTAAAAGCGCAGAAGGCACTTTAATATTTTACCAAATCCTTTAGAGCCCTTGTCTCCCTTCTCCTCTTGCCACGTAGCGTGTTCGATGCGCTCCCTTCTTACTGAATGCACAAGCCTTTTTGTTCGTTGCTCCTTGGCACTTTCTCCATGAATCTTAGCACAATTTTCAGCATGGAAATAATTAGAGAAAATTTTGAATTCTTGGTTTTGAACTTAGGAAAAGGTTTAAATACCTTTTGCCTTCCAAATATTGCATGTCGGCGATGTATTAAACTTGGACGTCGACACCTTTATAATATGCATAATTAATTTATAAATCATTTAAATTCTATTTAGAATTTAAATTTTATAAATTAACTTTGTAACCTTTGGCTTTATAAAAATTAAAGCCTCCTTGGGGGTTAAATAAAAACTTTTTGTTTCTCATAATGATTTAATAAAAAATCATTTTGCCACCATGGTTTTAATAAAAATCCTTTATTTTTGCCTCACATAATATAAAAATAATATTATGACATATTTTCAATCAACCTCTCACATTATTCCTTTTGACCTTTTGACATCAACTGTAGCTTATTCCTTGACATCAATGACAACTTTGACTCAAACTGTCCAACATGTACTCAAGTTAATAATGTGTATAAAAAGTGCAAGGGAAAACAAAAATGGCTTGATCCATATATTGCCAAAAAGTTGTATGGGTATGGACTAATGCAATTATAAATAATGGATGGAATTGAGTTAGAGGAACCCGCCAATTTTATGTAAGTTAATTGCTTTTATGCATAGCATTTTTTGACCCTCGTGTATAATCTTTTTATTTTATTGGTTTGCTTATTAAATTTATTACCTCATTTTACACATTGACTAATTTTATTGTTTGTTTGTGAGTCCCTATTTGTGTCAATCATATATATTCTTGAATTTTGGTATATATTTTTATATTTTGTGATGTTTTTCTTTTCTTGACCATGATTGCTATTTTAAATGGAGATCTTGGTCTCCAAGCAATGTAAGTTTGAAATATTGTTTTCATCAAGTTTTGACCTTACTTTCTTTTGTTTGTATTATTTATGTTATTTTCCTTGTTGCTTGGTGTTCATTGTCATGTTTATTAGCTTTAATTACTGATGACTTTGTTAATAATTCATCTTCCCTCCTTTATCATGGTGTTGTTATTGGTAGTAAGGAGCATCATGACATTTTTAAGGCTTTGTTGTTTTATATTAGTACCATATATTTTTTTTTTGGTAAGTTAGAGAATATCATTAAAAGGGTTTTAACTGGGTCCCTGTCCCAGATTTACATCAGAAATGCATACATATAAACCGACATAGGGGAAAAACTTGTGACAACCCATTGCACATAAACAACAAAACCGAAAGACCCACAATACAGTACATAAACCACCAGACATGAACTGAACAAAAACCAGCTCATGGGGATAGATCCCACTAGACACGAAGTGGGAAGGGTCAGCCCCCAACTATGGGTCGACATCCACGACCTCCTCATCAATGTTCTGCTTGATAGCCTGTTTCAGACCTTCGATGGCGCTGGTGAAAGCAGTGATTAAGCTTTGGTAGAACATCCTTCTGATCTGATTAGAACATCCTTTTGATCTGAATAGAAATTTTGGATAGTGGAGCATTGAAAGGGCATAGAACCCCTTGGGACACAACATAGATATACCTTGAGATGCAGTTGTGCCAAAGAATCATGGTAATCAGAGCTTTTAGAATCATTATGACACAGAGCCCATTATGGTATGTATGTCATGGGCTTTTGATAGCGCCAATCGAAGGACATATAGCAGGAAGGAGTGGTGCCACACTTCCAATGAAAGTTTACCCAAGCCAATATTTGCCAACCTGTCAGCAATCCTATTCGCCTCCCTAAACACGTAATCAGTTTCTACTTGGTCGTGTCTGCATAGGAGGGCCCAAAATTTGTTGATCAGAGTCCTAATGTTCCACGAGGCGGTCCTTGTTAGAATTCAAGTAGCCAATGATGATGGCAGAATCACCTTCGATGTGGATCCTAGAACGATGATGCTTGGTGAACTGGAGGCCACGCCATAGAGCCCAGGCTTTGGCCACATTGTTGGTCTTATGGTGAAGGTTCTCCGCAAAGGCAAGAATAATGGAGCCATTATGATCCATCACAACACCCCCTGTAGTAGCCAACCCAAGATTTCCCTTGGAAGCACCATTGAAATTGAGTTTGATCCAACCTGCCATGGGGGGATGCCAAAAAACCATGGAACAAGGATGGGGGGCAGGGGGGTCCCACTTGGGGATGGGGATGCTGAGGGAGGTGAGGATGGAGACTTCCATGGGGTTAAGGGGAGCACAAACCTAGGGGATGAGCTAGAAATTCTCAATGGCAAAGGTCAGGGATTTGATGGCGGTCGAAATAGGGTCGATGGAGGTCTCCGAAAAGACTCGACGATTTTGTTCGAGCCAAACTTGCCAAACAAAGTGATGGAGGAAAATATTCCATAGGAAGGTAAGCTTGGGGTGACGAAAGGGAGTGGGCCACTAGGCAAAGAGTTGCAACTGGGAATTGGGATGGACCCATTGTATCTAAAAGGAGGAGTTCAAGAAGTCGAGGCCCTCTCTAGTGATCAAGCAATCCACGAATATATGGTTAACTGATTCCCAAGTAGATAAACATAGGTGACATCTGTTGGGGACAAGGATCCCCATTTTCATCAAATTGTTAGTGGTGAGCGCCTTATTATAGATAGCAATCCATGCAAAAAACTTGATATTTGGGATGAGATGATTGATCCAAACTGTAGCAGGGGGAAAGGACATTTTGGGAGCAGTCCTAATGAGAGAGAACGCGAACTTGACACAAAACTCACCATTGTCGATCTTGGCCCAGATCATACGGTAACGCGAAGCAACAGTGGGGATAAGGACGATTCTTAACAATTTATATAACCAGGTGCCTACCCTGCCTGGGAAGCTCCTCCATTGATTTTGGTCGTCAATGTAATCTTTCACTCTTCGGCCCTAAGCTCTCTTAGAGTCTTGATGTAACACAAAAAAATAGGGATAGTCATTGAGGGGTTTTTCCTTAATCCAAATGTCATCCCATAAGCTAATAGATGAACCATCCCCTAACAACCATCTGATTCCTTTGGAGACGATGGGTCTGGCGTGGAGAACTGCTTTCCAGAAGGCCGAACCATTGAAAGGGATGTTGTTGTTTAGCAATGAACTGTGCTGCAAATACTTGTGATGAATCATGAAGACCCACTCCACATTGAAGTTGGTGAGCACCTTCCAAGTTTGTTTAGCCATCAAGGCAAGATTCATATTGGCTGACCTTCTCAATCCAAGGCCCCCAACAGCCTTAGGTTGACACACCTTTTCCCACCTGACCAGATGAAACTTGCAAGAATTTTCAGGTCCATGCCAATGGAAGGATCTTTGTATTTGCTTGATCTTGGAATGCACCGAAACATGAGCTTTGAAAATTGACATAAAATAGATGGGGATGCTTTGGAGGACCGCCATAGTGAGCGTGGACTTAACAGCTTGGGAGAGAAGGGAGCCTTTCCAAGCGGCTAATTTATGCCTGATTCTGTCGACAACCCCATCCCACATAGCAGCCTTGGGGCTTTTGGTGAAGAGTGGAAGGCCCAAATAGGTCGTGGGAAGATCTCCAATGGAACATTGAAGGGTGCAAGCAATCTTTCATTGTCTGGGACCCGGAGTGTGGAGAAAATAACAGCTGCTTTTCATGTAATTAATCTCCTAGCCAGCAGCAGAAGCAAAGGTGTCAAGGATCCACTTGATGCATTTGGCTTGAGGGACAGAATCCAGAGTTGCAATGATAGTATCATCCATGAACTGTTGGTGGGATAAGGGGGGGAGCATGAAGATGACTGGAGCCCAAAAATACCTCAATCAGTGATAGCCTTTTTGATAGTTCTGCCCAGGGATTTGGCTAAAATGATGAAGAGGAAATGGGACAAGGGGTCACCTTGACGAATTCCCCTGGAGCTTGGAAAGTAGCCAGCCGCTGACCCATTCACTAACATAGATAACCATGGGGCTGAAATGCAACCTTGATGATAGTAATCCAGTCCTTGTGAAACCCGAATTTGTCCATGAATTTTAGTAGAAAGTCCCTGTCAACTCTGTCAAAGGCTTTGCTGATTGTTGAGCAAGGTGCAGCAACAGTATTGTCATTGTTGTCAACACAGTCAGATAGATATGTTGATGCAAGTGGACAAGAAGTTCAAAAGCTATTCAGATGCAGAAGACATGAGTTCAAAGGTCATTCAGAGTATGTACAATGATTTTACAAGAAGACCGAAGTGTCCCATTTGCAAAAGATCAAAGAAAAAGACAAGTAATAAAAGTGTCACGATATCACGACATAAACAACAGGCAAGAAAACAGTCATGATATCACAACATGTTGGAAGAGAGAGAAGAAGTAGGAAAAACTATCACGATATCGTGACATGTTGGAAGAGAGAGAAGAAGCAGGAAAAACTATTGTGATTTTGTGACATGTTGGAAGAGAGAGAAGAAGAAGGAAAAACTATCATGATTTCGCGACATGTTGGAAGAGAGAGAAGCAGGAAAAACTGTCACGATTTCGTGACATGTTGGAAGAGAGAGAAGAAGCAGGAAAAACTGTCACGATTTCGTGACATGTTGGAAGATAAAGCAGGAAAAACTGTTGTGATTTTGCGACATTTTGGAAGAGAAAAAGACAAGTGGAAAAACTGTCGCAATTTCAAGACATGTTCGGAGAGAAAGCGCAAAGTAAGCAAAACTATCACGATTTCATGACATGTTCGGAGAGAAAGTGCAAACAAGCAAAACTGTCACAATTTCACGACATGTTCGGAGAGAAAGCACAAGCAAGCAAAACTGTCATGATTTCATGACATGTTCGGAGAGAAAGCGCAAGCAAGCAAAACTGTTATGATTTTGCGACATGTTTGGAGAGAAAGCACAAGCAAGCAACACTATCACGATTTCATGACATGTTGGAAGAGAGAAAGGCAAGTAGAAAAGGTGTCATGATTTCGTGACACATTGCAAGAGATATTGTACGGAGGAAAAAGTGTCACGATTTTGTGAGATATTGCAAGAAAAAGAACAAAGGAAAGAACGTGTCGCGATATCACGACATGTCGCATTTTCGTGACCAGAAGGCAAGAGAAAGAGCAAAGGAAAGAAAGCGTCACGATATCGCGACATGTCTCATTTTTGTGACCCGAAGGCAAAAGAAAAAAGTAAAGGAAAGAAAGCGTCGTGATATCATGACTTGTCACATTTTCGTGACCCGAAGGCAAAAGAAAAGGCAAAGGAGAGAAATTGTCATGATATCGCGACATGTCACATTTTCATTACTCAATGAGGAGAGAGAAAGCAAGAAGGTAGAAGTGTCATGATTTTGTGACAAAAAGTAAAGAGGAAGATTACGGAGGTGAAAGTGTCACGATTTCGTGACATGCTGTGATTTCGCTGGTACAAGCCAAGAAGAGAAGCAAGGAGGTGAAAGTGTCACGATATTGTGACATGTTGTAGTTTCACGATCCAAAGCAAGGATAAAGAGAGAGAGAACAAAAGTGTCATGATATCACGACATGTTGTAGTTTTCCGATCCAAAGCAAGGAGAAAGAGAGAGAGAACAAAAGTGTCACGATATCGCGACATGTTGTATTTTTAGGACCAAATCAAGGAGAAAGAGAGAGTAAGCAAAAGTGTCGCGATATAGAGACATGTTGCTTTTTCACGATTGAGTTGAAGTCAACGAAGACCTATGACAGTCGACTAAGATTAGGGTTTGCAGCTGAATAAGATTAGGGTTTGCAGTCAACTAAGATCAGGGTTTACAGTCGACTAAGATCAAGGTTTTGATCATGAAAATGTTGTTATAAAAGGAAGGTTGTTTGAATAATTAAGGAGTGGATGTATGAGTCGTTGAATGCATGTCAAAGTGTGAAATGTAGCCGTATGAGCGCATAAAGTGCATAAGTGGCGAGATGATGGTGAAGTGCACAAAGTGAGTGAAGAAGTCATGTCGAATTGTCCTAAGTGCATCTGTGATTGCACAAAGAAAGTAGGAGCAGAGTGCGCAAAAGGAAGAAGACAATCCTGAAGTTGGACTACAGCGAAGCAGAGTGTGTGAAGTTTTTGTGCAAAAAGAGCAGAGTGCGTAGAGAATGCAAAGGTGGAGAAGACCAGTTAGGGTCATGCAAAAGCAAAGGTATTTTATCATCAAACTTATAGATTCAAAATTGAAGTCCAGGTTGCAGCTTGGCATCAGGGGTTGGTGCTCCTTCTAGTAGGTGCTGGTAAATCAGGGGTTGGTGCTCCTTTCTATTTGTGCAGATAAATAAGGGGTTGGTGCTCTTTCCAATGGGTGTTGGTAAACTGTTTGTAAAGTTGGTGCTTTGCAAAGGCTGGATTTGGATGGTAGTCCAAGCAATTATTCTTGAGGAGTAACCAATTTGGTGAACCTCATTAAAATCTTGTGTTGTGTGATATGTTCTTGTGTGATGCTTGCTTTATCTGGTTTTAAGGTTTCATTATTTTAGTTTTAAGAGAAATAAATTCAAGTTAAAAGAATACATTGATTCACCCCCCCTCTCAGTGCCATTGTAAGACTAACACTGACGTCTAGTTTGATAAACATGGCAGCTTTCTTATTGCATTGGGAGGAGTGAAGGGATTCATGGAGGGAGATGATATTGTCAGTTATGGACCGCCCTTTGATAGAACTCCCTTGTCATGGGTCAATGATGGATGGGAGGATTTGCTTGAGCCTTTGAGCCAGGGATTTGGTTAAGATTTTATAAATAATGTTGCAAAGGCTGATAGGTCGAAAGTCATTCATGGATTTACAGTGGGGGCTCTTATGAATCAAAGCAATGAAAGTGGAGTTGGTCCCATGGGGGATTATTTTAGTGTGCTGCATCTCTCGAATGGCACATATGACCTTGTCCCTGATCACCTCCCAAAAGTTTTGGAAGAAGTGGGGAGGAAACCCATCAAGCTCGGGTGCTTTGTCGCCCTTCATGGCGAAGAGGGCATCTCTGATTTCTTTGGCCTCCAAAGGTTGAGTCAAAAACTGGTTCATATCTAGGGTGATGAGAGTGGGAATGTTGTTGAGGAGGGAGGCTTGGGCGGGCCCATCATGGGGAAGCTCAAAATTTAGCAAGTTGTTGAAGAAGGAGGAGGCTTCATGGCAAATCCTGACAAGTCCTGGGTGGCTATGCCATCGATGAGAAGGAGCTCCTTGATCTTGTTGGTACTCCTATTGCAGAGGGTGGATGCATGAAAAAAACTAGTGTTGGCATCCCCTTCCTTCACTCACAGATCCTGAGACTTCTACCTCCAGAAGGTTTCTTCTTTGGCTAAGATGTTGTGGTGCTTAGAAAGCAAGTGTTTTTCCTCATCCCTCAACATAGGGGTCCACGGCCTATGCTAACCTAGGTGATCTAGCAGCAAGATGCGGTCAGAGATTTCCTTTTTGGCTTTGAAAATGTCCCCAAACACTTCCCTATTCCATATTTTGAGGCCTTCTTTGATGATTTTTAGTTTTTGAGACACACGGGAGATGGCTAACCCATGGATAGAGGTGGACCACCATTCTTGAATCTTCAGTTTTAACTTCGGATGGAGAATCCACGTGCTTTCGAACTGGAAGGGTGTATTTAAGGAAGGGGCTTTATTAGACTCAAGAAGAAGAGGGGAATGATCTAAGCCAATGTGCAAAAGGGGAATGAGGGAGGTATCACCAAACAAGGGAATAGCTTGCAGGGATAGGAAGAAATGATCCAACTTAACCTGAATGTTGTCTGCTCCAAATCTTCTGTTATTCCACGTGAATTGATGTCCCTGGAGTTGAATGTCCATGAGCTCATTATCACGAACAAAGTTCTGGAAGTCACTGATGCTTTTAGTCGGCACACTGGTTCCTCCTTTTTTTTTAGTCGCACAAAGGGGGGAATTGAAATCTCTAGCCACCATCCATGGGAGGTTAGAGACCACACTCTTCATGAGTGACAGGGAAGCCCACATGTTGTTTCTATCCATAGGATTTTTGGGAGCATAGATGTTGGAGAGTACCCACGTGAATTTGTTTTCCTTACAGTAGAACGCCATGTTTAGGGATCTGCTAGAGTAGGATATGATTCTTCCTTCAACAAATTTTGGGTTCCACATGCACAGAAGGCCTCCATCAGTCCCTTTAGTTGGAGATGCTGCCCATTGACCTTTTTTCTAGATCTTAGGGGCAATGCTAGTGGTTCTGTCATCATCAATCTTTGTTTCCTATAGGAGAAGAATAGATGGATTATGGTCTTTTCTTATGGATCGAGCTAACATTTGTTTGCTCCTGCTATTAAGGCCCATAATGTTCCATGAAAGGATCTTCATCTAGATGATTTGGGGGGTTTTTTGCCTCCTTTGTTGAGGGTAGGAGGAGGTTTGGAACTTCTACTATCATCTCTCTATTGATTGAAAAGGGTTTCAGACAAGGTTAGTTGCCTTCCATCAGCCACTTGGTCATCAACCTCTTTCTTTATTAGCTCGTTGTTAGGGGTCTCCCTCTTTTTCTTTCAGCACCAGAGTCCACCAAGCCTTTTTTGCTTCTAGTGATGATGGGAGGGGGTTGGTCCGAGGAGTCCAATTCCGAGCCAGAGGGAGAAAGGGGATCCTGAACAAGCATGCCTAAAGTGGGGGAGGGGTTAGGAGTAAGCAGGGGTTCGACAGAGGGGGGGATTGATAAAGGTTGCAGGGATAGGCCGAGGGGAACCTAATGCAGAAGGTAACGAGGATGATAGGCCTTGGGACAAGGGTTTGGTTGTGGGGAGAGATTCAGGGAAGAGGATCTCATCCTCTATAGATAGGAGAGGATCAAACTTATTAGGAAATTCAAACATGGAGCATACTTGATCAGGGTGCATAGAAGAAGAGGGAGCAGGAGAATGTTGCGGACCATTTTGAATCACTTTCCAACTGTTGATCACCCATCTAGACGGTCAATAATCATGCCTAGGATGGAGGAGCTCCTTGCCCTAAGTTGGTCGTTGAGGCTTGATGGAAGGACACTGCGAGCTAAGGTGGCCCTGGGAATTACATTCGATACAAAAGGGGGGTTTGTTTTCGTATTCGATAGCCTGAAACCAATGGAAATTGCCATAGATGAGGTTGACGTGGGTGGGGAGCTTGGATGTAAGGTTGGCATTGACACAAATGTGGGCACAAGCCATGCGAGATCAGGCTTTTGTTGTAGGGTCTAGGGCCACCGTTTTCCCAATGTAGTCACCAATCCAATGGAGAATGTCTTCATGGTAGAAATGGATGGGAAGCTTTGGGAGACGAACCCATATAGGCATGAAATTGATGTCTTGTGTGCTAGGGAAAAAATCTTCACCCCATTTCCTTAAAAACAAGATTTTCCTGCCAAAGAACCAGGGGCCTCCAGTCAAGATGTGATCATGGTCCTCTTGGTTATTCAAGCAGATCAGGAAAGCCTCTCTGAGCACATGCCATTTGAGGCCAGCCCATTTTTAGATGGAATCCATGTCGGGACGCCCTCCAAGAAATTTGCCCATGAGGGAAAGAGATTTGAAGGAAAGCTTTTCCTTCATGAGGGAATATAGGAGGACCAAGTTCTCACCATCCATGATAGGGCGAATAGGATCAGAGGCGGGAAGGGGTCAGTGGAGCCCTACAACCTTTTGTAGGTACAACACTACAGTAGTCCCTCCCGGATCGGGCCCAAAGGGTGGGCCATCCGAGGGGATCTCCCTAGGCTCCAGTGTGGTATTTGAGGGAGCATCGGGCGAAGGCCCACTAGCAGTAGGCATACAGGCAGGGGCAGGGGCGAAGGACGCAGGGCACGCAGAAGGAGTGGGAAATTTATTTTCTCCAATCCAAATTCAAATCTTATCAAGTAATCTAGTACCATATTTTAAGTGCCATAAAGAAAACACCTTAGTTGAATCCAGGTTATATTCCATACGGTATATGCCAATGAAACGAGGTAATACTTTTTATTTTTATGCACTAAAAACAATAAAATATCCAAAATCAGTCATCTAATCAATTCTAATTTTTCCACTATAGTGGCAAGTATATTTATTGACACATCGTGTTTTGTTGGATACTATAGTACATGATATTAGACCATTATAGTAAAGCATGTGGGCTCTTATTTTGAAATGTCTCCTTGCTCTAGACACTCTATAATACATATCTAACCCTTTGTTCGATTTTGTATTTTATTCTCCATTTGTCATGGTGGGCATGCTTGGTGATATATCATGATCAATGGATATGATAGGGCATGAGTTGGATCAAGAGATAAATCGTCTATATATTTTTATTTTTATGGCATACTCTTGGTCTACCATGTATCAGTGGTTGGAAATGCTTGTTGATACATCATATTCATCTAATACTATCTTGTGGTTGTATTTTTCTCATAGTAGTGGTAAGCATACTTGTTGATACATCATGTTAGTTAGATACTATCTTGTGGCTCTTATTTTTCTATTGTAGTGGTTAGTATTCTTGTTTACACATTGTGTTGGTATTATAGTATAGTGATTTGGACTCCCCTATAGTGTTGTAGATACCCAATTTTGAGTACATCATAAAATTTTCAAAACTTACCAACATCTGCATCATCTTGCCAATAAAATATCATAATAAAATAAAATATCTAAATACTGAACTTAGGGGTATTTATTACTTCAAGGAAAAGGTTCCATACTTGAGGTAGTATAACCAATGATACTATCTACTTCTTAACAACACTTTTGCTAAAAAACATTAAATTTCATAGTTCCCCTAGTTAGCTCAATAATAGTCATTTTGGTATTAGCAATGGTATCCTTAGCACCACTAGCACTCATGATGCCAACACTATTGATTTTTAGAATATAAAAAAAATAAAGATGAGTAGATAATAGGTGCCAAATACCTACCAAATTTAGTTTTTACTACCTTAATTGCATATACCATCTCATAGATAATATTGGAAATAAATCCCACAAACTTTATCTTTTTTCTCCCATCTAATCCTCCATCCTTCCTTCCATCTCAATTTTTTCTCAATTACCCTGATCCTCTCCATGCAAGATTACCAATTCTTAGATATTTCATAGGATATTCTAGGGGATCCAGGGCTTTTTATAAAGCTAGCCCTTGGGGGATCCCAATCCATGACTTTTTTAAGCAGTGAAACTCTACTGATTTTGAGTCTACTTGCAAGATAACTAAACTCTTTCTAAATATTTACTCATTTTTTTACAAGGTATCACAAATTGGCTTCCTATCTCTATGTGCTTTTCATCATAGCTTTATCAGCATCTATATGAGGGGTATATGTCATAAGCTACAAAATATTAGAATATAGGTGGCCTCTCTACCCCAAAGCTATTGCATTATGATCGTTACCTTATTTACTCTTGTTCTTAATCATAATTTTTATCTTTTGATTTATCTTTATTTTACCTTTTCTATCTCAATATTTTAGCCATTTAGCTTTTTTAATTTAAAATTGTGTCTTTTTATAATTAAAATAATCACTAGATTATTTTTTCCAAGTCCCTATACCTTGCTAGTTAGATATTTTTATTTGTAATTAGACTACCATGGGTGTTCAAATATCAAAACCCATTCTACTATGTTTGTCAGTAGAAGTTTTGTATAACTGCTATAGAACTATAGTCCTAGCAGTGCTACTATGCTCTAGTTTTTCCATCTTAGAGAGTATAATCATTAAATTCAACATCCTACCACAAGATAGTAAAAGCATCTTCCCTAGCTAAAAGCATTTCCAGTGCTATCACTTTGCTATGTTGCCTCTAGTTTATATGTAGATAGTTAATATTTTAAGTTCGCAACTCATTTTGGTTTATACTCGTGAATACTTTTCTGATCCAACCAGGGGAGTAATAACTCTCTATTGACTTAGGTAGACCCCTCTATATTTAATATTGTCATTTTCTATTTATTTTGTAAGTATCTTATGGAAGTGAGGAGGCATAAATGGAAGTGCCATCATTTATCAAAGCACTAACAATACTTTTTCCTTAAATAATGACAATTCCATAGAGGTAGAACTAGGTTAGAAAATCATTTTTTTGTATATTTTATCAACCTAATCTTAGTTCATTGATATTTTTTGTTTGTTTGGCTATTTTTTTATTTTTTTCTAATTTCTTTTACTTAGTAAAAAAATAAAAATAATAAAAGTCTTAGTCATATCATCTTAGGGGACCAATCATTTACATCCTATTGCTATCATAGGTATCACTACACATTTGTCTAAAATTGAATTGCATGTAGAAACTAATATTGTTTACTTGCATTCATCCTTCTTCCATTGCTTGAAATCATAAAGCTTTTTTATTTATCATTAGAAAGAAAAAAAACATATAGTTGTAGGCTTGTTTTTGTATACTATTTGATTATATTTTGTAGCTAGAATAATGGAATATTAAGGTTAGATGGTCATAGGAATATCTTAGGGAAAACATAGGTATTTTTATCTAAATCACAAAATAGTAGACTAGATCCACAACTTCCCCTATTCTCAAAGTGAGAAGCCATGGACTAGATACTCTATGAGAACAAGCAAGCTAGTGCACCTAGTCTTATAGGCCAATTGGAGACCCTCCATGATATTACCATATTACATTTTGGTGGACTTGACATGAACACCATGGTGGATCCCAATATTTTCATTTAACTAAGCCAAACCTTAATCAAACATAAAAATTGAATAAAATTTAATCATGTCTACTAATATTATTTTCTTAGTTAGATCATATTAATTATAGATAATAAGAAAATAACAAATTTCTAGTTCTACTGGGAATATTTACAATCATATAAGTAATAACCATATGGAATACTAGGTTATTTTAGATATATAGCAAGCTTGGGACACTAGCTAACCACATAGGATCACATGTGTACTTACATTTAGTATGAAGTTGTAGTTGAGTGAGTCATTTTTCCTAGTCCCTCAGAGAGACCCTCCAACTTACCCAAAGCAATTTTGGGCCTTCCACCCCCCTTATTTCCCCCCTTTTTCTTGGGTTAAATTATGGTCGGCCCTTATAGGGTGTGATTTTACCTAGTTAGGTTTTTCTCTTAAAAAATCCTACCTTTTGCTTAACCTTTCTTGGTGTCAACTTTTCCTTGATTTTCCTACTCACTCTTGTTTCAAATCTATTATAAATAGATATTTTGAAGATTTATTTTCACCATTGGCTCTCTAGACTCCTAGATATCTTCTAATCATGAATTCTAAGTGAAGCAATCTAACAAGCTACCAACAAGTGTTGATGCAAGTACTAACAAGACTCTATTGAAGCTTTTTGGATTTTATGGAGATCTCTTATTTTGCATTTGATTATGTTGCTATCTTCAGTGGATAAGTGTTGAAGCCCTAAGGAGAATTCCACTAATTTAGAGGTTTTCATCCCTTTGCCTACTTTTCACTACCACCAGGTTATTTTAATTAATTTTTCATTTCACATATTATTAGATTTGCATCTATGATTAGCTTATTTGCATTATTTTGCTATATTTTTATTTTTTTGCACAATCATACCCCATAATAATAGGGTATGATTTTTTTATAAATGAAATCACGATCACCCCATATAGGGTGTGATTTCATTAGAGCTAAGCTTGGGGGTATAAGTTCACCCCCAAACCCTAGGTCTATATTTAATGTTACATTTAAGACATAATTATGCAAACTATATTTTGTTTATCATTCTGTTCTACTACATGGTATTCTTCTTGGTCATCTTCCAAAAAGGTCAAATTTCATTTTTGCATTCTAAAGGTTAGCTAAAAGGACCTAGGGGGTTTTGCTGCACCTCTAAGAATAGTCATACAATGGCCTAAGTAGGCCCCCTAATGTTGATCATATTTTTTTGAAGGTTTTGTGAAGTTATTTTATAGGATTGAAGTTGTGGTATATTTTTGGATGCAAGATAAAGTCTAGAACAACCACTAAATCAGATAAGTACCCTAGTAGATATTTAGGTTGTTTACTAATTGTTTTTTATTCATTTTTGTTCAAAATAAAGATCACAGGTGAGAAAAAGCATTTGATCAAATTTATAAGAATTTGAAAGAATAAAAGCATATAGTGTGCATTTAGGGTTTTTAACCTTGTTTGTGCATTTCCCTTGGACCCTTGCTCAAAGGTTTTGTTTTTTAATCCTAGGTTTAGTGATAATTCAAGAAAAGAATCATTCTAGGCATAGCTCTTGTCTTCCTACATATTGTATCTTGCAAAGTTCTTTTCCTTTTTATAGTGTAGTTTTAAAAAGGCCAAACATAGGTGCATTCTTAATTGACACATTCAATCACATTCCACCTCAAACTTGGAGCGAGTCCTAAAACCATTCTTGGTGAACCCTTCCCCAATTTCCCATTGAGTTTAGAGTTATAACATACCCCCGTGGTTCACCTCAACTCTCAATGGATCCAATTGAGAATCATATGTGGTAGTGCATATTTATCCCTCTACATCTTTGGTGAACCCGATGTGAGCACACATCTTAGTGGCTAATATAGGAAAAATTTTCCTTTGTGTCCCTATGAAAAATTTAAACAATACCACTAATTTTTCTTTTTTAGATCAGAAAAAATTTAATAACATCTTAAAAACCTCTTGGATGCTTTTGTTAGATTTTAGTTTTCCTCCTTTTCACTCTATCCTTTCTCTATCTCGTAATGGATCCCAAGGCTTTTAGAGTATGATAAGATTTTCCAATAAGATGATAAAATTGATAGAGAAAATCATAATTTAGAAGAAGAATAAAATGAAGAGATTGAGAATAGCCTTGATCCTACTAGGGGCCCAATGAGTACCTTAATTTTAAATATTTTGAATATGTTTGGATATTTTACAAGCATCACAAGTATGCCTTGGATAAATCTATGGAAGAGGAAGCCCAACTCAAGGAAGTTGGAATATATCATTAAGATATTTGTAATGACTCCTTTATTGAATATTTGAATCATGGTAATCTTTTCCATCGACCAAATTATGTCACTACTGTAACCACCAATGTTGGAAGGAGTCTACAAGTCCCTCCAACTAGTAGTGTCATTCAATATTGTTTTTAATTTCCTTTCCAGTATACTAATATCAATATTTTTGCTTCTATTCCACCAAATGTTAGTTACCCTCTCCAATGAAATACCATATATCACAACAGTATCAATGCCTCTAATATGAGCCAAGTGCCCATTCAACAACCTACCTATCACTTAGGGAATCTAGGGGTATTGCACAACAACAATTCTAAGGTGCAAAGTTTAACTAATATGGTGAAACAATTGGTTTCAAGAGTGGATATGATTCAACCCCCTAGTTTCACCTATAGCTATAGAGAAATTTGCAATCAGCCCTTAGATCCCATCATAGCAACTAAGCCCTATCCTAAGAATTTTTCCATGCTAGTTTTACCTATATATAAGGGAATGGAATATCCAATTGAGCATTTGATAATGTTTAAAACAACTTTCCGCGATATCATATATGATGATATGTTGTTTCTAAATACATTTCCTAAGAGTATTGGTGGCATGGCATTAGAATGGTATTATCGGTTTCCCAACCATTCTTTGAGGAAATGTGAAGAAACAACTAAATTATTTGTTCAATAGTTTGATGTTAAAGTTGAGAAGAATGTAACCATAAAATATGTTTATAATTTGAAGCAAGGTAAAGAAGAAAGTTTTTTAGAATTATTATCTCATTGGAGGAGTCTAATTGGATTCTTGAGATATAATTTACCTCCTCAAGATATGCTTGAAATATTTATTGGAAATTTGCAAGAACAACTATCTTATGCATTGGAAACTACAACCATTACATCTTTTGATTAGGCAATTGAGCTAGGAAGGAAAGTGGAACAAGCTCTTATCAGAAGAGGATAGCTAAAAGTAAAAGAATATAGGACCACTAAGTCACAATATAAAAATAAGCATGTGGTAGGTGATGGTGTAATGGATAGCAGTCCTATTAATAGTATTGTTAACAACCTATAAAAGATAGTTCAAAAACCTCCACAAAGAAATTTTACGAGGCTTAACATACCTATGGAAGTGGTTTTGAAGTATCTTTTGGAAGCTAATATTATTGAGTTTCCTCCCATAAGGAAACCTGATACTACAACTAATTGGTACAAAGTGGGTCAACATTGTGCATATCACAGAGTGGAGGGACACTGGATGAATTCTTGTAAAATTTTGAAACATGTTGTTCAGGACCTGATCAATGTGGGACACCTTCTTATAGAAGGTTCTTACCCATAGAAAGATCAATTTACTACTCAACAAGGGCCTATGAATAATCAAGATATGGTAATATTCGAAGATCCCCTACCTAAGCATGGCCAACAGGTAGCTAATCAAGTGTCATATCAGAATGTGCCACCTCCCTACCATAATATG
The DNA here is from genome assembly GCA_028583015.1 of Wollemia nobilis. Classification (NCBI taxonomy): domain Eukaryota; kingdom Viridiplantae; phylum Streptophyta; class Pinopsida; order Araucariales; family Araucariaceae; genus Wollemia; species Wollemia nobilis. The sequence continues at coordinate 4,299,040 of JAQPPZ010001870.1, forward strand.
GTTGGTATGATAGTAGCAACTTCAAGGAAACAAGTGTAGAGTTGCCAGATCTAGAATTATTAGTAGGATATGAGTTATTCAGCCAAGGTTTCTCTCTTGGAACTTTTGCAAACTTCTCCTCCTCATGGGGAAGCCTTGTTGAAGCTTCTAAGACAACAATCTATTTCTCAAGATATTTCTCCTAGTGCTATGGCCAATGTTGTAAGCTCTCTTGGGATACATCATATCACATTCTTGAATAATGATATTTCTTCCTTAGATCCTCATAGGGATTCTTCTCTCTATATTACAATATTTATTAGGGAAAATTTTATTTAAAGGATCTTGATTGATAATGGTCCTTCCCTCAATTTATGCACTTATCAATTCTTGCAAAAGTTTGGATTAAATTATGAAGACTTAACTAAATCTGAGGAAATCATCAAAACCTTCAATAATAAGTCCAAAGAAGCTTGTGGCATTATTTCCCTCCCCCTTAAGGTTGGACCCAAGATTTTAGATATTGTATTCTATGTGGTGTCCTACCTTGCATATTTTAATCTACTTCTTGAACATTCCTAGATCCATGTGATGTGGGCTGTCACTTCTACCTTTCACCAATGTTTGAAGTTTGAATTTAAAAATCAATTGGTCACTATTTTGGATGATCCTCACCCATTTGAATACTTTTCACTAGTTGAAAAAGATCAACTTGATTCTCATCTATTAGATTCCTCACCTCACAAAAATTAAAAATTTGAAAATCTAAACATGAGAGAGGAATCATTAATCAATATTTCATTATAGGATCAAGATAGTTCTTCTCATCAAGAATCTCTCCAGGATGTATCTCATCAAGGATTGGAGTGAAGTGTCAAGGATGAGGGGTCACACTTTCCCTCTATGTTGGTTGCAACTCTAAATTAGTATGCTAAATACAACACTCTTTGTGATATGGCTCATGAGGATCTCTCTTAGAATGTCATCTACTTTTATGGGTTAGTCCTTTGCACAACGCAGTTTGAGTCTTCTAGTTCTCAATAGGACTTTGATTCTATGTCTCTCGAGGATCTTGAGCAACTAGGGGTAATTTCTACCCCACCTCCTCTTGAGGTTGAGTCATCCATTCTCATTTTGGAGGCCATATATGTGAACATAGGTTTCAAGGAATCCCCTAGAATCCTTAAGCTAGGTAAATCCTTATCTATGGACGAGAAGGAGAAGTTGACCAACTTGTTAAGAGAATTTCATGATATTTTTTCTTGGTCATATGCCAACATACTGGGGCTTGATCCCTCCCTTGTTATGCATCATTTGGTAGTTCATCCTAGTGCTAATATTGTTAAGTAGAAACTTAGGAAGATGCATCCTAACATCACCCTTTTAGTCAAGGAGGAGCTCCAACAAATCCTTGACATCGATTTTATAAAAGCCACTGATTATTCTGATTGTATTTCTAATATTGTCCTTGTAGGTAAGAGTTAAGGAACAATACAAATATGTACTGACTTTAGGGACATTAATTGAACATATCCCAAGGATGATTTTCCCATACCCAACATATATAAGATCATAGACTTAAAATCCAAATATGGGATACTATCGCTCATGAATGGTTTTTATGGATATAATTAGATTATGATTACTCCTGAAGATCAGGCCAAGACAACTTTCATCACTCCATGGGGCACTTTTTGTTGGAAACTCATGCCTTTTGGCTTGAAAAATGTTGGTGCCGCTTATCAGTGGGCTATGACTTATATTTTTCATGACATGATGCATGATATTCTCCAAGACTATGTGGATGATCTTTTAGATCATTCCATACATTGAGAAGACCATGTTGATGATCTAAGATGGATTTTTGAAAGGATTTTTCATTTTAAGGTTCACATTAAGCCTACTAAGTGTGTGTTTGGAGTTACATCTGGCAAGTTATTAGGTTTCATAATTTCTAGGTAAGGTATTGAAGTAGACTCCACTAAGATAGCAACTATTACTAGCATGCCTCCTCCCTGCACCCTAACCGAGTTGCATAGCCTAAAAGGTATGCTCTAGGTTATTCATAAATTTATAGCCCAATTAGCCAATAAGTGTTAGCCATTTCTTAAGCTTCTTAAGAAATATGTTGTCTTTCATTGGGATTCTAAGTGTTAAAAATGTTTTGATAATCTTAAATGGTATCTCACTTCCTTTCCTATTTTAGTCCCTCGTATACCTAGTAAGCATTTTATGCTTTACATAGAAGTCACAACTCATGCTTTAGGGGCCTTATTGGCTCAACATGATTATCAAAACAAAGAGCGAGATATCTACTATATAAATAGAACTTTGGTTAGCTAGGACACTAGGTACACCCCCTTAGAGAAGCTTTAAATTATCGTAGTGTTTGCTTTCTAGAAGCTAAAACACTACATGCTTAGCCATAAGATGTTGGTAATGGTAAAGTTTAATCCCTTGTACTATTTAATGTCTAAGCCCCACCTTTAGTTGAGCTGCTAAGTGGTTTTTATCCCTTAGTGAGTTTGAACTGAACTTCATAAGTTAGAAGGCTATCAAGGGTCAGGTAATTGATGACCAACTAACCTTTCTTCCCCTAGAAACTTCTCATCCTTTGGTTGAAGAGCCTAAGTCTTAGAATTTATTTTTTGATGGAACCCACTGCATGAAGGGTGTTGGTGCTAGAGTTATTGTAGCTACCCCACAAAAATAGCTCATCCTTTTGTCCTTCAAGCTTTATTTCTCCTACATAAACAATACTTAAAAATATGAAGCTTTGATCCTTGGTCTTAGAGTAGCCTTAGATTTGTGGGTTAGAGTTATTTTAATATTCAATGGCTCTAAACTTATGGTCAATCAGATCAATGATGTTTATCCGACTTGGGATGATAAACTAAAGCCTTATAAGGATATTGTCACCAAGTTGTTGTCCTCATTTGATCGAGTATAGTCTATCCTTGGATCCTCAAACCACCATGCAGATTCCATGGCTACTGTTGCATCCTTGTTTCCTTTGGAGTTAGAAGATGATCAAGTATTATTTATCATTATATAACTTAGGGAGCCCACATTTCTTGGTTCTAGTCTTTTACCATTAGATGCTTTGACCATCAGAGTTACCCCATCCGAGCCATGGTACACTAACATCTTTAATTTTCTTAAGGATGGTTCTATGCTTGATGGTTTAGATCATAATAAACATAAGTTTTTGCAAAAGAGAGCATGTCAATTTATTATAATTGGCAATACCTTGTATTGATGTTATTTTGAAGGCATCATATTGTGATGCCTTAACTTCAATGAATCCTAACTTGCTCTTAGTGAGGCTCATGAAGGATCATGTGGAGGCCATTTTAGTAGTAATGCTATATCCAAGAAGCTCCTTCGGGTGGGATACTATTGGCCTTCCATGAAGAAATATGCCTATGACCATGTCTAATGTTGTGACAAGTGTCAACACCATGATAATCTTGTCCATGCTCCTTCTTAGAACCTTTAGGTTTTTTCTTCCCCTTGGCAATTATCTATGTGGAGATTGGACATTATAGGGAAGACTAACCCAGTGTTGCCTGATGGTTATAAGTTTATCATTATAGTGATAGAGTACTTCACCAAATGGGTTGAGGCCATGCCGATGACCATGATAATTAGAACTTAGGTTTTCAGGTGTATCTTCAACCAAATTCTTTGTAGGTTTGATATTCATTCAATGATTATTTTTGACAATGACACTCCTTTCAAGAAAAAGGATATTTGTAAGATTTTTTCTAAGTACAAGATTCAATATAGGTGGCCAACTCCCTATTACCCTCAGGGTAATGGATAAGCCAAAGCATCCAATAAGTCTTTGTTCAAGATATTGAAGAATTTGGTTTGTAAGACCGATCATGACTAGCATATACAACTTTATCATATCTTGTGGGTCTATTATATTAGTATGCATACTCCCACATGTGCCTCACCCTATGTCTTGGTATATGGTTTTGAGGTGGTATTTCCATTTGAGCTCAAGTTTCCCTTATTATGCATATTGTTGCAAGATGCCTCAGTCAACGATGAATATTGTTCAGATATTTATACCAATTAGAGTTATTGGGTGAAAAGCACATTCATGCCTTAGAGTATTTATAAGCCTATCAAAATAGGCTCAAGTGATATTACTCTAAGAAAGTTCACAATCATTCTTTTGAGGTTGGGGACCTTGTATCAAGAAAAACTAGAAAAATACTAATGCATTTTGATCTTAAAGGTAAGTTCTAGGCCATTTGGTTAGGGTCCTTTGTCATAATGGCCAAGTTTGGCTCAAGTGCCTATCATTTAGCTTCTTTATATGGTGAATAACTTAAATAACTAATGAATATAATGCATCTAAAAATATACTATGTGTGACCCATCATATACATTGTGTTTGCTTTTGATGCCACATACATTGGGAGATACTAAACACAAGATAAAAAAATAAATAAAATATATTTGTGAGATGATTGAAATATTCTATAAATAGAAATAGAGAAAATATTACAATATTAGCCATAGAGGAAATGAGCACTCCATAATATATGCTACTGCTCCAAGAGGGAGATCTGAGCTTATAGCTCACACACACTACCCTACTACCTATCTACCACACACTAGTTGTGATGCTTTTCTATGATGCTATATCCTAATGCTATATCTATGGCCATTATATAGGTAGATAAGTTCCTTGGATCACACTCTATCTAGTTGTACAAGTGGACACCTTGCACGTTGACACTTATGCATTTATTACATTGTATGAAGTAACTAGATAACTTCCCCCTAAAGTAACATAATGTCCTAAGAATGTACCAAGAAAGGTACATTTATATGACCCAAATAATATAATATGCTCTATTTCTAACACCCCCTTGTATTACAAAATTTGGGTATTTAAAAATTTATTCTTCAATTTCAATCTTCTTCCATATGATGGTTTTGAATTGGATCTTCTTCTTCAAAATGATCTTTGTCTTCTTCAGATTCATCATTGTTATCTTCTATCCATACACATTTGTTGGTATCCTTGCACATATCTTCATTTAGTTCTAAGCATTGATGGCTTAGTAGAGCATGGTGTACTTGTCCTCTCATATTCTTGATTTTTATTCTTCTATGCTTGGCTTTGTGTTGTATTGCTTATTCATTTTCATCAACCTGTTCCTTTGGAAATATGTTAGTATCATTTTGAAATATCACGGTATCTTGTGAGATTTCCATTGAATCTAAGATGTATGTATTTCCATGGATAGACCCTGTGCTTTAATTTCACCTTGATTCATGATTAAACATGCATTGATTCCATCCATATATCTTAATATGATCATATAATTATCTTCTACCAACTTTCTTGCTGAAATGAGATTGAATGTTAATCTAGTAACATACAATACATTTTTTAGTAGAAGATTTGGAAATGATCTACTAGGTGTTACATATCCATATCCATGTATAGGATAAGTTTGGCTATTTGCAATTCTTAGTCTATAGTCATTGGTATCTTCAAGACAGTCAAACCCTTGTATATTTCTTGTCATATGATGACTTGCTCTAGAGTCAATGTACCACATATTTTCATGTTTTGTAGATTGATTTCTATTGAAGCAAATTCCACATTCATTATATGCCATTTTAAAGAGATGAGATAGAATTTTTTTTTATAGAAGTATATAAGCTTGATTTGATAAAACCAATATTAATCCTTGATCCTTGTGGGCTTCTTTATATCTCCCTAGTAATGATATTGAGTACTTATATGGATTTTTAGATTTTGTAGATAGATTATATATTGCTAATGGATTTGCAACTTGATAAACAATAGAATCTAATTTTACCAAGTTTAGTGGAATGCCTTATAACTCCCTAGTATGTTTTGGACAAGATATGAAGTGCTTTTGTAAGATATAGTTCAATCTTGGTTGATTTTATAAAGTTATAAAAATGCTAAAATCAACTTCTATAGTCCTTATTGCTCCTATTGAACTACACAATTTTTCTAGATTTCAAGAGGTTTTAATGTTGGATCTTTTGTCTTTAAAAGAGAGGAATTTGAGACAAGTAAATATTATGATTTCCAACTCCTATATGATATTGACAAACCTCTTGTAATGACCCTTTGATATTTGATTTCAATTTTTCTAATTTCCAATAAATCAATTTGTAGTAGTAGACATTATGACTCCCAACTTTGGAAAATTAGAAAATATAATTATTTTTGCAAAATATTTAAATGATTCAACCTAAGTAGAAGGTATTATATCTCCTAGTTTAATTTGTAAATAGTATTCTGATTTTTAAGTAAGTTATATCCTATGTATTTTGATTTCTCAACCTTAAAAATAATCCATAAAAATATAACCTTATATGTCCAATGTCTGAAATAAATTTTAATGAGATTTTTTATTACCTTAGCCCTCTTGAAATCACACTTGGTTGGCATTGATATTGACTAAAATATGACAGTCCTCTACATACCCTTTATGCGATGCTTAACTTGATGAGGCTGTATAAACAAGTATGGTATGGCTACCAGGATTCCTCTATGATGCTTGGAGAGTAGATGTTGGTCCTTTCAATGGAGTCTTAAATGCTCCTATCCTCTCCTTATTCCATGCTACAAATTTATTGGACTGATCTTGCTCTTCACACATTTGGTGTATGTCAAACGTTAATGCTATCCCTTTGCTCTCTACATTGCATATATGGGTAGTATTTGGTGGATAAGTGGCACTCTCATAGCTTAGTAATACTACATCCTCTTCTTGTGATGTTTCTGCACTAGCCGTTACTCCTACATAAAGTATTCTTCTTGCTTGAGCGCTCTCAACATTCATCTCTTGAGCGTTAGAGAAATGATAATCATGAGGGAATAATGTGCCAAGTAGAACTCAACCCTTTTGCATGGAGTTTCATATGTAACATCTCCAAGAAGAATATTATAACCATTTGAATATATTTCTCCTTAGCTTGCATCAATTTATTGAATGGAAAGTAATTTCTTTTCTTTTGCAGGTAATCCATGAGCTGCCTTGGAGCTTTGGATGAGGATGAGGTAGCTCTCTTTCTGCCATTTGTTTATGCTACTCCCAATTTAGCACTTGCTTTCATTCTTTACACTTATCCCTACACTGTACTCCCTGTTCATGATGATAGAGGTGAAGCTTGATGCTTCTAAATGCTGAAATGTGCTCTATCTTTTATTTTACATAGATAGCTTCTTATGCCTTGTTGTGATTTATGTAAACATTCATGCCAGATTTCCTTTAGCTTATTTAGATTACATAAATAGAATTTAAAGGCTTCCTATCATTTATGTAAAACTTCCTTTGTCTGTAAGTTCAATATTGGAGAGAATGCCCTATTGGATCCTCAAAATCCAACTTGAGTTTGCCCCAAATTTTTGAATTTTTGGTGTCCTATGGTCTTTTCAAATTTGCAATACCCACTTGAGTCCTTTCCAATTATTGCAAATTTTTGGTCCTTTTGAAGTCCTGTTTCACCCTCCAATATAAATTAAAGTTTTTATATCACCAATATTATGTCTTTTTTTTGGTTTTCCTAAGGTCTTTTTGTCAGTAAATGTTTGGCCTAACTAAGGTTGATGTAGGAGCCTATCTTTCGGAGGGCATAAATTTTGATTTGATCGTTGGATCGACATGAAATTTTATAGGGAGTTGGATAATGAGGACTAAAATGATATGGCTAGGCCACAAAATGGCCTAGATTTCCATTTTTAGGACCTTTGAGATTTTTTTTAGCCTTAATTCCTTCATCTAATGCCCCAAAAATGGATTTTAGTGGTTTTTTTATAAAATTCGAAAAACAAATTACTTCTATATATGGGTAGGTGTTGATATTTTATAGAAGGTATAATATGGGTGATATGGTGATGGGTTTTAATTTTTAGGGCCATCCAAGAATTTTCAGTGACTTACTAAAAATAGGGTTGTTTTGGCTGAAAATGGAAAATTTTCTAATAATAGTAATTTCTTATCTTTAGGAATTTAATATGTAGGATTTTGTTTTAGGGTTTCCCACATTGTAAAAATGAGGAAAAACCCTAAAAAATAAGCTTAAAACCCTAAACCTGAAAACCCTAAACCTTAAACTCAAAACCCTAAACCCTAAAACCCAAAAAAATAAAAATAAAATAAAAATAAAAACCTAAATGCAATGGAGATAGTGGCTATTATGGATCATTTCCAATTATGGGCCATCATCGAGGTAGTTATAGTTTTTGCAATTATGGACCAAGTGATCAAGCTATTTAAGAGAGTTGTTGTAGTAGGAAACATCATCAAGTTTTTGCACAGTAATTTTGCAAGAGGTATACCAGAGTGTCCATCCTTGTCAGTTGTATTTTCCTTTGTGTGTCTTGTCTAGTTAACCATTTTTCTTCCCTATTATTGTGCAAGTTTTTGGTGAGGATGTGTACAGTTTACTAAGATCAATTCTAGTGGCTGGGACCAAAATCCAGGAGGCTCTTTGTTATATCATTTGAATAAAGAGTTGCAGTTCTCTATTGCATCATTTTAACTATTGGGCACAAAAATAATTATTGTAGTTTGCCATTTTGGGCCAAAAACTATTGGGCACTGAATTGCACCAAGTTTTCACTCAGTACTATGGTTGTCTATCTTCCTACTTTCTATCCAGGCTTGCACCCGATAGCTGTAGCTCAACACTCAACATTGGATGGACCAAAATAGGGGTTTCCGATCCAACCTCCAGAGTAGGCTGGTTCCTTGTCAACTTAGCAAGTTGTTGACACAATTATGCTCACTTAGGGTTTGGAGTTTAGGGTAAGAGAAGGTTAGGGTTAGAGAGATGTAGATAACAGTGGATGGATAGGTTAACAACATTGCACTACCATAAAAAGCTCCCAAAAAACCATACTAAGGACATACATTCAGATCAACATTTATCCCAAAATAGATCATTTCATATATTAAAGCATAACAGAGAAATGTTGTAGCAAGCAATTTCAATATCCAGGGAATGATAATCCAAATAAAAAAATTCACCAAACACTTAGATTTTATAGAAATATACTTCCTAACAACATAGAACGAACTCAAAGCAGATTTCAATTACTTATAACAACTAGTAATCCAAAATAGGCACAAACTAACCATCTAAGTATTTATAGAAATGCAACTATGAAATCTGAACCTCTGACATCAAGCATGAGAATGTGAACTTGAGGTGAAGATCAATGTATTGCTCCTTTCATTCAGCTCTTCAAGAATATTTACAATAGTACAGGCAAACACGCTAGAGCCGACCCTTCAAAATGAGGGTTCGACCTCTACTTATAGTTTTCTTATTACAATAATCAAGAAACAATACACATAATCTTGTTACAATAGTACAACAAATATTTTAGCTAGCATCAACTCATTGGTCCATCCTCCAGGAAATCTATTGAAAGAAAGTCTGCCATGATAGCTTGGGGTCTCTACAACTTGTTGATCGCTCAATGGAACTGAAGCTTAGGCCATTAAAGATCACACATTTTCATCGATCCTTCTTGGGAGTGAATTACCATCATCGATCTGTAACCACCTCTGGTTTGATCTTCTTGGAAACCCTCGATGCTTCATCTCTCGATGACTGTTACAATTATGATACAACAATATCTTTAAAACAACCAAGATTTGGTAGCTTAACCTCAACCGTTGATCTTCTTCATCACATGATTCAGATTCAATCCGCACAAGCTAAATGCCATTCCACTTTAAAAATGATGACATCATCTTTCTTATCAAAACAATAGAATCTCCAATCTGGACCTCTGAACCTCGAATCCGCTCTAGGATATTAATCTTCAACATTATATTCTTCAATCTAGGTCTAGAGCTAGTCACATACTTCTTCTATCATGAATCCACACTTTCATTATTCTACCACCCCATCTTATCTTCATTCCAGAAAGGGAAGACTTGTTCATTCCTCGAATCACCATTCCACACTTTTTTCCACTGACATCATCATCTCCTTGAAACTTTTGTGGATTTGAGATTTGTCTTCATTCTAGAGCCAGAGTAAAGTCACCCGAAATCGCTCCAAACATGAAAACTTCACTAACTACTGAGCGGATTCATATCTTCTAACCCGGTTCTGGATAAAAGCATACTGCAAGGTTTGTGAAATGATGATTTTATCACTTAGTCAAATTTATACAAAATTTTACTAAGTATGTGGCCATTTTGGGCCTACATTCTAGTGCCTCCCGGGTGGATTTGCTTGCAAAGCCAATCGAATCTAGAGTCTTATCCATTGGGCCTTAGGAGTCAAAACAAGACTTATCTTTGAAGATATGTTTTAAGGAATAATTTCCATACAAACACTACCCTCTGAAAGCTCAAATTCTGCCTAGAGGGTAAAGGTTCATATCGAAACCATGCAAAAAACATCATAGAACTCACTTGTTCAACTAGAGACTGTATCCATAATATCAGTATTACTACTGCCTTCAAAAACTATACATAACTCTACCTCCTTTATAAGGCTTCACTTCAAAAAATGCCTTCACAAAAATGTTGTGTTGTAGACTTCATGCCTTTATTACTTGTTTTTGACAATTGTTAGAGTAAAAATGGAAATACAAAATTGATGTATTAGAAACACAAAAACTATGCATATGTACAAACAGAAATGAAATGATTTAAGTGTGAGCCCCTCTTGGGCCTGTAGCTGCTCAATCCTATTTTCATTCTTCTACAACCTCTTCATCATCACCTTCTATAGCCTCTTCCTCATCATCTTCTCCCGGAGCCTGTAGTCTCTGATTATCTTCACCGGAGGTGTCCCCAAATACTTGGACCATTGATTCCAAAGACCGAAGAGCCTATTTCTAGGCTTGCTCAGAGGGATTTGATGTCTCTTTAAGCTGCTTATAAACATATTGTAGTTCCCCAACATCCTCATAATTAGCAGCATTCCCTCTAGTCACCAGATCTTCCATGAGATCTCTTAAGTGGGTGTAACCCATAATTAATTTGGCAGCTTGTTCTTGGGATAGTGGCTCTTCCAATGAATCAATTTTAGCTTCATCCTGTAGGTTCTCCTTGATGCTTTGTTGGGCTTCTTCCATAGATAACAAGTTGTGATCCTCCTTCCAGAGTCCTTTGAAACCAACATGAACCATTTCCTCATTTATTTCAATAATATCTTTAATGCCTCTTTCCATCCTATCAAACAACAGCCAGGCTCTCTGAACTGCCCTGTGCTTTTTCACCACTATTTTGGAGGCTACCTTGGCTAGATTCCATTCTCTATTAGAAATTGGTTTAGTAGCATCACTGAGCCTACTACCAACCAACCTATACATTTGTTCTATTGGAATCACCATAGGCTGTAACTCTCCAGTGATTTGATCTAAATCTTTCTGAATGGTAGATAGTAATTGGTTGGCATCCTTTAGGTAGTCGATTATGAGTTGAAGACCTGAACATTTTTCTTGAACTTCAGAAAGCAACTCCTGCTTTATCCTTTTCAAACTATCTTTGGAAAAACTTGAGGACTTGGCTTTCTCAATCTGAAGCTGATGTTTCAAATTTTGAATTTCTTTTGCCTGATCCTCATTCAACTTCTTTTGTTCTTCTAACTGATCTTTCAACTCATTAGCCTTTTGAAATATTTCCTGCCAACTCTTAGCCTCTTTCCTCAGAACTTTCTCTACTTCCTTTTGATCATTGAGGCTCTTCTTAAGTTTTTCAACTTGTTGTTCTAGCTTATCTACCTTATATTTTGCTATATCAGTCTTCACATAAAAGGTCTCTAAGTGAGCCTTGGCCATCCCTAACTCATATTCAGTAGGAAGCTTGTCAATATCTTCTATGATTTCCTCCACTCTATAATCCTGAGCAGTCATTTCATTTTTAGGTTTGCTTACCTACGGAATCAAAGACCTTGAAACATCAGCAGCCAAAGGAGATAATGACATCAAAAACATAAGGGTGGACTGACTTGCTGTTGGTGGGGGTGGAGATACATTGACAGCAACCTCTATTACAATGGTAGATTCTATGACTACCACTATTGTTGACATAGGTAAATTCAGAGAAATAGGGACAAAACTGACAGTAGAAGGGATGGATGAACTTGGAACGTAGTGTCCCATGGATGGTGGTAATGAAAGAGATGAGGATGCAACAATGGTGGATATTGAAGTGGATATCTCAGAAGTGGAAGGTGGGTTTGGAGGAGGTTGTGACACAATAGAACTGATTGGTACCTCCATAGCTACTGATGGGATGAGGGAAGAACTGTGAGGTGGAGGAGGTAAATTTACCATATTTTCTTGACTAGAAAGGGAGGGAAATCCTTTTGGGGATTCATGGAGATGAGAAGGAGAAGAGGGATTAGAAACCATACCTTCACCTACAGATGTAGGGTGTTCTTGTTCAGCTTCTGTCTCAAGTTGTTGTTCTTGTTCAACTAACCCTTATGTATTAAAAGCAACTACCTCTTCAACAATTTCTTCCATACTCATCTTCTACTTCTTGGAAACCTCTCTCTCCTCTATTTTTGGGGTTCTCTTAGTCCTCCTATAAACTAATTGGAAAGTAGCCATTTCTCCTTCAGAATTTTCTCCCTCTTCATCTTCTTGAACTACTCTTGAAAGTAGAGACTGCTCAGATATGGGTCGTAATTCAATTGATGTTGTAGAGACGATGGAAAAATGTGGAGATCTTATTTCAATTAGTAGAATATTGATAGCTCTTTCTTTGGAGAATTGTATTTCATTCATCAATTTAGCCTTCTCGGGAAACTTCTCTACCTGCTTAGAAGTAGGATTGGAGATTTTGAGTACTTCAGCTATGGTCAAAGGAACCTTTTGCATCTCTATCTGAATATTTTGATTTGTAAGAGGAGAGAGGGACTCAAAATCATTCTAGGGTTTTTCATTGATCAATACTATATTTTTGACATCCTTTGGTCTCCAGGCTTCAACGTTCTTATTATAAATCCTTGAAAATTCCTTATCAATTTTCATTCCAAACTTTGATTTGGGTTTTCCAATTTCGATCCTCATACGCCACCAATCTGCAATATTTGTTACCTTCCATGGTCCTTTCTCCTTTGGTTTTCCTCTCTCTACTACATCTTCTTTAGAAGGAGTGTCTTTCATATTGGTAGATTCAACCCTCACTTTATTAATTGTATCCTTTGTAAGTCGATGGCTGAGCTCATGCTCCGGATTGAAATCTACAATCTGTTCATAAAAATCCAACCATGGAGGTAACTGATCTATCTTTGAGATGTTCCACTCCAAAAGAGTAGTTTCATCATTATTCCTTCCCTATTCAAAATTAGCCCTGGGCATTTTTTCAAATTTATAGGCCTTGTCTCCATTTAGGGTTTTATTTCTCATAGTGAAAATATCATCAGGATCATAACTCCATCTCTGAGGAATATAAAATAGACCTAATCTATCAAGGTATTGATCAATTTGTTGGCTCTGCCACTCGGATACAATAATATTATCTTTAGTGCGGTAAGTAATTAAAGACTTCTTCTTCCTTCCCGAACCGTAGCTTGCATCAATGTACACCACCTGCCTTAGATACTCCAGGGCGAATAGCCTTTCTATGACAAAGTGAGGTAGGAGAAAGGGTTTACCTATGAAACCATATAACCTGATTACTGTGCCCTCTGTTAGTAGATACCAATCTCCTTCCTCAACGTATTCTTTTCTCAAAATCTGCTTAGCTAAGGAGGGCAACCTAGGGCACTCATTGTACATTATTTTTAGGGCAGGTTCCAAAAATTCCAAGTTGAATCTGTAATAGGACTCACTGCTCTTCAAAAAATCCATCCAATAATAGACCGACAAGGGTTCTCCATCACTGGTTTTATCCTTAGCTAGGATCCATGACATTCTACTTTTGATGGCTGCATAGAACATCCACACCAGACTCGAGCAATGTCTAAAACTGGGAGCACCAACACCCTTCTTCATGTTTACCAGTTGCTCATGGATCCTTTGAGTGAGAAAAGTTGGCCAGTCAAAGTAAATTACTCTGGTACCCCTCTCTCTCGCATCTTTCTTGTACATCCTTTCATCAGAAATACAATATGCCATGGCAATTTGCCAACCATGAACCATCCTGTCAGAGTCCAAACCCTCCATACAAGCCAACATAGAAAATAATTCTGGGTTTGCAAATTCATCAATGTGAATTGGGACTTCGGGCATTTCATCTTGATTCCTTATCCTTATAAAATTAAAATGAAGCCATTTTTCTAGTGCCTCCCTTTTTTCCTCTAAGGCTATCATGTTAGTGTAAGCCCTGTCAAGCTCTGCTATGTTAAATGATCTGAGATTTGAGGATGGGCCTACCCCTATGATGAATAACTCATAGCAAGTCTCTCTTGTGATGGAAAATAGGGGAGTGCCCTCAGGGGTTCTGACTATTCTATTTTTAGAATCATAGAATTGAATCATAGTAGAGACTAGTTCGGGGTAGTGATGCACAGAATCATAGATATAAGAGAACAAAAAGGATTTTATGGCTATCATACCTTGTCATCGCATTGGCTTTCCTTCAAAATATAGAAATTCGAAACCTATCCTAAGGTGGGTCCTTCTCACTCTTGTCATCACTATATCTGTGACTCGACTGGTACGATGTACATGAACCTGCAATCTCGTCGCTATCTTCGATAATTTGGTGGATGAATTTTTGGGTGCCATCCTGATAGTAGCACACTTCATCCTTCCGATTTGTAAGAAATTCTCCAAGGTATCATTGTACCTTTCTACCTTCCTATAGATGCAAGGGGTTTCCAAATGGATTTCGTGTATGCTTTTCATTACTTCTCTCCTTTAGAGCCCACGTATCTTTCACCATTAATGTAGCTGTTGCATGATATCTTTGTTGGCACACGTTTCAATCCTTTTCATTATTTCTTTGGTGGCTCAAAGGTGACGTCCTATCTTCTTATTGGTCAAATTTTGAAATTGTGCTGCCAGCTCATCACATCCCTTCGGCTACTCTTTGGTTCATGCATGAGTTCATTAGAATTGAATGCGGGAGCACTCTTTAGCCTCCATGTGTCAGATTGGAACTTGTTGTTCAGCTTTGGCCTGATTCCACTCCAGTGTCTTAAGAACCTTTCGAGTCCACTTTGGTACTTGAAGCTTGCACGCATGGCACTCTACCTTGATTCCACTTTGGCTATCTCCAGCTTTGAAAGGTTCCCGGATTAGCATCATTCTTTGTCCTTATTTATGCGGGATAGAAACTGATAGACCACTCCATGGAAATCTAGATTTAACCATGCGGACTTGAGAGTGGAATGCCATTCCAGAGAGTACACAGCACCATGTGTGGAATGGAACATTACCATGCATTTTGGCCAACACTTAGTCATTTCTTGCAAAATTTCTTCTCTCTCTCTTTTTTTTTTAGCATTTCTTTGAAAAGAACTAATTACAAAGTGCAGAAAAGAAATCAAATACAAAGTGCAGAAAGGAAGGGGAAATATTTGTACAATGTATATACATATGTTACAATGAGCTCACTTCTTACATATAGTAGAGCTTGAGGTGGAAACCATTCACCGGAATTGGTTGTATGTTTCCCTCTAGATCCTTCAACTGAAATACATTAGACTCTTTAGCTTCCACTATTTCGAAAGGACCATCCCAAAAGGAATCAAACTTTTCATGCTTGCCTGGTTTTGCCCTGTCAACATTCCACCTGAGAACTGAGTCTCCAACTTGGAGTTTTCTGAACCTGGCCTTTTTATCAAACCATGCTTTAATGTCTGATGAATGCTTTTGAAAATGATCATATGCTTGAGTTCTGCTCTCTTCCAATCGTAGCAAGTGTGTCAACCTGGTTTTAATTGGATCATCCTCTAATTCTTCTTCTGTACTGACAAGCTTAAGTGTTGGGATCTCTAAGTGAATCGGCAATACCACCTCTTTTCCATATACCAATGCATAAGGAGAAGTTTTGATGGACTTTTTAATAGTAATCTTGTCTGCCCATAGAGCATGGTTGAGCAATAGGTGCCAACTCCTTTTGTTACCTTCCAGATATTTTCTCAAAATCCTTAATAGGTTTTTATTGGTAGATTCTGCAAGTCCATTACCTTGTGGGTAATAATTTGAAGTATTTTTAAGAGTGATGCCATACTTGTTGGAAAACTCAATGTACTTGGCTCCTATGAAAGCAGGGCCATTATCACTCACCAAAGCTTCTAGGACTCCAAATCTGGAAATCAAACTCTCCATAAAGTTGATCACAACTTCTTGGTCTGCCTTCTTTGTAGGAATGGCCTCTACCCATATGGTAAGATAATCTATAGCTGTCAAGATAAACTTGTGCTCTGCTGAAGAATTAGGATTTATAACTCCTATAAAATCTAATCCCCATTGTTGGAAAGGCTCCTCAACTTGAATAGGCTTCAGGGGAGATGCAACATTTCTGGTTCTTCCAACGTACCTCTGACACTTGTCACAAGCCTGGGTAACTTTAAAAGCATCATTGAACATAGAAGGCCAATAATAGCCTGCTCTTATTATCTTCAAAGCTGTAACTCTTCTCGAGCTATGACCACCTGCTGACCCTCCATGAAATTCTTCTATGACTCTTTTTTGTTGGTCCTCCTTCAAACATTTTAGGAGAATACCATCCAAGTTTCTTTTGAACAACCCTTCAGGTAGTAATACATATTTTAGAGCATGAAGTCTATACCTCCTTCTTTGAGAAGGATTCAGATCAGGTGGGCAGATCCCAGTTTGGAAATACCTGGTCATTTGCTCAATCCAATCAGAATCTGGAGTGTGTACAATCTCTATTTGATCTTCTTCTATTATCTGACAAACGGTCATTTCGGCCAATGTTGAAGCATCTGTCAATCCTTGGCACAAGGCTCTACCTCTTACCAGCTTGGTGGGACGTATTTCTACATCATATTCCTGGATCTTAGTAATCCAACCAGCCCTTTTATCTCCCAAGTCACCTTGTAAAATAAAACTTCTTACATCTGGATGAACCACATATACCAGGGTTTTGCTCTGTACCAGATATTGTCTAAACTTCTTTAGCGACTTCATTACAATGAACACTTGTCTTTCAATAAAGTTATATTTTACCTGATAATCATGTAAAGTCTGACTCCAAAAGAACACAGGGTGTTCATCCCCTTGACTATCTTTCTGGGTGAGTACCGAGGCATAACTTTCTTCAGCTCCATAAGCATAGAGAATAAAATCTTTAGTGAAATCAAGATTTATCAAGACTGGGGCTGTTGCAATGGATTGCTTGATGACCTCAAAAGCTTACTTCCTAACCTCAATCCACTTGAACTCTACCTTTTTCTTGAGTAGTTCAGATATAGGCCTCACTTTTTGTGCAAAATCAAAAATGAATTTCCTGACGAAATTGATTTGACCTAAGAAAGACTGCAAGGTCTTCTGATTAGTAGGCAAAGGAATAGCTAGAATTGCTCTAATTATTTCTGGATCTATGGCCATACCTTCCTTTGAGACCACATGGCCTAATATTTTTCCCTCATGTACTACAAAGAATGACTTCTTAGGATTAAGTGAGATACCAAATTCTCTGCACTTTTGAAAAACCTGTTCCAAATGAGATAGATGATCATTTTTATCATGAGAAAAGACCGTCATGTCATCTAGGTAAATCAGAATAACTTTGTTTATAAGTGTACCAAAGGCATAGTCCATGGCCCTCTGAAATGTAGCTCCAACATTAGACAGCCCAAAGGGCATTCTATGATAGGCAAATGTACCCCATTTTGTGGTGAATGTTGTTTTGTATTGGTCTTCATATTTTACCCAAATTTGGTTATATCCAGAGTAACCATCCAATAGTGAGAATATTTCTGCTCCAGCTACAACTTGTAAGATCTGGTCAATCTGAGGGAGGGGGTAGTGATCCTTGAGGGATGCTTGATTCAGATTTCTAAAATCTACACATAGGCGTATATCCCCATTCTTCTTTCTTACGGGTACCAAATTGGCTACCCAAGTGGAATGTTTTATTGGATATATTATCCTAGCCTTTAGTAGCTTTAAGAGTTCCTCTCTCATAATGGCTTCTATCCTCGGATTGACAGGCCTCTATTTTTGTTGGAATGGTTTAGCATCGGGTTCTAACTCAATAGTATGTTGGATAATCCTTTTGTCATACACCTTAAGGTCTTCATATGACCAAGCCATAGTGTCTTGGTATTTTAAGCATAAAGTTTTAATCTCTTCTGCTTCCTCAGGTGAACACTGGATCCCAACATTGAGCTTCTTTCCTATTCCGACCTCCACTTCTTTATAGATATTTTTACCGACCTTCATAGCTCCAACCTTCTTTCTATCTTCATTATCAAATAGACTTTCAAGGGTGACCAATCCCCTTGGAATATGATTGTTTCTTAGTTGGATAAAGTCTTGCTGATCTATTTCCTCCAAGTCTTCCTCTTGGAAAGTTGAGAAGCATGCTTCTCTTATCATAAAATCTAGAATTTGTTCATCACTTTCAAAAACCTGCCAGAATATCTGCTTGTCTAGCACTGCAGGTCTGAAAACCATTTTAATTCCCTTGGTCTTCTTAGTTCCAAAATCTACAGGAGGATTGAAATTAGCTCCCTTCATTGCCAATGAATCTGCCAGGTGATTCTCTTCTCTAGGCACAAAACTTAGATTCAGGGCATCAAATGAATCCATTAGGTCCCATACCCTATTTCTGTAAGCTTTCAAGTAATGGTGCTTATTGCTACACTTATTCCTTACCTGATGGACTATCAACTCAGAATCACCATATATGTTCAAAATCTTGATGCCCATGCTTTCTGCTTGCATCAATCCGAGGCACAAAGCCTCGTATTCTACAACATTGTTGGTACATGACCATGTCAATTATAAGCAAAATTATTTATCCCTTATGACTATGATTGTAGAACCACACCAGCCCCTGCACCATTTCTACATTTAGCACCATCAAAATGCATAACCCATGTTTCTTTGTTTCTTAGGGATTGATTAGAAATAGCAGGGAGTTTCTTTTCCAATTCAGTTGTGATGTTGTATGTACCCATACCAGTTCCAAATTGACTATAGTCTTCTCTGAAAGGCAACTCATCTTCAATGTCTAGCTCCTCAATGTTTTCCACTAGCTCAAATTCCTCCAAAGGATTAAGATTGCATAGATCCTCTTCAATATTTTCAATATGATAAGCAACTAGTTTCTTAGGTGTTATCCTTATCCTTTTTCCTTTGAAAGGGATTACCATGCTAGAATAATCCATGTACATACATCCTCCTAGTTTTGTAGTAAATTCTCTTGAGAGGCATAACCCAAAATAAGGTTCCAAGTCCACCACCACTATTTCCTGCACCATTATTACCTCGAGAGCTCTGTGCAACCTCATCAATACATATTTAATAACCCCAACTATCTTGATAGGTGTCCCATCTAATTGCAACACTCCAGGACAAGACCGGGTATATTCCATACCCATTTCTTCATAGACCGCCTTAGGCATAACTGTGGTTGATGCTCCTGAATCAATCATACAATTTTGGACTACCCATCCTTCCATTCTTAAGGATATGTAGAAAGGGGGAGGTTTGTTTTTTAGAACAGCAGGTGTCATTTCTTTCTTTTCTGGTGGTATACTAAGGATGGTGGTGGTTGGTCTATTCTGGGGATTTTTGTTGAGGGAAGCTTTAAGCAGGTCAATCTGGCCCGGGATGAAAAGAGTGTCATATAGGCTAGCTTTTGATGGAATCCTTTTCATCTCCTCAACAATGTTGTACTCAGACTTGGTCAGGGATAGTCTTTCCAGTCCTCTGTCTGGCTCACCATATTTCCTTTTGTATTGTTGGGTTGCCTCTAATATTTGTCTTTTGGTAATAGAGGGGAACCTGAGCCTTTCTTGATCCTCACCCTTGGATCTCATTTTGTCTCCTTATGTTTCTCTTTCAAGATTTTTAGGGAGACTATCTGTCTTCTCCTTCCCTCTAGCTTGAGGAATAGGAAAAGTGTCATTGCTTTGAGGGGGAAGTCAACTTTCTTTTGAGAAGGGACCTAGAATTGTCCCATATTCTAGGGGTCTACTTGTAAAGCTTTCTTTCCAGATCTTGTCATAACAACAATTGGGCTTTCTTCATCTAACTCTTTTTTGGCCATGATCTGATCAGGGTGCCATAACATATTAACCCTCCCCTTCTGATTCCTTTCAGCTTGATCCATAGCTTGTTGAACATGGTGTTGATACATCACACAAGATTGTGAGTCATGGGGGTCATTGCATACCAAACACCAAACATTTGCAAGAGTGGTATCTATAGAACACTTAGCTCCTCATATGTTGCATTCACCCTAACCCTAGTACTATTACTAGGACCAGGCCTTTGATATTTGTTTACATATGGGAATATCCTCTATTGTGACCTTTCCTGATCTCTCTTTTCCATTGAATTCATTCTATTACTCAGAGTTTTCATGGTATTTTGTATATCCAGAATAGCAGACAATTCTTGAGAAGGTTGAGAAGGAAGGGGAGGAAAAGGAGGTGTAGAGGATACAGGTTTAGACCAAGGAATCAGATTCATTTGTGGATATGGAGATGGTAAAGAAAGGGGGTCCATGTAGGAGGGCTTTGTGGATTGCTCATGGCCACTATTGGTTTCTGAGTTATAGGGCAACACGATTTTGGGGGGAATTCTTCCCACATTGATTAGGATATTTTTAGCATGGACGACTGCATTATAAACTTGGGGGAAGGTTTCTACTCCAGATTGTTGTGTTTGCAAACCTAGCTCTGATCCTAGGGCATGAATATAATACATATAAGCCAAACATGCAGCTGGTCTAGCAGTGGGGGGAATTCTCTTCCATGTTCTGCTAAATCTCAAATTAAAATCTGAGATAGTTTCTTGTTAGGTTTTTTGCATGGTTGTAAACTGATTCAGCAGAGAAAAGGGATCAGCAGATTCATTAAATTCTTCTATGAATGGCTCAGCCAATTATTGCCATGAAGTGATAGAATTATCTTCCAGAGTTCTAAACCAATGCAATATCTTTCCATGAAAGGACAGGGCTAGAATTTTGACAATAATATTTTCTTCTTTTATGTTGTGGATTGCTGCCAGATTCAAGATATCTTGGCAGTGCTCATAAGCTATTTTCCCAAATCCATCATACATGGGGGTTGCCTTAGATACATCCTAGGGAATGGCATCCATTTGGGCTAATCTAAGGGGCCCAGTTGAATCCCAGTTAGGGTACTTCTGAAGTGGCTGATTAGGAGCCACATTATGTGCCATATTTTTGGCTGTAGGTCTTCTTGGGGGAACTATTGGGTTTTCTTCCAGAAGCTCTTCTTCTTCAATAAAATCTTGATCCAAACTTCTGATAACAGTAACCCCTCTCAGAGGTAACTCACAATGAAAGAAAGAATCAGGGTTGTTCCTCTTGAAAGACCTAGTATACATGAAAGGGTACTGGTCTACAATACTTTTTAGGGTCTTCTGACCAGGGAGTCACTAGGTGAACTTTCTTTTCTCCGCTAATAAGGTCAAGACAATTCACCAAATCTTGATTCCTTCGGGTTGAGATAACAATAACTCTTTAGATGGGTTTCATGTTCCTTGTGAACTGGTCCCATCGGGCATGCCAAAAACTATTGGGCACTAAATTGCACCAAGTTTTCACTCAATACTATGATTGTCTATCTTCCTACTTTCTATCCAGGCTTGCACCCGATAGTTATAGCTCAACACTCAACATTGGATGGACCAAAATAGGGGTTTCGATCCAACCTCCAGAGTAGGTTGGTTCCTTGTCAACTTAGCAAGTTGTTGACACAATTATGCTCACTTAGGATTTGGATTTTAGGGTAAGAGAAGGTTAGGGTTAGAGAGATGTAGATAATAATGGATGGATAGGTTAACAACATTGCACTACCATAAAAAGCTCCCAAAAAACCATACTAAGGACATACATTCAGATCAACATTTATCTCAAAATAGATCATTTCATATATTAAAGCATAACAGAGAAATGTTATAGTAAGCAATTTCAATATCCAGGGAATGATAATCCAAATAACAAAATTCACCAAACACTTAGATTTCATAGAAATATACTTTCTAACAACATAGAATGAACTCAAAGCAGATTTCAATTACTTATAACAACTAGTAATCCAAAATAGGCACAAACTAACCATCTAAGTATTTACAGAAATGCAACTATGAAATCTGAACCTCTGACATCAAGCATGAGAATGTGAACTTGAGGTGAAGATCAATGTATTGCTCCTTTCATTCAGCTCTTCAAGAATATTTACAATGGTATAGGCAAACACGCTAGAGCCGACCCTTAAAAATGAGGGTTCGACCTCTACTTATAGTTTTCTTATTACAATAATCAAGAAACAATACACATAATCTTGTTACAATAGTACAACAAATATTTTAGTTAGCATCAGCTCATTGGTCCATCCTCCAGGAAATCCGTTGAAAGAAAGTCTGCCATGATAGCTCGAGGTCTCTACAACTTGTTGATCGCTCAGTGGAACTGAAGCTCAGGCCATTAAAGATCACATGTTTTCATCGATCCTTCTTGGGAGTGAATTACCATCATCGATCTGTAACCGCCTCTAGTTTGATCTTCTTGGAAACCCTCGATGCTTCATCTCCCGATCGACTATTACAATTTTGATACAACAATATCTTTAAAACAACCAAGATTTGGTAGCTTAACCTCAACCATTGATCTTCTTCATCACATGATTCAGATTCAATATGGCACAAGCTAAATGCCATTCCACTTTAAAATTGATGATATCATCTTTCTTATCAAAAATAATAGAATCTCCAATCCGGACCTCTGAACCTTGAATCCGCTCTAGGATATTAATCTTCAGCATTATATTCTTCAAGTTATATTCTTCAATCTGGGTCTGGAGCTAGTCACATACTTCTTCCATCATGAATCCGCACTTTCATTATTCCATCACCCCATCTTATCTTCATTCCAAAAAGGAAGACTTGTTCATTCCCAGAATCACCAATCCACACTTTTTTACCAGTGACATCATCATCTCTTAGAAAATTTTATGGATTTGAGATTTGTCTTCATTCCAAAGTCAAAAACAAAAGGACCTTCTTAGAATCACCATTCCACACTTTTCCATCATTGACGTCATCATCTCTTAGGAAATTTTGTAGATTTGAGATCTATCTTCATTTCGAAGCCGGAGTAAAGTCACCCAAAATCGCTCCAAACAAGAAAACTTCACTAACTACTGAGTGGATTCATATCTTTTGACCCGGTTCTAGATAAAAGCATACTGCAAGGTTTATAGAATGATGATTTTATCACTTAGTCAAATTTATACAAAATTTTACTAAGTATGTGGCCATTTTGGGCCTACACTCATTTGTATTTTCTTAGTGAGATCTGATTACACTGATAAGACTCCCATTGTAATGATTTATTGGATAATACAATCCTACTTCCTCCTTTCAATAGTTCTATGTGTAATTTTGCTTGTTGTCCTATTTACATGTTACATCATTTGAATGTGTAAATGGCATCTTCTTTCACTGGCATGCTTAATCACCTTTGTTGCATTATTTGAATGAATGTGGTTGGCTCAGTTTTATCTTCTCCCTCCTATCTTCACCATATTTTAAGTTTGGCTACAATTACCCAATGGATAAGGCATCGGTCTACTTTTTGAAGCACTAGCTAGGAGTTACTTCGAAGCTTGGTCAACTTTTATGTTGTAGTTTTATTTTATTTTTTGCAAATATGGATGAGCATGAGCATATAAGAAATATTGTAGGCTCACCTCTAGGGTTTCCTTACCTTACTTAATCTATCTAGAGTCTTAGGATAATATTTTCCTGAGTTAAAGAGGTGGATCCACCAGAATCCACAGTGTTGATTGGATCAGGGAAGTCTTGTAACATGACAAATCTATTAAGGGTGCAGGAATTTCCCCCAATAATTTTTGGCATCATTGTTGGGGAAGACTCAATACAATTTTGAGTTTGTTTTTCTCATAGTCTTTTTGGAATGAAATTTGTGATATTTGAGTGAATATCAAGTTGAGCAATCTTGGCCCAAGTATTGTTGAAGATCTTATTCCTTCTTTGCACATCCATGTTGGCGACTCCGAATGAACTCAAAAATTTAAAAATAAAAAAGGAGGATCTGGATCTAGCATCTACAAGAAGAAGTGGTAAAGAAGTGCTTGTTGGAGTGCCAAATCCTGAGGTATTCTTCAAGTCTCATAGAAAATCTTCAATTCCAATTCATACTATTTCTATTTCTAGCCTGAATCTTGGTTTCAACCAGTCTTCTCCTACTATAAACCAAGTACCTATAGTGAATCAACCTGTAGTGAGTATGGTAGCTCCTAATGCAAATAAAAATGTCAATGTAAATCAAAATATCAATCAAAATACCAATGCTAATGTTAATCAGTGGAGGACCAATAGATATAGAGCCTTTGTTTTACCTACAAATCTAAATCCTCTCCCTAGTAAAGCTCATAAGTACTTGCCTAAATTTCAAGGGAACAATGTTGTCACCGGTGAAGATCATGTTAGGGATTTTCTATATGCCATGGATAGTCTTGAGGTGGATGATGAAGATGTTGTCCTTAGATTGTTCTTTCAAACTTTAGAGAAGGATGCTCGAGAATGGTTCAATAGCCTTGGAGCTGGTACTATCAATAATTTTCAAGAGCTAGAGCACACTTTCCTTAGGAAATATGGAGAGAGGAAGAATGAAAAATCCTTGCTGATAGAATTGGCTACCATGAAAAAGAAAGAAAATGAATCAGTGGAAGATTTCAATAGAATATTCTTTAAGACTAGAAATAATATTCTAGTAGCATTAAGGCCAAATGATGATCAATCCATTTGTTTCTACAAAAATGCTTTCCCTGGAGATTTTAGTTATGAGCTGAGACAACAAGCAACAACTACCATTGATATATGTATGGAAAGGGCTATTGAAATAGAGAGACATATGATTGATAGTGGTAAGATGAAAGCATACTCTTTAGAGCCCAATCAACCTGAAAGGAAGCCCAAGAAGGTTGAGTTCTCTATCCCTAAGAAAATAGATCAGGATCCTATGAAAAAAATAGCTAATCAGTTGAGTGAGATGTTTACTACTTTGAATAATAGGTTGGCTAGACTTGAAAAAGGTAAGGACAATAGTGCAAAAACTTCACAGGGTAATAATAGATAGCAGGAAGATAACAAGCCTCCTTTCAGAAGGAATTTTAATAGAAACTAGAATAACAATGGAAATGAAGAGGGAAACAGGAATCAGAATGGGAATTGGAAAAAGAAAGAAGTAGAGAGAGATCTAGATTCTATTCCAAATCCCATGCCATAAAATAATATAGCATCAGATCATCCCTTTTATTGCTCTACCTATGATGCACCACATAACCCTATTGATTGTGGTATTTATCTAAGTATGCATTCTAATGTTGATTTAAATGTTGAATCTGAAGATGAAGATATTAGAATTAATGTATGTTGGACTCAGGAGGATGAAACCAGAGAACAAGAATTTGAAAGGGACATGGACATATGTGCCAATAATCTTGAGCAAAGAGCATTGGTCTTTGGAGAGGCATCAACCTCAAGTGAGCCTGCTAATACTAGATTTGATAGAATGAAGCAAGGAAAGCTTGTACCTACAATAGAAGAGGTTGAGTCTTTAGAAAGAATACATGCTATCAATATCAAGAATAGAATAGTGGAGGACAAAGTTGATGAAGGGCCTGCACAAAAGGAGAAAGCTACAAGAGTGATTTCATAGAAAAAGGTAAATCAGATGAAGTTGCAAATGATTCCTGAAGAGCCTGATGTAGAGGAGATTATCCAAAAGTAACAAAATGACTTGGCTAATCAGAAAACTAGAAAAGGAATTGATGATAAGAAATATCAGTTTGATCTAGGTTTAGAGGTTGCCAAATAGAAGGTCAACATCACTTTTGGAGAATTAATGACTATTCCAAAGTATCGATATCAGGTATGTAGAGCCTTCAAATTAATTGATCAATCAGGAGGACAACCTCAAAATCCCATAGGCCTTGTGAATAATGTAGTCAGAGCCCCATATTTAGTTAAGCCATTTTACATCTCACTAAGGTATACATCAGGCTATGGGGACCAATATGTTATTCATAACTGCATGCTTGATAGTGGTGCTTCCATGAATGTAATGTCAAAACAAGTAGTTGATCAGTTAGGCTTGATTTGTCAGAAAGAGCACCCTCCTATTTCTATCATGGATAATAGGAGAGTACCTTGTGTAGGCATTATCACTGGACTTCTTGTCCATATTGAACAATATCCTAAGAAAGGAGTGGTGATGGATGTTGCAGTTGTAGATGTGGACCCTTTCTTTTCCATCTTACTCTCTAGGCATTGGGTAGAGCAACTAGGTGGTACTATTCAGTTGGATTGGTCATATGCCACTATTCCAATGCAGGGTAAGGAAAAAGTGATATTGAAAAGAGAACCCTTCAATAGGTATTCAATTGAATTTAGATATCCTAATGATAATATGGTTAATGTCATGAATTCTATTGAGGAAAAAGATATGGGGGTTTACTCTATCTGGCATTCTCCTTTCTTGTTGGAAGTACTTGATGCTCAGAATATGGATCCAAAACTAAAGGCTAAAGCAGATGCAGAAAATGATAGAATTTTGACTTCTGAGTTATGGACTATGACCTTTGATGGGGCAAAATCTAAAGTAGGAGCAGGAGCTGGAGTACTGTTGATAGACATCAATGGCAGCTATCTTGGCATACCATACAAGTTAGAATTTTCTTGTACAAATAATGTTGTAGAGTATGAAGCTTTATTGCTAGGGCTAAGGAAAGCCAAGGAACTAGGTATTAATTACCTCAAAGTTAGTGGGGATGTTGAGCTAATAATTCAATAGATCAAAGGGAGATATCAAACAAAGCACCCTAGATTAAAGCAATATAAGTAGGCAATGTTGGATGAAATAGATAGATTTTTGGCTTTTGATCTACAATTTATTCCTAGAGCATAGAATCACAATGCTAATATATTGGCCATTAATGCTTATAGAGAAGAAAACCTTGAGATAGACACTTGGTTTATGGAAAGGTTCCCAACCATATCTATTTATAAGCCATCTATCCTAGATAATGTGGTATATTTACAAGTTTTTCATGATGATATACACATTAATGATTTTATGACTATGCAAAATGAGTTTTTTGATGTTATTTGTGATGAAAGTGATGAAGAAAAACTGAAGGATGTTATTGGAGAGCCTACATAAGTCATACAACTAAAGACCAATAGGATCCCTAGGGGGTTGGTGTCTTTAGAGAGCTTGTTTGATGACTTTGATAGAGCATATAAAACTTTGGTTCAGGAATCTGAGGTAGATGAAGTTAATATCGGAATAGAGGAAGAGCCCAAGATTGTTAGGATCAATAAAGCTCTATCAAGAAAAGAGAAGCAACAATATATCAAATTTTTGAAAAAGAACATGGATATTTTTGCTTGGAGTTATGAAGATCTGAAGACCTTCAATACAAAGGTAATGACTCACATAATACCCCTTCAGAAATATACCAAGCCTTTTAGGTAGAAACAAAGGAAGTTCAATCCCACTTTGCATCCAATTATGCAGAAAGAAGTGTAGAAGTTACTGGATACCAAGATAATCAAGAAGGTGAGATTTTCTACTTGGTTGGAAAACTTGGTTCCAGTTAGAAAAAAGAATGGTGAGATCAAGATTTGTGTAGATTTTAGGAATCTGAATAAGAGCTCTCTCAAAGACAACTATCCACTTCCAAATATGGAGCAATTGCTTCAAGAAGTGGTTGGGTCATCAAGAATATCTTTATTGGATGGCTTTTCAGGTTACAATCAGATTGCAGTGAATCTAGAAGATAGACACAAAACAACTTTCACTACACCATGGGGAACATTTGAATATCTTAGGATGCCCTTTGGATTGATGAATGCAGGGGCAACATTTCAGAGAGCAATGGATGTTGCATTTAAGGGATTGATGTTCAAGATAGTGGTAGTATATCTTGATGACATTACAGTTTTTTCAAAAAATCTTGAAGATCATTTTGCACATCTAACTCAAGTGTTTGATAGGTGCAAGGAGTTTGGCATATCTTTGAATCCTAGAAAATGTGTGTTTGGGGCCACACAAGGTAAACTGCTTGGGCATATTGTTTCAAAATATGGGATTAGCATTGATCCACAAAGAGTAGAAGCCATTGCTAAAATTTCCCCTCCTAAGAATCTTAAGGGAGTTAGATCATTCTTTGGAAATATTAACTTTATTAGGAGGTTTATCCCTGATTTTTCTCAGATTGCCAAGCCAATAAATGACATGATCAAGAAAAATGGAGAAATAATATGGACAGAGGAAAATACTGTAGCTTTTCAGAAGATCAAAGATGCAATTACTCAGGCTCCAGTATTGAATTACCCAGATTATTCTAGAGATTTCAAGATCTACTCATATGCCTCAGAACACACTATTGCTGCAGTTCTAGCTCAGCAAGATGAAGAGAAAAATGAAAGGCCTATAGCCTTTATGAGCACAAGATTGAAGGGTGCTCAATTGAAATTTTCTTTGCTAGAAAAACAAGCTTATGCATTAATCAGAGCTTTAGATCATTTCAAGTGCATTTTTGGATCCAACAAGGTAATAGCCTATATCCCTTACATTGCTGTTAAAGATATTTTCACTCAGACTGAACCTTTAGGTAGTCCTACAAGGTGGATGGCTAAATTGCTATAGTATGATGTGGAATTCAAAGTAGTACATATGGTTAGAGGATAGGGATTGGTAAAGTATCTAGCTAAAAAAGAAGGGGAGGCTATGAATAACACTATTGTAGTAGATGAGCAACAAGAAGCAAGAGCAATTGATAATTCTGATTGTAGGTGGTATGATGGCATTATATTTTACCTTCAAAACTTGTCATTTCTAGGAGACATACCCCAAAACAAAAAAGGTCTATCAAGCAATTGGCTCAAAGGTATTACATTCAAGAAGGAAGACTGTATTGGAGGTATCCAGATGGTGTGTTGCTTCTCTGTTTGTATGAGAAAGAGATCACTCAAGTGCTGAAAGAATATCATTCTAGATTTTGTGGGGGTCACTTTGCTCCAAATGCTACTGCTCACAAGATCATGAGAGTTGGTTATTATTGGCCCTCCCTATTTAAGGATGTTTACCAATTTGTTAGGAGTTGTCATAACTATCAGATTTTTGTAGGAAAGAAGAATTTTCTAGCCATGCCCCTGAAGCTAGTGATTGTGGAAGCTCCTTTTACTCAATGGGGAATAGATCTCATAGGTGAGATTAACCCCAATTCTTCTAGAGGTCATAGGTGGATCATTACAGCAACAAACTATTTTACCAAGTGGGTAGAAGCAACACCTCTCAAGAAATCCACTACAGAAGTGGTCATCAAGTTTTTAGAAGAGCACATATTGACAAGATTTGGGGTTCCAAGGAAGATAGTCATAGACAATGGTAACTACTTCACTTATTTTGAGATGATTCAATTTTGTGCTAGGTACAACATAGAGCTTTCTCATTCTACAAATTACTATCCTCAAGGGAATGGTTTAGTAGAATCCTCAAATAAGAATTTGATCACAAGAATCAGAAGAGCATTAGGTAGAAACAAAAGAAGTTGGGACAGTGAGCTAAAGTTTGCTTTATGGGCTGATAGAATATCTATCAAAAGAAGCACAGGAAAATCTCCTTATGAACTAGTATATGGTGAGAATGCTCTATTACCTCCTCAAGTGGAGAGTCATGCTTTATCTTTGCTTCTTCTAGATCATGATAATCCAAATGTCTTGCAGAGAAGACTTGATCAAATTGTGAAGTTGCAGGAAGATAGAAAGGATGCATTAATGAAGATAGTTGAGCAGGCTCACAAAATAATGTAGTTGTTCAATAAGAAAGCCAAGGGTAAACCTTTTTAGGGAGGAGATATAGTGTTGTACTGGGACCCCAAAAATGAAAAGCATGGTGAGAAGGGGAAGTGGGAACCCAAATGGCTTGGCCCCTATCAAATCCTTCAGAATGTAGGCCAACATACTTACAAATTGCAAACTCTGGATGGTACAAAATTTTCAATTCCTATCAATGGCCAACATTTGAAATTGTATCATTCTACACAGAGGGCTTGAGAAGCCTAAAAAAAATATGTGTTTCAGTCTTGTTCTTTCTAGGTGATTAAGGTGTTCAGGTTAGGTGATTAGTTTAGTTTTTGAGTCCTTGTGGTCTGCTAGATATTTTAGAGTTCTCAGGTGATTCATTGTTAAAGAGTCTTTTCATCACCTATCCTAGTTGGAGCCTGTGTTGGATCCTCAAAATCCAACTTGAGTTTACCCCAAATTTTTGAATTTTTGGTGTCCTATGGTCTTTTCAAATTTGCAATACCCATTTGAGTCCTTTCCAATTATTACAAATTTTTGGTCCTTTTGAAGTCCTATTTCACCCTCCAAGAGCAATGAAAGTTTTTATGTCACCAAGGTCAGGCCTTTGTTTTGGTTTTCCTAAGGTCTTTTTGTCAGTAAATGTTTGGCCTAACTAAGGTTGATGCAGGAGCCTATCTTTCGGAGGGCATAACTTTTGATCCGACCATTGGATCGACTTGAAATTTTATAGGGAGATGGATAATGAGGAGGAAAATGATGTGGCTAGGCCACAAAGGGGCCTATATTGCCATTTTTAGGCCTTTTTGAGATTTTTTTGAGCCTTAATTCCTTCATCTAGTGCCCCAAAAATGGATTTTAGTGGTTTTTTAGAAAATTCCAAAAAAGAATTACTTCTAGACATGGGTAGGTGTTGAGATTTTATAGAAGGCTTAATATGGGTGATATAATGATGGGTTTTAATTTTTAGGGCCATCCAAGATTTTTTGGTGACTTACTAAAAATAGGGTTGTTTTTGGCTGAAAATGGTAAATTTTCCAAAAATAGTAATTTCTTATCTTTAGGGCTTTAAGATGTAGGGTTTTGTTTTAGGGTTTCTCACATTGTAAAAAGAGGGGGAAACCCTAAACCCTAAAACCTAAACCTAAAAACCCTAAACCCTAAACTCAAAACCCTAAACCCTAAACTCAAAACCCTAAACCCTAAAAAAAAAAAAATAAAATAAAAACCTAAAGGTGATGGAGATAGTGGCTATTATGGATCATTTCCAATTATGGGCCATCATCGAGGTAGTTACAGTTTTTGCAATTATGGACCAAGTGATCAAACTATTTAAGAGAGTTGTTGCAATAGGAAACATCATCAAGTTTTTGCACAATAATTTTGCAAGAGGTATACCAGAGTGCCCATCCTTGTCATTCTGGGACTGGAATCCAGGAGGCTCTTTGTTACATCATTTGAACAAAGAGTTGTAGTTCTCTATTGCATCATTTGAATGGAGAACTCATTTGTATTTTCTTAGTGAGATCTGATTACACTGATCAGACTCCCATTGTAATGATTTATTGGATAATACAATCCTGCTTCCTCCTTTCAGTAGTTCTATGTGCAGTTTTGCTTGTTGTCCTATTTACATGTTACATCATTTGAATGTGTAAATGGCATCTTCTTTCACTGGCATGCTTAATCACCTTTGTTGCATTATTTGAATGAATGTGGTTGGCTCAGTTTTATCTTCTCCCTCCTTCTCTCTTCACCATATTTTAAGTTTGGCTACAATTACCCAATGGATAAGGCATCGGTCTACTTTTTGAAGCACTAGCTGGGAGTTACTTCAAAGCTTGGTCAAATTTTATGTTGTAGTTTTATTTTATTTTTTGCAAATCTGGATGAGCATGAGCATATAAGAAATATTGTAGGCTCACCTCTAGGGTTTCCTTACCTTACTCGGTCTGTCTAGAGTCTTAGGATAATATTTTCTCGAGTTAAAGAGGTGGATCCACCAGAATCCATAGTGTTGATTGGATCAGGGAAGTCTTGCAACATGACAAATCTATTAAGGGTGCAGGAATTTCCCCCAACATTCCCATTTGGTGTTGGAGAACACTTGATCCTTTGGTTCTTCCTTTGGCCCATCCTTTGGCTGCTTTTTCCTTGTACTTGTTGTGCCTATTGTGGTACCTTTAAATCTTCTCATTTCTCTATGATTGATAAATTATAGAAGTGCAACTCCATGTGACTTTTACATGTATATAGAATCCTTTTATTGCACCTTTTCCTTACACTCTTTTGTAGGTCTAAAATTCTTATTTTTGTAGCATAGTTATGAGTGCAAAATGAGGGTTTTAAGGATGTCTCTTTGGCTATACTCCTCACCATTTTTCTTGGATGATTTATGGTGAATCCAAACCTTGTAAATTCTATAGAATAGAAGCTCTCTTTTAGTTGCACTAACCCTGAGTGCTTTGTATTTGAGACTCTTGAAGTCTCAATATTGGAATCTTATTTTTGGTTAGTTTTTTTCTTTTTCCTTTGCTTGTAATAACCAATTTCCTTGGCTTCTATTGGCCACTATGAGTTGCATGTTTCTATGCTATACAATTGTATTTAGACACTTGATCCAAACAATATTTTGTAGCCTTTATTTCAAAGCACAAAACTACTTTCTTTTGAGATTAATAATAGTGCAAATAAATCTAATAAATTCTACTTTTAATGCACTAAAATATTACACCTTATCACTCCAATATACTCTCAATAAAATGCACTTAATCAATTCATTGCAACTAATCAAGAATAATCTCAAATGAACCTTCAAGATTTATTCTGTAAATTTTTTACAAGTAAGATATTAGGAGATAGTCTTGTTTTGCTTTCCAAAGTAGATAATAGGCTAGTTGATAGATTATTAAAATTCTAAAATCCAATCAACTCCTAATATGCAAATGAACCTTAAAAAGAATATTTCTTTTTGCACACTTGAATACTGTAATACAAATCTCCTTTTTGCAACTTTAATCAGGATGAGGGTGCTTTAATAAATTTGATAAGTAATTCACCTAATTAATCTACTTTCACCGATAGTTGCTTACCTTTTTATGAATGCTTTTGTAGCTCCTTTTCTATCTTGGTGCCTAACATTACCAAATTTTCCTTGAATAGGATCTTGCAGCTCTTTGTAGACTATTTTGAACAATTTATTCTTCAGCAATTGATGGTCTCAAAATTTCTTTCATGAGCCTAGGATTTGATGACTTTGATATCCTCTTGTAATCTCCTCCGTCTGCTATAAGTTTGGAGAAGTTTGTATCTCTGAAGTAGTGACCTATTTTTGTAGGAGGTAATCTTAAAATATCCTAGATTTGAAAATCTTCTTCTACTTTCAAGTCTTCTTGCTAAACTCTAACTTCAAGCAGGGTCTTCTCCTCAAGATTCTAAATATCTTGAGGTCTTCACTAGATTCTTATTTTACTCAGATTTGGCACTCCTTGCCAAATTATCCTCCTCTTGGGATTTTTTTTGGATGGTGACAATTATCCCAAGTCCTTCACTATCATTGCTTCTCCTTAGTAGTGGATTTCTCCAATGAGTTCTCCTTTAAGGATTTATTTAGCAAGGCTCTCCTAGCCTTTTACTAGATGCTCATCGAGACCTATTCAAGGTATTTGATCTTGCAGCTTCTTCTGGTCTTCCTAGAGACCTTATCTTCAACCTTATGCTTATGAAAGTGTTGGCATTGAGATCTTCTCCTGGATCTCTGATTCTGTTGCTTTTGGATACAAGCAGGACTCTCATAGTCCTTCTTCTTCCCAGCTTATAAGTTCTTCAATGAGATCTCATCTCGATATCTTTTGATTTAGGTACTAGATTGATTCTTAAGAGGCTTTTCTTCCTAACTTTATTGTAGGAAGCTTTCTTGACTTACTAGATCATATTTACCTACAACAAAAATATTAGTACTAAAACTTATTCTGAATTATATCCTTTCCTTGGGAATATTTTTAAGGATAAAAGACATCTAGGGTCTGTTTTAGTATCAAGGCTTCTATGGCCTATTCTTCAATATCAATGCTTCTATAGTCTGTTCTTCAATATCAAGGCTTCTATGGCCTATTCTTCAATATCAAGGCTTATATGGTCTGTTCTTCTAGATCAAGGCTTCTATGGCCTTTTCTTCTGGATCATGGCTTCAATGGCATTTTCTTCTGTATCAAGGATACTATGGACTTTTATTCTTGTGAAGTTATTTAATCTATCAATGGAGATATCTTGTATTCAGAATTCAACATGATAGTTTTCTAGAAGGTTATTTTGAAGTATTCTCCTCTCTGCAACAACTAATATCTGCACTATGAAGACACTCCAATCTTTGGGCAATGAATTTGAGATCTCCTAGCTTTCTATTGTAGGAGGTATCCCAATCATCTAAGTATTAATTCCGTACAATAAAATAAATTTTCAAGTAAGTATTTCCATATCTCTTAGCTTCACTAGTTGATTCATCAACCTAGTGGATCAAATGTTGAGTCCTAGTCTTCATGAGTTTTCCTTCAACTCTGTGGAAAGACTCTAGCCCTATGCAATCTTAGTATTTCTAAAACTAATATTTGAGTCCTCATTTGTAACTCTCCCTAATTCTACCACCTAGAATTATTTGATAAATTTTGATAGTGACTGGTCCAATGGTGCATTAGGTTCTCAAAAAAATTAAGATAAAAAATAATGGTGGTTTTCCTATATATCTACTATGGCCTGATCTATCGTAGCTATGATACCACTGTTAGCTTTTGATGCCACATACATTGGGAGATT
Source organism: Wollemia nobilis (assembly GCA_028583015.1). Classification (NCBI taxonomy): domain Eukaryota; kingdom Viridiplantae; phylum Streptophyta; class Pinopsida; order Araucariales; family Araucariaceae; genus Wollemia; species Wollemia nobilis. The sequence goes on from JAQPPZ010001870.1 coordinate 4,333,832, forward strand.
CCAAACACAATATGCCAAAAGAAATAAAATAGATCTACAAGATGATTGAAATATGCTATAAATAGAAATGGTGAAAATATTACAATAGTAGCCATGGAGGAAATGAGCACTCCATAATATATGCTATTGCTCCATGAGGGAGCTCTAAGCTTATAGCTCACACACACTACCCTACTACCTATCTACCACACACTAATTGTGATGCTCCTCTATGATGCTATATCCTAATGCTATATCTATGGCCATTATATAGGAAGATAAGTTCCTTGGTCGACACTCTATCTAGTTGTACAAGTGGACACCTTGCACATTACAACTTGCACATTGACACTTGTGCATTTATTACATTACATGAAGTAACTATATAACTTCCCCATAAAGTAACCTAATGTTCTAAGTATGTACCAAGGAAGGTACATTTACATGACCCAAATAATATAATATGCTCTATTTCTAACACATTGTACATTGCATTTAGAATAGTTTCATTTAGCATCATTGTTTGCCTGATCATCATGCATGGTTGCATACCATATTTTGCATGATTTTCTAACATTATGTTCCAACTGCATTACTACTAGTCATAACATGCACTTTTGCCTTTTCATATTTGCATGGCTACTTGTTCATATAGATTTTGGGGATTCATGACTATGATATGTGATGACACCTAGTTAAGTCATAGATCATATGCATTGCACTCTCACAAGAGCTCTGATGCCTATAAAATCCTCAACCTAGGGTTCACCTTCATGCATTTCCATCATTTCATATTCTCATCTCATATCTCCCTTATTATTTGACTCTAAAAGTTTTTGTTGCTTATATTTATCTAGGTCAAGGTATTTGGTTCTCATTTTGCTCCATTGGCCATGTCCATACACTTTATTGCACACACCACACCCCTATCAGGTAGTACTCATTTTTCTCATCACTTTATTGCACACAATACACCCCATAGTAGATAGCTTCATGGTATCTAGTGAGGGGTAACCTCCATTCAACCATTTATGAGCATACATCCTAGTGGGTATATCTATTTCTCTTTTTATCATCTCACTAAGTGCTACACCCATAGTAGGTTCAACTCCACCTTGTCCATCTTACAAGCATGCACCCTCATAAGGTTTCAACTCTTTTTATTTTCTTTGTCATTTTTGAAGCATTCTTTTCATCCACTCATTTAGAATTGTATTTTAGATGCATTGCATTTAGTTAGATTCATATCATTCCATCTCATTCATATAGGTTCATTGCATCCATTATGTCTATGTTCACCATGCATACAAATATATATATATATATATATATATATATATATATATATATATATATATATATATATATATATATATATATATATATATATATATATATATATATATATATATATAATTTAAAACAAACAATCACACATGAGCACACACTCACGTTTTTGTCCACTTTTTTGTTCTTGTTTTCTATTTCTCTGTTCCTCTCTTATTTCTTTTTTGTTCTGCTCTCCTTTATTTTGCATCTTCCATTTCAAGTTATCATCAGGAAATTTGCATTCCTCTCAAAACTCGAGGGGGCACCCTGGCTTGAGAGGCATTAATATCCCTAATGCCTCAATTTGCATGTAAAACAAGAAAGTATCTAAAATGACACTATTTTCACACTTATTTCTTCTAAACTAGCCACTCCTTTTCTATTATTATTTTCTATCCTCTGCCCATAGGTTTCTAAATATTTTTTTGATGCATTTATTAGGCCATAAATGCATCAAAGAGGGTGCAAAATGTAGACATGGAAAATTTACCCACTTGAGTGAGTCATTTTCCCTAGTCCCTTAGAGAGACCCTCCAACTTTCCCAAATCAAGTTTGGGTCTCTCTCCCCCCTTCTTTTCCCCCATTTTTCTTGCTCCAGCAAAATCATGGTTAGCCCTTATGGGGTGTAATTTTTCCTAGTTAAGATTTTCTCTTAGAAAACCCTATATTTTCACTTAACCTTCCTTGGTGTCAACTTTTCCTCAATTTTCTTGCCCATTCTTGTTTCAAATCTCTTATACATAGAGGGTTTGAAGCTTTATTTTCACCATAGGCTCTCCTGACTCCTAGATCTCTTCTAATCACAAATTTTAAGTGAAGCAATCTAATAAATCTACCAACAAGTGTTGATGCAAGTACTAACAAGACTTTATTGAAGCTTTTTGGATTTTATGGAGATCTCTTCTTTTGCATTTGATTGTGTTGTTGCCTTTGATGGATAAGTGTTGAAGCCATATGGATAAGTCTACTACTTTGGATTTCTTCATCCCTTTACCTACTTTTTGCTACCACCAAGTTATTTTCATTCATTTTTCATTTCACATATTATTAGATTCACATATGTGATTAGCTTATTTGCACAGTTCTATTTTATTTTTCTTTTCTTGTGAAATTGCACCCCATAATTACAAGGTGTGATTTTTTTATCAGAAAAATTACAGTTACCCTGTATAGGGTGTTATTTCACCGAAGCTAAGCTTGGGGGTAGAAGTTTACCCCCAAACCCTAGGTCTACATTTCATGTTATATTTAAGACATAAATATACAAATTACATTTTGTTTATCATTCTATTTTTTTGCATGGTATCCTGCTTATTCATCTTTCAAAAAGGTCAATTTTCACTTTTGCATTATAAAGGTTAGCTAAAAGGACCTAGGGGGCTTGACTATTGCACCTCCAAGTATAGTCATACAATGGCCTAAGCAAGCCCCCTAATGCTAATCATATTTTTTGAGGGTTTTGTGAAGTTATTTTGTAGTATTGAAGCTATGGGATATTGTTGTATGTAAGATAAAGCTTTGGAACAACCATAAAATTAGATAAGTTTCATAGTAGATCTTTAGGTTGTTTGTTGATTGCTTTTTATTCATTTCTATTCAAAATAAAGATCACAGGTGAGAAAAATCATTTGATCAAATTTCTAGGCATTTGAAAGAATAAAAGCATATAGTGTGCATTTAGGGTTTTTAACCTTGTTTGTGCATTTTATTTGGATCCTTGCTCAAAGGATTTGTTTTGCAATCCTAGGGTTAGTGATAATTCAAGCAAAGAATCATTCTAGGGATAGCTTTTATCTTCCTGCATCTTGTATCTTGTATTGTTATTTTCCTTTTTATAGTGTAGTTTTAGAAATGCCAAGCATAGGTGCATGCTTAATTGACACATTCAAACACATTCCACCCTAGACTTAAAGCGAGTTCTAAAATCATTCATAGTGAACCCTTTCCCTAGTTTCCCATCGAGTGTAGAGTTATAACATACCCCCACGGTTCACCTCGGCTCCCAATAGATCCAACCGAGAATCGTACGTGGTAAGGCAGTTTTCCTCCTCTATAGGAGTATATCATGATGGGCTAGAGGGAGTCATAAGAAGGATAATTATTATCCCTCATATACCATGTTGGCCATGTATCCAAATGATCACTTCAATGTACAATTAAATTTCCTTGTATCAACATTCTCTCACATACTAATGGGCATATAGATAGGTGTAAGGTATATTGGAACCTTTGTTATATAGGGAGGTTTTGAGGTATATAAGTCATACAAATTAGATCAAGGGAAGGTTATATAAGGATATAAAACATATTCTCTTTCTTATTTTAAGAAACACTATAAAAATTGAAATCTTAAATAACCCTCTCTTATATATTAAACCTAAACCCGGGACTAAGAAACACTACGTGATCCATACTATCACTTGCCTACTAGCTAATAATCTCACCCTCTAAGGTTATGCATAAGGGGTTGGATCCAAAATGTAATTATGAAACAAAGGTGAATCAATTTTGAAATCCAGGTAAATCCTGACCAAATTCATGTAGGAGACATGGCAAATTATTTTAATTTTTTACCAAAAATTATAAAACAGTGGTAAATTTGATAGTTTTGACTGGACCGAGTGCAAAACAAGGCCTGACCATAAGCCAGGTGCAAAAAAAATTTACATGCAAACCGAGTGTAAAATAGGGTCCAAATGAACTTGGGTTATAACCCAAAAAAATATTTAGTTTAGAGGGTGCAAAACCAGGACTTCCCAGGAGGTCACCCGTTTGAGTACTATTCCAACCAAGAATGCTTAACTATAGAGTTTTTGATGGGTTGAAAAACATAAAGTCATGTTGTTCTTTTGGATTTTGGTTGTTATTGTGATATGGTGACAAACATATGGCAGATGACATATGGCAACAAATATATGTCAACTGACATATGACACCTGATATATGGTGGTAGACATATGGTGACTGACATATGGCACTTGATATATGGCAAAAAATATATGGCACATAACATATGGTGGTATACATATGTCACCTAACATATGGCAGTAGACATATGGTGGTAGATATATGGTGGCTTGACATATGGTGGCTTGACATATGGTGGTAGACATATGGTAGCAGACATATGGTGGTAGACATATAGTGGCAGACATATGGTGCCTGACATATGGTGGTAGACATATGGCAACTTGATATATGGTGGTAGACATGATGGTAGACATATGGTGATTAGGTAGATATATGGTGATAGATATATGGTGGTAGACATATGGAAACTAACATATGGTGATAGACATATGGTAGTAGACATATGGTGGAAGGCATATGGTGGTAGACATATGGAACCTGACATATGGCAACTGATATATGGCACATAACATATGGAGGATGACATATGGTAGAAGACATATGCCGACTGACATATGGTGCTTAACATATAGTGGTAGACATATGGTGATTGATATATATAAGCAGACATATGGTACTTGATATATGGTACCTGATATATGTTGCCTAATATATGGTGGTAGACATATGGTAGTAGACATATGGTGGCTTGACTTATGGTGGTATAAATATGGCAGTAGACATATGGTGGTAGACATATGGAAGTAAACATATGGTGGTAGACATATGGTGGCAGGCATATGACAACTTAACATATGGTGGTAGACATATGGCATGAGACATATGACAATATGATATATGGAGGTAGATATATGGTGATAAACATATGGTGGTAGACATATGATGGTAGACATATGGTGACTGACATATGGTGGTAGACATATGGTGGTAGACATATGGTGGAAGACATATGGTGGTAGGCATATGGTGGCTTGACATATAGTGGTAGACATAGCAGTAGATATATGGTAGCAAAAATATGGTAGCTTGAAATATGGTGGTAGACAAATGGAGGTAGACATATGGTGGTATAAATATTGCAGCTTGACATATGGTAATAGACATATGGCAATAAAATTATGGTGAATGACATATGGTGGATGAAATATGGTGGCAGATATATACTGACTATCATATTGTGCCTAACATATAGTGGTAGATATATGGTGACTAACATATGGTAGCATACATATGGCGCTTGACATATGGTGGTAAATATATATCGCCTAACATATGGTGGTAGATATATATCACCTGATATATGGTGGTAGACATATGGCGTCTGATATAAGTGCCTAACATATGGAGGGATATATATGGTGGTAGACATATGGTTAATGATATATGATGGATGACATATATCGCTTGATATATGGTGGATGACATATGGTGAAAGACATATATTGCCTGATATATGGCAGCAGATATATGTCGCTTGACATATAACAGTAGATATATGATGGCTGACATATGGTGTTTGACATATGGTGATATATATATGACGCTTGACATATGGCGATAGACATATGGTAGATGACATATGGCAACATATATATGTTTCTTGACATATGGTGTCTGACATATGGTGGTAAACATATGATACCTAACATATGGAGGTAAATATATGGCATCTGACATATGACACCTGACATATGGCAAATGATATATGGTGCTTGGCATATGGTGCATGATATATGGCACCTGATATATGATACCTAATATATAGCAGCAGATATATGGTGCTTGACATATGGTGCCTACCATATGGCAAATGACATATGACGACATACATATGGTACTATAGATACCAAAATATAGCCACTTGTCATCCATTAATATCCTCTAATCATAGCCATCCATTATATATATGTGTGTATTTATCTAATATATAGATATTAATATTTTATATTTATATTTATACATATTTAATAAATATATGTATTTATGTGAATAAATCCTAGCCATATGCCATGACGTAATCTCAGCCATCCATCCATATTAATCCATGTCACATACTCAAGTTTAATCTCAACCCTTACTCATGTTTTAATATTGACCACCCATTGGTGTTGTCAAAACCCTAACATGATCAAGGGAAATTATAAAATATGATTCATTTTTATGAATCAAGGTCCATGAAAAATCCCTAGAAGGTCCAAATTTTTGAGATTAAAAGCACCCGAGCACTCTGTCCACTCACAAATCCTAGCCATTTTACTACCATCTTCCTCCCTAGCCATTGTCATCGCACCTTCCATTTTTACCATCACAAAACCCTGGTCCCTAGAAAAATAGATTTGGTTTTAGCTCACTCTCATCCACCCTCAAATACTTTCCAGAGTTCATAGAACACTATTGAGCATTCTGGAACGCTGTTGTGCATTCACATTCCTCCCTAAATACCTCTAGGTATTTTTTGCAATAGATTTTGCAGTATGTAAGCCCTCAAATGCTTCTGAGTGTTCATGCAACTTTTGAACACAAGAATAGAAGCATAGATCAACATCGTAGACATTTTCTTGATAAGGTAATATATTCATTGGTATTTTTTATGTTTTTGTATTTTGTTTACAGTTTAACATTGTAACACTAAGGGTTTTTGTAGGATTTGTCATTCAAAGGGCCTCACACAGTGGAGCCCTCACAGGTGCTATTAACCCTTTTGTATTTTTTCTATTTGCTAGTATAGGAACTACATATTTGGAAGCTATTGTAGCTAGGGTAGTCTTGTAGGGATACAGAATCCCACCCGCACACTTATTTGGAGTAAAGAACGATGTAGAAGATACCGTTTATTCACTTGTGAATAAGGGTTTCTAGACCTTATATTTTTAATCATTGTATCAATACAAAATCATATTGTAACATTGGAGATAAATGCTCCCCCATAATAATATCAATATTATTGTCTTCATTTGTGCAATAATATTTTGTGTTGATTCTGTTATCTATTGCTTTGGTGTTGTCATTTTTCACTTTACAAAATGGTGATCATGGTGGGACCCCCAAAAGGTTCCTCATTTTTATTTAGCTTGTCACTAATTTATGTTTTTGTTTCTATTTTGTATATTTCTAGAAGTTTGATCCTACAAAAATCATGAAAAAATAGGGTTTCTAGGAGAAGCAGAGTTTGATCAGTGGTTGCACGAACTCCCTGTAGCGTTTGAGGGATGCCCTGTAGCATTCAAAATATTTTGATCTACGTCCAAGAGATTTTGGTATTTGTTAAGGAGATTCTGGTTTATGTTCAAGAGAGCGAGGAAGACATATGTAGGCTTCTTGGTAAGTCTGGTTCAAACCCTAACTCCATTTTATTTTTTTATTTTTCTACTTTTTAATAGTGAAATTAATAGGAAAACATCTACTATATTAAAAAAGTAGTTGCATTTTTTATCTTATGTATTTTATTCTTTCATATAGTTTACATATAGGGTAGAGTTACATTTATGCATTCAATGTAATTGCATCATTACATTTGATTCAGATTTCTATTATTTTATGGTGTTTCACTTGTTATTTTGTATGTTGTTTGCAATTGAAATGATAAAAGCATAAATAGTTGAATATTAGGGCTAAATGCTTCCATTTTTTTTGTGCTTTTCTAATCTATAACAAGCTCATAATACCTTAGTACACTCTCACTATTGGAATCACTTAATGATTCCGAACGAAAGACCTAGGTGAAATTTCCATTGTTGGAATCACTTGATGATTCAGGGTGGATCTTAAGCGGTGTACCCTAAGTTTTTTTGAAGAACTTGGTGTTAATGTCCTTGGATTCTAGATTACATAGGTGAAATAGGGTGTTTTTAGCATTGAGTGAACACCATATAAAACATAAATTTTAAAAATGAATTACACACTCTACATGTCACACATTTAACAACAATGATTTGGATTTCATCACCAACCATTATTCGAGATTGGTGATGGTGGGATTCATATCCATCCATCATATCATCCTATAGAAACCATAGTAACCCATGAGAAATATTTCTAGATTTCATCACCAAAAATATTCTTATTTTCCATCCATACTAAGAGTCCACCTTGCATATTAGCTTAGGTTTACCCATTACAACACACAAAACCACACACAAAAAAAAAAATCTGTTGCAAAACATAGTATTGAGTTGCTTGTTTGATTATGTGTGATTTCCATTGCATATTTTCTATGCATTCCACACATTCACCATCCCCAAATGACTTATTAGCCTATAATTTCAACTCAAATCCAAGCAAATATTTTGATTCAAGCCTCTGTGAGCCAAACCACTTCATCCATTGAGTGTTCCACATATTGCCCTATAACTTTTGTGGTTAATACTATAAGTGTGATATAGAAAAGTTGTTCCACACCCATTCCATTCTCATAAGTCAGCACATTCACAGTCTCCAAAACTCATCTCCATTCCATCACCCATAATCATTCCCTCATCAAGCCCAACATCATCAAATGCAATCCAATCTATCAATCCATAAATATCACATCACACCTCAATATTTCACCTCCTTATCTCTGCATAGTCTGGTAGAACCCTGAAGGTTATAGCACAATTTTAATAAAGAAATAATTAAAATAGCATCTAAATTAAAAGAATCGCTTTTAGATATGAATCGCCTTTTGCATTGGTATGGGAAATACCTCCAATGGGTCTAAATAATATATATTCTTCTTGTTGGATGATTTGATATGGATGGCCAACCTAATATATATATCTACCCTAAAGCTACGTTGGTGAAGAGACATGATGGTTCATGTATGAAGAGACGTGATGGTTCACATTATGAAGAGTTGTGATGGTTCACTTTATAAGTTAATAATATAATAATTAAATGATTAATAATACTAACTAATACTAACTAATAATGTTAGGATTGAGGATCCTAACATGCCACCCTCATTAAAAAGAGCTTTGTCCTCAAAGCTCAAAGTGAGAAGCTTTGTCCTTTGTTTTCCAAGAAGGATTTGTGTAAGTTCTTGGACTCTTTTAATGGCATCCTTTCATAGGCAGGGATATCGAGAAGGATGAAGCATTAGCAGGGGGTTGCCAAGAACAATAGTAGAATATTCTTTAGGAAAATCATGATGACGATGGGAGGGCAACCTTGGGGGTTCCTCAAACACTTCAGAATGATGCATCAAAAGTGATGGTAATGCTTTTGCATCTTCTTGTTGTTACCTAAGAGGGTTAATGAAAAATGAGTGTGTAGTCATCTTTCTACCCTATTTTCGAATAGGTTTGACCATGTGGTGAGAACTCACTATTTATGAAGAACTTGCGTGTAGTCTTGTTAGAGTGTATGGCTGGTCTTCATTGGTCACTTCTTGTACATTGATATCTTTACCTTAATTGTTGTGATCAGGTGCTTTGCTCATGTCTTGCACATCTACCTCACCTTCTCCCTCTATGGAATGATAGGAATCAACTACATTCAACAATTGTACATCTACCTCATATTTGGCCCCTATGGAGGGAAAAGGATCATCTAAATTTAATAAATACAATGTTGGTGTAGCACAACGATGATGAGGTAGAAATTGCTCATAACAAGTACAACAAAGGTCTTTCACTCATCGCTCCTCCATTTCTTGCAAGCTAAGGTACTTAACTGGCAAGGGTTTAGTTTTTGGGATAGTGGGCAGGAATGATGATTTGTCAATAGGTTGCTCCCTGTGTTGACGTTGAACATTGAATTTATCTTCAGCTAACAAGGCTAATCCAATGGCTTCCTGTAGAGTGCGAGGAGTGTACATCATGACCACCACTCTAGTTTCTTATTTTAATCCATTGATGAAACCGCTTATGAGAACTGATTCATCCAACCCTATGATGCGATTGGTGATATCCTGGAATTGAATTTTATATGCACGCACTGATGTGACTTGACGTAGGTGGGTGAGATTAAGTAGCAAAATTATGTTGGTATCATGATATATTCCTTCATTGGCCATTTGATATATTGGCTCTGATACCAAATGGTAGAACTGTTGTACTTAGTATGGCACTGAGAGGGGGGGTGAATCAGTGTGGCATTCCAAAACATGAATTAACAGCTCTAAAAACCATAGCAATTAAAACTTATAAACAAATATAATAAGTATAGCAAGAGAACATCACACAACATAGATTTTTAATGAGGTTCACCAAAATGGCTACTCCTCAAAAATAATGGCTGCTTGGACTACCATCCAAATACAGCCTCTTGCAAAGCACCAACTTTACAATTTGTTTACCAGCACCAATTGGAAGGAGCACCAACCCCTTATTTATCTGCACCAACGGAAAGGAGCACCAACCCCTAATTTTCCAGCACCAACCGGACTTCAATTTTGAATGAAAATGTTTGACAAATACCTTTGTTATTGCAAGACTCTAACTGATCTACTTCACCTTTGCAATCTCTACACACTGCTCTTTCTTGCGCAATCTCTTCACATAATCTGCTGCACTGCTATAGCCAAACTTTGCAATCAACTTTGCCCTTTGTGCTCTCTGCACATTCTGCTTTCTTTGCTCACATGCTTCGCACACTCTGTGTCATTCCACACTTTGCTCTCTATGCACATTCACAATCGCACTTTGAACAACTCAACACAACTAGCGCACATTATGCACTTCGCTATCATCTCACCGATTCTACGCTATCTGCGCTTTTACGACCGCATCTCGCACTTCAACATTCACCCGATGGATGAAAAAATCTCCAAATAGCCCCGCTTATATACTTAAGATTTTGAGATGAAAACCCTAATAGTAGTCGGCTGATTATGCAAATGCAAACCCTAATCTTGGTCGGCTGCAAACCCTAAACATGGTTAGCTGCAAACCCTAAATGTGGTCAATTGCAAACCCTAAAATCTGTCAGCCTGCATTGAATGACTTCTGAACTGCCTGTCCACTGCATTATTAGATCTAACTGCCTAAGTTGACAATAATGACAAAACTCTTGCAACACCTTGCTCAACAATCTCCCCCTTTGGAATTGTTGGCAACACCTGTGTACATTCCTATAACTCTTCTCCCCCTTTGTCAATAATACCAAAGGGCTTCTGCAGACTCCCCCTGAGTCCATACACACCATTCTCAGAACCACATTGAAATAGTTAGAAAAAATCATGGATATGATCAATAATATGAAAAAATGCACAAATGCCCCCCCTTGAGAATTTGATCCCAATGGCTAGTCAAATTTTAGAGTATTCTTGGGAATATGTGGCCACTTCAATTCACACTGTCTTCTGAGCCTCAACCCTCTGTTGCTCTGCAATCTCAAACTTGTCCACTAATTTTAGTGAAAGCATACACTGATCGTTTAACTATCCAAATTTTTGCTCCGTAATGCAAACAACATCTGCATATACATCTTGAATATTCTCAACAGACTTGAACCTACTGACAACTGTTTGTCTTTCTTTGCAAGTGAGAATCCAGCAGACTACCTCAATTCTTTATAAAAGCACCTCAAACATTCATCACCAGGCTGGAAATCATCTGGCTGCACATTATAAACTTTTTCTTCAATCTTCCCATTCAACATGCTAATTTCACTTCTATCAACAGAATTGACAAGTGACTCACATCTGTACCAATTTTTTTCTAGCACTGCAATTTTACTGCCAACTCTTGCTTTCAACTGTGCATGTTGAAAGAAGACATTTTGTCAAACACTTTATGGCCAACCGTAGTGCACCTTAATCAGCCTCAAACTTCTTATCCTTGAATTGGCATTATATTAAAAGTTAAAACAAAACTGTCTGTGAATTAAATATATTCACCAAGGTGTAATGAAAGATCTGACAATCTTCACATCAAGCATTGAACAAAAACACGCTGCTATTATCGAAACACAAATATGTAGCTGGGGCAAGCATTATTTCAATAAACAAAAACAATCTGAAATGTTATAATCCATAGCTATAATCAGTGGCAGTAAGAACCATCAACAAAACAACAATGACATAAGCAATACTACCAATGGTGAATATTATCAATGCAAACACTACCCTTCACGGCACTTCCACACACAACTAAATGAACAACCAACACACTTGACAATTATACCACAAAATCCCAACTGCTGGTCTTTCATCCTCAGATACCCAGACAAATATACAGAAGCATTAAAATAAAACCTTTTTCAAAATGCTCCCCCTGAGGATGTGTTACCTAGAGTTGCTTAGTGCAGTAGAAGAGCAGTCTCCTTTAGTTCAAGGAGACATGATTTCCTCTCTTCTTTCTTTCTCCAAACTTTCTTGACCTCGGGCTTGGATTTTTCACTTGCGTCCCTATTTTGCATCATTGCATGAACTTGAATATCTCTCTGGTGTGGTTGTCTCTTATGCATCCATGATGAATGATTATTTTCCTTTCTTCTATGAACCTGATTTATTTCCTGTCTGTGTTGTGTTCTTTGCGTCTTATGAAATCTACTGTTTTGCCTTAGATTTGATACATAAGCGCTTGGACAAAACCTTGCTATGTGCCCATGACCATTGCATTGAAAACATTGTACAAAGTGTTCACTCAGATATGCAGATGTATTTCGACCAGCATAACTCTTTGATTTATTATTTAATCCACAATAAGTTGCCTTGTGACCATACTGGTTACATCCGAAACAATAGCCATTAAAAGTGTTAGTATGAAAAAAGTGAGAGTGGTAGAACCTCTTTTGTTGTGGCTGCTTTGCTGTAAATCTCCTTTGATATTTTCTTTCTTTTGAAGATACAGCTTTAACCTTTTCTTGCTCGGACCCTTCAACAGTGAACTTCTTCTTCTTTGTAGAATTGGAAGATACAGGTTGTTCAGCTTCATATCCAAGACCATGCTTAATCGTGGAGCTTCTTTGATGACTTATCATTTTATCTAGCAATTTTGTGCTCTTCTCGAATTTAAGATTTGTATTGGCCTCTTCTAGTTGTTTCTTCAATGAAACAATCTCTTCTTCTTGTTTGCGGCAAATAATCTCTTTCTCATTGATCTGCGACCTGAGAGTTTCCTCAATCCTTTTAGACTCTTCTACTTGCAGCTTTAGATTACTAACTACTTTGTTAGAATCCTCTTCATGTTTGTTACACACATTGACTTTATCATTCAACTGTGACTTCAAGTCTTCTTCTATTTTCTTGGCCTGTTGGAATTGTAAGAACAGATTTTCAATCTCATCCCCATATTCTTCCAATTTCTTGGACAATATTTTGTTCTTTTTCTTTTCTATACTCAATTCTTCAAGAGAAGAGATCAACTCACCTTCCCAGTATACTTTAGCATTGAGGTTTTTATTATCTACTTCAGTGTTCACCCCTTCTGTCTTTTTTGGTTCAATTTCCTCTACCATAGAAACTGAAACTGGATGAGATGTCCTTTTGAAGGAGGTTCTATTCTTCTTACTTGGAGCTGTAATTTGATCTTCATTCCAATTTGCTTCTGCATTCATTTCTTCTTTATTACATTCATGTTCTGATTCTATTTCTTCTTCATCTTCACTGCTACTAAACCCATAACACTGACGTTCATTATGCCGGAGTTGATCAAAACATTTTGAACCTTGAGAACCTGCATTATGATCGAGTTGACTCTTGGCCTTTTCTCCATTGTTTGATTCATCTCTTGAATCTACAACAATAATGAATTTATCTTTATTTTCTTTTATGAACCTGTGTGATCTTTTCTTCTTGTGTCTCATGGTTCCATTCTTGCCTTTCTTTGCCATTAGAGTATTAATCCAAGATCAACCCTAGCTGATTTAGCCTTTAAAGGGAACTTGGCTCTGATACCAATTGTTGTACTTAGTATGGCACTGAGAGGGGGGGTGAATCAGTGTGGCATTCCAAAACATGAATTAATAGCTCTAAAAACCATAACAATTAAAACTTATAAACAAATATAATAAGTACAGCAAGAGAACATCACACAACATAGATTTTTAATGAGGTTCACCAAAATGGCTACTCCTAAAAAATAATGGCTACTTGGACTACCATCCAAATCTAGCCTCTTGCAAAGCACCAAATTTACAATTTGTTTACCAGCACCAACTAGAAGGAGCACCAACCCCTTATTTATCTGCACCAACAGAAAGGAGCACCAACCCCTAATTTGCCAGCACCAACTGGACTTCAATTTTGAATGAAAATGTTTGACAAATACCTTTGTTATTGCAAGACTCTAACTGATCTACGTCATATTTGCAATCTCTGCACACTCTACTCTTTCTTGCGTAATCTCTTCACACAATCTACTGCACTGCTACAGCCAAACTTTGTAATCAACTTTGTCCTTTGCACTCTCTGCACATTCTGCTTTATTTACTCACACGCTTTGCACACTTTGTGTCATTCCACACTCTGCTCTCTATGCGCATTCACAATCGCACTTCAAACAACTCGACACAACTAGCTCACATTATGCACTTCGCTATCATCTCACCGATTCTATGTTATCTACGCTTTTACGGCCACATCTCGCACTTCAACATTCACTCGATGGATGAAAAAATCTCCAAACAGCCCCGCTTATATACTTGAGATTTTGAGATGAAAACCCTAATAGTAGTTGACTGATTATGCAAATGCAAACCCTAATCTTGGTCGGCTGCAAACCTTAATCATGGTCAACTGCAAACCCTAAATGTGGTCAATTGCAAACCCTAAAATCTGTCAGCCTGCATTGAATGACTTCTAAACTGCCTGTCCACTGCATTATTAGATCTAACTGCCTAAGTTGACAACAATGACAAAACTCTTGCAACACCTTGCTCAACAAGAACCCTGAAGGTTCTAGCACAATTTTAATAAATAAATAATTAAAATAGCATCTAAATTAAAAGAATCACTTTTAGATATGAATTGCCTTTTGCATTGGTTTGGGAAATCCCTCCAATGGGTCTAAATAATATATATTCTTCTTATTGGATGATTTGATATGGATGGCCAACCTAATATATATATCTACCCTAAAGCTATGTTGGTGAAGAGACATGATGGTTCACGTATGAAGAGACGTGATGGTTCACGTTATGAAGAGTTGTTATGGTTCACTTTATAAGTTAATAATATAATAATTAAATGATTAATAATACTAACTAATACTAACTAATACTAACTAATAATGTTAGGATTGAGGATCCTAACATAGTCACCAAGTAATTCAAGGCTTCCACATACCTATGGAAGACCCTAAAATTTAAGTAATGCAATAGTATATTGATAGCTTGATACATCATACTCCTGGTAACCACTAGCCTTAAAATGGCTTCAGCCAAACTATCTATTTATGAGCTAATACAACAATCTCCCCCACACCATGAGGCATTAATGGAGATTCTAAAATCCATTGAACTCCAATCTCAGGATACTAATGCCTTTAGCAATTTTGTGGGGAATATCCGAACATGTGTGGAGCCTTCCATTACATTCTATGATTTTGAAATCAAACCAATATCATCAGAATCGGTGGACCCTCCATTACACATTATGGCTCAAATTGATAGGAAGCCATTCAAACAAGTTTTGATTGATACCGGCTCCTCCATCAATATCATCACCACCTCTACTCTTCAACATCTTAATCTTCCACCATCTCATATAACCAAATCCACCTTCACCTTGAAAGCATTCAATGATGCTCTCTATTCCATAGTTGGCACTATTGTTTTACCCATCGAAGTGGGGGTAAAAATATTGCATACAATGTTCCACATATTGGAAGGATCCATGGCGTACAATGTACTCCTTGGATGCCCTTGGATTAGGGAAATGAGATGTGTCCCCTCTATACTCCATCAATGTCTAAAATATGTACATGAGGGATAAATTCATTGCATACCAGTGGACGTCGAACCATTTAAGTATTGCAATTTCATCTCAAATCCCTATGAATCCACTCTTCCATCCACTCATATTTTCTTGACCCCATCAACCACATCATCCACCACACCATCCATCTCTTCATCCAAAGCTCCTATTCCTGAGGAGCTCCCCATCACTACCCCACATCAAGCTTCCACCTCCATACCCCCATCCTCATCACCATCGACTACATGTACATGTGGTCGAGCCCAATCCACATTGTCCACATCATCAACATCAACATCCTCCATCATTATTCCCTCCACATCATCACCCATTCATCAAACACCTCAGCCAAATCCACCTTCATCCACATCAATTGATGTCTCACAAGTCGAATTAATGGATTGTGAGATGCCATTCCAGCCCACACCTCTCCCATTATCGGAGCCACAAGCCAATCATGAGCCTTCCACATCCACCTCCACATCATCCCAAGTTGTGGTCCACCTCACTAGTCCTGGCATTGGTGAATACATGGTCCAAGACATTACTATTACACCGCTTAGCATCCAAACCGCTAGGGATTATGGTCACCCACGTGACCCACCCTTATCCATAGGAGTGGTGTACAACATGGGTTCAATGCCTAACAACATCAATTTTGTGTATGGGGGGATTGATTCATCATCCAATCCATCTTCCCTAGATGAACCCAAACAACCAACCCTTGCCAATATACAACACATGTCGGGTTTTCCATCCCGATACTTTCATCGAGTCAATTGGTAAGGATATGGCCTAGGATGACATGAATAGGGAATGCACGAGCTCATCGATACTTCATATCGAGAAGTGCATGACCATTCAGGTTTAGGCTATCACTCTCATTCTTCCACTTCTTCTTTTGAACAAGCTTTTCAAAATCTCCATTTGAATTCAGAAGAAGAAACCCATCACACCGATGACTTTGAGGAGGAAATCTATGAAGAATACGATGTTATATCGATAGCTTCTGATGAATCTGATGAGGAATCAGCACCCATCACTCCATTCACCGAACAGGATGAGTATTACCTCAGAATGTTCCCCATCCATCAGCCCATATTTCATTTGCTCCTCCCTAGGAAGTGAGTTGAACCAACCGGTGAACCACCTCCACTTCATTGATCCACCTCATCAAACAATTTTGTAATATATGTACAAAAAAAATTAAAACACACAAAAATTAAAAAAAATCATCATTGCATTGCATGTGCATGGCTTTTTACCTATTGCATTTATTTGTGTTGCTCATTATTGTTCAGGTTCCTAGAGTTCTTGCATCAGTTCTAGCAGATAGGATCTATCCATCCTTCACATTACCAACCACCAGTTTCCCCTTTAAGTTAACATGAATCCTGTTGACTTATTCACCCCACTCCATAATCCATACGATTTGGCAAAGCCAATTCCAATTGACATGAGCCTTATTGATATGGACCAGATTTCCTCACCTCCATCCTTTTCTGAATTCATCCTTTTCAAGGAATTGTTAAGGGCTTCAGCCAACTACATTCCTCCATCACCTCCACCTTTACCTTCACCTTCACCTTTAGATCCTGAGGTTTTCTAGGAAGACATGGAAGAGACTATGTCAGAAGAGTTTGATAACATCATAGATGACATTCATCTGATCCCAATACCCCATCAACTTGAGGAAGGTTCTCATATGTCCATTGAAGATACCATCGATGTGAACCTTAGTTCAGATGTAGACAATCCTCAAATTATCAAACTTGGCAAAATTTTATCCGTAGATGAACAAGAGCAATTAATTGCTCTCCTCAAGAAGAAGAAGGGTATTTTTGCATGGTCCTACAAAGACATGCCTGGTCTTGACCCTAACTTGGTTGTCCATAATCTCACCTTGCACCCTGATGCTAAGTTGGTCAAACAAAAATTGAGAAATATGCATCCTACCATTGCCCTCATGGTCAAAGAAGAGCTTCAAAAGCTTTTAGATGTGGGTTTCATTGTACCCATTGATTATCCTGAGTGGCTTTCAAACATGGTACCCATTCATAAACCTAACGGGGTGATACACATTTGCACTAACTTTTGAGACCTTAACAAAGCATGTCCTAAGGATGAATTTCCTCTACCAAACATCGATACTCTTGTCGACACTTGCATTGGCCATGAAATGCTTTCTCTAATGGATGGTTTTTTAGGATACAACCAGATTCGAATCAATCCTGATGACCAACACAAAACAACATTCACTACACCTTGGGGGAATTTTTGTTACAAGGTGATGCCCTTTGGCCTCAAAAATGTAGGTGCCACTTATCAACGTGCCATGACATACATCTTCCATGATTACATGCATAAGATCATCGAAGATTATGTGGATGATCTCTTGGAAAAATCTAAAACTCGACAAGAGCACATTGGTGTCTTGGAAAAAGTCTTTGATCGACTTCTAGAGCATAATGTAAGGTTGAACCCCAAAAAGTGTGTCTTTGGTGTCACCTCAGGAAAACTACTAGGATTCATTATCTCCAAAAGAGGCATTGAGGTGGACCCAAACAAAGTCAAGGCCATCATGGAGATGCCTCCCCCAACAAACTTGAAGGAATTGCATAGTTTACAAGGAAATATCCAATCGATCCATCATTTCATTGCGCAACTTTCTGACAAATGCAGGCCATTCAATCACCTGCTACAAAAGGGGGTGATATTTTCATGGATAGATGAGTGCCAAAAATCTTTTGATGACATCAAGCAATACCTAGCTTCTCCACCAGTTTTAACTCCTCCTCATATAGGGGTCCCCTTCCATATTTATGTTTCAACAATGGACTTTGCATTAGGGACAATGCTTGCACAAAAGAATGAAAATAATCGAGAGCAAGTTGTCTACTACATTAGTCAAACATTGGTAAGCTATGAAACTAGATATGCTTACATGGAAAAATTGTGCTTAGCAGTGGTTTTTACCACTAAGAAACTCAGACATTACATGCTTAGTCACACCACATATGTCATAGCTCATGAAAATCCTCTGCGTTACATGATGTCTCACACTTACAATAACACCCACACCACAAAATGGATAATGCTTCTCACTGAATTTGATCTTGAGTTCATCAACCAAAAATCCATTAAAGGTCAGGTCATAGCCGATCAACTTGTGGAAGCTCCACTTCCTAGTGATCAACCCTTGATTATTGAGCTCCCAGATGATTCGGTATTCACTATCACTAACAAGAAGAAGATGTCATTCCAGAGGAAGATGTCGATATCACACTATTCTTTGATGGTTCTAAGTGCAAAAAAGGTCAAGGTGTTGGAGTCATGTTTCATACACCACAGGGGGTACCTATTCCCCTATCTTTCAAACTTGACTTCCAATGCACAAACAACAATGTAGAGTATGAAGCCTTAATCTTAGGTCTTCAAGTAGCCATAGCTATGGGCATAAAGTGTATCAAGATATTTGGTGACTCCCAACTTGTTGTTCATCAAATAAATGGAGAATACCAATGCAAGGAACCAACAATAAAGCTTTACCATGAAGTAGCAATGATATTGCTCACTAAATTTGATTGGTATGAAATCGATAGTTTACCATATTTAACTAATAGATTTGTAGATGTGATGGCCTCTCTAGGATCATTGATTCCAAAGAACTCCGTAGGAGAGGTACAACCACTCATTGTCACAATGATCTCTAAATCTGCAATTGTCCATGCTGAATCTAAGGATGAGAAGGATGTTTGCTTTATCCATACAGAGTCATATGAGCCTTGGTCCAACCAAATAATAGCCTTCCTCAAGTTTGGAACACTCCCATCAGACATGTCATGGATTGCTAAATGCACTTTCAAGAAAAAGGTAGCTCATTTTACTCTCTTGGGGGACGTGTTGTATAGACATGGTTATGATGGAGTCCTCCTTCATTATCTCGAGCCTATAGAGGCACAAAGAGCCATAGCTGAAGCTCATGATGGTACTTGTGGTGGTCATTTTAGTGGAATGGCCATTGCAAAGTGTATTCTATGCATGGGTTACTATTGGCCCACCATGGAACATGACTATTGCACTTACGTCAAGCATTATCAAAAATGTCAACAACATGCTAATTTAACTCATGTGCCATCACAAGCATTACAACCTATTCAAAGCCTTTGGCCCTTTTCACAATGGGGTCTTGATTTGATTGGCAAAATCTCACCTTCTTCCTTGGGACAACATACATTCATCATCACGACCACTGAATACTTCACAAAGTGGGTTGAG
This sequence comes from Wollemia nobilis, assembly GCA_028583015.1. Classification (NCBI taxonomy): domain Eukaryota; kingdom Viridiplantae; phylum Streptophyta; class Pinopsida; order Araucariales; family Araucariaceae; genus Wollemia; species Wollemia nobilis. Next base: position 4,354,129 of record JAQPPZ010001870.1, read on the forward strand.
GTAATTCCTCTAACCAGTACGATAGGACCTCGAATTGTGGAGTTTATACTTCATCATATCATCTATCATTTTGGTATTCCCTCAAAAATCATCTCTGACAATGATAAGTCTTTCAAAAACAAGGATGTTCGAGCACTTTGCGAGAAATATAATATCCAACATAGTTTCTTGACTCCTTACTACCCATAGAAAAATGGACAAGCTGAGGCTACCAACAAGACCTTAATTGCTATTCTCAAGAAACTAGTCAAAGAAAATCATCGAGATTGGCATACTCAAATCCCCTTGGCATTATGGGCTTATCGAACAAGCATCCACATGCCTACTGGGGCAACACCATTTTCACTGGTCTATGGAGCCAAAGCAATTATACCTCTTGAGCTTGAGATCCCCTCATTATGAATTTCATTGTAAGAATTCATAGATGATGATACTGCTAGACAAGCATATTTTGACCAACTCACGCTTCTTGATGAAAGGTGGGTCAATGCTTTAGAGCATTTACGAGTTTATCAAGACCACCTAAAGCGTGCTTACAATACCAAAGTTCATCTACATGAATTCCAAGTAGGAGATCTTGTTCTTAAGGAGAATCAACAAAACACCAATGCATTATCGCACCTTCATGATAAATTCATGGCTAATTGGCTAGGTCCATACATTATCACTCAAAAAGTGGGTCAAGGAACTTATAGGCTTGCCAGTCTAGAGGGAGTTGAAGAGCCCGAACCACTTAACATCATCCACTTGAGAGCATTCTATGCTTAATATGATTTATATATATGTATATATACATGGCTAATACACAAAAACAACATTGCATTTCACACATTACATTTTACACTTCATTTCACACATTACATTGCACACATTACATTTCACAAATTGCATTTCATACATTGCATTCACAACCACCTTCACACATTTCATTTCATATTAGGGGGTCATTTATTCAGTTTAGATAATAATTGGTCCAATAAAGTCATGTTGCCTTAATCAAGGGCACCTTCAAATCATCATCCATTTCATTGCACCATTCCATAAAGTCAAATTATCATTTGCAAACCACATTTCCATAATCCCTAGGTGTTTTTGATCACTCAACCACTCCTAGTGTTTCTAGAAACCTCCAATACATGTCGAGTTTTCTTTAGGACCAAGACACATTTTCACTAAGAAAATCTTGAGTTATGGGAATTGAATCTAACACTCTTGAACCAAACACAATCACACATCTTAAAAACATCTTGTGTCAAAGAGGGATAATACCATGATTGGGTTGAACCTCGAAGTGAAAAGGGTAATCCTTGCTTGTCCCATTATGCACATAGTCCAAAAATAAAAAATAGTGGTTTTCACCACTATCACAATTATTTCCAAACAAAAGAATGAGTAGTAAGGATAGGGTAAAATTCTCATCACACTTCGGTTGAGAATCTGATTCCCCAAAGCTCTAAATATTTTACACATCACACACCATAGATCCTCAAGTTGTAAGGATAGAACTACATTTCTAGTCAGATGGTTAGGTAGTCTGAATCCCCAAAGCTTAGAGATCAGATTCTTGGACTATGGAGCTAATCTCCATCGAGGCTATAGATGCTTGATTAGTAGTGGAGTATGCTCATGCGTGGTGACACATCTCTCTTGAAGAGACCTCTGACCACACATAAGGACAAGCTAGCTTCTTGGTCTCCTCCATGATAGGTTTCATCTCAATTTACTCAAGATGGGTTAATGAACTCACTTGCACACACATTGGTTCTTGATTACCTTGAGTCATTACCATACTCATGATTTGGTAAATGAATTCACTGCACACACATTTGGTCTTAGAGAAATTAGATAGAATTTAGTGAGTTTGTTTGATATCACTAGTATGTCTGAGTCTCTGCAAAACAATCAATTTTCCATATCAACATCCATATCATTACATGAGTCTTCCATTTCACATACCACCATTTTGGTGCCCCTGATTAAACAACAATGCTATAACATGGTCAAGTAAAATCTAAACTATGAATGATCATTAGAGCATTAATTCATTTGCATTCATACACATTATCATTGCATTATCATCCATCACACATATACACATGCATTCACACAAAAGCATAACACAAAAGTAAAAGCCATGTATATATATATATATATCGCATGTACAATGAATGCTCGAAGGCTATATACAATGGAGCACCAAGGCTCATATACAAAAAGTGCATCTAAGCACTATCTAACACCTATAGGAAGACCCCTATGATCCTGAAGGAGCCCTAGACCTAGAGCCACTATGCCTAGACTCACTATACCTAATAGTCCTAGATATGGAGGAAGAGGGTCAATCTGGTAGCCCAATGTGGTGTTGCATCAATAGATCCTCCAAATCTTAGATGTATCCATCTCAAGATCGAAGGTGTAGTATATCATACCTCTAATGATGGTCCCTCTATGCTAGCTCTACCTAGAGCCTCATGATCCTATCCTCACCTCCACCTATAGCCATCCATACCTCTAGCTCCACCTACAACTAAGCTATCTCTACATCTCGATCCACCACCATCTACTAGAGTTGGTCCTCACTCAACCTCAAGCCTCATCCACTCCTCCTCACTCTAACCTAGAGGTCTCTCTAGAACCTCCTCCATATCATCCATCACCATCATCACCTCCAATATCTAGAGGCTACTCTACTACATCTCTCACCTATCTCCCTTGACTACTAGATCAATGATATCTCTAACATCTAGGAGCCTCATATATCTCCTCCACCTTAGCCTCTACCTCATCATCATCCCCATTATCCTCATCCACCACCTAACTAGGTACCCATGGTGGTTGTGTAATGAACCATACATCATACTTAGTGATAGTCCCTACATCATCCACATCGAGGAGATCTATCTCCTCATCATCCTCATAGGTCACCCACCATACCTCACACAAGGTAGACCATCTCATCACGATGATGCTTATACAACACTAGTGCCTCAAGAATCCCCTATCATAGCCCAAACTACCATAGCACCCATGAGAACTAGATCAGCTCCACCTCACTCCTATGCCACCCAACCACCCATCTAGCCTACCAAACTCTCATAGTTGCTCCCTATCACTAGTCCAACTAGCACCTCACCATGGTCTCCAATGCACCTGATCAGGTGTTAGCCCTACCCATAGATCTTTATACTCCTAGCCACTATGGCTAGGATGACTCACTGCACCTCCTCAACCACCTACCATATCAAAGCATAGGGCTACTCCCCATCCCATGCCTCACTAGGTAAGCCCATAGGCCGAGCCACACTAAAGTGCTCCCAACCCCAACACTACAATAATACACTACAACCTAACCCCTTCCACCCTTACCTCCTCACCTCATACAACTCCAAGTATAATTAAGCTAGTAGAGTAGGTACCCATGCATACACTCGAGGCTCATCGATCATATCGTACACCAGCCTAATCATGTTCCATGGGAACCGATAGCCAGTGTTGTTAGGTACCACTATGTTGGCCAATAGGAACATGACCAAGGTGGGCAATACCTCCAACTCCTTCTTGGCATACATCACCAAGTACATGATCCCTCCACCCTTCACACTCACATCCTACCATCGATCTCCAAATATCTAACTCATCTCATACTCCTTATCATGTCCAACCTCGACATATAACCCCTCCACTAGCACTCAAAGAATATGATATACATCCTCGAGTGTCACTATCACCTCACCAATAGGGAGCTAAAAGGTCCCCCTATCTGGATCCCATATCTCTACCAAGGTAGAGAGATACCCCTCATCAGCCCTCACCACATCAATCCGAGCTCCAGCTAGCCCCACAGCCTCCAACCAATTCCAATGCTCCTCTCAATACCTTTCTCACCCCTAGTATGAGAGGTGAGAACCGATGTCGAGCCTCCAAGATCCTCAACTACAACACAACACATACACAATGCAAGCACATTAATGTCACATTCATTACATAAAAAAATTACACAAGTCCAAACAAGAGTGCCAAGGGCACTTACCTCAACCACCTACATCTTTGCTCCTACTATCACATCCACTCCCTCCATCACCATAGCCTTCACTCCACCACACTTCTTCACTCACTCACTCTCCTTCAGACATAACTTCTAGAACTTGTGAATGCAAGAATGAAATCTAATTTATCTCTATAGACTATTTATACTATTTTTGATGCACTCAAATACCCATGGGCATCCACATAGTGCATTGAAATGCTCACCAACATTTGTAGAGTGGTAAACGCTTGTCGACATTTGTGCATGATATGGATGCTAGTCAATTTTGATTTAAAAATTTTCCAAAAGATCAAAATGCTTCAAAATGTAGCTTACCTCCACAAAATCACTCCATATTGCATCCATGCATTCATTCCATCATCATATCATGTTTTGTGAAACCAAAAATTGATTTGGGCACTTAATTTTTGCTTGCGACCAAAAGTCAAAATCACCTTACAAACTTCAAAACATCAAAATGGTCCAAATTTTCACAAAATGACCACATTCATCATTCTAATCATCCATATCATCATTTCATCACTCTTTGTGATAACATGGATTGATTTGGGTGGTTAACTTTTATTTACGACCAAAAAGTTATAAAATTATCCAAAATTGCTTCAAAAATGCTCCAAAACAATGCAAAATTTCACAAAATCATGCAATCCAATCATCAATGCATTCTTCATCATCACATATTCATTTCAAATCCATAAACCATTGCATTTGCATTAAACATTTTCCAAATTCACCTACAATTTCAAGTGAACCTCATATCTAGTGGTCTACTCTATCCCCTTGGTGATTGCAGTGATTGGTTGTCCATGCAATTTGGTAAGATGAGTAAATCACCATAAGGACACTTGCCCATCATCATTCAACATCCTCTTGTTCGAACACAAAATCATTTTGGGTTACTCATTTTTCAAGTGAGACTATGCCCAAGTTAACTTGCTCAAAAAGTTATCATTGATGGCCTTGTTCATGGGGCTTGAAACATGGATAAATCACATTTCAACATTTCTTTTACATTGATAGTCATCACGGAGATAGGCCTTCCTAGGTTGATTGGTTCCAATTGAGGGAATTATCCTATAGTCACTAGATGGCCCTCCAAGGGTTGACTCTTTTTTTTTTGTATTTTCATCACTTTGCATTTCAATGATGCCAATTGGCATGTTTTCCAATAACATGGAATCACCCCAAACTTGGGGTAACTAAATTTGATTTTGAGTTCCCACATTAGGATACATCATTTACAAAAACCCCTTTTCTCCATTGGGGCAAAAATGACATCATTCATCATTCATACAAATTTACATCATTCATATCATCCACATTTACATCATACACTTGCACTTACACCATTCACCTACATCATTACCCATAATTCTATCAATTGGCTTGTGAGACTCATTTTTCACTCATTCACCAATTGAGGGGGTAAGCTACACCAACAAATTCTTTATCTTCAAGATCTTCTTTGCGCTCCAAGGAAAGAAAGTTGCTTCACCACACCAAACCAGGTGTCTCATATTTTTGCACCGCATTGTGTTCCACGCAACGCGATACAAAAAGGGGCATCTATAGACACCAAAATCTAGCCACTTGTCATCCATTCGTATCCTCCAATCATAGCCATCCATTATATATATATGTATTTATTTAATATATATAAATATTAATATTTTATATTTATATTTATATATATTTAATAAATATATATGTATTTATATGAATAAATCCTAGCCATCCACCATGACTTAATCTCAGCCATCCATCCATCTTAATCCATGTCACATGCTCAAGTTTAATCTCAACCCTTCCTCATGTTTTAATCTCGACCATCCATTGGTGTCATCGAAACCCTAACATGATCAAGGGTAGATTATAAAAGATGATTCATTTTGATGAATCAAGGTCCAAATTTCAAATTTGAACATTTGTCCACTCACAAACCCTAGCCATTTTGCTATCATCTTCCTCCCTTACCATCACCATCACACCTTCTATTTCTACCACCGTAAAACCCTCACAAACTAGATCTGGTTCTGCCTCACTCCCATCCACCCTCGAATGCCTCCTAGAGTTCGTAGAATATTGCTGAGCATTCTTGGAATATTGTTGGGCATTCACAATCATCATCGAATACCTCTAGGTATTTCTCATAGTAGATTTGTAGTCCGTAAGCCCTCGGATGCTTTCGAGTATTCGCATGACTTTAGAACATAAAAATAGGAGCATACAGATCAACATTGACAAGGTAAGATATTCATTTGCATTATTTTATATTTTTGTATTTTGTTTATAGTTTAATATTGTAGCATTTAGGGTTTTATAGGTTTTATCATTCAGAGGGCCTCACACAGTGGAGCCCTCATAGGTGCTATTAACCCTTTTATGTTGTTTTCTATTTGTAGGTGTAGGAACCACATATTTGGAAGTTGTTGTAGCTAGGGTGGTCCCGTAGGGATACACAAGCCCACCCACACACTTGTTTGGAGCAAAAGATGATGCAGAAGACACCATATATTCACTTGTGAATAAGGGTTTTTAAACCCTATATTTGTAATCATTGTATCAATACAACATCATATTGTAACATTGGAGATCAAGGCTCCCCCCATAATAATATCAATATTATTGTCTTCATTTGTGCAATAAGTTTTTGTGTTGATTTTGTTATCTATTGCTTTGGTGTTGTCATTTTTTGCTTTACAAGTACCTAACATATGTGTTGGAAATTTTGAGTCAAAGTTGTCATTGATGTCAAGGAATGAAGTTGTCACTAATATCAAGGAATAAGCTACTATTGATATCAAAGGTCAAAAGGAGAAATACAAAATGTTGATGGAGAATAGCTTCATAATATGTATTTTTAATATTATGTGAAGAAAAAATAAAAGGTTTTTTATAAAAAACCAAGGAGGCTTTTAATTTCAAATTAGAAAGCCCAAGGAAGTTTTAATATTTAGTTTATAAATATTTAAATTCAAATTGAATTTAAATTTTATAAATAAATATTATTTATTCAAAGTGATAAAACCTAAGGTGGCTCTAATATTTAATAAATCAAATAATAAGCGCCGATCCCCAATGAATTCATTTCCACCGACGTGCATGGGAACTAGGGCAAAAGGTATTTATACCTTAGCCAAATATTAGCTTGGAGGCCTCGATTAATGCATTCATGATTTGTGAGAAAGAAAACTCGTGCACTGTATAAACCTAAATTTTTACATGTTAAAAACATTGAGGAGTTTGGTTTCTAGCACCATTCGGTGGCTAGATCAGGTGGCATTGGCTTGGCGCTTGTGGTAGAGAGGTTACGGGTTTGAAACCCGACGACAAAAAGGTTGGAAGTTTATCTTTTGCACTTCAATTTTGGTGGTAGCAAGGAGGAATTTAGAGCATGTGGGCACTCTAGCTCCCATGTGAGCGCCTAGCTCATATGTCAGCCTAGGCTACGGCTAGGACGCTTGTGGAGGCAGCAATGTGGGTTCAAAACCCACTAAGGTAAAAGGTACAATTTTTGAATTTAATTTTTATTTGTCCTAAGGTTTGATGTGAGATAGTTGGGAGGCATAAGGATTAATTAAGGTTAATGTTTTTGTGGTGATTTTTCATGGTAAAATTGTGAAGGGAGTTATAAGGATTTTAATTTTATTTTTAAAATAAAGTCTTAATTGTTATATTTGCATATTGGAGGAGTAAGACTTTTAGGGTATTGATTTTATTTTAAAGGAATTTTACCAAAGAAATTATTGTGAAAGTAATTGTACTAATCTTTTTAAGGTATTTGATATTATTTTAAAGTTGGAGTGATAAGGTGTATTTTGTTTGATATTATTTTGTATTGTGATTCCTTGAAAAAAAAATTATTATCTTCTAACCTTCTTGAGATTGGAAAAAAAGTTTTTATGAGTGTGGCAAATTTGTGTGGTCCACTCCTTATCAAGCAAAAATGTATGGGCAAATTATTTCTTGGTTGAGTTGATTGGTTGGTTTTTTGGAAAACAACTTTGGAGTTAAAAGGACTTGATTAGGTTGCCTTATTGAGTTGTTGAGCTATATGTGAATATTTTTTTATAAGCATTGTTGAAGTGTGTTTTGAATTAATGCTTCAATTTTTTCTGGAATAAATATTTGTTGATAAAACTTTATTTGATAAGCATTGTTGTTGAAGCCATTTTTTAAGTGAGGAACTTGAAATAGGGTTTGCAAAGATCATTGTTATGTGAGATTGGTTGATGAGTATTATTGGAAATATTTTATTGAGTGTTCATATGCTTGGACTAGGGTTTGTGAGCAAGGATTATTTCATTGAGTGATTGGTTGAGTAAGAGTTGGTTGAGCCTAGTCAAGTGGATGTGTGAAGTGATAGTCCTAGTTCTATGAAACAAATTGTTCTATATTATGAATTGATTTGATAAAGAGGTTGAATGTTGATGAGTATGAAATATATTGAGTCTCTAACAATTCTAGATATGTTTCTATGGTAAAAAGAGTGATTGAAAGTGATTGAGTATTGTGGTGACGCATATAGAGTCTCTAAAAATTCTCTGTATGTTTCCAAAAGAGTGATTAAAAGTGATTGAGCATTGAGGTGAATGTGAAGCATATTGAGTCTCTAACAATTCTCCATATGTTTCTAAAAGATGATTGAAAGTAATTAAGCATTGTGGTGAATAGAAAGCATTTGGAGTCTCTAACATTTCTCTTTATGTTTCTATGATATTGAACAAGTTTTAGTGTGGACTTGTTGAGCAAATTTATGGCAAGTCTTTGAGAAGACTTGTGGACTAATTTGTGTGAGCTTTTGTGGAATCTTACAATACATATTGAGGTCATATTTGGATAAGTTCTAGTGAGGACTTATTGAGCATATTTAGACAAGTTCTAGTGAGGACTTGTTGAGAGCATATTGGACAAGTTATTGAGAGGACTTGTGGACAGATGAGTGTGAGATTTTGTGGAAGCTTACAATGTATATTTGAGACAAGTCTTTGAGAAGACTTGAGAGCAGAGTTGATTGATTGATTTATTCAAACCTTGAGTTAAGGTTTGAGGCAGATCTAGCAGAGTTGATTTGATATTGATTCAAGCTTTGTGTTAAGGCTTGAGGATAGATATTGAGGATAGATTTATGCTAGACCAAAGGACTATGTTTAGTGCATATCATAGGATAGATTTGTGCTAGACTGAAGTACTGTGTTTTGTGCAGATTAGAGGATAGAGATTGAGGATATATTTCTACTAGATCAAAGGACTATGTTTAGTACAAATTTGAGATAGATATTTGAAGGCGATAGAGTATATAAGAAAATAGTATCCAGTGGATAGATATCCATTAGATAGGGTAGTGAGGACAAGTGTCTTCAAGTGGATATAGATCCATTAGCCAAAGTAGTGGGGGCAACAGTTCTTCTAGAAGATCACCGGGCAGAGCTAAGGAGAAAGGAGTTATCCTATGGATAGATATCCATGAACTTGATTAGGGGATTGGTGTCTCCTTTGGAAATAGATCCATAAACATTATAATAGAGAAAGGATTCCCAATAGATTTATTGAGAAAATTTTAGTGAAATATTTTCTCCGTGGAGTAGCTCACATTGGGTGAACCACGTTAAATTGGTGTCTATATTGTGTGTGGTGTTTTATACATTGCTTTGATTATTGTTGTTGATACTACTATATTTGCATTGCATAATATTGATTGGGAATAGTAAAAATTGGTCTTATACTGTTCATCCCCCTCTCAGTATAAGCTTGTGTTCTTCAATATGGTGGCTGACATATAATGATTGACATATGACTGCAAAAATATGGTGCCTGACATATGGAGACAGATATATGGTGACTGATAGAAATACTGGACATATATAGTAAATATAAATGAAATATAGAAATATTAACCTATATTTATCACCTACTACGATGATCTACTATGGTTGTCTCTTGGTTGTCATTTGTTGTGGTCACTTGTTGTCTATCACTAGTGTCAGCTGGCTTTTGTTTATCTCTTGATTTATGACTTCTGCTCATTGACTCATTTGTTGTCTATCGCATACTATGTATCACTTGCTACTGGAGGTAATTAGTGTTTTAAATGTATGAGTATCACTCTCATGTTATCTATATATAATGGGGGTATAAGAGGTAAATTTGGTAGGATAAATGAAATTTGTTATAATTTGAAGGTGAATGTTAGGCAGGAATACTTCATGAAATAAGTATCATAGTGGGACAAATGGATCCTAAAACAAATTTGGTACCAAAAAATTTGGATGAATGGACTGACATCTAGGGTCCCCATTTTCACCAAATTCTAATTTTGGAAATCCTAATATTCTCCCAATTTGTGAATATTCACCATTGTGCATAACCTTATCACCCTACCTAGAGGGCCAAGATGAACACCTTAGCATTGATAGCCCTACCTTTGACCAAGAATAGAAATCCTTGTCACCTTGAGGCTCCCTAATACCAAATAATGAATATAATGGAAGAATAATATTCTAATCTACATCCCATATGGATCATTTCTTGTAAAATTATAGGGAAGTAATAAAGACCTTCCTAAAAGAGGGTAATGAAACCCAAGAAGCTTCTACATGGGATGATTCATTTTTGGATTACCAAAAAAAATCCAATTCAAATACTTTGTAATTTAAATGACTATATCCATCTCTTTGGTCCATCAATATAAATATTGATGCATCAAGCTCTCATTTCATCAAATCAACCCTGACTTCCATCACTACATTAATGTATGCTAGGAGACAAGCCTTTCATCTCCATTGGTGGATCATTAATTTGTATTTACCATTGAGGAATTATTGTAGGGTAGTATTAACCACTCTACATCTCAACTTATAGGTATAAGATACACTCTCAATCTAACTATTCCTCCAAATTACCAAGCCTCAAACCTTAACATCAAATTTATTGTGTCTCTCATTCTAACCCCATATGTTTGGGATAGGGTTAAGACAAAAATCTAACCCGATTATTTCTCATGCTCAATTTTCCAACCAAAATAACTCTCTAATATTAGAAATCTTGGGGATAAACTATATGATGCTATATTTGACATAATATGTTATATTTTAAGCCTTTCTACATCAAAATATCATAGGTCCCAATATAAAGAAGCACAATATTATAGGTTAAAATATCAATGATCAAGAGTAGAATTATATATATGAGCAATCAAATATATATCAAAGGCTAGTATAATAATAAAATAACATTCACTTATAATATCAAATATGAATATAAAATGACCAAAATCATTTATGTACATGCATGAAGAGTACTTATAGTATGAATTGCTCAAAAATCTATATACAAGCTTTATTATAAATTCTTTCTATGTGGTGATCACTATAGACTATTTTCCCTTACATTGTATGGAGATTTGTCTCCATAATATAGATATAGAAGATGAATCTTCATGTAATTGACTATTTCTCTCCATATAACCACTCCCATGACCTTTGGCTTATCATCTTGTCACTTGTATACTAGACTCTTCACTCTCTTCTTACATGCTTATTTGGCTCTATGACACTTGCACACTCCTACATGACTCTTACTCTCCTACATGCACTCCTAATAGAAGACACTTGTGCACATCCTCACATTACATATTTGCACACTTACATATATGAAACTCATGCAAATTCTCTCAATACACACTTGCACTCTTACTTACATGACACTTGTGCATATCTTACACATTGTACTCTTACATGACACTTGTGCATATCCTGCACATGGAAACTTACATAAATATAAATCACTCATCTAAACTATAGAATCAAACCATAATATATTACATATTTACATTTGTACCATGAAGGTACCATGGGGGTATATTTACATGTACAAAATAATCTAATATTCTCTAACAACCCCTGTATTACATTATTTGGTTATTTAAGACTTTTATATTCAATATAATTCCTTTAATATTTTCCTGAGTCTTTAGTAGACAATCCTACATGATATTCATTAGGTTCTTGTTCTAACACTTGCTTTTGATTTGTATCTCTTTTAGCTTTCTTCCTCTTTACTTTCTTGATATTCTTCTTTTGTTTCTTTATGAAACTAAAGAAAAATGTGCCAAATTTTATTGATATACATAAAAGGTGTTACAAAGATATTTTTATATCCTTTTAAAATATACCCCAAGGGATACAAAAGAGGGAATTCATAAGGAGGTACCCTAGCATCGAATGTCTTTACAGCACCATAAGAGTTTTCCTTTAGATCCTCAGAAGGGAATGGGCTTATGATGCATGCCTCTACGAGCTACACTGATACTCAAAACCTGTGTAACCCTAAAAAAACATGTTAGACCATTTGGAATATTTTATTGATTATAACTCCCATAAATATAGATAAAATGACTCAAAAAGTGAATTGAAATGCATGAATAGAATGCTAAAATGAAACAAAATTGATGTCAATAAGGGGGTATCTTACCTATATATTTGGAAAGGTTATTTTTATCCAAATGAGGTTAAATTTTGTGGGAATATTTCTTTGGGTGTTAGGAATATACCCTAAAAATTTCATGGTAATTTGAGTTTGTATGTACAAGTTATGACCAAAATAGTGAGGGTGGGCTTGGCTGGCTAAAGCACTTAAAAATGGAAAATGTACTTGTGCATATGTTTTTTGGATGGTCATACCTATCCATATGGTTTCTAGTTTCTTGATTGGATTGGTTTTTCCTTCAGCCATAGATTCCACTAGTGGAGTTTGTAATTAATACAAAAGTCATTGGTAGTTGTTTTGCACCTAGAATCACTAGAACCTGCAAAGAAAACTTGGTAGGAGGAGTGTTGAGTGCTCAAAATGCTTGAGAATGAGTTTGTGTATATTTTGGTAGCATAACATTATGATTTTTCTCCTCTTAAAACCATAGGTAGGATGGTTTATTTATAGCCTTCCTGATAAGGAAAAGGGGTATGTAATGTGGTGAGAGAAAAGGGAGGAGAGAGAAAGCCTCTTTAATGAGTTAGGTGGATGGGTAAGGCTTTCCTCCTACAAGTCTGAAGTGGGGGATGGGTGTTCCATGCTTATTAATCACCTAGGGAAGAACAAAAGGCCTAGGGAAGGGAAAATCCACTTTTTATTTAATTTTCATTAAAATCCTTAAAGGGGGGAAAGAGTGGATGTTACGTGAAGAGGAGTGGGTGTTTAGGGAAGTGTGTAGAGGGGTGTGAGTGGGGTATGATATGGACCTTACGTAGGGTTTATAATAACCTAGGTTTTAGGTTATCTTAGGGTTAGATTCACCTAGGGTTTAGGTTAGCTTTACCTAGGGTTTTGGGCAATTGAACTAATTTTTGAATGTTTTGTTATTTGACCATTAGATGTTGCTGCACAAGATCAAATGTGATATTTTTAGGTGTCTACATTTTTTCCCTTTTTGTACTACATTGTGTGAAGATATGATGTAGTGCAAAAACTTATGACACTCGTTTTATGGTTGATTTTGAATAATATGATGAATGGATGATAGGTGATCATGATTGACCAAAATTTTTTAGCATATTACGATGATTGTTTGAGGAGAGAGACACAAGGTTGTCTTGAGTCATGATCAATGTAAGGTACCTCAATTATGGAAAGTATGAGTATCCTTGACATTTTAATTTTGATGGATTTTATAAGTTGATAGGATAGATGTGGGTGTCCTTGTGATGCTTCGATTGATTATAAGAGGATGCACTACCACATCGATGAAGCGATTGTTTGAGTAACCTAAAAGTGTTGGCAACAACCTTACCAATTATTGATGGATTGAGATTTACTTTTTGTTTGCCCCAGTAAGTGAGGGCTTGTGATAGTGTTTGGTAAAGGTTATTAGAAAAATGTACTTTCTAGTATTGAGTGTTCTACTATTGATCATGCACAATCCAGCTTTTGTATATGATATTTTACCCCTTCAAGAGATGAGACGATGGCTAAATAATGTGATATAAGTGGCAAATCGCTTGATAAAGATAAGTTTTAAGAGCACTAGAAGGTTGGTGAGGCTGAATTTTGGCATTTTGCATTATTTTGTGGTGAGAAACTTGAAATCATACAAATAGGTATATTTTTAAATCGTATGGATAGGTTCAACCAAAAAAATCATACAAATCCATACATTTTCTTGATATTTATCCGCCTTGCAATGTTTTTGTAGTTTGGGGGACCAAATGATGTCAGAATTGGACAAACCTTATATTTTTGGAAATATTTTTTTGATCTTGATCTAGTGGTGGTATTTTTGGAAAATTTAGAGAATATTTGATAAGGGAAAAGGTGGGTCAAATATGACCCTACGTTTTAAAGGGATGAATGCTCAATTGTGGTTTTTTTAAGTGGAAATTTTTGCCTAGTTGTTTAGAGGATCAATGTTCGATGATGAATTGATGATGGTCAATGCAAAGTATTTCAAATTGAAGTGTCTACAAATATGGTGGATAGAAAGGGAATGGATAGATTCCAATGGATTAGTATTGGTGCATGATGTATGTATTGTAGCAATGTTTTTGGTGTGGTAGATGTGCCATGATTTTTGTAGTATTGTTTTGATGAGATGAGGATGATGTACACATGATGATTTGTTGTGTTGTGTACCTTTGATTATGGTAATGATGGGATGTATTTTATTTGATATGGATGTGATGTAATGTTTGTCATTCATTTGATATTGTTGATGTTATGAATGAAATTGTATGATTGTGTAAAATACATTTTGAAAATTCTAATGTGTGTGTAATAAAATATTTTTGGATGTGTGTATTTGATTTATGCAATCATGTATGGTAGAAGTAATCAATGACAAATTGATAATCATGTTTGACATATGAAAATAAATAATGAGATAATAAAACATGTAATGTGTGTGATGAATGTAAATCTAGGATGACCATATGTAGGTGCTTACAATGATGTTTGGATGATTGACCTAAGGACAATGCATGTTGATATTGATGGTGGACTAGTTGTGCAACTAGACATGATGTGTGTTTGTTCCTTTTGCTAAGGTTTTTTAGTGGTAGAAGGAATTTATAGAGAGTCAAATATATGAGTTTAATCATCAAACCCATATGTTAGTCAAGTGATTTTCCATTAAAACCTAGCCATCATGAATGAGGTTGAGCCTATCATGGATCTGTGTGTGTATAGAGTGATCAGTTCATTTACCCATTTTGAGTGAGGTTGGACTAATCAATTGTAAAATTAGCTAGGTAACCTAGATCATCCACAAGTATGCATTGGTCTATACAATAGAAGGTTGTTAATGTGATAAACATATCACCACTTATAAGGCACACTCCACTACTAGTTAGGTGTTTATAGCCTTGATGGAGATTAGCCCCATGATCTATGGACCTGAGGAGCTAAGGGATTCAAGATTTTTTTATGGTGCTTTTATTTTTATTTTTTTAGCTTATATTTTTATTGAACCTTAGGGTTTTGAATCATGCAAACGATAGGATGAGTAGGGGAAACTTTTCACATGATGGCTAGTGTATGCAAGGTGTTGTCTTCCCTAGACTCAATTTTTTTTAATTTGCACGTGTTTGATACATGAAAGAACTCTAGTAAGCCAAAGGAAGTCTAAAATTACATTATAACACAATGATATTTGATAAAGTTGATGGAATCAATTAAAATAGTTGACTAATAGAAAATACTTCTATTAGCAAGCAACCTATGCATACGATTGACCATGATATCATGATAGTTGTGATAGCTAGTGGATGATCGTGTATGAAACAAGAGATGCCTATGTGCAATAAAATGGACACAATGATGTAACAATGTAGACACTGGTGAGATGCATGACAATGTAATGCCTATGTACAAGAACATGTGCAACAGACTTGTCATTGATTAAGTGAACCAAGGAAGATTGGTTAATGTGTACCCACATCTCCAAAAAGTGATCCATAACACCGTATAAGTTATATGAGGTGATATATGCATGGATGTAATGAGCGAGGTGATTGTAAATTTTTAATGGTATCACATGAATGATTGGTGAAAAGCTCCAAAGGAATATAAATAACTTATCCAAGGTATGTAGATGCTCTAAGTGTGACCATACAATAGGGAGAGGGGAAAGAAGAAGAAGATGTGAAGAAAGAAGAGGAGAAACCTATCCAAGGTATGTAGCTGCTCAAAGCTTGACAATACAATAGGGATAAGAGAAAAATAAGAAAAAGGGGGGTGAAGAAAAAAGAGGAGGAACATATCCTAGGTATATAGCCACTCGAAGTGTGACCATACAACAGGGATAGGAGAAAGAAGAAAGAGAGGTGATGAAAGAGAAAGATGATTAGATAAGTGATTCTTTTTGTAATTTGTTTTTTTTTGTATTTTTATTGTTGTTTGTTTTTGTATTTTCATTGTTTTTGTTTTTTTTCGCCATTTTTTGTTGTTTTTATATTTTCATTGTTTTTGTATTTTTTTTGTTTTTGATTTTTTTGTTGTTTTTAATTTTTTGTATTTTTGTTGTTTTTATATTTTTTTTTTGTTTTTTATATTTTTATTGTTTTTGTATTTTTGTTATTTTTGATATAGAATGTACAAGAATGTGCAAGCCTTGATTTGGTAGAAGGGTTGGAGTTGATGTGATGAGGAGGGGTATTGACACCCCCAATCATGAGATTGATTAGATGAGAAGGGGTATTGGAACCCCCAATCATGCATGTGAAGATGACCAAAGCAATTTGGGGCCTTTGAAATGGAATTTGACCAAGTGGATTTGGTGCCTTGGAGTTGTGTTTGAATTTGAAATTTGGCCTTTTGAAATGAAAGTTACTGCTAAAGGTATGCAACAAAAATTACCCCTTGTGAGGAGTGACCTCTTGCTCTTTCTAAGGAGTGACATCTATATTAAAGGTATGAAAAGTAAATTGCTTTCTCGAGGGGGTGACATCTATGCTAGGGACATGAAAAGTAAATTGCTGCTTGGAGCGAGGTCAATGTTTTAGATATGAAAGTGAATTTTCTCTTGAAATGAATTGAAGCCAAAGGTATTTGGTGCCTTTGGAATGTATGTAATTTTTGCAATGAAGCCAAAGGGATTTGGTGCCTTTGGAATGGATGTAATTTTGAAATGAATCCCAAAGGGATTTGGTATCTTTGGAATGGATTTGATTTTAAAATAAAGCCAAAAGGATTTGGTGTCTTTGAAGAATTTGAATTGGCATTGAATTTTGACCAAAGGGATGTTGTACCTTTGGAGCTAGAAATGATTTTGAAATGAAGCCAAAGGGATTTGATGCCTTCAGATTTTTTGAATTGGAATTAAATTTTTTACCAAAGGGATGATGTAGCTTTGAAGCTGGAATTGATTTTGAAATGAAGCCAAAGGGATTTGGTGCCTTTGGAGATTTTGAATTGGCATTGAATTTTGACCAAAGGGATGTTGTACCTTTGGAGTTGGAATTGATTTTGAAATGAAGCCAAAGGGATTTGGTGCCTTTGGAGCTTTTGAATTGGCATTGAATTTTTGACCAAAGGGATTTTGTGCCTTTGGAGCTTTTTGAACTAGGATTGAATTTTAACCAAAGGGGTTTGGTACCTTTGCTAAGAGATTTAAAAATAATGTTCCAAATGGCTTGAGTGTTTTGGATAAAACCTTTCCAAGTTTTTGATGAGGTTTTGGGAAAATTTATTTTTTACGAGATTTAAAAAGAATATTCCAAATGATGATGAAGTTTTATAGAGAAACATTTTTCCTAAGAGATTTAAAAAGAATGTTCCAAATGGCTTGAGGCTTTTAGAGAGACCTTTCCAAATTTTTGTTAAGGTTTTTGGAAAACCATTTTTCTAAGATATTTAAAAAGAATGTTCCAAATGGCTTGAGGATTTTGGAGAGACCTTTCCAAATTTTTGTTAAGGTTTTTGGAAAACTATTTTTCTAAGATATTTAAAAAGAATGTTTCAAATGGCTTGAGGATTTTGGAGAAACTTTTTGGGCTATGAGATTTATAAAAAGAATTTTCCAAATGATGATGAGGTTTATGGAGAAACCTTGTTGCTAAGAGATTTTCAAAAGAATTTTCCAAATAACAATGAGGTTTATGGAGAAACCTTTTTCCTATGAGTGAAAGTGAGGAATGCAAAATTACTATTTGAAGCAATAATTTGTGATGGTGAGGCAAAGGGTGCAACCTTTGATAAAAGGACACAACTGTAATTCTTGGAATTGATTTGTGAAAGTGAGGCAAAGGGTGCAACCTTTTGAACATGGTGATTGATTGATTGATGAAGGTAAGGTAAAGGGTGCAAGCTTTGAATTTGGAATTGATGGTTCTACTTTTTCCCGAGTAGAATGGGGCTTCACTTTTACCCGAGTGAATGGGGCTCTAATTTTCTTGAGCAGAATGGGGCTTCTCTTTTGCTCAAGTGAAATGGGGCTCTAGAAAGTAAAGCTAATCTACTGTAATAAAGTGAAGCTAATCTATTGCAAGAAAGTAAAAATAATATAATGCAAGAGAGTGAAACTAATATATTACAAGAAAGTAAAGTCAATCTAATGCAAGAAAGTGAAGCTAATATATTACAAGAAAGTTAATCTAATCTATTGTAAGAAAGTGAAGCTAACCTAAAGTAATAAATTGAAGCTAATCTATTGCAAGAAAGTGAAGATAATCTAATGAAAGAAAGTGAAGCTAATATATTGCAAGAAAGTGAAGCTAATATAATGCAAGAAAGTGAAGCTAATCTATTGCAAGAAAGTGAAGCTAATATAATGCAAGAAAGTGAAGATAATCTATTGTAATAAAGTGAAGCTAATATAATGCAATAAAGTGAAGCTAATCTAATGCAAGAAAGTGGAGCTAATCTAATGCAAGAAAGTGAAACTAATCTATTGCAAGAAAGTGAAGCTAATATAATGCAATAAAGTGAAGCTAAGAATAACACAACCTTAATGCTTGTTATTGATTTTTGAAAATGAGGCAAAGGGTGCAACCTTTGATAAAAAGGTGCAACATTTTGAACGTAGTTGTTGATTGAATTTTGACCAAAGGGATTTTGAGCCTTTGGTGCCTTTGAACTGGAATTAAATTGTGACCAAAGGGATTTTGTACCTTTGGAGCTTTTGAATTGGAATTGGAATGTGACCAAAGGTATTTTGTGCCTTTGGAGCTATTTGTACTTTTGAAATGAAGCTAAAGGGATTTGGTGCCTTTGGAATTTATTTTATTTTGATGATACCAAAGGGATTTGGTGCCTTTTAGAATGTATTTGATTTTGTAATGGTGAGACAAAGGGTGCAACATTTGAACCTAGTCATTGATTTGTGATTGAAATGTTTGAGGGTATCAACATGAGTGGATGCAAAATTGGTTGAAGAGAGTGGTAACTCCCTTAGATTACAAAATGGTTTGATAGAGGATGGGACTTCCCTAGACAAAAAATTATTTGATATAGGATGGGACTCCCCCAATCATGAAGAGAAAATCAGAGTAGAGCTAGTGGAAGAATGGATTACCTAGGGTGTAGCTAGAGGGTCATAGCCTTGGGGAGATTGCCCCAAATGTTATTGATGGTTGGTACTAAGGCTGATTATACCAACAAAATCATGATGAGAAGGGATGTGATTGATGTAATTGACTTGGCATGGCATAGGTTGTGATATTGAGACCTTGAATTATGATTATGGCACCCCATGTTAGGGTAATGAATTATCATATGTACCCAGGTTTGGATTGGGATATGATATAGGATTACCCAATTATATTTCCTCTTGGTCAATCAAATTGTGAACTAGTTGCTTGAAGGTGTAATAATCATTAATGTTGTGCCCTAGTCATCAATGGTAAACATAGGATTGATGCTTATTGTAACCTTTTGGTTTAGGTCTATTAGGATTATTTGGCCCAATTTTAGGTAAGATGGTTTTTCCTACATGGTGCAACTTTTAGAATATATTAACCAATAATTTAGATAAATAAGTTCTAAGATGAAGTGAATGCCGATGAGGATGCTGAGGTGTTTTATGAAATTGGATATGTGGTGATAGGAAAATTGCCAGCCTAGGTTGCATGTAATCTCGTGGTTGAGGTATAAGTTTCTGTTGAGGTGGATTTACTATAGAGCCTATCCTGGTTAGGTTATGGGTAGATGTTTGACACCTATAGTTGCTCAACTATAACTTGAGCTAATTGAGGTATTATAAGATGTGTTGCATATCAATAGAGGGGTGGATTAAGTTTTATAGGATAGGATTGACATAGATGACTAAATAGGAAGGGGTTGATTTATATGGGTGGGGATGGAGATATGGGTGAGGTGAAGGAGAAGGTTGGTATTGTTGTTGTGGAACCCATTGATTTGGGTAGGGTGCATGGGGTTGAATTGGATGTAGGGGAGTTTGGGATGGAATGGAGTTCAATCCTTCATGAGGTGTTTGTTGTTGCATCAAGTTGGATCTAGGAGCATATGAGTGAAGGGGTACATGGTCATGCATTGGATATGGCACTTGGGCCTACACTTCTTGGTAAGGCACCTGAGTGTACCATTCTTGTTGTGGTACCTGGATGTACCCTTGTTGGGGTGACACTTGAGGGTGGACTTATTGTGGGGGTACTTGGATATGTGCTAGTTTTTGTTGGGGAACCTAAGTGTACCCTTATTGTGTTGCCACCTAACTATGTATTTGTTTATGTATTTGGTTGTGTTATTGTCGATTTGGCTCATGAATGTGCGCTAGTTGTTTTTGGGGTACCTAAGTGTATGATTTTTGTGTTGGCACCTAAATGTGTATTTTTTGTTTTTAGGGCACCTAAGTGTATCCCTATTGTATTGGAATTTGGATGTGCATTTGTTGTTGGGGTAATTGGTTGTACCCTTGTTAGCTTGGTACCAAAATATGTGCTTGTTGTTGTTGGGATGTGTGAGTGTACCCCTATTATCTTGGCACTTGAATGTGCATTTGTTGTTGTTGGGACACCTAAGTGTATCCCTATTGTGTTGGCACCTAGATATGAATTTTTTTTAGGGTATTTGGTTATACCCTTTTTGGCTTGGCACTTGGATGTGCACCTATTATGTAGGCCATTCGTATGATAATGATGAAGATGATTGGGAGGGCAAATTTTGTGAGGTAAATGCTTACCCTACAGAAAGAGGAATGATATGTGCTTGGGGTGGTATGAAGGTGGTCAAGACTAAAATATCGATTTGTGAGACAATAGGGGATTCTATCTAGATTTGTGATAGTAGAGACAAGTGTGGATTGGGGATGTAGAGAGGGGCCAACAAGGCTTGAGGTGAGCCTAGTTGCAGATGATTAAGAGTAGGTCCTAAAGGGGTGACATTGTGATGCTGGTCTATGGGAGGCAGAGTAAGATGTTGTGGTGATGGAAGGGATACTCCTTAGTTTTAAATATAAGTATTACCTCTATATTTCTCCATGTAAACATGCTTTTGTTTGGAAACTTAGCTTTGCATAAGAACCATGATGAAGAAAAATGGGTTACAGGTTGATTATGTGAGGAGAAACCCCAAATATTTTTGTTGTTTGAGCTATTTGAGGTCTGGTTCTAACAAACTAAAGTATTTTTGGAAAAAAAACCTTTCCATACATTTTTGGGTGGTCATACTTATTCGTATGATTTCCTAAGAAAAATTGTATCTATCTATACAATTTTTTAATGACCCCTTGTGTTTTTTCTGCAATTTGGAGGACCAAATGATGTCAGAATAGGGAAAAAATTATACTATTGGAAATATATTTCTAAGAAAAATCTAGTGGTTATTATTTTGATAAATTTAGAGAATATTTAATAGTGGAAAATTTGTGTTAAAAATGACCCTACTTTTGGTGTCTGTGTGTTGGCATATTTTTTAGCAAAAGTGTTTTTAATTAATCTAGAAAACAATAAAAAACATAAAAATGTGTGGGTGATGTGTTCAAAGTGCTTGTATCAATTTTTTTATGATGTTGGTTGATTTTGAATCTATTTTTTGATTGTTTTTTGTTGAATTTTGTGTGTTTTGAGATTAAAAGAATGCTAAAAACATAGGGTATGTGAATCATATCTAAAAGGGTACGTTGATGAACATCCTTCCCACTATACCCAAGGGTATGCAAGGAGTGGTTATACAAGAACAAGAAAATAGCTTCATATTATGGAGGAAGGCTTGGGGTAACTAGAAGGGGTGATACAAAATTCCTCTTATGAAATATATGGTGCTATCTAAGACCTGCTACTGACCTACCCAGGATTTTGCATCACCCTTGGATGGGCTTAGTTAAGAACGCCAACTGCACACTCACTGATTATGTAAATACCTATAAGTAGGGATATTTATCCTAATACTACCCTAAGGTAATCTCAAGAGTAGGGATTTTTTTGGTGATGAAGTCTAGAAAACCACTTGCAAGGCAACTATGGCATCTAGGGTGGTGATTCAATGCTTGCTAGTGGGAGTCAATGTTGTTGATCTCTATTGGTGGTTGGTGATTAAATATAACACAAAACAATGTTTTATATTTCATGAGTGTGCATGTTTTTTAGTATTTTCCTTTTTATAAATTGAAATAAAAAATGAAGCTATGCTATAGCACAAATATAGAAAGACAATTTTCAAATGCAATATTCAAAAGAAATTTTCTTTTTGAAAATAAATCTACACTACTTTGAAATTGACCAAGTGATTTTGGTGCATTTGAAAAGGAAATTTAAGCTACTTTGCAAGTTGACCTAATGATCTAGGTGACTTTTTGAAAATAAATTTAAACTACTATTCGATGTGGAAGGCAGACAAAAATATGACATAAATTAATGCAATTTAGGCTATTTCATGTGTCTACCTATGATTTCCCACTTGTGGGTGGTTTTTGAGGTCTAACAAACCCCATTCCACATGCCAAAATTAAAAATACATGGGTAAACACATTTTTTGGGTGGTTGTACCTATCTATATAATTTTTTATGTGATCCCCTTATGGTTTTTCTATAGTTTGGGGGACCAAATGATGTCTAAATTGGTCAAAAATTATACCGATGGAAAGCTATTTTTGAGCATAATCCAATGGTTATGGTTTTGAGAAATTTGGAGAAGATTTTATAGGGGAAAATTTAGGTCAAAGATGATCCTACTTTTGGGTATCATGTGTTGGCATTTTTTTAATCAAAAGTGTTTTAATCAGTCAAAATGTGTATGTTTTCAGCAAGTAAATTGAAAAAGCTAACTACATAAAAACCATAAAATATGAATTAGATAATTGTGTGGATTGATCCTAAGATGTGTGTCGAGCCTTTGGGATACTCCATGACAATTTTATAGTACCTAAAATTATAGCAAGACCACAAAGGTTGTTAGTTATCTATAAAACCAACACAAACAAATAAAATCATGATTGTCAAATGAAACTAAAGAAAAATGTACCACATTTCATTGATATATAAAAGGTGGTACAAATATGTTTTGATATCCTTTTACAATATTATCACAATGGATAGAAAATAGGAACTCCATAAGGATGGAGACTAGCATAAAACACCTTCACTACACTGCAAGAGTCTTCTGTTAGATCCTCAAAAGAGAGTGGGCTTATGATGTGAGTCACTATGAGCAACATCGATCCTCAAAACCTACATAACCATAAAAGAACATGTTAGACCATTTTGAGGCCTGTATTTATCATACCTCCCTTAAATACAGACAAAATGACTCCAAAAGTGAATTAAAACTTATGAATAGAATGCTAAAATGAAATAAAATTGATTCTACAATAAGGGGATACCTAACTGGTATATTTAGCATGGTTATATTTCTCCAAATGAGGTTAAATTTTGTTGGAATATTCATTTTTATATTAGGAATATACCCTCAAAATTTCATGGCAATTCGAGTTCATATATGCAAGTTATAACCAAAACAATGAGGGTGGGTCTCGCAAGAAAAAGCACTTGAAAATAAAAATGTACCTATCCATATATTTTCTGGGTGGTCATACCTATCCATACAATTTTTTATTTTATTAATTGTATTGGTCTATACTTCAGTCATAGAGTCCATTGGTGGAGTTTGGAATTGATCTAGAAATCACTAGTACTTTTTTTGCGCCTAGAATCACCAGAGACTAAAAAGAAAACATGGTTGGAGGAGTGTTGAGTGCTCAGAATGTTTGGGAATGATTCTATGTATATTTTGGTAGCATAACATTATAATTTTTCTCCTTCTAAAACCATAGGTAGCATGGTTTATTTATAGACTTCCTTAGAAGTAAAATGGGTACATGACATGGTGGGAGAAAATGGAGGAGAGAGAAAGCCTCTTAAATGAGTTAGGTGGATGGGTAAGGCTTTCCTCCTATGGGTCTAAAGTGGGAGATAGGTTTTCCATGCTTGTTAATAAACTAGGGAAGAAAAAAAATCTAATATTACTACTATGCATAGGGATACCCATAGGTTTGTTTATCGATGTGATGCTTGTCAAAGGGCTAGCAAACCTACACCCACAATGGAGATGCCTTTAGTACCACAAATAATTTTTGAACAATTCAAGAAATGGGGAATTGACTTTGTTGGCCCAATATATCCTCTAAGTAAAGGTAATAAACATATACTTGCATGCATATATTATGTCACCAAGTGGGCTAAAGTAAAATTCTTGTCACGAGAACAAGCTGAGCCCATAGTTGATTTCCTTTATACACACATCATGCAACATTTTGGAGCACCTAGAGAATTGGTTTTAGACCATGGGTCTCAATTCATCTCCAAAGTGATTGAAAATTTTGTTAAAATATATCAATTTAAACATAGAAAGACATCTCCATATCATCCTTAAGCTAATGGGTAAGTAGAGGTTACAAATAGAGATCTTGAAAAGACTATAACAAAAACTATAACCACTAATAGGGTTGCTTGGGTAGAAATAAAAATAGAAGTGACATGGGCCTATAACACAACATGGAAACCACCACAGGAATAACACCTTATGAAATGGTCTATGGTAAGCAAGCCATTATGCCTATTGAGTTTGAAATTGAAACTCTTCACACAATGGTAAAACTTGATATGGATTTGGATCAAGCACAAAAGGCTAGGTTGGAACAATTGAATGTTTTAGATGAAAGAATATTAGAGGCACTACATAGGATAGAACTAATGCAAGTACAAAGAAAAAAATGGCATGATAAACATATTGTACCATGAATATTTCAACCAAAATATTGGGCCTTACTATTTGACTCCCGCTTCCAAGATTTCCAAGGAAATCTAAGGACGTGATGGCTTGGACACTATGAGTTTGAAGAAATATTTGGGAATGGTATAGTTAAAATTAAGCCCATTTATTATTCAACACAAATGTTATTGGTTATTGGACACATGATTAAGCTCTATAGAAATCCATTATCTAAAGAAAAAATTTTAAACCACCTTAAGCAATAGATTGATTTGTAGTTCATTTCTGAAATGTAATCAAATACTATTAAATAAGAATTTCTCTTTTTCTATCTAAAGCAACAAAATATCATTAAAATAAAAAATAAATTGTTGCTCTATAATCTAGTATATACTAATAAAATTAATGTAGTCATTAAAAGAATGTAGTCTAATTAGTCCTCTTGTTTGGATGTATAAGTACTAGTAGATAATATGTATGGTAAAAATATTTACACTACTTGACCAATGAAAGAAGATTATCATGGAATAATAATATTTCTTGAAAATGAAATAGGTCATACCATGTTCTTTAAATATGCGTTCTTTATTTTCATGATAGAGTTGTAACATAAGAAGTTTTTATTCATATTATCATTCATCACTTTTCAGTTGCAATACCAAGTCTTAAGGAACAAGTCAGATTTAGTGTGTGAAGATATATTCTAGCCATGCAGAAGGGAGGTCATATAGTCATGATGGTATCACAAATTAATAAAACAAGGTAGTAAAATATTTTTTATTATAGCCCAAAAGTAATAAAGGGAAAAGAGAGAATAGTAAAGATAGGATTACATTTTCATCTAGATAGTTATGTAGTTTAATTTCCAAAAGTTATAATTCCTTCCCCAAATAAAAGAGAGAATGATAAGGATAGGATTACATTTCCATAAATATGGTTATGTAGTCCAACTCTCCAAAGCCTTAACTCTTCTTACTCGGGAATCAGAGTAGTAAGGATAGGTACATTTCCATCTAGATGGTTATGTAGTCCAATTTCCCAAAGCCTTAACACTTACTCAGGGATCAGAGTAGTAAGGATAGGGTGACAATTCCCATCAAGAATTTGATAGAGTGGTTGGGAATCTGATTCCCCAAATCTTTGCATCCCTAAAATTAAAAATTATATCTATATGTATTAGAAAAATAGGAAATAAAATGGTAAAACAAAGATGATACTAGAAATACTATCTTACTTTCTTCTTCCAAAGCAGGTTTTGAATCTGTTCAACTATTTCTAAGACCTATTTTTACAAACAAAAGTATTATTTATTGAAATTGATCTTCTTATCATTTTTTTATGAGGAACTCCATAATGATGACAAAGAAAGTAGAACATAGGAACTGATTTCTTTGGGACATTAGAAAAGTTTGTTATGTAATCCATGGGATCATTTAGCAAGGGTCAAGGAAGACATCAATATTTTTGTAGAACATATTTACTATGGGCAAAAAATAGTTCCACTTCAAGAAGATTTATTATCCTATAATCTTGTTTAAATAAGTAACCGATATAAGTAAACACCTCCATATTCTTAAATAGATATAATATATATATATATATATACTTTATTATAATTAAAATTTTCCATAATACAAATCCCTATGAATAAAATTTTCCTCCTTATATGTTTTGGCTATATAGCCAACTGTTTGGGGGAGAAGCAAAAGAATAATATAATATTTTCTATAATATAGTTTGGGGGAGAAAAGAAAAAAAAGGAAAAAAATAGAAAAATTATTTATCTTTTGTGTTCATTTACATAGTATAATTCTATAGTTCATATATGTAGGTTATTCCTATAGTTTACTTTTGTAGGACAATTCTGTAATTCATTTTTATAGATCATTTCTAAAGTTTATTTTCGTAGCTTAGTTCTGTAGTATGTTTTCATGATGGATTTATGTGTGTCCTCACAGTAAAATTTCCTAAGTATACGACTGTAATGAATATTCATACCAGGACCTAAGCCATGTGTCTTGTAACATCAAGAGTAATAAGACTCTACAGGTGAACTTTCAAGCATCTACGTGGTATATGTCATTTTAATTATTAAAATCATTACATAAAAAGGAATTAAAAACAAAATATACATGCATAATATGCATACATGTAATATACCCCCATGAAAGCTTGGTATGGACATCAAAGATGCATACCCTACCATACAAACCTAATGCAGTATTGTGGAATCTTACCGCTCATTCTTACTATCATGAGTTGATATCACAGTCACAGGTTGACATCGCTGTCATGAGTTATCAATTACAGGTAACATAATATTGGATGCACACCACTTATCCTGAATGTTACAACTTATCATCATAGGTGGCATAAATTTAAATATAAGCAAGATACTCCATTTTATTTAAGATTTATCCAAATGATATGAATTATGTGAAACACGTGGACACCCTTGGGTCAATAGTTGGACAAGTGGCCCTCCCATAAGCACCATGAGAGAATAGATGGATCATCCTTCATAGATGGTGCGAGCCTTTAGATTTGTTGCCCTAAGAAGATGGTTTTAGAAATATGGTAAAGCCTCGACAATGAAATCAATCACATGAAGTATTAACCCATGCATCCGCTAGGATCCAAAATGGCACATATGGAGAATGTCATTGTAGCAAATGCTTGGACCTATACTTAGGAAGATATACAAAGGTATCACTTGTTACATACAGATAATGTCACCATGGTAGATGGATAAATATTTGGAAATATTCAAAGATTGCTACATCTACATGAAACAAGGGATGCCACCAATAATATTCAAGGATTATTGGCCATTATAGTGCCTTCACACTATTTTTAGATATGATTTCACCTTAGTCCTCAAGTCATATTTTCCAACAAAGATCATCGTTAATAGCACTCATAATATTTTTAGATAAAACTTATCGTTATGCTATGAAATTCTATTGTACATGGCCTTATTGGTGAGCACCACATACATGACCTTTGGTGACAAGGTAGAAGCAAAGGTGGTAGCAGAAAAAGTAACCACCTTTGAATGTGATAATGCAACTTCGAAGCATAGTTGGTAGATTTCATAATAATATCATATGTGCACCTTAAAATTGATTTTTCACCTATATATTGTGTATTATGGAAAGGTGGTTGCATAATATGATTAGCATACCATGTTAAGATATCAACGACACCCACTTAGAAGGGGCGACCACCTCCCATGTTAATATGTCTAACGTAAACACCTAGTCGACCAAACCACATGATGCAATAAGAAAAAACATCATGAATTAAAAAAAAAAACCATCTATTAAAAAATAATCGACGACTATGTTTTTTGACCAAGATGCACCGAAAGATATAGGTAAAAACCTAATGTTTTGCATGAAATTTTTTTTCTTCTCTACAATGTGGCTTAGGCAAATTTTTGGCCAGTTTGATGATGATTGCACTCTGCAAAAGTGATCAAACCATGGCTTCACCCTAAATTTCACATGTTTGATTGCAATTGCACCCAAAGGTGTTGTGCAAAGGATGAATTTGGGTAGTGATGGTTTCATTAAGGGCTACAGTAGATGAGTTGTAGACATATGCTAAAAGGGGGTGTAGGGTGACGAATCGATCGTGAACCGAATGTAAGTTCCAATTTTAATTTTTTTAAAGAACTTCATAATGGAACATAATGCAATTTTTTTAAAATATTAAGAATGGAATGTAATATAAATTTTTAAAAAATTTAAGAATTTCCTTTGTATAAATTAGGGTTTTCTGTAGGAATAGTAATGAAATGCATATATATATTTAAAAAAATTTGTAGGGTACTTATCATCTATAGAAAACATTATTTAAGGGCATATTGTGAAACTAAACTAGAAAATACTATTTTAATTTCCCTACCCTATAGTCGTAGTAGAACCCTCAAGTGGCCATGATAAAATCTACTTTCCATAAGAGAAGTGAGCCTTCCTCCATTACTACCTAGATGCCAAGTGATTTTGTAAGAAACCTATTTTAGAAGGCAAGGTGGTGGGTAGCCCTAACTTGGTTTGAAGGCCATGACTAGAGTGTGACCAAGCAGTTTATTCTAAATTGTGATCCCACATCCATGGTTATGCAAGTTTGTGGAGTTGAGATAACAATAACCCCCAACCTAATTTTTGAAGTCCTCCATATTCCTGAGGTGGGCAAAAATAATTAAAGTCCAAATATAAGGGAGTAGCCTAATTGGATGAGAAGTTTGGGAAGAAGTTTTCCCTAATTCAGTATAGGGAAGGTTGGATCAAAGGGGTAGCAACCTCCTCCTTCCCACTCAAATGGTAAGAAGTCATAACCCTAGTAATGAAGTTTTTACTATTGACGGGATATTATTGAAATGTGAAGGCTACCATCCAAAATTACTTCTCAACCTTAAATTCCCTGATTGTGAGTACTGTGTAATCAATATACCATAATTTTTGTATAAATCCATGAAATCCATTGTTTAGAAGGTTCAAAAAAATAAATCTAGAGCTATGCCTAAACTACATCTTCTTGCCCATCATGGTTTAATCAAACTACCCATATTGCATAAAACACTTGACATTGAAATCACATGGGATAAAGTGATAGAGGAGTCTAACCTATTCGTGTACTCATTTGAGAAAGAATTTGAACCAGATGATAGCTTAAAATTTGATGATATCTAGGAGGAATATGGTCCTCTTGTGCGTAAAAGGGTCACCTAAGCTAGAACTTCCAATATGGGTCTCTTGATAGCCCAAGGTTGTGTCTAGTGACCACAAGTCCTTAGTCAAAATCCATTGAAATATTGGTCTAGATATGCACCTAGTAGAATATGTTGCAATTTTATTATATAGCTTCTACAAGGAGTTTGTGGAACATGCAAACTTAGTGGAGAGAGCCATATCCATCCAAAAAAAACTCCTTAGACATATATCCATGAAATTCAAGGCCAAGGTGATCAAACCAACTGACCAAGTCTCCAAATCACCTATTTCTAGTGCCTTATCTAATAAAAGTTCAATGGGAAATATAAGGTGCTCAGTCAACTTCAACAAACACTTCACTCTATCCCACATGCTTGAGGGGGACAACTCATCCACACTTTCAAAATTTAGATTCTAGAGGTGCACCACTTACCCAATGTGTGGTGCACAAATAAGATGTTGAGAATAGTATATTAGGTGATATTTTATTTTCAAAAGTTGACTATGACTTTATTAATGGCTTATTTGAGTGAGATCACTTCTGTGCATCTTGTGAAGTAATCAATGGCTATGAGGATCCACCAGTGGCTCTCACTATATGGTGGATTTATTGCACCAAAAAATTCAAGCCCCCACTAAACAAAGGGTTCATCAACTATAATGGGCTTAAGAGGCAGAGGAGTGTTTCAGTTTCTTCTAGCGAAGAATTTGTACTTTTTACATTCCCTCGCCCACTAGTGAGCATTGCTAGTATTCCACTATCATAATATTCACTATGGTTATATGCACCAAGTAATGTCCACAAAAGAACCCGTGATGGAATTCCTGGAGCAACGAGGTAGCTCAACCAATTTCCACACATCTCAAGAAGACACCATTGAAGTTTCTTTAGAATATCACCCCTCCAATGATGTGCATTTTTAATATGTATGCTCTCCTTTGAGTTTGACTTAAGTCTAGTGGATACTCACTTTGCTATATGTAACATAATTTTTCGAGTGATGAGAAAGTATGTCTTCTTTTCCTTTTCTACATCAAAAATATCATATGTAATATTTTAACACAATGCTCTACCTCTAATTAGCTTATTTTTTTTAATTTCAATATCATATTCAAGGATCTAGGTGATCCATATTGCTCTTTTTTTAACTAATATTCCTATTCATTATAAAGTATTTGATGCTTGAATGAATGATATTAGCAATAAAATTTCCCATTTGAAATCAAATGCTTGAAATGTTTTAGGCTTCTAATTAGGGCATATACCTAATTTTTGATAAATTTGTATTGCATCTCATAGCCCTTCAGGATTTGGGGAAAGAATGCAATGGGATGTTTATCGCCTTCATCATCTTTTTAGGTAAGGATTGTTGTTATACTAAGTTTTTCATAGTAGGCATATAGGATGAAATATTTATTGAAGTTTGGGTTGGTTAGCATCAAATATTCTATCATGTCCTATTTGATATCTCAGAAGGCTTGCTTCCCTTCCTAATTCCACTTGAATTGCATATTTTCTTCAATATTCAAGTGATGGTTCTAACAATGGAGGTAAATTTTGGTATGAATCTCTAGATGAAGTTTATTTGGCCTAGGAAATACTAGATAGATTTCTCATATTATGGTAGAGATATATTTAGAAAGGACTTGACTTTTTATGGTGTATGGTTATCCCTTCTTTGGATATAATGTGTCCCAAGATATTTTCTTATGGTGCATAACATATGCACTTCTTTAGGTTGAGGCACACCCCAAACTCTTGAAATTATTCAAACACATTCTTCAAATGTGCCAAATGGTCTTCTTTTATTTTTGAGAATATTGTTAGGTCATCTAGGTAGAATAGGATGATTTTGTTTAGCAATTCACTAAAATCTATGTCCATGACCCTCTAAAATATCACCCAGTATTAGATAGACCAAATAACATTCATTGATAGGCAAACATCCCCCCCTTAGTATGAACATTGTCTTATGTTGGTCTTTATTCTTAATCCAAACCTAATTATACCCAGATAATCCATTAAGAAGAGATAATATTTATAATATAGCTACCATTTATAATATTTGATCCATGGAAGGCAACAGGTAGTGGTTCTTCAATGATGCATGTTATAGGTCCTTGAAATCGGCACATAACCAGATCTTATTATTTTTCATTCTAATAAGAACTAGATTGGATACCCAAGTAATATGCCTCTATAAGTAGGTATATAATTTTTACCTCTATAATCTTGATAAGTGCTTGTCTTATGAGGGGCTATAGTTTAGGTTTCACTAGCCTCTATTTATACCTCACAAGCTTGGCATATAGATTTAGCTCAATGGTGTGTTTTATTATATACTTAGCATATACCTTAAGGTCCTCATAGCTCTAATTAATCACTCTAGCATACTTTTAGAATAAGTTGATGAGTTGTTTTTGTTCCTCCTAAGTAGCCATTTTTCCTATCTATAGGACCTTTTTTTATTGTGATCTCTATCTCCTAGTAATCATATTTATCTACCATGATGGTCTTCTTGCCTTTGAAATAATAATTTAAGTTAAACAGGGATTCAAGTTCTGCTAATCCTTTGTGTAACTTATTGCCTTTGATTTGGATGACTTGGTCCTCATAAGTCTCTTGTATCCCTAGTTCCAACTTCTCTATGAAAACAACTTCTTGTTGAATAAATCAAACAATGTGCTCATCGCTATCAAATACTTACTAGTATGTGTCATCATCTAGGATAGTCATCCTAAAGATGAATTTGACATGGTGGTTTATTCATAGATATTCTACCAGATCAAATTTGGATCCAATGATTTCCATGTAGTTAGCATCTATGTTCTAGTTTTAGGGAACTTTCAATTGCTTAACTACGCCATATATCTCTAGTAGATCCTAGATCTGATTTTAGTATAATTTCATAAACCAATATTTGGCTAGGCACAAAGACCTGACCTATTTGATAATAAGATTAGTATATTTGTATGTCTGTAGCACCTTTATCCCTTTTCATTTTCATTTGGAGACTGTGCACCAATGCTTCTAATTCTACTATGTCATTTGAGAAATTAAATTAGATCTTGTAGGCCTATAACATTTTCTCCCCCCTAGTGACACTAAGCAGATAATAGTTCCTACCCTAGTTCTTTACTTGGATCCATCAAAATCAAGCTTCTAGAGTTTGGTTGCATAATTTGAGGCTTTGATCATATTTGATAAGAATAACTTTTCATATTGGATTGGGTAGTTGTCTAACCCAATTGGCTCTACCACATCATACAGGTTTGAATCCCATATTTTTGTGGCATATTCATCCATTTGATTATTTGGTACCAGAGTGTGGACCTCATCTCTTAGAAATTTGGATTTTGACCATTCTTATTTAGTGAGGAAGGTATGCCTAGCTTTAGATTTGATCATTGGGACATGCTCTACCTGATGTATATGGATTAGTTTGGAGGGAATTTTTACCTTAGTTCCATAGTAGATTCTCAATATCATGTATATGTAGTCTAGGGATAGGTAACCCCCAATTTTGACTATGAAATATTGGGAGAGGTAGATGCCAAATGACACAAGTAATTTGACCACTACTACTTCCCAAGTTATAACTACATTTGGGTAAGCATGTAGAGTCAATGGAAGGTCCTTGATAAGGCCAAATATTAGGATTGGAGTCCTATATAGTTGCACAACTCATTGATTGATTGGCTTATATGCTAGTATTAATGTGTCATCCACTCATCTAGGTGTAACAAAAGTTTATCCTGGCATATGATTGTCAAATAGAAGGGAAGGGGCTTAGGTATATTGGGATAGAGGTTGAATACTTGTAGGATGGTCAATATATTTTGCTTTCTAATAATCCACTACTTTTCCAATTATTAAAATACCTAATCCTTTTGGAAATTTTACAGTATGCACAAATGCTTCTTTAAAAGGGTTAGAAGGAGTTTTATTCCAAAATGAATCTACAATAGCCTACAAATCTAAAAAAATTAATGAACTATGTTACTCATGATCTAGAGTTAGCATAAGTTATCCATGCTCTTAAGATTTAGAGGCATTACTTGTTGGGAAAATATTTCAAGCTAAGGATAGATTACCAAAGCCTAAGGTACATATTTACCCAACCAATTTTGAATGCAAGGCAAAGAAGGTGGATAGAGTTCTTAGCTGAGTATGAATTTGGTATAGAGTATATCAAAGGAAAGTAAAATAGGGTGGTTGATGCCTTGAGTAGGAGGATCCATATAACAACTTTAACCTAGAGTCATGTTGACTTGATTGAAAAAGTTAGAAATGCAGTTATAGGTTCCGTATTGAATCAAAATCTAGACTAAAGTTTAGGAAAATCCTAAGGAAAATGGGGATTTTAACATAAGATATGAGTTTTTGTGTTTCAAATATAGGGCTGTTATACCAAATATTGGAGCTTTAAGGAGAATGATTATGTAGGAGGCACATTGTTGTTTATATTTTGCTCATCTAGGAGGTACGAAGATGAGAGAGAATATGAAAAATACCTTTTATTAGCTTGGAATGAAATGATATGTCAATGGTTTTATTGCTATATGTTTGAAATATCAAAAAGTAAATGCAGTATATCAACATCCAATAGGAAAACTACACCCACATGATATACCTACTCAAAAGTGGTAGGTCATATCCATGGATTTTATTATGGGTTTAACTAGAAATAGGTACCAACATGATACAATACTTGTGGTGTTGTACAAGTTGACAAAGGTTGCAAAATTCATACTAGGGAACATCAAGGATGATGCATCAGTTATGGTGAATAAGTTTTCCAAGAAAATAATCTAGTTGTATGGTTTCCCTAAAGTAATTCTCTCAGACAAGGACTCTAGATTTATGTCAAATTCTAGGAAGCTCTTCACCGTGCCTTGGGCGCCAAGTTGAATATAAGTTTTGCTTACCATATAGAAATAAATGGAAAAATATATAGGGTAAACAAAGTCCTCAAATACATGCTCTACATGTATTGCAAGGATCAAAATACTAAGTGGGAAAACTATTTACATCTAGTAGAATTTGCATATAACAATGGATATCATACATCTTTGGGAATGGATCCCTTTGAGGCCTTGTATGGAAGAAGGTATAAAAAACCTCTATATTGGGATAATATAGAGATTAGATAGTGATCAAAATAGAAATTATTAAGAATATGGAGGAACATCTCAAGGTGATTCGACAAAGGCTCAAGGAAGCAAATTATTGCCAAAAGAGCTATGAAATTTTAAAAAATATCACCAAGGAAATTCTTTGTGGGAGATAGATTATTCTTAACGGTGTGACCTAATAAAAGTGCCATAAAGTAAATTAAGTTGGATCCTCACTTTATTGGGCCTATTGAAATAATTGATAAGATTAGTCTAGTAGCCTATTTGCTATCCCTACCACCCAACCTATAAAAAATCCATGACACTTTCCTAATATCCCTACTTAGGAATATGTTGTTGATCCCTCTCAAGTTTGGAATGCATCTAAATTATAGATTCTAGATCCCATGGCTATTGAGGTGGGACCTATCAAGATTCTAGCATTTAATTCTAAAAATTTGAGAAATTGTACCTTAGATCAATGTAAGGTCTAGTGGGACCATTTTTTGTGAATTGTGGTCCTTGGTAAGATGCTAATGTGATTAGAAAGAAATACATATTTTTGTTTGAATAAAATATTTTGTTTTAAAAAAACAAGGAATTTTTTTTTTCCTAGGGGGATTATGTAATGGCCCATCTTGGTAGGACTTTTCCTTGTTGTTTGATTGATCTACACATGTGTTGATAATTAATGCATGATCCTATTTTATTCTATCAAGATGAGTTTATAGTTGTACTTTATGCTTTATAAAGTTGGATTATCCTGGTACTATTGATGAATTTTATGGTTGAAATACCAAGTACTCTCATAGGTGGATTGGTATGGGTCAACCACCCAAGTTAAGAGAAATTAAAAATGAGAAATGATGGATTATTTTCAATTTGATAGCCCATAGGGGGTAAAAATATCATGTAGAGGCATTTGCATGTATGCATGTGTGATTAGATACATGGGAAAGGAATTTTCTATAAAGACAAAAGAGCCCTTACCCCTATGCTTAGGGGTCCCTTGTAAGTGGTTGATAACCTTGTAGTTATCACGATGCCATCTTCTAGGGAAGTAGTAATTTTTGTGCATCCTTATTTTTTGGTGATTGCATCTAAGTGTGGGTGAGGACAACTTAAGGACAAGCCCTTGTGTTCAAACATGCAACTGGTCTTTTCTTACCTTTTTAGACATATTACAACCATTTACACGTGCCTCCCTTGACCTGGTGTGTGACCTCCTTAATAGTTGCACAATTCTGGTTTTTACATGTTGTTTCCAGTTGTACCTACAGTTTTACCTTTGTGTCTTGTTGCTCATGTTTGGACCATGTGGAAGTGCTTCCAGGTGGATCAGGAGTCTTCCTAAGTCTACCTTAATAGTTTCCCATCATTCCCATTTGCTTCTTTTGACAAATTCCATGCCTCCCTTTATCATGATAGGTGGCTGGAATTTGTATGAGGCTATTGTTGTAGCTGGAATATCCTATTTTTCAGTAGAATGGTGGATCTGGTGCCAAATCATCTTACCAATTTGTATTTAGAGTGGGAAAACATTCAAATTATATTATGCAACCACAAATCTCAGCACACTTTATTGGCTACCAAATTCATTATATACTTTTCACTAACAAATCATGCAAAAATAGAGTAAAAAGATGTTGAAAAATAGTCAAAATAGGGTACAGTGCTCCTATACATTAAATCATGCAAACACTTAACAAATAATGCATTTAATCACATAATTGGCATAAAATAATATCATATTTGATTTTAAGGTAGTATTTAGATGTTCAAAACATGACAAAAATGAGGTATTTATGGGCCTCATCATTCCCCCCAACTTAACCTGATGCATGCCCTCATGCATTTTGGTGGGCCACAGATGCACTAAGGTCCAACTCTTGGTACCAGATTCCCCAAAATCTTAGTTTTCCAGTATAGTATCCTCTGCATTGTTTCAGCTCCAATAACCATTTCTAAAACTCTTCATCAGGTTGTGGATCAGAATCAAAGTAATATGGCACAAGAGTGATAATAGTTGGTGGCCTAAATCTCAAGCCTATCCACTGATGTTTAACTACCAGGATTGTCTGCATTACTACCTCTGCCCTCCTATGTGACCATAATAGGTTAGTAGGTGACATTGGCTCCCTTTTCTGCAAGGAGATAGGCAATTCTCCCCATCTAACTTTGCAAGCTGACAAGGCATTTACAAAATTTCCTGTGCAAAACTATTGAAAACAAACCATGCTATCCTTCAGATTAAGTAAATAAGTGCGTCTGATCTCCAAGTTGTCCATCATGGTGAAATGTTGGTTTGTCAATGCTTTGTGATTGGGTTGAATATGCCTTAACAGCAATCCAAGCTCCAACTCTATTTCCTTATTCTTCCTTTTCTCCTGATCCCAATACAGTTGGTTGTTCAAAGTGGAGATAAAGGATCGGAGTTGTATGTCCCCTATGTAAATATGAGGTAAAAATTGTACATCCTCTAGCATGATATACTTGTGCAAGAAAAACTCACACAATAGATTTTTTTGCTCTTCAGGGCTATGTAAATATGCTTCTAAGAAATTAGGGGTAGTATTCAAATCAAAGGTTAACCCTGAGCAAATACGCATTACCTACCATCTGAAGAAGCGTTCTTTAAGGATCAAGCTATAAATCCTAGTAGGCCTTCTACATTGTATCAGATCTTCTACAATCTGGCATAAGTTTTGCACCTTTTCTTTCAAATCAGCATTTTCTGTAGCTTGTGTTTCATTCTGCTTTTTCAGGGGTTTCAGAGTTGCAATGCGTGATTCTAGGGTTTGGTAGCGTGATATCCACTTTGCAATATCCTCATTATATTTTTCTAATGGAATCATCTCAGGTGGATGCACTACCGGTGGAATTTTATGCTCAGGCAACAAGTCAACTTGAACTCCTATTTCTATTGTTTGCACCTTAAAAATAGAATTATCAACATTTTCATTTAGATCTGCCTGAGGTGATGTACTTACTTGTGGTGGGATGATATGAGCTTTAGGGACCTCACTCTCTGATGTGCCTTGCTCTTTTTGCTATTCTGCAGCATTTTTAGGGTATTCTAGCATAATTTCTGGATGTTCTAGAGCTGCTCCGGAATGAGACTATGTATCTACAGGTTGTTCTAGAGCTGACCCAGGATGTTTCAGAGTTGCATCCGAAAGTGCCAAAATGGCCTCCTGTGCAAAATTTTACTACATATTCTATTGTGGGCCCATCTCTAGAGTGTGTAAGCCTTCCATGGCATCAATAATCCCTTCTCCATCCCCTTGTTCAGGTGTTATTTCTTGTCTTGTATGTTGTTGTGCTATTGCAGCAGTAATAAAAATAGAAATATCAGGTGCATTTTCTAGATTATCCTCCTCAGGTCTATGAGGCAATTGTGGGGTATCAACTTGTATTTCTTCTTCTGGAATCTGCCCTACTAATGCAAGTAGAATTTCTACCATCTCCTTGCTAGAATCTGAATTTTTAGGTAGTGCCTCAAATGGTGTCAGTCTTCTTCTCAACTCTTCTATTTCATGCAATAATTGGTCAATATATTTATCTTTCTCCTTAATTATTGCTTCTCTTTTCTCAATCCATGTTTGCTGAGTTTTTATAATCACTCTAGCAGCTTTTACATGGTCATCTAGCTCATATTCTTCATACTCCTCAATTTTTGAAGAATAGGTAGGTAGGTTCATAGCAGGTGGTGAACTTGGCTCTCCAACCTCTCCAACCTCTATAAATGATTCCTATCCCTGATTAAAATATTATTGAAATAGAATTTCTTATTCCTGGGCTAGGGTTTCCTTAGTCACCTCTTCCTCATCCTATTGGAGTATCAATTTTCTCCTTTTCTTGTGATTGGTTGATGTTGAAGGTGTGATTTCCATAGTTATAGTTGTACTCTATTTTCTCTATCTTAGACTCCTTCTCAGAGGAGGGGGTGAAGGTGGTTGAGTTGGAATTTCAACCTCTATTTCCTCAACCTGCTCCTCTATAATAGAGTGTCCCTGTAACCTAGAAGACCTCCTCAATTATTGTGTACATATTGGTTCCTTAACCTGCTCAATTCCTTTAGAAGTGTTTTTTGTAGACTTCACTAAAAAATCAGAGTCTATTTCATCATCCTCCAAGGAATCCATTGCTTTAGCCAGTGACCCAATTGTGTCAGGCTCTGACTATGTAGATGTTTGAGCAAAAATTTTTATGACTTCTTCATAGAAAGTCACTTTCTTTATTTTCCTCTACTCTGCAGGTTCAGATTCAACCTTCCTTTTTCTCTATGCTCTAGTCCTAGTAGCTGGTGGACCAGGAGGGGATGAGGGGGTTCCTTCAGATTCAGGGGTAACCCTCTCATATACATTATTTTTAAGGGTCTCTACCCTATCTGCTACTTCATCAGAGGCTTCTGCTTCTTCTACATCTTCCTCCTCTACTTCTTGTCTAGGTTCTTCTTCCTCCTCTTCTTCTGGATTAGGTCCTTCTTCCATAATCTACTCATTCTAGGGGTAAATAACCTATTGAAACTCTAAGGATTTCCCCTAAAATGATATCTGCAAATAAGCTTTATGAGCCCATGGTGTCTAGGGGATCCCTTGCCCTATTGATACCTCTTGGCCATATTGTGCAATTCTTGATGTACGTATAGAGGGATATTGATTTTCACTTTAGGGTGTTGGTTACCATACCTCAAATGGTGGAGTAGTTTCATATGGTGCCCTGACAGTACAACATACTATCCCTCATAGGTCAAGAATTTAATTACCTAGACTACAACTTCATCCTAGGGTTTTTGAATATTATTTCTCTTTACCCCTTTACAGATGTTATTGTTCATTTGCATAACAGGTTTTATATCCCCTGCTTTAGAGAATGTTTGAACAATTTTTGAAAGTGTATTTCTACTAGCTCTAGTGATTTCTAATCCTTGCAAAGGCAATTCAACAATTTGGCTTAAGACCAAGGGGGTTACCTCTATTCTCATGTCATTGATGGTTGCCCTATTTTTTGGAGAGTGTGAGCGAACTCTGCTACCAACCCCTCCGAATGGTCATCGAATTTCTCTAGAAACACCATTAAACCTACTTGTTGAAAAATTCTCACCATTTCAAGATAATTTCTGAACTCCTCTAGGTTATCTAGCTCTACTTTGTTCTTCTACCCCATGTTATCTTCAAACTATTTTAGGTTCTACTTCAGACTCTGGTTTCTACACTCAACTTGGTTTCAACCTGAGAAATTAACTCTGCACCATAATGTTTTTTTCTTCAGAACATTATCACGGTTCGATCTAGTGTATCCTACAAATGTTGGTGATTACAGAGCTTGGGAATGAGTATCTTTGGAATACAGGTTTGGCTCTGGAAGGTGGTGTAGAATATACTAACATTTCCATGCAACTATTGGATATGTGGTGAACACTATTTTGTTGGATGTTTGAAATTTGATTTTGTGCACGAGTGAAGGATGGTAGGCTGGTAAATTTCTAGATTACAATGCATGTGCATAAACTGCCAGCTGATGTGGATGGTCAGATTTTAAACACTTGGATCTTCTTTCAAAAATCGTGGATGCCCCTCTTTCCTTGGTTCACATGAGTACACATGTTGGAGTACCTGGATCACATGGGTCCAAAATGAGTGATGAAAACTAGGTACACATGGACACTGTGAAACTTGTTGGTCGATACCCTATTGATCATTGCCATGTATGCTTAAAAAATCATACCCAAATTCATGAGGGTTGGTTTATGGCCTGCATCACATGGATTTTTTTTGAATGAGCATGCCAATCGATTTGAACTATTTCGCACGTGCATGCCAACCAATTTTGACTTTTCATGCTTTCACATGATTTCAAATTTTAAACTTCATTCTAGAGCTATTTTCATTTCGGAGCTCTATTTTTTTCTTCCCATACAAATGATAGAATGTGAAATTTCATTTTGGAGCTCTTCTTCATTCTAGAGCTCTATGTTATTTCCTTCATACATTCAACTAGAACGTGCAGTTTTCATTCTAGAGCTCTGTGTTTTTCCTGCATATATACAACCAGAACTGTATTTTCATTCTAGAGCTATGTTTTATTCTAGAGCTCTATGTTTTCTCTACAATCGAACCTGAATTTCTCATTCAACCAAGAGCAGAATAGGGTACTTTTTGGTATTTTGGAGAGAATATCTTTTTGTACTTGCTAGGTTTATGAATTTTTTTATGCCAAACATGGATTATCATACAATACATGCTAAATGCCTACTATGAAAAAAATGCAAGAAACACATACCTAGTTGTCCTAAAAATTGATCATGCACTTTCAAATTGTTGCTTGTGATGATTGTTAGCTGAGCATCTGAATAAAAAATAAAGCATATGTGCAGTTGGTGAGATTTATACAATGGTGGAACAATGATGGGTAGATAAAAAAGATAAACATATTGAAAACTGATTTTCATGTAAGTCTAATTCAATAGCGCCTTCGAAAAGGTTTTCACTATTGGATTATTATTATTCATTCATTTTTTTCATCTCTCTTTTTTGTTTTATCTCTCACTTTTTTTCATCTTTATTTTATTTTTGTCTTGATTGTGCCCATGAAGGAATTTCACAATCAAGATTATTTCCTTTTGTTTTTGTTTTCTTGTTTTCTATATTTTTTTCATTTTCAATTTTTTTTCAAAAATCATGTTGAATCTATGTCAGAAGAGAGTGTCTCTTCTGATATATGTACTTCCAACTATGTGATCTACTTTAAAAATTCTTCTTTAGTCAATGGCTTATGGTATACCCGAAGGCGATGTCCATTAACCACTAACTTTCTCATTGAATTATCGATGGGAGAAAGATGGACTGCTCCATTATCGAACACTTCTTCAATCAGGTATGGCCCAAGCCATCTTGTCTGTAACTTCCCAAGAAAATCCTCATAATGAGAATCAAACAACAATGCCCAATCTCCTTGCTCAAACTTCCTTTTCTGAATGTGACTATCATGCCACAACTTTTATTGTTGTTGGATCACCTCTGTTTGGTGCAATGCATCCAAAGTTCATCCAATGCATTCAGTTGTAGGATCCTATCCATATGTACCTATGACAAGTCAATACCAACTTCCAAATATGTACGAAGTGTTAGTAACTCAAATTCAATAGGAAGAAGAGGTTTCTTACCAAAAACTAGTTCGTAAGGTGTGAAACCCGTGGTGGATTTCCATGTTGTATTGTATGCCCAAACTGCTTCTGGTAATTTATTAAACCAATTTCTCCTATGTGAGTCTACTATTTTGGTCAAAATTCTTTCTAACTCCCTATTTGTTACCTCAACCTGACCATTTTCTTGTGGGTGATAGGGTGATGATTTTCTATGCCTAATTTCATAGAGTTTAGTAAAAGCTTCAATTACCTTTGATGCAAATTGGGGCCCATGATCTGTGGTGATAGATCGTGGAGCTCCAAATATCTAAAAATTTTGAGTGTAAAGGAAATCAACAACCTTCTCTTCATGAGCATGCTTAAAGGCACGCACCTCAGCCCACTTAGTCACATAATCAGTGCATACCAAGATATGCACCTTTCCTTGAGATGGTGGGTCAATGGGTCCCACAAAATCTAACCCCCATTTCTCAAATGGTTCTAAAACCACTTGAGGTTGTAGAGGTATTTCATTTGTGTGTGGGTTTCCCCATTCTCTGACATGCATCACAATAGCGAATATACCATTTTACATCTTTATGAAGTGATGGCCAATAATAACCTGTACCTAAAATTTTTTGAACTATGCTTTTTATTGAATAATGTCCTCCTGATGGTTCATCATGACAAGCACAAAGGATATCATGCACCTCATCCTTTCGAATGCATCTACGTAAAACATGGTCAGGACCACACTTGAAAAGTAGACCTTTTATCCATTTGAAAGATGAACTTTGTCTTACCAATTGCTTCTTTTGTTTGGTAGTGAAATGAGAAGGAATTTTCCTTGTTACCAAAAAGTTAGTTGTATCTGCAAACCAAGGTGATTGTACTGATATAGCAAACAATTTTTCATCTAGAAAAGTATCCTCAACTAACTCCTCTACCCCTGTATTATTCAGCCTTGATAGGAAATCTGCTACTACATTTGCTTTCCCTGGTTTATTTACTATTGTAATATCAAACTCTTGTAATAGCAATAACCAACGAATAATCCTTGCACTAACCATGGGTTTTTTCATCAAGTATTTGATGGCTGAATGATCAGTATGGATGAATACTTGATAACCAGTGATATAGTGATGGAATTTATTGATGGTATATACTACTGCTAAAAATTCCTTTTTAGTAGTAGTATAGTTTTTCTGCTCCAGTCAAGTTTTTGCTTATGTAGTAGATGGCATAATGTTCCCCATCCTCTATCTACCCTAATGCTACTCCAATTGCAGTATTGGAGGCATCAATTTGGATATGAAATGGTAATCCCCAATTAGGACCTCGTAACACAGGTGGAGTAGTTAGCTTTTCTTTCAAAGCATCAAAATATTCTTGGCATTTTTTAGTCCAGTTAAATTCAGAATCTTTGGTCAATAATGCAAACATGGGATTTGCTATTGTACTAAAATTTGGAATGAATCTACGATAAAAGCCAATGTGTCCTAAGAAAATCCTGACATCGATTTGGGTTTTGGGAGGAGGAAGGTTCTTGATGATTTCAACCTTCTTAGGATCAACCTTGATCCCATTAGAAGATATGTGGTGACCAAGGACAATCCCTTCCTCCATCATCATAAAGCATTTATCAAGATTCAAGGACAAATGGTAAGTTTCACAATGAGTTAAAACCTTATCAAGATGTTCCAAAGTAAAATCAAAGGTTTCTCCACAAACTGTGAAATCATCCATGTAAATTTCTACGTTTTCTAGTGGTTAAATTAGAAAAATGGCCAAAACAACTCACTGGAAAGTTGTTGGGGCGTTACACAGTCCAAAGGGTAAAACCCTATAAGCAAATTTTCCCCATGGGCAAGTAAAGGTGGTTTTCTCTTGGTCTTCGGGTGCAACCTGTATCTGGTTATACCCGCTAAAACCATCAAGAAAGAAAAAATGCTTCTTCCCTGCGAGTGTATCTAACACCTGATCTATGAATGGTAATGGAAAATGGTCTCTGTGTGTGACTTTGTTTAGCTCTCGGTAGTCTACACATACTCTCAATTTTCCATTTTTCTTTGGTACAATAACCAATGGAGAGACCCATCGGCTATCTAAAATTGGATATATGAATCCAACCTCCAAGAGTTTTTCTATTTCTTCCTTAACAATGTCTCTTAGAGCAGGATTCAATCATCTTTGGGGCTGTCTCACAGGTTTGACATATTCAGTATATATCCTATGAGTGCATACATCAGGATGAATTCTTGACATATCTTTATAGTCCCAAGAAAAGGCTTTAACATGTTGTTTCAAAACAACAAATAGTTTTATTTCCTGTTCATCGGTCAACCATCTATTAATGTTCAAAAATTTTCCTGGTTGCACTTCAATTTGTTTTATCCCTGGGTGGACAGAATTAACTCTTTCATATTTTTTGATTAAAGAGTTCAATGGATAGTGGTGTGGTTGAAGAGTATGAAAGACTCTTGTCTCTATTCCAATAGTAATCCTTGATGGAATCAACTCTTGCATAGGACAATGGAAAGAGGAAAGAAGATGATGATGTCATCCATGTGGTAGTGTGAAGGAAATTTCCTACAATGGAATGGATGAAAGGTTTTTAGATGTCTAATCCTCATCATTCCACAACAAGTGATGAACAGTAACTGGTTCATCCTCAAGTCCTTGTTCATGTAGTGTATCC
Organism: Wollemia nobilis; assembly: GCA_028583015.1. Lineage (NCBI taxonomy): Eukaryota > Viridiplantae > Streptophyta > Pinopsida > Araucariales > Araucariaceae > Wollemia > Wollemia nobilis. Next base: position 4,398,987 of record JAQPPZ010001870.1, read on the forward strand.
ACTAGGATAGTTTCATTTTCAAAAATCTCTCTCTCACGTGAGTTTATCTCTTCAATATGTTCTTTTACTACCACTGTGGCTAATGTGGAAATAGTTTCTTCCTATTCTTCATCAGAATCAGGATACCATAATTGACCTAAAATTTTTGTTGAAGGTTTGGCAGGTGGATATAAAGAGATATTTTTCAAATCAATGCCATTGGAAATAGTTATTTCTCCTGATCTACAGTCTATGAAAGCAGCTGCAGTAGCAATCCAAGGCCTACCTAAGATAATGGGATAACCATTTGTAGAATTTCGAGGCTGCAATACCAGAAAATCAATAGGGTATTCCCATGAAGAAACTATTACAGGAATATCCTCAATGATCCCTTCTAGTTTGGCAACAGATCTGTCAACCATTTCTAGGATAGTAGATGTAGGATGCAAATTGTTTAACTATAATTTTTGCATTGTGTCTTTGGTCATTACGTTAATGGCTGCTCCTAAATCAACCAAGACATTAGAGATAGGCATTGATCCAATAGTTATGGTGACAACTGGACTTCTTGGGTCACTATACTTTGGTGGGACAAGCTTCCCAGAAAGTAGGTCAACCAATTTTCCTTCTACTTGCATAGTTTTAGGAAAGGACTTCTTTTTTCTACCTGCTCATTTTATGCACAAATCCTAAACTGTTTTATTGATTAGAGGCACATCCTTGATTGCTTGCAACAAAGGAAGTGAAATAGTCAAATTTTTGAGTTCTTTTACTAGGTTTGATTTAGGAGTATTTTTAGAACTCTTAAACCTTTTAGGATATGGTATTTTCTCTAAAGAAGGTAAATTTTCTATGTGCAGATTTTCTATTTTTTCTTCTCCTTTATCTAGGGCTGATTTCTATATTTTTGTAAAAGAGGATTATTGTTTCTCATTTGTTATATCTTTAATAGTGGGTGGAATAGGCTCAGGTAATGTCTTTCCTGAGTGTAGGTGGATGTTACTATAGTCAATAATATTAATTACAGTATTTTCATCAGATTCATCTATATAGACAAGGGTTGCCTGTCTTGCATTATTTGGATTAGCCACAAGTTGGGCTAGAAGTGGTGGTTGTTTTACTTGTTGTGATTGTTGTTGTTGTTGTCTCCCTTGATAAAAAAATTGAGTAGGACCAGGAAACAAATTTTGTGTTTGTCCTTGATATCTTTGTTGCCCTTGATATGATGGATAATGCGAAGGGTCTTGGAAGACTTGCATGTCATGACCATGGGTTGTAAGGTTGACAAGGTTTATTAGCAAAATAATAAACCTTTTCAACCAAGATAGTACAACATACTTCTTGGAAGGCCATGGATGAGAGCCATGGAGTGTGTACCATCCATAGTGCATAAACATATTAAATATATTCATGAAGGTAAGGTCCATCTGGTTCATGTTGATCTAGATCCCTTCAAGTATTACAAATAGATGGATCATTCATAGGATCCCACTGTATCACCCATGAATTTGAACACTAAAACTAATGAATTTATATAGATTTTAGATGCAACACCGCGGTTCACCGTGGAACTACCTCCACCACTGCCATTACTATTAGTTTATCTGACCATTCCTCCTTCATATTCTATTTCTACAAGCAAGGATAAGTCAACAAATCCAACCACAAAGATGCCCACGGATATTACCAACATGTTAGTAGAGGAACTTATCATTCCTACCAAAAAGGAAGAAGCCACGATGATTGTGGATGAATCAGATCATGACATACCATCCTCATCCATCATATTGTAGACCATAGTTCACTTGACCAGTATTAAAATTAGAGAGTATATAGAAAAAATATTATGTTTATGTCTATTATTGAGTCCATTAGGTATTTAGGTTGACCTCTTGTCAAGTTGCCACCCATAGGTACCATCCTAGATTCTTCACCTAAAAATGGGGGACAAGCAGATCACCCTAGACAAGTGGATGAGTCATCCACAACTTGTCCAAATTACAAAACATATTCTCATGAGTTTGTGGGAATGGTCAATATCAAGATAGAGAACCAAATTCTCTAAATCAATCCACACAACTGGTAGCTCCATTAAATATTGCTTCTACATCAAAATTTCTACCATCATCGACATTAGTCACACCTAGTTCATTTCACATAAAATATTTATAAGAATAAAAACAAGAAAAAATGTATCCTTTATGCAAAAATGAGGGTACTCAAGTAGTTACAGCTGGACATTCCAAAGTGGAATAAGATCAAAAAATTAAATAAATAACAAGAGCATGTGGATGCAATCATTAAAAGGTATCCACATCTTAGATAACGGAGACTTGTGATTCACATCTACCTAAGGGTCTGTTGGTGCTCGCTCTCATTGCACCTACATCATCTGCCAATCACCATCTATATTCATCAACAACTATGCAAACATCATCCCCATTAGTATTACAACACATTCTAGATCACCTAACTAAAGTGGAGACACAAATGGATCACCAAAATGGTGCCTTGCAAAAAATCATGCATTAGCTCACAAACATGTAGCTTCAACAACATGTCACATCCATAGATAAACTATCTCAGTTATAAATGCAAAATGGATCCCTAAAAAATTAAGGGCAAGAGCAACAAAGTCGTTCACCTCGTATTTATATACCATTTTTTGAATCTTTGGCATTTATTTTTACTTGATTATGCGAGATAAATACCATTATTTTTCCTGAGGTTCACCCCTTAGATACAAACCATACAAAACCTAAGGTATATAGAGAGGATATATATTGTTCATATCATATATGAAATGGTCATGACATGCAAGCATGTTACCTCCAACTTTGTCCATGAGGTGGGTTTTGCATCCAAGGTCAATTGGCCTGATTCCATGGTGGATTAATCCATCCATATTGTGACCATTCTTGAGGATATGTCCAAGGAGAATGATTCCAAGACTATTGGGGTGGTTCTGAATAACCCCATGTCATATTCCAAGGATTTTATCCCCAATTTGTAGGAAAACATGGGGTATGTTGGTATTGTAAAAAATTTCCCCCATATTTTTTCCCAATGAAATTGAGTTCCTTAGTTTGTGTTTCCAAGATATTTTTGAGTTGTGGAAGCAAATGACATTTATTAGTGATATGTTCCTTTGAAAAAATAGCTAAAATAGAGGTTTTATTCAAGGGATAATCTTGTAAAGCATGCTTATTTTTGCATATTGGGTACTAAATAACTAGGGGTGGTGTGGAGTTGTATTTTGTAGTCCTCTCCCCTAATGTGGCATTTAATTGCACAAGAATATCAGTTTTCATGTTGGTCATTTCCTCCATTAGATCTTTTATCTCACTACTATTAGTACTCTTCTTTCATCTTCTTTGTCTTGTGCAGGAGTAATTTTTGCATAATTCCAAAATCTCATCAATGTCAAGGGTGTTCACATATCTCTTGCCCATTAAATCTAATACTTCCCTAGAATCATCTTGTAATCCTCTAAAAAATATGGCCTTACACATTTTAGGTTCTACAGGCCCACATCTCTTTTGTATGAAAACAAATCTATCAAGATAATCTTCTAAATTATCATCATCTTCTTGTTTGATTCAAAATAATTCATATTTTTTGTTTCTTACCCTGTAATATTCTTGGTATTTATCCAAGAATACGCTCTCCATTTATTCCCAATTTTGGATTGATTCAGTTTCTAGACTCATAAACTAGCATAAAGTTACATCTTTAAGTGTAGAAGGAAATACTTTAAACTTTTAGTTGTCGTTTACATAATCATAAGTCTGACACACAACCTTGAGCTCAAAAAATAACTGTTTAGGATCTTCAGATACAACCCCCCTAAAGTTTGGAAGTATTGAAGTTGATATTGTTTTCATAGGAGATTTCTGTGTAGGATTCAATCGAATGGGGTATTCAAAAGTCCTAGGAGGAGGATTATTTGTTTGATTATGAGCATTACTGTGCCTATCTTGGTTTGAAATATCTACCATGATATCATTCCAAAACCTGGTATATATTTTTCTAAATTATCCTAATGGTATGGACACAAGAGTAGGTGGAGGAGTACAAAAGGATGGTTCCTCTAATATTTCTTGTTTAGGGGATCCTATACTTCCTGATGGTGAAGATGGTGGTTTCCTTTCAACTACTTTAGGAAGTTTAAATGCAGGAAATTCACCGTCATGGCATGAGTATCACCTACCTATGATAGGTAAGGGGATAGACTTTATGAATATTCCTTGCTCATCCCTTAACCTATTCATTCATGCTTGTTTTCTAAATGTTCTAAAATGCAATTTTTAGTTTTTGCAACTATTTCTTATGTAAGTTGTTATTTTTAGGGTTTTCACTCTAAAAGTTCACAATTTACACAATAAAAATTGGTTTAACTTTTTGACCTACTAACAACACCTATGTTCCCCGACAACGGTGCCAAAAATGATGAGTGTCGTTATTGTCATCATTTAATTCTTATGATTGTCAAATCCAAGGCGGTGTCCAAGGCTATCTACGATAGCAAGTTTTGGTAAATTACAATTCAAGAAGTTAGGTTACAAGCTTATTTGGTGAAAAATATGTTTTTTGGGTCTTTCAAGTTCACTTTTAATCCTAAATTATAGAAATGAAACTATTTTACTTGATAAAATTGAAATTGCAAAAATTGAATCTTTAAAGCTACAGTTGCAGAAAATTGATAATTCTAGACAACAATTGCAGAATTGAACATTTACAAAATTGAAAAGCCTATTTACTATTACTAATAGAAATTAATTGGAAAGGAAAATTCTTAAATTGAAATCATCATCATGAAATTCATACTGCTAGAAATTGTCAAAAATACTGCAAAAACTTGTCAACAAATGTTGCTAGAAAACTTGTCAAAAACTGCAACAGAAATGAAATTACAGAAAACAGAGGTATTTAAAATAGGGGTCAACTAGTTGGAAATTTTCTAACACAAATCACACTTTTTATCATAAAATAAATTATGCTAAGAGAAACATTAGTATTGTTGCATAACTTAAAAATAAGAAATTGATAGAAATTCTGCAAAATAGAATTAATCTAAAAACCTGCACTTTTTGCTTCTCCCTTCCAGTCCTTAGAGTGGGCCCTTGCTCCTTGGTCTAGAGGGAATAATTTATACTCCAAAACTAAGGAATAATTATTCATAAACTCATAATATCATACAGATAAAGAAAAGACTACACTTTATTTAAATATTCAAATCATTACGGTTACAAAAGACTTTATCTGCTTCTAACTTATATTTCTACTTAGAATTCTATAGACCTAGATCAACCAATGAGGGAGTTTCCTATATATACTAATTTTCTACATGAATTTTTTTAATCCCTAAATTAATCTTCCTTGTTGGCTATTTCTGATTTACCTACTTTATTGTAGGAGACCTAGTCTATATTGAGATACAAATCTACTGCAATATTTGATCCGCATCCACCAGCTGGTAGAACAAGGTAAAAATAGCCTAAGATTTTTTATCATACCTGTATTTTCCTTATTCTTCCTTTATCCTTTTGAAATAGATGCCTTTTGCCTTTTTTGTTGAAACAGTTCACCTTTACCCTTCATTCCGGAGTAGCTCCTAAATATAAGGTAAAGATATAGGATTATGTTGTCGCCAATTCCTATTGAGTAGGAGCATGTTCAAACATGCAAATTATATTTTATTGTAGTTTTAGACATATTACAACCATCTACACGTGCCTCCATTGACCTGGTGTGTGACCTCTTTAATATTTGCATAATTCTGGTTTGTATATGTTGTTTCCAGCTATACCTATAGTTTTGCCTTTATGTCTTGTTTCTCATGTTTGAACCATGTGGAAGTGCTTCTGGTGGATCAAGAGTCTTCCTAATTCTACCTTAATAGTTCCTCATCATTCCCATTTGTTTTTTTTTTATAAACTCCATGCCTCCCTTTATCATGATAGGTGGCTGGAATTTATGTGAGGCTGATGTTGTAGCTAAGTATCATGTTTTCAGTAGAATTGTGGATATGGAATAAAATCACCTTATTAATTTTGTATTTAAAGTGGGAAAAAATTCAAATTATATGATGCAACCACAAATATCAGCACATTCTAATGGCTACAAAATTTATTATATACTTTTCACTAACAAATCATGCAAAAATAGAGTAAAAAGATGTTGAAAAATACTCAAAATAGGGTACAGTGCTTCTATACATTAAATCATGCAAACACTTAATAAATAATGCATTTAATAACATAATTAGCATAAAGTAATATCATATTTAATTTTAAGACAGTTTTTTTATATGTTCAAAACAAGACAAAAATGAGGTATTCCAGGGCCTCATTAGTCTAGTTTGTTGTTGTGAGGTGGTTTTGAATACTTGGATAAAAAATATTAAGGATAATTGTGGGAGAATTTGGTTTAATTTTGTGAGGTGGTTTTGAATACTTGGATGAGCTACATCCTACAATAACAAGAAATTAATTCTAGCCAAGTAAAAGCTAAATTTCTAGACAAATTTTAATTCTTATATCGTCTCTGCTATGCATGTTTTAGGTATAACCAACCCGAGTATTGAGTGAAAATATTAGCTTTTATATTTTTATGGATGGATGTTGGTGGATAGTGGCCTCCATTCATACAATAGTCTAGCACCATTTGTGTATTGCTAGTTTGTAAATCATCTTCTAATTATGCTAAATTTAGGCCAGTGTAACTATCTTTACACCCTCATTCAATATTTCTAGTTTTTACCAATTTAAATTACCCTGTTATCTAAATGTAAAATCTTGAAAAATGAATGTTTATGTTATCTTAAATGGAATTTTTCAAGTGCTTGGTATTCATTCCCCACAACGTTACTCTTTTGACCTCTTGTATGTACAAGCCATTATTACAGAGACTGCTTAGGGTTCAAGTTAAAGAAAAAGGTAGACTTTCCTTCCAATTTTCAAACATTTGAACTTTGTATTATAGTAGTTTAAATCAGTATGAAATAATTAAATTCTACTTTCCTTGGTTTTATATTTAGTTTTATGTAAATATCTAGATTCCATTTGTAGATTTCTTTAATGAAATTGTCTTTTATTAAAATATTATCAACGTTAATCAATGATTAGTCTCTTCAGATTATTATCACATGGGTTTTAGTTAAATTAATTTGTTAAATGAATGATGAAATAGGGAAGTAAGAAAAATATTTCATAACATCCATTCATCGTAAGTAAATTTCAATATATAATTAATTATTAATAGTAACAGTTGAAAAACCATGTTGGTGATTATATTAGTTTAATAAGATGGAAATTATTATTTAATATTATTAGTGGATTGAAGTCCTTTATCTTGTTTTAAATTGAATAATAATATGTTTTTAATAAATATCAAGTTATAGTTTAGGAAGAGACAAGATTACAGTTTGGATTATTAGATGAGTAATAAATCCATGTTATAAGTATTGGTACAAATTAATAATAGAACAATGTATTGAAAATATTTCTATATTCTAAGAAATAAGAAAGTTATTATTTGATCATGAAAGGTTAAATAGTAATATTTCCTAAGATATTGATGTGGATTGCATAGCTAAGGAATCCATAATTGAGAGAAGTATGGAATTATCTCATGATTTTTATTTTTGTTTGATGCATGTTCTTGCATTGTTGTATGATTTTATTGCATAATACATGTTAGGATCACATATGCATTCAAAGAGTTGTCATGATCCCTATAATGACATTCAAAATTTTGATGGAGAAGACCTATCAAGTAGAAGACTTTGAGAAAAAAGATGAAACTATGGACCATTATATATATATATATATATATATATATATATATATATATATATATATATATATATATATATTGAAAAGTAATATTGTATTTGGAGATAAGAAATACTTAAAAAGTATCTTGTGTAGAAGTTATGCTATGTAATGATTATGATGAAGGGATATAAATATTTGTAAACATTTTTGTTATATTATTATGAATTTTGTTCAAAGAATGAAATATAAATTATTGTCTTCCTTGTATGTTAGGTTTCTTTGGAAATTAATTATTGATAGCAAGATGAATAAATTGTATTTACTGAAGAGAATGGTTGAATAATAGGAAAAGTAATTGATGAAATATGGTTATGATTTTCTAGATGTTGATTACTTCCTTTCATGTAAATAAAGGAAATGTCTAATTTTAGTGTTATTATTGAAAGAAGTACCTATTTTTTTTAGTCTTGATCAATATGCTATGTTTTATGGTAGTATTGAATTTTGGGCATGATTTAATATAGCACTCCATTTTTTGGTGAGTTAGACAAAAAAGTTTGATTAGGACCCTTGGGTTAATAAGTGGTTTTTATGGGTATGATTGTTAGCACCATATTAGTAATCCCTAGAGTTTAGTTGTACCCAATCCTAGTTGAGTTGTGGGTAGAAAATTCAACTAGGTAATTATGAATGATAAACCCTAGCAGTGAGGCTTGGGTGTATCTAGCAATGAGGCTTGGGTGGACCTAGCAATGAGACTTGGGTGATTCCTAGTCATGAGGCTTGGGTACTATTAATGGTGTATTGGTATGGAAAAATCCACTGGATCATTCATAGGGTAGTATAGTGGTGGTTTCTTGCAGGTAGGCAAGTGTGACCATGATCATTATCAGGTGAGTGCTAATGTTCATTAGTTCATGGGTAGATGAAACTAACTAATCACTAAGGCATTACACCATAGTAATACTACATAGATGATAGTATATATGGTGAGATAATAGGCATCACCTTTAAGTGATATGACCCTTAAAGGGTAATCCCTATGTTGTGGTCAAGTTATCCCATGCAAGGTAGAGTAGGGAAATGAGACGACCATTGATGGCATATTTTCTAATGGTGAGATTAGAAGAGTGAAACCTAGGAATTATGAGAATTTGGCCACTTATGTCCACTTGAGTGTCATCAATAGTGATAATGAACTTCATATGGTTATGACTTAAAACCAATGAAAATATTGGATTTTCTTAGAGAGTTAATTAATTCTTGTAGAAAAAAGAAAAAAAATTAGCTCTCCCCTGGGTCAATGTTGTGGGTCGTTATAGTTGCTATCAAAGCCTAGGTCATAGGACACAATGCTTCCTTAAAAAAAACTAGGATGGCCTTTTTCGTGTTGTACTAATGCTAAGAAGGATAAAATTTTCTAGGGATCTTAAATTGATATGGGATAAGCAAGTATTGCACATCGTATTGATTTGTCAGACTAAGGAGTAAAAATCCTACAAAGTACATCTTCTTATTGGAAATTACACCTATTTTGAGAGGGGTATCTTCTATGAAGCTAGGGTCAGCTATGTAGGGAGAAGCTACAACTCGAACCTAGAAGGAATCTAGAAGATCAAAGGATTCCAATGAAAGGAGGGCAAATCTTACATAAATAGTTAGGTTTCTACAAGGGAAGATGGAGCAATAATAGAAAATGTTGGAAACACCTAATTAAGAATCCTATAACATGGATTCAAAGGGTAGACATGAAAAAAATCATGCTAAAGAAGTCCAAGAGGGTAAATCTTGGATTGAGGCTAAGCTTGCCAAGGACTTGAAGAATTTAAGAGTACCTAAATTTAGTGGAAAATAAGGGGGTGATGTGGCTAAATAATGTTTGAGTGAATTAAAGACCTACTTTTCCATGAATAAATTATTCACTTGAAACACAAATTGGTGGGCCACCCTTCATCTTCAAGATATTTCTTTGAAATTGTGGAATACATTTAATGTGGGTAAAGGAATTCAAGCAATGGATCTAAAATGGAAGGTTGAGTATGGGTCCAAGAAAACCCATCTAATGAGTCAATACTTGTTCAATGCCATTTCCTTACCCAGTGGATCAACTATTTGGTAATCATATGTAGCACCGCTACATGCCTTTGATATAATTTTAGGGATGGATTGGCTGAGATCCCATGGTGCCCTGATCAATTTCCAAGAAAGGTGGATGGATTATACTGATAAAGATAAGCAAATATTAAGGGTTCAAAGCAAGCAAGGGTCTTTTTGACCCCATTTAATGTTACCTTTACAACATAAGATAATTATAAAATGTGGAATATTGTATGTGGTAAAATTAAATGGAAAGTAATTAAGGGAGATTTAGAATTTTTAAGAAACATCCATTTTTACATGAATTTAGGGATGTGTTTTTGGAAGATCTTCCAATCCTTCCACATTGACATGAATTTGATTTCACCATTGAATTAATACTTGAAGCTGAACCTATTGCTAGGACACCCTATAGAATGATCACTATTGAGTTGTAGGAGTTAAAAGGTACAACTTCAAGACTTGTTTGAAAAAGGTTTGATTAAACCTAGTGTATCACCTTTGGGTGCTCTAGTGTTATTTGTAAATAATAAGGATGGTTCCTTAAGACTATGTATTGATTATAGGATTTTGAGCAAGGTGATCATAAAGAATAGGTATCCCTTACAAATAATTGATGATATTTTTCATCAATTGAAGCATGCCACCATTTTATTAAAAATTGACCTAAGTTTAGAATACCATTGATTAAGAATTCATGAGGAATGCACTCACAAAATATGGACACTATGAAATTAAGGTTCTACTATTTGGATTGAAAAATGCACTAATGGACTTTATAAACCTAATGAACAGTGTGTTTAGGAAATATCTAGACCATTTTATGTTGATTCTAAATGATATCTTGATTTACTCCCACACCAAAGAAGAACATGACCAACATTTGAGATTGGTTTTAGAAGTGTTGAGAAAAAAATAATTATATGGGAAGCTATAAAAGTGTGACTTCTATGCTTCACAAGTATAGTTTTTAGGGCATATTATATCTATAGAATATATTGTTGTCAATCCAAAGAAAATTGAACCCATACTAAGTTTGACTGCACCTACTAATGTGTCTAAATTTCAAAGTTTCATGGGAATGATTGGTTACTATAAGTGATTTGTTGAAAATTTCTCAAGAATTGCATACTCTATTACTAACCTATAAAGAAAAGGAAAAGATTTCAAATGGATAGAGAGGTGTAAGGCCTCCTTTGTAACTCTTAAAAATAAGCTTACTACTTTTCCAATTGTCAAAATGCCCAATCATTTTGGGAATTTTATAGTATACATAGATGCTTCTTTGGAAGGGTTGGGAGGATTTTATCCCAAAATGAAGTTATAGTAGCCTATGTATCTAGAAAAATTAAGAAGCATGAGTTGAACTATGATAATAATGACCTAGAGCTAGCAGTGGTTGTCCATGCTCTTAAATTTTGGAAGCATTACTTTTTGGGAAACCTTTAGAGCTAAGGATAGATCACCAAAGCCTAATGTACATATTTACCCAACTGATATTGAATGCAAGGCAAAGAAGGTGGATAGAGTTCTTAGCTGAGTATGACTTTGTTATAGAGTATAACAAAGGAAAGTAAAATAAGGTGGTTGACGCCTTTAGTAGGAGGAGACATAACAACTTTAACCCAGATTCATGTTGACTTAATTAAAAAAGTAAAAACAATGCAGTTACAAGACCCATATTGCATCAAAATCTAGATTAAAGCTAAGGCAAATCCTAAGGAAAATGGGGATTTTAACATAAAATATGAGCTTTTATGTTTCAAATAGAGGGTTGGTATACCAAATATTAGATATTTAAGGAGAATTATTATGTAGGAGGTACATTTTTCTCCATATTCTGCTCATTTGGGAGGTGCCAAGATGAGAGAGAATATGAAAAAGACCTTTTATTGGCCTAGAATTAAACAAGATGTCAATGTTTTCATTGCTAGATTTTTAAAATATTAAAAAGTAAAGGTAGAACATAAAAATGCAGTAGGAAAACTATATCCACATTATATACCTACTCAAAAGTAGTGGCAGGTTATATCAATGGATTTTTTTGTGGGTTTATCTAGAACTAGGTACCAAAATGATGCAATCCTTATACCATTATGGTGGTGGACAAGTTGAAAAATGTTACACACTTTATATCAAAGAATATCAAGGATGATGCACTAGTTGTGGTGAATAAGTTTTCTAAGAAAATAATCAAGTTGTATGGTTTCCTTGAAGTAATTATCTTGGATAGACTCTAGATTTATATCAAAATTTTATCAAGCTCTTCACCATTCCTTGGGCATCAAGTTGAATATCAATTTTGCTTACCATATAGAAATTGATTAACAAACAAAGTGTTGAGCAAGGTGTAGCAACAGTATTTTCATTGTTGTCAACACAGTCAGATAGATCTGTTGATGCAAGTGGACAGGAAGTTCAAAAGCTATTCAGATGCAAAAGACAGGAGTTCAAAGGTCATTTAGAGTATGTACAGTGATTTCCCAAGAAGACCGAAGTGCCTCATTTGCAAAAGATCAAAGAAAAATACAAGTAAGAAAAGTGTCGCGATATCACGACATAAAAAACAGGCAAGAAAATTATCATGATTTCGTGACATGCTGGAAGAGAGAGAAGAAGTAGGTAAAACTATCATGATTTCATGACATGTTGGAAGAGAGAGAAGAAGCAGGTAAAACTATCACAATTTTGTGACATGTTGGAAGAGAGAAAAGAATCAGGAAAAATTGTCATGATTTCACGACATTTTGGAAGAGAGAGAAGAAGCAGGAAAAACTGTTGCGATGTCGCGACATGTTGGAAGAGAAAGAGAAAGCAGGAAAAACTGTCACGATTTCGCAACATGTTGGAAGAGAAAAAGACAAGTGGAAAAACTGTCACGATTTTGCGACATGTTCGGAGAGAAAGCGCAAGCAAGCAAAACTATCATGATTTCATGACATGTTCGGAGAGAAAGCACAAGCAAGCAAAACTGTCATGATTTCACGACATGTTCGGAGAGAAAGCGCAAGCAAGCAAAACTATCGTGATTTCATGACATGTTCGGAGAGAAAGTGCAAGCAAGCAAAACTGTCACAATTTCGTGACATGTTGGAAGAGAGAAAGGCAAGTAGAAAAAGTGTTGCGATTTCATGACATATTGCAAGAGAGATAGTATGGAAGAAAAAGTGTCACGATTTCATGACATGTTGGAAGAGAGAAAGGCAAGTAGAAAAAGTGTCGCAATTTCATGACATATTGCAAGAGAGATAGTACGAAAGAAAAAGTGTTGTGATTTCACGACATGTTGGAAGAGAGAAAGGCAAGTAGAAAAAGTGTCGTGATTTCGTGACACATTGCAAGAGATATTGTACGGAGGAAAAAGTGTCACGATTTCATGACATATTGCAAGAAAAAGAGCAAAGGAAAGAAAGTGTCACGATATCGTGACATGTCACATTTTCATGACCAAAAGGCAAGAGAAAGAGCTAAGGAAAGAAAGCGTCATGATATCGTGACATGTCACATTTTCGCGACCCGAAGGCAAAAGAAAAAGTAAAGGAAAGAAAACGTCGTGATATCACGACTTGTAGCATTTTCGTGACCCGAAGGCAAAAGAAAAGGCAAAGGAGAGAAAGTGTCACGATATCGCGACATGTCACATTTTCATGACTCAATGAGGAGAGAGAAAGCAAGAAGGTAGAAGTGTCACGATTTCATGACAAAAGTAAAGAGGAAGAGTACGAAGGTGAAAGTGTCACGATTTTGTGACATGCTATGATTTCACTGGTACAAGCCAAGAAAAGAGGCAAGGAGGTGAAAGTGTCATGATTTCGTGACATGCTACATTTTTGTGGGTACAAGCCAAGAAAAGAGGCAAGGAGGCGAAAGTGTCACGATATCATGACATGTTATGTTTTTGCGGGTACAAGCCAAGAAAAGAAGTACGACGATGAAAGTGTCACGATATCGCGACATGCTAAGTTTTCACAAGTACAAGCCAAGGAGAGAAGCAAGGAGGTAGAAGTGTTGTGATATCGCGACATGTTGTAGTTTTGTGGTCCAAAGCAAGGATAAAGAGAGAGAAAAAAAGTGTCACGATATTGTGACATGTTGTATTTTTGGGACCAAAGCAAGGAGAAAGAGAGAGTAAGCAAAAGTGTCGCGATATCGTGACATGTTGATTTTTTGCGGTTGAGTTGAAGCCGACGAAGACCTATGACAACCGACTAAGATTAGGGTTTACAGCCGACTAAGATTAGGGTTTGTAGCCGACTAAGATCAGGGTTTACAATCGACTAAGATTAGGGTTTTGATCATGAAAATGTTGTTATAAAAGGAAGGTTGTTTGAATAATTATGAAAGTTGATGAATGCGTCGTCGAATGCATGTCGAAGTGTGAAATGTGGTCGTAAGAGCGCAAAAAGCGTAGAAGTGATGAGATGATGGTGAAGTGCACAAAGTGAGCGAAGAAGTCATGTCAAATTGTCCTAAGTGCATATGTGATTGCGTAGAGAAAGCAGAAGGAGCAGAGTGCGCAAAAGGAAGAAGACGATCGTGAAGTTGGACTACAGTGAAGCAGAGTGTGTAAAGTGTTTACACGAAAAGAGTAGAGTGCACAGAGAACGCAAAGGTGGATAAGACCAGTTAGGGTCATGCAAAAGCAAAGGTATTTTATCATCAAACTTATAAATTCAAAATTGAAGTCCATGTTGCAGCTTGGCATTAGGGGTTGGTGCTCCTTCTAGTAGGTGCTGGTAAATCAAGGGTTGGTGCTCCTTTCTGTTGGTGCAGATAAATAAGGGGTTGGTGCTCCTTCTAGTGGGTTCTGGTAAACTATTTGTAAAGTTGGTGCTTTGCAAAGGCTAGATTTGGATGGTAGTACAAGTAGTCATTCTTGAGGAGTAGCCAATTTGGTGAACCTCATTAAAATATTGTGTTGTGTGATATGTTCTTTTGTGATGCTTGCTTTATCTGGTTTTAAGGTTTCATTATTTTAGTTTTAAGAGCTATAAATTCAAGTTAAAAGAATACACTGATTCACCCCCCCTCTTAGTGCCATTGTAAGAATAACACAAAAAGGGTAAACCAAGTCCTTAAAGACATGACTTGCATGTATTGCATGGATTAGAATTCCAATTGGGAATACTATTTGCATCTTGTAGAGTTTGCATATAACAATGGATACCATGCATCCTTGGGAATGGATCCATTTGAGGCCTTGTATGGAAGAAGGTGTAGAATACTCGTATCTTAGGATAATCTAGAAGACCAAGTAGTGATTGGATTAGATATTTTCAAGGAGATGGAGGAACAAATCAAGGCAATTTGGCAAAGGCTCAAGGAAGTAGTTGATTGCCAAAAGAGCTATGTAAATTTAAAAAGGCCACCAAGGGAATTATTTGTGGAAGATAGAGTCTTCTTAAGGGTGTGACCTATGAAAAGTACCATCAAGTCAACTAAGTTAGATTCTCACTTTGTTGGTATATTTGAAATAATTTATAAGATTTTTCCTATAGCCTATTGGCTCACCCTACTGTCCAACCTATCAAAAATCTATGATACTTTCCTCATATCACTACTTAGGAATATGTTGTTGATACCTCTCATGTTTGGAATGTATCTAAATTATAGATGGTAGATCCCATGGCTATTGAGGTGTGATCTACCAATATTCTAGGGTTTTATTCTAAAAATCTAAGAAATTGTACCTTAGCTCAATGTAAGGTCCATTGGGGCCAAATTTTTGAGAATTTTTCTACTTGGGAAGATGCTAATGTGATGAGAAAGCAATTTCTATTTTTGTTTTAATAAAATATTTTGTTTTCAAAAATCATAAGGGCTTGTGTTTAGTTTCGGGGGGAGTATGTAAGGGCCCATTGGCAAGACTTTCCATTGTTGTTTTATTGATGTACTAATGTATTGATAATTAATGCATGATCCTATTTTGTTCTATCTAGATGAGTTTATAGTTATACTTTATACTTTCTAAAGTTGGATTATACTATTTTTAGAATATGGTACAACTAATAAATTTTGTGGTTGCAAGACCAGGTACTCTCACAAGTGGATTGGGATGGGATAAACATCAGAGTTGAGAGAAATGAGAAATAGAAAGTGATGGATTATTTTTAGTATGATAGCCCACAAGAGATAAAAATATTATGTAGAGGAATTTGCATGTTTGCATGTGTTATTAGATGCATAATAGGTTGATTGTAAGTGGTTGATAACCTTGTAGTTATCATGATACCATCTACTAGGGAAGGAGAAATATTTGTCCATCCTTATTTATTGTTGATTGCATCTGAGTGTGGGTGAGGACATACTTAAGCAAGAACTCTTGTGTTTCTTAGGCTCTTAGTTTATCATTAGATTGCTTAAAAACTTATGTTTCATAGTATAGAATTTAATTGGTCAATTATTGCCAAAGTAAGGTATTAATAATAATTCTAGTGTTGTTAGTATTTTAAAATAAATAGGGAGAGAGTGTAGCAATAAGTGTAAGTGCAAACCGAGAGTGAGTGTATTTGGAAGTGAGTACGAGTGTGAGCCAAGAGAGAGTGTAGTTGAAATCAAGTGTAAGTGTGAGCTAGGAGTGAGTGCAGAAAAAAGTGAGTACAAGCATGAGCCTAGAGTGAGTGTAGCCAGAAGCAAGTATGAGCATGAACTAGGAATCAGTAGGAAGTATGAGCAAGAAGTGAAAATCAAAGTGTGATCCAGTTGAAGAAAATCCAGTGCAATCCAAGAGGAATTGTATTTTAAGAGGGAGTGAAAGCCAAGATTTAGTCATGGAGAAAGAGCAATGAGTTAATCTGGAGTGCATCAATGTTTCAAATCCTTACCAGTAATGCATGGAATATTATTTACAAAAAAAAAATTGAAGTGAAATAACATTGCAAAAATGAAGAGACAAGGGCTACTACGAGCCAAGAGGAGGTGCAAGCCAAGAGTGAGTGTGAGGTAGGAGAGAGTGCAAGTTGGGAGCTAGTGCAAGTCAAGAGGGAAGGTGATCCAAGAGGAAGTGTAAGCCAAGAGCAAGTCCCATTAGCTATTATGGAAGGAAAGTCATATTTTAAATCCCTAATGGGAAGTCAGGATGCCCTAGTTAGAAGTATGGAGGCCCAAGTTGGAGATAAGCAAAAGAGCAAATACATGGCAAGTTCAATCCAAGTAGCAAATGTTACACTAGAAGTGAGTATCAAGGATGAGATGATTCATCATGATATAATGGTTCTTAAAAGTAGAGGGTTAATATGTAAGTTCCATAGACCATGTCTAGGGTTTTTGGAGATTCAAAATTGGATCAAGTGGAAGTGGGGATTAAATTCAAATTACTCTATGAATTTTCTTTGTAAATGTTTTTTCTCATCATATTTTCTATTTTAGAAATTAGGGATAAAATAATGGTTGGTGGCCCATGGTTTTGGGGAAGAGATGCACTTTATTTGAGACCATGGAATAATTTTTTTTCTATTGAGATAGAAACTATTAAGAATCTTCCGGTATGGGTTAGCTTTTTTGGACTTCCATATCATCTTATAAATAAATATGTTTTGAAGAATATTGGAAATACCCTAGGGAAATTCATCAAGAAAGGACTAACTACTAAGGAGTGAAAGCATTCTATATATACTCGAATATGTGTTGCTATGGATATTTCAAAACCTTTGTCATAATCTATTAAGATAAAATTTGAATCAAGAGAATGGGATCAACAAGTAGATTATGAAAATATCGTATTTCATTACCATAATTGTTATGATATTGGACACATGGCAAGATTTTGTAAAGTGAAAACTATAAAGAAAGAGACAAAAAATTCTAGCCATGAGATAAACTTCAAGAAAAAGCAATAAAATCATACAATAATAGAAGCTAGATCAGATCAAGGATATTCCACTCTTAAAGAAGAGGTAAAGAAAGCCTATCTATAGTATCATTTGGCAATTTTAGAAGGAATTAAAGGTGCAAAATCCTATCCATAGTATCATTTGGCAAGTTAAAAAGGAATTAAATGTGCAAAAGAAGATGTGGAGGGAAATCCTAAAATAAAGACAACATAAGAGGTCAAATTTATTCTAGGTAAATCATCTTCATTTTACTCAAGTATTATAGAATCCTTTCCAAGTAATAAGAGTGAAAGGGATAAAGATGTTATCCCTCACACTTCAAGATTTCAAGAGCAACATAATAAAGAAATAAGGATGGAGGAAACCCATAACAATTTAGATTTTTTATAGCGTAATAATAAGGTAATTGTTATAGAAGAGCATCCTTGCACTTTAGGGTTTCTAGGGAAAAATAAAAAATTTTGTGCTTTTGAGGTTAGTTCTTGCACTTTAGATCCTTCATAAAAAGGAAAACCTAAAGATGATAAGTATTACTATGAGCAATGTGAGAATATTGAAGAGATTGATGAAGATGAAAGTATTTTTGGGAATGGAAAAAAGAGAGGAAGACCCAAGAAGCAAAAAAAAAGAGAAAAAGAAACCTATAGGGATATTGATATGGGAAAGCAAAAGCAAATATCACAAGTGCTAACAAGAATTGGGGCTAAACCCAAAAATAAAATAAAAAATTAACAATGAAAATAATATCTTGGAATATTAGGGGAATGGATAAGAACCCTAAAAAAAGGTATTAAGAATTTGTGAGGTTGTTATAGAAAATATATTTATAGATATAGAAGTTGGGCAAGAAATATTTTAACCATTAGTAGTGTTGAATTTCATCTTGGCAGAATTTAAATTTTAGAAGGCATCTAATATAAAAGGAGTTGATTGTGGAAACTTAGTAGTTTGAGGAAGATGGATATTGATAGAAAGGCAAATGAAGAATATCTTTGATCGAAAGGTAAAGTTGGATATGCTTTAATTAACTTTTTAGAAATGTAATGAGAGCAATGTAATATTTTGTTTTTGTAATGGGAGTGGACCCTAATAGAAGCCACACATAGCTTATTAATATATATATATATATATATATATGTGTGTGTGTGTGTGTGTGTGTGTGTGTGTGTGTGTGTGTGTGTGTACACTAATGTTAATATTTAATATTACATTAGACAAGAAAAATTAGAG
The DNA here is from genome assembly GCA_028583015.1 of Wollemia nobilis. Lineage (NCBI taxonomy): Eukaryota > Viridiplantae > Streptophyta > Pinopsida > Araucariales > Araucariaceae > Wollemia > Wollemia nobilis. Next base: position 4,417,903 of record JAQPPZ010001870.1, read on the forward strand.
AAAGTCTTATTCTATGAAATGAGTAACTAATTTTATAATTAACACCTTTGTTTAAAATCAATAAAGTACTAGTTATTAAATAATACTTTATTAAAGTTATATATTTAATGATTAATATTTAAAATCCATATTTTCAATTCTAGTGAGAAGCAGTTCCGAGGTGTAGACCAATTGGTTCATCCAAACCCCATAAGGGGGTGGAGGTCCAAGGTTCAAATCTCGGGCCTCGTCGGACTGAACGCTTGTCCCTTTCCTGGTGCTTTCAGTGGCGTAAAATGTTTAAAATGATTGTGGCATGGTGGTTATAGGGGTGGAATGCATGAAGATATGTGTGGTGGCTTCTAGGGAGGACAATGCAAAATACTGTGGCAGACATAAAAGTTGGAAAACCTACCAAGATTCATGGTGGCTACCGATTCCACCATGTAAATTCAAAAAAAAAAATTTATGGTAAGAAGCATTGATGTTATAACACATCCGATAATGCAAGAAGACTCCCAAATCTTGAAATTTTCCCTCCAAATGCATGATCCACTTCCTTTCCCAAATGTTATTTTAGGACAATAAATAAAGAGGAATGAGGGTTGGAAAGAGAAGGCAAGGTATGAAAGTTTAAGGAGAATCATGGGAGAGTCTGCTTTGTTGTTGTAGTGTGGTTTTGAATAGTTGGATCAACAATATTAAGGAGAATCGTGTGAGAATCTAGTTTGTTGTTACAAGGTGGTTTTAAATACTTAGATTAGCTACAACCTGCAATAATAAGAAATTAATTCTGGTTAGGTAGAAGCTAAAATTCTAGATAAAGTTTAATTCTTATATAATATTTGTTATGTGTGTTTTAGGCATAACTAGCCTAAGTATTGAGTGCAAATATTAGATTTTATATTTTTATGGGTGGTTGTTGGTGGATAGTGATATCTAGTCATACAATAGCCTAGCACTATCTATGTATTAAAAATTTGTAAATCATCTTCTAATCATGTTAAATCCAGTCCAGTGTAACTATCTTTACACTATCATTCAATGTTTTCTAGTTTTTTTTACCAATTGAAATTACCTTATTATCCGAGTGTAGTAGCTTGAAAAGTGATCATTTATATTATCTTAAATGGTATTTTTCCAAGTTCTTGGTATTCATTCCCCACAACATTACTCTTTTGATCTCTCATAATTCCAACCTATTATTTCAAATATCGCTTAGGGTTTAGGTTAAAGAAAAATGTAGAATTATCCTTCTAATTTTTAAACCTTTGAACTTTGTATTATAATAGGGTAAATCATTATGAAATGATAAAATTCTACTTGCCTTGAATTCATATCTAGATAACGTAAATATCGAGATTCTATTTATAGATTTCTTTAACAAAGTTCTTTATTTTTTATTAGGTAATTAAAGTGGTGGGTTTTTTGAATAGGGTCCCCAAAGCCTATTTACAAAAAAAATTCATACATCCACATAAAAAATCAAATCTCCATCAATACTTCAGCAAAACCAAAGCATAATAAGTTATAAATATTTATCAAAACACAATAAAACCCCAATGAAATCCCAAAAAAACTAAATTATATTCAGTGAGTACAATACAAAAGGATCTAAAAAATTAACAACATTACATCTTCTTATCTCTAAAGGAGTTTATGAAAACCACACACTATATTTTCTCATTGATAGTTGGGTTGGGTGGTGGTACCTCATTGAAGAACACAAGCTTATACTAAGAGGGGGGAGGGGTGAATAGTATAAGACCACTTTTTACTTTCTTTCCAAACCAATATCAATTAATGTCCTTAATTGCAATAACCAAATATAGCAGTGTGCATTAATAACTGAGATAGTAGTAGTAAGCAAGAGCACAAGTCACAACACACAATTGAGACACAAGATTTAGCGTGGTTCCCCCAATGTGGGGTACTCCACAAGCTGATCTCCTTATAATATTTCACACAAAAATATCCAATACAATGATTTCTTTGATCTGCTCAAAGCTAGGCAATAACAAGTTCACACAGAACTTGTCCAAATCTGAATAACAAGTTCACATAGAACTTGTCCAAATTTGAATAACAAGCTCACACAGAACCTGTCCAAAACTGAATAACAAGCTCACACAGAACTTGTCCAATGCTGAATAACAAGCTCACACAGAACCTGTCCAATGTTGAATAACAAGCTCACATAGAACCTATCCAATGCTGAATAACAAGCTCACACAGAACTTGTCCAAATCTGCTCCAACAAGCTCACTAAGAACTTGTCCAAATTTGCTCTAGCAAGCTCACCAAGAACTTGCCCAAAATCTGCTTCAACAAGCTCACCAAGAACTTGTCCAAATCTGCTCTAGCAAGCTCACCAAGAACTTGCCCAAAATCTGTCCAACAAGCTCACCAAGAACTTGTTCAAATCTGTCCCAAAATTTTCCACAAATTTATCCCAAAACTGTCCACAAAGCCAAAACTGTCCACAAAGCTATCCTCAAAATTTTCCACAAAGTTTTCCAAAACTGTCCACAAAGCTATCCTCAAAACTGTCCACAAAGTTGTCCCAAAACTATCCACAAAGGCCTTCTCAAAGGCTCAATCAATCATGCACAAGTAGCACTCAAATCTCATCCACAAATCTATCAAGGCAAAGCTTCAAAGATGAACTCAACAATGAATGGCAATGTACTCTTCAATGAATGACAACAATGATCCACAATGATCTCAACTCAACTCAACTCAACTCAACTTCATAGAAGCATAAAGAGAATTGTTAGAGACTCAATATGTTCTAATCTCACTCTCAACCCAAATCAATCTCAACTCAACTCAAGTCAAACTCATAGAAGCATAAAGAGAATTGTTAGAGACTCAATATGTTCTAAAATCAATCACCACAAGGGACAACTCTCTCTCACACAACCCTAGTCCAAGTATGTATCAACCAACTCAAATGTTTCCAACAATGCTCAACCACAAATCTCACATAACAATGATACTCATGTTCTTTTCTAACTCATGTTCTTTCACAACCAATGGGCTTCAACAACTATGCTTATAAAACAAGGTTTAAACACAACTCTCAATTCAGAAAACCTTGAAGCATTCAACCAACCACTTTCGAAAAGGAAACCACAAACAATCCTTTTCCCTCCAATGATATTTCAGAAATCAACCACCATAAACAATCAATAGGAGAATGTGCCCATACCTTTTATGAAGATGAAGAAACCCCTTTGGAAATCTGCCACACTCAACACACTTTGAAAAGAACAAAACAACCTTCACTTGAACCCTTTTACAAAAATAGAAATATCTCTTTATGTACACCTTATTTCTCCTTCTAAATAGAATAATCAAATAGCCCTCGAAATAAGCTTTCCAACGATATATAATATGATATACTTCTAAAAGGAAAATCACTAGAAATATTTCCTTTTCACAACATGCATTTCAAACCTTATCTCTCCTAGGCAACCTTAGAAAAATAAAATATTATTAAAAATTAAAACTTGCCTTTTAACCTCAACGGGATTCGATCCCCTATCGCTGCCTCTGCACAACTCAAACGGTGGCGCCAACAACCATGTGAGCCACCGCTCACACAACACCAAGAGCGCAAGACTTCCTTCTTGCCTCCTATGAAATTGCCCTCAAAAAATCACATGCGCAAAAAGGTTCTCCCTTTTCCTTGCAAAAACTAGCGCCGACGGGTTTCGAACTCGGATCTGCTGGTGCTTCAACACCCTACGCACTTTCCTCTTGCCACTAGGCCACAAGCGCCTATGGCGCTTGGTAAGGGACTTCTCTTACCCTTCTTCCTCCTCTCTTCGATGGACTTGAATGAATTCTTCCCCCTTTCGCTGCCTTAGCGAATCGAAAGCTTTGCACTCTCCACACCACATTGTACCTTGGCAAATCGATCGCAAATTAAATGTCGAGTCCTTAGGCTTTTGAAAAACATTTTATGGCATATTAATATATGCCTCCCTTCAAAATTTTTGACGTCGGCTATAGATATTATGTGCCTCCTCCTTTTGACGTCGAAAATAAATAAAATATTAATTTTTAATTTTAATTTTAAATTTAATTTTAATTAATTAAAATTTAAACTTAAATCTTTAAAATTAAATATCTCCATCACCGGGACACCTTTTTCAATGAAACGAAAGCCCAAACCGGGTTTTAAGAAAAACCCATTTCAAATCTGCCATCCATGGTTTTAAATAAAACCTTTTATTTTTCCTGCCTTGGTTTTCACAAAAACCTTATAAATTTCCATGCTTTCCAAAATGTCATAAATGCTTATATATGAAATACTTTGGCCACCAAAACCAAATGTGATCCATGTGACATCAATGATCCATGTGATAAATGAAAACATAAAATACCTCAAATTGCCAACAATATCCCCCTTTGTCATTGATGGCAACACCTCTAATGCAAACACCACAATCACTCCAAAAACCATCTCTGAGAATCAAAGTTGCTCCCCCTGACTTAATGCTCTCTTTGGAGGCTGCTCCCCCTAACTCAATGCTCTCTTTGGAGGCTGCTCCCCCTAACTCAAATATCTCTTTGGAGGCTGCTCCCCCTAACTCAAATCTCTCTCCCTTACTCAAATCTCTCCCCCTTTGACATCAATGGCAAAAGGGACACCTATGGGGCTAAAATATGTGACTCTTAAGTTTAGCCCCCTCACCCCCTTCTCTTTTGAGGTGATTAATTTTGGGGTGGGAGTACTTTTACTCCCATCTCACTTTGTTTCTTTCCTCTATCAATTTCCTTCCATGTTTTTTTGATATCCTTCTCTTGATGAATTACTTGATCTTCTTGTCTAGAACCTGTTTGACCTTCTTGCTTTGAACCTATTTGACTTCCTTGCCTTGAACATTTTTGGAATTGAGTCCTACACCATCTTGCAATATGCCCAAAGTTATTGCAATTAAAACACTTGATATTGTAGCCTTTGGATGGTGCCCATATCCTGAAATATTTCTTGAAATAATTTCCATATCCATTCCTTTCTTGAACCCTGTATTGTGAAGTTTTGTTTTCATGACCATTATGACCATGACTTCTGAATTGTGTAGCTCTAAAACCAAAGCCATATTGCTCATTTCCTTTGCACTGAGAAGCTCTATGACCAATCTTGTTGCATGAGAAGCAATGTCCCTAAAAATCATACCTTCTTCCTTTGAAGTTTCTTCTAGCAAAATCAAACTTCTTTGATCCATGAATTCTGCAATGTATAGCCCTGTGTCCAAATCCATTACAAGAAAAACAATGTCCTTGAAAAGCCCTTTGTTCATGCCTTGGTTCCTCATACCTTTCTTGACCATTATCCCTATGATCATCTTCAACTTGTGCATTGCATTCTTGAACCTTCTTTGTAGTATCTAAATCTTCTTCCTTAGTTTCTTCCTTGTTTTCCTCTTCAAGAATTTCTCTTCCCTTTGAACTTGATTCACCTATCTCAAAACAATATCCAAAATGAATATTTGGAGCCATAGGAACTTTTGAGATTTCATCACAAATCTTAGGTGCTTCATTGCTTTCATATTTTAGAACTTCCTTTAGATCAACTGAGATATTATCCTCTTGTTTAACTTCTTTTGTTTGGAGTGAATGTTCTTCTTCTACTTATTTTATCCCATAGAAAAAACCTTCTTCATCTTCACTGTCACTAAGATCATTATAATCTTCTATAGCAAACAAACTCTCAAGATTTCTTTGACCATGCCTGTTTCCTTGATGTGTCATCTCATCTTCACTATCACTGAAACCATTGCAATATCCTGATCTGTGATCTCTTTGACCACACACAAAGCACTTGTTCTCTTTCACCTTCTATTCCTAGGAATAGATGTTCTTCCTTTTCATCATCTGATTTGTCTCTATCACTATGATCTGAGCTATCACTTGCTTCTACAATGTAGTAAGATTTCTTTGCCTTACAAAAAATTTTCTTCTTCTCATACCTATTTTGCTTGTATCTGTCATCTTTGTCATGCTTATGCTTTCCATCTTCTTTTCTTCTTTGACCCTTTTTTTCATCATCATTGTTTTCTTCATGTGGACACTTGTATGCATAGTGACCAAGATCACCACACTTGTAGCATCTGACTTTCCTTATATCTCTAAAATTCCTTGAGTCCTTATTCCTTTTGATGAAGTTAGCTTCCTCATCATTTTCTAAAACTCTATCTATTTCTGAAACTTTCCCTTTCTCTTTTTCTGAAGCCTTGAATGCAATCTCTTTTATTGGAGCTTGATGCTTACTTACCCTCATCTCATAAGCTGTGAGAGTACCTTGCAATTCTTCCATTGTTAGCTTGTTGATATCCATTGTTTCTTCTATTGCTGAAACCTTAGAATCATATTTCATGGGAAGTGATCTCAAAACCTTTTGAGTAACTTTTGATTCTTTCATCTCAAAACCTAGGCCTCTCATGGTGTTAGTAATCTCATCAACTCGAAGTAAAAACTTTGCAATATCTTCAGAATCTTCCATTTTCAATTCCTCAAATATTTTTCTATGAGTTTGTAGTTTTGACAACTTTACCTTGGAATCTCCTTCATAAGTATTCCGCAACTTGGTCCACATTTCATTAGCTGAAGTACATACCATGACCTTTGCAAAATCTGTCTCACGTAGCCCACTCAAAATACAATTCATTGCTCTTGCATTTATCTCAACCAATTTCTTGGTAGTCTTATCTTCCTCGGGATCACCTTCAACCCTATACTCTTTTTCAACCATCTGCCATACCTCATATCCTTGTGATATCAAGTAGTTCTTCATCCTCATGCTCGAGAAAGCATAATTGTTACCATCAAACAATGGAGCCTTATTTGTAGATAATCCATTATGTGAAGCCATTTGTGTTCTTGTAGAATCTACCCTCAAGTTGTTAGCCTTTTCGAAGGAACCCACTCTGATACCAATTGAAGAACACAAGCTTATACTGAGAGGGGGGGTGAACAGTATAAGATCACTTTTTACTTTCTTTCCAAACCAATATCAATTAATGTCCTTAATTGCAATAACCAAATATAGCAGTGTGCATTAATAACTCAGATAGCAGTAGTAAGCAAGAGCACAAGTCACAACACACAATTGAGACACAAGATTTAACGTGGTTCCCCCAATGTGGGGTACTCCACAAGCTGATCTCCTTATAATATTTCACACAAAAATATCCAATACAATGATTTCTTTGATCTTCTCAAAGCTAGGCAATAACAAGTTCACACAGAACTTGTCCAAATATGAATAACAAGTTCACACAGAACTTGTCCAACTCTGAATAACAAGCTCACATAGAACCTGTCCAAAATTGAATAACAAGCTCACACAGAACTTGTCCAATGCTGAATAACAAGCTCACATAGAACCTATCCAATGCTGAATAACAAGCTCACACAGAACCTGTCCAATGCTGAATAACAAGCTCACATAGAACTTGTCCAAATCTACTCCAACAAGCTCACTAAGAACTTGTCCAAATTTGCTCTAGCAAGCTCACCAAGAACTTGCCCAAAATATGCTTCAACAAGCTCACCAAGAACTTGTCCAAATATGCTCTAGCAAGCTCACCAAGAACTTGCCCAAAATCTGTCCAACAAGCTCACCAAGAACTTGTTCAAATCTATCCCAAAACTTTCCACAAAGATATCCTCAAAACTATCCATAAATTTGTTCAAAATTGTCCACAAAGCTATCCTCAAAACTATCCACAAAGTTGTCCAAATCCACAAAGCTATCCTAAAACTGTCCACAAAGCTATCCCAAAACTGTCCACAAAGGCCTTCTCAAAGGCTCAATCAATCATGCACAAGTAGCACTCAAATCTCATCCACAAATCTATCAAGGCAAAGCTTCAAAGATGAACTCAACAATGAATGGCAATGTACTCTTCAATGAATGACAACAATGATCCACAATGATCTCAACTCAACTCAACTCAAATCAACTTCATAGAAGCATAAAGAGAATTGTTAGAGACTCAATATGTTCTAATCTCACTCTCAACCCAAATCAATCTCAACTCAACTCAATTCAACTCATAGAAGCATAAAGAGAATTGTTAGAGACTCAATATGTTCTAAACTCAATCACCACAAGGGACAACTCTCTCTCACACAACCCTAGTCCAAGTATGTATCAACCAACTCAAATGTTTCCAACAATGCTCAACCACAAATCTCACATAACAATGATACTCATGTTATTTTCTAACTCATGTTCTTTCACAACCAATGGGCTTCAACAACTATGCTTATAAAACAAGGTTTAAACACAACTCTCAATTCAGAAAACCTTGAAGCATTCAACCAACCACTTTCGAAAAGGAAACCACAAACAATCCTTTTCCCTCCAATGATATTTCAGAAATCAACCACCATAAAAAATCAATAGGAGAATGTGCCCATACCTTTTATGAAGATGAAGAAACCCCTTTGGAAATCTGCCACACTCAACACACTTTGAAAAGAACAAAACAACCTTCACTTGAACCCTTTTACAAAAATAGAAATATCTCTTTATGTACACCTTATTTCTCCTTCTAAATAGAATAATCAAATAGCCCTCGAAATAAGCTTTCCAATGATATATAATATGATATACTTCTAAAAGGAAAATCACCAGAAATATTTCCTTTTCACAACATGCATTTCAAACCTTATCTCTCCTAGGCAACCTTAGAAAAATAAAATATTATTAAAAATTAAAACTTGCCTTTTAACCTCAGTGGGATTCGATCCCCTGTCACTGCCTCTGCACAACTCAAACGGCGGTGCCAACAACCACGTGAGCCACCGCTCACACAACACCAAGAGTGCAAGACTTCCTTCTTGCCTCCTACGAACTTGCCCTCAAAAATCACATGCACAAAAAGGTTCTCCCTTTTCCTTGCAAAAACCAGCACCGGTGGGTTTCGAACTCGGATCTGCTGGCGCTTCAACACCCTATGCACTTTCCTCTTGCCGCTAGGCCACAAGCACCTATGGCGCTTGGTAAGGGACTTCTCTTACCCTTCTTCCTCCTCTCTTCGATGGACTCGAATGAATTCTTCCCCCTTTCGTTGCCTTAGCGAATCGAAAGCTTTGCACTCTCCACACCATGCTGTACCTTGGCAAATCGATCGTAAATTAAATGTCGAGTCCTTAGGCTTTTGAAAAAAAATTTGATGGCATATTAATATATGCCTCCCTTAAAAAATTTTGACGTCATATATATTATGTGCCTCCTCCTTTTGACGTTGGAAATAAATAAAATATTAATTTTTAATTAATTAAAATTTAAACTTAAATCTTTAAAATTAAATATCTCCATCATCGGGACACCTTTTTCGATGAAACGAAAGCCCAAACCGGGTTTTAAGAAAAACCCATTTCAAATCTGCCATCCATGGTTTTAAATAAAACCTTTTATTTTTCCTGCCTTGGTTTTCACAAAAACCTTATAAATTTCCATGCTTTCCAAAATGTCATAAATGCTTATATATGAAATACTTTGGCCACCAAAACCAAATGTGATCCATGTGACATCAATGACAACATAAAATACCTCAAATTGCCAACACTCATACTTCAGCCTTGCTAATCCCTTTGTTGCTTCTCTCATGGGATAGAAGTTGAAATACCTTAATCATTTCACCATCCTTTCCATTCCATGGTGGCTTGCAAACATAATAATTCTCACTAACATAGAGTTTAACAATATGGTATACCTCCACTTCAATTTTATTGCAGGTTTAGAAGATATGACGGTTCCTCTCCTTCCATACAACCCAACATAGGTGTGAAGGGATGGACCAGAATTCATTGAGAAATTTCCTACTTAACAAAGTTCTCTTTTATTAAAATATTATGAGCATTAATCAATGATAAGTCTCTTTAGATTATTATTGCCTGAGTTTTAGTTAATTTGTTAAATGAATGATGAAATAGGGAAGTAAGAAAAATATTTCATAACATCCATGCATCGTAAGGCAAGTTTGGTATATAATTAATTATTAATATTAACAGTTAAAAAAATGTGTTGGTGATTATATTAGTTTAATAAGGTGGAAAATATTATGTAATATTATTTATGATTGAAGTCCTGTAGGTCAAAATGACTATACTAAGAGGAATGAGGAGGATTCTGCAAATTTTGAAGTATAGAGAAGAGTCGAGATTTCTCGACCAGTATTATTTTCATAGGTCGATAGCCAAAAGAGTGCTAGAAGTGGAGAAGAGTAGAGATTTCTTGATCGGCATTGTGTTCGTGGGCTGATAGCTAGAAAAGTGTTGGAAGTAGAAAAGAGTCAAGATTTCTCGATCGGATTTTTTTTCGTGGGTCGATAGCCAAAAAGGAGCTGGAAGCCAAAAACAATCAATATTTCTCAATAAACCTTGTTTTCACGGGCCAATAGCCAAAAGATAGCTGAAGGGCAAAAAGAGTCAATATTTCTCGATTGGCCTTATTTTCATAGGCCGATAGCCAAAAGAGTGCTAGAAGTGGAGGAGAGTCGATATTTATCGATCAACCTTATTTTTGTGGGCCAATAGCCAGAAGAGTGTTGGAAGAGAAGAAGAGCTAAGATTTCTCGATTGGCCTTGTTTTCATAGGCTGATAGCTAAAAGGTAGTTGGAGGGTGAAAAGAGTTGAGATTTATCGATCGAACTTGTTTTCATAGGTCGATAGCCAGAAGATAGCTAGAGGGTGAAAAAAGTTAATATTTATTGACCGACCTTATTTTTGTGGCTGATAGCTAGAAAGGATCTAGAAATAAAAAAGAGTCGAGATTTCTCGATCGGCCTTGTTTTCATGGTCTGAGGGCTCAAGAAATAGAAGTGTGGAGTACATTTGGGTGACCACGTCTCCAAATTATTGAAATGAGTAGGTGGTAACAGAAGAATAATTTTTTAACCACTTGTCATTGGAAACTCCACTATGTCATTTCTTTTTGGTCCAATGAGCACTGTTCAACATCTCACCAGAATTAGCCAACTAGCATATTGTTGTAACAATTTTTGATATTTTTGTTTGTAGGGAGTGTATATATATAGGATGAGCACACCTTGAAAAATGGTTAGCTCTTAGGTGTTTAGAAGATCAAATGTATGCAAGACTTCTAAAAGCAATAAGATAAACTCCCTATTTTTCTTTTGGTTCAAAGTGTTCAATCATGTATGTATGAATAAATTAATACTTGTATTCAAGCTATATAGAATGTGAATTGCATTAATTCTATGTCTCTAGATTTTTGAATTTTAGATTCATTAGTTCTGGAGTTGATCTCTATGGGTTAGTGATTGATTTAATCTACATCATAGAATTGGTTATTTCCATTTAGAGATTTAAAGAATGTTTGTCTTCTAAATTTGTATGCATTTCCGTACTGCTATCTAATTTGTACCCTTTTTAAAGATCTAGCAATAACTATATTTCCCTCTCTTTAAGCATTTTATTCCTTCCCTTTTTCCACAACCAAGAAAGGAACCAGCCTTCTTTGGAGATTGAACTGGGTAGTCTCTATTTTTGACCCGATCATTCAATGTTGTCGAAGTCTTGGGCACAAAAATAACCATAGGAATATTTTGCACCAAAAAATCATGTCTTGTTTTATATTGAATAATGATATGTTAATAAATATTGAGTTATTATTTATGGAAATACATAAGGGTTATAGCTTGGATTATTAGAGGAGTAATAAATTCATTTTTTTTATCGATAAAAGACTTTAATTAAAAGTGGGTTTTGAAAGGATCCCAAAAACATTATTACATCATTGACAAAAATGACATGTCCTCAGACCCAAAACACAAACAAAGGGTGGTCCACGAGGAAAAATGGCCTTACAAAGAAAATGTAGTCAAACGAGGAGATCTTGTGGGGATGATCTTGGAAAACAAAAGGAGGGGCGAGGGTGGACCCAAAGGTGAGACCCAACAAACTAGAAAATAATAACTAATTTCCATCATTGACGTTAGGAGGATCAACAACCTCCTTGAAGATATTCCTAAGGTGGCCATGAACATCGTCCAACACCTTCATTGCCTTGTTATAGAGTGTCCACACTACATTGGAAGATTTGGAGGCCACTATGCTGGTAATATGGTTGAGGACAAAGCTATGTAGAATAAAAACATAAGGATCAGTGCACTCCGGTGTCTACTCCTTAGTGGGAATTTTCTCACTGGCCTTTCTGGGGGATGGAATATCCATTTTAAACTTATTCAGGTGAGGGGAGGTAAAAAAAAGGAAGGGCTAGGATTCTGTAAAAACTTAGATGAAGAGCATTTGACCAGCCTATACTTGAAATCAAACTCACCATATGGAGATCCATCCTTGGGCTCAAACCTAGGGGTTTGCTTCAGGGTAGCAGGGGAGGAAAATTTGGGGTCGTTATCATTATTGAGGGACATTATGGATAGGATTTTCATAGATATTGCTTTTTGTGGGTTCAGGAGGGGTGGGATGATTGGGGTTGGGATTGGGAGGGGTAGGGGAGGTGAAAATCATAGCTTTCTTGGTGTAAAAATTGAGGGTATGTTTATACAAGATAAGATGTAGGTCCTGATGGATGGGATGAGAGGATTTTCAACTCTTGGCATTGATTATGGATAACTCAAGGGACATGTACAAGTAATCAAGGATATTCATATTTTAATGCCCTTGAGGTGGTTTAGGAAGGCCAGCTAGAAATTACGAAGGGGTACATCAATTTTTTCAATGGTAAAATACTATAAAATTGGAACCATGACATGGTCCCAAGGGCTAAGAAGGGATGTTTTATCTACTCCATCAACCATAACTAGGTCCTTACCTCTATCAGTAAAGTACTCCTTATCCATCGCCATAGTGTTTTTGTTGTACCTGATGGTTTTGCCATTGATTGGAAATCCCGTAACCTCGGCTAGCATACATACATCAATTAGGAAGTTGAGGCCTCAGATAGTAACTTGGCCTCCATTCTTGGTGTTGATAATTTCATCTAAAACTTCTTCATCGATGTCAATGAACTTTTTCAAGAAGGTTAAACATTTTTGACTCTTTAAGATGTCCTCAACAATGGGGTCAAGCTGAAGCGAAGAGGGCTCTAGTAGGGCCATGGAGGGATAGGGATGAAGGTTGGGGGACCTGATACGAGGGCTAAATATGATGGGGTAAGTGTTATAGTTTGACCTTGTGTAGTGGTAGGGAATAAAAGGATGCTCATCTCGCATGCCAAAGAAGGTGGTTAAATATTTTCAAGGAACCATTGTAGATTTCATAGGATGATATTGTTTGGGTCATGTACCAGCCATTGAATTCCAATTTATGCATGTTTGGTGATGGTGGCATGAGAAGAAACACCATTTTGGAAATGAAAATCACTTAAGGTGGTGAATCTAATGGAGGTTTTTGATGTGGCACAAATGATCACACCATGGGACTCTAACAGGTCCTTAATGCCATGCATGTGAGAAACTATTCAATCGAAAGAAACCAAGGTGGCACAGATGATCATACCAGGTTGGCCAAACAAATTCCAGAGGCTAAGACCAAGAGAACCATATCAATAAGATAGGTCATGAAAAGTAATGATGACCACAATAGGGAAATCTAGTAAGATTTGAAATCCAAACACGTGAAGGGGAGGGTGTTGATGATGGGAGGTTTTAAGAAAATAGAAAGGAGCAGGGTGAGGGAAGGGGTACACCTAAATTATGGTAAAGTAACCAATGGTGTTAAAGGGATGGATGGGGTTAAATAGGTGGACCAAGTAAGTATGAGAGGTGTCAAGTAGGGGAAGGGGTAGAGATCATGTGGAGAGGCTAGCAGTCGAGATAAGAATTTTGGGATGACTAGGAGTCAAAGGGCCTATAGGAGGGGAGGGGAGGTGGGTTTAAATGAGTTCCCAAAAAATCTCAAAAAACCACATTGATAAGAACTTAGAGAAAATCATCATGCCAAACACTGATGATCTACTAAGTGGGACCCGTATTAGCGAGGGAATCAACTACCTTATTAGCTTCTCTAAACATGTGTTGTACTATGGTATCCGGGTGGATGAGTAGGAGTCTCTTGAATTTATAGATTATGTTGTTGAATTTCTAATTAGAAGCCCTACTATTTTTGACATAGTTGATGACATTTAGAGAATCACCCTCAATAACGTGCTTGCATTGGAGGTTTCTCAGGATGGATAGGCCACAAAAAAGGGCTTTAGCCTTAGAAAAATGGTTGGTAAGAGTACAATGATTTTCAAAAAAATCTATAATGATTCTGCGTTCATGATTTCTAACAATACCCCCACCGCCAGCTGATCCAATATTTCCTTTAGAGGATCCATCAAAATTTAGCTTTAGCCATCCTTCCATGGAGGAGTCCACTTGGAATTGGATCTATTATTGGAGTAAGTTGATGATCTAATAGGGTCCATGGAAATATGGAGTGATGAGGCTATGAAGGAATCAATTCCAAGGTATAAGGGCTTAGAGCAGGGGAACAGAGAAGCATTTTTGATGGTAAAATAGAGAATTATCACACCAATAGAAGCATGGTCTCTAGACCCATTGGAGAAAGCATGGTTGTTGCACTCAAGCTAGAATTACCATAGGTAATGGTGCAAGAACAAGGACCAAAGATATTTCATCCTAGGATTTATGAAGGGGTTGGTCCATTGGGAGAAAAGGTCAACCATGGAGCTAGGGTGAACCCAAGAAATATTGAAAGTTTCAAGGATGAAGCCAAGGACAACTTCATAGAAATGACACTCAAGAAAGATATGACACGAGGACTCCCATTCAACCTTATAAATATAACAACAATTAGGCAAAATTAATCCTCTAGTCAAAATATTATCCAGGGGTAAGATTTTATTTTGGGCTACCAACCAGGAGAAGCCCACCTTAGGGATTAGGTGCTTACACCAAATTTGCTTAATAGATATTGAGCATATAGGAGGTTTATATTGTAGTAGGTAAGCTGACTTAATAGAGAAGAGGTTATCATCATAATCTCTTCAAATGGGAAGGTCAGGCAAGTCAAAGGAAGTGGGGATGATTAAGGGATTGAGGATGGAGGACAAGGAGTTCATAGAAGTGGTAAGATTAGCAAGGAGGGATGAAGATGAAATGGATTTCTAGGAGGGTCTACTAAGGGAGAAAGTGATGAAGTGGGAGACTTTGCTACCAAAGAGGTGGTCAATGATGGGTTTAAGGGTAGTAAGGGAAGGGTCATCAATGAGAGGGTGATCGTAGACCTAAGAATCCCATAAAAAATCAATGATATTCCCATTATTGAGTTGTCATATAATGCCCTTTTTAATTATATCCTTGGCTTTAGTGATGGAGCCAAAATGCTGACCAAAGGGAGGAATCTCATCCTCCAAAAACTCATAGTTCTAAAGATACTTCCTCTTAATTATAAAAACCTATTCAAGTTGTGCATTGGTGAAGATTTTCCAATATTGCTTAGCTATTATGGCAAGGTTCATTTTGCCAAATATTTTGAAGCTAAGGTCTCCTTACGATTTGGGGTTGCAAACTTTCTCCCAAGAAACCAGATGAAACTTCTTCTTATTGTCCAACCTAGAGCAAAGAAACTACTTTTGAATTTGTTCAATTTTGGAATAGATGATTATAGGGGCTTTAAAAACTGACAAGAAGTAAACAATAATGCTTTAGATATAAGCATGGACCAAGGTAGCTTTGGTTTCTTGACTAAGGAGGGCTCCCTTCCAACCCGTAAGATTTTTGAGAAGTCTATCAAGGAAATTGTTCCACGTACTATCCAAAGGACTATCGTAGAAGCGAGGGAGACCAAGGTAAAGAGAGGGCAATTCACCAATTGAGAACTGAAGGATCCAAGCTATACGATGCTGGTGGACAGAGGGGTGTTAATGAAGAAAATTATACTTTTAGCATAGTTCACCATCTGACTAGTCGCATCCTTGTACAGGTCCATATTATAAGGATTAGTATGAATTAATAATGGAATAATGTATTGAAAATATTTCTATATTCTAATAAATAAGAAATTTATTATTTGATCATGAAGGGTTTAATAGTAATATTTCCAAAGATATGAATGTGTTTTGGGTAGCTAAAGAATCCATAATTAAGAGAATGGGGTTCTCTCAATCTTGCAATGTTCTTGCATGATTTTTATTTTTTCTTGATGCATATGTTATTGCATTGTTGTATGATTGTATTTCTTAATGCATGTTAGGCTAGAATTTCCATTCAAAGAGTTGTTCTGGTCCCAATAATTACATTCAAATTTTAATGGATAAGACCTATCAAGTATAAGACTTTGAGAAAAAATATGAAACTAGAGACCATTATGTATATAAGTTGAAAATTAATATTGTATTTGGAGATGAGAAATACTTAAAAAGTATATAGTGTAGAAGTTATGCTATGTAGTTATTATGATGAATGAATAGATTGTAAACATTCTTGTTATATTAGTATGATTTTTTTCAAATAATGAAAGATAATTTATTGCCTTCCTTCTATGTTAAACTGAATACTAGGGGTTGGAGTGATACAGTAGATGGGAAGGGGCCTAATAAGTGCCTACTACTACATATTCAAAGTGTCCGACAGGGTTCTTTGGAAATTAATTGTTGATAGCAAGATGGATAAATTGTATTTATTAAGAAAATTATGGAATAATAGGGAAAGGAATTGATGAAATATGATTATGATTTTTTAGATTTTGATTACTTCCTTTTATGTAAATAAAGGAAATATCTAATTTTAGTGTTATGATTGAATGAAGTACCTAAATTCTTTAGTCTTGATCAATATATTATGTTTGATGATAGTATTGAATTTTGGGCATGATTTAATATATCACTCTATTTTTTTATGAGTTAGACAAAAAAAATTGATTAGGACTCTTAAGTAAGGAGGGGGTTTTTATGGGCATGATTGTTAGTGCCATATTAGTAATCCCTAGAGTTGAGTTGTACCCAATATTAGTTGAGTTATGGATAGACAATTCAACTAGGTAATTATGAATGATAAACCCTAGCAATGAGGCTTGGGTGATTCCTAGAGGTGAGGCTTGGGTGATTCCTGGAGGTGAGGCTTGGGTAATGTTAATGGTGGATTGGTATGGGACAATCCAATGGATCATTCACAGGGTAATATAGTGGTGGTTTCTTGTGGGTAGGCAAGTGTAACCATGATCATTATCAAGTGAGTGGTAATGGTCTTAATTATTTCATGGGTAGATGAAAATAATTAATCACTAAGGCATTACACCATAGTAATCCTACAAAGAGGAAGAAATAAGATAAAGGAGTTGGTTAGAGATGATGGCTCAATGGTAGTGGAACCAAAGGATGTCAGGGCAAAAGTTGTTAATTTTTTCAAACCTCTTGGGAGAATCTGTGGTAGTTAATGGTGAAGTTGAAAGTTAACACCTTCCTAATATTCCAAAATTGTTGATAGATTAGATGAATTCCTCTCTTATACCCCCATTTACATATGAGGAAATTAGAATGGCCACGTTTATTTTGGGTGGGAAAAAGACCCAAGGATAGATGGTTTCCCTGTTTCTTTCTTTCAAAAGTTATAGAATATTGTAGGATCACATGTTATTGATGATATTATGGAGATCCACAAAATCCAATACCTTACTAAGGATGTCAATTCCACTATTTTGGATTTGATCCCAAAAGTGCAGGGAGCAAGACATCTTAAAAATTTTAGGCCTATCAGTTTGTGCAACACAATCTATAAAATTTTGTCCAAGACTATTGCTAATAGGTTAAAGAGGGTTCTACCTTTTATTGTGGTAGATCAACAAGGTGGTTTTGTTAAAGATTGAATTTTTTTGGATAGCATAATTACCATTCATGAGGTTATTCATTCTATGGAGAAAAGCAAGAGGGTTGGTACGCTTTTGAAGTTAGCTATGAACAATGCTTACGATCGAGTTTCTTGGGACTTATTGACCAAAGTCCTATTGAATTTGGCTTTTAGGATAAATGGGTGGGATTGGTTAAAAAATGTTTTTTATATACTATGTTTTAAGTCTTAGCAAATGGATTTCTTACTAGTTACTTTAGAAGTAGACGTGGTATTCACCAAGGGGATCCATTATCACCATATATTTTTATTATTTTGTTGAGGCACTAGGAAGATCTATTTTAAAGGTTGTAGTAAGTGGGTGAGTGGATGGTTTCAAACCAGCCTCGATATTAGACCCTATTTCTCATCAACATTTTTTTGATGATACTTTGTTGATCTCCTACTCCTCTATCCCTCAAGCTAAGGAGTTAAAAAATATTTTAGTTTGCTATGAAGAAGTTGGTTAAAAAGTGAATTTATTAAAAAGTAAAATTTATTTTATTAACATCATGAACAGTAGAAAAAGAAACATCGTGAGTATCTTTAGGTGTGATAGTGGAGAACTACCAACCATGTATTTGGGTATACCTATGTTTAAAGGTAGGATGGAGTCACATATTTGGAATCCAGTTGTAGATAGACTAGCACAAAAATTAATAGGTTGGAGAAGAAGTATTCTTAGCTAGGAATGTAAAGCTTAGCTTGTGAAGTCTTCTTTGTAGAGTATTCCCACTTGTTTTATGTCCCTTTTAAATATTCTAGCTAAAATAAGGATTAAAATGGAGCAAATTCAAATATCCTTCCTTTGGTCTAGATTAGAAGATAGAAGGCACTTTGCCTTGGTTTCCTAGGATCAAATATGTTCTACTAAAGACATAGGAGGGTTGGGCTTTAGAAGGGTAAAATAGATGAATGAAGCCTTGATGGGAAATATAGGATGGAAATTATTGAAAAATGATCAACTTGAGTGGGTTAATATCCTCAAAGCCAAGTATTTACAAAATGAAAAAAAAATTATATTCCAATGACTTACCAGTTGGATCTTCCTTTTGGAACAGTCTTGTGGATATTAGATATTTGTTATGTAAAGGACTTTGATAGAGTATTGGAGATGGAAATTAGGTGAAATTTTGGAAAGGTTTTTGGTTGAAGGACATTCCCCTCTAAGAGGATCCAAAGGTAAGTTCCTTGGAACCTACTCTATCCCAACATTTTGGTATCAAATTTATTGATTATATAACAACTAAAAATAGTGAAAAAATCTGGAAATATTTGTCTACTCCAGATTTAGACCCAAACTTGGCTGGCTAGATTAACAATTTGAAAATATGGCTTCATTTGTAGCCTTTTTTGTCCTCCAATTTTAGTGATTCAGTCATTTGGAAGGAGGAAAATAATGGAAAATACTCTTAAGTTTGGATACCATTTGCTTGAGACTAAAAGTAGAAGTTGGTTTCTAGAGAGAAAATTTTGGATTAAAGGGATCATCCCTAAAATAGCTTTTTTCTTATGGTTGGTGGCTCAAAATAGAATTTTAACAATTGATAACTTACACAAAAGAGGAATCCCTATTGTAAATAGATGTTATTTGTGTAAAAAGAATTTTGAATTGGTTTGTCATATTTTTCTTGAATGTTCCTTTGCTAGATAGATTTTAGAGAAAGTTTTGCAACTCTTTGATGTTCCTTGGGTCTTCTCAACCACTATAGGATATTTATGTGTGCAGTGGGATCCTCCTTTCAACAATGGTAGATTGAAAGCTCTTTGGAGGTTTGATATTTTCCATTTTATGTGGGTAATTTGGAAGGATAGAAATAACAATATTTTTAAAATAGGAAAAGGGAGGCTTATGCCTTTGCTTTTCATATCCTCGATGCTATTGTGGAGAAAAACTAGACCTTATCATTTCCTAAGGTAACTGAAAGTAGACATGAGGAATCCATTGTTGTTCTTTGTAATTTGAAGCCTTTAATTTGTGTGAATATGTTTAGGTCTTTAAGGTTGGAAGTTAATTGGAAATGCCCTCCATATGGTTGGATCAAATTGAATGTGGATGGTGTTGTGAAAGTGAACCTAGGGTGTGCTAGTGTGGGTGGATTTTTTAAGGATTCTAGGGGGATGGTTGTGCAAGACTTTTTTGAACCTCTATCCATCCAATCCAACCATTTTTTTGAGGCTCAAGCCTTTTTCACAAGGGCTAATTTAATCAAATAAGGATGTTATAGAAATATTATTGTGGAAGGAGACTCCCTAAACCTTATAAATATTCTAAAAGGAAGATAGAAAGCTGGTTGGAGCATTGCATATATGGTTGTGGGGATGAAAGAGATCTTGCAGTCTTGTTACAATATTTAATTGAAGCATGTTTATCAAGAGGGAAATAAATCTATAAATTTGATGGTAAACATAGGGGTGGAGGCTTAGGATATTATTATATGGTAAGATAATTTCCCACTTCAACTTATTAAATTTGTGGCTAAGGAGAAGCCAAAGCAGCCCAATGATGTTCACTTTCCAATTGGAAAAAGCTAAATCTTAGGGATCATCTCTTGGGATATACTATTGTGGGTAACCTGATCTATATGTGGGAAACTGTTATGTTTATAAAGTCAACTATTGTCTAGTTTTTCTTGTTATTGGCAGTGTATTTTGTGTGTTTCTTTATTGGGTGATTTAGGATGGCTCTTTATGATTATGAATAGTTAATATGGATTTGGAACCCTATTTTATTCATATTTTATGATCTAATTTTAAGGAAGTTTATGTAAAAGGGATGGGGCCCTTTCAATCCCTTTCTTAACCTATTAATAAAAAGAAATAGTAATCCTACATAGATGATAGTATGTAGGTGTAGGGAATAGGTATCACTTTTAAGTGATATGGGCTTTAAAGGGTAATCCCTATATTGTGGTCAAGTTATCCCATATAGGGTAGTGTAGGGAAATGGGGGGACCAATGATGGCAACTTTTCATATTTAATGATAGGGTAGTGTAGGGAAGTTGTTGCTTAACATAATTTGCTAAATGAATGATGAAATAGGGAATTTATTATTTACTATTATTAGTGGATTGAAGTCCATTGTTTTGTTTTATATTAAATAATAATGTTTTGTTAATAAATATTAAGTTATTATTTATTAAAATATATAAGGATTATAGTTTGGATTATTAGAGGATTAATAAATCCATGTTATAAGGATTGGTACAAATTAATAATGGAACAATTTATTAAAAATATTTCTATATTGATTAGAAATAAGAAATTTATTATTTGATCATGAAGGGTTTAATAGTAATATTTCCAAATATAAGGGTGTGGCTTGGGTAGCTAAGGAATCCATAATTGATAGAAGTGTGGGTTCTCTCAATTTTGCAATGTTCTTGCATGATTTTTATTTTTTCTTGATGCGTGTTCTTGCATTATTATATGATTTTATTGCATAATGCATGTTAGGCTTGCATATCCATTCAAAGAGTTATCATGATGTCTATAGTAACATTTAAAATTTTGATGGAGAAGACCTATCAAGTAGAATACTTTGAGAAAGAAGATGAAACTAGGGACCATTTATGTATATATGTTGAAATGTAATATTGTATTTGGAGATGAGAAATACTTGAAAAGTATCTTGTGTAGAAGTTATGTTATGCAATGATTATGATGAAGGAATAGATATCTTGTAAACATTCTTGTTATATTATTATGAATTTTTTTCAAATAATGAAATATAATTTATTGTCTTCCTTGTATGTTAAGTTTCTTTGGAAATTAATTGTTGATAGCAAGATGGATAAATTGTATTTATTTAACAAAATGATGGAATAATAGAGAAAGTAATTGATAAAAAATGGTTATGATTTTCTAGATTTTGATTACTTCATTTCATGTAAATAAAGTAAATGTATAATTTTAGTGTTATGATTGAATTAAGTACTATTTTTTTTAGTCTTGATCAATCTATAATGTTTGATGATAGTATTGAATTTTGGGCATGATTTAATATAGCCCTCTAATTTTTGGTGAGTTAGACAAATTTTTTTGATTAGGATCCTTGGATTAGGAGGAGGTTTTTATAGGCATTATTGTTAGCACCATAGGTAATCCCTAGAGTTGAGTTGTACCCAATTCTAGTTGATTTGTGGGTAGACAATTCAACTAGGTAATTGTGAATGATAAACCCAAGTGGTGAGGCTTGGGTGGACCTAGCTATGAGGCTTGGGTGATTACTAATGGTAAGGCTTGGATAATTTTAATGGTGGATTGGTAAGGGATAATCCACTAGAAAATTCACACAAAATTATAGTGGTGGTTTCTTATGGGTAGGAAAGTGTGACCATGATCATTAAAAAGTGAGTGGTAATGCTCTTAGTTAGTTCATGGGTAGATGAAACTAACTAATCACTAAGGCATTACACCATAGTAATCCTACATATATAATAGTATATAGGATTAGGGAATATGCATCATCATTAAATGATATGGACATTAAAGGGTAATCCCTACGTCATGGTCAAATTGTCCCATATAGGGTAGTGTAGGGAAATGAGGGGACTGCTAATGGTGTCTTTTCTAATGGTGATATTAGAATAATGAACCCCAAGAATTATGAGAAGTTGGTCATTTCTATCCACTTGTGTGTTGGCAATAATGAGCTTGATATGGTTATGCCTTAATACTAATGAAAATATTGGGAATCCTTAGATATTTAATTAATTCTTCTAGAAAAAAAAAATTAGCTCTCTCCCTTGGGTTGATATTGTGGGTCGTTACATCCCCCTTGGCTGTGTTGGGCTATATTTTTTGGGTTTTCTTGAATCTAAGCCACTAAATTCTTATGTTGGATTTAGATATTCCTAATTCACCTCTCAATTATCCACTATAGCTCTTATTTTACCTCTAATGAGTATAGTAATTTATGCTTGGAGTTGTTTGTCTAGGGAGACACTTGTACTTTTGAGAGTAACATAAAATTTGTCCTCATCCTATGTTATGAATGTTTGTTCTGGTGGTCTAGTTTTAGGACTTGGAGTAACTTTAGAGGGTAATATCTGAGGGGTTGGTCCTATTGCTTGTACAAATGGTTTAGAGTATGTAGTTGACATGCTTCTTGTTAGAGTTCCTCATGAATATAAAAGTTATCAGTTATTTTTCAAACCTCTTGGGAGAATCTATGGTGGTGAATGGTGAAGCTGAAAGCAAATTCCTTCCTAATATTCCAAAATTGGTGATAGATTAGATTAATTCCTCTCTTATATCCCCATTTACAGATGAGTAAATTAGAATGGCCTCGTTTAGTTTGTATGGAGAAAAGACCTCGAGACCAAATGGTTTCCCTGTTGCTTTCTTTCAAAAATTATGGAATATTGTAGGATAAAATGTTATTGAGGCTATCAAGGAGATCCACAAAATCTAATACCTATGTAATAATTTCAATTCCACTTTTTTGTATTTGATCCCAAAAGTTCAAGGAGAAAGACAACTTAAAAATTTTAGGCCTATCAGTTTGCATAACACAATCTATAAAATTTTGTCCAAGACTATTGGCAATAGGTTGAAGAGGGTTCTACCTTTTATTATGGTAGATGACCAAGGTGGTTTTGTTAAAAATTAACAAATTTTGGATAGCATAATTACCATTCATGAGGTTATTCATTCTATGGAGAAAAACAAGAGGGTTGGTATTCTTTTGAAGTTAGATATGAACAATGCTTACAATCAAGTTTTTTGGGACTTCTTGACCAAAGCCCTATTGAAATTTGGATTTTAGGATAAATGGGTGGGGTTGGTAAAAAAGTTTTTTTTTAACTATTATATTTTAAGTCTTGGTAAATGGATTCCCTACTAGCTACTTTAGAAGTGGACGTGGTCTTCACCAAGGGGATACATTATCACCATATATTTTTATTATTCTTGTTGAGGCATTGGGAAGATCTATTTTAGAGGTTGTAGAAAGTGGGTGAGTAGATGGTTTCAAACCAGCCTCAACATCATACCCTATTTCTCATCAACATTTTGTTGATGATACTTTATTGATATCCTATTCCTCTATCCCTCAAGCTAAGGAGTTAAAAAATATTTTAGTGTGCTATGAAGAAGTTGTTGGTTAAAAAGTGAATTTCTTAAAAAGTAAAGTTTATTTTATCAACATGGTAGAAAAAGAAAGATTGTGAGGATCTTTAGGTGTGATAGTGTTGAACTCCCAACCATGTATTTGGGTATGCCTATGTTTAAATGTAGGATGGAGTCAGATTTTTGGAATCCAATCCTAGATAGACTAGCAAAAATGTTAATAGGTTGGAGAGGAAGTCTTCTTAGCTAGGAAGATATATATTAGCTTGTGAAGTCTTCTTTGTAGAGTATTCCCACTTGTTTTATATTCCTTTTCAATATTGTTGGAAATTTTGGGTACTTTGGATACATTGCATTTGCTCAAGTGAATAAGTTGTCATTGATTTCAAGAAGCTTTTGAAGGAATTTGATTTGATGTAAAATAATTTGTTTTGATGAAGGTTACGGCATGACAGGTTCGAAAGAAAGTAAGTTAGAAAAGTGTCGCGATATCGCGACATGTCGCATTTTCGCGACTTAATTAGGAGAGAGAAAGTATTTTAGAAAAGTGCCGCGATATCGTGACATGTCGCATTTTCATTACTTAAGCAGGATAGAGAAATCAAGTTAGAAAAGTGTCACGATATCGCGACATGTCGCAGTTTCGTGACTCAAAGAGGAGAGAGAATGTACGAAGTCAGAAATGTCATGATTTCATGACATATTGCAAGGAAGGTTGTATGGACGAAAAAGTGTCACAATTTTATGACATGTTGTAGGAGAGAGAGTCCAAAAGAAAAAGTGTCATGATTTCATGACATAATGCAGAAGAGAGAGTCCGTAGTGTGAATTGTCATGATTTCACGACAAGTTTGAAGAGAGAGAAAGTAACATGAAAAGTGTTGCAATTTTGCGACATGCTACAGAGTTCAAAGTGAGAACTACCACAATTTTGTGACATGCTACAGAGTTCAAAGTGAGAACCATCATGATTTCATGACATGCTACAGATGAAAATGTTCCAAGTAAGAACTGTCATGATTTCGTGACATGCAGCAAAGGAAAGGTTTCGAAGTAAGAAATGTCACGATTTCGTGACATGTTAAAGAGAAAGCATACAGATGCAGAAAGTGTCACGATTTCGTGACAAGTTGAAGAGAAAGCTTATGGATGCAAAAAGTGTCATGATTTCATGATAGATTGAGATGGCAGCATACGGTTGGAGAAAGTGTCATGATTTCATGACAAAAATAGAAAGCAGGTCTTCAACAGGAGAAGAGTCACGATTTTGTGACAGAGGCAAACTGAAAGAGCATGGAAGAAGAAGCATTGTGATTTCATGACAAATTCAAGAAGGAAGAGCTCAAAGGTGAAAACATCACGATTTTGCGACATGTTCCATTTTCGTAGGCCTAAGGCAGAGAAAAGCACAAGGCAACGAAAGTGTCATGATTTTGTGACATGTTTCATTTTAGCTAGTGCCTACAGAGAAGAGTGTACGGAAGCGAAAGGTGTCACAATTTTGTGACATGTCATGTTTTCGCTAGTGCAAGTAGAGAAGAGTGCAAGGAAGTGAAAGTGTCACGATTTCATGACAAAAACTAAAAGCAGGTCTTCTATAGGAGAAGTGTCACGATTTCGCGATAAAAGCAGAAAGGAGGTCGACGAAGGGAGAAGTGTCGCAATATCGTGACAAAAGCAAAGTTGATGCTGAAAAATATAAAAGTGTCGTGATATCACGATAAGAGCTTAGTTGAAGTCGACAAAGGCTGAAGTTTCATGATATCAGAGTGCTATTGCTACTGCTTGAGGATTAGTATGCCATAATCTATACCTCGGCATACTCAATCCTCTCTCAAAAATAATAAAAACTATGTCTCAATATTTGTGCAGTGCAATCTACAGTAGCTAGCCTCGAGAACCCCTCGAGCTCTTAGCCTCATATCCTCCCTTGCCCTGAGGTGGACGAGGTGGCCCCATCATAGTATGTGTGGTACTACGAGTCCTAGTTGTCGATCGAGATGAAGTCCTTGATGACCCAATCCTGATAGGGTCAGCAATGCCGACTAGAAGATGTACCCTCTAACCCTCTGGCACCATATGGAAGTAGATACCCTGGTATAATGCGGTCTGAGCAATTAACCATGCCAGCTCCTGAGTGCTCGCTCCTCCACCCCATGCTCTGAGGTGTGCAATCTCATCTCTGAGCTATCACCTCAGCTCAGTGGCATGTAGCCTCATCCTGCAATGTCTGCACCTGTGCCTAGAGACAAACTATCTTCGCTCAGAGAGTCATTGTCTTGCTGCTCTCCCTAGTGTCAACACCCTTGCCCTTATTGGGCGATGGTGGACTCTCTCTCTGTGGAGAAGGGGTTCTCTCCTCCATCCTCTCCCGCTATCATGGCCTCTCCTGCACCTATGGTCTCCTCTACTCTCTACCTCTGTGACCCTGTGTCGCCTCAATGGCCACCTGGTGCCGCCTCCCCATCCTACGCACAACTACATGAATCATACCCTGAGCCCTCATCATCCGAGGAGGGTGGATGCCTACGTACCAAGAATCATAGCTGTCGGCTACCCCTGCATCGTCCCCATACACTAGCTGAATGGGGGCATCATCTGCATCCTGACTCTAGAAGTGTTGCATAACTGGAGCCCCGCTAACTATAGTGTTATCCTAAACAGTCCGAGAAAATTCATAATCCCTGAGAGATGGAATCCCCTCCTATAGATCAAACTATCGTAAAACTCGGTCATACCGATGGAGCTCCACCTTTGCCCTCTCCATCCTCAGCCAACAGACTCGCCTGATGCGAGCCAGCTCCTGTCCATCCTCGGCCCACCCTGGATGATCTCTCCAAGGCCTCTAGGTGATCTGGTCGGAGACAAGGTCATAAAGTAGTCTTTGGGACATCGATAGATATATTCGTCGCTGTGAACCTCTCCAGAGCCACCAGTAGAAATCTCGGGGCCTCTCCCTATCAACCCCTATCAAAGGAAGCCCTATCGGCCTCCGCACTGCAATGTGCTTCCAGCACCAAACCTATAGAAACGATGTCATAACCAAACATCGGCTGCCCTTGTACACGACCCCATGTAGGATCCTGTACAATCGACATAGAACAAATTTGCCCTAAGAAAACTTGTAGCCATGGTCTCTCATATCATAGACCACATCTGCCAGTGCCCATGGTACCCTGCATCCGCTCTGGTGGCACAGCAGAAGTCCACCTACCACTCCAACCAAAACCCATGTGAGTCTAGATGCCCCAGGCATCTGGCACAATGACTTGATACTCACTCCACCCTTCTCCAGGGCGAAGCTCAGATCGCCACACAGCCGCATCATAGTGTTGATGATGCCCTATTTTTTAATTTTATTCAACATAATTAATTTTTTTGCTTTTCTGCGTTTTTACCTCAAATGTTCGATTTGGGTAAAAACACGGAGGGGGCACCATAGTAAGCTATCGTACGATTCAACCTAGAATCGTCGCCTAAAAATGGGAATAATTTTTGCTTTCTCATAAATCAAGAAGAACTCATCTTTAACGCATTTTCTTTGGAAAATTCGCTAAAGAGGGGGAAAAATGTAGCACCCTAAAATTGGCATAGTAAAATCTTAATAATTACACTTACTCTAGTAAATAATTCAAATTCAAATTTTAACCTCCAAAACCGCTTCCAAACCGTCGCTTAATCCATTTCCTCGTTTCCCATGCCATTTTTAGAGTTTTTTTTGATCGTTTGACGATATCGTTGCCGATCAGACGATATCGCCTCAGATCGGACGATTTCATCTAGGCTAGGACGTCTAGATGATCTTGTCCCAAAATTGATTTTTCATAATTAGTTTCTGTTCCAACGACGTCTCTAATCTAGGCAGAAGCGTGTCTACGTCATTAGAGACCCTCCTCATTGGAGATCTCCCAAATAGGGATGATCTCCAACCTCCTAACCTCTATCCTAAGCCTATTTAATCCTAGGCCCTCCCCTTAGCATCCCCCTGGCTGAAATTACCTATAACTCGAATTCTACACGTACTAGACCATATTAAATCACTGTTTGCATTTGTATTTTTCCAAGTTGTTTGTAGGAACTTCATTGTTTTTCATCCGGAGCAAGCTCAATTCGTCTCAGATGATATCGTACAATCTCGGATGATCTCGACCCAATTCGAGATGATTTCGACTACAGTTCACATTGGGGGCAATCAGTGCCCAGAGTTTGCATTTCTTCATCCTTTTTCTACTGTATTATTCTGCATTTAGTTAATTTTATGGTTATTCTTTATTATTCTGCATCTTGGAGTTCACCCATATAGCTTATATGCATAATATAATCATGATTTGTCAATAAGTCATTATATTGCACTTGTGTCTTAGTTTGTTATTATCATTTTAATGTTCTTACTATCATTTTAATGTTCTTACTATCATTTTACATCATTACCCTTTGTTATCATAGTTGCATTCTCTGTATTTTGCATCTATTTTTCTATTTGCAGGTCTCTGACGAATTCATCTGATGAATTCATCATATCTCAGACGATCCTGTCAGATAGGAGACGATCCTGTCGAATTCCAGACGATCCTAACTACTTCAAAAATTAAAATCTCCATTAGACATCCGGATCAGGTATGCGTCTTTAAACCATCTTGTTCTTTCTGTTTTTATGTCCAAATCTATTTTTGTCTTCATTTAAATCTGTATTTCATATAGAATAACTTAGATGCATTTTGGCCAAACCTAGGACTTGGATGATTAAAGCTAAAACTGAACACATCAAACACATTCCCAACCTAGGCGTGGAAACTGCCATTAAACGTTTCCTGGTGAACCCCACCATCTGTCAAAAAATCACCATAATACACCTCCCCTAAGAGGCGGGACCTTTGCAAGGCCTCTCAGTCCGAGGTACCACACCATCCTTTTCCCATCCTCCTTCCGGGCACGGATCCTATAGCTTGAAGGTAAGGGTGTGAAAAATTTGGAGTGATACAGATAGCCCTTTCCATATCTTCTTCCTCTATATTTTCATTTGGCTATATTATTAACATTGTGGTCATTTGCAATAATGATAGCCCTATCCATATCTCCTTTTGTCTTATAATTTGTCTACATTATTTACACCACAATAATTTATGGTGATCATAGCCCAATAAATTGAATCATTCACCCCACCTAATGCCTTCATGTGTAGGGGTAAACGATTGAAATATAAAATGAACTCCCAACTAGAGCATCAAATTCACTTCGTAATAATCAAAAAATAAAATCAAATACAATGAAATTAATATTTATTAAAATTATGTGACTTTAAATAGGTCTTATAATTATGTGTCTTAAAATAAATTGTATCATTACGTGTCTTTAAATAGACCACATCATTGTATCTTTACATAGACCATGTTATTATGTATCCTTAAATAGATCACATCATTTTTTTCAATGAGTAGAATAGATTGCATCATTATGTGCCTTAAATTTGGATCATTTATTTGCCTTTAAGTAGGCTAAATCATTTATGTATCTTTAAATAGGCCAGTTCATTCATACGCCTTATAGTTTGAATCGTTATATGCCTTTTAATAGACCAATAAAACATCTTAAAGCTTCCTAAGAACTTATTCAATAATCATGCTAAGAGGCCACTACTTAGGGGTAAATTAAATTTATACATATTCTATCCATTTGGGCACATATTAAATTTGCCTAGGTGCTTGTCCAATAATTAGGCTAAGAGGTCATCACTTAGAGGTGAATAAAAAATTCTACATATCTTGTCCCCTTGGACACATCTCACATCACTTAAGCACTTGTCCAATAATTAGGCTAAGAGGCCATTACTTAAGGAATAATAAAATATGTACCTTTAAATAGGTTGATCAAATATTCATTCTTTAATGGACCAATTTGTCTATAAATTAGACAACTATGTTCCTTTAAATGGGTAAATCAAATATGCATCCTTAAATGGACCAATATGTACATAAATCAAACAACTATGTGCCTTTCAATAGATTGATCAAATATGTGTCCTTATATAGACTACTATATCCATAACTCAAACAATTATGTTCCTTCAAATAGGTTGATTAATTATGCATATTTAAATAGACCAGTTAGAAGAGAAAAATGCACCCTTTAGGTCCTTGCCTAAGGGTTAATAGAAAAACATTTAAGCACTTTGCTTGAATAAAATTCACCTTAGGATGGTCCCTAGAATTTGGCTTTGGGTTAAATTTTAATCATCTCATCATTTCACCATTTAATTCTCCATGATTTTAATCCTTTTATTTTCAACCATATAATTTTAATCATTTCATTTTACATCATTATATAAAACATTTAATTTTTTTAATTTAATTTTCATCATAAAAAAATTATTATTTTTCATCACCCAAGTTGTATTCATATAATTTTATAATCTAATCATATAACTCATCTAATTATACTCATTTCCTCTTAGTCATTAATTGTCATACTTTTTCACTTATATTAAAGTCATCGTCATCAATTAACCCTCTACTTACACTTACACATTAAATAAATCACATCATTATAATATATCACCATTGATTACCATACCAGAGTAAGAGTCCACAATACATATTCCTTCCACTTGCAACATTAAAATACATGCACACATTAATGAGATAAATTAATCAAATTAGTCATCAAACAAACTATAGATAATGCCAACCACTTGGTAGCAAAAAAATCACAAAATAAATCAATTCCCAACATTAATTAATTAAATCTATTAATAAAATTCAGAATCAAGTAAATGAGTTGGATTTATTATAGAATCAATTAATTAAGTCATTAAGTCAACCAATTAATTTGGATTCATTAAATCATATTAGTTAAAAAATAATTAATTAATTTAAAATCAATTAACGGTGTCTCTAGAAATCCATTCCCACCAATGATTTGGATGTCAATTCCACCTCTGCTTCCAAAATCCTTCAAAATTTATTGTGAGTCTTTGTTATTTCGAACTCCCAATCAAAATATAGCCTCATATGGAAGCTTAGTGAGGATGGTAAGTTCATGGTTAAATATTCTTACTATATTCAAGATACCCCCTCACCTAGTTGGACCCTTGCTAAGTATGTTTGGGTTAAAAAACTAATTCCAAAAATTAGCTTCTTTTCTTGGCTTGCTTCTCAAAATTAAATTTTAACTATGGATAATTTAATCATTAGAGGTATTTTTATCCCCAAATATTGCCCTCTTTGCAAGTCCAATTGGGAATCAACTGTCCATCTTATCCTGAAATACTCTTTTTCTCTTTCCAATTTGAATTCTCTGTTTGGTTTGGTCAACATTGCCTGGGTTCAACCATATTCCATTGTCCTTTTGTTTGAGCAATGGCCTAACCCTTTCTTTAATTCCCAGTTACAATTGTTGTGGTCCACATGCCTGCAACACTTCCTTTGGTAGATTTGGCTGGAATGTAACAAAAAAAATTCAAAGGAGTTTCCAAAGACTCTCAATCCATATTCCTTCACATCACCACCTTTACCTCTAAAAATGCTCGTCTTGTCTTGTCGAATGGGGTCCCCAAAATTGGTCTCAAATCTCACCTATTTTACAAGTTTCAATCTAACAAATTATGTTACAGGAACTCCTTGGCCTATTTTTGATAGATCAAGCATTACCTAGACCCTTCCTCCTATAGGGTGGATAAAGCTCAAATTTGATGGAGCGACTAAAGGAAATCCTGGAAGGGCTAGGAGCGGAGGCATAATCAAGGATGAGAAATGGAAAATCATTGCAGCTTATGCAGATAATATCAAAGTTTAAACCAACAACTTGGCTAAGGTGAGAGCTCTTTATCAAGGCCTGCTTGTCCTAGAAGGCTTTGGCTCCAACAACTTAATCGTTGAAGGATATTCCTTGTTGATCATCAACTATCTCAAAGCTTCTCAATCCCCTTCATGGAGCCTTTCCAATATCATTTATGAATGCAAGAGGCTTGTTAGTAGGTACTCTAATATTATTATCCAACATGTGTTAAGAGAAGAAAATAAAGCTACTAACTCACTTGCTAATAGAGGTGTTGAGAAAGAGACCCTTCAGGTTTGGCATGTTGATTTCTCTCAGAACCTTAGGTCTGCCAATTAGGATGATGACATTTGTTTACTCTAAATTTCCTTTCAATATTGTTTTAGTTATTGGAACTAGTTACGCTTAGGTTTATTTGGGTTTCTTTCCTCCATCGGTTTGGTTTGAGATGTTGTTTTAGTTGCTCCATTATTTGTTTCTTCTTGGGTTAATCTTGTTGATTTACCTGGTTTCACTTTTATGGTTTGTAAAAGGTTCAAGGTCCCTTTCAAAATCATTTTCCATAAATAAAAAAAATATATTAGTTACTTTGAAATCAATTAATTTAATTAAATAATTAATCATAAAACCTCTTAAATTAATTTTTGAAATAAATGAGTTGCATCATTATTAGATATCCATTTAATCTTCCAATTTTTTTCATTACCTAATCATTAAAAATATCATTTACAAATGTCATCATTTTTCAAATCAAGTCCCCTTATCAAGCATAAAATGATTTGGCACATTGATTCAAACTAGTTGGTTAATTAATTAGACACCATTAATTACAAAAATGTACTTATTGTCCTCCAAAACCTATTATCCAAACCATACAATATAAGTAACCTCCAAATATCAAAATAATTACACATATTCATTACTATACCCATTCTCTAATTCAACTAATTAGTCAAAAATAAAATTAATTATCCTAGCCTTTGCACAAATATCATACATGTACCTAATTAATTCTAGTTAACCTAATTAATTACGCACCAATCAATTTAATTAATTAATCTTATCTTCATTCTATAAAATTATCCATTGGTAATTTTGTAGCTAATCTAATTATTTAATCTCAAATATCATTAATTTTAAATAAAAAATTTCACCCTTACCAATACCCTGATGCCAACTGGTACCAATGGAGCTTAAACCACCTTTGTACAGTGTACTAGTCTTACTATGTGATCCATTGAAAATATTTGCTTCTACACTCACCCAAATATCTCAAATCAACTAAATGCATAGTAAAAATGAATTGTTTTTACCCCCCTAACTTGACCCACTTGGGCCAATTTTAGTCGCTTACCCCTTTATCCTATCACTACTTTTATGTGGCATCATAACCAAATCAAGTTTTCTCAAGAAATCTAGTTTTCCCTCCAAAAACTAGATTAAATATTATCCAATAATAAAAATTCTAAGCAACTAATTTTCACACCACTTGCCCTATCAATCTTAAACAATACATAATGTTACCACCTCAAAATAAGGGCATCCATGTCAATTTTTGATGCATTTATTATGCAACAAATGCATAAAAAATGGTAAATATATACACCCAATATAGACACACTAAAAATTCACCATGACCCCCATTAGACAACCTTTCAAATAGATAAACTAGCATAATCAGACTTTTATCCAAATTTAGAACTTTTATTCCTCAAGCAAATTCATTGACAAAAAGCAAAATTGTTGGCAATGAGTTCATCACCCCAATAACAAATTTTCCAATTTGACATTTTCCACCCAAATTCAACTTTTAATGGTCGTATGGCAAAATCACTAACATGAATTCCCTAACAAAGGTTTTTCCTAGTAGCGATTTTGACCTAACATGAAAGAAATATCATAAGTGTACCTACCCATCATATGCATATTTCTTTCCACTACCAATCATAATCATGCATGTCAGTTCACATCCCCTAAGGCTCTATACCTAGACCTTCTTGAACCTTCCAATAATATTTGACTCTCTAGAATTTTCCCTCCAAGAATCCCTTGAATAATCTATAAATGCATCCCTTGATGAGGGTATTCCATCCAAGTTTTCATAGCAACAAGACTCTTCTAAACATTCTAGTATTCATTCTTCTGTTTATATCAAATTGCTTCCCATTTGCTCACTTAATCTCAGTTATCTTCTTTTATCAATCTATCTCTCTTGATCAATCATTTGGGAAGATGTACTTGTTGGAATATGTAATGCAACATTGTGTAAATTATTCTTAGACTAAAATATAGTCTAAAGAATAATATTTGAATTAGAAAATAATTCTATTTTATGTAAAAATATTCCCACCCAATTAATAAATAAAATAAGGGTGCTAGGAATATTTAATTTGTGGGAAAAAGTTATTTCCCATTTTATAGCAAATATTAAAAAGTAACCAATCACTTTTTAATATTTGATAGATGCCACTTGTCACACATCTCAAGATAAGATTGTGATAAGATTTGTCACACATCTCAATATAATATTGTGATAAGATTAGGGTAATTTTAGGGTTGTAGTAGAAAAAGCTGCTCTTTAAATAGGGGTGTTGTCTACTACATTTTGTCATATCATGTTGATGCATATTGTTGCATAACATTGAAGTATTCTTACTTAGCTGCTAAGTTTACAAGTATTTTATGGGATCTCAAAGGGGCAAGGAAGAAGAAGAATTTGCTACCATTTGGTTGTGTCCTTCCCTCTTTATCTTATTACTCATTTGGCTCACTCTTTGCTTGGTTTTCATTAAAAATTTGCCTCTCTTGTTATCTCTTGATGTTGCTAACCATTTCCATATTATAGCTAGCAATTAAATCTCTTCATTTTACTATTATTTTTGTTTATTTATGTTTACCTTGTTGTTAGTCTAGTTATTCTAATACTACATACTTGAAAATCATCACAACATATACTTTTATTGCATTTAATCTATTTTATCATTAGTTTTATCATATATCTACTGTATTTTATCGTACCTACTCCTTTGGAGGGTCCCTACATCCTTGTCATAGCATGTCCTATTTGTTTTACCTTTTATCTCTTTATTTTTCTTGTAGAAGTAAAATTGCTATCGGATTGTAGGAAAAGTAGCGGTTTTGCCATTAGGACCTTTACAATAGGTTTTCATCCAATTTTTACTTTTGTTTTCTAATAGAAAGGGGTTTTATTTATTGAATGAGGAAGCATACCATCTTCCACAAGCCAGGTAGACCCATCTATACTATTTTTCTCAATTTTATTTACCATTTTGTAGGTTCTTGTAAAACTACTAGCGGTGGTGAAAATATCAATAGAGAATTTAGAGATGCAATGGTTTTTTTGTTGAGGTAAAAATCAAGATTTTACCACCTTAGAATTATTTTTTTTGACTCCATAATATAATTTATCTATTATTTGTCTTACTTTAGATATTAATTTCATCTTCAACTTTGTTTTGTTGTTCTTCACTAATTGCTTTGTAGGTTATTCTAAAAATTCTAGTGGTGGCAAAAATGTTGACAACAAATTTGCACAAGAAATGGTTTTGTTTCTAAGAAAAAAATTAATAAATTTACTATCTTAGAACTTTTATTTTTTATTTTTTTAGTCTTACTTGTTTGTAATTTTCTATAATTTAGATACTTTGTTTCTATTTTAGCACCTTTCTATCATTTTTGTCTGACTATTTTGCAGGCTCTTGCAAAACCACTAACGATGGAAAAAATATTGGCAAATAAGTCACAATGGTAGTGGTTTTGGTTGTGGGGTAAAAATTAATTGCCTCTATTGCATAATCTTTGTCTTCTACCTTTATAAACTAGTTTTCATTTTTGTGTGTTGTAGTCTATGATTTTTGTTCTTTTTATCTACTTAACAAGATGAAATTAAAGAATCTATTGTAGTTTAAACACAAAAAAGAGTTTATCATTATTATTTCTATTTTAGGCATTTAATCTATTTTAGGCATAATCTTTATCTTCTACCTTTATAAACTAGTTTTCATTTTTGTGTGTTGTAGTCTATGATTTTTGTTCTTTTTATCTACTTAACAAGGTGAAATTAAAGAATCTATTGTATTTTAAACACAAAAAAGAGGTTATTGTTATTATTTCTATTTTAGGCATAATATTTGTCTTCTACCTTTATAAACTAGTTTTCATTTTTGTGTGTTGTAGTCTATGATTTTTGTTCTTTTTATCTACTTAACAAGGTGAAATTAAAGAATCTATTGTAGTTTAAACATAAAAAAGAGGTTATCATTATAATTTATATTTCTATATTAGGTTATCTTTATTATTTATATTTCTATTTTGGAAATGGATTGCCTAAAATTATAAGTGAATCACTCGAAGTAGGGAAAATTTAAAAAAAAATTAATTTTTTAAGAATTTGACATAGATATTAATCCTAGAACTTTTTCCGTAGGACCATATGTATAGGCACATTAGTAGTTGATATATATCCCCAAAAGAAACAAAATAACATGATCATTTATTATTAAAGGAATTCTAAAGGAAAAATAAAAGAACAAACTACTATGTGGGTTCATCAAGAAGATAAATTCAAATAGATCCCTATATCCAGTTCCACATCATCAAAAAGAAAAAATACAATGATTTATTAGGTCATCCAAGGCTTAAAGCCACCACAAATTACCTACCTATGTTAAAAAATGATTTATTTGATAGCCAAATCCTACTTGGTCTTATTAGGCTCCTACAATGACACACTAATCCATTGTACAAAATGCTAGTTGATACAAACAACCTCATGAATAACTCAGTCTTCATGCATCATCTTTATAACAAATCTACGACTTCTAGTACACAAAATGTACCTCATATGAATACTTATTTAGTATATATCCCACTTATATCTAGTCTATATAGCACTTTCAATGTGCCTCCAGTTCATTTTTCATCCCATATAGGCCTATTAGGCTTAAATCTAAACCGTATCCAAAATATGCAAGCAATGGCTAGACAAATAAGGTCATAGCCATCCCAAAAATACATTTAGGGATTAGCACCACCTCCATATATTCAAGTGCAACAAAATATTCAAGGTCCCTCTCCTCAAAACCAATAGATCTCATAGATAGGATTGAAATATACCCCTCCATAATAGAATATTCAACCACCTCCTAACTAGTAGTGGGTTTACTAGACGTTATCACTTTAGTATCCACCATATTACCCTTCCTACCACTCATACCTACCACCAACCATGAGATGTACTCTCCTCATTAGTAGTATGGTCAGTTTCCTTAGCAAAAAAATATAGGTGCACCTACTAGACATAAAGATCAACTTCCTAATTAGACCTATCAATGCCCCTTGAGGTGTTGGTCTACTCTCCTATTTCTCTAGTATCCATGGAGTATTTAATTACATTTTATGAGAATATGCATAATACTGAACTATATCACCCCAGTGAGCTGACAACACTTAATTCAATCCATCACATTCAAGAGGATAACACAATGGTATATTTAATGATATACTCTCTCTATGATAAAGCTATTTTATGGTATAGGGGATTGATCAATAATTTAGTTATTATTTGGGCATCAATAGTAGAACCTTTCATGCATAGGTTTGGTAGTGTATGGGTATTTAGTTCTATTTTAATAAAATACAATTCCAAGACGCCCTTAAGAAAATATTCATGATTTCAATACTAGATTTTTGAGAACCTTAAATTTAATCCCATAAAATGTTAGGCCAAATGAAGAACAAGAATTACTATACCATATCAAGGTTTTACAATATAATTTAGTGCTAATGGTTTGTAATGATAATAATTGAACACTAGCTAAAACATTTGAAGAAGTAGCTAGAGGTAAGTGTGTTCTCATTAGGATAGGAAAAATATCCCTATCCACCAATGGCCTAGGAAGACTAAATTTTCTAAAATACATTAATGCAAAATATTATAGCTAATTTTCTCCTATCATAAATAACAAACTAGGCACATCCATCCATTCTTACCTATTACCATACATCATTACTCATCTAGGCCAAAGCATATAATCTATAGTAGCCTTTTAGTCTATATTTTTGACTTGCTTTTCTCCATCTAACCTTGGTAATGATCCCAATAGTAAATTTACAATGAAAAAATAGTAGAGGTAATCAAGACCTTGGTGAATTAGAACAATTTTGTGAAACAATAGTGGAAATGACTATAAAATTAACATCCATAAAAGACCTCATACTTGATAAATAATTAAGATATTGGAAAAGGTACTATCTAAAGGACAAACCGTGTTTACAATCACATGGTTAGTGCCAATACATAAGCTAAACCAACATGTTGCCTTCATTGTAATGATAGGCATGATCTAATTGAATGCATGAGTGCCATAAATTATTCTATTGTATAGTACACCCAATAATATCAAGTTAAACAAGTTTTTAACATTGATCAAGTTGCCCCATAGTAAATATTTCTATGTATTAGTAGCCTCCGGATAAACAATAGACACCTACCTTACCCAACCACAACAATGCAATATTGGAAAATTTTAGTGCTATTAAGGTAGATGAAGAGTTAGATTTTGAATATGATGCCATATTTACCAAATATAAGGGTGTACAAACCAAGGGAAAAATAAAATTGACTATAAGAAAATTAGTTAATAAGCAGACAAGTGTAGAGAAAGGTATGACTATCCTCAAAATGAGGAGGTTGTCTTTATAATTAAAATATAAATGAACTATTATAGCATAAAAATAAAATAAAATGGAGAAAAAAAAAATATGGAGCTACAAACACATCTCAAAAGGAGATTCAAGGAGTTCCAAGTGACAAAAACTAAAGAGTTGATAAATGAAAAGAACTAGCAACAAATAATGAAGTAAAGGAAGCAACTAGTAATCCAAATAAAATATAAAATGATAAGAAAATAGATCCATTATAAAATGAGGTTAAAATAAGGTTGCAATACCTATCTATTATGCATAAAGGATGTTTGATAATTCCTAGTCAACCCCCAAGTTTTATCATAAAATGGGAGATCCCCTTCACCAACTTCAATATCATGGAAGAGATGAAGAAGACATTGACTAAGGTCAGCATGTTGGAATATTTATCCCTACCTAGGTAATGAGACCTACATTGGAAAGTCTTGAAGGTACAAGAGCAGATTTACATCAAAGTCAAGTAAGAAAAATCTATTATAGGTCACATAGTAGAACAATAAAATTTAATAGTAAAGTAGTTGTCAAACATCCAAGTCAGCACCTTTGATGTGCAAAATAATCCAAAGCCAAAAATATAAAACTACCTATGTTATATGTTATTCTCAAGATAAGGAACTACATCCTCAAAATTTGCATAGTGGATTTTATATTTGTAGTAATTATTATGCCCAAGTCTATCTATGAAGAGATAGGTGTTCCTTACACTAAGATGGCTATGCATCCAATCCAGTTGGACAAGATAAGAGTTAATGTAGTAGGTGGTCTCAAAACTCTAGTCATGACCATAGCTTGATACCTATAATTTTTGTAGTTCAAGTGGTGATAATAATATATCTACCCCCATAATTTAGGATGTTGCTTTTTGGGTGCCAAAAACTGGTTAAATCTGTCCTAAATTTGTCACAACACTCGCATTTAAATTGTCAACCTAGGAGCTCATAGACTTTCAAAGTGCCATGATTGAGACCACTCACATTACCACTTTTGAGATGAATCCATTAACTACCATTGGGGGGTGTTTATAAAACATTAGTTGATTCATCCACACCAAGAAGTATTAAATACAAATGAAATGTGTAGAAGTAAATATACCACACTGAAAGCAATAACACACTTACATAAAAAGAACACAACTCTAAAATAATTAAATTAATCTAGGAATTAAAACATACTACCACACACAATTGAATACATGAAAAATAACTAAGAATTAGGGGAGGAATACTAGCTTGGAGTGGGCTTGAGCTCCAACAGATCCCGCCCGATGAAGCACACAGACAACTCACTGATAAAGAATGCTAAAGCTTTTTATTAATAGTGCAATGAAATATTACATGTGGTAATGTTATCTGAATTTTTCCTTCCCTGCTATAGATAATTTTATGTGTTTATATACCACACACATGACTTATTGTTGTAGTTCTATTACAAAAAGAATCTTAGTTACAGTCTCAACTGGGACAGTTCAGTTACTGTAGTCGATGCACAATGATCAACTCTTCGTCATTTCCTTGCAATCGAGTGATTACAGTTCTACTTCGTGAGTGGTTATGCACTCATCCATCCTGGATGGGACAACTAATTCATCAACGGTTTCCCATAGATGAGGTGGAACGATGGTCAATGGGGTCCCTCTTCAGTTGCTTGTTCAACACGCATAATTCGGGCATCTTCCTGAGTAAGGTGCCTTCCTCAGTAAGGCGTCTACTTGAGTAAGGTGTCTACCTCAGTAAGGTGCCTACTTTAGTAATGCATCTACTTTAGTAAGGCACCTAATTTAGTTAGGTGCCATTTTAGTAATGTGCCTACTTTAGTAAGGCACTTACCTTAGTAAGGCATTTGCTTTCGTATACCTTGATTTGATTGAGTGAAACCGTACCAGGTCCATGTAGGACCTTGAATGAGCAAAAGATGTCAAAATCAGACGAATAACTACATAAAATATACTTCATGCATGGATTAGATAATACAAATGATTTCATTAAATAATACATAATATTTCATAAAAATATACAACTCATGATATATTTCCATGTAAAAATTGTTAGTACATATACAAAAATATGAGCATATCTAGTGATCATCATCCCCCCATGCCTAATTGTGCCATGCCCTCATGGCACCTAAAAATGGTGATCACATCCTTTGTATAGGCCACCGCTCCCTATTTATTTTTCTTGCTAGTGGCCTTGGCTTTCTCTCCATCCTGAGGCTTATATTTCTATTGAGGGGCCCTATTTTATTACAAGGCATCCCTAGATTGTGTTTTCCTCCAACTGTGTTGGCTTTTGGCTGCATTGGGTTGGCCTTCGTTCTGCACTAAGATTCTTCTTATGCTGGCTACACCTCCCTATCATGCTTGGTCCAACACTCATGGTGGGCACTATGACCACAGTTGTTGCTCCCTTCTAGAAGGCTATGTTTGCTTCCTGCCACAAGTCAACATGTTGAGGGCAT
The DNA here is from genome assembly GCA_028583015.1 of Wollemia nobilis. Lineage (NCBI taxonomy): Eukaryota > Viridiplantae > Streptophyta > Pinopsida > Araucariales > Araucariaceae > Wollemia > Wollemia nobilis. Next base: position 4,458,752 of record JAQPPZ010001870.1, read on the forward strand.
CGCTCTCTGAAAGTAATATCGAAGTCATACCTCTTTCGTATAACCACACTAGTCTTGTACAACCAAAGTTCTTCGGGGTTGAGGTCGATATTTTCTTCCATGATCGTTGTTGCCTCTACCTCTAGTTCATCGGGTATTTATGCTCTACTCTCAGTAAGGTGCCCTTTTTATAAACTCAAGTGCCTAACTCTAGATATTATTTTCGCATTAGGGTTGGCAAAGTACGCCACCCGAATTAACTTCTAGCACGTCGTATTAGGCATGAGGGGTGAATTCAATTCTTGCACCAACATTATTTTTAGAGAAGCATATCATATGAAAAATTATGTATATATCTAAAAAAAATCATGTGCAACTTGATTGGTCATTTCAGGCTACGTGGAGTATGTCGAGTTGGTACTCGATAATATTTTTCCTATGTGCTAATTACATCATCTTGGATACTACATTTTTGGTTTGCTTGAGGTCCTACACTAAAAATGCGATGGATCCTATTGGTTTAGGTTGGGACGCATATCTCCTCGACGGTTGGCCTTGGGACATGTAGAGATCCTATCCAATGATTTCAAAATATTTTTGGGTGCTTCCAAATTTCCATCATGTGAGATGATGGTGTTGGCTTCGATTGCTCCATGTACTGCCAAGTTGCGCATGTGTTTTTGAGTCAATCGAGGTGCCTACTTGAGTAAGGCGCTAAAGTAAGGCACCTACTTTAGTAAGGTTCCTACTTCAGTAAGGTGCCTACTTGAGTAATGCGGCTACCTAAGTAAGGTGCCTACCTAAATAAGGTACCTACTTTAGTAAGGCACCTACTTGAGTAAGGCACCTACCTCAGTAATGCGCCTACTTGAGTAAGGTGCCTACCTCAGTAAGGCACCACTTGACTATGAAGAATGCTTTCGAGGTGGCACCTCCTTGGTGGAGTAAGGCACATTCATTATGGAGTAAGGTGCCTCCCTTGGAAATATATATATATATATTTTTTTTGATGAAGTATTTTTTTTTTATATTTCCCCAGGGTGGTGCCTCCTTGGTGAAGCAAGGTGCCTTCCTTAGTAAGGTGCCTACCTCAATAATGTGCCTACCTAAGTTGGCACATACTTAACCACAAATAATGCTCTGAGGTGGTGCCTCCTTGGAACGGTAAGGTACCACTCCTCCGAAGTAAGGCACCTCCCTTTTGGAGTAAGGCGCTTCTCCTCACACTGCCAATGAAATAATACTCCAGGGTGGCACCTCCTTGGTGGGGTAAGGCACCGCTCCTACAGAGTAAGGCGCTAGAGTAAGGAAACTCCATCATTAAATAGCTAGTAGTGATAGACGTGTATTTTGATGTGAGGTTGATCAATCCTCCTAAAGTCCTCCTCGTACTACATCAGTGTCTACTTTGTCTTGGCACGGGGGTGTATAGTTTTTCCTTTACAAGGATTTGGTGCCAACCCCATGCTTGGATCAACACTACCCTCCTACTGTATAGTTTCATGGATGTTGAGTCGGTCTAGGCCTTGTTCCCAAGATACCTATTGTTTGAGCAATCAGGTCATTTCCCTGCAAAAATAAAATGAAAAAAAAGAGAAAAATGTAGTTAAATGCAATTTGTACTTGTTAGGCCCTAGCTCTTAGTATACCTATAGCTTATATGCAGGCAATGTCCCTACAAAACACATCGTAAGGTAAAAAAAAATGAAACTACACTAATTTATTCTTGGTGGACACCTCTACGTCCACCATGTTGTTGAAAATTCTAGTGAAGTTTTACTTGGATGGGGTCTCCCCCATGCTTGTTCTAGATTCCACCAGCAAGCTTTTAGACCTGTGGTATGGGCATAACCAGTGGCCATTGGCTGTTAGAATGGTGTTGCTGCCATCAATTATCTTGACTCACACAACACTATTTCTGATTATTTCCACCACCTCGTACGGTCCCATACATCTTTGCATCAATTTTTCCTTTCGCTCTTGGAACCTGGAGTCATACAATAGTACCCAATCTCCTTATTTGAACTATTTTATTTTAATGTGGTAGTCATGCCACTGCTTCCTTTGCCTCTACATGATTTTTTTTGTTGGAGGACATCCATTTGAAATTTTTCCAGCTGGTTCAGGTATCGAATTACTTCCCTCTATGCTTCATCCAGGATCAGGTCCAATTCTACCATTGTTCTAAGCATCTTAATCTCAAATTCGATGGGAATCATTGCATATTTTACATATACCAATCAGAAGGGTGTAAAGCCTATGGTTTATTTCCATGTTGTATTATACGCCCATACTACCTTCGATAATATTGCAACCCAATCCTTCTTGTGTTGCTGCATGATTTTTGTTAGGATGTTTTCTATTTACCTATTGGTTACTTCCACCTGCCCATTCACCTACGGATGGTAGGGGGTAGTCATATTGTGCCAAATCCTGTACTGCTCCATCAGCTCCTCAATTAGCCTGGAGGTAAATTGGGGCCCTTTTTCTGTTGTAATCTCCCTGGGCAATCCAAATATCATAAAAATAAGGGAAAATATGAATTCGGCTACCATATTTTCTTTGGAGTCCCTCAGCGCCTAAAATTGACCCATTTGGTAATGTAGTTTGTGAAGACTAGAATATAGCTCCTCCCAGTTGAATGTGGGTTGATGGGTCCCACAAATTCCATATCCCATTTATCGAAGGGCTCAATGTGTACATGAGGTTGAAGGGGCATGTTGTCCCTATGGGTCAGCCTATCCATTCTTTGGTATTTGTCACACCTGTTGGCATATGCGGTTGTGTATTTAAATAGAGTGGGCCAAAAATACTCAATTTTTAATACCTTATACATAGTCCTTCTCCCTAATAAGTGTCCTCCACATGGCTTATTATGATAGGCTTTGATTATCTCTTGGAACTCATGCTATGCTATGCACCTCCTCACGATCTGGTCGGGCCCTATTGTGAACAGGAGGTCATCAATCCTTTGAAAGGAAGCACTTTTTTCAATCACCCCTTGCTTCTCTTGGTACGAAATAGTAGGGGATGTTCTTCTGATGGCCAGATAATTGGTGATGTACGTATACCACGATGTCTGTTCACTAATGACGAACAAATGCTCATACAGGAACTAGTCCTCTATCACTACATGATCTACTGGTATTAGTCTATATAGGAAGTCCATGACTACGTTGTCCTTCTCAAGCTTGTCAACTATGATGATGTTGAATTCCTGCAACAAAAAAAACCACTTTATTATCCTACCACTGATCCCTGGTTTATTCATTAGGTATCTGATGGCCGTATGGTCTGTGTGAACAAACACCTTGTACCTGGTGATGTAGTGGCAAAATTTGTTGATGGTGTGTGTAGCACCCTAAAATTGGCGTAGTTAAACCTTAATAATTACAATTACTCTAGTAAATATTCAAATTCAAATTTCAACCTCCAAAACCGCTCCCAAACCGCCGTTTAACCCATTTCCTCCTTTCCCATGCCATTTTTAGAGTTTGTTTTGTCCGTTTGACGATATCGTCTTCGATAAGATGATATCGCCTCAGATCGGACGATTTCGTCTGGCGTAGGACGTCCAGACGATCTCGTCCCAAACTGATTTGTGCATAGTTGGACTCTGTTCCAATGGCATCTCTAATCTGGGCAGAAGCGTGTCTGCGCCGTTAGAGACCTCCCCCATTGGAGATCTCCCAAATTGGGATGATCTCCAACCTCCCAACCTCTATCCTAAGCCTATTTAATCCTAGGCCCTCCCCTTAGCATCCCCCTGGCTGAAATTCCCTGTAACTCGAATCCTACACGCACTAGACCATCTTAAATCACTGTTTGCATTCGCATTTTTTCAAGTTTGTTTGCAGGAACTTCATTGTTTTTCAGTCGGAGCAAGCTCAGTTTGTCTCAGATGATCTCATACAATCTCGGACGATCTCGACCCAATTCGAGATGATTTCGACTGTAGTTCACATTGGGGGCAATCAGTGCCTAGAGTTTGCATTTCTTCATCCTTTTTCCACTGCATTATTCTGCATTTAGTTAATTCTATGGTTATTCTTTATTATTCTGCATCTTGGAGTTCACCCATGTAGCTTTAATGCATAATAAAAGCATAAATTGTCATTAGATCATTATAATGCATTCATGTTTTTGCTTATTATCATCATTTTAATATTGTTATTGTCATTCTGCATCATTGCCCTCTGTTGTCATAGTTGCATTCTCTGTATTTTGCATCTATTTTTCTGTTTGTAGGTCTCTGACGAATTCGTCTGATGAATTCGTCAGATCTCAGACGATCTTGTTAGATAGGAGACGATCCTGTCGAATTCTAGATGATCCTGACTGCTTCAAAAATTAGAACCTCCATCAGATATCCGGATCAGGTATGGTTCTTTAATCCAGCTTATTTTCCCTATTTTCTGTTCTAATCTATTTTTGCATTCATTTAGTCTGCATTTTCATAATAGAACAACTTATATTCATCTGGCCAAACCTAGGACTTGGATGATTAAGGCTAAAACTGAACACATAAAACACATTCCCAACCTAGGCATGGAAACTGCCATTAAACGTTTCCTGGTGAACCCACCATCCGTCGAAAAATCACCATAATACACCTCCCCCGAGAGGCGGGACCTTCGCAAGGCCTCTCAGTCCGAGGTACCGCGCCATCCTTTTCACATCCCCCTTTCGGGCACGGATCCTATAGCCTGAAGGTAAGGGTGTGAAAAATTTGGAGCGATACATTTTGGTGAACCCGACGTGAATGCATTTAAAACCTTTTGAAAACAAGAAAAACAAAAAAAAACAAAAACATAGATGCATTTAAAATCATTAGAAAATACTAAGTTGCATATCATGTCTAGATGGTAGCTCCTAAGAAAATATTAGCAGTTACTATAAATGTTGAAAACCAATTAGCAGCCATAGAAGTTAATTCTCGTGCTTAGTGTGCCCGAAATAGATAGAAACCAACTTCTGTGGAAAGAACTTGATAGAAGGCTAGGTGTCATTTCATCTAGATCAACCGAACTTAGACAAATCAAGAGGCTTGTCCTAGATAGAATCCTGGATCCTCATCAACTCGTCTTTTATCATGAACTTCAGAGAGCCTGCCATAGATGGTTAGCTTATAGGAGAGCTCTTGTGTCTTCAGAATTTTTCACCTTCGAGGAATACCTCGAGAACGCAGCCATTATACACCAGTTCCTAGGTCGTGTAGAAGACCAAGAGGTTGTTCTTACGGATAGGGAAATATGGAATAGAGTTCCTCGAGCCGTGTTATATCGAGAGTATTGCCACGAGCTTTACTTCTATCAACCGGCATCTGAGACAGATAATATCACTATAGCTCTTTTCATTAAATTTTTGAAAGAAAATTTTCAATTTGAAGAAGAACACTTCATGACTCCTGAAGAACTCGAGCCCATTAATGATATTTATAAATTGTTTATAGAAAACTAGATCATTACTTTCAAGTATTAGTTCTTGCATTTATTGTGTTGTTTGTTATCTTTACAATATTATTACAAAAACAAGAAAAACTAAAAAACAGAACAAAAACCAAAACATTTCATTTTAAATATTGTAGTAGGTATATAATTAATATATACCTCTTAAGCTTATAGCATATATATATATATATATATATATATATTTGCTGAAATCTAAATTAAAGCACAATGCCTAAACTTAGGAATGGTAAACAAACTGAAGGAGAAGAAGAAGATTGGTTAGAAGATAAAACTAGAAACCCAAATGTCCTTCCCGAAGATCCAATTCCAGAAGGAGAAACTCTAGATCAACCAGAAGATGACCTAGGTGAAGACAATGAACAAGAAGAAAATGTTAAAGAGGATGGATCCTCATCCCCTAGAGTAGCTCCAGATGGAACTATTGCTTTTGACAACTTAGATCATTTCTGGAAATTTTTCAATAATAACATTGGCGCTCTTAATATGGCAGTTCGTATTGATAAAGGGCAAATTAGTGACACTCAAGCAGCCATGGAACATATGTTTGATGTGCACACTAATCCCTTGTCTTTCATTGATCAAGAAAGTGATAAGGCTGGACCATCCAATAGAGATATGGTCACTATGATTCAGAACATGCCAAAACAACAGGTTACCCAACCTCTTAAGGAACCTGTTATTGAGCCTAAAATCATTCCCACACAAAAGAAGACTTCCTTCACTGCTTTACTTCGCCAAACTATTGATCAATATGCTTCAAGTAAACAAAAACCTAAAATGAAGCCAAACACCAATTTTCAACAATCTGGAATACAACATAATACAACTTCAAAATTTCTTCATAACACCTTTCCTACCAACAATTTACACAATAGCAATATAGCATCTAATCTCCATGTCCCTCCATCATATGCTCACAAATCCCATATCAATGCCCTACCGAACCAATATGGTGGGCAAACTAGTAATCTGGAAGCCATGGTGAAACAGTTAGCTTCGCGTATGGACCAGATAGATCCTTACCGTCCCTCGTACAATTATCGAGAGATATGTAGTCAACCTTTGGATCCCATAGTTGTAGCACAACCGTACCCTAAGCATTTTCCCATGCCCATCCTAGCCTATATATAAAGGAACCGAAGATCCCATAGAGCATCTTCGCATGTTTAGGATAGCATGTCATGATATATCACATGATGACTTGCTATTACTAAAAATGTTCCCAAAAAGTTTAGGTGGAATGGCATTAGAGTGGTACTATCAATTGCCCACTCATTCTTTGAGAAACTTTGAAGAAACAAGTTGAATCTTTTGTCCATCAATTTAGTGCCTACATCGAGAGGCATGTAACCATTAAAGATTTATACAACTTAAAACAAGACAAGGATGAATGTTTTGCCGATTTCTTAGCTAGATGGAGGCAAGTTGATAGGAAAACCGCACTTTGTGCTACCTTATAGGGAAATGTTGGACATTTTTATTAATAATTTACAAGAACAAATATCTTATGAGTTATCAATCGCTACTTTAACTACCTTCGATCAAGCTATAGATTTAGCTCGAAGAGTAGAAGATGCCCTCATTAGGAGAGGCCAACTTAGGAAGAAAGATGATGAGAAAACCTCCAAAAATCAATATAAAAACAAACAAGTCGTAGGTGATGGAGTCACTGACAGCAGAAATGTTGCTAATATCAATACAATGAAAACAACAAAAAAATTTATATTGAAACCGCCTGATAAGCCTCCTCGAGAATTTACTAGATTGAATCAACCATTATCAACTATTTTACCTCAATTACTCGAAAGAGGTTTGATCCAATTACCAGCCTATCCGGGAACCTGATCCAACTATACCCGGATACAGAGCTGACTTACACCGTGATTTCCATAGAGGGCCTGGACACTCTACCAACGCTTGTAAAAGGTTGAAACATAAAATACAGGATCTGATTGATAATAATGAAATGGAGGTGCAAGCCTTCCAACCTAAACAAAATGCTCCTAATAATCCTCAAAAGAACATTCCCCAAAATCAAAATCAAAATGCTAATCAATCATTAGACATATTTCAACACCCTTTACCAAGACATGGTAAAGAGGTGGCCAATCAAATCGAACATCATAATGTTCCTCCTCCTACCCGATATGTAGGAACTATTAGCGGACATTTACCTAATCATGATTTACAAAAATTTGACACAACTTTATCCATGGTCACAACCAGGCCCCTACATAATATTCAAACTCTAGATCCTAGTGATATAGAATCAGATACTGAAAGTGAAATAGACATCACTTCAAACCAATCGAATAGTTCTAAAAATGAATCAGATCCTATTCAACCCATCATAGATGCTATGGTTCCAGAAGAACCATTTCCTAGAAGAGTTACTACTCGACCCTCTTCTAATCAATTCCTCCCAAATGAACAAGCCATAAACGCTCAACCGAGACCAGTTTAGCATCTTCAATATAACATTGTAGGTACCATTGGAGTCATTACCCGACAACAGGCTCAAAATTCTCAACAAGAACCAAACCAGAATGATGGATCAGCTCCATTTGTTTTGAAAAATCCCAATAAAGGGAATCATGCTTCCAATGTTCAACTTAAACCCCCTTACAATATTAATGAGCAATTATCTAATACTACAACCAAAATTTCCCTTTTGGATTTATTAAGATCTTCTCCTACCCATAGGGATGAGTTGATGCTTACATTAAGCCAAATGATGGTACCTCAAAATATTCAACCTGAAGCCATGTCCAATACTATCATCACTCGAGAGATTGATTGTATTGATTTTCGGGATAAAGACATCCCACAACATAGTTTACATAAGGATAACCCCCTATACATTACGGCCCTAATTGGAGATGTAGCTGTTAAACGAGTCCTGATTGATAACGGTTCATCTCTAAACATTTGCACTTTTGACTTTTACCAACGATTTGGCTTTAGAAGTGATGAAATGAAGAAAACTGACATGATTATCAAAGCTTTCAATGACGAAACACAAGAAACGTGTGGAGTTATTACCATCCCATTGCAAGTTGGTCCTCGAACTCTAGATACCACCATGTTTATTGTACATTGCCCCGCATCATACAATATACTCTTGGGTCGTCCTTGGATCAATGCAATGCGGGCTGTCCCATCAACTTTACACCAATGTGTTAAATTCGAATTTAAAAATCAGTTGGTCACTATCCACGGTGATCCTAGACCCTTTGATATGTGTGCTTTGGCAGAACCTCGTTGGAGTGCAATTTTGCCCCGCTCTGTCATCCACACATCCTAATTCTTATTTTTCATCTAAAACTGTGAAACACACACCCATAGCTTCACCTATTTCCCCTCCATTAATTTCATCCTCATATATAGATCAACAATCTTCTAAACAAACCACTCTAGAACCTCAAAAAGATCTTCAATCCACGACCTATCCTTCATGTTCCATCCCTATAATTTCAAAACCTATAGACCCATCTATTAACACTTCCACATTATCAACATCTATCATACCTTCCACATCTAAAGATATAGGGAATGATCCTTCTACATCTTATGCTCTTTCTGATGAACTTTTACCTGATTTATCCACAATCTTAATATCAGAAAAAACAAATGCTTTCATGCAAGATTCAATTCTTTTAAATAACTTGCCGCCATCTCCTCGTACTTTGGGCCTCCCACAACCTATGGGAAGTACTTACCAAGTCGGGAGTTGTGCCTTCATTTATAAAGGATATGATTGGGGAAGAATCCCTCGGAATATCAAAACTCATCATGAGGGATATGCTCGATGTTATTTTACCAATGAGTATATTAAAGCCAAACCCATAATGCTTAAAATGGGATATAAAGGGAAAGGCTTGGGACCTTTCCAAAATGGCATGAAAGAACCTTTCGAGGTAGAACCGTGGCCTGCCCGCTGTGGTGTGGGCCTATTTCCTAGTAAGGGTCAACCCTTTCCTTTTGAAGATGATGATCAACTCATATGTTATCAAGATTATTTGGATAGGCGTGATGATTTGCCTCTAAAAAATTAGCCATTTACATGTAACATGCTATCCATAGCTTACCCTGAAATGATTGCTGACTCCGATGAGGAGTTGGAAGGAGATATCTTCCACGATGTCTCCGTTGAAGAAATTTTACACAATGGATTTTATTTTGATGGTTCTATACCAACTATAGCCCAACTTGAGACCACTAATCCTCAAGATGAATTATCCAACTTAACCTTAAAAGAATTACAAGAATTGGGCGTTTCACCCGCCCCACCTAATTTTGAAAGAGATCTACACATGGAGGTAGAAAACGTCATTAAAATTAATATTGGAACTGAGGATAGTCCTCACATAATCAATATTGGATCAGAATTAAGTCAAGAAAAACAAGAACAATACATTGCATTCCTTAAAGAGTATGAAGATGTCTTCGCTTGGACATATGAAGATATGCCAGGTTTAGACCCTTCTGTAGTCATGCATCATCTAGTAGTCCATCCGGATGCTAAACCCGTTAAACAAAAACTTAGAAAAATGCATCCCAAAGTGGCTTTGCTAGTCAAAGGGGAGTTAGAAAAACTCCTGAATGTTGTTTTTATACAAGCTATTGATTATGCTGAATGGATCTCAAATGTAGTTCCAGTCACCAAGAAAGAAGCTACCAAAGTTAGGGTTTGCACAGACTTTAGAGATATTAACGCTGCATGCCCTAAAGATGATTTTCCTCTTCCCAACATGGATCAAATCATTGACTTTACTATCGAAAGCGGGATGATGTCCTTAATGGATGGATTTTTTGGCTATAATCAGATCAGGATAGCTCCTGAAGATCAGGCTAAAACAGCCTTTATCACCCCTTGGGGTACCTTTTGTTGGAAAGTGATGCCATTTGGCTTAAAGAATGCAGGTGCAACATATCAACGAGCCATGACTTATATCTTTCATGATATGATGCATGATATCCTACATGATTATGTAGATGATATTATAGCTCGCTCTATTAATGAAGATGATCATTTAGATGATTTGAGAAAAGTATTTAATCGGTTAAGAGAATATCTTATTCGATTAAATCCAGCCAAATGCATATTCGGAGTTAAGTCCGATAAACTATTAGGGGTTTTAGTTTCTTTACGTGGTATCGAAATCGACCCTCTCAAGATTGTGGCTATCACTGATATGCCCGCACCTACTAATATATCTGAGTTACGAAGTTTACAAGGTAAGCTTCAAGCCATCCGTCGCTTCATCGATAAGTTGGCGGACAAAACCGGTCCCTTTCTTAAACTTCTTAAGAAGGATGTCCCCTTTAATTGGGACGACGAATGTAAAGAAGCTTTTGAGCTTCTCAAACAATACCTCCTTAACCCACCTGTGCTTTCACCGCCTAGACCTGATCGCCCATTTCTCCTGTATATTTTAGCTTCAGATTCTGCCTTAGGAGCTATGTTAGCTCAGCTTGATGATGAAAAGAGAGAACGTGCTAATTATTATATTAGCCGAACCTTCATCAGTTATGAAACCCGCTACACAGCGTTGGAAAAACTATGTCTAGCAATCATTTTTGCTACGCAAAAATTACGCCATTATATGCTTAATCAGAAAACTTATGTCATTGCTAAATATGATCCCTTGAGGTATCTCATGAGTCGACCTTATTTATCGGGTCGCACAACCAAGTGGGTTCTTGCTCTAAGCGAGTTTGACCTCACGTTCATAGGACAAAAGTCTATTAAGGGTCAAATCATAGCAGATCAATTAGCTGCTGCACCCTTAGAGTCTACCCATCCCCTCATCATTGAGTTTCCTGATGAATGCCTTCAATTAGAGGCAGACCATATTGAACAATGGTCCTTATACTTTGATGGAGCCCGATGCATGAGTGGGGCTAGTGCGGGTATTATTTTAATATCCCCACAAAAACATCTTATTCCTCTGTCCTTTAAATTAACATTTGCTTGCACCAACAATATTGCTGAATATGAAGCTCTAATCCTTGGATTACGAGCTGCCTTGGCGCTAAAAATTAAACATCTATTAGTTTTTGGTGATTCTCAACTTGTTATAAACCAAATTAATGAAGTTTATCAGACCAGAGATGATAAACTACGCCCATATAAAGCCTATGTTTTACAATTAATGTCTCTATTTGATCAAGTTTCCTTGGAAGCTATTCCTCGAACTAGCAACCGTGCGATTGACGCTATGGCCGTAGCTGCATCTCTTCTGCCCTTGGAGTTAGATGACGAATATGCCACTATCATTATTCGTCGACTCCAGGAACCCGCTTCAAATAAGTCATGCTTAGAACCTTTGGATGTGTTTCTAATCAATGAAACTACTCCTGAACCTTGGTATACGGATATATTTGATTTTCTCCAAAATGGGACTTTCCCTGCCAATTCTAATAGAAGCCAACATCGGTTATTACGTAGACGAGCAAGTCGATTTGTAATAATTGGCAATACTTTATATAGGAGATCTTTTGAAGGTATCCTATTAAGATGTTTGAATTTAGAAGAATCCCAATCAGCCTTGAGTGAAGCCCACGATGGATCTTGTGGAGGACACTTCAGTGGTAGTGTCATTGCTAAAAAGCTCCTTAGGATAGGATACTTTTGGCCTACCATGGAGAAGGATGCACATGATTATGTGCGCCATTGCGACAAGTGCCAGAAACATGCTGACCTTGTCCATGCGCCTGCACAAGAACTGCAGGCTATTTCATCTCCTTGGCCCTTTTCAAAATGGGGTTTAGATATTATTGGCAAAATCAATCCTGTGTCATCTGATGGACACAAATTCATCATAACCGCCACTAAGTATTTCACGAAGTGGGTTGAAGCTATGCCTTTAGCTTCCTGCACTGGCACACAAGTCTCTAAATTTATTTTTAATCAAATCATTTGTAGGTTCGAAATTCCTGCAAATCTCATCTCTGATAATGGAACTTGTTTCAAAAATAAAGATGTTAAAAAATTATGCCAAAAATATAAGATTCAACATCGCTGGTCCACTCCCTATTATCCTCGGGGTAATGGTCAAGCAGAAGCATCTAACAAAACCTTAATCAAAATTCTCAAAATATTGGTAAATAAATCTGGCCGCGATTGGCACATTCAGTTATATCCAACCTTGTGGGCCTATCGAACTAGTGTTCGAACCCCCACTGGAACTTCACCTTTTGTTTTGGTTTATGGTGCTGAAGCCATTTTTCCCTTTGAATTAGAAGTTCCTTCTTTGGCTCTACTACTTCAAGATACCAAAGTAGGAGATGAATATCGAGCTGGCAGACTCAGTCAGCTGGAACTCCTAGATGAAAAATGCATTAATGCTTTGGAGCATCTCCGTGCCTACCAAAACAAGCTTAAAAGATCATATGCTAAAAAAGTTCGTCATCGATCCTTTGAGATCGACGACCTTGTTTTAAAAGAAAATCAAAAAAATACTAATGCAACTAAGGACCTTAAAGGTAAATTTGAGCCCAACCGGCTTGGACCATACATTATCACCGCTAAATTTGAATCGGGAGCATACAAATTATCTACCTTAGATGGTAAAGAACTTAAAGAACCCATGAACATTTTGCATCTTAAACGTTACTATGTATAAATTTGGTCATTTCATCCTTGTATATATTTGTTTAAAATATTTCACAATCACTATTTTGTATTTCTTTCAAATTCAAATACACCAAAAACATTCATAATCATCAAAATCTTCAAAACTATTTGTTGTATTTATTTATGGCACTTGTTAATTCTTTCAAAAACAAAAAAATAATAATAAAAATAAAAACAACAATATTCTTGATTCTTTCGAAACCAAAACAACATAAAGAAGAAAGAGAGAATCAACATTCTCAAAACTTCTCAAAAAGTATTTCTATATATTTCTTCTTACAAATGTTGCAGTTATATATTTCAAATTATTTTGGATAAATTAGCATTTATTTGGAATCCCTCACTTTTACAAACACAAAAATAAATATCTTGATTTTTATCTGACATGATTACTAATCTCTCTTATATCAAAGTTCACAAAATTCAATTAAATAAAGTTTGAGCACAGAGAATTGATCTTGTTATTTACTTAAACCAAGCACATCCTTTCACAATAAAATGATTATATTTGTAATGTCCATGCTATGCTACATAGTAGAAGTGGTTTCTTGAGCGAAAAGTTTCCCCTGCTATCCTATCATGCACATGGTCTAGAATCTTTGAGAATTGGCAAAAGGACAAGCTCACCCCTACCCAGAATAAAAATCCCTTGCTCTACAGCTAATCCGAGCAAGTATCCCTAGCATAAAAAAAAAAAAAAAGCAAAGTTCCAAAAAAAGAGAAAAAGAAAAATGTTATTTTATATCATTACAACATTATCAAGCAAAAATACAAAAAAAATGCAAGAAGAAAGCAAAAGAAAGCAAAAGCAAAAGCAATAAAATCCCTTTCCCTACCCTTTGAAAAGAAAAGAAGGGTTGATGAGCTTGAATCCCTGGAATTCTCAATTATTCAAAAACTGTGAGGTAAGCCCCATAACAGGTGGTTTGTGCCCAACCCGCTTGGCCTTGGGTAACTCCTAGCATGGCGATATGTCTGTCACATTAGCGACCTTCTTTTGTACAGACCTATGTCTGGATTATGGATTAGCTAGCTCTTGATAATCCGACTTACATAGTAGTATGGTATGGTTATATGCATCTACATCATGGTTAATGAACACTTATTTGGTTCATTCAAATCACTTGTATCATATTATCTTGCTCAAAACTCGGTAAATGAACATAGCAATTGCACACACATTTGTATTTGAGAGATTTTGTGTATCATTATGATAAATCAAGATTGGAAATGAACTCACATATGCACATGGGATTCCTTATAAATCTAACTTTTGTCTTTAAGATACTTTGAAATATTTTTTTGCAAATTGTCTAGAATAATTCATTTTCTTCTTTAAAGTACAGTTGTTTAGTATAAAGACAACTACATACATAATAGAAAAAATCAAAATTTCTTTCAAAACCATACAATCAAAACACACATATATATATATTGTCGACTTTCGTGACGATGGTATAGTTCCAAAACCAAAATTGGAATTTTATGCCTAGCGCAAGTCCTCATCTTCATATTTTCAAAAATTAAAAATCAACCATGCAATAAAACTTTCTTTTTGGATTTCACGATGATGGTATAAGTCTATACCTACATATTCTATGCCTAGCGCAAACCATTGTACCAATTTTTATTCCCCATTTATTTGAAAATCATGAAAACCATATGACTTAAATCATTCTGTTATACAATTATGTTTTTTTAACAAAAAGCATGCACATTATCACTATTTCATGTCATTATGTCAACCTTCAATTTTGCAATGATGGTATAATTCCTAGGGAATTATCCAAAAATTTTATCACACTTAGGAATTTATGCCTAGCAAAAGTCATTTTAAAATATTTTCATGGAAATCTGAAAAACAAATCATCATCATCATCATCATTTGCATCATCACAACAAAGTCTTAAGACAGTCTCTTAAGCACTCTTTTACTTTTAGCAATATTTCTATACTGGGATTAGCTTGACGACCGAGTGAGCGGCGACTCCATGAAATGGTCTATAATAGCGACAATGTCCTTTGAAATTATTGTTAAAAGTCCCTTTTATTTTTTTTATCAAATCATCACATCATAAACAACCAATTTGTTCTATCAGATTATTTCATTTAAATTTTTCAAGCATGACATTTCAACCATAATATTTCCAACAACGTAATTACATGAATCATCAAATCAATCAATCAAAACATTAAAAGCATCATAAAAATACATAAGACACAAGTCATATGATCAAAAATATCTCATCTATATCTGTATCAACCATAATATACATCATATCAAACCCGAATCGGTATGCCACAATCTGTACCTCGGCATACTCAATCCTCTATCAAAAATAATAAATACTATATATCAATCATGTGAAGTGCAATCTGTAGTAGCTAGCCTCGAGAACCCCTCGAGCTCTTAGCCTCATCTCCTCCCCCGCCCTGAGGTGGACGAGGTGGCCCCATCACAGTATGTGTGGTACTGTGAGTCCTATTCATGGATCGGGATGAAGTCCTTGACGACCCAATCCTGATCGGATCCACGATGGTAGCTAACAGTGGTAATATCTCCCCCTCTAGCACCATCCGGTGGTATAGTGTCTGATAAAATGTGATCTGGGCAATAAGTTAAAATGTAAGTTAAAATAAGTTCAATTTTATAACTGATGATATCGTCCACAATTGGATGATATCGTCCCCAATTTGAGCAAATTCGTCTCCAATTTCGCCAGCCGAAATCGTCCCCATTTTGATGAAATCGACCCCATTTCATCGATTTCACCTCTAGACGAAATTGGCGTTATCGAGATGATTTCGGTGAAATCGATACGATTTCATCTCGATGACGTCGACGACCCAGAAACGGTCGTGATGCTCAAAAATCAAGCAAATCTAATCTAAAAAGCATTAAATTCTATAGTAAAGAATTCTAAATTAAGTTTCGATTCTTACCCGTAGCCCGCGTCGGACCTCTATCGATCTGTGTGCTATCTCGACCATTTTGGTTGCAGAGCTCTAAAAACCAAAAAAATGAACAGTAACAATGAATTAGGGTTTTACCCTATTTTTATTCAAAACACAATTAAAAACATTTTAAAAATTTTGCTTTTCCATGTTTTTACCTCAAACGTTTGATTTGGGTAAAAACACAGAGGGGGCACCATAGTAAGTTGTCATACGATTCGACCAAGAATCGTCGCCTAAAAATGGGAATAATTTTTGCTTTCTCGTAGATCAAGAAGAACTCATATTTAACGCATTTTCTTCAAAAAATTCGCTAAAGAGGGGGCAAAATGTAGCACCCTAAAATTGGTGCAGTTAAACCTTAATAATTACAATTACTCTAGTAAATATTCAAATTCAAATTTCAACCTCCAAAACAGCTCCCAAACCGCCGTTTAACCCATTTCCTCCTTTCCCGCACCATTTTTAGAGTTTGTTTTGTTTGTTTGATGATATCGTCTCCGATAAGACGATATCGCCTCAGATCGGATGATTTCGTCTGGCGTAGGACGTCCAAACGATCTCGTCCCAAATTGATTTGTGCATAGTTGGACTCTGTTCCAACGACGTCTCTAATCCGGGCAGAAGCATGTCTACGTCATTAGAGACCTCCCCCATTGGAGATCTCCCAAATTGGGATGATCTCCAACCTCCCAACCTCTATCCTAAGCCTATTTAATTCTAGGCCCTCCCCTTAGCATCCCCCTAGCTGAAATTCCCTGTAACTCGAATCCTACACGCACTAGACCATCTTAAATCACTGTTTGCATTCACATTTTTTCAATTTTGTTTGCAGGAACTTCATTGTTTTTCAACCGGAGCAAGCTCAGTCTGTCTCAGACGATCTCGTACAATCTCGGACGATCTCGACCCAATTCGAGACGATTTCGACTGTAGTTCACATTGGGGGCAATCAGTGCCCAGAGTTTGCATTTCTTCATCCTTTTTTCGCTGCATTATTTTGCATTTAGTTAATTCTATGGTTATTCTTTATTATTCTGCATCTTGGAGTTCACCCATGTAGCTTTAATGCATAATAAAAGCATAAATTGTCATTAGATCATTATAATGCATTCGTGTTTTTGCTTATTATCATAATTTTAATATTGCTATTGTCATTCTGCATCATTGCCATCTATTGTCATAGTTGCATTCTTTGTATTTTGCATCTGTTTTTCTGTTTGCAGGTCTCTGACGAATTCGTCAGATCTCAGACAATCTTGTTAGATAGGAGATGATCCTGTCGAATTCCAGACGATCCTGACTGCTTCAAAAATTAGAACCTCCATCAGATATCCGGATCAGGTATGGTTCTTTAATCTAGCTTATTTTCCCTATTTTTTGTTCTAATCTGTTTCTGCATTCATTTAGTCTACTTTTTCATAATAAAACAACTTATATTCATCTGGCCAAACCTAGGACTTGGATGATTAAGGCTAAAACTAAACACATAAAACACATTCCCAACCTAGGCGTGGAAACTGCCATTAAACGTTTCCTGGTGAACCCACCATCCGTCGAAAAATCACCATAATACACCTCCCCCGAGATGCGGGACCTTCGCAAGGCCTCTCAGTCCGAGGTACCGCACCATCCTTTTCACATCCCCCTTTCGGGCACGGATCCTATAGCCTGAAGGTAAGGGTGTGAAAAATTTGGAGCGATACAATGTGTACCACTATGAGAAATTATTTCTCTGTTATCATGTAATTGAGCTCAACCCCTACTAAATTATTACTAATATAATAAATGGCATAGAATTTTTCACCATCCTTCTACTCGAGAACCACCCCAATTGTATTATTGGATGCATCACAATATATGTGAAATAGGACTGCCCAATTTAGGCCTTGCAACACTAGGGTAGAAATTAGCTTTTCCTTTAGCGTCTAAAATTCTTGCTCATAGTCCTCCATCCAGATGAATTCTACATCCTTCGTTAGTAGGTTGTGCAGTGGTTTGGCAATCTTTCTGAAATCGACTGAATTACCTATAGTACCCGATAGATCCAAGAAAACTCCTCACTTCCCTCTACATTTTTGGGCTAGGTAGATCTTTAATCACCTCTATATTCTTTTGATCTACTTTAATACCTTATGCTGAGAAATGATGTCCCAAAACTATGCCCTCATGCATCATCATAAAATATTTCTCATTGCCAAGGGATAAATTATTTTCTTTGCATCTCTGGAGCACATGTTCCAAATTCATTGTTGCCTCTTCAAAATTTTCTCTGTAAATGGTGAAGTCGTCCATATATACCTTTACTTCCTCCACCATCATATCCAAAAATATGATCAAAATCACCCTTTGGAAGGTGGCTGGTGCGTTGCACAACCCGAAGGGCCGTATTATATAGGTAAACATTCCCCATGGGTAGGTAAACGTTGTCTTGTCCTGGTCTTCTTCCCCGATCTAGATTTGGTTGTACCCACTGAATTGGTCCATAAAGTAAAAGCATTTCCTCTTGGACAGTGTGTCCAACACCTAATCAATGAAGAGAAGTAGGAAGTGATATTTTTGTCACTTTATTCAGTTATTTGTAGTCAACATAGATCCACCATTTCCTATTTTTCTTGGGAACCACCATAAGTGGTGACACTCACTCATTGTTAAAAATTGGATAGATGAACTCTATCGACAAGAGCTTTTGTAGATCAGCCTTGATGATTTGTTTCATGGTCAAGTTCATCCTTCTTTGTAGCTATCTAACTGGGATCACCTGCTCTTCAAGGTATATATGATGGGTGTAGATCTCTGGTATGATTCCCTTCATATCCAAATAATCCCAAGTGAATGCTTACTAGTGCATAGCTAGGACCTCCTTCAACTCTATCAGTTGTGTGGGGCTCAACCCATTGTTGACGTTCAATATCTTGCTAGGCTCAATGTCAATTTGCCTAGTGTGGTGGTCCTGAGCACTAACCAATGGTGACTCAAGAGCTGAGAGGGAGGATTCCCCTTGAAGGAATTATGACACCGTCTTCATCGACTTCTTCTTCCATCTCTATTAATGCCATCACCAACTAGAGCATGGACAATGAATCATCATTCTGCTTGGTTATCGTGGGTTCACCCAATGTGTCCACAAACTGAATAAGGGGAGAGATTGTCAATATATTGATGTTTTTTCATTCAAAATAGTCATCAGTCCATCACAAAAATTGATGTAGGCATCAACAATGGCTAACCATGGTCTCCCCAAGATGAGTGGGTAACCACCCAGTCCCATTTTTTATTATAGCATCAGGAAGTCTACCAGGTATTCCCATGCATCAACTATTACGATAATGTCCTCGAGCATCCCTTCTGGTACTATGATTGATCGGTCATCCAACTACAACATCATCTTGGTGGGTTTCAAGTTCATAAGTTTCAGCTTCTGCATGGTCTCCTACGACATCACGTTGATGATTGAAACTAGGTCAACTAAGGTGATCGCCAGTGAATACCCTCCTATTTTTACTGTCAACATTGGGCTCCTTGGGTTTGCATATTTGGGATGATATGCATTCCCCATCATAAAATAAGCCAACATTCCCATGATATTGATGTTTTATGCTGCTTTACATCCTAGTTTCCTCAGACATAACTTTTTTATCGCCTTGGTGTATATAGACACATCTCGAATGGCTTGAAATAATGGGATAGTGACCGTAAGGTTCCTCAGGCTAGAGAGGATATCAAATTCTGGCTATGTCAACTTCCTCTGCTCCTACAACTATTTAGAGAATGGAGAATATATTTTATCAACAACATTCTCTACCTCCACCTCTTATATCATAGGAAAATCTCCTACGTTTTCCTCTTCTACCAGGAGAGGTGCTTCTACTCCTAGTTGCTTTCTTGATCTAAGTTGAATAGGATTACAACTAATATGATACATCAGATAAATATTTCCTTCTACTTGGTACGCTAGCTGGTTTACCTTATTATTTGAGTTCATCATCGGATGTGCTGGTAACTACGCAGGTCTCACCACAGGTAGGGTCGGTAAGCCTTGTTGAGGTGGAACCTATGCTATGTTTTATGAAGTGGAGTTCCATAGAATGTGGTTCCTCCACTGATACCCAGGGTTTTGATATGGCATCCATGGTTGCTGATTGGGAAATGTAGCTCCTAGAGGCACATTTCTCCAAGGTGGTAGTCCCCACCATCCCATATTGGGTGGTTGCAGCTATCCTTGTGGCATATATGGTCCTCCTCCATAGGGTAGAATTCCCGTTGGCATGTTCCTCATAGGGGGTTGCTACCAATTTCTTTGATTGCCAATGAAATAGGCTTCAATTACGTCAGCCTCATCCTTGGCATTGGGCAGCTATGGGCATAGTTGAGTTTTGTGGTTCTATTGGCAAACTGCACATAATATGACCTTGTTCTCTGGGCATGCATTCCTAGCATGTTTTCCTCTATATTTTGGACAAAAATAGGTCAACATTGTGTCGTTCTCTTGTTTCTTATTCTCTAGCAAGAGTGTATCCAACTGAAGTGCTAGAGAGGATAGAATTTCACTCTTTAAATCTTCCAACATGTTGCCTATCTCTATTTTTGTGACCAATGAAGTCACCTTCATAGTCCTAGGAGCCGGTTTGCCTCTCCTCTGTGAGTAATTCTGACATAGTTGTCGAATATCTTCCATGGCGTGTTGGTAAACATATCCTCCTAAAATCATGTTTAGCACTTCTAGGGACTCATTTTTGAGTCCTATCAAAAAAATGCTCTTGAGAGACTTATCTCCTGGCTTTGCGTGAGATCACTGCAAGTTGAAATTGAACCTCTCCCAGTATTCTTCCAAGGACTCATACTCCTTTTGTGTCATGCTGAGGACTTCCTCCCTAAAATCCCATGCTCTACCGAAGTCCTGGTACTGTTCTAGAAAGAGCTTCCTCATTTATTCCCATGTGGTGATCTACTTGTTTCCCAATTTGATAAACCATCATAGAGCTAAGTCGTATAATGTTGACAAGAGTTTCAGCCTCTAAGTGTCTTATTTATAGTTGACAGACCTGCATAACACATCAAATTTAAAAAAATAGGTCAGGGTCTTCGGTTGGGTATCCCTTGAAGGTAGGAATATGGGTAGGGGATATTTTATTCATTTTGGTTTCCCCTACTCCTTCCTCTATCGGGAAGCTAAACCCGGATGAGACTTCTTTGGCCATTTTTTCAAGAAATGTGGTCTTTAATGAAGCTTCTATGTCCTTTTGGTCACTCAAGAATTTTTGTATTAGAGCCTCTAATTTAGCTTGTGTTACAGTCTGATCCTCTATAGATTTCCATAGTAGGGCTTCCTCCGAGGGTGTTATTTTAAACAATGGGTTTAGAATGATTCGTTCTTTCCCAAGTCAATGAGACGAGGAGGCAATTTGCATGAAGTGAGGATGCTCACTCCAGTGGAATGCTGGAGATGAGTTAGGATAATCTAATTCAAATCCTAGGTCATCAGCTGACTCAAACTTTTTTATGGGCTCTATATTATAAAACAACCATTGGGTCCTCTTTTTCTTGGCAGAATCATACAAGGTCAAGCAAAAGGTTTTTAAGGGGTAATGTAATCAGTCTACTAGTGATGCTTCCTTGGAAATGACACCAAAATATTGGGTGCCAAACACTATTTAAATCTACCCAGGTGTTGTAGGTGAGTTGGAGAGGAGAGGGCAATCCTCCAAGGGAGGTTCTAGGTTCAAATCTCCACCCTACCAAAAAAGTTGAATTGGGTATCCAAAATCCAATTGATAATGTTGGTGCGGGCAGGCCGGGTGCGACTCTGAGGTGACTTTGATGGTGTAGAACCTCATGTTCATGGTCTCTCAAACCAAGGCAGCCCTGCAAGGGGTTTTTAGCTTGAAAAAAAAAAACACTATTTAAAATTTTCCTAAATTTTTCATAGCACTCGCATTTAAATTATCAACCCGGGAGCTCGTAGACTTTCGAAGTGCCACGATTGAGACCACTCACATTACCACTTTTGAGATGAATCCATTAACTACCATTGGGGGGTTTTTATAAAACATCAGTTGATTCATCCACACCAAGAAGTCTTAAATACAAATGAAATGCATAGAAGTAAATATACCACACTGAAAGCAATAACACACTTATGTAAAAAGAATACAGCTCTAAAATAATTAAATTAATCTAGGAATTAAAACATACTACCACACGCAATTGAATACATGAAAAATAACTAAGAATTAGGGGAGGAATATTGGCTTGGAGTGGGCTCAAGCTCCAGAAGATCCCACCCGACAAAGCACACAGATAACTCGTTGATAAATAATGCTAAAACTTTTCATTAACAGTGCAATGAAATATTACATGCGATAATGTTCTCTAAATTTTTCCTCCCCTACTACAGATAAGTCCGTGTGTTTATATACCACACACAGGAATTCCTATTGCAGTTATGTTATAATATGCATCCTAGTTATTGTTGGCAATTTTGGGTACCTTGGGTACATTGCATTTGCTCAAGTGTTTAAGTTGTCATTGATGTCAAGAAGCTTTCGAAGGAATTTGATGAAGGAATTTGATTTGATGTCAAATACTTTGTTTTGATGAAGGTTACGGCATGACAGTTTCAAAGGTCTCTGGCAAACTCCAAGCTGACAGGTTCGAAAGAAAAGTGTAAGTTGGAAAAATGAGTAAGTTTGAAAAAGTGTCGCGATATCGCGACATGTCGCATTTTCGCGACCTAGGTAGGAGAGAGAAAGCTTTTTGGAAAAGTGTCGCGATATCGCGACATGTCGCGACAATGTCACGATTTCGCGACATATAGAGGAGAGAGAATGTTCGGAGTCAAAAATGTCACGATTTCGTGACATATTGCAAAGAAGATTGTACGGACGAAAAAGTGTCACGATTTCGCGACATGTTGCAGGAGAGGAAGTCCGAAAGAAAAAGTGTCACGATTTCGCGACATGTTGCCGGAGAGGGAGTCCGAAAGAAAAAGTGTCACGATTTCGTGACATGTTGCAGGAGAGGGAGTCCGAAAGGAAAAGTGTCACGATTTCGTGACATGTTGCAGGAGAAGGAGTCCAAAAGGAAAAGTGTCACGATTTCGTGACATAATGCAGAAGAGAGAGTCCAGAATGTGAGTTGTCACGATTTCGTGACAAGTTCGAAGAGAGAGAAAGTAGCAAGATAAAGTGTCACGATTTCGTGACATGCTACAGAAGTCAAAGTGAGAACTGTCATGATTTCATGACATGCTGCAAAACTCGAAGTGAGAACTGTCACGATTTCGTGACATGCAGCAAAGGGAAGAGTCAAAAATGAGAACTGTCATGATTTCGTGATAGGGTGCAAAGAAGACGTACGAAAGCTGAAAGCGTCACGATTTCATGACAGGCTGCAAAGAAATCGTACGGATGCAGGAAGTGTCATGATTTCATGACAGGTTGAGATGGCAGCATTCAGTTGGAGAAAGTGTCACGATTTCATGATAGAAACTGGAAGCAGGTCTTTTATAGGAGAAATGTCATGATTTCATGACAAAAGTAGAGAGGAAGGCCATGAAGACAGAAGGGTCACGATTTCATGATAGAATTGAAGATGACTCAACAAAGGTAGAAGTGTCACATTTTCATGACAAAAGCAGAGAAGAAGGCCATGAAGACAAAAGGGTCACGATTTCATGACAGAATTGAAGATGACGTCAGCAGAGGCAGAAGTGTCATGATTTCATGACAAAAGCAGAGAAGAAGGCCATGAAGATAGAAGGGTCACGATTTCATGACAGAAGTGAAGATGACATCAGCAGAAGCAGAAAGTGTCGTGATATCATGACAAAAGCCATAAGATTGTGTACGGTTGCAAAGATGTCATGATATCGTGACATGTTGTAGTTTCACGAGAAAAGCTACAGAACCACAGAGGCGGTTGAAGCCGATAGAGTTAAATTTGAGCCAACGTAGTTTAGGGTTTTGCAGCCGACGTAGTTTAAGGGTAACAGCCGACTAAGACCAAGGTTTAAATCTTGAATGTGTTAGTATAAAAGGAGGGTTGTTTGGAGAGTTAAGGTATCGATTTTTAAGTGTGCATTCGAAGTGTGACATTCACAGATAGAGTGCGGGGAGAAGTTCGATCGCCAAGAAGTAGAGTGCAAAATTTGATAGCAGTGTACAGAGTGCATTTCATCGAATCTTCTAAGTGAGTGAGATTGCAAGGAAGCAGAGTGCGCGAAGACTATGCGGCTATGATTGCGTAGAGGTGCAAAGGTCGAAGTTTGATCAAGTGCAGCTGTGCTTGCACAAAAAGAGTGAAGGACTATGTTTTTGTGTAGACCAGAGAAAGAGGACAAGGACATTTGTGCCAGACCGAAGGACTGTGTTTGGTGCAGATCAGAGAAAGAGATCGAGGACATTTGTGCTAGACCGAAGGACTGTGTTTAGTGCAATTTCGAGGACCAGCTTTGGAGGTGATAGAGTTGAGGACAGAGGTCTCCAGCTAGAGCAGGGAAGACAGGTGTCTTCTATGGATAGAGTTCCATTTGCTAAGGGCAGAGGAGGCAGAGGTCTTCTAGAGGATCACCAGCCAGAACAGAGCTAGGGGATTGGTGTCTCCTTTGGGTTGGTGCCCATAAACATTGTAATCGGGAAAGGTATTCCCAGAATTTGATTTGATAAAATTTAGTGAAAGATTTTATCCGTGGAGTAGCCCGCATTGGGTGAACCACGTAAATTGTTGTGTCTCTATTGTGGATGGTGTTTTGTGCATTGCTTTGATTATTGCTATTGATACTGCTTTCTATACACTGCATAATATTGAATTGAAAGTTGAATTGAAGGAAAAAGTAAAAAGTGGTCTTATACTGTTCACCCCCCTCTCAGTATAAGCTTGTGTTCTTCAATTGGTATCAGAGCGGGTGCCTTCGAAAAGTTTAACAACTTGAAGGAAAAGCTAGCAAAGAACACAATGGATTATTCAAGTGGCAATGCAGCACCTATTCTTGATGGATCAGATTTTGGTCTTTGGAGTGCAAGGATGAAGGTTCATCTAATGGCACTTGGGAATGAGGTTTGGGAAGTGATTGAAGATGGGTACACTATTCCTGTAAATGGTCCATATACTAAAGAAGATAGGCTCCTACATCACAACAATTCAAAAGCAATGAATGCAATCCTGAAAGGTTTACAGAAAGCAGATCTCACCAAAGTAATTCACTGCAAGACAGCTAGTGAAATGTGGAAACAGCTGCAGGTGGTTCATACAGGTGATGCAAATGTCAGAAAGGCCAAGTTGAGACATTTCAAAGGTATGTTTGAACAACTCAAGATGAATGATGATGAAAATATTAGTGACTACATGCTTCGTATGGATGAGGTTGTTAACTCCATGAAAGACTTAGGACTTGAGCTTGCTGAAAATGATGTTTGTGATAAGATTTTAAGATCTCTTCCTAATAGATTTAGTGAAAATATTTCTGCTATTGAGGAAGCTAAAGATTTGGATAAACTAAAAAAGGATGAGCTTCATAGCATTCTTGCAGCATTTGAGTTGAGAACTCAGGTAAAGGTTGACGTCAAGAAAGAAGCAGCTTTCAAAGCTACCAAGAAATCCAAGGGTAAACAACTTCAAGAGAGTGATGAGTCTTCTAGTGATGAAGAGGCATATTACAACAAGAAAGGCAAGTTCTCTAGAAAGCACAAAAGCATGAAAAATATAAGATGTTTCAATTGTGGAAAGTTTGGTCATTATGCTACTGACTGTACTGTTTCCAAGAATGAAAGTGATGAAGAGAAACAGGATTCTAAGAGCAAGGATTCTGAAAAGCACAAGCATCACAGAAAGAACAAAGATGAGCACAACAATCAAGGAAAGAGGTATTCTCACAAGCACAAGAAGAGTTTCTACCTGGACAAAGCAAGTAAGTGTTCGAGTAGTGATAGTGAAAGTTCTTCGAGTGATGATGAAAATGAGATGTTTATTTCAGAAAAAGAGGAAGAACCGAAACATAGATTCATTATCATGAAATGCCTTAGATGTGGAAATTTTGGTCACCTTGAGGATGATTGTACAAATAGTGATTTGGTTTCCAAGTATGTATGAGGATGCTTCAGAAAACTATAAGGAAGATGCATGTATGGTTTTTGAAAAAGGTAGCACCTCTAGTGATAAGAAATTTGAAAAAGGCTTTGATGATTCGAAAGCAAACAAATAAAGGATCTTGAAAGTGAACTTATTAATGCTCTTAGTGCTTTGAAAAAGGAAAGAAAGAAGAATGCTAAACTCAAGGATAAGTTAGATGAATGTTGTATAGAGAGAGATGATCTTATAGAAAGTCTTGATTTTTCTATGGCTAAGACACAAGAACTCAAGGATGAGCTGGAATCGAAGGTTCTTGAGTATAGTGAGTTAGAACAGAAAATGGCTTCTTTGAAAGAGGAAACCAAAGAGTACAAGGATAAGCTGTACAGGTTTCAAGACAGCTCCAAAAAGGTTAAATCACTCATCAAAGATCAAAGAAAACCAACAGATAAAACAGGTCTTGGTTTTGTCAAACCGCAAGTTGGAGAGTCTAGTAAGAGACTCCAAAAGGAAGAGAGTTCTGATGAGGAAAGTTTTTCAGATCTTGAGTCCATGACTGATAGATGCGCAGAAATAGAAAATAGAATTCAGAATGAGAAGAAAAAATTTTCGGGACCCAAGAGGTCGAATAAAGGAAAATTTCACGACAGATGTTTTGCGTGTCATAGGTTTGGTCACATGGCTGCACATTGCATGACTCAAGTAAAGACAGTAAATGACAAAATCAGAAGTGCCAGTTTCTTTCGAGGGTATTGCTACTCTTGTCAACAGTTCGGGCACAAGGCAGTCTATTGCGAGATAAATAACAGGCTCGGCCAGAACAGGATTAATCAGAACAGGTTTGGGCAGAACTGGCGGATTCAAAGAACAGGTATGCCTAAAAGAAATAACATTGTTACTTGTTATAAGTGCAACAATGGAGGTCACACAACTAGACAGTGTAGAGCTGATCTTCCAAGGTACAGGAACAGGAACAGTGGTATGAACAAGTCCAAGGATCAAGGCATGAACAAAAATAGGGATGAGAACAAGAACAAGAACAAGAATAGTAACAAGAACAAGAAAATGGACAATGAGTTCAAGAGAAGGCCTGGCAAGGAAGTTATAGACACTGATGATGATCAGTGCCTAATGGGAGTTTTACTCCCACCCCAGAATTAATCACCTCATCAGGAGGTGGGGGAGGGACTAAGCTAAGAGGCTAATTCTTAGTCCCGAGCCCCAAAGGTGGCCCTTTGCCATTGATGACAAAGGGGGAGAGATATGAGTAAGGGGGAGAGCTTCAAGTGAAGAGGAAAGCTTCAAGTCAGGGGGAGAAAAACTTCAAAAGACGTTGGTCAGTTGTTAGCTCAGTTTGTTTCAGCTTTTGCTCTTGAGAAGCATTTTCAATAAAGGTTTGCCATCAATGACAAAGGGGGAGATTGTTGGCAATTTTGGGTACCTTGGGTACATTGCATTTGCTCAAGTGTTTAAGTTGTCATTGATGTCAAGAAGCTTTCGAAGGAATTTGATTTGATGTCAAATACTTTGTTTTGATGAAGGTTACGGCATGACAGTTTCAAAGGTCTCTGGCAAACTCCAAGCTGACAGGTTCGAAAGAAAAGTGTAAGTTGGAAAAATGAGTAAGTTTGAAAAAGTGTCGCGATATCGCGACATGTCGCATTTTCGCGACTCATAGAGGAGAGAGAATGTTTGGAGTCAGAAATGTCGCGATTTCATGACATATTGCAAAGAAGATTGTCAGACAATGTCGCGATTTCGAGACATGTTAAGAGATCGATTTCGTGACATATTGAGAGGAAGTCCAAAGAAAAAGTGTCACGATTTCATGACATGTTGAAGGAGAGGAAGTCCGAAAGAAAAAGTGTCACGATTTCGTGACATGTTGCCAGAGAGGGAGTCCGAAAGAAAAAGTGTCACGATTTCGTGACATGTTGCAGGAGAGGGAGTCCGAAAGGAAAAGTGTCACGATTTCGTGACATGTTGCAGGAGAAGGAGTCCAAAAGGAAAAGTGTCATGATTTCGTGACATAATGCAGAAGAGAGAGTCCGAAATGTGAGTTGTCATGATTTCATGACAAGTTCGAAGAGAGAGAAAGTAGCAAGATAAAGTGTCACGATTTCGTGACATGCTACAGAAGTCAAAGTGAGAACTGTCATGATTTCATGACATGCTGCAAAACTCGAAGTGAGAACTGTCATGATTTCATGACATGCAGCAAAGGGAAGAGTCAAAAATGAGAACTGTCATGATTTCATGACAGGGTGCAAAGAAGACGTACGAAAGCTGAAAGCGTCATGATTTCATGACAGGCTGCAAAGAAATCGTACGGATGTAGGAAGTGTCACGATTTCATGACAGGTTGAGATGGCAACATTCAGTTGGAGAAAGTGTCATGATTTCATGACAGAAACTAGAAGCAGGTCTTTTATAGGAGAAATGTCATGATTTCATGACAAAAGCAGAGAGGAAGGCCATGAAGACAGAAGGGTCATGATTTCATAATTGAAGATGACGTCGAGATGTCAATTTTCATGACAAAAGTAGAGAAGAAGGCCATGAAGACAGAAGGGTCACGATTTCATGATAGAATTGAAGATGACGTCAGCAGAGGCAGAAGTGTCATGATTTCATGACAAAAGTAGAGAAGAAGGCCATGAAGACAGAAGGGTCACGATTTCATGACAGAAGTGAAGATGACGTCAGCAGCAGAAAGTGTCACGATATCATGACAAAAGCCATAAGATTGTGTACGGTTGCAAAGATGTCATGATATCATGACATGTTGTAGTTTCACGAGAAAAGCTATAGAACCACAGAGGCGGTTGAAGCCGACAGAGTTAAATTTGAGCCGACGCAGTTTAGGGTTTTGCAGTCGACGTAGTTTAAGGGTAATAGCCGACTAAGACCAAGGTTTAAATCTTGAATGTGTTAGTATAAAAGGAGGGCTGTTTGGAGAGTTAAGGCATCGATTTTTAAGTGTGCATTCGAAGTGCGACATTCACGAGATAGAGTGCGGGGAGAAGTTCGATCGCCAAGAAGCAGAGTGCAAAATTCGATAGCAGTGTATAGAGTGCATTTCATCGAATCTTCTAAGTGAGTGAGATTGCAAGGAAGCAGAGTGCGCGAAGACTATGCGGCTGTGATTGCGCAGAGGTGCAAAGGTCGAAGTTTGATCAAGTGCAGCTGTGCTTGCGCAAAAAGAGCGAAGGACTATGTTTTTGTGCAGACCAGAGAAAGAGGACAAGGACATTTGTGCCGGACCGAAGGACTGTGTTTGGTGCAGATCTAGAGAAAGAGATCGAGGACATTTGTGCTAGACCGAAGGACTGTGTTTAGTGCAATTTCGAGGACCAGCTTTGGAGGTGATAGAGTTGAGGACAGAGGTCTCCAACCAGAGCAGGGAAGACAGGTGTCTTCTATGGATAGAGTTCCATTTGCTAAGGGCAGAGGAGGCAGAGGTCTTCTAGAGGATCACCAGCCATAACAGAGCTAGGGGATTGGTGTCTCCTTTGGGTTGGTGCCCATAAACATTGTAATCGGGAAAGGTATTCCCAGAATTTGATTTGATAAAATTTAGTGAAATATTTTATCCGTGGAGTAGCCCGCATTGGGTGAACCACGTAAATTGTTGTGTCTCTATTGTGGATGGTGTTTTGTGCATTGCTTTGATTACTGCTATTGATACTGCTTTCTATACACTGCATAATATTGAATTGAAAGTTGAATTGAAGGAAAAAGTAAAAAGCGGTCTTATACTGTTCACCCCCCCTCTCAGTATAAGCTTGTGTTCTTTAGTTATAGTCTAAACTAGGATAGTTCAGTTACTATAGTTGGTGCACGATGATCAACTCTTCGTCATTTCCTTGCAATCGATCGATTACGCTTCTGCTTCATGACTGGTTGTGCATTCATCCATCCTAGCTAGGACATCTTATTCATCAGTATTTTCCCACAGATGATGTGGAATGGTGGTCAATGGGGTCCCTCTTCAGCTGCTTGGTCAACACACATAATTCATGCATCTGCCTGAGTAAGGCGCCTTCCTCAGTAAGGAGTCTACTTGAGTAAGGCACCTACCTCAGTAAGGCACCTACTTTAGTAAGGTGCCTACTTTAGTAAGGCACCTACTTCAGTAAGGCACCTATGTCAGTAAGGTGCCTACTTTTGTATGCCTTCATTTGATTGAGCGAAACTGTGCCAGGTCCATGTAGGACCTCAACTGAGCAAAAGATGACAAAATTGGACGAATAATTACACAAAACACACTTTATGCATGGATTAGATAATACACATGTTTTCATTAAATAAATACATAATGTTTGATAAAAATATACAACTCATGATATTTTGTCGTGCAAAAACCGTTAGTACATATACAAAAATATGAGCATATCTGGTGCTCATCATTACTATCCAAGGAATGGATATGGAAGCTATGAAAATGATGACTATCTAACAATGGACTACATGTACGTAAATGTGCCTAAGGATAAAAAATATTCAATTTAGAGAATGAGCTATCCTATAATTACCTCCTACATAAACTAGAAGAAGAAAAATGTAGTAAACTAGTAAGAATTCCTAGAATACATCGATGATGATGAGCATCAAGAATACAACCAAGACCTAGGGGTAGAAATGATAATTGAAGTACTACAAGATGACAATTATGTAGAAATCAAGTATGAAAAATAAATTTAGAAAACTACCTAATAATAGAAACTCCTCCCAAGTTCCCTATATTGACAAGCCATAGAGTAGAAAAGACATGGACAATGTACTTTGATGACACCAAAACTAGGAATGGAGTGGGTGCTAGAGTACATTTTGTTGATC
Organism: Wollemia nobilis; assembly: GCA_028583015.1. NCBI lineage: Eukaryota > Viridiplantae > Streptophyta > Pinopsida > Araucariales > Araucariaceae > Wollemia > Wollemia nobilis. The sequence continues at coordinate 4,489,703 of JAQPPZ010001870.1, forward strand.
CTCAAGGGGTATAGGTTTATTATTCTTATAGCTTTTTATTTAATTGCATGAACAATATGGATTAATTATGAAGCACTCTATATTAATATAGGAAAAGTGGTGAATATGGGAATCAAAGACCTAAGAATTTATGGTGACTCTAAACTAATAGTAAATCAGGTCAATTACCAGAGCACCACAAAGAATAAATATTTAAAGTGCTATAAGCATTAAGTTTGGTATTTTCTTGAAATATTCAACTCTTATGAAATCAAAGCTATACCCAAAGAGCTAAATACAAAAGTAGATGGTTTGGTAGGTATGATGGCATGCTTTGATGCTACAAATGATGTAGGATAAACCAAAGGACTTAGAGGCCATTTTTAGGGAAATGGTTCTAGATAACTATGATCACTAGCAGGTATTCAATAATTATAAGTATATTAGATACTTCCTTATCATATAGGTCCAATATTATAAAGAGTAGAATGCATATGGGAATGATATCAAGAATGGAGTCATATAGTTGAAGTCAAACTAGCTTCCCAAAGGACTAAATACACTAGAAATATTATTTAAACCATATGATAGCTCAAGGAAAAATAGTCTCAAGGTGAATCCCTCCACATATCACCCAATCAAGATAGATGAAAAAAATATTATTTCTTGGGAAAGGTTATACTTAGGAAGAATAGGATGTTTTAAGATAACTCCATGATAAATACATAGATATAATTGTTTGGTCATATGAAGATATAAAGGTTTATGACTACAATGTTATAGAGCATACCATCAAGCTAGAGCCTAATGTTATGCCTTTACAAAAAAATAAGAGTCTATTAAACCTTAATATAGAGGTCATAATGAAGAAAAAGTTGTTAAATCTCTTATAGGATCAAATTATATTCCTTGTTAAGCATTCTATATAGGTCATTAATCTGGTCTAGATATACAAGAAGTGATGTGGATATAAGGTTATACATTGATTCTAGAAACAAGAATAGGAAATTATTAAAGTATAACCTATCCATTTATTTTCATTGATTAAATATTTATAAGGTGGCAGTCTCATAGATACTATCACTTTTAGATGGTTTCTTTGGATATAATCATATTTAGGTTAAGGATGACGGCCACCGTAAAATAGCCTTCACCACCAAGTGGGGGAATTTTATGTATTAAAAGATACCTTCGATCTATCTAATATTGGAGTGCATTTCTAAATATCTATGGATATAACTAGGGTTGTGCGTAAGGTATCGGCCCCAAAATGTATTTATAAAAATTTGGTGAATCTGTTTTGAAATCCAGGTGAATAGTGTCCAAACGCATGTAGAAGGTTCACTATTATTAGGGGTAATGTTAGAAATTTAAACTTAAAATGGTCAAATTATTATAAAATTGGGACGAATTGACCCAAAAATATTTGGCTAATGACCTTGGTCAAGGGTCCCAAATATTAGCCAATTCCAAACTTTAAAATCCTAATTTTAGCCAATTTGGCTATAAATAGCCGCTATGCATAACCCTGGATATAACTCTTTTGGGACTTGTAGGTGAGATCATCCTTATATATCTTGATGATTTAATAGTCTTATCCAAAAGCAAAAACAAACACATCGAACATCTAGACTTGGTCTTCCAAAGATACTAGAACTTTTGTATTTCTCTAAACCCTAAGAAATCTATCTTCATGGACCAAAAAAGAAAATTTTTAGGTCATGTTGGAGATTTTTCTTGCATCCTTGGGATAATTTTTCACACTAAAATAAAAACCAATTGCCAACGAGCAATTACAGGCTCTGGTTGACCTACCTCTTTAACCTAGGAATAGAGTTTTACATATTTTCTATACAGACAAGGTATGGTAAGGAAACCCTTGAGGTGAACTTAAAGTTTTAATGTTTTATGTTCATGCTATTCCATATTTTTAATGCTAAGTTAAAGTTTTATAAAATTGACCAAGCTTAATCAATAACAGTTCAATTATACCTTATGTATGACCGATGCTTTAATCCTTTGGGCTATTATAGCAAGATTTAATAAGAACTCATTGTAATAGAAAGAACATGAAAAATAAAGAATTGGTGCAATTACTTTCATTCGAATATCATAATAAAAATAATAGTGAACAAATGAAATAAACGTTCATTATACGTTTGAATAATGTAACCCATAATGAAGACACACACAAGACTGATTACAAAGATATGATATGAAAGAAGCCTAAAATTATATTAATATTAGAATTGATTACATGAAGAGTTGGCTTGAATTCACCATTTAACTCTTAGAAATATTAATACAATAAAAATCCTCACTCAAATAATATAAGAAGGAATTTTCACTCTCCTGTTCCAATCTGGTAACAATTGAGTCTCTAGACTTCTAGGTCAATATTCTAGAAATAATCTTAGCTTCTTGGACACTTTCCTATCAGAACCTGCACAAAAATGGGAAGAATGAGGGATGGAAAAAGAATAAGAACACCAAGGGAATACAATAGCAAAGAACAGGGCACTCAAGTATACCTCTTAGCAAAAATATGCTATACAAAAAGCTTGATGATTTTTCTAGCTGTGGACATCCTTTGTATAACTACGGTGGCTCTGTAACTGTCAAAATTGCTCGAATATGGATCTTCCACTTGGTGTCATCTCCTACCATATTATTGACTGGGTGTATTACAACTTGTTATTAGCTATCTCAAAATTATAATTAACCCTTAATATATCAAAATTGGTCTAGCTATCATCCACCTGGTTTTCACTGCTCAACTCTGCCATGTGATCTCTTTTCTTGATTTTCTCTACTTGTCCTAAAGTGAGATCCTTCTTAACCGAGTGTAGCTAGGTTTAATTTTAAACTATTTTATGATATTTCCTTTGATTATTACCACCTACATAGGAAGATAGTGTTATTAGGACTTAATGTTTCATGACTTATCATTTTTATCTTCAGACTAAAAATACCACTAAAATTGACCACGTCGCCTAAGAGCCGATGCATTATTTAACAAAAAGAAGATTTAAATGGTACTCCAAGAAAAAATCAATGGGTCTTATACAAAAAATTGATAAGTTGCATCCTCATGAGAGGACACAAGGCAACAAAAACTACTATGTTGGGAGGTGGAGGTAGAAAAAAATAGGGAATTGGAAGTACACAAATTAAGAAAATCGCTAACATGGTACTCCCATAACTATATTCCGTTGGGGTGACACCTCCATAACTATATTCCATCGAGATGCAATGATATTTTCAAGGTGACCATCTATTTGGTTTATGTCTCTGGATTTTGCTTCCACTAGCGAATGTGAGCTCCTTGAATCGTCCAAATATTCTTCTGCAACTTCCCACTAGCACACTTTGATCTATATTTGTCATCCAAAATTTTACTTTTATTTTAGAATGGGTGTATTCTCATATAAAAGGATGAGTTGTGGGGGACTATTTTATCAGCTGATGAGCATTGAGTCAGGTTTATTTGATTTGAGGATGATTTAGTTTGCTTTGAACTGGTGATATTGCATCAACTCAATTCTCCATTTGTGTCATTTGGCTTATGGATTATCCTTAGTTTGTTCAGTTCATGATGATACACTCTATTTCACTAGCTTCATCTGTGTGACATACAAATTCCTTTGGTTCTAACTCACCCTGATTTTGGGTTCTCTCATGATTATGCATGATTGTTTTGGATTTATTGCATTCGATATAGTCATCATTGTGTTTACTTTACTTATCTTGCCACCTCACTCTTTATAGTGGACCAACCTGTTGTGGATTTATTTGCCTTTTCAGTGAGTTTGCATAATTTGACCATCAAATTAAACATCTGTTTGGATTTAAATCACTCGATTAGCTTATGTTTTATTAACACATGTGCCTAGATGGATCTAAAGTAGATTTTGTGTGTCTGCAACTCCTTGATTGGCCTCTAGTTATGTTAGTGAGTTCATCATTTATTCAAATACCCTATTGGCTTTTCTTGAACAGGGATCCACAAGATCTCGCTTTTAATGTAGTGTCATTATGAGTGTGTTATCAATCGATTAATATTCATCATTGGTTTTATGCCATGCAGGCATATATGATCATTAATAATTGATCAATCAATTAGGTTTTAACTTATCTTTACTCATGAAGATTTTTGACTAATAGTCTCTTTGTTGTTATATGCAAATCGGCTGAGGCCTTTCATTCGTTGATTGGGGATCGATCAATTATTCATCATCATTCACTAGTTTTTAGACGATGATTCTTAGGGTATTCCTGTACATTAGTTGATCAAAGTTAATAAAATTTTACATTATGCATACCTTTGACTTTTGCCTAGTTGACTTCGGCTTGGCTGGTAAATCCATCTCGATTGTCCATCTCGTTCGGTTGAAACTTTCAATGGCTCATATTTGTTTAGTCTATGAGTTTAGTTATTTATCTCCTTTCAGATAGTAGGTCTTTCCTCTCTCATGTGGGCCATAGGGATTAAAAATTTCCCTTGGCTAAAATTGTTAGTCAGGACTTATACAAATATAAAAAAAAAAAAAAAAATTTGTTAGCTTTAGGGATATTTCAGCCTTAGGAGGAGGGGGCGAACATTTTAAAGACCCTCGTGATATTAATTATGATGGGTTAGGTCCATGGATAATTATATTTCCATGGTTAGGCATGATCCTCTTAATTATTCCTCTATTCCTTTTCATCCGATGAATCTTAGGCATTGATCTCCATAGGCCAAAAGGGTTTTGACTGCTTGGCCGAATAGCTTTGCTTTCTTTAATTCGATTGACCGATTGGTCCTTGGCTACAAGGTTTTTTAGTTGAATGGCTCTTACCTTTGAAATATTTGCACATTAAAGACAGAACCTAGGGGATTTCATAAAGAAAAGGAGAAATATAGCTATGACCCTTACGATTGACTACCTAGGGGTATTATTTTAATTTGGCTTGGATACAAAAAAATTTAATTTTATATGCACACGTACCCTCTTGCTACCCTTCAACCAAAAAAAAAAGAGGTTCTAAGGTTTTAAGTTTAAATTTAATAATACCTAGGACCATGGAGAAATTATCCCTATTGTGAATATAATTTTATGCCCTTAAGTTGAAATATCTGTAGTGATGTGTTGGTTTTGACTAAGAAGTTTGACCAAGTTTCGATCGATAGGTTTTGGGGCTGAAGCTTGTTGATCATTGATTTGAATCTTGACCAATCATTTTGAATTTTTTGGTTCATGCTCGATCAAAGAATTTTTTTGCACTCACTCAGTTAGTTTCTCTCTTCCTCTCTTCGATCAAAAGTTAACCTGTTTAACCTTTGAGCATATGCTTTGACCAAGCGCATTGACTATGTTTTAGCCAAAATGCTTTAGGTAAAGAAATTCTAGTTGTTGATCTTGACATGCTTCTACTGATTGATTTTAGGCCTTTGATTTATTTATGGGTGAGTGAATTGCCTTTTTAGCTAAATTGATTTATCGATCAGTTGGTCAATCTTTTCTTCTTGTTGATTGAAAAACTTTTTGTTTTGTTATTTGACTTTTGGTCTTTCGACTTTGACCAGGTTCTCTTGTTTTTATCGATCCTTTAAGTTAGAATGCTTTCTTTCGATCGATGGCCTCAATCGCATTTAATTATTTTTGGTCTATGGGTTGGTGGCTTCGGTTGTGGTTGGCTTTGCTTCAACCAAATTCCTTAAGGCGACATGCATAGGGAAATAGTTCATTAGCTTATTAGGCCTTAGGTTTAGCTTGTTTAAATTAACTATGGATAAAACATAGTCTTCACAACCTTAATGAATTTGATAGGTGAATTTTTTTGAAAGCTTATGAGACTAAGACCTTAGCTTATAATGTAAACAGGTGTGAGTTGGTTTAGTGAGAAACAATGGTATTTGTCAAAATTCATCTCTTCATGGTGAAGGGTACTTTTATAGTCCTTTAACTTTATTTCATGAAGGATGCTAGTAGGGGGTCCTTGAGAATGAATGATTTAAGTATTTGAAGGGTTTTATTAAGACTGAAACACAAAGTTCATTTTAATATTTTTGGAATGCCTTAGTGCTTCAAACCCTAAATGGACTTCATCCATTTAGTGTCACAAATCTATGGACCTATAATGACCTTCAAATTTTTGAAATTAGGGGTACATTCATGTTGTATCATTTTAGGCTACAACATAGGCTTTGATTGGGACAAGTGGTGAAAACCTGAGGCACTTGAGAACTCTAGACTCTCCGATTATTGAAACAAGATTTTGAGGAATTGATCTGAGGATCCATTGCCAGATGAAAAAGAAAAACACAACATGAAATAAAAAGACTATCTAAAAAAACTAAAAAAAAGGGTGGCGTTGCTCTTAATCAATAAAATTAGAGGATCTAGTCTAAATCTAAATGGTCTTTTGTTTATAAAACCCAGTTGTCAAAATCAATTAGAGGTTACTATCACATCAGGTTTTGGCTTAGAGTGTATGTTTGTGTATTTATTTTTAATTTTTTGATCATATAGAATTTCATCATCTTGGAAGGAGTAAGACCTATTAGTGATTTCACTCTTAAATATATTTGCCTTGTCATTGATCCACTGCCAATCAAGCATTTATAGCTTCGATCGAGATGACCTTGATCTCTTTGGACCTACTCTACTACCAATAAGGAGTCTATAGCCCTGATAGAGGTTATCTAGGTAGCCCAAGCACTTGCTAAATTTACATTATTAATATTTTTCTTCTTGAGAAATTTTTTGATGAATTGCAAAGAATTTTAGAGTGTTCTTTCTAGGTTAAGGATATATAAGGCTAAAGTGATAAGTGTAATATTTTTTGGCCTTACTGTTCTACCAGAGTTGACTTCATTCTCTGACCTTGAAATATATTTTTAAGATCATGATAAATCTATAGCTTTGGCTTAATGTGGTAATATTTCTAATATCATGTGTGTTGATTCTAGTACTATAAGATAATTACTAAGCATCCAGCTCTATGAGTTGTTAGCACATCTATATTTAATCCAAGTCCTTTCTTTGGTGACTAAGAATAAGTCACAATAGGAAAGATAGTACAAACATGGCTAAAACTATCACAAATGAAAACTCTTCTAATTAAAAAGTTGGTAATATATATATATATATATATATATATATGTATATATATGTATATATATATATATGTATGTATATATATATATATATATGTATATATATATATATATATATATATATGTATGTATGTATATATACATATATATATATATATATATATATAGTTTTTTTTTGTTGTTTAAGTCTCTTCCGACTCCCTAGTAGGGGTGATATAGTTTTAGGTGTTGTCCATTTATTGGGATTTTCATTAGCTCACCTTCCAAGGTCTCTAACTTGTAAGTATTTTGACCAAAATTCTAAATTATTTGATAGGGACCTAACCACTTGGGTTCAAGCTTACCTTTCTCTCAGTTTATTTTATTTTTGGGGTCCCAGTAGATGACTTTGTCTCCTTCAAAAAATGAATTAACTTTAGATTTCTTGTTAAAGAGTTGCACTATATTTTGGGTTTGTTCTACCATTTTATTCAATGTATTCCTTCTCTCTTCCTGTAATTATGTAGTTTGATTTAACCTCCTTTGTAAAGAATTAGGGCTTCCATTATATTTGAGTAATATGGATAGGATTATTCTTTCTGTGTGAGGGGGTAATCGGGATTTTTATTTGAATACCATTTCATATGGAGTTTTACATGTATTCCTTTTAACAAATGATCTATCTTCCCATATGGCGAATTTCAATTCACTGTCCTAACCTTATTTATTTTTACCCAATGATATTTTAATTCTAGTTATTAAATTTTTATTCGATGACTCAGCTAGGCCATTTCCCTGAGGGTAATAGTTTATAGAATGAGAAAGTTATATGCCATATTTTGCACAAAAAATTATCATTTCAAAGGAGACAAAGTACTTCCCATTATCAGTTACTATTTTCTTTAGGACTCCAAATTTGGTTAGAATGTTTTCCTCTAAGAAATTTATGACTACTTTAGTTGTTGAGTTTCTTAGAGGCGTTGCTTCCATCCATTTGGTGAAATATTCTATTATGGTGATGATCCATTTATGTCTACCTTATGAATTTGGGTTTATTTCACCAATGAGGTCGATTCCCCATTGTGTTAAAGGTGCTTCTATGATTACTGGCTTAAGGGGCATTGCTACTAATTATTTCTTTCCTATAAAAACTTGGTAGTTATGAAAACCTCTCACATATTGGTGAACATATTTGAATAGAGAAGGCCAGTAAAAACCTGCTCTTATGATTTTATTGGTAGTATATCAGGGCAAAGTGACCCCTACAAAATCCATCATGAAATTATTTTATTACCTCAAGGGTTTCTTTTTAAAATAGATAGAGCAATAATACTCCATTTGGGTGTTTCCAGTAGAGTTTACCTTCTTGCGTGTAATATTTATGTGCTTGTTTAACTAACTTAATTTTGTTGGTAAATATGTCTCTAGGAAAGATAGTTTGAAGATACAGTAAGATATCATCATACCATTTGCATTAAAATTTGGCTATTCTTCTGATCTCATGCATTTAATCAATTATGCAATTTTGTGCATGTTTTCCCCTACTTTGTTGGCCAGATATTTAGCTAAACCTTATCCTCTAATCCTTGCTAAAATTTGGTTTGATAAACACTAGATATTTTAGGATAGCTTCTTTGTTCTACTAAAATACTTTTCTCCTCTATGGGATCCATTTAAATATATCATATTTCTTCAAAAGCTCTATCATAGGCTTAATAATTTGTGCAAAGTTTGAAATAAACTATCATACAAAATTTATTTGCCTAGAGAAATACTGTAAAACTTTTTTGTTTAAGGGGAGAGAGAGATAGGATGGCTTGAATTATTTTAGACCAATTGCCATACCTTATTTTGAAACTATGTGGTTGAAGTTTTTGCATTCATAAACAAAAAATATTTAGTTCTTTGGATTCAATGATATCCCAAACTCCCTATACTTCTGAAAGACTCTTTCAAGATGTTCCATGTGCATATGTTTATCATGTGAAAAGACTGTCATATCATCTAAATATATCAAAATTAATTTATTTACTGAGTCACCAAAGGTAAAATACATAGCACATTGGAATTTTTCTCTAGCATTTGATAGCCCAAATGACATCCTTTGATATGCAAATATACCTCATTTAATATTGAATGTTATTTTGTGTTGATATTCATATTTTACCCATATTTGATTGTAGCCTAAAAAGCCATCTAGGAGTGAGAATATTTTTGCACCTACCACTTTTTGTAGAATTTGATCAATCTAGGGTAGAGGATAATGATGCTTTAGTGATGTCTTATTCAAGTTTCTAAAATCAACTCAAAGATGAATGTCTCTGTTCTTATTTCTCACGGGCACTAAATTTGTAACCCATGTAGAATGCCTAATTGGATAGATAATTTTAGCATTTAGCATCTTGAGAAATTATTGCTTCATGGCTACTTCTATTTTTGGATTGATTGGCCTCTATTTTTATTTGAATGGCTTTGCATCAGAGGCTATTTCAATTGTATGTTGAATCACATCTTTATTATAGACTCAGAGGTCATCATAGCTCCATGCTATTATGTCTTGATACTATATGTAGAGTGATTTAAACTAATCTATTTCTTCTATAGTATAATGAACTCTGATTTTTAGACTTTTACCTAATTCAAACTCAATTTCTTTGTAGGCTTGTTCTTCTATCTTCATTCTTTGACCTATTTTTTTGTTATTGTTGTTGAAAAAGCTTTCCAGAGTGATAAAAACTTTGGTAATATGATTATTTTTAGTTGAATGATATCTTCTTGATCAACTTATTGTGATACTTCCTCCTAATGGGCTGAATAGACTACTTCTCTTATTAAAAATTCAATGATTTTATGGTCATATTCAAAGAATTGCCATAATATCTCTCTTTTTGAGCCATACTCTATAGTAGGCACATAATTTTCTCCTTGAGAAATGAATGCATTAGCTAAATCATTATTTATAATAGAATTTATGTTAAAAGTCTCAAAACTTTCCATAAAATACCATACCTTGTTGCAATATACTTTCAAGTAATGATGTCTGCTATTGCATTTTTTTATCACTTGATTTACAATTATCTTAGAGTCATTGTAGATTGTAAGCAATTTAATTTCTATTTTATTTGCTTGCTTTAAGCCAAGGCACAAGGCTTCATATTCAAAAATTTTGTTGGTGCAACTCCATGTTAGCCTATAGGAAAAACTATTTATCCCTTATAAAGAAAAAACCAGTGTGACTCCAGCTCCAACATTGTTTTTGCATCTAGCTCCATCAAAATAGAGTTTCTAGAGGTCTAAATTATGCAGTTCTTGATTTGAAACCACTTTAATCCTTTTGCACTCTAAGTATAAGATACGATATATACCAATTTTGATCTCAACCAAGGCATTATAATTCTTCAAAGAGAATTCTTCTTCTATTTCTAGTTTGTCCAAAATATCTTCCAATGTATCAAAATCTTTGAAGATGGTGTTGATGTACTTCTTCTATTTTCTCAATGAGTTAAGTGGTAGGATTTTTTGAAATGATTTTAATCTTCTTTCCTTTATTAAAAATCATCATGTGAGAGTAGTCCAGGTACATGTAGCCTCCCAATTTAGCCATGAATTATTTTGATAGATAGAGGTCAAAATATGGCTCTAAATCAACCATAACTATTTCTTGTATCATGATGATTTTTGGTGCTCTATGGAGTGTCATAGGAACATCTTTGATTACTCCAACTATTTTTATAGGAGTGCTGCTTAGTTGGAGGACCCTAGGATATGAATGAGTATACTCCATGCCCATCATCTCACATACTACTTTAGGCATCATCGTAGTAGTTGTTCTACAATCAATCATACAATTGTAAACCACCCACCCTTCTATTCTCAAATATATGTAGAAAGGGGGATACCTATTATTCATAGACCTTGGAATCATTGTATCTTGAGTGAGATTAAAATCTAAAATTGACTAATCTTAAAAATTTCTTTCTTTAGTGAATATTTGAGTAGATATATTTGTTTGGGTATCATTAGCACATCATACATGCTAGATTTAGGAGTCTTTTTAAAATCTTCTACTATATCGAATATGGGTGCTTCCACTGATTTCTTTTTATTTCTCTTTTTTGCTTCATAGAAACTTCTTCTATATTATTGCATAGCCTCAATTCTCTATCTCTTGGTGACTAAAGAGAATCTGATCTTATCTTATACATTTTTTTTCTTAGGTAATGCTTCTTTTACCTTTTTTGACTGCTTTGAACTAGAGGGGTCCTTTTGTGTTTCTAGTACAGTTGGGATTTTTCTTGATTCCTTATGGGATAGAACTTTCCTAGTATTGGGCACATTTTCGGCTTTAGGATTTTGTGGCTAATATGTAACTTTGAAGGGATGCAACTTCTAGGGGTCCACTTTATTTTTATTTTTGTCAAACCTTGTCAGCATGAAAATGCATTTCTCTTTCAATGTATCTTTGGTGAGCATGATATTATTTAGCTCCCTCAACATATTAACTTTGTCTTTTGAGATTTTTTAACCTTTTTAATGGACAATTGTGCATGGTGTTGATACATGACACATGTATCTATGTTGTGACGATCACTATAGACTGAAGACCAAGGACAAATATCTAGTTTAGAAGTAGATGAATCTTCATCTTGGTAGCTATTATTCACTCTTTCAACATTATTACTACATGAAGTCTTCTAGTATTTAGCAACATATAGGAATCTTATGAAATATGATCTTTTTGCTTCTCTTTTCTCAATGAAAATCATCTTATTATTAAAATTTTTGAGTGTAGATAATACCTCTAACATTATAGGTGTCTCTTTAGACTCAAACATTGGTAACATTGGCAACCTAGGCCCTAGAGGTAATATTTATTCCATGGGAATAGGAGCAATTATGGAAAGAGAAATAAATAAGATGAGAGCCTCAAATGATTTATTTTTCTAATATGATTATACTATCTTTGGAAAGTATGGCATTATGAATCTAGGAGGTAGTCTTCCTATGAAAATTAAAATATTCTAAGCTTTAATAGTGGCTTGATAAACTTGAGAAAAATTGGATATATTTGAATGTTGGGTTTACAATCCCAAATTGGGGTATAATACTCTAATATAATAGATGTAAGCCAAAGGACTTGGTGGTATGATATTATATAGAATACTTTTCCATGTTCTACTAAATCTAAGATTAAAATTAGTAATTATTTCTTGGGGATGATTTTTTATAACAATAAACTAGGTGAGAAGTGAAAATGGATCAGCTAACTCATTGAATTCTTCCATGAATGGTCTAGCCAAGTCAGCCCATGAATGAATGCTATTATATTCTAGAGTTTAATACCAGTTAAGTATTTTCCCTTAAAAGGACATGGTGAGACGTCTAACCATAATATATTCATCTGTTATATTATGGATTGTTGCTAGAGACACCAATCTTGATAATGCTCAAAGGTAGTTTTTCCTATGCCATCATAAGTAGGAAGGGCCTTAAGCATAACCTATGGAATATCATTGATATTCGCTAGACCTAGGCATCCAATGGTATTCCAATTAGGGAAATTAAAGGGAATCTAATTTATATTTTGAGCCATAATTCTAGGACTTGATGATACTAACAGTGTAGGAGAATTATGGGATGAAGAATTTGCACTCTACAGAAAAGACTCAAGGGCTAAAATTTCAACACATCTTGTCTTATGAGAGGATAATTCTAATATTAATTGTGGATTATATAAATTTTTGGTTGTAGACCTTGTAATAATATAAATAATGAGATAAATATGAACAATTTATGAGGATTCAACAAACATAACTAGTAGTCTAACCTTAATATAATTTTGGGTTAGATATTTTAATGGGAGTCGCCAGATGAACATAAAATCTCCACTAATGAGGTCAAGACTATTCATATAATATTCAACCCTCTAATAAGGTGAGATGATTTTCATCACTTCATCCGACCAGGCATGCGAAAAATAACTATACTATTGGACTAAATTTTACCATTTTTATGGAAAGGTGTTGCACTCATTAATTTTATACAAAGTATAGAAATTGGATGAAATGAGATTTATCCATGTTTTGACCTCTAGATAAGACCAAATTCTTTGAAATAATTGGTTTTGGAGAAAGGGATAGAAAAAGAGTAAGAGTTAGGAAGGAGTAAGGATAAGATAAAGGGTTTGAAAGATGGTCGAGGTATAGTGTAACAACATTGGATCTTATAGAGTAATTCACTATCTAGCCAATTACATGACACTTAATAGATCAACCATTATCAATTATGATTATAGGTTCATTCAACTCATTACATTCACTTTAATAATTCCAAGGATTCAAGCAATTAGCAATCCAATAGATGACTAAAGTTTACTTTAATAGAATAAACTAAGTGCTAAATGTAATAGAAATGACTTAAAACAAATGTATAAAGGCTCTAATCATTCCAAGGACTTCAATTGTTAGCAATCCAATAGGTAATCCAAATAGCATAATTACTTTAACATAATACACTAACAATTAAGTGTAACAAAAATAACTTAGATAAATCATACATATAAAATTTTAGAGTATATTATATTATTGGGTACATAACTAGAGTAGGAGTTTACTTTGGAGTAAAGTTTGATTTAATTCATGGAAAGTAATAAATTCACAAGTGTTAGAATGTGCAATGATGTAAATGTGCATGTAATCCACATGTACATGATTCATGGGTAGAGTAAAGGCCAAGCCACATCTATTCCTATATATATAGGCCTTTAAGGAGTGAATAGAAGAGAATGAGAGAGATACAATGTTACTATAGTGAGTAGTGAGTAGGTACAATGTAGCACTTCCATTGAAAATTTTGGAGTGTTCAAGCTCTCCATTATATTACATTGTACTATTTTTGTGACTTTTCATTAATGGTATATTATCAAGTTATTGTAGAAGTTTATTTCATTATTTTCCTACATATTATAGTGCCATTATCATATAGTTATCATAGCTTACTTATTTCACATCTTGTGGTTGTATTTCCTTCAATATATGTCCTCAAAAGCTAATAGTGGTATCAGAGCACATGATAGATCAATAGGAAATAGGAAGAGGCACAAGAGATATTGAGAGGAGATCAAAAATCTTATTTGCAATTTTTTTGAAAATACATCTGCATGGAGTCTTTCCACAGAGTTGTAAAAATCTCATGAAGACTAAGACTCAACATTGATTCCACTAGATTGACAAATCAACTAGTGAAGATTCAATATCTCTATAATTAGAGATTTACCATTTTCTATTTTCTAACACTTTGTTGTATGAAGATTCAAATAAAGTTAGGAATCTTCCTACAAGAAAGCTAGGAAGAATATCTTATTTGGAATCAATCCAGTTTCTGAAGCAACAAATAAAAAACTAAATATTTGGAGACCTAAAATAAAATGTCCCATTGCAAGAGTTGCAAATCTACAAATTGTAGAAGAGAGAAAAAATCTAGAGGAGCCTTATTGCATATTTAAGAGACTCCAAAAAATATTCCAGGAGAATATTGGAGGTTGGTGATCTCCATTAAATATTGAAGACTGCAAACCAAGTAGGAGGTTCTAGAAATAATATCTCATTGAATGAGGAAGAGACTCAAGGAAAAGAGTCATGAGAAGAATGGAGATTGAATATCTCCATTTAAATTTGAAGAGAAGACCCATAGAAGGTATCATTGAATAACTTCTAGTATTGGAATACTGAAGATTGAGAAGGACTAGAAAAGGTCCAATTCCAAATTCTAGTAGCAACAGATTTCAAAGATCCAAGAGGGAGATCACATTACAAAACTTCCAATGTAGAAGGTTGAAGGAAAGGTCTCATTGAGAAGACTAGAGAAGCTACAATATTGAATATCCTAGAGAAGAGGTCTCAATGAGAACCAAAGAGAAAGCTAGAAAATCCTTATTGCATGTCTCAAATAAGGCCATTGAAGGAGTTCCTAGGAGAACTCATTGGAGAAATCTACTAGCAAGGAAGATTTCCTAATAGAATAGAATTTGGGAAAATTATCGCCATCCAACAACAAGACAAAAAGAAGAAATATTTGACAAGGAGATTGCCAAATTTTGGAGAATAGTGAAGACCTCAAGACATTGAAATTCTTGAGAAGAAGGCTTGTAGATAGACCAATATTGAAGTCATAATTTGACAAGGAGGTAGAAGGAGAAAGGAGATTGAAGAAGACACCAAATCTAAGATACTTGGGATTGCCATTAAAGGCTATTTTAGAGAAAGGAGGTTTCTAAATTTACAAAAAAAAATTGAAGGTCTCTAGGAGATAAATCTCAATTACGATTTGGAAGAGTTTCTTACCAAATTTTGGAGATTCATTGACAACATTTTGAGGTAGAAAGTGACTATGAAAAGGCAGCAATTCGGGCAACATTACTAGTTGCAAAAATTCAAATCTACAGAGTGCATTCTAAAGGAAGAGAAAAACCATGAAAATAAGTTTTAGGGCAGCAATTTAGAGGGTTTCAAAGATGCAAATAGGTGAGCTAAAGAGCTGTTTTGGAAATCAAGGAAGAGTTGTGATTTCATCCATTACAAGGCAACAATTAGGTGAATCAAATCATCAAGACAACCATCATATTCAGAGGACATTAAGGTAAGCAAATTTGGTTCAAAAAGGTTCATTAGTTGAACATTACTTATTTGATTTGTTATTAAGTTTCATTAAGCATCATATTAGAATTTAAAAGTTGCAAGAAGAATATTACATATTAAAGTCTTCAAGGGAGTGCAGAAGATAGTTTTTACAAGGGTTACAAGCTGCACACAAAAGGAGGAATTAGATATATTTTGAAAGAAATGGAAATATCAACATCATACCTTCTATTTAAAGTAAAGAAGATATTATTCTTAAGTGAAAGTTTGCATAGATTATAGTGCATATATCAAGTTACTTTTAAAGAGTTAATTGATAGGAGCAATAAAGTAAAATTGCTATTGCACTATACTAGTTATTATAGGTGGATTAAGTATTCATGTAAAGGGTGAAAATTAGTGCAAAGTTAATGTCCATGATTAAGAGCTTGGATTTATTATTTCTAAGTTAACCAAGAAAAGGAGAGAGTTTTCTAGCAAGGAAGACAACATCAAATCATCGCTTGTCACCAAGGAGTAGTGCAAAGAAGCCACCTCATCAAGGAAGAAAGAAAGATTACAAAAGGAGATTTAAAGATCTCAAAATATAGGTGTAAATTTAAGGTATTCTATTCTAACTATTGCAAAACAATTTTTATTAGATTAATACACCATAATCGTCTTATCCTATGTAGAAAAATAGGACAAAGTTAGAGTGTCTCAAAGATACTACAACAACTTGCAAAACACATCTACAAAACAACCATTTCAATAAAATAAAGGAGCAAACTTCAGCAAGGGAATAAAGACAACAAAGGTCTTACATTAGCCAAATTTCAATGTGTCTAAAGACACCATATTCATCATTGAATTTAGCACCTACAATAGTATTAACCTACAACATAAAGACCTACAAAAGAAGACCATTATCCATTGCTTATCTACGTAAATAAGGACAACATAAAATGTCTACATAAAAATATAGCACTAAGGGACTATCAAGGAGGCTATCATCTATTGTATATCAATGTAAAGAGATAACACTAAGAAAAATATAAAGAATTAAGTTACAAGGTGAAGGCAAAGGTGCATTACCAAAGCTACAACTTGGACGAACCACTAACTAAAAATAAGAACCTAAAGACACCTTTGGAGTGCCATAGAACTACCATTGCAGTGCTCTTGAAAAACCATAGTTGGAGCTAACCTCACATCATCACCATTCACTTGGAAATAAAGCATCGAATACAAGACACAAAGTGCATCCGCTGGAAAGAAGTATACAAGGAATAAGAAATGTTGAAGAGAGTCTTATATGCATGAAATTAGAGCACCACTTGAAATTTAGAGCCAAGACATATTGTGCCACATGGCACATATGAACAAGGTGCCCATATATTCCTTAATATATGCCCATGAAATAAGTGCTCAAAGAGAAAGTAACACCTATTATTGAGCATTGAATAACATCATTTGGAGGTTATAAGGCATAATCATCATAGCTCCTCAATCAAGGTAGAAATAAGCATTGACAAAAATTAAATCAACACCCATCAAGAATGTAACTCTTAAGGCACTTGTTGGATCCTCAAAATCCAACTTGAGTTTACCCCAATTTTTTATTTTTTAGTGTCCTATGTTTTGAGTCCTTTCAAAATTCACAATAATCCCTTTGTCAATCTCATTTTAATAAAATTTTGGGTCCTTTCCAATTATTGCAATTTTTTGGTCTTTTTGAAGTCCTTTCTCACCCTCCAAGAGCAATTAAATATTTTATGTCACCAAGGATAGGCCATTTTTTTGGTTTTCCTAAGATTTTTTATCAGTAAATATTTGGCCTAAGAAAGGGGTATTTCTTACAACACTCTTTTGGAAAGTGAATGTATTGGGACCCTTGCGAGAGACCTATCTCTTTGCAACAATCTCTTCAAGCTAATAAAATTAAGAGTTATTTCTCAAAATATATTTTTTAGTAGCATTCCAAGCATTTTTTGAGTTTTACAATTTTCCCTAGTGTATGAATGAACTTATTACCACTATTGGTTGGTTATAAATCAATGGTTTATTATAGTACATTTTTCATTCAAAGGATGTGTGCATGAGTAAAAAGAAGTGCCAAACCAAATTTTTTGGTAAGCATCATAACACTCTCCCAAATACTAATAATTTTTATGAGTGTCTTCTTTCTTTATTAAATGCCATGGATTCACCTCCTTCCAACATGTCTAATTATTCCTTTTATATTTCCAATAACCTTCTCCCTATCACTCCTACTATCCCTAAAATTGGTAATCCTATTCTTAATACTATTGATCTTGGTTTGTGTCTATCTTGAGACTCAAGAAAATATGGTTGCCTCTATTTCCTAGTACTTAAATGATATTTAAAAAGTCCTTCAAATTTTGCAATTATGCATACCATTGTTAATGGGTCTCCAAAAGTTATTATGCAATAATATTCGATCATTCATCAAGCACTAAATACAATGGATACTAGAATTTTCCCACAACTATCATATAGTCATAGTCCAATTTTTTTTTGAAGTCACTTAACTCCCTATGCTACCCAAGGTACTCCTCTACATATGGGTGGTAACAAGTCACTTTTTTATTCTAATATCGATTCTTCTATATGAGGAGCTTCTAATTTCCTTAACTAGCCTTATGATGTTGTTTCACCCATCAATATGCCCACCTTTGAGGGTGTCGATCCACATTGATGGATAGCCAATATCAATAGCATTTTCCATACCCATCATATTCCTAAAGAAGGTCATGTCATATTAGTAGCTACCAATTTGAGAACCCATTATCATAATTAGTTGTTATGGGAGCTTCACCAACTAGGGGCTCCTCTTTTATGGCCTAAATTCAAATAATTATTCCTCCAAATATTTTACAAAGGATATTCCACATAATATGTTGTCCATCTAATGCAAACAAAGGAAACATGAATGGTGTAGGAGTATTATGTAGAGTTCATAAGTATTCTCACTTACACCTACCAATTGAATCCAATAATGGTGGTCTCAATATTTGACCATGGTCTTAAGTATAAAATTGGGTGGAAACTTGATATGCTCAACCCCTATAGTCTCGATGATGCTCAACATATATATTTGGTTATAGAATAGAAGTTCTAAGAGTCTAGTCCCCAATATAGATGTGAATTTAAATTTTGATGTCCTTACTTCAATAGTCACAATAATGAGCATTCCTAGGGTTTCTTCTATTTCAAATATCATTCTCACCATCCTTGAGATCATACCTATGAGGAATATCATAACTTTCAAGTGGTAAACATAAAAATACTAGAAGATGAAGATTCATTATACTAGGAGCAATTTGTAGAAGTAGATGAGGCAGAACATGAGGATGATACCATGGTTCTCTATGCATATGCTATTATGGAACTCTAAGCTCACCATACTATCAAGGTATACGAATTAATAAAATTACATCATGTTAACATGTTGATTGATTCAGGTAGCACACATAGCTTTATAGATAATATGATAACAAAGTCCTTAGGCTTGTATATCAACTTTTCAAACTATGATAAATTTCAATTATTAATTGCAAATGGAGGTATCATTATATGTGTGGTTAAAATGACTAATATTAACATCCAAATTATGGAATACACTTGGTTGAGGTATGAGTGTCATTAATACCCTCACTTGAATTTCTTTTGTCAATCTAGGGTGACATCCTGAGGTTGTATACAATAGATATCTTGGAATTGTAACTTAGATATCAGGACTCTAGACTATCCTAGAAAAATTAAGAATCACAATATCTTTACAATATAAAGGAAACTATACTAAGTTGCACACTTTGTACTAAAATAAATGTTATCTAATTACAGAAATAAACCAACTAAAATTGAAATACTTTATGCTAATTTTAATTGAAATGAAATCCAATTTATGTTAACAGAAAGACACAAATTAAATGTTACTATGGAAACCAATTTAGCAATTTGGAAAGTACAAGAATTAACTAAAATTAATAGGCTAAAATAAAATATGACATAACATAATTAAAAATAGGGAAAAAATAGGATTCAAGAGTAGGGGGGAAATGGAATTTGACTACAAAAATTTAATGATAGGAATGGGAAGAATTAAGAGGATAATAAGAATAACATAATTTGTAATAAAATAAAATAATTTAATCTACAGGAAAAACATAGCTTAACATAGATAAAAACTATAGTAAATAGGCTAATATTATGCTGCTAAAAATGAAATACAAAAAATAATAAAAAATAAAAATCTGCAACTACTGCTAGCAGACCTTCCACTATTTTAGAGAGTGGGCCCTTGCTCCAAGGTTAAAAATAAGGAAGAAAGTTTCAACAGAAAATAAACTAGCCTACAAAGTCAATAATTTCATTTAAGAAACTTGAAATAGACAAGTTTGAGATAAATTACTTCACTTTATTGAATTATTTTAGATTTCGTACAAACTATTACTTTTCTACTAATTTTCCACTAACTCTATCCAATGGGCATACACCAATATTTATCATTATATTTTCTAACTTATTACCCTATGAACGAAGGTTAAATTAGGAAACAATCTATCTTGCATTGCTTACATAGTCCTATTATCAAATCTGACCAATCAGATTTAAGACAACAGGTCAAATTGGATGAGTCTCCCTATTTCTATATATTTGTTCACTATTGACTACCTTAAATAGACCTAGGACAAATCCATGTGAATCTGAAGATTCTAGCTCATCCTTTCTAGCTTGCAATCTCCTACAAATTTGTTATGTTTTTGGTATAGGTTGACTGCAAGTTCTCCAAAGCATATAGCAAGTTTTTTACATTATATGCAATCATTGTTTGATGGTTGATTGGTTGATTTTTTGAGTCAGGTACATGAATTACCTCATTACCCATTCATTGAGAAGGTTTTTTGACTGCCCATTTTGGTGTGCTTTCTCTATTTACCACAAACCTATAGTTTTATGCCTAGATATTCCAAAGCATTTCTTTCAATTTTGTTTTTAGGCCTATGATGATCTGATGCCTATGCAAAATACACAGTCTAGCATAATATCACTGCAACAATGTAATAAATGGGTGATATATAATCTAAACACATCAAATCATTAGATTCTCATATCCACAAACTTATCCATAAATTCTGATGCATTTATTCTAACTTTATTCTATGCTTTTTCAAGTTGAAATCATGCAAATTAATCTTAAAAATGCACAAAAAAAAAAATGATTGGTAAAGGGGGATTTTAAAGGATCACGTAACCTTTTACAATGAGGAAAAAATAAAAGAAACAGCCTCCCAAAAATAGGGAGATGATCTCCAAAGAAGACACCTAGAGATGATCTCCTCAGAACCATCTTTGGATAGGAACATAAATGAAAAGTGGATTTCCTGACACACCAAGAAACACCCCCATACAAAGAAAAATAGATATTCCCATCAAATGAAAACCTCACAACCATGGAGATAGGCTTCCTTGTACATTGAAATTTGAAAAAGGTTTTCCCGCCCAGGAGAAAACCAAATAGTCTCGTGCATAAAAATTTGAAAATGGTTTTCCCACCTAGGAGAAAACCAAATAGTCTCGTACACTAAAATTTGAAAAAGGTTTTCCCACCCAGGAGAAAACCAAACAGTCCCATACACTAAAATTTGAAAAAGGTTTTCCTACCCAGGAGAAAATCAAATAGTCTTGAAAGGACCAAAGAGCATAGAGCAGACACTCCATAGGTTTAACCATTAGAACTCATAAATACCAACACTGACTAGACTGGAATAAGCAAAAACATAGGATCTAAAATATAGCCCACACCAGGTCTTTTAAATGTCTAAAAATAAAACAAATCAAGAAATAATCCACACACCACAAGGTCTTCCTACAGAGAAGGTTATACATAGCAAGATCCAGAAAACATTGACTAAGAAACGATGCCCTTGAACTGTGAAGCAGATCAAACATGACATCAGATTTTAGAAAGCCCTCCACTATAGAAAATAGTCAGTATATGATCTCCCCTCAAGACCATAAAAAACTATAGATAAGTTTATTAAAATATATACCAGTATAACTACAAGAAGCCCAACCCCTCCATAGAAAAAGAAGAAACCAACAGAACCCTTTTGCAACATGATAGAGTACATGGTCCTCCCTCCAAGGACATAAGGATGAAGAGAAGGGAAACATTGAGAAACCCATAAACTAGAATATATAAGTAGATCATACACAATGTTATATTTTAGTAAGCCCTCCACTGCAACAAAAAATCGACACATGATCTCCCCTCAAGACTAGAAAAAAAATTGTAGGTAAGTCCATCAAATAAATACCAACATATCTATAATAATCCCAACACTACAATAGAAGAAACTAATAGAACACTTCTACAACATGATAGAGCATAGGGTCCTACCTCAAAGACCAAAAGAATGAAGATAAGGGAAGCATTGGGAAACCCTTGAACTAGAACTACCATTGAAACCCTAAACCAAAGTCAACAGTGAGAGCCTCTCATTTGTGGGTAATAAAACCATGGTCTCCTCCCAAATACCAAAAATAAACATAGATAGATACCCTATAGACAATAATAGAATTAGTGAATAGAAACCCACCCCAAAATGAATCAAGGCTTAAGAAAGAATAAAGAGCCATCCCTGTGGACCAAAAAGCACATGGCCCCCTCTCAAGGCCAAAAGAAATACCACTGGGGAGAGCTCCATCAACCCACTTCCTAAACCAAGAAAAAAATTAAACCCCCAAAACAACCCATGCTAAAGAAAAACCAAGATTATCTAGCCAAGCAAAATCGCCCAAGGAAAAATTAGGAACATTAAGAAATAACCCTTCTTGAAACAACCCAGGAAAATGGAGAAGGTCCTAGAATAGCACTCTAGGAATCAAGCTAAACTGGAAAATCCTGACAAACCTAGAAAAATAGGAGATCCACCCAAAAATTTTCGAAGGATCCATGGAGGGAGCATGAATTTGAAAATGTGACCTCCCTGCTTAGAGTGGGAGGTCTAAAAATTCACAAAAACATAGTCCGAACAACAATTAAACATTTCTTGCAATTTACTACATCAACATTAATATTAACACAAATAATAATCAAAATACTTGGCAAATACTATAGTATTTAAATAAAAGTAGACAAAAATATTTGAAATATTTTTGAAATAATGAGACATTTTATGGTCTCATCACTTCTCTCTATGTATTCTAATGCATGTTATCATGCATTCTGTTTAGATATGGCAATATTCAAATTTAGCTCCCTATATAAACTTCCCAAAAACTTATTAGATGATGAATGGTAGCCTCTGTTTCTTCGTATTTTCTCTAGCCAATTTTGGAACTAGTGATCTAGCTATGGGTCAGTATCAAAATAATATATAATAGGGGTGAGTATAACGGGTGGCCAAAATGTAGGTCTATCCACTCATGCTACGTTATTGTGATCACCTCAATTAGTGTTGTTGCTCTTCTATGGTACCATACCAGATTAGTAGGTGATATAGGTTCCCTATTCTTTAGGGATATGGACAATTCATCCCACCTCTGCCTACATGCTAATCTTCCTCTATCAAAGTCTTCCTTGCTAAAAATTTGGAAGCTAGGTATACTCTCCTGGATATGCTCAAGATACGTTTCTTTGATTTTTGCATTTCCCATTAAAGTAAAATGTGTGCTAGCTAAGGTCTTTGGGTTGGGTTGGTCATGCTGCAACAAAAGTCTAGGCCCTACCTCCCTAGCATTATATTTTCATAACTCCTTTTGCCATAATAGTTGGTTGCACAAAGTAGAATTGAAGGCCCTCGACTATACATCATCGATATAAATATGTGGTAAAAATTGTACATCATCATAAAGTGCAAAATTGTGCACATAAAACTCACACAATAAGTTTTTTTCTATTTTGGACTATGTAGGAATGCTTTAGTGAAAATTTGTGAAGATAAATTATAAGGAAGCTAAAAAAAATTCTCATCATCTACCATTTGTAATATTGTTCTCTCAAGAATATACTGTAAATGTGGGTAGGTCCCCTGCACTCCACTAATTGCTCTGCAATATGGCACAAATATCTAACTTTTATTTTTAGAGCTACTAATTCCTCATTTTGCCTTATATTTTGTTCCTACAAGGTACGCAGTTTTTCAAGATGTTCCTCCAAAAAATGGCAATGATTCATCTATCTTTCTACTACTGCATTGTTGCTATCCAATGAAATCAGACCTTATGAGATCATAAAAGTTGGTTGTGGAGCAAGTACCTCTGGAGGTTCATTCCTTGCTTCTTCCCTTGTAGTTTACCCATTATTTATTTTTTACTCAATAACCTATTTTCTTCCACTTCTAACTCTGTCTCAAATTTATTACCACTTGGTACCTTGTATGTTGGGGTTTCTTTCTTCAGAGCTCTCCTATGTTCTCCTTGTTCTAGAACTCCTTCCTATATTTGTTGTTATGGAGCTTGTCCTATTATCTGTATTGGAGTCTACTTCGATACAATTTGTGCTAGTTCCTACTCTAGAGTATCCTATGCTTATCTAAAGCTTTCCCTAATTTCAATAGGCTCTTTTTCTACCCACCATAAAAAACCTCTTCTAAAGCCTATGGTACCCCTTCTTCTATAAAAGTGGTATTCATAATATGATTGGGTGGAACTGGTTCCTATCCTTTAGCAGTAGTCACATTTAGGATAGGGCTAGTTGGATCTGATTGTTATTCATTAACTTCCTAAAATTGAGTAGCAAACCTGAGCATAATATCTATTACTTCCTCACTAGGAATAGACTTAGGGGATGCATTTTCTTTTATTTTATCCTTAATTTCACACAACTCTTGCAAAATATGAGAAATATACTTATATTTTTCTTTGATTTTCTCCTTAGCTTCTTATAACCATTTTTGTTGTGTTTTGATGATGACTTTGGCAGCTTTCACATGTGATTAGTCTTTAGGTTCCAATTCTAAATCATCCTCTAGTTCTACTAGATCATCTAATTTAATTGAAGAAGTGGGAATTGGATTTGAAATAATATATTTTAGGTGAAGAATCTATTTGTAATGACTCTCCTATTTTTTTAGGAATACCAAAATCCTACTCATCCTCATTCTCTATAACAATTGTCCTCCTCCTTTTCTTTTTGGGTTCAAGAGGTTTTAGCATCTCTATTTGAGCAGCTACATTTTACTTCTACCTCAAAATCCTTCTAAGAGGAGGTTTCTCTAATGGATTCTATTGCTCATAATGCTCATTGGTGCCTCTTCTTCTCATCCACTAGAAATAATTTCAACCAACCTGGTCACTATTTTAGATGTTTTTATTTGTTTTATGAGCTACTCTGATGCCTCTTTTTGTGTACCACATTAGTTTAATGCTTCCTCTTATTACCTTTTCCTACTGGTGGCAAACCTTGTTTCACCTTCCTTGATTGGTTGTTCTGCATTTTTAGCAACCTAAGGCTGATTTCCATTTTTGGTTGATTCTAGCTAATACTCCTCTTCTTGTTTAGTGGATTTTATTGAAACCTCTATAGGATCCCTTGAAATTGATGCTTCCTCTACTGAAGAAGCTTCTGCTTGAGCAGAGTCTTCCTCTGAGGTGTTTGAAACACAAGCTTCTTCCTAAGCAAATACCTCAATATCCCCACATTTGAATATAACCCTTCTCTTTCTCTTTTGTTGGTTTGTAGGTGTCTCTTTAGATTTTCCTTTTATTCTCTCTTCTAACCTCTTTCCAATAGATGTAGATTTCTTGGATAACGGAGGCTCATCTACAACATGTGTTTTTTTGACCCTGGGTTTTGTTTTTGCCCTACTTTTAGATTTATTTGGAACAAAAAGGGTTTCTATAGCACAAGAGGAAATGGAGCAACTTACATAATTAGTTAGGTTGCTTCAAGAGAAAATGGAGCAACAATAAAAAATGTTGGAAAGGATTGTTAACTGAGAATCCAAAAATAAGAAAAGTAAAGGGAACCAAGGGAAATATAAGAAGAATTTACAGAATAAGGATAATTCAAAATATAAACCCCAAAAGTAGAATGAATCAACACGAAAATAGGAAACAAGGAATAAAAGGTAGGAAAGATCTTAGGTACCTAGGATAGGTTACCTCATTTGTGGGGGTCCTCATTATGCAAATAACTATCCTCAATGACTAGATTTGAGTAACAGATCTAAGGAGTAGTCGTACCGAATCTATGCAATTGCAGGAAGTCAAAACCTGGATGGACAAGCAACTCCTATATTACTAAATTGTAAGTTGTTTAATAATAATGTTAAAGTTTTAATTAATAGTGGAGCTACATATAGTTTTATTTCCACTAGTATTATAAGGTATATGCCAGAAAGACCTAGATTTTTGGCACATGAATGGAAATTTGAGCATGGATCTAGACAAAATTACTCAGTATATCAATGCTTGCCTATGACTGAGATAACCTTACCCAATGGATCCACTATTTGGTACTTATATGTAGCACCACTACATGCCTTTGATATTATATTAGGTATGGATTGGTTAAAGGCTCATGGAGCCCTAATCAACTTCCAAGAAATATAGATGGACTATATTAATAAGTATAAGAAGAGAGTAAGGGTTCAAAGTAGGTAAGGGTATTTTTGACTATATTTGGTATGAGCTATGCAACTTAAGAAGGAAATCAAAAGAGGTGGTATGTTGTATGTAGTAAAGAAAAATGACAAGACAAATTATAATGGGTATGAGGAAATATTTAAGAGACACCTAATTTTATATGAAGTTAGGGATGTCTATCCAGAAGATCTCCCAAGCCTTCCACCTCAGCATGAATTTGACTTCACCATTGAACTAATACCAAAATTTGAACCTATTGCAAGGACACCTTCTAGAATGAATCTTATTAAGTTGTAAGAGCTTAAGGTGCAAATTCAATAGTTGTTGGAGAAGGGTTTGTGTGTCACCCTAGGGAGCTTCAATTTTATTTATGAAAAATAAGGATGGTTCCTTAAGGTTGTGCATTTATTATAAGATGATGAATAAGGTGACCATCAAGAATATGTATCCATTGCCAATTATTGATGACCTATTTGATAAATTAAAGGATGCCACTACATTTTCAAAGATTAATTCAAGATAAAAATATCATAAACTGAGAATTCAAGATGAGGATACTCACAAAACAACTTTTTAAACTATATATGGGTAGTACGAGTTCATAGTGTTGCCATTTGGGTTGACAAATGCACCAATAACTTTTATGAATTTGATGAATAGTGTGTTTCAAAAATATCTAGATAATTTTATTTTGATATTTTTGGATGATATATTGATATACTCTTGCACTAGAGAAGAACATGACCAACATTTAAGGTTAGTGTTAGAGGTGTTGAGGAAAAAACTAACTTTATGGAAAGTTGTCTAAGTGTGAGTTCTATACCGCACCAGTTCAATATTTTGGGTATATTATATATGTAGAAGGAATTATTGTAGATCCTAAGAAACTTAAAGCTATTTTGAGTTGGATTGCACCCAAAAATGTGTTAAAAGTTAGAATATTCATAGGGATCACTAGTTATTATAGGTATTTTTTGAAGGACTATTAAAAAATTGCCTACTCTATCACCAACTTTTAAAGAAAAGAAAAATAGTTCAAATGGATGGATA
The DNA here is from genome assembly GCA_028583015.1 of Wollemia nobilis. Taxonomy (NCBI): domain Eukaryota; kingdom Viridiplantae; phylum Streptophyta; class Pinopsida; order Araucariales; family Araucariaceae; genus Wollemia; species Wollemia nobilis. The sequence goes on from JAQPPZ010001870.1 coordinate 4,517,042, forward strand.
AGAATGAGATCACCTTTGAAACTCTAAAGAATACATTGAATGCAACACCAATTCTTAGGATACCAAATCCTCTTGGGAATTTTATAGTATGTACAAATGCTTCCTTAGAATTTTTGGGATGGGTGTTGTCCAAAAATTAAGCTACGGTAGCATACAAGTCTATAAAACTTAAGAAGCATGAGATGAATTATGTTACACATGACCTAGAGTTGGTAGCAGTTTTGCATGCACTAGAGGTCTAGAGATACTACTTGTTGGGAAAAAATTTTGAGCTAAGAACAAACCACCAATGCCTAAGGTATATCTTTACCCAACCTATGCTGAATGAAAGGCAAAGAAGGTGGAAAAGAAGGTGGATAGTGTTCCTAACTAAATATGACTTTGGTATAGAGTATATCAAAGGAAAATAAAAGAAGGTTGCAGATGCCTTAATTAGGAGAAGGCACATAGAAAAATTGACCCAGAGTAATATAGAATTGAAGGACAAAGTCAGGTAAATTCAGCTATATGAACAAATATTGCATTGAAATTTGATCTAAACTTGAGAAAAATCTAGAGGAAAATAAGGATTTTAACATAAAATATGGAATTTTATGTTTCAAGGATAAGGTTTTCATACCCAAAATTGATTATTTAAGGATAATTATTATGCAATAGGTGCATATTTATCCCTATTCTACTCATTCAAGAGGTGAAAATATGAGAAAAAACATGAAAGATATATTTTATTGATCAGGAATGAAACAAGATATCACTAGTTTTATTGCTAGATGTTTAGAATAATAGAAGGTTAAGGTAGAGCATCAACATCTAGTAAGGAAATAATACCCATATGATATGCCTACTTAGAAGTGGAAGGTTATATCTATGGGTTTTATTATGGTTTACCTAAGACTAGGTACCAACATGATGCAATAATTGTGGTGGTCAACAAGTTGACTAAGGTTACACATTTTATATTGGGAAACATCAAGGATGATGCACAAATTGTGGCAAATAATTTTACTAAGAAAAGATTTATGTTACATGGTTTTCTTGAGGTGATCATATCAGACATAGATTCTAGGTTTACATTAAAATTTTGATAGGCTCTTCATCATGCAATGGACACTAAATTGAATATCAGTTCTGCATACCATCTAAAAATAGATAAGAAAATGAAGAGGGTGAACCAAGTATTAGAATACATACTTCACATGTATTGCATTGATCAAAAGTCTAAGTGGGAAGAATTTTTGCATCTAGTTGAATTTACATATAATAATGTCTCATTTAGTGATGTATTATTCATGTTTCTAAAATCAACTCAAAGACGAATATCTCCATTCTTCTTTCTCATGGTCACTAAATTTTCACCCCATGTAGAATTTTAACTAGATAGATAATTTTGGCATTTAGCATATTGATAAATTCTTGCTTCATGGATACTTCTATTTTTGGATTGATTGGCCTCTATTTTTTTATGAATGGCTTTACATCAGAGGCTAGTTCAATTGTATGTTGAATTACATCTTTATTATAGACTAAGAGGTCATCATAGCTCCATGCTATTATGTATTGATATTGTATGTAGAGTGATTTTAACTAATATATTTCTTCTATAGTATAATGAAATTTGATTTTTAGACTTTTACCTAATTCAAACTCAATTTCTTTGTAGGCTTGTTCTTCTATCTTCATTCTTCAACTTGTTTTTCTGTCATTATTATCAAACAAGCTTTCCAGAGTGGTCAACCCTTTGGGAATATGATTATTTTTTAGCTTAATAATATCTTATTGATCAACTTATTATGATACTTCCTCCTACTAGGCTGAAAATATTGCTTCTCTTATTAAAAATTCAATGATTTGATGGTCATCTTCAAAGACTTGCCATAATATCTCTCTAGCCTGGACAGATGACCTAAACACCAATTTTACTTTGTTTTTATTTTTTGATCCATATTCTATAGTATTCACATAATTTGCTCCTCGAGAAATGAACACATTAGCTAACTCATTCTGTAGAATAGACATAATGTTCAAAGCCTCAAAAATTTCCATCAAATTCCATACCATGTTGCGATATGCTTTCAAGTAATGATGTTTTCTATTGCATATTTTTATCACTTGATTTACAATTAGCTTAGAGTCACTGTAGATTGTAAGCAATTTAATTTATATTTTATTTGCTTGCTTTAATCTAATGCACAAGGTTTCATACTCAACAACGTTGTTGGTGCAACTCCATGTTAGCCTATAAGAAAAAATATTTATCCCTTCTGAAGTAAAAAAAAGTGTGAATCCAGCTTCAACATTGTTTTTGCATCTAGCTCCATCACAATAGAGTTTCTAGAGCTCTGACTTACATAGTTCTTTATTTGAAACCATTTTAATCCTTTTGCACTTTGAGCCTAAGATACAATATGTGCCAATTTTAGTCTCAACCAAGGCATTATAATTCTTTAGAGAGAATTCATCTTCTATTTCTAGTTTGTCTAGAATATATTCTAATAGATCAACCTCTTTGAAGATGGTGTTGATGTACTCTTCTTCTATTTTATCAATGCAATAAGTGGTAGGATTTTTTGGAACAATTTTAATCTTCTTGCATTTATGTAGAATCATCATGTGAGAGTAGTCCATGTACATGTAGCTTCCCAATCTAGTCATGGATTATTTTGATAGATAGAGGTCAAAATATGACTCTAAATCAACCATAAATATTTCTTGTATCATGATGATTTTTGGTGCTCTATGGAGTGTCATAGGAACATATTTGATTACTACAACTATTTTTATAGGAGTATCATTTAATTGGAGTACCCTAGGACATGAATGAGTATACTCCATGCCCATCATCTCACATAGTGATTTAGGCATCATAGTAGTGGCTACTCTACAATCAATCATACAATTGTGAACCACCCACACTTCCATTCTCAAAGATAAGTAGAAAGGGAGTGACCTATTCTTCATAGCCCCTGGACTCATTGTATCTTGAGTGAGATTAAACTTTGAAATTGGCTAATATCCCAAAATGAATTTCTATAGTGAAGCTTTGAGTAGATTTATTTGTTCGGGTATCATTAGCACATCATACATGCTTTATTTAGAAGGAATATTTTTAAACTCTTCTACTATATTGAAGTTGGGTGCTTCTACAGATTTATTTTAATTTCTCTTTTTTGCTTCAACAAACCTTATTCTATATTCTTGTGTAGCCTCAATTCTTTGTCTCTTGGCGACTCAAGGGAATCTAAGCTTATCCTGTGCTTCTTTTTTATCTTAGGAAATGCTTCTTTTGCCTTTTTTATTGCTTTGAAATAGAGGGGTCCTTTTTTATTTCTAGTACAATTGGAATTTTTCTAAATTCCTTCTAGGTTGGAACTTTCCCAATCTCAAGAATATTTTTCTCTTTACGATTTTGTGATTGAGACAAGACTTTGGAGGACTCCAACTTCTAGGGTTCCACTTGAATTTGGTTTTTGTCAGACCTTGTTAGCACACAAAATGTATTTCTCTTCCAAAGGATCTTGGGTGAGCATGATCTGCTCTATCTCCCACAACATAATGACTTGGCATTTTAATATTTTTTAGCATTTTTAATGGCCAACTATGCATGGTGTTGATACATGACACATGTATCTATGTTGTGGTGATTACTACAAACTAAAAACAAAGGATAGCTCTCTAGTTTAGAAGTAGATGGATCTTCATCTTGGTAGCTATTATTCACTCTTTTAGAATTATTACTACTTGAAGTCTTTTGGTCATTAGAAAAATATGGGAATCTTATGAACTAGGATATGTTTGCTTCTCTTTTCTCAATTACCATCATATTATTATTCAATGTTTTAATTGCAGATTACACCTCTAACATTATAGGTACCTCTTTAGACTCAAACACTGGTAGCATTGGAAATGTAGGTCTTAGAGGTAATATTTTTGGCACAGGAATAGGAGCAATTAAGGAAGAGAAGAAAATGAGATAGGAGCTTCAAATGATTTATTTTTCTAAGATGATTGCACTATCTTTGGAAAGTATCACATTATGACTCTAGGAGGTAATATTCCTATGAAAAACAAAGTATTCTAAGCTATAATAGTGGCTTGATAAACTTGATAGAAGACAGTTTTATTTGATTTTTGGGGTTACAATCCCAAATTGGGGCATAATGCTATGATATAATAGATGTAAGCCAAAGGACTTGGTGGCCTAATATTCTAAAAAATCCTTTTTAATATTCTATTGAATTTGAGATTAAAATCAATAACTATTTCTTGGGGATGATGTTGTATAATAGTAATCTGGGTGAGAAATAAAAATGGATCTCCTAACTCATTAAATTCTTCCATGAATGGTTTGGTCAAGTCAACCTATGAATGGATGCTATTATCTTCTAAAGCTTAATACCAATTAAGTATATTCTCTCAAAATTACATGGTGAGAAGTCTAACCATAATATATTCATCTCTTATATTATGGATTGTTGCTAGAGACACCAAATCTTGACAATGCTCAAAGGCAGTTTTACCTATGCCATCATAGGTAGGAAGGGCCTTAAGCATAACCTATGGAATATCATTGATATTTGCTATACCTAGGGGTCTGATGGTATTCCAACTAGGGAAATTAGAAGGAATATAATTTATATTTTGATCCATAATTTTAGGACTTGATGACACTAACGGTGTAGGAGAATTATGGGGTGAAGAATTTGTACTCTACAAATAAGACTCAAGGGCTAAAATTTAACACATCTTGGCTTACGAGAGGGTAATTCTAAGATTAATGGTGGATTATCTAAATTCTTGGTTTTAGACCTTGTAATAATTGTGAATACAAGAACACGACACTTAAATAAAATAAGGAAATCAAATAACACAATGAAACACAAGATTGCACAAATGGATATATTCGATAAAACAGGGGGAGCCAATAAACTCCTTTTGATACAATTTGTCCTCAATGAGGGTATTTGATACAATGATTTACAAAAATGCTAGGGTTATCTGAAACCCTAGCTATAACAATGAAGTGTCTTCATATTGATGTGTTCTTACTTCCAATGGGGTGAGTGGGCTTTGGATATCCTATGGTGGGCCACTCCAGCTTCAACAACCATTCAAAAATATGTGAAATCTATAGATATTGCTTTCATTTTGTTGTTGCAGTTGGCATGGTGCAGTAGGCTTAGATTCATGTTTTTGTGGTTGTAGTAGGCTTGAATGTGCACTTGGCAAGATTTAACGTGAGCTTCATAGGCTCTGGTGTGCACCTATAGGATACAACAAGCTCTGGATATCACATGTGGAATACAATAGGCTTTGGTGAGCACTTTGTAGACTCTATAGTGAGCCTTGCAAGCTCTGGAGGGTGCCTACAGGTTAGGATAGAATATGCAGAAGTAGATCGATGGGGTGGTGATGAATGTGATGGATGGATGGGGGTTGTTACGATGATGGAGGATGAATGGGAGATTGTTGGAACAACATAAGTCTTTTTGGCTTAGCTAGGGATTTATATCTTCAACCTCTATCTCTCTCTACTTCACTAGGTCTTCAATAGTGGCTCCTCTAGGGTGTAATTTCTAATATCCAGGTTCCAGGGTTTGAGCATTTGCAAATGCCCTTATTTTATAATCCAACCTAGGGTTTTATTAGGGTTTTAACCTTGCACTTCTAATCATGTGGCTAATATTAAATTAGATCCTAAGGTTGAGATTACTTTTTTAGTGTGGCATGGATTAAGGAATATGGAGGGTGGAGATTAAATTGAATCGGACGGTTGTGGTTAATTGAGTTTATAAGTATATATTTTATAATAAATATATTATAATATAATATAAAATATTATATTAAATATAAAATAATATTAAAATAATCTCAATTGGGTTAGGAAATGGTGGGAAAGGGCTAAAGTGGTGAAATGGATGGCGGGAAAGGTGGAATTGGGCCAAATAATTGGTGGGAAAGGTGTATGGTGGAAAAGTGGGTGGTGGTATGGTTAGGATGGAGGATTAGTGACTACAATTTTGTGTCTAAAATAATATAAATAATGAGATAAATATGCATAGATTATGAGGATTCAACAAATAGAACTGGTAGTCTAACCTCAATATAATTTTGGGTTATATATTTTAATGGGAGTCGCCAGATGAACATACAATCTCCACTAATGAGGTCAAGACTATTCATCTAATCTTGAACCCTCTAATAAGGTGAAATGAATTTTATCACTTCATCCTATCGGGTATACCAAAAATAACTATACTATTGGACTAAAATTTGCCATTGCTATGGAAAGGTGTTGCACTCGTTGATTTTATTCAAAGTATAGAAATTTTATGAAACAAGATTTCTCTATGTATTGAACTCTATAGAAGACCAACTCCTTTGAAATAATTGGTTTTGGAGAAAAGGATAGAAAAAGAGTAAGGGTTAGGAAGGAGTAAAGGTAAGAGAAAGGGTTTGGAATATGGTCGAGGTATACTGCAACAACATTGAATCTTATAGAGCAATTCACTATCTAGCCAATTACATGACACTTAATAGATCAACCATTATCAACTATAATTACATGTTCATTCAACTCATTACATTATGTAGACACAAAAACAACACCAATCCAATTATGTGGCTACAAGCACTAACTGAATTGGCATACATAGCCCCTAGGGCAGCCCCCAGAGGTTAAACAGTGGTCCTAACTACTCCCAAAGCAATTTTGGAAGGTTAGATGTCAATTTGGCACCTTTAAAGAACTTTAATCCCTATTCGTTCCACCTTGGGATGATTAGAATGCTATTCGCCCCACCCCGGGATGATTAGCAGCAATCACTCCAGGGTGGGATGAATAGCAGGTTTGACAGGCAAAAAGTCAAACCTTGACAAATGGTAGCCCATATCCGCCACTCAACTCCACCTCCAAGGCATGGGAGTGAGAGTGAGCATTTTAGAGCTCAAAGAGGCAGTCATGAAGGCCTAAATCAAGGAGCCCTTAATCAAGGAGGAATATTCTCTCCCCTGATAAGGCATGATGGCCAAGTGGCTCCCCTGCATGCACATTCAAAGGAGACCCTCAGGTCTATAAAATGGTGAGCCTTCTCACCCCCAAAAAAAAATAGCAGGAGCATTTGGAGCAATAGAGTGCTACCAAATTATACCCTCACCCCTCATTGTGCTTCCTACATCCTTGATCTCTCTTTTGGAAGGGAGGTTATCGGGTGAATACTAGGAGTGCAATCCGGACCCAAAACCCAAACAATCAGCCATAATCCCACACAAAATGTTTTGACACAACCCCCTAGGAGTTTTTGGACCCATACCAAGTGGATTGGTGTCAAAAACAAACCCCAAACGGTGGGTGTCTTGCCCCCGGGCGCCCTCGCACTGTTGTAGTCCTAATCGCCCCACCCCAAAGCGATTAGAAATATACATTATATTTATTTAATTTTTATTTTGTATCATGTTTTATGTGATTTTTTTATGCTACGATTCAATTTTCACTACATTCTGACCTATTTTGACTATGTTTTTATCATTTTACGCGTTCACTAACCTATAGGGACCGCCTTCAGATACAGGGTAATATGGGTAGAATATGCCAAATCCGACCTTCTGGGTCATCTCAAAATGCCCCATTTTACCTAACCCAAATTTTTCAAGTATTTTAGAGTCCTCTGGATAGGACATTTGGGAGGTCACTTTTGCACATTTTGTGATAGTCGCCAGCGTCCCACCCCGGAGCGATTAGAAATACATGCATGATTTCCTGACTATTATTTTTGAAATGTGTCTCTAATGATGTCTAGATTCTCTTGTTCAATTTTCATATCATTCTGACATGTTTTGATTTTTGTTTTATTATTTCATGTATTCACTAGCCGGAGGTCTTGGGGATTGCATGTTTCCTTCCATCCACATATGCTATTAATAATTTACTATTTCTATGTATGTAGGATCTCAACACTATATGGGAAGAAAGGAATGACAGACACACTCATGCAAGTTGTGATGATGTTTGGCCCACCCATTTTGAATGTGGGCACACAAAAGATCCCAAAGGGAAGCATACCATCCGTTGGTGTAACAAAATTGTATCGAACACTCCGAGCCCCTGAAAGTGGGGGAAAATATTGTAACCAGATCACAAGAAACATTAATAAAATATGCTGCACTTTATTTTTTCTTTACATCTCATTTCATCACGTCGTTTTCCCTTTTCATGCACTTGTTCTTCGCATTTTCGTAGGACTCAGTGTTTCATCATACATCTACTTTTGTTTGCATCGCACCCAATATGCCGTGATTCTGTAGACATGATTTCAGTGGAGATCATGGTGGGACCCTATCCCCTACTATTGGGATCAAGTTTTTGATCAAAATTTTGTGTTTTTTTTGTAGGTTTGGGTAGAGAAGAGGTAGGTTTTCTAAACATCCTTTGTGTTTTTCTATTTCTATCTCTGCAATTTTTTTGTTTTATTTGCTTGCATATGGAAGTTTGCTACATTTTTTCTTTCTTTACACAAGTTAGAGGAACCAAACACACCACGTAATAATATTAACATCAAGGAGTTGGTCTTAAAACCCCAACACTTGATCAAGACAAACGGTGGATTTCATCACCACCTTGGCTTGGATTTTGCATACATAACCCTGATTGTGACTGTTGCTAGACATAAATCCTGACGAAAGATGACCAAGTGTAGTGGGGGTGATTACCAACACATATGTATAATTCTTCTATGGTAGGTGTCAAAAATAGAGTGATTCCCCTTTCGTACCGCCTATGTTCCACATATTGTTCTGCTCTCATGTACCAATAGTTTCCCTCAGGTAAGGGCGGGTATATTGAGAGGTTTAGTATAATGGCCTGGTAGTGGTATATTGAAGGGGTGACCATTTTGGATATATAAGAGCCCTCATCATGCATGAATAAAAAAAATTTCTTTACACGGTTTGCACAACAAAAATCAAAACACACTGAACTAGATTTAGGACACACATTTAATCTATAAATGAGATAATCATTTCTTTGTTTGTGTGGTCTCCTTTTGTTTGGTGTAGCATAAAAAATTGTAAAGGAGATAAAAACATACATATATTTTAGAAAACCACCACCATGGTGTATACCCATAGCCAAGCCCAATCACGAGCAGAAGCTACGAAAATTGTACAAGGAGGTACAAGTCACCTCCATTATAGCCCCAAGGACTTGGTCATACCACCTTGGTGGCCTGACCCACAAAATAGTCCACATCATACCATTATGGAATAGGACTATAGAGGCACCCCTTCGAGGGGCACTCCCGTTCAACATGGACCCTCTCAGGAGGAGTACAAACGTGGGAAGACCCCCTTAGACACTCATTATAAGTGGCCACTATGCGATGAAGCATTGGAACAACATAGGGTTCATCAGGAGGGCCCACATGATTATATCATCCCTCCTCTACCCCTCATTACTATCAAAACTAATAGGCCAAATCCAGAACGCAAGGCTCTTCAGACAGGGTGGGCCAACTTTGCCTGCCCCTTTCACATGTACAAAAGGGGGCACGAGGAAAACCACTATATTCCTCAAGAGCAATACACAATACGAGAACAATGCACCTCCACATCTACTAATTATCAGGATCACCTACTAAGGCCAGAGCCTCGGGTGAATGTTGCTAACCTCGACAAAGGGAAGTGACCTATAGAGATCTCGGATCACCACGACCGAGATAGATATGTAGGGGAGGCATCTAGGCCTCCTAGACATAATATGGTGGAATAAATCAACTTGGCATTTGCCAAACATGCCGCCCACCAAGCACAAATCATGCAGCTTGAGCAAGATCAGCAACATTTAGAGCACCTATATCATCTTAGCAAAGAGCGCATTCAGTGTCAGAAATATGAGTTGCTCTAGAACACTGTGCATGAGAGGATTCCAACCCCTCACACACATAAGATAGAACTTTATGAGAGGAACAACCCCTTGGTGCGAGACAGGTCTCCATGAACTTATCAAGCGTTTCCTCCAAGATCTCCTTGACCTGAGCGAGAGGCCACTCCTAGAACCAATGATGGGCGCCTTCCTCGGGAACCCACCCATGTTTATAGGTCACGCCCAAGAACTCCTCAAGAAGCCTATGAGGAATTTGAGTGGGAAGAAGAGCGGGCTAAAATGCCCTACCAAGGTAGGGGGTGCTATTCGGCTACCCCTCCATAGGCCTCAAGTTCCCCATAATTCACAATGAGAAAAAACTAAGGAGGAAGAGATCAAATCCTTCGATGCATACAAAGCACTACTAGAGCGCTTAGATTCTATGGAGACCAAGAATTTTGGGCCCCAAAAGCCCACATTATGCCAGCTCCGTAGTCACCTTGTGCATCCTTCAGTGTCGACAATCCCGTACCCTAAACACTTCAAAATGCCCCAATTTGTGATTTTTAGAGGGGATTAGGATGCCCAAGAGCATGTGACAATATTCCTAAGTCAATGCTTTGGCATTTAGGACAACGATGCATTGCTTCTAAGAATGTTTATAACCACGTTCGTAGGCATTTCCTCGAATTGGTTTACCCAGTTGCTGAAGCATAGCATCAGTAACCTAGACCAGCTAGTGGACCCGTTCCTCAAATTTTTTACCTTCAACACCAAGAAGAAGGCATCCTTAAGCGACCTAGCTAGCCTTAGGTAGTATGAGAAGGAAACCATGGCTGCTTATGGAAATTTGTGGAGGACGTTGCTTTCAAAGCTACCTTACCTCCCTCCCATGGTCGACCTGACCCAAATGTTCTTGAAGAGTTGCCTAAGGTCAATCTCCGTGCTATTGCCACTGTAGCAATATGCCACTCTCAAGGAATCCCTGGCGCAATCCAGGATAATTGAGGAGATCAAGATACAATATGGTGAGATTGCCAAGCCACACAAGAAAGAGTGGCCCAAAAATGCCAAAACTAGGTCCACACAACCGAAACCTGTCGTGGTCAATTAGGTTGCCATAAACATACCAAAGCCTGCACAAATGACACATCCCCCAAAGGCTAATTATCAGGTAGTTCCTCTTGACAGCTATGAAAAGGAAAATCATAAGCAAGAGCAGAATTAGTAGCGTCGTCCTGGGCGACAATTCACACACTTCATAGAGTCTAAAGACTCCTTGTTTGATCGCTTGTTCATGGAAAACTTGATAAACTTGCTGGAAAGTCGACCCGTAGACCCCAACGTGCCAAAACCCAAGGGCTATAGGGAAGACTTATATTGTAGATTTCATCGATAGAAAGGACATGACATCTACGCATGTTGGAAATTCAAAAGCTTAGTGCTAGACCTGATAGACAACAAAACACTAGCGGTGGATAATACCGTAGCACTAAGCAACAAACAAATGGAGGTCTTCAAAGACCCCCTGCATACCCATGATGCGTAGGAAAATACTTTACAAGCAAATGAGGTGACACAAAAATGCCCCATGCAAGGGTACATATGGATGATAAGCATAGTGACACGGAACAAGAGATACCCAAGCACAATTGCCCCCGCTATAGCTATAGGAGATGTTCCATCAACATCACAACCCCCACCACACCCTACACAACCTCCTCCGCCTAGACCAGTGGCCATTATTTGGACTAAACTTACTCAAAGTTTAAGGACCACATTGTTTAGGCTCTTCATTTATGAGCTCATCCAAAAATCATCGCCCCATCGGGAGGCTCTAATGGAGATACTCAAAGTCGTCGAGCTACAGCCCCATGAAGCAAATTCTTTCAATAACTTTGTGGGACATGTAAAACGATGCACATAACCAGTCATAGCCTTTAGAGAAGATGAACTGAAATCTATGACTGGTGATATGGTGGATCCACCCCTGCACGTCATTGCGTGGGTCAATGGGATTTCATTCAAGAGGGTGTTGGTGGACACTGGCTCATCCAATAATATAATCATAATGGTGGCATTAAAACACCTTAAGCTGCCAGCATCTCATATTATGGCCTCCACCTATACTCTTTAGGAATTCAATGATGCGTTATGCTCTACGGTTGGCACAATTGTCCTACCCATACAAGTGGGACAAAAGACTATTCCTACGTTGTGTCACATCCTCAAGGGTGAGATGGCCTAGAATATCTTGCTAGGCTGGCCTTGGATCATGGACATGAAGTGTGTCCCTTCGATAGCCCACCAATGCCTAAAATATGCATATTAAGGGCAAGTACATGTAGTCCTAGCAGACTTATAGCCCTTCAAGTATTGCAATGTGGTGCAGATGATGCCACAATCGACCCTTCCATCGACACATTTGGACTTTCAATTGAACCAGTCCAAAAAGGTTCTGATTCTGCCTACATCCCTGCTATTAAGTCCATAAACTCACCAATCGAGCCCATATTCATCGTTTTTTCCTTCACCAATGATGCCACCTATGGTGTCCACATCGAAGGACAATAGGAAGAAGCCCCTAGAAGAGATACCACCATTAGTCTCAACCATATCTATCGAAGAGGTGCCTAGCCGAATGGAAGTCGAGACACCTGGTTCACCCAACATGGAGTGGACTCAGGAAGAACTCCCATTCCCTCCCCCTCAACCGCCAATGATTACCATTGATATGGCCAATACGGGCCTGGGAGAGTACCTAGTGTGGAACATTGTGGCAACACCCATGCTTGAATCCATGTAAGACATGGGGAGACCTCGCCTCCCCATCGACACTATCATCCCTTTAGGCTACCCACAAAATCAAAAAAACTTTGTATATGAGGGCCTTGACAATGACATCGAACCTTACCTACAAGAGGAAGATGACGAAGAGCCATTTGATGAGAACTTTGACTATCTGTCCAACCCGAAATTCACCTTGAAATACCTTAGCCAATGTAATTTGCATGGATATGGATTGGGCAAATATGAACAAGTAATGCACATTCTTTGTCAACCAAGATATCAGATGCCATACGATAAATCAGGAGTAGGGTTCAACCACCCTTTGCCCCTTGACATCTTGGTAGAAAACATGCAAGGCCTAGGGCTAGGCAACAAGGATGGGTTGGCATAAGATCCATATGCCAATCCCAACACAACATATACATTGGGGGATTATCTCCCATTGTTAACAACAAACCTTGTTGAACTCAACAACTCCTTCCCTTCGATCGAGAAATGGGAAAGTTTAAGAACATACCTCCAAGAGGGATATAGACAAGGTCAAGGAGGATCTTCTGAATATGAGTCAGAGTATGAGGTAGCACCTTGGGACCCTTTCGAATTCGATAGCAATAACTCGCAAGTGACACCCATAGATGATTATTAGGAGAACTTCATGATAATTTTCCCCTTGAATGCTCCAATCAAGCAATTGCCACATCAAGAGAATCTGGTCCTCCCGTAGAGAGAGAAACAACCCAGATGGGACCAAATCAACTTGCTCAAACATAACGAGCCTCACATATCACACACAGTTGTAAGAGCCAATGAAGGCCTATGGATCTCTGATAGCGATTATGAGGATGAGACTGAGATGGCATATATCAACCATATGTGGTAGCAGCAACACCCCATGGACATTGACGATATGTTTGAATAGCTAAACATGGGTCCAAGGCATAGGTGGAATTTGAACCAAGCACAGTTGGACCAAGTGCTGCATCCGCCACTTTAGGCATACAAAGAGCACCTTCCACCCAGAGACCCTATAGAGCCATAATTTCCAAGGATAGACCCTATCCTTCTATCTGTACATAGGGCCGATCCATTTGTGCCAATACCCACAAATCCAGATCTGGGGTATAAGGATCACCAAGGAAGTTCGAGTCAATGCCCCCATGGTAATGGAGATCAAATTCATTTCATCAACATGATCTCCATTGACTTAACCACCCCCATCTACAATCCAGCTGATCTAGCATGACCATTTTATCTAGACCTAGATGCCATAGACTAGGATCACGCTAACTCACCACCATCCCCATCAGAGTACTGGCATTACGGTGAGATGCTTCATTTCACCCTAGGACCAACTCATGATATCTTCCATGCTGAAGAGGAACCCGATGTTCCCAACACATATCTAAATTTAGCAAATGATATCCACCTAATCCCAACTCCACACCAGTTGGAGGATGGGTCCCACATGTCAGTCGAAGAGACGACTGACATAGACATCGACTCAGATCCAATGAATCTATAGATCATCAAGCTGGGGGTAAGTATATCCCCCAAAGAGTAAGCCGATTACATTGCCCTTCTTAAATATAAGAAGGAGGTTTTTGCATGGTACTACAAAGACATGTCGAGGCTAGACCCGTAGCTAGTCACACATAATCTAATGCTTGATCCGACAGTCAAGCCAGTCAAGCAAAAGCTACATAAGATGCACCCAATAGTGGCCTTAATGGTCAAATATGAGCTACAAAAGTTGTTGGATGTAGAGTTTGTCATCTGCATAGATTACCCACCATGGTTGTCCAACATGGTACCCATCAAAAATCCTGATGAGAGGATTCACATATGCACTAATTTTTGAGATCTAAACAAAGTGAGTCCTAAGGATGATTTCCCCTTTCCTAGCATCGATGCATTGGTAGACGTTACAATAGGCCATGAAATTATTTCCCTCATGGATGGTTTCTCGGGATACAACTAGATTCGTATCAATATCGATGATCAACTAAATACAGTGTTCACAATGCCTTGGGGGACATTTTGTTATAAGGTCATGCCCTTTGGCCTTAAAAACGCTGGTGCCACCTACCAATGCGCTATGACATACATCTTCCACAATCACATGCATAAATTTTTTGAATATTATATGCATGATTTGTTGGCCAAATATCTTTTATGCCTAGATCATCTCGATGACTTACGCAAGATCCTTGATCGCCTCATCGAACACAAAGTCAGGCTAAACCCCAAGAAGTGTGTATTTGGCATCACATATGGAAAAATATTGGGTTTCATAGTCTCAAAATGAGGCATCGAGGTGGATCCAAATAAAGTCAATGCAATCCTTGAAATGCTTCCACCAACTACCATCAAGCAGCTCAGAAGCTTATAGGGTAATTTCACATCAATCAAGACCTTCATAGCGTAGCTATCTGACAAGTGCCGACCCATGAATAAATTATTACACATGGGGGAAGCATTTCATTGGGATGACGAGTGTTAGTCCGCCTTCGATGACATTAGACAATACTTGGCTTTGTCACCAGTATTGGCACCACCTAGACCAGGAGTTCCATTCTATTTATACATCTCAGCTACTAAGGTGGCATTGGGCGCCATGCTAGCCCAAAAAAATGAACTACATAAAGAGCAGACTAATTATTATCTTAGCCGCACCCTGGTCAGTTATGAAATTAACTATGCATATGTCGAGAAGCTATGCTTAGTAGTGGTATTTGCCACCAAAAATCTATGCCATTACATGCTTACCAATATGATGTATATTGTTTCTAAGGAGAATCCATTACGGTACATGATGAGTCGTACTTATCACAGTAGCTACACGACAAAATGGATCATGTTGTTGACAGAGTTTGACATCAAATTCATTGGACAGAAGTCCATAAAAGGTCAAGTCATCGTCGATCAACTAGCAGAGGCTCCTCTTGAAGATGATAAACCTTTGACCATAGAGTTTCCCGATGATGGGGTCTTCCATGTCTCAGAATCACCAGATTTTTATGAGCCAGAGTCACAGGCTGACAAAACCCTATTTTTTGATGGTTCTAAATGTGAGCAAGGGGGTGGCATAGGAATCATATTCTTCACACCACAAGGAGCTCCAATGCATTTATCATTTAAAATTGATTTCCCATGCACCAATAACAATGCAGAATATGAAGCCTTGCTCATAGGTCTTTAGACAACCATCACCATGAACATCAAATGCTTGAATATCTTTGGTGATTCGCTATTAATTGTCAACCAAGTGAAAGGGGTATTCCAATGCAAATGCCTAGTTCTACAGGCCTACAAAGCCCTTGTGGATAAATTCCTAGAAAATATTGAATGGTACGACATCAAGGCACTCCCTCGATCATCGAATCATTTTGCGGACACTATGGCCTCCTTGGGGTCACTAATCTTGCAAGACCCTTCTAGTGAAATGATAACCATTCAAGTCAAAATTTTATCGCAATCCATGATGGAGCATGCAAGCTCTGACATAACTCTAGGAATCCACCTGATCCAGATTGAACCATATCAGGATAGGTTCTCTCGAATCCATGATAGTCTAAATCATGCCAACTGGGGGTCCTTGTTCTCCCCGACCCCTCTTAATAGCATCACAATGCTATTCTTACAATTTCTTTCTTGCTCAACTTTTGCTAGGGATGAACTTCAAGAGGGATTGGTCGTTCATACCATCGAGGTTTCTGATCAACAAGATTGGTACACACCCATAAGAGACTACCTCAAGTTGGGTAGCCTCCCACTTGGATTGTCACACGCCATGAAAAGATAATTCAAATAGAAAGTGACAAAACATGTCTTACTAGGAGACATTTTGTATCATCGAAGCTATGAAGGAATCCTCCTCCATTGCTTGGAACAGCAGGAGTCCACTTGGGCAATCACCCAAATGCACGATGGTACATGCGGTGGCCACTTTAGCAGCATGGCCATCGCCAAGCGCATTCTTTGCATGGGCTATTATTGGCAATATTTAGAGCAAGATTGTTGCACGTATGTGTGAAAGTGCGTGAAGTGTCAACACCATGCTAATTTGACACACATACCTTCTCAGGCCTTGCAACCAATCCAATCAGCTTGGCCATTATCGTAGTGGGGCTTATATCTAATCGAAAAGATCTCCCCTATGTCGTCAGGTCATCACATGTTCATCATAATGGCCACAGAGTACTTCACCAAGTGGATGGAAGCAATTTCGCTTACTTCTACGACTGGGACCTGCATTGCGGAGTTTATTTTACATAACATCATATGTCATTTTGGTATTCCATCCAAGATCATCTCGGATAATGGGATGTCATTTAAAAACAAAGATGTGCGTGCTTTGACAACAAAGTACAAAATTCAACACAATTTTTTGACACCTTATTATTCGTAGGCAAATGGGAAAGCAGAGGCATCAAACAAAACACTAGTTGCCATCCTTAAAAATATAGTCATAGATAGTCATAAGGATTGGCACATTCAAATACCACTTTCTCTTTGGGCTTATCACACTAGCATTCGGACGCCCACTAGGGCAACTCCATTTTTGTTGGTGTATGGCTCTGAGGTAGTCATGCCTCTCAAGTTGGAAATACCTTCCCTATGCATATCAATGCAAGAGTTCATCGATGATGACACTACACGGTAGGCCTGATTAGACCAGCTTACATTGCTCGATGAACGACGTGTCAATGCTCTTGAGCATTTACGTATCTACCAAGAGTGACTTAAGAAAGCATACAACGTGAAAGTTCACTTGAGGTAATTTTAGGTTGGTGACCTAGTCTTAAAAGAGAACCAACAAAATTCTAACCTGCCACCCCATTTAAGGGACAATTTCACGACAAACTAGTTAGGTTCGTATGTAATCAATAGTAAAATAGGACCTAGAACATATCGGCTCACCTCTCTTGATGGAATCAAGGAACTAGAACCCTTGAACATCAGTCATTTGAGGCCATTCCACATTTAAAAGAGCCATGGCCCACCCCAAACGCTCCAAGGATTCCCATAATCGCTTGGTCAACCCAAAATGCCCCAAATGCTCCAAGGATTCCCTCAATCGCTTGGTCAACCCCAAAAATCCCCAAAGGTATCCATAATCCCTTTGGTCCAACCAAAAGCTCCAAGGATTCCCATAATCGCTTCGTCAACCAAAACGCCCCACAGGAACCCATAATACCTTTGGTCAAACCAAAATCTCCAAGGATTCCCTTAATAACTTGGTCAACCCCAAAATGCCCCAAAGGTATCCATAATCTCTTTGGTCAAACCAAAAGCTCCAAGGATTCCTACAATCACTTGGTCAACCCCAAAACACCCCAAAGGTACCCATAATCCCTTTGGTCAAACCAAAAGCTCCAAGGATTCCCTCAATTGCTTGGTCAACCCTAAAATGCCCCAAAGGTACCCATAATCCCTTTGGTCAAACCAAATGCCCCAAGGATTCCCATAATCGCTTGGTCAACCCAAAATGCCCCAAAGGTATCCATAATCCCTTTGGTCCAACCAAAAGCTCCAAGGATTCCCACAATCGCTTGGTCAACCCCAAAATGCCCCAAAGGTACCCATAATCCCTTTGGTCAAACCAAAAGCTCCAAGGATTCCATCAATAATTGTCCATAATCCCTTTGGTCAAACCAAAAGCTCCAAGAATTCCCACAATCGCTTGGTCAACCAAAAAACCCCAAAGGTATCTATAATCCCTTTGGTCCAAACCTCCAAGGATCCATAAGAATCACTTGGTATGCACCCATTCGGGATAAACCAACCATAACGAATATTCAAAAATAACAAAAAAATTGCATCTCACTTCCATGCATACTCTTAAAAAATCACAAAACAAAACAAAACAAAAATATTTACACATGAAAAGTCATCTCACAAAGCAATCACATAGTACAGAAAGCCAATAAATCCTATATAGTCTATGGTGCCACCGCCAATATATCAACAAATCATTTCATCCATTCCATATGCATACATCCATATAGTCAAAAACATCCACATTCATAATAACATATGCATACATCAACATAAATAAATGTGCATAAAAGAGCAATAAACCATAACAAGTAAATAATCCAAAAAGAGAGTCATGTATATATTAAGTCAAAAATGCCCTCAGGCTATAATAAAATGGTCCTCTGACCTCATAAAAAAATCAAAAAATCAAAATCCCCAAATCCTAGGGATTCGGCCACCATGATAACATAGGATCGATGCAACTGGAACTACCCCCAATGGTGTGGGTCCTATGGGACCTCTTAGGGCGACTGCTGCCAGCCCTCGCATCATGCCCACTAACACTACCCTCACCCACCCGCCTGCGATGAGAGGATGCAGACTGCTCAATATCATAGCCTCTCATACGACGTGATGATCCACCTCTAGTGAGCTCAGGTAACTGTCCATCAAGGTGAATAATATCGACCTCCAACTCCACCCAGCACCAACCCCACTCCACATCCTGCCGGTGGTACGAAGCCAATGCATCATCCCGCTGTGCCAACTGAGCCCGTAGGAAATCCCTCTTGACTTTGTGCTCCTCATACCATATTCGTAGTAGATCCTCCAATCGCACTATCTCAGCATGAAACCTAGCCTCCATATCCCCTGGGACTGCTTGAGGCATGGGCCTCTTCGGGATGACATGCTACCCTGGAACCCACTACTTTGAGATGCCCTGTGTATACGGCTGCTATTGAACCCCTAAATCATCCCTTGTGAAGTCATCTACCTCCACCATATCCACATCATCGAGCGGAGCCCCCCAAACCTCCACCGATGCCTCTACACCCCCACCGCCTGTTGCTGCCACATCCGGACCTCCTAGAGGCCCCTCACCCTGCCATCGCCGCATCATCCACCACTGGTCGTACTCTGCAGTCATCCTAAAATTATCCATGTCAGGGACATCAATCACTGCATCATAATCCTTGCCCAATGGCTCAATAATAGGCCAGGCTAGATTCCTCTCATCGCCCTAATGTCGATAGATCAAGGGCTCACCAGGAAATCCTTGGCACACCCTAAACTATCGAGTCATCCAGACATGCGGGAAGTACTCCTACTCTGTCCCATGTTGCGTGATCAACCATCTCCTCCTACGCACCCACTGGAGCCACTCTCCAACCTTAGGCTAGGTTGGATAGTCCCAGTATAGCCGCTAGAACACCTCCCCTAGAACAAGATGTGAGAAGGCATCAGTATAGTGACTTACATCACCTGCCCATCGTTGACTCTGCCCATGCTCCTTCGACCTCTGCCATAGAGCAGCATACCCAATCTCCCTGTCCACCATCCCACCCTGAGTGGTCCAAGGAAATCCCTGTGGTTGCTCCACAGCTATGTGTTGCCACCCCCAACACTACAAAATATAGCTGCACCTTATCCCCTTCCACCTCTAGCAGTAGACCTCGTACAACTCATCATAAAGCTATGCCAATAGTGTCTGACCTCACCTCATAATTGATGGCACTGCTATCGAACACTCCACTAGTCTGAACACCACCTCAAGTAGGTTCCAAGGGAACCTCACACCTAAGGAGTCAAGAAGTAGCATGTTGGCTATGAGGGTCATGAGCAATGCATGCCTCACCCCCAAAACACCCTTCTCCAGCCACCACCGCACCAGAATCTTGCCAATCAGGCAGTCCACCTCTGCCCTCTCCATAGCCCTATCCACCCCCATATTCATCGCCTGCCAAAAGCACCATGTCAACATCGCCATTCGATGATCACATGGAGTCATCCAAATGGGTAGTCCATCTATCAGAATCCATAGAATCTGATACATGTCCTTCAAAGTAACTATCATCTCCCCTATTGGGAGATGAAAGTGTTGGTGCGAGGATCCCACAAATTGATCAAGGCAGTCAGATATGCTTGATACCCCACCATAGGCTCCAACTGCATCACCTACTTGAGCCCAAGGGCATCAAGCCACTCCCAATATACAACAGTCAGTGCATCCCGAGCATCTGAGAACACATTCAGTTGGCGATACTGACTCTTCACAACCTGAAAAACAAAAACAACACAAAAACATTAAAACATGACAACAAAACAAATGTACAACAGTGTATACAAACAAACACAAAAAAAAAAAAAACAAAAAAATTAACTAGGGTTTTAATCTTAGACTAAATGAGAAAACAACAAAACCAAAAAAATAACAAAATGTACAGCAAAAACATTCAAAAAATCAAATAAACAACGCAAACAAAAAAAATGCAAAAAAAAAATACACAAAATTAATTATGGTTTTAACTGTACTTAGACAAAAGAAAAACAAATAAAGTAGAGAGAAGGAGCACCTACCGGTCTCACCTTGGCTCCGCCACTCGAATATCTGGTCCTTGCACTCATGGTGTCCGTGAAATTTTGGCAATGCTCCACTATGCAAACTCGCACTCCTCCTCATAGCTCCAAATCTCCAAAAAAAAAAGATTGCAAATGAGCCCAAAACCTAGTTTTGGCCCTTATAAAGGCTCTTAGGCCTGTAATCGTTCCACCTTGGGATGAGCACTCTAGTTAGTGCTCATCCCACCTTGGGACGATTACAAAATTGGTATTCGTCCCACCCTGGTACGATTATAGAGCAAGAAATAAAGAAACCAAAACTGCATCCAAAAAATGCACCAAAAAAAGCAATAAATATTCCAAACAAAAGTGCCCTTGCACATGATATTCTTGGCATGAAATACCGATGTCGGGGTCACAAATTATCACTATCCCACTCCCTAAGAAGGCTACCATATCTGGACCACTCCATGGGAGGATGGATTTTTGAAAATTTCAGCCCCAAGGCATCACAAAAAAGGGTCAAAACCCACTCAAAAACAACAATAACTCTGCCGAATAAAGGTGCCTTTGCACCTGACATTCTTGGCATGAAAAACTGATGTTAGGACCACAAATTATCACTATCCTACTCCCTAATAAGGCTACCATAGCCGGACCGCTCCACGGGAGGATGGATTTTCAAAAATTTCAACCCCAATCGACGTCACACAAAAGGGTCAAAACCCACCAAAAATAGGTCAGATTGTTGGGAAACTGCATAAGCTTTCAACGAAAACACCTAAAGGCACCATTAAAAAAGTCATCTTGGGTCAAGCGACTTGTCACTTTTCTCATTTTTGTCATTCCCTCATCGATTCATCGCTTGAGGAGGTAGTCACACTCAGTTACCAATCAACAAATACACACCCGATCAAGGAAATGTCATGCATTCAAATAATCATTGAAAAAGACAATCACGCCACTGCTTGGGGTAAAAAAAAAACAATAATCACAAACAAATCAAACACTTGGCATTCTAGAATCATGAACTCAAGGTTCCCATAGACAAAAGGTTGCACCCTTTACCTATTCATGACTGAACAATGTCCAAGATCAAGTAACACCTCACCGAAAAATGTTAACACTTGAAGTAAGCTCCTTAGCTCGTCAGAAGCAAGGATTCAAGAATGTGTTCCCTTTCCATACTTGGGGCATCAAAATTTTGTTATGTTACTGATAAAACCTAATCATTAAGTGCTTTGGTTATCTATTTTTTCTTAGCACTGCACCATGCATAGTGCATCCCAAAAAGGGGCATTTGTAGACACCAAAACAACACCAATACGATTATGTGGCTACAAACACTGATCGAATTGGCATACATAGCCCCTAGGGTAGCCCCTAGAGGTTAAACAGTGGTCCTAACCACTCCCAAAGTAGTTTTGGAAGGTCAGAGGTCAATTTGGCACCTTTCAAGGACTCGTCTCCCTATTCGTTCCACCCTGGGATGATTAGAATGCTATTCGCCCCACCCTAGGATGATTAGCAGCAATCGCTCCAAGGTGGGACAAATAGCAGGTTTGATGGGCAAAAATTCAAACCTTGACAAATGGCAGCCCAGATCCACTACTCAACTCAACCTCTAAGGCATGGGAGTGCAAGTGAGCATTTCAGATCTCAAAGAGGCAGTCATGGAGGCCTAAATCAAGGAGCCCTTAATCAGGAAGGAATCTTCTCTCCCCTAAAAAGGCATGATGGCCAAGGGGCACCCCTGCATGCGCATTCAAAGGAACCTCAGGTCTATAAAATGGTGAGCCTTCTCATCCCCAAAAAAAAGAGTAGGAGTATTTAGAGCAACGAAGTGCTGCCAAATTATACCCTCACCCCTCATTGTGCTTCGTACATCCTTGATATCTCTTTTGGAAGGGAGGTTATCAGGTGAATACTAGGAGCGCAATCCGGACCCAAAACCCGAACAATTGGCCACAATCCCACACCAAATTTTTTGACACAACCCCATAGGAGATTTTGGACCCATCCCAAGTGGATTGGTGTCAAAACCAAGCCCCAAACGGTGGGCGTCCTGCCCCCGGGCACCCCTCGCACTGTTGCAGTCCTAAGTGCCCCACCCCAGAATGATTAGAAATCTACATTAGATTTCTTTACTATTTCTTTTGCATCATGTTGTATGTGATTTTTTTATGCTACTGTTCAATTTTCACTACATTATGACCTGTTTTGACTGTGTTTTTATCGTTTTACGTGTTCACTAACCTACAGGGAGCGCCTTCAGATATAGGGCAATCTAGGCAAAATCTGCCAAATCCGACCTTTTGGGTCGTCTCAAAATGTCCCATTTTGCCTAACCCCAAGTTTGCAAGTATTTTGGAGACCTCTAGATAGGACATTTGGGAGGTCGCAAATCAAGTATTTGAATACTTTTTAAGGATGTATTGCATGAATCAACAATACAAGTAGGAGGAATACCTACCCTTGGTATAATTTTTTGTAATGGCTTTTACCATTCTAGCTTGGAAATGTCCCATTTTAAATTTTTTTATGGTATAAAGTGTAGAATACTTCTTAGTTCGAACATGGTTGAGGGCTAGGTGGTCATAGGTTAGGACATGTTAAATAATATGATAAGCAACTAAAACTAATAATGTAATGAATACAAGAAGTCATTAACAAGGAAAAGAGCTATGTTGATTAGAAAAAAATTGTAAGGTAATTTTCTAAAGGAAACAATGTTTCTTAGGGTAAAGTCATAGATGAGTTCTATAAAGTTTGGCAAGTAAACCAAATTAGATATTAGATATGTAGGACCCTTGTAGGTTGTGGAAGTGACCAATCTAGTTTTATTTTTGGCTTACTCTACCCCCAACTCTCTCTAGAATCCATGATGTTTTCCATATCTCCTTGCTAATTCAAATCATGTTGATACATCTACTATCCTTGGTTGAAAATCATTATAGGTGCAATACCTAGGAGTGGTTTAGATCAATTTAATAGGGATATTTGGTATGCATAAATTCCATCTATGCAATAGAAAAATAACTTAGTGCGAGGTCGAGTGAGACCAATACACTAAGGACAATGCTAAATGAGAATATGCTAAAGAGATTTAGAGTATTTTTTTATATTTATTTGGGTAAAAGAATGAATGCATTTTATTTTTACGAAGACAATGTTGATAGAACTTGAGACCATATTTATGCTTAACAATTTTATGTATTAGAAAATAATATTTTCTATGATAGCTATGTATCTAGTTTAGATAGTATTATTTGCCAATAGTGTATGTACTATTTTTAAACAATAAGGTTTGATGCACTTTGATGGATATTTGTGTATTAATTTGAATATCAAAATTGATTGTTGTGTAATATTCTTGACATTATTTAACATTGAAAACTTTGAAAAGATATGAGGAAATATTTCTACAAATTTCTAATTGTTATAAATTATATAATGATGTTCTTTTAAAAATATAGTTATGAATGACTTATGTTATATAGTCATAAGGAAAATGACTCTTTCTAGGGGGGAAGATGTCACAAAATTTTGTGACGATCGCCAGCATCCCACCTCAGAGTGATTAGAAATCCATGCATGATTTCTTGACTGTTCTTTTTGCAATGTGTCCCTAATGATGTCTGGATGCTCCTGTTCAAGTTTCATCTCATTCTGACATGTTTTGATATCTTTTTTATTATTTCATGTATTCACTAGCCAGAGGTCTTGGGGATTGCATATTTCCTTCCATCCGCATATGCTATTAACCATTTTTTGTTTCTTTGTATGTAGGATCTCAACACCAGAGGGGCAGAAAGGAATGATGGGTGCACTCACATAAGCGGTAGCGATGTCTGGCCAGCCCATTTCGAATGTGGGCATGCAGAAGATCCCGAAGGGAAGCGTACAATCTGTTGGTGTAACAAAATTGTATCGAACGCTCTGAGCCCATGAAAGGGGGGGAACGCATTGTAACTGTATCACAAGCAACATTAATAAAATATGTTGCACTTTAGTTTTGCTTTACATCTTGTTTCATCGCATCATTTTCCCTTTTCATGCACTTGTTCTTCGCATTTTCATAGGACTTCATGTTTCATCATACATATGCTTTTGTTTGCATCACACCCGGTACGTCGTGCTTCCGTAGATATTCTTTCACATTCACATTAATCATTCCAAGGATTCATGCAATTAGCAATCTCATAGGTGACTAAATTTTGCTTTAATAGAATAAACTAAGTGTTAAATGTAATGGAAATTAATTAAAGCAAATGTATAAAAAACTAACAATTAAGTGTAACAGAAATAAATTAGAGAAGTCATACATATAAAACATTAGAGTATACTAAATTATTGTGTACATGTCAATGTACCACCTTAGGTACATAACTAGAGTAGGAGTTTACTTTAGAGTAAATTTTGAGTTACTTCATGCAAAGTAATAAATGCACAAGTGTTAGAATGTGCAATGATGTAAAAGTGTATGTAGTCCACATGTACATAAGTCATGGATAGATTAAATGCCAAGGCACATATCTTCCTATATATATGCCTTTAATGAGTGAATAGAAGAGAGTGAGAGAGATATAATGTTACTATAGTGAAAAGTGAGTAGGTACAATGTAGCACTTCCATTAAAATTTTTGAAGTGTTCAAGTCCTCCATTATATTGCATTGTACTATTTTTGTGAGCTTTCAGTAATGGCATATTACTAAACTACTGCAAAATTTTATTTCATTATTTTCCTACATATTATAGTGTCATTACCATATAGTTATCATAACTTACTTATTTCACATCTTTTGGTTGCATTTCCTTCAATATACATCCTCAAAAGCTAACATTGGTATCATAGCACACAGTAGATCAATAGGAAATAGGGAGAGCCAAATAGAGATTGAGAGGAGATCAAAAATCTCATTTGCAAAATTTCTAAAAATATATTTCGCTGGATTCTTTCCATAGAGTTGTAGAAAAACTCATGAATACTAGGACTCAGCATTGATTCCACTAGACTGACAAATCAACTAGTGCAGATTCAAAATCTCTAGATTTAGATATTTTACTATTTTCCCATTTCTAATACTTCGTTGCAGGAAAAGAAGATTCAAAGAAAGTTGAGAAGCTTCCTACAAGAAAGCTAGGAAGAATATCTTCTTTAAAATTAATCTAGTAGTTGAAGCAACAAACAAAAAACTAAAGATTTGTAAACTTGAAAGAAAAGGTCCCATTGCAAGAGTTGCAAATATACAAATTATAGAAGAGTTAAAAAGGCTAGAGGAGCCTTATTATATATTGAAGATACTCTATAAAATAGTCCAAGAGAATATTAGAGGTTGGTGATATCCATTAAATATTGAAGATTGCAAACCAAGGAGGAGGTTCTAGAAAGAAGATCCCATTGAAGGAGGAAGAGATTCAAGGAAAAGAGTCCTAAGGAGATTGAATCTTGAAGATATCCATTTAAATTTGAAGAGAAGACCCATAGAAGGTCTCATTGAAGAACTTCTAGTCTTGGAAGATTAAATATTGAAGGACTAGCAAAGGTCTAGTTCCAAATTCTAGTAGCAATAGATTTCAGAGATCCAAGAGGGATATCTCATTATGAAACTTCCACTATAGAAGGTTGAAGAAAAGGTCTCATTGAGAAGACCAGAGAAGCTATGATATTTAAGACCCTAGAGAAGAGGTCTCAAGGAGAATGAAGGATAAGGCTAGAAAAGCCTTATTGCAAATCTTAGAGAAGGACATTGAAGAAGATTTCAGAGAAGGCCATTGAAAGTTTTCCTAGGAGAAATCATTGGAGAAATATACTAGAAAGGAGGAGTTCTTGGTAGAAAAAAATTTGGGACAGTTATCACCATCTGACAACAAGCCCAAAAGGAGGAATATTTGGCAAAGAAATTAACAAATTTTAGAGGATAATAATGAAGACCTCAAGACATTTAGATTCTTGATAAGAAGACTTGTAGATAGGCCAATATCGAAGTTAGAATTCAAAAAGGAGGGAGAAGGAGAAAGGAGATTGAAGAAACCACCAAATATAAGAGACTTGGGATTACTATTAAAGACTATTTTTGAGAAAGGAGATTGTTGAATTTACAACAAAAAATTGAAGGTCTCTAGGAGATAAATTTTAGTTATGATTTGGAGGAGTTTCCTTCCAAATTTTAGAGATTCATTGATAGCATTTTGAAGGAGAAAGTGACTACAAAATGTAGAAATTCGGGAAACATTGCCAGCTAAAAAACATCAGATTTATAGAGTGCATTCTGAAAGAAGAGCCACCAAACTAAGTTTTAATGAAGCAAGTTAGAGGGTTTCAAAGTTGTAAATGGGTGAGCTAAAGAGTTGTTTTGGACAGAAAGGAAAAGCTACGATTTCATTTATAACAAGGCAACAATTTGTTGATTCAAATCACCAAGAAAACCATCATCTTCATAAGATAGTAAGGTAAAACAATTTGGTGAAAAAAGGTTCATTAGGTTAACATTACTCATTTGGTTCATTATTAAGTTTCATTAAGCATCATATTAGAATTTAAAAGTTACAAGAATAAGGTTGCATATTAAAGTCTTCAAGAGAGTGCATAAGATAGTTTTTACAAGGGTTACAACCTACACACAAAAGGAGTTAGATATATTTCTAAAGAAAGGAAAATATCAACATCCTACCTTATAGTTAAAGCAAAGAAGACATTATCCATAAGTGAAAGTTTGCATACATTATAGTGCATATTTCAAGTTACTTTTAAATAGTTCATTTAAATGAGCAATAAGGAGAAATTTCTATTGCACTATACTAGTTATTATAGGTGGATTAAGTATTCAAGTTAAGGGTGAAAATTTATGCAAAGTTAAGTTGCATGATTAAGAGCTTGGATTTATTATTTCTAAGTTAACCAAGTAAAAGAGAGAGTTGTCTAGCAAGTAAGACAACATCAGATCATTGCTTGCCACCAAGGAGTAGTGCAAAGAAGCCACCTCATCAAGGAAGAAATAAAACTTGCAAAAGGAGATTTAAATATCTCAAAATATAGGTGCAAATTTAAGTTATTCTATTCTAACTATTACAAATAATTTTCATTAGATTCATGTACCATAATATTCTTGTCCTACGTAGAAAAATAGAACAAATCTAGAGTGTCTCAAAGATACTTTAAAAAATTGCAAAGAACGTCTACAAGGTGGCCATTTCAGCAAAATAAAGGATAAAACTTTAGCAAGGAAAGAGAGCCAACGAAGGACTCACATTAGCCAAATTTCAAGGTGTCTAAAGACACCATATTCATCATATAATTCAGTGCCTACAAAATTAACCTACAATTTCAAGACCTACATAAGGAGACCATTATCTACTACTTATCTATGTAAATAAGGACATCACAAAAGGTCTACATAAAAATATATTACTAAGGGACTACGAAGGAGGCTATCATAAATTGTATATCAACATAAAGATATATCACTAAGGACAACATAAATAAGAAAGTTACAAGGTGAAAACAAATGTGCATTACCCAAGCTACAACATGGATGAATGGCCAACTGAAAAAAAGTGCCTAAATCCATCATTGCAGTGCCATAGAATCACCATTGCAGTGCTCTTGAACCACCATATATGGAGCCAACCTCAAAACATCACCACTCACTTGGAAAGAAAGTATTGAAGACAAGACATAAAGAGCATCCACTTGCAAGAAGTTTACAAGGAATAAGAGACATTGAAGGAAGTCTTACATACATGAAATTTGAGCACCACTTGCAATTTAGAGCCAAGGCATCTTGTACCATTTGGCACATCCAAAAAAGGTGCCCATATATTCCTTAACATATGACCAGGAAAGAAGTGTTAAAATAGAAAGTAATACCTATTGTTGAGAGTTGAATAACATCATTTGGAGGTTACAAGGCATAATCATCATAGCTCTTCATTCAAGGGAGAAATGAGTGGTGAAAGAATCTAAACCAACACCCATCAAGATTGTAACTCTTAAAGCACCTATTGGATCCTCAAAATCCAACTTGAATTTACCTCCAATTTTTGAATTTTTGGTGTCCTATGTTTTGAGTCCTTTCAAAATTCGCAATAATCTAATTATTGCATTTTTTTTGGTATTTTTGAAGTCGTGTCTTACCCTTTCCAATTATTGCATTTTTTTGGTCTTTTTGAAGTCCTGTATCACCCTTTTTGGTGTCCTATTTTTTTTTGGTCTTTTTGTAGTCATTCTCCTTTTAATAAATTGTTAGGTCCTTTCCAATTATTGCAATTTTTTTGGTCTTTTTGAAGTCCTGTCTCACCCTTCAAAAGCAATGAAATATTTTATGTCACCAAGGTCAGTCCTTTGTTTTGGTTTTTCTAATTTCTTTTTTCAATAAATGTTTGGCCAAAATAAGGTTGATGCAGGAGCCTATCTTCTATAGGGCATAACTTTTGATCCGATTTTTGGATTGGCTTGAACTTTTATGTGGAGCTAGATAAAGAGGAGGACAATGCCAATATTCCTACTTCTTGGTAATTTTTTATAACTTATTTTAGTTTTTTTTCTAGTGCATTTATCTTCTAGAATATTGAGTTTATTGTTGTTACTTCCTTTTCCTGAACTTAATTTAAAAAAAGTATCAACTGTCACCAAACCTTTATGAGAGAGCTATTCTATAGCAATCATCTATTCAAGCTGGTCAAAACAAGGGGTATTTATTACAACACTCTTTTGGGAAGTGAATGTGTTGGGACCATTGTGAGAGATCTATCTCTTTGCAATAATATCTTCCAGCTAATCAAATTAAGAGGTATTTCTCACCATGTATTTTTTAGTAGCATTATAAGTAGTTTTTGAGTTTTACAATTTCCCCTAGTGTATGAATGAACTTAGTACCACTATTGGTTGGTTATAAATCAATGGTTTATTATAGTGCATTGGTCATTCAAAGTATGTGTGTATGAGTAAAAAGAATTTTCAACCCAAATTGTTTTGTAAGCATCATAACACTCCCCCACATACCAATATTTTTGACCAGTATATTATTTATTTCTTAAATTCCATGGATTCACCTCCTTCCAACACCTCTAATTTTTCTTTCCTCTTTTCAATAACCCTCTCCATATCACTACTCCTACTATCCCTAAAATTGGTAATCATATTTTTAATACTATTTATCTTGGTTTGTGTCTATCTTGAGACTCAATAAAATATGGTTACCTCCATTGCCTAGCCCTTATATGACATTTAAAAAGTCCTACAAGTTTTGCAACTATGCATCCCCTTGTTAATGGGCTTTTACAAATTGTTATGCAACAATATTCGATCATTCATCAGGAAGTAAACATAAGCAACACTAGCATCCTCCCACAACTAAGTATACAATCTAATGTTGATTTAAATGTTGATTCTAAAGATGAAAACATTATAATTAATGTATGCTAGACTCGGGAGGATGAAGTCACAAAAAAAAAATTGAGAAATAAATTGACTTATGTGCCAATAATATTGAACAAAGAGCTTTAGTCTTTAGAGAGGCATCAACCTCAAGTGAGCCTCCTAATACCATATTTGATAGAATGAAGCAGGGAAAGCTTATAGAGGTTGATTATTTAGATATAATACATGCTATTAATCTTAGGAATAGAATAGTGGAGGACAAATTTGATGAAGACCTACACAAAAGGAGAAATATACAAGAGTGATTTCATAAAAAAAGGTAAACCAGATGAAGCTAAAAATGATTCTTGAAGAGCCTGATGTAGATAAAATCACCCAAAAACAATAAAATGATCTAGTTAATTAGAGAACAAGAAAATAACTGATGATAAGAAAGATCATGTTTGAGCTAGGTGTAGATTTTTCCAAGTAGAAAGTTAGCACCACTTTTGGAGAATTAATTACAATCCCAAAGTATTGGTATCAAGTATGTAGAGCCTTCAAATTAATTGATCAATCAGGAGGATAGCCTAAAATCCCTTTAAAATAATGCAATCAAAGTGCCATCTTCATCTAAACCATTTTATATATCACTAAGGTATACATTAGGCTATAGATACCAATATGATATTCATAATTGCATGATTTATAGTGGTAATTCCATGAATGTGATGTCAAAATAGGTAGTTGATTAGTTAGGCTTGATTTGTCAGAAAGAGCACCCCCTATTTTTATAATGGATAATAGGAGAGTACCTTGTGTAGGTATTATAACTAGACTTCTTATCCATATAGAATAATATCCTAAGAAAGGAGTGATAATGGATATTTTAGTTGTATATGTGGAACCTTTATTTTCCATATTACTCTCTAGGAATTAGGCAGATCAGGTAGGTGGTACTATTTAGTTGGATTGGTCATATGCCACTATCCCGATGTAAGGTAAGAAAAAAGTCATCTTGAAAAGAGAACCCTTCAATAGATATTCAGTTGAGTTTAGATATCCTAATGATAACATGGTTAATGTCATGAATTCTATTGAGGAAAAGGACATGGGTTTTTACTCTATTTGGCATTCTCCTTTCTTGTTGGAAGTACCTAATGCTGAGAATATGGATCCAAAATTGAAGGCTAAAGTGGATGCAAAAATTGATAGAATTTTGACTTCAGAGTTATGAACTATGACCTTTGATGTGTCAAAATATCAAGCAGGAGCTGAAGTATTATTGACAAACATCAATGGAAGTTATCTTGGCATACCATACAAGTTAGAATTTTCTTGTACAAATAATGTTGCAGAGTATGAAGCTTTATTGCTAGGACTAAGGAAAGCCAAGGAATTGGGTATTAATTATCTCAAATTTAGTGGGGATGTTGATCAAATAATTCAATATATCAAAGGGAAATATAAAATACAGCACCCTCGATTAAAGCAATATAAGTAGACAGTGTTGGATGAAATAGATATATTCTTGGCATTTGATCTACAATATATTCCTAGAGCACATAATCACAATGTAAATTTATTGGTAATTAATGCTTCTGGAGTAGATAAACCTGATATAGACACTTGGTTTATGGATAGGTTCACAACCATATCTGTTTATAAGCCATATGTACCTAATAATGTGGTATATTTATGAGTTTTTTCATTATGATATACACATTAATTATTTTTTGACTATGCAAAATGAATTTTTTGATGCTATTTGTGATGAAAGTGATGAAGAAAAATTGAAGGATGCTATTGAAGAACCCATATAAGTCATACAACTAAATACCAACAAGATACCCAGGGGCTTGGTATCTTTAGAGAGCTTGTTTTATGAATTTTATAGAGCATATAAACCTTTAGTTCAAGAGTCTGAGGTAGATGAAGTTAATATCAAAATAGAGGAAGAGCCCAAGATTGTTAGTATCAATAAATCTTTGTCAAGAAAAGAGAAACAATAATATATCAACTTTATAAAAAAGAAAATTGATAATTTTTCTTGGAGTTATGAATATTTGAAAAGGTGATGAGTCACATAATGGCCCTTTAGAAGAATACCAAGCCTTTCTAAAAAAAATAGAGAAAGTTCAATCCCAATTTGCTTTCAATTATGCAGAAAGAAGTGCAAAAGTTACTAAATACTAAGACAATCAATAAGGTGAGATTTTCTTCTTGATTAGCAAACATGGTTCCAATAAAAAAAAGAATGGTGAAATCAGAATTTGTGTAGATTTCAAGAATCTAAATAAAATCTCACTCAAAGATAACTATATGCTTCCAAATATGGAGCAGTTGCTTCAAACAGTGGTTGGGTCATCAATAATACCTTTATTGGATGTCTTTTCAAGTTACAATCAAATTGTAGTGAATCCAAAAGATATACACAAATCAACTTTAACCACACCATGAGGAATAATTGAATGTCTCATAACGCCCTTTGGATTGATCAATGCAAGGGTAACATTTCAGAGAGCAATGGATGTTGCATTTAAGAGGTTGATGTTCAAGATAGTGGTAGAATATCTTGATGGTATTACATTTTTTTCCAAAAATATTGAAGATCATTTTGCAAATCTAAATCAAGTGTTTGACAGATGCAAGGAGTTTAGCATATCGTTGAATCCTAAGAAATATGTATTTGGGGCCACACAAGGTAAATTTCTCAAGCACATTGTTTCAAAGGATGGGATTAGCATTGATACACAAATAATTCAAGCAATTTCTAAAATTTCCCCTCTAAAAATCTTAAGGGAGTTAGATCATTCTTTGGGAAGATTAAATTTGTTAGGAGGTTTGTCCCTGATTTTTCTCAAATTGCCAAGCCAATAAATGTTATGATCAAAAAAAGTGGGGAAATAACGTGGATAGAGGAAAATATTGTAGCTTTTTAGAAGATCAAAGATACAATTACTCAATCTCTAATATTAAATTGCCCTGATTACTCCAACTATTTTAAGATCTACTCATTTGCATTAGAACACACTATTGCTATAGTTCTAGCTTAGAAGGATGAAGAAAAAATTAAAGACCTATAGCATTTATGAGTAGGATTGAAGGGTGCTAAACTGAAATACTCTATGCTAGAAATATAGGCTTATGCATTAATTAGAGCATTAGATCATTTCAAATGTATCTTTGGATCCAACAAGGTAATAGCCTATATTCCCTACATTGTTGTTAAAGATGTTTTCACTCAGCCTAAACCTTTAGGCAGTCTTGCAAGATGGATGACTAAGGCATTACAGTATAATGTAGAATTCAAAGTAGTGCAATTTGTTAGAGGATAGGGACTAGCAAAGTATTTGGTTAACAAATAAGGAGAGACTATGAATAACACTATTATAGTGGATGAGAAACAAGAAGCTAGAGTAGTTGATAATTTTGATTTCCAATGGTATGGTGGCATTATGTTTTACCTTCAGGATTTGTCATTTCTAGAAGACATGTCCAAAAAAAAAGGAGATCCATCAAGAAATTGGTCCAAAAATACTACATTTTGGAAGGTAGACTGTATTGGAGGTATCCCTATGTTGTGTTGCTTATCTACTTGTTTGAGAAAGAAGCCCCCAAATACTAAGAGAATATCATTTTGGTTTTAGTGAGGGTCATTTTGTTCCAAAGGATACTACCCATAAAATAATGAGAGATGGTTATTATTGGCCTTCCTTATTTAAATATGTATATCATTTTGTTAGAAGTTATCATAAATGTTAAATTTTTGTAGGGAAGAAGAATTTTCCAACCATACCCCTGAGGCTAGTAATTGTGGAAGCTCCTTTTACTCAATTGGGAATAGATCTCATAGGTGATATTAACCCCAATTCTTCTGGAGGTCATAAGTGGATCATTATAAAAACAAACTATTTTACCAAGTGGGTAGAAGTAGCACCTCTCAAGAAATCCACTACAAAAGTAGTCATTAAGTTTTTAGAAGAGCACATATTGACAAAATTTGGGGTTCCTAGGAAGATAGTCACAGAAAATGGTAACTATTTCACTTCTTTTAAGATGATTGAATTTTGTGCTAGGTACAACATAGAGCTTTATCATTCTACAAATTACTATCCTTAAGGGAATGGTTTAGTAGAGCCTTGAATAAGAATTTGATCACAAGAATCAGAAGAGCATTAGGTAGAAACAAAAGAAATTGGGATAGTGAGCTAAAGTTTGCTTTAAGGGCTAACAAAATATCTATCAAAAGAAGCACAAGAAAATATCCTTATGAACTATTATATGGTGAGAATGCTTTGTTACCCCCTTAGGTGGAAAGTCATGCTTTATCTTTGCTTCTTTAGGACCATGAAAATCCAAATGTCTTGTAGAGAAGACTTGATCAAATTGTGAAGTTGCAGGAAGATAGAAAGGATGCATTAATGAAGATAACTGAGTAGGCTCACAAAACAACGTAGTTGTTCAATAAGAAAGCCAAAGGTAAACCTTTTTAGGGCGGAGATATAGTGTTGTATTGGGATCCCAAAAATGAGAAGCATGGTGAGAAGGGAAAGTGGGAACCCAAATGGCTTGGTCCTTATCAAATCCTTCAGAATGTAGGCCAACATACTTACAAATTGCAAACTCTAGATGGTATAGAATTTTCAATTCCTATCAATGGCCAATATTTGAAATTGTATCATTTTTTATAGAGGGCTTGAGAAGCCCCTCCTAAATAAAAATGAGTTTTTAGTTTTTAGGTGATTGAGTCATTTCTAGGTGATTAAGGAGTCCTATCTAGGTTATTAAGGTGTTCTCTTTAGGTGATTAAGGTGTTATTTTAGGTTATTAGACAAGTTTTTGAGTCCTTATGGTTTTCTAGATATTCTGGAGTTCTCAAGTGATTCATTGTCAAAGAGTCTTTTCATCACCTATCCTAGTTAGAGCCTATGTTGGATCCTCAAAATCCAACTTGAGTTTACCCCTAATTTTTGAATTTTTGATATCCTATGTTTTGAGTCCTTTCAAAATTCACAATAATCCCTTGGTCAGTCTCCTTTTAATAATTTTTTGGGTCCTTTCCAATTATTGCAAATTTTTTTTGTCTTTTTGAAGTCCTGTCTCACCCTCTAAGAGCAATGAAAGATTTTATATCACCAAGGTAAGGCCTTTGTTTTGGTTTTCCTAAGGTATTTTGTCAATAAATATTTGGCCTAAATAAGGTTGATGCAGGAGCCTATCTTCTGGAGGGCATAACTTTTGATCTAACCGTTGGATCGACTTGAAATTTTATGTGGAGTTAGATGATTTTTCAAGATTTTATTGATCCCTAATTCTTTCATATAGTGTCATGAAAATAGAATTTAGTGTTTTTTTAGAAAATTGGAAGAAAGAATATTTGGAATTTAATAACTTCTTAGACATGAGTATGTGTTGAGATTTTCTAGAAGGCTTAATATGGGTGATCCAATAATGTGTATTAATTTAGAGGGCTATTCGAGATTTTTTGGTGACTTACTAAAAATAGGGTAGTTTTTGGCCAAAAATGACAAATTACCCAAAATAGTAATTAAAAAAAAGAAACCGAAGGTGATGGAGATAGTGGCTATTATGGGCCATTTCCAAAATCCAATTAAGATACAATGAGAGGCCATCATTCAGCTTCCGTAATTGTAGTTATAAAAGATGATTATTATCAAGCTTTATGTAACATGTATTTTTGACCAACTGAAACCACTACAAGCACAATAAATAATATGGGCCATCATGGAGATAGTTGTAGTTTTTGATCAAGCTATTTAAGAGAGTTGTTGCAATAGGAAAAGATAATCAAGTTTTTGCATAGTAAAATTTTGCAAGAGGTATACCAGAGTGTCCATCCTTGTTAGTTGTATTTTATTTTTTATGTCTTGTCTAGTCACCCTCTTTTTCTTCCCTATTTTTTGTGCAGGTTTTTGCTGAGGAGGTGCCCAATTTATTGAGATCATTTCTAGTGGCTGAGACCAAAATCCAAGAGACTTTTTGTTGCATTATTTGAAAAAATATTTGCAATTCTCTATTGCATTATTTTAATGGATAACTCATGTGTAATTGCTTAGTGAGATCTGGTTATCTTGATTAGACTCCCATTGCAATAATCTATTGATTAATACAATTTTATTTTCTCCTTTTAGCATTTCTATGTGTAGTTTTGTGTGTTATATTATTTACATGTTACATATTTTGAATGTGTAAATAACATCTTTTACTAGTATGTTCAATAATTTTTGTTACATATTTGAATGGATGTGATTGGCATAGTTTTATCTCCTCCCCATTCTATCTTCATAGTATTTAAAGTCTAGATATAATTTTCCAATGGATAAGGTATCGATTGCTACTTGAAGCATTAGCTGGGAGTTATTTTGAATCTTGGTTGAATTTTATGTTATAGTTTTATTTCAATTTTGTAAATTTGGATGAGCATGAGTATATGCAAAATTTTATAGGTTCAACACAATGGTTTCCTTACCTTACTCATTCTGTCTAGAGTCTTATGATAATATTTTCTTGAGTCAAAGAGGTGGATCCACCATAGTCCATAGTGCTGATTGGATCAAGGAAGTATTGTAGCATGACAAATATCTTAAGGTTGCAATAATTTACCCCAACAATGCCACTTATCTAAAGTTTCAAAGAGCATCCAAGCTATTTAAGTGCCCAGTATTGAAGAAGAGTGTAGGTAGAATATAAATGTATATTTGAGAATTAAATAAGGGAGTCAAAGTGCCATTAAGGAGGAGCAGAAGGTACCCATGAACATTGGTTGATCTCTAACATACACAATGAGATGTGGGGGTACATTCTTCGGCCCAAAGTTGATCATTGCAAATCTGTAGGTAGTGAGCATATTCATTGGACCTTGGGATTTTGAAATGCTAAATTTGAAGACACCAATACAAAAAACAATGAATGAATATTCAAATATGAGTTAATATAGTCCAAGGTGTGTAAGATAAAAAAGTCCAAACATCATATGCCAGATACTGGAGTCAATCAAAACATGCATATTGCAAGCAATATATAGTTTACCTAATTAATATTTTATTTAGGGAGTTATAAGGTGCCTAATACAAGGTTGAATATTATTTATTAATGCATTGAAATATCAACATTAAAGAGTAAGAAAGCAAATTTAGCAAAGGGAGTACATCCATGAAGATAGTATAAATTGCTTGATATTTAAACATTATAATATTTGCAAATATTTAATTTAGGAGATATAAGGGTTTCTACCTTGGATAATTAAAATAATATTTTGAAAATAATATTATTTTCTAAAATTCCAAATTAGGGAGTTATAAGGTATACTGCAAATTTTAGTTTCTTGAAATTTAAAAAAATTAAACCATTGAAAATTGAAGGAGCAAAACTATTAATTGCTTGAAAGTTGGCAATAACATTTTTCATTAAGTCTCTTACATTAATTTTTGAGATATGAATCCAACTAAAATGTATTGAAGGAAAATAACCTTATTAAAACTTGAAGGTGCATCACTATTTATATTTAGCTTTCTACTTACTAATCAATAGGGAGACATAAGGCAAGAAAGTGAAGTTGAACATTAGGGATGCAAAAGGAATTCAACTTAAATTAAGAAATCTATGCATACTATCAAGTTTCATAGTACATTTAAACACTTGCTAGATAGAAGCACTTTACAGAACTTGCTAAAATGAAAATTTCTTAGCAAGGTTGAGCATATACTCGAAACTAGGGAGACATAAAGTAGACTATTACAAAGGATCTATCAAAATTATTCTCAAAATACTAAAGAGCTACAAGAATTCTACACTATAAAATTTGATTCAACCTAGAATTCAGATAATAATATATTGAAACTAAGGAGGTAGAAATATGTCAACTTCAAATAATACAGTGAAAAATGACATGAACAACACTATTAGAAAGGAAAGAGAAAGTGTTATCAAAATTGGAATAAAAAATTTACTTATAAAGTCTGAAGGAAACTTAGATCTTACTTCAAAAATAATTCATAGTGAGGTTTTAGAAGAAAACTTCAAAATCTTGGAATATTATCTACATGCTCAACTCACTAAAGCAATTTATAATGGAAATAATGATATTCAAATTCCTTTAGATATTGGTAGCATATTATATATGGCATTAATTACATTTAAATGTTACAAGGATGAGAATGTAGAACAAAAATGATTGATTAAATCACTTAAAAAGAAAACAACAATGGATGAATCCATCTTAGAGAAGATATTTCAATCCTCATGCAGTATTGATACTTCAAAATCTCCTAAATAAAGATCTTATCATGATACCTTAAGTGTGTGTTTAGAATACTCCGTACACAACAAGAATAGTACTAAGAAGGAAAAAGGTAAAGAAAAAGTAATTTTGTAGGAATCGGGTGATAGCACAACCACTTATGAAAGTGTAAAAACTGGATCCAAAGACAAAAATAAAGAAGAAGAAGAAGAAGAACCAGATCAAGGAGGGATACAATGCAAAGTAAATTAAAGATAATATAAAGGAACGGATCAAGCAAAATAACATCTGAAAGATTAAGATCCATATTGAAGACTAAATAATGTAATACAATGGGGTGTTAGAGTATATTATATTATTTGGGTATTGAAGATCAATACACAAATAATGTAATACAATGGGGTGTTATAGTATATTATATTATTTGGGTATTGAAGATCAATATCCAAGTAATGTAATACGAGGGGTGTTAGAGTATATTACATTATTGGGTACATGTCAATGTACCACCTTGGGTACATAAATAGAGTAGGAGTTTACTTTAGAGTAAAGTTTGAGTTACTTCATGCAAAGTAATAAATGCACAAGTGTTAGAATGTGCAATGATGTAAATGTGCATGTAGTCCACATGTACATGATTCATGGGTAGAGTAAAGGCCAAGGCACATATCTTCCTATATATAGGCATTTAAGGAGTGAATAGAAGAGAGTGAGAGAGATACAATGTTACTATAGTGAATAGTGAGTAGGTGCAATGTAGCACTTCCATTGAAATTTTGGAGTGTTCAAGCCCTCCATTATATTGCATTGTACTATTTTCATGAGCTTTCATTAATGGCATATTACTGAGTTATTATAGAAGTTTATTTTATTATTTTTCTGCATATTATTATAGGTACCTAATTTTTAAACATCTAGCCAAAAGCAACACCTCATTGAGAAATCCTAACCATGTCAATTTGGATATCAAATTTAGCATACTTTATCAATACCCAAGGTTATCAAAACTCATAAATTACCTTGTCTTCATAAGCCTATTGATCAAACAAATCAAATAAATCATCTTCATACCCAAATTTGGGATTTTTATAGCCCTAAAAAGTAAGGTCATATTTGATATAAAATTTGACCTATCAAATCATCTCAAAACTTTACAAAACCACCACCATCAGATCGAGCTAAAAAAAATCTTTCCAATGACTATAAATATGCATATATTTGGACACATCAATACTTAAAACTATAAAAAAAAAAACTTATTGTTTAGAACCAAATTTACCACTAACCAAATTTGCTAGTGGCGAATTTTGCAAGACCAAATTCACCAATGCCAAATTTTCCACTCCTTAATAAATTTAGTAATGGCTAGTGGTGAATTTGGAAAAAAATACAAATTGCAAAATTTGAAAAGTCAAAATGACCTCATGACCAAATTCACCACTCGGGTTACCAAACTTGCTAGTGATAAATTTGGTCGACGATGGTGAATTTGGTCAAACAACTCAAAATATTTTAGCATGAACTAGAAGCACATGGATTACCTTCCTCTATACTCTACCATTGATCCCACATGCCCTAGTAATGCACAAAATTCACAAATTTCAATTTAATATTATCCATTTGCCCCCCAAACCTTCTTCCAAATCCTATTTAAGGAGCCCCTTGGGTAGGCATTTGGCATGGTTTTTACTATAGCTATACTCTACTAAGATTTCTAGCATCCTCATTCTAAGATTTATTTTTATAGTGTTCTTCATTCTCAATATTTTCCCAAGTATTATAAGCATTTTCTTAATATTTGGAGCACTTACAAGCATTTTGGTG
The DNA here is from genome assembly GCA_028583015.1 of Wollemia nobilis. Classification (NCBI taxonomy): domain Eukaryota; kingdom Viridiplantae; phylum Streptophyta; class Pinopsida; order Araucariales; family Araucariaceae; genus Wollemia; species Wollemia nobilis. The sequence continues at coordinate 4,557,456 of JAQPPZ010001870.1, forward strand.
GCAATTCAAGAAAGGCAAGGAGGTCATATTGGAGGTAAGGAAGATAACTCTCCTAGATTATTTCTTCTCTTCATTTATCTTTGCTTCACTGCATTTTTTTCTCTAGGTTGTAGACTTGCTAACTTGTGCTTTCCCTTTGGCATTTTTACATTTTATGCTTCTAATTCTTCTTTGCAGGGTTCTAGTCTCTATTTTTAGCCATTAATACTATGTTTTAAACCTTTTATTTAAGATTATTATCTCCATTTATCATCTAAAATATCTTTTACAGGCTTACATCTGTTTGCCTTCTACATTTTAACACTAATCCTCTATTTTGCAGGGTTTTATTACATTTTCTTCTCTTATTTTATATCTTAATACTTATTGCCTTTTTATTTACAGTTATTTTAATGATATTTGTAGCATACTAACATCCTCTACTCTCCTCCATGTTCATCTAATTTTTAGCGTATGTTATATGCTTTACTACATTATTAGGTTAGTTGTTAGCTTTGTTATAACTACAACCTAAGTTGGCTAGTTAGCTCCGTTGGTTACGGGCTAATCTAAGCCACTAATGTACTATTTAACTATTCATTGATTAATCTAAAGGATTGGTTATTCCTACATGGTATCAAAGCAGGACCTGCTTGGGACCTGCTCGGGACCTTCTCGGGCATGTTTTTCAAGATCTGAGAGGAGACCATCATAGACATGGGCATGATTCCCGAGGCAAGGTTGGACCTACTCGGGTACATATCTTGAGGAATCAAAAATAGACTTGCACTCGAAACGAGGGCATCTGGACTAGCTTGACTAGGCATAGATCTCGAGGTGGACCTGACTTTGCTGACTATGCATTTGAAACCTGCATGGATCTTGAGGTGGATCTGACATGCTGACTGCACATCTAGAACCTCAGGCACAAATACTAAGGTTGTGGAGGCTAACTGGACAGACCTGGCAGACTCGACCTCGGGCATAGATCCTAACTAGACCGGACCTGACTCAACCTCAGGCACATATCCTGACTGGACTGGACCTGACTCAACCTCAGACATAGATCCTGAGGTTCTGACATGGCACAACCATTGGATGACAGGATGAACATGGACATGACACATGGCAGACTAGCCATGTGTCACCATACCTGACACATGAGTGGACATGTGGCAAACCGCCACATGCCACCAGACTCAACACAACCACGACACGTGGTGGTTAACAGTCATGCCACATGGTAGTGACAAAAAAGGATGCGGGGTGACTGCCCAAAGGCAGTCAATATTCAAAGGGCTTGAAATCCCTTTTATACCCCCTAACATCCCCCACACGGGCGATGTGGGATAAATCCCACATTTTTCCTCACCCACACGAGGAGTGAAGGGAAAGGGAATATCATTCCCTTCCCTTCATGTTGGGCCATCTAGCCCGACTGGCAGAGGGGCCAGCGCTAAGGCACTGCCCAACGGGAGGTCGGGAGTTCGACTCTCGTCGGGGCAAGAATAATTTTTCTCCAAAAGAAAAAGAAAAAAAACTAAAGGATTGGTTATTCCTTGGGTCTAAAAAAATTGAGAAGAAATTGAAGACCTTGGGTCTACAAAAACTAAGTCATGTGTCGACTAGTTCTGGAAGCCTTCCAAATGCGGGTATGTGTTGACTTGTCTTGGAAGGAGTGCTCAAAATTGTTAATTTTGCAAAATTCAGGGGAGAAGACAACATTGTACTTCTTTTGCAAAATTGGAAAACAAAGTAGGAGACATAAAAATATCATTTTTTGCACAACACAAAACACACATTTTGTTGCAAACATTAAAAGGTGCATTTTCAATTTTACTCAACACCTTTATTGGCAAATTAGGTGCATTTTTGGTTGCATCCGACACCTAGGTGATAAGATTTTTGTGGGCATTCTTGTTTTATTATTGCATTATTTCTTTTGCAATTATAAGTCATAGAATCAAGAACACACTAAACCCCAAAATTTCACAAATTTGTGTAAATCCTTGCACAGATTTAAAGCCAAAATTACTTGATATTATCTCCTAAATAAACAAAACCCCTAATTCACTCTTATTTGTTTGGCTTAATTTCCTCCAACTTCTCATCCTTCTTAAGGGTGTTAAGGCAGGTGCCATTAAATATCTGTTTGAGTGAATTATATTTTGGTACTCTTTTAGGGTAATCAAAAGAAAGAACAAGTTTTTTTTTTAAATAAGGAACCTTAAAAGTTGCAATCCTTTGCACTAAGGGGGGATAATTCCTTTCTTCCTTCAAACATAGATTTTGATAAGAGGGAAATAAAACTTGTAAAGGCAATCATAAAAGTCCAAGTCATCAACATTAACCCTTTTCTTTTAGACTTCATAATAGCAATCATGCTTGAAGTACTTACAATAAGAAAGGACAAATTGGTGAACTTTTTGATCAAATTGCCTAGAAAGCATAGTTTTGCACAAATTGTAAAAATGACAACCAAGACACCATTCAGTGTTGGTTTCAAAACAAGCAAAACTAAAATGGCAAAGGCACAACACATAAGCCATATTTCTTGTGAAGTGTCTCATTCTGATTCTGTTTCTAGTTCAAATATAGCACAAGGAGTGCTAAATTGCTAAACATAGTTTTGTAGAGGGAAAACACATGTGTCCCTTGGGCAAAAACACCATATTCTCTTTCTCCTCTTTTAGGCTTCATAAATAGCATAAGTTTTTTGTTTGAAGACCTTGCAATAAGGGGTGCTTGTACCTCTTTTAGGCTTCATAAATAGCAAATTCTAGGTGTTTGAAGTACTTGTAACAAGAGGAGTGACTTTTTTGTGATGTAAAATTGTTTAGGAGGCAATATTTGTAAAATCCTTCACAACACTCTTGAGTTGCATATTTTTTGCAATTGAGGGGGGATATCCATTTCTTTTCTTCACTGATTTTTGTAAATAGGGAAGATGACTTATAAGGGTGCATTTTCGGCTTTGACCGACACCTTAGTCACACTTCCTTCATAAATTAATTACACTATGTTTTGCAACAAGAAGGGGGGAACTTATAAGGGTGCATTTTCAGTAGCGACCGACACCTTAGCTACCTTATCTTTTACAAATTCATATTGTAAATGAATGAACCTTGTATGAAGTGATCTATTCTACTACACCTAGTGATTGTAGTGGCTGGTTACCCATGCAAATAAGTTGGATAATGTGATTACCATAAGGAAATTCGTTGGCATGAAGACAAAGTGAGGAATGACCCACTTTTTGCTTAGAAGCAGCCAGAGCACTATGACAGAGCAAAGAACCAGCAGATCAACTTCTTCTTCACTGTATTGGGGTAGTTATATACTTTACCCAAATATTGTTGTATGGGGGGATATTAGCATAGCTAGTAGTTATTCAATTACCTAAATAATGTACTAAGGGGGGATGTTAGCGTATGTTATATGCTTTACTACATTATTAGGTTAGTTGTTAGCTTTGTTATAACTACAACCTAAGTTGGCTAGTTAGCTCCGTTGGTTACGGGATAATCTAAGCCACTAATGTACTATTTAACTATTTGTTGATTAATCTAAAGGTTTGGTTATTCCTACACTAATATCATGCTCCTTTCACTTGCAAGCATATATTTGGCATAACCTTCATTTTAGCAATCTCTCTTCTATGCATTGTATGTAGTTTTATATTGCATACATATATCACTTTTTCTTTCATATTTCAAGGCTAGGTGTGAAGATACAAGGTTTTTATTGCCTTGTTATCTCACCTATTTTCTAAGCTTCAAGTACCTTCCATAGCAACCCCCCTCTCTTTCTTGTTCATATCATAGCATAATCATTATATTTTTACTACCTAATTCTAATGTACTTTACTAAAATTTATATTGGCTATTTTACATTGGTCCTAGCACCATTTCATACACTTTTCACTCCTATGCACCCCTATTTTAATTACACTTTCATATTAATCTCTTACGGCTATAGATTACTAAATCTTGGGCAAAACTTATACATTTCATCAATTTCATTAATATTTCCTTATTTAATTCTAATTTTATCTTGTTGGAGGTTAGATATTCTACATCAATCCTAGCATAACTACATACATTTATCACTTCTTTGCATCTCCATTTGATTAAACTTTTAGTCATCCTTGACATATTCACTCTCTTTCACACATATTTTAAATTTAATCATTAAATTTCATGATTTAGTGGCTTAGATATTTTATTTTATTAGTTACAAACTTAGCAAACACTATTAGGATCATCCCCTTTCAATCTTAGCTCAAAATCCCATCAAAATCCACTCCAAATAGCCCCCAAAAACCCTCAAAATTTTGTGTCCAGACCAAATTCATCACCCTGCATAGTTAGCGGAAAATTTAGAAACCAAAAAATACTCAAAACTAAATTTACCACTAACCAAATTTGCCAGTGGTAAATTTGGAAAAAACTAGTGGTAAATTTGGCTAAAACTAGTGGTGAATTTGGCAAAAAGGTCAAAATCCATTCCAAGAGATAAGCATACTCAAATTTTTCATAAATAGGAATTCTAATCAATTGATAAGATAACAATTCATCTTTCCAACACTCAGAAAGGCATCCCAAAACAAAAATCCTATTTTTTTTCTTTTTGTGTAGATAACAAATTACCAATCTTAGTGGTGAATTTGGTAGTAGTGGTAATTTTGGCAGTTTTAGTGGAAAATTTGGCAAAAAGGCTCCAAAAGAGGTGATTTTACCACTTGTAATTCCCTAGCCTTGCATTTCCCATTTCTCTATGTTTTCATTCTGTTTTCTACTATTTTGTGTCTAAAATCACATTTAATTTGGGGGATTAAGGAACCTTAACTGGAAACCCAAATTGTTTACAAAACTCTTTAATTGCTTTTTAAATGTCCTAATTTATTTAAAAAACACCTCTAAAATAGTCAATCAATGAACCCTAGACTTAATATTAGCTTATTAATCATTTTCAAGTACATAGGCAAAAAATCAAAAATCATTTAGTTGCATTTAGGCTAACTTGTCTTCTTGCATCCTCTCTTGTTTTACCTTGAAATACCAAAATGTCCTTAGTTAGCTCATATAAACTTGAAAATAATATAGGATAGCTCTTGTTTTATTGAATTTGTGTGATAAAAGCCTTAGCATTGCATTTAGATGATCATTGACTCTTAGGTCTTAAATAACCATTAAGGCTTGAAAAAGAGTCGAGATAGATAGTGATCCAAAACCTTAGGTATTTTCTTTGAATAAACCCATAAAACACCAATCAAATAAGTGTATCATCAACTTATACAAGGTGTGAGAAAAAAACATTGAGTATGAGTCTAGTTGTGTTGAGAATATTTATATTCTCGAGGTCTCCTTTGGAAAGAGACCCTCAAGTGGGGAAGCAGAGATTCCAACGAATCTCCCCCCCACACACTTGATATTAAATTAGACTTAAGAGGAAAATACACATTTTTCCCTACATCTACATATTTGGTGAACCCAACGTGAACATTCCTTTTGCCTCAACAAATATAAAAGTTTGTTAAACTTAAACAAGATCATCTAACTTGCTTGCATAGCTTACATCACATTAAATCAAGATAACAAGAACATAACCAATTGTTAATCCTACTGGGGAAAGGATAACAACCCCTTAAGTAAACCGATGTATGAACCTTAGGAGAGTAATATTATTTGGCTAGTATACCATGGTGTATTAGAATTATTAACAAGGAGGGCTACTTTTCAAGGTGACATAAGGAGTTTAAAACATCTTCTCTTCTTTGCTATAACAACTCTAAAAACAAACCTTCAATAAAATCAATCAACCCTCTCTTTCCAAACCTTACTCAATGGCCATTTTATTAGACCTTACAAGTTTATTAAAATGGATTGTATTCCTTTTTTAAATCTTCCTAAAACCTAAAACATACTATACAACTCATAAAGTAGCTACCCATCCAAAAATTTTGGTGGAAGATTATGAAGAATATAACATCCACAAAATTTCAAATTCCAACAAAGGAGATAAATATGTCAATATTCTTGGCTCTTTAATATCTTTTCATGATGACCTTAATCATATTAGTAGCACATGGATGTTATAAATAAATTTCTTAACAATGATCAAAATAAAACAACCTCTAAAAAACTTAGTCTTACAACATCTTTTTCACAAGCACATGAAAATACCTTCCAAGAATTCGTTGATGATGAGATTAACAATAATGATGAAAATATAACTCCTAGTTCCCTTAATCATATAGCAATCCTTTCACAAAAGCATGAAGAAATTATCAATGAATTTATTGATAACATTAGCCATGAGCAACACATTCCCTTAATCAAAGATTTCATTAAGGATTGGCCTTTAGAATCTAATGTTGATAAATTTCCCTCTCATTCTACACCCATCAACCTAATCATATGGTTGAAAACATTAGGATACAAGGTGCTCAACCTTCAATACATCATCATTCCTTATCTCAAGATGAAATATTGAGAGATAACATAAGTTGCCCCTTATCCCAATAATCCAACATGGAAAAAACCTACATTAGGGATGCCACCTCGTGCTTCAATCCCTCATCCTTTCACTAACACATCTCTTAGTTTCACTAGTGCAAATGTGAGTCTTTATAAAAATTTTATCTCTCCTACCACTTGCCCTACATTTATCAAACCTCTTGAACCAAGTAGTTTAGGGATAATCCATAGGGTATCACCTTTGATACCATCCCTTCCAACATCTTCATATTATCCTTGTGTTAATTCATAAATTTCTTTGATCATACCTCAAGCACCTTCAAAACCACTTCTCCCTGACTATTAAAGCATAAAATATAGACTAGAACAACTAGAGCAACAAATAGCTCCTCTCCAAACATCCTCTTCCAAGTCTAAGTATTCCTAGGAAGAATTGTTAAATCAAAAAATAGATCCTACCATAGTCAATCATCCATTGTCTTCTAACTTGAATGTACCTAAACTTCAAACATATGAAGGAAATATAGACCTTATAAAACACATTAGGATTTTCAAAATTGCATGTACTAACATTGAACATGATGAAACATTGTTACTCAAAACTTTCCCTAAAATCCTTAGTGGCCTTGCCTTGATTGATATTTCCAATTACCAAGGCACTCCATCAAAAAATATAGAGATTTTTTAATGTATTATTTTTCAAACAGTTCTCCATTTACATTGAAGATAAGCCCACACTTAATGATCTTATTGAACTAAAAAAAAATCAAGATGAGAGTCTTATTGACTTCCTATAAAGGTGGAAAACTTTGGTATGGAGGCTTGAATTTGTCCCTCCACAAAAATAACTCTTAAACATATTCATAATAAATAACAATGAACAACTATCCTCTCACTTAGAAGTATCCAATGTATCTTCCTTTGAAGATGCTATAAAAATAGCCAAAGGGTAGAAACCACCCTCCATAGAAGGGGAAACTTAAAAGACCTATACTTCTAAGGAAGTAGAGCAATATTCCCCTTACCCAAAGGAAGAAAACAAGAACATAAATGGCATAGGCAACAAAGTTATAAATACTCAGCAAATCAATAGTATCAATTCTACTACCAGTCCTCAAAATATTTTTATACAACTAAAATCAAAACCAAACTTCACTACATCATATCAATCTCCTACAACTATCCTAACACATCTCCTTGAAACTAAGATGATAGAGCTTCCATATATCAAGCTTATCAACCTTACAAAAGGGAGAACCCATTCATCCCATTATCATGAACATTGTGCCTTCCATAACATTAATGGTCATGCAACCAATAATTATAGAGGCCTTAAAAATTAATACAAGACTTGATAGACAATGGAAACCTTAACCTTAATGGTTCTAGTTTCCAACCTTGCTTAGATCGAGATATTATAACCTTCCATGATCCATCACCCATCCATAACCAAGGAGCAACAAACTATGCTTGCTCCAACAATGCCCCACCTTCATAAACCTTTCCCATAAATTCATTTTAGCTCCTTGTCAAAACATAGGTGCATTAAGGTCCTTTTGGATAGGATAAGGATGTCATAGCACAAGATCCATCCTAAGTGGTAGTATGCTTTAGCTACACCATATCTACAAATAAAATTAAAATAACTAAGGATACTTTGTTAGGTCATGGCCATCCTTTTCAATCCACATATCTTCTTAACTTCCTACTCACATGACTATTTATATTAGCTCCTCATATTCATGGTTGCCTTTCATAATTGGCTTGTTGTGCATGCTTAGTCACAAACTCAATCCTCGTCATCATTTACTTAACCACATTTTTTCTAACTTAAACATAAATGTCTATCACATCTCTATAAAAGTATTATACTCTTGCAAACCGCAAAACTCTCATTTCCATAAGAAGAAGTACATCCACATAAGTGCCACTACAATAACCTCAATATTCCTCCTTTACACATAAGGACACAAATCAAAATATATTACAATTATACTTAACATCAAAGATTAATCAACAAATCATATTTTATGTCTACATCAAAATACATATACCTCATACCTATTCCTTTAACACATATATTTTTTCCCTTATCTAGGGGTAAATAAATACCTTGAAACATTGCTTAGACACTTGACCAAGGATGGATAATCCTTGGAAATATTTTTATCATAACTTAAAACACCCTTTTCACTTAAAGGAATAAATCATTTAATGTCCCCCATGGGATACAATAATTTGAAATCCGCCTTTGGGGTACACATCATTTAAAATCCCCGTTAGGAAAAACATTTAAATTCCCCCTTGGGACAATCATTTAAAGTCCCTCTTTGGAGTATACATCATTTAAAGTCCTTCCTTGGGGTAATCATCTAAAGTCCTTGGAAAAATCATTTAAAATTACCTTTGGCGAAATAATTTAAAAATTCCTCCTTAGGGCACACTAATTTAAAGTCCCCCTGGGTCAATCATAAAACCCCTCTTGGGAATAGATATTTAAAAATTCCCCCTTGGATAAATCATTCAAAATCCCTCTTGGGAAAGGCATTTGAAGTCCCCTTGTGTAAGCTAGACATTTGAAGTCCCCCTTGGGCATATTCACATGGAAATCCTCCCTTTGTGACATCCAAAAATAGGAACCCCCATTTAGGGTATCATCACATGATGTATATACATATCTTGTATCACAAGAAAATATCATAACAAACACTCCTTATGCACTTGCATAAGGATTAATCATTATACATATTTCATCTCAAAAACATGGCCTAAGAATTATTGTACATATTTTTATTCTTGGTACATATCATATCATGTCACCATGCAAAGCCCTTCGAGCAAGCTAACTAAGTCCTCCGGGTAATGTTAACTAAGTATTTTGGGTAAGCCAACTAAATCCTTTGGGTAAGCTAATTAAGATCTTTGAGCACATGATAACTAATTCCTCTAGCAAAATGCTAACAAATTCCTTTTAGCATGCTAACTAATTCCTTTTGGTAAGCTATAAAAGTCCTTGGGGCAACTCTCAACACTACCCAAGTGATATTTGTACATATTTTTCTTACTTGGATGCATCATCATTTGAAACACCCTTTAAGTGTGTATCCAAGGCGACCATTTAGGGGTGAATCAATGTAAAAAATTGTATGTACATCATGTAGACCTCCCCCACTCATAGGGATATAAATTCTACAAACCTAAGTAGGCTCACCCAATCATACACTCTTTTATAATCAATATTCATCCTAAACAACTCACCCCTGTTCAACTCATTCCTATCATCCTCATGTAAATTGAAGTTTTAAAACAATTTTGGCCTCCACTTTGAATCCCAAGGGGGCACATGCATGGTGCATGGTAGCATTTAATGCTTCCCAAAATACATTCCTCGGCATCACTTCAGACAAAAAATTCTTTATTCCAGTGCTCCTCACTAGTCTATAAATAGGCTAGGGGTATCTATCAATCATGTTATCTCCCTCATGATGATAACAAAATTTTGTTCATCATCATATTTTATTAGAAACTTGTGGAACATAACATCCAAGGTATATCATCACATTAAAATCAATACATCTACAAAATTTATTTACACATACTTGGGGGCATCTCATTCAAACATTAGAATACATATCCATACATATCTTCTCCCCATTTGGGGGTAAGTATGGAATAAAAACAAATATAAAAAATATTTGCACATGTGTAGGAATTCATTTAATATGGTTAGATATTCTCTATATATTCATCAGCCAATAGATAGAGAAATTACTCCATCTTGATATGTTACAACAAATGATCATTTCTTCTTTTCTCCAAAGAAGCTTTACATCTAATAAAACAAGAACATCCCAACTGATAGGCCCTTTAGAAACATTGGGATTTTGTGAACAACATTTTACATATATATAATCATTTATGACTACACCAAGCAATCAATTATCAAATACCTATGCTTCCTAATGGTCTATGAGCTAGCATGGATGTTATCTATTTCTCATACAACAAGATTATTTAGACTAAGGGCCATGCTATCACATGGAACTCCTAGAAAAGAGAATTTATTTTTCCCATGTTCTACACATATATAATTATTTGTACACATGTTACGAAAAGGAGAAAGGTTTTTTCTTCTCTCATATTGTCCATATGAACACGTTACACTTAGTATGAAAATTTTTATCTAGTCTTCAAATTCTCAAGTTTTTTAATATATATATCAAATCTCATAAGATCCGTATATATGTTTTAGATAACAAACCTATATCCCTAAAGTTTTATCTTACACATTCTTAAACAACTTGTTTTACACAATAAAAATTTTACCTCCTAGGGAAATTTGTTTATCATGACCCACAAATTGCATACTTACAATTGCATTGTAAATACACCAATTTGGATATATGATCTTCAAAGATAATCCTTTTTGGCAAATACAATCTAACACATTAGAAATGGTAATATGTATTAAGTACACTCCTTATGTACATGTAAATATTTGCATGTGCTAGGTAATAAACTTATATACTCTTGTTACCCTCTCTCATGTGTTAAGAAAATATGCAATATCAAATCATTATCTCTATCAAAACATTTCACTTTTAATTAGTGAAGCAAAAGAACGACACAAAATCATCCTACAAGCCTTTTGCAAATATTATATCTTTCAAAAACACTACATTATCAACATCATATTACACAACATCACTAGATATTTGTTAGCTTTTGATGCAATATGTAGTATGCAATGGGAGATAGCAATCACAAGATGCAAAATAATATGAAAGAAAGTAAATCTATGAGATGACTGAAATATGCTATAAATAGAAATGATGGAAATGAATACAATGTAGCTATGGAGGAAATGGACACTCCATGAACAAAGCTACTGGACTACATTGCACCCATCACCAATATATGGTGATCTACACAACACTATGCTACTACCTACGAATATGCTCTAAGCTTCTCTATATCCTTCTTGTTACAATGAGGCCCTTTTTATATAGGAAGATAGGTTCCTTGGCCAACACTCTACCTAGCTGTGCAAGGGACACCTTGCACATATACAACTTGCACATTGACACTTGTGCATTTATTACATTGCATGAAGTAACTAGATAACTTCCCCCTAAAGTAATCTAATGTCCTAAGTATGTACCTAGGAAGGTACATTTACATGACCCAAATGATGTAATATAATCTATTTCTAACACCCCCTGTATTACATTATTTGGGTATTGAAGACTTTAGTCTTCAATGTGGATCTCCTTCCATTGGATAATGGAATTTGTATTCTCCTTCATTGCTTACTATGATCAAGTTCAACAGGTAATCTGTGTCTTCATATGATGCAGAGTAAGTTGTAGCTGTAGCTAAAGGTTCTTCTTTCAATTGACTTTGCATTGTATTCCTCCTTTATCTGCTTCGTCTTCTTCTTTGCCTTTGATTCTGGTTTCTGTGCTCTCATAGGTGGTTGTGCTGCTACTTGGTTCTTGTAAGGAAGATTCTCCTTTCCTATCTTCAATCTGTACAGAAGCTTCTGAACAACCACTTAAGGCATCATGATAAGATCTTGAGTTAGTAGAACCTGAAGTGCCAATGTTGCATGAGGATTGAAAAAGCTTTTCTAGATATGATTCATTAAGTTCTGCCTTCTTTTTGAGTAGTTCTATCAATCCTTTTTGTTCTACATTTTCATCCTTGTAGTGTTTATATGTGAGCAATGCCATGTATAATATGCTCACAAAGTCTAAGGAAAGTGAAATGTCACTTTTTCCATTGTCAATTGCTTCATTGAGATGGGCTTGAAGATAACATTCCATAGTATCAAAGTTATCTTCTAAGGCTTCACTATGAATTACCTTTGAAGTTAGGTCTAACATTCCTTCAGATTTCATGAGTAGATTCATGATCCCAAGTTTTATGGCACTGGCCTTCTCTTTTCTGAAGGAATTATTAGTGTTTGTTGTGTTTTGAGAAGTAGACATCCTTATAGCTCCCTAGTTTTAGATATGGTAGGATATAATTCCCTAATATATAAGCTTGATTTGATAAAACCTATATTAATCCTTAGGTTTGTAGGCTTCCTTATGTCTCCCTAGTAATGAGAGTATATACACCTAATGGAATTTTAGGTTTTGTAGAAAGCTTATATCTTCCCAATGGATTTACAACTTGATAATATTTGATAAATGCTGATATTACCAAGTTTTGTAGAATGCCTTATGACTCCCTAGTGATTTTGGAGTATGATATAGTGCTTTTGTAAAATGTAGTTCAATTTTTGGTTGATTTTGTAAAGTTTTGTAAATATCAAAAATCAACTTTTCTAACACCTTATTACTCCTATTGAACTAAGCACTTTTCCAATTTTGAAGAGGTTTTAATGTTGGATTTCTTTTATCCCTTTTGAGAAATTTTGAGACAAGAATATTATAAATTTCCAACCTTAGAAAAAACCTTAATAACCTCTTTTAATATCCCTTAGGATTTGATTTTAGTGTTTCTAATTTTCAATAACCTAATTTGGTGTTGTAACCCTTATAGCTCCCAAATATAGAAAATTAGAACACAATAATATTTGTAAATATTTAAAAATTAATTTCCAATAGAAATCCTTATTTCTCCTATGGTTAATATTGCAAATATTATATTAATTTGATAAATTATTCCCTTTGATGCTTTGCTTTCAATATGGTTAATTTCTTCTAAGTTTAACCTTGGTTTATCAACCTTATAACTCCCTTAAATGAAAGCACATTAAAGTAGGGAATAAATCTCACCTTGCAATATTCGAATACATATTGTTTTTAGATGTGAGATGGCTGCAATGTGAGTGTCTTTGCTTTGACCATTCCCTCCAATGGAAAGCTTAGATTTAATGCTTCAACTATGGCACCTTTAATCTCTACCTTTGACTTCCTTTGACCAGAGCATTAAAGGCTCTTCCACCTTGCTTCCATGCTGCAACTTGACCTTGTGTGTGAAGACTATGAAGTGTTGAATATGAATGCTTCTAAATGCTTTTGAATGCTACATTCTCCTTGGTCCAAGGTACCTTTAATAGGTGGTCAATATTTTGATGAGTGACAAGTGTCACAATGGTTACATTCAACGCTTCAAAGATGTTCTTGGACGTCTATTACAAGTGTCACCCTTGCTTAAGTAACATCTGAAGCATTTTTATTCCTTCATAGTGTGTTATCCATAAGGCTTCCTTCTATAACACCTATGGTTGAATGTAACTCCTCTTCCACATGGACTATGGGCACCAAAGAGATGTTGTAACACTTTTCCTCACATGTGTGAAATTCCAATGTACCTTTGAGGGCATTTAGGGTTTCTTTTAGAGAATGACAAGTGGCACTTGCATGCCCTAGTCTTATCAATGCCTTCTTGCAAGATTTTCAATGTACTTTTCCACCTTCTTCCTTGTTGTATTTCGATGGTGCTGAGATGGTTCCAGCCAAGCAATGCTTATGGTGGAGCTTTGGTGGAGATTTGGAGGAGCTTTGGTGGCTCTTGAATGGAGTTCGAATGGCAACACTTTGGTGGAGACTTCTTGATGCTCCAATGGTGGTATTGAATGCTCCTTGATTGGACGTATGATTCCAATTTGCTTGCTTTGATTTCCCTTGCTTATATGCTGTTGGATTTGTCTCCTTTAGTGAGCAATGTGACACCTTTCTTGTGCTTTGCAGGTTACCTATTATGGTTGTCCAACCCATGCATGATGTGAGCCCTTTTGAGAGGCTTCTTTATGCTTGGAGTGTGCTAGTATTTGGTTGTGCTCTTCTTGAGAATAATGTGCCTTTGAGGCACCTTCAAATCTGCCCTCTTTCCTGTATAAACCAGATTAGGATAGTGCAATACAATGTAACAAATTTGTGTATAAAATAACCTTTATTGCACCCTCTTTTGCACTCCTTTTTCAGGTCTGAATTTCTGGTTTTGTGGTAGAATTTTTGAATGCAATGTAGGGGTTTTGAGGTTGTCTCTTTGATTAGACACCTTCCCCTTTTTTCTTGGATACTTTGATGACAAATCCAAGCTTAGATAGAAGTAGATAGAAGCTCCTTATTTGATGCAATTTTCTGCACTTTTCTCCTTGCAACTAACCCTGTAATGCTTTGGATTTGAGACTCACCAAGTCTCAATATTTGAAGCTTCTATTTCTGATTTTGGTTAGTTGTCTTCTTCTCCAAATTTTGGAGGATTCTAACCTATTTTGGTGGCTTCTCTTGGCCACTATGTGTTGCAGATTTTTGTGCATTAATAGTGTCTTTAGACACTTTGTCAAATTCTGATTTTGTGCCCTTTTCAAGAACACAAACAATAATATTTTTGAGAGCAATAGAATAGTGCAAATGAATCTAATAATATTTCACTTTTAATGCACTAACAATTTCACCTTATCACTCCAATCAACTCTCAAAATAATGCACTTAATCAATTTACTGCAACTAATCAAGAATAATTTGAAATGAACCTTCAATAATTATTCTGCAATTTCACTACAATTAATATTGTAGGACTTAGTCTTCTTTTTCTTTTCCAAAGTAGATGATAGGTAGTTGATAGATGTAGTTCTGAAATCTAATCAACTCCTAACTAATGTGCAAATGAACCTTAAAAGGAACTTTTCTCTTTTTGCACTTTTGAAGACTGTAATCCAATTTTCCTTCTTGCAACTTTAATCCAAATAAGGTGCTCCAATGAATCTGATAAGTAATCCAATTAATGAATCTACTTGCACCAATAGTTGCTTACCTTTTTCTGAAAGCTTTTGTAGCTCTTTTGCAGCTTCTGTAGAGGATGTAGATCTTGTAGAGGATCTTGGTGTCTAAGATCACCAAGTTGCTACCTTGAGTAAGATCTTGCAACTCTTTGTAGGCTATCCTAAACAACTCCTTCTTCACCAAAATATGGTCTCAAACTTTCTTTCATGAGCCTAGGATTTGGTGGCTTGTTCTCCTCTTGTAGTCTCCTCCTTTTTGTTGTAGATTTTTAGAAGTCTTTATCTCAGCAAATAATGCCTTCTTGCTGTGAGAGGTAATCTTCAAATCTCTTGGATTTGGTAGGCTTCTCCTATCTTCAAGTCTTCTTGTCGAATTCTAACTTCAAGAAGGATCTTCTTCTCAAGATTTTGAATGTCTTGAGGTCTTCTGAGATTTGGCACTCCTTGCCAAATTATTCTTCTTCTTTTGGGCTTGTTGTCGGATGGTGATAATTGTCCCAAATCTTTCACTATCTTCTGTAGTGAATTTCTCCAATGAGTTCTCCTTTGATGATTTCTTCAGTAAGGCTCTCCAAGCCTTTTACTAGATGCTCATTGAGACCTCCCCAAGGTCTTTGATCTTGCAACTTCTTCTGGTCTTCCTTGAGACATTTTCTTCAACCTTCTACTCCTGGAAGTGTTGGTGGTGAGATCTTCTTCTAGATCTCTGATTCTACTACTTCTGGATTCGAGCAAGACTCTCCTAGTCCTTCTTCTTCCAAGACTAGAAGTTCTTCAATGAGATCTTCTCCTGATCTCTTTACCTTCAATTTTGCTTTAGGTGCTGGATTGATTCTGAAGAAGATACTCTTCCTAAATTTCTTGTAGGAAGTTTCCCAACTCATTGAATCTCCTTTCCCTACAACAAAGTATTAGTACTAAAATCTTAATCTACTTCTGAATCAGATACTCTCTTCTAGAGTCTTCTTTAGGATCAAGGCTTCTATGGCCTTTTTTAATATCAAGGCTTATGTGGCCTTTTCTTCAGTATCAAGGCTTCTATGGCCTTTTCTTCAATATCAAGGCTTCTATGGCCTTTTCTTCTAGATCAAGGCTTCTATGGCATTTTCTTCTAGATCAAGGCTTCTATGGCCTTTTCTTCTTCTATGAAGTTCTCAATCTAGCAATGGAGATCTCTAGTCTCCTAACTTCACCATGACTCTTCTCCAAAAGTCTTCTTCCATAGTATTCTTTTCTTGCACAAGGAACTAATATCTGCACTATGAAGGCACGCCGACCTTCGAGCAACGAAGTTGAAGTCTCCTAGATTTCTATTGTAGGAGGAGTCCCAATCATCTGAGAATTAATTTTCTACAACAAAAGAAACTTTGGGCAATAGTTAACAAATTCTAGATATCCTGAATGATCTTCACTAGTTGATTTGTCAATCTAGTGGATTGAATGTTGAGTCCTAGTCTTCACGAGTTTTTCCTACAACTCTGTGGAAAGACTCTAGCCAAATGTAATCTCAGTATTTTTGGAACTGAGATTTATTTTAGTCCTCACTTGTGGCTCTCCCTAATTCTACCACCTAGACTCTTCTGAGAGTTTTTGATAGTGGTTGGTCCAACAATGCATCAAGTTGACAAAAAATGCAGGCTCAATGATAATGGTGGTTTTCCTATTGATCTATTATGGCTAGATCTACCATGGCTCTGATACCACTATTAGCTTTTGATGTAGTATGCAATGGGAGATAGCATTCACAAGATGCAGAATAATATGAAAGAAAGTAAATCTATGAGATGACTAAAATATGCTATAAATAGAAATGATAGAAATGAATACAATGTAGCTATGGAGGAAATGGACACTCCATGAACAAAGCTACTAGACTACATTGCACCCATCACCAATATATGGTGATCTACACAACACTATGCTACTACCTACGAATATGCTCTGAGCTTCTCTATATCCTACTTGTTACAATGAGGCCCTTTTTATATAGGAAGATAGGTTCCTTGGCCAACACTCTACCTAGTTGTGCAAGGGACACCTTGCACATATACAACTTGCACATTGACACTTGTGCATTTATTACATTGCATGAAGTAACTAGATAACTTCCCCCTAAAGTAATCTAATGTCCTAAGTATGTACCTAGGAAGGTACATTTACATGACCCAAATGATGTAATATAATCTATTTCTAACAATATTTTACAAAAATCGCAAAGTCATTACAGAATATTGCAAAACATTTGCAATCATCACAAAACACTGAATATTGCAAAATATTTGCAATCATCACAACATCATCACATAAACATTGCAAAATATTTTATAATAAAAAAAATATTACAATATAAATCATTACAATCATCATCTCAATACCTTGCAAAACCCTTGCAAGTATCAAAATATTATAAATCATTACAATCATCATCTCAATACCTTGCAAAAGCTTTGCAAGTATAAAAATATTACAAATCATTACAATCATTATTTTAATACCTTACAAAATATTTGAAATCATCAAAGCATTACATAACATTGCAAAATATTTTACAATCATCAAAGTAAAACATTGTAAGACATTTGCAAACATCACACTACAAAAACATTTAGCAATCAACATCAAAGACATCAAAAACATTATCAAACATCATGTCAAATATTTGCAAAAGGCTTGTAGACAATAGCTATCTTATCTACACAATCAAGTACTTGTAGAGAGTAACACTTGAACATAGATAAGAATCAAAACTATCTTATCTATGTAGTCAAGTGCTTGTAGAGAGCAACACTTGAACATTGATAAGAATCAAAACTATCTTATATATGTAGTCAAGTGTTTGCAAAGAGCAACATTTGAACATTTATAAGAATTAAAATTGTCTTATCTACGTAGTCAAGTGCTTGTGAAGAGCAACACTTGAACACTAATAAGAATCAAAAATATCTTATCTACATAGTCAAGTGCTTGCAGAGAGCAACACTTAAACATTGATGAGAAGAAAAAAATACATATATCATGTACATATTACAGGTACGTCATCTATGTAGTTAAGTGTTTGTAGAGAGTAACACTTAAACACTAATGAGAAGAAAATATACATATGTCATATAAATATTATGGGTACCTCATCTACACAATTAAGTACCTACAAAAATCAACACTTAAACATTGATGAGAAGAAAACATATATATCATATACATATTGTAGGTACCTCATCATGTCCTAAATTCTTATCCTTTACATGGATCCATAGGCCACCATTTAGACATGATGAGATGATGTTTCCTCTTTTGAAAATATACAAGGGATAGAGTGTCCCAAAATACATGAGTGTTCTCCTATATTAGGTCCTAATACCACCACTCATAGTATAAATTTGAATGATTGCCTGTCATTCAGAACCCAATACATCTCTCAAATAGGGTATCTACCTCCTCATAGCAATTAGTCATAATAATGGTTTCATTAAGCAATAAATCAAGAATACAAACACTCAATCTCAATACATCATACAATCTCAACAATCAATACATAAATACAATTGATTCATTGCATAAACAAATAAATCATCATGTCATCAAATTCAATTTGGGGGTATCCATGGGGAAACTTGTTTTCATGGGATAATATTTTCAACATAATAACAATGCATCATAATATCAAAATTGATTTTTTACTACTTAAATTTTGACGCAATCCCATAAACATCATGTTAAAACTAGGGAAAAATGTAGACACCCAATTTTTATACACCTAGCCAAAAGAAACACCTCATCAAGAAAACCTAAACATGTCAAATTGGACATCAAATTTTACAAACCTCGTCAATACCCAAGGTTATCAAAACTCATCAATTGCATTGTCTTCACAAGCCTCTTGATCAAACAAATCAAATCAATCATATTCATACCCAAATTTGGGGTGTTTATAGCTCTAAAAAGTAAGGTAATATTTGAGACAAATTTTGACCTATTAAATAATCTCAAAACTTCACAAAACCACCAACATCAAATCAATCTCAAAAAGAGCTTTCCAATGAGTATAAATATTCCTATATTTGGACACATCAATTCATAAACTACAAAATAAAAATTGCTCTCCAAAACTAAATTCACCACTGAAAAAATTTGCTAGTGGTGAATTTGGAAAGACCAAATTTGACACTACCAAATTCATCACTCCTTACCAACTTCACCAGTGGTGAATTTGGTAAAAATCTAAATTCAAAATTTAAATAGTCAAAATGGCCTCTTGTCCAGATTTGCCACTCGGGTCGCCAAATTCACCAGTGGAAAATTTGTCCAAATGACTCAAAATATTTTGGCATGAAATAGGAGCACATGTATTACCTTCCTTTATCCTCTACCATTAATCCCACATGCCCCAACAATGCACGAGATTCACATATTTCAATTTAATCTTATCCATTTTTCCTCCCAAACCTCCCAAATCCTATTTAAAAAACCCCTTGGGTAGGCATGTGGAATGATTTTTACTATAGCTATACTCTACTAATATTTCTAGAATCCTCATTTTGAGCTTTCCTTCCATAGCATTCTTCATTCTCAAGATTTTCCCAAGCATTCTAAGCATTTTCCAAGCATTTGGAGCACTTACAAGCATTTTGGAGGTAAGTCAAGCAAGGCAAGGAGGACTTTGGGGTAATGAGGTCATATTGGTGGAAAGGAATATATATATCCTTGCTTCTTTCTTCTCTTCATTCATATTTGCTTCACTATATTTTTTCCTCTAGGTTGTAGCCTTGCTAACTTGTGATTTACCTTTGGCATTTTTAAATTGTATGCTTCTAATTCTTCTTTGCAGTGTTATAATCTCTGCTTTTAGCTATTAAACTATATTTGTAGTATTTTATTTAAGCACATTATCTCCATTTATTATCTAACATCTCTTTTTTAGGCTTACATCTATTTGCCTTCTACATTTAACACTAATCCTCTATTTTACGGGGTTTTCTTACATTTTCTTCTCCTATTTTATATCTTAATACTTTTTGTATTTTTATTTACCATAATTTTAATGATATTGCAGCATACTAACATCCTCTACTCTCCTCCATGTTCATATAATATCATGCTTCTTTCACTTGCAAGCATATATTTGGCATAACCTTCATTTTAGCAATCTCTCTTCCATGCATTGTATGTAGTTTTATATTGCATACATATATCACTTTTTATTTCATATTTCAAGGCTCGGTGTGAAGATACAAGGCTGTTATTATCATGTTATCTCACCCATTTTCTAAGCTTCAAGTACCTTCAATAGTAGTCCCCCTACCTTTATTGTTCATTGTTGTATATTTTACAAGTTTTGGGTAGCATTTTTATATACGATAGCATTCTCATTAAATTTTCACTACTTAATGCTAATTTTATTTACTAAAAGTTATATTGGATATTCTACAATATTCGTAGCACCATTTCATATGCTTTTCACTCCTTTGCACCCCTATTTTAATTATAATTTCAATCATATTACTCTCTTACTCACTGTTGTAGATTACTAAATCTTGGGAAACACATACATTTCATCAATTTCATTAATCTTTTATTATTTAATTCTAATTTGATCTTGTTGGATATTAGATTAGCTATTCTAATTCATTCCTAGTATAACTACATACATTTCTCACTTCTTTGCATCTCCATTTGATTAAAATTTCAATAATCCTTGACATATTCACTCTCTTTCACACATATTTCAAATTTAGTCATTAAATTGCATGATTTAGTGGCTTAGTTAATTTATTTTCTTATTTATAGACTTAGTAAACATTGTTAGGATCATCCCATTTCAATAGTAGCCCAAAACCCCATCAAAATCCACTCAAAATAGCCCCCAAAACCCTCAAAATCCTGTGTCCAAACCAAATTTGTCACCCTACACAATCAGTGGTAAATTTGGAAACCAGAAAATACTCAAAACCAAATTCATCATTGACCAAATTTGCTAATGGTGAATTTGGCAAAAACCAATGGCAAATTTGGCAAAAGGTCAAAATCGATTCCAGGAGGTAAGCATACTCAAATTTTTCATGAAAAAGAGGTCTGATCAATTGACAAGATAACAATTCATCTTTCCCAACACTTAGACAAGCCTCCCAAATTATAAAATCTTAAATTTTTTGGTATTTTTGTGCAAATACCAAAATCACCAGTTCGAGTGGCAAATTTGGTAGCAGTGGTGAATTTGATAGTTTCAATGGAAAATTTTGCAAAAATACTCAAAAGAGGTGATTCTACCACTTGGAACTTCCCTAACCTTACATTTCTCATTTATCTATGTTTTTGTTCCATTTTCTACTATTTTGTGCCTAAAAATTACATTTAATTTGGAGAATTAAGGAACCTTAACTAAAAACCCAAATTGTTTACAAAATTCTTTAATTGCTTTACAAAATGTCCTAATTTATTTATAAAACACCTCTAAACTAGTCAATAAAGGAACCCTGGACTTAATATTAGATTATTAATCATTTTCAATTACATAGGAAAAGAATCAACAATCTTTTAGTTGCATTTAAGCTAACTTGTCTTCTTGCATCCTCTCTTGTTTTACCTTGAAATACCAAAATCTCCTTAGTTAGCTTATATAAAATTGAAAAGCATATAGGATAGATCTTGTATTCTTACATTTGTGTGATAAAATCCTTAGCATTGCATTTAGATGATCATTGAATTTTAGGTCTTAAATAACCGTTAAGGCTCAAAAAAGAGTCAAAATAGATAGTGATCCAAAACCTTAGGTGTTTTCTTTGAATTAACCCATAAAACACCGATCAAACAAGCATAACATCAACTTCTACAAGGCATGAGAAAAAAACATTGAGTAGGAGTCTAGTTGTGTTGAGAATATTCATATTCTTAGGGTCTCCTTTGGAAAGAGACCCTCAAGTGGGGAAGCAAAGATTCCATCGAATCTCCCCCATGCACACTTGAAATTAAATTAGACGAGAAAAAAAGATGTTTTTTATTGCATATACAATTATAGTTCTATTATCATATAGTTATCATAGCTTACTTATTTCACATCCTATGGTTGCATTTCCCTCAATATACATCCTCAAAAGCTAACATAAAACCTATAAAAACATAGTAATGGAGACCAAACAACTATCATTTCATTTATAAATAATAATTACAATGCAATACTAGGCAAGGACTATATAGCTGACCCTTGTAATGAGGTCTTTGCTCATATTTATAATTTATAATTTCAAATTTTCTTGGTGGTAACACAACTGTATGGTCATTTGGATGAAAGTCTAGCAAGAAACTAGAAATGTTGATGTGGTAGTGTAGATGCAAATTGAACAACACCAAATAACTAAACTTAAATGAATGAACAATTAAAGCAAGATAAACACATGTGATTGCACATAAATAAATTTAACTTTTATTTCCAGGTGGATTTCTTATATTACAACCAAATATGCCCCAGAATGGGGTTTTACAAAGCTTTATTGCTCAATACAATAATCTTAATATGCTAGGGTTCTCTGAAACCCTCACCAAAAAATCATGGTGGTGTTTTCACACTTGATCGATCCCAATAGAAGTGAGTGGGCTTCAGATATCCTTTGAATGGACCACTCCATCTTAAACAATTGCTCAATGCTTGTATATCTCTAGAACTACACAAAAAATGACAAAAGAGGATTATTAGTAACTCTGAGGGCTCCACTGTGTGAGACCCTCAAAAATTAATAAAAAATCTAAATACAAAATTATAAATTTCATGCAAATATGGAAATAATAAAATTAGTATAACAGTAAAATATTTACCTTGTGAAATTGAAATTTTCTAATCTATAGTTGTCATTGCAGGAAGATGGTGAGTGAATGCCCTAGTGACACCTGAGGGTTAGTAGGGCTATAGAACTCTGGTTTGAAACACCCGTGGATGGTTTATGGTAGCAGACAACACTTGTGGGTGCTTAGAGATGATGAAAGGCACCTAATGATGCTCAAGAATAGTAGGTAGGTGTTTAGCGATAGCGTATGGGTGCTCAGGAGTAGTAGAGGAGTGTTTGGGAGTTGAAGTAAGGTCTACATAAGCAGATCTATTTCAAGCGAGGGCTACTACAATGGATATGATGATGGATGCAAGGGTGATGGTGTCAATGGATGAAAGGAATTCAAGGAATCTTGAAAGCTAAGAACTACTTGGGGAATTCAAGGATTTCAAAAACTTAGGGATTGAGTCATCGAAATGACTCCTATTTATAATCTCTCCTAGGGTACATTAGGGTTTTAACAACACAATTTGTGTGGTCAATATTAAAATGTGATGGAGGGTGGATATTAAATTTGGGTAGGTGGCATGGATTAAGGTGGATGAATGGATAGGATTAGACCAATATGGATGGCTAGGATTAATTTTACACATATGTATACACATTTATTAAATAAATATATATAAATATAATATAAAATATTAATATTTAAATATATATTAAACAAATATATGTAAATATATGTAAATAATGGGTAAAAATGGTGGGAAGACTTGGATGAGTGACAAGTGGCTAGGATTTGGTGTCTATAGATGCCCCTTTTTGTACCGCATTGCATGAAACGTAATGCGGTGCAAAACTATGAGACCTATTTTGGCTTGATGATGAAGCAACTTTGTTGATATGTGGACATGAGCTTAAAGATAAAAGAATTTTGATTGCGTAGCTTACCCCCTCAATTGGTGAATGAGTTTGTGGATGAATCTCATGAGCCAATTGAAAAATAAGTGCAATTGGTTGTGTAAAAGAATGATGTGGTTGTGGACGATATGAATGATGTAAATGTGATACTATTTTTGCCCCAATAGTGAAAGGGGGTTAGTGGAAGATGCATGTGATGAACTCTATTTTTTCCCTAATAAGAAAAGGGGTTTTTTCCAAGTTTAGATGCCATGATCATGTAAAATGTATCCCACTATGGGAAAATAAAAACCAAAATGTGGTTGCCCCAAATTTGAGGTGATTCAATTCTATTGAAGAATGTGCCTTTTGGTGTCATTGATATGCATAGATGAAGATGCAAAATAAAAGAGTCAACTTTAGAGGGCCAGTTAGTGACTATCAGGTAATTGCTCTGATCAAAACCAATCACCCTAGCTAAATCCATTCACCATGATGACTATCAAGGAAATGAGAAATGATGAAATGCAATTTTGTCCATGTTTTAAGCCCCATGAACGAGACCATCAATGACAACTTTTGTGCAAATTTTTCTTGGCATTGTTTCACTCAAAATGTGAAGTACCAAATATTGTTGTGATTTTGAACAAGGAGATATGAGATGATGAATATGACCAAGTGTCCTTATGGTTATTTATTCATCTTACCAAATTGTATGGATGCAAATTGTTGCAATCGCCAAGGGGATAGAATAGACCACTAGATACTAGGTTCACTTGAAATTGTAGGTGAACTTGGCAAATGTACAAATATTATAATTTGATGATTGTAAATTATGTGAAAATGAATTATTGATGATGATAATGATGATTATGGTCATTTTGTGAAAATTTGGACCGTTTTGAAATGCTTTTGAATTTGATAAGTGGTTTTTGTGCCTTTGGGGTGCAAACTAAAATTTGAAGAACACAAAATTATACTAAGAGGGGGGGTGAAAAATATAAGAATGAATTTTACTTTTATTTTCAAATAATATTATCAATGGTAATATCAACAAAATTAATCAAAGCAACGCATAAATTATCACACACAATAGAGACACCAATTTAACGTGGTTCACCCAATGTGGGCTACTCCATAGAGAAAATATTTCCACTAAAATTTTCTCAACAAATATCTTGGGAATCACTTCCCTATTACAATGTTTATAGACCTCTATCCAAAGGAGACACCAATCCCCTATACTCTGATTTGTGGATATCTCTCCACAGGAGAACTCTTTTCCCTTTTATTTGGTTCATGGAATTTGATCTAGGAGAACTCTTTCTCCTCAAATGGTTTATGGATTTCTCTCCATAGAATAACTCTATCTTCCCAACTGGTTCATAGATCACACTCCATAGGAGAACTCTTTCCTCTTGCTTTGTTTCATGGATCTATATCCACATGAGAACTCTTCCCCCTCTACTCTAGCTGGTGATCTATAAAAATTTTGCTCCCACTATACTGGCTTATGGATATCTCTCCATAGAAGACCTCTGTCCTCATTGCCTTGGCTAATGGATCTCTATCCATTAGATATTGATGTACTCTGCTCTATCACCTCCAAAGCCTACTCTCAACTTTGCTCAATATCTATATAAAATATATACTAAACTTTGTCCTCTATCTAGCACAAATCTGCTCCAACTCTATCTTAGGTCTAGCACAAATCTGCTCAAAAATTTGCACTAACCTTTATCTCAAATATATCTCAAGACTTAATACAAAGCTTGAACAAATTAGTAATAAAACCTACTCTCAAATTTCTTCCAAGTATTCTAAAGACTTGCTCAAATATACCTTCAAGTCTTCTCAAATACTTGCTTAAATCTACCTTCAAACCTTTTCAAAGACTTGCTCAAATCTGCCTTCAAGCCTTCACCAAGACTTTCTCAAGTCTACCTTCAAGTCTTCACCAAGACTTGCTCAAATCTACCTTCAAGTCCTATCAAGAACTTACTCAATTCTGCTCTCAAGCCTTTATAAAGACTTTCTCAAATCTACCTTCAAGCCTTCTCAAATACTTGCTCAAATATACCTTCAAGCCTTCTCAAATACTTGCTCAATTTTGCTCTCAAGCCTTCACAAATACTTTCTCAAATCTGCTCAAACACTTGCTCAAAACAACTCACAAGATATGCTCAATCAATCTCAAATCTTGCACATAATGTTATCAAATGCTTTGTATAATCTTCAAAGTAATTTCTTTAACTTTAAGTAGTTTAGAAATATTCTATTCAGAATTTGTTTAACCTCTAGAACATATAGAGAATGATGTATAATATCAAAAACTCAATATGTTCTACTCAATCATTAAGCTTGTCACTTTCACAAATCTGATTTCTAATGTTTGCACATTCACTTTGAATATCACTCAAAACCAATGCTCAAGAATTTCACTCAATCATTCAACCAATGAGGTACTCCAAACTTGCTCATACATTTCCAAAAATGCTTATCAAAAAATTATTTTCACTCCACCTTATGTTTCACACACTCATACCAAAAAATACTTCAAACCAAGGATGATGTGCCCATACCTTTTTTCTTTGATGGAGATATATCTTCAAAACCTGTCTTATAACCAACCACCTTTCTATGTGCCACTTTTCAAGGTTAGTTATCAAAATGCTTTCTCAATGAACTCTCTTCTCAAAAGATATTTTACCATACAAAATAATAGAATATCAAATCACTTTTACACCTTATTTATCCTAACTTTGCAAGCCAAATTCCATCAACAAACTTGACCAATTACATAAGCAAAATAAATCACATACACCTTATATCTCCTATATTTGTATTAATGCATCAAAAAAACAATCAACCTTAATTTCTATCTCAAAAATAAATCACCTTATACCTCCTTTTAATGCAAAAATAAAATTAATTTAAACCACCTTATAACTCCCTAGCACATACCTTAGCCACCATTGAACCTTAGGGTAAAATTAATTTTTAATCAAAAATTAATTCTCTTACCGCTTGTCGTCGACATTCGAACCCGCAGTGCCTACTAGCCCTATGCCTTAGCCTTGGTAAGGCTACCATGTGGGCTAGCCAAGCCACATGATTTAGAATATGCATGTCCTCCTTAAGGTCTGTTGCCAGGTATAAATAAAAAACATGCGTTACTTCCAAAAACCTCCTCCACGCAAATCAAATGCAGGACCTTTCCCTTGCCATGCACTGTGTAAGCTTCGCTTGCCAACTTAGCTACCATAGCAGATGAGTGGGGACTCTTCCCCTCTTCCCTTTGACCACCGACTTCCACATGCAAAGCACCATGTGTTGTCTTATCCCTTCTTTTTCACATGAGCTATTCGATTATTCGGAGGCTCTTAGAATTTTTAATCACCACAACTTAGGCTAAACTTTATCCTTATTTATATTTTCCTTCCTTTATTTTTGATGTCGACACATATGCATTTAACCTTTGGCACTTTGAAATTAATATTATTTTATTAATATTAAATTTAGGTTAAATATTAATTAATTAATTATTTAACCTTATGGTTAAATTTAATTAATTAAATAATATACTTAATACTTTGGTAAACCTTTTTGCCAATGCATTATTCAATCTTCTTTGAGAGGCCCTGATGGCCAATATATTATAATATAAAAATATTATAATATTATCCTTTTTCACTTGCCTTCTTGCACATAGCCTTAAACTTCAATATTCAAGTCTCCTTCAAACCTCTTATTTATTACCTTAGAACCCATGGTCCTAAGTGCTTCAAAGATAACCTTGCCTTGCCTTCATAGCACATTAATTATAGGACATCAAAACCTTTTGATATTAATTTCATCAAAAAGCCTCTTGACATCAATGACAACAAAACATGCTCAACTTTCCAACAAAATTATGCGTCCAAATCTGTTTGGACTTTCACAAAACTTGATAATGTGATTAAATGGATGCATGGATGAAATTTGGAGTGATTTTAGGGGTGAGCCACTATTTTGCATTGATTTGGATTTTTCTTGTCACTTTTGATGCCAAACGCCGACTAGTTCTTATTGCATGTGAAAATACCCATTGATGTTTGGGTGCTCCCAAAAAGCCTCGGGGTGCTTCAATGCACCAGGAAACACCCATGGGCATTTCAAGGTGTTTGAAGTACCTATAAATAGCTTGTAGAATGAAGATGGAGCTCATTTTTGCGTTTGTGAATTTGCGAAGCTACATCTGTGAGAGTGGGCGGAGTGGAGTGAAGTAAAGTGAGGTGAGTGCAGAAGCTATGGTGATGGAAGGTGTAGCTGAAGTGGGAGTGTGAGAAGTTGCGGTAAGTTCCCTCTTTGAAGCTTTTATTATTTTTGTGCAAAAAATTTATGTTTTTATTTTTATTTATTTTTTAACATGTATTAACAAAAATGTTGTGTTGTGTTGTAGCTTAGTATTTTAGAGGCTCAACATTGGTTCTTGACTCTCATATCGAGGATGAGAAATTCATTGCAGAGTGGAAATTAGGATTTGTTGGAGGCTATGGGGCTAGTGGAGGTAGCCTAGAGAGATGTGGTGAGGGCAGATAAGGGGTAACTCTCTACCTTGGTGGAGAAGTGGGATCCAAATAGGGGAAGCTTTTAGCTCCCTACTAGAGAGATTACCCTCACACTTGAGGATGTATATCACATCCTCAAGTTGTCAGTGGAGGGAATTCATGTCGAGGTTGGACACGATCAAGGGATAGAGATGAGGAAGATGTTTGGTGATAGCTGGTAGAGTGTAGAGGTGACATGTGGGGGTATTCCATACTTGTCCATGTATGTGTACAAGGAATTAAATTCCCTACCAACTTTGGTAATGTTTGTGTTGGCCAACATCATGGTCCCAAAAAATATTGGCTATAGGTTCCCGTAGAACCTGATAGGATTGGTGAGTGATATTCTCACTGCATCGTAGGTGTATGCTTGGGATCCTACCTTATTGGTATAGTTGTATTGGGATATTTATGAGGTGATGAGGCAAGGGATAAAGGGTTTGGGATGCAATTCTTTACTGTAGTTTTGGGAATGGGAGCATTTCAACATGGCTCAACTAGAGGGTCTAGCAGTTGTAGGTTGTAATAGAGAGTAGCCCTATTATAGGAGATGGGCGATGGTAGAGGAGGTACAATCGAGTCATCCTGTGTGGACAAATCAGTGATACAGATATTTGTGGGCTAGATTGTCATCCACCCAAGTGATATGGAGGCCATGGTAGGGTGTCAGGAGAGCAGTTGGGATGGGTCAGGTAGACTAGGTGGGTGGTTAGGAGGTATCAGAGTGAGGCTGAATATATTTAATTTGTTGAGGGTAAAACACTGGTTAAATTTGTCCTATTTATGTCACAGCCCTCGCATTTAAATTATCAAAACAGGGATCTCGTAGGCTTTTGAAGTGCCACGATTGAGACTGCTCACACTACCACTTTTGATATGAATCCATCCAATTATCATTGGGGGTGTTTATAAAATGGCAATCGATTTGTCCACACCAATAAAACTTATGCATAAACAAAATACATGAAAATAAACACTCCACACTGAAAGTGTTAAACACACTTGCATAATTAAAATGCACACCATGCTAAAGCAAATAAATTAATCTAAGAAGTAAACATACTATCATGCATAATTAAATATATAAAATTAAATAAGAAGTAAGGGAGGAATACTAGCTTGGAGTGGGCTTGAGCTCCAGCATATCCCACCCAACGAATCATGAAGACAATACGTAAATGAAATAATGCTCAAGCTTTTATTGATAGTGCAATGAAATATTACATGCGATAATGTTCTCTAAAATATTTGTCTCCCTTGCTACAAATAAGTTTGTGTGTTTATATAACACACACATGACTTCCTGTTGTAGTTCTATTACAACAGATGTCCTGATTATAGTCTAAATTGGTATAGTTTAGTTACTGTAATAGGCGCACGATAAGCAACTTTTCATCATTTCTTGGAAATCGGATTATTTTTTCTTTATTGGGATTCTGCTTCGTTGAGTGGTTATGTGTTCATCCACTTTGTCTAGGATAGTTCATTCATTCAGTGGTTTCCCATAGGTGACATGGAACTGTGGTCAACGGGGTCCTTCTACAGCCGTCCGGTCAACATGCATAATCTTGGTGCCTGCTTGAGTAATGCATCTTCTTGGAACCTACTTGAGTAAGGCACCTGCTTGGCGCCTACTTGAGTAAGACACCTTCTTGAGTAAGACACATTCTTGAGTAAGGCACCTACTTGAGTAAGGTGCCTACCTTAGTAAGGCACCTACTTTAGTAAGGCACCTACCTCAGTAAGGTGCCTACTTGAGTAAGGCACCTACTTCAATAATGTGCCTACTTTAGTAAGGCACCTACTTCAGTAAGGTACCTACTTAGTATACCTTAGTATGATGAAGCAGAAGTATTCCAGGTCCATGTAGGACCTAGACTGAGTAAAAGATGACAAAAATCAGGTAAATAACTACACAAAACACACTTCACACACAAATTAGATAATACATATGATTTCATTAAATAAATACATAATGATTCATAAAAATATACAACTCATGATATATTGTTGTGCAAAAACCATTAGTATGTATACAAAAATATGAGCATATTTGATACACATCTCAATTCTCATGGGTGCTTTGGGAGTTCAGCTTGAGGCAGGGGGTTCCTGATGAGCTAGTTCTCTATAGGATGCATCAATATGACACATGACTACCATGTGTTGAGGTATGGAGGGATACTTATGAGGATAAAAAGGAGACAGATCTTCCTAATGTGGATGATGCAGGGACTACTATGGAGTATGATGCATGGTTCGCTACATAGCCACCATGGGCACCAACTCTAGTAGCAACTAGTTGATATGGGGATGAGGCTGAGATCGAGGAGATCGATGACGCTCCTAAGTAGCAGAGGCACCTTAGATATAACAGTAAAAGGATAAGGGGTAAGGGTATGGTGAGGCAAGTTCTAGGGAGTGGAGGAGACAGTGTATATATCGATGATGTGGAGGAGACTCCGGATGGACCTCCAAGTTAGATTGAGGAGGATTGGGAGCAACAGGTGGCAGAGTGGTATGTGATGGTGATGGATCAATATGAGAGGATTGGGAGGCTTTAGGTAGAGCTACTAGAGAGGGAGAATCCCCATAATGTTGACATAGTGTACCTTCAATATTGGTAGAGGTATATCGAGTCTTTAGAGGATAGGTTGATGGAGCATCATATTCCACTTCCAGATCCTCCTACCTCATATGTATCTAAAGTTTCTATGCATAACGATTCTAGGCATAGCTCTAGGTATAGGGATTATCCTAGGTCACAGGGATCCTCTTGGAGATTTTAGCTAGTGCTTAGATGCACTTTTTGTATATGAGCCTTGGTGCTCCATTGTATGTAACTTTTGGGCACTCATTATATATGTGATATTTATACATATATACATGGCTTTTAATTTTGTGTTATATTTTATGTGAATGTTTTTGTGTGGATGCATTTATGTATATGGATGATTAATGCAAGTTATGGAATGCAAATGTTCTAATGATCATTTATAATTTAGATTTTGCTTGGCCATGTTCTAGCATTATTGTTTAATCAGGGGCACCAACCTTGGTGGCTTATGATGTAGACGAATCATAAAATGACATGGATGTTGACATGGAAGAAGATATGGATGTTGATATAGAAAATTGTATGTTTTGTAGAGACTCGGACATACTAGTGGTATCAAACAAACTCACTAAAACTTCCTAATTCCTCTAGGACCAAATATATGTGTAGTGAATTCATTTACCAAATCAAGAGCATGGTAATGACTCGAGGTAATCAAGAACCAATGTGTGTGTAAGTGATTTCATTAACTCATATTGAGTAAATTGGGGGTGACCTTTTATGGATGAAACCAAGAAGCTAGCTTGTCTGTATGTGTGGTCAAAGATCTCTTTAAAAGAGATGTATCACCATGCATGAGCATACTCCATTGCCAGTCAAGAGTCTATAGCTCCAATGGAGGCTAACTCCATAGTCCAAGTATTTTATCTCTTAGGTTTTGGGGATGACTACTTAACTGACTAAATGGAAATACAGTATGATCCTTACAACCTAATGATCAGTGATGTGTGTGATGTAAACAATTTAGATCTTTTGGGAATCATATTCTCAACCTAAGTATGATGAGAATTATACCCTATCCTTACTACTCTGTCTTTTGAATTTGGAATTGTGATAGTGGTGAAGACCAAAAAAACCTATGCATTATGGATATATGGAGGCGAATGACAATTTGACTTGGTGGAATGGTGTAAATAATGTTGTGAAGGTGCCCCTAATTAAGGCAACATACTTTATTTGATAAATTAAAACCTTGAACTGAATCAATGATCCCTAATATGAGATGTGAAATGTAGATGGAGTATATGCATGCAATTATTTTGAAATGAAATTTGTGCAAATGAAATGCAATGTTTTTGAATGAAATGTGTGCAAATGAAATGCAAAATGTTTTTGTGTATTAGCCATGTATATATACATTTATATAGATTTCATTAAGTATAGAATACTCTCAAGTGTATAACATTAAGTGGTTCAGGTTCTTCCTCTCCCTCTAAACTGGCAAGCCTATAAGTACCTTTACCCACTTTTTGAGTGATGATGTATGGACCCAACCAATTTGCCATGAATTTATCATGAAGATGCGGTAATGCATTGGTGTTTTGTTGATTCTATTTAAGGACAAGATCTCCTAATTGGAATTCATGTAGATGAACTTTTGTATTATAATAATGCTTTAGGTGGTCCTAATAAACTCTTAGATACTCTAATGCATTGACCCAGCTCTCATCAAGAAGTGTGAGTTGGTCAAGATGTGCTTGTCTAACAGTATCATAATCTATGAATTCCTACAAAG
Source organism: Wollemia nobilis (assembly GCA_028583015.1). Classification (NCBI taxonomy): domain Eukaryota; kingdom Viridiplantae; phylum Streptophyta; class Pinopsida; order Araucariales; family Araucariaceae; genus Wollemia; species Wollemia nobilis. The sequence goes on from JAQPPZ010001870.1 coordinate 4,590,252, forward strand.
ATATTTGCAAGGATGGAATCTCAAGCTCAAGAGACATGATTGCTTCAGCTCCATAGACCAATGAAAATGGTGTTGCCCTAGTAGGCATGTAGATGCTTGTTCAGTAAGCCCATAATGCCAAGGGAATTTTTGTATGCCAATATCTATTATTTTTTTAACAAGTTTCTTGAGAATAGCAATTAATGTCTTGTTGGTAGCTTCAGCTTGTCCAATTTCTTATGGATAATAAGGAGTCAAGAAACTATGTTGGATGTTATATTTCTCAGAAAGTGCTTAAACATCCTTATTCTTGAAATAATTGCCATTATCAAAGATGATTTTCAAGGGAATACCAAAATGGCAAATAATATGGTGAAGTAAGAACTCCATAATTCTAGGTCCTGTCGTACTGGTTAGAGGAATTTCCTCAACCCACTTTGTGAAGCATTCAGTGGCTGTGATGATGAATGTATGTTTTCCTATAGGAGGCAAGAATTTTCTAATTAAATAAAGACCCCATTATGAAAAGGTCCAAAGGCTTTGAATAGGATATAATGCTTGTGATGGTACATGAGTTAAATTAGTATGCTCTTGAGATTGCTTACAGTGTTTGACATAAATGCAACAATCATGTTTCATGGTTGGCCAATAATAATCCATGTGTAGAATATGATTTGTGATGGACAGTGACTAAAATGACCACCATAAGTACCATCATGAGCTTCAGATATGGCTCTTTGTGCCTCAACAACCTCGAGACATCAAATGAGAATTCCATCATAACCACATTTATACAACACATCCCCCAAGAGAACAAAATGAGTTGCTTTTTGCTTGAAAGTGCATTTAGCAGTTCGATACATGTCATATGGAAGTATTCCAAACTTTAGAAAGGCTACTATTTGACTTGACCAAGGTTCATATGGATCTGACTGTATAAAGAAAACATCCTTTTCATCCTTAGATTCAACACAAAAAATTGCATATTTAGAGATTGTTGTGATAATGAGTGGTTTTACCTCTCCTAAGGTATCCTTTGGAATCAATGATCCAATATAGGTCATCACATTTGCAAATCTATTAGTCAAACATGGCAAACTATTGATTTCATACCATTCAAATGTAGAGAGCAATTTCATTGCTACATCATGATAAAGCTTAGTGGTAGGTTCTTTACATTTGTATTCCCCATTGATTTGCTTGACAACAAGTTGAGAATCACCAAATATTCTGATACACTTTATGCCCATAGCTATAGTTGATTGAAGGCCTAAGATTAAGGCTTCGTACTCTGTAGTGTTGTTTATGCATTGGAAGTCAAGTTTGAATGATAAGGGGATAGGTACTCCCTGGGGTGTATGAAACACAACTCCAACACCTTGATCTTTCTCACACTTAGAGCCATCAAAGAAAAGTGTGATATTGACGTCTTCCTTTAGAATGACATCTTCTTCTTATTTGGTGACAAAAAATACTGAATCATCTATGTTGGGCACCAAATTGACATCAAGTTTTACTTGACACTGTGACTGTCTATCTTCCAATTTTTTGTCTAGGCATACACCTGATAGTCACAGCTCAACACTCAATATTGGATGGACCAAATGTTAATTCAGCCCAACCTCCAGTGTAGGCTTGTAGCTCTAAAATTCTTGCACTCCTTTCCTCTAGGCTAATGGATCCACGTCTTGAAGGGTAATGGGATAATAGTAGGTCTACACCTCGGAGAGAGGCACTTGAGATCGTGCCTTCTTTGGTGCTTTTTCGATGATTTGGGTGGGTTCACTAGGAAATATTTTATGGAAGTTTCCACACCTAGGTTTTGGATTTTTTTTGATGTATTATTTTAAATAAATATCACATACACCTAGTTTGGCCAATATGCAACTACGCTAACTTATATGTATTTTTAATTTATATGCAATCAACAAACAATAGAAAACAAGCAATAATGAGCAATACAATATTTATAAAGTGATTTGAAATTCTAACTTGGGTTCATATGGCTCATTTTTGAACTTTTATTCTTGCTGTAGATAGGATCGGTCAAAATCAACAAGATTGGGTGATACAATCTGGTGATCGATTGGTCCGATATTGCACAAATCTAACTGAGTAGAGCAGAAACCTATAGTTTTACAAATTGACACAATAGATAGAAAATTTTATAGAATAATGTGCATGTAATAATATGAATTAGATTAAATTATGAGCTAGTATCATAAATTATGATATAGATGAATATAGATTCAGGTTATATGCATGAACATTCATAAAAGAGTGATACTAAGTGAATGAAGACCTAATGCATAAATTGAAATGGATTAAGAATGATTTAGCAGATAATAAATATGATCTAAATAATTAGAAATAGGAAAAGAAGATGCAAACAGTGAGGTTTGGATACCCCCAAGAATCTTAGGAGTGAAAAATTGTTGATGCAGACAAGATCGGGCAGTTTCAGGCGAGATTGGGTAGATTCGTCAGAGATCGTGTAGTACAATCCAGAGATAGGGTGGTACGATCCTACACAAATCCAGTCGATGCATAAATTAAACCTATAAAAACACAACACAAATATGAAATGATAGAGTGAAGTTATGCAAAATTTCCAAGGGAGATCCAAGGTGAGGAGCCTGGATTAAATAGAATAGGATTAGCTGAGGGGTTGGGCTAAAAATGAAGGGTGTTACAAATTTTCCTATTTTGGATGAGATCATTCGATTCGATACCGTAACTACCATATAGTTAGCCAGGTAACGACAAAGGAGTTGTAACAATTTTTTTCGCCTTGCTAAACAAGGTGATTTTCAATTTTGGACGAGATCGGGTGGTATGATCTCGTACAAAATAACCCGATATCGTACAAAATCGTACGATCTCATACAATGGCTAAAAATAAACTTGTAATGGGCACAAAAATCAAGGTAGCAAGTTAAGAGACAGTTTAATTAGATTTTTCTAATATTTTTAACTTAGGCTTAATTAATGTGGATCAATTTTGACCCACTACATTTTACCCCCTCTTTAGCATATTTTTGAAAAAAAATGTGTTAAATATAAGATGGCACACTTTATGAGAAAGCAAAATTTTACTAAAAATTTTTGTTGATGGTTTCAAGTTTTGTTGTCAAACTATTTTAGGTATGGCACCCCCTTCGAGTTTTTACACCAAATTCCAAGTTTGGTGGAAAAACTCGAAAGTTGCATGTTTAGGGTAAATTTTAATAAAATAGAAAAATTAGGGTAAAACCTAATTCATTTTTACTTTGTAGTTATTCTGAAGTGAGCTCTGGAGAAAAATGGTGGAAGTTCCACACCTAGCCGATTTGGTGCGAATGAGAGCTGGCCAGCTACGAGTAAGGATCTTTAAACTAGTTTTACTTAAAAATTTTGAATTTTGTTTGTAATTTTATTGAATTTTTGGATTTTAAGGCACAATCGCTGTCGCACGACCATGTCAACAAGATTAGGTCGAGTTTCACAAAATCGAGTTGATTTTGGTGATATCGGCCAATTTAAGATGATATCGATCGATTTTGAACAAAATCGATCGATATCGAACAAAATCACTTGATATTGTAGAAAATCAACCGATATCGGATAATATCGTCCAATATCGCACAAAACTGGCTGATATTAGATAAAATTGCTTGATATCATGAAAAATAGACCGATATCGGATAAAAATAATCGATATCAAACAAATTCGCTCGATATGAGACAGTTATTTATTTGACAATGTACTGATACAATTTTCTATTTACTTGTTTTGTTAACAGAAAAGAGAACTAAAGAACCAAGAATGGCAATACAACAAGTTTCAAGCTGACTTGAATTCCCTTACACTAGTAGAGAAGAGGACTCTTGATGCTATCAGGTTGAGGCATGTGGTAGAAATATCACAAGTGCCAGTAGACATGCAACTACTGACCACTTTGGCTGAGCAATGGTACCCAGGTTCTTCTTGCTTTCGGTTACCTATGAGAGATATGGCCCCTATTTTGGAGGATGTTTGGAGGATCCTTAGGGTGCCATTTAGAGGTATGTTCATTGCTACTTCTGGAAATCAGATTCAGGTGCTCCAGAGATTGACAGGAGACTCTAGCTTCTCTCTAAATAAGGAAGACATTGGGATTGAGCTTTTGAGTCAAAGAGATGGGGTTTCTTGGTTGATAGTTTTACTCAAGGGAATTAGTGGGGGTTTTCTCTTGATTCACTTCAGTGACTTCCACACACCATGGACTCTAGCGAAGGTTGTGGTCGAAATGAGGTATCAAGGGATATTTATTGCATGGGATCCCTTTATGTTATACCGGTTGTATAGGACTCTTTTCAGGGTCGTATACAAGGACAACACAACATTGCCCCTCACCTCCTTTTGACAAGTTTGGTCATAGGAGCATATAACTATTCAAAGGCCATAAAGGCTTCCATTGGTAGGTATGGATGCAAAGAGGCCTAGGGATTTATATTGGTGTCCATGTAGAGATCTTGGGAGTTAGATTACCCTAGACATGGCTATGATGCTTCTGGATGATTTGACCATAAACAAAATTACATGAAGGCCCTACAGAGATCATCCAAGGTGGGGATAGGACAGTTATCAGCTAGCTCTTGTGAGGTGAGTTATTTTGTTGAGGATGGATCAGGGTGATATGGAGTTGCACCATGTCGATCGGGTGATGCAATAGTTCAGGTTGCAGCAGGACATTTCAAGGACTAGGGATGTTTATTTTTCTAGGGTGTCTCAGGATACTACCACAGTGAGTGGTGCTCCCAACATGGATTAGTTTATGGATCCTAATCCAGATGATGAGGTAGTTGCTATGACTGATAGGGATGATATTGGGACTATGGCTTTGTACATTGAGTGGTATGTTAGGATATTTCTTGCAAAGATTACTAGACCGAGGAATGTAGTAGAGCAGGTAGTCGAGTAGGTCCAATAGTAGTGATGCCTCGCTATCTAGAAACAGTAGTAGAGGGTACAAGTATCCCCTAGGAGGAGTTTTCCTCACACTAGGGGAGGACACCAACACCATATGAGGTGGTAGAGGACATCTGGGGTTGGTGAGAGATCTTGGAGGGCTAGGGAGGAGGGTAGGGAAGAGGAGGTGAGAGTCTCTCCTTAGCAAAAGATACTACTTGATTCACCTAGGAGAGGCAAGAGGGTTATGAAGGAGGGGAGAGCAGTGAGATGGTAGCTCTATGAGTAAAGGTGACTAGTCTGAGGAAGTATAATGCCTCTTATAAGACTAATATTGAGTCTCTAGAGGCACAAAATGTAGGTTTGAGGAGTAGGATTTAGGCTTTAGAGTTAGAGCTGGCACAAGCGTGGCTCAGGTGGCTCAGGGAGTTGTGGCTTAGGGAGTTGCAGCTCTAGCTCCTACATATTATTAGATGACTCATTCTAGGAGGAGCAAATCAAGGGATGAGCTACTACAGGCAATTTGGTAGATGACCTTCTACTAGACTGTATACTTCCTAGTGGTACCAAAATGGTAGAGATTTCCCATGTCTGCTGATATCGCGGGTCCTATTCATTTAAGATTATTATCTTGCTCTACATCTAGGGCAACTACTTCTAGGGGGACTACTGAGGTGGGACATTTTTGACCACCACCACCCCCTGGTAGAGATGATTATGCTCAGAGTTCTAGAGGTTTGAGGGGAGTTTAAAGTGGGCTTACTAGACACATTTTTGTACTATATCCTTAGTGATTGAGTATGTTGATTTTTGAGGATTGTGGCATACTAGTCCGACTCTATTTTGTATATAGATTTTTGAGATATATATATATATATATATATATATATATATATATATATATATATATATATATATATATATATATATATATATATATATAATATATATATATATATATATATTGATCCTCTTATATTATGTGAATTTGTATGATTTTATTGCATATTTGATTGTATTTGTTTTATGATGTTTAATTTTCTTATAATCATGCTTTAAAATGAAGAAAAATGACTTGAATTTTGTAGATATGTTTTTAAAAATATGTTTGGATGGAATTAATAGATTAGCAATGTTCCTCGAAGGATGTTGTGTTGTTATATGACCATTGGTGGAGATCAATGCTCACTAGTTCATGAAGTGAATCATGTTGTGAGGAAGGTCTGCTAATAATGGAAATGTTTTTGTGGGGCTCAAGAGTAATCTTGAGGCTTACGATGATTAAAGAAGATGTTTGATTTTGTTTTTGAGAAAATTTGATTTTTAAGAAATATTTTGATGAATATTATGGTTGTGAAAAAAATAATGTGATTTAAGCATGAAAAATTGGGAAGGATGACTTGCGCTAGGCATAGAATTCTTAGTGTGAAAATTTTGAGAACAATAGTTACTAAGAATTATACCATCATTGCGAAGTCAAAAATACAATGCATGATAATATGAAATTGTTTGTTATTTAAAACATAAATTGATATGAAGCAAATCATTGTACCACATGTCTAAGAATATTGAGAAGTATGAAGTGATTTAGACCTAAAATTTGAGAAATATGACTTGTGCTAGGCATAGAATTCCTAGTGTGAAATTTGAGAAAAATAATTACTAGGAATTATACCATCATCGCAAAGTCATGATGCAATGCATGATAAATGATTTTGGACTATAAGTTATTTTTGGACTAAGTTATTTTTTATTTTGAAATATCTATGTAATGAATGAATAATGATAAACTAATGTTGTCCAAAAAATTTCAAAGAAATATTTTAACTTATTTCTAAGACAAAATCAAATTTATCAAGAACCAATGTGTGATGAGTGAGTTCATTATCCATCTTGATTTGACACAATGATACAAAATATCTCAAGGATAAAATGTGTGTGCTTGTGAAATTAATTTACCAATTTTGAGTAAGGTAGTGATACAAGCAAACTTTTATGAACCAATGTTTGTGCAAGTAAAATTTTAATTAACCATGATTTTGTGCATGCCATTGTACCAAACTACTATGTAAGTCAAGTTACCAAAATCTAGCTAATCCATAAGCGGGCATTGGTCTGTACAAAATAAGATCGCTAATGTGACAGACATGTCACCACATGAAAGGGATTACCCAAGACCAAGCAGGTTGGGCACAAACCACCTATTATGGGGCTTACCTCATGGCTTTCTACTAACTGAGGAATTCTAGGGATTCAAGCTCACTATCCCCTTATTATATTCTAATTTTTGGAGTACATATTCTTGTCTATTTTTGAACAAGGGAATTTTATTGATTTTTTTTCTTTTCTTTTTCTTTCTCTTTTTCTTTTTCTTTCTCTTTTTATTTTTCTTTTTCTTTCTCTTTTGCTTTTTATTTTGCCTTTTATTTTTCATTCTCTTTTTTGGGATACTTGCCCAGATTAGACGTAGAGCAAGGGATTTTATTCGGGTAGGGGGGAGCTTGTCCTTTTTCCAATTCTTAGTATTCTAGACCATGCACATAATAGGATAGCAAGGGAAAATTTTCGCTTAAGGAATTAAGACTACTATGTAGTATCCTTTTAGAATTTGCAACAAATCATTTTTAAGATGTGAGAATGTGTTCTTGGTTCAAGAAGTAGCTTGATCATTTCCAAAAAATCAAAATTTTATTTAGTGAAGTAATGGTGCTTTTTGGTACAAGAGAGATTCATAATCAAAGTGACGAAATCAAAATTTTATAAAAATGTAAATTAAGTGAGTGGTTCAAGATAACTTTTGAGTTTATCTGAAATAAAATAAAATATAACTTGAATTTTTGGAAGACAACAAACAATAATGCAGAATTTGAAATATTTTTTAAATTTTTTCATGTTTTTTGATTTTTTTCTTCTTTTGGTTTGTTTTTTGATTTGATAAAATTGATAATATATACAAAAAATGCTATATATACACTATACAAAGTGATTTGTGCATAAAATTTCTAAGGTGGCTTCAAAATCAAAGGAGGTTTTGAAGGATAATTTGGTTGTGGTGTACGATATTGAAGCTGATTGGTTCATAGTTGAGATTGTTGTGATGAAGAATGATAAGTAGATGCAGATGAAGAAAAGTGATGGATAGAAGACGATGATGAGAATAGAGAATTTGATGTGATAACAATAATGAAATAGAGAATGAAGGATAAAATGTGGCAATAAAGAGTAAAAGAATAGAGAACTTGTTGTAGTGACGATAAAGAAAGAGAGAATAAAGAACAAAGATTCCCAATGAATAGGAGAGATTCATAAAAATTTAAAAAAAGATATCTTATATGGATTATTGGCCCATTGTTTTTGAATGTTGAGGGGGACTTTAGGTTGAGACTTCAACACTAAAGACAAGTTTTCTATGCTTGTATCTTCTTTTGGATTATTCTTCAAAACTAAGAGAGGTCTTGAAGGTTGGTTGGATGAAGAATTTGTCTCTTGCTTGTCAAGATGATTTAGTTGGGTAAGAACTTACTTTATTGTAGTCTCTACTACTAAACTAATAATATCGTTGTGATGAGGCACATTATGATATGACAATTGATTATTTTCTTGTTGTTGATGATTGGGTAAGGGATTTTGTAATATCCCTATGTCTTGATCAGTTTTTTGAGTTTGTGATTGAGAATTTTGATTTTGGGTTTGCGTCTAGTGATGGCTCTAATAGTACCCATAATATTATTGTTTTTTAAGTGACCAAAGTGAGATCTAGCATTTATTGCTTGTTCAATTGAAAGTGTTTGTTGAGATGAAGGTCGAGTGGTCGTTCTTCTAGGGAATGGTTCTTCTGGAACTAATAAATATGTGATAGAAATAATTTGATCTGACTCATCTTTAGAAATATTTGAATTATTTGAGGTGATGTCCAAATCACTCTCTATCTCACTTTTTATGTTTTCCATATCACTTTTTATGTCTTCTAAATATGAAGATTTAAAATATTGTATTTGTCTAGTTGTGACTATAGATAAAGTAGGTACATGGGAGGTTTGCAAATCTTGTTGTGGTAAAAATCTACTAATGGTTCCTACATACCGAGTTGGAGGAGGAACATTGTGGCGTTCTACTTGATTTACTACCTCTTTACCATGCTTGGGTAAAGGATGTTGAAAATATCTAAGTTTTGATTTGCATTATGAGTTGGTTGTTTTTGGGTATTATTTTGAGTGTTATTGTTTGTAGAAAATTTTTGTACCTCCATTTTACCTTTATCAATCAAATATTATATAATATGTTTCAACCACTTACAATAATTGGTTGAATGTCCATCCACTTGATGAAAATCACAATGTAGTACAACCCTATATCTAGCTGCAGTGGTATTTGGTTGTCTTATCTCGGGTAACCATATCAGACCTTGTTCCAATAACTGAGGTAAAATCATAGTTAAGAGTTGATTTAATCTTGTGAATTCTTATAGGAGGAAAAGGGATAGAAGAGGAATGGAATCCAATCAAAGGTATGTAGCCACTCGAAGCGTGACCATATCCATTAACTGGATGTCCAGGGAGAGAAGAGAGGAAGGAAAGAAGAAGAAGAGGAAAGAAATAAAAAAAATATCGGTGAATGGAAATGAATGATTGCGAATACAATGCTATGATTTTGCTAAGTCTATATGACATTTTCAATGCCATACTAGTTGCTTGAGAATGACTACTTTTGACTGCTTTGCTTTTGCGACCAAATCAACATGGTCCAAAAGTATGAATAGGATAAAATCCTATCTAAATATTTGTTGTTGATTGATTGATGAGAACATGGCAACAAGTGTTAAACAATTTGAGCTAAAGGGACATTTGGATTATTCAAACATGACCAAATCAGTGTGGTCGTGAAATCCTTCTCCAAATTTTGTGCTAGGATTACATCAAACGTATCATTCATTATGTACATGACATACTTGACTACTTAGATTGATTTCTCCATCGAAACACATAGCTCTCGTGATATAACGTATGTCTAGTTGAGATTGAGATTATTTCATAATATAATATTCAGCAAAAAAATTCATAGACAAATGTGTTACTCACACTTTTGGATTTTTGATTGTGTGGTTGCATGTAAATATGAATTTGGATATGAATACCCCCTCAAACGAGGAATCAACAATGAGGCGAATGAAATGTGGTGATTTGATGATGTAGCGATTGATAAGATACCAATGCATGATGAAAAATGATGAAAAATTAGGTGAGAGGATAGTTTAGGAGGGTTCCTAGGGTTTTAAGGTACATGTGTGATGAGTGGCTATTTGACACATATTTTTGTACCAGAATTGTTTCATTATTACAATTATATGATGATTATGATATGTTTTCTATAAATTATTATTGAATAAAATGTGATTTATTAGGAAAAATGATTAATTACCATAATCTAACAAATGTGTTTGATTTATATCAAATTTGTCCGAGTTCTGAGAAAAATGCAGGAAAAAGATATGGATGATCGATGAAGAGATTGCAGAACTTTGGAGTGCACCTCGGACGAGAAGAAGAACCAACAGAGTTCGGTGACAACAATAATTGATCTTGTTACAGATGCTGATTACTGAAGTATGTTACTGAAGGTAATTACTGAAGGTAACTACTAAAGGTAATTACTGAAGGTAACTACTGAAGGTAACTACTGAAGATAGTTACTGAAGAATGTTTTACCAATAGTTACTAAAGGATAATAAATATTGTTGACTTCAGCATGCCACATCAGATTTGGATGACACATCAAGATGGACGACACATTAAGTTGGATGACAACTGATATTTTCTACCTAGCAAAATATTTCATTTCTCGCATACTATCCGCGAGAATATTTCAAGTTGACAAAGTTATTATTTGCTTTATAAAGCTTGTAATCAGTTTATTTTGGGAAGTTTGAGATATAAACGCAAATATTGTTAGACTTTCCTAGAATATAGGACATGAGGTCCTAATGTATATCTTGTGAGTCAATTAAAGTAGCATTGTCTTGTTAGGATTATTAGTAGGATGCCACTTGGACCAGTCAAAATATTTATAAGTCCAAGTAGGAGTACGTATTATGATTAGGTTTTAGATTATTCTTGATTAATGTATAGTCATCAATCCACAAAATCCGCATGTCAAATACATGGAGAATACTATTTAGAATTGTATTAGTCATAGTATAAATTACATAGAAGACCTTGAAAGAGGTCTACACTCTACTATCTACTCTATTGTTACATTACAGTTTGTTCTAAGTTTACAATTCTGAAGAAACATGTTCAACATGTACAATTGAAGCTCCAGTAATAAAATAACACTTTGTTCTTCAAATATGGTAATTTGTATCAATTTCATGTGTTGTTTGATTTCTATTATGTAAATTGTGTTTATCTATTACCTGCATTCATAGAATAGACATAATATTAGTATTAGTTATAAAATCTAGTTACTGAGATAAGGTAAACTAGGGGAGAAAGACTTACACTGCCCTCTAGGAGGTAGGGCCCACTCCTATAGATAGTCCCTGAGCTCTCACCCCTACATTAGGTTAGGATTAGTTAGTCTTAAATTAAACTGCATTTCAAATTATATAAAATAAAATAAATTGCATGAGGATCCTCACAAATAAATTAAATCATGTTTACAATAATTAAGTGCATCAGTAAATCAATTCATCAATAATTAAGTGCATCAGTAAATCAATTCATCAGTAAAAGTAAAACATAATTGCATTCATTTATCATATCCTACATCATTCATTTATGCACAAATTTAATTATGTTCATTTACTTTTTTGTACACGTGAAGCCTGAAAAAGAAACTTGAGCTAAGCTTAGTATTAACTCCTACGATATAATCTATACAGGATTGTTACTCTTTAAATCTGACCTTGATTTCCCTCGGATTGATAAAATTAAATGTAAGCTCTACAACCGATCATTTTGGCATCATTGTCGAGGAGAGTAGCATCGTAGTGGTTAGTCAAAAAAGTTGTTTGGCAGTGCAAAGCGAGAGGACTTACTTGTATGTGAAAAGGGGTACGTACGAGACCTTGGTGTGCATACGAGTCAGAGTGGCCCGTAGATGGTTCCAACAAGCCCCGCATTTCGACGTTGCCAGGTTCATTTTCATAAAGGTTTCATTTTTACTGCTTTCATAGATTAAAATTTTATTTTCTGCAAATTTCAATTTCAACAAATTTTATTTTCTGCAATTTCCTTGCTTTGGGTAATTACTATTGTTAATTTGATTTAGGACCTATGAAAAAGAATAGGAAGTAGGTGAACGTTGAAAACAACCTAATATTATTTTAGGACCCTATTTTTATTTTATAGGAAGTAGTTAGGTTGAGTGACACAACTGTAATGAAATCCCTCCTAATAGTCAAAGAACAATAGTAATTTACCTTTTACTTCAGCAATTTTACTTTCAGTAAAAATTTACTTTCCAAGTACTTTTACTTTTCCCTAATTATGCTGAAATTAGTTGTATAAACGCATCTAATTTTAGTAGCATTAGGACTGTTTAGTAATTTTAAATTTATTTATTTTCTACTGTGTTAAGAGTATTTATAAGTTTTGAAATTTATATTTAGAACAATACGTTAAGAGTATTTATAAGTTCTAAAATTTATATTTAAGCTTAGCAAACAGTAGGATTGAAACAGAAAAGAAAATCCAAACCCAAACAGAAAAAAAACACAAAAATCAAAGAGAGAAAATAAATAAAAATTGCCAAATGGTTGAAAGCAGTCAAACTGAATTTATAGACCTTAGAAAATTACTAATACAACAAGAGGTTAATCTTCTTCTTGACCAAGATTACAGAACAACCAAACCAGAGTGGGAAGCATTGTGTGAACGCATTGATTCTATCAATGAAAGATCAGATGAACTAAAGAAAATCAAGAGGATAAATATAGCAAAAACTTTATGGGTAAATCATTCTTCACCTTATCAAGATCTTGGAATAAGTTGTGAAAATTGGTTGTGGGATAGGAGAACAACAGTAAATCCAGTAATTTATCATTGGAATCAATACCTAGAGGATTCCCTCACTATTCACAACTTCCTTGCAGATATAGAGAGGAAAGAATTAGCCCTACAATACAACAAGAGATACTGTAGAATTCCTAGAGTTGTACATTTTAGAGAATTGTGCCAAGAGTTGCGTTACGAGCTACAATTTGGAATTCTTGATCCTATTGCAACTAAAGCTTACCTTGTTCAGTTGATTCAATTATTGGTAGACTATTTTAATTTTGAAGAGGAACATTTTATGACACCAGAACAACTTGATCCAATCAACGATATTCATAAATTATTTAAAGAAGATTAGACATATTGCTAAAAAAAAAACAAGAAAGTTTAGAACATTCATGAGCAGACCTAGAGACTCTAAAGGAAGATTCATAAAAACTAACAAAATAGAAGAAAAATCCCCAAGAGACTTTAGAAAGCCTGGGATTTATAAACTAGTAAAAACTGAGGCTACAACATCAACCAATCAAGCTGAAATCCTAGATCAAGATCCCAATTCATATTTATTGCCCAATCCAGAATTTGACAACTACATAGATCCTTCTTCTATATTTTTCGAACCTATACCTGATTCAATTCTTGAAATTCTATATTCAGGTATGGCTGATGAACAAAGTGGTTTGGAGGGAAGGAGAAAACCATGGAGATGGGAGACAAAGGCAAGAGAGAGATCAGGGAGAAACCAGACAAAGAAAAATGTTCCCTTTCCCAATATTACATACAGAAGGGACAACAAGAGAACCTAAATCAATTTATGTTTCTATATTGCCTACCTTTCATGGAAAACCCTATGAAGATCCTGATGCTTTTCTTTTTGAATTTGAAGTAGTATGTCAAGCTTACTTTTACACCACCAATGAGCAAAAGCTAAGATTATTTCCATATACTCTTAAAGATGCAACTTTAAGATGGTTTATGGGTCTAGGAGAAGGAGTTTGTAATCGTTGGGATGGAGAAAATGGATTAAAAGAACTATTCCTTGAAAGATATCAAGATTATTGTAGAGTTAGGGATAAGAAAGCTGAGATTTTTCGTATGAATAAAAAATAAGAAGAATATTTGGAGGATTATCTCGAGAGATTTCAATTTGTAGGATCTAGAGTAAATATAGATCTTGATGAAGAAATTCTAAAAGAACTTTTCTTGAAAGGGTTGAAAGAAGATGTTCTTGAGATTTTAAATCTTATGGCAAAAGGAGACATTCATCTTATATCACTTGAGGAGATTATAAACCTTTGCAGAAATTATTCAAGAAACAAACCTCTAAGAAGTAATAAATATACATCCATAGGAGGAGTGACAAGAGCTAGAAATTGGAAATATGTTGGAAGGTTTAAAAACTGATTTGTTGAGTAATTTGACCTCATATTTGGACTTAATGGATAAAAAATCAAAGGATAGTGAAGAAATTTACTGCCATAGATGTAGGAAAAAGCACAATATGAGAGAATGTCCTCTCAACATAACAAATATCTCCAATATTTCTGCTTGTTGCCAAATTTGTGATAAAAATCATAAAACTAAAAAATGCAAGTATATCTTCGTTGTTAAAGCTGCCATAAAAGAACCTGAAGTAGAAGAAGCAGAAGATGTTTATTTTGTCGCTCAAATATGAAATGGTCCATTTAATGGCCCACAAAATTGGTCAAACCCTAATTATCCCAACCAACAAAGGCCTAATCAATGGTCTAATGCACCAAATTGGACAAATTGGAATTCTTACAATCAAGACTGGAACATACCCCCATGGGCTCAATTTATGGCTAACTCCTATGGAGGACAACCCCCATGGAATCAAGGGACACAAAATCAGAATATGCCTAGTTGGAATAATAGTGGCCAATATAATCAAGGTGGCACCAATTGGTCCCCAAATACAATGCAACAACCAAATATTCAAAATCAATTTAGGGGACAAAACACTCAAAATCCACCTCAAAATAGACTTCTACCACCTCCAAATAATAATACTAATCCTCCTAAGCAACCACCTCTTCCAGCTCAACCAATTCCTAACCCTAACAACAATAAGAATGTTCAACAAGTTTATGAGGCCAATGAAACATGTTCTATATCTGTAGCACCATGTCAACAGATTCAATTAAGATCAGGAAAGGTGTTGGAAAATAATGTCACTCTCACAGAACTTGATGACCCTATTCCACATTTGGTTGAAAAAGAAGATAGTAACAAAAAGGAAACAGAAAACCAACCAGAAAATATTCCAACAAAGCAACAAGAAATCCAAATAAGGAAGGAAGTAGAAGTACCATTCCCTCAAATACTGGCAATACCAAAAGAACCATCTAAGCCAACCTTTAACTTCCTTCAAGAAATAGAAGGTGTTACTATTAAAATTCCTTTATTACAAGCTATCAAGGATATACCCATCTATTCCAAGCTTATTAAAAATATATGTTCAAGGAAGAAAAAGAAGACTGAATTTCAAACTATTCAAGTCATTGGACAATTATCTGAGATAATGATAGGAGATAGGTTATTACCAAAATATACAGATCCTGGAATACCTATACTCATAGTACATATTGGAGACATAACATTACAAAATGTTTTGATTGATTTAGGAGCCGCTATTAATGTCATGACCAAAGAAACAATAGAATCCTTAGGGATCCATAAACTACAATTAACTTCTATTGTGCTTCAACTCGCTGATAGATCTACTATTAAACCAGAAGGAAAGTTAGAAGACATTATGGTCTCAGTAAGTTCATGGGAATACCCTGTAGACTTTATAGTCTTACAACCCAAAAATAAATTAGGGGGACATCCCTTAATACTAGGATGCCCATGGCTTGCAATAATTGATGCTTACATTAGTTGTAGATCAAGAAATATGACTATTTCTAATGGCAAGGATACAAAAGATCTTAGTTTATTCCCTGAATCACCAATAGAAGAAGAATTTCCAAAGTAGTTGTGGTATGATTTCCCTCATGAATATGATGATATCCAAACCTTATCAATTAATGTTCTAATTGAACAACTTGAACAAGAGGTTGAGGGACCCCTACCATTATTGTTAGAAAATCAACAAGAGAATCAAGGTCAAGACAGTAGTTGTTCATCTCAATCTTCCATTTATGAGGCAAGCACAAGTCAATCTCAAATGGAACCATATGGTTATGATTTCAATATTTTTGAACATGAGATAAATGGGATAGATGCAAATACAGAAAAATGTAAACAAATAGATATTATATCAGGAAAAACTCTTAACATTAGTAATGAATTCATAGGCATGCAAGAATCTCAGTTAGTAGATGTGCTTAGAAAGCATCAATCAACATTTGCATGGAACTATGAGGATATGATGGGTATTCACCCAAATGTTTGTACCCATCGCATATTTATTCAAGAAGGTTGTAATCTAGTAAGACAACCCCAAAGATGATTAAATCCAGCTATGAAATAAATAGTTAAAGAGGAAATCATTAAACTCTTAAATGCAGGATTTATATACCCAATTTTTGATAGCCAATGGGTGTCACCTCTGGTGATAGTCCCTAAAAAGAATGGTAAATGGAGAATTTGTGTTGATTATAGGGAATTAAATAAAGTAACCAAGAAATATTATTTTCCCTTACCATTTATTGATCAAGTCTTAGATACATTGGTTGGAAAGAAATATTTCTGCTTTTTAGATGGTTTTAGTGGGTATAATCAAATCTCCATAGCTGAAGAAGATCAGGAAAAAACAACCTTCACATGTCCTGCAGGAACCTATGCTTATAATATTCTACCTTTTGGACTATGTAATGCACCTGCAACCTTTCAAAGAGTTGTATTGGCTATCTTTGCTGATTTAACTAATGAATGTGTGGAAGTTTATATGGATGACTTCATAGTATATGGTACTACCTTTGAAGAAACATTATCAAGCTTGCAAAAAGTTTTGGTAAGATGTCAAGAGCAAAATCTCTCTCTAAGTCATGAAAAGTGCTTTATGATGATGAAAGGAGGTATTGTTCTAGGACATTATATATCAGAAGACGGTGTTAAAGTAGACCCTGCAAAGATACAAGTTATTCAAACCCTTCAACCTCCAAAAACACAAACAGAGGTGAGAAGTTTTTTAGGACACGCAGGATACTATCGTAGGTTCATTAAAGACTTCAGTAAAGTTGCTACTCCCATGTTTAAGCTCTTAACTAAAGATAATGAATTCAATTGGACAAACGAATGTCAAGAAGCCTTTGAAGAAATAAAAGAAAATTTGACTACTGCTCCAATCTTGAGAGGACCAAATTGGGAATTACCATTCCACATTCATTGTGATGCTTCAAGTTATGCAATAGGAGCAGTATTGCAACAAATAGAAAATAAAATACCTTATGCTATCTATTATGTAAGTAAAAATTTGCATGGAGCTGAGCTTAACTACACTGTTATAGAAAAATAATTTTTAGTTGTAATTCATGCTCTCAATAAATTTAAACATTACATAACAAGGTATGAAGTATTTGTTCACACTGATCATTCTGCCATTAGATACTTAACAAACAAAGCAACAATGGGTGGTAGAGTGATTAGATGGCTTCTTTTACTACAAGAATTCAATGTCACAATTATAGATAAGGCAGGAAAAGATAATGTTATTGCAGATCACTTATCTCGCATGCAGATCTTTGATGATAACGAGTTAATTCCTGACAATTTTCCAGATGAACATTTGTTTGCTCTTTCTATTTTTACCCCTTGGTATGCTGATATTGTAAATTATTTAGTAACAGGAAAAATACCTCAAAATTTTACACCGCATGAGCGTAGGAAATTAATACATCAAAGTATTCCTTTTACATGGATTCATGGAATTCTATTTAAAAAATGTCCTGACCAAATCATCAGGAGATGTGTGCAAGAAAATGATGTATATGATATTATTAGGGCAGCACATGAAGAACCTTGTGGAGGTCATTATGCCACCCAAAGAATAGTTATGAAAATACTTCAAACTGGGTACTTTTGGCCTACTATGACTAAATATGTTCATCAATTTATTGATAGATGTGATGCTTGTCAAAGAGCTAGCAAGCCTACACCTTCTATGGAAATACCTTTGGTTCCACAGATAGCTCTTGAACCATTTGAAAAATGGGGAATTGAATTTGTTGGACCAATAGACCCTCCAAGTGATGGTAATAAACACATACTTGTATGTACAGATTATGTTACCAAGTGGGCTGAAGTTAAAGCTCTTCCTCGAGCTCAAGCTGAACCAGTAGCTGATTTTCTTTATGAGAACATAATGCAACGCTTTGGAGCACCAAGAGAATTAGTTTCAGATCATGGACCTCAATTTACCTCCAATGTGATTGATCATTTTGTTAACATCTATCAAATAAAACATAAGAAAACCTCACCATATCACCCTCAAGCTAATGGACAAGTAGAAGTTACAAATAGAGAACTTGAAAAGATTATTACAAAAACTGTAACTATTAATAGGGGTGATTGGTCTGAGAGATTAAAAGAAGTTGTATGGGCATATAATACAACTTGGAAAACTACCACAAGATTATCACCATATGAAATGGTCTATGGAAAACAAGCCATCATGCCCATTGAATTTGAGATAGAAACCCTTCGCACAACGATAAAACTTGATATGAATTTGGATAACGCACAAAAAGATAGGTTGGAAAAGTTAAATATTCTGGATGAAAGAAGATTAGAAGCATTGCATAGAACTGAAATAACTCAACAACAATGAAATAAATGGCATGATAAACACATTGTACCACGTACATTTCAATCAGGAGATTGGGCCTTATTATTTGACTCTCGTTACCAAGATTTTCAAGGTAAATTAAGAACAAGATGGCTAGGACCCTATGAAATTGAGGAAATATTTGGAAATGGTACAGTCAAGCTTAAGCCTATAGATGATTCAACAAGGAAACTACTAGTAAATGGACATAGGCTTAAACTTTATAAGAAGCCATTATCTAAGGAAGAATTCATACATCAGTTTAGACAACACACTGATTTGCAGTATATTTCTGAACTGCAATCAGTTACTATTCAATAAACTCTCTCTTTGAAAAGAAAAAAATAATAATATAATTATATATATCTATATATATATATATATATAAAAATAAATATATATATATATATATAAATAAATGATTATGCTTCCTTTATTTCATCATGAAGTATCTATATTTTTTTCCATTTTCAGTCTTAAAGCTTTAAAAATAGCTCAAGGAAAAATTCTTTCTTTCAAACTTTGTAGAAAAATGATTACCACATGACACATAGTACCCTGTTGCTAGATGAAATCTAAGTATTTTTCAAATACTCAAACTATATCTAGTATTTTGGGCAAAATTTTCATTGGAACTGAAGCAAATATTTTAAAATGTTGTAAGTGACTCCTAGTTGATCAAGTTTCTCTATTGACCATGCACAATTACATATTTAAAAACATTGTGAAGTTTTGGAAAAATTAACTCATGTGTTATTTTTGCCATAAGTGAAAAGTTTCCCTTGCTTATCTATTTTTACGCATGGTCTAGAGTACTAATGAATTGGCAAAAGGACAAGCTCGCCCTTCACCCTTCAAAAAAAAAAATCCCTTGCTCCTCATCTAATCGAGCAAGTATCCTAATGAAAATCTTCTTGCTTTTCCTCAAAATTAGCAAGAACCCCAAAAAGTCAGAAAAATTTCTTGCTTCTCCTCAAAATAAGCAAGAACCTCAAAAAACACTAAAAATCCCTTGCTAAGCAAGTATCCCAAATAAAGCATAAAGCAAAAAGGGCAAAAAGAGCTTGAATCCCTGGAATTCTTAGTATTTCAAACACCATGGGGTATTCTTTCTTAAGGTATCCTTTCGTATTAGCAATAAGTCTGGATAAGACCTCTAGATGCTTATAAGATCAGCTAGCTTTTTGGCATATATAACACTTGTTGTTTTTCAATCCTTACTCATAATGGGAAATGAATCTTCACTGCACACATAGTTGGTCTTGAAAGAGGCTTGAAACTACTAGGACAACTTTGACACTATATTAATTTGTGAAAGAAGTAAATGAAGTTGTTCAAAATTGCTAGAATGTTTGATGTCTTTGAAGAATAACCCTAGAAACATCATATGCAGCTAAGAGTTCAAAGTACATCCTCATGAAAGTACTATGATTTCAATATTTTCTACAAAACCATGGCTTGTGTCCATCACATTTTATCCTTTAGAAGAAAGCCATCTTAATATCCATTTCACTTTTTCCTATAATTTCAGATATCCTAGAAGGCTGAAATCAGACTTTATATAACATATTTTTCTATCTTTGGAAACTTCTTAATGACATACAGGAAGCATACTCATCAAAATTATAAATAAACCCCCATATATAAAATTATTATTATATTATCTATAAAATAAATACCCTTCCTTTTGTTTTGGCTATATAGCCAAAATTACAGTTGGGGGAGGATAAATAAAGGCATATATAGCTCATAATATAGTTTGGGGGAAGAAAACAGGTAAAGTATTTTCTTAACTCTAATAATGGTTTTGGTAGATGTCTTTCGTAAGTATCTTCCATAAGTATCTTCCGTAAGTATCTTCCGTAAGCATCTTCCGTAAGTAGTTTCTGTAAGTATTTTTCGTAAGTATCTTCTGTAGATAATTTTTGTAAATATTTTTTTATAAAACTTTCGTAATATCATTATCAATAATACTATTCCATAATACCCTTATGTAGTTATCATCTAAAATATTATATATATATATATATATATTAATAATAATAATTAAAATAAAATATATTTAAAATTAGAATACGAAATAATATTATAAATAATAATACTTGTAATATATAATAATAATATATATAATATATAATATATAATAATAATAATAATAAATATATTATAACTTTACCATATATACCTTAAAACTTAATAAATAAAAATATATTAATATATAAAAAATACATTATTAACTATAATATTAATATTTAAAACTGATCAAATAATAAAAAGTACGACACATGACCATGTCAACCAATGAGAAAATGACATGGATCAAAGTTTTCCATCGTCGATTAACATAAGATCAAGGGATGAGAAGGAAAGGAGGAAAACACACAGTATACACCGAGGTGTATCCGATCTAATGCACGTGTCCTTTTTGCCCAATCAAGCATTAAAACGATATTTAATTACCATCGTCGATTAACATAGGAATCAATGATCTCTCACACTTAAACCTAATAGATTTTAGGGTAAATACCATCTAGATAATTCTCAATTTATCTCATCGATGATATTAGGGTAAATTTCTCCACCATAGATAGTGTTAAAAAGACATTCCACCTCGGTAAAAGATTTATCTACGTACATGCAACCATGCAGAGAAATTACAAACACCAAATCAAATTCCATGAACTATTTTATGAGGGTTTGTATAATTGCCGGATTGTTTGAGTGAAAGGTCAACAATATGTGATTTTGTGTGATTTTTGTATTGAATTCAGATGATTTTGGAGGAATAAAGGAAGATTGTTGACAACGTCGAAAGGTGGCCAAATTTCATTGATTGTGATAGGTAAGCATTTATTTTTCCTTTTTCTTTACTGTTCCTATTCTCTATATATACAAAAGAATAAAATACTTTAAATTTTGAAATTAGGTAGAAATTAGGGCTAATTTTGGAATTAGGAAGATTAAGAGCTTTTGGAATATTGGCAGAGTAATTTGATTATAATTATGAAAATTGGTTTTAGGGTAACATTAGGGAAATATACGAAATTTCATTTTAAGCTAAAATTAGGGAAAAATTTGAAACTCTATTTTAGGGTAACAATGGGAAATATACGAAATTTCATTTTAAGATAACATTAAGAAAAATTTAAGATTGTATTTTAGGGTAAAATTAGGGAAAATGACACAATTTTATTCTAGGGCAAAATTACGGTGATCCTTGTTACCAAAATTATTTTTTTTAGAAAATCTTTTATTTGGTAAAATTCTCTGAAATTATTTGGTAAAATTGTAGAGATTATCTTTCTTTTTAGGAAATCTCTTATTTTATCGAATTACGAGACTATCTGGTAAAATACCCCAAAATTCCTAAATTAATTTTTTTATAATTGTATTATAAGTTTTACGTTTTTCTATCTGATAACAATAGGATTTTAAAAATTTAGGTATTATAAATTTTTACTTTTTATTTCTTTAAGATATATTTTATTTTTGTTGTAAAATAAAGAAAACATTTTAAATAATAAAAAATATAATAATATAAAAAATAATAATAAGACAATAGATTTTTAAGGGTTTTTTCCGACCTCTAAACAAAACTTTTGTTTATATATAACTTGTAGGGTTCTTGGTGAAAAATCAACTCCTCTCAACCCTCAGCCATCACCATGCCTAAACCTGTCTTCCAAAAGCGTAGTGAGTCATCATCCATCGATACACAAAACCCGAGCGACTCTGTAATTGAACTGTTTGAAAATGCTCGATGGTGGGAGGCACTGACCAAATTTAGAGGCCATGACTTAGGGGTGGCAAGACAATTTATATTAAACTGTAACCCTGACACTATGCTCACCCATGTTGGAGGTTTGCAGTTAGAATTAAACCCGAGTCTGATTTCTGAAATATTGGGTTTACCTGAGGTTGGTTTACCTTTCTACAAAAATTTGAAAAGTGTCACCCAATTGGTGACCAAATTTGGTGAGAAATGTACAATCCTGAGAGATAAGGAAGGGTCAATCAAAGGAGTTTCAACCTCTACACTCCCCCTTCTATGGCAAGAGGTCATTGTCATTATCATTAAATTCTTCACTCTTGAGGGACGAATGTCTGTTTTATCAGCCTATCACATTCGGATGTTAATAAATTTGAAATATCCAGATAAAACTGATTGTGTTATCAACCTCCCTTATTTTATGTTCCAATATTTGAAGTCAACTATTTTAAGAGTAAAACCTAGAAGTTCTCGAGAAAAACCTAAGCCACACCTGATTGCTCACCATGGCTTAATTAAATTAATTATTTTGAAAAAGGCTCATGAAATGAAAGTGTCTTGGAATCGGATCATGGAAGAATCCAACGTACCTGAGTGTTCAGAATCCACTGAGTCTGAGGGAGAACAATCAACAGAGGAAGAGCATGACTCTAATAGCCAAGATGAAGAGCCTGAAAGCCCACAATGAAAATGTAAATCTAGGAAATATAAATCTCGACCAGATAACAGAAGGCAAAAGAAAAATATAGAAAATTCTGAACAAGAAGATGAACAAGGGCAAGAACTACCTATAAATGAGTCTACTATAGAGACCTTATCCTATCTTCATGCACAAAATACAGTGCTACAAATGAAAATTGATAGGCTAAGAGAGGATTTTACAGAACAATCTAAAATTATCCAGAGAGCCCTTGTTGTTCAGATTGAATTAATTAAGCAACTTTCTATGGATAAGACACCAAAGCCTATGGACTCTATCAACCGACCACCACCTATCGAAGTCTCCCCACATAAGAGCTCTACTTCTGGTAAAAAGCCTAAAAAATCGATAAACTTTAGCAAATAGTTGTACACTGATAAACCAATTGACTTTTCAAAGATCCTCGAGGAGGATAGTTCCCAAAAAATTCATAGTATTACTCAACAGAATCAACCTACAAAATTGGACCTACCCGCCAAGGAAGGAAATGCATTAAAAAGTCTTGTCTTGAATGTAGGGATGCCTTTGGAGCCTGATCCGATGATTAACAATGAGGAACTTCATCCTTCCTAGACAAAGGATACAGAGCAAAAAGGAAGTCCTCAAGAGGTTGAGCATATCAAGACGGTTATGGTGGAAACACCAGTTGCAACAACCACAACATCTGTAGATCAGAAGGCTAAGGAGCAGGTACAACGAGTTAAAAGGGAACGCAGATTACCAGGACAAAGACCACGATCATCTCGAATTTCTTCTCGAATTTTATCTCAGTAGGCTCAAAATTGAATGAACAATAAAAAACCTTTATTTTATTATTCAGACTTATATTTTTAATTATATTTGTAGTATATTTTATTTGTATGGCATATGTAATATGTACAAGCAATATTTGAAATATTTGTATCTGTATATTTTTATAAGTCAGTTTACGTAATATGTACAGTTAATATTTACAATGTTTTATATATGTATTAATATTTGAAATATTTTTCTTTATAATTGCTAATATAAACTGTTTATTTCTTAGTTTTATGAAATTTATAATTTTTGATAAATGAATTATTTTATGTACTTTAGATTAGTGATTAAGTTTTATTTTTCCAGAAGAAACTTAGTACAGTTCTGTTAAAATTTAAGTTATTTTGAAAAATTCTAGAAAAATCATGTGCATGTTTTAAAATCATTATTTAAAAATATTCACTGAGATTCTGAATGATTATGATAACTTATGTTATTTTTTCTATAAATTTTTATTAATATTTGATACATGCATAAGGTTATTATATTTTGTTCATCATTATCTTTATGCATGCATGAGGACATGCATGGACTTCAGTTTGGGGGAATGATGAGTGGCTATTTGACACATATTTTTGTACCATAATTGTTTCATTATTACAATTATATGATGATTATGATATATTTTATATAAATTATTATTGAATAAAATGTGATTTATTAGGAAAAATGATTAATTACCATAATCTAACAAATGTGTTTGATTTATATCAAATTTATCCGAGTTATGAGAAAAATGCAGGAAAAAGATATGGATGATCAATGAAGAGATTGCAGAACTTTGGAGTGCACCTCGGACGAGAAGAAGAACCAACAGAGTTTGGTGACAACAGTAATTGATCTTGTTACAGATGTTGATTACTGAAGTATGTTACTAAAGGTAATTACTGAAGGTAACTACTAAAGGTAACTACTGAAGATAGTTACTAAAGAATGTTTTACCAGCAGTTACTGAAGGATAATAAATACTATTGACTTTAGCATGCCACATCAGATTTGGATGACACATCAAGATGGACGACACATTAAGTTGGATGACAATTGATATTTTCTACCTAGCAAAATATTTCATTTCTCGCATACTATCCGCGAGAATATTTCAAGTTGACAAAGTTATTATTTGCTTTATAAAGCTTGTAATCAGTTTATTTTGGGAAGTTTGAGATATAAACGCAAATATTGTTAGACTTTCCTGGAATATAGGACATGAGGTCCTAATGTATATCTTGTGAGTCAGTTAAAATAGCATTGTCTTGTTAGGATTATTAGTAGGATGCCACTTGGACCAGTCAAAATATTTATAAGTCCAAGTAGGAGTACGTATTATGATTAGGTTTTAGATTATTCTTGATTAATGTATAGTCATCAGTCCACAAAATCCGCATGTCAAATACGTGGAGAAGACTGTTTAGAATTGTATTAGTCATAGTATAAATTACATAGAAGACCTTGAAAGAGGTCTACACTCTCTTATTCTCTGTTACATCTATTGTTACATTACAGTTTGTTCTAAGTTTACAATTCTGAAGAAACATGTTCAACATGTACAGTTGAAGCTCCAGTAATAAAACAACATTTTGTTCTTCAAATATGGTAATTTGTATCAATTTCATGTGTTGTTTGATTTATGTTATGTAAATTGTGTTTATTTATTACCTGCATTCATAGAATATGCATAAATATTAGTATTAGTTATAAAATCTAGTTACTGAGATAAGGTAAACTAGGGGAGAAAGACTTACACTGCCCTCTAGGAGGTAGGGCCCACTCCTATAGACAGTCCCTGAGCTCTCGCCCCTACATTAGGTTAGGATTAGTTAGCCTTAAATTAAATTGCATTTCAAATTACATAAAATAAAATAGATTGCACGAGGATCCTCACAAATAAATTAAATCATGTTTACAGTAATTAAGTGCATCAGTAAATCAATTCATCAGTAATTAAGTGCATCAGTAAATCAATTCATCAGTAAAAGTAAAACATAATTGCATTCATTTATCATATCCTGCATCATTCATTTTTGCACAAATTTAATTCTGTTCATTTACTTTTATGTACATGTGAAGCCTGAAAAAGAAACTTGAGCTAAGCTTAGTATTAACTCCTACGATATAATCTATACGGGATTGTTACTCTTTAAATCTGACCTTGATTTCCCTCGGATTGATAAAATTAAATGTAAGCTCTACAGCCGATCAATGTGCATGATTTCCCAGGGTTTTGGAATGAATTTGATTGGTTTTGGGGGTCATATGCTCAAATCGTGGGACAGGGGGCAAATTGGATCCTAATTCGTGGGGCAAGGGGAAAATCAGGCCAAAATCATGGGGTAGGGGGTGAATTAGGGTTTAGGGTATTTTTAAGGTAATTTGAAGGGATAAGGACCTCATTATGACGTTGATGAGCGATGGAGAGCGTGCGAGAGAGGCATTCGGTGACATGCGAGTGTGACGGTTGGAAGTTCGGATGACAGGATGATGAGGGGACGATCGGGAGCTAGTATTAGGCTTGGAGATATGTCAGTAAGTGGTCCTACCTATATCATTTTTTTGTTTGTTTAATTTTATAGAGAAAAGTAAATTATGGGGGATATTTTCGTCTCATTTTTTAAAAAATTTGTGAATTTTAAATGAAATTTGAAACAAAGTGATAAACAAGACAAATGGGTACCCAAAAAAGTAAATTTTTTCTAGGTTTGACTTGTTTTGGCACCCGTTTGACCGAATAATAGGTAGAGTAGGTGTAAAGTTTGACCGTCCATTTTTGAAGCAACGGTGTACTGTTTGTGGAATATTTTTGCACTTTGTTTGTAAAAGTAGGAATTGGGTATCCAATTATGCGACTGTTATATTTTTTACCTTCGTTTGGCATGATTTATGAATGTGTTGTGTTTGGGTGTAAAGTAATAAATTTTGACTGTGTAATTTGCCACCTTAGAGATAGTATTTTTGAAAACCGATGATACTTTCACCATAGAAGGGTGAAATGGGTATCCAAAAATGTTGTTTGTTTTTGTAGATGATTTCATTTGGCCTACCTTTGATTTGCATGCCAAGATGTAGGTAGTGTGAAATTGAAAATGACCTATACGGAGCCCGATTTATACTATTTCCCACATCTGTTTGAACTTTCACCATAAAGTGGCAAAATGGGTGTTCAAAAATGTGACTGTTATTTTGATATTGCATGTATTTGTGTTTGTTTTATTTTGGTATGTGGATGGTAACATTGACCTTGAAATCCATGTTGATTTGTATGTTGTTTTTGAATTTTGTCAACATTTTTATCGCAAAGTGGGCAAATGGGTATTCAAAAATGTATTTTATTTTTGTATGTTGAATGAATTGATCATGTTTTGAATTTTTTGCCATAGTGGATGTGTGGGTGATTTTATTTTTGGTTGTTGGAAGCCAAATATATACTGTTTGTCACATCCGTTCGAAATTTTGCCATAAAATGACAAAAAGGGTATCCAAATATGCGACTTTTTTATTGATATGTTTTGCGACATGACTTGTGCATTGTTTTATGTCTTGAATTGTGTGTCAAATTAAATTGTGTTAATTTGTAAATTTGATTGATGGTTTGTTATTGGATTGATTATTAATGTATGCTTTATTGTGTTTTGTTGTGGATGAATAGGTAAAAATGCTCAAGCTCCATCATCGTGTGCAAAAAATGAAGGAGGATTCTGATAAGTTGATGAATAAGCTGGATGAGCTGAAGTGGTTGGATGACATATGGTTTCGAGGTGTGTGGGAGTGCAAAAGTATACATGCCAATAGGGCATATGTGTCCACATTATGTGAGAGGTGGGATGCGGATAGGAACACATTTCATTTTCCCACTAGGGAAATGACTATTACCTTGGAGGATATATATCGGATTTACAAGTTGTCGATTGAGGGTGTTCCAGTGAGGGCGACAACTAATGATAATAAGGAGGTTGTATTGGAGAAGTTCTTTGGGACATAGTGGAGAGACATAAATGTCTCTAAGATGGATTATGAGTAATTGTGGTTGAAGAAAAAGATATCTTATCGACAATGTGCAGCCATGATGATGATCTCCTGCATTGCCTGATACTTTTGGGGTTCTATTCACTTGGAATATGTTAGATATGATGAGTGGTATGGTGGAGCATAGGGTCATGTTTGCGTGGGCACCTGCACTATTAGCCCAAGTATAATGGGAGTTGCATGATGTTGTGCGAGTTATACGTAAGGGGTTGAGTTTGATTCCTTTGTTACAAGAATGGGCGTAGGAGCACATAGCTATTGAGAGGCCTTCATTATTGCATCACCCTATGCATGTGAGGGATAAGGAGTATTTACCCTATGCTTTAAGATGGAGTATAGATGCAGAGAAAGGTATTAAGAGGTCTCATGAGGGTGATTCATTATTATGGAGGGGTAAGTTTGGAGGCCTAACACCTAGTGATATTAAATGAAGGCCTTGGTTGTATGGGGTAAGGAGGGATGAGGATGATGTAGCTACATGCCATTCGATAGGGCATATGGTTAGTGGGGTGATATACTCAGCATGCTAAGTATTTTTAGTTTGATCAGGTGAGGCAATAGTTTGGCTTATGGTAGGATATTCCAGGGGCTCTCATCATTTAATTTAGGTGGCAAGGTGATAGAGGAGAGTGCCTTATGGTTTTACGTTGGTTTTGGGAGAGGGACCCACCTATGGCTACCGCAGATGTGGAGGATGTCGAGACAACTCCAGGGTTTGAGGCTTGGTGGGCGATGCAGGGTTGGGATCCTAGCAGAGGTTTAATTGATCGATTGATGGCACCTGATGTTGGGGCACCTCCACTAGATGGGAGACACGATAGGGGGACTCGAGCTAGATCAGAGGATGTAGTTGGAAATGAGAGGGAGGTTCCTCTATGATGGTCGTGGCAATGCTTGGGTTATGTAGCAAGCACCCAGAGAGTGGGAGTAGAGGATTAGTTGTGTATCTTGATGTGGCTATGAAGCAATCTATTGGATCAGAGAAGGAGAGATGTGGAGCTACTATTATGGGTGATATAGATGATACCATTGATATTGGTGCATTCACAAGTGTGGAGGATATTCCTTTTGATATCTAGAAGAGGGGGTATGCATAGGAGGGGGGACAGGAGCTACAAGGTAGGGTTCATGATTTGGAGGAAGAGCTCCATAGATAGGAGGAGGATGCTGAGGCTAGATATGCTAAGGTAGTAGTTGAGATGCAGCATATGAGGGCCATGATGGCTAGGTAGATGCAGACTATTGAGAGGTTGATTGGTCAGTTGGCGGTGGAGTCTGCTAAGAAGGTATTATGTGAGACTTCACTAACGGTGCATGAGATTCCTCTTCTAGATTATGCTCAGGTGGTGTTATAGTTTGAGTCATAGTCATGAGTGTGGGCACCTTCACATCATAGTCAACATAGTGCTACTTCGATGGAGCAGGTCAGGTCCATAGCTGGTGTAGGAGATCCACCTGTTGTGGGTTAGGCTCCAGGAGCTAGGGCAGAGTCTAGTAGAGCGGCAGAGGTTCAGGTGAGCTATGAGGGACATACGGAGACTCCTGGTGATAGTTAGGATTGCTTATGATTGTAGCCTACAAGCATTTTGGATGATGGATGATGGGCATATTCCCAGTTTGTAGCCTACGGGTATTTTTTATGGATGATATATATATATATATATATATATATATATATATATATATTGATTTCAGTTGTTATATATACCTATGTTATGATTTTGTAATATTTTTCCTTTATGTTTGCATAGATATCATGACATGATTTGTGGGTATGTATAATTAATGGATATGCATGTATATTGTGATTTAGATTTATTATCACGCTATAGTGTGAATATGTTGTAGAGTAGACTTGCATGAATTTATTTCGAATGCAATGAGAAGTGATAAAATATGCAATGATATTTATAGTAAGTGCGTGTAATGTAAATGATGGAGTATGAGATAATAGATGCATGATGAATGCCTTGTTTAAGAATTTGATGTGAGGCATGCAATGTAAATGCAATCATGTACTCCTTGATGTGATGCATGTAATGGAAATGAAATGATGTGATATGTAATGTGATGCATGTAATGGAAATGCAATGATGTGTTCTGTGTAATAAATTTGTGTAACATATATGCATGTATGCATGTATAGGAATGTTTAAAATATGCAAAGGAAGCACTTGTATCATTACATGTACCTATGTGGATGTGATACCTTCCATTATCTCATGGATGTAAGATAATATGAGGTGTATGTAACGACTTTGAATAATTTAGTTTTGATGATAAAATTTTAGACTCCAAACTATGTGAATTTATGTGGCAACTCATAACTAGTCGAACTGGTTCAAAATCTATCATGGACCTATGTGTGTAAATGAGTGAAGTTCATTTATCCATTTTGAAAAATAGGAAGGATTAGCCCATTGTAAACATGACCAATCTCACTAGCTCATCCGTACATGAATAGCGATCTTGTACAAAAGCTGGTAGCTAAGGTAATAGATATATCGCCACTTGTAAGACTATTCCACTAGTAGGAAAGCTCTTAAAGCCAATTGTTAGCGATGAAAATAATCCCATGGTGTTATGTTAAACTTAAGTACCAAAGGTTATGAAGCATAACATGGGTGATATCAGGAGGCTTTTCCTTTTATTTTATGCCCCTCATCTATTGTTGACCTATTTATTGTGGTACTCTTTTCATCTTTTTCTTTTTTTTTCTTTTTTTTGTTTTTTCTCTTTTTCTCTATTCTCTTTTTTGCTATTCTATTTTTCTCTTTCTTTCTATTCTACGAGTGTTGGCTTTTATTTCTTACCCTATTCTTGTACTTTTGCTTATGCTTATCCATTTTTTTTATCCTTAGGTCGTATGTTGACCATGCAAGTGATAGGACGAGTAGGGGAGACCGTTCGCTAGATGGCGATATCTACTCAAGGTGTCATATTTCCTAGACCCAAAATTTGTTTAATGTGTAACCTATTGTGAATGGCCCGTGAGATAAGTTGAACCAGCCTAAATAACCATAATAAGAATGTAAAACCCATCAGCTAGGAGTGATATTTGATTGACTTAACTAGTAAGTAGTCAAAGTTAAACACGACACCTATGTATACCCTAATCCTGAAAAGGAGAAGTGGACATCCAGGTGGTGATGCTAACAAGTGCATATATTACTCATTTTAAAGGCGCATTTTTTTTTTGGAGGAAGAATGTAAAAAATTAAAATGAAATTAAAATGAAAAATATATGGATATGTGCAATGGATGTAATGTACATCATGCAAGTGGAGAAATACAATATCTACAAAGGGAAATTTATGATGTGTTTCTATAAGGATAATCTTAGAAGATTTATGTACAACTGAATAGTATTGTTTAATGATGGTCAATGCAGTATGGCATGATAAAGGTTTCCCCAATGTGTGGGGTGTGTAGGAATTGTAATCTATGGCGCTGCATGCGGTAATGGCAAAAAGGTAGAGGAATATGATGATAGAATATACAACTGGAAGAAGATAGAAGAAATATACTTTGGTAACCAACAAGAGCAAAGGGGATTACCAAAGTTGAAAGATAATAGAAGAAAGGGGTTAGATGAATGTAGATATGTGGTCACTCGAAGCATGACCATACAACCACATGAAGAGGTACAAAGAAGTAGAGGAAGAAGTAAGGGAGATGATAAAAGAGAACCTACTTAAGAGGAAAATGGCATGGGTTAGGATGCATAGGAGAGAATGGAGTAATAGTGGGGCATGGATAATTTGCCCTGTTGTGGATGTAATGGGAAGGTGGTATCATGGATTCTTAGGATAGTCAAGTTTGTGGAATACTACGGCATGGAGGGCTTATTAGTCTGGTGGCTCGAGGTACTAGCTCAGGTGATGTTGGGCGAGTATCATGTAGCATGTTGTGTACCAGGTTTTTGAATGATCTGCACTCTTTGATATCATGGCTTGGCTGGCGGTGGTAGATGCAGTATTCACTCTCATGGTAGTTGTGTAGTTTAGGGCGTGATGGATCTATAGGTCGTGTTCCACCAGGCATGATATAATGAAATGGGTGGAAGTTGGTATTTGGTCTAACAACATAAACACAAAGTATGCTAAACAAGAAATCTATATTTCATTTATATTCAAATATAACATAGGTTACAATAGGTACAAGTTTCCCTTTCATAATATCTTTTTTAATAAACTTCACAACAGTCTTGATACCGCCTTCTATCGTCCCTCAATGTAGGTGGGTTTGCGATCCACCGTCGGGTTGTAGTTGATGGTGTTCTTCCTCTTTTGACCTATGAAGAACCTACAAAAGGGGGTTAGTTGATTTAGACGCTTGCCTTGGTCAAGCCCCTTGGTTATGAAGACTAAATTGACACAAAAACATATTGAAAATTGCAATAAATGATGCTAAACACATAGGAATGATAAATGGAAGCTTACCTACCAAATCTGAGGTGATTTGGGCTTTGTAGACTAAAATTGCCACCCGAGGGGTGAATCAGAACCGGATTCATGGGGTGGGGGGAAAATCCTGCTGTAAGTGGTATTCTAATGAAATGCTTCAATAGGGAGGCTCCTTGGCTGCTGCTATGCTTTTGTTTTCTATAAAATCTGATTTTTCAAACTTCAGTGTTGAATTCGACAGAGTTTTTGTGCTTATG
Source organism: Wollemia nobilis (assembly GCA_028583015.1). Lineage (NCBI taxonomy): Eukaryota > Viridiplantae > Streptophyta > Pinopsida > Araucariales > Araucariaceae > Wollemia > Wollemia nobilis. The sequence goes on from JAQPPZ010001870.1 coordinate 4,622,896, forward strand.
TCATTAATGAAGAGAGAGGTAATTAGGGGTTTAAGACCCACTATTTATAGGAAAAAGCAAGGTGCATGGGGGGAGTTAAGTAAACTAACTCTAGGCTGAAGTCTAACTAGAGTTAGGTTAAAGAAGGAAAGGTGGCAACCTCTCATTCCTAATGGAAAATATCCTATCCTCACACATGTGTGAGGAAGGATTAGGTCTAATTAGTATTAGGGTGGTCCTAAGCCTAATTAGGGTTTTATTAGGGAAATATCCTAACTAATCCTACTTACACACATGTGGGAGGGTGCAATTAGTGTTAATTAGGGAATAAATATTCATTAATCAAATTTAACCTAAAAGGGAGACTTAAGTGAAGTCAAAATTAAATTAGATTTTAATAATTGACTTGATAATTGTTTTTTTCAATTAATGGCCTGTGGGGGCCTTAATTGAGTGAAAATAGGTTGTTGGAGGATATCTCAATGCATGGGATGTGATTTTAAAGGCTTATTAGGGTTTTGGATCTAAAACCTGATGAAGTGGTATATGGAAGTCTACACACTGCTATGGTGAACTACAACAATATACGTATGACTACGCGTGACTACGCATGACTACAATAGCCTACTGATATCTGGAATCACCTATGGATATGTAGAGATAGCAATGTGTGACTTTTGGGTGTATACAATTCTCTTGGTGGTTTATTAAGGATTTTCAATACAAACTTCTTTAAAGCTTCTGCAATGTTAATATTTGATATGTTTTTGCTATCAGTAACTCCATCACCTACTACTTTTTTATTCTTGTATTGGTTCTTAGAAGTTTTGTCCTCGTATTTCTTCTTAAATTGTCCTCTTCTAATGAGGGCATCTTCTACCCTCCTAGCTATATCAATGGTTTGATCAAAGGAGGTTACTGTAGCAGTAGAAATCTCATAAGATAGTTGTTCTTGCAAATTACCAATGAATATGTCCAACATATCATGGTGAGGTAATGCAAAATGTAATTTGCCTAAGATTTTTCTCCACTTAGTCAATAATTCAGCAAAACTCTCATATTTCCCTTGTTTCAAATTGTATAAATCCTTAATGGTCACATGCCTCTCCATATAAGCACTTAATTGGTGGACAAACATTTCCGTTGTCTCTTAAAAGTTCCTTAAATAATTTGTAGGTAGTTGATAATACCATTCTAGAGCCATTCCTCCAAGACTTTTAGGGAATACTTTTAGAAAAAACAAGTCATCATAAGATATGTCATGACATGTTGTCCTAAACATGTGAAGATGCTCAATAGGATCTTTGGTTCCTTTATATATTGGTAGGACTAACATAAGGAGATGTTTAGGGTAGGGTTGAGCAAACACAATAGGATCCAAGGTTTGACTACATATCTCTCTATAACTGTATGAGGGATGGTAGGAATCTATTTGATCTAGACATGAAGCTAATTGTTTAACCATGGCTTCAAGTCCCTGTGATTGAGTACCAAACTGATTTTGTTGTACCATGTTGTTGTGTCTTTGATGATAAGTTGTTGTTGTGTAAGGATTTCCAATTGAAATACTATTGTGTAGAACTTGTGTGGGAACAGTATTATGGAGCTTATATGGGATTGTATTTTGTTGAAATTTTTGTTGATGATGATTGATATATTTAATTTTATTAACTTTTTGTGATGTAGCTATTTCTTGATTAGGAACTTGAGAAGCAGAAGAATTTTGATTTTTTTTGGAAGTTGGATTTGCTACTGCTGATGGTTTTGCTATGTTTTGACTTGGATTTTGATTCACATTTTGGGATGTACTAGCTTGATCTTGATTTGTTTGGTTCATATATGTTAATGGGTTTCCACTTAACCAGAGAGCAGCTTTTATAGCAACCCCCGTTGAATAATCTCCCATAGGAAGTTGACCTTCTATTTTTATCACATGATTAATGACATATATATTATCTTTTAAAAAACCAGCAAAATGCAAAGTAGACTTAAAAGGGAGATTACCTTCCTCATCCATATAATGTCTAGTTGGATTTTCTATTTCATATTCTTTATTATCTTCGTCATCTTTCTTTGAATGTACATAATCTTCAATAAGTACCCTATCATCAAGGTTTTCTTGATATTGTTCATCAGACTCTATTTATTTACCATTTCTCAAAACTTTAGGCATTTTGGTTTTAGAATTTTTATCTTGCAGATATATATGCTATATATATGTGCTTAAATTTTTGGGGTATATATTTTATATATACTTAATAAATAAATATGCAAATATGTAAATATATATATTATATTTTGTTTTTGATTTTTTATGTTTTTGAAGCAAAGAAAAAAATAGAAATTATAATATCCTAAATATTATACTTTAGTCTTCCTAAAAAAGCCTATAGACAACATTAATGGGTTCAATTTCTTCAGGTGACATATAGTGTTCTTCCTCAAAATAAAAGTTGGTTTTCAAGAACTTGACAAAATGGGCTATGGTGATATTATCAACTTCAAAGTCTTGACCATAAAAGTATATTTCGTGACAATATTCATGATAATGGACTGCCCTAGGAGTTCTGTGAAATATTCTCCTATTGTCCAAGACTATTTATTGATCTTCTACATGTGCTAAAAACATGTGTACTATTATAGCATTTTCAAGGTAATCATCAAAGGTATAAACATTTTAAGAAATTCTTACTCTTTTATTTGTCAACCACCTCTCACATGTTCTTTGAATATCAAAGTACCAAGAAGCACTTTCAGGCTCCAAGATTTTAGCTAGGTCAAACCTTATAATCTAGCTAAGTCTTGGTTCATTGGTTTTTATAATGTCTAATCTTCTCCAGAGTTTAGTCCACTGTTCTTTGGATGGGAGACTTGATTTTTCAACTATTTGAGAAATTTCCTATGTAGATAATAATGTCCTAATGTTTATATGTACAACTCTTCTTATGTTGTAGTCTAACATTTATGAAATTTACTTCAAATGTGCAAATTTGACTAATGATCTTGTTTGTTTGTTTTTTTTTTATGTTTTTGTAATTTTTTATGTTTTTTGTGTTTTTTTTTTATAAATCAGAAATATGCCTATGTTTCTCACGTTAGGTTCACCAAAGAATAAAGCTCTAAAATTCTTGCACTCCTTTCCTCTAGGATAATGGATTTGCGCCTTGAAGGGGAATGGGAGAATAGTAGGTCTACACCTCGAAGAGAGGCACTTGAGATCATGCCTTCTTTGGTGATTTTTTGACGAATTAGGTGGGTTCACCAGGAAACATTTTATGTTAGTTTCCATGCCTAGGTTTTGGATTTTATTTGATGTATTCTTTTAAATAAATCTTACATACACCTAGTTCCGCCAATATGCAACTATGCTAACTTATATGCGTTTTTAAATCATATGCAATCAACAAACAACAAAAAATAGGAAATAATGAGCAATGCAATGTTTATAAAATGATTTGAAATTTTGACCCAGGTTCGGATGGCTGATTTTTGCACTTTTATGCTTGTTTTAGATAGGATCAGTCAAAATCGGACAAGATCGGGTGATATGATCTTGTGATCGATTCGTTCGATCTTGCACAAATCTAACCGATCAGAGTAGAAACCTACAATTTTACAAATTGACACAATAGACAACAAATTTTACAGAATATTGTGCATGTAATAAGATGAATTAGATTAAATTATGATCTAGTATCATATTTGATGATATAGATGAATATAGATTCAGGTTATATGCATGAACATTCATAAAAGAGCGACACTAAGTGAAGGAAGACCTAATGCATAAATTGAAATGGATTAAGAATGATTTAGCAGATAATAAATATGATCTAAACAATGAGAAATAGGAAAATAATATGCAAACAATGAGGTCTAGATACCCCCAAGTAGCTTAGGAGTGAAAAACTATTGATGCAAACAAGATCGAGCAGTTTCAGGTGAGATCGGGTAGTTTCATCGGAGATCAGGTAGTACGATCTAAAGATCGGGTGGTACGATCCTACACAAATCCAGCCGATACACAAATTGAACCTACAAAAAACATAGCATAAAGGCAAAATTTTAGAGCAAAGTTATACAATTTTTCTAGGGGATATCCAGGGCGACGAGCCTGGATTAAATATAATAATATTAACTGAGCAGTTGGGCTAAAAATAAAGGGTGTTACAACTTCCCCTATTCTGGATGAGATCGTTTGATCCGATCTCGTAACTACCATACAGTTGGCCAGGTAAAAACAAAGGAGTTGTAATAATTTTTGTCACCTTGCTAAACATGGTGATTTTTAGTTTTGGACGAGATCAGGTGGTACGATCTCATACAAAATCACCTGATCTCATACAAAATTGTATGATCTCATACAACGGCTACAAAAAAACTTGTAACGAGCACGAAAATTGAGGTAGCAAGTTAGGGGATAGTTTAATTTGATTTTTATAATATTTTTAACTTAGGCTTGATTAAGGTGGGTCAATTTTGACCCACTAAAAGGTAGGTTCTTTGTCAACTTAGCAGGATTTTGACACAATTAAAGCTCACTTAGGGTTTGAAGAAAAGGGTTAGAAAAGGTTTAGGGTTAGAGATATTATGCAAAATAGTGGTCGGATAGGCTAACAACATAGGCAACTACAACAAAAATCTCCCACAAACTATTTCCAGTGTCCCATCACTCAAAATTAGCAGCACCCAAAACCATGAAATCTTCATACATTTAAGCACAAAATAGAGATATGTTGCAGAAAGCAATTCCAATATCCAATCTACTGATAATCCAATTTAGCAGAATTGACCAATAATCAGATTTAGCAGAAATAAACTCCCTATCAACAAAGATCTAACTATGAAAAAATTTCAATTACTTTCACAACTAGTAATCCAATAAACTAGAATGAACTAACCACTAGAGCATTGACAAAAATGCAATTCACAACTTTGAACCTCTTGCACGAAATATAGCGAAGATAACATGTTCTCGAGTCAAAAATTAGAGTAATGCTCCTTCCATTAGTTTGCAAAGAATATTTATAGTAGGGCAAGCAAACACACTAGAGTCGACCCTTAAAAATGAGGGTTCGACCTCTATTTATAGTTTTACAAAATGAAATATATTAAGGAGACATTACAAATATTACAATTTTATAGCTCAGTAGAGAGCTTTGTTGGCATTATCTCATTGGTTAGTGAAGTCCTAGAAATCCGCTGTGAGTAATCCACCATGGTAGCTCGACTCTGCAACTTGTTGGTTCATTGATGGTAGTTGGAGTTTAGACCATTGGAAACTACATCTGGTTCATTCATCATTCTTGAAAACCTTACTCCACCATAGATCTGCAACCACTCTAGTTCTTGATCTTGAAAACCCTTGATGCTTCACCTTCCCACCTTCAAACTACTATTTCACTGATCCAACAAGAATCTACCTTTAAATACTTTGAAAATGTTAGCAACATCTCAACCGTCAATGTTTTTTAATGAACGATGGTGATTAAAACTTGAAAATATTCTACAAAGCTATGGGGAAAGACAAAACACCATTCCACACTTTTATAGCTACTGACGTCATCTTCAATGGCTTCATCTAGAAGAATCATATTTTGACAATAAATACTCTAAGTTGTGAGTGAAATCAGATCTAGTATTAGTCCACTTACTTAGTCTCCAAAATGTTTTAACTCTTTTCTCAAATCCATGGCATAAAGTACAAGTTGCAATCCACACAAAAATATGCTGACATCATCGTTTGACTTAGTTGGACTACAAAATTGCCAATCCACACTAGAAGTAGTGTAAATAGCCTTTGATGTCATTCCACTACTTTTACAATGCTTTTGGCACTTTTGTCACCATTCCACACCAATAATAAAACCCCCCCCCCTACTCTTGGAACTCAATGAAATCAAGCTTTTCAATACTTAGTCATTAGAGTGCACTGAAACCAAAAGAATCACCATTCCACACTTTTTATCGTGTTGATGTCAGCGAAGCTCAAAAGTTTTGTAGATTGAGAACCTACCAGAGTCCACTCCAAAATACACTATGTCTCGAGTGGAATAAGAACTTTGCTCAAAAAATACTAAGTGTTGAGTGGAATCGGGTCTCTTGCATGGATCCACTCCAAAATACTCTATGTCCTCAGTGGAATAGAGATTTCCATGCCTTAGAATAATTTTCAAAATTTTTTGAGGATGTGGCCATTTTGGGCCTACATTCTGGCACCTCCCAGGTGGATTTGCTCGCAAAGCCATCAAACTCAGAGTCTTATCCATTGGGCATCAAGAGTAAAAAATTCTTATCTTCAAAAGAATGCTTCAAAGAATAATTTCCATATGAACACTACCCTCTAAAAACTTCATGAAACATCCTAGAGGATAAATATTCATATCGAGACCATACTGGAAACACAAATATCTCTGCCACTCCCTCAAAACTGCACCAATGCTTTAACAAAAATAAAGCAATGCTCTCTTTATAGGTCTTTTCAAAATAAATGATATGAATACCTTCACACAAAATTGTTGTTCTCTGTATCTCTCTGACCTCATGCTTTTATTATTTCCTTATGACAATGTCAAAGTCAAACAAAATACAAAACTTCTACATGACTACAAAATGTACAAAACAAAAAATGCTAAGCTTGTGTCCCTTATGGTCCGCAACAGCTCTATTTGGTTCTTCCTCTTCTTGTTGAGCCTCTTCTTCAACATTATCTTCTTGCTCTTGCTCAACTTCTTCCTCAGGTGAACTTTGCTCTTTATTTTCCTCTTCAACATCTTTTCCAAATAATTGGACCATCAACTTCAAGGTTTGTAGGGCCTACTTCCAAACTATTTTAGAAGGGTTGGAAGTTTCCTTTAGCTACTTATGAATGTACTCTAGCTCACCAATATCCTCATAGTTTGTAGCACTTCCTTTTTTTTTTACCAAGTCCTCCATAAAAAAAAAAATCTCTTTACTTTTTTTTTATCCCCCACCCCCCATTCAAATATAATTTTTTTTATGTCCACCACACCACAATTCTCAATTTTATCAAACAAAAGCCAAGCCTTTTGGAGAGCTCTATGCTTCTCACCACAACTCTGGCAACAATTCTAGCAATATTCCACTCCTTGTTAGGAATAGGCTTAGCAATCTGACTGAGCCTGCTATCTACCAGCCTATAAATCTGCTCAACTGGGACCACCATAGGTTGAAGTTCTCCAGTGAAGCTATCCAAGTCTTCCTGAATATTCTGAAGTAGATGACTAGCATCATCCATATAATCAATAATAGGTTGTAGCTCTGAGCATTTTTCCAGAACTTCAGAGAGCAATTCTTTTCTCACTTTCTTTAGCCCAGCTTTAGAGAAACCTGAAGACTTAGCCTTTTCAATTTGAAGTTGTTGCTTCAAGCTCTGTATCTCCTTAGCTTGTTCTTCATTTTCTTCTTTTGTTCCTCCACTTGCTCCTTGAGCTTATTAGCCTCTTGAAATTTGTCTTACCAATTCTTTGCTTCCTTTTTTAGAGCTTTCTCCACTTGTTTCTGATTATCAATGGTCTTCTAAAGCTTTTCTATTTTTACCTCCAACTTGTCCACCTTTTCTTTGTATATATCAGTTTTGACATAAAAAGTGTCCAAGTGAGCTTTTGCTATGACCAATTCATCTTCTAGGTAACTGCTCAATATCCTCTGTATGTTCCTCTAGATGATAGTCTTGAGTAGTCATATCAGTTTTAGGCTTACTCACAAGAGGAATCATGGATCTAGATGTTCTTTGCCTTGAAACTGGATCAACAAACATGCTTCTCCTCTTCATTGCCATCCTCTTGGAAGGTTTGGATAGCTTCTCTACCCAGAAATCTTGGATTTTCTATGTAACTTCCTTCTCCTTTTGTAAAATTGCTTGGGTAGGATAACTCACAGGAGGAGGAGGAGAGGTTATAAGGTATGAGAGAGTGGAATCAATAGTTGACAATGGCTTGGTAGAAGTGACTACAGTGGAATCTATGACCACTACTGCTATTGCAATTGGTAGACTCATGGAAATTGAAGCAAAACTCATAGAAGGGTGAGTGGGTGTGCTTAAAATAGTTTGTTTCTCAGATGATGGAGGTGGTTGCAATGGCAAATATGGAATTATGGGAGATGATGAAGAAGGAATTTGAGGTGACCTTGGAGGAGATGGGTTGGTTTACCCCTCAGTATTGATTGGTGAAATAGGGGGTGAACTATGAGGGGGAGAAGGCACCTTTGTTACAATATCTTGCTCAGAAAGGGAGGGAGATTTCCTTGGGGAATCTGAAGGAGGAGGAGGAGGAGAAGAGGGAGTAGAGACCATACCTTCACCTACTGATGTAGGGTGTTCTACAGCTACCTCTATGCTCTTTTGTTGCATTGATTGTACCTTTTTTGTAGCTAAAATAGGTGTTTCCTTAACAATTTTCTCCTTATCCAACTTTTACTTTTTAGAAATATCCTTCTTAGCTCTTTCTGGTGCCCTTTTGGCATTTCTATTAAAGACTTGGAAGGTTATTGATTTCTCACTTTATGTCTTCTCTAGACAACCCTTCCTGTACTAGTTCCTCCTAAAATATTTCTTCAAAAATAGGATTTAATTCCACTATGGTTATAGTGGTAAAACTGACTAGAGTGAACACAAAGTCCTTATCCTTATGATTCCAGTCTATCTATGTATCTGAGGGCTATCCACCCAAGGCTAGGTGCTTGGGCCTACTTACTATCTGAATGAATGGTGTACTAATAGCCCTCTCATCAGAATAGTGCATCTTACTCATTAACTATGCCCCTTTTGGAAATTTCTCTATTTGTTCAGTTGAAGGCTGAAATATCTTCAGAACTTTAGCAATAGTTAATGGAGTATCAATCCTTCTTCTTGAGCTTCTTCTTGTGAAGGTGAGGATGGGGAATCTGACCCTATTTGTGACTTCTTATAGATTAGCACTATATTCCTTGGGTCTTTTGCTTTCCAAGTTGTGACATTCTTGTCATATTTATCAAAAAATTCATCATCAATTTTCAATCCAAACTTGGATTTCTCTTTACCAATTTCAACTCTCATCCTCCACCAGTCTACTATCTTGGCTTCATTCCATTTCTTTTTACTTTCAATACCTCCAATGGTAGACTCTTGCAACTGATTTTCCTCTTTCTTATCTATTTTTTCTCAACATCTTTGATAGTAGACTCCTACAACCGATGTTTTTCATTATTGTCTAGATCAAAATCAACAATCTGCTCATAGAAGTCTAACCATGGAGGAAGTTGTTCCATATTGGCAACATTCCACTCCAAAAGAGCATTCTCCTTATTATTTCTACCCTATTCAAAATGAGGCCTAGATTTTTTCTCAAATTTATAGGCCTTTTCTCCATTCAAGGCTATATTCCTCTTGTAGAATATATCATCTAGGTCATAACTCCATCTCTAGGGAATGTAAAATAGGCCCAACCTATCAAGATATTGGTCAATTTGTTCGCCTTGCCACTTCTTGGTAATGGTTATATCATCAACACTATGGTAGGTCAATGAACACCTTCTCTTCCTTCCAGAGCCATAGTTCATATTTATGAATTCTGCTTACCTCAAATATTCTAGGGTGAATAATCTATCTATAACAAAATGAGGCAGTAGAAAAGGCTTACCAGTGAAGCCATATAGTCTAATGATTGTGCCTTCTATTAGGAGGTACCAATATCCTTCTTCAACACCTTCTATTCTTAACAATTTCTTGGCTAGTGGAGGTAGCCTAGGGCATTCCCCATACATTATCTTCAATGTTGGCCCCAAAAATTCCAAGTTAAATCTATAGAAAGACTTAGTGCTCCTCAGATGAGAAGTCCAATAGTAAATAGGAATGGGGTCTCCCTAGTCATTCTTTACCTTGACTGGAATCCAGGGCATCATATCCTTTACAATAGCAAAGAACATCCAAACCAAGCTTGAGCAATGCCAAAAATAGGGTGCATCAGAACTCCTTTTCATTCTTACTAATTGCTCATGTATTCTTTGAGCAAGGAAAGTTAGCCAGTCAAAGAAGATAACCCTAATGCCCTTATTTTCTACACCTTCCTCATACATTCTCTCATTTGAAATGTAGTATGCAGTGGCTATTTGCCAATCTATCACCATTCGATCAGAATCCAAACCCTCCATACAAGCTAACATTGAATAGAGCTTTAGGTGGACAAATTGCTCAATGGAAATTGGGGCTTTGGGCAATCCTTTCTTGGGTTTAATGTCCTTGAATTGATTATAGACCCATTTTTTGAAAGGCTCACCATCATTAGCTTAGTTCTACAAAGAGTAATACCTAGCTTGGTTGGATGTTTTGAATTCTTTTGGCCTTACAGGTGGCTCTAATTCTAGGGTAAAAAGTTTATGATAAGCCTCAGTAGTGATACTAAATAGGGTTTTGCCACTAGCGGTTTTTACTACTTTTGCCCTTGGGTCATAAAACTTGATGATAGCTATTAACTCTAGACAAGGATGAACTGAATCACAGATATAAAAAGATAAGGAGAGAACAACACATCTACCTTGAGGTGACAAAGTTGCTCCTTTCTTGAATCTATTATTGATATTCCTTCTAAGATTCATTCTCTCTATGAGGACCATATCAGTGTCAGCCATAACTTTCGCTTTGTCAATGTAATGCCCCATTCTTCCTTCATCGATATTTTAGCTTCTTGGGTGTCTTTGGAGGCCATTTTTGCAAGCAATTTTCAAAATGCTTTCACTAGAATTTGTAGATAATGCTCAACTATCATTCTATTATTTTCACTTAGTAAATGTTGCTCTTTGTCGAATGAACGTATTCTATACTTTAACACTTTTAATTTCTCATGCATGCACACCCTCCACCATTAATGTGGCCATTGCATGAACTACCCATTGGCACGCTTTTCAAATTATACTCATTCCTTTTGGTGGCTTGGAGATGCCATACTACTTTTTAATTGGCTGAAATTCAAATACCTTCCATGCCCTCATGGTGTCACTCATCCTTTTTCCTTTTCATTGAGGAAACCTAGCATTAATTTATCATATTTTCCTTTTAGGAAATGGTGCAATGCAAAATTTATTTTCTACTCAAAAGTAATCATGACTCGATGGATTAGAAACCCTTGTCATTCCACTGCCACCTTAGTCTCTTTAAGCGTGGAATAGGTGCATGTGGCATTCCATTGGCTCTTTAGTTCAATTGAGTGTGGATTGGAGCTCACTCATCATTTCACTGCTTACTTAGTACATTTGAGTATGGAATGGAAACTTGCTACTTTCTTATTTGACACTTAGCTTTATTTACAACTTTTCCTTTATATTATTTTTTTTATTTTTTATACAACATTTCATCAAAACAAAACTTGAAATACAAAATGAAAGGATATGATACAAAGTATGTACATATATTACAATGAGCTATAGCTCAATCAAAATAGAGTTTAAGATGGAAACCATTGACCAGAATCGGTTGTATGTTTCCCTCAAGATCTTCAAGCTAGAAAACATTGGTTTCTTTAACCTCTACTATCTTGAAAGGTCCATCCCAAAAGGAGTCAAACTTTTGATGATGTCCTGGTTTAGCTCTTTCAACATTCCACCTAAGTACAGAGTCTCCAACCTAGAATTTCTTGAACCTTACCTTCTTGTCAAACCATGCCTTGATGTCAACTGAATGCTTTTGGAAATCTTCATATGCCTGAGTCCTCTTTTCTTCTAACTACAACAGGTGTGTCAGCCTTATTTCCACTAGATTTTCTTCAGATTCCTCTTCTATGTTTATCAGTTTGAGTGTTGGAATCTCCAAATGGATAGGTAACACTACCTCCTTACCATAAACTAAGGCATAAGGGGAGGTTTTGATGGAATTTTTAATAGTAATTTTGTCTACCCATAGAGCTTGCTCTAACAATAGGTGCCAACTTCTTTTATTACCCTCTAATGATCTCCTCAAAATCCTCAACAAATTTTTGTTAGTTGATTCTGCAAGTCCATTTCCTTGGGGGTAGTAATTTGAAGTATTCTTTATGGTAATGCCATACTTGTTGGAAAACTCAATATATTTGGCTCCTATGAAAGTTGGGCCATTATCACTCACCAAGGCTTCTAGAACACCAAACCTTGAAATCAAGCTTTCCATAAAATTAATCACCACTTCTTGGTCTGATTTCTTTGTAGGAATAACTTCTACCCATATGGTGAGGTAGTCTATAGTAGTCAGAATGTACTTGTGATCAGCTGAGGAATGTGGATTGATAACTCCTATGAAGTCCAAACCCCATTGTTGAAAGGGTTCTTCCACTTGAATTGGCTTAAGGGGGAATGATGCATTCCTTGTCCTCCCTACATGCCATTGGCATTTATCACAGGCTCTAGTGACTTTGAAGGTGTCTAAAAATATGGTAGGCTAGTAATAGCCTACTCTGATAATATTCAAAGTTGTTACTCTTCCTGAGAAGTGTCCTCCAGATAGTCCTCCATGGAACTCCTCTATGACCTTTTGTTGTTGATCATATTTTAAGCACCTAAGGAGAACTCCATCAAGGTTTCTTTTGTACAGACCCTCTGGAAGTAAGACATACTTCAAAGCTTGTAGTCTATATCTTCTTCTCTATGATGCATTAATATCAGGAGGGCATACCCCAGTTTGAAAGTACTTAGTCATCTGATCTACCTAGTCTGATTCACTTGACTATAATTCTTCAGTCTGATCATATTCTATTGCCTGACAAGTTATCATTTCTACTAATACTACTACTTCTATCAGACCTTGGCATAGGGCTCTTCCTCTTACCAGCTTGGTAGGATGGATTTCCACATCATATTCTTGGATTTTAGTAATCCAACCAGCTCTCTTATCTCCTAGTTCTCCTTGTAGAATAAAACTTCTTACATCCGGATGAACAACATAAACCAGGGTCTTACTTTGAACCAAATATTACCTAAATTTTTTCAATGATTTCATTACAACAAATACTTGTTTCTCAATGAAATTATACTTAACCTAATATTCATGGAGAGTCTAGCTCCAAAATAATATAGGGTGCTCCTCTCCTTGATCATTCTTCTGGGTGAGCACTGATGCATAACTTTCCTCAACTCCATAAGCATAAAGGATGAAATCTTTACTAAAATCTAGATTGACTAGCACTAGAGCTGTAGCAATGGACTACTTGATGATTTCAAAGGCTTGCTTTCTTACCTCAGTCCATTTGAAATTTGCATCTTTCTTTAGTAGTTCTGATATAGGCCTCACCTTCTGAGCAAAGTCAGAGATGAATTTCTTGACAAAGTTTATCTGACCAAAGAAGGACTGCAAGGCTTTCTTGTTCATAGGTAGTGGAAGAGCTAGAATGGATTTGATTCTATCTAGATCAATGGCCATACCTTCCTTTGAGACCACATGACCTAGAAACTTTCCCTCATGGACTACAAAGAATGACTTCTTAGGATTGAGGGAGATGCCAAATTCTCTGCACTTCTGGAAAACTTGTTCTAGGTGTGCCAAGTGGTCTTGCTTATTGTGGGAAAACATAGTCATGTCATCTAAATAGATCAGAATGACCTTGTTAATCAGTTCCCCAAAAGCATAGTCCATTGCTCTCTAGAATGTAGCCCCTGCATTAGATAGCCCAAAAGGTATTCTTTGATATGCAAAGGTTCCCCATTTTGTGGTGAATGTTATCTTGAACTGATCTTCATTTTTCACCCAAATTTGGTTATATCCAGAGAAACCATCTAGCAATGAGAACCTTTCTACCCCTACCACTATCTACAATATTTGATCAATCTATGGGAGGGGGTAGTGGTCCTTAAGTGACGCTTGATTGAGATTTCTAAAATCTACACATAGGTGGATGTCACCATTCTTCTTCCTGACAGGTACCAAGTTGGCTACCCAAGTTGAATGTTTTATTGGATAGATGATCTTAGCCTTTAGCAACTTCAAAAGTTCTTCTCTCATTATGGCTTTGATCCTAGGATTTACAGGCCTCTGTTTCTACCTGAATGGTTTTGCATTAGGCTCTAGCTCAATGGTGTGTTGGATAACCTTCTTATCATATACTTTGAGGTCCTCATATGACCAAGCTACAATATCTTGGTACTTTAGGCATAAAGCTTTGATATCCTCCTCTTCCTCTGGAGAACATCGGATTCCAACCTTGAGCTTCTTTTCTTTTTCTATTTCAACTTATTTATAGATTTTCTCATTGACTTCCATGGATCTGATCTTTTTCCTATCTTCATTGTCAAATAGGCTCTCTAGAGTGACCAAACCTCTAGGTATGTGATTGTTCTTAAGTTGAATAACATCCTGTTGATCAATCTCTTCTAGATTTTCCTCTTGAACAGTGGATAGACAGGCTTCTCTCACTAGAAAATCAATGATTTGTTCATCACTTTCAAAGACCTACCAAAAAATTTGCTTATCTAGCACCATAGGCCTAAAAATCATTTTGATCCCTTTGTCCTTCTTAACTCCTATGTCTACAGAAGGGTTGAAGTTAGCTCCCCTTACTGCTAAGGAATCTGCCAAAGTATTCTTTCCTCTGGGAATAAAATTTATGTTTAGGGTATGAAAGGATTCCATCAAATCCCATACCCTATTTCTATATGCTTTTAGGTAATGGTGCTTACTATTGCACCTTTCTCTTACCTGATTTACTATCAATTTAGAGTCACCATATATGTTCAAGATCTTAATGCCCATATTTTTAGCTTGCATCAGTCCAAGGTATAGAGCCTCATATTCTACAACATTATTAGTGCATGACCATGTTAGCCTATAGGAGAAACTCTTTGTCCCTTTTGATTGGGACTGTAATACCACACCAACACCAACACCATTTCTACATCTGGCACCATCAAAGTGCATGGTCCATGTTTCTATTTCTCTTAGAGACTGATTAGATATAGTAGGAACCTTCTTCTCTATCTCTACAGAAATACTATATGTGCCCATACCTATCCCAAACTAGCTGTAATCCTCTCTGAAAGGTAGTTCATATTCGATTTCCAACTCCTCAAAGTTATCCACTAATTCAAATTCCTCTAGAGGAGTGAGATTGCACATGTCTCCTTCAATTTTTTCAATGTGGTAAGACATTGGCTTCTCAGGTGTTATTCTTATCCTCTTTCCTTTGAAAGGAATAACCATGCTAGAATAGTCCATATACATACATCCACCCAAATTTGCAGTGAACTCTCTTGAAAGACATAAGCCAAAATAAGGCTCTAGATCCACCACTACTATTTCTTGTACTATAGTTACCTCAGGTGCTCTATGCAGCCTCATTAAGACATCTTTGATTACTCCCACTATCTTCATAGGTGTCCCATCTAATTGTAGAACTCTAGGGTAGGATCTAGTGTATTCCATACCCATATCCTCGCAAACTACTTTAGGCATAACTGTAGTAGATGCCCCTGAGTCAATCATACAATTTTGGACAACCCAACCTTCCATCCTTAAAGAAATATAAAAAGGAGGAGGTTTATTCTTTAAAATAGTAGGGGACATTTCTTTCTTTTCAGAGGGTATGCTAAGGATTGTGGTGGCCTACTTTTCTTATAGATATTTGTTCAAGGAAGCTTTTAGTAGGTCTATTTGGCCAGGAATGAAGAGGGTATCATATAGACTAGCTTTGGATGGTATCTTCTTCATTTCCTCCATAATGTTGTATTCAAATTTAGCCAAGGTGGGTCTCTCAGGCCTTCTTTTTGGCTCACCATATTTTATTTTATACTATTGAGTGGCCTCAATTCTCTACCTCTTAGTAATGGAGGGGAATCTAAGCCTCTCTTGGGCTTCATCCTTAGACCTCATTCTATCTCCCTCAGTTTCTTTCTCAAATATCTTGGGAAGACTATTTTATTTTTCCTTGGCCTAGGGAATAGGGAAAGTGTTACTACTTTGGGGAGGTGGATCACTCTTCTTCTGAGAGGGGACCTAAAATTGACCCATCTTCTATGGATCTACTTGCAGTGTTTTCTTGCCTGACCTTGTCATGACAGCAATAGGTCCATCTTCATCAGAATATTTTCCAACCATGATCTGGTCAGGTTGCCAGAGCATATTCACTCTTCCTTTCTAATTTCTTTCTACTATATCCATAGCTTGTTGTACATGGTGTTGGTACATAACACAAGATTATGAATCATGTGGATCATTACACACCAAACACCATATATTCACCAAACTTATCTCTGAAGAACACTCAAGCTCTTCATATGCTGCATTCACTCTAACCCCAGTACTATTGCTAGGACCAGGTCTTTGATATTTATTCACATAAGGAAATATCCTTTGTTGAGACCTTTCCATTTCTCTCTTCTCCATAGAATTCATCTTGTTGCTAAGAGTTTTCAAAGTATTATGTATATCAAGGATGATAAAAAATTCTTGAGGAGTCTGAGAAGGAAGTGGAGGGAAAGGAGCTGCAATAGATGGTGCTTTTGGTTGAGGAATGGGAGTCATATATGAGAATGGGGATGAAAATGGAGGGGGTCCATATAATATGAAGTAGTAGCTTGGATTTGGATATTAGTGGTTTCCAAATTGTAAGGTAGCACAACTTTTGGAGGTAATCTCCCAACATTAATAAGAATATTTTCTGCATGAACAACTGCATTATACACTTGTGGAAAAGTTTCCACCCTAGATTGTTGGGTTTGTAGGCCTAAATATGATCCAAGAGCTCTGATATAATACATATAAGCAAGGCTTGTACAATGGTCTAGCTGTAGGGGGAATTCTCTTCTAGGTTCTGCTGAACCTCAGATTAAAATCTGAAATAGTTTCTTGTTGATGTTTTTGCATAGACGTGAACTGATTGAGGAGGGAAAAAGGATCTATAGATTCATTAAATTCCTCCACAAAGGGCTCAACCAATGCTTCCCATGAGGTGATGGTATTGTCCTCAAGAGTCCTAAACCAATGCAAAATATTTCCTCTAAAGGATAGGGCTAGAATTCTCACAATAACATCTTCATTCTTTATATTGTGGATTACTGCCAGATTCAAAATATCTTGGCAGTGCTCATATGCAGTTTTTCTAGATCCATCATAAGTGGGAATAGCCTTAGACATAGCTTGAGGAATGTCATGCATATGGGCTAGTCTAAGGGGGCCAGCTGTGTTCCAGTTGGGGTACTTCTGCAAGGGCTGGTTTGGGACTGCATTTTGTGCCATGTTTCTAGGTGTAACTCCTGTTGGAGGTGTTGTTGGGTTAACTGTAGGATTAACTGTAGGATTTTCCTCAGGAGGGTTTTCTTCTGAATGGAAATCTTGGTTTAAATTTCTTATAACAGTAGACCCTCTATAAGGTAACTCACAATAGAAAAAGGAGTCAGGGTTATTCCTCTTGAATGACCTGGTATACATGAAAAACTATGGTCTATAGGGATAACACTTTTTCTAGGTTTAAAGACCAGGGAGTCGCCAGGTGAATTTGCTATTCTCCACTTAGCAAGGTCAAGACAATTCACCAAATCTTGATTCCTTTGGGTAAAGATAAAACAATAAATCATATGATGGGTTTTCATGTTTCTTGTAAACTGGTCCCATCGAGCGTGCCAAAAACTATTGGGCACCGAATTGACATCAAGTTTTACTTGACACTGTGACTGTCTATCTTCCAATTTTCTATCCAGGCATGCACCCGATAGTCACAGCTCAACACTCAATATTGGATGGACCAAATGTTAATTCAGCCCAACCTCTAGTGTAGGTTGGTTCCTTGTCAACTTAGCAGGGTGTTGACATAATTAAAGCTCAATTAGGGTTTGAAGAAAAGGGTTAGAAAAGGTTTAGGGTTAGAGATATTATGAAAAATAGTGGTTGGATAGGCTAACAACATAGGCAACTACAACAAAAAGCTCCCACAAACTATTTCTAGTGTCCCATCACTCAAAATTAGCAGCACCCAAAACCATGAAATCTTCATACATTTAAGCACAAAATAGAGATATGTTGTAGAAAGCAATTCCAATATCCAATATACTGATAATCCAATTTAGAAGAATTGACCAATAATCAAATTTAGCAGAAATAAACTCCCTATCAACACAGATCTAACTATGAATAAATTTCAATTACTTTCACAACTAGTAATCCAATAAACTAGAATGAACTAACCGCTAGAGCATTGATAGAAATGCAATTCATAGCTTCGAACCTCTTGCATGAAAGATAGCGAAGATAACATATTCTTGAGTCAAAAAATCAGAGTAATGCTCCTTCCATTAGTTTGCAAAGAATATTTATAGTAGGGCAAGCAAACGCACTAGAGCCGACCCTTAAAAATGAGGGTTCAACCTCTATTTATAGTTTTACAAAATGAAAGATATTAAGGAGATATTACAAAGATTACAATTTTATAACTCAGTAGAGAGCTTTGTTGGCATTATCTCATTGGCTGGTGAAGTCCTAGAAATCCATTATGAGTAATCCACCATGGTAGCTCGACTCTGCAACTTGCTGGTTCATTGATGGTAGTTGGAGTTCAGACCATTGGAAACTACATCTGGTCCATTCATCATTCTTTAGAAACCTTTCTCCACCATAGATCTACAACCGCTCTAGTTCTTGATCTTGAAAACCCTTCGATGCTTCGCCTTCCCACCTTCAAACTAACTATTTCATTGATCCAACAAGAATCTACCTTTAAATACTTTGACAATGTCAGCAACATCTCAACCATTGATGCTTTTTAGTGAACAATGGTGATTAAAACTCAAAAATGTTCTGCAAAGCTACGGGGAAATACAAAATGCCATTCCACACTTTTATAGATGCTGACATCATCTTCAATGGCTTCGACCAATGGAATCATATTTCAACGAGAAATACTCTAGGTTGTGAGTGGAATCAGATCCGATGTTAGTCCACTTACTTAGTCTTCAAAATATTTAACTCTTCTCTCTAGTATCCATGGCATAAAGCACAAGTTGCAATCCACTCAAAAATATGCTGACATCATCTTCGACTTAGTTTGACTGTGAAATCACCAATCCGCTCTACAAGTAATGCAAATGGTCCTTGACATCATTCCACTACTTTTACAATGCTTTTGGCCCTTTTGTCGCCATTCCACACTGAAAGTAGTGTAAAATGAGCTTATCTCCATTCCGCTCACTTTTAGTCTTGGGACTCAGTGGAATCGAGCTTTTCAATACTTAGTCATTGGAGCATGCACAAAACCAAAAGAATCGCCATTCCACACTTTTTATCATGTTGACATCAGCTAAGCTCAAAAGTTTTGCGGATTGAGAACCTATCGGAGTCTGCTCCAAAATACACTATGTCTCGAGTGGAATAAGAACTTTGCTCAAAAAAGACTAAGTGTTGAGTGGAATCGGGTCTCTTGCATGGATCCACTCCAAAATACTCTATGTCCTCAACGGAATAGAGATTTCCATGCCTTAGAATAATTTTTCAAATTTTTTTGAGGATGTGGCCATTTTGGGCCTACAAATTGGGATCTCAATAATCAAGGGATTATCACTAGGTAGTGGAGCTTCCACAAGTTTATGGGCTATGACTTAACCTTTAATGGATTTTTGGCTAATGAACTCAAGGTCAAATTTAGTAAGAAGCATTATCCATTTAGCGGTGCGAGTGTTGTTGTAAGTGTGAGACATCATATAAATTAGAGGATATTATCTACCTATGACATATATTATGTGGCTAAGAATGTAATATCGAAGTTTCTTAGCGGTAAAAATTAGTACTAAGCACAATTTTTTTACATAAGTGTATCTAGTTTCATAGCTTACCAATGTTTGACTAATGTAATAGACAACTTGCTCTTGATTTTCTTCATTCTTTTGTGCAAGCATTTTCCCTAGTGCAAAATCTATTGTTGAAAAATAAATATAGAATGGGAATCCTAGATGAGGAGGATATAAGAATGGTGAAGAGGCTAAAAATTGCTTAATGTCATAAAAGGCTTTTTGGCACTCATATATCCAAGAGAATGGAACCCCATTTCATAGAAGGTGATTGAATGGCTTGTATTTGTCAAAAAGTTGCACAATGAAATGATGTACCGATTGGATATTTCCTTGTAAACTATGTAATTCCTTTAAATTTTTTGGGAGAGGCATCTCCATGATAGCCTTGACCTTGTTTGGGTCCACCTCAATGCCTCTTTTGGATACAATGAACCCTAGTAGTTTTTACAGAGGTAACACCAAAGACACATTTCTTGGGGTTTAACCTTACATTATGCTCTAGAAGTCAGTCAAAAACTTTCTCCAATACACCAATGTGCTCTTGTTGAGTTTTGGATTTTTCCAAGAGGTCATCCACATAGTATTCGATGATCTAATGCATATAGTCATGGAAAATATATGTCATGGCATGTTGATAAATGGCACCTACATTTTTAATACCAAAGGGAATCACAAATTTCCCCAAGGTGTAGTGAATGTTTTTTTGTGTTGGTCATCAGGATTTATTCGAATTTGGTTGTATCCTAAAAAAATTTCCATGAGAGAAAGCATTTTATGGCTAGTTCAAGTGTTAAAAAGAGTATCAATGTTTGGGAGAGGAAAGTCATCCTTAAGACATGCTTTATTAAGATATCAAAATTCATTGCAAACACGTATCACCCTGTTAGGATTGTGAATGGGTACAATGTTTGAGAGTCACTCAAGATAATCAATGGGTACAATGAAACCCACATGTAATAGCTTTTGGAGCTCTTCTTTGACCAAGAAAACAATGGTAGGATGCATTCTTCTAAGCTTTTTTTTTACCAGCTTAGCATCAGGATGTAAGATGAGATTATGGACAACCAACTTAGGGTCAAGACTAGGCATGTCTTTGTAGGACCATGCAAAAATTCTCTTCTTCCTCTTGAGAAAAGCAATTAATTGCTCTTGTTCATCTTTGGATAAGCTTTTGTCAAGCTTGATAATTTGGGGATTGTCAAAATCTAAACTAAGGTTCACATGGATGGTATCTTCAATTGATATGTGATAACCTTTATCAAGTTGATGGGGAGTTAGTATCATATGAATATCATCTAAGATATCATCACTCTTATAACTTATCCTTATCTATGTTTTCCTAGAAAACCTCGAGGTTCAAAGGTGAAGGTTAATGTGAAGGTGGAGGGGATGGAGGAATGTAATTGGTTGAAGCTCTTAACAACTCCTTAGATAGGACAAACTCTAAAAAATATGGTAGTGAGGAAATATGATCCATAACAATAAGACTTATGTCAATTGGAATTAGCTTTGCCAAATCGTATGGATTATGGAGCAAGGTGAACAAGTCAGCAATATTCATGTTGAATAATAGGTAAAATGTATGAGGTGAAATGGATGGTATAGATAGAGCCTAAGAACTGATTCTAGGACCTTGGTAAACCTAAACAGTAGCAAGCAACATAAATAAATGCACTTAACTAAATTATATATACATGAAATGCAGAAAAAGAAAATTGTTTTTGTTTGTTTCATGTTTTCTCTTTTTTTTGCATTATATACATATGTTACAATTTTGGCTGATGATATGGATTAATGATATGGAGGTGGTGGTTCATCGGTAGGTTTGGCTCGCTCTTGTGGAAGAAGCAAGCAAAATATGGGCTCATGGATGGGGAACATTCTGAGATAAAACTCATCTTGTTTGGTGTGGGTAATGATGGGATCTGATTCCTCATCAAATTCATCAGAAGCTATCGATATGAGGTTGAATTCTTCATACATATCCTCATTAGATTCATCAGGGTGGAAAGCTTCTTCTTCTAAATTTTGATTAAGCCTTTGGAAGGCTTGTTCAAAAGAAGATATGGTGGTAAGTGGATGATAACCTAGACCTGAATGGTTGTACACTTCTTGATATGGGACATCAATAGGTTGAGGCACTCCCTGTTCATATTGGCCTAATCCATGTATTTGCTAATTATGTCTATGAAAATAGCAGGATGGAAAAGCTATCATTTGTTGGATATTGGCAGGTGGTGGTTGTTTGGGTTCTTCTAGAAAAATAATATTAGATAAAGATTCTATCCCTCCTTATATAAAATTTATGCTATTAGGTACTAAACCCATATTGTATATCACTCCTATAGATAAAGGTTGTACACTTCTTGATATGGGATATCAATAGACTGAGGCACTCCCTATTCATATTGGCCTAACCCATGTATTCCAATTATGTATATAAAAATAGAAGGATGGAAAACCCATCATTTGTTGGATATTGGTAGGTGGTGGTTGTTTGGGTTATTTTGGAGGAATAGGATTAGAAAAGTATTCTATCCCCCCATATACAAAATTTATGCTATTAGGTATTGAACCCATATTGTATATCACTCCTATAGATAAAGGTGGGTCACGTGGGTGACCAAAATCCTTTGTAGTTGAGATATTGAGTGGTGTGATGGTGATGTCTTGGACCACATATTCACAAATACCAAGGTTGGTGAGGTGGACCTCAACTTGGGATTATGAAGATGAAGTGGACATGGGAGGATCATGGGTGGCTAATGGCTCAGATGATGGGGAAGATGTGGGCATCTCACAATTTGACAATTTGACTTGTGAAATGTTGGTTGATGAAGATGGAGTTGGTTGTGAAGGAATTGTTATGGCCAATAAAGGGTATGATGATGTGGATGGCATGGATTGGGTTTGACCACACATACATGCAGTCAATGATGATGAGAATGAAGGTGTAGAATTGGATGCTTGGTTGGAATTTGTGATGGGAAGCTCCTCGGGAATAGGAGATTTTGATGAAGGATTGGATGGAGTGATTGATGATGTGGTGGATGATGTGAGGAAAAGGTGAGTATAAGGAATCATGGATTCATAAGTATTTGAGATAAAGTTGTAATACTTAAATGGATCAACATCCACTAGTATGCAATGTACTTGCCCTTTGTGTACGCATTTCAAATATTTATGTAATATGGAAGGGAGACATCTCATTTCCCTCATCCAAGGTCTTCCAAGGAGTACATTGTACACCATGGATCCTTCTAAGATGTGGAACAAGGTATGCAATGTTTTTACCCCTACTTCGATGGGAAAAAGAACATTGTCAATTGTAGAGCAGAGAGCATCGTTAAATGCTTTAAATGTGAAGGTGGATTTGGTTATATGAGATGGAGGAAGATTGAGATGATGGAGGGTAGATGTAGTGATGCTGTTAATGGAGGATCTGATATCAATTAAGACTCTTTTGAATGGCTTTCTATAAATTTTGGCCATTATATGCAATGGAGGATCCATTGATTCTGATGATATTGGTTTAATATCAAAGTCATAAAATGTTATGGAAGACTCCATGTATGTTTGGATGGTCCCTACAAAGTTATTAAATGCATTATAATCTTGATATTGTATTTTTATGGACTTTAGAATATCCATTAATGCCTCATGATGTTGGGGAGATTATTGAATTAAGTCATAAATAGACAGTTTTGATGAAGCCATTTTTAAAATCATGGTTAATCGGATACTCAGATAAATGATTGGCCTTTGGGGGTGGTTGATGGGATTAATTGATGGATTGGAATGGTTGGGAATGTGGATTGGTTGATAAGTATTTGAGGAAATTTGGATGGGTGGTGATGGAATGGGTTAAGACTCCCTTTCTTGTAAGTTCATGGGTTGTTGAACGGGTTGTTGTTATGCATTTTATCATTGTTGACATTGGGTTACCACATGAATGGCACCCACAAAAACCTTAGTACTATTGAAAATGGTTAACTTGATTGGGTGGAGTCTTGATGTTAGACCCTCCCATTGTGGATTGTACCTCCTCATGATGAGAAAGTGGTGTTTGGAAGATACCAAGATTTTCTTTTTGTTGAGCTAGGAAGTTATCAAGCTTGATGGCCCCCAAGTCAATGAGGTCTTGTACTATATCCTTAAACACATGGTAGTTATTTATGTCATGCCCATTTTGTCTATGATAAGGGCAAAAAAAATGTTCCCTGTATTTTTTACCACATCTAGTGGGATCATTTAGGTTGACCTCATGTAAAGCAAGTCTATTGGTGTCATACAAACTTCAAAATATGGAGGCATAAGATTCATATAGAGGGGTGTATTGATGATTTTATCAAATAGATTGTCAATGTTGGTGATTCTCCATAGTTCACACTATGCTTTGCATAGATTGGGTTATTGAGGGTACTGCATGATAGAAAATTATTTGTGGTAATTGTTGCATTTGTTGTTGTTGAGCCATTACCGGCTGGATCATGACCACTTGAATGACATGATTGGCTTGATTGGCCATATTGGCCTGTGTTGATTTGGTTTGGTCAAAATAATTTATTTTGTATTGGCCTTTATTTTGCTATTCCTTATTTCTTGGCTTAAGTATGCCCTATTGGATTTTTATCTCCTTGATGGCACTAGATTAGGCAAGAGTTTACTCAAATGAGTGATATGTTTGCAATTGAAGCATCCAAAAAATAAGTTTTGGACAAATCTTAGTGGATATCTTAATAAGATCTTCCATTGGTAGGGTGAATGGCATTCTGGTTATGATGGCCATCCAATGATTACCAAAATCATAGATAGACTCGTCGTCATGTTGTCTTAAACCATAGATATCGAACAATGAGACTTTCTTTCTTACATTAGGGATAAATCGTTCAAATAATTGGTCAACCAATTGTTCAAAAGTATAAATACTATAATTGGGTAATTGGTTATACCACTATATGGCATCTCCTCCTAATGTCAAATGAAATGTGTGGATAATGAGAGCATTATCATTTTGAATTCTAAAGCATGAGTGCATGAATGTGCTCATGTGCTCTTTAGGGTCCTCAGTCCCTTTGAACTTGTCAAACCTTGGTACTGTGAAGTCTACCAGATAAGGTGGTGATGGTACCATAGGGTGAATTGGTTTATTGATTAATTTATGTAAGGTTGGCTTCTATTTATTGTAACCAGGAGTATGTTGTATCAAATTATCGATATGTTATTGCATGGACTTGATTCTAGGGTCTTCCCCAGGAATATGAAAGCCCTAAATCACTTGATGATTCTGTGAAGGGGTGGAAATATGTTGTGGAGTGACGATATGATGATGGATAGGTGGAGTGGATTGGATTTTATGATGATGAGTTTTATTGAGAAATGAAGGTGATTGTTGAAAAGGGGATAATCCATGATTGTGGTTGGGTTGGCCTATGGGAATAGAATGGGTATGGGTGGATGGAGGTATATGGATGCAAACATCAAATATTGTGGTGCCCATGATTGACTTTGTGTGAGAAAGGTGGGTTGAGTGGAAATTGGCTGAGGCCTAGGGTTCACTTGAACTTGCTATTGAGTTGTTTGTTGCTTTTGAAGCAATTTTTTCAAATGTTCCCATGCTTCATTAATTTCTATATCATAATTGGAAGGCATGGATGAATATGGGATAAATTATGTGGATGGGGGACAAGTGGTAATTGAAATTGCAACTTGATTGGATGAAATGGGTACTTGTGAAGCAACATTGACTTGTGCTTCATACAAGGGGTTGGTATAGGTGGATATGTATGATGTGCTAGGAGCACATGATGATTAAGGAATATATACATGGGATGAAGGTGCAATAGATGTCTCAAAAAGAGGGTTAATGTGCTCATACAATGTCAAAAAATAACTGCTTTCATCAATCAAAATCAGAATCCAACATCAAAATAATTGCTTTGAGCTTGGATGCTTATTTTTCCCATTTCAATATGGACAAAGCTTTGTGCTGACATGGCTATTGATGTAATCATGATTTTGGAGCATCTTAACCCTATGCTAGAGTTATCCTCCAACACTTAGAAATTTTTTTAGGGGATTTATTTGCTTGTGCTAATATGGTCAAAATTTGACCCACATAAATCCAACCAAAAGTTGCTTTTTGATGTTACAAAGAGTTAAAGCTAAGTTTCTTAATATGGGTTGTTGTCTCTAGATGATGAAAGGGATTCATATGGATATTCCTCAAATTTAGAGGTCCATTAGAGAATATATTATGGGTGGAAGGTGTTTGTGTCACTAATATATTCTCTCCTTGTTCCCTCAGTTCAAATTTAAGGGGTTTTGAAAGTGTAATTTAATTTATAGCCAATGTCAACATCGTATGATATAATTTTGTAGTCTTATGGGTATTCATTGTACAATTTTTTTAATTACTCATTTATGTAATTCCTATGGGTCATGGTTAGCATTTTTATGGATAAACTAATCCTATAGCTTGAAATTAACCTAAATACCTCTTGTTATGTCAAATTATATTAACTTAATTGTGTAATTAGTGTTTTTGGTATTGGTATAAATACCTCCAACCACTCCAATTACATAATAGTGTTATGATCCTTATCTATGGATGACACAATGATTAATTATGGTGCTAAAGGGTGCAAACACCCAATTTTGACACACTATCAAAGTAAAATACATCAAACATCATACCAAATATCAACAAATAGTCAATCGGATCAACCCCAACAATTTAGGTACCATCCTCAACCCCTATCAAATTCACCACTCATTGTCAAAAATACTAGTGGCAAATTTACAACCCAATGGTATTTTTGAAAAAAACCTGTTATTAAGCCTCCCAACTAGTTAAATTGACCATTGGTCAAAATTGCCAATTCATGTCAAAAATGCTAATGGTAATTTTGACACATAATGGTGAATTTTCCAAACACCCAAAAAAATTTGACACAAGCCAAAGACAAGCGAATTCTCTCATACCACTTCCTCCTCTGACCTTGCATGCTCCAGCAATGAACCAGACCTACAAATTTAAATTTGGTCTAAAACCCTAAGAGCATCTCACACCTAATTTTCCCTCTCAATCCCTCCAAAAATCTATAAATGCAGCCCTTGGGGCAAGCATTCCATAAGCAATTCAAGCTAGTTATATTTTGCCAAGATTTTCATACTCTCTCTCACTCTCATTAGCATAATATCATTCTCTCATTTCAAGCATCTTCTTCAAGCATTTTGGAGTAAGTCAAGCAAGGAAACGGGCGCATTGAAGCAAGAGGATCATCTTGTAATGATGAGGACCATGTACTAGGGTTGTATATCTTCTTAGCATCTCTATTTTTCCATTCTTCTTATCTTTATTTTAATATTTTCCCTCTTATTTTGGCCTTGCTAACTTGATTTTTCATTTAGAATTACTATTCCTCTTTCTCTTATGCACTTAGTATCTCTAACACTACTATTTGCAGTATTTTCATGTTTATTTACATCCATTTTCTTCATTTGCAATAATTTCTTTCTATTTCATACATAATTTCTCTTTCATTATAGCACACTAACATCATTTTATCTTTTAATTCATGCATTTTAATCACTAATTTCTCTCATTTTGCAGGAATTTATTTTCATCTCATCTTATTCAAATTCATTTGCAGGATTAATATCTATGTACCTTAGTTGTTATGCTCATTTTTATCTCATTTATATGTTCATATGCTTATCTCTTACATATTTCTTATTTTTCATGCACTCTAAATAAGTTTTTTATTTCATACTTTTTATGTTTGTATTAGCATTGCAAACTAGTTATATTTTCTTTCATTTCCTCTCCATTTACAAGTCCATTTTGCTCCTTATATTATATAATAAAGCATTGAGGTCTCTGCTATAGTTTCAATTTACAACAGTGGTTTCAATTTACAACAGTGGTTCAAAACTCTTTTGTTTCATCTTCTTCATACCTCTTTTACAAATTTTATAAATTTTTCTCTTAAGATTTTGTAAAATCATCTATAGGCCTTAGGAATCTATCCCTCCATCTCCTTTTCTTCATTTCATGCTAAACTAACCCAAGTAGCTTCAAATTTTAACATAAAACCTAGTTTATCTCTGTCACAGGTAAAAATTACCACTACCTATAACCATTGGTAAATTTGACTCTCTGGAATTATATAGAGTAAAAATGACACACCTTGTCAAAAACACCATTGGAAAATTTTCCACTCTATGGTAAATTTGATAGGGACTGCATCCATCCCAAAAAAGGTTCAAAATCAGATTCAAATATATTTTAATAGGGGGTCTTATCAGTTGAGAATATAGTCTATCATCTCTATACATTTAGATAAATCCCCAAAATTCGAAAATCCTAATTTTTTGGTCCATTTTTATAGGCTTAAAAAATGCCACCCTATTAAAAAAATGCCAATGATGAATTTGACAGACTGTGGTGAATTTTATTAGGCATCAATTCAGATAATTCTACCACTTGGCACCTCCCAACTTGCTATAATTTCATCTTTTTTAGTTTGTAGACCTCTATTTTTTGATAAATTGACTATTTTAAGCCACATTTACTTTGGAAAATAAAGTAACCTTAGAATAATTCTTTTTCTTAAAAAAAAAATTTAGGCAAAAATTGAAAATTAGATAGTTTGCATCCTAGGCTAGCTTGCTTGTTGCATATTCCTTTTTTACCCTTAAAAGAAAAACTTATTTAGCATAGATATCATTTGAAGCAAAAAGCATACTAGGCTAGCTCTTGTATTCTTGCATTTTGTGTGTTTATACTTAGCATGCATTTTAGATGATCTTTACTTTAGGTTTGAATAAACTTTGTCTTGTCAAGGCTCAATAAAGAGTCAAATTAGTAATCCAAAATCTTAGGTATTTTTAAATTTGTTGGCAATTTTGGGTTTGAGATCCTAGCTTCTTGTCTATGAGTTGTCATTGATGTCAAAAGGAAATGGCATTAATGTTAAGAGGATGTGTTGGCTTCAAAGGTGGAAGATTCCAAAAGAATCTTTTTAAGAGAATCCGGAGAGATTCCATTGGCAAGGGTTTTTCATTAAAACCAAACCGGTTTTTATTAAAACCAAGTTGGATAGGGTTTTTATTAAAACCAATGGAGGTTCTATTTATTATTTATTTAATTATTATTTAAAACCCTTCAAGGTTTTAATTAATTAATTAATTAAGGGAGAAATTATTTTTAATTTATTAAAAATACTTAAAGGTTTTTAAACCTTTTTTTATTCTTAATTTATTAAAATTATTTAAGGGTTTTTAAACCCTTTTTGAAAAGACTTTTGATTAATTTCGAAATGGTCTTTATTTTCGCCGACGTCAAGGTGTCTTCGAAGAGACTATTTATTCTCCAACTCCTAAGGTTGGAAGGCTAATTAATTCGAAATTCCCCGAATGCAATTTGCGGTGTTTGTGCTTTGTATTTGCTGTGATCGAAGGAAGACTTAGAAGCACGGGAGGTTGAAAATTCTTCGAGAGTTTTTTTGAGGGTGAAGTGGAGGGAAGTTCACTTGTGAACTTTGTAGCCCGCATGGGCTAGTGGCAGCGAAGGATGCTGTTGGGCGCTACATTGGCGGAGGGCGCTACTTGAGTTTGATGGTTGAGTTGCTTCCATAGAGGTTGTTTGATCAAGTTATTGCTTTACTTGATTCATGATATTGGGATTACTCCATTGAGTTGATTTGAGCAAGTTATTCTTTGCATTTGGTGATATTGTTTTGGTGGCTATTTTGTTCAAATATCTTTGGAGGGAAAAGGATTTCTACTTGTTTCCTTTTCTTGTGATGATTGGTTGAATTCTTCAAGGTTGATGTTGAGTTGAATGGTGTTGGTTGACTAAACCTTGTTTGATGAGCATTGTTGTTGAAACCCTAATTGATGGTGAAAAGAACATGAGTATCATTGTTATGTGATTCTTTGCATAGTTGGCAAGTATTGGGGTTTCATGTTCTTGAAAGAAAACATTCTATGCTATCCATTTCAGATATTGAGTTGAGTTTTCAGATTTGAGATTGAGATTGATCTGAGTTGATTTGAGTTGAGTTTTGAGATTGGGATTTGAGTATAGAACATATTGAGTCTCTAAAAATTCTATTTATGCTTCTATGAGTTTGAAAAATCACATTGGGTCTCTAACAATTCACTTTGTGATTTCCTACTAAGAAAGTTTTTCTTGGTGAGCTTGTCGAGTTTTTGGACAGGTTTTCGTGGGGACTTGTGAGTAGTTTTGGACAGGTTCCGGTGGGGACTTGTGAGAAGTTTTGGACAGGTTTTGGTGGGGACTTGTGAGCAGATTTGGACAGGTCCTAGCAGAGGACTTGTGAGCTAAGTTTGATAGTTCTATCAGAGAACTTGAGGACAGAGGTGCATTGGTTCTATGAGAAGAACCTGAGGACAGTTGGCAAGTCTTTGAGAAGGTTTGTATGCAGAGGATTGATTTGTTCAAGAGTTGGACAGATCTGACAGATAGAGGAAGACTTGTGCTAGACCGAATGACTGTGTTTGGTACAAGTTGTTGAGTTGTTGTGGACATGATCATAGAAGGCAAAGGTCTCTTAGGCTAAGCATTGAGGACAGGAGGTCTTTGGTGGAAAGGAGTTCCACGTGTTGGCAAGAGGTAGAGGCAGTTGATCTTCTGAGGGATCATTTTCATATCAAAGGGGAAGGTATCTCCTTTGGGCCGAGGCTCATAAAATTTGTAATTGGGAAGGATTCCCAAAGAACTTTGAGATAAATTTTAGAGAAAAGTTTTGTGGACGTAGCCCAGCCATTCTGGGTGAACCACGTTAAAATTGGTGTCACTTTGTGGATGATATTGTGCATTGCTTTGATATTGCTTTGGGTATATTGCTTTACTGTTTTTAAGTATAAAGGAAAAAGTATAAAAGAGGTCTTATATTGTTCACCCCCCTCTCAGTATAAGCTTGTGTTCTTCAATTGGTATCAGAGCGGGTGCCTTCGAAAAGTTTAACAACTTGAAGGAAAAGCTAGTAAAGAACACAATGGATCATTCAAGTGGCAATGCGACACCTATTCTTGATGGGTCAGATTTTGGTCTTTGGAGTGCAAGGATGAAGGTTCATCTAATGGCACTTGGGAATGAGGTTTGGGAAGTGATTGAAGATGAGTACACTATTCCTGAACATGGTCCTAATACTAAAGAAGAAAGGCTCCTACATCACAGCAATTCAAAAGAAATGAATGCAATCCTGAAAGGCTTACAGAAAGCAGATCTCACCAAAGTGATTCATTGCAAGACAGCTAGTGAAATGTGGAAACAGATTGAAGGTGGTTCATACAGGTGATACAAATGTCGAAAAGGCCAAGTTGAGACACTTCAAAGGTATGTTTGAACAACTCAAGATGAATGATGATGAAAATATTAGTGACTACATGCTTCGTATGGATGAGGTTGTTAACTCCATGAAAGACTTAGGTCTTGAGCTTGCTGAAAATGATGTTTGTGATAAGATTTTAAGATCTCTTCCTAATAGATTTAGTGAAAATATTTCTGCTATTGAGGAAGCTAAATATTTGGATAAGTTGAAAAAGGATGAGCTCCATAGTATACTTGCGGCATTTGAGTTGAGAACTCAAGTGAAGGTTGATGTCAAGAAAGAGGCGACTTTCAAGGCTACCAAGAAATCCAAGGGTAAACAACTTCAAGATAGTGATGAGTCTTCTAGTGATGAAGAGGCATATTACAACAAGAAAGGCAAGTTCTCTAGAAAGCACAAAAGTATGAAAAATATAAGATGTTTCAATTGTGGAAAGTTTGGTCATTATGCTACTGATTGTACTATTCCCAAGAATGAAAGTGATGAAGATAAATAGGATTCTAAGAGCAAGGATTTTGAAAAGCACAAGCATCACAGGAAAAACAAAGATGAGCACAACAATCAAGGAAAGAGGTATTCTCACAAGCACAAGAAGAGTTTCTACCTAGACAAAGCAAGTAAGTGTTCTAGTAGTGATAGTGAAAGTTCTTCAAGTGATAATGAAAATGAGATGTTGTTCATATCAGAAAAAAGAGGAAGAACCGAAACATAGATTCATTATCATGAAATGTCTTAGATGTGGAAATTTTGGTCACCTTGAGGATGATTGCACAAATAATGATTTGGTTTCTAGTATGTATGAGGATGCTTCAGAAAACTATAAGGAAGATGCATGTATGGTTTTTGAAAAGGGTAGCACCTCTAGTGATAAGAAATATGAAAAAGGCTTTGATGATTCAAAAAGCAAACAAATAGAGGAAGATATAGAGGAAGGTGAAGTAGATCTTGAAGGTGAACTTATTAGTGCTCTTAGTGCTTTGAAAAAGGAAAGAAAGAAGAATGCTAGACTCAAGGATAAGTTAGATGAATGTTGTATGGAGAGAGATGATCTTATAGAAAGTCTTGACTTCTCTATGGCTAAGACACAAGAACTCAAGGATGAGTTAGAGTCTAAGGTTCTTGAGTATAGTGAGTTAGAACAGAAAATGGCTTCTTTGAAAGAGGAAACTAAAGAGTACAAGGATAAGCTTTACGGGTTTCAAGATAGCTCCAAAAAGGTTAAGTCACTCATCAAAGGTCAAAGAAAGACAACAGATAAAATAGGCCTTGGTTTTGTTAAGCCACACAAGGAACAAGTTGGAGAGTCTAGTAAGAGACTCCAAAAGGAAGAGAGTTCTGATGAGGAAAGTATTTTAGAAAAGGAGTCCTTGAATGATAGATGCACAGAAACAGAAAACAGAATTCAGAATGAGAAGAAGAAGTTTTCAGAACCTAAGAGGTCAATTAAAGGAAAGTTTCAAGGCAGATGTTTTGCTTGTCACAGGTTTGGTCACATGGCTTCACATTGCATGGCTCAAGTGAAGGAGGTAAATGATAGTTTTAGAAGTGCTAGTTACTTTCAAGGGTATTGCTACTCTTGTCAACAGTTTGGGCACAAGGCAGTTTATTGCAAGGCAAATAACAGGAACAGGTTTGGTCAGAACAGGTTTGGCCAGAACAGGTTTGGTCAGAACAGGTTTGGTCAGAACAGGTTTGGCCAGAACAGGTTTGGTCAGAACAGGTTTGGTCAGAACTGGTGGATTCAAAGATCAGGTTTACCTCAGAGAAACAACATCGTCAAGTGTTTCAAGTGCAACAATGAAGGTCACACAATCAGACAGTGTAGAGCTGAAATTCTAGAATACAAGAACAGGAACAGTGGCATGATCAGGTCCAAGGATCAAGGCATGGACAAGAACAGGGATGAGAACAAGAACAAGAATAGTGATAGGAATAGGAATATGGACAAAGAGTTCAAGAGAAGGCCCGACAAGGAAGTTATAGATGCTGATGATGATCAGTGCCTAATGGGAGTTTTACTCCCACCCAAGAATTAATCACCTCATCAGGGAGGTGGGGGAGGGACTAAGCTAAGAGGCTCATTCTTAGTCCCGAGCCCCAAAGGTGACCCTTTGCCATTGATGACAAAGGGGGAGAGATAGATTATGGGGAGTTCAAATGAAGAGGAGAGCCTCAAGACAGGGGGAGCTATTTATGTTGAGTTTCTGTGTTGTTGAGAAGCATGGTTTGCCATCAATGACAAAGGGGGAGATTGTTGGCAATTTTGGGTTTGAGATCCTAGCTTCTTGTCTATGAGTTGTCATTGATGTCAAAAGGAAATGGCATTAATGTTAAGAGGATGTGTTGGCTTCAAAGGTGGAAGATTCCAAGAGAATATTTTTAAGAGAATCCGGAGAGATTCCATTGGCAAGGGTTTTTCATTAAAACCAAGTTAAATGGTTTTTATTAAAACCAATGGAGGTTCTCTTTATTATTTATTTAATTATTATTTAAAACCCTTCAAGGTTTTAATTAATTAATTATTTAATTAATTAAGGGAGAAATTATTTTTAATTTATTAAAAATACTTAAAGGTTTTTAAACCTTTTTTTATTCTTAATTTATTAAAATTATTTAAGGGTTTTTAAACCCTTTTTGAAAAGACTTTTGATTAATTTCGAAATGGTCTTTATTTCCACCGACGTCAAGGTGTCTTCGAAGAGACTATTTATTCTCCAACTCCTAAGGTTGGAAGGCTAATTAATTCGAAATTCCTCGAATGCAATTTGCGGTGTTTGTGCTCTGTATTCGCTGCGATCGAAGGAAGACTTAGAAGCACGTGCGGTTGAAAAGTCTTCGGGAGTTTTTTTGAGGGTGAAGTGGAGGGAAGTTCACTTGTGAACTTCGTAGCCCATGTGGGCTAGTGGCAGCGAAGGCTGCTGTTGGGCGCTGCATTGGCGGAGGTCATCGTTTCGAGTCTCGTGGGGGTGCTTTGCTAGAGTAACACACATTTTTATTAAAACGTCTTTATGCCACGAAATTCGGAGTTTCTTGGACAGCGATTTATAAGGTGTGATTAAATTTTATGAGTTTTGGCTTTTGTGATTAGCATTGAATAAAATCTTAGGAGAAATAAGGGCATATTTCTTTGGATGTATTTTTAAGATTATTCTTTGCTATGCTAAAATTAAAAATGGAGGTATAAGGTGTGAGTCTGTGATTGTTGATTTATTGGCATGTTATGGTGGTTGTGTTTAAAGAAGTGGAGCTAAAAGGTGTAATAAAGGAAGTTTATATTATTGCTCATTTCTTTTTATTCTAACCCTAACTTGGTTGGAAGTTTGAGAGTTGTGTGTGGTGACAACTTGAAGGTTCAATTATCTTCTACTCCAATAAGGTATGGGCACATTCTTCTTATGAGTATGATTGGTGTATGTTTTCTGAAATAAGGTTGGAGTGAAAAGGTATTCTACTAGGTATCCTTTGGCTAGGTGTAAATCCTATTTTCTGGTTTGTTGAAGACTACTTATGCATTGTTATCCTTAAGGAGAGTTTTTGGTGAATGCATAATTTTTGGTTTGAGATAGTGGAAGCTTTGTGCACTAGGGTTTATATTTGTGAGTCTAGCTACTTGCATTGAGTTGGTGGAACCCTTGGTTGGCTATTTTGAGTTTGATGGTTGAGTTGCTTCCATAGAGGTTGTTTGATCAAGTTATTGCTTTACTTGATTCATGATATTGGGCTTACTCCATTGAGTTGATTTGAGCAAGTTATTCTTTGCATTTGGTGATATTGTGTTGGTGGCTATTTTGTTCAAATATCTTTGGAGGGAAAAGGATTTCTACTTGTTTCCTTTTCTTGTGATGATTGGTTGAATGCTTCAAGGTTGATGTTGAGTTGAATGGTGTTGGTTGACTAAACCTTGTTTGATGAGCATTGTTGTTGAAACCCTAATTGATGGTGAAAAGAACATGAGTATCATTGTTATGTGATTCTTTGCATAGTTGGCAATTGTTGGGGTTTCATGTTCTTGAAAGAAAACATTCTATCCTATCCATTTCGGATATTGAGTTGAGTTTTCAGATTTGAGATTGAGATTGAGCTGAGTTGATTTGAGTTGAGTTTTGAGATTGGGATTTGAGTATAGAACATATTGAGTCTCTAACAATTCTCTTTATGCTTCTATGAGTTTGACAAATCACATTGGGTCTCTAACAATTCACTTTGTGATTTCCTACTAAGAAAGTTTTTCTTGGTGAGCTTGCTGAGTTTTTGGACAGGTTTCGGTGGGGACTTGTGAGCAGTTTTGGACAGGTTTCGATGGGGACTTGTGAGAAATTTTGGACAGGTTTCGATGGGGACTTGTGAGCAGATTTGGATAGGTCCTAGTAGAGGACTTGTGAGCTGAGTTTGATAGTTCTATCAGAGAACTTGAGGACAGAGGTGCATTGGTTCTATGAGAAGAACCTGAGGACAATTGGCAAGTCTTTGAGAAGGCTTGTATGTAGAGGATTGATTTGTTCAAGAGTTGGACATATCTGACAGATAGAGGAAGACTTGTACTAGACCGACTGACTGTGTTTGGTACAGGTTGCTGAGCTATTGTGGACGTGATCATAGAAGGCAGAGGTCTCTTAGGCTAAGCATTGAGGACAGGAGGTCTTCGGTGGAAAGGAGTTCCACGTGCTGGAAAGAGGTAGAGGCAGTTGATCTTCGAGGGATCATTTCCTGAGAGGCAGAAATTGAGGGGAAGGTATCTCCTTTGAGCGAGAGGCTCATAAATTCTGATTGGGGGAAGGTATCTCCTTTGGGCCGAGGCTCATAAACATTGTAATTGGGAAGGATTCCCAAAGAACTTTGAGATAACTTTTAGAGAAAATTTTTGTGGACGTAGCCCAACCATTCTGGGTGAACCACGTTAAAATTGGTGTCACTTTGTGGATGATATTGTGCATTGCTTTGATATTTCTTTGGGTATATTGCTTTACTATTTTGAAGTATAAAGGAAAAAGTAAAAAGAGGTCTTATACTGTTCACCCTCCCCCTCTCAGTATAAGCTTGTGTTCTTCAAAATTAAACTCATTAAACACCATAGAAGCATAACATCAACACAACACACATAGTCACCTTATTTTATACATGAAGTAGAGCCTACTTACGTTGAATATTCCCATATCTTTAGGGTCTCCTTTGGAAAGATACCCTCAAGTGGGGAAGTAGGGGTCCCAAAGGATCTCCCCATTCATGTTCAAGGTTATAAATCTACATTTTGGTGAACCCAACATGAACATTCCCTTTTCCTTAGTAAGATAAAAAAATTTCAAACTTAAACAAGATCATTTAATCTTGTTTACATAACATAAATCACATTAAACAAAGATAACAAGAACATAACCAAATTGTTAGTCCTACTAGGGGAAGGATAACAACCCCTTGAATAAATTGGCATATGAAACTAGGGGGAGCAATCTCTCTTTGCTAGCATATTATGGTGGGATAACAGGAGTCATAAGGAGGGATACTTTTCAAGGTAATATAAGGATTTAAAAACATATTCTCTTATTTACTATAAGTACTCTCAAAACAAACCTTAAATAAATTAACTCATTTTTTTAATACTTTAAACTATGGATCATCATCCCTACAATACCCAAAGCAATGGTTTAGCATCTTCATCCTATGAATTCTTTACACGTGAACATGAGGACCAAGTAGAAACCCTTTAGCCATATCATGAGCCAAGGGAATAAGAATACCTTATCAAAAGAATCAACTTTAACTATCTTTATCACATTAGATATTATATCAAAAGGAATAAATATATCTTCCTAGATATCCTTAGGGATGAAATTGAAGAACAAAACAGGAAAGAGCCCTCTACATCTCACGATAATATTGAACGTTCTAATGGTCATTCTACTATCACAAAAATGAATGAAATTAAAAAATAATTTTCTAGTCTTAATGTGTCTATGCACATCCAACTGAATCTACAACCCCTCCACCAATATCTATAGGCATACCCATTATCAGTATTGAAGAACACAAGCTTATACTGAGAGGGGGGTGAACAGTATAAGACCACTTTTTACTTTTCTTTCCCAATCAATATTATGCAATGTATAGATAGCAATATCAATAGCAATAATCAAAGCAATGCACAAATCACCACACACAATAGAGACACCAAAATTTACGTGGTTCACCCAATGTGGGCTACTCCACGGAGAAAATATTTCACTAAAATTTTCTCAATCAATCTCTTGGGAATCCTTTCCCTATTACAATGTTTATGGATCTCTATCCAAAGGAGACACCAATCCCCTAATCAAAGTTCGTGGATCTCTATCCACAGGAGACACCAATCTCCTAACTCTGCTCTGGCTGGTGATCCTCTAGAAGACCTCTGCCTCCACTACCCTTAGCAAATGGAACTCTATCCATAGAAGACACCTGTCTTCCCTACTATGGCTGGAGATCTCTATCCTCAACTCTATCACCTCCAAAGCTCTATCTCAAATATATACTAAACATAGTCCTTCAATCTAGCACAAATCTATCCTCAATATCTATCTCTGGTCTAGCACAAACCTATCCTCAAATCTACACCAAAATCTATCCTCAAATCTATACTAAACATAATCCTTCGGTCTAGCACAAATCTATCCTCAATATCTGTCTTCAAGCCTTAACTCAAAGCTTGACTCAATCTCAAATCAACTCTATTGGATCTACCCCAAACCTTAACTCAAGGTTTGAACAAATCAATCAATCAACTCTGCTCTCAAGTCTTCTCAAAGACTTGTCTCAAATATGCCTTGTAAGCTTCCACAAAATCTCACACCAATCTATCCTCAAGTCCTCTCTAGAACTTGTCCAATCTGCTCAATAAGTTCTCACAAGAACTTATCCAAATATACTCTCAATCTATATTGTAAGCTTCCACAAAAGCTTACCCAAATCTATCCACAAGTCTTCTCAAAGACTTACCTCAAATCTGCTCAACAAGTCCACACTAGAACTTGTCCAATCTCATAGAAACATAAAGAGAATTTTTAGAGACTCAATATGCTCTATACTCATCACAATGCTCAATTACTTTCAATCACTCTTTTAGAAACATACAGAGAATTGTTAGAGACTCAATATGCTTCACATTCACCTCAATGCTCAATCACTTTCAATCACTCTTTCAAAAACATACAAAGAATTGTTAGAGACTCAATATGCTTCACAATCACCTCAATTTTCAATCACTTCCTCAAATCAATTCAGAATATAGAATAGTTTATTTTATAGAACTTGAACAATCACTTCACACATCCACTTGACTAGGCTCAACCAACTCTACTCAACCAATCACTCAATGAAACAATCCTTGCTTACAAACCCTAGTCCAAGCATATGAAACTTCACTCAAAATATTTCCAACAATGCTTATCAACCAATCTCACATAACAATGATACTCATGTTCTTTTCAAACCCTAGTTCAAGTTCTTCACTCAACCAATGGCTTCAACAACAATGCTTATAAAACAAGGTTTTAACAACTCTTTATTCTAGAAAACCTTGAAGCATTAACTCAACACACTCAATAAGGAGACCTACTTAAGTCCTTTTCACTCCAAACTTGTTTTCCAGAAAACCAACCAATCAACTCAACTATGGAAGAATGTGCCCATACCTTTTTCTTGATGATGAAGGAACCTCAAAAATCTGCCACAACCACAAACACTTCTTTGCCAAGCTCAAAGAAGTTATAAGATGATAAACTCTCTCAAAGATACAATGTAAATATCAAAACTTACATACACCTTATTACTCCATCTTAAAGAAATCATCCATCAACAATAATTGACCAAACACACCTTACTCTTCTCAATATTGCAATAATTGATTAAGTCACTTTACCAAATATATGCAATAAATCAATTTTTAATTCCCTAAGGTAAAAACAATATTACCCTAGTAAATTTCCATTTACCACTTAGGTAAATATCATAACCAATTTACCCCTTATCTCTCCCTAGCCTTAGCAAAGCAAAGAATAATTTTTATTTCTATTAACAACCCTTATCTCTCCACAACCTTAGCAACTTAATTAAAAATTAAATCAAAAATATAAAAACCTTTTATATCTCCCGCTCCGCGTTTCACAGGATTCGATCTTGCACTCTCTCCCTTGCTAGCGCCTTGGTCGTGGCTTGCTAGCCGTGTGAGCCAAGCGCTCACGTGCCCACTAAAAGCATAGAAGGTGCTTTAATATTTCATCGAATCCTTTAGAGCCCTTGGCTCCCTTCTCCTCTTGCCACGTAGCGTGTTCGATGCGCTCCCTTCTCACTGAATGCACGAGCCTTTTTGTTCGCTGCTCCTTGGCACTTTCTCCATGAATCTTAGCATGATTTTTGATGCAAAAATAATCGGAGGAAATTTGAATGCTTGGTTTTGAACTTAGGCAAAGGTTTAAATACCTTTTGCCTTCCAAATATTGCACGTCGATGGTGTATTAAACTTGGACGTCGATGCCTTTATAATATGCATAATTAATTTATAAATCATTTAAATTCTATTTAGAATTTAAATTTTATAAATTAACTTTGTAACCTTTGGCTTTATAAAAATTAAAGCCTCCTTGGGGGTTAAATAAAAACTTTTTGTTGCTCATAATGATTTAATAAAAAATCATTTTGCCACCATGGTTTTAATAAAAACCCTTTATCTTTGCCTCACATAATATAAAAATAATATTATGACATCTTTTCAATCAACCTCTCGCATTATTCCTTTTGACCTTTTGACATCAACTGTAGCTTATTCCTTGACATCAATGACAACTTCGTTCCTTGACATCAATGACAAATTTGACTCAAAATGTCCAACAATCTCCCCCTTTGTCATTGATGGTAACCCAAATTATTTTTACCAAAAACTTAACCTTTTCTTTGTTCTGCTCCCCTGGGACATTGCTCCCCTGGCTCAATGCTCTCTTCAAATCTCTCCTCTTTACTCAAATACCAAATCTCTCCCCCTTACTCAAATCTCTCCCCCTTTGACATCAATGGCAAAGGGTCACCTTTGGGGCTCGGGGCTAAGAATGAGTCTCTTAGCTTAGCCCCTCCCCCACCTCCTCTTGAGGTGGTTAATTCTGGGGTGGGAGTATTTCTACTCCCAGCAAGCACTGGTCTTTACCTTTATCCTCTTTTCTTCTTATCTGATCCTTCTGATTCCTCTGATTGTTCCTTTCCATGTCCATGTTCCTATCCATGTCCATTTTCTTGTTCCTATTCTTGTTCATGTTCATATCCATGTTCCTATTCCTATTCCTTGTTCATATCCATATCCCTTTTCTTTCTTTTCTATTCCTGTTCATACTTGATTCTGGAATATCTTCTCTACACCACTTTGTTGTGTGTCCATCATTATTGCACTTATAACACTTAATGTTATTATTCCTTGGAGGTGCAAATGTCTTAGGATTTCTCCTAGTGAAGCCATATCCTTTTCTATCATGAACCCTGCAATCCATTGCCTTGTGACCAAACTGATTACATGAGTAGCAATACCCATGGAAAAGTTGTCTATTTCTGAAATTTCCATTTTCCTATCTTTCATGTGTCCTACACTGTGAAGCCATGTGTCCAAACCTATGACATGAGAAACACCTTCCATTGAAATTTCCTTGTCTTGACCTCATTGGTCTCTTAGTCTCTCTTGACCTATTCTGATTGTTGTTCCATCTATTTCTTCTTTGTGCATTATTCCTGTCCTTGTTGAAATTTCTATTGTCCAACTCATCCTCAGATGTCTCACTTTCTCTTACATTATCTTCTTCTAAAGTTTCTTCTCCTTCAGAGCTTGAGGTTGACTTCTCTTCCCATTTCTTTTGTTCCTATTCAAATCCAAGACCTATCTTGCTTGATGTAGGCTTTTGTATCTTGATGAACTTATCTAAGTTCTTTGAGCTATTTTTGAACCCTTGTAGCTTGAATTTGGAGTTTTTGACTTCCATATTTAATGAAGCTACCTCTTGTTCTAGACTTTCACATTCTAAGACATTTGCTTCTAACTTATCCTTGAACTTCTTTGTCTTAGCCTTTGATTTGTCTAGATCCTCTATAAGCATTTTTCTCTCTTCATCACATTCTTGAAACTGAAACTCAAGTTTAGAGT
Source organism: Wollemia nobilis (assembly GCA_028583015.1). Lineage (NCBI taxonomy): Eukaryota > Viridiplantae > Streptophyta > Pinopsida > Araucariales > Araucariaceae > Wollemia > Wollemia nobilis. Next base: position 4,664,122 of record JAQPPZ010001870.1, read on the forward strand.
TTTGCTTTCTTACCTTCTTTACTATTTCAAGAGCATAAATAAGTTCTCCCTTGAGATCATATCCTTCTTTATCTGATTCTTCCTCTATTTGTTTGCCTTTGTCCACATCTTCATTTTCTTTTGACTTGTCTTCTATAGGATCACTTTCTTCTTTCTCTAGAGCCATTAGAATATTCTCTTCTAGTCCTTCAAGTGTATCTTCATATTCATCATCACTAAAACTGAAACCATTTCTTGTACAACTATCTTCAAGATGTCCAAAGTTACCACATCTAAAACACTTGAGAATTATTGGTGACCTTTTCTTGACTTCTTTTTCTTCAATCATAAATAGGACTTCATCATTATCATTATCTAAAAAACTATTATCACTATCACTTGAGTACTTACTTGCCTTGTCTGCATAGTAGCTCCTCTTTTGCCTTTGGAAGAACTTCTTTCCTTGTCTGCTTTGTCCATCCTTGATTTTCTTTTGATGCTTGTATCTTTCTGATTCCCTATTTCTATGATCCTATTTTTCTTCATCATTGTTATTCTTAGCTTCTTGAAAATCAGTTGCATAATGACCATACTTTCCACAATTGAAACATCTAATAGATTTTGTATCTCTAGATCTTCTTGAATCCTTATTCCTTCTACCATAATTAGCTTCTTCATCACTGGATGACTCATTGCTTGATTCTGACTTCTTACCCTTTGTCTTCTTGATTGCTTTGAAGGTTGCTTCCTTCTAGGGATTAGGTTCTTTTGTTCTCAACTCAAAAGTTGTAAGAATACCAAGAAACATATCTCTTGTCAAAGAATCACCATCCTTTGATTCTTCTATAGTAGAAATATTTTCACTAAATATTTTTGGAAGAGATCTTAAGACCTTATCACAAACATCTGATTCTTCAACCTTAAGTCCAAGTCCTTGCATAGCATTAACAACCTCATCGACTCAAAGTAGATAAGTACTAATGTTTTCCTCATCCTTCATTCTTAACTCTTCAAATTGTCCTTTGAGATTTCATATCTTTGCTTTCTTGACACCTTTATCTCCTTCATATATACTTTGCAACTTATCCCACATTCCTTTTGCATCTTGACAATGCATAACTTTTATGGACTCTGTTCTATGCAAACCTCTCAAAATTGCATTCATTGCTTTTGAATTGTAATGTTGTAGAAGCTTACCTTCCTTATCTGTAGGTGGATCAACTGGTGGTATGTATCCATTTTCAACTGCTTCCCAAATCTCATTGCCAAGTGCCATCAGGTAAATCTTCATTCTCATACTCCAATATATGTAGTCACTTCCATCAAATACTGGTGCTGAATTATCTGATGATCCATTCTTAGAATCCATTGTGTTCTTGTTAGCTTTTCCTTCAAGCTGTTAAACTCTTCTGAAGGAACCCACTCTGATACCAATTGAAGAACACAAGCTTATACTGAGAGGGGGGTGAACAGTATAAGACCACTTTTTACTTTTCTTTCCCAATCAATATTATGCAATGTATAGATAGCAATATCAATAGCAGTAATCAAAGCAATGCACAAATCACCACACACAATAGAGACACCAAAATTTACGTGGTTCACCCAATGTGGGCTACTCCACGGAGAAAATATTTCACTAAAATTTTCTCAATCAATCTCTTGGGAATCCTTTCCCTATTACAATGTTTATGGATCTCTATCCAAAGGAGACACCAATCCCCTAATAAAATTTCATGGATCTCTATCCACAGGAGACACCAATCTCCTAACTCTGCTCTAGTTGGTGATCCTCTAGAAGACCTCTGCCTCCACTACCCTTAGCAAATGGAACTCTATCCATAGAAGACACATGTCTTCCCTACTATGGATGGAGATCTTTATCCTCAACTCTATCACCTCCAAAGCTCTATCTCAAATATATACTAAACATAGTCCTTCGATCTAGCACAAATCTATCCTCAATATCTATCTCTGGTCTGGCACAAACCTATCCTCAAATCTACACCAAACTCTATCCTCAAATCTATACTAAACATAGTCCTTCGGTCTAGCACAAATATATCCTCAATATCTATCTTCAAGCCTTAACTCAAAGCTTGACTCAATCTCAAATCAACTCTATTGGATCTGCCCCAAACCTTAACTCAAGGTTTGAACAAATCAATCAATCAACTCTACTCTCAAGTCTTCTCAAAGACTTATCTCAAATCTACCTTGTAAGCTTCCACAAAATCTCACACCAATCTATCCTCAAGTCCTCTCTAGAACTTGTCCAATATGCTCAATAAGTTCTCACAAGAACTTATCCAAATCTGCTCTCAATATGTATTGTAAGCTTCCACAAAAGCTTACCCAAATCTATCCACAAGTCTTCTCAAAGACTTACCTCAAATCTGCTCAACAAGTCCACACTAGAACTTGTCCAATCTCATAGAAACATAAAGAGAATTGTTAGAGACTCAATATGCTCTATACTCATCACAATGCTCAATTACTTTCAATCACTCTTTTAGAAACATACAGAGAATTGTTAGAGACTCAATATGCTTCACATTCACCTCAATGCTCAATCACTCTTTCAGAAACATACAGAGAATTGTTAGAGACTCAATATGCTTCACAATCACCTCAATGTTCAATCACTTTCTCAAATCAATTCAGAATATAGAATAGTTTGTTTTATAGAACTTGAACAATCACTTCACACATCCACTTGACTAGGCTCAACCAACTCTACTCAACCAATCACTCAATGAAACAATCCTTGCTTACAAACCCTAGTCCAAGCATATGAACCTTCACTCAAAATATTTCCAACAATGCTTATCAACCAATCTCACATAACAATGATACTCATGTTCTTTTCAAACCCTAGTTCAAGTTCTTCACTCAACCAATGGCTTCAACAACAATGCTTATAAAACAAGGTTTTAACAACTCTTTATTCCAGAAAACCTTGAAGCATTAACTCAACACACTCAATAAGGAGACCTACTTAAGTCCTTTTCACTCCAAACTTGTTTTCTAGAAAACCAACCAATCAACTCAACTATGGAAGAATGTGCCCATACCTTTTTCTTGATGATGAAGGAACCTCAAAAATCTGCCACAACCACAAACACTTCTTTGCCAAGCTCAAAGAAGTTATAAGATGATAAACTCTCTCAAAGATACAATGTAAATATCAAAACTTACATACACCTTATTACTCCATCTTAAAGAAATCATCCATCAACAATAATTGACCAAACACACCTTACTCTTCTCAATATTGCAATAATTGATTAAGTCACTTTACCAAATATATGCAATAAATCAATTTTTAATTCCCTAAGGTAAAAACAATATTACCCTAGTAAATTTCCATTTACCACTTAGGTAAATATCATAACCAATTTACCCCTTATCTCTCCCTAGCCTTAGAAAAGCAAAGAATAATTTTTATTTCTATTAACAACCCTTATCTCTCCACAACCTTAGCAACTTAATTAAAAATTAAATCAAAAATATAAAAACCTTTTATATCTCCCACTCCGTGTTTCGTGGGATTCGATCTTGCACTCTCTCCCTTGCTAGCGCCTTGGCCATGGCTTGCTAGCCATGTGAGCCAAGCGCTCACGTGCCCACTAAAAGCGTAGAAGGTGCTTTAATATTTTGTCGAATCCTTTAGAGCCCTTGGCTCCCTTCTCCTCTTGCCACGTAGCGTGTTCGATGCGCTCCCTTCTTACTGAATGCACGAGCCTTTTGTTCGTTGCTCCTTGGCACTTTCTCCATGAATCTTAGCACGATTTTCGACGTGGAAATAATCGGAGGAAATTCGAATGCTTGGTTTTGAACTTAGGCAAAGGTTTAAATACCTTTTGCCTTCCAAATCTTGCACGTCGGCGGTGTATTAAACTTGGACGTCGATGCCTTTATAATATGCATAATTAATTTATAAATCATTTAAATTCTATTTAGAATTTAAATTTTATAAATTAACTTTGTAACCTTTGGCTTTATAAAAATTAAAGCCTCCTTGGGGGTTAAATAAAAACTTTTTGTTGCTCATAATGATTTAATAAAAAATCATTTTGCCACCATGGTTTTAATAAAAACCCTTTATTTTTGCCTCACATAATATAAAAATAATATTATGACATCTTTTCAATCAACCTCTCGCATTATTCCTTTTGACCTTTTGACATCAACTGTAGCTTATTCCTTGACATCAATGACAACTTCGTTCCTTGACATCAATGACAACTTTGACTCAAAATGTCCAACAACATCCCCCTTTGTCATTGATGGTAACCCAAATTATTTTTACCAAAAACTTAACCTTTTCTTTGTTCTGCTCTCCCTAGGACATGATATTCTCACAATGACACTAAGAGGGGGGGTGAATCAGTGTAGCAATTTAAAATATAGATCTACAGCTCTTTCAAAATTAAGCAGAGAGAACTTAAAACAGATACAACAAATAAACAAGAGAGAAATCCACAACACAAGATTTAACGAGGTTCACCATATTTGGCTACTCCTCAAAAATTAGACTACTTGGACACCCATCCAAATCCAGCCTTTGCAAAGCACCAACTTTACAAACAATTTATCTGCACCAATAGAAAGGAGCACCAACCCCCTAATGCCAAGAACCAACTTGGACTTCAGTTTTGAACAGATTTTATGACATAAAAATGCCTTCTCTGCAATAAGACCCTCACTGTTCTAAATCCTTTATAACAAAAAGAACATATTCTTACAGCTCTGTCTTCTGTATATTTTTTAGCAATATACTCCTCTGTACTTTTATAGCACTTCTCTTTTCTCCGTACTTTTACAACACTCTGTTATGTATCTTTTACAGCACAGTCTTCTATACTTTTACAACACTTTCATACTTTAATTATACTTTATAGCACTACTACTTTATACTTTTACAACATATTTTAATACTTTCTCTGCACAATACTCTCTGTACTTTTCACAGCACAATGCTCTTTATACTTTTCACAACACCTTTTTCCTTTTATCCGGCAAGTCACAACACTCTTGCCACGTGTAGAGCTCAACCCTAACCCTAACTTTTTGTACATGAAAAGCATTCTTACAGCACTGCATACTACGCTGTTAATAGCCTTAAAAGCTTACTTACATCTCTGACAGACTTATCTACCCACTTTACTGCTTTGACAGCCTTTTCGGCTCTTTGTAAGTAAATTCGATGTTCTGACAAATTTATCTTTCTATTTATAGCTCTGACCATCTTACCTACCTTTTTTATGGCTCTGTCAACCTTACCTGTGTATTTACAGTTCTGACAACCAAACCTGCTTCTCTGATAGCAGAACTGCCGCTCTGACAGCTTTTTGTCTTCTTCTTGGCATGAGAAATGGAACATGTCACGAAATCGTGACACTTTTCGCCATGCACCAAGGAAAATGAACAGGTCGTAAAAGACACTTTTCGGCATGCACCAAAATCAAAACATGTCGCGAAATCGTGACATCTTTTTCTCTCTCCTCTTTCCTTCTCTTTCGCCCGCAAAAATGGAACATGTCACGAAATCGCGACATCATTTTCTCTCTCCTATTTCCTTCGCTTTTGCCCACGAAAATGGAACATGTCACCAAATCGTGACATCATTTTCTCTCTCCTCTCGTGAAAACTCGACATGTCGCGATATCGCGATAGTTTTCCAACATTTTCTCTCTCCTCATTTTTGTCACGAAATCGTGACAGAAAAACATGTCGCGATATCGTGACAGTTTTCTAGCATTTTCTCTATCTTCCTTTTTGTTGCGAAATCGCGACAGAAAAAATGTCGCGATATCGCGACAGTTTTCTAGCATTTTCTCTCCTCCTTTTTGTCGTGAAATCATGATAGAAAACATGTCGCGATATCGCGACAGTTTTCTTACTTGTCTTTTTCTTTGATTTTTTTGAATATGGGCCACTTCTGTCTTCTTGGAAATTGATTGTACCTGTTTTGACTAACCTCTGAACATCTGTTCACTGCATCAACAATTGATCTATCTGTCTGAGTTGACAACAATGACAATACTATTTCTGCACCTTGCTCAACAATCTCCCCTTTGGAATTGTTGGCAACACATGTTCAATTTCTAGAAATTCTTCTCCCCCTTTGACAATAATACCAAAGGGCTGCAGACTCCCCCTGAGTCCATGCACAACATTCTCAAGCACACACTATTATAGTTAGCAACAAATACAAACAAGAGCAAAAAAATATATAACAAAGGGCTGATAATCAAATATATAAATGCTCCCCCTAAGAATGTGTTCCCAAAAGCTAGTCAGTTCTTGGGTAGTGTGACCACACCCAACTTACTGTGGAGATATTCAAAAACTTCCTTGGGCAACGGTTTAGTGAAGATATATGCTACTTGCTCTGTAGTTGGAACAAAATCCAATTTAACCTCACCTTCTACAACTTTATCCTTCAAAAAGTGATACCGGATTGCAATATGTTTGGTGCGGGAATGCATAACCGGATTCTTTGAGATGTTAATTGCACTGGTATTATCACATTTAATTGAAATTGGCTCTTTGAAATTAATACCCAGATCTTTCAGTGTTTGTCTCATCCATAATATCTGTGTACAACTTGTTGTTACTGTAATGTATTCTACTTCTGCTGTGGATAGAGAGACTGATTCTTGTTTCTTGTTGTGCCATGCTACCAACCTGTCTCCAAGATAGAATGCACCACCACTGGTACTCTTTCTGTCATCTATACAACCTGCCCAATCTGCATCTGAATATGCAATCAAAGTGAAGTCTTTTCCTTTTGGATACCATAACCCATACTCCATAGTGCCCTTGAGGTACCTAAAAATCCTTTTCACAGCTATCACATGAGTCTCTTTTGGACTAGCTTGAAATCTTGCAACCATGCAAACTGCCTGTAAGATGTCTGGTCTTGTGGCTGTTAAATACAGCAGGCTTCCAATCATAGATCTGTACATGGTTTGATCTACATCTGGAGATTTGTCATCCTTGCTCAATTTGCAACCTGTTGTCATGGGAGTGCTTACAGGTTTACTATCCTCCATTTTGAACTTTTTCAGCATTTCTTTCACTTATTTAACTTGAGAAATAAAAATGCCCTTTTCACTTTGGTTAATTTGCAGTCCAAGGAAATATGAAAGTTCACCAATCATAGACATTTCAAATTCTTTTTGCATTTTATTTGCTATGTCTCGTACATGACTTATCATTGTTGCTGCCAAAAATTATATCATCAACATAAACAACAAGGACAATCAATTGGCCATTGTCCTGCTTTGACATACAAGTTACTATCCACCATACCTTTCTTGAACCCTTGTTCAAGTGAGATAGTTGTCAAGTCTTGCATACCATGCTCGGGTGCCTCGTTTCAAGCCATACAAAGCTTTCTTTAACTTGCAAACAAAGTTGGGATTATCACCGAGTTGAAAACCATCTAGCTGTTCAATATACACTTCTTCTTCAAGATTTCCATTCAAAAATGCTGATTTCACATCCATCTGATAAACTTTGAAATTCCTGTGGACTGCTAAAGCCAGAAACATTCTGATTGCCTCAAGTCTAGCCACTGGTGCAAAAGTTTCCTCAAAATCAATACCTTCAACTTGAGCATAGCCTTTACAGACCAATCTTGCTTTATTCCTTACAACCTGTTCGTCTTCATTCAATTTGTTTCTAAAAATCCATTTAGTACCGATTATGTTTTTACTTATAGGCTGTGGTACTAACTCCCAGGTATTGTTTCTCTCAATCTGGTCTAGTTCTTCATTTATTGCCTTCATCCAACTTACATCTGTGCTTGCTTCAGCAATATTTTTGGGCTCAATGCTGGATAAAAGGGAGTAGTTACTTACTACTCTTCTTCTTGTCTTAACACCAACTGTGGGGTCCCCTATAATTTGTTCTCTAGGATGATTTTTCTGCTAGCTTCCAATTTTAAATTTATTGTTTTCTTCTACTTCTGAATCAATACTTAAATCATCTGGGTCAATTTTTTGATTCTCTTCTGATTCCTTTTCTTCATCTCCTTCAATAACTTCTTCATAAATAGGGTAGTTATTTTCACATCTGACAACTTGTTTTCTATCTTCATCAAATTTAACATCAGCACTGTCTACAATTTTCTTTAGCCTTTTGTTGTAGCATTTGTAAGCTTTGCTTTTTGATGAATAGCCAACAAAAATACCTTCATCAGCTCTATCTTCAAATTTACCAAGATTATCTTCTGTTCTTTTGATGTAACACTTGCTGCCAAAGACTTTGAAGTATTTTGTTGTTGCCTTCTTGCCGAACCAAAGCTCATAAGGGGTTTTGCTTTCATGTGTCCTCAACATGCACCTATTTTGGATGTAAACTGCAGTATGGACTGCCTCTTTCCAAAATCTATCTGCAATGTTGCTTTCAGTCAACATTATCCGTGCCATTTCCTGTACAGTTCTGTTCTTTCTCTCAACAACACCATTTTGTTGAGGTGTCCTTGCTACTGAAAACTATCTTCTGATCCCATATTTTTGATAGTATTCTGCAAACTCTTCTGAGATGAACTCTCCTCCTCTATCCGATCTTAAGCATTTGATCCTCTTTCCTGTTTCATTCTCAACTTGGTTTTTGAAAGTCTTGAACATTTCAAAAGCATCAAATTTCTGCTTTAAAAAGAATATCCAGGTCATTCCGGAATAGTCATCTATGCAAAGCATAAAGTATTTATCACCATTTATACTTTGAGTTCTCATGGGTCCACATAAATCAATATGAATTAGTTCTAAGGGTTTGCTGGTAAAGTACTCCTTTGATTTAAATGTGGCTCTAGTTTGCTTCCCCTTTTGACATGAAGCACAAATACTATTTAGTGGTTTGCCAATGGAAGGTATATCTCTTACAACCCTTTTTGAACTTATTTTAACCAAATTGTCAAAGCTAATATGACCGAGCCTTTTGTGCCACAGCCAATTTTCATCTTCTTGTCCAATCAAGCATGCTCCTTCTGAGGTCTCTGATAGAGTATACAGATTTCTGGAAGTCCTTGATCCAAGTAGCAATTAACTTCCCACTGTTGGCTTTTCTCACTTCATAGCCCTGCTTCTTAAAAACTACTTCATGACCTCTGTCACAGATTTGACTTACACTAAGCAAGTTATGCTTCAGACCAATCACAAACAAGACTTCTTCTGATTTGATCTTTCCGTCATTGATCTTGACAGATCCTTTGCCAACTATCTTTGCTCCATCATTGTTTCCAAATTTCACAGAACCACCTTCATAATTCTATAACTTCTCAAATTTTTGCTTGTCACCTGTCATGTGACTGGAGCAACCACTGTCAAGTATCCATGGTGTAGATTTGTTCTGTGCTTTAAAAGCAGTCTGAACAATCAAAGATTCCTTTTCTTTCCATTCTGGTTTGATAGCAGATTTGGCTACTTGTTTTGCCTTTCCCCTTTCATTAGCCTATGCCTATTTTTCAGTAAATTTCTTGTTTTGTTTCAACCCATTTGGTTGAGATTTTCTACCCTGATAATTATTTTCTGCAAAAGTGCTTCTACAGTTTCTTGCAATATGTCCAAAATTATGATAGTTATAACATTCAACTGCATAATTCATTAATGGAGAACAAACATTTCTACTGGAAAAATTCATTTATGCTACATTATAACTGCAATCTAAAATCTTATGACCATAAGCATTGCATTTAAAATAGTAACCAGAAAGGAATGATTAAACCCCGGGTGCGGTCTTTGCCAGTTTGAAGTAGGAGCCATGAATCTTCTCCTTCTAGGATGTGTGACTTTTGTGAATCCATCTTTGTCAGTACTCTTCTTGAGTCTGGCATTATTGCTTTCTTTGGCATGATTTGTTTTTTCTTGATCAACCTTGATATTTTCTTCTTTCTTTATGGGTTCTACATTTAAGGCCTTTGAACCCTTTGATGATTCTCCTTCATCGAAGCCCAAACCAAATTTGATGCCGAAAGGCCTTTGGTTATTTAAAATTTTATCCAGCTTTATAGTACTTTCTTCAAACTTATGATAACAACTCAATTTCTTATTCATCTCCTCTAGCTGCATCCTTAACTTAACAATGTCTTCTTCTAGCTTGCTACATTCAACTGTCTTTATAGTTAATTGTTCATCAAGAACTTCAGACATTTTCTTGAATTCATCTATCTGTACTTTCAAGATGTTTATTATTTTATTGGCATCTTCAAGCTTTCTTGACACCTTTTTATTATTTTTCCTTTCTGTGCTCAGTTCTTTAAGAGCAGCAACTAACTCACCTTCCAGATAAACTTCAGCCTCATCCTTAGGTTTTTCATTACATTCTAGTTTTTCCTCTGTTATTCTTTCTTCAAAAGCCATGAACAGAGCTTCACCCGCTTCTTCTTTAGAATCCTCACCGGAGCAGTCTTTAGAAGAGCTGACATTCTTAGATATGAAACTTTTCTTCTTGAAGTTGCTTTTTCTGAACTGTGGTTTCTTCTTCTAGTCACTTCTTTCTTGGTGTGTCCCTTCATCATTTTTGTTTTTCTCATTCATTGGACATTTAGCAGCAAAGTGCCCGACTCCTCCACAGTTGAAGCACTTAAATAGTAACTTACCTCTGTACTTTTTTTTTTCCTTTATTAGTTTCCTAACAAAGTTTGCTTCTGTTTCATCTGAAGACTCTTCTTCTTCAAATTCTTGATTAGCTTTTATATTTTTGTGTACTTTAAAAGCAGCTTCTCTGTCAGAGGGCTTAGTTTGCCCTATTCTCATTTCATATGTAGTTAAAGAACCATGCATTTCATCCAAGCTAAAAGAATTTAAATCTTTAGCTTCTTCTATAGCAGAAACTTTAGAATCAAATCTTTTGTGAAGAGTTCTTAATACCTTTTTCATGATGACTGCATCTTCTATTTCCTCACCGAGTCCTCTAATTGCATTAATAATTCCATTGACTCTCAACATATAGGCCTCTATGTTCTCATCATCATTCATTTTTAATGCCTCGAACTGAGCTCTATGAGTTTGAAGCTTGGCTTCCTTGATCTTGCTGTCTCCTTCATGAATGCTCTGTAGTTTGTCCCACATGTCTTTTGTTGTTTTATAGCTCATGATCCTTATTAGTCCACTATCTACTAACCCACACATTATAGCATTCTTTGCCTTAGAGTTATTCTCAAACTTTTTCTTCTCAGTAGCATCAGATGGAGGAGTAGAGGATATTGTGTACCCACTTTCTACTGATTCCCAAATGTCATAACCCAAAGCACACAGATAATTCTGCATCCTGAGTCTCTAGAAAGAGTAATTAGTTCCATCAAACAAAGGAGCTTTGTTGGATGAAAATCCTTCACCATCGGCCATTGTGAATCTTCCAAGATCACCTTAGTTGATTAAGCTAGAATAGGAACCTTGCTTTGATACCAATTGATATTCTCACAATGACACTGAGAGGGGGGGTGAATCAGTGTAGCAATTTAAAATATAGATCTATAGCTCTTTCAAACTTAAGTAGAGAGAACTTAAAACAGATACAACAAATAAACAAGAGAGCAATCCACAACACAAGATTTAACGAGGTTCACCAGATTTGGCTACTCCTCAAAAATTAGACTGCTTGGACACCCATCCAAATCCAGCCTTTGCAAAGCACCAACTTTACAAACAATTTATCTACACCAACAGAAAGGAGCACCAACCCCCTAATGCCAAGCACCAACTTGGACTTCAGTTTTGAACAGATTTTATGACATAAAAATGCCTTCTCTGCAACAAGACCCTCACTGGTCTAAATCCTTTATAACAAAAATAGCATATTCTTACAGCTTTGTCTTCTATATATTTTTTAGCAATATACTCCTCTATACTTTTACAGCACTATGTTCTGTACTTTTACAGCACTCTATTCTGTATCTTTTACAGCACAGTCTTCTATACTTTTATAGCACTCTATTTTGTACTTTTACAGTACTGACTTCTATACTTTTACAACACTCTATTCTATACTTTTACAATACTTTGTTATGTACTTTTATAGTATTGACTTCTATATTTTTATAGCACACTGCTCTCTATACTTTCTCTGCACAATACTCTCTATACTTTTCATAGCACAATGCTCTTTGTACTTTTCACAGCACCTTTTTCCTTTTATTCGACAAGTCACAACACTCTTGCCACTTGTAAAGCTCAACCCTAACCCTAACTTTCTGTACACGAAAAGCATTCTTATAGCACTGCATACTACGCTGTTAATAGCCTTAAAAGCTTACTTACGTCTCTAACAGACTTATCTGCCCACTTTACTGCTCTGACAACCTTTCCAGCTCTTTGTAAGTAAATCTGATGTTCTGACAGATTTATCTTTCTATTTACAGCTCTAACCGTCTTACCTGCATTTTTTATGGCTCTGTCAACCTTACCTGTGTATTTACAGTTTTGACAGCTGAACCTGCTTCTCTGACAGCAAAATTGCTGCTCTGATAGCTTTTTGTCTTCTTCTCGGCATGTAGGCATGAAAATGGAACATGTCGCAAAATCGCGACACTTTTCAGCATGCACCAGCAAAAATCGAAACATGTCATGGAATCGCGACACTTTTCGGCATGCACCAGCGAAATCAAAACATGTCACGAAATCATGACACTTTTTGGCATGCACCAGTGAAATCGAAACATGTCGCGAAATCGTGACATCTTTTCTCTCTCCTCTTTCCTTCGCTTTCGCCCACAAAAATGGAACATGTCGCGAAATCGCGCCATCATTTTCTCTCTCCTCTTTCCTTCGCTTTCGCCCGTGAAAATGGAACATGTCGCCAAATCGCGACATCATTTTCTCTCTCCTCCCGTGAAAACTCGACATGTCACGAAATCGCATTTTTTTTCCTCTACATGTCACGATATCGCGACAGTTTTCTAGCATTTTCTCTCTCCTCCTTTTTGTTGCGAAATCGCGACAGAAAACATGTCGCGATATCGCGACAGTTTTCTAGCATTTTCTCTCTCCTCATTTTTGTCACAAAATCGCGACAGAAAATATGTCGCGATATCGCGACAATTTTCTAGCATTTTCTCTCTCCTCCTTTTTGTCGCGAAATCGCAACAAAAAAATGTCGCGATATCACGACAGTTTTCTTACTTGTCTTTTTCTTTGATTTTTTTGAATATGGGCCACTTTTGTCTTCTTGGAAATTGACTGTACCTATTCTGACTGACCTCTGAACATCTGTTCACTACATCAACAATTGATCTATCTGTCTGAGTTGACAACAATGACAATACTATTTCTGCACCTTGCTCAACAGGACATTGCTCCCTCGGGCTCAATGCTCTCTTCAAATCTCTCCTCTTTACTCAAATACCAAATCTCTCCCCCTTACTCAAATATCTTCCCATTTGACATCAATGGAAAAGGGTCACCTTTGGGGCTCGAGGCTAATAATGAGTCTCTTATATTAGACCCTCCCCAACCTCCTATTAAGGTGGTTAATTTTGGGGTGGGAGTATTTCTACTCCCAACAAGCACTGGTCTTTACTTTTATCATATTTCATTCTTATCTGATCCTTCTGATTCCTCTGACTGTTCCTTTCCATGTCCATGTTCCTGTCCATATCTATTTTCTTATTCCTATTCTTGTTTTTGTTTTTGTTTTTGTTCATGTTCATATCCTTGTTCCTTTTCCTGTTCCTGTTCATATCCATATCCCTTTTCCTGATCCTATTCTTGTTCCTGTTCATACTTGATTCTATAATGTTTTGTCTACACTACTTTGTTGTATGTCCATAATTATTGCACTTATAACACTTAATGTTATTATTCTTTGGATGTGCATATGTCTTAGGATTTCTCCTAGTGAAGACATATCCTTTTCTATCATGAACCCTACAATTCATTGCCTTGTGACAAAACTGATTACATGAGTAGCAATACCCATGGAAAAGCTGCCTATTTTTTAAATTTCTATTTTTCTATCTTTCATGTGTCCTTCACTATGAAGCCATGTGTCCAAACCTATGACATGAGAAACACCTTCCATTAAAATTTCCTTGTCTTGACCTCATTGGTCTCTTAGTCTCTATTGACCTATTCTGATCGTTGTTCCATATGTTTCTTATTTGTGCATTTTTCTTGTCCTTGTTGAACTTTATGTTGTCCAACTCATCCTCAGATGTCTCACTTTATATTAAATTATCTTATTCTAAAGTTTCTTCTCCTTTAGAGCTTGAGGTTGACTTCTCTTCTTGTTTCTTTTGCTCCTGTTCAAATCCAAGACCTGTCTTGCTTGATGTAGGATTTTGTATCTTGATGAACTTATCTAAGTTCTTTGAGCTATTTTTGAACCCTTGTAGCTTGACTTTGGAGTTTTTGAATTCCATATTTAATGAAGCCACCTCTTGTTCTAGCATTTCACATTCTAATACCTTTGCTTGTAACTTATCCTTGAACTTATTTTTCTTAGCCTTTGATTTGTCAAGATCCTCTATAAGGATTTTTCTCTCTTCATCACATTCTTGAAACTGAAACTCAAGTTTAGAGTTTTGCTTTCTTACCTTTTTTACTGTGTCAAGAGCATAAATAAGTTCTCCCTTGAGATCATATCCTACTTTATCTGATTCTTCCTCTATTTGTTTGCCTTTATCGACATATTCATTTTCTTTTAACTTGTCTTCTATAGGATCACTTTCTTCTTTCTCTAGATCCATTAGAATATTCTCTTCTGGTCCTTCAAGTGTATCTTCATATTCATCATAACTAAAACTGAAACCATTTCTTGTACAACTATCTTCAAGATGTCCAAAGTTACCACATCTAAAAAACTTGAGAATTATTGGTGACCTTTTCTTAACTTCCTTTTCTTCAATCATAAATAGGACGTCATCTTTATCATTATCTGAAAAACTGTTATCACTATCACTTGAGTAATTACTTGTCTTGTATGAATAGTAGCTCCTATTTTACTTTTGGAAGAACTTCTTTCCTTGTATTATTTTTCCATACTTACTTTTATTTTTATACCTATATCTTTTTGATTCCTTGTTTATGTGATCCTATTTTTCTTCATCATTGTTATTCTTAGCTTCTTGATAATCAGTTGCATAATGACCATACTTTCCAAAATTGAAACATCTAACAAATTTTGCATCTCTAGATCTTCTTGAATCCTTATTCATTTTGCCATAATTAACTTCTTCATCACTAGATGACTCATTGTTTGATTTTGACTTCTTACCCTTTGTCTTCTTGATTGCTTTGAAGGTTGCTTCCTTCTAGGGATTAGGTTTGTTTGTTCTCAACTCAAAAGCTGTAAGAATACCAAGCAACATATCTCTTGTCAAAGAATCACCATCCTTTGATTCTTCTATAAAAAAAATCATTTCACTAAATCTTTTTGGAAGAGATCTTAAGACCTTATCACAAACATCCGATTCTTCAACCTTAAGTCCAAGTCCTTACATAGCATTAACAACCTCATTGACTCGAAGTAGAGAAGTACTAATGTTTTCCTCATCCTTCATTCTTAACTCTTCAAATTGTCCTTTGAGATTTTGTATCTTTGATTTCTTGACACCTTTATCTCCATATATACTTTGCAATTTATCCCACATTCCTTTTGCATCTTGACAATGCATAACTTTTATGGACTCTGTTCTATGCAAACCTCTTAAAATTTCATTCATTGCTTTTGAATTGTAATGTTGTAGAAGCTTACCTTCCTTATCTATAGGTGGATCAACTGGTGGTATGTATCCATTTTCAAATGCTTCCCAAATCTCATTGCCAAGTGCCATCAGGTAAATATTCATTCTCATACTCTAATATATGTAGTCACTTCCATCAAATACTGGTGTTGAATTATCTTATGATCCATTCTTAGAATCCATTGTGTTATTGTTAGATTTTCCTTCAAGCTGTTAAACTCTTGTGAAGTAACCCGCTCTGATACCAATTGAAGAACACAAGCTTATACTGAGAGGGGGAGTGAACATTATAAGACCATTTTTTACTTTTCTTTCCTAATCAATATTATGTAATGTATAGATAGCAATATCAATAGCAGTAATAAAAGCAATACACAAATCACCACATACAATAGAGACACCAAAATTTATGTGGTT
The DNA here is from genome assembly GCA_028583015.1 of Wollemia nobilis. Classification (NCBI taxonomy): domain Eukaryota; kingdom Viridiplantae; phylum Streptophyta; class Pinopsida; order Araucariales; family Araucariaceae; genus Wollemia; species Wollemia nobilis. The sequence continues at coordinate 4,680,212 of JAQPPZ010001870.1, forward strand.
CACCCAATGTGGGATACTCCACGGAGAAAATATTTCATTAAATTTTTCTTAATCAATATCTTGGGAATCCTTTCCCTATTATAATTTTTATGGATCTCTATCCAAAGGAGACACCAATCCCATAATAAAATTTCATGGATCTCTATCCATGGGAGACACCAATCTCCTAACTCTAGTCTGGCTAGTGATCCTCTAGAAGGCCTATGCCTCCACTTCCCTTAGAAAATGGAACTCTATTCATAGAAGACACTTGTCTTCCCTACTCTGGATGGAGATCTTTGTCCTCAACTCTATCACCTCCAAATCTCTATCTCAAATATGTACTAAACACAATCCTTTGATATAGCACAAATATGTCCTCAATATTTGTCTCTATTTTGGCATAAACCTATCCTTAAATATGCACCAAAATTTGTCCTTGAATATGTACTAAACATAGTCCTTCGGTCTAGCACAAATCTATCTTCAATATCTATGTTCAAGCCTTAAATCAAAGCTTGACTCAATCTCAAATCAACTCTACTAGATCTGCCTCAACTCAGCTGGATTTGCCCCATACCCTAACTCAAGGTTTGAATAGATCAATCGATCAACTCTACTTTCAAGTATTCTCAAAGACTTGTCTCAAATCTGCCTTGTAAGCATCCAAAAAAGCTCACACCAATCTATCCTCAAGTGCTCTCTATAAATTGTCCAAACTGCTCAATAAGTTATCACAAGAACTTATCCAAATTTGCTCTCAATATGTATTGTAAGCTTCCACAAAAGCTTACCCAAATCTGTCCAAAAGTCTTCTCAAAGACTTACCTCAAATCTGCTCAACAATTCCACACTAGAACTTGTCCAATCTCATAGAAACATAAAGAGAATTGTTAGATACTCAATATGCTATATACTCATCACAATGCTCAATTACTTTCAATCACTCTTTTAGAAACATACAAAGAATTGTTAGAGACTCCATATGCTTCACATTCACCTCAATGCTCAATCACTTTCAATCACTCATTTAGAAACATACAGAGAGTTGTTAGAGACTCAATATGCTTCACATTCACCTCAATGTTTAATCAATTCCTCAAATCAATTCATAATATAGAATAGTTTTTTTTATAGAACTTGAACAATCACTTCACACATCCACTTGACTAGGCTCAACTAACTCTACTCAACCAATCACTCAATGAAACAATCCTTGCTTACAAACCCTAGTCCAAGCATATGAACCTTCACTCAAAATGTTTCCAATAATGCTTATCAACAAATCTCACATAACAATGATACTCATGTTCTTTTCAAACCCTATTTCAAGTTATTCACTCAACCAATGGCTTCAACAACAATGCTTTAAAAACAAGGTTTTAACAACAACTCTTTATTCCAGAAAACTTTGAAGCATTAGCTCAACACACTCAATAAGGAGACCTACTTAAGTCCTTTTCACTCCAAACTTGTTTTTCATAAAACCAACCAATCAACTCAACTATGTAAGAATGTGTCCATACCTTTTTATTGATGATGTAGGAACCTCAAAAATCTGCCACAACCACAAACACTTCTTTGCCAAGCTCAAAGAAGTTATAATATGATAAACTCTCTCAAATATACAATCTAAATATCAAAACTTACATAAACCTTATTACTCCATCTTAAATAAATAATTCATAAACAATAATTGACCAAACACACCTTACTCTTCTCAATATTGCAATAATTGATTAATTCAATTTTCTAAATATATGCAATAAATCAATTTTTAATTCCCTAAGGTAAAAAAAATATTACCCTAGTAAATTTTCATTTACCACTTAGGTAAAAATCAAAACCAATTTACCCCTTATCTCTCCCTAGCATTAGAAAATCAAATAATAATTTTATTTCTATTAACAACCCTTATCTTTCCACAACCTTAGCAACTTAATTAAAAATTAAATCAGAAATTTAAAAACCTTTTATATCTCCCACTCCTTGTTTCATGTGATTCGATCTTGCACTATCTCCCTTGCTAGCACCTTGGCCACAACTTGCTAGTCATGCGAGCCAAGCACTCACATGTCCACTAAAAGTATAGAAGGCACTTTAATATTTTTTTGAATCCTTTAGAGCCCTTGGCTTCCTTCTCCTCTTGCCACGTAGTGTGTTCTATGCACTCCCTTCTTACTGAATGAACAAACGTTTTTGTTCGCTGCTCCTTGGAACTTTCTCCATGAATCTTAGCATGATTTTTGGTGCAAAAATAATCAAAGGAAATTCGAATGAATGGTTTTGAACTTAGGCAAAGGTTTAAATACCTTTTTCCTTCCAAATATTGCACGTTGACGATGTATTAAACTTGGACGTCGATGCTTTTATAATATTCATAATTAATTTATAAATCATTTAAATTCTATGCAGAATTTAATTTTTATAAATGAACTTTGTAACCTTTGGCTTTATAAAAATTAAAGCCTCCTTGGGGGTTAAATAAAAACTTTTTGTTGCTCATATTGATTTAATAAAATATCATTTTGCCACTATGTTTTAATGAAAACCCTTTATCTTGCCTCACATGATATAAAAATATTATTATGACATCTTTTCAATCAACCTCTCACATTATTTATTTTGACATTTTGACATCAACTGTAGCGTATTCCTTGACATAAATGACAACTTCGTTCCTTGACATCAATGACAAATTTGACTCAAAATGTCCAAAAACATCCCCCTTTGTCATTGATGGTAACCCAAATTATTTTTACCAAAAAATTAACCTTTTATTTGTTCTGCTCCCCTAGGACATTGCTCCCCCGAGCTCAATGCTCTCTTCAAATATCTTCCTTTACTCAAATACCAAATATCTCCTCCTTACTCAAATCTCTCCCCTTTGACATCAATGGAAAAGGGTCACCTTTGTGTATCGGGGCTAAGAATGAGTCTCTTAGCTTAGTCCCTCCACCACCTCCTCTTAAGGTGGTTAATTTTGGGGTGGGAGTATTTCTACTCCCAGAAAGCACTGGTATTTACCTTTAATCCTCTTTTCTTATTATTTGATCCTTCTGATTCCTCTGATTGTTCCTTTCCATGTCCATGTTTCTATCCATGTCCATTTTCTTATTCTTGTTCCTGTTCCTATTCTTGTTCATGTTCATATCCTTGTTCCTATTTATGTTCCTGTTCATATCCATATCCCTTTTCTTGTTCCTATTCCTGTTCTTGTTCATACTTGATTCTGGAATATATGCTCTACACCACTTTATTGTGTGTCCATAATTATTGCAGTTATAACACTTAATGTTATTATTCCTTGGAGGTGCATGTCTTAGGATTTCTCCTAGTGAAGCCATATCATTTTTTGTCATGAACCCTATAATTCACTGCCTTATGACCAAAATGATTACATGAGTATAAATACCTTATCACTAAATATTTTTGGAAGATATCTTAAGATCTTATCACAAACATTCGATTCTTCAACCTTAAGTCCAAGTCCTTGCATAACATTAACAGCCTCATCGACTCGAAGTAGATAAGTACTAATGTTTTCCTCACCCTCCATTCTTAACTCTTCAAATTGTCCTTTGAGATTTCGTATCTTTGCTTTCTTGACACCTTTATCTCCTTCATATATAATTTGTAATTTATCCCACATTCCTTTTGCATATTGACAATGCATAACTTTTATGGACTCTGTTCTATGCAAACCTCTTAAAATTGCATTTATTACTTTTGAATTGTAATGTTGTAGAAGCTTACCTTCCTTATCTATATATGGATAAACTGGTGGTATGTATCCATTTTCAACTGCTTCCCAAATCTCATTGCCAAGTACCATTAAGTAAATATTCATTCTCATACTCCAATATATGTAGTCACTTCCATCAAATAATGGTGTTGAATTATCTGATGATCCATTCTTAGAATCAATTGTGTTCTTGTTAGCTTTTATTTCAAGTTGTTAAACTCTTCCGAAGGAACCCACTCTAATACCAATTGAAGAACACAAGCTTATACCGAGAGGGGGGATGAACAGTATAAGACCACTTTTTATTTTTCTTTCCCAATCAATATTATGCGATGTCTAGATAGAAATATCAATAGCAATAATAAAATCAATGCATAAATCACCACACATAATATAGACACCAAAATTTATGTGGTTAAACCAATGTGAGCTACTCCACAGAGAAAATATTTCACTAGAATTTTCTCAATCAATATCTCGGGAATCCTTTCCCTATTACAATTTTTATGGATCTCTATCCAAATGAGACACCAATCCTCTAATAAAATTTTGTTGATATCTATCCATAGGAGACACCAATATCCTAACTTTGATTTTGCTGGTGATCCTCTAGAAGACCTCTACCTCCACTGCTCTTAGCAAATGGAAATCTATCCATAAAAGACACATGTCTTCCATACTCTAGCTGGAGATCTTTGTCCTCAACTCTATCTCAAATATTTACTAAATACAGTCCTTCAGTCTAACACAAATCTATCCTTAATATCTATCTTTAGTCTACCACAAACCTATCTTCAAATCTGCACCAAACTCTATCATTGAATCTGTACTAAACACAGTACTTCAGTCTAGCACAAATTTGTCCTCAATATATGTATTCAAGCCTTAACTCAAATCTTGATTCAATCTCAAATGAATTCTGTTAGATCTGCCCCAAACCTTAACTCAAGGTTTGAACAAATCAATAAATCAATTCTGCTTTCAAGTCTTCTCAAAGACTTGTCTCAAATATTCCTTGTAAGCTTCCACAAAAGCTCACACCAATATTTCCTGAAGTCATCTCTATAACTTGTCCATTATGCTCAATAAGTTCTCACAAGAACTTATCTAAATATGCTCTCAATTTGTATTCTAAGATTCCACAAAAGCTTACCCAAATCTGCCCACAAATCTTCTCAAAGAATTACCTCAAATTTGCTCAACAAGTCCACACTAGAACTTGTCAAATATCATAGAAACATAAAGATAATTTTTAGAGACTCAATATGCTCTATACTCATCACAATGCTCAATTACTTTCAATCACTCTTTTAGAAACATAAAAAGAATTTTTAAAGACTCAATATGCTTCACATTCACCTCAATGCTCAACCACTTTCAATCACTCTTTCAAAAATATACAAATAATTGTTAGAGACTCAATATGCTTCACATTCACCTCAATATTCAATCACTTCCTCAAATCAATTTAAAATATAGAATAGTTTATTTTATAGAACTTGAACAATCACTTCACACATCCACTTGACTAGGCTCAACCAACTCTACTCAACCAATCACTCAATGAAATAATCCTTTCTTACAAACCCTAGTCCAAGCATATGAACCTTCACTCAAAATGTTTCCAACAATGCTTATCAACCAATCTCACATAATAATGATACTCATGTTCTTTTCAAACCCTAGTTCAAGTTCTTCACTCAACTAATGGCTTCAACAACAATGCTTTAAAAATAAGGTTTTAACAACAACTCTTTATTCCAAAAAACCTTGAAGCATTAGCTCAACACACTCAATAAGGAGACCTACTTAAGTCCTTTTAAATCCAAACTTGTTTTCCAGAAAACCAACCAATCAACTCAACTATGGAAGAATGTGCCCATACCTTTTTCTTGATGATGAAGGAACCTCAAAAATCTGCCACAATCACAAAAACTTCTTTTCCAAGCTCAAAGAAGTTATAATATGATAAACTCTTTCAAAGATACAATGTAAATATCAAAAATTACATACACCTTATTAATCCTTATTAAAGAAATCATTCATCAACAAAAATTTACCAAACACACCTTACTCTTCTCAATATTGCAATAATTGATTAAGTCACTTTACCAAATATATGCAATAAATTAATTTCTAATTCCCTAAGGTAAAAACAATATTACCCCTTGTAAATTTCCATTTACCACTTAGGTAAATATCATAATCAATTTACCCCTTATCTCTCCCTAGCCTTAGCAAAGCAAAGAATAATTTTTATTTCTATTAACCCTTATCTCTCCACAATCTTAGCAGCTTAATTAAAAATTTAATCAAAAATATAAAAACCGTTTATATCTTTTGCTCTGCATTTTGTGGGATTCAATATTGCACTCTATCCATTGCTAGTGCCTTGGCCACGACTTGCTAGCCGTGTGAGCCAAGCGCTCACATGCCCACTAAAAGTGTAGAAGGCACTTTAATATTTTGCCAAATCCTTTAGAGCCCTTGGCTCCCTTCTCCTCTTTCCACGTAGCATGTTCGATGCACTCTCTTCTTACTGAATGCATGAACCTTTTTGTTAGCTTCTCCTTGGCACTTTATCCACAAATATTAGCATGATTTTTGGTGCAAAAATAATCAAAGGAAATTCGAATGAATGGTTTTGAACTTAGGCAAAGGTTTAAATACCTTTTGCCTTCCAAATCTTGCACGTCGATGGTGTATTAAACTTGGATGTCGACGCATTTATAATATGCATAATTAATTTATAAATCATTTAAATTCTATTTAGAATTTAAATTTTATAAATTAACTTTGTAACCTTTGGCTTTATAAAAATTAAAGACTCCTTGGGGGTTAAATAAAAACTTTTTGTTGCTCATAATGATTTAATAAAAAGTCATTTTTCCACCATGGTTTTAATAAAAACCCTTTACCTTGCCTCACATGATATAAAAATAATATTATGATATATTTTCAATCAACCTCTCGCATTATTCCTTTTGACCTTTTGACATCAACTGTAGCTTATTCCTTGACATCAATGACAACTTCATTCCTTGACATCAATGACAACTTTATCTCAAAATTCCCAACAATTATACCCTTCTCAACATCATACCCTAGTATCATAATACATATTCTAAAGCCCAATTCTACAAATCCTTTATTATATCATGACTCAGGGGTCAACTATACCCCTCCACTTTTAACATATAACCAAACAATTTCATCTTTTATGACCCTACCTTTTCTCTCACAACCTCTTTTGACTTTACCTACTCCATTAGACCCTCCACTTGATGATTTTAAAAACATCAATGCCAAACTTGAACACCTTGAAAAGAGAGACTCTAAGTTTTAAGAGATTGAACATCAAATTGCTTCTCTTTAAGGGTCATCAAAATAAAAACATTCCTTTAATTTTTTTTTATAATGAACCATTAGATTCCACAATAGTCAATCATCCTTTTTCAAAGAACTTTGAAACTCCTAAGTTTCAAATATATAATGGAAAACAAGATCCCATTAATCACTTAAGATTATTCCAAATAGTGTGTAGTGACAATAACCATGATGAGAAATTACTTCTTAGGGTATTTCCTAAATGCCTTGATGGATTAGCTTTAGAATGGTATTTTCAAATACCATTTCATTCCATAATAAAATTCAAGGAGCTTATGAAAGCCTTTGTTAAATAATTTTTAGTTTACATAGAAGAAAAGGTCACCATAGATAATATATACCAACTCAAACAATCTAAGAGTGAACATTTCTCAGATTTATTTGCTAAATAGAGGGCCTTGGTAGGGATACTCCAATACATTCCTCCACCTAAGAATTTTTTTCACAACTTCATAATAAACCTTCATGAACACTCATCATATACTTTAGAAATGATAAACATAACTTATTTTGAAGAAGCCATAGACATGGCCAAGAGGGTAGAAGCCATCCTTATAAGATGAGGGAAACTTAGTTATAATAAAGAAGAAGAGAAATTCTCCAATAAATCTTAGTACAAAATAAAATATGTCATAGAATATAGTGTAACAGATTCCCATCAAAGCAACAATGTAAATGCAACTCAACATGCTCCTCAAATGTTAGTGGTTACCAAAACAAGACAAATCCAAATGATAATATACAAATACTAGAAAAAACCAAGACACCATGTTAAAAATTCTTCTTGATTCAAATTAGATATACCTACCACCTATATGACCTTGGGATACTACCAAAGAGTTACACAATTGGTACAAACATGATGAATATTATGATTATTACCACACAAAAGGACACATCACAAAAAAGTGCATCACTTTGAGAAACCTCATCCAATATATCATAGAAGAAGAAAATACAGTCTCCAACCAACAAGAAACTTCTAATAAAAACTTAGGAGTCTTTCAAAACCCCTTGCCAGCATAATATAAAAATTTCCAACTTTGTAGGTATCATTCATATGTCAAAATCATCTTACATAGTAACTAGACAACAAGCTAGAAATTAATCCTCTGAGAAACCACCCTTAGTCATCCCTTGTAATACTACAATAAATATCCCTAACAAATTTCCTTTAGTCCTCATGCTTCCTGAGAACACCTTACACTCTTTTGATCTTCAAAAACAATTGGAAAACATACCCGCAAAAATCTCCCTTCTAGAACTACTAAAGACGTCATCCACTCATAGGGAAATATTGATAAAACTTTTAAATGAGCAATAAGTATCCCAAGACATATTTCCTAATGACATCATAAAACATAGTAAGATTCATTAAGATAAATGGTGCCATATTAGCTTTTCATGAGATAGACACAACCCTTGAGACCATATCAAGGGATTCACTTATTTATATTATATCCCAAGTAGAGTATAAGCATATCAAGAGAGTCCTAGTAGACAATGGGTTAGCCTTAAATGTTTGGAATGTCAATTGTTTTATAAAAATTTGACTTAAGCATAAAATACTTGCAAAAATCAGGCCTTGTCATTAGAGCATTTGACAATGAAGAAAGAGGAGTGATAGGCACTATAACCTTACCTTTAAAAGTAGTCCCACACATTTTTAACACCATATTTTATGTTATATCATGTGATGTAACATATAACATGGTACTCAAAAGACCTTGGATACATACCATGAATGCATTACCATTTACCTTACATCAATGTTTAAAATATGAATATCAAGAAAGTATTATCCATATCCCTAGAGATATAGAGCCTTATGCCTTATGTAGCTTTTTAAATATTCAACAAAAAGAATTTAATATTTTCCCCTCACTTCAACCAACATTGGAATCCCCTTCAAGAGCTAAACAATTTAGGGATATTAGACGCCCCTCATCACTTTGAGTATGAATCACAAACCTTGATTGAATAAAAAATATACATCAACATTGGTACTAAAAAAAACCCTCAAATCCTTAAACTAGGTAAGGTATTATCCCAATACAATAAAGAAAAATACACAACCCTTTTAAAATATTTCTATGACATATTTGCTTGGACATATGACAATATGCTTGGGCTTGACCCCTCATTGGTAGTGAATCATCTTATTATACATCCAAATGATAAACCTATTAAGTAAAAACTAAGGAAAATGCATCAAGATCACTCTTTTAGTTAAATATGAGCTCCAAAAACTATTAGATGTTGGCTTTATAAAGGCCATAGATTATTTGGATTGGATCTCCAACATTGTGCCTATTTCCAATAAAGAAAGATCCATTCAAATTTACATATATTTTAGAGACATAAATATCACATTTACCAAATATGACTTCCCTTTACCATACATAGACATGATAGTAGACTTCACCGTAGGATCTGAAATATTATCTTTAATGGATGGGTTTTTAGATTACAATTAGATAAAATTTTCTCTTAAAGACTAATCCAAAATGACCTTCATAATCTCTTAGGGAACTTTCTGCTATCAAGTCATGCCTTTTGGCCTTAAAATGTAGGAGCAACATATCAAAGAGCCATGGCATATATCTTCCATGACCTTATGCATAACACTATAGAAGACAACATAGACGACCTCTTGGATTGCTCTAAGAAAAAAAAATTATATTCAAGATCTAAGATGTATCTTTAAAATATTACAAGAATACAAAGTTAGAATAAAATCCCAAAAGTGCATCTTTGGTGTAACATCAGGAAAGTAGCTAGGGTTTATCGTATCCCATCATGGAATTGAAGTAACCTGCTTGTTGTGGTGTAGTGATAAATGCCCTAGGTGCTGGTAGAGGCCGACCTAGGTTCCATTCCCTTTGTCTCCATCCTGCAGATATATGGTATAGTTAGGAATGTCCTATGTGCTGGTAGAGGCCGACAAGGCTCCATTCCTCCTATGCCCAACCTGTTGAAAGTGGCATCCCTAAAGGGGTGTTTTACACTATAAATTAGTTTTACTTAGGTGTTGTAGGTGAGTTGGAGAGGAGAGGTAAATCCTCCAAGGGAGGTCCCAGGTTCGAATCTCCACCCTACCAAAAAGCTAAATTGGGTACCCAAAATCCAATTGATAATGTTGGTGCGAGCAGGGCTGGGTGTGACCCTCGGGTGACTTTGATGGTGTAGAACCCCCTGTTCATGGTCTCTTAGACCAAGGCGGCCCTGCAAGGGATTTTTCGCTTAAAAAAAAAAAAATCATGGAATTGAAGTAGACCCTTCTAAAATTACAACAATAACAAACATGCCACCACTAACAAATTTGACTGAATTACATAGCCTCCAAGGTAAATTGTAATACATTCAAAGATTCATCTCATTATTAGCATAAAACTTTCAACTCTTCTCTAAATTACTTAAAAAAGACATAAAATTTGAATGAGATAATGAGTGTCAGATAGCTTTTGAAGCTTTAAAAACTTATCTCTTGACACCATCTATTTTAGTACCATCTAACCCAATCCAAACATAGTTGCTATATATAGTTGCTATTGATCATGTCCTTGGAGCTTTGTTAGCTCAATATGATGACCAACACTAAGAAAGGGCTATCTACTATATAAGTAGAACTTTGGTGAATTATAAAACTCGTTATACGCCATAAAAAAAGCTATATCTAGTAGTCATTTTAAACTCCCTTAAATTAAGACACTACATGCTTAGCCAAAAGACCTACATCATAGCAAGATTCAACCCCTTATGATACCTCATGTTGAAACCTTACTTATCAGGGAGGATAGCTAAATGGATCATAGACCTCGATGAATTTTATCTAGAGTTAGTTAGACAAAAGTCATTAAAGAGGTAAGTTATATCTTATCAACTTGCCAATGCACCCTTAGAGTCAAAAAATATCATAGACATAACCTTTCTTGATGGAGTAATTCTAGGTGTAGAAGCCCAAAATCCTAAATCCTAGATCTTATACTTGGATGAAGCTCCATTCATAAAAGGTATAGGAGTAGGAATAATTTCAGGCACACCATAATACCTTATACCACTATTCTATAGATTGTAATTTTCATGCACAAATAACACAACAAAATACAAGGTACTAATATTAGGTATTTGAGCACATTATAACTCCCTAATGGTATATAATGACTCATAATTTATGATTAACCAAGTCAACAATGTTTATCATACTAAAGATGATAAACTAAAGCTTTAAAAAGACATTATAGATAAACTAATAGCTTGTTTTGACAAAGTCAATATAGAAGTTATTCCATGATCTAGGAATCTCCATGTCTATGCTATGGCTACAACATCTCACATTCCCTTGGAACTAGAGGGTGAATAAGCCTCCATTATTATAAGATCAATAAAAGGACATTCAACATTAAAATCTTTCCTACAAAATTTGAACATCTACACCATTGAATCTACTTCATCATAAGAACCTTGGTATGAATACATCATTAAATTCCTTAAAGAAGGAACATTCTCTAAAGGATCCAATCACCAAAAATGTAAACACTTCAGACTAAAGGCTTACAAATATATCATCATTGGAGATATTTTATATCAACACTCTTTCAAGGGTATGCTCAAATGTGTAAATATAAAAGAAGCCCAAATAATCATCAAATAAACCATTATGGATCATGTGACAAACATTTTAGTGGGCTAGCCATTGCTATAAAATTCCTTAGGATGGTTTATTATTGACCATCCATGGAAAAACACACATATAGCTATGTTAGAAGATGTGACAAATATCAATGACATGATAATCATGTCCCCACTTCTTCTCAAGAATTACAACTAATAATATCACATTGGTTTTTCTGACATTATAGGAAAAATCAACTTTCAATCATCAAATGGTCATAAATTCATTATCACTGCCATCAAATACTTCACCAAGTTGGTCGAGGGCTTGCCTATATCCTCTACAATAGGGATTCAAGTTTACAAATTATTCACCAACTAAATCAGTAGTCATTACAAGATCTCTTTCATCCTAATTTTAGATAATTGGACACCGTTCAAAAACAAGGAAGTCATCAAAACCTACACAAATTACAAAATTCATAAAAAATGGTCAACAACATATTATCCTCAAGGAAATGGTCAAGTAGAATCTTCCAATAAAATATTAGTCAAAATCCTTAAGAAATTGACCAACAAAAATGGCCAAGATTACCATTTGCAACTGTATCTCGCCTTGTGGGCATATCGTACTAGTGTAAAAACTCCTATAAGAGTTACACCTTACACTTTAGTTTATGGCACATAAGCAATGTTTCCATTTGAACTTGAAATCCCCTCCCTCAAAGTCTTGTTGCAAGATTCCTCAGTTGGAGATGAGTACTACCTAGGTCATTTGCAACAATTAGAGCTTTTAGAAGAAAAGTGCATTAATGCCCTAGAACATCTAAGAATATACCATAACAAACTTTGGCATGCCTATCACAAGAAATTATGCCCAAGAGAATTTAGGATAGGGGATATAGTCCTTACAAAAAACCAAAAGAATACCAATGCCAAAGATAAAATCAAAGGAAAAAACAAGCACAACTAGCTAGAACATTTCATCATCATTACTAAATTTGGATCTAAATCCTACCACCTAGCCAGCTTATATGACAAAGAACAAAATAACTGATCAACATAATTCACCTCAAAAGGTATTACACCTAAACATTGCATGACTTGCTTGCTCATATGACTGATTGAATGATTGCTTGATTGTATAGTAGTCTAATATCTATATATATATATATATATATAATATAATATGCATCCAACAAAATATTACCTTATTTGCATGATTTCTTGGTTTTCTTGATCATATCATAGAGTCAAGAGGATTTGTGATAATGAAAATAACAACCCTATCCACTATAATGAGCACTTGCATTGCATTCACATAGGAAAACTCATGTTGAGCAATCTTCCTAGCCCAAAAATTTGCTTGTCTTTCTCCTCTTATAATACTTTCTTCTATCTCCCATTTTATTATCTATTAAATTTCTTCTCTTCTTATCCCTCTCTTGGATTAAATTATGTATGACATAATGATCCATGACCTTGATGACCTGGCCTCACCCATTTATTTTATTCCAATTTTGGGACACCCAACATTAGCAACATCAATTACTCTTGCTTCTCCTTTTCTTCTAACCTCCCATTTTTTCTTATATATCACTTCACTTCTTATCCTTTTCTTGGGTTAAGTGAAGTATGATGTGATCATTTGTGTCCCTAATGACTAGGCCTTACTTCTTTTTTTTGTCCCAATAATATCATCATATATTTTTAATACACATCACATTCTCACCACTTTATGTCAACTTTATTTCCAACAAATGTTTATTTTCCCCAATTCTCATGATTATTTAATAGGCCCTTTAGGGGCACTACTTCTTCTCTTCTAATGTACTACAATTTGATAATTCTTTGTAGGTATGCCAAGCAACAAAGAAGGATTATAATACCTTGGCATGGTTTATCAAATGTATCATGTCATCCATTCATCATATTCATCAAGTGTTTCTTATTTGGTGGACCACCCAAGCTAAGAAGTCTTATTGATCTGATATCTTATAGGCATACAATTAAGCCTTACCAGATACTAGATCAATAGAGTCCTCTTTTCCACTTGGTTTACCATATAAGCATGCAATCAAACACAAATTATAATACCATCAAAAAATTATTTCTCTAATAAACCATTCAGGCTGCAAGGCTATATCAATCCAATATCTTGTAGGCTTACAATTAATTGTAAGCTTTACTAATAACTATATTGATAGAGCTCTATTCCTTGCCTGGTTTATTAAACAAACATGAATCAAATATAAATCCTGACATCCACTGATAGAAAAAACATGGATTTAAGTTCCCATTAAGATGAGCATATATTCTTTATCCATTTGCATAATTTCTCATATTTCAGTTAATGGATAGATAAATTTCTCCATCATAATTGGCATAATAGGTGATATTTTTCTATCACAATAGTCCTAATTTTTCTTATATATTAGTGATGCCCTTGACTATTCACATCCTATATCTCACACATAATTTCTATGTACACGTTAGACAAGGGATGGGAAAAATTTATGACAACCAATGATGTACTAAGTAAATCAAGATATCATCATCTCATCCTCGTCCTCATCAATATTACAATATTATCGAACCATCTTACATATCACCAAGTGGAATTGAGTTTCTCATTTTGGTATTTTACATATGTATAAAATTTTATATGTGTTAGACAATGAAATAGGGATGGTGAATCCACTTTCTTATATACAAGACAATTTGAAAAAAAATCATTCCATCTCAAATCTTTTTTTCTTCCACCACCATAAAAAAATGCAACCTATCATATTATATGCCTCTAATAATCTGTAAGCATACCCGATAGTAAATTGCCTCAAAATTATATATCAATCTATGAATTTATAGGAATAAAAATAAACCAATTAGACAATTAGGCTTCATCAAAATATCCTCATTGATTTGTAGTACCTAAGGAAATATTAAGAATTAATGATCATCACTTTGCATACCCATAATAATTTATGAGTGCGTCAAGTAGTAGATCATTAAATATTAATATTTTGTAAATGTTTACAAATCAGCATGGGGATATTATCCTTGTATTCATGACAAATTTCTAAGCTTTATGCCATGCTAGCTTATGGTTCTTCAAGAAAATTTTGTTCCTTTTACCCATGTTTTGTGCATATAAAATTCTTTGTACACTGAAGAACACAAGCTTATACTAAGGGGAGGTGAACAGTATAAGAGCACTTTTTACTTTTCTTTTCAAATAAATATTATGGAGTGTATAGATAGCAATATCAATAGCAGTAATCAAAGTAATGCACAAAACACCATACACAATAGAGATACATATTTAACGTGGTTCACCAAAAAATGGCTACCTCCACGAAGAAAATATTTCTTTTAAATATTTCTCAAATGATCTCTTGGGAATCCTTCCTAATTACAATGTTTATGGACCTCTGTCCAAAGGATATGTTGATCCCCTAAATCTGATTTGTGGATCTCTATCCACAGGAGAACTCTTTCTCCTCTATTATGACTGGTGATCCCTTAGAAGACATTGCCTCCACTGCACTGATTTGTGGATATCTCTCCACTTGAAGACTCTTGTCCTCACTCAAAAGACCTATACTCAATGTCCTGGCTGATGGATATCTATCCACTGGAGAATTTGTCCTATCTAATCTATCACCTCCAAAGCTCTATCTCAATGTTGTACTAAACATAGTCCAATCGGTCTAGCATAGCTCTACTTAAATATTGCACTAAACACAGTCCAGTTGGTCTAGCACAAGTCCACTAAAATCTGCACTAAACACAATCTAGTCGGTCTAGCACAAATCTACTCAATATCTCTCTTTTGTTTGGCACAAACCTATCCTTAAATATGCACCCAACTCTGCTCTCAAATCTGTACTAAAAATAGTCTAGTTGGTCTAGCACAAATTTGTCTTCAATATCTGCCCTCAAGCCTTAAATCAAGGCTTGACTCAACTCTGCTCTAAATTCTTCTCAAAGACTTATCTCAAATCTGCTTTACAAGCTTCCACAAAAGCTCACACCAATCTATCCACAAGTCCTCTCTAAAACCTGCTCAAATCTGCTCTACAAGTCCTCTCTAGAACTTGTTCAAATTTGTTCAATAGGTCCACTTAGAACCTGTCCAAATATGCTCAATAGTTCCACATAGAACCTGCTCAAATTTGCTCAATGGGTCCACACAGAACCTGCTTAAATCTACTCAACAAGCTCATACAAAATTTATCTAAATCTGCTCAACAAGCTCACATAGAACTTGTCCAAATCTGCTCAAAAAGCTCACATATAACTTGTCCAAATATGCTCAACAAGCTCATATAGAACTTGTCCAATCTCATAGAAACATAAAGAGAATTGTTAGAGACTCAATATGTTCTTTACTCAATGCTCAATCACTTTATTAACTCAAATAAATATCATAGAAACATAAAGAGAATTGTTAGAGACTCAATATGTTCTATACTCAAAACTCAATCACTTTATCAACTCAATCTCATAGAAGCATAAATAGAATTGTTAGAGAATCAATATGTTCTATTCTCAAAACTCAATCACTTACTCAAATCAATCTCATAGAAGCATAAAGAGAATTGTTAGAGACTCAATATGTTCTATTATCAAAACTCAATCTCAAATAAATCAGAATATATAATAGTTTGTTTTATGGAATTTGAACAACCACTTCATACATCCACTTGACTAGGCTCAATCAACTCTACTCAACCAATCTCTTCAAGAAAAAACTCTTGCTCACAAACCCTAGTCCAATCATATAAACACCAACTCAAAATATTTCCAACAATGCTCAACAACAAATCTCACATAACAATGATACTCATGTTCTTTTCAAACTCAAGTCTAAGTCCTTTGCATAACAACTCACTTCAATAGCAATGCTAAGAAAAAAAATCATATAACAATTATACTCATGTTCTTTTCAAATCTAACTTAGGTTCTTCACATAACCAATGGCTTCAACAACAATTCTAATAAGACAAGGTTTTTAATCACAACTCTTAATTTAGAAAACCTTGAAGCATTAACTCAACAAATTTCAAAAAGGAAACCCTAATAAAATCCTTTTCACTCCAAACTTAATTTTCAATAAAGTCAATCAATCAACTCAACCAAGAAGGAATTTGCCCATACCTTTTGTTTGACAAGTAGTTGGTCTCACAAATATGCCACACTCACAATTACTTCTTTTCCAATATCAATAAGGGTTAGAGGATAATTTTCTTCAACAAAACATATCACAAATATAATTTCAAAATTACACCTTATCACTCCAACTTGATTAGTAATCAATATTCTCACAATAATCACAAAAACCCTTAATTAAAAATAACATACTACCCACAAAGTCTTAATATTCTAATATTCCACAATAAAAATTTAAGACTTTTAAAAATAAAAACTGAATTCTCCTTATAACTACTAAAGGTAATTTTCAACTACCACAACTTTATTACAAAGCAACCTTTCCAAACTCAATCACTAAACAACCTTATACCTCCAACTTAGGGATTTAATTAAAATTAAAATCAAAATATTACCTTTGTCTTTGGAGGGAATCGAACCCTCGATGTTGCCCCCTATGAGTGCCTTAACTATGGCCAAAGTCACCGCATGAGCCAAGCACTTGTTGATATTAACGAAGCACCATGTGCTTCTTAATCTCCACTCTCTCCTTCTGCCTTGGCAAAAGAATGTGTGTCGTAGGTGCTTCACTCAACACACCTCACAATGCACCCATCGTAATTCGAACATGAACTCCCTTTCAAGCCAGTGCTTTTGCACTTTCCAAAATTCCACTAGACCACGTTGTCTTATGTAACTTCAAAAATCGAATCTTCCTTCCTTCAAAACTTTTCTATCACATTTTTCGCATACACTCAGGAGCTCTTACTTTCGCAGGCCAATATTTTTACTTTTGAGCAAGGATCATAAATTTGAACTTTAGGCATAGTATTTATATGCTTTTTCCACTAATTTGAAAACATCGGCACTTTCCTTATTGTCTTCTATGACATCGACGGGGATCATAAAGGCTTTGAATGCCTTTGGTCTTAAACCCAACCTTTGGGTTTATTAAAATATCTTTACTTTATAAAACCCACTTTTGCCTTATAAAACATTATAATAATAATTATAAATATTTTATTTGGGTTTTCACCATGGCACATTTAATATTATAATAACCACTATTATAATATTATACCTTTGATAAAGTACCTTTAATATTTATTTATAAAATTTAAAATCACACTGAATTTAAATAATTTATAAAATAAAAATTATAACCCCTTTTTAACTTTTGTCTTTTGCACTATTTCACTTGATCTTTGGTCTTCTTCCTGGATATCAAATAACCATTTTATCCCCTTTATTTCCTGCTGAAATATTTGGTATTAATTATGACTTCATCTGGTGACATCAATGACAACTTTGACTTAGGGACTCAAAATATCCAACATACACATGCTAGGCAAAAGTGAAGGATTTCATATTTCCTCAGAGGTCCATATGATAGCATTATGCTCAACCCATAAATTTGTTGTTATATATCTCTCAAAAAGTCTTAAATCTATCCACATATCAAATATGGCTCCAATTTTCAGGTTCGTTCCACACATTTGTAAATATTTACATATGCGTTAGGCAAGGTACTTGTGGATTTGAATGCCCTATTTAATACATCAAACAATTACAAAATCTTCCATGTATATGACTAGAAGCATGATATAATGCACCCATAAAGCACACTTTCCTATCATATTCACCCCTACTACATACAATTATATTGTGAGTATGATAGTCAAGCAAATATGATTTTCTAAGTCACTACCATTGGCACCTTTGGCAATGCTCTTCTTACACAAATATTAATTCTTCACACATAAAATTCTAGTTCTTCACATAAATATAAATCTTTACATATGCATTAGGTAATTAAATTATAGACCCTTGTTACCCTCTCTCATACATCAAGAGATATAATATACTATTACTATGTGTAATAGGCTGAAATTGACCCATGTCAATTTACCCTAAGTTCAAAACATTCAAAACATTAATTAAAACTACTTTCTAACCTCTTGCCTCAATTTTCACATTTGTATCAAGTTTGTTTCTAACATCCTGATGATATCAGCTCTATTTGAATGATATCGGCCATTCAATACAATATCAAACTTTATTGTATGAAATCGAATGTCTGATTTTATCCAAAACAAAAAAAATGCCTATAACAACAAAAGGAAAAAATTATTCTAACACCCCTTTTTCATACCTAGACAATGACATGAACGTTACGGTATCAGATCATCTGATATCATCCAGAATGGGAGAAAATATAACTACCCTTATTTTTTAGCCCAACCCCCCTAACTTACATTTTCCTATTTAATCCAGGCACTCTCCCTAGATTCCCCCTAGACACTTAAGCATTTCTCACCCCCTCATTTCCTATTGCATTGTTGTCATCTCTCTATTTTTTGTAGGTTTATAGGTCCAGCATTACACATTGGCTAGTATGATATGATATCGAACATCTGATATCGCTTTACAACATTCGATATTGCCCTGCAACGTTTTATATTATTTGTAGAGCACTTGGGGGTAACTCTTGAGCATTGTTTGCAATTTTCTCACCTTATCTTTGTTTAATAGTGTTTGTATGTTGTTTATCATTCCATATGAGTTTATATTTCATGAATCATATTAGGTGTTCACTATCATAGCATTCCATTTTGTTATTTTAAATTTATAGCATAGATTCATATTGTTCTCATTCAAGTATTGCAAATAATGAGTTTTATATAGTCTAATCCATGCTTAATCAAATTATTGTTATGTTGTACAATTGTGTTTTTACATCAAACTATGAAATTGTAATTTTTTACTGTATCAGGTCATCCGATACCAGATCGAATCAGCTGATACTAGATCGAACATCCGATGTCACCCTGCAACGTCCGATATTATCTGCATCAAGCAAAAAGACTTCAAATCAACCATATGGATTGAGTAAGCTTTAAAATTTCTTTATTAATAAGCATTGCATCTATTTTATCTTCTATATTCTACTATGTGTTGTATTCATCTAAATAAAAATTGCATATAGTATAGGTTTAGTTGCATTTGGCCAAACTAGGTGAATGTGAGTGAATTAAAATGAATCCATCAAACAACTCCCAACCTAGGCATAGAAAATTCCATACAAATGCTTCCTGGTGAACCCACCCAATTCTTCGATAATCACTAAAGAAGGAACAACCTCAAGTGCCTCTCCTTTGAGGTGTAGACCCATCATTTTACCATTTCCCTTCGATGCATGGATCCATTAGCTTGAAGGAAATAAGTGTGAAAATTTTAGGACTACATTCTTTGGTGAACCTGATGTGAACTACATAAGCATCATTCTGATTCAAAAACATAAAACAAAAAACAAAAAAATCATCATTTAAAATTGTATGTTTTAGATTCATTACTTAGATGGTATATTCCAATATATAAATATTTGTAATTATAGACATTAGAACACTATTATCTACACAAGAAGTGTCTCTAGTAATTGAATGCTCTAGTATCCCATCTCAAGAAAAGTGGGCTAAATTTTAGAAAAGACTTGACATCATTAAAACCAACACACAAAGACAGTCAAATCAAGAGATTCAATATAGCTAGAATTTTAAGACCTGATAACTCTTCTCAATACTTTGATATCCAAATATCATGTGAGAGGTGGTTAGCTGATAAGAGAGCAAGCATATCTTCATCTGTTTACATTTTTGAGGATTATATTGAAAATGCCATAACTATACACCGATTTATTGCACACATAGAAGATCAAGAGATAGTTTTGGAAAATAAGAGAAGATATCATAGAACTCCTAGAGCAGTCCATTTTCATGAATATTATCACAAAATATGGTTTTATTCTCAAGATTCTGAGATTGATAGCATTACTATAGCTCACTTTTTCAAATTCCTAAAAGCAAACTTTTAATTTTAAGAAGAGCATTATATGACTCTTGAAGAAATTGAACCTATCAATGACATTTATAAAAAATTTCAAGAAGACTAAGCTTATTATCTAGAGTATTATAATTATTGTTTCTACTTTATTTTTCAAAAAAAAAACAAAAACAAAAAAAAAATAATATATATAGAAATATCTATAATATTTTATATAGTATATATATATATATATATATATATATAATATATATATATATATATATATATATATATATATATATATATATATATATATATATATATATATATATATATATATATATATATATATACCACTAAAAACAAAACACCCAAAGGCAAAATGCCTAGAATCCTAAGAAATGGTAAACAAATAGAATCTAGCTCGATAGAAGAGCCAGATCAAGAAAATCTTGATGATAAAATACATATTGAAGATGATAAACTCACGAAACAAGATGAGGATGACAATAAAGAAAGGGAAGAAGAAGAAGAAGATCCTACCAAGCCTACAATAGACCCTCAAGGCAATGTTAGTTTTAAATCTATACAACACTTTACTAAATTTCTAAAAAGTAATATAAATGATATTTATCAGGTGTTAAAGATAGAACATTTACTTCCAACAAGAGATTATTCAACGGAGGTAGCTATAGAATATGCTTTACAAATGCATGCAAATCCATTGACATACATGAGTAGAATAGAGGAAGATGATGATCAAGGTGGTCCATCTCAAACCATAAATCAAAACATGGGAAAACAATCTACTTCTATGCACACCAAACAAAAACAACACTTTTCTTCCCTTTTCTCTCAAGTTCTTAATCAAAAAGCATCCACATCACAAAAGGCTAAAAAAATATAAAATCAACAGATTATTTAGTAAAATGTGATTTCGTATAAAATTTACAATACTCTTCCCAAAAATACTCTACATAATAGTGTTTCTATTGGAAATCCTCACATAGTGACACAACCATATCATCAAATACACAATAGTATGATAACACAAAAATAATTTAGTGGGAAACCACAAGGACTTGAAGCCATAGTCAAATAATTAGCTTCATGCTTAGATCAAATAGATCCTTATCATCCCACATATAGTTATAGGGAGATGTGTAGTCAACCATTGGATCCCATTGTTGTTGCCCAACCTTATCCTAAATATTTCCCCATGCCAATTCTTCCAATATATAAAGAGACCAAAGATCCAATTGAACATCTTCGTATGTTTAGGACAACTTGTCATGATATTTCATATGATGATTTGTTGTTACTAAAGATGTTTCCTAAGAGCCTCAAAGGTATGACTTTGGAATGGTATTATCAATTACCAACCAATTCCTTAAGAAATTTTGAAGAAACTGCATAAATATTTGTTCATAAATTTGGTGCTTACATAGAAAGACATGTTACCATTAAAGACTTATATAATTTAAAACAAGGAAAAGATGAAAGTTTTACAGAATTCTTAGCTAGATGGAGACAACTTCTAGGAAAATTACACTTTGCTTTACCTCACAGAGAAATGTTAGAAATCTTCATCGATAACTTACAAGAGTAGTTATCTTATGAACTTGCCACTACTATAGTAACTTCTTTTGATCAAGCTATAGACCTAGCAATAAGGGTAGAATAAGCCCTTATTAGAGGAGGATAATTCAAGAAAAATGATGAAGATAAATCTTCCAAAAACCAATATAAAAATAAACAAGTGGTTGGTGATGGAGTTACTAATAGTAGAAACACTCCAAATATCAATATTGCCGAAGCCATAAAGAAATTTGTATTGAAGGTTCCTGATAAACCTCCATGAGAATTCACAAGATTGAACTAACCTTTAACCTAAAATTTACCCCAATTTTTGGAAGAAGGTTTGATACGATTTCCAGAAATATGACAACCAGACACCACATTACCTAGATATAGAGCTGATTTACATTGTAATGTTCATCGAGTGGATGGAAATTCAACCAAATCTTGCAAAATATTAAACCATGTGATACAAGATCTAATTTATAAAGGAGAAATGGAAGTAGAAAAGTTCCCTCCAAACAATAATCCTCTAAACAATTCTCAAAAGCAACAAACACAAAATGCTAATAAAACTTTAGACATTTTCTAACATCCTTTACCCAATCATGGTAAAGAAGTAGTGAATTAATTAGAACACCACAATATCCCTCCCAAAAATTGATATGTGAGAACCATTAGCAATTTATTACCGTATCAAAATCCATAAAACTCCTATGTGCCTACTCAATCTGCAATCACAATTAGGCCAATTCAATATTTTCAATTTTCATCTTCAAAATATACAAGAAGTAATTTAGAAAGTGAAACAAAAAATCAAATGGACATTATTTCTAATAATTCAAATAATTCTAAAAATTATTCAAAACCAATCCTTCCTATCATATGCTTATTAGTTCCAGAAGATCCATTTCCTAGAAGAATGACTACACATCCTTCCTCTCAATAAATACTTCCAATTGAACAGACAAAAACTACCAGATCTCATTTGGGTCACTCACAAAACAAAAATATTGTAGGTAATATTGGAACCATCACCAGACAAAAAGCTCATAATAAAAATTCTCAATCAAAAAATCAAACAACTAATCAAGATATGGGGATCTTACAAAATCCCTTACCCAATCATCAACAATAGGAAAATAATCAATTGTCATATCATAATGTGGGTCATCACAATGGTATTATTAGTTTAGTAGTAGAGACTACAAAAAAGCAAGTTCTTGCCCAACAAAATCATCTTGAAAAGCAGGAGATAAATTTTTAATCCAACCAATCTTCAAGACCTCTCTTAGATCTGAAGAATAATAAAAAAGAAGATACAAGCATAGAAAACCCATCTTTAGCGTTGAAGTCTCAACCTAAAGTCTCCTTCAATATTCAATAACAATGGGTCAATATTCCAACTAAGATATCTTTTTTTAAACTTTTTCTAACCTCTCCCATTCATAGGGAATATTTTTTCCTCATTCTCTCTTCCTTTATCATTACTACATTAAGTTCTCCATTCTTTTCCTCTTTATCATCATTGGCACTTTTTTTTGTCACCTTTTGTTCTTCATTCTCTCTTTCTTTATCATTATCACATCAAGTTCTCTATTCTTTTCCTCTTCATCACTTTTTATTCATCACCTTTCTTCATCTATATTTGATCATCATCCTTCATCACAACAATATCAAACATCAACGAATCAACTTCAATCACCTTCACCACAACCAAGTTATCCTTCAAAAAATCCTTTGATTTTGAAGCCACATTATAAAAGTTATGCATAAATAACTTTGTATAGTGTATATACAAAATTTTTGTATATATTATTGATTCCATCAAAAAAATAAAAATCAAAATAAAAAATATGAAAAATATCAAAAATATGTTAAATTATTGTTAAGTCATCATTCTGCATCATTGCTTGTTTTTTTCCAAAATCCAAGTTATATTTTATTATCTTTCAGATAAACTCAAAATTTATATTGAACCACTTAACTAATTCACATTTTTAGTAAATATTGATTTTGTCATTTTGATTATAAATCTCTCTTGAACCAAAATCACTATTACTTCATTAAATAAAATTTAGAGTTTTGGGAACTGGTATTGCTACTTTTTGAACCAAGAACACATTTTCACATATTAAAATGATTTTTGCAAATTCGAAAGATGATACTACATAGTAGTCTTAGCTCTTTAAGAAAAATGTTTCCCTTGCTATCCTATTATGCGCATGGTCTAGAATACTTAGAATTGGCAAAAGGACAAGATCCCTCCCTACCCGAATAAAATCCCTTGCTCTTTTTCTAATTTGAGCAAGTATCCCGAAAAAAATAAAAAGAAAAGAAAAAGAGAAAAGTAGTTTTACTAAAAAAAACAATAAAATCCTCTTGTTCACAAACAAAATGAACAAGAATCCCTACTCAAATAAATCAAAAGAAAATAAGGGGGTAATGAGCTTGAATCCTTGGAATTCCTCAGTCATTTGAAAGCCATGGGGTGATCCTCATTACAGGTTAGGTGGCATCAAGTTAGCTTGGCAATGGTGGTATCCTTATCCGTGGCGACATGTTTTTCAGATTAGCAACCTTATTTTGTATATAAAAATGTACACTTGTGGATTAGCTAGCTCTTGGTAGCTTGACTTACATAGTAGTTCAATACAATTGCATGCATAAAATCATGGTTAACGAATCTTTCACTTGCACACACATTGGTTCATAAAATCTAACTTGTATCATTACCTCAATCAAAATTGGTAAATCAAATTCACAAGTACACACATTTGATCCTTGAGAGATTTTGTATCATTATGAAAATCAATATGGATAATGAAATCACATGTCACACATTGGTTCTCGATAAATTTGACTTTATTCTTGAAATGATTTAAAATATTTCTTTGAATTTTTCTAGAAAACATCAGTTTGTAACCATTTGCATTAATCCCTATAAATCACTTCATTTTAGAAAATATAGTATATGTATTGCCTTCAAAATTTTCAACATGCAACATAATGATTTGTTTCAAATAAACATTGCATTTCAAATCACACATAATTATTTTATCATGCATTGCATTTTTGACTTCGCGATGATGGCATAATTCCTAGTAATAAATCTCACTTCAAAATTCATACTAGGAATTATATACCTAGTGCAAGTCATCCTTCACAAATTTTCATGCTTAAATTACTCTATATTTCTCACAAATACAATCTCTATCAACCTATTTCCCCAAATCAATTCCTCTTAAAGGGATCGTCATCCCTCTTTCATCATCACAAGTCTCAAGGTTACTCTTGAGATCAAAAATATTTTATTAGCAATACAAAACTCCCTCACAATAGGATACACTTCATTATCTAATGAGAATTGATATCCATGAATGATCATATAACAACACAACATACTTTGAGGTTCATTGCTATTCCATCAATTTCATCACTTTACAAAAACATCTTTTTTTCCAAAAACACTTTGCAAAATCAAATTATTTCAAGTTAAGCATGACCAAAAATATTCAAAAATTAAAGTATGATTACAAAAGAGTATGTAACATTACCATCATAAGCAAATGCAATCAATCATCCAATTAAATCATACAATGTCACATAAACAAAAGGATCAATATATATATATATATATCAAAATATAAGTACAAAATGAAGTCAAATGGTATGCCACAATCTCCAAAATTGGTATACTCAGTCACTAAGGGATATACCACAAAAATTGTCTCAATATATCATCCCTATACTCTCCTCGAGCCCCTAGATCTCTCAGCTCATCGTCCCTAGTAGGGGGTCACAATGGTCAAAACTGTAGCACCTCTGAAGTTTTCCTAGATGCAGAGTGAGACACTGATCTCAAGCAGCTTGGAGCTACAAAATCCTTGAAAATTGGTTTTCTCTGATCCGTAGGCACTTCCACAAAGTACAATTCTTGATAAAAAGTTGCCTACTAAATATCCTGAGCTACCTCACTCTCTAAACCGCTCCTCCCTGACTGAACTAACTGGGAAGATATCGGAATAGATACCCTAGCTCCCTGAGCCACTTGGGCCCATGCCTGTGCGAGCTCTACCTCTAAGGTCTGGATCCTGGTCTTCTAAATCATAATCTTCTCTCTCAGACCTACATTCTCTACCCATAGAGCTACCATCTCGCTACTCTCTCCTATATCTATGTCCACACCCTTCCCGAGTGAATTAGGTCTCACCTCCTACTGAGGTTTGCGATCCTTACCCTTACGCTCCCTACCCTCGTTCGCACCTCATCAACTCGATGTGTGACCTCAGACATTTTTCTCTCCAGAGCAAAATTTCAATAATAGTAAAATAAAAATGAGTTACGTTTTACCCTAATTCTTTCATTTTATTCACTTTTGCCCTAAATTTCAAAAAATTTGAGTTTTCCACCAAACATAGAATTTAGCATAAGAACTCAAAGGGGGTATCAAACCTAGTGTGGTTACAGTAAAACTTGAAACTTCAACAAATTTTGTAATAAATTTTTATTTTCTCGTAAAACATGTCACCTTTTCTTTTACACATTATTTTCAAAAATATGCTAAAGAGGGGGCAAAATGTAATAGGCTAAAATTGACCCATGTCAATTTACCCTAAGTTCAAAACATTCAAAAAAATAATTAAAACTGCTTTCTAACCTCCTACCTTGATTTTTGCACTTGTATCAAGTTTTTTTCTAACCTCCTGATGATATCGACTTTATTTGAATGATATCGATCGTTCGATATGATATCAAACTTTATTGTACAAAATTGGATGTTTTATTTCATCCAAAATAGAAAAATACCTAGAATAGCAAAAGGAAAAAATTTGTTCTAATGCCCCTTGTCCATACCTTGTTCAGAATGGGAGAAATCATAACTCCCCTTATTTTTTAGCCCAACCCCCCTAACTTACCTTTTTTTATTTAATACAGACACTCTCATTGGATTCCCCTTGGACCTTTAATCATTTCTTGCCCCTTCATTTCCCATTGCATTATCACTATCTCTCTATTTATTGTAGGTTTGCAGGTCTGGAGTTACGCATCGACTGGTATGATATGATATCGGACATCTGATATCGCTCTGGAACATATGATATCACCTTGCAATGTTCAATATCATCTCGAGAGCACTTGGGGGCAACTCCTAAGCATTGTTTGTAAATTTCTTACCTTATCTTTGTCTAATAGTGTTTGTATGTTGTTTATTATTCCATATGAGTTTAGATTTCATGCATCATATCAAGTGTTCACCATCATAGCATTCCATTTTGTTGTTTCACATTTATAGCATAGATTCATATTGTTCTCATTCAAGTATTGCAAATAATAAGTTTTATATAGTCTAATCCATGCTTAATCAAATTCTTGTTATGTTGTACAATCATGTTTTTGAATCAAACTATGAAAGTGTAGGTTTCTAACTATATCGGGTCATCTAATACCAGATCGTATCGACCGATACTAGATCAGACATCTGATATAACTCTATAATGTCTGATATAATCTAAATCAATAAAAAAGACTTCAAATTAGCCATCTAGATTGAGTAAGATTTAAAATTTATTTATTAATAAGCATTGCATCTATTTTATATTTTGTATTATGTTGTGTGTTGTATTCATCTAAATCAAAATTGCATATAGTATAGGTTTAGTTGCATTTCTAACCTAGGTGTGGAAACTTCCATAAAAATATTTCATGGTGAACCCACCCAATTTGTCGACAATCACTAAAGAAGGCACGACCTCAAGTGCCTCTCCTTTGAGTTGTAGACCCATCATTTTACCATTCCCCTTCGAGGCGCGGATCCATTATCCTGAAGAAGGAGCGCAAAAATTTTAGGACTACACTATGTCACACTCATCAACACACCTCCCCTCATAAATGATGACATTTCAATTAGGGGTAAGATGCTCCTAAAATTATATTATTCTCTCTAAAACACAACTTCAAGAAATAATTTACATTTGCTACTATACATATTCATATATTTTTCTTCCTATTTAGGGACACCTATCAGGATAAACATGCATAGTCATTTTTTTCATACATTTGCTTAGTAAAAATCCTTTGGATATGCCTCTCAAAGCATGCATAAAATCCTTTGGGTGTGCCTCTCAAAGCATGCATAAAATCCTTTGGGTATGGCTCTCAAAGTGTGCATAAATTCTTTGAGTATGCCTCTCAAAGCATGCATAAAATCCTTCGAGCATGCCTCTCAAAGCATACATAAAATCCTTCAAGTATGCCTCTCAAAGCGTGCATAAAATACTTTGGGTATGCCTCTCAAAGTGTGCATAAAATCCTTTGGGTATGCCTCTAAAAGTGTGCATAAAATCCTTTGGGTATGCCTCTCAAATTGTTCTTAAAATCCTTTGGGTATGCCTATCAAAGTGTGCATAAAATCCTTTAGGTAAACCTCTTAAAGCGTGCATAAAATCCTTTAGGTACACCTCTCAAAGCATGCATAAAATTCTTCAAGTATACCTCTCAAAGCATACATAAAATCCTTTGGGTACATCTCTCAAAGTGTGCATTACTAACTATCACTAACAACAATACATATATCTCGTACATATTACACGTACCTCATCATGTATTTGTTGAGCAAGGTGCAGCGACAATATTGTCATTGTTGTCAACATAGTTAGATAGATCGGTTGATACAGTGGACAGGAGTTCAGAGGTTATTTAGAGTATGTACAGTGAAGTTAAATGATTATGAGGATGTTTTTGATGGTTGGGTGAAGTTGTTATAGGTTATCCAAGAAGACCGAAGTGGCCCATATGCAAAAGATAAAAGAGAAGTGAAAAAGCAAAAGAAAAAAAGTGTCGTGATATCACGACATGTTGCATTTTTGTGGCCAAAAGAGAAGAGAAAATGCAAGAAGAAAAATTTTCGCGATATCGTGACATGTTGCATTTTTGCGGAAAAAAGAGAAGAGAAAATGCAAGGAGAAAAAGTGTCGCGATATCGCGACATGTTGCATTTTCGCGGTCAAAAGAGAAGAGAAAATTCAAGGAGAAAAAGTGTCACGATATCGCGACATGTATTTTCATGGGCCAAAGCTAAGAAAAAGAGCAAGGAGAAAAAGTGTCACGATATCATGACATGTATTTTCACGAGCCAAAGCTAAGAAAAAGAGCAAGGAGAAAAAGTGTCACGATATCGTGACATGTATTTTCGTGGGCCTAAGCAAAGAAAAAGAGCAAGAAGAAAAACTGTTGCGATATCGCGACATGTATTTTCATGGTCCAATGCAAAGAGAAAGACCAAGGAGAAAAAGTGTCACGATATCGTGACATGTAGCATTTCTGCAGTCCAATGCAAAGACAAAGAGAGAGAAAGAAAAAGTTTCGCGATATCGCAACATGTAGCATTTTTGCTGTCCGATGCAAAGAGAAAGAGAGAGAAAGAAAAAGTGTCATGATATCGTGACATGTAGCATTTTGCAATACGATGCAAATAGAAAGAGAGGGAAAGAAAAAGTGTCGCGATATCGTGACATGTCGTATTTTCATGACTCAAAAAGAGTAGGCAGGCAGAGAAAGAAAAATTTTCACAATATCACGACATGTCGCATTTTCGCGACTCAAGAAGGGCCTCAAAATAGAAATGAAAAGCCTTTTATTTTTTTGGAAACCAAAACACATGCATGCATAAGGGAAAATAAAATGAACAGTCATGAAGGAGAAAATGAACAGTCATCGAAAAATAAAATGAACAGACATGCAAAGAGAAAACGAACAAACATGCAAAGAGAAAACGAACGGTCATCGAAGGAGAAAACAAACAGTCATGACCGAGAAGACGAATAGTCATGGTAGGAGAATATGGTGTCAATTATTTGCATGTAACATGTTTGATGAAATGCCTACTCTATATATACAAAAGGAGTTACATAAATAAGGCGTTACAATTGACAAGTTGCGTATGAGAATATGAAAGGAGTTACAAGTAGAGTTACAAAGAGAAATAATGGTTATAAAAGGAGTGTTGCTTGGAGAATTTAAGCAAAGATTTTATTCGGTGAAGTGTGCGAGAGGAGCATGATAGGTGAGAGAGAGGAGAGTAATAGGTGCATGATAGGCGAGCGAGAAGGGTGTGTGTTGTGTGAATTGCGAGCGATGTTGAGTAAGCAATAGACCAGTCAGGGTCTTGTAAAAGTGAAGGTATTTATATGTCAATATTCTAGTTTCAAAATTGAAGTCCAAGTTGGTGCTTGGCATCAAGGGTTGGTGCTCCTTCCATTTGGTGCTAGTAAATCAGGGGTTGGTGCTCCTTTCTATTGGTGCAGATAAATCAGGGGTTGGTGCTCCTTCCAGTTGGTGCTGGTAAATCATGGGTTGGTGCTCCTTTCTATTGGTGTAGATAAATCAGGGGTTGGTGCTCCTTCTAGTTGGTGCTAGTAAATCAGGGGTTGGTGCTCCTTTTTGTTGGTACAGATAAATCAGGGGTTGGTGCTTCTTTCTGTTGGTGCAGATAAATTAGGGGTTGGTGCTCCTTTTTGTTGGTGCAGATAAATCAGGGGTTGGTGCTCCTTCCAGTTGGTGCTGGTAAATCAGGGGTTGGTTCTCCTTTCTGTTGGTGTAGATAAATCAGGGATTGGTGCTCCTTTATGTTGGTGTAGATAAATCAGGGGTTGGTGCTCCTTTATGCTGATGCAGATAAATCAGGGGTTGGTGCTCCTTCAAGTGGGTGCTGGTAAATTGATTGTAAAGTTGTTGCTTTGCAAAGGCTAGATTTAGATGGGAGTCCAAATAGTCAATTTTGAGGAGTAGCCAAATCGGTGAACCTCGGTACATATTGTGTTGTGTGATGCTCTCTTGTTATATTTTCTTTATTTGGTTTTAAGTTCTCATTGTTTTGGCTTTAAGAGTTTAAGATTTAAGTTTTAAAGAGCTACACTGATTCACCCCCCCTCTCAGTGTCATTGTGAGACTAACAATTGGTATTAGAGCTAGTTTCCATTGTCAGGCTAAATCAGCTAGGGTTGATCTTGGATTAGTATGCAATGGGTAAGAAGAATAGATCCTCCTCCAATAAGGCATCTTAGTCAGTTTCAGTTCCTGTGCAAGATAAAATTGAACTAGAAAATATAGGAGTGAATTCTGAAGTATATGATGAAAACCTTGAGGGTGAAGTATATCTAGAAGGTGAGCTGATCACTGCACTTGAAGAGTTGGGTATAGAAAGGAAAAATAACAAAATACTGTCTAAGAATTTGGAAGAATATGGGGATAATATTGAAGATATCTTCTTACAAATTCATAAAGCCATGAAAATAGAAGTAGCCTTGAAGTCACACGTGGATGATAAAGGCGATGTATGTAGCAAATGTGAAGTGGAATCTAACAAAGTTATTAATGGTCTAAAGCTATAAGTAGAAGAGTCTAAAAGGATTGAAGAAACTCTCAGGTCACAGATCAATGAGAAAGAGAGTGTTTTCTGCAAACAAGAAGAGGAGATTGTTTATTAAGGAAACAACTAGAAGAGGCCAATACAAATCTCAAATTTGAGAAGAGCACAAAGTTGCTAGATAAAATGGTAAGGCAAAAAAGAAGCCCCGTGTGTAAGCTTGGTATTGTATGTGAAGATGAACAACCTTCATCTTCTAAATCTGCAGAGAAGAATTCCATTGTTGAAGGCTCAAAGCAAGAAAAGCTTGAAGCTGAATCTTCAAAAGGAAGAAAATCTCAAAGGAGATATACAACAAAGCAACCACAACAAAAGAGGTTCTATCACTCTCACTTTATTCATAATAATGCTTTTAATGGCTATTGTTTTATATGCAACCATTATGGTCACAAGGCAATTTATTGTGGATTGAATAATAGATCAAAGAGTTATCTTTGGTAGAAATACATCTGTTATTCTAGTTGAACACCATGTGCAATGTTTTAAATGTAATGGTCATGGGCACATAGCAAGGTTTTGTCCAAGAAATTTTGTATCTAATCTAAGGCAAGACAGTAGATTTCATCAGACACAAAGAATGCAACACAGACAAGGAAGAAATCATGTGCATCAAAGAAAGGAAAATAATCATCCATCAAGGATGCACAAGAGACAACCACCCAGTAGAAATGTTTTTTCACCTTTGATGGATTATGCAGTAGAATGTTATAACTGTCATAAGTTTGGGCACATTGCAAGAAATTGTTGAAGTACATTTGCATCAAATCAGTTTTAGGGAAGAAAATTTCAACCAAATGAAATAAGACAAAATAGAAAATTTCTCAAAAAACATGCACAAGCTACTGAAAAAGAAAAGTCAAAACAAGAGCCCAAAACTATAATCAAACCAGAGTGGAGAAATAAATAAGAGAGGAAATTGTGTCTCCTTGGACTAAAGGATACTACTCCTCTATTGCACTAAGCAGCTCTAGGTAGCACATCCTCAGGGGGAGCAATATTAAAGTTTTATTTTAATGCTCCTATGTTGTTTGGTTATCTAAGGATGAAAGGCAAGTAGTTAGGGGGAGTTGTCGTATAGTTGTCAAAGTGTGTTTCAGTTCATGTAGTTGTTTATGGAGGTAATAAGAGAGCATTAATTTTCTCTAAAGAAGTAGCCATTATCAAAGAGATGTCGGAGTCAAAGCAAACAGTGGCACTAGCACCCAGTTGTTCAAGAGTGCCAAGTGGCACATGCAAGGCAGAGACGTTGAGAGAATAGCACCCATGTGGTGAAGCTCCAAGGAGGACAATATGTATATGCACCTAAGAAAGTCTTGTATTATTTGAGAAATGTGAGATATTTCCCGAGGAATCCCTTGATCGCAGCAAGGAGAAATGCTCCCTGGAATCGCGTGAAGAACATTCATCTAAGACATTGAGTAGCCCTGACATATGCCCTAGCAAGAAGCAGAATACCGAGTGTTGATGACTGCACACAGATTGATATTCCAATGCTAGATGTAATGGTCCACTGTCAATACCTGTGTAGATGATGAAAACATTCATGACAGCCACTAGAAACCAGAGACATTGAGCTACACAATAGATGCGAGGCAAAGTTGTTAGTCACGAAGGAGGTGGCAGTCAAAAGGTTGAAGAAATTACATGCAGGCTGCCTGGATAGCCGATCACTTTTGATTTGGGAGTAACTTTTATGCAGCTGAGAGTTACGTGTTGATCAAACTATACCAAATAAGTAAAAGCAAGGTACAAAAGGAATTATAATATGATGAGCAGAGATTAGAGTGCTTATCCAAGAAGACTTTATGAGAGAAAGAGTACCAGTGGAGGTGCATTCTATCTTGGAGATAGGTTGGTCGCATGGCACAGTAAGAAACAAGATTCGGTCTCCTTATCCACAGCAGAGGTAGAATATATTGTAGCAATAGCGTGTTGTACATAGGGGGAGCATTTGTGTATTTGTTTATCTTTTTGCTCATATTTATGATTTTTGCTAAGTGTAATAATTTTTTCTTGAGAATGTTGTGCATGGACTCAGGGGGAGTTTACAGTAGCCCTTTGGTATTATTGTCAAATGGGGAGAAGAGTTATAGGAAATTGCAGAAGAGTTACAAGAAATTGGAGAAGAGTTACAAGAAATTGCACGTGTTGCCAACAATTCCAATGGGGGAGATCGTTGAGCAAGGTGCAATGACGATATTGTCATTGTTGTCAACACAGTCAGATAGATCGGTTGATGCAGTGGATAGGAGTTTAGAGGATATTTAGAGTATGTAAAGTGAAGTTAAATGCTTATGAGGATGTTTTTGATGGTTGGGTGAAGTTGTTACAGGTTGTCCAAGAAGATCGAAGTGGCCCATATGCAAAAGATAAAAGAGAAGCGAAAAAGCGAAAGAAAAAAAGTGTCGTGATATCACGACATGTTGCATTTTCACAGCCAAAATAGAAGAGAAAATGCAAGAAGAAAACGTGTCACGATATCGCGACATGTTGCATTTTCGCAGCCAAAAGAGAAGAGAAAATGCAAGGAGAAAAGTGTCGTGATATCGCGACATGTTGCATTTTCGCGGCCAAAAGAGAAGAGAAAATGCAAGGAGAAAAAGTGTCGCGATATCGTGACATGTTGTATTTTTGTAGTCCAAAGCTAAGAAAAAGAGCAAGGAGAAAAAGTGTCGCGATATCGTGACATGTTGTATTTTCACGGGCCAAAGCTAAGAAAAAGAGCAAGGAGAAAAAGTGTCGCAATATTGCGACATGTTGTATTTTCGTGGGCCTAAGCAAAGAAAAAGAGCAAGGAGAAAAAGTGTCGCAATATCGCGACATTTTGTATTTTCACGGTCCGATGCAAAGAGAAATAACAAGGAGAAAAAGTGTCATGATATCGTGACATGTAGCATTTTTGTGGTCCGATGAAAAGAGAAAGAGAGAGAAAGAAAAAGTGTCGTGATATCATGACATGTAGCATTTTCATGGTCCGATGCAAAGAGAAAGAGAGAGAAAGAAAAAGTATCGTGATATCATGACATGTAGCATTTTCGTGGTTCGATGCAAAGAGAAATAGAGAGAAAGAAAAAGTGTCACGATATCACGACATGTCACATTTTTGTGACTTAAAAAGATCAGGTAGGCAGAGAAATAAAAAGTGTCACGATATCGTGACATGTCACATTTTTGCGACTCAAGAAGGGCCTCAAAATAGAAATGAAAAGCTTTTTATTTTTTTGGAAACATAAAACACATGCATGCATAAGGGAAAAGAAAATGAACAGTCATGAAGGAGAAAACGAACAGTCATCGAAAAAGAAAAAGAACAGACATGCAAAGAGAAAACGAACAGACATGCAAAGAGAAAATGAACAGTCATCAAAGAAGAAAATGAACAGTCATGATCAAGAAGACGAACAGTCATGGTAGGAGAATATGGTGTCAATTATTTGCATGTAACGTGTTTGATGAAATGCCTACTATATATATACAAAAGGAGTTACATAAAGAAGGTGTTACAATTGACAAGTGGCATATGAGAATATGAAAGGAGTTACAACTGGAGTTACAAAGATAAAGGATGGTTATAAAAGGAGTGTTGCTTGGAGAATTTAAGTGGGGATTTTATTCCGTGAAGTGCACGAGAGGAGCGCAAGAGGCGAGCGAGAGTTGCACGATAGGTGAGCGATAAGGGTGTGTGTTGTGTGAATTGCGGGCGATGTTGAGTAAGCAATAGACCGGTCAGGGTCTTGTAAAAGTGAAGGCATTTATATGTCAATCTTCTAGTTTCAGAATTGAAGTACAAGTTGGTGCTTGGCATCAGGGGTTGGTGCTCCTTCTAGTTGGTTTTGGTAAATCATGGGTTGGTGCTCCTTTCTGTTGGTGTAGATAAATCAGGGGTTGGTGCTGGTAAATCATGGGTTGGTGCTCCTTTCTGTTGGTGTAGATAAATCAGGGGTTGGTGCTCCTTCCAGTTGGTGCTGGTAAATCAAGGGTTGGTACTCCTTTCTGTTGGTGCAGATAAATCAAGGGTTGGTGCTCCTTTCTGTTGGTGCAGATAAATCAGGGGTTGGCGCTCCTTTCTATTGGTGCAGATAAATTAGGGGTTGGTACTCCTTCCATTTGGTGCTAGTAAATCAAGGGTTGGTGCTCCTTTCTATTGGTGCAGATAAATCATGGGTTGGTGCTCATTTTTTTTGGTGCAGATAAATCAGGGGTTGGTGCTCCTTTCTATTGGTGTAGATAAATCAGGGGTTGGTGCTCCTTTCTATTGGTGTAGATAAATCAGGGGTTGGTGCTCCTTCCAGTGGGTGCTAGTAAATTGATTGTAAAGTTGTTGCTTTGCAAAGGCTGGATTTGGATGGGAGTCCAAACAATAAATTTTTGAGGTGTAGCCAAGTTGGTGAACCTCGGTACATCTTTTTTTGTGTGATGCTCTCTTGTTATATTTGCTTTATTTGGTTTTAAGTTCTCATTGTTTCAACTTTAAGAGTTTAAAATTTAAGTTTTAAAGAACTACACTGATTCACCCCCCCTCTCAGTGTCATTGTGAGACTAAAAGTATTAAGTGCTTGTCTTGTATGTGACATCCTAGACCACCATTTAAGCATGATGAGATTCTAATTCTATTTCCCCCAACACTTGCCCACTATCATAGCTTCTAGACCACTACTTAGGAATGGAATCTCACAAGTGTTCTCTAGGCTCAAAGGATAATACTTGAAATAAATTTTGCAATAAGTGTTTATATTTTATTAGGTCTAGAGACCATCACTTATACAAACAAATTTAAATGAGTGCTTGTCTATTATCAAACTTTTAGTTCACCACTCAACAAAATAATTCTTGTCTTTCAAAATTTATCCATTATCTAGTCCTTTAGGCCATTGCTAAAGTAACACAAATGATTCTCCAAATACCTTCTATCTCATTAATAGTTATAACATCAAATATTGCCAATGAAATCAACAACTAAGCCAAAATCAGTAATATCAATCATAAAAATACAATCATGTTCAAAATCCAATATATAACATAATATCATAATTGCATACAATACCTCAAAATTAGACATACCTATAATATAGGTGTATGACAATGGAAAAATTAATAACTCAGCCCCTAAGCCAAAAAAGAGGATGTATTGCATGATAAAAATTGATGCACTCACTCCCAAAATCCCAACTCTAATAACTAGATCTTGTATCCCCATTGCTAGGTGTTGATGAAGGAGGTGGAGGTCTAAAACCAACTAATCTCTACAAATAGTGACTCATAGATGGAGTTCTTGATTTCATCCATGATGATGATGGTTATCACTACTCTAGAGGAATGATGAAGAACTAAATTTTCTAATAATATATATCTTTATTCCTCTCCCTCTCTAACTTTGCCTTAGACACTCATAGCTCCTCCCTCACCCTATCCAAATCCACCTACACCCTATCCATCTCCTCTTCCATACACTTCAATAATTGCTTTAATGGATCAACCATCATAGCCATAATACTTACATCTATCCCCTAGCCTACCATCAAAAGGGCCTTGTCTCTCTCTCTCTCTTATAATGTGATCCAAGGCAATCTATATCTTGACTAAGGCCTTGCTACAAGCTGACCATTCTTATGTCAATTGAGCTACCTCTTGTCAAGCTCTAGTTGCCTCCTCCTCCTGTGCAACCTCAACCACTTTCAACCTCTCCCTAATCTTGTGGAATCTCCTAATCAAACCCTCCACTTTTCTTGAGTAGCCTTTGTAATTGATCTACTAGTACCAGCTCCACTAAACACCCTTGGTACTATATGAACCATATCCAAAGGAAGGATATCCAATGGGACATCATTGACCCTAATATTACCATAACCTCCTCCCCTGGTTACCTACCTCACAACCATACTATATTTTCACTCCCCTAATTGCTACTATATATCCCTAAGAATCTTGGCCATCTCCTCCACCATCGTGTCTCACTCCATTGGAGTCTTTATCTATGTCAACCTAGCTGGGAAAAATCTATCATACCATAGCATGTATACCTCTATACCCTTGGGATCATCCATAATTAGATCTAATATCTCAAGCTCATCTACATTCGCCTCAATAAAATAATATGGATCCATAGGCTCAAACCATCTCTCACAAGTACCCTGTTGCACCCACATCTCTCCCAACTCAAGGTATCCCCTTCACTCCCCTCAACTAGCATTATACTTGATCATATCAGTATATCTCATAAACGCATCCTTTATCATATAACCAATGGATCCTACTCACCTGAGCCAACTCCTCACCATTATCTACCCATATATGCTAGCCCCTCCATGAGCACCAAGTAATTTATGTGATATTCAAGTCATCAATAACCTATTGAGCTTGTTCTAGAGTACATCGACTAGGCCTAACACTATCTACCCATTGATAAACCATAGTCTTCTCTACCCCATGTCTCCTACCCTCTATCATAAGCTATTTGATTGCTATATTATCCCAAGCCCACACCTTCAAGAGAGTGCATCATACTAGGATCTTGCTGCTTTGATATACCACTCGATACAATGTCTGGTATAGCCTAGCCCAAATAGCCATACCCCATACATATATAGTTTTGCAATCTCGTAAGCTAGATATAATCACCCACATATCCAAAACATAGTGTACCTACTGGTATTCATCATAAAATTCCTTGACACAATGGAGCATAGCAACACCATCAACCAATCTATGTGCCCTCCCTTATACGCATCATTAATGCATATACCTACGTCCATACCTATAAACCTCTCCTACCCCATCAAAAGCTCCTTATCAATATTATCATTCTTCCCAAGGTAGATTGGGACTCCCCAAATAGGAACTTTAAGGATGCACCAAACATCCTCAAGGATCACCATCATCTCCCTTGTAGGTAACCTGAAAGTATTGGTCAACATATACCACCTCTCTACCAATGTTGTCAAGAGTGGATGATCAAACTCCAACTTGTAAATATATGCAACATAGTCCAACATAGTAACCACCAACACTCCATAGTCATGATCATTTATACCTCTAGTTGTAATGTTAGCCATCACCTTCGATCACTACTCTTGGTTCACTAACTCCTCCATCCCCTATTATAATACACACCCAAACCTCATAAACATAATTCTAAGCAATTTTTATTACCTAAAAAAATTACCACATGTGGTAGAAATGCCACTAGTGAATTCACCACAAGTGATAAAAATACCACTAGTAAATTTGCTACAACCATTAAAAATGCAAAAAAATGACCCTAAATATTTTTTGTAGTCTTGGTTTGCAATCTTACCCGTAAAACCTTCTTCAAAGCTAGCACTATCCCTCAAACCATGTTTGCACAATGAGCGAGTCTCCAATTCTTTTCCATAAATATTTAGCCTTCTTCGAATGAGCTCTCCCAGTTTCTAAATATGCAAAGTGAAAATGATACTCATTTTCCCTCCCTTTTCTCTTTTAGCCAGCCATGTCCACCCTAACTTGCTTACTCTACCAAAAAAATTTCTCTACCAAAAAAATTTCTCCATTTTATCCAATCTTTCCATCCTATCAAGACTACTCCCCAAATAAAAATTTGATGACAAATATCGAGGGGGAACCCATGGGGCATATAGGCATATGAGACACACATTTTTAGATACAAATAAGGCATACATCACCAAATTCAAGGTATACATAAACAATGGCATTAAATGAAAAAAACAATCATAATTGTAATCATTTCTTCAACATAGCATTCCAAAACACTAGTAAGCATCACAATGTCAAAATTGGATTCCTACAACTTATTTTTGATGCAATTTCATAGAAATCACATCAAAACGAGGGGTAAAATATAAGCATCCAATTTTGACACACTATCAAAGCCAAAAATATAAAACATCAAAAAATAGTCAATCAACTCAACCCCAACAATTTGGGCACCATCCTCAATCCCTATAAAATTTACCACTCATTGTCAAAAATACTAGTGGTAAATTTGTAACCCACTGAAATTTTTGTAAAAGCTATATTATAGCCTCCCAACCAGTCAAACTAACCATTGGTCAAAATTGAGTGCTTATCTATTGGGTAAGTCAAGCAAATAAAATAGGGTATTGGACCAAGAGGATCATCTTGGAATGAGGAGGAGCATGTGCTAAGATTATATATCCTTTTAGCATCTATTTTTCTCCATTCTTCTCATCTTCATTTTAGCAATTTCCTCTCTTATTTTGGCCTTTCTAACTTGATTTTTCATTTGGTATTACTAATATTATTCCTCTTATCCATTGAGTATCTCTAACACTACTTTTTTGTAGCATTTTCATATTTATTTACATCCATTTTCTTCATTTGCAACAAGTTCTTTCTATTTTATAAGTAATTTCTCTTTCATTATAGCACACTAACATTATTTCCTCTTTTAATCCATGCATTTTAATCACTAATTTATTTAAAAATGTAGGTTATTATTTTCATATCATATAATTCATCTTCATTTGCAGGCTTAACCTCCATGTAGCTTAGTTTTTATGCTCATTTTTATCTCATTTACAAGTTCATATGCTTACCTCTTTTATTTTATTTCATGCTTACATGTTTCTTATCTTCCATGCATTCTAAATAAGTTCTTTATTTCATGCTTTCCATTTTGTATTAGCATTGCAAACTAGCTACATTTCCTTTCCATTTCCTCTCCATTTGCAAGTCCTCTTTGCTCCTTATCTTATATAAGAAATTATTGAGGTCTCTGCTATAGTTTTAATTTACAACAATGGTTCAAAACTCTGTTGTATCATATTCTTCATCCCTCTTTTACAAATTTTATAATATTTTCTCTTAATATTTTTTAAAATCATAGTCTATAGGCCTTAGGAATCTATCCCTCCATCTCCTTTTCTTCATTTCATACCAAATTGACCCAAGTAGCTTCAAATTTTGACCCAAAACTCAGTCAACCTCTGTCACAGGTCAAAATTACCACTACCTATAGCCATTGGTGAATTTGACTCTCTATAATTATATAGAGCAAAAATGCCACTAGCGAATTTGGCACTCTATGGTGAATTTGATAGGCATTGCATCCATCCCAAAAATGTTTAAAATAAAACATAAATTTGTTTTAATAGGGGGCCTGATCAGTGAAGAAAATATCCTATCACCTCTACATTTAGAAAGACCTACAAAATTAGAAAATCTTAATTTTTTAAAAGAATTTTTACGAGTTTCAAAAATGCCACCCTATTGTAAAAACGTTAGTGACAAATTTGATCAATCATTGGTTCAGGTAATTTTACCAATTCGCACCTCCCAACTTGCTATAATTTTATCATTTAAGTTTACATACCTCTATTTTTTGATAATTTGACTATTTTAAGCCACATTTACTTTAGAAATCAAAGGAACCTTATCATATATCCTTTATCTTCAAAAATGCATTTAGCAGGGTTATGCATAAGGGCTTGGCCCTAAAATGTATTTATAAAAATGGGGCGAATTAGTTTTCAAATCCAAAATTCTTTATAATTTCAAGGTGAAAAGGTCCTCTATTATTAGGGTTAATATTGGAGATTTAAAATTAAAATGGTCCAATTATTATAAAATTGGGGTTAATCTACCCATAAAAAAATTTACACCCAAAATTTTTGGGCTAATGGGCCCCAATAAAGGGTCCCCAATATTAGCCAATTCCAAATTTCAAAAATCCAAATCTTCATTAATTAACAATGATTAGCCACTATGCATAACCCTGGAATTTAGAAATAATTAGAAAATCATATAGTTTGTATCCTAGGCTAGCTTGCTTGTTGTATATTCCTTTGTTTCCCTTAAAAGAAAAACTTATTTAGCATAAATAACATTTGAAGCAAAAAAATATACTAGGCTAGCTCTTGTATTATTAAATTTTGTTTTTTTATACTTAGCAAGCATTTTAGATGATATTTACTTTAGGTTTGAATAAACTTGATCTCTTCAAGATTTGATAAAGAGTTAGATTAGCGATCCAAAACCTTAGGTTTTTGTTGAATAAAAATCATTAAACACCACACAAGCATAACATCAACATAACACACATAGTCACCTTGTTTTATACATGAGGTAGAGACTACTTGCGTTGAATATTCCCATATCTTGGGGGTCTCCTTTGGAAAGAGACCCTTAAATGAGGAAGTAGGGGTCCCAAAAGATCCTCCATGCATGTGTGAGTTTCCAAATATACAAAGAGCACCAATTAATTATGTGCTTCTCACTTCATGTTTCAACCTTGTAATAATTTTTATATAGTATTTGAGTGGATGGATTGCTTATGTTCTTTTTTGAAAATAGGTGTGAATTCCAACATACATATGGGACCTTAAGGGACTCATTTAATATAATAGTTTTCAATTCATATATCAGGTGGTACATATAAATACTTTAATAAGTTCTCTATCATCATCAAAAGAACATCCTACATACTTCTCCTTGCTTAAATTTCCAGAAATCTTAGGATCGCTAAATACATTGTACCATGTATATTCTTTAATATTATTCTTGAGTTGATTTTTGAGGTCTAAAGTTACCACTATTGCTACATAAGTGTTTATCCCTCTACTCAAGGTATAAGCAACCTTATTCTCCTTACTGTTATGTAGAATATTTTAAAATCATAATCATAAAGGAATTCCATCCATATATTATTAATATTAAGTGAAAGTAAACCTTAAACTTTAATGATCTAACTTTAATTTGAAACTTTTTTATAGCAGATATGCATCCATATTATTAAAGCATGAAAAATCATAGCTAATTAAAGTTGTAGTTTAGGATATCTCACTTCATAATCCTTGATTTCTTATGAATTATAAAAAAAATACATGTTCATATTGAAATAAAACACCCCCTAATCCTTCCTTGGAAGCACCAATGCATGAATCAAATGCTACCACCAGGATAGGTACACTAGTCAAAAATTGTCTTAGCTCTTGAGATGTTTTCTCACACTTGTCTATCCAAACAAATTTCTTGCCTTTTCTCTATAGAGATGTGATAGGATAGCTATTCTAGAAAAGATTTTAATAGGGTTATGCATAGCGCCGAATCTTCGCCATTGGGGAAAAAATTAGCATTTTCAAAAATTCAAATTTGTGAATTTGAGGGACCTGGACGTCGGTCATTTAGCCAAAAAAATTTGAAAAAAAAAATTTAGGTGTCGGTTCACCATGTGTTGATAAGTATCATGAATATTTTTAAAAATTTTCCAGCCATCTAGCCTAAATAGAGGACCCTTTTTGCCTTAAAGTTTTTAAATTTCTAAATTATCCTGCCCAATTAGCCAAGTATACCACTATATATAACTAACACCCCATCAATACTTTTTTATTTCTAGACCCTGTTTTATACTAGACGAATATCTCAACCCAGTTCTGCACTAGATCAGACACATTTTTGCACCAAACAAGATCGAAGACATTTTTGCACCAGATCGAAACTTATTTTTGCACCATATCAGACCCTGTTCTACATCCAGATGATATTCAGATCCTATTTTGTATCTGGATAGACTACTAGACCCTATTTTGCATCTAGATGATATTCGATCCTTATTCTACATCTAAATTGACTACTGGAACCTATTTTGCATCTGAACGATATCTGGATCCTATTCTACATCCAGACGATATCTGAATCTTGTTCTGCATCTAGAAGATATTCAGATCATGTTTTGCATCCAAATGAACTACCAGATCCTATTCTGCTTTTAGATGATATTCGGATCTTGTTCTGCATTCGAACGATATCCAGATCCTGTTCTACATTCGAACAATTTTTGGACCCTATTATGGATTCGAATGATATCCAAACCCTGTTCTACATTTGGATGGACTACCAGATATTGTTCTGCATCCAGATGATATCTAGATCTTGTTTTGCATAAAAATGATATCTAGACCCTATTCTGCATTCGAACGGACTATCGGACCCTGTTCTACATTCGGATAACATCTGAACCCTGTTCTACATTTGAACGAACTACCAGACCCTATTTTGCATCCGAATGATATCCAGACCCTATTTTGCATCCGAATGATATACAAACCCTATTTTGCATCCGAACGGAACACCAAACCTTTGTTCTGCACAAAG
The DNA here is from genome assembly GCA_028583015.1 of Wollemia nobilis. Taxonomy (NCBI): domain Eukaryota; kingdom Viridiplantae; phylum Streptophyta; class Pinopsida; order Araucariales; family Araucariaceae; genus Wollemia; species Wollemia nobilis. The sequence goes on from JAQPPZ010001870.1 coordinate 4,724,026, forward strand.
CCAATATCCAGACTCTATTTTGCATCCAACCAAACTATCAGATCCTGGACCTCCTGATGATGTAGTAGGGGGGGCGTTTCCTCCTACAACCCCCTTTGTGGAGTGGATCCAAGTGCAACTAAAAACAAGACCTCCAAATTAGAGAGAATCAAGCTCCACAACCAATACCATGTTTTGTACCTAGTTTGAGATTGGACATTTTTCTACACCTGGTTCAAGGTCGAACCATTTTTTGCATCATCCCATGGTTGGATCTTGTTTTCCACCTGGTCTAGCTAGAAATTTCAAATTCACCAATATTTTATAATTTTTTTTGAAAAAATAAGGTAATTCGCCATGTCCTCCTACATGAATTTGGTTGGGATTCGCCAAGGTTTTGCAATGGATTAGCCATTTTTTTACAAGTACCTTTTGGGTCCGACCCCTTATGCATAATCCTAGCTTTGAATAAATATTTAATATTATCCTACCAATCCCATAAAACTTTTAACTTTTAAAACATTGATAGGGGTTGGTTAATTTAAAATGACCTCAAATTATATTTTTTAGGAACCTTCCAATTAAAATTGAATAAGAATCTATTATGAAGGATATCTTCATAAGCCATGTCACAAAGAGTATCTCCTTCAATAAACTTTCCTGGAGTCACAATCAGCTTGGGATGAACTAGGGTTATAACATTACAAAATAAAATTATGGAGGGAGAAGGGGGTTGAAGAACACAAGCTTATACTGAGAGGGGGGTGAACAGTATAAGATAAAAATTTTACTTTTCTTTCCAAAGCAATAACTTCAAATATCATCAATTGCAATAATGAAACAATGCACAAATCACCACACACATAAGAGACACAGATTTAACGTGGTTCACCCAATATGGGCTACATCCATGAAGAAATATTGCTTATAAATTTCTCAACAAATTTTGTGGGCTCCAACCCATAAGAGACACCAATCCCCTATTACAATATTCATGGACACCAATCCATAGGAGACACCAATCCCCTCTCAATTTCGTGGACACCAATCCACAGGAGACACCAATCCCCTCTCAAGTTTGTGGACACCACTCCATAGGAGACACCAATCCCCTCTACTCTGGTTTTGTGGACACCACTCCACAAGAGACACCAATCCCCTCTGCTCTAGTTTTGTGGACACCACTCCACAGGAGACACCAATCCCCTCTACTCTGGTTTTGTGGACACCACTCCATAGGAGACACCAATCCCCTCTACTCTAGTTTTGTGGACACCACTCCATAGGAGACACCAATCCCCTCTTCTATGGTTTTGTGGACACCACTCCACAAGAGACACCAATCCCCTCTACTCTAGTTTTGTGGACACCACTCCATATGAGACACCAATCCCTCTACTCTAGTTTTGTGGACACCACTCCATAAGAGACACCAATCCACTCTACTCTGAATACTTCTAAGATCTACTCTCAAATCTCCTCATAATACTACTCATAACTCTGCTCAAATTATCTCCATAACCTACTCACAAATCCTACTCATAAATTTTCTCAAATTAGCTCTCAAATATGCTCACGGCATCAGCTCAAATCTACCCATAAAACCTACTCAAATATACTCACAAAACCTGCTCAAATTTGCTCATAAAAATCTATTCCCAAATATTGCATGCATACAATGCTCATCCATTCCCAAACCTTGCATACAAACAATGCTCATCTATTCCCAAATATTGCATAATGATGTCATCACGTTCTTCACCTATTCTTCAATGTGCTTTCCTCAACTAAAGCAATTCAAACATATTCTACCCAAAATTCTTTTATCTTCATGAACATATAGAGAATGATATGCACTAACAAATGCCCAATATGTTCTTCACATTCATTAAGTTTGTCACTTTCACATGTCTCACATTTATTACATCAAAAGGTAGCTTTAGTCTAGCACTTGATAACTGACCTGGTAATTGTTGATTTCCACCTTCACTTCAAAACCAATCATAGTGCACATATCTGTCATTTTCATCTACTCCCAAAATCAATCATGAACAATGCACAAATTTTTTCTCAAATCTGATCTATAACCCTTGCACATTTACTCCCAATTTCAATCAAAGATAATGCACAAATTTGCTCTAAAATATGATCTATAATCCTTGCACATTTATTTCCAATTTCAAGCAAAAATAATGCACATCCAATAATTCCTTATACCTCCCACTATATGACAAAATATTTTCCTCAAATTGATTAAGCCATTTTGATAAAGGAATTAAATCACCATACCTCTAAATCTGCCTCAATGATGATGATGAGCTTTTTGCATGAGCTTTCCAAACCTACCTTAACAAAATAATTTTCCTTTTGTTTGTGCCTTCAAAAATTGGTTAGCAATTCTCTTTTTCCTTTCTTGATTAAATATCAAATCATCCACTCAAAAACCCTTATAAAAAACATACACAATAAAGCTTAAAAATAACTCCTTATATCTCCCTTTTGAAACTCACAATATAAAGCTTTATTTAACAATAAGAACCCTTATTTCTCCTTTTGCAAAAATTAAATCACATTTATTATTTGCAAAAATTAATCACCACACTATACCTTATAACTCCCTATTCCAAAAATTAAATCACACTCCTATACCTTATAACTCCCTTTTATCATTTCCAAGATTAAATTGCAAAACTATACCTTATAGCTCCTCATATATCAAATTTAATAAAATAAAAATATAAATACCTCTCACTACCACCGATGGGATTCGATCCCTTAACCTTGAGAAGCCCAACGCCCTAACATGGGCCCTTTAACCGATTGTGCTATCGCAGTGCATGGAACCTCAAGGCGCAAAAATGATTTTATTACCTTCGCAACTTTGTCTTCAACAAAACGTCATCGAAGGGTTTCGACCCCTCAACCTCCTACCTAGCAGTGCTCCACGTGAGCTTGGTAACCAGTTGGGCTACCCCAATGGTTGAAACTAATGGGGCACGATATAAAATTTAAACTTATTTTTTGCTACTGCCAAAAATTCTCCACTCTCCTCCTTCGTCTTCTGCTCGCCACCACTCTGCTCGATCGATATGTTTTTGCAAACCTTAGCTTCATCAAAATTAATTTTAAAGCATATATTTATATGCTTTGTCCTTTGGTTCCCAACAAAGTCGGCTCAACCATTATGTGCTTTGTCCTTTGGCACCCAAACATTTGAATTTTTGAATTGTCAAATTTTTAATCTTTTGCAAGGAGGTCACCCAAGGTTTTAAATATTTAAAATTTTAAACTATTAAACTATATTTAAATCCTTTGATTTAAATATGAACCTCCTTAATATTTAAATATTATTTAAATATTAAAGCATCCTTGAAGATATCTGCCTTGCACTTAGTGATAACTCAATATTTCATCCTTGGAGATATTTTTGCCTTTGACATCAACATTTCATCCTTGAAGATATTTCTGCCTTTGACATCAATGACAACTCGATATTTCCAACAATCTCCCCCTTTGTCATTGATGGAAACCCTACAAAAAAATTTCTTTTACTGCAACTGGATTCACAATCTGCTCCCCCTGACAAGCTGCTCCCCCTCACTTAAATTCTCCCCCTTTGACATCAATGGCAAAGGGCTCCTTGGGGCTAAAATATAAGACACTAAACACAACCCCCTCACCACCTCCTTGTCTTGAGGTGATCAATTTTGAGATGGGAGTAAAGTTACTCCCAAATTACTATGCTCCTCTTCTTGTTTCATTTTCTTTCTCCAAACTTTGGAGATCATATCCTTTTGCACATTTTGACTATCCTTCTTCTTGCTTGACTTTGAGAGCTTAGGGAACACTGTTCTACACCATTTAGCTCTATGCCCAAAATTGTTGCAATTGTAACACATGATGTTGTAATCCTTGAAAAGTGCAAATGACTTGAAATTTCTTTTGGTGAAGCCATAATCATTCTTACCATGAACCCTGCAATGTACAACTTTATGACCAAAATGATTACATGAGAAACAATAACCCTGGAAGAAATATTCATCTTGCCTTGGAGGATATGGGTGCATGGTTCTTTCTTTGATTTTTCTATGATGGTCCCTGTTCCTTGATGGTGCATTATTTTCTTCCTCATTGATGCTTCCACTTTTCAACATTTCAGCATAGGTCTTGGGCTCTTCTTCAATCATTTTATTTGATGCTTCTATTTCTTTTGAGCTTGACTCCCCCTTTTGTTTCTCTTGACCTTCTTCAAAACCAAGTCCTATCTTCATAAATGGAGATCTTTGTGCTTTGATAATATCATCCAAGTTTTTTGAGCTTTTCCTAAACTGATATATCTTATCATTAAATTTTTTAAGTCCCTTCCTTAGAATGACAGCTTCATGTTCTAGTCTTTCACACTCTAGTTCTTTTGCCTTTAACTGCTCAGCCATACCTTCTTCAATTCTCCTTGCCTCTTCAACCTTTACTTTTAAGTCGGTGAGATCTTGTAGAAGCTTTGCCTTTGTTCTCTCATCCTCTTGTACTTGAGCCTTCAATATTGAGTTCTTCTTTCTAACCCTTTTCAACTCTTCAAGAGCAACAATGAGTTCCTCTTCTATGTCAACTGTGGCTTCCTCTTCATCTTTTGAATCTTCCTCTTCTTCTTGGTCTTCAACAACAGGAGCATCTTCATTCTCTTCTATGGCCAAAAATAAGATTTCTTCTCTTTCACTATCGAAGAGGCTTTCATCATTGTCACTGGAAGCATTGCTTGCTTCTTCAACATAAAAACTTTTCTTGTGTCTTTGAAAGATCTTCTTCTCATGCTTGTTTTGACCATGTCTATTTTTCTTTTCATGATAAAATCTTATTTCTTTATTTTTCTCATATTCCTTTTCTTCTTCACTACTACTACTTCTAGCTTGTGGAAAATTAGATGCATAATGACCAAAGTTACCACAATTAAAACATTTCACAGACTGCATACCTTTGTGTTTTCTTGGACCCTTTTTATTTCTTCGCACAAAGTTAGCTTCTTCTCCACTGCTTGATTCTTCACTTGATTCTGGTTCTTTATTCTTTGCCTTATTTGAAGCTTTGAATGTTGCTTCTCTTTTGGATGTTTGATCTTTTTCTATCCTCATCTCATAGGCTATGAGAATCCCATGTAGCTCATCCATGCTCAAAGTTTTGAGATCCTTCATTTCTTCAATTGCTGAAACCTTTGCATCAAATCTCATGGGAAGTGACCTCAATATTTTCTGAACAATCTTAGAGTCTTCAATACTTTCTCCAAGTCCATGAATGGTGTTGACAACCTCATCAACATGAAGTAGATACCTAGCAATATCTTCCTCATATTTCATCTTCAAGTCTTCAAACTTCCTCCTGTGGGTTTGAAGTTTTGCCATCTTAACCTTGTCATCTCCTTCATATGTTCTCTGTAACTTATCCCATATTTCTTTTGCTGAAGTGCATTGCATGACTTTCACAAAATCTGATTCACATAATCCACTTAAGATTGCATTCATTGCCCTGGCATTATTTTCATATGGTTTCTTACCATTTGCATCTATGGGAGGAGTTGTAGGTGTGTGAACCCATTCTCAATGGATTGCCATATATCATATCCATGTGCCATCAAATAAGTCTTCATCCTTATGCTCTAGAAAGCATAGTTAGTCCCATCAAACAATGGAGCTCTATTTGATGAAAACCCTTCTTGATGTGCCATTTGTGTTCCTGTAAGATCTTCCTTCAAGTTGTTAGGCTTTCACGAAGGAACCCACTCTGATACCAATTGAAGAACACAAGCTTATACTGAGAGGGGGGTGAACAATATAAGATAAAACTTTTACTTTTCTTTCCAAAGCAATAACTTCAAATATTATCAATTGCAATAATGAAACAATGCACAAATCACCACACACATAAGAGACATAGATTTAACGTGGTTCACCCAATATGGGCTACATCCATGAGAGAAATATTGCTTATAAATTTCTCAATAAATTTTGTGGGCACCAACCCACAGGAGACACCAATCCCCTATTACAATTTTCATGGACACCAATCCATAGGAGACACCAATCCCCTCTCAAGTTTATGGACACCAATCCACAGGAGACACCAATCCCCTCTCAAGTTCATGGACACCACTCCATAGGAGACACCAATCCCCTCAACTTTGGTTTGTGGACACCACTCCATAGGAGACACCAATCCCCTCTACTCTAGTTTTGTGGACACCACTCCACATGAGACACCAATCCCCTCTACTCTAGTTTTGTGGACACCACTCCACAGGAGACACCAATCCCCTCTACTCTAGTTTTGTGGACACCACTCCATAGGAGACACCAATCCCCTTTGCTTTGGTTTTGTGGACACCACTCCATAGGAGACACCAATCCCCTCTACTCTAGTTTTGTGGACACCACTCCACAAGAGACACCAATCCCCTCTACTCTAGTTTTGTGGACACCACTCCATAGGAGACACCAATCCCCTCTACTCTAGTTTTGTGGACACCACTCCATAGGAGACACCAATACCCTATGCTCTAGTTTTGTGGACACCACTCCATAGGAGACACCAATCCCATATACTCTAGTTTTTGGACACCAATCCATAGGAGACACAAATCTCCTCTACTCTAAATACTTCTCAAATCTTACTTCTCAAATACTGCTCATAATTCTTCTCACAACTCTGCTCACAATACTGCTCACAAATCTGCTCAAATCAGCTCCATAACCTGCTCACAAATCATGCTCACAATCTGCTCAAATTATATCTCAAATATACTCACAATATTTGCTCAAATATGCTCATAAAACCTACTCAAATCTGCTCACAAAACCTGCTCAAATCTTCTCCAAATTCTTAAATTCTCATCTATTCCCAAATATTGCATACAAACAATGCTCATCTATTCCCAAATCTTGCATACAAACAATGCTCATCTATTCCCAAATATTGTATAATAATGTCATCAAGTTCTTCACCTATTCTTCAATGTGCTTTCCTCAACTAAAGCAATTCAGACATATTCTACCCAAAATTATTTTATCTTCATGAACATATAGAGAATGATATGCACTAACAAATACCCAATATGTTCTTCACATTCATTAAGTCTATCACTTTCACATGTCTCACATTTATTACATCAAAAGGTAGCTTTAGTCTAGCACTTGATAACTGACCTGGTAATTGTTGATTTCCACCTTCACTTCAAAACCAATCATAGTGCACAAATCTATCCTTTTCATCTACTCCCAAAATCAATCATGAACAATGCACAAATTTGTTCTCAAATCTGATCTATAACCCTTGCACATTTACTCCCAATTTCAATCAAAGATAATGCACAAATGGAGATCTCTATGCTTTGATAATATCATCCAAGTTTTTTGAGATTTTCCTAAACTGATATATATTATCATTACATTTTGTAAGCCCCTTCATTAGAATGATAGCTTCATGTTCTAGTATTTCACACTCTAGTTATTTTACTTTTAACTGTTCAGCCATACCTTCTTCAATTCTCCTTGCCTCTTCAACCTTAACTTTTAAGTCGGTGAGATCTTGTAGAAGCTTTGCCTTTGTTCTCTCATCCTCTTGTACTTGAGCCTTCAATCTTGAGTTCTTCTTTCTAACCCTTTTCAACTCTTCAAGAGCAACAATGAGTTCCTCTTCTATGTCAACTGTGGCTTCCTCTTCATCTTTTGAATCTTCCTCTTCTTCTTGATCTTCAAAACAGAAGCATGTTCATTCTCTTCTATGGCCAAAAATAAGATTTCTTCTCTTTCACTATCGAAGAGGCTTTCATCACTGTCATTGGAAGCACTGCTTGCTTCTTCAACATAAAAACTTTTTCTTATGTCTTTAAAATATCTTCTTCTTATGCTTGTTTTGGCCATGTCTATTTTTCTTTTCATGATAAAATATTATTTCTTTATTTTTATCATATTCCTTTTCTTCTTCACTGCTACTACTTCTATCTTGTGGAAAAAATATGCATAATGACCAAAGTTACTATAATTAAAACATTTCACAAACTGCATACCTTTGTGTTTTATTGGACCCATTTTATTTCTTCTCACAAAGTTAGCTTCTTCTCCACTGCTTGATTCTTCACTTGATCCTGGTTCTTTATTCTTTGCCTTATTTGAAGCTTTGAATGTTTCTTCCCTTTTTTATGTTTAATATTTTTCTATCCTCATCTCATAGGCTATGAGAATCCCATGTAGCTCATCCATGCTCAAATTTTTGAGATCCTTCATTTCTTCAATTGTTGAAACCTTTTCATCAAATCTCATGGGAAGTGACCTCAATATTTTTTGAACAATATTAGAGTCTTCAATGCTTTCTCCAAGTCCAAAAATTGTGTTGACAACCTCATCAACACAAAGTATATACCTAGCAATATCTTCCTCATATTTCATCTTCAAGTCTTCAAACTTCCTCCTGTGGGTTTGAAGTTTTGCCATATTTACCTTGTCATCTCCTTCATATGTTCTCTATAACTTATCCCATATTTATTTTGCTGAAGTGCATTGCATGACATTGACAAAATCTGATTCACATAATCCACTTAATATTGCATTCATTGCCCTGGTATTATTTTCATATGGTTTCTTACCATTTGCATATGTGGGAGGAGTTGTAGGTGTTGTGAACCCATTCTCAATGGATTGCCATATATCATATCCATGTGTCCTAAAATAAGTCTTCATCCTTATGATCTAGAAAGTATAGTTAGTGCCATCAAACAATGGAGATCTATTTTATGAAAACCCTTTTGATGTGCCATTTGTGTTCCTATAATATCTTCGTTCAAGTTGTTAGGCTTTCATGAAGGAACCCGCTCTGATACCAATTGAAGAACACAAGCTTATATTTAGGGAGGTGAAAAATATAAGATAAAACTTTTACTTTTCTTTCCAAATCAATAAATTCAAATATCATCAATTGCAATAATGAAACAATGCACAAATTACCACACAAGAGACACAAATTTAACGTGGTTCACCCAATATGGGCTACATCCATGAAGAAATATTGCTTATAAATTTCTCAATAATTTTTGTGGGCTCCAACCCACAGGAGACACTAGTCTCCTATTAAAATTTTCACGGACACCAATCCATAGGAGACACCAATCCCCTCTCAATTTTGTGGACACCAATTCATAGGAGACACCAATCCCCTCTCAAGTTTGTGGACACCACTCCATAGGAGACACCAATCCCCTCAGCTCTGGTTTAGTGGAAACCACTCTATAGGAGACACCAATCCCCTCTACTCTATTTTTATGGACACCACTCCACATGAGATACCAATCCCCTCTACTCTGGTTTTATGGACACCACTCCACAGGAGACACCAATACCCTCTACCCTGGTTTTATGGACACCACTCCATAGGAGACACCAATCCTATTTGCTTTGGTTTTGTGTAAACCACTCCATAGGAGACACCAATATCCTCTACTCTAGTTTTGTGGACATCACTCTACAAGAGACACCAATCCCCTCTACTCTAGTTTTTTGGACACCACTCCATAGGAGACACCAATCCCCTCTACTTTAGTTTTATGGACACCATTCTATAGGAGACACAAATACCATATACTCTAGTTTTGTGGACACCACTTCATAGGAGACACAAATCGCCTCTACTCTAGTTTTGGGGACACCACTCCATAGGAGACACAAATCCCCTCTACTCTAAATACTTCTCAAATTTATTCTCGAATATGCTCATAATTCTTCTCACAACTCTACTCACAATGCTGCTCACAACTCTGCTCAAATCAGATCCATAACCTACTCACAAATCATGTTCACAACTCTGCTTAAATCATATCTCAAATCTACTCACAATATCTGCTCATAAAACCTGCTCAAATCTGCTCACAAAACCTGCTCAAATCTCCTCACAAAATTGCTTTTAAATCTTGCATGCATACAATGCTCATCTATTCCCAAATATTGCATACATACAATACTCATCTATTCCCAAATCTTGCATACATACAATGCTCATCTATTCCCAAATTTTGTATAATTATATCATCAAGTTCTTCACCTATTCTTTAATGTGTTTTCCTCAACTAAAGCAATTCAAACATATTCTACCTAGAATTATTTTATCTTCATGAATATATAGAGAATGATATGCACTAAAAAATACCCAATATGTTCTTCACATTCATTAGGTTTATCACTTTCACATGTCTCACATTTATTACATCAAATGATAGGTTTAGTCTAGCACTTGATAACTTACCTAGTAATTGCTAATTTCCACCTTCACTTCAAAACCAATCATAGTGTACATATCTATCCTTTTCATCTAAATCAATCATGAACAATGCACAAATTTTTTCTCAAATATGATCTATAACCCTTGCACATTTACTCACAATTTCAATCAAAGATAATGCACAAATGGAGATCTCTATGCTTTGATAATATCATCCAAGTTTTTTGAGCTTTTCCTAAACTGATATATCTTATCATTAAATTTTTTAAGTCCCTTCATTAGAATGATAGCTTCATGTTCTAGTCTTTCACACTCTAGTTATTTTACTTTTAACTGTTCAGCCATACCTTCTTCAGTTCTCCTTGCCTCTTCAACCTTAACTTTTAAGTCGGTGAGATCTTGTAGAAGCTTTGCCTTTGTTCTCTCATCCTCTTGTACTCGAGCCTTCAATCTTGAGTTCTTCTTTCTAAACCTTTTCAACTCTTCAAGAGCAACAATTAGTTCCTCTTCTATGTCAACTATGGCTTCCTCTTCATCTTTTGAATCTTCCTCTTCTTCTTGATCTTAAAAAACAGAAGCATGTTCATTCTCTTCTATGGCCAAAAATAAGATTTCTTCTCTTTCACTATCGAAGAGGCTTTCATCACTATCATTGGAAGCACTGCTTGCTTCTTCAACATAAAAACTTTTCTTATGTCTTTAAAATATCTTCTTCTTATGCTTGTTTTGGCCATGTCTATTTTTCTTTTCATGATAAAATTTTATTTCTTTATTTTTATAATATTCCTTTTCTTCTTCACTGCTACTACTTCTAGCTTGTGGAAAACAAGATGCATAATGACCAAAGCTACTATAATTAAAAAATTTCACAAACTGCATACCTTTGTGTTTTATTGGACCCTTTTTATTTCTTCTCACAAAGTTAGCTTCTTCTCCACTGCTTGATTCTTCACTTGATTCTGGTTCTTTATTCTTTGCCTTATTTGAAGCTTTGAATGTTTCTTCCCTTTTTATGTTTAATATTTTTCTATCCTCATCTCATAGGATATGAGAATCCCATGTAGCTCATCCATGCTCAAATTTTTGAGATCCTTCATTTCTTCAATTGTTGAAACATTTTCATCAAATCTCATGGGAAGTGACCTCAATATTTTTTGAACAATATTAGAGTCTTCAATGCTTTCTCCAAGTCCAAAAATTGTGTTGACAACCTCATCAACACAAAATATATACCTAGCAATATCTTCCTCATATTTCATCTTCAAGTCTTCACACTTCCTCCTGTGGTTTGAAGTTTTGCCATATTAACCTTGTCATCTCCTTCATATGTTCTCTATAACTTATCCCATATTTATTTTTCTGAAGTGCATTGCATGACTTTGACAAAATCTGATTCACATAATCCACTTAAGATTGCATTCATTGCCCTGGCATTATTTTCATATGGTTTCTTACCATTTGCATATGTGGGAGGAGTTGTAGGTGTTGTGAACCCATTCTAAATGGATTGCCATATATCATATCCATGTGTCCTAAAATAATTCTTCATCCTTATGATCTAGAAAGTATAGTTAGTGCCATCAAACAATGGAGATCTATTTTATGAAAACCCTTTTGATGTGCCATTTGTGTTCCTATAATATCTTCGTTCAAGTTGTTAGGCTTTCATGAAGGAACCCGCTCTGATACCAATTGAAGAACACAAGCTTATATTTAGGGAGGTGAAAAATATAAGATAAAACTTTTACTTTTCTTTCAAAATCAATAAATTCAAATATCATCAATTGCAATAATGAAACAATGCACAAATTACCACACAAGAGACACAAATTTAACGTGGTTCACCCAATATGGGCTACATCCATAAAGAAATATTGCTTATAAATTTCTCAATAATTTTTGTGGGCTCCAACCCACAGGAGACACTAATCTCCTATTAAAATTTTCACGGACACCAATCCATAGGAGACACCAATCCCCTCTCAATTTTGTGGACACCAATTCATAGGAGACACCAATCCCCTCTCAAGTTTGTGGACACCACTCCATAGGAGACACGAATCCCCTCAGCTCTGATTTGGTGGACACCACTCTATAGGAGACACCAATCCCCTCTAATCTATTTTTATGGACACCACTCCACATGAGATACCAATCCCCTCTACTCTGGTTTTATGGACACCACTCCACAGGAGACACCAATCCCCTCTACTCTGGTTTTATGGACACCACTCCATAGGAGACACCAATCCTATTTGCTTTTTTTTTGTGGAAACCACTCCATAGGAGACACCAATATCCTCTACTCTAGTTTTGTGGACATCACTCTACAAGAGACACCAATCCCCTCTACTCTAGTATTTTGGACACCACTCCACAGGAGACACCAATCCACTCTACTCTAGTTTTGTGGACACCATTCTATAGGAGACACCAATACCATATACTCTAGATTTTTGGACACCACTTCATAGGAGACACCAATCCCCTCTAATCTAGTTTTTTGGACACCACTCCATAGGAGACACAAATCCCCTCTACTCTAAATACTTCTCAAATTTATTCTCAAATATGCTCATAATTCTTCTCACAACTCTGCTCAAATCAGCTCCATAACCTACTCACAAATCATGTTCACAACTCTGCTTAAATCATATCTCAAATCTACTCACAATATCTGCTCAAATATGCTCATAAAACCTGCTCAAATCTGCTCACAAAGCCTGCTCAAATCTGTTCACGAAATTGCTTTTAAATCTTGCATGCATACAATGCTCATCTATTCCCAAATATTGCATACATACAATACTCATCTATTCCCAAATCTTGCATACATACAATGCTCATCTATTCCCAAATTTTGTATAATTATATCATCAAGTTCTTCACCTACTCTTTAATGTGTTTTCCTCAACTAAAGCAATTCAAACATATTCTACCTAGAATTATTTTATCTTCATGAATATTTAGAGAATGATATGCACTAAAAAATACCCAATATGTTCTTCACATTCATTAGGTTTATCACTTTCACATGTCTCACATTTATTACATCAAATGATAGGTTTAGTCTAGCACTTGATAACTTACCTAGTAATTGCTAATTTCCACCTTCACTTCAAAACCAATCATAGTGTACATATCTATCCTTTTCATCTAAATCAATCATGAACAATGCACAAATTTGTTCTCAAATCTGATCTATAACCCTTGCACATTTACTCACAATTTCAATCAAAGATAATGCACAAATGGAGATCTCTATTCTTTGATAATATCATCCAAGTTTTTTGAGCTTTTCCTAAACTGATATATCTTATCATTACATTTTGTAAGTCCCTTCATTAGAATAATAGCTTCATGTTCTAGTCTTTCACACTCTAGTTCTTTTACTTTTAACTGTTCAGCCATACCTTCTTCAGTTCTCCTTGCCTCTTCAACCTTAACTTTTAAGTCGGTGAGATCTTGTAGAAGCTTTGCCTTTGTTCTCTCATCCTCTTGTACTCGAGCCTTCAATCTTGAGTTCTTATTTCTAACCCTTTTCAACTCTTCAAGAGCAACAATGAGTTCTTCTTCTATGTCAACTGTGGCTTCCTCTTCATCTTTTGAATCTTCCTCTTCTTCTTGATCTTCAAAAATAGAAGCATGTTCATTCTCTTCTATGGCCAAAAATAAGATTTCTTCTCTTTCACTATCGAAGAGGCTTTCATCACTGTCATTGGAAGCACTGCTTGCTTCTTCAACATAAAAACTTTTCTTATGTATTTAAAATATCTTCTTCTCATGCTTGTTTTGGCCATGTCTATTTTTCTTTTCATGATAAAATATTATTTCTTTATTTTTATCATATTCCTTTTCTTCTTCACTGCTACTACTTCTAGCTTGTGGAAAACAAGATGCATAATGACCAAAGTTACTATAATTAAAACATTTCACAAACTGCATACCTTTGTGTTTTATTGTACCCTTTTTATTTCTCCTCACAAAGTTAGCTTCTTCTCCACTGCTTGATTCTTCACTTGATTCTGGTTCTTTATTCTTTGCCTTATTTGAAGCTTTGAATGTTTCTTCCCTTTTTTATGTTTAATATTTTTCTATCCTCATCTCATAGGATATGAGAATCCCATGTAGCTCATCCATGCTCAAATTTTTGAGATCCTTCATTTCTTCAATTGTTGAAACCTTTTCATCAAATCTCATGGGAAGTGACCTCAATATTTTTTGAACAATATTAGAGTCTTCAATGCTTTCTCCAAGTCCAAAAATTGTGTTGACAACCTCATCAACACAAAGTATATACCTAGCAATATCTTCCTCATATTTCATCTTCAAGTCTTCAAAATTCCTCCTATGGCTTTGAAGTTTTGCCATATTAACCTTGTCATATCCTTCATATGTTCTCTATAACTTATCCCATATTTATTTTGCTGAAGTGCATTGCATGACTTTGACAAAATTTGATTCACATAATCCACTTAAGATTGCATTCATTGCCCTGGCATTATTTTCATATGGTTTCTTACCATTTGCATATGTGGGAGGAGTTGTAGGTGTTGTGAACCCATTCTCAATGGATTGCCATATATCATATCCATGTGTCCTAAAATAAGTCTTCATCCTTATGATCTAGAAAGTATAGTTAGTGCCATCAAACAATGGAGATCTATTTTATGAAAACCCTTTTGATGTGCCATTTGTGTTCCTATAATATCTTCGTTCAAGTTGTTAGGCTTTCATGAAGGAACCCGCTCTGATACCAATTGAAGAACATAAGCTTATATTTAGGGGAGTGAAAAATATAAGATAAAACTTTTACTTTTATTTCCAAAACAATAAATTCAAATATCATCAATTGCAATAATGAAACAATGCACAAATTACCACACAAGAGACACAAATTTAACGTGGTTCACCCAATATGGGCTACATCCATGAAGAAATATTGCTTATAAATTTCTCAATAATTTTTGTGGGCTCCAACCCATAGGAGACACTAATCTTCTATTAAAATTTTCATGGACACCAATCCATAGGAGACACCAATCCCCTCTCAATTTTGTGGACACCAATTCATAGGAGACACCAATCCCCTCTCAATTTTGTGGACACCACTCCATAGGAGACACCAATATCCTCAGCTTTGTTTTGGTGGACACCACTCTATAGGAGACACCAATCCCCTCTACTCTATTTTTATGGACACCACTCCACATGAGATACCAATCCCCTCTACTCTGGTTTTATGGACACCACTCCACAGGAGACACCAATCCCCTCTACTCTGGTTTTATGGACACCACTCCATAGAAGACACCAATCCTATTTGCTTTGGTTTTGTGAAAACCACTCCATAGGAGACACCAATATCCTCTACTCTAGTTTTGTGGACATCACTCTACAAGAGACACCAATCCCCTCTGCTCTAGTTTTTTGGACACCACTCCATAGGAGACACCAATCCCCTCTACTCTAGTTTTGTGGACACCATTCTATAGGAG
The DNA here is from genome assembly GCA_028583015.1 of Wollemia nobilis. NCBI lineage: Eukaryota > Viridiplantae > Streptophyta > Pinopsida > Araucariales > Araucariaceae > Wollemia > Wollemia nobilis. The sequence goes on from JAQPPZ010001870.1 coordinate 4,739,757, forward strand.
ACACCAATACCATATGCTCTAGTTTTGTGGACACCACTTCATAGGAGACACCAATCCCCTCTACTCTAGTTTTGGGGACACCACTCCATAGGAGACACAAATCTCCTCTACTCTAAATACTTCTCAAATTTATTCTCAAATATGCTCATAATTCTTCTCACAACTCTGCTCACAATGCTGCTCACAACTCTGCTCAAATCAGCTCCATAACCTACTCACAAATCATGTTCACAACTCTGCTTAAATCATATCTCAAATCTACTCACAATATTTGCTCAAATATGCTCATAAAACCTGCTCAAATCTGCTCACAAAACCTGCTCAAAGCTGCTCACAAAATTGCTTTTAAATCTTGCATGCATACAATGCTCATCTATTCCCAAATATTGCATACATACAATACTCATCTATTCCCAAATCTTGCATACATACAATGCTCATCTATTCCCAAATTTTGTATAATTATATCATCAAGTTCTTCACCTATTCTTTAATGTGTTTTCCTCAACTAAAGCAATTCAAACATATTCTACCTAGAATTATCTTATCTTCATGAATATATAGAGAATGATATGCACTAAAAAATACCCAATATGTTCTTCACATTCATTAGGTTTATCACTTTCACATGTCTCACATTTATTACATCAAATGATAGGTTTAGTCTAGCACTTGATAACTTACCTAGTAATTGCTAATTTCCACCTTCACTTCAAAACCAATCATAGTGTACATATCTATCCTTTTCATCTAAATCAATCATGAACAATGCACAAATTTGTTCTCAAATCTGATCTATAACCCTTGCACATTTACTCACAATTTCAATCAAAGATAATGCACAAATGGAGATCTCTATGCTTTGATAATATCATCCAAGTTTTTTGAGCTTTTCCTAAACCGATATATCTTATCATTAAATTTTGTAAGTCCCTTCATTAGAATGATAGCTTCATGTTCTAGTCTTTCACACTCTAGTTCTTTTACTTTTAACTGTTCAGCCATACCTTCTTCAGTTCTCCTTGCCTCTTCAACCTTAACTTTTAAGTCAGTGAGATCTTGTAGAAGCCTTTGTTCTCTCATCTTCTTGTACTCGAGCCTTCAATCTTGAGTTCTTCTTTCTAACCCTTTTCAACTCTTCAAGAGCAACAATGAGTTCCTCTTCTATGTCAACTATGGCTTCCTCTTCATCTTTTGAATCTTCCTCTTCTTCTTGATCTTCAAAAACAGAAGCATGTTCATTCTCTTCTATGGCCAAAAATAAGATTTCTTCTCTTTCACTATCGAAGAGGCTTTCATCACTGTCATTGGAAGCACTGCTTGCTTCTTCAACATAAAAACTTTTCTTATGTCTTTAAAATATCTTCTTATCATGCTTGTTTTGGCCATGTCTATTTTTCTTTTCATGATAAAATATTATTTCTTTATTTTTATCATATTCCTTTTCTTCTTCACTGCTATTACTTCTAGCTTGTGGAAAACAAGATGCATAATGACCAAAGTTACTATAATTAAAAAATTTCACAAACTACATACCTTTGTGTTTTATTGTACCCATTTTATTTCTTCTCACAAAGTTAGCTTCTTCTCCACTGCTTGATTCTTCACTTGATTCTGGTCTTTATTCTTTGCCTTATTTGAAGCTTTGAATGTTTCTTCCTTTTTTTATGTTTAATATTTTTCTATCCTCATCTCATAGGCTATGAGAATCCCATGTAGCTCATCCATGCTCAAATTTTTGAGATCCTTCATTTCTTCAATTGTTGAAACCATTTCATCAAATCTCATGGGAAGTGACCTCAATATTTTTTGAACAATATTAGAGTCTTCAATTCTTTCTCCAAGTCCAAAAATTGTGTTGACAACCTCATCAACACAAAGTATATACCTAGCAATATCTTCCTCATATTTCATCTTCAAGTCTTCAAACTTCCTCCTGTGGGTTTGAAGTTTTGCCATATTAACCTTGTCATCTCCTTCATATGTTCTCTATAACTTATCCCATATTTATTTTGCTGAAGTGCATTGCATGACTTTGACAAAATCTGATTCACATAATCCACTTAAGATTGCATTCATTGCCCTGGAATTATTTTCATATGGTTTCTTACCATTTGCATATGTGGGAGGAGTTGTAGGTGTTGTGAACCCATTCTCAATGGATTGCCATATATCATATCCATGTGTTCTAAAATAAGTCTTCATCCTTATGATCTAGAAAGTATAGTTAGTGCCATCAAACAATGGAGATCTATTTTATGAAAACCCTTTTGATGTGCCATTTGTGTTCCTGTAATATCTTCGTTCAAGTTGTTAGGATTTCATGAAGGAACCCGATCTGATACCAATTGAAGAACACAAGCTTATATTTAGGGGGGTGAAAAATATAAGATAAAACTTTTACTCTTATTTCCAAATCAATAAATTCAAATATCATCAATTGCAATAATGAAACAATGCACAAATTACCACACAAGAGACACAAATTTAACGTGGTTCACCCAATATGGGCTACATCCATGAAGAAATATTGCTTATAAATTTCTCAATAATTTTTGTGGGCTCCAACCCATAGGAGACACTAATCTCATATTAAAATTTTCACGGACACCAATCCCCTCTCAATTTTGTGGACACTAATTCATAGGAGACACCAATCCCCTCTCAAGTTTGTGGACACCACTCCATAGGAGACACTAATACCCTCAGCTCTGGTTTGGTGGACACCACTCTATAGGAGACACCAATCCCCTCTACTCTATTTTTATGGACACCACTCCACATGAGATACCAATCCCATCTACTCTGGTTTTATGGACACCACTCCACAGGAGACACCAATCCCCTCTACTCTGGTTTTATGGACACCACTCCATAGGAGACACCAATCCTATTTGCTTTGGTTTTGTGGAAACCACTCCATAGAATGATAGCTTCATGTTCTTATCTTATCATTAAATTTTGTAAGTCGCTTCATTAGAATGGTAGCTTCATGTTCTAGTCTTTCACACTCTAGTTTTCACTTTTAACTGTTCAGCCATACCTTCTTCAGTTCTCCTTGCCTCTTCAACCTTAACTTTTAAGTCAGTGAGATCTTGTAGAAGCTTTGCCTTTGTTCTCTCATCCTCTTGTACTCGAGCCTTCAATCTTGAGTTCTTCTTTCTAACCCTTTTCAACTCTTCAAGAGCAACAATGAGTTCCTCTTCTATGTCAACCGTGGCTTCCTCTTCATATTTTTGAATCTTCCTCTTCTTCTTGATCTTCAAAAACAGAAGCATGTTCATTCTCTTCTATGGCAAAAAATAAGATTTCTTCTCTTTCACTATCGAAGAGGCTTTCATCACTGTCATTGGAAGCACTGCTTGCTTATTCAATATAAAAACTTTTCTTATGTCTTTAAAATATCTTCTTCTCATGCTTGTTTTGGCCATGTCTATTTTTATTTTCATGATAAAATATTATTTCTTTATTTTTATCATATTCCTTTTCTTCTTCACTGCTACTACTTCTAGCTTGTGGAAAACAAGATGCATAATGACCAGAGTTACTATAATTAAAACATTTCACAAACTGCATACCTTTGTGTTTTATTGGACCCTTTTTATTTCTTCTCACAAAGTTAGATTCTTCTCCACTGCTTGATTCTTCACTTGATTCTGGTTCTTTATTCTTTGCCTTATTTGAAGCTTTGAATGTTTCTTCCCTTTTTATGTTTAATATTTTTCTATCCTCATCTCATAGGATATGAGAATCCCATGTAGCTCATCCATGCTCAAATTTTTGAGATCCTTCATTTCTTCAATTGTTGAAACATTTTCATCAAATCTCATGGGAAGTGACCTCAATATTTTTTGAACAATATTAGAGTCTTCAATGCTTTCTCCAAGTCCAAAAATTGTGTTGACAACCTCATCAACACAAAGTATATACCTAGTAATATCTTCCTCATATTTCATCTTCAAGTCTTCAAAATTCCTCCTGTGGGTTTGAAGTTTTGCCATATTAACCTTGTCATCTCCTTCATATGTTCTCTATAACTTATCCCATATTTATTTTGCTGAAGTGCATTGCATGACTTTGACAAAATCTGATTCACATAATCCACTTAAGATTGCATTCATTGCCCTGGCATTATTTTCATATGGTTTCTTACCATTTGCATATGTGGTAGGAGTTGTAGGTGTTGTGAACCCATTCTCAATGGATTGCCATAAATCATATCCATGTGTCCTAAAATAATTCTTCTTCCTTATGATCTAGAAAGTATAGTTAGTGCCATCAAACAATGGAGATCTATTTTATGAAAACCCTTTTGATGTGCCATTTGTGTTCCTATAATATATTCGTTCAAGTTGTTAGGCTTTCATGAAGGAACCCGCTCTGATACGAATTGAAGAACACAAGCTTATATTTAGGGAGGTGAAAAATATAAGATAAAACTTTTACTTTTCTTTCAAAATCAATAAATTCAAATATCATCAATTGCAATAATGAAACAATGCACAAATTACCACACAAGAGACACAAATTTAACGTGGTTCACCCAATATGGGCTACATCCATGAAGAAATATTGCTTATAAATTTCTCAATAATTTTTGTGGGCTCCAACCCACAGGAGACACTAATATCCTATTAAAATTTTCATGAACACCAATCCATAGTAGACACCAATCCCATCTCAATTTTGTGGACACCAATTCATAGGAGACACCAATCCCCTCTCAAGTTTGTGGACACCACTCCATAGGAGACACCAATCCCCTCAGCTCTGGTTTAGTGGACACCACTCTATAGGAGACACCAATCCCCTCTACTTTATTTTTATTGACACCACTCCACATGAGATACCAATCCCCTCTACTATGGTTTTATGGACACCACTCCACAAGAGACACCAATCCCCTCTACTCTGGTTTTATGGACACCACTCCATAGGAGACACCAATCCTATTTGCTTTGGATTTGTGGAAACCACTCCATAGGAGAAACCAATATCCTCTACTCTAGTTTTGTGGACATCACTCTACAAGAGACACCAATCCCCTCTACTCTAGTTTTTTGGACACCACTCCACAGGAGACACCAATCCCCTCTACTCTAGTTTTGTGGACACCATTCTATAGGAGACACCAATACCATATACTCTAGTTTTGTGGACACCACTTCATAGGAGACACCAATCCCCTCTACTCTAGTTTTGGGGACACCACTACATAGGAGACACAAATACCCTCTACTCTAAATACTTCTCAAATTTATTCTCAAATATGCTCATAATTCTTCTCATAACTCTGCTCACAATGCTGCTCACAACTCTGCTCAAATCAGATCCATAACCTGCTCACAAATCATGTTCACAACTCTGCTTAAATCATATCTCAAATCTACTCACAATATCTGCTCAAATATGCTCAGAAAACCTGCTCAAATCTGCTCACAAAACCTGCTCAAATCTCCTCACAAAATTGCTTTTAAATCTTGCATGCATACAATGCTCATCTATTCCCAAATATTGCATACATACAATACTCATCTATTCCCAAATATTGCATACATACAATGCTCATCTATTCCCAAATTTTGTATAATTATATCATCAAGTTCTTCACCTATTCTTTAATGTGTTTTCCTCAACTAAAGCAATTCAAACATATTCTACCTAGAATTATTTTATCTTCGTGAATATATAGAGAATGATATGCACTAAAAAATACCCAATATGTTCTTCACATTCATTAAGTTTATCACTTTCACATGTCTCACATTTATTACATCAAATGATAGGTTTAGTCTAGCACTTGATAACTTACCCAGTAATTGCTAATTTCCACCTTCACTTCAAAACCAATCATAGTGTACATATCTATCATTTTCATCTAAATCAATCATGAACAATGCACAAATTTGTTCTCAAATCTGATCTATAACCCTTGCACATTTACTCACAATTTCAATCAAAGATAATGCACAAATGGAGATCTCTATGCTTTGATAATATCATCCAAGTTTTTTGAGCTTTTCCTAAATTGATATATCTTATCATTACATTTTGTAAGTCCCTTCATTAGAATGATAGCTTCATGTTCTAGTCTTTCACACTCTAGTTATTTTACTTTTAACTGTTCAGCCATACCTTCTTCAGTTCTCCTTGCCTCTTCAACCTTAAATTTTAAGTCAGTGAGATCTTGTAGAAGTTTTGCCTTTGTTCTCTCATCCTCTTGTAGTCGAGCCTTAAATCTTGAGTTATTCTTTCTAACCCTTTTCAACTCTTCAAGAGCAACAATGAGTTCCTCTTCTATGTCAACTATGGCTTCCTCTTCATCTTTTGAATCTTCCTCTTCTTCTTGATCTTCAAAAATAGAAGCATGTTCATTCTCTTCTATGGCCAAAAATAAGATTTCTTCTCTTTCACTATCGAAGAGGCTTTCATCACTGTCATTGGAAGCACTGCTTGCTTATTCAATATAAAAACTTTTCTTATGTCTTTAAAATATCTTCTTCTCATGCTTGTTTTGGCCATGTCTATTTTTCTTTTCATGATAAAATATTATTTCTTTATTTTTATCATATTCCTTTTCTTCTTCACTGCTACTACTTCTAGCTTGTGGAAAACAAGATGCATAATGACCAAAGTTACTATAATTAAAACATTTCACAAACTACATACCTTTGTGTTTTATTGGACCCTTTTTATTTCTTCTCACAAAGTTAGCTTCTTCTCCACTGCTTGATTCTTCACTTGATTCTGGTTCTTTATTCTTTGCCTTATTTGAAGCTTTGAATGTTTCTTCCCTTTTTTATGTTTAATATTTTTCTATCCTCATCTCATAGGCTATGAGAATCCCATGTAGCTCATCCATGCTCAAATTTTTGAGATCCTTCATTTCTTCAATTGTTGAAACATTTTCATCAAATCTCATGGGAAGTGACCTCAATATTTTTTGAACAATATTAGAGTCTTCAATGCTTTCTCCAAGTCCAAAAATTGTGTTGACAACCTCATCAACACAAAGTATATACCTAGCAATATCTTCCTCATATTTCATCTTCAAGTCTTCAAACTTCCTCCCGTGTGTTTGAAGTTTTGCCATTTTAACCTTGTCATCTCCTTCATATGTTCTCTATAACTTATCCCATATTTATTTTGCTGAAGTGCATTGCATGACTTTGACAAAATCTGATTCACATAATCCACTTAAGATTGCATTCATTGCCCTGGCATTATTTTCATATGGTTTCTTACCATTTGCATATGTGGGAGGAGTTGTAGGTGTTGTGAACCCATTCTCAATGGATTGCCATATATCATATCCATGTGTCCTAAAATAATTCTTCATCCTTATGATCTAGAAAGTATAGTTAGTGCCATCATACAATGGAGATCTATTTTATGAAAACCCTTTTGATGTGCCATTTGTGTTCCTATAATATCTTTGTTCAAGTTGTTAGGCTTTCATGAAGGAACCCGCTCTGATACCAATTGAAGAACATAAGCTTATATTTAGGGAGGTGAAAAATATAAGATAAAACTTTTACTTTTCTTTCAAAATCAATAAATTCAAATATCATCAATTGCAATAATGAAACAATGCACAAATTACCACACAAGAGACACAAATTTAACAAGGTTCACCCAATATGGGCTACATCCATGAAGAAATATTGCTTATAAATTTCTCAATAATTTTTGTGGGCTCCAACCCACAGGAGACACTAATCTCCTATTAAAATTTTCACGGACACCAATCCATAGGAGACACCAATCCCCTCTCAATTTTGTGGACACCAATTCATATGAGACACCAATCCCATCTCAAGTTTGTGGACACCACTCCATAGGAGACACCAATCCCCTCAGCTCTGGTTTGGTGGACACCACTCTATAGGAGACACCAATCCCCTCTACTCTATTTTTATGGACACCACTCCACATGATATACCAATCCCCTCTGCTCTGGTTTTATGGACACCACTCCACAGGAGACACCAATCCCCTCTACTCTGGTTTTATGGACACCACTACATAGGAGACACCAATCCTATTTGCTTTGGTTTTGTGCAAACCACTCCATAGGAGACACCACTATCCTCTACTCTAGTTTTGTGGACATCACTCTACAAGAGACACCAATCCCCTCTACTCTAGTTTTTTGGACACCACTCCATAGGAGACACCAATCCCCTCTACTCTAGTTTTGTGGACACCATTCTATAGGAGACACCAATACCATATACTCTAGTTTTGTGGACACCACTTCATAGGAGACACCAATCCCCTCTACTCTATTTTTTGGGACACCACTCCATAGGAGACACAAATCCCCTCTACTCTAAATACTTCTCATCCTCTTGTACTCGAGCCTTCAATCTTGAGTTCTTCTTTCTAACCCTTTTCAACTCTTCAAGAGCAACAATGAGTTCCTCTTCTATGTCAACTGTGGCTTCCTCTTCATCTTTTGAATCTTCCTCTTCTTCTTGATCTTCAAAAACAGAAGCATGTTCATTCTCTTCTATGGCCAAAAATAATATTTCTTCTCTTTCACTATCGAAGAGGCTTTCATCACTATCATTGGAAGCACTGCTTGCTTATTCAACATAAAAACTTTTCTTATGTCTTTAAAATATCTTCTTCTCATGCTTTTTTTGGCCATGTCTATTTTTCTTTTCATGATAAAATATTATTTCTTTATTTTTATCATATTCCTTTTCTTCTTCACTGCTACTAATTCTAGCTTGTGGAAAACAAGATGCATAATGACCAAATTTACTATAATTAAAACATTTCACAAACTGCATACCTTTGTGTTTTATTGGACCCTTTTTATTTCTTCTCACAAAGTTAGCTTCTTCTCCACTGCTTGATTCTTCACTTGATTCTGGTTCTTTATTCTTTGCATTATTTGAAGCTTTGAATGTTTCTTCCCTTTTTTATGTTTAATATTTTTCTATCCTCATCTCATAGGCTATGAGAATCCCATGTAGCTCATCCATGCTCAAATTTTTGAGATCCTTCATTTCTTCAATTGTTGAAACATTTTCATCAAATCTCATGGGAAGTGACCTCAATATTTTTTGAACAATATTAGAGTCTTCAATGCTTTCTCCAAGTCCAAAAATTGTGTTGACAACCTCATCAACACAAAGTATATACCTAGCAATATCTTCCTCATATTTCATCTTCAAGTCTTCAAACTTCCTCCCGTGGGTTTGAAGTTTTGCCATATTAACCTTGTCATCTCCTTCATATGTTCTCTATAACTTATCCCATATTTATTTTGCTAAAGTGCATTGCATGACTTTCACAAAATTTGATTCACATAATCCACTTAAGATTGCATTCATTGCCCTGGCATTATTTTCATATGGTTTCTTACCATTTGCATATGTGGGAGGAGTTGTAGGTGTTGTGAACCCATTCTCAATGGATTGCCATATATCATATCCATGTGTCCTAAAATAATTCTTCATCCTTATGATCTATAAAGTATAGTTAGTGCCATCAAACAATGGAGATCTATTTTATGAAAACCCTTTTGATGTGCCATTTGTGTTCCTATAATATCTTCGTTCAAGTTGTTAGGCTTTCATGAAGGAACCCGCTCTGATACCAATTGAAGAACACAAGCTTATATTTATGGAGGTGAAAAATATAAGATAAAACTTTTACTTTTCTTTCAAAATCAATAAATTCAAATATCATCAATTGCAATAATGAAACAATGCACAAATTACCACACAAGAGACACAAATTTAACGTGGTTCACCCAATATGGGCTACATCCATGAAGAAATATTGCTTATAAATCTCTCAATAATTTTTGTGGGATCCAACCCACAGGAGAGACTAATCTCCTATTAAAATTTTCACGGACACCAATCCATAGGAGACACCAATCCCCTCTCAATTTTGTTGACACCAATTCATAGGAGACACCAATCCCCTCTCAAGTTGGTGGACACCAGTACATAGGAGACACCAATCCCCTCAGCTCTGGTTTGGTGGACACCACTCTATAGGAGACACCAATCCCATCTACTCTATTTTTATGGACACCACTCCACATGAGATACCAATCCCCTCTACTCTGGTTTTATGGACACCACTCCACAGGAGACACCAATCCCCTCTACTATGGTTTTATGGACACCACTCCATAGGAGACACCAATCCTATTTGCTTTGGTTTTGTGGAAACCACTCCATAGGAGACACCAATATCCTCTACTCTAGTTTTGTGGACATCACTCTACAAGAGACACCAATCCCCTCTGCTCTAGTTTTTTGGACACCACTCCACAGGAGACACCAATCCCATCTACTCTAGTTTTGTGGACACCATTCTATAGGAGACACCAATACCATATGCTCTAGTTTTGTGGACACCACTTCATAGGAGACACCAATCCCCTCTAATCTAGTTTTGGGGACACCACTCCATAGGAGACACAAATCCCCTCTACTCTAAATACTTCTCAAATTTATTCTCAAATATGCTCATAATTATTCTCACAACTCTGCTCATAATGCTGCTCACAACTCTGCTCAAATCAGCTCCATAACCTACTCACAAATCATTTTCACAACTCTGCTTAAATCATATCTCAAATCTACTCACAATATCTGCTCAAATATGCTCATAAAACATGCTCAAATCTGCTCACAAAACCTGCTCAAATCTCCTCACAAAATTGCTTTTAAATCTTGCATGCATACAATGCTCATCTATTCCCAAATATTGCATACATACAATACTCATCTATTCCCAAATATTGCATACATACAATGCTCATCTATTCCCAAATTTTGTATAATTATATCATCAAGTTCTTCACCTATTCTTTAATGTGTTTTCCTCAACTAAAGCAATTCAAACATATTCTACCTAGAATTATCTTATCTTCATGAATATATAGAGAATGATATGCACTAAAAAATACCCAATATGTTCTTCACATTCGTTAGGTTTATCACTTTCTCATGTCTCACATTTATTACATCAAATGATAGGTTTAGTCTAGCACTTGATAACTTACCTAGTAATTGCTAATTTCCACCTTCACTTCAAAACCAATCATAGTGTACATATCTATCCTTTTCATCTAAATCAATCATGAACAATGCACAAATTTGTTCTCAAATCTGATCTATAACCCTTGCACATTTACTCACAATTTCAATCAAAGATAATGCACAAATGGAGATCTCTATGCTTTGATAATATCATCCAAGTTTTTTGAGCTTTTCCTAAACTGATATATCTTATCATTAAATTTTGTAAGTCCCTTCATTAGAATGATAGCTTCATGTTCTAGTCTTTCACACTCTAGTTCTTTTACTTTTAATTGTTCAGCCATACCTTCTTCAGTTCTCATTGCCTCTTCAACCTTAACTTTTAAGTCAGTGAGATCTTGTAGAAGCTTTGCCTTTGTTCTCTCATCCTCTTGTACTCGAGCCTTCAATCTTGAGTTCTTCTTTCTAACCCTTTTCAACTCTTCAAGAGCAACAATGAGTTCCTCTTCTATGTCAACTGTGGCTTCCTCTTCATCTTTTGAATCTTCCTCTTCTTCTTGATCTTCAAAAATAGAAGCATGTTCATTCTCTTCTATGTCCAAAAATAAGATTTCTTCTCTTTCACTATCGAAGAGGCTTTCATCACTGTCATTGGAAGCACTGCTTGCTTCTTCAACATAAAAACTTTTCTTATGTCTTTAAAATATCTTCTTCTCATGCTTGTTTTGGCCATGTCTATTTTTCTTTTCATGATAAAATATTATTTCTTTATTTTTATCATATTCCTTTTCTTCTTCACTACTACTACTTCTAGCTTGTGGAAAACAAGATGCATAATGACCAAAGTTACTATAATTAAAACATTTCACAAACTGCATACCTTTGTGTTTTATTGGACCCTTTTTATTTCTTCTAACAAAGTTAGCTTCTTCTCCACTGCTTGATTCTTCACTTGATTCTGGTTCTTTATTCTTTGCCTTATTTGAAGCTTTGAATGTTTCTTCCCTTTTTTATGTTTAATATTTTTCTATCCTGATCTCATAGGCTATGAGAATCCCATGTAGCTCATCCATGCTCAAATTTTTGAGATCCTTCATTTCTTCAATTGTTGAAACCTTTTCATCAAATCTCATGGGAAGTGACCTCAATATTTTTTGAACAATATTAGAGTCTTCAATGCTTTCTCCAAGTCCAAAAATTGTGTTGACAACCTCATAAACACAAAGTATATACCTAGTAATATCTTCGTCATATTTCATCTTCAAGTCTTCAAACTTCCTCCTGTGGGTTTGAAGTTTTGCCATATTAACCTTGTCATCTCCTTCATATGTTCTCTATAACTTATCCCATATTTATTTTGCTGAAGTGCATTGCATGACTTTGACAAAATTTGATTCACATAATCCACTTAAGATTGCATTCATTGCCCTGGAATTATTTTCATATGGTTTCTTACCATTTGCATATGTGGGAGGAGTTGTAGGTGTTGTGAACCCATTCTCAATGGATTGCCATATATCATATCCATGTGTCCTAAAATAAGTCTTCATCCTTATGATCTAGAAAGTATAGTTAGTGCCATCAAACAATGGAGATCTATTTTATGAAAACCCTTTTGATGTGCCATTTGTGTTCCTGTAATATCTTCGTTCAAGTTGTTAGGCTTTCATGAAGGAACCCACTCTGATACCAATTGAAGAAAACAAGCTTATATTTAGGGGGGTGAAAAATATAAGATAAAACTTTTACTTTTCTTTCAAAATCAATAAATTCAAATATCATCAATTGCAATAATGAAACAATGCACAAATTACCACACAAGAGACACAAATTTAACATGGTTCACCCAATATGGGCTACATCCATGAAGAAATATTGCTTATAAATTTCTCAATAATTTTTGTGGGCACCAACCCATAGGAGACACTAATCTCCTATTAAAATTTTCACGGACACCAATCCATAGGAGACACCAATCCCCTCTCAATTTTTTGGACACCAATTCATAGGAGACACCAATCCCCTCTCAAGTTTGTGGACACCACTCCATAGGAGACACCAATACCCTCAGATCTGGTTTGGTGGACACCACTCTATAGGAGACACCAATCCCCTCTACTCTATTTTTATGGACACCACTCCACATGAGATACCAATCCCCTCTACTCTGGTTTTATGGACACCACTCCATAGGAGACACCAATACCCTATACTCTGGTTTTATGGACACCACTCCATAGGAGACACCAATCCTATTTGCTTTGGTTTTGTGGAAACCACTCCATAGGAGACACCAATATCCTCTACTCTAGTTTTGTGGACATCACTCTACAAGAGACACCAATCCCCTCTGCTCTAGTTTTTTGGACACCACTCCACAGGAGACACCAATCCCCTCTACTCTAGTTTTGTGGACACCATTCTATAGGAGACACCAATACCATATGCTCTAGTTTTGTGGACACCACTTCATAGGAGACACCAATCCCATCTACTCTAGTTTTGGGGACACAACTCCATAGGAGACACAAATCTCCTCTACTCTAAATACTTCTCAAATTTATTCTCAAATATGCTCATAATTCTTCTCACAACTCTGCTCACAATGCTGCTCACAAATCTGCTCAAATCAGCTCCATAACCTACTCACAAATCATGTTCACAACTCTGCATAAATCATATCTCAAATATACTCACAATATTTGCTCAAATCTGCTCATAAAACCTGCTCAAATCTACTCACAAAACCTGCTCAAATCTGCTCACAAAACTGCTTTTAAATCTTGCATGCATACAATGCTCATCTATTCCCAAATATTGCATACATACAATGCTCATCTATTCCCAAATCTTGCATACATACAATGCTCATATATTCCCAAATTTTGTATAATTATATCATCAAGTTCTTCACCTATTCTTTAATGTGTTTTCCTCAACTAAAGCAATTCAAACATATTCTACCTAGAATTATTTTATCTTCCTGAATATATAGAGAATGATATGCACTAAAAAATACCCAATATGTTCTTCACATTCATTAAGTTTATCACTTTCACATGTCTCACATTTATTACATCAAATGATAGGTTTAGTCTAGCACTTGATAACTTACCTAGTAATTGCTAATTTCCACCTTCACTTCAAAACCAATCATAGTGTACATATCTATCCTTTTCATCTAAATCAATCATGAACAATGCACAAATTTGTTCTCAAATCTGATCTATAACCCTTGCACATTTACTCACAATTTCAATCAAATATAATGCACAAATGGAGATCTCTATGCTTTGATAATATCTTCCAAGTTTATTGAGCTTTTCCTAAACTGATATATTTTATCATTAAATTTTGTAAGTCCCTTCATTAGAATGATAGCTTCATGTTCTAGTCTTTCACACTCTAGTTCTTTTACTTTTAACTGTTCAGCCATACCTTCTTCAGTTCTCCTTGCCTATTCAACCTTAACTTTTAAGTCAGTGAGATCTTGTAGAAGCTTTGCCTTTGTTCTCTCATCCTCTTGTACTCGAGCCTTCAATCTTGAGTTCTTCTTTCTAACCCTTTTCAACTCTTCAAGAGCAACAATGAGTTCCTCTTCTATGTCAATCGTGGCTTCCTCTTCATCTTTTGAATCTTTCTCTTCTTCTTGATCTTCAAAAATAGAAGCATGTTCATTCTCTTCTATGGCCAAAAATAAGATTTCTTCTCTTTCACTATCGAAGAGGCTTTCATCACTGTCATTGGAAGCACTCTTTGCTTCTTCAACATAAAAACTTTTCTTATGTCTTTAAAATATCTTCTTCTCATGCTTGTTTTGGCCATGTCTATTTTTATTTTCATGATAAAATATTATTTCTTTATTTTTATCATATTCCTTTTCTTCTTCACTACTACTACTTCTAGCTTGTGGAAAACAAGATGCATAATGACCAAAGTTACTATAATTAAAACATTTCACAAACTGCATACCTTTGTGTTTTATTGTACCCTTTTTATTTCTCCTCACAAAGTTAGCTTCTTCTCCACTGCTTGATTCTTCACTTGATTATGGTTCTTTATTCTTTGCCTTATTTGAAGCTTTGAATGTTTCTTCCCTTTTTTATGTTTAATATTTTTCTATCCTCATATCATAGGCTATGAGAATCCCATGTAGCTCATCCATGCTCAAATTTTTGAGATCCTTCATTTCTTCAATTGTTGAAACCTTTTCATAAAATCTCATGGGAAGTGACCTTAATATTTTTTGAACAATATTAGAGTCTTCAATGCTTTCTCCAAGTCCAAAAATTGTGTTGACAACCTCATCAACACAAAGTATATACCTAGCAATATCTTCCTCATATTTCATCTTCAAGTCTTCAAACTTCCTCCTGTGGGTTTGAATTTTTGCCATATTAACCTTGTCATCTCCTTCATATGTTCTCTATAACTTATCCCATATTTATTTTGCTGAAGTGCATTGCATGACTTTGACAAAATATGATTCAGATAATCCACTTAAGATTGCATTCATTGCCCTGGCATTATTTTCATATGGTTTCTTACCATTTGCATATGTGGGAGGAGTTGTAGGTGTTGTGAACCCATTCTCAATGGATTGCCATATATCATATCCATGTGTCCTAAAATAAGTCTTCATCCTTATGATCTAGAAAGTATAGTTAGTGCCATAAAACAATGGAGATCTATTTTATGAAAACCCTTTTGATGTGCCATTTGTGTTCCTGTAATATCTTCGTTCAAGTTGTTAGGCTTTCATGAAGGAACCCGCTCTGATACCAGTTGAAGAACACAAGCTTATATTTAGGGAGGTGAAAAATATAAGATAAAACTTTTACTTTTCTTTCAAAATCAATAAATTCAAATATCATCAATTGCAATAATGAAACAATGCACAAATTACCACACAAGAGACACAAATTTAACGTGGTTCACCCAATATGGGCTACATCCATGAAGAAATATTGCTTATAAATCTCTCAATAATTTTTGTGGGATCCAACCCACAGGAGAGACTAATCTCCTATTAAAATTTTCACGGACACCAATCCATAGGAGACACCAATCCCCTCTCAATTTTGTGGACACCAATTCATAGGAGACACCAATCCCCTCTCAAGTTGGTGGACACCAATACATAGGAGACACCAATCCCCTCAGCTCTGGTTTGGTGGACACCACTCTATAGGAGACACCAATCCCATCTACTCTATTTTTATGGACACCACTCCACATGAGATACCAATCCCCTCTACTCTGGTTTTATGGACACCACTCCACAGGAGACACCAATCCCCTCTACTATGGTTTTATGGACACCACTCCATAGGAGACATCAATCCTATTTTCTTTGGTTTTGTGGAAACCACTCCATAGGAGACACCAATATCCTCTACTCTAGTTTTGTGGACATCACTCTACAAGAGACACCAATCCCCTCTGCTCTAGTTTTTTGGACACCACTCCACAGGAGACACCAATCCCATCTACTCTAGTTTTGTGGACACCATTCTATAGGAGACACCAATACCATATGCTCTAGTTTTGTGGACACCACTTCATAGGAGACACCAATCCCCTCTACTCTAGTTTTGGGGACACAACTCCATAGGAGACACAAATATCCTCTACACTAAATACTTCTCAAAATTATTCTCAAATATGCTCATAATTCTTCTCACAACTCTGCTCACAATGCTGCTCACAACTCTGCTCAAATCAACTCCATAACCTACTCACAAATCATGTTCACAACTCTGCTTAAATCATATCTCAAATCTACTCACAATATTTGCTCAAATATGCTCATAAAACCTGCTCAAATCTGCTCACAAAACCTGCTCAAATCTGCTAACAAAATTGCTTTTAAATCTTGCATGCATACAATGCTCATCTATTCCCAAATATTGCATACATACAATACTCATCTATTCCCAAATCTTGCATACATACAATGCTCATCTATTCCCAAATTTTTTATAATTATATCATCAAGTTCTTCACCTATTCTTTAATGTGTTTTCCTCAACTAAAGCAATTCAAACATATTCTACCTAGAATTATTTTATCTTCATGAATATATAGAGAATGATATGCACTAAAAAATACCCAATATGTTCTTCACATTCATTAAGTTTATCACTTTCACATGTCTCACATTTATTACATCAAATGATAGGTTTAGTCTAGCACTTGATAACTTACCTAGTAATTTCTAATTTCCACCTTCACTTCAAAACCAATCATAGTGTACATATCTATCCTTTTCATCTAAATCAATCATGAACAATGCACAAATTTGTTCTCAAATCTGATCTATAACCCTTGCACATTTACTCACAATTTCAATCAAAGATAATGCACACATGGAGATCTCTATGCTTTGATAATATCATCCAAGTTTTTTGAGCTTTTCCTAAACTGATATATCTTATCATTAAATTTTGTAAGTCCCTTCATTAGAATGATAGCTTCATGTTCTAGTCTTTCACACTCTAGTTCTTTTACTTTTAACTATTCAGCCATACCTTCTTCAGTTCTCCTTGCCTCTTCAACCTTAACTTTTAAGTCAGTGAGATCTTGTAGAATCTTTGCCTTTGTTCTCTCATCCTCTTGTACTCGAGCCTTCAATCTTGAGTTCTTCTTTCTAACCCTTTTCAACTCTTCAAGAGCAACAATGAGTTCCTCTTCTATGTCAATTGTGGCTTCCTCTTCATCTTTTGAATCTTCCTCTTCTTCTTGATCTTCAAAAATAGAAGCATGTTCATTCTCTTCTATGGCCAAAAATAAGATTTCTTCTCTTTCACTATCGAAGAGGCTTTCATCACTGTCATTGGAAGCACTGCTTGCTTCTTCAACATAAAAACTTTTCTTATGTCTTTAAAATATCTTCTTCTCATGCTTGTTTTGGCCATGTCTATTTTTCTTTTCATGATAAAATATTATTTCTTTATTTTTATCATATTCCTTTTCTTCTTCACTGCTACTACTTCTAGCTTGTGGAAAACAAGATGCATAATGACCAAAGTTACTATAATTAAAACATTTCACAAACTACATACCTTTGTGTTTTATTGTACCCTTTTTATTTCTCCTCACAAAGTTAGCTTCTTCTCCACTGCTTGATTCTGGTTCTTTATTCTTTGCCTTATTTGAAGCTTTGAATGTTTCTTCCCTTTTTTATGTTTAATATTTTTCTATCCTCATCTCATAGGCTATGAGAATCCCATGTAGCTCATCCATGCTCAAATTTTTGAGATCCTTCATTTCTTCAATTGTTGAAACCTTTTCATCAAATCTCATGGGAAGTGACCTCAATATTTTTTGAACAATATTAGAGTCTTCAATGCTTTCTCCAAGTCCAAAAATTGTGTTGACAACCTCATCAACACAAAGTATATACCTAGCAATATCTTCCTCATATTTCATCTTCAAGTCTTCAAACTTCCTCCTGTGGGTTTGAAGTTTTTCCATATTAACCTTGTTATCTCCTTCATATGTTCTCTATAACTTATCCCATATTTATTTTGCTGAAGTGCATTGCATGACTTTGACAAAATATGATTCACATAATCCACTTAATATTGCATTCATTGCCCTGGCATTATTTTCATATGGTTTCTTACCATTTGCATATGTGGGAGGAGTTGTAGGTGTTGTGAACCCATTCTCAATGGATTGCCATATATCATATCCATGTGTCCTAAAATAAGTCTTCATCCTTATGATCTAGAAAGTATAGTTAGTGCCATCAAACAATGGAGATCTATTTTATGAAAACCCTTTTGATGTGCCATTTGTGTTCCTATAATATCTTCGTTCAAGTTGTTAGGCTTTCATGAAGGAACCCGCTCTGATACCAATTGAAGAACACAAGCTTATATTTAGGGAGGTGAAAAATATAAGATAAAACTTTTACTTTTCTTTAAAAATCAATAAATTCAAATATCATCAATTGCAATAATGAAACAATGCACAAATTACCACACAAGAGACACAAATTTAACGTGGTTCACCCAATATGGGCTACATCCATGAAGAAATATTGCTTATAAATTTCTCAATAATTTTTGTGGGCTCCAACCCACAGGAGACACTAATCTCCTATTAAAATTTTCACGGACACCAATCCATAGGAGACACCAATCCCCTCTCAATTTTGTGGACACCAATTCATAGGAGACACCAATCCCCTCTCAAGTTTGTGGACACCACTCCATAGGAGACACCAATCCCCTCAGCTCTGGTTTGGTGGACACCACTCTATAGGAGACACCAATCCCATCTACTCTATTTTTATGGACACCACTCCACATGAGATACCAATCCCCTCTACTCTGGTTTTATGGACACCACTCCATAGGAGACACCAATCCCCTCTACTCTTGTTTTATGGACACCACTCCATAGGAGACACCAATCCTATTTGCTTTGGTTTTGTGGAAACCACTCCATAGGAGACACCAATATCCTCTACTCTAGTTTTGTGGACATCACTCTACAAGAGACACCAATCCCCTCTGCTCTAGTTTTTTGGACACCACTCCACAGGAGACACCAATCCCCTCTACTCTAGTTTTGTGGACACCATTCTATAGGAGACACCGATACCATATACTCTAGTTTTGTGGACACCACTTCATAGGAGAAACCAATCCCCTCTACTCTAGTTTTGGGGAAATCACTCCTTAGGAGACACAAATCCCCTCTACTCTAAATACTTCTAAAATTTATTCTCAAATATGCTCATAATTCTTCTCACAACTCTGCTCACAATTCTGCTCACAACTCTGCTCAAATCAGCTCCATAACCTACTCACAAATCATGTTCACAACTTTGCTTAAATCATATCTCAAATCTACTCACAATATCTACTCAAATATGCTCATAAAACCTGCTCAAATCTGCTCACAAAACCTGCTCAAATCTGCTCACAAAATTGCTTTTAAATATTGCATGCATACAATGCTCATCTATTCCCAAATATTGCATACATACAATACTCATCTTTTCCCAAATCTTGCATACATACAATGCTCATGTATTCCCAAATTTTGTATAATTATATCATCAAGTTCTTCACCTATTCTTTAATGTGTTTTCCTCAACTAAAGCAATTCAAACATATTCTACCTAGAATTATTTTATCTTCGTGAATATATAGAGAATGATATGCACTAAAAAATACCCAATATGTTCTTCACATTCATTAAGTTTATCACTTTCACATGTCTCACATTTATTACATCAAATGATAGGTTTAGTCTAGCACTTGATAACTTACCCAGTAATTGCTAATTTCCACCTTCACTTCAAAACCAATCATAGTGTACATATCTATCCTTTTCATCTAAATCAATCATGAACAATGCACAAATTTGTTCTCAAATATGATCTATAACCCTTGCACATTTACTCACAATTTCAATCAAAGATAATGCACAAATGGAGATCTCTATGCTTTGATAATATCATCCAAGTTTTTTGAGCTTTTCCTAAACCGATATATCTTATCATTAAATTTTGTAAGTCCCTTCATTAGAATGATAGCTTCATGTTCTAGTATTTCACACTCTAGTTCTTTTAATTTTAACTATTCAGCCATACCTTCTTCAGTTCTCCTTGCCTCTTCAACCTTAACTTTTAAGTCAGTGAGATCTTGTAGAAGCTTTGCCTTTGTTCTCTCATCCTCTTGTACTCGAACCTTCAATCTTGAGTTCTTCTTTCTAACCCTTTTCAACTCTTCAAGAGCAAAAATGAGTTCCTCTTCTTTGTCAACTGTGGCTTCCTCTTCATCTATTGAATCTTCCTCTTCTTCTTGATCTTCAAAAATAGAAGCATGTTCATTCTCTTCTATGGCCAAAAATAAGATTTCTTCTCTTTCACTATCAAAGAGGCTTTCATCACTGTCATTGGAAGCACTCCTTGCTTCTTCAACATAAAAACTTTTCTTATGTCTTTAAAATATCTTCTTCTCATGCTTGTTTTGGCCATGTCTATTTTTCTTTTCATGATAAAATATTATTTCTTTATTTTTATCATATTCCTTTTCTTCTTCACTACTACTACTTCTAGCTTGTGGAAAACAAGATGCATGATGACCAAAGTTACTATAATTAAAACATTTCACAAACTGCATACCTTTGTGTTTTATTGGACCCTTTTTATTTCTTCTCACAAAGTTAACTTCTTCTCCACTGCTTGATTCTTCACTTGATTCTGGTTCTTTATTCTTTGCCTTATTTGAAGCTTTGAATGTTTCTTCCCTTTTTTATGTTTAATATTTTTCTATCCTCATCTCATAGGCTATGAGAATCCCATGTAGCTCATCCATGCTGAAATTTTTGAGATCCTTCATTTCTTCAATTGTTGAAACCTTTTCATCAAATCTCATGGGAAGTGACCTAAATATTTTTTGAACAATATTAGAGTCTTCAATGATTTCTCCAAGTCCAAAAATTGTGTTGACAACCTCATCAACACAAAGTATATACCTATCAATATATTCCTCATATTTCATCTTCAAGTCTTCAAACTTCCTCCTGTGGGTTTGAAGTTTTGCCATATTAACCTTGTCATCTCCTTCATATGTTCTCTATAACTTATTCCATATTTATTTTCATATGGTTTCTTGCCATTTGCATATGTGGGAGGAGTTGTAGGTGTTGTTAACCCATTCTCAATGGATTGCAATATATCATATCCATGTGCCATAAAATAAGTCTTCATCCTTATCGTCTAGAAAGTATAGTTAGTCCCATCAAACAATGGAGATCTATTTTATGAAAACCCTTTTGATGTGCCATTTGTGTTCCTGTAATATCTTCATTCAAGTTGTTAGGCTTTCATGAAGGAACCCGATCTGATACCAATTGAATAACACAAGCTTATATTTAGGAGGGTGAAAAATATAAGATAAAACTTTTAGTTTTCTTTCCAAATCAATAAATTCAAATATCATCTATTGCAATAATGAAACAATGCATAAATTACCACACAAGAGACACAAATTTAACATGGTTCACCCAAAATGGGCTACATCCATGAAGAAATATTGCTTATAAATTTCTCAATAAATTTTGTGGGCTCCAACCCACAGGAGACACTAATCTCCTATTACAATATTTATGGACACCAATCCATAGGATACACCAATCCCCTCTCAATTTTGTGGACACCAATTCATATAAGACACCAATCGCCTCTCAAGTTTGTGGAAACCAATCCATAGGAGACACCAATCCCCTCAGCTCTGGTTTGGTGGACACCACTCTATAGGAGACACCAATCCCCTCTACTCTATTTTTATGGACACCACTCCACATGAGATACCAATCCCCTCTAATCTGGTTTTATGGACACCATTCCACAGGAGACACCAATCCCCTCTACTCTAGTTTTATGGAAACCAATCCATAGGAGACACCAATCCTATTTGCTCTGGTTTTATGGAAACCACTCCATAGGAGACACCAATATCCTCTACTCTAGTTTTGTGGACATCACTCTAAAAGAGACACCAATCCCCTATGCTCTAGTTTTTTGGACACCACTCCACAGGAGACACTAATCCCCTCTACTCTAGTTTTGTGGACACCATTCTATAAGAGACACCAATACCATATGCTCTATTTTTGTGGACACCACTTCATAGGAGACATCAATCCCCTCTACTCTAGTTTAAGGGAAACCACTCCACAAGAGACACAAATCCCCTCTACTCTAAATACTTTTCAAATCTACTCTCAAATATGCTCATAATTCTTCTCACAACTCTTCTCACAATGCTGCTCACAACTCTACTCAAATCAGCTCCATAACCTACTCACAAATCATGTTCACAACTCTGCTTAAATCATATCTCAAATCTACTCATAATATCTGCTCAAATATGCTCATAAAACCTGCTCAAATCTGCTCACAAAACCTGCTCAAATCTACTCACAAAACCTACTCAAATATGCTCACAAAATTGATTTTAAATCTTGCATGCATACAATGCTCATCTATTCCCAAATATTGCATACATACAATACTCATCTATTCCCAAATCTTGCATACATACAATGCTCATCTATTCCCAAATTTTGTATAATGATATCATCAAGTTCTTCACCTATTATTTAATGTGTTTTCCTCAACTAAAGTAATTCAAACATATTCTACCTAGACTTATTTTATCTTCATGAATATATAGAGAATGATATGCGCTAAAAAATACCCAATATGTTCTTCACATTCATTAAGTTTATCACTTTCACATGTCTCACATTTATTACATAAAAAGATCGGTTTAGTCTAGCACTTGATAACTTACCTAGTAATTTCTAATTTCCACATTCACTTCAAAACCAATCATAGTGTACATATCTATCCTTTTCATATAATCCCAAAATCAATCATGAACAATGCACAAATTTGTTCTCAAATATGATCTATAACCCTTGCACATTTACTCACAATTTCAATCAAAGATAATGCACAAATGGAGATCTCTATGCTTTTATAATATCATTGAAGTTTTTTGAGCTTTTCCTAAACTAATATATCTTATCATTAATTTTTGTAAGTCCCTTCATTAGAATGATAGCTTCATGTTCTAGTCTTTCACACTCTAGTTCTTTTACTTTTAACTATTCAGCCATACCTTCTTCAGTTCTCCTTGCCTCTTCAACCTTAACTTTTAAGTCAGTGAGATCTTGTAGAAGATTTGCATTTGTTCTCTCATCCTCTTGTACTTGTGAAAGCACGAGGATACGGAAGCAAAAAGGAAAGCGAAGATGCGATGCAAACAGAACCGAACTTAGCGCTAAATCCTAGGAATTTGAAAGTGCATGAAAAGAGGGAAAAGCATGAGCGAATCGAAATGAAACAAATGTGAATAAAGAAGACAACCCTTTTTATTGATATGTTTCACAACTCGGTTACAATGCGCATCCTCCCCTTCCAAGGGCTAGGAGCGTTTAAGTATGCGTTCTTGTTACATCCATGGGTGCCTTTCCTTCTTTCGCGTGCCCACATGTAAAATGGGCGGACCAAATGTCACCGTCGCTTGCGTTGATGAGTCTTGACTCCTTGCTGCTCCTTCGATGTCCAGGCCCTACGCTCAAAGGAACAAGAAATGGTCAGTAGCACCTACGGATAAAACAAAGCATGCAATCCCCAAGCCTACGATAAGTGAATAAGAAAAATGAATTAAACTATGACTAAAATGAATCCAAATGCTCTAAAAATTTGATAGGGGCATCAAGACACCACCAGGAAGGCCCTGCAAAAAGAACAGTCAGGAAATTCCTCGCCGATTTGAATTCGCTCTGGGGCGGGACGAATTCACCTGCAACAAAATGCCGAAAAGGTATTGTCCCAAATGTCCTACCTAGGAAGCTCCAAAAGACCTGCAAACTTGGGGTTAGCTAATTGGGGGCATTTTGGGAAGACCCAGATGGTCAGATTTTCCCAATTTGGCCTCCATCAATGGGAATTTGATGATGCTACCTGTAGATTAGTAGAAGCGAGCAAAGATAGAAACATGATCAAAATTGTTCAAAACGAGACGAAATTTAAATGACAACCTATCTAAGCATCATAGAATTGAATGCAAAAATGAAAGAAAGCAAGTCTACCATGGAATTCCCATCACTCCAAAGGGGGCGATTAGGACTGTGGCAATGTGGGAGGGGGCGCCCATGGGGCAGGCCGCCCACCGTTTGAGGCCTGATTTCGGCACCAATCCACTTGGGATGGGTCCAAAACCTCTTGTGTGGTATTGTCGACAAATTTGGTGGGATATTGTGGCCAAATGTCGGGTTTTGGGCTCGAGATTCATCCTCCCAATAGTCACCCAATGACCTCCCCTCTAAAGGAGATCAAGGATGTGAAAGGCGCAAATCCAAAAGGTGTGAGGTATGACAATAAAATGACAGCACTTCGTTGCTCTAAAATGCTCCTTCTCTATATATTTGGGGTGAGGAAAC
Source organism: Wollemia nobilis (assembly GCA_028583015.1). NCBI lineage: Eukaryota > Viridiplantae > Streptophyta > Pinopsida > Araucariales > Araucariaceae > Wollemia > Wollemia nobilis. The sequence goes on from JAQPPZ010001870.1 coordinate 4,764,746, forward strand.
TCACCAATTTATAGACCTGGAGGTCTCTTGAAATGGGCATGCAGAGGCGCCACTTGGCAATCATGCCTTCTCAGGGGGAAGGAGATTCCTCCCTGAATAGGGACTTCATGACTGCCCTTGTAATTGCCTCTAACGCTCGAAAATGCTCACCCATACTCCCATGCGATGAAGGAAGCGTTAAGTGGTGGATCTGAGCTGCCATTTGTCAAGATTTGACTTTTTTCCCATCAAACCTGCAATTCGCCCCACCCTGGAGCGAATCCAAAATTCATCCCTGGGTGGGGCGAATCCCAGTTTGAATTCGTTCCAGGGTGGAACGGATATTGAGCAAAGTGCCTGAAGGTGCCAAATTGATCTCTAACCTTCCAAAACTATTGTGAGAGTGGTTAGGACCACTGTTTAACCTCTAGGGGCTGCCCTTGGGGCTGTGTGTGTCAATGCGATCAGTGTTTGCAGTCACATAATTGGATTGGTGCTATTTTGGTGTCTACAGATGCCCCTTTTTGGGATGCGTTGTGCATGGCACAGCGTCGAGCAAAAATAGATAACCAAAGCACTAATGATTAGGGTTTCTCAGTAACCTAACCAAATTTTGATGCCCCAAGTATGGAAAGGGCATGCATTCTTGAATCCTTGCTTCTGACGAGCGAAGGAACTTAATTCAAGTGTTAACCTTTTTCGGTGAGGTGTTACTTGATCTTGGACATTGATCAGTCATGAATAGGCAAAGGGCGCAACCTTTTGTCTGTGAGAACCTTGAGTTCATGATTCATGAAATGCCAAGTGATTTGATCAGCTTGTGATTATTGCTTGTTTACTGCCCCAAGCAGGAGCGTGATTGTCTTTGTCAATGATTCTTTGAATGCATGTCATTTTCCTTAATTGGGTGTGTATTTGTTGATTGGTGACTAAGTGTGACTACCCCCTCAAGCGACGAATCGATGAGGGAATGACCTTCATGAGAAAAGCGACGAGTCGCTTGACCCAAGATGACTTGTGTGAGGGTGCCTTTAGATGTTTTAGCATTAAGCGTGTGTGCAGTTTCCGACATTTAGACCTATTTTTGGTGGGTGTTAACCCTTTTTGTGACGCATTTTGGAGCTAAAATTGTCAAAAATCCATTCTCCCGTGGAGCGGTCTGGCTATGGTAGCCTTCTTAGGGAGTAGGATAGTGACAATTTGTAACCCCAATGTCTATTTTGGATGCCAAGAATGTCAGGCACGAAGGCGCCTTCGTTCGGCAATGTTATTGCTATTTTTGGGTGGGTTTTGACCCTTTTTGGTGACGTCGTTTGGGGATGAAATTCTCGAAGATCCGTCTTCCCGTGGAGCGGTCCGGCTATGGTAGCCTTCTTAGGGAGTAGGATAGTGAGGATTTGTGACCCCGACATCTATTTTGCATGCCCGGGATGTCAAGTGCAAAAGCACTTTCATCGAGCAAGTTTATTAGCTGTTTTGGTGCATTTTTTTTTTGATATATATACAGATGACTTTATTTTATTTATGCGCATGTGATGATTTGATTTTATGCATGATGAGTGATGAGTATGGATGTATGCATGTTAATTTATTTTGATGGATGCATATGTTATGATGAATGCAAATGTTTCTAAATTTTAGGATATGCAAATGTAATGGATGAATTGAATTTGTGTTGTTTGGCGAGGGCACCATAGACTATTTAGAACTTTGTGGTTTTGGCGATTTTTGATGGCAATGCGAGGATGAAAGATAGCGCAGTTGGTTTAAAATGTAGCTAAGGTTTTCTGAGACTCAGATGGTTTTAACTAACTAGCCATGACTGTACTTTATCTTACAAGACTTTTGGACAAGGTATGAATCGGACTTGTCTTTGACCAAGTTATTTCACATCCCTGTGTGTGCAATTGAGTTCGTTTATGTGGTATTTGTCAGGATACCGCCAGTGCCAGATAGGCTGTCAACCAAACCTGTACTGAGGATCACCTAATTAGCTCCACTAACTCCTTTGTTGTATTTAGTCAGATTAATCTATGGTGCTATCTAGGATACCATAAGCTAGCTCATCCACATGCAAACATTGATCTGTACACGAGTTAATGTGATAGATATATCATCATGCGGGAGGTTTACCACCGGTGACCGATAGGCTATCCACCAAACCAGTATCGAGGTTTGCCTCATGACCTGTCGGAATGTTGAGAGTTCCAGGGATTCAAGTTCGACTCCCTTCTTTTCTTCAATTATATTGGGATACTTGCTCTTTTGTAGTGATAAAAATCACTGTTTATTTTTTTATTTTTCTTTTGAGCAAGGGATTTGAATTTCGAGTGATGAGAATCACTATTGTATGTGCCTTTTGATGTATGCACTTTGGTGGTGATGTCAAATTTTTGGAGTTTTGACTTTTTGCAAGATTTTATGATGTTTGCAACTTTTTGAGAACTTGGGATTCTTGGGGAATTGGGTAGGGAGGATGCTTGTCCTTTTGCCAACTCTCAGCATTCTTGGGGTCATTCGCATAGGGGGATGAGCAAGATAACCATTTCGCTTATGGTGACCTGGATTGCTGTGCAGGTTTCATCTTTCATTCACACAACTCGGGAATTTTTTATGTGTTTTAATTTGTGTTGGGATGCTACGTAACAAGGTGTGATCCAAGTAGAACTCTACCTTCGTAAAATCTATCTGACTTGGTACAGTACGTGGCTAGAAAGCTAATGACGACTGAAGGATGAAAACTCTTGATACATTAGAAGACCACTGACTATGGTATGGTAAAAAGAAGTGAATGGCATTTATTTTTGATGGACTGCTTATAGAATGGAGAAATGTGGAACAAGATGGATTGGCGGAGTAATTACAGTCTATGGTGCCTTTGACCTGTATGACCACAAATATGCAATGTATGGATGTGATGCTTAATGCAACTACATATTTTTGTGTTTTTGATGGATTGATTTTTTGTGAATATGAAGATGAGATGCGAAAAGAGCTCTTTATTGTTGTGATGAGTTGGAGTATGCCTGGAAATGAGATGCAAATTTTTGTTATTTTTGATGATTTTACTGTTTTTGAATTTTCTTATTTTTGACCAAGCGATTGTGGGAATCCTTGGAGCATTTTGGGTTGACCAAGCGATTGTAGGAATCCTTGGAGCATTTTGGGATTGACCAAGCGATTGTAGGAATCCTTGGAGCATTTTGGGATTGACCAAGCGATTGTAAGAATCCTTGGAGCATTTTGGGATTGACCAAGCGATTATAGGAATCCTTGGAGCATTTTGGGATTGACCAAGCGATTGTAGGAATCCTTGGAGCATTTTGTTTGGGCTATGGCTCTTTTAGATATGGAATGGCCACAAATGACTGATGTTCAAGGGTTCTAGTTCCTTGATTCCATCAAGAGAGGCTAGCCGGTATGTTCCAGGTCCTATTTTACTATCAATTACATAGGGACCTAACCAATTTGCCGTGAACTTGTCCCTTAGATGGGACGACAAACTAGAGTTCTGTTGGTTCTCTTTTAAGACCAAGTCACCAACCTGAAAATCCCTCAGGTGAACTTTCATGTTGTATGCTTTCTTAAGTCGCTCTTGATAGATACGTAAATGCTCGAGAGCATTAACGCATCGTTCATCAAGCAACGTAAGCTGGTCTAACCGGGCCTGCCATGTGGTGTCATCATCGATGAACTCTTGCATTGATATGCGTAGGGAAGGAATTTCCAACTCGAGAGGCATGACTGCCTCGGAGCCATACACGAGCAAAAATGGAGTTGCCCTAGTGGGCGTCCGAATGCTAGTGCGATAAGCCCACAGGGCAAGTGGGATTTGAATGTGCCAATCCTTATGACTATCTGCGACTGTCTTTTTGAGGATGGCAACTAGCATTTTGTTTGACGCCTCTGCTTGCCCATTTGCCTACGGATAATAGGGTGTCAAAAAACTATGCTGAATTTTGTACTTTGTGGTCAAAGCACGCACGTCTTTGTTCTTGAATGACGTCCCATTATCCGAGATTATTTTGGATGGAATACCAAAATGACATATGATGTTATGTAAAATGAACTCCACAATGCGGGGTCCTGTCGTAGAGGTAAGCGGAACTGCTTCCACCCACTTGGTGAAATACTCTGTGGCCGTTATGATAAACGTGTGATGACCTGACGATGCAGGGGAGATCTTTTCGATTAGATCTAAGCCCCACTACGAAAATGGCCAAGCCGATTGGATCGGCTGCAAGGCCTGGGAAGGTACGTGTGTCAAATTAGCATGGTGTTGACACTTCACGCACTTCCTTACATATGCGCAACAATCTCGCTCTAAAGATGGCCAATAATAGCCCATGCAAAGAATGCGCTTTGCGATGGCCATACCACTGAAGTGGCCACCGCACGTACCATCGTGCGCTTGGGCGATTGCCCAAGTGGACTCTTGCTGGTCCAAGCATCGAAGGAGGATCCCTTCATAGCTGTGATGGTACAAAATGTCTCCTAACAAGACATGCTTTGCCGCTTTCTGCTTGAATGCTCATTTTGCGGCATGCGTCAATCCAAGTGGGAGGTTACCTAACTTGAGGTAGTCCCTTATGGGTGAATACCAATCCTGCTGATCGGAAGCCTCGACGGTATGAACAACCAATCCCTCTTGAAGTTCATCCCTAGCAAACGTTGAGCGGGAGAGAACTTGTAAGAATAGCGTTGTGTTGCTATTAATGGGAGTAGGGGAGAACAAGGACCCCTAGTTGGCATGTTTCAGATGATCGTGGATTCGAGAGAACCTATCCTGAGGATGGTTCAATCTGGATCATGTGGATTCCTGGCGTCAAGTTAGAACTTGCACGGTCCATCATGGATTGCGATAGTGTTTTGACTTGAATGGTTGTCATATCACCAGAAAGGTCTTGCGGGATTAGTGACCCCAAGGAGGCCATAGTGTCCACAAAATGATTCGATGACCGAGGGAGTGCCTCGATGTCGTACCATTCAAGCTTTGCCAAGAATTTGTCCACAAGGGCTTTGTAGGCCTGCAGAACTGGGCATTTGCATTGGAATACCCCTTTGACTTGGTTGACAATTAACAACGAATCACCAAAGATGTTCAATCATTTGATGTTCATGGTGATTGTTGTCTGAAGACCTATGAGCAAGGCTTCATACTCTGCATTATTGTTGGTGCATGGGAAGTCTAATTTAAAGGACAGAGGCATTGGAGCCCCTTGCGGTGTGAAGAATACAATTCCCATGCCACCACCTTGCTCACATTTAGAACCATCAAAAAATAGGGTTATGTCGGCTTGTGACTCGGGCTCATCAGAATCTGGTGATTCTGAGACATGGAAGACCCCATCATCGGGTAGTTCTATGACCAGAGGCTGATCGTCTTCGAGAGGAGCCTCTGCTAGTTGATCGGCTATGACCTGTCCTTTGATGGATTTCTGTCCAATAAACTCTATGTCAAATTTCGTCAACAACATGATCCATTTTGCCGTGCGACTACTATGATAAGTATGACTCATCATGTACCGCAATGGATTCTCCTTAGACACAACATACGTAGTGTTGCTCAACATGTAGTGGCATAGCTTTTTGGTAGCAAACACCACTGCCAAGCAGAGTTTCTCGACGTATGCATAGTTAAGTTCATAACTGACCAGGGTGCGGCTAAGATAGTAAGTAGCCTGTTCTTTGTGAAGTTCATTCTTCTGGGCTAGCATGGCACCCAGTGCCACCTCAGTAGCTGAGATGTATAAGTAGAATGACACTCCTGGTCTAGGTGGTGCCAATACTGGCGGTGAAGCCAAGTATCGTTTGATGTCGTCAAAGGCTGACTGGCACTCGTCATCCCAGTGAAATGCTACCCCCTTGTGCAATAATTTGTTCATGGGTCGGCACTTGTCAGATAGCTACGCTATGAAGCGCTTGATTGACGTGACCTTTCCTTGTAGACTTCTGAGCTGCTTAATGGTAGTTGGGGGAAGCATTTCAAGGATTGCCTTGACTTTGTTTGGGTCCACCTCGATGCCTCACTTTGAGACTATGAAACCCAAGAGTTTTCTAGATGTGACGCCAAATACGCACTTCTTGGGATTCAGTCTGACTTTATGTTCCATGAGGCGATCGAGGATCTTGCTTAAGTCATCGAGATGATCTGGGCGCAAAAGAGATTTGGCCAACAAATCATCCATGTAATCTTCCAAAGTTTTATGCATGTAATCATGGAAGATGTACGTCATGGCACGTTGGTAGGTGGCACCAACATTTTTAAGGCCAAAAGGCATAACCTTATAACAAAATGTCCCCCAAGGCATTGTGAACGCCATTTTTAGTTGGTCTTCGGGATTGATACGAATCTGATTGTATCCCGAGAAACCATCCATGAGGGATAGCATTTCGTGGCCCATTGTAGCATCTACCAATGCATCGATGCTCGGCAAGGGGAAATCATCCTTAGGACTCGCTTTGTTTAGATCTCAAAAATTAGTGCATATGCGAATCCTCCCGTCGGGCTTTTTGATGGGCACCATGTTGGACAGCCATGGTGGATAATCCATGCAGATGACAAACTGTGCATCCAACAACTTTTGCAATTCATCTTTGACCATCAAGGCCACTGTTGGGTGCATCTTACGTAGTTTTTGCTTAACTGGCTTGACTGTCGGATCAAGCGTTAGATTATGCATGACTAGCTACGGATCTAGCCCCGACATGTCTCTGTATGACCATGCAAAAACCTCCTTCTTCTCTTTGAGAAGGGCAATGTAGTCGGCTTGCTCTTCGGGGGATAAGCTTACCCCTGACTTGATGATCTGTGGATTCATTGGATCCAAGCCGATGTCTACGTCAGTCGTCTCCTCGATCGACATGTGGGATCCATCCTCCAACTGGTGTGGAGTCGGGATCAAATGGATATCATTTGCTGAGTTTAAATCTACGTTGGGAACCTCGGGTTCCTCTTCGGCATGAAAGATATCCTGAGTTGTCCCTGGGGTAAAATGAAGCATTTTACCGAAAGGCCAGTACTATGATGGGGATGGAGGTGAATTGATGTGATCCCAGTCTATGGCATCTATGTCTAGATGCAATGACCATGCTGGATCGATCGGATTGTGGATGGGGGCGGTTAAGTCAATGGAGATCATGTTGATGAAATGATTTTGGTCTCCATTACCATGGGTGTGATGACTCGAACACTCTGGATGTTCTCTATGCTCTGGATCTGGCTCTAGAGGTATTGGCATGAATGGATCGGCCCTATGTGCTGATAGGAGGATAGGGTCTACCCTCGACACTGATATCACCCTAGGGTCTCGGAGTGGAAGGTGCTCTTCGTATACCTAGAGTGGCGGATCCAACACTTGGTCCCACCCTGCTGGGTCTACGTACCACTCATGCCCTGGCACTATGCCCATCTATTCAAATATGTCATTAATCTCCAAGGGGTATGGTTGCGGCATCTGCCGCATGTGATTAAGATATGTCATTTCTGTTTCATCTTCGTAATCACTATCGGAGATCCAAAAGCCCTCGTTGGCTCCGACAACTGTTTGAGGCATTACAGGCTCATCCTGCTCGAGCAAATTAATCTGGCCCCATTGTGGTTGTTCCACTCTCCATGGGGGGGCCTGATTCTCTTGACGCGGCACTGGCTCGATTGGAGCCTCTAGAGGGAACATTGTCAAGAGGCTCTCTTGATAGTCATTCATGGGGATCACTTGTGAGTGATCACTATCTGATTCGAAGGGGTCATATGATGCTTGGTTCATATTCTGATTCATCCTCCGAAGATCCCTCTTGACACTATTTATACCTTCCTTGAAAGTGAGTCCTCGAACTTTCGCCTCTCTCTAGCAAAGGAGAAGGGTTATTGAGGTTAACAAGGGTGGTTGTTGACCATGGGAGGTAATCTCCCAATGTATACGTTGTGTTCGGGTTGGCATAAGGATCTGATGCCAATCCACCCTTGTTGCCTATCCCTAGGCCTTGCATGTTCTCCACCAAGATGTCCAAGGGCAGGGGGTGGTTGAACCCCACGCCCGACTTGTCATAAGGCATTTGGTATCTTGGCTGGCAAAGGACACGCACTCCTTGCTCATACCTGCCTAGCCCATATCCATGCCAATTGCATTGGCCAAGATATCTCAGAGCGAAGTTCGGGTTAGACAGATAGTTGACATCTTCTGCAAAAGGCTCTTCATCTTCGTCCTCTTGCATGCATGGCTTAGTACCATGATCAAGGCCCCCATACACAAAGTTTGTTTGGTTTGGCGGGTAGCCTAAAGGAACAATTGTACCGATGGGGAGGCGAGGTCTCCCCATGTCTTGCATGGACTCTAGCATGGTCGTTGCTACAACATTCTGCACTAGATACTCCCCTAGGCCTGTATTGGCCATTTCAATAGTGATTGTTGGTGATTGAGGGGGAGGGAATGGAAGCTCTTCTTGAGTCCACTCCATGTTGGGTGAACTAGGAGCCTCAACTTCCATTGTGCTAGGCATCTCTTCGGTAGAGATGGTTGATACTATTGGCAGTGCCTCTTCTAGGGGTTGAGCCTCTTCTAGGGTTTGCTTCCCTTTGTCCTTCTATTTAGCCATGATAGGTGGCATTGTTGGTGAAGGAACGAACGATGAAGATGTACCCGGCTAGGGTTTTGATGGATTTATCACTAATGGTGCTTGCGAAATCGGACCCTGTCTAGATGGATTTAACTAAAAATCCAAGTGCATCGATGGAAGGGTCGATTGCGGCATCAGCTGCACCGCATTGCAATATTTGAAGGGTTCTAAGTCCGTCGGGACTACATGTACTTCCCCTTCAAATGTATACTTCAAACACTGATGAGCTATCGAAGGGACACACTTCATGTCCCTGATCCATGGCCAGCCCTAGCAAGATGTTATAAGCCATCTCACCTTCCAAAATATGGCACAATGTAGGTATCGTCTTTTGTCCTACTTGAATGGGTAGGACAATTGTGCCAACTATCGAGCATATCGCATCATTGAATGCTCGCAGTGTTAGGTGGAAGCCGTGATGTGAGAGGTGGGCAACTTCAGATGTTTCAATGTCGTTGTGGTAATGATGTTATTGGACGAGCCAGTGTCTACCAACACTCTCTTATACGGGATCCCGTTGACCCGCGCGATAACGTGCAGGGGTGGATCTGCCATGTCATCAGATACTGATTTAACTTCATCCTCTCGAAAGGTGATGACTGGCTCCGTGCATCGTTTGACATGTCCCACAAAGTTGTTGAAGGAATTCGCTTCGTGGGGCTGCAACTCGATGGCTTTCAATATCTCCATTAGAGCCTCCCGATGGGGTGTTGATTGTTGTATAAGCTCGTATATGGAGAGCCTAGCCGACGTGGTCCTCAAACTGCGAGTGAGTTTGGTCCGAATCGTGGCCATGGGTCTAGGCGAAGGAGGTAGCTGCATAGGGTGTTGTTGAGGTTGTGACGTCGATGGAACCTCTCTTGTGGCTGACCGTGGGGGCAACTCTTGGGTATCTCTTGTTCCTAGTCACTATGCTTATCATTCCTACATACCCTTGCATGGGGCAATTCTTTTGCACCTCATTGACTTGAAGGGGTTTTTCCTGTGCCTCATGGGCAGGCAAGGGGTCTTTGAAAACTCCCATCTGTTGGTTGTTTGGTGCTACGGGGTTGTCCACCGCCAACGTCTTATTGTCAATTAGGTCTTGTATCAAACCTTTGAACTTCCAACATGCATTTAGGTCATGTCCCTTCCGCCTGTGGAACCTACAATACAAGTCCTCCCTATATCCCTTAGGCTTGGGAGCATTGGGGTCTATGGTTTGGATCTCTAGAAGGTTGATCAAGTTTGTCGCTGACAAGCGGTCAAATAGGGAGTCCCTAGACTCCGTATAAGGTGTGTACTGTCGCCTAGGGCGACGCTGCTGATTTTGCTCTTGCTTCTGGTTTTCTCTTTCATAATTATTAGGAGGCACTGCCTGATAGTTAGCCTTTTGAGGCTGTATTTCTTGTGCAGGCTTAGGGACATTTATAGCAACTTGATTGACCACGGCGGGTTTCTGTTGCGTAGTCCCTATTTTTGTGTTCTTGTTCCATTCTTTCTTCTTAGGTTTGGCAATCTCGCCATCCTGTATCTTGATCTCTTCGATGATTCTGGCTTGTGCCAGAGCTTCCTCTAAGGTGGCATATTGTTGCAGCTACAATAGCACAGAGATCGATCTCAAACAACTTCGTGAGAACATTTGTGTAAGGTCGGACATAGGAGGGAGGTAGGGTAGCTTGGAAAGTAGAGTCCTCCATCGATTCCCATAGGCCGCCATGGTTTCTTCCTCATACTGCCTAAGGCTGGCTAGGTCACTTAGTGATGCCTTCTTCTTGGTGTTAAAGGTGAAGCATTCGAGGAACGCATCCACTAACTGATCCAAGTTACTGATGTTGTGCTTCGGCAATTGAGTGAACCAATCCGAGGCAGGGCCCACGAATGTGGTTATAAATGTCCTTAGCAACAACGCATCATTGTCCTGAATGCCAAAACATTGGCTCAGGAATCTGGTCACATGCTCTTGGGCATCCTCCTCACCCTTAAAGATTGCCAACTGAGGCAGCTTAAAGTGTTCAGGGTAAGGGGGTGCAGGCACTGACGGATGCACAGGATGACTGTGGAGTTGGCGTAACATGGGCTTTTGGGGCCCAGAAGCTTTGGTTTCCATAGACTCCAAACGCTCTAGCAGCGCTTTGTATGCATCGAAAGATTTAATCTCTTCCTCTTTAGTTTGCTCCCGTTGTGGGTTGTGGGAGACTTGAGGCCTATGGGGGGTGGCCGGATAGCAACCCCTCCACCTTGGTAGGGCATTTTGGCCCACTCTTCTTCTTGTTCATACTCCTCATAAGCTTCTTGAGGAGTCTCTAGGTGAGACCTATGACCCTGGGTGGGTCCCCGCGGAGGGTACCCATCGTTGTTCCGGGGAGTGGCCTCCCTCTCAGGTCTAGGGGGTCTCGGAGGCAACACTTGATAAGGTCACGGAGACCTATCTCGCACCAAGGGATTATGCCTCTCATATGGTTCTGCTCTTTGGGTGCGAGGGGTTGGAACCCTCTCAAGCACTAGGTTATGGAGCAGCTCATCTATTTGGCACTGAATGCGCTCCTTGCTAAGGTGATATAGATGCTCTAGCTATTGTTGGTCTTGCTCAAGCCGCATGATCTACGCTTGGCGGGTGGCATGTCTGGCGACTGCCAGGTCAATTTGTTCCACCATCTTGAGCCTAGGAGGCCTGGATGCCTCTCCTATGCATTTACCTCGATCACGATGATCCGAGATCTCAATAGGTCGCTTCCCTCTATCGAGGTTGGTGGCATTTACCCGAGGCTCTGGCCTCCATGGGTGATCATGGTACATAGCGGGTGTGGAAGCGCATGGCTCTCATGCTATACATTGCTCTCGAGGAATGTAATGGTCTTCCTCGTGCTCCCTTTCGTATGTGTGAAAGGGGTGGGCAGAGTTGGCTCGCCCTGCTTGAAGAGCCCTACGCTCTGGGGTTTGTCTATTGGTTCTAACAGTGATGGGGGGCAAAGGAGGGATGCCATAATCATGTGGCCTCTCCTCATGGACACTATGCCGCTCTAGCACTTCATCGTGTTGTGGCCACTCATATCGAGCTTCTAAGGGAGCTTTCTTGTCTATGTTGAGTGCCACGTGTAAGGACTCCTCCTGAAAGGGGCTATGATGAATGGGCGTGTCCCTCAAAGGGGTGTCCCTATAGTTCCATCTTGACATGGAATGATGCGGACTCTCTTGTGGGTCAGGCCACCAAGGCGGTATGACCAAGTCCTTAGGGCTATAGCGGAGGCGACTTGTGCCCCCTTGTACACTTTTTGTAGCTTCTGCCCTTGATTGGGCTTGGCTACGGGTGTACACCATGGTGTTGTTTTTCTACAAGCTAAATAGATTTTTATCTCTTTTTATGATTTTTTATGCTACACTAAACAGAAAAGAGCACACACACACACAAAGTAGTGATTATCTCATTTAAAGATTGAAAGTGTGTCCTAAACCTGGTTTAGTGTGTTTTTTGTTTTGTTTTTTTTTTTTTTGAAGGTTTTTGTAAAGAACGTTTAAATGCAAAATGAGGGCTCTTATGACTCCCAAAATTGGTCACCCCTTCGATATACCATTGCCAGGCTGATATACCAACCTCTCTATATACCCGCCCTTACGTGAGGGAAACTATAGGTACGTGAGAGCAGATGGTACGTGGAACGTAGGCGGTACGAAAGGGGAATCACCCTATTTATGACACCTACCATAGAAGACTTATCCTCGTGTGCTGGGAATCACCCTAGCTACACTCGATCAGATTTCATCAGGATTTACGTCTAGCAACAATAGCGATCGGGGTTTATGAATGCAAAATTCAAGCCAAGGTGGTGATGAAATCCACCGTTGGTCTTGATCAAGGGCTGGGGTTTTACGACCAGCTCCTTGGTGTTTAATTTGCCACGTGGTGTGTGGGGTTCTTTTTATTTTGCATGAAATAAAATAAACACATGGCAAAACCTTTCCTAAGCACGCAAAAAGAAACCAAAAAAATAGAAAAACTGAAGACAAAAAATGATAGGAAAAGTTCAGAATTCTTACCTCTTCTCTGCCCGAATCTGTCGGTTCTGAGTTTCTGCCCGAAAACTTCATAGACTGGAATTCATCCTAGGGGGAATGAATTACAGGACTGTATTCATCATAGGGTGGGGCGAATTCCCATTCATCCCTGGGTGAGACGAATTACAGCTCTGTATTCGCCCTCTGATGGAACGAACAATAGTCAGCGTATGAAAACACGGTGCCTGCAAGAAAAAACAACCAAGTTTGGATCAGATATCTGATATTAAAAATAGAGGACAAGGTCCCACCATGATCGCCACTGAAAGCACGAGGATACGGAAGCAAAAAGGAAAGCGAAGATGCGATGCAAACAGAACCGAACTTAGCGCTAAATCCTAGGAATTTGAAAGTGCATGAAAAGAGGGAAAAGCATGAGCGAATCAAAATGAAACAAATGTGAATAAAGAAGACAACCCTTTTTATTGATATGTTTCACAACTCGGTTACAATGTGCATCCTCCCCTTCCAAGGGCTAGGAGCGTTTAAGTATGCGTTCTTGTTACATCCATGGGTGCCTTTCCTTCTTCCGCGTGCCCACATGTAAAATGGGTGGACCAAAATGTCACCACCACTTGCGTTGATGAGTCTTGATTCCTTGCTTCTCCTCCGATGTCCAGGCCCTATGCTCAAAGGAACAAGAAATGGTCAGTAGCACCTGCGGATAAAACAAAGCATGCAATCCCCAAGCCTACGATAAGTGAATAAGAAAAATGAATTAAACTATGACTAAAATGAATCCAAAAGCTCTAAAAATTTGATAGGGGCATCAAGACACCACCAGGAAGGCCCTACAAAAATAACAGATCAGGAAATTCCTCACCGATTTGAATTCGCTCCAGGGCGGGACGAATTCACCTGCAACAAAATGCCGAAAAGGTACTGTCCCAAATGTCCTACCTAGGAAGCTCCAAAAGACCTACAAACTTGGGGTTAGCTAATTGGGGGCATTTTGGGAAGACCCAGATGGTCATATTTTCCCAATTTGGCCTCCATCAATGGGAATTTGATGATGCTACCTGTAGATTAGTAGAAGCGAGCAAAGATAGAAACATGATCAAAATTGTTCAAAACGAGACGAAATTTAAATGACAACCTATCTAAGCATCATAGAATTGAATGCAAAAATTAAAGAAAGAAAGTCTACCATGGAATTCCCATCGCTCCAAAGGGGGCGATTAGGACTGTGGCAGTGTGGGAGGGGGCGCCCATGGGGCAGGCCGCCCACCGTTTGAGGCCTGATTTCGGCACCAATCCACTTGGGATGGGTCCAAAACCTCTTGTGTGGTATTGTCAAAAAATTTGGTGGGATATTGTGGCCAAATGTCAGGTTTTGGGCTCAATATTCGTCCTCTCAATAGTCACCCAATGACCTCCCCTCTAAAGGAGATCAAGGATGTGAAAGGCACAAATCCAAAAGGTGTGAGGTATGACAATAAAATGACAGCACTTCGTTGCTCTAAAAATGCTCCTTCTCTCTCATTTTTTGGGGTGAGGAAACTCACCAATTTATAGACCTGGAGGTCTCTTGAAATGGGCATGCAGAGGCACCACTTGGCAATCATGCCTTCCTAGGGGGAAGGAGACTCCTCCCTGAATAGGGACTTCATGACTGCCCTTGTAATTGCCTCTAACGCTCGAAAATGCTCACCCATACTCCCATGCGATGAAGGAAGCGTTAAGTGGTGGATCTGAGCTGCCATTTGTCAAGATTTGACTTTTTTCCCGTCAAACCTGCAATTCGCCCCACCCTGGAGCGAATCTAGAATTCATCCCTGGGTGGGGCGAATCCCAGTTTGAATTCGTTCCAGGGTGGAACGGATATTGAGAAAAGTGCCTGAAGGTGCCAAATTGATCTCTGACCTTCCAAAACTACTGTGAGAGTGGTTAGGACCACTGTTTAACCTCTGGGGGCTGCCCTTGGGGCTGTGTGTGTCAATGCGATCAGTGTTTGCAGTCACATAATCGGATTGGTGCTGTTTTGGTGTCTATAACTTGAGCCTTCAATCTTGAGTTCTTCTTTCTAATGCTTTTCAACTCTTCAAAAGCAACAATGAGTTCCTCTTCTATGTCAACTGTGGCTTCCTCTTCATCTATTGAATCTTCATCATATTCTTGATCTTCAACAACAGAAGCATATTCATTCTCTTCTATGGCCAAAAATAATATTTCTTCTCTTTCACTATCAAAGAGGCTTTCATCATTGTCATTGGAAGCACTACTTGCTTCTTCAACATAAAAACTTTTCTTGTGTCTTTGAAATATCTTCTTCTCATGCTTGTTTTGACCATGTCTATTTTTCTTTTCATGATAAAATATTATTTCTTTATTTTTATCATATTCCTTTTCTTCTTCACTACTACTACTTCTAGCTTGTGTACAATAAGATGCATAATGACAAAAATTACTATAATTAAAACATTTCACAAACTGCATACCTTTGTGTTTTATTGGACCCTTTTTATTTCTTCTCACAAAGTTAGCTTCTTCTCCACTGCTTGATTCTTCACTTGATTCTGGTTCCTTATTCTTTGCCTTATTTGAAGCTTTGAATGTTTCTTCCCTTTTTTATGTTTAATATTTTTCTATCCTCATATCATAGGCTGTGAGAATCCCATGTAGCTCATCCATGCTCAAATTTTTGAGATCCTTCATTTCTTCAATTGTTGAAACCTTTTCATCAAATCTCATGGGAAGTGACCTCAATATTTTTTGAACAATATTAGAGTCTTCAATGCTTTCTCCAAGTCCAAAAATTGTGTTGACAACCTCATCAACACAAAGTATATACCTAGCAATATCTTCCTCATATTTCATCTTCAAGTCTTCAAACTTCCTCCTGTGGGTTTGAAGTTTTGCCATATTAACCTTGTCATCTCCTTCATATGTTCTCTATAACTTATCCCATATTTATTTTTCTGAAGTGCATTGTATGAATTTGAAAAAATCTGATTCACATAATCCACTTAAGATTGCATTCATTGCCCTGGCATTATTTTCATATGGTTTCTTACCATTTGCATATGTGGGAGGAGTTGTAGGTGTTGTGAGCTCATTCTCAGTGGATTGCCATATATCATATCCATGTGCCATAAAATAAGTCTTTATCCTTATGATCTAGAAAGTATAGTTAGTCCCATCAAACAATGGAGATCTATTTTATGAAAACCCTTTTGATGTGCCATTTGTGTTCCTGTAATATCTTTGTTCAAGTTGTTAGGCTTTCATAAAGGAACCCGCTCTGATACCAATTGAAGAACACAAGCTTATATTTAGGGGGTGAAAAATATAAGATAAAACTTTTACTTTTCTTTCCAAATAAATAAATTCAAATATCATCAATTGCAATAATGAAACAATGCACAAATTACCACACAAGAGACACAAATTTAACGTGGTTCACCCAATATGGGCTACATCCATGAAGAAATATTGCTTATAAATTTCTCAATAATTTTTGTTGGCTCCAACCCACAGGAGACACTAATATCCTATTACAATGTTCACAGACACCAATCCATAGGAGACACCAATCCCCTCTCAATTTTGTGGACACCAATTCATAGGAGACACCAAACCCCTCTCAAGTTTGTGGACACCACTTCATAGGAGACTCCAATCCCCTAAGCTCTGGTTTGGTGAACACCACTCTATAGGAGACACCAATCCCATCTACTCTATTTTTATGGACACCAATCCACATGAGATACCAATCCCCTCTACTCTAGTTTTATGGACACCACTCCACAGGAGACACCAATCCCCTCTACTCTGGTTTTATGGACACCACTCCATAGGAGACACCAATCCTATTTGCTCTAGTTTTGTGGAAACCACTCCATAGGAGACACCAATATCCTCTACTCTAGTTTTGTGGACATCACTCTACAAGAGACACCAATCCCATCTTCTCTAGTTTTTTGTACACCACTCCATAGGAGACACCAATCCCCTCTACTCTAGTTTTGTGGACACCATTCTATAGGAGACACCAATACCATATGCTCTAGTTTTATGGACACAACTTCATAGGAGACACCAATCTCCTCTACTCTAGTTTTGGGGACACCAATCCATAGGAGACACAAATCCCCTCTACTCTAAATACTTCTCAAATTTATTCTCAAATATGCTCATAATTCTTCCCACAACTCTGCTCACAATGCTTATCATAATTCTGCTCAAATCAGCTCCATAACCTACTCATAAATCATGTTCACAACTCCGCTTAAATCATATCTCAAATCTACTCACAATATCTGCTCAAATATGCTCATAAAACCTGCTCAAATCTGCTCACAAAACCTACTCAAATCTGCTCACAAAACCTGCTCAAATCTACTCACAAAACCTGCTCAAATCTTCTCACAAAATTTCTTTTAAATCTTGCATGCATACAATGCTCATCTATTCCCAAATATTGTATACATACAATACTCATCTATTCCCAAATCTTGCATACATACAATGCTCATCTATTCCCAAATTTTGTATAATGATATCATCAAGTTCTTCACCTATTCTTTAATGTGTTTCCTCAACTAAATAAATTCAAACATATTCTACCTAGAATTATTTTATCTTCATGAATATATAAAGAATGATATGCACTAAAAAATACCCAATATGTTCTTCACATTCATTAATTTTATCACTTTCGCATGTCTCACATTTATTACATCAAAATGTAGGTTTAGTCTAGCACTTGATAACTTACCTAGTAATTGCTAATTTCCACCTTCACTTCAAAACCAATCATAGTGTACATATCTATCCTTTTCATCTAATCCCAAAATCAATCATGAACAATGCATAAATTTTTTCTCAAATCTGATCTATAACCCTTGCACATTTACTCACAATTTCAATCAAAGATAATGCACAAATTTGCTCTAAAATCTGATCTATAATCCTTGCACATTTATTTCCAATTTCAAGCAAAAACAATGCACATCCAATATTTCCTTATACCTTCCACTATATGACAAAATATTTTCCTTAAATTTTTTAAGCCATTTTGATAAATGAATTAAATTGCAATACCTCTAAATCTGCCTCAATGATGATGATGAGATTTTTGCATGAGCTTTCCAAACTTGCCTTAACAAAATGATTTTCCTTTTGTTTGTGCCTTCAAAAACTAGTTTGCAATTCTATTTTTTCCTTTCTTGATTAAATATCAAATCATCCACTCCAAACACCTTATCAAAAACATACACAATAAATCTTAAAAATAACTCCTTATATCTTCTTTTTGAAACTCATAATATAAAAGGTCCGAGGTGTAGACCAATTTGTTCATCCAAACCCCATAAGGAGGGCAGAGGTCCAAGGTTCAAATCTCGGGCCTCGCCGGACTGAACACTTGTCCCTTTCCTGGTGCTTTCAGCGGTGTAAAAGGTTTTAAATGATTGTTGCATGGTGGTTATAGGTGCGGACTGCGTGAAGATCTGTGTGGCAACTTTTGGGGCGGACAACGCAGAATACTATGGCGGCCATAAAAGCTAGACAGCCTGCCCAATTTCGTGGCGGCTACCGATTCCACCATGTAAATACAAAAAAAAAACTCATAATATAAAGCTTTTTTTTTAAATAAGAACCCTTATTTCTCCTTTTGCAAAAATTAAATCACACTCTTATACCTTATAACTCTCTTTTATCATTTCCAAGATCAAATTGAAAAACTATACCTTATAGATCCTCATATATCAAATTTAATAAATTAAAAATATAAATACCTCTCACTGTCGTCGATGGTATTTGATCCCTTAATCTTGATAAGCCCAGTGCCCTAACATGGGCCCTTTAACTGGTTGTGCTATCATAGTGCATGGAATATCAAGGCATAAAAATGATTTTATTATCTTTGCAGCTTTATCTTCAGTAAAACATCATCAAAGGGTTTCGACCCCTCAACCTCCTGCCTATCAATGCTCCATGAAAGCACGGTAACTGGTTGGGCTACCCCAGTGGTTGAAAATAATAGGGCATTATATCGGATTTAAACTTATTTTTTGCTATCACCAAAAATTCTCCACTCTCATCCTTCATATTCTGCTCGTCGCCACTCCGCTCAATCAATATGTTTTTGCAAACCTTACCTTCATCAAAATTAATTTTAAAGAATATATTTATATACTTTTTCCTTTGGTTCCCAACAAACTCGGCTCAACCATTATGTACTTTATCCTTTGGTGCCCAAACATTTGAATTTTTGAATTGTCAAATTTTTAATATTTTGCAAGGAGGTCGCCCAAGGTTTTAAATATTTAACCTTTAAATATTTAAACTTTTAAACTATTAAACTATATTTAAATCCTCTTATTTAAATATGAACCTCCTTATTTAATATTTAAATATTATTTAAATATTAAAGCATCCTTGAAGATATCTACCTTGCACTTAGTGATAACTCAATATTTCATCCTTGGAGATATTTCTACCTTTGATATCAACATTTCATCCTTGAAGATATTTCTACCTTGGAATATGGAATAAAGAAGTCTTTGGAAATATTTTTTAGAATAAGAGAGCAGTGGGGGAAAAAATGAGAATAATAGAAAGCAAAATCCAAAATGGAACCTATGATGAGGTGACAAGGACTGAAGAGAAGGAAACCCTTTGTGAGTTTTATAATATTTTAGCTTGTGAGGAGATGTATTGGAGGTAGAAATCAAGGGCATTATGGCTAAAGGAAGGGGACTCTAATTCAAAGTTTTTCCATGTTACCACATTGAGAAATAGAAGCAAAAATAATATTAGAAATTTAACTAAGGTGGATGGATCCTCAAATCAAAATATTCAGAAGATCAGGGACGAGGCTGTTAATTTTTTTAGTTCATTATTGGGTGAAGAACGGGCCTATAATGCCCAAGCAAAGGACTCTCTCCTTCAATTCATTCCAAACTCATTGATGAAATGATTAACGAGTCCCTTAAAACATATTTTTTAGATGAAGAGATCAAGGAGGCTTTGTTTAACATGGATCCTGACAAAGCTCCTGGGTCGGATGGGTTTTCACCATGGTTTTTCCAAGTTTGTTGGGATATTGTTGGAGCAAAAGTTATTGCTGCAATCAAGGAGTTCCAAATTTCAAATCATATTCCAAGGGGTTTTAATTCAAATTTCATTTCTTTGATACCTAAAGGCCCCAACCCCAAGACTATGGCTAACTTTATGTCGGTTAGCCTGTGTAATATATCCTATAAAATTATGTCCAAAGTTTTAGCCAACCGTTTGAAGAAAGTTCTATTGGTTATCATTAATCCAAGTCAAGGAAGTTCTATACAAGGAAGATCAATCTTAGATGGAGTTATTACTATTCATGAGGCTCTTCATACAGCCACTCAGACCAAAAAAATAGTCATGGATTTAAAGTTAGACATGAACAAAGCTTATGACAGGATAAATTGGGAATTCCTAGAGGCAATTTTATTAAAATTTGGCTTCAACATGAAATGGGTCAAGTTAATAAGAGAGTGTATTTCTAAGCCTTGTTTTTTAGTTTTGGTTAATGGGTCTACTACAGGTTTTTTTCAAATAAAATGTGGTCTAAGACAAGGATATCCCATAAGTCCTATGTTGTTCATCATTGTAGCTAAGGCCTTGGGAAGAACCATTAAGGCAGCAGCGGTAGCTGGACTCATATCAGGTATCAAGGCCACGTTGCTAACTACCCCGGTGACACATCAATAATTTGTTGATGATACATTGCTACTAACTTTGGCTTCTGTGGTTGAGGCAAGAAGGATTAAAAATATTCTCATAATGTATGAAGAAGTGACTGGACAGAAAGTGAATTTTGATAAGAGCAAACTTTATTTCATCAATACCCCCATTCCTAGGCAAAATAGCATAGCAAGGATCATGGAATGTCATATTGCATCCCTTCCCACCTCCTATTTAGGTCTTCCCCTATTTACGGGGAAACCTGAAGGATCAATGTGGAACATAGTTCTAGAGAGGATCCAAAAAAACTAGTAGGTTGGAAAGGACATCTGTTATCTCAAGCAGGTAAAGCAATTTTAACTATGGCTTCACTTCAAAGTATACCCGTTTACTTCCTATTAGTGTTCAAAGCTCCCAGCAAGGTGTATCACAAAATTGAGAAGCTTCAAAAAAAATTTCTCTGGTCAGGGACTAAGGATAAGAAAAGGATCCATTTAGTATGTTGGAACAAGGTTTGCAAACCTAAAGCTGATGGGGGGTTAGGATTTAGGAGAGTTGCTCATCTCAATACAACTCTATTAGCCAAACAAGCATGCCAGTTATTGACTAAGGTCGATAATGAATGGACTGTATAGTTAGGAGGAAATACCTCCAAGGTGTGAACTTCCTTAATGACAACTTAGCAAGTAGAGGGTTTACTTTTTGGAAGGAAATCCTCACGAGCAGGGATCTTGTCAAGAAAGGTCTTAGATGGATTCTAGGAAATGGGTAAACAATAGACTTTTGGAAGGATCGATGGGTGAGAGCTGAGGAGTTACCCTAGAATCCTCACTTGGCTAGGATTCAAGAGCATATGGAGTAGCATATTGGGAAGAAGGTTGCAAATTATATGTGGCAGGATATAAATATCAACAGGTGGAAACACATCAGAGTACAGGGTTTTGAAGCCGAGTCTGAAGAGCTTTATAACATTTTAACTTAGCAAATTATTCCCTCTGGAGAGGATGAAGATCACATTGTTTGGGCTAAGACTAAAAGTGGTGACTTCATAGTTAAGTCTACCTATAATTTGCTTCTCAATGTGGAAGGTCAACAATTTCAACCGAGTTTGGTTTGGATCAAAGGCTTAATTCCTAAAATATCCTTTTTTTCATGGCTGGTGATTCAAGGAAAAATCCTCACTATGGACAATATGTTATCCAAAGGTATGGTTATTGCTAATTGTTGCTACATGTGCAGGGCAAGATGGGAGACAACCCAACACTTTTTTCTGGAGTGTCCGATAGCGGAGTCCATCCTAGATGATCTTTTCCAAGCCTTTAGGATCTCGTGGGTTAAGCCTGCTCTTATATCCAAAGTGTTCCATCAATGGCCTCAACCCTTTGTTAGCCTAAAACTTAAGTACCTATGGAAAATATGTTGGCATCATTTTCTCTGGAATATTTGGCTAGAAAGGAACCATAGAGCCTTTAAGGATACCATTCACAACCCAAAAACCATCCTCAATAGGATTATTGTCTTTGCGAAAGAAAACCCTAGCACCTTAGTGGATGAGAACCACTCAATTCCTCCCCAAGAAAAACAATTAGCTCGGGCCTTAGGTATTGAGGACAAACCTTCCATTCCTTTGCCCAATCCCAAAAATGGGATTTCTTGGGAGCCACCCCCCTAGGGTTGGTTTAAACTAAATTTTGATGGTGCAACCAAGGAGAACCCGGGAAGATCTGGAGCTGGAGGACTAATTAGGTATCATCAAGGAAATCTGGTCAAGGCCTTCACTGAACCATTGGGAATCATAACTAATAATGAAGCAGAAGCTAGAGCCCTTTGGAGAGGGTTGCAAGTAGCCCAAGCAACTCAAGGTAACTTGATGATTGAAGGTGATTCGATGAACATCATCAACCTATTAACCAATGGTAAAAAACCTCCATGGATAATCGAGGGAGTCATCCATGAAGTGAGGATCCTTTTTGTGGCAATATAGAATAGGAGGGCTCGTCACGTGTACCGTGAGGCCAACAGGTCAGCTAAAAAATTAGCCAACATAGGTGTTGATGTTGGTAGTTTGGTGACATGGACACAAGGTGTGCCACGTGAAGTGGAAAACATTATTAGTCATGAAAAGAAACCTACCCGTTAAGGAGAAATATGAATGGGTGTTCTTTCCCCATGGAGCTGGTAATAACTATGGGGTTTCCATATAAATCATACCAAATTGGAAATGAAGGTAACAAGGTGTAAGCCTTGGAGGATTTCGATAGAGAATAGGAAATGGGCAAGCAACAGGTTTCACAAGTGCAAAGTTCCAAACTTCAATTTCTTATCAATGTAAGTAATGTTTACAGTTATGTTTAGGTATGAGTGTGCCTTGTTAGTAAGGTGTTGTATGGGATTCAACATAAGTTCTGGTAATAAAGTTTCAAGGATGACTAGGATCTACAATCTCAGTAGAATTTTGGATATTGTAATAGGTTTTGGGTTAACCTGCAAAACCCAATAATTAATGAAGACTTTTATTTACCAAAAAAAAAACTATATTTCCAACAATCCCTCATCCTCATCACTCCACTCTAAGCCATGATGATATATGAATTCTACATAGGTTATGACTTGATCATAATCGATGGGTAAGGGTTAGTTTTTATTGGGGATGTAGCCTATTCCATATATCCTAGGCTAGAGGTTAACTTCTAAAAGCTTCTTGATAACTTGTTGTTGAGACCCCAAGCTATTACCTTCATATCCCATATTAGATAGGATTTGCTTAGGTAGTGGTAAATCATTGGATAGGTAACATGTGTAAAAGGCTCTCTCTATAGGGGAAGGGTTTCTAGCACATATATTTTCTTCATGGGACATTCCCACAAAAATAAAGGTACACATTATTGTGCGTACTACTTCACCTTTTGTATGGGTTAAACCCATGGTTCGAGGTGAATGTGTAGCTTTGCTATATCTAGAAGAGGACTTTGAACTAATTGATTGACTTGATACTATGATGAGCTAATAGTTGGAAATTACTCACTAATTCTCAAGTTATTAAAAATTTTAGTGATTTGGGGATATGGATAATACCGAGAAGAAGAAGAAGAAATTTTGTGAAGATAAACTGTTGGACAAAAATTGACTTTTGATTGGGCTTGCTTAATCATTGAACAACATTGGAATGGGTGAGGGTCACCCTGGATAGTGATAAGATGATTCTTGAATTCATACTTTAAAAATTTATGAAGAGTGGAAGGGACAACCCACATAGAATGAATCCAAGGGCATCCAAAAATAATATTAAAATATGTTTGAAAAGATACAATATAAAATAAGGTATCTAGGATTTTGGGTCCTATCTTAAGGGGAAGGGATATAATGCCACACGACTCTTGGTATTATTTGTTGAAGGTTTTTATGATCACATTTGATCTATTTAGGTCTTCCTCCATTAATACAAAATTCTAAAAGAATTGATAATTGCATATATTTAGGGAGGAACCATTGTCTACCAATATCCTCTTGATAAACATTTTTCCAATAGAGCCAGTGATGTAAAGGGAAAAATTCCATTATAAGGTTTACGGAGGAAGATCATAATCATATAATACTATATTATTAACCCCAAGAGTGCCTATGACATTGGCTATGTCACTAGGTGGGAGGTCTTATGGGATGTAGTGTTGACTTAGAAGCTTAACTAAGGATTTTCTATGAATAGGAGAAGTTTGTAGAAGCTCTAAGAGAGAAGTATTGGTAGGTTTACTAGCTGGTTATTGTTTTAAGTCAAAGGGAACTATTGGTTGAGTTTTCAAGACTAATATTGGTTTATCTATACCCATACTCTTCTTATAGGTATTCCTTAAAACCAAA
Organism: Wollemia nobilis; assembly: GCA_028583015.1. Classification (NCBI taxonomy): domain Eukaryota; kingdom Viridiplantae; phylum Streptophyta; class Pinopsida; order Araucariales; family Araucariaceae; genus Wollemia; species Wollemia nobilis. Next base: position 4,788,902 of record JAQPPZ010001870.1, read on the forward strand.
GGTGGTCTAGAGTTTTTATTGGAAGTTGGAGGTGTTTGCTTCTGAGGTTGTTGAGCTTGTTGGGCTTGAACTTATTGTTTGGTGGTTGTTGCTATAATTCTAACCATATTATTATATGGGGGTGGAACATTATGATAGGACACTTGGTTTACTATCTATTTATCATGGTTGGATATGGTATTTTGGAATATCTTCATATCTTTATTGGTTGTTGGTTGTTGGTTGTTGGGGAGTTGGTGGTTGGTGTGTAGGAGTGAATTGTGAATCACCTATAACAAGGTAACACTCATATAATAAATTTTTAACCACATGCTTCAATATCTTGCATTTATATATCATGTGTCCATCTACTTTATGATAATCATAATGATATTTGTGTTTGTACCAAGTTGCCACAGTATTTGGTTGTCTAGTGTTGGGCAACTCGATCATCTTAATCTCCAAGAGTTGTTTAAGGATGGACAATAAAGGTTGGTTTAGTCTTGTGAAGTTTCTTGGTGGGGTTCACTAAGGTTTTCTAAGTATCAATTTCTATAGTGTACTATCTATGTTGATGTTATTAGTTTGTCTATTATTAGTAATCCCATCATAGACCACATGTTTATTTTTGTATTGGATTTTTATCGTCCTTTCTTCTTGATTTCTTGGTTTAAGTTACCCCTTATTATAAGGGATTTCTCAACCCTCCTAGCTAAATCTACCGCTTGATCAAAGGATATTATTGTTGTTATCTCTAATTCATAGGAAATCTGCTCTTGTAAGTTATTAATAAATATCTCTAGCATATCTCGAGGGGGGGTGGGATATATTGTAAAATTCCCACTAAGATTCTCCATCAAGATAGAGATTCTAAAAAATTTTCATCCTTAGCTTGCTTTAAGAGATATAAATATTGAAGGGTCACCCTCTTCTCCACATAGGCTCAAAAATTTTGAACAAACATCTTATTTTTTTTTTTTTAATTCCTGAGGAAGTGGTGGGGTAGTTGATAATACCACTCCAAGGCTATTTCTCCAATATCTTTAGGGAATGTATTTAAAAACAACATGTCATCATAGATAATATCATGAAAAGCTATCCTAAACATCCTTAGGTGTTCAATATGGTCCTCTATTCCCTTATATATTGGTAAAACTAGTGTGGGAAATTTCTTAGAATAAGGTATAGAGACTACTATGGGATCTAGATGTTTGTTGTACATTTCTTTGTATAAATAAGTAATGTTGGGTTCTTATAGGGTGTCCATCCTTAGCGCAAGTTGATTTAATATAAATTTTAAGCTTTGAATGTTAGGATTGTTGTTGTGCAACTCTAAATAGGGTGTAATTGACATGTTTACTCCAAGGTTCCCTAAAGGTGGGTTGTAACTATTATTCATGGGTTGTTGATAAGGTACTTGGTTAAAGTTGGAAGCGTTGAAACTATTATGGTAAGGGTTATGGAATGGGGTATTTTTTGTAGCATATTATAATGGGATATAATTTACATTTGTTGGGATAGAAGAATAGTTGTTAACATTAGGAGGAGGAAAATTTATATTAGAGGAAGTATTGTGATGAGAAGGAAATTGAGTGTGATTTTGAGGCATGTTACTTGTTAGAGGAGATTGAGAAATTCCTCTAGTTTTAGTTGTTGTGGTAGTAGCATAAGTAGGGTTGTGAAATACAACTTGTAATAACTAAAGAAATACTATAAATTGATGTAGGAAAACAAGAATGCAGTCAAACAAATGCTATCCTAAAAATGAATATTTCTTTGTGTACCATGCAAAATACTAACACCTAATGCTATAATCATTGAACATTATGTATAATTGGGTATGCACATGTGAATTGACAATAAATGACACAAAAGTAAAATAGATGCTTCTCTTATTAATATTTCAAATCAATCCAAATTACATATCCATCCCTCCTAGGGATACCCTTTTGATACAACAATTACAACATGATAAATTCCCTTCCAAGGTAGGTGTAATCCAAATGTCTTCCACAAAGATACGAACTGCTCCAAGGTGTTGATGACCTTCTTCTCCATGATTAGAGACATTTGTTTCCTTGCATCCTAAAACCATGTTGATCCTGTGTGCAATAAACAACAAGAAACATCAGATACAAAGGAGGCCTCTCTTGATGAGGCTTTCAAGAGAATCTTGCATAAAGGATGATGTAATTAACATGAAATCAAGAAAGTGCAAGAAACATATTAAACCTATTTTAAGCATGAAATAATAACATACATCATATTAATGAAAATACATAGCATCTATCTAATGGCTTAATTGTGTAATTGAAAGCATGGAAGAATGAAAAGATCCATTGGTAGCATAATTGCAATAATGAAAAGTAAATGACTAAAAACCCTAATTGCACCGATGAAAGTCCCTAATAAAACTAATTAACATAAGATATATCTAATATAGTAACAATAAGCAAATCCTATGACTAAAGAATAGGGAAATCAGTGCTACTGCCTTGACCATGACTTTAAAGTGCGGTGAGCACTATTAGCCACGATTGATAGCCATTTTGGAGCTTGAATTGAGTTTGTACTCCAATTCAGGGGTTGAATATCTGAATCTCTTCATCAAATTTATGGTCAAGGGTTGCCTCTATATCCTATAAAATATTTGGTGGTTGAATTTCTTAGTTTGGTTATGTAATAGGCTCAATTGGTTTTCTTGATTCTTACTAGCCCTCCATAGCCTCCTTTAATCCAAATGCCATGTGATCTCCAATTGGGCAGCCAAAGTGTTCCTCTTAATGCACCTAGGTGAGTATGCAATTTGACAAGGCTTCACTACATTTCAATATAATATTCCTCTATATCTTTCCCCAATTTGAATGGGGGTTTTATTGCATTTTCCAAGAGCTAGGGGTGGCTTCATGAGGAAGTCAAGAACAATATTGGGTGGTTGAGCTTGTTGTATGGAAGGATCTAGAACCTTCCTAACTCAAACCACTCAAATCCACAACCAATTTACCATTGCAAAAAATTTTGTATCAGATTAAGACCAACTAACTTTGAGGCCTGATTACGATGGACAGACACGATAAAATCTACTAATTACGGGTATCAACAGTGACTAGAATTGACTAGGTAAAGGTACCCAAATTGAGTGGTCAAAACCACAACTATACTTTGGTATCTGTCCAAGGTCTTCAATATGGTATTCTAGCATATCCCATATGAGTAGTCACCTTGGCATGACACATTTTAGGTGTCTAAAGATTCCCATTTTGAGATGCATTGTGAGATCAAACAATGTTGAGAAAAAATAGACCTCCTAAAATGATGTCGTAGGTTGGATGATGATCATTGATCTGATAAACATTAGATGCCCTAGGTCCTGCAAGGAGGATGCGCATCCTAAAATCATTGCTTCCATATAGATGGAAGGCTTAAATTTGAAATATTTTGCACTCGTCATCAGATATTTAGGTAGCTTTGGTATTACAATAGGAGTTAGGCTTATATAACCAAAAGGAGGATAGCTACAACCTAACTGTCATATTTGCTTTTTTCCCTAGAAAAAGGGTAAACTTATGATAGTATTTGGCAATGATTCATAATATGAACATAATTTTGACAAGATCAAGAGATCTATGATCAAGGGATCTTCTGTTGAATTTGATTATAATTTGATATTATGACTACCCCCTCAAGCGACGATTCGATGAGGGTAATGACAATTAAATGAAGCGATGAGGTTGCTTGACCACTATGAATGATCTTGAATAAATGAATATTTAGCATTTGAATTATTGGCAAGGCCTAATTAGCTATGATTGCAACTATTAATAGTACTTGTCCATTTCTATCCCATGGAGTGGTCTAGCCATGAAGGTATTCTTAGGGAATCAAAATGAGGACAATTATAATTAGGCTTATGTTGAATCATATTGTCGATGATTTTCTGAGAGGATCATAGAAGAATGACATGAACACATCATTATTGTGGAGCAGTACGACCATCTCAGTCTTCTTAGGGATTGAAAAAAAGCATATCAATTCCATAATGATGAATTTACCCCAAATGTCCTTATGGTAATTTACTCATATTATCGGATTGCATGGAGCGCAAGTCGCTACAACCGCCAAGTGTATAGGGTAAATAACTAGATATAGGGCATATTTGGATTTTAATGTTATCTAATTTTTTTTGTTAATTTTTGTAGATTTTGAATTATCTGGTCTAGTGGGTATTTTAAATTTGTTATTTTATAGCTCTCCATAGTTGGAATTGAGAGCGTTTATTATAGTTTGCTGATCGTGCTTGTAAAAAGTGGTTAAGAAAGTCAAATTCCTTGATCGTGGCTCAGACCCATGGGCAGAAAACCCTAATTTGGGGACCACGGTTGTCAAACGTGGTCCTAACCAAATTCAAAAAATATATAAGGCTTTTCCCATTTGAAATTTTTTATTATTTACCTGAAACTGCTAGTAAATTTGAGAGCTTTGAGAGGTAAAAAGTGAATTTTGACACGAAACACTCCTGCAAAATTCATTGATTCTCTTCTATCCACATCAATGGTCGACCAGCCGAAAGCTTCGACCAGGGGGGGATTTGGTGCATCCAAGGTAACACACAAACCGAGACCACGCTTGTAAATTACCGGATTAAAATTTAACCACACTAAATAATGGGTTAATGAATCACATTAAACTATTGATAACGAACCTCACCCTAGTTAGGTTTAGCATATATTAGATTATAGGGGAGGATTTAATTTCAAAATTATTCTTGGGAGGGAAATTACCTTGAAAAGGTCAAGTTCCCTAGCCATAGGTGGCAGACACGGTTCCCAATTCATATATTGGGGACTACGGCTGTCAACCGTGATGGGATTTAAATCCCAACTGTCACATTTTTGACCACCTTGTTGACCATGGTTCCAAACCACAGTGCGACACCCTTAGGAATTGTTTTTCAATTTTTTTTGTTTTTCTTTGCAAATTCGGGAATTAATGTATTTTATTGCAATTTTGAAGTGCTTTATTTTATTTTAATTTAATTTTCAATCATGATTTTGCATGTTTTTACGTTTTCATGATATTTTTGATTTGTTTATCATTTTCGAGTCATTTTTAATTGTTTTTCTTATTTATTTGATTACTTTCATTCAGATCTTAACCAAAAGATCAAGGGAGACTGATCTCTTTCATAACCTACACCGCACTCTCATTGACGCAGAGTAGGAGTGGTTTTTTTCCATGGGGTTTGGTTACATCTTGAACCTCCCTACCATCATAGTGGATTAGTCATACATGACTGCCTTGGCCTATCGCTGGGATGCATGGACCAACACATTTCACCTATCGACGGGTGAAATGATTGTTACTATGGAGGATGTGTACTGCATCTTCCACCTACCTATTGATGATGAACCCATCACATCCTCTCCTACCATAGTTAGGAAGGTTGTATTTTATTCGATCTTTGGTAGATAGAGCATTGAGACACAAGGCCACATTGACCATGGAGGCGTCCACATTTAGGAGTGGTTCCAAGCTGGATTATTTTCAAAGTTGGAGGTAGTATTCATGCACCTAATTATCCATATAGTCCTCCCAGACTCATCAGGTGTGAGGTTCCCCTAGAACCTCATGGCTAGGACCAGAGAGGTTATGGTTAGTTTGACTGAGTGGCCTCTCATTCTAGCATGGGGGAGTACTCTTCTAGCATAGTTGTATCATGATCTATATTAGATCACACACCATAGTAGAGTAGGCATCGGTTGTAGCATACTTATGCAGATTTGGTGCTGGTAGCCCATTTTGATAGAGCACCCTATTGATTTACCCCTAGAGGTTACTGCTATTCCTATGGATTCTTAATGCTGTGCAGCCTACTAGCCCTGGGAGTAAGAGGATTTTAGGAGTAGGTCTCATGTAGGAGACCTAGACCACTATATATCTCAATTTTCATAGCTCCATCCTCAACACATACAATGATGACCATACATGGGTTGCCTGGCCTAGACAAATGTGGATAGATACTTGCACAAGGCCAATCGAGATAGGTGGATTATCGACTAGAAGGTCGACATACATGAGTATTAGCACTTCTCTCATGTTTTGAGGTAGTTTGGGATTCAAAAATATGTTCCAAAGGTTCCTACTATCTATAGATTCTTAGTCCTAGAGATGGAACTGACCTAGCCCTAGGTAACTCCATTAGGGGATGCTGATGATGACTTCCAGGAGTCAGACCTAGCAAACATAGGCACAACTATTGATTATGATACATGGTGGTCTAGCTAATAGTGGCACGGAGAGGGACCTCTAGGCCAACCAGTAGATGACTTCATAGGAGAGGGCATAGAGGGCATAGAGATGGACCCTCATGGGTGTAGGACCCATCAGAAGTAAGAGGGCACATGGGGCATAAGGGACGCTACAAAGGAGGACCCATAGGTAGAGGCAGAGGAGGAGGTATCCAAGGATTGTGAAGCACCTCCTGACAGTGAGGTAGGGCAATTGAGGGCACAGGTTGCTAACCTCTAGAGCCAAGTTAGAAGTAAAGTTATCTCATGACCAGAGCCAGTGGCATGACTATGAGGGGGAGAGGTCCACTCTACAAGCGAGGATTACCATGACATATGTAGAGATATAGAAACTCATAAGGTAGTGCACTCTTTTGCGGTCTCAGGTAGACACTTTTGTAGTACTAATCATCACTTACTAGGTTGGGGGATAAATTCCCCCATCTTCATAGGTTGCTTTAGCACCCCAAGCTATTCCAATAGTACCCGTAGTGTCAGCAGTTTAAGGAGTAGCAGGCTTGGATCAAGGGGCAGATATCAGGATACTTTAGGTTCTGGTTGAGTAGCACATAAGGATGCCTCATGTATATCTACCTACATTACTACTCTGATAGGGCGGATTGGAGTACTCGAGGGTGAGATTCCAAATATACCCACGACTTCAGGGTCTCAGAGGACTTGCACTCAGGAGACAGGATAGTCCTTAGCTAGCTCGAGTTACAAGACTCATAGGTCTGAGAGATATTTCATTTCTAACTCACGGAGGACCCACCAAGATGGTGGAGGTGATGGTGACATCTCATAGACTAGGGGTGCAATCCCTAGCTAGTACAGATCTTAGATATATCATTGTACCATTTTTTAGTGTAAGGTCGAGGACCTACACATATGTAGCCTGCGGGTATTTTTGACCATGCCGATGTACTGTTAATTATTATTATTTTTGGTACACACACACACAAACACACACACACACACACACACACACACACACACACACACACACATATATATATATATATATATATATATGATATGATATTGGAGACTCATTATATGTGTATATTTTATGTGTTTTATTGTTTATGTTTTATGATATGCATATAGATGCAATGCTCTATTTTTTATGCTATATGATGTGATGTATGGATGGCATGCACTAGCTATATGATGGATGTATGATTTAGATGTGAATATATGCTTATGATGGATGCATATGAATGTGATAGGTAATGTTTAAATCCATGTTTTATTTACTGTACTTGTATGCATCTAATTTGTGTTGCTATGACATAGTCTATGCCATGTATGTATTGCATATTTTTTTGTGATGATATATGGAAATGAACACGTATACTTTAATCACTTAAAACATAATGTATGCAATATGAGTTTTAACAATCTAATGGATGAAACCACCGAATGTATAACAATCATGGATTGTAATTGCTATATCTTATTATAAGAATTAATCAAATGGACACCCATATGTAAGATGCAATTATATATGGTTTCTATTCATGAACTTTTGTGAATTAAAATAGTATGGATAACATAGTCAGTGGCCATATAAACATAAATTTTGACATCCATACAGTATCTAATATATATTATGGATAATTCTAATAAACAAACTCTCATAAAATAAATTGATGTTTTGATGATTGCATTGAAAATTGGTTGTTGCTATTTGGGAATTTTTGAGGTTTTCCATGAGACTCAAACACCCTATTTGACTTATCAAAAGTTATATACTAACCATACTAGACTTCTGAAACATAGGCTTTCACTAGGATAGGCCCTAATTGTTCATTATCCCTGTGTGTGCAAATGAGTATATTTAAATAAGGCATAAGCATACCTCGATGCCAGGCGGGATTCTTTTAGCCCATTGCTAATATTGGGGATCCTCAAATGTCTATCCAATCATAGGTTTATATTTTAGTTGGACTAGGCCACTAGGAAATACAAGACACCTAAAGCTAGCTCTTCCACATTCAAACATTGGTTAGCACACAAGCAATATGCTAATGTATCAGACATATCATGCATAAGGTATAGTAGTGCTGACAGTTTCAGGGATTCAATATCACCCCCTTATTTTATTTAATTTTATTGGGATACTTTCTCATGTAAAGTGATAATAATAATTGTTTATTTTTGGACTATAGTGATAAAAATCACCATTTATTTTGTACTTTTATTTGAGCAAGGGATTTGATACTGATTTGATTTCTTTGATATTAACTTTGGGAGTTTCACTTTGGGATATCTTTCAGGGATATAATTTTGGTATATTGCTCCTTCATTTGTAAGCAAGGGATTTATTTGGGTAAGTGGTAAGCTTGTCATTTTGCCAACTGTCAACATTTCTTGAACCGTCCACACAAGGGGATAAGCAAGAATAAACTTTTCACCTTAGGATACCTGGTCCTGCTTTGTAGCTTTCATCTTACCCTATTCCTTATTAGTATTGTTTAATTTGTTAATTAGTGATATAATTATGATATGCTAAGGGCTATACAAACTAGACCTCATCTACAAAAGCAAAGCAAGATTTATATCAACTTTTGAGAAGACCTCTCGGTATGGTTGAATGACCAAAAACCCCTAGTATATTCTTCATAGCAACAATTGGGGTTGTGTTGAAAAACATAGTTACTCACAAGGGTGATAAATTATGAAATTATAGCCAATCATCTTTTCTAAAGGGATGTTTTCCTTTTTCGAAGCAGCCTTTTTGGCCTCCTTGCAGAACTCTGAGTGATGACAATGCTTTCCTTTTAAACAACTCATTGCATGCTCTACTTAATAACCGATCCTTTACCATTGTGCCTATCCTGTTAAACCTAATACTTGTTCTTTGCTTTCCTCTTCACCGTATTTTGCCTATCACCATTAAGGAAATAAAACCCATTTTCATCGAACCTAAAGTTTTTGAACTTGACCTAATGGTTATCGATTTGTGGAAGGATCAAACTAAAAGTGTGCTAATTGAGTTCTTCAAGCTATTTGTTGGTGTTGATGAGGAAGTAACGAAGGCCTTTACTGAGACTTGGGATAAGGGCCTTGTTACTATTCATGGGGTAGAATTCCATATCACTATTGAGATTTTGGTAGACCTGACAGGACAACCTTTGGACGGTAAGGTCATGTAACAAAATAAGCATAACTGGGAAGCGGAGCTGGAGTTGTTCAAAAATAATTTGGCAATCCATAAAACATACAGAAAATATTTGCATCATAACCACCTTTCCACTCCTTGGTAATAAATCTTATAAACCTATCATGCAATTTTTAACTTGTGACAACCCTAAAGCCCAACTTTGTTTTTTCCACCTGGCTTACGTTAATCACTTCTGTTATGCCAAGACGATGAACATCCCTGCCACTATATTATTGTCTATCGATTATACCATTGTGTCCACCTGGTCCAAAAAGGAGGAAGGTTTACCATGCCACCAAGGGCTTTTTAAGGTCTTGTACATATTCCTACTTCTCAATTTTCCTAGAGGTAACATCCTTGCCCCTGATTCTGAGGAGGAAAACTCTTCCTCTACGCCCAGTCCCAAAATTTCAAAACCTAAGAAGATGGATAAAAATGTTAAGCTCCATCCTGAATTCAACATTAAGAAAAAGGTCAAAGTTGAACACACTCCTGTCAGATGTTCCCAAAGGCTTAAGCTCAAATAATTAGCTGAAACTCCTCCTTCTACTTCCGTTAAAATTCCAAAGGATCACTCCAACTCGCCTGACCTAGTTGAAAAAAACCTTCACAAATTGGTCGTTCAAGCTACTTTTGCAACAGTTGATCACTTGGAGACTACCCACTCAGCCATTGGTAAAGCTATTGTGAGTCTCAAATATTAGTGCCAGGCTCTTAGAATTCTATTCTTTTGTGATACCTTTGAAGATACTACTATAATATCTACTGTTAAAGCTCCTTTTGATGACAAAGGGGGTGTCAAAGATGAATATATAGTTTAAATTGCCAAGGAAGCTTGTATCGATGCTCTGAAGGACAACCTGAAGGATATTTTGAAGGATGTTGCAAAGGACACCATTTTGGACATCGTTGCTATTTATCCAATGCAAACTGATGCTCCTCTCTAAGCGTGATTGTTATCCTTTTGTTGCAACTGTTGTCCTTTCTTTCTGGGTTTTGGTCCTTTGGTCTGAAGGATAGTATGTTTATTTTTGGTATGGGTTGATGGTTTTTAGTTTCTCTTTCTATTCCTTTGTCCCAGAGGACATTTTCCTTTTGTTATTCTAGGCTTAATGCCTCTCTGTTGTGTTCCTCTTGAAAGTCTAGTGCTCCTTTTTGTTTCACTATTGTACAAGGAGTTGGGGCACCTTTCAAATGCCCTATTTTTAATAAAATTAATTTACCAAAAAAAAATTATGAAAATGCAATGATGTATGATTGAAACACAAACGTGGTGTCATTTGTATGATTGTAAACACAATATATTCTAATGCAAGTACAACAGATGGATATGCCTAATGCAATGCAAAGATGTAATACATGTGGAAAATGAAATGCATGATGCGAATGGAATTTAATGATGCAAAATGAAATGCAATGATACAAAATGAAATACAATGTTTTTAGATTTTGATATTTTTCCAAATTTTTATGGATTTTACATTGACCAAGGGATTTTAAAAACCATTGGAGCCTTTTTTTTTTTACCAAAGGGATTACAGATGTCTTTGGGGCCCTTTTAGAGTTGACCAAAGGGCTTACATATGCCTTTGGAACCTTTTCTGAATGACCAAATGGCTTGCAGATGCCTTTGGAGCCTTTTTAGAATGACCAAAGGGCTTATAGATGCCTTTGGAGCCTTTTTATGGTTTAGGTATAAAACACTTTAAGATGAAGGATATTGAGAGATTCGGGCTCTTCAAATCCTATGAGTGATGTCAAGTGATATGTCCCAGGTCCAATTCTCAGAGATCATATAAGGACCTAACCAGTTAGCCATAAATTTATCTCATAGTTCTGGTGGTAAATTTGAGTTCTATTAGTTCTCTCTCAGCACAAGATCACCAACCTCAAAGTCTCTCAGATGTACTTTGTTATTGTAAGCTCATTTTAAGTTCTCTTGATAAATGCAGAGGTTCTCAAGGGTATTCATGTGATGTTCATCAAGTATCATCAGTTTTTCTAGGTAAGCTTACCATGTGGTTTCATCATCAATGAAATATTTCAATGTGACACGTAGCATTAGAATATCCAAATCTAAGGGCATAATGGCCTCAGTGCCATATACTAATGAAAATGAACTTGCCCCAATAGGTGTCCGAATACTAGTCCTGTAATCCCATAATGCAAGGGGCAGTTGGATGTGCTAATATTTGTGGTGCTCTTGTACCATATTTTTCAATATGGAGACCACTATCTTATTTGAAGCTTTAGCTTGCTTGTTTACCTGTGGATAATATGGAGTCGTAAAACTGTGTTTGATTCTATACTTAGATATCAAAGCTCTCATAATTTTGTTTTTGAATGAAGTTCCATTATCCAAAATTATCTTGGATGGTTACCCAAAATGACTTATGATATTGGTGAGTATAAAATCAGCAATACGTGCTCCAATTATCATTGTTAAGGGAATGGCTTCCACCCATTTAGTAAAATACTCAGTAGCTTTAATAATGAATGTATGTTGGCCCGATGGTAAAGGAGAGATATTACTTATGAGATCCAATCCCCATTGAGCAAATGGCCAAGCCACTTGAATGGGTTGTAAGGCCTATGATGGTAGGTGTGTAAGATTAGCATGATGTTGGCATTTGATGCATTTCCTGATATACACATTGCAATCCTTCTCCATAGTGGGCCAATAGTAACCCATGTGAAGGATGTGCTTGATGATAGCCATCCACTAAAATGGACACCACATGTACCACCATGAGCTTCTAAAATTTCCCAAGATGACTCTTGGGGCTCAAGACAATGAAGGAGAACTCCATCATAGCTTCTATGGTACAAATTGTCTGCTAACAAGAAATACTTTATCACTTTATATTTAAATGTGTGCTTCATGACACATGAAAATCCTTGAGGGATTACACCAAGTCTAAGAAATTCATGTATCTATGATGTCCAATTATGATAAGCTTCAGATTCAACTGACAAGACAACATGCCCCCTATGTTTCTACATTTACAAATGCATACTGGGAAATAAACTTATGGTGAATGGTAGTACCACTCCCCGTCAGATATTGTGAGATAAAAGACCCTAGGATGCTCTCTTGAGAAATTATTTAGCTCTGTAGAACCATTCATGATTTGGTTCTACATGAATCATGTTGATTGACTTTTTGTTATCCAATGCTTCACACTGTACAATAGAATGTGACAACATTTTTACATGGATGGTAGTGAAATCGATAGACGAATTATGAGGGATTATAGATCCCAAATATGCCATTGTGTCTACAAATATATTATAAAAACAAGGAATTTCTTCGATGTCATACCATTCCAATTGAGCTACATAAATGTCAACAAGATCCTTGTAAGATTTCAATACCAGACATTGGTATTGAATTAATCCATTAACTTGGTTCACAATGAGAAGGGAATCACCAAAGATATTTAGCCTTTTTATATTCATGGTGATAGCTATTTGGAGACCCAAAATTAGGGCTTCGTATTCAACATTATTGTTAGTGCAAGGAAATTCTAACTTGAATGACAAGGGCATTGGAGCTTCTTGTGGTGTGAACAACACTATTCCTGCACCACCCCCTTGCTCACACTTCAAAACATCGAATAACAAGGTGATATCAGCTTTGTTATCCAGTTCCTCAAGTTCAAGTGCTTCTGATAAGGCAAATACTGCATCATCAGGAAGCTCTATGGTGAGGGGCCTACTATTTTTGAGAGGTGCCTCAACCAGTTGATCAACTATGACTTGTCCCTTAATGGAATTTTGTATTATGAATTCCAGATCAAATTATGTCAATAACATGATCCAATTCATAGTACATGTATTATAACATGTCTTGCTCATCATATACTATAAATTATTTTGTTTTGATATGACGTACGTCGTATGACTCAACATATAGTTTCACAATTTCTTGGTAGCAAACACTATTGCTAAACACAGCTTTTCAACGTATGCATATCCTAGCTCATAACTCACCAAGGTTCAGCTAATATAATATATGGATTGTTCTTTATCTTGCACATTATTTTGGGCTAACATGGTTTCCAATGTAAAGTTAGTTGTCAATATATAGCAAGAATGATACATCTAGCCTTGGTGGAGCTAGCACTGGCGACATTGCTAGGTATTGCTTAATCTCAAAAAATGCTACTTGACAATCCTCATCCCAGTTGAATGGGGCCCCCTTATGTAGCAGTCAATTCATGGATCGACATTTATCTGATAATTGTGTGATAAATCACTTTATGGATGCTAATTTTCCTTGTAGGCTTCTTAATTCCTTGATATTTGTGGGGGACGCATTTCTAAAATAGCCTTGACCTTTTTTGGGTCAACTCAATACCTCATTTTGAAATGATGAATCCTAAGATCTTTCTTGAAGTTATGCCAAATACACATTTCTTAGGATTCAACTTGATTTTATGCTCTATTAGGCAATATAAGACCTTCCTCAGGACCTCAACATGCTCTGAACGTAGCAATGACTTTGCCAATAATTCATTGACATAATTTTCTAAGATCTTATGCATGTAGTCATGAAATATATATGTCATATCCCACTGATATGTAGCACTAGAATTCTTCAGGCCGAATGGCATAACCTTGTAATAGAATGTCCCCCATGGCATTATGAACGTGGTTTTATGCTGGTCTTTAGGCTTAATCTAAATTTGATTTTAACCAGAAAAACTATCCATTAAGGAGAGCATCTCATGACCCATAGTTGCATCTATGAGAGCATCTATGTTTGGAAATGGAAATGAATCCTTTGGTGTTGCCATATTTAGGTATTTGAAATTTGTACATATACGAATCCTTCCATCAGGTTTTCCTACCATGTTTGATACCCATTTTAGATAGTCAATGGAAATGAAAAACTCTACATCTAGTAGCGTTTGCAATTTGTCCTTAACCATTAAGGCTACTATTGGATGCATATTCCTGAGTTTCTACTTGACTGGCTTCTTTGATAGATCTATCGAAAGGTTATGAGTAACCAATTTTGGATATAGGCCTGACATATCCTTATAATTCCAAGCAAAGAGAGTAGGTCTCTCTTTCAGTAGAGGGATGAGGTTGGCATGCTCATCATGAGTCAAAATTTCTCTGAATTTAACCTTCTTATAATTAGTGGGATCATTATTGATATCCACTTCAAAGGTTTCCTCTATTGACATATGAGATCCCTTCTCAAGATGGTGAGGCATAGGGATCAGGTGGATGTCATCTACTGGGTTTATAGGTTCCTCATTGGAAGCATCCTCAACATGATAGACATCATGTGCACAACATAGCACAAAATGAAAAGGTTGCAACATTTATTCATTAGAGAAAAAATATTTAGGCTCTAGAGGTGAATTAGTGTGATCCAAATAAATAGCATCTATATTAAGACACAATGGCTTGGAATTATCATCTAGATTGTGGAGTGGAGTAGTCAAATCAATGGATATTATATTTATGGAATGGATCATGTCTTCAGGACCATGTGCACATGAATCAATATTAGCAAAACTTTCATCCTTGAGATGTAGTTTTGGGGGTATGGGGATCTCCAGGTCTGGTCTATGAACAAACTATCAAATGGGATCATTGGGCTCAAGGAGCTCCATGTACATTGGTAGATCAGGAAAAACCATGTGATAAATTGCATTAATATTTGGTGGTATTCCCCTAAGGTGAGGATGGATATTGATCTCTCTGTACATCTCCTTAGAAGTATACGATGCATTATGATGGCGCAAGTAGGGAGGTCCTAAATAGGCTCTCTCCACTTCATCTTCATCATCACTATCATAATAAATACCCTCACCTCTACCTAATGTAATCAGGTGATGCTCTACATGAGGACCCATGTAGGCTATCTCTTGATAGCTATAATCATTGTTGAAGGGCTCTTCACTCATATTTATTGATTCTAAAGGTAAAATATGATGCAATAGCATAGGGCCCCAGTAGGCTAACTCATTTTCATCCTTAGATTGTTTGTTTTTTGAGAATAACTTAGTGTCATCTATTCCAGAATTGTATTTTGGTCCATTACTTTTGATGATGGATACTGCATGAACATCCTTAGAAGCAATTTCTGATTTGGTGTCTATAGCTATGTATAGACTCTGGATGTGCATACCAATATCATCGGTAGCTCCACAAATTTGATTGTCCAAGTTGGATCTTAGAATGTGTTCTGGGTCAGTATCCACAAATATGTTAGTATAATATCTCTTGGGTGGCTCCAGAGTGACATAAGTCACTAGCCGGCTATCCCACTAAAATACGGCAAGATTAGGGTGATAAGGATTAAAGTCAACTTCACCCCCCAAAATGAGGTAAAGGTGGTCTAAATATGCCATGAGAAGTTTATCCTGACCTTGAATATAGTATCCTAACCTAAACCTATTACTTTTTCAACTGATACTATGATTCATATGGCCTTCTACACCCTTGCTCAAATAGTCCAAGACCGTAATCATGCCAATGCTAACACACAAAGTATCGCATGGCGTATTCTAGGTTGGAGATATAATGAAAGTGTAGACACCCAAAAGTCATACATTATTATCTCTACATATCCATAGGTTATTCCAGATATCCCTAGGCTATTGTAGGCTATTGTAGGTAGTCATGCGTAGTCACACGTAGTCATGCATAGATTATCGTAGTTCACCATAGCAGTGTGTAGACTTCCATATACCACTTCATTAGATTTTAGGTCCAAAACCCTAATAAGCCTTCAAAATAACATCTCGTGCATTGGTATATCCTTCGATAGCTTATTTACACTCAATTGAGGCCCCCACGGGACATTAATTGACAAAAGCAATTATCAAGTCAATTCTTAAAATCTAATTTAATGTTGACTTCACTTAAGTCACCTTTTTAGGGAAAAATTGATTAGTTGAACTCTTAATACTTAATTAACACTAATTACATCCTCCCACATGTGTGTAATTAGGGTTAGCTAATATATTTTCCTAGTAACCCTAATCAAGCTCTAATTTGACTTAGGACCTTCTTGTAGCGACCCTGGGGAAGCAGCGCATCGACCCCACTAACCTTTCCTACTTGTGATTTAATTGAATCTATTAATTTTTTAAGAATGGATCTTAAATGAAAGGTGTAAAAGAAGACACAACCAGAATGCAAAGAAATAAATGAATGAATTCTCTTGTATTGATATTTCTAATGTCCGATTACATATAAATCCCTCTAAGGGATACCCTTCGTTTGATACATGATTTTACACAAGGAGGGCAACAGATGTATAAAATATCCCCCTTGCACAAGGGTGGCATGCTTATAAAGTCTTCCTAGTGATGCACACAAAAATGTATGAGGGCTTACAGATGCCTCATTCCCCTGGTCTATTTCCCAGAGGGATCCTCTTGCTTTGTATGTTATAGATGCACCTGTGGCCCTGTAAGTAATGAAACAACAATACACACTTAGATGTCCGAGATTGCCTCCAAAAATGAGGTTGTTAGCAATGAATGAGCTCAATAAATGCAATGAAACTAGTACTATGCAAGCGAATAACTGAAATAAAGCTTAATGAAATGAAAGATAAAGCAAAATAAAATAAACTAACACCTAACACCCTAGACTAGGTTGTGGGCCACTTTCCAGGACAACGGCCGCTAAGGTGGAATCTATATCTATTGATACAAAGGCTATGGGATCAAGTCTATTAATAATGTTAAAATTATAACCTTATGTGTTCATATTTGCCCTCCAATATGATAGGGCTCCACTACAAGAATCGATCTCCAAGGAAAAGGCTCCAAGTCTCTAAAAGCTCTCCTCAATGATCCAACCTGTTCAAAGTTTCGATGTATGATGTTCCCTCTCTCTTTAATTGAAATATTGATGAAATAAGGTCTCAAAAATTCCCTTAATTTATAAAAGAATGTCCCCTAGTTCTTTTAGGTTTGCTCCTTATAAAGTGTGAAACCCTAGGTCTATGTTCAAAACCCTAGGATTGAATTTCTCATGCGTAGTGAATGTTAGCATGAGAAGCTTTTGTCTTTTCTATGTTTAAAGACCAGTTAACTAAAGTCTAAATTTAGACTCAAGTATTCCATGTGAACTGTTCATGAAGGAGAATGCAAAGTTACTCTTTATCACCTTTATTGCATATAGACTGCCACTTTTACCCCTGATTAGGCCTGTTTTTCAACAAAATGCTTTTTATGGCTTAGTTGTTGTCATATACAGTGACTAAGATTTGGTCACTATCATCAATAGTGGCTAAGGTCTGGCCGCTATGAGATTGAGCATCCAATGTCTAGCTGCCCTGGTTTATAGTGGCTAAGCTTGAATGGGCCTAGAATACCCTAGATGAGTGGTGAGGACCACTTTTGATACTTGGAAAGTCCAAGGTTTAGTCACATGGCCTATGAATGTGCCTATGTAAGTAGTTATCCTAAACATGACATGTTTTAGGTGTCTACATATGCCCCTTTTTGCATTGCGCTATGTGGAAAACATAATTCTAAGCAAAAACTTAGACTAATCTATGTGTAGGGTGTATGATGATCAGTAGTCTAATCAACACTAGATGGTCCAATCACGCACGATGGCATGCATCCTTTGAATCATTGCTTCAATTTTTGGAAGGATTAACTTAGCTCAGTGGCTTGCATATGTTCTATTGCACTCATTCCTCAGACTCAATCAGGTAGATTCAGCTACTATAGTCAGTTTTGATCGGTAGGAGAGCTACAAATTGATAATATCATAGTTTGCTTATGACCCCAACAAACAAAGGGGAACTTTGTAATTGTTTTATGCAATGATTCATAGGATGAACATGATTTTTTTTGGTAGATAAGATACTATAGTATTAATACCGGGTTTTACAGGTTGACCCAAAACCTTTTACAAAAATTAGCCTAGGGCTATTGATGAACATGTCCTTACTAAGGATATTATATATGTAAAATCTACATGCCGCCAAAGCCATTACATCCGGTAAGGCACATAGCCTATTATCAAAAATAAAATTCCCATACAATATTTTGGGTATACCCCGAGAAAACACACCTACATCATAATTACAAAAAAAGAAACAGACACGGATCCCTTCCTTGAAATAGTGGAGAAACAAAAAGCTACAGACACACATAGTAGAGTACTAAAAAAAACTCCCACAAGCTCTGTATTGACAGTTACTCTTAATAATTCTTTGGTAATTGCTTTCTTTCGTATATGACATGCTTTGGGACCACATCTTGTCTTGGCCAATCAGCCTTAGAGAAGTGAACCTGTTGGCTATATTTATGGTGGTGGCTATCTGGTGGTCCACGTGGCTCTAGTTCGAAGTCTTATATTGTCATTTCTTTCCTGCCCTGTGATTATCAACCAACCTAAAATTACTAAGATGACTAGGAGCCATGTTATCTGACATGTGACTATCCCCATTAGTATTTATGGTATTTCCAAGCAGCATCCACCAAGACTGACAACTCGAATAATTTTTATTGTGAGTCCATTTCAAAAAAGAGATGGGAATACTCATAGCCTTCAAACTTACAGTGCCTTCCCTATTGGTAAATTTGACTATAATTCTTGGCATTATTTTTGAATAAGCTCCTCTACTTCGCTCGGGACACCGTGTTCCCATTTGAAAATTCCATCACCATCGACACCCAAATTGGCCAGCTTATCAACAACTTTGTTAGCTTCCCGAAAGACATGTTAAGCTTTTCTGTCCTGTCTTCCTTGGAAAAGGATCCTAGCCTCTTCAACAATTATTTTAATCCTCCAAGGATGTGTTTTACAATTATTGAGGAGATTTATAACATGCATAGAGTCTCCTTCTATGATCAAATTTCCTTCTAAGTCTTGAGTCATTTGAAGGCCTCTCCACATAGCTCTAGGTTCAGCTTCATTTTTTGTCCTTGTTCCTAAATATTCAAAAAATGCAAGCATCATATTCCCATTATGATCTCACACAATGTCTCCAGTGCCTGCTCTTATAGGATTGTCCTTTGTTGCTCCATCAAAATTAAGCTTAAACCAACCCATAGGAGGTGGGGACCACTTAAAATTGGCTCTGGGGTTGACTACCCTAGGCAAAGACTCATATAACAAGGTTAAGATTAAATATTGAGAAATCATGGTCTCCTGCAGATGAGGTTTACGGATATCAAAATGGATAAGGTTCACATTCTCATTGGCAAAGGATAGGATCCTAACAATGATAGTTTGATGATCATGGATAGACTCATTAAAGACTCTATGGTTGCTTTCTAACCATACTTGCCAAAGATAGTGATTGAGACAAATTTTCCACATGTATCTAAGTCTTTGGCTTGAAAAGGGGCAAGGCCACTGGACAAAAAAATCAAGTACGATGGCTAGTTTAACCCAAGAAATATTGAAGTCTTGAAAAACCCCACTTAGGATAGTCAATAAAAAATGGCACTCAAAGAAAACGTGATAAATGGTCTCCCAATTAGCCCTGCATATATAACAACGATTAGTGATAAAAATACCTTTATGCATAATATTATCAATGGTTAGAATTCTTCCTTGGATAATTAGCCATGAAAATACTACAATTTTTAGAATTAAATTTTTTATCCAAACTAAGTCCTTTTGGAGGAAAAAATCCTCGTCATCAAGAAAAAACTTGTAAGCTGATTTAACAGTGAACTGCCCATTTTTCATAGGAGCCCAGGTCACTTGATCTTCCTTGGGTCTCATGGGGATAAATTGTTACCCGATAATGTTACAAAGATCATTTAATTCTACTTGAAAACCCTGAATCCTTATTTGTTTCCACTTCATTCTACCTCTATCCTCAACCATATAATCGGATACTTTTCTACCAATGAGTTCTTTCATGATATATATGATTCGGGCTAAGTTAGGATATTGCATCAGTGGTTCGTCCTTAGCCCACCTGTCATTCCAAAAATTTATCCTCTCACCATTGCCTAAAACCCATCTTAAACCTTTTTTGATGATTTTCATACAATGTATAATTGCTTTCCAAAAAGCAGAACCTTTGATTGGAACTGAGTCACTTAGAAATTCCATATTTTGAAGATACTTTCATTTGATGATAGTTGTCCATTTATTTTCTTCACCAAAAATGAGGTGCCACACCTGCTTATCTAGTAAAGCTAAATTGATATGAGCAATTCTCCTCAGACCTAAGCCCCCATTTTCCCTGGGTCTACACACTTTGGTCCATCCTACAAGGTGTATCCTTTTTTTCTCCTCTGATCCAGTCCATAAAAATTAATTTTGGAGTTTCTCAATTTTTTGGAAAACCTTCATAGGGGCTTTGAAAATGGAGAGGAAATATACTGGAATGCTCTAAAGAGAGGCCTTAGTGAGGGTTAGCTTTCTTGCTTGAGATAGAAGATGACCTTTCCATCCAACAAGTTTTTTTTTAATTCTTTCAATAACCTTGTCCCACATTGACTATCTCGTTCTCCCTCTTCTTTTTTCACCGCCAAAATCTATAGGAGACTTCACAGTGCTCCTGGTTTGTTTAGGACTAAAATGGGGGAGACAATTTATTGTAGAATCGGACTGTCATATTCCTTAGTCTGAAGAGTTTCACATATCTCCACCCCTACATCCAAATCTTCTTCTTTTTTCCTATATTTCCCTGGTCTACGGGACAGCCTACTGAAAATACTTCAAGCCCAGTGGGCATCCCAAAGCCAAACCCTAATGTTGAAGAACTTAGGAAGAAATTTGAGGCATTGGAAAATAAAAAATATCATCTCCCTAATATCATCACTAGGAGCCAGGTGAATCCTATTGAGGGGCCATCCCATATACTAGGGGAATATAGGAAAAAAGGAGAAGATTTGGATGTAGGGGTGGAGATATGTGAAACTCTTTAGACTGAGGAATATGGTAGTCCGATTCTATAAAAAATTGCCTCCCCCCAGTTTAGTCCTAAACAAACTAGGAGCACTGTGAAGTCTCCTATAGATTTTTGCAGTGAAAAATAATATGGAGAATATCAAATGCAATTTGTTACAGAACTAGACTACCATATTCCTCAGTCTGAAGAGTTTCACATATATCCACCCCTACATCCAAATCTTCTCCTTTTTTCCTGTATTCCCTTGGTCTGCGGAATGGACCCTTAGTAGGATTCATTTGGATCCTAGTGATGATGTTAGGGAGATGAGATTTTTATTTTCCAATGCCTCAAATTTCTTCCTAAGTTCTTCAGCATTAGGTTTTGGCTTTGGCATGCCCAATGGGCTTGAAGTATTTTCAGCATTGGGGTTTAAGGATGAACACAATTTTGATATGATCAAGTGATATTTTATTTATTTTGACTATGATTAGTTTGAATATTTGAACTACCTCCTCACACAATGCATTGGTGAGGAAATGACAATGAATAAAGTGACAAGTCACTTGACCAATATGACTAATTTGGTCCCTTTCTAGAATTTGTTCTTTTAATCGATGAGAACCCCATCCAAGTGTGATTCCAATTATTTATGACAATCATCCATCCCTATCCCGGGGAGCGATCCGGCTATCAATAGCCTTCTTAGGGATTTAGGAGGAGTGATTCTACCTATGCTCATATTGTATCACTTTGGCTCAATGTTTTTGATGTCATAAGGGAATTAGGATGATTCTATTGCACCCATGGAGTAGTCCAACCATCTTGGTCTTCTTTGGGATTGAAGGAGGCCCATCATAATTCCTAAATGAATGTTTTACCTCAAGTAATCTTATGGTAACTTACTCATCTCATCAAATTGCATGGAGTGCAAGTCACTGCAATCATTGAGTCAATAGAGTAAGTAACTAAATACGAGGCTTACTCAAGAATTTGATTTTATGTGATTTTTTTTGTTATTTTTATCATTATGATGACCATGAGCCATCAAAATGTGCTTATTTGATGTTTTTGTTGCTTCCCATGGAGAGAACTTTGCTTGTTTTTGCCTAGGATATTGGCCGTTATTAGGTCCAATGACCCCCAAATGCTTGGTCATGGCCGCTCTCATCCTGAGTGGCCAAGAAATGTGGGCCACTGACGACAGCAACGACCAAGGCAAAATTAGGGTAATATAAAAATGAACTAGGGTTTTGACTTTTCACTTTTGTTAGCTATTAGTTTTGCTTTTTAGAACTTTTGGAGTGAAAGTGACCTTTGCAATTTGGAGTGCTTCTATGACTTGGAGAATCATGGTTGTGCAGGGCGAGGTGTCATCGAGCGGAGGAGCCAAAGCTTCTCGGGTACTCTTCTAAACCTTAACCTTGCTTGTTTTTATTTGGGTAAAAATGAACCACATTAAGTAATCGGTAAATGAACCTCATTAAGCTCGCTGGTAATGAATTAAACCTGTAGTTAGGCTTAGCTTAGAATTTAATGTGGTGGGCTTGTCCCCATTTTTTTGTTTTGTTATATTTTTTTGGTGTTTCTAGCCTAGGGTAGATGCTTCTGTCGTGTCACCCATTGGCCGCTATTGATCAGAGAGAGCCAAAATGGCCTGCAACTTGGTCGTTGTCATTGGTAGTGGCCAATTTGAATCTCAACGGTCAAAAATCTAACCGTTGGGGCTTGGCCACTCTTAGCTTTAGTGGCCGATTTGAGGCCACTATAGGCGACAGCGGCCAAGAACTCTTCAAGAAATTTTTTATTTTTCTTTGCATGATTAACTGATTTTTTTGAATTTTTGACTTGCTTTTGAATTTTTCTGCATGGTTAGGTGCCTTTATTGCTCTTTTTCTTAGCCTTTCAGACTAGCCTATCATTATTTGCACCATTTTCATGTTTTATTATGATTTATGCCTTAGATGCATTGTAGTTATGCTTTTTTTTCCTTTGCTATTAGATTCTCACTGCTCGGGCTCGGGACCCAAAGCTCATGAATGACCTTCTACCCCTCTTGGATGCTATGGACTGGGCTTGGCTCAAGGCCCGTGGGCTCCAGTATGTCACTAGGCTACCTCACATCATGTCAGATCAGGCCTATCTTATGGCTTTGGTCCATCGGTGGGACCCTCGGACCAACACCTTCCACCTTCCTACCAGCGAGATGACTATTATGCTGGAGGATGTGTATAGGATTTTTTGGCTTCCTTTTTATGGAGTGGCCATTGTCTCTTCATCCACTAATGATCGTGATGTTGTCTTTCTTCAAGTGTTCGGAGGGCGCTCTACAGAGGCCTTTAGGGACACCAAGTCTGGAGGAGTGTCTATCTCACAGTGGTATGAGGAGAAGGTCTTCTCTGAGAGGCATGTAGTGTTGCTGATGGTTATCAACAACATCTTGATACCAGATTACTCAGGCTTGAGGTTCCCGTGGAACCTCCTTATGATGGTTTAGAACCTGATGGACAATGAGGTGCCCATCATCTATGCATGGAGGAGGTCCTTGTTGGCCCGATGCTATGATGAGTTATACCATATCCATCGATGAGGTCGCATTGAAATTGCTTGTAGCTTGCTCTTACAGGTTTGGGGATGGGAGCACATCAAGGTAGATCACCCCAGAGGGCTTCCTATTGAGATTATAGTCATAGAGGAGCAGATGCAGTGCTATGCTACTAGATGGGCTTGAGGGTGCAAGGGGTGCAAGAGCCATCCTCATGCAGGGGAGATTTCCCACTACACTAATACTTTTATTGAGTTGAAGGCTGGTGATGTCATGTGGTGGCCATATCACGAGTGCTCGACTTGGGATGATTCTACTAGTTTTACAGCTAGGACATGGCATGAGCGGTGGCTCATCGGCCACAAGGTTGGCATCTAGGAGTATTTCTTCTACTCCCGAGTTCTTCATCAGTACGGGCTATAGTAGGATGTTCCTCTTGTTCCATTTGTATATAGGCACCTCACAGTAGAGGGAGATCTTCCCCCATTGTGGATTACAGAGCTATCATATGAGGAGGATGCCCCAAAGATTGCCCTAGGAGTTTTTGGGGGAGTTACAAAGGCATTTTCTCAGTGGTGGGGGGATTAGATGTGGCATGGTTATGGTAACTTAGGTCATGAGGATGATGGCAGAGGTGATGGTGCAGATACAATAGGGAATAGAGTCTGAGCCAGGACTAAGGCATGGGACCAGCCAGTAGAGTAGGTGGTAGTGAGGGAGAAGGAGACTCCTGAGGAGGATGAGGAGGAGCTAGAGTTTAAGGAGAGATATTCTCCTCTGAGAGCACAGTTGCACGAGATCGAGGCTGAGCTCCAGTAGACCAAGATCTATTTACAACAACAAGATGCTACCATAGCACAATGGGATGCCACTATAGATCAACTCATGCTATAGATCCAGGCTTTGCAAGCTACTATCAGGGGTGGTGTTGCTAGGATGCAGTTTGTTGTTCCTCCTTTTGCACCATAGAGTGATACCGAGGTAGATCATGAGGCAAAAATAGGTACAGAGGTTCTATGCCTACAGTCATTATTAGATGAGTACGAGGGGTGGATCCAGAGGTAGGTTGGTCACATTAGCCTCTCTCCAGATGTAGCTCAGGAGGCATGAAGTTGTCCCTAGGGAGGCACCAAGTGTAGGTGGCTCACAGGTCAATGGGTGCTCCACCTTTGGGTAATCTTCCATCCATCCTAGCCAGAGGACTTGGACTCACACAGAGAGACCAATAGGGTCACATCACTCTACTCATGACACAACCATAGGGGGAGGTGATGCTGGGGGTATAGGCCCTGTGTTTTACTGATGATGCACTTTGATTTATCATTTTTGAGGTCTTCCTAACCTATATGACTATAGCCTATGGGTAATTTTGTACATCCATACTTTTGAACACATATTTATATGACCTCTTTATATTTTGACTCATTACGTGTATCATTTATTGCTCATGTTTTTGTTGTTATTTGTTTTATGATGAGATGTGATGATGACATTATGATGATTTTATGTATATGATAGATGATAGATGATATTTATGATGATGTGGATGTTTAGATGGATGTTTATGTAGATGATATATGATCTAACTATTGTGATATGATGTGATGTATCATGTAGTGATCTAATGATGGATTTTATGATTTTTGGATATGCAAATTATGATGTGATTTTTAGATGTGAATGGATGAGTTATGATTTATGTATTTATGGATGCAATGTCTATTGTTAAATGCATGTTTGATTTTTATTTTATTATGTGCATCTAACTTATGAGATGATATGGTGCATGTAATACGTAATGCATTATGTATGTGATGTATGCAATGTGTAATCTAATATGAATGAACTTGTATGTTTTAATCACTTAAAACACAAGGAATGCATATGCTATAATTTTGAAAATCTAATGGGTGATACCACAGAAAGTATAACAATCATGAATGTTAAATAATAATTCTAATAATAAAAATTAATTATTTTAAACCACCCATATGTGCGATGTAATGATGTGGAATGAATGTATTTTCTGGATAAGCTTTTGTAATTTAAAATATATAAAAAACAATTATTTTCAAAAACAAAAAAAAAAAATAATAAATGGCCGTCTAAATATCATCTCTGACATATGATCGGTTTTTAGTTTATTTTATTAATACCCCCTAATTTATAGAAGCTTATAAAGAAATTTGATGATGTAATTTATGATATGTTTCGTTGCTATGTAGGAATTTTTGAGGTTTTTCTCCTGAGACTTCAAACACTCTAGTTACCCTATCAACAAATGTGTATTGACCATACAAGACTTTTGAAAAACAAGGTTTTTCACCATGTACCTGGATATTCATTCTCTCTGTGTGTGCACATGAATATATTTAGATAGAGCTTAGGTATTTCCTCCAATGTTAGGTGGGATTATTTCAACCCATTGCTAAGATCGGGGATCCTCAAGAGTTCATATTATCCTTATGTTGGACTTAGTTGGACTATACCACTAGGCAGTATTGGGTTACCTTAAACTAGCTCATCCACATTCAAACATTGGTCTACACAAATGCTAGAAGCTAATGTAATAGACATATCATCATGCATAAGGATTTCTCCTTCCAATTTTGTATGATGCTGAGAATTCTAGGGATTCAAGCTCCATTCCCTTTTTTTCTTCATTTCATTTGGGGTACTTGCTCATGTGTAGTGATGAGAATCACTATTTATTTTTATTGATTTTTTTTTTTGAGCAAGGAACCTATGTAGTGATGATAATCACTATTTGCTTTGTTTTTGAACTATGAATTTGAAATCTAGGATTTTGAATTATGACTTTGGAGACTGGAAATTTAAATTTGTGGTTTGTTTTAGATTTTTGCTTGTTTTAATGAAAGCAAGGGATTTATGGAGTGATGATAATCACTCTTTTTTTTGGGTAGGGTGGAACTTGTCCTTTTTCCAATTCTCAGCACCTTTAAACCGGTTGCACAGGGGGATAAGCAAGGAAGATCCTTTTTTCTTAAGGTAACCTAGACCACTTTTGTTGTTTTCATCTTTCCCTTGTACCAACTAGGATTTTAGTGTTTCAATTAGTGATGGGATCCTGAATATCCAAGGTTTTACCACAATTAGGCCTTACTCTCTACTGATCAAGGTGGATTTCTACAAAATTTGATAAGACCACTAGATATGGTTGAATGACTAGGAAACCTTAGTATGTTTCTTATAGCAACATGAAATGGTTGTGTTGAGAAACACAGTTACTCACATGGATGCATGGATGAAGGTGGATTTGATTATTGTGATTGAGATACAAACTATGGCATCATTTGTAAGAATGTGATCATAACATATGCAAAATGCAATGGATATGTATGTTATAATGAAATGCAACTATGTGAATGCATGTAAGATGCAAATTTTTTTTTGTATTTTTAATTTTTGCATTGTTTTTGTATTTTGTGATTTGACCAAAGGGCTTTAAGATGCCTTTGGAGCCTTTTATGATTTGACCAAAGGGCTTAAATATGCTTTTGGAGCCTTTTGATTGATTTGACCAAAGGGATTAAAGATGCCTTTGGAGCCTTTTATGATTTGACCAAAGGGCTTAAAGATGCCTTTGGAGCCTTTTTGATTTGACCAAAGGGCTTAAAGATGCCTTTGGAGCCTTTTGATTGATTTGACCAAAGGGCTTAAAGATGCCTTTTGAGTATTTTATTGATTTGACCAAAGGCCTTAAAGATGCCTTTGGAGCCTTTTGATTGATTTGACCAAAGGGCTTAAAGATGCCTTTGGAGCCTTTTGATTGATTTGACCAAAGGGCTTAAAGATGCCTTTGGAGCATTTTGATTGATTTGACCAAAGGGCTTAAAGATACCTTTGGAGCCTTTTAATTGATTTGACCAAAGGGCTTAAAGATGCCTTTGGATCCTTTTATGATTTGACCAAAGGGCTTAAATATACCTTTGGAGCCTTTTGATTGATTTGACCAAAGGGCTTAAAGATGCCTTTGGAGCCTTTTATGATTGATTTGACCAAAGGGCTTAAAGATACCTTTGGAGATCTTTTGATTGATTTGACCAAAGGGCTTAAAGATACCTTTGGAGCCTTTTGATTGATTTGACCAAAGGGCTTAAAGATGCCTTTGGAGACTTTTGTGATTTAAGTGACCATGTTTTTGATTTTATAAATGATTTGACCATGTTTTTGATTTTATGAATATTTGAATGTTTTTGATTTTATGAATATTTGAATGTTTTTTGATTTTATGAATATTTGAATGTTTTTGATTTTATGAATATTTGAATGTTTTTGATTTTATGAATATTTGAATGTTTTTTTATTTTATGTGTGAAATGCCTTCAAATGAATGATGTTGAGAGGTTCAGACTCTTCAACCCCATCCAATGATGTAAGGTGATATGCTCTAGGTCCAACCCTCTCTAAAATTATGTAGGGGCCTATCTAGTTTACCATAAATTTGTCTCGCAAGTGCCATGGTAGGTTTGAGTTCTACTAGTTTTCTTTGAGCACAAGATCCCCAACTTTGAATTCCCTCAAATGGACTTTACTATTGTATACTCATGCAAGGTAGTTATAATAAATGTGGAGATGATCCAAGGCATTGACTCGACGTTCATCAAGAAGCATTAGCTGATCAAGGTGGCCTTGCCATGTGGTGTCATCATCTATGAAATCCTTCAATGCTATGCTCAAGGTTGGAATATCCAACTCTAGGGGCATGATGGCCTCAGTGCCATATACAAGTGAAAATGGTGTTGCCCCAGTGGGTGTCCACACACTAGTCCTATATACCCATAATGCGAGTGGTAATTGCAAGTGCCAATCCTTATGATTATCCTTCACTATATTCCTCAATATGGAGATGATGGTCTTGTTTGAGGCTTCTGCTTGCCCATTTTCTTGTGGATAATATGGTGTTGAAAAATTGTGCTGAATATGGTATTTTTTTATTAAAGAACACACATATTTTTTCTTGAAAGATGGTCCATTATCCGATATTATCTTCGAAGGGACCCCAAAATGACTTATGATATTGTGGAGTATAAACTCCACAATCCTTGTTCCAGTTTTTGATGTTAAAGGGATTGATTCAACCCATTTGGTGAAATAATCTATTATTGTTATGATGAAAGCATGTCAGTCTGAAGATGGGGGAGAGATTTTTCCAATCAAGTCTAGTCCCCACTGTGAGAAGTGCCATGCTACCTAGATGGGTTGCAAGGCTTATGATGGCAAGTGCGTGAGATTTGCATGATGTTGACACTTGATGCATCTCTTGACATACAATAATATTTTTCCATAGTGGGCCAATAGTAACCCATTCTCAAGATGCGCTTAACGATGGCCATGCCACTGAAGTGGCTACCACACGTACCATCATGAGCTTGCAAAATTGCCCAGGATGCTTTCTAGGGCTCAAGACAATGAAGGAGCACTCCATCATAGCCTCATCTATAAAGGATCTCTCCTAGAAAAATGTATCTTGTCACCTTTTGTTTAAATGTTCGTCTTTCAGCATGTGACAAGCCTTGTGGTATTATTCCAAGCTTTAGGAAGTCCCACAATTGGGATAGCCAATCCTAATAAGCCATGGCTTCTATGGATAAAATGGTATGTTCTTCTTGTGATCCAGCATTTGTGAACACATATTTGGAAACAATCATGTGATGAATGGTTGCTCCACACTCCATAGGACCTTGAGATATCAAATATTCCCAAGGGGCTGTTTGCAAGAAAGTTCTAACTTTGAAGGACCAATCCTTATTTGGTTCACTCTGGATCATGTTGATTGACTCTAGATTGTCAATAACCTCACGTTTTATTTCTAAAAATACGAGCACTTTCACATGAACGGTTGTGAAATCAGCAAATGAGTTTCGAGGGATTAAGGATCCCAAATATGCCATGGTGTCTACAAATCTATTCAACATATGAGGGATTGCCTCGATGTCATACCATTCTAGTCGGGCTAGATAAGTGTCAACAAGCTCCTTATAATATTTTAAGAGTGGGCATCTGCATTGGAATAGGCCTTTGACTTGGTTTACTATGAGAAAGGAGTCACCAAAGATGTTCAATATTTTAATGCCCATTGCTACGATTGTTTGAAGTCCCAAGATCAGGGCCTCATACTCTGTGTTTTTGTTTGTGCAAAGGAAGTCTAGTTTGAATGATAAGGGCAACAGAGCACCATGTGGTGTGATAAAGACTATCCCTGATCCACCCCCTTGCTTGCATTTTGAACCATTGAAGAACAATGCCATGTCTCCTTCTTTCTCAGGTTATTCAAGTTTTGACAGGTTTGATAATGTGAAGACTGCATCATAAGGCAATTGTATGGTGAGAGGCTTGCTCTCTTGGAGAGGTGCCTCTGCTAATTGATTTGCTATGACTTGTCCCTTTGTGGACTTTTGTATTATGAAATCTAGATAAAATTCTATCAATAGCATGATCCACTTTGCAGTACATGTATTATGATATGTCTTGCTCATCATATACTGCAAAGGATTTTGTTTGGATATAATGTAGGTCGTATGGCTCAACATGTAGTGTCACAATTTTTTGGTCGCAAAGACCACTGCCAAGTACAAATTTTCTACATATGCATATCCTATCTTGTAACTCGCCAAGGTGCGACTAATGTAATATATGACTTGCTCTTTGTTTATCATGTTTGAGAGCTTCAACAATATCTCACTCTTTGTGCAAGGTATTCTCTAACCATCACATGCGGTTAATTTGCACTATCATAGAAGACTCATGCTTGTATGATCCTATTCTTGTGGTCTTGACTCGTAGATTCCTTGAAGAGGTTTCCATTGTGTCGTTGCTCTTGCTAGCTAGTGTAACTTGTTATGTGTATTATTGAGTGTCTCTATGATCTAACTTTGTATGCTTACTATGGGATCATCCTGAGGCACCCCCAGTCTGATAAGTGGGCTTAGAAATCATGGTTCATGAGCTTCCAGATGAAAAATTTTCTATAGCTATGGTTTTAGGATGTGGCCTCGAATAAATCTGATCCAACTCATCTAACTATCTTGTTTTCCATGGCTAATCCTTTAGGGTGCCATTTATCACAATGAGGTCATAGTCTATTGTAATCCTTCCTCTTGTATGAAGGATATCATCTATTTGATACCTATGACTGGATCTATCTCTAGTTTCCTACCCCTCAGTGGGCTAATCTGTTCCAAGTGTTTCATGTGAATGTTGGGATGTTGTAACCCCTACGTGTCCTTTTGATGATGAAGTCTTTGTGGTCACATTATTTCTCCAAGAATATTGAGGCATGGAATCCTCATCATCCCTATGTGAAGAATGGATTTTAGACCCTCTCTTATTTCCATGTGGGGAGGAAGCTCTTGAGGCCTCCTCATGTCTTTGAGAGGTTTTCATGTGTTTAGAGGAGGCCTTTGAGGTATCCTCATGCCTCCTTAATGAGGATGGTCATGAAGCCTCTTTGTCCTTATGTGATGTAGTTCTATGATGTTGCTCCCTATTTGGGGTTTCTTGAGGAGATCCCCCAAGGGTTGAGTTATCACCCCTTAGACTTACAGAACTGCATCTCTGGTCTTAGAGGTAGGTCTTTCAATGTTACTATGACTTCGTCTAAGGGTGTGAGTTGCTTTAGATTCCCCTTTGGTATCAAACCCAGGGTGTACTTCTTTTTTTGACCATTTCATTTTAGGACTTTATTTTTTGTGTTGCACTTAAATATAACCAAACAATATCAAGCAAATGTTTATCTTGATTATCAATTTAAGTGTGACCTAAACTATTTGCTATATCTTGATGAATTGTTGTTTCTTTGATTTATTATTTTTCTTTGGATTGAGAATGAGGAGACTCATCCATAGTGATAATCAAGCACACTTATGCCAAACATGATTTCTCAAAAGATACTAGGGTACACCGCTTAAATCCCAGTGGGGGGTTCACCTAGCTCTTCCACTCTAAACCAATGATTCCAATAATGGGAGTCAGTTTGAACACAAATAACTTAGTACCACTATAAGCAAGTTCCTCAATCCATTTTTAGGAAGCTCTGGGGGGAAAATTGGTGGAAGGAGATGAATGCCAACATCACCGGACTGAATTAAGGGTTGGTGATGAAATATAGCTCTCCAATGTTTAAATGATGTGTGTGTGTGGTGTTCATCTTAAGTTTAGATAAATAAGGATGCATCATATAGTAGCAATGGCTCTTTCCTATATGCCTAATGCAAAATATATTTCAATTTCATAAAGGTGCATAACTACTATGATATTAAAGAACACACTCTATTAGGTGCAAGTATGGCCTTTAGAAAGGTCCCAAAGCAAGAAACCAACACACAGTGTCTAGCACATTGGATTCTAGGGTGAAATTTATAGATAGAAGTTGTTATTCCTAGCAACGTCTAGTGAGAAATCTAAAAGGAAACCTAAGATATGCAAGATGCAAGTTCATTCTTCTTTCACTCTTTTAGTTTTCCAAATTGAAATATGTCTTAATTATCACTATTTTTAAGAAAATAGAAATAGAAAAAAAACCATAAAGTGTCAAAAAAGTTATAGCAACCTTTAATCTAGCTCAGAGAATCAATGTTTTAACCTCTACTACACTCTAGTTCTGGTCATCGTTGACTAGAGCGACTGATTTTTGGCCATTGTAGAATAGAGTGGCTGACTCCTAGCCACTATAGACCAGAGCGGTTGACTGTTGGTTGTTGTAGATCAGAGCGGCTAAACCTGCACACAAAACCAAGTTATTATTTAGGTTGAGAATGAAAAATTAGTGGAAGTCCCATCGTGATCATGATCTGTAGCGACCTCGAGAAAGTGGCGCTCTAGCCCCATTGACATTTCCTACTTGCAATTTAAGTAAATCTATTAATGTTTTAAGCATGCATCTTAAATAAAAGGTGTAAAAGAAGATACAACCAAAATGTGAAGAAATAAATTAATGAATGCTCTTGTATTGATATTTCCAAGGTCTGGTTACATATAAATCCCTCTAAGGGATACCATTCATTTGATACATGATTTTACACAAGGAGGGAAGCAGATGTATAAAATATCCCCCTCGCACAAGGGTGGTGTGATTATAAATGCTTCCCGATGATGCAAATAGAAATGTATGAGGGCTTACAAATGCCTCCTTCCTTGGGTATATTTCCCAGAGGGATACTCTTGCTTTGTATGTTGCAAATGCACCTGTGGCCCTGTAAGTAATGAAACAACACACACTTAGATGTCTGATATTACCTCCCTAGATGAGGTTGTTAGCAATGAATGATCTCAATAAATGCAATGAAACTAGTACTATGCAAGTGAATAACTAAAATAAAGCTTAATGAAATGAGAGATAAAGCAGAATAAAATAAACTAACACCTAACACCCTAGACTAGGTTGCGGGCCACTGTCCAGGACAACGACCGCTAAGGTGGAATCTCTCTCTATTGATCCAAAGGATATGGGCTCAATTTTTTTACTAATATTAAAATTATTACCTTATGTGTTCAGATTTTCCCTCCAATATGACAGGGCTCTGCTACAAGAAGTGATATCCAAGGAAAAGGCTCCAAGTCTTTAAAATCTCTCCTCAATGATCCAACCTATTTAAATTCCCAATGTATGATGTTTCCTCTTTCTCCGGTTTAAATATTGATTAAATAGGGTCTCAGAAAGTTCCTTAATTGATCAAAGAAGGTCCCCTAGTTATTTTAGGTTTGCTCCTTATAAAGTGTGAAACCCTAGGTCTATGTTCAAAACCCTAGGATTGAATTCCTCGTGAATGTTAGCATGAGAAGCTTTTGTCTATTCTATGTGTAAAGACCAATTAACTAAAGTCTAAATTCAGACTCAAGTGTTCCATGTGAACTGGTCATGAAGGGTAATGCAAAGTTACTCTTGTTCACCTTTACTGCATGTTGACCGCCACTTCCACTCCTGATTAGGCCTGTTTGTCGATAAAATGCATTTTATGGTTTAGCCACTATCAACTACAGTGACTAAGATTTGGTTTTTGTCATCTACAGCATCTAAGGTCTAGCCACTCTGATCTTGAGCGACCAAGGTACAGTCACCCTGGTTTATAGTGGCTAAGATTGAATGGGCCTAGAATGCCCCAGATAAGTGGTGAGGACCACTTTTGATGCTTGGAAAGTCCAAGGTTTAGTCGCATGGTCTATGAATGTGCCTATGTAAGTAGTTCTCCTAAACATGACATGTTTTAGGTGTCTACACTCCTAATACTAATTAGACTTAATCCTTCCTCACACATATGTGAGGATAAGATATTTACTATGAGGAATGTGAGGCCTCCACCTCACAAACCCTAACCTAACTTTGGTTTGACTTCTGCCTAGGGTTAGTTTACTTAACTCCCTCCCCTACACCTTACCTTTTCCTATAAATAGTGGGTCATAAACCCCTAATTACCTCTATCTTGATTAATGGCATAATCATAGAAACTCTATCGAATTCAACACTAAAGTCTGAATAGTCAGATTTTATAGCAAACAAAAGCATAGCAGTAGCCAAGGAGCCTCCCTATCGAAGAATTTTAGAAGAATACCACTTTGTAGACATCAAATTGCAGCCACTAATCCTCCATTCTAACCATCCCACCACTCACTTGTCCACCATACACCTTTCTTGCCTTCAAAAGGTCCACTTTAGCCCTTTCCCGTCATTTCCTAACCCAATTGGGCTTATTTTAATATTATTTTATATTTAATATAATATTTTATATTATACTATAATATATTTATTATAAAATATATATTTATAAACTCAGTTAACCACAGTCATCCAATCCAATCTAATCCCCACCGTCCATCTTCATTAATCCATGCCACATCTAAAAAGTACAATCTCAGCCCTAGGATATTATTTAATCTTAGCCACATGATCTAAAGTGTTGAGCTAAAACCCTAAGGTTGGATTATAAGTAGGGGCATTTGCAAATGCCCAAACCCTAGAACTAGAACCTTGAGATTAGAAATTACACCCTGGAGGAGTTACTGTTGAAGCCCTAGCGAAGTAGAGAGATATAGAGTTTGAAGATCTAAAGCCCTAGCTAAGCCAACAAGACTTTTGTTGTTCCAGTTGTCCCCCATTCAGCCTCCATCACCATCGTAGCCCCCATCCATCCACCGCATTCGTTGTCACCCCCTAGATCTACTTTTGTAGATTCTACCCTAACCCGTAGGTGCCCTCCAGAGCTTGTGAGGCTCGCTGCAGAGCCTACGAAGCGCTCACCAGAGCCTGTTGTATTCCACATGCACTCGCCAGAGCCTCTGTATCCTGCAAGTGCACTCCAGAGCCTGCTAAGCTCATGTTAGATCCTACCAAGTGCACGTTCGAGCCTACTGCAACTATAGAACACGAATCAGAGCCTACTACATCACACCATCTACTGTCAAGCTACAACAACGAAGCAAAAAAACATCACAAGCAAGGTATATATTTATTGGTTTTAGTTTGTTACCTAATTTGTAGATTTCACATGCCATTTGATCCATTTTTAGTTAGGGTTTACTAATTTTTGAGGGTCTCACACTGTGGAGCCCTCACAGGTGTTATTAATCCCTTTCTTTGTTTTTGTGTATGCAGATCTGTAGATTTCACATATTTTTTGAATGACTGTTGAAGCTGGAGTGACCCGCCATAGGATATCCAAAGCCCACTCACCCCGTTGGAAGTAAGAACACATCAATATGAAGACACTTTATTGTTATAGCTAGGGTTTCGGATAACCCTAGTATTTTTGTAAATCATTGTATCAAATACTCTCATTGAGGACATATTTTATCAAAAGGAGTTTATTGGCTCCCCCTGCTTATTGAATAAATATATCTATTTTGTGCAATCTTGTGTTTCATTGTGTTATTTGATTTCCTTATTTTATTTAAGTGTCATGTTCTTGTCTTCAAAAATGGAAATCATGGTGGGACCCCACAAGAGTTTCATTATTTAGTAGATCTACCTTACTAACTTAATTTTACTTCTGTTTGTTGCAGAATTTTCAGAAGCGCTGAAGTTGTCGATTTCGTTGCTAGGATTTCTGAAGCATTCTACAACACTTTTAGATATTACATAGGTATTCCATAGCATATGCAGATAACCATAGGCACTTCGCTGCGCCTAATAGGCGCCCTACTGTGCCTGGTGTTGATTAGAGGTGTTCAGTTGTGTTTCCTACACAAACTGCCCTGACTATTTTGGTCATATATCACTCATTCGGAGTTGGATTGGGCTGAAATTTTGAGGGTAGGTTCTTGATATGCCATATAATGTCTCCAAAAATTTTTAGGTCAATAAGAGCAATATATATCTAAGAATGACTTCACCAAAATGCAGAATTTGAAGTAATTCCCATAACCCTAGTTTGACGTTTTACAATTTATGTATTCTGTATTTTTTGTAGTTTTTTGCTATTTTTGGGTTATAAAAAGAGCTTAACACTAAGTAAATTGGGAAATAATCCTTAGCAAGTCACATTTAGGATTTGTGTGTATTTTATTATACCAAATTCATTTCTTGTTCTGAAGTTGTAGATCTAGGTGATTTGTCTGCATTTTTTAGTGCATGTGAAACAAAAAAGCATCCTAGATTTTGCATTTTAGAGTTAAATATTACTTTAATTTTGCATATCTAAATAGGAACAACATATTGATGCATAAAGTAATCCTGCCCTAGGCTGGCCCCTTTGGAAGAGAGGTGGACGAACCCTCCGGTTGCTCTTGTGATTTTAATCACTTGTAGGTAGGGGATTTTAAGGGTGTACTCTGCGCTCTTTAGGTGAAATTTACATCTTTGTGTTGGATTCTAATTTATATTAGTAAAGTTAGTGATCTTTAATATTTTTTGCACACCATAGAGAATAAGAGATCTAATACAATTAATCACACACACTTGCACGATTCACATTTTTAACAGTAGTGGTTGGATTTCATCACCAACCATTGCTTGATATTTGGTGATGGTGGCCGTGATTTCCATCCACCAATATCTGCCCTAGAAACCATAGGACTACCCCCGAGAAAACTTGTTGGAGGTCATTACCAACAAGAATCTCGTTTCCCCGGCAAACCATAGTTTTTACCTTTGTTTTCTTTAAACAAGATTAAGTTACATCAAAAAACACAAGCCAAAAATTCTGAAAATAATCTCACATTAACGAAAGAAAATAATTAATGAATGAGGTAAGCCACACACGGTGAAACCTAGGATTGATTGTTTTCTTTAATTTAAATTTTGAAAAGTTTTTAGTTTGTGTGATTTAGATTAAACTTTGAATCTTTGGTTTAATTACTTTATGGTACTAATGAGACATCAAAAGAAAATAATAAATCAAAGTAGTTTAATGGAAAACATTTCCCATGCCTCCGCTACTTCGATAGCCCCATCCAATATGGTTTAGACTACTTCGTCTAGATCATCATATCCATCCCTACCTCAAGTAGGAACTCTTCCACACAATGTGGAGATACCCACCTCCTACATAGACATGGATAAGGTGAAGGCCATCTACAAGTCTTCTAACTATGTCTTAGAGCCCCTTAGCCAAGAGTGTTTTGAAGAACCCGAACTGGCTACCTACTACCTTACCTAAGGATATCATAATTCGAGTTACGAATATGGTATGCCTTCTTCCACGATCCAACCACAACAAAGCCCAAGTGTTCCAAAAACTTACTCCACATCCACCTATTCCAACCCATTGTATGAGGAGCATGTCAATGCTGCCTCACAAGTTCCTAACCCCCAAGTTGTCACATCAAATGCAACTTGCACCATACCTCCATCAACCCATTCCATTCATATGAGTCCACCCATCCATAGTCCTCATACAACATATCCTTTTCTTCATTCACAATAATTTACTCACCAACCCCATCATCATCAAATTCATTTCATGACCCCCAATTCATCACACCTCCAACAACACATTCAATCTCATACATTCATTAATCCATTCATCAAATCTCAAATCAATCAACAAGCCAACCGAGGCTTACATTCAAATTGTCAACACACTAAAATTCTACAATAAATTTTAACTCGACTAACTAACATTGAGTTACAATTGAGCCTAGTGTCAGCAATCACAACAGTTGAAACATCCAAGTTCACAACCCACATCTCAGGTTTTTACACCTGTACCACAAATTCAAAGTCCAACACACTTGGACACAAGCACCAAGTGCCCCAAAAAGCCTCATCGCAACTACACAAGACTTTCAGAATCTTATGCAACCATTTTTCAAAGGCTTTATGAAGCACAAGAGATTCTACTTCCAAAAATGAAATCAAGTGATCCTAACAATCAATATGCAAAGAATTACAAGAAGCACTTGTATTGTCCTTATCATAAACAAGTAGGCCATGACATCAAAAACTATAAAGTATCCAAAAATGTGGTCCAAGACCTTATTGATCTGAAAGTCTTCACCCCAAATGGTCCAACTAACTCATCTGATCAGGACATCGGTATCAAATCAATCACCAAGGAAAGTAGGGACTCTAAGGATATCACATCCTCCTAGTCATCCACATCATTTCAATTTCAAAAAGCTCCAAAGGCACTTAAGCCCTTTGGTCACATTCAAATTTCAAAAATCCCCAAAGGTCTTAACCCCTTTGGTCACATTCAATTTCAAAAAAACCCAAAGGCCTTAACCCCTTTGGTCACATTCAATTTCAAAAAACCCCAAAGGTCTTAACCCCTTTGGTCACATTCAATTTTCAAAAATCCCCAAAGGTCTTAACCCCTTTGGTCACATTCAATTTCAAAAATCCCCAAAGGTCTTAACCCCTTTGGTCACATTCAATTTCAAAATCCCCAAAGGTCTTAACCCCTTTGGTCACATTCAATTTTCAAAAATCCCCAAAGGTCTTAACCCCTTTGGTCACATTCAATTTCAAAAAGCCCCAAAGGTCTTAACCCCTTTGGTCACATTCAATTTTCAAAAAGCCCCAAAGGTCTTAAGCCCTTTGGTCACATTTAATTTTCAAAAAGCCCCAAAGGTCTTAACCCCTTTGGTCATATTCAAATTTCAAAAAGCCCCAAAGTTCTTAACCCCTTTGGTCACATTCAAATTCAAAAAGCCCCAAAGGTCTTAACCCCTTTGGTCACATTCAAATTTCAAAAAGCCCCAAAGGTCTTAACCCCTTTGGTCACATTCAATTTCAAAAGCCCCAAAGGTCTTAACCCCTTTGGTCACATTCAATTTTAAAAATCCCCAA
Source organism: Wollemia nobilis (assembly GCA_028583015.1). Taxonomy (NCBI): domain Eukaryota; kingdom Viridiplantae; phylum Streptophyta; class Pinopsida; order Araucariales; family Araucariaceae; genus Wollemia; species Wollemia nobilis. The sequence goes on from JAQPPZ010001870.1 coordinate 4,827,971, forward strand.
AGGTCTTAACCCCTTTGGTCACATTCAATTTTCAAAAATCCCCAAAGGTCTTAACCCCTTTGGTCACATTCAATTTCCAAAAAGCCCAAAAGGTCTTAACCCCTTTGGTCACATTCAATTTCAAAAAGCCCCAAAGGTCTTAACCCCTTTGGTCACATTCAATTTTCAAAAACCCCAAAGGTCTTAACCCCTTTGGTCACATTCAATTTCAAAAGCCCCAAAGGTCTTAACCCCTTTGTCAATCACAATTCAAAAAACCCAAAGGTCTTAACCCCTTTGGTCACATTCAATTTCAAAAATCCCCAAAGGTCTTAACCCCTTTGGTCACATTCAAATTTCAAAAAGCCCCAAAGGTCTCAACCCCTTTGGTCACATTCAATTTTCAAAATGCTCCAAAGGCACTTAAGCCCTTTGGTCATAAGCTTCCTAGGCTAGGGGGAGTAGAAACACCTACGCCAATGAACATCATACACTTGAAAGCATTCCATGCTTACTGTGATTACTAAATATGTATATATACATGGTTTTTTTACAAAAAAAAACAAATCATTCAAATAGGCATGCCCACATTGCATACATTCCATTTGCATTTCCACTTAGGCATTTGACATACATTTTCATTTTTGCATTCATGCATTGCTTCATTCGCATACATTAAATCATACATATTCCATGGCATTGTACACTTTCCATTTGCATATAAATACTCCATTGCATTAGGCATATACATGTGCATTCATCCCATCCCATGTTCAATGATCTAGCATAGTAATGATGATATGGTCATAAACAAAAAGTCAAGTTATAAAAATTGGGGGTACCTAGTTTGAAGAAATCATGCAACCCTCGCAAAAGCCTTATGTCAAACCACATCCCATGTCAAAAATCATAAGGCCTAGATTTTCAATCACTCAGCCATTACTAGTGTAGCAAGCAACATCCAAATGAATGTCTAATTTTATTTAGGACCAAAAACACAATTTATACACTAAGAAAGTCTTGAGCATGGCCAATCGATCACAAAACAATCTTGAACCATTCACATTACATCACATCTTAAAAATATTATGAGATAGGAGGGGCTAGTACCATCCTTGGGTAGTACCTCAAGGAAAAAAGGAGATATCCCTCGCTTGTCCCATTACGCAACATAGTCCAAAAATAGTGGTTTTCACCACTACCAACATTGCTCTAAACATAAACGTAAAAACATAGAGTAGTAAGGATAGGGTCAAAATTCTCATCACACCTCGGTTGAGAATCCGATTCCCCAAATCTCTATACAAAATTAACAAATAAAATCCCAAACACCCTTGATCCCTAAAGTCATAAGGATTCATACTACACGCCCTTGAAAAGGATGGGTAGTCATCCCCAAGGCCTAAAATATCAATCCCATAGGACTATGGAGTGAATCTCCACCGGGGCTATAGATGCTTGACTGGAAGTGGAGTAATCTCATGCGAGATGACATGTCTCTCCTCCAAAAAGGGAGACCTCTGAACGCACATAAGGACAGGCTAGCCTTAGGTCATCTCCATAACAGGTCATGTCTAAATCCACTCATAATAGGTTAATGAACTTCACATGCACACACATTGGTACTTGATTGGATAGGGTCATTGTCATGCTCAAAACTTGGTAATTGAACCTCACTCGCACACACATTTGGTCCTAAAGAAAGTTAGACAACCTAGTGAGTTTGGTTGGTGACACTAGTATGTTTGAGTCTTTGAAAACCTTTTAGTCTTCCATATCAACATCCATGTCTTCTTCCATATCAACATCCATGTATTCATCCATATCTTCTTCCATGTCAACATCCATGCCTTCATTACAAGTTAAAGTTGCATAAAGCCACTGCAATGGGTACCCCCAACTGATAAACAATGGACACCAAAAAAAAATGGCCATTAAAATTTTTGAACTATAAAAGATCATTCGAACACCATGCATTCCTCTCATATAGTTTAGATTCATTATACATTTACTTGCATTAATCATCCATAGCACATCATATAGCTTGCATGAATCATCCATATAAACATTATGCATATACATCATTATTAGCTTGCATTAATTACCCATTAAGCATTCCGTCAAAACATTTTCATAAAACATGCATAAAACATTCATAAGATAGGCATTGCATTCACACAAAAATACAATGCAAAAGTAAAATCCATGTATGTATATATATTAAACTCGCATATGCAAAGAACACTAGAAAGTTCAAACATCATCACAACTAGGGGGTGCTCAAGGTTTCACACCTTTCCCAGCAATCAAACAAACATCAACATAACTTGGGGGGTGTTCAAGGTTTCACAACTTTCCCCTAATAAAACATCATCACAACTAGAGGGTGCTCAAGGTTTCACACCTTTCCCCCAATCAAACAAACATCAGCACAACTTGGGGGTGTTCAAGGTTTCACACCTTTCCCATAATCAAACATCAACACAAATTGGGGGTTTTCAAGGTTTCACACCTTTCCCCTAATCAAGCATCAACACAACTTAGGGGTGTTCAAGGTTTCACACCTTTCCCCTAATCAAACATCATCACAACTTGGGGGTGCTCAAGGTTTCACACCTTTCCTCCAATCAAACAAACATCAACACAACTTGGGGGTGCTCAAGGTTTCACACCTTTACCCCAATCAAACAAACATGATCACAAATGGAGGGTTCTCAAGGTTCCACACTTGCTCCACTAGTTCAATAAACAATTCAATCATTCAATCACATCACATCATCAACAAGTCAATTACATCTTCACATTTACCTAGCCTTACCCATGGCTAAAAACATAGAGCTTTCTCGCCTTACCCGTCGGCCAAAAACACGAAGATTCATTCAACATTTTTTATCAATATTTTCATTCCAAAATCATAATGTCCTTGTTCATGGGGCTAGAAACAGATAAAATTATAACTCATCATTCATTCATTTATCATTATGAAACATTCACAAATGAACCTTGTATCTAGTGATTTATCCTACTTAACCTGGCGGATGTAGTGAATGGTTATCCATAAAATCTGGTAGGATGGGTAGATTACCATAAGGACACTTACATCATCACAAACCCCTTCATCTATTAGGGCAAAAATAGATACATCCATCAAAAACTCCTTCATCTGTTGGGAAAAATAGACCCCCCTATTTTTACCTCCCCCCTTTTTTTTTTTTTTACCACATTTTTAAAGGCTTTTTTTTTTTTTTTTTTCCCAAAAACCCCCCGAGGGAAAGAGGTTCCCCCCCTTTGGGGGGGGGGGGGTTTTTATAAAAAATTTCATCATCAAAAACCCCTTTATCTATTAAGGACAAAGAACAGACACAAATCATTTTATTTTCATCATCGAAACACCCTTGATATGTTAGGGCAAAAATAGATACACTCATCATCATATTACAAATTGCAAAAATCCCTTCATCTATTTGGGAAAAATAGATAACATTCACATTCCATCATCTTTTTCATTATCAAAAAACCCTTTATATGTTAAGGGCAATGAACAGACACAAATAATTTCATTTCAAAAACCCCTCCATCTGTTAGGGCAAAAATAGATACATTCATCACATGCTCACATTTCAAAATCCCCTTCATCTATTAGGGCAAAAATAGATACATTAATAAAAACCCCTTCATCTCTTAGGGCAAAAATAGATTCATTTCATCACATTTCCAAATAACAAAAATCCCTTCATCTATAGGGGCAAAAACAGAATCAATCATTGAATCCACATACATTGCATCCATCAACACATTTTTTTCATCACCATGTCTTCATGTCACCATATTTCAATCCATCAATCATTTCATCCAATATTGGTTTAGTCCATTCAAGCAACCCTCGTATCTAGTAGGTTATTCTATAAAATTGGCAATTGCAGCAATGGTAATACATGCAATTCGATAAGATGAATAATCTACCATAAGTACACTTGACCATGATCATCATAATTATCACTTCATCACGAATCACAATCACATTTGGCACCTCACATTTTGAGTGCAACTTTGCCAAGAATATTTTGCTCAAAAGTAGTCATTGATGTCCTTTTCTGTGGGGCAAGAAAACACGGATAATTCTAATCACAATCACTCATTCATTTGACCATAGTCATCGGACAAGGTAAGCCTGATAGGTTGATTGGTTCCATGTGGAAATTATCGAGACAATCACTACCCGACCCCTTATGCTGCCTATGGCATCATGTATATATCATACCTTGCATACTCAATGACGTCTATAGGGCATTTTATTCAACCACATCGAATCACCCCAAATATGGGGCAACCACATTAGATTATGATTCTCCCATGACGGGATCCATATCACATGATCATGACATCTACACTAGACAAATACCCCTCTCAACCGTTGGGGCATAAATGGTATCACATTTTGCATCATTCATATCATCCACAATCACATGGTATTATGCACCAACCCCTTTTCCACCGTTGGGGCATAAAAAAAACCCATTTTACCCCCCCAAAACCCCCCCCCCCCCCCTATTTTAAACCCCACCCCCCCCCCCCCCCGGGAAAAAAAAAAAATAAATTTGCATTTCATGTCATTCATTCATCAATTGCACAAATCCACTACATCATTCATTATTTGCACAAAATTTTCAATTAGCTTGTGAGACACATTCGTAACTCATTCACCAATTGAGGGGGTAAGCTACGAAAAATTCCAAAAATTCTTTATTCTTTCATCTTCAACATCAGTGCTCAAATCCAACAACAAAGAGAAGTTATTTCTGTGCCCATAGCCCAAGAAGGTGTCTCGTATTTTTGCACCATATTATGTTTCACGCAACATGGTACAAAAAGGGGCATCTATAGACACCAAATTGCAGCCACTAATCCTCCATCCTAACCATCCCACCACTGACTTGTCCACCATACACCTTTCTCACCTTCACCCCCCGCCATTTCCTAACCCAATTGGGCTTATTTTAATATTATTTTATATTTAATATAATATTTTATATTATACTATAATATATTTATTATAAAATATATATTTATAAACTCAATTAACCACAGTTGTCCAATCCAATCTAATCCCCACCGTCCATCTTCATTAATCCATGCCACATCTAAAAAGTACAATCTCAGCCCTAGGATATGATTTAATCTTAGCCACATGATCTAAAGTGTTGAGCTAAAACCCTAAGGTTGAATTATAAGTAGGGGCATTTTCAAATGCCCAAACCCTGGAATTGGAACCTTGAGATTAGAAATTACACCCTAGAGGAGTCACTGTTGAAGCTCTAGTGAAGCAGAGAGAGATAGAGTTTGAAGATATAAAGCCCTAGCTAAGCCAACAAGACTTCTTCTGTTCTAGTCATCCCCCATTCATCCTCCATCACCATCGTAGCCCCCATCCATCTATCGCATTCGTCGCCACCCCCTAGATCTACTTCTGCAGATTCTACCTTAACCCACAGGCGCCCTCCAGAGCTTGTGAGGCTCACTGTAGAGCCTATGAAGTGCTCACCAAAGCCTATTGTATTCCATAGGCACTCTCCAAGCTCTGTATCCTCGTGCACCAGAGCCTATGAAGCTCATGTAAGAGCCTACCAAGTGCACGCCCGAGCCTACTGAAACTACATAACGTGAATCAGAGCCTACTGCATCATGTCATCTACTGTAAAACTACAAAAACAAAGCAAAGAAACATCACAAGCAAGGTATATATTTATTGGTTTTATTTTGTTACCTGATTTGTAGATTTTGCATGCCATTTGATCCATTTTTAGTTAGGGTTTACTGATGTTTGAGGGCCTCACATTATGGAGCCCTCACAGGTTTTATTAACCCCTTTCTCTATTTTTGTGTATGCAGATTTGCATATTTCACATCTTTTTTGAACGGTTGTTGAAGCTAGAGTGGTCTGCCATAGGATATCCAAAGCCCACTCACCCCGTTGGAAGCAAGAACACATCAATCTGAAGGAACTTCATTGTTATAGCTAGGGTTTCGGAGAACCCTAGTGTTTTTGTAAATCATTGTATCAAATACTCTCATTGAGGACAGATTGTATCAAAAGGAGTTTATTGGCTCCCCCCACTTATTGAATAAATATATTTATTTTGTGCAATATTGTGTTTTATTATGTTATTTGATTTCCTTATTTTATTTAAGTGTCATGTTATTGTCTTCACACACTTATAGCAGGATTCACCCCCCTCCCCGTGAATCTAGTTCTGGTTCATACCCTAGGTGGTGATTTTAGTCTACAAAGCCCAAATCACCTCAAATTTGGTAGGTAAGCTTCCATTTATCATTCCTAAGTTTTTAGCATCATTTATTGCAAATTTTAATATGTTTTTTTATTTATTTAGTCTTCATAACCAAGGTTCCTAACCAAGGCAATCCCCCCAACCAACTAACCCCCTTTTTCAAGTTCTTCACATGTCAAAAGAAGAAGAACACCATCAACTACAACACGACGGTGGATATCAAATCCATCTACATTGAGGGATGATAAAAGGTGATATAAAGACTGTTGTGAAGTTTATTTAAAAAGACATTATGAAAGGGAAATTTGTCCCTATTGTAACCTATGTTATATTTGAATATAAATGAAATACAACTTTCTTGTTCAATATACTTTGTGTTTATGTTGTTAGATCAAATACCACTTTCCACCCATTTCATTCTATCACGCCCAATGGGACCACCACAACGAATAGTGTCAGGCTAACTTTCCAGCAACTTCATTTAAGTTACTTTTAAAATAAATTTACATGTCTCCTCTTTGTTTCGCATATATTATAAGCCTACACTGTTTCTCCCTTCGTTCATAGCATCTCTTGCTAAAAGAAGTACGCATTCTAAAGTTTAAATTAGGGTTTCCTAATCCCCTTCTCCATGATTATTTAATTTTTGAAATAATTTTACATTCTAAAGTTGAAAATTAGGGTTTCCTAATCCCCTTACTTCACACACTTGGATTGTATGTTTCCATGCTTTGTAAAATAGATTAAGTTGTTTCATAAAGACATTTAGGGCTAGACTATTTCTTTGCAAAGAATACAGTTATCTAATCATTTGCTTTCAAAAAGGCATTAGGTTAGTCTCTCTTTTGAAAAGGCAACTAGTTAGTTTCTTACCTTGCATACACCGTTAGCAAAATACAAACCCACACACACTCACGTGGTATTTAAACAAGTGGTGAGATTGGACTCCATCCCCAATCCATCACTCAAGACTGGTGTTGGCAGAGTTTTACCCTTCACCAGCTCTCACCCCCCTAGACACCTAGAAGCACCACATGAGCAGTTTTTTGGATTTCATCACCAAAAAATCCCCCACTTTTATGATTGGGCCCTATATTTTGTCACCATCGGTTACTTGCAGAGTGGGATAGGATTAGTGCCTTCATCCACAAGGCTAGTATAATTAGTGGAATTGGTAACTATCATTCTTTACTAAGCCCATTTTAGGGTAAAGATAAATCATGGGGTACACTAACCATGCCTACCAAGTCATAGATAGTGCCACCTCTTCTCGTAAGAGGATATAGTAAACTCACTTCAGTATAGTGGGTTACCCCCTTTTAGAATATAATTTTACTGCACCTTCCATACAGGTCACCATTTGCACGTTGCGATACCATTATATTCTATGCATATTTGGGTGTTGTAAGAGGTTTAATATCAATGACTTTCCCAATTTTATAGATTATTTACTCCATTATCCATGATTCTACATAGAGAGTATCAACATCGCAACACACAAAAACAAACAAAACACTTTTATTTTTCAACATTTAGAATTGATTCCGGTCTACCGTTGTTTGCATGATCATGGACCGGTCTCATCACATTACACTACATATTATTTTGCCATACACAACATGTCACTTGATTTACACTTACATTAGACACAGTTGAGTTTGTATCATATAGGGTTTATTTCTAAAACCCTTTTTACACATGCTACTATGCCTATGGTCACCCATAGTAGAGCGCGTGAGCAAGCACACTTTATAGAGGAATGGCCTACCACTTCCTCTAGTTAGTCCACTCTCACTCCTTCGATCATGAAGGGGAATACCATAAACACATCTAATTCATGCATAAAATCTGATGTATAGCTCACACACATGATGCCTTATGATGAGACATCAACCTTGAGTGAAGCTCTCGCTACTTCACTCATAGAGGATTATCCGCTCCTTTCATCCACATCCTCACCTAATCCATCGACCATGTTCTATGACCATGTGATCTACATAGATCCAAGACAACCTCATTCATTATTTACCATATATGAGGAGGACATACCTACTTCTCCCACCTTCGCACACCCCTTATTTTAAAATCTATCTCAATCCCTTTTTTAGAGTGATTCCTCTCTCCTAAATCGTACCCATCTAGAGGCCACATCATTTGCCCCTACCATATGAATGGTATCCGACCCATCCTCCTCTACTATAGGAAACTAGAAGCCATCCTTCCAAAATACACAACAAATCCCTCCCCAAAAGGAACCGCAAGTATTTCATCAAACCTCACACCCATACTCTTCATAGGAGTCCCAGCCATCATATTCCTAAGAGCCATTTTCACCATATTTGAAGGCATTTCCCAGTAGCCCCTTCAGATGCAAGATGCACAAACCCAAGTCGGAATGTACACATACACCTATCCCTCGACCCAATTTCCTACTTTGGCAGCTTACCATACCTTTTCAGCAACTTTTTTGCCAATCTCCCAGGTATCCAAAGTATATGATACCCAACCTTTAGCCCCACATTTATCTACAGTGACTTTTAGGATACTGTCACCTCCCCCTTTCCAAGCTCCCATAACCAATCTCTTTCCCACCTATGGATAAAGACCAGAAGCTTATCCACCCACCCCTCCAAGCTATTCCACACAGTTTATCTTCCCTACTTCCTACCCACCAATACAAAGATAGATCCTATCCTTTGATACCTCATCTCGACCACCCCTAGTACCAGTAGCCCCGATGCCTATACCATTAGTAGTTGCACCCAACTTCTTTACGTCTCCTCCATATTGGTCATTTCCACCCATGTCCCAACCATTGTAGTAGGATCCAATCGAAAAAGTATCTGCACCACAACCACATGCCTCCTAGTCACAGTACTATTACCCACAATAGACACCTACTCCACAACCTAGTGTACCCATAGATACGACAACACATGTCACAAAATACCCGCCTATTGAGTGGTATTTTCACCCAATTGTGAAAGTACACTCTTCCTTAGGATTTGGGTTCCAAATCCCCTCTTGCAAAGAAGTTAAACAACCAACTTCTCCAAGGTCTCCGCTATATTAGCATTTGCATATGTGTATTAGTAATCTCAAATAAAGATATTCAATTTAAATGCTTGGAACACCTTAGTGATTGCAAGTAACTATAAACAAGGGGCAATGTTGGTTTATTTTACCATGAAACTTTAGTGATTGTTCATTGAACCAAAATAAAATGTGAGTTGGCCCTCATATGACCTTCAATGTGATGCTCAAATTACCCCTCTTTCGTAAAATCAGAATTTTCATGAAGAGAGGGCAATTTTAGGCTCCAAAAATGGAAATTTGTGAAATGCCATAAAACATAACTCCTTCAATAAAATTGGAATTTTCATGAAGGGAATGTCATCATAAGCTCATTGAATGAAACATGAAACTGAAAAAATGAAATTCGGCCCAAAAATGGAAATTTTCTATTTTCGGGTTTTTTCAAAATCTGTAATAAAACAGCCACTTCGATGAATTTTTAAAGAATACTAAACAACTCCGAAAATGAAATTTCAAAGTGCGTATTGGAAGTATGAAGTATAGCCTACGCAATGGTGAAATTGTTTTTGGATTTTGAAAATTTTTAAATGTTTATTTTAATGCCTGAAAATTTAAAATAAGTTAAAATTTTTGGAAAAATAAAATGCAGAAAAATGAAAATGAAATGCAGAAAACTGAAAATAAAATGCATTCAGTATGATGCTATCCTATTTCGACAAAACCGAAGATGTGAGGTTTCCATGCATGCAACCTAACCTATTGGACTTGCAAAACAAGCACAATCCCCATAGACTAAGTGCTGGTTCCTAGGGTTTAAAATAAATTTCAGGTTCAAGCATTCACATGAAGCAACCAAGCAAACTTGCATTAACTCCATCTACAAACTCAAAATCTGAAAAAGAGAAAAGAAATAGACATTAAATCCATAGCATGCAAAGAGAATCTCCTTCTTTCTTGCCCACAAGATGCAAATTTCTGAAAACTCCTGCATTAAAAATGTGTCATTTTACAATAGCAGAATTTTTGGTTTTCCCAAACCAGTCCATGGAAGAAAAATGACTCAAACAGGTCCAGAATGGCCCTCTTGCCTTCAAATCTGCAACTCTGCTCGCAGTAGTTTCCAACCCCTCAAAACATCCTTGCCTGGCGTATTTAAAACTTTCAGGAAGCTTTTCATTTCATTTTCCAATGGCTGTTCGTTTCACCTTCCCTTGTGCATGCATGTGTTTTGGTTTCCAAAAAAGCTTTTCATTTCTATTTTGTGGCCCTTCGTTTCATTTTCTCCACATGGGCTTGCGTCCGTTTCCTTCCGTGTGTAACGACCATCTTAAATGATTTCAAATCATTAAAGATTCCTTATGTAACGTTTTGTCTTATTCATTGGATTTTGTCCTTATGTCCACGTCACTATGCAGTCTTCAGTTTCACTGTCCTGGTGTTCATCACTAATATCAGATGCACTGTCAACTACTCTGTTCCCTTGGTGAAAATGCAACATGTCGCGATATCGCGACACTTTTGCCTCCTTGCTCTCTTTTGTTGCTTTTAGCCATGAAAATGTAACATGTCACGATATTGCGACACTTTTTCTTCTTTTGGCAAATGCAACATGTCGCGATATCGCGACACTTTTTCTCTTTGAAACAATCATTCCCATATCGCACACTTTTCTCTTTGACACTTTTTCTTTTGCGATACAATTTATCTATCAACAACTTTTCTCTTTTGCCAATGCAACATGTCGCGATATCGCGAAACTTTTTCTCCTTGGCCGCGAAATGCAACATGTCTTGTCGCGATATATCGACGACACTTTTTCTCTTTTGGCCATGAAAATGCAACATGTCGCGATATCGCGACACTTTTTCCTCCTTGCGGTGTTTTGCTTTTTCTTTGATCTTTAGCATATGGGCCACTTCGGTCTTCTTGGAAAACATGCAAAAAGGTGGGTCCCCAATTTTGGGGTACGTTGTGGAGCAGCCACAACAAATGGTGACTCTGTTGGGAAATGCTCCTGAGCATTTCGATGAGAACTCAACCTAAAAACACACAGACTCAAATACAAGCGTCAGAAAATATCCCAAGAATGAAACTAGATGAGAAATACATGAAGCATTAGAATTATTAAGCATCAGCTCGGTGTGTGCAATGTGCTTCATTCCCTATCATTTGAAACTCGTTCAACTTTCCATTGTCAGTTTCACTTATGATTCGTATGCAAGGCTATGAATGATTTGTGCAGGATTTGATGTATGACAACTATGCTAGAGATATAACAACCTGATTTGCAAAGGCTCAAACTTTCTAGTATCATGAACAAACATATTAAAACTGTCAAACCCTCTTAGGACCAAATATATGCATACTGAATTAATTTACTAGATCCCAAAGTTGGTTATGTGTCACTACCATCTTGAACCCATGTGCAAGTGTAAGTGAAATCAGAGCTTTGGGGAATAGGATTCCCAACCTAAGCGAGATGGGAATTTAACCCTATCCTTACTACTCTGATTTGGAGTTCATTACCTCATCTTGAACAAAATGATTTAACCTGCTATGGATGAAACTGTCAGGCTAGCCTGTCCGTTTGAGCAGTCAGTGGTCTTGCTTTTAGACAAGACATGTTGCCACGCATGAGCATACTCCACTGCCAATCAAGCGTCTATAGCCCCGATGGAGATCAACCCCATAATCCAAGATTTGACTTTACTTTTGATTTCTTGAACCTTGGGGATGACTACCCATCCTTGCAAGGGACATGTAGTACGATCCTTCCAATCCAATATCAATGATGCAATAAAAGTAGAATGAAAAATATTTTCTTTGGAATTTCAAGTTCTTGAGTGGGCAAAATAGAAGCTTTGGGGAATCGGATTCTCAACCTAAGCGAGATGAGAATTAGACCCTATCCTTACTACTCCATGAAGGTCAAATCAGAGCTTTGGGGAGTTGGATCCTCAACCTAAGTTCGATGGGGATTTAACCCTATCCTTACTACTATGATTTTAGGCTTTAAGCACTATGGGAGTGGTAAAAACCACTGTTTTAAGGATTATGTTGCATGATAGGACAGACACGAAATACTCCTTTCGCCTCACCTTTTCTTCCAAGTATGGTTTTGACCATTTTTCTCAAGATCCTCTTTAATATGTGTAGAACGTGCTTGGTTCAAGATAGTTCGGGCATCAGTTCCCAACCTTAGGATCCTTTTAATATATGTTATGTAATAACCCTAAGAGGATTCGACACCTTTTCAATGATTGTATTTGAAATGTAGATGCAACTGAGATGAAATGTATATGCAATGTGGAATGTAACATGAGATATGGATGAATGCATTGCTCCTTTTGAAATGCGGATGGAGTATACCACCTACTTTGCCATAATTTGTAAAACTGACAACTTCATGCATCACAAGTTCCAAACGATATTCTTTAATGTGTTTGCGATACTCGTGGAGCTTTCTGCAATACAATTCCGATGTTTCATATTCTCCTAGTCTTAGTCAACATTCATAAGGACATAAGTTGACATCTCGCTTTTTTTTTTTTTTTTTTCAAGACAAACCAAAAGTGTCCAAAGGACCAACACACAAAACTTAAAACCAAACCCAAAATGCAATCCCAAAAAATAAACTTGAAAACACAAACCAAAACCAAAAACCAAAGACTATATACAAATGTACAATATGGTACAAGATGATGCAAAGTTTGGACTATCACTTCCCTGGATCCCAAACATGATTTGAGCATTCCAAAAGACATATAATGTGATACACATGCCAAATGTGGAAGGAATCAAACAAAAACAAGATTAGACCAAACAATGCAACCAACTTCAACTTTCCTCTCTCACCCCACCAATTAGATTTAGTTCCATTAGTATTCTCATAGGTGAGATTCAAATTACCAAATTGATTAGACAATGGTTGATTTTCAATTCTTTCTTGTCTATTCTTTAAGGTGTAAATTTCATAATTCCATTCATGATTTAGAACTAGGCTTTCTTTATTCAAAATGAAATTTTGTAAGCAAGAGCCTATTTCTAAAAATTTCAAAGCTAATTCATTTTCCATGTTCTTAGGCCAATCAAAATTGTGCAACAATTTACAAGCATCTAGGATATTTACTAAATGGGGATCATTAGAAGTTTTTATCCTAGGTTCAAGAATTAATTGTTGATGAATTTGATTTAGCAATTTAAGTGCATCAAGCTCCTTTTCATTCATTAAAGTAATGTTATCAAAGGTGTGGTTAGAAATTAATCCTTGTTCTTCATTCACCTTCAATGGCATTTCATCATAAATATCATTTGAATTATACAAATCTTCACCTAAATCTTGGATGTTTGGACACAAAGGTTTAGATTTTACCTTTTTCACATTTTCATTTACCAAAATTTGATGAGGATTTGCAATTCCCTCTTTCACCTCATGGTCTTCATATTCTTCATTGATTACTTGTTCATCAAACATACCAAAATTGGGCACCCAATTGAAAACATGCCCATCCTTTTCAACCCTCAAATATTCTTGGTCAAAGTGTATGTCAAGTAACTCATCTTCATGATCAATCACTTGAGTTGCTTCTAATAGATCAACCACTTTGTCATTTAATTCCAATTCTTTGTTCACTATCCATGGTATCTCTTCATTTGAATCCTCAAAATAATCATGCAAACTTGTATCCGAATCTTCAATGAATTTATATTCAACATGATCGAATTTTGTAACCTTCTCAAATCTTGTGAATGTGAGATCTTCGTATGAAGTAGAAGTTTCAACATCCTGCATATAAATTGGAATAGAGGCTTCATCAATAAGGGTGTGAGGAAATAACACATCTTCATATCTTCCCCAACCATTGTAAAAATTATCTTCCAAATTTGTGGGATGAAACTCCATGGTATTTGTGACATGATCTTTTGATTCATTTATCAATTCACTTTCTTCTTTGTCCTTGGTAGTAGGATCATTATAATCTTCCAAAATTTGATGAGATTTGAAACCCTCTTCCAAAACATCCTCAAATTGTACAAGAGTTGTAATATCTTCCTTTGAGTAGGCGATTATGTTGTCCTGTATATCAATTGGCACACAAGTTTCATTAGCAGTTTTGGAGTGAGTGTAGTCTTCCCACTTCTTCCAAGCATCATAATAATCATCTTCCAAAGTCAAGTGGTGACGTTCAACTACTTCTTCAACATCTTCCAATTCATCAATGTGTTTCTCATCAAATTCACCTTCACCTTCCTTAGATGGTTCAATTATTTCCAAAAGTGGGTCATTTTTTGAATTCAAATTTGTAAGGCTATCATAGTCCAACTTGGTAACCCATGATTTCATTTCATCACAATTTGGAGGGTGAAGAATTTCTTGGTCATTAATTTCAAACATCTCATCAATAGTATCTTCCAAGAACAAGTGGTGAAACTCTATCATATCTTCAAATTCATTTATTGGTTTTCTTCCAATTTCACTTTCAACCACTTCATCCAATTCTATGGTAGGTTCCGTCCTATCACATATTTCAAACATTGTTGAATTTAGAACCCCTTCATCTAAATAATCATGTATCTCTATGAATGAGATCATCTCTGCATAATCCTCACTGGTGGATGTCGACTTAGCAATTTGCACCTCCTCTTGGACTACATCTAAGGTGGTTGTAACATTTGGACCTTCAAATTCATCCCCTTGATCATTTACCTTAGGTATCATTGGAGTGGAGGGTGCTACATTTGATGGTTGGTGTAGGTTGGCATCACTAACTCCAAAAGAACAATCTCTCATGTGAACATGTTGTGCCTTTTCTTCTTCAAAAACTTGTTCTACCTTTTCCAAGATCTCATAGATTGTCTCTAGAGACAAGTCATCCAAGTTTTTCTTTAAAGATGTAGCAAGTTTGGGGTGTATGGCTCCCATGTATACTTGAATAGCTTCCTCTTCTGATGTGTTAAAATTTTCCCACATTTGGGAGTGCAACTCACGAAATCTTCCATTGAATTGACTCAAGGATTCATTAGGCTCATTACGTATGGAGGTAAACTGATTTTTCAACATCTCTAAGTCAATCTGATTACCAAAATGATAAATATAGGTTGCTTCTAGTTGTATCCAAGAAGTCCTAACCTCCATGGGTAGTTGGCCATACCAAAAGAATGGTCTATCATCCAAAATGTATGCAAATAACTTACAAGCCACCTCCTCATAGAAAATTTGGAATTGACATAATGTATTCTTGTAGACATACAATTTTTGCAAGTATCCTAGTGGCACCTCTTGATTAAAACATCGTAGAAACTCCAATAACATTTTAGGAATTTGATAGGGTATCCCATGTATAGACAAACCCTTATAATGATCCTCCATCGTAGATACCATTCTTTCTCTTAGAGATGCTACTTCAGCTCTTATATCGTATGTCGTCATTAGTAAAACTCAAAATATAACTTCAAAACCAATTTGTTAGTCATGAATAAAAGAAGGAACCATGACAAAGCAATATTCTAAAAATGTAAATTAGTTTCTGATTCACCAGATCGCATATGCGCAAGTGAAGAGCATACTCCTAGTGTTGTAGGCTTTCTGATTCACAAGATCGCATTACACGCAAGTGAAGAGCATAATACCGACAACAAATACATTTTTAGACAAAATAATTCCTTACAAATAAGCATGAAATGACTAGCAAATATCAAACATGTAACGTATGAATAATCATGTTAGCATCAACCAAGAGATGTATCCATTAAAATCAAATGAAAGTAATTGCATGGAGACAACCTCGTTAGTCAAGACCAAAAATTTTCAAAATCAAATCAAAACACATTATTCCTGTATGAACAATCAAAAGCGTTAGAACAATGCATAGCAATTCATGTCCTCATTTTAACACTACAAGGTTGTATTGTTAAAAGAGGGCTAAAGATAATAATCAATAGGGCATGAAATATTCAAAATTTAAATCCCTATAGCATTTAAATCACACTGAAATAAACCAATTCAGGCCCTCCTTCTAGCGCCAATCTGTTGAGTGGTATTTTCACCCAATTGTGAAAGTACACTCTTCCTTAGGATTTGGGTTCCAAATCCCCTCTTGCAAAGAAGTTAAACAACCAACTTCTCCAAGGTCTCCGCTATATTAGCATTTGCATATGTGTATTAGTAATCTCAAATAAAGATATTCAATTTAAATGCTTGGAACACCTTAGTGATTGCAAGTAACTGTAAACAAGGGGCAATGTTGGTTTATTTTACCATGAAACTTTAGTGATTGTTCATTGAACCAAAATAACAAATGTGAGTTGGCCCTCATATGACCTCTAATTCCTTCAAATGTGATGCTCAAATTATCCTCTCTTAAGTAAAATCAGAATTTTCATGAAGAGAGGGCAATTTTAGGCTCCAAAAATGGAAATTTGTGAAATGCCATAAAACATAACTCCTTCAATAAAATTGGAATTTTCATGAAGGGAATGTCATCATAAGCTCATTGAATGAAACATGAAACTGAAAAAAATGAAATTCGGCCCAAAAATGGAAATTTTCTATTTTCGGTTTTTTCAAAATCTGTAATAAAACAGCAACTTCGATGAATTTTTAAAGAATACTAAACAACTCCAAAAATGAAATTTCAAAGTGCGTATTGGAAGTATGAAGTATAGCCTACGCAATGGTGAAATTGTTTTTGGATTTTGAAAATTTTTAAATGTTTATTTTAATGCCTGAAAATTTAAAATAAGTTAAAATTTCTGGAAAAATAAAATGCAGAAAAATGAAAATGAAATGCAGAAAACTGAAAATAAAATGCATTCAGTATGATGCTATCCTATTTCGACAAAACCGAAGATGTGAGGTTTCCATGCATGCAACCTAACCTATTGGACTTGCAAAACAAGCACAATCCCCATAGACTAAGTGTTGGTTCCTAGGGTTTAAAATAAATTTTAGGTTCAAGCATTCACATGAAGCAACCAAGCAAACTTGCATTAACTCCATCTACAAACTCGAAATCTGAAAAAGAGAAAAGAAATAGACATTAAATCCATAGCATGCAAAGAGAATCTCCTTCTTTCTTGCCCACAAGATGCAAATTTCTGAAAACTCCTGCATTAAAAATGTGTCATTTTACAATAGCAAAATTTTTGGTTTTCCCAAACCAGTCCATGGAAGAAAAATGACTCAAACAGGTCCAGAATGGCCCTCTTGCCTTCAAATCTGCAACTCTGCTCGTAGCAGTTTCCAACCCCTCAAAACATCCTTGCCTGGCGTATTTAAAACTTTTCAAGAAGCTTTTCATTTCATTTTCCAATGGTTGTTCGTTTCACCTTCCCTTGTGCATGCATGTGTTTTGGTTTCCAAAAAACTTTTCATTTCTATTTTGTGACCCTTCGTTTCATTTTCTCCACATGGGCTTGCGTCCGTTTCCTTCCGTGTGTAACGACCATCTTAAATGATTTCAAATCATTAAAGATTCCTTATGTAACGTTTTGTCTTATTCATTGGATTTTGTCCTTATGTCCACGTCACTATGCAGTCTTCAATTTCACTATCCTGGTGTTCATCACTAATATCAGATGCATTGTCAACTACTCTGTTCCCTTGGCGAAAATGCAACATGTCACGATATCGTGACACTTTTGCCTCCTTGCTCTCTTTTGTTGCTTTTAGCCGCAAAAATGTAACATGTCGCGATATCGCGACACTTTTTCTTTCTTCTCTTTTGGCCACTAAATGCAACATGTCACGATATCTCGACACTTTTCTCTTTTGGCCGCAAAAATGCAACATGTCGCGATATCGCGACACTTTTTCTCTTTTGGTCGCGAAAATGCAACATGTCGCGATATCGCGACACTTTTTCTCTTTTGGCCGCGACAATGCAACATGTCACGATATCGCGACACTTTTTCTCTTTTGGCCGTGACAATGCAACATGTCGCGATATCGCGACACTTTTTCTCTTTTGGCCGTGACAATGCAACATGTCGCGATATCGTGACACTTTTTCTCTTTTGGCCGTGATAATGCAACATGTCGCGATATCGCGACACTTTTTCTCTTTTGGCCGTGACAATGCAACATGTCGCGATATCACGACACTTTTTCTCTTTTGGCCATGACAATGCAACATGTCGCGATATCGCGACACTTTTTCTCTTTTGGCCGTGACAATGCAACATGTCGCGATATCGTGACACTTTTTCTTTGGCCGCGACAATGCAACATGTCACGATATCGCGACACTTTTTCTCTCTCTTTTGGCCGCGAAAATGCAACATGTCGCGATATCGCGACACTTTTTCCTCCTTGCGGTGTTTTGCTTTTTCTTTGATCTTTAGCATATGGGCCACTTCGGTCTTCTTGGAAAACATGCAAAAAAGGGGGGTCCCCAATTTTGGGGTACGTTGTGGAGCAGCCACAACACCGCCTTACCAGGATCAGGCACAATAGTATTCTTCACAATACTGGGAAGAGCAACAATACCAATATCCACCACATCCATAGACTCAGCCTACCATAGCCCAGTCTCCCACCCCCATGACACCCAAACTTCAACTCTTACGAGATGAAGTCAAAATGTTGAACCTACGCACCTCTAGCTATGGGCCACAAAAGCCCTATTACGATGAACTATGCAACGAGCTAGTTCACCCATCAGTTCCCATTCCTCCCTACCCCTATCACTTTGAAATACCAAAATTCGACAAGTACAGAGGTAAGGAAGACCCTAGAGAGCATGTGAGCAACTACCGCTCATCCTGCTATCAGCTTCATAGTAGTAATCCCCTCATGTTGCGTACCTTCTCCCTTTCGCTCGTGGGGCCAGCATTGGATTGGTACAACATGCTCCCATGCCATAGCCTGTATACTTTTGAGCAGCTAGCTAATTCCTTCCTAGAACACTTTTCCATCAACATCAAGAAAAAGACCACATTTTTTGATGTGTACGCCTTACGATAGGCTGATGACGAACCCATCACTGAGTTCATTGCCAGATGGAGAGCGATCATCCATGACCTTGCCCATAGCCTCCCCACTACCGAGCTCATGACACTCTTTTCCAAGAGTTGCCACAAACACATCTCCACATCCCTCCAGCTTCATCAAAGCCACACTTTTGAAGATGCCATTTCACAAGCAAAAGTTATTGAAGACATTAAGGTCCAATCCAGGAAAATTAAGTTGAGAACCAAATCCAACTATAACCCCAACTTCCGCTTCAACAGGACCGCACCAAATCAACCTTACCCTCGGCCGCCTCAAGCCAACCAAGTCACAACCGCTACCCTAGCACCAACATCGACTCCTCCACCCTATACACCATAGCCACAAGCATTCCAGACTAATGCTCCCGCTCCACCTAGACCACAACAATACCGAGGCATGCACCCATAGGTTCCACTGCACAACCTCACACCATTATCCGAACCATTACCAACATTGTTTCACAGATTGTATGAGGGCAACCATCTCCTCCTACCCGAGATCCACCCATTGGATCCAAATGCACCCAAGCCTCATGGGTATAATGAGTAGCTCTTTTGTCCTTTCCATAGGCAACGTGGCCATGATATCGATTCGTGTCACTCCTTCCATGGGCAAGTTCAAGACCTAATCGATAGGGGCATCATCCAGGTAGCAAACCCTCTAGCCCCATAGAATCAAAATTTAGGGATTTTTCAAAACCCTCTACCGAATCACAGAGGACCCAATCCTCCTAGACCTCCAAACAATCCCCCAGTACCACCTCACCAAGTGAACAATGTCCAACGTGATCCTCCATCACGTGGTGTAGTAGGTATGATCAACCTTACTACGAGGAACCAACGGTACCCATCATGCCAGACAACACCTATTGTTTCCCTACCAGCTCAGTTCACATCACCATAAGTACCTCAAATGCCTACTACCATACCACCACCACCTCAAAATGTGATTACCATCCATGGTAGCCTAACCCATCAGTTACGTAATGCCCCCATGTGGCTATCCATATTTGATCTCCTACAATAGTCTCAACCCCATCATGAGGCGTTGAATGACATCCTACGCTCCATTGACCTAGAGACACATGACACGAATGCCTTTGTCAATTTTGTAGGAAATATCCCATGATGCCTCCAACCCTCAATTAGCTTCCATGACCATGAGATAACGGAACTCATTGGAGAAGGAGCAGATCCCCCTCTCCACATCCAAGCCATAATCAATGATATCACCTACAAGTGGGTACTCATTGACATGGGCTCATCCATTAGCATTATATCCATAATAGCTCTACATCACCTGCATATCCCACCAGCCCATTTTGCCATGCCTTCCCTTGACCTACGTGCATTCGATGGCTCCATGAGACCTACCATAGGATCCATAGTTTTACCTATCCACATAGGCATCCATACCATCTCTATCCTCTTTCACATCATCCAAGGGGAAATGCAATACAATATTCTCCTTGGTCACCCATGGATTAGAGACATGCAGTGTGTCCCTTCCACACTACACCATTGCCTCAAGTACATCCACAATGGACTCATTCACTATGTCCCAGCCGATGGAGATCCCTTCAAGTTTTGCAATATTGTAGACCTTCCCCCTGCACCATCATTTTCATCCTCCCAACTATTCCCCGTGTCCTCTCATCAGTCGGTAGGAGCATCGATATCCTCCCCAACTTCCACCTCAATATCCTAGTGTTCATCAAGAGCACAAGCCTCGATATCCGCACCATTAGCACCATCTTCCATGGGACCCAAAACCTCTACCATGCCTTTATCATCACCATCCTTATGGCCTCCATAATCATCCCAGCCTCTACCATTCCAATTTCCACCTGCGGTGCCACAACCACCATCGCCACCCATTACACAACCTATCATGTTACCTCCCCCATCCTTGCCTATGGAAGCCCCTATCCTTCCTACGCCACAAACACCTCCCCTTCCTTTTTGACCATGGCCTAGGACATTCACTTCTCCACGTAGCCCAGTGCCTATGCCGATACCTTCCCCCACATAGGCCAAACATCCTACTCAAGCTACAACAACCAAATGTCATGAACAGGAACAACCAACACCCAGTTCAGATGAACAACTCCCACACCCTTCAACCGCTACAATCAGAGAATCTCAGATTTCACCTTCATCATCTGATTTTGATACCCCACCCCAGTCGCTAGATCATGCCACACCATGCATTTCCATTTTCATGACAAATGCTGGCCCAGGAGACTATAATGTGCATGATGCCCACATACATGATCCCCCTATCCAATCTACCCATGATTTTGGTCACCCTACAACCTCGGTCCTTACCATCGAAACCATCATACAACTAGGAGGTCCCAAAAATCATACCAATTTTGTTTATGTAGGAGTCAACTCTTCAATCCCCCCACCAACTTCTCCTCCACCACAATCCAACTTTTGTGGTACGCTAGACCACATGGCCAACCCTCACTTCACCTTGTACTACCTGCAACATTTTCATTGGCATGGATTCGAGTTGGGCTACTACAAACAAGGATTGCACACACCTATTGATCCTTGAGTTCAGTCACCAATCGATAAATCTGGTATAGGTTATAATCCAAGAGTAGTTCATACCTTAGAAGATGAATTCCAAGACCTATCCCTTTATCCTACTCCTCTTCCAATGCACACTCTCGAAGAATATATCGACATGGACATCATGGAGGACACTTCATCACCTCATTCTACCATTGTAGTCCCCTATGACTTCTTTCAGGAATCCTCTATGCCTGACACTTCCTCATTCTATTATGTGGATAGACTGACAAACCAATTCGCCACCTTATCCTTAGAGGCACCACCAATAGAACCCGATACGGTCCCTCCTGAGTCATCACCGACATGCTTAGCTACATTCCCACCTATACATAGGCAACTACAGAGAGCAGTTGCTCATTCTCATTCACCCCTAGTTGTTCTACGACCTCCTTTGAGTCTCTTAGGGTGCACACGAACCATCGAGCCCTACTCACCAGATTCTTCCCCCCATTCTCTCCCCTTCATTATAGTCACCAATAGACTCGAGACGATACCCCAAATCCAAATTTTATAGATCTTGTGCATATATCACCCATACCAGTGCCTCGAGATTTCCTTCTTTCACCTCATGTATTATGGGTGGAAAATGCTCCTTCCTCATCCACGCCACCCCAAGTCCCTCAGGTATCTCACACGGGCATCTACGTAGATGATGAATATGAGTTCAGAGAGGCTATCGATGACCTTAACCTCATCCCCATCCCTGAATAGTTACGTGATGGATCTCGCATGCTCATTGAAGACACTATCGATGTCGACATTGGTGATGATCCCAAAAATCCCCACATCCTTAAACTAGCCACTAGCCTCTCACCCGAGGAGTGCATTGCCTTCACAAACTTCCTTTGCAAGTACATTCAAGTTTTTGCATGGTCATACAAGGACATGCCGGGACTTGACCCTACCATAGTGGTTCATAACCTCATACTCGATCCTAATGCCAAACTAGTAAGACAAAAGTTGTGATGCATGCATCCAACTATCACATTAATAGTGAAGTCCAAGCTCCAAAAGCTCCTAGACATCGATTTCATTGTACCCATCGACTATCCCGAATGGGTATCCAACATGGTCCCTATACCTAAGCCATCCGATGAAGTTCGTGTCTGCATAGATTTTCATGATTTAAACAAAGCTTATCCCAAAGACAATTTTCCCCTACCTAACATTGACTCCCTTGTCGACTCCATAGCAGGCCATGAGATGATCTCCCTCATGGATGGATTCTCTGGATACAATCAAATCAGGATCAACCCAACCGATCAACACAAAACCTCCTTTACAACACCCTAGGGGACCTTTTGCTATAAAGTCATGCCTTTTGGCCTCAAAAATGTTGGGGCAACCTACCAACGTGCAATGACCTATATCTTCCATGACTTGATGCACAAAAATATTGAAGACTATGTAGATGATCTCATCGCCAAATCCAAGAAATGTGCAGACCATCTCGAAGATCTCCATCAGATTTTTGATCGATTATTAGAACACAACGTGCGCTTGAACCCAAAGAAGTGCATGTTTGGTGTTACCTCGAGAAAAATACTAGGATTCATCATCTCCCAATGAGGCATTGAAGTTGATCCTAGTAAGGTGAAAGCCATCACCGAGATGCCCCCTCCTACCACATTGAAGCAATTGCGTAGCCTCTAGGGCAAGATCACTTCTATCCATAGATTCATAGCGCAATTATCCGACAAGTGTCAGCCATTCAACCATCTCCTACAAAAGGGAGTAAGCTTCAAATGGGATGACAACTATCAAGGAGCATTTGATGCTATCAAAACCTACCTTACATCACCACCAGTTATGTCACCACCACATCCAAAATTACCATTGATTCTATACATTTTAGCCATAGAATTTGTGCTAGGTACACTCCTAGCTCAAAAGAATGCACTCGACAAAGAACAGGCTATCTATTATATTAGTCGTACGCTAGTCAGTTATGAAACAAGATATGGATACATGGAAAAATTATGCTTAGCGGTCATATTCGCCACTCAAAAATTATGCCACTACATGTTAAATCACACAACTTTTGTCATCGCCCGAGATAATCCCCTATGGTACATGATGAATAAGAGCTATCACAATTCTCGCACATCTAAATGGATCATGCTCTTAACTGAATTTGACCTAGAATTCATTTCCCAAAAATCTATCAAAGGGTAGGTCATCGCCGACCAACTAGCCGAAGCCCCTTTGACTGATAATCAACCCCTCCTCATTCAACTTCTAGATGATTCCATCTTCCATATAACCAAAGTGGAAGAATATGTTGAACCCAAAGTCGTAGCTGACCTCACCTTATTCTTCGATGGTTCTAGATGTCTCCATGCTAGGGGTGCAAGCATTGTCTTCTTCACACCTAAAGGAGAACCACTCCCTTTCTCATTCAAACTCGACTTCCCCTATACAAACAACAATGCAGAATATGAAGCCCTAATCCTAGGACTAAAACAAGCACATTCCATGCATATCAAATGCCTCCACATCATAGGTGATTCACTCCTAATAGTCAATCAAGTGTAGGAACTCTGGCTATGCAATTGCCTAGTCCTCCAACAATATAAGAAAATTACACAACTCTTATCTCAATTTGAGTGGTATGACCTCGAAGCCGCTCTGTGATCATCAAACCATTTTGTAGATACTATGGCTTCCTTAGGGTCCCTCATTCCACAAAACCCAACATCTGACACAACATCCGTATCCATCCATACGCTCACTCGATCTGCCATATCACCCACACCTCCTACAGATGATGATGGTGTGTATGTGGTAAACTCTGAACCCCATGACCCATGGTTTTCATAAATTAAAGAATACATCAAACTAGGTTTCCTACCTTGTGATTTACCCCATGCTCAATGCCAAACCTTCAAACAGAGAGCAATCCACTACACCTTGTTGGGGGACATCCTTTATCACCATAGCTATGATGACATGCTCCTGTATTGCCTAGAACCGCAAGAATCACAATGGGTTGTACAAGAAACCCATGATGGTACTTGTGGTGGCCATTTTAGTGGCATGGCAATCACCAAATGCATCCTCCGTATGGGTTATTACTGGCCCAAAATGGAGCATGACTACTATGAATATGTGAAGCATTGCATTAAATGCCAACAACATGCAAACCTAACACATCTCCCATCCCAAGCACTTCAACCTATCCAATCCATGTGGCCTTTCTCCCAATGGGGCCTAGATCTAATTGGACAGATTACACCAGCTTCCTCAAGCAACCACAAATTTATCATCACTACCATAGAGTATTTTACAAAATGGGTCGAAGCCATCCCATTGGTCCAAACCATAGGAGCTAAAATTGTAGCATTCATCATAGACCACATCATATGTCATTTTGGAATCCCCTCCCAAATCATTTTTGATAATGGGAAATCCTTTAAGAACAAAAATTTTTGAGCCCTATGTGACAAATTCCACATACATCATAGTTTTTCTACCCCATACTACCCTCAGGGTAATGGCTAGGTAGAAGCCACAAACAAAACCATTTGTTCCATCCTTCGTAAAACCATAGCAGAATCTCATCATGATTGGCATAACCAAATACCCCTAGCCTTGTGGGCGTATCGTACGAGCATCCATACTCCTACTAGGGCAACACCTTTTTCACTTGTATATGGGGCTGAAGCTATCATGCCCCTTGAGCTTGAGATACCTTCCTTAAGGATCTCTATGAAGGATTTCATTGATGATAACATTGCTCGCCAAGCTCATTTAGATCAATTAACACTTCTCGATGAACATTGTATCCATGCAATCGAGCACACACGAGTCTATCAAGATCACCTTCATCATGCCTACAATAGTAAGGTACATCAATATGAGTTTAAAATTGGTGACCTAGTTCTCAAGGAAAACTAGCAAATCATGAGTCAACCTCACTAGCAGCATGACAAGTTTACCCCAAACTAGTTGGGTCCATTCATTATTACACACAAATATGGTTCAAGAGCATATCAGCTGGCCAATATTGAAGGCCTTAATGACCCTGAACCCATCAACATCTTGCATCTCCATGCATTCAATGCTTAATACACAAAGGCATCCATCATCACGAGTGCCACACACTACTATTTACAAGTCACTAAGCACATCACCACGTAGATATGCTATTTTGCTTTATTATTTTACTATACATGTACTTTCATATTTATGTCATTTTTATGCTATGGGTATTTGTTTTTCCTTTTGCAGGATCAACATCATCAGCAGGAGACTACTACAGCATCCCCATGCATCACCATGCAGAACCCTCCACCACCACAGTCTATACCCATTACACCGACTGACCTAGCCCAACCATTACCTATCATTCACCCTAGGTAGACATCACATTCACCACACTCGGATCATCACTCACCACCCCACCATAGGTCACCTCACCATCAAGGTTCTTCCTATTCACACCACTCTAGAGACAGCCAGATCTCCATGTCTTCCTTCGATGAGGAGGAGGAAACCTCCAACACCCATCCACATGGGTCTCCTCCTCATTTATCTAGAGAGGCAAGGAACCCATACTACCCAACCAATTCTCCACATCACCCCAATGATGCCTATCATCCACCAAATAGAGGATACACTCCTCAACAAACCCTCCCTCTAGGCCTACCACCTCCACTCTCAAATGGAGAATCTTCTTACACCCAAGCCTTGCAAGCCCACGCCACCCAAGCTACCCAAGCTGGCCATGCGCACATGCCCCCATCCCATTCACACCATCATCCAAGACCATCTCCCATGCCACCCATCTTGTAGGCCCCATCTTCACCATTCTAAGGCTTACCACTTCACCAAGCTTTACAGCCTCCTAGATCATTTCACCTTGATGTCTCCTCATCATGGCCCCATCCATCCATCCCTACCCATCATGATACCCCTTTCACATTAGAGGCTCATTCACCACCTTCACCAGTTCTGTTATCACCTCATCAAGAACTCCAACATATCCTCACCCATGTGGAAGCCCTAGAGCTCCATATGAGTCACTATTAGTGCCAAATTCTTGCTCATCGATCGATAACACCACGTACATCACCGCCACCTCATAGATCCATTCCTCACCCCAAGGTTTGACCTACATCGGACTCTCGACCCATACCTCCCACATCGGACTTCACTCCACCTCGTACCCCTTCACCCCAACAAGAGAACTATACCTACCACACGATATTTCCACCTACCCCACTATCCAAGATGTTTTACCACCTGATGCACCAAGGCCTTCTGGCTCTCCCAGAGACCCAGCCTATAGATCCATCATGCCCTAAACCATGCAACTACCATGAGAGTGAATACTGCATCTACCACCACCAGCCAGGCCATGCTATCAAAGAGTGCAGATCATTCAAAACCTTGGTACACAACATGCTACATGGTACTCACCCAACATCACCTGAGCCAACCCCTCGAGCCACCCGACTAATCAGCCCTCCACGTTGCAGCATTCCACAAACTTGACTATCCTAGGAATCCATGATACCACCCTCCCATTACATCCACAATAGGGCAAATTATCCATGCCCCACTATTACTCCATTCTCTCATGCGCATCCTGACCCACACCATTTTTCCCATCAGTAGGTTCTCTTCTATCATCTCCCTTACTTCTTCCTCTACTTATTCGCACCTCTTCATGTGGTTGTATGGTCACGCTTCGAGTGGCTACATACCTACATTGATCTAACCCCTTTCTTCTATTATCTTTCAACTTTGGTAATCCCCTTTGCTCTTGTTGGTTACCAAAGTATATTCCTTCTATCTTCGTCCAGTTGTATATTCTATCATCATATTCCTCTACCTTTTTGCCATTACCGCATGCAGTGCCACAAATTATAATTCCTACACACCCCACACGTTGGGGCAACCTTTATCATGCCATATCATGTTGACCATCATTAAACAATACTATTCAGTTGTACATAAATCTTCCAAGATTCTCCTTCTAAAAACACATCATAAATTTCCTCTTGTAGATATTGCATTTCTCCACTTGCATCATTTACATTACATCCATTGCACATATCCATATGTTTTTCATGTTAATTTCATTTTAATTTTGTACATTCTTCCTCCAAACAAAATGTGCCTTCAAAAGGAGTAATACATGCACTTGTTAGCATCACCACCTGGATGTCCACTTCCCCTTTTTAGGATTAGGGTATACATAGGTGTCGTGTTTAGCTTTGACTACTCACTAGTTAAGTCAATCAAATGTCACTCCTAGCTGATAGGTTTTACATTCTTCTTATGGTTCTTTAGGCTGGTTCAACTTCTCTCATGGACCATTCACAATAGGTTACACATTAAACAAATTTTGGGTCTAGGAAAGATGACACCTTGAGTAGATGTCACCATCTAGCGAACGGTCTCCCCTGCTCATCCTATCACTTGCATGGTCAACATACGACCTGGGGATAAACAAAGGGATAAGCATAAGCAAAAGTACAAGAATGGGGTAGAAAACAAAAGCCAACACCCATAGAATAGAAAGAAAGAGAAAAAGAGAATAGAAAAAAGAGAAAAAAAAAAAAAAAAAAAAAAAAAAAAGATGAAAAGAGTACCACAATAAATAGGTCAACAATAGATGAGGGGCAGAAAACAAAAGGAAAAGCCTCCTGATATCACCCATGTTATGCTTCATCACCTTTGGTCCTTAGGTTTAACATAACACCATGGGATGATTTCCATCACTAGCAATAGGCTCCAAGAGCCTGCCTACCAATGGAATAGTCTTACAAGTGGTGATATATCTATTACATTAGCTACCAACTTTTGTACAAGATCACTATTCATGTACGGATGAGCTAGCTAGATCGGTCATGTCTACAATGGGCTAATCCTACCTATTTCTCAAAATGGATAAATGAACTTCACTCATTTACACACATAGGTCCATGATAGATTCTGAACTAGTCCGACTAGTTATGAGTTGCCACATAAACTCACATAGTTTGGAGTCTAAAATTTGATCATCAAAACTACATTAGTCAAAGCCATTACATACACCTCATATTATCCTACATCCATGAGATAATGGAAGGGATCACATCCACATAGGTACATGTAATGATACAAGTGCTTCCTTTGTACATTTTAACATTCCTATACATGCATACATGCATCTATGTTACACAAATTTATTACACAGAACACATCATTTCATTTCCATTACATGCATCACATCAAGGATTACATGATTGCATTTACATTGCATACCTCACATCAAATTCTAAATCAAGGCATTCATCATGCATCTACTATCTCACATTCTATCATTTACATTACAGGCACTTACTACAAATATCATTTCACATTTTATCACTTCTCATTGCATTCAAAATAAAATCATGCAAGTCTACTCTACAACATATTCACACTACAACATGATAATAAATCCAAATCACAATACACATGCATATCCATTCATTATACATACCCACAAATCATGTCATGATATCTACGCAAAAATAAAGAGAACACATTTGCAAACCATAACAATAACACATGTATATATAACAACTAAAATCAAACATGTCTATATATATATCATCCAAAAATACCCATAGGCTACAAACTAGGACCATGCCCATCATCCATCATCCAAAATACCCATAGGCTACAATCATAAGCAATCCTAACTATCACCAGGAGTCTCCCCATGTCCCTCATGGCTCGCCCAAACCTCTGCTGCTCTACTAGACTCTACCTTGGCCCTTAGCCTGAACCATAGTAGGTGGATCTCCTACCCCAACCATGGCCCCAACCTACTCCACCAAAGCAGCACTACGCTGACTATGACATGAAGGTGCCCACACTCATGACCATGACTCAGACTATGACACCACCTGAGCATAATCTAGAAGAGGAATCCCATGCACCATCAGAGAAGTCTCACATAGTACCTTCTTAGCAGACTCCATGGCCAACTGACTAGTCAACCTCTCAATATCCTATGCCTACCCAGCCATCATAGCCCTCATATACTCCATATCAGCTACTACCTTAGCATATCTAGCCTTGATAGCCTCCTCCTATCTATGGAGCTCAACCTCCAACTCATGAACCCTACCTCATAGCTCTTGTCCCCCCTCCTCTACATCCCCCTCTCCTAGATATCAAAAGGAATCTCCTCCACATCTATGAATGCACCAATATCAATGGTATCATCTATATCACCCATAATAGTAGCTCCACCTCTCTCCTCCTCTACTCCAACAGCCTACCCCATAGCCACATCAACATCCATAACTATCTCCTCTACTCCCACTCCCTAGGTGCTCGCTACATCGCCCAAGCATCATCATGACCATCATAGAGGAACCTCCCTCTCATCACCAGCTACATCCTCCAACCTAGCTCGAGTCCCCCTACCAGCTCTCCCCTCTAGTGGAGGTGCCCCAACATCAGGTGCCACCGATCGATCGATCACACCTCTGCCAGGCTCCCAACCCTGCATCGCCCACCAAGCCTCAAACTCTGGAGTCATCCCAACATCCTCCACATCTAGGGTAGCCATAGGTGGATCCCTCTCCCCAACCCAAGGTAAAACCATAGGATGCTCTCCTCTATCACCTCACCACCTGAAGTAAATGATAGGAGCCCCTGGAATATCCTATCATAAGCCAAACTATCGCCTCACCCGATCAAACTAAAAATACTTAGCCTATCGAGTATATCGCCCCACTAACCATCTACCCTATCGAATGGTGCGCAGCTACTCATCATCCTCATCCCACCTTACCCCACCCAACCAAGGCCTCCATTTAATATCACCAGGTGTTAGGTCTCCAAACTTACCCCTCCATAATAACGGATCACCCTCATGAGGCCTCTTAATACCCTGCTCTACCTCTGTACTCCACCTCAAAGCATAGGGTAAATACTCCTTGCCCCTCACATGCATAGGGTGAGGCAATAATGAAGGCCTCTCAATAGCTATGTGCTCCCATGCCCATACCTGTAACAAGGGAATCAAACTCAACCCCTTGCGTCTAACTCGCACAACATCATGCAACTCTCGGTATACTTGGGCCAATAGTGTAGGTGCCCATGCAAACATGACCCTATGCTCCACCATATCACTCACCACATCTAACATATTCTAGGTGAACAGAACCTCAAAAGTATCAGGTAATGCATAGGTGGAGATCATCATCATGGCTGCACACTACCGATCAGATATCTTCTTCTTCAACCACAACCACTCATAATCCATCTTAGAGACATCTATGTCTCTCCACTCCACCCCAAAGAACCACTCCAATACAACCTCCTTACTATCATCAGCTATCACCCTCACCGGAACACCCTCGATCGACAACTTGTAAATCTGATATATATCCTCCAAGGTAATAGTCATTTCCCTACTGGGAAAATGAAATGTGTTCCTATCCGTATCCCACCTCTCACATAATGTGGACACATATGCCCTATTGGCATGTATACTTTGGCACTCCCACACACCTCGAAACCATATGTCATCCAACCACTTCAGCTCATCCGACTTATTCATCAACTTATCAAAATCCTCCTTCATTTTTTGCACACGATGATGGGGCTCGAGCATTTTTACCTATTCATCCACAACAAAACATACATTAGTAATCAATCCAATAACAAACCATCAATCAAATTTACAAATTAACACAATTTAATTTGACACGCAATTCGAGACATAAAACAGTGCACAAGTCACATCACAAAACATATCAATAAAATAATCACATATTTGGATACCCATTTTGTCATTTTATGGCAAAATTTCAAACAGATGTGACAAACAATACATATTTGGCTTCCAACAACCAAAAATAAAATCACCCACACATCCACTATGGCACGAAATTCAAAACATGATCAATTCATTCAACATACAAAAACAAAATACATTTTTGAATACCCATTTTCCCACTTTACAATAAAAATATCGACAAAATTCAAAAACAACATACAAATCAACATGGATTTCAAGGTCAATGTTACCATCCACATACCAAAATAAAACAAACACAAATACATGCAATATCAAAATAACAATCACATTTTTGAACACCCATTTTGCCACTTCATGGTGAAAGTTCAAACAGATGTGGAAAATAGTATAAATCGGGCTCCCTACAACTCATTTTCAATTTCACACTACCTACATCTTGGCACGCAAATCAAAGGTAGGCCAAATGAAATCATCTACAAAAACAAACAACATATTTGGATACCCATTTCGCCCTTCTATGGTGAAAGTATCGTCGGTTTTCAAAAATACTATCTCTAAGGTGGCAAATTACACAGTCAAAATTTACTACTTTACACCCAAACACAACACATTCAGAAATCATGCCAAATGAAGGTAGAAAAATATAACAGTCGCATAACTGGATACCCAATTCCTACTTTTATGGACAAAGTGCAAAAACATTCCACAAACAGTACATCGTTGCTTCAAAAATGGATGGTCAAACTTTACACCTACTCTACCCATTACCCGGTCAAATTGGTGCCAAAACAAGTCAAACCTAGAAACAAATTACGTTTTTGGGTACCCATTTGGCTTGTTTATCACTTTGTATTCAAATTTCAATTAAAATTCACAATTTTTTTAAAAAATGGGATGAAAACCTCCCCCCTAATTTACTTTTCTCTAGAAAATTAAACAAACAAAAAAAATGAGATAGGTAAGACCACTTACCGATGGATCTCCAAGCCTGTTGCCAGCTCCCGATCATCCCCTCATCATCCTATCATCCAAACTTCCAACCATCACGCTCGCACATCACCGAATGCCTCTCTCGCATGCTCTCCACCGCTCGTCAACGTCACAATGAGGTCCTTCTCCCTCCAAATTACCTTAAAAATACCCTAAACCCTAATTCACCCCCACCCCATGATTTAGGCCTGATTCACCCCTTGCCCCGTGAATCAGGATCCAATTCACCCCCTACCCCATGAATTGAGCATAAGACCCCCAAAACCAATCAAATTCATTCCAAAACCCTAGGAAATCATGCACATGTACCCTAAAACCCTAGGAACCCTCCTAAACTATCCTCTCACCTACTTTTTCATCATTTTTCATCATGCATTGGTATCTTATCAATCGTTGCATCATCAAATCACCACATTTCATTCACCTCATTGTTGATTCCTCATTTGAGGGGGTATTCATATCCAAAGTCAGCTTTGCATGCAACCACACAACTAAAAATCCAAAAGTGCGAGTAGCACATTTGTCTACAAAATTTTTTGTTGAAGATTATCTTATGAAATAATCTCAATCTCAACTAGACATGCGTTATATCACGAGAGCTATGTGTTTCGATGGAGAAATCAATCTAAGCATTCAAGTACATCGAGTACATAATGAATGATACATTTGATGTAATCCTAGTGCAACATTTGGAAAAGGATCTCATGACCACGCTGATCTGGTCACGTTTGAATAATCCAAATGTCCCTTTAGCTCAAATGGTTTGACACTTGTCACCATGTTCTCATCAATCAATCAACAACAAATATTTAGATAGGCTTTTATCCTATTCATACTTTTGGACCATGCTGATCTGGTCATAAAAGCAAAGCAGTCAAAAGTTGCCATTCTCAAGCAACTAGTATGGCATTGAAAATGTCATACGGACTCAAAAAAATCACAACATTGCATTCGCAATCATTCATTTCCATTCACCAACATTGTTTTTATTTCTTTCCTCTTCTTCTTCTTTCCTTCCTCTCTTCTCTCCCTGGACATCCAGTTAATGGGTATGGTCACGCTTCGAGTGGCTACATACCTTTGATTGGATTCCATTCCCCTTCTATCCCTTTTCCTCCTACACAAACCCTTCACATTTTTGTATTAAACTGTGTTCCACACAGTATAGTACAAAAAGGGGTAAAATGTAGACACCCAAAAGTCACACATTGTTGTCTCTACATATCCATAGGTGATTCCAGATATCCCTAGGCTATTGTAGGCTATTGTAGTCATGTAGTCATGCGTAGTCATGCATAGTCATGCGTAGATTGTCATAGTTCGCCATAGCAGTGTGTAGACTTCCATATACCACTTCATCAGCTTTTAGGTCCAAAACCCTAATAAGCCTTCAAAATCACATCTCGTGCATTGGGATATCCTCTGACAGCCTATTTGCACTCAATTGAGGCCCCCACGGGCCATTACTTGACAAAAGCAATTATCAAGTCAATTCTTAAAATCTAATTTAATGTTGACTTCACTTAAGTCACCTTTTTAGGGCAAAATTGATTAGTTGAACTCTTAAT
Source organism: Wollemia nobilis (assembly GCA_028583015.1). Classification (NCBI taxonomy): domain Eukaryota; kingdom Viridiplantae; phylum Streptophyta; class Pinopsida; order Araucariales; family Araucariaceae; genus Wollemia; species Wollemia nobilis. The sequence continues at coordinate 4,862,155 of JAQPPZ010001870.1, forward strand.
CCTTAATTAACACTAATTACATCCTCCCACATGTGTGTAATTAGGGTTAGCTAAGATATTTTCCTAGGAACCCTAATCAAGCTCTAATTTGACTTAGGACCTCCTAATCCTAATTAGACTTAATCCTTCCTCACACATGTGTGAGGATAGGATATTTCCTATGAGGAATGTGAGGCCTCCACCTCACAAACCCTAACCTAACTTTGGTTAGACTTCAGCCTAGGGTTAGTTTCCTTAACTCCCCCTACACCTTGCCTTTTCCTATAAATAGTGGGTCCTAAACCCCTAATTACCTCTCTCTCCATTTATGACATAAGCACAGAAACTCTATCGAATTCAACACTGAAGTCTGAACAGTCGGATTTTATAGCAAACAGAAGCATAGCAACAGCCAAGGAGCCTCCCTACTGGAGCATTTCAGTAGAATACCACTTACAACAGGATTCGCCCTCGCCCCATGAATCTGGTTTTGGTTCACCCCCCGGGTGGCGATTTCAGTCTACAAAGCCCAAATCACCTCATATTTGGCAGGTAAGCTTCCATTTATCATTCCTAAGTGTTTAGCATCATTTATTGCAACTTTCAATATGTTTTTGTGTCGATTTAGTCTTCATAACCAAGGGGCCTGACCAAGGCAAGCCCCCCAACCAACTAACCCCCTTTTGCAGGTTCTTCACAGGTCAAAAGAGGAAGAACACCATCAACTACAACCCAGCGGTGGATCGCAAACCCATCTACATTGAGGGACGATAGAAGGTGGTATCAAGACTGTTGTGAAGTTTATTGAAAAAGACATTATGAAAGGGAAACTTGTCCCTATTGTAACCTATGTTATCTTTGAATATAAATGAAATACAACTTTCTTGTTCAACATACTTTGTGTTTATGTTGTTAGACCAAATACCACTTTCCACCCATTTCAAAATGTTCATGGTGAATGGTTCATTATCATCCTCATCCATGGGCGTGGGAGATGCAAACTGGTCTAGACCTCCATAAATGAAGTTGGTTTACTTAGGTGGCACCCATAATGGTTCCACCATCTCTACGAGAAGGTGATGGGATCATGTTCAGCTCATGTCCTATGCAATTTTGATAATTGGTGTGAACGTCATATTTTGCATGATATATTTCCCTAATCCAGGATTAACCAAATGGACTATCACCTGCGGTGTAGATGACCCTGTTGAAGATGTAGAAAAATCAGGTTGAGGTGCCTCTTCGATTTCTCCTTTAATTTCCTCTACTTCCATGGGAGTAGGGGCTTCAATGATAATTGGCTTGGGTGTTTGCTTTGTCTCTCTTTCTCCCATATTTGTTTTCAACTTCCTATCATCCCGATGCATCATAGATGTAGCTGGTTTTGTAGAAGTAGCTGTTGTGTGCTATGATAATTGAGATGTGGATGTTGTAGGTTTAGCACACATTTATTTGATTTTACCTCCTAGATATTTGATCAGTGACACTGGCCACACATCCAGGTGCATTGAGGGGAGCACGAATTCCCCTGACAAATATGCTAGATTCATGTATTAAAAGGGTTCTTCATTTGAAGGCACCATGTGAACCTATCCCTCATGAATGTATTTGATACATTAATGCAGAATAGAAGGGATGCAATGCATTTCTCTTATCCAATGCCTTCCTAGAAGTGTGTTATATTGCATAGCAACTTCGATTACGTGACACATCACCGATATGATCTTTAGTCCTACGTGGATAGGTAAGACTATAGTACCGACCGTTGAGCATAAAGCATCATTGAAATCTCTCAATGTGAAGGTAGAAGGAATGATATGCATCTTGGGTAAATTCAAGTGAGTTAATGCCTTGTTATTTATGATATTGATCGATGACCCCTTGTCAATAAAAACCTACTTGAACAGTTTGTGATTCACACACACAATGATATGTAGCGACGGGTCTACTATAACAGTGGAAACCGTCTTGACTTCATGATAAAAAAATTGTATGACTGATTCTTAATACTATTTTACGTGCCCCACAAAGTATGTAAATGCTTCGGGATCCTGAGGCTACACTTATATGGACCTTAAAATGTCCATAAGCATCTCCTTGTGCTTGGAATACTACTAGATCATCTCATAAATTGGCAACTTTACTGGAGTTTTTTGTAGGTTTTGGATCAACCTACTTTGAATGGTCACCACCGGTCTAGTTGGTGGGCCTAGTACATGCTGGGCTGGCCTTGGAGGAGGCACATCTTGGACTCTAATGGATACTGGAGGTTGATTTGGTCATTCATACCTCACGTTACTTGTGATAACGTTGACCATTCTGATGAAACCTTGGGTTGGTGGCTTGATGCGTACTTGGTTGACTTGGCAAATATTATTCTTTGGTGCCTCATGACTTGGTAGAGGATTTTTGTAAATCTCCATATTTTTATTATCAGGTGCTTATAGGTTATCGACAAGAAGCATACCTATTTCGATCATATTTTGTACAAGATGTTTGAAATACCAACATACCTCAATGTTGTGGCCTTTCGATTGATGAAAGATGCAATATTGATCATCCTTGTAGCCCTTAGGCTTAGGCTTATTAGGGTCCATTAACTTGACTTCAGGTAAATGTATAGCCTTCACCTCACATAACTAATGAAAATCAAAGCCAATGACTCCGATAACTGAGTGAATACATGAGGTGGGTGTTGTTCCTTATTTTTACCCTTATAATTGTTATTGCGTTGCTCATGTTGCACAGGAGGAGGTTGGGTTTGATAGTTTCATTGTTGTTTCCCCTTATTCCCTTTCTGGAGGTTCAAAACCACCTGATTAACATAGGTTGACTTGGCCTATTGTCTCTTAGTGCTTTTCTTGTGCCACTTATTATTCCTGAGCTTCAATTTACCCTCTTGTAACTTGATGTCCTCTATCACATTGGCTTGTACAAAAGGCTTTTTGAATGTCTGGTATTGCTGCAATTATAGCAATAACAAAATGTGCTTGGTGCAACTCTTCATGAACATTAGCATTAAATCATAAGATGGATGGAGAATGGTATCTTTGCCATAATTTTCCTCCATCGTTTTTCATAATCCATTACTGGTTCATCGTCATGTTGAGTTAAAGCATCTAGTTTGGATAAGTTTACCTTTTTCTTGACATCGAAGGAGAAGCATTCGAGAAATGCATCAACTAGTTGTTTTAAACTAGTGATGTTGTACCTCTTTAATTGGTTGAACCATTCCTGAGCTGGGCTTGAGAGGGTGGTAATGAAGGTGTGCAGGAGCAAAGCATCATTGCTCTCGATATGAAAGCACATATCTAGAAAACTTATTACATGCTCCTGTATGTCTTCTTCTCCTTGAAAATTTTCTAGTATAGGCATCTTGAATTTCTCAGGATAGGATGGAATAGGCACTAATGTGCATAGAGGTTTATTATGAATTTTGTTCAAGGTAGGCTTTTGATAATTCGTTCCTTACTTCTCTATGGCTTGGACCTTCTCTGCTAAGGTCTTATAGGCCTATGAGGAAAGAAAATTCTCTTCTCGAGATTGCCTTGGAGGCACCTTCAGAGGTAGATTCTTCCTCTATTGAGATGGGGGACTAGGCTCACCCTCCTCCTTGAATTGGGAGATTTCTAAATATTCTTGTTCTAATTCCTCTCCCACTTCTTCCTCATACTACCTATGCTCATGTTGTTCAGACACTGGATACCAATCTCTGTGTTGAGTTGCACAATGAGTATGTGTGTCTATGTGCTCAGGGTATAGCTCAGGCTGTGAAGCCACTCGTATATCGACACGCTCCTTGGTCTCACTGTGAGGAGGTAAATTGGTGCTAGCTAATAAATCCTATCTCTCTACATGCTCCTTCTAATTGATGATACATTATTCATTGATGCACTATTCATATAATTTTCTTCTTATGAACCTCTGCCTCTGAGAGTTCTCATTTTCAAGGCATTCTTTCTCTATGTGAACATCCTCTAATTGGTCTTGGAGAATCTAGCATCTCTACTCTGACATCAATCTATGAGCTCTATCAACATGATCAGCCATATGAGGCTTCTGGTGAGTGTGCTCTATTCGAGCAACTTTATGGGTATGTCCTCAAATGGACTACTTTACCACACTCTTGCCTTTATCTGTAAAGATGACATTCATGTCAGGTTGTCTCCTATACTCTGTGATTACATGGGATGTAGGAGTAGGTGTGTCACGAGAACTCTTGGAGAACTCTCCAAGTTCTCATGCAGTCCTAATGGTGCTTTTGCTACACTCACTTGTAGGTCAAGAGGGTGCAGGCATAGGCTTATATCCTAGCTACCCTAGGACTCTGTCTAGACCATCTAACTATCTACTATGCCAAGGCTCATGAGGTGGCATACCATTAGCTCCCACTTTTGACATATCTATGGTGAAATTATAGGGTTCACCCCTATAGGGAGTTTGTATGGACCTATGCTCAGAAGCGGTCCCATATAGTTACCCCTGAATGGGCAGATCCTAAGCTTGTCTATACTCAGATGGTGGAGGTCATGAGCTTCCCTTAGGTACAGGTTGAAGGGGTACCAATCTGGATCCCTCAATGACATATTCTTCATCTAAACCTGTGGATCCACATGGAATGCGGTTACAATAAATGCTACCATGTATGGAACTCCCATGCAAGAAAGTCCCACAATCTAATCTGTCTAGAGGAGTATCTAGTAATTCCTCTAATTGGGGTATTCTCGATGGGATCCCCTCATGTGGAATTATCCCCTCTAATACTCACTGAATGACATCTAGGAGGATTCTATAATTGAGGGCTTTCTATATTATGTTGTGCATTAGGTGGAGCTTGGGCATCGATATTAGGTCTATGCCTGGGTTTACCACTCCTTGTTTGCACCATTATGTATCCTATGTCTAGATTTAACTTTTATTAACACGTAAATAATACAATGATGATTATCTCCTTTTACAATTTTAAAATGACCCCTAAACTATTTGATGTGTTTTCAATTTGTTGTATCAGTAAAGTAACTCTTATCGTGTTTTGCAATATGTTGATGATTTTCTCAATTATTTAAAAGTATTTCACTTGTATACTCATAGCTCGACAAATGGAAATGAAAGTCACAATCATGTAAACCCTTCAAAATGTGGAGATGAAACCCACTCTCAGGCAGGGAGCATAAGTCCTCCAGATCCTCACCCAGTTCACTCATGTGTAGCGATACACCCCTCTGAGGAGGAATACGTGCTATTTTGCAAGGGCTATGATGGCATCTTAGATTCGATATTGGTCTAGAATATAAGGTACATGGTAGTTGGGCCAACAAATGGAAATCATTGCCACCGTCATTGAAACCCTACTAGTGGTTGGATGTGACTTCCAACTCACTAGCGTTTACAATGTGTCATGGTGTGTGTGGTTCCTTTTAATTTGCACAAAAGAAATATGCATAATACAACATTCAAATGATTTTTTTCTATATGCAATATAGAAAAAAGGATGTTTCAAATTAATAAAGCATGCATGATCAGTTTTACATGATATTTCAACAATGCATACTAACGATGGTATGGCCACTAATTAGGCCTCAAGCAAGAAAATAGAGCATAAAAGAGGTTCTAGAATGCTAAATACTAGGGCAGACTGCACTCAGAGGTCCCCTATTCCTAGTAGTGCCTAGTAAAAACCTAAAAAGAGAAAGACCTAAGGACTCATATGCCTATTACTATTTTTTTTTTCTTCCCTAATTAGTCTAATATTTTAGCATTTTGGAAATTTACAGAGAGCAAAAACAAAAATAGAAACTAACAGTGTCACCTACCTCAGGTCCCCATCTAATTGAGCTTTACTCCTCTGTTGTCTAGTTTTTCATATGTTGACTGTATCTCTGTAACACGGTGACCACTATTTCCCATGGGTGTCAACTGCGGCAATAAATTTTTGACCATGGCTAGCAATCGCGATGAGCACCTGTCATCAGAAAACCAATAACATTAGTTTTTAGTGGCATAAAATGTGGAGGTTCTATCTTGATCGCCTTCTGTACCATGCAAAAGACTAGCATCTAATGCTATAATCATTGAATATTATGTATAATTGGGTATGCACATGTGAATTTACAAGAAATTACACAAAAGTAAAAGAAATGCTTCTCTTATTAATATTTCAAATCAATCCAAATTACATATCCATCTCTCTTAGGGATACCCTTTTGATACAATAATTACAACATGATAAATTCCCTTCCAGGGTAGGTGTAATCCAAATATCTTCCACAAAGACACGAACTGCTCCAAGGTGTCGATGACCTTCTTATCCATGATTAGAGGTATTTTCTATCTTGCATCCCAAAACCCTATTGATCCTGTGTGCAATAAACAACATGAAACATAAAATACAAAGGAGGCCTCTCTTGATGAGGCTTTTAAGAGAATCTTGCATAAAGGATGATGTAATTAACATGAAATCAAGAAAGTGCAAGAAACATATTAAACCTATGTTAAGCATGAAATAATGACATACAACATGTTAAGGAAAAGCAGTTGCATCTATCTAATGGTTTAATTGCATAATTGAAAGCATGGAGGCATGAAAAGATCCATTAGTAGCATAATTGCAATAATGAAAATGAAATGACTAAAAACTCTTATTGCATCGGTCAAAGTCCCTAATAAAGCTAATTAACATAAGATATAGCTAATATAGTAACAATAAGCAAATCCTATGACTAAAGAACATGGAAATCAATGATACTACCCTGACCACGGCTCTGAAGTGCAGTAAGCACTGTTAGCCGTGGTGGATCTTAAAGTGAGTTTTTACTCTAATTCAGGGGTTGAATCTCTGAATCTCTCCATAAAATTGATGGTCAAGGATCGCCTCTATGTCCTATGATATATTTGGTGGTTGAATTGCTTAGTTTGGTGATGGAATAGGCTCAATTGGTTTTCTTGATTCTTACTAGCCCTCCATAGCCTCCTTGAATCCAAATGCCATGTGATCTCCAATTGGGCAGCCAAAGTGTTCCTCTAAATGCACCTAGGTGAGTATGTAATTCAATAGGGCTTCATCGCATTTTAATCCAATATTCATCTATAGCTTGCCCCAATTTGAAGGGGGGTTTTATAGCATTTTCCAAGGGCTAGGGGTGGTTTCATGAGGAAGCCAAGAACAAGATTGGGTGGTTGAGCTTATTGGATGGAAGGATCTAGAACCTTCCTCACTAAAAACACTCTAATCTGAAACCAATTAGCTATTGCAACTGATTTTGGATTGGATTAAGGCCAACTGACTTTAGGTCTGACTATGGCTAACAGGCGCGATCAGATCTGCTAATTGCGGGTGTTAGAAGTGGATAGTACTTACTAGGAAAAGGTGCTCAAATTGAGTGGTAAAAACCACTGCTATACCTTGGTATCTATCCAAGGTCTTCCATATGCTCTTCTAGCATGTCCCATATGAGTGGTCACCTCAGCATGATGTGTTTTAGGTGTCTACACTTTGAATGTATAATATTCCTAGAATACAAAAATATACAATTGTATTTCTCTTTGAGCAAGGGTATAAGAAAGATACAAGCTAGATTATATGAAAAACTACATGCAATTTCTCATTCAATGGCTAAAAGTAAAACAAATAGATTTTCTTTTATAACCTAAAAGAATAAGATTAAATAAATTTATTTCCTTAACTTATTTCCTAAATGTGATTAAACTTAATTTTTTACTTTGCTTTATTATTTACATAACACATAAATAAAAAAAAATGTATAATAGAATACAACAAATAGCCTAATAGACTAATAGGGAACTTACCTCTTCTGGAGTTCATCCCTACATCGAAGTCACACCCCAAAACTTGCAACTATGAAATGATCCTCTCTGTTTCTTTCGATGATGCCAAAGATTTTCTTGTACTCAGTTTTTCATCATGGTTTACTCTCTAATCACACCTCTTAATCTTGGTCTTAAATGTAGCTAACCAAGATCACAAGAGAAATGAGGAAATGAAAGTTGTAGATAGAAGCTAGCATATGATGGTTCAATATCATAGATGGAATTGGAGTCAAAAATAGAGCTCAACACCTCTATTTATAGAGGGTTTGAGGGTGAGGTAGGGAAAAAAAAACTAGGTTTAGGTCACAAAAAGACAAAAGGTCAACTAGAGGATTAGGGTTTTGAGGGTAAAACCCTAATGTTCCAAATTTGCACATAATTTAATCCAATCATAAATATATAAAATATAACCATTTGAGGTCAAATTGGAACCAAGGCATCCCGACCAAATTTTTGGTCGGTCTAGGATGACCGCAAATTTGGTGAGGCTAGTAAAATGGATCAAAGTAAGGGGGAGGGAGCTCAAAAATTGCACTTAGCAACTTTGAGGGGATTCCTAGGCATCTAAGAGAAAATTGAATCATTTGGTTGGGGTAATTTTTTGTGTCTATAGTATGGATCACTATGTTATGCTTTTGAGTGGTATAAACTATTCTACACGGAAAATTAACATTGAATCTCTACTCTAAAGCAAGGATTTGCTCATGTATGTAAATGAGTAGCCTAAATATATTGATTATAAAGAGATAAAGTATCTATATAGGGATAAAAAGGATGAATCCCATGGTGTGATTTTTCTCCATGTGGATAATAATTATGACACCCATGTAAGTAGCACCACCAATCCCAAAGTCTTACTTGAGAAGTTTTATGGACTATGTGATTAGATTGACTCCACTTACAACAATAGATTAGAGGTAGAGCTTGCAACCTTATCCATGAACTCTTTTGACACCATTGATGTATACACCAATCGGTTCAAGAAATTGTAAGAGGATATCCAAACTATGAGAGTACTTCCCAAGGAAAGAAGGGAATCAAAAGAGGCATTTAAGAAAGAGAGGAACATAGAGTTGCTCAATAGTGTATAGAAAAATATGTTAGAAACATATGAGATAGTTTTGGTCTTTGAAATTATATTTGTGTACTTCTTGGACTCTCTTGCATCACCTATTAATGAGGTATTTAAGTATTTCTTGCACCATAAAACTAGGAGAAATATATGCAAGTGCAATTCTATTTTCAATTAGGCACATCCAAAAGAAGCCATAAAAAAAAATTGTTAGGACCCCATACTAACACTATGATGTAATAAACCCTGTTGAATATGGGGGAAACCTACGATAATATTTTGTAATAGTTGTGACTTTAGAAGTGCCTAGACAAGTGGTGCCATTATATGTAACTATTCTATAGAATGTAACTATTTTGTAGATAGGAGATTCTGGCTTGGGTGGCATTTTACATTAGGTTGTAGATATTAAAATTGTGAGGGGCAAGAATGAATGTATATTTTGGCATAATTAAATAAAATTATTGAAGGAGGTTTTCCCCTCAAAGTGGCCTGCAATTCTGTGTTACTTTGTGAGATTGTTTTATTTCTGCACTTATATTCCATATTGCAATAGTTTGTGTTTCAAGAATTTATGTTTATTTGTAACATTTGTGTGAATGTGTTTTTTAATGATAAGGTTCCTAAAAAGTGATATCAAAGCACTTTCTAGGGTTTTTTTATGCTATGACCGTGATAGTTTTTGCCATTTTGACTGTTACACATAAGATTTTGTGTTTTGTTTTTTACCAATTTCTTTAAAAAATAAATATCTAGCCTTTTTTTTGCATTAGTTTATTAGGTTTTAAACCCTATTTTGGGCATTTTAAAATATCATAGAGAAGCTATCATTATTTTCTAAGATATATTACCCATAAAACATCTAGTGAAGTGAGGGGTGATCAGGTTCCAATACTTGGGCCTCAGACAACACCCTTCTATGAAATTGAGCTCCCATGTATCTTTAGGTATATTGGGAGACCCCTTAGGATTAGGAGAAACCTTTAGATATTAGGAATATTTTTGGCCTTGTATTCTCTATAGTACATTGGACATAATATTTGAGAAGATCACCCTCCTATACTAACAAATAGGAAGGTAGTGTGCTCAAGGGTATACGTGGAATCCTCCTTGAGTAGTGGCCTAGAATATTAGTTTGAACACTATCGTTCATCACTAAAGTATAAAAGAGGGCCTATGGGTAGTACATGAACCCTATATTAGAATACCCTATTGTGTTGATTATCAAACTATGACAAAATAAAAATTAGTTTTGTTAATATTGAACTTGTTACCATAATCTTACCATAGAAATTGACCATACAAAGATGACATCTCTATTCCAAAATTCTTGCATGAAAAATATTCAAACATAACATTTGGGATAGAAACCACTAGAGTCAAAAATAGGGGAACGACATGGACATGTTAGTAACATTCATGATTTCATTCAAACATTCAGTACAAGTGTCATTTGTCAGTGTCAGTAATAGTTATCTATGATAGTCAAAATTTAAAAGATAGGGAATATTTGTGATTGAGTCAGACCAAACATGTGATATCATAGTTTCAAGATAGATCAATAGTTAGAACAAATGTACAAAGTATCATAAGAGGTTGGTTGATTCAAAACCTAATTTTTGAACCAAACCTCTAAGAGGAAAACTAACAACACTAACAACCTCAGTAAAAAAATGTCTAGGGTATCCAAAACTAGTGTTGTGGTATATAACTCATTGTAATCATATTTTTGAGCTAATAATTTTGATATATAGCACCCAAACCACTTTTTGGGCTCCTTACTAAAAATAGTAACCCCTAAAATCAAATTTATATTTTTAGTAAGAATTCACAAGTCATAACTCTAAGAACATGGCTTTAGGTACTCGACAACAAGAATTAGAGTCACATATTGCTAAACAAGTGGATAGTATGAGCAAAAAAATATGGTCCTCATTGACAAACAACTTAGATGAGATAAAGACAACTAAAACAATTTCAATAATCTATGACTGTTTTCATAAAGATACAAATGGAAATAAATGCAGAGTTGGATAGTCATATCTCTACCGATTCCTTGGGTCATTAGGATCAACAGGATATAGGTACGAGTCACCACTAGTGGAATGTACCAAATAATAATGGATTTAAATTACCAAAATTAGACTTCCCAAAATTTTATGGAAAGGATCCTGAGGGGTGGATTTGTAAGGCAAAATAATATTTTAGTCTTCATAATATCCCACGTTACATGTGTTTAACAATTACCTCATTTAATTTTGAATCAGATGCACTACATTGATTTCAATGGCTTAGGAAGGTTGGAACTGATATTATTAGAAAGAATTTGAGCAACGTCTACTCACTCACTTTGGTCCTAGTGATTTTGAAGATATTACAAGAGATATTTCTAAACTTAGACAAGAATCAATTTTTTGATAGTATCAAACCCATTTTAAAAACTTGCCAATCATACCACTGGTCTAAATATTGACTTATTTCAAAGTTGTTTTGTGAGTGGTTTGAAGGATGACACTAGGGCTAAGGTTAAAATTTTGAGACCCCAAATATTACAATAGGTAATACAATTGGATAGATTGACATAAGATAAATTCAAGGTGTAGACACCTAAAATACATCATGTTTAGGAGACTACTCATATGGGCACCTCTATAGACCATATGACTGATCTTGGACCTTTCCAAGAGCTAGCAGTGGTTCTAACCACTCACTAGGGGTAGTTCTGACCTATTCAGGCGTAGCCACTATCGACCAGAGTGGCTGCCAACCTAGCCACTGAAGCTCAGAGTGGCTACGAGCTAGCCACTATTGTGGACAGCGGCTAGCACTGAGACAAAGTCATCATGAAATGCGGGCCCGAATCATGCATGGTAACTAAACTTGCATTGGATTCGAGCGGTTTTGGGCATGAATCTCCTAGAGTTCCTCCTAACTGCCACTCCCATGCAAGTCTGGAACTGGGCCTTTCCCCCAATGGCTAGTTTCATGCAAATCTAGATCTTGGCTTCTCCAAGAAGCCAAGATTTGGAATTTGGGAGGCCTACATATGCACCCTCCCAGGAACAAGTATGGATCCCAAATTTGATACAACGAAGCCCTACCACATTGAGCAACAAATTGATAGCCCTGTGAGGAGCGTCGAAGTGCTACCTGATTGTAGATCGCCAAGCATGCCATCAACAATGGAGCTTCCACAAGGTTGAGAAGCAAATCATCCATTTGCCATCAATCTACTAGATCCAAGAGATTTCACTCACAAATCCATGTTTAGACACACCAGCGAACCTTGAACATCAATTCCACTAAGGATTTTTGAGTCACAGAACCTTAATACGAGGAGCAAAGATCATAGTTAGTAGTCATTGTCTTTGATATTGATAGTGGCTAGGGTTTGAGACATAATTTCTTTAGTTTCTAGTGTAGATCTACTTTCCTTTATGCATCATTAGTTTACCCTAGTTTATATTTACTATTTTATCATATTTTCATGGTTCATAAGCATTGTAATAGACATATTTTGCTTCCATTTATGTTTTTCATGCTTTCTTTATGCTTTCATACTATTTCATGTAGATATGTGGAATAAGCCTCATCTCGAGAGGCCTCATATGCTTTTAATATTTCTTATTGTTTCCTTGCATGTAGGTAACATATCTATCCGAGAATAAGCCACATTCAAAACATTCCCTCTAAACATTGGAGGAGGCATCTAGTAAGCCCTCAAGCAAATTGGTGTTGAAGTGAAGACCCTTTGAGTGCATCTCTCCCCATTGAGGGGCCTCAACTATTATAAACATTGTATCAATTTGAGTGACTCCCTAAGAGGGAGCTATTGTAACCGAGATTTATCATTTTTAATAAAAGGGCAACCCCATTTTCTTGGATATATTTTATTTGTGCAAATGGTTACTTGATTTATATTTATTATATTATTACATGCTTGCAATAGTCTAGATGCATGGTTTTCACATTTGTACAGATGGTGATCATGATGGGGACACCCAAAAATTTTTTTTGATGATCTATTTTATTTTTTTATATGCAGGTACAACCACTCTAATTGATAGCAACTAGTAGAGCTAAGCCACTTTTGAAGATAATGGCTAGTCAGAGCCACCCTGAGTGATAGTGGCAATAGAAAACATGCAACAACAGATAACCTAAGCATCAATAGACTTGGATTCTAGGTTGGTGGAATTCTCTACAAATTTTTACTTCTCTATCTATGTTTATTTCTAGAATGTAGTAGGTGAAATTTTGTTTAATTAGAAAACATAGAGAAATTTTAAGGTAAAATTATTAAATTCTCTTAGGTTTTCTACTAGTCATTGCTAGGAACAACGAACTTTTGATTGCAATCCACCCTAGTCTCCAGTGGTCTAGATTATGTGTAGAGTTTGCATGCTTGAGGCCCAACTAGAGGCCATTTCTTCATAATTAAAACTTGCATTCTCTGAACATCATGTAGCATTAGACATGCATTTTATTAAAGTGAAACATTCTTTTAAGCATATAGGATAATCATTTGAGTGCTTCATGATGCATTTATTTTTTATGCAAATTTAAAAAGAAAACACACACCACTCTCACTTAAATGTTAGTGAGTTGGAATTCATCACCCAACCACTAATAGAGTCCAACAAGTGGGTTTCATCTCCATCCATTGGCTCAAATCCCATAATAACTACTATTTGGCCAATTACGATCCAAGAACTGATGTAGCCTAGAAAATTTGCATGTACTTCTCTCTCTCAAAGGGTATCATCAACTCGAGAGTGGGTGAGGATCTAGTAGGACCTGTGCTCCCTCATTGAATATGGGCTTCATATCCACACTTTGGTGGGTTTACGTGACCATGAATTTCATTGTTGGTTGTCGAGCTACAAGCATATAGGTGAAAACCATTAAACTATACAAGTATTTCATCAACAATTTCCAAAACATGATGAGAAATAGTTAAAGTTTTCAACAAATATGAAACACACAAGACCAATTTTAGGAACACCAAGAACATTTAAAAGAGATAAACATTTTTTCTACTTTGTTTGTATGTCTTAAAATTTACACAAAATATAATTTCACATTGTCATGGTCTTCACATGGAGCAACCACCCTCGATCCAACATCGAGGTGGGAACTGCCACTCCACCCAACCATAATCACAACAACAATGATGTTGAGCCACCCACATAGAATACCATTGAATAAAGTTTAATGAGCCTCAAGGGGATAACTCAACCCATGGGGGTACTCCTCAAGAAACCCTAGCTAGAGAACCATATCCAGGTTCTTCTCATGATAGACATGAGGGAGCTTCAAGGCCCCAATCCTCACATGATAGACATAGGCAAGATCAGCCCACTAAGGGGTAAAACACAAGGGTTGCATCCAATCATAGACCCACCATAACTCCTAGCCACTCTAAAGGTGGTAGGATAGCAATAGACCTCAATCTCATTGGTGCCAATGGAACTCCATGAGATCAACCATGGAAATCCAGATAGCTTGATGAGTTGGATCAGGTTTTCTTGAGACCAAATCAGAGAAGCAATGCTACTACGCACTCCATTTCTAGGAGTTCACATAGCCAAAAAATAATGAGGTACACTAATGAGCAAGGGGAAGCTTCAAAGTACCCCCATAGCATGCACACTACTTTTGATCATGGGGATACTAAACATAGGTCATTGTACACTGACCATGTTGCCCTGATAGATAGAGGCAAAAGCATAGTAGGAGCTCCTCCAAAGGGCCTCTCCATAAGGACTCCTCGTACAGAGTTATAGAGTCATAGACCTTCAGTGGTAGATCAATATGACCTATGCATAGGTTGTATGAAGACATAATATCAAAAAATTACTCCAAGACAAGAGGGAGGTATTGCATGTAGAACAAGAGCACCTAGACATCCTCGAATAGGAGGAAGCATGACAAAGGAAAAGGTATTTATACCTAAATGAGTAGTGCTTGAGGGAGGAACTCTTATAAGCAAATAGAGCATGAGGAACAAGCAAATAGGTTGGCTCGAGCCAATCTACACATGGGTAGTGAGTATTACCAATCCAATAGATATGTCATTTCTCAACATGAGAGATACACTAAACAAGTAGATGAATGCACTCACCACACATCACATCATGCTTCAAAACACCAACAATACCTAGATCTAGAATAGGTAGAGCATGAACAAGAATAGGTAAAAATGGAGGATCAAGAATAGACATATCCTGAACCCTCATCCATAGTCATGGGAGATGAATATAGATGCCCAAAGTGGGAAAATATAGAGTTACCTCCCTGACCACCCTAAGTAAACCTTTGAGAACAAGAGATCATCTCTTCGAAGGCATACAAGATACTCATCGAGAGAATCAAGTCTCTCAAGAAACAAGACATGGTTGGGTAGAAGCCAACCCTAAGCAAGATACACAATCAGTATTTGTGCCCTTCGGTACCAAGTCCTACTTATCCTAGACACTTTGAGATGCCTAGGTTAGATAAATTCAAGGGAGAGGAAGATGTGCAAGAGCATGTGACCAATTTCATGAATGCATGCTTCCAAATCCAACATAATGATGCCTTGATGTTAAGAACATTTATCATGACATTATCAGGTGCAACAACTGAGTGGTTTAATCAACTACCCAAACATAGCATCATCAATTTTGAGTAGTTGGTGAATGCATTCCTTGAACACTTTTATTTTGGCATCAAGAAGAAAATAAACTTGTCTAACTTGGCTAATCTAAAGCAATATGATGATGAGCCGATCATGGACTATGGGAATAGATGGAGAAAACTAATGGTAAAACTACCATTTTTTATTCCCACTACTGAGCTCACCCGAATGTTCACTAAGAGTTGTGCTAAGCACATCTCATTGCTCTTGCAGCTACAACAATATAAAACATTTGAGGAAGCCTTGGCACAAGCCAAGATGATAGAGGATATCAAAGTTGAAGAAGGAGATCTTAAGCTCTACAACAAGAAATATTGGAACAACAACCACAACAACCAAAATCAACAACAATAGGCCAAGCCTACTCTAATCAATCAAGTTGTACTAAATGTACCAAAGGGAGGAAATAGCTAATAACCATAGAATTACCAGGCTCAACCCCCGACCAACTACAACCAAAATAACAACCAAGGTCAAAATAGGCAATGTCGACCACCTCGCTACTTCACACCTTTGTTAGAATCGATGGCATCGATATTCAATCAACTGAGTGAGGCACAGAGACTCAGACTACCTGAGGTACAACTTATTGAACCTAACCATCCCAAGCCCAAGGGATATAGGGATGATCATTATTACCCATACCATAGACAATAGGGGCATGATATCAAAGTGTGCATCAATTTCAAAAATATTGTACAAAATATGATCGAGAAGGGTGAGCTGCAAGTTGATAATCCACTAGCACCCAACAATAGAGATATGGGTATATTTAGAAACCTATTTCCAAACCATGAAGCCCCTAGAAATTAGGGCGCTCAAGTAAATCAAATCCAAGTTGAACCTCCCACCTAAGGATTCATTGGAATGGTCAAAATAGTCAATGTGGTTACAAGAAACCGATGATACAACCAACCAGAGCCTCCAATGGCTCCTATTCATATCCTGATTGCACCTCAATAGAGGCCAATGCAAAATAATCTTCTAGGTCCACCAACATGACCTATGATAACTATCTAAAATAGACTTATGTAGAGTCTCCAAACAATGCCAACTAAGTTATCAATATACGAGCTCATTCAATAGTCTCCCAGACACAGGGAGACCCTAATGGAAATCTTGAAATCAATTGAGCTACAGCCCTAGAACCTTGATGCATTTACAAACTTTGTGGGGCAAGTACAATAGTGTCAAGAGCCCATGATTCATTTTTATGATCATAAAATAAAGGTAGTCCCTACTACCATAGCAGACCCACCTCTGCACATCATCATGTGTATCAATGACATACCTTTCAAGTGGGTTTTAATCGACATAGGCTCATCGATTAACATAATAACAACCAAGGCTATAGGGCACTTGAATATCCCTAGGTCAAACATCATCCCTACCTCCTACACATTGAGAGCCTTCAATGATGCATTGTGCTCCATAGTGGGTACAATCATCCTACCTATGCAGGTGGGGCATAAGACCATCCCTATGATGTGTCATGTATTGGAGGGGGCCATGTAGTATAATATCCTCCTAGGGCATCCCTAGATAAGGGACATGCAATGCATTCCCTTGATCTTGCATCAATGTATTAAATATGTGCATGAGGGATAGGTACATGTGGTACCATCGGATGAAGAGCCATTCAAATATGTTCATCAGGTTGAATTATTAAGGGATTTTGTCCTTCCATCCATGCACCTATACATTAGGCCATCATCCCCTACCACACAACTAGGAAGCAAATCCAAATCAGTGTGAGGTGACCCATCCACATCGATGCCACCTCTAGCTTCTAAAGCTACTAGCACTTCTAAGAAACCAACAACGTCTAAGGCAAAAGACTCTCAAAAACTAAAAGCACCCTTGGTGGAGGAAAGACCTAAGGAAGTCCCAACCATAGCAATAGTAAAAATTCCAAATCCCATGGAGGAGGAATATTCCCAAGACATAGTCGAGGAGGTGCCTCAACCTACCTCACCTGCATCATCATCAACATCATCTGCACCGTAGGTGATAGTTCACCTAGCTAATACAGGACTAGGTGAATATCTTGTGTAGAATGTTACTTTCACTCCAATTATCAAGTCTGCACAAGACATGGGATGACCAAGAGTCCCAAACCTACCCATAGGGATAGTGGTACCATTAGGGATCCCCCTAACTAGACCAATTTCATTTATGTTGGGTTGGATTGTGTCCATGATGCTTCAGACATTGAAGAGGATGAGGATGAGTCATTCACCATGAATGTTCATTACTTGTCCAATCCTGAGTTTGCTCTTAGATACTTTGAATGCAACCATTGGCATGGCTATGGTTTAGGTCTATATGAGCAAGGGTGATGAAACCCAATTGTACCACAATATCAATTACCTACTGATAGGTCTAGCCTAGGATATCATATCTAAAGCTATGATGATTCATTAGCAGCATCTCTAGATAGGCTGAGCTTAGGGTTTAAGGAAGACATTGAATGGAATCCCTATCACCCAAACATAAGCTACATGGATGATAGGTTGGTGACCATGGTCACTATAGAACCACCTATTATGTATCATCCAAATTTCTCTCTCAAGGCAAGCCCATCAGGACTTATCCTATGGGAGGATGAACCAAGCTATGGTTATGAGCGAGAAGAGAATGAGTACATCATAGATCATAGTGATTATGAGGATGAAACTAAATTGGCCTACCTTGGGCTAATCACCTAATCCTACCTTGGGCCTCAACATTCACATCACCTCACAGCACCAATGGGTATGAATGATGGATATTTCATAGATGATAGTGATTATGAGGATGAGACCGAGATGGCCTACCTTGGGCCTCAACACTTACATCATCATAATGAACCATTTGACATAGATGAGATGTATCATAGAGTATATCCTAGCCCTCACCTCAGGGGAAGACCAACCAATTTAGATGTAATCTATCATATGGTTTTTCCTAATCCTCCTACATTTAGAGAGCTACTTCAACCAAATGATCCCATATTCCCATCTATCCATAGACTAGATCCTAAGATCCCCATACCCCTAGAGCCTCATCTTGGGTATGGAAGGTAAATCAACAATGCAGAGTTACACCCATGTGGTCCTAGAGATTCCATCCCATCCATCAACATGATCTCCATTGATTTGACCACTCCACTCCACAACCCAACCGATCCTTCTAAACCATTGTGTCTTAACTTAGATGCTATTGATTGGGATCATATTGATTCACCCTTAGAGCCTAAATATTTCTTCCCCAATGAAGAAATGCTACAACCATTTCATTTTGCACCAGGATACACACATGATGTTTATCACACTAGTTTTGACCATAATTTAGTTGAACCTTTAAACCCAATGGATGACATCCACTTGATCCCCACTCCTCACCAGCTTGAGGAGGGGTCACACATGTCAATAGAGGAAAATTTCAAAGTGGACATCAACGATGATCCTTCTAATCCAAAGAAAGTTAAGTTTAGAGAAATCTTATCTCCAGAAGAATAGGCCACCATCATACCTCTATTGAAAGAGAGACCTAATCTCTTTGCTTGGACCTACAAGGATATGTCAGGTTTAGATCTAAAATTGGTTGTCCACAACCTTTCGCTAGATCCCACAAAGAAATCAATCAAGCAAAAACTCAAGAAGATGCATCCAACCATCACCTTGATGGTAAATAATGAGCTACAGAAGCTATTGGATGTAGTCTTTATTACCCCCATCGACTATCCAGAATGGGTATCAAACATGGTACCTATAGGAAAACCTGATGGAAGGATCCATATTTGCATGGATTTTAGAGATCTCAATAAGGCAACATCAAAGGATTCATTCCTATTGCCCAACATAGATGCTCTTGTAGATGCAACTACAGGTCATGAGATGCTCTCCCTCATGGATGAATTTTTTGGTTACAATCAGATTCAGATTAAACCCGAAGACCAACACAAAACCATATTCACCACTCCATGGGGGACATTTTATTACAAAGTAATGCCATTTGGTCTTAAAAATGTTAGTGCCACATATCAATGGGCCATGACATATATTTTCCATGACTACATGCATAAGATCCTAGAATATTATATCGATGACTTACTAGCCAAGTCATTGCTACATGAAGAGCATACCGAGGTCCTAAGAAAGGTCTTCGATCACCTAATAGAGCACAATGTCAGGTTGAATCCCAAGAAATGCATCTTTGGTGTAACTTCAAGAAAACTCTTGGGATTCATCATTTCTAAATGAGGGATCAAATTCAACCCAGAAAAGGTAAAGGCTATCCTAGAAATGGCCCCACCCACTAACATCAAAGAGCTAAGAAGCCTACAGGGCAAAGTAGCATCCATAAAGTGTTTCATCGCACAACTATCGGATAAATGTCGACCCATGAATCGACTGCTACACAAGGGGGTCCCATTCCACTAGGATGAAGAATGTCAGCAAGCCTTTACTGAGATCAAGAAATACCTAGTGACATCACTAGTACTAGCTCCACCAAGGCCAGATGTGCCATTTTTGCTTTATATATCTGCTATCAATTTTGCTTTGGGCACCATGTTGGCTCAAAAGAATGTGCAAGACAAAGAACAAGTGATATACTATATCAATCACACCTTGGTGAGTTATGAGCTAGGGTACGCATACATAGAGAAGTTATGCTTAGCAGTGGTCTTTATGACTAAGAAGTTGTACCACTACATGTTGAGCCATACAATGTATGTGATATCAAAACAAAATCCTTTGTAGTATATGATGAGCAAGACATATCATAATACACGTACTGCAAAGTGGATCATGCTACTGATAGAATTTGATTTGGAATTCATAAGCCAAAATTCCATCAAGGGACAAGTCATAGTTGATCAACTGGTAGAGGTACCTCTTCAAGATAATAGGCCTCTCATCATAGAACTTCTCGATGATGTAGTCTTTGCATTATCGGAAGCACCCAAACCTGAAGAACCTGATAATAAAGCTGACATGACTTTGTTCTTTGATGGTTCAAAGTGTGAGCAAGGGGGTGGTGTAGGGATTATGTTTTTCATACCACAAGGTGCTCCAATGCCCTTGTCATTTAAGCTAGACTTCCCTTGCACAAATAACAATGTTGAATACGAGGCCCTAATCTTGGGTCTCCAAACAACAATCACTATGAAGATTAAAAAGCTAAATATCTTTGGTGACTCCCTTCTCATCATTAACCAAGTTAAGGGAATATTTCAATGTAGGTGTCCAATACTAAAAGCTTACAAAGAGCTTGTTGACACTTATCTAGCCCAACTAGAATGGTATGACATCGAGGCAATCCCTCACACATCCAATAGATTTGTAGACACTATGGCATCTTTGGGATCCTTGATCCCTCAAAATCCATCTACTGATTTCACTACCATTCATGTGAAGATGCTCTCATAATCAATGATACAGTATGAGGCTTTTGACAACAAAGAATCAGTCAACATGATTCATATAGAACCAAACCATGAGTGGTTCTATAAAGCCAGAGACTTTCTAAAGAAGGTACCTTGGGGGTCTTTGATCTCGTAGGGTCCTACGAGGAATGGTACCATCATTCACCACAAGGTTATTTCTCAATATGCATTTGTGCACATCGAATCATAGAGAGAACAAGTCATCTTATCTATTGAGGTTGTAGCTTATCAAGATTGGCTATGCCAATTACAAGATTTCCTTAAGCTTGGAATCATCCCATAAGGATTATCGCATGCCACAAAATGAGCATTCAAACAAAAAGTGACAAGATATGTCTTTCTAGGAGATATATTGTATCATCAAAACTATGATGGAGTCCTCCTTCATTGTCTTGAGCCCCAAGAATCAGCTTGGGTGATTTCACAAGCTCATGATGGTACATGTGATGGCCATTTTAGTGGCATGGCCATCATCAAGTGCATCCTTCGAATGGGTTATTATTGGCCCACCATGGAAAAGGATTATTGTGAGTATGTCAAGAAGTGCATTAAGTGTCAACATCATGCATGACCCACCTCCCATCTCCCCCCATAGGCCTTACAACCCATTCAAGCAGCTTGGCCATTTTCTCAGTGGGGTTTCGATCTAATTGGAAATATCTCTCCCCATATTTGGGCTGACACACATTTATCTTAATGACCATTGAGTACTTCACCAAATGGGTGGAAGTGGTCCCCTTAACATCAATGATAGGACCACGAATTATAGAGTTCATACTTCACAATATCATCTATCACTTTGGGATCCCATTCAAGATAATTTTAGATAATGGTCCTTCATTTAAGAACAAAAATATGTGGGCTTTAACATCCAAATATAACATTCAACATAGTTTTGTGACACCATATTATCCACAAGAAAATGGGCAAGTAGAAGCCTCAAACAAAACAATCGTAGCCATATTAAAGAAGATGGTAAAATAAAATCATAAGGATTGGCATCTATAGTTGCCTCTTGCATTATGGGCTTACAGAACTAGCATGTGGATGCCCACTAGGGCAACACCATTTTTGCTTGTATATGGCACTGAGGCCATTATGCCCTTGGAGTTAGAAATTCCAACATTGCGCATCGCATTGAAAGAGTTTATCGATGATGACACTGCATGACAAGCTCACCTTGATCAATTGACCCTTCTTGATGAACGTCGCATCAATGCTCTTGAGCATCTCCATATTTACCAAGATCATCTAACATGAGCTTATAACAATAAATTCCACCTGAGAGACTTTAAGGTTGGGGATCTCATGCTCAAAGAGAACCAATAAAATTCAAACCTACCACCACACCTACGAGACAAATTTATAACCAACTAGATAGGTCCTTATATCATCTCAAAGAATATTGGACCTGGGACATATCACCTAACATCATTAGAAGGTGTTGAAGAGCCTGAGCCTCTCAAAATTCTTCATATAAAGGTATTTTACACATAAACAACAAAATCCAAAAACATCAAAAAAATAAAAACAATAAAATTCCAAACAAATCAGAAAACATCAAAATCAAAAAGTCCAAAGGCATCATAAGAAACCAAAGCTCATAAAATCAAAAAAGGCTCCAAAGGTATTTAAGCCCTTTGGTCAAAAAAAAACACAAAAACACAAAAACAATTGAAAACATTAAAATACAAAAATATTTGCATCTTACATTTTGCATTTGCATTCATGTAATTGCATTGCATTAGGCATGTTGCATCCATTGCATTCACATTAGGATAGACTATGTTTTCAATATTGCAAATGGTACCACGTTTGTATGCCAATCATGCATCTTCAAATCCTCATTCATCCATAACCCATGTGAGTAACTATGTTTTTCAACACAACCCCTTCCTATTGCTATAAGGAATATACTAAGGTTTTTCGATCATTCAACCATACCTAGTGATCTTCTCAAATTTTGTAGAAAGCTATCTTTACTTTTGTAGATGAGGTCTAGTTTTGATAGTACCTAGCATATATCAAAATCCTATCACTAATAAAAACACTAAAATCCTAGTTGGAACAAGGGAAATATGAACACTACAAAGTGGTACTAGGCATCCTAAGTGAAAGGTTTTTACTTGCTCATCTTGTGATGTGCATGGTCTAGGATTTTTATCATTGAAAAAAGGACAAGCTCCCCCTACCCAAAGAAATCCCTTGCTTTCATCAAAATGAGCAAAATTCCAAAATCAAATCAAATCCCTTGCTCAAAAAAAATAAAAATAAACAATGATTTTCATCACTAAGCATGAGCAAGTATCCCAAATAAATATAAAGAAAATAAGGGGTGAAGAGCTTGAATCCCTGGAATGGTCACTACTTGAAACCATAGAGTGATCCCTAATACAACAATGGGCTGAATGAATCCCACCTGGCATTGGGGTAGTTCTAAGCAATTTGCAAAAAGAGCTAGCTTTAGGTGTCATGTATCACCTAATGGTCTAATCCAACTGAGTCCAACTTAGGATCATGATGAGCATTTGGTGATCCCCAATACAACAATGGGCTGAATGAATCCTACCTGGCATTGGGGTAGGCTTATGTCTCTCTAATATATTCATTCGCACACATAGGGATAATGAATATCTTGGTCTTCATAACAAAAACTTTCATCTTTCAGGAGTCCTAGTATGGTCATTATACAACTTTTGATTAATCAACTAGGGTGTTTGAGTCTCATGGAAAACCTCAAAAATTCCTCATAGCAACAAATCATCATCAATCATAAATCATTCTTTTTTATAGTTTTGTTATTAAGGTTTATAAAAAAAAATCATTTTTTTCTTTTTATTTTTTTTTTTTTTATATACATATCCATACATTCTCATCTCACATATGGATGCTTAAATGATTAATTCTTATGATAAGATTTAACATTTACATTCATGATTTTTATACATTCTGTGGTGTCATCCATTAGATTGTTAAACACATATTACATTCATTCCTTATGTTTTAAGTGATTAAAGCATACAGGTTCATTTACATTAGATCATCATCATGTAAATAATGCATTACATACATTGCATTCACCATATCATAACAACATAAGATAAATGCATAAACAATTGAAATAAATTAAACATGCATTTAATAATCACCATTGCATCCATATATGCATACATAAGTAGTCTATCTACACATCTAGATCACAACATCTAATCATACATCAATCATCTAGCTAGTGCATGTCATTAATACATCACATCATATAGCATAAGATCATAAGCATTGCATCCATTTTGCATCACATAAACATAAAACAAAAACATAATACACATAATGAGTCATCAATATAATATCTTATATGTGTCCAGTCAAGATACATAGAGATACAAAAATACCCATAGGCTACAATAGTGTAGGTCCTCAGACCTTACACTCAAAAATGATACATATATCTAAAAAATCAGACTGGGTCTGCACCCCAAGGCTCACCTCCACCCTTAGCTCCATCCCTATGAGTCTATCTAGAGCTAGTCCCTATAGTCCTCTCTAATAGGTCCCTATCCTATGGCTGGGCCACATTGAATACTCCCTGACTCACTCTACCTACTCTGGTGTGAGCCCCCTACTGTAGACCTCTCTCGAGGAGTGCCACCTAGCCTCTGATCTAGAGCTATAGAGACAATATACCCAACATCTACTAACATATGAGCCTCATAATCCTCTAAGAGCCCCTATAGGTACCTAACCTCTACCATCGAGTCTAAACCTGCTGGTCCCTAAATAGTAGTACACTCTCCTTAAGTGATCTACTCTATCATAGTCAATGTTGAATCAAGTTAAGCCTATAGAGAGGTCCTCTCCTCCTCATAACCCCTACCATGTTGGCCTATCCTACAATATGCTACATCTGTAGCTATGAGAGGTATCCCACTCTAAGATCTATCGATGAGCTATCTATAGCTCAGCCTCTATGCTATGTAGCTAAGCTCAAAGGGGAGACTCCTAATCCTCTAGAGCTACCTCCTCCTCCTCATAGACTACTTGCTCCTATGTAGACTAGACCCCACTCCTCTATCCTAGGTCACACCCATCATGCATCAGGATCCTCCTCAAGTGCCTCATCCCTATCTCATCCTAGGCTACCACCACCCTACCATAACTGCATCACCCACCACTAGGTATATGCACTCCTAGTCTATGAATATCTACTACCTAACATCAACTATAAGAGGATCTACCTCCTCAAAGCTATCACATGAGGCACTGGAGATCCCTCTCTACCTAGATCCACCTATACAAAACTAGCTCTAGTGGGATGTCCTACTAGATATCAAACTACCTAGTCACCTAGGAGTAATGAAAGAACTCCCTAAACCCTACCTTGTGATCGATGACCCATCGATCATGCCTCATATATAACATGAATTGATCTTCCTCCAAACAAGTAGGAAAATCCATGTAAGGCCTGTATATGATATCTCAATCCTATAAACCAGTCAAAGAGCATGCATAATGTGCCAAGTCCCCTACATGGTGGTGACTCCATTGCTCCTCTACATCCTGTGGCCACCTAGATCCATAGCACTATGACCTAGGTGCTATAGTAGTGATATCCTAGGGTAACCCTCTTAGGTGATCCATCTCTGATATGCTCCCATCCCCAGATCTATAGGAGCAAGCTACAATAAACCCTCTCCCAGCCTCATATACATCTCATCATAGAGCTATACTAATAAGGTACTCCCCCAAGCCATAATGATAGGCTCAAGCTGTCCATCAAGTCCTACACCATCACCTAAGAGGTTCCATGGGAACCTCACTCCTAAAGTATCAGTAGAAGCATGTTATAGATAACATGCATCAAAAGGTACGTGAGAATACATGGGCCCGATACCAATGAGCAACAAGAACTCCTCCATGATGAATGTCCAACAATGCTACCTGTGCCCAATCACCAAAAACCCTAGCAAAAACTACTATCCTATGATCAATCGAGGAAGATACGATGGCTCATCCATCAAAAGGGATCCTAAAGATCCTATAGACATCCTCAGGAGTGATGGTCATCTCACTAATAAGGAGATGGAAAGTGTTCATTCGATAGTCCCATCTATGGGCCAATGGTGTGAGGTACACCTGATCCAACATCATCATCGATAGGTGAGCAATATACATCAGACCTCATGCATCAAACCAATCCCAATACATAACTATAAGAGGCATTATTTACAACTAGGCTCCCGAGCCCATGAAGACAAGATCTAAAATGTGCAAAATAAATGCCTAATTAGATGCACTTACACTAAAAACACAATAAAATTCAAAAATGGTGTAACAATAACCCATAATCAAGCAAGGGTACAAACACAATAATAAAATGCACCAAAACATGCAAAAAAATCAAAATTTACACTTGAAAAATTCAAAAAAATCAAATTATTTTTCTAAAGTTTATTCACTCATCCATACCACGATGTCGATAATGGCTAGCCACCAATGGTCAAAAATTTGATCATTGGGATTCAAACTAGCCACCCTCAATGATAGTGACCCCTCTTTGCCAATTAGGGGTCACCCTGAGTGATAGCGACCACGAGGCGACATGCCAACGACATCCACCCTCACCCAAAAACCAAAAAATAAAAATATAGAAAACTAAGAAAGACCCACCTAAATTAGCCTAATTCTAAACCTATCTACCAGTGTGGTTCATTACCAACAAGTTTAATGAGGTTCATTTACCGATTACTTAGTTTGGTTCATTTTACTAATTAAATAAACAAGTTAGGGTTTGGAGAAATACCCGTGAAGCTCTGGCTCCTCCACTCATAGATGCCTCGCCTTGCTCCACCATGGTGTCAAGTAAATCATCAGCGCTCTAGGTCACTATCTCTCTCTCTCACCTCAGAGCTCAAATTGCAAAATGATAGCTAGAAAATAATGAAATTGAAAACCCTAATTTTCTTTTTATATTTTTAATTTTTACGATCGCTGCTGGCATCAACAACTAAGAAGTGCAGGCCTATGATGCTGACAACGGCCATGAAATTATAAAATTAGGCCATTTCTACTGACAATGGCTAGAAAACAACAATAAATGCATTAAATTTCTCACCATGAGAAGTCTTAAAATGGACAATTAAGCATATCTAACGGTCCAGAATCATCAAAAATTGCAAAATAACCAAAAAAATCATTAAATAAAAATTTCAAAAACAATTGAAAAATCATCAAAATTAACAAAAAAATCAAATAACATCAAAATTTCAAATGCACCTCATACCTAGTTATTTACCCTATACACTTGGTGGTTGCAGTGACTTGCGCTCCATGCAATCCGACAAGATGAGTAAATTACCATAAGGTCATTTGAGCCAAATTAGTCATCATTGAATTGAAATGCTTCACTTCAATCCCGAAGAAGGCCATGGTGGCTAGACTACCCCACGGGAATGAGGTGTTCATTTCATTTCTTCCATGATATTTTCAATAGATCATCGAGTGATTCAACATAAGCTAAATCGAATTGCTATCATCTTGATTCCCTAAGAAGGCCATTACGGCCAGACTGCTCCATGGGATAAAGATGTACAATTACTATTAATGGTTGAAATCACACCTATAATAGGACCTACCATATAACAACAAAAGCAATCATCTTAAATTATCCAAATCAATCATCTTGGTCAAGTGACTCATCACTTTTATCATCAGTATTCTCCTCATCGACTCATCGCTTGAGGGGGTAGTCATAATAACAAAATCATAATCAAAATCAATAATTGATAACTTAATCAAGTTAATCATGTTCATCTTATGAATCATTGCTAACAACTATCATAAGCTTACCCTATTGCTTGGGGAAAAAGCAAATATGTTGATTTAAACCTTTGACAATCTAGCTTTTGGTCCTTTGTGAATGCTAAGCAATGCGACCCGAGACTCTAGTGGACTTCAAAGTCTTATGCAAACTAAGCCTTCCATGCCATTGGAAGCAATGATTTAGAGATGCATACCCTTCTCATGATTGGGGCATCTAATGTTGATCAGATCAATGATCATCATACACCCTACAATATGGCTTTAGGTGGTCTATTTTTTTTCTTAGTGTTGTGTTTCCCATAATGCATCACAAAAAGGGGCATCTATAGACACCTAAAATGCGTCATGTTTAGGAGACTACTCATATGGGCACCTCTGCAGACCATATGACTGATCTTGGACCTTTCCAAGAGCTAGCAGTGGTTCTAACCACTCACTAGGGGTAGTTCTGACCTATTCAGGAGCAATCACTATCGACCAGAGTGATTGCTACCCAACCACTGAAGCTTAGAGTGGCTATGAGCTAGCCGCTACTATGGATAATGGCTAGCAACTAAAATAAATGCGGGCCTGAATCATGCATGGTAACTAAACTTGCATTGGATTCGAGTGGTTTTGGGTGTGAATCTCCCAGAGTTCCTCCTAACTGCCACTCCCATGCAAGTCTGGAACTGGGCCTTTCCCCCAATGGCCAGTTTCATGCAAATCTGGATCTTGGCTTCTCCAAGAAGCCAAGATTTGGAATTTGGGAGGCCTACATATGCACCCTCCCAAGAACAAGTATGGATCCCAAATTTTATATAGTGAAGCCCTACCACATTGAGCAACAAATTGATAGCCCTGTGAGGAGCGTCAAAGTGTTACCTGATTGCAGATCACCAAGCATGCCATCAACAATGGAGCTTCCACAAGGTTGAGAAGAAAATCATCCATTTGCCATCAATCTGCTATAGATCCGAGAGATTTCACTCGCAAATCCATGTTTAGACACACCAACAAACCTTGAACATCAATTCAACCAGGGATTTTTGAGTCGCAGAACCTGATACGAGGAGCAAAGATCACAGTTAGCGATCATTGTCTTCGATAGTGGCTTGCAAGAAAAGTCGTTGATGGTAGCAATGGCTAGTAGACTAGCCACCCTGAGTGATAGTGGCTAGGGTTTGAGACGTAGTTTCTTCAGTTTCTAGTGTAGATCTACCTTCCTTTATGCATCATTAGTTTACCCTAGTTTAGATTTACTATTTTATCATATTTTCACGGTTCATAAGCATTGTAATAGACATATTTTGCTTCCATTTATGTTTTTTCATGCTTTCTTTATGCTTTCATACTATTTCTTGTAGATCTATGGAATAAGCCTCATCTCGAGAGGCCTCATATGCTTTTAATGTTTCTTGTTGTTTCCTTGCACGCAGGTAATAGATCTATCCGAGAATAAGCCGCATTCAAAACATTCCCTCCGAACATTGGAGAAGGAGGCATCTAGTAAGCCCTCACGCAAATTGGTGTCGAAGTGAAGACCCTTTGAGTGCATCTCTCCCCATTGAGGGGCCTCAACTATTGTAAACATTGTATCAATTTGAGTGACTCCCTAAGAGGGAGCTATTGTAACCGAGATTTATCATTTTTAATAAAAGGGCAACCCCATTTTCTTGGATATCTTTTATTTGTGCAAATGGTTACTTGATTTCTATTTATTAGATTGTTACATGCTTGCAATGGTCTAGATGCATGGTTTTCACCTTCGTATACAAGGCTCTAGGATGCACCTCTAAATTTCCTCAATCTTGGCCATCTTTTTTGTTCAAGCCTATGACAAGTCCTACCACTAAATCTTCAAGTATAAAAAAATTGATTTGTGAAGGGATGGAGAATAGAAGGGCATAAGGGCTATGTTATAATTGTGATAAAAAGTATTTCTTTGGGTACAAGTGTGTGTGTAAAAAAATTGTATCTACTAGATATGGATGAGGCACCAACCATACAATATTTAAATGAAGAGGAGGATCCTCAAGAGGGAGAAACCACGGATCAAGTAGTAGATCCAATAGACTCCCAACTAAAAATATCTATGCATGCTTTAGCAGGAGTATCCACTCCCCAAAAATAAAATTTATTGACTACTTCAAATGACAATGGGTCATCATTCTTATTGAATTTAGTAGTACACAACTTTATTGATCCATGTGTGGCCAAACAATACTATATGCAATTCCTTTGAAGCCATGATTTATAATGGAGGCACCCTACCATGTAAATAAAATTTTCATAATGTCAAACTTCAAATTGGAGACTATAATCTCAATATAAATATGTTTTCCCTACCATTAGGTGGGTGTGATATAGTTTTGGGAGCACAATGGTTATGGATGTTAGGACCAATTTTATGGGATTTTACTGAGTTGTGGATGAATTTTAGTCAAGAAGGGAATTAATATACTTTACATGGCATGAAGACTAGTGCAAAGTAGTTTATTTCTACCCTTAAGATAGAAAATTTATTAAAAAATTCTTCTCATAGAATAGTGGCACAATTTTTTGCTATCAATACCCCTAAGGAAGATGAATAGGACCATCCAGTGCAATTACAAGGCTTATTAAAAAAATATGCTTAATTTTTTGAGGAACCCAAGGGACTACCTCCTCATCACTCATATGGCCATGCAATACAACTTTTTCCTATAAGTCTTCCCCCTAATTTCTATCTTTACATGTATCCTTATGCTAAAAAATCAAATATTGAGAAAATAGTGCAAGAGCTTCATACTGTTGAGGTTATTCATTCTAGTGTTAGCCCCTATTATTTTTTTATGTTATTAGTACAAAAAAAGGATGGCACTTGGAACTTGTGTGTGTATTATGAAGACCTCAATAAGATCACTATTAAAGATAAATTACCTATTCCAGTGATCAATGAATTACTTGATGAGTTGCATGGGGCTCAATACTTTTCCAAGTTGGATTTGTGGTCAGGGTATCACCAAATTCAAATCAAGGATGAGGACATTCCAAAAATATCTTTCAAAACTCATGAAGGGTATTATGAATTCTTGGTTATACCATTTGGATTAACCAATGCCCCTTCTACCTTCCAGATTTTGATGAATTTCATTTTTCTCTCTCCTTCACAAATTCATTCTAGTATTTTTATATATTTTTTTTATAACCATTCATGGGAAGAACATATTCAACACTTATATCAAACACTCAAAATTTTGTCTAACCATTAACCCTATACAAAGAGGTCTAAATTTTATTTTTACCAACAAGAGGTTGAATACTTGGGTCACATCGTCACTATATATGGATTTCAGGTTGACCCCAAGAAAATTTAGGTTGGTCAAGATTAGTCTAAACCTCATACCCTAAATGAGATTTGTGGATTTTGGGGACTCATAGGATATTACAAGAAATTTATGAAAAATTATGGCAAGATAGTGGCTCCCTTGATAGCCATGTTGAGGAAGAATTCTTTTTTGTGAACAGAACCTGTTGAAAATACTTTTGTCAATTTGAAGTATGCCATGACCACTACCCCCATGTTAGCAATGCTTGATTTCTCTAAATATTTTATCATTGAAAGTGATGCTTCGAGAACTAGCATTGGGGTGGGTTTAATGGAAGAAGAATTTTAGGATCTAATTATTGTTAATTTATTGTTATAATCATAAGGAAGAGGTGTGTCCCTTCAAATGGATAACCCATTAGTAGTATATATAGGGCATTATAATTGTATTAAAAAGTATTGAAGAATATATATTTTATCAATTAATTATGGGTATTCCTTCAATTCAACTGTGATTCATTCTTGTTTGCATTCAATTATCCTAAAAATCATTCAAGGATACACAATATCCTTGCATCTGGTATCATAGCAGTTGTGATATCCAAACTCCTGCCCTGATAGTGAACCAAAAACCCACCTTCATCGATCGATCCACCACAGTGTCATCTTCTCCATGCAATATCGTAGTCATAAAGTGGTCCACTTTGTCGTCTCCAAAATGATCAATCACATCATGCAACATCATATTTTGTCCTCTCCAAAATGGTATCAATGTAGCTAATTGTTCCACTACCCACCACTGCCATAAGCCTTCTACTATCATCCTTTGTGACTCCGTTGCCCTCTCACTATCTCCATGTCACGAATGAACACAAACTCCTCACCTCACCAACACCATCATTTCTCATCGCTCTGCCCTCCTTCGTTCTGCAGCACAACACCAACAATGTTGTGTCTCTACCCTGCATTATTCGAGCCTCATTCTAAAGAGGATAAAACATATTTTCATTTATTAAAATAGTAGCTACTATCGCTCAATTATTAAAAACAAGTTATGGTAACAGGAAACAGTGTCTAAGAAGAATAAAAAAAAATAGAGAAACAAAGAGTGATTCAATCCATCTAAAAATAGCATCATAGCTACCTGTTCTGTCGATCCAATGCCAAAAGGAAGGAAAAATTATAAAATAAAAAATCTCACAAATAATCAAATTTTAAAACACTTGCAATATTTTCCAGTAACTTCTAGTGATTTTGGTGACTCATTGAAGAAAATTGCGAGGAAATTTATAAATATTTAAAAGTTTTATAAAGTTTAAAAAAATTTCGGCATCGAGAAAATTAAACGGCATCGAACAACAGCAAAAAAATTTAAAGGGGCAATACATATATCCCACATTAACCTGACAAAGGAGCAAGTGGGATTTATAATGACAAGTGGACACATTAACCATTGGCTAGCTTTCTAGGCATTCGGCTTCCTTCCTATTTGCGCTTAGCCCCCATCGCACCTCATGATTTGTGCCCCCTCCTGTGTTGTGTCCACCCTACTATCCTATCACCTCATACCCCATGCCCACCTATTTATACCTTGTACTCATACCCCATCCTATACTGGTCCCACCTCATGCTTCATTGTTGTCACTTTGTGTTTTGTGCCTCATGTTTCGCTCAGTTCTACTATCAAGTATACACACTTGCATTATGAATCTAGCCTCCAAGTTTTTCTTTATACATGCCCAACCTCTGAGCTCTACTATGCCTCTTAGCCACCCCTACTTTGACCTCGCTCAACCTCCCCACCGCTGCTCCACCCCTTCTCAACCTCTGCTCGTATCCCCCTCGCTCAGCCGCTGCTCCCTCACCACCTCTCTCAACACTACTCGTGCGCTCGATCCATAGCCCAAAAAGTTGAAACCCAAATTTTACAAAAACCAAAATTGTCAACAACTTGTAAGGACAAAACCTTGTCAATTTTGACAACAAAAGTGGAAATTTTTGACAATTGACAACTAAAATTTTGCAAAGTTTGGCAACTAAAATTTTGCAAAATTTGACAACAAAAACTTGATTTTTTTTCGACGAATTTTCAACAATAAACCCGACGATAAATTTTGTCACCAAAATTTTTGCTGCAAACCTGGACAACTTTTTGACAAGAAATTGACGACAATGTTTTGACAAGAAATCATCGATGACTTTTTGACAAGAAATTGATGACTTTTTCAGCAACAATTGTTGACAAATTTTTGCACAAATTTTACAGACAACTTTTAACTTTATTGATAACTTTTTCGTGACAATTTTTGTGATGACTTATAATCCTTTTTGTGACACATTTTTGCCAAACGACTACGCAAATGGTTGATAGAAGAATATCTCACGACCTCGGCCTACTTTTGCTGCGTAATCTCTCCCACCTACGTCAAATCACATTAGTGAGTGCCTATAAAATTTAGTTCAAGGATATCGCCAATCACATCACAGGGTTGGATGAATCAGTTTTCATAAGTGGATTCATGGGTGGATTAAAAGAAGAAATTAGAGTGGCGATCATGATGTACACTCCTCGCACCCTGTAGGAAGCCATTGGATTAGCCTTGTTAGCTGAAGATAAATTCAATATTCAACATCGACATAGGGAGCAACCTATTGACAAATCACCAGTCCTGGTCACTATCCCAAAATCTAAACCCTTGTCAGTTAAGTACCTCAGCCTACAATAAATGGAGGAACAATGATCAAAAGATCTATGTTGTACTTATGATGAGCAATTTTGGCCTCATCATTATTGTGCTACACCAACATTGTATTTATTAAATTTAGATGATCCTTGTCTCTCCATAGGGGCCAAGGATGAGGTAGATATACACTTGTTGAATGTAGTTGATCCTTGTCATTCCATAGAGGGATAAGGTGAGGTAAATGAGCAAGACATACCTGAAATACCTGATCCCCCCAATGACAACAATAGGGTTGATATGCCATAAGTGATTGATGCACCAAGTAAGGATGAGGTAGACATACCTAAAGTGATCAATGTCGATCAAACATGCACTCTACAAGACCTACACAACAATGGAAGATCTCATAACCCCAACCTGCTTTCACTGATTAATATCATCAACCTTCATCAAATCACTTCAATGTGTGAGTATCAAATGTGGTTTGAGGATATCGCCAAACACAACACAAGGTTGGATGAATCAATTCTCATAAATGGCTTCATTAGTGGATTAAAAGAGGAAATTTGAATGAAGGTGACAAGGTTCAATCCATATACCATGATGCAGACCTATGGATTGGCCAAATTAGTTGAAGACAAATTCAATTATCAACATCAACTAGGAAAAACACCTATTTGGAAGGCACAAACCACTTACACCACCCCCAAACCTAATCAAATTTTACCAATTAAATGTCTTAGCTTTGATGAGATGAAGGAACAACGAGTGGAAGGCCTCTGCAATAATTGTGATGAGAAATTTGGACCCCGCCATAAATGTGCTACACTAACATTGTATTTATTGAAGGAATTTTATCCCTGTCTCTCCATAGAGCAAGCAGATGCAGTAATTGTGTCTGAAATGGCCAGTGCACCTACTCACCACAATGAAGACAATGAGGCCGATGTACAAGAAGTGATTAGTGGACCAAGCAAGGTTGAGGTAAACATCCAAATAGTGAATAATGTAGGTCATAAATACACTTTAAAAAGACTACCCTCAAGTTCCTCACAAATAGTGAGTTCTCACTAAATGGTAAAACCTATCCAAAAACAAAGCAAAAACGTCACTACATGTTCATTTTACGTTGAATCTCCCAGGAAACAACAAGAAGATACAAAAGTAATACCACCACTTTTAAGGCATCATTTTGAAGTTTTTAAGGACCCCCACAATTTTTCCTCCCATCGTCATCATAATTATCCTAAGGAATATTCTCCTATTTCTCTTGGCAATCCACCACTAACGATTCCCCCTTCCCGATATCCTTGCTTACTGAAAAAATAACTTAAAGTTGTGCAAGAACATGAGAAAATGCATCTTGGAAAACAAAGGACGAAGCTCCTCCCTTTGAGATTTGAGGAGAAAGCTCTTTTTAAGGAGGGTAGCATGTTAGGATCCAATTATTGTTAATTTATTGTTATAATCATAAGGAAGGGGTGTGTCCCTTCAAATGGACAACCCATTAATAGTATATATAAGGCATTATAATTGTATTAAAAAGCATCAGAGAATATATATTTTATCAATTAATTATGGGTATTCCTTCAATTCAACTATGATTCCTTCCTTAAACAATGATTCCTTCTTGTTTGCATTCAATTACCTAAAAATCATTCAAGGATACACAGTATCCTTGCAGATAGACCATTGGCCTTCACTAGCAAGGCACTCTTAGGTCAAAATCTAGACAAGCCTACTTTGGAGAAGGAAATTCTTACCATTTTATATGTGGTCAATCATTGGTGGTCGTATCTCATTAGGAGATATTTTTCTATCAAGACTGATCATCAGAGTCTCAAATATTTCTTAGAAAAAAGGGTGGCCACTCGAGAACAAAAAAAATGGGTTTCAAAATTATTGGGTTATGATTATGACATCACCTATAAGAAGGGTAAGGATAACATAGTGGCATATGCTTTATCCTAACTACATGAAGAACAAGCCATGCTATAGGCTATATTCATACCACATCCTCAATGGATTCATCAACTCTGTAAGGAACTGATCAAGGACTTCTCTTTGTAAAATTTCATCCACAAACTTCAAGCAAATCCTAATTCATGCTCTGGCTATACTTAGGATGGTCAAGACTTATGATACCATGACCATATTTTTATGCCCCATTATTTACAAATAAAATACCTCATCCTATAGGATATGCAAGCTTCTCCAACAACTGGTCATTCATATTTTCTCAAAACCTATACAAGGACCAAGCATACCTTTTTTGGAGGGGTATGAAAAGGGATATTCATACTTTTGTGGTTGAATGTGTTATGAACCTCTCTTCTCATTACAAAAAATATTTCATCAATATGCATAAATATACAACATGCATCCACAAATAAATTGCACAATAACAATCCACATAATAAAATAGATATTGATAATACCCTTGAGGTAGAGCAACACCATACAATGCTCCTTATTGGAAGGAAGTCATTCCACAAGATCTCTAGATCCATGAGCCAAGACTTCTATAAATAATACTTCATATATGCTATTTACAATGGGGGTACATCTCTCTTTATATAATAGGGTGATGGTTCACCTTCCATGAGTTACAAGATCTCCCATGTGGTGGTTCACCTTCCATGAGTTACAAAGTGCATAATAATATGATAATATTCCTTGATGGTTACATATGATAATATTCCATGATGGTTACATATATGATTCTATGACATTATTCTCCTACCTATTTCTAATTTGACATGTGGCCTTCCTTACTCAATAGTTAATTTATGGCTCATACCATTATACAATATAATATTAAATTATTATGTATCTTGGGTACCTTATATTCCATCCCCCTTATAAAATATTGTCCTTGAAATAGTAGAAGATATTAAATGATATGATCTTTTGAGCCATGCTGAGTACTAGTACTAATGTTGATCATCCATCCATCCTAGTGAAACTATGATTGGTGGTGGTCTTTGTTGATGCCAATGCCATGTGTTGGAAGCATAAATTTCACTTTTTTTCATCCATACCTACTTGCATTTACAACCAAATTTTAGGCTCCTCTGGTTTCTTGTATGTCCCTCATTATTTTTCTGCTACCTCAAGTCATGTCTCCATGATTGTTGCCTCTCATGGTGATATGCTCCAACCTTAGCCCTATGTGCTACTTTCTCTAACTCTTTAATCGTTTATTCCTCTATTTTGTGCTCTTTTGTCATGATACCATCCATTGGTTCTTCCATTACTTTTGTTTTCTTGATTTTTGCTACTGCCTCCTCCTGAGATTCTATTTTAGGTTTTTTTTTTGTTCTTCATTTTGTTCCCTTGCAATAACTACTTGTTTTTCTTTACACTAAGAAATATCTTGTAATGTTATCTTCTTCTTTTGATACCATAACTTCATGAATTTATTTTACACATTAATGTTAATAGTACCCAAGGAATCCAACCAAGAATAACCAAGAATAATATCTACATCATTCATCTTAGTAGCATGAAAATTTGAATGTAAAACATATTTATCAATGGTGAGCTTCAAATCTTCAAAAATTTGAACATTTTTACCCTCAAGCTGTGTCTTTGATTTTATTTGCTTGAAATTGCAATCTCTTAGTCAAAGACATATTGATAAAATTATATTTGCTACTAGGGTTAATGGAAACAATAATTTGTTGATTTTGAATGCAACCATGAACTTGCATAATAGATTTTTTGCAATCAAATAAATGTTTTTGACCATTATTTGGCATTGACATAAAAAGTGTAGTTTCCTTAGCTGAAAAATTATTATCCTTTTCTTCTAATCCCCATTTGCTTAAAAATACAATTTCAAATTCTTCTTGTGTATGTGTGTATTTATGAGCATGAGCAAAGTTAAAAAACCATAAAAAAACATCCCCTCTCAAGTAATCCCAAATATTCACTTTCCATTCTCTCTCAAAAAAATTTAAAGAAAAATTTCCACTTCATGAACCATTTCCTAGCATTAATATCATTATCTCCAGAGAATTTTGGCAACTCCATGACCTCAACCAAACTTTTTTTGAAATTATTTAGGGCTTTAAATAACAAAATCTTCTCATAAATAAAATGTCTCAAATCTCATCTATTCCCTTATTCAAACAATAAAATCTATATTTTTTTTCAAAATAAAACAAACGACAACTGATTTGCTTACCCGTATTGAGAGTTATGAATATTTTTCCCTTTGAATTTTTTTTTCATGCAACCCCAAAAACAACATCAAAAAACCAACTTCAAACAATTGTAAATCTCCCAATACTTATCAAAATTTTACAAGTTAACAATTGTTTTTATAGTACTCAAAATAATCTACATGCTGGTGCAAAAATCTTCTAAAAATGACTGCTAAAAATTTAATACAAAATTTTTTATTTTTGAAAAAAAATAGTCATGCAACCAAAAAACAACCTCAACAACCCAACTTCAAACAGTTGTAACTCTCTCAATACTTATCATAATTTCACAAATAAGTAGTCATTTTTATAGTAATCAAAATAATCTACATGTTGGTGCAAAATTTTCTAAAAATGATTGCTAAAAAATTTAATACTAATTTGCACAGATAAAAAAGAACATAAATAACCCAACTTCAAACAACAGTAATTTCCTTAATACTTATCATAATTTAATAAATGAGTAATAATTTTTATAGTAATCAAAATTATCTACATGCTAGAACAAAAATATTTTGAAAATGACCGCTGAAAAAAAATGGCCTCTACAAAATGTGATGTTTTTCTAAAAAAACTTGCCCTAGCTCTACAAAAACACCCCACTTTGCCTGAATTACTACTATGATATAAAATGTTATAAACTTATATTCTCATTACAAAAAAATTTCATCAATATGCATAAATCTAAAACATGCATCCATAAATAAATTGCAAAATAACAATCCACACAATTGAATAAATATTCTCTTGAACATGGAGCAAGATTTGCAATCCTTTGACACATTGGTAATAGTCGATAAAAATGGTGGGCTAGTAGTATTAAACCTTAAAAATATTATGGTTTTTTGTGGGTGTAAAAAATATCCCTCCATCATGATGCTTCTTGATTAGGGTTGCTTGTCTGTCTTTATGAAGTAGAGTAAAATGCCATCATAGCCTTTTAAGAACAAGATATTGTCTAGCCATTGATAATGTTCTGCCTTCTATCTAAACCTGTATATTTCCTTGGTAGATAACCTTTTAGGTACCTATCCTATAGGAAAATACCTATACATATTGATCATCCATCTAGTGCCCTAGTCATTATCCATTTCTATAATTAGATCAACCTGTTCTTCAAACATTGTCCTTTCCAACCCTTCATATATATCCCTTACCATATTCAACTTCGTGGGCTTGATTTTGATATAAAATCTTGTATCTTATTGTCATCCAACTATTTTTTCTCCTAGCTCATCATGTAGTATAAAAAAATGAACATCGAGGAGTACTACGAAGATAGTGGTCTTGCTTTGTGAAAGGGAGCACCTAAACTTTTTTAGAAATTTTATGAATACAAATACTTATTTTTCAATCAAGGCATACCTCTCTTTAGAGTTGTAAAGGAATTTACTCATGAAGGATATGGGATGTTCCTCCTCTTGATCATTATTTTGAGTTAGGATGGCTTTTATACTTTCATCTATTTTGAACACATACATCCTAAAATCCTCAAAGAAATATAGGTTAATTAGGACAAGGGCCCTTGTGATGGTATATTTAACCTCTTGGAAGGCCTTCCCTTATTTAGTACAATATAAGAGGAATCCTTTTATAGATCAAACCATTTGGGTAAAATAGTTATGAATGTGGCTACAAATTGGATTTTCCTTAAAAATAAGTTGATCCCTTTGAAAATAGTGATGAAAGTGGTTACAAATTGGATTTTCCCTAAAAATAAGTTGATCCCTTTGATAGATATGGGCAATAGTAGATCTTGAATGGATTTTATTTGGTCAGGATCTATGGATAGACCTTATTTTGATACTATGTGACCTTTTGTATCCTAAAATTATACAACATGAATGTACCCCTAATTTCAAAAATTTGAAGGTCATTATAGGTCCATAGATTTGTAATGTCTAAATGGACAAAGTTTGTTTAGGGTTTGAAGCACTAAGGCATTCTAAAAATATTACAATTAACTCTATATTTCAATATTAATAAAACCCTTCAAATACTTAAATCATTCATTCTCAAGGACCCCCTACTAGCATCCTTCATGAAATAAAGTTAAAGGACTATAAAAGTACCCTTCACCATGAAGAGATGAATTTTGATAAATACCACTATTTCTCACTGAAATAGCTCACACCTACTTACATTATAAGCTAAGGTATTAGTCTCATAATATTTCAAAAGAAATCACCTAGAAAATTCATTAAGGCTATGAAGACTAAGGTTTATCCATCAAGTTACCTTAAACAAGATAAACCTAAGGCCTAATCAGCTAATGAACTATTTACCTAAGCATGTTTTAGCTGAAGCAAAGTTGACCACAACCAAAGCCACCCACCCATTTGCTAAAAATTATTAATTACAACCGATTCCATCAATTGAAAGAAAGCATTCTGGATTAAAGGATTGATCAAAATAAGATAACTTGGTCAAAGCTGAAAGACTGAAATTCAAAGAACAAAATAAAAAGTTTTCTTACCGATAAGAAGAAAATATTGGTCGATCGATTGATCGACCGATTGGGTAGAAAAGGTAAGTCACTCGACCAAAAATAGATCAAAGGCTCAAAATAAATCGACAAAAGGATGTTAAGATAAATGGTTGGAATTTCTCAACCCAAAGCATTTTTATTGAAACCTAGTCAATCCACTTGGTCAAAGCATATGCTCGAAGGTTAAACAGGTTAGCTTTTGGTTGGAGAAAGGAAGAGAGCAACCGATCGAGTGAGCATAAAAAATTTCTTCAACGGAGCATGAACCAAAGGTTTAGAATGATCGGGTGAGATCCAAATCAATGGTTAGTAAGCTTCAACTTGAAAGTCTATCGATCAAAACTTGGTCAAATTTCTCAGTCAAAGCTGACACATCACTACATATCCCTAGTTCAAAGTAAACTAAATAATCTTTAGATTAATGAAACCTAACTCAATGATATTCAACTGATGAAATAGTCCCCCCTAGCTCATCCTTTTATACAAGAAGACACCCATTCTAAGATCAAAGTGAAACTTTGGATGACAACGATGGATCAAAGTGGTAGTGGAAAGTTGTAGAAGAAGAGGTGGACATTTCAAGGAACTCACATTCGCTAGTGGTAGAAAAATCTAGATATATAAACCAGATAGATGGTCACCTTGAAAATATCATCATGTCTCAATAGAATATAGTTATGGAGGTGTCACCCTGATGGAATATAGTTATGCGAGTACCATGTTGTTAGTGATTTTCCTAGTTTGTGTACTTCCAATTATTTACTTTTGTCTATGTCCACCTCTCAACATAGCAGTGTTATTGCCTTGCGTTCGCTCATTAGGATGCAAATTATCAAATTTTTGTATAATACCCCTTGATTTTCACCTAGATTACCATTTAAGTCTCCTATTTGTTAAATAATACATCGAATCTTAGGCGA
The DNA here is from genome assembly GCA_028583015.1 of Wollemia nobilis. Classification (NCBI taxonomy): domain Eukaryota; kingdom Viridiplantae; phylum Streptophyta; class Pinopsida; order Araucariales; family Araucariaceae; genus Wollemia; species Wollemia nobilis. Next base: position 4,903,551 of record JAQPPZ010001870.1, read on the forward strand.
GGTGGTCAATTTCAATGGTATTTTTAGTCTAAAGATCAAAATGATTGGTCGTGAAACATCAAGTCTCAATAACAATATCTTCATGTGTAGGTGGTAATAATAAAAGGAAAGATCATAAAATAGTTTAAAATTAAACCTAGCTACACTCGATTAATAATAAGCTCACTTTAGGACAAGTAGAAAACATCAGGAAAAGAGAAGGTCACAGGGCAGAGTTGAGTAGTGAAAACTAGGTGGATGATAGTTGGACCAATTTTGACATATTAAGGGTTAATTCTAATTTTGATATAGCTAATAACAATTTGTAATACACCTATCCAATAATAGGGTAGGAGATGGCACCAAGTGGAAGGTCCAAATTTGAGCAATTTTGATAGTTATAGAGTTGCCACAGCTATAAGAAGGACATCCACAACCAAAAAAATCATCAAGCTTTTTGCATTGCATATTTTTTCTAAGAGGTATACTTGAGTGCCTTGTTCTTTGCTATTGTATTTCCTTCATGTATTTCTTCTTTTTCCATCCATAATTATTCCCATTGTTGTGCTAGTTTTTATAGGAAAGTGTCCAAGAAGCTGAGATTATTTCTAGAATATTTATCCAGAAGTCTAGAGGCTCAACTATTACCATATTGAAATGGGAGAGTGAAAAGTCCTTGTTACATTATCTGAATGAGGATTTTTATTGTATTAATATTTCTAAGAGTTCAATGGCAAATTCAAGACAACTTTTCATGTAATCAATTCTGATATTAATACAATTATGGGCTTCTTTCCTATCATATCTTTGTAATCAATTTTGTGTGTGTCTTCATTATGGGTTACATTATTTGAATATATAATGAACGTTTCTTTCGTTGGTCAACTATTATGTTTATTATGATATTTGAAAGAATGTAATTGCACCTATTCTTTCTTTTTTCTGTTATTTTTATTACATTGAGTTGTTATTAAATCTTACTATAATAACCCAAAGGATTAAGACACCGATCATACATAAGGTATAATTGAAATGTTATTGATTAAGCTTGGTCAATTTTATAAAACTTTCACTTACCATCATAAATCTAGAAGAGCATGAACATAAAATGTTAAATATTTAAGTTCACCTCAAGGGTTTCCTTACCATACTTGGTCTATCTACAAAATATATAGAACTCTATTCCTAGGTTAAAGAGGCAGGTCAACCAAAGCCTATAATTGCTCATTGGCAATTGGTTTTTCTTGTAGCGTGATAGCTTATCCCAAGGATGCAAGAAAAATCTCCAATAGTTTAATGGCACCATTTCTAGGGAATCAATATTCATAATTCAAGAATTTTAAGGTTGAACCTGAGTATAATCATGACTATATTTTTCCCACCAGCTTGAAACACTAATAGTAATATCAACAGTTATCAGGAATGAATCTTGAAAATTCTTTCCAATGACAATTTTCTCATCTAAATTGGCAATAAGCTATAGGAAACCAGTGTACCCAATTTTTTAATTTCAAATATTTCTAAGTCTGTTTCCCACCCACATATGCAGTTTATAATTTCTTTATTTTCAAGAAACCAACGATCACAATATTTTCTTGATTTTCTTAATATTGATTTTGTTTCTTGAAAATTATACCACCCCAATAAAACATACTCAGTGAGGTTGAGAGTAATACATGTTGAGCAATATTGACAAGAAATATGTTCTTTCTGCACATCCTATGCTGGCAACTCTAACTGGTTGATACCCAAAAATCAATAATCAAGAAAAAAGGAGTAGAATGTGTTGGCGCAAAAAAGAAGAACTACTCGGTAGTTGTATATAGAATTTTTAGATCTAGAGGTATTTTTAGAACCAATCCTTCTAGTTCATCACCAAAATATCTTGACTCTAGAGAAAATATAGATATTGTTACTGTAGAGAATATATTTCATACAACTTCTACTACAGCTGGTAAAACTAATATCATACCACCCACTATCATCACTATGAAACCCATCAAATTTCCCCCATTAGTTAATATGATCAAACCTCAAAATAATCAGAATTTCCAATTATGGAGGACCAATAGATATAGGCATTTTCAATTATCGACAGCACTGCATGACCTTCCTAGTAAAGCACATAAGTATTTACCAAAATTCTAAACAAATAATACAATCATAGGGGAAGATCATATTAAAAGTTTCTTGTATGCTATGGATAGTCTTGAGGTTGAGCATGAAGATGTAGTTTTAATATTATTTCTCTAAAATTTATAGGACGCTAGAGAATGGTTTAGCACCCTCCTGAACAATGACATTGCCAATTTCACAAAAATAGAAACTACATTTTTAAGAAATTTTGGAGTGTTAGTCTCACAATGACACTGAGAGGGGGGGTGAATCAGTGTAGCTCTTTAAAACTTAAATCTTAAACTCTTAAAGCCAAAACAATGAAATCTAAAAACCAAACAAAACAAGTATAACAAGAGAGAATCACACAACACAAGATGTATCGAGGTTCACCGATTTGGCTACTCCTCAAAAATGATCGTTTGGACTCCCATCCAAATCCAGCCTTTGCAAAGCACCAACTTTACAATCAATTTACTAGCACCAAATGGAAGGAGCACCAACCCCTGATTTATCTGCACCAACAGAAAGGAGCACCAACCCCTGATTTATCTACACCAACAGAAAGGATCACCAACCCCTTATTTACCAGCACCAACTGGAAGGAGCACCAACCCCTGATTACAAGCACCAACTTGGAAATTTTGAAGCTAGAATATTGACATAAAAATGCCTTCACTTTTACAAGACCCTGACTGGTCTATTGCTTACTCAACATCACCCATAATTCATAAAACACACATCCTTCTCACTTGTCTGTCACGCGCATCTCGCTCTCCTCTCGCTCTCTTCTCGTGCTCCTCTCGTGCACTTCATCGAATAAAATCACCAATTAAATTCTCCAAGCAACACTCCTTTTATAACCATCCTTTCTCTTTGTAACTCTAGTTGTAACTCCTTTCATATTCTCATGTGCCACTTGTCAATTGTAACGCCTTCTTTATGTAACTCCTTTTGTATATATAGAGTAGGCATTTCGTCAAACACGTTACATGCAAAGAATTGACACCATATTCTCCTACCATGATTGTTCATCTTCTCGGTCATGACTGTTCATCTTCTCCTTTCATGACTATTCATTTTCTCTTTGCATGTCTGTTATTTTTCTCTTTGCATGTCTGTTCATTTTCTATTTTAACGACTGTTTGTTTTCTCCTTCCATGACTATTCATTTTCTATTTTAACAACTGTTCGTTTTCTCCTTCCACGACTGTTCATTTTCTCCACATGGGCATGCATCTATTTCTTTCCATGTGTAACGCCCATCTTAAATGATTTCAAATCATTAAATATTCCTTATGGGTCCACGTCACTTTGCAGTCTTCAGTTTCACCATCCTGGTATTCATGTCGCGATATTGCGACACTTTTGTTTCTCTGCCTTCCTGGCCTTTTCGAGTCATGAAAATGTGACATGTCGTGATATCACGACACTTTTGCTTCTCTGCCTTCCTGCCATTTTCAAGTCGTGAAAATGCAACATGTCGCGATATCGTGACACTTTTGCTTCTCTGCCTTCCTGCCCTTTCCAAGTCATGAAAATGTGACATGTCGCGATATCGTGACACTTTTTCTTTCTCTCTATTTCTCTTTGCATCGGACCACAAAAATGCTACATGTCGCGATATCGTGACACATTTTCCTTCTTGTCCTTTCTCTTCGCATCGGATCGTGAAAATGCTACATGTCGCGATATCACGACACTTTTTCCTTCTTGTCCTTTCTCTTTGCTTAGGCCCATAAAAATACAACATGTCGCGATATCATGACACTTTTTCTCCTTGCTCTTTTTCTTAGCTTTGGCCCGCGAAAATAAAACATGTCGCGATATCGCGACACTTTTTCTCCTTGCTCTTTTTCTTAGCTTTGGCCCGAAAAAATACATGTCGCGATATCGCGACACTTTTTCTCCTTGCATTTTCTCTTCTCTTTTGGCCGTGAAAATGAAACATGTTGCGATATCGCGACACTTTTTCTCCTTGCATTTTCTCTTCTCTTTTGGCCACAAAAATGAAACATGTCACGATATCGCAACACTTTTTCCTCTTTGCATTTTCTCTTTCTTTTGGCCACGAAAATGCAACATGTCGTGATATCGTGACACTTTTTCTCCTTGCATTTTCTCTTCTCTTTTGGCCATGAAAATGCAACATGTCGCGATATCGCGACACTTTTTCCTCTTTGCTTTTTCGCTTCTCTTTTGGATATGGGCCACTTTAGTCTTCTTGGAAAACCTGTAACAACTTCACCCATACATCAAAAACATACTCATAAGCATTTAACAACACTGTACATACTCTGAATAACCTCTAAACTCCTATCCACTACATTAACTGATCTATCTTACTGTGTTGACAATAATGACAATACTGTCACTGCACCTTGCTCAACAATCTCCCCCTTTGGCATTGTTGGCAACACACGTACAATTTCCTGTAACTCTTGTGCAATTTCCTGTAACTCTTCTCCCCCTTTGACAACAATACAAAAAGGGCTATTGTAAACTCCCCCTGAGTCCATGCACAACATTCTCAGGCAAAATTATTACACTTTAGCAAAAATCACAAATATGAGCAAAAATATAAACAAATACACAAATGCTCCCCCTGTGTAAAACACGCTGTCACTGCAATATATTCTACCTATGCTGTGGATAAGGAGACTGACCCTTGTTTCTTACTGTGCCATGTGACCAACCTGTCTCCAAGATAGAATGCACCTCCACTAGTACTCTTTCTCTCATAAAGTCTTCTTGGATAAGCACTCTAATCTCTGCTCATCATATTATAATTCCTGTTGTACCTTGCTTTTACTTATTTGGTATAGTTTGATCAACACGCAACTCTCAATTGTGCAAAAGTTACTCCAAAATCAAAAGTGATCGACTCTCCAGGCAGCCTACGCAAAATTTCTTCAGCCTTTTGACTGCCACCTCCTCCATGACTAAAGACTACCTCGCATCCGTTGTGCAGCTCAATGTCTCTGGTTTCTAATGGCTGCCATGAATGTTTTCATCGTCTACGCAGGTATTGACAGTGGAACGTTACATCTAGCATTGGAACCTCAATCTGTGCGCAGTCATCAACACTCGATATTCTGATTCTTGTTAGGGCATATGTCAGGGCTGCTCAATGTTTTAGGGGAACATTCTTCACATGATTCTAGGGAGCATTTCTCCTTGTTGCGATCAAGGGATTCCTCAGGAAATATCTCACATTTCTCAAATAATGCAAGAATTTCTTAGGTGCATGGGCATCTTGTCCTCCTTGGTGCTTCACCACCTGGGTGCTATTCTCCTAACGTCTCTGCCTTGCATGTGCCACTTGGAACTCTTGACCAACTAGGTGCTAGTGCCACTGTTTGCTCTAACTCTGGAATCTCTTTGATAACGACTACTTCTTTAGAGAAAATTAATGCTCTCTTATTACCTCCACAAACAACTACATGAACTGAAACACACTTTGACAACTATACGTCAACTCCCCCTGACTACTTTCCTTTCATCCTCAGATAACCAAAAAAATACATAGGAGCATTAAAATAAAACTTTAATATTGCTCCCCCCGAGGATGTGCTACCTGGAGTTTCTTAGTGCAATAGAAGAGTAGTCTCCTTCAGTCCAAGGAGACACGATTTCCTTTCTTCTTTCTTTCTCCACTCTAGTTTGATTACAGTTTTGGGCTCTTGTTTTGACTTTTCTTTTTCAGTAGCTTGTGCATGTTTTTTGGGAACTTTTCTATTTTGTCTCATTCCATTTGGTTGAAATTTTCTTCTATGAAAGTGATTTGATGCAAATGTACTTCGACAATTTCTTGCAATGTGCCCAAACTTATGATAGTTATAACATTCTACTGCATAATCCATCAAAGGTGAAAAAACATTTGTACTGGGTGGTTGTCTCTTGTGCATCCTTGATGGATGATTATTTTCCTTTCTTTGATGCACATGATTTCTTCCCTGTTTGTGTTGCATTATTTGCATCTGATGAAATCTACTATCTTGCCTTAGATTAGATACAAAAGTTCTTGGACAAAACCTTGCTATGTGCCCATGACCATTACATTTAAAACATTGCACATGGTGTCAACCGGAATAATAGATGTATTTCTACCAGCATAACTCTTTGATCTATTATTCAATCCACAATAAATTGCCTTGTGACCATAATGTTTGCATCTAAAACAATAGCCATTAAAAGCATTATTATGAATAAAGTGAGAGTGATAGAACCTCTTTTGTTGTGGTTGCTTTGCTATAGATATCCTTTGATATTTTCTTCCTTTTGAAGATTTAGCTTCAAGCTTTTATTGCTTTGATCCTTCAGCAGTGGACTTCTTCTCTATAGATTTAGAAGATGAAGGTTGTTCAGCTTCACATCCAATAACAAGCTTACACATGGGGCTTCTTTTTTGCCTTATCATTTTATCTAGCAACTTTGTGCTCTTCTCAAATTTGAGATTTGTATTGGCATCTTCTAGTTGTTTTCTCAATAAAACAATCTCCTCTTCTTGTTTGCAGCAAAAAATCTCTTTCTCATTTATCTGTGACCTGAGAGTTTCTTCAATCCTTTTGGACTCTTCTACTTGCAACTTTAGATCACTAAAAACTTTGTTAGATTCCTCTTCACGTTTGCTACATACATCGACTTTATCATCCAGGTGTGACTTCAAGGCTTCTTCTATTTTCTTGGCTTTATGAATTTGTAAGAATAGATCTTCAATATTATCTCCATATTCTTCCAACTTCTTGGATAGTATTCTGTTCTTTTTTCTTTCTATATTCAACTCTTCAAGTGCAGCGATCAACTCACCTTCTAGATATACTTCAGCCTCAAGTTTTTCATCACATACTTTAGAATTCACTCCTTCAACCTTTTTTAGTTCAATTTTCTCTTCCATAAGAACTAAAACTGATTGAGATGCCTTATTGGAGGAGGATCTATTCTTCTTACCCATTGCGTACTAATCCAAGATTAACCCTAGCTGATTTAGCCTGACAAGAGAAATTGACTCTAATACCAATTGTTAGTCTCACAATGACACTGAGAGGGGGGGGTGAATCAGTGTAGCTCTTTAAAACTTAAATATTAAACTCTTAAAGCCAAAACAATGAAAACTTAAAACCAAATAAATTAAGTATAACAAGAGAGCATCGCACAACACAAGATGTACCGAGGTTCACTGATTTGGCTACTCCTCAAAAATGACTGTTTGGACTCCCATCCAAATCCAGCCTTTGCAAAGCACCAACTTTACAATCAATTTACCAGCACCAACTGGAAGGAGCACCAACCCCTGATTTACCAGCACCAACTGGAAGGAGCACCAAACCCTGATTTATCTACACCAACAGAAAGGAGCACAAACCCCTGATTTATCTGCACCAATAGAAAGGAGCACAAACCCCTTATTTACCAGATCAACTGAAAGGAGCACCAACCCCTGATTCCAAGCACCAACTTGGACTTTTTGAAGCTAGAAGATTGACATAAAAATGCCTTCACTTTTACAAGACCTTGACTGGTCTATTGCTTACTCAACATTGCCCATAATTCACAAAACACACATCCTTCTCACTCACCTATCGCGCGCCTCTCACTCTCCTCTTTCTCTCTTCTTGTGCTCCTCTCGTGCACTTCATCAAATAAAATCACCAATTAAATTCTCCAAGCAACACTCCTTTTATAACCATCCTTTCTCTTTGTAACTCCAGTTGCAACTCCTTTCATATTCTCATGCGCAACTTGTCAATTGTAACGCCTTCTTTATGTAACTCCTTTTGTATATATAGAGTAGGCATTTCGTCAAACACGTTACATGCAAATAATTGACACCATATTATCCTACCATGATTGTTTGTCTTCTCGGTCATGACTGTTCGTCTTCTCCTTTCATGACTGTTCATTTTCTCTTTGCATGTTTGTTCTTTTTCTCTTTGCATGTCTGTTCGTTTTCTATTTTAACGACTGTTCATTTTCTCCTTCCACGACTATTCATTTTCTATTTTAATGACTGTTCATTTTCTCCTTCCATGACTGTTCATTTTCTCCACATGGGCATGCATCCGTTTCTTTCCACGTGTAACGTCCATCTTAAATGATTTCAAATCATTAAAGATTCCTTATGGGTCCACGTCACTCTGTAGTCTTCAGTTTCACCATCCTAGTATTCATGTCGCGATATCGCGACACTTTTGTTTCTCTGCTTGCTTGGCCTTTTCGAGTCGCAAAAATGTGACATGTCGCGATATCGTGACACTTTTGCTTCTCTGCCTTCCTACCCTTTTCAAGTCACGAAAATGCGACATGTCACGATATCGCGACACTTTTGCTTCTCTGCCTTCCTGCCCTTTTCAAGTCGCAAAAATGCGACATCGCTACACTTTTTCTTTCTCTCTCTTTCTCTTTGCATCGGACCACAAAAATGCTACATGTCACGATATCGCGACACATTTTCCTTCTTGTCATTTCTCTTCGCATCGGACCACGAAAATGCTACATGTCATGATATCACGACACTTTTTCCTTCTTGTCCTTTCTCTTTGCTTAGGCCCACGAAAATACATGTCGCAATATCGCGACACTTTTTCTCCTTGCTCTTTTTCTTAGCTTTGGCCCATGAAAATACAACATGTTGCGATATCGTGACACTTTTTCTCCTTGCTCTTTTTCTTAGCTTTGGCCCACAAAAATACAACATGTCGCGATATCGCAACACTTTTTCTCCTTCATTTTTTCTTCTCTTTTGGCCGCAAAAATGCAACATGTCGCGATATCGCAACACTTTTTCTCCTTGCATTTTCTCTTCTATTTTGGCCGCAAAAATGCAAAGTGTCGCGATATCGCGACACTTTTTACTCTTTGCATTTTCTCTTTATTTTGGCCACGAAAATGCAACATGTCAAGATATCGCGACACTTTTTCTCCTTGCATTTTATCTTCTCTTTTGGCCGCAAAAATGCAACATGTCGTGATATCATGACACTTTTTCCTCTTTGCTTTTTCGCTTCTCTTTTGGATATGGGCCACTTTGGTCTTCTTGGAAAATCTGTAACAACTTCACCCATACATCAAAAACATCCTCATAAGCATTTAACATCACTATACATACTCGATATCATGACATCTTTCCTTTCTGCCTCCTCCTCACCTTTTGGGTCACAAAATCGTGACATGTCATGATATCGTGACATCTTGGCTCTACTTTCACTCTCTCTGCTTCGGGTCATGAAAACGTGACATGTCGCGATATCGCGATAGTTTCCTTCCTTGCTTTCTTTCTGCTCCTTCGGTCATGATTTCACGAAATCGTGACATCTTTGCTCTGTGCTTTCTCTCTCCTTTTTGAGTCACGAAAATGTGACATGTCATGATATCGTGACACTTTTCCCTATCGCGATATCGTGACACTTTTGTTCTGTGTCTTCTCTCTCCTTTCTGAGTCACAAAAATGCGACATGTCGCGATATCGTGACACTTTTTCCCCTTGCACCTTTTATCATCCTTTGGTCATGAAAATGTGACATGTCGTGATATCGCGACACTTTTTCCCCTTTGCGTATTTTCTTGGATTTTGGTCGCGATAATGCGACATGTCGCGATATCGTGACACTTTTTCCCCTTGCGTCTTTTCTTGGCTTTTGGTCACGATAATGTGACATGTCGCGATATCACGACACTTTTTCCCTTTGCACCTTTTCTTGGATTTTGGTCATGATAATGCGACATGTCGCGATATCGCGACACTTTTTCTTCATTGCCGACATGTCGCGATATCGCGACACTTTTTCTCCTTGCAGTATTTTTGCTTTTCATTAGATGCTCCTGCATCAAACAACCAGGGTGGATTGGGAAGTGACCTTCACTTCTGTACTATTCTGTCATCTCCATTTTTACTAGGACTGTACAAGCTCTCCAAGCTTCAGCAAAATCTAGGTCTTCAGGGTACAAACCCTTAAATTCTTCCAACCCCACAACTTCCACTCTCATTGATGTCAGCAAACTCTTTTCATCAATCTCCCTCAATGGCTTCAACTTGTGGCGCACTCCACCTTTCGTCAGAGAGTAAGTATTCACATGCCCATCATGCACCGCATGTCTGTCAAATTCCCATGGCCTCCCCAACAACAAATGGCAAGCATCCATAGGCAAAACATCACACAGAACCTCATCCTGATAAGTCCCAATATGAAATTTGACTAAACACTGCTCACTAACTAATGCTCTATGATATTTTTGCAACCATGCAATACAATATGGATGCGGGTGTGCCCTCTTCTCCAATTTCAACTTAGCAACCATTTCTCCTAAAACCAAATTATTTGTGCTACCATTATCTATGATAACATTACAGACCTTTCCTAAACATTTGCACCTAGGGCGGAATAGGCTCTTCCTCTGGTCTGGTCCTTTCTCCTCATTCAACAAGGTTCTCCTTATGACCATAACTTCTCCTCTCTCTGCCTCCTCATAATATTCTAATTCAGCTTTTTCATCTGCCATAGTGGCTCTGGCATGACCCTTAGGTCTCCTATTAATCATAGCTTGGTGTTGGGGACACTCATATGCCCAATGTCCCTCTTCTCCACAATGGAAACAGGTTCCACGAAATCCTCCTCTTCCATATCTACCTCTTCCTCTTTGGTAGTTGTTCTGATTACGGGGTCTGTAATCATTATCCCCCTTCTGATCCTGACTGTAGCTAGCTTCTTCTTTCTTTTCATCTCGTCCTCCATCCCTTCTTCCACCAGTTCTTTCTCCATGACCTCTTCCTTTCTGTTTGTTTTCAAATCTTCTGTTCAGCTTCTCTTCAACCTTTAAGGCAAAATGGTAAGCATCCTCCATGGTGCTAATCCTAACCAGACTCAACTCTTCTTGGATACTGGTTCTCAACCCATTGAGGTAACGGGCCACCTTCTCCTTGTTAGCCTCTGAATGGCCAGTTCGGATTGAGATCTGGTAAAACTCCTCTATATATTCTCTGACAGATTTGTTTGACTGTCTCAAACTCTACATTTTTCTCAATAGGTCCAACTCATAATCTACAGGAACAAACTGTCTCTTCAACTTCTCTACCATTCGATCCCATCTGGTTATCTTTTTTTTTCCTGTTCTATTTCTTTCTAGCTGCACTTCTTTCCACCATATGCAAGCATGGCCTTTCAATTTCATTTTTGCAAACTTGATCTGATCTAGATATGCAACCTCCTCATACTCAAAATACTCCTCCATATCATTGATCCAATCAATCAACTCCTCTGGATTGAGATTCCCAAAATACGTGGAGACATCAAACTTTATCTTCTTCCTGATCTGAGATATGGCCTTAACCAATATGGCTTCTGTAGGATCCATTTCTTCTTCTTCTTCTGATGGATTATCAACCTCCCAAGCTTCATCTTCACTATGGTTTTCTCTCCTTGGCTCAAACCCTCTTCTCAACTTCTCTTGTAGGGCTTGCAATTGCCTCTGCAAAACTCTGAAATCTTCTTTAGGTACCACATTTCTTTCACCACCATGATTTCTTCATGGAGGTATTCTTCCTCACACTCTTCTCCAACCCTTCCACAGATCCTAGTGCAAACTGCCTCACTTTCGGTGATCTGCTCACACACTCAGGAACTCCTGCTCTGATACCACTTGATGGGGACTCGAAAATCGCTCACCCCAAACTCTCAAAATTCTCATTCATTAAATCTAGAAAAATTTACAATAATGGCAGACTCTGCCATTTAAACTACTTTATCTCACAAGATAGTTTATTTTCTCTTTTATTTTATAGTATTTTCCAGCTCTAGAAGAAAAATAGCTTATACAGGTCTAGAATGGCCCTCTTGCCTTCATGTTTGTAACTTTGTCTCTGCAGTTCTCTGACTGCAACTCTACTATTTTCTATCCCTTGTGCATGCCTTCGCTTCTCCTTTTAAAATATTTGGTATGACTCTCTGTCTCCCTTTTTTGACGCTTTCATTTCATCTCCCGTGCCTCTTCATTGTTCTGGCTTTCGAAATGTTCTAACTCTTCGTCTTCGTCTGCTTTCCTCTGTAATGGCTCTTGTAACCGCCTACGCTTTCTTTTCTTTTTTTTGGTCATGAAAATGCGACATGTTGCAATATCGTGACACTTTCGGCTTCCCTGCCTTCCAGCCTCTTCAAGTCACAAAAATGCAACATGTCGCGATATCGTGACACCTTTGGCTTCTCCGCATTCCTGTCCTCTTCGAGTCGTGAAACTATGACATGTCGCGATATCACGACACTTCTGGCTCCTCTACCTTCCTACTTTCCTCGAGTCGCAAAAATGCCTTTTGGCTTCTCTGCCTTCCTGTCCTGTTTGGGTCACAAAAATACGACATGTCGCGATATCGCGACACTTTTGGTTTTCGGCCTTCCTGCCTTTCTCGAGTCACAAAAATGCGACATGTCATGATATCACGACACCTTTCCCTTGCTATGCCTCTCTCACCTTTTGGTCGTGAAAATGCGACATGTCACGATATCATGACACTTCTTCTCCCTTGCGCCTTCTTTCATCCTCTTGTCACGAAAATGTGACATGTCGCGATATCATGACACTTTTTCTCCTTTGCGTCTTCTCTCATCCATGGGTCACGAAAATGTGACATGTCGCGATATCGCGACATCTTTCCTTTCTGACTCCTCCTCACCTTTTGGGTCACAAAATTGTGACATGTCACGATATCGTGACATCTTGGCTCTGCTTTCACTCTCTCTGCTTTGGGTTGCGAAAACACAACATGTCGCAATATCGTGACAGTTTCCTTCCTTGCTTTCTTTCTGCTCCTTCGGTTATGATTTTGTGACATGTCACAAAATCACGACATCTTTGCTTGTGCTTTCTCTATCCTTTCTGAGTCACAAAAATATGACATGTCACGATATCACGACACTTTTCCCTGTCGCGATATCGTGACACTTTTGTTCCGTGCCTTCTATCTCCTTTCTGAGTCACAAAAATGTGACATGTCATGATATCGCGATACTTTTTCCCCTTGCGCCTTTTATCATCCTTTGGTCATGAAAATGTGACATGTCGCGATATCCTGACACTTTTTCCCCTTTGCGCCTTTTCTCGGCTTTTGGTCGCGATAATGCGACATGTCGCGATATCGTGACACTTTTTCCCCTTGCATCTTTTCTTGGCTTTTGGTCATGATAATGCGACATGTCGCGATATCGTGACACTTTTTCCCTTTGCGCCTTTTCTAGGATTTTGGTAATGATAATGCGACATGTCGCAATATCATGACACTTTTTCTTCATTGCTGACATGTCGCAATATTGCGACACCTTTTCTCCTTGCGATATTTTTGCTTTCTGTTGGATGCTCCTGCATCAGTACAACACGCTGTTGTTGCAATATATTCTACCTCTACTATGGATAAGGAGACTGACTCTTGTTTCTTACTATGCCATGCGACCAACCTATCTCCAAGATAGAATGCACCTCCACTAGTACTCTTTTTGTCATAAAGTCTTCTTGGATAAGCACTCTAATCTCTGCTCATCATATTATAATTCCTATTGTACCTTGCTTTTACTTATTTGGTATAGTTTGATCAACACGCAACTCTCAGCTACGTATGGGGCTTCTTTGTTGCCTTATCATTTTATCTAGCAACTCTGTGCTCTTCTCAAATTTGAGATTTGTATTGGCCTCTTCTAGTTGTTTCCTCAATGAAACAATATCCTCTTCTTGTTTGCAGCAAACAATCTCTTTCTCATTGATCTATTACCAGAGATTTTCTTCAATCCATTTGGACTCTTCTACTTGTAGCTTTAGATCACTAAAAACTTTGTTAGATTCCTCTTCACGTTTGCTACATACATCGACTTTATCATCCAGGTGTGACTTCAAGGCTTCTTCTATTTTCTTGGCTTTATGAATTTGTAAGAAGAGATCTTCGATCTTATCCCCATATTCTTCCAACTTCTTGGACAGTCTTCTATTTTTTTTCCTTTCTATATTCAACTCTTCAAGTGCAACGATCAACTCACCTTCTAGATCTACTTCAGCCTCAAGGTTTTCATCACATACTTCAGAATTCACTCCTTCTACCTTTTCTAGTTCAATTTTCTCTTCCATAGGAACTAAAACTGACTGAGATGCCTTATTGGAGGAAGATCTATTCTTCTTACCCATTGCGTACTAATCCAAGATCAACCCTAGCTGATTTAGCCTGACAAGGGAAACTGGATCTGATACCAATTGTTAGTCTCACAATGACACTCGAGAGGGGGGTGAATCAGTGTAGCTCTTTAAAACTTAAATCTTCAACTCTTAAAGCCGAAACAATGAAAACTTAAAACCAAATAAAGCAAATATAACAAGAGAGCATCACACAACACAAGATGTACAGAGGTTCACCGATTTGGCTACTCCTCAAAAATTGACTATTTGGACTCCCATCCAAATCCAGCCTTTGCAAAGCACCAACTTTACAATCAATTTACCAGCACCAACTGGAAGGAGCACCAACCCCTGATTTATCTACACCAACTAGAAAGGAGCACCAACCCCTGATTTATCTACACCAACAGAAAGGAGCACCAACCCCGATTTATCTGCACCAACATAAAGGAGCACCAACCCCTAATTTACCAGCACCAACTGGAAGGAGCACCAACCCCTGATGCCAAGCACCAACTTGGACTTCAATTTGAAACTAGAAGATTGACATAAAAATGCCTTCACTTTTACAAGACCCTGACTGGTCTATTGCTTACTCAACATCTCCCACAATTCACAAAACACACATCCTTCTCGCTCGCCTCTCGCTCTCCTCTCGCGCTCCTCTCATGCACTTCACCGAATAAATTCACCAATTAAATTCTCCAAGCAACACTCCTTTTATAACCATCCTTTCTCTTTGTAACTCCAGTTGTAACTCCTTTCATATTCTCATACGCCACTTGTCAATTGTAACGCCTTCTTTATGTAACTCCTTTTGTATATATAGAGTAGGCATTTCGTCAAACACGTTACATGCAAAGAATTAACACCATATTCTCCTACCATGACTGTTCGTCTTCTCGGTCATGACTGTTCATCTTCTCCTTTCATGACTATTCATTTTCTCTTTGCATGTCTATTCTTTTTCTCTTTGCATGTCTGTTCATTTTCTATTTTAACGACTATTCGTTTTCTCCTTCCATGACTGTTCATTTTCTATTTTAACGACTGTTCATTTTCTCCTTCCATGACTATTCATTTTCTCCACATGGGCATGCATCCATTTCTTTCCACGTGTAACGACCATCTTAAATGATTTCAAATCATTAAAGATTCCTTATGGGTCCACGTCACTCTGCAGTCTTCAGTTTCACCATCCTGGTATTCATGTCGCGATATCACGACACTTTTCCATGTCGTGATATCGTGACACTTTTGTTTCTCTGCCTGCCTAGCCTTTTCGAGTCGCGAAAATGCGACATGTCGCGATATCGTGACACTTTTGCTTCTCTGCCTTCCTGCCCTTTTTGAGTCATGAAAATGCGACATGTCGCGATATCGCGACACTTTTGCTTCTCTGCCTTCTTGCCCTTTTCAAGTCACAAAAATGCGACATGTCGCGATATCGCGACACTTTTCTTTCTCTCTCTCTCTTTGCATCGGACCACGAAAATGCAACATGTCGCGATATCGTGACACTTTTTCTTCTTCTCTCTTTCTCTTTGCATCGGACCGCAAAAATGCTACATGTCACGATATCGTGACACTTTTTCCTTCTTGTCCTTTCTCTTTGCTTTGGCCCACGAAAATACATGTCACGATATCGCGACACTTTTTCTCCTTGCTCTTTTTCTTTGCTTTGGCCCGCGAAAATACAACATGTCGCGATATCGTGACACTTTTTCTCCTTGCTCTTTCTCTTAGCTTTGGCCCACGAAAATACATGTCGCGATATCGTGACACTTTTTCTCCTTGCATTTTCTCTTCTCTTTTGGCCACGAAAATGCAACATGTCGCGATATCGTGACACTTTTTCTCCTTGCATTTTCTCTTCTCTTTTGGCCGTGAAAATGCAACATGTCGCGATATCGCGACACTTTTTCCTCCTTGCATTTTCTCTTTCTTTTGGCCATGAAAATGCAACATGTCGCGATATCGCGACACTTTTTCTCCTTGCATTTTCTCTTCTCTTTTGGCCGTGAAAATGCAACATGTCGTGATATCGTGACACTTTTTCCTCTTTGCTTTTTCGCTTCTCTTTTGCATATGGGCCACTTCGGTCTTCTTGGACAACCTGTAACAACTTCACCCATACATCAAAAACATCCTCATAAGCATTTAACATCACTATACATACTTTGAATAACCTCTGAACTCCTATCCACTGCATCAACCGATCTATCTTACTCTGTTGACAACAATGACAATACTGTCGTTGCACCTTGCTCAACAATCTCCCCCTTTGGAATTGTTGGCAACACACGTGCAATTTCTTGTAACTCTTATGCAATTTCCTGTAACTCTTCTCCCCCTTTGACAACAATACCAAAAGGGCTCATTGTAAAATCCCCCTGAGTCCATGCACAACATTCTCAGGCAAAAATTATTACACTTAGCAAAAATCACAAACATGAGCAAAAAGATAAACAAATACACAAATGCTCCCCCTGCATACAACATGTTGTCGCTGCAATATATTTTGCCTCTACTATGGATAAGGAGATTGACTCTTGTTTCTTATTGTGCCATGTGACCAACCTGTCTCCAAGATAGAATGCACCTCCACTGGTACTCTTTCTGTCATAAAGTCTTCTTGGATAAGCACTCTAATCTCTACTCATCATATTATAATTCTTGTTGTACCTTGCTTTTACTTATTTAGTATAGTTTGATCAACACGCAACTCTCAGCTGTGCAAAAGTTACTCCCAAATCAAAAGTGACCGACTCTCCAGGCAGCCTGCGCATAATTTCTTCAGCCTTTTGACTGCCACCTCCTCCGTGACTAACGACTTTGCCTCGCATCCATTGTGCAGCTCAATGTCTCTGGTTTCTAACGGCTGCCATGAATGTTTTCATCGTCTATGCAGGTATTGACAGTGGACCGTTACATCTAGCATTGGAACCTCAATCTACGTGCAGTCATCAACACTTGGTATTCTACTTCTTGCTAGGGCATATGTCAGGGCTACTCAATGTCTTAGGCGAACATTCTTCACGTGATTCCAGGGAGCATTTCTCCTCACTATGATCAAGGGATTCCTCGGGCAATATCTCACATTTCTCAAATAATGCAAGACTTTCTTAGGTGCATAGGCATCTTGTCCTCCTTGGCGCTTCACCACCTGGGCGCTATTCTCTCAACGTCTCTGCCTTGCATGTGCCAATTGGCACTCTTGACCAACTGGGTGCTAGTGCCACTATTTTCTTTGACTCTGGCATCTCTTTGATAACGACTACTTCTTTAGAGAAAATTAATGCTCTCTTATTACCTCCACAAACAACTACATGAACTGAAACACACTTTGACAACTATACGACAACTCCCCCTGACTACTTGCCTTTCATCCTCAGATAACCAAACAAATACATAGGAGCATTAAAATAAAACTTTAAGATTGCTCCCCCTGAGGATGTGCTACCCGGAGTTGCTTAGTGCAATAGAGGAGTAGTCTCCTTCAGTCCAAGGAGACACGATTTCCTTTCTTCTTTCTTTCTCCACTCTTGTTTGATTACGTTTTGGGCTCTTGTTTTGACTTTTCTTTTTAGTAGCTTGTGCATGTTTTTTGGGAAATTTTCTATTTTGTCTCATTCCATTTGGTTGAAATTTTCTTCCCTGAAATTGATTTGATGCAAATGTACTTCGACAATTTCTTGTAGTGTGCCCAAAATTATGACAGTTATAACATTCTACTGCATAATCCATCAAAGGTGAAAAACATTTCTACTGGGTGGTTGTCTCTTGTGCATCCTTGATGGATGATTATTTTCCTTTCTTTGATGCACATGATTTCTTCCCTTTCTGTGTTGCATTCTTTGTGTCTGATGAAATCTACTGTCTTGCCTTAGATTAGATACAAAAGTTCTTGGACAAAACCTTGCTATGTGCCCATGACCATTACATTTAAAACATTGCACATGGTGTTCAATCGGAATAACAGATGTATTTCTACCAAAGCATAACTCTTTGATCTATTATTCAATCCACAATAAATTGCCTTGTGACCATAATGGTTGCATCTAAAACAATAGCCATTAAAAGCATTATTATGAATAAAGTGAGAGTGATAGAACCTCTTTTGTTGTGGTTGCTTTGTTGTAGATCTCCTTTGAGATTTTCTTCCTTTTGAAGATTCAGCTTCAAGCTTTTCTTGCTTTGATCCTTCAACAGTGGACTTCTTCTTCTCTACAGATTTAGAAGATGAAGGTTGTTCAGCTTCACATCCAAGACCAAGCTTACACATGGGGCTTCTTTGTTGCCTTATCATTTTATCTAGCAACTTTGTGCTCTTCTCAAATTTGAGATTTGTATTGGCCTCTTCTAGTTGTTTCCTCAATAAAACAATCTCCTCTTCTTGTTTGTAGCAAACAATCTCTTTCTCATTGATCTGTGACCTGAGAGTTTCTTCAATCCTTTTGGACTCTTCTACTTGCAGACTTTAGATCACTAAAAACTTTGTTAGATTCCTCTTCACGTTTGCTACATACATCGACTTTATCATCCAGGTGTGACTTCAAGGCTTCTTCTATTTTCTTGGCTTTATGAATTTGTAAGAAGAGATCTTCGATCTTATCCCCATATTCTTCCAACTTCTTGGACAGTCTTCTGTTATTTTTCCTTTCTATATTCAACTCTTCAAGTGCAACGATCAACTCACCTTCTAGATCTACTTCAACCTCAAGGTTTTCATCACATACTTCAGAATTCACTCCTCAATCTTTTCTAGTTCAATTTTCTCTTCCACAGGAACTAAAACTGACTGAGATGCCTTATTGGAGGAGGATCTATTCTTCTTACCCATTGCATACTAATCCAAGATCAACCCTAGCTGATTTAGCCTGACAAGGGAAACTAGCTCTGATACCAATTGTTAGTCTCACAATGACACTAAGAGGGGGGGTGAATCAGTGTAGCTCTTTAAAACTTAAATCTTCAACTCTTAAAGCCAAAACAATGAAAACTTAAAACCAAATAAAGCAAATATAACAAGAGAGCATCACACAACACAAGATGTATCGAGGTTCACCGATTTGGCTACTCCTCAAAAATTGACTGTTTGGACTCCCATCCAAATCCAGCCTTTGCAAAGCAACAACTTTACAATCAATTTACCAGCACCAACTAGAAGGAGCACCAACCCCTAATTTATCCAGCACCAACTAGAAGGAGCACCAACCCCTGATTTATCTACACCAACAGAAAGGAGCACCAACCCCTGATTTATCTACACCAATAGAAAGGAGCACCAACCCCTGATTTACCAGCACCAACTAGAAGGAGCACCAACCCCTGATGCCAAGCACCAACTTGGACTTCAATTTGAAACTAGAAGATTGACATAAAAATGCCTTCACTTTTACAAGACCCTGACTGGTCTATTGCTTACTCAACATCTCCCACAATTCACAAAACACACATCCTTCTCGCTCGCCTCTCGCTCTCTCTCTCCTCTCGTGCACTTCATCGAATAAATTCCCCAAATTAAATTCTCCAAGCAACACTCCTTTTATAACCATCCTTTCTCTTTATAACTCCAATTGTAACTCCTTTCATATTCTCATACGCCACTTGTCAATTGTAACGCCTTCTTTATGTAACTCCTTTTGTATATATAGAGTAGGCATTTCATCAAACACGTTACATGCAAAGAATTAACACCATATTCTCCTACCATGATTGTTCATCTTCTCGGTCATGACTATTCATCTTCTCCTTTCATGACTATTCATTTTCTCTTTGCATGTCTATTCGTTTTCTCTTTGCATGTCTGTTCATTTTCTATTTTAATGACTATTCATTTTCTCCTTCCATGACTGTTCATTTTCTATTTTAATGACTATTCGTTTTCTCCTTCCATGACTATTCATTTTCTCCACATGGGCATGCATCCGTTTCTTTCCATGTAACGACCATCTTAAATGATTTCAAATCATTAAATATTCCTTATGGGTCCACGTCACTATGCAGTCTTCGTTCACCATCCGGTATTCAACCTTTCATGTCGTGATATCGTGACACTTTTGTTTCTCTGCCTGCCTGGCCTTTTTGAGTCACAAAAATGTGACATGTCACGATATCATGACACTTTTGTTTCTCTGCCTTCCTGCCCTTTTTGAGTCACGAAAATGCGACATGTCGCGATATCGTGACACTTTTGCTTCTCTGCCTTCCTGCCCTTTTCAAGTCGTGAAAATGTGACATGTCGCGATATCGTGACACTTTTTCTTTCTCTCTCTTTCTCTTTGCATTGGACCGTGAAAACTACATGTCGCGATATCGCGACACTTTTTCCTTCTTGTCATTTCTCTTCGCATCGGCCCTGAAAATACATGTCACGATATCGCGACACTTTTTCCTTCTTGCTCTTTCTCTTTGCTTAGGCCCACGAAAATACAACATGTCGCGATATCGTGACACTTTTTCTCCTTGCTCTTTTTCTTAGCTTTGGCCCACGAAAATACAACATGTCGCGATATCGCGACACTTTTTCTCCTTGCTCTTTTTCTTACCTTTGGCCCATGAAAATACAACATGTCGCGATATCGCGACACTTTTTCTCCTTGCTTTTTCTCTTATCTTTTGGCCGTGAAAATGCAACATGTCGCGATATCGCGACACTTTTTCTCCTTGCATTTTCTCTTCTCTTTTGGCCGCGAAAATGCAACATGTCGCGATATCGTGACACTTTTTCCTCTTTGCATTTTCTCTTTCTTTTGGCCACGAAAATGCAACATGTCGCGATATCGCGACACTTTTTCTCCTTGCATTTTCTCTTCTCTTTTGGCCGTGAAAATGCAACATGTCGCGATATCGCGACACTTTTTCTCTTTGCTTTTTCGCTTCTCTTTTGCATATGGGCCACTTCGGTCTTCTTGGACAACCTGTAACAACTTCACCCAAACATCAAAAACATCCTCATAAGCATTTAACATCACTGTACATACTCTGAGTAACCTCTGAACTCCTGTCCACTGCATCAACCGATCTATCTGACTGTGTTGACAACAATGACAATACTATCGCTGCACCTTGCTCAACAATCTCCCCCTTTGGAATTGTTGGCAACACACGTGCAATTTCCTGTAACTCTTGTGCAATTTCCTGTAACTCTTCTCCCCCTTTGACAACAATACCAAAAGGGCTGTTGTAAACTCCCCCTGAGTCCATGCACAACATTCTCAGGCAAAAATTATTACACTTAGCAAAAATCACAAACATGAGCAAAAAGATAAACAAATACACAAATGCTCCCCTTGCGTACAACACGTTGTCGCTGCAATATATTCTGCCTCTACTATGGATAAGGAGACTGACTCTTGTTTCTTACTGTGCCATGTGACCAACCTGTCTCCAAGATAGAATGCACCTCCATTGGTACTCTTTCTATCATAAAGTCTTCTTGGATAAGCACTCTAATCTCTGCTCATCATATTATAATTCTTGTTGTACCTTGATTTTACTTATTTAGTATAGTTTGATCAACACACAACTCTCTTATGCGCAAAAGTTACTCCCAAATCAAAAGTGATCGACTCTCCAGGCAGCCTACATGTAATTTCTTCAGCATTTTGACTGCCACCTCCTCCATGACTAATGACTTTGCCTCGCATCCATTGTGCAGCTCAATGTCTCTGGTTTCTAATGGCTGCCATGAATGTTTTCATCATCTACGTAGGTATTGATAGTGGACCGTTACATCTAGCATTGGAACCTCAATCTGCACGCAGTCATCAACACTCGGTATTCTGCTTCTTGCTAGGGCATATGTTAGGGCTACTCAATGTCTTAGGCGAACATTCTTCATGCGATTCCAGGGAGCATTTCTCCTCGTTGTGATCAAGGGATTCCTCGGGAAATATCTCACATTTCTCAAATAATGCAAGACTTTCTTAGGTGCATAGGCATCTTGTCCTCCTTGGCGCTTCACCACCTGGGCGCTATTCTCTCAACGTCTCTACCTTGCATGTGCCACTTGGCACTCTTGACCAACTGGGTGCTAGTGCCACTATTTGCTTTGACTCTGGCATCTCTTTGATAATGGCTACTTCTTTAGAGAAAATTAATGCTCTCTTATTACCTCCACAAACAACTACATGAACTGAAACACACTTTGACAACTATACGACAACTCCCCCGACTACTTGCCTTTCATCCTCGGATAACCAAAAAAACATAGGAGCATTAAAATAAAACTTTAAGATTGCTCCCCCTGAGGATGTGCTACCTGGAGTTGCTTAGTGCAATAGAGGAGTAGTCTCCTTCAGTCCAAGGAGACACGATTTCCTTTCTTCTTTCTTTCTCCACTCTGGTTTGATTACAGTTTTGGGCTCTTGTTTTGACTTTTCTTTTTCAGTAGCTTGTGCATGTTTTTCGAGAAATTTTCTATTTTGTCTCATTCCATTTGGTTGAAATTTTCTTCCTGAAATTGATTTGATGCAAATGTACTTCGACAATTTCTTGCAGTGTGCCCAAAATTATGACAGTTATAACATTCTACTGCATAATCCATCAAAGGTGAAAAACCATTTCTCTTGGGTGGTTGTCTCTTGTGCATCCTTGATGGATGATTATTTTCCTTTCTTTGATGCACATGATTTCTTCCTTGTCTGTGTTGCATTCTTTGTGTCTGATGAAATCTACTGTCTTGCCTTAGATTAGATACAAAAGTTCTTGGACAAAACCTTGCTATGTGCCCATGACCATTACATTTAAAACATTGCACATGGTGTTCAACCGGAATAACAGATGTATTTCTACCAGCATAACTCTTTGATCTATTATTCAATCCACAATAAATTGCCTTGTGACCATAATGGTTGCATCTAAAACAATAGCCATTAAAAGCATTATTATGAATAAAGTGAGAGTGATAGAACCTCTTTTGTTGTGGTTGCTTTGTTGTAGATCTCCTTTGAGATTTTCTTCCTTTTGAAGATTCAGCTTCAAGCTTTTCTTGCTTTGATCCTTCAGTAGTGGACTTCTTCTTCTCTACAGATTTAGAAGATGAAGGTTGTTCAGCTTCACATCCAAGACCAAGCTTACACATGGGGCTTCTTTGTTGCCTTATCATTTTATCTAGCAACTCTGTGCTCTTCTCAAATTTGAGATTTGTATTGGCCTCTTCTAGTTGTTTCCTCAATAAAACAATCTCCTCTTCTTGTTTGCAGCAAACAATCTCTTTCTCATTGATCTATGACCTGAGAGTTTCTTCAATCCTTTTGGACTCTTCTACTTGCAACTTTAGATCACTAAAAACTTTGTTAGATTCCTCTTCACATTTGCTACATACATCGACTTTATCATCCAGGTGTGACTTCAAGGCTTCTTCTATTTTCTTGGCTTTATGAATTTGTAAGAAGAGATCTTCAATCTTATCCCCATATTCTTCCAACTTCTTGGACAGTCTTTTGTTCTTTTTCCTTTCTATATTCAACTCTTCAAGTGCAGCGATCAACTCACCTTCTAGATCTACTTCAACCTCAAGGTTTTCATCACATACTTCAGAATTCACTCCTTCAATCTTTTCTAGTTCAATTTTCTCTTCCACAGGAACCGAAACTGACTGAGATGCCTTATTGGAGGAGGATCTATTCTTCTTACCCATTGCGTACTAATCCAAGATCAACCCTAGCTGATTTAGCCTAACAAGGGAAACTGGCTCTGATACCAATTGTTAGTCTCACAATGACACTGAGAGGGGGGGTGAATCGGTGTAGCTCTTTAAAACTTAAATCTTCAACTCTTAAAGCCAAAACAATGAAAACTTAAAACCAAATAAAGCAAATATAAAAAGAGAGCATCACACAACACAAGATGTACCGAGGTTCACCGATTTGGCTACTCCTCAAAAATTGACTGTTTGGACTCCCATCCAAATCCAGCCTTTGCAAAGCACCAACTTTACAATCAATTTACCAGCACCAAATGGAAGGAGCACCAACCCCTGATTTACCAGCACCAACTGGAAGGAGCACCAACCCCTGATTTATCTGCACCAATAGAAAGGAGCACCAACCCCTGATTTATCTGCACCAACAGAAAGGAGCACCAACCCTTGATTTACCAGCACCAACTGGAAGGAGCACCAACCCCTGATTCCAAGCACCAACTTGGACTTCAATTTGAAGCTAGAATATTGACATAAAAATGCCTTCACTTTTACAAGACCCTGACTGGTCTATTGCTTACTCAACATCTCCCATAATTCACAAAACACACATCCTTCTCACTCGCCTCTCGCTCTCCTCTCGCTCCTCTCACGCACTTCATCGAATAAATTCACCAATTAAATTCTCCGAGCAACACTCCTTTTATAACCATCCTTTCTCTTTGTAACTCCAGTTGTAACTCCTTATTTCATATTCTCATGCGCCACTTGTCAATTGTAACGCCTTCTTTATGTAACTCCTTTTGTATATATAGAGTAGGCATTTCGTCAAACATGTTTGTAGCACCCTAAAATTGGCGCAGTTAAAACCTTAGTAAAATATAAATGATAAAAATTTAAATTTTAACCCCAAAACCGCCCCAAAATTTCTTGTTACCCGCTTCCCTTATTTTGCACGCCATTTTTAGGATTTGTTTTGACCGTTGGACGATATCATCGCATATCAGATGAAATCATCCCCGATCTGATGAATTCGTCTGGAACAGAGTGTCTAGATGATTTTGTCCTAAAACTGAATGTTCATAATTAGCTTCTATTTCAACAACCTCTCCAACTTGGGCAGAAGCATGTCTGCGCAGTTGGAGATTTTCCCCGTTGGAGATCTCCCAGATTGGGATGATCTCCAACCTCCTAGCCTCCCCCTAATCCTATATAAACTAGGATTTTTCTAGTTTATCCCCCTGAACCCCCTAGCTGATGGATTTCCCTACATATTTAGTTCCTTATACACTAGAGCATCCTCGCACTACTGTCTGCATTCTGTATTTTGCATTTTCTTGTAGGAACTTTATTGTTTTTCAGTCGGATCAAGATCGGATCGTCGCAAGCGATTTCAGATTATTTCGGACAATCCTGTCGAGGAGCACAGACGATCTTGTACGATTGGAGGTGATCCTGACTGTAGTCCATATTGGGGGCAATTAGAGCCCAGAGTTTGCATTTTCTTAAACTGTTTCTGTATTTTCCCATTGTAATTCTGCATTATCTTAAGTTATTATGTTTATGCATCTTGGAGTTCACCTCATTTAGCATAACCACATGATAAAGTTAAAATCAAACATTAAATCTACTACATTTCTCTTGTTTGTTATTTGAATCCATTATTTAGGCACGTTTACTATTATTGCTATCATTCTCCTTTGCTTCTACAGTTGCATATTTGGTATTTTGTATCTATTTTTGTGATTGCAGGTTTATGACAAATTCGTTTGACGAATTCGTCAGATTTTAGATGATTCCATTTGATCTCAGATGACCGACTATGATTTGTGATGATTATGTGAAATATCAGATGATTACGTATGAGTTGAGACGATTTGGACTGCTACAAAACTCAGAATCTTCATCAGACATCCGGAATCAGGTATGTATTGTTCTAGTTAGCATATTCTTTGTGTTTAACATGCATTTCTATTTTCTGTATTCATCTAAATCTGTATTGGCATATAGAATAGTTTAGATTCATCTTGGCCAAACCTAGGAGTTGAATGATTAAAGTACAAAATAAACACATTAAACCCATTCCCAACCTAGGTGTGGAAACTGCCACTCAAAAGTTTCTTGGTGAACCCACCATCCATCGAAAATTCACCTTTATACTCCTCCCCCGAGAGGCGGGACCTTCAAAGGGCCTCTCAGTCCGAGGTATTGTCCCATCCTTCTCGCATCCCCCTTTCGGGTGTGGATCCTATAGCATGAGGGTAAGGATGCAAAAAATTTGGAGCGATACATTTTGGTGAACCCGACGTGAAAACTAAAAACCTTTTGAAAACAATCCAAAAAAAAAACAAAACATAAATGCATTTAGAATCAAAGATTGCATATCATATTTAGATGGTAGATTATAATAAAAGATGAGCTATCACCATTAATGTTGAGAATCAATTAGCATCTATAGAGGTTACTTTTGTGCTTAGAGTACCTCAAACAAATAGGGTTCAACCTTTGTGGGACGAACTTGATAGGATATTGGGTATCATTGGATCTAGGGCAACAAAACTTAGGCAAATTAAGAGGTTTGTCCTAGATAGAATCCTAGATCCTGATCAAGTGACCTTATATCATGAACTTCAGAGAGCTTGCCATAGGTGGTTAGCAGATAAAAGAGCCCATGTGTCTTCAGAGCTGTACACCTTTGAGGAATATCTTGAGAATGTAGTTGTAGTACATAAATTTCTATCTCATATAGAGGATCAAGAGGTTGTTTTTACGGATAGAAAAATATGGTATAGAGTTCCTAGAGCTGTGTTATATCGAGAGTATTGCCATGAAATTTATTTCTACCAGTCAGGGTATGAAACAGATAATATCACTATAGCACATTTTATCAAGTTCTTGAAAAATCATTTCCAATTTGAAGAGGAGCATTTCATGACTCCTGATGAACTTGATCCTATCAATGACATCTATAAACTATTTATAGAAAACTAAGCCATTCATTTATTATTGTTATTTCTTGCATTCAGTGTGTTGTTTGTTGCCTTTGTAAACATAAAAACAAAAATATATATATATATATATATATAAATAAAAAATAAAAACAAAACAAAGTCATAACAAAAATCAAAACATTTTACTTTTAGCATTATAGTAGGTATATAATTAAAATATATACCTCCCAAATTTGTTGCAAATATATTAATATATATATTTGCTAAAATCTAAATTTAGACATAATGACTAAACTCAGGAATGGAAAACAAACGGAAGTAGAAGAAGATTGGTTAAGAAAACCAAAAAATAACCCGGATGTCCTTCCTGAAGACCCAATTCAGGAAGAAGGAACCTTCGACCAACAAGAAGAAGAATTTGTTGTAGCAAATGAACAAAGAGAAATTGTTAGAGAGGAAGAATCCTCATCTCCTAAAATATCTCTAGAAGGAGCTGTTACTTTTGAGAACATGGAACATTTCTGGAAGTTCCTCCATAATAATATGGGCACTCTTAATAGAGCAATCCATATGGACAAAGATCAAATTAGTGACACTCAAGCAACCCTAGAAGACATATATCACACATGCACTAATCCTTTATCCTTTGTTGATCAAGAAAGTGATCAAGCTGGACCATCCAATTTGGATATGGCCGCTATAATTCAAAACATGCAACAACAACAAATTACCCAACCACATAGAGTGCTTGTTATCAAGCCTAGGGTTATTCCCACACAAAAGAAACCTTCATTCACTGCTCTATTTTGCCAAGCTATTGATCAATATACCTCAAATCAACAAAATCCTAAAACAAAACCAAATACCAATTTCCAACAATCTGGGATACAACATAATGCTACAACAAATCTTCTTCATAATACTCTTCCTACCAACCATTTACATAACAACAATATAGCATCTAATCCTTATGTCCCGCCTTCCTACACTCACAAATCCCATACTCATGTACCACCGAACCAATATGGTGGACAAACTGGTAATCTGGAAGCCATGGTGAAATAGTTAGCCTCCCGCATGGACCAAATAGATCCCTACCGTCCCTCGTACAATTATCGAGAGATGTGTAGTCAACCTCTAGATCCTATAGTTGTAGCACAACCATATCCTAAACACTTTCCCATGCCTGTCCTACCTATATATAAAGGAACTGAAGATCCCATAGAGCATCTTCGTATGTTTAGGATAGCATGTCATGATATATCACATGATGACTTGTTATTACTAAAGATGTTCCCAAAAATTTTAGGAGGGATGGCATTGGAGTGGTATTATCAATTGCCCACTCATTCTTTGAGAAATTTTGAAGAGACCATCGAGTCTTTTGTGCATCAATTTAGTGCCTATATTGAAAGGCATGTAACCATTAAATATTTGTACAACCTAAAACAAGACAAAGATGAGTGTTTTGTTGACTTCTTAGCTCGATGGAGGTAGTTGATAGGAAAATTACACTTTGTGTTACCTTATCGGGAAATGTTGGATATTTTTATCAATAATTTACAAGAACAACTATCCTATGAATTATCAACTGCTACCTTGACCACCTTCGATCAAGCTATAGACTTAGCCCAAAGAGTGGAAGATGCTCTCATTAGAAGAGGTCAGCTCAAAAAGAAAGATGATGAGAAAACATCCAAAAATCAATATAAAAATAAACAAGTTGTGGGTGATGGAGTCATTGATAGCAGAAACATTGCCAATGTTAATACTACAAAAACAACAGAGAAGTTCATATTGAAACCTCCTGATAAACCACCCCGAGAATTTACTAGGTTAAATCAACCTTTATCAACCATTCTCCCGCAATTACTAGCACGAGGATTGATCCAATTACCAACTATCCGGGAACTTGATCCAACTATACCCGGATACAGAGTTGATTTACATTGTGACTTCCATAGAGGACCTGGACATGCTACCAACTCTTGTAAAATGTTAAAACATAAAATACAATATTTAATTGATAACAATGAGATGGAGGTGCAAGCCTTTCAACCTAAACAAAATCCTCCTAATAATGCTCAAAAGAACATCCCTCAAAGTCAGAATCAGAATGCCAATCAATCATTGGACATATTTCAACATCCTTTACCAAAGCATGGTAAAGAGGTGGCTAATCAAATTGAACATCATAATGTTCCCCCTCCTACCCGATATGTAGGAGCCATTAGTGGGCATTTACCTATTCATGATTTAGAAATATTTGACACAACTTTATCCATGGTTACGACCAGACCTCTATATAATATTCGAACACCTGATCTTAGTGATGTAGAATATGATACTGAAAGTGACATGGAAATCACCTCAAATCAATCGAATAGTTCTGAAGATGAATCAGATCCTATTCAACCCATCACAAATTCTATGGTTTCGAAAGAACCATTTCCTAGAAGAGTCACTACTCGACCATCTTCTCATCAGTTACTTTCTAATGAACAAGCCATAAATGCTAGACCGAGACCAATTCATCATCCTCAAAATAATATTGTAGGTACCATCGGAGTCGTTACTCGACAACAGGCTCAAAACTCTCAACAGGATCAAACTCAGAATGATGGATCAGCTCCATTTGTTTTGAAAAATCCCAATAAAGGGAATCATGTGCCTAATGTTCAACCTAAGCCTCCTTATAATATTAATGAACAATTATCCAATACTACAACTAGAATTTCCCTTTTGGACCTTTTAAGATCTTCTCCTACCCATAGGGATGAATTAATGCTCACATTAAGCCAAATGATGGTACCACAAAATATTCAACCTGAAGCCATGTCCAATACTATCATAACTCGAGAAGTTGATTGTATTGACTTCCGAGATAGAGATATACCACAACATAGTTTACATAAGGATAACCCCTTATATATTACTGCCCTAATTGGGGATGTAGTCATTAAACGAGTCTTGATTGATAATGGTTCATCTTTAAACATATGCACTTTTGACTTCTACCAAATATTTGGCTTTAGAAGTGATGAAATGAAAAGAATTGATATGATCATAAAAGCCTTTAATGACGAAACACAAGAAACGTGTGGAGTTATTACTATTCCATTGCAAGTTGGTCCTAGAACCTTAGACACAACCGTGTTTATTGTACATTGCCCTGCATCATACAATATACTCTTGGGTCGCCCTTGGATCAATGCAATGCGAGTTGTTCCCTCAACTTTACATCAGTGTGTTAAATTCGAATTTAAAAATCAGTTGGTTACCATTCATGGTGACCCTAGACCCTTTGATATGTGTGCTTTGGCAGAACCGGTTGGAGTTCAATTTTGCCCTACTCTGTCATCCACACATCCTAATTCTCATCAACCATCTAAACATGTGAAACACTCACCCATAACATCATCTACTTTTCCCCCATCAACTACACCTCTACATATAGCTCAACCATCTTCCGAACAAACCACATTAGGACCTCAAAAGGATCCTAAACCCACAACCAATGCTTCTTGTTTTACTCCTATAACTTCCATACCTTTAGATCCTTCCATCGACATCTCTACAACATCTACGCCTATCAAAGACATGATTTCTGCATCCAAAAACATAGGAAATGATCCTTCTACCTCTTACGCTCTTACTGATGAGCTCTTACCCAATTTATCTAAAATTCTTATATCAGAAAAAACAAACACTGCCATGCAAGATGCCCTTATTTTAAATAAACTCCCACCCTCTCCTCATACCTTGGGCCTCCCATAGCCTATGGGAAGTATTTACCAAGTCGGGAGTTGTGCTTTTATTTATAAGGGATATGACTGGGGAAGAATACCTAGAAACATCAAGACACATTGTGATGGATATGCTAGATGCTATTTTGCTAATGAGTATATTAAAGCTAAACCTATAATGCTTAAATTGGGCTATAAAGGGAAAGGTTTGGGACCTTCCCAAAATGGTATGAAAGAACCTTTTGAGGTTGAACCATGGCATGCCCGATGTGGTTTGGGCCTATTTCCTAGTAAAGGTCAACCCTTCCCATTTGAGGAGGATGACCATCTTACATGTTACCAAGATTATCTGGATAAACAAGATTCTTTGCATTTAAAGAATAATCCCTTTACCTGTAATATGCTATCCATCGCCTACCCTGAGATGATTGTTGAATCCGACGATGAGTTGGAAGGGGATATCTTCCATGATGTCTCCATTGATGAATTGTTACATAACGGATTTTATTTTGATGGCTCTATACCTAGTATAGCCCAGCTTGAGGCCTCGACTCCTCAAGACGAATTATCCAAGCTAACCTTGGAAGAATTACAAGAATTGGGTGTTTCACCCACCCCACCTAATTTTGAGAGATATTTACATATGGAAGTTGAAAACGTTATAAAAATTAACATTGGAACCAAAGATAACCCTCACATAATCAACATTGGATCAGAATTAAGTCAAGAAAAACAAGATAAATACATTTCATTTCTTAAAGACTATGAAGATGTCTTTGCTTGGACATATGAAGATATGCCAGGTTTGGACCCTTCTGTAGTTATGCATCATCTAGTAGTCCATCCGGATGCTAAACTTGTTAAACAGAAACTTAGAAAAATGCATCCTAAAGTGGCCTTACTAGTCAAAGGAGAACTAGAAAAACTGTTGAAGGTTATTTTTATACAAGCCATTGATTATGCTGAATGGATCTCAAATGTAGTTCCAGTAACTAAGAAAGAAGCTACCAAAGTTAGGGTTTGTACTGACTTTAGAGATATTAATGTTGCATGCCCTAAAGATGATTTTCCTCTTCCCAACATGGATCAAATCATTGATTTTACTGTTGGGAGCAGAATGATATCCTTAATGGATGGATTCTCTGGTTATAATCAGATCAGGATAGCTCCTGAAGATCAGGCTAAGACAACATTTATTACCCCTTAGGGAACCTTTTGTTGGACAGTGATGCCATTCGGTTTAAATAATGTAGGTGCAACATATCAACGAGCCATGACTTATATCTTTCATGATATGATGCATGATATTCTACATGATTATGTAGATGATATTATAGCTCGTTCCATCAAAGAATATGATCATTTAAATTACTTGAGAAAAGTATTTGATCGATTAAGGGAGTATCTTATCCGATTGAATCCAGCCAAATGTATATTCAAAGTTAAGTCCGATAAATTATTGGGGGTTATCATTTCTTTACGTGGCATTGAAATTGACCCTCTCAAGATCGTGGCTATCACTAATATGCCCACACCCACAAATATATATGAATTATGAAGTTTACAAGGTAAGCTTCAATCTATTTGTCGCTTTATTGATAAGTTGGCAGACAAAATCGGACCCTTTCTTAAGCTTCTTAAGAAAGATGTCTCTTTTCATTGGGACGACGAATGCTAGGAAGCATTTGACCTCCTTAAACAATATCTCCTTAAACCACTAGTACTTTCACCACCTAGATCTGATCGTCCATTTATTTTGTACATTTCTGCTTTCGATTTTGCCTTAGGAGCTATGTTAGCTCAACTTGACGATGAGAAGAAATAACGTGCTAATTATTACATTAGCAGAACCTTAATCAGTTATGAAACTCACTATACCATATTAGAGAAGTTATGTCTAGCAGTCGTATTTTCTACACAAAAACTACGACATTATATGCTCAGTCATAAAACGTATGTTATTGCCCAATTCGACCCTTTGCGATATCTCATGAGTCGACCGTACTTATCTGGTCGCACAGCCAAGTGGGTTCTTGCACTAAGTGAGTTTTAACTCATGTTTATAGGACAGAAGTCTATTAAGGGTCAAATCATAGCATATCAATTAGCTGCTGCACCCTTAGAATCTACCCATCCCCTCATCATTGAGTTTCTTGATGAATTCCTTCAATTAGAGGCAGACCATCCTAAACAATGGTCCCTATACTTTGACAGAGCTCGATGCATGAGTGGGGCTAGTGCGGGTATTATTTTAATATCTCCACAAAAATAGCTTATACCTCTGTCCTTTAAATTAACGTTTGCTTGCACCAATAATATTGTTGAATATGAGGCTCTAATCCTTGGATTACGAGCTGCTTTGGCCCTAAAAATAAAAAATTTATTAGTTTTTGGTGATTCTCAACTTGTCATAAATCAAATCAATGATGTTTATTAGACCAGAGATGATAAATTACGCCCATATAAAACATATATTTTGCAATTATTATCTTTATTTGATCAAGTTACTTTGGAAGCTATTCCTCGAACTAGCAATCGTGTGGCTGATGCTATGGCTGCAGCTGCATCTCTTTTACCCTTGGAGTTAGATGATGAATATGCTACCATCATTATTCATCGACTTCAGGAACCCGCTTCAAGCAAATCATGCTTAGAACCTTTAGATGTGTTTCTAATCAACGAAACTACTCCTGAACCATGGTACACTGATATATTTAATTTTCTACAAAAAGGAACCTTCCTTGAAGGTTGTCATACTAACCAGCATAGGTTATTACGTAGACGAGCAATTCGCTTCATGATTAATGGTAATAAATTGTATAGGAGATCTTTTGAAGGCATCTTACTAAGATGTTTGAATCTAGATGAATCTAGATCAGCTTTGAGTGAAGCCCACGATGGATCTTGTGGAGGACATTTTAGTGGTAGCGCCATTGCTAAAAAACTCCTTCGGATAGGATATTTTTTGCCTACCATGGAGAATGATGCACATGATTATGTGAACCATTGCGACAAGTGCCAGAAACATGCTAACCTTGTCCATGCACCTGCAAAAGAACTGTAGGCTATTTCCTCTCCTTGGTTTTCAAAATGGGGCTTAGATATCATTGGAAAAATCAACCCTATGTCATTTGATGGACACAAATTCATCATAACCGCTATCGAGTATTTTACAAAATGGGGAAGCTATGCCTTTAGCTTCTTGTACAGGAACCCAAGTTTCCAAGTTTATCTTTAATCAAATTATTTGTATGTTCGAAATTCCTGCAAATATCATCTCAGATAATGGAACTTGTTTCAAAAATAAAGATGTCAAAAAATTATGTCAAAAGTATAAAATTCAACATCGTTGGTCCACTCCCTATTATCCTCAGGGTAATGGCCAAGCAGAAGCATCTAATAAAACATTAATCAAAATTCTCAAAATATTGGTCAATAAATCTGGTCGATATTGGCACATCCAATTATATCCTGCTTTGTGGGCCTATCGAACTAGTGTTCGCACCCCCACTGGAACTTCACCTTTCATTTTGGTTTATGGCACTGAAGCTATTTTTCCCTTTGAATTAGAAGTTCCTTCTTTGGATCTACTACTTCAAGATACTGAAGTAGGAGATGAATATCGTGCTAGCATATTTAGTCAGCTAGAAATCTTAGATGAAAAGTGCATCAATGCTTTGGAGCATTTTTGTGCCTACCAAAACAAGCTTAAGAGAGCATATCTCAAGAAAATTCATCATCGATCCTTTGAGACCGGTGACCTTGTTTTAAAAGAAAATAAAAAAAATACTAATGCAACTAAAGACCTTAAAGGTAAATTCGAGCCTAGCTGACTTGGACCGTATATTATTACTGCTAAATTTGGATCGGGAGCATACAAATTATCTACCTTAGATGGTAAAGAACTTAAAGAACCTATGAACATTATGCATCTCAAACGCTACTATGCATAAAATTTGGTCATTTCATCATTGTATATATATATTTTTGCATATTATTTCCTTTTAGTCACTTATATAAAAAGTTTCAAAAACAATCACATTGTATTTCTTTCAATTCATAACTTAAAATCAAAATACAAAAACATCAAAATCTTCAAAAACATATTTTATTTTCATACCTATCAATTCTTGAAGTGTTGTAGTTATATTTTCAATTATTGTGGATAAATTAGCATTTATTTGGAATCCCGCACTTTCACACTCACATGAATAAATATTTTGATTTTATTTGGTATAATTATTAATCTCTCTTATATCAAAGTCCACATTGGCATTAAATAAAGTTTTGAGCATAGAGAACTGATCTTTTTATTTACTTGAACCAAGTATATCTTTTCACATTAAAATGATTTCATTGCAAATTCGATATGATGCTACATAGTAGAAGTGGTTTCTTGAGCGAAAAGTTTCCCCTGCTATCCTATCATGCACATGGTCTAGAATCTTTGAGAATTGACAAAAGGACAAGCTCACCCCTGCCCGGAATAAAAATCCCTTGCTCTACAGCCAATCCGAGCAAGTATCCCTAGTATAGGAAGAAAAAGAAAAGTCAAAGAAAATGAGAAGAAGAAAAATATCATTTTGTACCATCGCAGCAATATTTCAGCATTATCTCAATTCCAAGCAAAAATACAAAAAAAAAAAAAATACAAAATTGGTGAATGAACAATACAATCGCACACACATTTGTATTTGAGAGATTTTGTATCATTATGATAAATCAAGATCGGTAATGAACTCACATTTGCACATGAGGATCCCTTATAAACCTACATTTGTCTTTGAGATAATTTAAAATATTTCTGTAATTCTTTTCGAAATAGTTTTATCCTCTTATTTCAGAATTTTTGTTTTGTATAGCAACAATTATATACATTGTTTCACAAAATCACAAAATTATTTCAAACATGTTCATATTATTATTTTTCTATTTATCAAAAGTCAAAAATTAATCATGCAATAAAACTCAAATATCCATTTCTTCCTTGGATTTCGCGATGATGGTATAAGTCTATACCTATAAGTCTATGCCTAGTGCAAACCATTGTTCTAATTTTATTTTCCCATTCATTTTAATAAAAACACATATGGTTTACATCATTATGTTACATAACTAAGCTTTAAAATGAACGCACACTTATCTTATTTCAGGTCATTATGTCAACATTCAATTTTGCAATGATGGTATAGTTCCTAGGACCTTATGCAAATTTTTTTATCACACTTAGGAATTTATGCCTAGCAAAAATCATATTTCTTTTTTATCTCATGCATAATATTTTTATGAAAATCTGAAAACAAATCATCACCATCATCATTTTCATCATCACAACATCAAGTCTTAAGACAGTCTCTTAAGCACTCTTTTACTTTTAACAATATTTCTATCCTGGGATTAGCTTGACGACCTAGTGAGCGGTGACTCCATGAAATGGTCTATAACAGCGACAATGTCCTTTGAAATCATTGTTAGAAGTCCTTTTTATTTTTTCAAATTACACCAAACCAACCAATTTATTTATATCAGATTATTTCATTTACAATTTTATGCCATGATATCAAAATATAATATTTCAAAATGACATAATTACATGAATATTCAATCACAAATCAAAGCATCATACATATACATAAGTCATATCATCAAAAACAAGACCATATATATATATCAAATTATGCACATCATATCAAAACTGGATTGGTATGCCACAATCTATACCCTGGCATACTCAATCCTCTCAAAAATCTATACAATCTCTGTGCATTCTATAGCCAGCTAGTCTCGAGAAGCCCTCAAGATCTCAACCTCATCTCCTCCCCCGCCATGACATGGAGGAGGTGGTCCCATAGCAGCACATGCTGTGCCTCAGGTCCTCATTATCGATCGTGAGGATTTCCTCGCTGATCCCATCTGGATTGGTTTCATAATGTTGGCTAGAAGCGGTACCCTCTAACCCTCTGGAGCTAGCTAAAAGTATACCCCCTTGTAGAATGTGGTCTGCATCATAGACAACACTAGCTCATCCCTGCTCACCCCTCTGATTTGTGCTCTGAGCCATGTAGTCTCATCCTATAGTGTCTATACCTGAGCCCTAAGATGAGTAGCCTCATACTACAGTGATTGCACATGAGCTCAAAGGTGGGCAACCTCAGCCTGGAGAGCCACCGTCTCACTGATCTCCACTACATTGACACCCTTGCCCTTATCAGGTGATGGTGGTCTCTCCCCCTACTACAAATGGAGTCTCTCCTCCCTTCGCCCTATCTCCCATGGCCTTTGTGGAGCCTAACCCATCCATTGGTGTCTCTCCTATGGGGACTGTCGCTGCTCTCTCCTACCATGACCCCGCGTTGCCTCAAAGGTAGCCTAGCACCACCTCCCCATCCATCACATAACCGTGTGCATAGGACCCTATGCCCTCATCATTTGAGGAGGGTATATGCCTATGTACTAGGCATCATAGCCATCTGCAACCCTCACATCATCACCATCCATTGGCTGGATGGGGGCATCATCTATGTCCTGACTCCAAAACTGCTACATTTCTGGAGCCCCGCTCAACGTAGTACTATCCTGAATAGTCTGGGAGTACTCATAGTCCCTGAGAGAAGATAACACCTATTGTAGACCGAACTATCATAGAATCTACATATAGCGATGGAGCTCTACCTCTCCCAAATCCATCCTTAGCTAACAAACCCGCCTGATGCGAGCTAGCTCCTGCCCATCCTCTGCCCACCTGGGATGCTCTCACCACGGCCTCCAGGTGATCTGGTCTAGGATGATGTCATCTAGCAACCTCTGTGACATCGGTAGATCTATCCACTGTTGTGACCCTCTTTGTAGCCACCAATAGTAAACCCGGGGCCTCTCCCAATCAACCCCTGTCCATGGGAGCCCTATCGACCTTCGCATCGCGATGTGCTCCCAGCACCAAATTTGTAGTAGTGATGTCAAGACCAGACATCGGCCTCCCTTGTATACGACCCCATGTAGGATCCTATACAAGCAACATAGTACAAAGCTACCCCATATAAATCTATAGTTGTGGTCTCTCATGTCACAGACCACATCTGACAAGAGCCAAGGTAATTTGCACCCACTCTGGCGGCACAACAACAAGCCACCTACTACTCCTGCCAAGACTCGAGTCAACCTAGATGCCCCAGGCATCTACCTCAGAGACTCGATGTTCACTCTACCCTTCTCCAAGGTGAAGCTCAGGTCTCCGGTTAGTCTCATCATCACCTGGCCCTGATTGGCCATAGGCATCATGAGTCATCCTTGTATGGGGATCCTCATGATCCTCCATACGTCCTCTAGTGTGGGAGCCATCTCCCCTATCGATAGCCAAAAGTAGGATGACCCCAGATACCATCTCTCTGCTAGGGCTGTCAAAATCCCTATGTTCGTTGGTACTTGTGGCATCTCTGCCACATGTTGTAGCCCGACCTGTGCTAGTCGGTCACGCTCTGCTTGGTCGAGAGCAGCCAAGTCGTCTCTCAGCCCGTCGTATTTCCATTTTTGGCTCTTTAGTAATCCCCTCTACAAAACAAACAATAAAACAACAAAAAATCATTAATCAACCAATCATTAACATAAAATTAAAAACATTTTAATCAAGCTTAATTTCTTAAAAGCGATGATATCGTCCACCATTGGATGATATTGTCCCAAATTGGGCAAAATCATCCTTTGTAGGATGAATTCATCTTTGATTTCACAACTTGGGGATCACCCCTTGTTGAACGGGATCGCCCCTAGTTCGTCGATTTCACCCTTCGATGAAATCAATGATATAGGGACGATTTCGATGAAATCGGGACGATTTTGACGAAATCGGGACGATTTTGATGAAATCAGGATGATTTTGATGAAATTGGGATGATTTCATCTCGACGTCGTCGACGGCCTAAAAATGACCACGATGCCCCAAATAGTCAAAATTCAAAACAAAAAATTGCACAAAGTAAAATCAAACCTAATCTACTAGGATTAGATCCTTACCCGTAGCCCGCGCCGGACCTTTGTCGCTCTGTGCACTGTCTCCACCATTGTTTCTCTCTGTAGAGCTCTGGAACAGTAAAAATGAATAATAAAAACAAAAAATGAATTAGGGTTTTCCCTATTTTTCTTAATTTTATTCAAAACCAACAACATTTTAATTTTTGCTTTTTCGCATTTTTACCTCAAACGTTCGATTTGGGCAAAAACACGGAGGGGGCACCATAGTAAGAAGTTGTATGATTTGACCAAGAATCATCGTCTAAAAAATTAAGTACATTTTTTCTTTCTCGTAAAACGGGAAAAACTCATCTTTAATAACCAATTAAATTCTCTGAGCAACACTCCTCTCGTGCACTTCATCGAATAAAATCACCAATTAAATTCTCTGAGCAACACTCCTTTTATAACCATCCTTTCTCTTTGTAACTCTAGTTGTAACTCCTTATTTCATATTCTCATGCGCAACTTGTCAATCGTAACGCCTTCTTTATGTAACTCCTTTTGTATATATAGAGTAGGCATTTCGTCAAACACGTTACTTGCTAATAATTGACACCATATTATCCTACCATGACTATTCGTCTTCTCGGTCATGACTGTTTGTCTTCTCCTTTCATGACTGTTCATTTTCTCTTTGCATATCTATTCTTTTTCTCTTTGCATGTCTGTTCATTTTCTATTTTAACGACTGTTCGTTTTCTCCTTCCACGAATGTTCATTTTCTATTTTAATGACTGTTCATTTTCTCCTTCCATGACTATTCATTTTATCCACATGGGCATGCATCCTTTTCTTTCCATGTGTAACTTCCATATTAAATGATTTCAAATCATTAAAGATTCCTTATGGGTCTACGTCACTCTAGTCTTCAGTTTCACCATCCTGGTATTCATGTCGCGATATCGCGACACTTTTGTTTCTCTGCCTGCCTGGCCTTTTCAAATCATGAAAATGCGACATGTCGTAGTATCGTGACACTTTTGCTTATCTGCCTTCCTGCCATTTTCAAGTCATGAAAATGCGACATGTCATGATATCGTGACACTTTTGCTTCTCTGCCTTCCTGCCCTTTTCAAGTCGCAAAAATGCGACATGTCACGATATCATGACACTTTTTCTTTCTCTCTCTTTCTCTTTGCATCGGACCACGAAAATGCTACATGTCACGATATCGCGACACTTTTTCCTTCTTGTCCTTTCTCTTCGCATCCGACCATGAAAATGCTACATGTCACGATATCGCGACACTTTTTCCTTCTTGTCCTTTCTCTTTGCTTAGGCCTGCAAAAATACATGTCATGATATTGTGACACTTTTTCTTCTTGCTCTTTTTCTTAACTTTGGCCCACGAAAATACATGTCGCGATATTGCGACACTTTTTCTCCTTGCTCTTTTTCTTAGCTTTGGCCCATGAAAATACAACATGTCGCGATATTGCGACACTTTTTCTCCTTGCATTTTCTCTTCTCTTTTGGCCATGAAAATGCAACATGTCGCGATATCGCGACACTTTTTCTCCTTGCATTTTCTCTTCTCTTTTGGCTGAGAAAATGCAACATGTCGCGATATTGTGACACTTTTTCCTCTTTGCATTTTCTCTTTCTTTTGACCATGAAAATGCAACATGTCACGATATCGCGACACTTTTTCTCCTTGCATTTTCTCTTCTCTTTTTGCCGTGAAAATACATCATGTCACGATATCGTGACACTTTTTCCTCTTTGCTTTTTCGCTTCTCTTTTGGATATGGGCCACTTCGGTCTTCTTGGACAACCTGTAACAACTTCACCCATACATCAAAAAAATCCTCATAAGAATTTAACATCACTGTACATACTCTAAATAACCTCTGAACTCCTATCCACTGCATTAACTGATCTATCTTACTGTGTTGACAACAATGAAAATACTGTCGCTGCACCTTGCTCAACATGGAGAGAGGAAGAACAAACAATCACTGCTAACATATATAGTAACCATGAAAATAAAGAAAACAAAATAGTGAGTGATTTTAATAGGATATTTTATATAACTAGAAATAAAATTCCCACTAACTTAAGACCAAATGATATCCAATACATTTTTTTATATAAAAATACCTTTCCAAGAGAATTAAACTATGAATTAAGACTGGAATAGGTAAATACTATAGATGTATGTATGGATAAATCCATATAAATTGAAATAAATATGTTAGATAGTGTAAAAATAAAACCATAATCTCTAGAGGTCATTCAACCTAATAGGAAACCTAAGAAAATAGGACTCAAATTACAAAAAAGAACCGAACAGGATCCTATGGAAAAACTAGACAATCAAATGATGGAAATGTTTAATACGATGAACAATATATTACCCAAGATAGAGAGAAATAAAGAAAGCAATGGTGTTTCTTCTCACCCTCAAGTTGATAGTTAACAAAATGAAAATAGTCCACCATTCAAGATAAATTTTAATAGAAACTAGGGTAACAACAATTCTAAATAAGGAAATAGAAATAGGAACAATGGAAATAATTGGAGGAAGAGAGAAGTTGAGAAATATCAAGACTCTATTCTAAATCCTATACCTTCTGCAAATCTCACAAAACAATTTCCTTATTACTATTTAGCCTGTGATGCTCCTCATAACCCATATTGTTGTGGAATATACCTAGCTATGCATAATATTGTAGACTTAGATGATAAATCTAAAGAAGACATCAGGATTAATGCATGCTAGACTCATGAGGATGAATCTAGAGAGAGGTTATTTGAAGAAAATATGTATTTTTATGCCTCAAATCATTGCCCTAAAATCCTAGTAACAAAAAACACGAAGATCTTACAAAGACCACAAGAAACTAGGTACAAAAAATAAAACAAGGGAAATTAATCCCAACATCTAAAGAAGTAGAAGAGCTAGAGGCAACTCATGCCTTAAATTTGAGAAAAAAAATTGTGCCTAATAGAACTGATAGAGCTACAACCAACAAAAACATAGGATAGTCTATTATCAATTAAAATTCACTTAAAGAAAAAATAGAAAAGAATCAAAACAAAACTATTCCTGAAACCATAGAAATAAACGAACAATTTTCCAAAGAGGAATGTCCAAAAACTCTTGATGTCAAGAAAATAGAATTTGATGCTAGATTTGAAATGAGAAAGCATAAATTTAGTATTACTTTCGATGAATTAATGAATATCTATAAATATAGAGAACGGGTTTGTAGATATTTTAGCTTGATTGAACA
Source organism: Wollemia nobilis (assembly GCA_028583015.1). Classification (NCBI taxonomy): domain Eukaryota; kingdom Viridiplantae; phylum Streptophyta; class Pinopsida; order Araucariales; family Araucariaceae; genus Wollemia; species Wollemia nobilis. The sequence continues at coordinate 4,945,384 of JAQPPZ010001870.1, forward strand.
AAAAGAAATATAGTCTTGTAATGCAGTCAAACCCGCCAATCATGAGACTCAAACACCCTCATCTATCAAACCATTCTATGTGTCCCTCAGATATAACTTAGATGAAGGAGAAAGGTATATCATACAAAATTGTATTCTAGATAGTGGTGCATCTAATAATATCATGCCTAAACAAATAGTAGACCATCTAGGACTAATTTGTACAAGGGAGTCTCCACCTATGTTAGTAATGAACAATAGGTAGATACCTTGCATAGGAATAATCACTAGCCTGCTAGTTTATCTAGATCAATATCCCAAAAATGGTATAGTAATGGATTTTTTAGTAGTAGATATGGATCATTTCTTCTCATTACTTTTGAACAGTCACTGGGTAAAACATTTGGGTGGTTCTATACAATTAGATTGGTCTTATGCCACAATCCCTATTTCAGGAAAAGAAAATGTAATTCTTAGGAGAGAACCTTTTAACAAATACTCAGTGGAATTTATAAGACCAGAAAATACCATGGTTAATTTGGTAATGGGAGTATATTCAATCTGTAATAATCCATTCTTAGTAGAAGTCCCTAATGTAAAAGACATGAACCCTAAAACTAGAGAACTAGTGGATGTAGAATCTACTAGAGTTCTAATCCAGGAAATGTGGACCATGTCCTTTGATGGGACAAAGTCTCAAACAGGATTAGGTGCTAGTGTAAATTTAACAGATATTAAGGGTAACTATCTAGGAATCCCTTATAGATTAGAGTTTCCATGCACCAAAAACGTAGCTGAGTATGAGGTCTTATTGCTAGGACTAAAAAAAGCAAAATAATTAGGCATACATTTCCTAACTATTATAGGTGATGCAAATTTATTATCCAACAAGTCAAAGGTAAGTATCAAACCAAAAATCCCAGATTAAAACAATACAAAGCTGCAGTATTGAATGAAATTGATAATTTTTTGGTATTCAGTATTTCTTACATTCCTAGAGGATAGAACCACATTGTAGATTTATCGGTAATTAATGCTTCAAGTGCAGATTATCCTGAGATTGACAGAGAATATATATTTTCCACTATTTCTATCTACAAACATTTTTTACTCAACATAGTCTATCTGCAAATGTTTTAGGATGATGTAGATATTAGAGATTTCATAACCCTCTAGAACCATTATACTGATGTTATATGTGAAGAGGAGGATGAATAAAAGTTGAAAAATATAATTGGCAAACCTGTAGAAATAATTCAACTTTAAATGAATAGAATACTAAAGGGGTTAGTTTCTTTAGAAATCCTATTTAATGAATTTTACAAGGCATATAAATCACTCTTACAAGAAACAAAAGTTGATGACATAAACATTGGAACAAAAGAGGAGCATAGATTGGTTAAAATTGATAAATCTTTGCCAAAATAAGAAAACAAACAATACATCAACTTTCTTAAGGAAAATAAATATTCCTTTGCTTGGAGTTATGAAGATTTAAAGACATTCAAAACTGATTTCATGACTCATATCATCCCCCTCAAAGAGGATGCAAAACAATTCAGGCAAAGTAGTAGAGGAAATTCAACCTCACTTTGCATCCAGTCATGCAAAAAGAAGTTCAAAAACTATTAGATGCAAAAATAGTAAGAAAAGTAAGATTTTCTTCTTGGATAGCAAATTTAGTACCGGTAAGGAATAAAAATGGAGAAATTAGACTTTGTGTTGACTTAAAAGCATACTATTTTTGCAATCCTTTCCCAAAAGGATGATGAAAATAATGAAATACCCATAGCATTCATGAGCACAGTACTTAAAGGAGCTCAACTAAGATTCAAAATGATTGAAAAACAATCTTATGTTGTGATACAATTACTTGAATATTTTAAAGGTATTTTTGGATCAAACAAAGTTATATGTTGTATTTCATTTATTACTATAAAAGATATTTTCACCCAACCAAAACCTATAGGTATTTCTGCTAGGTGGATGGTCAAGTTACTACAATATGATGTAGAAATTAAAGCTGTAAAAATTATTTCATCTTGTATACCTGGTATTGTAGATATTTATGTTGGAGTGCTAACCCAAAAATATGCCAAAGGAGAACATCCAGTGTTCCTTTTGAGCCATACTTTCAATGACTACCAAAAAAACTACAATTTCATAGAAAAGCAAGTGTGTAAAATCATGAAGGCTTTAAAGAAGTTCAAAAACTACTTGTTGTAAAGTAAAACCATAGTCTACGTGGTCCATGTAGATGTTAGAAACTTCATCATACAAGGATAATTGGGTGATAAAATATTTGGATGGATTACTAAAATTTAAGAGTATGATGTAGAGATTCACACTACTAAACTAGTAAAAGGAAATGTGTTATATCAATAGTTAATTGCTTTAGTAGAACAAGGTTATAACATGTGTATTAATGGTGACACAAAAAATGCACTTGGGACAGGGTAACATGTAGAAATGCTTGATTTGGTAGATGAATTGATCAAATATTTTTGGACAAGGAGATGTCCTGAAGTATTGAATGCATCATAAAGAAGAAGGTATAGGATTCAAGCTCTACAATATGTCTTATTACTAGAAGGCCTATATAGGAAGAATTTTGATGGTGTCCTTCACTGCATAAAACTAGAAGAAAAGGAGAAAGTATTGATATAATTTTATTTAGGTCTATCTAGTGGGCATTATTTAGGTTAGACTACTATCACTAAAATACTCAGGATAGGATACTATTGGCCAACAATTTTTTTGGATTCGGTCAAAGTGGTTCGATCTTGCAAAAAATATCAAAGGTCAATTGGGAGAAACATAAATGCGTCACTTCAATAATGGGGGTTAGACTTCATTATATTCATTAATACAAATATATAAATGGGTCATAAATACATCCTAACGACCATTGATTATTTTACTAGATGGACAAAAGTAGTTGCTACAAAAGTAGCCAGTCAAGATATACTAATATAGTTCATCAAAAAGTTGATAACCAGGTTTGGTATCCCGAATGTATTAGTAAGTGATAATGGTACTCTTTTCATAGGAGCAATGTTCATCAACTTTACTAAAATATATGGCATATATCTTAAGACATCCTCTAATTATTATCCATAAGGGAATGGATTGGTTGAATCAAAAAATAAGAATATTTTTAAATATTATTAAAATAACCATTGGAGAGAACAAAAGAAGTTTGCATTTATTGTTAGATCAGACACTTTGGGAAAATAGAATTATAGTGAAGAAGTTGCTAAAATCCTCTTCTTATTCATTGGTCTATGGCAAGGAAGTCATTCTCCTGCTACACATTGAGTTACCATATGTTAAACTGATAATTCAAGCATAACTCCCTGACATGAAAGTGGTGGAGGCATGAATGGCACAATTGTTGTTATTAAAAGAACAAAGGGAAAAAATCATACTCCAATTTCCAAATCCACTCAACCACAACCAAGATATGGTTTGATAAGAAGCTGAGACCTCAATTTTTTTAAAATCGGTGATCTCATCCTCAAATGGAAGGAAGACAAATAAAACCATGCAACCATGACAAATTTTATTTATTTTAGTCAGGGCCATATCAAATCACCGCTAAAAGAGAATTCAATGTGTTTGAACTAATAGATAAGAGTGGTCATATTTTGCTAATATCAGTAAATGACCACTACCTAAAGCACTTCATGTGAAGTGTCATCAATCCCCTTGTACCCTATGTATATAGATAAGTGTGTAAATAAATTGAGCCATGGAAATTTTAAATTTAAATAAGTTGATTGGCTAAAACTAGAGATAACTGACTCTAATTTTGATGTGTCACATAATCATTGGCCAAAATCCATGACAACAAGGAAATTAACTAACATGTGAAGATATTCACACGATCCTAAGGCAATGAAAAGTGCACATTTCAAAAAAATCAAATACTGAACTACAAATACCACAATTACTACTTAATGGTAATAATGACGTTTTGCATGCATAACAATTAAGCAAAAATAAGCTTCGTAGGAAATATTTGTAGAGAAATACAAACTACACTTGAATTGATTCTAAGTGTAGAATTGCAAAACAGAGTAGAAATTTGCAAAAAAAATATTGAAACCCACTCATTTTTACAAAATTAAAAATGGCAAGGAATGCAAGAGTAGCCAACAACAAGGCCTAAAAGGCTCTCCAGGATCAAACCTATTGAATCATGGATATTGAATTAACATAAAAGAGTCCAGAACAACAAATAGCCAAAGGTATTTTTGCTAGTAGCCCAAATGCTTTTTCTTATCACTCTTTCCTATCTTGTTATATTCATAAACCCACACACCCCTACCCAAAGTTAATCCTTGCAATTTCAAAGCATTATAATGTTCAATTAGAGATAGTTAAATATGACAATGGAAAAGTTATTTTCCACTTCATGCAAAATAGTATTAGGGATACCTTCATTGTAGGAGCTAAGCCTAGAGTTACTCCCAAGCCCTTTAACATTCAGACCCAAAGAAAAAATTATGAGTCCAAGAAAGACACTAAGAAGGACAAGTTTTCAAAAAATGGCTTCATTCCCAACTTCATCCTCCCCCGACCGAGGATAAACTCCCAAAGATCCCATTGAAAATTATAAATTTCAAATAACACGAGCTATACTCCATGATAACTATTATTTTTTGCCTTCCTTCTAACAAAGAAGTGTATGACTATCATATAGCTATGGCCTAAACTATGTCTAATCATTGTTTCTATGATGAGTCCCACTCTGATCAGTTAGACGCTCCCCTATTTTTTGACTGGATCTAGTACTTATGTGACAAAATACATGAACTAACTCAACTGCAATTATCTCCACATGATACTTTTTATTGATGTTTGTATCTTGTGTGGATGTTTCTCTATTATAAAAAGGGTACTATGTCATGGGTGGGTTTTAATAGAGTTTACAACAAAGGGAATAATATATTGATGGTGGAATGGACCAATTTACTATAAAAATATGAGTCCTACTACCATTTTAATAGAGAATTTTTGGGGCCTGCTTTGAAAATAGTTTTGGGAGAACTTTCCTATATTTTTACTCAAGCTAAAACCCTGTTACAGACCCATCATACAAAATAAGAGGATTTGTTCTTTCTCTTAGAAGTGATAATAATCAATATTTATGGCTTTATAGGTAAACATTTTTAATTTCCATACTTTTTTATCGAAAGAATTTTTACAATGGAGTTGTAGACACGAAAAATTGACCCATTAAAATGAGTCATTTTTCTCTTAGATACTTAGAAAGCCACTCACACTTGCTAAGGATAAATTTGAGCCCCTTTTCCCCTTTTGCTTTGTCTCTTTTCCTATATTTACCAATTTCATGCTCAGTCCTTACGAGATAAGTTCATGGCCACCAACGAGGGGTAGCCTCCATCAGGCCATTTGTAAGCATACATCCTTATAGGGTTCCACTCCATATCTTTTATCTCCTTTCACTTAGCTTATGTATGTTTGATCACATTGATACCTTGTGACCTATGCTAATTCAATTAGCATATTCTAGGCACTCTTTGTTGTCTTTTTTTGACCTTATTTATTTTTACTTTTCTCTCTTTCTATTTTTCTTTTGTTTGTTTCCTTTTCCTTTTCTTCCATCTCCTTATTTTTCCCTTATTTTCTCTTTTTCCCTTATTTTCTCTTTTTCCTCCCTTTTTTCTCTCTCCTCTTTTGTTTTTATTCTTTTTCTCTTTTTATTTATTTTCCTCTACTTGCTTTTTTGTTATTTTGAGTTTCCTTAGGAATTTTGCATTCCTTCTGAAACTCGAGAGAGTTCTCTAGCCTTAGAGGAATTAATGCCTTGTTTTGCATACAAAAATCCAAAGTGTTTGAAATGACACCAGTTTTGCACCGTCCCTCCATCCAAACTAGCCACTCCTTTTGTGTTCATAATTTTTCTCCCATAAGTGTCTACATCTTTATTTTATGCATTTATTAAACCATAAACGCATCAAAGAGGAGTAAAAATGTAGAAATGGAAAATTGACCAATCAAAATGAGTCATTTTTCCTTAGATCCTTAAGAAGCCACTCAAACTTGCTAATGGTAAATTTAAGCCTCTTTTCCCCTTCTACTTTATCCCTTTTTTCTAGCTTTACCAAATTCATGCTCGGTCCCACCTTATGGGACACATATTTGGATTTCTAAATTTACACCCTATATAGATAGGGTGTGAATTTGACTTTCTTAAGGTGTTTTCTCTCAAAACCCTTGTCCTACATTGGCTCTATGTGATGTTGGCCCTTGCCTGTAGTTAGCTTTTGTTTTCTCATATTTTGAAAACCTCCAAACTTATTATAAATAGGAGGATTGGATCTCCTTTTTGCAATGAGTTAATCAATGGATTTTAGCATCCTCTAATTTTATGATTTTGCTCTCAACCATTTTCAAGTGCTCTTTCACTGTTGGAAATCTCTATCGCTATTTTCGTGCTTCTCGGGATTAGTTGATATTGGTGAACAAGAGGAGGAGCCTTGATTATAAGATAGGTCTACCATTTTGGTCAACTAATCAAGTTATTTCTTACATTATTAGTCATTTGCAACTATTTTCTCTATTTTGCATCACATTTTTTGGTATTTTGTAAGACAAAAAGTGCTCTAAACCAAATTCACATTGTATTCATACATGGTATAAATTTGGAAATCTAGATTCATGTCTGCCCCTTACGAGGCATGAATTTAGTCAACTAGGGTTTGGGGGTAAGCTTTTTCTTTCAAAACCCTAGTTTGAATTTTGCATACTTCCTTTTTCTCATGCTCATTTTGTTTGCACTTTATTTTGTTATTTCATATCTGTTACATCTTGCTTTGTTTATTCCAAAGGTTAACAATCATTTATTTTTTGAATTGTTAGATAAAAGGACCAAGGGGGATTTATTTTTACACATCCAAGCTCAATCATATAGCGGCCTAAGAAGGCCCCCAAACACTGATCAATTTTCCAAGGGTTTTGAAGTTGTTTTATAGGTTTTGAAGTTGTTGGATATTTTGGGTATAAATTTGGCTAGGATCAACCACCGGATCAAGTAAGTGCTTTGATAATTATTTTAGGTTGTTTATGAAGTATCTTTGTTCATTTTTATTCATTTTTGTTTTAGATTTAGATAATAAATAAAAAGAACAATATTTGGCTTTGTTTCTAGGCATCAATAAAGAAAAAAATGTTGTTTTACATTATAGGATAATTTTATTTGTACATTCTCTTGAATTATTTTTGAAAAAGGAAAAAGTTGCTTATTTACAAAATTAGGGTTTTAGCTCTCATTGAAATCAAAAATCATTCTAGGATAGTTTATGTTTACTTGCATCACTATTTGACCTACATTGTTCTTTTATTTTTCATAGCTTAGATCTTAGTAAGGCCAAACATAGGTGTTTGTCAATAAACACATCAAATATTTCAATCCCAGACTTGGAGTGAGTTCTAAAACCATTCTTGGTTAATCCTTTGATCCCCTAATCCCCCAAGTGTATAGGAATCAACACACCCCCACAATCACCTTGGATCCTAATGGATCCAACCAAGAATCGTACATGGTAGGGAAGTTTCCCCCCTCTATAGGAGTATTATAGATAAACTAATTTCATCAACATCACATATGGCTCAAGAATTAATAAGAAGAGCACCTATGAAAACCTGCTCATATATGGCCCAATCACTATAAATATTAAGGTGCAAGAAGGGGAGTTATGTCACAAATTACAAGGATTAAAACTATGAGCTATACCACAAAGGTGTAGGTATGACCCTATGAATAATTTTTATGAGAAATTAATCTTAATAAAAATAAGCAAGCTGACTAAATTCAAGAAAACAAATAGACTTGAGATAGATCATTTGAGGAATAATCGTGAAATAATGAGCTTAAATGGAATATCAATAAATTTCTAAATTTACCTCCATGGAGGGATTGGTATGAATAAGAAGATAACTATGATCCTAAAAAGAATCCAGATCATGTATTAATGGATAAAAATTCAGCCTCTCTCATGAAGAATACCAGATGGGATGCACCCAAAGTTGTAGAATGGTGGATATTCCAAGTTGAGAAAAAACTACTAAATCTAAATTCTCTATCTTGATGACAATGAGTTTTCACATAAGTATGATGAAAATATGGATACATAGAACACCAAGAATAAGGAAGAAAAATTTACAACCTCTATGGGATAGAATAAAGAAGCTAAGGATAGAGAGCCAAGAACAAGAGAAGTGACTGTCACTAAGCAAGTTGTTCCTAAAGAGAACGTAGATAAAGTAAAAGTATAAGTTTTCAAATAAATTCAAACTATTTATGATGCTACAAAAGTTCTAAAGTAGTAATATATTGAAAAATAAAATCCTTAGTTAGAGCCACATGTTGAGGTCTTTATCCTAATAGAATTACAGTAGCAATTCTATCCCAAAGGCTCTCAAATCATAAGAAAAATGGGATATATAGGAGTAATCTTAGGGAAGACATCTACAAGCTTGAAATAAATTATTCAAGTGTAGGAAAGGCCTATAATGTTAGCCTTGGGTGCACCTTTACCAAGCTCCCTGACCCCAAAAACAAAAGGTAAAAGAATTAGGAAGTTTGCTTTAGAAATCTGTACCAGATCACCACTTAAGTTTATGCTAAGCCAAGGAGAGCATAAAGATACTTCAGGGTAAGAGACGTCAAATGAAAGTATGCAAAAATATAGCCAACCCATCAATAATGAAGAGGCACTTAAAGAGAATATACAGTCTAAAGTGCAAAAAGTATCCAAGACTAGAGAGGTTTCCTCCACCCCTCACAAAGTAGCAGAAAAAATAAAATTTGATTCATATAAATAACTATGATAAGGAGATAATAAGAGGTATAATATCCAATAAACACCACCAAAAAATGAAGAGATGATAATAAAATTAGTGGTGGAATGGTCCTTGGTATAAGAGATAGGTATAAACATTTCCAATCCTTCTACTTCTTTCCTTCTTCATTTTTCCCCAATGTAACTTCTTCCCTTTCTTTATTACTGCAAACTTCCACATTGGGAGTAAATGTTCATAATGTCCTTGTGATAAAAGTTTCACCCATCATCACATCCACCATACTTATCCAAAATCCTACAATCATCACTTCTTAGCCCATTCAAGAAGGTTATCCATATCCCTTCCCTCTTGTGTGACCATTCCTCACCATTTTGCATTCACTCGATCATACAACCATAATCACTATCAATAAACTCATAAAAATAGGTCGCAACACTTAATACTGGTTGATATGGAAGACACCCAAGCGAGCTAGAATATTTTGCCTTTCTAGATAAATGATAGTAATAGATCCCACCATATATCAGGAGATGAGGGTTATAGCCACACCAAAAGTGAGGAAGCTAGAGGTAGAAATGACACCAGATGATTATCATGTAGAATATAAAATGGTGGGCATTGCTTAGCTACCGCTAGAAGAATCTCTACTGAATTCCCAAGCGCATGTGGGTACTATCTACCTATAAGGAGATATGTTGAGGGATGGATATTTGTATCTAGAAGAAAAGGTTAAAGAGCTATATAAAAAAATAAAGGAAGAGTATAATGTGAGGAAATATCTACACCTTGAAGTCCAAAAGTGTAGGAATAAGTTCATAGAAATGGAAAAAGCTAAAGAATGGGCTCAAAAGGTTTGAGAGCTAAACAAAGCCTTGACATAATAAATCCAGGGGTTGTAGCAATAGTTATAGGCTAAAAATGAAAATACCAAGGCTTCTTATTTATCGAGGGAGACTCAAACAAATGAGAAGAAATATCTAGGAAGATATCTTTGAAAATTCTATCAAATCTCATGAAGTCATGGATTACATTGACTTCTATGAGCAAGTAATAAGAGAAGCAAGAGAGGATTTTCAACAAACACAAACTAAAACTAGAAGTATGCTTGAACAAGTAGATATTTTTATGAAGATATCAAAAATAATGTTTGAGCCTGTAGTTAGGGCCATCCACAATGAGCATTGGAACACAACCAAAAGCCTCTCCAAAATTGTGATTGAAAAACACAAATGAATCCAAGAAGAGATGGAGGTGATAGAAAGGCTACACAATAGAATTAATAATATCATGGAGTCTATGAAGGAAACACAAGAACTAGGATTTGTAGGCTTTTGGGATGAAATTATGCAACTCAAAAACTTAGAGGATTTCTAGGCTCAAGTAGATCTAGCAACTAAAGATAAATCAAAGATAGATAGATGGAAAGAAACCATGGAAGAAGCCCAAGTACTTGAGTTTTTGAGTAGGCATCCCTGCTACAAACAAAAATTTAAGAAATAGCTAGAAGATACCAATATCCATATTATGAAAAGGTATATCAGTTAAAGAAGAAACATGAACGAGTCTATGTAGATCAAGAATCCTCCATAAGACATATGGATAGGAATTTGATGCTTGAAAAAGCAAAGTAGATATTTAATGGAGAAGAAGAAGAACAAGAAGAGTAAGGGAATAATGAGATGGATATTCCATATGAATAAATAGGTCCAAATCCTCCAAATGACCAAGAAACACCTAGAGAGCTAGTAGAAGTGCAAAAGAAAGTAGCAGTTGATGAAACAACACCTCCACCACAATAAGGGTAAAAGGACAAAAAATATATGTTAAGATAACAACATGCCATTTGTATGCTCATAAAAAGTAAAATACACTTTCTCTCATTCACTTTCACATCATCTCATATCTCATTGACACATCATTCACATTTTTTTCCTATAGAAAATCACTTTGCCACCTTATTCCATGTTTCACAAACAAACCACTCTCATTTCAAAATACCACTCACATTCCATTCCATTATTACATGGACTCCATGCTCAATGGAAGTAGGCCTTCTAATTTCTAATTCCCACAAGAAAAAATTCCATATGAGGCACCAAACATGTGGGTCAAATTTTGACCACATTAGCACAAGCAAAGAAATCACCTAAAAAATGTGCTAAGTGCTAGAGGACAAGTCTAGTGCATATCTAGGATGCTCCAAAACCATGATTGTATTAGCATCCACATCATCACAGAGCGTCATCCCTACGAGAATGGGCAAAATAGGCATCAAGGTTCAAAATACTTGAAACTACACCAAAGTTGAATGTGATGTTAGCAAGTCGAGACAAGAACACGAGATCATAAGAAAAGAATAAAATTATAAAGAGGCTATGATCAAGACCATGATATATCAAAATTGGGTAATTCAAGGCCATAACATTTGCTAAAAGATAAATCATCCAAGATAATGCAAGTCAATGATAAAAAATGCTTGAGTCCATGATGTTGGAGATCGTGCAAGACCCTGTGATGATGTCAACATTCACAAGATTACATCTGATATCACATCAAAATACAAAAAGTGACTAAGACTAGGATACGAACAAATAAATCTAAAATGTGCTCAAACCCTCTCAATTTGATGACATCATCATCCTCCAATGAAAGCCCAATATCGCATCTCTGAAGAAGATAATGTACAAGTAAAAATGTGCCTAAATATGAAACTACCCAAAACCATGATTTTAATTCAAATTTTTGTATGAGCAAACAAAGAGTCTGTTTTCAAGAATATTTTAGCTAGACATCATTTTTAGACCTACAATCGCCATGGTGCTTGCTAGTTAATTCTAGCTAAAGATAACTAAGCTTGAAAATTATGGCTCCAATAATGCAACCACTTTTAGAAGATGGTAGATCAGTGGGATAAATTAAAAAAGTATACCCAAGATAAAATTTAAGGCTACCACCTTAGCATTTCTAGTTTATTGCCAGACTATCATCCAAATGACCATACAACTATATTTCGACCAATAAAATTTGAAATTGTAAACTATAAATATAAGCAAAGACCTAATTACAAGGGCCAACTCTATAGTCCTTACTTGGTATTGCAATGTAATTGCTACTGATCAATAAAGTGATAGTTTTTTGATCTCCATTACTATGTGTTTGTAATTTTTATCTGTATGTTTTTCCCTAAGTTATTTATGTTACACTTAATTTTTAGTGTATTATTTTAAAGTAATTTTACTCTTTAGATTACCTATTGTATTGCTAACAATTGAAGTCCTTGGAATAATTAGAGCCTTTTACATTTTTTTAAGTCATTTTTGTTACATTCAACACTTAGTTTATTTTTTTAAAGCGAACTTTAGTTGCCTATTGGATTGTTAATTGCTTGAATCCTTAGAATGATTAAAGTGGATGTAATGAGTTGAATGAACCTATAATCATAATTGATAATGGTTGATCTATTAAGTGTCATGTAATTGGATAGATAGTGAATTACTTTATAAGATCCAATGTTGTTACACTATACCTCAACCATATTTTAAACCTTTTGTCTTACCTTTACTCCTTCCTCACCCTTACTCTTTTCTTATTCCTTTTTTGAAAAACAAGTATTTCAAAGGAGTCGACCTTCTTCGAAGGTTGAAACATAGAGCAATCTTATTTCATCCAATTTCTATACTTTGGCTAAAATCAATGGGTGCAATGCCTTTCCATAGCAATGACATATTTTAGTCCAACAATTCCTCTCATTCTATTGTATTTATAAATGGTCTTAGAATTCCTTGAAGACTTATCATAGCCCTTGGAACCTTGGGTCTTTGTCTCTTAGGTTTGAAATCCTTTGCATTAGTGTGTACTTGAGACGTACCACCATAATGTCCCATTGCTACCTAAAAATGAACTAGAAGAGAAATCATTTGATCAAGAGATAGAAGTTTTTTGGTTTTTTCAAGTATATATGAACCATGAGATTCATCTAAAAGTGAGGAGAGAGATTAGAAAATATTATTTGATGCATTTTGAATCATATTTATTTTTTATCCAAAATATTAAATATTTTTCTTATTACCTTGAATATCACAATATAGTCCTCAATGTTATTAAACATAGCCAATTTATGAGAAGAAATCTCTAGTTCCAAGTGACTGACTTCAATTTTCTTCATTTTTCCAAATAACTCATGAAATCTTGTCATACCTTGATAAGTTCTTTCTCTTCATTGATATGGAAAAGCAATTCTAGTTCAATAAACAAGGAGAATAGATGAAGAGATTCTTATTGCATATGCTATTGACTTTTATCATTAAGGACACTACTTTATCCTCTTGAAAGATGCACCATATATTCTTACTTTGTAATGAAACAATCATTTGAGTTGATCATATGCAATAATTTTTTCCATTGATGCAAGTAACATAATATTAAGGATCCATCTTACATAATTTAACTCCCCACACTATATTGGGTCCTTGAACTATGTAACCAATGTGAAAATATTAAAAAATCATGCAATTTAAAAATGAGCTCAAATGCTTTTGTATGGAAAATTTTTGGCCTCTAGAAGTTTTGCGCTAATGGACCTCAAAAATAATTTTAAAAAACCTCCAAAACTTAGAAAACTAGTATCCAATTGTAATTTTCCACTTAGCACCTATTGATTTGCTAATGACTAATACTTATTTAGTGCCATATTTTCACCATTCAATTGTTGTGAACTTGAAACCTGATTAGTTCTAATTGGATGAAGATGTTAGAAATATTGAGGAACAATATTCTATTAGAAGAAATAGCTATGCAAATACATCACAAGTATGAAGTGAAGCTCAAATACTGATTGATTATTCCATGGGATCAACTTTGTATAAATAACAAAGTTGATCAATGTGAGTCGTTGGATTACAACAACTCAACAAATCTGAACTAGTCTAAACTGAGAGTTCACCTGACTCAATGGAAGAGTGGTAACTCAAGTAAGACTATCCTAGTAGAACTTAAGAGAACAAATATTTATTCTAACACCCCCCTTAAGTGATACTAGGGGTGAATGTATCAATAGGAGATGAGTCCCGACAACAAGGCTTGATGAGGTACTCATTTACAAATAATTCTTATAGAAGAAGAAGAAGAAGAGGCATGTCTTCGGATGGCGAAGATTGTCCTCTATTAATACCAAAAAAAATAAATGAGTCCCGACATATGGCCTTGTTGGGTACTCATGTACAATGTACTTATATATAGGAGAGATGGTGAAAAAACCACTTGGGAAAAAACCATCTTCCAAGAAGAAAAAAGAACAATAAGAAGAAGAGAGAGGTGAAAACCTCTTGCGCCCTTCTAATGCATTTGTTTAACCCCAAGTTTCTCTCGCAACTGAATGTAACACGAAGAAGGAAAGGATTTGGTGAAGATATCTACAATTTAATTTTCTGTGGGAATGTACTCCAAGTTTAGATCCCCTTGTTGAATATGCTATCGAATGAAGTGCATGTGAATCTCAATGTGCTTGGTGCGTTGATGTTCAACTAGATTATGGGCAATATGAATTGTGCTCTGATTGTCACACCAAAGGGTAATAGGTTGGTTATGGAAAAAACCAAATTCCCTTAGTATATGACGAAGCCAAAGAGCTTCTTGACTAGCTAAAACTGTTGCCCTGTATTCTACCTTTGTGGATGATAAAGCTATTACCTATTATTTTTTGCATGACCAAGCAATAGGTGAAGAACCAAGACAAAAAACATAGCTAGAGGTGGAACATCTATCTTCAACTGAACCTACCCAATCAGAATCTGTGTAACCATTTATATCCAATGATCCTCCTTCATATAAGAGCCCAAAGTGAGTAGTTCCTTGCAAGTAGTGGAGGATTCTCTTTGTTGCTTGCCAATGGCTGAAATGAGGCTGATGTGAGAATCTAGATATCAATCCAACAACATATGAAATATCTGGTCGAGTATGAGTGAGGTATAATAGACTTCCTACAAGTTGTCTATAGAGAGTAGCATCACATAGAGGGGATTTGTAGGAAGTACTTAGAGTGACTCCAGACTGAAAAGGTGTTGAAGAAGGCTTGCAATCAGTCATCTTAAACCACTGAAGAAGGTCTAGAGTATATTTCTATTGACATAAAGAAATTCTTGCATATGTTTGAGTTATCTAAAACCCAAGGAAGTAATGGGCTAAACCTAGATCAACCATCTCAAATTTCTTGAAAAGGGAGTCTTTGATAGTTTGGATGTGAGAAATGGCACTACCAGTGAGTAGTAGATCATCAACATAGAGAAAAAGTATGGTGATGTGTTTTTCATCCTTCCAAATGTAGACTGTTGCATCAGACTCACAATGAGAAAACCCTGAGGATAGAAGGAACGAGTCCATTTTTTCATATCAAGCTCTAGGAGCTTGTTTGAGACCATAGAGAGATTTCCTTAGTCTACAAACAAGGGAGGAGTCTTGAATAAATCCAGTAGGTTGTTCCATGAATATTTCCTCCTTTAAGTCACCATGCAAGAAAGCACTTTTAACATCCATTTGAAAAACTGGCCATTTTTGGGAAGCAACAAGTGCAAGAACCAGCCTAACAGAATCCATTTTTGCAACTGGTGCAAAGGTTTTAGAATAATCAATGCCTTCAATTTGTGAAAAACCTTTAGCTACCAAGCGAGCTTTGTGTTTGTCAATTTCTCCATCAGGTCCATATTTAGTTTTGTAAATCCATTTACAATGAACTAATTTCCTTCCTTTAGGTAGAGGGACTAGATCCCAAGTTTTATTTTTGATTAAGGAGGAAAATTCATTCTCCATGGCATCATCCCATTCTTTTATACCAGTAGCTTCCTTGAAGGATTGAGGATCTATGGAGATGGACTGACAAACAAGGCCAGAACCCATGGAGTTGCTTATTCTGGTGGATGGAAGATTTAGGATGTAAGGAGTGGCCTCTTGAACTATGGTGCGGGCCCATTTTGGCATTGTGGAAGGGGTAATGGGTGTTGCAGGACTTTGAGTTGGAGTTTGAATTATAGGGTCCTCATTTTGGTCATTTATTTCAAGGATGGGATCTTCATTATATTGAGGCTCAAATATTGGAGATGGCTCAAGAGAATTAATGTTGGAAGATGAAGATTGAGTATCTTTATGAGGGAATGTTTCATCAAATTGAACATTTCTGTGAAAAAAGACCTCATGAGTTGTGGGATCAAGGAGCTTGTAGGCTTTCATTTCCTCACAATAACCAACAAATATGAGTTGCTTGCTCTTTTTGTCTAGAGCCTTCCTCTTTTTCTTTGGGATATGTGCCCAAGCAGTACATCCAAAAACCTTGAAAAAAGAGACATCAAGTTTTGAGCCAGTCCATGCTTCTTCAAGAGTCAAATGGCCAAGAGCTTTATGAGGTGTGTGGTTTTGAATATAATTTGCACAGTTAATAGCTTCAACCCAAAAAATTGTTGGAAGATCTCTTGAGTGGAGCATACAGTTTGCCATTTCTTTCAAAGATCTATTTTTCCTTTCTGCAATGCCATTTTGTTGTGGATTATGGGAGACTGAATGTTGATGAATTATGCCATGAGTTGATAGAAATATGGAGAACTCATTACTGAAGTATTCCCCCCATTATCTGTACAAATTTGCTTGATTTTGCAAGTGGCTTGATTTTCAACTAAGGCCTTGAAGATTTTGAAGTGGGATAGCACATCACTTTTGTATTTTAGAAAGTAGACCCATGTTCTTCTTGAAAAATCATCAATGAAGGTTAAGGCATATTTTTCTCCTTTGAAAGAAGGCTTTGGGAAGACCATCAAGTCACTATGGATTAACTCTAGAGGGGATGAGGCCTTTTGAGAACTACTTGGGTTAAAGGGATCTTGATGTTGTTTTCCAAGAGCACATCTAGGACATACTCCATCAATAGAAGAGACTTTTGGTAACCCTGTTACCATTTCATGAGTATTCAACTCTTTTAGATAGTTATAGTTGAGATGACCAAACCTTTCATGCCAAATTTTGCTTTCAGGATCTCCATGTGCAACAAAACAGGAGGCTCCATTTGAATTTTTGAATCCATTGAAGTGAAATAGGTGAGTGTTATGATCAATATCTCCTTTTTCTATGAGAGAGTGTGGTTCTTGAAATTCTCTTATTTCAACTCCTGTTGGTGAAAATAGAACTGTTTTACCCTTTGAAGAAGTACAAATTTGATAGATGGATAGGAGGTTTGTAGCTATATTTGGGACATACAAAACATTATTGATATACCCACCATCAATGGATATGTCACCTTTTCCTTTGACAGGGATAAAGGATGAGTCACCAACTTCTATGCTACAAGTTGGGCTTGAGGAGATTGAAGTGAATGACTCATGTGAAGAAGTCATATGATGAGTTGCCCCTGAATCTAGAACCCAGTACTTTGATGAAGTTTTTATATTTTTGCCTTGAAAATTTAAGGCTTTTCCTATCTGCTTCTTGATGTTTATTTTGTGATCCTTCATTGTTGCCTCTAGTTGTTGTAGTCTCTTCCAACATTTGTTCACAGAGTGTCCATCCTTTTTGCAATGTGTACAAGTTATAGGGCCTCTTTCTTTCTTTTTGAATTTTTCTTTAGAGGAGGTGGATGCTACTAATGCTTTTGAGGAAGAGGGAGAGATCTCATATTTTGCAAGTTTTATTTCCTCTCTAGTTAGCCTATCACAAAACTCCTCTAAATATGGCATTTTAAAACTTGTACCAAGTGCATATTTTGTAGATAAAAAAGTGGTAGAGAAAATTTGAAACACTCCATTTAACTTAGAAAGAATGAGATAGATGCATTCTTCTTCTATTTTATTCTTGCCACTGCCTTTCAATTGAGTTAGGACTTCTTTAAATTTGGTGAGAAAGTCAACAATATTGCTGAAGTCTTCAAGAGATAATGTTGTTAATTCTACCTCTAGCTGCATTGACCTTATTTGATCCACTTTACCAAACAAGTTCTTTAGTTTTTTCCAACTTTCAAATGGGGTTTTACATTCTGAAATGTGAAACCATAAGCTTTCATTTACATTTGTGCTTATAATACCCATTGTTTCATACATCTTCCCTTTATGAACAAATATCTCATATTCTTTTTCAAATTTAGGTTGTTTCTCTTCTAGCAAGTGTGTGAGCCCTTTTTGAGAAATGAGATTTAATATTTTTGGTTTCCATGTATGATAGTTATGAGGGGTGAGTGGGTCAATTGTATTCATTTTGTAAAAAGAATATTGTAGTGAACCAATTATTCCCCCCTTAACTGTAAGAAGCTTTAGAGAAGACAATGATGCACCTCCCCTCAATTAGAGTATTGTGGAGCAAGAATTCCTGTAGAAACAAGGCAGTAGAAGCCAGACCTCTATACCAAACTCCTCAATTTACCCACCCTTATGAGAGGGAAACTATAGACACCAAAACAACACCAATCCGATTATGTGACAACAAGCATTGATTGCATTGACACAAACAACCCCCAGGGCAGCCCCCAGAGGTTAAAAAGTGGTCCTAAACACTTCCAAAAGTAGTTTGGAAGGTCAAAGGTAAATTTGGCACCTTTTTGGCACCTTGATTTCTGCTCGTCCCACCCCGGGATGAATACAAACTGGCATTCGTCCCACCCAGGGACGAATAGCAGCATTCGCCCCAGGGTGAGGTGAATAGAAGGTTTTGTTGGCAATTTTGGGTACTTTGAGTACATTGCCTTTGCTCAAGTATAGTTGTTGTCATTGATGTCAAGGAGTTCTTGGAGCAATTTGTTTTTATGTCTAAGTATGTGTTTTGATGAAGGTTTCAGCTGGTCAGTAAGTCTCCAAGAAAATCAGAGTAGCCCAGTTGCAAAATATCCAAAAAAAATAAGTTAGAAAAAGTTTGCAGGCGGCTGGAAAAACTGTCGCTATTTCGTGACATGTTTTAGGAGAGAGAAAGTGTTGGCAAAACTGTCACGATTTCACGAAATGTTTTAGGAGAGAGAAAGTGCTGGCAAAACTATCGCAATTTCACGACATGTTTGAGGAGAGAGAAAGTGTTGGCAAAACTGTCGCAATTTCGTGACATGCTGGAAGGCAGAGACGAAGCAGGAAAAATTGTCGTGATTTCATGACATGTCGCATTTTTGCGACTCGGGAAGCACAGGAAGGTAGGGAAAGAAAAATGTCACGATTTCGTGACACATTGCTAGGAAAGTTGTTCGGACGAGCAAGTGTCACGATTTCGTGACATGTTGCAGGAGAGAGAGTTCGAAAGGAAAAGTGTCACGATTTCGCAACATGTTGCAGAAGAGGAAGTCTGCAGTGTTAACTGTCATGATTTCATGACAAGTTTGAAGAGAGAGAAAGTGATTCAAGAACTGTCATGATTTTGTGACATGCTACAAAAGACAAAGTGAGGACTGTTGCGATTTCGTGACATGATGCAAAGTTCCAGTTGAGGACTGTCGCGATTTCACGACATGCTAAAAAGCTTGAAGTGAGAACTGTCACGATTTCATGACTTGCAGCAAAGAGAAGAGCCTGAAAGGAGAAGCGTCACGATTTTGTGACAGGCAGTGGAGAAAGCGTACGAAAGCCAAAAGTGTCACGATTTTGCGATAGGCAGTGGAGAAAGCGTTTGAAAGCTAGGAGCGTTGCGATTTCGTGACAGGCTTCAAAGAAGTTGTACGGATGCAGAAAGTGTCATAATTTTGTGACAGGTTGAGTTGGCAACGTGCAGTTGCTGAAAGTGTCACAATTTTGTGACAAAAGTGAGATGACGTCAGCAAAATTCATAAGTGTCACGATTTCATGACAGAAGCTGAGAGGAAGGCCATGAAGACTAAAGTGTCACGATTTCATGATAGAAGTGTGATGACGTCAGCAAGAGGCAAAGGTGTCACGATTTCATTACAGAAGCTGAGAGGAAGGGCATGAAGATAGAAGGGTCAAGATTTTGCGACAGAAGAGAAGATGACATCAGCAAAGACAAGAAGTGTCACAATTTCATGACATAAGCGGTAAGGAGGTTGACAAATGTAGTAGTGTCATGATTTCATGACAACAAGCATAGAAGGTGTACGATAGGCAAAGATGTCATGATATCATGACATGTTGTAGTTTCGTACTAGAAGCTATATGGAGGCAGTGAAGTCGACAGAGTTAAATTTGGGCCGACGCAGCACAGGGTTTTGTAGCCGACGTGATCAAAGGGTAAAATAGTCGACTAAGATCAAGGTTCTAATATTGAGATTGTGTATAAAAGGAGGACTGTTTGAAGAGTTTTATCGATCATCCAAGTGTGTGTTCGAAGAGTGGCGTTCATAGATTTAGTGCGATAGTAAGGTTCGATCATCGAAAAAGTAGAGTGCGAAGATCAATTGCAGTATAAGAGTGCATTTCGTTGAATCATCTAAGTGTAGGAGACTGTAAGGACACAGAGTGCATGAAGTCGATACTGCTGTGTTTGCACAGTTTATGCGAAGACTGTGCTGCTGTATGTGCGAAGACTGTGCTGTTGTGTTTTTGCAAAAGAGTATAAGTTGATCAAGTGCTACTGTGTTTGCACAGACTGTGAAAAGTTGGTTTCAACCAAGTGCAAATGTAACAGAAAAGAAAAGAGGAAGAGGACAGATTTGTGCTAGACCTAAGGACTGTGTTTTGGTGCAGATAAGAGGACCATTTTTGCGGTGACAGAGTTGAGGATAGAGATCTCCAGCCAGAGCAGGGAAGATAGGTGTCTTCTATGGAAAGAGTTCCACTTGCTAAGGGCATAGGAGATAGAGGTATTCTAGAGGATCACCAACCAAAGCAAAATTAGGGGAAGGTGTCTCCTTTGAGCTGAGGCTCATAAACATTGTATTCGGAAAGGATTCCCAGAGGACTTTGATACAACTTTTAGAAGAAAATTTTTATTCGTGGAGTAGCCCACCTTGGGTGAACCACATAAATTGTTGTGTCACTTTGTGGATTATATTTTGTGCATTATTTTACTGCTATTATTACTGCTATATTTATTCTGCATGTTATTGATTTGAAAGCTACTTTGAAAGAAAAAGTTAAAAGTGGTCTTATACTGTTCACCCCCCCTCAGTATAAGCTTGTGTTCTTCAATTGGTATCAGAGCGGGTTCCTTCGGAAAGGTTTTACAGCTATAAGGAATAACTGGTTAAGAACACAATGGATTTCTCAGGTGGCAATGTAGCACCTATTCTTGATGGATCAAATTTCGGTCTATGGAGTGCAAGAATGAAAGTCTATCTAATGGCTCTTGGTAATGAGGTATGGGAAGTTATTGAAGATGGGTACACCATTCCTGCAAATGGTCCTTATACTAAAGAAGACAGGCTCCTACATCACAATAACTCAAAAGCCATGAATGCAATCCTAAAGGGTTTACAGAAGGCTGATCTTACCAAAGTTATTCACTGCAGGACAACTAGTGAAATGTGGAAACAACTGTAGGTTGTTCATACAGGTGATGCAAATGTCCAAAAGGCCAAGTTGAGACACTTCAAAGGTATTTTTGAACAGCTCAAGATGAATGATGATGAAAATATTAGTGACTACATGCTCCGTATGGATGAAGTTGTTAATTCTATGAAAGACTTAGGTCTTGAACTTGCTGAAAATGATGTGTGTGATAAGATTTTAATATCTCTTCCTAGTAGATTTAGTGAAAAGATTTTTGCTATTGAGGAAGCTAAAGATTTAGATAAGTTGAAAAAGGATGAGCTCCATAGTATTCTTACAACATTTGAGCTGAGAAATCAAATGAAAGTTGATGTCAAGAAAGAGGCAGCTTTCAAAGCTACCAAGAAATCAAAGGGCAAACAGATTCAAGAGAGTGATGAATCTTCTAGTGATGAAGAGGCATATTACAGCAAGAAAGGTAAGTTCTCTAGAAAACACAAAAGCAAGAAAAACATAAGATGTTTCAACTGTGGAAAGTTTGGTCATTATGCTACTGACTGTACTGTTTCCAAGAATGAAAGTGATGAAGATGTATAGGATGTTAAGAGCAAGGATTCTGAAAAACATAGGTATTACAGAAATAACAAAGATGAGCATAGCAATCAAGGAAAGAGGCATTCACACAAGAATAAGAAAAGCTTCTATCTAGACAAAGCAAGTAAGTGTTCTAGCAGTAATAGTGAAAGTTCTTCTAGTGATGATGAAAATGAGATGCTGTTCATTTCAAAAAAAGAGGAAGAACCAAAACATAAATTTATTGTCATGAAATTTTTTAGATGTGGAAATTTTGGGCACCTTGAGGATGATTGCACAAGTAATGAATTGGTTACTAGTATGTATGAGGATGCTTCAGAAAATGACAAAGAAGATGCTTGTATGGTTTTTGAAAATGGTAGCACCTCTAGTGATAAGAAATCTGAAAAAGGCCTTGAGATTTCAAAATGCAATCAAATAGAGGTTCTTGAATGTGAACTTACTAATGCTCTTAGTGTTTTGAAAAAGGAAAGGAAGAAGAATGCTAGACTCAAGGATAATTTAGATGAATGTTGTATGGAGAGAGATGAACTCATATAAATTCTTGACATCTCTAGGGCTAAGACTCAAGAACTAAAAAATGAGTTAGAATATAAGGTGCTTGAGTATAATGAGTTGGAACAGAAAATGGCTTCTCTAGAAGTAGAAACTAAAGAGTACAAAGATAAGCTATACAAGTTTCAAGACAGCTCCAAAATGGTTAAGTCTCTAATCAAAATTCAAAGAAATCCAACAGATAAAACAGGTCTCGGTTTTGTTGAGCCACACAAGAAACAGGTTGGGGAATCTAGCAAGAGATTTCAAAAAGAAGAAAGTTCTGATGAAGGAAGTACTTAAGATCATGAGTCCGTGAGTGATGAATGCACAGAAACAGAAAATAGATTTCTGAATGTGAAGCAAAAATTTTTGGGACCCAAGAGATCGATTAAAAGAATGTTTCACGACAGATGTTTTGTGTGTTACAGGTTTGGACACATGGCTGCACATTGCATGTCTCAAATGAAGAAGGTTAACAATAATTTCAGAAGTGGTAATTTCTTCCAAGGGTATTGTTACTCTTGCAATCAATTCGGGCATAAAGCAATTTTTTGCAAAGCAAATATTAGGAATTGGGTTAGTCAGAATAGGCGGATTCAAAGAACATCCATGCCTGAAAGAAATAATATTGTTACTTGCTATAAGTGCAACAATGCAGGTCACACAGTCAAACAGTGCAGAGCTAATCTTCTAAGGTACAGGAACAGGAACAGTGGTATAAACAGGTCCAAGGATCAAGGTGTGGACAAGAAAAAAGATGAGAACAAGAACAAGAAAAGTGCCAAGAACAAAAACATTGACATAGAGCTCAAGAAAAGGCCCGACAAAGAAATTGTAGACACTAATGATGATGAGTGTCTAATGGGAGTTTCACTCCCAACCCTATTTTAAATCACCTCATTAGGAGGTGGGGGAGGGACTAAGCTAAGAGACTCATTCTTAGTCCCAAGCCCCAAAGGTGACCCTTTGCCATTGATGACAAAGGGGGAGAGATATAAGTAAGGGGGAGAGCTTCAAGTGAAGAGGAAAGCTTCAAGTCAGGGGGAGCAAAACTTCAAAGAAAGATTCTTAGTTGTCATCTCAGATTAATTTCAGTTTTGGCTCTTTAAGATGTGTTGCTAGTAAAGGTTTGCCATCAATGACAAAGGGGGAGATTGTTGGCAATTTTGGGTACTTTGAGTACATTGCCTTTGCTCAAGTATAGTTTTTGTCATTGATGTCAAGGAGTTCTTGGAGCAATTTGTTTTTATGTCTAAGTATGTGTTTTGATGAAGGTTTCAGTTGGTCAGTAAGTCTCCAAGAAAATCAGAGTAGCCCAGTTGCAAAAGATCCAGAAAAAGATAAGTTAGAAAAAGTTTGCAGGCAATTGGAAAAACTGTCACGATTTCATGACATGTTTCAGGAGAGAGAAAGCGCTGGCAAAACTGTCATGATTTCGTGACATGTTTTAGGAGAGAGAAAGCACTGGAAAAACTACAATGATTTCATGACATGTTTGAGGAGAGAGAAAGTTCTGGCAAAATTGTCACGATTTCACGACATTCTGGAAGGCAGAGACGAAGCAGACAAAACTATCGTGATTTTGTGACATGTCGCATTTTTGTGACTTGGGAAGCGCAAGAAGGCAGAGAAAGAAAAGTGTCACGATTTCGTGACACATTGCTAGGAAAGTTGTTCGGACGAGCAAGTGTCGCGATTTCGCGACATGTTGCAGGAGAGAGAGTCCAAAAGGAAAAGTGTCATGATTTCACGACATGTTGTAGAAGAGGAAGTCTGCAGTGTTAACTATCATGATTTCACGACAAGTTTGAAGAGAGAGAAAGTGATTCAGGAACTGTCATGATTTTGTGACATGCTGCAAAAGACAAAGTGAGGACTGTTGCGATTTCGGGACATGATGCAAAGTTCTAGTTGAGGACTATCGCAATTTCATGACATGCTAAAAAGCTCGAAGTGAGAACTGTCATGATTTTGTGACTTGCAGCAAAGAGAAGATCCTAAAAGGAGAAGCATCACGATTTTATGACAGGCAGTGGAGAAAGTGTATGGAAGCCAAAAGTGTTGCGATTTTGCGACAGGCAATGGAGAAAGCGTTCGAAAGCCAGGAGCGTCACGATTTCGTGACAGGCTTCAAAGAAGTTGTACGGATGTAGAAAGTGTCACGATTTCATGACAGGTTGAGTTGGCAGCGTGCAGTTGCCAAAAGTGTCATGATTTCGTGACAGAAGTGAGATGACATCAGCAAAATTCATAAGTGTCATGATTTCATGATAGAAGCTGAGAGGAAGGCCATGAAGACTAAAGTGTCATGATTTCATGACAGAAGTGTGATGACGTCAACAAGAGGCAAAGGTGTCATGATTTCATGATAGAAGCTGAGAGGAATGGTATGAAGACAATATTTCATGACAGAAGATAAGATGACGTCAGCAAAGACAGAAAGTGTCACGATTTTGCGACATAAGCGGTAAGGAGGTCGACAAAGGTAGTAGTGTCACAATTTTGCGATAGCAAGCATAGAAGGTGTACGACAGGAAAATATGTTGTGATATCGTGACATGTAGTTTCACACCAGAAGCTACAGGGAGGCAGTGAAGTTGACAGAGTTAAATCTGGGCCGATGCAGCGTAGGGTTTTACAGCCAACGTGATCAAAGGGTAAAACAGCTGACTAAGATCAAGGTTATAATCTTGAGATTATGTGTATAAAATGAGGGTTGTTTGAAAATTTTTATCAATCATCCAAGTGTGCGTTCAAAGAGTGGCGTTCGTAGATTTAGTGCGATAGTAAGGTTCGATCATCAAAAAAGTAGAGTGCGAATATCAATTGCAGTATAAGAGTGCATTTCATTGAATAGTCTAAGTGTAGGAGACTGTAAGGACATAGAGTGCATGAAGTCGATACTGCTATGTTTGCACAGTTTATGCGAAGACTATGCTACTGTATGTGCGAATACTGTGTTGCTATGTTTTTGCAGAAGAGTATAAGTTGATCAAGTGCTACTGTGTTTGCACAGACTGTGAAAAGTTGGTTTCGACCAAGTGCAACTGTAACAGAAAAGAAAAGAGGAAGAGGACAGATTTATGCTAGACCGAAGGACTATGTTTTGGTGTAGATAAGAGGACCAGTTTTGTGGTGATAGAGTTGAGGACAGATATCTCTAGCAAGAGCAGGGAAGACAGGTGTCTTCTGTGGAAAGAGTTCCACTTGCTAAGGGCATAGGAGATAGAGGTCTTCTAGAGGATCACCAGCCAAAGCAAAATTAGGGAAAGGTGTCTCCTTTGAGCTGAGGCTCATAAAAATTGTATTCAAGAAGGATTCCCAGAGGAATTTGATACAAATTTTAGAAGAAAATTTTTATCCGTGGAGTAGCCCACCTTGGGTGAACCACGTAAATTGTTGTGTCACTTTGTGGATTATATTTTGTGCATTATTTTACTGCTATTATTACTGCTATCTTTATTCTGCATGTTATTGATTTGAAAGCTACTTTGAAAGAAAAAGTTAAAAGTGGTCTTATACTATTCACCCCCCCCTCAGTATAAGCTTGTGTTCTTCAGGTTTGACTGGCAAAAAAAGTCAAACCTCGGCAACTCCGCCAGTTAACTGAGGCTTCAGGCCATGCAATTGCGAGGAATAGCTTTTATTCAAGAAGAGAGACTTCAGTCATGCATGTCTTTATTTTAGAGACCTCATGCAAGGAGATTCTAAATCGGGGAACTAGCTTTTCTCTGAAAATAGGACAGTTAACTCAAGTGGCGCCCTCGCATGCGCAATTTAAACAAGGAGACCCTAAGGTCTATAAATTGGGGAGTTTTCCCACCCAAAAGAGGATATAGAAGGAGCATTTGAGCAATGAAGTGCTGCCAATTTACATACCTACTTGCGATTTGTGCCTTCACATCCTTAATCTCTCATTCGAAAGGGAGGTTATTGGGTGACTATTGGAAGCACGAATCCCGACCCAAAACCCAATTTTTGGCCACAATATTCCACAAAATTTGTCTGACAACACCCTATAAGGAGTTTTGGACCCATCCCAAGTGGATTGGTGCTGAAACAATGTCCCAAACGGTGGGCGTCCTGCCCCCGAGCGCTCCCCAAACTGTCATAGTCCTATTCGCCCCACCCCGGGATGATTAGAAATATGTGATATATTTCTCTAGTTTTTCTTTTGCATTTTATTCTAGATATGTTAAATAGGTTACAGTTCAAATTTCATTTCATTTTGAGCAATTTTGACCAGGTTTTTGTCATTTCCCGCCTTTACTAACTTGCAGATGGCACCAGCAAAATATGGGTGATAGAGGTAAAATTGGAGAAATATGACCTTCTGGGTCTTCCCAAAACACCCCCAATTAGCTAACCCCAAGTTTTCAGGTCATTTGGAGCTTCCGAGATAGGACATTGAAGAGGGTGCTTTTTGACAAGTTATTGCAGGTCTATTCGTCCCACCCTGGAGCGAATACAAATCTGTGAGGAATTTCTAGACTATTCTTTTTGCAATGGCTTCCTGATAACATATTTATGCTTTTGTTAAAATTTCAGGTCGATCTGAGGTCATTTGATCATCGTTTTAATATTTTCATGCATATACTGACATTAGGCCTTGGGAAATACATGTTTTATTCTGCCCGTAGGTGCTACTAATATTTTCTGTTTCCTTGAACGCAGGTCTTTGACATCATAGAAGTAGGAAGGAGTCAAAAATCATATACACAAGTGGTGGTGATGTTTTGGTCCGCCCATCTTATATGTGGGCACGCGGAAGAAGGATTGTTGTTTATAGATGCGATAAGAAACTTATTTGACGCTCCTATTCCCTAAAAAGGAAGGAGACGTATTGTAACACAACTCTGAAAAGCATATCAATAAAAAGGGCCATATTTTATATTGCTTTTATCTTGTGTCAATTCGTCTATGCTCTTTCTTTTATGCACTTTGCAATACATAGGCTATAAGCGTTAAGTTTGATTTTATAAGCATCATATTGGGCACTTTCCTTTTTGTTTCCGTATCCTCGTGCTTTCAATGGCGATCACGGTGGGACCTGTGTCCCTTGATTTTTAAGATTAAATTTCTGATTAAAGTTGCTTGTTTTGTTGCTTACAGGTACCAAGTTTTCAAACGCTAGACTGTTTCAAGCAGAAATTCAGAGACATCCGATTTAGGCAGAGAAGAGGTAGGGGTTTTAAACACCCTTTGTCAATTTTCTGTTTTCTATTTTCTGTTCTCTAATTTTTGCTTGCATAGGAGAGTTTAAATGCTTGCTTGTTTCAATTTTGCAATTTAAAAAGAACCCCACACACCACGTGGTAATTTAAACCAAGGAGTTGGTCGTAAAACCCCAACCCTTGAGCAAGACCAACGGTGGATTTCATCATCACCTTGGCTTGAGATATTGCATCCATAACCCCGATCGTGACTATTGCTAGACGTAAATCCTGATGAAAGCTGACCAAGTGTAGCTTGGGGTGATTCCCAGCACATGAGGATAAGTCTTCTATGGTAGGTGTCATAAACAGAGCGATTCCCCTTCCGTACCGCCTATGTTCCACGTATCATCTGCTCTCACGTACCTATAGTCTCCCTCACGTAAGGGCGGGTATATAGAGAGGTTGGTATATCGGTCCGACAATGGTATATTGAAGGGGCGACCATTTTGGGAGTCATAAGAGCCTTCATAATTGCATTTAAATGGTTTTCACAAAAAGCTTTCAAAAACAAACAACAAAACACACTAAACCAGATTTAGGGCACACTTTTAATCTTTAAAAGAGATAATCATTGCTTGTGTGTGTGTGCTATTTTCTGTTTAGTGTATCAAAAAAATCATAAAAAGAAAAATCAAAAAAAGAATCTACGCATCTTTAGGTAAGCATCACCATGGTGTACACCCGTAGCCAAGCCCGATCACGGGCAGAAGCTGCAGAGAGTGCACCAAGGGGGACAAGTCACCTCCGATATAGTCCTGAGGACTTGGTCATCCCGCCTTGGTGGCAGGATACACAAGATAGTCCCCATCATGCCATCACCGAACAAGACTATAGAGGCACCCCCTTGAGGGGCACACCCACTCAACATAGAGGCACCTCCTTGAGGGGCACCCCCACTCAGCAAAGATCCTTTCAAGAGGAAAACCCACATGTGGCACTCAACCTAGATAGGAGGCCCCCCTTGGAAACTCATTATGGGTGGCCTAGTGATGAAGTGCTTGAACAACATAGGGTCCACAAGGAGGAACCATATGATTTTGTTACTCCTGATTTACCCCTGATTACTGTCAGAAACACTAGACCATATCCAGAGTATCAGGCACTACAGACAGGGCAAGACAATTCTGCCCGCACCTTTTATGCATATAATAGAGAGTGTGAGGAAGACCATTATGTTCCTCAAGAGCGATACACAGTGCGGGAACGATGCACGTCCGCACCCGCTATGTATCAAGATCACTCATTAAGGCCAGAGCCTCAAGTGAATGCCGCTAACCTCGACAGAGGGAAGCAACCCATAGGGGTCTCGGATCACCATGACCAAGAAAGACATGTAGGGGAGGCATCTAGGCCTCCTAAACAAGAGACGATGGAACAAATTGACTTGGCATTTGCCAAACTAGCCGCCCGCCAAGCGCAAATCACGCGGCTCAGGCAAGACCAACAACAATTAGAACATTTGTGTCACCTTAACCAAGAGCGCATTCAACGTCAGACAGCTGAATTGCTTCACAACAATGTGCCTGAGAAGGTCCCAGCCCCTCGCGCACATAAATTAGAAGTGTATGAGAGGCACAACCCCTTAGTGCGAGACAGGTCTCCGTGACCTCATCAAGCACTGCCTCTAAGACCTCCTAGACCTGAGCGGGAGGCCACTCCCAGAAACTATGATGGGCACCCTCCGCGGGCACCCATCAATGTTTATAGGCCTAGGCCAGACACTCCTCAAGAAGCTTATGAGGAGTATGAACAAGAAGAAGAGCGGGCTGAAATGCCCTATCAAGGCAGAAGGGGTGCTACCCAGCTACCCCTCCAAAGGCCTCAAGTTCCCCACAACCCACAATGGGAGCAAACCAAGGAGGAGGAGATCAAGTCCTCCGATGCATATAAAGCGTTGCTAGAGCGCTTAGAGACTATGGAGCTCAAGACTTTTGGGCCCCAAAAGCCTACTTTACGCCAACTCCGTAGTCATCCTGTGCATCCGTCAGTGTCGGCACCTCCATACCCCGAACACTTTAAGTTGCCCCAGTTGGCACTCTTTAGAGGGGAGGAAGATGCCCAAGAGCATGTGACTCGATTCCTGAGCCAATGCTTTGGTATTCAGGACAATGATGCTTTGTTACTAAGAACATTTATAACCACATTCGCAGGCCCTACCTCGGATTGGTTCACCCAATTACCAAAACATAGCATCAGTAACTTGGATCAGTTAGTGGATGCGTTCCTCGAACGCTTCACCTTCAACACAAAGAAAAAGGTGTCCCTAAGCGATCTAGCTAGCCTCAAGCAGTATGAGGAGGAATCTATGGTGGCATATGGGAACCGATGGAGGACGTTGCTTTCAAAGCTACCCTACCTCCCTCCTATGTCTGACTTGACCCAAATGTTCGCAAAGAGTTGTTTGCGATCGATCTCTGTGCTATTGCAACTGCAGCAATATGCCACTTTAGAAGAAGCTCTGGCGCAAGCCAGAATCATCGAAGAGATCAAGATACAGGATGGTGAAATTGCCAAGCCTAAGAAAAAGAATGGAACAAGAGCACTAAAATAGGGACTACGCAACGAAAACCCGTCATGGTCAATCAAGTTGCTATCAACGCCCCTAAGCCTGCCCAAGCAACACAGCCTCCAAAGGCTAACTATCAGGCGGTGCCTCCCAACAACTATGAGAGAGAAAACCAAAGGCAGGAACAAAATCAACAGCGTCACCCTAGGCGACAATTTATGCCTTATACAGAGTCCAGGGACTCTCTGTTTGACCGCTTGTCAATGGCGAACTTGATCAACCTTCCAGAGATTCAAACTATAGATCCCAACGCACCAAAGCCTAAGGGGTACCGAGAGGACTTGTATTGTAGGTTTCATAGGCGTAAGGGACATGACCTTAACGCATGTTGGAAGTTCAAAGGTTTGGTACAAGATCTCATTGACAACAATACATTGGCAGTGGATAATCCCATAGCGCCCAACAACCAACAAATGGGAGTTTTCAGAGACCCTTTGCCCACACATGATGCACAAGCAAAACCCCTTCACGTCAATGAGGTGCAACAGAATTGCCCCATGGAG
The DNA here is from genome assembly GCA_028583015.1 of Wollemia nobilis. NCBI lineage: Eukaryota > Viridiplantae > Streptophyta > Pinopsida > Araucariales > Araucariaceae > Wollemia > Wollemia nobilis. The sequence goes on from JAQPPZ010001870.1 coordinate 4,976,003, forward strand.
GGGTATGTAGGGATGATAAGCATAGTGACGAGGAACAAGAGATACCCAGGAGCTGCCCTCGCGGTAGCCACAAGAGAAGTTCCATCAACGTCACAACCTCAACCAAACCCTACACAGCTTCCCCCGCCTAGACCAGTGGCCATGATTCGAACTAGACTTACTCAAAGTCTAAGGACCACGTCGGCTAGGCTCTCCATATATGAGCTTATTCAACAATCAGCGCCCCATCGGGAGGCTCTCATGGAGATATTAAAGGCCATTGAGCTGCATCCCCATGAAGCAAATTCTTTCAACAACTTCGTGGGCCATGTGAAACAATGTACAGAACCAGTCATCACCTTTAGAGAAGATGAATTAAAATCGATGGCTGGTGATGTGGCGGATCCACCCCTGCACGTTATCGCGTGGGTCAATGAGATTCCATATAAGCGGGTGTTGGTAGATACTGGTTCGTCTAGTAACATTATTACAACCGCAGCACTGAAACATTTGAAGTTGTCGGCCTCTCACATCGTACCTTCCACTTATACTCTTCGAGCATTCAATGATGCGATATGCTCGATAGTTGGCACAATTGTCCTACCCATCCAAGTGGGACAAAAGACCATTCATACATTGTGCCACATATTAGAAGGTGAGATGGCTTATAATATCTTGCTCGGGCGACCTTGGATCCGGGACATGAAGTGTGTCCCTTCAATTGCTCATCAATGCTTAAAGTATACATTTGAAGGATAGGTGCATGTAGTCCCAGTAGACTTAGAGCCTTTCAAATACTGCAATTCGGTGCAACTAATGTCGCAGTCGACCCTTCCATCAACGCATTTGGATTTTCAGTTAAATCCATCTAAAAAGGGTCCGATTACGCAAGAATCTCCATTTCAAAGTTCAATCAAATTCCCAGGCGGGTCCATCTTCTTCATCTGGTCCTTCAACAATGATGCCACCTACGGTGGCCACACCAAAGGACAAGGGAAAGAAGCCCCTGGAAGAGGAACCACCCTTAGTCTCCAACATCTCGACAGAAGAGAAGCCTAGTAGAATGGAAGTCGAGATGCCTAGTTCACCCCACATGGAGTGGACTCAGGGAGAACTCCCATTCGCTCCCCCTCAAACGCCAACAATCACAGTTGAGATGGCCAACACAGGATTGGGGGAGTATCTAGTGCAAAACATTATAGCAACGCCCACACTTGAGTCCATGCAAGACATGGGGAGACCTCGACTCCCCATCGGCTCTGTGGTTCCTCTAGGCTACCCACCTAATCAGACAAACTTTATTTATGGGGGCCTGGATAATGGCGTTGAACCTTCCCTACAAGAAGAGGAAGATGAAGAGCCCTTTGTTGAGGATGTCAATTATCTGTCTAACCTAGACTTCGCATTGAGATATCTTAGCCAATGCAATTGGCATGGATATGGGTTGGGCAGGTATGAACAAGGAGTGCGTGTTTTATGCCAACCAAGATACCAAATGCCTTATGACAAGTCAGGAGTAGGGTTTAATCACCCTTTGCCCCTAGACATCTTGGTCAAAAACATGCAAGGCCTAGGGATAGGCAACAAGGATGGGTTGGCATTAGATCCATATGCCAATCCTAATACAACTTATACATTGGGGGATTATTTCCCATTACGAACAAACAACCTTGTTGACCTTAACAACCCTTTCCCTTCGGTCGAACAGGGAGACAATTCAAGGACTCACCCCCATGAAGGGTATGGACAAGACCAAGAAGGGTCTTCTGAAGATGAGTTGGAGTACGAGGAAACACCTTGGGATCCTCTTGAGTCGAATAGCAATCATTCCCAAATGCATCCCATGGATGATTATCAAGAAAGCTTCCTGACCATGTTCCCATTGGATGCTCCAATTGAGCATATGCCACCTCAAGAAAATTAGGTCCCCCCGTAGAGAGCGAAACAACCTCGATGGGACCACATTAATTTGCTCGAACAAGATGAGCCCCATATGTCGCAAACCATTGTTGCAGCAAACGAAGGCCTTTGGATCTCTGACAGTGATTACGAAGATGAAACCGAGATGGCCTATCTCAACCACATGCGACAAATGCAACAACAGTATCCCTTAGGCATAGATGACATGTTTGAACACCTGCACATAGGGCCAAGACATAGGTGGCACCTCAACCCGGCGTAGTTATAGCAATTACTGCACCCGCCACTCTAGGTACACAGAGAGCATCTTCCGCCTGGAGACCCTATCAAACCATCAGTGCCTAGGGTAGACCCTGTCTGCATATCCACGCATAGGGCTGATCCATTTGTGCCAGTGCCCATAGAGCCAGATCCAAAGCACCAAGAACATCCAGAATGTCATAGTCATCACACCTACGGTAATGGAGGTTACAATCATTTCATCAACATGATCTCCATTGACTTGACCACCCCCATCCATGATCCAGCCGACCCAACATGGTCATTGCATCTAGACATAGAGGCTATAGATTGGGATCGCGCTGACACACCACCATCCCCATCAGAGTACTGGCCTTGCGGTGGGATGTTTCATTTCACTCCAGGACAGACTCAGGATGTCTTCCATGCTGAAGAGGAACCTGACGTTCCTAACGATGATCTTAATTCAGCAAATGATATCCATCTGATCCCAACTCCACACCAGTTGGAGGATGGATCCCACATGTCGATCGAGGCAATGACTGACGTAGACATCGGCATAGATCCAATGAATCCATGGATTCTCAAGTTGGGGGTAAGTCTCTCCCCCGAAGAGCAAGCCGATTACATTGCCCTTCTCAAGGAGAAGAAGGAGGTTTTTGCATGGTCATACAAAGACATGCCGAGACTAGACCCGTAGCTAGTCACGCATAATTTAATGCTTGATCCGACAATCAAGCCAGTAAAGCAAAAACTACGCAAGATGCACCCAACAGTGGCCTTAATGGTCAAAGACGAGTTACAAAAGTTGTTGGATGCACAGTTTGTCATCTGTGTGGATTATCCACCATGGTTGTCTAACATGGTTCCCGTCAAGAAGCCCGACGGGAGGATTCGCATATGCACCAATTTTTGAGATCTAAACAAAGCGAGTCCTAAGGATGATTTTCCCTTGCCAAGCATCGACGCATTGGTAGACGCTACAGCGGGCCATGAAATGCTTTCCCTCATGGATGGTTTCTCAGGATACAATCAGATTCGTATTAATCCCGAGGACCAACTAAAAATGGCATTCACAATGCCTTGGGGGACATTTTGCTATAAGGTCATGCCTTTTGGCCTTAAAAATGCTGGCGCCACCTACCAACGTGCCATGACGTACATCTTCCATGATTACATGCACAAGACTTTGGAAGATTACATGGATGATTTGTTGGCCAAATCTCTTTTGCGCCCAGATCACCTCGATGACTTGAGCAAGGTCCTCGATCGCCTCATTGAGCATAAAGTCAGACTAAACCCCAAGAAGTGCGTCTTTGGCATCACATCTGGAAAGCTCTTGGGTTTCATAGTCTCCAAACGAGGAATCGAGGTAGACCCAAACAAAGTCAAGGCAATCCTTGAAATGCTTCCCCCAACTACCATCAAGCAGCTCAAGAGTCTATAGGGAAAGGTCGCGTCGATCAAGCGCTTCATAGCGCAGTTATCTGACAAGTGCCGACCCATGAATAAATTATTGCATAAGGGGGTCGCATTTCACTGGGATGACGAGTGCCAGTCAGCCTTTGATGACATTAAACAATACTTGGCTTCACCGCCAGTATTGGCACCACCTAGACCAGGAGTGTCGTTCTATTTATACATCTCAGCTACTGAGGTGGCACTGGGTGCCATGCTGTCCCAGAAAAATGAACTGCACAAAGAACAGGCTACTTACTATCTTAGCCGCACCCTGGTCAGTTATGAACTTAACTATGCATACGTTGAGAAGCTCTGCTTGGCAGTGGTGTTTGCTACCAAGAAGCTACGCCACTACATGCTCAGCAATAAGACGTATGTTGTGTCTAAGGAGAATCCATTGCGATACATGATGAGTCATACTTATCATAGTAGCCGCACGACAAAATGGATCATGTTGTTGATGGAGTTTGACATAGAATTCATTGGACAGAAATCCATAAAAGGTCAAGTCATCGCCGATCAACTGGCAGAGGCTCCTCTTGAAGACGATCAGCCTCTGACCTTAGAACTACCTGATGATGGGGTCTTCCATGTTTTAGAATCGCCAGATTCTGATGAGCCTGAGTCACAGGCTGACATAACCCTATTCTTTGATGGTTCTAAATGTGAGCAAGGAGGTGGCATGGGAATTGTATTCTTCACTCCACAAGGGGCTCCAATGCCTCTATCATTTAAATTAGACTTCTCGTGCACCAACAACAATGCAGAATACGAAGCCTTGCTCATAGGTCTTCAGACAACAATCACCATGAACATTAAACGATTGAACATCTTTGGTGATTCACTGTTAATTGTCAATCAAGTTAAGGGGATATTCCAATGTAAATGCCCAGTTTTGCAGGCCTATAAAGCCCTTGTGGACAAATTTTTGGCACAACTTGAATGGTACGACATCGAGGCACTCCCTCGATCATCGAATCATTTTGCGGATACTATGGCCTCCTTGGGGTCACTAATCCCGCAAGACCCTTCCGGTGAGATGACAACTATTCAGGTCAAGACATTATCGCAACCCGCGATGGAGCGTGCAAGCTCTGACCTCATGCCAAGAATCCACTTGATCCAGATTGAACCATCTCCGGATAGGTTCTCTCGAATCCAAGATTGTTTGACTCAAGCCAACTGGGGGTCCTTGTTCTCCCCTACCCCTCTTAATAGCAACACAACGCTATTTTTACAAGTTCTTTCCCGCTCAGCTTTTGCTCGGGATGAACTTCAAGAGGGATTGGTTGTTCATACCATCGAGGTTTTTGATCAGCAGGATTGGTACACACCCCTAAGGGATTACCTCAAGCTAGGTACTCTCCCACTTGGATTGACACAAGCCACAAAAAGATCATTCAAATAGAAAGCGGCAAAACATGTCTTGCTAGGAGACATTTTGTATCGTCGGAGCTATGAAGGAATCCTCCTCCATTGCTTGGACCAGCAGGAGTCCGCTTGGGCGATCACCCAAGCCCACGATGGTACATGTGGTGGCCACTTCAGCGGTATGGCCATCGCAAAGCGCATTCTTCGCATGGGTTATTATTGGCCATATTTAGAGCGAGATTGTTGTGCATATGTGAAGAAGTGCGTGAAGTGTCAACATCATGCCAATTTGACACACGTACCTTCTCAGGCCTTGCAACCGATCCAATCGGCTTGGCATTTTTCATAGTGGGGCTTTGATCTAATCGAAAAGATCTCCCCTGCATCGTCGGGTCATCACACATTTATCATAACGGCCACAGAGTATTTTACCAAGTGGGTGGAAGCAATTTCGTTAACCTCTACGACTGGACCCCGCATTGCGGAGTTTATTTTGCATAACATCATATGTCATTTTGGTATTCCATCCAAGATCCTCTCGGATAATGGGACGCCCTTCAAGAACAAATATGTGCATGCTTTGACCACAAAGTACAAAATTTAGCATAGTTTTTCAACACCCTATTATCCATAGGCAAATGGGCAAGCAGAGGCGTCCAACAAAATGCTAGTCGCCATCCTCAAAAAGACCATCGCAGATAATCATAAGGATTGGCACATTCAGATCCCGCTTGCCCTATGGGCTTATCGCACTAGCATTCGGACGCCCACTGGGGCAACTCCATTTTCGTTGGTGTATGGCTCCGAGGCAGTCATGCCTCTTGAGTTGGAAATCCCTTCCCTACGCATTTCAATGCAAGAGTTCATCGATGATGACACTGCATGGCAGGCCCGGTTAGATCAACTCACGTTGCTTGATGAACGACGCGTCAATGCTCTCGAGCATTTGCGTATCTATCAAGAGTGACTTAAGAGAGCATATAACATGAAGGTTCACCTAAGGGATTTTTAGGTTGGAGATTTGGTCTTAAAAGAGAACCAATAGAATTCTAATTTGTCGTCCCATCTACGAGACAAGTTCATGGCAAACTGGTTAGGTCCTTATGTGATTGATAGTAAGATAGGACCTAGAACATACCGGCTCGCCTCTCTTGAAGGAATCAAGGAGCTAGAACCCTTGAACATCAGTCATTTGAGGCCATTCTACATTTAGAGAGCCATAGTCCACACAAAAGCTCCAAGGATTTCCACATTCCAATCGCTTGGTCAATCCCAAAAATGCCCCAAAGGTGTCCATAAACCCTTTGGTCAACCAAAAAGCTCCAAGGATTTCCACAATCGCTTGGTCAATCCCAAAATGCCCCAAAGGTGTCTATAAACCCTTTGGTCAAACCAAAAGCTCCAAGGATTCCCTTAATCGCTTGGTCAACCCTAAAATGCCCCAAAGGTATCCATAAACCCTTTGGTCAAACCAAAAGCTCCAAGGGTTACCATAACCGCTTGGTCAAAACAAATATTCAAAAACAAACAAAAACAATAAAATCATCAAAAATAACAAAAAAAAAAAATAAAATTCCATGCATACTCTTAAAAATCAAAATACAAAAAAATAGGTTGCATTAGGCATCACATCCATACATTGCATATTTGCTAGGTCATACAAGTCAAAAGCACCATAGACTGTAATTGCTTGGCAATTTTCTCATTTTTCACATCAAATCAATTTTATCAACGCATACATCCCGCATCACACCATCCCCATTTTTAGCAAAGTCAGTTGTCTCCTAATGTATTTAGGGTTTTCGTCATTCAACTGTCTTTAACTTTCTAGCCAAAAATTGTACAAAGTCAAACAGATTTTACAAAGGAAAGTTTTACTTGGGTCACGCCTCGTTATGTAATATCCCTACACAAATTAAAACACATAAAATAATTCCTAAGTTGTGTGAACGCAAGAGAAATCTACAAAGCAGTCTAGGGTACCATAGGTGAAAGATTAGCCTGTTCATCCCCCTATGTGAATGGTTCAAGAGTGCTGAGAATTGACAAAAGGACAAGCTCTTCCCCATCCATTCCCCATAATCAATAGTGGTTTTCACCACTACCACAACTCCCAATCACCGTTGGTCCTCAAAGTTGTAAGGATTCATACTACACGTCCCTACCAAGGATGGGTAGTCATCCCCAAGGCCTAAAAGGATCAATGACCATTCAAAAACAACATTTCCACAAGCCATCATCACAATCACCTTTGGTCTCTCAAGTCATAAGGATTCATACTACACGTCCCTGCTAAGGATGGGTAGTCATCCCCAAGGCCTAAAATATCAATACCCTTACTTCATAATCTCCATACTACCCTTTGGTTCCCAAAGTCGTAAGGATTCGTACTACACGTCCCTGCCAAGGATGGGTAGTCATCCCCAAGGCCTAAAAGGATCAATGTTATTCACCAGTCACAAACATACCAGCTTAACCTTACAAAGTTCAAAAGCCAAATCAAATAATAGTGGTTATCACTACTATTTAACATCCTTGCTCCAAAAGAAAAAAAAAAAGAACAAAATAAACAGTGATTTTCATCACTTTGTATACGAGCAAATATCCTAAACCATTGAGCCAATAAAAATCCTGAACTTGAATCCCTAGAATTCTCAGTATTCGAAAACCATCTAGGTGATCCTCATTACAGGTTTGGTGGACAACCTACCTGGCAATGGTGGTATCCTACCCGCATGACGATATGTCTGTCACATTAGCTTTGCATGTGAGCAGACCAATGTTTGCATGTGGATGAGCTAGCTTATGGTACCTTAGATTGTCCCATGGATTAATCTTGCTAAATACAACAACGGAGTTAGTGGAGCTACTTAGGTGATCCTCAGTACAGGTTTGGTTGATAGCCTATCTGGCACTGGCGGTATCCTGACAAATACCACATAAACGAACTCAATTGCACACACAAGGATGTGAAATAACTTGGTTCAATTCAAGTCAGATTTATACCTTGTTCAAAAGTCTTGCGAGATAAATGTACAGTCTTGGCTAGTTAGTTAAAATATCTGAATCTCAGAAAAGCTTAACTACATTTCAAAAACAACTGGTACATTGCATTTCGTACATTACCATCAAAAAATATGCAACATACAAAAACAAAGTTTTCACCTGCAAAGTCATTCCACAAAGTCATCCCATAAGTACACCAAGCCAGTAAATCTTGCACAGTCTATGGTGCCATCAACAAGTTATCAACCAAATAAGTTCATTCATTCCATATGCATACATCATATAATTAGAAACATCGCATTCATAATACCACATGCATCCATCATCATAAATCAATGTGCATAAACAGACAGACACACCATGAAAAGTTTATAAAAACCAAAAAAGAGTCATCTGTATATATATCATCAAAAATGCCCATAGGCTACAATGAACCGGTCCTCTGACCTCGCAACAAAAACCAAAAGCTCAAAAACCCCTAAGCCTAGGGCGTCGGCCACCATGATCACGCAAGATCGGTGCGATGGGAACTACCCCCATGGTGTGGGTCCTATGGGACCTCTCAGGGTGATTGCTCGCCCCTGCATCACGCCTACTAGTGCCCCCTCATCTAGCCACCTACGATGAGATGATGTTGACTGCTCAGTATCGTTGTCTCTCATCCGACGTGAAGAGCCACCTCCAGGAGGCTCAGGTAACCGCCCACCAAGGTGGATGATCTCTCCCTCCATATCCATCCGATGTCGATGCCAATCTACCTCCCGTCGACCCCACTCTACCTCCCACCGATGGTAGTAAGCTACTACGTCGTCACGCTGTGCTAGCTACGTCCGTAGGAGATCCCTCTCTCGTGCAGCATCGGTATCCCCTCCTGTCGATGGGATGCAGCCCATGCATTCTCCCGCTCTACCAACTGAGTCCATAGGAGATCTCTCTCCTGCAAAGCCTCTCCTAGCTCCCCATCTCACCTCCGTAGTAGCCCCACCAATCATGCATTCTCAACATGCAACCCTACCTCCATGTCCTCCGACACTACTTGAGGCCTCGATGAATCCGAGACAGCAGCCTACTCTAGCTCCCACTACTCCGAGACGTCCTGCATTTTTGGCTGGTCTAGAACCCCATAATCCCCACTCGCATCCTCAACCTCCACCATCTCCGCATCATCCAAGGAGCACCCCAACCCTCATATGGTGCCTCTGCACCCTCATCCCCATCTCGCCTCCATCCTGCCTAGAGGCCCCTCGCCTCGCCACCATCGCAAGGTCCACCACTGCTCATACTCGGTAGTAACCCCGACGTCATCCACATCTGGGATGTCAATAGCCATATCTGAATCCTCGCCAAGTGGCGCAATGACTGGCCGGTCCAAAGTCCTCTCATCCCCCCGATGTCGATAGACCATGGGCTCACCAGGCATCCCCTGGCGCACCCCAAACTATCATGTAACCCGGCCATATGGGAACAACTCCTGCTCAGTCCCATGCCTCCCAATCAGCCACCGCTCCCTCCGTACCCATCGGAGCCACTCTCCAGCCTCAGGCCAGGCTGGACAGTCTTGATAGGGGCGCCAGAACACCTCCCCTAGAGTAAGCCGAGCGAAGGCATCGGCATAGTGCCCTACTGCACCTGCCCATCGTCGACTCTGACCCTGCTCCTTCGACCTCCGCCATAGTACCCCATATCCAATCTCCTGATCTGCCATCTCTACCCGAGTCATCCAGGGCAGCCCCATCGGCCTCTCCACTACTATGTGCTGCCAAGCCCAACACTGCAACAAGTAGCTGCAACTAATCCCCTTTCGCTTTCGATAGCAGACCTCGTACAACTCATCATAGAGCTATGCTAGTAGAGTCTATCCCCATCTCATGATCATCGATGCATCCGTAGGACACTCCACCAGCCTGAATACCACCTCCAACAGGTTCCATGGGAACCTCGCACCGAAGAGTCGGGGAGCAGCATGTTGGAAATGAGGCCCATGAGTAATGCGTGCCTCATTCCCAACACACCCCTCTCTAGCCACCATCGAACCAGTATGCCACCAATATGACAATCGATCTCTGCCCTCTCCACTGGGCTCTCCACACCCAACTCCTCCCCATGCCCAAAATAGTGTATCAGTACTACTGTCCTCCGATCCCGATGTCATCTGGATCGGCAGTCCATCTATTGGAATCCGAAGAATCCGATAGACATCCTCCAAGGTCACCATCATCTCCCCTATTGGGAGATGGAAGGTGTTGGTCCGGGGATCCCACAGATTGATCAGGGCCATCAGATAGGCCCGATCCCCGACCATCGGCTCCAGCCGAGTCACCTGCTTGAGCCCAAGGGTGTCAAGCCAATCCCAGTCAGCCAAAGTCAGCGTTGCACGTGCTTCAGTGAAAATAGTAGGCACCCGGTATCGGCTCTTCACAACCTGCAAAAGAAAACAACATAAAAACATTAAAACAATGAAAAAAAATTTACCACAAACAAAATAGTAGATTACAAAATTCAAAATTAATTTGTCGATTTAGGGTTTTTAACTCTAACCGATTAAATTAACAAAAAAAACATCATTTGTCAGATCTAGGGTTTTTAACTCTAACTGATAAATTAACAACAAAAAAACACTAAAAAAAAGTCATTGGCCTGTTCTAGGGTTTTTAACTCTAACTGCAAAACAAACAAAAACAGTCACAAAAATAATTTTTCAGACCTAGGGTTTTTACCTTTAAACTGGCAAATTAACAACACAAAAACAACAGTTAACTAGGGTTCAAGTTACGCTTTTCGCTTAGTTTTACCCTACGTTTTTAACCTAAGTTCTGATCTTGGTTCAATTCAGGTTCAACGACGTTTTTAAGTTGTGTTCTAAACTAAGTTTCTAGCTCAGTTTTCAACTAAACTTTTGATCTATGTTTAACTAGGGTTAAATTAAGTTTTCCGCTAAGTGTTCATAGACTAGGGTTTCATTTTTACAATTTGAAAAACCAGATAAACAAAAACACAAGAAATAAACAACTTGCGGTTTTCAAACTGCGACACAAACTAATAAAGAGGAAGGGCACTCACTGGTATCGCTTCGGCTCCACCGCTCGATCCAGTGTGTGAACTCATGGTCGCAAGAATATTTCGGCAGCGCTTCGCTTCGCAGAATTGACCTCCTCCTCCTCAGAGCTCCAAATCGCCAAGAAAAACAAATGCAAATGAGCCCAAAACTCAGTTTTGGCCTTTAAATAGGCTTTTTGAGCCTGTATTCATCCCCCCATGGGATGAGCACTCTAGTTAGCGCTCGTCCCTCCCTGGGATGAATACTAAATAGGAATTCGTCCCACCCAGGGATGAATACAGAGCAAAAACTTCAAAAACAGCTAAAAATTGCACAAAATGCACCAAAAACAAGGCCTAAAATTGTCCAATGAGAGTGCTTTTGCACTTGACATTCCGGGCATACAAAACAGATGTTGGGGTCACAAATCCTCACTATCCTACTCCCTAAGAAGGCTACCATAGCCGGACCGCTCCACGGGAAGCCGGATTTTCGAGAATTTCAGCCCCAAACGGCGTCACCAAAAAGGGTCAAAACCCAACCAAAAATAGCAATACCATTGCCGAACGAAGGCGCATTTGCGCCTGACATTCTTGGCATCCAAAATAGACGTTGGGGTCACAAATTGTCACTATCCTACTCCCTAAGAAGGCTACCATAGCCGGACCGCTCCACGGGAAGACGAATTTTTGCCAATTTCAGCTCCAAAATGCGTCACAAAAAGGGTTCAAACCCACCAAAAATAGGTCAGAATGTTCGGAAACTGCTTTCGTATTTAATGGTAAACAACTGAAGGCACCCTTACCTAAGTCATCTTGGGTCAAGCGACTCGTCACTTTTCTCATGTCGGTCATTCCCTCATCGATTCGTCGCTTGAGGGGGTAGTCACACTTAGTCGCCAATCAACAACAACATACCCAATCCTGGAAATGACACGCATTCAAAGGATCATTGACAAAGACAATCACGCCCCTGCTTGGGGCAGCAAACAAGCAATTATCACAAGCTGATCAAACACTTGGCATTCGTGAATCATGAACTCAAGGTTCCCATAGACAAAAGGTTGCGCCCTTTGCCTATTCATGACTGATCAATGTCCAAGTTCAAGTAACACCTCACTGAACAAGGTTAACACTTGAATTAAGTTCCTTAGCTCGTCAGAGGCAAGGATTCAAGAATGCGTGCCCTTTCCATACTTGGGGCATCAAGAGTTGGTTAGGTTACTGAGAAACCCTAATCATTAGTGCTTTGGTTATTTATTTTTGCTCGACGCTGCGCCTTGCACAACGCTTCCCAAAAAGGGGCATCTGTAGACACCAAAACAACACCAATCCGATTATGTGACAACAAGCGCTGATCGCATTGACACAAACAGCCCCCAGGGCAGCCCCTAGAGGTTAAACAGTGGTCCTAACCACTCCCAAAAGTAGTTTGGAAGGTCAAAGGTCAATTTGGCACCTTTTTGGCACCTTGCTCTCTGCTCGTCCCACCCCGGGACGAATACAAACTGGCATTCGTCCCACCCAGGGACGAATAGCAGCATTCGCCCCAGGGTGAGGCGAATAGAAGGTTTGACTGGCAAAAAAAGTCAAACCTCGGCAACTCTGCCAGTTAACTGAGGCTTTAGGCCATGCAATTGCGAGGAATAGCTTTTATTCAAGAAGAGAGACTTCAGTCATGCATGTCTTTATTTTAGAGACCTCATGCAAGGAGATTCTAAATCAGGGAACTAGCTTTTCTCTAAAAATAGGACAGTTAACTCAAGTGGCACCCTCGCATGCGCAATTTAAACAAGGAGACCCTAAGGTCTATAAATTGGGGAGTTTTCCCACCCAAAATGAGATATAGAAGGAGCATTTGAGCAACGAAGTGCTGCCAATTTACATACCTACTTGCGATTTGTGCCTTCACATCCTTAATCTCTCATTCGAAAGGGAGGTTATTGGGTGACTATTGGAAGCACGAATCCTGACCCAAAACCCAATTTTTGGCCACAATATTCCACAAAATTTGTCGACAACACCCTATAAGGAGTTTTGGACCCATCCCAAGTGGATTGGTGCCGAAACAGTGTCCCAAACGGTGGGCGTCCTGCCCCCGGGCGCTCCCCAAACTGTCACAGTCCTATTCGCCCCACCCCGGGATGATTAGAAATATGTGATATATTTCTCTAGTTTTTCTTTTGCATTTTATTCTAGATATGTTAAATAGGTTACAGTTCAAATTTCATTTCATTTTGAGCAATTTTGACCAGGTTTTTGTCATTTCTCGCCTTTACTAACTTGCAGATGGCACCAGAAAAATCTGGGTGATAGAGGTAAAATTGGAGAAATCTGACCTTCTGGGTCTTCCCAAAACACCCCCAATTAGCTAACCCCAAGTTTGCAGGTCATTTGGAGCTTCCGGGATAGGACATTGAAGAGGGTGCTTTTTGACAAGTTATTGCAGGTCTATTCGTCCCACCCTGGAGCGAATACAAATCTGTGAGGAATTTCTAGACTATTCTTTTTGCAATGGCTTCCTGATAACATATTTATGCTTCTGTTAAAATTTCAGGTCGATCTGAGGTCATTTGATCATCATTTTAATATTTTCATGCATATACTGACATTAGGCCTTGGGAAATACATGTTTTATTCTGCCCGCAGGTGCTACTAATATTTTTGTTTCCTTGAACGCAGGTCTTTGACATCATAGAAGCAGGAAAGAGTCAAAAATCATATACACAAGCGGTGGTGATGTTTTGGTCCGTCCATCTTATATGTGGGCACGCGGAAGAAGGATTGTTGTTTATAGATGCGATAAGAAACTTATTTGACGCTCCTATTCCCTAAAAAGGAAGGAGACGTATTGTAACACAACTCTGAAAAGCATATCAATAAAAAGGGCCATATTTTATATTGCTTTTATCTTGTGTCAATTCGTCTATGCTCTTTCTTTTTATGCACTTTGCAATACATAGGCTATAAGCGTTAAGTTTGATTTTATAAGCATCATATTGGGCACTTTCCTTTTTGTTTCCGTATCCTCGTGCTTTCAGAAACTATAAGTAAATAAAGGAGAGTGATACATGGAACATAGGTAAAGTGAAGCAAGAATAACCTGCCAGACCTTTATACCAAAACTCCTCAATTTACCTACCCTTACGAGAGGGAAACTATAAGTAAATTAAGGAGAGCGATACGTGGAACATAGGCAATTTTTTGGAGATTTGGGCCAAAAAATGGTGCCTCTTTTGATTTTGTTGTTTGATTGAGAGTGTATTATAACATATATGAAATGCTAAGCATCAAACATCAAATTTTTAATAGAGTGGGTCCAATGCAGCAATCTCTGTTAAGTATCACCTTCTAGGAGTAATCAGTAGTTGTAATGCATTAAAAGGAGCAGTAGTGCGACAGTAAGAAGTGCAACAGTAGTAAATAGTGCAGCAACAGTAGAGTCTCCAAATCATGAAATTTGACACATGAAGAAGCCCCCCTTTTGTTGTAATCCATTAAGAGTAGGTGCAATATGCAACACTACCATAAACAACCCCCCAAAAAATATTTTATTGATGATTTTTACAAGGAGTTTCTCACAGAGAATGCCTTTAACAATAGGCAGAGAATAGTGAGAAACTTTTACAATGTTATTTTGAAAGATATACAAATGATATATATAAAGAAAACATTAGAAGAGTTTCATATATTTCCTGCTCTTCGAAAGAGGTGAGCACAACAAGAAAAATATTACCCCAAGACTTGGGCAATGGGCCCCACGAAGGACATGACCTTCAGCTTTGCACAATGATGAAACTAGCACTTTGAGGACTAGGATTTGCTACTAGAACACAAGAATGTGCTATGAGGAAGGTCAAATAGTTTGCCACAAAATTATCTTGCATCGAATGTAGCTAAACATAGGTATGGGCTGGTAAGCCATTGATTTTGAGCTCCACGCTGGTGAAACCACAATGAACACTGAATGGCAATGGTATGCTCGTCACCTCAATAGAATAGTGTAGGAAAAATCCATGCAAATATGCCTTCTGATCTCTACAGAGGATGCAACTTCAATGTTGCACATTGGTGAAACCACCACAAACACTGAATGACAATGGTAGCTCATAACCTCAACATAATAGTGCAAGGAAAATCCATGCAAACATGCCTTCTACTTTGCTTCAAGAATGGCATTTTAGCTTTTGGTAAACAAACCTGCATTAGTTTTCCTTAGCAAAAATAACAAGCATCAAAAGCTTTCCTCGAACTTCAACCTTCAGTGCGAACAATGTTTCATCAGAGCAGGGTGAAAGAAATACCAAAATGGAGGAAATATATAGAAGTAACGTTATGAAATCGAACATTATAATCGATTGGAAAAGTGTCCAATATTACCTACCAATTTGATAACCATGAAATATCTTTAATGCTCAGTGAGAGTGAAACAAACCCTTCAAGTTTAATGAGTTGAAGAGGACAATCAGTCCACTATTCCCATGTCAGAAGCCCAAAGTTCTCTCTTGCAACACATCACAGTGTGTTGGAGAGAGCACCCATTGGTAAGTCTAATAGCTGTTGAGAGCGTGTTCAAAGATTGTGCAAGAATAAAATACAATATTGTCTACTTGGAGAGAGTTCAACACTGAATCGAAGATGTAGTGCACATGGAAGAAAGCACCAAGACTACAAGGCCAGATTTTTTGAACCAAGGAGTAACAACATCGAATGAAGGAGTAGCAGTATTTTGAGCAAAAGGGAGCACCAAGGTTGTTGAGGAGAGTGGTTTCTTGATAGGTGCTAGATACCACATACTACGTAGCACCCAACATGCACCACTGAAGTAGTACAACCTATAAAAAAATAGGTATAGAAAAAAATTCCTATAATTCTTGACAATCACATTTTTTTTTTAAACTCTGTCAGGCTTTCAAATATTGAGCTGAATATGGCATCATCAAAGGAAATACCTTAAAAAATAAGCAGAAAAGATCATTGCTTAATGGATAAAAAGGAATGACTACTAATTTTCAATCAAGTTGAGATTGCCACAAAACTATCAAAAAAGAGATGAACCAATGGAAATTTTTTTTGGCCAAGTGATGGCTAGAGCTGGAATAGGTGAGCAACAGGGCTTGCCAAATAGTATCCAAGAGAAACCACCAAAGAGACCAAAATTCCACTAATGCAATGAACCAGATTTGAAAAAATAGCCTGAAAAAAAAACTTGAATGTTTGCAAAAACTATCCTAGCTCTGATACCATGTTAGAAATATTGAGGAACAATATTCTATTCAAAGCAATAGTTATGCAAATACATCACAAGTATGAATTTAAGCTCAAAGACTGATTTTTATTCCATGGGATCAAATTTTTATAAATAACAAAGTTGATCAATGTGAGTCGTTGGATTACAACAACTCAACAAATATGAACTAGTCTAAACTGAGAGTTCACCTGACTCAATGGAAGAGTGGTAACTCAAGTAAGACTATCCTAGTAGAACTTAAGAGAACAAAGATTTATTCTTACAGAAGAGGTGTATATATAGATAAAAATAGTGATGGCTGGCATAAAATATGACTACATCAGCCATAACCCATTTGTATTTCTTTGAAAACACCAAAAGGAGATTCAAAATTAGGTCTATCATAGGTAAAGCACCTTGTACTAGCCATGGTATCAACACTATCCTTTTAGGTGGAAGTACATTTTTCCCACTAACAACATTAACTCTTTCCAATATTGGGACAAAAAGAAAACCATCAATTTAAGAGTTTCAAACTTACATTAATTCAAATGCTTGATGCTTAGTGATATTTGCATATCCAATTAAGTAGAGGCCATCAAAATGATCAAACTACCAATTCCTCCATGGAAGATGCCTTTCGAGTCACCTATAATAACAAAAATAAACAAACAATTTATGTGCTTGCATATTTCGAACATGGATTTTTCTACTACCTATGCCTGTTGGAACAAAATCTGCCTTCGGTTAATAGTGTTGCGCCTTAGACTTTGCCAACATTGAATAGATAGATCTTGCTTGAGATCATCTGTCTAGTCTCCAGAGAAGGCTGGTTCCTTTGAGTTTTTTAGAGAAAAGGGGAACAAGAGATAAGGGAAATATAGCCTAAGCTAGAAACTTTTCTCATGGTACAGATTGGACAACAACAAACATTGATGATGCAGATTACTACTTTCAGAGTTTTCTTTATATCTTCTTTATAGAAAACATGAATTCCTGAGTGTGACTTTTAGATGTTCGTCTAAAAGCATGTAAATATATTTTAATGTTCAACTCTAGAAACAAGATTTATACGTGCACAATCCAGATTTCAGAATAGATACATTATAAAACTTAGAGTGAATAAAAGTTAAAACACCAGGATACATACACTTGCACACAAAAGTTTCGGAAGCCAGAGGAAGAAATATTTTATTGCTTGTAATCCAGTACATGTACATCAAGCTTGTAAACGTCCAAGAGCCGACCTTTTTTCATGGTCGACTCACTCCTATTTATACCTTAAAAAGAGTATCTTCTACTACGTACATTTAATTTCTTCAATCAATTACAAGTAATTGTCTGCAGTTTCTAATAATATACAATGGATTTCCCATAGATTGGATAGATTTCCTTCTGGCTTATTTTAGATGAGCCTGTTATTCTGCAATCATCCAGTGGACCTTCCAGGTTATAATCAATAGACCATTCTTTAGAAATCAGCACCTGATGTCAATGCATGTCCCTAGTTGCCAAAAATATACTCTATTCCTTTACAGCTGGCGTGTCGCGAAATCGTGACATTCTTTCCTTGCTTTGCTCTTTTGCCGCCTCCAACCGCGAAAATGAGACATGTCATGAAATCATGACATTCTTTCCTTGTTTTGTTCTTCTGCCGCTTCCAGTCGTGAAAATGAGACATGTCACGAAATCGCGACATTCTTTTCTTGCTTTGCTTTTTTGCCGCTTCTAGCCGTGAAAATGAGACATGTCACGAAATCGTGACATTCGTCTCTTGCTTTGCTCTTCTGTTGCTTCCAGTCGTGAAAATGAGACATGTCATGAAATCATGACATTCTTTCCTTGCTTTGCTTTTCTGTTGCTTCCAGCCGTGAAAATGAGACATGTCACGAAATCGTGACATTCGTCTCTTGCTTTGCTTTTCTACCGCTTCCAACCACAAAAATGAGACATGTCACGAAATCGTGACATTATTTCCTTGCTTTGCTTTTCTGCCGCTTCCAACCGTGAAAATGAGACATGTCGCGAAATCGTGATTGTCTCTTGCTTGCTCTTTTGCCGCTTCTAGCCATGAAAATGCAACATGTCATGATATCGCGACACTTTTTCCCTTTTTGCCACGACAAAGCAACATGTCGCGATATCGCGACACTTTTTCTCCTTTGGCCACGACAATGCAACATGTCGCGATATCGCGACACTTTTTCCCTTTTGGCCGTGACAAAGCAACATGTCACGATATCACGACACTTTTTCTCTTTTGGCCATGAAAATGCAACATGTCGCGATATCGCGACACTTTTTCCCTTTTGGCCGCGACAATGCAACATGTCGCGATATCGCGACACTTTTTCCTCCTTGCTCTTTCTCTTTGCTTTGGACCGCGAAAATGCAACATGTCGCGATATCGCGACACTTTTTCCTTCTTGCGGTGTTTTGATTTTTCTTTGATCTTTAGCATATGGGCCACTTCGGTCTTCTTGGAAAATATGCAAAAAGGTGCATCAGATGTTTTTCTGTAGTTAGTCACTTTTTGACTAACATTCTTGGCGCCTTTCGGGGGATTTTTTGCTTGCAAAAATTTTGAACCAGGCCTTTATCCATTGGGAAACGGAGTCAACAACGCAGTTGTAAAAATAATATTTCAGAGAAAGACAAAGAACACAGGAAAATGCACTTAGATCAAACGTGAACATTACCTCGCCAAAACTCCCTTTATACCTTAGTATCTCTATTCAAAAAAAATGTCGACTTCTGATTGGCTGCGACTGAAATTTTTTTTTTGTTAAGGCCAAAAAATGGTAATATTTACAAATATTGTCTGAATATACTTATATTATACTGTACATATAATTCCTTTTCTGCTTTCTCAATAGAAATATAACTTTAGGTGAAATGCATTCACCGTGATGGGAAGAACCAATCCATCTTGATCTTTCAACTCGAAAGCATTGAATTGTTTCTCTGAAACAATTTCAAATGGTCCCTCCTAGAAAGCATCGAATTTATCATGGTTACCTGGCTTAGCTTTCTTTACATTCCATTTCAAAACCAAGTCTCCCACTCTAAATTTTTTGGCAGTTGTCTTTTTGTTGAACCATCCTTCAAGTATCTGCCATATGCTTCTGATTGTGATTGTATGATTGCTCTCTTTGTTCTTCTAACTGTAAGAGCTGCATAACTCCTGCAACTGTGTGTAGCATTTGGTCAATCTGAGGTAGCGGGTAATGATCTTTGAGTGATGCTCTATTCAAATTTCTGAAATCTACACACAATCTGATATCTCCATTTTTCTTCCTGACCGGTACCAAGTTTGCCACCCAGGTGGAGTGTTTAACAGGGTATACTATTTTAGCTTGAAGGAGTTTTAGCAGCTTCTTGTTTCATCAAAGATTCTATCTTCGGATTCACCTGGTCTTTGCTTTTTCCTAAAAGGCTTAGCTCCTTCTTCTGATTCTATGGTATGTTGAATAACATATTTATTGTACACTTTTATATCACTATTCACTTCCTCTTTTGTACAACTGATTCCAACCTTAATCATTTTTCTTGGATCCAACTCTACATATTTGTATCTTCTTTTATTGACCTTGATTTTCTGGCCAACTGCTCTATCATTGTTATCAAACAAGCTTTCAAGGGTGATGAGACCCTTATGAATATGATTGTTTTTTAACTGAATAATATCCTCTTCCTCTTCATCCTACAGATCCCGGTTGGCTGAGCAATTCATTTCATGGATTAAGAAATCTAGTATCCGTTCATCATTTTCAAAAACTTGCCAAAAAATATTTTTATCGTGCATCGAAGGCTCGTATATAAGTCTAACAGTGTTAGACTTCTGAATAACATTACTTACAGGACAAAAATTAGCTCCCACTGAAGCTAACAAATCTGCATGGGTATTCTATTCTCTAGGGATAAAATTTATATTTAGGGCCTCAAAGGCCTCTAAGAGATCCCACACTTTGTTCCTGTAAGCCTTCAAATAATCTTGTTTACTTATACCTTTTTTGGTGACTTGATTCACAATAAGTTTTGAATCTCCATAGATGAGTAACTGTTTGATTCCCAATTTCTCAGCCTTTCTTAACCCTAAGCACAGGGCCTCATATTTTGCTGTGTTATTGGAGCAACTCCAAGTCAACCTGTAAGAGAAAACCTTTTCCTCTCCGGTGGGAGAAATCAAAACTATTTCGACACCAGCTCCATTCTTGCACCTAGCCCCATCAAAGAAAAGCTTCCACAATTGATTCACAGAACCATCCTCTTCTAGGGAGGGTATCAATTTTCTTTTTGGTTTCTCAATAGAATAGTTTCCTATTTCTATTTCTATCATGGCATTAAAATTTTGTAGAGAAAACTCGTCCTCAACTTGGAGCTCTTCTAATGTTTCTTCCATTAGATCTTCTTCTATTGTTTCTTCAGTCATCATATTTACACGATCAGTTTCACCAATATTTTCTACATGAAACATCGATGGTTTCTCATTAAAAATATTGACCCTTCTACCTTTGAAAGGTATCTCCAAATGAGAATAATCTAAGGATAAGTATCCTCCTATCTTTGTTGTGAACTCTCTGGATAGACACATACCAAAATAGGGCTCCAAGTCTACGACTACTACCTCTTGTATGACTGTCATCTAAGGCAAATTATGTAGCCGTATGGGAATATCCTTTATCACTCCTATAGTTTTTACTGGAGTACCATCTAACTGTAGGATGCCTGCGCTGCTCCTAGTGTACTCCATTCCCATAATATCACATACTGCTTTGGGTATCACAGTGGTAGCAGCACCTGAATCTATCATGCAGTTGTGGACAACCCATCCTTCCATTTGAAGGGACAAATAAAAGGGTGGTGGCATGTTCTTACCAGTGGCAGACGTCAAGTTTGTTAGAACCATTTTTGAAGATGATGCAGTCCCACCTCCATTTTTCATTGTTCTTAGGGATTCCTGTAGGAGATCGATTTGACCTGGGATTTGAAGAGCATCATACATACTTGCCTTAGAAGGAGTCTTTTTCATTTCCTCTACTATACTTAATGTAGGTGAATCAACTATTCTTTCTCTTTCTTTGGCAAAAGTTTCATATTTATTTTTGTATCCCTAGGTAGCTTCAGCTTCTTTGCCTTTTTGTCAACGAGGGGAATCTCAACCTTTCCCTAGCCTGTTCTTGGGTTTCATTTTCCCCCGAGGAATAAATTCTTTGTGTGTTTCTTGCCCTTGAATTTTGGCTGGAAACTGATATTTTATTTCTTGAGGGAGACTTCCCTTAGGAGTTTCTTTGGGAACTTCCTTGGGAGCAGGGGAAACATTCAATGGTTGAAGCTCTTTAGGGTCTACTTGCAGTGGTTTCTTACCTGATCTTGTCAAAACTGAAACTTGTTCTACTGTAGGCATCATGAAGTTGTGGTCCTCCTCTCTAATTATATTTACACGGCCTTTCATTTTTTCTTTACTCTTTTCAACTGCTATACTTTGTACATAATGTTGGTGTATCATACACGAACTTTCCCCATGTGGATCGTTACATGTAGTACACCAAAAGTTAGAATCAGTGGGAGGCTCCTCGACCTCCACTGTCTCATTTGTATATACCGTGCTCGGTCTCTCTTGTCCCCTATTGCTTGATTGTGCTGCATCTCTTGTTACCTGAGGGAACCTCCTTGGCAGAAAATTCCTTTCAGCCTCTCTCTTTTTCATGGACGCCATTTCATTTGACAATGTCTTCATTGTATCAATTATGGTCATGTATTGATCATTGGGGGGAGCTGATGCAAGGGGTGTAGGAGGTGTAGCTATAGCTGGGAGGGCATGCATTGATGGGAGTACAGGCAGTTTAGAAATTGATGCTTGGGAAAGCTCTGGTAAAATTGGCAATAGACTTTTTGATGGATATATTTTTGTAGCGATGAGATCAGCTTCGCCCTTTGCTGCCTCTACATAGATCCCAAGAAAAGTGGTTACACGGGATTGCCTTATTATCATACTGAGATCTGAATCAAAAGCCCTTAAATAATAGCATATAGCTTGTTCTTCCATGGGCTTTAGGCCTTGCGGTACTCTATCACGAGTTTTGGTAAATCTGATGTTGAAATCTTGGATTTCTTCTTGTGGATGCCTCTCAATGACAATGAATTGATTAAGCAATGTGAAAGGATCCACATGTATATTAAATTCATCGACCAGACGATCGACCAGTACTTCCCAAGAAGTAATGGATCCAACGGGAAGCGCTCTGTACCAATAGAGCATCTTTCCTTTCAAAGATATAATCAACAATATGACCATTACATCTTCTTGAGTGATGTTGTAAATAGATGCTAGCACTGATACATCTAAAAAGTGCTCATCTGCTATTTTTCCTATTTCGTCAAAGGTCGATAATGCTTTTAGTGCAGCTTATGGAATTTGGTGGTGTGTTCCCAAGTTCAAAGGGCCAGTTTGATTCCACACAAGATGCACTGGGGTAGGGGCAGCTGCCATGATTGCTAAAGGAGTTACAACCGCTATGGGATTGCTTGCAGATGCTCCTACAATGGGTGTTAAAGAGGTGCTAATGGTGCCGGAAGGATTTGATCGTGCGGCTAGCACAGGGTGTGCTTTTAGGCTTTCGAGATGTAGTTCAAAGAACTCGATAGGTTCTTCAGAGTTTCTAGCTCAGGATCTGGTTATCATATGGCTATATAACCAGAAGGTTTTTAGACAAGGTCTTTCTTTTATGGTCTAAATTGCAACGGAGTCACCAGGTGGTTTTTCTTGAGATTTTTAAACAAAAAGGCTCTTAAGGTAAAACACCAAAACTTATACAATACTGTGGGATTTTTGGTCCCACCGGGCGTGCCAAAAACTATTGGAACAAAATCTGCCTTCGGTTAATAGTGTTGCGCCTTAGACTTTGCCAACATTGAATAGACAGATCTTGCTTGAGATCATCTGTCTAGTCTCCAGAGAAGGCTGGTTCCTTTGAGTTTTTTAGAGAAAAGGGGAACAAGAGATAAGGGAAATATAGCCTAAGCTAGAAACTTTTCTCATGGTGCAGATTGGACAACAACAAATACAGATTTAATGCAGATTACAACTTTTAGAGTTTTCTTTATATCTTCTTATAGAAAACATGAATTCTTGAGTGTGACTTTTAGATATTCATCTAAAAGCATGTAACTATCTTTTAATGTTCAACTCTAGAAACAAGATTTATACGTGCACAATCCAGATTTCAGAATAGATACATTATAAAACTTAGAGTGAATAAAAGTTAAAACACCAGGATACATACACTTGCACACAAAAGTTTCAAAAGCCAGAGGAAGAAATCTTTTATTGCTTGTAATCTAGTACATGTACATCAAGCTTGTAAACGTCCAAGAGCCGACCTTTTTTCATGGTCGACTCACTCCTATTTATACCCTAAAAAGAGTATCTTCTACTACGTACATTTAATTTCTTCAATCAATTACAAGTAATTGTCTGCAGTTTCTAATAATATACAATGGATTTCCCGTAGATTGGATAGATTTCCTTCTAGCTTATTTTAGATGAGCTTGTTATTCTGCAATCATCCAAGCGGACCTACCAAGTTATAATCAACAGACCATTCTTCAGAAATCAGCACCTGATGTCAGTGCATGTCCCTAGTTGCCAAAAATATACTCTATTCCTTTACAACTGGCGTGTCACGAAATCATGACATTCTTTCCTTGCTTTGCTCTTTTGCCACCTCCAATCGTGAAAATGAGACATGTCACGAAATCACGACATTCTTTCCTTGTTTTGTTCTTCTACCACTTCCAACCACGAAAATGAGACATGTCACGAAATCGTGACATTCTTTCCTTGCTTTGCTTTTCTGCCGCTTCCAACCATGAAAATGAGACATGTCGTGAAATCGTGACATTCATCTC
Source organism: Wollemia nobilis (assembly GCA_028583015.1). Classification (NCBI taxonomy): domain Eukaryota; kingdom Viridiplantae; phylum Streptophyta; class Pinopsida; order Araucariales; family Araucariaceae; genus Wollemia; species Wollemia nobilis. The sequence continues at coordinate 5,000,157 of JAQPPZ010001870.1, forward strand.
TTGCTTTGCTCTTCTACCGCTTCCAACCGTGAAAATGAGACATGTCATGAAATCATGACATTCTTTCCTTGCTTTTCTTTTCTGCCGCTTCCAGCCGCGAAAATGAGACATGTCACGAAATCGTGACATTCATCTCTTGCTTTGCTCTTCTAGTCGCTTCCAGGCACGAAAATGAGACATGTCGCGAAATCGCGACATTCTTTCCTTGCTTTGCTTTTCTGTCGCTTCCAGCCGTGAAAATGAGACATGTCACGAAATCATGACATTTGTCTCTTTCTTGCTCTTCTGCCACTTCCAACCGCAAAAATACAACATGTTACGATATCGCGACACTTTCTCCATTTTGGCCGTGACAAAGCAACATGTCGCGATATCGCGACACTTTTTCTCCTTTGGCCGTGAAAATGCAACATGTCGTGATATCGTGACACTTTTTCTCTTTTGGCCATGACAAAGCAACATGTCGCGATATCGCGACACTTTTTCTCTTTTGGCCGCGACAATGCAACATGTCGCGATATCGCGACACTTTTTCCCTTTTGGCCGCGACAAAGCAACATGTCGCGATATCGCGACACTTTTTCCTCCTTGCTCTTTCTCTTTGCTTTGGACCGCGAAAATGCAACATGTCGCGATATCGCGACACTTTTTCCTTCTTGCGGTGTTTTGATTTTTCTTTGATCTTTAGCATATGGGCCACTTCGGTCTTCTTGGAAAATATGCAAAAAGGTGCATCAGATGTTTTTCTGTAGTTAGTCACTTTTTGACTAACAATGCCCATTTATAATATTGTTTAACTAGTCCACTATCCACTCATGCTAGACTTGAAATTTGAATGTCTATAGAAAAATACTTCATTGCTTAGTGTCATAAAGCAAAATAAACAATAGAGGTTCAAACCCTCAAACTTCTACATGGACTATTCTTACCCTCTTTCAATTGGTTGTATTGCCATGTGATTGACACTTGTCAAGGTATAGCTTCTCCTTTAAGAAGGGCATAATTCATATCTCCCTCTTTAAATAAATTATTGTCATTTTTTGCAAGAAGGGAAAGCATCCAAATTTCAATTTCAATTTTGATATTTGAAGAGCACATTCTCTTCCTTTTCTCAAACTATTATATCTCCTTTATAAGGAAATAAGAAAACCATCACAACATCAAGTCATCCTCTATTACTAATGTAGCAAAAAACTTAGATCATTTTAATAACTTCATCAAGCAGTTTAGAGTCTTTGCGATACATGAAAGTCTACGCATAACTCCCTTAGCATATAGGGTTGCTAAAAAACATTCAATTTATTTTTTTCTCCTTCAAAAATCATATATACTATACTCTCAATTGTGTTACATTGACACCCAATAAGTAAAAGTAGAAAAGAAAATGGAGTTTTTAAAAAATACATAAAATAAAGTGTAGGTTTCAAATATCCTCAAAAAAATCAATCCAATAGCTAGGGCATACTTCTAGTAAAAAATAAATAAATTAGATTGAATGTCAAGAGAGAAGAGAGGAAATTGTTGATGAATATATATCATAGAGCAATGAATCTATTGTAATGTAGGGATATCCTTGTGATCTAAATCCAACTAGGGTTTTGGCATAGAACCCTAAAAATTTGTCAACAACACAGAAAACTTCCATAGACTACTTATAAAAACCACACTACTTTCAGAACTACCATAGAAGAGAAATCATCAAAATATTATAGTCGAATAATGGATATTCACACCCACCATGATACCATGTTGGATTTATCAATACTTTCTAGAAACTAACAAAATTGTTACATTACCCAAAAAAAAAGAACTCATAGAAAGAACATAGGGAATATGAAGGGTGTTTGTAGACACAAAAATAATCTCACTAAAAAAAGAATAACATTCCAATTGGTAAAGTTAAGTAATTGGTCTCAAGGAGTATAAATACAATTACATGTGACCTTAGGTCAAGGTTAAAGAATAGACCTTAAACTTTATTAATATAATATTACAATAAACCTACCTATACAAGGTGTACAAAGTCCAAAGGGCTATATAATAAATATAATATAAAAGTCACATGGCCCCAAGTGAAGCTTAATATCACATATTCAAATAGAATATCTCTATGGAGGAGTTATAGGAGGTAATTTTATCTTTTTATCCTAACAAGGCACCTAGACTCAATGGATTTCATGCAATTTCTTTCAAAATATTTTAGATTTGTTAGAGTAATTTATTATTTTGAATGGATTAGGTGTTGTTATATCACCTCAAAACATTATATTTTTGTCAATATAACTATTGCTAGATACTTTGAATCATACCATGGTCTCTCCAAGGTGACACACTATATCTTCATCTATTTATTATATATGGAGGTATTAGGGAGAGTTTTCTTAAAAGTAAATATCAAAGGAATTTAGGTTGCAAAAAAAGGTCCCTTTGAATCCCATATAAAGTTTATTGATGATACTTTTCTTTTGTTTTATCCTTTTGTCTATAATGAAACAAGTTTAATAAATTCAACAATAGCAGTGGCAATTCAATAATATGCAACAAATAATTTTCAATGATAAAAATAATTTAGATCAAATTGCTAGAAAATAAAATATGCAATAATCATATTCTAGATTCAAATCAATGCAAATACTTAGCCACTTAGAAAGGGAGAAGTCTCATAGCCACTTGGAGAGGGAGAAGTCTCATATGTGTAATAGAGGCAACTAAGATTTGAATATAAAATATTATTCCAACTACCATATAACACTTCCTATAAATAGACTAAATCAACATCAACCCTAACCCTAATGCTCAAGGATCCACTATCTAAACCTAGGGCCCGAGTTAATGAATATAAAGATAGCTAACATGGCTATATTGGAGTAATTACATGGCTCCCCCCTCATGATGCTTTATCCTCAAAGATAATAAAATTCAGAAATTGCTCTCAAGGTTCCACATAACATCTTCTTCTAGAAGGTCCTCCCACTTGAGAAACTACTAAATCTATCAAGACCATAGAAAGAAAATTTTGGACTACAATACTACTTATAAATGGAGAGTGGTTCATATTTCTTCACCAAGTACTAGAAGCTCCATCTAGGACTGCACCTTCTAGCTAATTTTGAGATAAGATACATGAAATATAGGATGTATATATGAAGACGGTGGAAGCTCCAACTAATATGTCACTTCACCAATGCAATGAACCACCTTGTAGGACCCATAAAAACCTAGGTATGAACTTGTGATTGGACTTGACCTTCAAGGAAAATTTCTTATAGGTATGTAGGCACAAAAATACCATATCCCCTATGTTAAATCAGCATTCAAAATGATGCAAATCCTATTGTTACTTCATGTAGTTCTATTCTTAGATCAAATTATCTTTAAGAATTTTAAAGCAAAAGTCATTGTTATAACAAACAATCTTCTTAGACAACCTTGGAGGATACTTGAACATAGTACACCAATGATAGATATTTTTTACCATACATGCTTCAAATAGGGACATCTTGAGAGAAAAATGGTAAGATTATCCCACCATTCAACTAATAAGAGCCAATGAACCCAATTATACTACTTGTCTTAATCAAAATAATGGAGGTAAGTACCCAGATATTTATTAACAATATTTGTTTGGTCATCTAACTGAGGGTGATAAGAAGATAACATACTCAACTTAGTACCACCAAGATGAAGTAATTCCTTTCAAATTTTATTGGTGAAGATATAATCATGATCACTAATAACGGACTTGAGCATACCATAAAATTGTAAAAAATCAAGCAATACCTTGATCAACTTACTTTCTAAATAGGGATTTTGTAATGCATAGAAAGGAGTATTCTTAGAAAAATGATCCACTACCACAAATATTATCATTATGCTCTCAAACTTGAGAAGACCCTCAATGAATTCCATGGATGTGTGCTCTAATTGGTAGTCAAGGATAGGCAAGGATTGCAACAATCCATGAGTTTTAATTATTTCTTCTTGTTACACTAATACACCTTGCATTCTGTTAGAGTTAGAGTATATTACATCATTTGGGTCATGTAAATGTACCACCTTAGGTACATAGTTAGGATAGGAGATTACTTTAGGGGGAAGTTATCTAGTTACTTCATGCAATGTAATAAATGCACAAGTGGCAATGTGCAAGTTGTAATGTGCAAGGTGTCCCCTTGTACAACTAGGTAGAGTGTTGGCCAAGGAATCTATCTTCCTATATAAAGGGCCTCATAGTGGTAGATTAGATATCAAGCAGACATCAAGCATATCTCTAGTTCATGTTAGCTCTTTGTAGTAGTACTCCTGTATGGAGTACAATGTAGCTCTTTAGCTCATATTAATGGAGTGACCATTTCCTCCATACTGCATTGTATTTTCATCATTTCTATTTATAGCATATTTTAGTCATATTGTTGTTTCACTTTCTTTCATATTTCCTATATTTCATTAGGACCTATGTTAGATCTCTCCACAGCATACATCCTCAAAAGCTAACAGTGGTATCATAGCCATGGTGCATCAAGATAGGAGGACCTACATCCATCATAAGAGAAGTCCAGTAGGTCAAGAGGAATAGGGAGAGTCACCATTACTACTATTGGCCTGCATATTTGTCTGCTACATGCAAAAGCTACCATTAGGATTATTTGATAGAAATAGCCACAGTAGTCAATAGGATTAGAAAAGTGAGGACTAAAATAAATCTTAGTTGCAGAAAACCTGAGATTATATTTGGCTAGAGTCTTTCCACAGAGTTGCAAAAAAATTCGTGAAGACTAGGACTCAACATTCAAGCCACTAGTTTGACAAATCAACTAGTGAAGATTATTATCTCTAGAATTACAAATTCTTTCATTCCAGTTTCTAACAACTTGTTGCAAGAAAAGGAGATTCAAGAAAAATTTGGGAAGCTTCCTACAAGAGAGTTAGGAAGAACATCTTCAAGAATCATTCTAGCACTTGCAGCAACAAGGTAGAAGACTAAAGATTTCAAAGACCTCGAGAAAGGTCCCATTACAAGAGTTGCAATCCTACAAAGTGTAGAAGTAAAGAAAATGCCATAGTAGCCTTATAGAAGACTCAAGGAAGAAGAGACTCCATAAGTTGAGTCATAGGAGGAGATAGGAGATTGGTGATCTCCATTCAAGATTAATACCTGTAGAGTGCAGAAGAAGAATAGGCCAAAGAAGCCTAGAAGAAGAATAGGCTAGAGAATCCTAGAAAAGAAAGCAAAAAAGGAGAAGAAGAAAGGCAAAACCAGAAAAAAAGAGGCCAGAGAAGCCTAGAAGAAGAAGAGGCCATAGAAGCATTAATTCTAAAGAAAACTTTAGAAAAGAATTCCTAATTTAGAAGAAAAATTCTTGATTCAAAATTAAACTCCAAAGAAGAGTTTCTAAAGAAAATTACAGAGAAGAGTTCCTGAAGAATACTCAAGAAAAAATCCATAGTAAATTAAAAAAAAGAAACCCGAGAAGAGTTCCTGAAGATTACTTCAGAGAAGATTTCTTGATTCAAAAGATAAATTCTTGATTCAGAAGAAAACTCCAAAAAGGAGTTCCTGAAGAAGACTCCTAAGAAGAGTCCAAGAAATAGGAGATTGGTGATCTCCTTTACTAATTAAATATTTCCTTCAAGAAGGAACTAAAGAGATCAAGAGAATATCTCATTGAAGAACTTCCATTCCTAGAAGAAATAGAAGGACTAGGAGAGTCCTATTCAAATCCAGAAGTAGCTAAATCAGAGATTCGAGAGGAAGATCTCATCACCAACACTTCCAGAAGTAGAAGGTTGAAGAAAATGTCTCAATTGGAAGACCAGAGGAGTTGCAAGATAGAAGACCTTGGAGAGGTCTCAAATGAGGAAAAAGAAGAAGGCTTGGAGAGCCTTGTTGTAGAGCTTACGGAAGCATCATCAAAAGAGTTCCTAGGAGAACTCATTGGAGAAATCCACTACCAAGGAGAAGCTCTTGATAGTGAAGGACTTGGGACAATTGTCGCCATCCAAAAACAAGCCCAAGAGAAGAAGAATTTGGTAAGGAGTGCCAAATATAAGAAGAAGAATTTGAGTGAGTGTCAAATACAAGAAGAAGGATTTGGTAAGGAGTGCCAAATGTCAAAAGAAGAATTTGGCAAGGAGTGCCAAATCCCAGAAGAAGAATCCAGTGAAGACCTCAAGAAAATCAGAATCTTGAGAAGAAGAAGATCCTGTTTGAAGTCAAAATTTGACAAGAAGCTTGAAGGAATATTTAGATAGAAGAAACCAAAATCTAGGAGATTTAGATAGAAGAAGCCTACAAAATCTAGGAGATTTAGAGATTGCCTCTCAAAGTAAGAAGGCACAGTTCAGAGAAAGGAGTTCTCTAAATCTATAGTAGAAAGTAGAAGATCACTAGAAGGATTAAGCCACCAAATCCAAGGCTCAAGATAGAAAGTTCGAGGCTAGAGATTGGTGAAGGAGAAAGTTGTTCGGGATAGCCAACAAAGAAAGTTGCATATGCATCCATCTACTATAAAGCAACAACTTGGTGAATCAAAATACCAAGATCTACATCATCTACTTTAGAAGCCATTAAAGGTAAGAAAATAGGGTGCAATTAGTTGAACTTCAAATTAGGGTTCATTATCAAATTCCATTAAGCACCATATTTGGATTAAAAGTTGTAGAAGAATAGATTGCATTATAGTCTTCAAGTGCAAAAAGAAAGAATTCCTTTTAAGGATTATTTGCACAATTAATAGGAGTTGGATATTTTTGAGAGAAATAAAATTATCATCTACCTATTTGCTATCTAGAAAGCAAGAAGACTATATCCTACAATATTGATTGTAGTGAAAATTTGTAGAATACTTATTAAGGGTTCATTACAAATTACTCTTAAAAGTTGCAGAGATTATTAAGTGCATCTGAAATTATTTTGAGATTTTATTGGAGTGATAAGGTGAGATTGTTAGTGCATTAAATTGGTAGTATTATTAAGATCATTTGCACTACACTAATTACTCTAAAAAATGTTAGTTTGTGTTTGTTGATTAAAGGATCAAGAGCACAAAAACCAATAGATTATCAAAGTGTCTAGAGACACTATTGGTGCACAGAACTTGTAGCATCTCGTGGCCCAAAGAAGCCACCAAAAATAGATAATATTCCTCCAAGGAGTGGAGAAGAAAAGCCACTATCAAAATCAGCAATAGAAGCTTCAAATCGAGACTTGGTGAATCTCAGATTCAAAGTGCACTAAAGGCTATTTACAAAAAGGTGCATAAATTACTTCTAAAAAAAGGAGCTTCTATCTAAGTGGTTATTAGCTTGGGTTTATTACCAAAGTCACCAAGAAACGGAGAGATTTTTCTAGAAAAAGAGACAACATCAAATCTACCATCGCCTATCTCAAAAAGCTGCCATAAGACCAGAAAAATCAGATTGCAAAAGGAGGTGCAAAAAGGTATTTTATATACAAAGTATTTACATTTGTTTTGCACTACTCTAATATGCTCTACATAGAAAAAAGGACAGGTCTTCTATGCCAAAGAGGCACACTCTTTACAAGGAGAAAAATACTCCAAGGTAGCCATGCAAAAGCATTCTCCTCGCAAGGGAATAGAGCCACTCAAAAGGCTCACATCTTCTACGTTTTGGATAGTCGAACCTACAAGAAAACAAAGCAAGGAGAAGCATTACATTAAAAGGCAATATCATCTACAAAAAGGAAGGTATAACAGGTTGAAGGATGTACGTCCAAGGAGCACCATTGGAGTAGCCCAAAAACTCCACTCAAGCATTGGCAAAAGCATTGCTTCAAGATCCCAAGGTGCTACTGGAACCATCTCATATCAAGTGCCATCGAACAAAGGAAGAGTTGGCCACATTGCATGGTTAATAAGGGGATTACAAGATACGTTGGAGAAGTGTTACATAGAAAATCCCATGCACGAAGGAAAGGTGACACTTGTCACCCAGAAGGAAACAAAAATGTTTCCCACACAAGTGCCCATACGTTACAAGCTTGACCAAGAAAACGCTCAGGGAAGAAGGTTGGAAAGAATGAGCACTCATCCAAGATCGTAATGCTCATCTACCTAGTAGAGTTTCACAAATGACAATAAGCATCTCAAGCGCTCAAGGGTAACCACCGTGACACTTGTCACAAAGTCCAAGATCCTCCATCTATTAAAAGATGTCAAAGACCATGGAGGATAATATTCGGAGCATTCGCAGTAGTCATAGCACTTACAACAATCATAGTAGCCTGAATCATAGTTTGGAAGAGAGGTAAAGAGCATTAAAAGCTCTGGTCAAGGTATTCAAGGAAGGTCAAATCTCCAGAGTTGAAGCACCACCATCCAAACATTGAAGTCAAAGGTGAATCAACGTACACCATAGCATTCAAGGAAAAGGCATTAAAGAGGACTATCATATACATCTGAAACCTGCACTGAATACATAGGGAGTACAACACTAAAGGTAAGGTTTATACTTCATCAAAAATTGCTTTCATTAATAGGGAGTTATAAGGTATAATATAAGGTTGAAATATTAATAGAAATCAACCATATTTGAAAGCAATATCTAAAGGGAAAATATCTATTAAAATAGACTAATATTTGCAATATTAAAACATAGGAGAAATAAGGATTTCTACTTGAAAAATAGAATTTCTATTATTGCAAATAATTGTTTTCTAATATTCCACATTAGGGAGTTATAAGGAATACTACATCAAAGTAGGAAATTGGAAATTAGAAACAATAAATATCAAATTATTAAAGGCTATAAAAGGAGGTTTATTAAAGAATATTAAGATTTGGAAATTAATTGGTATACTTGTCTCAAAATACATTAAAGGGACAAAAGAAATCCAACTATTAAACCTCATAAAAATAGAAAGTGCTTAAGTTCAATAGGAGTAATAAGGTGTAAAAGAAGTTGATTTTTGCTATTCACAAAACTTTACAAAATCAACTCAAAATTGAACTATTATTCTCAAAAGCACTTTATCTATCATATAGCATTTCCAAAATTACTAGGGAGACATAAGGGATTCTACAAAACTTGATAATAATAGCATTCATCAAATATTATCAAGTACTCAATCCATTTGGGAAGCATAAGGTCTCTACAAAATCTACAAGGACTCTACTAATTCACATCTCTTAACTAGGGAGATATAAGGAAGCCTACATCAAATCTAAGCTCATACTTCTAGTAAAGTCATAAGGTAGATTACTATAAAAGGATTCTATTATATCACAATGGAAAGTAGATCATATTCTCAAGAACTAGGAACACATATTGCATCATGCCATAAATGCAAAAATAACTCTAGCATGAATAATTCAACAAAGTAGAAAGATACATGGTACATTGACTCAGGAGCTAGTCATCACATGATTGGAAATCTACAATGGTTTGACTGTCTTGAAATCACAAATGGTTATAGACTAAGAATTGTAGATAGCAAAACTTATCCAATACACGGATATGGATGTGTAACACCAAGCAATTCATTTCCAAACTTTCTACTACAAAAAGTATTGTATGTTCCTAGATTAACATTCAATCTCATTTCAGTAAACAAATTAGTAGAAAGCAATTGGACAATCAATTTCAGATATATGAATGGGATCAATACATGTCTTATCATGAACCAAAGTGAGATAGAAGCAACATGATCAATCTATGGAAATACATATATTCTAAATTCAATGGAAATATCACAAGATATTGTTGTATTTCAAGATGATACTAACATATTTCTTGAGGAATAGGTTGAAGAAAATGAAGAACCAGTGTTCCATAAAGAGAAGCATAGAAGAATCAAAATCAAAAATATGAGAGGTCAACAACACTATGCTCTACTCAGCCATATGGAATCTGAAGAAGCAACAAGACCAAATAAAGACATTCACAAAAATGAAAACAAAGGAGGATGGATAGAAGAGGATGATATTCCTAAGCAAGCTGAAGAACATCTGAAGGAAGAAGATCCATATTGAAGATTGAAATCTTCAATACCCAAATAATGTAATACAAGGGGGTGTTAGAGTTAGAGTATATTACATCATTTGGGTCATGTAAATGTACCACCTTAGGTACATAGTTAGGATAGGAGATTACTTTAGGGGGAAGTTATCTAGTTACTTCATGCAATGTAATAAATGCACAAGTGGCAATGTGCAAGGTGTCCCCTTGTACAACTAGGTAGAGTGTTGGCCAAGGAATCTATCTTCCTATATAAAGGGCCTCATAGTGGTAGATTAGATATCAAGTAGACATCAAGCATATCTCTAGTTCATGTTAGATCTTTGTAGCAGTACTCCTATATGGAGTACAATGTAGCTCTTTAGCTCATATTAATGGAGTGACCATTTCCTCCATACTGCATTGTATTTTGTCATTTCTATTTATAGCATATTTCAATCATATTGTTGTTTCACTTTATTTCATATTTCATGTATTTTATTAGGACCTGTGTTAGATGTCTCCACAACATACATCCTCAAAAGTTAACACATTCGACCATAAAAATATTAACATCTACTTTTAATACTTTCCAAGAAAAATATTATAGGCATTAGTTTTAGATATAAGTAGAAACAAAAGTGACAGTGTATGTAGTTACTGCACTAAGTTTGGTCAAAATAGAATGAAATGTAATGCAATAAAATGCAATATAATGTAATGAAATAAAATGAAATGTCGATGAGATGTAATGTAATGAAATGCAATGTAATGTAATCAAATTAAATGAAATGTGAATGATATGTAATGCAATGAAATATAACGTAAATATCATAGCCATCATGATTGCGATCCCAAATGTTTGATATCCTAAGTATAGAGGAAGAGGGGAAGTTAGTTATGTGAAAAGTGTCCTAGAAATCTATTGGTCAAATATCTGCACCTAGTGGAAAGAGTTGTAGACCTATAGACTCAACCAACATTGAATGGTCATAAAATGGTATGGTTTTGTAACCAATCTCTAGAGTAGGTCGGTTACTTGATAGGTTCTAACTACTTTTTTTGGGTTAAGAAAAGGAGAAAGAGAGGAATCTAATCTAAAACCTTAATATATTTAAGGATAGGTTATCCACATCAAGATATATGTAATATCAATATTAAAACATAATAAAAACATGAACCATATAATAGACTAGCCAACACATTTTAATATCATTCAACGCACAATATTTGGTTGCAAATTCTAAAATTAATGAACAAACAGTAAAAATCTAGAATGCAAAATTAAAACTAATTTATTCACCAATTTTAGCAGAAATAAATAACCATAACATTCTGTAGACACCAAATTGCAGCCATTAATCCTCCATCCTAACCATCCCACCACCCACTTGTCCACCATACACCCTTCCCGCCAATTCAAAAGGCCCACTTTAGCCTTTCCTGCCATTTCCTAACCCAATTGGGCTTATTTTAATATTATTTTATATTTAATATAATATTTTATATTATATTATAATATATTTATTATAAAATATGTATTTATAAACCCAATTAACCACAGCCGTCCGATCCAATCTAATCTCCACCGTCCATCTTCATTAATCCATGCCACACTTAAAGTACAATCTCAGCCCTAGGATGTGATTTAATCTTAGCCACACGATCTAAAGTGTTGAGCTAAAACCCTAAGAAACCCTAAGGTTGGATTATAAGTAAGGGCATTTGCAAATGCCCAAACCCTGGAACCCTGATATTGGCATGTGCATCCTGAAGAAGTCATTGGTGAAGCCCTAGTGAAGCAGAAAGTGATAGAGCCCTGAAAATCCAAAGCCCTAGCTAGCCATAGGACTTCAACTATTCCAGCCATCCCCACATCCATTCTCCATCACCGTCATAGTCCCCATCCATCCACCGCATTCATCGCATCCTCCATGATCTGCTTCTGTAGATATACCCTTACCCGTAGGTGCCCTCCCGAGCTTGCCAAGCTCATTGTAGAGCTTGCCAAGCGCTCACCAGAGCCTACTATATCTCGTAGGTGCGCACCAGAGCCTACTATTTCCCACAAGTGTGCACCAGAATCTGTTGTAATCTGTAGTGCACACCGAGCCTATTGTATCCAGCACTAATCTCTATCAACATCACATTCATGGATCTACAACAACGAAGCAATGAATCATCACAAGCAAGGTAAATCTAAATTTTTATTATCATTTGTTATTATTGCATATTACATATCCACTTACATAGATCTAGGGTTTTAGTTTTCATTTCTAAGGGTTCACACTGTGGAACCCTCATTTTGTTTACTAACAACTTTATTGTTTGTTGTGTGTGTAGGATTGGATAGCATCAACAAAGAGAGAGCATTGGAAGACTACTGCAGTCAGAGTGGCCTGAACACACGGATACCTAAAGCCCACTCATTATATTGGGAGTGAAGCACACTGAAGACACTTTTTTATTGTAGCTAGGGTTTTAGAGAACCCTAGCAAATCTATAATTTATTGTATCACAACATTTCTATCAAGGCAAAATTAATTGTACAAAGGAGTTTTTTAGCTCCCCCCATTATTTAATAATAATATTTCTTGTGCAATTACACTTGTCTTATCAGATTTGTTTATTTTCTATTATTTAGTGTTGTGCTTTTAGCTCTACAAATGGTGATCATGGTGGGACCCCACAAGGGTTTCATTATTTAAATTGATTTACTTTGCTAACTTGATTTTTTTATCTATTGTAAGGATTTTTAGAAGTGCAAAAGTCATCGATCTCATCGCTAGGGTTTTTGAAGCATTCTATAACACTTTTAGAGATTATGTAGGCATTATGCTTACAACCATAGGTGCTCTATTAGCCTACACAGCCCCTTTGCACCTACTAGGCACCCCTCCTTAGTGATTTGGAGTAGAGCTAAGGCTTCCAAGTAAGTCCCATAACCCTAGTTGGTCATTTCATAATTTACGTATTCTATATTTTTCTATAGATTTTCATTGTTTTTGGGTTATAAAAAGAACTTAACACTAAGTAATCTAGGAAATAATCCTTAGAAAATTACATTTAGGGTTTGTGTGCATTTAATTACACAAAATTCATTTCTTGTTCTAAAGTTGTAGATCTAGGTGATTGTTTGCATTTTGAGTGCATATGAAATAGAAAAGCATCCTAGATTTCGCATTTTAGAGTTAAATATCACTTAAATTTTGCATATCTAAATAGGAACAACATCTTGATGCATAAAGTAATCCTGCCCTAGGCTGGCCCCTTTGGCAGAGAGGTGGACGAACCCTCCGGTTGCTCTTGTGATTTTAATCACTTGTAGGCAGGGGATTTTAAGGGTGTACTCTGCACTCTTTAGGTGAAATTTGCATCTTTGTGTTGGCTTCTAATTTAGATTAGTAAAGTTAGTAATCTTTAATATTGTTTGCACACCATAGAGAATAAGAGATCTAATAAAATTAATCACACACACTTGCACGATTCACTTTTTAACAGTAGTGGTTGGATTTCATCACCAGCCATTGCTTGAGATTTGGTGATGGTGGCAGTGATTTCCATCCACCAATATCTGCCCTAGAAACCATAGGACTACCCTCGAGCAAACTTGTTGGAGGTCATTACCAACAAGAATCTCGTTGCCTCAACCAACCATAGCTTTTTACCTTTGTTTTCTTTAAGCAAGATTAAGTTACATCAAAACACACAAGCCTACAATTCTAAAAATAATCTCACATTAACAAAAGAAAATAATTAATGAACGAGGTAAGCCACACATGGTGAAACCTAGGATTGATTGTTTGCTTTACTTTAAATTCTGAAAAAATTTTAGTTTGTGTGATTTTGATAAACTTTGAATCTTTGGTTTAACTACTTTATGGTGCTAACGAGACAACAAAAGAAAGTAATAAATCAAAGTGGTTTAATGGAAAACATTTCCCATGCTCCCGCTACTTCGGTAGCCAACCTATCCAGTATGGTTCAGACTACTTCATCTGGATCATCATATCCATCCCTACCTCAAGTAGGAACCCTTCCACACAATGTGGAAACAACCACCACCCACATAGACATGGACAAAGTGAGGGCCATCTACAAGTCCTCCAACTATGTCTTAGAACCCCTTAGCCAAGAGGGTTTTGAAGAACCCGAATTGGCTACCGCCCACCTTACCCAAGGATATCATAATTCAGGTTACGAATATGGTATGCCTTCTTCCATGAGCCAACCACAACAACATCTAAGTGTTCCAGACACTTACCCCACATCCATCTATTCCAACCCATTATATGAGGAGTATGTTAATGTTGCCTCACAAGTTGTCACATCAAATGCAACTTGCTCCATGCCCATGTCCTCTCATCCATCATCATCCATCCCTCCATCATCTCACCTAGCCACAATGCCCATGCCCTCTCATCCATCATCATCCACCCTTCCATCATCTCATCTAGCCACAACCACATCCTTTGACACATGGTCAAATCAAGAACTCACGGATACATTAGGGCTCATAAATAAGTTGCTTTCACAATGAACAAGAGGAAAATAGTCGGTCCACATAGACCCTATGATCCAAGAAGTTCCAAATCAACCTCCACCCACCAATAAAAATCTAGCATGGGTTCCCCAATATTCCATAGTCTCCATTCCTAATCCACCACAAATCCACACATCAACCACACCAATTACCATTTCCACCAACCAACCACACAATCCATTCTTCCATCAACCTCCTCACCAATCATCCCCATATTTTAACCATCAATCTTCACCACATACCCAACCCAACTCATTTCACAATACCATGTTGGTCACACCCCAACATCTCCCATCCAGCCCATCAACCAACCACCACATAATCCAAGGTCCTCACATTCCAGTAGAAGATCTTAGATTCTAGGCAATACAAAAGCAAATTGATCAGTTGATGCAAAACTCACCAGGAATAACGAGCCAAAAGCTAACCTTAAGCCAACTGATCCATCAACCAATCCACCCTTCGGTACCATCACCACCATATCCAAAATTTTACGATACCAAAATTTGACAAGTTCAAGGGAACTGAGGATCCCAAGGAGCATGTGAGTTCATTTGTTCATGCATGTTTTCAGATTAGCGATGATAATGCTCTTATGCTCCAAACATTTCCTCAAACATTAGGGGGAGATGCCATTGAATGGTACAATCAATTGCCTACACATAGTATTTATACTTTTGACCAATTGATGGACTTATTATTTGAGCGTTTCGCTCTCAATATTAGAAAGAAGGTATCATTATCGGACATATATTATTTGAAACAATGGGATGATGAACCTATCTATGATTTTGGAAACCATTGGAGGGCAGTCATAACAAAGTTGCCATTCTCCCTACCAATGGAAGAAATTATAAAACTTTTCACCAAGAGTTGCTTAAAACCCATCTCTTGGATGCTACAACTAAATACTTATAGAACATTTGAAGAAGCTTTAGCACAGGCTAGTGTCATTGAGGAGATAAAAATCCAAGAAGGTGTCATTAAGCCTAAGAAAAAGGAATGGCAAAATAAGGGCCAATACCAAAATAATCAATCTAGCCAAACTAAATCAACACAAGCCTCAATGGCTAACACAACTAATCAAGTCAATCAAGTGGTGATGAGCCAGCCCGTAGTGGCTCAAAATCTAGTGCAACAACAAATTACCTATCATGCGGTCCCATCAGTAACACAAGCACCAATGGTACAAAACATAGTGCCAACTATGGAACAACCTACCCATCGCCAATTCAATCGACCCCAACGTCAATACACTCCTTTAGCGGAGTCGTATTCATCCATATTTCAAAGGTTGTATGAGACTAATAAATTAGCCTTACCAAAAATTAGGCCCGATGACCCCACTAAAAGACCTAAAAGTTATAGAGAGCACTTGTTTTGCCCATACCATAGGCAAAATGGGCATGATATTAACTCTTGCCATGTTTTCAAGAACATAGTGCAAGACCTCATAGACCTAGGGGCCATTAACGTGGATAACCCCTTAGCTCCACAAAACCAAAACTTGGGCATATATCAGACACCTCTACCTAACCATGGGGAGGTCCAACATAATGTAGGAGGTAACAATCAACAGGCACCTCCTAACCAAGTAAATCATGTCCAACAATATCAAAACTTTGTAGGAGCAGTCCATGTGGTCACTAGAGGACAAAGGAAAAATCAAAAAAATACTCAACAACCTTCAAATCCACCTCCCATCCAAACATCACCAAATCCATCTCCGCAAATCAATCTATCCAATCCATCCAATCAGCCCATCCTTCATCCAATAAGGCCAACGGTAACCTTAACCAATCGGTTAACCACTAGTTTGAAAATGGCATCAACCAAACTTTATGTGTATGAGCTTATCCAACAATCCCCTAGGCATAGAGAAGCTTTAATGGAAATACTCAAGTCAATTGAGTTAGAATCCCAAGACTCTAATGCCTTCAACAACTTTGTAGGGAGTGTTAGGACGTGCATGGAGCCATCAATCACCTTCTATGACTTTGAGATAAAGTCAATGAGTTCAGAATCAGTAGACCCTCCATTACACATAATGGCCTTAATAGACAGAAAGCCATTCAAAAGAGTCCTAATTGATACCGGCTCATCCATCAATATCATTACTACCACTGCCCTTAGTCACCTCAAATTACCTCCATCCCACATTTCCAAATCATCATTCACCCTCAAAGCATTTAACGATGCTTTGTGTACCATAGTTGGCACTATTGTTTTACCCATAGAAGTAGGGGCCAGAACATTGCACACAATGTTTCACATCTTGGAAGGAGCCATGGCATATAATATACTCCTTGGTAGACCTTGGATGAGGGAAATGAAATGTGTTCCTTCAATTCTCCACCAATGCTTGAAATATGTTCATGATGGACAAGTCCATTGCATCCCTATGGATGTCGAACCTTTTAAGTATTGTAATTTCATTTCAAATCCTTATGAATCCATGTTACCTTCCACCCATTTATTCTTGGCACCATCATCGAATCCATCCACATCATCTCTTAATCCACCTTCTTCTAATCCATCTACATCCTCTTCTAAGGCTCCCATCCTAGAAGAGCTACCCATCACATCACCTCTTCAAACATCCACTTCTTCTTGTACATGTGGTCATAATCAGTCTACTGTTAACACATCGTACATCACATCTACCCCTTCTTCTACAACCACTTCTTCTATTTCATCATTACCCCATCTATCACCATCTAATCCCACACCTCCATCCAACCCCACTCCATTAGCCGATGTTTCACAAGTCAAACTTTTAGACTATGAAATATTTAATTCACCACCATCCACAACCAACCCAAAACCCTCTGAGTGCCCATCATCAACCACATCAGCCCAAGTCAAAGTCCACATCACCAATCCTGGTATAGGTGAGTACGTGGTCCAAGACGTCACCATCACACCCTTAGCCATTCCCATAGCCAAGGATTTTGGATGTCCCTGAGACCATTCTTTATCCATAGGTGTTGTTTATGACATGAGTGCAACTCCAAATAGCATTAAATTTGTTTATGGAGGGTTGGATTGCTCAACTGGAGCAAACCCACCCGAAGAACCAAAAGAGCCTAGACGTGCCATCATACCTAATATGGAGGAGTTTCCATCTCGCTACTTTAACATGTTCAATTGGCAAGGTCAAGGTCTAGGTTCCCATGAGCAAGGGATGCATGATATCTTAGAGGTCCCATATAGAGGTGCCCATGATCATTCCGATTTAGGCTATACCCCATTGTCTTCCACCTCTTCTCTTGAGAAAGCCTTTAAAAAGCTTAGCCTCAATGATGAAGACCACCCCATCCATCCATTACCCTCAACATCCTCTTGAACAAGTCCTTCAAGAACTTCGCATTGACGAAGTAGACGAGGATGACCCCATCAACTTCTCCTATCCTATCTTTGATTCCGATGATGAAAGTTACGAAGAGTTTGAAGTTATGTCAAATGCTTCTGACGATTCTGAAGAGGAGTCACAACCCATTGTCCCCATCACCCAACAGGAAGAGTTTTACCTCCGAATGTTCCCCATCCATCATCCCATATTCTACTTACTTCTTCCACAAGAACAAGTGGACCCACCTGGTAATCCACCTTGAGCCACACACATCAGCCAAGAATTGTAACATATGTACATATTTAAAAAAAAAAAATGTGTTGCTCTCATATTAATTTCACATCCATTATTATAGGGATAACATGACTCGACATCGGTTCAGATTCAATCATTCCATCTACCCATTCATCCAGGCCATCCTTCCATCCGCTAAGTCAATATGAATCCTATTGACTTATTCACCCCGCTCCACAATCCATACGATTTGGCTAGGCCAATTCCAATTGACATTAGCCTTATTGAATTGGACCGGATTTCTTCCCCACCCTCCTTTTTAGAGCTCATCCTATCCGAGGAATTGCTAAGGGCTTCAGCCAACTACATTCCTCCTTCACCGCCACCTTCACCTCCATCAGCTTCCACCAATGATCCCGAGGTCTTTCAAGCAGAGTTAGACAATGATAAGTAGGAAAAGTTGGATGACATCTTAGATGACATAAATCTGATCCCAACACCACATCAACTTGAGGAAGGCTCACATATGTCCATTGAAGATACCATCGATGTGAACCTTAGTTCAGATCCCGAAAATCCCCAAGTTTTCAAACTTGGAAAAATTTTAACACCTGATGAACAAGAGCAATTCATTGCTCTCCTCAAGAAAAAGAAAGAAGTGTTTGCATGGTCCTACAAGGATATGCCTGGCCTTGATCCTGACCTTGTGGTCCATAACCTCACCTTACATCCTGATGCCAAGCCGGTCAAACAAAAACTTAGGAGAATGCATCCTACCATGGCCCTCATAGTCAAAGAGGAAATACAAAAGCTACTAGATGTACATTTTATCGTTCCTATTGACTATCCTGAGTGGCTGTCAAACATGGTACCCATTCGTAAGCCTAACGGGGTGATACACATTTGTAATGACTTTCGAGATCTAAATAAAGCGTGTCCTAAGGATGACTTCCCTCTCCCAAACATTGATACTCTTGTCGACACCTGTGTAGGCCACGAAATGCTTTCCCTCATGGATGGTTTTTTAGGATACAACCAAATTCGAATAAATCCTGATGACCAACACAAAACGGCATTCACAACACCTTGGGGAACATTTTGTTTTAGGGTTATGCCCTTTGGTCTCAAAAATGTAGGAGCTACTTACCAAAGAGCCATGACTTACATCTTTCATGATTACATGCATAAAATCATCGAAGACTATGTAGATGATCTCTTGGCTAAATCTAAAACTCGACAAGAGCACATTGATGTCTTGGAAAATATTTTTGATCGACTTCTAGAATACAAGGTGAGGTTAAATCCCAAAAAGTGTGTCTTTGGTGTTACCTCTGGTAAACTTTTAGGATTCATTGTCTCCAAAAGAGGCATTGAAGTGGACCCAAATAAGGTCAAGGCCATCATGGAAATGCCACCCCCTACCAACATCAAGGAATTGCGTAGCTTACAAGGCAAAATTCAATCAATCAAACGTTTCATCGTGCAACTTTTCGATAAATGCAGGCCATTTAACCACTTGCTACAAAAGGGGGTGTCATTCGTATGGATAGAAGAATGTCAAAAAGCATTTGATGACATCAAGCGATACCTAACTTCACCGCCAGTCTTAACTCCTCCTAGGTCGGGGGTCCCTTTTCATCTATATGTCTCAGCTATAGAGGCTGCTTTAGGGACAATGCTTGCACAAAAAAATGAACAAAATCGAGAGCAAGCAATCTATTACATTAGTCGAACATTGGTGAGTTATGAAACACGATACGCTTACGTAGAAAAACTATGCTTAGCAGTGGTCTTGGCCACTAAGAAACTCCGACAT
The DNA here is from genome assembly GCA_028583015.1 of Wollemia nobilis. Taxonomy (NCBI): domain Eukaryota; kingdom Viridiplantae; phylum Streptophyta; class Pinopsida; order Araucariales; family Araucariaceae; genus Wollemia; species Wollemia nobilis. The sequence goes on from JAQPPZ010001870.1 coordinate 5,020,059, forward strand.
TATATGCTAAGCCAAACAACCTATGTCATAGCTAGAGAAAATCCTCTGCGTTACATGATGTCTCGCACTTATAACAACACTCGTACCGCTAAATGGATAATGCTCCTCACAGAATTTGATCTCAAATTTATTAGCCAAAAATCCATTAAAGGTCAAGTTATAGCCGATCAACTTGTGGAAGCTCCACTACCTAGTGATCATCCTTTGATTATTGAGCTCCCAGATGATTCGGTATTTTCAGTCACTGAATTAGAAGAAGATGTCATTCCGAAGGAAGATGTCGATATCACCTTATTCTTTGATGGATCCAAGTGCGAGAAAGGTCAAGGTGCAGGAGTTGTCTTTCATACACCACAAGGGATTCCCATCCCCTTATCATTCAAGCTAGACTTCTCATGCACAAACAACACAACAGAGTATGAAGCCTTAATCTTAGGTCTTCAATCAGCTATAGCTATGGGTATTAAGCGTATTCGAATATTTGGGGATTCTCAACTTGTAGTAAAATAGGTAACAGGAGAATACCAATGCAAAGAACCTACCATTAAACTTTATCATGAGGTAGCAATGAAATTGCTCTCAACATTCGAATGGTATGAAATCAACAACTTACCTCATTCGACTAATAGATTTGTAGATGCAATGGCCTCTCTTGGATCCTTGATTCCAAAGAATGACTTAGGAGAGGTACAACCCCTAATAATCTCAACAATCTCTAAAGCAGCCATGGTTCGTGCTGACCCCACAGATGGAAAAGACATTTGCTTTATCCATACAGAACCATGTGAGTCTTGGTCAAGCCCCATAGTAGCCTTCTTAAAATTTGGAACACTCCCATCAGACATGTCTCGATCTGCCAAACATGCTTTCAAGCAAAAAGTAGCCCATTTCATTCTCTTGGGTGATGTGTTGTATAAGCGAGGTTATGATGGAATCCTTCTTCATTGTCTCAAACAAAGTGAGGCTCAAATAGCCATACAAGAAGCTCATGATGGTACTTGTGGTGGTCATTTTAGTGGAATGGCCATTGCAAAGCGTCTATTATGCATGGGTTATTATTGGCCCACAATGGAGCATGACTGTTGCACCTATGTCAAAAATTGCAAACAATGTCAAACACACACCAATTTAACTCATGTACCATCACAAGCCTTACAACCTATACAAATATTTTGGCCCTTTTCACAATGGGGCCTAGAATTAATTGGAAAAATCTCACCTTCTTCTTTGGGACAACATACATTCATCATTACTACCACAGAATACTTCACAAAGTGGGTTGAGGCCATACCTCTAACCAGTATGATAGGACCTCGAATTGTGGATTTCATACTCCATCATATCATCTATCACTTTGGCATTCCCTCTAAGATCATCTCGGATAACGGTAAGTCTTTCAAGAATAAGGATGTTCGAGCACTTTGCAAAAAGTATAATATCCAACATAGTTTCTCGACTCCTTATTACCCACAAGAAAATGGACAAGCTGAAGCTACCAATAAGACCTTGATTGCCATTCTTAAGAAACTCATCAAAGAAAATCATAAATATTGGCATACACAAATTCCTTTGGCACTTTGGGCTTATCGAACAAGCATCCGAATGCCAATAGGAGCAACACCATTTTCCTTGGTCTATGGAGCAGAAGCTATTATGCCTCTTGAGCTCGAGATTCCCTCCTTACGAGTTTCCTTGCAAGAATTCATAGATGATGATACAACTAGACAAGCACGACTTGACCAACTCACTCTCCTAGATGAAAGGTGAGTCAACGCACTAGAACATTTAAGAGTTTATCAAGACTGCCTAAAGCGTGCTTACAATGCTAAAGTCCATCTTCAGGAATTTCAAGTAGGGGATCTGGTACTCAAAGAGAACCAACAAAACACCAATGCTTTGCCACATCTTCATGACAAATTTGCAGCCAATTGGTTAGGTCCATATATAATCACTCAAAAAGTGGGTAATAGTACTTATAGACTTGCCGATCTAGAGGGAATAGAGGAACCCGAACCACTTAATGTTCTACATTTAAAGGCATTCTATTGTTAAAAGTGACACTTTATATGTACATATACATGGATTTAAAAAAAATCATTCACATAGGCATTCCCACATTGCATACATTCCATTTGCATTTACATTTAGGCATTTGACATGCATTTTCATTTTTGCATTCATGCATTGTTTCATTTGCATACATTAAATCATACATATTCCATTGCATTGTACAATTTCCATTTTGCATATCAACACTCCATTACATTAGGCATATACATTTGCATTCATCCCATCCCATGTTCAATGATCTGACATAGTAATGATGATATGGCCATAAACAAAAAGTCAAGTTATACAAATTGGGGGTACCTAGTTTGAAGAAATCATGCAACCCTCACAAAAGACATAAGTCAACCACATCATATGTCAAAAATCATAAAGCCTAGATTTTCAATCACTCAGCCATTACTAGTGTAGCAAGCAACCTCCAAATGGATGTCCGATTTTCTTTAGGACCAAAAACACACTTTACACACTAAGAAAGTCTTGAGCATTGTCGATTGATTCCGAATACAATCTTGAACCAACCACATCCCATCACATCTTAAAAACATTTTGAGTTTAGGAGGGTTAGTACCATACTTGGGTAGCACCTTGAGGTGAAAAGGAGATATCCCTCGCTTGTCCCATCATGCAACATAGTCCAAAAATAGTGGTTTTCACCACTACCAACATTGCTCCAAACATAAACATAAAAACATAGAGTAGTAAGGATAGGGTCAAAATTATCATCACACTTCGGTTGAGAATCTGATTCCCCAAAGCTCTATACAAAGTTAACAATTAAATTCCCCACCCTTGATCACTAAAGTCGTAAGGATTCATACTACACACCCCTAACAAGGATGGGTAGTCATCCCCAAGGCCTAAAATATCAATCCCATTGGACTATGGAGTGAATCTCCACCGAGGCTATAGACGCTTGACTAGCAGTGGAGTAAGCTCATGCGAGGTGACATGTCTCTCCTCTAAAAAGAGAGACCTCTGAACGCACATAAGGACAGGCTAGCCTCAGGTCATCTCCATAATAGGTCATGCCTAAATCTACTCATAATGGGTTAATGAACTTCACATGCACACACATTGGTACTTGATTGGATAGGGTCATTGTCATACTCAAGACTTGGTAATTGAACCTCACTCGCACACACATTTGGTCCTAAAGAAAGTTAGACAACCTTAGTGAGTTTGATTGATGACACTAGTATGTTTGAGTCTTTGAAAACCTTTATTCATTCCATATCAACATCCATATCTTCTTCCATATCAACATCCATGTATTCTTCCATATATGCTTCCATATCAACATCCATATCTGCTTCCATATTAACATTCATGTCTTCATTAAGAGACAAGTTGCAAGAGCACCAACAAATTTGGTACTCCCAATTGCAAAACAATGGACAACAAAAATGGCCAATAAAATTTCTGAACTATAAAAAGATCATTTGAACACTATGCATTCCTCTCATATAGTTTAGATTCATTATACATTTACTTGCATTAATCATCCATAACACATATCATTTAGATGGCATTAATCATCCATATAAACACCATTCATATACATGTCATTTCACATGCATTAATCATCCATATAAGCATTATGCATACACATCATGATTAGCCTACATTAAGCATCAATAAAACATTAAACACAAATTGCATAAAAACACAAAAGCATTCACACAAAATATAACACAAATATATAAAATGCCATGTATATATATATATCATATATACAATAAATGCCAAAAAGGCTACAAAGGGAGCACCAAGGCTCATATACAAAATAGTGCATCTAAGCACTAAGCTAATGTCCATGAGAGGACCCCTGAGACCTAGTAGGAGCCCTAGGCCTAGTACTCTACCTAGACTCAGTATGCCTAGATGACTCGGATATAGAAGAAGAAGGAGGATCAGATAACGTAATGTGGTGATGCATACACAAATCCTCCAAGGAATGTGCATACGCCTCACTAGCCCACAGACATCGCAAGTCCATCTGATGTCGATGCTCCTTAGCCAACATCTTTGCCTGAAGCCTCATGACCGTCTCCTGATCACTAGCCATAGCTACCGCTCGCTCCACCTCCAGCCATGCTATAGTAGCCAAAGACTCCCTATGAGTCTCAAGCATAGTCTCTCGCTCCTCGTAAAGCTGCTCCAGCTTCACCCGCAACCTAGCCACCTCAAAAATCTCACCCATATCCTCATCATCCTCCATCTCCTCATCCACCAACCCCATCTCTAGAGCCTGCTGAGTTGATCCCCTCGACCACCTCTGACTCATTGATCATTGAGGCCTCATCCTCTTTAGAGTCACCCCGACCCCGTAGCTACCGCATCATCACCCACAACCTTTGGTACCCACACTAGTTGGGCACCAAACCAAGCTACATACTCTAGAGTCACCCCGACATCATCTACATCAGGGACCTCCAACTGCTCATCATCCTCCACATGCACCCACCATGGCTCCATGCATGGGAGCCCCACCTCATCCCACCGATGTCGATACAACATCGGCTCATCTGGCACATCCTGAGGTAAGCCAAATTGCCTCAACACCCATGAGTACTAAAAGTACTCCACCTCCTCATCCCTCCAACCAATCAACCATCGAGCCTACCTCACCCGACGTAGCTGCTCCCTATCACCATCCCATAGAGCTCCTCACCATGACCTCCATATCACGTCAGCCCGAGTCAACCCTGACCACATATCTCGATACCACTAGCTGGTATGTACCTCTCAACTCAGCTGTACCTCCTTTGCTACTACCCATCACCTAGCATAAGGCTCCCCCATGCCTGACATGGCAACCCCTCTAGCCAAGCCACACCAAAATGCTCCCAAGCCTAGCACTATAGGAGGAAGTTGCACCCAATCCCCTTCCTCCTCCTCTATGTCACCTCATATAACTCTCGATATAACTACCAACAATGTAGGAGCCCATGCATACTCCTAGGGATCAATGAGTAGATCACTCACCAACCCCAATAGGTTCCAAGGGAACCTACAACCAGTGCTATTAGGTAGCACTATGTTTGCTAACACAAACATGATCAAGGTTGGGAGTGCATCCAACTCCTTCACCTTGTACATGCTCAGATAGCATATACCTCCATCTCCCATCCGAGCCTCCCACCATCGATCCCCAAACATCCTCTCCATATCAACCTTCTTATCATCCAACCACCACCTTCTCCCCTTCTACTGGCACCTTGAGGATGTGGTATACATCCTCAAGAGTGATAGTAGCCTCCCCAATCGATAGCTGGAACGTCCCCCTATTAGAATCCCATATCTCTATCAATGATGAGAGATACCCCTCATCCACCCTCACAACATCCAACCTAGCTACCCCCTCCAAGCCCACCTTCCCCAAAAGCTCCCAATCCTCATCCGTGAGCTTCTTCCTCATCCCAAGAACAAGAGGAGAGAACCGATGTCGAGGCTCTATGTCCCTCAACTACAACAACAAACATTTTTATTAATACTATTTCAAAAAAAAAAAAAAAAAAAAAAAAAATTTGCACAAAAGACAAAGTGTTTTTAAACATTATCAGGGCAAATGGTGCCTCAACTCCACCAACAACATTCGACCCCTCCACCACCATAGCTTCCATGCAGATTCTCACTAGCCTCACTAAGCTCACCACACCCACTCCACTCCTCAGACGCAGCTTCTCAAAGTCCAAAAGCACAAGTGAGCCTCAAGATTCAATCAGAAAGCTATTTATAGCTTTCCTTAGCGCATTCAGTAGAGCCTACACCTACATACCGCAGGCTCACACGCACTCGCACCTACAGAATACACCAGGTGCATCCACATGCCTGGCGCCAAAAAGGAATAAAGATAAAATCAATCAAAATAGTAGCTTACCTCCTCCAAATTTCAACAAATTTCATCCACACATCATGCACATCATAAATCAAATAATTCATACAACATTCTTCCATCACCATATCTTCAATCAATCCCAATCACTTTTCTCTACCATCCTCAGTTAATTCATTCAAGTGAACCTTGTATCTAGTGGGTTATTCTATAAACTTGGTGATTGCAGCGATAGTAATCCATGCAATTCGATAAGATGAATAACCTACAATAAGGACACTTGACCATGATCATCATCAATTATCTCATTGTCCAAGATCACAATCACATTGGGCACTTCACATTTTGGAGTGAAACCTTGCCAAGAACAATTTGCACAACTGTTGTCATTGATGGCCTAGTTCGTGAGGCTTAACACATGAACAAAAACTCAAATTTCATCATTTTCTCTTCAAAAACCTAATGATCGGCACTAGCTAGGATGATTAGTTCCAATTGTGAGAACAGTCACCAATAGGCTATCCATGGTACTTTGCATCATCATACTTGCATATCAATGGCATCAGAGAGCACACTATTCAACAACATCGAATCATCCCAAAATTTGGGGCAACCACAATTTGATTATGATTTCCCACAATGGGATACATCTTACATGATCATGACATTGGATAAAATCCCTTTCCACCATTGGGGAAAAAAAAGTATCACATTTTACATCATTCATATCGTCCACAATCACATGGTATTATACACCAACCCCATTTTTCCACCATTGGGGCAAAAATGGTATCACATTTTACATCATTCATATCATCCACAATCACATAACATTTCATTACATCATTCATCACTTGCACAAAATTCTTTTTCAATTGGCTCATGAGATGCTTCTCATTCACCAATTGAGGGGGTAAGCTACGCAAATTCCAAAAATTCTTTATTCTTTTGTCTTCAACATCAATGCTCAAATCCAACAAAGAGAAGTTGCTTCTATGCCCATATCCCATGCAGGTGTCTCATATTTTTGCACCATATTGTGTTTCACGCAATATGGTACAAAAAGGGGCATCTGTAGACACCAAATTGCAGCCATTAATCCTCCATCCTAACCATCCCACCACCCACTTGTCCACCATACACCTTCCCACCTTAAAAAGGCTCACTTTAGCCCTTTCCCACCATTTCCTAACCCAATTGGGCTTATTTTAATATTATTTTATATTTAATATAATATTTTATATTATATTATAATATATTTATTATAAAATATGTATTTATAAACCCAATTAACCACAACCATCCGATCCAATCTAATATCCACCATCCATCTTCATTAATCCATGCCACACTTAAAGTACAATCTCAGCCCTAGGATGTGATTTAATCTTAGCCACACGATCTAAAGTGTTGAGCTAAAACCCTAAGAAACCCTAAGGTTGGATTATAAGTAAGGGCATTTGCAAATGCCCAAACCTTGGAACCTTGATATTGGCATGTGCATCCTGAAGAAGTCATTGGCGAAGCCCTAGTGAAGCAGAAAGTGATAGAGCCCTAAAAATCCAAAGCCCTAGCTAGCCATAGGACTTCAACTATTCTAGCCATCCCCACATCCATTCTCCATCACCATTGTAGTCCCCATCCATCCACCACATTCATCGCATCCTTCATGATCTACTTCTATAGATTTACCCTTACCCATAGGCACCCTCTAGAGCTTGCCAAGCTCATTGCAGAGCCTACCAAGTGCACACCAGAGCCTATCGTATCCCATAGGTGTGCACCAGAGCCTACTGTTTCCCATAGGTGCACACCAGAGCCTATTGTTTCTCGTAGGTGCACACCAGATCCTATTGTATCCCACAGGTATGCACAAAATCCTACTATATCTTGTAGGTGCACACCAGAGCCTACTTCTACACATATGCTACTGTTGCCAGGGCATCACATTCATAGATCTACAACAACAAAGCAAAGTATCACCACAAGCAAGGTAAATCTAAATTTTTGTTATCATTTGTTGTTATTGCATTTTACATATACAGTTTACATAAGATCTAGGGTTTTAGTTTTCATTTTTGAGGGTTCACACTGTGGAACCCTCCTTTTGTTTACTAACAACTTTATTGTTTGTTGTGTGTGTAGGATTGGATAACATCAATCAAAAGAGCATTGGAAGACTACTGCAGTCAGAGTGGCCCGAACACATGGATACCTAAAGCCCACTCATTCTATTGGGAGTGAAGCACATTGAAGACACTTTTTTTATTGTAGCTAGGGTTTTGGAGAACCCTAGCAATATGTATTCATTGTATCACAACATTTATGTCAAGGCAGAATTAATTGTACAAAGGAGTTTTTCAGCTCCCCCTCGTTATTTAATAATAATATTTCTTGTGCAATTACTTTTGTCTTATCAGATTTGTTTACTTTCTACTGTTATTTAGTGTTGTGCTTTTAGCTCTACACATTCATACATACATGAAAGTGTTTAAATATCATAAAAAAGTTCATTTGTATTTAGTATGCTTCAAATATTATATACAAATTGTAATAGCCAAGGACCAACACTAAGAATACATTACATTCTACTACTTATAGATATGAGCCCCATTTTTTTGGAATAATCAAAATTTAATTAATAAGATGCCACTGTAGCAATGAGTAGCTAGCCTTTGAAAATATTTTATGGATCCTATGCCCCTCATGGAACATCTCTATGTCATCTAGACTGAGTTCATTAAATATATTCATCTAACTCCTTAGTCTCCTTCTACATCCGATGACACTATTGTACCTTACACTTTTGTGCTCGGGACCATGGTAGCTAGTTCATTAACTCCATCTACAACGTACCTCCACTTTGAATGCAATGCTCTAGTGGAAAATCAAATACCTAATATTTCAAATTGGATACTATGGCAGGCTCTTGGATTCTCCATAAATCTTTATTAATTTTTAATTCTGCCAGGTGTTCACTTCTTTGTAAGGTGGAGCTTTGGGGTGGGACTTGCTATAGCTTTTCATCCCATTATGCTAATAATTCATCCCAAGTGGGGATTCAGTATCCTAGGAAGCCCATAACTTTCACCAATTCTCTACCCATTGTAGCATCTTTACCAAAGATGGAAGTTTGGATTACCTTCCTTCATCATTAGCTGTCTATTTCTCTACCCCGCTCACTTTGTTCAAGAGATATTTTGGAATCACTCTACCCTTGTAACCTTTCTAAAATTCCACCCATGCTAGGGAGGTTTTTTGGGGCCCACATCAATTTTGTGACTACTTGAATGTTTGCCCTCGTCTACTTAGCTTGAATAGAACTTTGAGAGTGGCAAAGAAAAACTTGGGGCCAAAACTTTCACCCAAAGCATGGCTTTTACATTATTGTCTGGGTGAGGTTTTTGAGATCTGCCCAAGGTTGAGAATGCTCAATTTTTTTCCCCACACTCTTGGTGACTTTTGAGGCTTTTTACTTGTTAAAAAAAGAACCCAGATAAAAAGGGACAAAAGAAACTCTATTTCAATTCAAACAAAGCTCAAAACAACAAATTCATAGCAAAACATGTCCCAATTGGTTCATCCAAACCCCATAAGGGGGGCAGAGATCCATGGTTCAAATATCAGGCCTCATCGAACTGAACGCTTGTCCCTTTCCTTGTGCTTTTAGTGGCGTAAAAGGTTTAAAATTATTGTGGCATGGTGGTTATAGGGGCGGACTATGCGAAGATCTATGTGGTGAATTCCAGGGTGAACAGTGTAGAATACTGTGGCAGCCATAAAAGCTGGACAGCTTGCCCAGATTTTTGGTGGCTACCGATTCCACAATGTAAAAAAAAACTAATTCATAGAAAAAATGGACCCTGGCCACTATTTATTGAGTTACAAAGTCAAAAACAATGAGAAACAATTACATCGACAAAAAAATTATTAGGCTTGAAGAGATCTTATTATTCTTTTAAAATCATACCGCTCCTCCCAACTCAGTCTAATGCTACTCCCATCCTCCAGAAGACTTGGTCTAGGTCATTGCCCTCTCAAGGATTTGAATATTGAGGTTTTGGCACATACGCTCCCAAAATTTAGTAGCAAGGAGGGAAGCATTTATAATTTGGTCTTTGATGACCTCTAATCAACAAAGGTCCTTGTAGGAAGGGTCACGATAATTCTTAGCTACCTCTTCTATTTTGACGTGAAGATTGGATAGCCTTAAGATAACGTTCATAATTTTATCTATTGCTACTGGCTCTTCAAGTATGGTAATCTCACTTTCATCCTACTTCAGGGCCTCAAATTGATTTATGAGGTCCTATTCTTTGTGAAAATACCTATTATTATTCCAAAACAATAGATAACCAAGTTTTCTAAGTCCAACATCGATCATGTTCATCTTCTCTTCTTCCGTATTCAATGAAGCATGGATTTTTTTGCTTTCATAGTATAGATCCATAACCAAAAGTATTGGCTCCATGCAGGCCCTAGCCTGATTCCTTTCCCATTCTAAACATTCCAGCAAGATAGGATCCACCCTCCTAAAAATTACCTTCACTACCAGCGCTTGAGGGCCCATGTTGTGCACCACCTTTCCTTTATCAGCTAGTTCTATCTTCACCAGTATGGAAATTTATAGAGTATCTACTAGCTTCCATAAAAATGTGGGTAGCACCTTCAATATTGCATCTCTTATTTTTCCTAGATAGAAATATTTGACTTCACTTATATAGGATTTTGTAATTATTGTTCCATGAGGTGTATCTCTTTATCTCTAGAAATAATTCAAAGCATCATTCAAGGACTTCTCCTGCTGATGAAGTTTAGCTTGAGCTTCAGCATCCTACTTCTCCCATGATTCCTGGATGGCCTACAACTTAGCTTTTAATGCATTAATTTCCTCATCCTTTTGTTGTAGTATCTTAGGGGGAGGGGCTTTTTTCAGGCTATCTTGGAGTTTCTTCACATTTTTTTCAGATCTTGGTGCTCCAATTTTGCTCGCTTGAGTTGATCTTCTAAGTTGTAAATATTTTCTTCAAAATATTCAACTTCTTTTATTCATTACTATTCTTATAGAATAGTGTGTCGGCCTGCACATGCAAATTTCAAAGGGTCTATGCCTTAGGGATCTTCAAAAAATATTTGGATATTATCTGTAATTACCATTATTTTTGCTCCATTTTCACAAGGTCTTTATTGGCCTTCAACACATTGGTTATCTCATGAATATTCCCTTCTACTAGATCAAGCTCAAGATGTATCATGGGAGTTGTCAGTTATTGCTCTTCTGCTAAATCCTACCACTACTGGTCATCCCACTTTATTTAATTATCTTGTATATTTTTATTATAGTGTAGACCTCTAGCAAGTCTTCTTCTATAACTTGTGGGAGAAGCGGTGTAGTTAGGAAGGCTGGGAGAGGGGTCACTAGTCAAGATGCTAAGGTGCAGGTTTAGAGTGAACTAACTATCTCACCCAAGTGCTTTAGATTTGTCAATGTTGTAGATGATTGAGATAGCTAGGATTGAATAGTAGGTTGCAGGTATGTACTAGGAAAAGACATCATCACGAATGGGTATTGAAGTAGAATAGATTTCATGTTTGGAGGATTGAGGGATGAAGGCAACCAAAACTCAAGTGTTTTTCTAGGGGATACATGTTGGTGGTGTGGGAGAAGCAGAGGCACCATGTGGGCTATGGTTGGTGATATCCTAGTTATTTATATTTGGGATAAATTAGGGGAATCCTCTATGGACTCTAATAATGGGGTTTGGTGAGGAGATGGTTAACGTGAGTCCACTACTTCAACCAAGACTTGTTCTTGCATCATCTTGGGAGATTATTTTACTACCAGTTGCTTTTTCTAGATCTTTCTTGAGGTCACCATTCCTTTTATCTTTGGGACCTTGAAATATGACTTCTACCCTTCACTCACTACTTGTTGATACTGAGACATGTTGAGGCTCTTAGTTTCTCATTCCTCTACCCACGATAGGTGAGGTTTTAGACTAAGCTAATCATATCTTCTTACCATATCTCCACCTCACCCACCATTTGTTAGATCTCTACTTTAGCTTTTCGTATCTGTAGAGGATTTCTCTTCGACATGTTTTCAGTTGGACTGACATCTTATCATCTAGAATAGGTGTAGCTTAGGTCAAAAATATTATTTGATGGAGGATGTGAAATTGACATGCTCTAAAAAATTTATATAGCAGCACTAAAAGAAAATAAAAAATAGCAATAGAAAGGAATATTTACATATATATAATCTATACCATGATTTAGACTAAGCATAATGCTTAAGATATTAACTATTTATAGGTATCGGGAGTAGTCTTCCTTTTAGAACCTGTAGCTGGTATGCATTCGAGTGTTTGCAAATTTGGATGAGATACGAGCCTGACCAAAAGGAGTCAAACTTGTCATGAACACCTAGTTTTTCCCAGTTAGCATCCCATTTCAGGATAAGATCATCTTCGAAGAATGTCTTTGGTGTGTCTTTCTTATCAAACCAACATTTGACAATATATTGATGATGACATAGGTTATGGTATGCCTTCTCACATTATTCTTCTAATTGCATCAGTTGTACCCATATTTTCTTCATGGCTGGGAAGTCTTCCACCTCTATCTCACTCATGAATTTGAGAGCTGGGATCTCCATATTGATAGGTATAATTACCTCATTTCCATAGACTAGGGCATAGGATGATGTTTTTAGCAATTTATTATACATGATTATGTCCATCCATAGTGCTCGATCAAGGAGGAGGTACCACATTTTGGGATTGTGCTCTATGCTTTGCTTGATTATTCTTAGTAAATTTTTGTTAGTAGCCTCCGCTAGAACCATTTCCCTATGGGTAATAGTTTGAAGATGCATTCTATTAGATGCCATATTTTATAGCAACATCCATGGTTTTGGTGCCTATGAAATGCATGCTATTATCAGATACAATGGTGGCAGGGACTCCAAACCTAGTTATTAACATTTCTAAGAAATAAATCATCATTTGTTGGTCAGTATGTTTGGTGGCTTCTGTTTCGGTCCATTTTGTGAAGTAGTTATTTGTTGTGAGAATATATTTGTGATTAGTTTAAGAATTTGGATTGATGACACCGATGAAATCCAATACCCACTATTGAAATGGCTCCTCTACTACTATTGGTTGTAAAGGTATGGAAATTTTTTTGGCTTTCCTAATGAATCTCTAACACTTGTCACATGCCCATACAAACTTAAATACATTAGAGAAAATAGATGGCCAATAAAATCCAGCTCTTAGAATCTTGGCTATCATGGTCTGGTCATAGTAGTGCCCTCTGGAGAATCCCACGTAAAATTCTTCTAGAATATTTTCAACCCTTTCAGGTGGTACGCACCTCAAGAATACTCCATAAAATTTTATTTGGTATAGCATGTTATTGATCAGTGTGTATCTTCTTTCTTGCAATCTATTTCTTCTTCGTTGAGATGTTGTCAATCCTTCTGGATATTTTTTAGAAATAAAATAGTGTACTAGTTGAGCGATACAGGTCATTGGTGGCATCTAAATTTCTTCTTACCTCATGGTATTACCTTCCTCTATATGTATATTAGGTTCCACAACCATAGATTGGTCCATTTTTTGATAAAGCACCCTTCCTCTTACTAGATTTTTTGATTTGATTTCTACATCAAACTCCTAAATATTTATAGTCCAACCCGCTCTTCTTTCATCCAACTCCCTTTGTATAATGAAACTTTTGACATCCGGATGCACCACATACATGAGGACCTTGATTTGAGAAAGAAAGTATCTAAAATTATTTAGGGACTTTATAATGGCATAAACCTGCCTTTCAATAAAATTGTACTTTTCTTCATGATCCTCCAGGATTTGACTAAGGAAAGCAATTGGCCTTTCATTTTTGTTTTCTCTCTTTTGAGTGAGAACTGTAGCATAGCTCTCTTTCACTCCAAATACATAAAAAATTAAATCCTTGGAGTAATCTAGGTTGGTAAGGACCAAGGCTCACAAAATCGCTCATTTGATACTTATGAAAGCATCTCATCAAGCTTCAGTCCACTTGAACTCTGGATTTTTCTTGAGCATACTTGTCATGGGTTTAACTATCTGAGTGAAATCAAAATTAAAATTTCATACAAAGTTGATTTACCCAAAGAAATACTGAAGTCCTTTCTTATTCAGGGAAAGGGGTAATTATAAGATAGATTTTACCTTATCTGGGTCAATAGTAAGCATTTTTTTGGATACATGTCCACTTTTAAAATGCACACTAAATAATGTTTTGCATTTTAAAAATTACTCTAGAAAATATTGAAAAGAATATCATGCAATTTATTATGATTTTTTGAAATCTTAATTTGAGCAATTTTTAAAGTAAAAGATTTATTTTTTTAAGCATGCTTATTTAATTTAGTTGACCTTATTTTAGAAAGGAAATTAGGTGGTTTGTTATTTTATGAACTTGTTCAATTTTGATTGGACCAAAACATGAAAAGACTACCTTGTAGATTTAAATAATCAATATTTCCTACACATGGCTACTTTGGGATGGTTGAAATGGTGGGGTAAGATTCTTCTCTTATCTCTAATAGTATCAGCCCTTATCATCCATTCTCACAATAATGGTAGTGCCATAGGAGTGGTGGACATGGGACAAATAACCTACCCTCACATTATCTCTATGGATTTCATTTCCATTAAAATAATATATACTTTAGAAGCCTTCACATGGGGTGAGAAAAAGAAGATAATTAAAATATTTAGTAGCATCTTCTTGTTGGGAGAGGAAAGTGTTATAAATAGCCATGGAGGTTGAGAAAAAGTGGGTATGTTATATTATGTTATGTTATGTTGGAGTAGAGGCTAGAAGGAGTGGATGGAAGGAGAATTTTCAAGAAAAATTAGGTGTTGGGGTTTGCAAAATGTCCAAGTGTAGAAGTTTGCTCTTTCTTTATGTATGCTTGATTATTTTGTTCTTCTATATCTTTCATATTTGTATGTTGGCCTATGTAATCTATTGTTTATATTGAGTGACATAAATTAATTTGGTTCCACTTTATATTCTTGGTTGATATCCCTATCTTGACAAACTAGGATAGCGAAACAGTTTTTGAACATTAGGTTCATGGCCACCATTGATTCCCCAAAGGAAGCAATTAACCTCACCACGAGTACATGTGCATTATGATGCATGTTTTTCATGGCTATCTCCCAATGTCCCTATGAACATTAGGGCATTCGATGGTGTGTCAGTTTTAGTGGATACATTAAGGACTCTTGTAGATAGAATTGTTAGCTTGCATTCTAATGATTTAGAAAGCTGTGATCACCTATGATTGAAATTTCTGAATTGGACTCATGTCAGTATTTCTTGATTCTATCTTGAAGGACATCATCGAGATCCAATATATAAGCCAAGACCCTTTTGTAAATTAGGAAGTATTAAAATTGATACCTGCTCAAATCGTGATAGACTAACACTATGTATGAGCAACTACATCATCATCGTAAGTGTTCACAAAACATATCCAAATCCATAGTTGTATTCCTGGTTATTCTATCAGTGATACACATAACCTATCTGATGCAGATAGCATGCTCATGACAACTATCAGATTTCACATGTGAGGGTTTTGTAGACAGTCATACATAGTCAAAACAGTGAGGTGATTTAGAATTTATGGCATCGATCTTCTCCTTTACTTGGATTATATGTAAGGATCAGAGTGTTGATTGCATACTTAAGGATCAACTAAAGAGCATCCACCATTGGTGAAATTATTGGTCAGGTCCATCAAAATCAACATTCAAATTTGGAAATTGACCACATCTCCCATTCTCCCATGCACTTGGAAAATTGGTCTTCAGCACCGAAGACTGACTCTGATGGTTAACCACATATTGGAGTAACCATGTCTATCTACTTTGTTGGATAGAAATATTCGACCAAATCCTACACATCTAGCTACCATGTGTACATCGACTATCCATAGCACCCTCAACCATAAACTATTTTACTCTTGTTGCCTACCACATATGCTCGGTGTCCATTCAGTCATAACAATGGGTTTGACCATAATAGTGAATGGTAGTGTGTATGAATGATTATATCTTGCAAAATTAGGTTGTGACATGATAAAACCTTAGTTGTGTTGATTTAAGAGGTTATGTTATATAGTAGTTATAATCCCCTTTTGAGTGATACTCGTATGAATTTAAATGGCTTTATTATCTGTTTATTTAGAGAATTTCCATTATATCTTTTAATGAATCATATAAGTTATTTGTAAATATTATCTTCTCAATTCTACATTGGAGTTCAATAATTTTATGTAGAAATCAAATTATATTGGCTTTATTATACTTTTTAAATATCAAATGGTACTACTTATGACATGTTTTATGTGAGTTTGGATTGGCTTTAAATGACTCAATATATTCCAATAAATATCGTCCTTGAAGTTAAAGTAAATTATATAATTCTTGTTGTGAAAATAATAGTTAGACTTTATATATTTGAATGATTCTGTATAGTAAAGAAACCCAATAAAAGTGGTTATTTGAATTAGATCTTTAGATATTTTGAGTGACAAAATTTATGATCAACTAAAAATATGTATTGCAACATATGAATTTTTGTAACTGAATGAAAACCACTAGAAGTTTGGAAAAATATCTTCTAGATTTGGAAAGG
Source organism: Wollemia nobilis (assembly GCA_028583015.1). NCBI lineage: Eukaryota > Viridiplantae > Streptophyta > Pinopsida > Araucariales > Araucariaceae > Wollemia > Wollemia nobilis. The sequence goes on from JAQPPZ010001870.1 coordinate 5,036,662, forward strand.
ATGGATTGGTGTCCATTCCTTGGGAAGAGGTATGGGACTCTTCCTAAATTTTGTGATACTCCAAATGGTTAAATAATGGTATTATGAATTGATCCCTATTGTGAATATATATAATATGAATGAATTTCAATTCCATGCTTGGTGATTTTCTTGTATGTGATATACAGTTGGAAAATACTTGATGCATGATTGCATTTAAATTGGGTAAGTGTGACTTGCTTGTAATGCATTTGGTATACTTTGCATATGAGTTGTCATGATCCCTTCACTATCATCTCTTCCAACTATGAAGAATTCAAGACATTTCAGAGAGGAACCAGACAATACATTTTGAATACTATTGCATTGTTCATCATGTATAAGCATGTACTAAGATAGTTCCAATATAATTATGCAAGGCTGATATAATTTATGTAAAGTCAGATATGATTTGTAATAATGTATTTGATAACAAACTTTGTAATTACAGATAAAGTCTTCATATTGTAGTATTCCCCTCTAATAAAATTTTAGGCGACATATTATTGGAATATAAACAAGAAATGGAATTACTTTGGATAATGCACATTGTCAAATGTATGGCATTGATATTTATGTTGCTTTAGTAGATTAGATGGATGTATTTAAATTCTCTCTCATGGGTTATAATAGTGTAGAAGGAAATTCAGGGATAACCTCCACATTAATATGTGATAAAACCATATCTACACTATCCATATAAGATAGCTAGAAGTAACTAATCACCCCTTCCAATAAGTTATGACATACAAACACCAACACCATCACACCTAGTAAATGAGTAAATTTTATAATGGTGCTTAAGACAATATTCCAAGTCACTTGTAAGTTTTCATGATAAATAACAATATTAATGGCTCTCTCCTTAATACTAGTCTTCATGGATAGTATGGAGAGGAGGGTATGAATCCCATTGGGTGAAACTTACAAATTAATGATATAACCATTGAGATGTCCTCACAAAGGAAATAGCTATTGTATTATCCTCATAACAATTTGGTGATGGTATGATGGATGGTAGGGGTTGGTGCTCCTATTCATAAGTGGCCTGAAAAAATTGTAGAAGTTGATGCTTCTAATATAATGTGACTTGGCATTAATCTTGTGTTGCTCAAATCACTTACCATTCATTTGGGATACTCTCATCTTAGATCATTATTATACTCTTGACTCATTGAAAGGTGAAAAAGGATATTATAGGTTTTAAAGAAAAATTGTAGTAGATGAGTGGTAACAAATAGAGTTGTTATAGTTGCTCACTTTGTTGCATTCTATAGTGCACCCTCATTCGGTGCCACTTTGGTGGGTTATTCGACCGTTGGAAAATTTGAATCATCCTGACCATTGAAGAAATTCAAACTTGAATCATCCTGACCATTGAAGTTGAAAATAAATTTTTTCCGCCCCAACCAAATTCAAATTGAATTCAATTTTTTTTTTGTTCCAAAACCCAGAGAAGGTATAAATTACTTTTTACCTTCAATTCATCAATTTTTGCTCCTCTAAAATTGTATTTTCCCATCCACATGTTGTAGGTGAGTTGGACTGGGTAGGGAAATCCTCCAAAGGAGTTCCTTGGTTCAAATATCCACCCTACAAAATGCACATCAGGTACCCAAAATCCAATTGATAATGTTGGTGCAGTCAAGGCTGGGTGCGACTCCTAGGTGATTTTGAAGGTGTAGAAACCCTTGGTCATGGTTTCTCAGACCAAGGCGGCCCTACAAGGGGTTTTTTGCTAAATTCAAAAAAAAAATTGCATTTTCTCCTCAAATTAATTTATTTTTTCCTCCTCAAGTTGAAAGTTTCCACTTTTAAGGGCTAATTTTTGAAAATTTAGTGTTAATTTTTGTAATTGTAAAATTGATGCAATTTTTGTAAAAGCACTTAAATTTAGCCCCATTTTGTAATTTGGAAGGTAATTTTGTAATCTAGGCAAATTGTGCATTAGGAAACCTTAAAATTTATTCCTAAGAGCCTAGATAGTTCTTGCAAACACATTAGAATCCTCCTAGTCTAGCATATACACGTCATAAAATGGTTGTTGATCTCAAAATAAACATGGAAAATCTTACTATTGCAGTAGATATTTTGGAAGATAAAGTGAAATATATTACTATCCAATTGAATCCTAGTGATGTCAAAATTTATAATAAATCTACCAACAAGGCAAAATGTGAGGTCAAATTGTATGATAGATCAAGAGATCCTGATGTCTTGTCTACTTGGATTTTAGATATGCAAACTTGGTTCACCTATGCTAAAATTATTGAAGATGAACAAGTTGCTTTTACCACAGTCAAAATCATAGGCTTAGCAAAATTATGCTGCCATGACTTGGAAATAATTGATCCAAATTCTGAAGAACACATTTTTCCCACCAAACTATCAAAGTGACCTCATGACCAAGTGGTATAGGTTGAGGTAAGCCTATAGTATGTTAGTTGCAAACTACATTTTTCAATTCAATAGGCTAAGGGTTCTTCTTGGTGTGAAAGATTCAAAAGAATATTTTATTAACAAGTTCACTCATGGATTGCAAGATCAAATTTTTAAGGAAATTAAGTTTAATGATTTCCTCACTTTGGATGTGGCATTCAAACGTGTCATTATAGCAGAGGAGAAAGTTGGTGCCTCTCATAGATCTCAATAGAAAAGTAGTTCTAAAAGTGCAAATCAGCATCAACAAAAGGTGAAGAACACTTCTCATTCTTCCCCTAATTCTTCTTCTCCTCCCACTTCACCTAAAACACATTCTTCTTCTTCTCACTCTAACGATTCTTCTTCTTCAATATTGTATTGTAACTTTTGTAAAAATAATGGTCATAAAAGATCTATATGTTTTACATTTGAAAGAATGAAGAAGAATAAATCCCTATTTGTAAATCCTACAAATGAGGAACCACAAGATGGTCCCATTGTGACTATAGGGATAGAAGAAGAATATCCAACTTTGAAGGGTAAACTAAACAAAGTTACCCTCATGTCAAATATTTTTGCACAAGGGGGTTGTGACCATTTTTTTGTCACTAGAGCCCACCTTACTCATTATTTTTATGTGGATCATATCATATATAATGGCTCACAAAATAATCTCATCATGAGGACCATTGTCGAGAATTTGAAGCTTCCTATAAAGCTACATCCTCAACCATATGTACTTGGGTGGAAGGATGTAGACTCTACATCCAACATCACACACACTTGCACCTTATATTTTGCTTTTGGTGATAATTTTATGGATAAGGTATAGTGTGATGTCACTAAAATGGATTTTTGTGGACTATTGCTTAGTAAGCCCTATTAATTTTATAGGAATGCAGTGTATCATTCTAAAAAAACACATTCAACTTGGAATTGCATAATAAAACATATTTGATACAAAGCACTACACCCACATGAAATTTGATGCTAATTTGTAGGCAAGATGGAAAGCCATTAAGTCAAGCACTTGTATTGGCTTCTACTTGCATAAGTACCACACAAGATAAAGAACAAGAACTTCCAAAGACTCATGATAAATAAGCTTCACTTCCAAAAATTGAACAATCACAAGAGCTCCTGGTTAAGAAACCCATTCCTCTCACTCATGAGAAATATTCCACACATTCCATTGGCATAATTTTGGGTACACCTATGAACACACAACCACTTATTCCATAGAAGTGACCTTTAGCATTGCCCTCTTCCACCATTGCACATACGAAGGAGCAAACTAAGGTAATTTCCTTCATTCAACACTGATAGAGCCTTCAGGGCAAGATAACACAAGACTTGTAGAAGACTCTATAGGGGTAACAAAGAGCAATGCACAAGCATCATAGTCCTCATCCATTTCAGGTTGGAGATAGATTTTGACTCCCTTTGGATAAGTGATGCTTTCTATAGATGACATATTAGGATCCTCCTTTGGTACCTGAACCTATCATCATCTCTATAGCAGTAGTGGCACCTGACCCTCAGCTTCCACTCATTACAAATAGATTTTTTAACATGAAGACTCATCACACTCGATAGGGTTCTTCCACTTCTTACCTTATCATCGACCGTGGTCATTTTCCACATATGGCACTGGATTCCTCACCATCAGATGGCCCATTACTTTCCATATTTTTTGAGAGCATTGGGTTCCAATGCTTCTATGGTTGGAATGAGTGTTGAGGATACTATATTACCTTAGGTTTATTTATAAACCTAAGTTATTTTATTACACTATATTATGTGTGGTATAGTATGCCCACATTGGATATTTCTTATTTCTTGCATTTGTTTTATGTGAGGTATAGGATACCCACATTGGATATGTCTTTGTTATTTTTTAGGATTCATAGTTAGATTGTTAGAGATATGTTTTGTCATTTAGTAGTTAGGGATTTATTTGCATCCATGTTTGGCAGGTGGTTATTCCTACATATCTTTTAGTTACAGTTGGTTGGTCTTGCATGGAAAATTATTACAACCACTGTAACCATGTGATTCCTTTGTATGGATTATATATTCTATTGCCATTAATTAATAATCAGCTTCATGTTTATAATTTCCATATCATACCACATAGACAAGAGTTTTTATTTGGACCAAGGATTTCATCACCGCAAAATTTTTAAAGGATTTCATCATCGCAAATACTTACCTCTAAATGAAGTTATACTTAGTCAGATACTCATGCAAAGTTTGGCTCCAGAATAAAATGGGATGTTCCTCTTTATTTTCATCTTTTTTTATGAGCACTAATGCATAGCTTTCCTCGGCCCCATAGGCATACAATATAAATTCTTTGCTAAAATTAGGATTTATAAATACAAGTGCAATTGCAATTACCTATTTTATTGATTCAAAGGCTTATTTCCTTTTCTTTGTCCACTCAAACTCCATATTCTTCTTGAGTAACTCTGAGATAGGCCTGACCACTTGAGTGAAGTCTGATATGAACTTCCTCACAAAATTAAACTGTCCAAAGAAGAACTATAGGTCTTTCTTATTGGTGGGGAGGGGAAGGTCTAGAATTAATTTTACTCTATCAGGATCTATTGCCATCCCTTATTTGGATACTACATGTACTAATAACTTGTTGTCATGGACAACAAAGAATGATTTCTTTGGGTTGAGGGAGATGCCTAACTCTCTGCACTTCTAGAAAAAAATTTCTAAATTATCAAGGTGTGATTCCTTCCTATGAGAAAACACAATCAGATAATCAAGATAGATTAGAATGATTTTATTTATCAGCTCACCAAAAGAAAAGTCTATGGCTCTTTGTAATGTAGCTCCTGCATTGGATAATCCAAAAGGTATTCTTTGATAAGCAAATATCCCCTACTTAGTGGTGAAGGCTATTTTGAATTGGTCTTCATATTTGACCCATATTTGATTGTATTTGGAGAATCCATCTAGAAAGGAGTACCTTTCCACCCTGCTACCATCTATAGAATCTAATCAATCTAGAAAAGCGAATAATGATCTTTCTGTGATGCTTTGTTCATATTTATGAAATCCACACATAATCAAATGTCTCCATTTTTTTCTTATTGTAACCAAGTTAGAAACCCATATGGAATGATTTATTGGATAAATAATATTTCATTTAAGGAGCTTAAGCAATTCTTGCATCATTATTGATTCAATTTTAGGATTTACATGCCTTTGTCTTTGTTTGAAGGGTTTTACATTAGGCTCTAGCTCAATGGTATGCTGAATAATATTTTTATCATATACCTTGAGGTCCTCATATGACCAGGCAATAATATTTGGATATTTGAAGCATAGTGCCTTAACTCCCTCAAATTTCTAGGGAACACTTTACACCAACATTAATCTTCTTTTTTCTCTCAATTTCAATATCATTGTAAATTTTATCATCTACTTTCATAGTCCTTGAATTCTTACCATCCTCATTATCAAACAAACTTTCCAATGTGATCAGGCCTTTAGGAATGTGATTATTATTCAACTGAATGATATCTTACTGATCTATTTCTTGAGAAAGCTCTTCCTGCACATTGGCTAAGAAAGCCTCTCTAACCAGAAAATCAATTATTTGATCATCATTTTCAAAGACCTGCCAAAAAATTTGTCTATATGTAACTACAGGTCTGAAGACTAATTTGACTTTTCCATTCATGGTTGACCCAAGGTTTGAGGAAGGATTGAAATTGGAGCCCTTAACTACCAAAGAATTAGCCAGTATATTCTATTTTCTTGGAATGGAGTGGATATTTAGAGCATTAAATCATTCTATCATATCCTATACTATGTTTCTATATATTTTCAAGTAGTGATGTTTACTACTATGCCTCTCTACAACTTGATTAACCACCAGCTTTAAGTTGCCATAAATTTCTAATATCTTGATTCCCATAATTTTTTCTTGCATAAATCCCAAACATAGAGCTTCATATTCTACAACATTGTTTATACAAGACTAGGTTAGTCTAAAAGCAAAACTCTTCATACATTTTGAAGGGAATTTCAACACCACACCAGCTCTGGTCCCATTTTTGCACCTTGCTCCATCAAAATGCATTGTCTAATTTTTTGACTGCCTGAGAGACTGATTGGATATGGCAGGGATATTTTTCTTTGCTTTTGAGAAAATACTATAGGTACCCATTCTTGTATCTAATAGGATATGGTCATATTTGAAAGACAACCCATCTTCAATCTCTGAATCTTCCAGGATTTCTTCTAACTCTGGCTCTTCCATACTAAATTATTGTACAAATCCTCCTCAAATTTCTCAATATGAAAATATATAAGCTTATCTGGGATTATCCTTATTCTCTTACCTTTGTAGAGGGTCATCATACCAGAGTAGTCCAAGTACATATAACCTCCCATATTGGTAGTAAATTATCTTGAAAGGCATATACCAAATTAAGTTTCAAGGTCAACTACCACAATTTCTTACACACTGGTAATCTTCGGGGCTCTGTGCAACCTCATAAATACATCCTTTATAACTCCTACTATCTTAACTGGGGTACCATCAAGTTGCAAGACCCCCTGGCATGACCTTATGTACTCCATGTCCATATCATCACAGACCGCTTTTGACATATTAGTTGTTGAGGTCCCTAAGTCTATCATACAATTGTGAACTATCCATCCTTCCATTCTAAGGGAGATATAGAATGGAGGAGGTTTGTTCTTTAGGGTAGCGGGAGATATTTTTTCTTTATCTTGTTCCATATTTAACACCGTTGTAGTTTCTTTTCCTTAGAACTTTTGTGTAGATAAGCTTTCAACAAATCAATTTGACCAGGGAGAAAAAGCGTATCATACAGGATTTCTCTATATGGTACTCTTTTCAATTTATCCACAATATTATACTCATATTGAACTGGTGGAGGCCTTTCATACCTTTTTTTTTGGTTCCCTATACTTCCTACTATACTTTTGAGTAGCCTCTATTCTCTGACCCTTCGTAATGGAAGGGAACCTTAGATTTTATTGGGCTTCCCTTTTAGCACTTTCTTGTTCTTTGCTCTTTTCATTTTTACCTTCTCTCGGGGTATTCACTTCCTTTTATTGTCTTCTAGGCACAACATCACTTTATTTGTAGCTTATGAGATGGGAAATTTGTCATTGCCTTGTGGTGGTGCTTCTCTTTTCTTATGAGAAGGCACTTGGAAACCACCCATTTTCTACGGGTCTACTTGCAAATATTTCTTTCTAGATATGGTCATAACAGAGACATGTTCCTCTTCAGGAAACTCTTGTCCAGTCATAACTTGATCATGTTGCCACAACATGTTAACTCTCCCCTTTTAATTTCTCTCTACCTTTTCCATAGCTTGTTGCACATGATGTTGATACATCATACAGGGTTTAAAATCACGTGGATCATTGTAAACTAAGCACAAAACATTGACCAAACTAGTTGTAGGAACATATTCTTGTTCAACTTGATTTGCATTGACTCTGGATCCTATATTACCACTTGTATTAGGCTTATAATATTTATTAATATAGGGGAATATTATTGGTTGAAACCTCTCCATATCCCTCTTTTCCATTGCATTGACCTTGTTGTTTATTATTTTTAGGGTGTTTTGGATATCCAATAATACAGATGATTCTTGGGGATTTTGAGATGGGAGAGGAGGAAAAGGAACAATAGGGGTTGTTTTAGGAGGGAATACTAGAGTCATTTGTGGAGCTGGTGGAGGATCCATATATGAAGGAGAAGCTACTTTTAGTGGAAATTGAGGAATCTCATAGCAATAAGACATTACCATTTTTTGTGGAAGTCTTCCTACAATAATTAGTATATTTTTTGCTTGAAAAAAAACCTATGGAAAGATGTTTATACCTGATTTCTGAGTTTTTAGCCCCAAGTATGACCCAAGGGCTCTGATGTAATACGTATATACTAATGATGGAGACAATCTAGCTTCAGGGGGAATCCTCTTCCACGTCCTGCTAAACCTCAAGTTAAAATTAGAGACTAACTCATGCTGGTGTTTTTGCATAGCTATGAATTGATTTAGTAGGGAAAAGGGGTCATATGACTCATTGAATTCCTCTACAAAAGGGCCTACTAACTCATCCCATGAAGTGATGGTTTGGTCTCCTAAGGTTATGAACCAGTGTAGGATATTTCCTCTAAAAGAAAGAGCTAGAAGCCTAACTATAACATCTTGATTCTTGATATTATGAATAACTACTAAGTTTAATATGTCCTGGAAATTCTCATATGTAGTCTTTCCAGTACCATAAAATATGGATATGGATTTTGTAACAGTCTGAGGTATATCATGCATATTAGTAAGTTTGAGAGGATCGAAAGTAATCCAGTTAGGATAATTTTTGGGGGGTTGGTTCTGATTGGCATTCTGATTGACATTCTAATAGGCATTTTGATTTTAAATTATTGTAGGTGGTGTTTTTAATGGATCTGGTCTAGGAGGTACTGTACGAATTACTTCAACTGGGACCTCTTCCAACTGTGAGTCTGAGAACAAACTTCTATGATAGTGGACCCTCTTAGGGGTAGTTCATAAAATATGATAGGGTCTTGACTATTTTAATAGATGACCTAGTATTCATGAAAAATATGATCTACTAGGGTGGCTTTTCTAGTTTCTTGCACTCAGGGAGTCACCAAGTGAATTTACTTTCACCGCTAAATGAGGTCAATACAACTCACTAAATATTGATTCCTCTAGGAATTATCAACAAAGAAATGGGTAGGGGAAAGACAACATGTCTTTAGGGTCCCATTGAGCTTGCCAAAACTATTGGGATCTAAATTGACATCAAGGAAATCTTGAATTGTGACTATGAATCTATGAAATTCTGGAAGGTGCACACCTGCTAATCACAACTCAAACCCCGATATTGGATGGATAAAATATTGATTCAACCCAACCTTCAAAGTATGTTGGTATACCTTATCAAATAATTATGTGTTGACTCAATTAAGCTCAATTTAAGATGTAATATTAGGGATAGATATGGGATAAGAGTTAGAAAACAATTAAATGAATAAGGGACATATAGAGCTAACAACATTGATAACTACAAAGAACCCTATGGAAAATCACATTTCTAGTATGCCACACTTAAGACTAAAAATATTCAAAACTTATAATATTCACCATTCAAGAATAATAAAACACTTAGAGAACTATTTCAAACATCTGAAATGCTAATAATCCAAATAGCAGAATTAGATCAACATCCAGATTAATAGAAAAATAAGCTCTCTATAATATTTGTTTAAGCATGAAGCATTCCAATTTACCCTAAGCTAGAAATCCAATATCAACAAAATTGACTAACCATAACAACAATAGCATAAATGAATTCATAGAATAAACTCATAAATAGATGAAGACACAAGTTTGAGGAAAACATCCAAGTAATGCTCCTTCTATTGATTTCCTAAAAAATTATGAGTAGAACATGCAAACACTTGAGAGGCTGACCTCTCAAATTGAGGGTTCAACCTCTTTATATATATTTTATAATGAAAGTATAATAAATAGGAACATTGCAAGGATTTTTATGCTATATTAGAAGGGTGTTGAGGTGGTTGTCTCTTATTTACTTACAAGAAGAAATAAAGGAGTTGCACTCCATAAAACTCTGCAACTCTGAGCTCTGTAAGTTTCTTGGCCTTTCATGGAATCTCATTGTTGTGTTGGTTGTAATTTGATCTTATCCATCCCCTATTCTTTACTGGGCTTCCCCACTATAGATATGTAGCTAAAAACATAGGTGAATCTTGCTTTCTGTGATGTTTGGTCTCCCCTGGTTCTTTCTGCTCACATTAGCTGGTTGCATGGACTGAGACTTATTTTAGCAATGTATAATCTTCTCACTTTTAACTCAAGCTAAAATTCATCACCCACATTTGATCTACCTTTGAATTACTAAGATGAAGGATGACTTGGCACATTGGGAATCCATACTATCACACATCTTTTGGTTTCAAAATCCGCTCCCCAAAATGTTTGCTCTCAATACTCACTGTATCTCCTTTAGTGCAAGAAACTGCTCCTCTAAATTTTGCTCCCTGAATTTTGACCATGTTGATCGTAGAATGAAGGCTTAGATATTTTACCTTTGAATAATTTCACTGTGGGTTGCCTCCTTACAAAAATCCACTCCTCCAATTTTTGTTGGAGCAGGTTTGACTATGTTGATCACATAATTTTGCTTTGTGACATGGCCATGCAAAAAACAACATAGGACCTCGCTTGGTGTAGAGAGAAACTTTTCCTTGAGTTATCTTTCTTTGTAAAAATATGCTCCTCTGAATTTTTCTAGGCATCGTTTGACCATTTTTTACCATGAAATTTGTACTTTCACTCCTCTCGATGGATTTTAACACTATTTTGTAGGTCCTTTCAACACTTAGCCAAAAATTCCAAAATTTGCTAAGTACTGCATCACTTCTTCTTTATTCCATTTTGCTTCTCTAAATTTTACTAAGGCTTGTTTGACTATGTTGACCATGGATTTTTGTGCTTCGATGGAATTTAACACTACAAACTCTTCTGGATAGAAATTAACACCAAACTAGAGTTTCCCTTTTCAAAATCTGCTTCTCCAAAATCTGCTGGAAATTGTTTGATCAGTTTGACCATGGATTTTGACACTGATATTTCCTTCTAGTAGATTTTATTACTATCTTCGAGGTCCTTCCAATACTTAGCCAAATTTTTCAAAATTTTCTATGTGACCAATTTTGGGCTTACAAGACCAATCCCCCACAAAATGCATAATGATTTAACTTGAAAACAACTAATCTAACATTTCATAACATATTTTAATGTTGATGAAGATACCTATAAAAAAATATATCCTAAATGGTGTAAGAAAAGGGATAGTGAAGAATTAAATGATCTAATGTTTCTTGATCCTTCTCACACTATTCACACTTAAAAGGTGCATGATATTATCTTCTCTACATAATCTTTCTAGTAAGAATATTGCTTTGGAATACTAACCAAAAGAATGTTGACGCCTTAAGGAGGGTCTATACTGACCAAATATTATTCCAATTGAAATAATTGGGAGTAGTAAATTTTGATTGTTCCAAATTCTCATATTCCAACTTGACCTAATACCCTCCATTTTATGATAGACTCCAAACCAACTCGTCCTTTTGCATAAAAAATAGGTAAATAAAAATCTTGAATCACCTTTTAAAGCTCATTTATTGTTTATTTTATATCCTCTCTTTTTACCAGGTTAGGAATAGAAATTCATAATCTAAAATTATTGCTCACATTAATATAGTATTTGATCCTTAGACCTTTATAAGCTATACATGCTCAAGCAAACAATTGTTATTTTGGATCTTAAACAAGAGGATAAGAAGTCAACCAAGTAATAAACAAAAAAAAAAATAGAATCCACTCGTTGAATGACCATTAAGTATGTTTCTTGATCGATTGTAAACTGTCACAAAAATTTCCATGTTGGTGATCCTTTAGGTAGGGTTTGTTTCATGATTTTGTTTTCATGGCAACAAGAGAACTCATACATTTTTGAAGTAATATTTTTTCCCAACTCTTTCCATGATTTTTAAATAATTTCCAACCAAATTTTATCTATAAATATAATACCATAGTATATAATTCTATAAGCATACCCCTCTAATATTATTTTTTTTACAAGCTCTAACCCACTGACAAAGAAGAAACCTAAAATTTTCCTCACATCCTTTTCAGATAAAACCTCTTTTAATTTTATCAAATTTGGATTCCATACCTACTAGTAATCTTAAAAATGACATCATATATATAATGATGTATTGCAATGTAGTATTTATGAGATGTAGCCTTCCAACCATGTTTAATAACTTACCTTTACATCTTACCAAAAAAGATGGCATTCTATCCAAAATTGAATCCAAAGCCCCTTATTTCATTTATCATGCAAAATAATACCCAAATATGTTTATGGAAATTTTCCAACTTTAAACCCTAAAAATTTAAAATGAATTTATAGTAAATAGAATATAGTGTTAATGAAAAATATCCTAGATTTTTTGAAATTCATAAAATTCTCTAGAACCAAATATTTCAATTCATATGCTCAAATCTTATATAAAAATCATAAAAGTATGAAAGAAATAAATAGAGACAAAGATTAATAGGAACCCATAGACACTAAAAATAATCACTATATTATCCATGTATAAGAATCAATGCACTTTGATGGTTAATCATGGTGTGATGGAGGGTATTTATACTATGACCAAAACTCCAATTACATAAATGAACTTAACCTAAGTCATTATAACAAGAATAATTTATGGTTAATTATAATTTTATAAGGTCGAATTATCCATAACAAGTTAACTATAGCCCATAGGGATTCCATAATAAAATATTATAATAAATTAAATACATTGTACAATAAATTACCTTAGGCCTATACAAGATTACATCATACAATGTTAGCCTTGGCCATGAATCAGATTACACTTTCACTGCCCCTTGTAATCTAAATTGAGGGGCCAAGGGGAGAATATATTAGTGACAATAATATCTACCCCCATAATGGATGCTATAGTGGGCCTCTATAGTTTGGGTAGATCCTTCTAAATACCCTCATCATTTTGAAGATGTCCACCCATATTTAGAAATTTAGCTTCAATCCTTTGTAAATTTAGCAAGCATTTTTTCATTGGATGTCCTTTTCTCTTGCAGTATCCACAAATGGTTTTTGAATTATTTGAAGACTTAGCCTGGCCCTTGGTCCCCTAGGTCTTAGACTCCTTAGGTTTTAATTCCATTGTATGAGTTTATATTTGTGAAGTACCACCACAATTCTATAATGCCACCTAAAAATGAAATAGGGAAAAGAAATTTTGATAAAGGGTAAGAGTTTTTTAATATTACAAGAACATAGGAATCATATGAACCATGAGGTTCAACATCTAAAAATGGGAGAGATTAGCAAGGATAATCTTCACACATTCTACGTAATCTTTCCTTTTACCTCTAGAAGATGCAATATCTACTCTTAATGCCTTAAATATCAAAATATAGTTCTCAACTTCATCAAAATTAGTCAAATTGAGAGAATAAAGTTTTAATTCCAAGTGACTTTAGTTTTTAGAGGGTAAAAATTGCCCTACCATATAAAATTCTTGGTTGGATTTGTTGGGAGCCAAGGTGATCATGGGGGCGTGTTATATTCTCTACACCCAGGGGCTTGGGGATCAAAGGGTTCACCATGAATGGTTTTAGGACTTGCTCCAAGTCCAGGGTGGAGATGTTTTAATGTGTGTATTAAAGAAATCATCTATTTTTGGTCTCTATAATCTAAGCTAAGAAATGAAAGGATAATGCAAGGCAAACAATCAATGCAAGCAATCAAGGACTAACCCTAGAATGATTCTCAATTTTGAATGATCACTAAACCCTAACTTGCAAAATAGATCCTTTTATTTTTAGCAAGGGTTTAAAGAGAATGCACAAACATAATTAACCCTAGAATGCAAACTATATGCTTTTCTCTTTCAAATGCCTAGAATATGATCAAAATATTTTCTCTTTTATTTAAGATCTAGGTTTTGAATAGAAATGGATAAAAAGTAAATAAAAAACAACCTAATATATTTAACATAGAACACTTATCTAATCTGGTGGTTGAACTCAGATTTTTCTTGAGTCTAGAATATTCAAGCAACTTCAAACTTGAAAAATAGTTTCACAAAACCCTAGAAAATTTGATCAGTGTTTGGGGACCTGCTTAGGCTGTTATAAGACTGATCTTGGAGGTGCAGTAGTCAAGTCCCCTTGGTCTTTTTAGATGAATTTTCAAAAGCAAAAGTGATTTTTGACCTTTTTGGAAACAAACAAGATAAGAGAAATAGTATGAAAAGTAGAATACAAACAATAGTATTATAGCCTAAATGGAACATGCAAGTGCAAATGAGGGTTTGGAAGTGAAATCTTACCCTTAAACCTGATGAAACCAAAATTATGCCCCATAAGGAGTGACCACAATTTTAGGTTCTACCAAAATCTTTCCCTTTAAGGGACGATCGTGATTTCAATATAGAAGAGCAAAACAATGAATGGGTGTGAATTTCAAACATCAAAATGCAAAATAAATGATTTTAGAAGTAACAAAATGAAAGAATAAACCTGGTGGTAATGAAAGAACATACAAAAGGATGAAGTCCTCCATAATAATGGAATATTCCTTCTCAAGGCTACCACACTTGTCCACCAAGAGTAAAAAATAAGCAATAGAGCAATAGTAGGACACCAGAGAACACTTGATCTTGTTAGAAGACTTGCTTGCCAAAATAATTTGCTAGGAGAAATTGTTAGCCAAAAATCACTTAGGAAAACTTTATTGGGGGAAAAATAGGATCCAAACCCTCTATTTATAAGAGGTTTGGAGGGAAAAATATCATGAAAACTAATGGAGGGCCGACATCCTAAGGATTGGCCCAAAAAATAATATTTTTAAGAGAAAACCCTAACTTTACCGAAATCGCGCCTTATAAGGGCCGATCGCAATTTTGACAAAACTAGAAAAAAAATGAAGGGGAGGGAAAGAGAGGCCTAATATTGTGTCTAGACAAGTTTGAGGGTCCTCCCAAGGGTTCTATAAATATTGACTTAATTCATGGGTTAATTTTCCATGTCTACATTTTACCCCCTATTTAATGTGTTTATGGCCTAATAAATGCATCAAAGAAAGATGTAGACTCCTATGGATGATAGAAAATGAACAAAAAAAAATAGGTATCTGGTTTCGAATAAAGGGGTAGTGCAAAAATGATGCCATTTTTAACACTTAAATATTTTTCATGCAAAACAAGGCATTAGGTACTTTAATGCCTCTCATGCCGACGTGCCCCCTCGAGTTTCAAAAGGAATGTAGGGTTCCTGAGGAAGCTTGAAAAGGCTGACATAGGAGAAAGAGAGAAAATATGAAAAAGTGTAAAAAAAAGAGAGAAGGAGGTGAGGGTGAAAATAAACTTATTTTCACCATGCAAGAAGAAGAAGAAAGGCTCAACTTTGGATTAGGTTTGACCTACATTATTGCTTTTTGTTTTTGTTTATTTTTATGATCACAAGCATAATGAATGCAATGCATAAAAAATCTAACTAAATGAGATGCAAGAGTGAATCTAACTAATGTGATGTAATATAAAATAGATGTAAAATGAAATGCATGAGTGAGCAAACAAAAAGAAGAAAGGAAAGAAAGAAAATAGAGAAGGAAACAAACAACGAAAGAAGAGAGAAAGGTGAAAGAAGAAGAAAGAAAAACTCCAAAAATGTCAAAGAGGAAAAAACAAAAAAATAGGAGCAAAACCCTTTTAAGCGTGTATGTTTGCAAATTATCAATATGGAGGGTACCCCTCGTGTGTGGTCATGAAGCTTATCCTGAAAGGGTGTTATGCTCATAAATATGGATAGGTGTGGAGTGATACCCACTATGGATTGAGTGCTTGCTAATGGATAGATATGAAGAGACACCCTCTAGGATGTATGCTCGTAAATGATCGATATGGAGGCTACCCCTCACATGTGGCCATGAATATTATCTTGTATGGGGTGAAGAGATGTGATTGATTTGTCAAAATAAGTACTACCCGATAGGGCTGTGGTGTGTGAAAAATATGTATGAGCAAAGTGAAGCATGAAAAAGTAGTGTGAGTGTGTGCGTATGTTGGAAGAAACAAGAAGCAAAAAGTAAAATATAGTGTGTGTGTGCATCCTTAATAAAGTTTCAATAGCAAGGAGGTGTGCATAATATAATCAATGGTCGTATGAATACCATAAATGTTATCCATGCAGTATCTACCCTATATTACAAGGACCACTTAATAGGTGAAATATCAAGGAGTGGGTGTGAGCAAAGCAAAAGCAAAAGCAAAGAGAAGAAGGAACGTACATCATTTGTCTTGGGGAGGATAATAAAAGATTAAAAATTTCAAGAAAAAAGGACATACAAAATAAAAACTATATCCCTTGACTTGGAGAGAAATTTGATGATAATTTTATACTTTCAAGGTCAAGGAATATAAGATAAGAAAAGAGAAGAAGAAGAGATGGATGAAATGCAAAGATGAAAATGTGTGGATATGGGTCCTAGGTTGGGGATTCACTAGGCATTAGATCTCTAGTATGAGTGCAATGCATGTGAGCTAAGACCTAACTAGGTTTCATCACTTGCCATCCTCATGAAGTCCCCAAAAATATATATGATCAAGTAATCATGCAAATATGGTCAATAAACAATACAATTATATGACAAGAAGAATGTAAAGTGGAACAAAATTTTAGAAAAACCATGTAAAATATGATAGGCAGTCATGTAGTATGAACAAGAAAACTGGATGCAATATGAAAATGTAGAGTGCCAAGTTATGCATAGTATCTCTTTAGATGAATTATGTTCATTAGTTCTTTAAGTTATTTACCATTCAAAGGGGAACCAACTTAGGGTGCACCAAAGTTACCATATTGTAGAACAACATGTTAGTGGGATAAGGCAGTCCCTCATCCTCATCACTCCACTCCAAGCCTTGATGATCTAAATATTTGGCATAAGTAATAAGATGATCATTATCATAAAATGACAAAGGTTGCTTTTTATTGGGTATGTAGCCTATGCCACATATCCTAGGCCAAAGCTCAATTTCCAAAGCCTCTCGAGTACATTTCTATTGTGGACCTAAACCTTTACCTATATCCCATGATATATAGGATTTGCTTAAGAAGTAGGTAATCATTAGACATGTAACAATGGCCAAAAGAACACTCTACAGGAAGAGGGTTGCTATCGTGTATATTTTATTCAAGGGAGACTCCTTCAAATATAAAGGTACACATGCCAATGTCTATGAATTCACCCCTATTATAAGGTAAATCCATAGTCCTTGATGAAGGTGGTAGCTTGGCAAAATCTATAAGAGATTCTTGAAGAAAGGGATTGACTTGATCCTGTGATCAAACATTGATTAATGGTTCCTATAGCAACCTCAAGACACATGCACCACTCTTTTTATGCTACTTGCAATGTATTAAAAACCCAAGATGAAATGGAAGACAACAAAAATCATATAACATGGAAATAATAAATATGGATCTCTTTATTCATATTGAAACCCGGTTACATATCGGTCCCTCTTAGGGATACCCATTTCGATACAATAAGGTTACAAATAGAAAAAGAGTGCCCCTTTCGTGAAGAGGTGGTATGCTTTCAAAATGCTTCTCGGTTACACACACAAAAATGTATGAGGGCTTATAGATGCCTCCTTCTCCAGGCCTATTTCCTAGAGGGATCTCTTTTGCTCTCGTATATTGTAGATTTTTTCTGATGAACCTGTGGCCCTGTAAGGAATGAAACAACACACACTTAGATGTACGGGAATGCCTCCATATATGAGGTTGTTAGTACTAAATATAATAAATGAAAGCAAGTGCAAATTAGACTACTGAAATTAATGCGAATGAATGAAATGATGCTATGCTAATGATATGCTAAAATAATGAATCTAATATCTAGAACCCTAAGTTAAGCTTGAAGGCCACTGTCCAAGACAGCGGCCGCTAAAGTGACTTTTTGTCCTCTTTTCTCCAAACCTATGGATCAAAGCTTGTATCTGATGTTTAAATAATGGTTGCTATGCTCTCTAATCTATCAGGGCTTCACCGTACACGCGATATCCAAGGGAACTCTCCAAATCTTGAAAGCTCTCCTCAATGACCAAGATTGATAAAAGTTGTATATGATATATTCTTTGGTGCTCTTAGGCTTGCACCTTTTATAGTGTGAAACCCTAGGTCTATGTCCAAGCCCTAGGAATGAATTTCTCATGCATAGTGCGAGTTAGCATGAGAAGATTTTTGTCTTTTCTATGTTTGGAGGCTAGTTAACTAAAGTCTAAATGCAAACTCAAGTCTCCTATATGAACTGGTCATGAAAGGGAATGCAAAAGTTATTCCCGCTCACCTTTATTGCATATAGACTACCACTTCCACCTGTTATTAGGCCTATTTGTTAGTAAAACTACTTTTAGGGTTTAGTCGTTGTCATCTACAGTGACTAATATTTGATCGTTGTCATCTACAGCGACTAAATTCTGGCTTCTCTAGGCTTGAGCGGCTAGTATCTGGATGCTCTTGGCTTGAGCGGCTAGGATTGGATGGCTTGAAAAGGTCCCAAATGAGTGGTAAGAACAACTGTTAGAGCTTAGAAAGTCCAATATTATATCATATAATCTTATGAATGTGTCTATGTGAGTAGCTCCCCTAAGCATGACACATTTTAAGTGTCTACAGATGCCCCTTTTTGTGACATGTTGTGTAAAAAATACAACACTGAGCAAAAATGTAGACTGATCCGCTTGTAGGGTGTATGGTTATCAATGGTCAGATCAACGTTGTATGGCCCATTCATGCAATATGGCGTGCATACCTTGAATCATTGCCTCAACGTTTGGAGGACTTAGCTCAGTGGCTTGGGCATGTTAAATTACACTTATTCCTCAAACTCAATTGGGTAGCTTCAGCTGCTACAATAGTTTCGACCGGTAGGAGAGCTACAATTGAATATGTCATGTCTGCTTACATTCCCATCAAACAAGGGAAATTTGTGATTCTTGTATGCAATTATTCTTAGGATGAACACGATTTTGTTTTGATCGAGTGATCTTTTGTTGATTTTGATTATGATTTTGTTGAAGTTTCGAACTACTTCTTCACACAATGGATTGGTGAATAAATGACAATGAATGAAGCGACAAGTCACTTGACTAGTATGACTAATTTGGTTCCTTTCTAGCATTTGTTGCTTTTAATGGGCAATCCTACATCCAAGTGTGATTCCAATTGTTTATGATAATCATCTATCCATATCCCAAGGAGCAGTCCAACTATTAATAGCCTTATTTGGGAGTAAGGATGAGTGATTCTATTTATGTTCATATTGTATCACTTTGGCTTGATGTTTTTTGTATCATAGGGGAATTAGGATGATCTTTTCACACCCGTGGAGCAGTCCAACCATCTCGGTCTTCTTCGGGATTGAAGGGTGACAAATCATAATTCCAAAATGAAATGCTTTTACCTCGAGTGGCCTTATGGTAACCTACTCATCTCAGCAAAATGCATGGAGTGTGAATCATTGCAATCACCGAGTAGATAGAGCAAGTAACTGGGTATGAGGCCTGCTTGAGATTATGCTTTTATGTGATTTTTTTGTTATTTTGTTTTATGATGTGATGTGATGATGGTGTTATGATGATTTGATGTATATGTTAGATGATAGATGATATTGTAGATGCTTATATGGATGTGTAAATGCTTATATGATTTGATGATATGACATGATGTATTTTTATGATGAATGATGAATTCATGATTGTATGCAAATGGATATTGTCTATATGTTTTATGATGTGCTTTATGATGTGATGATGGACGATTAATGACTTGTGTTTGTGGATGTGATGTTATTGTTAAATGCATGTTTAATTTTGCTTTGATTGTATGCATCTAACTTATGTGATGGGATGGTATAAACGAACCTGTATGTTTTAATCACTTAAAACATAAGGAATGCATATGCCATTGACAATATTAATGGGTGATACCACAAAAAGTAAAAAATAATCATGAATTTAAATAATCACTCTTATCATAAGAATTAATTAAGTATTCATATATGAGATGTAATGGTGTGTAATGTATTTTCTTGATAAGTTTCTATAAATTAAAATATATAAAGTAGTCAGTGGCCATCTATATACTATTTCTAATATATATGTGGTATCTGTCCTACTATGTTGATACCCTCTAATTTGTAGAATCTTATAAAGAAAGTAATGGTGTGAATGATGTTATGATTTGTTGCTATGTAAGAATTTTTTGGGCTTTCTAGAGATTCAATCACTCTAGTTACCCTAACAACAGTTGTCTACTGACCACTCTAGACTTTTGAACAGTAAGGATTTTATCATGGACCTGGATATTCATGATATTTGTGTGTGCAAGTGATTGTATATTTTGAGATAGAACTCAAGCATTTCCTCCGATGTCAAGCAATATTATTTCAGCCCATTGATAAGATCAGGGATTCTCAAGTGTTCGTCTCGTCCTAAGTTGTACTTAGTTGGACTATACCACTAGGCAATATTGGATTACCTAAGATAGCTTATCCACATTCAAACATTTCTCTACACAAATGCATGAAGCAATTCTGGTAGATATATCATCATGCGTAAGTATTTCTCCTTTCGATTTTGTACAATGCTAAGAATTCTAGGGATTCAAGCTTTATTCCTTTTTTGGCTTCCTTTTGGCTTTGGATATTTGCTCATATGTAGTGATGAAAATCACTATTTATTTTTTATTGATTTTTTCTTTGAGCGAGGATTTTTGTAGTGATGATAATCACTATTTATTTTTCTCATATGTAGTGATGAAAATCACTGTTTATTTTTTATTGATTTTTCTTTGAGCGAGGTTTTTTTTGAATTTTTGATTTGTGTATCGGATCATTGCTATGAAATCTGGACTGTATGCTTGGATTTTTGAATATGTACTTTGCTTTGAGATTTTGCTTATTTTTATTTAAGAAAGGGATTTGGATAGGGCAAAGCTTGTCCTTTTGCCAATTCTCAACACCTTTAAACCGGTTGCACAGGGGGATATGCAAGAAAAATCCTTTTCGCTTAAGGTAACCTAGACTGCTTTGTAGCTTTCATATTTTCCTTATACCAGCTAGGATTTTAGTGTTTCAATTAGTGACGGGATCTTGAATATCCAAGGCATTATCACGGATAGACCTTACCTTCTACTAATCAAAGTTTTTTTCCACAAAATTTGATAAGATCACTAGGTGTGGTTGATTAACCGAAAAACTTTAGTATATTATGTATAGCAATAAGTAATGGTTGTGTTGAAAAACAATTACACACGTGTTTATGGAGGTATGGATTTGAATGATTTGTGCAACAAACTGTGGTATCACTGTTAAGGCTCTCACGTCATATACAATTGTAATGGATGTAAAAATACAATGCAATTATGTGGATGCAAGATATGAAATGCAATTGTTTTTGTATTTTTTATTTTTATGTTGTTTTTGTACTTTTGTTTAATTTGACCAAAGGGCTTATTATGCCTTTGGGGCTTTTTTATTTTGACCAAGTGGGATGAATTACCCTTGGAGCTTTTTGATTGAAGTTGACCAAGCAGTTTGTATACCCTTGGAGATTTTTGAATTGATTTTTACCAAGCAACTTGAATTACCCTTGGAGCTTTTTGATTGAAGTTGACCAAGCGGTTTGTATACCCTTGGAGCTTATTAAAATTAATTTTGACCAAGCGGATTGAATTACCCTTGGAGCTTATTGATTGAAGTTGACTAAGTGGTTTGTATACCCTTGGAGCATTTTGAATTGACTTTGACCAAGCAGCTTGAATGCCCTTGGAGCATTTTGAATTTGAAGTTGACCAAGAGATTTGTATACCCTTGGAGCTTTTTTAATTGATTTTGACCAAGCGACTTGAATGCCCTTGGAGCATTTTGAATTTTATTTTGACCAAGCGGCTTGGATACCCTTGGAGCCTTTGATTGTATTTTGAAATTTTATGTTTTTATGATTTGTTTGTGTTTTTGACATATTTGATTTTTTTTTTGTTTTTTTGACATATTTGAATGTTTTTGTATTTTTGAAATATTTGAATGTTTTTGTTTTTTTGACATATTTGATTTTTTTTTTGTTTTTTTGACATATTTGAATGTTTTTGTATTTTTGATATATTTGAATGTTTTTGTATTTTATGTTTAGAATACCTTTAAGTGAATGATATTGAGAGGTTCAGGCTCCTCAACACCATATAATGATATAAGGCGATATGCTCTAGGCCCAACTCTTTGTGAAATCATATATGGACCTATCCATTTTACCACGAACTTGGCTCACAAATGCGACGGTAGATTCGAATTCTACTTGTTTTCTTTGAGCACTAGATCTCCAACCTTGAATTCCCTAGGTGGAATTTATTATTGTAAGCTCGCGCAAGGTGATCCTGGTAAATGCAAAGTTGATCTAAAGTATTGGCTTTGCATTCATCAAGAAGCATCAACTGATCAAGGCGGCCTTGCCACCCGATCATCTATGAAGTCCTTTAATGCTATGCGTAGAGTTGGAATTTCTAACTCTAGTGGTATGATGGCCTTAGTGCCATATACTAGTGAAAATGGTGTTACCTGAGTGGGTGTCTGTATACTAGTCCTGTATGCTCATAGTGCAAGAGGCAACTACATGTACCAATCATTGTGATTGTCTTGCACCGTCTTCCTCAAGATAGAGACTATTATTTTGTTTGAGGCTTCTCCTTGTCCATTTTCTTACGAATAATTAGGCATTGAAAAACTATGTTGAATATGGTATTTGTTCATTAAAGCACACATATTTTTTTTCTTGAAAGATGGCCCATTATTCAATATTATCTTAGAAGGGACCCCAAAATGATTTATGATATTGTGGAGTATAAACTCCGCAATCCTTGGTCCAGTTATTAATGTTAATGGGATCACTTCCACCCATTTAGTGAAGTATTATGTGGTTGTTATGATGAATGTGTGTTGGCCTGAGGACGGGGGTGAGATCTTCCCAATCAAGTCTAGTCCCCACTGCGAGAATGACCATGCTTCCTGGATGGGTTGCAAGGCTTGCGATGGTAAGTGCGTTAGATTTGCATGATGTTGGCACTTATTACATTTCTTGACATACTCACAGTAATCATTTTCCATGGTGGGCCAATAGTAACCCATTCTCAAGATGCACTTAACAATGGCCATGCCACTGAAATGCCCTCCACATGTGCCTTCGTGAGCTTGCAAAATTGTCCAGGATGCTTCCTGGGGCTCAAGACAATGTAGTAATACTCCATCATATCCTTTTATGTAGAGGATTTCTCCTAGCAAGATGTATCTTATTACTTTCTATTTGAACATTCACCTTTCAGTTTGTGATAGACCTTGAGGTACTATTCCAAGTTTCAAGAATTCCCATAATTGGGAAAGCCAATCCTGATAAGCCATGACTTGTATAAAAAATATGACTTTCTTTTCCTGTATTTCTGAGCTGGTGAACATAGATTGAGGAATAACTCTATGGTGTATGGTTGCACCACACTCCACAGGTCCTTGGGATATCAAAGAACCCCAAGATATCGTTTGTAAGAAATATTTGGCTATGAAGGACCAATCTTGATTTGGTTTGATGTTGATCATGTTGATTGATTCTTGATTGTCAAAAGCTTCATGACATATTGCTGAGTGTGAAAGCACTTTCACATGAACGATTGTAAAATTAGCAGATGGATTCTGAGGGATTAAGGATCCCAAAGAGGCCATGGTGTCTACAAATCTATTTGATGTACAAGGGATTACCTCTATGTCATACCATTCTAGCCGGGCTAGGTAGGTGTCAACAAGTTCCTTGTAAGTCTTCAGGAGTGGGCACCTACATTGAAATAGTCCTTTGGCCTGGTTTACTATGAACAAGGAGTCACCAAAGATATTCAGTATTTTAATACCCATTGCTACGGTTTTTTGGAGTCCTAGGATCAATACTTCATATTTCATGTTGTTGTTTGTGCATGGGAAGTCTAGTTTGAATGATAAGGGTAATGGAGCGCCCTGCGATGTGATAAATAAAATCCCTACTCCACCCCCTTGTTCACACATCGAACCATCAAAGAACAATGACATGTCTCTTTCTTTCTTAGGTTATTCAAGTTTTTGTGGGTATGATAATGCAAAGACCGCATCATCATGCAATTCTATAGTGAGATGCTTGTTATCCTGAAGAGATGCCTCTGCTAATTGATATACTATGACTTATCCCTTGATGGACTTTTGGCTTATGAACTAGATCAAATTATGTCAATAGCATGATCCACTTTGTGGTACATGTATTGTGATATGTCTTGCTCATCATGTACTGTAAAGGATTTTGTTTTGATATGATGTAGGTCGTATGGCTCAACATGTAGTGTCACAACTTTCAAGTTGCAAAGACCACTACTAAACACAATTTTTTGACATATGCATATCCTAGCTCATAACTCACCAAGGTGCGACTAATGTAATATATGACTTGCTCTTTGTCTTGTGCATTCTTTGGGGCTAACATGGTACCCAATGCAAAATCAGTAGCTGATATATATAGTAAAAATGATATGTCTATCCTGGGTGAAGCCAATACTGGCGGTGTTGCCAGATAAGTTTTAATCTCTGCAAAAGCTTGATGGCATTCTTAATCCCAATGAAAAGAGACCTCCTTGTGTCGTAACCAATTCATAGGTCAACATTTATCTGATAATTGCACGATGAATATTTTTATGGATGCTATCTTGCCTTGTAGGCTCCTCAACTCCCTAATGTTGGTAGGGGCAGCCATTTCTAATATAGCCTTTACCTTTGCAGGATCCACTTTGATGCCTCTCTTGGATACAATGAATCCCAAAAGCTTTCTAGAAGTTATGCCAAATACACACTTCTTAGAATTCAATCGAACATTGTGTTCTATGAGGCGATCAAAGACTTGTCTAAGGACTTCAACGTGCTCTTGCCGCAATAGGGACTTGGCTAGTAAGTCATCCATGTAATCCTATAAGATCTTATGCATATAGTCATGGAATATGTATGTCATGGCCCGCTGATATGTGGCACTAGTATTTTTGAGACCAAATGGCATCACTTTGTAATATAATGTTTGCCATGGAGTAATAAAAGCAGTTTTATATTGATCTTCAGTATTAATTCAGATCTGGTTATATCCAAAAAAACCATCCATTAGGGAGAGCATCTCATGACCTGCGATTGCATCTACAATAGTATCTATGTTTGACAACAGGAATGAATCCTTTGGTTTTTTCCTATTTAAATATTTGAAGTTCATGCAGATACAGACTCTTCCATTGGGTTTCCCTATGGGTATCATGTTTGACACCCACTCAGGGTAGTCTATAGGGACTATGAATACTTCATCCAGTAGTTTTTGCAATTTGTTCTTCACCATCAAAGTGACTTTTGTATGCATTTTCCTTAGCTTTTTCTTGAATGACTTATTCATGGGATCCAATGAAAGGTTGTGAACGACTAACTTTGGATCTATCCTTGGCATGTCTTTGTAAGTCCAAGCAAAAATATTTGGCCTCTCTTTGAGGAGAGAAATTAGGATGGCTTGTTCCTCTAGAGATAGACTTTCTTTGAACTTGAATTTCCTTGGTTGGGTAGGATCATCACTGATGTCCACTTTAAAAGTCACTTCTATAGCCATATGTGACCCATCCTCTAGTTGATGAGGTGTGGGTATCAAATGAATGTCATCAATGGGATTTACAAGACCTACTGACTCAGATTTCAAACCAACATGAAAGATGTCATACGTACAACCTGATGCAAAATGGAATTGTTGTAACATCTCTTCATTGGGGAAGAGGTATTCAGGCTCAATGGATGAATTAGCATGATCCCAATCAATAGCCTCTACATCAAGATGTAATGATTTGGTAGGATCTGCTAGATTATGAAGTGGAGTGGTCAAATCAATGGAGATCATGTTGATGGATGGAATGAAATCTCTAGGACCACATGGGTGTAATATTATCTCAGGGGTTTCCCTTCTATACTTATGATGAGGCTCTTGAGGAATAGGAATTTCTAGATCTAGCCCATGAGCAGGGTGAATAATAGGATCATTGGGCTCTAATCGCTCTCTAAATGTAGGTGGAAGGGGATTGATCATTTGATGAATGGTAGCTAGGTCAAGAGGTCTCCCCAAGAATTGTAGATGAGGGTCTATAGCATGGAGTGTCGCCTCTCTCTACTAGCTCATTGACTTGTCACAAGTGGTGAGGTCCAAGATAAGCCATATCGGTCTCATCCTCAAAGTTATCATCACTTATCCAGAAACCATTAGCATTGGTATGTGGTCCTAAGACAAGGGTCTCATGTCTTAGCCCTAAGTAGGCCATATCTATTTCATCTTCATATTCTTCATCACTTATGAATAATCCATTTGTATTTGTCTCTTGCCCCAAAGTCAGGGGTTGATGGATTAGGCTTAAGTAGGATCTTTCTATTGAGTCTTTTGATTCATAGTCACTTTCCTCTAATGTGTATCCACTCTCATCATGGATGGACCATATGAATATTTGTAAATAGCGAGGCCCCTAGTAGGCTAAGCCAATTTGTGCCTCATCATCACTTGCTTTATATCCATTCTCCTCATCCCATGAGTTGTACCCTATTGGTGTGGAATCAATTGAGATGTTTGGATGATAAATTTTTGGTGGTGGTATGTTTACCATGGCCACTTGTCTGTTGCTCAAATTTCCTGTTCTTTAGGGGGTTATAAGGAATGAAATTGATGTCTTATCCTAACCCTAAGCTTAATCTATCCAATTCCACTACAAGAGAGTCATATCAACCTCTAATATAATAGCCTAACCCAAACCTATCGGAGGGAAGTTGATATTGTGTCTTGTATGGCCACCTATGCCCCTGCTCATATATACCAAGGCCATAGCCATGCCAATGGCAATGATCAAAGTAGCTTAGAGAAAACTTGATATTAGAGAGGTAACAAACATTGATCATGAATAATTCATCACTATCATCTTCTATGTTTGTAGACTTATGGGCATAGTCCAAGCTAGCATAGACAAAATTGGTTTGGTTGGGAGGGATTCCAAGTGGAACCACTATTCCCACTGGCGGCCTCAAGTCCTTAGGTCTTCCCATGTTTTGTGTAGACTCAATGATAGGTGTAAAGGTAATGTTCTACACAAGGTACTCCCCTATGCCTGTGCTTGCCAAGTGTATTGATGCATATGATGTGGATGACCCTACGGATGATAATGGCAAATCGAGGTGGTAATCACTATCTTCATCTTGATATTGAAAATCTTCTTCTTCCATTGGACTTGGCATTTTAGCAATGGCTATGGTTGGCACTTCCTTGGGCCTTTATTATTTGACTAAGGGCACCTTTAGCTTCTGATTGTCTTTTGGTTTTGATGTTTATGGTACTTTAGAAGCATTGACTTTGAGTGCACTAGGAGGTGTTGATGTGCATGGGTCTTTTCTTACCCTTTTGTCTTTGTTATTCATTTGTGTGGTTGGAGATGAAGGTGCTACATATAGGTGGGTAGAAGGGATTACAAATTCTCCTGGAATGTCCACCTGATGGACGTATTTAAAATGCTCTTCATCAGCCAAAACCACATAGAATTTGTTTTTGTGCACATACTTGAAACACTGGTGCAAGATCAAAGGCACACCCTCTATGGACCTTATACAAGGATGACCTAAAAGGATGTTGTACTGCATAGATCCTTCCAAGACATGACACATCACAAGGATGGTCTTGTGCCCCACCTTGATGGGTAGGACTATCATTCCCATAGTATTGCATAAAGCATCATTAAAAGCTCTCAATGTGTAAGCTCCTGGAACAATATTGGACTTGGGGATCTTGAGGTGCTCTATTGCTATTGTTGTAATGATGTTTATTGATGAACCTGTATTGACCAAGATCCTATTGAAAGGTAAGTCATTGATTTCCACCATAATGTTTAGTGAAGGGTCTAGTAAGGCAACAGGTACTATCTTAATCTCATAATCATAGAATCGAATTACAGGTTCCTGGAATTCTTGTACTTGTCCCACAAAGTGAGTGAATGCATTTGCATCTTATGGTTGGAGCTCAATTGTCATTAAAATTTCCATTAGATTCTCCCTATGCTTTGGGGGTTGTTGTATGAGCTCATAGATATATAGCTTAGCTAGAGTCATCTATAGGTTTTGCTCCAATCTACTCTGGATAGTTACCATAGGTCATGTTGGTGGACCTGGAAGGTTGTCTTGCCTCTGCCTAGGTGCAACTAGGATGTTCATGGGAGTTGCATTAGGTTTCGGTTGACCATACCGCCTAGTCCTTGTTGCTATGTTAACAATATCAACTATCCCAACGCATCTGTGGGTAGGTATATCAGCTCAAAACCTAATTTAATTGGGCCCCTTACTCTCTAGGGACCTCATGATTGGGCAACAGGTTTATGTATATACCCATGTCTCTGTTGTCAAGAGCCAGTGGGTTGTCAACTTTGAGTTCTCCCGCCTCAATCATGTTTTGCACTTGATTCTTAAAACCAACGCAAGCCTCAATGTCATACCCTGGTATCCTATGATAAGGGTAAAATTTATCTTCCCTATATTATTTTGGCTTAGGATGGTTGGGATCTATAAGAGGTATATCAAGAAATAGGATCCTCTTGGCCTCTCTCAGCTTATTAAAGATTGATTACATCGATTATGTCAAAGGCGTGAAATAGCGAGGTGGCTTGCATTCTCTATTTTGCCTCTGATTGTTCCTTTGGTCATAATTGGATGGTGGGGGATGTGCTTGATAGTTCTGGGGTTGTTGTGCACCCCCATCCTTAGGTGTAGATAATACGACTTGATTTACTGGAGTAGGGTTACCCTGCTTCTATTTGTACTTGTCATTCTTACCATTCTTGTTCCACTCCTTTTTGTTTCGGAGTTTAATGGTTCCCTCATCTACTTTTATTTCTTCTATGAGCTTGGCCTATGCCAAATATTCCTCAAAAAAAGGATACTTCTAAAGTTTTAGCAAGAGGTATATGTGTTTAGAGCAACTCTTGGTGAACATGCGAATGATATATTCTGTGGGAACGAAGAATGATAATTTTGCCATGAATTTTCTCCATCTATTCCCATAATCTATTACTGGCTCATCATCATACTATTTCAAGTTTGCCAGGTCTGAGAGGTTCACCTTTTTCTTAGAACCAAAGTAGAAATGCTGTAGGAATGTGTTTACTAGTTGTTCAAAGTTGTTTATGCTATGCTTAGGTAGTTGGTTGAACCATTGAGTGGCAACACCTGAAAATGTCATTATGAATGTTCTTAGCATGAGAGCGTCATTGTCTTCAAGATGAAAATAGGCGTTGATAAAATTGGTGACGTGCTCTTGTGCATCCTCTTCACCCTTAAATTTTTCTAACCTAGTCATCTCAAAGTGCTTAGGATATGGAGGGCTAGGGATTGATGGGTGCAATGGTTGGTTGCATATTTTGCTCAATGTTGGTGAGTTCTCAGCTACCTCTTGTTTCTCAAAGGCTTTCATATTTTTAGCCAGCTCTTGAAATACCTTTAATGCACAAATTTCCTCCTCTTGTAGGCCTACTCATAGTGGCAATGGAGGTAACTCTATCCATTTGATTTGTTTTGTTTTCCTCCCTCCTATGAGGGGACTTAGGATTGTGATCTCGGTATGTTGTGTTTGCCCTTTCCCCACTAGTTGGATTTTTTTCATGGTTTGGTGGGGGATTTTATTATGGACTATCTTTTTTGGTGCACCTCTCATTAGGTTATTTAGTTCATCTAGTTATTTTATGGTCATCACCATTTGTATGTAAATTTTTAAGGACCAGTCGCTTTGCCTACTCTCTTAAGTGCTGCTCATGTTGGCACAAGAGTATTTCTCTTTTTTTATCCTATTCGAGAGCTTCCACTAGCTCTCACTCCTTAAGTAATGCATTTTCTAACCGCCTCATTCGATCAGCTTATACTGTCATAGAAGACTCATGTTTATCTGACTCTATTCTTGTTGTCTTGACTCACAGATTCCTTGAGGAGGTTTCTACAGTACCTATACTCTTGCTAGCTAATGTGACTTATTCAGTGTACTATTGAGTATCCCTATGATCAGACTCTGTACATCTACTATGGGGTCACTCTGAGATACCCCCAAACTAAGATATGTGTTTAGAAGTCACAATTCATGAGCTTCCAGATGTAGAGTTCTCAATAGATACAGTTCTTTGAGTTGGTTGTGTAGGAAACTGATCCAACCCATCTAGTTATCTTGTTTTCCATGGCTGGTCTTGTGGGATGTCATTCATTACTATGAGGTCATAGTCTACGGGAATATTTCCTTTTGTGTGAAGGGTTTATTTTATATGATTCCCATGACTAGATGTAGCTCTAGTTTCCTACCCTTCATTGGGTAGACCTATTTCATATGTTTCTTGTGAATCTTGAGGTGTTCCAACTCTTGCTTGTCTTCTTTATGAAGAGGGCTTTGTGGTGACATGTTTTCTCCATGTGGATGGATATGTAGCAGTCTCGTCATCCCTATGTGAATAATGCGTTTTAGAACATTCTTTATGTCCATGTGAGGAGGAAGCCCTTGAAGCTTCCTCACATATTTGAGATGTTTCTGTGTGTTTAGAGGAGGCCCTTGAGGTCTCCTCATGTCTCCTTTATGAGGATGGTTGTGAAGCCTCTTTTTTTCTATGTGACTTTGTTCCATGATGTGTTTCCCTACTTGGGGTTTCTCAAGGAGATCCCCAAAGGGTTGATTTATCACCCCTTAGGCTCATAGAGCTACGTCTCACGATCTTATGGGTAGGTAATTCAATGTTACTATGACTCCGCCTATGGGTATGAGTTGCTTTAGTATCTCCCTCGGTATCATACCGAGGGTGTTTACTTCTTGTTTTGACCATGTTGTCTATGAATTGATATTTTGAGTTGCAATTTAGGAATAACCACACAATACCAAATAAATGTTTATCTTGGTTATCGATTTAAGTGTGCCCTAGACTATTTGGTGTGTTTTGATATGTTGTTCTTTAGATTTCTTGCTCTTGTTATTGGATTAAGAATCAAAAGACTCATCCATAGTGACAATAAAGTACACCCATGCCAAAAATGATTTTCTCAAAAGAATCTAGGGTACACCACTAAATACCCAGAGGGGGTTCGCCTAGCTCTTCCACTCTGAACCAATGATTGTTCCAACAGTAGAAGATAGTTTGAGCACAAGTAACTTAGTATCACTATAAGTAAGTTGCTCAATCCATTTCTAGGAATCTCTAGGGGGTAAACTAGTGGAAGGAGATGACTTCCAACATCACTATACTGAATTTAAGGTTGGTTATGAAATCCAACTCCCTAATGTTTAAATGAGACGTGCGTGTGTGGTGTTTATTTTAAGCTTGTGTAACATAAAGTGCATCATATAGCAGCAATGAATCTTTCCTATATGCCTAAGTGCAAAAATACATTTCAATATTTAGAAAGATGCATGAACTACTATGATTTGTATAAAAGCAATTTATTTCGTGCAGCTATGGCCTCTATCAGGGCCTCAAAGAAAGCAAACAACATACAATATCTAGAATTTTGGATTCTAGGGCAAAATTTTTAGCTATAAGCCTTTGTTCCTGGTAACACCTAGTGGAAATCTAAAAGAATATCTAAGATATGCAAAATGCTTAATTATTTTATCTTTTATTATTTCAATTTACAAACATAAATGTGCTTTAAGTTCTCTATTTTAGACATACAAAAGTAGATAGAAGGCTGTAAAACATCAGAGGAGTTGTACCAACCTTTGATCCAGCTCAGATATTTGGTGTTTTGACCTCTGCTGCACTCCAATTCTGACTACTATTGACCAAAGTGGCTGATTCTTGGCCACTGTTAGTGGGAGCGGCTAAAGCTCTATTGGCCGTCATAGCTTAGAGCGGTTGATTTTTGGCCACTATATCTCAAAGCGGATAGACCTGCACACAAAACTAAGTTAGTATTCTGATAGCAAATGAAAAATTAGTCGAGGTCCCACTGTTATCACCATATGTAGCAACCTCGAGACACACACATCACTCTTTTTATGCTACTTGCAATGTATTAAAAATCCAAGATGAAATGGAAGAAAATGAAAAGAATATAACACGAAAATAACAAATATTGATCTCTTTATCTGTATTGAAACTCGGTTACATGTCGATCCCTCTTAGGGATACCCATTTTGATACAATAAGGTTACAAATAGGCAAAGAGTGCCCCTTTCACGAAGAGGTGGTGCACTTTCAAAAAGCTTCCCGGTTCCGCATACGAAAATGTATGAGGACTTATAGATGCCTCCTTCTCCAGGCCTGTTTCCTAGAGAGATCCCTTTTGCTCTTGTATGTTGTAGATTCTGTCTGATGAACCTATGGCCCTGTAAGCAATGAAAAAACAACACACACTTAGATGTCCAAGAATACCTCCATGAATGAGGTTATTAGTACTGAATATAAAAAATTAAAGCAAGTGCAAATTAGACTACTAAAATGAATGCGAATGAATAAAATGATGCAATGTTAATGATATGCTAAAATAATGAATTTAATGTCTAGAACCCTAAGCTAAGCCTATGGGCCACTGTCCAAGACAGTGGTCACTAAAGTAAATTTTCATCCTCTTTGCTCCAAATCTATGGATCAAATCTTGTATCCGATGTTGAAATAATGGTTGCTATGCTCTCCAATCTATCAGGGCTTCGTCATACATGCGATCTCCAAGGAAACTCTCCAAGTCTTGAAAGATCTCCTCAATGACCAAGATCGATAAAAACTATATATGATATATCATTTGGTGCTCTTAGGCTTACACCTAATATAGTGTGAAACCATAGGTCTATGTCCAAGCCCTAGAAATGAATTTCTCATGTGTAGTGTGAGTTAGCATGAGAAGCGTTTTTTCTTTTCCATGTTTGGAGGCTAGTTAACTAAATTCTAAATGCAAACTCAAGTCTCCTATGTGAACTGGTCGTGAAAGGGAATGCAAAAGTTACTCCTGCTCACCTTTATTACATGTAGACTGGCACTTCCACCTGTGATTAGGCCTATTTGTTAGTAAAACTACTTTTAGGGTTTAGCTGTTGTCGTCTATAGTGACTAATATCTGGTCACTGTCATCTGTAGCAGCTAAGGTCTAGCCACTCTAGGCTTTAGCAGCTAGTATCTGGACACTCTTGGCTTGAGCAGCTAGGCTTGTATGGCTTGAAAATGTCCCAAATGAGTGGTGAGAATCATTTTTAATGCTTGGAAAGTCCAGTATTATGTCATCTGATCTTATGAATGTGTCTATGTGAGCAAATCCCCTAAGCATGACATGTTTTAGGTGTCTACAATTCCTCACTCATTTTAGATTTTCAAGTTTCTTGGTGATATGAGATGAAGAAACTGATGGAAATATTGATATCATATTGAGCTTGCTCAACCATTGAACAATATTGAAATATATGAGGGTCACTAGAATAGTGACAAGCTGATATTTGAATTCAAACTTCAAACATTGATGAAAAGTAGAAGGGACAACCCTCATTGCATAAATCCAAGGACATCCAAGAAGCAGATTAAAATATGCAAGGCAAGATACCATATATTACAAGGTATATAATATCTTAGGTCCAACCCTAAGAGGGAGGGATATGACACCACAAGATTCTTGGGACTTATTGTTGAAAGCTTTTATGATGATATCGAATTTAGTTAAATCTTTCTCTTTTAATCCAATTTTTTGGAAAAATTGATAAGTGCATAAATTGAGGGAAGAACCATTGTCTATCAAAATCTACTTGATAAATGTTTTTCTAATAAATGCAATAAGGTAGAGGGAAGAATCCCCTCACACATATGAGAAAGGAATATCATCATCCAAAAATGTGATATGATGTATCCCAAGAGAGCCTACAATGTTAGCTATAGCACTAGAGGAAATGTCTTGAGGAACAAATTGTTGTCTTAGATGCTTCAACAAGGCTTCCCTATGAATAGGAGAAGCTTACAAAAGTTCTTTGAGGAAGATCTTAGCTGGGGTACTAGCTAACTATTGTTGAATGTCGAAGGAGACTTTATATTGAGGTTTCAACACTAAATGTGGGTTTTATACTCTTGTGCTCCTTTTTTGGGTATTCTTCAAAACTAAGGGTAGTTTCGAAGGTTGATTGGATGTAAAACTCATTTCCTACTAAGATCATTGAGTCGATTGAGCTTGAAATTGTTGTCTTGTATTTACTACTACCATACCAAAAATATTTGTGTAGGGAGGTGGCACATTACGATATAACATTTGATTAGCTACCTTTTTCCAATGCTTAGGTAGGGGGTCTTGGAAGAACCCCATATATTTATTAGTTGTAGGTGCTTGTTGAGTAGGAGGTTGATTTTTTATTGGAGGATTAGGTTGATTACCCTCTATAACAAGGTGACCTTCATCAATTAAATCCTGAACCACATGTTTCAACCTCTTACATGACTTTCTCATGTGCTCATCCACTCTATAATACTCATAATGTTGACTAGGATTATACCAAGTAGTCATGGTATCAAATTACCTTATGGGAGGTAAATATATCATATTTGCTTCTAAAAGCTACTTTAGAACCACATTCATAGGCATGTTGAGTCTTGTAAAATTCCTTGGTGGGGGTTTTTGAGGTTGGCTAAGCACCATATTTTGTAGGGTGTTAACAACACTATTAATAGGTCTACTATTTGTTACCCCATCACCAACTACATGCTTGTTCTTATACCAATTTTTGTGGTCCTATCTTCTTCTTTATTTGGCTTAATTTGACCTCTTTGAATAAGTTCTTGCTCTATCCTTTTTTCTAGATCTATAGCTTGGTGAAAATAAGTAATAGTTGTTGTCTCCAATTCATAATATATTTGGTCTTGTAAATTTCCAATTAATATCTCAAGCATGTCTCGAGGAGGTAAAGTATATCTCAACTGTCCAACTAGACTTCTCCAATGAGGCAAGAATTATAAAAAACTTTCATATTTACCTTGTTGCAACATATAAACATATTTCATAGTCACATTTTTCTCAATATAAGCTTTGAAATGCTAAACAAACAATTTTGTTATCTCTTTAAAATTCCTCAAAGAATGATGAGGCAACTGATAATACCATTCCAATGCCATACCACCAAGGCTCTTAGGGAACATATTTAGCAACAACATGTCATCATATATAATATCATGGCATGCTATCCTAAACATCCTTAAATGTTCAATCGGGTCCTCTATTCCCTTATAAATAGGTAAAATCAGCATTGTAAAATGCTTAGGGTAGGGCCTAGAAGTGACAATAGGGTCTAAGGGTTGATTTCACATTTCTCTATAGTTGTAGGTGAAACTTGGAGGTTGAATCATATCCACTATTACGACCAATTGTTTCACCATACTTGTTAAACTTTGCATGTCAGGATTGTTGTTATGCAATACCCCCAGATTCCTTAGGGGATGGGTATAAGTAGGATGTTGAAAGGGAACATGGCTAATGTTGGAGGTATTGACATTGTTATGGTATGGGTTAGGGTATGTGGTATCTTGCTATGAAGGATAACTGATATGTGGTGGAACATAAGCATAAATGTTGAGATGAGCAAAATGAGGAAGAAATTGAGCATGACCTTGATATGCACTACTAGTTAGAGGAACTTGTGAAATTCTTCCAACATTGGTGGTTATAGTAGTGAAATATGTCAGTTTATAACAAGGATTAACATGACATGAGGATTCCAAAAAATGGATTGGTGTGGAAATTCTGAGGAGAACTGATTTGATGATGAGAATTCCTAGATTCCTCAAGTTGGGCTTTCTCATCCATAGCCTTATTCAAGGATTCTCTATGATATTTATAGAAATTACATATATGATCAAATAATTTAAAGGTAAGGTTTCCATTGGACCCCTTAGTAGGATCAAGGTCATTACCAACCTTCATTTTCTTCCTCTTCTAGATTATGATTCTCTCTATGAACCTCATCATCTTCTTGAAGAATCTCATTAGATCCTTAAAGCCTTTTCTTACTCCTAAGATTGGGATCCATTAGGAGAAATAGAAAGGATAGAGTAGAAAAGGAGGAAAACTAAATATTAGTGAAAATACAACAAATGATTTTTAAAATGTTATTTAATGTTTTTTTATTCTAAGAAAATAGAATTAGTGGTCTTGCTTAAAGTTTTCAAAAGAAAAATAAAAAGTAATAGGCTTCCTATTTTGGCCACAAAGACGTGTGTTCACGTTAGGTTCACCAAATATGTAGAGGGAAAAAACTGCCTTACCACATACGATTCTTGGCTAGATTCATTGGGAGCTGAGGTGACCATGGAGGTGTGTTATATTCTATACACTTGGGGGCTTGGAGATCGAAGGGTTCACTAGGAACATTTTTAAGACTTGATCTAAGTCTAGGGTGGAGATGTTTTAATGTGTTTATTAAATCAATCACCTATGTTTAACCTACCTATAATCTAATCTAAGAAATGAAAGGATAATGCAAATAAAATAATCAATGCAAGAAATCAACGACTAACCCTAGTATGATTCTCAATTTTGAATAATCACTAAACCCTGATTTGCAAAATAGATCCTTTTTCTTTTTAGCAAGGATTTAAAGATAATGCACAAAAAAAAATATCCCTATAATTCAAACTATATGCTTTTCTCTTTCAAATACCTAGAATATTATCAAAATATTTTCTCTTTTATGTAAGATATAGGTTTTGAATAGAAATGGACAAAAAGAAAACAATAAACAACCTAATATATTTTAACATAGAACACTTATCTAATCTGACGGTTGATCTCAAATTTTTCTTGAGTCCATAATATCCAAGAAACTTCGAACCTAAAAAATAGTTTCACAAAACCCTATAAAATTTGATCAGCATTTGGGGGTCTACTTAGGTTGTTGTAAGACTGAGCTTGAAGGCACAACTGTCAAGCCCCCTTGGTCCTTTTAGCTGATCATTCAAAAGCAAAATTGATTGTTGACCTTTTTGGAAATAAACAAGACAAGAGACATAGTGTGAAAATTAGAATGCAAATAACAATATTATGGCCTAAATGGAACATGCAAGTGCAAATAAGGGTTTGGGAGTGAAATATTATCCCAAACTTGATGAAATCAAAATCATGCCCTATAAGGAGCAACCACACTTTTGGGTTCTACCAAAATCGTTATCTGTAATGGGTGACCACAATTTCAAGATAAAAGAGCAAAATGATGAATCAAAGCAAATTTCAAACACCAAAATATAGAATAAATAATTTTATGAGTAACCCAATGAAAAATTAAACTTGGTGGTAGTGATAGAATAGATAAAAGGATGAATTCTTCCACAAGAATGGAAAATTCCTCCTCAAGGCTCCCACACTTGTCCACCAAGAGTAACAAATAATTTATAGAGCAATAACAGAATGCCAGAGAACACATGATCTTGTTATAAGACTTGCTTGCCAAAAGAACTTGCTAGGAGAAACCGTTATCCAAAAATCACTTAGGAAAACTCTACTAGGGGAAAAAGAGGATCTAAACCCTCTATTTATAAAAATGTTTGGAGGGAAAAGAGCAAGAAAACTAATGGAGGGCCAACGTCCTAAGTATTGGCCCAAAAAATAGGGTTTTCTAAAACCCTAACTTTTCCAAAATTGCACCTCGTAAGGGCCGATCGCGATTTTGGTAAAACTAGGGAAAAAAGGAAAGGGGGGAAGAGAAGCCTAAACTTGTACCTAGATAATTTTTAGGGTCTTACAAAGGGTTCTATGAAGAATGACTCACTTCGGTGGGTCAATTTTCTATGTCTACATAGTAGTATTTAATTTTTCAAATAACTCGCAAATTTAACCATACCTTGATATGTTTACTTTCTTCTTTGATATGGAAAAGTAAATCTAGTTCAACCAACAAGTAGAATAGGCCAAGAACTTTTTCTTCCTTATGTTGGTAAGTTTCTTCATCAAGAGTTGTTGCTTTATCTTCTTGAAAGATTCACCATAGGTTATTATTGCATAATATGCCAATCATTTGGGTTGACCAAATACTAGAATTTTGTCCATTAAGGCAAGAAACTGTTGTGGCCATTGCACAACTAGCCCCAAAATTTGGGGACCCACCTTTTAGTTTTGGTTTTTGGGTATCTTGTATGTCTTTGAGCGATGATTTTAATGGGTCCCTACCCATGATTTTGGTTGTCTTTGTCCAAGATTCATTTTTGGTTAGTGTCTTTTTTATTTATTTTTCAAGTGTTGCTTTTAATTTTTGGTTAGGATTTTTGTTGGAGTCTTGTTGTGGTTGCTCCACAACTCGCCCCAAAATTGGGGACCCACCTTTTTGTTTGTGTTTTTGAGGATTTTGGTCTTCATCAAGCGATAATTTTATCATATCCATACTCATGGGTGACAATATGATTTCCAAAGTCCTTTAGGTAGTAATGCCCATTTTATCTTTTGTTGGAGAGTCCAATGTTGATCATGTCCTTCGTTTGTTTCATCTTATTGTTTTGATTTTATTGCATAGTTTGGGATTTGTGATGTTTTGATATTTTTTTAATATTTGAAGATTAAATTAAGTAAAACATTTTGAAATCCATTAAATCAAAATAATAAAAAAATAAGAAAATAAATTAAAACATATACATATATAGATTATATATATATAATATAAAAATAAAAAAATAAAATAAAAGTGTTTTCCACTTTTATCATGTTCTTAAGGTTTTGATTTTGCCTTAATAGGTTATTATTATATATTATTATATAATATATAATAAATAATAGTAAAATATAAATAAATAAATTATTATTATTATATATATGATATATATTTATAATAATAATATAAATGGAAATTTTTAAATAAAATAAAGTCAATGTCATTGCACCCTTTAAACATATTATTATATTGGTTTAAAAGACTAATGTAATTTATTGGCATTCACAAACTTGAACGACTCGGACGTGACTCCCAGGGAAAGACGTGGTCGAGTTGGACTCACACATCACGGAGGGGTGACGGTAATGTGAGTCACATATGATTTGGAATAGATGGTGATGTCCCAAGGTTGGTGGACCCACTGTCATGGACCAATGTGGATGCCGCAACAACTCGAAGGTGATCATCGAAGACTTGGAGGTGATGTGGCGAGGTGAAATGACACGGTGAACGTAAGGCAATATTTCTTGGGTGCATGGGAAAGATCATGATAGCGCTGGAAAGGAACGATGATGGGGTCACCTTCTACGATGAGAGGTGGATTTCACACATCATGGATGCCCACATAAACTGGAGTGGCTCCTAAAACCTCCATGTCTATACGGTGAGCGGGTTACACACACAATGAATATGAAAGAAGGTTTACAAAGTCAACGTATTACAGGTCCCATTATCGACATTGGGAGTCAGGAAGAATCGACAAGAACATACCAAAGTGGCATGTTTTAGACAGAATCGATGATGAAGCATCACGAGAAATTTCCTAAGGGTGTGGAACAGATCACGCACAGACTTAGACGTTCGACAAAACATTGAAAATGGAGATTCAAATTTGAATATTGATAGCATCGATGATATGAAGATTCAAAGCGCAGTGGGTGGAATCAAAATGCATGGTGGCTATAGACATTATTGGTAGAGATTGGATGGGGAGATGGCAGTGATGCCCAAGGTCTATGAACAACACCATAGGAAGAAATGAGCCCATGAAGAATGAATATGTGGATCTTAATTCCATTGTAGAATGAAAGGATATGCCATACCTTCAACGATGGGAATAATAATTGGTTGGCTCACCTCAACCCCAATGAGATCGTTGGGAAACATTGACATATGGACCAGGTAAAATGATGTGCTCAAATTTTTGTTTTGCATAGAAAGACTATACGGAGATTATCCAGAGTTATATATGGGTAATGGTAGGCGATGGTGATTGTTGATAAGCAACACACCCCCACTGAAAAATGAGATTCCATCCTTAGAAAATTCTGAACTTTCATTTTTTGCAGCAGGGACCCTCTTGATCTTTTCAGGTTTTAAATCCAAATTTGCTTGCCTCCTTTTTAAAGTTGTGCTTTTTCTTGCATTCTAGTTGTGTTATCCAAGAATTCACTTTTTACATGCTAGAATCATTCATGCACAAGCAAAATCTTGCACCG
Organism: Wollemia nobilis; assembly: GCA_028583015.1. NCBI lineage: Eukaryota > Viridiplantae > Streptophyta > Pinopsida > Araucariales > Araucariaceae > Wollemia > Wollemia nobilis. The sequence goes on from JAQPPZ010001870.1 coordinate 5,077,000, forward strand.
TACCGAGAAAATCCAGAAAACAGTTGCATAAATTCACTGAAAAATCAAACTTTCCATTTTTGGTAGTGTCGCGATATCGCGACACTTCCATTTTCGGAAATGTCGCGATATCGCGACAGGTAAGTCAAAATGCGGCTAAGTGCCAGAAAGGTCGCGATTTCGCGACATGTCGCGAAATCGCGACGGTTTTTGACGAGAGAAGCAAACTGTACGGAGGTCGCGATTTTTGCGACATGTCGCGAAATCGCGACATGTCGCATTTTCGCGGCGAGGAGAGAGAAAGTGGGCTGCGGGATGAAAAATCGGTTAAGTCGAAACATGTTCCAAAATCGCGGTCCAGCGCGGTCAACGCATGCGGGTAAGGGAACTGTCGCGATATCGCGACGTGTTCTAAAATCGCGGCTGAAAATCAAGAAGCGTACGGAGACCAGGAAGGGTCGCGATTTCGCGACATGTCGCGAAATCGCGACTTGTCGTGTTTTCGCGGCCGACGAGGGAGGAAGTTGCCGATGCGCTGGCAGGGCCGCGATTTCGCGACATGTCGCGAAATCGCGACATGTCGCAGAATCGCGGCAGGAGAGAGAAAGTCATAGTTGACCTGAAAGTGCATTCCGGCGGGAAACAGAAGGCTTCCTGGGGTAGCGACACGTGTCAAAGCGTGAATGGGACAAACAGAAGCCGACATGCAAGCTTATTTTGCGGATTTAATCTGTTTTTAATGTTTTAAGCTTCTATTTAATTAAAATGCTAATCTAATGCATCTTTTTGTCTTTCATGCGGGATTCCACCTGGCACTTACGGGACAACCGGGAAAGACCATAAAGGCGAAGATAAAGTGCGGATTTAGTCAAGGACCGCCATGCTAGGAGAGAAGTTGCCGGTGAGAGCATTCAACAACAAATTTATTGCAGACTTGATAGCATGGAGACCATTTCAACTCAGAGATGGATTTGCGGAGATCAAATTGATGGAGAAGTGGTGACTCATCCGGCTCACCGAGCGGAATTAATGAAAGCATTTATTTGCAGATGCGAATGAATGCAAGTTGCATTTGATTTTATCTTCTCCATTTATGGCAGCTAACTGCACTGATTTGCAGAAGGGTTAAGTTCTATTCGGACTTTGATTTTTAAATGGATTTTTATTGTAAAACCCGGGTCCTAGGGTTTAAGTGCGATAAGATTTAGGGTTTGAGCAAGATATTTTGGAAAAGATCAGGGTATGTCCTGAGTCTATAAATACAAATTCTAAATGTAATCGCGAGAGGCGGAGACTTAGAAATAAAGGCTTATAAGCAATTTCTTGCAAATTTTGTAAAATCCTTTGTTTATGGACTTGGAGTTGATGTGCTTTAGCTTTTACGTGATAGCATGGCCGGGGAGCCTAATCTTTTGCGAGTGTGATAAGTGTATTTTCTTTTGTTATCCGTTCCATTTAAAGTTTGTTAGATATATCTTTGTAAATCTGCCATTGTCAAGATTAAATATCCTTGTTAGGCTTCGATTGTTCTATTGTCTGCTAGGGGAAATTACAGATTTCAGGTGTAAGTTTGTTCTAATTGCTCTGTCTTCACTGTGCGAGCTAGGCTGCCGGTGAAAGATACCAATTTTAACCAGTTGCCCTTGGATTTATGATTTTCTCGCTAGATCTGTTTCACTCTGCCTTGTGCTCTTAGTTGAAAGTGATCTTAGGCTGACTGGACACTTTCTTCTGGGATTTGTTACGTTGTGAAGTCGATAGCATAGATAAGATTGGTAGTTTTGGGTTTACAATTGATGTTTGATAAACTTCTCTTTTACGCCTTACCCTACCCTCTCTTTGCTTTCCGTGAATGATCCATTTTTATTTTCTTTATTTGCCTTTTATTTAAATCTGCTGACCCATGAGAGCTAGATCAAAGAATTCAAGTCAAATATGATTGTCAACAACTTTTGCAACTCTCGAACAAGTTCGGGAACCCCCTGTAAGGTAACGAGAGCGATCCATATCGAAATCTATTCCGGAAGTGGAAAAGAGTGAATTGCCATTCGACCCAACTCCGTAACTCGCACCTTGGATAACCGACTAGATCCTAAAGATGAGTGGGATCAGTCCCGTGGGTGTCTCCGGAGCTTTCCTTGCCTTCATCCTTTTTCCCGGGGTGTGCATGAAAGCCGGACCAACACCTAATTGGCGCTAGAAGGAGGGCTGAACTCAGTTCAAGTGTTGTAAGGGCATAACAGCAACATTTGAAGGACCCACAGTGAACTCCGGACAGTTTTTAAATTGTCAGTACAATTTTGTAAATTGTTAATGCAGTTTTTAAATTGTCAGTGCAGTTTTTAAATTGTCAGTGCAGTGTTGTCAGTGCAGTTGTCAGTACAGTATTTCAACTTGCTAAAATACAGAACCTGTTCAGAACTGCAGAGTTTGTCGGTGCACTGTGACTGGATTCTACATACGGGGTAACAAGGTCCCACCCCGAGTGGAGAGCTCCTTGTCCCTGAATTAGAAACTCCGAGAAGAAGTAGCCACAGAAGAGCCACATCTCTATCACTGACAGTTTTATCACCATTGATAGTCACTCCAACCAGAGCTCAGAATATCCCTGTTAATCCATTAGCTATGGCAAATTGGTTGGGCTCCACGACTTTGAACATTTCGGGTATAGCCCATGACTTGCCCGGAAGTCCAGAAAGATACCTCCCTAGGTATAAACATGATGGGACAAGAAGCTGAGAGGAACACTTAATTGCATTCAAGAATGCATTGAAGTTATTAAATGTACAGCATGAGGATGTTGCCTGCAGACTCTTCCCGTTCACTCTCCGGGAGGGAGCCTATGATTGGTTTCTAAATCTTACCAATGATTCCATCACCAGTTGGAGTGACTTAGAAAAAGTCTTTGTGTCACAGTTCGGGGAAGTGATAGACCCCGAGTATTTTATATCAGCGGTTTTCTAGCATCAAAAGAGAAGCCGAATGAGTCTATTAGATCCTATAATGTCGGATTCCAGAAAGCTTATGGTAGACTCACTGGATATTATGTACCGAATGCTGACCTGGCATTAGAGATTTTTAGGAACTCTCTGGACCCAATGACCTCTGTCTTCTTGAAGAGGGATGCCACTATTACCAACTTGACAGAAGCTTATAAAGAAGCTTTAATCCTGGAAAGACAGTTGGGACCCCAGCCTTTAAATATTCAACAAACTCCTCTGATCACTCGACTGCTCCTATACTCAATCCTATCCCACATCAGATGATCTTTGCCGGTTTGTCGAGACTTTACCATCGGCGGCACCATTAGGCTGCGACACTGTTGAGAATGTACGAACCCAGTAAAAGAGGTCGACAATGCTAGGATTGAAGAAGTTTCAAAGATTGTTCGGAAGTCGGCCAATGATTTTTTGAGTTTTAAAAGGCAAACTTCTACTGGAGACAATCCCAACAGATATTCATACCAACCAAACAGATTTAATAGGCCCCCATATGAGCCTAATAAAGATTACAAGGGTAAAGCTCATGATGTGAACATCTGTGATTTGGCTCTGCCCAACTGGTGCAGAATTCATGCCACTTCTCAACATGGGGAATTAGATTGTGTGGAATTTTGCAATGCATTTGAAGCTTTGTCGGGAGATTTGATCTCCCCGAAAATCAAAGAAGCTGCCGAGGGCCCAAGTTCATCCGGACACAGTGCAGCTATGGTCTTGGATTCTTTTTCTTTCCCGGATGAATCTGAGAATGTAGTTGAAATGCCCATGGATGAAGTACAGGCTTTCCAGCAGTACAGAAGAGATAGCTACAACCTGAGGAACAGGAATCCTGAGCCAAATACCACATCAACTCCTCCTGATAATTCTCACAATATTCCTCCTGACCCCTCTCCAAGCAATAATCCACCCCCACCAAAGGGAGGAGCTCAAAGAGTACCAGATGTTGCTATTCCTCCACTTAACAAAGGATATAACATAGTGGAGGATATGAAAAAGATTAAGGCTAACATTACTCTGCATGAGCTGGCACAGATTTCAGAGCAGAGAGACAATCTGATAAAGACATACTCTGGCCCTGCTGCTAAACCTGTGGATAAAGGGAAGAAAATAGCCAATGCCAATCTGCCATGTACAAGGAAAAGAGTGAAGTTCCCCCATTTTCTTGTTGTCGAAATTTTTGGGAAGAACTTACATAATTGTTTGGTGGATTCGGGTGCATCTGCTAATGTCATGCCATTGGCAATTTGTCGGCGATTGGGGCTGACCCCAATGAAGTACGAGAGGAGAGTTGTCCAATTGGACAAGTCGGAAGTTAAGGTTGTGGGAGAGCTGCAAAACATTCACATTCAATTGGCATCCGAGCCAAGGGCTCAACATAAGATCGAAATCCAAGTTGTGGATATCCCGAGTGGGGTATGGAATCCTTGTTGAGTAGGGATTGGTCTAAGTCTACGAATGGATATCCGGCAGCAGACTTTTCACACATGTGGTTGCCATGGAAGGGTGTGGCTAATCAATTGCGGGTTGACAGAGAACCCAGGTACAAGCACACCATTACAGAGTACAATCTTGCAAATGAGACTGTCAATATTGCAGAGGTAGACATTGGTGTCTACAATTTAACAACTGGGCACAATGATAAATTTAACAAAGCTCATCCTGTACATACTAATGAAGTTTGGACACTTCATGTGGATGGAGCCAGATGTAACGGGGTTACGGAGCAGGGGCGGTCCTCAAAGGGCCTCAAAGTCGGACATTTTTTATGTCTTACCGCCTGCGGTTCCCATGTACTAATAATTTAGCGAGTATGAAGCTACGATTTTAGGTTTAAAATTTGCATTGGATAAAAATGTGAAGAACATTCAAGTTTTCAGCGATTCGGAATTAGTGGCAAGCCGGGTCGGGGGTAAGTTTCGGTGTAAAGCCTCTTATACGAAGGGATACAAGCACGAGCTTGGGATCTTGTGGAAGGCTTTGATGCATTTAACTTAACACATATACCCGGGGAACAAAATTCACATGCGAGATGTCTTGGCATCTTCGATTGCAAGTTTAAGGCCATTGGAAGATTTTAAGTGGGATAAGTTTTCAATTGAGCTAGTCCCCTGTCCTTCGAGTTCCAAACAATATTGACAGACTTTCAAGTTTTCTCGGATGATCAGCAGATTGTGAACTTTCTGCAAAGTACCAATACCTTTGAGAATGCTATAATTGATGAGGGCCAAAGGGACACCCTGATGGAACAGCTAGATGATGACGGGGGGAATCATGAGATTGAAGGACAACAGAATCCCAAAGGGAATGGTAGAGCTGGAGAGGCTATTCGATGTTGACAAGATCAGGCAAAGGGTGAATTCCGAGGATTATGTGGGCACCAAAGACAATGATACTGAAAATTTGAATGTAGGAACTGAAGAGGATCCAAGGAACATCAAGTTGGCAAAGGATCGTGATCCGAGAGATAAAGAGAAATATGATTGATTTCCTGCACGAGGTCTAAGGATGTAATGGCCTGGTCATACAAGGATTTAAAGGTATTTGATCCAAAAGTTTACACCCACATCATACCTTTGAAAGAATCTTGCAAGCCTTTCAGACAAAAACAGAGGCATGTTAATGCTCTGTTAGAACCCCTTATTTAGAAAGAAGTGGAGAAGCTCTTGAGTGCAGCAATTATTTTTCCTATCAGGCATTCTACTTGGGTGGCAAATATGGTGCCAGTAAGGAAGAAAAATGGGGAGATCCGCCTTTGTGTGGATTTTAGGAATCTGAACAAAGCATCTGAAAAGGACAACTATCCCCTGCCTTCTATGGATGAAGTACTACAGATTGTTAATGGCTCAGAGATGATGTCTTTTCTGGATGGTTTCTCAGGCTATAATCGGATTCTAGTTGAGAAGGAGGATAGAATGAAGGCTGCTTTTACAACTAAGTGGGGTACTTTTGCTTACAAGAGGATGCCATTTGGTTTAATAAATGCGGGAGCAACATTTCGGAGAGCAATGGACCATGCCTTCAAGGGGCTTATGGGCAAATGTATTGTAGTTTACATGGATGATCTAACAGTCTTTTCCAAATCCAGATTTGACCATGTCAAGCATTTAGAGTCTGTATTTAACAAGTGCAGAGAGTTTGGCATCTCTTTGAATCCAAAGAAATGCATATTTGGTGTAACAGAAGGCAAATTGCTTGGGCATTTGGTCACAAAGGATGGCATTTCCATGGATCCGAGCGAGTTGAGGCCATATCCGGCATACCATTTCCCAACTCCAAGAAAGAGTTGAGATCATTCTTTGGAAAGATTAACTTTGTCGAGAAAGTTTATCTCGGGCTTTGCAGAGATAGTTAAACCAATGAATGATATGTTAAAGCAAACCGCCAGATTGCCTGGACCACTGAAGCTAAGGCGCTTTTCAAGAAATCAAGACAGACCATTAAACAAGCACCGGTCTTAGTAAGCCCGGATTTCGGTGCAGATTTCTATCTCGTACACTTTCTCTTACGAACATACACTTGCTGCGAGTCTTGACTCAACGGAGAGATACAGGAGAACATCCAATTGCTTTTAAGAGCACTAATTTGAAGGGAGCTGAACTGAAATATTCCAGATTAGACAAACAGGCTTATGCTTTGGTAAGGGCAGTGAAGCAGTTCAGACATTATATACTCAGAAGCAAAACTCATGCCATAGTGCCAGACCCAGCTGTGAAGTACCTTCTAAGTCAGGATGAGTTGGGTGAAGCGAGGGGCAATTGGGTCACCGAGCTGCAAGAATATGACTTGGAGATTAGGCTCGCTAAAGCGATCGAGAGGACTTGGCTTGTCTAGACACATTCCTTGAAGTGCCTCCACGAGCGGGAAGTTAATCAATTAAACTATGAATCTGATGATTGGTATGGGGATATCATTCATCTGCTACAGTTTGGGGTTTGCCCATCCCATTTGAACAGAACTCAAAGGAGAGCATTAAAGTTAAAAGCTTCTCACTATCTCCTCAAGGCAGGTACTCTGTACAGGGAGAATTATCCTTGGCATCTTCCTAAGGTGCATTTCTCCCGGTGAAGTCGGTGAAGTCATGGCTAGCTTTCATGAAAAACTAGGGGCGGGGGCATTCATCGGGATGCTGCTACGACACATAAAATATTAAGAGCGAGGCTATTCTTGGCCTACACTTTTTAAGGATGCACATCAACATGTCGGAACACTGCCATCAGTGCCAGACATTTGCAGCCAAAGAGGCAAATCGAGCTCTGCCATTGCAACCAGTTGTGATAAACAAACCTTTCATGCGATGGGGACTTGATTTTGTGGGAGTCATTAACCCGAATTCCTCGGCGGGGGCATAAATATGCGGCGACGACTACGACTATTGCACAAGGTGGGTTGAAGCGGCGGCCACTACAAGAAGTACGACCCGGGAAGTTATTGATTTTCTTGAATCAAATGTCATAACTAGATTTGGGGTTCCCACGAATTTGGTCCGTGATAATGGGCCCGCCTTCCAATCATTGGAGTTTGCGGATTGGGCATACCGGATGGGGATAGTTATCGGATTTTCATCCAACTATTATCCCCAAGGCAATGGGTGGCTGAGTCAACAAACAAGAACTTAATGAATGCCATCAAAAAGTCTGCAGCGAGACAAACCCGAGCGATGGCATACATTGTTGAAATATGCATTGTGGGCTGACCGGATAACACACAAAGTGGCTCTTAAGACCTCTCCCTTTGTTTTGTTGTATGGTACTCGGCCAATTGTCCCCATCTCCTTGAAATTGCCTACCTATCAGTTTGCCTTAGATTATTTTGAAGGTCATGATGATGTTGAAGCCCGTGTTTTAGACCTCACTAACTTGCAGGATGAAAGACTCCAAGCCCTGGAGCACTTCGACGAGACACCAAGAAAGCGTCAAGCGGTGGTTTGACAAGAGAGCCAAGGTGAAGGCTTTCGGGTGGCGGACTTAGTGCTTCTGTGGGACAAGGCCCATGAGAAGAAGGGTAAGCACACAAAGTTGCAGCCACTGTGGATAGGCCCCTACCAAATTGCTGAAATATTGGGTAACAATGCTTTCCGCTTGCAAGACCTGGATGGTAATTTTCTGGACCTCCCTGTTAATGGCCAATACTTGAAGCATTATTTCTCTGCTGTTCCATCCAATGTATCATTTGAGTAAGCTATAAAAAAAGGTTGTAACATGTGTACATATTGTAAATAGCTCCGTAAGTTTTGTTTTGTTCTAGTTTAGTTCTTTTAATAGCTCTGTACAGTTGCTTTAGTTGCTTCTTTTTAGTTTTAATTGGGTGTTGTCTGTACAGGTTTGTTTGTTAGATTAATCCTTGTTCTCAGTGCAGTTTTATTTTTTATTTTTTATTTTTATTTTATTTTTTTATTTTTTTAATATGTCTGTGCAGTTGCATTTTAGTTTATTTCAGTTGCTTTAAGTTATTTTCAGGTCTAGGCAGTTTTAATTGCTTTGCTTTTGTTTTAGCTTATTTTTGCTGCCTGTACAGTTGTGCTTTGCATCCTTTGTAAATAGCCTTGCGGTTTGTTTTATTCCTTTGTTTGTACAGCTGTGCAGTTTTCAATTGCTTTAGTTTATTTCAGTGCTGTTGCAGTTTAGCTTTCTTTGCGGTTTAGCGATTTTAGTTACTTTGCTTCAGTTCTTTTAGTTTGTTTCTTTTATTGCCTGTACAGTTTTTATTTTCTTCCCTGCATTTCTTTTTCTTTGCTATCTGTACAGTCTTCAGTTTTAGTTTTAGTCTTAGTTGCTTGTGCAGTTTTATTTGCAGTCTATGCGGTTTTATTCTGTCTTGCTTTAGAACCTGTGCCTGTCCTTGGAAGCTTGTACAAAGTCCTTTGGCTTCTAAAATTCTATTTTTTAACCTCTGCCTGAGCAATCAATGAAAAGTCAGCCTGCTGAAAATTGTTTTATTCCTAGCTGATAAATCCTCAATCCAGTGCCTCCCCATTCTGCTCATTATTCTAATTGAGATAGTCTGCTTGCACTAAACTGTGGAACTATTTTGTTATCCGGGATGAAGGTAGAGAGATGATTGGATCTTGTGTCTTACTTGCCACAGTTGTTTTAATGATAGAAAAAGCTGCTATTTTGTTTTGTTGGAGGAACTCCGGGGAATCCAAGAAAAGCTGGTTATAAGAGGGGACTATGGTTCATGCAATTATTTGGGTGTCACCAGAGGCTATCAATGCCTAGACTGAAACAGTTCCAGATTGATCAAATATTAAAAGAAAATTGTAATTTCTCTAAGGTCTTCCAGATAGTGATATATTTCAAAAAGAAAAGAGATAAAAAAAGAGAGATAAGAAAAAAAAAAAAAAAAAGAGTTATATGATCAAAAGAGGCGGCCAATATTAGATTACGCCCTACAGTTTGTAAATTGGGTCGTGTAAATCTAAAGGGTAACTCTGTCTAGGTTTGTAAAAAGCTAAACTAGTAAACAGAGCTCTACTCGGTTTCCCCATTTACAATCTAGAAAAGTTGATTAATCCAAGTTTATCATTCAATTCAGTCATCCTTGAAGAAAGTTCTATACCTTTGTAATTGCACATCAGAAATCTTCCTTGAAGTAATCCAGCCCAGTATGTCCTTGGGAAATTTTAACAGTTGGCAGTTGGCAGTCAATTTATTGTGAAGAATGCCGTGGCAAGGCATGATGCATGGTTTTTTTTGTTTTGAAACCGAGTCTTGGGTTCTAAAATAGTGCTACTATTTTACCCGTAGATATCGCCATTTGTTGATAAGCAACACACCCCCACTGAAAAATGAGATTCCATCCTTAGAAAATTCTGAACTTTCATTTTTTGCAGCAGGGACCCTCTTGATCTTTTCAGGTTTTAAATCCAAATTTGCTTGCCTCCTTTTTAAAGTTGTGCTTTTTCTTGCATTCTATCTGTGTTATCCAAGAATTCACTTTTTACATGCTAGAATCATTCATGCACAAGCAAAATCTTGCACCGGTACCGAGAAAATCCAGAAAACAGTTGCATAAATTCATTGAAAAATCAAACTTTCCATTTTTGGTAGTGTCGCGATATCGCGACACTTCCATTTTCGGAAATGTCGCGATATCGCGACAGGTAAGTCAAAATGCGGCTAAGTGCCAGAAAGGTCGCGATTTCGCGACATGTCGCGAAATCGCGACGGTTTTTGACGAGAGAAGCAAACTGTACGGAGGTCGCGATTTTTGCGACATGTCGCGAAATCGCGACATGTCGCATTTTCGCGGCGAGGAGAGAGAAAGTGGGCTGCGGGATGAAAAATCGGTTAAGTCGAAACATGTTCCAAAATCGCGGTCAACGCGGTCAACGCATGCGGGTAAGGGAGTGTCGCGATATCGCGACGTGTTCTAAAATCGCGGCTGAAAATCAAGAAGCGTACGGAGACCAGGAAGGGTCGCGATTTCGCGACATGTCGCGAAATCGCGACATGTCGTGTTTTCGCGGCCGACGAGGGAGGAAGTTGCCGATGCGCCGGCAGGGCCGCGATTTCGCGACATGTCGCGAAATCGCGACATGTCGCAGAATCGCGGCAGGAGAGAGAAAGTCATAGTTGACATGAAAGTGCATTCCGGCGGGAAACGAGAAGGCTTCACTGGGGTAGCGACACGTGTCAAAGCGTGAATGGGACAAACGGAAGCCGACATGCAAGCTTATTTTGCGGATTTAATCTGTTTTTAATGTTTTAAGCTTCGATTTAATTAAAATGCTAATCTAATGCATCTTTTTGTCTTTCATGCGGGATTCCACCTGGCACTTACGGGACAACCGGGAAAGACCATAAAGGCGAAGATAAAGTGCGGATTTAGTCAAGGACCGCCATGCTAGGAGAGAAGGCGCCGGTGAGAGCATTCAACAACAAATTTATTGCAGACTTGATAGCATGAAGACCATTTCAACTTCGGGATGGATTTGCGGAGATCGAATTGATGGAGAAGTGGTGACTCATCCGGCTCACCAGCAGAATTAATGAAAGCATTTATTTGCAGCTGCGAATGAATGCAAGTTGCATTTTATTTTATCTTCTCCATTTATGGCAGCTGACTGCACAGATTTGCCGAAGGGTTAAGTTCTATTCGGACTTTGATTTTTAAATGGATTTTTATTGTAAAACCCGGGTCCTAGGGTTTAAGTGCGATAAGATTTAGGGTTTGAGCAAGATATTTTGGAAAAGATCAGGGTCTGTCCCGAGTCTATAAATACAAATTCTAAATGTAATCGCGGGGAGGCGGAGACTTAGAAATAAAGGCTTATAAGCAATTTCTTGCAAATTTTGTGAAATCCTTTGTTTACGGACTTGGAGTTGATGTGCTTTAGCTTTTACGTGATAGCATGGCCGGGAGCCTAATCTTTTGCGAGTGTGATAAGTGTATTTTCTTTTGTTATCCGTTCCATTTAAAGTTTGTTAGATATATCTTTGTAAATCTGCCATTGTCAAGATTAAATATCTTTGTTAGGCTTCGGTTGTTCTATTATCCGCTAGGGGAAATTACTGATTTCAGGTGTAAGTTTGTTCTAATTGCTCTGTCTTCATTTGTGCGAGCTAGGCTGCCGGTGAAAGATACCAATTTTAACCAGTTGCCCTTGGATTTATGATTTTCTGCTAGATCTGTTTCACTCTGCCTTGTGCTCTTAGTTGAAAGTGATCTTAGACTGACTGGACACTTTCTTCTGGGATTTGTTCTGTTGTGAAGCTGATAGCATAGATAAGATTGAGTAGTTTTGGGTTTACAATTGATGTTTGATAAACTTCTCTTTTCTGCCTTACCCTACCCTCTCTTTGCTTTCAGTGAATGATCCATTTTTATTTTCTTTATTTGCCTTTTATTTAAATCTGCTGACCCATGAGAGCTAGATCAAAGAATTCAAGTCAAATCTGATTGTCAACAACTTTTGCAACTACTGAACAAGTTCGAGAACCCCCTGTAAGGTAACAGAGCAGTCCATATTGAAATCTATTCCAGAAGTGGAAAAGAGTGAATTGCCATTCGACCCAACTACGTAACTCGCACCTTGGATAACCAGCTAGATCCTAAAGATGAGTGGGATCAGTCCCGTGGGTGTCTCCGGAGCTTTCCTTGCCTTCATCCTTTTTCCCGGGGTGTGCATGAAAGCCGGACCAACAGATGATGAATTGGAATGTGTGCACTATCCAAATGATGCCTGAACATGGCATGATGGATGAGAAGCATTACAACAATGTTGTGATAGAAATACTGGAGGAAGACGTAGACAGTGAGACAACAGGACCCACAAGGATTTGTGACAGGTAATCGGTAACACCTCGGCAAGCAATGAAGATATGACAATGTGGTATTTGGCGCATGGAATACATCGACGATGAACTGGATATGGATTTATTGGGCATCAAATTATGGAACAACGAATAGTGATAGTAGCATGAAGTTGTCATGGGGAAATTTGTAGAACACATGCGATATGATAGCAGAGAAAAATTAAAAGGGGAAGGAAATCCTGATATTATGGTTGGGTGATGGGGCTAATACTGGATAGAACCCGTTAGGTGATGCAACTACAATGAAGACTTCCAAAACTGATAGCAAATAGGCACCGCTGTATGGTGAGCCAGAAATTAGACCATGCGAACTTGGAGAAGAGGCTGCAAGCACAAATTTCAAGCGAAGATATATGTTAGCATTGCAACAAGATTAATAAAATATCTGTCAACAGTGACAAGGTTAGACAAACTACGAAATTTACCAGAAGGAATTACCATTGATTCAAATATGAATATTGCTAAAGCCATCACAGATATGCAGGTGTCGATGGAGTCTCATGGTAACGTGGACACCCAGTGTAGACTAGGATTAGCACAGTCATATCAATGAAGGAGTTGCTGGATACATGCGTAGGGGAAGAGATGTCAATTTTTTAGCATCAATAGACCATGGCAGATATGGTACATGAAACATCACATTAGGCAGGTTTGATAGCAAGATAAATGGAGATAATTAAATACCTCTCGAATAAATGGCCTATAATGAAAATGGTCGCAACGATAGAATTCTAAGGAGAAGAAATGATTGAGATCCTTTTTGTTTTATTTGTGGTTCATAGTCCATGGTAATTATGGGACATAATATTAACACTAAGGATGAATATTAATATTGGCTCGTAAAAACTGTGCCTGAATAATCGTGTACTAAAATGAATAATGTAACGCCCAAAATCACCATGGTATAATGATAATAAATGACATTAAACGAATGAAGTGTGGGGCTCATCGGTTATGAAATCATCCATGGAAGCAATGCTACGTGGTCTGAGAAGGAAGCTGAGAACATTTAGAAAGAAAGCTTACCGTCATGCAAACCAAATATTGGAAAGCCAAACCAAATAATATGAAAAATAGAGAAAGGAAGGTGAAACGAACGATTTCAAGGACATTTTCAAATATGCTTCAAAAAGAGAAAGGGGAGGCTGGTTCTTTTTGCAAGACCAAAAATGTTGCAGGAGTATGACTATGAAAATGGAAACATAATTTTAATGCAATAGACCTTTTCAAAATTTTGGAATTTAGTTTGTGAAAAATGAAGAGAAAATTTCTGCATGCATGGATTTCATGTATTTTTCTTGTTTTCAGATTTCGGATTTATAAATGATGTTTAATGCACCTCTATAGTTATATCATTGTATATTTGCAATCTGAAATTTATTTTCTATGTCCTAGGAGCTAGCACTTAGTTTATATTAATTGTGCAAATGCAGGTTAAAATAGATTAGGTTTCATTCAAGAGTTTCTCATATTTTTAGTTTTGCAGGACAGGGTGTCATCAAATTGAAAGGGCTTTGCATGTTTTCGTTTTCAGCATTCAAGATTATTTTCAGATTTTATTTTCTGTTTTCTAACCCTTCATTTTACATTTTTTAAAACTTCGGACATTAAAATAAAAATCGAAAAAAAAATAACAAAAATAATAATATGGGTGTGAAGAATGAGATTCAATCTTGCATATGCCACTGATTCAGACTCATTCTGAGGCCATTTCAATTTTATAAATATTTTTTAAAATTACTGTTTTTAGGGGTTTTTATAATTTCATAATTTCATTTTTTTTTTTTTACATTTTCAAGGCAAGTCAGATTTTTCTACTTTATATCTTTATTTGCAAGCATAATATGACCTTTCCTTTATGAAAAATTCAATTTCATTGAAGGGGGGTTAATTTTATGGTATTTCATAAGCTATCATTTTCGGAGCAATAAATGCACCTTTCTTTATGAAAATTTTGATTTCATCAAAGAGAGGTAATTTATCATCACATAAAAGGCTAGTGTTTTTAAACATTAAATTATTTCTTATTTATGAAAATAGATTTCATTAAATAAGGATAATTCATAATGACATTTTGAGGCCACAATTTTAAAGCAATAAATTGGTGTCTCTTTATGAAAATTAATTTCATCAAAGAGGGACAATTTATTAATTATAGCAAAGACTTTCTTTATCTTCATGATAGAAGCTACATTTAATGGAGATTTTTATAATTTTAAATTCACTTTCATAGATAGATTTTATCTTCTATTTTATGCTTTAAAGTAGGATTTAATGCAAGATAAAACTTGTTTAAAATTCACTTAATCTAAAGAAGATAAAATCTACCTAAAACCCTCAAGATAAAATGAACTAAGGTTCTACATCGTGGTCATATGAGGGCCAATTCACATTTTCTTTTATTTAAGTTTTATGAACAATCATTAATATAGCATAGTAAAATGAACCAACACATGCCCCTTGTTAACAGTTACTTGCAATCACTAAGGTGTTCCTAAAATTTATTGGATACATCTTTATTGATATTACTATTGCACATGTGCAAATGCTAATATAGTGAAGACCTTGGAGAAGTTTTTGTTTAACTTCTTTGCAAGAGAGGGTTTTGGGATCAAAATCCTAAGGGAGAGTGTGATTTTACAATTGGGTAAAATTACCACTCAACATTTTGGTGCTAGAAGGAGGGCCTGAATTGGTTTACTTTATTTTATTTATGCTAAGTAATTCATTGTGGTTTTAAATTCTATATTGTTCATGGTTAGTCAAGAGTTTTATATTGCTAAATATTTCAAGTTTATTTTATTAGCATTTAGCACTCAACACTTTGGGATCTAGGAGAGCTTGAATTGATTTATTTTATTTCTAGTTGGATGCTAGATTGCTCATGTTACTTGAAATATTTATTGAAAGACATTGGTCTTGACTAACTATATTTTATTGATCACTTTCATTGATTCTAACATTCTCTATTTGATGATGTGTTAATACTAACCTTTTCACAAATTGGAGAATGTTCTTTCATGTCATGGTTTAATTGATGCATATATTTTGGATGATACTAACATGATGATCTTTGTGGTTTACTCATTTGAAAATTGTTAGTCATTTTATGCTTCTTTGCAAGATATTTTTATTTGACTAAAAAATTTTGTTCTGAAGTTATTATTTTAAATTTCACTAATGGTAACATTTGAGGAGCAACTGGTATCATTAAGAGAAAGTATGGTATCGATGTTAGGGAAGTATTATAAGTGTTTTCCTATGTTTGGAACACCCCATAAAATTCTTGAAATGTTATTGGAGTTTCTACGATAGTTTAATCAAGATGAGACATTAGGATACCTACAAAAATTGCATGTCTACAAGAGCACATTATTTCAATGCCAAATTTACCGTGAGGATGTTGCTTGTAGGTTATTCTCATACATTTTGGATGATAGATCATTCTTTTGGTATGGCCTATTACCCATGGAGGTTAGGACTTCTTGGGTCCAACTGGAAGTAGCATATCTTTATCATTTTGGTAATCAGGTGGACTTAGATATGTTGTGAAATTAGTTTACCTCTATTTATAAAGAGCCTAATGAGTCCATGAGTCAATTCAATGAGAGGTTTCAAGAGTTACACTCTCAAATGTGGGAAAGTTTTGACATACCAGAAGAGGAAGCTATTAAAGTATACATGGGAGCCATACCCCCCGTACTTGCTACACTTATTGAGGAAAATCTTGATGACCCATCTTTGCATAGAATCTATGAGGTTACAATAATGGTAGAACAAGGGCAAGTGGAGGCACAACATGTTCCCATGAGAGATTGCTCTTTTGGAGTTATTGATGCCAACCTACACCAACCATCTAATATAGCACCCTCCACTCCAATGATACCTAAGGTGAATGATCAAGGGAATGAATTTTAATATCCAAATGTTATAACCACCTTAGATATTGCCCAAGAGGAGGTGCAAGTTGCCAAGCCAACATCCACTAATGAGGATTGTGTAGAGATGGTTTCATTTCTAGAAGTGCATGAGTATTCAGATAATGGAGGTGTCCTAAATATAATTAGTATCGAGATATGTGATAGGAAAGAACCTGCCATAGAATTGAATGAAGTGGTTGAAAGTGAAATTGGAAGAGAAGCAATAAATGAATTGGAAGACAATCAAATTTTACCACTGGTTCTCAGAAGACACCTTCTCTTCCAAGAACCTGCCATATAATCAGAAGACATAATTAGTGTCGAGATATGTGATAGGAAAGAACCTGCCATATAATTGGAAGAGATATGAGATTCTTGAAATTGATGGTCAAGAAATCCCTCACCCTTCAAATTCTGATCAAATCAAATCATGGGTTACAAATGTGGATTGTGATAATCTTGCAAACTTGAAAACAAAGAGTATCCCACTTTTGGAAATCATTGAACCATCTAAGGAAGGTGAAGGTGAAATTTATGAGAAACACGTTGATGAATTGGAAGATGTTGAAGAAGTAGTTGAGCGTCACCACTTGATTTTGGAAGATGATTACTATGATTCTTGGAAGAAGTGGGAAGAATACACTCACTCTAAATCTTCTAATGAAACTTTTGTATCAATTGATATGCAGGATAATACAATTGCTTTCTCACATGAGGATATTACAAGTCCTATATAATTTGAGAATGTTTTCGAAGAGGGGCTGGAATCTCATCAAATTTTAGATGATAACAATCCTACGACCGATGACAAAGAAGAAAAGGAATTGATAGATGAATCAAAATATCATGTCATAGATACCATAGAGTCTCATCCCATGAATTTGGATGATAATTTTTACAATGGTTGGGGAAGATATGAAGATGTGTTATTTTCTCACAACCCTATTGATGAAACTTCTCTTACACTTGATATGCAGGAGGTTGAATCTGCTATTTCATATGAAGATCTTACATTCACAATATTTGAGAAGGTTACAAAATTCGATCATGTTGAACATAAATTCATTGAAAATTTCTTTTAAATAGAAAGGGAAGAAATGATCAATGTTTCTTATGGCTCATCTGTTTTGGATGAGGAAGAGGTAAAATTTCCTCTTTCATTTTAGGATATTGAAAATTTGGATACAAATTCACGTGATTGTTTTGAGTATTCGAATGAAGAAATACTATTGGTGGTCATCAAGGAATTGGAACCAAATGACAAAGAGGTTAATCTATGTGAAGCAACTCAAATGATTGATCATGGTGATGTGTTATTTGACACCTCCTTAGATAAACAAGACTTATGGATTGAAAAGGATGGTCACACTTTTTATTGGGTGCCTAACTTTGGTATGTTTGAACAGGTGTTCGATAATGATGAAGATCATGATGAGGAAGAAAAAGTCACAAATGCTCATCAAGTTTTGGTAAATTCTAACCATTATGTGTTGAGTATAGATGACAAGGTAAAATATTTACCTCTGTTAGTGACTACAAAAAATTCAAGTAATGGATTACATGATGTTCCTTTGGATGCTAATGCTATTTATGATGAAATGCCATTAGAGGTGAATGAAGAATTAAAGTTGATTTCTACTCACACCACTAATGATATTGCTTTGATAAATGAAAAAGAAGTTGATGTGCTTGAATTGTTAAATCAAATTTACCAATTGATAATGGAATCTAGAATAAAACTTATAATGATTATCATTTATTATATATCGTAGATACTAGCAATGTTTTGCATAAGTTTGATTTACCTACAAACATAAAAAATGATTTGGCTTCAAAATCTGTAAAAATAGGCTCTTATTTACAAGAATTCATATTTGAAAAGGATAGCCTAATTCTAAATAAAAAATTGAATTGTGAATTTGACATCTTAAAGAATAGACAAGAAAGAAGTGAAAATCAAATTTTGTTTAATCAATTTAATGATTTGAAGCTCACCTATGGAATCACTAATAGAACTAAATCAAATTGGTGGGGTGAGAGAGGCAATATGAAGATTGTTGTATTATTGGGCTTAATCTCATTTTTGTTGGATTCCTGTAAAACTTGGCATGCTTATCATGTTATATGTCTTTTGAAATGTGCGAGTCATTTTTGGGATCCAGGGAAGTGATAGTTCAAGCTTTGCATCATCTTGTACCATATTGTACATTTGTATATATTTTTAGTTTGTGTTTTGAGTTTAATGTTTGGGTTGTTCCCTTGGTTTGAGGTGATGTCTCGTGGTCGCTAACTTATGGTCTCTAGCCCATTTTTGTGTTTCTTTTCTTAGTAGGTTGAAATATCTAATCTAAAAATAGGTGAACCTGAGAAAAGGGGGATGAGTTATTTGGTGATCATGCTCAGATTTTGGGACTAAAATGGTGGAAAGTGGAACAATGAAAGATTTAGCTAAAGCTCCACATGGGACTCACAAACATTAAATGGTGTTTCTGGAATTATGAAGGATGAAGTTATCTTGATTTGCAACCCTAGGTGAAAATATAAAATGCTTCACTTGTAGGCTGCCTTACCCCAGTGATGCTTGAAGCTTTGCAAGGTTTTTCCTTTAAAAAGAAAAAATGTTTAATATTTTCAAAAAATAAAAAATAAAAAAATAAAAAAAATAAAAAGAAATTTAAAAAAGAGAAAAAAAGGAGAGAGAGAGAGAGAGAAAAAAAAAGAGAACGAGCATCGAAAAGCTTGATTAAATCAGTCATAATATCTAGATAAACTCTACCGAGGCTATGGATGCCTGACCGAAAATAGGGCATTGTCTAGACATAGCTCAGATAAAAGGAAATGGTGAGTTAGATAAACTCCATCGGGGCTATAGATGCCTGACTAGAAGTGGGGCTCTATCTATAGCCATTTCGTTTTGAGTGATACTTCATAGCCTAATGCAGAAAGGGATGATGGAATCTAGAGTATTTTTAAAAAATGTTGGAATGAATCACTTTTGCACACACTGAGCAAAGGCATATGGATTAGTTATTTTCATTCTGAACCTGTTTACCCCCACCTTCTTGGGACATCGCTAAATAATTTTATTTTTCTAATCGTCTGTGTTCTCATTTCAGATATGGGTTCTTCATCCGAAATTCTCAGGAGCGTTTCCCAACAGAGTCACCAATTGTTGTGGCTACTCCACAACTTGCCCCAAAATTGGGGACCCACCTTTTTGTTTGTGTTTTTGAGGATTTTGGTCTTCGTAAAGCGATAATTTTATCATATCTGTACTCATGGGTGACAATGTGATTCCCAAAGTCCATTGGGGAGTAGTGCCCCTTTTTTCTTTTGTTGGAGAGTCCAATGTTGATCAGGTCCTTTGTTTGTTTCATCTTATTGTTTTTCTTGTATTGCATAGTTTGGGATTTGTGATGTTTTGATTTTTTTTAATATTTGAAGATTCAATTAATTAAAACATTTTGAAATCCATTAAATCAAAATAAATAAAAAAAGAAAATAAATTGAAACAAATACATGTATATATATTATATATATATATATATATATATATATATATATATATAATATAAAAATGAAAAATAAAATAAAAGTGTTTTCCACTTTTATCATGTTTGTAAGGATTTTATTTTGCCTTAATATGTTATTATTATATATTATTATATAATATAATAAATAATACAATAAATAAATTATTATTATATATATATGATATATTTATAATAATAATATAAATGCAAATTTTTAAATAAAATAAAGTCAATGTCATTGCACCCTTTAAACATATTATTATATTGGTTCAAAATACTAATGTAATTTATTGGTATTCACAGACTTGAATGACTCGGACGCGACTCCCAGGGAAAGACATGGTCAAGCTGGACTCACACATCACGGAGGTGTGATAATAATGCGAGTCATAACTGATTTGACATAGATGGTGATGGGCCAAGGTGTGGATGGAAGGAGATATGTACTCCTCTCCTTTGTTAACCTTGCATAATATATTTATTAACCACATAATCCACCTTAGAACAATTAACAGAGCAGAACCATTAATAGAAGCATACGACAGACAATCGAATGAAATGATAAATCAAGTTGTAATAAATCAATGCCTCTCTGGGAGGGCAGATCCCTGTCATGAAGGCAAGTGTGATATTCACAAATGAATGGATTAAAACCAAGATGATAGATGATAAAATTAAATCAAATCAAGTTATGTATATAATAAAAATTTGTCTTCCTGGAAAACATAGCCGACAACTATGTTTGGATCGTAGCATGGCTCCCATCCTTGAAAAGCTTTGTCTTCAAAGCTGAAAATATCTAGAAAATACTTTTAGGTTCCCATGTAGCATCTTCTTCAGGTAAGTCCTGCAATTTGATGAGAAATTCTTGGATGTGATGAGATATTAGTGTGTGTGTTCTGGTTTGTAAAATCACTTCTGGCTGGAGATATATACGCCCTTCTTCATCTAGCACTAGTAATGTTTACTAAGATTGTACTTTATGGATGATCACCTTCTTGAGACATCGTCTGGCATGGTCATGGGATATTTTGGGTGGTAGTCCTTTTGGTTCATGAAAAACCTCCTCATAGTTGGCCACAACATTTTGTAGATCTTCTACTTGGATCTCTGGCACATCTTGTGCTACTTTTTCCATGCAATTAATTTGGCCTATGAATCCGTAGCCACCTTTTCTTGATATTTTTTCCATGCTATGTGAACTTACTATTTTTGATGGAGGTGTTGGCATTCCTTGGAGGCAAATGGTCTTCCCATTTTATTTCCATTCAACAAAGCACTTCTTGTAATTAAAACCGACCGTGGTTTCCATTTGTTCCATCCATGCAACGCCCAAAATAACTTATGAATTCCCTAATTCCATGACAAAAAGAGGACCCTGCCAGGTATAACTTCCCATTTGTAATGAAATTGAATATGTCTTACCTAGGCATTGACAAGTTTTCCTACCTGCAGTTCTAACTTGAAATCTATCTTGACTGGAAGAGTAGATGTGCAAATTTAATGTCCAGGAAAATTTTGCGTCAATAAAGTTGTGAGTACTTCCTGAATCAATTAATATTGTTACCTTTCTTTGTCGAATGAATCCTGCTACCTTGATTGTATGGTGAGAGGATAACCCCATAAGAGCATGTACTAAAATAGTCATGGTATCTTCTCCATCTACAACCACCTTGTGTTCACTTTGGTCATCATCTAGAGAATTATCAGGTGAGTTGTTCTCTATTTCATCATCTTCCTTGTCAGCATATTCAATTTGAAAGTTCTATCTTGGTACACATGCTCGATATTTTGGATGGTGATTGCGATATTTGTTGCAAAAATATCTTTATGGTTGATCATTTCTACAAAAAGAGTTGTGATATTGAGGTTGACCATATGAATCACGTCGTTAGGATGTTTCCAGTTGCACCTTTGTCTTCGCAAACTTGGAAATCGTTATACACTTATCTATCTTAGATGGATTTTGTAAGTCCACTTTGACTTTAATAATTGCTTTCAACCCATTTTTAAAAGCCGCTACCACCACATCTGGCTGTAATTTTGTTGCATAGTGAAGCATACTAGTAAATTTTGAGATATAATCCCCTACCGATCCTATTTATTTGAGTGACAACAACCGCATCGTATAGGAAGTTGTGGGACCTTCATCAAATATGTGAAGAAAGGCATCCCTAAAATTATCCCAAAAGAGAGCCCGGTTGTCATTCTCGTGTTTGTACCATGTAAACCATTGATAAGCTTCAGTGCCTAACCTGGTTGCAGCAAAAGGGACTTTTTTTACCTCACAAAATTGGTATAATTCCAAAATGCCTTCCATTTTGGCTATCCACCCACGTGGATCATGACCCTCAAAGGTGGGCATGTCAATGCATAGGAAATTGACTCCAATAGGACCTCTTTGATGGTAGACGTTGTGCCTATATTGGTCCTTATTATTCTGTTGTCTATAGTTGTGATTTTGGGACATTCTACCAAAACCCTTTTGTTGATCAACAACTTTTTCATTTCCCATATACTCATTATTTCTTTGGCCATTGGAATTTGGGGAATGACCATTGGTACCTTTGTGGTGTGTATAGTTGTCGTACTGATGCTCAGTACTCTAGTGGTTTGGATTAGGAGGATTTGGTTGGGATTGCTTGGGGACTAGTAGGGATACGTTGTCAGTCATTTTATGAATACTATCTATTAAGCGGATTAAGGTCTTATTAGTAACCTTGGGACTTCCTGTTTCCACTTGAGTGATGTTTTCATGGGAAGAATTTGGGGAGGTATTGGATGTCATTTTGTTAATCAAAGGATGACCCGAGTTATAGCTAACAATTCCTATAGGAGAAGAAGAATTTTGTGTACCTTTGCTTCTATGAGGTCTTCTTGGTGATTCCAAATTCCTCTCGGTTGGATCCTCAGAACTTGATAGTCATCCTTTTGATCATTTTTTCCACTTTTCACTCATGCGCTAGTACAATAATCACCTTTGATTCTACAAAATGCTAATGAATTGGGGTAAAAAATTTGGTTTAATTTTTGCTCTTAATGTCGCTCCAACTGTGACGTGGATGTGATAGGTCTCCTTGCAATTATTTTTGGTTAGTAGCTTTTTGATGATTTTTGAATAATTTTTTGATGAATTTTGAATGAGTTTTTACTGACAACTTTTCAGCACTTTCGACTAGCAACTTTTTCGACCAAATTTTTGACACATGAGGGAGCGAACGAAGCAACCCAAATCGACACCACTGGAAAGTAGGGGCAGGGAATATTGGGACCCACAGGGACACAAAAAATGACTTAAGACTAACCTCACAATGAGCTGGACATGATACCTGACACTTAACCCATGATTCAAGACTAACCTCACAAGGAGCTGGATACGAGGTGAGGGCGGACCATGAGGTGAGGGGTTAGGACAGGACACATGGAGTGAACTAACCATGAGAGTGAGGTGAAGGTGGATAGCATTACTCATAGTGACATGACAGTTGGGATGTAGGCTAAGGATGACACTCGAGCTGGTATGAGGACACCTAAACACCAAGTGACATGTGGACTTAGAATGATGTGACAACTGGGACATAGACTAAGGATGACACACGAGCTAGGACTAAGGACAGGTGGAGACTAGATACAAAGGACATGGGATTGAAATTTGACACACATGAGAGGATGAACTACTACTTGACCCAACACAAGACTACCAAAATAGAGGACAAGTTGCCCAAGATAGTTGGATCGATACTTGGACAGTCGAAGACAGATAGGATCAACATGTGGACAACTCGAAGCTCAAAGATAGCTATGATATCTAGGGACACGATGTGAGGATAGCCAAGGACATGACACAATGTAGCAAGATAGTCGAGGATACGATGCAAGAGTACATGGGCTAGGTTACACAAGCGGGTGGAGTGCTGGTCATGTGACTGAGTCACACCCTAATACTTACCTATTTTGTGTTATAAACATTTTATTTTACCTTTGCCCACCCAATGTGGGATATAAGACATAGTAAAAAAAATTATAGAACTCAGTGCCTTAGGTTAATGCATTTTAATAATGTCTTTCATGCACTCTAATTAGTTAGCATTTTTTCTGCTGTGCAAAGGTATCGTTGACAATTTTTCGATTGGATTTTATTAGATTTGTGCTTCAAATTCGTGGAGAGGTACTTCACAATTGGTGCTCCCTTCAGAGAATGTCATAGGATTGCCTCCCATCACCTTAATATTAGTTGATATGTTTACTAAAACTATGAAAATTTGATTTTCCTGCCTATGTATTCACTGGTTTTTTATGATGAATCATGCATTTTGGTAAACCTCACTTCCTCTCACAAGGTGACATGCACCATTCGGCATTCTACTACGAAGTCTAATGGTTTTATTTTATATCTTCCATGGAGGAATCATTGCACTACGATGACTACTACTGTTGTGCGTAGTTCACAAGCCTAGATGAGTTCATTGACTCCACTGGCATGTTTTTGCACATGAAGCAAGTATTTTCCTTTAGTTTGTGCACCCTAGTACATAATTGTACCACCTAAGTATGTGTGCTTCTAACACTGCTAGGTACAAAGGATATGTTTGACGATCACGAAAGGAGGTCACTAAATAGACCATTAGTTTGTTGCCTGAATACTGATACCACTTGGAAGGAGACATGTACCCCTCTCCTTTGTTAACCTTGCAAAATATACTTATTAACCATAGAATCCACCTTAGAACAATTAACAGAGCAGAACCATTAATAGAAACATACGATAGATAATCGAATGGAACGATAAATCAAGTTGTAATAAATCAATACCTCTCTGGGAGGGCAGATCCCCACCATGAAGGCAAGTGCAATATTCACAAATGAATGGATTAAAACCAAGATGATATATGATAAAATTAAATCAAATCAAGTTATGTATATAATAAAAATTTGTCTTCCTAGAAAAAATAATCGATAACTATATTTGGATTATAGTAGTGGACCCGCTGTCTGCTGTCATGGACCAATGTGGATATCATGATGACAACTCGGAGGTGATCATCACAGACTTGGAGGTGATGTAGCGAGGTGAAATGACATGGTGGATGTAAGGCAATATTTCTTGGATGCATGGAAAATATCATGACAACATTGGAAAGGAATGATGATGGGGTCATCTTCGATGATGAGAGGTAGATTTCACATAGCGTGAACGCCCATGAGGACTAGTGTAGCTCCTAAAACCTCCATTCCTATACGAAAAGTGGGTTACACAGTGAATACGGTAGAAGGTTTATAAAGTCAGCGTATTACAAGTCTCATTACTGACATTGGGAGTCAAGAAGAATCAATGGGAACATAACAAAGTGGCGTGTTTTAGATAGACTCGACGATGAAGCATAATGAGCAATTGCCAAAGGGTATGGAATAGATCACATGCAGAGTTAGACATTCTATAGAACATTGGAAATGGAGATTCGAATACAAATATTGATAACGTGGATGAGGTAAATATTCAAAGTGTAGTGGGTGGACTCAAAATACATGGTGATTGTAGACATTATTGGTAGAGCTTGGATGGGGAGACGACAGTGATGCCCAAGGTCTTTGAATGACACCACAGGAAGAAATGAGCCCATGAAGGATGAATATGTGGATCGTAATGCCATTACAGAATGAAAAGATATGCCATACCTTCAATGATGGGAGCAATAATTGGTTGGCTCACCTCAACCCCAACGATATCATTGGGAAACATTGACATATGGACTAGGTAAAATTATGTGCCCAATTTTTTGTTTTGCACAGAAATACTAAATGGAGATTCTCCAGAGCTATAGATGGGCAACGATAGGCGATGGCGATGAATTGGAACATGTGCACTATCCAAATGATACCCGAACATGGCACGATGGATGAGAAGCATTACGGTGACATTACAGCAAAAATATTGGAGGAAGACATAGACAGTAAGACAACAGGACCTATAGAGATTTGTGACAGGTAATCGGCGATACCTTAGTAAGAAATGAAGACAATTCAATGTGGTAATTGGCACATGGAGTACGTCGACGATGAACTAGAGATGCATTGATTGGGCATTGAATTGTGGAACGGTGAATAGCGATAGTAGCATGAAGTTGTCATGGGGAAATTTGTAGAACACATGCGCTATGATAGTAGAGAAGAAGTAAAAGGGGAACAAAATCTTGATATTATGGCTGGGTGATAGGGCTATACTAGATAGAACCCGTTAGATGATGTGAATACAACAAAGACTTCCAAAACCAACATAAAATAGGCACCATGATATGGTAAGCCAGAAATTAGACTATACGGACACAAAGAAGAGGCTACAAGCACAGATGTCAAGAAAATATATACATCGATATTGCAACAAGACTAACAGAATGTCTATTGATAGTGACAAGGTTAGACAGACTATGGGTTTTATCGAAAGGAAGTACCATTTCTTCAAATATTAACAACACTAGAGCCATCACAGAGATATAGGTGTCAATGGAATATCATGGTAACATGGACACTTGATGTAGACTAGGATTAGCACAGTCATATCGACAAAGGAGTTGTTGGATACATGTGTAGGGGAAGAGATGTCAAGTTTTTAGCATTAGTAGACCATGGCAGATATGGTACATGAAACATAATATTCTTTAGGTTTGACAGCGGGATAAACAAAGATAATTAAAGGCCTCTCGAATAAATGGCCTATAATGAAAATGGTCACAACAGTAGAATTCTAAGGAGAAGAAATGATTGAGATTCCTTTTTGTTTTATTTGTGGGTCATAGCCCATGGTAAGAATGGGATATAATATTAATACTAAGGATGAACATTAATATTGGCTCATCAAAGTCATGCTTGAAGAATCATGTAATGAAATGAATAATGTAACGCCAAAAATCACCATGGTATAATGATAATAAATGGCATTAAACAAATGAAGTGTGGGGCTCATAGGTTACAAAATCATCCATGGAAGCAATGCTACGTGGTTCGAGAAGGAAGCTGAGAACATTTCAAAAGAAATATTACCTTCATGCAAAACAAATATTGGAAATCCAAACCAAAGAATATGAAAAATAGAGAAAGGAAGGCCAAACGAACAATTTCAAGGACATTTTCAAATATACTTCGAAAAGAGAAAGGAGAGGCTGGTTCTTTTTACAAGACCAGAATTGCTGCTAGAATATGACTGTGAAAATGGAAACATAATTTTAATGCAATAGATATTTTCAAAAATTTAGGATTTAGTTTGTGAAAAAGGAAGAGAAAATTTCTACATGCATGGATTTCATGTTGTATTTTTCTTGTTTTTAGATTTTGGATTTATAAATGACGTTTAATGCACCTCTATGATTATGTCATTGAATATTTGCAATCTGAAATTTATTTTTTGTGTCCTAGGAGCTAGCACTTAGTTTATTTTAATTGTGCAAATGCAGGTTAAAATAGATTAGGTTGCATGCAAGAGTTTCTCATATCTTTGGTTTTGCAGGACAAGGTGCCATCAAACTGAAAGGGCTTTGCATGTTTTCATTTTCAGCATTCAAGATTATTTTCAGATTTTATTTTCTGTTTTCTAACCCTTCATTTTGTATTTTTTTTAAACTTTAGACATTAAAATAAAAATCGAAAATAACTAAAATGACAAAAATAATATGGGTGTGAAGAATGAGCTTCAATATTGCATATGCCACCGATTCGGACTCATTCCGAGGCCATTTCGATTTTATAAATATTTTTGAAAATTGTTGTTTTTAATGGTTTTTATAATTTTGGAATTTCATTTTTTTTTATATATTTTCAAGGCAAATCAGATTTTTTGCTTTATATCTTTATTTGCAAGTATAATATGACCTTTCCTTTATGAAAAATTCAATTTCATTGAAGGGGGGTTAATTTTATGGCATTTCATAAGCTATCATTTTCGGAGCAATAAATGCACCTTTCTTTATGAAAATTTTGATTTCATCAAAGAGAGGTAATTTATCATCACATCAAAGGCTAGTGTTTTTAAACATTAAATTATTTCTTCTTTATGAAAATTGATTTCATTAAAGAGGGATAATTCATAATGACATTTTGAGGCCACTATTTTAAAGCAATAAATTGGTGTCTCTTTATGAAAATTAATTTCATCAAAGAGGGACAATTTATTAATTATAGCAAAGGCTTTCTTTATCTTCATGATAGAAGCTACATTTAATGGATATTTTCATCATTTTAAATTCACTTTCATAGATAGATTTAATCTTCTATTTCATGCTTTAAAGTAGGATTTAATGCAAGATAAAACTTGTTTAAAATCTACTTAATCTAAAGAAGATAAAATCTACCTAAAATCCTTAAGATAAAATGAACTAAGGTTCTACATCGTGGTCATATGAGGGCCAATTCACATTTGCTTTCATTTAAGTTTTATGAACAATCATTAATATAGCATGGTAAAATGAACCAACACATGCCTCTTTTTAACTGTTACTTGCAATTACTAAGGTGTTCCTAGCATTCATTGGATATATCTTTATTGAGATTACTATTACACATGTGCAAATGCTAATATAGCAGAGACCTTGGAGAAGTTGTTTTTTTTTTAATTCTTTGCAAGAGAGGGTTTTGGGATCAAAATACTAAGGGAGAGTGTGATTTTACAATTGGGTAAAATTAGCACTCAACAAGTCTTTATAGATTTTAATGTTTGCTTCAAGTTGTTTTAATTAGTATTATTTGACTTCTTAGAATAGATAAAATCAAAATTTGAATTTAAATATATATAAATAAAATTAAAATGTATCTATATATTATATATTATATATAATTAAAATAAAATAAAAGTGATTTGTTTTATTGTTCACCCTTACTATGTTATGTTAATAACTATCAATGTGTGCAGGTTTAAAGGAACCCCAAGCCTACCAACTTGCAACACCGTCAACTCATAGGAGGAAGATAGGGGCTCCAAGGGGCATCGATAGAGTGACATTTAGGACATATTCAACAGATGTGGGATCCACATGGACCTAGATTTTAGAGTATGAGTGGACAAAGCCCTGAATAGAGCTAACATGGCACTGATGGACTAAAGCATCGAGGATACATGGTGAGAAGACAATGACACGTAGACCTATGACAAGTAAGATGATGTGGACTATGTGGTAGCAAGGATGTGGGTCTCGAGGAACTCATGGATGGCATCGAGAGTGCTATTTATAATATACATGGAAGGCATAACATGTATGGCATGATTATGACATGGAGGAAGGACAACTCGTAGACTTGGACACCATTGGACAAACACGAGAGGCCAGGTGAGAATCAACAACCAAGATAGAAGTGTTGTAGGAGGCATCACACTAAAGATTTATTCCATGTAGGATATGATATGGCACAACACAGAGTATTCACATAGGAGATTACCAAGTTTGACCATAGGAGGAATGCAATGAGATAGCAACGACCTGGATGGTGATGTGGCAATGTTGTGAAGTGACATGGACAATGTCAATATTACTCTCAAAACATGGAAATATAGTGAATGAGAATAGTGAATAAATTTTTATGGTGACTTACAACAATATGGGTACAGTGCTCGATGATGATGCATCCTCAAATGGTAAGATATGGCTTGCTGCTTATTCCTTTAGGATCCGTAACTGAATTCGGTAATCAAATTTATTATTGGTCTTGAGATTGGTAGTTGAGCAATGCATAATATAGTAGTAAGGATGTTATAACCAGATAACTGGTTATCAATTAAACTAGTTTATGAACATGGATGTGGCATAATGTGGAACAAAAGACCAACTAGTGGCAAGGACCGACGTCATGAAGATGTGGATTGATATGATGACAACTTGGGTGAAACGAGGATACCATGTTCAAAGTAGCTATGGACAAGCTGGAAGGTGTCAACGTAGAAGAGCATGTGCATCTAATTTTGATATTGTAATAGGTAGTCTTAAGGGATGTAATGCATCCAAGTATCTCATGGCATATTAATTTTTGAAGAGCGCTACCTGCAGTGCAATACAAAAGCCCTATCAAGTTGCACAGATATTATTTAGAGGGGAAAGTTAATGTTTAATTTACAAATATCTAGAAACCCATAACCTCGTGTGATATTTTTGTGTGTGTATGTCTGTATTCACTTAGGATTTCTAGCTTTCATGAGGAAAATAACATTTGAATGGTGCAAGTTTCAAGTTTTATTAAAATAAGACGATTGATGAACTGTGTAATTCATCATACTGCCAAGTTTTGATGATTCAAGTCAAAATTTGAAAGTGCACAACAAGGAAGGAGTTCTACGTATATGGTTTACCTAAATACTTTGGATTACATTACTATGTTGGCATCATCTAGTCAGACGAAATGTAGCTACTATTTGTGGCTGTATTAGATGTGGTGTCATCTTACTGAGAAGCGAAGGCTAGCTATAGGGCCAAACAAAAATCTATTTATGTACCGATAAATATTGAATATGTGTCATAGTGGTACAAGGAGCATGGATGTGGTGATGGAAAAATTGTTCATAATATCGTACGCTAGAGCATTCTAAATATTTTACAGGAAAATGAAAGTGCAATGCTATGGGTTACTACCAATTTTTCACTGTTAACTCGACATAATACATTTTGACCTTTGAAGAGGTACTAATAGCTTTGAAAATATTACCCTAAATAATTTTTAGCCTAGAGGTGTGAATGATATACCATCAAGAATCATATTCTATAGTTTTTTATGTGGTTTTGAAGAAAGCATTTCAGTCAATCGTGATTCTAATGACCAAGTTGGTGATAAAGGTATTACTGAGATAGAGGAATGAGGAATAGGTGGTATTTTCATAAGGTAGAGTTTTCCATCACTGGTAGTAAAAGCGAGCATGATTCATGGGCTATAGTCTACTACCAGGCCATGGTGGCCACCAATAATACCAAATAGAGCAGTGGAAAACACATGGGTAGAAGTACCTCGACTAATGTAGTCACCTTTGGTAAGTGTAGTTTACACTACTAATAGGATGGAACAATTGGTGTATGTGTATTGGTAGGAACCATGTGAAAATGGAAGATATACGACTAGCACCACATGGATGCATGAGTCACAGATGTTACACGTTACAAGAGGGAAGTGTCCAAATCCAACAAGGAGGACGTGTAGTAAGGGGAGGTCAGTTATTCGCATGAGGGTGCAATGTGGTAAAGCTTTGTGGTTTGGCTCCTTATTCTATAATAACATGTGGGTCATGTGGGTGTTTGCTAAAAAAACCAAAGAAGAAATAGATGGGGTCAATCCGTAGAGCAGGGAAACTATAATCAAGGGTTCATTTAATTATGGAGAGTTAAACAAGAGGCCTAGGCATCACCAAATAATAGTGAAGAGAATTACTTAGAATCCATTGGAAGGCTCATCGGTTACACATAAAAGTAGAGAAAATATGAAGCAAATGGGTTTTCCATTGAAAAGCGTTATGGAACTAAAAAAAAAAAATCAATCCGAAATCAAGTGGACAAAGAAAACAAAATGAAAGGGTTTCCTTGATTAGAAAATGAAGCGAAGCGAAACAATGGAAGAGGAAATGAAAAGGCCAAAGTGAAAACTTTAAAAAGTAGAGGCAAATACGGACCAGGCGCTGGAACTTTTGGAACAGGGAGGCATGAAGAGGGATTGGAAGGCCCTTAAACCTATTGTAACTGGTTTTTCACCTTGTGGATAGCAAAAGGAGGTTTTCAATACATAATTTTTTTTGCACATCTTTCTCTTGTATGTGTTGAAATTATTAAGTGGTGTTTCATGCATGAATATGGTGGCATCAATTTAATATTTTTAATACATATTTTTATTCCTCAGACTCTTGCACTTAATTGAATTTGAATTGTGTGGATGTAGGTCTAACCCAATTTTGTTTCAGTATTCATGATCTTCATATTTTAGATTTGAAGGATTAGTTTGCAATAGTTCTCTTTTATTGTTTTCTACATTTTGTTTCATATTTTCAGATTTATTTTATTTTATTTTTCTAACCCTTCCCTTTTTCATTTTTTTTAAATCGTAAAAAAATAAAATTAAAATTTGAAAAAATTAAAATCCCAAAAATAAATGCACGGATTCAAAGAATAAGCTTTAAAGTTTCATTTAAAGTAGTTTCAATTTCATTTTGGAGCAAATTCAAAATTCTAAAAATTATATAAAGTTTGCATTTTAAAAGGAATTTCGTAATTTAAAGTTTTGCAGGAATTCACATTTTCAAATTCCAAGCTTTGCATTTTTGTTTTTAAAGCAATAAATTAACTTCTCTTTATGAAAATTACAATTTCATTAAAGAGGGGTAATTTATGTGGCATTCCAAAGGCTACAATATTTTCAAAGTTAGTCATGTAGATTATTTTCTTTTCATTCATCAAGCAAGCTAAAATGAATCTACTCATCGTTTAGGATTCACATGTTAGAGATAGATTTTGATCTTTTGTTTCAAGATCAAAGCATGGTTTAAATAAGATAAAACTTGTTTAAAATCTACTTAACCAAAAGAAGATAAAATCTACCTAAAATACTTCAAGATAAAATAAATTAAGTCATTTTCATCATGGTCATATGAAGGCCAATCACATTTTCTTTTCTTTTAAGTTTCATGAACAATCACTAGCATAGCAATAAAATAATACCAACACAGACCCCTTGTTAACAGTTGCTTGTAAATCACTAAGGTATTCTAGCACTTATTTGATACATTTTCACAATCATACAAGCACACATAAGTAAAAGGAACCTTGGAGAAATTTCTATTTCTTTGCAAGAGAGGGTTTTCTAATCAAAATCCTAACTGTGAGTGTGGTTTTGCAATTGGGTAAAATTACCACTCAACATTTTGGTGCTAGAAGGAGGGCATGAATTGGTTTACTTTATTGCTACTTAAATGCTAAATTGTTCATTGTTACTTGAAAGGTTATTTGAAGGCATTGGTTTGGACTAACAATATTTTGTTGATAGGTGATGGTGTTCATTGATTGGAAATTGCTTTAATTGATAATACATTGATGCTAACCATTTTTTAGAATATTTCTTATCATGATGGTTAAGTTGATGCATTGTTAACAAGTATTTTTTTTTGTCATTTTTAATCACACCACAACCTAATACAATGGCTACAAATATTGTAAAGTGGTATGGGGTGCACAACAATCCTTTGAACATTGTTGGAGATGTTCATGACCTACCCAAGAACATAGAGATATTTTTGCCCAAGTATAAACACGATGGCACAAGACTAGCAGAGGAACACATTCAAGCCTATGTGGATACCTTAATTAGATTGAAATTTGAACATGAGGATGTGGCTTGTAGATTGTTTCCTTTGAGCCTAGATGACACGACATATGATTGGTACATCAATATACCTACTAACTCTATTACATCCTGGGTCCAATTAAAAACTGCTTTTGTCAATCAGTTTAGGTTGCCCATAGATCTTGCTATAATATATCATCAATTTTCTTCTTGCAAGAAGGAACCTAATTAACCTTTTATAACATTCAACATGAGATTTTAAAATCTCTATGTGAGATTGATTGCTCCCTTTATTATTTTAAAAAATGCTACTCTTCAAATATACTTTGGGGTATTGGATCCCTTGCTCACCATGTTCACTAGGACAAATACTTTGGTCACTACTCTTGCATTGGCCTACACAGAGGCCATGAATTCAGAAAAAAACTAAGGCCACAAGTTTTTAGGATGGAGTAATTACCTATGGTAGGACAACTAGGGGCTTACAATCAAATCCCAATGATAAACCAGACACGAGCACAGTAAAATACGATGTTGAACACTTTTCCCTACAATCAGTATTATCCTACGATGCCCACTTATCCTCCCACATATGCTTATCCAAATATATCTATCCATCCAACCACTCCATTACGGTTAGAGAATCAATTGGCCATTCATGGAGTCACAACAATGAACGCTCAGGCTTTGAACACATTATCAATACCAACACCCATACAGAGCTTAAATCCCTTTTCAAATCCATATTTTCAAGCTCAAAACACCTTACAAGATCAAAATGTTCAAAATAAAAACATGGTACCAAATCAAAACATTCCAGGTTTTTGGAACCCAACTAATCCTACCACTGCTACCGCTCAACCCAATGAGCTTGAGTCAAAGGTAAAATACTATGAAAGGTTGGCCCAACAACTTAGTAGAGGTACAGTTCTATTACAAGAGTGAGCACCTTAAAGTACACTTCCAAATCATCATACAAATCAAGTTCATGATATGAATTTCAATGATATTCCATTTAATACCCCTCAGATAATGGAGGTCTATATATGACTAGCATTGAAGTATATGTCAATTCAGGATTCTATAGAAACTCAGATGAAATCGTTAAAATGAATGGTCAATAAATTCAACATGTCTTAAATAATGACCAAAAGGAAATGATGTTCTTAGAGTCATTTTTCATAAATGAGGATTGGGGCAATCAAGTTAGTCCAAGTACAAGGATTGACTCAATTTTAGAAACACTGGAACCATCAAAAGTGGGGAAAAGTGAATTTGAAAATGAATCAATTGATGAATCTGAATATTATGTAGAAGATACAATAGAATTTCATCCCTTGATTTTAGAAGATAATTATTATAATGATCAGGAAGATGTGTTATTTGACACATCCCCTAACCGACAATATTTGTGGTTTGAAAAGGATGGACATATTTTTTATTGGGTTCCTAATTTTGGTGTTTTTGATAAATAGGTGATTGATGAAGATGAGGGACTACATGATGATGATGAAGACCATGAAGAAAAATAAGAAGGTGCAAATGCTCATCAAGTCTTGGTAAATGAACATGTGCAAAAGGTAGAATCTTACCTTTTATGTTCAACCATTTGAACTCCAAGTAAAAGTTTACCTAATCGTCTAGGGGATTCGAATGTTATCAATGATGAAATACCATTGGTGGTTAACAAATAACTTGAGTTGATTCCTACTCACACCACTAATAAAGTTGCTTTGTTGAAAAAAATAGAAGTAGATGTGATTGATTTTTTAAATCAAGTTCATCAACATGTAACAATTGAATCTAGGATGCAAACTTATAATGATCCTCATTTGATAGATATCCTAGATGCTTACAAATTGCTACATAAGTTTGATTGGTCTAAAACTATGAATAGCGGTTTGGCATGCATTTTTTTAGAAATAGGGTTAAGCTTGGAAGAACTCAATTTTAATCAGGATAAAGAAGATGACATTTTGAACAATAAATTGAAAATGGGAATTCACACCATACCTAGAGAAACTGTGATAAATATACCATCTAGCAAATACAAAATAATTCAAAACCATTTGGGGAGTCATGAATTTAATGAATCAAATTTCAAATGTGGTATTAATGGAGTTGAATAAAATTGGTGGGGTGAGAGAGGTAAAATAATGGTTGTTGCATTTCATGGTCTAGTCCTATTTTGGTTGGATTTTTGTAAAGCTCGACATGCATATCATGTTAAATGTCTTTTAAATTGTAGTAATCATGTTTGGGATCTAGGGAAATGATGGTCTAATTTTTGCATCGCCTTGTACATATATTATAAATTATTGTATATAGTTTTGGTTTTCATGCTTTTGTTTTTAGTTTTGTTGTTTTTGGACTTTGTCCCTAATGTTTCGTTTGGCAAATTTTTTTTTTGCTTTCTTGCTAGCTTGTATTTCATTTAAGTGTTGGTTTATCTTCAATTTTTGTTTTTCATTTTTGCAAGTATTGCATTTTGGTTTGGTCCCTCCAATTGAGGTGGTGTTTTTTTGTAGTTACTAATGGCCTCTTGATTATTTTTTGTGTTCCTTTGTCATGAAGGATGAATTACCTAACATGTGGATCAAGGAAAAGGGGATGAAGTTGTTTAGTAACCACTCCTATATTTTGGGACTAAGATAGTGAATTTTGGAATATTGAATCATTTTGCTAAAGCTACACACGAACACATCATATTAAGGGGCATGCTTTGAAATCTTGAAGGATGAAATCATTATGTCTATAAAATTATTTTTGGGATCAATACTTCATAGCCTAATTTGAAATCATTATGTCTATAAAATTCTTTTTGGGATCAATACTTCATAGCCTAAGTTGAAATAATTATGTCTATAAAATTATTTTTGGGATCAATACTTCATAGCCTAATGCAAATCAGGTGATGGAATCTGAATAGTTTTCAAGAATGCATATGAAATCACTTTCACACACACTAGCTAAAGCAAAGGGTTCATGTGTTTTCATTTGAAACTATCTAACTCCATTTTCTCTTAATGTGTCTAGATAGCGTATATTTCTATGATATTTGTCTCTTTTGTTTCCAGAACTGGGTTCTTCATCTTAAATTCTTAGGAGCACTTCCCAAAAAAGTTTCCATTTGTTGTGGCCATTGCACAACTAGCCCCAAAATTTGGGGACCCACCTTTTATTTTTGGTTTTTGGGTATCTTGTATGTCTTTGAGTGATGATTTTAATGGGTCTCTACCCATAGTTTTTGTTTTCTTTGTCCAAGATTCATTTTTGGTTAGTGTCCTTTTTATTTATTTTTTAAGTGTTGCTTTTAATTTTTGGTAAGGATTTTTTTTTGAGTCTTTATATATTTAAATATTTGCTTCAAGTTGTTTTAATTAGGATTATTTGAATACTTAGAATAGATAAAATAAAATTTTGAATTAACATATATATATATAAGTAAAATGTATCTATATATTATATTATATATAATTAAAATAAAATAAAATTGATTTTTTATATTATTCACCCTTATCATGTTATGTTAATAATTTTCAATGTGTGTAGGTTTAAACGAGACCAACCTATAGCGTGATCAACTCGGAGGGGGGAAGACACGGGTTCGAAGGGGCATCGATACAGTGATGTTTCAGATGGATTAAATAGACATGGGATCCACATGGAACTAGCTTTTAGGGTACAAGTGGATGAAGCCCTGAATAAAGTTGAGATGGCACTAACGGAATGAAGCATTGAGGATACAAGGTGATAACTCACTAAAGACAATGACACATAGACCTATGACATGTAGGACGATATGGACTATGTGGAAGCAAGGATGTGGGTTTTTATGAACTCATGGATGGTATAGAGAGTGTTATTTATAATAGATGTGGAAGGCATAACACGTATGACATGATTGTAATGTGGAGGAGGGACAACTTACAGACTTGGACACCGTTGGACAAACATGGGAGGCCAGGCGAGAACCAATGAATAAGGCAAAAGTGTTGCAGGAGGCATCACACTAGAGAGTCATTCCACATAGGATATGATATGGTACAATATATAGTATTCATGAATGAGATCACCAGGTTTGACCATAGGAGGAATGCAATGAGATAGCGACAACCTAGATGGTGATGTGGTAATGTTACAAAGTGACATGAAAGATGTCAATATTGCTATCAAAATATAGAAATGTGGTGAATGATAATAGTGAATGAATTTTTATGGTGGCTTACAAAAATATGGGTGCAGTGCTCGATGATAATACATCTTTGTATGGTAATATATGGCTCGCTGCTCATTCCTTCTGGATCCGTAATTGAATTCGAATATTGTATTTGTTATTGATATTGAGATTGGTAATTGGGTAGTGTGCAAGACAACAACGAGGATGCTATAACCAGATAATTGGTTATAAATTGAACCACTTTGTGAACATGGATGTGGCATAATATAAAACAAAATACCAACCAGTGGAAAGGACCAACATCACGAGGACGTGGATCGATATGACAATGACTTGGGTGAAATGAGGATACCATGTTCGAAGTAGCCATGGACAATCTGGTAGGTGTTAAGGTATAAGAGCATGTGCATTTTATTTTG
The DNA here is from genome assembly GCA_028583015.1 of Wollemia nobilis. Lineage (NCBI taxonomy): Eukaryota > Viridiplantae > Streptophyta > Pinopsida > Araucariales > Araucariaceae > Wollemia > Wollemia nobilis. Next base: position 5,114,640 of record JAQPPZ010001870.1, read on the forward strand.
ATATTGTAATAGGAAATCTCAAGGGATGTAATGCATCCAAGTGTCTTATGGTATATTAATTCTTGAAGAGCGCTACCTGTAGTGCAATACAAAAGCCCTATAAAGTTGCATAGATATTGTTTAGAAGGGGAATAATGTTTAATTTATGAATAACTAGAAACCCACAGGACCGCATGATATTTATATGCATGTGTACTTTTGTATTCACTTAGGTTTGCTAGATTTCATAAGGAAACCAAAATTTGAATGGTGTAGGTTTCAACTTTTATTAAATGAATATTATTTATGAACTGTATAATTTTTCAGACTACCAAGTTTTGATGATTCAAGTCAAAATCTGAAAGCGTTCAACAAGGAAGGAGGTATACGTATATGGTTTACCTGAATTATTTGGATTGTGTTACCATGTTAACATCATCTGGTCATACAAAATGTAGTTGTTGTTCATGGTTGTATTAGATGCAACATCATCTTATTGAGAAGTGAAGGCTAGTTGCAGGGCCAAACAAAATTCCATTTATGCACCGATAAATCTTGAATATGTCTCATGGTGGTACAAGGAGTGTGGATGCAGTGATGGAGGAATTATTCATAATATGTACACTAGAGCATTCCAAATATTTTACAGGAAAGCGAGAGTGCAATGTTATGGGTTACTACCAAAATTTTACTATTAACTTGGTGTAATACGTTTTGACCTTTGAAGAGGCACTAATAGCATCAATAATATTATCCCAAACATTTTTGAGCCTAGAGGTGTAAATGATATACCATAAAGAATCATATTCTATAGTTTTTATGTGGTTTTGAAGTAAGCATTCCAGTAAATCATAATTTTGATGACCAAGCTTGTGATAAAGGTGTTATCAAGATGGAGGAATGAGGAATATGTGGTTTTTTCATAAGGTAGAGTTTGCCATCATTGGAAGCAAAAGCGATAATACTTCATCGGCTATAGTCTGCTTCCTGTCCATGGTGGTTGTCAATAATACCAAATAGAGTAGTGGAAAACACATGGGTAGAAGCACCTCAACTAGTCATCTTTGGTGAGTGTAGTTTACACTGCTGACATGATGGAATAATTGGTGTATGTGTATTGGCAAGAACCATGTGAAAATAGAAGATATACAACTAGCACCACGTGGATGCACAAGTCATGGACATTACACGTTACAAGAGGGTAGTATCCAAAACTAACAAGGAGAATGCACAATAAGGGAAGGTTAGCCATTCGCATGAGGGTGCAATTTGGTAAAGCTTTGTGGTTTGGCTCCTCAATCTATAATTGCACATGGGTTGTGTGGGTGTTTGTTGAAATGATCAAAGAATAAATGGATGGGGTCAGTTCATAGAGCAGGGAACCTATAATCAAGGGTTCATTTAATTATGGAGAGTTAAACGAGCAGTCTAGGCATCACCAAATAATAGTGAATAGCATTATTTAGAATCCATTGGAAGTCTCATATATTAAACACAAAAGTAGAGAAAAGACGAAGCAAATGGGTTTGCCATTGAAAAGTGTTATGGAACATAAACAAAAAAAAATCAATCCAAAATCAAGCGAACAAAGAAAATAAAATGAAAGGGTTTCTTAATGAGAAAATGAAGTGAAGCGAAATAGTGGAAGAGGAAACGAAAAGGCCAGAGTGAAAACTTTAAAATTAGAGGTAATTACAGACTAGGCGTTGGAACTTTTGGAACAGGGAGGCATGAAAAGGGATTGGAAGGACCTTAAAGCTATTGTAATCGGTTTTCACCTTGTGGACAACAAAAAGGAGGTTTTGAATACATAATTTTTATTGCACATCTTTCTCTTGTATGTGTTGAAATTATTAAGTGGTGTTTCATGCATGAATATGGTGGCATCATTTTAATATTTTTAATGCATATTTTTATTCCTCAAAATCTTACACTTAACTAAATTTGGATTGTGTGGATGCAGGTCTAACCTGGTTTTGTTTTAGTATTCATGATATTTATTTTGCATATTTGAAGGATTAGTTTACAATAGTTCTCTTTGATTGCTTTTATGCATTCTATTTCATATTTTTTTATTTTATTTTTTGAACCCTTCATTTTTTTTTAACCATTGTAAATAAAATAAAAAATCGAAAAAAAATAAAATCCCAAAAAATTAATGCACGGATTCAAAGAATAAGCTTTAAATTTTCATTTAAAGCAGTTTCGATTTTATTTTGGAGCAAATTCAAAATTCTAAAAATTATATAAAGTTCACATTTTAAAAGGAATTTCATAATTTAAAGTTTTGCAGGAATTCACATTTTCAAATTTCAAGCTTTGCTTTTTTGTTGTTAAAACAATAAATTAACTTCTCTTTATGAAAATTACAATTTCATTAAAGAGGGGTAATTTATGTGGCATTCCAAAGGCTACGGAATTTTCAAAGTTAGTCATGTAGATAATTTTATTTTCATTCACCAAGCAAGCTAAAATGAATCTACTCATCGTTTAGGATTCACATGTTAGAGATAGATTTTGATCTTTTATTTCATGCTCAAAGCAGGGTTTAAAGAAGATATAACCTATTTAAAATCTTCTTAACATGTTGCGGATATGTTGTATATAAAAGGTTCCTCATCAAATTAAAAAAAAAAATCTTCTTAACCAAAAGAAGATAAAATCTACCTAAAATACTTCAAGATAAAATGAACTAAGGTATTTTCATCGTAGTCATATGAGGGCCAATCACATTTTATTTTCTTTTAAGTTTCATGAAAAATCACTAGCATAGCAATAAAATAATACCAACACAGACCCCTTGTTAACAGTTGCTTGCAAATCACTAAGGTATTCTAGCACTTATTTGATACATTTTCACAAACATACAAGCACACATAAGTAAAAGGAACCTTGGAGAAATTTCTATTTCTTTGCAAGAGAGGGTTTTCTAATAAAAATCCTAACTATGAGTGTGGTTTTGCAATTGGGCAAAATTACCACTCAACAGTAACTAAGACTTAATGATTCATCTTACACAATTTGACCCTTAGAATTACAACAAATTGTTGAACTAATACCACCAATGCATAGAGCTAAAAAAATAGTGTGATTTGAAAAAGGGATAAAAATGCTTCAAATACAAAATTTATGGCATCCAAAATTTTTGCCCTAATGGACCTTAAAAAAAAAAAAATCCCCAACCCTTAAAGAAGATGAATCCAACTGCTTGTTTCTACTTGGAATTTTATGATTTATTAGTGTCCTCCACTTGTCACTTGCCACTTTGGAACCGTTGAACCTAAGTGACTATGATTTCTTGATTGGTTTTTAGGGTATAAATATGGAAAATATTTATCTAAGTGGTACATAAAAGTGCCATATCAGTTGGCATATTGACCATATCTCCTTTGCATTAATTATACTTTGTTTTTGCCAAAAGCAGGATTGAATCCTAGGTCCACAAATATTGGGCACTTTGGGCTAACCAAGATACCCAACATACCAAGGGCCGTCCCGCAGACCAGGGGAGTATAGGAAAAAGGAGAAGATTTGGATGTAGGGGTGGAGATATGTGAAACTCTTCAGACTGAGGAATATGGCAGTCTGGTTCTGCAACAAATTGCCTCCCCCAAGTTTAGTCCTAAAAAAACTAGGATCACTGTGAAGTCTCCTAGAGATTTTGGTAGTGGAAAAATAAGAGAGAGAATATCAAATGTTGAGCATCAAAAAATTAAAACTGATAATGACATTGCTAATGGAAAATAGAGAACCTTAATTCAATAGGTTATTCCGGGTTCTAAAGATAACAAATTAGAAAAACCCCCTTAAGGGAGGGGGAGAGGAAGAAATCCCAAACAATATAAATGAAGTTCCTCTCATGGAATGTGCCTCAATAGCTTGCCCAAACATATGGAAGTTAGTGCAATAAGAAATCAAGTGAATTCAACTATTATCATGTTGCAAGAAACAAAAACTGATGAGATTCAATCAAAAAAATTAGCAAAAAAAATCTAGAATCAAGGGGAGATGGTTTGCAAATCAGCCAGAGGAGCGTCTAGAGGCCTTATGACTTTGTGGGATCCCTAGATAGTAGAAGGCACCATTATTCAGAAATATGATAGGGTTCTTAGTGTTTTATTTAAGTAAATAAACAATAATAGGTCATGTATCCTTTCAAATATTTATGCCCCAACTTCAATTCAAGGGAGAGCTCTACTGTGGGAGTACTTAGGCAATCTAATTGAAATCTTCCATAATATCCCCTAGATTCTGGCTGGGGATTTTAACACTCCTATTTACCCTTTAGAAAAATGGGTGGAAATGGACCACCTATTAGGAGCATGGATGAGTTCAATGACTTTGTGAACTCCAACATATTTATGTATGTAAAACTTAGAGGAGCAAATTATACCTGGAGCGATCAGCGGATAGGGTTTCATCTCATTCAAGAAAGACTTGACAGGTTTTTTCTATCAAAGGAGGCTACAACTCTGTTCGGTGATTCTACCCTACAAGCCCTTCCTAAAATTGCCTTTGATCTTAATCCCATTTTTTTGGAGATCCCTAACTCTTTGTCCTTCAAGAAACCTTTCATATTTCAATCTATATGGATCAAACATTCTAGTTTCAGATATAACTTAATTCAGTGGTGGCAGCAGCCTTTCAGGGGTAGTGCAGCTTTTAAACTTGCTGACAAATTAAAGTTTGTTAAGGAAAAGCTTCGAACTTGGAACAAAGAGGTCTTTGGGAATCTCTTTGAAAATAAAAAATAGGTTGTTGAAAGTTTGAAGATAATTGATCAGAGGATTCTACATGGTGATGCTGATGAAACTACTAGGCAGGAGGAACAAACAAAACTAGCAGAGTTTCATAATATTTTGTCCTGTGAGTAAATCTATTGGAGGCAAAAATCAAGGGCTCTTTGGTTGATTTATGGAGATTCAAATTCCAAGTTTTTTCATGTCACCACGCTTAGAAACAGAAGCAATAACAAGATAAAAATTTAAAAAAAAAAATAGATGGTTCTATTACTCAGAACTTAACAGAAATCAGAAAGGAGGCAGTAACTTATTTCAATTCTATCCTTGGTCAAGAATTGTAGTGCAATGAGGAGGCCAAAGATATTCTATTGCAATCCATTCCTAGCATAATAAATGAGGATATAAACCTTAAGATTCTAGCTCTATTTCCTGATGAGGAAATTAAGGAAGCCTTGTTTAGCATGGAGCCAAACAAAGCCCCGGGACTCGATGGCTTTCCCCCTCATTTCTATCAAGCTTTTTGGGACATCGTAAGTGAGGATGTAATTTTTGCTGTCATAGAATTCCAAGCAAGCAATCATATCCCAAAAGTTTTCTAATTTACTTTTATTTCTCTAATTCCTAAGAAGCAAACCCTTGAATCTATGGTTGGCTTCAGGCCAATCAGTCTGTGCAATGTTTCTTACAATATCCTAACTAAAGCCATTGCAAATAGAATGAGATATGTTTTGCACTACATCATAGATCCATGCCAAGGAAGCTATGTCCAGGGTAGGTCAATCTTGGATGGAGTTATCACAGTTCATGAAGCTCTGCACTCTGCTCATACGACTAATAGGTCTATTTTTGCCATCAAGCTTGATATGAACAAAGCATTTGACAGGCTAAATTGGGACTTTCTGATTGTTGTCCTCCTTAAGTTTAGTTTTCACCACAAATGGGTTAATTTGATCAAATAATGCATTTCTAAAGCATGGTTCTCGATTCTGGTTAATGGAACAACGTTTGGTTACTTTCAAAATCACTAAGGAATTTGATAAGGGGACCCTATTAGCCCCATGTTATTCATCATTGTGGTAGAAGCTTTAGGTAGAACCATAAAAAATGCTTTTAGTTCAAGTATAATATCAGGAATCAATGCAACATATCTCACTAGGATTTTTTCTCACCAAAAATTCATTGATGATACCCTTCTATTCACTAAGGCGTCGGTGGTTAAGGCCAGAAGAATTAAATACATCCTGCAACTCTATGAGGACACTGCTGGTCAGAAAGTTAATTTCAATAAAATCAAGTTATATTTCTTGAACACCCCCATTCATAGGCAAGGAAGGATTGTAGAAATTTTAGGGTGTGATATATTAAACCTCCCCACTTCGTATCTTGGTCTCCCTCTTTTCATTGGTTCTCCGAGAGAGTCAATGTGGGATAGGGTTATTGAAAGAATTCAAAAAAACTTGTTGAATGGAAAGGTCATAGTCTATCTCAAGCAGGAAAGTTTACCCTCACTAAGGCCTCTCTTTAGAGCATTCTAGTCTATTTCCTCTCCATTTTCAAAGCCCCTATGAAGATTTTCCAAAAAATTGAGAAACTCCAAAAAGAATTTTTATGGACTAGATCAGAGGAGAAAAAAAGGATACACCTTGTAGGATGGACCAAAGTGTGCAAACCCAAGGAAAATGGGGGCTTAGGTCTGAGGAGAATTACTCATATGAATTTAGCTTTACTAGCTAAGCAGGCATGGTGCCTCATTTCTGGTGAATAAAATGAATGGACAACTATCATCAAACAAAAGTATCTTCAAAATATGGAATTTCTAAGTGACTCAGTTCCAATCAGAGGTTCTTCTTTTTGGAAAGCAATTCTCAATTGTAAGGAAATCATCAAAAAAGGTTTAATATGGGTTTTAGGCAATGGTGAGAGGATAAATTGTTGGAATGATAGGTGGGCTAAGGATGAACCACTGACGCAATATACTAACTTATCTCGAATCAGAGATATCATAGAAGAACTCATTGACAGAAAACTCTCTGATTATATGGTTGAGGACAGAGGTAGAATGAAGTGGAAGAAAATAAGGATTCAAGGATTTCAAGAAAAATCAAATGATCTTTGTAACATTATCAAGCAATAATTTATCCTCATGAGATCCAAGGAAGATCAAGTGACTTGGGCTCCTACGAAAAATAGGCAGTTCACTGTTAAATCAGCTTACAAGCTTTTTCTTTATGACAAGGATTTTTTCCTCCAAAAGGACTTAGTTTATAAAAAATTTAATTCCAAAAATTGCAGTCTTTTCATGGTTGGTTATCCAAGGAATAATTCTAACCATTGATAATATGATGCATAAAGGTATTTGTATCACTAATCGTTGTTATCTATGCAGGGCTAATTGGGAGACCATTTATCACATTTTCCTTGAGTGTCCTTTTTCCTTGACTGTCCTAAGTGGGGTTTTTTAGGCCTTCAATATTTTTTGGCTTAAACCAGCCATCGTACTTGATTTTTTCATCCAGTGGCCTTGCCCCTTTTCAAGCCAAATACTTAGATACATGTGGAAAATTTTTCTCAATCACTATCTTTGGCAGGTGTGGTTAGAAAGGAACCATAGAGTCTTGAATGAGTCTATCCATGATCGTCAAACTATCATTACCAGGATCCTATCCTTTTCCAATGAGAATGTGAACCTTAACCCTTTTTATAGTTGTAAACCTCATCTGTAGGAGATCACGATTGCTCAATATTTAAGCTTAAACTTGTTAGATGAGTCTATGCCTAGGGTAGTCAACCCTAGAGCCAATGTTAAGTGGTCCCCACCTCCTACAGGTTGGTTTAAGCTTAATTTTTATGGAGTGACTAAGGACAATCCTGGCAGAGCAAGCACTGACAACATTATGCGAGATCATAATGGGAATATGATGCTTTCATGTTCTAAATATTGGGGAACAAGGACGAATAATGAAGCTGAAGCTAGAGCTATGTGGAGAGGCCTTCAAATGACTCAAGACTTAGAAGGCAATTTGATCATAGAAGGAAACTCTATGCATGTTATAAATCTCCTCAATAATTATAAAACACCTTCTTGGAGGATTAAAATAATTGTTGAAGAGGCTAGGATCCTTTTCCAGGGAATACAAGACAGAAAAGCCCAACATGTCTTTCGAGAAGCTAACAAAGTTGTTGATAAGCTGGCCAATTTGGGTGTCGATGGTGACAAACTTTTCAAATGGGAACACGGTGTCCCAAGCAAAGTAGAGGAGCTTATTCAACAAGAATACCAAGAATGATAGTCAAATTTACCAACAGGGAAGGCATTGTAAGTTCAAAGGCTATGAGTATTCCCTTCTCTTTTTGAAATGGAATCACAATAAAAATAATCCGAGCTGTCAGACTTGGTGGATGCTGCTTGGAAATACCACAAATACTAATGGGGATAGTCACATGTTAGATAGCATGGCTCCTATTCATATTATTAATTTGAGGTTGGTTGATAATCATAGGGCAGGAAAGAAATGACAATATAAAACTTCGAACCAGAGCCACGTGGACCACCAGATAGCCACCGCCATAAATCTAGCCAGCAGGTTCACTTCTCCAAGGATGATTGACCAAGACGGGATGTGTTCCCAAAGCATTTCATATACGAAAGAAAGCAATTACCAAATAATTATTAATATTAACTGTAAATACAAAGGTTGTGGGAGTTTTTTAGTACTTTGCTATGTGTGTCTACAGCTTTTTGTTTCTCCACTATTTCAAGAAAGGAATTTGTGTCTGTTTCAACCTATAAAACCCGGTATTAATGATATAGTATCTTATCTACAAAAAAAAAAGATACCCAACATACATTTGTGAATAAAGTTACCTCCTCATGCATAGGATTTCAACCTAGCATTGAGAAACCCTACAAATAGACCTTAAGTCTCTAAAGCACAAATTCCTTGGATGATGTGGGATGACCAATCGGCCTACTTATCATAGAAACTTCTTCCATGATATCTCTATTAATATTTACATTTATACCAATAGGAATACCTTATGATAAACAAAAGTGTGGTTCATACCTTAAACCATGTGCCACCAAAGCCTATCGTTCCATTAGTTATCTAGTCAATCACACCACTCCATCAAGGCATACTTCTAAATCCATTAGTCTAAATTGAAGGGTGCCCTATCTCAAAAACAAAAAATGGTGAGATACAAAATTAAACTTGCAACCTCCTATATTACACACCCTAACTTCCCTTCCACTAGCCATTATAGCATCATTATGACATTGTTTACAATGTTCCAATTCCCCACGAAGAATAGTACTAGAATTGCATTTTGCACTAGCAATGACTATAGTTAGAGCATGCTCAATAGTTAGCATGCACCAAAATTATGGCATCAAAATCAATTTTCAATTTCATAAAAAAATCCTCCACCTTCCTTTTTGTTGTAGTGATCCTGCAAAGGTCTCATAGGAATTTTAAGAAGCAAAATAGATTTTTTTTTATAAAAACTATTGGAAATACCTCAATGATGAATGAAAAAGAGTTCATCATTACATAAATTAACTTAACCTAATATGACATCACAAGAAGGCTTTAAGGTTAATTATAAGTTTATAGAGTGGATTTTACCATAACAAGGTTAACCGTGACCCATAGGGCTTACATAATAAAATATTACAATAAGTTACATACATTATACAATGAATTCACTTAGGCCTATCCAATATTACATTATACAATGTTGGATTTGGCCATGAATTAAATTACACTTTCAACAGTTTTTTATAGTACTAACCATTTATATAGTAGTATTATAGTACCATGATAATATTGATTTAAAATCCATGGCCTCACTGACTCTATAATGACTCCAATATAGCCACATCAACTCTATTTTTATTATCTTAGACCTTATGTTTAGATACTCAAACCTTGAGGATTAGGGTTAGAGTTAATATTGGTTTAGTCTAGAAATAGGGGGATTTATGTGCTGGTTGGAATCATATTTCATATTTGAACCTTAATCTTGTTTTTTGTGTATATGAGACTTTTCCCTCTCCATATGGCTATGAGACTTCACCCTCTCTAAGTGGTTAAGGATTTGCAATGATTTGAATCTAGAATTTGATTATAGCATATTTGATTTTCTTGCAATTGGATTTGAATTATTTTTCAATGAGTTTACACATTTTTTTATGAGGGGTCATAATCCCATCATATTGAGTGGGTTTTGAACCTTGGACCTCTCAAAGAGAATCCAAAGCCCTTACCACTGTAGTAAGCTTACTGCTAATTGGATATGAATTATTGTTATCATTGTATATTGTTTATTGTGTATTATTGAATTGCTACTGCTATTTCTATATTTCTTAAAGTTGTTTCATTACAAGTGGTATCAAAGCTTAAATCTTGGCTCCTTGTGGTGGTGTAAATTTAAAGTATAAGGGTGCATGAGCCATTCTAGAGCCTCTACCAAACAATATTACTTCCTACTTCTTGGTGATTTTTTCATAACTTTTTTTAGTTTTTTTTCTAGTGCATTTATCTTCTAGATATTGAGTTTGTTGTTGTTACTTCCTTTTCTTGAACTCAATTAAAAACAGTATCGACTATCACAAAACCTTTATGAGAGAGCTATTCTATAGCAATCATCTATTCAAGCTGGTCAAAACAAGGGGTATTTATTACAACACTCTTTTGGAAAGTGAATGTGTTGGGACCCTTGAAAGAGATCTATCTCTTTGTAATCATATCTTCAAGCTAATCAAATTAAGATTTATTTCTCACTATATATGTTTTAGTATCATTCCAAGTAGTTTTTGAGTTTTACAATTTCCCCTAGTGTATGAATGAACTTACTGCCACTATTGGTTGGTCATAAATCAATGGTTGGTTATAGTGCATTAGTCATTCAGAGGATATGTGTATGAGTAAGAAGAAGTGCCAACCCAAAAAATTTGGTAAGCATCATAACACTCCCCCAAATACCAATATTTTCGACCAATGTCTTCTTTCTTTCTTAAATACCATGGATTCACCTCCTTCCAACACCTCTAATTCCTTTCCTCTTTTCAATAACACTCTCCCTATCACTCCTCCTACTATCCTTAAAATTGGTAATCCTATTCTTAATACTGTTGATCTTGGTTTTTGTCTATCTTGAGACTCAAGAAAATATAGTTGCCTCCACTGCCTAGTCCTTAGATTACATTTAAAAAGTCCTACAAATTTTACAACTATGAATCCCCATGTTAATGGGTCTTCATAAATTATTATGAAATAATATTTGATCATTCATCAAGCACTAAATACAAGGGACACTAGTATTCTCCCACAACTATCATTTAGTCATAGTACAATTTTTTATTGAAGTCACTCAACTCCCTATGCTACCCAAGGTACTTATCTAGGTATGGGTGGTAAAAAGTCAAGTTTTTCTTCTAATATTGATTCTTCTACATGAGGTGCTCCTAATTTACTTAATTGGACTTATGATGTTGTTTCACCCATCGACATGCTCACATTTGAGGGTGTCAATCCACATCGATGGCTAGCCAAGATCAACAATTTTTCCATCTCCATCATATTCCTAAAGAAGGTCATGTCACATTAGTAGCTACTAAGTTGAGAACCCATGCTTATCATTGGTTGTTATGAGAGCTTCACAAAATATGGGCTCCTATTTTATGGCTTGAATTCAAATAATTATTCCTCCAAATATTTGACAAAGGAAATAGGAATGGTGTAGGAGTATTACATAGAGTTCATTAGTATTCTCTCTTACGTCCACCAATTAAATCCAGTAATGGTGGTCTCAATATTTGGCCATGGTCTTAAGGATAAAATTGGATGGAAACTTGATATGTTCAATCCATATACTCTTGATGATGCTCAACATATAGATTTGGTTATAGAATAGAAGCTCCAAGAGTCTAGTCCCCAAGATAGACGTGACTTTATATTTTTAATTTCCTTACTTCAATAGTCATAATAATGAGCATTCCTAGGGTTTCTTCTATTTCAAATATCATTCTCACCATCCTTGAGATTATGCCTATGAGGAACGTCATAACTTTCAAGTGGAAAGTGTAGACATAACAATAATAGAATATGAAGATTCATTGTACTAGGAGCAATTTGTAGAAGTAGATGAGGCAGAACATGAGGATGATAGCATGGTTCTCTATGCTCATGCTATTATGGAACTCTAAGCTTGCCATACTATCAAGGTATAAGAATTCATCAAATGATATCATGTTTTTCGTGTTGATTTGTTTAGGTAGCACACATAACTTTATAGATAATATGACAACAAATTCCTTAGGCTTGTATATCAACTCTTCTAATAAATTTAAATTATTAATTGTAAATGGGGGTATCATTCTATGTGTGGGTTGAATTACTAAGATTAACATCCAAATTATGGAATACACTTGGTTGAGTGATGAGTGTCATTAATGCCCTCACTTTAATTTCTTTTGTCAATCTAGGGTGACATCCTAAGGTTGTATACAATAGAGATCTTGGAATTGCAACTTAGATATTAGGACTCTAGACTATCCTAGGAAAACTAAGAATCACAATGTCTTTGCAATATAAAGAAAACTAAACTAAGTTGCATAATTTGTACTAAAATAAATTCTATCTAATTGCATAAATAAACTAGCTAAAATTGAGAGACCTTATGCTAATTTTAATTGAAATGAAATCCAATTTATGCTAACAAAGAGAAAAAAAATTAAATGTTGCAATTGAAACTAATTTAGCAAAATGGAAAGTACAAGAATTAACTAAAATTAACAAGTTGAAATAAAATAGAACATAACATAATTTAAAATAAGGGAAAAATAGGATTCAAGAGTAGGGGAAATGGAATATGACTATAGAAATTTCATGACTAGAATGAAAAGAGTGAGGAGGATAAGAAGAATAGCATAATTTGTAATAAAATAAAATGATTTAATCAACAAGAAAAACATAAATTAACATAGATAAAAACTATAGTAAATAGGCTAATATTATGCTGCTAAAAATGAAATACAAAAAAATAATAATAAAAAAAATCCTACAACTACCGCTAGCAGACCTTCTGCTATTTTAGAGAGTGGGCCCTTACTCCAAGGTTCAATAGAAGGAAGAAAATTTCAACATAAAATAAACTAGCCTACAAAGTCAATAATTTCATGCAAGAAACTTGAAATAGACAAGTTTAAGACAAATTACGTCACTTTATTGAATTCTTCTAGAGTTTGTACAAACTGTTACTTTTCTACTAATTTTCCATTAACTTTGTCCAATGGGCATACAACAATATTTATGATTATATTTTCTAACTTATTATCCTATGAATGAGGGTTAAATCAGGAAACAATCTTTCTTGCATTACTTACATAGTCTTGCTATCAAATATGATCAATCAAATTTAAGACAACAGGTCAAATTGGATGAGTCTCCCTATTTCTATACCTTTGTTCACTATTGACTACCTTAAAATAGAACTAGTACAAATCCATGTAAATCTGAAGCTTCTAGCTCATATTTTCTAGCTTGGAATCTCCTACAATTTTCTTATGTTTTTGGTACAAGTTGATTGCAAGTGCTCCAAAGCATATGGCAAGTTGTTTACGTTATGCACAATCTTTGTCTGATTGTTGATTGGTTGTTTTTTGAGTTAGTTACATGACTCACCTCCTTGCCCATTCATTGAAAAGGTTGTTTGATCACTCATTTTTGTGTGTTTTCCCCATTTACCACAAACCTATAGTTTTTCGCCTAGATGATCCAAAACATTTCTTTCAATTTTGTTTGTAGGCCTATGATCATCTGATGCCTATGCAAAATACACAGTTTTGTGCTATATCACTACAACAATGTAATAAAAGGATGAAAGACAATATAAACACATCAACTCATTAGATTCTCATATTCACAAACTTGTCCATAAATTCTGATGCATTTATTCTAACTTTATTCTATGCTTTTTCATGTTGAAATCATGCAAATTCATCTTAAAATTTCAAAAAACAATAGTCTAAACAACAATTAAATATTTTTTGTAATTTACTACATCAAAATTAATATTAACACAAATAATAATCAAAATACTTGACAAATATTATAGTATTTAAATAAAAGTAGAAAAAAATATTTGAAATATATTTAAAATAATGAGATATTTTATTGTCTCATCACTCCTCTCTGTGTATTCTAATGCATGTCCTCATGCATTATGTTTATCTATGGCAACATTCAAATTCAACTCCCTATATAAACTTCCCCAAAACTTATTAGTTGATGAATGGTAGCCTCTATTTATTCGTATTTCCTCTAGCCAATTTGGAACTAGTGATCTAGCTATGGGTCAATATCAAAATAATATGTAATAGGGATGAGTATAATGGGTGGCCAAAAATGTAGGCCTATCCACTCATGCTATAGTTTTGTGATCACCTCAATTAGTATTGTTGCTCTTCTATGGGACCATACCAAATTGGTAGGTGAGATAGGTTCCCTCTTCTTTAGGGAGATGTACAATTCATCCCACCTATGCCTACATGACAATTTTTCTCTATCAAAGTCTTCCCTGCAAAAATTTTAGAAGTTGGTTATACTCTCTTGGATATGATCAAGATATGTTTCTTTGATTTTTGCATTTCCCATTAAAGCAAAATGTGTGCTAGCTAAGGCCTTTGGGTTGGGTTGGTCATGTTGCAACAAATGTCTAGGCCCTACCTCCCTAGCCTTATAATATCATAACTCCTTTTGCCATAACTATTGGTTGCACAAAGTAGAGGTTAAGGCCCTCAACTACACATCATCGATATAAATATGTGGTAAAAATTGTACATCCTCATAAAGTGCAAACTTGTGCACATAAAACTCACAAAACAAGTTTTTTTGCTCTTTTGGACTCTGTCAGAATGCTTCAATGAATAAATTATGAAGATAAATTATAAGGAAGCTCAAAAAAAATTATCATCACCTACCATCTGTAATATTGTTCTCTCAATAATAGACTATAAATGTGGGTAGGTCCCCTACAATCCACTACTTGCTCTACAATATGGCACAAATATCTAATTTTTTTTTTGAGCTGTTAATTCCTCATTCTGCCTTCTATTATGTTCCTCCAAGGTACGTAGTTTTGCAATATGTTCTTCCAAAAAATGGTAATGAGTCATCTATCTTTCTACTACTGCATTATTGCTATGCAATAATATCAAACCTTATGAGATTACAAAAGTTGGTTGTGGAGCAAGTACCTCTGGAGGTTCATTCCTTGCTTCTTCCCTTATAGTTTACCCATTATTTAATGTTTCCTCAATAACCTATTTTCTTCCACTTCTAATTCTATCTCAAATTGATCTGTTTAAATTTTCCAACTTGGTACCTTATATGTTGGGGTTTCTTGCTTTAGAGTTGTCTTATGTTCTCCTTGTTTTGGAACTCCTTCTTATCCTTGTTGTTCTGGAGCTTACTTTATTATCTGTATTGGTGTCTGCTTCGATACAATTTATGCTAGTTTCTACTCTAGAGCATCCTATGCTTGTCGAAAGCTCTCCCCAATTTCCATAGACTCCTTTTCTACCCACCATAAAAACACCTCTTCTAAAGCCTCTATCCCCCCTTATTCTATAGAAGTGGTATTCATAATATGATTAGGTGGAACCGGTTCATGTCCTTCAACAATAGTCACTTTTAGGATAGGGCTTGTTGGATCTAGCCTTTATTCATTAACTTCCTAAAATTGAGCAGCAAACCTGATCAAAATATATGTTGCTTCCTCACTAGGAATAGACTTATGGGATGCATTTTATTTTATTTTATCCTTAATTTCACACAACTCTTGCAAAAGCTGAGAAATATATTTATCTTTTTTTTTCTCCTCAGCTTCCTATAGCCATATCTATTATTATTTGATGATGACTTTGGAAGCTTTCACATGTGATGAGTCTTTAGGTTCCACTTCTAAATCATCGTCTAGTTCTACTAGATCATCTAATTCAATTAAATAAGTGGGAATTGAAATTTAAATAGATATTTCAGGTGAAGAATCTATCTACACTGACTCCCCTATTTTTGTAAGAATACCAATATATTGCTTATCCTCATCCTATATAGTAATAAGCCTCGTCCTTTGATTTTAGGGTTCAGGAGGTCCTAGCATCTCCATTTGAGTAGCTACATTTTGCTTCTACCTCAAACTCCTTCTAAGAGGAGGTTCCTCTGATGGATTTTATTGCTCATAATTCTCACCTGGTGCCTCTTCTCCTTCGATAGAAATGGTTTCAACCAACCTGGTCACTCTTTCAAATATATTTATTTATTTTTTGGGCTACTTTGCTACCTATTTTTGTGTACCAAATTGATTTAATGCTTCCTTTGATTACCTTTTCCTACTGGTGGCAAATCTTGTTCCATATTCCTTGATTGCTTGTTCTAAATTTTTAGCAACCTAAGGCTGCTTTCCCTTTTTGGTTGATTTTAGTTGATACTCCTCTTCTTGTTCAGTGGATTTTGCTAAAACCTCTACATGATCCCTTGAAATTGATGCTTCCTCTACTAAAGAAGCTTCTTCTTGAGTAGATTCTTCCTCTGAGGTGTTTGAAACACAAGCTTCTTCCTGAGAAAAAAAAATTGCCTAAGAAAATACCTCTATATCCCCACATTTGAAGATAACCCTTCTCTTTCTCTTTTGTTGTTTTGTAGGTGTCTCTTCAAATTTTACTTTTCTTATTTCTTGTAGCCTCTTCCCAAGAGATACAAGTTTCTTGGATGATGGAGGATCATATGTAGAATGTGTTTGTTTGACCCTAGGTTTTGTTTTTGCCCTGCTTCTAGATTTTTTTGGAACAACAAGGGCTTCTATAGCACCTAGTTTTTTTGCACTCCCAAATCCTTCCCCTTATTCTCTATAAGAGTTTTTAGACATAGTGACATATACTTTAGGTTCTAAAAATATTTTAAATGAGCATGCATTTCCCTTGAAATGGTACTTGCACAACAATTTAATTAGACCACGATTTTTGATAGAACCTTGCTTTCCATCATTCCATCATGCTGACAGTTGGTATCAAAGCCTAGGTTATAGGAGTAGAAGCTTCCATAAGTAAACATAGGATAATACTTGACTTGATCCGATACTTTGTGGAGACTTACTCTAATAGGGACCTTAACTTTATCTCTGATAATATGGGTATTGGACACCATTTTGACCAGTCGGACCAAGGTGTACAAATTCTAGAGAGTATAGTTTTTATTGGGAATGACACTTGCAGGTAGGCAAGTGTGACCAATATCATTATTAGGTGATTGATAATGGTCATACCCAAGGTAACACATTATAGGTAGGAAAGCATGGCCATCAGGATATTGATAATGGTCCAAGTTTGTTCATGGGGAAATGAAACTAACTTATTGAGAAAATTATGACTTATCCAACTCCTTTTTTTTTTTGATAATTTAAAACTTTCAATTAAAGCAGGTTTTGATAGGCTCCCAAAAGCTTATTACATCAAAAAAAAATATCTGAGAATAGAATGAGAAGAATAAAAATGGAGAACATAGTCCCACAGAAAGGAAGACAAAAAGAAATAGGATGAGAAGAGGAAGGGCAACACATGAGAATACCCTGAAACAAAAGTCAAACATGAACCAAAAAATTGCTAGGCTTCATCTTTAGCTTAAACATCTACATCCTTAGGTTCTTCCTTGATCTCATCCTCACTTTCATCCTCTACAATATTAGAAGAAAAAAATTTCTTATCATCATCCTTAACATCATCCACAGTAATTTCCTTGTCACCATCCTAAAAAAAATTATTCTTGAAAAATAGTAAATTTAGGGCATTGCAAAGGTCTTGAATGTGAGTGATACAATTGGAAATTGAATTGATGATATACTACTTTAGAAATTGATTAGGGACATACTTGTCCTCCTCATACGAATATAAAACCAAAGTTTTTATTTTCAGCACAAGTTGTTGCAAATATGATGAGGATCTTACAGCTTTCTCAGACTTCTCAGGAGCCTCAAATTTTATTTTCTTGGTAGATTGATTTCTCAAGGCTTTGAATGCCTCTATAGCAGCATATTTTTTGGCTAACATGGTCAGGGAGTGGGAGGAGGATGGACTAGCCTAAAACTAGCTAGTCTTGATAGGGATGGGGTTAGGTTTACCTTTGGTGGGATGAACAAAAGGAATAGCAATGCCTTGGGGGCAATGGGTAAGCCAGTGATTATACAGGATATTGAAAAGGCCCTGATGTGAGGGAAGGTCATCACTTTTATTTTTGTGAATGTTCTAAATGGAGTAACTAATGGAACTAAAAATTAATTGAGGTATATTCACAGGATTAACGTCCCTAAACTGATTATAGAAAGCAAAGTGGAAGCTACATAAAACCTTGTTAGGATCATCAACGATGATGAATTCCATGATGGGTTTCATTACTCTGTTCCAAAGGGTAGAAAGTTTAGTTCTTTTCATTCCCATTCTCACTTTCTTGCAGAGGTTTTTGTCCTTGAATTCCTTTAATTCTACCTCCCAGTTGTGCTTCTCGCATTGAATGGACCTCCCTCTCGTTGGTTGGCCAGTGAGTTCAACAAGCAACTTGATGTCAACTTCGAAAGTTTTGCCATAGATGATAACTCTGCCATTGTTCCAAGTATCCAGGAAAGTCGTGGTTATCTCAAAATCATCTCCTAAGAAGCTTCTAAAGAAAGGCATGAAGCCTCTCTTTGTGAGTATGGCTTTAGCAATGGGGTCCATAACAACAGTGGTAGGCTCAACAAAGCTCATGATTGCAAGGCACAGGAGGTACTTGGAGCTAGAATAGGGGAATATTTGCAAGGAATAATGAGAAATGGGTTCGCTATAAAGAAATAAAGAGTGAAGACCCCTCTTGGGATTAGGAAAATTGCCTTCTTGGATGAGGAACCGAACCATCCGAAAGATTTAAAAAATGCAAATATCGATGGAAGGATTCCCATGCAGAATGGAAAAAGTCATAGAAGAAGGTTTGTGATTGGAGGGCCAAACCTTCTTTATGGGCAACATGAAGGTATGAGATTGGAAATGGTGGGGAACATGAAGCGTAACAGAAAATATGGAGGTAAGGATAGGGATATGGAGGAGCAAGGTGATGGTGGTGGAGGATGAGGCAGAGATGATTTGTGGATAGAGGATGCATGTGGGTATGGCCAACGGGGATACGAAGGAGAGAGGTGAAGGTGTGAAATGAGAGGTAGAGGTGATTTGTGGACAAAGGGCACTAGTGAAAATGGTCAGTGGGGGTGTGGTTTTCACCTTGAAAAAGGAAACAAAGATGCCAAAATCGAGGATAATGAGACGGTTACAACTTAAGGTGATGATTCCTTAGAAAATATCGATGAAAAAATTGGATAATTTGAAAATATGATTAGCACTGATGGCACCAAGTGTTAAGGAAATGTGGATGCCAAAGGGGATCAAAAAAGATAACATCACATCTGATTGGTCAAGCATTATTATTGGTTATCACAGATTTATCCTGTTCCACAATTTCAACAATTTCTTGCGGTATGCCACTTGTCCAAGTCAATAGACCTATGATGTTGACACCATAATTTGCTAATTTATCAATAACTTTATTGCTTTCTCTGAATGTGTGCTAGAAAATAATTTCTTGTTGGTTTTGACTCAAAATCTTAGCTTCCTCAATGCAGTCCTTAACCCTCCATGAAGGATTTATGTTATTCTTGAGGTAGTTAATAGTGTTGAGTGAGTCTCCCTCAACCATAAGCCTACCTGGTTGATTTTTTACAAGTAATAATCCTCTCCACATGGCTCTGGCTTCAACAACCTGGTTTTTCTAAATTCCTAAGTGTTTCACATAAGCAAGGATGACACTTCCTGCATGATCCTTGAGGATGCCCTCAATACCTACTTTTCTAGGATTACCTTTAGTAGCACCATCAAAATTTAGCTTGATCCATCCTGGAGGGGGGGTCCATTTGGAGTGGACTCTAAGATTTGGGGAAGGCTAAGTTTGATTCTCCACAATAGGAATATTTAGGGAACGGCTCAAGGACATTTCAAAGCTAGGGGTAGGATGAGTGGAGAGAGGAATGAGAGTAGCATTTTTAGTGGTAAAGGATAGGATTTTATTAGTGACAAGGTCAAGATTCATCTTCTTGTTAGAGAATATTCTACGATTTATTTCTAGCCATATTTACCATAAAAAATGATGAAGATAAATTTGCAACAGGAATTTGAGACGGGTATTGTGGAAAGGATTAGGCCATTGAAGGAAAAGCTTGATGATATAACAAGGCCTAAACCAAAGGATGTGAAAGGAGATGGAAGAGGAGAAAGGACATGAGAGGAAGAGGTGTTGAGGGGACTCCTAGTTAGCCAAACAAAGAAAACACCTATTTGGGAAAACCATGCCTCTTTTAAGCAAGTTATCTATAGTAAGGATATTTTCTTGAATGGAAGTCCAAGCAAAAAAGGATATTTTAGGAATGAGGAATTTGGGCCACACAAGATTGCAAGGGAATGTAGGTTCCTCATGAGTCAAGAGTAAACTATAGGTAGACTTAACAAAAAACTCCCCACTTTTAGTGAATTCCCAAAACAACTGATCCCTAAGATTACCTGAGGGAATGATTATGGAGTTCAGGAGGAGTTGCAATTCTTCAAACTCTTCTAGATGGGTGATGCTTCTGATGGATTTCTATTATTTGCTTCTATTTAAAGAACTCAAAAAATCAAATACTTTATGGCTAAAAGTGCTATTGGTGAAATATATCAAGACCGCCAGTCTAGAATCATTCATGAGGGGTTCTTCCTTAATCCACTTGTCATTCCAGAAGTCTATCCTGAGACCATCACCTAATCTCCATCGCATGCCTTTTTCAACTAGAAATATAGTATTAATTATTGACTTCCAAAAGGTATATCCTTTGGTGGGGGCCATTTGGTTGAGGAAATCTATCCCCTGCAGATATTTTTTTTAACTATGGGTATCCATTAATTTCCAACATTGTTGATTAAGCATGAAGCTTGCTTGGTCATGAGTGATAAATTTAAAAGATGAACTATTCTGATGCTGATTCCTTCCTTGTTATTTGGTTTATAGACTTTACCCCAGACCACGAAATGGAAACGCTGCTTGGATTCAGATCCAGACCATAGGATTTTTTTTTGGATTTGCTTGATTCTCTGACAAACTGCTATAGGGGATTTAAAAATAGACATGAAATAAACTGGGATGCTCTGAAGGGATGCCATGGTGAGAGTGGCTTTGGCAGCTTGTGATAATAAATTTCCTTTCCATCCTACCAATTTCTTTTGTATTATTTCAATTACGTTGTTCCACATTGAGTCAGAAGGATTACCTATAAATAGGGGAAGTCCCAGATAGGTAGCAGGCAAGGATGACACAACACATTCAAGAATTCTAGAAATTTTGATTTACCTTTGAGCGAGAGTATTGAAAAAGTATATTTTTCTTTTATTGAAGTTAACTTTTTGACTAGTTGCTTCTTCATATAAAAGCAATATATATTTGATGACTTTGGCTTCAAAAGGTGGGGTTAGCTATGTAAGATATGGATAGGAGATGGCACCTATTTTATCCAACTCCTTTGTGTGGATAGGATATGGAACCTATTTTTATATCATTCAATAAGGTGGGGTAGCTATGTGAGAGTAAGCTATAGAACATTTCCAAAACAAGATTAGAAGAACAATGGACTCCAATAAGAGGACTAAAAGAACAATGGACTCCAATAAAAGGACTAGAAGAACAATGGAATCTAGTAAGAACTCTAGAAGAACAATGGACACAAGTAAGAAATATGGAAGAATAATGGATTTTTGTAAGAAAATAGAAATAATACGGGATTTCACCAAGAAAATGATAAATGTTACATCTATAGTCAAGTTGCTACAAGAGTAAATGGAGCAACTTACATAATTAGTTAGGTTGCTTCAAGATAAAATGGAGCAAAAATGAAAAATGTTGGAAAGGATTGTTAAATGAGAAGCCAAAAATAAAGAAACTAAAGGGAACCAAGGGAACTATAAGAAGAATTTCTAGAATAAGGATAATTCAAAACATCAACCTTAGAAGCATATTAAATCAACTCAAAAATAGGAAACAAGAAATGAAAGGTAGGAAAGATCTTAGGTATCTACGACAAGTTGCTTCATTTGTGGGGGTCCTCATGATGCAAATAAGTGTCCCCAATGACTAGAGTCGAGTAATAGAGCTAAGTAGTAGCCGCACCGAATCTACGCAACCATAGGAAGTCAAAACCTAGATGGACAAGCAACTCCTATGTTATTAATTGGTAAGTTGTTCAATAAAAATGTTAAATTTTTAATTGATAGCGTAGCTACATATAGTTTTATTTCCACTAGTATTATAAGGGATATACTAGAAAGACTTGGATTTTTGGCACAAGGGTGAAAATTTGAGTATGGATCTGAACAAACTTACATAGTGGATCAATGCTTACCTACAGCCAAGATCACCTTACTCAATGGATACGTTATTTGGTACTTATATGTAGCACCACTACATGTCTTTGATATTATCTTAGGGATGGATTGGTTAAAGGATCATGGAGCCCTAATCAACTTCCAAGAAATATGGATGGACTATATTGATAAGGATAAGAAGAGAGTAAGAGTTCAAAGTAGGCAAGGATATTTTCAACCATATTTGGTATGAGCTATGCAGCTTAAGAAGGCACTCAAAAGAGGTGGTATGTCATATGTAGTAAAGAAAAATGGTAAGGCAAATGATAATGGGTATGAGGAAATATTTAAGAGACATCCAATTCTGCATGAAGTTAGGGATGTATTTCCATAAGATCTCCCAAGTCTACCACCTCAACATGAATTTGACTTCACCATTGAACTAATACCAAGATCTGAACCTATTGCAAGGACACCTTATAGAATGACTCTTATTGAGTTGCAAGATCTTAAGGTGCAACTTCAAGATTTTTTAGAGAAGGGTTTTATTAAACATAGTGTATCACCCTGGGGAGCTTCGATGTTATTTGTGAAAAATAAGGATGGTTCCTGTTGAGTGACAATTTTACCCAATTGTAAAATTACCCTCATATTTAGGATTTAGCATGAAATCCTCTCTTGTAAAGAAAACTGCTCCAAGGTTCTTTAACATTGCTTGTGCACCTGCATAACAGATAAATCATAATGCTAAAATAGATCAAGGATTGGCAAGCAATTGTTAACAAGGGGACTGAAACAGTTTCACTTTGATATTGCTTTATGTTGCAACTGTATTTTAATCAAATGGGTAGAGTTCCATTTAATGCAGAAATAAAGATGAATGCTAAACTCAAACCCTTACACCTAAGTGATCACGTTAGCCAACAATTTTTTATCTTTGGACTTAATGTGACTTTGGAATTAGCACTTTGGTGTTAGTGGGTTCAATTTTATCTGAAAATTTAGTGCAGATTAGACGTTAGTAACAGTGTTCTTATCTGAAAATTTAGTGAATATTTGGCGTTAGTAAATCCATTTTATCTGAAATGTTTAATGAAAATTGGTGTTAGTGGGTGTATTTTATCTGAAGCTTTAGTGGAAGTTTGGCGTTAGTCTATTCATTATTTATCTGGCCTTTTAATGAAAAACTAAAAATAAATAACAGCAAAATCAAAACTTTACTCAAGCTGAAATTCTGGAGCAGGGACCAGAATGAAATAAATCTGGATTGTTAAAATAGATTCTGGAGCAAGGACCAGAATGAAATATGTTAACTTGAAAAACAACAGCTTAAGCAGTAAATTCTAGAGAAAGGACCAGAATGAAAGAAAAATGCTTAGTAAAATTCTGGAGAAGGGACCAGAATGAAAAGAAAAATAAAATGAAAAACAAACAAACTATATTAACAAATATGGAAAATGAACCAGATTTTAAAATAATATTAAAGGAACTATTACAAACTCATCCAAATTTTCTACAAAAAAAAATGGTTAAACCCTGAACACATGAACATAATCAAATTACACCTGCATACACATAATCTAATGTCTGATCATGGCGAGCTTCTGAGGAAATTGCATGCATAAAAATTCCTAATGATTTTAACGACCTAACGCATAAACATCATTAAATGAACTTCAAATGCATGAAAAAGAAAGATATATGAAATTAAATCTTAATTTGTATTCAAGATTCAAAACCCTTGTGAGCAAATACAAGTTGAATGCAAGCGGTTTACAACAACAAAAGTCTTCCAACCTTCTTCACAGTCCTCAATCCAAAATTTCCCAGCCCTTCAAACTCCCTTTGCCCCTGGCTTTAACATTCCAAAAAACTTTTCATATTTCCATACCTTTGGCTTATTTGAGGGTGAAATGCTCATGCTTCCTTTTCTGCCCTGCTTTGTTTCCTCTCCTTCCAATGTTCAAATGATTTCATTTGATATTCTTTGGTATGCGTAACGTCCATCTTCCCCTTTTGAAATGTATCAAGGTGAGATGCCACTTGGCACATGCACATAGCCTTTATAATATCTTTTATGAAGCGTCTATTACCATTATCTTCATATCTTACAAATAACATATGGGCTCTATTGTTTAATTATAAGCGCATTTACTCTTAAGCTATTTGCGTAAACGCAAAAATTAATATAGACCATTGTTCTATCTGTCATGATGTTCAACAAATATTCACCATGTGGGAACCTTTACATGGGCAATAATATTTATTGCATGGGCCCAAAATAGCCCCTAAGCTTCATTATTATCAAAACCCTTTGTTTGATTCCCATGATGCTAGCGTTCATTGTATTTCAGACTCTCTGAATTTCCCTCTATGCTGGCAAAAACATCTTCTTCATTGTACAACCATCGTGTCTTCGATGTTGAGATTGAAATCCATAATGCCTGATCTCTGCACTCGCACAGGTCCATGCGAAGGGCTTGGTCAAAATCCCTATCACAGGTGAATCTCCCTATTGCTATTTTTCTTGAGCTATTCTACATTCACACCCAACATCGTTATACATAAACACCTACATGAAAAAGTCAATGGTCACCTCTTTTCATAAATGTCATCCTCGTCTATCTCTGTCATTAATTTGTCATAGTCCTAGCTTCATATGTTGTGTTTGCTTCCACACGCTTGGACTTAGCTCTCATGTATCATAACAACACATGCCCAGCAAGTGGGGTGAAGTGATAGTCTATCGTAACATCTTCTTCACATTATTGTGTAATTTTTGGCATAATTATTTAACATCCAATTTAACCACAATCATTCACGACTTCTTGGCTATCATATGTTGAATATTTCTGGTGTGTTTTTGGAGAGGGATATACTTGTTACCAAAAAGCATCACCATGCATTTTTCATATCACGACTTGAGCCACCTCTGTTTCCGTGCAAGCATGAATCTACCACAACATGGCTCAAACATTTTTGAACACATTTCCATCGATGTTGTATGATGGTTTAGCTACATCGTCCAGCTCATTTTCGTGGTCGCAAGATTACCGTCATACATCTGCCAGGTCAAAATCATATATCTGACACAATTTTGGATGAAAATCAATCCCAAATATCAGTGTCTGCCTTGCCTTAGTTGTTTAGGTTTAGGAATCCACGTATGTCCTCTAGTACCTCACTAGTCTTGAAACATCTGTTAAGCATTCAATGTTGTCTACCACGGACATTGGGTCATTTATTCGATGATTACATCCCTTTGATTTTGCTTATCACAAAAATCACCATCATGGACCTGTAACCATCACTATGTTACTGCATTGTCCCCTTTAAAATTTCTATTTCAAACCTTCATCAATATCACCTCCACTTTCCATGTTAAATCTTGTTGCATCAATCCATGTCCTGTTGGCTGGGCTAACCCATCGTCAATCACTTCTTATTGCGGTATGTTCTCCATGTCATTGTATTTGTCTAAGCTTTGGACAACTATTAATACCAATAATCAAGCTGCCTCGTCACCCATTTTTCCAAAATCTGACACCCATTATCCATTTTTTTTATTCTACATAGTTTATGATTTTTGGGGTCCATATTTACAGCAGCGTGGGTTCTTTCTGTTCAAAACTTTGAACGTCACCAAGCTATCCGAACTGAGGTGGCTTCGTTATCTTCAGTGTTCCATGTTGAAAGCTTGTGCATATCCCTCCATAGCGACTTTGGTGACCAATAGTAAATAGTGCCGCATTTGTCGTGTCAGTGCCCACCTTCTTTCCTTATTCGTCCATGCCAGGGTGCTTTTTCTCGCCTGTATCCTCTCGCGAGCGTGCTCCCATTTGCCTAATCTACATAAAAACATAAAAGGAGAAGTTAAGGATGTAAAAAAATAAAAAATAAATAACTTTTTATTAACCCTCAGATGTTTTTAAGAGCATAATATACGCTTTATTTTTAGGTAACATAGAGTATTATGTTTAGTCCAAGGGGGGAGTATGTAACGACCCTCCTTGGTAGACTTTATTGTTAGAAATAGAGTGTATTCCATCATTTGGGTTATGTAAATGTATCTTCCAAGGTACATATTTAGGACATTAGATTACTTTAGGGGGAAGTTATCTAGTTACTTCATGCAATGTAATAAATGCACAAGTGTCAATGTGCAAGTTGTCCCTTTCACATCTAGGTAGAGTGTTGGCCAAGGAACCTATCTTCCTATATAAGAAAGACCTCATTCTTAGATATATATAGAGTCGGGGGATATAGTTAGATAGTGTAGCTTAGAGCATAGTATAGTTATGTGTAGATCACCATCCATTGGTGATGGGTGCAATGTAGTTTAGTAGCTTTATTAATGGAGTGTTCATTTCCTCCATAGATACATTATATTATTTTATGTCATTTCTATTTACAACATATTTTAGTCATCTAGCATATTTACTTTCTTTCATATTATTCAACATCTTGTGATTGCTATCTCTCAGTGCTCATTACATCAAAATCTAACAATGGTATCAGAGCCATGGTAGATCTAGCCTGTGTAGATCAATAGGAAAACCACTTATTATTGAGCCTAATTATTTTTCAACCTGGTGCGCTACTAGACTAGCCACTATCAAAAACTCTTAGAAGAGTCTAGGTGGTAGAATTAGGGAGAGTCACAAAGTTAGGAATGAAAGAAATCTTAGCTCAAAAAATACTGAGATTACATTTGACTAGAGTCTTTCCATAGAGTTGCAAAAAGAACTCGTGAAGACTAGGACTCAGCATTCAATCCACTAGATTGACAAATCATCTAGTGAAGATCATCCAGGATATTTGGAATTTTCTAACTATTGCCTAAAGTTTCTTTTTTTGCAGAAAATTAATTCTTAGAGGATTGAGACTCCTCCTACAACAAAAATAGTAGAGACTCCAACTTTGTTGCCCGAAGGTTAGAGTGCCTTCATAGTGCAAAAAATTATTTCCTTGCGCAAGAGAAGAATACTATGGAATAAGACTTCTTTTGAAGAGTCATGGTGAAGTTAAGAGACTAAATATCTCCATTGTTGGATTGAAGAACTTCATAGTTGAATAACAGGCCATAGAAGCCTTGATACAAAAAGGCCATAGAAGCCTTGAAGAAAATGCCATAGAAGCCTTGAAGAAGAAGCCACAAAAGTCTTGATATTGAAAAGGCCACAGAAGCCTTGATACTAAAAAGGCCATAGAAGCCTTGATACTTAAAAAGTCCACAGAAGCCTTGATACTAAAAAAGGCCATAGAAGCCTTGATACTGAAAAAGGCCATAGAAGCCTTGGTACTAAAAAGGCCATAAAAGCCTTGATACTAAAAAAGGCCATAAAAGCCTTGATCCTGAAGAAGAATTCGAAGAGAATATTTGATTCAAAACCAGATTAAATATTTTAGTACTAATACTTTGTTGCAGGAAAGAAGATTTAGTGAGTTTGGAAACTTCCTACAAGAAAGTTAGGAAGAGTATCTTCTTTAGAATCAATTCAACACTTGAAGCAAAATCAAAGAGATCAAGAGAAGATCTCATTGAAGAACTTATAGTAAAGGAAGAAGAATAAGAAGGACTAGGAGAGTCCTCGAAGATCTAGAAGTAGCAAAATCAGAGATCCAAAAGAAGATCTCACCACCAACACTTCCAAGAGTAGAAGGTTGAAGAGAAGGTCTCAAGGAAGACAAAAGAAGCTAAAAAGATCGAATATCTAGGAGAGGTCTCAAGAAGAATCCATAGAAAAAGGCCTATAGAGCCTTGTTAAAGATCATCAAAAGAGTTCTTAGGATAACTCATTGGAGAAATCCACTACCAAGGAGAATC
Source organism: Wollemia nobilis (assembly GCA_028583015.1). NCBI lineage: Eukaryota > Viridiplantae > Streptophyta > Pinopsida > Araucariales > Araucariaceae > Wollemia > Wollemia nobilis. Next base: position 5,142,652 of record JAQPPZ010001870.1, read on the forward strand.
CCCTGATAGTGAAGGACTTGGGACAATTATCACCATTCGACAACAATCCCAAGAGAAGAAGAATTTGGTAAGGAGTTCCAAATACTTGAAAATGAATTTGGCAAGGAGTGCCAAATCTAAGAAGAATAATTTGGCAAAGAGTGCCAAATATATGAAGAAGAATTTGGAAAGGAGTGCCAAATCCCAAAAGAAGAATCCAGTGAAGACCTCAAGATATTCAGAATCTTGAGAAGAAGATCCTACTTGAAGTTAGAATTTGACAAGAAGACTTGAAGATAGAAGAAGCTCACCAAATCTTGGAGATTTGAAGATTACCTCTCATAGCAATAAGGCATCACTTTAGAGACAAAGACTTATCCAAATATATAGCATAAGGAGGAGAACACAAGAGGAGAACAAGCCACCAAATCCTAGGCTCATGAAAGAAAGTTTGAGACCATCATTTGGTGAAGAAGGAGTTGTTTAGGATAGTCTACAAAGAGTTGCAAGATCCTACTCAAAGCAACAACTTGGTGATCCTAGACACCAAGATCTACATCCTCTACAAAAGCGGTAAAAGAGCTACAAAAAAATCAAAAGGTAAGCAACTTTTGGTGCAAGTAGATTTATTAATTGGATTACTTATCAAATTTATTAGAGCACCTGAATTTGGATTAAAGTTGCAAGAAAAAAATTGGATTATAGTATTCAAAAGTGCAAAAGAAAAAAGGTTATTTTTAAGGTTCATTTGCACATTAATTAGGAGTTGATTAGATTTTAGAATTGCTTCTATCAACTACCTATCATCTACTTTGGAAAAAGAAATATAATACTAAGTCCTACAATATTAATTGTAGTGAAATTACAGAATAAATCTTGAAGATTCATTTGAGATTATTCTTGATTAGTTGCATTAATTTGAGATTTTATTGGAGTGATAAGGTGAAATTTTTAGTGCATTAAAAGAAATTCTATTAGATTTATTTGCACTATTATACTACTCTCAAAAGAAATTAGTTTTGTATTTTTGAAGGGCACAAAATCTGATTTGTATCAAGTGTCTAAAGACACTATTAAAGCACATAAATATGCAACACATAGTGGCCAAGTAAAGCCACCAAAACAGGTTAGAATCCTCCAAAATTTGGAGAAGAATACGACTAACCAAAAATATAAATAGAAGCTTCAAATATTGAGACTTGGTGAGTCTCAAATCCAAAGCATTACAAGGTTAGATGCAAGAAAAGAAAGTGAAGAAAATTGCATCAATTAAAGAGCTTCTATCTACTATTATCTAAGCTTGGATTTGTTATCAAAGTATCCAAGAAAAAAGGGGAAGGTTTCTACTCATAAAAGACAACCTCAAAACCCTTATATTGCAGAAAAAAAAAATCTACCACAAAACCAGAATTTCAGATTTGAAAAAAGAGTGCAAAAGAAGGTGCATTAAAGGAGTTTTATATACAATTTATGGTACATTTTATTGCACTACTCTAATATGGTTTTTATAGCAAAAGAGAATATTTGAAAGTGCCTCAAAAGGCACAATAACTACAGGGTAAATCATCCAAGGAATGTCGAACATCAACACTCTTCTTACCAAGCAAAAGGAGCCACTCAAAGGGCTCATCTTGGATGGACGAACCTACAAAATCAAAGCCCACATAAGGCTATCATCAAGCTGCATTTATGTAGACAAAAGAGTGCACATATACAAAGAGAAGGTGTCAAAATCTACACAAGAATCAACACGTTGGAGGCATAGAAGACAAGGAGCAAAGGTGCTACATTCAAGGTCTTAAACTTGGAGAAGATCGTCCACCAAAGGAAGCACCAAAATCACCATTCAAAGCTCCATAGCGCCTCATCAATCCACCTACAAAAAAAATATTGCTTGTTTCCCAAGAAACATAGCAAAGCAAAGGAATGGTATATGAAAGGACTTAAGGAGTTATAATATTCTCCTTGGAAGGCGTTACAGGAAAGGACTTCATGTAGAGAGCTTGAATTCCACTTGGCATAAAATTTCTAAGGTACCATTTCATCTCTCAATGCTCAAGAAACCTTACGCAGGAGTTACAAGGAATATCAAGGAAGTGGTAACACTGGTTATCCTCCACAATATTCACACAAGTACCCACATGAGTGCCCATACATTATAGAATGACCAAGAAGCATTGAACAAGGAATTGGTACGTTAAAGAAAGGGAGGAGCGCTCATATGTAACGGGTGTGACACTTGTCACAAAGCTCAAGATTATTCCTCCATAAAAGGTACCCAAAGTCCAAAGTTCAAAGGCACAACAAAGTGCAATCAAAGCCATCCAAGTGTAGCATGGAAGGAAGGAAGAAGGAGCATTAAAGGCTCCTGGTCTTGAAGGTCAAACCTTCCTATTTTTAGCACCTATGTTCCAACATTGAAGAAAAGGAATTCCAAAGCATCTCCATTGATTCTAGCACCAAAGGTAACCTTAATATTGTTGTTATATCCAACCAAAAAAAGCATCGAATAGTGAGGAGATTTAGCATCCAAAGGTAAGGTTTAATCCCATTTTATTATTGCTTTCATTTTTGGAGATATAAGGGTTATAAGCTAAGGTTAAATCTTAGATTTTGAAAGTAAAATCTATAAGGGATAACTTATTAAATTGAAATAATATTTGCAATTTAACCTAGGAGAAATAAGGAATTCTACTTGGATTAAATTCTTTAATATTTTGCAAATATTATTAATTTTATATTTTTTCAAATTTGGGATCCATAAGGGTTACTACATCAAATTAATTTATTGGAAATTAGAAACAATCAAAGGGATATAAAAAGAGGTTATTAAGATTTTTTAATAAGGTTGGAAAATTATAATTTTCTTGTCTCAAAAACTTCTCAAAAGGGACAAAATAAATCCAACATTAAAACCTCTTCAAAATTGAAAAGTGCTTAGTTCAATAGGAGTAATAAGGTGTTAGAAAAGTTGATTTTTGATCTTTACAAAAACTGTACAAAATCAACCAAAATTGAACTATACTTTACAAAAGCACTATATCATACTCCAAAATCATTTGGGAGTCATAAGGTATTCTACAAAACTTGATAATAATAATATCTATCAAATATTATCAAGTTGGGAAGATATAAGCTTTCTTCAAAACCTAAAATTAGGTGTTCATACTCTCATTACTAGGGAGACATAAGGAAGCCTACAAACCTAAGGATTAATAAAGGTTTTATCAAATCAAGCTTATATACTTCAATAAGGGATCATATATCCTAATATTGGGAGCTATAAGGTAGACTACTCTATCCGTAAGAATTCAGGTTATACAAATGACTACTGGCATACTAAGCAACACTCTTAGAAGTGGAATAAGGAAAATACCAATATGGATTAAGAACCTGATGGATTACAATGATGAAAAGGGAAAAGAAAAGGAAGAACCAATACAATGCAAAATAAGTTCTAAAATCAACAACTATGTAAAGGAAGATTCATCCAATGAATCTAATGACCAAAAATAGGAAAATATTGATCAACAAGACTTTATGCAAAAAGGAATAGCTTCAATTGTGCACATATGGTTTGAAGGCCTTATCAAGGAGATAGAAAAACATGATATTCCTAATATAGACTACAAAACTATCAGATCATCTCTATTGTGCACTCATTGCAACCAATATGGTCATGAAAATATGAATTGTTGGAGTTTCCATCCATGCAAATATTGTGATGGAACAAATCACTCATATTTCTCCTGTCACTTCAAATACAGGTACTATAAAGACTATGAAAGAAGATTACTTCAAATATTAAACTGTTATCTTCAAAAACTTATTTCAGATGGATCTACTAACATTGAGCTCAAGGTTGATACTTATGAAGGACAAAGAAACAAGTCTTACATAGGGATAAAATAAAGGAGAAGAGCCTATTTAGATCCACTCATGACATGCAATATCATGAGAGCAATGGTCCATCAAAGATGCCTGACATCAAGGAACAAAGAATGGAAAAATATGAGAAGCCATGACATGAAGACTGAAGTAGTAGAAAAAGAACCAGATCAAGAATACTCTAAACAAGCCAAAGATCATCGAATGAAAGAAGATCCATATTGAAGACTAAAGTCTTCAATACCCAAATAATGTAATACAGGGGGGTGTTAGAAATAGAGTTTATTCCATCATTTGGGTTATGTAAATGTATCTTCCAAGGTACATACTTAGGACATTATATTACTTTAGGGGGAAGTTATCTAGTTACTTCATGCAATATAATAAATGCACAAGTGTCAATGTGCAAGTTGTATATGTGCAAGTTGTCCCTTGCATAGCTAGGTAGAGTTTTGGCCAAGGAACCTATTTTCCTATATAAGAAAGACCTCATTGTTAGATAGATATAGAGTTGGGGGACATAGTCATATAGTGTAGCTTAGAGCATAGTACAATTCTATGTAGATCACCATACAATGGTGATGGGTGCAATGTAGTTCAATAGCTTTATTAATGGAGTGTTCATTTCCTCCATAGCTACATTGTATTCTTTTATGTCATTTCTATTTACAACATATTTTAGTCATCTAGTAGATTTACTTTCTTTCATATTATTCTGCATCTTGTGATTGCTATCTCCCAATGCTTGTTACATCAAAAGCTAACATTGATCTTGGTACTTGCTTTATGTATTGATGAGTAGATATATAATGCATAATCTCATTTTATGCTATCAAACTATGCTAGTAGATGCACTATATGCTTTGATTATACTACTTTTGGAATATGGTATTGTTGATGAAATTTATGGTTGTAGGACTAGGTACTCTCACGGGTGGATTGGTATGGCACAACCACCAGAGTCGAGAGAAAAAGGGAAATGATGGATGGCATTCTCATCAATAACTCAAGGGTAAAAGAAACCCTTCATGTAGGTGCATTGAATATATGTATGTTTTATTGAATGCACCATTGGTCAAGGAGATTGCTTTTAAGCAAAAAAACCATCCTTAGTAGGAGGGTGATAGATTCACAATTATTATATAAAAAAACTACTACTTAAGAAAAAAAAATTGGATTGTGTTTATTGTTGATTACATCCTAGTTGGGCAAGGACAACTTAGCAAGAGCCTTTGTGTGTTGTTTGATACTAATTATAATGATTAATTTTAACATTCGATAGTAATTAAATTAATTAGATGAGTAATTAATTTAATTATTCTAATATTGGTAGCTTAATATTAAATCTATTATATTAAAAACCTTATAATAGGTTTGATTAATAATTAATTAACTAATTGTTAAGGTGATTTGAGAAATGCTCAAGAATCAAGCATTTATGTTTCGAGTTGGCTAGAGCATGGAAAAGGAAACTAAGTGGGGGAGGATTGTCAACCTAGGTGGATGTGAGTAGCATATGCTACCAACATGGTGGTGTTCCTTCTTGGAGCACTAAGATTCATGATGGAGCTGAGGAGGCCGTATATAGCTACAAAAGGCTATTGAGGGGGGTTATGATTGATAGAGGAGCCTAGACTAGAAGAAAATAGAGGAAATGATTAGTGCTTTGAAGCCTTTAGAGTAAATTCAAAGTTGGAAGCTCTATTAGGTAATGTGAATGTCTCTACTTGTCAAAACCCAGATCTACTCGTCTGGTTGTCAAATCATAAAATTCAAATTTCATTCAATCTTAACATAAATGTCATACATTTACATAAATGTACCCAACTAGATATTAGTACTTTGGCATATAATATCTGCATTTCAAGTTTTTCTACCATTGCATATGGTGACTTAAGTGCTCGAGATCGGCCAACTTCTCGTATAAGCTACCATTTTAATATTCTTACCCCTATCTCGAGTATCTAATAATCTTGGCATGGGTTTGCCCTTCCAAGGTCCATAACACCTGGAAGGATGGACAGAGTAATTCCCCTACTCCAAATATTATGGATTCGTAATCCTATATTCATCCTTGCATATTATTTCTATTTCGATCTTTGGAACTAGCGTAACTATGCCAGTGCCTGGTCATTGATCTTCAACTAAGATATAACTAGGGTCTACCATAACATGGTCTTTAGACTAGATATCTCAGAAACAACTCTAGATGATGATAATGTTACCCATACCATCTACCCCTAGACATTTTGACCTCCTGATCCAGCTCTCTGGAAATGAGTTGCATTAGCTATTCCACATACAAAGTAGGTTCATGAGCATCCTCATGTACTAGTCGTATGCTATCCTGGGGTGACGTCCCGCACCATCACTCTTTACTATCAATAGCGTAGGATAACTATCCTATATACGAGCTGTAGAATGGATAACATTGAATTACAGTAGATGCCTCTGCATCTATTGTAGTTGGGCGTAGTGCACATCCTACTCGACATCACTGAAAAAATCCAGATATCTATTCTCAACATAGTTTTTAGATAACTTCCTCTTTTGTAACCAGTATGGGTTCCAACTCTTTAACATGTATATTAGGTATAATAAATAAAGGATTTTTAATCAAAAGTTCAAATAAAAATAAAATCGAAGTGTTTAATTTTATAAACCATAGTAATAAAAATTTATAGTTAGATTATAATCTTCCTTGATTAGACTAACTAAATAAAAAAATGAAGGAACATTTGCAAGAATCTTTAATCAAGTCTTCTCATTACATTAAAGTCATATAATCTAACCTAAAATATTTTTCTTCCATTAAAGAAACATTTGTACACAGATTTTGTATCACATACAAATGTTATTGCCAAATAAATAAAGCTTTGTGTTTGGAAACCATAACTCATGCAAGTGACTATACTAAATATTGTGCTTATATTTCCATATAATAAGATAATACTATCTAATATCTCCATTATATTTCTATCTGTAGTTTATATGAAACAAAGAGATCATTTATTAATTAAATTAACTTTATTAAAGAACAATAATCATGTGCCCCAAATAGCGTTGTACTAACCTGCACGATGTTCCTTGGTTTCCTAGGTCAAGTTATGTATTCTAGAATGGTTAATATATTTTTTTTAACACTATAGCTAAGGTCCATCCCTTACTTCCTAAGGGTATCACGCATACCTTCCTTTCATCGATCAAGTATTTTAATGTCTTCTACAACCTTTTACAAATGATAATTACCAACTTGTTCTCAACTCTTGTGAATTTTTTACAGGAAAGCACCAAAAATAGGAACGACTATAGCAAAGTTCCCTTAACATAAATCAATTTTAATTTTCTAAAATTCCTAGTAAACACCTATCATTTTTTATGGTGCGCCTTAAGGTTGAGAGCCCGAGAGTGCTATCACTTTCCAAGCTTGTCGCAGCTCATCTTCTAAGTTTAATTCAAACCCTTAATTTTATTTGTTTAGTCTAGTTTATGCACAACCATATACTTGGCTATATTACTAATCAAATTTCCTTTTAAACTATAGAAAGTTAAATTTTATATAATTTTATCTACAGCTGTGGACGTACTAGAAAAAATTTATTCCATATACAATGCATTTTTATAATAAAAATAAATGGACGTCTTAGGTAAATTTAGACCTACGTAACATGTTTTCACTCTAGCATACTAGTATTGCACATACTACCCAAAAACAAAACTTCAATCCTACAAATTTACCTTGTTGCAGAGGAGCTTAATTACAAGGCACACATTAAATTGAATTAACTATTATTATAACCACTCTGAAATGTTCTTGAAAGTGAACCAAAAAATAATTTTAATTCAGCATATTAAATTCTATGTCAATTTACACAAAAGGAGTTTTTTTAATCATGAAAATTGTCTCTAATTTATTTTGATTAAAGAGACATCATTATATGGCAACTTAGAACTAGCAATTCAAAACTATTAATATTTGTAGCAAACATTTCGATCACCGTATTTCTCAATTCCATCTTGCCATGCCCAACTCTCTAGTAAACATAGCATTACTTCCTTGAGTCCATTGATGCTTATTAGAGAGCCCACCCAAGTAGATAGAGATGTATATGATGGAAATTTTATATATTTGGGTCAGCTTGGCCCTTTTGATAATGCAGTCCTAATCAAATGCATTCACACCTGTGATAGGTAAGCATGCAATTTTCTTGTTATGGGTTCTTTAATGCAAATTCGTTACGGTCTTCTTATGCAGCTAAGTTTTGATATTGGTTTTTCTTATATATTCAAATAATTAGATAAAGCTTCCAGAATTTATTACAATTTTCCAACCAAGACTTAGCCAGACACTAGAACATCACAGATTCACATAGAAACATAAAGCAAGCTTATGCATATTTGCATTACTTTTAAACCAAATATTTGTAGAAAACATTCCATTTTAAATAAAGCAACCATACAATAATAAAAAATTATTGGCCTATGCTTGGACGGTCGATTCCGTAGTCTGAGTGACAATTTCTCCTGAATTGCCATCGATTTAAACAATCTCACACATAGCAACTACTACACCTTCGAATGAATCTCTTCAAATCCCTTCTTCCTCATTTATGGAAAATTAATGTGGTTTAATTCATGACACATATACAAGTTCTTGCCAGATGGAATTGCTTATTTTGTCCACTTGGATAATGGTGTATGAAGCTTTGTGGAAGTTTTAGTAACCTTGTCACAAATGTATGTATATTATCATTATATTTATTATTACTTTTATCATTAATATTTTATTATTATTATTATATATATATTTCTATTGTTAAATGATTTTTAAACTTATATTATATTACAAGTCACTTTTATTTAATAAATTGCTTTATTTTTATAAGTTTTTCTATTTATATGTTTATCATACATAATATTATATATATATTTTTATTTTTTTATATTATGTTTTATTTTTGAATTAAACATATTGTACACCCGGGTGTTGTAGGTGAGTTGGAGAGGAGAGGGCAATCCTCCAAGGGAGGTCCCAAGTTCAAATCTCCACCCTACCAAAAAGCTGAATTGGGTACCCAAAATCCAATTGATAATGTTGGTGTGGGCAGGGCTGGGTGTGACTCCCGGGTGACTTTGAAAGTATATAACCCCCTATTCATGGTCTCTCAGACCAAGGCAGCCCCGCAAGGGGTTTTTTGCTTAAAAAAAAAAAATTTAAACATATTGTACAATCAGTAGGTAATACATGTAAATGTAGCACACCAGTAAAATGTAATTTCAAGCAGAATGACCTACATGAGTATGTCAATAGTGGGCTTCCATCTACCCATGGGCCAAGGTGCTTGAGGAACGACATCATATCCCACCTTACCTAACGCATCCAAATTTTGTTTCTATCAAGGGTGGGTGTTCTTCTCAATTGGTGTGTCTGCTTTCACCCAAAAAACCTACACCTGCACCACAAAAAACTTGTACCAGCATCACATTCCTCTAGAAAGAGATAATCAAATAACAAGGTTGTTACATTCTCCCCATCTAGGATTCGGCACAGCCCCTGTGTTGACAATTTAGATATAATAGGTTCTCATTTAACTAAACATATACTATCAACAAATAGCCATAGATTAATCAAATTACATATAGTATCAACACATAAATATCCTAGATATATATAATCAAAATACCAAATATTCAAATACATATATAATAGTATTCAATTGTCTATTAATTTTCAAACAAGAAAGAAAATTGGTTTTTCATGACAACATCTTCTGAGGTGGCATTTTTCTTGGAGTACTGGTCCCACTTGATCCTACACTGCTCCACTGTTATCTTCCTAAGTTGTTTTGTTCTATAACCCAAAATTTTAATGGGTCAAACCTCAATGATTTGTGGGTCCAATGTTTATAAATGAGATATATCAAGAACATGATATGCGTCAACTACATATTTGTGGAGGAGGGACACATGGAAAACACTATGGATCTTGGACAAGTTTGGTGGCAAGGCGAGCTTATAGGCAACATGATTGATTTTGGAAACAATGTCAAAAGGACCAACAAATCTAGGGCTTAGTTTAGTAGACTTAATGGAACTTTTGGTTGGCTTGACTCTAAGGAAGACTTTGTCACCAATGGCAAATTCTCGAGGGGTCCGTTTTAAGTCAACATAACTCTTATGGTGATTAGAGGCTTCACGAAGTCATTTGTGAATTTCTTTAAGTTGGACCTCTATATTTTTAATAGCTTCAAGGCTTATCCCTTCTTGATCATCCAAATTATCCCATGTTAATGGTGTCTTGCACCTACGTCCATATAGGGCTTCAAATGGGGCCATACCCAACGTGGTTTGATAATTGTTATTCTAAGAAAATTCCACCAGGAAGAGATAATATTCCCATTTACTTTGGTGATCCATGTAATACATGCATAGCATGTCTTCCAGCATCTAATTTATCCTCTTGGTTTGCCCATCCATATCAATATGATAGGTGGTACTGATATTGATATTTTTTCCCCAAGCTCGGTGTAAAGCTTGCCAAAATTTAGAAGTGAATCACGAATCTCTATCCGAGATAATTATTTTAGGAAAGCCACGCAACCTTACAATTTCCTGAATTAAATTTTACACTATAGTAGGTGCATCATCATGAACATTTCTTGGTATAAAATGCGCTACCTTGGTCAATTTATCCACAACCACAAAAATTGCATCATGCTGAAATCGAGTCTTAGGAAGGCCAACTATAAAATCCATAGAAATTACTTGCCATTTTTTTTGGGTACTTTGAAGAAGTGTAGCTATCCTTCAGGATGTTGATGCTTAGCTTTGAACTTCTAACATTCCAAGCATCTCACAAAAAATTGGACCATATCCTTCTTCATTTCGGTCCAGAAGTAATCTTTTTTCAACATTTCCCTCATCTTGATTACTCCTGTGTGGGCAGAATATGGCGCATAATGAGCTTCTCGTAAATGGTTCTTTTAAGATATTAATTATTAGGCACTATTATTTTGTTTTGGAAGTATACTAGATCCTATTTAATTTTATAATCCATGTGTTGACCCGATTCCCGTTCAACCTTATTACGAAATTGGTTGCAAAACTCATCATTTATCTGCATTTCTTTGATCTGCTCCTTTAGACCATACTAACATTTTGTAAGAGCTACTATATGCCTTATTCTATTGAGAGCATCTACCAATTTATTTTGTTTCTCATTAATATATTCAATTCTAAAGTCATATTCAGCCAGGAACTCCATCCATATTCATTGTCTAGCATTTAGTAGAGGCTGAGTAAAAATGTATCTCAAACTTTGATAATCAATTTTTAGATCAAAGGGCTTCCCTAGTAGATAGTGCCTCCAAATATTGAGGGCATGGACTACAAATTCTATTTATAAATCATGTGTAGCATAATTTATTTCATGTTTCTTGAGCTTCCTAGACTCATATGCTACAACCTCCTCATCTTGCATCAAGACCCTACCCAGTCCCTCTAGCAAGGCATCATTACATACTGTAAATGGTTTGTTGGAGTCAGGTATCTATAGTATAGATGCAATTTTTAGTTTCTCCTTAAGGATCCTGAAGGCTTCTTCACACTATGTTGTCCACTTAAACGCTTTTCCTTTTCTTTGCAGGTTGGTAATAGAAAATGCAACCTTTGAAAATCCCTTAAAAATTGTCGATAATATCCAACCATCCCCATAAAAATCCTTACTTAAGATACATTAGTGGGGGTTGGCCAATGTATTATGGCTTTAATCTATTTAGGATCTACAACTATTCCTTCAGTTGAAACAATGTGCCCCAGATACTAAACTTGTGGAGTATAAAACTTACACTTAGACAATTTCTCGTACAATTGGTTTTTCCTAAGTATTTCTAGCACTATCCTCATGTGTTGATCATGTTCTTATTTATTTCGAGAGTAGATCAAAATATCATCCAAGAATATTAGCACAAATCGATCTAGCTATTCCTGGAACATATTGTTCATCAAATTTATAAATGCTATTGGTGCATTTGTTAACCCAAAAGGTAATACTGTGAACTCATAATACTCATAGCAGGTTCTGAAAGCAGTTTTGTATGTATCTTCTTCCCTGATCCTTAACTGATGATAACATGACCTAAGGTCAATTTTGGAAAATATTGTAGCTCCTCTCAACTGATCAAATAGATCATAAATTCTAGGCAAGGGATACTTGTTCTTAATTGTCATATTATTAAGCATCCTATAATCAATGCACAATCTTAAAGATACATCTTTCTTTTTAACAAACATCACTGGTGCTCCCCATGGTGACACACTTAGTTTGATGTGCCCTTTTTCTAGCAAGTCTTGTAGTTGAGTCTTAAGTTCTTGCAACTCAAGAAGTTTCATACGATACGGGGTTATGACTATCAAATTTTCTCCTAGATTGAGCTCAATTGAAAAGTAAAACTCCCTTTTTAGGGGTAATCTAGGTAGATCTTTAGGAAAGACATCCCTAAATTCATTTAATACCGGATACTAATGAAACAGAGCAGAGCTAGACTCAATTTCTTATTATGTTTTTTAAATTTTACCACATAAAGTTTACATCCTTTTCGTAAGGTTCTTTTAGCCTGCATTGAAGTCATCATATGGTATTCAAGAGATGTTCGATTACAGTGGATACAAATTCATCGATTAGCATTATCCGTAAAGTGCATCCACATTTTTTCAAAATTTTGTAGGGCTTTGTGAGCTTTTAACCAGTCTACTCCTAGGACTATATCAAATGCATGTAGAGGAGCCACATATAGGTTCCAATTAATTTTTCCTTGAGGTATATCTATTTGAGGGTCATAAAAACATTGGTTAACCATGTAAGTTTGTCCTAAGCCATACTTTAGTTGCCACCCTTTTGCCATGACCCTAGGTTTAACAGGTATGTCCTTAAAAATACTAGTTGAAATAAAACTATATGTTGCACCACTATCAATTAAGATATGTACAGCTCTCTTGCCAATTTTCCTTTAATCAAAAATGGAGTAGCTTGTCCTGAAAGGTTAGGTTTACCAGTAGCAAAAAAGATTCTATGTGGAGCTTCTTCAATGGGATTCCTTCGATCACATATGTTCGAGTATTGTCTTGCAAAGTGGTCTAAAGCTCCACTTGTAAATCATGTTTTTGGTCCCTCATTATTATTTTTATCTCCCTTCTTACCCTGATTACCATTTCTACCTTATTCCTGGTTGTTGTTCTTATTTTTGTGGTAGTTCCCCCGATCTAACTGCCCTTTGTTGCCTTGGAATTTACCTTTGTTCTTATTATTATTTTTGTATCATCCACTATCCCTGAACTTCCTCTGCTAATATCTACCTTCATTTTGCTTAGCGTGTATCCTTTTCTTAGAATTTTCTCTTTCAATTTGTTGGTAATAGGCCTTTACTTCCTTTTGGATTACTTCCTCATACCGAGCCACATCATAAGCAACTGTTAATATTTCAGGTACTTTTCTTCCAATTGGTTGACTGTATTTTGGATGTAGCCCCATTACAAATTTATGAGCTTTAAATTTTTCTTGTCCATCATATTTTGGGGTGTACTTCAAAAGTTGCACAAACCTCTGGTAGTACTCAATTACAATCATGTTACCTTGATGTAAGTGAATTCACCATGTTTTTCAATATAAAATTGAGGTGTAAGGAAGTGATCCTTGAATTGCATTTTGAATTATTCCCATGGGATATTTTCAGCTTCCATTTGGGTGATCTTCTTATATGTGGTCCACCAATCCCTTGCTGGACCTTCTAAATGTGCCACAACCCAAGTCATTTTGGACTCCAAGCAAAGTGGTTGAATTGAAAAATATCCCTCAGCCTCACTTAGTTGACGGCTATTTCACCATCTCCTTTACCATAAAATTTGGAAATATCCAACTTCTTAATTTTCTTTTGTAGTTCTACACCAACTTTCCTTCTTGAGGAACCTTCTGGAAACTCACTTACTTTTTTGGTTTCCTTTCCCTTAGACAAATTCTCAATGACTTTTTGTTGTTGTGTGATTATTTCCTACTGCTGGGCCATTTGTGCCCTTTTTTATCCATGCGCTCAGTCATATGAGCCTTATGGATCTCCATTTGTTCACATTGTTGATTCAGTTGATCTTGCATTAACTAAATCATTCAAGCCATATTTTTGTCATTATGTGTAGCCTTCGTAGCTATTGGATATTTTTCCTTCCTAACCACCCATCGTGGTACTTCAACAACTTACACCCTTTTAGACTCTCTTACGAGTTGCCTTAATCCCTTCCTTAGGATTTCTACAATTTCCTCTTGCAGGTTAACACTAGTCCTCCTCGATGTCCCTGCCATACCTAGCATCAAAAGGGTTATGTCAAAATAGCTATTCATGTTTAATGGCCTAAGGTTTCACAACCTAGGCTCTCATACCAACTGTTACAATATAGATCTACTCATATGGTTGTCAAATCACAAAATTTAAATTTTGTTAAATCTTAACATAAATTTCACATATTTATGTAAATGTACCCAACTAGATATTAGTACTTTGGCATAGAAGATCTACACTTCAAGTTTTTCTACCACTGCATCTAGTGACTTAAGTGCTTAGGATTGTCCAACTTCTCGTATAAGCTACCATTTTGATATTCTCACCCCTATCTCGGGTATCTAATAATCTTGGCATGGTGTTGCCCTTCCAAGGCCCATAACACTTGGAAGGGTGGATGTAGTAATTTCCCTACTCTAAAGCTTGTGGATTCGCAATCATATATTCATCCTTGCATATTATTATTGAGCAAGGTGCAACGACATTATTGTCATTATTGTCAACACACTAAAATGGACTGGTTGATGTAGTGGATAGTTGTTCGGAGGTTTTTTGGAGTATGTATAGTGATTTTCAATGCTTATGAGCATATTTTGATGTTCGGGTAAAGTTGTTACAGGTTCATGCAAATTTGCAAAAGTTGAAAAAATCATCAAGAAGTTGTCAAAAATTGCAAAAGTCATCACAGGCACAGTTGGATAGTATGGATCAGTTTGGAACATGCCAGCATGTCAGGAAATAATCCAGAACAGCATTGGAGGTGTCAGCATAGTGTTTGGATTGATCAGTGACGTTTTTGGTATCTTTGCGGATGATTTGGCAAGTGGTTGTATAGGCCAAAAAAGGTTGGTTTTGTCAAAAGCACTGTGAGAAAACTAAGAAGAATTTTATAACAAAATTTGAACTGGAGGTGTTCATTATCTTCAATAACATGTGTCCCAAATTTCCACCAAAACAGATAAATGAGGTGAATGTTACAAGCATTGCAATACTGTCACAAAAACTCTCTTTTTGGAAAAAGTGTGTCAGCAGCAGTTTTTGTGTAGGTGGTACAGGAAAACCGTAAGGAGTTATGAAGTGAGATTCATAATGGATGTAGTAAGAATTACAGATATTCTGAAAAATAGATTTACGAGGTGAGAGTTATGATTGTTTGAAAAATGATACAGGTCACTTTTATGTCAATTTTTCCCACTTGTGCAAAATCTTTCAGTTGGCCATTTTGACCTTGTAGAGTCACCAGAGTTTCAGTTTCAGTGTTGTTACACCTTCAAGGCATCAAATAGAGCATCTTTCATTTTTGGTTTGAGGTGTCACGTGGCTCCGAAGTAAGAGAACGAGTAAGGTGTCAATTCTTTGCATGTGACGTGTTTGACGAAATGTCTTCTCAAAATAAAAAAGGAAGTTATATTATTTTAAGAAGCTTCATTAAAAAAAATATTTTAAAAATTGAAAAGGGAAAAAGAATGCAAGTGTGTGCTTTTTAAGTGACAAGGGATTTTATTGAAAAGTGGGGACTTTATTTTGTGAAGAGAGAAGTGTGTGTGGAGAAAAATAAAGAGTGAAAATCCGTGATTTTTGGAGAGTGGTGAAAAATGTCACTTTAGTATTTTGGGCATAAATTTCTCATATGATATCTATTTTGGCTGAAATTTTGAGAGAAGTTTGCAGAAAAATTACTACACAATACCCAAAAAGTGTTTAGGAATTAGCAAAATGAGCAAAGATAATAATTAGTTTTTTTTTGTGAGAAGAGAAGATTCAAATTCTGAGTAATGCAGAGAGAGGGATGTTATACTAGGTGAAATAGAAAGTTTTAGATTTTGAGCTTACAGACCATAGAAGGTTCTAGTTTTAGTGAAGACATTCATATATGTCATTTTATTATCAATATCAAAATCAAGTGGGTGCTTGGTAGAGGGGTTTGTGCTCCTTTCTATTGGTGTAGATAAATCAGGGGTTGGTGCTCCTTTCTGTTGGTGCAAATAAATCAAGGGTTGGTGCTCCTTCCAGTGGGTGCTGGTAAATTGATTGTAAAGTTGATGCTTTGCAAAGACTGGATTTGTATGGGAGTCCAAACAATAATTTTGGAGATGTAGCCAAATCGGTGAACCTCGATACATCTTGTGTTATGTGATGTTCTCTTGTTATATTTACTTTATTTGATTTTATGTTTTCATTGTTTTTGCTTTGAGTGTTGAAGATTTAAGTTTTAAAGAGCTATACTGATTCACCCCCCCTCTCAGTGTCATTGTGAGACTAACAATTGGTATCAGAGCAAGGTTCCTGAACAGACTTAACCGATTAGGGTGATCTTGGAAGTGACACAATGACAGGTGGTGAAGGCTTCTCATCAAACAAAGCACCATTGTTTGACAAAACTAATTACGCATTTTGGAGACTCAAGATGCAGACATATCTTTGTGCTTTAGGATATGACATTTAGGATTCAGTAGATAGTGGATACATAATATCCACCACTTCTCCAATCGATGTTGCCGATAAGAAAATGTTTGAGAATGACTCAAAAGCAAAGAATGCTATCATGTGTGGATTAGTGGACATCGAACTGGTAAATATTATGGGTTGTAAAACGGCAAAGGAAATATGGGACAAACTGAAGAGCATTCATGAAGGAGACGTTAAGATCAAGGAGGCCAAGTTACAAACACATCGAGCTTAGTTTGAAGTATTAAAGATGAATGACGATGAGAATATAGAGGCATATATGCTGAGAGTTAATGAAGTCATTAATGCGATTAGAGGACTCGGCAAGGAAATAAAAGATTCTAGCATCATGAAAAAGGTATTAATATCCCTTCCCTAAAGATTTTATTCTAAAGTTTTAGCTATAGAAGAAGCTAAATATCTAAATTATTTTAGTATGGATGAGATGCATGGTTCTTTGACTGCATATGAGATGAGAATAGAAAAATCTAAACCCACAAACAGAGAAGCTGCTTTTAAAGCCCATAAAAATATGAAATCAAAACAATAATCCAAGGAAGAAGAGACATCAAATGAAATGGAAGCAAACTTTGTTCGAAAACTAAAAAAAGGAAAAGTAAAATATAGATGAAAGTTACCGTTTAAATGTTTCAACTATGGAGGCGTTGGGAATTTTGTAGCTAAATTTCCACTTAATGAGAAGAATAGAAGTGATGAAGAATCGCACGAATAAAGAAGTGACTAGAAGAAAAAAACAAATTTCAGAAAAGGCAACTTCAAGAAGAAAAGTTTCATCTCCAAGAATTTCAGTTCATCAGAAGATAGCTCCAGTGATTATTCTAAAAAGGAAATAGGTGAAGCTCTTTTCATGGCACTCAAAGAAGAAAAACTAGAAAAATAATAGGAATGTGATGAAGAAGAAATTGACGTAGAAGTAAATTTGGAAGAGGAACTAATTGCAGCTCTAGATGAACTGAAGATAGAAAGAAAAAAGAATAAGAAAATTTCAAAAAATCTTGAGGATGCAAATGAAATCATAACAAATTTGAAAGTACAGATAGAATAATCTAAGAAAATCTTCGAAGATATCGAAGTGCAAATAACCATGAAAATAGATTATTGCAGCAAGCTAGAAGAAGAGATTTTTGGTTTAAGAATGCAGCTAGAAGAGATGAATAAAAAAATTAGTTGTTATCACAAACGTGAAGAAAGTTCTATGAAGCTAGATAAGATCATAAATAACCAAAATACTACAGGCATCAAATTTGGTTTGGATTTTGATGAAGGAGAATCGTCAAATGGATCAAAGGCCATAAATGAAGAATCCACAAAGAATGAAGAGAAGAAACAAGTTGATCAAGCAAAAATGAATCATGCAAAGGAAAGCAATAATGCAAGGCATGAAAGGAGAATTGAAAATGATGGCTTCACCAATGTCACACATCAAAAAATAAGAAGATTTATGGCTCCTACGACATGGCAAAGACCACCACCCAGGTTCAATCATCTCTTTTCTGGTTACTATTTTAAATGCAATGGTTATGGACATAAGATCTCAGATTGTAAGTATAATGTAGGACCAAGGAATTTTACCAATAGAAATGCTTTTTCACCTTTGATGGATTATGCAGTAGAATATTATAACTGTCATAATTTTGGGCATATTGCAAGAAATTGTCGAAGTACATTTGCATCAAATCAATTTTAGGGAAGAAAATTTCAGCCAAATGGAATAAGACAAAATAGAAAAATTCTCGAAAAACATGCATAAGCTACTGAAAAAGAAAATCCAAAACAAGAGCCCAAAATTGTAATCAAACCTGAGTGGAAAGAAAAAGAGCGACCTAAGGAAGAAAAGGAATCCTTGATCGTACATATGGCATTTAAAGTGCAGAATAAATTCGCACCATGGATACTTGATAGTGGATGCTCCAGTTATATGACAGGTGACAAACAAAAATTTGAGAAGTTGCAGCAATATGAAGGTGGTTTAGTAAAGTTTAGAAACAATGATGGAGCTAAGATAGTTGGCAGAGGTTTAGTTAAGATTAGTGATAGAAAAATCAGGTCAAAAGAAGTCTTGTTTGTGGTTGGTCTAAAGCATAACTTGTTAATCGTAAGTCAGATTTGTGATAGAGGTGATGAAGTGATCTTTAAGAAGTAAGGTTGTGAAGTCAGAAAGGTAAACAATGGAAAGTTGATAGCAAATGGATCAAGGACATCTGGAAACATGTACACTCTCTTAGAGACTTCTGAAGTAGCTTGCTTGATTGGACAGGAAGAAGAGAATTGGTTGTGGCACAAGAGGCTCGGTCATATCAGTTTTGACAATCTAGTAAAAATCAGCTCAAATAAAGTAGTGAGAGATATTCCCACCATTGGCAAACCATAAAATAGCATTTGTGCTTCATGTCAAAATGGGAAGCAAACTAGAGTCTCATTTAAAACAAAATAGTACTACACAAGCAAACCTTTGGAACTAATACATACTAATTTATGTGGACCCATGAGAATACAAAGCATAAACGGTGACAAATATTTCATGTTGTGTATAGATGACTATTTCGGGATGACATGGGTACTATTTTTGAAGCATAAATAAGAATCTTTTGATATGTTCAAGGTTTTAAAAAACCAAGTTGAGAATCAAACAAGAAAAAGGATTAAATTTTTAAGGTCAGACAGAGAAGGAGAGTTCATTTTAGAGGATTTCATAGAGTATTGTGAAAAATATGGCATTAGGAGATAGTTTTCAGTAGCCAAGACACCTCAACAGAATGGTGTGGTAGAAAGAAAGAATAGGACAATGCAGGAAATGGCACGGACTATGTTGACTAAGAGAAAAGTAGCAGATAGATTTTGGAAAGAGGTAGTCCATACTGCGGTATACATCCAAAATAGGTGCATGTTGAGGATGCATGAAAGCAAAACTCCTTATGATTTGTGGTTCAGTAAAAAGGCAACATCAAGATACTTTAAAGTTTTTGGTAGCAAGTGTTACATCAAAAGAACTAAAGAAAACCTTGGTAAGTTTGAAGATAGAGTGGATGAAGGTATTTTTCTTGGCTATTCATCAAAAACAAATCTTACAAATGCTACAACAAGAGGCTAAGGAAAATTATGGATAGTATCGATGTTAAATTTGATGAAGGAAGGGAATGAGTAATTAGCTATGAAGAGAACTACCCAATTTATGGAGAGGTCATTAAAGGAGATGAGGAAAAGAAAATGGAAAATAAACTAAAAAGTGACTTAGAGGATTCAAACAGTGATTCAGAAGTGGAAGAAAACAAGAAATTCAAAATAGGCAACTGGCAAAAATATCATCCTAGAGAGCAAATAATTGGAGACCCCACAGTTGGTGTTCAGAAAAGAAGAAGATTAGTAAGTAACTACTCTTTATTATCCAACATTGAGCCCAAAAATATTGTTGACGCAAGCAAATATGAAAGTTGGGTAAAAGTAATAAATGAAGAATTAGATCAGATCAAGAAAAATAAGACTTGGGAGTTAGTACCAAGACCCGCAAATAAAAATGTAATCGGTACTAAATGGGTCTTTCAAAAAAAATTGAATGAAGATGGACAGGTAGTCAGGAACAAAGCAATATTGGTATGCAAAGGCTATGCACAAGTTGAAGGTATTGACTTTGAGGAAACCTTTGCACCTGTGGCCAAACTAGAGGCAATTAGAATGTTTCTGGATTTAGCAGTTTACAAGAATTTCAAAGTTTATCAAATGGATGTGAAATCAACATTTTTGAATGGGAAACTTGAAGAAGAGGTTTATATTGAGCAACCAGATGGTTTACAACTTGGTGATAATCCCAACTTGGTTTACAAGTTGAAGAAAGCATTATATGACTTAAAATAGGTACCTTGAGCATGGTATGGAAGGCTAGACAATTATCTTACTCAGCAAGGGTTCAAGAAAGGTATGGTGGATAGTAATTCATATGTCAAAAAAGAAAATTGTCATCATATTGTTCTTGTTGTATACGTAGATGATATCATATTTGGCAGTAGCAAAGATGAGTTATGTAAATATTTAGCAAATAAGATGCAGAAAGAATTTGAAATGTCAATGATTGGTGAAATTTTGTATTTTATCGGATTGCAAGTTAATCAAAAGGAGAAGGGAATATTTATTTCTCAAATTAAATATGTGAAAGAGATGCTAAAAAAGTTCACAATGGAGGATTGTAAGCTAGTTAGCACTCCCATGATGATAGGTTGCAAGTTGAGCAAGGATGATAAATCTCCACATGTTGATCAAACTATGTATAGATCTATGATTGGGAGCTTACTGTACTTGAAAACTACAAAAAAAGATATTTTGTAGGCAGTATGCATGGTAGCATGATTTCAGGCTAGTCCCAAGGAGACTCATGTTGAAGAGGATTCTTCGGTACCTCAAGGGTACTATGGAGTATGGGTTATGGTATCCGAAAGGTAATGACTTCACCCTTATTGCATATTCAGATGCAGATTGGGTAGGATGTGTAGATGATAGGAATAGTACAATTGGAGGTGCATTCTATCTTGGAGACAGGTTGGTCGAGTGGCACAGTAAGAAATAGGAGTCAGTCTCCTTATCCACAGTAGAGGCATAATACATTGCAGTGACAACATGTTACACGTAGATGTTATGGATGAAATAAAATATGAAGGATCTTGGCATTAATTTTAGTGAGTCAATTTTAGTTAAGTGTGATAACACCAGTGCCATTAACATCTCAAAGAATCTAGTTATGCATTCTCACACAAAACATATTATTATCCGATATCATTTTTTGAAGGAGAAAGTTGCGAAAGGTGAGGTTAAGTTGGATTTTGTTCCAAAAACAGAGCAAGTAGTGGATATCTTCACCAAAACATTGCCCAAGGAAGTATTTTAGTACCTTTGCAAGAAATTGGGAGTGGTCACACTTCCCAAGAATTGACTAGCTATTGGGACCACATTCTCAGGGGGAACATTTGTGTATTTGTTTATCTTTTTGCTCATGTTTGTGATTTTTGCTAAGTGTAATAATTTTTACCTGAGAATGTTTTGCATGGAATCAAGGGGAGTTTGCGATAGCCCTTTGGTCTTTTTTTCAAATTGGAGAAGTGTTACAAGAAATTGTGTGTGTGTTGCCAACAATTCCAAAGGGGGAGATTGTTGAGCAAGGTGCAGTGACAGTATTGTCATTATTGTCAACACACTCAGATGTATAGGTTGATATAGTGGATAGTTGTTTTAATTTTGTTTAGAGTATGTACAGTGATGTTCAATGCTTATGAGGATGTTTTTGATGTCCAGATGAAGTTGTTACAGGTTGTTCGTGCAAATTTGCAAAAGTTGAAAAAATCATCAAGAAGTTGTCCAAAAATTACAAAAGTCATCACGGGTTCATTTGGATAGGATGGATCAGTTTGGAAAATGCCAACATGTCAGGAAATAGTCTAGAACAGCATTGGAGGTTTCAACATAGTTTTTGTATTGATCGGTGATGTTTCTAGTATCTTGGCGGATGATTTGACAAGTGGTTGTATAGGCCAAAAAAGGGCAGTTTTGTCATAAGCACTGCGAGCAAACCGAGAAGAATTTTATAGAAAATTTTGAACTAGAGGTGTTTGTTATCTTCAAGAACATTTTTTCAAAATTTCCACAAAAATAGATAAACGAGGCGAATGTTACAAGCGTTGCAATACTGTCACAAAAATGCTCTTTTTGGAAAAAGTGTATCAGCAGTAGTTTTTGTGGAGGTGGTACAGGAAAACCGTAAGGATTTATATAGTGATATTAGGACTGGATATATTCAGCATTACATAGATTCTACCTTTCAAATTTCAGAGAAAACAGAGTTATGAAATGAGAGTTATGATTGTTGCAAAAATGGTGCAGGTCACTTTTATGTCAATTTGTTCCGCTTGTGCAAAATCCTTCAGTTGGCCGTTTTGACCTTGTAGAGTCGCCAGAGTTTTGGTTTCAGTGTTGTTACACCTTCAAGGCATCAAATAGAGCATATTTCATTTTTTGTTTGAGGTGTCACGTGGCTTCGAAGTAAGAGAAAGAATAAGGTGTCAATTCTTTGCATGTGACGTGTTTGACGAAATGCCTTCTCAAAATAAAAAAAGGAAGTTATATTGTTTTAAGAAGCTTCATTAAAAAAAATCTTTTTAAAAATTGAAAAGGGAAAAATAATGCAAGTGTGTGCTTTTTAAGTGACAAGGGATTTTATTGAAAAGTGGGGACTTTATTTTGTGAAGAGAGAAAAGTGTGTGGAGAAAAATAAAGAGTGAAAATCCGTGATTTTTGGAGAGTGGTGAAAAACGTCACTTCAGTATTTTGGGAATAAATTTCTCATATGATATCCATTTTTGCTGAAATTTTGAGATAAGTTCATAGAAAAAGTTCTACACAATACCTAGAAAGCGTTTAGTAATTGGCAAAACGAGATAAGAGAATAATTAGTTTTTTTTGTGAGAAGAAAAGATTCAAATTCTGAGTAATGCAGAGAGAGGGATGTTATACTGGGTGAAATAGAAAGTTTTAGATTTTGAGATTGCAGACCATAGAGGGTTCTAGTGTCAGTGAATACATTCATATATGTTATTTTATTATCAATATCAAAATCAAGTGGGTGCTTGGTAGAGGTGTTGATGCTCCTTTCTGTTGGTGCAGATAAATCATGGGTTGGTGCTCCTTTCTATTGGTGCAGATAAATTAGGGGTTGGTGCTCCTTTCTATTGGTGCAAATAAATAAGGGGTTGGTGCTCCTTCCAGTGGGTGCTGGTAAATTGATTATAAATTTGGTGCTTTGTAAAGGCTGGATTTGGATGGGAGTCCAAACAGTCATTTTAGAGGATGTAGCCAAATCGGTGAACCTCGGTACATCTTGTGTTGTGTGATGTTCTCTTGTTATACTTACTTTATTTAGTTTTATGTTTTCATTGTTTTGGATTTGAGTGTTGAATATTTAAGTTTTAAAGAGTTGCACTGATTCAGCCCCCGTCTCAGTGTCATTATGAGACTAACAATTATTTCAATTTCAATCTTTGGAACTAGCGTAACTATGCCAGTGCTTGGTCATTGATCTTCAATTAAGATATAGCCAGGGTCTACCATCACATGGTCTCCAAACCAGATATCTCAGACCTAGATCTGGATGATGGTAATACTACCCATATAATCTACCACTGGAATTTCCAACCTCCTGGTCCAGCTCTCTATCCACGAGTTGCATCGACTATTCCACATCTGAAGTAAGTTCATGAGCATCCTCATGTACTAGTATGCTATCTTGGGGTGACATCCCACACCATCACCCTTTAATCTCAATAGCGTAGGACCACTGTTCTATATACGATATGGAGAACGAATAACATCGAATTACAATAGATGGCTTTGCATCTATTGTAGTTGGGCATAGTGCACGTCCTACTCTACATCGCTAAAAAAATCTAGGTATCTATTCTCAAAATAGTTTTTAGATAACTTCCTATTTCATAAAAAGTATGGGTTCCAACTCTTTAACATGTATATTAGGTATAATAAATAAAGGAGTTTTAATCAATAGTTAAAATAAAAATAACATCGAAGTGTTTAATTTTATAAACCATAGCAATAAACATTTATAGTTAGATTATAATCTTCCTTGATTAGACTAACTAAATAAAAAAATGAAGGAACCTTTGCAAGAATCTTTAATCAAGTCTTCCTGTTACATTAAAGTCATATAATCTAACCTAATACATTTTTATTCTGTTAAAGAAATATTTGTACATAGATTTTGTATCACATACAAATGTTATAACCAAATAAATAAAGCTTCGTGTTTGGAAACCATAACTCATGCAAGTGACTATACTAAATATTGTGCTTATATTTCCATATAATAAGATAAGACTATATAATATCTCCATTATATTTCTATCTATAGTTTATATGAAACAAAGATATCATTTATGAATTAAACTAACAACTTTTTTAAAGAACAATAATCATGTGCCCCAAATAATGTTGTACTAACCTACACGATGTTCCTTGGTTTCCTAGGTCAAGTTTTGTATTCTGGAATGGTTAATATATATTTTTTAACACTATAGCTAAGGTCCATTCCTTACTTCCTAAGGGTATCACACATACCTTCTTTTCATCAATCAAGTCTTTTAATGTCTTCTACCACCTTTCCAAATGATAATTACCAACTTGTTCTCAACTCTTGTGAATGTTTTACAGGAGAGCACCGACAACTATGGCAAAGTTCCCTTAACATAAATCGATTTTAATTTTCTAGAATTCCTGGTAAACATCTATCATTTTCAATGGTGTGCCTTAAGTTTGAGGGCCTAAGAGCATTGTCACTTTCCAATATTGTCACGGCTCGTATTCTAAGTTTAATTCCAACCCTTAATTTTATTTGTTTAGTCTAGTTTATGCATAGCCATATGCTTGGCTATATTACTAATAAAGTTCCCTTTTCAACTATAGAAAATCAATTTTTTTATAATATTATCTACAGCTGTGGATGTACTGGAGAAAATTCATTCCATATACAATGCATTTTTATAATAAAAATAAATGGACATTTCAGGTAAATTTAGACCTACGTAACATGTTTTCACTCTAGCATACTAGTATTACACATGCTACCCAACAATGAAACTTCAGGCCTACGAATTTACGTTGTTGCAGAGGAGCTTAATTACAAGGCACACATTAAATTGAATTTACTATTCTTATAACCACTATGAAATGTTCTTGAAAGTGAACCAAATAATATTTTCAATTCAGCATATGAATTTCTATGTCAATTTACACAAAAGGTAAATGAGTTCTTTTTTTTAATCACGACAATTATCTCTGCTTTCTTTTGATTAAAGAGACATAATTATATGGCAACTCGGTACTACCAATTCAAAACTATTAATATTTACAGCAAACATTTCGACCGTCGTATTTCTCAATTCTAGCCTACCGTGCCCAGCTCTCTAGTAAACCTAGCATTACTTCCTTGAGTCCATTGATGCTTTTTTTGAGATCCCACCTGAGCAGACAAAGACGTATATGATGGAAAATTTATATATTTGGGTCAGCTTGGCCCTCATGATAATGCAATCCTAATCAAATGCATTCACATCTGTGATAGGTAAGCATACAATTTTCTTGCTATGAGTGTTTTTTAATGTAAATTCATCACGGTCTTCTTATGCAGCTAAGTTTTGATATTGGTTTTTCTTATATATTCAAATAATCAGATAAAGCTTCCCTAATTTATTACTATTTTCCAACCAAGACTTAGCCAAACACTAGAACACCATAGATTCACACATAAATATAAAGCAAGCTTATGCATATTTGCTTTTCTTTTAAACCAAAAATCTATAGACAACATTCCATTTTAAACAAAGCAACCATACAATAATAAAAAATCACGACCTGTGCTTGGATGGTCGATTCCATAGTCCGAGTGATGATTTCTCCTGAATTGCCACCGATTTAAACAGTCTCACACACAACAACTACTGCACCTTCGAATGAATCTCTTCAACTCCCTTCTTCCTCATTTATGGAAAATTAATGTGGTTTAATTTATGACACATATACAAGTTTTTGCCAAATGGAATTGCTTATTTTGTCCACTTGGAGAATGGTGTATGAAGCTTCGTGGAAGGTTTAGTAACCTTGTCATGAATGGATGTATATTATCATTATATTTATTATTATTTTTATCATTATTATTTTATTATATATCTATATATATTATTGTTAAATTATTTTTAAACTTGTATTATATTACAAGTCACTTTTATTTAATAAATTGCTTTATTTTTATAAGTATTTCTATTTATATGTTTATCATACATAATATTATATATATATATATATATATTTATTTATTTATATTATGTTTTTTTAATTAAACATATTGTACAATCAGTAGGTAATAAATGCAAATGTAGCACACCAGTAAAATGCAATTTCAAGCAGAATGACCTACATGAGTATGTCAATAGTGGGCTTCCATGTATCCTCGGGCCAAGGTGCTCGAGGCACGACATCATATCCCACCTTACCTGATGCCCCAACTTATGTCTCTATCAAGGGTGGGTGTTCTTCTCAATTGGTGTGTCTACTTCTACCCGAAAAACCTGCACCTGCACTACAAAAAACTTGCAGCAGCATCACATTCCTCTAGAAAGAGATAATCAAATAACGAGGTTGTTACACTACTTGTCTAAGAAATATATGTATGTTGGTTGTTGCTTGGTTAAGTTTTAGACTATTTCTAGTAGCATTTTTCTCTATATGCTTGGTTTGTTGTAGCATTATGGGTCTAGATCAATGTTGGAGTAGAACTCAGTGTAGTGGTAGCCATTAGGTAACATAAAATGGGTGTTGTTTGCTTGCTTTATGACCAAATTCTTGGGTTGTTGATTTTCTTTGTTGGTGTGTTTGTATCTTGGTTCTTCGATGATCTAAGGTATAGTTTTATTTTATGTTTGAGGATAGAGGGAGCTATCTTGTATAAGGTTACCTTTAGACCTATAGCAAATAGTTGTGTCATCGAACATCATTATGTGCATTACCTTGTTACATGTTGGTCCTTGTAGAGTAGTATGTAAGATTTTATTGCATTACGTTTTATTGCATGGTGTTGGCTTGTTTTCTTTTAGTATGTGTTAGCTAGATTTTGTTTATAATTGGAGGTATTTTTTTTAATTAGGTTTTATTTATGATTGATTTTATTTAAGAAGTTAAATCTTGTTGCCTATATTATGGAAGGAATAAATGAATGCTAAGTTTTGATTAAGCAACATGATGGATAGTTGCTATTGTTAAAGCATATTAGGATGTATTTAATAATTCATAGAAGATCTATAATTATGATGATGTTATTGGCTATATGGAGATTGTTTATTTAGGAAGATATTAGATAGATTTATTTATGAAAATGTGAAATACTTGAATGCATAAAGATGTGAATATTGCTAGTTGGATTAGTATGTGTTGGAAAGAAACCAATAAATTATATGAGTATGATTATTTTATTAATTTTGATTAATTAAAGTAATGTTGTTTGGTCAATATTAGATTATGGGTAAAAGAGGATTATGTTTGGTATATAGAGTGTTTAAAGGCATTAGTTAATGTTAAATTTTATCCACAAATATTGTTAATGCAAAAGATATTTTTGGATGGAAAGAAGTATGGGATTCTCTCCTTGTTTGCATGGAAATGCTTGTTTTGCATGTTCTATTGATTAGTGCATGTTAGACTTGCATAAGCAATTCATGAGTTATCTTGATCCCTAACCTTCTTCTCAAATTTCATGGGAGATTCTCCTTTATGAAGAGGATTGTGGAAAGAAAATGATGCTAGGGACCACTTGGGTGGAATTGTATTAATGTATTTGAGGATGAAAAGAAAAGTGATGTTATTCTTTATGTCAAGTTGTTGTAAAGTTGGAAGTGAAGTAATTAGAGAAAATATGTTTTGTAATTACTCTTGTTATATTTGAAACTTGAATAAAGAATAGAAGGTTAAGTGTTATTAGTTCCTTATGTAAAGTGATTGGTATGCTTAGTTACAAGAAAATGGAAAGAATGAGTTAGAATATAATTTGTGGTTTATGGATTATAATTTTTTTAGATGATGTTTCATTCTTTCACTTTGAAAATTAAGGAAAACACTAAATGCTAGTATTATGGATAAAAATAATTAAGATCCTATTTTTAACAATGTGTTGTATTTGAGCATGTTTGTGTAACTCTTTATTTTATTTTTGGAAATATTTTACTATTTTGTTAATAATATTGATTCTTGGGATTTGAATGGGGGTTTTTGGGCATGAATTTAGAGCCATATTAGAGAAACCCTTGAGTCAAGAAGTTAATCCAATAATGGAAGGAGTTGTGGTGATATTATAACCAAGTAGTAGTGAATGGTACACCTTGAATAGTGAGGCTCAGGTGTTCCAAAGCGATGAGACTTTTAGATTTATTCACAAGACATTATATTGGTGGCACCTTAAATGGTGAGGATTAGGTGACCATGCTCATTACCAGGTGAGTGGTAATGGCCTTAGTTAGCCCATGAAGGTGTGGTAACTAAGAACTAAGACATTACATCAAAATAATTATATATAGATAGACTTATGCAGGGTTAGGGAAATTGCATCCCCCTTTAAGTGTTATGGGCCTTAAAGGATAATATTTACATCATGGTCAAGTGGTCCTATACCGGTGATGGTATAGGAAAAGTGGGGAGACCACTATTGGTATCTTTTGTAAACGATGAGGTTTAGAAAAGTAAACCCCAAAAGTACAATATGTTGACCACTCCTATGTACTTGAGTGTCATCAGTATTTACATTGAACTTAAAATATGATTTTTCCTATAATGTTAAAAACTATTATGACTTCTTTGTGAGTTGTCACTTGTGAAAAGAAAAAAATTATCTCTCCTATGGGTTGAGTTGGTGGGTTGTTACATTCATACTTTATGGTGTTAAGTTCTTCCATTGCCTAGAGTATATGATGCAGAGCCTATCTTTAGAGGTTTTTTGAAAAGAAGTTTTAAAGTAATTTTTTTATTACTCAAAATGAAATTATTTTTTCATTAAAAAATGTCTTTTTTAGTAATCCCTCTGTTTCAGAATGATGCAGGAGCCTATCTTTAGAGGGCTTTTTTAAAAGAAGTTTTAAAGTAAATTTTTTATTACTCAAAATGGAATTATTTGACGCAAAATATAATTTACCGAAAATGATAATTACTAAAAAAGGCAAATTTTTATGAAAAAATAATTTGCCAAAAATAATAATTATTTAAAAAGACATTTTTTGGTAAAAAAATAAATTGGCCGAAAATAGTAATTTTTTTTATTTTTAAGGTTTTAAGCTTTAGGGTTTTATTTTAGGGTTTCTTTTAGGGCTTCAAGTTTTAGGGTTTTCTTTTAGGGTTTCTTTGGGGATATATATTCCCTTGGTATTATATTGTAAAATGGAAAGTGAATCCAAGAATGAGAAAATAAGATATTTATTTCTATGTATTATAGTTTTTATGTGAATGAAGGTTTTTTATGATTATTTTATTTATTACAGTTTTTATGTTGGAGGGTTTTACATATTATTTTTATTTATCATAGTTTTTATGTAATGGGAAGTATTTTATTTTGACCTCTTGCAGCTGTATTTACATAATTTGGTATCAGAGCAAGTTGGATCTTGTTGGGAGGATAAAAGATAAGAGAAGAGAAGAGAAAATGAGGAGAGCAAAGAGGCTCCAAAAAAAAAATTGCCACTATGTGCAGTGGTTGCAGAAGGTTTATAAAACCTTGGAGACAGAAATTGGCACTCTGTGTAAGTGCTTGTAGGAGGTTTTTTTATGTAAAATCCTCAGAGAAAGAGATTGGCACTTTGTGTAGTGTTTGCAGAAGGTTTGTAAAACCTTAGAGAAAGAAATTGACACTCTATGTAAGTGCTTGCAGGAGGTTTTTTTATATAAAACCTTAGAAGGAGGAATTGGCACTTTGTGTAGTGCTTGTAGAAGGTTTGTAAAACCTTAAAGAAATAAATTGGCACTCTATGTAGTGCTTGCAAGAGTTTTTTTTCATTAAAAACCTCAGAGGGAAGAATTGGCACTTTGTGTAGTGCTTGCAAGAGGTTTTCTATTTTAAAACCTCGAAGGAATAAATTGGCACTATGTGTAGTGCTTGTAGGAGGTTTGAGATATAAAACCTCAAAAGGAGATTGGTACTTTGAGGAGTACTTGCAGATGTGTGGCACTCTATGGAGAGTGATTATGAGTTTGATCGGAGGAACTCGCAAGAGCAGAGTTCTTTTCAACCAAAGGAGAATGATGCAAGAGTCTATCTTTAGAGGGTTTTTTTAAAAGAAGTTTTAAAGTAATTTTTTTATTACTCAAAATGGAATTATTTGATGCAAAATATAATTTTCCGAAAATGGTAATTATTAAAAAAGGCAATTTTTTATAAAAAAATAAATTTATCTAAAATAGTATGACTTAAAAAGGCATTTTTTTGTGGAAAAATCAATTTGCCAAAAATAGCATTTTTATTTTTTATTTTTAGGGTTTTAAGCTAGGGTTTTCTTTTAGGGTTTCTTTTAGGGCTTCAAGTTTTAAGGTTTATTTGGGGATATATATTCCCTTGGTATTACATTGTAAAAGAGAAAGTGAATCCAGGAATGAGAAAATAAGATATTTATTGGTTTATTTCCATGTATTATAGTTTTTATGTGAATGGAGGTTTTTTATGATTATTTTCATTTATTGCAGTTTTTATGTGAATGGAGATTTTTTATGATTATTTTCATTTATTGCAGTTTTTATGTTGGAGGGTTTTACATATTATTTTCATTTATCGTAGTTTTTATGTAATGGGAGGTATTATATTTTGACCTCTTGCAGCTAGATTCACATCAATATATCTATTAGATGGGCTAGTTTCTTATCAATTACCATATTTTTGACTATGTTCTCCATAAAATTATTTGAAAACATCCACTTTTCCTTATCTTCATCCTTCTTTGGTGTAAATTTCTTGACTACTTTTACCAACATGTTGTCCCAAATTCTTCTTTCCATCAAATCTCTCCTCCTCCATGTGGATGCAAAAACAATGGGCTGTGAACACCTTGTAATCCTCCCTTTGCCAATGGAAGAGTACTTTTTCAAAGTCCTCATCCTGTGTATAATAATTAAGTTCCAACACACCTCATTCATTGGGTTCATAGCCACTTTCCTCATCTGATGATGAACTTCTTGACTCATCAGATGTTATAATATCTTGACTTATAGATTGATTTTTTCAAATTTATCATATTTTTGTTGGCCTTTCTTGAATGTGAAGCACTCCTTTTCCTAGTTGTGATTCACTTTAGCCATATTTATCCATCCATATCCTAGGAATGCATTGTATGTTGGTTTTTTGTAATTTTATTACCACAAAGTCCATGATGAAATCCTGGTAAGCTATATTTACTTTTTTTTTTGTTAGTACACCTTTCTTCTCTATGCCATACTAGTCCACACCACACAACCAAAATTTTATAGAACATAAGAATGGTGCTCCATTTTCTTTCCATATCTTTTTTGGCATGATGTTTATACTAGAACCTTCATCTACAATAACCTGCATTAATTTGTGATCCAAAAAACCCATGTGGATGACTCATGAGGGATACCGTAGTGGTAAGTTCTTGGGTTTTCATCTAGGAGACCCAATTTTAAACCTCGATAAGAGGGGATAGGGACCCCCATAAAAATATATGTAAACTTAAAATTTCCCTCGATAGGGATACCACAATGGTAAAAGAGATTGTGCTCTCCTAGTGGAGACCTAAGTCCAGTTCATGGTGAGGGTGGCCCCCGATGTGCCCCCAAATTTTCAACCTTTAAAAAACTCCATGTGGATCAAGGATAATTTTTTGCCTGCTTTAATCATCAACATCATAGGATCGATGTATTGATCCTTCTTAATCACTTTTGCCTCTTTCTTTCTTGGCTCTACTCTCATATTTGCACATGCAATTTATCCTACCTTCACATACAACTCTAAAAATGCCAAGTAAATTGGATACCTTCACTTTAACTATGAGTATTAGTACTTACATCACTAACTAATCCATTGATGATTGCTTTCTTGGAACTTCTATTGGTTTCTTTAACATCTATTCTTGGAGTAGTCTATCTTGTTTTATTTTCTCCATCTATTCTTCTAACATATCATGTGTTGCTTACCACCACTTATCCTTGGTAGGATTTGGGTACTTGTCAATCTTCTTTGCTTGATCTCTTGTTACCACCAATACATGCTTCTCCTTCTCCTTATCTTGCTATTTTATTAGAGGTTCACTAATGTCAATCAAATTGACATTATGAGTTTCATTAGAACTCACTTTATTTGGGCAATTAACCTCCTTATTATTGCTCAGGTTGCACCATCTACACATGTGTATTATGTTAATTTTTTGCACATCATGCTTGTGGGTTTGGACATTTTTGTAAAATTCTCCCACTCTTAGCAATTCCTACACTAGATGATTGGTCTTCCATCTAAATCATACTATAATTGACTCTATCCTCCTTGTCTATTATGTTGTTGGTATTTTCTTCCTCCATCGTGATAATTTCTACAACCATCACTTGTCACTCCTTGTCCATTATTTTAGGTATTTACCTTTTCTTCTTCTTCCTTCTATGTTGTCATGGTTTGATACCGTACAATTTTCAAATTGAATGGACATTCTTTGATAGTATTTCCTACACATAACATATATCACAATATGTGTTTTTCCAACAACTTATGTTTGTGTGCCCTTTTGCTTTATAATCTGAGCATCATACACATTTATTCACTTTTTTCTTTTCACCTTTCACCTCATTAATCATACTTTTAGAATACTTTTCATCGATTGAATTGTGACATACAATTCTTCTTTGTCACTATTAGAATCATCACTTGTAAAGTGACTTAGACTAACTACCGTGTGTTTGGCATCACTCTCAAAATTACTTTCCCTCTCATAGGCTTTGTCATATGTGGAATATGGTATGATCTTAATTTTATTCTTGTATCATAACAATAACCCATCAATAAACCATCTCTTTATCATTTCATCTACTGACTGCAAAACCATCTTAGTAGTGAGCTATTTCAATCATCGATTATAGAACTTTTTATCCTTGTTATTTTTCTATTTAGTGGAGTATATTTCTATTATAATATTTATGCCATCACTCAAAGGTCTAAAATCCTTCTTAAATTCATCTTCTAAATTTTCCCATGTTGTTAAAGATCTTATCTCTTCTCCTTTAAAATGCCAATCAATTACAATCCCTCATAATGTTACCAAAAATAGTTGTAGCTATGCATCAAGATCCCTAACTTCATTGGCCTTTCAAATTTTTGGACATGTTCCAATATGTTGAATAGGATCTTCCTTCCCTTTTATAGAATATGGGCATTTTTGCTTCCTTTCCTGATTTACAATATTTGCCATTGGTGGTTGTTTTCATCCTAATTTATTTTTACTTAATGATTAATTAGACAACACTTCTCTGTATGGTTCTATCCTTAGTAGGTCTCCCCTCAGTAGTTCCTTGAGTCTTGGTGCTTCTTCACCTTATGTGTTTTCCCTCAAATGACCTTTGACTAAACTCTCATCCATATTTACTTTATCACCTTCTTCATGAATATATTATTGTTGGATCTGACCAGGAAATTATGTGTGGTTGCTTTGGTGCCTAACTCTTATCGTTCACACCCCTTGGAAAACTTCACCTTGCTTGCTCTGTCATCCACATCCACTTGTCGACTCTCTATGCACACTCTAAATTGATGTCTTAACTTACATGAATGTTTTATTTTATTGTTTGATGCAAATCACCTTGCATCTCATCTTCTATTGTTAATAACAATGTCTACTACTTTTTACTCTTGTTACTATATATATCCTCCTCTTGAGGATTTCAAACATTCTCAACCTTAGGTTCAAGTTTTTTCCTTGAATAGAGTCCATGGTTAGAAATTCTTACACTTCTAATAGGCTGTCCTAAAACTTTCCATAGTTTATTTTTCTATGTCCATGCAACAAAGTATTTCTCATCCACTTCATCAATATTCACATGTACAAAATGTGACACAAATAAAATAAATAACCCATACTTTTATTAGGCAATGACATCAAATGTATCACAATGGTGAGGTTTCCAAAAAATGAGATAGTGATAAAATTTAAGAACTAACACATCTAAAATCAATAACTTTAGGATAATTCATCATCATAATCTTTGAGAATAATGTACACATGATTGTAGGTTAGACTTGGATTTGAGTCAAAATGATGACACTTCTAAATGATATCAACTAGACAACATCCCTATACATAGTATCCTATAGATAGCACTAGCTAGATGAAATCCACTATACAATGCTGGAAGTCAAATCAACATGATGGCATGATGACACCCTCTAGACAACATCCTCTACACAACACTGGTAGTCAAGTTAGCATGATGACATGATGGTACCCACCTAGTAGCATGATTGCATGGCTTAAGATAGCAACTCTCCTAGATAATTGCTTACTCCAACAAGATGAAAAATATCATTAGTAATATTCATTGATGTTGTTTTATGATGTCTACACTTCTCAACCATGAATTTCAACTAACCGATCTAGCTTTGTCTTCTAACCTACAACCAATTGTTCTCACAACATAAGTATGGTAATCTAGTAAAACACATAGACATCAACACATAATTTAAGAATATTATTGTATTGATTGATTTGCCAAAATGGCATACAAATTATGACATTCAGACTTGCAATATGCCTTGTCAATGGCAATGGCTCTCACAACATACAAATATGCTTCTCTGCACATACATATACATAATATAGCCTAATGTATTACACACACATGGTTATCAAATCAATGAAGGGGGATCTACTTATAGTGCAATCCTAGCTATTGGTAGCAATGGTTTCTAGGACACCTTGCACATAAGTAACTTTCCCTCTTCCTTTTTACTTAGGGCATGACACCCTTTTACAATATATCAAATATTTGGGAGCTAAATCATGACGAATATGACATTTACATTATATTTCATTACATTATTTTTTTGTGTGGAAAACATCCCAGAAGGGATGCCACTTTCGGGTAAGACCCAAGGAGGCAGGGGTATCCATTCCACCAAAATCGCCCAGGGCTCGA
The DNA here is from genome assembly GCA_028583015.1 of Wollemia nobilis. Classification (NCBI taxonomy): domain Eukaryota; kingdom Viridiplantae; phylum Streptophyta; class Pinopsida; order Araucariales; family Araucariaceae; genus Wollemia; species Wollemia nobilis. The sequence continues at coordinate 5,178,024 of JAQPPZ010001870.1, forward strand.
ACTTGGCCTACCACCTTTGACATACTCAAGGAGCAAACAAACACACAATAAGATTAAAATAAATAAATAAATAAAAATAATAAAATAAAATAAAAAACATGCTCCTTGAGTGTGTCAAAAAGATAAAGCACAACCAAACACACACACAATAAGATAAAAAAAAAACCACAACATGAACCACATAGAAAAAACACAAGAACAACAAAACAAAACACAAACATGACAAAAACAACAGAACACTACAAAGACATAACCAACAAAAACATGAAAAACAAAAACAACCAAAACCTAAAAAATTAAAAAATAAAAATAAAAAAACAACCAACAACAAACAATAAACAAAAACAAAAAACATAGAAAACACTCACACACAAAAACATGAATTAACACAAACATACATAAACACAAGAACAAGAACAATAACAAAAAACACAAAAAAAAACACAAAACAAAAAAAACACAAGAACAACAAAAAACAACACAAAGAACACAAAAACAAAACAAAACAAAAAAACACACACCTCAAAAAACTAAACAAAAAACAAAAAGAAAAAAGAAAAAAAATTGAACATAACAATGACCTTTCTAGACCAAAAGACTTTTAAGGCAAGAATCAATAGAGGAAACAAAAGAAAGAATAGTTTGAGCTAGGGAACTAAAATACCCTGACCGAACCAAAGAGAAGCAAAAATAAAGCAAGAAGAAACTAGGTACCTTCAGAACTAGAGCCATCCAAAGAAATGATAGAAAGAAGAGCTTCCCTTATTTGTGAAGCCCACCATCTAGGAGGGTGGCCATAACAAGTAAGATCACCTTTGTCCAAAGCCCAATTAGCTAAAGCATCAACAATCTTGTTTTGATCTCTGACCACATGATTGTAATCAACTTTCAAAAATCCCATCTGGATTAATTGAATCTTCTCAATAATTCTTTTTATTCTCCAATCAACCTTATGATTCTTAGGAGTCTTCAAAATATTAATCATGAGTTGAGAGTCAAACTCAACTAACACCTTTTCCCATCCAACCTTAGTAGCCTCTTGAAGGCCTCTGAGGATACCATACCCCTCAACAAGGTTATTGGAAAGAATACCCAAATTCTCAAGCAAAAGTAAAAACCAGGGAGCCATCTGAAAGTCTACCAATTCCTCCCGCACTAGCTTTTCCAGGGTTCCCTCTAGAGGCTCCATCAGTATTGAATTTTCCAAAATCCTTAGGAGGAGGTTGCCAATTTCTTGTCCTATCCATCTTACAAATACTCACATTCCCTTTAAGTTGGTTGCCCTTAGAAGATTTAATCTTCAATATTTGCATCACTTGATCCCATATTTGGTGGGAGTTTTGGGGGTGATTAAGGAGTTGATGGACTGATTCAACTAAGTTGGCTATGGTATTTTGCCAAATATAGTGAATATCCTTCCTATCTTGATTAAAAATTTGGTTGTTCCTTTCATTCCAGATATTCCAAAGAAGAATGGTAGAACCCATCCAAACTAACTGCCTAATAAAGTGATCAACACCCTCTTGTTTAGGCCAATCCCTCCAAAGTTGTTCAAAAGTAAAAAAATTGGACCATTGTAAGCCAAGTAAAGTGGCCATTCTCCTCCATAGCTCAGAGGCTAAAGTACACTCAATAAAAATATGGCTGAGAGTTTCTACATTCTCTCCACACATTTCACATCTAAAAGGGCCATGAAAACCACGCTTCATAAGTTGCTCACCAGTAAGCACCCTACGATGCAATAAAAGCCAAGTAAAGAACCTCACCTTAGGCCAGAGATTTTGAGCCCACAACTGAGAAAATATGTCAGAAGATTGGTTGGGATTATTATGGCATAAGGTCAAATAACCTTGAGCAACTGAATACTCACCCTTAGTAGTGTTGTTCCATCCAAAACAATCTTTTTCATGGGACCAAGAGAGAGATCTCATATGAAGGATGCCTTGGATATCTTGTCTTTGCCTTTCTAGGATTTGAATAGGCCAGTCCTCAATAGGGATCCAATATCTACCAACCTTTGAATTACCAATATGGTACCGACAATAATTAGCCACCTTTATCCAGTTAGCTCGGTGAAGCTCCTCCATCCAAGGCCTCCAATCGGGAAACTGAGTTATCAAAGGCTTGTGACCATCCCAAGAATCTATCCAAAAATTTACCTGTTGACCATTATGAATGATCCAAAATAAATTTTTCTTTATCAAATCCTCACCAATCTTAAGAACTGGTAAAATGGGAGAACCTTTGGTAGGAAGTTGATAGCGAACAAGGTCTTCAGGACTTTTGTTCTCAACATATTTAGCATGAAGATTATTGGCCCAAAGAGCATTGGGGTTATGCAACATCCTCCAATATAATTTAGCAGCTAAAGCTTTGTTGTTATTAATAGAAGACCAGAATCCTAACCCCCTTCATTCTTAGGAAGACATAAAGTGTCCCATTTCACCAAGGCCCATTTTCTTTTCTCCTTAGTACCACTCCAGAGGAATCGATGACTGATTTGATCCAGTTCTCGAAGAACAACCTTTGGGATATTCAACATGGAAGAAACATAAATAGGAATAGCTTGAAGGACTGATTTTACCAAGGTGATTCTACCCCTAGAAGAAAGCCACATGTTGGTCCACTTTCCAATTTTCTTCTTGACTTTGTCCAACAACCAATTCCAATATTTTTTTTTGCCTTTGAATATTGATGGGAATACCTAAATAAGTGATTGGAAGGGAGGTCTTATTATATCTTAATTTATCCAAGACCATGGATTCCTGTCTGGCAGAGTAGTGAAAGAAAATAACTTTAGATTTGTCTTCATTGATCAACTGCCCAGTAGCCTTAGAAAAATAGCTAATGATTTGCTTAATATTAGAAGCTTCCTTAACTGTAGCTTTACCTAAAAGAGTAGAGTCATCAAAAAATTGAAGATGAGAGATAGGTCTAGCTCCATGAGCAATGGTAACTCCCTCAAGGGTTTTGTTTTCCCTCTTTTTGGTTATAGTCCTACCCAAGCATTCAACAAGAATGATGAATAAATAAGGGGATAGCGGGTCACCTTGCCTAATACCTCTGGAAGCTGGGAATGACTGAGAAGGCCTACCATTGATAAGAACTAAGTAGGAAACTGAAGAGATACATCCCATAATCCAATCCATCCAATCCTTAGAGAAACCAAATTGCCTCAAAACTTTGATAAGGAAGTGCCAATCCACTCTGTCATAAGCTTTGGATAAGTCTAACCGAATGAACATGGAAGGAGATTTTTGCATATCCATGGAATGGATGGCTTCCTGAGCAAGAACTATCTCATCTACTATTTGATGCCCTTCCACATAACCCCCTTGTTCAAGGGAAATAATCTTATGCAAAAGAGGCTTCAACCTTTCTCGCCATGATCTTAGTAATGATTTTGAGAAGAACATTACATAAAGCAATAGGTCTAAAAGCTGAGATATGATCAACCTCTTGAGCTTTTGGAACAAGAGTAATATAAGTTTTATTGATAACCTTCAAAATTTCTTTGGCTTTCCTAGCTTCTTCCACCACCTCTAATAAATCAGCATGAAGGATATCCCATAACTCTTGGTAGAACTCAATGGGAAAACCATCAAGACCTGGGGTTTTCCCTTTTTGCATTTTAAAAACTACCTGTTGAAGCTCATTGATAGTAATAGGAGTAGTCAAAATAGAGTTCTCCTCAGAAGTGATAAGAGAAGGGATTGCTTGAAGAACATTTTGTTGAGAAGCTGAGTCAAGAGGAGTAGCAACAAAAATATTGGAAAAGTAATCGACAACAATAGAGTTCATGCCATCCCAAGTATAGACAACATCTCCAGAATCTGATTTTAGGGAAGAAATAAAGTTGTGAGATCTTCGAGCTAGAAGAGATTTGTGGAAGAAATTTGTGTTTCGATCTCCTTCTTTGAGCCATTGAATTCTAGATTTTTGCTTCCATAAGAGTTCTCTCTTTTTCCCATTCCTCTAACTGAGTTGTGAGTTTAATTTCATCTACACTTCTATTCTCTATGAGGCCATCTAAACGGATTTTCTTATTCAAATTTTCAAGTTGAGCAATAACTTCATGTTTTTTTTATGAACATCCCCAAACTCCTTCCAGTTCCAAGTCTTGATTTTGGATTTAATGTATTGCAGTATTTTGGAAAAATAGAACATCTTAGTCCCATACCTAGGCTTACCTTCCTTCCACCATTGTTGCACATGAGGTCTAAAGGAACTGTCTCTAAGCCACATTAATTGAAAATGAAAAGGAGAGAAACTCACATTGGTTTTCCACATTTCCACCATGACTAGCCAGTGATCCGAACCAGCATTGTTAAGAGTCTTCACTTTAGGAATGTGACCATGGATTAAGAAATTTTCAGAGAGCAAAAACCTATCCAATCTCTCCATTATACAAGCTAAGCCTTGCCTTCTGTTAGACCAAGTCATAAGGCCATTATCTGGTTGGATGTCCACAAGATGGAGGTTTGCAATATATTCGCTCATGAGGTCAGTGCTTTTGTCCAAATTTCTATTTCCCCCATTTTCTCATCCAGAGAGAGGATGGTATTGAAATCTCCTCCGATCAAGATCCAAGCTTCAGGAAAATGAGAGATAATATGAGTTATATCCTTCCACTATCTTCTTTTTTCCTCCAAAGAAGTTGGAGCATAAATAGTAATGTAGAGCATAAGTTGGTTGGAATGTCTACTTTGAATAGCTATAGCCAAAAGACCCCAAATGCCAACCATATGGTGAATAACTACCTCTTTTGGGTCCCAAAGACAAGCAATGCCACCAGAAGTCCCTTGGGAACTGAGGGAAACCACTTTTCCAGTTGGCCAAATTTTACTAGCAATTGAGTCCATATCCTCCATTGACATCTTCGTTTCTTGAAGGAAAACAAGATGTGGATGATTTATCTGAATCATTCTTCTAATTTCATTTTGTTTTGAAAGACTCCCTTTGAGTCCTCTAATATTCCAAGTGATGATCTTCATTAATACCAGGGCTAAAAAAGTTGGGAAGGGCATTAATCTTACCTTCCTCTACAAGCTTTTCACCTTCTTTTACCATATGATATTGATTGGTCTTGCGACCTACCTTTTGATTAGAATCCATCTTCAGTTTTTTTCCCTATTTCTTGACTTACTCCAATTGAATCTGAGATGGCTTCTAACCTTGAAGAATGCTCGTACACAACCAAAATTTTACTAGAGGGTTCAACAGAGTCTATATTGGGACCTGTATTATTTGAAGTTTTGACATTTAAAAGATTGTTTTTCTTGTGTAAATTTTCTTCCTTTTTTTCCTGTTGAAAACCTTTGATTTGTTGGTTTGTCTCTGAGTTCTTCCCTTCATCTTTAAATTGTGTTTCTAAGATTTTTGTTTCCATTATTTCCTCTTCCTCACTTGGGACATCATTTGTGGAAAGGATTTCAAACATATTAGCAGATGACTTTGATTGATCCTTCATAACTGGTTTTTTCTAAGTGTTCTTCTTCTTAGGCATTTGGAAACCTACTGAGTTTATATCTTCTTTCTTTTGATCAAGAATTTTATTTGGGCAAGCACTAGCCAAATGACCATATTCATGGCAAATTCTACAACGAAAAGGAATGTTCTCATAGTCCACTACTTGCTCCCAAGTGTCTTCCCCAAATTGTAATGTGATATTTTTAGGTAGGGGTTTGTCAAAATCCATTAAAACACAAATTCGAGCATAAATAATATGTTCAAAATTTTGAGTACAATCAGCAGTCATCATAAAAGTTCCTAAAGAGTTTCCAATTGAAGAAAAAATAGTAGGATTCCAAAATTCAATAGGGAGGCCAAAGAGTCTAACCCACACGGGAGCTGTAGAAGGCATCTCTTCTTCGGCTTTAAATTTAGTATGCCAGGGCTTCATGAAAAGCCCTGCCCTTCCAAAAAACCAGGGACCCCCTTGAAAATTTTTCTCTCTATCTTCATTATTAGCAAATAAAACAAGAAAATAACCATTTGGATAAATAGAGATTTGTAACTCACCTTTAGTTTTCTAGATTTTTGCAGCCCAGACTTTGAAAGTAGATAGGCTCGGACGAAAACCCACGAACCGACAAATTAGTCCTCTTTTTTCCAGATCTTCAATGCCAGTCCGAATGTTACCCATATCAAGCTTAACAATAGGAGTTCCATCAGCTGCTTTAAGACATCCTGACTCCATTTTCCTGGGATCAATATTAGGCATTCTTAGAGGTTTATGGGAAGCCCTAAGATTAATATTAGCATTGGGCTGAGGCTGTCCACCACGGAGGGCATCCCTAAAATTCATTTTGGGGCTGAGTCTTCAAAATTCTTACCCTTGATAGGGGTTTTCATAGTAGATTTATTTTGTGGGTGCACCTTAGCACCAGATTCACTTGAGATCTGAGCCATTTTTTGATCAGATTCTTGAAACTTATTTCGTGATCTCTTTAATCCTTGCCCTAGACGTCGTGGAAAGGTATGGTTTTCACTTTTATTTTGTGCAGCAAATTGGAAGTCGTTGTCACTCAAGTTCACAACATGATCTATTGAAAGATAGATTTCTAACCCATCTTGGATCCCCTACAACATATCCTACTAAAATATTGAGTATAAACCACAAATATATTGGTCTCTAGGGCCCGAAGGCCCTAAAAACCAACCTCTGGAGCTGCTTGCACTCAACCCAGATGAAACCCTCGCACAACTGCTTGCCAAAAATCTTGTTCACACATAGGGATGTGCTAGGATATGTGTTGCTCCAAATGATCTAAAAATTGGTGGAGACGTTCTAGGGTTTTTCAGGCATCTACCCTCAAAATTTTAGCTCAATCCGAGTCCGGATGAGTGAAATATGGCCAAAACAAGTTTGATAGTTTGGGCAGTCCTATGAAAAATGTCCCTCCTCAATCAGCTCTCCCTGGATATTTTCATCCCATTACCTAGCTCAATTTATGGCCCAAAGAGATTGTTCATTCTCTCCTAAAATACATTAAAACCTTTTTCCACTTTCCTATTGCTAAAAATCGATGAATCACATGTTCAATTCTTTAAGAAGGGTTTCACTGTCACATCTTGAATCTTCGAAGTTCGTGCAAAATCCCAAGGAAATACTACAACATGTATACCAAGCTTAAATTTTGATGTTACTCTATTTTTCACTGATCTCATTAATATTCTCTATTGCGCCAATGATATTCCTTTTCATTACATTACATCTAATTGACATTTCATTTAATTTTATTACATTACATTGCATTTCATTACATTACATCTCATTAACATTTCATTTCATTTCATTTCATTACATTATATTGCATTTCATTCCATTTGGAACAAACTTAGTGCAATAACTACAAACACTATCAATTATTTTTCTACTTATGTCTAAAAGTAATACCTATAATATTTTTCTTGGAAAATATTAAAAGTATATGTTAATATTTTAATGGTCGAATGCAAGGTGTATTAGTGTAACAAGGGGAAACAATAAAATCTCTTGGATTGTAGCAATCCTAGCCTATCCTTGACTACCAATGAGAGCACACATCCATGTATTTCATCGAGAGTCTTCTCAAATTTGAGGGCAAAATGATAATATTTGTGGTAGTGGATCATTTTTCTAAGAACACTCATTTCGATGCATTACAACATCCTTATTTAGAAAGTAAAATGGACAAGATATTGCTTGATTTTTAAAATTACATGGTATGCTCAAGTCCATTGTTAGTGATCATGACCATATATTCACCAATAACTTTTTAAATGAAATTCTTCATCTTGGTGGTACTAATTTGAGTATGTTCTCTTCTTATCACCCTCAGTTAGATGGTTAAACAAATATTATTAATAAATATTTGGGTACGTACCTCCATTGTTTTGATCAAGACAAGAAGTATCATTGGTTTCATTGGATCTCATTAGCTGAATGGTGGGATAATACTTCTTACCATTTTCCCTCAAGATGTTCCCATTTGAAGCATGTATGGTAAAAAATATCTATCGTTGGCAAACTATGTTCGAGGATCTCCAAGGTTGCCTAGGAAGATTGTTTGTTATAACAACAATGACTTATGCTTCAGAATTCTTAAAGATAATTTGATCGAAGCATAGAACTAAATGAAGTATCAGTAGGATTTTCACCATTTGAACGATAATTTAACATAGGGAATATGGTATTTTTGTACCTCCATCCCTATAAGCAATTTTTCTTGAAGTCCAAGTCCAGTCATAAGTTGGTTCCTAGATTATTATAGGTCCTACAAGGTGGTTCATTGCATTGGTGAAGTGATATATTTATTGGATCTTCCATTGTATTCCTATATACATCCTATATTTCATGTATCTTTTCTTAAAATTTGTTAGAAGGTGTTGTTCCAAATGGATATTCTAGTACTTCGTAAAGAAATATAAATCACTCTCCATTTAGAAGTAGTATTGTAGTCTAGATTTTTCTTTCTATGGTCTTGATATATTTAGGAGTTTCTCAAGTGGTAGGACCTTCTAGAAGAATATGCTATGTGGAACCTTGAGATAAATTTCTAGTCTTTATTAGAATTGAGGATAAAGTATTATGAGGGGGAGCCATGTAATGGCTCCAATATAGCCATGTTAGCAATCTTCATATTCGTTAGCTCGGGCCCTAAGTTTAGATAGTTGATCCTTAAGCATTAGGGTTAGGGTTAATTTTGATTTAGTCTATAAATAGGAAGTGTTATATGGTAGTTGGAATCATATTTTATATTCAAATAATAGTTGCCTCTATTGAACATATGAGACTTTTCCCTCTCTAAGTGGATATGAGACTTCTCCCTTTCTAAGTGGCTAAGGATTTGATTTGAATCTAGAATCTGATTATTGCATATTTGATTTTCTAGCAATTTGATCTAAATTATTGTTATCATTGAACATTTTTTGTCGCACATTATTGGATTGCTACTGCTATTGCTAAATTTATTAAAAAAAATTCATTACAGATAAAATGATGAACCAAAAGAAAAGTATCATCAATAAACTTGAGATGAGATTCAAAGGAACCTTTTTTTGCAACCTAAATTCCTTTTATATTTACTTTGAAGAAAACTCTCCCTAATACCTCCATAGAAATAATAAATAGATGAGGCGATAGTGTGTCACCTTGGAGAGACCATGGTATGATTCAAAGTATCTAGCAAGAGTTCCATTGATCAAAATATAATATTTTGAAGTGCTATAACAACATCTAATCCATTCACAACAATAAATTACTCTAACAAATCTAAAATATTTTAAAATAAATTGCATAAAATCCATTGAGGCTAGGTGCCTTGTTAGAGTGGAAAGAGAAAATTACCTCCTATAACTCCTCCACGAAGATATTCTATTTGAATATGTGATATTAAGCTTCACTTGGGTCCATGTGACTTTTATATTATATTTATTATATAATCCTTTGGGACTTTGTACACCTTGTATAGGTAGGTTTATTGTAATATATAATAATAAAGTTTAAGGTCTATTCTTTAAACTTGACCTAAGGTCACATGTAATTTTATTTATACCCCTTGATACCAATTACTTATCTTTACTAATTGGAGTGTTATTATTTCTTTTAGTGAGCTTATTTTGGTGTCTACAAACATCCTTCATGTTCGTTATGAAATTTCTATGAGTTGTTCCTTTTCTTTTTGGTAATGTAATCGTTTTGTTAGTTTCTAGAAAGTATTGATAAATCCAATATGGTTGGTGGGTGTGAATATCCATTATTTGACTATAATATTTTGATGATTTATCTTCTATGGTAGTTTCAAAAGTAGTGTGGTTTTTAGAATTAGTCTATGGAATTTTTGTGTGTTGTTAACAAATTTTTAGGGTTCTATGCCAAAATCCTAGGTGGATTTAGATCACAAGGATCTCCCTACGTTACAATAGATTCATTGCTCTATGAGATATATTCATCAATAATTTCCTCTCTTCTTTCTTGACATTCAATATGATTTATTACTTTTTTACTAGATGGATGCCCTAGCTATTGGATTGAATTTTTTGAAGATGTTTGAAACCTTCACTTTTCTTTATGGTTTTTTTAAAAACTTTATTTTCTTTTCTACTTTTAATTCTTGGGTGTCAATGTAACACAATTGACAATATAGTGTAGACACCTAAAATACATCATGTTTAGGAGACTACTCATATGGGCACCTTTACAAACCATATGAATGATCTTAGACCTTTCCAAGTCTAAGCAGTGATTCTAATCACTCATTTAGGTAGCCTAGGCTTATTTAGCCTTAGCCACTGATGACATCAACAACTAAGATCTTAGCCACGATTGACAACTGTGGCTAGGATCCTAGCCACACTGAGCAACAACGGCTAGCCCTATAACAAACTTGGGCTACCAGATCCAAGCAAAATCAGTTGAAATAGCCATCTTGCAATGGTTCTCAAGTGGTTTTGGGTAAGCAAGCTTCCAGAGGATTCCTCCCAACCACCCAGGCCAACAACTTCTTGATCTTGGCTTCCTTGAGAAGCCAATATTGGGATTTGAGGAGTCTATTTATAGACCCCCCAAAGAGGTAATTAAGATCTCAAATTCATTGTAGCGAAGCTCTACCGATTTGACGACTGATTTCACAACCCTTGAGGAGTAGTGAGGTGCTACCAAATTGGATAATGTCATTTGTTATTATACCAATGGAGTTTCAATTAGCTTAAGGAGCAAGCTTACCAATTTGCATCAATACACCACAAATTCACACAAATTCGACTAAAAATTAGTGTTGATACACCTAGGCGACCCTTGACCATCAATTCAATGAGAGAATTGAGCATCTACAACCCCGATTTCAAGAGAAAGGATACCTTTCCTGTGGTTGATGTTGTTAACAGTGGCCCATAGTCTTAGTTGCGACTGTCAACAATGACTAGGGTTTTATGAGCTTAATCCTCTATTTTAGCCATAGTTTATCTTTATTAGTATGCATTTAAATTAATTAGGCATAGATTAACCAGTTTACATGCATTTTCATGGTTAATTAGTAAATTAATTGGCATATTTGCTCACATTAGTGTATTTGAAGCTTTCCTTTACATGCTTTATACATTAGTTTCCTTTATGCTCAATATACAACATTACATGCATTTCTAGATTCCTTTACATGATTTAAGCCATGCTTCATGCTTTAACATCAGTTTCTTAAGTATCTTTATGCATCTTTACATAGATTCATGCTTTCTTTAAGTATTTGCTTTATTTCTTGCATCTTCTTGGAAATTAGCCTCATCATGAGAGGATTCATGTGCTTTGTTGTTTCCTTGCACACAGGTAACAAATATCTCAAACAACAAATCATCTCTCAATATTATCCCTCTTGACATTGGATAAGGAGGTATCCTAATAATCCCTCAAGCAAAGTTTGAAGACCTTAAGTTTCTATTGAAGGCATCTAACATATGAGTTATGGATTGTAATATGTATCATAATGGTAAAATCCCTAAGAGGGATGTTCTTGTAACCTTGTTGTAAAGAGATTCAATATCATCAATAAATATGGGAACCATTCCTTTATTTTCCTTCTTTGCACTTGGATATTTGATCATCATATCATTTTGATAGCATATTATCTAGTTGTTGGAATTTTAAAGCCTCTTTCATAAAGTCTATATGAATTTTGAAGGATAAAATAATAAATTGAATATTTTTTAGCAACCCTAGATGCTAAGGGAGTTATGGGTAGACTTTCATGTATCACAAATACTCTAAATTGCTTGATAAAGCTATTAAAATGGTTTATTTTTTTTGCTATATTAGCAATAGAGGATAACTTGATATTGTGATGGATTTATTCCTTTCTCATAGAGGAGCTATAATAGTTTGAGAAAAGGAAGAGAATGTGCTATTCAAATATCAAAATTTAAATTCAAATTTGGGTGCTTTCCCTCGTACAAAATGAATATCCTTTATTTAAAAAGGGGGACATGAATTGTGCCCTTATTCAAGGAGAAGAGATACCTTGACACATGTAAATCACATGGTAAGACAACCAATTGAAAGAGGAAAAAAATATTCTATGTAGAATTTTGAGGGTTTGACCCTCTATTATCCATTTTGCTTTATGGCACTAAGCAATGAAGGAATTTTATATAGACATTCAAATTTCAAGTCTAGTATGAGTGGATGGTGGACTAAGTTAAACAAGATCATAAATTGGCATAGGTAGTAGAAAAATCCATGTTTGAAATATGCAAGCACATAATTGTTTTGTTTATTTTTTATCATTATAGGTGACTCGAAAGACATCTTCCATGGAGGAATTGGTAGTTTGATCATTGTGATGGCCTTTTCTTAATTGGTTATGCAATTATCACTAAGCCTCAAGTATTTGAATCATCGTAAGTTTGAAACTCCTAAATTTATGTTTTCCTTTTTTTCCTCATATTGGAAAGAGTCAATGTTGTTGGTGGGCAAAATGTACTTCCACCTAAAAGGATAATGTTGATACCATAACTAGTACAAGGTACCTATGATAGACCCAAGTTTGAATCCCCTTTTGGTATCTTCAAATAAATACAAAGGGGTTATGGCTGATGTAGTCATATTTTATGCCACCCATCAATATTTTTATCTATATATACATCTCTTCATCCAATTAGAACTAAGCAAGTGTCAAGTTCACAAAATTCAAGTGGTGAATAGATGACACTAAATAAGTATTAGTCGTTAGCAAATCAATAGGCGCTAAGTGGAAAATTATGATTGGATACTAGTTTTCTAAGATTTGAAGGTTCTTTAAATTATAATTGAGGTCCTTTAGGGCAAAAATTCTAGAGGCCACAACTTTTCCATACAAAAGCATTTGAGGTCATTTTAAAATTGCATGAATTTTTGAGATTTTCACATTGGTGACATTATTTCAAGGACCTATTATAGTGTGGGGAGATGAATTATGTAATATGGATCCTCAAGATTATGTTACTTGCCTCAATGGATAAAATTATAGCATATGATCAACTCAAATTATTAGTTTATTACAAAGTAAGAATATATGGCGCATATTTCAAGAGGATAAAGCAATGTCCTTGATGATAAAACTCAATAGCATATGCAAGAAGAATCTCTTCATCTATTCTCCTTGTTGATTGAACTAGAATTGCTTTTCCACATCAATAAAGATAAATAACTTATCAAGGTATGGCAAAATTGCATGAGTTATTTGGAAAATGATTAAAATTGAAGTCAGTCACTTGGAACTAGAACTTTCTTCTTATAAAGTAGCTAATTTTAATAACATTGAGGACTATATCGTGAGATTCAAGGCATTAAGAAAAAATATTTAATATTTTTGAGCAAAAAGAAATATGATTCAAAATTCATTAAAATAATCCTTTCTAATCGCTCTTCTCACTTTTAGATGAATCTCATGGTTCATATATACTTGAAAAAATCAGAAAACTTCTATCTCTTGATCAAATATTTTCTCTTCTAATTCATTTTTAGGTAACAATGGGAAATTGTGGTGGTACTTCTCAAGCACACTCATGCAAAGGATTTCAAACCTAAGAGACAAAGACCCAAGGGTCCATGGGCTATAATAAGTATTCAAAGAATTCTAATACCATTTATAAATACTATAGAAGGAAAGGAATTGTTGGACTAAAATATGCCATTGCTATGGAAAGGTGTTGCACCCATTTATCCAAAGTACAAAAATTAGATGAAACAATATTCCTCTATGTTTCAAAATTTGAAGAAGGTCGACTCCTTTGAAATACTTGTTTTTGGGAAAAGGGATAGGAAAAGAGTAAGGTTTAGGAAGGAGTAAAGGTAAGAGAAAGGTTTTGAAATATGGTTGAGGTATAGTGTAACAACATTAGATATTATAAATTAATTCACCATCTAACGAATTACATGATACTTAACAAATAAAATATTCTCAATTATGATTATAGGTTCATTCAGCTCATTACATTCACTTTAATCATTCTAAGGATTCAAGCAATTAGCAATCCAATAGGCAACTAAAGTTTGCTTTAACAAAATAAACTAAGTGTTGAATGTAACAAAAATGACTTAAAACAAATGTATAAAGGCTTTAATCATTCCAAGGACTTCAATTGTTAGCAATCCAATAGGTAATCCAAATAGCAAAATTACTTTAACATAATACACTAACAATTAAGTGTAACAGAAATGACTTAGAGAAAAACATACACATAAAACCTGTAAACACATAGTAATGGAGACCAAAAAACTATCACTTCATTGATTAGTAGCAATTACAATGCAATACCAGGCAAGGACTACAAATTTGACCCTTGTAATGAGGTCTTTGCTCATATTTATAGTTTACAATTTCAAATTTTCTTGGTAAGAAAATAGTTGTATGGTCATTTGGATGATAGTCTGGCAATAAACTAGAAATTCTGATGTGGCAGTATTTAGCCTATTGATCTACAATTATCTTCTATAAGTGGTTGCATTATTGGAGCCATCATTTTCAAGCTTAATTGTCTTTAGCTAGAATTATCTAGCAAGCACCATGGCGATTGCAGGTCTAAAAATGACATCTAACTAAAATATGCTTGAAACCAGACTGTTTATTTGCTCATAGAGCTTTTTTGAAGTAAAATCATATTTTTGGATGGTTTCAAATTTGGGCACTTTTCCTTTTACATTATCTTCTTCATAGGCACGATCTTGGGCTTTCGTTGGAGGATGATGATGTCATCAAATTGAGCAACATGGGTTTGAGCATATTTTAGCTTTATTTGCTTATATCCTTGTCTTGGTAACTTTTTGGCTTTTGACGCAATGTCGAGTGTGATCTTAGGAATGTTGACATCATCACAGGGTCTTGCATGGTCTCCAACATTGTGGCCTCAGGTGATTTTTCATCATTGAATTGCATTATCTTAAATGATTTATCTTTTTGCTAACATTATTGCCTTGAATGATCCAATTTTGAGACATTGTGATCTTGAGAAGATAGCCTCTTTATAATTTTATCCTTTTCTTATGATCTTGTGTTCTTGTCTCGACTTGCTAACGTCACATTCAACTTTGATGTAGTTTCAAGTATTTTGATCCTAGATGCTTATTTTACCCATTATCATAGGGATAAAACTCTATGCTAATGTGGAGGCTAATGCAATCGTGGTTTTGGAGCATCCTGGCCCTACACTAGACTTGTCCTCTAGCACTTAACCAAATTTTTAGGGGATTTATTTGCTTGTGCTAATATGGTCAAAATTTGACCCACATCTTTGGCACCTCCTGGGGAATTTTTGCTTGTGGGAATTAGAACTTAGAAGGCTTGCTTCCATTGGGTGTGGAGTCAATATAATAATGAAATGAAATGTGTGTGGTATTATGAAATGAAAGTGGTTTGTTTGTGAAATATGGAATAAGGTGGCAAAGTGATTTGTGTAAAGCAAAAAAATATGAATGTTGTGTCAATGAGATATGAGATGATGTGGAGGTGAATGAGAGCAAGTGTATTTTACCTTGTCTAAGCTTACAGATGGCATGTTGCTCTCTCGACATATATTTTTTATCCTTTTATCCCTATTGCGGTGGAGGTGTTGTTTCATTAGCTGCTACTTTATTTTACACTTGTATTGGTTCGCTAGGTGTTGCTTGGTCATCTAGAGGCCTTGGACCCATGTCTTCATATGGAATCTCCATCTCATTATTTATCTAATATTCTTGTTCTTATTCTTATACATTAAATATATGCTCTAATTTTTCAAACACTACATAGATTCCTATCCATATGTCATATGGAGGATTCTTGATTTCATATACTCATTAATATTAATTCTTTAACTGATATACCTTTTCATAAGAGGGATATTGGTATCTTCTAGCTATTTCTTAAATTTTTGTTTGTAGCAAGGTTGTCCTACTTAAAATTTAAGCACTTGGGCTTCTTCAATGGGTTCTTTCCATCGATCTATCTCTGATTCATATTTAGTTTATATATCTACTTGATCCTAGAAGTCCTCTAAGGTTTTGAGTTGCATATTTTCATCCCAAAAGCCTACAAATTGCTACATAAGAAAATTTTGAAAATTTTGTCTAAGTCATGAAGTTCTCATTTTGCACATTTTATAGTGTATTTTGGAGTGGATCCACAACAAAGGCCACGAGTCCACTCAACACTTGGTAAATTTTCACACTCAGAGCAATTTCGTAAGATTTCCTTTGTTCTTGGCTCCAGATTGGCGACGCATCCTGAATTTGCAAAAAAAATTGGAGAAGGATGATGTCAGTAGAAAATAAGTATAGATTGGCGATCACTTGAGAGTTTGAATACCTTACGAGTGGCTAAGTGTTGGAAGGCCCAATTTTGGAGAATGCACAGAACATTTTTACCCGAAATGGTGACAAGGTAGAATGCTATGAACGTAGTAGATGTGGATCAATGACAAAGGATGTTTTTGACTAACTCCTTTCTAGAATGGTGATAAGCAGTGTTTTACTCTTAAGGTAGCGTGGAATAGATGAAGGGTCACTTTACATTGTAACAGGTCTGGAATGATGGTCATACACTGATGCACTTGCTCAACTTGAAATGGAATCCGTAAAAGTTTTGAAGAATAAATGACATTATCAAATTTTTTGTGTGGATTCGAGAATGCTTTACAGACAATAAAGAAACATAAAGGACAAGAAGCGGATTCGATCCTGCTTAAATTCCAAAGCACTTAAGGCCAGATTGGCGTTCCATAGTTTCTAAAGCAGGAAGGATGATGTCATCAATTTTTAAGAGTGGAATGGTGTTGAGTTCTCCCCATCATTATACCAAGCTTATATCATAATAGATCATAGCCATACGATGAGGGAGATCGACGATGGAGATTATGCATAAGAATCTATAGTATATAAAACAATTTCTTCACCAGATTTTTAATAGTTAGTTGGATGAGGAACCTGAAGTGTTGAGGGTTTCAAGAAGATAGAACAGGAAAATGGTTATAGATCGATGATGGTAGAAGGCTTACAATAAGGATCAGTGATGTATATGCAATCTCCAATAGCTATAACTCTAGTTAGCACCAATGATCAATAAGTTGTATAGGTTTCGAGCTGCCATGGTGGTCCACTTGCAGTAGGTTTCTCGAAAGATGTACCAGTAAGAGAATGCTAGCAATAACTCTCTACTACATTGTCAAATTTTAATCTTTGTAATGTTCCTTGTTATTTTTAATTTTGCAAAACTATAAGTAGAGGTTGAACCCTCATTTTTAAAGGGTCGGCTCTAGTGTGTTTTCCTATGCTACTATAAATATCCCAAGGACTAATGAAAGGAGAATTATATTAATCTTCACCTCAAAGCTTATATCTTCAAATTTGATATCATAGGTTCAAATTCTTTAGTTGCATTTCTATGAATACCTAGATGGTTAGTTTATGCCAAAGTAATGGATTACTAGTTGTTAAGGTAATTGAAATTTGCTTCTGGGTTTGATCTTTATTGTTAAGGAGTACATTTCTATAAAATATAGATAGTGGTGAATTCTATTATTTGTATTATCATTGTTTGGATATTGAAATTATTGTTTGCAATATTTCTCTACTATTCGTTAATGAATGAAAATACATTTAACTTGAGATAATGTTGATCTGAGTAATGTGTCTTTAAGTCAGTTTTTTGGAGCTTTTTGTTGTAGTGCAATGTTGCTATCCTATCCATAAACTATTATTCACATCTCTCTAACCCTAACCTTTTATTACCCTAATATCCAAACCCTAAGTGAGCATAATTGTGTCTACATATTGTTTAAGTTGACAAGGAACCAGCCTACTCTTGAGGTTGGATCGAAAACTCTGTTTTGGTCCATCCAATATTGAGTGCTGAGATGTAGCTATCGAGTGCAATTCTGGCGAGAAATTATAAAGATAGACAACCACAGTATTGAGTAAAACTTGATGCAATTCAGTGCCCAATAGTTTTTGGCATGCTTGGTGGGACCAGTTCACAAGGAACACAAAAACCCATCATATGAGTTATTGTTTATCTCAACCCGAAGGAATCAAGATTTGGTGAATTGTCTTGACCTTGTAAGCAGAGAAGAGCAAGTTCACCTGGTGACTCCCTGGTTCTTAAACCCAAAAAAATAATTATCCCTGTAGACCAATTTCCTTTCATGTATACCAGGTCCTTCAAAAGGAATAACCCTGACTCCTATTTTTATTATGAATTACCTTATAGAGGGTCTACGGTTATCAGAAGTTTGAATCAGGACTTCCTCTTAGAAGAAGAGTTTTCTAAAGAAAACCCTGTAGTTAACCTAGTAGTCCCTCCGATAGGATATGCACTTAGAAATATGGCACAAAATATGGCCCATAATTAGCCATTACAAAAATATCCCAGCTATAATATAGTCGGTCCATTAAGATTAGGCTAAATGAATGCCATCCCCTAGGTTGTATCCAAAGCTATCCCCACTTATGATGGATCTGGGAAGATATCTTATGAGCACTGTCAAGATATTTTGAATCTGATAGCTATTCACAACATAAAATAAGAGGATATTATTGTAAGAATTATAGCCTTGTCCTTTAGAGGAAAGATATTACATTGGTTTAGAACTCTGGAAGATAACACTATCACTTCATGGCAAGCCTTTGTTGAGCCATTTATATAAGAATTTAATGAATCTGGTGATCCTTTCTCCCTGATCAACCATTTTACATCCATACATAAAACTCAGCAAGAAACGGTCTAAATTTTTAATTTTAGGTTAAGCAAAACATGGAAGAGGATACCTCCCACATCTAGGTCATCTACATTTTTGGCATACATGTATTATATCTGAGCTCTTTAATCAGATATAGGATTATAAACATAGAAATATGGAGTAGAAACCTTCCCCCAAGTTTATAATGCAGTAGTTCATGTTGAGAACATCGTAATTAATGTGGGAGGACTCCCCCCCAAAACTGTGCTACCTTATAACACAGAAAACACTAGCAGCCAAAGTTAAACTGTAAACCCTTCTTACATGGATCCTATTTCTTTATCATCTCCATATCCACAAATGAATGCAATCCCTCAGCCAAAGCCATTATTCTATGCAACAAATGTATGATACTTTGTTCATTCCTAGTCAGATTGATCTTCTTAAGGCTTCCCTCAACAAGTATCCACAAGATAAGCAGTCTACTACAATCCTTAGTATGCCATCAGAAAAGAAAGAAATGTCACTTGATGTTTTAAATAATAAGCCCCCTCCTTTCTATATATCCATAAGTATGGAAGGTTGGATAGTCCAAAATTGTATGATATATTTAGGAGCATCAACTATAGTTATGTCTAAAGTAGTCTGTGAAGAAATGGGTATGGAGTATACCCGATCTTGTCATGGAGTATTACAAATTGATGGGACACATGTCAAGACAGTTGGAGTCATTAAGTATGTTTTAATGAGGCTACACAGAGTCCTTGAGGTGACAATAGTACAAGAAATGGTTGTGGTTGACCTAGAACCCTACTTTGGGTTATGTCTTTCAAGGGAGTTTACTGCAAAATTAGGTGGATGCATGTACATGGATTATTCTAGTATGATAATTCCTTTCAAAGGAAAGATAATAAGGATAACACCTAAAAAACCTGTAGCCTATCACATTGAAAATATTGAAGAATACATGTGCAATATTAATCCCTTGGAAGAATTTGAGCTAGTGGAAAACATTGAGGAATTGGATATTGAGGATGAGTTGCCTTTCATAGAGGATTACAGTTAATTTGGAACCGGTATGGTAACATATAGTATCTCAACTGAATTGGAGAAGAAAATCCCTGCTATATCCAATCAGTCCTTGAGGGAAAAGGAAACATGGACCATGCACTTTGATGGTGCTAAATGCAGAAATGGTGCAGGATCTGGTGTAGTTCTACAGTCCCAATCAAAAGAGACAAAGAATTTTACGTATAGATTAACATGGTCATGTACTAATAATATTGTAGAATATGAGGCCCTGTGTCTTGGATTGATACAAGCAAAAAGCATGGGCATTAATATTTTGAATATATATGGTTATTCTGAGCTAATAGTCCATCAGGTAAGAAACTTGTGCAGTAGTAAGCACCATTACCTAAAAGCTTACAAAAATAGGGTATGGGATTTTATGGAATCCTTTGATGCCCTGAATTTAAAATTTATTCCTAGAGATAAGAACGCTCTAGAATATTCCTTAGCAACAAAGAGAGCTAACTTCAACCCTTCTATAGACTATAGAATCAATAAATCCAAGGGAATCAAAATAATTTTTAGACCTATAGTACCATACAAGCAGATTTTCTAGCAGGTATTTGAAATTGATGTGCAAATAATTGACGTTCTAGTAAGAGAAGCATATCTCTCTACTGTCCAGGAAGAAAATATAGAAGATATTGATCAAAAATATGTTATTCAACTAAGGAACAATCACATTCCTAGAGGATTGGTCACCCTAGAAAGATTATTTGATAATGAGGACAAAAAGAAGATCAGAACCATGAAAGTCACTAAAAAAATCTATAAAGAAGTGGAAATCGGTATTGAAAAGAAGCTCAATGTTGGAATTAAATGTTCACTGAAGGAAGCATAAGATATTAAAGCCTTATGCTTAAAATACCAAGCTATTATGGCTTGGTCATATGAAGACCTCAAGGTATATGACAAGTAGGTTATCCAACATACTATTGAGCTAGACCCTAATGCAAAGCCTTTTAGGTGGAAGCAAAGGCCTGTGAACCCAAGGATCGAGGCCATCATGAGAGAGGAGCTATTAAAGTTACTAAAGGCTAAGATCATATACCCAATAAAATATTCTACCTGGGTAGCTAACTTGGTACCCATAAGAAAAAAGCATGGTGATATATGTTTGTGTGTAGACTTCAAAAATCTTAACCAACCATATCTCAAATATCACTATCCCCTCCCACATATTTATCAGATATTACATATAGTGATATGGGTATAGAGGTTCTCATTACTGGATGGTTACTCTGGATACAATCATATTTGGGTGAAATATGAAGATCAGTATACGACAACATTCACCACCAAATGGGGCACGTTTGCCTACCATAGAATGCCTTTTGGGCTATCCAATGCAGGAGCCACATTTTAGAAAGCCATGGATTATGCCTTTGGAGAACTAATCAACAAAGTTATTCTAATTTATTTGGATGATATGACTGTGTTTTCCCATGATAAGGAAGACCACCTATCACACCTAGAACAAGTTTTTTAGAAATGTAGAGAATTTGGTATTTCACTCAATCCTAAGAAGTCATTATTTGCAGTTCATGAGGGAAAGCTTCTAGGTCATGTGGTATCAAAAGAAGGTATAGCCATATATACAGATAGAATCAGATCCATTCTTGCTCTCCCTTTACCTATAAACAAGAAAACCTTACAGTATTTTTTGGGCTAAATCAATTTTGTCAAGAAATTCATTTCTGATTTTGCACAGAAAGTAAGGCCTATATATGAGCTACTCAAGAAGAATGCTGAGTTTAAGTGGACTGAAATTAGAAGACAATATTTTGAGTTTATCAAGTAGTCCATTGCAACCACCCCAGTGCTAATAAATCCAAATTTCAGTAAATATTTTATCCTTTATGCGTATGGAGATAAAGAAAGTTATGCCTCAATGCTTACTCAAAGGGATAATCAAGGTGAATAGCATACTGTATTCTTTTGGAGACAAAAACTCCATGATTACCAGTTCAAATATAACTTCATTGAAAGACAAGTGTTTTCTATGATGAAATCACTAAAGAATTTCAGACAGTACTTGGTACAAAGTAAGACCCTGGCATATGTGGTTCATCCAGATGTAAGAAGTTTTATCCTTCAGGGTGAACTAGGAGATAAGAGAGCTGGTTGGATTACTAAAATCCAATAGTATTATGTAGAGATACATCCCACCAAGTTGGTAAGAGGTAGAGCCCTATGCCAAGATCTAACAGAGGCTACAACATTAGCATAAATGATAGCTTGCCAAATAACAAATGAAAATCAGGTGGAAGAGGCACAAAGTGTAGACTCTGATTGGATTGACTAGATGATTAGGTATTTCCAAACTGGAGTATGCCCCCCAATATAACTACTTCCCAAAGAAGGAGATATAGGCTTCATGCTTTAAAATATATATTACTACCATAAGTCATGTACAAAACAAATTTGGATGGAGTTCTTGTAAAGTGCTTAAAATATGATCAAAAAAAGGTCATGGAAGAGTTCCACGAGGGACCATCTGGCAGAAATAGCTCAGGTAGAGTTACAACTTTGAAAATTATAAGAGCAGGCTATTATTGGCCTACTATATTTATTTATTGTTTTAGGTTCACCAGGGCCTGTGAAAAATATCAGAGATATGTTGTAAGGATAAGGAATGCTTCATTCCCTCTCAAGCCCATACAAGTTGAAGAACCTTTTCAACAGTGGGGTTGGACTTTATTGGGGTCATTAACCCCAATTCCTTAGTAGAGCATAAGTTTATCCTAACTACCATAGATTATCTTACCATATGGGTAGAGGCTATTCCTACTAATAAATCAGATCAAGACGTTGTGATCAATTTTATGGAAAATTTGATTTCAAGGTTTAGGGTTCCAAAAGCCTTGGTGAGTGACAATGGACTAGATTTCATAGGAGCCAAGTACATTGAGTTTACTAGCAAGTATGGCATCACTCTTAAGAATACTTCAAATTATTATCCACAAGGTAATGGACTTGTAAAATATACCAACAAAAACATGTTAAGAATTTTGAGGAAATCACTTGAAGGAAATAAAATAAGTTGACATCTATTGCTAGACCAAGCTCTGTGGGTAGACAATATTACTATAAAGAATTCCATTAATACTTCCCATTATTCACTAGTATATGGCAAAGAGGCAATTTTATACATCCATTTGGAGATTCCAACACTTAAGCTTATCAATATAGGGGTGGAATTAGAAGAAGACTCGGTAAAATCCAGGTTGACTTACTTACAACAATTAGAAGAGAATAGAGCTTAGGCATATGACAATTTTCAAAAGCATTCCTCAGATATCAATACATGGTTTGATAAGAAATCTAGATTCAAAAAAATCCAAGTTGGAGACTCAGTTCTTAGATGGAATGTTGATAGAGCAAAGCCAGAAAAGCACGAAAAGTTCAATTTTTTTTTGATGGTCCTTTCAAAATAGTAGAAGCCAAGGCGTCCAATGTGTTTCAGCTGGAAGTTTAGACACCTAAATCATGTCATGATTAGGGGAGCTACTTACATATACACACTCATAAGATCATAAGACATAATATTGGACTTTCCAAGCATAAAAAGTGGTTCCCACCACTCATTTGGGACCTTTTCAAGACATTCAAACTTGGCCGCTCAAGCCAAGAGTGACCAGATCCTAGCCACTCAAGCTTAGAGCAGCCAGACCTTAGCTACTATAGATGATAGCAACTAGATCTTAGCCATTGTAGATGACAATAGCTAAGCTATAAGAAGTGTTTTACCAATAAATAGGCCCAAACTCGGGTGGAAGTGGCAGTCTGCATGGAATAAAGGTGAGTGGGAGTGACTTTGCATTCCTTTTCATGACCAGTTCACATGGGAGGTTTGAGTTTGCATTTAGACTTAAGTTAACTAACCTCTAAGCATAAAAAAAGGATAAAATATTCTCATGCTAATGACCAGTTTGCATAGAAGACTCAAGTGGGCAATTAGATTTCAGTTAACTAGCCTTCAAATATAGACAATGGAGAAAATATTCCCATTCTAACTTGCACTATGCATGAGAAATTCATTTCTAGGGCTTGGACATAGACCTAGGGTTTCACACTATAAAAGGTGTAAGCCTAAGAGCACCAAAGGAGACATACAGGAGATCATATCAGAGAGAGACATATTTTTGAGGAGATCTTTCGAGACTTGGAGAGTTCTCTTTGAGATCACATGTACGGCGGAGCTCTAACGAATCGAAGAGCATAACACCTACTATTTCAACATCATATTACATTCTTTGACCCATAGATTTGGGGCAAAGAGGGTAAGGTTTACTTTAGCAATCACTATCTTGGACAGTGGCCCGCAGGCTTAGCTTAGATAGACATAGCATATTTTATTCCATTTATTTATGTTCTTATATCATTAGCATAGATTTACATGATTTCATGGCATAGTTTTATCATATTTCCGTTACATTCTTTGATTACTAACAACCTTATTCGAGGAGGCAATATCAGACACCTAAATGTGTGTTGTTGTTTCATTGCTTGCAGAGCCATACGTACATCGAATGAAGATTACAACATATGAGAGCAAAAGAGATCCCTCTAGGAAATAGACCTAGAGAAGGAGGCATCTGTAAGCCCTCATACATTTCCATGTGCGAAACCGGGAAGCTTTTATAAGCGCACCACCTCTTCACGAAAGGGGCACTCCTTGCCTATTTTTAATTTATAGTATCAAAATGGGTATCCCTAAGAGGGACCAACATGTAACTAAGCTTCAGTATCAATAAAGAGATCCGTATTTTGTTATTTCATGTTATATGCTTTTTCCTCTTGTCTTTCCATTTCATCTTGGGTATTTTAAATAGCATTTCAAGTAGGGTTTTAGAAAAGGGACTGGTGCATGTGTTCCTAGGGTCGCTACATATGGCAATCACAGTGGGACCACCACCAATTTTTCCTTTTCTACTGAAATACTAACTTAATTTTGGGTGCAGGTCTAGACGCTCTAAGCTACATTAGCTAGAAACTAGCCGCTCTGAGCTACAACGGCCAGAATAGCCACTCTAAGCTACAGTGGCTA
This sequence comes from Wollemia nobilis, assembly GCA_028583015.1. Taxonomy (NCBI): domain Eukaryota; kingdom Viridiplantae; phylum Streptophyta; class Pinopsida; order Araucariales; family Araucariaceae; genus Wollemia; species Wollemia nobilis. Next base: position 5,202,808 of record JAQPPZ010001870.1, read on the forward strand.
AGGACTAGCTACTCTTGTCAATAATACCCATTGCTATGGTTGTTTGGAGTCCTAGGATCAATGCTTCATATTCTATATTGTTGTTTATGCATAGGAAGTCTAGTTTGAATGATAAGGGTAATGGAGCACCCTGTGGTGTGATAAAGACAATCCTTGCTCCACCTCCTTGTTCACACTTTGAACCGTCAAAGAACAATGACATGTATCTTTATTTCTTAGGTTCTTCGAGTTCTAGCGGATCTGATAATGCAAAGACCGTATCATCAAGAAATTCTATGGTGAGAGGCTTGTCATCCCGAAGAGGCACCTCTACTAATTGATCTGCTATGACTTGTCCCTTGATGGAATTTTGACTTATAAAATCTAGATCAATTTCTGTCAATAGCATGATCCACTTTGTAGTACGTGTATTGTGATGTCTTGCTCATCATGTACTGCAAAGGATTTTGTTTTGATATGATGTAGGTCGTATGGCTCAACATGTAGTGTTGCAACTTTCGAGTTGCAAAGACCACTACTAAACACAACTTTTTGACATACGCATATCCTAGCTCATAGCTCACCAAGGTGCAACTAATGTAATATATGACTTGCTCTTTGTCTTGTGCATTCTTTTGGGCTAACATGGTGCCTAGTGCGAAATGAATAGCCGACATATATAGTAAAAATTGTATGTTTGGCCTTGGTGGAGCCAATACTGGTGGTGTTTCTAGATAAGTTTTGATCTCTGCAAAGGCTTGATGGCATTATTTGTCCTAATGAAATGGGACTTCCTTGCGTAGAAACCTATTCATAGGTTTGCATATGTCTGATAATTGCACAATGAATATTTTGATGGATAATTCTTAAGCTTATCAATATGTTTATCGATGAACTTGTATCGACAAAAACCCTCTTGAAAGGTAATTCATTGATGGCTACTACAATATTTAGCGGAGGGTCTAGCAAGGCAACATAAACTGTCTTAATCTCATGATCATAGAATCAGATTACAGGTTCCTAGTATTCTTGCACTTGTCCCACAAAGTGAGTGAATGCATTCACATCTTGTGGTTGAAGCTCAATTGTTCTTAAAATCTCCATTAGAGTCTTCCTATGCTTTGGATACTGTTGTATGAGATCATGGATGGATAACATAGCTGGAGTTATCTATAGGTTTTACTCCAATATACTCTGAATAGTTCCCAGAGGTCTCGTTGGTGGACCTGGAAGGTTGTCTTGCCTTTGCCTAGGGGTAGTTGGGATGTTCATGGGAGTTGCAGTCAGTTGTGGTTAACCATACCACCTAGTCCTTGTTGCTATTTTAAACAATATAAACCATCCCCATGCATTCATGGGTAGGTATGTCAGCTCGAACTTGATTTACTTGGGTCCCTTACTCTCATGGGGCATCATGATTGGGCAATGGGTTTTTGTATAATCCCATGTATCTGTTATCTGGATCCAACGAGTTGTCAACTTTAAGCTCTCCCACCTCAATCATGTTTTTCACTTGATTCTTACATTAATTTCATGGGATAAACATATTGATAAGCTTAAGAATTGTCCATTAAGATTAGGCCAAATGAAATTATTGTTAGAAGTCTCTTTTTATTTTTACATCACATTACAACCAATCAATTTGTTACATCAGATTATTTCATTTAAAATATTATAGCATGACATCAAAGTTATAAATTTCAAAACGACATAATTTCATGAATCATCAATCCAATTATCAAATCAATCAATCAAACATAAAAGCATCATAATACAAGCCACAGGTCATATGATAAAAAATATATCATATATATATCAACAGTATATACATCATCAAAACTGAATTGGTATGCCACAATCTGTACCTCGGCATACTCAATCCTCTATCAACATAATAATAAAACAATGTTAGTCTATACACAACTATGCAGCCCTCTAGCCTCGAGATCCCCTCGAGCTCTCCACCTCATATCCTCCCCTTCCCTGAGGTGGACGAGGTGGCCCCATCGTAGTCTGTGTAGTCTTAGTCCTCGATCGGGATGTGGTCCTTGATGACCCGATCCTGATCGGATTTGCAATGTTAGCTGGCAGGGGTAGTCTATCCGCCTCTAGCACCAGTTGATAATACAATGTCTGATAGAATGTAAGTTGGGCGATAGCTCGTGTCAACTCTCCAGAACTTGCCCCTCCACCCCGTGCCCTGAGGCGTGCAATCTCGTCTCGCAGTTGTGCCACCTCAGCTCGATGGTGTGCAACCTCATCTTGTAGAGTCTACACCTGGGCCTGGAGACGATTTCTCTTTGCCCGGAGAGTAGCCATCTCGCTACTCTCTCTTGTGTCGAAACCCTTACCCTTATCGGGCGATGGTGGCCTCTCCCTCTATGGAGATGGGGGTCTTGCCTCCCTCCTCTCCCTCTACCATGGCCTCTCCTATGCCTGTGGCCTCCTCAAATCTCTCCCATCGTGACCCTGGGCCACCTCCATAGCTGCATGGCATCGCCTCCCTATTTTATGCACAACCACGTGTATCGAACCCTATGCCCTCGTCATTCGAGGAGGGTGGATACCTATGTACCAGGCATCATAGCCATTGGCTACCCCTGCATCATCCCCATCCACTGGCTGGATGGGGGCATCATCCGCATCCTGGCTCCAAAACCGCTGCATGTCGGGAGCCCCGCTAACTATGGTGTTATCCCAAACAGTCTAAGAAAACTCATAATCCCTCAAATATGGGATCCCCTGCTGCAGACCGAACTACCGCAAAACTTGGTCATAGCGGTGGAGCTCCACCTCCCCCCTCTCCATCTGCAGCCAGCAAACTCACGTGATGCGAGCCATCTCCTGTCCATCCTCGGCCCACCCTGGATGCTCCCTCCATGGTCTCCAGGTGATCTGGTTCGGGACTAGGTCATCCAGTAGTCTCCGGGACATAGGGAGGTCGATCCACCACTGTGACCCTCTTCAGAGCCACCAGTAGAAGACTCGGGGCCTCTCCCTGTCTATCCCTGTCAGAGGAAGCCCTATCGGCCTCCGCACTGCAATGTGCTCCTAGCACCAAACTTGTAAGAGCGATGTCATGACCAGACATCGACTGCCCTTGTACACGACCCCATATAGGATCCTGTACAACCGACATAGTACATAGCTACCCCAAGAAAACCTGTACTCGTGGTCCCACATATCGTAGATCACATCTACGAGCATCCACGACACCCTGCACCCGCTCTGGTGGCATAGCAAAAGTCCACCAACCACTCCAGCTAGCACCCGTGTGAGCCTAGATGCCCCAGGAATCTGGCGCAGTGCCTCAATATTAACTCTGCCCTTCTCTAGGGCAAAGCTTAGGTCACCACACAGTCATCCCATAGCATGGCCCTGATTGGCCACAGGAGTAATCAACCGTCCTTGTATGGGGATTCTTAGAATCCTCCATACATCCTCTAGAGTGGGAGTCATCTCCCCTGTCGATAGCCGAAAATATGAAGAGCCTGGATACCACCTCTCTGCTAGGGCCATCAGTAGCCCCATATCTGTGGATACCTGTGGCATCTCTACCACATGCTGCAAGCCGGCCTGTGCCAGCTGATCTCACTCTGCCTGTGTGAGAGCGGCCAAGTCATCTCTCAACCCTCCATACTTCCATTCCCTGCTCTTTAGCAAACCTCTCTGCAAACATAAACAATAAAACAATAAACAATCATTAATAAACAATTCAAGTAATTAATAATGCAAGTTAAAAATCATTTTTTTTTTTTGCAATTGATGATATCGCCCACTATTGGATGATATCGTCCCAAATTTGAGTAGAATCGTCTCCGATTTCGCAAGCCGAAATCGTCTCTAATTTGATGAAATCGTCCCCCTTTCATCGATTTCGCCCTTGGACGAAATTTTTGAAATTGAGACGATTTCGTCGAAATCGAGACGATTTTGTCCCGATGACGTCGATGGCCCAAAAACGGTCGTGATGCTCAAAAATCATCTAAAAATTACCTACAAAGCATGTAAATTCAAATTAAAGCATCCTAGTTAATTCTAGACTCTTACCCGTAGACCGCGCTGGACCTCTGTCGATCTGTGCGTCGTCTCCACCATTTTTGCTTCAGAGCTCTAAAAACCAGAAAATGAACAATAAAAATGAATTAGGGTTTTACCCTATTTTTCTTAATTTTATTCAAAAATAATTCAAAAATAATTTTTTTGCTTTTCGCGTTTTTACCTCAAACGTTCGATTTGGGTAAAAACACGGAGGGGGCACCATAGTAAGCTGTCGTACGATTCGACCAAGAATCGTCGCCTAAAAATGGGAATAATTTTTGCTTTCTCATAGATCGAGAACTCATCTTTAACGCATTTTCTTCGGAAAATTCGCTAAAGAGGGGGCAAAAACCCATTTCCCAATCATGATGTCGCTCAAGAGAGAGGGACCCAAGTGTAGCACCCTAAAATTGGCGCAGTAAAATTGTCATAATTACATTCACCTTAGTAAATAATTTAAAATTCAAATTTAACCTCCCAAACCGCCCGTTCACCGCCGGGTAATCTGTTTCCCCCTTTTTTCATGCCATTTTTAGAGGTTGTTTTGACCGTTTGATGATATCGTCGCTGATCAGACGATATCGCCCCAGATCTGATGATTTCATCTGGCCTAGGACGTCCATACGATCTTGTCGCAAAACTGATTTTGCACAATTAGCTTCTATTCCAACGGGTCTCCAATCTGGGCAGAAGCATGTCTGCATCGTTAGGGACCCTCCCCCGTTGGAGATCTCCCAAATTGGTATGATATCCAACCTCCTAACTACTCCCCTAAGCCTATTTAATCCTAAGCTATCCCCTTAGCACCTCCCCTGGCTGAAATTCTCTGCAATTTAACTCCATCTACGTTGAACCATCCCAATTTTTCATTTGCACTGGTCCCATACCAATTTTGTTGTAGGTACATCACTGTTTTTCAGTCGAAGCCAGCACACATCGTCGCTGAAGAACCTGTTCAGATCGGAGGCAAACTTGTTGAATCCGAGGCGATTTCGTACTAATGCGAGACGATCTTGACTGCAGTCCATATTGAGGCAATCAGTGCCTGAAGTTTGCATTTCTCAACCTTTTCTCTGCTATTTTATTCTGCAAATTAGATAGTTTATTCAGTTTTTATGTTATTTTGCATTTGGAGTTCACCCATTTAGCTTAGATTGCATACAAAGATCATGATTTGTCATTAGAATATCGTAACTTGCTTGAATTTATGTTCATAACTATTATTTAGTATTCATACAGTCATTTGGTGTTGTTTCCCTCTGTTAGCATAGTAGTATTCGTTGTATTTTGTATCTATTTTTCTGCTTGTAGGTCTCTGATGAATTTGTCTGATGAATTCATCAGATCTCAGATGATTCTGTCAGATCTCAGATGATTCTATCAGATCTCAGACGATTCTGTCGAATTCCAGACGATCCTGACTGCTTCAAACATCAAAATCATCACCAGACATCCGGATCAGGTATTCCTCATTTGTATTCTGTAAATTATCTGTTTTATGTCTTTAAATCTATTTTCTATACTCATTGAATTTGCATTTTCATGTAGATTAATCTAGATTCATTTGGCCAAACCTAGGATATGAATGCTTAAAGTTAAAAACGAACACATTAAAACACATTCCAAACCTAGGCGTGGAAACTGCCCTTAAATGTTTCCTGGTGAACCCACCATCTATCGAAAAATCATCAAAATACACCTCCCTTGAGAGGCGGGACCTTCGCAAAGTCCTCTCAGTTCGAGGTACCGTGACATCCTTTTCCCATCCTCCTTCCGGGAACGGATCCAATAGCCTGAAGGTAAGGATGCAAAAAATTTGGAGCGATACACCAAGTCAATCAGGTTCGACCTGACATACCTACCCATGAATGCATGGGGATGGTTTATATTGTTAAAATAGCAACAAGGACTAGGAGGTATGGTCAACCACAACTGATTGCAGCTCCCATGAACATCCTAGCTACCCCTAGGCAAAGGCTAGACAACCTTCTAGGTCCACCAACGAGACCTGTGGTAACTATTCAGAGTATATTGGATCAAAACCTACATATGACTCCAGCTAAATTATCCATCCATGAGCTCATACAATAGTATCCAAAGTATAGGAAGACTCTAATGGATATTTTAAGAACAATTGAGCTTCAACCACAAGATGTGAATGCATTCACTCACTTTGTGGGACAAGTGCAAGAATACTAGGAACCTGTAATCCGATTCTATGATCATGAGATTAAGAAAATTTATGTTGCCTTACTAGATCCTCCGCTAAATATTGTAGTAGCCATCAATGAATTACCTTTCAAGAGGGTTTTTGTCGATACAAGTTCATCGATAAACATCATCACAACAACTGCAATAGAGCACATCAAAATACCCAATACCAATATCGTTCCAGGAGTTTACATATTGAGAGATTTTAATGATGCTTTATGCAATAATATGGGAATGATAGTCCTACCCATCAAGGTGGGGCACAAGACCATCCCCATGATGTGTCATTTCTTGGAAGGAACTATGCAAAATAACATCCTCTTAAGATGCCCTTGGATAAGGGCCATGAAGTGTGTGCCTTTGATCTTGCACCAATGTGTCAAGTATGTGCATGAAAACAAAGTCTATGTGGTTTTGGCCGTTGAAGAGCCTTTTAAATACATCAATCATGTGGAAATTCTAGGAGAATTCATGATCCCTTCTACTCATCTATGTGTGGCACCTTCATCCCCAACCACACAAGTGGATAACAAAGACAAAGGGGTAAGAAAATATCCATTCACATCAACACCTCCTAATGCACTCAAGACTATCAATGCTTCTAAAGTACCATCAACATAAAAACCAAAAGATAATCAGAAGGTAAAGGCCCACTTAGTTAATGAAAAAATGCCCAAAGAAGTGCCAACTGTATCCATTCCTAAAATATCAAGTCCTATGGAAGAGGAAGATCCTCAAGATCAAGATGAAGATAGTGATTATCACCCTGCTTTGCCAGTATCATCCATGGGGCCATCCATGTCGCATGCATCAATACACTTGGCAAGCACATGCATAGGGGAACACCTTGTGTAGAACATCACCTTAATACCTATCATTGAGTCTACACAAGACATAGGGAGGCCTAAATACTTGAGGCCACTAGTAGGAACAATGGTTCCATTGGGAATCCCTCCTAACCAAACCAATTTTGTCTATGCCAGCCTGGACTACGCTCATAAGTCTTCATATAAAGAAGAGGATGGTGATGAATTATTCATAGTCAATGTTCATTACCTCTCTAATCTTGAGTTTGGTCTAATCTACTTTGAGCATTGCCATTGGTATGGATATGGTCTTGGCGTATATGAGCAGGGGAGTAGGTGGCCTTACGAGCCACTATATCAGCTTCCCTCCAACATATTTGGCTTAGGCTACTATAGCGGAGGTCGATATGACTCTCTTGCAGTAGCATTGGAAATATTAAGCATAGGGTTGGGAGAAGATATTTATTTCATTCCTTATCACCCCCTAAGAATAGCAAATTTGAGCAACAGGAAAGTGGCCACGATAAACATACCATCTCCATAAAATTATCATCCAAACACCTCAATTGATTCCACCCCAATAGGATACAATTTATGGGATGAGGAGAATGGATATGAAGCAAGTGATAATGAGGCACAACTTGACTTAGCCTATCAAGGGACTCACTATTTGCAAAGATTCACATGGTCCATCCATGATGAGAGTGGATATACATAAGATGAAAGTGACTATGAATCAAAAGGCTCAGTAGAAAGAGCTTACTTAGGCCTAAGCCATCAAACCCTAACTTTGGGGCAAGAGACAAATGCAAATGGATTCTTCATAAGTGATGAAGAATATGAAGATGAAACAAAGATGGCCTACTTAGGGCCAAGACATGAGCCCCTTTTCTTAGGACCACATACCAATGCTAACGGTTTCTAGATAAGTGATGATGACTTTGAGGATGAGACCGAGATGGCTTATCTTGGACCTCACCACTTACGACAAGTCAACGAGCTAGTAGAGAGAGAGGCGACACTTCATGCCATAGACCCTCATTTGTAATTTTTGGGGAGACCTATTGACCTACCTGTCATTCATTAGATGGTCAATCCCCCTTTGCCTAAATTCATATTACAATTAGAGCCCAATGATCCCATTGTACGTCCTGCTCATGGGCTAGATCCAAAAATTCCCATTCCTCCAAAACCTCATCATAATTATGGAAGGGAAAACCCTAAGACAAGATCACACCCATGTGGTCCTAGAGATTTCATCCCATACATCAACATGATCTCTATCGATTTGACCACTCCACTTCATAATCTAGCAGATCCTACCAAATCATTGTATCTTGATATAAAGGCTATTGATTGGGATCGCGCTAGTTCACCCATAGATCCAGAAGACCTCTTCACCAATGAAGAGATGTTACAGCCATTCCATTTTGCATCAGGTTGAATGTATGACGTCTTCCATGTTGGTTTGGAACCTGAGTCACTAGGTCCTATAAATATTGTCGATGATAATTTGATACCCACGTCTCATCAGCTAGAGGATGGGTCACATATGGCTATAGAAATTACTTTTGAGGTGGACATCAGTGATGATGCTACCCAACCAAGGAGAGTCAAGTTTGGAGAAAGTCTATCTCCAGAGGAACAAGCCATCCTAATTCCTCTTCTCAAGTAGAGGCCAAACATTTTTTCTTGGACTTACAAAGATATGCTAGGTATAGATCCAAAGTTAGTCATTCACAACCTTTCATTGGATCCCATGAAGAATCCAATCAAGCAAAAACTGAGGAAAATGCATCCAACCGTCACTTTTATGATGAAGAACAAATTGCAAAAACTACTGGATGCAGTATTTATAGTTCCTATCGACTACCATGAGTGGGTGTCGAACATGGTACCCGTAGGGAAACCTGATGAAAGAGTCCATATCTACATGGATTTCAAGGATTTAAATAGAGCAACACTGAAGGATTCATTCCCATTGCCAAACATATATGCTCTTGTATATGAAACCGCTGGTCATGAAATGCTCTCCCTAATGGATGGTTTTTTTGGATACAACCAAATCTAGATTAAACCTGAAGATCAACATAAAATTGCTTTCATTACTCCATGGGGAACATTCTATTACAAAGTGATGTCATTCGGTCTCAAAAATGTTGGTGCCACATATCAGTGGGCCATGACATACATATTCCATGACTATATGCATAAGATCTTGGAATATTACATGGATGACTTACTGGCCAAGTCCCAGTTGTGGCAATAGCATGCCAAAGTCCTTAGACAAGTCTTCGATCACCTCATAGAACATAATGTTTGATTAAATCCTAAGAAGTGTGTATTTGGCATAACTTCCAGAAAGCTTTTGGGATTCATCATATCCAAGAGAGGCATCGAAGTAGATCTTACAAAGGTAAATGCTATACTGGAAATGGCCGCCCCTACCAACATTAGGGATTTGAGGAGCCTAAAAGGCAAGATAGCATCCATAAAAATATTCATCATGCAATTATCAGACATATGCAGACCTATGAACAGGTTGCTATGCAAGGAAGTCTCCTTTCATTAGGACGAAGAATGCCATCAAGCATTTGCAGAGATCAAAACTTATCTGGTAACACCACCAGTATTGGCTCCACCAAGGCCAAACATACAATTTTTACTATATATGTCGGCTATTCATTTCGCACTAGGCACCATGTTAGCCCAAAATAATGCACAAGACAAAGAGCAAGCCATATATTACATTAGTCGCACCTTGGTGAGCTATGAGCTAGGATATCCGTATGTCAAAAAGTTGTATTTAGAAGTGGTATTTGCAACTCGAAAGTTGCAACACTACATGTTGAGCCATACGATCTACATCATATCAAAACAAAATCCTTTGCAGTACATGATGAGCAAGACATATCACAATACACATACCGCAAAGTGGATCATGCTATTGAAAAAATTTGATCTAGATTTCATAAGTCAAAATTCCATCAAGAGACAAGTCATAGCAGATCAATTAGTAGAGGCACCTCTTCAGGATGACAAGCCTCTCACCATAGAATTTTTTGATGATGCGGTCTTTGCATTATCAGATCTGCCAGAACTCGAAGAACCTAAGAAAGAAAGAGACATGTCATTGTTCTTTGATGGTTTGAAGTGTGAACAAGGAGGTGGAGCAGGGATTGTATTTATCACACCACAGGGTGCTCCATTACCCTTATCATTCAAACTAGACTTCCTATGCATAAACAACAATAAAGAATATGAAGCATTGATCCTGGGACTCTAAACAACCATAGCAATGGGCATTAAAATATTGAATATCTTTGGTGACTCCTTACTCATAGTAAACCAGATCAAAGGACTATTCCAATGTAGGTGCCCACTCCTGAAGACTTAAAAAGAACTTGTTGATACCTACTTAACCTATCTAGAATGGTATGACATCGAGGCAATCTCCCGTACGTCAAATAGATTTGCAGACGCCATGGCCTCTTTGGGACCCTTAGTCCCTCAAAATCCATATTTTGATTTTACTACCATTCATGTGAAAGTGCTTTCGTATTCAGTAATACGTTGTGAGGCTTTTGACAATCAATAATTAGTCAACATGATCAACATCGAACCAAATTAGGATTGGTCCTTCACAGCCAGAGATTTATTGCAAACAGCACCTTGGGGTTTTTTGATCTCCCAAGGACCTGTAGAGTGTGGTGCAACCATATACCATAGAGTTGTTCCTCAATCCGTGTTCACTACCTCAAAAATGTAGGAAGAGCAAGCTATCTATTCTATAGAATTTTTTGCCTATCAATATTGGCTTTCCCAACTGCGGGACTTCCTAAAGCTTGGAATAATACCTCAAGTTTTGTCACATACTGAAAGGCAAACATTCAAACCGAAAGCAACAAGATACATCTTGCTAGGAGAAATCCTCTACAAAAGAGGATATGATGGAGTATTACACCATTTTCTTGAGCCCCAGGAATCATCTTGGGCAATTTTGCAAGCTCACGACGAAACATGTGGAGGCCATTTCAGTGGCATAGCCATCATTAAGCGCATCTTGAGAATGGGTTACTATTGGTCCACCATGGAAAAGTATTGTTGTGAGTATGTCAATAAATGCATTAATTGCCAACATCATGCAAACCTAACACACTTACCATCATAATCTTTGCAGCCCATCCAAGTAGCATGGCCATTCTCGCAATGGGGACTAGACTTGATTGGGAAAATCTCACCCCCATCCTCAGGCTGACACACATTCATCATAATAGCCACAAAATACTTCACTAAATGGGTAGAAGAGATCCCATTAACATCGACAACTAGACCAAGGATTATGGAGTTTATACTCCACAATATCATAAGTCATTTTGGGGTCCCTTATAAGATAATATCGAATAATGTGCCATCTTTCAAGAATAAAAAAGTGTGTTCTTTAATGAAAAAATACCATATTCAACATATTTTTTCAATGCCTTATTATTTACAAGAAAATGGGCAAGCAATAGCCTCAAAAAAAACAATAGTCTCCATTTTGAGGAAGACAGTGCAAGAAAATCACAAGGATTGGCACATGCAGTTACCTCTTGCACTATGGGCATAGAGGACTAGTATATGGACACCCACTGGGGAAAAACCATTTTCACTAGTATATGGCACTGAAGCCATCATGCCTCTAGAGTTGGAAATCATGACTTTACGTGTAGCATTAAAGGACTTCATAGATGATGAAGTTGTGTGGCAAGGCCGCCTTGATCAATTGATGCTTCTTGATGAACGTCGAGTCAATGCTTTAGAGCATCTTCATGTTTACCAAGATCGCCTTGCGTGAGCTTACAATAGTAAAGTCCACCTAAGGGAATTCAAGGTTGGAGATTTAGTGCTCAAAGAAAACTAGCAGAATTCAAATCTGTCGTCGCATCTATGAGATAAGTTCATGGCAAACTGGATAGGTCCATACATGATTTCATAGAGAATTGGGCCTAGAGCATATCACCTTATATCATTAGATGGTGTTGAAGAGCCTGAACCTCTCAATATCATTCATTTAAAGGCATTTTACACATAAACACAAAAACATTCAAATATGTCATAAAACACAAAAACATTCAAATATTTCATAAAAACAAAAACATTCAAATATGTCAAAATTCAAAACAAATCATAAAAATAAAAATAAATTCTAAAATACAAATCAAAGGCTCCAATGGTAATTCATACTGCTTGGTCAAAATTAAATCAAAGGCTCCAAGGGTAATTCATACTGCTTGGTCAAAATCAATTCAAAAGCTCCAAGGGTAATTCAAATCGCTTGGTCAAATCCAATCAAAAAAAGCCTCCAAGGGTAATTCATACCGCTTGGTCAAAATCAAATGAAAGGCTCCAAGGGTAATTCATACCGCTTGGTCAAACATCAATTCAAAAGGCCCCAAGGGCATTCAAGCCGCTTGGTCAAAAATAAATTCAAAGGCTCCAAGGGTAATTCATACCACTTGGTCAAACATCAATTCAAAAGGCCCCAAGGGCATTCAATCCGCTTGGTCAAAAATCAATTCAAAGGCTCCAAGGGTAATTCATACCGCTTGGTCAAAATCAAATCAAAGGCTCCAAGGGTAATTCATACCACTTGGTCAAACATCAATTCAAAATGCTCCAAGGGTAATTCATATGCTTGGTCAGAAATCAAATCAAAGGCTCCAAGGGTAATTCATACCGCTTGGTCAAAAATAAATTCAAAGGCTCCAAGGGTAATTCATACCGCTTGGTCAAACATCAATTCAAAGGCTCCAAGGGTAATTCATACCGCTTGGTCAAACATCAATCAAAAAGGCTCCAAGGGTGATTCAAACCGCTTGGTCAAAATCAATAACAAAAGCCCCAAAGGCATAACAAGCCCTTTGGTCAAATTAACCAAAAATACAAAAACAACATAAAATCAAAAATACAAAAACAATTGCATCTCACATCTTACATCCACATCATTGCATTACATTTTCATATCCACTACAATTGCATATGACATAAGAGCCTTAAAAGTGATACCACAGTTTGTCGCACAAGTCATTCATATCCATACCTCCATCCACATGTGTGTAATTATGTTTTTCAACACAACCATTATTAGTTGCTATACATAATATACTAAGGTTTTTCAGTTAATCAACCACAACTAGTAATCTTATCAAATTTTGAGGAAAACAACTTTAATTAGGAGAAGGTAAGGCCTAGATGTGATAAATCCTTGGATATTCAAATTCCATCACTAATTGAAACACTAAAATCCTAGCTGGTACAAGGAAAAGATGAAAGCTACAAAGTGGTCTAGGTTACCTTAGGTGAAAAGGATCTTCCTTGCTTATCCCATTGTGCAACCAGTTTAACGGTGCTGAGAATTGGCAAAAGGACAGGATTTACCCTATCAAAATCCCTTGCTTAAATCAAAATAAGCAAAAATCCCAAAGCAAAGTACATATTCAAAAGGCCAAGCATACAGTCCAGATTTCAAAAGCAATAATCCGATACATAAATCATAAATTAAAAAAAAAAAACAAACTAAAAAAAAATCAATCAAAAATAAACAGTGATTTTCATCACTACATATGAGCAAAAATCCAAAGCCAAAAATAAGCCAAAAAGAAGGGAATAAAGCTTGAATCCCTAGAATTCTCATCATTGTACAAAATTGGAAGGAGAAATCCTTACGCATGACAATATGTCTATTATAATTGCTTCATGCATTTGTGTAGACCAATGTTTGAATGTGGATGAGCTTAGGTAACCCAATATTGCCTAGTGGTATAGTCCAACTAAGTCCAACATAAGGATGAGATGAACACTTGAGGATCCCTAATCTTAGCAATGGGCTAAAAGAATCCCGCCTGACATCGGATGAAATGCTTGAGTTCTACCTCAAAATATACAATCACATGCACACATAGGGATCATGAAAAACTAGGTCCATGGTAAAAGCCTTAATTTTCAAAAGTCTAAGTGGTAAGTAGATAGCTGTTGATAGGGGAACTAGAGTGATTGAATCTCCGAGAGCCCCAAAAATACTTACATAGCAACAAATAATAACATCATTCACACCATCACTTTCTTTATAAGATTCTATAAATTAGGGGGTATCAACATAGTAGGATAGATACCGCATATATATTAGAAATAGTATATAGATGGCCACTGACTACTTTATATCTTTTAATTTACAAAAACTTATTAAGAAAAAAAAATTGCACACCATTACATCTCATATATGAATACTTAATCAATTCTTATGATAATAGTGATTATTTAAATTCATGATTATTTTTTTTACTTTCTGTGGTATCACCCATTAATATTGTCAATGTCATATGCATTATGTATGTTTTAAGTGATTAGATCATACAGGTTCATTTATACCATTCCATCACATAAGTTAGATGCATACAATTAAAGAAAAATTAAACATGCATTTAACAAGAAAATTTGCATCCACAAAAACAAGTCATTAATCATCCATAAACCACATCATAAAACATATAGGCAATATCCATTTACATACAATCATAAATTCATCATTCATCATCAAAATACAATGCATCATATCATAAAATCATATAAGCATCTTCAAATATCATCTATCATCTAGCATATTCATCAAATCATCATAATACCATCATCACATCATATCATAAAATAATAACAAAAACATAAGCAATAAATGATACACATAATAAGTCATAATGAAAAGCTATCATAAAAGTATGTGTGTCAAGTCCAATGGATATACAAAAATACCCATGGGCTATAGTCATGTAGGTAAATCGACCTCAAAAATGGATCAAGGACCAAGTAGAGCATCAATCAAATGTCGGGCCTGAGCCCCTTACATCACCTCCTCCAGTTCCACTTCCCCCTATGGTGGTGTTGCAGGTCGAGTGATGTGAGCCTATAGGTCTCTTTGCCTGAGTCTAGATCCTCTAGTTAGGATGGGTGGAATACTACCCCGAGGTAGAGTGCCCATTGACCTGCAAACCACCTGCACCTACTGGATCCTTAGGGACAATCTTGTGCCTCCTGAGCTGCATCTAAAGGATGGTGACATGATCCGTAAGTCCCCAGATCCGTTCCTCATGCTCATCCAAAAAACACTAAATTTTTCCCACATCTACCCCTAAACCTACCATTGGAGCCTTCTATGGTGTAGATGGAGGAACAACAAACTGCATCCTGACATCACCATCCCCAATAGTAGCCTGCAGAGCCTGTATCTATGTTGTGAGTTGCTCAATAATAGCTCTCACTGTTGTACCTGGATCTTAGTGGCCTGAAGCTCAACATCAACATCATTCAATTATTCTCTCATAGGAGAGTCTCTCTCCTTGGGCTCTAACTACTCCTCCTCAGGAACATCAGGATCCTCTACTGCCACTTGCCCTACTAGCTAGCCTCATACCTCAGTATTGGCTCGAACCTTGCATCCTATCAGATCTGCACCATCACCCCTACCATCATCCTTGCACCCTAGGCTACCGATGCCATGCCACATTTGATCACCCACCACTGAGAGTAGGTCTCTATAACTCCCCCAACCACTGTAGGTTCTATGACTGGGGTGTCCTCATCTGAAAGCTCTATGATCTGTCAAGAAGGTAGGTCCTTCTCTATTGTGAGGCGCCTATATAGAAATGGTATCAAGGGCACATCCTACTGTAATTTGTACTGATGAAGAACTTGAGAGTAGAAGAAATACTCTCGGATGGCAATATTACGATCAACAAGCCATTAATCACACCATGTCATAGTAGTAAAACTAGCTAGATCATCCCAAGTAGGACACTCATAGTAAGGCTACCACATGACATCTTCAATAAACAGTTTGGTGAAAGCATCAATATTGTGGGATAGCTCCCCCACAAAAGTACAACTCTTATGATCCTCATGCTCTTGAGCCCATCTAGAAGCATAGCATTGTGTCTAAGCCTCAATAGCTATAATCTCGATTAGGAGCCCCTTAGGGTGATCTACCTTAATGTGCTCCCATCCCCAAACCTATAGGAGCAAGCTGCAAGCAATGCTGACACGTCCCCAATGACGGATGTGGTACAACTCATCATAACACTGAGGCAACAACAATCTACCCCATGCATATATGATAGGATCCTCGCTATCCAGTAGGTCCTGCACCATCACTAGGAGGTTCCAAGGGAACCTCAAACCCGAGAATTTTGGGATAAGAATGTTTCTGATCACCATCAGCAACATGACATGCCTCGTTGTGAAAACATGAGTATCATACCAAGCCTTGATAGATACTCCCCTAGACCCAGTATCTCAGAGGGCCTATGTAGAGCGTGCTACAAACACTGAAGCATATATGGCCACCTGATAATTAGTGGCCGATGAAACAATAGGCACCCCATCGAATGGGATCCAAAAGATCATGTAAACATCCTCCAACGTGATAGTCATATCGCTAGGTGGAAGGTGGAAGGTGTTGGTCCACGGGTCCCAACTATGGTCTAAGGTCATAAGATAAGCCTAGTTGGCCGTAATATGTGGTAACCTAATGACGTACTCTAGCCCACAAGCCTTAAACCACTCCTAGTCAGTGTCATCAAATCCGAGAAGTAAGTCATGCAAGAGCTTCAGATCCTGAGCCCAAGCAGTGAGGATCTAAGCAAAATAGAAGAAGAACAAAACATAACTACAATGCATCTAAGGCATAATTCACATTAAACATGAAAATGGTGCAAAAGAGTATGAGTTACTCTAAATATAAGCAAAGGAAGAATAAATTGCACCTAATCAAGCAAAGCAAAAATTCAAAAGTCAAAAAAATCATAAAAATCAATACACAAAATACAAAAAACAAGGCTTAAGCTTTAGTCGTTGTCGCCTATAGTAGCCGAAACCTGGCCACTGGAGGAAGCAACGACCAAGACCCAACATTCAAATTTATGATCGTTGGGATTCAATATTTGCCACTCTGAGCGACAGCGACTCAGATCCAGCCACTCTGAGTGACAATGGCCAAGGGGCAGCATGACAAACCCGTGAACCCTTGGCCAAAAAATCAAAAAAATTACAAAATTAACAAAATAATTTCAAAAAAACAACATAGGGAGGGAAAGCAAACAAAATGTAAAGCAAATTTCCTACCCAAGCATCAAAACTAAGCTAAGTTTGAGAACACCCAAATGGCAGCAGTAGGTGAATAATTAAAAAAATCCAAAAAACCCTAGGTTGAAGCCACTGACAGAAAGAAAAATTGGGGACTAACCCACTATAGCAAAAGGAAACCTAAGCCTAGTTACAGATTTTGTTTATTGCCAGTAGGTTTAGTGAGGTTCATTTTGCTCATTGCTTAGTGAGGTTCAGTTTTACTTAGACAAAGAAAAGAGAGCTAGGGTTTTGAAGAGAGAAATACCCGAGAAGCTCTGGCTCCTCCAGTAGCTAATGTCTCACCCCGCATAGCCATGTCTTCAACACCAATAAGTTTTGAAGTCACAACCATTGGCGTTGCACCAGAGCTCTAAAAATGAATCTTCAATAGTGAAAATGATAGATCAAACCCTAGAAAAGCAAATTTTTATATTTTCTTAATTACACCTTGGCCACTGCTGACGTTAGTGATCTGAAATTCTTGGTCGCTCAAGGCAACAACGGCCATAGGCAGGAACTCAGAAGCCGCTGGACCTAATAGCAGCTAGATCCACAGGTCAAAGTAAGGGATTTTCTCCTTAAGGGGTCCCAAGAAAACAACAAATAAACACACTTTGGTGGTTTAGGATCATCAGAATGTTCAAAATAACAAAAAAATCACATAAAATCATAATCTCAAGTAGGTCTCGTATCTATTTTACTACTCTATCCACTCGGTGATTGCAATGATTTGCACTCCATGTATTTTGGTGAGATGAGTAGGCAACCATAAGGCCACTTGGGTTAAAAAAAACTCATTTTGGAATTACAATGTCACCCTTCAAACTCAAATAAGATCAAGATGGTCAGACTGTTCCATGGGTATGAAGGGGTCATTCTAATTCCCCTATGACATCAAAAACATTAAGTCAAAGTGATATAATCTAGGCATAAACATAATCACTCATCCTAACTCTCTAATAAGGCTATTGATAGCTAGACCGCTCCTCGGGATAGGGATGGATGATTATCATAAGCAATTGGAATCACACTTGGATTTGGGATTTCCCATTAAAAGCAACAAATGCTAGAAAGGAACCATATTAGTCATATTGGTCAAGCGACTTGTCGCTTCATTCATTGTCATTTCTTCACCAACTCATTGTGTGAAGAGGTAGTTCAAAACTTCAACATAATCATAATCAAAATCAACAAAATATCACTCGATCATAACAAAATTGTGTTCGTCCTATGAATCATTGCATACAACAATCACAAATTTCCCTTGTTTTCTAGGAATGTAAGCAGACATGACATCTTTAATTGTAGCTCTCCTACTGGTCAAAATTGTTGTAGCCACTGAAGCTACCCGATTGACATCTAAGTCCTCCGAACATTGAGGCAATGATTCAAGGGATGCACACCATCTTGCATGATTGGGCCATTCAGCGTTGATCAGACCATTGATCACCATACACCCTACAAATAGATCAGTCTATGTTTTTGCTCAATGTTGTGTTTTCCACACAATGCATCGCAAAAAGGGGTATATGTAGACACCTAAATCATGTCATGCTTAGGGGAGCTACTTACATAGACATACTCATAAGATCATAAGACATAATCTTGGACTTTCCAAGTATCAATAGTGGTTCTCACCACTCATTTGGGGCCTTTTCAAGCCATTCAAGCTTGGCCGATCAATCTTAGAGTAGCCATACCTTAGCCACTATGGACGACAGTGGCCAGATCTTAGCCGTTGCAGACGACAATGGCTAATACATAAGAAGCATTTTGCTAACAAACAAGCCCAATATCAGGTGAAAGTGGTAGTTTGCATGCAATAAAGGTGAACAGGAGTGACTTTGTATTCCTTTTCATGACCAGTTCACATGGGAGGTTTGAGTTTGCATTTAGACTTAAGTTAACCGACCTCCAAGTATAAACAAAGGATAAAAGCTTCTGATGCTAATGATCAGTTCGCATAGAAGACTCAAGTGGGCAGTTATATTTTAGTTAACTGGCCTTCCAATATAAACAATGGACAAAATATTCCCATGCTAACTTGCACTATGCATGAGAAATTCATTTCTAGGGATTGGACATAGACCTAGGGTTTTACACTATAAAAGGTGCAAACTTGAGAGCACCAAAGGAGACATACAAAAGATCATATTAGAGAGAGAGACATCTTTTTGAGGAGAGATTTCAATATTTTGAGAGTTCTCTTTGAGATCACATGTACGACGGAGCTCTGACGAAGCAAAGGCATCTCCAATATGGGGACCTTGCAAAGCTAAAAGTATGATGGAGCGGAATCAAGGTGATAATTCATGCATGAAATTTGCTAAGTTTCAATGGAATCAAAATATATTTGACCCACCAGGTTTCAAAAATCTAAGGGGAAGTCGAGCAATGATTTTGCAACCATGCCACATGGAGATACAAGAAAGACCCTGCAATGAATGCTAATGAACTTTCACTCAAACCAAAGAGTAGCCGAAGAGGTGCAGTGAGGTGGCAGCGTAGTTTGAATTTTTTGCCAATGAAAATTTAGAATGCCATCGGTGAGCTATACCAAATGGAATTAGTGGAAGTTGGAAATTGTGCCAGTGGGTAGATTGCATAGTAGTTGCATTAATGGAAGAGGATACACACACTCCAGGAAAAAAAAGAACCAAAAGGGCACACACAAAGTTCATTTGCTAGTCAATTGCATTCACAAAGCAGTAAAGAGAGAAATGATACTGAAGTTTTCTACTATGAATTACAAAGAATAAAGTCTTACTGCTATCAAAATGGCTCCTAAGGAAGTACTCATGGAGGCACAAAAGATGGGTGCAAAGTTGCAGGCTCATGTGCATTAGACCAGATGAGTTGCAAATACAATGATGATGAGAGTAAGGAGGACCCTCCTAAGGATGTGTTTTGAATTCCCATATTTCAAAGGAAAGCCAATGCATCGACAAGGTACCATAGCTATAAAATATTTCTTGTTCTCCTATATCTATGATTCTACACATCATTATCCTGAATTAGTTTTTGCTATGATCCAATTCTATGATTCTGAAAATAGAGTCATAAAAACCTCTGAAGGCACTCCCCTATTCTCAATTACCAAATAATTTTACCATGAACTATTCATCGTAGGAGTAGGTCCTCCTTCAAATCCTAGACCATTTAACATAGCAGATCTAGCAAGGGCTTATACCAAATTAGTGACATCAGAAAAGAAAAGAGCTATAGAAATATGGCTTCATCTTAACTTCAGAAGGATAAGGGAAGAAGATGAAATGCCTAAAGTTCCTATCCATATTGATGAATTTGAAAACCCCAAACTATTTTCTATGTTGGCCTATATGGAGGGTTTAGACTCTGATAGAATGGTATATGGATGGCAAATTACCGTGGCCTACTATATCTCTAACGAAATAATGTATGAGAAATGTGTGGAGGAGAGAGGAACTAGGGTGATTTATTTTGACTGGCCATATTTTCTTGTATAGAGGATACATGAACATTTGGTAAGTATGAAAAGGGGCTCTAATTCTCCTAGTTTCAGGCATTTCTCAAGCTTGGTATGGATGTTTTATGCTACCATTAAATACAAAATACCTTGGATTCCGATCAAGGAAAAAATAAATTATGGTAACCCTTGCCGATTTATTATTGGACAAGTCACTTGAGAAGCAATGATTCTTATTATAGATTCAACTTAGAATTTATTGGACCTGCCTTGAAAATAATGTATGGAAAGTGCCCTAGATTGCCATCTCTGGCTAAGCAAATTATGAGAGTAGAGGGTGTTGAGGAAGGATATTGGTATTTATTTACCGAGGGCACAATTATTATATTGTATGGTTTCATGGGAAAAAAATTTCTTGTACCCCATTTTGTTATAGAAAGGCTTTTTTCCTTAGAATATCTAAGGTAGGCAGAATATATTTATTTAAATTATGGTTTTGGGAGAAAGCAAAAATCTTTGCTTACACACCACACTGTGGAGGACATTACCATCACTAAGAAGGGGTAGAGTCAGCAAATATACCAATACCTAGATATGTTAGGTCTATTTTATATCCCCCAAATATGGATTTATGATCCTGATGGTATTTTCACTGCAAGAAATGTAGCCCTAAATGAGTAAAAGGCTTATAAGTTTGAAAATAAGCCTAGGGTTCATTTTGAACAAGGAAGAAATAATGATGAGACCACTCTTTTGGAGTGAAATGTTTTGAAAATGGGTCAAATGCCTCCATGGTTGGATTTCTATGAGCATATTGTTGATTATGACCATGACAAGAAGAAGAGTCATCGGCTTACAGAAGCCACCATCAGTGACATTGAAGGAAAAACCTCAAAGAAAAAGGATCCTCAGCCTGAGGAGGATGCTGCTGAAGAAGCTAAGAAAGAAAAATAGTGGAATGTAGTAAAGATATTAGATTGGTGGAGAATGAGAATTGAGATCAGAAAAACTAAGTCTTGGTTCGAAATGAAGATTGATAAGGAGTTTTCAAAAATATATAATGAAAATATCAAAACTTGGAGATAATTGAGATAAAAGGACATCAGGGATATAGTGTTGACAGTTCAAAAGTACCAAACTAGTTCTAAATCTCTCTCTCTCACCATAGACTAGGAAGATCTAGTAGAGGAGCAGGATACTCCTTTGATAGTAGCTAAAGTATCGAAAACTTTTCATCCTACCACTGAAAAAGTGGATAAGTTTCCTAAGGGAGCTCAGCTTCTGAGAAAAATGCAATATTCCAATGAAAAAGTTGTTAGTACTCCAGTTATTGAAGCAGTATCTAGACCTAAACACTTAGCTCTAGGGGGTCAGCATCCAGATACAGATATTGATTGGAAGAAGGATGAGATTTTCAAGTTGATCCCCCTTTCTTTTACCCCTGTAATATCAGTAGAATTACATCTTGTTTTTGAGTTAGTTTTGCTTTCTAGAGCAGTGCAAGGAAAAATATTAGAAGAAGACTCTAAGAGTGATATGGATTCCTTTCAACTAATCCACAGAAGAACTAAAAGAGCCCCAGAGAGAAGGGAAAAGGAATTTTCAAAGAAGCATAAATTGAATATGGAAGAGAGTGCAAAAGAGGTAGCCATTTTTGTTGTAAAAGAATTGACTCACCAATAACAACAACAAGAAATAGAAATGGAGTATGAGCACCCTACATCTGTAGGTGAAGGTATGATTTCTAATCCATATTCTCCTCTACATCATCCTGAATCCCCAAAGAAGTCTCCCTCCATTTATGGTCAAGAATATGTGACAAATGTGCCTTCTCCCTCTCACAGTCCACCCCATGTTTCATTGGTTATCACTAAAGAACAAGTCACTTATGTTCCCCCACAGTCACCCCAAATCCCACTTTCAGCATCTAAGGTTCCCACTTCATCATCTCTCATCATTTCATCTTCATCATTACCACCACCACCATAAATGGGACACAATGTTCCAAGTACCACCATTCATCCAATTGATAGTCTTGTATCGGTTTCTATGAGTTTACCAATAGAAACAACAACAGCAGTCACAGAGTCCACTATCGTTACAGAGACTACTGTGAGCACTCTCACACCCCCATTTTCAGTAGTTCAGTCTGCCCTATCATTTTTGGTATCTTCATATCCCTTGGCTACTAGTTTTTCAAGTCCTATAACTTTGTCAAAGAGCAGGTAGCCACATAGAGAGCAAATGATTTCTAGGCAAAGAAGCTTTCTAAGCCTTCCAGCAGGATGGTTGTCATAAGAAGAAGTATGTTTGTTGATCCAGTGGCTAGGCAAAGAGTATCTAGATCTATGACTCCACTTGTAAATAAGCCCAAAAATAAAATGAATATCCAAGATTCTAGAATGGAGGAGGTCATAGAAGATATTGATAACCTTCCTGAAGAGGATGGACTGATTATGGCTAGAGCCCACTTAGACACCTTATGTATGAAAAATGATATATTCAGAGATAAGGTGAGCAATCTAGAGAAGCGAATTGAAAATCTTTAGAATACTCTGAGCAACCAAAAGGAAGTTGAAAAGGCTTTGAAAAAAGAGGTCAAGGGCTGGAAAGAAAATTTTCAAGAGGTCAACAAACTCAAGGATCAACTAGGAGATCAAAAGAAGCTGAAAGAGGAACAAGCAAAATAAATTCAGAGTTTAAAGTAGCAGCTTCAAATAGA
Organism: Wollemia nobilis; assembly: GCA_028583015.1. Lineage (NCBI taxonomy): Eukaryota > Viridiplantae > Streptophyta > Pinopsida > Araucariales > Araucariaceae > Wollemia > Wollemia nobilis. Next base: position 5,226,167 of record JAQPPZ010001870.1, read on the forward strand.
GAAGGCTAAGACCTCTGGCTTTTATAAAACTGAACTAAAAAGGATTATAAAATAGATGCTCTCTGAAGTCCAAGAGAAATATTTAGGGCTTCAATTCATGATTTTTTTTCTTGATGAGTCCATCCGTCTACTTCCCAATGTTCAGAGAGACCTAGATCAAATCACCAGAGAGTTGCAGCCTATGGTGATTCTGGTAGAAAAAATGTACAGGTTGGTTGATAGCAGACTCAGTAATTCTACTAAACCAATTCCTAATAAAGAATAGAATCTCGCTGGAGTTGCAGCAAAAATTGTGGTTAAGAAGCACAAGGCATTTCAAAGAGCCTGAATGTTATTTGATAATATTGGAGGTGTGATTAGGGATGTTGTAAATATAAACAAAGAAATGATTCAATTTGGCTTCAAAGGCCTATGGATGGAGGATCACAGCTTGCTATCCATGGAAGAGATCCAGAAAAGCATTGATGAATATTTGAAGAATGAATATAAAATTGATTCTCTTGAAGAGCCACTACCCCAAGAGCAAGTTGTCCAATTAATTGTTAATTTTACCATAATAATATATCTTATGGAAGATCTAATTAACATAGGGAATGTTTCTAATTATGAGGACATTGGAGGATTACAATATGTTTATAAGTAGCTCAAAGAGATATCAAACCCCTCTGAAGTAGCCTAGAAACGGGCTTTACAATCTCTAAAATTGATGATTCAGCTATTTGGTGATTCTTCTAGAGGAAGGAATCAGAAACCACCTTCTCTAGAAGAAGAAGAAGAGGACGAGGAGGAAGCCCATGAATAATAAGAGTAGGATGGAGCGGTTACAGGCTCGGAAGGGGTTCACACTTAGTTTGTTTTTGTTTTTGTACATATGCATGAATTTTGAATTTTTGTTTTTTCTCTAACAATTTTTAGAAATGAACAATAAAGGCATGAATCCTACAGAGGCATAAAGAGCAGAAAATTTTGTGTGAAGATATTTTGTGATAAGGCCTTATAAGAGGAGTAGAGTTATGTCTGATTTTTGAATATAATGGAAACAAGCTTGTATTTTTGGTATAGTCTCATTATAAGTGGATGAGCCATGATGTTTTTGGAATGAATTCTATATAAATCTTTACCCTCTAAGCAAATTGTTAGATTTTCAGAGGGTAGTGTTTATATGGAAGTTATTATTTAAAGCATATTTTTGAAGATGAGTATTTTTTTACTCCCAAGGCCCAATGGATAAGACTCTGAGTTCAATGGATTTGCAAGAAAATCCACCCGAGAGGCACCAGAATGTATACCCAAAATGGCCACATACTTGAGAAAATTTTGAACATTTTGTCTAAGTCATGAAGTTCTCATTCCACACACTTTGCAATGTATTTTGGAGCAGATCCACAACAAAAGCCATGAGTCCGCTCAACACTTGGTAAATTTTTGCACTCGAAGCAATTCCGTAAGATATCCTTTGTTCTTGGCTCTGAATTGGCGATGCATCCCGAATACACAAAAAAAATTGGATAAGGATGATGTTAGTAGAAAATAAGTGTGGATTGGTGACAGCTTGAGAGTTTGAATACCTAACGAGTGGCTAAGTGTTGGAAGGCCCGATTCCAAATAATGCACGAAATATTTTTTCCAGAATGGTGACAAGGTAGAATGCTATGAATGTAGTAGATGCAGATCCATGACAAAGGATGTTTTTGACTATCTCCTTTTTGGAATGGTGATAAGTAGTGTTTTAATCTGAAGGCAGTGTAGAATATATGAAGGGTTGCTTTACATTGTAACAGGTCCGGAATTATGGTCATGCATCGATGCACTTGCTCAACTCAGAATGGAATACACAAAAGCTTTGAAGAACAGATGATGTCATCAACATTTTTGTGCAGATTGGTGAATTATTTGTGGACAATAAAGAAATGTAAAGGATAAGAAGTGGATTCAATCATGCTTAACTTCCAAAGCACTTAAGGTTGGATTGGTGTTTCCCAGTTCCTAAAGCAAGAAGGATGACATCATCAAATTTTAAGAGTAGAATGGTGCTGATTTTTCCCCGCCATTAAACAAAGATTATATCATAATAGATCATAGCCATACGATGAGGGATATCTATGGTGGATATTTTACTCAATAATCTATAGTATATAAAAGCATTTCTTCACCAAAGTTATAAAAATCAGTTGGAGGAGGAAGCTAAAGTGTCGAGGGTTTCAAGAAGACAAAACCAAAAAATGGTTATAGATCAATGGTGGAAGAAGGCTTCCAAGAAGGATCAGTGATGTATACACAATATCCAATGTCCAAAACTCCAGTTAGCATCAATGAGCAGCAAGTTACAGAGGTTTCGATTTGCCATGGCGGTCCACTTGTAGTGGGTTTCCTGGAGAATGTACCAGTAAGAGAATGCTAGCAAGAACTCTCTTTTGCACTGTCAAATTTTAATATTTGTAATGTTCCTTATTATTTTTAATTTTTTGAAACTATAAGTAGATGTCAAACCCTCATTTTTAAAGGTTCAGCTCTAGTGTGTTTGCATGTGCTACTATAAATATTTCCAAGGACTAATGAAAGGAGCATTACATTGATCTTCACCTTAAAGCTTGTATCTTCAAATTTGATATCAGATGTTCAAATTCTTTAGTTTCATTTCTATGAATACTTAGATAGTTATTTTGTTCCAAATTAATGGATTACTAGTTGTTAAGGTAATTGAAATCTACTTTTGAATTTGATCTTTATTGTTAGGGTGTACATTTCTATAAAATCTAGATAATGGTGAATTCTGTTATTTTTATTATCATTGTTTGAGTATTGAAATTGTTGTCTACAATATTTCTCTACTGATTGTTAATGAATGAAAATATATTTAACTTGAGATAATTTTGATATGAGTAATGTGTCTTTAAGTCAGTTTTTTGGAGCTTTTTGCTATAGTGCAATGTTGTTAGCCTATCCGTCCACTATTGTTCACATCTCTCTAACCCTAACATTTTCTTACCCTAATCTCCAAACCCTAAGTGAGCATAATTGTGTCAACATCTTGTTTAAGTTGACAAGGAACCAATCTACTATGGAGGTTGGATCAGAAACTTTATTTTGGTCCATCCAATGTTGAGTGTTGAGTTGTAGCTATCGGGTACAAGCCTGGACAGAAAGTAGGAAGATAGACAACTGCAGTATTGAGTAAAACTTGATGTAATTTAGTGCCCAATAGTTCTGAGTTGCATATTTTCATCCCAAAATCCTACAAATTGTATTTATTTTATTTCCTTCATAGGCTCCATGATCTTATTAATTCTATTTTGCAACCTTTCTATCACCTCCATATCTTCCTGGATTCATTTGTATTTTTCAATCACAGTTTTGGAGATGCTTTTGGTTGCATTCCAATGCTCACTATGGTTGATCCTAACTACAGGCTCAAACCTTATTTTTGATATCTTCATCAAAATATTTGCTTGTTCAAGCACACTTCTAGTTTTAGTTTGTGTTTTTTGAAAATCCTCTCTTGCTTCTCTTATTTCTTGCCCATAGAAGTCAATGTAATCCATGACTTAATAAGCTTTGATAGCATTTTCAAAGATATCTTCCTAGATATTTCTTCTCATTTGTTTGAGATTCTCCCTAGATAAATAAGAAGCCTTTGTATTTTTCTTTTTATCCTGTAACTATTGCTACAACCCCTGGATTTGTTCTATCAAGGCTTTGTTTAGCTCTCAAAGCTTTTGAGCCTATTCTTTGGCTTTTACCATTTCTATGAACTTCTTCCTCCACTTTTGAATCTCAAGGTGTAGATCTTTCTTCACATTCTACTCTTCCTTTGTTATTTTATCTAACTCTTTAACCTTTTCTTCTATATACAGATATCCATACCTCAACATATATCCTTGTAGGTAGATAGTACCCATATGAGCTTAGGAATTAAGTAGAGAGTCCTCTACTAGTAGTTGAGCAAAGTCCATTTGGTCTTCTACATGATAATTATTTGGTACCATTTCTACCTCTAGCTTCCTCACTTTTTGTGTGGCTATGACCCTCATTTTTTGATATATGGTAGGATCTATTACTATCATTTGCCTGGAAAGGGAAAATATTCTAGCTCACTTGGGTGTCTTCCCTCTCCCCTAGTCTTGAGTGTTGTGACCTATTTTTATGTGTTTATTGATAGTGATTATGGTTAGATGATCGAGCGAATGCAAAATGGTGAGAAATGGTTACACAAGAGGGAAGGGAGATGGATAACCTTCTTGAATGGGCTAAGAAGTGATGATTGTAAGAGTTTGGATAAATAGAGTGGATGTGATAATGGAGGAAGCTTTTGTCACAAGGACATTATGAAAATTTACTCCCAATGTGGAAGTTGGTAGTGATAAAGAAAGAGGAGTTACATTAGGGACAAAGGAAGAAGGAAGATAAGTAGAAGGATTGGAAATGTGTATACCTATCTCTTCTAGCAAGGACCATTTCACCACTAGTTTTATTATCCTCTTCAGTTTGTGGTGGTTTTTATTTGATCTTCTACCTCTTATTATCTCCTTCTCATAGCTCATCAACTTTTCTTTTTTTTGCTACTTTATGAGGGGTGGAGGAAACCTCTCTGATCTTGGGTACTTGTTGCACTTTATATTGTATATTCTCTTAAATTTCCTCTTCATTATTGATGGTTTGGCTATATTTTTGCATAATTTCATCTGATGTCTCTTGCCCTAAAATATATTGATGCTCTTCTTGGATTAGCATAAAATTAAGTGGTGATCTGGTAGAAATTTCTAAAGAAAACTTCCTACTAATTTGTCCTTTTTTTTTGGGTCAAGGAGCTTGGGAAATGTGCACCCAAGGCTAACATTTTAGACCTCTCCTACATGTGAATGATTTCTTTCAAGCCAGTAGATGTCTTCCCTAAAATTTCTCCTATATATCTCATTTTTCCTATGATTTGAGAGCATTTGAAATAAAATTTTTGTTGCAATTTTGTTGGGATAAAGACCTCAACATGTGGCTCTAACTAAGGAGTTTATTTTACAACCTCTTACTACCTTATAACTTTTATAGCATCATCAATAGCTATCCTTTCTTTGAGCACTTGTACTTTTGCTTTAGCTATGTTCTCTTTAGGAACAACTTGCTCAATGACAACCACTTATCTTGTTCCTGGATCTCTATAATTAGCTTCTTTATTCTATCCCATAGAGGTTGTAGTTTTTGCTTACTTATTCTTGGTGTTGTATGTATCCAAAATTTTCATCATACTTATTTGAAAACTCATTGTCTATCAAGATAGAGAATTTAGATTTAGTTGTTTTTTCTCAACTTGGAATATCCACCATTCTACAACTTTGGGTGCATCCCATTTGGTATTTTTCATGAGAGAGGCTGAATTTTATTCATTAATGTATGATATAGATTATTTTTAGGATCATAGTCATCTTCTTGTTCATACCAATCACTCCATGGAGGTAAACTTAGTAATTTATTGATATTTCATTTAAGCTCATTATTTCATGATTATTCCTCAAACTGCTCTATCTCAAGTTTACTTTTTTTTCTTGAATGTAGGCAACTTTCTTATGTTTATTAAGCTTAATTTATCATTAACCTTATTTATAGGATCATACCTCTACCTTTTTGGTATAGCTCATAGTCCTAATTATTACAATTTGTGACATAAATCCCATTCTTGCACCTTAATATTTATAGTGATTGGGTCATAGATGAGCAGGTACTCATAGGTGCTCTTATTATTAATTCTTGATCCATATGTGATGTTGATAAAAATATTTTATCTATAACACTATTGTAGAGGGGGCAAACTTCCCTATCGTTTATGATACTTGATTGGATCCATTGTGAGCAAGGTTATCATGGAGGTGTGTTGATTCCTCTACACTTGGGGGATTAGGGGATCAAAGAGTTCACCAAGAATGGTTTTAGGACTAGCTCCAATTCTAGGGTTGAAATGTTTGATATGTTTATTGAGCAAGAACCTATGTTTAGCCTTACTAATATCTACGCTATGAAAAATAAAATAACAATGCAGGTCAAACAAAGATGCAAGCAAATAGAAACTATCCTAGAATGATTTTTTATTTCAATGAGAACTAAAACCCTAATTTTACAAATAAGTAAATTTTTTTTTTTTAGCATGAGTTAAAAATAATGCACAAATAAAATTATCCTAGAATTCAAAACTACATGATTTTCTTTAGTGATGCCTAGAAACAAAGCCAAATATTTTTCTTTTTATTTTTGATCTAAATATAAAACAAAAAATGGACAAAAATGAAAAAAGAGACTTCAAAAACAACCTAAAATATCTATCAGAGAACTTACTTGATCTGGTGGTTGGTCTTAGCTAAATTTGTACCCAAAATGTCCAATAGCTTCAAAAATTATAAAACAAATTCGAAACCCTTGGAAAATTGATCAATGTTTGGGGGCTTGCTTAGGCAGTTATATGACTATGCTTGGAGGTGCAATAATAAATCCCCCTTCGTCCTTTTAGCTTACCATTAAAAAAAAAAAAATTGACCTTTGGAATAAAAAAATCAAGATGTAACAGATATGAAATAACAAAATAAAATGAGCATGAGCAAAAGGAAGTATTCAAAATGCAAACTAGGGTTTTGGGAGAAAAAACTTACCCCCAAGCCCTAGTTGACCAAATTCATTTCTCGTAAGGGTAGGCATGAATAAGGCTTTCCAAATTCACATCATGTATGAACTAGATGTAAATTTTGTTCAGAGCACTTTTTAGGTTACAAAATGCCAAGCAATGCAATGCAAAATAGATAAAAATAGTTCTAAATGACTAATAATGCAAGAAAGAACCTGATTAGTTGATGGAGAAATTAAAGAGCAATGAGAAAATGAAGGTAGTGACAAAAATGGTAGACCTCTTTTATCATCAAGGTTCCTCCTCTTGTTCACCAATATTAGCTAATCCAAATAAGCACAAAAATAGCGACATAGCTTTCCAATAGTGAAAGAGCACTTGAAAATCATTGAGAGCAAAATCATAAAATTAGAGGATGCTAAAATTCATTGATTTATTCATTGAAAAAAGGTGATCCAATCCTCCTATTTATAATAATTTTGGAGGGCTTAAAAATATGAGAAAATAAAATTTAACTACTACCAAGGGCCAACATCACAGAGCATTGATGTCAGACAAGGGTTTTGAGATAAAACACCCTAAGAAAGTCAAAATCATGCCTTGTCCTTATAGGGTGTGAATTTAGAAATCTAAATTTATGCCCCATAAGGATCGAGCATGTATTTGGTAAATCTAGGAAAAATAGAAAAAGTAGAAGGGGAAAAGAGGCTCAAATTTACCCTTAGCAAGTTCGAGTGGCTTCCTAAGTATCTAAGGAAAAATGACTCATTTTTATTGTTCAATTTTCCACACCTACATTTTCCTCCTCTTTGATGCATTTATGATCTAATATATACATTAAAGAAATATGTAGACATCTACGGGTAAAAAATGATGAAAACAAAAAGGAGTGGCCAGTTTTGATGGAGGGGTGGTCCAAAAATGGTGTCATTTCAAACACTTTGGATTTTTACATGCAAAATAAGGTATTCATGCCATTAATTTATCTAAGGCTAGAGTGCTCTCTCAATTTTTAGAAGGAATGCAAAATTTCTAAGGAAACTCAAAATGAAAAAAAAAAAAGCAAATAGAGGAAAATAAATATAAAGCGAAAAAGAATAAAAGCAAAATAGGAGAGAGAAAAAAAAGGGAAGGAAAAGAGAAAAGGAGGGAAAAATAGGGAGATGGAAGAAAAGGAAAAGGAAAAAAACAAAAGAAAAATTGAAAGAGAGAAAAGAAAAAAAGAAATAAGAAGATCAACAAAAGATAACAAATGGTGCCTAGAATATGCCGTTTGAATCAGCATAGGTCACAAAGGGATCAATGTGATCAAATAGACATAACCTAAGATAAAGAAGAGAAAATAGATGGAGTGGGACCCTATAAGGATGTATGCTTGTAAATGGCCTGATGGAGGCTACTCCTCATTGGTGGACATGAAGATATCTCGTAAGGATAGAGCATGAATTTGGTAAAGCTAAGAAAAATGGACAAGTCAGAAGGGGAAAAGGGGCTAAAATTTACCCTTATCAAGTTTGAGTGGATTCCTAAGGATCTAAGAAAAAATGACTCATTTTTATGGGTCAATTTTCCATGTCTACAACTCCATTATAAAAATTCTTTTGATAATAAAGTATGAAAATAGAAAAGGTTTACCTATAAAGCCATAAAACCTAATGATTATCCCTTCTAAGAGAAAGAAATAATCCTCTTATTTTGCATGATGAGTCTGTAACAGGGTTTTAGCTTGAGTAGAAAGACAGTGAAGTTCTCTAAAAACTATTTTTAGAGCAAGCAATACAAATTCTCTATTAAAATAGTAGTAGGACTCATTTTTCTAATAGATTGGTCCATTCCACCACTGACAAATTCCCTTTGCTGTAAATTCTATTTAGATCCACCGATGATATAGTGCCCATTGTATAATAGAGAAACATCCACGTGAGATACAAACATCAACAAAAAGTACCATGTGGAGATAATTGTAGTTGAGTTAGCTGTTCATGTATTTTGTCACATAAGTACTAGGCCCAATCAAAAAATAGGAGAGTGTTTGACTGATCAAAGTGGGACTCATCATAGAAATAAGGGTTAGACATAGTATAGGCCATATGTATCTGATAGTCATGCACTTCTTTGTTAGAAGGAAGGCAAAAATAATAGTTATCATGGATTATAGATCCTATTTTATGAAATTTGTAATTTTCAATGGGATATTTGGGATTTTATCCTCAGTCGAAGGATGATGAAGTTGGGAATGGAGCCATTTTTTGAAAAACTTGCTCTTCTTAGTGTCTTTCTTGGACTCAATATTTTATTTGGTTCTGAATGTTAAAATGCTTAGGAGTAACTCTAGGCTTAGCTCCTACAATGAAGACATCCCTAATACTATCTATAATGAGGTGGAAAATAACTTTTCCATTAGCATCTTGAACTATATTTAATTGAAAATTATAATGCTTTGAAATTGCAAGGATTAACTCTAGGTTAGGGTGTGTGGATTTATGAATATAACAAGACAGGAAAGAGTGATAAGAAAAATTTGGGTTGCTAGAAATACCTTTGGCTACTCATTGTTCTAGACTCTTTGATGTTAATTCAATATCCATGATTCGATAGGTTTGGTCTTGGAGAGCCTTTTATGCCTTGTTGTTGGCTACTCTTGTATTCCTCACCATTGTTTATTTTACAAAAATGAGTGGATTTTGATACTTTTTTTTTAAAGTTTCTACTCTATTTTGCAATTCTACACTTAGAATCAATTCAAGTGAAGTTTTTATTTCTTTGCAAATTTTCCCTACAAAGCTTATTTTTTCTTAATTGTTATGCATGCAAAATGTCATTAATGTCATTAAGTAGTAATTGTTGTAATTGTAGTTCAGTTATACTTTTCTTGAAATGTGCACTTTTATTTGCCTTAGGATCATGTGAATATCTTCACATGTCAGTTAATTTCCTTGTTGTCATGGATTTTGGCCAATGATTGCATGACACATAAAAATTAGAGTCAGTTATCTCAAATTTTAGCCAATCGACTTATTTGAATTCAAAATGTCCATGGCTTGATTTATTTATACACTTATCTATGTACATAGGGTACAGGGGGATTGATGATACTTCACATGAAGTGCTTTAGGTGATGTCAATTTATTAATATTAGAAAAATATGGCCACTCTTGTCTATCAATTCAAATGCATTGAATTCCCATTTGGTGGTGATTCGATACGACCCTAACTAAAATAAATTAAATTTTTCATGGTTTCCTGGCTTTGATTTGTCTTCCTCCCATTTGAAGATGTGATCATCGATTCTAAAATCTTGAGATATCACCTTCTTATCGAACCATATCTTGGTCCTGGTTGAGTGGATTTGGAAATTGGAGTATGCTTTTTCCTTTTGTTCTTCCAATAACAATAATTGTACCATTCATGCCTCCACCACTTTCATGTGAGTGAAATTTGCTTGAATTATCAATTTTATAATTGGCAACTCAATGTGTAGTGGGAGAATGACTTCCTTACCATAGACAAATGAATAAGGAGAGGCTTTTAGGAAATTCTTCACTATAATTCTATTTTCCCAAAGTGCTTGATCTAATAATAAATGCAAACTTCTTTTGTTCTCTCCAATGGTTCTTTTAATAATATTTAAAATATTCTTATTTTTGATTCAACCAATCCATTCCCTTATGGATAATAATTAGAGGATGTCTTAAGATATATGTCATATATTTTAGCAAAGTTGATGAACCATGCTCCTATGAAATGATTCCCATTATCACTTACTAATGCATCTAGGATCTGGGATACCAAACCTGCTTATCAACTTTTTGATGAACTCTATTACTATATCTTAATTGGTTACTTTTGTAGCAACTGCTTCTGTCCATCTAGTAAAATAATTAGTGTTTGTTAGGATGTATTTGTGACCCAATGATATATTTGTGTTAATAAATCTTATGAAGTCTAACCCCTATTATTGAAATGGTTGTTTTGTTACAATTGGGCGTATTGGAAGTGAGGCATTTATGTTTCTCCCAATGTACCTTTGATATTTTTTGCAAGATAGGACCACTTTGAAGGAATCTACAAAAATTTTTGGCCAATAGTATCCTAAATTGAGGATTTTAGTGATAGTAGTCTGACATAAATAATGCCCACTAGATAGGCCTAAATGAAATTCTATCAATACTTTCAACTTTTCTTTTGATTTTATGTAGTGTAGGACTCCATAAAAATTCTTCTTGTATAGGTCTTCTGGTAATAAAATATATTTTAGAGCTTGAATCCTATACCTTCTTCTTTATGATGAATTCAATACTTCAAGACATCTCCTTGTCCAAAAATATTTGATCAATTCATCTACCAAATGAAGTCTTTCTACATGTTACCCTATCCTAGGCGTATTTTTTATGTCACCATAAATACACATGTTATAACCTTATTTTACATGTTTAGTAGGGTGAATCTATACATAATACTATTGTATTTTAGTAATCCATACGATTCTTTTATCACCCAATTCTCCTTGTATGATGAAGTTTTTGAAATCTACATGGACCATGTAGACTATGGTCCTACTTTGCAATAAGTAGTTTCTAAACTTCTTTAAAGACTTCATGATTGTAAATACTTGCTTTTCTATGAAATTGTAGTTTTTTTGGTATTCATGGAAAGTCTAGCTCAAAAATAACACTGGATATTCTCCTTTGGCATCTTTCTAGGTTAGCACTCCAACATAACTATCTTCAAACCCATAGGCATATAAGATGAAATCCTTGTTAAAGTTTGGGTTGATCAACACTAGAGCTTTTGGGATAGCTTCTTTGATCTACTCAAATGCTTTTCTCCTCTTTGGGATCCTTTCAAATATAGCATCTTTCTTCAAAATCTATGTCATAGGCTTAACAATTAGTGCAAAGTCTGATACAAAATTTTATACAAAATTTATTTACCCAAAGAAAGACTGTAAAGCTTTTTTGTTTAAGGGGAGAGGGAGAGATAGGGTGGCTTGAATTATTTTAGAACAATTACCATACCTTATTTTAAAACTACATGGTCCAATATTTTACCTTCATGAACAACAAATATTGATTTCTTTGGATTCAATGATATCCCAAAATCCCTATACTTTCGAATGACTATTTCAATATGTTCCATGATGCAGATGCTTGTCATGTGAAAATACTATCATATCATCTAAATATATCAAAATTATTTTATTGACTAAGTATCCAAAGGTAAAATCCATAGCACATTGGAATTTTGCTCTAGCATTTGATAGCCCAAATGGCATCCTTTGATATGTAAATGTTCCCCATTTGGTAGTGAATGCTATTTTGTGTTGATTCTCATATTTTACCCATGTTTGATTGTAGCCTAAAAATCCATATAGGAGTGAGAATATTTTTGCACCTACCACTATTTGTAGAATGTGATCAATCTAGGGTAGAGGATAATGATCCTTTAGTGATGTCTTATTTAGGTTTCTAAAATCAACTCAAAGACAAATGTCTCTGTTATTCTTTCTCACGGGCACTAAATTTGCAACCCATGTAGAATGCTTAATTGGATAGATAATTTTGGAATTTAGAAGCTTGAGAAGTTCTTGCTTCATGGCTGCTTCTATTTTTGGATTGACTAGCCTCTATTTTTATCTGAATGGCTTTGCATTAGAGGCTAGTTCAATCATATGTTGAATCACATCTTTATCATAGACTTGGAGGTCATCATAGCTCCATGTTATTATGTCTTGATACTATATGTAGATTGATTTGAGCTAATATGTTTCTTCTATAGTATAATAAACTCAATTTTTAGACTTTTACCTAATTCAAACTCAATTTCTTTGTAGGCTTGTTCTTCTATATTCATTCCTTGACCTATTTTTTTGTTATTGTTTTTGAACAAGCTTTTCAAAGTGATAAACCCTTTGGAAATATGATTATTTTTAGCTGAATGATATCTTCTTGATCAAATTATTGTGATACTTCCTCCCTATGAGCTAAATAGACTACTTCTCTTGTTAAAAATTCAATGATTTGATGGTCATATTCAAAGACTTGACATAATATCTCTCTATCCAAGATAGACAACCTAAACACCAACTTTACTTTGTTTTTATTTTTTGAGCCATATTCTGTAGTAGACACATAATTTGCTCCTCGAGCAATGAACATATTAGCTAAATCATTCTATAGAATAGCCTTTATGTTCAAAACCTCAAAACTTTCTATCAAATCCCATACCCTATTGTAGTATTCTTTCAAGTAATGATGTCTACTATTACATTTTTTTATCACTTGATTTAGAATTAGATTAGAGTCATTGTAGATTGTAAGCAATTTAATTTCTATTTTATCTGCTTGCTTTAAGCCAAGGCACAAGTCTTCATATTCAAAAATGTTGTTGGTGTAACTCCATGTTAGCCTATAGAAAAAAAATTGTATCCCTTCTAAAGGAAAAACTAGTGTGACTCCAGCTCCAACATTGCTTTTGCATATAGCTCCATAAAAATAGAGTTTCCAAAGCTCTGACTTATGTGGTTCTTGATTTAAAACCACTTTAATCCTTTTGCACTCTAAGCTTGAGATATGATATGTGCCAATTTTGGTTTCAACCAACGCATTATAATTCTGTAGAGAGAATTCATCTTCTATTTCTAGTTTGTCTAGAATATCTTCCAATGGATCAACCTCTTTGAAGATGGTGTTGATGTACTCTTATTCTATTTCCTCAATGTTATAAGTGGTAGGATTTTTTGAAATAATTTTAATATTCTTGCCTTTATGTAGAATCATCATGTGAGACTAGTCCATGTACATGTAGCCTCCCAATTTAGCCATGAATTCCATCGATAGGTAGAGGTCAAATTATAGCTCTAAATTAACCATAACTATTTCTTGTATCATGATGATTTTTGGTGCTCTATGGAGTTTTAGAGGAACATCTTTGATTACTCCAACTATTTTCATAGGAGTTTAATTTAATTGAAGGACCCTAGGATATAAATGAGTATACTTCATGCCCATTATCTTACATACTACTTTAGGCATCATAGTAGTAGCTGCTCTACAATCAATCATACAATTGTGAACCACCCACCCTTCCATTATCAAAGATATGTAGAAAGGGATAACCTATTCTTCATAGCCCTTGGACTCATTGTATCTTGAGTGATATTAAACTCTAAAATTGACTAATCTCCTAAAATTACTTTATTTAGTGAAGCTTTGAGTAGATATATTTGTTTGGGGATTAATAACACATCATACATACTTAATTTAGAAGGATTATTTTTAAACTCCTCTACTATATCGAAGCTAGGTGATTCTACTGATTTATTTTCATTTCTCTTTTCTTCTTCATCGAACCTTCTTCTATATTCTTGCATAGCCTCAATTCTCTATCTCTTGGTGACTAAATGGAATATAAGATTATCCTGTGATTATTTTTTTTGTGTTAGGCAATGCTTCTTTTACATTTTTTGTCTGCTTTGAACTAGTGGGGTCCTTTTGTGGTTCTAGTACAATTGGGATTTTTCTTGATTCCTTCTAGGTTGGAACTTTCCTAGTCTTGAGCATATTTTGCTCTTGAGGATTTTACGGTTGAGATGGGACTTGGAAGGGCTCCAACTTCTGGGGGTCCACTTGAATTTGCTTTTTGTCAGACCTTGTTAGCATGAAAATTTATTTCTCTTCCAAAGGATATTGGGTGAGCATGATCTACTCTAGCTCCCATAACATATTGACTTGTACTTTTGAAAAAATTTAGCTTTTTTAATGGCCAATTGTGCATGGTGTTGATACATGAGACATGTATCTGTGTTGTGGTGATCACTACAAACTAAACACCAAGGATAATTCTCTAGTTTGGAAGTAGATATATCTTCATCTTGGTAGCTATTATTCACTCTTTCAAAATGATTACTACTTGAAGTCTTCTGGTCTTTAGCAACATATGGGAATCTTATGAACTAGGATATTTTTGCTTCTCTTTTCTCAATTAAAAGCACCTTATTATTCAATTTTTTGAGCATAGATAATACCTCTAATATTATAGGTATCTTTTTAGACTCAAACACTGGTAACATTGCAACATATGCTCTAGAGATAATATTTTTGGCATGGGAATAGGAGCAATTATGGGAAGAGAAGGAAATGATATGGGAGCTTCTGATATGATTGCACTATCTTTGGAAAGTATGACATTATGACTCTAGGATATAATCTTCCTATGAAAATCAAAGTAATCTAAGCTATAATAGTGGCTTGATAAACTTGAGGGAAGTCAATTATATTTGACTACTAGGTTTGCAATCCCAAATTGGGCTATAATGCTATGATATAATAGATGTAATCCAAAGGACTTGGTGGCCTTATATTCTACAGAATCCTTTTCTATATTCTATTGAATCTAAGATTAAAATCAGTAATTATTTCTTGGGGATGAAATTGTATAATAGTAAACTAGGTGAGAAGTGGAAATAGATCTACTAACTCATTGAATTCTTCCATGAATGGTTTGGCCATGTTAACCTATGAATGGATTCTATTATCTTCTAGAGTTTGATACTAGTTAAGTATTTTTACTTGAAAGGACATGGTGAGAAGTCTGACCATAATGTCTTCATCTCTTATATTATGGATTATTTCTAGAGACACAAAATCTTGACAATTCTCAAAGGTAGTTTTAGCTATGCCATAATAAGTAGGAAGGGCCTTAAGCATAAACTATGGAATATCATTGATATTCACTAGACATAGGGGTCCAATTGTATTTAAATTAAGGAAATTAGGAGGAATATAATTTATATTTTTAGCCATAATTCTATGATTTGATGACATTTATGGTGTAGGATAATTATGGGGTGAAGAATTTTCACTCTATGGATAAGACTCAAGGGCTAAAATTTTAACACATCTTGGCTTACGAGAGGGTAATTATAAGATTAATTGTGGATTATATAACTTCTTGGTTGTAGACCTTGTAATCATATAAAGAATAAGATAAATATGCATATATTATGAGGATTCAATAAATAGAATTGGTAGTCTAACGTCAATATAATTTTAGGTTATATATTTTAATGGGAGTCACCTAATGAACATACAATCTCCACTAATGAGGTCAATACTATTCATCTAATCTTGAACCCTCTAATAAGGTGAGACAAATTTGATCACTTCATCCCGCCGAGTATGCCAGAAATAACTATACTATTGGACTAAAATTTACCATGACTATGGAAATTCGTTGCACTCATTGATTTTATCCAAAGTAGAGAAATTGGATGAAACAAACTTTCTCTATGTTTCGACCTCTAGAGAAGACCAACTCCTTTGAAATAATTTATTTTGGAGAAAATGATAGAAAAAGAGTAAGGGTTAGGAAGGAGTAAATATAAGAGAAAGGGCTTGAAATATGACCGATATATACTATAACAACATTGGATATTTTAGATCAATTCACCATATATCCAATTACATGACACTTAATAGATCAACCATTATCAATTATGATTACAGGTTCATTCAGCTCATTACATTCACTTTATTCATTCCAAGGATTCATGCAATTAGAAATCCTAGGTGACTAAAGTTCACTTTAATAGAATAAACTAAGTGTTAAATGTAAAGGAAATGACTTAAAGTTTGAGTTACTTCATACAAAGTAATAAATGTATAAGTGTTAGAATGTGCAATGATGTAAATGTGCATGTAGTCCACATGTACATGAGTCATGGGTAGATTAAAGGCCAAGGTGCATATCTTCCTATATATAGGCCTTTAAGGAGTGAATAGAAGAGAGTGAGAGAGATACAATGTTACTATAGTGAGTAGTGAGTAGGTACAATGTAGCACTTCCATTGAAAATTTTGGAGTGTTCAAGTCCTCCATTATATTACATTGTACTATTTTTGTGAGCTTTCATTAATGGCATATTACTAAGTTATTACAGAAGTTTATTTAATTATTTTCTTGCAAATTATAGTGCCATTATCATATAGTTATCATAACGTATTTCACATCTTGTGGTGGAATTTTCTTCAGCATACATCCTCAAAAGGCAAGAGTGGTATCAAAGCATACAGTAGATCAATAGGAAATAGGGAGAGCCACAAGAGATATTGAAAGGAGATCAAAAATATCATTTGTAGATTTTTTAAAAATACATTTGGATGGAGTATTTCCATAGAGTTGCAAAAAAACTCGTGAATACTAGGACTCAATATTGATTCCACAAGATTGATAAATCAACTAGTGAATATCTCCATTAGTGAAGAAGCCACCATATTTAAGAGACTTGGGATTGCCATTAAAGGATATTTTAGAGAAAGGAGACTACTGAATTTATAGTAGAAACTTAAATGTCTCTAGGAGATAAATCTCAATTGCAATTTGGAGGAGTTTCCTACCAAATTTAAGAGATTCATTGACAACATTTCAAAGGAGAAAGTAACTATGAAAAGGCAGTAATTTAGGTAGCATTACTAGCTGCAAAACTTCAAATCTACAGAGTGCATTCTGAAGGAAGAGAAAAGCCACCAAACTATTTTTTAGGGGAGCAAGTTATAGGGTTTCAAAGCTGCAAATAGGTGAGCTAAAGAGCTGCTTTGGATAGCAAGGAATAGTTGCGGTTTCATCCATTACAAGGTAACAATTAGGTGATTCAAATCAGTAAGACAACCATCATATTTAGAGGATAGTAAGGTAAGCAAATTTGGTGCGAAAAGGTTTTTTTTTTTGTATTAACATGGTGGAATAGGTAGCCGCCACGAATCCGGGTAGGCTGTCCAACTTTTATGGCCACCACATTATTCTGTGTTTTCTGCCTCGAAAGCCGCCACACAGATCTTCGCACAATCTGCCACTATAACCACCATGCCACAATCATTTTAAACATTTTACACCACTGAAAGCACCAGGAAAGGGATAATCGTTTAGTCCGACGAGGCATGATATTAAAACAAATAGTAAAATTATTAGTTGAATATTACTTATTCAATTCATTATTAAGTTTCATTAAGTACCATATTAGAATTTAAAATTTGCAAGAAGAAGGTTGCATATTAAAGTCTTAAAGAGAGTGTAGAAGATAGTTTTTACAAGGGTTATAACATGCACATAAAAGGAGGAGTTAGATATATTTTGAAAGAAAGAAAAATATCAACATCCTACCTTCTAGTTAAAGCAAAGAAGACATTATCCATAAGTGAAATTTTGCATAGATTATAGTGCATATTTCAAGTTACTTTTAAAGATTTCATTTATAGGAGCAATAAGGAGAAATTGCTATTGCACTATACTAGTTAATATAAGTGTATTAAGTATTCAAGTTAATGGTTTCCCAAATCATTCAAATATTTTCAAGTGGAAGGGTGATGTTGTTGATCATGAGTCATTGCCTACGCCCTAGCCCACGGTGTCTATTATAGTTTTTATGGATCTTTTGTGAGCTTCCCCTATGTGGGTTTTTATCATAGCTCCTTTACAGGTTTTTTAGATAGTTACTTATTTTAAGCAACCCCTGCATGGGTATTGCTCGGACTGCATTTTTTTTTCTGACATCAAACATCCATCCAACCTTCTCTGTTGTTGTTTGGACCTTTTTCTTCAAGTTTTTTTTGGCCAATATGCTAGCCTGTGTCATCTTATGCTATTATTTTAGCTACCAATTTATGTACTTGGGTTTAGGTCCATTTAAACCCTGTACTTAATCAATTTTACCTACCAAAAAAAAATATTCAAGTTAAGGGTAAAAATTAGTGCAAAGTTAAGTTGCATGATTAAGAGCTTGGATTTATAATTGCTAAGTTAGCCAAGAAAAGTAGAGAGTTGTCTAGCAAGGAATACAACATAAAATCATCACTTGCCACCAAGGATTAGTGCAGAGAAGCCACCTCATCAAGGAAGAAATAAATTTTGCAAAAGGAGATTTAAAGATCTCAAAATATAGGTACAAATTTAAGGTATTCTATTCTAACTATTGCAAAGCATTTTACATTAGATTCATGCACCATAATCTTCTTGTCCTACGTAGAAGAGAGTACAAAGCTAGAGTGTCTCAAAGACACTACAAAAACTTACAAAACACATATACAAAGTGGTCATTTTAGCAAAGTAAAGGAGCAAACTTTAGCAAGGGAAGAGAGCCAACAAAGATCTAACATTATCCAAAGTTCAAGGTGTCTAAATACACCATATTCATCACCAAATTTAGTGCCTACAACAACATTAATTTGCAGCATCAAGACCTACATAAGGAGACCATTATCCACAGCTTAACTACATAAAGAAGGACAAAACAAAAGGTCTATGTAAAAATATAGCACTAAGGAACTACGAAGGAGGCTATCATCCATTGTATACCAATGTAAATACATAGCACTAAGGATAGCATAAATAAGTAAGTTACAAGGTGAAAACAAAGATGCATTACCAGAGCTACAACTTGGAAAAGCTACCAGTTGAAAAGAAGCACCTAAAGCCATAATTGGAGCACCATAGAACCACCATTGTAGTGATCTTGAATCACCATAGCTAGAGCCAACCTCACAGCATCACCATTCACATGGACATAAAGCATTGAAGAAAAGACATAAAGCGTGTCTATTGGAAATAAATATATAAGGAATAAGAGATGTTGAAGGGAGTATTACATGCATGAAATTGGAGCACCACTTGAAAATTAGAGCCAAGGCATCTTGTGCCACTTGCCTTATAAAAACAAGGCACCCATATATTCCTTAACATATGCCCAGGAAAAAAGTGCTCAAAGAGAAAGTATCACCTATTTTTGAGAATTGCATAACATAATTTGGACGTTACAAGTCATAATCATCATAGCTCTTCATTCAAGGGAGAAATGAGTGTTGAAATAATCTAAACCAACATCCATAAAGAATGTAACTCTCAAGGCGCCTATTGGATCCTCAAAATCCATTTTGATTTTACCTCCAATTTTTGAATTTTTGGTGTCATGTGTTTTGAGTATTTTCATAATTCGTAATAATCCCCTGGTTAGTCTCCTTTTAATAAAATTTTGAGTTCTTCTAATTATTGCAATTTTTTTATCTTTTTGAAGTCTTGTCTCACTCTCCAAAAACAATGAAATATTTTATGTCACCAAGGTTAGGCCTTTGTTTTTGTTTTCCTAAGGCATTTTTTTAGTAAATATTTGGCCTAAATAAGGTTGATGCAGAAGCCTATCTTTTGGAGGGCATAAATTTTGATCCAATCGTTGGATAAACTTGAAATTTTATGTGGAGCTATATAAAGAGGAGGACAAGGGGTATTTATCTTCTAGAATATTGAATTTTGTTGTTACTTACTTTCCTAAACACAATTTTAAAAAAGTATCAACTATCACCAAACCTTTATGAGAGAGCTATTCTATAGCAATCATCTATTCATGCTAGTCAAAATAAGGGCTATTTGTTACAACACTCTTTTAGAAAGTGAATGTGTTGGGATGCTTGCGAGAGACCTATCTCTTTGCAATAATCTCTTCAAGCTAATAAAATTAAGAGGTATTTATCATAATATATTTTTAGTAGTATTCCAAGTAGTTTTTGAGTTTTATAATTTCCCCTAGTGTATGAATGAACTTACTACCACTATTGGTTGGTCATAAATCAATGGTTGATTATAGTGCATTGGTCATTCAAAGGATGCGTGTATGAGCAAAAATAAGTTCCAACCCAAAAAAAATTTTAAGCATCATAACACTCTCCAAAATACCAATACTTTTGACCAATGTCTTATTTATTTCTTAAATTCCATGGATTCACCTCCTTTCAACACCTCTAATTCTTCCTTTCTTCTTTTCGATAACCCTCTCCATATCAATCCTCCTACTATCTCTAAAATTGGTAATCCTATTCCTAATACTATTGATATTGATTTGTGTCTATCTTAAGACTCAATAAAATATGGTTGCCTCCATTGCCTAGTCCTTAGATGACATTTAAAAACATCCTACAAATTTTACAACTATGCATCCCCTTGTTAATGGGTCTCTACAAATTTTTGTGCAACAATATTTGATAATTCATTAGGCACTAAACACAAGGGACACTAGCATTCTCCCACAACTATCATCTAGTCATAGTCCAAGGTACTCCTATAGGTATGGGTGGTAACAACTCAATTTTTTCTTCTAATCTTGATTATTCTATATGAGGTGCTTCTAATTTCCTTAACTGGTCTTATGATATTGTTTCACCCATCAACATGCCCATATTTGAGGATGTTGATCCACATCGATGGCTAGCCAATATCAATAGCATTTCCATGTCCATCATATTTCTAAAGAAGGTCATGTCACATTATTAGCTACTAAGTTGAGAACCCATGCTCATCATTGGTTGTTATGGGAGCTTCACCAACTAGGGGCTCCTCTTTTATGGCTTGAATTCAAAGAATTGTTTCTCAAAATATTTAACAAAGGGTATTCCACATAATATGTTGTCCATCTAATGCAAACAAAGGAAATAAGAATGGTTTATAAGTATTACGTAGAGTTCATAAGTATTCTAATTTATACCCATCAATTGAATCCAATAATGGTGGTCTCAATATTTGGTGATGGTCTTAAGGATAAAATTGGGTGGGAACTTGATATGCTCAACCCCTATACTCTCAATGATGCACAACATATATATTTGGTTATAGAATATAATCTCCAAGAGTCTAGTCCCCAATATAGACGTGACTTTAAATTTTGATTTTCTTACTTCAATAGTCACAATAATGAGCATTCCTAGGGTTTATTCTATTTTAAATATCATTATCACCATCATTGAGATCATGTCTATGAGGAACATCATAACCTTCAATTGGAAAGTTTAAACATTACAATACTAGAAGATGAAGATTCATTGTAATAGGAGCAATTTGTAGAAGTAGATGAGGCAGAACATGAGGATGATAGCATGGTTCTATATGCTCATGCTATTATGGAACTCTAAGCTCGTTATACTATCAAGGTATAATAATTAATCAATTGATATCATGTTAACATGTTGATTGATTCAGGTAGCACACATAAATTTATAGATAATATGACAATAAAGTCCCTAGGCTTGTATATCAACTCTTCAAACTAGGATAAATTTCAATTATTAATTGCAAATGGGGGTATCATTCTATGTGTGGGTTGAATGACTAATATTAACATCCAAATGATGAAATACACTTGGTTGAGTGATGAATATCATTAATACCCTCACTTTAATTCTTTTGTAAATCTAGGGCAACATCCTAAGGTTATATACAATAGATATCTTGGAGTTGTAACTTAGATATCAGGACTCTATACTATCCTACGAAAACTAAGAATCACAATGTCTTTGCAATATAAAGGAAACTACACTAAGTTGCACACTTTGTACTACAAATAAATGCTATATAATTGTATAAATAAACTAGCTAAAATTGAAATACCTTATGCTGATTTTAACTGAAATGAAATCCAATTTATGCTAACAAAAAGACAAAAATTAATTGTTGCAATTGAAACTAATTTAGCAAAATGAAAAGGACAAGAATTAACTAAAATTAACATACTAAAATAAAATAGAACATAACATAATTAAAAATAGGGGGAAAATAGGATTCAAGAGTAGGGGAAAATGGAATCTGACTACAAAAATTGAATGACATGAAGAATGAGGAGGATAAGAAGAATAGCATACTTTATAATAAAATAAAAAAATTTAATCTATAGAAAAACATAAATTAACATAGATAAAAACTACAATAAATAGTCTAATATTATGCTGCTAAAAATGAAATACAAAAATATAATAATAAATAAAAACCTGCAACTACTGCTAGGAGACCTTCCACTATTTTAGAGAGTGGTCCCTTGATCCAAGGTTCAATAGAAGGAAGAAAGTTTCAACAAAAAATAAACTAGCCTACAAAGTCAATAATTTCGTGCAAGAAACTTGAAACAGACAAGTTTGAGACAAATTACTTCATTTTATTGAATTCTTCTAGAGTTCGTACAAACTGTTACTTTTATACTATTTTTTCATTAATTTTGTCCAATGGGCATACGAAAATATTTATAATTATATTTTTTAACTTATTATCCTATGAACAAGGGTTAAATTAGGAAAAATCTATCTTGCATTACTTACACAGTCTTGCTATCAAATCTAACTGTAGACTTTTTCCTACGTTTGTAGAGCGATAAACTTTGGCTGACATCTACGCATGTTGTGGATGCCCATTGATATTCAACATCAAAAATTTTATAAAATACCAAAATGATCCAAATGTATACTTCAAATGATTATTTACTATAAAAAGTCCTCTGAGAAACACTAAGTCCTCTGAGCAACATCATACATAAGTCCTCTAGGCAACATCATACATAAGTCCTCCGAGCAACATCATACACAAGTCCTTCGAGCAACACTAACTAAGTCCTCCAGGAAACATCATACACAAGTCCTTTAGGAAACACTAAGTCCTTCGGGCAACATCATACACAAGTCCTCCGAGCAACATCATACACAAGTCCTTATGAAAACACTAAGTCCTTCAAGAAACATCATACACAAGTCCTTCGAGACACACTAACTAAGTCCTCTAAGCAACATCATACAAAAGTCCTTTGGGCAACATCATACACAATTCCTCCAAGCAACACTAAGTCCTCTGGGCAACATCATACATAAGTCCTCTGGACAACACTAACTAAGTCCTCTGAGCAATACTAACTAAGTCCTCTAGGAAAGCTAATTAAGTCCTCCAAGCAACACCCATCATCCTATTCACTAAACAATATGAGTATTACCTCAGAATGTTCCCCATCCATCAGCCCATATTTTGCTTGCTTCTTCCACAAGATCAATCTAAACCAATCAGTGAACCACCACCTCCATTTCATTAATCCATCTCATCGGCCATTTTGCTTATATATAAATAGTTAAAAAAATAAAAATAAAAATAAAAATTACAAAAGGGGCATCAAGAAACACCAATACACAAGATAAAATAATCAAAAGCATAGAAATAACACAATATTGCACAAGATAGATAAGCTTTTATTAATGCGGGTGGATCTCAAAATTATACAATCAATGTGCCTCAATGTGGGGTTTTACAATGCTTTTGTGATACATTTTTTTACAAATACTAGTGTTATTCGAAACCCTGGGTCAATACATTACTGGTGTCTTTGCGCTTGTCTTCGATCCAAATGAGGTTGCAGGTGGGATTGTGTATCCTAAAAGGGTCACCCTAGCTTCAACAGCTTCCAAAAATATGATCTTGTACTTGCAATCAAAAACACAAAAAAAGATATTAGAAGCACCTCTAAGGGCCTCACACTGTGGAGCCCTCATAGGTGCTTCTAATATATTTTTTGTGTTTTTTATTGTAGGTATAGGATCATATTTTTGGAAGTTGTTGAAGCTAGGGTGGCCCTTTTAGGATACACAAGCCCACCCGCAACCTCATTTGGATCGAATACAAGCGCGAAGACACCAACAATGTATTGACCTAGGGTTTTGAAGAACCCTAGTATTTGTAAAAATTGTATCACAAAAGCATTGTAAAACCCCACATTGGGGCACATTGATTGTATAATTTTGAGATCCACCCGTATTAATAAAAGCTTATCTATCTTGTGCAATCTTGTGTTATTTCTGTGCTTTTGAGTATTTTATCTTGTGTATTGGTGTTGCTTGATTTTTTTTACAAAATGGTGATCACGGTGGGACCCCAAAAGGGTTCTCTATGTTAATTTATTTTTTCACTAAATTTCTATTTTTGTTTTCATTTTGCAGGTTCCAAAAATTTGATCACTCATTTTTTGCAAAAAACTAGGATTTTTGGAGATTGCAAAAGTTGATCAAAGGTTGTTTGGATGCCCTGCAATGCTCGAGGGACACCCTAGTGCATTTTAGTGGATCTTAGGTATGTTTCATAGAGTGGGGAGGAAATGCATAGGCTTCTTAGTAAACCTGCTTAAAACCCTAACCCATTTTTGCTTTATTTCTTGCTTTTTACAGTAAAATTGATAAAAGAAAAATCATTTAATTTTTGTTAAAAGCAGTTACATTTGTTTGCATTTTAGGCATTTACATTCATCCTACACATTACATCTAGAGTAGAATTGCATTCATGCATTCATTATAGATCATATTTATTTTAGATTTATGTTGTTGTCTGATGTATTCATTCATTATTTTTGCATACTATTTTCATGTGAAATTACAAAAGCATAAAATAGTTGCATAATAGGGTTAAAAATTTCCATTTTTACTTGTCTAAGTTGGAACAATATTAGAATACATAAGTATACTCCCGCATTTGGTGATTCAAGGTGGAAGAACTAGGTGAACCCTCCACTATTGGAATCACTTGATGATTCAAAGTGGGTCTTAAGTGGTGTACCCTAAGTTCTTTTGAGGAACTTGGTATTATTGTTTTTGGCTTCTGATTTAGACTTGTGAAATAGGCTATTTTTAACATTGTATGAACATAATAGATAACACAGACATTAAAATGAATCACACATTGCACGCATCACAATAAACAACAGTGAGTTGGATTTCATCACCAACCATTATTTGATATTTGGTGATGGTGGGCTTCATATCCATCCGTCAATATCTACCCTTAGAAACCATAGACACCCATGAACAAACTTTCTATATTTTATCACCAGGAAGAATCTCATTTGCCAACCAACCATAGATTTTACCTTGCATAATTCAGATTAGCACATTCATAACACACAAAACTCACAAAAACAAAAACAAAAAAATATAAAATATAGATAAATAAAAAAGAGGTAAGAAAAATTTGTTCAAGAAATATAGGATTGAATTGCTTGTTTAATTTTGTAAAAATTTTATTTGCATTTATTTCCTGCACATTTCACATTTGATTCACTAGCTTATGGTTTTAACGTGAAATCAAACAAAAATATTGAGTCAAAGTTTCATCAACCAAGTCACTTCATCCATGGAGTGTTCAACATATTTCACTACCACTTCTATGGTTAACCCCATTAGTGTGATATAGGTAAGTTGTTCAGATTTGTCTGTGGGTCCCTCACACAATATGCATACTTCAAATGTTGATGTTTTGCATAGGTCCATCCATATATCCATTCCATAAATAGAACCATCATCTCTTATATATTATAACATCATCGACATAGACATGGCCCAAGTGGAATCTCTTAAAAGATCTTCTAACTATGTTATAGAACAAATCATCAATCCACCCACGCATGATGCTTCTTTTCAGTAGGAACTTACCCATTCTCAACCTTATAGCCTCACCTAGGTGTATACCAACCCTCTTTTTGAGGTGTCAGTTGCACCTTACCAGTATTGGTCCATTCCACAATATTCATGTGCTCCAATCACCTCCATACCATATTCATATGCCACCACCTATGGCAATCCATTGTATGAATCACATGTTAATGCTGCTTCACAAATGCCAGTTTCCACCCCATCCAATGTCTCTCATCTAGTTGTAATTCCCATTGCAACCTATCCTCCACCTACTTCATCTATTACCTCCACATCCACACCATCTACCTCAGATATGGCCATACAGAAAGCATGGCAACATCTCAATAAATTACTTATGGCTCAACAAAGTACTCAATCTTGTTCACAACAACAAGTATAGGCGACAAATTTTAAATCCCAACTTGTTTCCACCCAACCCACCTTTTTCACTCCAAATCCATCATGGATGCCACAATATTCTATGGTTTCCATTCCCACACTACCATTAACTCACACCCATGCCATTCCCACAAATCATAAAATTCATAATCCTCACACATCATATCCTTTTCAATATTCACAATCATTTTTTCATCAACCTCAACATCACCAAATTCAATTCACTCCACCAATTCATCACCATATCATTACACCCCAGCATCTCACCACTCCACCTTCACAAAATCACCAAGTAATTTAGGGCTTTCATATACCTAGGGAAGACCCTCAAATTCAAGCCATGCAACAACAAATTGATAGCTTGATGCAACATACTCTTGGTATGATGAACCAGAAGCCAACTCTAAGACAACTGATCAATCAACCAATTCATTTTTTGGTACCATCACCGCCATATCCGATAGATTTTACATTACCAAAATTTGATAAATTCAAAGGGACTAAGGACCCTAGAGAGCATGTGAGTACATTCATCTACTCCTATTTTAAAATACATCATGATGCTCTAATGCTTTGAAAATTTCCTCATACATTTGGGGGAGACGTCGTAGATTAGTACAACCATTTACCTCATCATAGTATTTATATTTTTAAATAGTTGGTTGACCAATTTCTCAAAAGGTTTTCCCTCAATGTTAGAAAGAAAATATCATTGTCTGACTTGTATGGTTTAAAACAATTTGATGATGAGTTTATATATGATTTTGGTAACTGTTGGAGGGTTGTTATCACAAAATTACCATTCACCCTATCGATGGAAGAGCTAACCTGATTATTTACCAAGAGTTGCCTAAAATCCATTTCTTGGTTATTACAATTACAACAATACAATTCATTTGAGGAAGCTCTTGCCCAGGCTAGCATCATTGAGGAGATCAAAATCCAATAAGGTGTACTTAAGCCCAAAAAGAAAGAATGGTAAAATAAGGGCCAATACAAAGGTAATTATTCTAGCCAATCCAAACCAAATCAGGCCAATCAGGCCAATCAAGCCAATCAAGTCAATCAAGTGGTCATGAGCCAACTAGTAATGGCTCAAAAAAAACCTATGAAACAACAACCACAACAAATTACATATCATGTGATTCCCTCACCATCACAATCAATCCAAAACATAGTGCCAACTGTGGAAAACCGTCCACGTCAATAATTTGTTCGACAAAACCACCAATACACCTCCTTAGTCAAATCATAGACCTCTATATTTTGTAGGTTATATGACACAAACCAACTTGCCTTGCCTGAGGTTAAACTAGATGATCCTACCAATCATAGTAAACACTATAGGGCACATTTATTTTACCCTTATCATAGGCAAAATGGGCATGATATAAACAATTGCTACAACTTCAAAGACATAGTACAATATCTTATTGACTTAGGGACCATCAATCTTAATAGTCCCTTAGCTCAACAAAACCAAAATTTTGGTATCTATCAAACACCACTTCCTCATCATGATGAGGTACAACCAAGTACAAGAGGGTCAAATACCAAGAATCCTTATCAAGTTAACCATGTGCAATAGTAATAAGGTTTTGTGGGTGCTATCCATGTAGTTACCCGAGATTAACAACACACTAATAATAAACAAAATACACAATAGCAAATTGTTCAATCTCCCATAGCACCACAAGAAAGTGTGTCTCCTCAACCTACCACTTCATCATCTCCCATCCAAATTTTTGCCAATCCTTCCCAACCCATTCATATTCCAAGTTGTCCATCTCTGCCCATTCATCCTATCAATCATCTATCAAGGTAAATCATCTACCTGAGTAGCCATCTAGACACTAGCCTTAATATGGCTTCAACTAAATTATCTATTTACGAGCTAATTCAACAATATACCCCACATTGTAAGGCATTAATGGAAATTTTAAAATCCATTGAAATCTAATATCAGGATGCTAATGCTTTTAGCAATTTTATGGGGAGCATCCGAACATGTATAGAGAATTCCATTACATTATACGATTTTGAAATTAAACCAATAATATCAAAATCAGTGGACCCTCCATTGCACATCATAGCTCAAATTGACAAGAAGCTATTTAAAAAAGTATTGGTTGATACTAGTTCCTCTATCAATATCATCAACACATAAGCTCTCCAACACCTCAATATTCCACTATCCCACATTACCAAATACACCTTCACCCTAAAAGTATTTAACAATGCTCTCTGCTCCACAGTTAGCACTATTGTTTTACCCATCGAAGTGGGGGTAAAAATTGTATACACAATGTTTCACATATTGGAAGGTTCCATGGTGTACAATGTACTCCTTGGACATCCTTGGATGAGGGAAATGAGATGTGTCTCTTCTATACTTCATTAATGCTTGAAGTATGTACATGAGGGACAAGTTCATTGCATAATAGCGAATGTTGAACCATTTTGTAATTTCATTTCGAATTCTTATGAATCCATACTTCCTTCCACTCATATGTTATTGATTACATAAACCACCTCATAAACCACACCATCCACTTCTTCATCAAAATATCCTATTCCTGAGGATCTCCCCATCATCACTTCACATCAAACCTCCACTTCCATACCCCCATATTCATCACCTTTGAGTATATACACATGTGGTCAAATTCAATCCACATCATCCACATAATCAACATCAACATTTTCCACCATCATTCCTTCCACATCATCATCCATTCAAAAACCACCTCAGCCAACTCCACCTCCATCCATATCAACTGGCATCTCACAAGTCGCATTAACAAATTGTGATATGCCATCCTAGAACACACCACTACCATTTTTAGATTCATTAGCTAGCCATGATCTTTCCACATACACATCCACTTCATCCACCTCAACATCATCCCAAGTTGTGGTCCACCTCACCAATCCCAGTATTGGTGAATATTTGGTCCAAGATATTACTGTCACACTACTTAGAATCCAAACTACTAAGGATTATGGTCACCTACATGACCCACCCTTATCTATAGGAGTAGTGTAGAACATGGGTTCAATGCCCAATAACATTAATTTTGTGTATGGGTGGATCGATTAATCATCCAATCTATCTTCCCTAGATGAACCTAAACAACCAAATCCTACCAATATACAACACATGTCAGGTTTTCCATCCTGGTATTTTCATATAGTTAATTGGCAAGGGCATGGCCTAGGACTACATGAATAGGGAATGCATGAGATCATCGATGTTTCATATCGGGAAGTGTATGATAATTTAGGTTTAGGCTATCATCCACTTTCTTCCACTTCTTATTTTGAACAAGCTTTTCAAATTTTACATTTGAATTTAGAAGAAGATATCCATCACATCAATGAATCTAAAGATGAAATTTATGAAGAATTCAATGTTATGTTGATAGCTTCTGATGAATTTGATGAGGAATTGAAACCCATTATTCCATTCATCGAACAAGATGAGTTTTACCTTAGAATACTCCCCATCCATTAGCTCATCTTTCACTTGCTTCTTTTACAAGAGTGAGTCGAACCAACTGGTGAACCACCACCTCCACTTCAATGGTCCACCTCACCTACCAATTTTTTAATATATGTTCATAAAAAATTAAAAATTTTGCATTACATTTGCATGGCTTTTTACTTGTTATATTTATTTGTGTTGCTCACTATTGTTCATGTTCCTAGAGATCTTGCATCAATTCTAGTAGACAGGATCCACACATCCTACACATTGCCAACCACCATTTCTCCTTTAATTCAACATGAATCTTGTTGACTTATTCACCCCACTTTGTAATCCATATGATTTGGCAAAGCCAATTCTAATTTACATCAGCCTTATTGATATGGATCGGATTTCCTTGCCTCCATATTTTCTAAATTTTTTCTTTTTGAGGAATTAGCCAACTACATTTCTCCTTCACCTCTACCTTCACCTTCACCTTCACCTTTAGATCCTGAGATTTTCCAGGTAAACATAGAAGAGGTTGAGTCAAAAGATTTTGATAACATAATAGATGACATTCATCTGATCCCAATGCCCCATCAACTTGAGGAAGGTTCTCACATGTCCATTGAATATACCATCGATGTGAATCTTAGTTCAGATGTAGACAATCCCCAAATTGTAAAACTTGTTAAAATTCTATCCATAGATAAAAAAGAGCAATTAATTTCTCTCCTCAAGAAGAAGAAGGACATTTTTGCATGGTACTACAAAGATATGCTTGGTCTTGACCCTAACTTGGTTGTACATAATCTCACCTTGCACTCTAATGCTAAGTCGATCAAACAAAAATTGAGAAATATGAATCCTACCATTTCCCTCCTAGTCAAAGAAGAGCTTCAAAATATTTTAGATATGGGTTTCATTATACCCATTGACTATCCTAAGTGGATTTCAAACATGGTACTCGTTTGCAAGCCTAATGGGGTGATAAAGTTTGCACTAATTTTTGAGACCTTAACAAAGCATGTCCTAAGGATTATTTTCCTCTACCAAACATTGATACTCTTATTGAAACTTGTGCTAGACATGAAATGATTTCTCTAATGGATGGTTTTTCAGGATACAATCATATTCGAATCAATCCTAATGATCAACATAAAAGAACATTCACTACACCTTGGGAAACTTTTTGTTACAAGGTGATGCTCTTTGGCCTCAAAAATGTAGGTGCCACTTATCAATGTGCCATGACATACATCTTCCATGATTACATGCATAATATTATCAAATATTATGTGGATGATCTCTTGGCAAAATCTAAAACTTGACAAGAGCACATTGGTGTCTTATAAAAAGTCTTTGATCAACTTTTAGAGCATAATGTAAGTTGAACCCCAAAAAGTGTATCTTTGGTATTACCTTAGGTAAATTATTAGGATTCATTATCTCCAAAAGAGTCATTGAGGTGAACCCAAAAAAATTCAAGTTCATCATGGAGATGCCTCCCCTAACAAACTTGAAGGAGTTATATAGTTTACAAGGAAACATTCAATCGATTCATCGTTTCACTAAGCAACTTTATGACAAATGAATTTTATTCAATCACCTGCTACAAAATGGGGTGATATTTTCATGGATAGATGAGTGTCAAAAAGATTTTGATGACATCAAGAAATACCTAGCTTCTCCACCCGTCTTAACTCCTCCTCATCCAGGGGCCCCCTTTCATCTTTATGTTTTAGCAATAAACTTTGCATTAGGGACAATGCTTGCACATAAGAATGAAAATAATCAAGAGCAAGTTGTCTATTACATTAGTCAAACATTGGTAATCTATGAAACCATATATGCTTACATGGAAAAATTGTCCTTAGTAGTGGTTTTTGACACTAAAAAACTCGGCATTACATGCTTAGTCATACCACATATGTCATAGCTCACAAAAATCCTCTATGTTATATGATGTCTCACACTTATAATAACACCCACACCACAAAATGGATAATGCTTCTCACTAAATTTGATCTTGAGTTCATCAACAAAATATCCATTAAAATATCATAGTCAATCAACTTGCGAAAGCTCCACTTCCTAGTGATCAACCCTTGATTATTGAGCTCCAAAATGATTCGGTATTCACTATCATTGAACAAGGAGAAGATGTCATTTCAAAGGAATATGTTGATATCACACTATTCTTTGATGGTTCTGAGTGCAAAAAAGGTCAAGGTGCTGAAGTTGTATTTCATACACCTCAAGGGATACCTATTCCCTTATCATTCAAACTTGACTTACAATGTACAAACAACAATATAGAGTATGAAGTCTTAATCTTAGGTCTTCAAGAAGCCATGTTATGGGCATAAAGCGTATCAGGATATTTGGTGATTCTCAACTTTTTGTTAGACAAATCAACAAAGAATACCAATGTAAAGAACCTACCATAAAGCTTTACCATGAAGTAGCAATCAAATTGCTCTCTAAGTTTGATTGGTATGAAATTTGAAGAAACACATGTTTATACTGAGATTCGAGTGAACAATATAAGATAAAACTTTTCTTTCCAATAAATAACTACAATGATATGAATGCAATAATAAATCAATGCACAAAATCCACACACATAAGAGACAAGAGTTTTACGTGGAAACACCCTCTCGGGAGAAAACCATGATAAAATATTGCTTATATTTTCTTCAACAAAATTTGTGAGCACCAAACCATAGGAGACACCAATCCCCTTATATAAGTTCATGGGCACCAACCCACAGGAGACACCAATACCCTTATACAAGTTTGTGAGCACCAACCCACATGAAACACCAATCCCCTTATACAATTTTGTGAGCACCAACCCAGAGGAGACACCAATCCTGTTATACAAGTTTGTGAGCACCAACCCACAGGAGACACCAATCCCCTTATACAATTTCATGGGAACCAACCCATAGGAGACATCAATCTCCTTATACAAGTTTGTGGGCACCAACCCATAGGAGACATCGATCTCCTTGAGGCTCCAACCTTAGATATGAAAGCACCAACCTTGATCAACAAATAGAGAATTATATATTGGTGTTGGAAGCTTCAAATAGCAAAAATGTCCTTCACATTCATTAATTCTATTTCTTCCACATGTCTCACATTTATTAAATTTAAAGGTAGCCCAAGTCTAGCACTAGATAACTTACTTGTGTGTTGAATTGGAGATGCTAATACCTTTCTTTCACTCTTTTATGCTTCCACATTATGAAGCACTTCTCAAGCTCTTAAAATTCTGAATTTCAACCTTCTATGCTTGCTACTTTATTCTAGGTGCTTAGATTTGTTAGCTGGTGCACAATATGCTTCAGCTAGGTATTGTTATTAGGCCCTTAAGCCTTTATCCATTGTTCTTTAGATTCTAAAATCAAGCACTCATAATTCTGCTCCCAAATCTGATCAAAAATGCTACTCAAATCTTCTCAAGAATATGATCACAAACACTGCTCAAATCTTCTCTGAAATCTTATGAAGTCACTACTTCTTGTCCTTGCCAGCTATATCTTCAATAGTGTAGTTGTTTTGATGTGCGTGCTAGTAATATCTTCAATATTTGCATAGAAAGCTCTACCACCTTCTATATTCCATATTTATAAATAATCCACTTCACTTTGACATTGAATAATCCACTTCACTTTGACATTGAGGTGATTTCAAATACCTTTATAAATAGTTCCTCCTTTAAATACTTCTTGGTTATTAAATCAAATTATACCTTTCACTAAAGTTGACTCACATACCTCTTATCATTGCATGCATTTTTTTTCTACTACAACACAGTAATTATTAAAGGTAGTACAAAAGTTGACTCACAAAAGTTGATGTTAAAGGCCGATTTGGTTGCTAGTAAGTGGTGGCATGTTTGGTAAAATTATTCAAAGTAGATATATCCCCAAGGATGATTTAATTATATGAGTATGCTTTAATATTTAAATTAAATATTTAAATATGAAAGTGATATTTTTATAATTAATATGTAAGTTGTCATTGCATGCATTTTGTTTCTGCTACAACACTTTAATCATTTAAAATTTGTTGAGCAAAACTTTAGTAGGCTATCGAAGGGATTTGAACCTCTAACCTTCAACACTGTAGCACTTTAATGCTAGCTTGTGACCGATTGGGCTAACCCAACGGTTGAGACTAAAGATAAAAATAATGTATTCATACCTTTCATTGCCTATCATTTCTGATGTAGCACATGGGTTAGATAATTCTACTACCGGGTTGACTTGGTCCTTTCACACCACCATTGCTAGGAATATTATTACACTCTACATATTGCTCATTTCATGTCATCTTAGTTTGCTTAGCTCTGATTTGGTAGATGCTTTAATTTGACCAGCATTTTTTGCCTTGAGAGGTGTTGTGGCTGATCCACAACATACCCCAAAATTGGGGACCCACCTTTTTTGCATGTGTTCCAAGAAGACCGAAGTGGCCCATAGGCTAAATATCAAGGAAAAAAGCAAAATCTCACGAGGAAAAGTGTCGCGATATTGCGACATGTTGCTCCATCATGGCCAAAAAATGAAAAAGCGTCGTGATATCGCGACATGTTGCTCCATCACGGCCAAAAATGAAAAAGTGTCGCGATATTGCGACATGTTGCTCCATCGCGGCCAAAAAATGAAAAAGTGTCGTGATATCGCGACATGTTGCTCCATCATAGAAGAAAATGAAAAAGTGTCGCGATATCGCGACATGTTGCTCCATCGTGGTCAAAAATGAAAAACTGTCGCGATATCGTGACATGTTGCTCCATCATGACCAAAAATGAAAAAGTGTCACAATATCGCGACATGTTGCTCCATCGCGGCCAAAAGCAAAGGAAAAGAGGAGAAATAAAAAGTGTCACGATATCGCGACATGTTCCATTTTCGTGATTCAAAGCAACAAAGGAGAGCAAGGAGGAAAAAGTGTTGCGATATCACAACATGTTCCATTTTCGCCAAGGTAACGGACCTGCATAGTGACGTGGACATAAGGATAAAATACAGTGAATAAGGCAAGCATTACATAAGGAATATTTAATGATTTGAAATCATTTAAGATGGTCGTTACACACGGAAGGAAACGGACACAAAACCATGTGGAGAAATCGTAGCAAAGGGTCACAAAATGGAAACCGAAGCACATGCATGCAGGGAAGGTGAAACAAACAATCAGGGAAGGTGAAACGAACAACCATCGAAAAATGAAAACGAACCGTCATGGAGGGAAAAACAATTCTTTCGAAAAGTTTAAATATGCCATTCAAAGAGGCCAGAGAGGGGGAAATTTTCAGAGAAGATTGCAGTAATGAAGGCAAGGCCTTAGCACTGGGTTTCTCTGGATATTTTCTTCCACATCGGACTAGTTTTTCTTCTTCCACGGACATGGGTTGGAAACTGCTGCGAGCAGAGTTGCAAAGCTGAAGGCAGAAAGGCCATTCTAGATCTGTTTGAGTTGTTTTCCTTCTATAGATTGTTTTGGGAAAACCAGAAATTTTGCTATTGTAAAAGGACATATTTTTAATGCAGAAGTTTTTAGAAATTTGCATCTTGTGGGCAAGAAAGAAGGAGACTTTCTTTGCATGCTATGGATTTAATGTTTATTTTTTTTCATTCTTTCATATTTCAAATTTATATATAATGTTAATGCCATGTTTTTTTGGGTTACATTAGGCAAATATTTGAAATCTAAATTTTATTCCGTACCCTAGGAACCAACACTTAGCTTATCCGGATTGTGCTTGTTTGCAGGTCCAATAGGTTAGGTTGCATGCACGGAAACCTCACATCTTCGGTTTTGTCATAATAGGATTGCATCATACTAAAAGCATTTTATTTTTAGTTTTCTGCATTTCATTTTCATTCTTTCTGCATTTTTTTTTATTTTCTTTTATTTTATAGAAGTGTTAACTTTTCAAGGCATTAAAATAAACATTTAAAAAATATCAAAATCTAAAAAAACAATGAACAATCACTAAAGTTTCATGATGAAATAAACCAACATTGCCCCTTGTTTACAGTTACTTGCAATCACTAAGGTGTTCCAAGCATTTAAATTGAATATCTTTATTTGAGATTATTAATACACACATGTAAATGCTAATACAGCGGAGACCTTGGAGAAGTTGTTTGTTTAACTTCTTTGCAAGAGAGGATTTGGAACCCAAATCCTAAAGGAGAGTGTACTTTCACAACCGGGTGAAAATACCACTCAACAGATTGGCGCTAGGAGGGCCTGAACCAGTTTATTTTAGTGTGATTTAAATGCTATAGGGATTTAAATTTTGAATATTTCATGCCCTATTGATTATTATCTTTAGCCCTCTTTTAACAATACAACCTTGTAGTGTTAAAAGGAGGACATGAATTGCTATGCATTGTTCTAACGTTTTTGATTGTTCATACAAGAATAATCTGTCTTGATTTGATTTAAATATATATATATATATATATATATATATATATATATTTCTTGACTAACGAGGTTGTCTCCATGCAATTACTTTCATTTGATTTTAATGGATACATCTCTTGGTTGATGCTAACATGATTATTCATACGTTACATGTTTGATATTTGCTAGTCATTTCAAGGTTTCTTTCATGCATGACTAACAAATTGGTTTTGAAGTTATTCTTTGAATTCCATTAATTGTAGATTTTTTTGTGTGTCACAGGTCTTCTTCGAGGTATTTTCCATGGCTCTTGTAGGGTTATCATCATTTATTTTGAATCAAATGGCCCAACCTCCACCAGCTCCTTGGTACGGAGCCCATAACATTCCTTTGAATATTACAGGGGATATTCATGAGATCCCTAGGAATATAGAGATATTTTTGCCCAAATACAAACTAGATGGCCCAAGGACCGCAGAAGAACATATACAGGCCTATAGGGATGTTTTGATAAGATTGCAAGTTCAACATGAATATGTGGCTTGTAGACTCTTCCCCATGAGCCTAGACCCAGTGGCCTACGAATGGTACATTTGCTTACCTACTGGTTCCATTACGTCATGGACGCAAATGGAGAATGCTTTTGTCAACCAATTCAGGTCACCATTAGATCCCACAATCATCTATAATCAGTTCATTACATGCAAAAGAGGCCAGGGTGAGCCAATCCAAATTTTTAATCAGAGATTTCAGAAGTGCTATAATAGAGCAATTCGACATTTCACCATTGATCCTGTAGTAGCTTTGCAAATATATTTTGGGGCATTGGATCCTATGACAGCAATGTTTGCAAGGTGAAATCCTCAAGTTACCATGCTTGCTCTAGCCTACAATGAAGCTATGACCATTGAACAACAAATGACACCGCAATATTATGGGTTTTCCTAGATGTCTATGGTAGGACAATATGGTCCATATGGTCAAGCTCCTATGATGAATCAGATCATGGCACCACAAATATCAGACATAAATGCTTTGCCTTATCAACATCCATATTCATCAACACCCGCTTACGCACCCATTCCAATTCAACCAATCACATCCATTCCCCCCATTCCTTCATTTTTGCAAAATAGTCAACAGACTATGCAAGGAGCTAGTCCGGTTAATTCTTAGGCTATAGTTCCTTTTCCCAATCCAATCCCAATTCAAAGTGTGAATCCCTATGCAAATCCAGTGGCTCAAAGTCCAACTCAAATGTTAAGTCAAAATCTCACCAATTACGCAAATCCTATTGGAACTAGCAATAACATAGCTCAACCAAAAGAGATTTATTCAGAGGTTGAAGAGCTCAAAAAGATGGTTCACAAATTGAGTAATGATTTGGTTCAACAACATAAGTATGAATCCCATGCCCCTCACCCAAATCAAAATTTCAACAATGGAGGGAGATAGTGGAATACGAAGCCAAACAATGGGGGTGTGCCTTCCCCTATTGCTAATCAGATAGATACTTCTGCAAGACCAAGTCACTCTAGTTCCATTCTTAATATTTCTGATTTTACATGGGAAAATGGGTGTAGATTGCATGATACAAGGGAGCATAATGAAAGGAATTGTCCCGAAATTGCTATGTATACCCATTGCCTCCAAGCTAAAGTGGATGATTTGGAACTTGTGCCAAATAAGGGTCCATCCCAACATCAACAAGGAGAGAACAAAATTTTGGTGGGAGAAACTCTATATCATCAAGAGAGTGAGCATGAGGAAGGTGAAGATGAATGGGGTGAGAAACATGTTGATGAATCAGAAGATGAAGAAGAAGTACTTGAGCATCATCACTTGTTCTTGGAAGACACTCTCGATGAGAAGCTTGGAATTAATGATCAAAAATTTCTTCACCCTCCAAATTGTGATAAAATTGAATCATGGGTTACAAATTTGGATTATGATAGCTTTACTAAATTTGAATTCAAGAAATAACCCACTTTTGGAAATAATTGGACCATCTATGGAAGGTGAAGATGAATCGGATAAGGAATAGGTTGATGAATCAGAGGATGGAGAAGAAGTATTTGAGCATCACAACTTGAATTTGGAAGGTGACTACTATGATTCATGGAAGAAGTGGGAAGACTACACTCACTCCAAAACTACTAATGAAACTTGTGTGCCAATTGATATATAGGACAACATAATCACCTACTCGAAGGAAGATATTACAACTCCTGTGCAATTTGAGGATGTTTTGGAAGAGATACCAGGGATAGTGAACAAAGAATTGGAATTAAATGACAAAGTGGTTGATCTATTGGAAGCAACAAAAGCGATTGATCATGAAGATGAGTTACTTGACATACACTTCAACCAAGAATATTTGAGGGTTGAAAAGGATGGGCATGTTTTTAATTGGGTGCCCAATTTTGGTATGTTTGATGAACAAGTAATCAATGAAGAATATGAATACCAAGAGGTAAAAGAGGAAATTGCAAATCCTCACCAAGTTTTCGTAAATGAAAGTGTGAAAAAAGTAAAATCTAAACCTTTATGTCCAAACATCCAAGATTTTGGTGAAAATTTGCATAATTCAAATGATATTTATGATGAAATGCCATTGAAGGTGAATGAAGAACAAGGATTAATTTCTAACCACACCTTTGATAACATTACTTTAATGAATGAAAAGGATCTTGATGCACTTAAATTGCTAAATCAAATTCATCAACAATTAATTCTTGAATCTAGGATAAAAATTCTTAATGATCCCCATTTAGTAAATATCCTAGATGCTTGTAAATTGTTGCAAAATTTTGATTGGCCTAAGAACATGGAAAATGAATTAGCTTTGAAATTTTTAGAAATAGGCTCTTGCTTACAAAATTTCATTTTGAATAAAGAAATCCTAGTTCTAAATCATGAATGGGATTATGAAATTTGCACCTTAAAGAATAGACAAGAAAGAATTGAAAATCAACCATTGTCTAATCAATCTGGTAATTTGAATCTCACCTATGAGAATACTAATGGAACTAAATCTAATTGGTGGGGTGAGAGAGGAAAGTTGAAGTTGGTTGCATGGTTTGGTCTAATCTTGTTTTTGTTTGATTCCTTCCACATTCGGCATGTGTATCATATTATATGTCTTTTGGAATGCTCTAATCAGGTTTGGGATCCGAGAAAATGATAATCCAAATTTTTGCATCATCTTGTATTATATTGTATATACTTTTGGTTTTCATGTTTTGGTTTTGGATTGAATCTTATTTTGGTTTTAAGTTTTGTGTGTGGTCCTTACGAATGTTGACTAAGACTAGGAGAATATGAAACATCGAAATTGTATTGCAGAAAGCTCCACGAATATCACAAACACATTAAGGAATATCATTTGGAACTTGTGATGCATGAAATTGTTAGTTTTATAAATTATGGCAAAGTAGGTGGTTTAATCCATCCACATTTCAAAAGAAGCAGTGCATTCATATCTCATGTCACATTCCACATTGCATATACATTTCATCTCAGTTGCATCTTCATTTCATGTGCAATCATTGAAAAGGTGTCGAATCCTCTTAGGGTCATTACATAACATATATTAAAAGGATCCTAAGGTTGGGAACTGATGCTCG
The DNA here is from genome assembly GCA_028583015.1 of Wollemia nobilis. Lineage (NCBI taxonomy): Eukaryota > Viridiplantae > Streptophyta > Pinopsida > Araucariales > Araucariaceae > Wollemia > Wollemia nobilis. Next base: position 5,265,943 of record JAQPPZ010001870.1, read on the forward strand.
AACTATCTTGAACCAAGCACGTTCTACGCATATTAAAAAGGATCTTGAGCAAAATGGTCAAAACCATACTTGGAAGAAAAGGTGAGGCGAAAGGAGTATTTCGTGTCTGTCCTATTATGCAACATAATCCTTAAAACAGTGGTTTTCACCACTCCCATAGTGCTTAAAGCCTAAAATCAGAGTAGTAAGGATAGGGTTAAATCCTCATCGAACTTAGGTTGAGGATCCAACTCCCCAAAGCTCTGATTTGACCTTCATGGAGTAGTAAGGATAGGGTCTAATTCTCATCTCGCTTAGGTTGAGAATCTGATTCCCCAAAGCTCTGATTTGACCTTCATGGAGTAGTAAGGATAGGGTCTAATTCTCATCTCGCTTAGGTTGAGAATCGATTCCCCTTCCCCAAATATTCCATTTTTCCCACTCAAGAACTTGAAATTCAAAAGAAAATATTTTTCATCTCTTTATTAATACTAGACTGGAAGGATCGTACTACATGTCCCTTGCAAGGATGGGTAGTCATCACCAAGGTCCAAGAAATCACAGTAAAGTCAAATCCTAGATTATGGGGTTAATCTCCATCGGGGCTATAGATTCCTGGCTGGTAGTGGAGTATGCTCATGCATGGAAACATGTCTTGTCTAAAAGCAAGACCACTGACTGCTCAAACGGACAGGCTAGCCTGACAGTTTCATCCATAACAAGTTAAATCATTTTGTTCAAGATGAGGTAATGAACTCCAGATCGAGTAGTAAGGATAGGGTTAAATTCCCATCTCGCTTAGGTTGGGAATCCGATTCCCCAAAGCTCTGATTTCACTTACACCTGCACATGGGTTCAAGATGGTAGTGACACATAACCAACTTTGGGATCTAGTAAATTAATTCAATATACATATTTTTGGTCCTAAGAGGGTTTGATAGTTTTAATATGTTTGTTCATGATACTAGAAGGTCTGAGCCTTTGCAAAGTAGGTTGTTACATCTCTAACATAGTTGTCATACGTCAAATCCTACACAAATCATTCATAGCCTTGCATATGAATCATAAGTGAAGCTGACAATGGAAAGCTAAATGAATTTCAAACGATAGGGAATGAAGCACATTGCACACACCGAGCTGATGCTTAATAATTCTAATGTTTCATGTATTTCTTTTCTAGTTTCATTCTTGGGATATTTTCTAACGTTTGTATTTGATTCTATGTGTTTTCAGGTTGAGTTCTCATCGAAATGCTCAAGAGCATTTCCCAGCAGAGTCGCCATTTGTTGTGGTTGATCCACAACGTACCCCAAAATTGGGGACCCACCTTTTTTGCATGTGTTCCAAGAAGACCAAAGTGGCCCATAGGCTAAAGATCAAGGAAAAAAGCAAAATATCACAAGGAGGAAAAGTGTCATGATATCGCGACATGTTGCTCCATCGTGGCCAAAAAATGAAAAAGTGTCATGATATCGCGACATGTTGCTCCATCGCGGCCAAAAATGAAAAAGTGTCACGATATTGCGACATGTTGCTCCATCACGGCCAAAAAATGAAAAAGTGTCGCGATATCACGACATGTTGCTCCATCACGGCAAAAAATGAAAAAGTGTCATGATATCACGACATGTTGCTCCATCGCGGTCAAAAATGAAAAAGTGTCGCGATATCGTGACATGTTGCTCCATCACGGACAAAAATGAAAAGGGCCAAACAAGGTGAATGGTTTCCTATTTTTGTCACATGCCCGTGCATTTAATTATCAACCCAGGGAGCTTCGTAAACTTGCGAAGAGTCAGAATTAGGTTACTACAATACCACTGGAGGTGAATCTGCTAATCCTACATTTTGGGGGGTGTTCTTGAAATGGTTTGTCAATCATTCCCGCACTCCTCAATGATTTACGTAAGAAGAACATAATTAAACCTACAGAAAATAAATCATGTACGCGTTCCTGAAAATAAATCTACTGCAAATGCTGGAACTAATAAACTAACAAACGTTCTTATGAAAGCAATAAACTAATTAAAATTAATAAACGAAAAGGAAATGGGGAAGAAATACTGGCTTGGAGTGGGCCCAGGCTCCAGTGACTTCTTCCCGATCGAACACGCGCTTAGAACTTTTGGAACTTTAATATATTCGTCAACACACTACAATTTATCTCTGTACGTCTAAATGGATCTTTATTTTATTTCTATATATTTCTCAGAACGATCTGCGTGTGTTTATATAACACACCCATAGAACTTCTATTACAGAAGTAGTTACAACAGTCGATCTGTCCCAGACTAAATCAAGACAGTCTGGTAAATGCAATCGACATATGGCATTCTGTTCTAATGGCGGCGTGTTCGTTGTTCGGTTCGTGCTTTGCCTGGCATCAGTAAGACGTTTCGATACGTTGGTGCAATCTCCAATTTAGCTCTGCATGACGTAGAGCTGGAACTGCACCAACCGCTGCCATCCACGTCGTTCAAATCTGGTCAACGGGCAAAGAATCAGTGGCGCCTTCTGGTTGTGGGGAGGCGCTTGCCTTTTGCTAGCGCCTTTGACTATGGGGAGGCGCTTGTCTTTGGTTGGTGCCTTTCCGATTGCAGGGAGGCGCTCATCTTTGATTGGCACTTTCGACTACAGGGAGGCGCTCGTATTCAATTGGCACCTTTGCAGGGAGGCGCTCATATTCGATTGGCGCCTTTCAACTGCAGGGAGGCACTCGTATTCAGTTGGCGCCTTTCGACTGCAAGGAGGCGCTCGTATTCTCTTCATTAACCCCCGATGAAATAAAGTGCCAGGTCCATCAAAAGGACCTCGACCATTCCAAATCTAACTAAATCAACTGCAATTCCACAAAACATACTAAAAACACACAAATTAGATAACATGCATAATTATATCAAATATCTATATAATCATTCATAAAAGTACGCAATCCTTATTATACGACCGCATATTGATCAAAGAAATATGTACAAAATATGAGCATTTTTGGTGCTCATCATCCCCCACGCCTAACATATGCCACGCCCTCGTGGCATCCAAGCTGTAGGTAGCCCTTTGACTTTTCATCGTCGCCATCTCTTGGAGGATTTTGCTGCCCCTACGGCCCGAGTCTGTCTTTTCGTGTCGGCATTTGAAGGTGTGGTTCGCCTTTGCCTATGGGAAACTACGGCTGTCAATTGTCCTCTTCTTGTTTTGGCCGCTATTGGTGGTGGTCTAGCCAGCGTTGTTCCTGCCGATTGAAATGCAGCTTCGGTAGCTTGCCAGAGGTCGACGTCTAGAGGTCTGACCACTGCCAGAGGGATATCCGAGTTATCCCCTCTGGAAGGCACTACTTGGGCCTTGTATAATCCGGCCGCTTTAGGGGTAAGCCCTGCATTCTCCTTTGCAATCGTAGCGGCCTCCAATTGTGGGCCATATACTCCCCACCATTCCAAGTACTTCCTCATCATGGAAGGCCGCCCTCGGGATGAACCATAGATGTCCCAAAACTGGTTGTCTTCTGTCGGATTGACGCAGATGCCAGAATCTCCTTTTACCCTCGAGGATGCCTTCCTGGCCTCCTTGGCTGCTTTCATTTCGTTGCGTCGTTGCTCAAAATATTTTTGCCTTTCGACGAATGGTTGCATGTCCCATTCGTCCTCTTCGGAGTCGACGAAGGTCACTTTTGCCTTCTGTCGAGCCGTCCTGGGCCTCTTTGCCTTGGCTTCTATAGAAAATGTGGTGGCTTGGACAGGGGTCTCTCCTTTCTCCTTCGGGGACTTCTCCTTGCTCTGAAGGATCGGTTGTGCTGCTATCTCCGGGGGTGATCCTTCGTTCGCCTGTCTACCTAGTGTCGACCCCTCAGGCTCTTCTCCTTCTTCAGGCCCGGGGAGGTCCTCCTTATCCTCTGGTCTTATCTATTGCTGGAGACCTTCGTCCTGCTCTGTGTCACTCAGGACAATGACAGGGGGCATGGTAGGACTTCTTTTCTTTTCACCCCTAAAAATAGAGGAATCCTCCCCTGCCTCCGGGCTGCTCTGTCGGGCGTCCGATCGAATCTCCCCCGAAGAGAATACTCGTTCGACGGATGTGGGAGAGTTCGTCGGCACTTCTTCTGCCCAATCAGTCTGAGTGGATGCCTCCTGTCTTGTTGTTCCTCTATCTTGGAGCATTTGATTTTCCTCCTACAACTGCCGGACCAGCTGCTCGAGCTGAGCAATTCGCCTATCTCTTTCCTCCAATTCCCTTTTATGTTGGTTCTAGCAATCTTCTAGAATCTGTTGTGCCATCCAGCAATCGGTTTGCCATTCGAGCGCCTCCTCCAAGGCCGCATCGATCTAGTCATTACTCCCGAAAGTTCCTTCATTCTGTGGGCTCCGATTCATTAATTCTTAGAGGGTTTGGGTGGCAACGTCTATCTTCGGGTCACTCTATCCTTCCTCTATCGAGAGGAATCACCATAGACGTTTCCTCCTAGGGATTGGTTCATCCTCACCACCAGCGAGTGGCGCTCCTTCCTCCTCATACTCGGGCACTAGGGAATGCCCTCTGTCCTCTATGTCTTCGGGCATCGGTGACTGCTCTGCTCCTCCTAGAAAATAGGGCAATGCCAATTGCCCGATGTTTGTTATCTCCTCTACAGGGGATGCTTCGTCTTGCCCTAATTCGGCAACCGCATTGTGTTGCTCTATTTGGCCGCCATCTCCCTCTACATCATGGTTCTATCCTTGTGCTTCTGCGTGGTGGACCAATGCCGATATCAGCCCATGGTGGGCTAAGGCGGACGGTGCCCCCTTCTGGTACCGAGCCGCTTCATCTTTTAGAGCATTCACTAGGTAGAAAGGTATGTTTAATTTCCTCCCATGCACTAGGTGATTGATGAAGTGCACATGATTAATGTGCAGATGGGTATACTTTCCTATGCATGTGAAAAATCGAGCAATCTGCTCGAACATCTTTCGCATATTCATGGGGAGACTATTTTTGAGTAACCCCTCCCTATCTATCTACACATTTCCTCCTGGCAGTAGTATTTCGGTGTATAGTTTTAACACTCCGCCCTTGTATGTACATTCCCCCGTGAGAGGCAATCCAGTCGCCTGTGAGATGAACTCAGGGGTGACTAGAATTTCCACCCCTCGTACTTGGGCCGCATCGCCCCTCAAAGAGGTGGTGAATTCTCTAGCTGCCTCCATGTCCTAGCCCTGACTGACTAGGGTGTAGTATTCGAGCCACCCCTCGGCTTCGAATTGGGTCTTCACTGCCCCTCTGATCCCATCAGTATCACTGGGTTCATTCTTCTTGATCGCGTGGTTCTTGGACCTTCCTCCCATGGCGCCTTCTACTGCTATATATTTTTTTTGTCCTTCCTTCTTTAGGAAGGTGCCTTCTTATAGAAAAGATGCCTAACCCTAGCAGTTATGGAAGATGCCCTATCATTGGCATGTGATTCCGGCTATGGGGGGATACGATCTCTATGATGACGATATCTTTTTTGGTACTACATATTTATAAATAATTATATAAATGATTTGATTTAGTATGCGCATACCTGATTCATCATTCCAGTCATCGTGGTAGCCATTGATTTGCTGACTTGTGACATGAGGGAGGGGTATGGTCCTTTGATGTCGCTCATTCGTGCGATGCTTCATTCCGCTCGAGGCATCCGGTAGATGTAAATGTTGCACGCGGGAGGCATTCTTTGGTACCTTTCCCATGTGGATGGTGTCCTTGTAGCGCCTTTTCGACGTTGTCGGTGCTCTTCTTCGAACGAATGCGCCTTTCGATGCTACGAGGTGCCTCTGATTGGTGGGAGGCACTTTTGCCTGCATGCGTCTTCCCAATGTGGGAGGCGCCTCCTTCTAGTTCGTGCCTTCTCGATGTTGGAAGGCGTTCATCTTGATGAATGTGCCTTCCTGATGTTGGAAGGCGTATTCGATTGGATGAATGCGCCTTCTTGATGTTGGAAGGCGTCTCGGTTGGATGAATGCGCCTTCTTGATGTTGGAAGGCGTATTCGGCTGGTTTTTTTTTTTAAGACTTGGTGCCTTCCTGCCATGGAAGGCGCCTACATATATATATATATATATTTTAATAGAACTTTCTGAATGGATGGAAGGCGTTGTCTTTCGATTTGGCACCTTTCGGATGCAGTAAGGTGCCTTCTTCTAGATGGGCGCCTTTCGGGTGTAGTAAGGCACCTTCTTGTGGACTTGGCGCCTTCTTCTGGATGGGCACCTTTCGGATGTAGTAAGGCACCTTCTTCTAGACTTGGCACCTTCTGGATGCAGTAAGGCACCTTCTTCTGGATGGCGATTTGACTAGAAAAAGGGTGATCAAGCCTTCCCAATTTTTCATGCTGCCTAGATTCTACCTACGAGCCGATGTCGAAATGCTGAGCCGAATCAGGCCTGGTTTCCCAGATACCTATCCCTCATGTTTATCAGGTCCTCCACCTACAAAAAGCAACCAAAAAAGAAAGGAAAATAAAGGCAGTTAGACGCGTTCCATGCCTGTTAGGCCCTGGATTAGGATGCCTACAGCTTGCATGCGGGCGTCGTCCCTACAAAAACACACATTACAAAAAAAACTATATTAACTAAAAAATTTTGGGTGAGCACTTTCATGCCCACCATTTCACCTGTGAGAGTTCGGTCCAGATCTAGCAAGATGGGGTCTCCCCCATGCCTACTCTGGATTCCACCTATAACATTTCGGACGTATTATAGGGGCGTAGTCGGTGGCCATTGACTGTGAACATGGTGTTGCTATCGTCAATTGTCTTAACGTGCACCGCCCCATTCCTAATGAGCTCTGCCACCTCATACGGCCCCATCCACCTCTGCATAAGTTTGCCCTTCCTTTCTTGGAACCGAGAATCGTACAATAGTACCCATTCCCCTACCTGGAACTTCTTTAGCTTGATGTGGTTATCATGCCACTTCTTTCTCTACTTGTATAATCTCTATCCTCTGCAAAGCATCCAGTCGGATTTCGTCCAGCTGATCTAGCTAGCGAATCCTCTATTTTTGAGCTTCGTCCAAGCTCAAATTTAATTCTGAAGCCATCCTCAGAGTTTTGATTTCGAACTCGATGGGCATCATCGCATTTTTCCATAGACCAGTTGGAAAGGTGTGCATCCTGTGGTGGATTTCCACGTGGTGTTGTATGCCCAAACTGCCTCCGACAACCGTGTGGCCCAATATTTCTTGTGTTGCTGCACGATTTTGGTCAGGATGTTTTCTATCTCCCTATTTGTCACTTCTACTTGCCCGTTCGCCTGCGGATGGTAGGGCATGGTTTTATTGTGCCGAACTCTATATTGCTCCATTAGCTCCTCAATCAATTTGGAGGTGAATTGGGGCCCTTGGTCTATTGTTATCTCCCGAGGAACCCCAAATCATGTGAAAATATGGGCAAATAAGAAATCGGTGACCGTTCTTTCCTTTGAGTCCCTTAATGCCTGCACTTCCACCCATTTGGTGACGTAATCCGTGCAGACCAGAATAAACCTCCTTCCCATCGAAGGTGGATTAAATGGTCCCACGAAGTCCATGCCCCATTTATCGAAAGGTTCCAGGTGTACCTAGGGCTGCAAGGGCATTTCATCTCGGTGGGTTGGTCTACCCATCCTCTGGCACTCGTCACACTTGCTGGTATACGCTGCCACGTCCTTGAACAGAGTGGGCCAAAAATACCCAGCCTACAGGATTTTGTAGGCAGTTCATTTCCCTGCAAAGTGTCCTCTGCATGGCTCATCGTGACATGCCTTGAGCACTTCTGAAAACTCTTGTTCTGCTACGCATCTTCTTATAATTTGGTCCCATCCTATTTTAAATAGGAGACCATCCATCCAAAGGAATGATGCGCTCTTCTCTATGACCGCTTGCTTTTCTCGGTAGGAGAGAGAGGTGAGGTCCTTCCGATGGCCAAGTAATTGGCTATGTCTGCATACCACGGAGTTTGTTCACTAATAGCGAATAGATGTTCATCCAAAAACTGATCTTCCATTGCTTGATGATCTGTTGGTATCAATCTGGATAGAAAATCTACCACGACGTTGTCCTTGCCCGGTTTATCGACTATAGTGATGTCGAATTCCTGCAATAGCAATAGCCATCTGATAATTCTACCACCAATGGCCGGCTTGCTCATCAGATACCTGATAGCCATGTGGTCCGTATGGATGAAGACCTTGTATCCCATTATATAGTGGCAGAATTTGTTTATTGCATGGACAACTACGAGGAATTCTTTTTCTATCATTGTATAGTTGAGCTCTGCTCCCGCCAAGTTTTTACTGACATAATAGATGGCATAAAATTCTTCATCATCTTTCTGCCCGAGGACTGCTCCGATCGCACCGTTAGATGCATCGCAATAAATATGGAATGGTATGGCCCAATTCGGTCCTCTCAAGACCGGTGTAGATATCAATTTTTCTTTCAGCAATTGGAATGCTTCTTCGCAATCTCCCATCCAATTGAACTCTACGTCCTTAGAAAGTAGGGTGTGTAGTGGTTTGGCAATCTTACTAAATTCGATGATAAATCATCGATAGTACCCGGCTGATCCAAGGAAACTTCTTACCTCCTTCTACGTTCTAGGGCTAGGTAGGTCTCTGATGACCTCGATCTTCCTCTTGTCTACTTTTATTCCTTCCGCAGAGAGGTGGTGTCCCAACACGATGCCTTCCTGCATCATCATAAAACATTTTTCATTACTTAGGGACAAATGATTTTCCTTGCTCCTATCGAGCACTCTTTCCAGATTTGTCATTGCCTCCTCGAAGGTTTCTCCATAGGCGGTGAAGTCGTCCATGTATACTTCCACCCCGTCTCCTATCATATCAGAGAATATGCTAAGCACCACCCTTTGAAAGGTGGTCGGTGCGTTGCACAGTCCAAAAGGCAATACCTTATAGGCAAACGTTCCCCATGGACAGGTGAACGTTGTTTTATCTTGATCTTCTTCCCCTATCTGGATCTGGTTGTAACCACTAAAACCATCCAGAAAGGAGAAGTATTTTCTTCCTGAGAGTGTGTCCAAGACTTGATCGATGAACGGGAGTGGGAAGTGGTCTTTCTTAGTCGCCTTGTTCAACGCCCGGTAGTCCACGTAGATCCACCATTTCCCATTCTTTTTGGGGACCACCACTAATGGTGATACCCATTCACTATCAAAAATTGGATATATGAATTCGGCAGCCAGAAGTTTGTGCAGTTCTTCTCTGACAATGTCTTTCATTGCTGGGTTCATCCTTCTCTGTGGCTGTCGACTAGGAGTTGCCTGGTCATCTAAATAAATCTGATGGGTACATATTTTTGGGCTGATGTCATGCATATCTGCGTAGTCCCATGCAAATGCTTGCTGGTGTTTTACTAGAAGCTCTTCCAAATTTTCTAGTTGTGTGGGCGTCAACCTGTTGTTGACGTTTAATATCCTCCCTGGCCCAACGTGTATTTGTCGGATGTGCTGATCTTGGGTGCCAGTCAACGGTGATCCAGGTGTGGGGGTGGATGATTCTCCATGGAGAAACTCCATGATAGCACCATCCTCGTCCTCTTCTGCCACCTCCTCCAAGGTCATCATCGGCTGGATTATGGACAACTCCGTAGTTCCATGCTCGGTGATCCTGGGTTCTTCTATCGAGTCCATAGACTGAAGTTGGCGGTGAAATGGTCAGCCTTTTGACATTTTGCCCATTGGAGATGGTCATTAGCCCATCTCGATAGCTGATGTAAGCGTCAGCTATTGCCAGCCATGGCCTCCCCAAAATGAGTGGGTAACCGCCTAGCCTGGTCTTGGTTTGCAAAACTAAAAAATTGGTTGGATATTCCCATGCACTGACTATTACGATCACATCTTCCAGCATCCCTTTCGATGACATGGTTGATCGATCGGCTAACTATAGCACTATCATGGTTGGCTTCAGGTTCATGAGCTGCAGCCTCTGCATGGTCTCTTGAGGCATCACGTTGATGGCTGCCCCGAGGTCAACCAATGTGTTGGACAGGGAATGTCCTCCAATTTTTATGGTCAGCACTGGGCTGCCTGGATCTGCATACTTCGGATGACGTGTTCCACCCATCATTAGATCTGCCAGTTTACCCATGACGTTGATAGTCTGGGTAGCTTTTCATCCCGGTCTCCTTAGACACATTTCTCTAATTGCCTTGGTGTAAATGGGGACATCTCGAATTGCTTGAAATAATGGGATTGTCACCGTGAGATTCTTCAAGCTCGACAAGATGTCAAATTTTGGCTGTGTTGTTTTTCTTTGTTCCTACAGTCGGCTAGGAAATGGAGCCTCCGCTCTCTCAAGTGCTTTTCCCTCTTCTACCAGAGGTGTCTCCTCTATTTCTTCCTCCTCTTCTACCAGTGGAGGTGTCTCTACTATTTCTTCCTCCTCTTCTACCAGAGGCGGTGTCTCTACTCCTAGCTGCCTACCTAATCTAAGCTGAATATTGTACATATGATACATCTCACCTTCTACATTGTATGCCGGTTGATTTACTCTATTGTTCGGGTTTGTTATCGGTTGTGTTGGTAGCTACGTAGGTCTCGCTATTGGCAATGCTGGTAAGTTCTGTTGGATGTGAGCAGGAGCTGCACTCTATGGAGTTTGATTCCATGCATTGTGGCCTCTCCACTACTGCCCAGGATATGGATATGGCATCCATGGCTGCTGATTCAAAAATGTTGTTGGGGGTGCGTTAGTCTAGGGTGATGGTCCCCACCACCCCATATTAGGTGGTTGAGGGGGTCCTTGGTGCATGTATGGCCCTCCCCCATATGATGGCATTTCGGTTGGTATATTCCCCATGGGGGGCTATGGCCAACTCTTCCTATTGCCTATGAAGTAGGCCTCCGTGCTCTCAGTCGCTTCCTGGTTACTGGGTAGTTGTGGGCACAATCGAGTTTTATGATTCAGCCTACAAACTATGCATACTCTGACCTTGTTTTTTGGACATGCATTCTTTGCATGCCTTCCTCTACATTTTGGGCAGAAATAGGCTAATGCTGCGTCATTTTCTTGTTTCTTCTTTTCTAACAGTAGCGTATCCATCTATAGTGCTAGAGATGAGAGCATTTCGCTCTTCAAATCCTCCAACATGTTGCCTATTTCTATTTTGGTGACTGAAGCAGTCGCCTTCATGGTCCTGGCGGTGATTTTGCCTCACCTTCTCGAGTAGTTCCGGCATAATTTCTGGATGTCATCCATAGCATGCTTATAGACATCACCTCCAGAGATCATGTTGAGAGCCTCCAGTGACTCATTGGTAAGTCCCCTCAAGAAGATGCTTTTGAGGGACTTATCAGATAACTTCGAGTGAGGGGACCATTGAAGATTAAAGTTGAATCTCTCCCAATACTCCTTGAGAGACTCATCTTCTCTTTGTGTCATGCTCAGGACCTCCTCCCTGGAGTCTCTTGCTCTCCCAAAATCTTGATATTGCTCTAGAAAGAGCTTCTTCATCTGGTCCCAGGTGGTGATGTGTTTGTCTCCCAGACCGATGAACCATCGTAGAGCTGCATCATCTAATGTAGAAGGAAATAATTTCAACTTCTGCGTGTTTGATTTGTAATCCACAGACCTGCACAAAACATCAAACTTGAATAAAAATAGGTCAGGGTCCTCGGTCGGGTGTCCTCCGAAGGACGGAAGGTGAGCAGGGGATATGTTTTTCATTTTGGTATCTCCTACTCCCTCCTCTATTGGGAAACTAAAGCCAGATGAGACTTCATCATTATCTACCATTTTTTTGGGAAATGTGGTTTCTAATGCAGCGTTTATGGCCTTTCGATCATTTAAAACTTTTTGAGTCAATGCTCTAAGGTTGTCTGGTGAGATCGTCTGATCCTCCATAGCCTTCCACAACAGGGCTTCCTCTAGAGGAGTCCTATTAAACAGGGGATTTATGATGATTCGTTCATCCCCTTGTTGATGGGATGAGGTGGCACTTTGCACAAAGTGTGGTTCCTCACTCCAATGGACTGCTGGTAGGTCGAGGCGAGTCTAACTCAAATCCAAAATGCTCGGCTGACTCGGGTCCTGATGGATTAGTTCTTATAAAGTGACCGTCAGGTCCTCTTCTTCTCGAAGAACTCATACAAGGTCAGATGGAAGGTTTCAGGGTATTGTAAGTAATCTAATTAAGATGCTTCCCTAGCAACGGTGCCAAAATGTTGCGGGCCAAACAAGGTGAATGGTTTCCTATTTTTGTCACATGCCCGTGCATTTAATTATCAACCCAGGGAGCTTCGTAAACTTGCGAAGAGTCGGAATTAGGTTACTACAATACCACTTGGAGGTGAATCTGCTAATCCTACATTTTGGGGGTGTTCTTGAAATGGTTTGTCAATCATTCCCGCACTCCTCAATGATTTACGTAAGAAGAACATAATTAAACCTACAGAAAATAAATCATGTACGCGTTCCTAAAAATAAATCTACTACAAATGCTGGAACTAATAAACTAACAAACGTTCTTATGAAAGCAATAAACTAATTAAAATTAATAAACGAAAAGGAAATGGGGAAGAAATACTGGCTTGGAGTGGGCCCAGGCTCCAGCAACTTCTTCCCGATCGAACACGCGCTTAGAACTTCTGGAACTTTAATATATTCGTCAACACACTACAATTTATCTCTGTACGTCTAAATGGATCTTTATTTTATTTCTATATATTTCTCAGAATGATCTGCGTGTGTTTATATAACACACCCGTAGAACTTCTATTACGAAGTAGTTACAATAGTCGATCTATCCCAGACTAAATCAAGACAGTCTGGTAAATGCAATCGACATCTGGCATTCTGTTCTAATGGTGGCGTGTTCATTGTTCGGTTCATGCTTTGCCTGGCATCAGTAAGACATTTTGATACGTTGGTGCAATCTCCAATTTAGCTCTGCATGACATAGAGCTAGAACTGCACCAACCACTACCGTCCACGTCATTCAAATCTGGTCAACGGGCAAAGAATCAGTGGCGCCTTCTGGTTGTGGGGAGGCGCTTGCCTTTTGCTAGCGCCTTTCGACTGTGGGGAGGCGCTTGTCTTTGGTTGGCGCCTTTCGGTTGCAGGGAGGCGCTTGTCTTTGGTTGGCGCCTTTCATAGGGAGGCGCTCATATTCGATTGGCACCTTTCACTAAGGGAGGCGCTCGTATTCGATTGGCACCTTTCGACTGCAAGGAGGCGCTCGTATTCAGTTGGTGCCTTCGACTGTAGGGAGGCGCTCGTATTCTCTTCATTAACCCTCGATGAAATAAAGTTCCAGGTCCATCAAAAGGACCTCGACCAGTCCAAATCTAACTAAATCAACTGCAATTCCACAAAACATACTAAAAACACACAAATTAGATAACACGCATAATTATATCAAATATCTATATAATCATTCATAAAAGTATGCAATCCTTATTATACAGCCGCATATTGATCAAAGAAATATGTACAAAATATGAGCATTTTTGGTGCTCATCATCATGATATCACGACATGTTGCTCCATCACGACAGAAATGAAAAAGTGTCACGATATCGCGACATGTTGCTCCATCCCAGCAGAAATGAAAAAGTGTCACGATATCGCGACATGTTGCTCCATCGCGACAGAAAATGAAAAAGCGTCGCGACATCGCGACATGTTGCTCCATCGTGGCCAAAAATGAAAAAGTGTCGCGATATCACGACATGTTGCTCCATCATGGCCAAAAGCAAAGGAAAAGAGGAGAAAGAAAAAGATTCGCGATATCGCGACATGTTCCATTTTCGCAATTCAGAGCAACAAAGGAGAGCAAGGAGGCAAAAGTGTCGCAATATTGCGACATGTTCTATTTTCACCAAGGTAACGGACCTGCATAGTGACGTGGACATAAGGATAAAATCTAGTGAATAAGGCAAGCGTTACATAAGGAATATTTAATGATTTGAAATCATTTAATATGGTCGTTACACACAAAGGGAAACAGATGCAAAACCATGTGGAGAAATCATAGCAAAGGGCCACAAAATGGAAATCGAAGCACACGCATGCAGGGAGGGTGAAACAAACAATCAGGGAAGGTGAGACGAATAGCCATCGAAAAATGAAAATGAACCGTCATGGAGGTAAAAACAATTCTTTCAAAAAATTTAAATACGCCATTAAAAGAGGCCAGAGAAGGGGAAATTTTCAGAGAATATTGCAGTAATGAAGGCAAGGCCTTAGCACTGGGTTTCTCTAGATATTTTCTTCCACATCAGACTAGTTTTTCTTCTTCCACAGAAAGGGTTGGAAACTGCTACGAGCAGAGTTGCAGAGCTGAAGGCGAAAAGGCCATTCTGGACCTGTTTGAGTTGTTTTCCTTCTACAAATTGGTTTGGGAAAACTAGAAATTCTGCTATTGTAAAAGGACATATTTTTAATGCAGAAGTTTTTCAAAAATTTGCATCTTTTGGGCAAGAAAGAAGGAGACTTTCTTTTCATGCTATGGATTTAATGTTTATTTTTTTTCATTCTTTTAGATTTCGAATTTATAGATAATGTTAATGCCATGTTTTTTTGGGTTACATTAGGCGAATATTTGAAATCTGAATTTTATTTTGTACCCTAGGAACCAACACTTAGCTTATCCGGATTGTGCTTTTTTGCAGGTCCAATAGGTTAGGTTGCATGCACGAAAATCTCACATCTTCGGTTTTGTCGTAATAGGATTGCATCATACTGAAAGCATTTTATTTTCAGTTTTCTACATTTAATTTTCATTCTTTCTGCATTTTTTTTATTTTCTTTTATTTTCCAGAAGTGTTAACTTTTCAAGGCATTAAAATAAACAATTAAAAAAATATCAAAATCTAAAAAAAACAATGAACAATCGCTAAAGTTTCATGATGAAATAAACCAACATTGCCCCTTGTTTACAGTTACTTGCAATCACTAAGGTGTTCCAAGCATTTAAATTGAATATCTTTATTTGAGATTATTAATACACACATGTAAATGCTAATACAGCGGAGACCTTGGAGAAGTTGTTTGTTTAACTTCTTTGCAAGAGAGGATTTGGAACCCAAATCCTAAAGGAAAGTGTACTTTCACAACCGGGTGAAAATACCACTCAATAAGAGGTTTCTTTGACTGTAGGATTCTCTTCTTACAATACCCCTATCATAATCCACATAAGGTTTTACAGGTCATCCCAGCTATTCATTCATGTACTCACTCTTACAACCATCCTTATACCACTTTCAAGTATTTATATCTCTCCCATAGAGATTTTCTTTCACATCACCGATGCCTACATGTAATTCTTGCTACGCAAGCTCTTTCAATCCTGATTCCAAGTACAACAAAACTTCCCTCGTCTCTATGTTTTTAAATTTAAACTAGATCTACTTCGTTGGCACCTCCAAAAATATTTTTTGTCTAACAATCATATGCTTGGTATTGGCTGGAAAGCAATGTTACTGCTTGGTGATGAATTTGGTTTTATGCGATTCAAATACAAATATTGCCTATGCTCTTCTTGGAAGTTGTGTTCTTTTGCCTTGCTATTTCACAGATCAGAGGATCCAACTAATTTTGTTTACTCCTAGAACATCTTACAACATAACACATGATACTGCCAACACCTCCAAACTTTCATCCACCCTCGAACATCTGCCAACACCTCCAAAACCAATCAAATCGCTCCATGCTTTGTTATGCCGCATCGTTGCTTCTTCGCTCATCAAAATTGAGGATCTTCAATAGAAATATTGATTTGAAATGAACTCCAAGCCTTGTATTTATATGAAACCAACATAATTATCTTGAGGTTGGCCCACTCAACTTAATATTTGAATAATTAAACTTTTTATTAAAACTATATTTAAATGTTTTGATTTAAATATATCAAACCTTTCACTCAAATTAATTATAAAAATATCACTTTCATATTTAAATATTTAATTTAAATATCAAAGCATACTCATATAATTAAATCATCCTTGGGGATATATCTACTTTGAATAATTTTACCAAACATGCCACCACTTACCAGCAACCAAATCGCCCTTTGACATCAATGACAACTCTAATTCTAGCAATTTCCCCATTTGTCATTGATGGCAACTCTGCAAAGAAACTATCTTTTACTGTAGTAGAATCACAAGCTACATCCCCTAATAAGCTGCTCCCTCCTACTAAAATTATCCCCCTTTGACATCAATGGCAAAGGCTTCTCGGGGCTAAATGATAAGGCACTTGATAATGCTCCCTTACTACCTACTCTTACTAAGACTTCAATGATGATATGGGAGTGAAACTCCCAACTTACTATGCTCATTTTCTTGTTCCATTTTATTTATCCAAAATTTGGAATACATATCCTTTTGAACAAATTGACCATTCTCCTTCTTACTTGATTTCAAAATTTTAGGGAACACTGTTCTACACCATCTAGTTGTATGCCCAAAATTATTATATTTGTAACAAATTATGTTGTAGTCCATGAGAGGTGTAAATGAATTGAAATTCCTCTTGGTGAAACCAAAATCATTTTTAGCACGAACCCTACAATTTATAGCTTTATGACCAAATTGGTGACATGAAAAGTAATAACCATGAAAGAAATATTGAAACCTGTCTGATTTCCTTGGAGGATATGGCCACATGGTTCTCTCATTATTTTTTCTGTGATGGTCCTTGGTCCATGATGATGCTTTATTTTCTTCCTTCTTGATGCTTCCACTTCTCAACACATCAACATAGGTCTTAAGCTCTTCTTTAATTATTTTCTTTGATGTCTATGTTCCTTTTGAGCTCAACTCCTTTTGTTTCTTTTGACTTTCTTCAAAATCAAGTCCAGTCTTTATAACCGAAGATCTCTGTGCTTTGATAATATCATCCATGATTTTTGTGCTTTTCTCAAATTGATGTAGCTTATCATTAGATTCTTCCACTTCCTTCCTCAGAGAGACAACCTCATGTTCCAATTTTTCACATTCCAACTCTTTTGCCTTTAACTGCTCAACCATACCTTATTCAATTTGCTTTACCTCTTCAATTTTCACTTTTAAGTTGATGAGATCTTGTGAAAGCTTTGCCTTTGTCTTCTCATACTCTTGTACTTAAGTATTCAAACTTGATTTCTTCTTTCTAAGCCTTTTCAAATATTCAAGAGCAAAAACAAGATCCTCTTCTATGTCATTTATGGCTTCCTCTTCATTTTCTTGATCTTTCTCTTCTTCTTGTTTTTCAAAAATAGGAGCATCTTCTTTCACCTCCATGGAAAAAAATAGGATTTCTTCTCTTTCACTATCATAGATACTTTCATCACTGCTATTGGAAGAAATGCTTGCTTCCTCAACATAAAGACTCTTCTTGTGCCTTTGAAAGATATTCTTCTCATGCTTTCTTTGACCGTGCCTATTTTTATTTTGATGATAAAATTTTATTTCCTTTTTTTCTTGTATTCCTCTTCTTCTTCACTACTACTACTTCCAGTTTATGGGAATTGAGTTGCATAATGAACAATGTTACCACAATTAAAACATTTTATAGTATGCTTACCTTCGTGTTTTCTTGATCTCTTATTATTTCTTTGTACAAAGTTAGCTTCTTCTTCGCTACTAAATTCTTCACTTGACTCTGGTTACTTATTATTTGTCTTCTTTGAAGCTTTAAACACAACCTCCCATTTGGATGTTTGATCTTTTTTAGTCCTCATCTCATAGGTTGTGAGAATTCCATGTAGCTCATCCATGCTTAAGGTTTTAAGATCCTTCATTTCTTCAATCGTCGAGACCTTCACATAAAACCTCATGGGAAGTGACCTTAATATTTTTTGAACAATATTAGAGTCATCAATACTTTCTCCAAGTCCATAAATGGTGTTGACAATTTCATCAACGTGGAGTAGATATTTGATAATATATTCCTCTTATTTATTTTTTAAATCTTCAAACTTCCTCCTATGGGTTTAAAGTTTTGCCATTTTAACCTTGTTGTCTCCTTCATATATTCTTTGTAACTTGTTCCATATTTATTTTTCTTAGGTGCATTGCATGACTCTCACAAAATATTATTCACATAACCCACTTAGTATTGCATTCATTGCCTTGGAATTATGTTCAAATGATTTCTTGCCATTTTGATCCATGGGAGGGGTTGTAGGTGGTTTGAACCAATCCACAATATATTGCCATATATCATAGCCATGTTCCATCAAATAGGTTCACATCCTCATGCTCCAGAAGATATAGTTAGTCCTATCAAACAATGGAGCCCTATTTGATGAAAAACCTTCTTGGAAATCCATGTGTGTTCTTGTAAGATCTTCCTTCAATCGGTTAGGCTTTTACGAAGGAACCTACTCTTATACCAATTGAAGAAACACATGCTTATACTGATAAGGGGGTGAAAAGTATAAGATAAAAAAATTCTTTCCAATAAATAATTGCAATGATATGAATACAATAATAAATCAATGCACAAAATCCACACACATAAGAGACAAGAGTTTTACATGGAAACAACCTCTCGAGATAAAACCATGGAAAAATATTTCTTATATTTTCTTCAATAAAATTTGTGGGAACCAACCCATAGGAGACACCAATCCCATTATACAATTTCATGGGCACCAACCCACAAGAGACACCAATATCCTTATACAATTTTGTGAGCACCAACCCACATGAGACACCAATCCCCTTATACAATTTTATGAGCACCAACCCATAGGAGACACCAATCCCCTTATACAAGTTCATGAGTAAAAACCCACTAGAGACACCAATCCCCTTATACAATTTCATGGGAACCAACCCACAAGAGATACCAATCCCCTTATACAAGTTTGTGGGCACCAACCCATAGGAGACACTAATCTCCTTGAGGCTCCAACCTCAGATCTTAAGGCACCAACCTTGATCAACAAATAGAGAATGATATACTGGTGTTGGAAGCTTCAAATGGCTAAAATTTCCTTCACATTCATTAATTTTATTGCTTCCACATGTATCATATTTATTACATTTAAAGGTAGCCCAATTCTAGCACTAGATAACTTACTTGCGTGTTGAATTGGAGATGCTAATACCTTGATTTCACTCTTTTATGCTTCCACATTATGAAGCACTTCTCAAGATCTTCAAATTCTAAATTTCAACCTTCTATGCTTACTACTTTGTTCTAGGTGCTCAACTTTGTTAGTTGGTGCACAATATACTTTAGCTAGGTGTTGTTATCAGGCCCTTAAACCTTAATCCTTTGTTATTTGGATTTTGAAATCAAGCGCTCACAATTTTGCTCCCAAATATGATCACAAATGCTACTCAAATCTTCTCAAGAATATGATCACAAACACTTCTCAAATCTGCTCTAAAATCTTATGAAGTCATTGCTTCTTGTCCTTGCTAGCTATATCTTCAATAGTGTAGTTTTTTTGATGTGTGTGCTAGTAATATCTTCAATATTTGCATAGAAATCTCTACCACCTTCTATATTCCATCTTTATAAATAATCCACTTCACTTTGACATTGAATAATCCACTTCACTTTGATATTGAGGTGATTTCAAAGACCTTTATAAATAGTTCCTCCTTTAAATACTTATAATATAATTAAATCAACTTATATCTTTCACTAAATTTGACTCACATACCTATTATCATTGTACGCATTCTATTTCTACTCCAACACTTTAATTATTAAAGGTAGTACAAAAGTTGACTCACATACCTCTTATCATTGCATGTACTCTAACACTTTAATCATTTAAAAAAATTTGAGAAAAACTTTAGTAGGTTGTCGAAGGGATTTGAACCTCTGACCTTCAACACCATAGTGCCCTAATGTTGGCTTGTGACCAACTAGGCTAACCCAATGGTTGAGACTAAATATCAAAATAATTTATTCATACCTTTCGTTGCCTATCATTTATGATGCAGTGCGTGGGTTAGATAACTCTACTACCAACTCGGCTTGGTCCTTTCACACTACCATTACTGGGAATATTATTATGCTCTGCATATTTCTAGTTACACATAATCTTAGTTAGCTTGGCTCTGATTTGGTAGATGCTTTAATTTGACCAGGATTTTTTGCCTTGAGAGGTTTCTTTGACCATAGGATTCTCTTCTTACAATACCCCTATCATAATCCACGTGAGGTTTTACAGGTCGTATCAGCTCTTCATTCCTGCACTTGCTCTTACAACCACCCTTCTACCACTTTCAAGTATCTATAGCTCTCCCACATAGATTTTTCTTCATGTCGCTATTGCATTCGTGCAATTCTTGGTATGCAAGCTCTTTCAATCGTCGATCCCAAGTACAGTGAAAACTCCCTTCACCTTTGCATTTTTAAATTCAAACTAGGTTTGCTTCATTGGCACCTCCAAAAATCTTTGTTTATCTAATAATCACATTCTTGGCATTGGCTGAAAAGCAATGTTATTGCTCTGTGATGAATTTTGTCATATGCGAGTAAAATACAAATATCGCTTGTGCTCTTCTTGGAAGTTGTGTTCTTCTACCTTGCTATTTCATTGCTTGGAGGATCCAACTATTTTTTTTCACTCCTTGAACATATTACAACATAGCACATGATACTACCAACACTTCCAAACTTTTATCCGTCCTCGAACGTCTGCAAACACCTCCAAAACCAAGCAAATCACTCCACACTTTGTTTTGTCATGTCGTCACTTCTTCTCTCATCGAAATCAAGGATCTTCAATAAAAGGCTTGATTTGAATCAAATTCCAACCCTTGTATTTATATGCAATCAACATAATTATCCTAAGGTCAGACCACTCAACTCTATATTTTAAAATCACTTCTATAATATAATATTTAAAAAATTAAAATTTTTATTCAAACTATATTTAAATATTTTGATTTAAATATATCAAACCTTTGGTTCAAATTTGCTTTAATATTTAAATATTTAATTTAAATATTAAAGCATACTCATATAATTAAATAATATTTGGGGATATATCTGCTTTGAATAATTTTCCCAAACATGCCACCACTTACCAACAACCAAATCAGCCTTTGACATCAATGACAATTCAATAATTCTAAAAAAATCGATAGTTTTCCATGTTCGACTACTATATTTGTAGATGTGATGACCTCTTTAGGATCATTGATTCCAAATAACTTTGTAGGAGAGGTATAACCACTTATTGTTACAACAATCTCTAAATATACAATTTTCCATGTTGAATCTAAGGATGAAAAGGATGTTTGCTTTATCCATTCGGAACCATATGATCATTGCTCAAACCAATTAATAGTATTCCTCAAGTTTGGAACACTCCTATAAGATATGTCATGAACTGCTAAATGTGATTTCAAGCAAAAGGTAGCTCGTTTTACTCTCTTGGAGTATGTGTTGTATAGACGTGGTTATGATGGAGTCCTTCATTATCTCAAGTCTGTAGAGGCACAAAGAGCCATAGCTAAAGCTCATGATGGTACTTGTGGTGTTCATTTTAGTGGAATGGCCATTCCAAAACGTATTCTATGCATGGGTTACTATTGGTCCATCATGGAACATGGTTGTTGCACATACGTCAATCATGTTAAGCAATGTCAAAAGCATGCTAATTTAGCCTATTCAAAGCCTTTGGTTCTTTTCACAGTGGGATCTTGATTTTATTGGAAAAATATTGCTTCCTTCCTCAGGATAACATACATTCATCATCACACCCATAAAATACTTCATAAATTGGGTTGAGGCAATTTCTCTAACCAGTACAATAGGACCTCAAATTATGGAGTTTATACTTCACCATATCATCTGTCATTTTGATATTCCCTTAAAAATCATCTTTGAAAATGGAAAGTCTTTCAAGAACAAGGATGTTCAAGCACTTTGCGAGAAATATAATGTCCAATATAGTTTTTTGAATCCTTATTACCCACAATAAAATGGACAAGCTAAGGCTACCAACAAGACCTATATTGCTATTCTTAAGAAACTAGTCAAAGAAAATCATCGAGATTAGAATACTCAAATCCCCTTGGAATTATGGGCTTATCGAACAAGCATCTACATGGATACTAGGGAAACACAATTTTAATTGGTCTATAGAGCTGAAGCAATCATACCTCTTGAGCTTGAGATCCCCTCATTATGAATTTCATTACAGGAATTCATAGATGACAATACTTCTAGACAAGCATGTTTTTATCAACTCACACTTCTTTATGAAATATGAGTAAATGTGTTAGACCATTTATGAGTTTTTAAAGACTTCCTAAAGTGTTATTACAACGCCAAAGTTCATCTACATGAATTTCAAGTAGGAGATCTTGTTCTTAAATAGAATCAACAAAACTCCAATACATTGTCGCATCTTCATGATAAATTCGTGGCTAATTGGTTAGGTCCATAAATTGTCACTCAGAAAGTGGGTAAAGGAACTTATAGGTTTTCTAGACTAGAGGGAGTTGAAGAGTTTGAACCACTTAAAATCATCTACTTGAGAGAATTCTATGCTTAATGTGATACATATACATGGCTAATACACAAAAACACATTGCATTTCACACATTACATTTTACACATTGCATTTCACACATTATATTTTACACTTTGCATTTCACATATTGCATTGCACACATTTCATTTCACAAATTGCATTTCATACATTGCATTCACAACCACATTCACACATTTCACATTTCATATTAGGGGTCATTTATTTAGTCTAGATAACAATTCATCCAATAAATTCATGTTGCCTTAATCAGGGGCACCTCCAAATCATCATCCATTTCATTGCACCATTTCATAAAGTCAAATTATCATTTGCATACCACTTTTCCATTAATCACTAGGTATTTTCTATCACTTAGCCACTCCTAGTGTTTCTAGAAACCTCCAATACATGTTGATTTTTCTTTAGGACCAAGACACATTTTCACTAAGAAAATCTTGAGTTTAAGGAATTGACTCTAACGCTCTTGAACCAAACACAATCACACATCTTAAAAATATTTTGTGTCAAAGAGGGATAGTACCATGATTGGGTTGAACCTCGAAGTGAAAAGGGTAATCCTTGCTTATCCCATTATGCACATAGTCCAAAAAAAAAATGGTTTTCACCACTATCATAGTTGCTTCTAAATATAATAATGAGTAGTAAGGATAAGGTACAATTCTCATCACACTTTGGTTGAGAAGCCGATCCCCAAAGCTCTAAATATTTTACACATCACACACCATATATTTTCAAGTTGTAAGGATAGAACTACATTTCTAGTTATACAGTTAGGTAGTCTGAATCCCTAAAGTTTAGAGATCATATTCTTATACTATGGATTTAATCTCCATAAGATCTATAGATGCTTGACTGGTAGTGGATTATGATCATGCATGGTGACACATCTCTCTTTAAGAGGCCTCTAACCACACATAAGGACAATCTAGCCTCTTGGTCTTCTCCATAATAGGTTTCATCTCAATTTCCTCAAGATGGGTTAATGAACTCACTTGCACACACATTGTTTCTTGATTGCCTCGAGTTATTACCATACTAATGATTTGATAAATGAATTAATTGTACATACATTTTGTCCTAGGAAAATTAGACACCATTTAGTGAGTTTGTCAAATATCACTAGTAGTTCAGAGTCTCTACAAAATATATCAATTTATCATATCAATATCCATATATTATTCCTATCAATATCCATATTTTATTCCATATCAACATACATATCTTCTTCCATGTCAAAATCCATATCATTAAATGAGTCTTCCATTTTACATTCCACCAGTTTGGTGCTCCTGATTACACAATAATGTTATACATGATCAAGTATATTCTAAACTATAAATGATCATTAGAGCATTAATTCATTTGCATTTATAACACATTATCAATTGCATTATAATCCATCACATATATACACATGCATTAACACAAAAGCATTCACACAAAAAGCATCCACACAACAACATAACACAAAAGTAATAGCCATGTATATATATATATATATCGCATGTACAATGAATGCCCAAAATATATATACAATGGATAACCAAGTATCATATATAAAAAAATGCATATTAGGACTAGCTAACACCTATAAGAGGACCCCTATGACCTTGAAGGAGCCCTAGACCTAGAGCTATACCTAGACTCATTATACCTAATAGACCCAAATATGGATGAGGAGGGTGGATTTGGTAGCACAATGTGGTGCTCCATCGAACGATCCTCCAAAACCTGGATATATCCATCTCAGGATCAAATGCATCATACATCATATCTTTGTAGATGGTATCTCTCAAAAATATTTGCCTAGAGCCTTGTGATCCTATCCTCACCTCCACCTGTAGTCGGTCATGCCTCTAGCTCTACCCTTAGTCGAGCTATCTTTCCATCCCAAGTCGCTACCTCTACAACCTAAGCTACTATTACTGCATCCCACTCTACCACCAACTAATCAGGCCTCACCCAATCCTCCTCACTTTGTACTAGAGGTATCTCTGAAACCTCCTCCATATCATCATCATCATTACCTCCATCACCTTCAATCTTTAGAGATTTATCTACTTCATAACTTTCTTGCCTCACTCAACTTCTATATTAAATATATTTGTAACATTTGGGAGCCTCATCTGCCTCCTCATCCTTAGTTTCTACCTCATCCTCATCACCATTTCCCTCATCCACTATTAGACTCGGTACCCATGGTGGTTGTGTTGTAAACCATGTATTATACTGCATAGTAGTCCCTACATCATCCACATCAGGGAGATCTATCTCCTCATCATCCTCATAAGTCACCCTCCAACAGGGAGTTGAAAGGTACCCCTATCTAGATCCCATATCTCTGCCAAGGTAAAGAGATACCCCTCATCTATCCTCACCACATCAATTCGGGCTACCCCAGCTAGCCCAATATCCTCCAACCACTTCCACTTCTCATCCCGTAGCACCTTTCTCACCGTTGGAATGTAGGGTGAGAACCGATGTCTAGGCTCCAAAATATTCAACTGCAGCACAACACATAAACACAACATAGAACATTAATATCACATTCATCATATAATTTTAAAAAAAATTGCACAAGTCCAAACAAAGAATTCCAAGGGAACTTACCTCAACAACATGCATCTCTACTTGTACTACAACATCCACACCCTCCATCACCATAGCTTCCGCACCATCACACTCCTTCACTCCACTACACATCACTTCCTCACTTCATCAGATGTAGCTTCTAAAATTTGTGAACGCAAAGAATGAATCTCACTTTACTTCTACAAAATATTTATAGACATATATGGCACATTGGAATACCCATGGGCATTCATAGGTCAATTCAAATTCATACCAACATCTACAAATTGATATATGCCCATGGGTGTCTGATGTTGCTGCAGATATAGGCTTGTGTTTGGTGTCAAAATTTACAAAAATACCAAAATGATACAAAAATATAGCTTACCTCCATAAAATTACTCCAAATTTCATCCATATATTCAATTCATATTCATATCATGACTTTTTGAAAACAAAAATTGATTTGGATGCATAATTTTTATTTGTGCCCAAAAGGTGCAAAATTGCTTAACAAGCTTCAAAACACACCAAAACGGTCCAAATTTTCACAAAATGATCATATTCATCATTCTAATCACCCATCATATCATTTCATTATTTTTGTGAGAACAAAAATTGATTTTGGAGGTTAACTTGTGTTTGCGACTAAAAAGTCGTAAAATTGTTTTAAAATGCTCGAAAGCAATGCAAAATTTCACAAAATCATGCAATCCAATCACCAATGCATTTCTCATCATCAAACCTCTATTTCAAAATTATTTTAATTCATAAATCATTGTCCAAGTTTAAATATAAATTTCAAGTGAACCTTGTATCTAGTGGTCTATTCTATCTCCTTGGCGATTGCAGCGATTGGTTGTCCATGCAATTTGGTAATATGAGTAAATCACCATAAGGACACTTGGTCATATTCATCATCCAATATCTCATTGTTCAAAAACAAAATCACTTTTTGTCCCTCATCCTTTGAGTGAGACTATGCCAAGACCAATTTTCTCAATAGTTGGCATTGGTGCCCTTTTCCATGGGGTTCCCAACATGGATAACTATCATCATTTCCTTTTTAATTACATCAATCTCTGAGGATACAGGCTGGGTAAAGTGATTGAGAAACTATTTAGGAATTCCATGTGGGAATTAGCTACAATCATGAGTGGCCCTGAGGTTAGACTATTTTCTCTTTTTTATGCATGTGCATATTTGCATTTCAATGATGCCAAAAGGCACTTTCTTCAACATGGAATCACCCCAAACATGGGGCAACCACATTTGATTTTGATTTCCCACAACGAGATACATCTTACATGATCATGGCATCTACACTTGGCAAAAACTCCCTTTCTTCATTGGGTAAAAAATGGTATCCATTTACATCATTCATATCATCTGCATTTACATCATTCACTCACATTTACACCATACATTTGCACTTACACCATTCAATTACATTTTTCACCGCACAATTCTATCAATTGGCTTGTGAGTCTCATTCTTCACTCATTTTCCAATTGAGGGGGTAAGCTACACATTCAAATTCTTTTGTCTTCAAGATCATCTTTGCATTCCAATAAAAGAAATTTGCTTCTTCATCAGGCTAAGCCATGTGTCTTGAATTTTTGCACCACATTGTGTTTCACGTAATGCGATGCAAAAAGGAGCATCTATAGACACCAAAATCTAGCCACTTGTCATCCATATGTATCCTCAAATCATAGCCACCCATTATATATATATATATATATATATTGTGTGTGTGTGTGTGTGTGTGTGTGTGTGTGTGTGTGTGTGTGTGTGTGTGTGTGTGTATTTAATTAATATATGTATAGATATTAATATTTTATATATTATATTTATATATATTTAATAAATAAATAATATATATATATATATGAATTAATCCTAGCCATCCACCACATTTTAATATCATCCATCCATCCACCTCAATCCATGCCACTTACCCAAATTTAATCTCCATCCTTTTTCATGTTTTAATCTTGGCCACACATTTTGTGTTGTTGAAACCCTATGCCCAAGGGTAGATTTTAAAAAGTGATTCATTTTGATGAATCAAGGTCCCTGATTTTTTTGACTTTGAATTCCATCAATGAACATTCACAAAGAATTCTCAGAAGGTCCAAATATTTAATATTTGATTAACCCTTAATCCACTGGGCCCTAATATTCCTAAGTTCTTTTTGAATCTTAATCTCTTTCTTCCCTAGTCACTTCATCGTCACTTTCATCCCTCACTACCATCATTTGAATCCCCTATTTCTATCACCGCCCATCTCGAGTGAACCATATTTGCTTTTGCAACACTTTCCTTAGCCCTCAAACACCTCCCAGAGACACAAGAACACCTTTGGGAATTTTTGAAACCTTTTTGGTGCACCTACCATCATCACAAAATTATCTGGTGTATTTTTTACCATCATAGGACACCTTTGGGCATTTCCTATAGTAGATCTACAGTACTAACACCCTCGAGTACCATTCAGGAATCCTTGCAACCATCATTTATTGAAGCAAAAGCAAAAAATATCAAAGTGATAAGGTAAATGATGTTCTATGCATTTATTTTATTTTCTTGTACTTTTGTTTTTAGTTACATTCTGTAGCATCTAGGGTTTAGTTGTTTTTCATATTTCTAAGGGCCTCACACTGTGGAGCCCTCACAGGTGCTTCTAATATATTTTTTTGTATTTCTAATTGCAAGTACAAGATCATATTTTTGGAAGCTATTGAAGCTAGGTGGCTCTTTTAGGATACACAATCTCACGTGCAACCTTGCTTGGATCGAAGACAGGTGTGAAGACACCAGTAGTGTATCGATCTAGGGTTTAGTATTTGTAAAAATTGTATCACAAAATTATTGTAAAACCTTACATTGGGGCACATTGATTGTATAATTTTTAGATCCATCCACATTAATAAAAGCTTATCTATCTTATGCAATCTTGTGTTATTTATGTGCTTTTGAGTATTTTTATCTTGTGTATTGGTGTTGCTTGATTTTGGTTTATACTAACCAATCAAATTTAATACAATAGGTCAAATTGGATGAGTCTCCCTATTTCTATACCTTTGTTCACTATAGACTACCTTAAAATATACCTAGGACAAATCCATGTGAATCTAAAGCTTCTAGCTTGCAATCTCTTATAATTTTGTTATTTTTTTGGTACAGGTTGACTGCAAGTGCTCCAAAACATATGTCAAGTTGTTTACATTATGTGCAATCTTCATCTGATGGTTTATTGGTTGATTTTTGAGTTAGGTACATGATTCAACTCCTTTCCCATTCATTGAGAAGGTTGTTCGATCACTCGTTTTTGTGTGCTTTCCCTATTTACCACAAACCTACAATTTTTTTACCTAGATGATACAAAGCATTTCTTTCAATTCTATTTATAGGCCTATGATCTAATACCTATACAGAATACATAGTATATTGCCAAATCACTGCAATAATGTAAGAAATGGTTGAAATATAGTCTAAACACATCAACTCATTTGATTCCCATATCCACAAACTTGTCCATAAATTTTGATGCATTTATTCTAACTTTATTCTATGCTTTTTCAAGCTGAAATCATGCAAATTAATCTTAAAAATGCACAAAAATTAGTTTGAACAACAATTAAATATTTATTGTAATTTACTATATCAACATTAATATTAGCACAAATAATAATCAAAATACTTGGCAAATACTATAGTATTTAATTTAAAATGACAAAAATATTTGAAATATTCTTGAAATAATGAGATATTTTATGGTCTCATCACTCCTCTCTACATATTCTAATGCATGTCCTTATGCATTCTATTTGGATATGGCAACATTCAAATTCAGCTCCTTGTATAAACTTCCCCAAAACTTATTAGTTGATGAATGGTAGCCTCTATTTCTTCGTATTTCCTCTAGCCAATTTTGGAACTAGTTATCTGGATATGAGTCAGTATCAAAATAATATGGAATAGGGATGAGTATAATGAGTGGCTAAAAATGTAGGCCTATCCACTCATGCTACAGTGTTGTGATCACCTCGATTAGTGTTGTTACTTTTCTATGGGACCATACCATATTGGTAGGTGAGATAGGTTCCCTCTTCCTTAGGGAGATGGACAATTCATCCCACGTCTGCATATATGCCAATATTGCTCTATCAAAGTCTTCTTTGCAAACATTTTGGAAGCTATTTATACTCTCCTAGATATGCTCAAGATATGCTTCTTTGATTTTTTCATTTCCCATTAAAGCAAAATGTGTGCTAGCTAAGACCTTTGGCTTGGGTTGGTCATGCTACAAAAAAATTCTAGGTGCTACCTCCTTAGCCTTATACTATCATAACTCCTTTTCCATAATAGTTGGTTGCACAACTTAGAATTTAAGGCCCTCAACTACACATCATTGATATAAATATGTGGTAAAATATGTACATCATCATAAAGTGTAAACTTGTGCACATAAAACTCACACAAAATTTTTTTTTGCTCTTTTGGACCCTATAGGAATGCTTCAATAAAAATTTATGAATATAAATTATAGGGAAGCTCAAAAAAAATTCTCATCACCTACCTTTTGTAATATTGTTCTCTCAAGAATAGACTGTAAATGTGGGTAGGTCCCATACACTCCACTACTTGCTCTGAAATATGGTGAAAATATCTTAATTTTATTTTTAGAGCTACTAATTCCTCATTCTGCCTCCTATTTTGTTCCTCCAAGGTACACAATTTTGGAAGATGTTCTTCCAAAATAGCAATGAGTCATCTCTCTTGCTACTGCTACATTATTGCTATGCAATGAAATCAAAACTTATAAGATTACAATAATTGGTTGTGGAGCAAGTACCTCTGGAGGTTTATTCCTTGCTTCTTCCCTTGTAGTTTATCCATTATTTATTGTTTCCTCAATAACCTATTTTATTCCACCTCTAATTCTATCTCTAATTGATCTGTTTCAATTTTCCAACCTGGTACCTTGTATGTTGGAGTTTCTAGCTTTAGAGCTCTCCTATGTTCTCCTTGTTCTATAACTCTTTCCTCTCTTTATTGTTCTAGAGCTTGCCCTATTATTTTTATTTGTGTCTACTTCAACGCAATTTGTGCTAGTTCCTACTCTAGATCATCCTATGCTTGTCTAAAACTCTCTCCAATTTTCATAGGCTCCTTTTCTACCCATCGTAAAAATACCTCTTCTAAAGCCTCTGGTCCCCCTTCTTCTACATAAGTGGTATTCATAATATTATTAGGTGAAACCGGTTCATGTCCTTCAACAATAGGCACATTTAGGATAGGGCTAGTTGGATCTGGCCCTTATTCATTAACTTACTAAAATTGAGTAGCAAACCTGAGTAGAATATCTGCTCCTTCCTCACTAGGAATAGACTTAGGGGATGCATTTTCTTTTATTTTATCCTTAATTTCACACAACTCTTACAAAAGTTGAGCAATATACTTATTTTTTTCTTTGATTTTCTCCTCAACTTCCTATATCCATTTTTGTTATATTTTTATGATGAATTTGGTATCTTTCACATGTGATGAGTCTTTAGGTTCCACTTATAAATCATCCTCTAGTTCTACTGGATCATTTGATTCAATTGAATAAATGGGAATTGATTTGAAATAGATATTTCAAGTGAAGAATCTATTTGCAATGATTCCCTATTTTTTCAAGAATACCAAAATTCTACTCATCCTCATCCTCTATAATAATTAGCCTCCTTCTTATTTGCTTTTGGGGTTCAAGAGGTCCTAGCATCTCCATTTGAGCAACTAATTTTTGCTTCTACCTCAAACTCCTTTTGAGAGGAGGTTGCTCTAATGGAGTCTATTGCTCATAATGCTCACCTGGTACCTCTTCTTCTCCTCCACTAGAAATGATTTCAACCAACCCGGTCACTCTTTTAGATGTTTTTATTTATTTTTTGGTCTACTTTGCTACCTATTTTTGTGTATCATATTGGTTTAGTGCTTCCTTTGATTACCTTTTTCTACTGGTGGTAAACCTTGTTCCACCTTCCTTGATTGGTTGTTCTACATTTTTAGCAACCTAAGGTTGATTTCCCTTTTTGGTTGATTCTAGTTGATATTCCTCTTCTTGTTCAGTGGATTTTATTGAAACCTCTATAGGATCCCTTGAAATTGATTCTTCCTCTACTGAAGAAGCTTTTTCTTGATTAGAGTATTCCTCTGAGGTGTTTGAAACATAAGCTTCTTCCTGAGAAAAAAATTTGCATGAGAAAATACCTTTATATCTCCACATTTGAAGATAACCCTTCTCTTTCTCTTTTGTTTTTTTTAGGTGTCTCTTCAGATTTTCCTTTTCTTATCTCTTCTAGCCTCTTCCCAAGAGACGCAGGTTTCTTGTATGATGGAGGCTCATTTGCAACATGTGTTTATTTGACCCTAGGTTTTTTTTTCCCTGCTTCCAAAATTCTTTGGAACAACAAGGGCTTCTATAACACCTAGTTTTTTTGCACTTCCAAATCCTCCCCATTTTTCTCTATGAGATATTTTAGACATAGAGCCATATACCTAAGGTTCTAAAAATATTTTAAATGAGCATGCATTTCCCTTGAAATGGTACTTACACAACAATTTAATTAGACCATGATATCTGATAGAACCTGGCTTTCCATCATTCCATCATGCTGATAGTTGGTATCAAAGCCTAGGTCGTAGGAGTAGAAGCTTCCATGGAGTCAACATAGGATAAGCCTTGAATTTATGTGCTACTTTGTGGATACTTACTCTACTAGGAACTTAACTTGATCTAGGATAAGATAGGTATTGCACACCATTTGGACTAGTCAGACCAAGGTGTACAAATCCTAGAGACTATAGTTTCTTATTAGGAATGGCATCTTGCATGTAGGTAAGTGTGGCCAAGATCATTATTAGGTGAATGATAATGGTAATACCTAAGATGGAATCTTACGGGTAGGAAAGCATGGCCATTATCATTATTAGGAGAGTGATAATGGTCCAAGTTAGTTCATGGAGAAATAAAACTAACTTATTATGAGTATAATTTGGGAGAAAATTATGACTTATCCAACTCCTTTCTGTGGATATAATATGGCACATATTTTTATATAATTCAAGAATATGGGGTTAGCTATGTAAGTGTAAGCTATAGAAAATTTCCAAAATAAGACTGGAAGAGAAATGGTCTCCAACAAGAGGACTGGAAGAACAATGGACTCTAATAAGAGGACTGGAAGAACAATGGATTCTAGTAATAACTCTATAAGAACAATGGACTCTAGTAATAAGTATGAAAGAACAATTTATTCTAGAAAGAAAACAAAATAATAGGGGATTCCACCAAGAAAATAATAAATATTACATCTATAGTCAAGTTTCTATAAGAGGAAATTGATCAACTTACATAATTAGTTAGGTTGCTTCAAGAGCAAATGAAGCAACAACAAAAAATGTTGGTTTTAGACTTACAATGGCACTGAGAGGGGGGGTGAATCAGTGTAGCTCTTTAATTATGAATTAACAACTCTTAAAATAGCAGCAGTTAAAACTTAAAAATAGATACAGTAAGAACAACAAGAGAACAACACACAACACAAGATTTAACGAGGTTCACCAATGTGGCTACTCCTCAAAAATGACTGCTTGGACTACCATCCAAATCCAGCCTTTGCAAAGCACCAACTTTACAATTAATTTACCAGCACCAACTGGAAGGAGCACCAACCCCTGATTT
The DNA here is from genome assembly GCA_028583015.1 of Wollemia nobilis. Taxonomy (NCBI): domain Eukaryota; kingdom Viridiplantae; phylum Streptophyta; class Pinopsida; order Araucariales; family Araucariaceae; genus Wollemia; species Wollemia nobilis. Next base: position 5,298,694 of record JAQPPZ010001870.1, read on the forward strand.
ATCTAGCACCAATAGAAAGGAGCACCAACCCCTGATTTACCAAGCACCAATTGGAAGGAGCACCAACCCCTGATGCCAAGCACCAACCTGGACTTCAAATTGAATCTTTGGGTTTAACAGTAAGATACCTTCGCTTTTACAAGACCCTGACTGGTCTACTTCACCTTTGCGTTCTCTGCTTTTTTTGCGCAAGCACTTCGCACACTCTGCTGCACCTCGCAGTCGTCTTCTCCTTGTTGCGCACTCTCTTTCTCTGTGCACTTGCTTTCACTCTACTGCACCTCACAGTCGTCTTCTCCTTGTTGCGCACTCTGCTTTCTTAGCGAAATTCCACACTTTGAAAGATTCGACACGACTTGCTCTTCTGTGCTCAGCGACCGTATTTCGCACACTTCGATACTTACCCAATTTCTCCAAAATAGCCCTCCTTTTATAACAACATTTTCATGATGAAAAACTCTAATCTTAGTCGACTATAACCCTAATCTTAGTCGGTTGCAAACCCTAATCTTCGTCGGCTGCAAACCCTAATCTTCGTCGGCTTACATCGGTCTTCGTCGGCTTCAACTGCCCCTGTAACTCTTCTGTTGTTGTTGCCGCAAAAACACAAACATGTCGCGATATCGCGACACTTTTGCCTCCGTACACTTTCTCTTAGCTTTGGCCCGTGAGAATACAACATGTAGCGATATCGCTACACTTTTTCCTCCATATGCTTTCTCTTATCTTTGGCCCGTGAGAATACAACATGTAGCGATATCGCTACACTTTTTCTTCCATACGCTTTCTCTTAGCTTTGGCCCATGAAAATACATGTCACGAAATCGTGACACCTTTTTCTCTCTCCTCTTTCTCTTCGCTTTGGACCACGAAAATGAAACATGTCACGAAATCGTGACACCTTTTTCTCTCTCCTCTTTCTCTTCGCTTTGGACCATGAAAATGAAACATGTCGTGAAATCGTGACACCTTTTTCTCTCTCCTCTTTCTCTTCGCTTTGGACCACGAAAATGAAACATGTCACGAAATCGTGACACTTTTTCGTCCATACGCTTTCTCTTGCCTTCGGGTCACGAAAACGCGACATGTCGCGATATCACGACACTTTTTCTCCTTAGCGCTTTTTCTTGCCTTCGGGTCACGAAAACCCGACATGTCGCGATATCGTGACACTTTTTCTTTCGGACTCTCTCTCCTGTAATATGTCGCGAAATCGTGACACTTTTTCTTTCGTACAAACTCTCTTGCAATATGTCGCGAAATCATGACACTTTTTCTACTTGTATTTTTCCCTTCCAACATGTCGCGAAATCATGACAATTTTTCAACTTGTGTTTTTTCTTTCCAACATGTCACGAAATCGTGACAGTTTTTCTTGTTGTTTCTCTCTCTTCCAACATGTCGCGAAATCGTGACACTTTTTCCACTTGTGTTTTTTTCTTTCCAACATGTCGCGAAATCGTGACAATTTTTCCTTGTTTCTCTCTCTTCCAACATGTCACGAAATCGTGACAATTTTTCCACTTGTGTTTTTTCTTTCCAACATGTCACGAAATCACGATAGTTTTTCTTGCTATTTCTCTCTCTTCCAACATGTCGCGAAATCGCGATAGTTTTTCCACTTGTGTTTTTTCTTTCCAACATGTCACGAAATCGTGACAGTTTTTCCTGTTGTTTCTCTCTCTTCCAACATGTCGTGAAATCGTGACAGTTTTTCCTGCTATTTCTCTCTCTTCCAACATGTCGTGAAATCGTGACAGTTTTTCTTGTCGCGATATCGCGACACTTTTCTTACTTGTATTTTTCTTTGATCTTTTGCAAGTGGTCCACTTTGGTCTTCTTGGAAAATCACTGTACATACTCTGAGTAACCTTTGAACTCCTGTCTTCTGCATCTGACTAGCCATTGAACTTCCTGTCCACTGCATCAACAGATCTATCTGACTGTGTTGACAACAATGACAATACTGATGTTGCACCTTGCTCAACAATCTCCCCCTTTGGAATTGTTGGCAACACATTTGCAGTTTCTTGTAACTCTTCTCCCCCTTTGACAATAATACCAAAGGGCTACCTGCAGACTCCCCTGAGTCCATGCACAACATTCTCGGGCACAATTTATTACACTTAGCAAAAATCATGAACATGAGCAAAAAGATAATCAAATACTTAGATGCTCCCCCTGAGAATGTGATCCCTGTAGCTAGTCAATCTTTGGGAAGTGTGACCACTCCCAATTTATTGTGAAGGTACTCAAAAACTTCCTTGGGCAATGGTTTTGTGAAGATATCTGCTACTTGCTCGGTAGTTGGAACAAAATCCAATTTAACCTCACCTTCTGCAACTTTCTCCTTCAAGAAGTGATACCTGATAGCGATGTGTTTTGTGCGTGAATGCATAACTAGATTCTTGGAGATGTTAATGGCACTGGTGTTATCACACTTAACTGATATTGGCTCACTAAAGCTAATACCAAGATCTTTCAAGGTTTGTTTCATCCACAGTACCTGTGTACAACATGTTGTCGCTGCAATATATTCTGCCTCTGCTGTTGATAAAGAAACTGACTCTTGCTTCTTACTGTGCCATGCAACCAATCTGTCTCCGAGATAGAATGCACCTCCACTGGTACTCTTTCTGTCATCTACACATCCTGCCCAATCGGCATCTGAATACGAAATAAGGGTGAAGTCTTTACCTTTCGGATACCATAATCCATATTCCATAGTACCCTTGAGATACCGAAGAATCCTTTTCACCGTTGTTACATGAGTCTCCTTAGGATTAGCTTGAAATCGTGCTACCATGCATACTGCCTATAAAATATCTGGTCTAGTAGCTATCAGGTACAGTAAACTTCCAATCATGGATCTGTACATGGTTTGATCAACAGGTGAAGATTTGTCATCCTTGCTCAACTTACAGCCTGTCATCATGGGAGTGCTAACTAGCTTACAGTCCTCCATTGTGAACCTTTTTAGCATCTCTTTTACATATTTAACTTGAGAAATAAATATGCCCTTCTTACTTTGATTAACTTGCAATCCGAGGAAATATGACAGTTCTCCAATCATTGACATTTCAAATTCTTTTTGCATCTTATCTGCTAAGTCCTTGCACGACTCATCTTTTTTGCTGCCAAATATGATATCATCTACATAGACAACAAGAACAATAAGATGCCCATTTTCTATTTTGACATACAGATTACTATCCACCATACCTTTCTTGAACCTTTGTTGAGTGAGATAGTTGTCTAGCCTTGCATACCATGCTCGGGGTGCCTGTTTTAAGCCATATAAAGCTTTCTTCAACCTACAAACAAGGTTGGGATCATCACCAAGTTGGAAACCATCTGGTTGCTCAATGTAAACCTCTTCTTCAAGTTTCCCATTCAAAAACGCTGATTTCACATCCATTTGATAAACTTTGAAATTCTTGTAGACTGCTAAAGCCAAAAACATTCTAATTGCCTCTAGTCTCGCTACTGGTGCAAAAGTTTCCTCAAAATCAATGCCTTCAACTTGTGCATAACCCTTGCAAACTAATCTTGCTTTATTTTTGACTACTTGTCCATCTTCATTCAGTTTGTTTCAAAAAATCCATTTTGTTTCGATGATATTTTTATTTGCAGGTCTAGGTACTAGTTCCCAAGTGTCGTTTTTCTCTATCTGATCTAATTCTTCATTTATTGCCTTCATCCAACTTTCATCTTTGCTTGCATCATCAATATTTTTAGGCTCAATGCTGGATAGTAGAGAGTAGTTACTTACTGCTCTTCTTCTTGTCTGAACTCCAACTTTGGGATCTCCGATGATTTGCTCTCTAGGATGATTTCTCTGCCAGCTACCTGTTTTGAATTTCTTATTTTCTTCCATTTCCGCATCATCATCTGAGTCAATTTTTTGTATCTTTTCAGTTTCGTTTTCCTCATCTCCTTCAATAACCTCTTCATAGATTGGGTAGTTTGTTTCATAACTAATTACTCGTTCTTTACCTTCATCAAACTTAACATCAGCACTGTCCACAATTTTCTTTAGCCTTTTGTTGTAGCATTTGTAAGCTTTGCTTCTAGGCGAATAACCAACAAAAATACCTTCATCTGCTCTATCTTCAAACTTACCAAGATTATCTTCAGTTCTTTTGATATAGCACTTGCTGCCAAACACTCAGGTATTTTGTTGTTGCCCTTTTACCGAACCACAGTTCATAAGGAGTTTTGCTTTCATGTGTTCTCAGCATGTACCTATTTTGGATATACACTACAGTATGGACTGCTTCTTTCCAAAATATGTCTGCTACTCTGCTTTCAGCCAACATAGATCGTGCCATTTCCTGCATAGTCCTGTTCTTTCTTTCTACCACTCCATTTTGCTGAGGTGTCCTGGCTGCTGAGAACTGTCTTTTGATATCGTATTTTTCATAGTATTCTACAAACTCCTCTGAAATGAATTCTCCTCCTCTGTCTGATCTTAAACATTTGATCCTCTTTCCTATTTCATTCTCAACCTGGTTTTTGAAAATCTTGAACATATCAAGAGCTTCTGATTTATTCTTCAAGAAGAATATCCATGTCATTCTGGAATAGTCATCAATGCACAACATAAAATATTTGTCACCATTTATGCTTTGTGTTCTCATGGGTCCACATAAATCGGTGTGAATTAGTTCCAAAGGTTTGCTTGTGTAGTATTCTTTTGTTTTGAAGGAGACTCTGGTTTGTTTCCCCTTTTGGCATGAAGCACAAATGTTGTTTGCAGGTTTGCTGATGGTGGGAATATCTCTCACTACCCTTTTTGAGGTGATTTTTACTAGATTATCAAAACTGATATGACCAAGTCTCTTGTGCCACAACCAATTTTCTTCTTCCTGTCCAATAAAGCAAGCTCCTTTTGAAGTCTCTAAGAGCGTGTACAGGTTACCAGATGTTCTTGACCCTGTTGCTATCAATTTTCCACTGTTAGTTTTTCTGACTTCACAACCCTGCTTCATAAAGACTACTTCATGACCTTTATCACAAATCTGACTTACACTCAATAAATTATGTTTCAACCCATCCACAAATAAGACTTCTTCTGATTTAATCCTTCCATCACTAATTTTGACCGAGCCTTTGCCGACTATCTTGGCTCCATCATTATTTCCAAATTTTACTGATCCTCCTTCATATTTCTGTAACTTTTCAAATTTTTGTTTGTCACCTGTCATATGACTGGAGCATCCACTATCTAGTATCCATGGTACATATTTATTCTGTGCTTTGAATGCAGTTTGAACAATTAAGGATTCCTTTTCTTCCTTCAGTTGTTCTTTTCCTTTCCACATTGTTTTGATAGTAGTTTTGGGCTCTTGTTTTGCCTTTCCCTTATCAGTAGTTTGAGCATGTTTTTCAGAAAGCTTTCTATTTTGACTCATCCTGTATGGTTGAAATTTTCTTCCCTAAAACTGATTTGAAGTAAATGTGTTTCTACAGTTTCTTGCAATGTGCCCAAACTTATGACAGTTATAACATTCCATTGTATAATTCATCAGAGGAGAAAAAACATTTCTACTGGTGAAGTTCCTTGGTCTTACATTATATTTGCAGTCTGAGATTTTATGCCCATAGCCATTGCATTTAAAACAGAAACCAGAGAAAGGATAATTGAACCTGGGTGATGGTCTTTGCCATGTTGTCGTAGGAGCCATAGGTCTTCTTCTTCTTTGATGTGTGACTTTGGTGAATCCATCATTGTCAATTCTCCCATCGTGCCTGGCATGAATGCTTTCTCTTTCATGAGACGTTTTTCCTTGATCAACCTATTTCTTAGCTTCATTCTTTATGGACTTGGCCTTTGATCCACTTGATGATTCTCCTTCGATGAAGCCTAGACCAAATTTGATGCCTACAGGTCTTTGGTCATTTAAGATCTTATCCAATTTCATAGAACTTTCTTCACGTCTATGATAACAACTGATTTTCTTATTCATCTCTTCTAGCTGCATTCTTAAACCAACAATCTCTTCTTCTAACTTGCTGCAATGATCTATTTTCATTGTTAATAGCACTTCGAGATCTTCGGAGATTTTCTTAGATTCTTCTATCTGTACTTTTAAGCTGGTTATGATTCCATTTGCATCCTCAAGCTTTCTTGATAGTTTCTTGTTCTTTTTCTTTTCTATCTCCCACTCTTCAAGTGCAGATATCAACTCACCTTCTAGATCTACTTCAGCCTCAAAAATCTCATCACAAACTTTAGACGTCACTCCTTTTTCTGATTTAACTTCTTCAAATGCCATAAAAAGAGCTTCATCTCTTTCTTCTTTAGACTCTTCTCCTGAGCTATTTTCTGATGAACTGACATTCTTGGAGATGAAACTTTTCTTTTTGAAGTTGCCTTTTCTGAAATTCGTTTTCATCTTCCAATCACTTCTTTCTTGGTGGGATCCTTCATCATTTTTGTTCTTCTCTTTAAGTGGACATTTAGTCACAAAATGCCCAATGCCTCCACAGTTGAAACATTTAAATGGAAGCTTCCCTCTGTATTTTCCTTTCCCCTTTTTTAGTTTTCTCACAAAGTTTGCTTCCATTTCATCTGATGTCTCTTCTTCCTCGGACTCTTGTTTTGTGTTTTTATTCTTAAGGGCTTTGAAAGCTGCTTCTCTGTCAATGGGTTTAGATCTTCCTATCCTCATCTCATATGCAGTTAAAGAACCATACATTTCATCTATACTAAAAAAATTTAGATTTTTAGCTTCTTCTATCGCCGAGACTTTGGAATCAAACCATTGAGGAAGAGATCTTAATACCTTTTTCACGACAACGGAGTCATCGATATCCTCGTCGAGTCATCTGATCGCATTGATGATTCCATTAACTCTCAACATGAATGCCTCAATGTTTTCATCGTCATTCATCTTCAATGCTTCGAACTGAGCTCGATGTGTCTGTAACTTGGCTTCTTTGATCTTATCATCTCCTTCATGAACACTCTTCAGTTTGTCCCATATTTCTTTTTTCGATTTACAGTTCATGACCTTTACTAGTTCACTGTCTGCTAATCCGCACAAGATGGCATTCTTTGCTTTCGAATTATTCTCAAATAGTTTCTTTTCATCCGCTTCTTTTGGAGGAGTGGTGGGAGTTGTGTATCCACTAACTACTGAGTTCCAGATGTCGTATCCCAAGGCACAGAGATATGTCTGCATCCTGACTCTCCGAATGCATAGTTAGATCCATCAAACAGTGGTGCTTTGTTTGATGAGAAGCCTTCACCACCTGCCATTGTGTTACTTCCAAGATCACCCTAGCTGGTTAGGCTTGTACAAGAACCTTACTCTGATACCAATTGTTAGACTTACAATGGCACTGAGAGGGGGGTGAATCAGTGTAGCTCTTTAATTATGAATTAACAGCTCTTAAAACAGTAGCAGTTAAAACTTAAAAATAGATATAGTAAGAACAACAAGAGAACAACACACAACACAAGATTTAACGAGGTTCACCAATGTGGCTACTCCTCAAAAATGACTGCTTGGACTACCATCCAAATCCAGCCTTTGCAAAGCACCAACTTTACAATTAATTTACCAACACCAACTAGAAGGAGCACCAACCCCTGATTTATCTACACCAATAGAAAGGAGCACCAACCCCTGATTTACCAGCACCAACTGGAAGGAGCACCAACCCCTGATGCCAAGCACCAACCTGGACTTCAAATAGAATCTTTGGGTTTAACAGTAAGATACCTTCGCTTTTACAAGACCCTGACTGGTCTACTTCACCTTTGAGTTCTCTGCTTTTTCTATGCAAGCACTTCGCACACTCTACTGCACCTCACAGTCATCTTCTCCTTGTTGCACACTCCTACTTCTCACTCTTCTACACCTCGCAGTCGTCTTCTCCTTATTGCGCACTCTACTTTCTTAGCGAAATTCCACACTTCGAAAGATTCGACAAGACTTGCTCTTCTATGCTCGATGATCGTATTTCGCATACTTTGATTCTACCTATTTCTCCAAAATAGCCCTACTTTTATAACAACATTTTCATGATGAAAAACTCTAATCTTAGTCGTTTAACCCTAATCTTCGTCGACTGCAAACCCTAATCTTCGTCGACTACAAACCCTAATCTTCATCGGCTTACATCGGTCTTCATCGGCTTCAACTGCCCCTACAACTCTTCTGTTGTTTTTCACAAAAACACAACATGTCGTGATATCATGACACTTTTGCCTCCATACACTTTCTCTTAGCTTTGGCCCACGAGAATACAACATGTAGCGATATCGCTACACTTTTTCCTCCATATGCTTTCTCTTATCTTTGGCCCGCGAGAATACAACATGTAGCGATATCGCTACACTTTTTCTTTCGTACGCTTTCTCTTAGCTTTGGCCCATGAAAATACATGTCATGAAATCGTGACACCTTTTTCTCTCTCCTCTTTCTCTTCGCTTTGGACCACGAAAATGAAACATGTCACGAAATCGTGACACCTTTTTCTCTCTCCTCTTTCTCTTCGCTTTGGACCGCAAAAATGAAACATGTCACGAAATCGTGACACCTTTTTCTCTCTCCTCTTTCTCTTCGCTTTGGACCACGAAAATGAAACATGTCGCGAAATCGTGACACCTTTTTCTCTCTCTTTCTCTTGCCTTCGGGTCACGAAAACGTGACATGTCGCGATATCGCGACACTTTTTCTCCTTAGCCTTTCTCTTGCCTTCGGGTCATGATATCGTGACACTTTTTCTTTCGGACTCTCTCTCCTGTAATATGTCACAAAATCGTGACACTTTTTCTTTCGTACAAACTCTCTTGCAATATGTCGCGAAATCGTGACACTTTTTCTACTTGTCTTTTTCTTTCCAACATGTCGCGAAATCGCGACAGTTTTTCAACTTGTGTTTTTTCTTTCCAACATGTCACGAAATCGCACATTTTTCCTTTTTTCTTCCATTCTCCTTTTTCCTTTCTCTCTTCCAACATGTCACGAAATCGTGACAGTTTTTCCACTTGTGTTTTTTCTTTCCAACATGTCGCGAAATCGCGACAGTTTTTCCTGTTGTTTCTCTCTCTTCCAACATGTCGCGAAATCGTGACAGTTTTTCCACTTGTGTTTTTTCTTTCCAACATGTCGCGAAATCGTGACAGTTTTTCTTGTTGTTTCTCTCTCTTCCAACATGTCGCGAAATCGCATAGTTTTTCCACTTGTGTTTTTTCTTTCCAACATGTCATGAAATCACGACAGTTTTTCCTGTTGTTTCTCTCTCTTCCAACATGTCGCGAAATCGTGACAGTTTTTCCTGTTGTTTCTCTCTCTTCCAACATGTCGCGAAATCATGATAGTTTTTCTTGTCGCGATATCGTGACACTTTTCTTACTTGTATTTTTCTTTGATCTTTTGCAAGTGGTCCACTTCGGTCTTCTTGGAAAATCACTGTACATACTCTGAGTAACCTTTGAACTCCTGTCTTCTGCATCTGACTAGCCATTGAACTTCCTGTCCACTGCATCAACAGATCTATCTGACTGTGTTGACAACAATGACAATACTGATGCTGCACCTTGATCAACAGTTGGAAAGGATTTTTAAATGAGAATCCAAAATAAGAAAAGTAAAAGAAACCAAGTCAACTATAAGAAGAATTTCTAGAATAAGGATAATTCAAAACCTCAACCTTAGAAGCAAAATGAATCAAATTAAAAAGAGGAAACAAGGAATAAAATGTAGGAAATATCTTAGGTACCTAAGACAGGTTGCTTCATTTATGGGGGTCCTCATTATGCAAATAAGTGTCCCCAATGACTAGAGTCGAGTAACAAAGCTAAGAATTAGCCACACCAAATCTATACAACCATAGGAAGTCAAAACCTGGATGGACAAGCAACTCCTGTGTTACTAAATGGTAAGTTGTTCAATAAGAATGTTAAAGTTTTAATTGATAGTGGAGCTACATATAGTTTTATTTCCACTAGTATTATAAGGGATATGCTCGAAAGACTTGGATGTTTGGCACAAGGGTGGAAATTTTATTATTGGTCTGGATAAACTTACTCAGTGGATTAGTGCTTACCTATGATAGATATCACCTTACCCAATAGATCCACCTTAGTGTGAATTTGACTTCACCATTGAACTAATGTCAGGAGCTGAACCTATTGCAAGGAAACCTTCTAGAATGACTCTTATTGAGTTGCAAGAGCTTAAGGTACAACTTCAATATTTGTTGGAGAAGGTTTTTATTAAACCTAGTGTGTCACCCTAAGGATATTCGATGTTATTTTTGAAAAATAATGATGGTTCCTTAAGGTTGTGCATTGATTATAAGATGCTAAATAAGGTGAACATCAAGAATATGTATCCTTTGCAAAGGATTTATGATCTCTTTAATCAATTAAAGGATGTCACTATATTTTTAAATATTAATTTAAGACCAAGATATTATCATCTAAGAGTTCATGAGGATATTCATAAAACAACTTTTAAAACTAGATATGAGCACTACGAGTTCACAGTGTTGCCATTTGGGTTGACAAATGCACCAACTTTTATGAATTTGATGAATAATGTGTTTCAAAAATATCTATATCATTTTGTTTTAATATTTTTCTATGATATTTTGATATACTCCTACACCAGAGAAGAACATGACCAACATTTGAGGTTAGTATTAGGGGTGTTGAGGAAAAAATAAACTTTATGGAAAGTTGTCTAAGTTTGACTTCTATACCATACAATTTCAATATTTGGGATATATTATATTTGTAAAAGGAATTGTTGTAGATCCTAAGAAAATTAAAGCTATTTTGAGTTGGCTTGCACCCACAAATGTGTTAAAAGTTAGAAGCTTCATAGGTATAATTGATTATTATAGGCATTTTGTGAAGGACTATTAAAAAAGTGCCTACTCTATCACCAACCTTCAAAGAAAAGAAAAAGAGTTCAAATGGATGGATAAGTATGATACTGCATTTGAAAATCTGAAGAATATGCTAACTACAACATCAATTCTTAGGATACCAAATCCTCTTGGGAATTTACAGTATGTATAAATGCTTCCTTAGAAGGTTTGGTAGGGGTGTTGTCCCAAAATGAAGCTATAGTAGCTTACAAGTCTAGAAAACTCAAGAAGCATGAGCTGAATTATGCTACACATGATCTAGAGTTGGTAGCAATCGTGCATGTACTAGAGGTTTGGAGATACTAATTTTTGGGAAAAAAAATTGAGCTAAGGCCAAACCACAAAAACCTAAGGTATATCTTTACCCAACCTATGCTGAATAAAAGGCAAAGATGGTGGATATTGTTCCTAGCTAAATATGACTTTGGTATAGAGTATATCAAAGGAAAATAAAAGAATGTTGTGGATGATTTAAGTAGGATAAGGAACATAGCAAAATTAACCTAGAGTCATGTAGAATTGATGGACAAAGTTAGGGAAATACAGCTATAGGATCAGTATTGCATTGAAATATGAGCTAAAATTAGAGAAAAATATAGAGGAAAGTAAGGATTTTAACATAAAATATGGATTTTTATGTTTCAATGACATGGTTATCATATCCAAAATCGGTGATTTAAGGAGAATTATTATGTAATAGGTGCATATTTCTCCATATTCTACTTATCTGAGAGGTGAAAAGATGAGAGAAAACATGAAAAATACCTTTTATTGGTCAGGAATGAAACAAGATATCACTAGTTTTATTGCTAAATATTTGGAATACCAGAAGGTTAAGGTAGAGTATCAACATATAGCAGGGAAATTATACCCACATGATATACCTACTTAGAAGTGGCAGGTTATATCTATGAATTTTATTATGGGTTTACTTAAGACTAGGTACCAACATGATGCAATAATTGTGGTGGTTGAAAATTTGACTATGGTTACACATTTTATATTGAAAAACATCAAGGATGATGCACCAATTGTGGCAAATAGGTTTTCCAAGAAAATATTTAGGCTACATGGTATTCTTGAGGTGATCATATCAGATAGAGATTCTACGTTTACATCAAAATTTTGACAGGCTCTTCATCATGCAATGGACACTAAATTGAATATAAGTTATGCATACCATCCAAAAATATATGAGAAAATGAAGAGGGTGAACCAAATCTTAGAAGATATACTTCACATTTATTGCATGGATCAAAATTCTAAGTGGGGAGACTTTTTACATCTAATTGAATTTGCATATAATAATGGATACCATGCATCCTTGGTAATGACTCTGTTTGAGGCCTTGTATGGAAGAAGATGCAGAACACCTCTATCATAGGATAATCCAAAGGAGTGGGTGGTGATCGGACTAGACACTATCATAGATATGGAGGAGCAGCTTAAAATAATTTGACAGAGACTTAAGGAAGCAACCGATCATCAAAATAGCTATTCTGATCTAAAAATATAACCAAGATAATTCTCAATGCGAGATAAAGTTTTCTTGAGGGTAAGACCCATGAAAAGTTCCATCAAGTTAGCTAAGTTGGATTCTCATTTGTTAGGCCTTTTGAAATCATTGATAATATTAGTATATTAGCCTATAGGCTCACCTTGTTGCCCAACCTATCAAAGATCAATGATACTTTCCACATATCTCTACTTAGGAAATATGTTGCTAGTCCTTATCATGTTTGGAATGTTTCAAAATTACAAATGGAATATTCCTCCACCATTGAGGTGTGACTGGTAATAATTCTAGGGTTTTATTCATAGATATTGAGGAAATGAACCTTAAATAAATGTAAGGTCAATTGGGACCCTTATTCTAAAAATTGTGCAACTTGGAAAGATGTTGAAGAAATGAGGAAGCAATTCCCATATTTATTTGAATGAAATATATATGCTTTATTTTTAGGAAACATAGAGGATTGTGTTTAGTCTAAGGGGGGAGTATGTAACGACCCTCCTTGGTAGGACTTGATCTTGGCACTTGCTTTATGTATTGATGAGTAGATATCTAATGCATAATATTATTTTATATTATCAAAATATGTTGGTAGTTGTACTATATGCTTTGATTATACTACTTTTAGAATATGGTATTGTTGATAAAATTTATGGTTTTAGGACTAGGTACTCTCACGAGTGGATTGGTATGGGACAACCACCAGAGTTGAGAGGAAAAGGGAAATTATAAATGGTATTCTCATCGATAACTCAAGGGTAAAAGAAACCCTTCATGTAGGTGCATTGCATATATGTATGTTTTATTGAATGCACCATTGTGCAAGGAGGTTTATTTTAATAAAAAAACCATCCTTAGTAGGAGGGTGATAGCATCACAATTATTGTAAAAAAACCTCCTACTTAAGGAAGAAACTTGGATTGTGCTTATTGTTGATTGCATCCTAGTTGGGAAAGAACGACTTAGCAAGAGCCTTTGTGTGTTGTTTGATATTGATGCTAATGGTTAATATTAACATTTTATAGTAATTAATTTAATTATTCTAAGGTTGGTAGCTTAATATTAAATCTATTATATTAAAAACCTTATAATAGGTTTTATTAATAATTAATTAATTAATAGTCAAGATGATTTGAGAAATGCTCAAGAACCAAGCATTTATGTTTTGAGTTGGCTAGAACATGGAAAAGGAATCTAATAAGAGGAGGGTTGTCAACCTAGGTGGATGTGGGTAGCATACACTACCAACATCGTGACATTCCTTCTTGGAGCACTAAGATTCGTGTTGGAGTTGAGGGGGCCTGATATAGCCAAAAAATGTTATTGAGGGAGGTTATGATTGATAGAGGAGCCTAGACTGAAAGCAAATGGAGGAAAAGATTAGTGCTTTGAAGCCTTTAGAGCAGAGTCAAATTTGGAAGCACTATTAGGTAATGTGAATACCTCTACTTTTTTGAGAAAGATATGTATGTTGGTTGCTGCCTGGTTAAATTTTAGAATATTTCTAGTAGCATTTTCCTCTATATGCTTGGTTTGTTGTAATATTGTTGTTCTAGAGCCATGTTGGAGTAGAATTCAGTGCAGTGGTAGCCATTAGGCACCATAGAATGGGTGTTGTTAGCTTGCTTTATGGCCAAATGCTTGGGTTGTTGATTTTCTTTGTTGGTGTGTTTGTATCTTGGTTCTTCGATGATCTAAGATATAGTTATATTTTGTGTTTGAGAATAGTAGGAGCTAGCTTCTAAAAGGATACCTTTAGACCTATAGCACATAGCAGTGTCATAGAACATCATTATGTGCATTACCCTATTGCATGTTGGTCCTTGTAGAGTAGTAGGGTCTCTTGTTAGCCTTCCGTTTGGAGTTCTCTTGTGCTGCTTATTTTTTATTTTTGTCTTTCTATATGAGGAAGTGTAGTCATCAAATATGTTTTAGGGTCCTCTAGTTTAGTGATCCACGTGGTTGCATTGCCTACAACTATGGGTCCTAGGTCATCATACCCTTTGGTGATCCTTTGTGAGATCATTTAGAGCATTGTTCATGTATATCAATGTAAGCTTTTGTTGCATTATGTTTTCTAGTGTTACTTCTAGAGTGTAGGCAGTGGATGTAGTAGAGGATGGGGATTGCTTGTTTTCTTTTAGTATGTGTTAGCTATATTTTATTTATGAATGGAGGCATTTTTTAATTAGATTTTATTTATGATTTATTTTCTTTAAGAAGTTAAATCGTATTGCCTATATTATGTAAATAATAAATGAATGCTAAGTTTTGATTAAGCAACATGATGGATAGTTGCTATTGTTAAAGCATATTAGGATGTATTTAATAATTCATAGAAGATCTATAATTATGATGATGTTATTGGCTATATGGAGATTGTTTATTTAGGAAGATATTCGATAGACTTACTTATGAAAATGCAAAATACTTGAATGCATAAAGATGTGAATATTTCTAGTTGGATTAGTATGTGTTGGAAAGAAACCAATAAACTATATGAGTATGATTATTTTATTAATTTTGATTAATTAAAGTAATGTTGTTTGGTCAATATTAGATTATGGGTAAAATAGGATTATGTTTGGTATATAGAGGGTTTAAATACATTAGTTAATATTGAAATTTATCCATAAAGGTTGTTAATGCAAAAGATATTTCTGGATGGGAAAAAGTATAGGATTCTCTCCTTTTTTACATGGAAATGCTTTGTATAAATTCTTATTTTGCATGATTGCATGTTCTATTTCTTAGTGCATGTTAGACTTGTATAAGCAATTCATGAGTTGTCTTGATCCTTAAGCTTCTTCTTAAAGTTCATGGGAGATTCTCCTTTATAAAGAGGATTGTGGAAATAAAATGATGCTAGGGACCACTTGGATGGAATTGTATTAATGTATTTGAGGATGGAAATAAAAGTGATATTATTCTTTATGTCAAGTTGTTGTAAATTTGGAAATAAAGTAATTAGAGAAAATATGTTTTGTAATTACTCTTGTTATATTTGAAACTTGAATAAAGAATAGAATATTAAGTGTTATTAGTTCCTTATGTAAAGTTATCGGTATGCTTAGTTACAAGAAAATGTAGTGAATGATTTGGAATATAATTCATGGTTTATGGATTATAATTCTTTTAGATGATGTTTCATTATTTCTTTTTGAAAATTAAGGAAAAAACTACATGATAGTATTATGGATAAAAATAATTAAAATCCTAGTTTTAACAATGTGTTGTATTTGAGAATGTTTGTATAGCACTTTATTTCCTTTTTGGAGATATTATTGTTTTATTAATAATATTGATTCCTAGGCTTTGAATGGGGGTTTTTGGACATGAATCTAGATTCATATTAGAGAAACCCTTGATTCAGAAATATAACCTAAACCTAGAAGGAGTTGTAGTGATGTAATAAAAAAGTAGTAGTTAATGATACACCTTGAATAGTGAGGCTCAGGTGTTCCAAAGTGATGAGAATTTTAGAGTCATTAAAAATATAGTATAGTGGTGGCACCTTGAATGGTGAGGATGAGGTAACCATGCTCATTACTAGGTGAGTGTTAATGGCCTTAGTTAACCCATGGAGGTGTGCTAACTAAGAACTAAGACATTATGCCAAAATAATCCTACATAGATAGACTTATACATGGTTAGGGAAATTGCATCCCCCTTTAAGTTTTATGGGCCTTAAAGTATAAACCCTACATCATGGTCAGGTGGTACTATACCGATGATGGTATAGGAAAAGTTGGGAGACCACTATTGGCATATTTTGTAAACAATGAGGTTTAGAAAAGTGAACCCCAAAAGTACGAGATGTTGGCCACTCCTATCCACTTGAGTGTCATCTGTATCTATAATGAACTCAAAATATGGTTATGCCTTATAATGCTAAAAACTAATAGGACTTCTTTGTGAGTTATCACTTGTGAAAAGAAAAAAATTCTCTCCTGTGGGTTGATTTGGTGGGTTGTTACATTCATACTTTATGGTGTTAAGTTCTTCCGTGGCCTTGAGTATATGTATTATATGGGCTATTTTCTCATCAATTACCATGTTTTCCACTGTGTACTCCACAAAATTCTTTGAAAACATCCACTTTTCCTTCTCTTCATCATTCTTCGATGTAAATTTCTTGACTACTTTTACCAACATGTTGTACCACATTCTTCTTTACATCATGGCTCTCCTCCTCCATGTGGATGCAAAAAAAATGGGGTGTGAACACCTTGTAATCCTCCCTTTACCAATGGAAGAATCCTTTTTCAAAGTCCTCCTCATCCTGTGTATAATATTTAAATTTCAACACACCTCTTTCATTGGTTTCATATCCGCTTTTCTTATTTTATGATGAAATTCTTGACTCATCATATGTTATAATATCTTAACTTATATATTGACTTTTTCAAATTTATCATGTATTTGTGTTGGCCTTTCTCGAATGTGAAGCACTCATTTTCCTAGTTTTGATTCACTTTAGCTATCCTTATCCATCCACATCCTAGGAATGCATCGTATGTTGGTGTTTTGAAATTCTATTACCATGAAGTCCATGATGAAATCCTGGTAAGCTATATTTACTTTTTTAATTTGTTAGTACATCTTTCATATATATGCCCTACTATTCCACACCACACAACCAAAAGTTTATAGACCACAAGAATGGTGCTTCATTATCTTTACATATCTTTTTTGGCATGATATTTACACTAAATCCTTCATCTACAATAATGTGCATTAATTTTTTATCCAACAAATCCATGTGGATGGCTCATGAGGGATACTGTAGTGGTAAGTTCTTGGGTTTTCATCTAGGATACCCAAGTTCAAACCTCTATAAGAGGGGATGGGGATCCCTAAAAGCCTATGTAAACTTAAATTTTCCCTCAATAGGGACATTGCAATGGTAAAAGGCATTAGGCTCTCCTAGTGGAGACCTAAGTTCAATTCATGGTTAGAGTGGCCCCCAATGAACCCCTAGCTTTTCAACCTATTAAAAAAAATATCCATGTGGATTAAGGATAAATTTTTTCCAGCTTTAATCATCAACATCATAGTATCAATGTATTGATCCTTCTTAATCACTTTTACCTCTTTTCTTCTTGGCTCTAATACCATATTTGCACATGCAATTTCTCCTACCTTCACATACAACTCAAATATCATACCAAGTAAGTTGGATACTGTAGGCCTAAAATTTTTGCACTCCTTTCCTCTAGGCTGATGGATCCGTGCCTCAGAGGGGAATGGGAAAATAGTAGAGCTACACCTCGAAAGAGAGGCACTTAATTGTGCCTTCTTGTGGTGATTTTTTGACGAATTAAGGGTTCACCAAGAAACTTTTAGCGGTAGTTTCCATACCTAGGCTTGGAAGATGTTTGATGTGTTCTTTTTATAAATCATTCTCATACACCTAAGTTTGGCCTTTATGCAACTAAACTATCTATATGCAATTTTGATTTAATGAGGACAACAGACAGTGGATACAAAATGAAATACAATGCCTAAGATTGGGATTATAAGAAATTATAAGCCTTACTTGAGTCGGATGTTTGATGAAGATTTTGAGGCTTGTAGCAGGACAAAATCACCTCTGTTTCTGATAGAATCACCTCTTTTCTTATTTTGTTCTAGATAAAATCACCTTCGATTTGACAAAATCGTAGGCGATTATGTCGCAATCCTGCAGCAAAATAATTGATAGAAAATAGGGTTTCTTGCAAAATATGGCAGTTTTCTTGTATTCCAAATCACAAATATGTTTTAATTTCTATATGCAAATGGATATGAAATGACATGAGAACACTATGATGACAATTCAACCTAGTATGCCATGGATTTATGCGATTATGATCCTGATTTTACGATGCAGTTAATTGAAATGATGGTGAACACCAAGATGCAATATGCAAATTTAAGCAGTAAACTAAATAAATATTGAACAATGCATGAATAAAAAAAGAAACAGGGAAAGAGATGCAAACAGTGGTTTGAATCCTTCCCCCTTGCTGATCTGCAGACAGGATCGCCTGTCTTCTGACAAAATCACCTTCGATCTGACGAAATCGCCTAGCATTTCTGTCGATCGCCTAGTGATTATGTTGATATCTAGGTGATTGTAACTGGGACCTGCAATGATAAAATTAAACAAATGGGGATGCCAGGAGATGGAATTGCATAGCAAACTGATGTGAGGGATCCTTAAGGGAGTTTAGAAGCTATCTCAAGGAATCAGAATTCAACTTCCACTAGTCAGTCATCCAGGAGGAAAAAGGGAAAAGGGCCTAGATTAAATAGGCCAAGGAGGGATTTGAGGAAGTTGGGAGGTTAGACTAAACATGGAGGAGGTTTTGATCCCTCCTATGTTTGCCACATCCAATCTACTCGCCATCCTCCCTGATCCGATCGATTGCTAAACCAGGTAAGATGTTTTAAAATGAATTTTATCCTTTTAGCAAATTTGTTAAAATTCTATTTTAAGACAAAATCTCCTAGCGATTTTGTCGATCGTCAAGCGATTTTGTTGATTGATGGGCGATTTTTCCCAACGGTCAATAATTTTAAGTTTTTTGGCACAAAAATGAGGAAAACAATGTCAAAATTGGACATATTATATACCATTGGAAAGATCTTTTCAAGCCCTATCAAATGGTATAAAATTTGATAATAATTAAGATGATTTGATAGGGTAAAAATTCTCTTGAATATGACCTTACTTTTCTAGGAGAAAAACTAAGGAAAATGAGTCAATTTTTCATGTCTACATTTTGCCCCCTCTTTGACGTATTTATGAACAATAAATGCGTCAAAGAAAAGTGTAGACACTTGAGTAGAAATGATTATGATTTGACATGGGAAAAAATGGAGTAGATGGTTTAGAATGAATAGTTTATGTGAAATTGATGTCTTAGAAAAAAATAATTACTAATTTACTGACTAGGATGCCCCCTCGAGTTTTTACACCAAATTTTACGTTTGGTGGAAAACTCAAATTTGATCTTCTTTGTTTTATGTGACTTTGTGTGATTTATTGGATGATTTATTACATTTTCTTATGATGGTTGTGTTACATAATTTCTTGTAATCATGCTTTGATTTTTGAACATTTTGATCATGCTTAACATAAAAGGAAAATGATTTTGTAAAGTGTGTTTTGAGAAAGATGATTTTGTGTGATGATAGATTTGAGGGATTAGCAATGAACCTCGAAGGATGTTGTGTTGATATATGACTATTGGTGAAGTTCAAAGCTCGCTAAGTCATGAAGCGAATCCTATTATGAGGAAGTTTTGTATTGCTAATACCAAAATATTGTGTGCTTAAGAATAATATTAAGGCTTTATGATGAGAAAGAAATGTTTGATGTTGTTTTGGGACAAGATGTTTGATAGATTCTAGCAATAAACCTCAAAGGATGTTGTGTTGTTATGAGACTATTGGTGGAGTTCAAAGCTCGCTAAGTCTCGAAGCTAATCCTATTTGTGAGGAATATTTTTGATATTGCTAAGAATGGTTGTATGCTTAAGAATAATCTTAAGGCTTTTGTGGTAATAGGAATATGTGTGATGTTTGTTTGATAATAATGTATGTGGTAAATGTTTGTGAAATAGATTGAGCAAAGCATGAAAAATTTGAAGGATGATTTACGCTAAGCATAGAATTCCTAAGTGTGAAATTATATGAAATAATTACTTAGGAATTATACTATCATCACGAAAATCAAAATGAAATGCATGATGATATGAAATTATTTGTTCTTTTTAAAATGCAAAGTAATGTAAGATAAATCATTGTGTCACATGTTTCAAAAATATTATGAAATTTTTATGAAAATATATGGACTAATTTTGGGCATGAAAAATTAGAAAGATGGTTTGCGCTAGGTATAGAATTCCTAGTGTGAAAATTGAGAAGAATAATTCCTAGGAATTATACCATCATCGCGAAGTCATGAATGCTATGTATGATAAGTGATTTTGAACTACATGTTATTTTTGCAATAAGTTGTTTTTGAGATTTTTGAAATTTTGGAAATATCTATGTAATGTGTTAATATGAAAGTAATGATAAACTAATGTTGTCCGACAAATTTCAAAGAAATATTTTAACTTATTTCTAAGACAAATTCAAATTTATCAAAAACCAGTGTGTGATAAGTGAGTTCATTATCCATCTTGATTGTCATGATGATACAAAATCTCTCAAGGATCAAATGTGTGTGCTTTGTAATGTTCATTTACCAATTTTGAGTAAGGTAGTGATGCAAGCAAACTTGAATGAACCAATGTGTGTGCAAGTGAAGGGTTCATTAACCATGATTTTTGTGCATGAAACCGTACCAGACTACTATGTAAGTCAAGTCATCAAAAGCTAGCTAATCCACAAGCGGACATAGGTCTGTACAAAATAAGGTCGCTAATGTGATAGACATGTCGCCACGCAAAAAGGAATTACCCAATGTCAAGCAAGTTGGGCACAAATCACCTGTTATGGGGTTTACCTCATGATTTTTGAATAACTGAGAATTCCAGGGATTCAAGCTCATTCACCCTTCTTTTCTTCACTTTCAAGGGGTAGGGATTTTGTTCATTTTGTTTTGAACAAGGGGATTTTATTGCTTTTCTTTTTCTCTTTTCGTTCTCTTTTTTTTTTTTTTCTCTTTCTTTTTCTTTTGATTTTTGACTTTTCTTTTCTTGATTTTTTCTTTTGGGATACTTGCTCGGATTGGTTGTAGAGCAAGGGATTTTTATTTGGGCAGGGGTGAGCTTGTCCTTTTGCCAATTCTCAAAAATTCTAGACCATGCGCATGATAGGATAGCAGGGGAAACTTTTCGCTCAAGAGACTAAGACTACTATGTAGTATCATTTTTCGAATTTGCAACAAATCATTTTAATGTGTAAAAGTGTACTTGGTTCAAGAAGTAGCAAGATCATTTCCCAAAACTCAAAATATTATTTAGTGAAATAGTGATCTTCGATACAAGAGAGATTTATAATCATAGTGATAAAATCAAAATAATTAATTTGTGAAATTAAGTGTATGGTTCAAGATAACTTCTGAATTAATCCGAAATAAAGGAAAATATAGCTTCAAAATTTTGAAATACAACAATTAATAACAATGTAGAATAATTTGAAATTTTGATACTTTTTGATTTTTTTAGTTGTTTTATTTGATTTTTATTTTTTTTATTTTTTACTTTTAATGATGGAATTGGTGGTATATACAAGATGATCTATATACATTATACAAGGTTATTTGAGTATAGCATGTCTAAGGTGGCTTCAAAATCAAAGGAGGTTTTGAAGGATAATTTGGTTGTGGTGTATGTGAAGTTGTTTGGTTGATAGTTGAGATTGTTGTGATGAAGAATGAGATGTAGATGAAGAAAAGTGATGGATAGAAGATGACAATGATAAAGAGGAAAAGAATAGAGAACTTGATGTGATAATAATAATGAAAGAGAGAATGAAGAACAAAAGGTGATGAATAAAAGGTAGTGATAACAAAAGCTTTGTTATAATGTAGAACAATGTAGCAAAATATTTGAATTTTATGTGTAAAATTGATCATGTTACAAAACAAAATGTCAGAAGGATAAGAAGGTTCTTCATTCTTATCACTATATTCCAAGTCTTGATAATATGGAGGGAGCATATGTGAAAGATATGCATGGGTGTTATTTGGTAAACAAGGATGATCGGGTATGGATGAAGAAAAGTGATTTATAGGAGGTAATTGTGACAATGGAGAATGTATAGAACTTGATGTTTCAACTGTTAAAGATTCTTCAAATGGTGTTGGGTCACCATGTATGGTAACAATTTTATTTGCAAGTTTAAACTTCAAACATTGATGAAGAATGGAAGGGACAACCCTCATCGTATGAATCCAAGGACTTCTGAGAAGTAGGTTGTAAGGTGAAGGGCAAGATGCTACATAAAACAAAGTATCCAGGATCTTGGGTCCACTCTTAAGGGGAAGAATTATAGTGCCTCGAGCTTCTTGAATTTCATTGTTAAAATATTTTATAATAACATTTGATTCATTGAGATCTTCTTCCTTTAATCCGAGTTTTTGGAATAATTGATAAGTGCATAAATTAAGAGAGGAGCCATTATCTACCATGATAGTTTTAATAGATGTTTCTTTAATAAATCCTGTAATGTAAAGAGAGGAGTCTTCTTGTGGAGTAGAGGAAGGAATCTCCTCATCATAGAATGAAATATGGTTAACCTCAAGAGGGCTTACACCATTAATTGTGTTCTTAGGGAAAATATCATGAGGAACAAATTGTTGGCTAAGTATCTTGAACAAAGTTTCCCTATGAACATGAGAACTTTGTAATACTTCTAAAAGGGATATCTTTGCTTGAGGATTAATCACTTGTTGTTGGCTATCAAAGTGGATTTCAGATTGAGATTTTGATGCTAAATATGGGCTTTCTATGCTTACATTCCATTTTGGATCATTCTCTAGAGCCAAAGATAGTTTTGAAGGTTGGTCAAATGAGGAATCCATCTCTTGAATATCAAATTGAGTTGATTGAACTTGAGGTTGCTCATTTGTAGTTTCTATTACAATATTAGTAATATCATCATGATGGGACACATTAAGATGCAATATTTGATTGGTTTCCTATTGTTGATAATTGAATAGGGGTTCTTGGGAGATCCCCATGTCTTGATTGATTATGGGTATTTGTTGTGTAGGAGTTTGATTGTTTATTGGAGATTTATAATCAGTTGTAGATTGTAATTCCTTTATAGTAAAAAGACCCTCATCAATCAAATCTTGAATTGCACATCTTAAATTTCTACATTTTTGTGTCATATGTCCATCCACTCTATGATATTCACAATATAGCTCAGGTTTATACCAATCTGTTGTGGTATCAAGGTTGTCTTATGGGAGGTAACTCAATCCTATTTGTATCAAGTAAATGCTTGAGAATTATATCCATTGGTTGATTGAGCTTAGTAAATTTACGTGGTGAAGGTTTTCGAGAGGCTTTTGATAATTGGCTTAGGAATTCAGCCATAAAAGGACTTAATGGTTTATTACCTCTTTTTTCTTTATTATGGGTAGAATGATGATAGGAATATTGTGAAGTATGATGTGAGTGCATGGTAGGATTGGAAGAAGAAGTATTTTCTTGTTGAAATGGATGTGTTGTGTTGAAAGAAGAATGTTGAAATGGTGGAGAAGGATTGTATGTGGATCGATAGGCATAATATGGATATGTGGGAGAAAATATAATATCATTATGAAGAGGATTGGAAAAGGGATTGTCTTGTTGGGGTAAGGATGAAAAATGAGAAAAGTGTGATAAAGGTGATGTTGAATATGGATGAGGTTGGTCATAATCAACAAATGTATTTGGCAGAATTTTCCCAACATTACTGATGGGCTCATATTGATTTGAGTTAAGACTCATGGTTTCTTTAGTACTTCTAAAAGTAATATTTGGTATCTAAAATTTAGAATTGAATCTAAAACATACAAATTTGAAATGATGATTTTTTTGTTGTTTTTCTTGTATATATATATATATATATTTTATTTTTTTGAAATCAGAAGAAATGCCTATGTATTCACGTCGGGTTCACCAAAGAATGTAGGCCTAAAATTTTTGCACTCCTTTCCTCTAGGCTGATGGATCCATGCCTCAGAGGGGAATGGGAAAATAGTAGAGCTACACCTCGAAAGAGAGGCACTTAATTGTGCCTTCTTGTGGTGATTTTTTGATGAATTAAGGGTTCACCAGGAAACTTTTAGCGGTAGTTTCCGTACCTAGGCTTGGAAGATGTTTGATGTGTTCTTTTTATAAATAATTCTCATACACCTAAGTTTGGCCTTTATGCAACTAAACTATCTATATGCAATTTTTATTTAATGAGGACAACAGATAGTGGATACAAAATGAAATACAATGCCTAAGATTGGGATTATAAGAAATTATAAGCCTTACTTGAGCCGGATGTTTGATGAAGATTCTGAGGCTTGTAGCAGGACAAAATCACCTCTATTTCTGATAGAATCACCTCTGTTCTAGATAGAATCACCTGTGTTCTAGATAAAATCACCTTCGATTTGACAAAATCGTAGGCGATTATGTCGCAATCCTGCAACAAAATAATTGATAGAAAATAGGGTTTCTTGCAAAATATGGCAATTTTCTTGTATTCCAAATCACAAATATGTTTTAATTTCTATATGCAAATGGATATGAAATGACATGAGAACACTATGATGACAATTCAACCTAGTATGCCATGGATTTATGCGATTATGATCTTGATTTTAGTATGCAACTAATTGAAATGATGGTGAACACCAAGATGCAATATGTAAATTTAAATAGTAACTAAATAAATATTGAACAATGCATGAATAAAAACATGGAAATAGGGAAAGAGATGCAAATAGTGGTTTGAATCCTTGCCCCCTTGCTGATCTGCAGATAGGATCACCTATCTTCTAACAAAATCGCCTTTGATCTGATGAAATCGCCTAGCATTTCTGACGATCGTTAGGCGATTATGTTGATATTTGGGTGATTATAACTGGGACCTGCAATGATAAAATTAAACAAATGGGGATGCTAGGAGATGGAATTGCATAGCAAACTGATGTGAGGGATCCTTAAGGGAGTTTAGAAGCTATCTCAAGGAATCAGAATTCAACTTGCCAGCCAGTCATTAGTCAGGAGGAAAAAGGGAAAAGGGGCTAGATTAAATAGGTCAAGGGGGGATTTGAGGGAGTTGGGAGGTTAGGCTAAACATGGAGGAGGTTTTGATCCCTCCTATGTTTGCCACATTCAATCTACTCGCCAACCTCCCTGATCCGAACGGTGGCTAAACCAGGTAAGAGGTTTTAAACTAGATTTTATCTTTTTAGCAAATTTGTTAAAATTCTATTTTAAGACAAAATCGCCTAGCGATTTTGTCGATCATCAGGCGATTTTGTTGACCGTTGGGCGATTTTTCCCAACGGTCCAACAATTTTTGGTTTATTGGCACGAAAAATGAGGAAAACAATGTCAAAATTGGACATATTATATACCGTTGGAAAGCTCTTTTTGAGCCCTATCCAATGGTATAAAATTTGATAAGAATTGAGATGATTTGATAGGGTAAAAATTCTCTTGAATATGACCTTACTTTTCTAGGAGAAAAACTAAGGAAAATGAGTCAATTTTTCATGTCTACAGATACCTTCACTTTAACTATCAGGATTAGTACTTACATTACTAACAACTCCATTGATGATTGCTTTATTAGAACTTATTTTGGTTCTTTAAGGTCTATTCTCAGAGTAGTCTATCTTGTTTTATTTTCTCCATCTATTATTCTAACATATCATGTGCTACTTGCCACCACTCCTCCATGGTAGGGTTTGGGTACTTATCAATGTTCTTTGCTTGATCTCTTGTTACCACCAATACATGCTTCTCCTTCTCCTACTAGTTTATTATAGGTTCACTAATGTCAATCAAATTGACATTATGAGTTCCACTAGAACTCACTTTATTTTGGCAATTAACCTCCTTATGATTGTTCAGGCTGCACCATCTACACGTGCATTATGTTGTTTTTGTTTGCACCTCCTACTTGTGGGTTTGGATATTTTTTGTAAAATTTTCCCACTCTTGGAAATTCCTAAAATAGATTATTGGCCTTCCATTTGAATCATACTATAATCAACAATGTCATCCTTGTCGATTAGGTTGTTGGTATTGTATTCCTCCATAGTGATCATTTCTACAACCATCACTTGTTGCTCCTTGTCCATTCTTTGAGTTATTTGTATTTTATTCTTCTTCCTTATATGTTTTCATGGTTTGATACCATACACTTCTAAAATTAAATCGACATTCTCTGATAGTATGTCCTACACAACATATATCACAATATGCACTTTTCAAACAACTTATGTTTGTGTGCCATTTTTCTTTATAATTTGAGAACCATACGTATTTCTTCTTTGTTTTATTTTCACCTTTCACCTCATTAATCATCCTTTCAAAATACTTTTCATCAACTAAATTGTGACATGTAATTTTTCTTTGTCACTGTTAGAATCATCACTTGTAAAGTGACAGACTAACTATCGTATGTTTGGCTTCACTCTCAAAATTGCTTTCCCTCAACCCAGGTGTTGTAGGTGAGTTGGAGAGGAGAGGGCAATCCTCCAAAGGAGGTCCCAGGTTCATCTCCACCCTACCAAAAAGCTGAATTGGGTACCCAAAATCCAATTGATAATGTTGGTGCGGGCAGGGCTGGGTGCGACCCCGGGTGACTTTGATGGTGTAGAACCCCTTGTTTGTGGTCTCTTAGACCAAGGCGGCCCCGCAAGGGGTTTTTTGCTTAAAAAAAAAAATTATTTCCCTCTCATAGGCTTCATTGTATGTGGAATGTGGTATGATCTTCATTTTCTTCTTGTATCATAATAATAGCCCATCAATAAACCATATCTTCACCATTTCATCTACTGGTTGCAATACCATATTATTAGTGAGCTATTTCAATCATTGATTATAAGACTTTTTGTCCTTGTCCTTTTTCTATTTAGTGGAGTAGATTTCTATTATAATATATGTCATCCCTCAAAAGTCTGAAATCCTTCTTAAATTCATCCACTAAATCTTCCTATGTTGTAAAAGATCTTGTTGCTTCTCTTTTCAAATTCCAATAAATTACAATCCCTTACAATGTTGCCAAAAATAGTTGTAGCTTTGCATCAAGATACCTAACTTCATTGGCCTTCCAAATTTTTGTACATGTTCCAATATGTTGAATAGGTTCTTCCTTCCCTTCTATAAAATATGGGTATTTTTGCTTCCCTACTTGATTTGCAATATTTGCCATTGGTGGTTGGTTTCCTCCTCTCAATTTGTTTTCACTTAATGATTAATTAGACAACACTTCTCTACATGCTTCTATCCTTAGTAGGTCTCCCCTCAATATTTCCTTGAGTCTTGGTGCTTCTTAACCTTATGTGTTGCCCTCAAATGATATTTGACTAAACTCTCATCCATATTCACTTTGTGACCTCCATGAATATATGATTGTTGGATCTGACCAAGGAATTATGTGTGGTTGCTTTGGTACCTAACTTTTATCCTTCACACACCTTGTAAAACTCCATCTTGCTTGCTCTAGCACCCGCATCCACTTGTCAACTCTCTATGCACACTCTATATTGGTGTCTTAACTTAAATGTATGCTTTATTCTATTGTTTGATGTAAATCACCTTGCATCTCATCTTTTGTTATTAATAACAATATATACTACCTTGTACTCTTGTTACTATATCTATCCTCCTCTTGAGGATTTCAAACATGCTCAACCTTAGGTTCAAGTTTTTCCTTGACTGGAGTCCATGGTTGGAAATTCTTACACTTCTAATAGGTTCTAAAACTTTCCATAGTTTCTTCTCCTCTTTCCATGCAACAAAGTATTTCTCATCCACTTCATCAGTATTCACATACTAAATGCAACACCAAAAAACTAGATAATTTATACTTTGATTAGGCAATGACATAAAATGTAGCACAATGGTGAGGTTTCCAAAAAATGATATAGTGATAGGAGTTAAGATCTAACACATCTAAAGTCAATAAATTTAGAATAATTCATCATTATCTTCAATAACAATGTACACATGATTGTAGGTTAGACTTAGATTTTAGTTAGCATGATGACACTTCTAGATGACATCAACTAGACAAAATCCCTATAGATAGTATCCTCTAGATAGAACTGGCTAGATGAAATCCACTAGATAATACTTGAAGTCAAGTCAACATGATGGCATGATGATATCCTCTAGATGACATCCTTTAAACAACACTGGTTGTCAAGTTAGCATGATGGCATGATGGCACCCACCTAGTAGCATGACTGCATGGCTTCATATGGCAACTCTCCTAGATAATTGCTTACTCTAACAAGATGAAAATCTCATTATAAATATTTATTGATGTCGTTTTATGACTACACTTATCAACCATGACTTTTAACTAAATTATTTGGCTTTGTCTTCTAACCTACAATCAATTGTTCTCACAACATAAGTCTAGTAATCTAGTAAAACACATAGACATCAACACACAATCTAAGAATATTCTTGTATTGATTGATCTACCAAAATGGCATACAAATTATGATATTCAGCTTTTCAATATGCCTTTTCAATGGAAATGGCTCTCATAACATACAAATATGCTTCTCGACACATACATCTACATACTCTAGCCTAAGGTATTGCACACATATGGATATCAAATCAATGAAGGGGGGGTATACTTATAGTGCAATCCTGGCTATTGGTAGAAATGGTTTTATGAGACAAAAAATTAAGCATTCCGGAACTTGTACAAATCTCAAAAATCCAACCTCAACAACAATGTAAAATCCATGCTTCAGGTAGAAGTTTGGCTAAAAATTGTTTATTTGCTGCTCTCAAAGTTTCATCCAATATGAGAAGTAGACAAGGGCAACTATTCAGGTGGTCAAAAAATTGAGGTAGGCCCCAAAACCTTGCCCTAGCTTGGGTGGAATTTTATAAAGGTTGCAAGGACAGAGTGATTCCATAATGCCACCCAAACAAAGTGAGCAGAACAGAAAAATAGGCAGTTGATGGTGAAGGAAAGTACTCTAAACTTTCACCCTGGGTAAATCAGATGCTATAGTGGGTGGAGAATTGGGGAAATTTATGGGCTTCCTAGGATACTGAACCCCCAATCAGGATGAATACTTAGCATAATGGGTGGAAAGCTATAGCAAGTCCCAACCCAAAGATCCATCCTACATAGAAGTGAACACCTGGTGGAATTAAAAATTAATGAAGATTTATGGAGAACCCAGGAGCCTACCATAGAGTCCAATTTGAAATATCAAGGATTTTATTTCCCATTAGAGCATTGTGTTCGAAGTGGAGGTAGGTTGCAGATAGATTTAATGACCTAGCTACCCTGGTCCTAAGCATGAATGTGTAAGGTATAACAATATCATCAGATGCAGAAGTAGACTAGGGAGTTAGATGAATATATTTAATGAAGCCAATTTGGATGATGCAAATATGTTCCATCATGGGTAGAGGATACACAAAATATTTGCAGAGGTCAGCTTCTCATTGCTATGGTGGCACCTTATTAACTAAATTTTTATTATCCTCAAAACATAAGGGGGTCTCATATCTATAAGTAGTAGAATGTAATGTATTCTTAGCATCAGCTCATGGCTATTACAATTGTATGTAATATTTGAAGCATACTAAATACAAGTGATCTTTAAACACTTTCATGTATGTATGAATGTTATGGTTGTTTATTTCTACTAAAATTGGTGAAAAAATTAGTTTTAATTATGCATCCTATATTTTTACTTTTTTTTCATTAATTTTGAAATTTGCAACCAAATACTATGCATTGAATGCTATTGAAATGTTTTGGTTAGTTTGTTATATGGTTCAAGTGTGCTTTACTTATGTTTCAGTTTTGATCTTACATATAACTTTATGTGTATAACCTATCCTTAAATATCTTAAGGTTTTAGATTAGATTCCTCTCTTTCTCCTTTTCCTTAACCCAAATAAAGTAGCTAGAACCTATCAAGGAACCGATCTACTCTTGATATTGGTCACAAAACCTTACCATTTTGTGACCATTCAATGTTGGTTGAGTCTATAGGTGCACAACTCTTTCCATTAGATCTAGATCTTTGACCAACAGTTTTTGGCATGCCCTATGGGATCGAAGGTCTCATATATTGAGTATTTTAGAGTTAGGTGATTCTTAGATATACTTAGTTATCCATTAATCACCTAGTGACTCTATTGATCCAATAACTCAAAAAGTCTTTGAATGTAAATATTTCATGTTTACAAAGCATAGAGCCAGTTTTTCTAAAGAGCCTATTGAGTTCTTTGAGCTATCTTTTGTAAAAATGAAATTGCCTATCTCTACTAAATTTGTTTCACACCTAGCTTTCTCAAAAAACCAAGATCATAGTGATTCAAATTCTGAAGAGCCTTTTCCCCTTCAAAAGTGATGGATCGAAATTAGAATTAGAACCTACGATACCCCACATGGGATAAAACTGGTCCCCTTAATCTTACCAACCAAAATAACATTCCCTTGGCAGCGTTGTAAGTATTACCTACATATGACAACACTAGGAATACTACATATGAACATTGCAAATATGTGGTAGCACTCGCTACTGTTCATAATACCCAATAAGAGGATGTCATGATCAGATTACTGGTTATATCTTTAAAGGAAAAATGTTGTATTGGTATAGGACCCTCCCTAATGGAAGTATCACTTCATGGGTGGACTTGGCAGGAAGATTAGTGGTATATTTTAATAAAAAAATTGATCCTTTTTCCATGCTCAATTAGTTTACTGCTATACATAAGCACCCTCAAAATGAAATAATTGATTTTAATATCAGATTCAATCACACTTGGCAAAGAGTGTCTAAGGGTCTTCGACCAACTAATGAGCAGGTCGTATATTACTATCTAAGAGCCTTTAGTTCAGATTTAATATTAATGATAAGGCATTCCAAAGTTTTAACTTTTCTACATATATTCTAGGAGGCTATTAAAGCTAAGAAGCTTCTCATAGCCATTGGTTGGCTACCACCTAAACCCATAATGTCTATTTTTTGGAAGCTTTTTTAGAACCAGTTGCTACCTATGCCCTCAGTACTAGCTTACCCTATGATTCCTCCCCCAGTTAATGTACCACATTGACTTGGTACTTTAATGGAATCAAATTTACCATCAAAACCTATATTTCTAGCACTCCCCACTCCTCCTGCAGTCCTAGCACTTTTGACATTAGATTCACAAACTGCACTCCTACTAGATATGAAAAATACTATGAAGAATATCTCCAATGAGATTATCGTTATGAAGATAAGGGAGGTATAAAGGAACTTCCAACCTAGAAGATTCTCTTATGTGGTCATATATCAATCCACATCTACTAGTAAGCCCCATAAAAAAACAAGCACTATCCTTGCAAAAAAAGAAGTAAAACCCACCTCTTACACATCCTAATCAGATTATTGGTGCTTTTGCAAATAACACATGCATGATGCATCATAATTATATGCAAAATGTGGTAGTGGAAGGGATGGAAAGGGATAAAAAAGGACATATTAACATGATCAGGTAAGGAGAGCACAACTTCATGATGGCATCTATTGAACAAGTTTCTATCCTAACCAGATACGGAAAGAAGCCACTATAGGTAAACCCAGAGGAACTAAACCCCCTAAAGATCCCCAATGATACTAGGGAGAAAAGGGAAATCAAAAAGGAGTCTCCTTAGAAAGCCTCTATCCAGAGGCTAATCACTCAACAAAAAAAGGAGACTACACCCAATGCAGTGTAGTAGAAGGGAGTGGAGACACAAGAGGAAGCTAGGGATAAACAAAAATATCAATCCTTGATGAAGTGGCAATAGATAGAAGTGATTCAATAATATTAGAGCAAGTATGAGCAATTCTAGAGAGATAAAGAAAGGCAGCATGCAACTTTTTCCTTCAATATCATCGAAGAATTGAAGAGAACACCTTCAAAAGTTAGCATGTATGATGCTTTGTTGATCCCCAAACATATTGATCTACTGTAGGTAATACTCAAGCTGATAAAGAATAAAAACAAGATACCACCTGAATAAAATATTGTCCAAGGGAACCCTGTTATGGGGGTAGGTAAGAACAAACTTTCTCCATTTTATCTATCTCTATACATGGAAGGATGGATAGTATACAATTGTATGATTGACTCAGAATTTACCACTACAGTTATGCCTAAAGTTGTGTGTGATGTTATGGGCATGGAATATACAAGAAATTATCTTGGAGTATTGCAATTAGATGGAACTTTGGTCAAGACTATAGGGGTCATTAAGGATGTCCCCATGGTGTTACATAGACTACCCCAAGTTATAGTCATACAGGAAATCGTGATGGTGGACCTTGAGCCCTATTTCAGAATGTGTCTATCAAGGGAATTTACTACCAAATTAGGAGGTTACCTTTTCTTGGACTATTCTCACATGGAGATACCCTTCAAAGGTAGAAGAGTGAATATTTTCTCTGAGAAACCCTCTTCATTTCACATAGAAAACTAGAAAAAGCATGTTAGAAAGCTAGTATAGTGGGCATAATTACTGAAGAAGAAGACCTGATGGAGGAATTTCTAGAGGAACTTTAATATGAAGATTAGTTTTCTTTGAAGGACTTCAATACTGTGATAGAAACTGGGATAGACACTTCATTTAGAATCCAAAATCAAAAAATTTGGAGAAGTTAATGCCCACATCAGATCAACTATGGAATCTATATTTTGATGGGATAAGGTGTAAAAATGGTGTAATATTAGGAGTGGTATTAATATCACATTCAGGAGTTCAAAAAACCTTCTCTTACAGACTGGAGCTACAACAAAAATACAGTAGAGTATGAAGCATTATGCCCTAGATTAAATAAATTTAAGAAACTTAGAATCAAGAAACAACAAATATTCAAATATTTCAAGTTGGTGATTAATCAAATCATGGAAAAGTGTGTGAGTAGGGAACACTATCTCAAGGTATATAGAAATAGAGTTTGGGATTTACTGGAGGTCTTTGAGGCCTTGAATGTCAAATCCATCCCCAGAGACAAAAATACCCATGTTGATGCCTTGGCAGCCATGGGATCCAGTTATTACCTTGTATCAAACATCATGCATAGGCCCAAGATAGTAAGGTTGATATAATAGCCTTTTGTACCAGATAAAGACATATTTTGGTAGGTATTTGAAAGTTATGAAAATATAATAGAATTTTTAATCTATAAAATGAACTATTCTACTAGACCTGTGGGAGATGAAGATCAAGAAGAAGAAGAGGTGGAATTTCTCCAGCTAAAAAACAACCACATACTAAAAGGCCTAATTACATTGGAGAGTCTATTTGAAAACAACGACCGCCTAGTAGGTCACAAGATTAAAATTGATGCTAAGGGATCCAAGGAGATTTCAATGGCCCTAGGGAAGATTCTGAAGGTGAGTTTGGACTACTCAAAAGAAGAGCTAAATTAAATTCAATATTTATGCAAAAGGTATGATGATATTATAACCTGGACATATGATGACCTCAAGGTTTATAATAAGAACACCATTTGGCAATTCCATACTACAATATCTAAAAAATTGAGTTGGAGTGTGATGGCAATTGTGAGTGAGATGATGATGATGGATAGGAAAGATAATCAAATAAATTAGGGTAGAACTATGAATACAACCATGGGTGGGATCCTTCAGAACAATAATAATTTGGGTGATGTTGAAGGTGCTAAGTCAAACCCTGACGGTTTTAGGAATGCGAAGACCATTGGAGGTAAGGATCCTCTAGATAAAGGGCCCTTATAGGCCCCTCCATGGTCTTATGCTAAGAAAGTACAAGGATCTATGAAATCTTCCTTAGGTAGCAAAAAATCCCTTTTCCCCACTGGTGAAGACCTAATAATCCATGAAAAAATAATGGTGGACTTCATTGCCATAGAATCCCACAACCTAGTGGGGAGATTTGTTGGAGGTTAGCCTGATATGGAATCTATCCAATGATGGGTTTATGGCAAGTAGAAAACCCTAGGGGATATGGAATTGGTTGCCCTTTCAAAGGGGTTTTTTCTCATTTGACTCAAAAATGAAGAAGATGCATCCTAGATTCTTACTAAGGGACCTTGGTTCTTCAGATGAAAAAGTCTCTTTCTATGGAGGTGGGGTGAGGAGTTCAACCCTGAGATGCATAGCATTAATTTTGTACCAATATAGATTTGGTTGCTAGATTTGCCTACCCATTTTTGGCATGAAGATATTTTATAGGGCATTGGTAGATACATATGTGAGCTAGTTGCTATTGACCCGATGACCTGAGCACCTAACCGCATGGATCATGCTAGAATTTGCATCAATGTCAATCTGGATTCATAGCTTCCCACTCAAATAAATTTGGTTTATGGATCCTATCATAGATGTTAGGCCATTGAATATGAGAACAATCTCGTATACTGCATTGAATGTAAGGCTTAAGACCATCTCAAAATCCAATACCCATTACTAAGAAATTCAAAGGAGATGAAAATCCCCCACACCCTTCAATGGGGTCTATAGTTTTGGTGGTAGCAAGGTAGACCCCAGCAAGGCAAGTAGCTCCATAGTAGCCATTACCAGAAGAAGGGACAAATCCATGAAGATACTAAGGGAAAGTAGATACAAATCCAAGATTCAAAAGAGGACAATTCAAAGGTGAGTTCCATTTTTGCCTTCCAAAATCACTTTGATGCTTTAAAAGGAACCCTTATTCATGAATTTGAATCTGGTGAGAAATATATAATCACAAATCCAACTAAAAAACTAGTCTTTGACTAAGTAGAACCCTAATCCCTAACTAGATCGAAGCCCTCCAATGTTTTGTCAAAACCATCGCCCACTCCAGAAGTGCATATAGAAATTGGTAGTCACTTATAATATAAGGTGGAGAAAGAAGATAAACATGATTTCATTCCCATCAACACTAGAAGCTTCAAAAAAGCCTCTGTAGACATTGGTAGTGAAAAGAAAAAAAGGGAAGATCCTCTATAAATGACCAGAAGAAAAAGAAAATAGAAAATGATATTGCTAATGGCATTCAAAAAACCTTATTCCAAAATCTGCTTAGTCAAGATATGGATGAATCAAAAAGGACCAAACCTCTTGTGCAGTAGTCTAAGAGAGGCCGAAAAATTTCCAAAAATTCTAAATGAGGATTCTCTCATGGAATCTGAGAGGCCTCAATAGTGTTGTCAAGCAAAGGCTTGTCTGCACACTGAGGAAATAATATAGACCCACTAATATGGTCCTGCAAGAGATGAAGATTGACCATAAAAAAATCTAGAAAATAACTAAATCCATTTGGAGGAATGGGTAATATGATTTTTTCCCCACTCAAGGTTCATCTGGGGGACTTCTCTGCATTTGGTACTGTAGCACCCTAAAATTGGCACAGTTAAACCATCAGTAAAAAGATCAAAAATTTGAATTTTAACCCCCGAAACCATCCATTAATCGCTCACCTTGTTTTTTATGCCATTTTTAGAATTTGTTTTGACCGTTCGACGATATCATCGTCGATCTGACGATGTCATCCTAGATCGAATGAATTCATTTGGGACAGAACGTCCAGACGATTTCATCCCAAAATCGAATTTTTATAATTAGCTTTTGTTTCAACAACCTCTCCAACTCGGGCAGAAGCGTGTCTGCACGGTTGTAGATTCCTACGTTGGAGATCTCCTAGATTGGGATGATCCCCAACCTCCTATCCTCCCCCTAATCCTATATAAACTTGGGAATTTCCCAGTTTATCCCCCTGGCTGATCATTTCCCTGCAACTCTAGTTTTGTTTTGTATTAGAACATCCTCACCCGCATCATTTGCATTTGTATTTTTAGGTTTTATTGTAGGATTTTACTATGTTTTAGTCAGAGGAAGCTCGGATCTTCACAGGCGATCCAACACAATTTTAGACGATCCTTATGAGATCAGCGATGATCTCGTACGATTGTAGATGATTTCGACTGTAGTTCAGATTGGGGGCAACCAGAGCCCTGAGTTTGCATTTTCTACCTTTCTCTCTTATTTAATTATGCATTAGATCGATTTATTTCTATTCTGCATCCTGGAGTTCACCTCATTTAGCATATTTGCATGATAAAATTTAAAATAAGTTATTAAAGTAGTGCATCCCATTTTATTTTTTATCTGGATTTATTATTTAAGCATCTATACTGTTATTTCTATCATTTTTGCATCATTCTTGCAATTGCATTTTCGGTTTTTGGTGTATGTTTCCATGATTGTAGGTTTCTAATGAATTCATCAGGTCGTCGATGATTTTGTCTGATCTCAGATGATGTACTATGATTTGAGATGATTATATACAATTATAGATAATCCTGTCATATCCAGAATGATCTGGAATCCTACAAGCTTCAGAATCTTCATCAGACATCAAGAATCAGGTGTATTCCTTTCCATTTCACATAGTCTCTGTATTTAAGATTCATTCATGTTTGTTGTCTGCATATAAACCCAAAATTTCATATAGAATAGCTTAGATTCATTTTTTCCAACCTAGGAATATGAATGATTGAATATAAAATGAACACATCAAATCCATTCTCAACCTAGGCATGAAAATTGCCACTCAAAGTTTCCTGGTGAACCCCACCATCCGTCGAAAATTCACCCTTATACCCCTCCCTCGAGAGGCATGACCTTCAAAGGGCCTCTTCATCCAAGGTATTGTCCCATCCTTCTCGCATCCCCCTTCCAGGGCATGGATCCTTTAGCCCGAAGGTAAGGGTGCAAAAAATTTGGGTGATACATTTTGGTGAACCCGACGTGAAACTAAAACACCTTTTGAAAACAATCCAAAAAAAAAACACATTATTAAGAACATCTAGAATCATTAGAAACTGTTAAATATCATATTTAGATGGTAGATTATAATAGAAGATGAGTTGTCACCATAAATGTTGAAAATCAATTAATGGCCATAGAGATTACTTCTGTGCTTAGATTACCTCAAACAAATAGAGTCCAACCTTTGTGGGATGAACTTGATAGGATATTGGGTATTATTGAATCTAGATCTATAAAACTTAGGTAAATTAAGAGGTTTGTCCTAGATAGAATCCTAGATCCCGATTAGGTGACCTTGTACCATGAACTCCAGAGAGCTTGCCATAGGTGGTTAGCAGATAAAAGAGCACTTGTGTCTTCAGAATTGTACACCTTTGAGGAATACCTTGAGAACACAGTTGTAGTACATAAGTTTCTATATCATATAGAGGATCAAGAAGTCATTCTTACGGATAGAAAAATATGAAATAGAGTTCCTAGAGCTATGTTGTATCGAGAATATTGCCATGAACTTTATTTTTATAAGTCAGAGTCTGAAGTGGATCATATCACCATAGCACACTTTGTCAAGTTCTTGAAAAACCACTTCCAATTTGAAGAGGAGCATTTCATGACTCTTGATGAACTTGATCCTATCAACGATATCCATAAACTATTTATAGAAAACTAAGTCATTCTTTTTACTATTGTTATTTCTTGCAACTAGCATGTTGTTTGTTATTTTTATACTTGTGAAATAATAATACAAAACAAAAATAAAGACGAAAAAATAAAACATTTCCTTTTTAAGTATTATAGTACGTATATAGTTAAAATATATACCTCTCAACCCTATCGCATATATATAAGTATATATATTTGCTAAAACCTAAGTTTAGCACAATGCCTAGACTTAGGAATGGAAAACAAACCCAAGAAGAAGAATATTGGTTAGGAAGACCATTAATTGACCAAAATGTCCCTCTTGAGGACCAAGTTCAGGAAGAAGAAATCCTAGACCAGTAAGAAGAAGAGCTTGTTGTAGCAAATGAACAAGAAGAAATTAATAAAGAGGAAGGATCCTCATCCCCTAAAATGTCTCCAAGAGGAGCTATCACTTTTAAAAACATGGAATCATTTTGGAAGTTCATTAACACAAATATCGATGTTTTTAATAGAGTAGTCCATATGGACAAGGATAAAATTAGTGACACTCAAGCAACTCTAGAAGAAGTATTTCAGACACGTACTAATCCCTTTTCCTTTATTGAACAAGAGAGTGATCAAGTTGGACCATCCAATTTGGATATAGTAGCTGCGATCCGGAACATGCAACAACAACAGGTTACTCAACCACCTAAAGTGCCTGTTAACAAGCCTAGGGCCATTCCCGCATAAAAGAAACTATCATTTATTGCTCTATTTCACCAAGCTATTGAGAAACATACCTCAAATCAACAAAAACCCAAAACAAAACCAAACACCAATTACCAACAATCTAGGATACAACATAATACTATTACAAATCCCCTTCATAATACTCTTCCTACCAAAACTTTACATAATAGCAATATAGCATCTAATCCTTATGCCACACCATCATACACTCATAAATCCCATACCTATGTCCCACCGAACCAATATGGTGGACAAACTAGTAATATTGAAACCATGGTGAAACAATTAGTTTCCCACATGGACCAAATAGATCCCTACCGACCCTCATACAATTATCGAGATATGTCTAGTCAGCCTTTAGATCCTATAGTTGTAGCACAACCGTATCCTAAACATTTTCCTATGCCTATCCTACCCATATATAAAGGAACGAAAGATCCCATAGAGCATATTCATATGTTTAGGATAGCATGTCATGATATATCACATGATGACTTGTTATTACTAAAAATGTTCCCAAAAATCTTGGAAGGAATGGCATTAGAGTGGTATTATCAATTACCCACTAATTATTTGAGGAATTTTGAAGATACTGTCGAGTCTTTTGTTCATCAATTTAGTGCCTATATCGAAAGACATGTGACCATTAAATATGTGTACAACTTAAAACAAGACAAAGATGAATGCTTTCTTGATTTTCTAGCTAGGTGGAGACAATTGATAGGAAAATTGCACTTTGTGTTACCTTATAGGGAGATGTTGGACATCTTTATTAATAATTTTCAAGAGCAACTATCTTACGAATTATCAATTGCTACCTTGACCACCTTCGATCAGGCTATAGACTTAGACCGAAGAGTGGAAGATGCTCTCATTAGGAGAGGTCAGCTTAAAAAGAAATATGATGAGAAAACATCCAGAAATCAATATAAGAATAAACAAGTTGTGGGTGATGGAGTCACTGATAGCAGAAATATTGCTAATGTTAATGCTGCAAAGACAATGGAGAAGTTTGTACTAAAACCTCCTGATAGGCCTCCTCAAGAATTTACTAGGTTAAATCAACCTTTATCAACTATTCTACCACAATTATTAGAATGAGGCTTGATTCAATTACCAAATATCTGGGAACCTGATCCAACTATACTTGGATACAGAGCATATTTACATTGTGACTTCCATAGAGGACCTAGACACACTACCAACTCTTGTAAAATATTAAAACATAAAATACAGGACTTGATTGATAACAATGAGATTGAGGTACAAGCATTTCAACCTAAGCAAAATCCTCCTAATAACACTCAATAGAACATCACACAAAACCAGAATCAGAACGCCAATCAGTCATTGGACATATTTCAACATCCTTTACCAAAACATGGTAAGGAGGTGGCTAATCAAATTGAACATCATAATGTTCCTCCTCCTACCCGATATGTAGGAACTATTAGTGGGCATTTACCTGTTCATGATCTGGAAACCTTTGACACAACTTTATTCATGGTTACAACCAGGCCTCTATATAATATGTAGATACCTGATCTTAGTGATACAGAATATGAGATTGAGAGTGATATGGAAATCACATCAAATCAATCGAATAGCTCTGAAGATGAATCGGATCCTATTCACCCTATCACAAGACATGGTTCCAGAAGATCCATTTCTAAGAAGAGTCACTACTATACCATCATCCCACCAATTACTTTCTAATGAGTTAGCTATAAACGCTAGACCAAGACCCATTCATCATCCACAGAATAATATTGTGGGTACCATCGGAGTTGTTACTAGACAACAGTCTCAAAATTTTCAACAAGATCAAATTCAGAATGGTGGATCAACTCCATTTGTTTTGAAGGTTCCTAATAAATGGAATCATGCACCTAATGTTCAACCTAAACCTCCTTATAATATTAATGAACAATTATCAAATATTACAGCTAGAATTTCTCTCTTGGACCTTTTAAGATCTTCTCCCACACATAGAGATGAATTAATGCTCACATTAAGCCAGATGATGGTACCACAAGACATTCACCCTCAAGACATGGCCAATACTATAATAACTTGTGAAGTTGATTGTATTGGATTTCGAGATAGAGACATACCGCAACATAGTTTACATAAAGATAACCCCTTGTATATTACCACCTTAATTGGAGATGTAGCAGTTAAACGAGTTTTGATTGATAATGGTTCGTCTTTAAATATTTGCACTTTTGACTTCTACCAAATATTTGGGTTTAGCAGCGATGAAATGAAAATAACTGATATGATTATAAAATATTTCAATGATGAAACACAAGAAAAGTGTGGAGTTATTACCATTCCATTGCAGGTTGGTCCAAGAACCTTGGATACGACTA
Source organism: Wollemia nobilis (assembly GCA_028583015.1). Classification (NCBI taxonomy): domain Eukaryota; kingdom Viridiplantae; phylum Streptophyta; class Pinopsida; order Araucariales; family Araucariaceae; genus Wollemia; species Wollemia nobilis. The sequence continues at coordinate 5,339,322 of JAQPPZ010001870.1, forward strand.
TGTTTATTATACATTGCCCTGCATCATACAATATACTCTTGGGTCGCTCTTGGATCAACGCAATGCGAGTTTTTCCCTCAACTTTACATCAATGTGTTAAATTCAAATTTAAGAATCAGTTGGTTACCATTCATGGTGATCCAAGACCCTTTGATATGTGTGCTTTGGCAGAACCTATTGGAGTTCAATTTTGCCCCACACAGTCATCCACACATCCTAATTCTCATTATCCATATAAACATGTGAAACTCACACCCACAATGTCATCTACTTCTTCTCCATCAGATGCACCTTCATATATAGCTCAACCATCTTCTGAACAAACCGCATTAGGACCTAAGAAAGATCCTAATCCCACAACCAATGTCTCTTGTTCTACTCCTATAACTTCTATACCTATAATATACCCATCTATTGACACCTCTACACCATCTACATCTACCAAATTCATATTTTCCACATCATAAGACATAGGAAATGTTCCTTCTACCTCTTATGCTATTGCTGACGAGCTCTTACCCGATCTATCTAAAATTCTTATATCAAAAGAAACGAATGTTTCTATGCAAGATTCCCTTGTTTTAAATAATTTGCCACCATCTCCTCATACCTTGGGCCTCCCATAGCCTATGGGAAGTATTTACCAAGTCGGGAGCTATGCCTTTATTTATAAGGGATATGACTGGGGTAGAATACCCAGAAACATCAAAACTCATTATGATGGATATGCTCGATGTTATTTTACTAATGAGTATACTAAAGCCAAAACTATAATGTTTAAATTGGGATATAAAGGGAAAGGTTTGGGACCTTTCCAGAATGGTATGAAAGAACCTTTTGAGGTAGATGCATGGCCCACCCGATGTGGTGTGGGCCTATTTTCTAGTAAGGGTCAGTCATTCGAGGATGATGACCATCTTATATGTTACCAATATTATTTAGATGAACGTGATGTTTTGCATTTAACGAATAAGCCATTCACATGTAATATGCTATCTATAGCTTATCCTAAGATGATCACTAAATCCGATGATGAGTTGGAGGGAGATATCTTCCATGATGTCTCCGTTGAGGAATTATTACATAATGGATTTTATTTTGATGGCTCTATACCTACTATAGCCCAGCTTGAGGCCATGACTCCTCAAGATGAATTATCCAAGCTAACCTTGGAAGAATTACAGGAATTGGGTGTTTCACCCACCCCACCTAATTTTGAGAGAGATCTACACATGGAAGTAGAAAATGTCACAAAAATTAACATTGGAATCGAGGATAACCCTCACATAATCAACATCGGATCAGAATTGAGTCTAGTAAAATAGGATAAATACATTGTATTTCTTAAATAATATGAAGATTTCTTTTCTTGGACATATGAAGATATGCCAATTTTAGACCCTTCTGTAGTTATGCATCACCTAGTAGTCCATCCAGATGCTAAACCTGTTAAATAGAAACTTATAAAAATGCATCCTAAAGTGGCCTTACTGGTCAAAGGAGAGTTATAAAAACTCCTAAATGTTATTTTTATACAAGCCATTGGTTATGCTGAATGGATCTCGAATGTAGTTCCAATAACTAAGAAATAAGCTACTAAGGTTAGGGTTTGTACAGACTTTAGAGATATTAATGTTGCATACCCTAAATACGATTTTCCCCTTCCCAACATGGATCAGATCATTGATTTTACTATTGGTAGTGGAATGATATTCTTAATGGATGGATTTTTTGGTTATAATCAGATCATGATAGCTCCTGAAGATCAAGCTAAAACAGCCTTTATTACCCCTTGGGGGACCTTTTATTGGAAAGTGATGCCATTCGGTTTAAAGAATGCAGGTGCAACCTATCAACGAGCCATGACTTATATCTTTCATGATATGATGCATGATATACTACATGATTATGTAGATGACATTATAGCTCGTTCTACTGAAGAATATGACCATCTAGATGATTGGAGAAAAGTATTTAATCGGTTAAGGGAATATCTTATTCGATTGAATCCAGCCAAATGTATATTCAGAGTTAAGTCCGATAAATTATTGGGGATTATAGTTTCTTTACGTGGCATCAAAATTGACCCTCTCAAGATTGTGGTTATCACTGATATGCCCGCACCCATAAATATATCTGAATTACGGAGTCTACAAGGTAAGCTTCAAGCCATCCGTCGTTTCATCGATAAGTTGGCGGATAAAACTAGACCCTTTCTTAAGCTTCTTAAGAAGGATGTCTCTTTCCATTGGGACAACAAATTTCAGGAAGCATTTAAACTCTTCAAACAATATCTTCTTAACCCACCTATACTTTTGCCATCTAGACCAGATCGCCCATTTATCTTGTATATTTTTGCTTTAGATTTTGCTTTAGGAGCTATGTTAGCTCAACTTGATGATGAGAAGAAAGAGCATGCTAATTATTACATTAGCAGAACATTAATTAGTTATGAAACTCGCTACACAACATTAGAGAAGTTATGTCTAGCAGTCGTATTTTCTACACAAAAACTATGCCATTATATGCTTAGTCAAAAAACATACATTATTGCTAAATCCGATCCCTTGCGGTATCTCATGAATCGACCTTATTTATCTGGTCACACAACAAAGTGGGTTCTTGCGCTAAGCGAGTTTGAACTCACGTTTATAGGATAGAATTATATTAAGAGTTAAATCATAGCAGATAAATTAGTTGCTGCACACTTAGCATCCACCCATCCCCTCGTCATTAAGTTTCCTGACGAATGCCTTAAATTAGAGGTAGATCATTCGAAGCAATGGTCCTTATACTTTGATGGAGCCCGATGCATGAGTGGGGCTGGTGCAGGTATTATTTTGATATCTCCATAGAAACACCTCATACCTCTATCCTTTAAATTAACGTTTGTCTGTACTAATAACACTACTGAATATGAGGCTCTAATCCTTGGATTATGAGCTGCCATGGCACTAAAAATTAAAAATCTATTAGTTTTCGGTGATTCTCAACTTTTTATAAATCAAATTAATTATTTTTATCAGACCAGAGATGATAAATTGTGCCCATATAAATCATATGTATTGCAATTAATATATTTTTTTGATCAAGTTACCCTGGAAGCTATTCCTCGAACTAGCAATCGTGCGGCTGATGCTATGGCCGCAGTTGCATCTCTTTTACCCTTGGAGTTAGATGACGAATATGCTACCATCATTATTCATTGACTCCAGGAACCCACTTCAATTAAATCATGCTTGGAACCTTTGGACGTGTTTCTAATCAACAAAACTACTCCTGAACTTTGGTACATCGATATCCTCAATTTTCTACAAAATGGGACCTTCCCTAAAGGTTTTAATAGAAACCAGCATTGATTATTACGTAGACGAGCAAGTCGCTTTGTCATAATTGGCAATACCTTATATAGGAGATATTTTGAAGGTATCCTACTAAGATGTTTGAATCTAGAAGAGTCTAGATCAGCTTTGAGTGAAGCCCATGATGGATCTTGTGGGGGACACTTTAGTGGTAGCGCCATTGCTAAGAAGCTCCTTAGGATAGGATATTTTTGGCCTACCATGGAGAATGATGCACATGATTACGTGCGCCATTGTGACAAGTTCCAGAAACATGCTGACCTTGTCCATGCGCCTGCACAAGAACTGTAGGCTATTTCATCTCCTTGGCCCTTTTCAAAATGGGGCTTATATATTATTGGAAAAATCAATCCTGTGTCATCTTATGGACACAAATTCATCATAACCGCCACCGAGTATTTTACGAAGTGGGTTGAATCTATGCCCTTAGCTTCTTGCACTAGCACCCAAGTTTTTGAATTTATTTTTAATCAAATTATTTGTAGGTTCGAAATTCCTAAAAATCTCATCTTGGATAATGGAACTTGTTTCAAAAATAAATATGTAAAGAAACTATGTCAAAAATATAAAATTCAACATCATTGGTCCACTCCCTATTATCCTCAGGGTAATGGCCAAGCAGAAGCATCTAATAAAACATTAATTAATATCCTCAAAAGATTGGTCAATAAATCTAGCCGAGATTGGCACATTCAATTATATCCTACTTTGTGGGCTTATCGAACTAGTGTTCGTACTTCCACAAGCACTTCACCTTTTGTTTTGGTTTATGGCACTGAAGCTGTTTTTCCCTTTGAATTAGAAGTTCCTTCTTTGGCTTTGCTACTTCAAGATATTGAATTAGGAGATGAATATCATGCTGGCATATTTAGTCAACAGGAAATCCTAGATGAGAAGTGCATCAATGCTTTGGAGCATCTTCCAGCCTACCATAACAAGCTCAAACGAGCATATATTAAGAAATATCATCACCGATCCTTTGAGATCGACGACCTCGTCTTAAAAGAAAATCAAAAAAATACTAATGCAACTAAAGACCTTAAAGGTAAATTTGAACCTAAATGGCTTGGGCCATATATCATCACTGCTAAATTTTGATCGGGAGCATACCAATTAGCTACCTTAGATGGTAAATATCTTAAAGAACCCATTAACATTATGCATCTTAAGCGCTATTACGCATAATTCTGGTAATTTCATCATTGTATATATTGTACATCTTGTCTCATTCTTAGTAAATTCATATAAAAATTTCAAAAATAGTCATATTATGTATTCTCTCAATTCATAAATCAAAATCAAAATCTAAAAAAATCAAAATCATCAAAATTTTCAAAAGACATCTTTTATTTTTGCACCTGTCAATTCTTGAAGTATTGCAGTTATATTTTCAGTTGTTTTGGATAAATTAGCATTTATTTGGAATCCCTCACTTTCACACTTACATGAATGAATATCTTGATCTTATTTGGTATGATTATTAATCTCTCTTATATCAAAGTCCACAGTTGAATTTAATAAGTTTTTGAGCATAGAGAACTGATCTTGTTATTTACTTGAACCAAGTATACCTTTTCACATTAAAAATGATTTCATTGCAAATTCAAAATGATGCTACCTAGTAGAAGTGGTCTCTTGAGCGAAAATTTTCCCCTGCTATCCTATCATGCACATGGTCTAGAATCTTTGAGAATTGACAAAAGGACAAGCTCACCCCTGCCCAGAATAAAAATCCCTTGCTTTATAGCCAATATAAGCAAGTATCCCTAGTATAGGAATAAAAAGAAAAAGAAAATCAAAAAAAAAAATCATGAGAAAAAGAAGCAATATTTCAGTAGCATTTTGTACCATTTCAGCAATATTTTAGCATTATCTCAGTATCAAGCAAAAATACAAAAAAAAAAGAGAAAATAAAAGAAAAAGCAAAAAGCAATAAATCCCTTCCCCTACCCTTTGAAAATAAAATAAGGGTGAATGAGCTTGAATCCCTGGAATTCTCAATTATTCAAAAACTATGAGGTAAGCCCCATAACAGGTGGTTTATGCCCAACCCGCTTGGCCTTGGGTAACTCCTAGCATGGTGATATGTCTGTTACATTAGCGACCTTATTTTGTATAGACCTATGTCTGCTCATGGATCAGCTAGCTCTTGATGACCCGACTTACATAGTAGTTTGGTACGGTTATATGCATATAAATCATGGTCAACGAACACTCATTTGGTTAATTCAAATTACTTGTATCAAATTATCTTGCTCAAAATTGGTAAATGAACAATACAATTGCACACACATTTGTGTTTGAGAGATTTTGCATCATTATGATAGATCAAGATCGGCAATGAACTCACATATGCACATGGGGTTCCTTATAAATCTAAATTTTGTCTTTCAGATCATTTAAAATATTTATGCAAATCTTCTAGAATAATTTGATTTTATTACTTGAGAATATTGGCTTAGCATAAAAACAATTAAATACCTTTCTTTTCGAAATCCAAAATTTCTTTCAAAACATGTTAAAAAATCTAGCAATAAAGTCACATTTATATATTTTTGACTTTCGCAATGATGGTATAGTTCCTAAACCTAAATTGGAATTTTATGCCTAGTGCAAGTCCTCATCTTATATTTTTTGTTTATCTCAAAATCAAAAATCAACTATGCAATAAAACTATTATATCAATTTCTTCCTTGGATTTTGTGATGATGGTATAAGTCTATACCTAAAATTCTATGCCTAGCGCAAACCATCATTATAATTTTATTTCCCATTTATTTAATCCATAAAAGCATATGGCTTAAATCATTATGTTACACAATTGTGTTTTAAAAAGAACGAAAACTTTCCTATTTCATTTCATTATGTCAACATTCAATTTTTTACGATGATGGTATAATTCCTAGGCAATTGTTCAAATTTCTATCACACTTAGGAATTTTATGCCTAGCAAAAATCATATTTTTAATATTTCATGCATTATATTTTCATGGAAATCTGAAAACAAATCATCACCATCATCATTTTTCATCATCACATCATAAAAGTCTTAAGAAATTCTCTTAAGCACCCTTTTACTTTTAGCAATATTTCTCTACTGGGATTAGCTTAATGACCTAGTGAGCGGCGACTCCATGAAATGGTCATGTAACAACGATAATGTCCTTTGAAATTATTGTTAGAATTCACTTTATTTTTTCATCAAATCACACCACAACAACCAATTTGTTTACATCAGATTATTTCATTTAAATTTTATGGCACGACATAAAAATTATAATATTTTCAATGACATAATTACATGAATAATCAATCAAAAATTAAAATATTAAAGCATCATAAAACATATGCACAAGTCATATCACAAAAATAATATATATATATCAAGAAATATATGTACATCATATCAAAATGGATTGGTATGCCACAATCTATACCCTGGCATACTCAATCCTCTCAAAACTATATAGTCTATAGTCAATATGTAGCTAGTCTCGAGAAGCCCTCGAGCTCTCAGCCTCATCTCCTCTCTCGCCCTGAGGTGGAGGAGGTGGTCCCATTACAGATTGTCCTATGTCGTGGGTCCTTGATGTCGATCGTGAGGATGTCCTCGATGACCCCATCTTGATCGGCTTCGCAATGCCGGCTGGTAGCTGTATCCTCTAGCCCTCTAGAACCAGCTAGAAGTATACTCCCTAATAGAATGTGGTCTGAGCAATAGCCCATGCCAACTCCCATATGCTTGCCCCTCTGCTTCGAGTCCTGAGTCGTGTAGCCTCATCCTATAGCATCTACACATGAGCTCATAGGCGAGCATTCTCTGCTTGAAGAGCAGCCATCTTACTGCTCTCCCCCACCTTGACACCCTTGCCCTTATTGGGTGATGGTGGCCTCTCCCTCTATGGAGAATGGAGTCCCTCCTCCTTCCTCTCTAGCTACTGTGGTCTCTCCAAAGCATGTGGCACTCTTCGGCATCTCTCTTAAGGAGGCCATCGCTGATCCCTCCCTCCATGACTCCTCACTGCATCGATGGTAGCCTGGCACTGCCTCCCCATCTGTTGCACAATAGCGTGCATCAGACCCTGTGCCCTCATCATCCAAAGAGGGTGGATGCCTACATACCAAGCATCATATCTATCTGCCACTCTAGCATCATCCCCATCCACAGGCTAAATGGAGGCATCGTCCACATCCTGACTTCAAAACCGTTGCATGTCTGGAGCCCCGCTCAGTGTAGTATTATCTTGGATAGTCCAAGAGTACTCGTAATCCCTAAGAAAAGGGATCCCCTACTATAGACCGAACTGCCTCAAAAATTGATCATAGTAGTGGAGCTCTACCTCTCCCCGCTCCATCCTCAACCAAAAGACTTGCCTGATGTGAACCAACTCTTGTCCATCCTCTCCCCACCCTGTATGCTCTCTCCACGGTCTCCAGGTGATCTAATCTAGGATGAGGTCATCTAGAAACCTCCGAGACATCGACAGATCTATCCACTACTATGACCCTCTCTAGAGCCACCAATAGAAAACCCGGGGTCTCTCTCGATCAACTCTTGTTAGTGGAAGCCCTATCGGCCTTCATACCGCAATGTGCTCCCAACACCAAACCTGTAGTAGCAATTTTAGTACCAGAGATTGACCTCCCTTGTATACGACCCCATAGAGGATCCTATACAAATGACATAGTACAAAATTTCCCCAAGCAAACCTGTAACCATGGTCTCTCATGTCACAGACCACATATGAGAGGAGCCATGGTAACCTACATTCACTCTAGTGGCATAGAAGTAGGCCACCCAGCATCCCTATAAAAACCTAGGTCAATCGAGACACCCTAGGCATCTGCCTCAATGCCTCGATGTTCACTCTACCCTTCTCTAAGGTGAAGTTTGGGTCAGCATACAGTCGCATCATAGCATGGCTTTGATTGGTCGAAGGAGTCATGAATTGCCCATGTATGGAGATCTGCAAGATCCTCCATACATCCTCTAGAGTGGGAGCCATATCCCTTGTTGGTAGCTGGAAGTAGGATGATCCTGGATACCACCTCTTTGCTAGGGCTGTCAGTAACCCCATGTCTATAGGAATTTGTGGCATCTCTCCCACATGCTGTAATCCAACCTCCGCTAGCCTGTCTCACTTGACTTGATCGAATGCGGATACGTCTCTAAGCCCCCCATATTTACATTCCTGACTCTTTAGTAATCCCCTCTGCAAAATAAACAATAAAAAAGCAAAAATCATTAGTCTATAATCATTAAAATCGATTAAAATTAATTTGATCTCATAAAAAAATGATATCGTCCATTATTGGATGATATCGTACCAAATTTATCAAAATCGTCCTTAATAGGATGAAATCGTCTCCGATTCATCAATTTTGGAATTTCCCCTTATTGGACGAAATCGCCCCTATTTCTCTGATTTCGTCCTCGAACAAAATCGGTGATCTAGGGACGATTTCGAAAGAATTGGGATGATTTCGTCCCAACGTCGTCAACGGCCTAAAAACGACCGTGACGCCCAAAAACAATTAAAATTCAACTAAAAAAAATTAAACAAATAAATCTAAAAACATAATAAACTAGGTTTAGATCCTTACCCGCAACCCGCGTCGGACCTCTGTCGATCTATGTGTTGTTTCCACCATTTCGCCTGTAGAGCTCTGAAACAATGAAGGTGAACGGTAAAAATGAATTAGGGTTTTACCCTATTTTTGCTATTTTTATTTTAAAACAACATTTTTTTTAATTTTGCTTTTCCATGCTTTTACCTCAAACGTTCGATTTGGGTAAAAAATCGGAGGGGGCACCATAGCAAGCAGTTGTACGATTTGACCTAGAATCGTCGTCTAAAAAATGGAATAAATTTTTTGCTTTCTCATAAAGCGTGAAGAACTCGTCTTTAACGCATTTTCTTCAGAAAATTTGCTAAAGAGGGGGCAAATTGTAGCACCCTAAAATTGGCGCAGTTAAACCATCAGTAAAAGGATCAAAATTTTGAATTTTAACCCCCGAAACTGCCCGTTAATCGCTCACCTCATTTTATGTGCCATTTTTAGAATTTGTTTTGACCGTTGGATGATATCATCGTTGATCTGAAAATATCATCCCAGATCGGATGAATTCATTTGGGACAGAATGTCCAGACAATTTCATCCCAAAATCAAATTTTTATAATTAGCTTTTGTTTCAACAACCTCTCCAACTCGGGCAGAAGCGTGTCTGCGCGGTTGGAGATTCCTACATTGGAGATCTCCCAGATTGGGATGATCCCCAACCTCCTAACCTCCCCCTAATCCTATATAAACATAGGATTTTTCCAGTTTATCCCCCTGGATGATCATTTCCATGCAACTCTAGTTTTGTGTTGTATTAGAACATCCTCGCTCGCATCATTTGCATTTGTATTTTTAGGTTTTATTGTAGGATTTTATTGTGTTTCAACCAGAGGAATATCAGATCATCGCAGGTGATCCAACACAATTTTGGATGATCCTGACAAGATCGGCGATGATCTCATACAATTGTAGATAATTTCGACTGCAATTCAGATTTGGGACAACCAGAGCCCTGAGTTTGTGTTTTCTACCTTTCTCTCTTATTTAATTATGCATTAGATCGATTTATTTATGTTCTGCATCCTGGAGTTCACCTCATTAGGCATATGTGCATGATAAAATTTAAAATAAGTTATTAAAGTAGTGCATCCCATTTGATTTTTTATCTGGATTTATTATTTAAGCATCTATACTGTTATTTCTATCATTTTTGCATCATTCTTGCAATTGCATTTTCAGTTTTTTGTGTATGTTTCCATGATTGTAGGTTTCTGATGAATTCGTCAAGTCGTCAATGATTTTGTCTGATCTTAGATGATATACTATGATTTGAGATGATTCTATACAATTACAGATGATCCTGTCATATCCGAGATAATCTAGACTCCTACAAGATTCAGAATCTTCATCAGACATCAGGAATCAGGTGTATTCCTTTTCATTTCACATAGTCTCTATATTTAAGATTCATTCATGTTTGTTGTATGCATATAAACCTAACATTTCATATAGAATAGCTTAGATCCATTTTGGCCAACCTAGGAATATGAATGATTCAATATAAAATGAACGCATCAAACCCATTATCAACCTAGGCATCGAAACTACCACTCAAAGTTTCCTGGTGAACCCCACCATCCATCAAAAATTCACCCTTATACCCCTCCCCCAAGAGGCATGACCTTCAAAGGGCCTCTCTGTTCGAGGTATTGTCCCATCCTTCTCGCATCCCCCTTCCAGGGCACGGATCCTTTATCCCGAAGGTAAGGGTGCAAAAAATTTTGGTGATACAGGTACCCAAGTAAAATTGAAGGTAGAATTATTTCCTCCTATGATAGGTTCCTTAATATGATATTGTTTTATAAAAGCAACAATTTCTCTTGGATTTTTTATACTGTTTGCGCCCTTAACAACCCTCTCAGTCGAATATTTCTATGGGATACATTGAGCTAGATGAGGAGTGCATTCAAAAACATGTCATGGATCATTTTTGGAGACTTCAAATCTCCTCTATTTCCCTCTAACAAGTAGGGAGTAAATCTAATTCCCACCAAGAGCATCGAGGATTTTCATAATTTTTTTATGGAATGTGAGTTGATGGATTTTCAGACCAAATGGGTAAACTAAACTTGGAGTAACAGAAGGTTGGGGGATCAAAACATTCAAGTCAAAATTGATAGGGTTTTCTTGTATAAGGAAGCTATTCCTGTGCTAGGTGATGACACCCTCATATGTCTTCCCAAATTTGGGTTTGATCATTGCTCTTTGTTGTTCAAAGTTGATAAATGCCCATGTTTCAAAATCCCTTCAGGTTTGAAGCTATGTGGATCCAACACCCATATTTGCATGTTCAAATTGTTGATTGGTGGCAATATGACTGTCATGGATCTTTCATTTTTAGAGTTTTCCAAAAACTTAAGTATATTAAAGAAAATATTAGAGTGTGGAATAAAGAATTTTTTGGTAATATTTTTAAAAATAAGGAACGGATTTTGCAGAAGCTAAAAAGTATTAATCTCCAAATTCAGAATGGGCAGCTCAATAAGCAACTCAAAAGTGAAGAAATACAGCTACTTGTACACTACCATAATGTGTTGGCTAAAGAGGAGACTTTCTGGAGGCAAAAATCAAGGGCCCTTTACCTCAAAGAGAGGGACTCAAACACAAAATTCTTTCATGCCACTACCCTTAGGTACCGAAGTTTGAATAAAATTAAAGAATTAATTGGAAATGATGGTTCCACCATCAAGGATATATTTGAAATCTGAAATGAAATTTCATATTTATTTGAAATCCTTCTAGGAGCCAAACCCCAAAACTCTACCCAGGATGGTAATCAGTTGCTCCATCATATCCCTAGTCTGGTCATTTTAGATATGAATTTGGCTCTTATCAAACACCTTACCCCTGATGCAATTGAAGAGGCTCTCTTCTCTATACATCCTGATAAAGCCCCAGGTCCTAATGGGTTTTCCTCCCACTTCTATCAGACCTTATAGGATATCATAGGGCATAAAATTTTCAATGCCATAATTGAACTTTAGCAATCTAAATCCATTCCCAAAAGTACAAATTCCACTTTTATTGCCTTGGTTCCCAAAGGGCCTGTGTGTAAAACTATGTCATATTTCAGACCTATTAGCCTTTGCAATGTCCTATATAAAATTCTAACCAAATCCATGGCCATAAGGCTCAAAGAGATTCTTCCTCAGATCATAGACCCTTGTCAAGGAAGCTCTATTAAAGGAAGAAATATTACTGATGGTATCATCACGTTGCATGAAGTCCTTCATTCTTCTAGTCTTAATAAAAAAGCTACCATATTTTTCAAAATTAATATGAACAAGGCCTTTGATACAGTGACCAGAGACTTTTTTATTGTTGTCCTTATCAAATTTGGGTTCCATAGGGAGTGGGTTGATCTTATTCACAGTTGCATCTCTAACCCCTAGTTTTTAGTCTTAGTCAATGGTTCTGCAGTAGGATTTTTTCCAAGTAATGGGGACCTCAGACAAGGATATCCTTTGTCCTCCATACTCTTCATCATCCTTGCTAAATCCTTGGTAATAGCACTCAAAGCAACTTGTTCTACTAGCATCATTTCAGGTATTAAATCTGCATCCAACTCTAGAGCCCTATCCCACCAATAGTTTGTCAGTGATACCATCATTGCTACTCATGCTTCTATGTGGGAAGAAAAGGCTATCAAGAGTATTTTTGATACTTATGAGGAGAAAATAGGGCAAAATATCAATTATGTTTAAAGCAAAAAAAATTCATCCACACTCCCTTTGAGAGGCAACTCAAAATTTCTTGTATTTTTCAATGTGTTATTTCTCAATTGCCTACTCAATATTTGGGCCTCCCTCTTTTCTCCAGTGCTTCAAAGGAATCCATGTGGAATATTATGATTGAGAGGATTAACAAAAAACTTGCAAGTTGGAAAGGGGTTCTCCTCTATCAAGAAGCCAAAGCCACCCTAAAAATGTCTTACCTCCAAAGTTTCCTTCTCTATTTCATGTCGGTTTTCAAAGTTCTAGTTAGTGTCTACAAAAAAGTTGAGCAAATCTAGAAAATATTCTTATGGGAGGGCGCTGAGGGCAGGAAAATATTACATATGGTCAATTTGTATAAGGTGTGCTCTCCCAAAATTTAAGCAGACCTAGGGCTTCAGATAATATGTAATATGAACATAGCTTTGTTAGCCAAGAAAGTATGCAAGGTTTTCACCAATAGCAACCTTGATTGGGTATCAATTGTCTAAAATAAATATCTTCAGAATCACTATTTCACATATGAAGATACTCCTAGAGATGGTTCCACTTTTTGGAAATCCATTATCCAGACCAGATCCTTAATCCTGAAGGGGACTAGATGGCAATTAGGCACAGGAAGCAAAATTAAATTTTGGACTTATAGGTGTATTTCTAATTAGGCGTTGTTAGAGAACAAAAAATTGCTATTCTTCAGCCATTTCTGGATATTTTAGTTGGCACCAAAGTTGAAAATTTCATTGATACTTCATCTATTTCAAAGTGCTAGAAATAATTTAACATTCCTAATGCAAATGGGAAAATTTCTAAGACCATTAAAGTTCTCAAAATCATCTTAAATGCTATAGTTATTCCCACTGACAATTCCCCTGACTCCCCTCTATGGAACAAAATTGACTCTGGGTTGTTTATAGTAAAAACTACCCATATTTTAACTATTGATTATCAAGTGGTTAAAATTCCTTATGATCGAGTTTGGAGTAAGTATCTCATTTTGAAAGTCACTCATTTTAGTTGGCTAGCCATCCAAAACAAGATCTTGATAACTGATAACCTTATAAAAAGAGGTATGGTTGTACCCAACAGATGCTACTTGTGTATGGCTGCATGGGAATCTATCAATCACCTCCTTTTTGGAGTGTCCTTTCTCCAAGATAGCTATGGATCACATCATATCTACTTTCCACATCTCATGGGTCCTTCCTAACTCCCTGAGTCACTTCATCCAATGGCCAACTCCCTTTAAAAATCTCATATTACCTTTTCTGTGGAAAGTGTGCCTTCATCATATTTTATGGCAATTATGGCTAGAAAGAAACAACAGGGATTTTACTTCCTCTTCCAAGGACCCTATATATGTTGCCAACAAATCTATTTCCTTTATCGTTGAAAACCCTTAGCTCATACCTTACCCCAAGCCTCCTGATTCTAGATTGGAGTCCATTCTATTTTCCTCTCTTAATATCTCGTTCAACTTTACTTCTAATCCTTCAGGCCCCCATCCCAGAATGGGTTCTCACTAGATTCCTCCCCCAAGTGGGTGGCTGAATCTTAACTTCGATGATGCTTCCAAAGGAAACCCAAGGGATGCTGGTGCAGGTGACTTAGTTAAAGATCACAATGGTTAAGTTTTTTTGGTTTATGCTGAGTACCTGGGGTGCCAAACAAACTATTTTGCTAAAGGGTGTGCATTGTGGAGAGGGCTTGATCTTCTCAAGAATTACAAAGGTAAAATTTTTATTGAGGGTGACTCACTGAATATTATAACTACTCTAAAAAATAATAGGGTGTCTTCATGGAATGTAAAAACTATTATCGAGGAAGCTTGAAAACTTTTTCAAACTTTCAATGATATCTATTAGCCATGTGTACCATGAAGCCAACAAGCCTGCAGATATCCTTGCCAATTGGGGAGTAATTCATAAATATTTTGCCATTTGGAAAGAAAGAATTTCCCATGAAATTTTAAATGCTGCTAACAATAATGTGGTTTGAAAGATGTGGTCTCAGGTTTTGGTGGATCGGCTTATCCAATGATAGCTCTAGCTTCTTCAACATGTTTGTCATCTCTAATTCTTATTCCAATGGAAAAATGTTCCTAGAAAGGAGGATTCCTTGCCTTTCTATTAGTACCGGGTTTTGGTCTTCCATTTTCCCCTACATGAAGTACTCCTTTTCCAAGGTAGGATCTGTCATTGGTTCTGGATTGTGATGTTTCCCTTCGATCATGTCAAGTCCACTTGTGTGTGAGGGCTATGTAATTGGTTGTCGTCGAGTAAAGTCAATATGTGCCAAGTCTCAAGCTACTATTTTTTACATCTCGTTAATTATGAGAGTCAAACTTTAAGGCATTTAGGTATCCCAACAATTCCCCAACCCTACCCCTTGTGTGGTCTTTCGTACACTAGGTTTAGGTTTATCAACATTTATTCCCTATGGAGAATTACCAATTGGTATGCCAATAAAACCTTCTATGCTTTCTAAAAGGTCGGTTCTAGTCTCAAAAATTTCTATATTTACATCCCTGGTCCGTTTCACTCCAGTAAAGTTTGGTTTTATCCATATTTATGTGCCCTAGATAGTAAGGACTATTGTGCCTACTTTCTATGGTCCTCCCTTGTCCTTAACCTTGCCAACATGGCCCTACTTAAGTCATCTAATATCCAACTTGATCTCCTTTCCTAGACCTTTCTATAAGCTCATCGATTCATTCCCTTTCTCAGTAAGTTCAAAGGGGTAGATCAAGATATCACTAAGGACTTCCTCAATTCGTGGAACAATGGTTATGTGGTAATGTGTAATATTTTTTTCAAACTTACTATCAAGCTGATGGCGGAGGTGATAGATTTACTAGTGAGAGGACGAGCAGTGTGGAGGGATCACCATAATTGGGAACCTGAGCTTCAAGGTTTTCTAAACCATTCCAAGATTTTCAAGTGGAAGGGTGCTACTTTTGAGTGGGAATCATTGCCTACCCCTTGACCCATGATAATTATCCTAATACTACAGTACTTCACTGTTGATGACCCTGCCAAGCCCTTGTATAGCTTCCATGTTCTTTTAGTTAATCATCTTAGGGGGTTTAATCATGTTAATATTCCTGATTTCCTTTATCGTTCCATCAGATATTCAGTTTATAATGCTAGAAAGAGGAAATCCCTTACCCCTCCTACTCACCAAGGCCTCTTCGCTATCATCTACCACCATGTTGAAGCCACCTCCCCTCTTGCTATCCCTTCTTCATCGCTCCATTCCAATCCTCCCATGAATTTTCCTACTCATATTTTGTCACGTTCCCAATTGAGATTGATAGTAATGAATAGACCCCTATTTACAAAGCTAATCTACCCTTTGAATTTGAACCCTATTCTTGTTTTTCCTCAAAGCACAAATCCAAGCCTACTAATTTTTCCCCCCAAGTTAGGAGGTATGTCCACCTCAAGAATCCTAGAGGTCATACCAATCAGAGCTCTCCTTACCACATTCTGGATGATGGTAGTGATGACCCTTGTTCCTCTACTTATGACAGAATTCACACCACCATCATTAGCAACTTCATAAACATATTGGACAAGATCAACAAGACTCTCAAGTTGCTTCTCAAGAACCAAACCAAAGATGCTCCTACCATTGAAGATGTTATTGATGTTTAGGCTTGGGACTGTTGATCTCTCCTTCACTTCTGGTCGTTTGCTCCCCTATGGGGAATTGTTTTTAACAGCTCTGTGGTCTTCAATAGGTTTATTTTGCTAGCTCCCCTATGTGGGTATTTTGCTTTGGTCTCTCTGTAGGGTTCTCAAATAGTTAATACTTCTATGCAACCCCTACGTAGGTATTACTTGGCTTGTATATTTATGATTTTATTATTTGGTGGCCACTTAGCCTCCTCTATTGTTGTGTGGGCCTTTTTGCACTATTTTTTATTGGCCACTATGTAGGCCTGTTCTACTTCATGCTACTATATTAGCCATCAGCTTATGTATCTGGGTTTGGGGCCCATTTAAACACAGTAATTAAGCAAATTTACTTACCAAAAAAAGAACACCATTGAGTTAGAATCAGATGCAAAATCGGTCTAGCAGAAGCAAAGGCTAGTCAATCCAAATATTGTAATCCTAATGAAATAAGAACTCTTGAAATTACTTAATGCTAAAATAATATATCCCATTAAGAATTCCATCGAGGTGGAAAACCTGGTTCCAATTAAAAATAATAATGGAGACATTAGGCTCTATGTAGACTTTTGAAGCCTAAACAAAGTCTCTTTAAAATACCACCATCCCTTACCACAAATTTATCGAATACTACACACAAATAACAGAAGAGGAGATATTTTTCTACTAGATGACTTTTCTAGATTCAATCAAATTTAGGTTTGAGATGAAGATCAATATAAGACAGCCTTCACCACCAAATGGGGAACATTTTCCTATAAACAAATGCCATTTGGGTTGTTTGACATGGGAGCCACTTTTCAAAGGATAATGGATATGGCTTTTGGCAAGCTAGTTAATAGAGTGATCTTCATCTAACTAGATGTTATGACTGTATTTTCTCACAAAAAAATAATATCATATAGAGCACCTTATACAAGTCTTTGAGAAATATAGGGAGTTTGGGATATCATTCAATCCCAAGAAATTAGTGTTCACCATCTAAGAAGGAAGATTGCTAGAAAATTCAATTAACCAATCTCATGCAAATCAATTATGAAATCACACAAAAGGCATACAAGCATTCGATGCATGTGCTCAGTATCCCCCATCACCATTTTTCCTTTGAGTGGAAGGAATTTTAGAGTAATACTCAAGTAACACCACCATTAGGGAGGTAACTAGTGATGATAGGAATATGAGCTTTACCTATTGAGTTGTCTTTGTCATCATTTTCCTTCTCATATCTTGGTGGTCAGTCTTCCACTTATGAGAATAAATGTTCCTACAATCAAGTAATACAACACAGCATCATTTTCTCTTGACATAAATAAACATAATGTAAATATTTTTTTTGGTAAGTTAATGGAATTCATTAAAAAATGGTATTTGAAAGGTGCCCCAATGCCTTATTCATTAGAAAAACTGAGAACATAAAATAGGAAACAACAGAGGAAGAAAAAAGGAAACACTAGAGGAACAAAATACATTCAGCCAATAGAACCAAAAAGGACCTGAATCACCAAAATATGGAGCATTACAAAAAAGTGAAAGCTAAGACTAAGCTTTCATCAGCAAAAACAACAGACACGCTAGTTGGGAACATCAGTCTACATTGGTGATGCAACCATAATCTCCAGGCCAGTTTCCTTAACATCATCCTTTGGCATATCCGTTGGGGCTTCCTTGCAATATTCCTTGGCAATATCCACAACCTCCTCATCCTTGGCATTGGCTTTTATATCAGAAATTCCCCCAGTAGCAAAAGTAGCCTGAACATCCTCAAAAGAGTCACAAAAGAACAATAGGCTAAATGCTTTATGCTGCTTCTTAAGTTGTGTAATAGCTTTCCCAGTGTCAACATGAGAAGTTTCTAGGTGAATTATAGTAGCATAAGTGGCTTGGACAGCAAGCTTATGAAGGTATTTTCACAATGTCAAATAACACAATCCAAGAAAAATGGATAAGATATGATTAAATATGGTGCTGATATTTGCATTGGGATTCCAATAAGGAACGGTTGACGAGAAAAAATTGTAGACTAAATAAAAATGTGGTGGGTAGTGTGACATCACGTGGGTAAAAGAGTAATGCACAAAAATGTGAATAAGAATGTTAAATCTCATCATGATCACAAAGATTTTTGTCTGACCTGGCAATCGTAGCAACTTCTAGAGGAAGAGAGTCTGTTCACATCATCAAACCATGGTCATTCACCCTAATGTTAGCCAATATATAAGCAACAAATTTGGCTTCTCTTAAAGCATGTTGGATGATGGTTTCATTCTATTTAGAAAGTATCTGCTTAATTTCTTCGATCATGCTTCTTATCCTCCAACTAGTTGGCTTGGAGTTTTTTAAAAATTTGATTATGTTTAGAGAGTCTCCTTCCACAATAATATTCCTTGGAATATTTTTAATGAATTGGAGGCCTCTCCATAAAGCCTTGGCTTCAACCGAATTATTGGAAATAACACCCAACGGTTCAGAATAAGCAAAAATAGAATTACCAAGGTGATCATGAAGGATACCACCAGCACCAACACTGCCAAGGTTTCCTTTAGTAGCTCCATCAAAGTTAAGCTTGACCCATCCAACAGGAGGAGGATGCCACTTGATGTTGGTTCTTGAAGTTGAAGGGTTGACCGGTCTTGGATCTTCTAGGAAAATATGACAGGATTTGAGTAAATCATCCTCAAAGGACGGATAGGGAAAAGGATCGAGATGGGCTATGAGGATGTTATCTTTGGCACAAAGGATGATTTTTTTGACAACGAGGATGACATCCAATGCCTTTTTTTCAAATACTCTTCTATTGCATTCAAGCCATATTTGCCAAAGGTAATGATGTAAGCAAAATTTCCATAGTCCTTTAAGCACAGGATTCTTGAAAGGATTTGGCCACTGGAGGAACAGGTCAAAAATGGTAGGAGGACAGAACCAAAAAATGTGGAATTTAAGAAAAATATTGCTAAGCACAATTCTGGAAAAAGGACAAAACAAAAATAAGTGGGCAGTAGATTCCCAGGCAGAGAGGCAAAGGTAACATCTAGTATGATGTTGCATGCCCCTTTTGATTAGCTTATGTGTGGTTAATATACAGTCTTGAATGCATAGCTAAGAGAAGAAAGCAATTTTGAGAATAAGACACTTAGTCCAAACCAGCGTAAAAGGAATAAGAGTTTTAGTAATGTTAATTGAAAGAAGATAAGTTGATTTGACTAAAAATTAACCCGAATCATGGGTTCCCAAATAGGACAATCTATAGAATCTCTTGTGAGAATTCTAACAGAAGATAACTGAGCATGAAAACAAGAAATTTTAGCCTCTAGATCAGGAATAGATAGTCTTTTCCAACTCATGATACCATGAGAAGTAGAGATGAAATAAGCCACCAGAGGACCAAACAAATTTTTGGTGGGGTTGATTAACCTTTGAAGCATAGGAATCTGTATGTTAGGAAGGTCACCAAGCCACTTGTCTTCCCAAAATAAAATAGACTTTCCATTGCCTAGTTGCCATCTTAATTTTTTTTTTAAGTGAATGAGCCACACAAATAGACTTCCAAAAGGAAGAGTCTGCGGAAGGAACTTTACCATAAAGGAATTCAGAGACCTAAAGATATTTTCTTCTGATGATTTTTACCCACTCATAATTATCATTGGAAATGAGGTGCCAAGCTTATTTAGCAAGGAGAGCAAGATTGAAAATATGGATCCTTCTGAGCCCTAAACCTCCCTATTTTTTAGGTTTCCAAATATTATCCCAAGCCACAAGATGAAATCTATGCCTATTTTTAGTTCCTGACCAAATAAAATGTTTTTGAATTTTTTGTATTTTTTGATACACATTAACAGGAGCTTTGAACAATGATAGAAAATAAACAGGGATGTTTTGGAGGTAAGCCATAGTGAGATTTATTTTACCCGCTTGAGACAAAATATTTCCTCTCGAAGTAGAAAGCTTTTTTTGAAGTCTTTCAATGATATTATCCCATAGGCTTTCTTTAGCATTTCCAATGAAGAGAGGTAATCCCAAATAGGAAGAATGCAAATGAGATATGGAACATCCAAGGATATTGGCAATGATAGTTTGTCTTCTTATAGGAGTATGAAGAAAATATAATTTGCTTTTCTAAAAATTTACCCGTTGACTAGCAGCTTCTTCATACAAAAGGAGAATGCGCTTAATAATTTTGGCTTCATTGACAGAGGCAGAGGTAGACAATAGTGTGTCATCAACAAATTGTTGGTGATTGATAGGATTGCATTGAGAAGTGACATGAAGTCCTGAAATCATACCTGCATTTTTTGCTTCCAAAATTGATCTGCCTAAAGATTTTGCTACAATAATGAATAGAAGAGGAGATAACAGATCCCCTTGGCTTAAGCCTCTACTGCTTTGAAAATATCCTACAGGAGAACCATTGATGAGGATAGAAAACCACATTGAATAAATGCATCCTTTGATTAGAGATATCCAATCAGGATGAAAGCCAAACTTGTTCAAAATTGCTAGGAGGAAATCCCAATTGAGTCTATCATAGGCTTTGTTCATGTCTAATTTAAGAAGGAAAGTAGCTCTTTTGTTGAGGGATATAGAATGAATTGCTTCATGAACTAAAATAATGCCATCCAGGATAGATCTTCCTTTAACAGAGCTTCCTTGAAACTGATTTATAATTAAAGGCATTACCTCTCTTAGCTAGATAGCAATGGCTTTAGTTAAAATTTTATATATAACATTGCAAAGGCTAATCGGCCTGAATTCATTGAAATTACTTGCATTCAGATTTTTTGGTATGAGCACAATGAAGGTGGAATTGAAACCCCTAGGGATAACTTTAGAAGCTTGCATTTCTCTTATAGTGTCACAAACATCCTGACTCATCAGATCCCAAAAGGTTTTAAAGAATCTAGGAGGGAACCCATCAGGGCCAGGAGCTTTGTCAGGCTTAACTGAGAACAAGGCTTCTCTAATTTCCTCATTAGAAATAACTGCATTGAGTTTTATGTTGATTTCATCAGAAATGAGATGAGGAATGAATTGAAGAAAGAAATCCTTGGTAGCTTGAGAGTTTGGGCTATTTTCTTCTTGGAGTAATTGCATGAAATGAGCTATCCCTTCGGATCTTATTTCCTTAATATCATTTATTATCCTTCCATCTTGGCATTTGATTTCCTTGATCCTATTGTTTCTTTGGTGTCTCATGGTGGAAACATGGAAGAACTTTGTGTTGGAATCTCCTTGTTTGAGCCAAATATCCCGAGACTTCTGTCTCCAAAAGTTTTCCTCGCATTGTAGTATATTATGATATTGAGCTAATAAAGTCCTCTCTTCACTTCTCACATCCACAGAGCATTCTCCCCCTTCTTGAATTTCTTTCTCAATTATGGGTAGCCTATTTTTGACTTCCTGTTTATTTTGGAAGAGATTTCCAAAAATATCTCTATTCTATATTCTTAGATTTTCTTTTATTATTCTAATTTTCTGAGCCAAGATGAAAGAAGAGGATCCTTGGATATATTTTTGCCACCACTGATTAATCTTTTCTCTAAAATCAGGATGCAGCATCCACATGGCTTCAAACCTGAAAGGAGTTTTGTGGATTTTGGGATTATTTGTATCTAAAAGAATAAGACTATGTTCAGAGCTGATTTTGAGGATATATTGAAGATTTGCATTATCCCAAACAGCAACAGCTTCTTGAGAAAATAATACCCTGTCAATTTTAACTTGAATGAGTTGATAGCCACACCTTCGATTCAACCAAGTGAATTGATTGCCTTTCAGATTTACGTCCATCAGGTTGTGATCAGAAATGAATTCCTGGAAATCCTCCATAGTTTTGGAAAAATATCCAACTCCTTTATTTTCAAAATGAAAAATAGGAGTGTTGAAATCCCCAAAAAGGATCCATGGAATATTAGGAAAAGCACTTCTAGTAGAATATAAGGTATTCCACAATCAAGATCTCCCAAAAATAGAATTTGGAGCATAGATGCTTGTTAGAACCCAAGGTGAATTGTTATCTTTATCAAATAATAGGATACTCATCATTTCATCATTGGAAGAGATAAGTTTCCCTTCTAAAACATTTGGGTTCCATAAGCACAGAAGCCCTCCTAAAGCTCGTTTGGCATTACATACTATAAATTAACAATTTTTCCAAATGTGATTGCAAACAATTTTGTCGTGAGGCTCGCTGACTTTGGTTTCTTGGAGCAAAAGGATAGTAGGACTTATTTCTTTCCTTAATGATTTAGCTAACCTCTGTTTGGCTATACCATTAAGGCCTCTCACATTCCATGAGAGGATCTTCATTTGCAATATTTTTGAATTCGTTTGCCTCCGTTTCCTTGTGGTTGGGGAGGTTTGGCGCACTTTGAATATTCCTTATAAAGGTTGATGCCAAAGGAAAAAAAAGTTTTCTGGACCCCATTATCAATGTCTTCATTCACACCTTGCTTCCATTGCTCAGTGTTTGAAGGCCTACCACACTTATTTTTAGCACCACAATCAATGGGGGATTTTTTTGGCTTCTAGTAATTTTTGGGCTGAAGTTGTTGGTAGGGATTTTTTGAATCACAGGACTAGATGGTTCAAAAAAGGAGGAAGGAATGGAAACTTCATCCACAAGGGGCTGATCCTGATTGAAAGCAACCAAAAATGAAGGAATATCATTCGGTGATTTAGAGAGTGGTTTTGGCTAGGATTTAGGATGATCTGAAGATGGATTTGACTCAGAATTAATATTATTAACTTCATCAATTTCACCCACTTCATTAACAATATTTTTAGAGTCTAAATTGGCTAAAATGCGGAATTTATACAGAAGTGCAAAAAGACTAACCTCATTAAGAGCATCTGAAGAGGAGGCCTTTTTACCCTTGTCGATTGTAGACTTGCCAATTGGAGACTTGCCAGTTTTATCCTGGGATTTTTTATTCTTGATGGGTCTGAAGGTAATCCCTTTGGAAGGAGGAAATTTCATTTTGTTCTTTTTGAAGGGTGTCTGGAATTATTTTCCTTTACCAGAGAACTGAGTCTCCTAATTCAGCCCAGAATTTCCTTCTTGATTCTTGAACGAAGGGCACTAAGCATGAAGATGACCTTGAGTCTGACATTCAATACAAAAAGGAGGCTTATTCTTGTACTCAATAGCCTATTTTTGAGAAAAGGACCCATGCTCTAGCTCAACGAAGGTAGGAATAATTGAATAAAGGTTAGCATTAACATAGAAACAAGAAGCGTTCATTCTCATTCTGGAAATAGTAACCCTATCAATAATAAGATCTCCAATTGATGACAGGTTCCCTCCAAATATGCCAAGGAATATTTGGAAGCCTAACCCAAATGGGCATAAAATTGATTCTTTGGACATCAGGGTTAAAATTCAGAGTCCATTTCATTAAGAAAATGCTTTTGGACCCCAAAAACTATGGCCCTCTAGATAAGATGAGGTTAGCATCTTCCTAAGCATTGAGGTGAATGCCAAATAAGGCATTGGAGAGACTAAAAATTTCCAAGGAACCATAAAATTTCCATCTGGAAAAAGCCCAATGCCTAATAGTGTCTAAGTTGGGATTACCTCCAACCACTTTGCCCACAAGAGAAAAGGATTTATGAGCTAAAAATATTTTCGCAACACTCATAGGAATATTGACTCTATTCCCAAAAACTTCAAAAGTGGGGACGAAGGACCAAGAGAAGAAGAGGATTAGACTATAATATTAGCAAAAGAAGGCTTAGAGCCCAGGGGAATGTCATCACCCCAAAAGGAATTAACCTTGTTGGATGAAGAGTCAAGAAAGTGTTCCTTGGGAAGAAATTCTGAAGGAACAACCTCGAAAACTCTAAGGACAGCCTCAACGATAGGGGGGCAATATGGAGACTTCTCAATGACACTATTGTCACCAACGAAAGGAGGAAAGGAAGGAACTGCAACAACATCAGACTTAATAGGAGAAACAGAACCATCCTCAAAAGTAGTAGAGCAAGGAGGGATAGAACCATCCTTTGAATCATCCTTCTGCATTTTAAAATTTTGAAAAAAATCCTTCCTGCCTTTGGAAATTTGAAAAATAGAAGATCCACTAGAATAGTTGCAGCAATTAGCCATTTTTTTGCACATAATGCAAATATATTAAGCATTAAAACTAGCTATAATTACACAAATAACATCATAAAAGAGTCCTCCAAGCTGATATGTGACATACTCCCCCCTTAGATTAAACACAGTCCTCTGTGTTTTCCTACAATATCAATAACAATCAATAAAACATAGTTTTTGGCATAGTTTCCACTTTCATAAGTGGTCCATAGTTCAACCTGTATTATTACATAACATTTTCAAATAAATAAGAAAAGTGTCTTTGCATATCTTCCACTTTTTCCAAGTGGAATTCTTTTTAGAATATTGGTCCCACTGGACCTTACATTGATCAATATTACGCTTTCTCATATTCTTGGAACGAAATTCCAAGATCTTCACAGGTCTCACATCAAAGGTTGTTGGATCTAACATCTACAAATTAGAAACATCTAACACATGATCAATATCAGCAATATATGTCCTAAGTAGGGATACATGAAAAGTGTTATGGATCTTTGATAGGTTAGGTGGTAATTCAAGCTAATAGGCTACAAGACTTATATTCTCCATAATCTCAAATGGACCTACAAATCTAGGATCCAATTTGGTTGATTAATGACACTCTTTTTAGATTTTATCCTTAGAAACACTCTATCACCCATAGAGAATTCTCTAGGTGTTATTTTCAAATCTGCATAACTCTTCTATCTATCCATGGCTTCCTTGAGCCTTTGACGGATTAGTCCTAGCCGCTCTTCCATTATTTTGACCATTTTTGGTCCAATGACAACCCGATCCTCGATATTGATAATGGAGTCCTGCACCGTCTGCCATAAAAAGCTTTGAAAGGAGCCATCTTTAAGGAATAATGGTAGCTATTATTATAATAAAACTCAACCAGATACAAATAGTCTTCCCAATGAGACTTTTGGTCCATGCAATACATGCGTAACATATCTTCCAGAATTTGGTTAACCTTATCCTTTCATTTTAGGATGATATGCAAAACTGATATTCAATGTGGTGCCAATAGCATGATGGAGAGCCTTCCAAAACTCATAAGTAAACCTAGAATATCGGTCAAAGATAATCATCTTCAAAAATCATACAACCTAAAGATTTTTTTGCAAATTTATTAGCAATTACTACAGCATCATCTATAGTACATCCTGGTATGAAATGTGCAACCTTAGTGAGTTTATCTACTATAACAAAGATTGCATCATGATGATATTTTGTCTTTGGCAAACCGACAATAAAATCCATTGATATTACTTGCCATTTGTGAGTGGGTATAGCATGTGAAAACAATTTTCCTGTTGGATGTTGATGTTCAGCTTTCACCTTCTAACACTATAAACATCATGCCACAAAATCGATGATATATTTCTTCATGCCAGACCAATAAAATTTCTTCTTCATTTTTTCCCTCATCTTGGCTCCCCTAGGATGAGCAGAATAAGGAGATTTATGAGCTTCATGCATAATAAATCTCCTCAAATCACCCATTTTAGGTATGATTACTCAATCTCTAAAGAATAAAAGTCCATATTTAATGCTATAATCTTGATTTTCATTCAGGTTTTGCTCTATATTAACCCGAATTTCATTACATTTAGGATCCTAACATTGAATTTTTTTGAATAGCCCCATTAAATCGACATGACGACGATTCAATGCAACTATGTGCTTCCTCCTACTTAAGGCATCAACAATCTTATTTTCTTTCCCTTTGATATACTCTATACCAAAATCATATTCTGCTAAGAACTCTATCCACCTTCTTTGTCTAGCATTTAGTAATGGTTGAGTGAATATATACTTCAAACTCTGGTGATCGGTTCTTAACTCAAATTGTCTACCAACCAAATAATATCACCAGATTTTTAAGGCATGCACAACTGCAGCAAGTTCTAAATCATGAGTAGCATAATTAACTTCATGCTTTTTGAGTTTCCTAAACTCATATGCTACTACAAACCATATTGGGATAGGACTCCTCCTAACCCTTCCAAAGAGGCATCAGTGCAAACAAAATTTTTTCCTATGGAATCCAGAATCTTCAAAATAGGAGCTGAGGTAAGCTTTTGTTTAAGCAAATTAAATGTTGCTTCGCATTTTTCTGTCCACTTAAACTCTTTTCCTTTCTTCTAAAGGTTGGTTATCGGATAAGAAATTTTGGATTAATCTTTCACAAACCTCCTATAATAACCTGATAAACCCATGAAACTTCTTACTTTTGTCACATTGGTTGGAGGTGGCCAATTCAAAATAGCTTCTATTTTCTTTGTATCAACAACAATCCCATCTACTAATATGATAAGCCCCAAGTAATGCACTTGTGGAACATAAAATTCACACTTCAACAAATTCCCATAAATTTGATTCTTCCTTAAAATTTCTAGCACTATCCTCAAGTGCTTATCATGTTCTTCTCTATTACGAGAATAAATCAAAATGTCATCCAAAAATATCAACACAAACCGATCCAACTTATTTCTAAACACACTATTCATCAAATTCATGAAATCTGCTAGTGCATTGGTCAGACCAAATGGTAGGACTATGAACTCATAGTGTCCATACCTAGTCTTGAAAGTAGTTTTATGTGTGTCTTCTTCTCGGATTCTTAGTTGATGATATCCGGATTTTAGATCATTTTTTGTGAAAATGGAGGCATCCTTCAATTGATCAAACAAATCTTCTATTCTTGGAAATGGATATCTATTCTTGATAGTTGCTTTGTTCAACATTCTATAATCTATGCATAGCCTTAATGACCCATCATTCTTTTTCACAAATAAAATGGGTGCTCCCCAAGGTGATACACTTGGTTTAATCAACCCTTTTTCTAGCAACTCCTGAAGTTGCACCTTTAGTTCTTGTATCTCAATGGGGTTTATTTTATAAGAAGCTCTATGGATAGGCTCAGTACCTAGCATCAATTCTATGGTGAAATCAAATTCATATTTAGGTAGAAATCCAGGTATCACATCAACAAAAACATCATGAAATTCCTGCAATAGTGGAAATTTTCCAATAATTTCCTCCTTTGGATTTTCCTCCTTTTCCTTGATTTTAACTACATAAACCACACCTCCTTTTCTAATAGTTTTCTTCAGTTGCATTGTTGAAATTAGCATTGGCTGAAATTCTCTTGGTTCACTATACATCCTTTACCTTTCTTTGTCTTCGTTGGTAAACTCAATCCATATCTCCTAGAAATTTACCAAGGCTTCATGAGCCTTCAACCAATCTATTCCCAGGATGATGTCAAAAGCATGTAGGGGTGCTACATACAAATGCCACCTAATAAATCCATTGGGTGAGGTAATTTATGTTGATGAAAAATAATGATTAACATGATAAGTTTATCTTGATCCATACTCAACCTTCCACCCTTATGCCAAAGACCCTGGATTTTCTGGCATATCCCTTACTAGGTTACTGGAAATAAAGCTATCGATATCCCCACTATCAATTAAAATGCTAACTTCCTTATCAAAAAGTTTACCATTTAGTAGTAGAGGTATAGCTTGTCCATCCAAGTTTTGTGTTGTTGTTCCTACATAGATCCTGTGATTAGGCCTGTCAGAGCTAGTGCTTGCACATTGTGGATAGTTAATGGTAAAATGTACACCTTCACACTTTAAGCACTTTAACCTTGAGTTTGAATCTCCTTCTTGAACTTGCTTTCCTGTATCGACTTATTGGAGCAGAATTGGTTGCTTAGGAGCCTGGAAATCCCTATTGTTGTTGTTGGAGTAATTGTTATTCCTGTGGTGAAATTTCTTCTTGAAATTAATTTTACCACCATTGTTGTGCTTCTCAAATTTTGGATTTCCTTTGTTCTTATGGTTTTGTCCATTATCCCAATTTCTTTTTTTCTAAAACTTTTATCCCTTGTTTGACCATTTTATGGAACTATTGTGAGTTTCATTAGTAGTCTGAGTAGACTCTATCCTTTGAGCCATATCATAAGCTTCTTGCATAGTGTTGAGTGGTATTTTCACCCAGTTGTGAAAACACACTCTCCGATAGGATTTGTGTTCTAAATCCTCTCTTGCAAAGAAATTTAATAAATAATTTCTCCAAGGTTTCGCTATGTTAGCATTTTACATCTGTGTATTAATAACCTCAAATAAAGATATTCAATAAAAATTCTTGGAACACCTTAGTGGTTGCAAGTAACTGAAAACAAGGGGCAATGTTGGTTTATTTCACTGTGAAACTTTAATGATTGTTTGCTGAACCCGAATAAAGCAAATGTGATTTGATCTTCGTATGACCACGCTGTAACTTCAAAATGAAATTTATGAAATGTCATAAAACATAACCCTTCCAATGAAATTGAAATTTTATGAAGGGAATATCATCATCTGCTCATGAATGAAAAACAAAACTGAAAAATGAAATTCTGGCCCTAAAATGGAAATATTCTATTTTCAGATTTTGGAATTTTTTTTTTTTTTTCTATTTTAATGCCTGTAAATGAAAATAAAGTGCAGAAAAAAATGAAAATAAAATGTGAAAGAAAAAAAAAAAAAAAAAACTAAAAATTCCAAAATCTGAAAATAGAATATTTCCATTTCAGGGCCAGAATTTCATTTTTCAGTTTTGTTTTTCATTCATGAGCAGATGATGATATTCCCTTCATAAAATTTCAATTTCATTGGAGGGGTTATGTTTTATGACATTTCATAAATTTCCATTTTGAAGTTACAGCATGGTCATACGAAGATCAAATCACATTTGCTTTATTTGGGTTCAACGAACAATCATTAAAGTTTCACAGTAAAATAAACCAACATTGCCCCTTGTTTTCAGTTACTTGCAACCACTAAGGTGTTCCAAGCATTTTTATTGAATATCTTTATTTGAGATTATTAATACACAAATGTAAAATGCTAACATAGCGGAGACCTTGGAGAAATTGTTTATTAAATTTCTTTGCAAGAGAGGATTTAGAACCCAAATCCTATCGGAGAGTGTGTTTTCACAATCGGGTGAAAATACCACTCAACATATTGGCGCTAGAAGGAGGGTTGGATGGGTTTATTTTAGTGAGATTTAAAATTTTTGTATATTTCATGCCCTACTGATTGTTATCTTTAGTCTTCTAACACCACTCAACAGATTGGCGCTAGAAGGAGGG
Source organism: Wollemia nobilis (assembly GCA_028583015.1). Taxonomy (NCBI): domain Eukaryota; kingdom Viridiplantae; phylum Streptophyta; class Pinopsida; order Araucariales; family Araucariaceae; genus Wollemia; species Wollemia nobilis. The sequence continues at coordinate 5,368,922 of JAQPPZ010001870.1, forward strand.
CATGAAAAGGTTTATTTTATTATGATTTTAGATGCTACAGGTTTATAATTGTTTAAGAGCTTTACATTGCTAAATATTTCAAGTCCATTTTATTAGCATCTTCGGCCTCCTCTAACACCACTCAACAAATTGGCATTAAAAGGAGGGCCTGAACTGGTTTATTTCATGGTGATTTAAGTGCTATAGGGATTTAAATTTTGAATATTTCATGCCCTGTTAATTGTTATCTTTACTCCTCTAACACTCTGCAGACTGTTAAAAGGAGGGCCTGAATTGGTTTACTTTTTCTATTTATGTTAAACAATTCAGGTATGTTGTATATCATTCTAACGCTTTTTGATTGTTCATACAGAAATAATGTGATTTGATTTAATTTTGAAAATTTTGGTTTTGACTAACAAAGTGTTGTTTCATGCAATTACTTTTCATTTGATTTTAATGAATACATCTCTTAGTTGATGCTAACTTGATTTTTTATACATTGCAGGTTGAATATTCAACAGATTTGGTTCTAAAGTTATATTCTGAGTTCACTAATGGCAACATTTGAGGAGCAAATTGTATCCCTAAGAGCTGAAATAATGTCTCTAAGAGAAAGAATGGTATCTATAATGGAGGATCATTATAAGGGTTTGTCTATACCTGTGGTACCCTATCAAATTCCTAAAATGTTATTGGATTTTTTACGGTGTTTTAATCAAGAGGTGCCACTAGGATACTTGCAAAAACTGCATGTCTACAAGAATACATTATGTCAATTCCAGGTTTTCTATGAGGAGGTGGCTTGTAAGTTATTTGCATACATTTTGGATGATAAACCATTCTTTTGGTATAGCCAACTACCCATGGAGGTTAGGACTTCTTGGATACAACTAGAAGCAGCCTATCTTTATCATTTTGGTAATCAGGTTGACTTAGAAATCCTGAAAAATCAGTTTACCTCCATATGTAAGGAGCCTAATGAATCCTTGAGTCAATTCAATGGAAGATTTCATGAGTTGCACTCCCAAATGTGGGAAAATTTTAACACATTAGAAGAGGAAGCCATGGAAGTATACCCAGGAGCCATACACCCCACACTTGCTTCACTCATTGAGGAAAAACTGAGTGGTTTGTCTCTAGAGAAAATCCATGAGATCTTAGAAGAGATAGAACGACAAGGTCTTGAAGAAGAAAAGGCACAACATGTTCACATGAGAGATTGTCCTTCTAAATATCTTGATGCCAACCTACACCAACCATCAAATATAGCACCCTCCACTCCAATGATATCTAAGGTAAATGATCAAGGGGATGAATTTGAATATCCAAATTTTACAACCACCTTAGATGTAGTCCACGAGGAGGTGCAAATTGCTAAGCCAACATCCGCTAGTGAGGATTATGCAGAAATGATCTCATTCATAGAGATACACGATTATCCGGATGAAGGGGTTCTAAATTCAACAATGTTTGATATATGTGATAGGATGGAACCCACCATAGAATTGAATGAAGTGGTTGAAAGTGAAATGGAAAGAAAATCAATAAATAAATTTGAAGATATGATAGAATTTCACCACTTGTTCTTGGAAGATACTATTGATGAGATGTGTAAAATTAACAATCAAGAAATTCTTCACCCTCCAAATTATGATAAAATTGAATCATGGGTTACTAATTTGGACGATGATAGCCTTACAAATTTGAATTCAAGAAATGACCCACTTTTGGAAATAATTGAACCATCTAAGGAAGGTGAAGATGAATTTGATGAGAAACACATTGATGAATTGGAAGATGTTGAAGAAGTAGTTGAACGTCACCACTTGATTTTGGAAGATGATTATTATGATGCTTGGAAGAAGTGGGAAGACTACACTCACTCCAAAACTACTAATGAAACTTGTGTGCCAATTGATATACAGGACAACATAATTGCCTACTCAAAGGAAGATATTACAACTCCTGTACAATTTGAGGATGTTTTGGAAGAGGGTTTCAAGTCTCATCAAATTTTGAAAGATTATAATGATTCTATTGCCAAGGACAAAGAAGAAAAGGAATTTATGAATGAATCAAAAGATCATGCCACAAACATCATGGAATTTCATTCCATGGATCTGGATGACGATTTTTACAATGGTTGGGGGAGATATGATGATGCATTCTTTTCTCACATCCCTATAGATGAAACCCATATTTCACTTGATATGCAAGATATTGAAACTTCTACCTCACATGAAGAGATACCATGGATAGTGAACAAAGAATTGGAACCAAATGACAAAGAGATTGATCAATTGGAAGCAACTCAAATGAAGGATCATCAAGATGAGTCATGGGACATACACTTTGACCAAAAACATTTGAGGGTTGAAAAGGATGGGCATGTTTTCAATTGGGTGCCCAATTTTGGTATGTTTGATGAACAAGTAATCAATGAAGAATATGAAGACCATGAGGTAAAAGAGGGAATTACAAATCCCCATCAAATTTTGGTAAATAAAAATGTTCAAAAGTTAGAATCTAACCTTTTGTGTTCAAACATCCAAGATTTAGGTGAAAATTTGCATGACCATGTTTTGAATTTGAATGATGCTTATGGTGAAATGTCGTTAAAGGTGAATGAAAAACAAGGTATGATTTCTAATCACACCTTTGATAACATTGTTTTAATGAATGAAAAAGAAGTTGATGCACTTGAATTGTTAAATCAAATTCATCAACAATTACTAATTGAATCTAGGGTAAAAACTTTTAATGATCCTAATTTAGTAAATATCCTAGATGCTTGCAAATCTGTTACACAAATTTGATTGGCCTACAAATTTGGAAAATGATTTGGCTTTAAAATTTTTAGAAATAGGCTCCTACTTACAATATCTCATATTTGGAAAAAGAAAGCCTAATTCTAAATCAAGCATGGAATTATGAAATTTGCATTTTAAAGAATAGACATGATAAAATTGAATACCAATCATTGTCTAATCAATTTAATTTGAATCTCACCTATGAGAATACTAATGGAACTAAATCTAATTGGTGGGGTGAGAGAGGAAAGTTGAAGTGGGTTGCATTGTTTGGTCTAATCTTGTTTTTGTTGGATTCCCACAACATTTGGCATGCATATCATGTTATATTTTTGTTGAAATGTTCTAATCATGTTTGGGATCCAGGAAAGTGATAATCCAAGCTTTGCATCATCTTGTATTATATTGTACATTTGTATATAGATTTTGGTTTTTGGTTTTGGGTTTGTGTTTTCAAGTTTCATTTTGGGATTGCTATTTGGATTAGGATTTAAGTTGTGTGTTTGATTTCATTTGACATGTTTAGTTTGTTTTTATAATAAAAAAAAAAAAAAAAAATTTGAGATGTCAACTTATGCCTAAGATCAAGAGAGTATGAAACATTGGAATTGTGTTGTAGAAAGCTCCACAAGTAACACAAACATTTAAATAATATCGTTTGAATCTTGTGATGCATGAAGTTGTCAGTTTTGCACATTATGGTAAAGTAGATGATATATTCCATCCACATTTCAAAAGAAGCAATGCATTCATATCTCATGTCACATTCCACATTGCATATACATGTCATCTCAAGTTACATTTTCATTTCATGTGCAATCATTGAGAAGGTGTCGAATCCTCTTAGGGTTATTCTATAACATAAATAAGAAAGGATCCTAAGGTTGGGAACTGCTGCCCAAACTATCTTGAACCAAGCACATTCCATGCACATTAAAAAGAATCTTGAGCAAAATGGTCAAAACCATACTTGGAAGAAAAGGTGAGGTGAAAAGAATATTTCATGTCTGTCCTATCATGCAACATAATCCTTAAAACAATGGTTTTTACCACTCCCATAAAGCTTAAAACCTAAAACCAGAGTAGTAAGGATAGGATTAAATCCTCATCGAACTTAGGTTGAGGATCCAATTCCCCAAAGCTCTGATTTGACCCACATGGAGTAGTAAGGATAGGGCATAATTCTCATCTCGCCTAGGTTGAGAATCCGATTCCCCAAAGCTTCCATTTTTCCCACTTAATCATAAAGCTTGGATTGGAAGGATAGTACTACATGTCCTCTGCAAAGGATGGGTAGTCATCCCAAAGGTCCAAGTAATAAAATTAACTAATATTTCCCATTTTGTCTTAATCTTGGATTGGAAGGATCGTACTACATGTCCCTAGCAAGGATGGGTAGTCATCCCCAAGGTCCAAGAAGTAAAAAATTAATATTTCCCATTTCATCTCAATATTGGATTGGAAGGATCGTACTACATGTCCCTAGCAAGGATGGGTAGTCATCCCAAAGGTCCAAGAAAAAAAAAAAAGAGAAGAGAATGAATGAAGCCAAATCATGGATTATGGGGTTAAGTATGCTCATGCGTGGCAACATGTCTTGTCTAAAAGCAAGACCACTCATTGCTCATATGGATAGACTAGCCTGACCATTTCATCCATAACTAGGTTAAATCATTTTGTTCAAGATGAGGTAATGAACTCCAAATCAAGAATAGTAAGGATAGGGTTAAATTCCCATCTCGCTTAGGTTGGGAATCCTATTCCCCAAAGTTCTGATTTCACTTACACTTGCACATGGGTTCAAGATGGTAGTGACACATAACCAACTTTGGGATCTAATAAATTAATTCAGTATACATATATTTATTTGGCCTTAAGAGGGTTTGACAGTTTTGATATGTTTGTTCATGATATTAGAAGGTTTGAGCCTTTGCAAAGCAGGTTGTTATATCTTTAGCATCTTCATCATGCATCAAATCCTACACAAATCATTCATAGCCTTGCATACAAATCATAAGTGAAACTGACAATGGAATGTTGATCAAGTTTAAGCGATAGGGAATGAAAACACATTGCACACACCGAGCTGATACTTAATGATTCTGATGTTTCATGTATTTCTGATCTATCGGTATTTGTTTATCCTTTATGTGCTGACGCTTGTATCTAAGCTTGTATATTTCAAGTTGGGTTCTCACCAAAATGCTCAGGAGCATTTGACAACAGAGTCGCCATTTGTTGTGGCTGATCCACAACACACCCCAAAATTGGGGACCCACCTTTTTTGCATGCTTTCAAAGAAGACCGCAGTGGCCCAGATGCTAAAAAAATCAAAGGAAGAGCAAAATATAGCAAGAAAAAGAAAGTGTCGCGATATCGCGACATGTTGCTCCGTCGCGACCAAAAATGAAAAGTTGTCGATATCGCGACATGTTGCTCCGTCGCGGCCAAAAATGAAAAGTTGTCGCGATATCGCGACATGTTGCTCCGTCGCGGCCGAAAATGAAAAGTTGTCGCGATATCGCGACATGTTGCTCCGTCGCACCGAAAATGAAAAGTTGTCACGATTATCGCGACATGTTGCTCCGTCGGGCGAGAAATGAAAAGTTGTCGCGATTATCGCGACATGTCGGCCTGCTCGTCCCAAGAAAGGTGTCATGATTTTGTGACATGTCACGTTTTCGTGGCTAAGAGCAGCAGAATGCATCATGAAGAGAAAATGTCACGATATCGTGACGTGTTGTGAAATCGCAGGTCATAGAAGAGAGAGAAAGACAGAATGGAAAATTGTCGCGAAATCGCGACATGTCACAAAATCATGGTCAAACCAATCAAACAGGGCAAGGCACTAAAGTTGTCGCGATATCGCGACATGTCGCATTTTTGCGACCTGAAGCAGCAAGACATGCCAAATGAAAAGATGTCACGATTTCACGACAGAAAGCAGCCAAGTGGTACAAAGATGAAAAGCATCACGATTTCACGACAGGAAGCAGCCAAGGGGTACGAAGATGAAAAGCGTCACGATTTCGCGACAAAAAGCAGCAAGATGGTGCAAAAGAAAAATGTGTCATGATTTTGTGACAGAAAGCAGCGAGAGCAGTCCAAAAGAGAAAAGCGTCGCGATTTCGTGATAGAAAGTAGCAAGATGGTACAGAATGAAAAAGTGTCATGATTTCGCGACATGTCGTGTTTTCATGGCTGAGTGCAACAAAACACAGCGAAGGAGAAAAACGTCACGATTTCGCGACAAGTTGCATCTGCATGCGGTCGCTGACATAAAAATGTCATGATATCGCGACATGTATCATTTTCGCGATGCATGATGACAAACAAGGCTGCTGATAGAAAAATGTCGCGATATCATGACATGTCTCATTTTCGTGATATAGGTAGAAGAGCAAAGCTGCATACATAAAAACGTCGCGATATCGTGACATGCTATTTTTGGTCACGATTTACAGGGGGCCATTACGGAACATGCAAAAAAGCATGGAACACGTGGCATAAAGGTGTAAGGGCTACAGAGGCGTTACAGTTCACAGAGAATATCAAGCGTCTCGATGTCGAACATAAAGTCAAAGACAACGAAGAGGCAGGGAAGGTGAAACGATGCAATCTGGGAGATGAAACGAAGCGTCATAGAGCGAAGCAGAGAGCATTGCCAGAAAGTATAAAAGCATAAGCATAGATTGGTACAAGGGTCGAAAAACCACTACGGGCAGAGTTGCAGAGCCAAAGGCAATAAGCCATTCTGGGCCTACTTTTGTGGTGTTTTTCTTCCACTTTGTCTGGATATTTCCTTTACATTGGACTGGGTAGGAAATTGTTGTAAGCAGAGTTGCAATGTTGAAGGCTAGAGGGCCATTCTGGGCCTGCTTTGAGGCTATTTTCTTCCATAGACTGGGTTTGGGAAACCAGAGATTCTATTGTTGTATAATGACCAATTTTTAATACAGAAAATTCAGAGAGTTGCACCTCATTGGCAAGAAAGAAGGAGTTATTTTCTGCATGCAGGATTGAATGTTTATCTTTCCCCTTTTTAGATTTCTAGGCTTATAGGTGAAGTTTAATGCAAGTTCTCTTGGTTGCTTCATGCGAATGTCTAAATCTGAAAATTACAGTTTAAACCCCAGAAACCAGCACCTAACTTACCTGGATTGTGCGTGTTTTATAGGTTCAATAGGTTAGGTTGTATGCGTGAAAACCTCATTAGCTTCGGTTTTGTCAAAATAGGATAGCATCATACTGAATGCACTTTTTATTTTTCTTTCACATTTTATTTTCATTTTTTTTTGCACTTTATTTTCATTTACAGGCATTAAAATAAAAAAATAAAAAAACTAAAAATTCCAAAATCTGAAAATAGAAAATTTCCATTTCAAGGCCAGAATTTCATTTTTAGTTTTGTTTTTCATTCATGAGCCGATGATGACATTCCCTTCATGAAAATTCCAATTTCATTGAAGGAGTTATGTTTTATGGCATTTCATCAATTTCCACTTTGAAGTTACAGCATGGTCATATAGGGACCAAATCACATTTGCTTTATTCGGGTTCAAAGAACAATCATTAAAGTTTCACAGTAAAATAAACCAACATTGCCCCTTGTTTTCAGTTACTTGCAACCACTAAGGTGTTCCAAGCATTTTAATTGAATATCTTTATTTGAGATTATTAATACACAGATGTAAAATGCTAACATAGCGGAGACCTTGGAGAAATTGTTTATTAAATTTCTTTGCAAGAGAGGATTTAGAACCCAAATCCTATCGGAGAGTGTGTTTTCACAATCGGGTGAAAATACCACTCAACACATGGTTTTATGAACATGCACGGTTACCTTATCTCTGATCCAAGGCTTCATTCCTAGGATAAATTTGAGTATTTTCATCTCATTATTATGATTATAGGATGACACATATTTAAGGATTCTTAAAAATTGTTCATAGTATTCCTCCACAGATTTTTATCCTTGTTGAAATGTGAAGAATTCCTTGTATTTATTCAAATAGAATTGCTTTGTAAGGAATCTAACCTTTAAAACTTCCACAAAAACTACCCACTTTAACTTTTTAGGTGAGATCCTATTTTCATCCTTATAAGCATTCCACCAGTCAATTCCTATTTCTCCCAGATGAGAGAGCAAATGTCATTTTAGTTATAAAGGAGTAGTTTATTATGGATAAATGAAGTTCAAGTTCATCTAACCATGACTCAGCTACATTTTCTCCTCCTTTTCCCATGAACTTAGTCATTTTAATATAATTGATGTCATTGCCCAATTCTTTCTTCATGGGGGTCCTATTTTCATGCTCTTCGGGATATTCATCCTCTCTAATCTCAAAATTTGGATTTTCCATCTCATGATTATTGTTGTGGTGATGTTGTGAATTTATAGATTGTAAAATCTGAGTAATTTGATCTTGCATAATGGAAACAGTGGCAGTAAGGTTTTCCATATCCTTATTTGAATTCCCAAAACTTTCTCCTATTTGTTTGGCTTCAAGACTATCGGGACTAGCTTGTTGCAAGCTTCCTTTCTTCTTACTTCTTAAGCTTGTCGCCATGTTTTCCTGGAGTAAAAATTTGTGTTAATTCTCACTGATTTTCATAGTTTAAATTCTAGACAACTAGATTTCATCACAATTTCCCATGTAATCTATTACTATTAGGCCTATTCTCTATTTTAGTCCACTAACTCTGGTTGTTGTTCATACACACTTGAGAATAAGAAGTAAGTCAAGATACATAGATGTCGAGTAATTTCCCAAAATATTCTAATGTACACTGCTTAAAACCCATAGGAGGTTTCACTTAGCTCTTCCACTTTCAAATGATTGCGGATCTATTCATGGGGGATAGGAACTCAAACATAGGTAATCTCAAGTACTGACCTTTTCCTTACCCAATGTGCATTATTTAGAGTTATGGAACTTATGTTTCAAGTTTTTTTTCATACCCAAATATTTTTCTAAACTAGATCTAACTAGAATCTATCAGTTAGCCTGGGCTTTGATACCAACTGTAACAACCATATTTGTTACCACTCATCTACTACAATTTTTTTTAACCTATAATAACCTTTGTTCACCTTTAAATGAGCCAAGAGCATAATAATGATCTAAGATGAGAGTATCCCAAATGAATGGTAAGTGACCTGAGCAACACAATATTAATTCCAAGTCACATTAGAGTAGAAGCACCAACTTCTACAATTTGTTCAAGTCACTTATGAATAGGAGCACCAACCCCTACCATTTCATCATACCATCATCAAATGGTTATGAGGATAATACAATGGTTATGTCCTTCATGAGGACATCTCAATGGTTATATCATTAATTTGAAAGTTTCACCCAATGGAATTCATCCCCTCCTCTCCATACTATCCATGAAGATGAGTATTAAGGAGAGAGCCATTAATCTTGTTATTTCTCGTGAAAACTTACGAGTGGCTTGGAATATTGTCTTAAGAACCATTATAGAATTTACTCATTTACTAGGTGTGATGGTGTTGGTGTTTGTATGTCATAACTAATTACAAGAGGTGATTAGTTACTTCTAGCTATCTTAGATGGATAGTTTAGATATGGTTTTGTCAAAAAAAAAAATTAAGTGAAAAACCCCTTGCAGGGCCACCTTGGTCTGAGAGACCACAAACAAGGGGTCCTACAGCATCAAAGTCACTCGGGAGTCGTACCAGACCCTGCCCGCACCAACATTATCAATTGGATTTTGGATACCCAATTCAGGTTTTTGGTAGGATGGATATTTGAACATGGGACCTCCCTTGGAGGATTGCCCTCTCCTCTCCAACTCACCTACGACACCTTGGTGGTTTTGTCACATATTAATGTGGAGGTTATCCATGAATTTCATTTGATACTATTATAACCCATGAGAGAGAATTTAAATACATCCATCTAATCTACTAAAGCAACATAAATCTCAATGCCATACATTTGACAATGTGCATTATCCAAAGTTATTCCATTTCTTGCTTATATTCCAATCATATGTCACCTCACACTTTATTAAATGGGAATACTATAATATGAATACTTTATTTGTAATTACAAATTTTATAATCAAATACATCATTACAAATCATAGCTAATTTTACATAAATTATATTAGCCTTGCATAATTACATTGGAAATATCTCAATACATGCTTATACATTATGAACAATGCAATAGTCTTCAAAATGTATTATCTTGTTCCTCTCTAAAATGTCTTGAATTCTTCATAATTGGAAGAGATGATAGTGAAGGTATCAGGACAACTCGGATGAAAAGTATGTCAAATGCATTACAAGCAAGTCATGCTTACCCAATTTAAATGCCATCATGCATCAAGTATTTTCCAAATGTATATCACATACAAGAAAATCACCAAGCATGGAGTTGAAATTCATTCATATTATATATATATTCACAATAGGGATCAATTCATAATCCCGTTATTTAACCATTTGGATTATCACCAAACATAGGAATATTCCCATACCTCTTCCCAAGGAATGGACACCAGTCCATCCTTTCCAAATCTTGAAGATAGTTTTCCAAACTTCTAGTGGTTTTCATTCAATTACAAAAATTCATATGTTGCAATAGATATTTTTAGTTGATCATAAATTTTTTTACTCAAATGATCTAAAGATCTAATTCAAATAACCATTTTTATTGGGTTTCTTTACTATACAAAATCATTCAAATCTATGAAGTCTAACTAATATTTTCACAACAAGAATTATATAATTTACTTTAACTTCAAGGACAATATTTATTGGAATATATTGAGTCATTTAAATCCAATCCAAACTCACATAAAACATGTCATAAGTAGTACCATTTTATCTTTACAAAGTATAAGAAAGCCAATATAATTTTATTTCTACATAAAATTATTGAACTCCAATGTAGAATTGAGAAGATAATATTTACAAATAACTTATATGATTCATTATAAGATATAATGGCAATTATCTAAATAAATAGTTAATAAAGCCATTTAAATTCATACGAGTATCACTCAAAAGGGGATTATAACTACTATTTAACCTAACCTCATAAATTAACACAACTGAGGTTTTATCATGTCACAACCTAATTTTTCAAGATAGAATAACTCATACACACTACCATTCACTATTATGGTCAAACCCATTGTTATGACTGAATGGACATCGAGCATATATGACAGGAAACAAGAGTAAAAGAAATTATAGCTAAGGGTGCTATGGACAGTCGATGTACACATGGTGGCTACATGTGTAGGGTTTGGTCGAATATTTCTATCCAACGAAGTAGATAGACATGGTTACTCTAATATGTGGTTAACCATCAAAGGCAGTCTTTGGTGTTGAATACCAGTTTCCAACTACATGGGAGAATATTGCCTATACCGATTTCATATTAGATGGTATTGTGGAAAAACTATGCAGACAAAGAGAGCTTCTTAGTATACATATTCAAGGTACATGTGAAGGACCCTAAGACTCAACTCATCGTAAATGAGATCGATTCATTGACTAGATTCGAATTTTGATTTTGATGGACCTGACCAGTAATTTCACCAATGATGGATGCTCTTCAATTGATCCCTGAGTAGGCAATGGATACTCTGATCCTTCCATATAATCCAATTAAAGGAAAATATCGAGGCCATACATTCTAAATTACCTCACTATTTTGACTATGTATGATTGTCTACAAAATCCTCACATGTGAAATCTGAGAGTTATCATGAGCATTCTATCTGCATCAGATAGGTCATGTGTATCATCGATAGAATAACCAAGAACATGACTATGGCTTTGGATATGTTTTGTGAACATTTACGACAACAATGTAGTTTCTGATACACAATGTTAGTCTATCACGATTTGAGCGGGTATCAATTTTAATACTCCCTAATTTCCAAAAGGGTATTGGCTTATACATTGGATATGGATGACGTCCTTCAAGTTAGAATTAGGAAATTTTGATGTGAGTCCAATTTAGAATTTTCAATCATAGGTGATCACGGCTTTCTAAATCATTAGAATGCAAGCTAACAATTCTATCTACAAGAGTCCTTAATGTATCCACTAAAACTAACACACCACTAAACGTCCTAACATTCATAGAGATATTGGGAGATAGCCATGAAAAACATGCATCATAATACATGTGTACTCGTGGTGAGGTTAATTGGTTCCTTTGGGAAATCAATGGAGGCCACGAACCTAATGTCCAAAAATTGTTTTGCTATCCTAGTTTGTAAGAACAAGGATATCATTCAAGAATATAAAGTGGCACCAAATTAATTTATGTCATTCAATATAAATATTAGATTACACATGCTAGCATACAAATATGAAAGATATGGAAGAGCAAAATAATCAAGCATACGTAAAGAAAGAGGAAACTTCCACACCTAGACCTTTCGTAAACCCCAACACCTAATTTTTCTTGAATGTTCTCCTTATGTCCACCCCTTCTAGCATCTACTCCAACATAACATAACATAATATAGCATACCCGCTTTTTCTCAACCTCCATGGATATTTATAGCACTTTTCTCTCCCAACAAGAAGATGCTACTAAATATTTTAATTATCTTCTTTTTCTCACCCCATGTGAAGGCTTCTAAAGTATATATTATTTTAATGGAAAGGAAATCCATAGAGATAAGGCAAGGGTAGGTTATTTGTCTTGTGTCCCCCACTCCTAGGGCACTACCACTATTGTGAGCATGGGTGATAAGGGTTGAGACTATTAGAGATAAGAGAAGAATCTCACCCACCATTTCAACCATCCCAAAGTAGCCATGTGTAGGAAAGATTGATTATTTAAATCTACAAGGTAGTCTTTTCATGTTTTGGTCCAATAAAAATTGAACAAGTTCATAAAAGAACAAACCACCTAATCTCCTTTCAAAAATAAGGTCGACTAAATAAAATAAGGATGCTTAACAAAAGAAGTTTTTTACTTTAAAAATTGCTCAAATTAAGATTTCACAAAATCATAATAAATTGCATGATATTATTTTCAATATTTTCTAGAGTAATTTGTAAAATGTAAAACATGATTTAGTGTGCATTTTCAAAGTAAAATTCAATTAACCAATCTCATGCAAATCAATTGTGAAATCACACAAAAGGCATACAAGCATTTGATGCATGTGCTCAATATCCCCCATCACCATTTTTCCTTTGAGTGGTAGGAATTTTAGAGTAATACTCAAGTAACACCGCCATCAGGGAGGTAACTTGTGATGATAGAAATATGAGCTTTACATGTTGAGTTGTATTTGTCATCATTTCCCTTATCATATCTTGGTGGTCAGTCTTCCACCTATGATAATAAATGTTCCTGCAATCAAGTAATACAACGCAGCATCATTTTATCTTGATAGAAACAAACATAATGCAAATATATTAAGCATTAAAACCAGCTATCATTACATAAATAACATCATAAAAGAGTCCTCCAAGGTGAGATGTAATAGCAACTCATCATAATAGTGTAGGCGTGCTTGTGTCTTTAAACCTTGTTTGCACTATAATATGCCCCATGTGGTACTAAATCCATCATATAGTGAAATGTAAAATTGGTTTAGGAGTGTGCTCTACTAGTCAACGATAGTCAAACAAGTGTTTGCAACATTCCAGGTGTTCATAATCCACCAGCAAGCACTAATCAATCGATGCAACCATGTGAATAGCCAACATGACCACCAACTGGTGGTCACAATTAAATTAGCACATCTTCATGCTTTTAAAATTATCACGACCCATAACAGGGCCGATGTGGGACTAAACAAATCCCACCAATTTTAAAACTTGTTGCTTTGACGTCTGTCAAAAATTAGGTGACATCGTCAAAAATTTAATTTTGCACTGAAAAGCTAAAAATGCACCCAAAAATAGGTTGATTTCATCGAGAAATTATATTTTCTACCAAAATTTTATTGTGATGGTCGAAAAACATCAAAACCCTACCTAAAAGTTGATTTCTCTCTATTGAAAAACTATGTCAACACCAAAAATTGGAGAATCATTTTGAAATTGTATTAAACGATCGAGAATCGTACTTTCCATATCAAAACTTTTAATGCACATCATGAATCACAACATCACCAAATTTTTTACTACCGCACCAAAAAAATGAACATCCTCACTAAAAATTTGCAAATCACTTCGTGTTCACCTTGTATTTATCACCAAGATTTGCCCCCATGTCATGTTGTGATTGGGTAGAGGTTAGGGTTTTTAATCTCGCATGCGATTGAGTAATTAAAACCTTAGGGGGGAAATTTTAATTTTTGTTCTTGTTTTTCTTCGCCTACGTCCATTCGCGCTGCATCGATCGGCCTACAATGATCAAATATGAGCTTATTTGTGAGGTTTTCTTCTACAATTTTTTATAAGGGAGAGGAGCTCCCCATGTGGCGGGTTTTTGTATCCTATGGAAACTGATCCGCTATCATCCGTGATGCTTTATCTCCTATTATGTTTGAGCTGGATGGCTATTATAGAAGGGAAGGATGCAGAAGAGGAAATAAGGAGGAAGGGGATGGGGTGGAGGGAATAAAAGGAGGGATAAGTGGGGATTGTATGGAGGTGGGCAAGGGTTGCCTGATCCTCTACCGATCGATAGACAACTGGTCAGTGGAATGGTCAATCATCCAAAATATTCGATCGATTAGGGAGGAGGGAGGAAAAATAATAAGCACAAGATCCAAAAAGCCTCTTTATGGAGCCTATTATTTCCTCCAATCATGAACAGTCCTTCAAAACATACTTGAACAATTATTTTCTTCACAGTTTAGGTGTTCCCTCGGCAAGGAGTACCAATGGCTCCTTTTTGGCCACAAATGACCTCAAATTTGGTGCCATTTGAACTTCAAATATGTAACATATAATCATCCATTCTTCTCTCTATTCTTCAAAGCAAACATATTCTTCTTACCTTTCTTAGGGTAAGTTTGTTTACCCTTTTGTCTCTATTAGGGGTATTTGGTGTAGGGGTAATTTCCACCCTCTACCACCTCATGAACTTCATAAAATTGGATGTTACGACTGGATTCAAGCCAATTTCTCACAACACCTACTGAGGATCTGGTGCACTAGCTGCTAAACAAAACTAGTCACCTAGCAATAAATTTGGTACTTTGTCTCCCTTCTTGCACAACCTATCCTTCGGCTTTGATTACCATTGATATAAAAATTCTAAACGTGAAGCTAATTATTCATTATTTGCAATAGAATATATAATGCATACAAAGGAATCACATGGTTATAGTGGTTGTAACAATTTTCCATGCAAGGCCAACCAATTGTAACTAAAATATATGTAGGGATAACCACTTTCCAAACATGGATGCAAAAAAACCCCTAACCACTAGATGACAAAACATATCTCTAATAGTCTAACTATGCATCCTAACAAATAACAAACACATATCCAATGTGGGCATACTATGCCTCACGTAAATACAAATGCAAGAAATAAGAAATATCCAACGTAGGCAAACTATGCCACACATAATACAATATAATAAAATAACTTAGGTTATAAATAAACCTAAGGTAACATAGTATCCTCAACATGGTACATCCTTATGTGAGGAATTTTATCCTTCAAGGAGAATTGGGTGATAAAATAGTTAAATGGATTACTAAAATACAAGAGTATGATGTAGAGATTCACCCCACCAAGTTAGTTAGAGGGAGGGTACTATGCCAAGAACTTATAGATAAAGAAGATTCAAAACCAATAGTAGCTTGTCAGGCAACACCTACAGAGAATAGTGATAGTTTTTTGGAAGGATCAGATTAGGTAGACCAGTTGACAGCCTACTTTCAAACATGAGTATGTCCCCAAGTCCTCAATCCTTCATAAAGGAGAATATTTAGACTGTAAGATTTGAATTATGTATTGCTTCCTAAAGGATTATACAAGAAGAACCTATATGGAGTATTTCTAAGATTCTTGGGAGATAATTAAAAGCAAAGAGTCATTGAATAATTTCATGGAGGCCTATTAGAAGGTCATTTTTCATGAAGAGTAACTACTATGAAAATAATAAGGGCAGGATACTACTGGCCCACTATATTTGCAAATGCTTTCAAAGCAACTAGGTCATTTGATAAGTGCCAAATATATGTGGTAAGGACCAAGAATGAAATATTTCCACTCAAACCAATCCAAGTGGAAGATCCCTTCCATCAATAGAAACTCAATTTTATGGGGTAATTAACCCAAATTCCTCACCAGGTCATAAATACATTTTGACTACTATTGATTACTTTACTAGATGGGTTGAGGCTATCCCAACCAAGAGTTCAGACCAAGAAGTAGTGATTGAATTCATTGAAAGTATGATCACAAGATTTGGACTTCCAGAAGCACTAGTAAGTGGCAATGGCCCAGCTTTCATAGGTGTAAAATATATTGAATTTGCAAGCATGTTATAAATATAAATAATTCTTCTAACTATTACCCTTAGGGGAATGGATTGGTGGAATCCACCAACAAAAACCTTCTTAGAATTTTGAAAAGGGCACTAGAAGATAACAAAAGGAGTTGGCATTTGGTACTACATCAATTTTTATGGGCAGATAGGATCACTGTCAAGAGGTCCATCAAGACATACCTTATGCATTAGTCTATGGTAAGGAGGTTAATTTACCTACTCATATTGAGATACCAGCCTTAAAATGTGCCATCCAAGATCAAGAGCTAGATCAAAATCCACTAGAAATCAACTTGATGCACCTTCTACAGTCAGAATAACAGAGGACTCTAGCATATGAGAACTTCCAAAAATACTCCATGAATACAAAAGAGTGGTTTGATAAGAAATCAAATTTAGGAAGTTTAATGAAGGAGATTTAGTGTTAAGGTGGAATGTAGAAAATTCCAAACCAGGCAACCACCAAAAATTTGATTCCTTCTGGGAAGTACCATTCAAGATCACTGAGGTAAAGGAGAATAATACCTTTTAGCTTCAAGATGAAGAGAGGAACATACAACCCAATTTTATCAATGGGTATCATCTCAAACTATATTTTAGATAAAGAATCCCTTCTTTTGTAATATATGTACATATTTTGTATTATATTTACTTTGTTGTATTCCAAAAAATAAAAAAAATGGGAGAAAAGTGTTATTTTTTGCTTTCAATTGAAACTATGTTATATTCCACATGGAGGTAATGCAATGGAAATTTCCACAATCAAAAGAGTCAAACTAGCCCCAATGGAAACACGAGGGGTGAAATTTTGAGCCTAGTGGAATTTCCAAAGGCAGTGAACCTTCTTGCAGCCTACGAGATGAGTGTAGTGTTAAAATTCATGATAAACTTGGTCAAAGTTGCCATAGAAAAAATCAGAGGAGCAAAATTTTGAGCCCAACAAAATTTTCAGTTATAGTAGACCTCCCGCTAGCCCACGAAACAAGTGCAATGTTAAAATTATGTGGTCAACTTAGTCAAATTTGCCATCACGAAAATCCAATCAGTGTATTTTGAAGCCCAGTGAAATTTTCCAAAGAAAGCAGGCCTTCTAATGGTACCTGGTATAAGAGCAGTTTCAAAATCCATGATCAACTTGGTCAAAGTTACCATCATAGAATTCCAACGAGCAAATTTTTAAAGAACACCCAAAAGGAATATTCAGCTCCAATGAGCCAAATTTTGGATATCGAAGCATGGTTTTGAAACTCGTTGAGTGCTAAATTCCACTATAAAAAAGGAGTAAATGTGCCTTGTAAAGTGTGCCAATGAGTTTTTTGATGTCATGTGCTACGAATTTCATCCGATCAATGATATAGATTTCATTGACAAGCCATGCTTCGCAACATTTTATTTTCTCATTTGAATTCATGGGAGGTAACTACTCATTAATCCTCATTAATGGTAGATGGGTATATGAGCATCTATTTAAATTATAAAATTCAAAGAATAATCATTTTGAAAAAATTTGGCTAAAATACCAAAGCATTATTGAGTAATCTTGTTGTAAATTCATGAGATAGTTCTTAGAGAAGAATTTGAAATGGCTTCCACTATTGCAAGGCAAACCGGTCAACAAAGCAGTATTGAGAAGCCAAATTATACTAACAAAATGGTAATGGTTTTAGATACAAAGGTGATGTACATCACCAAATATTGGCTCAGGGGCGGATATGAGGTCAAGTTTTTCAAGTGTGAGCCTCTCCTAGATCAAGGTATTGGTGCCATTTACTCTTTGTTGTCCTATTATGTTTGTGATATTTTTCATCCTTACCTAGAGTTAATTTTGGCCATAGCCAAGTTTTATGACCCCTCAACTAGATCAGTAAGGATGAACTAGGGTAGAGTCTTATTTCACATAACCGAGCAATCTTGTCGATACTTTTTTTTAATGGGATAGCAACCCCCTATGGCTCCTAAATATTTTGACATAGATAAGTAAGCTAAGTACTATACCCTCAACAATCATAGTCAGGTTGCTAGCCATTTTAGGGCCTACGTGTATGGTCAATTCAAAACAATAAAATTTAGGGAAAGCCTACCAACAACCCCAATTCCTAGTGATCAATTCATGCATCCAGAGTTGTTCTCCATGTTAGAGGTGGTAGCTAGTTTAGAATATAACTTGCATGTGAGGGATTGGCAGTTAGCCACTGCATATTTCATTTCCAACACCAAGATGTATGTGATACCAACAAGGGATAGTGATAATGTTCCAATTTACTTTAACTAGCCTATGTTTCTTGCTAAATGGATGCATGAGCAGCTGGTGGCCATGAAAACAGAAGCAAAAAATCCATCATTCAAGCATTGTTCCAATTTAGTTTGGATGTTCCTCAGTGCTACTCGGAATGATAACCCCTAGGTATTAGTGGTGGATAAATATGTAGAAGGGTACCTCTTACCAGTTTACTACTAGACTAGGGTTCTGAGTAGATCAGAATCATATTACACCTTCAACATGGAATTCATGGTGCCAGCTTTGCAAATCATGTATGGAAACTATTCTAGACTAGTTCCAAAAATTTAGAAAAATTTGAGGGTCAAGGGAGCTAAGGAAGGGTATTGGTATGTTTTAATAGAGGGGACAATCATTAGGATGTATGGTTTCATAGAGAAGACATTCTTATTACCCCACTATGTCACCCATCACTTATTTGCACTAGAATATTATAGGCAGGTAGACTATATAAATTGCAAATTTGGCTCTGGGCATAAAAGAAAGGTGACAATCACTTACGCTTTCAAGGAAGGTGACATTACTATATGGGACGGGACAATATGAGTAAATTAATGCAACCCTCAAAATGTTATATCTTTGTCATCTTCCTCATTTTGGGGGATATGACTTGGATGATTTATTTGTAGAAAGGATAAAAGAGTTGCATGGAGATAAAGTGACTAAATTTGTAAAATCAAATCACCCGCAAATAGAGAAGCATAAAAACAACAGAGAGTAGTCCCCCCTCCAATTGAACGTAAACACCATGGAAATGCTTCCACATTGGAGATATTTTTATGAGCATGTGTAAGATTATGATCTACCTAGAAAGCCTCATCAGCTTGGTGATTCCATAATCAAATAGAAGTAAGAGACTTATAAATGGTCATAGGGTAAAATCTTGGAATGGTGGAATATGAGGGTAGAAAGAAATTCAATGAAATCCAAATACCCAAATCGATGGATATCAAGTTTGAGGAAAGGTATGACAAATACTTTGCAAGTTGGAAGGCCAAGGAGAAGAAGAGCTTAGCATTGATCTTGGGAAAAGCATAAACAAGCAAAGCTAGAAAGAGCAAGGCTAAAAGTAAGAAATCTAAAACCTCCAAGAAGGAACAAGAATCAACACCCCCAGCCTCTGCTCCTACATCTCCTCAACAGAAGGAGAACATTGAAATAGTTGCATCAACTTCAAAGGAGACTGGTATTGTAGAGGTCACCCCAAGAAGAAGGGGTTTTGAACATAAATCTACAAAAGCAAATACCCATTTAAATGTTGAAAAAATAAAAATAAAGATAAAGTTATAGACCTCACTACTACAACCCCTTCCAAAACTGTAGAGGTTCCTGTTACAAAAGTTACAGTATCACTTCCTCAACAACAACCAGAAGAAACCATTATATTCAAGAGGAAGGTAGAGGGTGCAATGTGGAAAATAGACAAGGTAGTCACTAAGAAACAAAAGGTGGATGAAGTAGAAGTAGTGGCACAAAGTCCTATTACAATAGGGGAGAAGAAGAGTCAGCAATAAGGGTAATAGAGCATCGATGACATTTTTAAAAGGTATACTTTAGTAGGATTAGGTATGTTTTATAATACCTCTCCTCCTATTTTTCCTCCTTATTCCCCACAAAGATCTACATCCCCTTCTAAAGTACAAAATGTGGAAAAGATACCATTCCCTCCACACAGTTCTCCACAACCATCACCACCTCATCCACCCCATCTTCTTACCAAAGTCCATCTCCATATCATATAGTTTAAAGCCCAAAATCATTATCTCCCCCTTGTTCACCATAAGTCCCAGTATCATCATCACCTCCAACTTCCACTCATTCACCCTCTACCTCATCATTCCCCATATCAATGGTTGGAATATCACTACCATTAACTCCCCCATCACTTGCAGCTACCAATATTATTTCAACTGCCACCTCCACTGTGGATACAAAATCCATCATCATATCCACCATTCCCCTCCCATACATTATGGTCTCCTTTTTTCCTATAAATATCACTCCATCCACTCCCATGGATAATCCCACACTGGCATCCTTGAAAAATATCAAGAGTACTTCATTGAGAGCACAAAGCTTCTAGAGAAAAAAAATTGGCTCATTCATCTAAGGGAGCTATCTGTGTGATGAAATTAGTAATGGTTGACCCTATGTTCATACAAAGGATAAAATTTAAGATGACCCCCTTAGTGGACAAACCATAAGAACATATGATAGTGGAGGATTATCAATTAAAAGAGAAGACTAAATACATCTCTCAAATGGTCATGGAAGATGAATTTGTCACAACCAATGTGGGGTTGGAAACCATGTTTTCAAAACTAACATCTACAAGGAGCAACATGCCAATATGGAAGAAAAGGTCACCATAATGGAAGCCACCATAAATGATCTAAAGAAGGAGTGAAAGGCATTGGAGAATGAAGCTAAAAATTGGTAAAATAGGTTTGAAAAGATGATCAACTATAAAGAGCAAGTGCAGTAGCTACAGGAGCAAAATCAAGGATATGTAAAGCAAATACAGGCTTTGCAACAATAGCTCCAAATTCAAAAGACTAGAGTTATAAGGTTCTAAGGATAAGGTGAAATAGGTCCAAAAAGAGATTCTATCATAGATCCTAGAGAAATATTTTGAGATCTAGTCCATCCTTGATTACATGGATGAGGTCAGTCATGTTCTCCAAAAAACCAAGGAGTATCTCGAAAATATCACCAAGAAAATACAACCAATAGCCCCTCAAGCGAGCAGACTTCTCAATCTATCTGAATCCAGGTTTAAACAGCTAACCAATATGATTTCCAACAAAGAATGGGATACCTAAATAATCACAGCCATGATTATCCTTAAGAAGAGCATATTGCTCCAAAAGGGATGGTTGTTGATCAACAAAATTGATGACAAGCTCCAAAATATTGTATATATGAATGAATAAATAATGCAATATGGCTTCCAAGGACTCTAGGATGAAAAACATTGGATGCTATCTGAAGAAGATATCTAAAGTAGCATAAATTAAATTATGTAATATGAGTTAGAGGTGGATGCATGGTAGGATCCGATCGACCAAGACAAAGTAACCCAGTTAATAAAGGAGCTAACCAGACTAAGAGATCTGATGGGATATTTAGCAGACTGGAAGACTTGAGTCTCATATGATAAAATAGTTGAACTACGTTACATTCATTGGAAATTTTTGGATATAAGGAGCCCCTCAATCATCTTAGAAAAAATCCATGAGCACTTTGGACCATGTCACTCATATCCTAAAGGAGGATGTTTAGGAAAATGTTACATACCTAAAATAATATAGCGTCGGCTATATTATGAAGCATTACATTTAATCATTATTTATCCAAGTGTAGAGTAAATAAATTATCATCTCTTATTATTATTTTTTATACTTCATTTACGATCTTCGCATATTTGCCTTTATGACGAGGGTGTGCCCACCTTAAGTGGCGAACCATTTACTTCATTATTGCTTTAATTTCTATTATCCATTCCGTTGTGTTTGTATTGGTTTCTAGATATCTACATTGAGTTTCTGAGCATTGGTGGATTATTATTGAAAGGAACGTTTGTTCCTTTCCAAGTGGTATCAGGATTCAGCGATCTGAAAGGGAGCGTGGGAATTGTGCCGTATTGGGTCCTGCTTCGAATTATCCAGAAGGGAAGGTGGTGGAGTACATCTTCTATGAGTGAAACCAACGCCCAAGAAGCACACGGTGTCTCCGTTAATACCAACGCGACGTCTCCATTGAATACCAACGGATCACGGGTTGCAAGTGTTGAACGGTAGGCAGAAGAACCTACGGCAATTTTGAGGAAGACAACACGTCGCAGGGGTCATTTGGCAGGCTAGAACACCACTCTCTGTGGGTAGAAAACACCTACAAAATCTCAGCGATACATGACGGGTGTGACCCAGCATACCAATCATGATTACATGTAGAGAAATCCAAACTCAGACGTAATTAGCAGAATGCACTGCCAGCCAATCAACGAACATGAAAATAAATATTTCACGTTATAACATAAGGTACAAATTATTTTTTATTAAATTCTCTGGGCAATTATCCCACATTCGTAGGGGATTTACTTCATTGTGCTTTATAAGCCACAACGAGCGCATAGTACTTTGTGGCTTGGTGCCACATGAGCTTCCTCCTACGCATAGCCAAATCCTCCCACGTGTCCTTGCATTGTCTTGTCCTAACCTTGTCATGTCGTGTCTGGTGTTAAGTTCCTTCAGCGTCGTGTCGCATCTGGTGTCATAAGTTCCTTCAGCATCGTGTCCTGTCTATGTGTCACATCATCACATCGCATCTAGTGTCGTAAGTTCCTTCAGCGTCGTGTCCTGTCTACGTGTCGCATCTGGTGTCATGTGGTGTCCCTCGTGTCGCGTCGTGTCTTGGTCTAGTCGCTGTCATGTCTTAGCAATTGTCCAAACTTGCTCAAGTTGTCCAAGTCGTCAAGAACTTGTCAAGAAATTGTAAACTTGCTAAAGTTGTCCAAAGTCATCAAGAACTTGTCAAGAAGTTGTCAAAATTGTTGAAAGCTATCCAACATTGTCAAAATTGCTGAAAGTTGTCAAAAGTGGCTGTTAAGGAGGTGAGCCAACAAAATTCAAATCCGCGTCACAGTTGGAGCGACAGTTGAAGCAGAACACAAATTTTTTTGCCAAATTGGGAGTAGCAAAGAGGCAATCTGGATAATTACGGGAATCGCTATCATAGACACCGATATAACCAAGATCAGGATAGGGATATGGGTTATCACCAACCGAGAGGCCCTAATAATTTTCCATGCATTGATATGCCCACTTTTGAGGGTCATGATCCTCGTGGTTGGATAGCCAAAATGGAAGGCATTCTTGAATTATACCAAATTAAGGATTTTGATAAAGTTCCTTTCGCTGCATCAAAATTAGGCACTGAGGCTTACCAATGGTTCATATGGCTTAAATGTGAGAAAGGAGCTACTATTTGCTAGAATAATTTCACTGCCTATTTTTTAGAAATATTTGATGAAGGAGCTACATCATCATACACAGTAATATTGTTATCTCTTAAACAAGAAAGATCAGTTAGTGAGTTCATCTTCCAATTCACCAGTTTACTACCATATGCATTACACCTCAGTCTAGACACAGTGGTAGGAGCTTTTCACAATGGTTTGAAATAAAATATTAAGGTGGAGGTGGACATTCAAAATCCAACCTTGTTGAACAATTGCATAAGACTAGCCAAGCTAGCTGAGAAGAGAATTCAGTTGTATACACAGCATGAAACTTATAGTCATCCTTCGTATGGCAACAACTCTTTTTGCAAAAATGATCAACCATCAAGATACTTCTGCTATAAATGTCGCAATCACCATCCCAGAGAACAAGCATGTGCACAAAAACAAAACTTTCATATTGAATGCGCTCAATATGAAGGAGAAGAGGAAGAAGCATACCACTAGGAAGAACCTATTCAAGAATAACTATCGATTGTTCTAGAAGAAAAGGAAGAGGATACAATGGCTATTTCCGTGCATGCCCTCATGGGGTTAACAACCCACCATACAATCAAGGTACTGGGATTTCTCCGCCTAAAAAAGGTTCTAGTAGCCAATGGGGTGAACACTCAATGTGTTGGGAGAACATCTCAAGTCTCCATTAAAATGGGAACTTATACCTGGTTTGGATCTCTTTTCGTAATGAATTTAGGAAACTCTGATGTTATTTTGGGAGTTGAATGGTTGGAAACACTAGACACGGTCAGCTTCAATTTCAAAAAATTATTTGTGGAATGGAAGGAAAACGGATGGGTCATTCGCTTACAAGGTATTACTACTCCCCCATCACAGATGGTGAGCTCTCATAGTATGGAGAAAACATTAAAAAAGGTTGGATACGGATTCATAGCTCAAATTAATTGTTTGGAAAAGCAATCTTGAGCAATTTTGGGTATTTCTGCTCCAGATTTACGGGACATAGTAGCACATTACAAAGAGGTCTTCCAAGAACCAAAGGGACTACCTCCCCAAATATCCCATGACCATGCCAGATAGTGTCTCAAGAAGGTGATCGGCCAAAAAGTGAAATCTCAGTCAGAATTACCAATACTAGATGTAGAAGGGCATATATATCTCCAGCCAGAAGCAATTCTACAAAGTAGAACATGCATATGGAGCTCTCGTCACATCCAAGAATTTCTCATCAAATGGTAGGGCCTACCAGATGAAGAGGCTACATGGGAACCCGAAAGGATTTTCCAGACATTTCCAGCTTTGAGGACAAAGCTTTCCGAGGAGGGGAGTCATGTTACATACCTAAAATAATATAGCGTCGGCTATATTATGAAGCATTACATTTAATCATTATTTATCCAAGTGTAGAGTAAATAAATTATCATCTCTTATTATCATTTTTTATACTTCATTTGTGATCTTCGCATATTTGCCTTTACGGCGAGGGTGTGCCCACCTTAAGTGGTGAACCATTTACTTCATTATTGCTTTAATTGCTATTATCCATTCCACTGTGTTTGTATTGGTTTCTAGATATCTACATTGAGTTTCTGAGCATTGGTGGATTATTATTGAAAGAGAACGTTTGTTCCTTTCTAGAAAATAAGGTTGAGGAAGATGATAAACAAGAAAAGAAAGAGGGCACACATGAAGAGACTCAAGAGGAGGAACAAGAATGTGAGGAAAATGAAGAGGAGGTGCACCCTAAAGAGAGTAATCAAGACAAAGAGGAATCTAAGGAAGAGATACATCAAGAAGAAAATGATGTGGAAAATAACTATAGATGAAGAGAAAGTAGAGGACACTGTAGATGTCCAAGACAGCCAAGAGCAAGACCAGTAATGAAGGCATGAGAGCACCAAAATTTTATGTAAAATAGCTAAAATTTTGAATGTTATAGCTGGTAGAATAGTCGTAGAGATATTTTTGTAAGCATTTTTGAGTCTAACAATGTTAGAAAACAACAAAAGAAGCATGGGTATGTCAAAGCATGCAAGAGCTATGAGGCAGAATAGCATCTTTTTGACCAAGTCTAGAAAGGGTATATTATCATGCAATGCTAGAGTAGATCAATAGTTGCTTCTAGCATGGCCTCCATATGAACCTTTACTCTTTGAGTCCCCCTCCAATGGCTTAAAAGAGTAATTTTCACAAGGAATTTGTTCCTTGAAGCATCTTTTGCAACCATTTGGATTGGATTTCACCACCCCAAGAGAAGGCTACTTGCAAAATCGAAGCTTGGAAGATTGGCCTGAAGAAGAGAGTAGCCCCTTGCAGAGATGTCTACATTTTATCTCTTGTATGGTCTCCTTGTGAAAAATTATGCTCTGAGAAAACTTCACAAAATTCTAAGAGTATGACTATCGCAATGAGGTTATTTAGTGAAGCGTAATATGGTGGATTTTTGTCATCCATTCCATGGCCATCATGCAATCTCACTAATTCATTTTTTTTACTCTAGTGCCCAAAGGATAAGGACCTAAGTTCGTAAGCCTTGCTAGCAAATCTCCCCAAGAGGTTCCAGAATATAATCCCAAAATTGGCCACATACTTAGCAAATTTTGAAAATTTTGGCTGAGTTTTGGAAGGACCTCGAAGATAGTGTTAAAATCCACTAGAAGGAGAACTCTAGTTTGGTGTTAATTTCCTCCAAAAAGAGTTTGCAGTGTTAAATTTCATCGAAGCATAAAAATCCATGATCAACACAATCAAATAGACCTTAGCATAATTTGAAGGAGTGGAATGGAATAAATAAGAAGCGATGTAGTACTTAGTAATTTTTGGAAAATTTGGCTAAGTGTTGAAAGGACCTATAAAACAATGTTAAAATCCATCGATAGCAATGAAAGTACAAATTCTGCAATCAAAATGGTCAAATGATTCCTAGAGAAATTAGGAGGAGTGGATTTTTACAAAGAAAGATAACTCGAGGAAAATTTTCTCTCTACACCAAGTGGGGTCCTATGTTTTTTCTGCATGGCCATGACACAGCAAAATTTTGTGGTCAACATGGTCAAACCTACTCCAACAGAAATTAGAGGAGCGGATTTTTGTAAGGAGGCAACTCGTAGTGAAATTCTTCAAAGGAAAAATCTCTAAGCCTTCATTTCAT
Organism: Wollemia nobilis; assembly: GCA_028583015.1. Taxonomy (NCBI): domain Eukaryota; kingdom Viridiplantae; phylum Streptophyta; class Pinopsida; order Araucariales; family Araucariaceae; genus Wollemia; species Wollemia nobilis. Next base: position 5,395,588 of record JAQPPZ010001870.1, read on the forward strand.
GATAAACATGGTCAGAATTCAAGGAGGAAAATTTAGAGGAGTGGATTCTTACACTAAAGGAGATACAGTGAATACTGAGAGAAAAAATTTTGGAAAGCAGATTTTGAAACCAAAATATATGTGATGGTACAAATTCCCAATGTGCCAAGTCATCCTTCATCTCATTCATTCGAAGGTAGATCAAATGTGGGTGATGAGTTTCAACCTAAGTTAAAAGGAAGAAGATTCCACACTGTTGAAATAAGTCTCAGTCCATGCAACCACTGAATGTGAGCAAAAAGAACTAGGGGAGACCAAACATCGTGAAAAGCAAGATCTTCCTATGTTTTTAGTTATAGATATATGATGGGGAATCCTAGTCAAGAATAGGGAATAGATCAAATCAAATTACAACTAGTGTGGCAGTTGGATTCTATGAAAGGCCAAGCAACTTGCAAAGATCAGAGTTGTAGAGTTTCATGGAGTGAAGCTCCTTTCTTTCTTCTTGTAAGCAAATAAGAGGCCACCACCTCAGCACCATGTTGATCTAGCATGGAAATCCTTGTAATGTTCTTATTTCTTCTACATTCATTGTAAAATCTATATAAAGAGGTTGAACCCTCAATTTGAGAGGTTGACTCTGAAGTGTTTTCCTGTTCTACTCTTGTAATTTTTTGGGAAATTAATAGAATGATCATTACTTGGATGTTTGCCTTAGGCTTGTGTCTTCATCTATTTTTGAGTTTATTCTGTGATTATTTTTTGCTACTGCTATTATGGTTAGTCAATTATGTTTATATTGGATTGCTAGCTTAGGGTAAATTGGAATACTTCATGCTTAAACAAATTTTGTAGAGAGCTTCTTTTTTTGTTAATATGGATGTTGATCTAATTCTGTTATTTGGATTATTAGCATTTTAGATGTTTGAAATAGTTCTCTAAGTGCTTTATTATTCTTGAATTGTGAATATTATAAGTTTTGAATGTTTTTAGTCTTAAGTATGGCATACTGGAAATGTGATTTGCCAAAGGGTTCTTTGTAGTTATCAATGTTAGCTCTATCTATCCATTATTCATTTAATTGTTCTCTAAGTCTTATCCCATCTCTATCCCTAATCTTACAACTTAAATTGAGCTTAACTGAGTCAACACATAATTAGTTGACAAGGTATACCAACCTACTCTAGAGGTTGGATTGAAGTAATATTTGATTCATCCAATATCGAGGTTTGAGTTGTGATTAGTCTGTGTGTGCATTCTAGAATGTCATAGATTCATAGTCATAGTTCAATATTTCTTTGATGTCAATTCAGACCCAAACAGGTCCTACCATTCTTTGTTGAAATTTATGGATTAAAAATAATGGAAATTTTAAAAATAGATCTCAAAATCATGCCCAAGTTTGGAATTATATTATTGCCTCTCTTGTAGAATGTTTATAGATATGGTGATCATCATGGGAAGTCTTTAGGGTAGAAAAATGTACTAGCCTATTGGTTATAGGATTTGAATATAAATTGAAGGGTCATCTATGTCAATGATGTTAACACAAGGGATCTACTTTGTTATATGGTGAAATAAAAATATTGAGAAAATGGCTTTATCAATATTAATTGGAATGTTGGTCCCAAAGGGAATCCAAAAAAGCTAGTGGAGGAAGTGTTTTTCAAAATGATGAAGGTAACATTATCCTCACCTACTAAGAATAATATGGAACTTCAACTAACAACTATGTAGAGGCTAGGGTACTTCTTAAAATGATTAAAATTATGATTGAAAAGGATGGAAATATATTTTAATTGAGGTGGATTTATAAATTACTACTAATGTTGTCAACAAAAAATAGATGTGGGGACTGGATTCAAAGTAACAATATTGTGAATATTCATCAACTACGACTTGAGATAGTCTCTTGGAAATGTGAGAAAAACTATAGAGAATAAAATTGGATAATATATGATTTAGTCAATTGTGGTATTGATATTAGTCTTGGAAAAAATCAAATTTTAGAAGGCAATTAGCCAAGTGAGCTTTTATCTCTTAATGAAATGATATCAAGGAGATTATTGAGTAAACATAACAATTAAGAAAGATGATGTATATATTTTATAAAATATATACATTGGGGAATATCTATCAAAAGGAGAGTTTCCAAAGGAGATGTTGGTAATAGAAAAATAAAATGTTCTAATGAAATCTATACAATATCAGACCCGATGAGACCTTGCAAAGATGCATGATGAAGCAGGAATTTTATATGGCATTAAAGGAAGTACATGAAGGGATAGCCAAAGGGCACATGGGGCTAGATGCAGTAGCAAGAAAAGTTTTATTAGTTACTATATATTAGACTTGTGTTATGAGAATAATTGGTTGTAGATTATAAGATGAAGACAAATTGATTAGTTGCAAGTCGTAGTTGATAAGTGTAGACAATGTAAGATGATGTTAATAAATGTTGTTGAGAAGAGTTGTCATCTTGTTGGAGTAATTCACCATCTAGGAGAGTTTCCATCTGAATCCATGTAGTCATGCTACCATATGGGTGCCATCAATCTAACTTGACTAGTAGTATCATTTAGAGGCTGTTGTTTAGAGGGTGTCATCATGCCATCATTAAAACTTGACTGCCAGTGTTGTCTAGAGGATGTCATATAGCTAGTGCTATCTATAGGATATTGTTTGGAGGGATATTGTCTAAATTATGTCATTTGGAAGTGTCTTCATGTTGACTAAAATCCAATTCTAACCTACCATCATGTGTATATTATTATCTAAGATGATTATGAATTATCCCAAAGTTGCTAACTACAAACATGTTGGCTCTTAACTTTTGTAACTATATCACTATTAGGAAACCTTACTGTTGTGCAACAATTAGTGTCATTTCCTAATCAAAGTATGGGGTATCTATTTTTTTGATATTACATTTAGCACATATGAAGATTCATGAGGTGGACGATAGATACTTTGTTGCATGGAAGTATGAGAACTATGTAAGAGTTTTAGAACAACCTATTAGAATAAGCATAAGAATTTCCAATTGTGGATTGTAGTCAAGGGAAAAACTTAAACAACCTGAGGTTGAGAATGTTTGAAATTCTTAAGAGGATAATAGACCCAATAATGATAGCAAAAGGTGGCATATGTTGTTCTTAACAATAGAAGATGAGATGCAATATGAGTTGCATCAAACAAAAAAATAAAACATTCATGTAAGTCAAGACACCAATGTAGAGTGTGCATAGAGAGTTTATGAGTAGATATAAACATGATAAAATAGGGTGGAGTTTATCAAGGGGTGCAAAGGATAGGAGTCAGGAACCAGAGCAACCACACATAATTTATTAGTTATATCCAACAATTGTATATTTGTGAAGGAGGTCGTGAAGTGAAGGTAGATGAGAGTTTAGTCAAAGGTCATTTGAGGGCAACATAGAAGGTGAATAAGCACCAAGATTCAATGCAATATTAATGGGAGACCTACAAAGGATAAAAGCACAAAGAGAAGTATTATATGATTAATCATTGAATATGGATAAATCAAGAGGAGGAAACCAACCACTAATGACAAATATTATAAATTAGGCAAGGAAGCAAAAATGATCACCTTTTATAGGAGAAGGAAAGGAAGACCCTATTCAACATATTGGAACATGTACAACAATATGGAAGGCTAATTAATTAAGGGACCTTGATGCATGGCTACAACTATTTTTAGCAACATTGCAAGGGATCACAATTGATTGACATGTGAAACGAGAAGCAAAAATATCTTTCATGACATCAGAATATTTAGTGGATGAATTTAAGAAGGATTTTAAACCTTTGAGGGATGACACAAATATTATAATAGAAATATACTCCACTAAATATAAAAATGACAAGGAAAAAAGTCCTATAATAGATGATTGAAATAGCTCACTAATAACATGGTGTTGCAACCAGTAGATGAAATGTTTAAGAGATGGTTTATTGATGAGATATTGCCATGATATAATAATAAAATGAAGATCATACCATCTTCCACATATAAATAAGTCTATAATATGGGAAGGAATTTTGAAAGTGAAACCAAAGAAATAGTAGTTGGTCTAAGTCACTTCAAAAGTGATGATTCTGGTAGTGACAGAAGAATTGTTTGTCACAATTTAGTCGATAAAAATTATTTTTAAAGGATGATTAAAGAGGTGAAATATGAAAAAAAAAAATGTATGGTGCTGAATTTGTAAAGCGAAAGGGCACACAAACATAAGTTGTTTAAAAAGTGCATATTGTACTATATGTTATTTTCTAGGATATACTATCAGAGAATGTCCATTCAATTTGAGAAGCAAAAGGCATCAAACCATGAAAACATAGAAGGAAAAAAAGAAAATCCAAATACCTCAAAGAATTGATGAGTGACAAGTGATGGTTATAGAAACAATGGCTATCATAGAAGGTTCAAAAGAAACTATTCACATTTGTCCCATCTATTGGATCCACTTATGTGTAAGAATATTCCTTTCAAGTGGATGGAGCATCAAAGGGCCTTTGAATAACTAAAGGTAATGTTAGTATGCATACCCATTCTGGTATTCCCAGACTGGGATAAAGAATTTCACATCCATATAGACTCATCAAACTTTGTAATTGAATGCCCATTGGTCCAATAGAGGTAGTTTGGGCTTGATAAACCCTTGTATTATGAAAGTTGACTTCTGTTAAGAGTAGAGAAGAATTACTTGATTTCCAATCCCTTCACTTTCTATGTTGACCATCAAGAATTGTTGTACTTGATCAATAAATCAACAATTTATGGGTGAGTCAACAGGAGCGGTAGGGTTATGCACAGTGGTGAATATTCGTTAATAAGTGAATATTAACATTTTCAAAAATGCAAATTGGTGAATTTGGGGGACCCTGGAAATCGACCCATTCACCCAAAAATTTTGGGATAAAATTTTTAGGGGTCGGTTCACCGCACATTGATAATAGTATTATAGATTTTTTTTAAAATTTGTCAGCACTTCTACCGATATTGAGGATCCTTTTCGCCTTCAAATTATAAATTTTTTAAATTACCTTGCCCAATTTACTAATTATACCAGTATATATTATTAACACATCAGTGATACTTATTCATGTAATACATTCAAACTATTATAAATTCGAGTAGCCATAGCAAAAAGTAAAACCTTCCAAGCGAAAACACGAACTAAAACATTCGATCTGTTATAGAATTCCACAAAAATTTGGTCATGTGTAGAAATCAGTTGATCTAGATCAAACTTCTACTTAGATCAAAATAGGAACTATATTTGCACTTGAACAAATCCAAACCTGTATGAACTGTCATAATTTGTTCTGCATTTAGTTCAACTGTCGAACTATGTTCTATACCCAAACGGACTGCCAGACCCTGTTCTGCACCCGAATGGACTGTCGAACCCTGTTCTAAACCTGAACTAATATTTGAACCCTATTATGCACCCAAACTAATTTTCATATACTCTTATACACCTGGACCAATTGTCGGACCCTATTCTACACCCAAACGGACTATCAATTTTTTTTTGCACCTGAACTGAAATCTAGACTCTGTTCTACAACTGAATCAACTATCAAATATTGTACTGCATCCAAAAAGACTTTTAGATCTTGTTCAGTGCCCATATGGAATACTAGATCATGTATGCATATGGACCGACTATAAAATTTTATTCTGCACTCATATGGACTACCAAACACGAATCGACTATTGGATCTTGTTCTTCACCTAGACCGACTAACGGACCCTGTTTTGAACTCGAACTGATTGTAGATTTATTTTATATTTTTTTCCTTTATTTCCCCTATTTTCCTCTATTAAATATTTGAGTGTTTTGATGTATTTATTAACTACATATCCTTCTCTTAAGACATCGTGATTATCCATTTCTCTAAAGATATTGTGAATCTATGATCCTGTATTTTTTTAATTTTTTAGAGAATATGAGTTCAAGTAGTTGTAGTAATAAGATCTATTTTTCTATCATCTAATTGTAGGTTTTCCTTTTGTTATTTTTCTATAATTTATTAAAAATAAGTCAATGCTTTGTTTTCCATGTTTTCCCTTTTTTTGTTTTGTTGTACATATGAGTATTTTGATGGATTCTTCAACTGCTTGTCCATTGTGATTCTTTGTTTCTAGTCTATTTAGTGCTATATTCTGATATTTTTCCATATTTGTATCTCTAATTCTATTTTGTATACATATAATTTTTTTACTTCTATTAATTTGAATTTGTATATTGATTATTTTTGTGCTCTTATTAGTTATAAGTGCTATATCTAGAAAACAGAGTACTGGCATACATTGAAAAATTTATAATAAAGGCTACTTAGAAACTAGTATGTATTTTCTATCAACCAACCATCTATTTATTCTAGTTACAATATTATATTGAGGCTTCACAGTAGTAAGATCTCTTCAACATTTTATTAATTTTCTAAAACAAAAAATATTTTATTTACAAGTAAAATTTCACCTACTGGTGATGGAAAGAAGGGGGGCAAATCTTCTACTGAAAAGAGTATCTTCAAATATTTTAGCCATATGTCAAAACCCAATGAGCCATCGACATCTGTGCAAATTCAAGGTACAAATGATTTTTTAACTACTAAACAGTTATTTGTGTATTCTGTAATTATTTTAAATAATGTTTTCTTTCTCAAATAGTTAATTCTCAGTATGTGCCTTTGGCCATATTTCATGATGATATAAATATTTTTCTATTTGTAAATTTTTATCTGTTAAATCCAAAAATTATAAGAATATTATTGTAAGCTACTATGTAAAATACCCTATTGACTGTGATATACCTCCACTTGAAGATATTCCTCACCAAAAGATGCCTTGTAAAGAAAATTTTATTAACAATGACATCCAACAAACCCTTGAAGATATTCCTCAAAATGACATGCCAGTTGAAAATGAAAGCGATAAATCAAATACAATACAAACTTTTGGGGAATCTTCATTCAAAAATACTAAAAGTAGAAGGGTATTGAACTAGGCTATTTGAAAGTCATTTTTGGTTGAATGGGCAAAAAAAATTCCATTTATAGAACCAATCCTAACTAAGGACACCAATGGTGAACCAAAAGAATGTAGATGCAAAATTTATAGTTGGAAACTAGGTAAGGATCATAGGATGCAAAATAAGATAGATACAATAGAAAAATATTGTGGCAAAGCTTATGTAACAATTAAATAAAGTGATGGAATAATTAATAAAATAACGAGGTGGAAGGATGCATCAAAATGTTTGCATGTTAGATATGCAAAAGAATATGACAATCACTTGATGCTAAAAAAATATCTTGTTGAGAAAGGTGGAACGATTGAAGACCAATTTAATAAAATTTATAAGATCACTTTAGCTTCAAAAATTTTGTAGTTTATTATTGTATATAGTATTCTCAAAAAGGGTAGACCCATGTTTGATTTTATTGATTATAAGTACCTATTTCAACTAGTTGATGTGCAAAACCTTCCTAGTTCCCATTGGTCAGATTGAAGTGGTTGGAAAATGGCAAAATGTCTATCATTAGTTGAGAAGGAGGACCTAAGGAAGAAAGTAAAACTTGTCAGATTTATTTCACTTTTAATTAATGAGGTGACAGTTGTGGACAACACATCTTGTATTTGCATACATGTGTACACCTTTCAAAATCATGTAAGGCAACCTAGTTTGCTAGGATTACATAAGATGGTGGAAATTTCAAATGCATAAAACATCTATAATGTTTTTGTAACTAATTTAAAGGATATTGTGGGAATGAATTATATAGACATAGCCTCAAAGTTAATATGTGTTGGTGTTGACGATGTTGCTATAATTCAAGGGCATAGGAATGGTCTTTGTGTTCGATTCCAGATATCAGTTACCCCATATATGATACCCATTCATTGCTTAGATCATAGAGAGAATCTTGCATATAAAATAATTAGCACTTTTGAAAATGCTGCAAAAGTGGAAGACCTCATTTGTGAAATACATGCTTATTTTTTATGCAGTCCAAAAAGATTTGCAGAGTTTCAACAGTTTGCACTAGGAGTTACAAAAGGGAAAAATTTGTTAAAATATGTGGATACAAGGTGTATTTCATTGTATTGACCTACACACAAATATTTTAAAGAATATCTATAGTTATTAGGGTTTATGTATGCAAATCATAGGGTAGTTGATAAGGCAAAATATTTGTTATTTCGTTTAACTGACTTAGAATACCTTTTAACATTATGTGGTATTCTTCCAATGTTACAAGAAATGAATAGATTGATTAAAATTGCACAAGAAATATCCATCTATATTATCGATTTCATGAGGTTGATAAAACAAATATGTATGATAATTGATAGGTTATATATTTTCAGAGAAAATTTTACAGATCCCTTGTTTGATAGTTGGAGAATATTAACTAATGTGAACAATCCACAAAGATTTTTGAAGTTTGACATAAATGATCATCTTTATATTATATTTCATGAAAAAATGACACCTCTATATTGTTTTGAAAGGTGGTCAAATATAGTTACGGATTTATTAAATAAGTTTCCATAACACACAATGGATTTGAGGTTGTTTTACAAAATCCTAATATTAAATTGTTAAAAATAGGACAATCATTGAAAAGTGAAATAAGATATCGGTTTCAAAGAGATGAGTTTCATGAGGCCATGGTGTGGTTAACCCTCTATTTTGGGGTCCTTGTATTGAATAAAAATCCACACACGAGTTTTTTATTAAATATATGGGTATTCTTGGTATGCATTTTAGTAAAAGTGTGAAAGTAAATGGTGTTGAAATCAAAGGTATTCCCAAAAGAGAACTTTTAAGACAATAATCATCACATTTTGGAATTACAATGGTTTAACAAATGTCACTTTTGAATGACATCAATGATTTGGGTTCCATTGCACGTTTGTGGCAAAAATTATTTCCAAGTAGTGTCTTACAAGATACAATAAGTGAATATTTTTATTTATATGAATTATGTCAAACAATGATTTTGGGATCTGTGGAAGATGAGAGGATTTTTAGTGCACTATATTTTGTTAAATCTAAGCTTTGTAACAAGCTGGACAAAAATTTGAAAAATTGTTTGAGAATTTGTGTCATCATATGAGCTGGACAAATTTCCCTATGACAAAGCATTGGCTTACTAGAAATTATTAGCAGATAGAAGGAGTATCATGTATATGCACGATAAGGAGGATAATAATGGTTGCAGTGATCATATAGTGGAGACACAGATATTTGCTATGCTCAATAGCTATTCTGGACAAGCTAACAAGTGTTTTTTTCAACTACCTAAATTGTAACTTCTCCAAGATTTCACAACATTGATAAATTTGACTTTCTTTGTTATCAATTTCATTGATAAATTTGATTTTACTTGTTATCACAATTTTTATCAGTTATGGTTTTGGATAAGCTAATAATTTTTTGTTTCAGATACCTGAATTGTAAATTTTCCAAGATTTCACAACATTGATAAATTTGACATTATTTGTTATCAATTTCATTGATAAATTTGATTTTACTTGCAATCCCAACATTGCTTCAACCACCTAAATTTTAATTTTATGATTTATATTAGTGCGATATTTTTCAAATTATATGTTTTATATAGTATTTTTCATAGTAGTCCTAACTTTGTTCACTCTTAAAAATTTATGTTTTATGTTATTGTATTGTTAATGTATTGATATTTTGTATTGGCACAAGTTATATCATAGTAATATTTCATTTATTATTTTAAATTACAATAGTTGAATTGTTCTAAATTAAAATGTAGCATAAGAATATAAATGGAAAAAACCTTTTATATATAGAAGACACAAATTAATAAAAGACTTTTTTATTTGCAATGAAAATATATAATGTCCAAATTGTTGACAACAATACAACAAAATTTGCTATCAACTAGGAAACAGTCTACAATATCTTAAGTTTCATATGGAGGCTCAAAGAGAGATTTGGTTGCTCCTTTTGGATCACCTTGAGCATCAGATGCTCCTGAAGTTTTAGGTTCCTTTTATTTTCTCCTATACCAACAGTCTGCTCTAGTAGTGGCAGTGCTCCAGATCTGATGAGGCCTTCCTCTACCTTCTCTATGCTCCTAACTAGTGCTCTTTCTTCTCAGGTTGGATCCTCTTGGACTAAATTAATGTTTTCTTCATGCTTCTTCTTTAGTAAGATATATGGATCCATATTGTGCTCCATTATAATATTTCTTAAATAATTGTTGTCTCTGATCTTGTCTTGCATGGTCTCCTTCATTGTTATTGCTGCTTGGAGTGATTTCTTTGTAGCTTGGATATTAAAATTTATGCTTACAACTTGTTTCTATAAATTGTCAAAGTTTGAATACAAAAATTAAAAGTAAACATTAGTTAGTTGAGAGTTATATGAAAAATAATAACCATAAAATTTACTGAAACTAAATTCTTACCTCAACTGCATCCCTTGAAGCCTCGGCTACTTCAAATTTATTTTTATCAGTAGCTCATTGATTATAATATGTTTGGGCTTTAGCATTAAGGTTCTCGAATCTATTCAACATAATATTTAATACTTCATCATTATATAGAACGGAAGCATTTACTGAGCCTAATTCAGCTTGAAGTAACAGACCACCAAGATTTTTTGGTTTGTTTTGAACCAGAGAAAACATTTCTTACCTTTTAGCAAAAAATTTATATCAGACATTTAACTCCTTTATAAGGACCTTTGCCCAAAATTCCCAATTCTTCATTTCATTTACATTGTGAAGCAATTTTTCTTTGATCAATACCTCACAATTATCAGACATTAATTTTTTTCAAAAAATTAACTTTTTTGTCCTTAGTTTGAGGACCAACGTCACTTCCAAAAGGTGACAATGTGGTTCTATGAGCTTCAGGTGATAATGGTGGTATTTTTTGTGCTTGAAGCACATCTACCGCTTTAAATCCTTTGATGTTTCCTTGTAGAAGATAATCGTCCTCTAAAGGAGGATTATCTAAATCTGAGCTTGAAATATCTTGAATTGAATAACCAATTGAAAAAATCATGTATGGAAACGTAGCCTTAGAAGTTATCTACGATGGTGCCCCTCGCGATCTTGCACCAACACTTTATTTTCCACCCATTTGACCTCTCATTAATTGTTGTTGTGTTGGAGGTGGTGGTGGTGGTGGCAACGTAATTTATTATCTTATTTGAATATGTCGCTGAGAGGCACCTAAAAATAATATTCTTGTTAAAAAAAATAAAACTAGTTAAAATTAGTATATATTATTTAAAAAACACTTACTCGATGTTGACATTTGTTGTTGCCCTCTGACCTATGAAGGGAACTCGGTGTGGTTGCAAGAAGGGGTGGGGCATAACATTGAAAACATACAAAATAAGAAAACTTTATTATTATTTGAGCTAAGTAGTAATTGAATCAAGAAACTCAAAACAATATACTTACCTATCATTGGTGTGGACTCACTAGATTCACATTGCACAACATGTTGATGGGAAATCCAAAAGGATTTGCTCTTGGACATTTATAAGACCTATGCAATGGTGATGCTTCAAACTCTTTTGAATCACTAGTAGCCTCTAGCATGTGACCCCTAATAGTAGCATGATGTTTTGATCAGGTTGTGGCAACCTTACTCTTCATTTAGGTATAAATAAAAAGTTAAAATATGAAAACATGCTAAAATAGTAAACATTATGTGATGGTGAAAAATGGAATAATTAACTTCATCTCCTAGGGTGTCATGGCAATGGCTTGCAGGGTTGCATGTACTATAGTTGGTACAACAGTATCCTACAAATTATGAAAAAATTTATAATAGAGACCTAAAATATAATTTACTGTGGCCATTGTGGCCCCATTTTTTGTTTTATTTGCATTTATATCTATTCTGATGCAATCATAAATGTATGTACACCAGTCAGTTTTTTATGGTGAAGACAGTGAAAAACATAGTCCAATTCCCAGAATGGAATCTTCGTTCTTCCTTGCATAAACAACCTTCCTTGAAAGAATTCAATAATTGCCCTAAAATTTGAGTTTGTAACAGAGGTATTTGTTAACCCCATTTTCGAATTTACCATAAAAGCTACAAAAAAAACAAATTATATGACAAATCACAAATTTAAAATTATGAAATTTAAGAAAATTGTGAACTTTTAATACTCGACAACAATTCAGCAGAGATATCGTAGTTGGTCTCTAGGTAAGCCTTATCATCGATAGTGAGCATGAACTTCGATGAAATGAGAGTGAAACCCTTGTGTAAAAGACCTGTCAATATTTGGATGTTAGAGGGTTTGATGGTGAAGTACATTTTTGTATTCTAAATTATTATATTGATGGCCAAAAGATCATGGATATAGCCATCAATGATACTATACATAATATATTTACCTATTCTAAAATTTGGCAATGAAATTAGAGGTTGTAAACCTGATTCAATGACCCATGAATGGTTGTAACCAGGGTTGGTTAATAGATCTAAAATTACAGTACAATTTGGGTTTTTGAATGCAATTTTAAGAGAGGCTGCGGAAGTGGTGGCCATTGCTGCAAGTTTTGGAAGCAGAAGAAAGTTCACTCTGGATGGTCGCTTAGGGATGGAAGGGTTCACTCTGATCTTATGCAAAAGGAAAAAACCTAAAAAATAAACTATCTATATATTTTTATAGGCACAATTGATAGGGATGGACATGTGGTGGTATTTTATTTGACATGCATATAGGTTGACCGACTATCTGACACATGGTCACATAAACCTTGGTGTACCCGATCTAAAATCAAATATTTTGTGCAACCAGTCTATGGTCGAACCTAGTTTTCTAGCCGGTCTATGGTCAACCCTATTTTTATGATCGGTCTATGATCAAACAAGGTTTTGTAACCAGACTATGATAGGACCTAGTTTTGGAACTGGTCTATGATCGAATTATTTTTTGCATCAGATCTGAGACCGAACCATTTTCTATATCCAGTTCAAGGCCAGAACATTTTCTGCACCCGATCCAATTTTGGATCATTTTCTACATCCTATTCAAGGCCCGACCATTTTCTATAACCAAGCCAAGGTTAGACAATTTTATGCACCTAGTCCACATCCGGATCATTATTCTACACCCGGTCCAAGACTGGACCATTTTTTGCACCCAATCCACATCTAGATCATTTTCCTACACCGGTTCGAGATCGGATCATTTTTTGCACCTAATCCAGGGTCAAACCATTTTCTTCACTCGGTCCACATTCAACATATTTTCTTCACTTGATCCAGGGCCAGACCATTTTTTGCACCTAGTCCGAGGTCGAACCATTTTTTGTATCTAGTCTGAGGTCAAAACATTTTCTGCACCATATCCACATCCGGATCATTTCTTTGCACTGGTTCATATCCGGAACTTGTTTTGCACTCGGATCATAACCGAATCTCATTTTGCACCTGGTATAGCCAAAAAATTCAAATTCACCACTGATTTATAATTTTTTACAAAAAAAATAGGTAATTAGGCAGTTCTTCTATATGAATTTGGCCAAGATTCGCCTGAATTTCTAAACTAATTCATCATTTATTTACAAGTACATTTTGGATTTGACCTCTTACACATAACCCTGGTAGGAGGCTCGTCACATTACAAGAATCTATGTATTGAGTGGTGTAAGACCTGAGAAGAAGCATGTGATAATGAATAAACTATCAAGAATTTTATTAGGATAACCTATCAAAGGAGGCATACCAAATGAATTCCCTGAGTTTCCAAAGGAGATGTGAATAGTAGAAAGATGAAATATTATTATCAAATCAGCTTTATTTTCAATAATTATAGGCTTGTTATACAATATCAGACCTAATGAGATCTTATAAATATGTGTGATGGAGGAAGTTCATATGACATTAAATAAAGCACGTGAAGGGCTAGCCTAAGGACACATGGGGCTAGATGCAACAACAAGAAAAGTGTTATTGGTAGGAATATGGTGGCCTACCTTATATCACAATGCCAAGGAATACATGAAAGCATGTGATACCTATCAATGGACAAGGAAGCCACTAAAGAGATATTTTATGTCGTTACATTCTTCTCAACTGCAAGAATTATTCGAGATATGGGATATAGATTTTTTTGGACCATTAAATACAAGCAAGGAGAGAAAATATTGATATATTGTTGTAGCAATTGAGTACTTGACAAAGTGGGTAGAGGTGAGAGCACTACCAAACAATTTTGTGACTACAACCCATTTCTTGTATGAGCAAGTAATTATGATATTTAAAAATTCTTTATAGTTAACAAGTGATATGGGAGGATATTTTATCAATGATATAATCCATAATATGACCACAAAATTTAGGATCTTTCATTCTTTGTCTAGTCCATATTATCCCAAAGTAAATAGGCAAGCGAAGGAAACAAACAAGGTCCTAATATCAATCATATACAAGATGTGCAAGTGGAAGGAGTAGATTAGGAAGAGAGATTGCTAGCTATCATGTGGGAATACATCACAATGTTCAATCCAAAAATAAACTGCATGTCTTTCTAGTTAATGTACAAATAGGATACTATAGTACCGATAGAGTTTTTGTTACCCAGTTTGAGGATAGTGGTGGAGATTCATTTGGATGATCAAGAGAGCCTAAGGGATAGGCTCATGAAATTGGTATAAATGGATGAAAGGTAAGTGATGCCTCAATGGAAAATGAAGATTTTCAATGGCAAAGAAAGTTGTGGCATGACAAGCACATGATGAAGATGAAGTTGAAAGTAGGTGACTTAGTGTTAAAATTTAATAGCAAGATATCAAGCCAAAGAAGTTGAATATCCTATGGCTTGGGTCCTTCTAAGTGGTAGAGGTAATGGATAATGGGGTAATAATATTATAGAATTTAGATGGTGCATAGTGTCCCAAGATGGTCAATGGTTTAAAATTGAAACCATACAAAAAAAAAATCACAAGTAAATATGGTTAATTTTGAATCATCGAAGGACAAGACCGTAGGAAGACTAGTGGAGACACCACAATAGTATTTAGAAAATTTGAAGGGATTTAGTTCTAGGAACTAGGAGAACTAAGTGGGACCACACAAAATCATAGTGTAAATCAAGAAGAATGAATGAATCAAGGGTGGCTATTTGATACAGAAGAAAAGCAACATGTTATTGAATACAAAGAGTTGGACCGTATACCAACTAAACAACAAAGGATATAGGTTCACATAAGATTCTCAAATACCAAAGAAGAGAGAAGAATCCAATCACTAACAAATTCATATTTAAGAAGAATGGAGTTTGTAACAAGATAAAGGTGTTAAATAAAATAATTTTTTTATATCCCAAATCTTCTATTCATTTTTGAAAACTTACATATATATAGAACGTAAGGAAGGTGAGGAAGGGTGTTGGAGAAGGAGGAAGGGAGTCGACATGGAGGGATAAGGAAAGGAAATGAGAGATAAGAGGCAAAATAATAGGGAGGAAAGGAAAAATGAGAGAATAGGGAGAGGAGAGAATATTGGGAGAGGAAAAATATAAAATAAAATATTGCCAACAATTAAACCTTCTCAACAAACACCATTGTTTTCACACTGAGCCTAGAAAAACTAGATATTTCTAGGCCTTAACTCTCTTCACATTTGCAACATTCTCCCCCTTATAGTTGAGAGGACTAACAACACAGTCTCTCAGCTTTATAAATTGAGCTTTAGCCATCGCTTTGGTGAAGATATCTGCAACATTCTCCAAAGTGCGGCATAATTGAAGCTCAACAATTTCTTGCTCCACCATATCTCGGATGAAGTGGTACTTCATATAAAAATGTTTTGTTCTACTATGGTGGATTGGATTGTATGCCAACTGAATGGCACTGATGTTGTCACAGTAGATTCTGGTCGGATCACTTTGCTGCTCTCCAATCTCTTCTAGAAATTTTCTTAGCCACAAGGCTTGAGTACTAGCATAGGTGACTTCTATATACTCAACTTCTATAGAAGACAACGCTACCACAGTTTGTTTTTTGGAACTCCAAGTTATTAGTCCTAATCCCAGACTAAAACAATTCCCTGAACTTGATTTTCTATCATCAATGTTGCGACCCCAATCACTATCACTAAAGCCTACAAGCTTGATAGTGTTACATTTATGGTACTGGATTCCAAAATCCAATGTACCCTTCACATATCTAAGAATTATCTTAGCTGCCTGCAAATGCAGTTCAGATGGGCTAGCCATAAATCAAGAGACAAGAGAAACAACATACTGAAGATTAGGTCTAGTGTTGGCGATAAACATCAAACTCCCAACCATACTTCTGAAAGTGGTCACGTCAACTTTTGATGCTCCATCACCTTTGCTTAATTGGATCCCATGTCCAACTGGAGTTGCAACTGGTTTGCATTGCTCCATAGCAAACTTCTTGATCATGTCCTGAGTATACTTATGTTGACATATGGATATCCTTGTATCTGACTGATGAACCTCCATTCCAACAAAGTAGTGCATTAATCCAAGATACTTCATCTCAAATTGCTTCATCATGGAGTTCTTGAACTCCATATTCATTTTTTCATTACTACCCATGAATATGAGATCATCCACATACAAGAAAACTATGAGGATGTCATTACCTTGCTTCAAGTAGTAAAGGGTGGGTTCATTTATGCTTCTGGTGAACCCAAAATCTTTGAAGTACCCATCAATGCGTGAGTACCAAGCTCATGGTGCCTGCTTGAGGCCATAGAGTGCCTTTTTCAATCTGTAAACAAGGTGCTCCTTACCTTTCTCTTGAAATCCTTGAGGTTGCTCAACATACACTTCCTCTTTCAAGTACCCATTGAGAAAGGCACTCTTCACATCCATGTGTTGAATTTTCCAACCTTTGTGAGCAGCTAAAGCAAGAACTGTTCTAATGGTCTCCTGTCTAGCTATAAGAGCAAATGTCTCCTCATAATCAATACCATATTTCAATGTAAATCCTTTTGCAACCAATATTACTTTGTACCTTTCAATGCTTCCATCAGCATTGAATTTTGTCTTGAAGACCCATTTGCATCCAACACATTTCTTGCCTTTAGGAAGCTTTACCAGCTCCCAAGTGTCATTTTTTATAGAGGTTATCTCCTCTTTCATTGCATCTTGCCAAATTTTTTGAGTACATGCCTTCTCATAACTAGAAGGTTCAAGTTGTGCACTAGCCAACAAAGCATAGTTGACTACATCTCCTCGGGGCTCTTGGGAGTCGTCATCTCCATACAAATGTAGATTTTCCAATCGTTGCAAAACTGAAGTCATTTCACTAGCTTGACTTCTAGTATATCTTCTCTAAAAAATTTTATCCAACATCTGATGAGATGGATGATTTTGGAGTGTTCTCTTACCTTTGGATGGAGAATCAATATCCATCGATGAAGAACTTACTGACTTCTGTGGAGAAGGACTTGGTGAAGAAGTTGAACTAGAAGATGAACTTGGGCTTGTGGGAGGAGACTTCTTACCTTTCTGCGATGATTGTTGCTGCACCTATTTAGAAACTGCATCATTGGATTCATCATCACTGAATATTTGGGGCTTACCCCATTCTCCCCCTTCATCAAAAATCACATCCCTAGAAAGCACAATCTTTCGAGTCCTAGGATTGTAGAGTCTATAAGCTTTTGTGTTCTCATAGTACCCTACAAATATGCATGCCTGACTCTTTGGATCAAGCTTTTTTCTCAGCTCATCAATAATATGAGAATATGCCAGTGAACCAAACACTCAAAAATTCTTGACATTTGGTTTCTTACCATACCATGCTTGGTAAGGAGTTTTCCCTTTCAAACTTGAAGTAGGGCTCCTATTCAAAATATACACATTGGTCCTGGTTGCATCTTCCCAATACATATTACTCAAATGCTTTGTCTGAAGCATAGATCTTGTCATCTCTACAATGGTGTGGTTCTTTCTCTCATCCACACCATTCTGTTGTGGAGTGTAGGTAGCAATGAACTGACTTTTTATTCCATGTTCTTTACAAAAATTCATTAGAGGAGTATTCTCCTCCTCTATCTGATCTAGTTGGAACCGCCATGGCTCCAATGCCTTCAACTGCCAATGACTTGTTGTCCCCCAACTTGATGTTGGATTTGTAGGAATAATCCAAGGTAGCAAAGAATTCTTCTTTGCCATTCATATGATTTGAACACCCAGTGTCCAAAATCTAGGTGTCATTCATGTTCTGATCTGACTGGCCATATGAGAGAAAAATATTTGTGGTCCCTTCCTCTTCTCCAAAATTGCCATACTGACTGCTCTAGCTGCTGCTGCTCCCTTGTGAAGGCTTCTTTGACCAATAGTCACCAGCATAGTGGCCAGGTTTGCCATAATTGTAGCAAACTTGCTTCGACTTGCCATTTCCTTTTCCTCGGTCTAGATGTTTTCCTCTATTCTTCTGTCCACCTCTATTCTGACCTCCACCTCTGTTTGAATATCCTCCTCTGCTTGGGGTTCCACCTCATGGACTATTCTTGCCTCTTCCTCTGTACTGACCTCTGCCATGACTTCTACCTCTTCCTTCTTATGAAGCGAAGGCTTTATCATCTCCTCCATGGTTGGTGGAAGGAGTGTCCTGCAATCTTTCTTCATGTGAAAGAAGAGAACCAATCAGTGCTTAAAAAGAAAGAGTAGTTAAATATTTTGACTCTTCAATAATTATTGCTACATGATTTCACTTCGGAAGAAGTGTTCACAACACTTTCTTCACCATAACCTCAGGATTAATATCTTCACATAGAGTGACCATTTTATCTACTACGGATTTAACCCACACGTAGTAGTCTCCTACTTTCTCATTTTCCTGCATTCTGAGATTTTCAAAATCTCTCTTTAGTGTTTGAAGTCTAACCTGTTTTACTTGATCACTACCTTGAAATATTTCTTTCAAAACTTTCCAAGCATCTTGAGCTGTGACATAGGATGCTATTCTAGGAAAGATACTTTGATCTAGGGCTGCTTGTAAATAGTACAGGGCAAAGGAATTATTTTTTTGGGCTTCTTTTCTAGTTTTTTTATCTGTAGCGCTCAAAGCTGCCCATTCAGCAGTTGTGGGTTCTGTATACCCTTATGTTACAATATCCCATAAACCTTTGCCTATTAACAAATTTTTCACCTTTAGTGACCAGTATTCATAATCACTACCATTGAATTCTGGAATTGGGAGACTTGTGTTTGATGCCATTTATACTGCTTGAAATTAAACTTTGATTTGACTAATATAAGCAATAACAAAGCAAAGTAATTACAAGTTCAAATCAAATATGGATTTTTTAATTCTCTCACTTTGTTATTCTTGTTGTCAATCTCCCAGTACTGGATACCCAAAAATTTTGGCAATGGAGTCCTCATTGTCACTAATGAGGATGATTTCAGGGACATCTAGCTCAAGTGGTTCTAATATTTGAAGAGAAGCATTGTCACTGATCTGAGGGTTGGCTAGTTCTAGCTCTGGCTCAACCAGCTCTAGCTCTGGCTCTGGCTCCATTGGCTCTGGCTCTGGTGAGTGTGGGGTATAACTATCACTGGATTGTTCCTTAGGTATGACTTTAACTAAATCATACTCCACTCGTTGTCCAAATATGTTGTCTTCTAAGTCAACTTCGTAACCAGAATCTGGATTCATTTGGTGGGCTATGACCACATTTTCTAATTGATTGAAAACTATATGTAACCATATCTCTGAACTTTTTCATCAAACCATTCGACATTCTCTCTTCGTAAAAGAGAACAAAGGGCATGATAGCATCCGATTGATATGATCATCTACTCATCAATGCAAAAAACAACTTCATTAGAGCCTCTCAAGGTAAAATTTTCACCCTTTTACAGTCACTGAGGTTATTACAAAACAAATATGTAACCTTACAACCTTACCCTTTGTACGTAGAGATTTTTTGAAGCACCAATCGAGCACCTAAAGTGCACCAGCTTGCTGAAACACCATATTCCTGAGCTCTAGAGGGCAATTTTTGAGTAGATCACCCACTTCTTCACATGTTCTAGTAGGTACTCCACATTAAACATCAATCACTTTTGTTTTCTCAATAACATACTACATGGGGATAAAATCAATGTCCCTCATTACCTTGCATACACCCTAAAATATGAGGCCAAGTGATACTAAGTAGTTACCACCTCTGCCCTGGCTCACCATGGCCTTATTTTGACCTTGGTGTGATATGTGAATTCACATAGAAATGTGACAACTAAGGAAGATATGGGTACTAGTGTAGTGACAAGGGTACAAACAGAGGGAGAGGTGCCAATTCAAAATGATCAGTCATCCCAAGGGTGACAGAACGTGCAGAAACGATACCTGCGTCCTAGCCTATAAAAACTACAGGGGAAGCAGGACAGGCCTCGTCCCTTATTTTTCCCCAATTTTAGGAGGAAGTATGATAGGCTCTATCTCCTTCTACACTTCAATTCAAATATGAGGAAGAGTAGGATTTTATGCCCATTTCCACTAGGATGCAAAGCAGAAGAACAAAGGCATCAAGGGTGGTTTCAAGCTCATCTAAAAAGGAGACACTAATCGATGAGCTCAATAGGGAGGAGTACTTGGCCCATAATTTACAAGACATTTCTAGTGGGTCAACTTCTCAACAAGAGGTGGACATGGAAGATTCACCACCAGAAGGCCAGGTAGAGGATTTGCAGTAATAGCTATAGGATTTAAGAGAGCAGGCTTCCACTTGGGAAGCCAAATTTAAAGAAGAACGGGCTCTATTTGAGGAGTCTTTAAAGGAGGCTACATTAAAAATGCATGAATTATATCAAAAAATTTGGCAACTATAGAGACAATTGCAGTTGCAGGGCAGACCAGTAGGAGCCAAGTAGCCAGCCAAAGTTGATGCGGTAGTGCAGACCAATGGGGCAATAGAAGTATCCCCTATTGATACAGAAATAGAACAGGGATATTTTTTTATAATGGAAATAGAGTAGCCCTATTCTATGTCTCCTTCTGTAGAGCAGATACTTCAGGAGGATGAAGTTGAGGTTGAGGAGCCTCAAAATATAGAACAACCTGCAAAGGAAGGAGATGAGGAGGAAAATGAGATGGAGGCTGAAGAGCCTCAAAATTTAGGTAATGAGGGAGAGACAGAGCACTCTCCAATTGATGCATGGGTCGAACAACCTCAGGAGAAAGAAGTAGTCTTGTTGAGTAGCAATTTGCTACAAAGGAAAATAAAGCTCAACAGCCTAAATCCCCTATACACTAAGAAAAAATAGTTGCACCAACACACCTTGGGGTACAAAAAATCAAGATGCTATCAAAACAAAAAGCCACAAGGCCATATCAGTGATGACACAAAAACCAGAGCAAGAGTTGCCAAGTTGAAGGTATTGGGCATCAAATCTGATAAGGAATCAGAGTTGGATTCTGATGAGGAATGGGAGGCAGCAAAGAATCTGTTTGCTACCCAAAAATAGAAATTTGAGGACCTTCAGGAGGAAATTAAGGCAGACAAGAATAATTGGAAGAAGGCCTCCAAGAAATCCCTTAAGGAATCATAAAAAGACGCCAGTGAGTAATCTGGCAGGCCTCACAGGAAAATTCTAGTTGCTCAACCTGAATAGTTTTGGTACTTGTATGGTTCGGAGGATGGAAAGCCTTCAAGGATGCAGACATATTTTACGTGGATGAGATTTCTAGGTCTTGTGCAACAGGAAGAGATGGGGAGTCCAAAATTTTTTGGAAGTGCTAAATGGGCGTTTCGGAAGACTTCCCAACACTTTTCCAGGTTCACAATATGCAAATTTTCACTTTCCACTTTTCACAATTTTTTCTCCAAAAAAAAGAAGGTTTTCAATTTTTTTTATAAAGCCCTTTTTTTTTAATTTAATAATCAATAATGCTTTTAATAAATTAAAAATAACTATATTAATAAAATAATTAAAAGCATTTATTTGAAAATTAAATTCAATTTAAAAGAAACTTTAATAAAAATAATAATAAAACTTTTTTTAAAACCTTTTATTATTCTGGTGATTTGAACTCGTGACCTCACATATGCAAACAAGCGCCTTTGCCGCTACATCGCGTGGCTGCTCTGAAAAAAAATCCGCCCACTCTTCTTCTTAAAGCTATGCCTTGACGAAAAAACCAAAAAAAAACTTAATTTTTTTTAAACTCGATGGGATTCGAACCGGGGTCCTCTCCTTTGCAAATCCACCAATGTAACCAACCTTGCTGGGGGCTCGGTTGGAATGATAAATAGGGCCACATGATATATTATCATCCGATGACAATTTATTTAAAAAAAAACCTAAGTCTTTTATCCCACATGCAGTGGGAAGAAGACTCTTGTGCAACTTTTATACGCTCGCGAGCACAAAAGAACTCGGTTGCCTTCAGGAAATCGAGACCTCCTTTTGCCAATGAAGACTCACATAAACACTCGCCACGTGTCATGAAACTCATCACCCGCTCAACCGTCCACGTGCGTGCCACCCACCGTGCCACGTCAGCTACCACGCATCCACGTCTTCTTTTGCCACGTGTCATCGTCAGTTAATCACTCGTCTGCTTGCCTCGATCCACATGCTGCCCAGTTAGCACTCTACTATCCACCATGTGTCCTCTTGCCATGTCATCTCTCACTATTTTTTGTCTACCTTCTCGATCCATGTGCACCCAACTGTCCCTAATAGCTCCTCAACTCTATCTGTTGTCACATCTGCCTTGGGATGCATGCTACACCAGTAACTGCCACCTCAGACATATTCTTTCTAACTACTCCCTTCTCACCTTAGGATCTATGCCTCAATTTCCGTACCCTTGGCCCTTCAACTCTGATACTAGAATGTTAAATAAAATATTTTTTTTATATCCCAAATCTTCTATTCATTTTCAAAAACATACATATATATAGAACGTAAGGAAGGTGAGGAAGGGGGTTGGAGAAGAAGGAGTAAGGGAGTCGACGTGGAGGGATAAGGAAAGGAAAGGATAGATAAGGGGCAAAATAATAGGGAAGAAAGGGAATACGAGAGAATAGGGAGAGGAGAGAATATCGGGAGAGGAAAAGTATAAAATAAAATATTGTCGATAATTAAACCTTTCTGACAAACACTGATGTTTTCACACTGAGCCTAGAAAAATCAAATATTTCTAGGCCTTAACCCTCTTCACATTTGCAACAAAAGGCTCGATCACAAACCTCAAAGTGATGGAAGTGAATACGAGGACATGAGTCCACTAGCATAGATTAGTCTTATGCAACTGAGGATGCATAGGGAGATGCAAACATTGCAAGATAAATATGATACTCTATATAGATATAATGAAAGAATGATAAATCATATTGTTCAAAAGTTGGATAATATGATGTAAAGGCTCAATTAAAGAGAAGTGTAGTGGCAGGATGAGTTAAATGAGATTGAACAAAAAATATTGACAAGAGATCAAAAAATGTATGCACCATGGAGAGATATCTATAAAGTACATTCATCTCAAGGAGGGGAAGGAAGATGTTTGAAAAGTAGTAGTTTATTCTCCATGAATTCAAGTATTTTCTCTTTGATCTCATATGTAACTAATATAAATAGTAGTAGCAGTAGCAGTTTGAGCTCACCATTGACAAGGAGATTCAAGAGGAACTTAACTATAGTTCAAAAAATTTCTTAAGAAAAGAGAGAAGATATGCCCAAGAAGACTCTAAGGATGGTAGATGGAATAGGAGAAGACTAGAAGATACACCAGCACCCATTGACAAAGGAACATGTGAACCTAGTAGTTCACAAGGATTACTAGGTACTCCAAGAGTAGTGATGAGCCACAAAATCGCTCATTTTCTGTACTCTTTTCCCCATAATGTGCAGTATATTTTCTTGTAGATATAAATGTTTTATGGAAATTATATATATAATTAACAGTTTATTTTGCATGTTCTCTAATATTTTTTTTTAAGTGTAATTTGTGTATATTTAGGTGAATTTTTTGCATTTTGGCATGTTTTTGTCGAGGTCCCACTCGGACTTGGCACTTGCAATTTTATGAAGGAAAAACATCTATGAAATATCGATGAAGAGGTATGAAGTTAGGCACCCAAATTCCTTTGAAGCACCCGACTTTCGTTTGGTACTTAACTATTAGGCACCTGCTTCCCGTTAGGTGCCTGCTTCTCATTAGGCACTTGTTTCTGTTAGGCACCTGCTTACTATTAGGTGCCTACTTCTTGAATTTTACATACAAGGTGCTTGCTTCCTAACTTCTGTTGAGCAAGGTGCAGCGACAGTATTGTCATTGTTGTCAACACAGTTAGATAGATCGGTTGATGTAGTGGACAGGAGTTCAGAGGTTACTCAGAGTATGTACAATAATGTTAAATGCTTATGAGGATGTTTTTGATGTTTGGGTGAAGTTGTTAGAGGTTGTTCAAGAAGACCGAAGTGGCCCATATGCTAAAGATCAAATAAAAAGCAAAACACCGCATCGAGAAAAAAGTGTCGCGATATCGCGACATGTTGCATTTTTGCAACCAAAAGAGAAAAAAAAAAGCAAAGGGAAAAAAGTGTCACAATATCGCGACAAGTTGTATTTTCGCGGCCAAAATAGAAGCGAAAAAACAAATAGGAAAAAGTGTCGCGATATTGTGACATGTTGCATTTTCGCGGCCAAAAGAGAAGCGAAAAAACAAAGAGGAAAAAGTGTCGCGATATCGCAACATGTTGCATTTTTGTGGCCAAAAGAGAAGCGAAAAAGCAAGGAAGAAAAAGTGTCGTGATATCACAACATGTTGAATTTTTGCGGGCCAAAGAAAAGAGAAAGATCAAGGAGAAAAAGTGTCACGATATCACGACATGTTGTATTTTCATGGGCCAAAGCAAAGAGAAAGAGCAAGGAGAAAAAGTGTCGTGATATCGCGACATGTTGTATTTTTGCGGGCCAAAGCAAGGAGAAAGGCAGAGAAAGAAAAAGTGTCACGATATCGCAACATGTCACATTTTTGTGACTCAAAAAGGGTAGGTAGGCAAATAAAGAAAAAGTGTCACGATATCACGACATGTCGCATTTTCGTGACTCAAAAAGGGCAGGCAGGAAGAGAAACAAAAGTGTCATGATATCGCGACATGTCACATTTTCGTGACTCAAAAAGGGCAGCCAGGTAGAGAAACAAAAATTTCACGATATCGCGACATGTCGCATTTTTGCCAGTCAAAAATGGCAGGCAGGCAGAGAAACAAAACTATCGTGATATCGCGACATGTTGCAGTTTTGCCAAAAGGAACAGAGTAGTTGACAGTGCGTCTAATATTCGTGATGAACATCAGGATGGTGAAATTGAAGACTGCATAGTGACATGGACCAATAAGGAATATTTAATGATTTGAAATCATTTAAGATGGTCGTTACATATGGAAAGAAGCAGACACATGCCCATGTGGAGAAAAGGAAACGAAGGGCCTTAAAATAGAAAACGAACAGTCAGAAACAAAAACACATGCATGCATAAGGGAAAGAGAAAATGAACAGTCATGCAGGGAGAAAATGAACAGACATGCAAAGAGAAAAATAACAGACATGCAAAGAGAAAATGAACAGCCATGCAAGGATAAGATGAACAGTCATGAAGGAGAAAATGAACAGTCATCTAAGGAGAAAACGAACAGTCATGACCGATAAAACGAACAGTCATGGTAGGAGAATATGGTGTCAATTATTTGCATGTGACGTGTTTGACGAAATGCCTTCTCTAAATATATACAAAAGGAGTTACATCAAGAAGTAGATACAATTGACAAGTGGCACATTAAAATATGAAAGAAGGAGTTACAACTAGAGTTACAAAGAGATAGGATGGTTATAAAAGGAGTGTTGCTTGAAGAATTAAAGAGTGCATGAAGAGAGCGAGAGGAGAGCAAGAGGCATGTGAGAGGCGAGTGAGAAGTGTGTGTGTTTTATGAATTGTGGGCGATGTTGAGTAAGCAATAGACCAGTCAGGGTCTTGTAAAAGTGAAGGCATTTATATTTCAATCTTCTAGTTTCAGAATTGAAGTCCAAGTTGGTGCTTGGCATCAGGGGTTGGTGTTGGTAAATCAGGGGTTGGTGCTCCTTTCTGTTGGTGCAGATAAATCAGGGGTTGGTGCTCCTTCCAGTTGGTGCTGGTAAATCAGGGGTTGGTGCTCCTTTCTATTTGTGTAGATAAATCAGGGGTTGGTGCTCCTTCCAAATGGTGCTGGTAAATCAAGGGTTGGTGCTCCTTCCAGTTCATGCTAGTAAATCAGGGGTTGGTGCTCCTTTCTATTTGTGCAGATAAATCAAGGGTTGGTGCTCCTTCCAGTTGGTGTTGGTAAATCAGGGGTTGGTGCTCCTTTCTATTTGTGCAGATAAATCAGGGGTTGGTGCTCCTTTCTGTTGGTGCAGATAAATCATGGGTTGGTGCTATTTCCAGTGGGTGTTGGTAAATTGATTGTAAATTTGTTGCTTTGCAAAGGCTGGATTTGGATGGGAGTCCAAACAATCAATTTTTGAGGAGTAGCCAAATCGATGAACCTTGGTACATATTATGTTGTGTGATGCTCTCTTGTTATATTTTCTTTATTTGGTTTTAAGTTCTCATTTTTTTGGCTTTAAGAGTTGAAGATTTAAGTTTTAAAGAGCTACACTGATTCACCCCCCCCCTCTCAGTGTCATTGTGAGACTAAAAACTTCTTCAGATGCGGTACCTGATTTCCATTAACACCAAACTATAGCATGACTCTATGGTCAGAAGAATAGAAGCAAAAATTCAGTAACCAGCATGAAATGAATTCTAGCATTGAAATCAGACATGGGACAATGTCAAATATGACTCATCACCCATTTTCCAGCTGATATATAAATTATTTATGTAAATTGAGAAAATAAATATAAGATGTATTCTAGAAACAAAATACGCTGAAATATCATGATATTTTGCTCGATTTCTTCAATTAAGCAAACTGTTGTATGAGCTACCCTGGGTTGATAATCTAAGGGACTCATCTCCAAAGGAGAAATTATAAGCATATATTTTGCACGATTGCTCATAAGACTACGAGCTACCCTGGGTTGACAATTAAATGGAAGTAATTAATTGAACCATAGAAAAATTAACCAATGTTTTGCCCAACGTTTTGGCATCGTTGTCGGGGAGTAGCCATTGTAATTTCTTATTCCTAAGGAAGCATAGTTACGATAGTTTAGAGTGTTTTCTTTAGAAACCTTCATCTAAAACTTTGTATGAGTCCACCTAAGAATAGGGGACCAGATGGTCGTTTTATCAAAAATAAAGAAGTTTTTTCTCATAATACTTCTACTTCAGTAGAATCTGAACCTAAGACTAAAATCTCACCATCATAATCTCCACCTGTGCATTGGTGGGAACACCCACTATTTGCATAGGACCCGTCTGAAACAATCCAGTAGAATCTTAGAGTAGGGTTGGATATAAGTAGAGTTCAATCTGAGGAATATCTACTAAATATCGAACATTGGCAAGCAGTATTAGATGAAACCATCTCAAATTTTGACTTATCCATCCTTTTTAAATATAAAAGAAACGAACTAGAAGCATTGATAGTTGCTTTGAAATTAATAGGGGTAGAAACTCCAGTAGTAGATAGAATGGCAGAAAATCCAAAGGAAACATCCACTAGTTTTAGTTTTCCAATAGAAGAGGTAGTGGGAGATCACAAGATGAAACACATCTCTCCTGCCCACCTTCCAACCTTTAGAGGACTATCAACAAAAAATCTAGATTTGTTTCTATTTAAATTTTATGTTTTATGTAGATCTGTGGATTACACCACATATGCTCATAAACTAAAATTATTCCCTTTCACCCTTGATGATTCAGCTTTGCGCTGGTTCATCAGCTTGGGGGATAAATGGATAACTACCTGGGAACATTTGAAGAAACTTTTCCTGGATCAATATCAGGATTTTGGCAAAGCAAAAAATGTGAGAGAGGAAGTCCTAGTCCTTACGTAAAAGGAATGGGAATCTATGGAAGAATATTGGGATAGATTTATCTTCAATTTGCAAAAATCACTCTATTAAAAACTAGGAGATAGGTCCCTAAGAAGTTTTTTTATGAAAGGACTGACAAATGAATCCTTGGAAGCTTTAAATATGATCTCTGGGGGAGACATTTACCAACACCAAATTGATGATATTCGGCAGTTGTGTCAAAATGTTTCAATAAGAAAATGTAAGTTGACCCTAGGAAATATTAAGCAATCAACCATTGTCACTAAAATAGAAATAGAAAACATGCTAGAGGACCTTAAGAGCGATATGTTATCATCTCTAGCTCTTTAAATGGATACTCTTCTACTTTAGAGAAAGAAGCAGGAGAATGAGGCAGCATTGGCCTACTTCTATCCTAAATGTAGAGATAAACATCCCATAATTGAGTGCCTAGAAAACAAAGTTTGTGTATGTGTTGTCCGTAATAAGGATCATAAAACGAAGTTGTGTCCATAATTAATGAAATCTAAAGAGGAACCTAAAGTAGTAGAGGCATACTTCATGGGTAATAGGAGGAACTGGTAATAATATCCTATGGATAACAATATGTAATTAGGAATGTCATCCTATGGAGGTAGCAATTACCAAAACCAAGGTCAAGCCTAGCCACCCAATATGGGTTGGTATGGGCAAAAACCTTGGAATCCATTTCCCCAAGGGGTAAATTCTTACAAACCTTATCCAGGAATGTAATACCATCAACCTGGGTAGCAGTGGAGAAATCAAAATGCTTGGAATCAATATCCATAGCATCCTGCTCCAGCTCCACCACAACCAAGTCTACCTACTCTTCCTACTCTAAGAACTCCTTAGTTACCAGCACATCCAACAATAAACCCAAACAATAGACAATAGCTAGCCTATCAGATGGAAAACAAGATGTACACTATGTATAGTATTAAGATAGATTGTAATCCTATCCAGTTATGTTTTGGAAAGCAAGTAGGTGTCGAAGTCACTCCTCTTGTAGAAGAAGAGGAACCAATAGAGATAGAGAAAGGGGAATCATCCCTTATAGAAGAGGTAGAAGAAGAATCAACACTTGTGCATAACAAAGAGAAGGTTTCACCTTTTCCACAAAGGTTGCAGGAACCCAAGAAACCAATACAAACAGATTTTGATATCTTCTCTAGTTTAAAATACTTAACAATCATAATCCCTCTCTTTCATGCCATCAGAGACACCTATTTATGGGAAGGCCATAAGATAGTTGTGCCTCAAGAAACCAAGGAGGAAACTAGCTAAAACATTTAGTTTGTTAGGTTAGTTAGCTAACCTCATGTTAGGAAATACCTACATCCAAAAGTACACAAATCCAGGAAGCCCAGTGTTGATTGTAAAAATAGAAGGTTGTGTTTTATCCAACACACTAGTATATTTGTAGGAAGCCATCAATATCATACCCTAGGAGACCATGCAAAAACTAAAATTGAAAATTTTGAATTCCACTAAAATTATGCTACAGTTGGCAGATAGATCTATAGTACTCCCTAAAGGAATACTGGAAGAAATCACTGTTGTAGTAGATGCATGGGAATATCCAACAGATTTCTTAGTGCTACAATCTAAATTTGGACTAGGTGGATACCCATTAATCTTAGGTATACCTTGCCTAGAAACAATTGATGCTTACATATGTTGTAAATATGGGAAAATGACCATTTTAGATGGTCATACTATAAATAAACTGATCATACATCCACCTGCATAGTCTGTATATTTATTTGGAGAACCTAAGGATGAGAATCAAAATATTGGTGGTCTATTAATGATCCAACCTGTCATGACACTTGAGGAGTTGGAAGATGAAAGTGATGAGGATAAGATGATATCTTACTTTTTTCAAGGAGAACCCTCTTATCCTCCTCCTAAGTTACCATTAGTAAAAGACCACCATATTCAGTAAATAGAAGTTGCACCTAGTAGAATGTTGAACATAGATAACCAGTTGACAACTGAATAGTAGACCAAACTAAAATAAACATTTGAAAAACATCAATATGCCTTTTCTTAGGAGTATTCTAACATGAGAGGAATAGCTCCTAAGACCTGTACTCATATGATATATTTGAAAGACCAGGTTAGACCAGTAATACAACCACATAGGAGAATGAACCTAGCTATGAAAGAAATTGTCAAAGCAAAATTAAAAAAACTTCTCACAGTTGGATTCATCTACTCCGTTTCAGATAGTGAGTGGGTATCACCATTGGTGGTGGTGCCCAAGAAGAATGGAAATTGGAGAATTTTTGTTAATTACATGTTGCTAAATAAAGCAACTAAGAAGGACCACTTCCCTTTACCTTTATAGATCAGGTCCTTGATACCTTAGCGGGCAAGAAGTACTTTCCTTTCCTAGATGGGTTCAGTGGATACAATTAGATCCAAATAGGGGAGGAAGAGCAAGATAAAACCACCTTCACTTGTCCATGGGGGACATTTTCTTACCGAGTTTTATCATTTGGTCTATGTAATACACCTACCACCTTTCAAAGGGTAGTTCTTAGCATTTTTTCAAATATGATTGAAGAGATTGTGGAGGTATACATGGATGATTTTACTGTATATGGTGAAACTTTTGAAATAGCCATAGAGAATCCAGAAAATAAATTTAAACATTAGGAGAAAACTAACCTGTCCTTAAGCAATAAGAAATTTTATATGATGATGCAAGAAGGGATTGTTTTAGGACATCACCTCTTTGCATATGGGATCAAAGTAGACAGAAATAAAATAGAAGTCATCCAAATCCTATCTACTCCTAAAACACAAAAGGATATCCGTAGTTTCCTAGGATCAACCAATTACTATAGGAGGTTTATATCAGACTTTCGCAAAACTGCTAAACCTCTTACCACATTGTTAACTAAAGATGCAAAGTTTATCTAGACTAAAGAATATGAACAAGCATTAAACACTTTAAAGGAAAAATTAATTATTGTTCTAGTGCTGAGAGATCCAAATTAGACCATACCTTTTCACATATATGTTGATGCATCTAACAATGCAATAGGCTCAGTACTGGGACAAAAATATGGTGATGATTTTTATGCCATATATTATGTTAGTGAAAACCTCATAAGTTCTAAACTTAATTATATTGTCACAGAGAAGTAGTTTCTTGTAGTAATGCATGCTCTTAACAAATTTCATCATTACATTACAGGTTACCAGGTATTTGTACCCATTAACCACTCAACAATCATGTACTTTAAAAATAAACCTGGGATTAGTGGAAGAATAATCAGATGGTTATTGCTCTTGCAGGAATTTGATGTGATAATAGTGGATAAGCTAGGAAAGGATAATGTGGTAGTTGATTTCTTGTCCAGGTTGACACCTCTAGACTATGCAGCTATAGAAGACCAATTTCTAGATGAGCATTTGTTTGCTCTAAATGATCAGATACCTTGGTACGTAGATATGGCTAATTTTTTAGCCATTGTTAAAGTATCCCCTGCACTTTTACCTCATGAAAAATAGACTTTAATTGAGAAAATTGCAGATTTCTCATGGATTGATGGGTGCTTGTTCAAAATAGGACCTGATCAAATCATGAGAAGATGTGTTGTTGGGAATGAAATAATTAAAATACTAAAGGCTTACCATGATGAACCTTGTGGTGGACATTTTATAGGAAGAAGGATTGCATATAAAGTGTTACAGGTCAGTTATTACTGGCCTTCACTATTCAAAGATGCAGCCAAGCATGTGAGCTAGTGTAATCAATGTCAGAGGATGGGTAGACCTACTCTTAGATATGAGATACCACTCCAACCACATGTTCACATTGAACCATTTGATAAATGGGGTATGGACTTCATAGGACCTATTAATCTGTATTCAAGAGGTAAGAGGTATATCCTAGTTTGTATTGACTATGTGAAAAAGTGGGTTGAAGTATAGGCTTTCATGATTTAAAGGAGAAAATAGTAGCAGACTTCTTACATTCATCAATTTTTACAATATTTGGGGTCCCAATGGAGATCACAACTGATCAAGGACCTTAGTTTACTTCAAGTATGATCCAAGAACTCATGCAACAATAAAAAATCAAGCATAATAAAACCACTCCCTACAATCCACAAGCGAAAGGGCAAGTTGACGTAACCAACAGAGAGTTGGAAAATATCCTGACAAATACAATGTAGCAACATAGGAAGGACTAGGCTACTAGATTACCAGAAGCAGTGTGGGCCTACAGGACCACTTGGAAGACTACTACTAGTTTCACACCATTTCAGTTACTCTATGGTAAAAGTATCATGATGCCTATAGATTTTGAAGTAAAACACTCAAAACTAATGTAGAATTGAATATAAACCTGGATGATGCACAAAAAGAAAGAATTTAGTAGCTTAATAAACTGGATGAATACCACCTTGAGGCTCTATAGAAAACATATATCATTCAAAAATAAAGGGTCAAGTGGTATGACCGCCACACCAGGCCAAAGTAGATTTAAGTGGGAGAATGGGTATTACTCTATGATTCCTGATTCCATGAAAGTAAGGGCAAGCTCATGCAACATTGGATGGGGCTATATGAAATGATTAAATTCATTAATAATGGGGTTGTAAGGATCAGAACAATAGATGGTAGTAACATTACCTTAACATTCAATGGCCACCGCCTGCATCCATACCATGTATCTGAAGCATACATGATTGAGTCTAGATTAGGCATGGGGGAAACCCTAGTTGATTCTAATTTTATCTTGAGTCAGTGAGATGTGGACCTAGTCCACATAGTCCGAAAGATAATTATTCTTTCAAATATGATCCAAGAACTCATGCAACAATAAAAAATCAAGCATAATAAAACCACTCCCTACCATCCATAAGCGAATGGGCAAGTTGAGGTAACCAACAGAGAGTTGGAAAATATCCTGACAAAGACAATGTAGCAACATAGGAAGGACTAGGCTACTAGATTACCAGAAGCAGTGTGGGCCTATAGGATCACTTGGAAGACTACTACTGGTTTCACACCATTTCAGTTACTCTATGGGAAAAGTACCATGATGCCTATAGAGTTTGAAGTCAAACACTCAGAACTAATGTATAATTGAATATAAACCTGGATGATGCACAAAAAGAAAGAATTCAACAGCTTAATTAGCTGGATGAAAACCACCTTGAGGCTCTACAAAAAATAGAGATCATTCAAAAATAAAGGGTCAAGTGGTATGACAGCCACACCAGGCCAAAGTAGATTTAAGTGGGAGAATGGGTATTACTCTATGATTCCTGATTCCATGAAAGGAAGGGCAAGCTCATGCAACATTGGATGGGGCTATATGAAATGATTGAATTCATTAATAATGGGGTTGTAAGGATCAGAACAATAGATGGTAGTAACATTACCTTAACATTCAATGGCCACCACCTAAATCCATACCATGTATCTGAAGCATACATGATTGAGTCTAGATTAGGCATGGGGGAAACCCTAGTTGGTTCTAATTTTATCTTGAGTCAGTGAGATGTGGACCTAGTCCACATAGTCCGAAAGATAATTATTCTTTCAAAGTTTTCTTTTTTTTAGTTGTGTTTTTGTTGTGCAGGAACAATGCCCTTTGTGCAGCTATTAGGTAGTCTGGGAAACCTAGGCCCAACAAGCACAGGATCCATGAACCTATTCTTCCAATATTTTTAGGAGACTTTGCTTGCAATAGGAGTAGTTAGTCCCCATTTAGAGATGGTAATACTAAACATGAACCTGCACAAGAATGTTTGTATTGGTCTATTTGTATAATAAAATAATCAACTACTGGTTTAGGGGTGGATGTTGATTCTATTCCTATTTTTCAAATTAGAAGAACTAAAGGGACTCATCAACCTAACAACACATATACAAGGACAAGTCAACACCCGTTGAATAAAATAGCAGCGCTATTTTTCTATATTTGATGGGAAGGTGCATGCTTCCCATTATGACAAAATGTGTCTGCTTCCCATTATATGGTGGAAGGCGCCTACTTCCCATTGTACGATGGAAGGTGCCTGCTTCTCTTTGTATGGTAGAAGGTACCTAATTCTCGTTGTATATTTTATGGTTCTTGACTCCCAATATGTTATGAAGATGATGGTTGCATCCCATTTTCTGACAGTCAACACCTAACTCTTGGTTTCTCCAAGAGAACGACCAAATTCCAATTTTTGGGAAACCTCACACCAAATCTTCTTAGCATATATAAAAATAAAATTTGAGTTTGTATAAAGTTTATTTTATAAGTACAGCACCCGACAGCTAGCAAAAAGGTGTATGCTTCCCATGTTAGGTATAAGCGCCTAATTGGTAAGGCACCTAATTCCCATGTTAAGTAGAGCGTCTGATTGCTAAGGTGATTGCTTCCCATGTTAAGCAAAGTGCCCAATTCCTAAGATGCCTTTTTTTAGTTTCCAAGGCACCTGCATGCCATAATTCAAAAAGAAGGCACCTAATTTCCATACAAAAAAAGTGCCTGATTTTTGTCTACAGTGACCGTTTTTCTACCTTAACAGAATAACACGTCAACATTGGGTTGTAGCCCGAGCCATGTCAGCACCCCACACATGTGCAAAGTTAAATCTACCATGGACAATATTAAAATTTGACATCAACCAACTTCCAAGGAGGGGGTGTTTTTCGTCCCAAGGAGATACATGTTTTTCTAGTTTTTGTTTCGAATTTCGCAGTATTTCTCAAATAAATCACATTGCAGCTACCAAGAACCAATCACGTCAAAGAAAATTCATTGTATGGGAACCATAGCCATCATTATCCACTGTGGTTTTCCCAATAATAAAACACCAACCAATAGCGATGCACCATGGATATCTACGTATATGCACCCACGGAATGAATTTAGGTGCATGTTTAAATTTTCTATTTTTTTCTATATTGTTTTCATGAACATGTGTCTATGGAAATGCACTTGCACAACCCCCCATTATTTCCTTAACCACATGAACAAATCCACTTGGCATGGTACTGCATGGCATACCTCTAATTGTTCGATATTTTATGGTTATCATTTCCGCACAATCAGGCAACTATTTATCATGGGTAGAACCTGCTAGAAGCATGGGCCCACTTACAACAGAGTTCTTCCCTATTTTCCCTATTTTTTTTATTTTTTTTCATAGATTAATTTACTTCTCTGTTATTTCCCCTATTTTTTCTGATTTCCAGCAAGGTAGTAATTTTTTTTTTTTTCACTTTCATTCTTGTTTTCTTAGATGTAGCATGATATTATTGGTTTAAATACAAACTTCAATGAATACCAAATACCCCCCAAACCATAATCTAAGGGACTCATCTCCAAAGGAGAAATTATAAGCATATATTTTGCACGGTTGCTCACAAGACTATGAGCTACCCCGGGTTGACAATTAAATGGAGGTAATTAATTGAACCATAGAAAAATTAACCAATGTTTTGCCCAACATGTTGGCATCGTTGTCATGGAGTAGCAATTATAATTTCTTATTCTAAAGGAAGCATAGTTACAGTAGTTTAGAGAGTTTTCTTTAGAAACATTCATCTAAAACTTTGTATGAGTCCACCTAAGAATAGGGGACCAGATGGTCGTTTTATCAAAAATAAAGAAGTTTTTTCTCATAATCCTTCTACTTTAGTAGAATCTGAACCTAAGACTAAAATCTCACCATCACAATCTCCACCTGTGCATTGGTGGGAACACCCACTATTTGCACAGGACCCATCTGAAATAATCCAGTAGAATCTTAGGGTAGGTTTGGATATAAGTAGAGTTCAATCTGAGGAATATCTACTAAATATCAAACGTTGGCAAGCAGTATTAGACGAAACCATATCAAATGTTGACTTATCCATCCTTTTTAAATATAAAAGAAATGAACTAGAAGCATTGATAGTTGCTTTGAAAGTAGTAGGGGTAGAAACTCCAGTAGTAGATAGAATGGCAGAAAATCCAAAGGAAACATCCACTAGTTTTAGTTTTCCAATAGGAGAGGTAGTGGGAGATCACAATATGAAACACATCTCTCCTGCCCACCTTCCAACCTTTAGAGGACTATCAACAAAAAATCTAAATTTATTTCTATTTAAATTTTATGTTTTATGTAGATCTATGGATTACACCACATATGCTCAGAAACTAAAATTATTCTCTTTCACCCTTGATGATTCAGCTTTGCGCTGGTTCATCAGCTTGGGGGAGAAATGGATAACTACCTGGGAACAGTTGAAGAAACATTTCCTAGATCAATATTAGGATTTTGGCAAAGCAAAATATGTGAGAGAGGAAGTCCTAGACCTTATGTAAAAGGGAGGGGAATCTATGAAAGAATATTGGGATAGATTTAGCTTTAATTTGCAAAAATCACTCTATTAAAAACTAGGAGATAGGTCCCTAAGGAGTTTTTTTGTGAAAGGACTGACAAATGAATCCTTGGAAGCTTTAAATATGATCTCTGGGGAGACATTTACCAACACCAAATGTATGATATTCGGCAGTTGTGTCAAAAAATTTCAATAAGAAAATGTAAGTTGATCCCTAGAAATATTAAGCAATCAACCATTATCACTAAATAGAAATAGACAACATTCTAGAGGACATTAAGAGCGATATGTTATCATCTCTAGCTCTTTAAATGGATACTATTCTACTTCAGAGAAAGAAGCAGGAGAATGAGGCAGCATTGGCCTACTTCTATCCTAAATACAGAGATAAACATCCCAGAATTGAGTGCCTAGAAAACAAAGTTTGTGTATGTGTTTTTCGTAAGAAGGATCATACAACGAAGTTGTGTCGACAATTAATGAAATCTAAAGAGGAACCTGAAGTAGTAGAGGTATACTTCATGGATAACAGGAGGAACTGGTAACAATCTCCTATGGATAACAATATG
Source organism: Wollemia nobilis (assembly GCA_028583015.1). Classification (NCBI taxonomy): domain Eukaryota; kingdom Viridiplantae; phylum Streptophyta; class Pinopsida; order Araucariales; family Araucariaceae; genus Wollemia; species Wollemia nobilis. The sequence goes on from JAQPPZ010001870.1 coordinate 5,432,511, forward strand.
TAATCAGGAATGTCATCCTATGGAGGTAGCAATTACCAAAACCAATGTCAAGCCCAGCCACCCAATATGGGTTGGTATGGGCAACAACATTGGAATCCATTTCCCCAAGGGGTAAATTCTTACAACCCTTATCCAGGAATGTAATTCCATCAACTTGGGTAGCAGTGGAGAAATCAAAATGATTGGAATCAATATCCATAGCATCCTACTCCAGCTCCACCACAACCAAGTCTGCCTACTCTTCCTACTCTAAGAACTCCTTAGTTACCAACACATCCAACAATAAACCCAAACAACAGACAACAGCTAGCCTATCATATGGAAAACAATATGTACACTATGTATAGTATTAAGATAGATTGCAATCCTATCTAGTTATGTTCAGGAAAGCAAGTAGGTGTAGAAGTCACTCCTCTTGTAGAAGAAGAGGAACCAATAGGGATAGAGAAAGGGGAATCACCCCTTATAGAAGAGGTAGAAGAAGAATCAACACTTGTACATAATAAAAATAAGGTTTCACCTTTTCCACAAAGGTTGCAGGAACCCAAGAAACCAATACAAACAGAGTTTGATATCTTCTCTAGTTTAAAATACTTAACAATCATAATCCCTCTCTTTCAGTCCATCAGAGATCACATTCCTGAGCTCTAGAGGGCATTTTTTGAGTAGATCACCCACTTCTTCACATGTTCTGGTAGGTACTCCACATTAAACACCAATCGCTTTTGTTTTCTCAATAACATACTACATGGGGATAAAATCAATGTCCCTCATTACTGTACATGAACCCTAAAATATGAGGCCAAGTGATACTAAGCAGGTACCACCTCTGCCTTGGCTCACCATGGCCTTATTTTGACCTTGGTGCAATATGTGAATTCACATAGAAATGTGACAATTAAGGAAGCTATGGGTACTAGTGCAGTGACAAGGGTACAAGCATAGGGGGAGGTGCCAATTCAGAATGAACAGTCAGCCCAAGGGTGACAGAACATGCAGAAACGATGCCTGCGTCCTAGCATGCAAAAACTACAGGGGAAGCAGGACACGCCTCGTCCCTTATTTTTTCCCAATTTTAGGAGGAAGTATGATAGGCTCTATCTCCTTCTACACTTCAATTCAAATATGAGGAAGAGTAGGATTTTATGCCCATTTCCACTAAGATGCAAAGAAGAAGAACGAAGGCATCAAGGGTGGTTTCGATCTCATCTGAAAAGGAGACACCAATCGATGAGCTCAATAGGGAGGAGTACTTGGCCCATAATTTACAAGACATTTCCAGTGGGTCGATTTCTCAACAAGAGGTGGACATGGAAGATACACCACCAGAAGGCCAGGTAGAGGATTTGTAGTAATAGCTATAGGATTTAAGAGAGCAGGCTTCCACTTGGGAAGCCAAATTTAAAGAAGAACAGGCTCTATTTGAGGAGTCTTTAAAGGAGGCTACATTACAAATGCATGAATTGTATCAAACAATTCGACAACTATAGAGACAATTATAGTTGCAGGGCAGACCAGTAGGAGCCAAGTAGCCAGCCAAAGTTGATATGGTAGTGCAGATCGATGGGGCAATAGAAGTATACCCTATTGATACATAAATAGAACAAGGAGATGTTGTTATAATGGAAATAGAGTAGCCCTATTCTACGTCTCCTTCTGCAGAGCAGATACTTCAGGAGGATGAAGTTGAGGTTGAGGAGCCTCAAAATACAGAACAGCCTACAAAGGAAGGAGATGAGGAGGAAAAGGAGATGGAGGTTGAAGAGCCTCAAACTTCAGGAAATGAGGAAGAGATAGAGCACGCTCAAATTGATGTAGGGGTCGGACAGCCTCAGGGGAAAGAAGCAGTCCTGTTGAGCAGCAATTTGCTACAGAGGAAAATAAGGCTTAGCAGCCTAAATCTCCTATACACTAAGAAACAATAGTTGCACCAACACACCCTAGGGTAAAAAAAATAAATATGATATAAAAACAAAAAGCCACAAGGCCATCTCATGACCCAAAAACTAGAGAAAGAGTTTCCAAGTTGAAGGTATTGGGCATCAAATTTGATAAGGAATCAGAGTTGGATTCTGATGAGGAATGGGAGGTAGCAAAGAATATTTTTGCCACCCAAAAATAGAAATTTGAGGACCTTCAGGAGGAAATTAAGGTGAAGGCCTCCAAGAAATCCCATAAGGAATCATAAAAAGATGCCAGTGAGTAATCTGGCAGGCCTCACAGGAAAATTCTAGTTGCTCAACCTGAACAGTTTTGGTACTTGTATGGATCGGAGGATGGAAAGCCTTCAAAGATGCAAACATATTTTACATGGATGGGATTTCTAGGCCCTGTGTAATAGGAAGAGAGGGGGAGTCCAAAAAAATTTTGGAAGTGCTCAACAGGCGTTCCGAAAGACTTCCTGTCACTTTTCCAATTTCACAATATGCAAATTTTCACTTTCCACTTTTCACAATTTTTTCTCCAAAAAAAAAAGGTTTTCAAATTTTTTTATAAAGCCCTTTTTTTTAAATTTAATAATCAATAATGCTTTTAATAAATTAAAAATAACTATATTAATAAAATAATTAAAAGCATTTATTTGAAAATTAAATTCAATTTAAAAGAAACTTTAATAAAAAAAATGATAAAACTTTTTTTAAAACATTTTATTATTCTGGTGATTCGAACTCGTGACCTCACGTATGCAAACAAGCGCCTTTGCCGCTACACTGCGTGGCTCCTCTTAAAAACAATATGTCCGCTCTTATTCTTAAAGCTACGCCTTGATGAAAGAACCAAAAAAAACTTCATTTTTTTTAAACCTGACGGGATTCGAACCGGGGTCCTCTCCTTTGCAAATTCGTCAACGTAACCAACCGCGCTGGGGGCTTGGTTGGAATGATAAATAGGGCCACGTGATATATTATCATCAGATGGAAAAAAAAAAATTAAGAAAACCTAAGTCTTTTATCCCACATGCAGTGGGAAGAAGACTCTCGTGCTGCTTTTATACGCCCGTGAGGACAAAAGAACTTGGTTGCCTTTAGGCAATTGAGACCTCCTTTTGCCAATGAAGACTCAAATGAACACTCACCACGTGTCATGCAACTCATCACCTGCTCATCCATCCACGTGCGTGCCACTCATCATGCCACATCAACTGCCACGCATCCACGTCTCATTTTGCCATGTGTCCTCTTCAGTCTGCCACCCGTCTACTCACCTCGATACATGTGCTGCCCAGTTAACACTCTGCAATCTGCCACATGTCCTCTTGCCATGTCAGCTCTCACTGTCTACTATCTACCTTCTCGATCCGCATGCACCTAGTTGTCCCTGACAGCTCCTCAAATATCTCTATCTGTTTTTGCATCTGCCTTGGGATGCATGAGACGCTAGTAACTGCCACCTCGGACAGCTTCCTGCTAACTACTCCCTTCTCACATTGGGATCCATGCCCTAATTTCCACACCCCTGGCCCTTCGGCTCTGATACCAGAATGTTAAATAAAACAATTTTTTTATATCCCAAATCTTCTATTCATTTTCAAAAACTTACATATATATATAGAACGTAAGGAAGGTGAGGAAGGGGGTTGGAGAAGAAGGAGGAAGGGAGTCGATGTGGAGGGATAAGGAAATGAAAGGAGAGATAAGGGGCAAAATAATAGGGAGGAAATGGAATACGAGAGAATAGGGAGAGGAGAGAATATCGAGAGAGGAAAAATATAAAATAAAATCTTGCCGACAATTAAACCTTGCCGACAAACACCGTTGTTTTCACACTTAGCATAGAAAAACTAGATATTTCTAGGCCTTAACCCTCTTCACATTTGCAACAAAAGGCTCGATCACAAACCTCAAAGTGATGGAAGTGAATAGGAGGACATGAGTCCACTAGCATAGATTAGTCTTATGCAACTGAGGATGCATAGGGAGATGCAAACATTGCAAGATAAATATGATACTCTATATAGATATAATGAAAGAATGATAAATCATATTGTTCAAAAGTTAGATAAGATGATGTAAAGGCTCAATTAAAGAGAAGTGTAGTGGCAAGATGAGTTAAAGGAGATTGAACAAAAAATATTGACAAGAGATCAAAAAACGTATGCACCATGGAGAGATATCTATAAAGTACATTCATCTCAAGGAGGGGAAGGAAGATGTTTGAAAAGTAGTAGTTTATTCTCCATGAATTCAAGTATTTTCTCTTTGATCTCATATGTAACTAATATAAATAGTAGTAGCAGTAGCAGTTTGATCTCACCATTGATAAGGAGATTCAAGAGGAACTTAACTATAGTTCAACAAATTTCTTAAGAAAAGAGAGAAGATATGCCCAAGAAGACTCTAAGGATGGTAGATGGAATAGGAGAAGACTAGAAGATACACTAGCAACCATTGACAAAGGAACATGTGAACCTAGTAGTTCACAAGGATTACTAGGTATTCCAAGAGTAGTGATGAGCCACAAAATTGCTCATTTTTTGTACTCTTTTCCCCATAATGTGCAGTGTATTTTCTTGTAGATATAAATGTTTTATGGATATTATATATATAATTAACAGTTTATTTTGCATGTTCTCTAATTTTTTTTTTAAGTGTAATTTGTGTATATTTAGGGGAAATTGTTGCATTTTGGCATATTTTTGTCGAGGTCCCACTCTGACCTTGCACTTGCAATTTTATAAAGGAAAAATATCTGCGAAATATCGATAAAGAGGTACGAAGTTAGGCACTCAAATTCCTTTGAAGTGCTTGACTTTTGTTTGGTACATAACTGTTAGGCACCTACTTCCCATTAGGTGTCTGCTTCTCATTAGGCGCTTGTTTCTGTTAGGAACATGCTTACTATTAGGTGCCTACTTCTTGACTTCTGCATACAAGGTGCTTGCTTCCTAACTTCCTCAGATGGGGTACCTGATTTCCATTAACACCAAACTATAGCACGACTCTGTGGTCAGAATAATAGAAGCAAAACTTCAGTAACCAGTATGAAATGAATTCTAGCATTGAAATCAGACATGGGACAATATCAAAGATGACTCGTCACCCATTTTCCAGCTGATATGTAAATTATTTATGTAAATTGAGCAAATAAATATAAGATGTATTCTAGAAACAAAATACGCTGAAATATCATGATATTTTGCTCGATTTCTTCAATTAAGCAAATAGTTGTAACAACAAATCATTTTCTCATTCTTTCTAAGAATTGTAACAAGTTTGGCCGCATATCTGATAAATATGTAGGCCACCCTTGAAGAAGACCCCTTAAACTTTTCTTATAATTTTCTTTTGTTGCAACTGTTAATAAAATCTTTGAGTATTTTCTTGTAAAAATCTTCTAAAGCGTCCAATGATACACTACCATGGGTAGAACCTGCTAGAAGTGTGGGCCCACTTACAACAGATTTCTTCCCTATTTTCCCTATTTTTTTATTTATTTTCATAGATTAATTTACTTCTCTATTATTTCCCCTATTTTTTGTGATTTCCAGCAAGGTAGTAATTTTTTTTTTTTTCACTTTCATTCTTGTTTTCTTAGATGTAGCATGATATTATTGGTTTAAATACAAACTTCAATAAATACCAAATACCCCCCAAACCATAATCTAAGTGGCTCATCTCCAAAGGAGAAATTATAAGCATATATTTGGCACGGTTGCTCACAAGACTACGAGCTACCCTGTGTTGACAATTAAATGGAGGTAATTAATTGAACCATAGAAAAATTAACCAATGTTTTGCCCAATGTTTTGGCATCGTTGTCGGGGAGTAGCCATTGTAATTTCTTATTCTGAAGGAAGCATAGTTACAGTAGTTTAGAGTGTTTTCTTTAGGGGAAAAAATAAAGAAATTTTTTCCCATAATCCTTCTACTTCAGTAGAATCTGAACTAAAATCTCACAATCACAATCTCCACCTGTGCATTGGTGGGAACAACCACTATTTGCATAGGACCCATTTGAAACAATCCAGTATAATCTTAGAGTAGGGTTGGATATAAGTAGAGTTCAATCTGAGGAATATCTACTAAATATCGAACATTGGCAAGCAGTATTAGACGAAACCATCTCAAATGTTGACTTATCCATCCTTTTTAAATATAAAAGAAACAAACTAGAAGCATTGATAGTTTATTTGAAAGTAGTAGGGGTAGAAACTCTAGTAGTAGATAGAATGGCAGAAACCCTAGTTGGTTCTAATTTTATCTTGAGTCAGTGAGATGTGGACCTAGTCCACATAGTCTGAAAGATAATTATTCTTTCAAAGTTTTCTTTTTTTTAGTTGTGTTTTTTTTGTGCAAGAACAATGCCCTTTGTTCAGCTGTTAGGTAGTCTGGGAAACCTAGGCCCAACAAGCACAGGATCCATGAACCTGTTCTTCCAATATTTTTAGGAGACTTTGCTTGCAATAGGAGTAGTTAGTCCCCATTTAGAGATGGTAATACTAAACATGAACCTGCACAAGAATGTTTGTATTGGTCTATTTGTATAATAAAATAATCAACTACTGGTTTAGGGGTGGATGTTGATTCTATTCCTATTTTTCAAATTAGAAGCACTAAAGGGACTGATCAACCTAACAACACATATACAAGGACAAGTCAACACCCGTTGAATAAAATAGCAGCGCTATTTTTCTATATTTGATGGGAAGGTGCATGCTTCCCATTATGACAAAATGTGTCTGCTTCCCATTGTACGGTGGAAGGCGCCTACTTCCCATTGTACAATGGAAGGTGCCTGCTTCTCTTTGTATGGTAGAAGGTACCTAATTCTCGTTGTATATTTTATGGTTCTTGACTCCCAATATGTTACGAAGATGATGGTTGCATCCCATTTTCTGACAGTCAACACCTAACTCTTGGTTTCTCCAAGAGAACGACCAAATTCCAATTTTTGGGAAACCTCACACCAAATATTCATAGCATATATAAAAATAAAATTTGAGTTTGTATAAAGTTTATTTTATAAGTACAGCACCCAACAGTTAGCAAAAAGGTGTATGCTTCCCATGTTAGGTATAAACGCATAATTTGTAAGGCACCTACTTCCCATGTTAAGTAGAGTGCCTGATTTCTAAGGTGATTGCTTCCCATGTTAAGCAAAGTGTCTGATTCCTAAGGTGCCTGTTTTTAGTTTCCAAGGCACCTGCATGCCATAATTCGAAAAGAAGGCACCTAATTTCCATACAAAAAAAGTGCCTGATTTTTGTCTACAACGACCGTTTTTCTACCTTGACAGAATAACACGTCAACATTGGGTTGCAGCCCGAGCCACGTCAGCCCCCCACGCACATGCAAAGTTAAATCTACCATGGAAAAATAGATGGTAGTAACATTACCTTAACATTCAATGGCCACCGCCTGCATCCATACCATGTGTCTGAAGCATACATGATTGAGTCTATATTAGGCATGGGGGAAACCCTAGTTGGTTCTAATTTTATCTTGAGTCAGTGAGATGTGGACCTAGTCCACATAGTCCGAAATATAATTATTCTTTCAAAGTTTTCTTTTTTTTAGTTGTGTTTTTGTTTTGCAGGAACAATGCCCTTTGTGCAGTTGTTAGGTAGTCTGGGAAACCTAGGCCTAACAAGCACAGTATCCATGAACCTGTGTCTTCCAATATTTTTAGGAGAATTTGCTTGCAATAGGAGTAGTTAGTCCCCATTTAGAGATGGGAATACTAAACATAAACCTACACAAGAATGTTTGTATTGGTCTGTTTGGATCTAATTGGCACAGCACCGAACAGTTAACAAAAAGGTGTATGCTTCCCATGTTAGGTATAAGTGCCTAATTGGTAAGGCACCTACTTCCCATGTTAAGTAGAGAGCTTGATTTCTAAGGTGCTTGCTTCCCATGTTAAGCAAAGTGCTCGATTCCTAAGGTGCCTATTTCTAATTTCCAAGGCACCTGCATGCCATAATTCGAAAAGAAGGCACCTAATTTCCATACAAAAAATGTGCTTGATTTTTGTCTATAGAGATCGTTTTTCTACCTTGACAGAATAACACCTCAACATTGGGTTGTAGCCCGAGCCATGTCAGCACCCCACACACGTGCAAATTTAAATCTACCATGGACAATATTATAATTTGACATCAACCAACTTCCAAGGAGGGGATGTTTGTCATCCCAAGGAGATACATTTTTTTCTAATTTTTGTTTTGAATTTTGCAGTATTTCTCGAATAATTCACATTATGGCTACCAAGAACCAATCATGTCAAAGAAAATTCATTGCATGGGAACCATAGCCATCATTATCCACTGTGGTTTTCCCAATAATCAAACACCAACCAATAGCGATGCACCATGGATATCTATGTATATGCACCCACGGAATGAATTTAGGTGCATGTTTAAATTTTCTATTTTTTTCTATATTGTTTTCAGGAACATTTGTGTCTATGGAAATGCGCTGGCACAATCCCCCATTATTGCCTTAACCACTTGAAAAAATCCACTTGGCATGGTGTTGTGTGGCATACCTCTAATTGGTCGATATTTTATGGTTATCATCTCCGCACAATCGGGCACATGCTCGAAGGAAATTTACTGCGGATAACCATAATCACTATTGATTATGGTAATTAACCTCCTGTGTGCATGAATGCAATTGTTTTAAAAAGCTTCTTACCAGCTACCGTGAAGCCACCTTCAGATTAAAAAATAAAAATAGAGAAGTGTAGCACAGTAGCAATTCAAAGAGGAATTGGAAGCATCCCTGAGTGAATTATGAACCAAAGGAAAAGCATGGGGGGAAGTCAAAGAATCACGACCTCAAGAAGAGCGAGCTGATCGATTGCTCAGGTATTTTTGATGATGTCCAAATACATTTGGACACTATAGAATAGATGGACTACTATCGACTGGTCAGTTAGGGCTAGGATGTGGTGGTGGAAAATGAATTTACGATGTCAATGAGAGATGGGTTCGTGCACATGCAGGGGCTAGAGATTCTAGTCACTGAGCACTATATCACCAGAGTTACGAGCCTCCATCTAATAGGGAAGTGTACATACAAGGAGGATAACCTTACCCTCTGTATGTAGAGATTTTTTGAAGCACAAATCAAGCACCTGAAGTGCACCATCTTGCTGAAAAACCATATTCCTGAGCTCTAGAGGGCAGTTTTTGAGTAGATCACCCACTTCTTCACATGTTCTGGTAGGTACTCCACATTAAACACCAATCACTTTTGTTTTCTCAATAACATACTACATGGGGATAAAATCAATGTCCCTCATTACCTTACATGCACCCTAAAATATGAGGCCAAGTGATACTAAGCAGGTACCACCTCTGCCCTAGCTCACCATGGCCTTATTTTGACCTTGGTGCGATATGCGAATTCACATAGAAATGTGACAATTAAGGAAGCTATGGGTACTAATGCAGTGACAAGGGTACAAGCATAGGGGGAGGTGCCAATTCCAAATGAATAGTCAGCCCAAGGGTGACATAACGTGCAGAAACGATGCCTGTGTCCTAGCTTGCAAAAACTATAGGGGAAGCAGGACACGCCTCATCCCTTATTTTTCCACAATTTTAGGAGGAAGTATGATAGGCTCTATCTCCTTCTACACTTCAATTCAAATATGAGGAAGAGTAGGATTTTATGCCCATTTCCACTAGGATGCAAAGTAGAAGAATGAAGGCATCAAGGGTGGTTTCGATCTCATCTGAAAAGGAGACACCAATCGATGAGCTCAATAGGGAGGAGTACTTGGCCCATAATTTACAAGACATTTCTAGTGGGTCGACTTCTCAACAAGAGGTGGACATGGAAGATTCACCACTAGAAGGCCAGGTAGAGGATTTGCAGTAGTACCTACAGGATTTAAGAGAGCAGGCTTCCACTTGGGAAGCCAAATTTAAAGAATAATGGGCTCTATTTGAGGAGTCTTTAAAGGAGGCTACATTACAAATACATGAATTGTATCAAACAATTTGGAAACTATAGAGACAATTGTAGTTGCATGGTAGACCAGTAGGAGCCAAGTAGCCAGCCAAAGTTGATGCGGTAGTGTAGATCGATGGGGCAACAGAAGTATCCCCTGTTGATACAAAAATGGAACAAGGAGATGTTATAATGGAAATAGAGTAGCCCTATTCTATGTCTCATTTTGTAGAGTAGATACTTCAGGAGGATGAAGTTGAGGTTGAGGAGCCTCAAAATACAGAACAGCCTACAAAGGAAGGAGATGAGGAGGAAAAGGAGATGGAGGCTAAAGAGCCTCAAATTTTAGTCAATGAGGAAGAGACAGAGCACTCTCCAATTGATGTAGGGGTCAGACAAGCTCAGGAGATAGAAGCAGTCCTGTTGAGCAGCAATTTGCTACAGAGGAAAATAAGGCTCAGCAAACTGAATCTCCTATACACTAAGAAACAACAGTTGCACCAACACACCCTGGGGTACAAAAAATAAATATGATATCAAAACAAATAGACACAAGGCCATATCAGTGATGACCCAAAAACCAAAGCAAGAGTTTCCAAGTTGAAGGTATTGGGCATCAAATCTGATAAGGAATCAGAGTTGGATTCTGATGAGGAATGGGAGGTAGCAAAGAATATTTTTGCTACCCAAAAATAGAAATTTGAGGACCTTCAGGAGGAAATTAAGGCAAACAATAATAATTGGAAGAAGGCCTCCAATAAATCCCTTAAGGAATAATAAAAAGAGGCCAGTGAGTAATTTTGCAGGCCTCACAGGAAAATTCTAGTTGCTAAACCTGAACAGTTTTGGTACTTGTATGGGTCGGAGGATGGAAAGCATTCAAAGATGCAAACATATTTTACATGGATGGGATTTCTAGGCCCTGTGCAATAGGAAGAGATGGGGAGTCCAAAAATTTTTTGGAAGTACTCAACAAGCGTTCCCGAAGACTTCCCGTCACTTTTCCAAGTTCACAATATGCAAATTTTCACTTTTCACTTTTAACAATTTTTTCTCCAAAAAAAAAAAGGTTTTCAAATTCTTTTATAAAGCCCTTTTTTTTAAATTTAATAATCAATAATGCTTTTAATAAATTAAAAATAACTATATTAATAAAATAATTAAAAGCATATATTTGAAAATTAAATTCAATTTAAAAGAAACTTTAATAAAAATAATAATAAAACTTTTTTAAAACCTTTTATTATTTTGGTGATTCAAACTCGTGACCTCACGTATGCAAACAAGCGTCTTTGCCGCTACACCGCACAGTCGGAAGAATACTCTCATGCTACTTTTATACGCTTGCAAGCATAAAAGAACTCGGTTGCCTTCAGGCAATCGAGACCTCATTTTGCCAATGAAGACTCAAATGAACACTCACCATGTGTCATGCAACTCATCACCCGCTCAGCCATCCACGTGCATGCCACTCACCATGCCATGTCAGCTGCCACGCATCCATGTCTTGTTTCACAATGTGTCCTCATCAATCTGCCACCAGTCTGCTCGCCTTGATCCATGTGCTACCCAGTCAACACTCTGCCAGCCACCACATGTCCTCTTGCCATGTCAGCTCTCACTGTCTGCTGTCTACCTTCTCGATCTGCATGCACCCAGTTGTCCCTGATAGCTCCTCAACTCTCTCTGTCTATTGTCGCATCCGCCTTGGGATGCATGCTACACTAGTAACTACCACCTCAGACAGCTTCTTGCTGACTACTCCCTTCTCACCTTGGGATTTGTGCCCCAATTTCCACACCCCTGACCCTTCAGCTCTGATACCAGAATGTTAAATAAAACAATTTTTTTATATCCCAAATCTTCTATTCATTTTCAAAAACTTACATATATATATAGAACGTAAGGAAGGTGAGGAAGGGGGTTGGAGAAGGAGGAAGGGAGTCGACGTGGAGGGATAAGGAAAGGAAAGGAGAGATAAGGGGTAAAATAATAGGGAGGAAATGGAATACGAGAGAATAGGGAGAGGAGAGAATATCGAGAGAGGAAAAATATAAAATAAAATCTTGCCGACAATTAAACCTTCTCGAAAAACACCATTGTTTCCACACTGAGCCTAGAAAACCCAGATATTTCTAGGCCTTAACCCTCTTCACATTTGCAACAAAAGGCTCGATCACAAACCTCAAAGTGATGGAAGTGAATACGAGGACATGAGTCCACTAGCATAGATTAGTCTTATGGAAGTGAATACGAGGACATGAGTCCACTAGCGTAGATATAAATGTTTTATGGATATTATATATATAATTAACAATTTATTTTGCATGTTCTCTAATTTTTTTTTTAAGTGTAATTTGTGTATATTTAGGGTAAATTGTTGCATTTTGGCATGTTTTTGTCGAGGTCCCACTCGGACCTGGCACTTGCAATTTTATGAAGGAAAAACATCTACGAAATATCGATGAAGAGGTACGAAGTTAGGCACTCAAATTCCTTTGAAGTGCCTAACTTTTGTTTGGTACTTAACTGTTACACACCTGCTTCACGTTAGGTTCCTGCTTCTCATTAGGCGCTTGTTTTTTTTAGGCACCTGCTTACTATTAGGTGCCTACTTCTTGATTTCTGCATACAAGGTGCTTGCTTCCTAACTTCCTTAGATACGGTACCTGATTTCCATTAACACCAACTATAGCACGACTCTGTGGTCAGAATAATAGAAGCAAAACTTCATTAACAAGCATGAAACAAATTCCAGCATTGAAATCAGACATGGGACAATGTCAAAGATTACTCGTCACCCATTTTCCAGCTGATATGTAAATTATTTATGTAAATTGAGCAAATAAATATAAGATGTATTCTAGAAACAAAATACGCTGAAATATCATGATATTTTGCTCGATTTCTTCAATTAAGCAAATACTTGTAACAACAAATCATTTTCTCATTCTTTCTAAGAATTGTAACAGGTTTGGCCGCATATCTGATAAATATGTAGTCCACCCTTGAAGAAGACCCCTTAAACTTTTCTTATAATTTTCTTCTGCTGCAACTATTAATAAAATCTTTGAGTATTTTCTTGTAAAAATATTCTAAAGCGTCCAATGATAAACTACCATGGGTAGAACCTGCTGGAAGCGTGGGCCCACTTACAATAGAGTTCTTCCCTATTTTCCCTATTTTTTGTATTTATTTTCATAGATTAATTTACTTCTCTGTTATTTCCCCTATTTTTGTGATTTCCAGCAAGGTAGTACTTTATTTTTTTTTCACTTTCATTCTTGTTTTCTTAGACGTAGCATGATATTATTGGTTTAAATACAAACTTCAACAAATACCAAATACCCCCCAAACCATAATCTAAGGGACTCATCTCCAAAGGAGAAATTATAAGCATATATTCTGCACAGTTGCTCACAAGACTATGAGCTACCCCGGGTTGACAATTAAATGGAGGTAATTAATTGAACCATAGAAAAATTAACCAATGTTTTGCCCAAAATTTTGGCATCATTGTCAGGGAGTATCCATTATAATTTCTTATTCTGAAGGAAGCATAGTTACAGTAGTTTAGAGTGTTTTCTTTAGAAACCTTCATCTAAAACTTTGTATGAGTCCACCTAAGAATAGGGGACCAGATGGTCGTTCTATCAAAAATAAAGAAGTTTTTTCTCATAATCCTTCTACTTCAGTAGAATCTGAACCTAAGACTAAAATCTCACCATCACAATCTCCACCTATGCATTGGTGGGAACACCCACTATTTGCACAGGACCCATCTGAAACAATCCAGTAGAATCTTAGGGTAGGTTTGGATATAAGTAGAGTTCAATTTGAGGAATATCTACTGAATATCAAACTTTGGCAAGTAGTATTAGACAAAACCATCTCAAATGTTGACTTATCCATCCTTTTTAAATATAAAAGAAATGAACTAGAAGCATTGATAGTTGCTTTGAAAGTAGTAGGGGTAGAAACTCGAGTAGTAGATAGAATGGCAAAAAATCCAAAGGATACATCCACTAGTTTTAGTTTTCCAATAGTAGAGGTAGTGGGAGATCACAAGATGAAACACATCTCTCCTACCCACCTTCCAACCTTTAGAGGACTATCAACAAAAAATCTAAATTTATTTCTATTTAAATTTTATGATTTATGTAGATCTGTGGATTACACCACATATGCTCAGAAACTAAAATTATTCCCTTTCACCCTTGATGATTCAGCTTTGCGCTGGTTCATCAGCTTGGGGGATAAATGGATAACTACCTGGGAACAGTTGAAGAAACTTTTCCTAGATAAATATCAAGATTTTGGCAAAGCAAAATATGTGAGAGAGGAAGTCCTAGACCTTATGTAAAAGGGAGGGGAATCTATGGAAGAATATTGGGATAGATTTAGCTTCAATTTGCAAAAATCACTCTATTAAAAACTAGGAGATAGGTCCCTAAGGAATTTTTTTGTGAAAGGACTGACAAATGAATCCTTGGAAGCTTTAAATATGATCTCTGGGGGAGACATTTACCAACACCAAATGGATGATATTCTGCAGTTGTGTCAAAACATTTCAATAATAAAATGTAAGTTGACCCCTAGAAATATTAAGCAATCAACCATTATCACTAAAATAGAAATAGACAACATGCTAGAGGACCTTAAGAGCGATATGTTATCATCTCTAGATCTTTAAATGGATACTCTTCTACTTCAGAGAAAGAAGCAGGAGAATGAGGCAGCATTGGCCTACTTCTATCCTAAATGCAGAGATAAACATCCCAGAATTGAGTGCCCAGAAAACAAATTTTGTTTATGTGTTGTCCGTAAGAAGGTTCATACAACAAATTTGTGTCCACAATTAATGAAATCTAAAGAGGAACCTGAAGTAGTAGAGGTATACTTCATGGATAATAGGAGGAACTGGTAACAATCTCCTATGGATAAAAATATGTAATCAGGAATGTCGTCCTATGGAGGCAGCAATTACCAAAACCAATGTCAAGCCTAGCCACCCAATATGGGTTGGTATGGGCAACAACCTTGGAATCCATTTCCCCAAGGGGTAAATTCTTACAACCCTTATCCAGGAATGTAATTCCATCAACCTGGGTAGCAGTGGAGAAATCAAAATGCTTGGAATCAATATCCATAGCATCCTGCTCCAGCTCCACCACAACCAAGTCTGCCTACTCTTCCTACTCTAAGAACTCCTTAGTTACCAACACATCCAACAATCAACCCAAAAAACAGACAACAGCTAGCCTATCAGATGGAAAACAATATGTACACTATGTATAGTATTAAGATAGATTGCAATCCTATCTAGTTATGTTCAGGAAAGCAAGCAGGTGTAGAAGTCACTCCTCTTGTAGAAGAAGAAGAACCAATAGAGATAGAGAAAGGGAAATCACCCCTTATAGAAGAGGTAGAAGAAGAATAAACACTTGTACATAATAAAGAGAAGGTTTCACCTTTTACACAAAGGTTGCAGGAACCCAAGAAACCAATACAAATAAAGTTTGATATCTTCTCTAGTTTAAAATACTTAACAATCATAATCCCTCTCTTTCAGTCCATCAGAGTCATCTATTTACGGTAAGGCCATAAGATAGTTGTGCCTCAATAAACCAGGGAGGAAACCAGCTAAAACATTTAGTTTGTTAGGTAAGTTAGCTAACCTCATGTTAGGAAATACCTACATCTAGAAGTACAAAAATCCAGGAATCCCAGTGTTGATTGTAAAAATAGAAGGTTGTGTTTTACCCAACACACTAGTATATTTTTGGGAACCATCAATATCATACCCTAAGAAACCTTGCAAAAATTAAAATTGACTAATTTGAAGTCCACTAAAATTATGCTACAGTTGGAAGATACATCTAAAGTACTCCCTAAAGGAATACTGGAAGATATCACTGTTGCAGTAGATGCATGGGAATATCCAACAGATTTCTTAGTGCTACAATCTAAATTTGGACTAGGTGGATACCCATTAATCTTAGGCAGACCTTGGCTAGCAACAGTTGATGCTTACATAAGTTTTAGAGATGGTAAAATGACCATTTTAGATAATCATAATATAAAGAAATTGATCATACATCCACCTGCATAGTCTGTATATTTATTTGGAGAACCTGAGGATGAGAATCAAAATATTGGTGGTCTATTAATGATCCAACCTGTCATGACACTTAAGGAGTTGGAATATGAAAGTGATGAGGATAATATGATATCTTACTTTTTTCAAAGATAACCCTCTTATCCCCCTCCTAGGCTACCATTAGTAAAAGACCACCATATTCAATAAATAAAAGTTTCACCTGGTAGAATGTTGAACATAGATAACCAGTTGACAGCTGAATAGCAAACCAAATTAAATTAAACATTTGAAAAACATCAATATGTCTTTTCTTAGGAGTATTCTAACATGAGAGGAATAGCTCCTAAGACCTATACTCATATGATATATTTGAAAGACCAGGTTAGACCAGTAAGACAAACACATAGGATAATGAACCTAGCTATGAAAGAAATTGTCAAAGCATAATTAAAAAAACTTCTCACAGTTGGATTCATCTACTCCATTTCATATAGTGAGTGGGTATCACCATTGGTGGTGGTGCCCAAGAAGAATGGAAAGTGGAGAATTTTTGTTAATTACATGTTGCTAAATAAAGCAACTAAGAAGGACCACTTCCCTTTACCCTTTATAGATCAGGTCCTTGATACCTTAGCGGGCAAGAAGTACTTTTCTTTCCTAGATGTGTTCAATGGATACAATTAGATCCAAATAAGGGAGGAAGAGCAAGATAAAACCACCTTCACTTGTCCATGGGGGACATTTGCTTATCGAGTTTTATCATTTGGTCTATGTAATACACCTACCACCTTTCAGAGGGTAGTTCTTAGCATTTTTCAAATATGATTGAAGATATTGTGGAGGTATACATGGATGATTTTATTGTATATGGTGAAACTTTTGAAATAGCCATATAGAATCTAGAAAATAATTTTAAATGTTATGAGAAAACTAACCTGTCCTTAGGCAATAAGAAATTTTATATGATGATGCAATAAGGGATTGTTTTAGGACATCACCTCTTTGCATATGGGATCAAAGTAGACAGAAATAAAATAGAAGTCATCCAAATCCTACCTACTCCTAAAACATAAAAGGATATCCGTAGTTTCCTAGGATCAACCAATTACTATAGGAGGTTTATATCAGACTTTTGCAAAACTGCTAAACCTCTTACCACATTGTTAACTAAAGATGCAAAGTTTATCTAGACTAAAGAATATGAACAAGCATTAAACACTTTAAAGGAAAAATTAATTATTGTTCTAGTGCTGAGAGATCCAAATTAGACCATACCTTTTCACATATATTTTGATGCATCTAACAATGCAATAGGCTCAGTACTAGAACAGAAATATGGTGATGATTTTTATGCCATATATTATGTTAGTGAAAACCTCATAAGTTCTAAACTTAATTATATTGTCATAGAGGAGTTTCTTGTAGTAATGCATGCTCTTAATATATTTCATCATTACATTACAGGTTACCAGGTATTTGTACACATTAACCACTCAATGATCATGTACTTGAAAAATAAACCTAGGATTAGTGGAAGAATTATCAGATGGCTATTGCTCTTGTAGTAATTTGATGTGACAATAGTGGATAAGCCAGGAAAGGATAATGTGGTAGTTGATTTCTTGTCCAGGTTGACACCTCTAGACTATGCAGCTATAGAAGACCAATTTATAGATGAGCATTTGTTTGCTCTAAATGATCAGATACCTTGGTACATAGATATGGCTAATTTTTTAGCCATTGTTAAAGTATCCCCTACACTTTTATTTTGTGAAAAATAGACTTTCATTGAGAAAAGTGCAGATTTCTCATGGATTGATGGGTGCTTGTTCAAAATAGGACCTGATCAAATCATGAGAAGATGTGTTGTTGGGAATGAAATAATTAAAATACTAAAGGCTTACCATGATGAACCTTGTGGTGGACATTTTATGGAAGAAGGATTGCATATAAAGTGTTACAGGTCAGTTATTATTGGCATTCACTTTTCAAATATGCAGCCAAGCATGTGAGCCAGTGTAATCAATTTCATAGGATGGACAGACCTACTCTCAAATATGAGATGCCACTCCAACCACATGTTCACATTGAACCATTTGATAAATGGGGTATGGACTTCATAGGACCTATTAATCTATAGTCAAGAGGTAAGAGGTATATCCTAGTTTGTATTGACTATGTGAAAAAGTGGGTTGAAGTACAGGATTTCATGATTCAAAGGAGAAAATAGTAGCAGACTTCTTATATTCATCAATTTTTACAATATTTGGGGTCCCAAGGGAGATCACAACTGATCAAGGACCTTAGTTTACTTCAAGGATGATCCAAGAACTCATCCAACAATACAAAATCAAGCATAATAAAACCACTCCCTAACATCCACAAGCGAATGGGCAAGTTGAGGTAACCAACAGACAGTTGGAAAATATCCTGACAAATACAATGTAGCAACAAAGGAAGGACTAGTCTACTAGATTACTAGAAGCAGTGTGGGCCTACAGGACCACTTGGAAGACTACTACTAGTTTCACACCATTTCAGTTACTCTATGGGAAAAGTACCATGATGCCTATAGATTTTGAAGTCAAACACTCAAAACTAATGTAGAATTGAATATAAACCTGGATGATGCACAAAAACAAAGAATTCAGCAGCTTAATCAACTAGATGAATGCCACCTTGAGGCTCTACAAAAAACATATATCATTCAAAAATAAAGGGTCAAGTGGTATGACTGCCACACCAGGCCAAAGTAGATTTAAGTGGGAGAATGGGTATTACTCTATGATTCCTGATTCCATGAAAGTAAGGGCAAGCTCATGCAACATTGGATGGGGCTATATGAAATGATTGAATTCATTAATAATGGGGTTGTAAGGATCAGAACAATAGATGGTAGTAACATTACCTTAACATTCAATGGCCACCGCCTACATCCATACCATGTATCTGAAGCATACATGATTGAGTCTAGATTAGGCATGGGGGAAACCCTAGTTGATTCTAATTTTATCTTGAGTCAATGAGATGTGGACCTAGTCCACATAGTCCCAAAGATAATTATTCTTTCAAAGTTTTCTTTTTTTTAGTTGTGTTTTTGTTTTGTAGGAACAATGCCCTTTGTGCAGTTGTTAGGTAGTCTGGAAAACCTAGGCCCAACAAGCACAGGATCCATGAAACTATTCTTCTAATATTTTTAGGAGAATTTGCTTGCAATAGGAGTAGTTAGTCCCCATTTAGAGATGGTAATACTAAACATGAACCTGCACAAGAATGTTTGTATTGGTCTATTTGGATAATAAAATACTCAACTACTGGTTCAAGGGTGGATGTTGATTCTATTTCTAATTTTCAAATTAGAAGCACTAAAGGGACTGATCAACCTAACAACACATATACAAGGACAAGTCAAAACCCATTGAATAAAATAGAAGTGCTATTTTTCTATATTTGATGGGAAGGTGCATGCTTCCCATTATTACAAAATGTGCCTGCTTCCCATTGTACGATGGAAGGTGCCTACTTCCCATTGTACGATGGAAGGTGTCTGCTTATATTTGTATGGTACAAGGTACCTACTTCTCGTTGTATATTTTATGGTTCTTGACTCCCAATATGTTACAAATATGATGGTTGCATCCCATTTTCTGACAGTCAATGCCTAACTCTTGGTTTCTCCAAGAGAACGACCAAATTCCAATTTTTGGGAAACCTCACACCAAATATTCTTAGCATATATAAAAATAAAATTTGAGTTTGTATAAAGTTTATTTTATAAGTACAGCACCCGACAGTTAGCAAAAAGGTGTATGCTTCCCATGTTAGGTATAAACGCCTAATTGGTAAAGCACCTACTTCCCATGTTAAGTAGAGTGTCTGATTGCTAAGGTGCTTGCTTCCCATGTTAAGCAAAGTGCCCGATTCCTAAGGTGCCTATTTTTAGTTTCCAAGGCACCTGCATGCCATAATTTGAAAAGAAGGCACCTAATTTCCATAAAAAAAAGTGCCTGATTTTTGTCTACAGCGACCGTTTTTCTACCTTGACAGAATAACACGTCAACATTGGGTTGTAGCCCGAGCCACGTCAGCACCCCATGCACGTGCAAAGTTAAATCTACCATGGACAATATTAAAATTTGACATCAACCAACTTCCAAGGAGGGGATGTTTGTCGTCCCAAGGAGATACATTTTTTCTAATTTTTGTTTTGAATTTTGCAAGATTTCTTGAATAAATCACATTGCAACTACCAAGAACCAATCATGTCAAAGAAAATTCATTGCATGGGAACCATGGCCATCATTATCCACTGTGGTTTTCCAAATAATCAAACACCAACCAATAGCGATGCACCATGGATATCTATGTATATGCACCCACGGAATGAATTTAGGTACATGTTTAAATTTTCTATTTTTTTCTATATTTTTTTCATGAACATGTGTTTCTATGGAAATGCACTGGTACAACCCCCCATTATTGCCTTAACCACTTGAAAAAATCCACTTGGCATGGTGTTTTTTGGCATACCTCTAATTTCTAGATAGTTTATGGTTATCATCTCTGCACAATCAGACACATGTTCGAAGGAAATTTACTGTAGATAACCATAATCACTATTGATTATGGTAATTAACCTCCTGTGTGCATGAATGCAATTGTTTTAAAAAGCTTCTTACCAGCTACCGTGAAGCCACCTTTAGAGAAAAAAATAAAAATAGAGAAGTGTAGCATAGTAGCAATTCAAAGAGGAATTGGAAGCATCCCTGAGTGAATTGTGAACTAAAGGAAAAGCATGGGGGGAAGTCAAAGAATCATGACCTCAAGAAGAGCGAGCTGATCGATTGCTCAGGTATTTTTGATGATGTCCAAACACATTTGGACACTGTAGAATATATGGACTACTATCTACTGGTCAGTTTTGCCAGGATGTGGTGGTGGAAAATGAATTTACGGTGTCAATGAGAGATGGGTTTGTGCACATGCAAGGGCTAGGGATTCTAGTCACTGAGCACTATATCACAAGAGTTACGAGACTCCCTCTGATAGGGAAGTGCACGTACAAGGAGTATAACCTTACCCTCTATACGTAGAGATTTTTGGAAGCACCAATCAAGCACCTGAAGTGCACCATCTTGCTGAAACACCATATTCTTGAGCTCTAGAGGGAATTTTTTGAGTAGATCACCCACTTCTTCACATGTTCTGGTAGGTACTCCACATTAAACACCAATCACTTTTGTTTTCTCAATAACATACTACATGGGGATAAAATCAATGTCCCTCATTACCTTACATGCACCCTAAAATATGAGGCCAAGTGATACTAAGTAGGTACCACCTCTGCCCTGGCTCACCATGGCCTTATTTTGACCTTGGTGCGATATGCTAATTCACATAGAAATGTGACCATTAAGGAAGCTATGGGTACTAGTGCAGTGACAAGGGTACAAGCAAAGGGGGAGGTGCCAATTCAGAATGAATAGTCAGCCCAAGGGTGACAGAACGTGTAGAAACGATGCCTACGTCCTAGCCTACAAAAACTACAGGGGAAGTAGGACACGCCTCGTCCCTTATTTTTCCCCAATTTTAGGAGGAAGTATGATAGGCTCTATCTCCTTCTACACTTCAATTCAAATATGAGGAAGAGTAGGATTTTATGCCCATTTCCACTAAGATGCAAAGTAGAAGAACGAAGGCATCAAGGGTGGTTTTGATCTCATCTGAAAAGGAGACACCAATCGATGAGCTCAATAGGGAGGAGTACTTGGCCCATAATTTACAAGACATTTCTAGTGGGTTGATTTCTCAACAAGAGGTGGACATGGAAGATACACCACCAGAAGGCCAGGTAGAGGATTTGTAGTAATAGCTATAGGATTTAAGAGAGGAGGCTTCCACTTGGGAAGCAAAATTTAAAGAAGAACGGCTTCTATTTGAGGAGTCTTTAAAGGAGGCTACATTAAAAATTCATGAATTGTATCAAACAATTTGGCAACTATAGAGACAATTGTAGTTGCAGGGCAGACCCGTAGGAGCCAAGTAGTCAGCCAAAGTTGATGCGGTAGTGCAGATCGATGGGGCAACAGAAGTATCCCCTGTTGATACATAAATAGAACAATGAGATTTTGTTATAATGGAAATAGAGTAGCCCTATTCTACGTCTCCTTCTATAGAGTAGATACTTCAGGAGGATGAAGTTGAGGTTGAGGAGCCTCAAAATATAGAACAACCTACAAAGGAAGGAGATGAGGAGGAAAAGGAGATGGAGGCTGAAGAGCCTCAAAATTTAGGCAATGAGGAAGAGACAGAGCATGCTCAAATTGATGCAGGGGTCGGACAGCCTCAGGAGAAAGAAGCAGTCCTGTTGAGCAGCAATTTGCTACAGAGGAAAATAAGGCTCAGCAGCCTGAATCTCCTATACACTAAGAAACAACAGTTGCACCAACACACCCTAGGGTACAAAAAATAAATATGATATAAAATCAAAAAATCCACAAGGCCATCTCATGACCCAAAAACCAGAGCAAGAGTTTCCAAGTTGAAGGTATTAGGCATCAAATTTGATAAGGAATCAGAATTCGATTCTGATGAGGAATGGGAGGTAGCAAAGAATATTTTTGCCACCCAAAAATAGAAATTTGAGGACCTTTAGGAGGAAATTAATGCAAACAAGAATAATTGGAAGAAGGCCTCCAAGAAAGCCCTTAAGGAATCATAAAAATAGGCCAATGAGTAATCTGGCAGGCCTCACAGGAAAATTCTAGTTGCTCAACCTGAACAGTTTTGGTTCTTGTATGGGTCGGAGGATGGAAAGCCTTCAAAGATGCAAACATATTTTACGTGGATGGGATTTTTAGGCCCTGTGCAACAGGAAGAGACGGGGAGTCCAAAAAAAATTTGGAAGTGCTCAACAGGCGTTCCGGAAGACTTCCCGTCACTTTTCCAATTTCACAATATGCAAATTTTCACTTTCCACTTTTCACAATTTTTTCTCCAAAAAAAAAAGGTTTTCAAATTCTTTTATAAAGCCCTTTTTTTTTAATTTAATAATATATAATGCTTTTAATAAATTAAAAATAACTATATTAATAAAATAATTAAAAGCATTTATTTGAAAATTAAATTCAATTTAAAAGAAACTTTAAGAAAAAAATAATAAAACTTTTTTTAAAACCTTTTATTATTCTGGTGATTCGAACTCGTGACCTCACGTATGCAAAAAAGCACCTTTGCCGCTACACCGCGTGGCTCCTCTTAAAAACAATCCGTCTGCTCTTATTCTTAAAGCTATGCCTTGATGAAAGAACCAAAAAAAAATTTCATTTTTTTTTAAACCCGACGGGATTTGAACCGGGGTCCTCTCCTTTGCAAATCCGCCAATGTAACCAACTGCGCTGGGGGCTTGGTTGGAATGATAAATAGGGCCGCGTGATATATTATCATCCGACGGTAATTTTTTTTTTAAAAAAACCTAAGTCTTTTATCCCACATGCAGTGAGAAGAAGACTCTCGTGCTGCTTTTATATGCCCGCGAGCACAAAAGAACTCGGTTGCCTTCAAGAAATCGAGACCTCCTTTTGCCAATGAAGACTCAAATGAACACTCACCACGTGTCATGCAACTCATCACCCACTCAGCCATCCACGTGCGTGCCACTCACCGTGCCACGTCAGCTGCCATGCATCCACATCTCGTTTTGCCATGTGTCCTCTTTAGTTTGCCACCCGTCTACTCACCTCGATCCATGTGCTACCCAGTCACATGTCCTCTTGCCATGTCAGCTCTCATTGTCTACTATCTACCTTCTCGATCCGCATACACCCAGTTGTCCCTGACAGCTCCTCAAATCTCTCTGTCTGTTGTCGCATCCATCTTGGGATGCATGAGACGCTAGTAACTACCACCTCGGACAACTTCCTATTGACTACTCCCTTCTCACCTTGGGATCCATGCCCCAATTTCCACACCCCTGGCCCTTCGGCTCTGATACCAAAATGTTAAATAAAACAATTTTTTTATTTCCCAAATCTTCTATTCATTTTCAAAAACTTACATATATATAGAGAATGTAAGGAAGGTGAGGAATGGGGTTGGAGAAGGAGGAAGGGAGTAGATGTGGGGGGATAAGGAAAGGAAAGGAGAGATAAGGGGCAAAATAATAGGGAGGAAAGGGAATACGAGAGAATAGGGAGAGGAGAGAATATCGGGAGAGGAAAAATATAAAATAAAATCTTGTCGACAATTAAACCTTGCCGACAAACACCGTTGTTTTCACACTGAGCCTAGAAAAACCAGATATTTCTAGTCCTTAACCCTCTTCACATTTGCAACAAAAGGCTCGATCACAAACCTCAAAGTGATGGAAGTGAATACGAGGACATGAGTCCACTAGCATAGATTAGTCTTATGCAACTGAGGATGCATAGGGAGATGCAAACATTGGAAGATAAATATGATACTCTATATAGATATAATGAAAGAATGATAAATCATATTGTTCAAAAGTGAGATAAGATGATGTAAAGGCTCAATTAAAGAGAAGTGTAGTGGCAGGATGAGTTAAAGGAGATTGAACAAAAAATATTGACAAGAGATCAAAAAATGTATGCACCATGGAGAGATATCTATAAAGTACATTCATCTCAAGGAGGGGAAAGAAGATGTTTGAAAAGTAGTAGTTTATTCTCCATGAATTCAAGTATTTTCTCTTTGATCTCATATGTAACTAATATAAATAGTAGTAGCAGTAGCAGTTTGAGCTCACCATTGACAAGGAGATTCAAGAGGAACTTAACTATAGTTCAACAAATTTCTTAAGAAAAGAGAGAAGATATGCCCAAGAAGACTCTAAGGATGGTAGATGGAATAGGAGAAGACTAGAAGATACACCAGTACCCATTGACAAAGGAACATGTGAACCTAGTAGTTCACAAGGATTACTAGGTATTCCAAGAGTAGTGATGAGCCACAAAATTGCTCATTTTTTTGTACTCTTTTCCCCATAATGTGCAGTATATTTTCTTGTAGATATAAATGTTTTATGGAAATTATATATATAATTAACAATTTATTTTGCATGTTCTCTAATTTTTTTTTAAGTGTAATTTGTGTATATTTAGGGTAAATTGTTGCATTTTGGCATGTTTTTGTCGAGGTCCCACTCGGACGTTGCACTTGCAATTTTATGAAGGAAAAACATCTACAAAATATCGATGAAGAGGTACGAAGTTAGGCACTCAAATTCCTTTGAAGTGCTTGACTTTTGTTTGGTACATAACTGTTAGGCACCTGCTTCCCGTTAGGTTCCTGCTTCTCATTAGGCGCTTGTTTCTGTTAGGCACCTGCTTACTATTAGGTGCCTACTTCTTGACTTCTGCATACAAGGTGCTTGCTTCCTAACTTCCTCAGATGGGGTACCTGATTTCCATTAACACCAAACTATAGCACGACTCTGTGGTCAGAATAATAGAAGCAAAACTTTAGTAACCAGTATGAAATGAATTCTAGCATTGAAATCAGACATGGGACAATGTCAAAGATGACTCGTCACCCATTTTCCAGTTGATACGTAAATTATTTATGTAAATTGAGAAAATAAATATAAGATGTATTCTAGAAACAAAATACGCTGAAATATCATGATATTTTGCTCGATTTCTTCAATTAAGCAAATACTTGTAACAACAAATCATTTTCTCATTCTTTCTAAGAATTGTAACAGGTTTGGCCTCATATCTGATAAATATGTAGTCCACCCTTGAAGAAGACCCCTTAAACTTTTCTTATAATTTTCTTCTGCTGCAACTGTTAATAAAATCTTTGAGTATTTTCTTGTAAAAATATTCTAAAGCGTCCAATGATAAACTACCATGGGTAGAACCTTCTACTAGTGTGGGCCCACTTACAACAGAGTTCTTACCTATTTTCCCTATTTTTTGTATTTATTTTCATAGATTAATTTACTTCTCTTTTATTTCCCCTATTTTTTATGATTTCCAACAAGGTAGTAATTTTTTTTTTGTTCACTTTCATTCTTGTTTTCTTAGATGTAGCATGATATTATTGGTTTAAATACAAACTTCAATAAATACCAAATACCCCCCAAACCATAATCTAAGTGACTCATCTCCAAAGGAGAAATTATAAGCATATATTCTGCACGATTGCTCACAAGACTACGAGCTACCCCGGGTTGACAATTAAATGGAGGTAATTAATTGAACCATAGAAAAATTAACCAATGTTTTGCCCAATGTTTTGGCATCGTTGTCGGGGAGTAGCCATTGTAATTTCTAATTCTGAAGGAAGCATAGTTACAGTAGTTTAGAGTGTTTTCTTTAGAAACCTTCATCTAAAACTTTGTATGAGTCCACCTAAGAATAGGGGACCATATGGTCATTCTATCAAAAATAAAGAAGTTTTTTCCCATAATCCTTCTACTTCAGTAGAATATGAACCTAAGACTAAAATCTCACAATCACAATCTCCACCTGTGCATTGGTGGGAACACCCACTATTTGCACAGGACCCATCTGAAACAATCCAGTAGAAGCTTAGAGTAGGGTTGGATATAAGTAGAGTTCAATCTGAGGAATATCTATTGAATATAGAACATTGGCAAGCAGTATCAGATGAAACCATATCAAATGTTGACTTATCCATCCTTTTTAAATATAAAAGAAACAAACTAGAAGCATTGATAGTTTCTTTGAAAGTAGTAGGGTTAGAAACTCCAGTAGTAGATAGAATGGCAGAAAATCCAATGGAAACATCCACTATTTTTAGTTTTACAATAGGAGAGGTAGTGGGAGATCACAAGATGAAACACCTCTCCTGCCCACCTTCCAACCTTTAGAGGACTATCAACAAAAAATCTAGATTTATTTCTATTTAAATTTTATGTTTTATGTAGATCTGTGGATTACACCACATATGCTCAGAAACTAAAATTATTCCCTTTCACCCTTGATGATTCAACTGTGCGCTAGTTCATCAGCTTAGGGGATAAATGGATAACTACCTAAGAACAGTTGAAGAAACTTTTCCTAGATCAATATCAAGATTTTGGCAAAGCAAAATATGTGAGAGAGGAAGTCCTAGACCTTACGTAAAAGGAAGGGGAATCGATGGAAGAATACTGGGATAGATTAAGCTTCAATTTGCAAAAATCACTCTATTAAAAACTAGGAGATAGGTCCCTAAGAAGTTTTTTTGTGAAAGGACTGACAAATGAATCCTTGGAAGCTTTAAATATGATCTCTGGGGGAGACATTTACCGACACCAAATGGATGATATTCGATAGTTGTGTCAAAAAATTTCAATAAGAAAATGTAAGTTGACCCCTAGAAATATTCAGCAATCAACCATTGTCACTAAAATAGAAATAGACAACATGCTAGAGGACCTTAAGAGTGATATGTTATCATCTCTAGCTCTTTAAATGGATACTCTTCTACTTCAGAGAAAGAAGCAGGAGAATGAGGTAGCATTGGCCTACTTCTATCCTAAATGTAGAGATAAACATCCTAGAATTGAGTGCCCAGAAAACAAAGTTTGTGTATGTGTTGTCCGTAAGAAGGATCATAAAATGAAGTTGTGTCCACAATTAATGAAATCTAAAGAGGAACCTAAAGTAGTAGAGGCATACTTCATGGGTAATAGGAGGAACTGGTAACAATATAATATGGATAACAATATGTAATCAGGAATGTCGTCCTATGGAGGCAGCAATTACCAAAACCAATGTCAAGCCCAGCCACCCAATATGGGTTGGTATGGGCAACAACCTTGGAATCCATTTCCCCAAGGGGCAAATTCTTACAACCCTTATCTAGGAATGTTATTCCATCAACCTGGGTAGCAGTGGAGAAATAAAAATGTTTGGAATCAATATCCATAGCATCCTGCTCCAGCTCCACCACAACCAAGTCTGCCTACTCTTCCTACTCTAAGAACTCCTTAGTTACCAGCACAAACAACAATAAATCCAAACAACAGACAACAACTAGCCTATCAGATGGAAAACAATATGTACACTATGTATAGTATTAAGATAGATTGCAATCCTATCTAGTTATGTTCAAGAAAGTAAATAGGTGTAGAAGTCACTCCTCTCATAGAAGAAGAGGAACCAATAGAGATAGAGAAATGGGAATCACACCTTATAGAAGAGGTAGAAGAAGAATCAACACTTGTACATAATAGAGAGAAGGTTTCGCCTTTTCCACAAAGGTTGTAGGAACCCAAGAAACCAATACAAACAGAGTTTGATATCTTTTATAGTTTAAAATACTTAACAATCATAATCCCTATCTTTTAGTCCATCAGAGACGACTATTTATGGGAAGGCCATAAGATAGTTGTGCCTCAAGAAACCAGGGAGGAAACCAGCTAAAAAATTTAGTTTGTTAGGTAAGTTAGCTAACCTCATGTTAGGAAATACCTACATCTAGAAGTACACAAATCCAGGAAGCCCAGTGTTGATTGTAAAAATAGAAGGTTGTGATTTACATAACACACTAGAATATTTTGGGGAAGCCATCAATATCATACCCTAGGAGACCATGCAAAAATTAAAATTGACTAATTTGAAGTCCACTAAAATTATGCTACAGTTGGCAGATATATCTAAAGTACTCCCTAAAGGAATACTAGAAGATATCACTGTTGTAGTACATGCATGGAAATATCCCATAGATTTCTTAGTGCTACAATCTAAATTTGGACTAGGTGGATACCCATTAATCTTAGGTAGACCTTGGCTAGCAACAGTTTATGCTTACATAAGTTGTGGAGATGGGAAAATGACCATTTTAGATGGTCATAATATAAAGAAATTGATCATACATCCACCTGCATAGTCTGTAGATTTATTTGGAGAACCTGAGGATGAGAATCAAAATATTGGTGGTCTATTAATGATCCAACCTGTCATGACACTTAAGGAGTTGGAAGATGAAAGTGATGAGGATAATATGATATCTTACATTTTTCAAAGATAACCCTCTTATCCTCCTCCTGGGATACCATTAGTAAAATACCACCATATTCAATAAATAGAAGTTTCACCTGGTAGAATTTTTAACATAGATAACCAGTTGACAGTTGAATAGCAAACCAAACTAAAATAAACATTTGAAAAACATCAATATGCCTTTTCTTAGGAGTATTCTAACATGAGAGGAATAGCTCCTAATACCTGTACTCATATGATATATTTGAACGACCAGGTTAGACCAGTAAGTCAACCACATAGGAGAATGAACCTAGCTATAAAAGAAATTATCAAAGCAGAATTGAAAAAACTTCTCACAGTTGGATTCATCTACTCCATTTCAGATAGTGAGTGGGTATCACCATTGGTGGTGGTGCCCAAGAAGAATGGAAAGTGGAGAATTTTTGTTAATTACATGTTGCTAAATAAAGCAACTAACAAGGACCACTTCCCTTTACCCTTTATAGATTAGGTCCTTGATACCTTAGCGGGCAAGAAGTACTTTTCTTTCCTAGATGGGTTCAGTGGATACAATTAGATCCAAATAGGTGAGGAAGAGCAAGATAAAACCACCTTCATTTGTCCATGGGGGACATTTGCTTACCGAGTTTTATCATTTGGTCTATGTAATACACCTACCACCTTTCAGAGGTAGTTCTTAGTATTTTTTCAAATATGATTGAAGATATTGTGGAGGTATACATGGATGATTTTACTGTATATGGTGAAACTTTTGAAATAGCCACAGAGAATCTAGAAAATAAATTTAAACGTTATGAGAAAACTAACCTATCCTTAAGCAATAATAAATGCTATATGATGATGTAAGAAGGGATTGTTTTAGGACATCACCTCTTTGCATATGGGATCAAAGTAGACAGAAAGAAATAGAAGTCATCCAAATCCTACCTACTCCCAAAACACAAAAGGATATTCATAGTTTCCTAGGATCAACCAATTACTATAGGAGGTTTATATCAGAATTTAGCAAAACTGCTAAACCTCTTACCACATTGTTAACTAAAGATGCAAATTTTATCTAGACTAAAGAATATGAACAAGCATTAAACACTTTAAAGGAAAAATTAATTATTTTTCTAGTGTTGAGAGATCCAAATTAGACCATACCTTTTCACATATATGCTGATGCATCTAACAATGCAATAGGATCAGTACTGGGACAGAAATATGGTGATGATTTTTATGCCATATATTATGTTAGTGAAAACCTCATAAGTTCTAAACTTAATTATATTGTCACATAGAAGGAGTTGATTGTAGTAATGTATGCTCTTAACAAATTTCATCATTACATTACAGGTTACCAGGTATTTGTACACATTAACCACTCAGCGATCATGTACTTGAAAAATAAACCTGGGATTAGTGGAAGAATTATCATATGGCTATTGCTCTTGCAGTAATTTGATGTGACAATAGTGGATAAGCCAGGAAAGGATAATGTGGTAGTTGATTTCTTGTCTAGGTTGACACCTCTAGACTATGCAACTATAGAAGACCAATTTCTAGATGAGCATTTGTTTGTTCTAAATGATCAGATACCTTGGTACGTAGATATGGCTAATTTTTTAGCCGTTGTTAAAGTATCCCCTGCACTTTTACCTCATGAAAAATAGACTTTAATTGAGAAAAGTGTAGATTTCTCATGGATTGATGGGTGCTTGTTCAAAATAGGACCTGATCAAATCATGATAAGATGTGTTGTTGGGAATGAAATAATTAAAATACTAAAGGCTTACCATGATGAACCTTGTGGTGGACATTTTATAGGAAGAAGGATTGCATATAAAGTGTTACAGGTCAGTTATTATTGGCCTTCACTTTTCAAATATGCAGCCAAGCATGTGAGCCAGTGTAATCAATGTCAGAGTATGGACAAACCTACTCTCAAATATGAGATGCCACTCCAACCACATGTTCACATTGAACCATTTGATAAATGGGGTATGGACTTCATAGGACCTATTAATCCATAGTCAAGAGGTAAGAGGTATATCCTAGTTTGTATTGACTATGTGAAAAAGTGGGTTGAAGTACAGGCTTTCATGATTCAAAGGAGAAAATAGTAGTAGACTTCTTATATTCATCAATTTTTACAATATTTGGGGTCCCAAGGGAGATCACAACTAATCAAGGACCTTAGTTTACTTCAAGGATGATCCAAGAACTCATGCAACAATACAAAATCAAGCATAATAAAACCACTCCCTAACATCCACAAGCAAATGGGCAAGTTGAGGTAACCAACAGAGAGTTGGAAAATATCCTGACAAAGACAATGTAGCAACATAGGAAGGACTAGGCTACTAGATTACTAGAAGCAGTGTGGGCCTACAGGACCACTTGGAAGACTACTACTGGTTTCACACCATTTTAGTTAGTCTATGGGAAAAGTACTATGATGCCTATAGATTTTGAATTCAAACACTCAAAACTAATGTAGAATTGAATATAAACCTGGATGATGCACAAAAAGAAAGAATTCAGCAGCTTAATCAACTGTATGAATACCACCTTGAGGCTCTACAGAAAACATATATCATTCAAAAATAAAGGGTCAAGTGGTATGACCGCCACACCAGGCTAAAGTAGATTTAAGTGGGAGAATGGGTATTACTCTATGATTCCTGATTCCATGAAAGGAAGGGCAAGCTCATGCAACATTGGATGGGGCTATATGAAGTGATTGAAATCATCAATAATGAGGTTGTAAGAGTTAGAAAAATAGATGGTAGCAACATTACCTTAACAATCAATGGCCACTGCTCGCATCCATACCATGTATCTGAAGCATACATGATTGAGTCTAGATTAGGCATGGGGGAAACCCTAGTTGGTTCTAATTTTATCTTGAGTCAGTGAGATGTGGACCTAGTCCACATAGTCCGAAAGTTCATTATTCTTTCAAAGTTTTCTTTTTTTTAGTTGTGTTTTTGTTTTGCAGGAACAATGCCCTTTGTGCAGCTGTTAGGTAGTTTGGGAAACCTAGGCCCAACAAGCACAGGATCCATGAACCTGTGTCTTCCAATATTTTTAGGATACTTTGCTTGCAATAGGAGTAGTTAGTCCCCATTTAGATATGGGAATACTAAACATGAACCTGCACAAGAATGTTTGTATTGGTCTATTTGGATAATAAAATACTCAACTACTGGTTCAGGGGTGGATGTTGATTCTATTTCTAATTTTCAAATTAGAAGGACTAAAGGGACTGATCAACCTAACAACACATATACAAGGACAAGTCAAAACTCGTTGAATAAAATAGAAGCGCTATTTTTCTATATTTGATGGGAAGGTGCATGCTTCCCATTATTACAAAATGTGTCTGCTTCCCATTGTACGGTGGAAGGTGCCTACTTCCCATTTTACGATGGAAGGTGCCTGCTTATATTTGTATGGTAGAAGGTACCTACTTCTCGTTGTATATTTTATGGTTCCTGACTCCCAATATGTTACGAAGATGATGGTTGCATCCCATTTTCTGACAGTCAACGCCTAACTCTTGGTTTTTCCAAGCGAACGACCAAATTCCAATTTGTGGGAAACCTCACACCAAATTTTCTTAGCATATACAAAAATAAAATTTGAGTTTGTATAAATTTTATTTTATAAGTACAGCACCCGACAGTTAGCAAAAATGTGTCTGCTTCCCCTGTTAAGTATAAATGCTTAATTGGTAAGGCACCTACTTCCCGTGTTAAGTAGAGCACCTGATTGCTAAGGTGCTTGCTTCCCATGTTAACCAAAGTTCCCGATTCCTAAGGTGGCTATTTTTAGTTTCCAAGGCACCTGCATGCCATAATTTGAAAAGAAGGCACCTAATTTCCATATGAAAAAAGTGCCTGATTTTTGTCTACAGTGACCGTTTTTCTACCTTGATAGAATAACACCTCAACATTGGGTTGTAGCCCGAGCCACGTCAGCACCCCACGCACATGCAAAGTTAAATCTACCATGGACAATATTAAAATTTGACATCAACCAACTTCCAAGGAGGGGATGTTTGTCGTCCCAAGGAGATACCTTTTTTTCTAATTTTTGTTTTGAATTTTGTAGTATTTCTCAAATAAATCACATTGCAGCTACCAAGAACCAATCATGTCAAAGAAAATTCATTGCATGGGAACCATAGCCATCATTATCCACTGTGGTTTTCCCAATAATGAAACACCAACCAATAGCGATGCACCATGGATATCTACGTATATGCACCCACAAAATGAATTTAGGTGCATGTTTAAATTTTCTATATTTTCCTATATTATTTTCATGAACATGTGTGTCTATGGAAATGCGCTGGCACAACTCCCCATTATTGCCTTAACCACTTGAACAAATCCACTTGGCATGGTGTTTTATGGCATACCTCTAATTTTTCGATAGTTTATGGTTATCATCTCCGCACAATCGGGCACATGCTCGAAGGAAATTTACTATGGATAACCATAATCACTATTGATTATGGTAATTAACCTCCTATGTGCATGAATGCAATTGTTTTAAAAAGCTTCTTACCAGCTATCGTGAAGCCAAATTTAGATAAAAAAATAAAAATAGAGAAGTGTAGCATAGTAGCAATTCAAAGAGGAATTGGAAGCATCCCTAAGTGAATTGTAAACCAAAGGAAAAGCATGGGAGGAAGTCAAAGAATCACGACCTCAAGAGGAGCGAGCTAATCGATTGCTCAGGTATTTTTGATGATGTCCAAACACATTTGGACACTGCATAATAGATGGGCTACTATCGACTGGTCATTTAGGGCTAGGATGTGGTGGTTGAAAATGAATTTACAGTGTCAATGAGAGATGGGTTCGTACACATGCAGGGGCTAGATATTCTAGTCACTGAGCACTATATCGCTAGAGTTACGAGCCTCCCTCTGATAGGTAAGTGCACGTACAAGGAGTATAAACTTATCCTCTGTAAGTAGAGATTTTTTGAAGCACCAATCGAGCAGCTGAAGTGCACCATCTTTCTAAAACACCATATTCTTGAGCTCTAGAGGGCAGTTTTTGAGTAGATCACCCACTTCTTCACATGTTCTGGTAGGTACTCCACATTAAACACCAATAACTTTTGTTTTCTCAATAACATACTACATGGGGATAAAATCAATGTCCCTCATTACCTTACATGCACCCTAAAATATGAGGCCAAGTGATACTAAGCAGGCACCACCTCTGCCCTGGCTCACCATGGCCTTATTTTGACCTTGGTGCGATATACGAATTCACATAGAAATGTGACAATTAAGGAAGCTATGGGTACTAGTGCAGTGACAAGGGTACAAGCAGAGGGGAAGGTGCCAATTTAGAATGAATATTAAGCCCAAGGGTGACAGAACATGCAAAAACAATGCCTGTGTCCTAGCTTGCAAAAACTACAGGGTAAGCAGGACACGCCTCGTCCCTTATTTTTCCCCAATTTTAGGAGGAAGTATGATAGGCTCTATCTCCTTCTACACTTCAATTCAAATATGAGGAAGAGTAGGATTTTATGCCCATTTCCACTAGGATGCAAAGTAGAAGAATGAAGGCATCAAGGGTGGTTTCGATCTCATCTGAAAAGGAGACACCAATCGATGAGCTCAATAGGGAGGAGTACGACGAATTCACCTGCGATAAAGCGCAGAAGTGATACTGCCCCAAATGTCACGTCTAGGGAACTCCAAAATACTTGTAAACTCGAGGTTAGCTAATTGGAGGCATTTTGGGAAGACCCAGAAGGTCATATTTCCCCAATTTGGCCTCCATCAATGGGAATTTGACACTGCTACCTGCAATTTAGTGAGGACCACAAAAGCGATAAAACATGATAAGATTTGATCAAAGCATTATGAAATTGGAATTACAAGCTATTTAAGTAGCATAATGTGGAATGAAAAATAAAAAAATGACAAAAAATAACAATCTACCATGAATTCCCAATCGTTCTTAAAAAAGAAGATTAGGCTCGCAGCAGTGCGGGGCACCCGGGCGGGCCGCCCACCGTTGGAACCTAATTTTGGCACCAATCCACTTGGGATGGGCCCAAAATATCTTGTAATGTGTTGTCGGTGAATTGGTAGATCGATGTGGTCAAGTGTTAGGTTTTGGATCCGGATTCACACTTCCAATAACTACCCAATGACCTCTCTTGCGAAAGAGATCAAGGATGTGGAAGAGGTGAATCAAAGGTAAAGCGTGGTATTAATTTGGCAGCACTTTGTTTCTTAAAAATTCTTCCAACCTCCCCTTTTGGGTGAGGAAGCTCACCAATTTATAGACCCAAGGGGTCTCTTTGGATGGGCATGCAGGGGCGCCACTTGGCGGCCATGCCTTCCCAAGAGGGAGGAGATTCCTCCCTGACTTGGGCTTCCATGACTGCCCTTGTGACAGTCCTCTAATGTTCAATCTGCTCACCTACGCATGCATGCAAGGCAGGGAGCATTAATTGACTATCCTTGGCTGCCATTTGGTACAATTTCTCTTTTTGCTCGTTAAACCTAGAATTTTCCCTACCCTGGAGCGGATTCTGTATTCATCCCAGGGGAGGACAGATCCCATTTTGAATTCGTCCCAGGGGGGACGGATTCTGAGCAAAGTGCCTAGAAGGTTTCAAATTGATCTCTGACTTCCAAAAAATGCTGTGAGAGTGGTTAGGACCACTGTTTAACCTCTGGGGGCTGCCCTTGGGGCTGTGTGTGTCAATGCAATCAGTGTTTGCAGTCACATAATCGGATTGGTGCTGTTTTTGTGTCTATAGATGCCCCTTTTTGGGATGCGTTGTGCATGGCACAGCGTTGAGCAAATATAGATAACCAAAGCACTAATGATTAGGGTTTCTTAGTAACCTAACCAACTCTTGATGCCCCAAGCATGGAAAGGGCATGCATTCTTGAATCCTTGCTTCTAACGAGTGAAGGAACTCAAATCAAGTGTTAACCTTTTTCGGTGAGGTGTTACTTGAGCTTGGACATTGATCAGTCATGAATAGGCAAAGGGCGCAAACTTTTGTCTGTGGTAACCTAAAGTTCATGATTCATGAATGCCAAGTGTTTTATTAGCTTGTGATTGTTGCTTGTTTACTGCCCCAAGCAGGAGCGTCATTGTCTTTATCAATGATCCTTTGAATGCATGACATTTTCCATGATTGGGTGTGTAATTTTTTATTGGTGACTAAGTGTGACTACCCCCTCAAGCGACGAATCGATGAGGGAATGACCTTCATGAGAAAAGCGATGAGTCGCTTGACTCAAGATGACTTGTGTAAGGGTGCCTTCAGAGATTTATCTTTGAACGTGTGTGTAGTTTTTTGATATTAAGACCTATTTTTGGTGGGTGTTAACCCTTTGGGCGACGCCGCTTGGAGCTAAAATTGTCAAAAATTCGTCTTCCCGTGGAGCGATCCAGCCATGGTGGCCTTCTTAGGGAGTAGGATGGTGACAATTTATAACCCCGATGTCTATTTTGGATGCCAAAAACTTTAGGCGTGAAGGCGCCTTCGTTCGGCAATGTTATTACTTATTTTTGGGTGGGTTTTTGACCCTTTTGGTGATGTTGTTTGGGATGAAATTCTTGAAAATCCATCTTCCCGTGGAGTGGTCCGGCTATGGTAGCCTTCTTAGGGAGTAGGATAGTGAGGATTTGTGACCCCGACATCTATTTTGCATGCCTAGAATGTCAAGTGCAAAAGCACTCTCATTGGATAGGTTTATTGCTGCTTTTGGTGCATTTTTGTTCAATTTTTGTTGTTTTTTGAAATTTTTGCCCTGAATTCGTTTTGGGGTGGGACGAATTCTAGCTTAGTATTCGTCCCAGGGTAGGACGAGTGCTAACCAGAGCACTAATCCTAGGTAGGAATGAATATAGGCTCAAAAGGCTTATTTAAAGGCCAAAACTAGGGTTTGGGCTCATTTGCATCTAAATTTTCTTACGATTTGGAGCTCTGGGGAGGAGGAGGCTGATTCTGCGTAGTGAAGCGCTGCAAAATTTCTCCTGACATTATTTAGTGCACAAACCAGATCGAGCGGCGGAGCCGAAGCGAGACCAGTAAGTGCTCTTTAGCATTATTAATTTTTGTTATGTGTTTTCAAAATTGCAAGTTATTGGTTTGTTTTTCTTTTGTGATGTTTTCTCAAAATCGAAACCCTAAAAACTGAAATGACCTCAAACCAAGACTTTAGCTGAAAATTGAACGAAAGACGTAGCTAAAACCTAGGTGAAAAATCTTCATTTTTGCTTTTAACTAAAACCCTAGGATAAACGAAACGAAAAACCCTAGTTTTTTAGGCTGAGCTTGGCAGTTTTAAAACGTAGGTGGAAACCCTAGGTTAAAAACTGTTATTTTGATTTTGTGCTGCTTGTACAGACTTTGTAAACTTAAAATACAAAAATCTCGAGACTGACAACTGTATAAACCTTAGGACTAACAAATTGACTTTTTTTTAGTTTTGCGTTTTGTTTTTAAATTTATCAGTTAGGATTAAAAACCCTAGAACTGACAAAGTAAATTTTGTAAAAAAAAAATTGTTTTGTTTTTAAATTTATCAGTTAGGATAAAAAAACCCTATAACTGACAAAGTAAGTTTTGTAAATTTTTGTTTTGTTTTTAAATTTATCAGTCAGGATTAGAAACCCTAGAACGAACAAATTAAGTTTTGTAAAAAATTTTGTTTTGTTTTTAAATTTATCAGTCAGGATTAGAAACCCTAGAACTGACAAATTAAGTTTTGTAAATTTTTGTTTTGTTTTCAAATTTATCAGTCAGGATTAGAAACCCTAGAACTGACAAATTAAGTTTTGTAAATTTTTGTTTTGTTTTTGGTTGTACATGTTTATGTAGTGCTATATATTCATGTTTTTTTTGTACAGTTTTTCAAAAATTTTAATGTTGTGCGTTGTTCTTGTGCAGATTGTGAAAAGCCGATATCGGGTGCCTACTGCTTTTGCTGAAGCGCGTGGGGCGCTAACTATGGTGGACTGGGACTGGCTTGATGCTCGTGGGCTCAAGCAGGTGACTCGACTGGAGCCTGTGGTCGGGGATCGGGCCTATCTGATGGCCTTGATCAATCTGTGGGATCCTTGGACCAACACCTTCCATCTCCCAACAGGGGAGATGACAATGACACTAGAGGACGTCTATCGAATTCTATGGATTCCGATAGATGGACTACCGATCAGGACGTCATCGCGTGACCAGTGGATAGCTATATTGATACGATGCTTTAGGCATGGGGAGGAGCTGGGCATGGAGAGCCCAATGGAGATGGCTGAGCTAGAATGTCAGATGGGCGAGATTCTGGTTTGATAGTGGTTGGAGAGGGGGTGTTGGGAGTGAGGCACTCAGTACTCATGGGAATCATTTCCAACATGCTGTTGCCTGACTCGTCAGGTGTGAGGTTCTCATGGAACCTGCTAGATGTGGTTTGGTGGTTGGTTGAGTGCTTGACGGAGGCACCATTGATCATGAGGTGGGGATAGATGCTACTGGCGCAGCTCTATGGGGAGCTGTACGAGGTCCACTATCAGAAGCGAAATGGGATTAGCTGTAGTTATCTGTTGTAGAGCTGGGCCTGGCAGCACATAGCAGTTGAGAGGCCGATGGGGTTACCATGGACAACTCGGGGAGAGATGGAAGATAAGGATATAGGCTATGTGGTGCTATGGCGGTGATCTGAGGAGCAGGGAAAGAGTCGGCGATGAGCAGGTGTTGTAGGGCACTATGCTAACGCCTTCACTCGGCTTGCTCCAGGGGAGGTGTTCTGGCACCCCTACCGAGACTGTCTAGCCTGGCCTGAGGCTAAAGAGTGGCTCTGACGGGTATGCAGGGGGCGATGGCTGATTGGGTGGCACGGGACCGAGAATGAGTTATTTCCATATAGCCGAGTGACATGACAGTTTGGGGTGCACCAGGGGTTGCCTGGTGAACCTGTGGTCTATCGATGTCAGGGGGATGAGATGACTTTGGATCAGCCAATCGTCATGCCACTTAGTGAGGATTTAGACACAGTGATTTATGTCTTGGATGTGGATGACATCGGGACTACTGCAGAGTATGACCAGTGGTGGACCCTACGGCGATGGTGAGGCGAGGGTCCATTGGGAGGTGCAGGGGCAGTAGCCATAGGCAAGGAGGGTGTCGAGGCACCAAGTGATGACTAGGGAGCTCTGTTGGATGAGGCAAAGATGGTGGAGGTGGATGGTATGGATGTGGATCTCGGGGCTCTAGATCAGCCAGAGATGCAGGACATCGCGGATCAGTGGGAGCCAGAGCAGGCTGCTATTCCAGAGATGTCCATGCCTCGGGTAGATGCGATGGACATGGATGCAGGGTTACACACTGAGAATGTGCATTTGGCAGAGTTGCTATGAAGGCGGGATGAGGAGTTGGGGGATGCACTACGGGAGAGGGATCTCCTATTGGTTCAGCTGGTAGAGTAGGAGAGAGCATTCGCTGCACACCACTTGGGGGATGGTGATGCCAGTGCTGCATAGGAGAGAGATCTCCTACGGATGCAGCTGGCATAGCACAATGATGCAGTAGCTTTCTACCATCGATGAGAGGCATAGTGGTTATGGTGAGAGGCAAATTTGTCTCAGCATTGGCTAGATATGGAGGGAGAGATTATTCGGCTTGGTGTGCAGTTACCTGAGCCCTCGGGAGGTGGTTCTTCATGTCAAACGAGGGATAGTGGTACTAAGAAGTCAGCATCATCTCATCACAGGCGATTGGATGAGGGAGGCGATAGTAGGCATGATGTAGGGACTAGCAACAGCCACCCTGAGGGGTCCCATAGGACCCACACCATGGGGGGTAGTTCCCATCGCACCGATCCTGCATGATCATGGTGGCCGACGCCTTAGGCTTGGGATTTTGGATTTTGTTGCGGGGTCAGAGGACCAACTCTTTGTAGCCTACGGGAATTTTTGACGATATATATATATACCAGCTTTATTTTGTTTATGCACATGTGATGATTTGATTTTATGCATGATGATTTGATGAATATGGATGTATGCATGTTAATTTATTTAGATGGATGCATATGTTATGATGAATGCAAATGTTTTTTATTTATATGTGATATGCGAAAATGGAATGGATGAATTGAATTTGTGATGTTTGGAGGTCGCACCATAGACTTTTCAGAACTGTATGGCTTTTTGTCCTAGGTGATTGCTGCGATGAATAGTTTTGTAGGCATACATGTCTTTTCTTGTATGTTATTTTTGTATTTTCTGATGGTGAAGTAAAGCTGAAAAGATATTACCGTTGGTTTAAAATGTAGGTAGGTTTTTCGAGATTTAGATGTTTTAACTAACTAGCCAAGGCTGTACTTTTATCTTACAAGACTTTGGATAAGGTATGAATCAGACTTGTTTTTGACCAAGTTATTTCACATCCCTGTGTGAGCAATTGAGTTCGTTTGATGTGACATTTGTCAGGATACCGCCAGTGCTAGATAGGCTATCAACCAAACCTGTACTGAGGATCACCCAATTAGCTCCACTAACTCCTTTGTTGTATTTAGTCAGATTAATCTGTGGTGCAATCTAGGATACCATAAGCTAGCTCATCCACATGCAAACATTGATCTACACCCAAGTTAATGCGGCAAATATATCGTCATGCAGGAGGTTTGCCATGAGTGACCGATAGGCTATCAACCAAACCGGTACTGAGGTTTATCTCATGACCTTCTGAATGCTGATATTTCCATAGATTCAAGTTCAAATCCCTTCTTTTCTTCAATTGTATTGTGATACTTGCTCTTTTGTAGTGATGAAAATCATTGTTTATTTTTGTATTAATAATTTTTCTTTTGAGCAAGGGATTAGGATGTGGAGTGACAAGAATCACTATTGTTTGTGCCTTTTGATGTATGCACTTTGAGGGTGATGTCAAAATTTGGAGTTTTGACTTTTGCAAATTGTTCTGATGTTTTGCAACCTTTTGAGAACTTGGGATTCTTGGGAATTGGGTAGGGAGGATGCTTGTCCTTTTGCCAACTCTCAGCATTCTTTGGGGTCATTCGCACAGAGGGATGAGCAAGATAACCATTTCACTTATGGCGACCTGGATTGCTTTGCAGGGTTCATCTTTTGTTCACACAACTTGGGAATGTTTATGTGTTTTAATTTGTGTTGGGATGCTATGTAACAAGGTATTTTTCAAGTAAAATTCTACCTTTGTGAAATTTGTCTGACTTGGTACAGTATGTGGCTAGACAGCTAATGACGACTGAATGACAAAAACTCCTGATACATTAGAAGACAACTAATTATAGTATGGTGGAAATATGGATAGCGTTTTATTTTGATGGATTGATTATACAGCGGAGAGATATGGAATGAAGATGGACTTTGCCAAGTAATGAGAGTCTATGGTGCCTTGACCTTTATGACTACAAATATGCAAATGTATGGATGCGATGCTTAATGCAGCTATTATTTTTGTGTTTTTGATGGATTGATCTTGGTGAGTATGAAAATGAGATGTAAAAAGAGATTTTTAATTTTGTGATGATTTTGAGCATGCATGGAGATGAGATGCAAGTTTTTGTTGTTTTTGATGATTTTATTGTTTTTTATATTTCTTATTTTTCTTTTGACCAAGCGATTGTGGGAACCCTTAGAGCTTTTTGGGGTTGACCAAGCAATTGCGGGAATCCTTGGAGCATTTTGGGATTGACCAAGCGATTGCGGGAATCCTTGGAGCATTTTGGGATTGACCAAGCGATTGCGGGAATCCTTGGAGAATTTTGGGATTGACCAAGTGATTGTGGGAATCCTTGGAGCATTTTGGGATTGACCAAGCGATTGCAGGAATCCTTGGAGTGTTTTGGGATTGACCAAGCAATTTTGGGAATCCTTGGAGCGTTTTGGGATTGACCAAGCGATTGCGGGAATCCTTGGAGCATTTTGGGATTGACCAAGCGATTACGGGAATCCTTGGAGCATTTTGGGATTGACCAAGTGATTGCGAGAATCCTTGGAGCATTTTGGGATTGACCAAGCGATTACGGGAATCCTTGGAGCATTTTGGGATTGACCAAGCGATCACGGGAATACTTGGAGAATTTTAGTTTTACCAAGCGATTGGCTGCTTTAGATATGGAATGGTCATAGATGACTGATGTTCAAGGGTTCGAGTTCTTTGACTCCATCAAGGGAAGCTAGTCGGTACGTCTCGAGTCCTATATTGCTATCAATTACATATGGACCTAACCAATTTGCCATGAACTTGTCCCTAAGATGGGTCGGCAAACTAGAGTTCTACTGGTTTTCCTTCAAGACCAAGTCACCAAC
This sequence comes from Wollemia nobilis, assembly GCA_028583015.1. Taxonomy (NCBI): domain Eukaryota; kingdom Viridiplantae; phylum Streptophyta; class Pinopsida; order Araucariales; family Araucariaceae; genus Wollemia; species Wollemia nobilis. The sequence continues at coordinate 5,474,821 of JAQPPZ010001870.1, forward strand.
CTAAAAATCCCTCAGGTGAACTCTCATGTTGTATGCTTTCTTCAACCGCTCTTGATAGATACGTAAATGCTCAAGAGCATTAATGCATCGTTCATTGAGCAACGTAAGCTGGTCTAATCGGGCCTGTCACGTAGTGTCATCATTGATGAACTCTTGCATTGATATGCACAGGGAGGGGATTTCCAACTCAAGAGGTATGATAGCCTCAGATCCATACACAAGCAAAAATGGAGTTGCCCTAGTGGGCGTCCGAATGCTAGTGCAATAATCCCATAGGGTAAGTGGGATTTGAATGTGCCAATCCTTATGACTGTTTGTGACTATTTTTTTAAGGATAGCAACTAGCATTTTATTTGACGCCTCTACTTGCCCATTTGCCTACAGATAATAGGGTGTCAAAAAACTATGCTAAATTTTGTACTTTGTGGTCAAAGCATGCATGTCTTTGTTCTTGAATGACGTCCCATTATCCGAGATTATCTTAGATGGAATACCAAAATGACATATGATGTTATGCAAAATGAACTCCACAATGCGGGGTCCAGTCGTAGAGGTTAGCGAAATCGCTTCCACCCACTTGGTGAAGTACTATGTGGCTGTTATGATAAACATATGACGACTCAATGATGCAGGGGAGATCTTTTCGATGAGATCTAATCCCCACTGTGAAAACGGCTAAGCCGACTAGATTGGCTGCAAGGCTTGGAAAGGTACATGTGTCAAATTGGCATTATGTTGACACTTCACACACTTCCTCACATATGCGCACTAATCTCACTCTAAATATGGCCAATAGTAGCCCATGCGAAGAATGAGCTTGGCGATGGCCATACCACTGAAGTGGCCACCACACGTACCATCGTGCGCTTGGGCGATCGCCCAAGTGGACTCTTGCTGGTCCAAGAATCGAAGGAGGATTCTTTCATAGCTATGACGATACAAAATGTCTCCTAACAAGACATGCTTTGCTCATTTTGTGGCATGCGTCAATCCAAGTGGGAGGTTACCTAGCTTGAGGTAGTCCCTGAGGGGTGAATACCAATCTTGCTGATCAAAAGCCTCGACGGTATGAATAGCCAATCCCTCTTGAAGTTCATCCCTAGCAAAAGCTGAGCGAGAAAGAACTTGTAAGAATAGCATGGTGTTGCTATTAAGGGGAGTAGGGGAGAACAAGGCCCCCTAGTTGGCGTGCTTCAAACAGTCATGGATTCGAGAGAACTTATCCGAGGATGGTTCAATCTGGATCATGTGGATTCCTGGCGTTAAATCAGAGCTTGCATGCTCCATCACAGATTGCGATAATGTTTTGACTTGAATGGTTGTCATATCACCAGAAAGGTCTTGTGGGATTAGTGACCCCAAATAGGACATGGTGTCCGCAAAATGATTCGATGACCGAGGGAGTGCCTCGATGTCGTACCATTCAAGCTTTGCCAAGAATTTGTCCACAAGGGCTTTGTAGGCCTGCAGAACTAGGCATTTACATTGGAATACCCCTTTGACTTGATTGACGATTAACAGTGAATCACCAAAGATGTTCAATCTTTTAATGTTCATGGTGATTGTTGTCTGAAGACCTATGAGCAAGGCTTCATACTCTACATTGTTGTTGGTGCATGGGAAATTTAATTTAAATGACAGGGGCATTGGAGTGCCCTGCGGTGTGAAGAATACTATTCCCATGCTACCACCTTGCTCATATTTAGAACCATCGAAAAATAGGGTTATTTCGGCCTGTGACTTAGGCTCATTAGAATCAGGTGATTTCGAGACATGGAAGACCCTATCATCGGGTAGTTCTATGATGAGAGGTTGATCGTCTTTGATATGAGCCTCTGCTAGTTGATCGGCTATGACCTATCCTTTGATGGATTTCTATCCAATAAACTCTATGTCAAATTTTGTCAACAACATTATCCATTTCTCCATGCGGCTACTATGATAAGTATGACTCATCATGTATCACAATGGATTCTCCTTAGACACAACATACGTCTTCTTGCTCAACATGTAATGGCACAACTTTTTGGTAGCAAAAACCACTGCCAAGCAGAGTTTCTCAACGTATGCATAGTTAAGTTCATAGCTGACCAGGGTGCGACTAAGATAGTAAGTAGCCCGCTCTTTGTAAAGTTCATTCTTCTGGGCAAGCATGGCACCCAGTGCCACCTCAATAGCTGAGATGTATAAGTAGAACGGCACTCTTGGTCTAGGTGGTGCCAATACTGGCGGCGAAGCCAAGTATTGTTTAATGTCATCAAAGGCTGATCGGCACTTGTCATCCCAGTGAAATGCTACCCCTTTATGCAATAATTTTTTCATGGGTCGGGACTTGTCCGATAACTGTGCTATGAATTGCTTGATCGACGTGACCTTACCCTGCAGAATTTTGAGCTGCTTGATGGTAGTTGGGGGAAGCATTTCAAAGATTGCCTTGACTTTGTTTGGGTCCACCTCGATGCCTCACTTTGAGACTATAAAACCCAAGAACTTTCCATATGTGACACCAAATACACATTTCTTGGGATTCAATCTGACTTTATGCTCCATGAGGTGATCGAGGATCTTGCTTAAGTCACCGAGATGATTTGGGCGTAAGAGAGACTTGGCCAACAAATCATCCATGTAATCTTCCAAAGTTTTATGCATATAATCATGGTAGGTGTACGTCATGACACGTTGGTAGGTGGCACCAGCATTTTTAAGGCCAAAAAGCATGACCTTGTAACACAATGTCCCCCAGGTCATTGTGAACGCCATTTTTAGTTGGTCCTTGATATTGATACGAATCTGATTGTATCCCAAGAAACCATCCATGAGGGATAGCATTTCGTGGCCCATTGTAGTGTCTACCAATGCGTCGATGCTAGGCAAGGGAAAATCATCCTTAGGACTCACTTTGTTTAGATCATGAAAATTAGTGCATATGAGAATCCTCCCGTCAGGCTTCTTGACGGGCACCATGTTGGACAGCCATGGCGGATAATCCACACAGATGACAAACTGTGCATCCAACAATTTTTGCAATTCGTCTTTGACCATCAAGGCCACTGTTGGGTGCATCTTACGTAGTTTTTTCTTAACAAGCTTGACTTTCGGATCAAGCGTTAAATTATGCGTGACTAGCTACGGATCTAGCCCCGACATATCTTTGTACGACCATGCAAAAACCTCCTTCTCTTTGAGAAGGGCAATGTAGTCGGCTTGCTCTTCGAGGGATAAACTTACCCCCAACTTGATAATCTGTGAATTCATTGGATCTAAGCCAATGTCTACATCAGTCGCCTCCTCGACCGACATGTGGGATCCGTCCTCCAACTGGTGTGGAGTCGGGATCAAATGGACTAGGAGCGTTAACATGTTTTGGTTACAATAGTGAATAGTGATCCTCCTTTCGTGTGCCCACATGTAAAATGGGTGGGCCAAAGTGTTTCCGCTGCTGGTGTGAATGAATCTTTGATCCTTGCTGCTCCTCCTGCATTCAAAGAAACAACAAAATCGTTAGTAGCACCTGTTGCAAAGATGAAACATTAGTTCTCTAAAAACAATGAAGGATGCATGCATGAAATTAAATAAAAAGATAAGTGAACTGAATCAAAATAGTCTACAAATTTCACCAAAACAAGGGAACATCACCAGAAGGTCACTACAAATGAAACAGTCGAGAAATTCTTCATCGGTTCGAATTCACTCCTGGGCGGGACGGATTCGACTGTAATTCGTTTCGGGGTAGGACGAATTCACCTACGACAAAGCGCCGAAGTGATACTGCCGCAAATGTCACATCTAAGGAACTCCAAAAGACCTATAAACTCGAGGTTAGCTAATTGGAGGCATTCAGGAAAGCAAGTAGGTGTAGAAGTCACTCCTCTTGTAGAAGAAGAGGAACCAATAGAGATAGAGAAAGGGGAATCACCCCTTATAGAAGAGGTAGAAGAAGAATCAACACTTGTACATAATAAAGAGAAGGTTTCACCTTTTCCACAAAGGTTGTAGGAACCCAAGAAACCAATACAAACAGAGTTTGATATCTTCTCTAGTTTAAAATACTTAACAATCGTAATCCCTCTCTTTCAGTCCATCAGAGACACCTATTTATGGGAAGGCCATAAGATAGTTGTGCCTCAAGAAACCAGGGAGGAAACCAGCTAAAACATTTAGTTTATTAGGTCAGTTAGCTAACCTCATGTTAGGAAATACCTACATCCATAAGTACACAAATCTAGGAAGCCCAGTGTTGATTGTAAAAATAGAAGGTTGTGTTTTACCCAACACACTAGTATATTTTGGAGAAGCCATCAATATCATACCCTAGGAGACCATGCAAAAATTAAAATTGACTAATTTGAAGTCCACTAAAATTATGCTACAGTTGGCAGATAGATCTAAAGTACTCCCTAAAGTAATACTGGAAGATATCACTGTTGCAGTAGATGCATGGGAATATCCAACAGATTTCTTAGTGCTACAATCTAAATTTGGACTAGGTGGATACCCATTAATCTTAGGTAGACCTTGGCTAGCAACAGTTGATGCTTACATAAGTTGTAGAGATGGGAAAATGACCATTTTAGATGGTCATAATATAAAGAAATTGATCATACATCCACCTGCATAGTCTATAGATTTATTTGGAGAACCTAAGGATGAGAATCAAAATATTGGTGGTCTATTAATGATCCAACCTGTCATGACACTTAAGGAGTTGGAAGATGAAAGTGATGAGGATAAGATGATATCTTACTTTTTTCAAGGATAACCCTCTTATCCCCCTCCTGGGCTACCATTAGTAAAAGACCACCATATTCAGTAAATAGAAGTTTCACCTGGTAGAATGTTGAACATAGATAACCAGTTGACAGCTGAATAGCAAACCAAACTAAAATAAACATTTGAAAAACATCAATATGCCTTTTCTTAGGAGTATTCTAACATGAGAGGAATAGCTCCTAAGACCTGTACTCATATGATATATTTGAAAGACTGGGTTAGACCAGTAAGAAAACCACATAGGAGAATGAACCTAGCTATGAAAGAAATTATCAAAGCAGAATTACAAAAACTTCTCACAGTTGGATTCATCTACTCCATTTCAGATAGTGAGTGGGTATCACCATTGGTGGTGGTGCCCAAGAAGAATGGAAAGTGAAGAATTTTTTTTAATTACATGTTGCTAAATAAAGCAACTAACAAGGACCACTTCCCTTTACCCTTTATAGATCAGGTCCTTGATACCTTAGTGGGCAAGAAGTACTTTTATTTCCTAGATGGGTTCAGTGGATATAATTAGATCCAAATAGGGGAGGAAGAGCAACATAAAACCACCTTCACTTGTCCATGGTGGACATTTGCTTACCGAGTTTTATCATTTGGTCTATGTAATACACCTACCACCTTTTAGAGGGTAGTTCTTAGCATTTTTTCAAATATGATTGAAGAGATTGTGGAGGTATACATGGATGATTTTACTGTATATGGTGAAACTTTTGAAATAGCCACAGAGAATCTAGAAAAGAAATTTAAACGTTATGAGAAAACTAACCTATCCTTAAGCAATAATAAATGCTATATGATGATGTAAGAAGGGATTTTTTTAGGACATCACCTCTTTGCATATGGGATCAAAGTAGACAGAAATAAAATAGAAGTCATCCAAACCCTACCTACTCCCAAAACACAAAAGGATATTCGTAGTTTCCTAGGATCAACCAATTACTATAGGAGGTTTATATCAGACTTTTGCAAAACTGCTAAACCTCTTACCACATTGTTAACTAAAGATGCAAAGTTTATCTAGACTAAAGAATATGAACAAGCATTAAACACTTTAAAGGAAAAATTAATTATTGTTCTAGTACTGAGAGATCCAAATTAGACCATACCTTTTCACATATATGCTGATGCATCTAACAATGCAATAGGCTCAGTACTGGGACAGAAATATGGTGATGATTTTTATGCCATATATTATGTTAGTGAAAACCTCATAAGTTCTAAACTTCATTATATTGTCACATAGAAGGAGTTTCTTGTAGTAATGCATACTCTTAACAAATTTCATCATTACATTACAGGTTACCTGGTATTTGTACACGTTAACCACTCAACGATCATGTACTTGAAAAATAAACCTGGGATTAGTGGAAGAATTATCAGATGGCTATTGCTCTTATAATAATTTGATGTGACAATAGTGGATAAGCCAGGAAAGGATAATGTGGTAGTTGATTTCTTATCCAGGATGACACCTCTAGACTATGCAGCTATAGAAGACCAATTTCTAGATGAGCATTTGTTTGCTCTAAATGATCAGATACCTTGGTACACAGATATGGCTAATTTTTTAGCCATTGTTAAAGTATCCCCTACACTTTTACCTCATGAAAAATAGACTTTAATTGAGAAAAGTGCAGATTTCTCATGGATTGATGGGTGCTTGTTCAAAATAGGACCTGATCAAATCATGAGAAGATGTGTTGTTGGGAATGAAATAATTAAAATACTAAAGGCTTACCATGATGAACCTTGTGGTGGACATTTTATAGGAAGAAGGATTGCATATAAAGTGTTACAGGTCAGTTATTATTGGCCTTCACTTTTCAAATATGCAGCCATGCATGTGAGGCAGTGTAATCAATGTCAGAGGATGGATAGACCTACACTCAAATATGAGATGCCACTCCAACCACATGTTCACATTGAACCATTTGATAAATGGGGTATGGACTTCATAGGACCTATTAATCTGTAGTCAAGAGGTAAGAGGTATATCCTAGTTTGTATTGACTATGTGAAAAAGTGGGTTGAAGTACAGGATTTCATGATTCAAAGGAAAAAATAGTAGCAGACTTCTTATATTCATCAATTTTTACAAGATTTGGTGTACCAATGGAGATCACAACTGATCAAGGACCTTATTTTACTTCAAGGATGATCCAAGAACTCATCCAACAATACAAAATCAAGCATAATAAAACCACTCCCTAACATCCACAAGCGAATGGGCAAGTTGAGGTAACCAACAGAGAGTTGGAAAATATCCTGACAAAGACAATGTAGCAACATAGGAAGGACTAGGCTACTAGATTACCAGAAGCAGTGTGGGCCTACAGGACCACTTGGAATACTACTACTGGTTTCACACCATTTTAGTTACTCTATGGGAAAAGTACCATGATGCCTATAGATTTTGAAGTCAAACACTCAAAACTAATGTAGAATTGAATATAAACCTGGATGATGCACAAAAAGAAAGAATTCAATAGCTTAATCAATTGGATGAATACCACCTTGAGGCTCTACAAAAAACAGAGATCATTCAAAAATAAAGGGTCAAGTGGTATAACCGCCACACCAAGCCAAAGTAGATTTAAGTGGTAGAATGGGTATTACTCTATGATTCCTGATTCCAAGAAAGGAAGGGCAAGCTCATGCAGCATTGGATGGGGCTATATTAAATGATTGAATTCATTAATAATGGGGTTGTAAGGATCAAAAAAATAGATGGTAGTAACATTACCTTAACATTCAATGGCCACCGCCTGCATCCATACCATGTATCTGAAGAATACATGATTGAGTCTAGATTAGGCATGGGGGAAACCCTATTTGGTTCTAATTTTATCTTGAGTCAGTGAGATGTGGACCTAGTCCACATAGTCCGAAAGATAATTATTCTTTCAAAGTTTTCTTTTTTTTAGTTGTGTTTTTGTTTTGCGAGAACAATGCCCTTTGTGCAGCTGTTAGGTAGTCTGGAAACCTAGGCCCAACAAGCACAGGATCCATGAACCTGTGTCTTCCAAGATTTTTAGGAGACTTTGCTTGCAATAGGAGTAGTTAGTCCCCATTTAGAGATGGGAATACTAAACATGAACCTGCACAAGAATGTCTGTATTGGTCTATTTGGATAATAAAATACTCAACTACTGGTTCAGGGGTGGATGTTGATTCTATTTCTAATTTTCAAATTAGAAGCACTAAAGGGGCTGATCAACCTAACAACACATACAAGGACAAGTCAAAACCCGTTGAATAAAATAGAAGCGCTATTTTTCTATATTTGATGGATATAGAACCATAGCCATCATTATCCACTATGGTTTTCCCAATAATCAAACACCAACCAATAGCGATGCACCATGGATATCTACGTATATGCACCCACGGAATGAATTTAGGTGCATGTTTAAATTTTCTATTTTTTTCTATATTGTTTTCATGAACATGTGTGTCTATGAAAATTCTTTTATAAAGCCCTTTTTTTTTAATTTAATAATCAATAATGATTTTAATAAATTAAAAATAACTATATTAATAAAATAATTAAAAGCATTTATTTGAAAATTAAATTCAATTTAAAAGAAACTTTAATAAAAAAATAATAAAACTTTTTTTAAAACTTTTTATTATTCTGGTGATTCGAACTCGTGACCTCATATGCAAACAAGCACCTTTGCCACTACAGCGTGTGGCTCCTCTTAAAAAAAATATGTCTGCTCTTCTTCTTAAAGCTACGCCTTGACAAAAGAACCAAAAAAAACTTCATTTTTTTTTAAACCCGACGGGATTTGAACCGGGGTCCTCTCCTTTGCAAATCCGCCAACGTAACCAACCACGTTGGGGGCTCAGTTGGAATGATAAATAGGGTCGCATGATATATTATCATCCAACGAAAATCAAGACCTCCTTTTGCCAATGAAGACTCTAATGAACACTCAACACGTGTCATGCAACTCATCACCCGCTCAGTCATCCACGTGCGTGCCACTCACCATGCCACGTCAGTTGCCACGCATCCACATCTCATTTTGCCATGTGTCCTCATCATTCTACCACCCGTCTACTTGCCTCGATCCATGTGCTATCGATTCAACACTATGCCATCCGCCACGTGTCCTCTTGCCATGTCAGCTCTCACTGTCTGTTGTCTGACTTCTCGATCTGCATGCACCCAGTTGTCCCTGACAACTCCTTAACTCTCTCTGTCTACTGTCGTATCCACCTTGGGACGCATGCTACACTAGTAACTGCCACCTCGAATAGCTTCTTGCTGACTACTCCCTTCTCACCTCAGGATTCATGCCCCAATTTTTGCACCCTGGCCCTTCGGCTCTGATACCATAATGTTAAATAAAACAATTTTTTTATATCCCAAATATTCTATTCATTTTTGAAAACTTACATATATATATATATATAACGTAAGGAAGATGAGGAAGGGGGTTGGAGAAGAAGGAGAAAGGGATTCGACGTGGAGGGATAAGGAAATTAAAGGAGAGATAAGGGACAAAATAATAGGGAGGAAAGGGAATACGAGAGAATAGGGAGAGGAAAAATATAAAATAAAATCTTGCCGACAATTAAACCTTGCCGACAAACACCGTTGTTTTCACACTCAGCCTAGAAAAACCAGATATTTCTAGGCCTTAACCCTCTTCACATTCGCAACAAAAGGCTCGATCACAAACCTCAAAGTGATGGAAGTGAATACGAGGACATGAGTCCACTAGCATAGATTAGTCTTATGCAACTAAGGATGCATAGGGAGATGCAAATATTGCAAGATAAATATGATACTCTATATACATATAATGAAAGAATGATAAATCATATTGTTCAAAAGTTAGATAATATGATGTAAAGGCTCAATTAAAGAGAAGTGTAGTGGCAGGATGAGTTAAAGGAGATTGAACAAAAAATATTGACAAGAGATCAAAAAACGTATGCACCATGGAGAGATATCTATAAAGTACATTCATCTCAAGGAGGGGAAGGAAGATGTTTGAAAAGTAGTAGTTTATTCTCCATGAATTCAAGTATTTTCTCTTTGATCTCATATGTAACTAATATAAATAGTAGTAGCAGTAGTAGTTTGAGTTCACCATTGAAAAGGAGATTCAAGAGGAACTTAACTAGAGTTCAACAAATTTCTTAAGAAAAGAGAGAAGATATGCCCAAGAAGACTCTAAGGATGGTAGATGGAATAGGAGAAGACTATAAGATACACCAACACCCATTAACAAAGGAACATGTGAACCTAGTAGTTCACAAGGATTACTAGGTACTCCAAGAGTAGTGATAAGCCACAAAATTGCTCATTTTTTGTACTCTTTTCCCCATAATGTGCGATATATTTTCTTGTAGATATAAACGTTTTATGGAAATTATATATATAATTAACAGTTTATTTTGCATGTTCTCTAATATTTTTTTTAAGTGTAATTTGTGTATATTTAAGGGAAATTGTTGCATTTTGGCATGTTTTTGTCGAGGTCCCACTCAGACCTAGCACTTGCAATTTTATGAAGGAAAAACATCTGCAAAATATCGGTGAAGAGGTACAAAGTTAGGCACTCAAATTCCTTTGAAGCGTCTGACTTTCATTTGGTACTTAACTATTAGGCACCTGCTTCCCGTTAGGTGTCTACTTCTCATTAGGCACTTGTTTCTGTTAGGCACCTGCTTACTATTAGGTGCCTACTTCTTGACTTCTACATACAAGGTGCTTGCTTCCTAACTTCTTTAGATGCGGTACCTGATTTCCATTAACACCAAACTATAGCACGACTCTGTGGTCAGAAGAATAGAAGCAAAACTTCAATAACCAGCATGAAACGAATTCCAGCATTAAAATCAGACATTGGACAATGTCAAAGATGACTCGTCACCCATTTTCCAGTTGATACGTAAATTATTTATGTAAATTGAGCAAATAAATATAAGACGTATTCTAGAAACAAAATATGTTGAAATATCATGATATTTTGCTCGATTTATTCAATTAAGCAAATAGATGTAACAACAAATTATTTTCTCATTCTTTCTAAGAATTGTAATAGGTTTGGCCGCATATCTGATAAATATGTAGGCCACCCTTGAAGACACCTATTTATGGGAAGGCCATAATATAGTTGTGCCTCAAGAAACTAGGGAGGAAACCAGCTGAAACATTTAGTTTGTTAGGTTAGTTAGCTAACCTCATGTTAGGAAATACCTACATCTAGAAGTACACAAATCCAGGAAGCCTAGTGTTGATTGTAAAAATAGAAGGTTGTGTTTTACCCAACACACTAGTATATTTGGGGGAAGCCATCAATATCATACCCTAGGAGACCATGCAAAAACTAAAATTGACTAATTTGAAGTCAACTAAAATTATGCTACAGTTGGTAGATAGATCTACAATACTCCCTAAAGGAATACTTGGAAGATATCACTATTGCAGTAGATGCATGGGAGTATCCAACATATTTCTTAGTGCTACAATCTAAATTTGGACTAGGTGGATACCCATTAATCTTAGGTAGACCTTGGCTAGCAACATTTGATGCTTACATAAGTTGTAGAGATGGGAAAATGACCATTTTAGATGGTCATAATATAAAGAAACTGATCATACATCCACCTGCATATTCTGTAGATTTATTTGGAGAACCTGAGGATGAGAATCAAAATATTGGTGGTCTATTAATGATCCAACCTGTCATGACAGTTAAGGAGTTGGAAGATGAAAGTGATGAGGATAAGATGATATCTTAATTTTTTCAAGGAGTACCCTCTTATCCTCCTCTTGGGCTACCATTAGTAAAATACCACCATATTCAGTAAATAGAAGTTTCACTTGGTAGAATGTTGAACATAGATAACCAGTTGATAGATGAATAGCAGACCAAACTAAAATAAACATTTGAAAAACGTCAATATGTCTTTTCTTAGGAGTATTCTAACATGAGAGGAATAGCTCCTAAGACCTGTACTCATATGATATATTTGAAATACCAGGTTAGACCAGTAAGACAACCACATAGGAGAATGAACCTAGTTATGAAAGAAATTATCGAAGCAGAATTACAAAAACTTCTCACAGTTGGATTCATCTACTCCATTTCAAATAGTGAGTGGGTATCACCATTGGTGGTGGTACCCAAGAAGAATGGAAAGTGGAGAATTTGTGTTAATTACATGTTGCTAAATAAAGAAACTAACAAGGACCACTTCCGTTTACCCTTTATATATCAGTTCCTTGATACCTTAGCGGGCAAGAAGTACTTTTCTTTCCTATATGGGTTCAGTGGATACAATTAGATCCAAATAGGGGAGGAAGAGCAAGATAAAACCACCTTCACTTGTCCATGGGGGACATTTTCTTACCGAGTTTTACCATTTGGTCTATGTAATACACCTACCACCTTTCAGAGGGTAGTTCTTAGCATTTTTTCAAATATGATTGAAGAGATTTGGAGGTATACATAGATGATTTCACTGTATATGGTGAAACTTTTGAAATAGCCACAGAGAATCTAGAAAAGAAATTTAAACGTTATGAGAAAACTAACCTATCCTTAAGCAATAAGAAATGCTATATGATGATGTAAGAAGGGATTGTTTTAGGACATCACATCTTTGCATATGGGATAAAAGTAGACAGAAATAAAATAGAAGTCATCCAAACCCTACCTACTCCCAAAACACAAAAGGATATTCGTAGTTTCCTAGGATCAACCAATTACTATAGGAGGACCACTTGGAAGACTACTACTAGTTTCACACCATTTTAGTTACTCTATGGGAAAAGTACCATGATGCCTATAGATTTTGAAGTCAAACACTCAAAACTAATGTAGAATTGAATATAAACCTGGATGATGCACAAAAAGAAAGAATTCAACAGCTTAATCAACTGGATGAATACCACCTTGAGGCTCTATAGAAAACATAGATCATTCAAAAATAAAGGGTCAAGTGGTATGAGCGCCACACCAGGCCAAAGTAGATTTAAGTGGGAGAATGGGTATTACTCTATGATTCCTGATTCCAAGAAAGGAAAGGCAAGCTCATGCAGCATTGGATGGGGCTATATGAAATGATTGAATTCATTAATAATGGGGTTGTAAGGATCAGAAAAAATAGATGGTAGTAACATTACCTTAACATTCAATGGCCACCGCCTGCATCCATACCATGTGTCTGAAGCATACATGATTGATTCTATATTAGGCATGGAGGAAACCCTAGTTGGTTCTAATTTTATCTTGAGTCAGTGAGATGTGGACCTAGTCCACATAGTCTGAAATATAATTATTCTTTCAAAGTTTTCTTTTTTTTAGTTGTGTTTTTGTTTTGCAGGAACAATGCCCTTTGTGCAGTTGTTAGGTAGTCTGGGAAACCTAGGCCTAACAAGCACAGTATCCATGAACCTGTGTCCTCCAAGATTTTTAGGAGAATTTGCTTGTAATAGGAGTAGTTAGTCCCCATTTAGAGATGGGAATACTAAACATGAACCTGCACAAGAATGTTTGTATTGGTCTATTTGGATCTAATTGGCATAGCACCCGACAGTTAGCAAAAAGGTGTATGCTTCCCATGTTAGGTATAAGCGCCTAATTGGTAAGGAACCTACTTCCCGTGTTAAGTAGAGTGCTTGATTGCTAAGGTGCTTGCTTCCCATGTTAAGCAAAGTGCCCGATTCCTAAGGTGCCTATTTTTATTTTCCAAGGCACCTGCATGCCATAATTCAAAATGAAGGCACCTAATTTCCATACGAAAAATGTGCCTGATTTTTGTCTATAGCGACCGTTTTTCTACCTTGACAGAATAACATGTCAACATTGGGTAGTAGCCCGAGCCACGTCAGCACCCCACGCACATGCAAAGTTAAATATACCATGGAAAATATTAAAATTTGACATCAACCAACTTCCAAGGAGGGGATGTTTGTCGTCCCAAGGAGATACATTTTTTTCTAATTTTTGTTTTGAATTTTGCAGTATTTCTTGAATAATTCACATTACAACTACCAAGAACCAATCATGTCAAAGAAAATTCATTGCATGGGAACCATAGCCATCATTATCCACTATGGTTTTCCCAATAATCAAACACCAACCAATAGTGATGCACCATGGATATCTACGTATATGCACCCACGAAATGAATTTAGGTGCATGTTTAAATTTTCTATTTTTTTCTATATTGTTTTCATGAACATGTGTGTCTATGGAAATGCACTGGCACAACCCCCCATTATTGCCTTAACCACTTGAAAAAATCCACTTGGCATGGTGTTGTGTGGCATACCTCTAATTGTTCGATAGTTTATGGTTATCATCTCCGCACAATCAAGCACATGCTCGAAGGAAATTTACTGCGGATAACCATAATCACTATTGATTATGGTAATTAACCTCCTATGTGCATGAATGCAATTATTTTAAAAAGCTTCTTACCAGCTACCGTGAAGCCACTTTCAGAGAAAAAAATAAAAATAGAGAAGTGTAGCACAATAGCAATTCAAAGAGGAATTGGAAGCATCCCTGAGTGAATTGTGAACCAAAGGAAAAGCATGGGGGGAAGTCAAAGAATCATGACCTCAAGAAGAGCGAACTGATCGATTGCTCAGGTATTTTTGATGGTGTCCAAACACATTTGGACACTGTAGAATAGATGGACTACTATCGACTTGTCAGTTAGGGCCAGGATGTGGTGGTGGAAAATGAATTTACGATGTCAATGAGAGATGGGTTCGTGCACATGTAGGGGCTAGAGATTCTAGTCATTGAGCACTATATCACTAGAGTTACGAGCCTCCCTCTGATAGGGAAGTGTACGTACAAGGAGGATAACCTTACCCTCTGTATGTAGAGATTTTTTGAAGCACAAATCGAGCACCTGAAGTGCACCATCTTGCTAAAAAACCATATTCCTGAGCTCTAGAGGGCAGTTTTTGAGTAGATCACCCACTTCTTCACATGTTCTAGTAGGTACTCCACATTAAACACCAATCACTTTTGTTTTCTCAATAACTTACTACATGGGGATAAAATCAATGTCCCTCATTACCTTACATGCACCCTAAACTATGAGGCCAAGTGATACTAAGCAAGTACCACCTCTGCCCTGGCTCACCATGGCCTTATTTTGACCTTGGTGCGATATGCGAATTCACATAGAAATATGACAATTAAGGAAGCTATGGGTACTAGTGTAGTGACAAGGGTACAAGCAGAGGGGGAGGTGCCAATTCCAAATGAATAGTCAGCCCAAGGGTGACAGAACGTGTAGAAACGATGCCTGCGTCCTAGCCTGCAAAAACTATGGGGGAAGCAAGACACGCCTCATCCCTTACTTTTCCTCAATTTGAGGAGGAAGTATGATAGGCTCTATCTCCTTCTACACTTCAATTCAAAGATGAGGAAGAGTAGGATTTTATGCCCATTTCCATTAGGATGCAAAGTAGAAGAACGAAGGCATCAAGGGTGGTTTCGATCTCATCTAAAAAGGAGACACCAATCGATGAGCTCAATAGGGAGGAGTAGTTGGCCCATAATTTACAAGACATTTCCAGTGGGGCGACTTCTCAACAAGAGGTGGACATGGAAGATTCACCACCATAAGGCTAGGTAGAGGATTTGCAGTAATAGCTATAGGATTTAAGATAGCAGGCTTCCACTTGGGAAGCCAAATTTAAAGAAGAACAGGCTCTATTTGAGGAGTCTTTAAAGGAGGCTACATTAAAAATGCATGAATTGTATCAAAAAATTTGGCAACTATAGAGACAATTGTAGTTGTAGGGTAGACCAATAGGAGCCAAGTAGCCATCCAAAGTTGATGCGGTAGTGCAGATCGATGGGGCAATAGAAGTATCCCCTGTTGATACAAAAATAGAACAAGGAGATGTTGTTATAATGGAAATAGAGTAGCCCTATTCTACGTCTCCTTCTGTAGAGCAGATACTTCAGGAGGATGAAGTTGAGGTTGAGGAGCCTCAAAATACAGAACAACCTGCAAAGGAAGGAGATGAGGAGGAAAAGGAGATGGATGCTGAAGAGACTCAAAATTTAGGCAATGAGGAAGAGACAAAGCACTCTCCAATTGATGCAGGGGTCGGACAGCCTTAGGAGAAAGAAGCAGTCTTATTGAGCAGCAATTTTCTATAGAGGAAAATAAGGCTCAGTAGCCTGAATCTCCTGTACACTAAGAAACAACAGTTGCACCAACAAACCCTGGGGTACAAAAAATAAATATGATATCAAAACAAAAATCCATAAGGCCATCTCAGTGATGACCCAAAAACCATAGCAAGAGTTGCCAAGTTGAAGTTATTGTGCATCAAATCTGATAAGGAATCATAGTTGGATTCTAATGAGGAATGGGAGGTAGCAAAGAATATTTTTGCTACCCAAAAATAGAAATTTGAGGACCTTCAGGAGGAAATTAAGGCAAACAAGAATAATTGGAAGAATGCCTCCAAGAAATCCCTTAAGGAATCATAAAAAGAGGCCAGTGAGTAATCTGGCAAGCCTCACAGGAAAATTCTAGTTGCTCAACCTGAACAGTTTTGGTACTTGTATGGGACGGAGGATGGAAAGCCTTCAAATATGCAAACATATTTTACGTGGATGGGATTTCTAGGCCCTGTGCAATAGGAAGAGATGGGGAGTCCAAAAAAAAATTGGAAGTGCTCAACAGGCGTTCTGGAAGACTTCTCGTCACTTTTCCAAGTTCACAATATGCAAATTTTCACTTTCCACTTTTCACAATTTTTTCTCCAAAAAAAAAAGGTTTTCAAATTCTTTTATAAAGCCCTTTTTTTTAAATTTAAAAATCAATAATTCTTTTAATAAATTAAAAATAACTATATTAATAAAATAATTAAAAGCATATATTTGAAAATTAAATTCAATTTAAAAGAAACTTTAATAAAAATAATAATAAAACTTTTTTTAAAACCTTTTATTATTCTGGTGATTTGAACTCATGACCTCATGTATGCAAACAAGCACCTTTGCTACTACACCACGCGGCTCCTCTTAAAAACAATTTGTCCGCTCTTCTTCTTAAAGCTAAGCCTTGACGAAAGAACCAAAAAAAAGTTCATTTTTTTTTAAACCCGATGGGATTCGAACCAGGGTCCTCTCCTTTGCAAATCCGCCAATGTAACCAACCGCGCTGGGGGCTCGGTTGGAATGATAAATAGGGCCGCGTGATATATTATCATCCGACGGTAATTTTAAAAAAAAAAAATAGTCTTTTATCCCACATGCAGTGGGAAGAAGACTCTCATGATGCTTTTATACACCCACGAGCACAAAAGAACTCGATTGCCTTCGGGTAATCGAGACCTCCTTTTGCCAATGAAGACTCAAATGAACACTCACCACGTGTCATGCAACTCATCACCCGCTTAGCCACGTGCGTGCCACTCATCGTGCCACGTTAGATGCCATGCATCCACGTCTCATTTTGCCATGTGTCCTCGTTAGTCTTCCACCTGTCTGCTCACCTCGATCCATGTGCTACCCAGACAACACTCTGCTAGCCACCACGTGTCCTCTTGCCATGTTAGCTCTCAATGTCTGTTGCCTGCCTTCTCGATCTGCATGCACCCAGCTGTCCCTGATAGCTCCTCAACTCTCTTTGTCTATTGTCGCATCCGCCTTGGGACGCATGCTATTCTAGTAACTGCCACCTTGGATAGCTTCCTACTGACTACTCCCTTCTCACCTCAGGATTCGTGCCCCAATTTCTACACCCCTGGCCCTTCGGCTCTGATACCAGAATGTTAAATAAAACAATTTTTTTATATCCCAAATATTCTATTCATTTTTGAAAACTTACATATATATAAAATGTAAGGAAGATGAGGAAGGGGGTTGGAGAAGAAGGAGAAAGGGATTCGACATGGAGGGATAAGGAAAGGAAAGGAGAGATAAGGGGCAAAATAATAGGGAGGAAAGGGAATACGAGAGAATAGGGAGAGGAGAGAATATCGGGAGAGGAAAAATATAAAATAAAATCTTGCCGACAATTAAACCTTGTCGACAAACACCGTTGTTTTCACACTGAGCCTAGAAAAACTAGATATTTCTAGGCCTTAACCCTCTTCACATTTGCAACAAAAGGCTCGATCACAAAACTCAAAGTGATGGAAGTGAATACGAGGACATGAGTCCACTAGCATATATTAGTCTTATGCAACTAAGGATGCATAGGGAGATGCAAATATTGCAAGATAAATATGATACTCTATATACATATAATGAAAGAATGATAAATCATATTGTTCAAAAGTTAAATAATATGATGTAAAGGCTCAATTAAAGAGAAGTGTAGTGGCAGGATGAGTTAAAGGAGATTGAACAAAAAATATTGACAAGAGATCAAAAGACGTATGCACCATGGAGAGATATCTATAAAGTACATTCATCTCAAGGAGGGGAAAGAAGATGTTTGAAAAGTAGTAGTTTATTCTCCATGAATTCAAGTATTTTCTCTTTGATCTCATATGTAACTAATATAAATAGTAGTAGCAGTAGCAGTTTGATCTCACTATTGAAAAGGAGATTCAAGAGGAACTTAACTATAGTTCAACAAATTTCTTAAGAAAAGAGAGAAGATATGCCCAAGAAGACTCTAAGGATGGTATACGAAATAGGAGAAGACTAGAAGATACACCAGCACCCATTGACAAAGGAACATGTGAACCTAGTAGTTCACAAGGATTACTAGGTACTCCAAGAGTAGTGATGAGCCACACAATTGCTCATTTTCTGTACTCTTTTCCCCATAATGTGCAGTATATTTTCTTGTAGATATAAACATTTTATGGAAATTATATATATAATTAACAGTTTATTTTGCATGTTCTCTAATATTTCTTTTAAGTGTAATTTGTGTATATTTAGGGGAAATTGTTACATTTTGGCATGTTTTTGTCGAGGTCCCACTCGGACCTGGCACTTGCAATTTTATGAAGGAAAAACATCTGCGAAATATCGATGAAGAGGTACGAAGTTAGGCACTCAAATTCCTTTGAAGCGCTTGACTTTCATTTGGTACTTAACTATTAGGCACCTGCTTCCCGTTAGGTTCCTGCTTCTCATTAGGCGCTTGTTACTGTTAGGCACCTGCTTACTATTAGGTGCCTACTTCTTGACTTCTACATACAAGGTGCTTGCTTCCTAACTTCTTCAGATGCGATACCTGATTTCCATTAACACCAAACTATAGCATGACTCTATGGTCAGAAGAATAGAAGCAAAACTTCAATAACCAGCACGAAACGAATTCTAGAATTAAAATCAGACATGGGACAATGTCAAAGATGACTTGTCACCCATTTTCTAGCCGATACATAAATTATTTATGTAAATTGAGCAAATAAATATAAGACGTATTCTAGAAACAAAATACGCTGAAATATCATGATATTTTGCTCGATTTATTCAATTAATAAAATAGATGTAACAACAAATTATTTTCTCATTCTTTCTAAGAATTGTAACAGGTTTGGTCGCATATCTGATAAATATGTAGGCCACCCTTGAAGAAGACCCCTTAAACTTTTCTTATAATTTTCTTCTGCTGCAACTATTAATAAAATCTTTGAGTATTTTCTTGTAAAAATATTGTAAAGCGTCCAATGCTAAACTACCATGGGTAGAACCTGCTGGAAGCGTGGGCCCACTTACAACAAAGTTCTTCCCTATTTTCCCTATTTTTTGTATTTATTTTCATAGATTAATTTCATTCTCTGTTATTTCCCCTATTTTTTGTGATTTCCAGCAAGGTAGTAATTTATTTTTTTTTCACTTTCATTCTTGTTTTCTTAGACGTAACATGATATTATTAGTTTAAATACAAACTTCGACGAATACCAAATACCCCCAAACCATAATATAAGGGACTCATCTCCAAAGGAGAAATTATAAGCATATATTTTGCACGGTTGCTCACAAGACTACGAGCTACCCCGGGTTGACAATTAAATGGAGGTAATTAATTGAACCATAGAAAAATTAACCAATGTTTTACCCAACGTTTTGGCATCATTGTCGAGGAGTAGCCATTGTAATTTCTTATTCTAAAGGAAGCATAGTTACAGTAGTTTAGAGTGTTTTCTTTAGAAACCTTCATCTAAAAATTTGTATGAGTCCACCTAAGAATAGGGGACCAGATGGTCATTTTATAAAAAATAAAGAAGTTTTTTCTCATAACCCTTCTACTTCAGTAGAATCTGAATCTAAGACTAAAATCTCACCATCACAATATCCACCTGTGCTTTGGTGGGAACACCCACTATTTACATAGGACCCATCTGAAATAATCCAGTAGAATCTTAGAGTAGGGTTGGATATAAGTGGAGTTCAATCTAAGGAATATCTACTGAATATCGAACAATGGCAGCAGTATTAGATGAAACCATCTCAAATGTTGACTTATCCATCCTTTTTAAATATAAAAGAAACAAACTAGAAGCATTGATAGTTGCTTTGAAAGTAGTAGGGGTAGAAACTTCAGTAGTATATAGAATGGCAGAAAATCCAAAGGAAACATCCACTAGTTTTAGTTTTCCAATAGGAGAGGTAGTGGGAGATCACAAGATGAACCTGCCCACCTTCCAACCTTTAGAGGACTATCAACAAAAAATCTAGATTTGTTTCTATTTAAATTTGATTTTTTATGTAGATCTGTAGATTACACCACATATGCTCAGAAACTAAAATTATTCCCTTTCACCATTGATGATTCAACTTTGCGCTGGTTCATCAGCTTGGGGGATAAATGGATAACTACCTGGGAACAGTTGAAGAAACTTTTCCTGGATCAATATCAGGATTTTGGCAAAGTAAAATATGTGAGAGAGGAAGTCCTAGACCTTACGTAAAAGGAAGGGGAATCTATGGAAGAATACTGGGATATATTTAGCTTCAATTTGCAAAAATCACTCTATTAAAAACTAGGATATAGGTCCCTAAGAAGTTTTTTTGTGAAAGGAATGACAAATGAATCCTTGAAAGCTTTAAATATGATCTCTAGGGGAGACATTTACCAACACCAAATGGATGATATTCGGCAGTTGTGTCAAAATGTTTCAATAAGAAAATCTAAGTTGACCCCTAGAAATATTAAGCAATCAACCATTGTCACTAAAATAGAAATAGACAACATGCTAGAGGACCTTAAGAGTGATATGTTATCATCTCTAGCTCTTTAAATGGATACTCTTCTACTTTAGAGAAAGAAGCAGGAGAATGAGGCAGCATTGGCCTACTTCTATCCTAAATGTAGAGATAAACATCCCAGAATTGAGTGCCCATAAAACAAAGTTTGTGTATGTGTTGTCCATAAGAAGGATCATAAAACGAAGTTGTGTCCACAATTAATGAAATCTAAAGAGGAACCTGAAGTAGTAGAGGCATACTTCATGGGTAATAGGAGGAACTGGTAACAATATAGAAGAAGGAGAATGAGGCAGCATTGGCCTACTTCTATCGTAAATGTAGAGATAAACATCCAAGAATTGAGTGCCCAGAAAATAAAGTTTGTGTATGTGTTATCCGTAAGAAGGATCATAAAATGAAGTTGTATCCACAATTAATGGAATCTAAGGATGAACCTGAAGTAGCAGAGGCATACTTCATGGGTAATAGGAGGAACTAGTAAAAATCTCCTATGGATAACAATATGTAATCAGGAATGTCGTCCTATGGGGGCAACAATTACCAAAACCAAGGTCAAGCCCAGCCACCCAATATGGGTTGGTATGGGCAACAACCTTGGAATCCATTTCCCCAAGGGGTAAATCCTTACAACCCTTATCCAGGAATGTAATACCATCAACCTAGGTAGCAGTGGAGAAATAAAAATTCTTGTAATCAATATCCATAGCATCCTGCTCTAGCTCCACCACAACCAAGTCTACCTACTCTTCCTACTCTAAGAACTCCTTAGTTACCAGCACATCCAACAATAAACCCAAACAACAAACAACAGCTAGCCTATCAGATGGAAAACAATATGTACACTATGTATAGTATTAAGATAGATTGCAATCCTATCCAGTTATGTTTAGGAAAGCAAGTAGGTATAGAATTCACTTCTCTTGTAGAAGAAGAGGAACCAATAGAGATAGAGAAAGGGGAATCACCCCTTATAGAAGAGGTAGAAGAATAATCAACACTTGTACATAACAAAGAGAAGGTTTCACCTTTTCCAAAAAGGTTGCAGGAACCCAAGAAACCAATACAAATAGAGTTTGATATCATATCTAGTTTAAAATACTTAACAATCGTAATCCCTCTCTTTTAGGCCATCAGAGACACCTATTTATGGGAAGGCCATAATATAGTTGTGCCTCAAGAAACTAGGGAGGAAACCAGCTGAAACTTTTAGTTTGTTAGGTCAGTTAGCTAACCTCATGTTAGGAAATACCTACATCTAGAAGTACACAAATCCAGGAAGCCTAGTGTTGATTGTAAAAATAGAAGGTTGTGTTTTACCCAACACACTAGTATATTTGGGGGAAGCCATCAATATCATACCCTAGGAGACCATGCAAAAACTAAAATTGACTAATTTGAAGTCAACTAAAATTATGCTACAGTTGGTAGATAGATCTACAATACTCCCTAAAGGAATACTTGGAAGATATCACTATTGCAGGTAGATGCATGGGAGTATCCAACATATTTCTTAGTGCTACAATCTAAATTTGGACTAGGTGGATACCCATTAATCTTAGGTAGACCTTGGCTAGCAACATTTGATGCTTACATAAGTTGTAGATATGGGAAAATGACCATTTTAGATGGTCATAATATAAATAAACTGATCATACATCCACCTGCATAGTCTGTAGATTTATTTGGAGAACCTGAGGATGAGAATCAAAATATTGGTGGTCTATTAATGATCCAACCTGTCATGACACTTGAGGAGTTGGAAGATGAAAGTGATGAGGATAAGATGATATCTTAATTTTTTCAATGAGTACCCTCTTATCCTCCCTTTGGGCTACCATTAGTAAAAGACCACCATATTCAGTAAATAGAAGTTTCACCTGGTAGAATGTTGAACATAGATAGCCAGTTGACAGATGAATAGCAGACCAAACTAAAATAAACATTTGAAAAATATCAATGTCTTTTCTTAGGAGTATTCTAACATGAGAGGAATAGCTCCTAAGACCTGTACTCATATGATATATTTGAAATACCAGGTTAGACCAGTAAGACAACCACATAGGAGAATGAACCTAGCTATGAAAGAAATTTTCAAAGCAGAATTACAAAAACTTCTCACAGTTGGATTCATCTACCCCATTTCAAATAGTGAGTGGGTATCACCATTGGTGGTGGTACCCAAGAAGAATGAAAAGTGGAGAATTTGTGTTAATTACATGTTGCTAAATAAAGCAACTAAGAAGGACCACTTCCCTTTACCCTTTATAGATCAGTTCCTTGATACCTTAGCGGGCAAGAAGTACTTTTCTTTCTTATATGGGTTCAGTGGATACAATTAGATCCAAATAGGGGAGGAAGAGCAAGATAAAACCACCTTCACTTGTCCATGGGGGACATTTGCTTACCGAGTTTTACCATTTGGTCTATGTAATACACCTACCACCTTTCAGAGGGTAGTACTTAGCATTTTTTCAAATATGATTGAAGAGATTTGGAGGTATACATAGATAATTTCACTATATATGGTGAAACTTTTGAAATAGCCATAGAGAATCTAGAAAAGAAATTTAAACGTTATGAGAAAACTAACCTGTCCTTAAGCAATAAGAAATGTTATATGATGATGCAAGAAGGGATTGTTTTAGGACATAACCTCTTTGCATATGGGATCAAAGTAGACAGAAATAAAATAGAATTCATCCAAATCCTACCTACTCCCAAAACACAAAAGGATATTTGTAGTATCCTAGGATCAACCAATTACTATAGGAGGTTTATATCAGACTTTCGCAAAACTGCAAAAACCTCTTACCACATTGTTAACTAAAGATACAAAGTTTATCTAGACTAAATAATATGAACAAGAATTAAACACTTTAAAGGAAAAATTAATTATTGTTCTAGTGTTGAGAGATCCAAATTAGACCATATCTTTTCACATATATGCTGATGCATCTAACAATGCAATAGGCTCAGTACTGGGACAGAAATATGGTGATGATTTTTATGCCATATATTATGTTAGTGAAAACCTCATAAGTTCTAAACTTAATTATATTGTCACAGAGAAGGAGTTTCTTGTAGTAATGCATACTCTTAACAAATTTCATCATTACATTACAGGTTACCAGGTATTTGTACACATTAACCACTCAGCGATCATGTACTTGAAAAATAAACCTAGGATTAGTGGAAGAATTATCAGATGGCTATTGCTCTTGTAGGAATTTTATGTGACAGTAGTGGATAAGCCAGGAAAGGATAATGTGGTAGTTTATTTCGTGTCCAGGTTGACACCTCTAGACTATGCAGCTATAGAATACCAATTTCTAGATGAGCATTTGTTTGCTCTAAATGATCAGATACCTTGGTACGCAGATATGGCTAATTTTTTAGCCATTGTTAAAGTATCCCCTACATTTTTACCTCATGAAAAATAGACTTTAATTGAGAAAAGTGCAGATTTCTCATGGATTAATGGGTGCTTGTTCAAAATAGGACCTGATCAAATCATGAGAAGATGTGTTTTTGGGAATGAAATAATTAAAATACTAAAGGCTTACCATGATGAACCTTGTGGTGAACATTTTATAGGAAGAAGGATTGCATATAAAGTGCTACAGGTCAGTTATTACTGGCCTTCACTATTCAAATATGCAGCCAAGCATGTGAGTCATTGTAATCAATGTCAGAGGATGGGCAGACCTACTCTCAGATATGAGATGCCACTCCAACCACATGTTCACATTGAACCATTTGATAAATGGGGTATGGACTTCTTAGGACCTATTAATCCATAGTCAAGAGGTAAGAGGTATATCCTAGTTTGTATTGACTATGTGAAAAAGTGGGTTTAAGTATAGGCTTTCATGATTCAAAGGAGAAAATAGTAGCAGACTTCTTATATTCATCAATTTTTACAATATTTGGGGTCCCAAGGGAGATCACAACTGATCAAGGACCTTAGTTTACTTCAAGGATGATACAAGAACTCATGCAACAATACAAAATCAAGCATAATAAAACCACTCCCTACCATCCACAAGCGAATGGGCAAGTTGATGTAACCAACAGAGAGTTGGAAAATATCCTGACAAAGACAATGTAGCAACATAGGAAGGACTAAGCTACTAGATTACCAGAAGCAGTGTGGGCCTAAAGGACCACTTGGAAGATTACTATTGGTTTCACACCATTTCAATTACTTTATGGGAAAAGTACCATGATGCCTATAGGTTTTAAATTCAAACACTCAAAACTAATGTAGAATTGAATATAAACCTGGATGATGCACAAAAAGAAATAATTCAGCAACTTAATGAGCTGGATGAATACCACCTTGAGGCTCTACAGAAAACATAGATCATTCAAAAATAAAGGGTCAAGTGGTATGACCGCCACACCAGGCCAAAGTATATTTAAGTGGAAGAATGGGTATTACTCTATGATTCCTGATTCCAAGAAAGGAAGGGCAATATCATGCAGCATTGGATGGGGCTATATGAAATGACTAAATTCATTAATAATGGGGTTGTAAGGATCAGAACAATAGATGGTAGTAACATTACCTTAACATTCAATGGCCACGACCTGCATCCATACCATGTGTTTGAAGCATACATGATTGAGTCTATATTAGGCATGGGGGAAACCCTAGTTGATTCTAATTTTATCTTGAGTCAGTGAGATGTGGACCTAGTCCACATAGTCCCAAAGATAATTATTCTTTCAAAGTTTTCTTTTTTTAGTTGTGTTTTTGTTTTGCAGGAACAATGCCCTTTGTGCAGTTG
This sequence comes from Wollemia nobilis, assembly GCA_028583015.1. Lineage (NCBI taxonomy): Eukaryota > Viridiplantae > Streptophyta > Pinopsida > Araucariales > Araucariaceae > Wollemia > Wollemia nobilis. Next base: position 5,500,574 of record JAQPPZ010001870.1, read on the forward strand.
TTAGGTAGTCTGGGAAACCTAGGCCTAACAAGCACAGTATCCATGAACCTGTGGCTTCCAAGATTTTTAGGAGAATTTGCTTACAATAGGAGTAGTTAGTCCCCATTTAGAGAAGGGAATACTAAACATGAACCTGCAGAAGAATGTTTGTATTGGTCTATTTGGATAATAAAATACTCAACTACTGGTTCAGATGTGGATGTTGATTCTATTCCTATTTTTCAAATTAGAAGCACTAAAGGGACTGATCAACCTAACAACACATATACAAGGACAATTCAACACCCGTTGAATAAAATAGAAGCGCTATTTTTCTATATTTTATGGGAAGGTGCATGCTTCCCATTATGACAAAATGTTCCTGCTTCCCATTGTACGGTGGAAGGCACCTACTTCCCATTGTATGATGGAAGGTGCCTGCTTCTCTTTGTATGGTAGAAGGTACCTGCTTCTCGTTGTATATTTTATGGTTCCTGACTTCCAATATGTTACGAAGATGATGGTTGCATCCCATTTTCTGACAGTCAACGCCTAACTCTTGGTTTCTCCAAGAGAACGACCAAATTCCAATTTTTGGGAAACCTCACACCAAATATTCTTAGCATATATAAAAATAAAATTTGAGTTTGTATAAAGTTTATTTTATAAGTATAGCACCCGATAGTTAGCAAAAAGGTGTCTGCTTCCCATGTTAGATATAAGCGCCTGATTGCTAAGGCACCTACTTCTTGTGTTAAGTAGAGTGCCCGATTGCTAAGGTGCTTGCTTCCCATGTTAAGCAAAGTGCCCGATTCCTAAGGTGTCTATTTTTAGTTTCCAAGGCACCTGCATGCCATAATTCGAAAAGAAGGCACCTAATTTCCATACAAAAAAAGTGCCTGATTTTTGTCTACTGCGACCGTTTTTCTACCTTGACAGAATAACACGTCAACATTGGGTTGTAGCCCGAGCCACGTCAGCACCCCATGCATGTGCAAAGTTAAATCTACCATGGACAATATTAAAATTTGACATCAACCAACTTCCAAGGAGGGGATGTTTGTCGTCCCAAGGAGATACATTTTTTTCTTATTTTTGTTTTGAATTTTGTAGTATTTCTCGAATAAATCACATTGCAGCTACCAAGAACCAATCACGTCAAAGAAAATTAATTGCATGGGAACCATAGCCATAATTATCCACTGTGGTTTTCCCAATAATCAAACACCAACCAATAGAGATGCACCATGGATATCTACGTATATGCACCCACGAAATGAATTTAGGTGCATGTTTAAATTTTCTATTTTTTTCTATATTGTTTTCATGAACATGTGTGTCTATGGAAATTCACTGGCACAACCCCCCATTATTGCCTTAACCACTTGAAAAAATACACTTGGCATTGTTCTACGTGGCATACCTCTAATTTTTTGATAGTTTATGGTTATCATCTCCGCAAAATCAGGCACATTCTCAAAGGAAATTTACTGTGGATAACCATAATCACTATTGATTATGGTAATTAACCTCCTGTGTGCATGAACGCAATTGTTTTAAAAAGCTTCTTACCAGCTACCGTGAAGCCACCTTCAGAGAAAAAAATAAAAATAGAGAAGCGTAGCACAATAGCAATTCAAATATGAATTGGAAGCATCCCTGAGTGAATTGTGAACCAAAGGAAAAGCATGGGGGGAAGTCAAATAATCACGACCTCAAGAAGAGCAAGTTGATTGATTGCTCAGGAATTTTTTATGATGTCCAAACATATTTGGACACTGCATAATGGATGGACTACTATCGACTGGTCAGTTAGGCCCGGGATGTGGTGGTGGAAAATGAATTTACGATGTCAATGAGAGATGGGTTCGTGTACATGCAGGGGCTAGAGATTATAGTCACTGAGCACTATATCGCCAGAGTTACAAGCCTCCCTCTAATAGGGGAGTGCACGTACAAGGAGGATAACCTTATCCTTTGTACATAGATATTTTTTGAAGCACCAATCAAGCACCTGAAGTGCATCGGCTTGCTGAAACACCATATTCCTGAGCTCTAGAGGGCAGTTTTTGAGTAGATCACCCACTTCTTCACATGTTTTGGTAGGTACTCCAGATTAAACGCCAATCACTTTTTTTTTCTCAATAACTTACTACATGGGGATAAAATCAATGTCCCTCATTACCTTGCATGCACCCTAAAATATGAGGCCAAGTGATACTAAGCAGGTACCACCTCTGCCCTGGCTCACCATGGCCTTATTTTGACCTTGGTGCGATATGCGAATTCACATGAAATATGAGAATTAAGGAATCTATGGGTACTAGTGCAGTGACAAGGTTACAAGAAGAGGGGGAGGTGCCAATTCAGAATGAATAGTCAGCCCGAGGGTGACATAACGTGCAAAAACAATGCTTGCATCCTAGCCTGCAAAAACTACAGGGGAAGCAGGACACGCCTCGTCCCTTATTTTTCCCCAATTTGAGGAGTAAGTATGATAGGCTCTATCTCCTTCCACACTTCAATTCAAAGATGAGGAAGAGTAGGATTTTATTCCCATTTCCACTCTTATACAAATCAGAAGAATGAAGGCATCAAGGGTGGTTTCGAGCTCATCTAAAAAGGAGACACCAATCGATGAACTCCATAGGGAGGAGTACTTGGCCCATAATTTACAAGAAATTTCCAGTGGGTCGACTTCTCAACAAGAGGTGGACATGGAAGATTCACCACCAGAAGGCCAGGTAGAGGATTTGTAGTAATAGCTACAGGATTTAAGAGAGCAGGCTTCCACTTGGGAAGCCAAATTTAAAGAAGAACGGGCTCTATTTAAGGAGTCTTTAAAGGAGGCTACATTAAAAATTCATGAATTGTATCAAACAATTCAAAAACTATAGAGACAATTGCAGTTGCAGGGCAGACCAGTAGGAGCCAAGTAGCCAGCCAAAGTTGATGCAGTAGTGCAGACCGATGGGGCAACAGAAGTATCCCCTGTTTATACAGAAATAGAACAAGGAAATGTTGTTATAATGGAAATAGAGTAGCCCTATTCTATGTCTCCTTCTGTAGAGCAGATACTTCAGGAGGATGAAGTTGAGGTTGAGGAGCCTCAAAATACAGAACAACCTACAAAGAAAGGAGATGAGGAGGAAAAGGATATGGAGGCTGAATATCCTCAAACTTCAGGCAATGAGGGAGAGATAGAGCACTCTCCAATTGATGCAGGGGTCAAACAGCCTCAGGAGAAAGGAGCAGTCCTGTTCAGCAATAATTTGCTACAGAGGAAAATAATGCTCAGCAGTCTGAATCCCCTATACACTAAGAAACAACAGTTGCACCAACACACCCTGGGGTACAAAAAATCAAGATGATATCAAAACAAAAAGCCACAAGGCCGTCTCAGCGATGACCCAAAAACCAGAGCAAGAGTTGCCAAGTTGAAGGTATTGGGCATCAAATCTGATAAGGAATCAGAGTTGGATTCTGATGAGGAATGGGAGGCAGTAAATAATTTGTTTGCTACCCAAAAATAGAAATTTTAGGACCTTCAGGATTAAATTAAGGCATACAAGAATAATTGGAAGAAGGCCTCCAAGAAAGCCCTTAAGGAATCATAAAAAGAGGGCAGTGAGTAATTTTGCAGGCCTCACAGGAAAATTCTAGTTGCTCAACCTAAATAGTTTTGGTACTTGTATGGGTTGGAGGATGGAAAGCCTTCAAGGATGCAGACATATTTTACGTGGATGGGATTTCTAGGCCCTGTGCAATAGGAAGATCTTGCATCAAGTAGAAGAACTCCCCTAGTGGAAAAAATAGCGGTCCAAGCTGAACTTGAGCTTGACCCAACAAGAGCAGATTTACCCATAGCCAAGGTTTCTAAATAATCGAGCATCCCATTTTGCGATATAGAATCAATGTCTATGGGTGAAAATTTACCACTTCACCATGAGTACTAGAAAATGGTTGAACCTGCATTCCGTAAGGATGCCACCAGTTGCTTTGGTTATTATCTAAACATTAAAAAGGCAGGGTGGCCTAGACCAGAGAATCGTCCAAGAAGAGAGCAGGGCCAAGTGAACCAGTTTGGCACAACAAACACCAAAAATAGTAGGGTCAGGAGACAACTACTCCCAAGGCACCAAAATATCAAAATCCCCAGGACAAAGAGAAAGCCAAGGCCACTAAGAAAAAGAGAACATAGACCAACAGGGCTTACTAGGATGTTGTAAACAGAATTGGTAATTACCAGTTCAAAGTGGTACAGGGATGTGCCACCCCTTAAGCATGGGGGGATGATGAGCCACATAATTGCTCATTTTTTGTACTCTTTTTACCATAATGTGCGGCATATTTTCTTGTAGATATAAATATTTTATGGAAATTATATATATATATAATTAATTGTTTATTTTGTATATTCTCTAATATTTGTTTTTAAGTGTAATTTATGTAGATTTAATGGAAGTTGTTGCATTTTGGCATGTTTTCGTCAAGGTCCCACTCAGACCTGGCACTTGCAATTTTATGAAGGAAAAATATCTGTGGAATATCAATGAAGAGGTACGAAGTCAAGTGCTCAAATTCCTTTGAAGTGCATAACTTTCATTTGGCACTTAACTGTTAGGCACTTGCTTCCCGTTAGGCACCTACTTCCCATAGGCACTTGTTTCCTGTAAAGCACCTATTTTTGTTAGGCGCCTACTTTTCGTTAGGTTCTTGCTTCTCAATTTTTTCATATAAGGCACTTGCTTCCCGACTTCTTCAGACGCGACACCTAATTTCCACTAATGTCAAACTACAGTATGACTCTATGGTCGGTATAATAGAAGCAAAACTTCAACAACTAGCATAAAATAAATTCTAGCATTGAAACTAAACATGGGATAATTTCAAATATGACTCATCACCAATTTTCTAGTTGATATGTAAATGATTTATGTAAATTGGGCAAATAAATATCAGACGAATTCTAGAAATAGAATATGTTGAAATATCATGATATTTTTCCCGATTCCTTCAATTAAGTAAATAGTTGTAACAGTGAATCATTTTATGATTCATTCTGAGAATTGTAACAGGTTTGGCCACATATCTTATAAATATGCAGGTCACCCCTGAAGAAGACCCCCCAAACTTTTCTTGTAATTTTCTTCTACTACAACTGTTAATAAAATCTCTAAGTATTTTCCTGTAAACATCTTCTAAAGTGTTCGGTGATAAACTACCGTGGGTAGAACTTGCTGGAAGCGTGGGCCCACTTATAACATAGTTCTTCCCTATTTCCCCTATTTTCTATATTTATTTTCATAGATTAATTTACTTCTCTGTTATTTCCCCTATTTTCTATGATTTCCAGCAAGGTAGTAATTTAGTTTTTGAACGCTTTCAGTCCTGTTTTCTTAGACGTAGCATGAGATTATTGGTTTAAATACAAACTTCAACGAATACAAAATATCCCCTAAACCATAATCTAAGGGATTCATCTCTGAAGAATAAATTATAAGCATATATTTTGTATGGTTGCTCACAAGACTACGAGCTACCCCGGGTTGATAATTAAATGGAGGTAATTAATTGAACCATAGAAAAACTAACCAATGATTTTCCCAACAAGTACTACCATAATGAGGTATCTTAGGTAACTCAGGAATTCCATCAAGTCTTCTTGGTATTCTAAGGTTACTTAGTCAAAGGAAGATTTAGGTTGGCCTCTCTCCTAGTGGCTTGAGGGAAAGAATTTTCCCTCCCGCTACCCCTAGGCCATAGGGTTAATAGGATGGACCATAAGGACCATTCCTTGATCAAGCACAAAAAAACCAACTTTTGTGTGATCATGAGGCTACCTCATCTAACCATCTCATAGTTCATGTTGAAACCAAATAAATTGTAATAGATGATTGAGGACTCAAACAAACTTTAGATAGTTAGAGGATAGGAATAGGTAGTCCCACATTATGGAAGTTTACCTAATGGAAGGAGTAGTAATAAGAGAGCCTTCATAATGAAAATGACAAAGGACTATAGGAGAATAAAATTAGATTAGATAAGAAATAATATGATAAAATAGATATGAACTATGAATAATGGGTTATCCCATAGGTCCAAATAGGTAAACAAGCAATAGTAAAATAAGGGAAGTGCCTTATAGCCATCTATAGGTTGATAGGGAAACAAAGTGTTATAAAAAAATTGAGAGGATGGTGGAGCCAAGTCTACAACTAGACAAAATGGTACATAATATACAACCAAGTAGGATAGTAGGTTATAGTTTATAAGCTTACAAAGTGGATTAAGGTTGTCAAGAGGATTATAGGACGACAAGGTGTTGTCAAGAAGATCACTAGATGGTAGAAGAAGGCCAAGAAGTAGGACACCATTAGGAAGGTACCCAAATAGAATATTGTCATAAGGAGGATGGATATATAGTAGATAACCATATCATGACATGGAGTGTGATGGAAACTATTTTCAAAGAAGGGAAAAATGTGATTTCAATAGAAGATACAATTGAGACCCAAGTTTGTATCATCGTACAAATTGTACGAATAAGGTGACATGTGGCATTCACCATGTTGTAAAATATGTAAATAAAAATATGAAAAATAATAAAATAATAAAAATAACAAAATCAAAAAAGAAAAATAGATGAAAAATGGAAAAAGCACCATCAACTACATGTAGGATGGTGAGGTGGTGATCATCCATCAATTAGACCTATGAGGTGGTAGTAGCATGATTGTTTGCATGGGTAGTAACTACTTTTTAAAAAATATAAATAGAGGTAAGGCACATTACATTCACACAATATTTAGAGAGGAGAAGAAGGATGTAGAAGGTATTGCAAATGTCAAATGAAGATAAGGAGAATGTCATGGAAGACCATCAATATTTCCAAGAAATAGGATGACATTATTGAAGCTTAGGAGGATTGAGTTATAGAAAAGGGTTTTCCAAACTAAGGAAGTAGTATAAGGGTAAATGTGCATAAGCGGTAAGAAAAATACTAATAAAAACCATACACAAAAATAGAGGGTCATACGTAACAAAGAAGGTGACTAAAATTTCAAATTACCACTCTATTAGTTAAGTGCACAAAATGGTCACCATTGTTCAAAGAAGCTATAGTTAGAAGACTCACTAAAAGTAGTTAAAGAGGCTATCATTTGAAGTGTCATTGAAGACTAAGAGCTAGAGGAGTTTTCATATGAATCATCATTGAAGGCTGGGTAGTTAGAGGAGCTTTCATCTAAAAGTATAGTGAAAGAGAAGAGTCGTCTAAAAGACTACAACAATGAAAGCTTGTCATCTAGAAAATGTGACATTATTTAGAACCAAAACAATGCCAATAGAAGAAAGTGCTATCAACAAAACTATAGTCAAGAAGCATCATCAAAATGGTGTCATTGATAGGATTGTAGCAAGAGTAGTGTCGTCTAAAATACATCGTGTAAGAAACAACCATAGTTTAAAAATAATTTATCATCAATTAAGCACAATTGATTTCTAAAATGCATAAGAAGCCAACTATTATTGAGAGGATTTCATAGATGGAGCAACAGAGAAGAACTCTATCAGATCCTATATCACAAGGATGAATAAGGCATCGTCATAGGGCAAATTCATGGGCAGGTGAATGTCACTATAGTTTAGATATGATACAAGGCAATGAAAGGAAATCATAATGAAGTCCAAGAGTTTCCATTCTAAAATAAAAGGAAAGAGATACTACACACCAAGAAAAGGATATGATACCTTTGAAGGATATAACTTAGGTACATTTAACTAGAGAATACTTCTAAACATGGTGGGAGAAGGTCCCAAAGAAGCATCTAGTGTATATAAATTTGTAAGCAGCAAGAGTTATATTCATTTTGTATGTGATAAACTTTGACAAAGCATTCATTAAGGGGTGTCTACTATAAATGTTGGAGACATACAATCCACTACAGAATGTAAGTAAGTTGCGAGTGGGTGATTGATCATTGATTATTGTCTCTTTAGCAGGCAACCTTAGAAGGATATTTGGTCTCTCAAATCAAGGATTATCTATGATGAAGGATTAAATGGATTTCAACCAGAGTAGAAAATTGATCCAAGAAGTGATGGACCTCATTCTAGAAGAAGTACAAAAACTAATATCACACGAAAGAGATAAAGTTAAGCAGCAACAATTAAAGAATGAAGAGATGTAATACGCCATGAATATCATAATGGCAATATTGTTAGGATATTAGAGAGTTTCATAGTTACCCATATGGCTTATATGATGTATGCAAGGGGTAGTATTTGGTGAATCCTATGATTGGGTATCCTACCTCTCATACCGCATTAAGACTTTCTTGATGCAAAGTACAAAGAATTTTTTAATGGTATTTCATGCTATTGTTTTGCTATTGATCATTGCAACATAGGCAAGGATATAAATTCCAGCGTTGGGTCCTCCAAGAGAGTTATCAATGTTGGCATTGATAATTCTAAGGTGGATGGATTCAAATCTATAGATAAAGGCACTCTAATAAAGAGAATAAGAAGATATTGAGGAAGGATCTACTAGGTGATTTACCTAGCAAATATTTGTATGAGGATACAACATCGATAAGGCCATAGTTGACCCAAAAAAAGAACAAGCATAGGAGGTTAGTTTTAGAAGAACAACCTTAATCCCATAAGAGGCCATAGTGGAGGTAGGTGGTAAAATAGAGCAAGCTATGGAAGAAAGGTAGCAGTAAGGAGTATTATAGCAATAATCATATATGGAGGCTAAGTAGGAATTAGAGTTTCCAAAAATTATACCCATGGACATGGAAGTATAAAAAGTTATAGATGTAATGGGAAATATACAAATTGAAGCAACTAAGTTTTTGGTAGAGACTCAACAACTTGATCCATGTGCATCACCCCCAATATAGGAAGAGATGTACTTTAAGATTACTTCCATAGTGGAGGAAGTACAGGCAACAAAACAAGTCATGTCAATTAGGACACTAGAGAAAAGAAAACCAACTAAGCTAGCTCAAACACAAAATAAAGGAAAGGAGATGGAAAAAGAAGATGCAATACCTATACCTATACCAGTATAGCAGGGATTAGACTCATATGACAATGAGCACTCATGATGCAATTTGTTTAAGGGATAAAATAGCTAAAAGAGGAGACATTTGGTTGATATAGGTGAAAAACCAGTAATGGAGGGCAAAGTAGTAAATAAAGCTATCAATATATCAAGGCAAAGAGAAGATAATGTGGTGGAGACTACCATAAATAATGACACAAATGATGATCTAAGTGAGCATGTACTGATAGAAGTGCTAAACTTTAGGCTACCACATGAGTTGGAAGAGCACATTTATGCATAAGTAAGCATTAATTTTTAGAATATATTATAAGTCATTGACATATTGTAAATAGAATTTAAAATAGATTGTGTAGGATAGTGGAGGAAGTGGTAGTTGATGACAAAGAATAAGCTAGATAAGTTAGTTAATTGGATCCATGATGGGGAATGGATTACAAAAATTTCCAACATTCATAAAATGTAGCCTTGGGAATTAGAGACTGGTAGTATCAAAACCATGATTGAGGTACAAGAACTATAGAAAGAACTAGAATACTATATTCAATACCAACCTGTATTTACATCAATGGAAGTCATTGTTTACTTTTTCAATCAAGTGAAAAAGATGTGTAATATGTGGAATTAGAATTGGAGTTGTTCCTGACCTATGCCAAGATCATTTTTTTTGCATACTTAGTGTAATGGTTAGATACATGTATTAGAAATTTTCATAGTGTAGGTGAAAATAATGGTAACCAATTACAAATAATTGAAGCTAAATTTTAGTAGGCAGGTGAACAAGCTAAAGAAAAACTAGACAAGCTAAAACAAAAACTTGAGGATAAGGCCATAAAGGCTAAGGATAATAATGAGGTAAAAAAAAACCAAATTTATTGAGGAATAAAGGTAATGATAGAATAAATAATATATAGGTGCTCAATCAGAGGGTAATTGTTAGAAGCAAAGACAAATAAGCTAGAGCACAAATATCAGTTGATTGTAGAGAGATATGAGTAGCTTGTAGAAATGACATAGGGGACTGCAAGTGAAGCCTTTGCAAAAATAAAGGAGGAGCTCTTGATGAAGTTGGAAAAAATAGAATAGAAAGCTAACCTTTTTGGTCTAGAATGGACCAAGTACTTTAATTATACCAAGATATGAAAGGACGAGAAGGTGACATTGAAGCTATAGATTGTACCTTTTCTACAACCTCGACAATCAAGTTTGATCCCACCAAAGTAGAGAAGGAATTTGATGAGCTAAATGAGAGGAAAAATGTAGGCACTATTTCTAGATATAAGAAAAAACAAAAGTCAAAGAGTATGCATAAATGTCTAAGTGTTTAATGCACTAAGTTTGGTCCAAATGGGACTTCCCTGGGAAGTCCTTCCCCACTTCCCTGTAGCCCATCCTTAGCCCTATACTAGATCCCTAGTTTTGTCCTAGATCCCTAGCACTTCCTTTACCCTTCCTTCTTGGCTGGTAGGCACTGTAGATTATCTCCTTGCGATGGGTGTCACTATTCCATTTATCTACCACTTTCCTTGTTATTTGGTAGGGTTATGTCTAGTGCATGTGATCTGGGATATCCCTAGGTTTTTTTGGGATGTCCCTAGATTCTATCCCAGTTCTATGGTATTTTGTTTGCCCTCCTTATTGGCTAGCTAGTGTTACAGATGATCCTTAGGCTGGGAGAACCTTGTTTCTTTTATCTACCCCTTTCCATACCTTATGTTGGGTTTTCCTTTGGGTGCCTGTGAATTGGGACATCCTTGGATTTTTTTGGGATGTCCTTGGTTTTTCTTGGATTCTCCCTAGTTTTTCTTGGGTTTTATGATTTTCTTCAGGAACCCTTTTTCTTTTTTCTTGTAGGGTTCTATTTGGTGCTAAGGATCAGAGGTTCTTCTGGTGCAGTGCATTGTGGCTGGGGTTTTTTGACTTCATGAGCAACTCTTCATAGTATCTTTTGGCTTGGTTGGGACCTCATGCTTATTCCATTGGTGTTGCTCTTTGGGTTTATAGTTGTAGGCTTTATGGTGGATTCTTAGCTTTTTGTGGCTTGGGGGAGCCTTTGTGCTGATTGATGTTGTGTTCCTATGGGTCATCCTCTTCTAGATCCCTGAAGCTACTCGTTGGTGGTGTTGGTGGTGGATATGGAGCTCTTACTACTTTTTTCTTGGCCTTTGGTAGGGCCCTATGCTTTTTGGTGGTAGCTCATGCTTCATAGCTCCTCTGTTGAGGTTTTTTGGGGCCTCCCCACCTTTTTCCTCAGCTCACATTTCTACATTGTTGTTTCCTCTATCTCCCTTGGCCTCTGAGTAGTTCTCCCTGCTACAATGGGATTTCATGGCCTCTAGAGTCCCCTGGTTGTTGTTCCTCTTGCAAGATTTTTTGGGATGGTATTCCCTATTGTGGTATCCTTATGTTCCATCTGTGTGCATCCTCAGGCAAGAATTTTTTGTGTTTCCCACTTTAATTTCAAATTTGAATTTTTAATTTTTTGTAACAGGCGGGTCAGCCTTGTTTCAAATATTTTTGGGTAAGTTTACCCTTTTTCAAATTCTCTTTGCACGTACTTTTTGGGTGGTCCTTTTGCACGTGTTTTTTGGATGTTCTGGGTGGGGTGGCGATGTCTCAGACTTCAATGTAAAATTTAAAAAAAAATAATATTTAATTAATTTTTATCCTTTAAGGCTATCCTTAAGCCTGTCCTTTAAGGCTATCCTTTAGCCTTTCCTGAAAGGCATTCCTTATGTCTTTTCTCTAGATTTTTGTGTCCTTTCCTATGGCCTTCCATGGATTTTTTATAGTCTTATGACTTGTTGTAATCAGGTTTTGGGATCCTTGATAAAAACCTATTTTTTATTTATTTTAACTGATCAAAAAATAGTTTGGTCCAAATGGAATGAAATATAATGTAATGAGATGTAATAAAATTAAATGCCAATAAGATGTAATGAAATAAAATTTAATTTAAATTCCATAGCCATCATAATTGAGCACCCAAATATTTTATATATTATAAAGTGGCATTAAGTCATAAGTACAAAAGAAGAGGGGAATTTAGTTACATGTATGGTGTCCTAGAAGTCGTTGCCACCAATGACCAAGACTACATTATAAGTGGACCCCCCTTTATTGATTTGATATCCATGTGTGTGCAATACCTTAGGCTAGAGTACATAAACATATGTATAGATAAGCATATCTATATGTTGTGAGAGCCATTGTCATTGACAAGGCATATTGCAAGTCTAAATGTTGTAATTTGTATGCCATTTTGGTAGATCAATCAATGCAAGGATCATTCTCCAATTGTGTGTTGATGTCTATGTGATTTACTAGATTATTAGACTTGTGTTGTGAGAATAGTTGGTTGTAGGTTAGAATACAAAGCTAGATTGGTTAGTTTCAAATCATGGTTGAGAAGTATAAACATCGACAGATGACATCGACAAACATTATTGAGGAGAGCCATCATCTTTTTGGAGTAAGTTGTTGTTTGGTAGAGTTTTTGTCTAAATCCATGCTGCCCTATGGATGTCATCATTCCATTATGTTGACTTAAATGTGAGTGTCATCTAGAGGATGTTTTCTGGAGGGTGTCATCATACCCTCATGCTAACTTGATTACCAATGCCAGCTAGAGAATTTTATCTAGAGGATGTCGTTTAGCTAGTGTCATATAGAGGATTTCATTTGGAGGGATGTTGTTTAGAGGGATATCATCTAGTTGATGTCATATAGAAGTGTCATCATACCGATTGAAAGTGAAGTCTAATTTGTCATCATATGTACATTATTATTTGAGATTATGATGAATTGTATCATTGTTACTAATGCAAATGTGTTGGCTATTAACTTCTATCACTATATCATTGTTGGAAAACCTCACTACTATCACCTATTGATATATTTTCAAGAATCCATAATGTCTTACCAAAGGAGATGTATGCAATTCTTAAAAGACACTTATATTAATAGCCAAGAACTAAGGAAGATAAATGTGATTCTTTTTATAGATAACTCTATCGTCATATGAGAAACAAGAAGGTAGTGATGAACTAGCCTCCACTTTTTGAATAATTTGAGCAATATTTAGGTCAAAAAATTAGTTCTCTAGAAATTGAGATCCATTGTGCAAGAGGACTAGAGATGACACTGACAGCAATAAAATCCTCATATTTGCAAGACAAAGCATCAACCACTATATTCTCTTTTTTGTCTTATATTTAATGATAAAATCATACCTCAAGAGCTTGGTTAATAATTTATTTTCTTTAGGACAAGTGAGAAACTATTCTAAAAAATGCTTAAGGTTGTTATGGTCAGTCTTGATGATGAAGTGATTTCCCAATAGATAAAGCCTCCATTTATCTACGCAGAATAACTAAAATTTCCTTCTCATAAGTGGATCATCCCAAATTCTTGCTAGAAATATTCTTAGTTTTAAATGCCAATGGGTGGACATACTCCATCAAAACAAATCCTATACCCATGTCAAAAGCATCACACTTAATTACAAAAGGTTTGATAAATTCAAGGGTGGCCAAAATATAAGTGTTCTACATAACTTCCTTAGGGCTTAGAAGTCTTCGAAAGTAGCTTTTGACCAAACAAATACATCCTCCTTAGTGATATTAGTAAGAGGAGTGGAAATCTTATCATAGTTGTGGATAAATTTCCTATAGTATATGAGTCATAAAAACCATAAAGTTATTCAAGGGATTTGGGCAAGGACTAGTTTTGTATAGCTTTGATCTTGTTAAGGTCTACCTTGACTCCGTTCTAAGTTATTATATGTTCAAGTATTCTACCTCATAGAACCCAAAGGAACATTTGGATCTTTTGATAAATATTTTTTCCCTTTGTAATAGGTGAAGAACTTTTTCTACTTGAACAAGATGATCCTCCCATGACTTGTTATATATTAAGATATCATCAAAGAAAACAAGGACAAACTTGCAAAGAAAAGGATGAAAGAAAAAGTTCATTAGACTTTGAAAAGTATGAGCATTGATGACCCTCATGTATACCAAAAGAAATTTTAGGGATATCCTCTTCTCTAACCCTAATTTGATGAACCCATAATGTAAGTCTAGTTTGGTAAATAATCTAGCACCACACAATTCATCTAACAAATAATCTATAACAAGGTTATGAAACTTATCTTTGATAGTGATCTTGTTGAGATGTCAAAATCAGGATACATTCACCAAGAATTGCCCTTGCATTGTACCATCAACATCAAAGAGTATTATGGATTGATGCTTGGATAAATGATTCATTGTTTCAACATTTCTTGAACCAACATTTCAATTTTAGAATTTTGGAGTTGGGGATAGTAGGAAGGATGCACATTAATAGGGTGACTTCTTAGAATAATATAGATGATATAATTATGTGTTCACTTAGGAGGAAGACCCATGGGCTCACTAAATTCCTCCTCATAGTGATCAAAAATGTTCTATAAGTCCAAAGGAATAGCTAGAAGAAGTAACTCTAAAGACTAAACTTCTAGGCAATTGACTTGGGAGAAGAATCCATGACCACCTTTCTTAAATATCTTTTCTATGCTATGTGAATTAACCACCTTGGAGGGAGTGGATTTTATTCCTTGGAAATAAATGACCCTTCCATTCTCCATCCACTTGACATATAATATTTGCAGACTAATAGAAATGTCACCAAAATGAGATAGCCATTGTGCTCCCAAGATGACATCTACACTACCCAAATTCATGGCAAAGAGGTTGCTCAACCAGCTATATTCCTCCATTTGAATTTTAAACTTTGTCATTCGACCCACACATAGAGTGATACCCCCATTTGCAATTAATAATTGAAATTTATCCTAGTTTTAAGAGTTGATATACAAGCCTAAGGACTTTGTTGTCATTTTATCTATAAATTTATATGTTCTACCTAAATCAATCAACACATTAACATGATGTCATTTGATGAATTCTTGTATCTTGATAGCATGGTGAGATTAAAGTTCCATAATAGTATATGAAAAGAGAACCATGGTATCATCCTCATGTTCTGCCTCATATACTTCTACAAATTGCTCCTAGTATGATGAATCTTCATCTTCTAGTATCGCTATGTCTTCAATTTTCACCTAAAATTTACAACATTCATCATAGGTGTGATCTCAAGGATGGTGAAAATGATATTTGAAATAGAAGAAACCTTGGGAACACTCATTTTTGCAATTATTAAAGTATGGGCATCGAAATTTAAAGTCACATCTATATTGGGGACTAGACTCTTGGAACTTTTATTCTATCATAAAATCTATATGTTGAGCATCATCGAGAGTATAGGGGTTGATCATATCAAGTTCCCACTCAATTTTATCCTTAATACCATGGTCAATTGGATTCAATTGGTGGGTGTAAGTGAGAATACATATGAACTCTATGTAATACTCTTTAACCATTTCTATTTGCTTTATATTAGATGGATGACATATGATATGGAATATCCTTTATCAAATCTTTGGATCAATCATTATTTGAATTCAAATCATAAAATAGGAACTCCTAGTTGGTGAAGGTCCCATAACAACCAATTATGAGCATGGATTCCTAAATTAGTAGCTACTGATGTGATACTACCTTCTTTAGGAACATGATGGAGATGGAAAATGCTAATGATCTTGGCTAGCCATCGATATAGATCGACACCCTCAAAGGTAGGCATGTTGATGGGTGAAACAAAATTATAAGGCCAGATAATGAAATTAGAAGCACCTCTTGTAAAGAAATCCAAATAAAAAGAAAATCTTGACTTGTTACCATCCATACCTAGAGGAGTACCTTGGGTAGTATAGGGATCTAAGTGACTTGAATAGAAAATTATAGGACTATGACCAGATGATAGTTGTGGGAGAATAATAGTTTCCCTTATGTTTAGTGTCTTATGAATGATCAGATATTGTTGCACAATAATTTGTGGAGACCCATTGATAAGGGGATTCATAGTAGAAAAATTTGTAGGACTTTTTGGATGTTATCGAAACACCAAGTACTGAAGGCAACCATATTTTCTTGTCTCAAGATAGACACAAACCAAGATAAAAATTATCAAAAATAGGATTATCAATTTTAGGGGTATGAGGAGGAGTTATAGGGGGAGGGTTATTGGAAAGAGGAAAGGAAGAATGAGAGGTATTGGAAGGAGGTGAAACCATGGCATTCAAGAAAGAAAGAAGACATTGGTCAAAATTATTGATATTTGGGAGAGTGTTATGATGCTTAGCAAAAATTTTAGGTTGGCACTTTCTTTTGCTCATATACGCATCCTCTGAATGACCAATGCACTATAATTGACCATTGATTCGTGACCAACCAATAGTGGTGGTAAGTTCATTCATACACTAGGGAAAATTGTAAACCTCAAAAACCACTTGGAATGCTACTAAAAACATATTGTGGGAAACACCTCTTAATTTTATCATCTTGAAGAGATGATTGCAAAGGGATAGGTCTCTCGCAAGGGTCCCAACACATTCACTTCTCAAAAGAGTATTGTAAGAAATACCCCTTATTTTGACTAGCTTGAATAGACGATTGCAATGAAATAGATCTCTCATAAAGGTATAGTGATAGACAATACTTTTTAAATTGATTTCAAGAAAAGGAAGTAACAACAATGAATTTACAATATTCTAGAAGATAAATGTACCAAAAAAATTGAAAGTTACAAAAAAGACCAGGATGCAAGTTTGATAGAGGCTCTAGAATGACTCATGTGCCCTTCTACTATAAATTTACACCATGACAAGGATTCAAGTTTTTAGCTTTAATACCAATTGTAATAAAACAACTTCAAGAAATACAAAAGTAACAGTAACAATCAAATAATGCACAATAAACAATATCTAATAATAACAATAATTTAAATCCAATTGCAAGATAATTAAATTTGTAATAATCAAATTCTAGATTCAAATCATTGTAAATCCTTAGCCACTTAGAAAGGGTGAAGTCTCATATGGACAAAAAATAAGTCTAAGATTCAAATATGATATATGATTCCAACCACCACATAATCCTTCCTATTTTTAGACTAGATCAACATTAACTCTAACCCTAATGCTCAAGGTTTGAGTATATATAAAAAATGTCCTAAGCTAATAAATATATAAAGAGTTGATGTGGCTATATTGGAGTCATTATAGAGTTAATGAGGCCATGGAGTTTAAATCAAATGTTATCATGCTATTAGAAGGCTATTGGATAATTGGTTAGTACTACAAATTCTTGTTGAAAGTGTAATTTGATTCATGGCCAAGGCCAACATTGTATGATGTAATCTTGGATAGGCCTAAGGGAATTCATTGTATAATGTATTTAATTTATTGTAATATTTTATTATGTAAGCCCTATGGGTCACGATTAACCTTGTTATGGTAAAATCCACTTTATAAACCTGTATATAACCTTAAAGCCTTCTTGTGATGTCAAATTAGGTTAACTTAATTTATGTTATAATAAACTTTTTCATTCATCATTGAGGTATTTCCAATATTTTGTATGAGAAAATCAATTTTGCTTCTTAAAATTCCTATGAGACCTTCGCAGGATCACTACAATAGAAAGGAAGGTGGAGGATTTTTTTATAAATTTTAAAATTATTTTTGGTGACATAATTTTGGTGCATGATAACTATTGGGTGTGCTCTGACTCTAGCCATTTCTAGTGCAAAATGTAATGCTATCACTATTCTTCATGGAGAATTGACACAATGCAAACAATGTCATAGTGATGTTGCAATGGCTAGTGGAAGGGAAGTGAGGGTGTGGAATATAGGAGGTTGCAAGTTTAATTTTGGATCTCTCCATTTTTTATTTTTGAGATAGGGCACCCTTCAATTTAGACTTATGGCTTTATATTTAAGCCTTTATGGAGTGTTGTGGTTGATTAGATAACTAAATGGAAGGATAGGCTTTGGTGACACATGGCTTAAGGTTTGAACCACAGTTTTGTTTAGCAAAAGATATTCCTATTGGCACAAATGGCAATCTTTACAAAGATGTCATAGAAGAAGTTTCTACAAGGAAAGTGGTAATGTTATATACTCGACACTTGTAACTCATAGGGACATGTTATTATATATAAAGTGGACCATGTATCAAGTAAGAAGTGGGCCACATGTTAAGTTAGGAGAGTGTATGTCATATAATCATGTATATAACTACTTTATCATAGAATTATGAATATAACCACTTGGTATCATGAATGTAATTGTCATAAATTAGGTAAGTCAGGAATATTGTCATAGTAGGATGTCATAGAATATTGTCATAAAATATTATGAAATATTCTTGTAAATATTATAAAATGGGAAGGATGTAACCCTCATGGGCTAGAGAAGAATTTGCATATTTTGTATGGAGGTTGCCCCCTCAAAGTGGCCCGCAATAGTAATATTTCTTATCTCAAATTCCTACAATTACTATTATTTATGTTTCCATATTTAAATTAATGAATGCTTTTGTTATTTGATATACAATATTAGTGTTGATTTTATCAATACTTTATGCAATCATAGTTAGAATTATATTTGGTATTGAATTTCTTATCTTAGTATAGCTCCACACGAAGAATTTTGAGGTTAAATAATCACACAAGGAGAAGAGGTTCATTGTAAGTGGTATTAGAGATCTTTCCATTGCATGGCAAGCTTCTAATGTGAGCAATTTTTTTTATTAATCCTAGGTCCATAGGTTAGAAATGTTGTTTCAACCATTTTAAAATAATACGGAGGAGTTTTTATTGCCTGAGCTAGATTACCTATAAAGTATCTAGTGAAGTGAGGGGTGATAAAGTTCCAATACCCAAGCCTCAGAGAACACATGTACATGTAATATCCATAGTGCATCGAGCACAAAACTTAGGAATATTACCCTCCTATGCTATCAGAGAGTCAGGTAGTGTGCTCAAGGGTATGTGTGAAACCCTCCTTGAGTAGCGGCCTAAAATATTGGTCTGAGAATTATTGATCACTGCTATGATATAATAGAGGGTTATGGAGAGTAAATGAACCTTAACCTAGAATCCATCCATTCCTTGCTCACCTTATCAAAAGCAGAGTTCACAGGACAAAAAAGTGAAATTTAGAGAGTTTGGAAATAGATACACAACATGAAAACCCTGTTATAAAAAAAGGTTTAGGTTGTTGAAAAATGTCACTTTGGTATATAGCCCATTGTGATCGTCTCATCAAGCTAATAATTTTGGTATATAGCACCCATACACCTTTTTGGGACCCCTACTAAAAATATTAGTCTAGGGTACCAAAAATTGTTATTTTGGAATATAGCCCATTGTGATCATCTCATAAAGCTAATTATATTGGTATATAGCACCCATACACCTTTTTGGGACCCTTACTAAAAATAGTAACTACCAAAAATAACATTTCTATTTTTAGTAAATGCCCCCTAAGACCCGTTATCAAGCAATGAAGGCCAAAATGAACAAGATGGAGGAACAAATATCCAAATTGAATGCCCTCATAGAACTCAAGGATTAGATATCTTCTCTTATCACCATGATAGTAATGCTAACATAAGAAGGACCAAATGAGTCAGGACAATGAGATGCTTAAGATTAAAAATCCAAAGTTTGATGGGTATGTTGAGAATAGCCCAGATGCTAAAAAGGGGGAAAACTATTGACCAACCATAATTTTCTACGGTCTTTAATGAGGAAAATACTCAACGATGTGGGAACAATCGAGGCATGACCCCGTGACTCCCTAAAATATATTTTCCAAGGTTTGGTGAAATAGGGCCACATAGTTGGCTGATTAAAGATAAGCAATGGTATGAGCTTCCTGAAACTTCCTTTGACTATAGGATCTTTACAATTTCCTTTAATTTTGATTTGGAATCATTGCATTGGTACCAATGGTTGAGAAAATAAATTCCCAATTTTGGGTGGATATAATTGAAGAGAGAACTCCTTAGTTGGTTTGGACCATCTAAGTTTGAATATTTCACTAGAGCACTCACTAAGTTGAGACAAACAAGCATTGTGTCTAGGTATATCACTGTTTTTTATAAGCTCAGCAATAGAACTGAAGCTCTCCCTAATGAATTCTTCAATATTTGTTTTATTAGTGACCTTAAGAAAGATATAAGAACTAAGGTTCAAATGCTTAAATCAACCACTTACATGACGACCATAGGGTTATCTAAACTTGCATAGAATAAATGGATTACTCAAAGGAAGGCTTCTAGACCCCTTATATTTCAAAATAGAACTTTTACATCCACCAGTAATAATTCTCTAAAAGCTCCAATGGTTAAGAGGTTAACGTTAGAGGAGATGGTCAATCACCAAGCCATGGGACTCTCCTATAACTATGATAAAAAGTGGGCCATGAGACACAAATGCAAAATCCAATGCCTATACCTCCTAGATATGAGTAGTACTTTGGATTCTTCTATAGACAGGGGATGACTTTGTCGATTTAGTGGAAGAGCACTTAGATTCAGTGGATGTAGAACCTATAATCGACAGTTAGGAAGAATATATTTCCATCATTTTTTGAATACCATTGCAGGAATATCCACACCATAGTGCATGATAGTCCAAGCATTTCTTAAAGGGCACAAATATTTGATCCTATTGGACTTTGATAGCACTGATAATGTTATCAATCTCAGTGTTGTAAAAAGGATAGTGTTTCATTTATGGTCATGATCAAGTCCAAGTAAAATTTTCTAATGGAGATATCATTACTTGTACGAGGAGGTACCAAAATCCTCACCTATCCATCGATGAATATCACTATTATATTGATCTCTATGCAGTCCAATTGGATGGAGTGGACATTGTATTGAATTGCCCTTGGCTATGAACATTGGGAATGGTGTCCTAGAATTTTTAGAACTTTGGATGCAGTTCACTATTAATAAACAAACCCACACCATTTAGGGTATGAAAACAAGCAATCCCAATTTTTAACCTCTCATCAGATATAAAGGCTACTTAAGAAGGGCCATTGGGTAGTTGTGGGAAGACTTTTCCAAATGTAATTGTGTTATCCAAGATGAGCAGATTCTCTAAGACTTGTCAGCTATCTTAACCAAGAATCAATAAGTCTTCATCGAACCCAATTGCCCAATCAGCTAGAAGATCATAAAATTAATTTAATCCTTGGGACTCAACCTCCAAACATTCAACCATATAGGTACTCATATCACCAAAATAATTAAATTTAGTAGTTGGTAAAGGAATTATTGGATGTAGGGATCATTTTTCTAGGCACAAGTCTTTTTTTAGCTCTCATATTACTAGTCAAGAAGGATGGATTATGGAGAATGTGTGTGGACTTCCATGAACTCAATAATATCACCGTCAAGTATAAGTTTCACATCTCGGTGATTGATGATTTTTTGGATGAGCTACATGGTACTCAATATTTTACCAAATTGGACCTCGAGTCAGGCTATTACCAGATTCAATTTCTCAAGGATGGCATTTCCAAAATAACATTTAGGACCTATGAGGGGATTTATAAGTTCTTGTTCATGTCTTTTGGCCTCACCAATACACCATAAAATTTCCAAGTCTTGATGAATAGGGTTCTAAAACCTTACCTACAAAATTTTACATTGGTATTTTTTGATGACATACTGATCTACAACAAAACATGGGAAGAGTGCCTACAACATATTGATCATGTTTTGAAGCTCCTACAACAAAACCAGTTGTATGTCAAGAAATATAAATGCACCTTTGGGGAAATAAAAGTAGAATATTTGGGGTACATCATGGACAAATATGGTGTCTGAGTAGATCCAATAAAGATTGAGGTCATGAAGGAGTGCACCATACCCAAAAAGTTGAATAGACTTTGGAGATCCCTCAACCTCATAGGATATTACCAAAATTTTGTCAAGGACTATAGGAATATAGCAACCCCTTTGAGAGCCATGCTTTAGAAGGATGCATTCACATGGAATAGTGCAATTGAGCAGGGTTTTTTTACTTTAATGTATGCCATGTGTCGTACACTAGTCTTAGCCATTATTGATTTTTCCAAAATATTTGTCATTGAAAGTGATGCCTTGGGATTTGGATTGGAGGAAATACTTGTAGAAGAAGGTTGACCACTTGCTTTCATAAGTAAGGTCTTATCAAGGTGGAATATTGCCAAATCAACTTATGAGAAGGAAATAATGGCCATTGTTTTTGTCGTCCTCCATTGGAGACCATACTTGTTGGGATGATACTTCATCATCAGGACCAATCATCATAGTCTTAAGTATCTGTTGGAACAAATAATTTATTTGCCTAATAAATATAAATGGGTCACTAAGATCTTAATATATGACTATGAGATAGTCTGTCGCAAGTTAAAATAGAATATGATTGTTGATGCTCTTTCTAGGTTGCTTGAAACATAGGATATTCTATATGCAGTGTCCATACTTAAGACTAATTGGTTGGAGATATTTAAGTCAAAATGGTAGACAAACCCCACACTTGCAAATATCATTCAATACTTACAAACAACATCAAAGGACCATCCCAATTATTCATGGAAGCAGGGGGAGCTACACTATAAGCATCAGGTTGTTATTCCACCCATGTTCCAACTCAAATTTTAAATTCTCACAAATCTTCACTCGTCTTCGATAGGGGAACACACAAATTTCTTAAAAAACCTATGAACAAGTAAATCTTAGTTTCTACTAGCCCAGGTTGAAGTTGGACATCAAATATTTTATGGATAGTTGTGATATTTATTAGCACCAAAAGGGAAAAACAATCAATACACCAATATTACTTCAACCTTTACCCATTCGAGAGTCCCCATGGACAGACATCTCCATGGACTTTATTGAAGGAATTTATTTATCTATAATTAAATCATTTATAATGGTAAGTTTGGATTGATTGACCAAATATGATCATTTTTTATCGTTAAGTCATTCTTATACTTCTAGGACAAAGGCACATATTTTCATGGATTCGATCTTTAGATCCCATAAAAGCCTACACTTAATTGTTGGTGATCACAATAATATATTCACTAGCAAATATTATGAGGAGCTACATCGCATTCAAGGGACCCAATTTAAAATAAGCATGTCCTACCATCCATAGACGAATGGCCATATGGATATGGTGAATAAATTTATAAATATCTATCTTCAATGTTTTGTTTTAGATAATCAATCCAAATGGAGTTAATGAAACTCCTTAGTTTAATGTTGGTACAATACCACTTTTCACACAACCACAAGGATGATACCATATAAAGTTATGTATAGTCAACCACCCATAAAACTTGCTTCTTACTTGTTAGGCAGCTCAAAGGTGGATGCATTTGACACAGTCTTTAGTCAGAAGTAGGAAGTCTTAGCATCCCTCAAACATAATCTAGCTACGATGTAAAACCATATGAAACAACAAGTAGACAAATAAAAAACTTAGAGGGAATTTGTTGAGGATGACATGGTCTTCATTTGTATTCAATATTATAAACAAATGTCCCTCAAATAAAAGGGTTGACATAAGCTAACACGCAAGTTTTATGGACCCTATAATCTACTACAACGCATAGGGGAGATTTATTACAAGTTAGAGTTGTCGACAACATCCAAGATTCACCTAATTTTTTATGTATCTTTTTTCAACAAATTTGTGGGCATACATAATCAAGTAGATATTGTCCTTCCTAAATTATATGAAGAGGTATCCATTCTTTTGTAGCCTACAACCATTTTGGATCATCGAACCCAACATCTCCGCGCTCGAGATGTCACTAAAGTGTTGGTTTAGTGGCAAGACTTACCACAAAAATATGCCACATGGGATCTATTACAAGACTTTCAACAATATTTCCCCACCTTTTAGCTTTAAAGACAAATCTTCTTTAAGGGGATGGTATGTTACATACCCAACACTTGTAACTCATAGGGACATATGTTATTGGATATAAAGTGGACCATAGATAAAGTTAGAAGTGGACCACATGTTAATTTAGGAGAGTGTGTACCATAGAATCATGTATATAATCGCTTTGTTATAGAATCTCTTTATTTTCATAGAATTATGAATGTAACCACTTGGTATTATGAATGTAACTATCATCAACTAGGTAAGTTGGGAATATTTTCATAGAATATTGTCATAGCAGGATGTCATAGAATATTGTCATAAAACGTCAAGAAATATTCTTGTAAATATTATAAAATGAGAAAGATGTAACCCTCATGAGCTAGAGAAGAATCTGCATATTTTGTAAAGAGTTTACCCCCTCTAAGTGGCCTATGATATTAATATTTCTTGTCCCAGTTTATTGTAATTACTATTTTTTTGGCAAAAAAAACTAAATTGTATTAAATAGAAACCAGATTACATAGTCGTGAGGCCTTCCATACATGGGCCACAACCTAGAAGTGCCTCCAGATATACATACCTATAATCCCATGAAGGCTAAATGCCCAATTAGGATTGAATAGATAAAATTTATATTAAAAAATATTGCTACACCAAATCATTGAATGGCATATCAGAGTAGGAGGACTTAAAACTATAATAAGACAAAACCATCAGTTTATTTTCCTTGTATGTCTTTATTTCTAGTGGCAATTACAAATCCTTGCAACTCTACTAGTTCATCTTGCTAATCTCCACTGCTATATGTTTGTCCTATCATCACCTTCCCACGTACACAGTAATTCAAACAATTCCTAATCATGAAACATAGGAGTTACCATGTTGTTACTTATTCCTTTCCCATAATTGGGGTAATCCTATCGAAGCAAAACCTACAAGTTCATATAATATTCCCCTAGGTTTTTCCCCCTACCATAATCCCACCAATGATGACCTCTCTCTATTTCCCAATTAGCCAATCTATCGATAAATATGTTCTTTTCCCTCACCATGTGGAGAAATTTTATCTACACTCTATTTTTTAAACCCATATACTATCCAAGATCTATTGGACCTTCCATTCCATTTCCCCACCTCCTCCTACTTGTTCAAACTATTGATTAAGACCTAAGAATTAGACTCCACCTTAATTCTCAAGTATCCTTGCTTAAGAGCCATGGCTAAGCCTTCATAGATGGCCATGGCCTCTACCACCATGTTTTTGTTCCTCCCAATACCTTTATGGAAGCCAAAAACCATCACCTCTTTATGCATACAACCCACCCCTACAATACCTGCCTCCCCCTGATTGCTACAAGCAGCACCATCGATGTTAACCTTAATCTAATCCATCTATGGTGGCTTCCACTTCCCTCACCTATCTAGCTTTTTATGAGGATCCTTCCTTATTATTGAGTAACAATAACAATTGGGACTAAATACATCTAGAGATCATAATTCCAAGAATATCGAATAACTCCTTATCTATGGGCATAAACTGAGAACCTTTGATTCCTCTTACCTCTTTAATATTGAGTAAAATTCTTAAGAGAATTGACTCCCTAGATGAGCACTCATCAAGAAAAATATATATTTTGTGATCCAGCCACACCTACCATAAATTTAAGGCCTTGAAACAATGAACTAAAATTGTAGACTATCCACCCTCCCTCCATAGCCCCATAGATCAAAGAACTACTCTAACGAGACATCACCAAGCTGGGAAAAATTAAACAACATTTTGCCTTGCTCCCAAATCCAACCAACAAAGGTACATCTAACTAGATGGTGATCACATATTCTCTTGCCCCATAGCAAAGCACACACCATTCTCTACTCACCAAGCCCCTCTTACAAATATTACCTTGTGTCAAAATCCTATTCTAAATGGCTAACCAAATAAAAATATTGACTTTCAACCAGATACTTGAATTCCATACCTTCCAAATCACCCTCTCCCTACCCAATCCTTCTATGAGATAGTTATATACTTTTTTATGGAATACCATCCAATTTCTTTGTCTCCCCATCCCAAAGTTTCCTCCTCTTTCGACCAAAAGCACTACCTTTGATCCAAAATAACCCTTAGACTATCCCTATCTTCTTTAGCTATTTGTCTCCAAACTAAGAGGTATTTCCACCTTAAACCCTGTCCCCTTTCATCTTCCTCCTAGAATTCATTAACATAGATCTTATTTGTGTTCTTAAAATATTTGTAGCATTACCCAGGTTCAATAACTGGGAAGCATTTGGTTGGTATTGATCTCATGCATCATCCCAAAAAAATTTCTTTCTCCCATTTTCTAACTTTCTAGAATAGCCCTATAGTAATAACAATACTAGCCTTTTTAATTATAGTATAAATGATGGACCTCCCCATTAAATGGGAGGCTATAAATTGGTTCCACATCATCCCCATACTTCGTAGATAAAACCTTCGACTTAAGGTTGTACTAGTGCAAAATCCAATTCCACAACAATTTAGCCAATAAAGCCAAGTTCTGATCAACCAAACTATGGATATCCAACCCCCCTTTATTTAGAGGGAGGTAAACCGAATACCACTTTACCAAACTCCGTTTCTTTTTCAATTTTTATCCTCCCCAAATAAAGTCCCTCAAAATTTTATCAATCTCCTTAACACAGTGCTTGGGACCAATCATAGTTGTAAATTGAAAGATCGGAATAGCCTGCAACACTGATTTTATCAAAGTCAATCTTCCCCCAGTGAGAACCAATGATGGATCCAATAATTTTTTTTTTTTTAAATGAAAAACCCCTTGAGGGGCTGCCTTGGTCTAAGAGACCATGAACAAGGGGTTCTACACCATCAAAGTCACCCAGGAGTCGCACCCGACCCTGCCCGCACCAACATTATCAATTAGATTTTGGATACCCAATTCAGCTTTTTGGTAGGGTGGAGATTTGAACCTAGGACCTCCCTTGGAGGATTGCCCTCTCCTCTCCAACTCACCTACAACACCTGGGTTGATGGATCCAATAATTTAACTTACATCAAATTTTATCTATAAGAGTCCTCCTTGATTCCTTTCCAAGATGTCTTCCTACCACTATAAGCCTGAGATATTTAGAGGGGATCAAGCCTTTCTTGAAATTTAAAATATTAAGGATACGGGTTTGCACTCTATTATCAATATTTAAAAATAAAACCTTAGACTTATCTTAATTGATAACTTGACCTGAAGCCCCCTCAAGTAAATCCAAACTTCTTTTAAACCCTTTTTCCTCCTCGATCTTTGTTATCCCCATACAAGCATAATCATCCACAAACTACAAATGTGTTAGAGGCACAGCCCCACTAGACATTGCAAAACCTTTTATTTCCTAGGATTCCCTAGCTTTTTGGATAGTCCTACCTAGGGATTTCTCCTAAATGATAAACAAGGAGATAGAGGGTCTCCCTATCTCAGGCCTCTACTTTCCCTAAACACTCTAATAGAACACCATTTATCAAGACCAAGAAAGCGGGATTGGAAAAGTAAGTTGTCATCCAATCGATCCACCTATCCTCAAACCCAAAATTTTGTAGAACCTTAATAAAAAACTCCAATCAACTCAATCATAAGCTTTAGACATCTAATTTAATAAACATATTACCTTCCTTACTAAGTCTCATGGAGTGAGTAACTTCTTGTGCTAATATAATATGGTCCATGATTTGTCTCCCTTGCACAAATCCACCTTGTTCCTTAGATATAATGTTTGGTAAAAATGCCTTCAAATGATCTACCAACACCTTATAAATAATCTTATGTATATTTATAAAGGAAAATAGGCCAAAACTCATCCAATGACAAGGCCCCATTATTTTTCAGAATAAGATCAATAAAAGTATAGTTCATAGCTCTTAAGACATATTTAGACCTTATGGCCTCTTCAACTGCTTGTAGGATTTCCTCACCCAACTCCTCCCACACAAATTGAAAGAATTCAATTGGAAAATTGTTTGGTCCTAGAGTTTTACAATTTTTCATCTCAAAGACTACCCTTTGCACTAACTCCAAATATACCTCTTTGACCAAGAACAAATTGTACTCAACCAAAATATAGGGAGGAATCAACTCCAATATCTCCCACTGTGCCTCGTCATCAAGAGAAACCTTCAAAAAAATATCATAGAAGTACCTCCTTGCTTTCCATGCATCTCACACCATGTCCTTATGACTTGCCTCCTTCCACAAGTTAGAGACTTAATAAAATTAAAATTCCTTCTACCCATTGTTTATTAGTGGAAAATTTTTGTATTTCTATCCCCCTCCTTTATCCAGGTGATTCTAGACTTTTATTTCTAGAAAACCTCCTCATTTCACTCCTATTCCTCCACCTTCATCACTATATTCATCTCCTAGTTCAAGAACTCTCAAAAAATACCTTCTAAACAAATCCTCTCAGTCACTTGCTCAATATCTCGCATCGCCTCTTGGGACTCTCGCTCAATATTTCTAAAAACTAGATAGTTCCATTCTTTCAGCCTCTCTTTCACATACTATAGTTTTTTAAAAAATACAAAAATTGTAGTTCCAAATATTGAGCATCCCTCCATCCACCATCTAAGGATCAAATCCTTGAAATCTTCATGACCGAGCCAAGGAAATTGAAACCAAAAAGGGTTGTTCCCTGGTTTAATACAACTCAATATGTCAAGAGAGATTGACCAATGATTAGACCCCATAAAAGAGAGAATATATGAACACAACAGTATTCCTCTAGCCACCCAGGAGTCATAAACCTGAAAATAATCCAAGCTTTATGGGATATAATCCAATTTTAATCTCCTATTACTCCAGGTGAACAAGTAGCCTTTCGAAACCACATATCTAAGACCTAACTTGTCCATTTGGTCAATGAACAAATGACTTCCTATATCCATGACTCTAGATCCTCCCTAATTTTCCTCCAATGAAGCAATAGTGTTAAAATCTCATCCAACTATTTGAAACATCTCCTTCCCTTTTCTAAAATGACCTCCATTGCCCTCCACTGCTCCACCTTTTCTTTTATATTAGCTAGAGCATAAAAATTAAGTACCTAAAAGGGAGTTGTATTTGAAAGCAGATACCTTTTTATCTCCAAATTTCTTGCATTTGCTATTGTATCCACAACCTCTATATTCCTATGATCCGACATACAAATAAATCCTCCAAAATTACCCTTGGAAGTAACTGCTAAACTCAAATCTTCCTTCCAAATTCTCTTGCAAACTACTGAGCTTCCATCTAAACTCAATTTGGATTCCTGAATCAATAACAAATAAGTATGATATTATATAATCAAATGCTTCACAACATTCTACTTGGGTTTCACCCCCAAACCCCTCATATTCAAAGAAATAATCTCCGTTTGGAGAAAGAATTGAAATGTGAATCAATAGTTCGCATAATCCTTGCTTCCACCAAATGCTTATCTCGCTTGTTCTTTTTCAATTTTCTTTTAGTTGCATGTTGTTTTTCTCCTTGATGCTTCCTTGGGGTGATTGATGTAATTCCTAATAAATTACTTCTCATTCCTCTCCTCCCATACACCTCAATATTAACATCTCTTTCCTCCCTCTTCATATCATCCTCAACTACATCCCTAGCCTTCATTAGAATCGACTCCTCCAAGGGCCTAGCCTCTTCCTTTTGAGTTCTAAAGTATTCTTGAGTGCACATCTATGTCAGAGCCTCATCCCTAATACAAGGTAATGATACCAAATCATCCTGAACAACCTACTCATGAGAGGGGGAATCTCTCCCACAACATCCATATCCATCTCACTGAATGATTCGTAAAGTGTCACACTGTGGATTCACCTCTACATATAGATCTATGGATCTTGCTTAATACTTATGCTTCATTAGCTTATGATTTTTGAGTGTTAGTATTAATCTAATAATTGCAATGATATAGGAAAATAAAAAATAGTAATCTCAAACAAACATTCACATAGTTCAGAGAGAGACACCAGATTTACGTGGAAAGCCCAAAATGGGTAAAACAACGATCAAAATATTTTTGTATTTTTTATTGGAAAAATATGCATTGATTACAATCCTTAACTACTATATTAGACCACAATATTTCCTTCTCCAACTCTACTCCCTCTTCTCTGATGTCTTTCCTACCCTTTGTTCTTCCATCGACTTTGTTTCTCATTCCCTTGTTCTTAACAGTTCTCTTGAAGATTTTGGAATCTCTCCTTCTCTTCTAAAAGTTTATCTTAACATTAGAATAATATAAGCCTCCTTAGAACTCACATAAAATCCTAATTTAGGTTTTAAATTTTCTATCTATAAGATACTATTAGTACTTTCCAAAATTTTGTCACTTTTTCTCCTATAATTAGTTGTAAGCTTAAAATTGCCATAATTGTTTTTAAATAGCTCTATTTGATGCAAATCAAAGCTTTATGGGAAGATCTCAAGATAATACTTTCAACATACCAAATTTGCATACACAACATCAATATTTCAAAATATTCAAGCAAAAATGTAGTTCAACAACAACAATTCCTCATAAAAGACCATGAATTTCAAAAGGTCGTATCTTTCGATCCACAATGAATTTTCCAGTTTTTACAACTTTTCTAGATACCCATTTGGCTGAGTTAGAAATATGGAAAGTTTTAGAAAATGATGGGCACTTTGAAATTTTAACATTTTTTTTCTTGCTCATTTGAGCTCTTGATTTACACTATGGAACTGTTTTGAGGTCCTGATCATGCCTCACCCATTAGAGGTTTGTGGTCCCTCAAAATATTATTGATCTAGATGAGGGTATTGCATCTCCACCTATCTCCTTGAGAGCCATTTCACCTTGCTTATCGATTTTCCCTTTGAACAAATTAACCATAGCTCCTCTTCTCCTTGGAGAGTTGTCTACTTCTTATCCAAGACCAAATATTCATGGGCTATCTCAAACTCAGCTAATACTAGATCATCCAACTTAGGAAAATTTGGATATTCTTCCCATTCATCCAATAGAGAAGGCTCAAACAATCTTAGGTTCTCCACGTTAACAACAAATTACATTTGCATGTAGTTGGGAAATTCAAGATGAAAAACATTCTCCCCATACTTTTCCAAAAATTTAAAAGGACCATACCTGATGGGTTTAATTTTCTTTCCAAATCCTTGCATCCTTTCCTTACCTTAGTATAGCCATACCAAATCTCCCACTTAAAAATCATGAGACACTTTGTGCTTATCATGGCATTCCTTGTATTGTTATTGAGTTTTCTTCAGTTTCTCTTCTATTTTCTATTGTATTAGCTAAATACGCTTATTGAATTTTAGTGCTTTATCTCCTTCTAACCCAGAGCTACTTGGTTCTTGCCCACTTTAAAAGGCTCCATCAAAAGGTGAGTGTGGCTGAAAATCATAACATACCTCAAATGGTGATAACCCCGTAGATGAGTGTATTAACCAGTTGTAGCAGTATTGGACATATGCTAAACTTTCATCTCAAGTTTTTGGATTATGTTGATTATATCCCCACAATAAATGTACTACTATTATGTTGACCACTTTTATTTGCCCATTTGTTTGTAGATGAAACATTATTGATCTTTTCAACTTGGTGTCCAACATTCCCAAAGTGCATTCCAAATTTTATTGAAGAATAGAGTATCAGAGTCACTAATGATGCTCTTTGGTAATCCAAAATGTATGAAATATTTTCAAAAAATAATTTGGTTGTCCCTTTTGCTGTAACATTCTTACATGGCACAATAATTTTCATTTTGCTAAATCTGTCAACTATTAAAACAGATAGTCATTCCCTCTTTGAGTGGTTGGCAAGCCACCCAAGAAGTCCATTGAAATGTTTTCCATGGTCAATTTGGAACTGGTAGGGGAGTGTAAAACTTTATTTTATGATTGTTGGGTTTGCTTGTGATGAATTTTGCACATCCATGGATAAATCTAGATATATAATTTTGCATGTTGGACCAATAAACATACCTTTGTAGATTCGCTACAGTCTTGTGCACACCAAAATGACCAACAATCAATGAAGTATGAGATTCTCTAATCATTTGCAAGTAGTTATTGTCCTTGGGAATACAGAGCTTACTTTCTTTTAACAAGCCATTCTCCACATGATAGTCTACATTGAATTTGCCTTGCATGCCATGCTTCAACTTCTTGTATTTGTCTCCCAATTTATCATCCTCGTCCTATTGTCCCTTATATTACTCAAATGAAAAGGGCTCTAAATCCATCACCATGGATGCAATCTTGAGAGGTTTGGACAACATATCAACAATTTTGTTGGTTTTTCCCTTCTTATACTTAATCAGGAGATTAAATTGTTGTAGGAAACCCATCCACTTAAAGTGCCTTTACTGTTGTAACTTGCTTTGTGTTTGCAATTACTTTAATGGTTCATGGTTCATATGCACAATTGTTTCTTTGCAAAATAGATAATGTCACCATGTTTTCACAACTTGGACTAGTGCAAAAAACTCTTTATCATATTTTGGGTAGTTAATAACAATACCAAAGAATAATTCAAAATGATAACAAACAATTCTACCTCCTTGAAGTAGGATAGCTCCCATTGCATGTCCAGAAGTATTCGTCTCCACCTCAAAAAGGCAACCTCATGTCTGGCATAGTAAGCATAGGTGCATTGCATACCTTATCCTTTATCTCCTATAATACTTCGTTCTCAGCTTCACCCCAATGAATGCTCTTGTTTTTCTACATCTTTAGAAAAGATGTTGCTATGTGTGAGAAATCCTTGACAAATTTTTAGACGTATTGGACTGCCCCAATAAAACTTCTAAAATTAGTATGAGTTTTGGACTTTGGCCAATCCCTTATGGCTACCACTTTGGTTGGATCAATCCTTATCTCTCCGTTGCCAATGACATATTCCAAATAAACCAAATACATTTTGCCAAACTCACACTTCTTTAGATTCAATTTCAAATCTATCTTTTGTTAATGTTTCAAAAACTAACCTTAAGTGTTGTACATGTTCTTCTAATGAGATATTGAAAAACTAATATGTCATAAAAAAACCCATTTACATACCTATCCAAGAAATGTCTCAGTACATCATTCATCAACCTCATGAATGTTGCAGGAACATTGGTTAATCTGAATGATATCATCAACCATTCAAATAGACCTTGATTGGTCTTGAAGGTTGTCTTCAATATGTCTTCTTTCTTCATTTGAGTTTGATGGTATCCTAATTTCAAATCCAACTTTGTGAAATACCTTGTATGCTTCAACTGGTCTAGCAAGTCATCAATCCATGGTAGCGAGTATCGATTCTTAATGGTAATCTTGTTCAATATCTAGTAATCAATGTACATCCTCCAACTACCATCCTTCTTTGGAACTAGTACAATTGGATATCTAGCTTGTGATGCACTTGGGTGAATCATTCCTTGATCCAATAGCTCTTGTACTTTCTTCTTCACCTCATTTGATTCCATTATGGATTGCCTATACAACCCAATGTTTGGAATAGGTGAATCGGATAGTAATTGGATCTCGTGCTCCACTTCACGCTTTGGTGGTAAGCCTTTTAGAGCTTGCATCAATTCTTGGAAATTTTACAGCAATGACTCCATTTCCAACTTTTGTTTTGGAGTGTAATCATCTGCTTCAATCTCCTTGCCATGGTTATGCATAGTGGCAAATTATCATGAACGAATATTTGGATTTTTGAAATTTGAAATTGGCTAATATGGGGAACCTTGATCAGGACCCATTAGCCCAAAAATTTTGGATGCAAAAAAAAATTTGGGTCAGCTCGCCCTGATTGTATAATAATTTAATCATTTTAAATTTAAATCACCTACATTATTCTGACAATAATGAACCTTTTCACCTTATAATTATAAAAAAATTGTTAACACCCGCAAAATTGGCTATTATACCTAGTATCTATACTCAAAATTTATAGGACCACTTGGATCTGGGTTGTTGCTGCCTCGCAAAAGACACCCAACCTTTTAGGAATATTACAAGCCTTTTGCATTTTTGGGCATAAACAATTTCACAAAAATAATTCACTCGACCAAATGGAGATGGAGAGGCTTAACATCATCGTAAGGTATTTTCTTCAATTAAATGTCATCATAATTTTTTGAGTTTGCATTTGTAGTAAAATTATTTTTGGTTATCGACAGACAAATGATGGGAAAGGACCTAAATTTGTTATCATTTGACGATTTGTGTGTTCTGGAGGAGCATTTGTTTACTGCAATATCATAATATCACGCGTCTGAAGAAAATGAGTGAATCCAATTTTCACATATTTAACCCTTACTGCAAATCGACTCTTTATTTCATTCAAATACCTAACTATTGATCATATTTAAAGATGAAGTTGAGCACCAAGATCTAGAAAACCAAAGGAATTCAGCAAAAAGGGTAACACTATAGCTAGTTTTTTTCATTTCCTTTGAAAATGCAACCTTGATCTTCAAACTAATGATTTTAAAAATTTCAAGAAATGGCACAAGAACTAGAAAGCACAAGAAAGAGGGCAAGATCCTAACCCTAATCTTCTTCATTATCTCCTCTAAGGTAACCAATCTAAGAAACTTGCTTCCATTAAATAAGTCTAGCATTGAAAATATGAAGAATGGTATGTGACAACCCCATGATTGAAGTCAAAGACAACAAGCTTACAAAAAAACTATGTTACATAGACAACTCCATTTAAAAATAGATAATATCTCATTTAGAGTGATAACTGATATAGCTTATTCATTGTTAATAACATCACATATTTATTATTTTTTCATATTATTATTACAATGAATAAGTTATATTCATTGTAATAAAAATATTAAAAATAATAAATGTGATGTCTAGTTTTCCCTTAAACTCTATTATAAACCGTGATTTACAAGTTTTGAGGACTACTATAAAATGAAAGCATGGGGTTGTGAGATGACAATTATTTCTCTTATTAAGTTTTTACTTGAACTACGGGTATTATTTAATTAATTGAAAAACTATGTGTTATTTAATTAATTGAAAAACTCTTTTATTCATTATGATTCTGATGTGGAAAAAATCTGAAAACAAAGTATATTAAGATAAATAAAAAATATAAAAATATTAAGTATATTAAAATATATTATAAAAAATATTATTAAATATCTAATAACTTGAACCTTAACTTGTTTTTTTTCACTATTTTACACAGACTTTGCAGTTAGAAATAAGACTTCAAAGGAGAACTTTACAGCTAAAGACCTTTTTTCTAAACCTTCTAAAATGACCCCATGATTTTTTTTAATCTTCTCACAAGTTATTTTGGCATTCAATCTCCTTACATGTACTATAATTTATTGGTTATATAATTGAAATAGATTCATTTATATTGTATCATGATGATATAATAGTATTATAACAGTTGGTCATTGTGTATGTATAGTATTATAAGATTTAATTTTTTTTAAATTGAAGACTTTAATATGTAATGAGATAATACTATTTAATAAATATAATTATTTGAATTTAGACTTCTTTTATAAGAACTGAGAAATTTAATTTATTGAGGCAATACCATTTAACAAATATAATCTATATTATTATAATTTTATTTTTTAATCATAGAATAACTAAATCTCCACATTTAATTAGAAAAAATTTTGATAAAAACATATAAAATAAAACATCACCCAACCTTCTTCTTATTGATTTTAAAAGTATTAGATAATTTATTCACATCAAAAAATAATTTAACTTTTTACAACATGAGATATATATCATTTTTTTTTAATGAATTTACATAGGTTTTTATGAGGGGTCCTCGTCCTTTCATAGGTGTGAACCTTGAGAGAAGAGAGGCCAAAGCATTTACCACTCTGTGAGATATATATCATTAATAATAAGTAATATTTTCATTTTTTTTGCAATGTATTTTTTTATTAATGAAGTAATTAAAGACATAGTCATGAAAGGATCATACACTTAAAAATAAAAAATATATTTTTGTATATTTTTCATGATTTTCTTAAATATTTAGGTTTATTATAATTTGAAGATATAGGATTAAAGCACACTAATTTATGAAAGTTGTGATCTATTTGAATTTTATTTGTATCAAATAAAATTATCAAACAATAATGAAATTTACTTATATTTTATCATATGTAAAGCTCTTTCATAATGTAGTAGTATATTACACATTGATATCACATTACAAAGTTCATACACTAGGTTTATAGATATCTTACTATCAAGCACAAAACACATGGGGTATTAATGATAATATGGTCTTATATGGCTCAAATTCAACTTTTTGACTTTTATATATAGTATTACAACAAACCATATTCTCTCAAGATTTAACTAATCATTTTAAGTTGAAAGAAGTGGTAAAATAAATTGTGGTATCCTAAGTCTATACTATAACTATAATTGATATTAAACTTTATAATATATAGGGTTATAATTTTGTGTATGTATCACATCATTTTTTTGGTTACATAGGAGAGTTGGTCACGACTCACAACCACACTATTTTTAATAATTGACAAGCACAAGGTCCAAACCATAGGAGTTGCTCCCACTAAATCTATTTCACCTTGTTATTGTTGATCTAGCATGAAGGGGACCATCGGTCGCTTGGGATTTGTATTATCATCGTTGATCTAGCGTGCACTTAGAGAATTTAGATAAGACTACTACCTTTGCAAATAGGTTGCCCCTGAGGTTTGAACCTAGATGTCTTCTTGGTAAGTAAAAGGGTTTATGGTGAACCAATGTGATTTAAATCAAAGTTGCATGGATCCACACCGTACGGATCATGTTACTTAATTGGTCGTCTCATACCAACTCAGCTACGCACTCACCCTTAGTACCTATAACATCATACTAATATATTGGGTTATGTATCATTAGCTTGTGGAAAATATTATTGTAGGTTATCTGTTTTAGAGTAGACAATATTTAAAATAGAACTCATAGTTTGGAATTATGAATTGGTGAGATATCAAATGATATGTTTAAATTTGACTCTTATGTCAAGAAATATTTTGAAATGATTCCTTTTATAAGAAAAGACTTGAAGACTATGTCTTAGCTTAAATGTATTTCTTGAGAATTTTCTTTTGATTGATCTTTTGTATGGTTATTTCCATTATTTTCTTTGGACAGACAAAGGAATATATAAGGTTTTAGTATATCAACATACAAACTATAAATGGAAATAATTATAAAGAAGTGACATGGATAATTGGAGGAATAATAACCATGCACATGCATGAAATAAAGAAGAAATTATTTGATGAGGCCGGGAATTGCCTCATCCATGAACACTTTTTGATACATTTTAACTATTTGACTTACCCTTTTTACTATGATTTTATGTTAATTATGGGAAAAATGCATTATATAATGATGTTTGCATATTCTCAAATGACAAAGTGCATATACTCTATTTTACTATTTTTTTACTGTAATTTCACCTATTTTTTCAGTTAATGAATCAGTAGTATTATAGCAATTCAGACCTTGTTGGATATCTGATGCTTAGTAATATCATGTTACTCTATTTAAACTAATTCAAATGGAAAAAGGCACCAAGAATTTGTCTACTATAGCTGACTGTGTAGGAAAATAGGCTGAAACTGTGACAGTTCCAGCCAGCTATACATATACAGCAGGGCTTGGAATTAGTCACTCTAGCACATGCCACCAATGCAGAAGGGTGTACAAAATAAGGGAAAAAGTCAACAAGTTACTCCCTATGCGTTTGGAGCACAGATCAGCAACGAATGGTCACCTGCCTGTTATTTCGGAGCAGTGCAGGAATAAGCGGCGCAAGAATAGGGAATAGCACAGGAACAATAAAAAATGGTCAAAATGCACCAAAAACATGGAAATTATGATTGGATATTGACCAAGCAGTTAGTCCACCCTATTTGGACTTCGTTCCTTCACCATAGGCAGACCATCTAGGATAAGGGGATAAAAGTTGACAAATTATAACCCTGCATTTCAGGAAACTATTTTGTAAATAGTTGGAAATCTCTAAAACTCAGCAAACAGATGTATCGACTTTGTCTTATAAATAAATCTCCTAGTACGGTTGAGAATTATAGATAATAGATAATAGATAATAGATATAATTAGAAATAGTCATTAGCAGAAGTGGGCAAGAGGAAAAAGA
This sequence comes from Wollemia nobilis, assembly GCA_028583015.1. Taxonomy (NCBI): domain Eukaryota; kingdom Viridiplantae; phylum Streptophyta; class Pinopsida; order Araucariales; family Araucariaceae; genus Wollemia; species Wollemia nobilis. The sequence goes on from JAQPPZ010001870.1 coordinate 5,538,665, forward strand.
CTTTGTAGCATTACAGTAAATTGTAGATTTTTCCTGCATTACTGTAATGCAATTGCAGATGAAATAAAATGTGCATTTTTTAGATTATATTAGAATTTGATGAATTATGGTGCACATTTAATTTACTTGATATAATTTTTCACCCTCTTCTGGTTCTGCAAGCAAGGGCCCAATTACAAGATCAGAGGAAGGGCAGCTTAGTGACAGGAAAATCTTGTTGATTTCTTGCTACAGCAGAACAGCAGAACTCTGTCACCAATTATTTGTAGCATTAAGTTTCATTTTAGAATTGAACTATTGCATCTAGAATAGGTTCAATTATGTGTTAGAATAGTATTTAGCATTTGACCTGTAATAGCATCATTTCCAGCATTTTCTACAATTTCCATAATTACATCATTTTCAGCATTTTTCTACAATTTCCAGAATTATGTTTTACTGCAATAAACATTTAGTTTCACTTCTGTTCAGATCATTGTGAGTTTTATCATTGGTTAATTTTTGCAAGTGTGTGTGTGAATTTCCATTCTGCAGTTTAATTTTTTGCAATTTGTTTTGTGGTCAATTTAGCAGCATTTTATTTCTAGTCAATTTTAGATTTTGTTGTCTCATTTTCCTGCAGTTTAAATTCAGTTTCAGTTTCTGCAATTTGATTTCCTTTGTTAGACATTAGGAAGATACACCAAAACCCCCCAAAACACTAACTGATCCATCAATAAAAACCTGTTCTTGGATAAACTGAACTTGTAACTATGACACCTCCTATCGTATACAGCCTTTGGACACCGCCCTGGATTGACATATAATTACTAAATGATGAATGATCAACGAAACTCATAATTTTTGGTGTCGTTGTCAGGGAACAAACGGTGTTGTTAGGAAAAGTGAAACAGGTCAAGAATTGTGTTACGATTTTTGAAATACTGCATTTCAATTTATTTACTGAATAGGCATGAATGCATAGGCCAAGAGATGAAAGAGGGAGGTTTATTAGAACTAGTTCTGAACCACCAAGGCGTTCTTCATGATCAGATGAAGAATTGCTAGAGCAATAAATACCTTCTTCACCAACTGAATATTTGGACAGATTAGAACAAGAGCTTTTGGTAGTACTTTCTGCTAAACATTCCCTTAAGCCTGAACCATCCACATCAAAATAGAACTTTTACATCCACTAGTAATAATTCTCTAAAAGCTCCAATGGTTAAGAGGTTAACGTTAGAGGAGATGGTCAATCACCAAGCCAAGGGACTCTCCTATAACTATGATAAAAAGTGGGCCATGAGACACAAATGCAAAATCCAATGCCTGTACCTCCTAGATATGAGTAGTACTTTGGATTCTTCTATAGACAGGGGATGACTTTGTCGATTTAGTGGAAGAGCACTTAGATTCAGTGGATGTAGAACCTCTAATCGATAGTTAGGAAGAATATATTTCCATCATTTTTTGAATACCATTGCAGGAATATTCACACCATAGTGCATGATAGTCCAAGCATTTCTTAAAGGGCACAAATATTTGATCCTATTGGACTTTGGTAGCACTGATAATGTTATCAATCTCAATGTTGTAAAAAGGATAGTGTTTCATTTATGGTCATGATCAAGTCCAAGTAAAATTTTCTAATGGAGATATCATTACTTGTACGAGGAGGCACCAAAATCCTCACCTATCCATCGATGACTATCACTATTATATTGATCTCTATGCATTCCAATTGGATGGAGTGGACATTGTATTGGATTTCCCTTGGCTATGAACATTGGGAATGGTGTCCTAGAATTTTTAGAACTTTAGATGCAGTTCACTATTAATAAACAAACCCACACCATTTAGGTTGTGAAAACAAGCAATCCCAAGTTTTAACCTCCCATCAGATATAAAGGCTACTTAAGAAGGGCCATTGGGTAGTTGTGGGAAGACTTTTCCAAATGTAATTGTGTGTTATCCAAGATGATCAGATTCTCTAAGACTTGTCAGCTATCTTAACCAAGAATCAATAAGTCTTCATCGAACCCAATTGCCCAATCAGCTAGAAGATCATAAAATTAATTTAATCCTTGGGACTCAACCTCCAAACATTCAACCATATAGGTACTCATATCACCAAAAGAATTAAATTTAGTAGTTGGTAAATGAATTATTGGATGTAGGGATCATTTTTCCAGGCACATGTCCTTTTTTAGCTCTCATCTTACTAGTCAAGAAGGATGGATTATGAGAATGTGTGTGGACTTCCATGAACTCAATAATATCACCATCAAGGATAAGTTTCACATCTTAGTGATTGATGATTTTTTGGATGAGCTACATGGTACTCAATATTTTACCAAATTGGACCTCGAGTCAGGCTATCACTAGATTCGATTTCTCAAGGATGGCATTTCCAAAATAACATTTAGGACCTATGAGGGGCTTTATAAGTTATTGTTCATGTCTTTTGGCCTCACCAATACACCATAAAATTTCCAAGTCTTGATGAATAGGGTTCTAAAACCTTACCTACAAAAGTTTACATTGGTATTTTTTTATGACATATTGATCTACAACAAAACATGGGAAGAGTGTCTACAACATATTGATCATGTTTTGAAGCTCCTACAACAAAACCAATTGTATGTCAAGAAATATAAATGCACCTTTGGGTAAATAAAAGTAGAATATTTGGGGCACATCATGGACAAATATGGTGTTTGAGTAGATCCAATAAAGATTGAGGTCATGAAGGAGTGCACCATACCCAAAAAGTTTAATAGACTTTGGAGATTCCTCAACCTCATAGGATATTACCAAAATTTTGTCAAGGACTATAGGAATATAGCAACCCCTTTGAGAGCCATGCTTTAGAAGGATGCATTCACATGGAATAGTGCAATTGAGCAGGGTTTTTTTACTTTAATGTATGCCATGTGTCGTACACTAGTCTTAGCCATTATTGATTTTTCTAAAATATTTGTCATTGAAAGTGATGCCTTGAGATTTGGATTGGGGAAAATACTTGTAGAAGAAGGTTGACCACTTGCTTTCATAAGCAAGGTCTTATCAAGGTGGAATATTTCCAAATCAACTTATGAGAAGGAAATAATGGCCATTGTTTTTGTCGTCCTCCATTGGAGACCATACTTGTTGGGATGATACTTCATCATCAGGACCAATCATCATAGTCTTAAGTATCTGTTGGAACAAATAATTTCTTTGCCTAAGCAATATAAATGGGTCACTAAGCTCTTAAGATATGACTATGAGATAGTCTATCGCAAGTTAAAATAGAATATGATTGTTGATGCTCTTTCTAGGTTGCTTGAAACATAGGATATTCTATATGCAGTGTCCATACTTAAGACTAAATGGTTGGAGATATTTAAGTCAAAATGGTAGACAAACCCCACACTTGCAAATATCATTCAAGACTTACAAACAACATCAAAGGACCATCCCAATTATTCATGGAAGCAGGGGGAGCTACACTATAAGCATCAGGTTGTTATTCCACCAATGTTCCAACTCAAATTTTAGATTCTCACAAATATTCACTCGTCTTCGATAGGGGAACACACAAATTTCTTAAAAAACCTATGAACAGGTAAATCATAGTTTCTACTAGCCCAGGTTGAATTCAGACATCAAATATTTTATGGATAGTTGTGATATTTATTAGCACCAAAAGGGAAAAACAATCAATACACCAAGATTACTTCATCCTTTACCCATTCGAGAGTCCCCATGGACAGACATCTCCATGGACTTTATTGAAGGAATTTATTTATCTAGAAGTAAATCAGTTATAATGGTAAGTTTGGATTGATTGACCAAATATGATCATTTTTTATCGTTAAGTCATCCTAATACTTCTAGGACAATGGCACATATTTTCATGGATTCGATATTTAGATCCTATAAAAGCCCACACCTAATTGTTAGTGATCACAATAAGATATTCACTAGCAAATATTAGGAGGAGCTACATCGCATTCAAGGGACCCAATTTAAAATAAGCATGTCCTACCACCCATAGATGAATGTCCATATGGATATGGTGAATAAATTTCGAAATATCTATCTTCAATGTTTTGTTTTAGATAATCAATCCAAATGGAGTTAATGAATTTCCTTAGTTTAATGTTGGTACAATACCACTTTTCACACAACCACAAGGATGACACCATATAAAGTTATGTATAGTCAACCACCCATAAAACTTGCTTCTTACTTGTTAGGCAGCTCAAAGGTGGATGCATTTGACATAGTCTTTAGTCAGAAGTAGGAAGTCGTAGCATCCCTCAAACAGAATCTAGCTACGATGTAAAACCATATGAAACAACAAGTAGACAAATAAAAAACTTAGAGGGAATTTGTTGAGGGTGACATGGTCTTCATTTGTATTCAATATTATAAACAAATGCCCCTCAATTAAAAGGGTTGACATAAGCTGACACGCAAGTTTTATGGACCCTGTAAGCTACTACAACACATAGGGGAGATTTCTTACAAGTTAGAGTTGTCGACAACATCCAAGATTCACCTAATTTTTATGTATCTTTCTTCAACAAATTTTTGGGCACACATAATCAAGTAGATATTGTCCTTCCTAAATTATATGAAGAGGTATCCATTCTTTAGTAGCCTACAACCATTTTGGATCATCGAACCCAACATCTCTGCTCTCGAGATGTCACTAAATTTTTTGTGTAGTGGCAAGACTTACCACCAAAAGATGCCACATGAGAGCTATTACAAGACTTTCAACAATATTTCCCCACCTTTTAGCTTTAAAGACAAATCTTCTTTAAGGGGATGGTATGTTACATACCCAACACTTGTAACTCATAGGGACATATGTTATTGTATATAAAGTGGACCATATATAAAGTTAGAAGTGGGGCACATGTTAAGTTAGGAGAGTGTGTACCATAGAATCATGTATATAATCGCTTTGTTATAGAATATCTTTATTTTCATAGAATTATGAATGTAACCACTTGGTATTATGAATGTAACTATCATCAACTAGGTAAGTTGGGAATATTTTCATAGAATATTGTCATAGCAGGATGTCATAGAATATTGTCATAAAATGTCAAGAAATATTCTTGTAAATATTATAAAATGAGAAATATGTAACCCTCACGAGCTAGAGAAGAATCTGCATATTTTGTAAAGAGTTTACCCCCTCTAAGTGGCCTATGATATTAATATTTCTTGACCCAGTTTATTGTAATTACTATTTTTTTGGAAAAAAAACTAAATTTTATTAAATAGAAACCAGATTTCATAGTCGTGAGGCCTTCCATACATGGGCCACAACCTAGAAGTGCCTCCAGATATACATACCTATAATCCCATGAAGGCTAAATGCCCAATTAGGATTGAATAGATAAAATTTATATTAAAAAATATTGCTACACCAAATCATTGAATGACATATCAGAGTAGGAGGACTTAAAACTATAATAAGACAAAACCATCAGTTTATTTTCCTTGTATACCACATATCCTCTCGAAACCACATTCAAGAGGTCTTTATTTCTAGTGGCAATTACAAATTCTTGCAACTCTACTAGTTCATCTTGCTAATCTCCATTGTTATATGTTTGTCCTATCTCCACCTTCCCACGTACACAATAATTCAAACAATTCCTAATCATGAAACATAGGAGTTGCCATGTTGTTACTTATTCCTTCCCCATAATTGGGGTAATCCTATCGAAGCAAAACCTACAAGTCCATATAATATTCCCCTAGGTTTTTCCTCCTACCATAATCCCACCAATGATGACCTCTCTCTATTTCCCAATTATCCAATCTATCGATAAATATGTTCTTTTCCCTCACCATGTGGAGAAATTTTATCTACACTCTATTTTTTAAACCCATATACTATCCAAGATCTATTGGACCCTCCATTCCATTTCCCCACCTCCTCCTACTTGTTCAAACTATTGATTAAGACCTAAGAATTAGACTCCACCTTAATTCTCTAGTATCCTTGCTTAAGAGCCATAACTAAGCCTTCATAGATGGCCATGGCCTCTACCACCATGTTGTTGTTCCTCCCAATACCTTTATGGAAGCCAAAAACCATCACCTCTTTATGCATACAACCCACCCCTCCAATACCTGCCTCCCCCTGATTGCTACAAGCAACACCATTGATGTTAACCTTAATCTAATCCATCTATGGTGGCTTCCACTTCCCTCCCCTATCTAGCTTTTTATGAGTATCCTTCCTTATTCTTGAGTAACAATAACAATTGGGACTAAATCCATCTAGAGATCATAATTCCAAGAAGATCGAATAACTCCTTATCTATGGGCATAAACTGAGAACCTTTGATTCCTCTTACCTCTTTAATATTGAGTAAAATTCTTAAGAGAATTGACTCCCTAGATGAGCACTCATCATGAAAAATATATATTTTGTGCTCCAGCCACACCTACCATAAAGTGAAGGCCTTGAAACAATGAACTAAAAGGGTAGACTATCCACCCTCCCCCCATAGCCCCATAGATCAAAGAACTACTCTAACGAGACATCACCAAGCTGGGAAAAATTAAACAACATTTTGCCTTGCTCCCAAATCCAACCAACAAAGGTACATCTAACTAGATGGTGATCACATATTCTCTTACCCCATAACAAAGCACACACCATTCTCTACTCACTAATCCCCTCTTACAAATATTACCTCGATTCAAAATCCTATTCTAAATGGCTAACCAAATAAAAATATTGACTTTCAACCAGATACTTGAATTCCATACCTTCTTCCAAATCACCCCCTCCCTACCCAATCCCTCTATGAGATAGTTATATCCCTTTTTTATGGAATACCATCCATTTTCTTTGTCTCCCCATCCCAAAGAGTCCTCCTCTTTCGACCACGAGCACTACCTTTGATCCAAAATAACCCTTAGACTATCCCTATCTTCTTTAGCTATTTGTCTCCAAACTAAGAGGTCTTTCCACCTTAAACCCTGTCCCCTTTCATCTTCCTCCTAGAATTCATTAACATAGATCTTATTTGTGTTATTAAAATATTTGTAGCATTACCCAGGTTCAATAACTGGGAAGCATTTGGTTGGTATTGATCTCATGCATCATCCCAAAAAAAAAAAATTCTCCCATTTTCTAACTTTCTAGAATAGCCCTACAGTAATAACAATACTAGCCTTTTTAATTATAGTCCAAATGATGGACCTCCCCATTAAAGGGGAGGCTATAAATTGGTTCCACCTCATCCCCATACTTCATAGATAAAACCTTCAACTTAAGGTTGGACTAGTCCAAAATCCAATTCCACAACAATTTAGCCAATAAAGCCAAGTTCTGATCAACCAATCTATGGATATCCAACCCCCCTTTATTTAGAGGGAGGTAAACTGAATACCACTTTACCAAACTCCATTTATTTTTCAATTTTTATCCTCCCCAAATAAATTCCCTCAAAATTTTATCAATCTCCTTAACACAGTTCTTGGGACCAGTCATAGTTGTAAATTGAAAGATCGGAATAGCCTACAACACTGATTTTATCAAAGTCAATCTTCCCCCAGTGAGAGCCAATGATGGATCCAATAATTTTTTTTTTAAGAGAAAAACCCCTTGTGGGGCTGCCTTGGTCTGAGAGACCATGAACAAGGGGTTCTACACCATCAAAGTCACCCAGGAGTCGCACCCGACCCTGCCCACACCAACATTATCAATTGGATTTTGGATACCCAATTCAGCTTTTTGGTAGGGTGGATATTTGAACCTAGGACATCCCTTGGAGGATTGCCCTCTCCTCTCCAACTCACCTACAACACCTAGGTTGATGGATCCAATAATTTAACTTACATCAAATTTTATCTATAAGAGTCCTCCAAGATTCCTTTCCAAGATGTCTTCCTACCACTAGAAGCCCGAGGTATTTAAAGGGGATCAAGCCTTTCTTGAAATTTAAAATATTAAGGATACGGGTTTGCACCCTATTATCAATATTGAAAAATAAAACCTTAGACTTATCTTCATTGATAACTTGACCTGAAGCCCCCTCAAGTAAATCCAAACTTCTTTTAAACCCTTTTTCCTCCTCGATCTTTGTTATCCCCATACAAGCATAATCATCCACAAACTACAAATGTGTTAGAGGCACAGCCCCACTAGACATTGCAAAACCTTTTATTTCCTAGGATTCCCTAGCTTTGTGGATAGTCCTACCTAGGTATTTCTCCTAAATTATAAACAAGGAGATAGAGGGTCTCCCTATCTCAGGCCTCTACTTTCGCTAAACACTCTAATAGAACACCATTTATCAAGACCAAGAAAGCGGGATTGGAAAAGCAGATTGTCATCCAATCGATCCACCTATCCTCAAACCTAAAATTTTGTAGAACCTTAATAAAAAACGCCAATCAACTCAATCATAGGCTTTAGACATATAATTTAATAAACATATTACCTTCCTTACTCAGTCTCATGGAGTGATTAACTTCCTATTCTAATATAATATAGTCCATGATTTGTCTCCCTTGCACAAATCCACCTTGTTCCTTAGATATAATGTTTGGTAAAACCACCTTAAAATGATCTACCAACACCTTATAAATAATCTTATATATATTTATAAAGGAAAATAGGCCAAAACTCATCCAATGACAAGGCCCCATTATTTTTCAGAATAAGATCAATAAAAGTATAGTTCATAGATCTTAAGACATATTTAGACCTTATGGCCTCTTCAACTGCTTGTAGGATTTCCTCCCCCAACTCCTCCCACACAAATTGAAAGAATTTAACTGGAAAATTATTTGGTCCTAGAGTTTTACCATTTTTCATCTCAAAGACTACCCTTTGCACTTACTCCAAAGATACCTCTTTGACCAAGAACAAATTGTACTCAACAAAAATACAGGGAGGAATCAACTCCAATATCTCCCACTGTGCCTCGTCATCAAGAGAAACCTTCAAAAAAATATCATAGAAGCACCTCCTTGCTTTCCCTGCATCTCACACCATGTCCCTATGACTTGTCTCCTTCCACAAGTTAGAGACTTAATAAAATTAAAATTCCTTCTAGCCATTGTTTATTAGTGGAAAATGTTTGTATTTCTATCCCCCTCCCTTATCCAGGTGATTCTAGACTTTTATTTCTAGAAAACCTCCTCATTTCACTCCTATTCCTCCACCTTCATCACTATATTCATCTCCTAGTTCAAGAACTCTCAAAAAATACCTTCTAAATAAAGCCTCTCAGTCACTTGCTCAATATCTCGCATCTCCTCTTGGGACTCTCGCTCAATATTTCTAAAAACTAGATAGTTCCATTCTTTCAGCATCTCTTTCACATACTATAGTCTTTTAAAAAATATAAACATTGTAGTTCCAAATCTTGAGCATCCCTCCATCCACCATCTAAGGATCAAATCCTTGAAATCCTCATGGTCGATCCAAGAAAGTTGAAACGAAAAAGGGTTGTTCCCTGGTTTAATCCAACTCAATATGTCAAGAGAGATTGACCAATGATTAGACCCCATAAAAGAGAGAATATATGAACACAACAGTATTCCTCTAGCCACCCAGGAGTCATAAACCTGAAAATAATCCAAGCTTTCTTGGATATAATCCAATTTTAATCTCCTATTACTCCAGGTGAACAAGTAGCCTTTCGAAACCACATCTCTAAGACCTAACTTGTCCATTTGGTCAATGAAAAAATGACTCCCTACGTCCATGACTCTAGATCCTCCCTAATTTTCCTCCAATGAAGCAATAGTGTTAAAATCTCATCCAAATATTTGAAACATCTCCTTCCCTTTTCTAAAATGACCTCCATTGCCCTCCACTGCTCCACCTTTTCTTTTATATTAGCTAGAGCATAAAAATTAAGTACCTAAAAGGGAGTTGTATTTGAAAGCAGATACCCTTTTATCTCTAAATTTCTTGTAGTTGCTACTGTATCCACAACCTCTATATTCCTATGATCCCACATACAAATAAATCCTCCAAAATTACCCTTGGAAGTAACTGCTAAACTCAAATCTTCCTTCCAAATTCTATTGCAAACTACTGAGCTTCCATCTAAACTCAATTTGGATTCCTGAATCAATAACAAATAAGGATGATATTATATAATCAAATGCTTCACAACATTCTACTTGGGTTTCACCCCCAAACCCCTCATATTCAAAGAAAAAATCTTCGTTTGGAGAAAGAATTGAAATGTGAATCAATAGTTCGCATAATCCTTGCTTCCACCAAATGCTTATCTCGCTTGTCCTTTTTCAATTTTCTTTTAGTTGCATGTTGTTTTTCTCCTTGATGCTTCCTTGGGGTGCTTGATGTAATTCCTAATAAATTACTTCGCATTCCTCTCCTCCCATCCCCCTCAATCTTAACATCTCTTTCCTCCCTCTTCATATCATCCTCAACTACATCCCTAGCCTTCATTAGAATCGACTCCTCCAAGGGCCTAGCCTCTTCCTTTTGAGTTCTAAAGTGTTCTTGAGTGCACATCTATGTCAGAGACTCATCCCTAATACAAAGGAATGATACCAAATCATCCTGAACAACCTACTCATGAGAGGGGGAATCTCTCCCACAACATCCATATCCATCTCACTGAATGATCCGTAAAGTGTCACACTATGGATTCACCTCTACATATAGATCTATGGATCTTGCTTAATACTTATGCTTCATTAGCTTATGATTTTTGAGTGTTAGTATTAATATAATAATTACAACAATAAAGGAAAATAAAAAATAGTAATCTCAAACAAATATTCACATAGTTCAGAGAGAGACACCAGATTTACGTGGAAAGCCCAAAATGGGTAAAACCATGATCAAAAGATTTTTGTATTTTTTTTTGGAAAAATATGCATTGATTACAATCCTTAACTACTATATTAGACTACAATATTTCCTTCTCCAACTCTACTCCCCCTGCTCTGATGTCTTTCCTACCCTTTGTTCTTCCATCGACTTTGTTTCTCCTTCCCTTGTTCTCAAGAGTTCTCTTGAAGATTTTGGAATGCCTCCTTCTCTTCTAAAAGTTTATCTTAACATTAGAATAATATAAGCCTCCTTAGAACTCACATAAAGTCCTAATTTAGGTTTTAAATTTTCTATCTATAAGCTACTATTAGTACTTTCCAAAATTTTGTCACTTTTTCTCCTATAATTAGTTGTAAGCTTAAAATTGCCATAATTGTTTTTAGATAGCTCTGTTTGATGCAAATCAAAGCTTCATGGGAATATCTCAAGATAATATTTTCAACATACCAAATTTTCATACACAACATCATTATTTCAAAATATTCAAGCAAAAATGTAGTTCAACAACAACAATTACTCATAACAGACCATGAATTTCAAAAGGTCGTATCTTTCGATCCACAATGAATTTTCCAGTTTTTACAACTTTTCTAGATACCCATTTGGCTGAGTTAGAAATATGGAAAGTTTTAGAAAATGATGGGCACTTTGAAATTTTAACATTTTTTTTCTTGCTCATTTGAGCTCTTGATTTACACTATGGAACTGTTTTGAGGTCCTGATCATGCCTCACCCATTAGAGGTTTTTGGTCCCTCAAAATATTGTTGAGCTAGATGAGGGTATTGCATCTCCACCTATCTCCTTGAGAGTCATTTCGCCTTGCTTAGCGATTTTCCCTTTGAACAAATTAACCATAGCTCCTCTTCTCCTTGGAGAGTTGTCTACTTCTTATCCAAGACCAAATATTCATGGGCTATCTCAAACTCAGCTAATACTAGATCATCCAACTTAGGAAAATTTGGATATTCTTCCCATTCATCCAATAGAGAAGGCTCAAACAATCTTAGGTTCTCCACGTTAACAACAAAGTATATTTGCATTTAGTTGGGAAATTCAAGATGAAAAACATTCTCCCCATACTTTTCCAAAATTTTAAAAGGACCATACCTGATGGGTTTAATTTTCTTTTCAAATCCTTGCATCCTTTCCTTACCTAAGTATAGCCATACCAAATCTCCCACTTGAAAATCATGAGACACTTTGTGCTTATCATGGCATTCCTTGTATTGTTATTGAGTTTTCTTCAGTTTCTCTTCTATTTTCTCTTGTATTAGCTAAATACGCTTATTGAATTTTAGTGCTTTATCTCCTTCTAACCCAAAGCTACTTGGTTCTTGCCCGCTTTAAAAGGATCCATAAAAAGGTGAGTGTGGCTGAAAATCATAACATACCTCAAATGGTGATAACCCCGTAGATGAGTGTATTAACCAGTTGTAGCAGTATTGTACATATGCTAAACTTTCATCTCAAGTTTTTGGATTACGTTGATTATATCCCCACAATAAATGTACTACTATTATGTTGACCACTTTTATTTGCCCATCCGTTTGTAGATGAAACATTTTTGATCTTTTCAACTTGGTGTCCAACATTCCCAAAGTGCATTCCAAATTTTATTGAAGAATAGAGTATCACGGTCACTAATGATGCTCTTTGGTAATCCAAAATGTATGAAATATTTTCAAAAAATAATTTGGTTGTCCCTTTTGCTGTAACATTCTTACATGGCACAATAATTTTCATTTTGCTAAATCTGTCAACTATTAAAACAGATAGTCATTCCCTCTTTGAGTGGTTGGCAAGCCACCAAAGAAGTCCATTGAAATGTTTTCCATGGTCAATTTGGAACTGGTAGGGGAGTGTAAAACTTCATTTTATGATTGTTGGATTTGCTTGTGATGAATTTTGCACATCCATGGATAAATCTAGATATATAATTTTCCATGTTGGACCAATAAACATACCTTTGTAGATTCGCTACAGTCTTGTGCACACCAAAATGACCAACAATCAATGAAGTACGAGCTTCTCTAATCATCTGCAAGTAGTTATTGTCCTTGGGAATACAGAGCTTACTTTCTTTTAACAAGCCATTCTCCACATGATAGTCTACATTGAATTTGCCTTGCATGCCATGCTTCAACTTCTTGTATTTGTCTCCCAATTTATCATCCTCGTCCTATTGTCCCTTATATTACTCAAATGAAAAGGGCTCTAAATCCATCACCATGGATGCAATCTTGAGAGGTTTGGACAACATATCAACAAGCTTGTTGGTTTTTCCCTTCTTATACTTAATCAAGAGATTAAATTGTTGTAGGAAACCCATCCACTTAAAGTGTCTTTACTGCTGTAACTTGCTTTGTGTTTGCAATTACTTTAATGGCTCATGGTTCATATGCACAATTATTTCTTTGCCAAATAGATAATGTCACCATGTTTTCACAACTTGGACTAGTGCAAACAACTCTTTATCATATGTTGGGTAGTTAATAACAATACCAAAGAATAATTCAAAATGATAACAAATAATTCCACCTCCTTGAAGTAGGATAGCTCCCATTGCATGTCCAGAAGTATTCGTCTCCACCTCAAAAAGGCAACCTCATGTCTGGCATAGTAAGCATAGGTGCATTGCATACCTTATCCTTTATCTCCTAGAATACGTTGTTCTTAGCTTAACCCCAATGAATGCTCTTGTTTTTCTACATCTTTAGCAAAGATGTTGCTATGTGTGAGAAATCCTTGACAAATTTTTAGACGTATTGGACTGCCCCAATAAAACTTCTAAAATTAGTATAAGTTTTGGACTTTGGCCAATCCCTTATGGCTACCACTTTGGCTGGATCAATCCTTATCTCTCCGTTGCCAATGACATACTCCAAATAAACCAAATACATTTTGCCAAACTCACACTTCTTTAGATTCAATTTCAAATCTATCTTTTGTTAATGTTTCAAAAACTAACCTTAAGTGTTGTACATGTTCTTCTAATGCGATATTGAAAAACTAACATGTCATAAAAAAACCCAATTACATACCTATCCAATAAAGGTCTCAGTACATCATTCATCAACCTCATGAATGTTGCAGGAACATTGGTTAATCTGAATGATATCATCAACCATTCAAATAGACCTTGATTGGTCTTGAAGGTTGTCTTCCATATGTCTTCTTCCTTCATTTGAGTTTGATGGTATCCTAATTTCAAATCCAACTTTGTGAAACACATTGTATGCTTCAACTGGTCCAGCAAGTCATCAATCCATGGTAGCGAGTATCGATTCTTAATAGTAATCTTGTTCAATATCTAGTAATCAATGTACATCCTCCAACTACCATCCTTCTTTGGAACTAGTACAATTGGAGATCTAGGTTGTGATGCACTTGGGTGAATCATTCCTTGATCCAATAGCTCTTGTACTTTCTTCTTCACCTCATTTGATTCCATTATGGATTGCCTATACAACCCAATGTTTGGAATAGGTGAATTGGATAGTAATTGGATCTCGTGCTCCACTTCATGCTTTGGTGGTAAGCCTTTTAGAGCTTGCATCAATTCTTGGAAATTTTTTAGCAATGACTCCATTTCCAACTTCTGTTTTGGAGTGTAATCATCTGCTTCAATCTCCTTGCCATGGTTATGCATAGTGGAAAATTATCATGAATGAATATTTGGATTTTTGAAATTTGAAATTGGCTAATATGGGGAACCTTGATCAGGACCCATTAGCCCAAAAATTCTAGATGCAAAAAAAAATTTGGGTCAGCTCGCCCTGATTGTATAATAATTTAATCATTTTAAATTTAAATCACCTACATTATTCTAACAATAATGAACATTTTCACCTTATAATTATAAAAAAATTGTTAACACCCGTAAAATTGGCTATTATACCTAGTATCTATACTCAAAATTTATAGGACCACTTGGATCTGGGTTGTTGCTGCCTCGCAAAAGACACCCAACCTTTTAGGAATATTACAAGCCTTTTGCATTTTTGGGCATAAAAAATTTCACAAAAATAATTCACTCGACCAAATGGAGATGGAGAGGCTTAACATCATCGTAAGGTATTTTCTTCAATTAAATGTCATCATAATTTTTTGAGTTTGCATTTGTAGTAAAATTATTTTTGGTTATCGACAGACAAATGATGGGAAAGGACCTAAATTTGTTATCATTTGACGATTTGTGTGTTCTGGAGGAGCATTTGTTTACTACAATATCATAATATGACAGGGGACCGAGAAACACACTTCTGCAAACCCTACTTTTCATTAAGATATACTGGAAATATACATCAAAAAATAGCCCACAGGCTTTACAAATGACCAGCGCTCGACTTGGTCTTCTCTACTGCACTCCTACGCTCTAAGTGCATTCTTCGATCCACCACCACCACCGACTAATACATCAAACTGGGTTTTTATAGAGGCCCCGATCCTCTGAGACAATTTACGCATAAATGGGTTCAACAACCTGATTAATTACCAAGACGTGAGAATCGGGACACCAACCCGATTTAAAACCCCACTCTGCACGCACCTGTCATTGCTGCTCCCTGTTAGATTCTCTGTGCGACCATCCTTTTTGTTCCCCATGCTTTTTGGTTCTTGTCCACCTTGACTGCTCTCTGGGTGCCACGTGTCATTCTAGAATGATCCCCAAAAATACCGCCTGTCGCGGCTTTCCCGCCATCTCTTTCTTCTTCTTTGTCTTCTTCTCTCTCCGTCGCGATATCGCGACATGTCGCGATATTGCGACGTTTCCTCTTCCCTGCGCTCCTTTCCCTTGTTGGTCGCGATATCGCGACCATTTTGCCTCTGTGCTTTCATTTCAAGTTTTTGCCGCGATATCGTGATCGTTCCTTCGTTCAACCTTTCGCTTTGATTTCTGTCACGATATCGTGATAGGTCGCGATATCGCGACCTTTGCCTTCGACTACCCCTCGTCCGCCTGCACTGGTCACGATTTCGCGATAGTCATGATATCTCGACATGTCACGAAATCGCGACAACTCAACTGCTTTCCTTCACTGCTGCCTTGCTGTCGCAATTTCGTGACATGCCGTGAAATCGCGACAACCCAACGGCTTCACTCTGCTACTGCCCTACTGTCATGATTTTGCGACGGTCGTGATTTCGTGACATGTCACAAAATCACGACAACTCCCACTGCTCCGCTCTAGCTGTGCCTTTGTGTCGTAATTTTGTGACACCCTGTCCTCTTCTCCTTCTGCTCCGCTTCATGTCACGATTTTGCGACGTTGTGATTTCATGACAAACTCCTGCCTTCACCCCCGCCTCGCTTGGACATCATGATTTCGCTACTATTTTCTTCCTTTGCTTTAGAAAAAAAATATGTGCCTTCTTCTTGTTCTTCCTGAGCCGACTCTTCAGAAGTGGCTCTCTCGCAACTGGATGCTTCTACTGTAGGTGCTGCTGGATGCTCTTGCATCAGACACCCGGGGTTAGTGGAGATGTGATCTTCACTTCTACATGGTCTGGTTGCTGCCTCCTGCAACACCTCCAGACAGATTCTTTCACTACTGCATGCTTCTTCATCTGCAGCCTTCTTCAGCTTTCGATGCACTCCCGCATCTCTCTTTCTTTGTTTTTCCTCACGCTGTCTGCGCAGCTCCCTTTGCAGGGCCTTCACTTGCCTCTGCAAATCTCTCTTGAGCAGTTCCTCCTGCAAGGTTTTAAATTGCCGCTGTAATGCCAAGAACTCTTCCTCTGGCACCACATCATTCTTGCTGTCCCGACTTCTTCGGGGATGCATTTTTCTCAACTTTACTCACAAAGCTCAACTGATTTCGGTGTAATTTCCTCACGTCCGACGATCTGCTAACATGCTTAGGAATCCTAAACTCTCTCTCCTCTCTCAGAACCCTCCTGCAGATCCTAGCGCAAACTGCCTCATGGTCGACGATCTGTTTACGCACTCAGGAACATTGGCTCTGATACCACTGACGGGGGACCGAGAAACACACTTCTGCAAACCCTACTTTTCATTAAGATATACTGGAAATATACATCAAAAAATAGCCCGTAGGCTTTACAAATGACCAGCGCTCGGCTTGGTCTTCTCTACTGCACTCCTACGCTCTAAGTGCGTTCTCTGATCCACCACCACCACCGACTAATACATCAAACTAGGTTTTTATAGAGGCCCCGATCCTCTGAGACAACTTACGCATAAATGGGTTCACCAACCCGATTAATTACCAAGACGTGAAAACCGGGACACCAACCCGATTTAAAACCCCACTTCGCACGGCCCTGTCATCGCTGCTTCCTATCAGATTCTCTGCATGACCATCCTTTTTTTTCCCCGCACTTTTTGGTTCTTGTCCACCTTGACTGCTCTCTCGGTGCCACGTGTCATTCTGGAATGATCCCCAAAAATATCGCCTACCACGGCTTTCCCGCCATCTCTTTCTTCTTCTTCATCTTCTTCTCTCTTCGCCGTGATATCGCGACATGTCACGATATCGTGATGTTTCCTCTTCCCTGCGCTCCTTTCCCTTGTTGGTCGTGATATCGCGACATGTCGCGATATCGCGACCATTTTGCCTTTGTGCTTTCATTTCAAGTTTTCATCGCGATATCGCGACCGTTCCTTCGTTCAACCTTCTGCTTTGATTTCTATCATGATATCGCGACAGGTCGTGATATCGCGACCTTTGCCTTCGACTGCCCCTCGTCCGCCTGCACTGGTCACGATTTCATGACAGTCACGATTTTGTGACATGTCATGAAATCGCGACAACTCAACTGCTTTCCTTCACTGCTGCCTTGCTGTCGCGATTTCGTGACATGCCACAAAATCGTGACAACCCAACGGCTTCGCTCTGCTACTACCCTATTGTCACGATTTTGCGACGATCACGATTTCGTGACATGTCACGAAATCGCGACAACTCCCACTGCTCCGCTCTGGCTGCGCCTTTGTGTCGCGATTTCATGACACCCTGTCCTCTGCTCCTTCTGCTTCGCTTCATGTCGCGATTTCGCTACGTCACGATATCGCGGCAAACTCCTGCCTCCGCCCCCGCCTCGCCTGGACGTCGCGATTTCGCGACATCGCAATTTCGCGACATCGCAATTTCGCTACTGTTTTCTTCCTCTGCTTTAGAAAAAAAATTTGTGCCTTCTTCTTCTTCTTCCTGAGCCGACTCTTCAGAAGTGGCTCTCCCGCAACTGGATGCTTCTACTGCAGGTGCTGCTAGATGCTCCTGCATCATAATATCACGCATCTGAAGAAAATGAGTGAATCCAATTTTCACATATTTAACCCTTACTGCAAATCGACTCTTTATTTCATTCAAATACCTAACTATTGATCATATTTAAAGATGAAGTTGAGCACCAAGATCTGGAAAACCAAAGGAATTCAGCAAAAATGGTAACACTATAGCTAGTTTTTTTCATTTCCTTTGAAAATGCAACCTTGATCTTCAAACTAATGATTTTAAAAATTTCAAAGAATGGCACAAAAACTAGAAAGCACAAGAAAGAGGGCAAGGTCCTAACCCTAATATTCTTCATTATCTACTCTAAAGTAACCAATCTAAGAAACTTGCTTCCATTAAATAAGTCTAGCATTAAAAATATGAAGAATGGTATGTGACAACCCCATGATTGAAGTCAAAGACAACAAGCTTACAAAAAAACTATGTTACATAGACAACTCCATTTAAAAATAGATAATATCTCATTTAGAGTGATAACTGATATAGCTTATTCATTGTTAATAACATCACATATTTATTATTTTTTCATATTATTATTACAATGAATAAGTTATATTCATTGTAATAAAAATATTAAAAATAATAAATGTGATGTCTAGTTTCCCCTTAAACTCTATTATAAACCGTGATTTACAAGTTTTGAGGACTACTATAAAACGAAAGCATGGGGTTGTGAGATGACAATTATTTCTCTTATTAATTTTTTATTTGAACTACGGGTATTATTTAATTAATTGAAAAACTATGTGTTATTTAATTAATTGAAAAACTCTTTTTATTCATTATGATTCTGATGTGGAAAAATTTTGAAAACAAAGTATATTAAGATAAATGAAAAATATAAAAATATTAAGTATATTAAAATAAATTATAAAAAATATTATTAAATATCTAATAACTTGAACCTTGACTTGTTTTTTTTTCACTATTTTACACAGACTTTGCAGTTAGAAATAAGACTTCAAAGGAGAACCTTACAACTAAAGACCTTTTTTTAAACCTTCTAAAATGACCCCAAGAATTATTTTAATCTTCTCATAAGTTATGCTAGCATTCAATCTCCTTACATGTACTATAATTTATTGGTTATATAATTGAAATGAATTCATTTATATTGTATTATGATGATATAATAATATTATAACATTGGGTCATTGTGTATGTATAGTATTATAAGATTTAATTTTTTTTAAATTGAAGACTTTAATATGTAATGAGATAATACTATTTAATAAATTTATTATTTGAATTTAGACTTCTTTTATAAGAACTGAGAAATTTAATTTATTAGGCAATATCATTTAACAAATATAATTTATATTATTATAATTTTATTTTTTAATTATAGAATAACTAAGTCTCCACATTTAATTGGAAAAAAATTTGATAAAACCATATAAAATAAAACATCACCCAACCTTCTTCTTATTGAATTTAAAAGTATTAGATAATTTATTCACATCAAAAAATAATTTAACTTTTTACAACATAAGATATATATCAATTTTTTTTAATGAATTTACACAGGTTTTTATGAGGTGTCCTCGTCCTTTCATAGGTGTGAACCTTGAGAGAAGAGAGGCCAAAGCATTTACCACTCCTTGAGATATATATCATTAATAATAAGTAATATTTTCATTTTTTTTGCAATGTATTTTTTTATTAATGAAGTAATTAAAGACATAGTCATGAAAGGATCATACACTTAAAAATAAAATATATATTTTTGTATATTTTTCATGATTTTTTTAAATATTTAAGTTTATTATAATTTGAAGATATAATATTAAAGCACACTAATTTATGAAAGTTGTGATCTATTTGAATTTTATTTGTATCAAATAAAATTACCAAAAAATTAATAAAATTTACATATTTTATCATATGTAAAGCTCTTTCAAACGTAGTAGTATATTACACATTGATATCATATTACAAAGTTCATACACTAGGTTTATAGATATCTTACTATCAAGCACAAAACACATGGGGTATTAATGATAATATGGTCTTATATGGCTCAAATTCAACTTTTTGACTTTTATATATAGTATTACAACAAACCATATTCTCTCAAGATTTAACTAATCATTTTTAAGTTGAAAGAAGTGGCAAAATAAATTGTGGTATCCTAAGTCCATACTATAACTATAATTGAGATTAAACTTTATAATATATAGGGTTATAATTTTGTGTACCTATAACATCATTTTTTTGGTTACATAGGAGAGTTAGTCACGACTCACAACCACACTATTTTTAATAATTGACAAGCACAAGGTCCAAACCACAGGAGTTTCTCCCACTAAATCTATTTCACCTTGTTATTGTTGATCTGGCATGAAGGGGACCATCGGTCGCTTGGGATTTGTATTATCATCGTTGATCTAGCGTGTACTTAGAGAATTCAAATAAGACTACTACCTTTGCAAATAGGTTGCCCCTGAGGTTTGAACCTAGATGTCTTCTTGGTAAGTAAAAGGGTTTATGGTGAACCAATGTGATTTAAATCAAAGTTTCATGGATCCACACCGTACGGATCATGTTACTTAATTGGTCGTCTCATACCAACTCAGCTACGCACTCACCCTTAGTACCTATAACATCATACTAATATATTGGGTTATGTATCATTAGCTTGTGGAAAATATTATTGTAGGTTATTTGTTTTAGAGTAGGTAATATATAAAAATAGAACTCATAGTTTGGAATTATGAATTGGTGAGATATCAAATGATATGTTTAAATTTGACTCTTATGTCAAGAAATATTTTGAAATGATTCCTTTTATAAGAAAAGACTTGAAGACTATGTCTTATCTTAAATGTATTTCTTGAGTATTTTCTTTGGACAGATCTTTTGTATGGTTATTTCCATTATTTCCTTTGGATGAGACAAAGGAATATATAAGGTTTTAGTATATCAACATACACACTATAAATGGAAATAATTATAAAGGAGTGACATGGATAATTGGAGGAATAAAAACCATGCACATGCATGAAATAAAGAAGAAATTATTTGATGAGGCCGGGAATTGCCTCATCCATGAACACTTTTTGATACATTATAACTATTTGACTTACCCTTTTTACTATGATTTTATGTTAATTATGGGAAAAATGCATTATATAATGATGTTTGCATATTCTGAAATGACAAAGTGCATATACTCTGTTTTACTATTTTTTACTGCAATTTCACCTGTTTTTTAGTTAATTAATCAGTAGTATTATAGCAATTCAGACCTTGTTGAATATCTGGTGCTTAGTAATATTGTGTTCCTCTGTTTAAACTAATTCAAATGGAAAAAGGTGCCAAGAACTTGTCCACTGTAGCTGACTGTGCAGGAAAACAGGTTGTAACTGTGATAGTTCCAGCCAGCTGTACATATACAGCAGGGCTTGGAATCAGTCACTCCAGCACGTGCCACCAATGCAGAAGGGTGTACAAGATAAGGGAAAAGTCAACAAGTTACTCCCTATGCATTTGGAGCACAGATCAGCAACGAATGGTCACCTGCCTGTTATTCCGAAGCAGTGCAGGAATAAGCGGCGTAGGAATAGGGAATAGCGCAGGAACAACAGAAAATGGTCAAAATGCACCAAAAACATGGAAATCATGATTGGAAATTGACCAAGCAGTTAGTCCACCCTATTTGGACTCCGTTCCTTCACCATAGGCGGACCAGCTGGGATAAAGGGATAAAGGTTGACAAATTATAACCCTGCATTCCAGGAAACTATTTTGTAAACAGTTGGAAATCCCTAAAACTCAGCAAACAGATGTATCAACTTTGTCTTATAAATAAAGCTCCCAGCACGGTTGAGCATAATAGATAATAGATAATAGATATAATTAGAGATAGTCATTAGCAGAAGTGGGTAGAAGAAAAAGACTTTGTAGCATTACAGTAAATTGTAGATTTTTCCTGCATTACTATAATGCAGTTGCAGATGGAATAAAAGGTGCATTTTTTAGATTTTATTAGCATTTGATGGTTTATAGTGCACATTTAATTTACTTGATATAATTTTTCACCCTCTTCTGGTTCTGGAAGCAAGGGCCCACTTACAGGATCAGAGGAAGGGCAGCTTAGTGACAGGAAAATCTTGTTGATTTCTTGCTGCAGCAGAACAACAGAACTCTGTCAACAATTATTTGCAGCATTAAGTTTCATTTCAGAATTGCACCATTGCATCTAGAATAGGTTCAATCATGTGTTAGAATAGTATTTAGCATTTGACCTGTAATAGCATCATTTCCAGCATTTTCTGCAATTTCCAGAATTACATCATTTTCAGCATTTTTCTGCAATTTCCAGAATTATGTTTTACTGCAATAAACATTAATTTGGTTCCACTTATGTTCAGATCATTGTGAGTTTTATCATTGGTTAATTTTTGCAAGTGTGTGTGTGAATTTCCATTCTGCAGTTTACTTTTCTGCAATTTGCTTTGTGGTCAATTTAGCAGCATTTTATTTCTTGTCAATTTCAGATTTTGCAGTTTCATTTTCCTGCAGTTTAAATTCAGTTTCAGCTTCTGCAATTTGATTTCCTTTGTTAGACATTAGGAAGATACACCAAACCCCCCAAAACACTAACTGATCCATCAATAAAAACCTGTTCTTGGATAAACTGAACTTGCAACTGTGACACCTCCTATCGTATACAACCTTTGGACACCGCCCTGGACTGACATATAATTACTAAATGATGAATGATCAACGACCCTCATCATTTTTGGCATCGTTGTCGGGGAACAAACGGTGTTGTTAGGAAAAGTGAAACAGGTCAAGAATTGTGTTACAATTTTTGAAATACTGCATTTCAGTTTATTTAGTGAATAGGCATGAATGCATAGGCCAAGAGACGAAAGAGGGAGGTTTATCAGAACTAGTTCTGAACCACCAAGGCGTTCTTCATGATCAGATGAAGAATTTCTAGAGCAAGAAATACCTTCTTCACCAACTGAAGCTTTGGAAAGATTAGAACAAGAGCTTTTTGCAGCACTTTCTGCTAAACATTCCCTTAAGCCTGAACCATCCACATCAAACTCAAGAAAGAAAACAACTATGGCAGCAGCACCACCACCACTAGGTGGGTATGCTGATGATCCTCCTAGGACTTTTGAATACCCCATACGGTTGGATCCAGCTCTAGATGCTCCCATGAAAACTATTTCTCCATCCATATTGCCAATTTTTAGGGGAACTATTTTAGAAGATCCTGATCAATTTTTGTTTGAATTCAAAGTGTTATGTCAGACTTATGACTACATAAATGATAATCAAAAATTGAAATTGTTTCCTTCCACGCTTAAGGATGCTGCTCTCCGATGGTTTATGAGTAATCTTGAACCTAATTCAATCCATACTTGGGATGACATGGAGACTGCATTCTTACATAAATATCAAGATTATTGTAGAGTACGAAATAGGAAAGATGAGTTGTTTCGGATCAAGCAAGAAGAAGATGAGAGTTTAGAGGATTATCTTGATCGCTTTGCCTTTGTCCAAAAGAGATGTGGTCCTGTAGAACCTGATTTCTTAAAGCCTATCTTCTTAAGAGGATTGCAGGATGAATCTAGGGAAGTGTTAGATTTAATGGGAAAAGGAGACATAGATCAACTTGACCTTGAAGATATTGTGGAGTTATGTAGAAATTATTCCCGCACTCACCAACGAAGAAAGAAACGAAATTCTGGCAATAATGACATAAAGGAGTTGATGGAGGAAATGGCTAATTTAAAAACTGATATCCTTGTTCAACTTAATTCTGCATTAGGTGAGAGAAACACAAAACCCAATTCTACACCACCTTTGGCAATTTATTGCCCGAGATGCAGGAATAAGCATGCTTTGCAGGATTGCCCTTTAAACAAAACTTCTATTTGTGGAATTTGTTCCAAGGAACATTCAACAGATAGATGTCCTTTGTTGCCTCATCTAAAATCTATTTTAGGCACCCAAACAGAAGAACTTAATGCTATTGGTCAGAGATCTGGTGGTGGCTATACACAATATCCCAATGCTCCTCGGTTTCCAAATTGGGGACAACCTCCTTGGAATATGAATATGCCATGGGGACATGCAGAAGTCTCTGCACAACCTTGGAACCAACCTTGGACAGCTCCTCCAGATTGGTCACATTCTGGGTGGATGAACCCACCTTGGCATACAATTCATCCACAATGGACACAACAAGGACAAATATGGGGACAACAATATCCACCATATCAAGGACAACAAAGGTATCAAGGGCAAGCTCAAAACTTGTTGCCTGCTCCTAATCCAAATTTTTAGGGAAGAACACAACATCAACAAACACAACCAGTGAAACAACCTCCACTCCCAGCTCAGCCTGTGACTAACCCAAATAATACCAGACAAACAACCCCTATTTATGAGGCTGAGTCTGAAGACTCTGCTGTAGTTCATGTACTTGACTGTAGTAACATCCAAGTACGTTCAAGGAAGGTTTTACCTGAACCTGTTCCACCCACCATTGAAGAAATTAGTGAGAAACAAGAACCTCCAAATCAGGAGAAAGTGCAACAAAAACAAAAAGAAGAAGTAACAAAAAAAATGCAGGAATCTTCTCCAGTAGCATTACCATACCCTGAAAGGTTTGATCATATTGATACTACCCCTGAATCAGAATTAGTGACAGAACTTAAAAAGATGTCAATTTCTCTCCCTTTGTTGCAAGCAATAAGGGATGTGCCTTTAATCAAAAAGACTATTCAGGAGTTATGTATCAAGAAACCTGGTAAAAAGAAGGCCTTTCCTAAAACTATTCAGGTAGAAGGAAAATTAGCTGATTTATTGTCCGGGAAACTAGTTCCTCCCAAATATAGTGACCCAGGTAGTCCAATAGTTACAATTACTATTGGATTAATGCAAATTCCTAATGTGCTAATTGATCTTGGAGCTGCAATTAATGTCATGACTAAGGACACAATGCAAAAACTATAGCTCAAAAATCTCAGTCCTACCACCATAGTTTTGGAAATGGCAGATAGGTCAGTTGCTAAACCAGAAGGTATCCTAGAAGATATAGCCATTGAAGTCTCTTCTTGGGAATATCCTGTAGACTTCTTAGTGTTGCAGCCTAGAAATTCAGTCAATGGATACCCTATCATTCTAGGACGACCTTGGCTAGCTACTGCAATTGCTTTTATAGACTGTAGGTCAAGGGAAATGACCATTTCTAATGGTGTTGACCTGAAGAAAATTTCTTTGTATCCACCAGCTCAACCTTCAACTAAATTTTTTGGACAAATTTGGTATCCTGAATCTGATGAAGAACAAGAAACCATTGCCACTTTGGCTACAGTTGTAGTGAAGGAACATATTGAGGAAATCACTACACCAGAAAGAGAAATATTCGAGAATGAAACTGTCCTAATTGAAACATTACAATCAGAAGGACTAACTGATGATCAAATTCTTGTTCATCGGTTGTTGTGGAAAGAGGAGGAACAAAATTTAGAACCTCTGTCATCCATGCCTAGTCAGGAAAGATCATTCATACTACCACATGGATGGCATCATCATCTCCTTAACACCTTCAAATGTCCTCTGATTCCATCAGGTATCATCTCTGAGATAGATTCTAGAGTATTTCATACTCTACAACCACATCATTGTCCATTAAATGCATTAATCAGTAACTATGAAGCAGCTAGTTCTATCCATCCAGGGATCAAACAAATTGAAATACAACCAGGTAAATTTTTGAACATTAATAGCTGGCTAACTGAGGACCAAGAAACCAAATTGTTTGCAGTCTTACAGAAACATGTTCAAGCTTTTGCATGGAACTATAAGGATATGACAGGCATTCATCCTGAGGTATGTACACATAGGATATACACAGAAGATGTAAAACCAGTAAGGCAACCTCAGAGACGCTTGAATCCTGCTTTAAAGGAGATTGTGAAAGAGGAAATTGAAAAACTCTTAGATGTTGGATTCATTTATCCAATTTCAGACAGTAAGTGGGTTTCACCACTGGTCATTGTTCCAAAGAAAAATGGTAAAATGAGAGTATGTGTGGACTATAGGGAGTTAAATAAGGTCACACATAAGGATCATTTCCCATTACCATTCATAGACCAAGTATTGGATACCCTTGCTGGAAAGAAATTTTTCTATTTTCTTGATGGTTTCAGTGGGTATAACCAGATACAAGTTGCGCCAGAAGATCAAGAAAAGACTACCTTTACATGTCCTTGGGGAACCTTTGCTTACAGGGTTTTACCCTTTGGGTTATGTAATGCTCCAGCAACATTTCAGAGAGTTGTTTTAGCAATTTTTTCTGATTTAACAAATGAAAGTGTTGAAATTTATATGGATGATTTCACAGTATTTGGAGATAGTTTTGAATATGCATTAGAACAACTTGAAAAAGTGTTGATTCATTGTGAAACATACCACCTCTCTCTTAATCCTGAGAAATGCTTCTTAATGATGGAGGAAGGAATTGTTCTTGGACATCATATCTCTTCTTATGGAATCAAGGTTGATCCTAAGAAGGTTGAAGTCATCAAAAACCTCCCTCCTCCACAAACTCAAACTGATGTATGCAGTTTCTTAGGGCACATTGGTTTTTATCGCAGATTCATTGCTAACTTTAGTACCATAGCAAATCCTATGTTTGCCTTACTCATGAAAGATTCTAAATTTGTTTGGTCTTCTGAATGTCAAAATTCTTTTGAAGACTTAAAGGAGAAGTTAACCACTCCACCTATACTAAGAGGTCCTAATTGGGAGTTACCTTTTCATATTCAAACTGATGCTTCCAATACTGCTATTGGAGCTGTGTTAGGACAGATTGAAAATGGGGAACATTATGCTATTTATTATATCAGTAAAAACTTGACAGGAGCTGAGAAAAACTACACTACCACTGAAAAAGAATTCTTGGTTGTAATCTATGCTATTAACAAATTTCGACACTATATCACAGGGTACCAA
The DNA here is from genome assembly GCA_028583015.1 of Wollemia nobilis. Classification (NCBI taxonomy): domain Eukaryota; kingdom Viridiplantae; phylum Streptophyta; class Pinopsida; order Araucariales; family Araucariaceae; genus Wollemia; species Wollemia nobilis. Next base: position 5,565,729 of record JAQPPZ010001870.1, read on the forward strand.
GTATTCATCCATACGGATCATGCTGCAATCAAATATTTGATGAATAAACCATTGGTTAGTGCAAGAATTATTCATTGGTTGATTCTGTTGCAGGAATTTGATGTTACCATAGTGAACAAACCTGGGAAATCTAATGTAGTCATAGATTTCTTGTCAAGAATACCAAATGCAGATATAGGAGAAGTGGTGGAAGATACCTTTCCAGATGAAAAGTTGTTTGTTGTCTCTGTACAATCTCCATGGTTTGCAGACATAGCTAATTACTTAGCTACAGGGAAGATTCCTCTTCACTTTACCCCTAAACAAAAGAAATAGTTAATCAAGCAAAGCTCTTCTTTTAAATGGATAGAAGGATTACTTATTTAAATGCAGTCCTGATCATGTTTTACGTAGGTGTATCCACCAGGATGAAGTATATGATATCCTACGAGCATGCCATGATGAACCATCAAGAGGGCATTATTCAATCAAAAGCACTATTCACAAAATTTTGGGAACCGGATACTATTGGCCATCTTTGCACAAAGATGTAAAAAGGTACATTAGACATTGTGATGCCTGCCAGTGAATGGGAAAACCTACCTTTACTAATGAAATGCCATTACAACCTCAAATAGGAACAGAACCATTTGAAATATGGGGTTTAGATTTCGTAGGACCCATTAATCCTCCTTCCCAAGGCAAAGTGCATATCTTGGTATGTACTGATTATGTTACCAAATGGGTAGAAGCTCGTGCCTTTAAGCATGCTAGAGAAGAAAAAGTTGCTGATTTTCTGTATTCACAGATTTTTCTGCATTTTGGAGCCCCACAATCCATCACCACAGATCAAGGACCCCAATTTACTTCAAAAGTTATTGAAGCCTTCACTCAACTCTATCAAGTCAAACACAGAAAGTCCTCACCTTATCATCCACAAGCCAATGGCCAAGTTGAAGTGACTAATAGGGAATTAGAACGAATTTTGACCAAAACCATAGCAGTCCATAGAAGAAATTGGCTGGACAAGTTACCAGAAGCTATTTGGGCTTATAATACCACTTGGAAATCTACCACTGGATTTACGCCATATGAATTAGTTTATGGAAAAAAACCTCTTTTGCCTATTGAGTTTGAATTACTAACTCTTCGAACTGCTTTGGAAGTAGGTATTGATCTATCACAGGCACAAGAAGATCGTATTCTGCAACTTGATGCATTGGATGAACTACGCATGGATGCACTACATCAGACAGAGATAATCCAAGCACAACGAAAGATGTGGCATGATAGTCACATAAAGCAGCAAAAATTTTAGCAAGGTGACTGGGCCTTGTTGTTTGATTCACAATACAAGGATTTCCCTAGAAAGTTGCAGACCAGATGGCTTGGACCATACCAAATTGAGGAAGTGTTTGACAATGGAGTTGTTCGCCTTACACCTATTGATGACTCACGATGCAAGTTGTTGGTGAATGGACATCGTCTTCGTATGTACCACAAACCATACAACAAGGAAGAATTTCTCAAGCAAGTGGAAAATTTGGATGTACACATTTGGGAAGAAAACACTTCTTCCATACCGAATTCAGCAGATTGACACAATATTATAAAAAAAAAAAAATAAAAAAAAAAATAATAATTCAGGAAGTGAAAACCTCTTTGAGGCGCTCCTGAGTTGGGTTTACATGAAAACCGGTGTTCCGACATGTTTACCTAGTTGGTTTCACTATCATTGTTCGGTCTTGTCTCATGACCATTGTTTCATCTATTTTCAGATTGCACCTACCTTAGTTCAAAGATTGATTAGTTGGAAATCTCAGCAGGAGCACCCCGAAATGTAGATAAAATGGTTATAACAGGTATGTGTCTTTTTCATTTTCTGAATAATGTAAATCATTAGTATATAGTGTATATATCCTTGATTAGTATAAAAGCATATAAAAAGGGGAATAAAAAATGGAAAGTTCTTGTCAGTGTTTCAAAAATGCCTCTGCCTAGTTCTGCTCTAGAATGAAAAAACAAAAGTGCGTTGGAATCAAAAAGGGAAGCGCAGGAATAAACTATTTATATTCCAAAGCGCAGGAATGATCCATCAAGCGCAGGAATAAACTGTTTATATTCCAGAGCGCAGGAATGATTCACCAAGCGCAGGAATAAGTTGTTTATGCTTTAGGCGCAGGAACGAGCTATGCATAAATGCTAGAATAACTTATTAAGCGCAGGAATAAATCACTAAGCGCAGGAATGAAGTTTTGTTCAATAAAGTCTATGACACGTGGCCTGCAGTGATTTAATTGGGTTTGAAAAAGGACAAGTCAAGATAGCATGTGATAGCTGGCACCCATAACAAGAATGAGCAAAATTTAGGATTGACAACTTCACGTACGCTGCCACGTCACCTGCCCTGATTACTCTGCAAGTTTCGAAGCAGTTCCTGCGTTGCTATAATTATTCCTGCTAAGATGATTAAAACCCTAAAATTAGATGCAAGCTCGTACTGTCCACCAATTTATAGATACTACAGAATAGAAGGCAGAAAACTACACCATGGGGGGAAAGAAAATCAGAGCCGAACCTAAAAATATTAGCTACCTGGAAAGTGATCCTGCATCTCTACAAATATTTATTGATGGAGGATTTCTGCCATTCCTACAAAAATTTGATGGCTATTTCGAGGGCTTGGTGGCAGAGTTCGCACGCACCTTCCGCAACAATCGAGTGCACATTAACGGGATGACCATCCAGGTAACTCCCAAAATACTTAGCCAAATCACTGAATTACCCCTTCAGGGTGTGCAGATTGTGAAAACTGGGAGAAATATTTTAGTTGACCTAGTTAATCAGTTTAAGGAAGAAGGGGATGGACAAATTGAATTCTTGATGCATAGGAATGTTTGTAAGGGGGTAAAAAGACCTAGTTTACCATCCCCTTGGGACGAAGTGGCAATGTGGGTTATGAGATACATCACTTGTGATGGCCAATTTCCTGTTGTATCTGGCCCACACCTTCGTATTCTCAACCATCTGTGCCATGGATCAGTAAAACCAGAATATAGGGTCAATATTCCCTTATATCTTTATCAAGAGCTAAAGGCTATGGCCCTAAAATACCAAGCAGGGAAGGGAAGCCCTAAACACCATGGGCTCATCAAACTCATTTGCAAGTATCACTTTAGGGGAAACCCTAGGAATTTTGACCGCTTCTTCTCTCCTTGGGCAGAAACAAATGATTCTAACTCTGCACTAGAGGAAGAGGAAACAGAGGAAGAATCTGAAGAAAACCCTAATCCAGAGCCCTCTGAGATCAGAATTTCTCCTTCTCCAGACGGTCCCCCATCTTCACGAACTAGAAAATAGCAAGCATCCACATCTGGTTCCCAGTTAAAAAGAAAAAGGGTAACATTTGCAGAAACTGTACAACCCAACAGAGAAATTGGGAGTTCAAGTGAACATGCATCTGCTCCAGAATCAATAGAAGAACCTGTATCTGCTCCTGAATCAATAGCAACATCTGCAGTTGCTCCAGAACATCCAAAAACTACACCTGCTAAGAAATATCTAGGTTCTACAGGGTTAAGAAGGTCTGCTAGACTTCAAAAAATTAAAACCCTACCAGAAACACCAATAAATATCATGGACCCAATCTGTCTATCAAGTGAAGGAGAAGTTAGAATAGAAGATGCACAGGAAAAGGACATTGAAATAGAAATGACAGACATAGGGATACAACCAATGGAACTGGATACAACTATGGAAGAAACTCCAATAAGCCCTATACGTCCACTAGTTGATTATACTGACTCTGATCCTGAGGAGCAGTTGAATTCTGATTCTGAACCAGCTGAGGTTGATGTGCATATTCCAGTGCATGCTGAGTCTAAGAAATATTTTGAGTCTAAGTCTAAAGAAGAAATTGATATCCACACTCAATTGCATGCTGCAAAGAGTGTTATTAAAACCCAGACCCATTGGATTGAACAAGCTGAAGAAACCATAAAACACAAAGATCAACAAATTTCTCTACTTCAACAGCAAATTCAAGATCTACAGAACAAATTGTCTCAACTAGAACATCAATCTATAGAGTTAGCAGAGGCATCACCTGATGAATGGGCACAGATCCTCTTGGATTTAGCTGAACAATCAGAAGCTAACATAGCACCTACACAAAGATCACCTGTCAGAGAGGAAGCAAGAATATCAATATTTGAGGATGTGATTCAACATGAGAGTCCATCAGAAATTCTGATGAAAAATGACACTGCCCTTCAACAGGAAACACAAACACTTTCTATGGAGGAACAAGAGGTTGCAGCTCAAGACCAGGTATCCACACTCTCTCCTCTTACTAATCCAATTAGTACAGTTACAATAGAACAAGGAACACAAACAGATTTTCCAGATGTAACACCAACTGTGGAAGTTGGTGTACAAGTAAATATAGTGGCACAAATGCAACCCATTGTAAGGCCCCCAGACATAGTGTCTTTAACTAGGTACAATGAAGACCTAGCATATTGGATGACTCAGTGTCATCAGTTAGAGGGAAAGGTTGCCACTTTGAACTCTGAAACAGCCAAATTAGAAGAGAAGGAAACATAAATTAATAGGTTAAAAGCACAGGTGCAGGATGTATGCCAGATTGTAGAATATGCAATACAGTGCAGAAGACCACCTAGGTTTTATAGCCTCCTACTCAAGGAGAAATACCTTCGCTGGCAAATCATGAGACTTGCTTCTGAGCTGCCTCATCAGTTGAAAACTCCTGAAGAATTCGTAGAGACATTTATGCAGAGTCCAGCAGAGCAACAAAACCTGTTATGTGAGTTATTTTTGCATAATTTCTTTTTGCCAACAGAAAGTATGTTTCTGCCTCATATTTATACAGGTGACTTACAGCTGAGAGCCTTCATGTCCACTCTGCAAAATCATATCTATTGGGACACAGAAAAGAAATTAACTAAAGAATTGGAATCACAAGTTGTTTTACTTATCAGACCTGCTCCCCTGAATCACAAGGATTGTACAAATGTTCATTATACCTTCATGCGGGATATCAGAATGAAACAACTCTATCTAGGGAACCTTCACAGATGTATAACTCAGTTTCAGACTTTTTGTGCAGACTTCTTTGATGATGCTTTGGCAGCCTGTAAAAATAGATGGGGTGAGTTATCTATCTCTCTACAGAAAAGGGAGCCAATTTCTCCCACTAATTTGTTGTGGTCAAGGAGAAGGGCAGAAGGCATTGTCCAAATTATCTCAGAAATCAAGGAGCTTTGGATAGGTCTGAGATACAGGATGCCCATAATTATCACTCCTGTCCCCTACTTCTTTGATACTGACCCACAACTTGATATGCACTTCCAACAGTGGTTTCAGTCCATCAAAGCAATCAACGGATTCTATAAAATTGGTGGTGCATTACTCAAATTTCATGAAAGATATCTAGACCTGGATCTGTGTGCCACTGTAGCTGTACAAAATGCATGAGGGCATGCATTACCATAAGTTGGGGGGAAATGATGAGGCCAGGAATTGCCTCATCCATGAACACTTTTTGATACATTATAACTATTTGACTCACCCTTTTTACTATGATTTTATGTTAATTATGGGAAAAATACATTATATAATGATGTTTGCATATTCTGAAATGACAAAGTGCATATACTCTGTTTTACTATTTTTTACTACAATTTCACCTATTTTTTAGTTAATTAATCAGTAGTATTATAGCAATTCAGACCTTGTTGAATATCTGATGCTTAGTAATATTGTGTTCCTCTATTTAAACTAATTCAAATGGAAAAAGGTGCCAAGAACTTGTCCACTGTAGCTGACTGTGCAGGAAAACAGGCTGTAACTATGACAGTTCCAGCCAGCTGTACATATACAACAGGGCTTGGAATCAGTCACTCCAGCACGTGCCACCAATGCAGAAGGGTGTACAAGATAAGGGAAAAGTCAACAAGTTACTCCCTATGCATTTGGAGCACAGATCAGCAATGAATGGTCACCTGCCTGTTATTTCGGAGCAGTGCAGGAATAAGCGATGCAGGAATAGGGAATAGCGCAGGAACAACAAAAAATGGTCAAAATGCACCAAAAACATGGAAATCATGATTGGAAATTGACCAAGCAGTTAGTCCACCCTATTTGGACTCCGTTCCTTCACCATAGGCGGACCAGCTGGGATAAAGGGATAAAGGTTGACAAATTATAACCCTGCATTCCAGGAAACTATTTTGTAAATAGTTGGAAATCCCTAAAACTCAGCAAATAGATGTATCAAATTTGTCTTATAAATAAATCTCCCAGCACGGTTGAGCATAATAGATAATAATAGATATAATTAGAGATAGTCATTAGCAGAAGTGAGTAGAAGAAAAAGACTTTGTAGCATTACAGTAAATTGCAGATTTTTCCTGCATTACTGTAATGCAATTGCAGATGGAATAAAAGGTGCATTTTTTAGATTTTATTAGCATTTGATGATTTATAGTGCACATTTAATTTACTTGGTATAATTTTTCACCCTCTTCTGGTTCTGCAAGCAAGGGCCCACTTACAGGATCAGAGGAAGGGCAGCTTAGTGACAGGAAAATCTTGTTGATTTCTTGCTGCAGCAGAACAGCAGAACTTTGTCAACAATTATTTGTAGCATTAAGTTTCATTTCAGAATTGCACCATTGCATCTAGAATAGGTTCAATCATGTGTTAGAATAGTATTTAGCATTTGACCTGTAATAGCATCATTTCCAACATTTTTTGCAATTTCTAGAATTACATCATTTTCAACATTTTTTTGCAATTTCCAGAATTATGTTTTACTGCAATAAACATTAATTTGGTTCCACTTATGTTCAGATCATTGTGAGTTTTATCATTGGTTAATTTTTGCAAGTGTGTGTGTGAATTTCCATTCTACAGTTTACTTTTCTGCAATTTGCTTTGTGGTCAATTTAGCAGCATTTTATTTCTTGTCAATTTCAGATTTTGTAGTTTCATTTTCCTGTAGTTTAAATTCAGTTTCAGTTTCTGCAATTTGATTTCCTTTGTTAGACATTAGGAAGATACACCAAACCCCCCAAAACACTAACTGATCCATCAATAAAAACCTGTTCTTGGATAAACTGAACCTGCAACTGTGACACCTCCTATCGTATACAGCCTTTGGACACCGCCCTGGACTGACATATAATTACTAAATGATGAATGATCAACGACCCTCATCATTATTATCAACCTATGTCGGACCATAGTGCTACCTATGGACATGTACAAAACCAAAGGAATAATAACTATGGTTATATATGCATCTAAAGAAACAACTACAAAAATACATATAAATAAAGGAGAAACAATTATGGATCATTGTAAATAAAGACCATCATCTATCAAGAAATCATAGGGATAGATGAGCATGCTTGGTACTAGTCATCCAAAATGATTAAAATTTTATATTATTTTTTATCATGCTTAAATGAAGCTTTTCTAAGAGGGGGATAGTAATTATTAGTTATTAAAGACTAAAATTATGAATCGATAGAGCTATAGGGAAAATTTGATGAAAAGCAAACAATATTTCATGAACCATATCTTTGCATAGAGTTGTTTGATTCAGATGATTCTTGTGTCATTTTGTGTGGATTTTGAAAATATTTGAAATGAGTGGTAATTTGAAAGAATCCAAGTAGTATTAAGGAAGATATGACCATGTGAAGACAACCATCACAAACCAGGGAAGCATTAGGGCAAATTTTTTAAAAACATCTTATCTTTTAGGAGCCTTATCTTTGTTAACATCTTTTAGATAATGTGATAGCGATACTCCTACATCTTAAACATTGATTCTCCTCGAGATGACAGGTAGCAGGAATAGATGATCGATATATAGGAATAGATGTCCAGTAGTAGGAATATATGACCGATAGTAAGAATAGATAATTGATGACTAAAAGCAAGAATAGATTCACCACATTTATATATTTTTTGATGGAAAAAAATGTAATTCACCATTTCTACTACATGAGTTTGGATCCTATTCGCTTGGGTTTCAAAATTAATTTACCCCATTTTTATAAATATATTTTGGGGTTGACCCCTTCTGCATAACATTGCTCCTTTCTGATTTGAGCACACTATCCTCTATACCTCTTATCATCAGAAGCACAAAATTTTTGCTCATATTCACCAGGTATTTGGCTTGTTGTGATGTCACAAGTTGGATTTTTTTTCCATCTTGCTAGAATTTACTAGGAACTTACCACCATATTTTCTTAGTTCTCATTGATTCAACCTCCTTTGTAATAATCCATCCCTTTCCCATATGTATGGGATGCCAAAGATGACCTAACAAATTTCTAAGGGTACTACATCACAAGTGATTGTATCCTTGAATTTATTATTGATAGAAAACCCAAAAGTACATTACTTTTTTACCTGGAGCTCCACATATTTTTGCATCCAACCCAATGGATATGGTTGTGGATGATATATAGCTTTCAACCCCAACTACTTCACTAGATCATCAAAAATTAGATTTCTTTGTGATCCCATGTCAAACAATGTTGTAACTTTTATTTTCTACACTTGGACATACACCCAAAACAACTCCTCCTTGGCTTCAATAGTTTGCTCCCTCTTCTTAGAGGGTTTCTATTGCCTTGAGGGTTAGGATTTTATGACACATACAAATTTACCTTCTTCATCCCCTTCATTATAGTTGTCCTCTTGGTGTTCCTCCTTGCATGCACTTGTTGTCTTCTTCTTAATCTTGTTCCACCATTTGGGCCTCTTCTCTAGATGCAACTTCCAACAATGTTTACTTGAATGGGTGTTGATGTTGGACTCCTTGAAATGCTCTTCACTTTGTTGTGATTTGGTTGTTGTTGTTCCATATTTCTTCTTACCCTTATTGTTGGAACCCTTGAACTTTTCTACAACGTTTGAGGACTTTGAATGGTTTAGGGTTTACTTTTCCTTCATAGGTTTACGACTCTTCATCTCCAAGTAAGTGGCTTTGATGCATTCTTAATCGATGCTCTTGACATCAAATAATGCCAATTCTATATTTGATCTAAAATTGCAAACCACTCTTGTACTTATTGAATATTTTGGGGTCTTGCATATTTATGCCCAACAACACTACTTGTTTCATGAATTCAGCGATGTATTCTTGAACATTCTACCCCTAGTTTTGTCACAAAAATTGCCATTTCTTCTCAAGCCTTTCTTGATACCCTATGGGATAAAATTGGGTTCTAAGGAATTTGGAAAATTTTACCCATATCTAAACTGGTGGCTACTGGTTTCTTACCAATCCAACAATATATGTAGGCAACAAATCCACCTCCTAGAAGAAGAAGAAGTGATAAATGGATTTGCCCAAGTTTGACAATTTTAGAAAGTTTTGTAAACCGTACAGGTAGGAGTAAATCATACAGTCAGGATGGAAAATTGTACAAGGTAAAGTTAAATCGTACAAGGCACAATGAAATGAAAAGAAATGCATGGAAAATGTAATTTTAAGTTGTAATTGTGCATGTATTTGATTATTAAGGTGTTAGACTTAGTAAAAGTCTTAATTAATGCATTTTGTTATGCATGGGAAATTGTAAATAACTAATTGCCTCAGGAACCACTTTGGAACGGCTTGGGCAATGTTATATAAGGTCCTATTTTCAATTTTGATAGTCTCGTTACATTCTGGTTATGATATGCTGATATATTATGGTTAGTCTGAGAATACTATGAGTTTTGGCTATGGAGTGTTATATTTATCTCTAATTGTGATTGACATTATTGAATAATAATACATTTGAGCACATTTTATGGTTTCTCTCATGTATTGTATGATCCTGGAATGGTTGAATAGCAATTACCAGTTTATCTCTGTTGCATGTACTTCTTTGTGATGGTTTTGGCTATTTTCATGTATTGCTATGGAGAATGGAATTAAACCAGCATTGGTGTAGCTTTGTGGAATGATCTGTGATGATGGTAATATCAAGGAAGATGTTTTGAACATTGTTGTATGATTTTTGGGTGTCTCCATTGGATATAGAACTCACTCAAGCCCCGTTGATATGTTTTGCATGTTACTAGATTAGGATTAATTGACATATTAAACCCTTACAAAAGTTATATAAGAGAGATTGGTCTAGTAGAATATCCAATTTAGCACTTGGTTGTATCCTTGTTTCATACAAATTATACACTAAATTTTGTATAAATCGTACAAATAACAATTACCCAATTTGGCAGTTTATAGATTGAAGGGAATTTATCCAATTTGGCATTTTTGGGAAATCGACTTGTTTAGTTACAAAATTGTGTATGGTAGCTTGAAAAACCAAATTTGAAGGATTTTCTAAGTGTGAAATAGTACAAGCTCTATCACTATATGATTTGAGATCGTACAGTGGTAGGTTTTAGTGTCCGTATAAGTTGTTTAGTTATTGCACATTGTTAGTTGTAAAGATTGTACGGTTGTATGATCTGGTCCATCGATTGTGAATAGTGAGTTGGTTATTATAAGCTTGGTAAAACCACATCCCCACTAGGAATAATGCACGCCTATGCTACATTTGGCACCATTGCCTTATCAAATCTGGCATTTTTGTTAAAACGGGTCAAATTGACAAAGTAAGAATACTACAAAATTGGAGGTGAATGATAGACACCAAGTGTGCAAAGGCATAGGAGATGGGAATTACAAGAGAAAATTCCATTCAAAAGGAGCACAAGAATTTCTTGGAGAGAGAATGCAAGTAAATCAAGCATAGTACACATGAACCAAAAATAGAGCAAGTTTGGGCATCTGAAGAAGGAGATTTTGAAACACTACTGATAGAGATAAAATACAAGGAAATAGAACCACCTAGCATAGAGGCACGAGTTGATAGAGAAGCAGTGCAATAGGAAGGAGAGTGGATGGTGACACCTGAGAAAGTGATGGAAGGGTTGCAAGGGGGTGTATAGGATGGGAGTCAGGCACCAGAGCAAAAGGGCACAAAGTCTTAGGAGGAAGGACCCCTCACATCATCAAAGGAGTTCGTGGAGTGAAGATGCATATGATTTTTATCAACAATTGGTGGAATGAAATAAGATACCTTAAGTGACGAGGATGATTCTTCAAATATGGCTAATAAGGCAGCCAAGCAGAGATGTCCACCTTTTACAGGTGAGGGTAAGGAAGACCCCACAAGACATTAGAACTTGTATAACCATTTGGAGGGCAAATGGTGTAGATCGACCAGATTATTGGATAACATTATTTCCTGCTACCTTGAGAGGATTGGCGATCGATTGGTATTTGAAAAGGAAAAATACTGCAAATTTTTAGACTTGGAATCAAGTTAAGGAGAAATTCATTAAAGAATTTCACCCTTTGAAGGATGATGGAGACATTGTTACTAAAATTTGAATGACAAAGAAAAATCTGGATGAAGACGTAAAATCATACAACCGCAGACTAAAGCAGTTAGTAGATAAGATGCAGATACCTTTGGTAGATGTATTGATAAAGCGATGGTTTACAGATGGATTACTACCAAAATTTAAGAAAAACATGAAGGCAGTACCATAAGAAACATATGAAGAAGTTGTAAAGCATGCAAAGAATTTTGAAAATGAATCAAAATAGATATATATATATATATAGGAATTTTGTCTCACCCTAAGTCTAATGATTTAGTGGAGAAGATGATACTATACAAATGATAGTGGCATCATTTCATCAGGATTTTGACAAGATCATGAAATAAAAAAAAAATAAACCTAACAAGAATGACATTTGGTGCACAAAATGTGAGACTGAAAGGCATACAAATGTAAAGTATCCACAAAATCACTATTGTCACATCTGTAATGTGATGGGATATGAGGTAATACTATATTTGTACAATGTAAGAGTACATCCACAGGTCCTAAAAATCCAGGAGCAAGAAGAGAAATAGAAGACCCTAGGAAGTGGGCAACAAGCACCAAGTGGCGGTTATAGAAATATCCGACGAGGTGGAAGCCAAACCAGGGAAATCAAAAATGAGGACAGAGTCGTTTGCAATATGACTCGAAAGAGAGGGTGATCATACAGTGTCGTAATTGCTAGGAATGGGGGTATTTCATGAAAAATTTTCCTTCACCTTAGAGATAGTAAACACCGCAAATGAGCACTACACATATGTGTAGGTGGTGTGGTTTGAGGAACCACAAGGAAGCAAATTATCCCAAGCAGGCGAGTTCAAGTAACTTGTATAATGTAAATTATTTAGACATTGAGGTTCCTCAAGTTAAGGAGGAAACCCAAGAAGTTTTAGCCATGACAAGGAATCAAGCTAAAAAATATAAGTATCCAGAGCCAACAAAGGAAAAGCAGCACTGGCAAGTAGCAAAGAAAATACTACAAGATGAAGCACAAAAAGCTAAACAAGTGAAGTTAGCTGAAGGAAAGGAACTGAAAAAACCATAAGAAGAGAAGGTGATTGTGAAGAGTTTGGCAGCACAAGTTTTAGACACCGTAGTAGAGATCAAAGTGGCAAACCTGTTGGAAGCTATTCCATAATTACATAAAGTGATGGTGGAAGAGATACAACCGCATAAGGTGATGGAAGTGCAGAATCAATCAATTTAGGAAAAAGAATGAAAATATCAATTTATGGATCCAACTATATTGATGATTGATGTGGGAAAGAAACTCGCATTAGTGCATATGGAGGTCCTAGGGCACAAATTAACACAAGTTATTGTTGATGGAGGATCCAACGTCAATGTGCTACCTGAAAGGACCTGGCTAGAACTAGGTGCTCCATCTCTATAGGTATTAAGCTTTCGATTATATGGTGTTGACCAGTATGGTATCGAGACAAAGGGAGTATTGACAGCACAGCAAGTGGTGATAGCTAACCAAGAGTTTATCTTGGATTTCATTATGATTACTATGCAGAAGTCTGCATACAACTTTCTCTTGGGGAGAGGATGGCTACGAGTAGCCAAAGTTAATCATAAATAAGGGAATAATTAGATCACTTTCAAGAAGGGATAGCATAAATATATGATTAATTTGGCTAATCAAAAGGTCAATGAGGATGTAGCTACAACCGATGAATCAAAAAATTCCTTAGGAGATGAAGAATATGAACCAGATGGAGAAGGAATGTTTTACCTAGATGAATGTACTGAAGACAAAGATAAATATGATAGCAGACTTCATCATTGGCAAATGGAGGAGTATAAAAAATTTTAGCCCAACTGCCTCTGCATTGACTCAGAGGAGATCAGGTAAAAACAAGATGAACCAAAAGTCAACCAAGAACCTAAGATGGAGGTGAAAGAGAAATGGACATTTCCAAAAAGTTTTGCAAAGTATACAGTAGGAGATATGAAAATTGATACAAGACCGACACACCCAATGAACATAGATAAATTAGCAAGTGAACCAGAGAATATCAAATATGAAGGACCTTAGATAGTGGACATCAATCTAGGAACAGAGGAAGAACCTAGGATGATTCACTATGGCGATGATTGGAACCCTATACTGAAAGCGACAACTTTTAAGATATTCTTGGAATATAAGGATGTCTTTACATGGATATACAAGGACTTGAAGGGAGTACCACCTAAGTTATGTGTCCACAAGATTACACTAATATCTGGAGCACAAATCGTAAGGAGGAGACCGTATAGAATGAACCCAAAGTATGTTGCATTAGTGAATGCAGAGATAGAGAAGATGTTGGAGGAAGGAATCATTTTCAGGATGACAACCAGTGAATGGATATCACCTATAATGATCACCTTGAATAAGGAAGTGGAAAATATTAGAATATGTGTGGACTTTAGAAGTCTAAATGTAGTAACTATTAAATATCCCTTCCTTATTCCCTTCACAGATTCTATCCTAGAAGAAGTTGCAGGACACAAGATCTATTCATTTTTGGATGGGTTTTCAGGTTACAATTATATAAGTATAGCAAAGGAGGATAAGCTAAAAACCACATTTATTTTGGAGAATTGCATCTATGCGTACAATCGAATGCCATTCAGGCTCTGTAATGCCTCAACTACATTTCAGCGCATCATACTTTATATATTTTATCAATTGTCAACGGGGAACTTCAAATCAGTTTTGGATAATTGGTCTATTTATGGGAAGATCAAGGAGCATCTTCCTACCCTTAGTGAATGCATGAGCAAGTGTATAAATGCACAAATATCATTAAATCCTAAGAAATGCTACCTGATGGTACCATATGGAAAATTGTTAGGACACATAGTGTGTAGTAAAGGATTAACATAGACCCTGATAATATCAGTATGATATCGCACAAGGAAGAACCATACGATGTGAGTTTACTTAAAACCTTCTTGGGATCGATGGTATATTATCAAAGGTTTATCAGGAACTATGCACATGTATCATATCCATTGGATACTTTGACAAAGAAGAATGTTTCTTTCAGATGGACAGAGGAGCACCAAGGAGTCTTTGAGGAGATGAGGGCTAAGCTTGTGAGTAGCCCAATTTTGGTGTTCTCAAACTAGGATAAGGAATTTCATATCCATATTGATGCTTGAAATTTTGCAATCGGATGTGCCTTGGCACAAGAAGTACATTTCAGGCTGGATTAGCCTATTTTCTTTTCTAGTTTCCTATTGTCAAGGCCGGAGAGAAATTACAGTACAATAGAAAGGGAATATTTAGGAGTGGTATATGCAGTCCAAAATTTTAGACATTACCTATTGGCGAATCCCTTTGCTTTCTATTTAGATCACCAAGCCCTGGTGTACTTGATAAACAAACCAGTGATAAAAGGATGGGTCAGTAGATGGCTCGTCACCCTACAAGACTTTGTATTTCGAGCAGTAGTGAGACCTGGTAAGAAGCATGTTATTACAGACCAGTTGTCTTGGATACGATTAGGAGAGCCTATAGGAACAGGATTTCTAGATGAATTACCTAATGTACAATTATTTTCCATTAATGTTGTCCTTTCATGGTACAAGTTTATTGGCCAGTATATTTCTATGGGAGAGTTGCCACAGGAAATGATGGCAACCGAGAAAAATAAAGTGATCATGAAGTTAGCTACCTTCCAATTGATAGCAGGATTGATGTATAATATAGGAAGCGATGGTATCTTACGAAGATGTGTGATGGAAGAAGCAACATTGAAAGAAGCTCATGAAGGCTTAGTAGGAGGGCACATGGGACCAGATGTGATAGCTAGGAAAATATTACTAGCAGGACTATGGTGGCCCACACTATATAATGATGCAAAAGAGTATGTGAAAGCATGCGATACTTGTCAAAGGGTAGGAAATCCAGTAAAGAAGGACTTTATACCATTGCATCCATCACAACCCCATGAACTATTAGAAAGGTGGGGATTGGACTTCATCAAACCATTGAATACATATCATAGATGGAAGTGTAGATACATTGTAGTAGCAACGAAATACTTGACAACATGTTGAAGCAAGAGCATTACTTGATAACTCAATAAAAAGTACAGTGAGATTCTTGTACGAGCAGGTAATCACAAGATTTGGTATTCTGCTACAGATAACGAGTGAACGAGGAGTACAATTTATCAATGTAGTCATCAAAATGCTGATGATAGAGTTTAGGATTTTGCACTTATTTTCTAGTCTATACTATCCCAGAGCAAATGGGCATGCGGAAGCAACAAACAAAGTCCTAGTATCTACTCTGTATAAAACCTATGGAATAGAAGGAGTCGATTGGGATGAAAGGCTACCATCTATTTTGTGGGTATATAGAACAACCTTTAAACCAACAACAGAGCATACACCTTTCTAGTTGATGTATGGACAGGAGGTAGTGGTGCCAGTTGAATTCTTGATACCAAGTTTGAGAGTCACGGTAGAGCATCACTTGGGTGATCAAGAAAGTTTGGAAGAGCGACTGACATCACTGATCAAGTTCGATGAAAGAAGAGTCATGGCACAATGGGCAATTGAGGTAGATCAAAAAATAAGGAAGGTGTGGCATGTCAAACACTTGAGGAAGTTAGAACTTAACCCGGGAGACTTGGTTCTAAAGTTTAATGGAAAGCAAAAAATCAAACCCGGTAAGTTGAAGACTTATGGCTTGGTCCCTATAAAGTGGTAGAAGTAATGAATAATGGAGCAGTCAAGTTGCAAAACTTGAATAGGACAGAGGTACCCAACATTGTAAATGGCTCAAAGTTGAAGCCTTATAAAGTACAGTGCTTATTCATTTCTTCAAAAGAGATCAAATAGAGAAGAGTAGAATCTCAACAGAGGACACAAGGATAGTAAGGTCCATCATAGGAGGAGCCTAACACAGGACTCGTATGCTTATTTATAGAAAGGGAGGAGACAAGACCAACCATAGAATAGCAAAATTTGGCACCTTGACCTGAAGAAAGAAGAATATTGTGGGTACACGTCAAATTTGCAGATGTGACCAAACGAGTAGAATAGTAAGATGAAGAATGGATTCCTCCAAATGAAATAGGACATCAGGAGATAATATTGTTAACCAAAAATAGGTTAAGGCAAGAAGAAGCACCCCAAGTAAATAGAAATAGGATGTATCCTCAGGTGGAGCATAGAGTGCAAGGGTACAAGTACCCTTGTAGTCAATTTGACTTCCCAAATCTAAACTAATTGATTTAATAGCAATTCCACACAATATAATCAATAAAATATTTAAATATTGCAATAGAAGAACCGAGATGAACAAGATGTGAATGTAATAAACTTGTATGAAAATCAACCACCACTTAAGGAGGGCTGGTCCTCGCCACTTGGAGGGCTCAGTCCTCTGCGTAATCGCAAATGAATGAATAATATAATCAAATAATTCAACTACTACTATATTAATAATAAATAAAACAATTCTTTGGAACATAGCCGACGCTATATTTGGTATGTAACATGTAGCATCTTCTTCAGGTAGGTCCTACCATTTGATGAGGAATTCTTTGATGTGACGATATCTCAGCATACGAGTTCTGCTTCGTAAGATTACTTCGGGTTGAATATATATACGTCCTTCTTCATCAAGTACTGGTAATTCTAACTGAGAATGTACATTTTGGTCGATCACCTTTTTGAGACAGAAAACATGAAATACTAGATGTATACGAGATGAGGGAGGAAGTTCGAGTTGATAAGCCACTTCTCCAATGTGACGCACTATTTTGTAAGGGCCATAAAATCTTGGAGCCAACTTTTGACTGGTCTTGATCTTCAATGATAACTATTTGTAGGGTTGCAAGAATAGGAACACCATATCACCTATGTTAAATTATCTCTCCGAGCAGTGTGTCTTGTTGCTGCTTCATACGATTTTGTGCTTGGACCAAGTTGTCTTTGAGAATGTTGAGCATGGATTGTTGGTGTTGGAACCAATCATCAACTTGGGCCACTTTGGAAGAACCTGGAACATAATATACTATTTTTGGTGGTTTTATTCCATACAATGCTTCAAATGGAGACATCTTAATGGAATAATGGTACGAAGTGTTGTACCACAATTCTGCCAAGGAAATCCAATGACTCCATTGATACTGTTTATCCTGAATAAAACATCTTAGATAGGTACCCAAACATTTGTTAACAATATTAGTCTGGCCATCTATTTATGGATGGTATGCAGAGGACATATTCAACTTGGTACCACTAAGACAAAATAATTCTTTTCAAAAATTACTAGTAAAGATGGGATCACGACCACTTACAATATTTTTTGGTATTCCATGCAATTTGAAAATTGAATTCATAAATACCTTAGCCACTTTGCTTTTTGAAAATGGGTGTTGTAAATCCTGGAAGTGATCATATTTGGATAAGCGATCCACTACCACAAAAATTACTATTTTGCCTTCTGATTTAGGGAGACCTTCAATAAAATCCATTGAAATATGTTCCCACTGATGATTTGGAATAGGTAATGTTGAAGCAATCCTGGTGATTTGACTGTTTCTCCCTTATGTGTTAACATACTTCGCATTGAGCCATCCATTGTTTAACTTCTTCTTTTAATCCTTTCCAATAAAAGGATTATTTTATCTGCATATAATTTTTCAAAAAATATGAATGTCCTACTGATGGAGATGCATGCGATTCATCCAAAATCCTTGATTTGATTGTAGAATTGTGTGGAATGTAAATGTGATTCTTTCTTCTTAATACCTTGTCATCATAGGAAAAAAGAGGATGCTTGGATGAATCCAACAACAATTCCTGAATTATTTGAGTAGATTTTGTATGGGACAACCATTCTTCTTGTAGCTGAGATACCCATTGGGAACAAGGACCTAAAATAACATTAATAACCACTTCATCTTCATATTTTTGTGATAATGCATCTACTGCCAGGTTTTCTTTCCCTTTATTATACTCGATAACAAAATCGTATCCCAACAATTTTGTTAACCACTTGTTTTGTTCTTGATAAGAATATCATTTTTCTAGAAAGTGCTTAAGACTACTATGATCAGTTTTAATAATGAAGTGGCTATTGATTAAGTAGTGTCTCCATTTCTCCACTGCATGTAGAATAGCCAACCTTTCTTTCTCATAGGTGGATCTTCCCAGATTTTTTCTTGAAAGTTTTTTATTTTCAAATACCAAGGGATGACCTTCCTGGATTAATATTGCCCCAATACATTTTCGTGAAGCATCACATTCGATCACAAATGGTTTGTGAAAATTTGAAGTTGCCAATACTGGAGTAGTACGCATTGCTTCTTTGAGTGCCTTAAAAGCTTGGGTGGCTGGTTTTGACCACTGAAAAGCATCCTTTTTGGTAATACCTATGAGAGGAGCTGCAATTTTTCCATAGTTACGCACAAACTTGCAATAGTAGCCAGTGAGACCCAAAAAACCATGAAGTTTCTTAATAGTTTTAGGTAAGGGCCAATCCTGAATTACCTTTATCTTATTGGGATCCACTTTAACACCTTCCTAAGAAACTATATGACCTAGGTACTCAACTTCTTAAACATCAAAAGAGCATTTAGAGCGTTTGACAAACATTTTTTCGTTGTGTAGTATATGAATAACCATTCCCACATGCATCAAATGATCATTCCAGGATTTACTATATATGAGTATGTCATCAAAAAAGACTAGGACAAATTTGTGGAGTGGACAAAACACATGGTTCATGAGACTTTGAAATGTGGATGGGGCATTAGTGAGACCAAAAGGTATGACCAAGAATTTATAGTGACCTTCATGAGTACAAAAATTTGTTTTAGGAATATTCTCTTCCCTAACTCTAATTTGGTGAAACCTAGAGCATAAATCCAATTTGGTAAAAAAATTTGCACCATGTAGTTCATCTAGTAAGTCATCAATGACAGGTATAGGAAATTTATCTTTGATGGTGATTTTGTTAAGAGGATGAAAATATGAACACATACTCCAAGAATTGTCTTTGCAATGGTCCAGAACTACTGGTGAAGAATAGGGGCTAGTGTTGTGACGGATGATTCCATGTTCTAATAGTTCTTGGAAAATTTTCTCAACTTCTATTTTTTGAGGTTTGGGATATCGATCAAGATGGTCATTATGAGGAATACTTCCTGTAACAAGGTGTATGGCATGGTCATGGGATCTTTTGGGAGGTAGTCCCTTTGGTTCTTGGAAAACCTCATTTAAGGTAGCCACAATATTTTGTAGATCTTTTGATTGGATTTCTAGAATATCTTGTGCTTGCTTTTCCATACAATTAACTTGGGCAATGAATTCGTAACTACCTTTTCTTAATATTTTTTTCATGTTGTGAGAACTTACTATCTTTGATGGTGGTATTGGAATTCCTTGGAGGTGAATGGTCTTCTCATTTTCTTTCCATTCAACAAAGCGCTGCTTGTAATTAAAACCGACTGTGGTGTCCATTTGTTCTAAATATTCAACTCCCAAGATAACTTCTGAATTCCCTAAACTCATAACAAAAAGAGGACCATGCCAAGTATAACTTCCCATTTGCAATGAAATTGGAGATGTTCTACCTATACATTGAGCACTTCTCTCATTTGTAATTATAACTTGAAATTTATCATGATTGGAAGAGTTAATGTGTAAGTTTAATGCCCTAGCAATCTTTGTGTCAATAAATTTATGAGTACTTCCTGAATCAATCAATACAATTACTTTCCTTTTTTGAATGAATCCTGATACCTTGATTGTATGGTGAGAAGATAACCCCATAAGAGCATGTACTTAAATTTCTATAGTATCCTCTTCAACTATGGCCTCCCCGAGTTCAATTTGGTCTTCATTTATGGAAAAATCAAGTGAGCTGGTATCCTCTATTTTCTCTTCATATTCCTTGTTAGCATATTCGATTTGAAAGTTTTATCATGGTACACATACCTGATCTTTTGGATGGTGATTACGATATTTATAGCAAAAATATCTAGGGTAGGATCCCTTTCATTCATGGTAAACCCTGCAGATTCCTTATCCCACACACATTGTGTGAGTAGGATGGATAGGTTTATATGCAAGTAAGCCTCCATAGTTGATTGTGACTTCGGTCACATGCATCCTCTCTCCGTTCGTGCGTAACCATGCTAGTTGTCATCCTTGCATCATTTCTTGTCTCTCCCTCTATGTCCAGTTGTCCTTTGTTCTGCTTGTCCATTTCTAGATTTCATGGAGAACTATCCCAACAAGCTAAAGGATGAAGAAGGATACAGTTAACAGTACGATACGAGGATAGAGTGGACACCTTTGAAATGGAAGTTTTAGAAGAGGATAGGAATGAGACCATTGATGAATAATTGGTTGGAATTAATCCATTAGCTCATATAGGTCTATTACAATAGATAATGCAACTACAGACTCAGTAACTATAGGAAGAATATCAAATGTTGCAAGTCATAATGCAAGGTTGAGAGAACAAACCATCCAGAAATTGGATAGTACAATACAAATATTGGATGAAAAAATAACATCTAGGCTACAGGAGCTAGAAGGAGAACCAGAGTATGATGAGGGGATAACTCCAAGAAGTGGTGTAAGAAATAATGGTGCAAGCACAAGTTCACAAGTACCACCAAGTGATCCACCAATGATGAATGAAGATGCAAAGATGCTTTGGCGAGATATTGAGGAAGCAACCACATCACCTAAATCATAAGGTAATGCACGGCTAGATTTGAATGACTCCAGTGATGAAGGAATGCCTTGTCTAGTAAGGAAAACTAGCATAGAAATCAATGATGAGGATGATTTCCTAGGGAATCCCCAAAATCCTCGAGATAATCGTGATCCCCCAGCATGTACAACAACATAGCGGTAACTAGGGAGATCACAAGAGTGTCAAACCAACCTCGATCCACAAGCATATATAATAGCCCATCAATAGCTAAGAAGATAAAGGAGAGAAGTGAGGAGATTGGAGAGATTGATGAATTTACCAACAAATTATGTGGAACAGAGAGAAGAGAATTGGAATGACTCAAGTTTTGAGATAGATTTTTCTAATGCATATAGAGAGGTCTTGGCAACTTCATCTCTACAAAGAAGCTTTGAGGAAATAATATGGAGATATTGCTTAGCACGTGTAGATCGTAGAATCAAAGCATTGTGACAATTGTCACCAAGTACAAGAAGTAGAAGTCCACTAGCCAACATTGAGTTGGTAGAGATAACTCCTAATAACCGAGCAATGGGAGGAAGGAATAGAGAAGGACCCCTAAGGCTTCAACCAGGAAGGGGAGGAGGTATTTTACTACGAATTGAGAAAGGACAAGGTGATGTTACAACTAAAGGAGAAAGAGGACAAGGAAGGTTTCGACCCTCTACTCCTAGATGGTCGGGAGATACACCCTTAGCTTATTGGAACTGGACAAGGAATCTGAAGGGTTTACCATGAATGAGAGGGATCCTACCAAACCCCATAAGGAATTATCCATTGGTATGACCATCCCTAATTTGACAAGGATCCCAAAGAGTGGTAGGTGGTCGAGGAGTACTCCAAGAAAGGGAGGAATCACCACTGACATAGAGAATCCCAATGTCAAGAGGAATAGGACGGGGAAGACACTCACGTGGTAGAGGTCTTGTTGGTAGAGGAAGAGTATATTTTGTAGATGAAAGAAACCAGGGACAACAAAGGATTTTATCACCAAGTCTAGAGCAAGAATTTATCTGAGGAGATAGACGTAGGAGTCACTCAAATGATAGTAGAGTTGTAAGGGCATAACTACCAAGGTATCAATCACCTACGTGACAAGAGGAAGGGACACCAGGTAAACATACTTTAGCTTACAATTGTATAATTCTAAATTGCACACATGGTATGGGAAGGCCAGGGAATTTGGTAACATCACAAGTAGAGATGAATCATCCTAGAGAGCAAATGGCACCAAGTGACACAACCACTTAGAATGTCACAGATAAACCTCCAAGAGAAGAATCTGATGGGATCATAAGAGTGAATGTCACTGTGCAATTTCCACGACGATAAGTGTAAATAGGTTAGGAAAGGAAAAAAATAAATAAAATAAAATAAAATGCCTTAATTGTGAAAATCCCTTAGAACACAATTAAGAAGGAAGTGGGTTGAAAACCAAAAACGACAACCTCTTCAAAGAGACATAAAAATAGGAAAATTCTCTAAGTGATAGATCGTACAAGTCAAAATTTAAAGTTGAAAAAGCACAAGATATCGTACAAGTAAAATTGGAAAAAGTACATACAAAATCGTACAAGGAGGCATGTTGTACGATCTAGATCGTACAATGTACGGTTCTAGACGTAGTTGTATGATTTTCAACCATCGTATTTAATGTTCGCATGCGTAGAATGATGAGTTGTCGAAAAAGCACGAGGCAAAGTTAAAAATCACATGAAAAAGCAATGAGTTGTCGATCATTTGGGCAAGGAAGATGAAAAGACATGCAAAGTGGTGCAATTTCAAATTTGGAGTAGTTAGGGTTTGAAAATAGTTTAAATACAAGGCTCACCCTAGCAATTTTTAAAATCGTACAAGGAGGAAATCAAATTTTTTAGGATGAAGGTGAAAAGAATGCAACTGAATGGATACAACCACATGGGTATTGAAATACATCAGTGAGCTACAAAATTGCATGACCCATACTTTAATTTGCACCACAAAGACTTTTCACACTCGAATAAATCAAACTAGACGAGAAAAAGCAAGGGTTTGACTCCATTAAAACCATAATTTGAGTTCAACCAAAGGTAAACAAGGGTTTGTAGCAAAAGGCATCTAAATACGAACCAGGTTGTTGAAAAATGTACATTAGGGTTCCATAAAGTTGTGGATTGGAGCCAGAGTAGAGAAATTACAGGAAAAAGAAAGCTACAAACCCTAATCTAACATAAGCGGCCAAAAACAAACTGGAGAAGACAGAGGGAAGGAAGGAGAAGACCGTACAACCCTGTTGAATAGCCAAAAAAAATTGTTTTTGGGGATAAATTGTGCCAAGTGTGGAAGAATTGAAAAATTGCTCCTGAAAAGCATTGAAAAGATAGATTGGGGAATTTCGGCAACTGGGTCGAAGAGAAATCATGAAGAAAAGTGGAAAACATAATTTTTAGGTGAACAAGGGTTTCAAGAGATGTATTTTATGATTTAGAGGTAGATTGTACGGTCTCAGGAAAAAGAGTGTGCGATTTCGAGCAATTTTTGGGCTATTTTAAGCCATTTTGAGCAAATCATATGGAATCATACAGAATTGTACAAATTCGATGAGGGGAAGTAGCTATAGAAGGATAATGTACGGAGTAGTATGACCTTGTACGATTTCATACTGCAATTGTATGATTTGCAGAATATTGAACAGTTGAAGATTGAACAATGTACGATCTGGAAGTGGTTGTTGATAAGGAATTTGTACAAGAGCAAGTGGGAAAGCATATTGTACAATTATAGCAGATTGTATGATTTTTGAAACACTTCTAATTAAAAAATTGGTGATGTTCTAGTAGCAAGATAACTAGAGGTATATCGAGAAAATTATTTTAGTCAAAGAGTTAGGATATCGATTAACAAGAACTATAGCCAATAGGGTGGAACGATCACCAGGACCCCTGCATGAGAGAGAGTCACGACCGCGGTATTACCAAGGGCGAAAGTTTTAGTCTTGCGGTTGGTGTGGTACTTGTCCTTGGAGGAGAGGAGGATACAGGCAGTGGAGAGGGCAGATGTATTAGAGGGTTGATCGAAGAAGGACACCACCAAGATATCGAGAGGAGGAAATGGTACAAGAGAGGATCCCAAGGAGGAAATTGGGGAGTGAAGTACATTTTTCATAGTTGGATGAGGATCTAAGTAGTGGACTTGAGGAAGGTTAGGTTGAAATAACGAATATATCATTCGTACAACATGGAGGAGAAACATGTAGGAGGTGGTGGAGTAATGAATAGAACAAGAACCACCCCTAGAGAAAATAGTTTGAGGAGGTTGATGTAGTTGTAAGAGCATAAGTGCCACCGCACCAGAAGACCTTCTTCTACAACTATATGTTATAGATGGTTCAGCCTTATAATCCTACAACCAAAATTGCCTATGTTAATGTGGGCAAGCAATCGACAAAAATAGAAATTACGGTAGAGGCATTCAAAAAAATATTCGGATTGCCAACATATGGTACGGAGATAGTTAAGAAGTTAGTTGATCCGATTGAGACATATTGAATCATCACTTCACTTACCAATGTGAAATCACCAACTGATGCAAAGATCTCGCGTGCAGGGACTCGAGGAATTAAGCAAAGCCCATTGAAAGGGAACGATTTACCATGTGCTATGAATATTGTGATGGCTTGACTGTCAGGAGATACACGGGCTAAGAGATGCCAATTTGGATGGCTTAGTATGTAAAGGGTATCACCAAAGAAATCAAGTATGATTGGGGTACCTATATAGAGAAAAAGATGCACGAAGTACTACCAAAGATATCGAAGAATTTTGGGATGACATTCCATGCCATTGTATTGTTGTTAAATACTGTTATGGAGAAGGGAATCCACTTTCTAGGTTTGATAGAACCTAGGAATGTTAAGGTAGGACAACCAACCATTTTGAGGTGGGTAAAGTTAGTACCAGTTCAAAAGGAGACTCTAGAGAAGTCTTGAACAAAGAAAGAGCAGCAGGCCACTAAATTACAGGAGGTTACTTCCTCGGATAATGAATATGTACACCCTCAGAGAAAAAGGTATAGGAAGTTGGAACTTAAACTAGAGCAACAAGCATTTCAGCAATGACAACAGGAGCAACCGTCAGTTCAAGAAAGAGAGGAAATTTTTGGAAGGTAATCCAGCCCAATACAAATAATAATGAGGCAAAGGGAAAGAATGGCAAATAATATCGCTCCAAAAAAACAAGTCGAGACTATACATAAGGATCCACAAGAGGAAGAGGGACAGTCAAACTCAGAGAAGCTGGAATTGCATGGATGGAATTGGACAAGAGAAGATAAGATGCTGGAATCTCCACATATTTTCCAGCATGATGAATTTGAAATTTTAGACTCTTCAAAATATTGGAGGATACAAAGGTGAGTCAGATAGCATAGGAATTAACAACAGCTACTCAGGAGGAAAAGGATAAAACCAAAGTGAGAGTGGAAGCCTTAGAGGAATATTCTAGAGAAAATAAGAAGTCTCATTTCAAATTCATAATGGGGGAAAGTTTGAATCAGAGTGATGCATAGGAAGAGACGAAGGCATCATAGGAATAAGAAGAACCTTTTGTTGCAAAATTCATAGAAATGGAGACACAATAGAATCAAGAAGAAGAGCAAGTGGCTGAAGAGCAACAAGTGGGCTCCATTGAACAGAAAGAAGCCCAGGAATCGACAGAGCAACAACAATCCCAGTAGGAGATTGTGAATATAGATGAAAATCTAGAGGTGGAGAGAATAGTAGAATGGACTCCGCCAAGGAAAAATATAAATATAGAGAGAGCACTACTAGAGATCGGGGGAATATCTAGCCACCACATGGAAGAGGAGGAAGAACGAACTCCTACAAATGAGGAACTGTGGAGAATGCAAACAAGCTATCTTCTAGAGGTACCATAGTTTGGCAAGATTGAAACTAAGGAGGAGGCGCAAGGAGTAGAAGATAAGGTGGAACATTTCTTCTCTCATATAGGCAATGCCATAGCTAGCACTAAATTATAGTTTTGTATTAGACGCGTAGGCGAATTGAAGTTGTGGGAGGAACAAGTGTCTCTCAAGTTGAAGAAGATAATGAAATGGGTGAGCAACGAGGAGCATACAAGGAGAATTATAGATATTCATGTACAACATCCAGGGAAGAGGTAACCACGATGTTGGGAAGAGATGACTTACCAGAGGTTGTGATAACTAATTACAAGAAGCATCTGAGCTTGTACCTAGATAGATCCAATTATCTAACTTACCCCATGAATATAGTAGAGTTGGAACACAAGAGGGTTACTACGGGATTGGATATCACTCTGAGGAAGTTGAACTTCCTCACACATTGGATAGAGTGGTTGAGTATTAGATTGGAGCAGATTTATCATCTCAAGGAAGCTCAGAAGGAGGAGACAAAAGCCACTCAAAAAGAAATGATTGCAATGGAGGAAAAATTATAGAAGAGTAAGGTTGTGGCAAAGGAGAAAATAAAGAAATTAGAAGAAGAACTATTGAGTACCAGGGCTGATTTTGAAGCTAGACTTAGTTAGCTTGAAGAGGAGAAGCAACAAGTCTCGTAGATGATAGAAGATAATATTAAGGAGTTGGAGGCCTAACTTAGGGCAAAGTATGAATAGATGAAAACATAGTTGGCTGAGAAAGATGAGAAAATGGTGGTACAGACTAAGAAGATAGAAGAGCTCATGCAGGACAATAAAAGATATAATGATATGGTCCTGGAGAAGCAAGTGCAATTGAGTGCTAAAGAAGATATTGTTCATGCTTTGGAGGCAGATATTCATCATCATCTGCAGACCATTATAGATAAGAATGAAGAATTGCAAGTAGTAGTTTGAATAGAAGCACACTTGCAAGAGAAGCTAAAGAAGAGTGCCACTAATTGTGAAAAGCAAATAAGGGAACTCCTAAAGACTGTTGAAGAGAAAGCTAATTTCCATGGGGTGAAAGCAGTAGAAATAGAGAACTACACAGCCAGGTTGAAGAATGAATGCACAATTCTTCAATCCCAAGTGGACAACTTGAAATTTGTGGTCATGAATTATGAGGTATAGCTGAAACAAAAGTATGAATCGACGAGAACACCGATCAAAGTAAAGGGGAGGGCAGATGTAGGCAACAAATCCACCTCCCATAAGAAGAAGAAGTGATAAATGGATTTGCCCAAGTTTGACAATTTTGGTAAGTTTTGTAAACTATACGAGTAGGATTAAACCGTACAGTCAGGAGGGAAAACCATACAAGGTAAAGGTAAACCATACAAGGCACAATTAAATGCATGGGAAATGCAATTTTAAGTTGTAATTGTGCGTGTATTTGATTATTAAGGTGTTAGACCTAGTAAAAGTCTTAATTAATGCATTCTGTTATGCATGGGCAATTGTAAATAACTAATTGCCTCATGAACTACTTTGTAACAGCTTGGGCAATGTTATATAAGGCCCAATTTTCAATTTTGATAGTCTGGTTACATTCTGGTTATGATATGTTGATATATTCTGGTTAGTCTGAGAATACTATGAGTTTTGGTTGTGGAGTGTTATTATTTATCTCTGATTGTGATTGAAATTATTGAATAATAATATAGTTGAGCATAGTTTATGGTTTCTCTAATGTATTTTAAGATCCTGGAATGGTTGAATAGCAATTACCAGTTTATATTTGTTGCATGTACTTCTTTGTGATGGTTTTGGCTATTTTCATGTATTGCTATGGAGAATGGAATTAAACTAGCATTGGTGTAGCTTTTTGGAATGATATTTGATTATGGTAATATCAAGGAAGATATTTTGAACACTATTGTACAATTTTTTGGCATCGCCATTGGATATAGAACTCACTCAAGCCTCGTTGATATGTTTTGCATGTTATTGGATTAGGATTAATTGACATATTAAACCCTTACAAAACTTATCTGAGAGATATTTTCCTAGTAGAATATCCAATTTAGCACTTGTTTGTACCCTCTTTTCATACAAATCATACACCAGAGTTCGTATAAATCGTACAAATGACAATTACCTGATTTGGAAATTTATACGATTGAAGGAAATTTACTCGATTTGGTAGTTTTGGGAAATCGACTTGTTTAGTTACAAAACTATGTACGGCAGCTTGAAGGATTGGATAAGTGTGAAATCATACAAGATCTATCACTGTATTATTTGGGATCGTACAGTGGTATGTTTTAGTGTCCGTACAAGTTGTTTAGTTGTCGCACATTGCTAGTTGTAAAGATTGTACGGTTGTACGATTTGGTCCATCGATTGTGAATAGCAAGTTGGTCATTCTAAGCTTGGTAAAACCACCTCCCCACCAGGAATACAACACCCCTATGCTAAAATATATGCCTCCCACCATGTGAGAGCATGGCCATCAAGATTCAGCCTAGCAAATCTAATATATTATGTCTTTGTATAATCCTTGGTACTAAAGTAAACTTCTAGTTATTTGAGCCATCCATCCAATGTCTTAGGATCTAATTCCCTACTATAGATTGGGATATCTAATCTGACCTCCATTCTAAATGGATTTGGGATCAAGGGTTGTGATAAGGAATTTTTAGGTTATTTTTATGAAGATATTTCAATCTCTTTTCTCTTTTCATCACTGGAAGAATTTTAATCTGAATCAAAATCTAATCCTTTCGTTCCCTTCCTTCCCTTCTTCTTTAGCATCATCTCCATCAGGATTTGGAGGGTATCTTCCATTGCCAAGAACCTCTGCTAGAAATCCTCCTATAACATGGTTGTAGTTTGTGCTTGATCTATCATCTATCTAGATTTGGTCCTTCTACTCCCAATCTCATGGTTATAAGGAAATAACTCTCCTTTGTTAGGGATCTTCTACCTTGCATACACAGGCCTCACGTAAAGAAACTGCTTTCATACCAAACTTGATTTGTAAAGTGTAATATTATGGATTCACCTCTACATACAGATCTATGAATCTTGCTTAATCCTTATGCTTAATTAGTTTACAATTTTTGAGTGTTATTATTAATCTGATAATTATAACAATAAAGGAAAATAAACAACAATAATCTCAAACAAACATTCACATAGTTCAAAGAGAGACACCAAATTTACATGGAAACCCCAAAATGGGTAAAACCACAGTCAAAATATTTCTATTGATTTTTATTGAAAATTTACATTGATTACAATCCTTAACTGTTGTATTAAATTACAATATTTCCTTCTCCAACTTTGCTCCCCCTACTTTGATGTCTTTCCTACCCTTTGTTCTTCCACCGACTTCATTTCTCCTTCCCTTGTTCTCAATAGTTCTCTTGAAGATTTTGGAATACCTCCTTCTCTTCTAAAAGTTTCTCTTAGCATTAGAATAATATAAGCCTCCTTAGAACTCACATAAAGTCCTAATTTAGGTTTGGAAAATTCTATTTATAAGTTGTTAGTACTTTCCATAATTTCACCACTTTTCCTCCTATAATTAGTTGTAAGCTTAAAATTGCCATAACTTTTGCTAGAGAACTCCATTTGATGTGAATCAAAGCTTGATGGAAATATCTCGAGATAATATTTATAATGGTACCAAATTTGCATACACAACATCAATATTTTAGAATATTTGGGTGAAAATATAGTTCAACAACACCAATTCCCCATAATAGTCCATGAATTTCAAAAGGCTATATCTTTCAATCCACAATGAATTTTCTAGTTTTTTCAACTATTCTAGATACCCATTTGGCTAAATTAGAAATGTGGAAAGTTTTATAAAAATCTAGGTAATTTAAAATTTTAATGTTTTGTTTCCTTTGCTCATTTCAGCTCCTAATTTACACTATAGAACTATTATGAGCTCCTGATCGTTGGACCCAAATCTCAAAATACCAAACTAATTTTTGAAAGGAATTTCCAAATATTCCTTACCCTTATGGCCACCAACCTTCGATATTTTCCTATTTATAATTGTATGAAAACCATCCTCCTCTCTCACTTCCATACACTAATTCCAATTAATCTACAAATGAAGGCCTTGGATTGTAATAAAATTACCTTATTTTGCACCACTTCAGGTTGCACCTTAATCCGTGGTTGCTCCTCCTTGCAATTAAGGTTCACCTTTTCATCACCATCCACTGATGTTATGAAACCTACCACACCAGCCCAAGCCTTCTTCAGGGAATCGTATGCTTTACAATCTCTATTAGTGCTAAACCTCCCTTAAAGTTCAAACTTGAGTGGCCTTGGGGGGCCACCACCACTCCCTCCATCAATATTATTCATAGAAAATTTGAAAATTTCCTCCTTCCTTCATTTGTTAAATTTTTAAACAAGACACCTCCATTGCTTCTTTATTCATCATCTCCTTTAAATCTTCATCTCATAATATAGCTCCCACTCAAATCTCACTTAGATCTTGTTCTTTGTATCAGATCCCACTCATATCTTGCTCCTCCACTAAGATCTCACTCCTCTACTCAAATCCCACTCCTTTGTTTAGATCCCATTCAGATCCCACTCCTCTGCTCAAAACTTCAGATCTCGCTCCTCTGCTTAGATCCCATTTAGATCCTGCTCAGATATCACATAGATCTACTCTTATCCCACTTAGATCCTACTCCTCTACTATGAAGTCTTCTAGAGATCAACCTTCAAGTATGTTCTTAAGCATCAAACCCGATATTTAAAAGTTTAAATGAGGAGCTCTCCTTGATAGACATACAGTTGGAAGCAGTATAATTAGAATAATCATGAGCCAAAACCCTGATCCTCCACTCTCACCCTTGTCATCATCAATTTCTTACAATTATTGTTATTTATGTTTCCATATTTCAATTAATTAATGCTTTTGTTATTGGATATACAATATTAGTGTTAATTTTATCAATACTTTGTGCAATCATAGTTAGAATTATCTTTGGCGCTAAATTTCTTATCTTTGTACAACTCCACACTAAGAATTTTAAGGTGAAATATTCACATGAGAATAAGAGGTTCATTGCAGGCAGGTGACAAGTGGAGGACACCAACAAATCATAAAATTCTAAGTGGCAATAGGTAGTTTTGGTCATAGTATAATGGCAAATGGCAACAAAAATTTGGATTCATCTTTTGGATGCAAAAGGAAATATGATGTAGAATGTGTGAAGATTGTCTTTGCTAATCTCTCTCCTTTTTAGATATTGAACCTCAGGATTCATATGATTCCTTTGTTCTTGGAATCTTAAAAAACTCTTACTCTTGATCACATTTTCTTTCCCTTAGTTCATTTTTAGCTGGCATTACAAAATTATGGTGGTATTTTACAAATACAAACTCATGTAATGGAATTTAAACCTAAGGAGGCTAAGACCCAGGGGACCAAGGGTCAGGCTTAGTCTTCAAAGAATTCAAAAACCATTTGTGGATACTGTAAGAGAAAAGGATATCCAACAAAAAAATACTTGCTAAAATTACAAATGATTGAAGCTATATTTCTAAATATGGGTGGGCGTCTCCTAGATGATGAGGGGATTTAGAAGTATCTACCCCAACTGCAAGGGCCCTGATGCGTGTCGTTAATAGCATCATTTAATCTTATGATTTGTCAAATCCGGGGTGGTGTCCAAGGCTGTCTATGATAGAAGGTTAGGGCATATTATAGTTCAAACATTCAAACTACAAGCATTGCTTTGGTGAAACAGATGTTGGTTTAGCCTTTTGGTGTCACACTAAACCTAGTCTACAGAATGGAAACTAAATTAACTTGCAGGAATTGAAAACTAATTCTAATTTCAAAAATTGAAATTAACTACAAATGCAGGAATTGAGAGTCTAATTACTTTTGCAGAATGGAAGTTGCTTGAATTAAACACAATTCAAACACCTGTCAGTGTTCTGTTACAAAAGGTTGTCAATATTTTGTCACAGTAGCTAACAACAAAAAGGGAAATGCAAGAACTTGTAAAGTTGCTGGAAATAAAGAAACAATTACAGTGTTGTAGATTACTTTAATTGCTGAAACATGTATCAAGGAATCACAAATTAACTACTCTATCACCTGTCACACATCTATGCAATCTGAAAACTCATTCTTAAACATGGAAAATAAATCTTAAGGCTACAACAATGGTTAGTGTGAAACAAATAAAGAAATTGACAAATATTCACCTAAATTATGCTGCAACAAAGTTTAGGGGAAAACCTGTCAGTCAGTCCTTCTCCTAGGCCTGGAAGTGGCCCTTGCTTCCTTTCCATAAGAAGGTATAAAATCTCTTCTACTTGCTAAATACTAACACACTCATACATAACAATAAATGATGGAAAACTGCACTTTATTTATCTAGAAAATAACATTACATTTCCTACAGGACAATCCTACTGCACACTGTTACACTTTGATATCTACTGCATCTATCTCCTATTTTCCTAATCTCTTAGCTCAACCAATGAGGGAGATATTATTTATATTGTCTTATTCCTACTCTACATGCCCAAAATATCCTATTTGCTATTTTACATTGATTTGCCAATCAAATCTGAAACTAAATTAGTCCAATTTAGGACAAAACTGTTGTAGCATATTTTATTGGCCCTTGGAATGCGTATCTAGTGGTGGGAGTGCATTGGAGGAGGTTAGAAATATTCTTATACACCTGTCTCCACCTTAAAATACCTTTTCCCTACCATTTTGGATGCCCAAATATTTATTTGACTCAAACTGGCCACTTTTCCCCCTTATTTCGGAGCATCTTCAGAATAATAGGTTGTATATTTGCTTTATGCTCAAATGCATTTAAAATAGCCAACCAAGTAGGTGTAACCAGGTAGGATGTCTACCCTATCCCTCAGAAAGTGCTTCCAATAGTTTTTACATGCTTTGAGTAATAAATTCCAAGCCCTGCCATTCATTGGTTGTTGGCTGGAATTTATATGATAAATTACTGCATTTTCTAGCTCTGTTGCATAGTTGTAAAATATTGGTGCTTCTTGCAAATTCAAATTAATTAGCACATGGTAAAACATTCAAATATCAACAAGAAGGATTGCAACTTAGCATTTCTACTGAATTTATACACTTTAGTCACTAAGTAACCATGCTGAAACTATGCAATAGTGTTGCATAATTATCTCTGCTCTGTTATACCCTGTTGCTGCCTATTTAGACCATGTGGGAGTGCTTCTAAATAGGTCAGATATCTTCTTTAGTCCCTCTGAACTCATTCCATGTATTTCCTCATTCTTTGCTTGACAACTTCAAGGTGCTCTTATAAAGTGACGGCTTGCGGAATTTTATATGGTTGTTTTCTGTAGATTTCGAGATTTATGACAGTCCTAGGAATTTGGCTCCAATGTGGATTTCAAACAAGTTTAAAAGGTGGGAAAACATTCAAACATCATTGTGAAGTTAATGGAAATTAGCATACCACATTTGGCTAATTGAAATGCATGTTTTATTTGCTACTTAATCAAGAAAGAACAGTCACAAAATGCTTAAAAATAGTCAAAACAGGGGTATAGTGTTCCTAACATAAAATCATGCAAACACTTAACAAATAATATATTCTAATCAACTATTTGGCAATTAACTTTGTCATGTTTGGTAATATGGTAGTTTTTTATATGAGGTATTTCTAGGCCTCATCAGGCCCATTAGAGTATCCATTATGGGGGTAGATATTATTGTCACTAATATCTTCTCTCCTTGGTCCCTTAGTTTAGATTACAAGGGGGGATGAAAGTGTAATCTGATTCATGGCCAAGGTTGGCATTGTATGATATAATATTGTATAGGCCTAAGGGAATTCATTTTACAATGTATTTAATTTATTATAATATTCTATTATGGAATACCTATGGGACTCTATGGTTTTTCGATCAACCCATCTATTTCTACTTTGGTTTCATGCTCGAACTTACCTCCAAATGGCTTAATCATTTGCTCCTACCAATTTTGTTGAAGCAAAAAATCATATCTTAGAAAGATCTACATGATCATACTTTTCCTTAGGACATCATTCTTTTCTCTTTTGATGTTGAGAACCTCATTCCCAACATCCCCACCTCTCAAGGACTGATAGTCCTCCGTCATTTTTTGAAGAATGAATTTGATTTGGCCAAGATAAACTTTGTGGTAAGGTTTAGAGATAGTGTTAACACAACACTACTTGGAATTCAAAGGAAAAACTTACAGGTAGATAAAAGGAACCATGAGAAGTAATTTTCCTATGGTTTATGCTTGTTAATTTCTCTATCATTTAGAGGAACAGGTATTTAATAATGTTGTGGAAAATGTTTTATTTTATGAAAGATACGTTGATGATGTCATTGAATTTTGGCATAGCCCTAAGGAGGATATTAATGGTTTTCTTGTTGCCTATGGTTCATTCTATGACAATATTAAAATTACTTCATTTGTTTCTAATTTTGAATACTTCTAGATACTGTGTTTTTTAAGGGCCCTAATTTTGCTCATATTGGAATTCTCTACACCAAATTGTTTCAGAAGCCAATGAATGCCTATCAATACATCCATGCTTCCTCCCATCATCCAATTCATCAACAAAATGTCTTTATCATAAGTGAAATCAATAGATTTTGGTTAGAGAAATCTCCAGCGATGGATTTATTTTTGTTAAAAATATTTTTTTAACAGACTTAGAGCTAGGGGATATTAAATTAATTTTCTCCTAGCTTTGTTCAAGAAAGTTAAATTTGATGGTAGGCCTTCGCCTTTGGCTAGAGTTCTAGAGCGAGTAGCATGCAGAAAAGGGACTAAAATAAAAATAGTTCCTTTTTTTTAAGCTAGACAACTACAATTTTATCAACGATCTTTGAATTGACACAAATATTATTTCTCCAATGTTTGAAAAATGGAGAAAATATATAGATCTCAAGCACATTGCTCGAGGCATCATTTTTTGGAGGAACCAAACACCTCTTCGATCTTATCTTTGTAAAAATAATTTTTTTTGAGGGACTCTATTTCCTACCTTGTATTTTCACATTTTTTAATGTGTTTCTTCTCTTCTCTGGGTGGGTGTTTTTTTGGGGGGTTGAGCCTGGGACTTCTCTTATTTTCACCATCTTGGTCTATAAACCTATGGTTTATAACAATGCTTGGATGTTGTTATCTCACATGCATTACTCTTCAACTCCCCCCTAGAGTCAGGTCTTTATAAAGAGAGGTTGTACCTCTTCAAAGCTCACTCCATTGATGAGACCTGTAGGTTGAAACGTGTTCAAAGTTTTGTAGATGTATCACTTTCTTTTTTTAGAATAAAAATTCAATCAAATATTTTTTTTTTATTGGTAAATAATTTCATTAAAAGTGGGTTTTGAAAGGGGCCCCAAAACCTTTTTACAACAGGTCAACATACCAACCATAAGGCCAAAGGTAGACCTTTGAGAAATAAAAGGAGTATAGGGGATAGTCCTAGAGGGACCATCACCAACAATCAATACAAACTAGGATGCAAGATCAACCCATACATAGGATTAGACTGAACACGGGATCAACTCGAATGTGAGATTGAGTAGGGACGCGAGATCGACCCGTACAAAAAAAAATTAAAAAGGACCCACCACCTAAGCCCAGAGAATAAAATAGAAGAGAGCCAAGGAAATATTTTTTACAAGTTTAAAAAGGCCTCCACGTTAGGCCAATGCACATGGGCAAAAAACAAAATAAAAACAAGGCCTCCACGTCAGACCAAAGCTGCATGTGAGCAAGCCTTATGAAAATTTAAGTCCCACTCAACACACATTGGGAAATATAAAAAATCATTCCCGCCCAGAACCAAGCAGGGAGAACGGGAAGTCCAAGATAATCCTAGAAACAAATATCCTGCCCAAAAATCGAAAGCAAGAAATTTAAAAATTGAAATTTGAAGAGGGTTCCTGTCTAGGGATGGCCCAGGATGCAAACCAGGATGAAGCAGAGCAGCAAGCAACAATGGGATGCAATAAATTAGCAAGCATCAACGAGATACAGTTTAGGATGTAGCAGTAGGATAGCCTGAGAAATAGTATCAGGACCCTCAAAGTAGCAACGATAAGCCTTCGCACGAGCCTATGAAATAGATTAACAATATTGGGGATCTCTATAGGCTAAGAGATCCCAATGCACACCAAGTTGAACTACGAGGAAGCCAAAAAGAGCTAGGGATAGAAGCAGTAGCAGGCACAAGGAAGGGATCCCTGGAAGCCACAATTGAAGGAGGAACAACTTAGAAACAGGATAAGGTCCAACCCCAAGGCCACAAAAATGCTTTGAGAATCCATCAAACAATAGGTCCAACAAGTAGAAAATGTCCAAAGGCATCACAGAGAGGAGTCACTAGCAATAAGATACCTGGTCCTCCCTAAACCAAAAAGATGCAGTGAGGACCTCTTAGGACGCACAAGGAAGCAGTCAAAAATCCAACCCACAACCACAACGAACCAAGGATACCCTAGGAACCAGCTCCAAGTAGAAAAACTTATGAAAAAATCCTTGGGGAAAACCTGAGAGAAATCGAGGAAAGATCTCGGATACTTAGTAGGAAACCCATGGGAAAACCCTGGGATGCACCAGGCCAAGGACTCAAGTAGGGAAACCACAAAACTATTGGGAAATAAGTAGAAAGTGGACAAGGACCTCCCCCTAAGGAGATCATCTGCTACAACACCATTCCCATAGTAGAATGTCCCGGGATGAGTCAAGAAACTAGGCGAAAACCAGGGGAGGGGGAGCAGGGAAATGGAGCAGGACCATCTCGCCCAGAGCAGGTGGTCCCTTGCCCCTCCTTTTTATACTAATCAAATATTTTTTGTTCCTTTCCTAACTCATATTTTTTTTAAGTTTATAATCCCTATTTTCTCTTCCTTCTATTTTCTAATATGTTTTTGTTGTTGGTATTATGCTCTTCACTTACGCGTAATGTGATTTGGTGAACCAAAAAGCCTACAACACTAGGAGTATGCTCTTCACTTGTGCATCTGCAATCTGGTGAATCAAAAACTAGTTTACATTTTTAGAGTACTGCTTCACCATGTTTCTTTTTTTATTAATAAATTTATTAAATTCTGGAATATTTGTATTCACACATAAAATTGAAAAAGATCCAAAAAATGAAAATCAATATTTTAGACATTTTATGTAAAATGATGCAGGTTTCTAGCTATAACAACTCAATTGAGATGAGAATTGAGTCTGTTTGTAAATTCTTAAGCTCTAAATAAGAGAGTTGTTATTTATCTAGCGTGGGGGACTTAAGTACAACCCCTTGTTATCCAACAAAAAAAAATCACCTTCCATCCATACTCTGTTCCAATTCATTTGTTTGCATATTTTTAACCCTTCCAAAGCCACCCAAGCTTTAACTTCACTATTTGTCTTAAATCCACTATTGAAATCATAATGAGACAAAATATATCTATTATTTTTAATTATTCCTCCTCCTATTGGTCATGGATTTCCTTTAGATGCTCCATAAAAATTCAATTTGACCAACTCCACATCTGGTGGTTTCCACTTTATATTTTTTACCTTCCTTTTATTTCTCCTATACCCAACATCATAATTCCATTTAGTGAATTGAATCCATCTATCAAGGCTCTTTACTTCCAAATTATGGATTGGGTGAGTTGATAGGGTTGGTTTAGACTCCTCTATGGCTAAACAAATATTCCTTTTCATTACCTCTAAATTGATTTCCTTTCCTTTAAATATTGTTTTATTCCTTTTTAGCCATACAATCCAAAGTATTGTATCTTTTGATATATCCTAGATTGTCTATAAAGCCTCACTTTTAAAAGTGTTTTGTCATTGCTTTAACCATTCTTCAATTCTACCATTCATCACCATGCATTTACCAAACATATTAAGAATCCATTGCCATAAATTCTAGACTATTAAGCAATGTCCCGAGAGATGGTCTATACTCTCCTCTTTTTTACAAAGAACACATTGTGAGGGACCATGAAAACCCCTTTTCATAAGGTTATCCCATGATAAAAATCTTCTATGACCTACTAGCCAAACAAACATTTTAACTTTAGGAATGCTTGGGCTATCCCAAATATCTCTCCATATTCTTGTGATATTTATTTTTTATTGGTGCTTTACATTATATCCACTTCTTCTTGTGTATTCTCCTGAGTTATTCAACTCCCAAATCAACTTATCCTTGGCTTTCCTTGAAAGATTTATTGTTGTTATCTTTCTGCTCAACCGCCTCCTAGCATCAATGTCTTGTATACTTGTAAAAAAATCTTCTTTCCATTTGTATCTTCCTTCCTGATCCTTGTACATAATGTTTGAAACCCTATAACCATATTTATCTTGAATTAATATCATCCATGGTTTTAAAATTTGATCTATATTGAGTGGTTTTTTTAGAACACCAAGTATCCATCCAAACAGAATTTTTTCTCTAGTTCCCACCACTCAAGTTAGATATTTAATCACTAGATCAATTAATTATTTAAATTGTTCCATAAAGCATAACCATTTTGTAGTGAGAATATAGTAAATATTAATCTTGGGTCATTAGACTCAACATATTTGTTAGAATTATTGAGTTATCATTGACGTCAAAGGTTGATTTGGTTACTAGCAAACGATGGATTCAAGGTTAAAATATCTTCAAGGGAAAATATATTATTGTTTATGAGTTGTGCAATATCAAAGGGCTTATTTTATTTTTTAAATATTTTAATATTTAAATCTACCAAAGGTGTTTAAATATTATAATATAGAAGTCGTTTTCTTTTAAAATAGAGTGAGCCAACTTGGGCATCATAGAAAAAGGTATGCATATATATAAGAAGTCAAATTTTTTTTGGTATAAGGTAGAGGTGGTTATAAGGTCC
This sequence comes from Wollemia nobilis, assembly GCA_028583015.1. Taxonomy (NCBI): domain Eukaryota; kingdom Viridiplantae; phylum Streptophyta; class Pinopsida; order Araucariales; family Araucariaceae; genus Wollemia; species Wollemia nobilis. The sequence goes on from JAQPPZ010001870.1 coordinate 5,604,678, forward strand.
ACAAACCTTTTACAAAGTCAAAATGGGCTGGTTCTAGCATCAAGCCCGTATAATCAAAATACAAAATGGATCTTTCTAAGACTCACATTAAGCCATACTTAGAGTCCACAATCCTATACTTGTCGCTTGACTATTCGGGATAAAACAAAAACCAAACAACACCTAGCACTTACTAACACTAGGTTGCTGTATCTGTACACTTGTCACCTCCCGGGCCCAGACAAATGGGATGCCTTTTCTGCCTAATTCCATTTGTCGGATTACTCATCATCAACCCCTTTGATCTCCTGATGCTCTAACATGTTTGATCTTAGCTCTTCTCTAGCGACCAACACCAATAGTTCTTGAGGGAAGTTATCCTTCCAAATTTGCATCTCCCCAACGAAACCGCAATATTTGCCATTAGATCCGCCGCTTGGTTCCCTTCTCTGAAGGTGTGTTGGATTCGGGCATTAACTAAATGAGATTTATGAATCTTTGCTTCTAGGATAAGCTCCAATATGGTCCAGTTGGGGTCTTTATCCTCCTTAATTGCCTTGATTATATTAAGTGAATCCCCTTCAAAGATAACTTCCTTATAACCCTCAAGTCTGGCAATTCTCATTGCCGCATGCGAGCTTGGGCTTTTGCAAAATTATTTGTTTGAGTTCCCAAAGGCTCTGCAAAGGCAAGGACCACTTTTCCTTCCTCATTTCTCAAAACTCCTCCTGCTCCTGCAGCCCCCAGATTTCCTTTAGCTGCCCTGTCAAAATTAAACTTAACCCACTTTTGTGTGGGGGTTATCCACTTGACACCATCCCATGGGTTGGTTGTAATGTCTAGGTCTGGAAGTTCCTCTCCCCAGTTCCGCAAAATCCTCCTTTCCCTTAGAGACATGGTCTCATTTTTGAAGAAGAAAGTTTTCCAGTTTTCTTTCAAAGCTCTGATTATTTTATTACCACATAACCTGGGATCTTTCTTACGTCCTTTAAATACTCTCTTATTTCTCTCATTCCATATCCCCCATAAAAAATGGGGTAAGCTGAGCTTCCAGAGCCAAGTCAAAAGCTTTGCTCGGAAGGGGGAAGCCCACTGTATGCAGAAGTCAGACATGCTATTTGGACGAGACCCAATCTATATGAAATTTGGACAGGATCATTTGGAAGACTGTACAAGAAAAATCACAAGTTAAAAATATATGACTTACAGATTCTATTGCTTTCTCACACAAGATACATCGATTGATGAATTGGAAACCTCTCCTTTGCATATTATCTATTGTCAGGATCTTATTTTGAACTGCCAACCAAAATAAGAAAGCTATTTTTGGGGTTAAATTATTTAACCAAATAACAGAAGTCGGAGTCCAGCCATTGAATCCTGAGTGGATTAACTTATAGGCAGTTTTTCTTGAATAGATCCCACTTGTAGTTTTGCCCCAAATCGCCTTGTCTCTTCCTCCCCCGAGGAATGATCGGGAACACCCTTAAAGCATCATTGAGTTTGGTTAGGGCCACCTTCTCTTGCTCGACAGATTATGAACTGTTATTTTCTTCCAAGAAGAAGTTTCTGTGCTACGACAATAAAATCCCCTACTTTTCCTCCCATTTCCTTCGAAAGTTTATGTTGGAGGACCTGAAGGTCTAAGTTATCTTTCAAAGGGGCCTCTTCCAACCACGGGTCTTTCCAAAAGTCCACTTGTCTTCCATTACCAATTCTCCATCGATGCCTTTCCCGACTACCTCCCGACATTCGAGCAAACAATTCCAAAAATAGGATCCTCTAGGAAGATTATCGACTTTCGGGAAGTCCTGATTATTTCTGATATATTTTGCCTTAAGAAGTTTTACCCATCCCAATTGATCATTATTGATAAATCTCCATACCTGTTTGCCAATCAGAGCTTGATTCATTTCTTTCATTCTCTTTAACCCCAGGCCCCCTTGATCCTTGCTTGCACACACCTGATTCCATGCTACCAACGAAATTCTCTTTCTCTCCTCTGAACCTGACCATAAGAAGTTGCGTTGAATTAGCTCCAATGTAGCTCGGACCTTTGCGGGCATTCTAAATAGAGACATGCGATAAATTGGAATGCTCGTAAAGTAGTTTGAACTAATAAGGCTTTTCCTGCGGAGCTGAGAAGGCTGCCCTTCCACCCTGCTAACTTTTTGGAGATCCTGTCAATGGTCGAGTTCCACAAAGTAGCCTTCATTCTTCCTTCGAACATAGGCATGCCTAGATAAGTTCTTTGGTAGAAGCTCCTTTCCACAACCGAAGAGGTTAGCTATTCTTTCCTCCCTCCCACCAGGCGTGTTAAAGAAATAGATGCTACTCTTCTTATAGTTTATGTATTGTCCTGCTTCTGTCTCATACTTGGTTAGAATTCTCTTCAACTTCCTAGCTTGAGGCACCGAGGCTTTGGACACAATGATTGTATCATCCACAAACTGTTGGTGAGACACTGGCTCAGCTGTTGAGGCTGGTTTAAAACCTTCCAATTGACCATCTGCCATCACTGCTGAAATGTTCCTACCCAATGCTTCCGCTAAAATAATAAACAAGTATGGAGACAAAGGATCTCCTTGTCGCAACCCCCTTTCACTCTTAAAGTAACCGGAGGGTGACCCATTCACCATGACAGAAAATCTTGTAGTAGAGATACAATTAAAAATCAACTTAATCCATTGGGGACAGAAACCAAACTTACCCAAAATCTTGGTGAGGAACCGCCATGAGACCCGGTCGTAGGCTTTATTCATATCAAGCTTTAGTAACATACCTGCTTCCTTACTAGTCACCATTGAATGAATAACCTCATGAATTGTGATGATACCATCCAATATTTGTCGCCCTTTCACAAAGCCACCTTGGTTCATATCAATGATGAAAGGAAGGATAACCTTCGACCTATTGGCGATTGTTTTTGTGAGAATCTTCATCGAGTGTTACATAAGCCGATAGGGCAAAAGCTGGAAAATTCCATTGCTCCCACTAGTTTAGGGATGAGGACTAAAAAAGTAGCATTAACTCCTTCCGGGATTTCCATGTCCTTTTGAGCCTCAATTATAGCTTCCACTACATCATTGCCTAGGATATCCCAAAACTTCTGGAAGAAAGCTGCAGGGAAGCCATCCGGTCCTGGGGAGCTGTTCCCATCCATGTCAAAAATGACCTTCTTGATTTCCTCCTTTGTGAAAGGACTAAGTAAGAATCCATTAAGATTATCAGTTACTAGGGGTGGAATGGCTGCCAACAGAGAGTCCTCTTCTTCAATAGACGGATTTACATCTTCTAGCAATGATTTAAAGTACTCAACTGCTTCCCTCCTTATGTCTTCCATATCTTTGGTGTTAGACCCATCGGCCATCTTGATCTCCTTAATTTTGTTAGTACTCCTGTGGCGAAGAGTAGAGACATGGAAGAACTTTGTATTTCTGTCACCCTCCTTTAACCAACGCAGTCTGGATTTTTGCCTCCAAAAGGTTTCTTCAAATCCTAGCATCGTGTGGTATTCGGCTAATAGCTCCCTCTCCTAGTTTCTCAGATCCTCTGTAAGTCGCTCCGACTTCGACTTCTCCTGTAGTTCATTGATCTTGTCTTTTAGTTCTGCCTTTTTAACAAAAATATTGCCGAAGGAAGTTTTGTTCCACTCTGGAATGTTAGCCTTCACATTCCTTAGTTTACATGCCACTTGGGCCAGTTTCGAACCATTATACTTTTTGTCCCACCATTGGGCAACCGAGATCCTTGAGATCTTGATGTTGGAACCACATAAGTTCGAATCGAAAGGGTCTGATGTATCTTTTCTTAGAGTCCTCCCCTGTTTCCCACAAAATTGGGTTGTGATCAGACCCGATTCTTGGGAGTGTCGTTAATGAAGAGTCCCCAAACCTCTCCAGGCATTCTTGAGAAAGAAGAAACCTATCTAATCTTATCTGAATTTGGTTTTCCTTCAATCTTTTGTTAGACCATGTATAGGAGAATCTACGCAGGTCCACATCCATTAGCTCATGTTGCTCAACAAAATCTCTAAACTCGTAGATATCAGCAGTTATTCTTTGAGAGCCCCCCAATTTATCTACGGGATTAAGGTAGCAATTGAAATCCCCCGCCACAATCCAAGGGTATTTGGGGACCGTCTCCCTCAATTCAGCTAGCTGACTCCAAAGAACCCTTCTCAGTCCCTGTCTAACTGGAGCATATACATTCGTTAAGATCCACTCTTCCTGCGTGGTTTTATCCACACATAAGAGACAAATAAACCAACTAGACATCAGAATCACTCTACTATCAATCACATTTTTGTTCCACATAACCAGTAACCCTCCCTGCTATTCCAGTGGCCTCTTGGCCTACTACTTCAGCTTCTCGCCAAGTCCTATTCTTAAAAGGAATAACTCTACTCTCCTCCATTTTAGTTTCTTGCGGTAAAATAATATCCGGTTTGTGTTCTTGTCTAAGAGCATACAAAGCTCTTATTTTTGCGAGGATTACTCCCACAAATATTCCATGAAAGAATCTTCATTTATGGGCTTTGGATCCTCGAGCCTTCGCCCCAAAGAGCAATACTGCTTGAGTGCCATCAGCCACTCCTCGCTCGCTTCTTTACGCCTTAAGGCGGCATTGCTAGGTTTCCCTCTTCCTACCGAACCATATCCCCATACATCTCGCTCTAGGTTGAAGTTCCTTGGGATTCACTTGGCTTCTAGTAACCATATTGGGTAGGTCGGTCTCGGTCTTTGGGGTAACAATCTGGCTTTCCAGGTTAACTGGTCTTTCTGACAGTGGAGATGATTCCGTGCTCTTAGCTTCTTGATTAGTAGATTCTTTTTTCCCTGCTTTGGGGTTACATTGATCTTGGTGGTTCACCTCTTCCTCCTGAGTATCCTTGCCTGTATTATTAGTTTCCTGCTCCTTCCTCTAATTTTTCTCCTCTAAATCCTTCTCTTGAGTCTCCTCTACCTCAGATTCCACTTCTTGGTTGTCCATCTGATCTCCCTTCAAATGATTTAATGCATCAAAACTGTTCTCCATTGGGATGTTGATCTCCTTGGAATTTCTTCCCATAAATTCCTCTAAAGTACATGGGACCACTTCCACCGAGCCTCCATAGGCCTCCCGTATCACCCAATCAAACTTACTTGCCCTAGGGCGTTGATCTATGGGGTTCTTTCCTTTGTGATTTGGATCTGAGGCTTGCTGTATCATCTTAGGAGCAGGTTGAGCTTGAGGGTTCCCATCAAAGGGACCAGCTCCCCTGTGAGAGGGTTTCGGGGCATAGGAATTTTTGGGAGGAGGGTTAAAACGTTGCCTCTTGCTTACAATAGGGCGAACAGGGTCTCTGATATTCGGATTTCGAGCTCCACATCCTTGAGGCCCAAGTTGGGTAGGAATGGAGATCTGCGGGGGAGGGATATTATTCTGGGTTTGAGGATCAGTATTTTGGAGTGGGGGCTGGTTCTTGGAAATGCAGTGGATACCCTGGTGCCCTACCTTCCCATAAACACTACACTTAAAAGACATATTTTCATATTCCAAAAAGACGACAAAATAATGGATTTAGGGAGCTCTTTACTCAGGTCCGCCAACACACACATGCGAGCAGACAGGAGTCTTGTTTTGCTCAAGGTTGCAGGATCAATAGCTATTAGTTCTCCAATATTTGTAGCTATCCCAGCCAAGATTTGTTCGTTCCAAAAAAGCAGAGGTAATCCTGGCATCTTAACCCAAATAGGAGCCAAATCCAGCACCTGAGTCTGGGGGTTGAAATCGGGGGACCAACGCTTCAGATACAAGCCCCTTTTCCCAAAAAACCAAGGACCTCCTTGGAGAGTCCTTTCCATGTCCTGTTCACATTGAAATGTCACCAAAAGAAAACTCTTGGGTAAAGCCTTAATCATCATACCGGCCCTTGGCTACCATTTTTGGATGGACCATCTCCTTATGACTTCCATGTCTGGCCTCACCCCCATAAATTTAGCCACCAGAGATGTTTTGCCCTCCATAGCCACATGCTGAGCTAAGGTATCCGGGACGTGCAACCTACCATTGATAGATTTTAGATTAAAACAAGAGTCGGATAATTTTTTCTTACCGCAAAGAGCATTAAGATATGAAGGTCTCCAGTTGCCAAGTTTCTCTTTGTCTCCTTCTTGGGTCTTCCTTTGATCCTGACGCATAGAGTCCTGGTCCCCCTCAGAGAAATCTTCAACCGCATCCGCCCAACGCCCTTGGACCGGTTCCAATAGAACTTCCTTGTCCACATCCTCCGCCTGGGGGCCTGCTATCTCGCCAGAGCCCCCACCTGCCGCGTCTGCTGATCTGCCCTCTAAAGTCCCACACCTAGGGTTTGATGCCCCTAGACCTCTCGCTCCTCCTCCTTGCTGCTCCATCCGTCACAACTTGTTGCCTCCAAAATCTGCCATTTTTTTTTTTTTTTAGGGCCAAAATTTTTGTGACTGCTACCGTGCACGGACTGCTAAAGTTGCGGCTGCTACAGTATGCAGGCTTCTACAGTGTCGACTGCTACAGTGGTGAATTTGATGGGAGACTGCTGCTCCCCTCTCCGACTGATGGTGGCTGCTGCTTCTGCTACCTATAAGAAGTCAAATTTCATTTCAAAGGGTGTATTGAATATCTTGGTGAGTAGAGGAGAGACCTTTTCAATTAGTGAAACACAACATGAGGGAAAATATCTGTGAACAACCGAAAGCCAAGTCCCAGTGGTAGGAAGCAACGATGACGATAGGAGAACAGTGGCATGGACGAGGTGATAGTCGGGCACTAGAACACATTTTCTTGGACAACGTGCTACTGGTGTGGTTCTTGTGAGCATTGTTGAGGGAAATAAACTTACAGTCACAATATAAACTCACAAAAAAATGACATAGTCATTTGCATTGTTTGAGGAGTGGCGATCCAGTAGTAGATGAGCACGTGGCTGAATCCTTTGCACATAACGTTTGATCTTGACACACAAGCAATGATGGAGGCGGTGATAAAAACAAGTGGCACATATCGAAGGTTTGAAACTCTTTCAAGGTCAGAAGTGTGACCTTGCTAATCAAATGATGCAATGACTGAATGATAAGGAATCTAGGCTTGCGAGAGCCCAAGAAGAGCTAAGTGTATGTGTGAGTGAAATATCAAGGGACATACTTATGCAACATTGAGCTTCAACATCGTCAAAAGTAAGATAGCAGAGCTGTGAGACACACATAAATTTTGAGGTAGCGCAAAAAAAGTTTTAAATAAAATATCTTTGCCCTTTAGTCTCAACCATTGGGTTAGCCTAGTCGGTTACTAGCCTACGTTAGGGTGCTACGGTGTAGAAGGTCCAAAGTTTAAATCTCCTCGACAGCCTGTTTTTGTTGTGTGATTGATGTGCAAGGTATGAAAGGTTCAAGTAACATATTTTGTTCTTTAGTGTCATCTATTGGGTTAGCTTAGTTGGTTACAAGCTCACGTTAGGGCGCTATGCTACTAGAGGTCCAAAGGTCAAATCCCCTCGACGACCTGCTAAATTTTTGTTGTGCAAGATTTGGAACGCACATACAAAAGGAAAATTATTTTGTTAAGGAAAATTTGGAAGGCACATACAAAAGGAAAATTATTTTGTTAAGGTAGATTTGGAAAGCACATACAAAAGGAATATCATCATTATTGAGGCATATTTGGAGGGCACAAATTTAAAACAAGTCAAGGCGTCAGAATAGAGTAAGAGGATTAAGTACACATATTCATCCAAGCATTCAATTAAAAAGTAAGGACACTTCAGCCATCTCAAGGAGAAGAAAAGGTGCACATGATAGTGGAATAAAAGCAAGGTATTAGCATCTCCAATTCAACAAGAAAGTAAGTTATCTAATTCTAGACTTGGGATACCTTTAAAATATAATAAATGTGAGACACGTGGAAGTGACATACTTAATGACTGTGAAGGATATTTTGACCATTTGAAGCTTCCAAAACCAGTATATCATTCTCTATATGTTCAGGAGGTTAAACAAATTCTGGGTACAATATGTCTGAATTAATTTTAGTTGAAGAAAGCAAACTCAAGAAAAGGTGAAGAATTTGATACCATTATTGATCAGACCTAAGCAAAGTTTAAATAAAATTTATGAGCAGGAGGTTGGTGCCTCAAGGAGATTGGTATATCCTGTGGATTGGTGCCCATAAACTTAAGGGGATTGGTGTCTCGTGTGGGTTGGTGCCCACGAACTTGCAAGAGGGGATTGGTGTCTCCTATGGTTTGGTGCCCACGAACATGTACTAGGGGATTGGTGTCTCCTATGGGTTGGTGCCCACAAACTTGTATAGGGGATTGGTGTCTCCTATGGGTTGGTACCCACGAACTTGTATAGGGGATTGGTGTCTCCTTTGGGTTGGTGCCCATGAAATTTATTGAATAAAATTATAAGCAATATTTTTCCATGGTTTTCTCTCGAGATGGTGTTTCCACGTAAAATATTTGTCTCTTATGTGTGTGGTTTTTCTGTACATTGATTCATTATTGCATTCATATTATTGTTGTTATCATTTGGAAAGAAAAATTTTATCTTATACTATTAAACCCCCTCTTAGTATAAGTGTGCGTTTCTTTAATTAGTATTAGAGCAGGTGTTATAATCACAATGACACTGAGAGGGGGGGTGAATCAGTGTGTTCTTTAAAAACTTAAAAGCAATTTAGACTTTTAAATAAACTGCAGCAGATTAAAACAGAAATAATAAAAGTACTAAGAGCATCACACATAACACGACATTTTAACGAGGTTCACCGATGTGGCTACTCCTCAAAAATACTGCTTGGACTACCATCCAAATCCAGTCAAATGCAAAGCTACAACTTTACATAATCATTCACCGAGCACCAAGCGGTAAGAGGCACCAACCTCTAAATTTTATACTGCTACAACAGAATGGAGCACCAACTCCAATTTTTCCAGCTCCAACTGGAAAGAGGCACCAACCCCTTTTACCAAGCTACAACTTGGAGATAGTAATAAAAATTGCAGAATTAAACTGTCACCTCAATTTGCACGATCTGCTATTTTTCTTGCGTTCTGCTGCTTGTCGGCATTCGACTGCTGCTGTGAAAAATGATTCGCACTTTTTCAACCACTCCTCTATATCTCTCCGCGTTCTCTGCTGCAACTTCACAGAAATATTACTTCTACAGCCAGCACACTGTCATTTCACACTCGGAACACGACTTCTGCATACCGCGTTCTTATCTTCTCTTTGCACCACTCACTCTGCTGCACCTTCCATGAAATCTCACTTCTACCATCTGCGTATTTTTGCCTCGGACTTTAAACACGTCGTCGCATATCGCTCTCTTTGTTCTCGATCGGTCGATACGCACTCACTCACTATCTCATCGCTGCGATCTCTTTTCTTTAACTCCAAAGAACTATCACCGACTTACACTCTGCTTCACACGAACTTCATTCGCATATATCGCATCACACCCACACTTCAACCTTGCAACAGTCCCGCCTTTTTATAGAAGAGAATATCCCATCAAAACATTCTCAAACACGTCGGCTGCAACCCTAATTAGGTCAACATGAAACCCTAGAATTTTTCGGTTGCTTAACCTTGCTTTGTCAGCGAGGAAACCCTAATTGATCCGTTGCAAAACCCTAGCAACGTCGGCTTTGAAAACAAGCCGGTGAACGACTTTAATTTAATTTTAAAATATTAATTTAAATTTTAAATAAATAAATAAAATTTAAAGCTGGATATTTAAAATTAAATATCTTCATCATCGGAGCACCTTTTTCAACAAAACGAAGAGCTAACTTGGGTTTTAAGAAAAACCCATTTCAAAACTGCTGACCATGGATTTAAACAAAACCTATAATTTAGTCTGCCTTGGTTTTCACAAAAACCCTTCCGCTCTTTGACATCAATGACAACATCAACACTTGAGCAAGGGCAATGTACCCAAGGTACCCAAAATTGCCAACAATCTCCCCCTTTGTCATTGATGGCAACCCTTTACTAAAAACACATCTTCAAGAGCCAAAGCTGAAATCAATCTCTTTGAAGTTTTGCTCCCCCTGACTTGAAGCTTTCCTCTTCACTTGAAGCTCTCCCCCTTACTCATATCTCTCCCCCTTTGTCATCAATGGCAAAGGGCCACCTTTGGGGCTCGGAACTAAGAATGAGCCTCTTAGCTTAGTCCCTCCCCCACCTCCTGATGAGGTGATTAATTCTGGGGTGGGAGTAAAACTCCCATTAGGCACTGATCAACATCAACGTCTATAACTTCCTTGTCGGGTCTTCTCTTGAACTCTTTGACCATATTCTTGTTCCTGTCATTGTTCTGATCCTTGGACCTGATCATGCCACTATTCCTGTTCCTATATCCTGGAATTTCAACTCTGCACTATCTGACAGTGTGAATTTTATTGTTGCACTTATAACAAGTAATAGTGTTGTTTCTTTTAGGCATACTGTTCTTTGAATCCACATGTTACGACTAAGCCGGTTCGACTAAACCTGTTTTGACCAAGCTCTGTTAGTGTGATGTTCTTTTGTTTTAAATGAAACTGCGAGTCTGTTTACCCTTCGACATGAAGCACACATACTATTTGCAGGTTTTTTAATGATTGGAATATCTCTCACTTGCTTGTTTAGCGCTAATTCTTACCAGATTATCAAAACTTATGTGACCAAGCCTCTTATGCCACAACCGGTTCTCGTCTTCTTGTCCCATGAAGCACATACCTTCTGAAAACTCTGAGAGTGTGTACAGATTGCCAGACGTCCTTGAGCCGGTTGCTATTAATTTCCTACTTGTTTATTTTTCTGACTTCACAACCATGCTTCTTGAAAACTACTTCATGTCCTTTGTCACAGATTTGACTCACACTCAATAGATTATGTTTCAAACCATCCACATATAAAACTTCCTCTGACTTGATCTTTCCTTCACTAATTTTGACCGTTCCTTTACCTATTATTTTGGCTCCGTCATTGTTGCCGAATTTTATAGAACCACCCTCATACTTTTGTAGATTTTTGAATTTATGTTTGTCACCTGTCATATGACTTGAGCAACCACTATCAAGAATCCAAGGAACATGTTTATTCTGAGCTCTAAAAGTTGTCTGCACTATTAAAGAATCCTGTTCTTTCTGAGTTGTTCTTTTTGTTTCCATTCTGTTTTAACTGTGGTATTGGGTTCTAGCTGTGACTTCCCCTTTTTAGAATTTTGCACATATCCTTGAGTATAAATTCTATTTTGTTTTGCTCTATACGGTTGAAATCTGCTTTCATGAGGTTGATATGAAACAGACATACTACGACAATTTATGGCAATATGACCAAAGTTGTGACACTTAAAACACTCTATTGCATAAATCATTAAAGGAGCAAACGCATTTCTACTAGTGAAACTTCTTGGACCTACGTTGTATTTGCGAGTCAACAATTTTATGCCCATAAACATTACACTTGAAACAAAAACCATAGAAATAATGATTAAACACTGAAAGATGGTCTTGGCCGGGTTGTTCCTTGGAGCCTTGGATCTTCTATTCTTTTGATGTGTGACCTTAGTAAAGCCATCATTGTCGATTTGCTATTTCAGGTCTGGCATTATATCTTTCTTTTGACTGATTCTTGTCTTTGTTCTTTTCACTTTCAACATTGCTTGCTTTTGGTCCGATTGATGATTCTCCTTGAGAAAATCCGAGACCAAATTTGATACCTGTGGATCTTTGATCGCTCGGAATTTTGTCCAATTTCATCGAGCTTTCTTCACGTTTTACATGACGAGTTGATTTTTCGATCCGGCTCTTGTATCTGTATTCGAAGACTCACATTTTCTTCTTCCAATTTCCTGCAGTGGTCTATCTTCATGGATACTGTATTTCCAGATCTTGAGACATTTTCTTGTATTCTTCGATCTGTATTTTTAAAGCTGGCAATAATGTTGTTTGCATCCTTAAGTTTCCTTGACAATTTTTCATTCTTCTTTTTCTCCGATTCCCATTCCGTAAGGGCAGACACTAGCTCACCCTCTAAATCAACTTCGGCCTCAACTTCTTCAACTTCGAAGTTCATTCCTTCTGCCATTTTTGGTTCAATTTTCTCAACCATAGGAACTGAAGCGGTTGGGATGCCTTTTTGGATGAGGATCTATTCTTCTTAGCCATTGTGTACTAATCCAAGATCAACCCTGACTGATTTAGCCAAAATTGGGAACCTTGCTCTGATACCAATTGTTATAATCACAATGACATTGAGAGGGGGGGTGAATCAGTGTGTTCTTTAAAAACTTAAAAGCAATTTAGACTTTTAAATAAACTGCAGTAGATTAAAATAGAAATAATAAAAGTACTAAGAGCATCACACATAACACGGCATTTTAACGAGGTTCACCGATGTGGCTACTCCTCAAAAAGACTGCTTGGACTACCATCCAAATCCAGTCAAATGCAAAGCTACAACTTTACATAATCATTCACCAGCACCAAGTGGTAAGAGGCACCAACCTCTAAATTTTATCTGCTACAACGAAATGGAGCACCAACTCCAATTTTTCCAGCTCCAACTGAAAAGAGGCACCAACCCCTTTTACCAAGCTACAACTTGGAGATAGTAATAAAAATTGCAGAATTAAACTGTCACCTCAATTTGCACGATCTGCTATTTTTCTTGCGTTCTGCTGCTTGTCGGCATTCGGCTGCTGCTGTGAAAAATGATTCGCACTTTTTCAACCACTCCTCTATATCTCTCCGCGTTCTCTGCTGCAACTTCACAGAAATATTACTTCTACAGCCAGCACACTGTCATTTCACACTCGGAACACGACTTCTGCATACCGCGTTCTTATCTTCTCTTTGCACCACTCACTCTGCTGCACCTTCCATGAAATCTCACTTCTACCATCTGCGTATTTTTGCCTCGGACTTTAAACACGTCGTCTGCATATCGCTCTCTTTGTTCTCGATCAGTCGATACGCACTCACTCACTATCTCATCGCTGCGATCTCTTTTCTTTAACTCCAAAGAACTATCACCGACTTACACTCTGCTGCACACGAACTTCATTCGCATATATCGCATCACGCCCACTCTTCAACCTTGCAACAGTCCCACCTTTTTATAGAAGAGAATATCCCATCAAAACATTCTCAAACACGTCGGCTGCAACCCTAATTAGGTCAACATGAAACCCTAGAATTTTTCGGTTGCTTAACCTTGCTTTGTCAGTAGGAAACCCTAATTGATCCGTTGCAAAACCCTAGCAACGTCGGCTTTGAAAACAAGCTGGTGAACCACTTTAATTTAATTTTAAAATATTAATTTAAATTTTAAATAAATAAATAAAATTTAAACTGGATATTTAAAATTAAATATCTTCATCATCGGAGCACCTTTTTCAACAAAACGAAGAGCTAACTTGGGTTTTAAGAAAAACCCATTTCAAAACTACTGACCATGGATTTAAACAAAACCTATAATTTAGTCTGCCTTGGTTTTCACAAAAACCCTTCCGCTCTTTGACATCAATGACAACATCAACACTTGAGCAAGGGCAATGTACCCAAGGTACCCAAAATTGCCAACAGTGCCTTTGGAACTTATTCACACAGACTTATGCGGACCCATGAGGACTCAAAGCATAAACGATGACAAGTACTTTATGCTGTGCATTGATGATTTTTCTAGAATGACTTGGATATTCTTCTTAAAAGATAAATCAGAAGCCTTTGAAATGTTCAGAACTTTCAGACAGCTGGTAGAGAATGAAACAGGGAAAAGGATTAAATGCTTGCGGTCAGACAGAGGAGGAGAATTTATTTCGAATGAATTTTTAGAATACTGTGAAAAATATGGCATCAGGAGACAATATTCAGTAGCCAGAACTCCTCAGCAGAATGGTGTAGCAGAGAGAAAAACAAAACGAAGAGCTAACTTGGGTTTTAAGAAAAACCCATTTCAGAACTGCTGACCATGGATTTAAACAAAACCTTTAGTTGAAGAAAGCAAACTCAAGAAAATGTGAAGAATTTGATACCATTATTGATCAGACCTAAGCAAAGTTTAAATAAAATTTATGAGCAGGAGGTTGGTGCCTCAAGGAGATTGGTATATCCTGTGGATTGGTGCCCATAAACTTAAGGGGATTAGTGTCTCGTGTGGGTTGGTGCCCACAAACTTGCAAGAGGGGATTGGTGTCTCCTGTGGTTTGGTGCCCACGAACTTGTACTAGGGGATTGGTGTCTCCTATGGGTTGGTGCCCACAAACTTGTATAGGGGATTGGTGTCTCCTATGGGTTGGTACCCACGAACTTGTATAGGGGATTGGTGTCTCCTTTGGGTTGGTGCCCACGAAATTTATTGAATAAAATTATAAGCAATATTTTTCCATGGTTTTCTCTCGAGATGGTGTTTCCACGTAAAATATTTGTCTCTTATGTGTGTGGTTTTTCTGTACATTAATTCATTATTGTAATCATATTATTGTTGTTATCATTTGGAAAGAAGAATTTTATCTTATACTAACCCCCTCTTAGTATAAGTGTGTGTTTCTTTAATTGGTATCAGAGCGGGTTCCTTCGTGAAAGCCTAATAGCTTGAAGGAAGATCCTATAAGAACACACATGGCTTACCAAGAAATTTTTTCATCAAATAGGGCTCCATTGTTTGATGGGACTAACTATGCTTTCTAGAGTGTGAGGATGTGAACCTATTTTATGGTACATGGATATGATATATGGTAATCTGTTGTGGATGGGTTCACACCACTTGATACCCCTCTAGGGATCGATATGACAAGAAACCATTTGAAAATAATGTCAAGGCAATGAATGCAATACTAAATAGTTTATGTGAATCAGAGTTTGTGAAAGTTAGCAATGCACCTCAACCAAAGAAATATGACACAAGTTACAAAGAACATATGAAGGAGACGACAAGGTTAAAATGGCAAAACTTCAAACCCACAGGAGGAATTTTGAAGACTTGAATATGAAATATGAGGAAGATATTACCAAATATTTGCTTCACGTTGATGAAATTTTCAACACCATTCGTGGACTTAGAGAAAATATTGAAGACTCTAAGATTGTTCAGAAGATATTAAGGTCACTTCCCATGAGGTTTGATGCAAAGGTTTCAACAATTGAAGAAATGAAGATCTTAAAACCTTAAGCATTGATGAGCTACATAAAATTCTTACAGCTTATGAGATGAGGACTGAAAAGGATCAAACATCCAAACGGGATGTCGCATTTAAAGCTACAAAGAAGACAAAGAATAAATAACCAAAGTTAAGTGAAGATTCGAGCAACGGAGAAGAAGCTAACTTTGTGTGAAGAAATAAGAAGGGATCAAGAAAACACAAAGGTAAGCATACTATGAAATGTTTTAATTATGGTAACATTGATCACTATGCAACTCAGTTCCCACAAGTTGGAAGTAGTAGTAGTGAAGAAGAAGAGGAATACAAGAAAAAGAAGAAAATAAAATTTTATCATGAAAAGAAAAAGAGGCACGATCAAAGCAAGCATGAGAAGATCTTTCAAAGGCACAAGAAGAGTTTTTATGTTGAGGAAGCAAGCAGTTCTTCCAACAGCAGTGATGAAAGTATCTCTAATAGTGAAAGAGAAGAAATCCTATTTTTGGCTATAGAGGAGAAAGAAGAAGCTCCTGTTGTCAAAAATCAAGAAAAAGAGAAAGATCTAGAAGATGAAGAGGAAGTCATAGTTGACATAGAAGAGGAACTTGTTTTTGCTTTTGAAGAGTTGAAAAGGCTTAGAAAGAAGAACTCAAAATTTAAGACTCAAGTACAAGAGGATGAGATGACAAAGGTAAAGTTGTTGTAAGAACTCATTGACTTGAAAGTTAAAGTTGAAGAGGTAAAGCAAATTGAAGAAAGTATGGCTAAGTAGTTAAAGGCAAAAGAGTTGGAATGTGAAAAACTTGAACATGAAGTGGTCTCTTTAAGGAAGGAAGTGGAAGAATCTAATGATAAGCTACAACAAAATATTAGGCTTGAGAAAAACACAAAAATATTGGATGATATTATCAAAGCATAGATATCTTCAGTTATAAATATTGGACTTGGTTTTGGAGAAGGTCAAAAGAAATAAAAGGGGGATTCAAGCTCAAAAGGAACAAATGCATCAAAGAAAATAATTAAAGAAGAGCCTAAGACCTATGTTGATGTGTTGAGAAGTGGAAGCATCGAGAAGGAAGAAAACAAAGCATCATCAAGGAACAAGGTCCATCACAAAAACAACAATGAGAGAACAATGTGGTCATATCCTCCAAGGCAATCAGACATGTTTCAATATTTCTTTCGAGCTTATTATTTTTCATGTAACCATTTTGGTCATAAAGTTGTACATTGTAGGGTTCATGCTAAAAATGATTTTGGCTTCACCAAGAGGAATGTCAATTAATTTGCACCTCTCATGGATTACAACATCATTTGTTACAAATGTAATAATTTTGGGCATACAATTAGATGGTGTAGAACGGTGTTCCCTGAACTTCCAAATCAAGTAAGGAAGATGGTTAAACTATTCAAAAGGATATGTCCTCCAAAGTTTGGAGAAAGAAAATGGAATAAGAAAAGGAGCAAAGTACGTTGGGAGTTATTTCACTCTCATCTCATCAATGAACATCTCAAGAAGAGTAGGTAGTAAGGGGCATTGTCAAGTGTCTTATCCTTCAGCCCCAAGAAGCCTTTGCCATTGATGTCAAATGGGGAGAATTTTAGTAAGGGAGAGCAACTTGTCAGGGGGAGCAGCTTGTGATCTTGTTACAATAAAGGACAGTTTCTTTGCAGGGTTGCCATCAATGACAAAGGGGGAGATTGTTAGAATTATTGAGTTGTCATTGATGTCAAAGGTTGATTTGGTTACTAGCAAATGATGGATTCAAGGTAGAAATATCTTCAAGGGTAAATATATTATTGTTTATGAGTTGTGCAATATCAAAGGGCTTATTTGATTTTTTAAATATTTGAATATTTAAATCTACCAAAGGTGTTTAAATATTTAAATATTATAATATTTAAATATGGAATTTAAATATTTTAATATATAAGTCATTTTATTTTAAAATAGAGTGAGCCGACTTGGGCGCCACATAAAAAGGTATGCATATATATAAGAAGTAAAAATTCATTTCAAAGGGTGTATCGAATATCTTGGTGAGTGTAGGAGAGATCGTTTCAAGCAGTGAAACACAATGTGAAGGAAAATATCTACGAATAATCGATAGCCAAGTCTCGATGGTAGGAAGTAGCAACAACAATAGGAGAATAGTGGTACGATTGAGATGATAGCCAAGCACTGGAAAACATTTTCTTGGACAACGTGCTACTGGCATGGTTCTTGTGAGCATTTTTGAGGAAATTAAACTTGCAATCGTAATATGAACTCACAAAAAATGATAAATTTATTTGCATTGTTTGAGGAGTGGCGGTCTAGTAGCAAATGAGCACAAGAGTGGAGGTTGAATCTTTTGTGCGTAACGTTTGATCCTGACACACAAGCAATGACGGAGGCGATGATAAAAATAAAGTGATACATACTGAAGGTTTGAAACTCTTTAGACGTCAGTAGTGTGACCTTGCTAATAAGATGATGCAATGACTGAATGATAAGGAATCCAGGCCTGTGAGATCCCAGGAAGAGCCGAGTGTATGCGTGAGCAGAATATTAAGGGACATACTTATGCAGCATTGAGATTCGGTGTCATCAAAAGTTAAATAGCAAAGCTGTGAGACATGCAAAGAATTTGAGATAGCACGATAGAAGTTTTAAATAAAATATCTTTGCCCTTTAGTCTCAACCATTGGGTTAGTCCAATCGATTACTAGCCCGCGTTAGGGCGCTACAGTGCAAAAGGTTCAAAGTTTGAATCTCCTCGAAGACCTATTTTTGTTGTGTGATTGATGTACAAGGTACGAAAGGTTCAAGTAACATATTTTGTTCTTTAGTGTCATCTGTTGGGTTATCTCAATTGGTTACAAGCTCGCGTTATGGCGCTACGCTACTAGAGGTCCAAAGGTCAAATCCCCTCGATGACCTGCTAAATTTTTATTGTGCAATATTTGAAAGGCACATATAAAAGGAAAATCATTTTGTTAAGGCAGATTTGGAAGGCACATACAAAAGGAAAATCATTTTGTTAAGACAAATTTGGAAAGCACATACAAAAGGAAGATCATCATTATTGAGGCATATTTGGAGGGCACAAATTTGAATCAAGTCAAGGCGTCAAAGAATAGAGTAAGAGGATTAAGTACACATATTCACCCAAGCATTCAATTAAAAAGGAAGGACAATTCAGCCATCTCAAGAAGAAGAAAAGGTGCACATGATAGTGGAAGAAAAGCAAGGTATTAGCATCTCCAATTCAACAAGCAAGTTATCTAATGCTAGACTTGGGCTACCTTTAAAATGTAATAAATTTGAGACATGTGGAAGTGATAGACTTAATGAATATGAAGGATATTTTGACCATTTGAAGCTTCCAACACCAGTATATCATTCTCTATATGTTCAGGAGGTTAAACTAATTCTGGGTAGAATATGTTTGAATTACTTTTAGTTGAAGAAAGCAAACTCAAGAAAAGGTGAAGAATTTGATGCCATTATTGATCAGACCTAAGTAGATTTTTAATCATATTTGTGAGCAGGAGGTTGGTGCCTCAAGAATATTGGTGTCTCCTATGGGTTGGTGCCCACAAACTTAAGGGGATTGGTGTCTCCTGTGGGTTGGTGCCCACGAACTTGCAAGAGGGGATTGGTGTCTCCTGTGGGTTGGTGCCCACGAACTTGTACTAGGGGATTGGTGTCTCCTATGGGTTGGTGCCCATGAACTTGTATAGGGAGTCTCATGTGGGTTGGTTCCCATGAAATTTATTGAAAATTATAAGCAATATTTTATTGTGGTTTTCTCCCGAGATGGTGTTTCCACGTAAAATATTTGTCTCTTATATGTGTGATTTTTCTGTACATTGATTCATTATTACATTCATATTATTGTTTTTATCATTTGGAAAGAAATTTTTTATCAAATATTGTTCACCCCTTCTCGGTATAAGCATGTGTTTCTTCAATATTTACTTAGAAGAATTCTTTCCCATTTTCTTTGACTCTCTTTGTACAATCTCCAAATTACTTTTTCCCTAAGAGCTAAGTTTGCATCTATAAGAACTCTTAAACCGAGACCTCCCCTAGTTTTATCATCACACACCTTGCTCTATTTCACCAAAGAAAAATTCCTTTTATCATGTAATCCCGACCATAAAAATGATCGCATAATATAGATTAAACTTGTTTTTATCGATTTTGGCATAGTATACAAGGACATATAATATGTTGAATTAAAAATATGAGAATATATTAGATATATTCATCAATATTAAAAGAGTTTATGACATGTTGGATTAGTTGTTTTCAAGCTAAAGCAATATGCATTTTGTGAGGGATTGGTCCTGCCATTATTTGTTGAAATTTATGGCTTAAAAAATAATAGAAATTTTAAAAATAAATCAAAATCATACCCAAGTTTGGAATTATATTATTGCATGTCTTTTAGAATGTTTACAAACATGGTGATCATTATGGGAACTATTAAGTGTAGAAAATTGTACTACCATCTTGGTTATAGGATTTGAATATAAATGGAAGGATCATCTATGTCAATGATGTTAACGCAAAGGATCTACTTTGTTCTATGGTGAAACTAAATAGTTGAAAAAACGAGTTTATCAAAATTTATTGGGAAGTTGGTCCCAAAGGGATTCCAAAAAAGCTAGTGGAGGCAGTTTTTTTCAAAATTATGAAGGTAAAATTATCCTCACTTACTAAGAATAATATGGAACTTCAACAAGGTGCTACCCTCTCAAACTTACTGCACCTTTGTGTCATTCCCTCCTCTCCTGTGGATGACTCCATCCTCTGGGATTCCACCTCCAATGGTCTCTTCTCTATCAATTTAGCCTATGCCCTCTTTGAGAACCTTGGCCCTCCCTGGTTACCTTCCAAGCTCATCTAGAAACCCCATCTTATCCCTAAGATCAATTTCTTCCTCTAGCTTGTCATCCAAGATAAGATCCTCACCATCTTGAACCTCCATCCTCGTGGGTTTTCCATCCCCAACCATTGTTATTTTTACCACATGGACTGTGAGTCTACCCAACACATCCTTTTGTCTTGCCCTTTCTCCCAGTCCATTCTCTCATCCCTATTCTCCTTTGTCGGCATCTCCTAGGTCCTGCCTACCCTGTTAAGTGATCTTTATGTCCAGTGGCCTAATACTTTTAGAGGACATTGCATGAATACTTTTTGGTCTTTCTACCTTCCCCACCTCCTACGGGAGATCTGGTAGGAACGTAATTCTTGTGTTTTTAAGAACTTCGTTTATAACAAGAAGTATGTTCTATCTAGAATCATTGTTGTAGTTGCTGAGAATGTATCCATCACCCATGATGATGATGATCCTGATTCAAGATCTAAAGCTCTTCTAGCCTCTTCCCTTAGGATCCCCAAGGACATTCACATATATGTCCCTCCTAGGGCAGACTGCTCCCTTGTCAAATGGACCCCTTCCCATCTAGGATTCCTCAAGTTGAACTTTGATGGAGTGGCCAAAGGTAATCCTGGGGCAGCGGGGATGGATGTCATTATCAGGGACCATTCAAGAAGTATAATCTTGGCCTACGTTGAGAACTTGGGCCATAACTCTAGCCACTTCACCGAGGCTAGAGCTCTTTATTAGGGTGTTGTTCTCCTTCACAGTTTGCAGGCCCCCAATGTTCTAGTGTAAGGGGACTCAAATAACATCATCAACTACCTAACAATGAGAACTCTTCCAGCTTCATGGAACATCTCCAACACGATCACTGAAATCAAACATTTAATGCTTTCTTTCTTGAACATAAGGACGAACCAAATTTATAGGGAAGGAAATTGAGTTGTTGACCACTTAGCAAATATGGACATATCTGAACATAGTCTCACTATGTGGAGAGAATCCTTCCCCCAGTACCTTATTGACATCAATGTCGTTGAAATCAATAAACAGTGAATCTTGGGGTGTCGGGATCAGAAATCATATTTTACCTCATTGGTTCCAAGCTCGTTCTCTTCTCAACTTTCTCATTGATTAATTTTTGCATAACACGATAGTTTTGTCATTTTCCCTCCATCAAGGCACTTTCGTGAGTGGTCAACCCTCACTCAACAAGGCATCTCATATGCTCTGCATCTAGCTAGATCTTTTCCCCTTTCAACAGGTCAAAGGGGCTCCTAGCTCCAGACAACCATCTGCTCGTACGACAAATGAAATCCCCAGTGGGCTTTTTCATCATGTTCAATACGTGGATTCCCATGTATAACAACTTTTGTAGGAATGACATCACATATGTTTCCAAGACGAGGCCAAATCCAATTCTTAGCAAAGTGAGCCCTTGGAATTACAGCATGCTAGTTTTTTCTCTATCTATGTTCAAAACGTGTGCCCAAACTCTTGACATTAATGATAGTTTCTTCACTCTCATCATTGGGACTCTAAGTCATATTACGAGTAATAATTTTTCATCCATGTCTTTTGATTACCATTTAGCTAACTTTTATTTGGTCACTGCTCCTGTTTCGAGGATCTCTAGGTTTCCTATTTTATTTTTTGTCTTCGACCAAAGCATGTTGATTTATCATCGCCCAATTTTATTTCTTGAGAGTTGGTTCGTGTGCATTTCCAGTCAGGTGCCCCTGTCGAGTATCCTTTGCCAGAATGATTTTCTTGATTCTAGCAACTACATAGCCCTTGTTATCATTAACCACTATGAGCGCCTTTATCACATGCCCCTATCCAACAAGGATGGTTATCCCTATAACCAAAATCTAACCTGGACCACCCCATTCATCGACCTCGATGTCACCCATGCCCATCTCCATCTGTTCCATTCCCTTGTTTGGCATACCTTTCTACCTGTGCCTGCAGGTCTTCGCTTGATTTGGATGACGTGGGCCATGAGTCGCCCTATGTTTTGGTGCCTTCTAGGTCCTTCCACCAGCTTCATTTCCACCATTGCCTTTGTGCTATATTTTCATCTTCATCACCTTTCCTTCCCTGGGCCTCTTTCTTCTACTCTGCATACGTCTCCCACCATGGCCAAAATTGAACCATCCTCCCTTCAACTCACCCCTTTGGTTGAAGACATTTTCAGAGACCATGGCCTCCTCATTTTTTTGTAGTTATTTAATGGAAATAAATCGAACCTATCGTTGAACTTCCTTCGCACGTGGAATGGAGGACATGTCATCCTCAAAGGCTTGGGATTCACTGTCATGGCTGATTTGCTGGATGAAATCATTGGCCTTCCCAATAACAGAGAAATTATCAATCGTGAGAAGTATTCCCTCCAAAAAGAATTGGCCCTCTTTAGGGATAGAGGAGAGTCCTTGAGCAAGTAGAAACGGGACATTGTGAGAGAGACACTCCCCAAGAAATTCAGGATCTTCTCAAGGCTCTTAGATGGGCGACTAAGATAATATATTCTCTATTGGCCTAAGTGGATGCCCTCTTGGAAAAATATAAGGACCAATACGAAATCCTCAAGGAATTCAAAAACTTGGTGGGAGCAGGCACCATAGATAATGGCCATAGGTCGAATAGTGTAAATGCCTAATCGGGCATCCTAGGTTGGGTTTGTTTCGGAAAGGTCTGGGTGTTGCTATTTTTGCCCATACGTGGGTATCTCTTCTGGTTTTGTTGGTTCTTCCCCTGCGTGGGCTTGTTTCATGGCTTTGTGTTTGTCCTGTTTTGGATCTCCTAAGGTGTGTTAGGATTATCCCGGGCTCTCAGCCAGGATTGGTGCTCCTTTTACTTTTTGCCTCTATGGAGCTTTTTGTAATGATTTTCCTTCTGTAGAAGGTTATGGGACCCTTTCAAAACCCCTTTTACCAATAAAAAAATATATATGGAACTTCAACTAACAACTATGTAGACGCTAGGGTATTTCTTAAAATGATTAAAATTCTAATTGAAAAAGTATAGAATTATATTTTAATTGAGGTGGATTTACAAATTAGTATTAATGTTGTCAACAAAAAATAAATGTGGGGATTGGATACAAAGTAACAATGTTGCACTATTTGAGGTGGTCTCTTGGAAATGTGAGCATATCTATAGAGAAGAAAATTATATAATGTATGATTTAGTCAATTGTGGTATTGATCTTAGTCTTGGAAAAATTCAAATTTTAGAAAGCAATTGGCCATGTGAGCTTTTATCTCTTAATGAAATGATGGCAAGGAGCTTATTGAGAAGACATAATTATTAAGGAAGATGATTAAAATATTTGATAAAAAAGGAAATAAAGAATATCTTAAGTACAAAATTAAATTTAGATATGATTTATGTGACCTCACAACAAATATAATGTTCTTTATTTTGATGTGAGTGTCCTATATATATATATATATATATATATATATATATATATATAGAGAGAGAGAGAGAGAGAGAGAGTTATTGCATATTATTATTTTGTAATCTAAAGCATGAATAATTACAAATGTTAGAAAATAATGTTTTTTGTTTAAAATTTTGACAAACATTCTTATATCTATAAAATTAAATTTTATGATAGATAATTTAGTTTGATATGTAATTGATGTTAATGCATCTACGAGGACTAGTTTTATTACGTAAGTGTGAAGGGATATAATCTTAATTTGTATTGTTAGGTTTGATAATTAAAATTTTTTATTTTATCCATGTTTACCATTAGGTCAAAATTGTTATAATTTTTTTAGAATTTTAAGTTATTAATATAAATGATGTTCAATTAGTAAAATATTATCATTAACTATGGTAGTATAATTGGTTGGTATTGATTTAAACTAATATTATGATGCTATTACAAATCCTCAATTTTTGCTTTCATCTCATCCATTTTGTCATATCATAAAAATTGCTCACATCTATAAATGAACAAATTTTATGACCAGAAAGGATGCAAAAATATGGCTTGTCTTGGGAAGAAGAGGCACATTTTCTATTGTCCATTCAATTTTGGGTAAATCCAAAGGCAAGAACTTAAAAGGTTATCAGGATCCCACCCTAGAGAAATTGTTGGTGTAGACATAGGAACTTGAGAAAGAGAGACATAAAATATTTAAATATGCACTTGTTCAAATTTGACCTCCAAGTTGTTGTGAATATCGTCAAAGAAAAGAAAGAGGAACTTAAGGCATAAAAGCAAGCACTCAAATTGGAGAGGAGAGATCTAAAGTTTCCAAAATGATGTGATCTACCATGAGAGGAATATTTCTAATACCTTTGTCCTATGCACCAGGATTGAACAATAACTTAAGATATCAAAAGAGAAATGTGATATCCTGGCTCATAAAGTGGATTGCATCAAATTTGCTCTTCAAGAAAGGGAACAAAATTTTTTGAGCATGTAGTAAGATTTGGATGTCAAAGAAAGAGATGTGGAAATGTTGATAGGAAATATACAAAAAAGTAGAAGCAACTAGCTAGGAATGATCTAAAGCTTAGGTCGAAAGATCAACTTTTGAATGATATGAAATTGATGGTTGGCATCTAGTAGTATGAAATCAAGTAGTTGCATGTTGTTTTGATAGAGAATAAGAGAGATATGGTGGTGATCCAAAATAAGGTAGAGGAGGAAGAATAAAAGCTTAATATTATGGAGAATTTCCTTGAGAAATGATAAGTGACATACCTAGTTGCTCAATAGACAATGAAAGAACTTGTCCATGAAGTTTGTAATATCAAGGCATAGCATTGGTTGTTGAGGAGAACATGCATAGAGTAAGAGGTGGTCTCTTTTGTCTTAAACATGAAACTTGTGTGATCTCAAATAGAACTTGAAGTGTCTCATGGAAGATTGGGGAATTAGAAATTCCAAATTTAAAAGCAAGAACTCAGGCTTGTAGAGGAAAGTAGTAAGTTACTTAAATAGGATAAGTTCTTTGAAGATAACTCATGAATGAATTGATGGCAAAACTACAAAGATATGGAATCTTCTTATAGAAAGCTATTTAGAAAACCAAGTCACTCAGTAACCAAGGGACAAAAGAACTCATGATCTCATAGAGTCTTAGGCTTTGATAAGGGTTAAAGAATCCAAACTTGTGACAACAAGGCTAGAAATACAAAAGTTGAAGTTTGAGTTGTAATCAATGCAAGCTATTTTGAAATACAAGGGGAATGACCTTGATTTCACTTAAAAGTATATTTAATAATTGCATGAAGAATTTTTTGATTAAAGGCCTTTGTGAGAAATAAATAAGATGATCATTGCGATAACATATTTGCTACAATAATAAAGGTGATGCAACTAGAGTTAGAGTATAACAATATTAGGATGTCTCAAATCAACTCAATGGTGGAGAACATCATGAATGTAATGAATACCCTGGTTGATTCTACCACAAATATTAGAAATATAAACAATCGATGAATATTTATTGGTGATTGAACCCAACTACAAGTTTTTTGCTTCTAAGTAGGCATTTAATTTGTCTAGATTGCTAGAGTACCACAAGAAAAAACAAAATTAGAACATACAAAATATAATAAATATACAAAATATATGATTATATGATGAACTCAATGACTTATCCATAAGGCTTGTTTTGTATTTATAATTAAATAAAATTAGAAAACAATGGTTTAAATGGCACATTGAAAGAGATAAAAGCAATCACTTACTAAAACCACTAGGCTATAGAAGAAATTACTGACAAAAGTTAAACCTACATTTAATATTGTAGATGAAGGTTATTGTTGCCTTTAACTTTATGGACCAACATACCATAAAAATTAAATGGTAAAAAGATATCCTTGTAGCAAGTATCAGGGGACAAAGTTGCTTCTATCTAAATAACTTCTAGAGGAAGTTGACTAGATTCTAGGGTTGAAGGTTCCCTAATTTTATAAATGATGATTGTAGCTTATTCGTCATTTAGCTTTAAGGGGATTATAGATGCAACTAAGATTTATTATACATGACAATAACTTCCTATTTAGTAAGTAACAAATGCTATATTTAATACATGTATAATAAAAAGTCAAAATTCAAACCATATCTTTCCATATTGATTTTTTATTTAATTGTACACATATTTATTAAAGAAAATGAAATTAAAAATCTAAACATCTTATCCTCCATTGGGCTAAATTTTTTTTTTTTTAACTTTAATGAATAATGTACAATTTGAAAATTCTTGACATTTTATTGGTTGATTCAATGAAAATAATTTGTTTAAGGAAATTGCATTGAAGTAATAGTGCACTACTCCATAAGGACTAACAAGTTGCATACAATTTCTATTAGGAACCACTAACATCAAAACATTAAGATATTATGTCTTCTACTAGGTCAATTAGACCATCTCTAGCTTATCTTTTCCTTAGAAGCATTTTTTATTTTTTCAAATAGCTAAATTTTCTCTATCGGAATAATAATATTATTTTTCTTAAGAGATAAAGTTTACCTCGCCTAGTTACCTTATAAAGCTTAAATTTAGTGAAGATCAAGATCAACCCTATGATTGGCCAAATTATCTACCACCATATTTCATTCTTGATAGATATGTTGCCATTTGCAAGAAATTACCTCTCTTAATGTTTTTTTTTTGCTTGAGAACAAGAGGTTGTACTCCAGTCCCCCACCCTTGACAAATCACAACTCTCTCCTTTAGATATTAAGAGTTTACAAATAGATTACATTCTCATCTCAGTTGAGTTTCTATATCTAGATACCTACATCAATTTCCATTAAATGTTTGAATTCTTGATTTTCATTTTCTAGATCTTCTTCAATTTTCTATGTAAATACAAATATTCCAAAATTCAACATCCTTCTTGAAATTTTCCTACAAAAATCTTCACAATACCAAAAACCACCTCTATTGTCTATGCATTGCATCTTAGTAGAGTAATATTTTTGAAACATCGCACTATCATTGTCCACTTTACCAGATTTGGATTGCTAGTTTTCTTCCTGAAACATAAGTGCAACCACAAATTTGTTATAAATAGTTTATATGAAAACACAATACTGTTATAAAATAAACCAAATATTACCAATGTAAAATATCAATGTAAATCCTAATCATTATTTGATTCAAGCAACCAACATTTTCTTGTCAGCTTCAACTAAACTTACGACTTCCTCTAACCAAGGGAAAGAGGATTTAACTTCATGATCCTCAATTAAAAACCCTCTATTGGCTAGTCTGTATACACATTTGTTTCCTTCCCTTAATATATGTGTAAACTTGATTTCTTCAAACTTTATAACAAGGTCTTGTATTTCCACAATTATCTTTTGTATGTTCCATGGAGCCTTTGCTTTTCTTAAAATTGCATTTATTACTATTAGTGAATCACCTTTCATACATACTCTATTCCATTTCATTTATTTGCATATTTTTAACCCTTCGAAAGCCATCCAAGCTTCAACTTAATTACTTGTCTTAAATCCACTATTGAAAGAGTAATGAGACAAAATCTCTCTATTATTTCTTATTATTCCTCCTCCTCTTGTTGGTCCTGGATTTCCTTTAGACGCTCCATCAAATTTCAATTTGACCAACTCCACATCTGGTGGTTTCCACTTTATATTCTTTGCCTTCTTTTTGTTTCTCTTATACCCAACATCATAATTCCATTTGATGACTTGACTCCATCTATCAAGGCTCTCTACTTCTAAATTAGGGATTGGGTAAGTTGATAGGGTTGGTTTAGACTCCTCTATGGCTAAACAAATCTTCCTTTTCATTACCTCTAAATTGTTTTCCTTTCCTTTAAATATTATTCTATTCCATTTTGGCCAAAAAATCCAAACTATTTATCTTTTGATATATCCTATATTGTCTATAAAGCCTCACTTTTAAAAGTGCTCTACCATTTCTTTAACCATTCTTTAATTCTTCCATTCATCGCCATGCATTTACCAAACATATTAAGAATCCATTGCCATAGATTCTAGACTGTTGAGCTTCCAAGATATGGTCTAATTTTTCCTCCTTTTACAAAGAACACATTATAAGAGGCCATGAAAACCCCTTTTCATAAGGTTATCCCAAGATAAAATTCTTTTATGACCTACTAGCCAAACAAACATTTTAACTTTAGGAATGCTTAGGTTATCCCAAATATCTCTCCATATTCTTGCAATATTCCTATTTTATTAGTGCTTTATATTATATTCACTTCTTGTTGTGTATTCCCCTGAGCTATTCAAATCCCAAATCAACTTATACTTGACTCCCCTTAGAATAATCGTTGTAGTTATCTATATGCTCAATTGTCTCCTAGCATCAATGTCTTGTATACTTGTAAAAAAAATTCTTTCCATTTGTATATCCCTTCCTGATTCTTGTACATAATGTTTAAAATCATATCACCGTATGTGTCTTGAAGTAATCTCATTCATGGTTTCAAAATTGGATCTAGATTGTGTGGTTTTTATAACACCAAGCATCCATCCAAATAGAATATTTTTATCTAGTTTCCACCACCCATCTTAGATCTTGAATCACTAAATCAATTGATTTTTTGAAACCGTTCCATAGACTATAACCATTTGGTAGTGAGATTGTAGTAAATAATAAGCTTGAGTCATTCAACTCAACTTATTTACTTAGAATATTTCTTACCCATTATCTTTGACTCTCTTTGTACAATCTCCAAATTACTTTTCCCCTAAGAGCTAAGTTTGCATATGTAAGAACTCTTAAACCGAGACATCCCCTAGTTTTATCATCACACACCTTGCTCCATTTCACCAAAGGAAATTTCCTTTTATCATGTAATTATGACCACAAAAATGACAACATAATATAGATTAAACTTTTTTTATTGATTTTGGCATAGTATACAAGGACATATAATATGTTGGAATGGTCTATAAGATTGATTTAATTATTTTCACTCTTCTTTCTAACGATACCATCTACCTTTGCATGTCGGTAGTTTATTCTAAAATTTACTTATAACTAGATTCCATAATTTTATCCTCATTCTTCCCTCAAATAACGACATTCTTAGATAAGTTGTTGGTAAATTTGCCTCCTCCGTTTGAAGTAACTTGCAAATCCTTGCTTTGATTCTAGCTAGGGTGTTTAGGAAGTAAATTTTAGATTTTGTCCTATTAACTTTATCCCCTAATGATCTTTCGTATTCCTTAAATAAGTTATTCCAATATTTGACCTCGTTTATCCTTACCCTCCCAAAAAGGGTTGTATCATCTACAAATTGTTGATGGGTGATATTGTCGATGTTATTACTAGCCTTAAGTCCACTTATTAGCCCATATTTGTTATCCTTCTTCAAGTTCCTACCCAATACCTTTGCCATAATAATGAACATATATGGTGATAGAGGATCTCCCTATCTAAGACCTCTCTTGGATTTAAAAGATTTTGTTACTAACCCATTGACCAACATTGAATATGAAACCGTAGAGACACAAGATTTAATCCATCTGACTTATTTCTTCCCAAATACAAGCTTTTTAACACTACAAAAAAAATTCTATTTAACCCTATCATAGGCTTTACTCACATCAAGTTTTAAGATCATTGCTCTCTATTTTCTTGAAGTTGCTAAATGCATAACTTCATGAGCTATTATGATCTCATCCAAAATTTATCTCCCTTTCATAAATCCTCCTTGCTTTTATAAAATAATCTTGTCTAATAGTGGTCTTAATTTATTCACCATCACTTTGGAGATCATATTATATGCCATATTACATAGGATTATGGGCCTAAAAGAATCACACAATTATGCATCCTTCTTCTTTGGAATCATGGTAAGACATGTTGCATTTATTTTATAAGGTATGTATTATTTTACCCGAGATTGTTCCACTACCATAAATAAAGAATACTTCACTATATCCTAATTATGTTGATAGAATGGTGCGAAGAGCCCATCCAAACCTAGGGATTTATCCTTTTCAAAAGAGAAAAGAGCTAAATGAACTTCTTCTAGAGTAATAGGCTTCATTAATTTCCTATTGTCTTCATCTATTATAATTGAAGGTACTTATTGTAGTAGTTTATCATTAAGAATTTCAAACTCCTTTGATCCTAGAATGTTCTGGTAAAACAACCTTTTCTCCTTTCTTATTTCACTTAGGTCTTCAATCCAAACCCCTTCTACTGATTTAATTCTACTAATTTTGGATGTTGATCTCTGTACTATTGCCATCCTATGAAAACTTTGTATTTTTATCTCCTTTTAACCAAGTCTGTCTCGATTTTAATCTCCAAAATTTTTCTTCCTTAATCAAAATATTATGGTATTCACTAAGCAACTCCCTTTCCTATGAGCTTGGATTATTATGATCACATTTTTGGAATATTTAAAGTTTATCTTTGAGTTCTTCTTTCTTCTAAAAATGTTTCCAAAAGTGTTCTTATTCCATTATTTTAATCTAGATGACATTGATTAATTAGTTTTGGAAGTATATACAACCCATCATTTTATGAAGAATTCCATGTTTGTGCTATCATATAAACAAATTGAGAATGGTCTTCTCACATCTGTTCATATTTAAAATATGATTTTTTTTAATTCACTTACCACCATTTTAACTCTTATTGGCTAGTGATACAAACCAATCCTTGTCAAGGTATTAATTTTAGCACAAGTCCCTTCATCTAGCCAATGATTTAAGAGAATGCACCTCTCTATTTTTTTGCTATTAGGTTTTGGCCTCTCTTATTGTTGGTCCAAGTATAGTTGTTTTCTTCAAACTCAACCTTCCATAGATTATTGTTTTGAATAAAAGCTAAGAAATCTCTTATACTTTGGATTAATTTCCTAATTCCCCCAAATTTTTCATCCAACTTGGTTATGGCATTAAAATTATGATCATGAATTGGGTTTTTTGGTCTTTACTTCTCATAAAGGCTTCAATCCCACTCCGTAATTATAATTTGCATGACTGATTTGTAGGTTCATAGACGTTGATAAGAATAAAACAAATATCAACATATTAGCATGTCACTAAAGAGGCTATCTAATGCCTAGTTTTATGAATGGTTACATAGGAGGTTTTAATAGGATTCCAACATGTTAGAATTCCCTGTCGTTTCTTCATTATCCATAACATATCATTCACATCTCACTCATGTTGCTTTCATAGTATTGGAAACTTCTTTGTTTGTCATTCTAGTTTCCTGGATACAAATGATATTAGTATTATTACTTAAACAAAGGTCCTTGATGCACCTCTGCTTTTATGGGGCATTAGCACCCCTTATATTCCATGATATGATAATCATGTCTCATTAGGGTCTACTGGCCTCGCCTACTAATTACCAATATCATTTTGTCGTTTGGTAAAGAGAAGTTCAACCAACTTATTCCTTTCTCTATGTTTGCTCTTGCTTCCTTGGATCTCACTTGATAATTTAAAGGTTTTTATCTTTTTTCCTTGCTTGTATCAGGAGTAGGTCTTATTATTCTATTCCTCAATATTCTTTCACAACTTTCTTTTTCATTAGATTTATCCTCTCCTCACTCTACTACAAAAGCTTTTGATTTGTCCTGCTTATTTTCTAGTATTTTCTTATTAATGGTAAAGGTATTAACATCTAACACTACATTTTCTCTATCCATTTTCTTCTCCTTAATGGTGCATGGTAATTTAAGACAGTATTCAAAATTTGATGAGACACATTCCTTAGGTTCATCAGGAATGTTCTTCCCTAAATCAAGATCATACTTAATAGACGATTCTTTATTAATATTCTGAACCTGTTGTATTGTGCCCTTTACGTTGTTATCTTCTTTTTCTTCATATGCTAAAGCTTTAAAAGAATTATAATTTCTTCCAATATCCTATCTTACTGGTATCCATTGCTTATTTACTTTCATCTACTCATACCTATTTTTTGAAAGTTGAAAACCATCCTCATCCATGTCCATTTGTAAGTTTCTCTTGCAGTTTTCTACATATATTTCTATTGGACTTTTATTAGGGTATGATCTCTCAATATACCCCACATCATAACATCTTCTACATCTTAAAGACATATTTTCATAATCTATGGTTTGGATCCACAACTTACCCCCATACTTAAGAATGATTAAATCTGCTAAAGGTTTATTTATATCAGTCATGACCAATATTCAAGCATAAATAGCCAAGAATCCATCTTCTGTAGTTTTTGAAATATCAAGGAATTCTCATAGAGTGTTTTCTATTTCCTTAAAGGTATCCATTTCCCAAAATCTAGTGGGCAACCCATACATCCTAACCTAGAATAGTACTAGGGATAGATTTGCATTTTTTAGTGCAAAGCCTTCATACCAATGGGTAAGGAAGGGTCCTTATCTTCCCATAAACCAAGGACCTCCTTTTAGGATTCTATCTCTTTCCTCCATGAAAAATGGCTAGGAAGAAACCTTTGGGAAGAAAGGATAGAATCACTCTTGGAGACTTTCAACTTCTATTAATCCATTTTCTCAAGGCTGAAGCTCCTGGCCAAGACCTATTAAATTTACCAAAAGTTGTATCTTTGAGCAACGAGGATCGCCTCTTTGTGATGCCCTCACTAAAATCTACTACTAGGTATGGTCCTAAGGATTTATCTATAAAGTGATCCATGGATGGAAACTATAACTCAAAATCTACTAAAATTTACCTGAATATCCTATAGTGAATATAATATTTGATAAAAAACCTATAATAATTTGCATGCAAAATTTCTAAGATAAAGAAGAGGAAAAGGAAACTTAGCTAAAAAATTTAAGCCTAGACAAAATGTCTTACCTCATCGATGTCGTAGTTCTCCATTGCTCCTCCCATCATCTGAACCCTAGCTAATAAATATTCACAATTTTATTTTTTACGACTTGAAAAATCATCATCATCCTCGTTTTGGACGATTGACTTTGTAGGGTCGTATCTCCATCAATATTGCTCCACCTCTCTTAATGGTTGATGAATATTCAAAATAATGTTATTATTGGTCCAATCCCTACATTCCTTTTTGACAATAAATTAATAATAATATTTGAATCTTCCTCAATTTTGACATATGTCTCTATCCGTTTGCCATGACTATCTTGATATCTTTACAAAATTCCCTAGCCTCTACATAGTTGTTTGTTGAAGTTCCATATGATTTTGAGTAGCTAAGGAGAATTTTGTATTCGTCATCTCAAATAAGTACCACCTTAAAAAGTTTTTCTAAGGTTTCCTTTGGAAGCACCATAAAATTTAAGTTTGAAAAATTCAACTTTTAAACATTTTCATTTACCATGAGTTGATGTAAATCCTTTCATTTAAGTCAAATGACTGACACATATTTTCCAACACCTAAGAATTTATATGATGAGCACCATTCTTGTAAATATTCTATAAAAAAGGCAACAACGCTATCCAATTGGACATGATTTTGAGATCTATTCTTAAAAATTCTATTATTCCTTTCAAGCCACATATTGTAATAAAAAGTGGCAAGACCAATCCTCCATAAAAATTCTTAACACTTTAGCTTTAAGATAATTAACCCAACATTTCATCAATTTATCTAATGTCAATAGAGAAACCAAATATATTCTTATTTTTTTAAAAGGTATCCCCAAATGTAGGAAGAAAGGGAATAATACATAAGTAGATGATATGATGTTTCCAAAACATCCTTACACAAGGCACATTTAATAGGTTAATTATTTTTTATTCTTTGCAAATTATCACCTCTAAGAAGTTTAATTCAAGTTGTTGACCAAATAAATATTGAGGCCTTGGGGAAGGCCTTAAGTCTAGATATTCTTCTAAGGGGAATATTTGGGAGGAAGGAACTATGATTACTCTAAATCCTTATATCCCAACTTGATATGATATCCAACATCTTTTGATAGATTCCAAACCAAATCATCATTTTGAAAGAAAATAAGTAAATAGAAATATTGAAGCATATTTTTAAGTTCATACAATGGTTGTTTGAGATTCTCTTCCTCAAGAAAATTACCAATAAAAATCTAATATATGGAACAATTGCTTACATGAATATAATTTTTGCATTTGCACCTCTAAAATACAAATACACCCAAGCTACTTGTTACCATTTTTAATTAATATGATAAAACTTCAACCAAGCATGAGACAAACAAGATACAAAATATTCCTCGTTAACTAATAATCTAATATATTTTTTTAATTAATTGTAAACTCTCTAATATTAAGTTTGATGTTCCTAAAGACTTAGGTAAGGTTTGCTTCCCTGGTAATTTTATTGTAGCCATAAAAATTATATGTTTTTGAAGTAATATTTTTGTCTAACTCTTTTCTTAATATTTGAATGATATCCATAAAAGTACACCAAACTCATAAATCTATAATCTCACAAGCCTTTCCTTCAAACATTCCTTCCTTTCAAATTTTACCCCATTTGCAAAGAGGAAATCCAAATTTATCCTCACATCATTTTCAAAGAAAATATCTTTTTTGTCAAATTTAGATGCCATACTTGCAATAATATTAAAAGTGACACCATATCTATAGGGTATATTGCAATGTCGCCTTTATGAATTTAAGTTTTCCAGCCATGGTAAACAATTTACCTTTCCAACCAGTTAAAAATTATTTCTTTCTATCCAAAATGAGTCCCAAAGCTCCTCCATGTTTTTTTTAATAGAGAAGGAATATGTAGATATATTTATGGCAAATTTTTAACTTGAAACCATAAAATTTTTATTATATTTCATTGTAAATCAAGGGGAATGTTGATAAAATATCATGGATTTTGTTATATTAAGTAGTTGTCCAAAAACCTTATCATAGCATGATAGTATTAATTTAAATTTCATGGTCTGACTAACTAAAGGACGATCTAAAAGAAAAATATCATCAATAAACTCGAGATAATATTTGAAAGGACCATTTGCTACAACCTAAATATCTTTGATTTCACTTTCTAGGTTTATCTTTTAGGGAGATATTCCCAAAGCTTCAATAAGAATATTAAAAAGATAAGGAGATAATGGGCCACCCTGGTGGAGACCACAATGTGATATCTAATGATGGATCCATTGATCAAAACAATACATTTTAGAGTGTTGTAAAAACATATAATCCATTCACAACATCCTTGATCAAAACCAAATTTGCTAAAAGTATCATAATAAAAACTCCAATAAACCTTTAAAGTAAGATTTGTTCATATCTAATTTTACAAGAATAACTCCTTTTTTATGGACTAAAAAGTATATATGGTTGTTGTGCAATGATTATACCATCAAGGATTTGCTTCCCATGAAGAAAACCACCTTGTTTCTATGAGGGAAAATATAATTTAAAAAATATTTTTCAATAGTAATATAACTTCTGAGATTATCTTATAAATTATGTTGCAAAGGCTTATGGGACATAATTATTAATGCTTTATTAGTTTGTTGATAATATTTCTAAATTTAAAATAAAAATATAATATTAGAAATAAAAATTATTAAACGCAATTAAAACTAAATTTATTTTGCATTTTAGTTAAATTTGTCCTACTTACCATAAAGCTTTTTGGACTTCAAAAAAGCTTTTGAAATAGTGTCTAGAATTAAACTATGCAATAGAAAGAAAGATTTAGGCATCCTAAAAATGTATAGAACAATAATTTATAAACACTATGAAGAAGACTAAGCTAAAATCAAAATGCAAGAAGACCTTTTAGAATGCTTTAGAAGTAACATAGGGGTTAAACAAGGATGCCCATTATCCCCTACCTTATTTGGTTTATATATTGACAAATTAGAAGAATGACTAAATCCTAAGGGAGAGGACAATTTTCATATGAAAAAATATGTGGTTATGTAGATGATCTCATTTTGATTCTAAGGCCAGCACAATATTTGAGATAACATTTAACAACCTTAAAGCAGTTTACTAAGGAGGTAGGCATGAAAGTAAATACCAACAAAATAAAGACCATGATCTTCTCTAATCAAAAGAAAAAATCCAGTTAAATTTTATTTTGAAGGGGTCTTCTGCAAGAAGTAACATAGTACAAATATCTTGGGATAAACTTCAATAATAAGCTCAATTGAAATCCATATAGAATGAAAAGAACATTAGGAGTATGGAGATCACTTTTTGCATTGCATAATCATCAAGGTTAGATTACTAGAGAGGAAGATTATATGAGTTTTATTTGAGCTACAATGATACAAGTGATGTTATATGGGTATGAAGTGTAGATTCATCTAATTATAAATAAATTCAAAATAAAAGAGAGTTTCATATGAGATACTTCTAGTAGAAATAGCTACGTTACCTATAGAGGCAATTGCTATGGTTTATATTTTAGGATATCTAAACAAAATGAATAAAATGGATGTAAACATATGGTCTAAAATTGTAATAGAAGATATTGATATAGGAAAGAAAACATGAACAAAGCAAAACAAGTGAATGAACAAATAGAATATCAACTTGGATGGATGCTTGAATAATAACAAAGACATAAATACATTTGTTAAGAAAAAATCGAGAGCAACTATGTAGGAAAAAAGTTAGAAATATAGAGAGAACATTACCTTATTAAATTTAACATTATATATGATCACTACTAAAATGCCTATATAGGGGTAAACAACAATTGAAGCGCAAGTATGCTCGTGAATTAAAGGATTAATTCACACCAACTTAAATGTGAAACAAGCAATTTGAAGAGACAAAAAGATAAATGAGAGGAGATGATTGGTACCTTTAGTATATTAGGGGTAGTTAAGACAAAAAAATATTTTATTTTGGAATGTGAGACATTTAGTTATATTCAAACTAGCTATGTTGAAGCACTAATAGTGAAATCATTATAAAAAATTATTTGAAAAAAAGAAAGTAAAGAAAGTAGAAGGATTTATCATAAAAATCTGTAATAAAAGTTCAACATTTATAAGAAGAAAATTATTTGAAGAGAAGAAAGTAGAGAAAGTAGGAGAATTTATCACGAAAATCCGTAATAAAAGTTCAACATTTATAAGAAGAAATTGGAATGTATGGCATCTAGTTATATTCAAACTAGCTATGTTGATACACTAATAGTGGAATCATTATAATAATTATTTGAAAAGGAGAAAATAGAGAAAATAGAAGAATTTATCATGAAAATCTATGACAAAAGTTCAACATTTATAAGAAAAAAATGATTGAGATAAACTTATAGTTGACAACTATAATTCTTTGTAAAATTTCTATTGCATTTTTTCTTTTAACCCTATAAACATTAAAATATTTTTAAATATAAATCTTATAACTTTTTGAGATTGCTAAACTATTTATTAAAATAATACTATTATGATTTGTTAAAATATCTTATAATATGAATGAGATTCATTTCATAACTCATTACAATGATAAAATGTTTTTTTAATTGGTTATTTGGGATTAAAATGAATTTGAGTATTATATAATGATTCATAGTTTAGTTATTATGCATATTTTCCTTGATAATATATATATATATATATATATATATATATAGATTAAAAAAATTTGGTTAGTGTGAGAAACCCTTGCTCAAAAGTGGGCATCCCCATCCCACCATGAATTCTTTGATAAGATTTAATCATGACCTTTCAAATTTTTAAATGCTTTAGGAAAAAAACCAATAATCCAAAGTTGGTAAGTGGATTATGATAACACACAATTTTCGAAATAATCTTCTACTAAAATGCAATGCATAGACAATAGAGGTGGAGTTTTGATATTGTGAAAGCTATGCAGTAAAATATCAAGAAGAAGATACTAAATTCTAGAATATTTGTATTTAAAAAAAAAAAACTTAAGAAGATCTAAAAAAATGAAAATAAAAAAAGACTTTTTATGAAAAAAATATAAGTAACATTTATAGCAACTCAATTAAACTAAGAATTGAATCTATTATACACTCTCAAGCTTTTAATGAAGAGAGTTGTGATTTGTCAAGGGTAAGGAAAAAAGTATAATCCTTTTTTCTAAAAGAAAAAAAAAAACATAACTATGTTCTTATAAATAACTTAAGGATGAAAAATGATTAATCAATAATAACAACATATGATGTATATACACAATTTATACATAAACCATCTCACATTAACAATAAAAACATATTTTTACTACTTTTAACTTACTATGTGAAAAATCAAATATCATTTGTTCTAAAAGGAAAAAAAAACATAACTATGTTCTTATAAATAACTTAAGGATGAAAAATGATTAATCAATAATAATATATAATGTATATACACAATTCATACATACACCATCTCACATTAACAATAAAAATATATTTTTACTACTTTTAGCTTACTATGTAAAAAATTAAATAACATTAGTTAAATTGGTTAGCTTTCCTACTTTTAAAAAAAGAGATTTGAGTTCAAATCTTGCTAAATAATATGTTATTGTAATATATTTTAAAATATTTAATTAATACTTTTACTATGTAAAAAATCAAATGACATTAATTAAATTGGTTAGCTTTTCCACTTTCAAAAAGAGATTTGAGTTCAAATCTTACCAAATAATAAACCAATTAGTAGAAATAGAGTGTTTGTTAGGCCACATAAAAAAAGTGAACCACCATCATCATCCAAATGGCAAAAAGGTGAGTGTGCAGCTGACCATTCAAGAAAAAACAAATGGCAAAAAGTAAGTGTGCAGCTGACCATTCATCCTTTTTCCTCGCTCATTTCAATGTCGCTTGGTAAAGAACGGATGATCCGACTCCAATAATAGATAAAACTAGCAGAAGATAATGAAAGAACGGATGATCCGTCTCCAATAATAAGATAAAACAAGAAGAAGATATTGAAGGGCCAAATACTCCCCAGACCAGGACAGATTATAAAGGGTGCGTATCTCACCAATTCCCCTTTTCCCCTTTTAGAAGAGACTTGCTTCGTTTAAATAAGATGGTACACCCATATGTTCGCGTCAATATGGCATGGCGCATATCTCACCAGTTTCCCTTTTTAGAAGAGACTTGCTTCGCTTAAATAAGATGGTAGGTACACCCATATGTTCGCGTCAGTATGGCATGGCGCATATCTGACCAATTTTATTAAATAAGATGGTACACCCATATGTTCGCATCATTATGGCATATGGCACTTCCCAGAATGGTTGGAAAATACCTGGTTCTATGTTTTGTCTAATTATATGAAAACTATTTTTGTATAAAGAATATTATCATTTAATTATATTATAGTTTTTTTTTTAAACGAAAAATCCCTTGCGGAGTCGCTTTGGTATAAGAGACCACGAACAGGGGTTCGCACCGACCCTGCCCGCATCAACATTATCAATTGGATTTTGGATACCCAATTCAGCTTTTTGGTAGGGTGGAGATTTGAACCTGGGACCTTCTTTGGAGGATTGCCCTCTCCTCTCCAACTCACCTGCAACACCTGGGTTTTAACTATATTATTGTTAGAATACAATTACATGTAAAATTTTAAAGCCTCTAAACTAATTTTTAAGAAAACAAGGTCCCATATAATATAAACCCTTTGGGAGATGTATGGTAAGGAATTTCATGGATATTTAACAGCACTGTGGTCCTAGCATAGGAAAAATCTTATTGTTAAGAATTTTTATAAATTTTAAGAAAAAATCTGGTAGAAAAAATATATATAAATTTGGAAGAGCATAGTAATGGTGTGTTATAATTGAAATATATATATATATATTTTTGAGTAATATTTCTTGTACACATCTACTATGGAGATTAAATTCGGGTCTCATTGAATTTGGGTGATTATGGGATTGATTTCGGTTTAATACAAGTGATGTCCTTACCCGTAGACCATAGGAAAATAAATTTGTTTCTTTTCTAGGATCCATGGGACCGGCTACTACGTTAGTAGCAAAAGAACAAGTTGATGACCGTACGCGCATTCTCTTGCAAGTTGATGTTGTACTTGTTTTTTGTACGATTCGAATCTGAAAGGGCACGCTCTTCTGCCTTTTTTACTTTTGTCCGGTTTTAATGTTAAATCGGGGACCCTGTAGTACGATTCGAATCCGAAAAGGCACGCTCTTCGACCTTTTTCGCTTCTGGCCATTTTTGATGTTAAATCAGGACCCTATCAGTGAAACCCTCCATTTCCGACTCTTAGCTCTGCATGTAGCTGACGAGGCGGGCAGAGAATTTAGAAATACGGAGAACCAGCCTTCATTTTAGTGTCTAAACGGTAAGTGAAATCCAGAAGTTGCGATTTTTTAAACGATGCCTCCTTCGTAAATTATTTATTTGTAACCCTCCCCAAATTCAGTTTTATTTTATTTTATTTATTTTTTAATTTAAGTTTTATTTTGTTTTTGGTAAGTAAATGCGATGACTGGCGGCTAGGCAAACCAGCGAAGAAAGCTTTCGAAGGAATTGTTCGCTTGCCAGGTTAGAAAGCTGGACCGGAACTGATTCTTGGCTTTTCTTTAAATTGTTTCGTGGAGGATGTCTTCGTAGCTGTCAGGAACATGTTTTAATAATAGAACAGGATCTGGTTAGCTAACTAAGATTAATTGACCTTGTTCTTCCACGGCAAGATTTACCCCTTATGGAGTATTAGTGGTCTTCTGCTTTACACATTATCGTTGTAATGAAAGTGGGGAGCTAAAAAAAAAAAAAAAAATCTTTATTTCGTTTTCTTCTGAGTTATTGAGGTTGCCAGTTAGTCGTTCCATGGAGATGACATTTGATAACTTCTAATTTTCATGCAGTTTTTTAACGAAAAAAAAATGTTTATTTTGCTTAAATTATTTTATTCTATTCTGTTAGAGGATGGCCTATATGGCGTATAAATAGATTGCATTAAGAAATTTCTTAATTTTAAATTCAAATACTGAGTAAAAATAGGTTGGATTAAAAGATTAAGAAATTTGTTTGTTTTACATCAATTGTTTTATGATGTTCTATTCTCAAACGAAGTTCAATACTACAGAGAAATAAATGGCATCGAGGAAAGGTACTTGGGCTCTGGATTATGCACCAGTGTAAAAATGTGCTGTATGATATATAACCTTTTAACACGAATTTTGCCAATATGAGATATCGATATGGAATTCCGTGATATAAAGTCCTTTCTAGAAACGTTTGTAAGTGAAGCTCCAGTACTATTTCCGAGTGGCTGATTGCTACGGCGTTTCAAATTATTTATGCAATGCGTTAAAGTCCAGGTCAATTCCTTGGGGGGTTATTGCCAGTGTAGAGCCAATTGTTACCTTTCAGGTTCCAGGAGTCATTGATCTGAGTCATGCTACTATATGGGTATCCTACATCTTCAATTCAAGGGGAAAAAAGAAGAAAGTTGGATTAAATGCCAAATAGCCAACAACGGAGTTTCGATAAAACCCAGAATTACCTGATATAAAGGGGGCAATAAAAGATTTAACAGCCATTGTTTCATGCTTTCACAACTTTGCACAATCGCAATCCTTTAGTTTTGTGAGTTATTGTGATTACTTAAATGTGTTGAGGTAAGCAACCCTATCAAACAACGCTTCATCATTTACCTTGAAGTGACGAGAATTAATCGATTAGTTAATATCATATCACTCAGTGATAGAAAACTCTCTGATTTCTTGCGAGTTCCCCACTTTCTCGCACGAAAATTGACTTGCCGAGAACTTGGCCCATGCGGCAAAAATACAGAAAATGCAAAACTCAGAAAAACGCAAAAATTGCCATGATAATTTGTATATTGTATTTTGTTGGTTTTCATGATCAAGAATTGTAATTGAACTACTTTTTATGAAAATCAAATAGAAAACAGCTTTCTGGCTCTCGAATTTTTTTTTAAATGTATTTTTAAAATTAAATTATTTAGTCTTATTTTT
Organism: Wollemia nobilis; assembly: GCA_028583015.1. Taxonomy (NCBI): domain Eukaryota; kingdom Viridiplantae; phylum Streptophyta; class Pinopsida; order Araucariales; family Araucariaceae; genus Wollemia; species Wollemia nobilis. The sequence goes on from JAQPPZ010001870.1 coordinate 5,646,519, forward strand.
TTTCGCTGAGTTTATGTCAAGTTTTCTGGAGTTGCCTAGAAACTTTCCAAAATTGGAGTGCCAATTTTTTGCCGAGTTGCGAGTTTTCCAACTATGATATCACTTATTCTATGATTGCAAGATGGGGTATGAGTGATTAGTAATTATTAAATATCATATTATTTGTCCAAATATTCCATGATAAGAATACGAGTCATTCTCAATTTATCACAACACAATAACAACTTTCTAAAGCATAAACAACGATATAAGGGTGAGCATATCAAATTAGTTCAAATTACAAAGGCTAGGCATGTCAACCTTCATTGTAGGCCCTAAAGTTCCTAAGAGTTATGTGTGAGTGTTGGACATAGGTAGTTATATCTGAATGTTTTCGGAAGGGTTACATATTTGTTTTGTAACTTATTGTAAATAATAAGATTCTGCATCCAAAATAGTTGCATGACATTTAACCTTTGATTTGCCTTTTCCTTTGGACCTTCTTCATGTAGGCAACCATAATTTTTTTGGGGACATGTTTCAATTGAGCACCATTTATTCTGTCGTAAAGAACTATACAAGGGGCCTTTTCCATAATTTGGCAATGTCTCAGGCAACTTATGGGTGTTCAAAGCCATATGAAATTTGCCTTAATTTTAGCATCAATATGTTGCCCCTTCTTCATACTTAAGTGCAAAGACAAAAAGTTTTTAAACTCATTCAAGAAAAATAAATACAAAATAACAAAAAAATAAGCCTTAATGTGGTTGCTTCATCCATTTTTGTACAACCAACATGAACCATAGGCATTTGTGGGTAACCAGAATCAATTTGATGTATTCCATATGAGTAATTAGCCAAGCTGCATACTGCTTAAATACACCAGAACTTGTGCGATATGGCATTTGCTATTAATATCTAAATGATTTGGATTCATTGCATGTGAGTAATTAGCCAAAGTTGCACATAATTTAAATACTTCAAAATTTGTTCTATAACATTGTTGATTCATTGTCATGTTGCTATTGATTTGTAGAATGATCATGCCTTTGTGTGCAACTGTATGTCACTTCTTAACCTTGACGAAGGAGTGTTAGCTTGATTTACCTCACCATTTATCTAATAATATGTCCAGTCTAAGTAACATCTACATAGTTATGTCTTTTAATGCCCTTCAAGTGGCTTCATGTCTTCTTCACAATTATGTTTCTTCTTTTATTTGGTGCACTGTTTCAAAGGTCATTTGAACTATATGATCACCTATCAACCATTCAGTTTCCTCTTCTTCCCCATAGCGATTTTCCCCAATAGTTACCAAGCTGCCTGAACCTGGGTGCGGTTTGGTCCAGTTTGGACTTCCCAGGCTGGACCAAATTGGTTTAGTTTGGTTTGGTTCTGTTTTTTATTTTTTATTATAATTATTTTCTATTTAAATTACAAATTTTTAATATATTCAAAGCTTAAAAAAGCAATTTATAAAGTGTAAAGTATAATTTATAAATTTATAGAAGACATACTTAAAATTTGAAAATATGGAATGATTCAATTTGAATTAAATAGAAGGCAATGACAAAGACGGCCAAGGAGGAGGGGTGGTGAGCAAACAAGCCACCCAGGCTATACAAAGCATAGTGGTAGATGTCGATGGTAGAGGGATAGACAAGGAAGAATGGCAAATTGCTGTAGAATTGAACAAAGTACGATGAAATGTCGTACAAGGCGGGTGTACAATAGATTGTCGTACAAATGGAAGGCTGCCGAACAAATGGAGGACTCTGCCATACAAATGGAGGAATATGCTGTACAAATGGAAGGCATCGTACAAATGGAGAGAGTTTGTTGTACAAATGGAGTTGTCTGTCGTACAAATGGAGTTATCTGTCGTACAAATGGAGGAATCTATTGTACAAATGGAAGGCATCATATAAATAAAGAAGTCTACTGTATAAATGGAAGGTGTCGTATAGATGGAGTTTGTATGACAAATTGTCGTACAAATGAGGCATGTATGACAGGGTGCCATACAAATGAGATATGTACGACAAATTGTCGCACTGACAAAGTGCATACGATGACAGGCCGTTGTACAGCGCTAAGGTGGATTGAAGGAGAATGTCGTCAAGAGGAGAATGAGGAGTCGTCGTTAGCAAGAAGGACTATCCGATTGGATATCTGGATTGCCATACGACTAACATGGCAAGGATAACTCAATTGCACTGAAAAAAGGAAAAGAAAAAAAAAGTGACGTACAGTTACATGCAAATGTGGCAAAGTGTTAGTTAGAGGCAATTACCACATGAAAGCCAACTGTCCTCCCCACTTCACCATCTTATAAACACAATCTAGGAGGAGGCCAAGAGCATTCCACACTCAGTGCCTGATGAAGAGAAGAGGAGACCAACGTACAAAGTTGCATAACTATACGAACGTGCTGCGAGGAGGAAGCTATAGTGGTTGGAAGTGGAAAACATCGAGGACAACATTGTGAATAGAAGAGGATTGTACAAAAGACTGCTTAAATTTCAAGGGTATGGACCATACAGGCCATACAAATGACTGGAGATAGGTGAAAGATCGAAGTTGCATAGGAGTGTGCGGGAGAATTTGCAAGTGTGAAGGTTGTTGTGCAACATATTGTGCAGAAGTTTGGTTGTCGGAGAGGCCGTATGGTAGGGTGTTGCAGGAGCCGTATAAACAGTGCCATCCAGTGGGTGGTAGTAGGCTGGAATAGGATAGGCTTTCTTGTTCGCAAATTGACCCATCTGGAACATGTTGTACAAAAGGTGAGGCTATACAGGGTGAGACGTACGGTAGGTGTGCATAGAAGAAAGAAGCATACGACAGGTACGGCTATACAGGGTGATACGTACAGTAGGTGCGCATAGAAGAAAGAAGCCCACGACAAGTTGTCCTATAGATTAGGAGTGTGATGGCAACGTTGTACAAGCCTTTGGTGCGGTGACAAGCGTCGTCCAAGAAGTGGTGTGATGACACACACATTGCCGTACAAGCAAAGGGTTGTACAATAGAAGGTCATACAAAGGTGCAACAAGATTTGAGCAACTGTACATTTTTTAGTGATTGAAAGTGAGTGGACTGCAAGCATGATGTAGAGAAGGTCGAGGATTGCGGAAAGGATATAGCGGGTGGATCAACAGAGGATGATTCCACTTGATGCAGTGTTGCAGGCAGAATCTTGCTCACGTGGAGAAGGCATTAGAGTTGGCTTCGAGAAAGGTCTAGTTGATCGCATGCGTGTGAGAGAGAGGGAATGTGGTATGGACATCGAGCAAGATAGGATGAAGGCAATATGGAGGAGAACCAAGTGTAAGGTTGAGGAGCAACACTTTGGAGGGAAGAGAGATGGAAGCTTCGCCTTAGGAGAGGGAGAAAGCCAAGGGGAAGGAGAAAATGTGGTTAACCTTGCAAGAAATGACATGGATACAACCATCCAAATTTTTTTGCAGAAACTAGTGGCAGGAGAATCCACTAGATCATTTGTTGAAGACTGCGTTTAAGAATGCTGGAGTGCATCATATTTTATAGATACCAAACTTTGACAAGAATTTATTCAAACTTTTCTTTTTGTAGATGTTGTAGACATATGACCCGGATAATAATCTGAGCAGAGTTATGATGGTAATAGGGAGATTTGTGTGGTATTCTCCCCAAGCAACTTTTGGAATACATTTGGGTTGCTGAATTTAGATCTACTAGTGAAGAAGGAAACAATTGAGCATTATCGGTGGAGAAATTTGGTGGACAAAGTTACCAATCTCAGCCCATAAGAGTTAGCAAAATGGATGAAGCATAGGAGCCGTGGATTGGAGGTGCAACAATTGAAGATGGAGCTGTAGTGTGCTACGAACGTGATAATGGCGATATTGTTTGATGAATGAGCCTCGAAGATGCCCACTTGGCTCATACAATACATGGAGGGAATTATGGCGAGAGTGCCATACTATTGGGCATCGTATCTATCAAATTGCATCCAAATTTTTTTGATGCGGTACACAAGAATTTTTTCAATGGTTTTCCATGCCATTGCATTGATGCTGAATGTAGTGACTTAGGAGAAGCTTCAGTTTCCAAGACTAAACCCCACTAGAGTGATTCTGGAGCATGTCCCCATGATAGTTAGGTGGATACATGTGGTTCCAGTAACGAAACCAAGCACTTTGGTAAAGAGGAAGAAGAGTATCCTGAAGAAGATAAAGGCAAAAGAAGCTTTAAGAGACGAGGGAAGTGAGGAGTCGGAAGGAGTTGAGGAGCAACCATGTTCAAAGGAGCTGGTGCGAAGGGATTAGAGGCATGGAAGCTTGGAGTAGCATTGGACAGAAGCTCAACCACAATCCCAACATCAGCAGGAAAGGCAACAAACAGTTAGAGAAGTACCCACAGAGCATGTTGTGGCAAGGAGGACAAAAGGTGCCAGTGCACCAAAGGTAGTAGAGGGTCAGAATGAAATGCGTGGAATGTCACATGAGACAGTGTGAAGGGAAGTTCCTACACAACTAGGGAGCCAAACTGTGCAAGGAAGCACTACAGGTACCAATTCGGGTACCATGAAAATGACATCAAAGAGGGTTGTCGTGGGAGGAAAGCAGCCTAACAAGTCTGTTGTGTAGGAAGAACAGGATGTGGAGCAAAGAGCGTAATAGCCGAAGGGAAGGACTGCGTAGCAGCAGGTATTCAGATTGCAGTTGATGTAGTGCAAGCATCACCACCAATAGGAGATTTTGCTGGTAATGCCCCAGTATAGGTGGAGAATGTCAATTCACTTGAAGTTTTGATGAGACACCAATGCAATTTGTACAAGTAGTGGATCCATGTGGATTGCCTTTGTTGTATGAGGGACCACATATAGAAATAACATCGATAGCACAGGAGATGGCACCAAGTGTAATTGTGTCGAGGAAAGAAGGAATAAGGGGAAGCAAGATGCATTAGATTTTAGAGTGTGGTAGAAAGGTGAAAGTAGCCAACCGTCGGAGGAAGAACTGGAGAGGAGATAGGGGCAAGACAACCAAATGACAAATCAACCTGATAGGTCATGGTGGGGAGGGGACTACCATTGGAGATGATTCTGACACAAAATTGGCGGAGGGGACTAGTGAGCATTTCATCCTTGAAGTGCCAAATTTGACAAGACCACTAGTATTGGGAGAGAAGATAAATATTCAGGTTGATACATTTTTCGATAAGTTGAGTGGAGTATTGGAAAGAGTGCGCACTAAGTCTCGAGTTGGTTGCGTAGGAGATTGGTGATTGTAGAAGTTAAGGTCGAAGAATGAATTAGGCAAATTGGTGCGTTGGGCTCGCAATGAGGAGCGCATGAAGATGTTTGCCAAAATTCATCAAACACAACCATGGGAGCTGGAGACTAGCAGTGTTAAGTGGACACTAGGATTGAAGAACTTTCTAGAAGGAACTCAGGTACTTTACTGATATCCAACACTTGTGTATGTGGATGAAGGGAGTTTGGCAACCCATCTCGAGGAGGAATCATGTGTCAAGTATGTTAAACTTGCACTTGAGTTGGTTAAGACATATGTCAGAATGAATTTCATAGCATATTTGATTTAGTGGTTAGCTATAGGATTGGAAAAATTTTTAGCAGATGGTTTCAACCAAAAGATGAAGGAGGAAGAACTAGATAACCAGGTACAGACGATGGAGGCACAACTTTGATAGGTGCAAGACGACGTCGAAGCAAAATTAGCGGAGCTGAAAAAGGAGGTAGAGGCAAAGATGAAGGTACAAGAGGAACATGACCAGTTGATCTGGCAATTGAAGTCAAGGTGTGCAGTGAGGGAACAATTGCTTGAGGCAAAGAACCACGAGATCACTCACTGGGATCAACAGATTGCGGAAAGGGATGAGCAACTGGCAGTGGCAGCAACGAGGGAAAGTGAAGCAACAAAGAGGGAAGCTGAAGCTGTGAAGAGAGAGGTCGAGTTGAAGTCTAGGTTGACAGAGCTCTATGAGAAGTCAAATCATTCTAGCTTCCAGTGGGCTCGATACTAGGCCAATGCGGAACGGTTGAAGGGAGATACTGAGGCTTTGAAGCTGCTAGGAGCTAGGAGGTGTACCTATCCGTACCTATCCCCACACCTCAACCTCAAAAGAACCCAAGTCCCTAGGAGCAGAGATAGTCGTTGACGAGGATGTCAACCAATTTAGAGGAGAGGGCAAATGTAGGCGCTAGTTCTAACAAAGCCTTAGTTGAAGAAATAAGTGTGTTGAAGTCAAATTGTGCACAAATACAATTGTGTTAATGTAATCATTTGATATGACGTAATAAGTGATGATGTAAGCTTTTTAATATTTCAAAGTTGTAATGTAAATAAATGATGTATGGTATAATGCATGTAATTAAGTGTATGTGCGAACATAGGGTAGTTATCACCCAGTTAGAGGTGATGTGTCTCGGGTGGTAGTTGTTAATTACTAGCCCACAATGATAAATAGGACCTTTCGTTCATTTGAGTGGGTAATGTCCCGTAGACCACAAACGTAGACAAACTAAGAGTAGATACATTTGCACAGATAGTGTTTTGGAAGAGATACTCTATGCGGGATTGCAGATTGTGATGTAATGCAAGTGCCATACAAGCAGGAGTGAATGCAATATCTACTCATTTCATTCTTCATCTATTGTGATTGTATATACATTGTGTGTTGTCATTGTGGATTGTTGTAGCAAGGTAGATTTGTAAATTATTCTCAAATATTGTATGCAAGGTTGAAGTCACAGTCTAGGAAAGCCGTATGAGAAGTGTTGATGTGAATTGCCATACAAGTCATTGCCGTACAAGTGATTGTTGTCATTGCCATACGAACAAGTGTTGTACTAAATTGTTATACAAGTAGAGTGATAAGTCTACATATTGACGGATAGCATGTAGCACGGTGGTGAGTACTCCAATGTGTTGGAGGAACAATTTGATATGACAAATATAGGAGCCAACCAAGACTATAGTCAACATTACTTCACACTTGCACAACATCTCCACTTGTACGACAACTTGATCAACACTCGTTTGGCAAGTTGCTCAACATCCACTTGTATGACAAGCACTTTTATGGTAGGTACTTGAATGGTAGTCTCTGGACTTGTACGACACTCCTCGTCGACACTTCCTCGTACGACACTCTTGGACGACAACTTAGATCCAACCTGCACATAGAACTTGAAATGACAACCTACAATTCTTCTCTACTAAAGCAATAGCATCGCACAAAATACATAACACAGATGAAGGATGAATAGTCATTGCATTAATATTGTTTGTACAACATTGGCATTACAGGCCTGTCCACACTTGGCAATATACAATATACACACACCCTCGATGATACAGATTCTACATGGCACTCCTCAAATGAATGTGGGGGTCCCTTTTTATCCTTGAGGGCTAGTAGTGAACAAGTACCACCTCGGCCACCTCATTGTTGACTTACCTCCATTCTTATATGCTTAATTCCTATGTTTGCTGTTCATTACAAATTCAAATTATCAATTGCTGATGTCATCATCCTTGACGTCAAACCACAAAAATGCATTTCATTCATTTACATTTAATTCTTATGTACATTTGTGCACATTTGCACTTATTTCATCATTTACATTATTTATTTGAGGCAACCTTTGGATTGGTTGATGTCCTCGTTGACGACTGTATTTGCTCTTGGGGACTTGGGTTCTGCTAATGTTGAGGCATGGGAATAGGTACACCTTCGTATTCCTCCTAGGTTGTTCCCCATGACTTGGGACTGTCTACCCCTTACTTTAATCTGTTCGAGGTTTGTTCGAGGTCTCCTATTTCTTTGTCGTCGGGCAACAACCAAGAAGTGGTCCTAACGGGCCAACCTGATAGCTGTGCGGTAATTGGTTGTTTCTTATGTGGATAAAATTTGGTCCAAAAAGGCCAACCCCTTGACTACTTGACCTAGGGGTAGCAGCAAGGAAAAACCTTCACCTCAGACTATCGAGAAAGAGGCCAACCAACCTCTCCCCTTGGTCGAGCAAACTTAGACGACCCATGGAACCTGGCGGTCCTCCCAGACTGCCTAAGTTGCCTATTCCCTATACCTGTCTTGGGGTTTCTAGTAGTCCTTGTGAACCACTTCGATTCCCCAAAGAATCATTCAAATTTGATGGCGGATATCCAATCCTTCTTATTCGCTTTATTTCCTTGGAGTTAGTTTGTTGTCCTTCATTATTCCTGTCTACAGTTTGGAGAACTTGCTATGGTCTTGGTGTGTCCCTTCTCACCCATCTTCTGAGTCCACTGCTTGAGCCATCATTGCCCGAGTCGCAACTATTTCTATTAACACTTGTGAAGGACACACTGCTGGAGTGTGTTCTCCAAATATCGTCTCGCAACCTTACTATCTCTTGGTTGGCTTCTCCTCTCAATTCTTTGTTTGTCCTCTATAGTTGTTCACTCTCTTCCTGTAGGTGCTATGTCTCTCTACGCATTCTTTGTTGTGCAAGACCAACTCTTCCCAACAAACTCATGCTTTCGTATTCACTTCTTTCACTTCGAGGCTCATAATCTGGTGGTTCTTCTCCATTCTCCATTGCCACCATCTATTGCATATTTTCTTGTCCCCTTGGTGATCTCAACCTATTTGCTTCTTCTTTGTCTGGAAATCTTACATGTACCCTTAGTCTTCTTTGTTCTGTGGGAAGGGGTTCCAATTCCTCCTACTCAATTACGGGTTCTCCATTTGCATTCCCAAACAACCAAACTAGGTTTGGGTTACTATCTTTATGATTTGCACCATTTTCTACTTTGGTCCGACTGGATTCACCTTCATGGACCAATATTCCTTCAAAGGGTTTTGAATACGGATTTAATGTTGTAGTTAGCCTTCCCACACTTTCCTCCTCTTTTGTTGGTTCAAGATCAACCATGTTCACCTAAGCCTTCACCTTGTATGGTTTTAATCTTGAGCCATTAATTGTCTTGGGACACCTGTCTAGTTTTTGCAATTTAAGTATGCCATTATCCATCATCTCCATTACTTAAAAGGGTCCAAGCCACAACGTCTTCAACTTCCTTGGCTTGATCTCTCCTTTGCCATTGAATTTCAGGTACAAGTCATCTGGTTTCAACTTTGTCTTCCTTTGGTGCCTATTGTGCCACAACTTCCTCCTACGTTGGGCAATCTCCATTGTTGACTGTGCCATCACCCTCTTCTTGTCCAGTCTTACCAGTGCCGTTAGCCTCTCCTCTAGGCTCTCCTGGTCACCCATACTGTTCTACATTGCCTCTCTCAGACATGGTACTAGGAACTCCATTGGCACAACTGCATCTTGACCATACATTAGCTGGAAAGGTGTGTGGTTGGTTGTCGGATTAAATGTTGTTCTGTATGCCCACATAACTACTAGCAATCTCTCCTCCCAGTCAACACCTTCTACTCCACACGTCTTGTAGATTATAGAGACCAAGACCTTATTCGTTGCCTTTGCTTGCCCATTTGCCCTAGGGTAGTATGGGCTTGACAACAAATGTAAAATCTTGAACTTTGTGGTCAACTTTTGAATTATTTCATTGACGAAGTATCCACCTCGATCACTTGTCAACTACAAGGGTATGCTGAATCTTGTGATCACTATTCATACAAGAATTGTGTTGGACTTGTAGAATTGTCAGGCAATGCTCTTGCCTTGACTCATTTTGTCAAGTACTTTGTTGCTACGACAATACATCTACATTTCCTTCTTAGGTTTGTCTTCAATGGTCCAACAAAATCAAGACCCCATCTCTCAAACAACTCTTGCGATTGTGATGGGTGTAATGGCATGAAGTCCCTCCACAACTGTTTCCCAGCGCTCTAGCATGTATTGCATGCATCATGAACTCTTTCACATCGTGATAGAGGGTGGGCCACCATAGCCTTGTGAGAAGCACTTTCCTCGCCGTTGCATCTAGCCCCATATGCCCTCGTACCAGTCCCTCATGAGCTTCCCTTAATGTTGTGTTCACTTCCTCATCCATTACACATCTCCGCAAAATTCCATTAGGTCATATCTTGTACAACATGCCAACAATCAACTAAAATGGTGCTGATTTGATGATGATTTGTTTTCACTCTGTTGTCATCATCTCCCTTGGCAGCTCTCTTGTTGACAAGTATTCCCCAATATACTTGTACCATGACGGTAGCACACTTATTGTTAAGAAATGAGTGTTCGGAAATTCATCTGATACTCCTCCCTTTGTAGGTTCTCCTAAGCGAGTCCTTGACAATTGATCTGCTATAACATGTTTCTTTCCCGGTCTCACCACCACTCGAAACATGAACTCTTGCAATGTGATGAGCTACCTGCTAACTTGCCCATGAATAGTTTGCATTATTGATTAGATATAGCAACGCTTAATGATCCATACAAAAGGCAAAAGGGTTGGCAAGCAGGTAATGCTTGAATTTTTGGACTGCATAGACCATCCCTAGAGCCTCTTGCTTTGTTGTGCTTTAATTCTTCTTTGCTCTTGATAGCAATCGACTGAAAAAATAGAGGGGCTGATCTAGCCCAAACTACGCCTCCTGGGCCAAACTACATCCAATCGCAAAATTAGATGCATCAATGTGGACATGTAATTCCTTATCCCAATTTGGAAATACAAGAATGGACATGCAAAATAGATTGACCTTCAACTCCTCTAAGGCCTTTTGATGCTCCTTTGTCCATCTGAAAGGAATATTCTTGCTCATTAATACATCTAACTATTGGGATACTTGTACAAATTTTTTTATGAACCTCCTATAGTACTTGACATGTCCTAAAGAGGACTTCAACGAAATAACATTTATGGCTCTGTCATATTCAACACAACTTGAATCTTGTCAGGATCTGTCTTCAATCCCTCTTTGCACATCACGTGCCCCAACAACTTTCCATATGGAACCACAACTTGCACTTCTTCGGATTTACTGAGGATTGAGCATTTATGAACAACTTCATGCATTCTTCTAGTGCCTTTAAATGCTCGTCTTTTCTTCCATACAAAGACTAATAGTCCAAGAAGACATTGAATTTTCCGGTGAACATTTGTTCAAAAATGTACAAAATTATTCTTTGGAATGTGCTTGGGGCATTACATAAACCGAATGGCATTCGATTATATGCGTAAATGCCGTTCTCCACTACAAAAATTGTCTTCAATTTATCTTCCTCGACTATGCTAATTTGATTGGAGTTGGAAAATCCATCCAAAAATAAATAGATTTTGTGTTTGACAACTTGCTCCAGAATTGAGTCAGTGAATGGGATAGGAAAGGGATCCTTTATAGTCACAACATTTAGACTTCTAAAGTCTACATAGATGCAGATTTGATTTGCTTCCTTCTTCAAGGTAATGACAATTGGTGACACACCCATTCACTCACTGTCAACATCTTTTGTATTTCTACATTAACCAAGGCCACATATGTTGGATTCATTCTATATGGCCTTCTCCTCATTGGCTGTGTGCTCAGAATCAACTAGATCCTATGCACACATAACTCCGATGGAATCCTTTTGTACATCCATGTGAAGGCTTCCTTATACCACATGAAAATCTTGAAGGTTGTTGCTTTTAGCACTGAGTCCCAATCATCCTTGCAATGGATTATCTTCTCTTTCCCTCGTCGAGGTTAACCTGAACCATCTTTGGTCCTTCATACTTTATGGTATCAGGCTCACGAATTGCTTTAGCCACATCAATCTGGTGTGTTGGCTTCTCATCAATTACAAAATCGCCAATAGTGTATTTTGCAAATTTTTTTGGGAATGTTCACTTATTTTCCTCCTTTGGTGTAGATTTGTACTTCTTGCTACATTTTCCGACCTCATACATTGTTTCTTCGTCCATCATGGTCCTTTTCCTCCTCTGCCTGGATGCACAAGCAATTTGGCAAGAAGACTCCATAGTCCTCCATATGCCAATGGAGAAGTCCATTGTTAGAGCGTTCTTCATCCTCAGAGCATTCTTCAAGTTCTAGCATGCCTTCCTCATTTGGCTCTTGTCCATTTTCATCCTTTGATAATGAGCTACCTGACTCGTCAGATGTTGTGACATCATTGCTTACGAACTGATTCTTCAAATTTATCATGTACTTGTGCTGGCCCTTCTAAAATGCTAAGCGATCCTTTTCCTAGTTGTGGTCGACTTTTGCCATGCGTAGCCATCCTCTTCTATTTACACTTAAATAAACCTACAAATCTACCTTTAGCAACAATTAGCAATGACGATACATATAAGAAATATACAATAACAATAGTAGATGATAAATGAATGAGCAGATTTTGTATTGACAAAGCCTATACGGTACTTGCATTACATACACAATCTACAACCTTGTGTAGAATCTCCTTCATGCCAACGACCACATATTGGCCATCTATGCCCACAACCTCTTACCACACACATCGACCACTCCACAACCATTACATCACACGATTAACCTAACCTTACATTCCCACTTTGCAACCACCCACACATTGTGGCCCTCACATTACAACCATCATTTGAATGAATGAGGCAAGGGTCTTATTTATACAACTAAGAAGTAGGTGCAACCTCTAAGTACCTGATACCTCATCATTTTCCTAAATTACATTTGATATGCATTTGACTCACATTTACATTTCAATTCATAACTCACTTTATGACTTTGCCGTACATAGCATTACACATTGTTGCGTACATTATTACATTGTCACTTTATAACATTATTAATTATACGTACGCACATTTCGTCAAACATTGTGTAGAAATTACACAATAACACAAAATGACAAAACTTATTCATCAAACGGAGACATATCAATTTGCCAGCCTACATCTATCCCCTCCTCCAAACTTGTTGGCATCCTCGACAACACATGAGCTGGACATTGGGGATAGAAGCATTGAGCAATGTAGTGGAATATCTTGTTGAGCTCCTTTTGCTTTCTCCTATTCCGGATGTCCTCTACAATTGCATCACTTCAAACTGCTGATTGCAACATATTGTTTTTTGATTGCTCACTCCACTTTTTGCAATCGACCGCATCAACTTAATCAACATAACCAACATGACTAACATTACGGGCAACGCCTATCACCATCTGTGTTGCGGTTCAAGGGGAAGCTAAATTTTTTGAGCTAAATTTTTCTCTTTGTCTACACTTTGGTAGCGTTTGCTCGACCCACATAAAAAACTATCCCTTGGCTCCAAATTATTGCTCTCGTGCTCCAATTGATTGCTTCTTGGCCTTTGACTTAGCCTCTGACGACACTCCTTGTACGACACCTCCTTGTATGACAGGTCTTGGAATGGTACCTCCTCTTGTACGATGACTTCACTTGTATGACAACAATCACTTGTATGGCAGGGCTCACGTGTACGACACCTCTCGTTGGCACTCATTGTACGACACTCCTTGATGACACTCGTTCGCACTCATCATACGACACTCCTTGATGACATTGTTCGCACTCATCGTACGACACTCCTTGACGATACTCGTCCACATTTTTCAACGACACTCCTCGATAACGCTCCTCGACGACACTCCTCGATAACGCTCCTTGACGACACTCCTCGTCAGCGCTCCTTGTACGACACTTCTTGTTGGCACCTTCGTACAATTCTCTTTGTCGGAAACCTTCATACAACACTCTTCGTACAACTACTCGCCGTATGGCCTTGGTGCAACTTTTTTCTGCGCAGTTTCAACTACTTGCTGAATTTCTACCGCCTTAATTGAAATCAAGTTCACTTCCTCAATTCCAATCAAGTTCATCAAGTTGACCTCCAATTGCAATCAAGTTCTCCTCCTCTTCTTCCTGGCTAGGGTTGTGACTCTTCATTGGTGTTTCGAACGGTGTACGCATCACCTGTTCATCTCGACTTGCAGTACTTTGATAGTCACGTGTGAAATGCCCCCAAAAATGGCATCTCCAACCATGGGTTTGCCCTTAGTTTCATACATAATTTGCTTCTAGTTCTCCGATGGTTGTCACAGACTATATTACCAATGGCACCCCTCCTTTGTACAATCTCCTTTTGTGCTACATATACTTGTGGCAATGATCTTGTGCTCTCCGAGTCACACTCATTCTCAAAGTCATCATTCTTCTCTTGGGAATCACTTCCCTGAATTTTCGACCCCAATGCTTGAACGATGGAATGCTCTTATTTCTAAAATCATCACTCTCATTGTCTGAGTCACTCTCATCATCAGAATCAATGTCCTCTTCAGGGTCACCCTCATTCGCATTAACATGATCCCAATACTTTAGTGATGTCTTTGCATCACTTTCCAAATTCAAGGCTCGCTCCAATGCCTCTTGATATGATGTTGGAGGGACCACCTTAATCTTTCGGTATATAGGAAGAAGTCCCTCTATGAACCACCTCCTCTTCAATGTGTTTGATGGGTCTTCCTCTAGATGGGTAAACAACCCACTCAACCTTCGGTTGTATGAACGAACAAACTCTCTCTCCTTGTATTCTATTAATTTTCGCGATGACCGCATTGTCATTGTGGAACAACCAAAATTCTTTGACGAATGCATCGCACAACTCTTCCCATGTATTATACTTGCCCTTTGGCAATCTCATATATCGGTCCATTGTGACTCCACAAAATGTCGTAGGGAATAACCTCCTCCAATCTGCGTCATTATTTTGCGCAATCACTCTCCACATCGTGAGGTAAATTTCCCAATGCCCGACTAGGTCTTCTATTGCTCCTCCATGAAACAATGGACACACACGATATGCCCAAATTGGCCTTTGTTGTGACAGGTTGACTTAACCTTGGCAATGGTTGTTTATGTATCTCTCCTTCACCATGCAAATCATTGGGCGTACCACCTTGCAATTGCTATTGTGCTAGACTCCCGTTTCTGCACACGATGAGACGTGTGTGCCATCTTGCAGTTGCTCCAATATCTGACTCTCGTCCCGCTCACCATCGAGCACACCAACCTACAGTTCCCCTAGTGTTGGACTCTTATCTCGCGCACTATTGGTCATGCCATCTTCTATTTGCATCGATGTTGGACTCTTGTCCCTCTCACCATAAGGCACCTCCACTGGCGAGTTGTTTCGACACCAAACATTCTTCATTGGCATGCAATTCCTCACAGAACCTGACAACTCTTGCTAAAGCTTTGCTTGTATGACCCTTAAACATATTTGTATGATGTTTTGCCATTCTGCCGTACACACCCTCTGCTTGTACAACGATGTGATGTACACGCCACTATCTTGTACGACATCTTGCCATCCAACGTAGCCAACCACACACTACGACATTCACATTACAACTATCATCCAAATAAATGAGGCAAGGGTCTTATTTATACAACTAAGAAGTAGTTGCATCCTTCAACTACCTGACACCTCATCATTTTCCTAAATTACATTTGATATGCATTTGACTCACATTTACATTTCATTTTATAACTCACTTTATGAATTGAACATTACACATTATCACTTACATTAGTACATTGCCAATTTATAACATTATTAATTATATGTATGCACATTTCGTCAAGCACTTTGCGTATAAACTACAAAATTACACAAAATGACAAAACTTATTCATTAAACGCAAACATATCAATTTGCTTGCCTATAGATGGTATTTGCATGGCGATCACCACAAAGTCCATGATGAATTCTTGATCGACTATCTTTACTTTTTAGGTAGTCAAGACTCCCCTCATCTCAATACCATACTTATCTACACTATATAATCTACAATTTGGAGACCATAAAAATGGTGCTTTGAGTTCTCTCCAAGTCTTATCTGGCAACACATTTACACTTGATCCTTCGTCAACAATCACTTGAATCAATTTATGATTTAGCAACTCAATATAGATTAATGTCGGCTCCTTCCCAGCATCAATCATTAACACGGTTAGATCAATGAATTGGTCCCTCCTTATCTTGATTGCTTATTGCTGGCATTGTGGCTCTACCACTCTCCTCGTCCGCGTCATCTCTCCAACCGTTGCATAAAGCTCCGGTAAGTAGACTGGACACCTTCACTTCTATTTTTTCAACACTGGTGCCACTAATTGCTGCGTTGACATTTTTTCTTTGGTTGTGATTGGCTTCTTCAATTGCTTCTCTTGGAGAAGTATCTCGTGCTTCGTCTTTCTCATTTCTTCTTCTACTAAGTCACATGCTTCCTACCATCTCTCCTTCTCCGTGGCATGATTTGGATATTTCTTAGCTTTCCTTGCATGAGCTCTTGTTACTGATAGCACATGCTTATCTTTGTTCTGCTGATTCGTTGGAGGATCCTCAATGTCAATGAAATTGACATTGTTCGTGTTACTCGAACTTGCTTTCTTTAGGCAATTGGCCTCCCTGTGATTGCTTGGTTGACACCATCTGCACATCATTCTATTGTTATTGTTGTTTTTGGCATTGCCTCCCACTTGTGGATTTTTGCAATTTCTTGCAATGTGCCCCCACTCTTGGCATCTTCGACATTGGGTAATAGGTTTCCCATCCAAATCATATTGAAGTTGATCTTGTCCTCCTTGTGGTTGATTCTTCTGTTGAGGGTGTTGTCCTCCTCGGTGGTTGTACCTCTAACCGCCACTCGTTGCTCCTTGTCCACCCTTGGAAGTGCTAGGTTTCTCTTCCTTCTCCTTTTGCATCGTTAGAGTTTGATGCCTTGTACTTCTAAGGTTGAATGGGCAATTTACAACCACATGTCCTACAACTTCACATATGTTACAAAAAGCATTCTTCGGTTAGTTGACATTCATGTGTCCTCCCTTGCAATCCGAGCACTAGATATCCTTCTCCTTCTTCTCACCCTTCACATCATTTATCATCCTTTCCAGGTCCTTTCTCATGGCCTGGATAGCAACATGCAAATCATCACGGTCACTATCTGAATCATCATCTTTGTAGTGACCTATTCCTGTTGTTGTTTGCTTCGTTTCACTCTCTAAATTGAGAGCTCTGTCAAATGCTTCTTGATAGGTAGTAGGTGGTACTACCTTCATCTTCTTCTTATATCTAGGTAGTAGTCCGTCTAGGAACCATTGCCTCTACAAACCATTTAGGGGTTTCTCTTCCGTTTTATCGATTAGTTCCTTTAGCCTTCTATTATATGACTTGACATCTTCTTCTTTCTTTTGCTTCATGGAATATATTTCTTCGATGATTTGCATGTCATCCCAGAGTAACCTGAATTCCTTTGTGAATTGAGCTCTCAAATCCTCTCATGTTGTGAAGGAATTTGTTCTTGCGCTTTTAGATGCCAATCCATTGCGATCCCTTGCAATGTTGCTAGAAACAATCCTAGCCACGATCCTTCATTGTTGACTCCATTTGCTCGCCATAATGTCTCACATGTTCCAATATGACGTTTTGGGCCCTCCCTCTTGTCTCCCAAAAATGGTGGGCACTTTTGTTTGCCCGCTGCTGCTGCCATATTTGCCATAGGTGGCTGATTTTCTTCATTTGGCAATTCTGCACTTGTGAACAATCTTCGACTGGCTCTTAGTTCACCTATGCTTTGCAACCTTCTATGCGGATATACAAGCATTGGCTTTGGTCTCCACACTCTTCCTCCACACCTCTTGGTAATCTCCCTCGTACTTGTGTAGGTGTTACCAGCTGTTCCACCTCGCCTCCTTGTGCATTCTCCATGTTGGAACCTTCACTTGCGCGAACGTTCTCCTTGGTCCAACCTTCCTTTACTCGATGTGCTTCACCTTGCACTTCTTCCGTTATTAAAAACAATGTTTGCTACCTTTCACTCTCATTTACTGGAACTATCCTCCACTTGAGGATTCCAAACACGTTCCACCTCAGGTTCTTCAAGTCCTCTTACTCGCAACTGTAGTACTTCTTTGGCATTATTCGAATCTTCATCTTGCGCAACACGACATTGTTGAGCAATCCTTTGACTCATTCTCACAAGTTGGCTGTCAATTCTTCCACGACCACGTCTCCCACGTCCATATGGCAAGTTATCTTTCATCACTCCAACTTCACGCATGATGGTTCGAACTTCAAATGACAATGGCGCCAAATGTAGTATGGTGGTGAGTATTCCAATGTGTTGGGGGAACAATTTGATATGACAAATTCAGGAGCCAACCAAGACTATAGTCAACATTACTTCACACTTGTACGACAACTTGATCAACACTCATTTGTACGACAATTACTTGTATGACAAGCACTTTATGACAAGTACTTGTACGACAAGTACTTGAATGGCAGTCTTTAAACTTGTAAAACACTCCTTGTTGGCACCTTCTCGTATGGCACTCTTGGACAACTTAGATCCAAACTGCACACAGAACTTTGAACAACAACCTACAATTCTACTCTACTACAGCAATAGCATCACACAGAATACATACAACACACAGATGAAAGGATGAATAGTCATTGCATTAATATTGTCTGTACAACATTGGCATTACAAGCCTGTCTGCACTAGCAATACACAGTACACAGACACCCTCGATGATACAGACTCTACATGGTACTCCTCAAATGAATGGGGGGTCCCTTTTTATCCTTGAGGGTTGGTAGTTAACAACAACTACTGCTTGGGACACCTCATCACTAACTACCCTCCATTTGCATATGCATAATTCCTATGTTTGTCATTCATTACAAATTCAAATTATCAAATGCTGACGTCATCACCCTTGACGTCAAACTACAAAATTGCATTTCATTTCATTTACATTTCATTCTCATGTACATTTGTGCACATTTGCACTTATTTCATTATTTACATTATTTCTTTTGAGGCTGGTAAGAACTAGCTCTTACATAGCAGTCTGGAACAGGATAGACTTTCCTATTCGTAGACTGACGTGTTGTGGAAAAAGCAAATCATGGCAACTTAGGAAGCGAAGCAGGACCGTCATCCTATTGATGCTGGTGAGTTTCATATGATTGAATAGTTGGATTTATATAAAAAAATATTTCTTTCTTAGTGCGAAATTAGAACCTGAACATAAAACCATATAATTTGCTGGTGCACAAAGAAAAGGCTGGTTCCTGAGTAACCCGAGATGGAAAGTTTCATGAGATAACAAAGGAAACTTGTACATGGTAAGTCAATTGATTATTTCATTGTCACATCGAATTTGGTTCTAATTTCGAGCCTTTGCCTAGCTCAGAGTCTTTCCTAGAAGAAAATTTGGGCTTAACCAAAGGTTCACAGCCTTTTCTATTCTAAGATTACCAATCCAAACATCTAATTCTCCCCATAGCACTTCTGCTTCTTCTACATAAGCCAAGCTAAAAATCCACCGCAAAATCACTGGATCACAACTTGCCATGCTTTGCAGATTTTAACAAGCCATCCGCAAGATATGTCTGAGGTATACCTTAGGCATCTGCCAAAGTTTAGCATAGATGGTGCTAGAACAACTGGAGATTATGTGGCTGCTTTTCAAGACATCACTAATGATTACAATGTAGAACATGATGAAGCTCTTTGTAGAATGTTTGTGTCATCACTACCAGGTACCTTAACAACAACCTGTTGGATATGGTCCAAATCAGGATCAGACTGTATTTTTTCAACCATCTGGATTGGTCCAATCAGGTCCAAAGCTTTTTTTAGTAAAACAAATTCCCAATATGATTCAGAATTGTGGCTCTATGCTATTATGAATGTCTTGTGGATTTGTATTAAGCTGTGTATATTTTACATAGTGATGTGTTTAAATTAAGCTTTACACGATGTATGATGTTATTTAGAAACTTGGATTCAAATTTTCTGGATTTTAGTGCCTAAAGCAAAACCAGCACCAGTTTGTTAGGCTAGGCTATAGTGTATTATTACATTATATTTTAATTGTTTTCCTAGCTATTATTCTTGCTAACGGATAATCTTTTGTTAGCATAGAATATTAGTTGTTAGTCAGTTCGCTAATGTTAGCGCCGCTGATAGAATTTGTTAGCTGTAGCATCTTATTGTTACAGGCTATTCTGAGCCTGATTCATTTGTATAAATCCATTAGTTATGAATGAAATAAGTTGATCGTTTCACTACATTGGTATTAGAGCTCTGCCTCAATCCTTTAGGTATTTGGGTAAGAAGGAGTTCTGCGATTAAAATACTGCAATTTTGTAAAGAATAGAAAGCCCCCTGTTCTCTGCAGGTTTCTCAGCATCACCTGTTTGCTATTTACCACTTTGGTTACAGCCTTTGTTTGCAGTTTTTCAATCAAGAAGTTATTCCCCTGTTTAAAAAAAATAAGGAGATTGAAATTAAAAAAAAAACAAAGGGCACAAAGGCCTGTTTGGCCTCCCCCGCAACAAATCAGCCGCAGCTAGGGTCAAGAGCGGCCCCCGATCCAACGTGTGTCAGATCTGATGCTTGCGGACCCAAAGGGCCGCACAACCCCAATCGCGCTCAGACTGCGTGGCAGCGCATCATAGGCCGCATCCCACTCAGGGAGCAGGCCACAAGGTCGCCGCTGCTTAGAGAAGGCCGCAGCCAGGCCAGTTCGGCCCAGCCGTAGCAGCGACCAAAGAGGGCTGCAGCCCGTGCAGAGCCTGCGCACCAAATCCGTGCATAGACTCAGATTTGATGCGGGCAGCCATTGCCGCACAACAAAAAGGCTGCGCAGGCATAGATCTGAGCAAATTCAATCGGAGTAGCGAGTGATTGCAGAGAGCAAACATGAGTAGGAGGTCGAGGTCAACGCGAGTCCCGCAGCCATAGTCAACTGACGGGAACCAACTTAGGGGGCACATTTTTCAAGGCAGAACGACCAACAGGCGCATGAGCGCGGTCAACTACAAGCAGATCGAGGACAATCGGTGACTGGCCTCGCGCGAG
Source organism: Wollemia nobilis (assembly GCA_028583015.1). NCBI lineage: Eukaryota > Viridiplantae > Streptophyta > Pinopsida > Araucariales > Araucariaceae > Wollemia > Wollemia nobilis. Next base: position 5,667,343 of record JAQPPZ010001870.1, read on the forward strand.
GGCTCCCACTACTCCTCACAAACTGCACGCGCACGATTTCTCCATGCGTGCGAATAGAAAAAAGCATACTTGTCAGAATCACAGCTTCTCAAAGGTCCAAATTTTGCTCCATGGAAAACAAAGATGAGAGCAATATTGCAGGTTGAAAAGATGTGGGATGTTGTGACTGGAAAAGTCAAACGCCCAACTACAGTAGATGATAAACAAGAAGCATATGATGATGCTGATGCGAGAGCACTGATGATCATAATTCTTGCCACTGTTGATGAAGTTCAACCGCACATTTGTGAAAAGGAGCACGCAAAAGATGCATGGGATACATTGTCAACAATATATGAGGGAAGGAATCAAGCCACGATCCTTAACCTTCAATCCCAACTTCACACTCTTAGCATGAAAAATGGAGAAAGTGTAGAAGTGTTTCTTTGCAGAGTTGCAGAACTGAGAGCTAAGATGCATGCAATGGGTGAGAAAGTAGAAGATAAGCTCTTAACCTCAATCATTTTGAGAGCTTTACCAGATTCCTTTTAGAATGATGGTCACTTCCCTTCAAGTGTCTAATAGACAAGTCACTTTTGAAGAGTTAGTTAATTTGCTTCAACAACACGAAGCAGATAACAACCAAAGAGATGAAGTGTCCAACAATGCATTGTTTTCTAAGAAATCTGGAAATAAGCAAAAAGGCTACTTTCAGAAGGGATCTTCCTCGAAGGGTTCAAACACCAATTCCTTACTTCAATATTTGTGAGATGGACAATCATGACACCAACAAGTGTTGGTTCAAGAACAAGCAACCACAACAGAAAAAGGGCCAAAACAAACCACGAAGAAGAAATAGACAACAAAAGGGAAATGTTGCTATTGAAGAATCAGATTCAGATTCTGAGAGGGCACACAAGGTGCTCATGACTCAAACAAATCCCAAACAGAAAGATAATGTTTGGTATATTGATTCTGGTGCCAGCAAACACATGACTGGTGACAAAAGGTGGTTTGACTCATTTGAGGCAAAAGAAGGCAAACTGGTAACAATTGCCGATGATAAGACCTATAAAGTCCAAGGAGAAGGCAATGTTTCAGTAACTCTTCCCGATGGAAAATGCCAAATTGAGAAGGTCCTATATGTACCAAGATTGGCCAACAACTTGTTGTCCGTGCCTCAAATTCTGGATAAACATATGGTGGTTGACTTCAAAGTTGTTAATGGACAAAAGCGTTGCTACATTACCAAGAAGGGTAAACATATCGCAACGGCTTCCTACAAACATGGTTTGTTTGTATTAGATGCTATCTATACTCCTCATGTTGCCATGGCTGCCAACTCAAAAGAAGCTACTTCCTTATGGCACAAACGGTATGGGCATCTAAGTTCAGGCTATCTACTCGAATTGAGTAAGCATGAGATGGTGTTAGGTCTGCCAAACCTTTCCCATACTTTGCCTGTTTGCTCGGATTGCTTAGCAGGAAAGCAACACCGAGTACCCTTTGAATTGAGCTCTTCAAGAGCCAAAAGACCATTGGAGTTGATACACACCGATCTGTGCGGACCAATGCCAAACAATTGTGGTGGAAAGAAGTACTTTCAGTTGTTTGTTGATGACTACTCACGAAAGATGTGGGTTTTCTTTCTACAGCTGAAGTCAGATGCATTCTCGTATTTTCAGCAGTTTCAGAAGCGTGTTGAGAAAGAATCAGGATGTTCAATCAAGGCCCTCCGCTCAGATCGAGGGGGGAATTTACCTCCAATGAGTTTTCAAAATATCTCACTAAACATGGGATAAAAAGACAGCTTACTACAGCCTATACCCCTCAGCAAAATGGAGTTGCTGAAAGGAGGAATCGTTCCATCATGGAGATGGTTCGATGTATGCTCACAGGTGCACATCTTGGGCAACAATATTGGGCAGAAGCTGTCACTACTGCTGTGTATCTCCTGAATCGAGCACCAACAAAAGCTCTTCAAGGAGTCACACCACAAGAAGCATGGAGTGGAAGAAAGCCCTCCATTTCTCATCTAAGGATATTTGGATGCAAAGCCTTCATGCACATTCCAAAGAAGAAAAGGCACAAGTTAGATGAGAAAACTTTGCAATGTATCTTTCTTGGTTATGATGAAGAATCCAAGGGGTATCGATTGATTGACCCTAAAACCAAGAAGATTCATATAAGTCGAGATGTGGTATTCGACGAAGCTCCCAAGTTGGATACACCAGAAACTAGCAAAGACACATCTCCTGCTATATACCTGGATTTTGAGGAGCCTAAGGCAAGGACTCCCCCAAAACAGAAGAAAACTCCAAAATGGTATACTAGCACTATAAGAGACGCAAAATTGGATGCACCACCTGATCTCACTTCAGATCGGCCACGTACTCGAAGTATGTCTCGTCAAGAAAGAGAAGAAGCCGAAGATGCAGAAGATGCAGATGATGAAGAAGAAGACAAGAGTGAATCAAAAGATTACAGTTTCATGACTACAATTGTGGAGCATGAACCAACTTCAGTGCAAGAAGCCCTTAGTGTGCCTCAATGGAAGGCAGCTATGGATGCTGAAAATATGTCTCTTATGAAGAATAAAACATGGGAGTTAGTTGATCTGCCTACTGGTAAGAAACCCATTGGCTGCAAATGGGTATACAAAGTCAAGTATAAGGCAGATGGAACTATTGATAAGCATAAAGCCCGCCTTGTTGCAAAGGGCTATGCTCAAAAAGAAGGCATAGACTATGAAGAGACATTCGCACCAACTGCAAAAATGACTACCATTCGTGTACTCTGTGCAATGGCAGCACAGTTCGGATGGAAGCTTCATCAGATGGATGTGAAGAGTGCTTTCTTAAATGGTGATTTAAAAGAAGAAGTGTACATGAATCAACCTGAAGGATTTGTTGTACAAGGACAAGAACAAAAAGTTTGCAAACTGATCAAGTCCTTGTATGGGTTGAAACAAGCTCCGAGAGCTTGGTACATAAAGATTGATAATCACCTTCTGCAGCATGGATTCAAGAGAAGTCCATCAGATGCCAATCTCTATTTCAAGAAAGTTGGTTCTGAAATAGTGATCCTTGTGCTCTATGTAGATGATCTGATCATCACTGGCAGTTCAGAAGAGATGATTGCAGCAGTGAAGGGTGACTTGAAAAAGTCATTTGAAATGACAGATCTAGGACTTCTCCATTATTGTCTTGGCTTAGAAGTTGTGCAGAAAAAGAACCACATCAAGGTTACACAAATGAAGTATGCCAAGGCATTAATTGAAAAATATCGAATGACAGATTGTAAGCCCAAAGCAACTCCAATGGAAACAGGGTTACAACTGTCTCGATACGACAAATCTCCTCAGGTAGATGGAACTCTCTATCGACAGTTGATTGGGAGTCTCATATATCTGACGAATACCAGGCCGGATATCAGCTTTGTTGTAAGCTATCTTTCGAGGTTCATGCAGGAACCTAAGGTCAATCATTGGAAGGCAGTAAAGCGAGTTCTTCACTATGTCCGTGGCACACCAGAATATGGCCTGGATTACAAGAAGAATGATAAGTTCTTCTTGCAAGGATACACGGACTCAGATTATGCTGGATCTATAGATGACAGAAAATCAACGTCAAGATACGTATTTCATCTTGGATCTGGTCCTGTCTCTTGGCACAACAAGAAGCAGCAAGTTGTTGCACTTTCATCTACAGAGGCAGAATATCGCGCAACACGAGGAGCAGTGTGTGAAGCGATATGGTTACGTCGCATTCTTTCAAGTATGGGTCTTCCAAAGAATCTTCCAATACACTTGAATTGCGATAACCAAGGTGTTTTGAAACTTGTCAAGAATCCAATGTTCCATGAACGAACAAAGCATATTGACACTCAATGTCACTTTATTCGAGATGAAGTTCCAAAGCACAAGATTCAGCTCCAGTACATTCCCACCGATGAACAGGTTGCAGACATTTTCACTAAGGCACTTGCACGTGTCAAATTTGAGTTGTTTCGCAACTCTCTATGTACATCAAATAATGTAATAAGGGGGGGATGTTAGGCTAGGCTATAGTGTATTATTACATTATATTTTAATTATTTTCCTAGCTATTATTCTTGCTAACGGATAATCTATTGTTAGCTTAGAATATTAGTTGTTAGTCTGTTCGCTATTGTTAGCGCAGCTGATAGAATTTGTTAGCTGTAGCATCTTATTGTTACAGGCTATTCTGAGCCTGATTCATTTGTGTAAATCCATGAATTATGAATGAAATAAGTTGATCGTTTCACTACACAGTTTGCATTTGGTCTGGTGTAGACGGGTAAACCCACCATATAGAAATCAGCTCCATCTAAGAGGCACCCTCCGGCTCAACAAGCCTGAGTAAGGAGAACTGAGGTGCTGAGTCCTCCATAACCATTGGTTGAAAATGCTTATGGGGTGATTGAGACTTGGGAAGACTACCAAATGCTGTGAAGAAGATATGCACAATGCAGAAGCACCCTTTGAAGCCAATGTGACTTGATGGCTGGATAATGGTGAGTTTGAAAGAGCATGAATTTTTTTTCTATCAAATGATAACTAAAGAGAAGTCAGACAAGCTTGGGCTTACTCGAGAGCAAATGGAGGCTCTAATGGGGTCTGTTCAGAATGTTCAAAGAAATATGAAGCCAGACCTTGTCCAAACAAACTAGAAGCTCAGTTGAATAAGAAGAAGCCAAAAACAGATAAGCTTGAGTGACTTGCCAACCGAGGAGTATCACAGAAATTTTTCTTGTGAGGTTGAGGAATCTATTGCACCTGAGAAATAGATTAGTGAGTTGCCCGAACATCCTAGTCTTCTATCTGATTCATCGTTTTGAAATATTTTGTATAAAACTATTCAAAATCAAAGTGTCCATTACACTTTTACAATTGGTCAGGACAAGTCAACATAGGGAATAAATGGCTAAATTACTAGGTATAGAAGGATATCTCCTCCAAGCTTCTTAGGACAGTTGCCCAGTCCCAATCCTAACAATGTTCCTTTTATATGTTTGACTTCATGTGCAAGACCTGCTATTGCACAGTTGTTTCATATACTTTTTATGGCTAAATTCAGAATGCAAAGGTTGGGATTAGAAATCATTAGGCCATGCAAAGGACCTATATGCTTTTAATTCCACAATAATGCAATGTTTTGAAATGATTAAGGCCTTGTAGTTCAGCTAGTCCAAATGCCTAGAAGGTGCTTGATTGGGGGTAATTCTGGAGTCATCTTCTGGCAAGGTCTTCTTTGCTCACAAGTTGACCTTGGAATGTACCATCAATGTTGGGGAATATGAAACCTATTGATCGGGCTCATGGAAGGCAAGAAATGGGCATAAAGTTGTTGAAAGCTTATGGAGATCCTGAGCTAGTAGTGAATCAAGCCCAATTTAGATGTCAGGCCAAACATCTTCAGCTTTGACAGTGTTGCAACCAATTGTGGGATGAGGTTGAGCAATTCTTCTGATGCTGTTGATCTACATACTATTTCATAAGATGTAATATAGAGGCAAATGAGCTAGCGATCTTGGCCTCCATATTCCAACCCTTAAGACTTGTGGAATTTTTAGTATGTGACACATTTGCAAAGTCATAGACAAAATAAAACGATGGCAGAATTAAAAAATGAGGAGTAGATTCTTCAGTTTCTGCATGGCATAGAAGGAATTGGTACATTACAAAGTTACAAACTGATGCAAATGGTGAAAATCAGCCTGAATGTGAAGATGAGATTGATGAAAAAGTAACTTACATTATTTAAAATATTTGATTGGCTTCGATCAGTTTCAAAAGTAAAGTAAATTATTTTGAAAATTCAAATGATAACTGTCTTACAAAAAGATTAATTCTATGTTAAGTGGAGGGTTTTTTATAAAAAGAATTGATGACAGGTGCCCAAGTGTTCCTAAACTATGATCCATCTTCACTCTCAATGTTGCTGGCATTCCTTTTTATTTGAATCTCTTTCCTAAAGTCTGATTATGTTCTCAATGCTTAGATGGTGTTTAATGCTCATAGAGTGGCTAACTAACGTTGATTTGTCTTTGCAATTATGAGTAATGTCAGCTTTAAGTCTGTCTGCTTGTCAGTGAGGCCAGAGTGTCATATGTAGGGAATTGCTGCATGAACAGGGAAATCCGGCAGCGAGTTATTTACTAGTTTGATAGCCATGTTTGTTGATACAATTGCCCATATAATTCCTATTTCTAAGAAGCTGTGCAGTCAAGTACGAGAGTTTGGAGTGAAGCAGTAGTCTGTTGGATTTGCCAAAAAAATTCTGGCCCATGAAGCAGATCACTGCAAACAATGATGAATGCTTTCTTTATTGCATAGCATTTCCTGCAAGTTAGATGGTTGTTCTTCATCCACAGTTTCTCACTTTCCTTGTTTGTCTACTTCTTTATGTGTTATGTGTTTGTGTATTGACTAGTTCTGATATCAGGATTCAGCTATGATAAGATGAATCTTAATCAGATAAGTGTAGAGCAAGTTCCGTTTCTTCTCCAAGGAACAAACTACAGGTTGTTCTGCTTGTGGGCCAGGTGGTTACGAACTGTTGTACATAGTTTGTAAGAATTTACATTCACTGTGGATGATAGTTTATGTTGTGTTGTGTGATTCAAATGTGTTTATTCACAAGAGCTTTGACTCTTAGTTTTTCAGAATTTATGTTCACTTTGGACAATAGATTAAGTTGTGAGGTGTGCTTTAAATGTGTTTAATATTAATAGCGTTGAACTTCAGGTTCATTTTGATGTACCAATTGATTTGTTGAAACTTAATTATCTTAGTGTACAGTTAAGCATTAATTTATATGAGATTCTCATTATTCTACTTTGAGGATTTTAAAGATGCTAGACATTTCAGTGAATCAATGCCATCTAAAGTTAATGTTCTGTGTAAGGATATGCTTACTGATATAGGGCTATTTGACTTAAACATGTTTTGTAACGTCATATAGTGTGATTCATCCAGTCCAGTTGTTAACATGTATGTGGTATCTGAGTGTTAAGGGCGGCATAAATAGGCATAATGCTGATTGCCTCTTTCAGTTAGATGGCACAGCTAATTTTTCTTCTTTGTTTATTGAATCACTTTGTTAATTTTGTAAATTATACTGTTCAACAAATCTATGACAGATTTTATGAAACTAATGTGTTTTCTATCTAATTTTGCCTTTATGCACATGGTTGCATTTTCGTGTTGCAAATGATTTTTCTTTTGTTAGTTTAATGCAGTTGTTTGATTTACCTTAGCTTTATGTGGATTACAACACTCAGCACTGTATAAATGAACGGATGGTGGCCCTGTTGTTGATGCCCTTGCTTTAGGCAGGCTTGTAAGTAACGTTTGTTCAGATTTTTGGATGTCCAGTAAATAGTTGATGCTAGATGCACACATAGTTTGAGCATGACAACCACCTACAAATTCTTATCTAGATATCTCTTAAAAGTGGATGTACAATAAAGTTCCTTGCTTTAGGCAGGCTTGTAAGTAATGATTGCTCAGGTTGTTGGATGTCCAGTAAGTAGTTGATGCAAGATGCGCACGTAGTTTGAGCATTGCAACTACCTACAAATTCTTATATAGTTTGAGCATGGCAACTAACTACAAATTCTTATCTAGTTTGAGCATGGCAGCTACCTACAAATTTTTATCTAGATATCACTTAAAAGTGGATGTACAATAAAGTTCCTTTGCCAAACAAGCTTATTTCATTATTGAATTCAATGGTCAGATTTTGATTTAGTTAATTTATCTTTTTGTATTTATATGAGTTGAATTCCTTTCCGTAATTTTTGTTAAGGAATATTACATTATTTGGTACATGCTAATGTACCCCCATGGTACCTTTATGGTACAATTGTAAATATGTAATAGATTAGGGTTGAGTCTATAGTTTAGGTGAGTGATTTATATTTCTCCTTTTATGTAAGTGTCAATGTGCAAGAAATGCACAAGTGTCATGTAAGAGTGCAATGTGCAGGAAATGCACAAGTGTCATGTAAGTTAGAGTGCAAGTGTAGATTGAGAGAATGTGCACAAGTGTCATGTATGTAAGTGTGCAAATATGTAATGATGTGCACAAGTGTCTTAGATTAGGAGTGCATGTAGAAGTGTAAGAGTCATATAGAAGTGTGCAAGTGTCATAGAGTCAAGTGTGCATGTAAGAAGAAAGTGAAGAGTCTAGTATGCAAGTGGCAATATGATAAGCCAAAGGTCATGGGACTTGTCATATGGAGAGCAATAGTCAAGTACATGAAGAGTCATCTTCTATGTCTATATTATGGAGACAATGCTCCATGAGAAAGTAATCCGAATATCTTATTATCTGATTGTAAGAGGAAAAAAAGTGAATAAAGCTTGTATACGGATTTTGAGCAATTAATATTGTAAGTTTTCTTCATGCATAGTTCATGAAGTTTTCTTCATGCATAGTTCATGAATGATTTAGGCCATTTACATTCATATTTGATTACATAAGTGACTGTTATTTTATTATTATATTGGCCTTGGTATACATATTAAATTGCTCATAAATTATTCTGCTCTTCATTATTGATTATTTGACCTTTAATATTGTGGCTTCTTTATATTGGGACCTGTGATATTTTTGTGGTAGTAAGGCTTAAAAGCCAACAGTGGTATCAGTTTTACGACCTAACTCAGTCCATTTTTGATAGAGTTTATTTTAATAGCCACCATTATCAATATTTAACTCTGTCCATTCTTGATAGAGTTAATTTAGAGTCTGTCCACTTTGAAGGCAGTGAAGACTTGGACTCTATTTTTAAAAGGTTTGATTGAGTAGAGATTGAGGGGACAAGGATTTAGTCACCCTGATTTGGATGTTAGGATCTTTCCACTTGGTTGAAGGAAAACCAGTGAAGACTAGGACTCAACTATATTGATAGAAAGGGCCAACTTAGAAGAAAAGTTGGACATTTGATAGAGAAAGCCAACTTTGGACATTGATAAAGAGAGCCAACTCAGACGAAAGTTGGACATTCATGGACACTTAAGGTCACCTTGGTCATATTTTAGATACTCTAGAGAAGAAGAGGAAAATCACTATTGAAGATTGCAAGAGAGCCAACTCACGAGAAAGTGGGTCATTCGGGGACATTCAGAGTCACCATGACATTGATATTGAGTTCTCTAGTAAGGAGGAGTATCATATTTGGTTCTTAGGTGCGACCTAAGACATTGAAGAAGAGATAGCAATGCTAAGGAAGTAGTAGAGATAACAACGCTATAAGAGCGTTGTAGCACTGTTAAAGGCAGCGTTAGAGAAAAGCAAGGAGTGCAAGCTATCTAGCAGAGAACGAGAAGAACATGAGGAATGTTATCTAGCCAAGAGGAACATTATCCAACCAAGAGAGAAACATTATCCAGCCATCTCTACATCATTCATTAACAACAATATATGGGTGAGCATATGTTTTAAGTTAAAGTAGAGAAAGAAACTAAGTGAGCACAAGCATGCTCCAAAGCTGAAGTAGTTTCACGTGCGCAGAAAAAGAGAAACTAAGAAATCACTAGTGTGCTTCATAGCTCATAGTATTCAGCAGAGAAGGCAGTCTTTTGTAGCAGCGACATCACATAGAACAGAGGTATCCGAGCGTGGTAGAGTCTAAGGGAATACCAATCACACTTCACAGTGAACGCTTCTAACGGACGTAACCCTAGACGTCAACGTAGTTGACAAGTGTCCAACCAGAAGCTGAGCAAGAGAGTGCCAAGGATTTGAAAATTGAATTGCCTTCTATTTTAAGCCTTGCGCCCAGGTTGAAGTGCAGAAGGAGGAGTGAAGTGAAGTAACGTCCATACATTACTTATTACAAGAATTCTTATTGATTCTAAGAACGGTTTCAAACTGTAAAATTTCCTAAGCCTAGATGATTGCTATCCTATGTTTTTGAAAATTCAATACATGCAACAATCACATAATAGCTGTAAAATGAACAACGAAAGCAAAATAAATTTTTGAACATACAAGTATTACACAATAGATGAGGGTACAACTACAACAGGATGACTTGCTCTATTTTTGCCTTTCTTAGACAACAAATCACTCTTCCTCTCCTCTTAACCTTGCAGTTCTCTTCAACAATCTGCTCTTCTTCTTCTTCCTTCTCTAAGCACTCTTGCCCTTCTCCTTTTATGCTTGAATAGAAACCCTAATCTCTTTAACCCTAATCTCTTCAGATGTACGGTCAAGATTAGATCTTATCTCATCTTGAGATGTACGGATTAGATTAAATCCTAGTCTAAGTCAACTTCAAGATAAAAGACTTTCACCCCTTCTAAAGTGAATTACAAAATAGAATTAGTTCCCACTTTTCCTAAGTGGTCACTTTACAAATAATGAGAGGAAATGAAATAATAGGAAATCTAAACCTAAGACACAACTTGACTTTGTCCATGAGGTACTTCTCCTGAACTGATCCACCAAGTGCCATGTAGATTCTCCCACTCTCCATTGTGGGTCCCACTATGCCATATCATCCTTTGCATCATCCTCGAAATATCTCGAACCGTTTCTAGCATGTTCATACTGAATCCTGTGCAAGAAGTTCTTAATTTGGGAGATATAAGGTTTACTACTTCAAAGGAATTAAATCATCAAGTTGAATCACTAGTTATCATGGAAGAAATTATTAGAAATGCATTCAGTGAAGATAGTGAAGAAATGGTGAACAAGTTAAAATTTTATTCTCAAAACTTGATAGATGATTTTGATGGAAAGAAATAAATATCAATTGGTTTAAAAGAAAAACTATTTCTCAAAGATGCAAAAGATGAAAAGTTTACAACACTTATAACCTATCTTCATGAAATTGTTTTTAGAACATGTTGGAATTCACAAAACACTATTATATTTTCCTCAGAAGAATGCTTAATGATGTACTTGTCACTACATACTTTTGAGATCTATCAAGAAAAAGAACAAGAGAAGAAGGTAAATTGTGACACACATGGCTTGAATGAAGCTTATGTTAGCTTCAATGAAGAATCATTGAAATCCAAGATGTATTATTGTGATGATTTACTAACTCATTGTTTAGAAGGCACATCATTAGGTACATCACTATTGAAGACTAAGAAAAGAAGAGGAAAGAAGAAGAATAGAGGAAAACACAAAAAGAAGGATAACAAAAGACAAGAATCAAAAGCTAAAGAAGATTCGTATACTGAAGATTCCGATAAAGGTCTGAAAGAAGTAGATTGAAGACTAAAGTCTTCAATAATCAAATAATGTAATAAGGGGGGTGTTGAGGAATCAAACAATGTACCATGAGGGTACATTGTTTGGTACATGTTAATGTACCCCCATGGTACCTTTATGGTACAATTGTAAATATGTAATAGATTATGGTTGAGTCTATAGATTAAGTGAGTGATTTATATTTCCCTTTTTATGTAAGTGTCAATGTGTAGGAAATGCACGAGTGTCATGTAAGAGTGCTATGTGTAGGAAATGCATGAGTGTCATGTAAGAGTGCAATGTGTAGGAAATGCACAAGTGTCATGTAAGTTAGAGTGCAAGTGTAGATTGAGAGAATGTGCACAAGTGTCATGTATGTAAGTGTGCAAATATGTAATGATGTGCACAAGTGTCTTAGATTAGGAGTGCATGTAGAAGTGAAAGAGTCATATAGAAGTGTGCAAGTGTCATAGAGTCAAGTCTGCATGTAAGAAGAAAGTGAAGAGTCTAGTATGCAAGTGGCAATATGATAAGCTAAAGGTCATGGGACTTGTCATATGGAAAGCAATAGTCAAGTACATGAAGAGTCATCTTCTATATCTATATTATGGAGACAATGCTCCATGAGAAAGTAATTCGAATATCTGATTATCTGATTGTAAGAGGAAAGAGTGAATAAAGCTTGTATACGGATTTTGAGCAATTAATATTGTAAGTTTTCTTCATGCATAGTTCATGAATGATGTAGGCCATTTACATTCATATTTGACTATATAAGTGAGTGATATTTTATTATTATTTTGGCCTTGATATACATATTAAAATGCTCATATATTATTCCACTCTTCATTATTGATTATTTGACCTTTAATATTGTGGCTTCATTTTATTGGGACCTCAGATATTTTTGTGGTAGTAAAGCTTAAAAGCCAACAATTTTACGTTTGCTTTAGATGCTTTAAGAAGACGATAAAAACATCGAATAGACACAATTACTTGATATCCCAAGTTTAATCTTGCCCTTGAGGAGAAATACTTGGGTAAAGCTGGTTGTTCTAAACACCATTGAGGTTTTGAAGTATAATTTTCCAGGTATTCCCTATGGTGATTGTAGTGGATAGGTAATGTGGTTAGGTATTTTATAATATGTTGGCTTTAAGGTTTGATTATAATTTTGTTTAGCTCTCCTTTTTTGGTGCAATTTAGTATTCCAATTCTTCAAGGTTTCTGTGACTGTAGTGTGAATAGGGATTTTTTCCAGAGTTTGGGTTCACATCTTTTAGGTAGACAGATCAATCAAATACCATCGTAAGAGCCAACACAGGGATGAGTTATGAGATGAGTCATTGTATAAATACTTTTATCATATGTATAGGTCTCCATGATGTGTTCTCATGATGTTTGTGATGTACAAATATCGTATGTCAAATGCTATGAGGTGCTTTCTATTGTTTCATGCATAGAGGTATATGGGGTATTTAGGTATTTGTTGGGCAGGTATGCAGTTTTCAACTACCTACTTTTTGTTGACCCTATGTTTTCTTTTTGTCCTAATCAATGCAAAGGTTAGAGGTTGCAAGGTTAGAGAGTTCTTATTGTGTTGTTTGCATGTGTGTGTTCTTGTTGTACGAGGATTGATTACTGATGTATAGTTGAACTAGAGATCAATGAGGCATACTAATGTTCATATTTCATGGTTGTGAGTTAAATTCTATGATTGTATTTGATTTTAAGGAGTAGATTTATATTGCAATTTTATTGTTATTCTATTCTATTCATCTACTCGTGTCACCGATCCAAATTTGTGTCAACAATGGTGCCAAATGTATGCAAAGTATTCAAATCACACATAAATTTTGAGTAGATTTATATTGCAATTTTATTGTTATTCTATTCTACTACATTTGCAATTTTATTGTTATTCTATTCTACTACATTATTTGGTTTATGTGTGATTTGAATACTTTGCATACATTTGGCACCATTGTTGACACAAATTTGGATCGGTGACACAAATTTGGATCGGTGACACGAGTAGATTACTGACAATCCACAATTTGTTCATGGATGAAGACAATGATGATAGTGGGTTAAGCCCACTTTCAAGTTGGAGAGGATTGTGTGATGGGTGACTAGGATGATGAATGGCATACATGGGATTGGTGATAGAGCACACATGGCAGAACCTCTATAAGGAACCGCGAGATCTGCTCCTTATCTAGAAGTATAGAAGATGGAACTTCTTAATGCCCCTCCCATTGAGGGAAGAGAGGGTTTGCAAATGCCTGTTCCCATTTAAATTGGGTGAAGAAGCAATGGCCTAAGTGAGGAAGCCATCTTGACTACTGATCCAGCAGAAGAAATCTCGTCACATGAACTCAAATAGGTGTGGGCCCCTTAGGACAAGGGAAGTCTTCACTTAGAGGATCATTTGTTCTTTGGTGAGGAAAAGAATACCCTTAATCTGAATCAAGTTTGGTTGGAAAATTTGTGGTTGAGCGTAGAAGAACAAAACGAACAATTGGACATGTAGGCAGATGAATTGACGCATGAATATCATATCTGCACATGTCCAACTGTTTGTCTTGTTCGTTTATCCTCAACAACAAATTTTCCAACCAAACTTGATTTAGATGAAGGTTACTCCTTTCCTCACCAAAGAAAAAATGATCCTTTGAGTGAGGACTTCATGAATGTGATATGTGCACATTTGCATTAATGCATGAGTGTAGGATTACATGCGCACATGGATCCATGTGTCGTGTGTTAGTGATGCATGTGAATAAGAGTTGTATGTAAGCGTTCTCACGTGGCATTCTTTTGTATACATGGCAATAAGTGTTTGTAAAAATTATCATGTAATGTGTCATGGGGTATATTTTAATGTTTTGACATATACAATTAGTTCAATGGTAGTTAGGCAAGTGCGAACCATCTACTTGTCTCGTAATACCTATATGTACACATCTCTATGGGGGATGCCGAGGATGGTGTTGGTTGATGATGTTCATTGACGTATGATGTTGGTCGATGCTAGTCAAGGCAAGTCCGTGTGTTGTGCACTTGACCCTATCACAATGTATTTTAGATAACAGGGTTGTGTAGTATACAAGTTGCATGTACAGTGTATGCACATGTATCTATTAGTTATTCCCATTGTGTACCTTTGTTTATATATAATGGAACTATATTGTAGTGTGTTGTATTGTATTTCTACATTTAGGCACTATTGTCTATACGAAGTTAAATTGAACTTTGTGACAAGCATATTGCACGGGAAGGTGCATAGTGATGACAATGGGATGACTACAATTTGGTTGTCAAACGACATAGTCTAAGCGTGGCATAACCCCCTTGAGAGGAGGGAAGATTGGAGTTTGCAACAAGAAGTGATGTGGACTTATTTTCTAATGTCGATGGAGATGTCCATTTAGACAACTATTGTCTGTGCACAATGTTTTTTGTTGGTGCACTACATTCTGTGCATGTTGTATGCACTATCGTTCATACATGTCATTGTTCGTGCATGTTTGTTTTCCATGCACATTGTTGTCCGTGCATTATCGTTTGTGCATGGCATTTATCATTGATGCATCATCATTAGTGCATGTTGTTTGCCATCAATGCACCATTATTTGTGCATGCAGAGACTAGTTCTGATGCACCACCTTGTAACTAGAAATAGAATAAGTGCGTTGGAAGTCAAGTATGCACATAGTGTAATTTTGATGTAATAGTAATAACACCATTATTTAGCCATTGTGATTGTGTAGTCTTATTGCAATGGGTTGCATCCGATTGATATTGTTGTAGATAGATATTTCATATTCCGAACTATTTCCCTTATTAATGTTTGCTATAGACAATCCGTACCGGTCCTTCTGGATCTGAACCCAAACTGCCCCATGCAAGACAAGGTTGTCTAGATTGTAGATTGGGCCATCTAACTAGCTGTATTGTGTAGGGCCTTAAAGTATATTGTGTTGCAGGCCGTTTGGATTGCATGTTGTAGAGTTACCTTGTCAACCTTCCTTGTCATTCAGTCTTTGTTCCTCCAACTACGGAATACCATTGTTGTGCTATAGTGCACACCATTCGTGTCACATGCACTTTGCCTTCCGTCCATGCCTTGTGCATTGTGCATGTCATTTAGAGCAGACTAGTTACATGATGTAGATCAAGCAATTGGAGAATAACGTTTTGCAAGGGAATACATCAAGGAATGAGTTTTTTTATTCTTTAACAAATATGACGTACAATTAGGGAGAATAGGTGTGGTATACTTGATTTGATACCAAGACTATATGAGATAGGATACCTATAGTCTGAGGGGTTGAGGGATGGACACACTATTGTGCTTATCCAACCACTCACAAAAAAATGACAAGAATGTGGCCCTTGCCAACAACTATGACAACTATATAAATTGTGCCATTATTATATCCTTTAATCCATTACATCAAAACAACGCAACATAAAATGCACATCATAACATGCTAGATCATTAAGACTCGTGACTTCTTTTACATACACCCTTATTGTCACCTTTGTATATCCTTTATTCCATTACATCAAAACAACACAACATACACATTGTAACATATTGGAACATGAAGACTCGTGACTTTAGTTACATATACCCTTATTATCCCCTTTGAGGACCCATGCAAGGGACAACTAGGTGTCATCTTACCATCACCAATGTGTCCCATTGCATTCCATTGACCTTATCCTCATGGGATGTGTCTATGGAACCTAGTAAAATTAAAAAAAAATGTTAGTTGTTTATTTTTAACCAGACCAACCCTACACTGCTCCCCCTCTACCTCCCCCCAATTAATCTCTACTTTTATTTTTTGATCTTGTCATGATTCTTGTAAAACTAGCTTCCCTACGCTTTTCTTCACAATAGTTGCAACATTGCTTTACTGGAACTTGAACTTTCATTTGAGAATTTATTTATTATTGGAAATGTTAACCCTTTGAAGAACATGCCATTGGCCATCTTTCCATATTCGATTCACAAGTTCAAGAAAATTTTGGGAGCATTGAAGAATACGTAGGGCATGATAGAGTATGCATCTATAACAAGAACAAGATATAAAAATATTAATTGTCAATTAGCTCTACCTAGGATGATGATTTGTTTTATAAGCCATCCAAAACTAGAGCAAAGTGGGTGTGAATTTGGCAGCATGATTGTTTTATTTGACCCAAAATCTCAAAGCATTAGAATGGTCCAAATGACCCCTTCCAGTAAAATCCCAAAACATTAATGGCCTCTGTAGACAACAGTTCTAAGCCCTAGGACTGACTGGCACATCCTCCAACAATTTTGAATGTAACCAAACAATTTTGAATGTAATTGAGCAATTTTGTCTAAGTGTTGGCATCAGACGTCCAGTGTTTCCAGTCACCAGACGTCCATTTTTGTCAGATGTCTGGGCTGGCAGTTAGACGTCTGGACTGGCCGTCAGACGTCTAGGCTGACAGCTAGACGTCTGGGCTGGTGGCCTGACGGCTAGTTAGCAGAGTTAGACGTCTAATTAGCAATTAGTTAGCAGATTCGGTTGTAGAAGTGGTTGGGGAAGTTGGGGGAAGTTGGTTGGGATAACCAACTTCCAGCCCTATAAATACCCCCTTTTCAAACATTTGTATAGCATTAGAGAGAAAGGAGAGAGAGCACAGACTCTGTCTAAGATTCTATTGTATGTTGTAATCAGGATTGCAAATATAATACCAAGACTGTTATTCTGATCCACATTCTGCGTATGTATTGCGTGTTGAGTTGAGTTACAGATTGCTGCCATTAATGGAGTTTGTTGCAGGTGTGAAACACTGAAGGTCATGTTGCAGGTTTTCGAATGGTGAAATTGTTATTGCAGGTGTGCTGTTAATCGTTGGCGGACAGGTGCTGGAGCGAAGCGGTTATGGCGGTTGTGCGTACCCTGAGGCCTGACGTCTAGCCAGACGTCTGGTCACCACCAGACGGCTAGCCGTCAGCCCTCTCACCAGACGTCCAGCCCTAAACCTGACGTCTGACCCCAGACGTCTCAACCAGACGTCTGATTCAGTTCTAGACGTCTGCATCTGTCCCCTACACCGACTGGACCCTGTCAACCAGAGTTAGCCTATCACCTGGACTTAGTTATACCTTGCCCACCCTGATATTAACTGTCATCACCTGTATCGGGAATGTACTCACCCCTGTCTACAACCTCGTATTGTGTGGTTACAAAATTTAAGCTTAAAATGGATCATTTTCCGTTTAAAAAGTTTGTAGATGCATTGCTGAAATTGTCCTGAAGGAATAGGAAGAAGAAGATTATAGTGCTTTGTCATTTTTAAATGATCTTCCATGAAAGTGCAAAGTTGTCATAAATTACCATTATTTGGTGTCATTTTTTTTTTTGCATTACCTTTCATCGAAAGGAAAATTATCACACAATTTTTGGCAATTTGTTTTTCAAAAATTCATCTAGGTGCTTCAATTTCTCATTTTGCCCATGAAACAAAGCCCCTAATTCCTATGTCCCATGGTGACTTGTCCTAGGAGTTAGTGGCCATCTTGGAGACGCGTCCCATCATCCTATAAATATGTCCCACCATCCTGAAAAATGTGTCTCGCTGTTCCAAGAAGCTGTCTTGCCATCCCCATCCAGAAACTTATTGGAAGGTAGCCTAATTCTTATTGTATGGGAGTTTGCAAAGCTTTGTTGAGGACTGTTATTCCAAGCCAAATATTAGTACCCTTTGTATATGCTTGAATAAAAAGGCCACACCTGAAGTTGGGGGCAAAACTACTTGATAATTACTTGACCCAATTTATAAAGTCTTTCAGTTCTCGAGAATATAGCTGTCCATTATTCGATATAGTTAAAAATATGGTCACACCTCAATTCGAAATGGTTTAACTTATTTAGTAAACGGAGGAATTAGCATACATGAAGATCTTGGAATTTGTAAATCCCACAAACTCCACTTGTTATGTGGGAAGAAAACGATAAATTACATAACAATTTTATCTTTTGTTTCTTTTCTATTCTGGCCTCTGTGATTTGTAAATTGCCTTGTTGATGGGGGTAATCTTTAGCCAAGCTGCCACAACTTCGTGGTACCTCTTCCATCGAATGCACCTTGCACCCAACTATGTCCACTGGGGGTATGTTGTGCCCAAACTTGGATCTGGTAATTTACTCAATTTTCACTCAACATTTTTGCATGCACATAATGCCTAGCAAGATATAAAATTTGGGTCTTTGCATTGGGATCGCATTTTTTTATCCACTTGATCTCATGCCATTTGATATTATTACATAAGAATTTTATCACAAAATAGGACAAGAACAATAAAAAAATCCTAAAATTATTTCTAATTATGAGATTCTATAACCACATAGATGGTGGAGGTTACCATTGAAGACCCCCATCTTTACAAATATAGCTGGTCAATAATCCATTGGTGCTGTTAAATCTGTAAGATACTATAACATACTTGAAGCTTGATTCCAATAGTCATACTTTCTTGATGTTAAAAATTCTGTCCTCTTGCCCAAGGGGTTGTGGTCCAATAGTGGGGAGCAAAGAGTTTCACATCGTAGGTTAACGTTCCAATCCCATGGGTGAACCAACATTTTATCAAATGACATGAGCTCAATCGGTTAAATACCTTGATTTTAATGGGGAGGCCTAGGTTCAAATATTGTCAGACGATACATGCATAATTGCCAAAATGTTATTGTAATAGCATTATACTTGTCGGGATGTAATATGGGTTGGACCTGTTTCAATTCCATACAATCAATTAAAAAAAAAACTGGTCCTCTTTCCCTATCCAATGGACCGATCACAACTATATTTGTTATTGGAAAAAGCTACGATTGACTTGAGTTTACCTTGTTAGTGGCTCCTGCTGGGGCAAACTAAATAGCCAAGCAAACACTCCTATTTTCATTGTCATGTATTGACATGCTTCTCATTTGTTACATGATGCCCAGTCTTACAACAAACTTTATTGCGAAGCATTTATCATTTTGCGTCAACTGACTTCGTGCCTAGGAGCAAATTGTTGAAATGAACAAAGAACCATTTGCAATGTGTTTCCTTAGTTAGGGGGGACTTTTTTTTTTTCTTTTTCATTTTCTATGTTTGTTTGTGTCTGAATTCATGTTTGGATGTGCTTCCAATGTCTAGATTCATGCTGCCATGAGCTGCGTCTTGAATTGTCATAAACAAGTCCCATTTCTTTTCTTGCTATCAAATTCTAGCTTTGCTGTGTTTGTGGTGAACAGGTTGATGGGGCAATAAAACACTTTTATGGAAACTCATGTTCACAGTGGACTGCATCACGCATCATGTCGTGATGTTTTGTTGAGGATTATGGATCCTAAGCTTGAAGCTTATTTAGTCATGAGTCTAAATTTAACTGCACTGTTTGGGTTTGCTGAATATAGTTATATTTTTATTTGTTGTTAAGTAGCAACTTGTATGAGCTTTTAGATAGTCTAAAATAAATTTGATTTGAGAATTTAAGATACCAATGTTTGTGTGATTTAATGATTTAATTTCACTTAAAGTTAAACATATGATGTTTCTATAGGTTTTCTTTCAATATGCTGTTTGAATTTTGTTTTATATGTGATTTTCCAATGTAGCATAAGTAGATGCAACATTACGTACATTATTTGTACAGGACATTGATTAATTAATCTTATCTCATTAGATAAGAATGTTCAACAAACCTATGATGAGATTATTTAACTAATAGCTATTCCATTCTATTTATGTTTCATGTACATTCATTTTCATTCAACATTAAAAGAAGTTTTACCTTCAACTATTTTTGTCCTAATTATAGGCAATATTTTAATGTTTGAAAAGTACAAAGAAATTTTGCATAGCAATTGCTTTTGTCTCCTTTCATTGTTTAGGTTGCGTCATTTATTTTGTCTTCACTATATGTGAATCATGTTGGTAAAAATAATGAATCTATTGTGGTTTAACCACTTAACTAGCAAAAGCATCCTTGTTTCTTTCTTGTTCTTCTTCTGATATTTATATTCGATTGTGCGCTTTGTGGAGAAATTTATCAAACCTTTATAGTGCCTTCTTTTAAAATTATAAGAATACCTCATTATATTTTTCTATTATTGTATATGGTCCATGATATCTTGGGTCAATTTTGTGCATGTTTCCATAAACAAGGACTTATTTGTGTTGATTCTTCAATATACTTGATCATCACCTTTAAGATATGGTGGAGTGTGATTTTGTTCATGATGTAATTTGGCCCAAGATTTTGCTCTTTCCATTTTCCCTAACACTCCCTTAGTTGCCTTTGCAGTCCTAATAACTTGTGTGATATCTTAGTCTTGAATTTATGAATGTCTAATACAATCAATGTAAGTAGTTCAAGCCCAAGATTTTGCTCTTTCCATTTTTCCTAACACTCCCTTAGTTGCCTTTGCAGTCCTAATAACTTGTGTGATATCTTAGTCTTGAATTTATGAATGTCTAATACAATCAATGTAAGTAGTTCAAGCCCAGATTATGCATTGAGGGGAATCATGATTGTGCTGTTGTTTTAAGCAAATTTTTACAAGGGTTAATTTTTTTTATCATCACAATTTTTGCTTTATCACCACGTAATCTTTATTTTTATGTCCTATAATTTCATTAACTCTCTCTATTTGATAATCTAATTCTATGTTGTGCCTGTTGCAGAATTTCCAATTTTAAAAGGCAGCATCATTCTCAAGGTTGTCTGTGTCACCTACAACGCTATATGGTAAACTTTGAGGAAAAAAAATCTATACTGAAGTCTATGTATTTTGCGTTGTGGTCCATGGGATGGATGGTAAATCTGACTAATTTAGCTAGCATGTGCACTACTACCATATGCTTGTCATTTTTGTAAGATGCTTTAAGCAAAGCTAGCAAGTAATTTGATAGATCTCTCCTGTTTGTTATCAGGTACTAGCAAGGGCATTGACCATATACGTGGAGGTATATGCTCAACTTTGGTTCCTTGGTTCTTCTTGAAAGTGTTAGCATATTTTGATCTCTTTTTCAAAGTACTCCAATTTAGATATTGTCTTCTAGTTTCATAGTATCACTAATGGCATGTGTTTGAACCAACTTGTACTGATTTCGTGGTGTATGTGTTGGAATGGTAGAGTCATTTATTGTCATAATCACCATAGTGGTTATATCATCATATTGGTGATCAATATAGCAAGTAAAATCTTCATTAACATTTCTCTTTTGCATAATGTCAGTTGCCCCTCTAGTATAGGGTTTTCCATATTCCTAACAGAGAATAATAGCAATGAAAGCGAGTATGCAGCAATAACAATGGCAATGGTATATCATTACCGTGAAAAGTACATAACTGAACCTGATTTATCACATATGACAGGAACACACACTTTTACAAAGTGATTTCTAGCACAACACTGATTTACCACAATGATGTATAATGATCCCAAAATACCCTACACGACTTGCAAGGCATAAATATATACATTTAAGATATCAAGAAAGAGTTGACCAACAAACCGTCATGTCTCAATATATAAGTACCAGAATCCCTACAAGACTTGCAAGGTCTAAATATATACACTAGAGATATCAGGAAGCCGTTGCAACCAACTAACCGCGATGTGTCCCAATATATAACTACATTTGGGAAAGTTGAAAGTAACCCATAACTATGTAACGAACATTATTATGATCTCTTAGTGTGTTGCACACACTCAAGCAACAATCTGTTCCATGTGTGACAAACTAGAACCATGTACAAGACAAAATGCTTGAGTGATGACTCACTGCTGTGGTGGCGCTTAAGCTTGTGCCACATTGGTTTTGCTGCCTACATCTGTCCCTTCTAAATTGGTTGATGCCCCTGTTGACTATATCTCTGGAACTCTTGATTAGGCAGATTGTGTGTTTGGAACAACTAGCTGTGTGGGTTGACTGGTGGAGGCAGTTCTCAACTTCTGGATCTTTTGACAAGCCTCCTTATATTTTTGCTGCATATGCTTGCAATATGTGTTGTGATTGACCCAATTCTCATCAGCCCTCTCTAACTTATGTTGCTTTCCTTCCAGCAGCTGACATATGGTCATCACTTTGATAAAATGTGCATGTGTGTAATTAGAATGTTCATGTAATCCAGATGTTTGTGTAATTCAAATGTCATGTGATTATGATGTTGGGTAATTAGAAGTGTTGTGTCGAGGTAGTTAGGGTTAGGTATTAGGAAGTGGCGGAAATGGGCAACTACCTCCCCATTCCCAGGAAAAGTATAACTAGACCCCTTGCATTTCCCGAATACATGATGATCTTCATCCATATACCTATTTGTATTTGGAGGTGTGTGCGCATGTTGTTCGAAATTTGATGTTGATGGTTTGTCAGAGTACGGTCTATTGCAGATAGTTGCTGTGCAAGATACATGCGTGTGCAGTGTACCCATTTGTATCTTTAAGTAATTTCCCATTGTATATTTTGTTTATTTAAGTGGTAATGGAATTGTGTTGCAATGTGTTTTATTCCATTTCTACACGAGGCTTTCAATAGAGTATCATAGTACCAGGTCTTAAGTTTGGCATCTCAAGTAGGCTTTGAGTTTGATGCTCTTGTCTGCATATGTCCCCTAGACTATTTAGGTGGGCTCCTTGATTGTCTCCTCAAGACCAATTCTATGACTTACCAATTAATATTAGTTTTAGGGCATGTTATCACCACTAGGTAATAGCACTCAATAGGAAGTGTAGGTAGGCAAATCGATATGTTTGCGTTTAGTGAATAAGTTTTGTAAATGTGTGTTATTTTGTAGTTTGTACACAAAGTGTTTGACGAAATGTGCATACGTATAATTAATAATGTTATAAAGTGGCAATGTAATAATGTACGTGATAATGTGTAATGTTTAAATGAAGTATTAGTATGTACGGCAAAGTCATAAAGTGAGTTAGGAAATGAAATGTAAATGTGAGTCAAATGCATGTGAAATGTAATTTAGGAAAATCATGAGGTGTCAGGTTGTTGGAGGATGCAACTACTATCTAGTTGTATAAATAAGACCCTTCCCTCATTCATTCGTATGGTGATGGTGACGATGATGGTTGGAATGTAAAGGCTGAAGTGTGTGGCTGGTCGAAGAATGTGGATATTGTCAAGTGGGTGGTCGATGTTCGGTGTGGTTGTGGTTAGCATGGAAGGAGAGATTGACTGGGTACGTCGGGTACTATGTATGTAAGGTGAATGACATACGTATTTTACCGTACAAGCTATTGTTAATACAAGATCTGATCTGCTCATAATCATTTATAATCTACTATTGCTATTGTCATTGTCATTGCTAAAAGTTGGAGAAGGTATATTTGTAGGTTTATTTAAGTAGAAATGGAATTGTGTTTAACTATATGAAATTTTGTTTCTACAGGAAGTACTTTCACATGTTTCTTGCAAAGTCATTGAGGTGGTCGAAAAATCCAACTATGCGGACCTTCTCTATGTCTCGTGACCCCTCCCTATATGCTAATACAAGTAAATCCACTAGTCTCTTGGAGTGAGGGAGCTACATTTCTATTACACGTCTACTACATGAGGTTGGTCCTCCAATGATGCATCACCTTCTTCTTGTTTAGCAACCTCCTTTGTCGTCTACGCATCTCTCCCCATAGGTAATTGCTTTTCATCCTCTTGATGAGGTTTTCTCTCCTCTTTTGGCTTTACTTTTACTTGTGTAGTTGGTTCAAGAATTTTTTTTTTTTTCACATCGTACTCTTTAGGAGTAGACAAAATTAGGTTGGTTCCTCTCACATACGTGTCAATTGACTTTGGTGGAGATGATTCTAACTTCTCAAACTCGCCCACTGTGATCTCTCTCTATCATAACTGTGGTTGACAGATCTTCAATCTTGGGAGTGGGTCTTCCACTAAAGAAGGCTGCTTTGTGTTGCTAGTCTCCTCGTCCTCATCATCCTCTGCTTGTTGATTCTTTTGTATAGATTCCTTTCCAAACAATTCCTCCAAAGAATTCAATTCTTTCTTCTTGTTTACAAACAGGACAAAGATTGTAGTTCTGTGGCATTCGGTTTTAGCCACCCTCACATACCAAGGAGTTGTAGATAGGCGCATCTTACTAGTTTCTTATCCTCTTCTATTGGTTCCATGACCATGGATGCTTGAATAGTCTTCACGGATTTAACTCCATGTCCTCCTATGATTATCTTGAGAGCATCATTAGATCCTATTTTGGTCCTTTTGGGATAGTTGGTGACGACGATCGTGCTTCTACTTTACATCCCACTACATATTAATATTGGCACTTGGATCCATTGGAGCTCCTTTCTATCTATGTTGTACCTCAACTTCTAGATCTCTCTTAATCATTTCTTTTAGCATGTTTTGGTTTATCCATTTTGGGTAACCCTCGAGGCTGTAATTTTATGCCATATAGTTGTTCCACTTTAGAGTAGTTTACACTAGATTCTTTACTCTAGTTTAGCTTATTTTCGTAGTACTTTGTGGTTACTACAATGCATTGTAATTTGTAACAACTCTTTATAATTATTCCAGTTGGCCTACTCTGGCCATTTGTGGACATTAATAGAATCATCTTATCTTGTTGTAGGTGCCACCTATTGCACCAATGTTGATGCTACCATTATCATCACCACCACACAAGGTCTATCTTTGCAAAGTATGTGCGATGTCTACCCAACAGAACATTGGGTGTCTTGTCTATGACGTCAAGTGGTCTTTCCCACTCTAGCACATATATATATTTTTGTTGAGTCATATCAAGCATCAAGGCAATGGCATGGAATGTCATGAAGAAATTCTTTGTTTGTTGGAGGAAGGAATGCATTTGCTTTGATAGGTGTGAAGCATGGTTAATCTTAACTCTATTGATGATACCCTACATGTACATGACGTGCCACCTTGGAATATCTGATGCTCATTACACACCCAATAACTATGACATTAGTAGGCACATCGCACATCGATTCTTGTAAAGGAGTTGCATCTGCAATATTTGGATCCTACACATTTGGATCCTATGTGTAGATAGATTTGACAATTCACCTGGTGATAGGGATTTCACAACACAACAGAACTTACAACCTATTTTGACCATAGTTCTCCTTCTTGGTTGCTTTGTGTCTCGAAGTAGGCAACTTGAACACACATCAAATTTGTTGGCTCAAATGTAATATGTATTTATGACCTAATGTGAATATTGTTCCTATAGTTGCATGGCTTGTATGCTTGCAACATCTTCACCAAGTATCCTTCAGAAGTTTCTTAGTTAAAAGTGAGAACTTGGAGGATATGATGAATTGAAGCAACTTTTGAATGCATGCTTCATCTCGTGGTTGTCATTGTGTTACTTCCATCGGTCTTTGCATCTATCACTTGTCTGTAAAGCACACGTCAAGACTAAACCTTGGCCTGTCATTTTTGCTCTTTACTTTTTCCCACCCCTTGTGGACTATAACGTTTCTTCTCCATTCAACTTGGTCTCACCTACTGCCATGCAAGTTAGTCGAGGGTCATCTACCTTAGTGCAGATTAATTTTTGCATTCCAATGCAAAGTGCATACTCTTGGTGTTCAACTTGGTCCTCAAAATGACTTCGGTATTGTTCTGCCTTGGTTGCCTCGACATCTATACTAGTGATGTTGATGAACGATTTCAAGACACGAAGTTGTGTTGGCCTTGGTATTGCTCTTGGGTGTGTTGTGTGGAGCATCCTGGGTACGATTCCTAGCAAGATTGAATTTGATGGCAATGTGCAAGTCATTGAGGCACTTTATGCTAGGCCACAACACGTTGCGACACCTCTCTATGTGCACCAATCCTGGGGACAAAAATGCAGGAACATATTGCAATGTTGGTATTGATCATGCTTTGGTTTAGAAACCCTTGCCCCAACCATGGCTTCCTTGAATGCTGAACTCCATACATCTATAGGTTGAAACCCTTTAAGTAGTTGGTATTCGAAAAATCTAGAGGATAACAAAGTCAATGGTTTTAACGTATTCGGTAATAGTGTAATAGTGTTGGGGTTTAGTCATTGGCTTGTCTAGTGCCCTTTCATCGACATTGGTACCCCATGCATCAACATCATGTACGTCCTTCCTCTGTAGCCAGTTTGTCAAATCCCTTTTTTACTCGTCAAGGCCAGTCTCTTCTCTATGCAAGTCCTTCCTAGTAGCCGGTGTGTCAATCCTTTGCTATCATTGTTGTTGTCGAAGTCCTTTGTTAATAGGCTCAACTACCTCCACCTATTGTTATCGTCTCATTCTCCAGTTTTATCATTTTGTTGCTTCTTTCATCTTATTCCTAAACCTTGAAAAATCCCATTTATAAACTATTGTTTCTTCAATATGTCTGCTAGCTAGATATCCATCTTGATGAATAGCTCCTTAAAGAGGTGATTATAGGACTTGGACATCTTCATTTTTCTTTTGTTTGGTGTTGAACATTTTTGTGACAATCTCATTGTCATTGCACTAAGAACTCCTTAGATGCATTCTTCAATTCATCCCACGTGACATATGATATTTGTAATTGTAGGTACCAATCCATTGCTAGGGTCCTCAATGTTGCAGGAAAATATCTCATCCAATATACATCATCATGCGACCCACTAGTATGCTAGATGAGAACACACATACTAGTGTCAAATGTGCTGCAGACGTACAATCCGTAGTAGAATGCTAGTAGAGTTTGAGTTGGTGACCAGAAGATGATAGTGGTGTTTTCAGCAAGCAACTTCAAAAGGACATTTGGGTTGCAAAATCATGGACTATTGGGCAAAAAGGAGATAGTGGATGCGAAATGGTAAAGGGAGTTGATCCATGAGGTCAACAACATCACTCCAGCAGAGGCAACAAAGTTGCTAAAACATGGGATCCATAGAGTGAAAATGGAGAAATTGAATACGCTAGAATTGTAGTGTGCAATGAACATCATCATGTCCAAGCTCTTTGGAGAATGAGCCTCAAAAATGCCCACTTAGCTCATATCTTATGTACAGGGAATTACGATTAGCATGGCGTGCGGTTGGGCATCATATTTGTCTTACTGTATTAGGAATTTCCTGATGTGGTAAATGAGGAATTTTTCAATGGTGAATGTTGCTACATAGGAAAAAGTGTGATTTCCATAGTTGAATCCTCCTAGGGACATACTGGAGCAAGCACCAACAATCTTGAGGTGGATCAATGTGATGACACTAACAAAGCTAGGTGCTTTAGTGAGGACAAAGTAAATACTAAAAAGGAAGGACAATATGGAAGATGAAGCAAGGATTCAGAGGGAACTACAACACAAACAAGGACAAAGTTGGTGCAGAAGGAAAAGAGCAGCAGTGGACAAAGGCTCAATCTCAAGAACAACACCTACCAGAAGAGTAGCAACCCCTGCAATAAGCCACAACAGGTGTTGGTGGCAGTGCGTAACGAACTGTAGAGGGAAGAAGTGAAAAACATAGAAGACCATGGAGGATAGTGCGATTGGAGGATCCTTTGCAGCCAAGGAGTTAGACTGTGGTAGGAGGCACTGCAAAGAGACAAATGATTGAGGAGAGGGCTGTAGTGGGTGAGCAGCAGCCTAGTGAAATTGTTGCGCTGAGTGAATAGGAAGAGGAAAGGAAAACAACACAACATCAAGAGCCAATTGTAGTTGTGGATGTAGAATAGAAGAGAACATCAATAGAAACAAGGGAAGGTGTAGGAGATCAGCAGGTGGACCTGTGTGGACCAGCTCCATTGGATGAGCATGCTTATATTGAGATTACATTTGTAGTAGAGGAGTTGGCTAGAAGGAGAATATCGATTGTGCTAGAAGAGAGTTGGGAGAAAGGGCAAGTAGTTTGCATCAACATTCTAAATATGGCAGAGGTGAAGGGAGCCAAGCATTGGAGCAAGAGCCAAAGGGAGAGCAGGAAACGGTGGCAATTGATGTAGCACAACCTATACAACAGGGTAGGGCAACAATAAGACCGATCAACCTATAAGGACAAGGTGGAGAGGATGTGGAGGAAACCACCAAAGGAGATGATATAGACATGGAGTTGGATGCGAGTGAGCATTTCATAATAGAAGTTCCAAAGTTCAGGAGATTGCCATCTCTAGGGGATTGTATCGATGAGTAGGTTGATGTATATGTCAAGAAGATATCTAGAGCCTTGGATAGAGCGAGGTTGGAGTTCCAAGTTGGATGTGTTGGGAATCGGTGACGCTGGCAACTGATGGTGGAAAACGAATTAGGAAAGCTAATGCAATGAGCACAGGGTGAAGAAAATATGAAGAAGATTGTTGATGTTCATCAGAAGCACCAATGGGAGCTAGAGAGACTAGCAACACACAAAGCATGATTGGAGTGGAACACCTACCAAAGGGAACTCAAATGATATACAGGTAGCCAACAAGGGTATACATTGTTGAGGCAAATGTGGCACCTTGTCCACTGGATGAAGCATGTGTGAAGTATGTGAAGCTCATACCTGAACTAGTAGAGATGTATGCTAGGATTAAATTTTTGGCATACTTGATTGTTTGGTTAGCCATAAGAGTGCAAAAGATCCATGAGTCAAAGGAGGGATTGGCTGACCAATGGGAGGAGAAATTTAGGCAAATGAAAGAAAGTGCTGAAATAGAACTAGCAGCACAAAAGAAGCATGTTGAGGAGCACATGCTAAAATCCGAGTGTTTGTTGAGGGAACAAATATTGGAGAAGACAAATGAAGTCGTCAAAGACCGCAATCAACTAATTGCAAAAAAGGACGAGCAAATAGGTACAAGACAAAAGTATCAAGGGAAGTTGCTAAGGTAGTAAGGAAGGGGGCAGAACCTGCATTTGCAAAGAGGGAGGAAAGGATATTGGCTAAGTTAGCAAAGACCAAATAGAGAGCAAACAATTATGGGATATAGTGGAACCGATATTTGAATTGTACCAAGAGACTCAAGGGAGAGACAGAGGCCCTCAAGCTGCGATCAAAGAGATGGGAGGTATACCTATTCCAACTCCTCAACATTAGCAGAATCTCAATCCACAAGAGCAGAAATAGTTGTCGACGAGGACGTCAACCAAGCTAAAGGGGAGGGCAGATGTAGGAGCTAGTTTTGGACATCATTCTAAGTAGACTTTGTAAATTCTAAGTAGACTTTGTACAAAGGAGATTAAGTGCAAAATGTGCACAAGTTTTGTAATGTAAATAAAATGTAAAGTCAAATGTAAATGAGATTCAAATGAAAATGAAATGTAATGTCAAATGAAATGCAAGTAAATGCCATTTTGATTAGATGACATTAGCAAGGATGATGTCATGAGATTAATGTATTGGATTTGTAATGTATGCGACTAATGTCTTAGTCGCATAATAGGATGTGGGTAGTTATGTGGTGAGGTGTTCTAATTAGGCAGTTGTTTCCAACTGGTGACCCCCAGTCATAAAAGGACCCCCCCATTCATTGTTAGGTAATCATTGGTAGTCATTGGTAATCAAGTGGTACAAGAGATAGCATAATGCCTTGGAGAGTATGAGGATTCCAGGATTGGCCTGTGAAGTGAGAGCATTCTGTGTACTACAAGTGCAAACATGTAATGCCAGTGTCGTACAGGCAATGAGAATGCAATGACATTCCATTTCCATTTGTGTGTGTGCATGTCTGTGTGAGACTATTGTTGCAATAGGTTGTATGTGCCATGTTCTGTGTGCAGGTTGCAGGAAGTTAACGGTCCGGAATAACTGTATGAGAGTTGTCTTACAAACGTTACAATCCGAGTGCCATACGAGGGTTGTCACAAGTGCCATACAAGTGTGATGGAGTCGTTTTCGGTAGGTGTGACGCTGTTTGGGAGATTGTCGTTTGAGAGGACTGTGACTGTTTTGTACAAACACTTGTCGTTCAAGTGCATGTTGATAGTGCCATGACAAGTGTTTGTTGATAGTGCCATACAAGTGCAAGTTGGTAACTTGCCGTACAAGTTTGGACAATACCTGAAGTTGGACCAGCAATGATTGCAGTCCCAGTTGGCTCCTAGGATCTATCATTCCAATTGTCAAAATACTTACCGACGTGCTACACCATATGCATAGAACTTGTGACATTTCTGCTTTGTTCCTGCCATAACCATTGCCTTTTAGGTTCTGCCAGCAGTTTTGTTTGTGGGATTCCTTGGTGCAAATACCCCTTTGGCCCATAATGACTACCAGCCCTCTAAAACTAGGACAGGCTTTGGATTGGCATTATAGCTATCATCTATCGTGGAGAGAGTTCTGCTTGTGACTCAATAGTTTCTCATTGATCAATTACCATTGCCACAAGATCCAAGGACTACTACACAGAATATTGTGATCATATAGGCGTTGGAGAAGAGGCCGGTGTTGAAATTCATTGAAAAATTTGCACCCATTCTTGCCCACTCTCTGCCTCTAAAGGTACTCAAAAGATCTCACCTATTTTTTCTTTGGCTAAAGGCAGCACATGCATAGGAAGGAACGTGGCAAAGTGCTTTGCATACTTGGCTTTTAATTCTGCTAATTACATTATCATTGGACATTAATTGTTACTTTTATCCAGTAACTTGTAGTTTTGTTCTTCATCCTATCTAGATCATCATGGTATTTCTTCCATTGTGGGTGCAAATTTGTATATTGCTTAACTTGCAGTTCAAGAACTGCAATTTGGACTTACATATTCAATTTCCATTGTATATGTTGATCCAACAACAATTGACAATAATGAAGTTGCATATCAACCTTTGCAGCCAACATATCCAATTTATCTGTCAGCCCATGCACCTGTTCTGTGTTTTTTGTAGCAGCAATCATATTATTATCCAGTGCTATTGTAATGAGTTTGAATCTGGTTCATTTTTACTGCAGCACAAATTTCAAAGTCCGGTTTATCAGGATTTATTGTAATTATAAATTATCAATTGCATTCTCTAGTTTAAAAATATTTTCTTCCTCATATCTCTTCCCAAAAAATTGATGATCTCTTCGTTGATCTTCAAATTTCTTGAAGTTGATTCAATTGTTCTAGTGTGGCTTATAAAATATTCTTCCAAATTTTGTTCCTTGTCCCTTTCATGCAAGGTTACCAGGTGTGGGGGTGCGGGTGCAGCGGGAATTGTGGGTGCGGCCCCCGCAAAAAATAGGGTTCGCCGGGTGTGGGTGCGGCTAGTTTTTAATTTAATATATATATATATATATATATATATATATATATATATATATATCAAAAAAATTTTAAAAATATAATAAATTATGCACATTGCGAAATAATTAAATAAATCATTCATACACATTGCAAAATATTTAAATATGGCATCATAAAAGCATATTGATATATGATATTCATGTAAAAAAATGACAGGATGTCAAGTCATAAAGAGTTAAGAGATAACAATATACTATAAGTATATGCTATATAGTAGTGGACATGTACAAAGATAACATCAAATATCTGATATTTGACTCTCATTCGTCATATTCCTCATCATCTTCTAGGCCCTCTAGCAGCAAGTCTAATTATGTTCTATTTGTATGCTCTATAGGGATGAAACGGGATTAGAAGTTTTGAAAACTCCTTCAACTAAGGACTTTAAATTTGCTTTCTACAGGATTTTCTATGTATGTTGTACTGTGTATAAGCATCAAAGATTAGTACTTCTAATCCTATAGGAGCATGTGATCATTGACACCCAGCTTTTGTCATTCACAATGGGAAAGTGATTCCGGCTTCTTGGTCTTGGATTAGGCTTGCATGTCTACTTTGTTTAAAATTATCAATAGTCCTTATTTAGAATAAGAATCCAGTCTATTTACTTTGGATCTCACCATGTCACATGATGCTTGCTTAAAGTTTACAGGCCTCTTGCTGAGATAATTTTTTAATAAAAAAAGTGTTTAGCATATACTCACTAAATTTTAAATTATAATTTATAAAAACTTTTTAATTTTTTTTTTAACAATATTTTTTTAGTATTTTTTTAGCCGGTATGGGCTGGGTGTGGTTGAGCCCACCTAAAAAAAAACAGTTTTTTTCCTATGTTAATGCCCAAACTGGGCTGGGTTCGGCTGGCTGAACCCTGACTGGCCACAGGGTTCGGCTTGGAAGAACCCTGACTGACAGGGTTCGGCCCAAGCTGAACCCTGTCAAACAGGGTTTGGATGGGGTTCGGCTCAGCCATACCTGTTCGTGAACCCGTGCACCCGGTGCGGGTGTGGGTTTGCCCGGACAACAGGGTGCGCGAACCCTGTTACACTGGTTTCATGCTTTGATGATGCAGTATAACTTCTCTGAAATGTTTTTCTGCTCTTCTAGAGACTAAGGCTTTTGTATTTGTTGTTCCTACAGAAACAGTGCTACTTTGTCAGATGGCACGTATTAAATATCTATATAATAGGTTTACTGATAGCCATACTCTTAAGGATTCACTAAGAATTAACTATGCATTCTCTCCCTCGTAAAGCTTGAATAGGATTGAACTAAACACAAAACATAATGAATAAACTCCTTTGGCTTTGATACAAACTTGACTTGTGACACTTTGTAAAACAAATGAAGAGGAGATTTTATCTTCTTCCTTGTATGGTTAGATTCTACAAAAATTGAATATTGACATTGTACAATAAAAATTGAGTATTGATGTTGTACCAAAATGCTCAAGTGTTTTAATTTTGACCTTTGAATCAAACGTGTGATTACTTATTCAATTGAAAGTTTCTGTTTTCTTTTCACTAAAAGCCCTGAAGTGCCAATACAAACGAAACCATGAAGGCTGACAACTTGTTACTATGCAACTAATATTTCAAATTGTTCACCCCTTTCATTTTGTTTACCTAATTTAATATTTAATGTTTTACCTTTTCTTCAAGAATAGTAGTGTTTAATGGTTCATAACATATAATTCTACCATATTCCATAGGCCTTTGTATCACAGATTTTGAATCATTAATGAATGACACACAAGGGTCTAATATCTGCAAAAAATGAAATTTTGCACTAAGCAATTGACAATGTTTTACAGGAGCTTCCACATAACATCAATTTTTATTTCTTCAATGTGTTGAATTTTGAACAAGTGGTCATGAGACAAAGGAGACAAACCTTGAGAATGACTGTTGGAACATGTATTTCTCAATTGGTTATATGGGATTGAAATGGACCCCACCTGTATTAAATCATCAGCAAGCAGTAGTATTACAACAGCTTGGATATTATCCATGTAATGCTTGGCAAGATTTGAACATGTCTTTCTTTTAATGTCAAAAAGAGAATCTTCTTGTTTTGGCTTTCAAGTACTGAATGAATATTCCATGCTATAGTGTGGTTGCCATTGCACAAAGTCTACATCCTTGCCTCCAAGATAAGATCCTTGGAATCTTAGTAAATTGCCCAAAATGGGGACCGCCTGTGGGATACTTTGCCTCCTTTTGTCCTTTAACATGTTTAGATGATATCTCCCTGTTGAAATGCTATGGATTATGGCATTTTATAGAAATATTAGGGAAAATAGTTTAAATGACACTCTTTTTTCGTTCTTTGAACTTGAAACTGAAAAGGAAACTACTTCTAACCTCCAGGAATGCTCTAAATAGTTACCAGAGTTATTCATTGAACTGAGTTCAAATTCAAAAAGGAGAAGCAATAGATTCATAGTGCAGTGAGCTGTAACAAAATAAGAAATGTTTGAAATTTTAAGAACAAATTACTTTCTTTTGGTTTCAAAGGCTGACATAATGTTCATTATTTTTTCTTCTTTTGGATCCAGAGGGATTTGGGTGAACATATGAGAGTAGCAAACATGCTGCATTTCACAGATATTTTAACTGTTATGTCGAAGTAACAAGAAGCAGAAGTTTTGCCCAACTTCTTAGACAAAACAGAGCATAGGAAATATGCCATGGTGCTACATAAATCATGCCATGAAAATTAGCTCGTGGATAATTTCGTGTCAGGGTTGAAATAATTGGTAACAAAATAACATAGCCATTCCTGATTAGACAGTCAAGACTCAAGCATTCCAGTAAGCAACCGTGTTAAAGAAATTTCACCTTAATAATATCTTGGTGGATAACATGTTGAGTGCATGCAAATCGGGAAGCAAGAGAAGACTGTTAGGGCACACACATCATAAGCCAACATCCAAATAATTGAGAGAAAATATATATTTGTGATTTTAAACTAATACATACTCTAATGAAGTGCACTTACAGGCTCTATTTGTTCTGCAAGATAGATGCTTTGCAACTTAGAGAGAGGCATTTCTAGAACAGGTTGATAATATTACTATATAAACATACGGTTAACAACGTGCAAAAGAAAATGCAAAATAAAATGTTAGAACAATTATGTTCTTTAGGTTGATGTGTTTTAGAGAAATGATCCTGGATTAATATGATGTTCATAATAATGACTGAATCCCTAAGTATCCTGTTGTTTTGCGAGCATCTCTTCTGGACGTTTAGCATCTTCCTTGGCAAAGACAACACTAATTTGATGCCCACAAATTGTTTGATTATTCATATGGTATTTTGCATCTGCGGCATCTTCAATGTTTCTGTACTTAACAAATCCAAAACCTCTTGGTTTGCTGCAAGATCAAGAAGCAGAAAGTGTAAGTTACTAGTAAAAAAAAATGCATGAACTATTTATTTTGTGCATTCCAATTCCTAAAATAGGTAACATTCAGAATCTATTTTAATTTAAAAACTTTAATTCATCACCTTTAGGTGGACACACAATGTCAATGGGAGGGTACCAGATACGGGAAACAGACACAGAACACAAAGAAAGAAACAAAGAAATAAAGGAATTATATTGATTTCAACCAATTACCAAAGCAGGTCAATGGGACTTAAAACCCAGCAAGTTACTATAGTTAGCGAGGAGTGCTAAAAGGGCCAAACAATTGAATTTCAAACTAATTTATGAAGTATGAGGGCTATATAACAAAGAGGTTATCTCAGGCAAGTGTAACTGTATCAAAGCCATGGAATACAAATTAATCCTTGGAATGCACAAATTATGATCCACAAATAGGAAGAATTCATCCCTTACCCAGAATTATAGAGTTAATATTTGAATCTCTTCTTGCTTGATAATTTTCTACATCTTCTAGGAACAAGAGGAATTTGCATCACTAAAGAAGGCTGAAACAATAAGGAGGAACTCATCCCTTCCTTCCTCAGAATTCTAGAGTCTTTATTTGAATACCTTCTTGATTAATAATTTTCTAGAAACGTAAAGGAGGTTGTATCACTAAAAAAGGCTGAACAGTAAGGAAGATGCTGGATTACTAAGGTAGACAATTGTTTTGCTTATGTACTTGGCTTTTACGCACTATATATATATATAAGATGACCAAATAATTAATGCTGAATGCAGTTGCATTTTAAACAGAATTTTTTCCTCTCTACTTTTAAGAGTTTGACAGCTGAAGCAAGAAGTGTACAATTTTACAATTTTCTATCGCTTCCTAATGAATATTAAAGATTCTGATGTTTTCAAAAACCGCATTGATGAATATAAAATCATGTAAATTCTATTCTTGCAATGACATAGTTATTGGTATGATGTGCCCATGGCATGCATTATTATATGATCATGTGATAACACAAATTTTCCTTACCTAAAATTATGGACAACTTTAACTTTACCATGACCACAAATACAAGAGGAAAAAGCATTGAATATTTCATCCAACATGGTAACAAAGTAGACAAAACATTGGATTATAATATGCCAAAGGGTAATATTGTCGGTAAAATACAAACTCTTGTCTGTCACCAAAATACTAAAATATTAATTTAGGTCCAAACTCAGTAAAACCAATTAAGATATCTGGAAAAACGACATACAAATTATGACAGAATAGAACAACCAAATATAACTGTAATGACGGGGGCCAATACCTCTCAAAGATAATAATGCATTATAGTTGAATCATAACAAATAGATGTTCTGTATTTATGCAGGAAGATAAATACAAAGATAACCCCATCCACAATTAGTAGAGGGATTATTATTTCAATAACATATGATGAAATTGATTCTCTGAGAATGAAGGACCAAAAAATAGCTGACAACGTGTTTGAACATAGCACTTGGCTGCCATGTTCCATTAAGCCCCAAATGTTAAACTGAATGATTCACAAGTCTATTTTGTCAAAAAACTGTATATATTTTGGAATGTCAGACATGAACGATTCCTAGTCTATCTTGTATAAAGATTGTTAATATTTTGGTATTGAATAAAGATTGTCTATCTTGTATAAAGATTGTTAATATTTTGGTATTGAATAAAGATTGTATAAAGTGTCTTGTAATTAAGTGATTTAGATGGTTAAGAATCAACACGTCAACTACCACTCAAAGAAACAACTAAGGTGAGATGCTGAGCATAGTAGTGTTACATGTGAAGAAATATGTAATGGATAAATATATTCTCAAAGTTGTATTATGGTGGCAAGTTGTTGCTCCAAAACACTAGTCTTCATTCATGGGTCACAAGATCTATGTTGAGACCCCACAATTTTTTATTCTTTACAGTCAACATGAGATGAAGAGACTTATAAAGAAACACCATTCAAGAGATATATATCATAATGGTATTGAACTTGTGTTGGTGATTGCTTATGAAAATGACTGTCCAATACTAGACTGATGTGGATCCATTGTATATTTTGTCCAAAATACTTGGTAAAGTTATGTTAAAGTTTTGTGCTTCAAATATGTCATTGCCAACCACTTGTTTGTTATCACAACTATTAAAATGGCAAAACGTTATCATTAACCACTTGTTTGTTATCACCTTGATCATTGGTTAAAACTAATGATTACATGAGATGATTCCTCAAGGAAGAGGTGAACAAGAAGCACCTCTCTTTGCATTTGCTTACAAATAAGAACTAGAAAATATAGTTGTTTTTGGATGTTTTGTATGGCTTACAAAAAATTGAACGAGATAGTCTAATCATATTTACAAAGGAGTATCCATTACCAAGAAGTCACTGAAAATTCAATTTAATTGAAGATTTCTTGTAGTGGAGTTTAAACAATATGATGCATTTTACACTACACATTACCATCATTCACCTTGCATATACAAACTTATCATTATCATATTTTTGAGGTTGATGAGGACGAGGAAGAAGCTAGCAATGAATAGGACCTCACAATGCTTGTTATTGTAGCATATGATAAAATCCAATATTTGATTTGGTATATTTTGCAAGACCATGGCTTACAAAAAAATGAATGAGATAGTCTAATCATATTTGCAAAGGAGTATCCATTACCAGGAAGTCATTGAAAATTCAATTTAACTGAAGATTTGTTGTAGTGGAGTTTAAACAATATGATGCATTTTACAATGCACATTACCATCACTCACCTTCCATATACAAACTTATCATTTGATACTTTTGAGGTTGATGGGGAGGAGGATGAAGCTAGCATTGAATAGGACCTCACAATGCCTGTTATTGTAGCATATGATAAAATCCAAATTTTCATTTGGCATATTTTGCAAGATAATCTACATGGCTAATGGGAAAGGAAACAATTTATTTGGTCGCCTTTCCTCCAAAAAAAACATGATGAAATGATTAGTGTAAAGAATTTCCGAGATATCATTCTTTCATTTGGGAGAAATTAGTTTCGATCTTCTAAAAGATGATTATAATTTGGATATATATTTTGAAACTCAAGTAGTTTTGGAAAAGCAAAATCATGGTTACCTTGTAAAAGGAGGGTTTGGAGGGCTTTTTTTTTTTTCCCATAGTAAGGGGCTCCACACTATTTGAGATCACTTCTTATAGCAAAGGTTTAGAGGTGGAAATTGTGTTTTAGAGGACATGGTTATACCAATGAACAAATGACAAATTACAAGGGTGAATAATTATAATAACTATTGTTGTGAGTGCCTAGGTAGGAGTTATACATTACATCGTATATATGAAATCTTTCTACATGATATGATGACGATCAAGATATAGAGGTCATTATTAGTTCAAGGGTTCGCTTTAATCTCCAATTTTAGTAGGCATATCAATTAATGCACTAGCTCTCTTTCGAAAAATGAAGAACAAGGGCTATTAAGCCCAAATGAAGAAGCTACTTACAAGCCTAAGTTAGCTCAACTCCAAATTTAGCACAAAGCAAAGTAGTTGTAATAGTTGATATTAACGCAAATGCATATCCTCTTTGACTTTTGTTTGATGTTATTGTGTTGCGTCTTGGTAACCCAAAACATCAACCGATATATGAATCTTGTAGCTTTGTCATACAAACATCAATTATAAATATAGTCTTGTAAATACACAAGTTGAGCCATTAAAACTTCTTGTACACACCATTTTTTCAACCCCAAACATCAACCGATATATGAATCTTGTAGATTTGTCATACAAACATCAATTATAAATATAGTCTTGTAAAGACACAAGTTGAGCCATTAAAACTTCTTGTACACATCATTTTTTCAATCGTTATAAATGTGTTGAGGTTTATCTCTAGAGCATTTTAAATAATTACATATATCTTTTATACATCTTCCCAAAAGCATATGTAGGGGTAAATTAAATTCATGAAATGCAATTTTGGGAATTGTATAGTTTCTCATTTTTATGTATTTTGTTAGGACTATTGTTTATTTGTGTGATAAATATACACAACTTACATTGTTCTAACGAGTATTATCATTCACCATGTTGTCTCTTATATCTTCCCGTTGATTCTAATTTGTGGTATTAGAACATTGGTTCATTGTTGTGCAAGATTAAATTCCAATTTGTGGTATTATAGCATTAATTCATTGTTGTGCAAGATTAAAGCACAAGATTGTTGCATACCACTTATTAATCTATCTAACCAAATGCCTTGCATTCGTCAATGGTACAATTGATTCAAATTATACTTGATCCTTTTCATGAAGTGATGAAGTTACATTCGACAGGTAGAAAGATGAACTTCATTTAAACTTTACACATTCTCTTATGAAATCTCCACAAACTCGTATAAAACTATGCTCAAAAGTCATGACCTATTTAAAATATCAATTGATATCGATATTCTCAATTTGAAACCAAGGTTGATGTGAATGCATGGTTCATCAATCAAAATTATACTTTTGTCAATAGATTAAACAATAAGGAGAAAATCATTGTATTCATGTTGATAAATTAGGACACTTATTAATAGACAGTTTTGAGAACTTAAAGAACCAACTATGACATGGAATCAATTTGTAAGCATGTGTAGCGAATTTTACCTTGTAAAGTACTATGACAACCAATCAACCAATACATCATTTGATAATGATGGTGTGAAAGATCAAACTTTTTGACTATGTTTCCTAGAATTTGTTTTCAAGCCTAATAAGAATACACTTAAGGAATTTGAAACCAATAATGCTTTTGAATACAATTGTAGACTACTACCAAAATCGAAAAATTCACATCAAACATCACAAGGAAAAGAAGCAACACCTTCAACAAAGACTTCAACATCATGGCCATCTCTAAAAGAGCTTAGCACATCATTTAATATCAAGGATACCATTAAGGCATCCAAGAGAAAAATCACCTCTACAACATTTATATGACTCATATATGTCAAGGTAAGCCATTCATAAGTGGAAGATGTGGTTATAAATCAGGTTGTATTGGTGATTAATGCTATCATCGTGTTAGCATCAAGATTGAAATAAACTTATTAAATCCTATTGAAGCTCCATACTCTTGATAATTAGGCTACGAGACAACACAAGGCTTGGATATCAACATAAATTCATTTGATTGCATAACTCAACCAATAAAGGCAATGGTATATGCCCATTGAAAAGTATGACTTTATTTGCAAGTTTTCACTTCCTCTCCATTATAGTTCTTCTACATACTTCTTCATTGTTAGGGGAAACACTATTGACCAAGTATCAAAATATTCACTTTGAATATTTCTTTGTATTTATGGTATATGTTAGAAATAAGGAGATTAATTCTTGTGTAAGAGATGGCCCAAAAATGCCATTTTTGCACTAGTACCTAACCCTGTGGAAGTCCTATTATTCTAGTTTCTAGGAATGTGTTAAATTTCTTGTGCTAAATAACATCACTATCAATGTTGAATACAACTTTTTTATATAAATTACCACCTTAACAACCTTCATGGCACAATTACTTTATAAAAGATGACCTCAACTAAAGTTATTACTAAAGCTGCAAGCTTACTGTAGTGCTAAGGGCTTTTACTTCTCTTTGGGCAAGTCCAAGGTTCAAACCCCACTCAGCACGAGGGGACTGGGACACCTCATAAAACCCTGCATTTTTTACTCATATTTTCGTCTGACGAGGGACATTGCAATGACAAAAGGCATTGGGCTCTCCTACAGAGATCCAAGTTCAATTCATAGGAAGGGTGGCTCTCGATGTGCCCTCACTTTCAACCTCTTAAAAAAAAAACTAAAGTAATTACCACATGCTCATAAGAATTTACGTTGTTGAAAGAAAATATCTTTAAGTGGTTTGTTATGCATGTTGTCTTCACTAATCTTGCAACAACATTCATGTGTTTCATGTTGTCTATTGCTAGTAACATCCTCATCTATGACAAGATATGGTATGAGCAATTAACATGAATTATGTGCTCATCTTGCGGCAACATCAACTTCATACAAGCTTGGATAAGTATTTCATATTGGATGTATCAGATGAGGGGGTCAATCCAAAGAAGATATTTGTGATTCATTAATGGCCCATTTATAATTGCATACAAAGCTTCATAGTTTCTTGGGGTTTGCCACCACCTTTGAAAAAATTAAGTTTAAATACATGGCACAAAGGTTACAAAAAATTGAACTATTCAAATACATATTTTATTGTGCAAAATAGATTACTATATTGATGTTGAATACAATGTAGGTGTACAGAACATTTAGACCATAAAGTGCACATATAGGGAAAAACCCTTTCAAAGCATAGGAGAACAAAATGTTCATTGAGAAAAGATAAAATTTTGAAAGATGATTCTTCCTTGGATATATGCTTCCTTTTTGTTAAGTATTCTGTTATTATTTTTTTTTTTTTTGACAAGTTCTCCATTTTCAACTAAACAAAAAAAAAACCTATCGCCTTCATCAATTTCTAAATGTTCTAAATCAATTTCTTCTTCAAACATAAAACATGAAAATACGTGGGACATTTATTAATGACTATAAAAAATTCTTGCTATTCTTTAAAGAAGTCCACTTTTATAAATGGTGGTGGATGAAAATTCAAAACTCTTCTTAGAGTTTTTGTCAATTCTATGCTTATTTATTTGCCATCATGCAATTATGAACAAGCTCTAAATTCTTCTTGAGCGCATGTATTTTTGCAATTTCTTACAAAACTTAGAAATTGTGGGAACTTCAATAACAATATTAACATATTATTTCAAAATTGAAGGTTCACATCTATAAAAGGAACCCAAAGATGTCATGTTGTGCCATCATTCTACTATAACCATTTATAACATTG
Source organism: Wollemia nobilis (assembly GCA_028583015.1). NCBI lineage: Eukaryota > Viridiplantae > Streptophyta > Pinopsida > Araucariales > Araucariaceae > Wollemia > Wollemia nobilis. Next base: position 5,709,106 of record JAQPPZ010001870.1, read on the forward strand.
TTTTTATTTATCGAAAGTAGAACGACGCACATAATATTGTACGAATTTATTATTGAATGATACAAGGAAACGATATAAGTTGCAACTTATATATAATAACCTTTCAAAACCTACATGTAAAGGCAATTGTTTACAATTATATTTGAACATGTAATTTGTAGACATGATCAATAAAAGATTTTATCTTTTTTTGGGATAGCTATAGGAAGCCTATTGGAACACGTAATATTGTTCCTCAACATTTGACTTTAATAATATTCAACCATGACCTTAAAACAAAAGAAGCCTATTGGTGTAGGTAATCTCGTTCCTCAATATTTAAATTTAATTCGATGAATAAATAGCATGCAACAACAACAATTGAAAACTCAACATATCTATGACATTGCACAAGAAACACTTTAATCAAGTAACTAATAAAAGATCACTCAAACGAGTTAATGAATAATATGAGACAACTAAATTTAATTAAATAAAATATTGAATATATAAGGCGTTATCGATTCTTCCAACCATCAACAATCCAATTAAATCCCTAGTCATGGCACCACACACTATGCTTATGAGGAGAATCCAAATACACTATTCAAGATGATGGTCTTTTGGTCCATGGAATACCGCATAATTTATATCTCAATGGCCTTGTGATTTGCCATTACATGAGGGCACAAATAATTGGGGTTTCCTCAAAATTTTCAAATTGCATCAAACAACACAACTTACGCAATCCAAAGCTACATGCAGGTACTTCATTTGAAGCAAGACCAATGTAAAAGGTTGCAAAGCCCAAAATAACATGTGAATCTTGTAATTAAATGAGCTCTTTCGTATTAAAGATTAAGATAAGTTTGCACTGGCAAGGATTACTTTTGCTTGAGCATGAGAAGCTTACAACCATGAGCTTCCTTTGTTAGCAAATAAGTCAAATCCAAGAATCCATTCTGACATGATATGGAACCATTGCAACTTAACAATGAAGTTAATATCTATAATGAGCAACACAGTTACCAAGCAAGAAGATGCTCATACCATAGACTAAATGAACTTGAACATTTGAGAGAATATGAACCATCAATATTCAACAATAAGATGAGTCTAAGACATGCAATGCCTCAAAAAGTTGAAGACTATACATTCTCACGAGGAGTTGACCAAATATGAAATATGAGCCATAACCACACTTGCTTTATTGCGTAAGGCTAAATGCTTCTCTCAAAGGAAACAAAACATGTGTTGCGTAATGCCATAACAAGATATACAATTGCTATTGTTGCATCATGTCGTGTTGCTTCTCTTGAAAGCACTAAAAAAATGTGGGGTGATGGAGTTTGAAGATCCTCAACATGTGCATTAAGATCCACGATCTTTACTATGACCTTATATCTAAGGTGCCTCAAGTTTTGCTAATAAACTTACATATGCAAACTACACAAATGCTCCAAGATCAATACATATCTCAAATAAATTTGTAATGACTAAACACCAATGGTATATGGCTATGGTTGCATGCCAACATGTAGTTGTGTAACCAAGTGTTAGAGCATGCCAAAGTGAATTGCCCAAGGTGCCTATGCATGCAAACGTTTTATAACTATTGAGAGTCTAGTAACATACATGCATATCAACATAAGATCAAAACATTTATAGGTAAACCCCATTTTGTGAACATGTCAAATGACAACATAAAATGGAAAGTTTAAGTGATCAAAGTACATGCACATTGAAGATCCATCCTCGCAAAAGTATAAAATGTACAATTCTCAATATCATATGCCCATCAACTTGCAAAAGCTCATCAAATGCTAAAATCAACCCATACCAGATCTGATTAATATTTAAGCATGACATAGAGCCAAGATAAATAACTAAGAATACATAAATGTAAAACTCTCACAACATCCCCCTTAAGCCATATAAATTGGATTCAATAGATCTAAAGTGCATAATGCTCCAAATTCATTGGAGAGACTATTAACATTCATTAAAATGTGGCTTGCCAAATAGAACCCATCAACAATGAGGAGCAATGGATGACAAACAAATGAGAAAAATAGCTAGCCAAGCATAACCATGCCCAAGTATGAATAAAAGACATAAGTGATTATACTTTTTTATCATTTCAATATGTTAAATATTCATAATAAGTCATGCATACATGATTGCATGAAATTGCTTAAAGATTGACATTGATATGTCACAACCAAAAAATATATCAATTAAATTAATCTATGCATAATGAAGATGGGTAGAGGTGAACCACATGCATAATATAAGCTCATGAAGTTTAATCAAATAAAAGATAGTAATTGTTTATCCATATTAAAAATGTATTAATTTCTAGAAATTGCTCAAACACATGCTAAATGAATGATGCAGCACCAACTTTTGATTGTATAAGCTCAATGTATTATTGATGGAAACTCATAAGCATGTTCCTAACGAAATGCATATGCAATAGTATGAAACTCTGCAAAAGACAACAAAAACAAAAACAATTGTATTCAAAAAGACAAAATGCTCAATTACCATGATGAATAATTGCAAAATATAAATCAATTGTAAGTATTGTTGTCTTCTTCGAAAGGGTCACCTTCTTAAGACCATAACTCCAATACAAAACGTGATTCAAGATGATGATCTCTAAATTACAACTCCAATATATACACATCACAAACCCTAACCTTGATGCTAAAGGGTTGACCAAAGACACAAGATAGACGCCCAAGCCTAACCTTAATGCTCAAGGGTTGACCCCATATACAAAATAGGTGACCGAGCTAAATAACTAAACTATGGCTATTACAATGCTTATATAGTAATAATGATAAAAAGTTTAGGATCCAGGGTCTGTATGCAACAAATCTACCTCTCATGTTTCATGCAATTTTGATAGTGTTGAAATACAAAATGTACATGAAATTCTGTGTAATGAATATGAAATGCAAATTAGGCTCAAATAAAATTAGAAAAAACGTAAATGAAATGTGGTTTGATAAAAATCAAATTAGACTTCAGAAACAAGAAATCAACCTTTAAGACGACAGTTATGGGATGGCAGTTGTGAATAATGCGTTGTCTCAGGAACCGCTTGAAATGAGACATTATAAGGCTCCCATTCATTTTTTTTAAGTGTCACTTGTGGTTGTGAGGAGATTGTATGGAGTAACATTATTTTATGTTGCAGAGGATAACTTATGTCCATGAATGTTGAGTCCATTAAACCTGTGTATTGCATACAATATGTTAATGTTGCGTACAACAACTATTATTAATGCAAATCCAACTTTCGAGTATAACTATGAGTGTATGTACTGATAAATGAATGCTTCCATGGTGACAATATTGTTTGTGTTATAGGTATTGTGTAGTTGTAGTTGCAAACATGATTAGAATAACTATTGATTGTAGGTTCTGGAAGAAAGGGTTAGCACAGGAACTTTAGGAACGTTCGGAGGATATGTGATATTGTAGATATCATGTAGTGAGAGGAATGCATGGGAATTGATCAATTTTTGTGGCATGTTGGTAGCAACCTTAGTGCAAATTGGACAATTGGAAGAATGATGCAAACGGTTCATTGTTACTAAACGTATAATGCCATTTATAAACGTACCATAGTTTATGAATTGTACAATTGCTCATTGTATCGTACGGTTAGAAAATTGCACAATTAGTATTGAATAAATTGTGAGTTGAACTTTTGGTTGAATTGAACGAATTGCCAATTTAACATTTTGACTAAATTAAATGAATTGCCAACTGAATATTTTCGAGATTGTACGTTTTGTGTGGAACTGTAGGTTTTGGGACAATACAATTAAACAATTGTATGTATTGAGGAATTGTATGATTAGAAACTTGTACAATTGTACAATTGATATAACCACAATATGCAAATTGGAGATGAAGACAAGCTTAATGTTTTATTTATAAATCTATCACCACCACCATACTGAGAATACCGCCACTTGTGCTACATTTGGCTTCGTCGTCGTTAGGAACAAAGAGGGTCTAAAACATTAAGTATCGTGAAGGAAATAAGGGTGGATGACATATACAAGTCTATGCAATCACCAATAAGGAGTACATAGATTGCTTAAAGAGGGAATGTAAGCAATATAGAAGCCTTAATCCAAGAAATGGACGAACCAGTACTAGAACAAATATGGACTTCAGAAGGAGATATTAGGAGGTGGGAAACACTGTTGTTAAGTATGGAAGACAAGTACAAGAAGAACAACCAATAGTCGAAGAAGATGTTAGTGTAAGGGAAGACACCAACGTAGGAAGAATGCAAGGAAACAAAGGGTGGATGGTGACACCTGAGCAGGCAGCAAGAAGTTTGCCAAGGGGTGCATAGGACGAGAGTTAGGCACCAGAGCAACCATGCGCAAGTACTCTGGAAGATAGATGAACACCTCAGTTTGTATATCAGCAGAGAAGGTCGCATAGTGAGGACACACAAGAAGTAGGAAGAAGACTATTTGGAGAAAACAAAGTACCAAGGACATAAACATTAGAAGAAGAATAACAAGATGAACCACCTATTATAGAGAGGGATCAAACAAAAATCCCAAGGGAGCTATCGTCAAGTGACGAAGAAGGAAGTCCACCAATGGCTAATGTTGCCACCAGAGCAGGTAGACATAAATGCCCACCCTTCACGGGAGAAGGGAAAGAGGACCCAATTAGACATATTGGCACATGTACCACCATTTGGAAAGCAATAGATTGGCAGACTAGATGAATGGTTGCAACTATTTCCTGCCACATTACGGGGACTTGCAATAGATTGGTATTTGAAATGAGAAAATACACCAACCTTTCGGGTATGGAATACAATGAAAGATGAATTCATTAATGAATTTCATCCTTTGAGGGATGATACAAAAATCATTACTGAGATATATGCTACAAAACAAGGAAAATATGAGGATGTTAAAGCATATAATCGAAGATTGAAACAATTGATTGACAAAATGCAAATGCCACCAGCTGATGGACTTATCAGAAGATGGTTCATTGATGGACTATTACCCAAATATAGGAAGAAGATGAAGGTAGTTCCATCTTCAACATATGCTAAAGCTTTAGAAAGAGCAAAGAACTTTGAAAGTGAGTCAAAGCAAACAACAGCTAGAATTGTAGGACATCCCAAGAATGAGGATTCAGATAGTGATATAGATGACAAAGTGCATCACGCTATCCAATCTTTTAGAAAAGAATTTGATAAAATGATGAAGTTAAGGGGGAAACTAAGAAAGATTGGAAGGATATATGGTGTACTAATTGTAAGACCAAAGATTGGAAGGATATATGATGTACTAATTGCAAGACCGAAGGGCACATGAATTGTCCTAGGAACACATATTGCAATATATGTGATGTGTTGATACATGAAGTTGCAGATTGTCCACTTAACTTGAAAGGGGCAAGACACCGAACTCTAACAATGCAGGGGGAAATGGACATGGCACAACTAGTGATGGATATAGGAATAATCGACAAGGAGGTCAAAGTCGGCTGCAGTATGATTCAGAAGGCAGACCAGTCATAGTGTCACAATTGCCAAGAGTGGGGGGCATTTTGCGAAACATTGTCCTGCCCCTCATGGCCCCCTCCTTTTAAGAGCCTTTGAAATGGTGGGGGTGGGCAGAGTCCTTTAATTTCATTTAATTAAAGGCCATCAATCTATTCCAATATGCAGGGAAAGGAACTGCCCATATCAGTCAATGGGCAACATCTCAAGCATATGTAAAGTCAAGATTGACTATCGAATGTACAAATGTAAATACTTTTTTCCCTTGTTTTCAAGCGATGACAACTAGGAGGTGGGCTTGGAAGCAACCATCCTTCAAAGAAGAAAGCGTAATAGCTCACTGGTCTAGCTCCATAGCATCGAAAATATATCGAGGCTCAAGTGATTCACCGAAGCGAGGAGACCTTTTATTTTATTTTATTTTATAAGGGTTAGTAACTGGACGTTTTGTAAATCGGAGAAGGGACCACATGCTCACTGGTGCTCCTGGAGATATCAAAAGTGAGAAATGAAACATGGAATAATGTAATAATTATGTCGATGAAGTGGCCCATGTGACCACAAGGAGGTTAATTATCCCAAGAAGGCGAGTACAAGTAACTCGCAAAATGTCAATTTTCTTGACATCGATGTACCTCCAACAGGAAAGGAAGAAAAAGAGAAAGATATATTGGTCGTGACAAGGAGTCATGCCAAGAAAGACAATTACCTTGAATCGACCAAAAAAGAAAGAAGGAATGGAGAAAATGAAGACAAGCACAAAAGATATTATCAAGAAAATAGCAAAAAGTCTTGAATAGCAGTGGAGTTAAGTGGCAAGTTTAGAGACCACAGAATGGGAAAGAATAAACCCAAAAGGTGATGGAAGTACAAAGCCAATCGATAAAGAGTCATGTTAAGAAAGACAATTACCTTGAACCTACCAAAGAGAAGGAGAGATGGCAGGTAACTCAGAAGGTAATTGGAGAAGAAGTAGAGAAAGCTAAACAAGCAAGATTAGTGGAACAAAAAGAGTTGAAGAAGCCAAGTGGCTTAGAAGAGAAAGTATCAATGCAAAGACTAGCAACACAAGTCTTAAATACCACCATGGAGGTTAAGGTGGCAAGTTTGCTAGGAGCCATACCAACATTACATATGGTAATGGGAGAAGAATTACAACCCCAAAAGGTAATGGAAGTACAAAGCCAATCAATAAAGGAAGCCAAGAAGAAGGATCACTTCATAGATCCAATAATATTAATGATCGATGTTGGGAAAAAACCAGCATTAGTTCACATGGAAATACTAGAGCATAAATTAACACAAGTAATTGTGGATGGAGGGTCCAGTGTTAATGTATTACCAGAGAAGACCTGGAAAGAGATTGGGGCTCCATTTTTGTGGGCACCTAGTTTTAAGTTGTATGGTGTTGACTAGTATGGTATAGAGACAAAGGGAGTATTGATGGCCCAAAAGGTAATAATAGCTGACCAAGAATTCATCTTGGATTTTATTGTGATTACAATGCAAAAACCAACATATGATGCATTGCTGGGAAGGGGATGGCTAAGATTGGCCAAAGTAAATCACAACTAGGAAAAGGATCGAATAACATTTAAGAAAGGATAACATAAATATATGATCAATTTGAGAAATCAAACGATCAGTGAAGATGTGGCTACAACAGATGAATCAGGAGTTCTTCAGAGGAAGAAGAACAATATGAGCCAAACAAGGAAGGAATGTTGTACCTAGAGGAATGTAGTGAAGATGAGACTCGATCTGATAGTGGACTTATCCACTGGAAAATGGAGGAGTACGAAATGTTTCAGCCCACCTACCTCTATATCCAGACAGAGGAGACTTCAAAAACCAAGATGAAAAAGAAGTCAACAAGAAGACAGAGGAAGAAGAAAAGGAGAAATGGACATTTTCAAAAAGCTTTGTAGAGTATACAATTGGTGATGCAGAGATAGATGCAAAACCAACACATCTAGAGAATGTGGAAAAGGCTAAGGTAGAACTAGAGAATATAAAATATGAAGGACCCAAGATGGTGGAAGTGAATTTAGGAATAGATGATGAACCAAGAATGATCCATTGCGGAGACGATTGGGATCCTGTATTGAAAGTGATAACTTTCAAAATTTTCTTAGAATACAAGGATGTCTTTGCTTGGACATACAAAGATTTGAAAGGGATACCTCTAGAACTATGTGTTCATAAGATTCCATTGGTCCTAGGAGCCCAACCAATGAGAAGAAGGCCCTATAAAATGAATCCAAAGTATGCGGCTTTGGTGAATGTAAAAATAGAAAATATGTTGGATGTCGACATTATCTTCAAAGTTACAACAAGTGAGTGGGTATCACCTATTATGGTCACTTTGAAGAAAGAAGTAGATAAAATTCGTATATGCATAGACTTTCAAAGTCTAAATGCAATAACAATTAAGGATCCCTTTCCTATTCCATTCACTGATTCCATCTTGGAGGAAGTAGTTGGACATGAAATCTACTCATTTTTGGATGGGTTCTCTAGCTACAATCAAATAAGTATAGTTGAAGAGGATAAATTGAAGACCACATTTGTGGTAGAGAATGACATTTATACCTATAATAGAATGCCATTCAAGCTATGCAATGCCCCAACCACATTCCAAAGGATTATCTTATACATATTTGATCAATTGACAATAGGGAAATTCAAAGCATTCCTAGATGACTGGTCGATATATGGAAAAATTTTGGAACATTTACCAGCATTAGATGAATGTATGAGGTTATGTAGAAATGTGAGGATAGCCTTGAATCTAGGGAAATGTCATTTAATGGTGTCGTATGGCAAGTTGCTAGGACACATAGTGTGTAGAGAAGGATTGAAGATAGATCTTGATAAGATTCATGTCATTCTAAATATGGAAGAACCACATGATATGAGCTCATTAAAAACCTTCATGGGATCAATAGGGTATTATCGAAGGTTTATCAAGAACTACGCCCATGTGTCCTACCCATTAGATTCTCTAACAAAAAATAATGTTCCCTTTTGTTGGACAAAGGAACATCAAGGAGCTTTTGAAGAGTTGAAGGCAAAGCTCGTGTGTAGTCCCATTTTGGTATTTCCAGATTGGGATAAGGAGTTCCATGTTCACATAGATGTATCCAATTTTGCAATTGGATGTGCATTAGCCCAGGAAGGACAATTTAGGCTAGATCAGCCTATTTATTTTGCAAGTCATCTATTGTCAAGGGTAGAAAGAAATTACAGTACAATAGAGCGTGAGGCCTTGGGGATGGTATATGCAATTCAAAAATTTAGGCATTATTTATTGGCCAACCCATTTGCCTTTTATGTCAATCATCAGGATTTGTTGTACCTAATCAATAAACTAGTGATACAAGGATGAGTTAGTAGGTGGCTCATCACATTACAAGAATTCATGTTTTGAGTAGTGGTCAGGCCTGGTAAGAAACACATGATAGCGAATCAATTGTCAAGGATTCACTTAGGAGAACTTGTAGGAGCAGGAGTGTCAAATGAGTTTCCTGATGCTCAATTATTTGTAATCAATGTTGTACCATCTTGGTACAAATTAATTGGAGAATATTTATCCATAGGAGAGTTGCCCCAAGAATTGACAACAGTAGAAAAGAGAAAGGTTATAATGAAGTCAACACCTTTCCAGTTAATAGCTAGACTATTGTACAAAATGGGTTCGGATGGTATTTTAAGAAGATGCGTAATGGAAGAAGAGGTAAAGGTAGCATTAAAAGAAGCTCATGAGGGACTAGCAGGAGGACATATGGGGCTAGATGCTACTACAAGGAAAGTCCTTTTGGTAGGATTATGGTGGCCTACACTTTACCATGATGCGAAAGAATATGTGCAAGCATGTGATACATACCAAAGAGTAGGAAAACCATTACATTAGGATTTCATGCCCCTAAATCCATCTCAACCTCAAGAATTATTTGAAAGGTGGGGTTTGGACTTTGTAGGTCCACTTAGAACAACCCACAGGAAAAAATGTTAATATATCATGGTAGCAACGGAATACCTAACAAAATGGGTAGAAGCAAGGGCGCTACCAGATAATATGGCAAAAAGCACAACCCAATTCTTGTATGAGCAGGTGATTACAAGATTCAAAATTCTACTTCAAATAACAAGTGATAGGGGTGGTCACTTTGTGAATGAGGTTATCAAGAAGTTGACAACTGAATTTTGGATTTTGCACTCATTGTCAAGCTCATACTACCCAAGAGCAAATGGGTAGGCAGAGGCAACTAACAAAATCTTGGTCTCTACTTTGTACAAAACCTATGGAGTAGGAGCAGATTGGGAGGAGAGGTTGCCATCAGTTCTATGGGTATATAGAACAACCTTCAAGCCCACAATAGATCATACGCCATTCCAGCTAATGTATGGCCAAGAGGCAGTTGTGCCAGTAGAATTTTTGGTACCTAGTTTGCGGATAGCCGTAGAACATCGCTTAGGTGACCAAGAAAGTCTAGAGGAAATATTGGCAACACTAATTAAGTTGGATGAAAAGAGGGTCATGGCACAATGGGCAATTGAAGTAGCCCAGAAGAGAAGGAAGTTGTGGCATGACAAGCACCTTCAAAAGCTGGAATTGAAACAAGGTGACTTAGTCTTGAAGTATAATGGCAAACGAGAAATCAAGCCAGGAAAATTGAAAACCTTATGGCTTGGTCCTTTTAAAGTAGTGGAACTGATGGACAACGACGCGGTGAAATTGCAAAAATTGGATGGGACAATGGTTCTCAAAATAGTAAATGGGTCAAAATTAAAACCATACAAAGTACAATGCCTATTCATCGCTATGGAAGAGATAGAGCGAAGAAGGCAAGAGGAAGAGTCTCGCGAACAATAGGATGCAACCCAAAATAATCAGAATTCTCAACAAGAGGAGGATGATATTGGGATGAGATGCTTATTTGCAGAAGGGGAGGAGACATAGCCAATCATAGAACAACAAGAATTGGAACCTCACCCTGGTGAGAAGAAGGATGCAGGTACATATAAGGTTTGTGGATGAAACAAAAAGATATGAAGAAGAAGAAGAGTGGGTTCCTCCGAATGAAGAAAGAAATCAAAATAAGAAACCTTTAGCGGTAAACTTGGTGGTACAAGAAGTTCCACACCAAGTGATAGGAGTAGTATATCCTCAATTGGAACAACAAGAATTACCTCAACAATTGGATGGGCGAAGGAGGATACGATTAACAATATGGTATCCAGATAGGACGGATACCTTTGATATGGAGATACCAAATCCAGATGAAGGAGGTGTCACAAATGAGGAGTTAGTTAGACTTACCCTATTAGCCCAAATAGGTATGATACACCAATGGATGCGCGACCAGGCACAACAATTGTAGGAGGAATATGAGACATTGCAAGCACATAATGCGAGACTTCGAGGATAGATCATTCAGGAATTGGATGATACAATACAAAGACTTGATGAGCAACAGGTTGCAAGGCAACAAGAGCTTGAACAACAAGAAGAAGAAGAAAATATACAAGTACAAGAGAGAGCACAAAGACACCAAGAAGGCTCGGAATGAAGTACTAGCAGGGATGAAAGGTCACAAGTGGAACCAAGGGGTCCGACGCAAGATTCATCGATTATAGATGAAGTAGAAAAAATACTATGGAGAGATATTGAAGAGGATACCACATCACCAGAACAAAGAAGAAATTGGAAAATAGATTCTAGTGATGATGGAGTTCCCTTAGTGGTCAAAAATAGTAGTAGTTCCAATAGTAGTGAAGAATTCTTGCATAGAACCCGAGAACCACAAGTTTATATTGAAGTAGAAGACTATGTCGTAGCATGTCGACAACTAAGAAGGCAACGAAGGGAGGTGAGGAGACTCCAAAGGATAATGGAGATGTCACCTGGATGGACCTTGCGATGAGAAGATAGTCATAATGACTCGAGCACTGACTCTAATTTTTTATAACAGTATAGGGAAGCCTTGGCAACTTTTGAACCACAAAGGTGTTTTGAGGAGAGAAGGTGGATGAGGCAATTAAGACGTGCGGACCATAGACTAAGGTCCCTAAGACAACTGTTGCCAAGAACTCAGCATCATGAAGGGCATTTTGCCAATATAGAATTTGTTGAAATAACTCCTAGCACTTGGGAAAGGGGGGAATCAAGTAGACAACAAGAATGCCAACAAGGTGTCCCAAGTACCTCAGGAAGGCAACTAGGTCGTCGAGGAGGCCTAAGACAACTTAACCAAGGCAGAAGTCAATCAGATCCTCTATCTAGTGGATTGAGAGGAAGGAATCAACCTCCTACCCCTAGATGGCCTAGTTGACATAATGAGTTACAACAAGTATCTCCCAATTTAACAAGGAATGCATAGAAGGAGATGCATCTCCCAAGGTGGACCTTTCCAACCCTCTAGGGGATCGCGCTCCAATAGAGGAAGTTGGTTGTGACCACCAATGCATCATCGGGGATCAAGACCGATAGGAGTAGGAAGAGGATTACTCTAGATAGATGAGACTCAACCAAACATCCGACGAGGTGCAACAATAAGAGTGCAAGGCCATGGAAGATATACTTGGGGAAGAAGAGAGCTTGCTAGGATGGGACGAGTACGATTTCAACAAAAAAATGATCGAAGTATGTGAAGGAATCACTCACCAAGTTTAGAGGCAGATCTAGTTCGAGGAGATGAAAGTAGAAGCTGCCTAAATGAAGATCGTGTAGCAAGGACCTACTCAAGTCAAAACTTTTTGAGTAATCGTACAAAACAAAGAGAGTCCAAAACAAGAAAATCGTACAACCAACCAACGAATTAATCAAGTGGAGCCAAATGATCATACGGTTAGGGACCATACAATTCTTGAAGGAGATCATATGATCCCAATAGCAACAAATCGTACGATTGGAAATTGTACAATAGGAAACTGTATAGTTCAAGACGAAGACAACTCTACGACTTAGGACAAAAATAATAACTATACAAGTGCAAACTGTACAATGCATAATGGTGGAAATTGTACAATGGGCAACGAAGGGAATTGAACAATAGGTCTAATTGACCCAAACCGTACAACCTTTGTAGTTGAAGAATCTTCGAAACAACAGGGTGACATGTACGATTGGAAATTGTACAATAGGAAACCGTATAGTCCAAGACGAAGACAATTGTACGACTTAGGACAAAAATAACAACTATACAGGTACAAACTGTACAATGCATAATGATGGAAACTATACGATGGGCAATGAAGGGAATTGTACAATAGGTCTAATTGACCCAAACTGTACATAATTCGTAGTTGAAGAATCTTTGGAACGGTAGACCAACATGTCAACAAGCAAAATCGTATAGGTATAGGAAATTGTCGTCATACGATCTGTATGTCGATAGTTAGAAAAAAAAGAAGTAAAACGTACAAATAAGAAAAAGGGCATGCAAGTTTTGAGGTGGCAGTCATCCGTGCAGTTGAAAGTTATAACAAACTTAAAAAAATTCTAAAAAGGGTATGCGAAGAAACATTTAAACACAAACCAAAAAAGACAAAGCGCCAAAGGAGAATCAGATAAGGACACCAATGAATGCATGCAAAGCTCAAGTGTAGCAAAGAGAAGCTAGGGTTGGGAAAATAACCTAGCTACCATTAAGAATTGAAACTTGTAGGATAACAAATGGAAGAAAAGGGTAAACACCGAGCAACAAGTGGAATTGAGAATTTAACAAACCCTCACCAAAAACCTCTCAAGAATTTTGCAAGAGGAAAGAAAAAGCTAAGGCACGAACGAGTTATACTAGTGATGCAGGCTAACACGTTATACAAATGGCAAAGAAACTAAAACCCTACAAGTGCATGCATGAAATTGATCAACGAATTATCGAGGAAGACTATTCTATGGAAGAAGTGTTGAATGTTTGTAGGCGAAAGCGCAAAAATTTAGATCTTGTAAGAGCGTATGAATCACGGTAGAAGACACCTATATGATAGCACAAGAAAAATGTACAACTGCGTAGAGGAAAAGAACACTAAATTCAAGTCAAACACGTTGTATGAGTGGGCCAGGGCAAAACGATGCAAAGAGGAAATAGAGCATATGGTTGTACAAAAGGAAATCATACGATTGTTGGATAAAATCGTATAGTCGTACGATTGCAAGGTGTAATCGTACAGCTAGAAGGAGATCATACGATTGCGGGGTGAAATCAAATTGTCTTACGATTACAAAGTGAAATCCTACAAAATGAGGAAAATTGTACGATTGCAAGGTGAAATTGTACAGTTGGAAGGAAATCATATAATTGTTGGGTAAAATCGTACAACTTGAGCCAACCTATACATTGAGCGGTACAATCGTATGTTGTGCATCAAAACTGCATCGTTCAAGAGGAAGAAGTCCATATGGTGATAGTTGAGCAACATTAACGCTACAAAAGCATGAGTGAAGGGCGAAATTTCCTTGAGCACATATGAATAATCCTCGAACAGAGAATTGAGCGTTCACTAGACCCATTGTATCAAAGGCAACCGTGGCGAAGACGAGAATAACCTAGATTTCCAATGCAACAAGAGCCAACTTATTACCCGCAAAGATGAGGACGAGGGTTTCAACTGAGATAAGGATGTGTTTATTGCCCTTGGATAGGACGAGATTATCACCCATGGCAAGGATTTGGTGATCGATGTCAGCCATTGCAGCATGAATAGAGGCAGAATTGAAGGCCTTAGCCAAAACTAAAGAAAAAGCAAATTAATATGGATTAAGGCCCTAGAACTCAGTAACTATACCTCCAAACTATAGGACGAACAAGCAATACTTCAAATCCAAGTTGCAAATTTACAACCTGAACAGAACCAGGAACAACCAGCTAAAGGAAAACAACAAGTGTCGATGGGGACACCGACTGATTTAAAGGGGAGGCCAGATGTAGGTATAAAATCTACATCTCAAAAAAAGAAGAAATAAAAGTGTATAAATTGCAAATTTTTACAAGTTACATGCAATTTTGATAAATTGTTGTAAAACAAAATGTAAATAAAATTTTGTGTAATGAATGTGAAATGCAAATTAGGTTCAAATGAAATTAGAAAAAATGTAAATGAATTGCGGTTTGATAAAAATCAAATTAGACTTTAGAAAAAATAAATCAACCTTTAGAATGATGGTTATGGGATGGCAATTGTGAATAATGCATTGTCTTAGGAACCATTCGGAACTACCTAAATTATAAGGCCCCCATTCAATTTTTTTAGTGTTGTTCATGGTTGTGAGGAGATTGCATGGAATAATATTATTTTATGTTGTAGAGGAGCACTTATGTCCATGAATGTTGAGTCCATTGAACTTGTGTATTGCATACAGTAAGTTAATGTTGCATACAACAACCTCGATTAATGCAAATCCAACTTTTGATTACAACTATGTGTGCATGTATTGATAAAATAATGCTTCCATTGTGACAATATTGTTTGTGTTATATGTATTGTGTAGTTGTAGTTGCAAACATTATCAGAATAACTATTCATTGCAGGTTTTGGAATAAATGGTTAGCATATGAACTCTCCTAGGCACCCTTAAAACTTGCATATGTATCCATACCTATTACTCAAACAATGTTCATATCCAAAGGTAGAACTACATGTTTCATACTTTGGAGGAAAATTTATTTCCATTTCTACTACAAGCTCTTCCTCTTGTAATGAAAACACACATGTCATATACTATGTTTCGACCTTTAAATCATCATCCCCCAATCTTCGTTGCCTCTCTCTGATTCACAAGATGTTCCGCTAATTTGGTAGCCTTCTTTTGAGATTTCTTCTTTGAGTAAAGAAAACACTTCCACCAATGGGGACTCATCTGATGACTCTTCCAGTCTCTCTAGTTTTCCTTCCTTCTGTATCATTTCAACAGTGGTCAATATAACGACCTCATGTTTTGGTTGTGGATTCACCTCCATCACTTTTACACATTTTCTACTTTAATTTGACTAGACAAACAATTCACACTATCAATTATGGACCTTAATATTCAAATTCTTCTTTTACTATCTCAAGCTTTATTGTTGTGAAGGGGCGTATGACTCTCAATGCTCAAATGGAGAATCTCTTGCAAGAATTATCAACCAATTAGAGTGGTTACTATCTATGACAACACTTTAAGAAAATGAGCGATTTCTTCCCACTGAGGATGTTTTAGGTATCACAAGAACTTACATTGTGTTAGCTTGAGGTCCAAACACTTGACTCATTATTGGTTTATTCATGACGAATTGAAAAGTCGTTGGTTGATTGAATACGATGGATTAATTCACTATATAGTTATATGTCTAATTAGTCATTTGAAATTTTTCCTATTGAGGTACCAACCAATTCCTTCGATTGGTCATTTAAAATTCTCCTTATTGAAAATTAAGATATTTTCATCGTCGAGTTCATACTCTTGTGTAGAGAGTGATTGAAGAGCTAAACCCATATGCTTGAGTTCGTTTAGCTAAATTTGCAATTCTTGTTCTTAAGGGGTTGGTTGATACTGGGGATTTTAGGGAAACATTAAATATTGGGGCAATTGTTGTGTGGAAGAGTGTTGGATTTGGGGGTGGGCATATGGGTTGTATGGGTAGGGAACCCTTGTTAAGTGAATGTTGTAAGGTTTTGTTGGTGAACGAACTAGTATGGTTGAGGTACCTACCCATATTGTATAGGTTGGCCATGTTGTCCTTGTTTATGTGATAATTGGTATTTATGTGGTCCTACAGGGACGTAAGTGGGTTGTTGAAGGATTTGATAATTCGATAACTGGGACATCCTTAACATTATTTGGGTGTTTCGATATTCATGAATGAAAGAGAAGAATCCTCTAAAATCACATCGAAGAACGAGAACAAAAAACAAGACGTATTGGTCGAAGGAAAAACAAGGCACATCGAAGCAATGCCTACTTGTGGTGCTTCGTTGGAAATCACACCAAAGAATGAGAACAAAAAATGATATGCACCGAAGAAGGGCGCCCTACGAGCGAGGTGCTTGAGACAAACCACTTATTATTTTTCACATTATATAATTTTTTATCACTTCTATATTTGTTGGTTGTCGCATTAGTCCTTTCCTCAAAAAGTAAGATTCACAAATCACAAGTTAGGCAAGATTCTGGATTAAAAAAGGAGTCGCCAGCTACATGATAAATTACAAAGTATGAAATCTAAAATGGAAGTTAAATCATATATTTTAATGTAAAAACATTTGTGGGATTTGTGTGTGTTAGTGTAACACAACTCCTTTTATATATCCAGAAGGATATGAAGTATACTTTTGCAGATTTGCAAAATTATGTGCGGGTGGGGTAAGATTAACTTTGTACCAAAATTGCACTTGTGTGTCCCATCTAGTGTACTAAAATTGTAGAACACACGCACATAAAAATTGGGAAGTTCGATTTGCACTTGTGACCACAGTTCAACAAATGGAAGGGGAGGTGTTTACTCTCCCCAACCTCTAAATCTTGGGCCAATTTCCTTCTAACTTCTATCTAATGCTGAAAATAAATAAATAAATTGATCTAAAATATGCAAAACCCAAATAAGTAAACTAATGCAAAAAACAAATCTAATCTACCTTTGTTTGAGAGTTAAGGGTGAAAGAGAAAGTGTAAAAATACGGTCAAAGCCATGGTGATATTTGGATCGGGTGTAGTTGGCAATTTCAATAGAAACCAAATAACTTCATTGAGTAAGATCTTTGAATGCCTACAACGACAACCAAAGAGGACTAACAAGAGAAAGAAAGACAAAACCCTTAATTTCACACATTCATTAAGTGAAAGGTCTAGGACGATCAAACATAAATTTCAAATACAACTCTATTAATTTTGCAATATGAATGTTTTATGATTCTTACTCCGAATAGTAGCTCTGGTATTGCTTCAAATGCCAAAAGACCATTACAATGAGCATTTAGCTTATATTTATACTTGAACCCATAGCCACGAAAAGGACTACAATATACATCGATGATAATTATGAGGTGATTACATTATTTTTAACCTGTCATTAAAAATAGACATAGAGCAAGGCACTCCAGGATCAAGTCGCTTAATGAGTGGGATGCTCAGGTAGTAGGTTGCTTCATGAGCAAGGCGTTTCGACAGAGTTGTTCGAGCAACAAGATGCTCTGATGACAGGGCTCTTCGACAACAAGGTGCTCGACAAGCAAGTTTCTCTAGGAGCGAGGCACACCAACAAGAAGTTGTTGTTGCAAGCAGGACACTCAACAAGGCACTCTAGTGTTGGTTTGCTCTGGTAACTAAGGTGCTTTAGCAACGAGTTTCTTTGGTGAGTGAGAGGCTCTAGCAACAAGTCATTCTAGTGAGTGGATTGCTCTGACAATAATTAACTACAGTGAGCGGTGTGCTCCAACAACAGGGAGCTTGAACAGCAGGTTGCTATGGTGAAATGAGCGTTCCAGCAACAGGTTGCTTCCATGAACATGGCACTCTAGTAGTAGGGAGCTCTAAAAGCGTGACGCTCTGGTGGAGTGGAAAATACACAAAGTGAAGTATCTATGAAGTCTTGACTTGGATCCTTCACATCTTTCATACTATTTGCATGATAAAACTCATTCAAGAAACAATGGTTGTAGTCAACTACTAAACATAACAAGTGGGATTTAGGTTAATTAAATATTATAATACAAGTTTAATCATAACAAGGACAACCACACCCCATAGGGATTACATAATTAAATACATTTGTACAAAGATTGTATGTAGGTCTATACTGGATTACATCATACAATGTTAGCCTTGGCCATATGTCAGATTACACTCTAAACACCCCTCATATTTTGAATTGACGGGCCAATGAGAAAAGACATTAGTTGCAAAAACATTGTTTCCCCATGATGGATGCGTTAATGGACCTTTGTACTTGAGGTCTTAGATATATCCCCTCATCATCTAGAAATCTACTTATACAAATATGCCCCTACGCAAGAATCTTCTTAGGTTGGATTGTAGTCACCATAACCAATATCAAATACTTCTGCACATATATAAAGAACACCTCCTCTATAACTCCAAATGAGAAAGACAATCCAAGAATACCCACTCTACGAAGCTACTCCAATCTGCTATAGTCACATAAAGTAAGACTTGGAAGCACGAATATCCATTTTATAGCACACTATCTTATTTGGAAAGTTCAACTTCTCTTGGACCACTTGATTTCTATCACCAAATGAGGCTTTACATGAACCTATTTATGAGAAGAGCCATTAGAAAATTCCAAGAGTACTTGGACACAAAATAGAAGAGTGAACAAGTCATGAAGGATTAGATCTTCATGTGCATACCAAACAAATAGCCCAAGAATATGATAGGAAGAGAAAGGATTGATTAGAGCATATTTGACATCCTTTTTCTTTGTGCCTCCAAAAGACCCAAAAATTGCTTCTAATGCCACAAATCCAATAGTCCCTCCCTTGAATATGGACGAAAGATTCTTATTTTATAATATATTATAAATTTGTGCTTTTGAAATATAGCAACATGCTTTGAGGACTATTACACACAATTCAATCCCCAACACAATAACATGTACTTGAACTGATGTCACCTATGCAAAGACTTCAAAAAAATGTGCAATTTGAAAAAAGACAAAATGTTTTTGTATGCAAAAGTTATGGCCCATGGAATATTTTCCCTAATAGCCCTCAAAAATTCAAAAAAAAATCAACCTCACAAACCTTAGGACTATTGTATCCAACCATAGTTTGTCAATTAGCATGCACTGATTTAATGATGATTGTCACTAATAATTTTACACATGATCTCCACTAGACATTGATAGCTAATGAGGTTTCAATGTATTAGATTTTGATTGACTAATCTATTTTAAATAGGGGGAAAATGGCATTGGTGGCTTGAAAGACAACCATGTCAGCTACCACATCGATTGAAAGTTAACATCATTCATCCATAAGTGCTAAAGGTATTTTAACCTATGTTTCCGTTGACCAAAGCGCCTTACGCTAGTCACAACACTACCACATCCATTGAGGCGCTTCAAGAATTCCTCAATGAATGTCATGATGGAATGCCATAGCTCCAAAATGAAATATAATACAAACTTTGAACAACAAGGGGATTCGAATGCAGGTAAATCCATTCATGAATGCCTTTGTAACTTTGGCATACCCAGCTAGGAAGAGAGTCATGGTGATGCATTTGTTGACACTTTCGTATATCATGTTGTTTGAGTGTTCCATGATGAGGGCAATTTGACAAAAGGAGAGACTATCAAGTATGAACATGGACCCTCTTCCCATCAACGCCCAAGCGTTGACTCCCCTCATAATTTGTTGTCCTTCTAGCTTGCAAACGGAACATGAACTATACTTGCATTTGTCCCTTGCCTCACTTAACTATTTAGGAAAAAACTTAGCATGAATTCAAACCTAGGTTGTATAGGAGAAAAGCCTTGAACAACACCCAAATAGCCTTCTTTGTGCACCTTGTGGTCATGTCAAAGCACATATCCTCTACTTAGAAAGGGACATCTCATTCAAAGCAAAGAAGCAATGCCAAAGAGTTAAAGCAAAAGGTACACGTGGGAAACAGAGGGATTTTAAATCCAAGTTGGTTTATTCCTCTCTTCCTTTTAAATAAGGAGTCATGGCATTTGTTTAGAAAGAGAAATCATGCATTGTGAAATCTAAATTTGCATACACACCCCGATAACAATGAAGTGAAAAATGAAGAAGGCACAAATTCTCCGGAATGATTTGAAAAATGAATGATGATTCATAGAAGGTCTCCTCTTTGCTACTTATGCAAAAGACACAAATGAAAGCTTTGAAGAGTAATTTGCCTTAAAGATCGAATGAAGAATCGAAGGCTTCAAGTAAACCTTCTACGTAACAAAGTGAAGCTACTCCATACCCACTCTAATACCATGTTGGATTTCACACCTATTTCCACAAACAAAAGTAAACCCTTCACTCAAATCTTAAACAAAAATCATAAAAGAACGAAAGGGGCGAACGGGGTGGATGCCCTTAAGCACCATAAATAAACACTATATTATTTATGGATAATGATCACAACACTTGAATACAATAGATAGAAAGGTTGCGGGTACTTATACATATGCTAAAAACCCAAAATTACATAATTAAGTTAGCCTAAGTCGACATAACAAGTGGGCTTATTACAAATTATACAATAGATTTAACCAACAACTCATAAATCTTACATGATAAAATAATAATTAAATATAGTTGTAAATGATTGGCCATAGGCCTATACAAAATTATATCATACAATGTCTGCCTTGGCCATTAGTCAAATTATACTTTCAACCTACAATGGTCTAAGATAGAGCATTATAAACTAGTTCACATCTTTTTACTTTAGCAATAAAGCTTAAGGCTAACTATTATTCTCCTTTAGTTGATGCTACTACCTTTCAGAGACTCTGGTGTGCAATCTTCTATATGTCACTTACACCTTATTGAACATTGCTTTTACGACCAATATTTGTTCCAAGCATATTTTGGAAGACTATTATTCATAGGGGATCCTATTTATTATAGTAATATTCAAATACATATTAGGTCAATGAACTCAGTAATGGAAATCTACTTTGGGGTACTTTTTCCCTCTTAGTTTGGGACATATTTTTTGGAGTTCCAAGAAACAACATACTTATATCTTTGTCTTGCACGAAAGTTGAATATTGTAGTGTGGTTCTAGCTAGGAAACATTTTAATTGGATGCATATGCTTCTTGAGGAGTTGAGTCTTCATAAGAAAGGCACAAAAATACATATTATGATAATCAAAGTCCTATTCAATGAGATTGCAACCCAACGGAGCATCAAATGACTAAGCATATTGAGATTTGGATGTACCGTTTTTTACAGCTTCATTTTCAAGTTCAATTTATATGCGGCTTCCATTGTTCAATTTCCAAATATCTTCTCAAAGATCATGCTAGAGGTCACCATCATTTGATTATAGAAGGGTATTAACATGGGAGATCTTCCATTAAGTGAGGATGTTCATTAATGTCTTCTCTTGATGGATCTTGCTCATATTAAGGGGATATGTTGCAATGTGTAATCATTTACTTTTGTCCTTTATTTTATTGGCCAATGAGCCCTGTTTAGCTTGTAGGATTATTTATATCTTATATTGAGAACTAGTAGTATGCCAATTTAATTTATTGGGAATTCTGATATTGTATCATGGGTAGTATTTATACTTTCACTTACCTCTCATTTTCTACGTTTGTCAAATATCTCTTCATTATTAATGAACTATTTTGGTATTCAATAGCATGATGTCATATCATTTTTGTTTTTCATTCATTTTTGTTACCTTTTTTATGAATCTAGATGGTTTGTTGATTTCTTTCGATTCTTTCTCATCTATTGTGAAATTTTTCAAAATGAATTCTAAAGAAAAGAGCAACTGTTTTTAACATGTTAGATTTCCTAATAGCTTTTGTAGTATAGTTAAAAATTTCTACCCATAGTGATATTGAAGTGATTAGAATTATGAGCAAAATCAATGACATGTCAAACAATTGATGATATTCAAGGCTAATATAGTAAAAAAAAAATAGAAGCTAGGTTAAACAATCTAATTGAATTCATCAAGATGTACATGTGACCAAATATTATATGGTATAAAATATGAAACATCATGCTAAAATAGCATTAGAATTAGATGTTGAGCCCGCACAAAATATGATCACCAATGCATCGCTTAATGAAACCAAAGCATATATAAGGCTTTCCTAAAAGTGGTTAATTTGGCAACAACATCTTCGACTACAAATGACAAGGAGATAATTATTTCCACCCATAGAGGACATTGAAGTGATTAGCATTATTTTTGAATCCCCTACATAATCATATTTATTGAGCAAAATAAATGACAAAATGGGACAATTGATGATACTGAGGGCTAATATAGTCACAACATTAGAAGCTAGAGTTAAACAATCTAATTGAATTCATCAAGATGTGCATGTGACCAAAGATTATATGTTATAAATTATGAAGCATCATGTTGAAATAACGTTAATATTAGATGTTGAGCCTAAACAAAATATGATCACCAGTGTATTGCTTAATGAAACCAAAGTGTAAACTAGAGGTATATAAGGCTTTCCTAAAAGTGGATAATTTGGCAACAATATCTTTGTCAAATCTTAAGAAAAATAAGTTTTGGAGTTTGCTCATGACAAATGTTGTTCAGTTAGCTACAAATGACAAGGAGATAGTTGAAATCAACAACTCTCCAAGGGATTTTTTTTTGAGGTTAATGCTAAATGGTACAAATCCTACGAAAGTATGAAGCAAAGAAACTATAGGATACTTGAAATTGATGTTTAGGATAGCCATCATCTACTTTACTCAATCGGTTACTACAAAATGAACAAACACATCAACCAATGTTGGTAAGTTCTAAAGGAGAGCAAAATGTTTTTGAGCATACATCAATAGTGTTGGTAGTTAACTAAGTGCAATAATTAGCAAGGAATTAATATCCCTTACCTC
Source organism: Wollemia nobilis (assembly GCA_028583015.1). Classification (NCBI taxonomy): domain Eukaryota; kingdom Viridiplantae; phylum Streptophyta; class Pinopsida; order Araucariales; family Araucariaceae; genus Wollemia; species Wollemia nobilis. The sequence continues at coordinate 5,732,209 of JAQPPZ010001870.1, forward strand.
CTCTAATCAAGCATTGAGATCTAATCGATCCTTCCATCATAACATCAAAAGGTATTTAATCTTAATTTGTCAAACAAATGCCCTATATTTATTTTTAAGGAGTAAATGTATAACCTTATGTATTGATGTATATTTTTCTTAAGTAATCAATAGTAATCATGTATTTACTCTAATTTTTTCTTTCAAGATATGATAGAGGCATTAGCGCACTATTTTAAGATAACATTAAGTGTTTTTTCAATTTGAAATATTAACATGGGATTACACTAATTTAATATCTGGGTTGAGTTTGTTCAATGAACAACTTATCATCAAATTCAAAACCTATTTATATTCATTTGGTTGAGTAACTTTAGTCTCTTCTACATCTTAGATCATATGGTGGAAAATGTTTGATAAATAGATGCATTAGTATTCATCTAAATTTGTATCTAGACAAATTATCATGGAAATTTTTATTAACTAATTTACCTATTTATGATCCAATATAACCTAAACTAGGATACACTAAATCAATAAATAATTAAGACTCTTTGTTAGATAGCAAAACATGCTAAAGGTTCAATGTATGTGTTTGTCAACCTAAAGGTAATAATAATATTTTGGATTATTTATATTGAAATTGAATGCTAGAAACTTTAAAGATTAATTCACCTAGTATGTTCTAAGGCAAAACTAATTGAAACTGATAAAATCTACAAACCTTAGTTCTTTTTTTCACTTTATGTAACAAAACCCAAGATTATAAACAAGAAGGTTATGAATTGACTAATAGTGAGATAGCCAATTTATAGTTTGATATATCTTAACTCAAACATATTTGGATGGATAAACATTTTCACCCTTGGGTCCTCATTTAAAATCAAAATGGAATACCATCAATGAGTATGTTTTTATGAGGATGTGGATCAAGTTGACCCACAAGAATTTCAGAATCCATCTATTATAGAAGCCCATAGGAGAAAGTTTCCCTTGCCTATGGATGCCACTATGATCATAAGGGACTATGAGCAATATTTTGGAGAAATAACAAATTTTGACCAAAAAAAAAAAAGAAAAGCAACTGTAAGAAGGGATGTTTGGGTTAAACAAAATGTATGGCCTAGAAGCTTCTAGCTCTAGGAATTTCAACCAAATGAGAGTGAAACATAAGCAATCATATGAAATCAATGCTATTGATCTTTCTCATATAGGCCATATGGAATACAAAGTTAGAGAATAGAAGCTATTATTAGACAAACAACATAAGAGAGCTTCAATGCATGAGATTTCTCATCCTCCAATAGTAGAAGGTGATCTCTTCTCTAACAAAGCAATATCCATTGATAACACCCTTAACCTGGTCATTGGGCAAGCTAAAACTACTCCTCATTAGGAGTTCACTAGTGAAGTGAGTAAGGATGATATTATACTTGTAGATGACAACGTGGATGTCTCATCAATTTTTGAAATGAAAAATCAATATACCATCTTAAAATTCCTTTGTGCGATTCATAGGTCATCACAATATCACAAGTTAGGTCACCTTCAAGAAGGTGGGGCCTTTACAATCATGATAATTCACTTAGATGATGATGAGATTAGGCTACTCAATGCACTATACCATTTCCATGATGGGAATAACATGCTAGTTCATATTAAAAACAAAATTGGTTCATAAGATGATCCTAGAACGATCAAATTAGCCAAATACTTGACTCCACAAGAAATTGATGAATACACTAATGTCATCACCAAGTACAAGCACCTCATAGCATGGAGTTACATGGATATGCACAACATAATTACATATCTAGATGCTAACCCAATAAGACAAACCAATAGAAAATTCCCTACTGTAGTAAGCAAACTAATTCAAGAGAAGGTAACTAAGTTTTTAAAAGTGAGCTTCATAAAACCTATTGACTATACTAATTGGGTTTCAAATGTTATCCTGATAAAGAAAAAATAGACCAAGGCCTTAAAAGCATGTATTAACTTTAAAGATGTTAACAATGCTTATCCTAGGGATAACTTTCTAATTCCTTCAATATATCAAATAGTAGATTCTACCATGTGACTTGCAAGACCAACACAGGACCATTTTTTTTATGTAGTCATGACTTTTAGCCTTAAAAATCCTATGGAAACTTATCAAACAGCTATGAAATGTTTTCTATGACACGATTCATATAATTATGTTCTATTGTATAGATGAACTTTTAAACAAGTCACAAAAAAAGAGAAGATCATTCAAAGGATTTAGAGACTTTATTCCAAAGATTATGTCCATACAATGTTAGACTTAATATGAGTGTATTTTTGGTGCCTCAAGAGATAAAATTTTAGGATACCTTATCTCCAAAATTGGTATTGATGTAGATCCTTAAAAGATAAAAGCCATAGTTAACATGACATTGCCTAGTACTTGCATGCCTTCGTCGTCATGCATATTATCCAATATGTTATCATGCAATTATTTGTCTTGGCCTGAGCGAACTTGTTCATCTGTACAAAAATCCTTGCTTGTGTGAACTCATTCGTCTTTCTGCACATCTTCATTTGCATAGACTTCCTTGGTGTGCATGTATTCAATTGTGCATACATCTTCACTTGAAAAAACCTCTTCATTAGCATCCACATCTTCATCTCTTAGCTCTTCATCGACATCAACAAACAAGTTTGTTTCACTTTGGTTGTATATTCCAATATTGTCATTACGTATGTTCTTGAGTGATATGCACATCATAAACTTTGTATAGGCAATGGTTCCAGAATGTAAAAATGAAATACAATACACTACAATATTCTATTACAAATATATAAAGAAAGACACACAATGGGAATAACTTACAAATACATATGGATACATTGTTCACATGATATGTATCCTAAGAAAAACTATCTACAATACATCATGGTCTTTAACAAAAAACTCCAACCTACATACATTCTCTAGCCAACAACATACTCCATCCAACTACATGCTTTGAGAAAGTAGATGCGTGTATATAGGTTATACATGATCGATAGCTGGTTGGCAACTACCCAACTACCACCAAACTACTTGTGTATTTTAGAACATTAAAAATACCTATAAAATTACATTATTACATACACAACACCACATGACACACATAGAAACATATAAGTCTTCTTTACACGTATATCAATTTGCGCACATGCATTCATGCACACATGCTTTCTTACGTTCGTGCATGACACTCATACATACATTCATTCATGTAGATGTATCAAATCATCTGCCTATACCCTTAATCCTATAGATGTACCTTGATAGTATTTCATATCACTACTTGATCTTGTTGGAAAAGTTTGCCTTTATCATTAGATGGCTATGAATTCATCATTATCACTATTGAATATTTCACAAAATGTGTTGAGACGATGCCCTTAGTTTCTATACAAGACTTACCATCTATAGTTTTTTTTTCATCATATCATTCTAGATTTGGCATTCATTTAACTACATTTCAGATAATGATAGATGTTTAAAAAACAAGAATGTCAAAGAGTTGTGCAAAAAATGTTATGTACAACATTGATTCTCTTCACCATATTACCCACAATGTAATAAACAAGCAAAATCTTCTAATACAAAGAATAGTGAATGAAAATACGAAAGATTGACACATCAAGTTATATCTCACTTTATGGGATTATATCACAAACTCTAGAACTACCATAAGGAAACCCCATTCTTGTTTGTGTAAGGTGAAGAAGCTTTATTGCCTGTAGAAGTTGAAATCCCCTCTCTTTGTGTCTTTGCATAATATCATAAGTAAAGATGATTTTAGAGAGGCAAGCTTACATTAACTAGACTTATTAGTTGAGAAAATATTGTAAGATTTTGAACATAACAAAGCTTACAAACAAAGAACAACAAGATCATACAATAAGATATTGAAATCAAGATAGTTTCAAATTTGTAACCAAGTACTAATATTAGAGAATACCCATGATAAGAAAGGTAATTTTTCAAGATTGGCATAATTCTTACATTATTTTAAATGCTTGTAGATTTGGAGGTTTTAAGATCATGACACATAACGAAGAGGAGATTGATGAACTGGTCAACTCCATGTATCTTGAAAGATTTTTTGCTTATATACACTCATTGTTAATATCCCAACCCCTTCGTCCTATGAAGGGTCTACATAGTAGGAATATTTAATCTTCATTGCATATATACATCATTGCCTATTGTCTCTCTTTTCTATCATTATATTGACTATTTAAGACCAAGTGTGAAGAATTCTTGATTACAAACAAATTGCCATGTGGTTTTTGCCTATCATTATACCATCATATGTCCTTATCCCTTTCATATCGCATCTCATAAATGATTCCACACTTTATGGAATTATTAGGAAGTATTACTAAGGCGTAATATGAACTTGTAAAGCCTTTCCCTTTCCTCTAACTACATGTGGTCTAATTTAATTTGTTGGAACGAAATGTGGAGGTTGTGCATTCAAATTTTCAAGCTCGATGTCTATTAATAGGGTCAATCTTCAAGAGGCCCCAACTTCATCATATGGAAGCACTTTTGACGCTTTTAGATCACACAATTTTTCAATATTTATGTTTTTCCGTACCTTTTTTTCTACTTGAATGTATGGAATTATAACACCTAGTCAACTCAGATAATAAATTTGTTTATGGGACTTTGAAGTGTTTTTAATAGGAAGACAATAGGATCCCTTCTTGAAGAAACCCTTTTGACTAACAAGGAAGAAGCTATTCATTTATTCTACTTATTGATTGAGCCCATTTGCTTTTTTCGCATTCAACATGAATCATATCTAGTTTAGGCTTGGAACAAGATGAAGGATCTATTTGAAAAAGTGTATGCCACATAAGTCAATCGTATTGAGATGAAGCATGCTACTCTTAAACTAGGGGATATTCTAAGTGTTGAGAACTATATTGGAAAATTAAAGGTTCTAAGAGAAGATATTGTTACTTCAAATGACACAATTCAAAAAGATTTAGAATTAATCAAGATTGTCCTCTCCAATATTTCTCCTCATTTCATATTGCATATGCTTTCCATGGTAATCAAGGAATATATTGCCCTAATTCTTGCTAATGTTTTTGCCCTTTCAATGTATTTTTAAGTCACTATGCGAAAGTGACATGTGTTTCCTAAGGAACAAGCTCATGTGATAAGTCCAAACCCTCTAAGGAGAAGAGGTCATTTTGTGAGTATTGCAAAAGGAAAGGTCAATATTCCAAATAAATATCTACCTCGACTTTAGAAGATTAAAGCAAAATTTAAGAAGGCTAATTTGGATGAGAGTCTTATTGATCACATGACCAAGAAGGAGTTATTCCTCACAATGTCGATGTTGAGGTGCATTTTGCTATTGGACAGTTGCTTCTTCATTGCAGTGGATTGTTGATTTTGAAGCCAATTTGACATGACTAAGCATTATCATTTGTTTTTTGAGTACATCCACCATCATAGCAAAAAGAGTGTTGTTATTGATAATAATTCAGCGTTGTAGGTTTTAGGTAGTGGAAATATCAATACTAGAGATGCCAAATTTGAGGAGGTTCTTCACATTCCAAGAGGTAGGTGTAACCTACTTTCTATATATCAAATCACTCTGACCAACAAGGTTGAGCTCTAGCCAAATAGATGAGTTAACAAGGACATGGATGATCATTTTAGGATTATGACTTCAATGTATTGTGATGAGATAGGTCACATATATAAACTTGGCCATGCTTCAACTTCCTCTAAGAAGAAAGTCGTTGTTGGTGTGGTGGCTATGGTGCAGTCTATAAGTGAAATTTGGCATTAGTAGTTGGTACATACCACTTTTGGATCCTTGTGAACTATGTGTTATCGTTACATGGTCTATGGTATTCCATTTATGGAGCCTCCTTGAGGCATTTATGAGGGGTTTGTTTTGGGTAAAATACCGTCGACAATCATTTCGCAAAGACAAAGCACGACATGCTTCTGAACCATTGGATTTTATTCATACCAACACTTGTGGTCTAATGGTTGTTAAATATATCTCAATTAATCAATACTTCATTACCTTTATTGATGATTTCATTAGAGTTGTTCAAGTGTATACCATTAAATCCAAAAATGAAGCCTTTGCCAAGTTAAAGCATTTAAAATATTTTGTGGAGAATCAACAAGAAAGAAAGGTTAAATGTTTGAGTACTAATTGAGGTGGAGAAATAACCAATTTAATAATATTTTGACTTCCCATGGCATGTCTTAGTAGCACACCATTCATTACACTCTAGAGTAAAATGGGGTTGTTGAATGGGAAAATAGAGTCATTGTGGAAATAGTTTGTTATATAATTCATGTTAAGCAAGCGGATCTTCGACTTTGGGCTGAGATAGTTCATTGTGCATTATATAGCATCAATAAGACTTCTACTCATGCCATCAAAGACATGACGTCTTTTACCAAGAAGAAGTATTTCGTTTCACATTTTTGGGGCATGGCTTGGCCTCACATTCCCATTGAATTGTGTGATAAACTTACACATAAGAGCCAAAGGTGCATCTTTACTTGGTATGACACCAGGTCAAAGGCTTATTATTTTTCTGATACAATACGCATGAGGCAATTGTTTGCTTTCATGAGTCTTCACCATACACATTTAGGATCACTTTCAACTCTCCTTGAGAATGACTCCTCTTACTTTGTTCCTATTGATCTCTAAACTCGACCAACATTTATCAATCCTTCTACTCCAACTTTCAATTCTTTACATGATGCTCTTATGCTTTCTTCTATATCTTTTGTGGAGATCCATGTTCCTCCCATTCCAAATGGTTCTATTCTAGACATTTTCTCTATTTCTAATGCTATGCCAGATTCTCCTAATACTTCTTTGGATTTTTGTGATGACTTCTCCCCTTTTGTTACCTCTTTCCATAGCTCAATATGCCCTACAAGTTTAGGCTAAGAGTACTTTGGAGGATGTTAAGTCTCTTCTTCAATAAAAGTGCCATTGCAAGCCCACCATCTTGTGCCTTTTTTATAGGTGATTGTTGATTGAAATTGATCCCACAATGGGAAACAACTATGCAAGCAAAGTATTATTCTCCCTTCAAGAATCACCACATGGGACTTGGTTTTGTTGCCCAAGGGCAGGAATATTGTTGGTTAGTAATAGGTCTATAAGACCAAGGATGGTGTTAATAGTAAAATTGAAAGGCATAAAGCTCGGTTTGTTGCTAAGAGTTTTTCTTGAAAAGGAGTTGACGATAATGAGATTTTTCCTCTAGTTGTTGGCATGAAGTCGATATGCATGATTCACTCTTTACTTGCTTCATAATGGTGAGAGGTTCATATGATGGATGTCATGAGCTCCTTTCCTCATGGGGCTTCTTCAAGAAGATATCTACATGCGATAGGTACCATTCTTTGTTCAAGATGAACAACACCCTTAGTTCGTCAGCTTTGAAAGTCCTTATATGGGCTTTAACAAACACCTTATGCTTAGTATGAGAATATTTATAACTTCTTGACATAAAAAATTAGGACAATGATATTTTGTTTGTTGTGCTTTATGTTGATGATCTAATCTTCAAAGGGAATTTGTCCTTTGTAATTCAGAATATATAGCTACAACTTAACTAGTCATTTGAGATGATCGATATGAGTCTACTTCGTTCCTTTTTGGGCTATTTAGATTACTCATCTTCTTTAAGGATTTTTATTTCTCAACCATAATATGCTTTGGAGTTATTACAGTGGTTTCAGATGGAGAAATATAAGTCGACTCATCTTATTTGCTTCTATGTTGAAGCTTGAGGTCAATTGTCCTTCCTTGGCAGGTGTTTTTCTCTATTGGTCAATTGTCTTCTCTATCTCAGTCATGCCATGTTGGACATCTCCTTCATTGTCATCTCTATTTCAGGTTTACGCAAGAATCTCATGAGAGTCATCCAAAGACTAAAAAGCAAATTCTTTGCTATTCCACAAGTACTCTTTAATATGGAATTTAGTATGCGGAAAACCCCTTATTCTCATTTGCAACGGTACTCATATGCAAATTGGATCAAAGATCCGAATGAACGGAAATACACTTTCGGCTATGTTTATTATCTTGATTCTAGTCTCATTTTTTGATGTTTTGAAAAGTAGGATACTATTGCTTTGTCTTCTATGGAAGGAAAGTATTGTAGTGCTAATTATGTTGGAAAGCATTTGATGTGGATGAGGATGTGTTGGAGTAGTTGGGACTTCCTTGTATGGACACCACTAGTCTATTTTGTGTTATCCAAAGCACAATTAACTAAATCCACAATCCAAGCATATAGAGCTTTGGATGCATAAGATTCAAGAGCTTCACTCGTATATCCAATGACTAATGTATGAGGCTTCAACACACTAGCTCACAAACATCTTCATGAAGGTTATACTTGAGCTTACATTCACTCGATTACGACAACATAATGGAGTGAAATAGCTTCCACTAAGGAGGGATATGCAATAATATTTTCTCTTTATGGCCCTCGGTTCAACTTGTGAAGGGATATTGGAACGTGTAATTTCACTTATTGGCTACAGTTGACAATATATATTGTATTTTACTGCATTGGCCCATGGGCCCATGTGATATGTTATATGGTAACCTATGTTTTACATTAGCCAATAATATCTGAATTTGACATTTATAGGGTTGTCTTTGTAGCAAAAGTTTATTTATACACTAACCCCATCCATTCTTTTGTATTAGTTGGAGATCGTTTTTTCGTTCATTAGTAAAATACTTGGTATCCAAAGGCACTATACACATCCTTTACACCTCATTTTGTTTTCTTTTTTGATTAAGTTGGGCAATGTATTGTATTTGTTCATTCCTCTCTAAGTATTGCATGTTTCTACGTTAAATGGTCCACCCTTATGAATGAATGTTGAATATAAAGAAAGGGGTTCATATAAAGTCTTGTGATGTGTGTGGTTTTATCCTCTTAATAGATGAATAGTAGTTATATTAACAACTTCAATGTATCAAACACTATGGGGATGAAAGGAAGCAATTCTACATATTGAAGTATCCAATCTTTAATAGTCTTCCAAAAAGTGCATACAAATCTTACATCCTTATCTTAAATAATTGACTGTGGGAAACCAAAATGTAACCATATCTTTTTGCAAACTTTGTGTTGGTTCTTTTGCATATGTTGAATACTTACTTTGTATTAGTATGCATATGTTACTGAACCCATCCACTATAGCAAAAAGATGGTCATTTTTATTTCTTTGCTTTAGCAAACCTCCAATAAAGTCCATGGAGATACAACTTGAGTGAGTCTTACGGTAAGACTTTGAAACTTTGAATAATAGGTTCAAGGTTCGAATTCCAATGGGGGTAGTGTTGTACACCATACTTTAGTAACCACAATTTTGGTTGGATAAACATATATTTGGTAAATAACATCCCTTGTGAGGGTAGTCTCATATGGTCTATGGTCTCATGGACGTTAAAAACTAATTTACCTTTTTACCAATATCTTTTAGAGAATGGTAGCAATTCATAGATTCTTTCTTTGTAAGCACTTGAATTGCTTACTATTCAAAGTGTGCAACCATGTATGCAGTTTGTAATATCCTTATTCATTTTTAGTCAATATACATGCATTGTCATATTAGCTCTTGTAATGCCCCTTCTAAAATGAATAGCAATGATATAGGTATGAGCATTCCTAATTAATTACCTTCTATTGCCTTATCTTAGTGTGTGTCTTTGGTTAGACGTGTAACACAAAGCCTCCTCTATATGGTATGTTATCCCTCTATCATTTTCATGGGGTTTTGACATCTTTAAATGCTAATATATGCCCTCAAATAAGAATTGGGTTTATACATGCTAACATTCTCATTATCAGTTAGATTTTAAACATTCATAATGGTCTCTAGGCATACGAGGTGGGAATTGACGGCCTTGAGAACATAACAACCACTTTATGGATTTTCTTGCATCTGATAACCAAATATACCAATTATAAGATCACCCCTTATAGTGCCATATTTGTTACTTTCTTTGTGCTTGAAAATATTGCAATTGTTGATGATATATATGGATGATTTTCTCCTTGCACATACAATTGTTCTTCTACTTCTTTGTTGTTTGAACTAAATAGAGCAAACAAATACTCCTATATAATCCAATTTTGGGAAGAAAGTATCTTATCGGAGTTTAATCTCACAGTCAACTTCTCTTTTTGATGGAATGCCCTTTAGAGCTTGTAAATCTTCTTTGAATGCCTTTACTATACTCTCCAGTTGTTGACTTTGTTTCTTGGAATAAATTGGATGCTTTTAAGTCTATTTCAAGTGGAGGCTCATTTTTTTGTACATATGATTGTACTTCCACTTCTTTGTTGTTTGAACTAGAGCAATCAAATGCTCCTATATAATCCAAAAACCAGAAGAAGGCATCTTGTTGGAGTTTAATCTCATTCTCAACTTTACTCTTGGGTGGAATCCCCTTTAAAGCTTGGTAATCTTCTTTGAATACCTTTAATAAACTCTCTAGTTTTTAACTTTGTTTCTTGAGGTTTATATGCTTCAAGTCTATTTCAAGTGGAGGCTCATATTTTATGCTTCTTTCTAAGCACAAGTACTCAATTGTTGCTAAAAATTATCAAGCTTTTTGTTTTCCTTGTAGTGACTAATGCGATCATCTTGTTTTCAAGTATAATTTGATGATAAAGTCTTGCCATAATTGATAAACCTTTACCTGGTAACCCTTCTCATGTAGTGGTCACATCTGTCTTGTAAATAAGGGTTTCCAAACATAGCACCACATACCTCCAAGAAAATCGCATCATATGTGATATTAGATCAAATATAATTCTTAAGATTTGTGGCAATATTTGCTTCCTCGAGTTAAAATAAAAATCCCCAAATACTCTAGACAATAAACCATTTTATTGGATAGGAGTGTCTATCATGATGTTCAACTTTTGAAACTCAATGGTGTACTCTTGTGCACTTGGTTTTTGTTTTTGCTTATGTTTTTGGCACTTGATTCTTGTTTCACACTTGTAGCCAATTGGATAGAATCTTTGTTCACAAATTGCTTTAAAATTCTTGTAAGTAGAGATAGATTTTATTTCCTTTGTTTGAGTCTCTTTACATAGCCATACCACATATGAGTGTATAACACATAATTCTCATTGAAGTAAATTATATTTTTCTTCATTCTCATAGCCATATGCTTCTATGTACAACTTCTGACCTTTCAACTACCTATCCAATTTTTCAACATCAACTCGCCCTTCATATGGCTTTGTGGAATGCCTACTCTCCACATTGAAGTGTGTAACTTTTCTTCTGGGCTATTCTTTTGAATCTTCAAAATTTGTTGAGGTTCCATTTTAAGGATTTCGTCTCCCCCTTTAGGGTCACAAAATCCTTCATGGAAAACACAACTTTTTATAGATTTGCTTGAGAGTCTATGAGTTCTCTCCCTCTCACAACTCCAAGAGTGTAATCTTCACCAAGTAATTTGGGTTGCTTAAGATTTTGTTTAATACAAACTTGCAAACTAGCTTGAAATTTGTTTTCCACTTTCTTATGGACACACATTTAAATATTTACATCAATTGTGCACATGGATAGAGTCCCAACAAAGTAGAACTTGATCTACGCCACGACAAAAAAGACCAAACAAAAGGTAGATTAACAAATAATTTATACAAATCATAGGAAAATATCTCAAATGTTGATGTTATTTAAATTGACTAAGCTAAATGGCACTCACACTACATGATAATTGATTTTAACAATCCCATGTGTTTGTATTGATGAAAAAGAATATAACTTTATATGGTAAACTATTCTAGAACCTCTAAAGTATTTAATTTGTAAAAGAAGAAAATTGTTAATATTTTATTTGGCATAACTAGTAAGATAGCTAAGGAGTTAAAAGTGGTAAACTCTTTGGTGACTACATTTGGTTCCGAAATCCGCCTAGGTGAGTGAATGAGTGAGATGCACCCTTAAGACCTCGATCAAGAGATTGGAAGGCTTGGAGAAAGGTGTCTCTGAGCCAACCCTCGGAGAACACCGGTTCTTTTGCCTAGGTAATCTATCTAAATGGGGGGTTGCAGACTAGAGTAAGAAATGCAAAGGGTTAGAAAGATGAGCTAAAAGTGGTACAAAATTGGCAACATCAAGAGACATGGTGCAGAGAGTCTCACAATCTGAATTTAAATTAAATGCCTAACAGAACAAATTACTTCTCTTATGCTATTTAGAACAATTAACATGAAGAACTCTAAGTATTCGCTAAATCATTCTAGAACTATAACGGTAAATCCAAGGAGAAATCCAAAATGTAGAAAAACTGTAATATAATTATCCGTTCCTAGCTTTAACAGAAAATCATTAGCCCTCAATGAGGCATACATAAATGTTTAGCACAAAGAGTTGTGTGAGAGTCCAAATAGCAATCTTGTGATGTAACATAATTATTTGTTCCTAGCTTTAACAAAAAATCATTAGCACTCAGTGAGGCATACATACATGTTTAGCACAAAGAGTTGTGTGAGAGTCCAAATAGCAATCCAATTCTCATTAAGGAAGGTGTATAGCCTCAATCAATACAATCACGCTAGTTGTAAATACCCAAGAGCAAACCCTTAGAATGTCTTGCATTCTAGTATATATAGATTTACAATTACAATTGGTTATTTGACACTATGGTTCAAAGAGTAGATTGTAGGTCTGGCAGGCCGTTGCAACGTGTGTGCTCATATCTTCTGCTCATTTTGCTGCAATTGATTTGACATCATAGTGCTGAGGTGGTCTTGATTCAAGGGAGTGGTAGTTTTTGTGTCTTCATCTAGGGCACAAGATTTCCTGACATGGTCGTTGTGCTCTTAGCTGCCCCACTATCTTCCTAGTTGTAACAACATAGATGTCAGTCAGAGAAGCTTCTAAGTTTGTTGGAGTTCTCTGACAACAAATTTATGTCTTAGAAGCACGTCTTGGAAGTTTGGTACACGCTTGATATCTCTTTCAACTTTGTCATTTGATCGAATATCAGGTTTCTTGTTATTATTGTCGGATATTTTTGTACCCCAAGCTGACATAATCATTCAAAACCGTCTGGTACTCTTGGTGAAGCATATTATCGAACGTCAAGTGCAACTCATGCCTTGGGATTCTTTTGATGCTTGACTAGGACGAGATTTTCTAGTGTTGTTGATATCAACACTCAAAATCGTTCGGTATTTTGGCTACCTTATCCGGTAAGATGAGCTATTATGTTGAATGTCGGACTCTCATACTTAGTTGAGTTTGAGTCTTCAAGGGGGACAAATGTTCTTCCATATTAAGCCAAATAATTTGCAACCTCTTGCTGACATAAGCATAACTATCTGCCCAACATATTGGGTGTCAGATGCCATATTAAAATTGCCCTTCTAGTGACATCAACGTTCAAATCCGCACGACCATCATAATTTAGCCAAAATTGTGGCTTGGGTCTATTGGATATTGGTTGTTGGATGTCGAATAGTTTGTCAACGCATGTTGACATCAACATGTAAAATGTCCAACAATGTTTTACACTTAGTCAATTCTCTTGTATTCTTTGATCCGTCTTTTATTCTAGAATGCCCAACAACCCTTTATAGCAAAATGCAATGTTTTGCATTAGCAAATTTTCATCTTCTTATTAGGAGATAGATGTGGGTGAAAATTTCAACTACGCAGTTGGCACCTTGCATGGGGGTTTCTACTTGCAAAATCAACGAATCTGTCTAGCCTTATCCAGTTGGGCCATGGATTCGAAACTTGAACAAAACAAAATGAAATTCAAAATTTTTGTGTACGAGGGCCACTTCAGGTACTATATATTTCTGAAGTCTCTTCCTAGGCTACTCCTGATGTTTCTCCTTGTTGTTCAATTGCTTCGGTTGCTAAAGACTCCCTACAGCTAGAAAAGTCTGCACATTTTACCCCATGATCTTTGTGAGGGAGTCTTTATTGCCTCAAACTCTTGGAGAACCTTTTGTAGATGATAGTATCACTCATAAGAGGTATTCTTGTACCTCCACGTTAGTTTTGTGATTTGTTTTAACAACATGGCGAGCTTATGGAAATATTTAATGATTTGATCTATCGTCTGAGGTTTTAACAATGCAAAAATTTATCTTCTGTCGTTCATCTGCTAACGTAGAAGCTAACTCAGGTCTATTTGGGTGTAAAAATACCCCTCTTCATTCCAAAATCCCAAGAAGCCAATCTCCTGGAGTTCTTGGACTTCCAACTTCACTCTGTTATTGATTGCTTTAAGAGCTTTGAGGATTTTTCCTCCTAGGATCAATTGACTTCCTTCAATTATTTGGTCTGCAAGGAACATAGATAACCTCGGATATCTTTAAGAGCGTTTGAGCAATTGGGGGTATCATTCTTTAGTTCTGAGCATTTTTCGGGCAACTTCTACCTATTCTATCTTGGTCATTAGTTCCTCCTTGGCTCTGGTGAATTATGCACTGTAGGGTTATGCATAAGGGGTCGACCCCGAAATCTATTTATAAAATCAAGACGAATCGTCTCAAAATCCCGGTGAATCATGACCAAGGAGAAATGGCGAATTGCATTCAATTTTCATCAAAAAGTTTCAAACTATGGCGATTTTTTTTGTGTTTGGGGTTGCCAAATTCTAGTCCTGTACGACAAAATCAAAGGCTTTATACCGATAGGAAACACTATGTCGATAAAAAAAATATGCCTATAGAACAGTGTTGATAGGAAAAAGCTATGCCGATCGGTCTGAGATGATTGACTGTAGACATTATGGACGAAAAATGACGATCGACTGTAGACATGATGATCGAAAAATACCGATTGGTTGCAGACATGATGATTGAAAAATGCTAATAGTTTGCAGATATACCGATTGGAAAATAATGATCAGTTGTAGATATGTCGATGTGTTGCAGCAATGTCGATCGTCTTATGCTGATAGACACTACTATGCAACCGATCGGATTATACCGATAGCCACTACTCTGCAACTGATCGGATTATGCCGATTGGCACTCATCTGCAAACTGATCGGCTTATGCCGACATACACTTCTTTGGAACCGATCGACTTATGCCGATTGACACTCCTCTGCAATCGATCGACTTATGCCGATTGACACTCCTCTGCAACCGATCGACATATGCCGATTGACACTCCTCTGCAACCTTGTCAAGTTTGTGGAATCGATCGGTGTCTTCCGATTACTAATACTCTACAACCAATCAGCAAATATGTTTACTGACAATAGGTTTTTCGTTGCTTTAGAGCTATTTTCGAGTTAGAGTGTTTAGATGTATGTTTATCGGTACCCCCTTTAGTAGTTATACAAGTAGTGTATGTGGAAAATTGGGCGAGAAAAACAAAATTATTTATAATTTGAAGGCGAATTATCCGTGGAACTGGGTGAAAGTTGTTGGCGAATTAAAATAAAAATAGGATAATTATTATCAACATCAGGCGAATTGACCCCAAAAAATCTTCCACCTCAAAAATTTCAGGTGAATGGGCTCCAGTGAAAGGTTCCAGAATTAGCAAATTTAAAATTTCAAAAATCCTAAATATAGCAAATTTACGATGTTTCGCGCTTATGCATAACGTTGCTACACTGGCATCTTGCATTAATTTCTTTATGTTGGTTGTTCATTTCACAAGGAAAAATGTTTGCATTGTGGTGCTCTTGATTTTCAACTAGTATTGGCCTCTGAAATTCTTTCGCATGTCCTTAGAGACCCTTTGGCCCTTAGGCTTCTTTCTTTATGTTTCCAATTATATCTGCATTGTCACCAGGGCTTCTTCCTGACCTAATAGCTTGGATTTTAGGTCTAGCAACTCAATGCTTTTTGCATTCACCTTATTTCTTTCTAGTTGCAGTTGTTTTTCTAGTTTCTATATCCTTTCCTCCTTTTGTTGCAGGTGCTCCTCATTAGGTGATTAATCCAAGATCTGCTTTAGTTCCATAATTTCATTCTTAAGGTTGTCTTTCTCTATTTTCTCCTTACTCAACCTTTGTTCCAAACTTTTAATCTTTCTTTCTGCAACCATAAGTTTCACATTGGAATGATTGCCTTGTAGGAACAAAGTATTTGCTTCTGTGCGTAAAGCCTGCGATGTATCTATTTTTGGGATCTCATAGATGTTATACTTCAACATTATAGTCTTTTGCAGACATTTCTATGATTAGTTTCCTCACCTTCGAACGCGCAATCATTTTCATGTGCTTTCTATCAATTGGATCTACAACATCATATGTCCGGATGGTTGCCAATTTTGATCCATCTTGCGGTTCTTGTGGTTTTGCCTACCTTTGAGAGTGTTCTTCTCAATATATTGAATCATTGAGAATGCTTTTGATAGAAAGTGCTTAGAGGCAGGGGAGGCATAATTGTAGGTTGAAAAGAGGAGAGAAGTGTGAATGATGGACTTGTTATAGTGGCAGATTTTACGGGTGAATGAATATTTACAGTAATTGAGGTAACTTGTGCCTTCTGTACAAGGGTGGCTATGATATTTGCTAATGGCAAATTTAATATGGGGATTGCTTCACTAGAAGGGTTGGGTGGGGGGATGGTTGTCTTGATGGAGAATGTTGATGTGGTGGCACAATATCATCAACAGAAGGGAAGAAAGTAGACATACCTGGTCCTTCCGTTTCCATCACCGGTTTTCAGACTGTTGCATCAGCTAGTTCAACTTGTGCATTTAGACGTCTTTATGAACTGCTTGTACTCTAGTCATTTGACCGGTCTAATTTCTTCCTTTTCTTTTGTGACCAAATGTTCTTTCCTTTTATGGCTTTCAATAGGCCTCTCATGCAGAGCTGAAGTTTTCACTTTCTTCGTAGATATTGTGTTAGCTCTTTTCTTTGCGGAAGTCGCTTGGTGTGCTTCTTTGTTTTTTTCTTTACCTGGCTCTGGCAGAACTTTCATTTTTGAAACGTCTTAACTTCAGCTCTTTTCTCCTCTATCCTTTTCTCCTTTATCCTTCATCTTTTTTGTAGAGCCACTTCTTCTATATCCTTTTCAGAATCCTCGTATTCTACCATCAGACTTGTTTATGTGGGATCCAACTATGGTGTTTCTTCTTCTTCTTCTTCTTGCTCATCTCTTAATATCTTCAAACCCGGATAGATTTCTCCTTTATGCTCATTCATCCATATCTGATACTTTTCCTTGAATTCAGTTTCAAAGAGCTTGTCAAAAGTGTTGGGGAAGGCCTTTTTCTGAATGTCATGTTCACAACACGATATCCACCATTCCTTGATCATGTTGTCGTCCCAATTATAATCCAACTTAATTTTGTCCATAAGGTCTTCGTGAATCCATTGCTCTTTGTTCCGGGCTGGGTCATAGATCTTGGCATATGGATAACACGTTCTCCATGGAGGCCTTTCCTGCATTTGAAGAATATTCATTTCCACAACGTTGCCCTCATCATTATTTTTGAATTGCTCAATTTATGGTCGTGGCAAGCGGTCGACTCTGGGTGGCTTATTGTTCAGCTTAGCCAGTTTGGCCTTGAATTTGCCTTCTGTATTATAGTG
Organism: Wollemia nobilis; assembly: GCA_028583015.1. Taxonomy (NCBI): domain Eukaryota; kingdom Viridiplantae; phylum Streptophyta; class Pinopsida; order Araucariales; family Araucariaceae; genus Wollemia; species Wollemia nobilis. Next base: position 5,749,782 of record JAQPPZ010001870.1, read on the forward strand.
CCACATGTGACGCACAATCGACAACTGAAGAGCACTGAGCTTATCATCTAGCACCCTCGTTTGTCCCCTTGTATAAGGATAGCGATAAGTACAAGCCTATTTTGCTCGAGAGCCAAAATGTTCATTCGTTTCATCTGTTTGTCTGTAGAGCTCAATGTCGAATACCCAATCCGTGACATAATAGGGTAGCAAATACGACAATCTACAAAAGCCATATAACCGTATTATGGTGCCATCTAGCAAAAAGTACCAATCTCCAATTTCCCTCTTCTTACCTCTTTTTCTATCTATAGCTTTAGAATTGAGGTGAGGTATTGGGTCATAGATAGAAGACAGAGTAGGTCCAATCTACTACTGAAAGGGGCTGATTTTTGTATTTTTTAGTGAGGGCGATGTTATATACATCTTCAGGCATATGAAAAAGGAAAATCTAGGCTAGGAATGAAGGGTAGCGAAATCTTTTACTCTCTTTTAGCTTTAGGGAAACTAGTTGGTTATGAATTTGGTTACTTAAAAAGTGGACCCAGTTAAAAAACACAAGGTTGGTGCCAGTAGTTCCCTCATAATTATGTACATTAGTGACTACATAAGCAAGAGATAATTGGTAATCATAGACAAATTCATCAGAGTCTAACCCTAGGATTACGGATAGCATGGACAAAACTATTTGTAGAGTATTTGTAAAATTGTTCAGCTTAGTAGGAAAGCTTCTAGGGTCTTTGCCTATATGTTTTTTAAGCCATGCCACAACAAAGGTAAGCTTCTCTAAGTAACTTTTTTGCTCTTTTATGTCAATGAGTTTGAGCCTCATACCTGGTTGTTCTCCCAGTGGAAACACCTGTTTGATTGAATCCTTTGTGATTTTTGTATATCGTGCATGTCTTCGGGTCAATCCCTATTTCAACCATAGAAATGAAATACTTAAGTGAGAACTCTATTGTCAATCTCTTCACTTACCATACCAATTATCTGGATGAACTTCATCTTCCACTCTTCCTATCAAGTAGGTGGATGGTTTCTTCATCTTCCACTCTTCCTATCAAGTAGGTGGATGGTTTTTCTGAGAAGATTTTGACCTTTCTGCCCTTATGCAGAATTTCCATATGATAATAATCTAAGGACAGATATCCACCTAACTTAGCAGTGAATTCATAGGAGTGACACATATCAAAATAAAGCTCCAAATCCATAACGATTACCTCTTGTCTTACTATTATTTGAGGTATCCTGTGCAGCACCATGAGAATATCTTTGATCACCCCAACTGTCTTTATTGGGGTTCCATCTAGTTGCAACACTCTTGGACTAGAACGACTCCATGCTTGTTTCTTCTCATATTGCCTTTGGCATCACAGTTGTTGTTGCTTTGGAATCTATCATGCAGCCACCCTTCCATACGTAGAGACATATATAAAGATGGCGACATAGAGAAAACCTCAAACCTATGGTCTTTGGCAAAATTTCTTTTGGGTGGATCTATTTTGTTAGCATTTGGTAGATTCTTGACGAAGGAATGTGTGGTTCGAACAAATCATTGGATATGCACAAGTTGAAACATTAAGGTTTTCTTTCATAGTTTAAAGGATTTTTAGGGTTTTACAAATTTTAACCTATACATACAAAAATAACAGTAATAATTTTAGTAGAGAAAATAGGAATTGGTAGTAAATTGGTTGATTTAAAAATCGGTAAAAATTTGACAAAAAAAAAGACAAAGTGAATGATTTTTTTTTTTTTTCATGCATATTACAATAAATTAACATTAAATAAATCAAATAGTGCAATAAAAACAACACTTTAGTCAAGACATCATAGAAGGCTCAAGCTTTAAGTACAGATGAAAGTGACAAAACACATCGTGTATTGTTTATAATATGGAAATGTACAAACTTACAAGTAACAAGGAGGAAAAAAAAGTTTATTTTTTATATGCCCACATGGAAACAAGTAACAACAAAGTTACAATCACTTGAAAAAAAAAAAAAAACCCTAAACCAAAAGGCTAGGGTTTAAGGTTTAAAATTGAAACATTGACAGCTGAAAAATGGGCTTGCATACATAGTTATCAGACAGCAATATTTACTTAAAAAGAGGAGGAAAAGAAACCTTAAACCCAAACCCAAAACTCTAAGGCTTAGACTAAGGTTTAGGGTTTAAACTTCAAGTTCAAAGTTTCAAATTCAAACACTAACAGCTGAAAAATGGGCTTGCATACATAGTTACTAGGCAACAATATTTACTTATTTACTTAAAAAGAGGAAAACAAAAACAAACCCTAAACCCAACGTTTAAACTTCAAAGTTTCAAACATTAACAATTTAAAAATGGGCTTGTATAAAAAACCTTAAATCGCTGAAAAATCGTAAATGAATCATCGGAATCGCGATAGTTTATTGAGTGACTCGAATCATAAATGGCTCGCGATTGACTCATAGTTTACCGAGTGACTCGAATCGTGAATGACTTGCTTACCGAGTGACTCGAATCGTGAATGACTCGCGATTGACGATTTTTTTTTTTGACGATTTTTATAATAAAAGTCACAATGATTAACATGCAAAAAGTAGTAGTCACAATGAAATAAATATTTAATATAAGGTCAGAAGTTAAAACAAATAATCATAATAAAACATCTAAACAATACTGAGGAAGATACAATCAGAAAAATCTAACACTTCAAACTTGTTTTTCCTTTAAAAAAAATATATATTTAAACATACCATTAAATATTATTCTTATAATTAAATCTTTAATTTAAGGTTTTGAATTTTTTTGAAGAGACCGGGTTCAAACCACAATTAAACTTGATGTATGTAAGGAGCTTATATTAAAAAACAAAACAAAATCTGGAGTTCTAATCTAGTAAAGGTTAATTTTAATACTTTCCTTATTACGGTGGAGTTCAATGAAAATGTTAGAAATATATGTGCACCACCTACATCTATATCCCCTTTAATGCCGGTGTCCTGATCTTGGTCGCAGTAACATTCTTAGGTCGTGATCTGAGAATTAGGCATCGCTCCATTGATTGGATGAATAACACTTCACTTTAGCTATTCTGTTTTTCTCAAATAAGGTAGAATATTTACCCCTCTCACATTATGAATGAACCAGCCAACACAAAAATTGTTTAATGTCCAGCAAAATCAACAGTGGAAGAGTCGTAAAACTATGGGTCTCTATCAGGGCTACTATGCATTATGAATGAACCAGCCAACTTAGGAATTGTTATGGGTCTCTATCAGGGCTACTATGCATTATGAATGATCCAGCCAACTTAGTGATACATCCAAACCAAAGGGTGGAAGAGTCATAAAACTTGAAGGAAACAATTGATATATAATTTATATGGATGACCAAACAAACGAGTGTATTTATAGCCTTGACTCATCCCAATCTATCTATTTAGGAACGTAAGGAACATAAAGATTCATAATGCCTTTTTACTACGAAAAAAAAACTCTTCTAAAGTATCCTACAATCCCCAGGGGTAAATAGGATCTATTGTCCTAAACAATGGTTCCTTTGACTTCAATTAGGACTTTCTTATCTAACTGCCCTTTGGCAGACACTTACCTTAAACTTCTTCGCCACATCATTTGCGGCTTATTTCTTTGCCAGCAAAGAGAATCCATCTCCCAGCCAATTGTGATTAATATTTTGTAGTGTTGTCATTGATACACAAACTAATATGATAAAACAACTTTAGTAGGCTCTTAAACATAAACTCAACAAAAATAAATAAATATATTTGTCCCCTCAAGGGCTCTAGAATGTGAAAAATGATAAGAATAGTCAAAAGAATGGAACATGGTCCCCTAGTTTAGTGCTGTCTTTATACACAAACTAATCTAATAAAATAACTTTAATAGGCTCTTAAACATACGCTCAAGAAAAAATAAATAAATTTGGCTTCTAAAGGGCTCGAGAATGTGAAAAAATATAAGAATAGTCAAAAGAATACAACATGGTCGAGAATGTGAAAAGTTATAAGAATAGTCAAAAGAATGCAACATGGTCCCCTGGTTTAGTAGAATTCTGAGCTCATTTATGCATAATTTTCATAGTATCTCATTGACAGCAAACTATCTAGTCCACTTACAATCTTAGATGTCAGAAATTTTGACAAGTTATAAATTGATCCATTTCAGTTGTTTTAACCTTCTCAAGTTTGATGCTCTTTGGTACTTCTGAGATCAGCTCTCTACAACACACTTCACGATTGCAGAGTCATTAACTATAGCAACATTTCTAAGAACATCTATAGTCCTTAAGATTAGACATGTGATTGCCAAATGGTAGACTCAGCCCAGCAACAATTAATCAATCATATCTTATCCACCTTGAAAGCTAGGAACAATTTCTTAGGCCTTTTGTGGGTCTGAAGGTCATTCATGGCGCCTCTTATAGCATACTCCTCTTAACACCAGAACAATTTTCCATAGAAACAAATTTTGTGTGAGTAAAGACTTGAGTTTTAGTATGAAGAGTCATATATTGCGCCCTCTCATTCATTATTCCTAATCACTATATTCTAAATGTTCCAGATTAACATTTGTATCTACCTCTGGATTAACCAACCAAAGTTAAATCTTCCCTTGTTAATGGTCTTGCCCCTGCAGTTGCTTTTTCTTAATGTTTCATCGTTGCATAGTTCTTCCGTCATACTCAGTATTCTTTTTGAAGTGAAGAGGAACTTTCTTCCAAATTGTTAAGAACTGCAGCTTCCTCACCCACATATAGGAGTTGAGGTATTTCAGGAGGAAAGTAAATTATAGAAAGGTGCTGATATAATTGTTGCAACTGCATATCAAATGGTATGAACTTAGCAAGTTAAATCCTTGAAAATCTTTGAACTTGCAAGAAGAAAATTAAGTTTATTAAATGATATATCCTTAATTGTCAACTTATTATAATTAATACCGCTATTCATGCGACATAGTATCTTGCTGATATATGGGCTCTACCTTGACTGTAATTATATATATGGAAGTTTTATCAAATATTTCTCAGTAAGATTAAGATCAACGTTTAAAGCACTTACTCTCATCACTTAACAATTGTTAAAAGGCAGTTATATTTTCAGTATCCTAAATCATCCAGGAAGAAGAATGCCAGTTTATATTCATCACATCCTCACAAATGAGCGAAATGAAATGGAACTTTAGATATAGTTAAATCAAAAGCGGAATATGCCAAAGAGCAAAACAAATACACTTACTTTCAGGATAAACAGAGACAGACTAGAATAGGAACAACGAATTTACCCTGTGTAGTAATTCTTGGGAAGGTACACATCATTTACAGGCCCAAACCTCTCAAATGGAATACGAAGATCCTCTGGCCTGCACATTGAAACAAGAGAAATAAAAATCCTGCCCTATAGCCGACAAAAGATAAAAGAACATTGTCTTCCTTCCACATCCATCCATATTACTAGCATCTCTTTAATTGACTATTGGGCATCTTTAAAATTCGTTGCGCTAAATGTAAGCTTAGTTTGTAACGCTTCATCTAAATTCTCATTTGATAAGAAAGATTTCGCCTTCTATTCTTCAATTTGACCTTACAGGGAGGAGATATACTTCACCAACATTTATTTTAATTATTTTAATTGTTGAATCTAATGAGGATTTAAATTATAAAAAAAAAAAATCCAATACATTGTTTTAATGACGTAGGAGGTTGGTTAACCCAGCAATGCTCTCATTTTAGGAAAAAATGGAAGAAATTTTTTATTTTTAGAAATTTTTTATTTTTTAAAATAAGATAATATAAGGTATTATTTGTTAAAAATGATAGATGGGGTTACGTCGTAATCAATTGAAATTCTCATGGTGGGTACAAGCTAAACAAAAGAAAGGAAAATATATATAGTGAAAACCATCAAAATAGAATTAATCAAATTAAATTTTAAGGGAGCAGCTTCCGAAGGATATCCACCACCACCATAGGAAGAAGGAATAATTAAAAATAATAGAGATGAGATTTTGTTACACTACACTTTTAACAATGGATTTAAGACAAACAATGAAGGTGAAACTTTTGGTTAACTTGGAAGGATTAAAAATCGGTAAGAAGAAGAGAGTATAGATGGAAGGCATTCACTAATAATAATAAATGCAATTTTGAGAAAAACAAAGACTCCATAAAACATACAAAAGATTATTGTGGAAATTCAAAACCATGCTACAAAGTTTGAAGACTCCATAGAACATACAAAAGATTATTGTGGATATACAAAACCTTGCTACAAAGTTTGAAGAAATCAAGTTTGTTAAGGAAAGGAAAAAAATGTGCAAATAGGCTAGCCAATTGAGAGGTTTAATAAAGGATCGTGAAGTTAAATTCACTTTTCCATGGTTAAAGGAGTAGTAAGTTTAGTTGAATAAAGAATTACAAAATGTTTTAGGGGATCCATTTATAGATCAATGCAGTGAAGGAAAGTAACAGTCCAGATTTGGTAAAGCGAACTAAGGTTTCGTGAAGCAAGTAGAAATTTTGTATGTTAAAACAAAAGAAGATGATATCAGCTGGATTTCATAGCTGAATGAATTATTTAAATTGTTGGTTGTTAATTGAATTATGAGACAAAGTATGCATTGAAACTTTCAACTTTTTGACACTACTAAACTATTTATTAAAATAATACCATTACGATTTGTTAAAATGTCATTATAATATGAATGAAATTCATTTCATAACTCATTAAAATGATAAATAAAAAATTAATTGGTTTTTTGGGATTGAATTCCACTTGTATTATATAATGACCCATAGTTTAGTTATTATGCATATATTTATTGATAAGATTTAATCATGAATTTTCAACTTTGAGATTGCTAAACCATTTATTACAATTCTTGTGGTTGCACTTATGTATAAGGAAGGAAAAGTTTTGTATGTTGAAACAGAAGACGATGATATCAGATAGATTCTATAGCTGAATGGATTATTTGAGTTGTTGGTTGTTAGTTGGATTATGAGACAAAGTATGGATTGAAACTTTCAACTTTTTGAGACTGCTAAACTATTTATTAAAATAATACAATTACCATTTGTTAAAATGTCATTCTAATATGAAAGAATAAATAAAAAATTAATTAGTTTTTTGGGGTTGAATTCCACTTGTATTATATAATATCCCATACTTTAGTTATTATGCATATATTTATTGATAAGATTTAATCATGAATTTTCAACTTTTGAGATTGCTAAACCATTTATTACAATTTTTGTGGTTGCATGTATGTATCAGGAAGGAAACTATCATTTCAGAAATGGTAAAGCGATATCAGATGGATTTCATAGCTGAGTGGATTATTTCAGTTGTTGGTTGTTAGTTGGATTATGAGACAAAGTAGAGATTAAAACTTTCAACTTTTTGAGAAACTATTCATTAAAATAATACCATTACAATTTGTTAAAATGTCATTATAATATGAATGAAATTCATTTCAATAACTCGTTAAAATGATAAATAAAAATTAATTGGTTATTTGGGATTGAATTCCACTTGTATTATATAATGACCCATAGTTTAGTTATTATGCATATATTCATTGATAAGATTTAATCATGAATTTTCAACTTTTGAGATTGCTAAACTAGAAATGGTAAAGCAAACTAGGATGACGCAAAGTTTTGGAAATATTATCTATTGAGATGCAATGCATAGAGAGTAGAGGTGGAGTTTTGGTATTGTGAAGGCTACCGCAAGAAAATGTTAAGAAGAAGGATGCTAAATTCTAGAATATTTGTATTTACAAAGAAAATTAAAGAATATTCAAAAAATAAAAATATAATTCAAACTTTTTATGAAAACATATATAAGTATTTAGTTATAGCAACTCAATTGAGATAAGAATTGAATTTGTTTTCAAACTCTCAAGCTTTAAAGGAGAGAGTTGTGATTTGTCAAGGGTGGGGGAAAGTACAACCCCTTTTTCTTTAGAGAAAAAATATATTATTCATTAAATATAATAAAATCTTAAAATAATAGTTAAAAAATATTTGATTATATTAAAAATAATATTTTAAGTTTAAATGTTTTTATTTTTTCTTCTTCATATAATGACAAAGTATTGGATTTCACTAATTATAATTGAATCACCATGTTAAAGTTTTTATTTAAAAATGATAGTATATTGATTTAATTTCATGATCTTCTCTTCCTTATATTTTTTTATCATCTTAATCTTTTTTAAAGTGAAATTTGATCTAAGTGTAACAAGGTTTTTATTGTCAAACTCTTTATGATTTCTTGAAGTAGTAGGAAAACTGTAGGCTATATGAACTGAGGTAGATAGGAAGTAATGGTATTAACCTTTTTAAAAAAATTATAATTTATATAATCTTAAGTAATATCCTACTTATTTTCAACATTTGGCTTGATCACTTTTTGGATCTTGTGAGGTAGGATGGGTGTGCCACTTCAAGGAATCTATTACTCTAAACCATGAGTGATGGGCTAGGCCTATGACCTAAAATTTATCTTAACCATAAAATTAACATTGTGAGTCATGAGCAGTCTTTCCTAGACCTTGCCTACATGTAAACTACAAAACTACAGCAACGACTTAGATATTTAATATAAATACGAGCATCAAACTATGTCCGTAGATAGAGACCACTTAATGTTCTTTGTCAATTATAGTTCACTACTTGAAAGATCTATCTTCTTGCTTCCCAATTAAATTTATTTTATAAGAAAAAGATCCCAAAGGGCTTTTCATATGTATTTTTACTTTGCATACACCCTTAAAACCATAAGTTTTTATTTGAGATTCTTGGTCGCAAACATTGACTTATAGGTCTTTTTTGGTTGGAACATATAACATTGTTGATCTATGTAGTTTTAAACTATGATTCACAGGCACAAGTTTTTCTTGTATGTTTTCTTTGTGTCTATTCCATGAACATTTACACATTGATCCATAGGACTTCTTGAAATGCACATCCATAGGCTTTGCTTTCACATTAGTATTTAACATACAAGCTAAAAACTATAAAATAATAGCAATTTTTTTGTAGGACATGTATATATTGTGGTGGTCAGAAGCATTTTATAGAAGTTGAATTATAGCCAACCATGTTGTTTATATTGTTTGTAACATATGTAGTTGAAACCTAACTCTAAATGACAATAAACGCCACTTTCAAGAGTGTTTGACATCATATGGATATCCTTGTTAGTTCAACAAAATTTTACTTCATAAATTATCTTGCACTATCTAACATTGTTCGAGTATGAGATAAAAATAATTTGAATGCATATTGGTGTTTGATTTCCATATAGACATTAGGATGCTAGTGTCAACAATATTATGGTTGAAAAATCTTCAACAAATTTGTCCTACACTACAAATTTTGTGTAGGTATAGGAGAGAAAATTACTTCAAATGCACACAATTGTAACTTTGTGGGTTTTGAGAACATGTTCACATCCTCTTGTAATATATATATTGGAAGACAATGTTAGGGTCTTTGTTCCATGGAGTTTTTGGGATGGGAATATGTAGGACACATCTTTGGAACAATAGTGGAATGACTTATATATATATATATATATATATATATATATATATATATATATATATATATATAATAAGTCCCAAGTTGAAATTATAAATATGAAACATAACATAATGTAAAAGCATAGAAAACAATGAACATAAAAAATATCAAACATCCATCATTCATGTAATAATAAAATTTGAAACCATAGGCAATTACGATTCTCATTCAACTCTAGTTCAAATTCCAACTACATAAACAAAAAGAAAGTGAAACTAAGTTCTTAGTATTTTTGCTTTGGTATTTGCTTGAATGAAATACTGAAGGAAGGGCATGTGAAAAGTGAGTTTGTTTGGTATTTGCTTGAATGAAAAACTTAATGAACTTATTGCTTGAAAATCTCCTTTGATTATGAAAATGCAAATGGTTGTGTGCACTCCATTATTGGTACTTGAAGTAAGATTTTGTTGGACTTTACATGGATTCAATGTGAAAGCATGTTAAATTGTCTGTAAAAGTTGCTCCTAGTACTATAAGTCTCCTACATCTATGAGGAAATAGATATGAAGTATATTAAATAATTGGGATTGTAATCAAAGGGCATCTCTAAAATTAGTTACTCTACATGTAAAATAACAAATGGATCTTTGTTACGAGTCATATTTAGACCTGTTATGGGCATTGTAGATATGTTTTATGATATTGTGGCCCTATTTAATGAGTTTGTGCTTCCTTGAAAGGCCTATTAAATGCATTTAATTCCTTTTTCATATCTATATGTGTATTTATATCTTTTGGAAGACCTATAAATGAACTATACTCGTTTGGGAGGCTCGGTACAGGCATTTGATGTCTTCCGCAAGATCTATACATGCATTTATGACTCTAGTAAGATTCTACTAACATTATTAAGGTGAAAATTTCTTCTTTGATCTTATTTAGGGAAGTCAGATCATGTTTTTTTTTTCTTTTTTCTCTATCACCAAATAGGGTAGACATTATAAGGGACACCCAGTCATCCTAGGAATGACCAAGGGTTGTCTTGGGCATCTTGCAAGCATCCTGGAGGTGCCTAGACGTCATGGAGACATCTCCATGGCCTTTGAGGGATGCTTGGGCATTCTGAAGATGTTATCCCAAGATGACCAGGGGGGACGTGTCCTTATGTAACATTGATTAAAGTTTTTATTGTTTAGGGCATTGATCTAAAAGTTTTCTTCTTGGTCAACATATGCTAAATGAAAGAAAATGCATAAAAGTAACTTGGAATTGGCAAGCCTTTATATAATCAAGAGTGTAGGCACATTGAGGTCATGATATTGTTGACCAATGCCAATAAAGTAAAAAACTAAAAAGACTAGGTCAAAATGGCAAATGTTTTTACTTTTAACTAAACTAGGCATGTTGTAAAGTATATTTTGAAACCCGGATATTGTATGAAACTTGAATTACATGCAAATCATGTAGTTATATTGCAAACATTTTATAAACTATAAGGATTGATTTTTATTAGTAAATGAAAGAAAAAAATTGTCCCCTACTTCAAAAATCTAATTAGTGCTTGGTTAAGGTTTACAATATTTGATAATCTCCATATTTCCTAATTTTTCATGGGCAGTTATGATTTGCTTTGTAGCTTTCCTATATATATTATTGTTTTTATTTCTCTCAATGTTTCTTTTTTACTTTTCTTCTTTTCTTCCTATATCTATAAGTAAATGTCACCAAGAGAATGTTATCTGAAGGGAAGGAGTTTTTAACATATATTCTATAACATTTCACATATTAGATACGACTCTTTCTTAATTTGCATTATATGTGTTTTATGACAAGTCCCCTTCTTTTTGTTTATCCAACATACCTTTTTTTCAACATTGGCTCATCTCCTTATGGTTGCTATATTTTCTTTTTGAACATGACTTCCAAATTTATAAATGATAAATGATATTTTCAAAGTCATTACAAAATCTTCAATCATCTTGTTCCTATTTCATAAAATTGTTTACAATTTTGAATAATATCCAAGGTTTGTTGGGATATTGAAACCTTCACTTTATTAGAAAGAATCCTATTCTCTTCAAGAGTCTTATTCTTCCTCTTTATTTTTTTCTTGTTTTCTTCATCTCTAAATTCTCCTAAAACTAGTAAGTTGATTATTCCTAGATGGTCGTTGTTCATACCAATCATAGTCACTATTTATATTTCCATTCTTACTTGAACTTCAAACCTTTAAGAACTCAATGTATATGAAGAATTTAAACTTATTGTACTTATCCCAACATTAAAGCTTTGCATGTTTTATTTGAAGTTGACTTTTATCATGTTTATACAAGTAAATTCTTTATACATCCTTTGGAGAAGTTACGTAAATGCTCTGTGTATTTTTATTCTGTTCCACTAACTATGCATAGTTCAAACATACAATCTAAGTTTTCTCCTCATTAAAGTTCATTGTTCTTACCTTTCATTTGCACAAGAATCAAAGTTTCTTGAGGTAGTTGAACTTTTTTTTTCTTTGAAGAATAATTGGAGGTTCTTCTCTTCTCTATCAACATCTTGTAGGAACACACATTTCATAAAATTAAAGGCAAGCACAATTGATAGGTCTACATAATTAGTAAATAAATTTTGTTGTTTTATGTTATATTGTAGTTTGTACGCAAAGTGTTTGATGAAATGTGTTTATATATAATTATTAAAATCATAATGTAATATTTCGTATGATAATATGTAATGTAAATGTAAGTCACATGCATGTCAAATGTAATTAGGAAAATGATGAGGTGTCAAGTAGTACAAAGATGCAACTACTTTTTAGTTGTATAAATAAGACCCTTCCCTCACTCATTTAGGGAATGTAAAGACCAAAGAAGGTGGATGTTGTTAGGTAGTTGGCCGGTGTTTGGTGCGGTTGTAGTTGACATTGACAGAGAGCTTAATTAGGTATGTTGGGTGCTATGTGTGTAAGGAGAATGATGTATGTATCTTACCGTATAGGCTATTGTTAATACAAGATCATCCCTTATTCATTATCACCTGCTATTGCTATTATATGTTTTTTGTATGTATTATCATTGCTAATTGTTATAGAAGGTAGATTTGTAGGTTTATTTTAGTAGAAATGGAATTGTGTTGCATTATGTTAAATTTTATTCCTAGATTCTAACAACGTTGCCTGTACGAATTTGGGTCAAGCCAGGTGACATGGAGTTTTGAGAAGCAAATCACTTGGGTAAGTGCACAACGACAGTGATAGAATGCATTGTTAATATGCATCGTACAAGTAACATGCATCATATAAACAAAGCATGTCATACAAACACAAATCATCGTACAAACAAAACCTAGCATACAAATGAGAGTACCTACCGTACAAATGCAACTTATCATACAAGTAGGGCATGTCATATAAAACCAAGTGACCATACGAGTGTAAGTAGTACAAATAAGTTGAAGGGTCGTACAAGCCAAGTATAGTAGGAGTTGTCAAAGGCATTGATGAAGAATTGTATACCGATAAAGAATGTTTGACATTGAATCAATTGCAGGTTGGTGTGCTCGATGGTGAGCTGGATGGGAGTCCGACATCAAAGCAACTGCAGGTTTTTGTGCTCGATGGTGAGCGGGATGCAAGTCCAACATTGGAGCAACTATAAGTTGGTATATGTGATGGTGAGAGGGATAGGCGTCAAACATCAGAGCAACTACAGGATGACACGTTTCATGGTGCACGAAACAAGAGTTCGATACAAGAGCAATTGCAATATGGTGTGCTTGATGTTGTAAATGAAGGAAAGATACGCGAACAAACACTACCAATGTTAATTCAACCTGTCACAACAAAGGCCAATTTGGGTATATCATGTAAGTGTCCAATGTTTCATGGCAAAGCTACAAAAGAACTAGTTAGGCATTAGGAAATCTGCCTCACGATGTGTGGATGATTGGGTAAAATAATGACGTAGATTGGAGGGAGTTATTCCCTATGATATTTCATGGAGTGGTAATGGATTGGTACATGAGATTACAAAGGAAAAGAACCAAACATGGAAAGAGTTACACGATGCATTTGTGAAATAATTATGGTTATTCCACAATGACAATATGATCATTGCTGAAATTTATAGACTAAAACATGGTGATAAAGAGTTTGTTCATTCATACAACCAAAGGTTGAGTGATTTGTTTACCCATCTGGATGAAAACCCATCAAATGCATTGAAGATGAGGTGGTTCATAAAGCGTCTTCTTCCTACATATCAGAAGAAGATCAAGGTGGTCCCTCCAAAATCATATCAAGAGGTATTGAAGCAAGCCTTGAATTTGGAAAGTGATGCAAAGATATCACTAAAGTGTTGGGGTCATGTTAATGTGGACGAGAGTGACCCTGAGGATAAAAGTGAATTTGATGTGGAGAGTGACTCTAACAATGAGAGTAATGATTTTGGGCATGAGAGTAGTTCATCATTCAAGTGTTGGGGTCAAGAAGTCAAGAAAGGAAGTGACTTCGAAGAGAAGAACAATGACTCTGAAGATGAGTGTGACTTAGAGAGCGCAAGATGATCGCTACAAGAATATGCAATACAATGGGATATTACACCAAAGGGTGATGCCACTAGTAATGAGGTTCGTGGCAACCACTAGAGAACTAGAAGATGTAGATTTCAATAATATATTGACAGTAAATCCATTGTATAATATTGGTGATGTCGTTTATGGGGGCATTTTGCACGTGAATATCTGAGTGCTACAAGTTGAGATGAAAAGATAATGCATACAAGGTTCAAAGGACCAGAAAAGAGTCACAACCCTAGCCGAGAAGAAGAGGAGGTAAATTTAATTGTAATTAAGGAGGTAAACTTGATGAACTTGATTGCAATTGAGGGGGTAAATTTGATTTCAATCAAAAAAGCATAAATCCAACAAGTAGTTGAAGTTGCGCAAGAAGTTGCAAAAGTGCCACGACAGTACGATGAGTTGTACAAGAAGTTGTCGTACAAAGGTTGTCGACGAAGTTTCATGTACAAGGTATGCTGACAAGGAGTGTTGTATGGGGAGTGTTGTTGAGTAGTGTTGTACGAGGAGAGTTATCAAGAAGTATCAACAAGGAGTGATGTTGAGGAGTGCCAATGAGAGCTATTGTACAAGTGATTGTTGTCATACAAATGCTCGTCATACAAGTGATTGTTGTTGTACAAGTGCTCGTACAAATGATGACCGTATAAGTATTGTCGACGAGTGTTGTCGTACAAGTGGTGCCAACATGTAGCATCATACAAGCAAATGCTAAACGATGTCGTACAAGAACATGTCTTTCAAGGATCTATAGTACAAGGAGAGGGATATTTGTTAGAGGCTAAGGGTCGTTAGAGGTCAAGAAGCAATCATCAACAACAAGAGAGAAGTAATTTGGAGTTGAGGGAAAGTTGTTTAAGTGGATCGAGCAAAGGCTACCAAAGTACATACAAGGAGAAACAACTCAAAACAATGAAATTTTCAATGGGTTTAATGTTGTCCCTCAACCTTGCAAGGGACGCTACCCCTTGACCCCTAACATAGGTGGCGGCAGGCGTTGCTCGTCATGTTTGTCATGTTGGTCAAGTTGATGATGTAGGTAATTGCAAAAAGTGGAGTGAGCAATCAGAGAACAATATTTTGTGGGTAGTAGTTTGAGGTAAATTTTGTTGCATAATATGTGTGGAATAGAAGAAAGCGAAAGAAATGTGACAAGAAATTTGAGTACGTTGTTCAATGCTTTTATCCCCAATTTTCAACTCGTGTCGTCGAGGACACCAACAAGTTTAGAGGAGGGGATAGATGTGGGCAAGCAAATTGATATGATAATGTCTAATGTTAAATTATGTACGGTTAAGTCATAAAGTGACTCACCAAATGAAACCTAAATGTAAATCACATGCATGTCAAATGTACTTTAGGAAAGTGATGAGATGTCAAGTAGTTGGAGGATGCGACTACTTTTTCGTTGTATAAAAAAACGCTTCTTGGCCGATGTTTGGTGTGGTTGGCCGATGTTTGGCATGGTTGTGGTTGACATTGAAGGAGAGGCTGACCAGGTATGTTGGGTGTTGTGTATGTAAGGAGAATGCCATACATATTTTATCATACAAGCTATTGTTAATACAAGATCTGCTCATGTTCATTTATCATCATCTATTACTATTGTGTGTTTCCTATATGTATTGTCATTGCTAATTGCTACAAATGGTAGATCTATAGGTCTCTTTAAGTGGAAATGGAATTGTGTTGCATTATGTCAAGTTTTATTTCTACAAGTATAATGTGATTGTCTTTCACCTTGGTCCATATTGTGCTTTCCCAAATAAAAGGCCATGAAATCAGCATAGCTCTTATTTAAGTTCAATCTTCAAATCCATTTTATAAGACTAACTATTTATTAAAACTTTGATCATATTGGTGCATGTTCTTATTATCTTTTCAAATACATATTATTCGAGTAACAAGTCTAGCATGTGATGGCACCCATCAAAGTTATTCTCAAAGTAATAATTAATGTATAGCCAAGTCCATATCCATAGTCATTTTAATGTGATTTGTTTATTAACTAAAAATCCAATCTAACTACTTTGGGTTATTCATGTTCTTAAGTCTTAACCCTTTGTTTTAGTTATTTAATGTTTTGTAATTGCATACTTAAGATATGTAAGATACATAGCCAACACAAAACATCGAACCCTACCTTTAGTAAATTTATATCTCATGAATCAAATGTTTATAGAAAATATCTTCATAGTATCTTGTAATTACAAATTTAGTCACTCTTAGTTTTGCCTCAAATATAACATAACAGGTACTTGCAACTTTGCGTAAGAATTATCATTAAATTACGGCACAAATCTGTTGTGAATTTCCCTAGTTATTAATACTAATTGCACTGATATTTTAATGAATAAAAGCGCTTTCAAATGATTTGACTTGCATAAAGTACAAGAAGTTTCAATCTACAATCATTACTAACACATTTTAATGTCACATCAAGGCTTTGGATCTTAATAAAATTAGTATTCTTGATATCCTAATAACATAGGGTCATATCCCTTCTATGGAACATTCGAATCTTTCTCATAATAAATGCTATAAACTATATCATGTCAATAAAATTTTGTGTATATAAATTTTGGTCATAGCAAATAATTTTTACCTCTTCTTATCAACCATTTGGCTACAAATTGCATGCTTTCAGGTCTCTTTGAAATGTACGATGTCTTTTATTCTTTGTTCCACTAATATTTTATTATGAAATCTTGTTCAAATAATATACAAACTAAAACTTGTGTCCGCCATCAAAATCATAACTTCAATTCTATATACCAATTAAAATGAGGTATGTTATAAAGGGTAAAGTAGTTTTTAATATCCACAAGGCCATAGGCTATATGAGACGACCCTTGTTATACCCAATATATGGTTACCAACCCATACTCTTGTTACTGAAGCATGGTGTACAACCCCGCAACATTCAAATCTTAGACCTCTATTTAGAGTTCCAAAGTCTCCATCGTTGTCACCTTCTTACAAGTAGTTTTGTATATATTTTTTGATATTATTCACTTTTTCCACAATTTTATTCTCATGAGGATGTAAAGAAAACTCCTATGATATTGCATAAAAACATCTTGTCATTTAGAATAATTGTTTTCTTTGATCATTTGTCGGGCTCTACCAAAGTTACATGATAATATTGTGATAAAGACACATTCTTGTAGCCTTTATTATATAATATTTTGTTGGTCTCACTTTTACAATCTCGATGATATAGCTAGTTGATGCAAATAATGTGCTTGGATTTAGAAATACATGCAAAAGAATGAATGAGATAAATAAAGTCAATAATTCACTTTCTGAAGGTGTTTTGACATTAAACAATGAAGCATTAGCATACTGTAGACAATATTACATATTGGAAGTAGTTATGATCCTACTTGAAACAAAAGGAGTGTCTACTCCTCCCTATTGCTTAGCCCTCTTCCCTTTGAATAGGGTGATCCCATTGAATGAGAGGTGTGACAATGTCTTTCTTCTATTTTGTTCCAAGATCGATATGTCCTTGCTTCTAACACATTTATAATGGGCTTAATCCTCATAGGTTCTACCACCTTTTGTTTTCTTGTTCCTAGATTTCATAATTAGTTTACTTATTTCATTTTGTGTGAAGATAGGGTTCTCTTTCCTATTATATTCTATTACTGATTTCTTGAGTTCCATTAGCCTCCTTTGATCATTTGCAACATTAATATAATATAATATAATTTCCATTTATATGAGATCATCTCAACCATTTCTTATTGGGGTATGACTTGTATAATATGGTAATGGTCTTTATCTCATAAATTTTGTGAACAATCGATAGCATTTTTATCATCATCATTCATAAAACCCCTCCTCTCATTCCTTCAAAGAATGCTCACCATCCTTCTTTACATTACAATTGCGACCTTGCTCACATATTAATTTAATTTTCATGCCAACATGCATTTTTTCATTTATTCTTGCTCCTTCCTCTACCTCTTGTTAAAGGATTCACACAAACAATACCATCCACATGGTACACTACCTTCAACATGTACCATATGAACTCTACAACAAACCTAGTTTATATTTAATGCGCATTGATATATGTGGCCAAAATTTACTCAAAATGTGCTAAAATAGTGTTTGAATACCTATAAAAACCAACTACTCTTTCTTAGGGTGAGGGGTTTCATTTGTACAAAGTACAAACATATCACACTATGAAGGTTTTCAATCAACCATCTTAAATATTCTTATTATATTGGTCATATTATTTTGCATTTTATCTTATCATTGACTTAACACCCAAAAAAAGAAATTAGGTTGTTAAATTGGGTCCTATGTTGGTTATAAGAACATGATCACATCATGTGTTTCGCATAGGCAACAATTAGTTAATAGAAGGAATGTAGTCTAGTATTACTAGATATTGTTGCATATGGGGGAGATAAACACAATAAAATTTCAAACTATACTTGGGTGCAATAGAATGTGAAGACAAAGAATAATTTTCATAATATATATCTCTTATTTCATATTTTTCTTTTCACAATCACATACAATCAACTTTTCTTATGCCTTTTCTTGCCATCCAAACTCTGCTATATGCAAGCAATTTTATACATCATGGTTCTCTTCACATTCTAGAGACTTCAATATTCTGCAGTTCTTGGCATTTCACCTTCAATTATCTTTTCATCTCCTTGTATTTTCTCACAAGAGATGTGTCTCTTCAATTTTCTCATATGAGGGAAATATTTATTAATCCCCCAATAATTACAATCATGCAATGATTACATAATTCTAAATCCTTAAAATGTAACAAGGTCTAACACCCCCTATATTACATTATTTGTCAAAATGATCATTACCCCCCATGTATTCAGGAGTGGTACACTAGAACTACTCTCTAG
Organism: Wollemia nobilis; assembly: GCA_028583015.1. Taxonomy (NCBI): domain Eukaryota; kingdom Viridiplantae; phylum Streptophyta; class Pinopsida; order Araucariales; family Araucariaceae; genus Wollemia; species Wollemia nobilis. Next base: position 5,768,762 of record JAQPPZ010001870.1, read on the forward strand.
CTTTCACTCTTTGGCTCTGGCTTTGGCTCTAGCTCTATCATTGTTAGTTGGATTTCACTTTGTTTGCTCTGGCTCCTTTGGCACTGGCTTACCTGAATCTATGTAACCTCCATTAGGTCTGCCTCTATGAACTATTTGGGTCTATCTCTAGGTCAATACCTCTGGGTCTCTACCTCAGGATCATCAATACATCAAGGTAATCTCTGAGTCATCATTGCCTTTGGGTCACCTCTAGGTCCTCTTTCTCAGGGTCACCTCTCCCTCATCATTACCTCTAGGTTGTCTCTCTAGGTCACCACTCGACCATCATTACCTCGAGTTTGCCACTGGAACAATCATTTGATCATCAGCTCTAGGAAATCACCACTGCAACATATCCTTGGAATCATCCATATCCTCATAATCTTCCATATAATAATTCTTGTATAGGTCCTTTTCACTGCAGGCCATCTTCCAAGCTATGCTTGGATCATAATCTTTTAAGACTAAAATCATTTATCTTAAGCTTCCAACACATTTTACCATGGGAAAACTCACATTATTATTTATATTTAATAAACTTTAACGTTTCATCACACTTGATCTCCTCTTGTAGAAACCATTCAACATTTTTTTTTTATCCCCTTCACATACACTTATCCATCCACAATTCAATTGCATTGTGTTATTTTTTCTCTCCTTATATCAACAATTTCTTTGAAAATGATTATTTCCTCCACAAACTTCACAACCATGGAGGTCCAAACATTTTCTTAACATGTCTTGTTCTTCCACAATGTCTACATCAACTCATTTTGGAAACTTTATTTTCCCTTCTCACAATTTTAGTTTTATTGTCGCTTGTCACAAGTTTTATGGCATTGCTTCATTCTTGACTTGTATTTTTATTTTCTTCATTTGTAAAAGATTCCTTTTTTATAAATTTGGTTTCACAACCACCTGACTGTATTATATATCCAAGGCCTTCATTCTTTGGCCTTATATCTGGTACTATGACCTCTTTCACACCTTGCCCATTTCTCCTTACACCTATAACCCAACATCCCATTCTTCTCAATAATTTTGAACCAAATCCTTTTGTATGCCTTTCAAAATTTTCAAATTTTGTATCATCACACTACCTTCCACACAATTTTAAGTGTCATTCTCACAAAAATTTGACATGGCCTTTATCATGACCACCACAATTACCTTCTGTATCTCCTTTATCTCTATGAATAATTTTCAAATCACAGGTATCACATGCTATATTTATCCCCTAAACAAGATCCCTTGTATCACAACTCTCATCTATTGTCATGGACCTCGAATCACAAGTATCACAACTCACATTTATCCTTTGACAAAGATCACTAGTATCACAACACAAATCTTTTATCTTGGGCTTATTATTCAACTTCTCAATTATCTCAATTTGCTTATGATATTGCACTTCTAGGATATCAAGGGTGAGAAGTGCAATATGCATTCTTTCTATAGTACCAACTGATATTGTTACACCTTCTTTGAAGTATTCTTCAACAACTTTCTTAAGTATTGATTGTAAACAAGATCTTAGTTTTGAGAACTTGCCACATTCATTATCTATTGATGGCACACAACTTTGATTTATTTCTTCTTTCTTTATTTGTTTATAGACCCCTTTATTCTTTGATATGAACACTTCCTTTGCCATGATGAACACTTCTTTTGCCATAAGGACGTTATGTGCTACTTCACCTTCTTCTTTACAATTTTTTGTGTACAAAATTTAATTTTGATGTAAAAATAATCAGTGTAATCGGGTTCGCACACCGGATAGGCTAGGTGAGCAAACCCGTACCCGACCCGCACCAGGTGCATGGGTGCGGGGTCGAGTTTGGCTGGGCCAAACCCAGACATGCGGCCTGACCGCACCCAACCCAAAATATCATAAAATATTTAAAAAAAAAAAAAAATTTTAAGTCGTGTACCCAGCACGTGTTTGGTTCGAAATGCATCGTCCGTCACTTCGACGTTATTGCTTGTATTTTATTAAATGGTTGTCGTCTCACTTATGGAATCCTATCCATGAATATTTTATTAAATGGATGTCGTCTCGCTTATGGAATCCTATCCACGAGTAAAGTTTACAAGTTCTCAACGTCTCTTCTAATTTTTCGTTTTTTCTTGGTCTAAAACATCCCTATAATCTTCTTAAAAGGTGGGATTTATGCAATCTTTGTCATGGTGGACACTTATGCTTGCAATTAGCCAAAATACGCATCGTGGAACAAGAATTGAAACAATCTCCTTTTTTTAAGTAAATAATCTCTTCTTCTTTTTGCGACAAGGAAGTATAGATCGATCCTGTGAGACAACCTGTAAAGAAGACTATTATTGGGTGGAATTCAATAATACTATTGAAAATTTATTTTAGTGTAGTTATTCCATGGTCGAGTTATATTGTTTTCCTTGTATGATGAGTTCCAACTTCCCGACTATTTTGTCAATTATGTTAACTTTTTTATTTTTTAATTTAAGTGGGCCTTAGTCGCATGCCCCAACCCAAAAAGGGAAAAAAATTAACTTTATAAGACGCAATTAAAAAAAATTGGACGTGGTTGTTTTTGTGAAATAAAAAAATTATTTTGGATTAGTTTTTATTATAAATCTAAAATTCGATTGATTTGGACTCAAAAAAAATATTAGAATTTGTTTTTTAAGTTTAAACTTTTTAAATTTATATATTTTTAATTAAAAAATAGTAGCACCCGCACCCGACAAACCCTGTTCTTGGTAGGAGTCGTACCTACACTCGGAATTCCACCACACCCACACCCGCTCTCGAAATTCCCTGCACCCACACACCTGATAACTTTTTTTAACAATTAAGATATAAATCATGGTAAAAAATGCACCTTATATAATTACAATTGTTGCAAAAATATTTAAAAATAATAATGAACCATTAAACTTTAGATATTACAAAAAAATGTGTGTCCACTTTCTCTTCAAAAATGCTCAATGTCAATCTTCTTTTTCAAGAATATCCATTTTTGTTTTAATTTCACCTATAACTTCGAAAAAAATATCAATCTTCTTTTTCAAAAATATCCATCTTTTTTTAAATTGCACCTTATGACTTCGAAAAAATATTAATCTTATTTAAATTGCACCTTATAACTTCTTAAAATCTCCTTTTATGAACCTTATAACTTCCTAGGATCTCTTTTTACTTCCATATATATTTATATATTTTTTTTAAATGTCAATCTTCTTTTACAAGATATCCATTTTTTTAAATTGCAATTTATAACTTCCTAAGATCTCCTTTTACTTTCATATATTTATATATATTTTTAAATTATTAGCTTTTAAAAAAGAATTATAACTTCCTAAGATCTAATAGACCTTATAACTTCCTAGGATCTCCTTTTACATTCATATATTTATATATATTTTTAAATTATTGTCTTTTTAGGGTAGAAATACGCCTAAAAAATTAATGTTCCCATGCAAATATCAAATGCAAGTCAAATCATTTTTAATCATGTGTCGGCCAACCTTTGAACCCATAACATAATCAACAACTTAGCAAAATTTTAGTACAGTTCTCAATAGCCAATTCGCCCAACACTTTCTATATACCTAATAAGGCAAAAGATAGCACATTTAAAGTATACCTATTGTACCTAAGAGTCAAACAAAAGCAAGGCGGCTCGAACCCACAACATCTCAAGACCAAGTGCCTCAAAAAATACATGTGCTCGTCATTACACAATCTCATTGGGACTTGTTCATAAAAACACATAACACGTTGTACTTCTTTCAAGCATGAACCAAATAAATTTTAGAAGGAACTAAGCGTGAAAAGGATGCAAACTGAAAATAACGTAACAGTTAATCAATGATTGGAGTATTCAAAACAACTGTATCAACGTAGTAACCAGCAGGAGACACCCCCTACTATCATTGTCAAGAAATAACTTTTCACAATTGAAGACATTATTCAAGGGACAAAACAATTAACGACTGGTAAAGCCCGTGACATAGACAATATTCAAGCAAAGCATATAAAATGGGGGGTAGATATCCTGGCACCGCAGATCAAAGAAATTTTCAATGAGGTCATACAAAATGGCTTCCCTACTGAGTGGACAACTAGCTTGACCATTCATTTGTTTAAAAATGGAGATGTAAATAATCTCTCAAACTATCGAACTATCATGATCAACCCTCTCTTTGCAAAGTTGTTTGGGAGTATGATAGAGCGTAGAATCAACATATGGGCAGAAGAAAAGGGAAAGAGAGCAAAGGGGCAAGCAGGTTTTAGGCCCAAGCACTCAACTATTGATCACTGTATCACCCTCAGACACATAGTGGAAAAATATAGGACAAAAAAGAGGAAGCTTTTTATTGTTTTGTAGACTTCAAAAAGGCATTTGACACAGTGCCAAGGACAAAATTAGAGGTTCCAATTCACTACAGGGCAGCAGATCACAGACTATATGAGCATGTAAAGGCTAGAATCAGAACACAGGAAGGGTTATCTAAATGTTTTGGTAGTGACATAGGTGTCAAACAAGGTTGCCCTCTATCTCCGACCTTATTTGGGCTGTACATTGACACGTTAGAAGAATGGAAAAACGAATTTGGGGGAGAGGGTGTGCATTTAGCCAAATATGTGGTATAACTCCTCATGTATGCAAATGATGTAATTCTTGTGGCCAAAACAACCAAAGATCTAGAAGATCACCTTCAAGCTCTAGAACTCTTTTGTAAAAAATTTGGGATGCAAGTGAACACGAGCAAAACAAAAATTATGATTTTTTCAGCAAAAAGAAGTAACAACTCGAATTTCAGTTTGCAAGAGAACCGCTTGATGTAGTAGTAGAATACAAATACCTGGACATAGACTTTTAGGACAAACTTAATTGGAATACATGTAGGATGAAAAGAACTCAAAGTGGTTGGAGAGCACTATATGCACTTCAAAACAGGTGTAGGAATATCGAGTTGTGGGACTGGAAGACCACCAAGATCTTATTTGGCCTACTTGTTACACCGGTTCTATTCTATGGTTGCGAGGTGTGGGCTAGTGACACAACAAATGCAAAATGGAGGCAAATAAAAATGATTCAAAAATATCTAATCACAAATTTTCTCAAAATTAAGGCCACAACCCCTTATGAAATTATTCTAGCTGAAATTGGAATGTTCCCTTTAGAAGCAATTGCTATGACCAAGTTGTTATGTTACTTGAAAAAAACAGAAAACATGAAAGATGATAGATGGCCTAGGGCAGCTAGGGACGAAGAGTTGCATAGGCGAAAGAATACATGGATGAAACAAAATCAGAAATGCATGAAACACAATGCTGGGAAATCAACATAAATGAATGCCCAAATGTCAACAAAAACATAAAAAATTATGTGAATGAAAAGTTCATAAGTGGAATGTGGAAAAATGCAAGCAGGAAAAGACAATATTATATTGCAAATTTTAACCCAACGTATGACCACAAGGAAAAAACATATATAGGCGCTGAAATCAAGTAGAAGGAAAAAAATACTCATTGCTCAAATAAGGACTAGCTCTCGTAGACTTAGATGTGAAATAGGGAGATGGACAACGCCCAAAGAACAATGGGAAGAAAGGATATGTACTTTATGCAGCACAGAGGCAGTAGAGACAAAGGAACACTTCATCTATAAATGCTCGAGTTTTTCAGATATCCGTGACAAATACAAAGAAACACTTGGGAACGAGTTTATGGCAGATTTATTTGAAGACAGTAAAATAAAAAAAGTTGGATAATTGCTAACACAAATCAGCAGGAAAAAAAACAACCTCTCAAAAATAATAAAGATCATATGATATGATTTGAATAATTGTACTTCTATATTTAAAATCCCATAGACCACATGTGGTTCACCATGTATTGCCCTCACATTCAAATTTTTCTTTGAAACTAATTCAAGGTTTGGAGGTGATCACACGTGGCTCACCACATATCGCCCTCGCACAATTCAAATTTTTCTTTGAAATTAACTCGGTAATTTTCTTTGAAACTAACTCAAGGTTTGAAGGTGATCACACGTGGCTCACCACCGCCCTCGCACAATTCAAAATTTTCTTTGAGGGTTTGCAGGTGTAACACGTGAAACGACTTTTTTTATTATGCTTGCCGGATTAGATGAGAAATTTTTTTATTTTAATGGAAATCAAGCATATTCCAAGCATATTATGAATTAGGAACGACTTAGACGTGCTTTGAAGCAATAACATAGGCTGAAGGATGAGTTTGACGTTCCAAGAGACTACCTTGGCTGCAGAATGTCTTGGATGGAAACAACTATATTCCATGCATAGTAAATTGTCTGGATAATGTGGGAAAAAAGAAACGCAACCAAAAATCACAAAGGAAATATATCACGCAGGGCATTAGAGCATATATTACAAAGGACACTATATATTACAAAGGACACTCATGTATTACAAATAAAAAGGAATATGGAAGTAAGGGAACAAAGTCTTAATGCCTCACAATGTAAGATTTCTTCTGCACTTAGGACAAACTGTCAGATGATGACGACTATCCCTCCTTTAAGAAGCACTTCTTACACGTTCTGATATAACATGTTGTAGATAGGAGAGGTGAACATTCCACACAAAACTTGGGCAGAACAGAATGCAAAGGCACAGGATAAATTTCACAATATATCTCTCTTATTTAATATTTTTCTTTTCACAATCACATACAATCACCTTTTCTTATGCCTTTTCTTGCCAACCAAACTCTGTTGTATGCAGTTAATTTTATACATCATGGAGTCTCTTCATATTCACATTCAATAGACATTTCAATATTTTGCAACTTTGGCTATCTTTTCATCTCCTTCCATTTTCTTGTCTCTTCAATTTTCTTATATTAAAAGAATATTTATTATTTCCTAATAATTATAATCATACAAGATTATATAATTCCTAATCCAAATAATTTAATAAGGTTATATATATAAAATATCACAAAGTTACAATTCTTTTATGTACGTTGAACCTTTCCTAAAACAAATGCTCTCTCACATTTAACATTTAAAAGGTATATCTTAATAATAAACTAACAAATAAAGTTCTAATGGATTAAGTATTTGTGTGCTTTTAAAAACTTTTGGATTGACCTATTTTAATAATATATTTAAAAATCTCATGCAACTAATTTTAAAAACCATTATTTCAAATTTTCCTTTATATTTTAAAACTACATTTATTTTAATTCTTATTTTGGATTCATTACACAAAGGATGTTTGGCGAGCATCCATACTCTTCATGTGCTTTAAGGATGACTGTTTCAAAGCAAATTTCAACTCTGATGGTCACTAATCTGCATGTTAATATGATGGTCCTTAGCTTCTCTAAAGAGACAATGACTAGGATAGCTGGTTTCATTGTTCCTACTTCATGTGCGTCCTAGAGACTATACACTTCTCCATCAACATTGAAAGACATTTTAGGGTATTGTTCTCAGCATCATTCATCATATTACACTCTCATGTGTAATATGAGCAACAGGTTTGAATCAACTGATTGAATCTTTTTAATTAGATCACATAGATATGACTCTCATGAATACATGAGAGATAGGCATGTAATATGAAATGTATCATGGACATGTAATATGTCAATTTACACTCACTACAAAGACCGTCGGGAACAATATCTACTTTTATCATAGTGGTCCTCTAAAACATTCAAAGATTCCTCTAATTATGTTTTTTATTAAATTTGACCATTTCTGGCCAAACAATATAGCCACTCAGCAACGGAATGGCAACGGACACTACCATTCTCCTAAATTGATCATAGTCTTTCATTAATTACTTATGTCATTCGAGTACCCATGAAGATTGTGTTTCTTGAGCAATGCACGGTTGATGTAGTTGATAGTCGTTACTCTTGATTGCCGTGTACGGTGTCCATCATCATATGGTCAGCAATGTATGGTGATATCTATTCAATAATAGAACTCGCCTCTAGAATCTTTAGATAGTCATTGAAGTTTCGAAATGATATCAACTTACATGGCACAAGGGTTTTATCTTTTTACTGGGTTATTATACCTCATATAACAAACAATATCAGCATTATTTGGTCAACTGTGAAAATAACTAAAAGGTTTTTTTACTTTGTTTATGCAAGATTGAAGTCTCCGTATAGTGTTCTTTCTTGTTACGGGAAAGAAAATGGGGGCAATCTAAAAAAAAATTCATTTCTAAAAGTGGTGGATGTTTACAATGAAAGCAGACAGAATTGTAATCAGGAAAGATGTATTAGCTCATGAATCAATCTTCTTGTAGTCACAGCAAGGATAATGGACTTTTTCATGTTTCCATTTCAATTTTTTTTTTCTATCATTCTTAACAGGAGGAATTGCTGATCTCTTAGAGAATGCTATATTTTGTGCATGGACTTTCCAATGGAAAACTCATTGCACAATTATCTACAAAAAGTGTAAGAGTTCTGTGCAGAACTATTCCTTGTGTACGTACAAGTAAAAAAGAGCCAAACTCAAATTTATGCTTGCTAAGCATTTACAAGTATTATTCTGAGCTAAGAGTTAACTAAATCCAGTTATATCTATGATTTGGTACAAAGGCCATGAAACTTGGCAAAACAAAAAGAACACGACCCACAAAACTGCAGTAAAGTGGCGGGCATACAAATTGCAGGAAATACATTGTGGGAAAGGCATCCTCCATATGTTGAAGAAGCCTGCACCTTGATGTGGTGCTAGTTTGCATCCCACATAACCCACTATGGGCAGGCTGTTGCTTCACCTTCTAAATTTTTAACAAAACTGGGGTCAAAAACCTTATTACTGAAAATAGACTGGGTCCAAAAATCTTTTGTTAATTGGTATCATGTCCTTTAGGGAATGGAAGGGCATAATATGCCTCAATACACAATCCTAATATTATAGTAATAGTCTGTTGACACTGTTTGCTATTGAAACAAACACTTTTGATCACTGTGATTACGTAGGTTGCATCATTACATTGGTTGCCTCTTATAAAATTTTGGTTCGCTACTCTGCAGTTTCAACGGACAATATGATACGATATGGTCGACTCTATGTTGGACTAACTGTTTTGTTTTCAGACCTTTTCTTCCCTTTCCTTACTCTTGATAAGCTGAACTCCTTTTAGTTTGACATCGGGCAAGCTAACCATTAAGGCATAGTATTAGTTTTAAGGAGCGAATTTTCGACCTGGACCTTCAAAATTCTTTCATCCACATCCACATATACACAACGCCACTTCTTTCATCCTGGACCGCACACACATGGAAAGAAGCTGCAAAATTCTTTTATCCACATCCACTGGCTTGGATCCCTTATCTATTCCTTGAGATACAAGCGGCTAACAGACAACTATACCCAACCCCACTTCTTGTTAAACACCGTGTAAGACATGGTCAACCATATCCTACCTTTTACTCGTACCAAAAACTATAACTACTACTACAAGCACAGTTCAAAATCAAAAGAGAAGAAATTCCCCAAGAGTTCGATATTTGTATAGAGGTGATAGCGAGAGGCTTGAGCCTCGAACACAAGTGATATCCGACCTGCCTCAACCAGAAAAAGAAAAGAAACTGGTTTGAAAATTAAACATGTACCAAAATCACAAGTGTTTCAAGAGTTTGAGGGATTTGAAATCTCATGTGTAGGATGTGGGTTACCTGCAACTGGAAAAAGAAAAACCTTGAAAAAATTCGCATCCAAAATGGAAAAGTGGAAACATAGGAGGGTTGGAACCTCGTGTGTTCAGAGAGGTTTCTAACTAGCAAAGTAGTTGGGTAGTCGGAGTGATAACTGGCGGAGGCCATTGCAGCGGTATTGATGTCAGCGTGGTGCTGATGGTGGCCGGGACTCCTCCCCCTTTCCCTCCTTGGTGAAGGAGGACTGGGTGTTCTGCGTTTCAGCTTTAGCTTTCGGCTACCACTGCTCATTTTCTTCAAATTCCTTCCTCCGCCTTCGCGTTTCCCTTGCCCTGCAAAGTCCAACGGCATTAATGGCCGTTGTCGCTTAAACAAGCGTTGAAGGCCCCCACCCCTGAAAAGCCATGTCATGTCACGTATCAAGGAAGGACCTATTTGTGTTTTGTATTTTGTGCAACGCTTTCCACGTCGGATTCGCTAAATTCTTGTCTGTACTGCCTACAGTTCCAGACATTCGGTCCTTCGATTCTTTTCTATGTGGTCCACGGCATACGTTTGTCCACCACGACTTGACAGCATGAATTTTATATGATTCAAAGCGTGTGCTTATTATACACTGTTTGGCAATATGTTCGATTCAAATTGATGTAAAGACCATTGTACACATGTTTTCACTGCAACATAAAGTAAACGCGGCTATTTCTTTTGGTTTTATTCGTTTTATTTTGTTAGTTGATTTCTATGATAGTACATTTTTGTTTGCCTAAATGCTGTACGTATTTTCCTCGACAGCGGAAAACATGGAGATGGTCTTTGTCTGGTGCTGAACGCCATCTGGACATTCGGAATCATCCAACTCATATATATTCATTTTCACCGTTTGTGCACCATGAAGTAAAGCGGCTATTTCTTTTGGATTTATTCGTTTTATTTTGTTTGTTGATTTCTATGATAGTACATTTTTTGTTTGCTTGGGTGGTGTACGCATTTTCCTCGACAGCAGAAAACATGGAGATGGTCTTTGTCTGGTGCTGAACGCCATGGAATCGTCCAACTCCGTGCCCAACCAAACTACTTGTCTCTTGTAAAAAATAAAATAAAATTATATTGCTGTCTTATCAACATTTATTAAATTGGCACTAACCATGTGCCGTGGGAATGTATCTTAATATGTGGGGGTCTATAAAAGTACACTTTTCATTATAATTTTATATTAAATGTAGAGTAGAATACCAAAGACGTGAACTAAACTTAGAAAAACATTGTATATACACATAAAATGTTAGTATTAAATAGTATTGAAGTTGGTTTTTAAATGAATTTTATAGCCCAACATAGTATTTAGAGCAAGCTAGGCCAACCCCTCCGGTGTGCCCTATAAGAAGGAGATGAAGCTTCATGTTAATCCACATATATTAACTTATGACACTTGGAGCATTGTTAAGAGACGTTGATTGAAGCAAGCTAAGCAAACCTCTCGAGTGTGCCCTATGGCAAGGAGATGAAGCTTTATGTTAATCCATAATGTATTACTCTAGCATATGACATTTGGAACATTGGTAGGAGATAGATGGTTTCAAATTTGAACTGTGTTTTATTGAAGCTTTATGTTAATCCATAATGTATTACTCTAGCATATGACATTTGGAACATTGGTAGGAGATAGATGGTTTCAAATTTGAACTGTGTTTTATTGAAATTTGAACAAGTCGAGGAAGACAACAAGCAACACTAATACAAACCCAAATTAAGTTTAAAAAAAAAAAACTAAAATAAAAATAGTGAAGATTAGGTTGTAATATCTTAAGGATGAATTATATGGACATCTAAAGTGGTTAGATGGGTGAGATAAGGTCACACGCACAATTAACATGCTCTAATATGCAATATAAAATTAATGTAAGAAAAATGCAAATAAAGTAAAGAAGTTTGCAAGAGATGAATGAAATAAATGTACTTCTTAGAAATGCTTTATGTAATGCTTATTAAAGGTATATAATAAGGATTACAAATTAGGAAAAACGGAACGGAAGAACAAGATGTGATAAGATTGAATACCAATCTTGCAACAATACCAAGGTAGACCAAGAAGCAATAGTATGATAGTTCTATTACTTTCTCCATTATTTTTGAATGATGTTTGTAAGCAAAGGTTGTAGGTGCTCTATTTTTTAGTTGGTTTGCAAATAGGAGAAAGAAATCCTTATTCCGTGTTATCTATCTATGTCATCAAGAAAAATGAATTAGTAGCTAGATGAAAGATACCAAAGTGCCTAGTTTGATCATTTGATTATATAATGTTTTCATATTCATCTTGACAAGAGCATTGTTTGACTAGCCATATAGTTGTTGACCCTAAATCAATCGACTCTAGCAATCAAAGAATGGATATAGGGGGGGCAAAGAAGCCCATAAATGAAAGTGTTTAGGCCTTTGATTTCATATTAATATAAATGCCTATAATAGACATTGTAGCTTCTAGGATAGTTATTGTTGCTAAATCCCTACCTTATAAGAGAGATGTTGTCACTAAAATGATAGCAAATATAAGGGGTTGTGAATCTAGAGGTCAGATAGGTTGGTGTTGTAGCCACCTTTCCTCAGGCCGATTTGCCAAGTAATGAGAGATAATTTACCTTCATAATATTTGGAGTATACAAATTAATTTATGGCTTTTAACCATTTACTTTACTACATATTTCTACCATTGAATAAAGCCTTTATGTGTTTTCAACCAAACAAAAAAATCTTAGTCAATTTTTATAGGAATATGAAAGTGCCTATTTAACATGTATGAATTCTTGACACACACTAGAGCATCACATGTTAAATTTATTTCAACATCAAAGAAAGTAAGGTCATGTTATCCAATTTGATATAAGGAATACTTAATTTTCTACGAGGCAAAATCAAAGGCATATCTAAACCGATAATCTAAGCACTTATAGTGTGGTCATTTAAAGAAATATTTTTGAAGCAATTCTCACTCGTGGTCTTTTTAGATATTTTCAACTCTTCTTAATTCTTCCTCATCTCATTTAGTTCTTGTTGATACTTGCCCCCAATATGTTGATCTTATTCAATTGTCTAATCGTGTCAATAATTTTGTGGATGAGGTAGATCCTTCATCCATTACTTTAGTTCTGGATATTTCTTAAATTTCTAACTTTTTGGTTCCTCCTATTCTTAATGTTGATTTAGTGGATGACTTCCCATCTTAAGACACTCCTTTGATTGCAATAAAGCCTATGACCAAGTGTGATATGTCCATAATAGCTTTAGAGGATTTCCTTTAATAGGAATATCAGTATAATACCCTCCACCTTGTGCTCCTCATCAATGTGAATGTAGAAAGATATCCTACTACTTATAGTTAGGCTAAGTGATGCCCTACGTTAAAAGTGATAATGTCAATAGAGTAAAATTCACTCATGGAAAATCAAAACTTGAGATCTAGTTCTTTTACCTATGTGCAATAACATTGTTAAATGCAAATGGGTCTATAAGACCAAATTTGGTGCAAATGGTTAGATTGGTAAGTATGAAGATCTCATTGTTGCAAAAGGCTTATTTCAAAACGAATCACTTGACTATAATAAGATGTTTACTCCTGCTCACATGGACTCTGTTTGCATAATTATATCCATTGCAACTTCATCTTCTTGGAAGGCTCATCAAATGGATGTATAAGTGATTTTATTTAAAATAACCTTCAAGGGGAGATCTATGTGCAACATCTATAATCTTTTGTTTAGGATGGACTATGATTATATAATGAATTAAAAATAAAAATCGGTTCCCTTGTCCAAGGAAAAGAACATTGTTGATTGTAAATAGATCTATAAGCGCAAGTTGGTGTTGATGTCAAATAAAGGATTTTCTCAAGAAGGGGGAGGTGACTATTCAACTACTTTATCTCATATGGTCGTCATGGACTCCATTTGGTTGATTCTTTCTATTGCTACTTTGCATTAGTAGGAAGTTTATCAAATGCGTGTCAAGAGTGCTTTTCTCCATATAGACCATCAAGAAAATATGTGTATGTAGTATTTACATGGTTTTATTTTGTCTAGAACTACACCCTTGGTATGTAGGCTTAAGAAATTGTTGTATAGACTTAAAGCAAGCACCTTGCGGTTGTTATGAGAGGATTCATTTTTCTAAATTTTGGTTTTCATTGGTCCAAGGTAGAGCATGATATTTACATTTGTTGGAATTTACAATATTTTCTATAAACATCTTGAAACATCCATTCACCACAAACATATGCAGAAAAACAGGAAGAAGAGTGTATCATCGAAAAATAATGAAAGAGATAAATGGCGTGATTTTAAAGAAGGGGTGAATGCCCATGGACACCCCCACAATATATTTTTTATATATCACGATATGTTACAAATGATTGCTTATTGAGGGGTATATATACTTTTACCAAAATCTCAACGAGAGGTTAACCTTAGAATGACATTAACTTAATCTTGAGATTAATCTTACACTAAAATAATAATAAATTACCCTTTAAGCAAATTTATCCATAAATATGGATTAACCATACCACTAAGAGTGAATACATGAGAGTGCCCTTGGGCTTACATGAAAATGCTTATAGGCTTACACATAGATGCTCGTAGGCTTACATAGAAAAAAACCCTTAGGCTTACATCAAGATGCCCGAAGGCTTACATAGCCTAGTCCATAGGCTTAAATCAAGATGCCCCAAGGCTTACATCGTACTTGGTGTATATCAAGAGCACTCGTAGATACTTCACCATTGTTGGGCTTGGCTTAATAAGGTCAGTTCCAAATATTTCAACACCCTCCCATAATATGAATTGAGGGGCCAGAGAGAAGACACTAGAGATGATATAACTCCTCCCCTCCACAATGAATGCTTCTATGGGCCACTAGATCCTATTATCTTCTATTTGCTAAAGGTACATGAATTGTATCAAACCTCTATTAAACATAAAATCATAACTCCACCTCCTAGATCAACATGTTGAGCTTCCCGTAAGAAGATCTTCAACATGCACTATGATAACCACAATTTGTTTCCCAATCTCAAGAGAAAGTAATTGAATCATGAAAAAGTAGGCATATCTTTGAATAATCAACCCCAATGGTTAGAAAGTGCCCATAGACACAAGGCATATCTTGCATTGATCATCTAAAACCTACTCCTCTTGCAACCTAAAGGTTTACCAATCACCAAACTAAAGGGTTGTTGGAATTAGAGCAAACATCCATTGTCAGAAAAGAGAACTATACATGATCTTGATATGAAGAACTTGCATAGTAAAATTCCCATAAAAAATAGTAACAAGTCCTTGAATTGATGTCACCAATCTATATAGCTCGAAAAAAAAATTGATTTGAGAAAAAGACAAGCCCAAAACTCTTCCATATGCAAAAGTTATGACCTCCAGAAGTTAGGGCATATTAATGCTCAAATCATAACAAAAAATCAAATGTCAAACCTTAGCCAAAATTTCACCAAATATATAGTTGCCACTTGTCACCATTGGATTGGATGTTGCACCAATAAATCTGTTTGACACTTTGCTTTATGTGATTGGCTGGATTTTTCCTCATATATATAAAAATATTTGATTTGACACATGTTTAGAGATGACAAGACACAAACCCAAGAACCCTTGCCAATAAACAAGGGCACTAACCAATGCGCCACACACATGCATTGAAACAAAAGAAGAGAAAATTTTATTTGACCAGTTGCAAAGAACATTGATGCTTGGAGCAAAAACCTGCGTCGATGGGATTTGAACTTTGGTCTTTGTCCTTATCATGTTTTGATCAACACTCATTTGCCATTGTGCCAACACATGTAGGTGCAAAAAAGGGTGACTGCCTTCATGAAGTTGATCATAGAGCACTGCAAAAGCTCTATCTATATTTAAGAAATAGAAGGGAAGAATGCTCGAACAACCAACCACATGTTGCTAGCACATTTTTGCTATCCACCATGGCGTTAGTTCCTAATACATTGTAAACATCGCCACCTCTATAAAGATGATCATTCAGCTCAACTAAATCTCAACTCCATTTTGCAAAAGGACACAAGGTTTGAAACCGCAATGTCCTTTCTTCAACGTGTAAAGCAAGGTTGCCTTGACAAAATCGCCATCCCACTGATGTTGCAAAAAAATTCCACAATGTGAATAAAACTTGCAACATCGAAAATGTTATATAGAAAGAAATTTGAACCCACGACCATGCTCCTTCAAATTCCTTTTGCACAGTCGCCTAGCCGCTTCAATGGCCTTTTTTGTTGGAATAACATGCACACCTTCTCCATGAAGGTTGAAGTATCAACCATTAAAGCAAGGCACCAAAACGATGCATATTGCCCCAATCTCTCCTACCATGGAATATTCTACTTTCAAAATTTTGAATTTTGGAGGGAAGAGGATGAAAAAAGTTGGATACAAAAAGGAGACATTAAACAATAAAAATACAAAAAATCGTGAACTAAAACCTCCTAAAATTTCATAAGTAATTCAATAAAAATGATAGTTCGTCCATATCCACCACAATTTGTCCTGTACATCCTTCTTGTGCAATTGAGGAAAGTTGCTTCAATTTGGCTCTAATACCATGTTGACATTTGGAATATTTTCCAAATACATCTTGAAACATATATTCACCACATTCATATGCATAAAAAAAGGAAGAAGAGTAAAATAGAGGAGCATATAGACAAAAAATAAGGACAGAGATAAGCGACAAGAAGGAATAAGGGGTGGATGCTCGTAGGCACCCCCACAATATATTTTCCATGTCACATTATGTTACAAATGATTTTTCATAGAGGGGTATTTATAGTGATACCAAAACTCCAATGAGAGGTTAACCTTAGGCCGATAATAAATTAACCTTGAAATTAACCTCATAATAAAACAATAATAAATTACCCTTTAAGCAAGGTTATCCATAAAGGTGGATTAAACAATACCACTAAGGGTTAATACATGAGAGTGCCCTTAGGCTTACATGAAGATGCTCGTAGTCTTAAAATAAATGTCATAGGCATACATAGAAGAATGCTCGTAGGCTTACATAGAAAAATGCTCGAAGGCTTACATGAAGATACTCGTAGACTTACATCAAGATACCTGAAGGCTTACATAGCACTTGCCCATAGGCTTACATCAAGAGCACCCATAGATACTTCACCCTTGTTGACCTCGACCTAATAAGGTCAAAATATTTCAACAATATTAAACATCATGATGGGTAGATTCTCATCATTATGTTATATGTTAATGATTTCCTCATCATTGCAAGCTTGAATTCTACAATGTGGAAGATGAAACTATAACTTCAAGACTCCTTTGAGATGATAGACTTGGGCTTTCTCCATTAAATGTCAAATTGAGCAATCCTTTTCCAGGATCCCTTTGTCATAGTCTCAATATGTTTTGGTTCCTCTACAACATTATTAGATCAAGGATTGTAATCCAAATTGCATCCATTTTGTATTTCTATTGAATTTTTAGGCTAACTACCCCACTCTGCTTATCAATTTATTATCAATCAATTTTTGGTAGAGGGTCTTCCTTACCTCACTCATACTTGACTAAACATTGCATTTGTTATTTAATTACTTTTCAAGAAACATGTAAACACCTCATGTATCACTAGGATGATGTGTGTCATCAATAGCATCATTTAATCTTGTAATTTGTCAATTCTGGGATGGTGTCTAAGGTTGTCTACGATATAAGGTTAGGGCAGCGTACAATTCAAACATTCATATTACGAGCATTTATTGGGTGAAACAGATGTTGGTTTAGCCTTTTGTGTCACCCTAAACCTAATCTGCAGAATAGAAACTTGCAAGAATTGAAAACTAATTCTAAGTTGCAGAAATTGAAATCTAAATACAATTGCAAGAATTGAAATTGCTAAATTGAAATGTTGTTGAATTGAAATCCTAAATTACACTTGCAGAATTGAAACCTAGTTTACTCTTGTAGAATTGAAACCTAGTTTACTCTTGCAGAATTGAAATGATGCTTGGAAATAACACTTATGCTAAAAATACCTATCAGTGTCCTACTACAGAAGGTCGTCAAGCTTATGCTATAGTGACTGACAGTGAAAATGAAAGCTATTGACAAACTAATAAAGTTGTTGTAACATGAAAAACAAGGGAATATGGAAAATAAGGGAAATAGGGAAAATAGTGGAAACACAAGTCTAAACTAATTTTTCAGCTAACACACACATTGGCTGCACAAAAACACAATTTAAAACATGAAGAACATCGTACTAATTAAAAACAAGAAATGGAAATTAACAAGCATCCTGCTAAATCTGCTACAGCAAAGTTGTAGAAAAACCTGTCATAAAAGTCCTCCTTCTAGGCTTGAAAGTGGGCCCAAGCTTCCTGATCCAGAAGAAGGTGAAGAAACACTAACTATTTAAAATACTCACTTAAAACTGTTAAAATAAACACAAAATACTGCACTTTATTTCTGTCAAAACATGTTGAACTGTTATAGGAAAAATGTTGCACTATGTCCTATTTGTTGCTACTAACTACTCTCCTACCAACTACTAGCTCAACCAATGAGGGAACTGTTATTTATAATACTCTATTACATGTATCTCGTGCTCAGATTAGCTATGTTGCTATTTATAAGTGATTTACCAATAGTTTTAAAACTGAATTAGTCCAAATTAAGACAATTTGTGTTGCAACAATGTTCATTGGACTTTGAAATACGTCTCTAGTGGTGGGAGTGCATTGGAGGAGGTTAAAAATGTTCTTGTACACCTGTATCCACCTTGAAATATCATTTCCCTACCATTTTGGGTGCTCAAACATCCGTTTGACTAAAACTGACTACTTTTCCCCCTTATTTCAGAGCATCTTCGGAATATCAGCAACAGAAATAGACTTTATGCTCAACTGTAACAAAAACGGGTAATAAGATGGTTTTAAGTGGATAATACATCTCTCCTATCCCTTAGCAATCGTTTCCAACTATTGTCCCCCATTTTTATTGACAAATTCTATGACTTCCTTAATAATTGCACAATTTTGGTTTTTGTATGCATTTTCCAGTTGTTCCTACTTTTCAGCCTTTTTGACTTGTTGCTCTCATTTGTACTGAGTGGAAATGCTTTCAAGTCGAGCAGGAGTTTCCAAGCTTTTTCCTCCTCTTTAGTTGACAAATTCTAAGTCATCAATAAAGTGACAGCTTGTTGGTTTTTGTATGGTTGTTTTTTTGCAGTTGACAGTTTTGTTGCATAGTCATAGAAACTTGGTGCAAAATTACATTTCAAATCCTTTGGAAGGCAAAAAAAGCATTCAAATATTATTGTGAGGTTATAAACAACAACACACAACATGTGGCTTTTGAATGCACATTTTATTTGCTAATTAATCAAACTGAAATAGTGTAAAAAATATTGCACAGCTGTCCCTATTTTGTGATGCCCTGTTGTTGTCCATTTAGACTATGTGGGAATGCTTCTAAATAGGTTATATGTCTTCTTTAGTCCCTCTAAATACATTCCATCCATTTTATCATGTTTTGCTTGACAACTTCAAGGTGCTTCTTCAATGTGACAGCTAGCTGATTTTTGTATGCTGCACAAAACTTGTCACTGCCATGTTTTGCAGCAGAGAGTACTTTAATGTCAAATCTCTTGACAACTTTAGTTTTGAAATGGGATGACACTTCAAACATGTTGGAGTTAGCCAAATATCTGAACATGTTTCTCTGCTTTATTTTTCTATGTTATTTTCACCAACAAAATCATGTCAAAAACAGTCACAAAATGCTAAAAATAGTCAAAATAGGGGTATAGTGTTCCTAACATAAAATCATGCAAAAACTTAACAAATAATATATTCTAATAAACTATTTGGCAATTAAATTTGTCATGTTTGGTAATATGACAGTTTTTATATTTCAAACATAGTGTAACAATGAGGGATTTCTAGGCCTCATCATCCCCCTAGCTTGAACTGATACATGCCCTCATGCATCCTAGTAGGTCATAGTAATATGTAAATTTTATCTTTTTAAACATACTTTGCCACCTGAGAAATTTTTGCAATTTTTAACAAATGATAAAGATGCTACATTTTTTGAAATTGTTGCAATTTTTTGAAAATGGTTCAAAATGTTGAAAAATCTGAAAGTACTGCAATTTTTGAAAATGTGATGTTGAAAACATAAAATTGTTGTACTTTTTTTTAAATTGTTGAACAAGTCACATTACCTTCCACCTGAGAAATTTCTCCTTACTGCACTACACCAAGCATTTTCCAATTAAACACATGTTCTCCTTACTGCACTATGAGGTTGAGGGGCAGCATCCCTCGCGTGCTCCCTCGAGGGGTTCGGGATGGAGCCCTGATATCTCAAAGACAAAACCAACTGCTTTCTTGATGGACAAAGGGGTGGGAGTCCCCTTGCAGGGTCAAGGGACAACGCCCCTTACGGAGTCGAGGGGCAGCATCCCTCACGTGCTCCCTCGAGGGGTTCAGGACGGAGCCCTAAAACCTCAACGACAAAACCATTGAAAGCCTCACATTTGTAAGCTTTCACTCAACTCATTGAAATTGCTTCCTCTTAGCTCTAATTCACTGCTTTCTTGATCCAATTGACTGCTTATCATCCTCTGACAGACCTCTCCCTTGTCGGATTGTGCTTCTGATGGCAACTACTCTAACTGCTCTACCTTAGATGGATTGATAAGTCTGACAGGTACCATGTCTAGACATTTAGAACAACGGGTTAGACGATTCAAATGAATAGACGTCTCGAATAGATTGCACACAGGCAGAGGTCTGAGACGGGTAAGGATAGACATCGCAAATAGATGGTCTAGACATCTAGAAAGGTTGCTAGACGTCTAGGAAAAGTGGTCAGACGGACGACCAAACAGATGGCCAGATGTCGGGGTCAAACGGCTAGATGTCTGGCCTGACGGATTGGTAGACGTTTGGGATGGACGGCTAGATGTCTGGGCTGGATGGCCAGATGTCTTGATTGATGGACGACCAGACGTCTAGGCTAGAAGGATAGACGTCTGGGCTGGAAGACCAGATTTTTGGGCTGGATGACCAGACATCTGGACTGATGGATGACCAGACGTCTGGACTAATGGATGGCCAGACGTCTGGGCTAGATGGCTAGACGTATGGGCTGACGAACTGCCAGACGTTTGGGCTGGATGACCAGACATATAGACTGACGGATTGCCAGATGAGTGGTTTTCCAGACCTCTAACTCCTTCAAACGGGTAGATTTCATATGTGTAGCCTATAGACGGGTAGCCTCTAGACGGGTAGCCTCCAGAGGGGTTCTCTTCAGACGACTCCTCCTCTAATAGATGCACTTCAGAATTTTCTACCTCAAACGGTTCTCTCTGAGACATCTATACCTCAGACGTCTCCACATCAGATGACTCTTGCTCTGACGTCTCCACATCATACGACTCTTGCTCAGACGTCTCCACCTCAGACGTCTCCTCTGTCGCCATATGACTACATTCTCTAGTTTTTTGAGTCTCCTTCATCGGGGAGGTTTTTGCATCTCTTTCCTAAGTCAAGGCATAATCCAAAGCCTCTTGGTATGATCTTGGAGGGAATACCTTCATATTCCTTTCATACATGGGGAGAAGTCCATATTGAACCACGTAATATTTGATTCCTACTCACCATTCAATTGTAATAACAAACAGGCTCCTCTCCTTGAATGTTATAATTTTTGTCACTATCATATGATCAAAATTCTTCCACAAATGCATCACGCAACTCTTCACATGTTTGGAACTTAGCTTGCAGTAAGTATATGTCCCAGTCCATTGCAGATTTTCGAAATGTTGCAGTAAACCACCTCCTCCAATCTTCTTCATTGTTTTGCCCAATCCCTTTTCACTCCATACAACAAATTTTCCAATGCCTAATCGGGTCTTCCTTCCCTTCTCCTGTGAAAAGTGGTAAATTCTCCAATGCTTGGGTGTCTATGTTATCCATTGGTGGGGTTTATGCTATGCTACTCATCTAGTTTTTTTAGTCTTAGGTATTGTTGGAGCATAAGGCGATTAGATATTATTGAATAAAGTAGGGAACATATATACAAGAATGATAGGCTATAATTAGCCTAAAGAATCGCTAACTAATAGCTAAGCAATAACCTACTAACAATAATATGCTAACAAATAATATACACTAACAATAGTTGTTAGCGAAACTACTAACTTAGGATAGAAACTAACCTAGGGTAGGAAATACTAACCAAATAGGGTAATAATATAGTTACCATAGGATAGTAACTCTAACATCCCCCCTTATTACATTATTTGGGTAATTGAATAACTACTAGCTATGCTAACATCCCCCCATACAACAATATTTGGGTAAAGTATATAACTGCCCCAATACGGTGAAGAAGAAGAAGAGAAATGAAAGAATGGTGGCTCGTGCTTTGTCTTCGGCTCTGGCTCTGGCTCATGGCTCTGGCTCTGGCTCTAAGCATACCTCTGGATCTGTACCACTGGGTCTATCTCGGGATCTGCCTGTGAAACTACCTCTGGATCATTGCCTTTGGATCTGCCTGTAGATCTACCTCTGGAACTTTGTCACTGGGTCTGTCTTTAGGTCTGTCTCTGGGTCATTATCTTTGGGACTACCACTAGGTCTGTCACTGGATTTGCCTCGGGGTCTACCATAGGTTTTACCTTTTCGGTAGAAGCCATACAACATTTCTTTCATCATGGTCCATTGTGTGAGATCTGTCCATCCACAATCAATATGAACCTTGTTGGCCATTTTCACTTTGTACCAACATTTTGAAGAAAAATGATTCGTACATCCACATGAATCACAAGGATGTAATCTCCAACACTTAGCTGCAACATGTCCTGTCTTTCCATAGTGACTGCAACAATGCTTTTTAGGAGATGTAGGAGATTTAGGTGTGTTTTTCACCATTGAATCCCATTTTCTTCATCATTTTGGAACCAAATCCTTTGGTGTGTTTTTCAAAACACCCAATTTCAACATCTTCATCAATGCTTTTAACAATATTGCATTTGTCATTATTGATGAGATTATGGAGCTCTTTTTGAGAAGGTTCAGTTTTTAAGTCACTAGTGTCATAAGCAAAATCTGCTACTGAAATGAGATCACCTGTGCTACAACTGATATCTACCATAGAAGGTATGAGGTCGCTTGTATCAAAACAAGCATTGGCCATCATGGGCTCAAGGTCACATGTATCACAACAAGCATTCGCCACCATGGGCTGAAGATCACTTGTGTCACTACAAGCATCGACCATTAGGGGTTTGACCTCTGATTCCTCACTAATGTCCCTTTTCTGTTGTGCTTTGTCAAGAGCATAAAATGACATGAATATGCCCATTATAGCACCAATAGGGATTAGAACACCATTTTTCTGCATGTCTCTACAAGACGCAGAATCATTGATTATGGCATTTACACCACTCCTTAGTGTATGAAATGTGCCATCTTCATAATAATCTATCCCTTCCAGGTGTGGGGAAAAATATGGGCCTTTAACTAATTTAACAACATCATCAGTTGGTTTTGGGATAGTTTTCTTCTTTGATCTACCCATTCTTTTAAGGTGTCGGTCACAGCCAAAAATGCACCTTTTACAATGAATTTTGCAAAAGTAAATTTGACTAAGGTGTCGGTCACTGCCGAAAATGCACCCTTATAAGTCTTCCCCCTTTGGTTTTGCAAAATTATATCTCCCCTATACGGGGTTCCAAGGGGCAGCGCCCCTGGCATACCTCCAGAATTTTCTAGAAGCGCAAAATGGGCGCTCCAAAAGGCCTTTTTTACTAGTTTGTAAAAAAATTACAATATTTGCCTCTTAGGCAGATTAGCACAAAATATCACCAAAAAAAATCCCCCTTGTGTGAAGTACTTCAAACAAACAAGTTGCTATTTATGAAGCCTAAAAAAACAGGGTTTGAGGTTTGATGATTTTATGCCTCTGGTTGTTTGCCTTTATAAGGTGTGAGGCAAAAAAAAATTCCTCCTCTTGGAGAATTTTTTTTTTATTTTGTGCCCTTTGCAGAAGATTAAAGTGTAATTAAAAATATTTTAATTAATAATAAAAACTTAAATAAATGTTTTAAAAAAATAAAACATTTTTTTAAAATTTAAATTATTAAAAAAAATAAAAAAATTTAATTACCTTTGCGGCCTGTGTAAAAAGAGGGCGCTTGGCCCCGACGGGAGTCGAACTCCCAACCTCCCATCGGGCAACGCCTTGCCGCTGGCCCACTCGTCGGTCGGCCTACAAGGCCCGACGTGAAGGGAAGGGAAGAAATTCCCTTTCCCTTCGTTCCTCGTGCGGGCGTGAGAAAAAAAATTGTGGGATTAATCCCACATTGCCCGCGTGGAGGAAATTTTGGGCTTTAAAAGGGCTGTCAAGCCCTTCAACAATCGACTGCCCTGCGGGCAGTCAGTCCCCGCTAACCTTTTGGTCGCCGTCGCGTGGCACGGTCGGTCTGGTCGGGTGGCGCGTGGCAGTCCGCCACATGTCACCCACGTGTCAGGTCAAGTGACACATGGCTAGTCCGCCATGTGTCGCGTTTATCGATCCTGTCGTCATCCAGTGGCAGTCCACCACGTGTCCGGTCTCATCTAGGTGTCCTGTCGTCGCTTGCCACGTGTCTTGTCCAATCGACGTCTGGTTCAATGGCAGTGCCATGTCCGCACCTCGAGATCTGTGCCCGAGGTCGCGTCTGGCCGCCACGTGTCACGATCTGAGTCAGGTCCTCGAGATCTGTGCCCGAGAGTTTGACGTCAGGTTTTGTTAGATCCGACGTAGGGCGTGCCTGCCCTCGCTGACCGGTCCAAGCCGCTGGGAAGACTGGTCAGGGTTTGTCAGATCCGACGTAGGGCGCTCCTGCCCTCGCAGATCCCGATCGTCGGGTCTGAGTCGTTGCCAATTGTCGGCCTCTTAGGTCTGACAGCAGAATGTTGTCGGACCTACGGGCCTTCTCCCCGCTTGGTTACGTGGGCCTGCAGGCCCTCTCCTAGGCTACCTTATGGTGTGAGATGTCGAGCCTATGGGCTACGTCAGGAGATCTCACTCCTCGAGATCTGTGCACCTATGGGCCTCCTCGGGTAGCGAGCCAATCAGTCTGTGAGCCGCCTCAAACCGCCCAGGTCCTGCTCTGATACCATGTTGGAGCATAAGGCGCTTAGATATTATTGAATAAAATAGGGAACATATATACAAGAATGATAGGCTATAGTTAGCCTAAAGAATCGCTAACTAATAGCTAAGCAATAACCTACTAACAATAATATGCTAACAAATAATATACGCTAATAATAGTTGTTAGCGAAACTACTAACTTAGGATAGAAACTAACCTAGGGTAGGAAATACTAACCAAATAGGGTAATAATATAGTTACCATAGGATAGTAACTCTAACAGGTATCTTATTTTCACCAAACAATCGTCTCTCAAATTCATGTGTATCCTTACTTCACAATTTTCTTCGCTGGTATGTTGATTGTGGCCTTGGTCTTCCTTCCCGAGCCCTCGCATGTTGTTGCTCTAGTGCTCGACTCTTGTCCCCTGCACTCCTCTGCAACCTTCTTGTCGTGTGTTCAGGTATTACCATCCACTCAACATCTCAATGTCTTCCTTACATCAATGTTTTCCTCGACTCTTAGTGATCCTTGTACCTGCTCTGTCGTTCCTCTCAACAATACATCGTTCCACTGTAGGCATCTTAGCCGACAAGCGTCAGGCTGTAGACGTCAGGCCTGCAGACGTCAGGTTCGCAGAATTCAGACCTACAGACGTCAAGTTTACAGACGTCAATCCTGAGACGTCAAGTTTGCAAACGTCAAGCCTGAGACGTTAGGCCTGCAGACGTCAAGCCTCAATACGTCCAATTTACAGACTTCTACAATAGATTTTTCCCTCTGATTGACGTGAACGTCTTTTAATTTGCAACCACAAAAAAAATTCGGTACGTCTTCTCTTCCGTCTTCGCACTGGGTTGATATTCGTTTGCCCGTCTTCCCAAGGGTTTCACTTCTTCAACCCTATGTCACCAATTTAGACCCAATTTCGTAATAACAACGATGCTAGAATGTAGAAAGGGATTTTACATATTTCCAACAGTTCCATTTCCACGTAATAAATTACAGATCTGCAAGCATTGTAGTATAGCAATAATAATGCACAGAAAACCTGCAACAACATTAATAACAACAGCAATGACAAAAATACAACAATGGTAGATATAGTAAGTACAACAATTATAGTTTATATTAATAATGGCATGAGTGATACAACATTACAGTTTCAGCATTACAATACAACCTGCAAATCCTAGGCTTACTATCCTCCATGGTTGCATACAACAATGGGTTGCATCAATCACCCTGTACTGCTCTCCTTACTGCCTACACATCTCCTATGGTGAACGAACGTGCATCAACCCTTCAATCCATGATCATCTATCCAGGAACAACTTGAATGAATAAGGGGGGTTTATTTATACACCCACCAAGTAGTTATGTTCTCCAACTACCTTGCAACTACCGTCAAATTACATTTCATGTGCATTTGATTTGCATTACATTTCATTTGCACTACAGGACAAAATAGCTTATTTAGCCGACATAAATGACTTAATATGACTTTACATGACTTTATTTTTTACGTACAATATTAAATTGCACTTTACAACATTAAAACATATGCAAGTGTCTTTCATCAAACACTTTGCGTGTATTTACAATATAACACATAATATCAAAATTGGTTCAACAAATAAGGATATCTCAATGTGCCTGTCTACAACCTTGCTTAACATTTGGATTAATCATGGACCCTTGTTGACCATTTAAAGATTGAGAACTTCATACATCAAGACGTCCTGCATCAATCAAATTTTGAACCACATGCTTCAAATTTTTACAAGAATTTGTCCAATGTCTTTCTACTCTGTGATATGCACAATGTTGACCTGCCTTGTACCAGTTAGCTGTAGTATTTGGTAGCCTTATGGGAGACAAATGAATCATATTAGCTTCCAAAATTTGTTGTAGAACTACTTCCATGGGTATTCCCAGTCTTGTGAAATTTCTCAGTGGAGGTTTTGAAGTATTATCTTTTGTAGAGTGTTAGCAATTCTATTAACAAGCCTACTATCTGTTACACCGTCACCTACCACATGCTTATTCTCATACTATGACTTAGTAGATTTTTCTTCTTTTACTTTGAGTTGTCCTCTTTTGATAAGAGTTTGTTCCACTTTCTTTTCTAACTCAACTGCCTCTTCAAAGAATGTGATAGTAGTTGTTTCTAGTGCATAGGATAACTATTTTTGCAAATTCCCAATAAATATCTCAAACATGTCTCGAGGAGGTAAAGTATATCTTAAGCATCCAATTAGACTTCTCCAATGAGATAAAAATTCTAAAAAACTCTCTTCTTTACCTTGATTTAAATCATAGACATCTTTCATGGTCACATTCTTCTCAACATAAACACTAAACTGTTGAACAAATAATTTTGTTGTTTCTTCAAAATTCCTCACGGAATAATTCAGTAACCAATAGTAACACTCCAATGCCATGCCAACAAGGCTTTTAGGAAATGTTTTTACTAACATGTCATCATATATGAGATCATGGCATGTTGTTCTAAATATTCTAAAATGCTCTATTGGATGTTCTATTCCCCTATAAATGGGTAAAACTGGGATAGAAAAGTGCTTGGGATAAGGTCTAGCAGCCACAATAGGACCCAATGGTTGGTTGCACATATCTTTATAACTATAAGTGAAATCGAAAGGCTGAATCATCTCCGCTTTTGAAACTAATTGTATTACCATGTTTGTCAAGTTTTGCACCTCTGGATCATTTCTAAGCCAATACCCCCAGATTTCCTAAGGGAGATTGTTGAAGGGATACTTGGCCCAAGTTGGAAGTATTGATATTACTGTGATATGTAGCATCTTGTTGGGGAGGATAAATAATTGGTGGAACAAAAGCAAGAGTGTTGAGATTAGCATATTGAGGAGGAAATTGAATACAATTTTGAGTGACACTACTAGTTGGAGGATCTTGTGGATTTCCTCTAACATTGGTAATTATAGTAGTGGCATAAGTTGTATGATGGACAGGATTACCATGATTCAAAGATTAATTCAAGGAGTTATTATGAACATCTCGAGGAGGGACAATTTGATGTTGAGATGTTCTAACGTTCTCGAGTAGGGCTTCCTATTCTAGAGCCATATCCAAGGCATGCGTGTGATACTTGTAAAATCTCCACATATGTTTAAAGGATTTAAAGATAATGTTCCAATTGGGTCCCCTAACAACATCAAGACTATTATCAATCTCTTCATTTTCCTCTAAATTAAGATTTTCTCTATCAATCTGATCATTTTCTTAGAAAATCTCATCAAGCCTTAAACGCGTTTGCCCAATCTCAAGGTTGGAAGCCATTAGGAAAGGAAAGAAGGCCAGAGTGGAAAGGAAGAAGACCAAAGAAAACAAACAAAATATTTTAAGACAATTGTCTAATGTTTTATGTTCTAAACAAACAGAAATAGTGATCTTGTTTAGAGTTTTCTAAAGGAAATGAGGTGTTCACGTCGGGTTTATCAAAAAATGTAGAGGGGGAAAACTACCCTAACGCGTACGATTCTCAGCTGGATCCGCATAGAAGTGGAGGTGGCTACGGGGGTATGTTGTTCTCTATGCCTCGATGTAAAAGAGGGGGGAAGGGTTCACCAAGAACGATTTAAGGACAACCTCCAAGTCCAGGGTGGAATATTTCAATGTGTTCAGTTCAAGACAATCACTACTAAGTTGTGAAAGATAAAGGACAATGCAGAAATACATAATACAAGAAAACAAGAGCTAACAATAGAATGATTCTTTGTTTGAATGACTTCTAACCTAGGATTGCAAAATGAAATCCTTTTGAGCAAGGGTTCAAGAGAAGATGCACAAACAATGTTAAACCTAAGTGCACACTATATGTTGTTTATTTTCAAATGCCTAGAAATCAATTAAATATCTTTATTTTTATATCAGATCTAGGGTTTTAACAAAAATAACAAACACTAAAAAAAAAACCTAAATATTAACTAATGCACTTATCTTATCCGATGATTGATCCAAGCTTTTATCTTTTATCCAACAATATCCAATGATCTATATTCCTGCAAAATAACTTAGCAAACACTTGAAAAATATGATTAGCGTTAAGGGGCCTGCTTAGGCCGTTGTATAGCAATGCTTGGAGGTGCAACAGTCAGCTCCCTAGGTTATTTTAGTTGACCTTTGAAAACAAGCGAAATTTGACCTTTGGAATATGAATATGCACAATGAAATGTAAAAAAACATATGGATAAAATAAACCACAAAATGCACTTATATGGTCTAAATGCAATATATAACACAGATCTAGGGTTTGGGGGTAGAATATTACCCCCACATGGGGTCATTGGAAATCGTGCCCTACACAGAGTGACCACGATTTCGTAAATCAACGAAATCGTACCCCAAAATGACCGGGCAGGATTTCGTAGAAGCGAAGAGAAAAACTCAAAAATTATGAATTAATAGATGCGTGATAAAAACTAATTAAAATGCAGATGCAGATAAGAGAAAACACTTGGTAGATAGAGAAAAAGCAGGAAAAAGGGTTAAGACCTCCAAATAGTCGATCTCTTCTTAGGGCTTCAACACTTGTCCACCAAGATCCGTGATACACAATCCAATGCAGCAGAGAACAGAGCTTCAACAAACAATATTTCACACTTGCGAGTTTGCTTGCTTTTAGAAGAGAAAATAGATCACTTAGAGAGCATTTCAATATCGTTTGAAGAGAGAACTTGCATAGAATCACTGGGAAACTTCATTCTGGCTTTGGGAAAAAAAAGACTTCAAACCTTCCTTTTATAGCATATTTGAAAGAAGAATGACGGGAAAACTGAGACAAGCCGACGTAAAATAACAACTTTAAAAATTAGGGTTTCCTTAAGATAAAACCTTACAAATTTGAAATCTCACCTCGTAAGGGTCGACCGCTATTTCACAATAGCTAGAAAACCTTAGGAATGTGAAATTGCGCCCCTCAAAAGTGGACCTCAATTTTGCAACAGCAAGACCCTTGTGCAGTTTTAATGCACTTTAGAGGACTAAATAGAGTCAAAATGGAATAAATCATATACCGTTGGAAAGATCTTTCCAAGACCGATCCAATGATATAAGATTCGAGGGGAAGGAAGAATATTTGGTAGGGAAAAAGCTAGCTCAAAGATGACCCTTATTTCCCAAGGAGAAACCAAGGGATCAAGGAAAAACGACTTACCTCAGTGGGTCAATTTTTTGTGTCTACATTTTGCCCCCTCTTTGATGCATTTATGGCCAAGTAAATGCATCAAAGAAATATGTAGAGTCCTACGTGCAAGAAAGAAACAAACACAGAAAGGGGTGGCCAGGTTTGGACAAAGGGCTGGCACAAAAAGGGGTATCACGACAGATACTCTAGAATTTTGCACACCAAGTGAGACATTACTATCGTTAATGCCTCTAAGGCTAGGATACCTCCTCAAGTTTCGAAAGGAATGCAAAATTCTTTAAGAAACTAAAAAAAAGCAAAGAAAGAAAGCAAAATGCAGAAACACAAGAAAACAACTTGGCAAGGATTACTGGGTACACCATGAATTTGATGCAGCTAGCATGAAATGTAGTCTATCGAATATAAAATGTAAGGATGAATAGAAGAATCAGTCATGAACAAGCAGGCATGGAATTATGACAAGAATAAATGCAAGCGAAACAGAATGACAGGTAACCATGCAAAATATGGCAAGCAACAATGCAATATGAGCAAGCAAATTGAATGCAATATGATCTAAGCTAAATGCAACATGTGATGTAAATCATGCATAATATCTCTTGAGATGTATTATATTCATTAGTTCTTTAAGTTCTTTACCATCCAAAGACGCCAAACGATAGGAACTTGAGTCAAACTTGGTCGTTATGACAAAAGGCCCTAACCAATTGGGCTGAAACTTAACTCGAAGATCAGCACGAGCATTAGTATTATTCTGGTTTTCCTTGAGGACAAGGCCCCTAACCTCAAAAGAATGATTGCAAATTTTCTCAGAGAAAGATCAGCGAAGCCTATCCTAATAGGCTCGCAAATGCTCTAAGGCATGAATGCACTTTTCATCTAGCAACTCCAATTGGTGCAAATGGTCTGCACGATACTCATTGCTAACTGAAGCATCTTGTAACAAGATGTGCAACGAGGGAACCTTGAGCTTGAAAGGAAACACTGCCTCAGACTCGTATACCAAGACATATGGCAAGGCATCTCTTAGAGTATGCACGCTAGTACGATAGGCCCACAAGGCGGGATAAAGTTGGATATGCCAATCACGACCGGTCTTACTAACCAAATTTTTCAAGACCCTAATCAAGGACTTGTTGGATGCTTCGGCTTGTCCATTACTTTGAGGGTAATAAGGAGTTGACCACCTGTGCTAAATATTGTATTTAGCACAAATATTACAGACATCCTTAATCTTGAAAGGAGTGTCGTTGTCAAAGATAATCACCGAAGGAATCCCAAACCTACAAAGAATCTAGTTGAAAATAACTAAGAAACATGGGTTCCAGTCACTGTAGCTAGGGGTATGGCTTCGACCCATTTAGTGAAGTACTATGTTGTTGTAATGATAAACCTATGACCATTAGGCGAAACTGGGTTAACCTTCCCTATAATGTCCAATCTCCACATGGAGAATGACCAAGGGGAAAAAATAACTTGATCTTGAGAGCATGAACAAGATGGTCATGGCGTTGACACTTGTTGCAACATTGCACATAGTCACATGTATCTTTCTCCATGGAAGGCCAATAGTACCCCATTCGAAGGAGCTTTTTAGCAATAGCATTGCCACTGAAATGACCTCCACATGAACCTTTGTGACCCTCACTAATAGCAAGTTAGGCTTCATCGAAGTCAAGACATTGCAAGAGGATGCCTTCAAAAGAATTTCGATACAAATTATTATCAATTATGACGAATCGACATGCTCTTTTCCATAAAATATTATGTTGATTGCGATCTAAACCATCAAGTATCGAACCATCCTTAAGAAAATTAAAGATATCGGTATACCATGGATCAGATGGGGAATCTCCGATGGTCAAACAATCTAACGAAATAAGACAAGAACCAAGTGATGTAGGCTCCCGGGGTTATCTAATGTTAATCGATGCTTGATCATCTTCCAACTCTAAAGGCAACATGGATGCAACTACGGCCATGGCATCCACATGGTGGTTTGAGGATCTAGGGATAGACTCTATAGTTACTCGATCAAACAAGGACAACAACTTGGTGAAAATCTCCTTGTAGGGCTTAAGTTTATCATCTCGATTTTAATTAACATTGTTGATCTGATTGACCACAATTTGAGAATCACCAAATACCGAGAGGACTTTAACCTACAAAGCTAAGGTTGCAATAATGCCAAGGATCAATACAATCACCTATGATTGGCCTTTCTAGATCTAAGCTATGAAAGATAAAGGATAATGCATAAATATAGAATGCAAGAAAACAAGAGCCAACCCTAGAATGATTCTTTGTTTGAATGATTTCTAACCTAGGGTTGCAAAATGAAATTCTTTTGAGCAAGGGTTCAAGAGGAGATGAAAAAATAATGTTAAAACCCTAGGTGCACACTATATGTTGTTTATTTTCAAATGCCTAGAAATCAATTTAATATCTTTCTTTTTTATATGAGATCTAAGGTTTTAACAGAAATAATAAACACTCAAAAAACAACCTAAAGATTAACTAGGGCACTTATATGATGATTGATCCAAACTTTTATCTTTTATCGAGTAATATCCAATGATCTCTATTCTTGCAAAATAACTTAGCAAACACTTGAAAAATATGATTATCATTAAGGGGCCTACTTACAACATTGTATAACAATGCTTGGAGGCACAACAATCAAGCCCCCTAGGTCCTTTTAGCTAACCTTTAAAAACGGAAGCGAAAGTTAGCCTTTGGAAGATGAACATGCACAATGAAATGTAACAGAACAGATTGATAAAACAAAGCACAAAATACACTAATATGGTCTAAATACAACAAATAACACAAAAAGAGGGTTTGGGGGTAGCAGGTTGCCCTCAAACGGGGTCAGTGCGAAATTGTGCTATGCACAAAGCGATTGCAATTTCGTAGACCGACAAAATCACACCCCAAAAAGACCGGATGTGATTTCGCAAAAGCGAAGAGAAAAGCTCAAAAATTGTGAATTAACAAATGCGTAATAAAAACTAATTAAAATGCAGATGCAGATAAGCGAAAACACTTTGCAAATAACAAAAATAAAAGCAGAAGGGTTAAGACCTCCAAATAGTCAATCTCTTCTTAGAGCTTCAACACTTATGCACCAAGATTTGTGACACATAATCCAATGCAGCAGAGAACATAGCTTCAAGAGACTATATTTCACACTTGCGAGTTAGTTTGCTTGCAGAAGAGAAAACATATCACTTAGAGAGAACTTCAAGATCATTTGAAGAAAGAACTTACGTAGAATCAATTGGAAATTTTGTTATGGCTTGTAGAAAAAGAAGAATTCAAACCCTCAGTTTATAGCATATTTAAAAGAAGAATGGGCGGAAAAATTAAGACAAGTCGACGTAAAATAACGTCAACTTTGAAAATTAGGGTTTCCTTAAGAGAAAACCATAAAAATGCAAAATCGTGCCCCGCAAGGTCCGATCGTGATTTCGCAACAACTAGAAAACCTTAGGAATGTGAAATCGCGCCCCTCAAAAGTAGCTCATGATTTCGCAATAGCAAGACCCCTCTATAGTCTTAATGCACTTTGGAGGACCAAACAGAGTCAGAAAGGAGTCAATTTTTTGTGTCTACATCAAGTTCTTCCATTACATATATTTTTGCATGGATTTTCTTCAATTCATGTTACAAAACAAATTTGTCATCAATTAGAAACTATTATCTTACAAATAGTTGAAGGACTAATGATAAAGTTGTAATACTAGATACATAAGTTTCTTATGTTTCAATAATTATTGCTCTTCACTTAAAGAGTGTCATGAATTATTTTTAGTATGCAAAACCCACTTAGATAGCTAATTTTGAATACATGAAATATTGAATGTTGGAGAATCATATTGCCTAATTGATTCAAGCTCCTTGGTCATCAACCCCTCCTAAGCCATCAATTGCCCTCCTCGAGGCCATAATGATAAAAGTATTGATTCATAGATTTACAATACGATCATGCATATATTTCAAAATGTTTACAGACTTTGGTGAGTCTAGTGCTATGGTCAACAACAATACAACACTTGCTTTCTTCAAAACATGTGCATAAATTATTTTCTACATCCTCATTTTAGTCCCACCATCTTTTTCCACTTACCCTCTAGCTTTTTCACAATAAAGGGAAGTGAGGCATTAATATTTGAATGTACTATATTCAAGCTCTTCATTTTAAGGATAAAATTTTGCTTACATGTGTGCCTCCTATAGATCAACTTATATATATCTTTGGCAAACCTATGTGAAGATCACCTTCATCATATTGCAAGATTGTCTTCGTGGAGAGATGCCATTAAGGAGGATATTCAATAATTTCACTTCTCAAGGGTCCTATTCAAATTAAGAAGGATGTGTAATCATTCACTTTTTCTATGGCCAATAGTGTGTATTGTGTGTAGTATTAGCCCATAGACCCATTTTCACCTTCTATGATAATAATTTATCATTTAGTGATCCAATAATGTTTCTTTGATGGTTATTGATAATCATGCTCATGTATCACACCCATTATAATGTGAATCAGTTTGATTCTTTTTTGTTGTTGGTAAATAATTTTGGTGTCTAAGGGAACCACATAATATCTTTTTGTGCTATATTTTTATAATAATGTGTCCACTTATTCTCTTCTTAAGTTTGGGTAAAGTACTGATTTCATTTGTGTATCTTTCTATATTATGAAATCTATTAGGCTACAAGAATACCCACACAAACATTTGCCATCAAACTAGCTCACACAACCATCTATCACAAAAGGTGGTAGACATTAATGGGATTGAAACAGTTCCCACTCATATTACATCATCACCACATAGTGGTATTACAACAAAGCTTGCATATTATCCATGTATCATTTGGCAAGATTTAAACCTAGGTCCCTTCTTTGAAATGTTGAGGAATCTATCTGGTTGAACAAATTCCACTTGATTTAATGAGTTTACACAGGTTTTTATGAGGGGTCCTGGTCCCCTCATATTGAGTGGGGTTTGAACCTTGGACCTCTCAAAGAGAGGCCAAAGGCCTTACCACTGCAATAAGATTGCAGCTTATTGACATTAAATTCTTTGCAATACAAGCTTATAGAATTTTAGATGTGGACCATTTGGAGTGGAAGATGAAACCTACTTTAATATGTTTTGAAATAGAATGAATAGAATAACATGCCCAAAATGTTTTGTTAACAAAGGACTACATCAAGAGAAGAAGGACACTAATTACCATGCTTTATATCTAAGGGACATTAGAGAATAGATCAAATCCTTAGTATGTTATAAATTGAGCTAACACCTCTTCACTATTTTTAAGTAGTATACTAGACTTAGGTAAAGGTTATGTCGATCTAAAGCTCTATAAAGGAGACTACATCATGCTTTGCTTATGTAGGAAGCCAAGTTATAAAGCATAGACAAAGATACTAATAAAAATGAGAATAAAAGTGCATTTTTAAATATCAAACTTAACAAATACACAAAATCAATTCTTGCATCATACGCAGAAGTCCAAGCACCACATATATATTGAAGAAAAAATATTAGCAAGACAAGATCATTATATGAAGAAAAGTGGAAGCAACAACAAAGATATAAAAGACAATTTACTCAATTCATGGACCTCCTATAATCATTGTTGAAATAGAGGTATTAGTTATTGTCTCTAACTTAGTACATCTTAGAGACCTCAAGTCCAACGTATAAAATAATTCAATAATAAAAACCTAATGAAATAAAATAACATTTAACATTAAAAAGAAATAATTTATCATTATTTCTCATCATGTTAATATTAAAGCCTTGGTTTATTAACAAAAATATTAACCTTATAACATATCATTATATAATTGGAAAAAATGCAAGATTATGGGAGGACTCATGGGAGCAACAACTACCAATAGATAATACTCACCCTCATCTAGTAGGCCTCAAATTGGATTTGCACAACCATGGATGGTATCAGATATTCCACTATATCAAACCTCCACATCTAGAAGGACCTAGAGCTAAGCAGTGGAAACCTAAGGAGGAATGGTCGAGTGAAGAGTGGGAAGCAAAGAAAAGCAAGCTACAATTTTTTTTGGAAAACATACAGTGTTTAAAAACGAATGAACCAGATAAGATAGCATGGGATCATGGAACTATGGGAAATTATTCTGTGAAGGAGGGCTATAAATTTATAACTTCTCCCAACCACCCAATACAACAACCTCCTTGGTCAAAGTTGTGGTAACCTAAGGGATGGATAAAGATAAATTGTTTCTCTTGGCAGATGGCCCAGAATAGTATCTTGACCCAAGACAATTTGTGCAAAAGAGGATTTATTAGGCCTAATAGGTGTATAATGTGCAGCCAATATGAGGAAACAGTTTCTCATCTCCTTTTTGAATGCACTTTTGCCCAAACAGTGTGGACGGAATGGTATATTACTTTTAACCAAGTGGAGATCCAAATTCCAACCATGGATACTTTTTGGGATTATTGAAAAGCCAATAAATTTGGAACAAAGAGGATACAAACTGTATGGGATTTGGGTTTAGGATTTATTTGCTGGCAAATCTGGCTAGAACGAAATGGAAGAACTTTTAAGGAGGAATTCAAACCGACAGAGAGCATATGGAGCACTATAGCAATAAAGGTGTTTGAAACTATTGATGCAAGAAATATGCAGGCCTCTCAAATACACACTGAAGTGGAAGAAATTTGGGAAAAACTGAGGATGGGGACAACTTAGGACAGGGATAGCACAAGAAGTACATAAAGATGAAGAAAAACAATTTGTACCAGAGGTGGATGAGAAGAATAACTGTGAGCTACTACATGTATCTATTTATGAGTTACATAGTGCAAAGAAGGACAAATTTGAAGCAAAAGAGAAGCCTAAGGGAGATTAAGGAGAGGCTAAGCAAGAATTGGGGAAAACCCCTTATGATCACCATGATCAGGAGGATTTGCAGAGACAAAAAGCAAAAGCTGATTTGTATCCTGGCATTGGCAAAGAGAGGTAGGTTACCAGGAAAATAATGTAATAAATGTTTTTTTTAATACAAATTTTTAACTTTTTCACTCAAAAAACATATCATTATATAATTCTTAACGTATTAACTTTATAATATGTTTTTAACATTATAAAATAAACTTAACTTATTTAATAGAAATCAATAGTACTAGTCATTTGTTTATGATACTACTTGAAAATACTAGATACCTTACCCATACCTTAATCATATAAATTAAAAAGTCGATAAATAATAATTGAAAGTTGGAATTGTTCTCCAAGGCAAAATTTATGCTTCTACAAGAGTACTTTCCATGAAAAGGATTTTGTTTGTTTTCTCCGTTAGGCATTCTCATCATATCTTAGTCTTTCTACCTCAATCTTGAACCTTGAGGAGTTCTACAATGCAACTAGAAAAATTGAATTACTGCATTTTGTAAGTAATGAATTTGAAATAGCCCTACACTAGGAACCAATATTTTTTTAAGAGTTGTTAGCCATCTAAAATTTGATCCAAATGTGTTAGACTTTAGATGGACTTTAGATGTTTTAGAAAACTCTCTAAATCCATTAAATAGAGAGGCACTTTATTCTTACCTAAGAAATTTCTAATGTAAGTTTGGTTAAAGGTTGTATGAGAATATTTTGATGGAGCTCTCACCATCTTATGTGACTTCTCATGTGAAGTAGTTAAAAAGGTTTAGACTAGAGTTTGCATTAGTTGGGAATTAGAGTGCAATTTTGGAGTGCTTATGCTATTGAAAGCTACATATTGTTGATTTTTTTTTTACCTTTATACTAATCTTTAAAATTTACATCTTCATGAGAACCTAACGATATTAGATGCTATTGTTACCTTGAAATAAAAAATAGAAATAAGATATGTAAAAGGTTGTATATATTTATAAAGCTTGGAAAATTTTGAGTATTAGTAACTTTTTTTAAGAAAAAATTTATAAAATTTTAATATTATTATATATATAAAAAATAAAATTTTCAAATTATTGAAGATTTTCAAGAAAAACATATTATTAAAAAGCTAGATTAAAGCTTCATTTTTTTGATGGATTGCAACAATTTTTATTGATGAATATTTTTAGATTAATTTGTTTAAAATAACCTATTAACAAATATTATCCATCTCTTAGTTTTTTTTCTGGTATTTTATTTTGTTTAAAAAATATATACATAGTTGGACAACATATAAACATAAACACTAAAGAAAATACATATAAAAAAGGACTTGTACTTTGATGCAATTTATAGCATATCTAAAGACCAAAATAACAAATAATAATTTAACAAATATTAAAAATCAAACAATAAGAATGTATTTTTTGGGGGGATAATTCAATTTAGAATGACAAAAATGTAAATTTGTGAATGGAAGTGTATTCAATATATATTACAATTGATAAGAGATTGTTAGGAGTTGATTAAATTTGAGCAAGAGTTTGGCCCTATAAATTTTTATGTTTTCAATTGAGTTTTTATCTAAATCTAAGTAGTTCTCAATTGTAGTTTCTATTGACTAAAATATAAACAAGCCGAAAGTGTCCTTCAACTCCTGCAAACGAATCACTTAAAGATGTTATTTTGAAAGGGAGAACATAAAAAATAACAAGAAAACCAAGTACAAATGAAGGACAAGGACATGTGAGGAAGGTCAATGATTTATACAATATTTTGATGTGAACAAGCAGTGAGCCTCACTAGGTGGCGTGGAAGGAAAGTCATGTTTGAAAGCTCTAATTGGAAGTTACTATGCCCTAGATGGAAGTATGGATGCCCAAGTTGGAGATAAGAGTAAGAGCGAATATAAGGCAAGTTAAATCCAAGAAGCAGATGTGAAACCATAAATTATTATCAAGGATGAGATGATCAAGCATGGTATAATGATTCTTAAAAGCAAAGGGTTAATATGTAAGTTCCATGGATACTAGTCAGGGTTTTCAAAGATTAATTTTTTTTAATAGGTTGAAAATGTGGGGGCATATCGAGGCCACCCTTCCCATGAATTAAACTTAGATCTTCGTCAGGAAATCCCAATACCTTTTGCCATTGTGGTGTCTCTGTCATGACTTCAATGATTAAAATTAGATCAAGTGGAAGTTGGGATTAAATTCAAATTAGTCTATGACTTTTCATCCAAAACGTTTTCTCTTCATCATCTCTTTCAACTCAAGAATCAATGATAAAATAATGGATGGTGGTCCATGGCTTAGGGAGAGATGCACTTTATTTTAGATCATGGAGTGAGAATTTATTTTATTAAGCTTTCAATCTAGATAACAACCTATCAGGAAGGATGTTTTGAAGAATATTGAAAATACACTTGGGGGTTCATCCACAAGGGGCCCACTTCTAAGAAGCAAAAGAATACTATATATACCTGAATATGTTTTGTTATGGATATTTTAAAACCTTTGCCACAATCCATTAAGATTAAATCTGAATCAAGAAAATGGGATCAACAAGTGGATTATGAAAACATTCCATTTCGATGCCACAATTGTAGAGACAAGACACATGGAAAGTGATTGCAAAGTGAAATCGTTGAATAAAGAGATAAAAAAATTGGTCGAGACAAACTTCAAGGTGGACTAAGGAAATCATACTATAGTACAAGTTGGATTAGATCAAGGTTATTCCATTCTAAAACAAGAGACAAAGAAAGCCTATATGCAACATCAGATGGAAAAGGTCACCTAAGTTCACTTTGATCAACCATTAGAAGAAATAAAAAAGGATACAAGGTATGACAAAGTACAATATGCAAGTTCAAATTCAAAAGGAATTAAAGGCACAAAGGAAGGTGGAGAGGAAGTTTACTCCAAGTTAATCGTCTTCATTTTCCTCAAGTAGTATAAAATCCTCTCTTGGCAATAAAAATG
Source organism: Wollemia nobilis (assembly GCA_028583015.1). NCBI lineage: Eukaryota > Viridiplantae > Streptophyta > Pinopsida > Araucariales > Araucariaceae > Wollemia > Wollemia nobilis. Next base: position 5,808,725 of record JAQPPZ010001870.1, read on the forward strand.
AAAGTAGTGTAAAGGTTTTGCCTTGCACGTTAGGGTATCAAGAACAACATAGAAAGAAATCAGGAAATCCATAGCAAGTTAGGGTTTTTAGGATAATATAAGAATGTAATTTTCATTAAGGAGCAACCATGCACTTTACAGTTTCCAAGAATACATATAGAAGAAAGTGCTTGTGAGGTTATTCCTTACACTTTAGATGCTTCAGAGCAAGACAAACATATAAATGATAAGTCTCATTGTGGTAAGATGAAGAGATTAATGAAGATGAAAGTGTTGGTGGCAATATAAAGGAGAGGAAGACCCATGAAGCAAAAACAAACAAAAAAGGAAACATAAAGGGATATTGATATGGCAAAACAAAAGGAAATATTGCTAGTGTTAACAAGAAGTGGAGCAAATCCCTCAATTAAAAATAAAAAGTGATGATGAAAATGATATCTCAGAATATTAGGGGCATGAATAAGATCCATTTAATAAGAGGTATTAGGGAATTGACAAATTGTTATAGCTAGCATATTTATAGATATACAAACCAGGTAGTAGATAATTTTAACCATTTACAATGTTGATTTTCATCTTGGAAATGAGAGCAATGTAATTATTTTTTAATGGGAGTGGTCCCCAATAGAAGCCACACATAGCTTATTAATGTATATATAGAAAAAAAGGACTAAGACAGAGATAAGGCAGATTTAAAATCCCATTAGGAGAACAACATGCATGCATTCAACGGAAGGGATTTCTATTCTAAAGCTAAAGAGGCAAAAGGTTGAAGAGAATATTGAGAGGATCATGAGAAAGGCACTAATATGCAGGTTCTTATGGGTACAACTATCTATTAAGGATTGTATGACTAAAATTTGTGCATATGTTGGATCAAAGAGGCTTTATGAGCTCAAGGTTTGACTTAGAGGTTACTTCATAGTTATTTTCACTAGTGAAGAAGATTGCTATATAAAATATATTAGAGGCCCTTATCTTTTTGGAATGTGGGTCTCTTTATGAAGATTTAGAAAATAGCCTTTAAGCCCTTGGAGGAGTTATCATCAATGAATTTGATTTGGTTATGGCTATGAACTATCATGGTCAAAATACATCTTTGTAGCTATTAGAAATTTTATAGGGAGTTATATTTACATGGATAAAATCACACATGCCAAAATAATGGATAACTTTGCTCAAATCTATCTAAATTTGAAACTAGATAAATCACACCTAAATGCAACTTCTTTTAGTGTGGAAGGTATATCATTGGTCCAACAAGTGATTTGCATAGTATACCTTACATATGTAGGTTTTGTCATGACGATGGGCAGCTTTCCATAATTGCCTTGAAGTGCCTAGGGCTTCCACAAAGAAAGATACATTACAAAATGAGACAAGATCAAGATTTTCAAAAACCCACGAGGATGAACATAGTAAGATCTAATGGGAAGAATGAGCTATAAGGATTGACAAAAGAGAACAAATTTAAGAAGCTAGTGTTGAAAGTTATCATTTGTCTTATTGGCCAAGGTCAACATTGTATGATGTAGTTTTGTGTAATCCTATGATTAAATATAGCCTATGGGCCCACAATTAATCTTTTCATGATTAAACCCTAACTTTTAATTAATCTAAATCCTTATGTCATATCGGCTTAGGTTAATATGACTATGTAATTATTATTGTTAGGGTTTAGGTATTGGTATAAATACCCCCAACCACCCAAACCATGGCAATATAGTGTTGTCATTCTTATCTACATATAATATAGTGATTGGTGCTCAAGGGCACCCCTTAATTCGTGTCTATTGCCCTCTCTTTCACTCTTTTCCCTTTAGTATAATATTTGAGTAAATGGATTGCTTCTATTTGTTTCTAGAAATTGGTAAGAATTCCAACATGGTATTAAAGCAAGTATAGAGCATCATTACTTGGTCATGCACAAGGTTTACTCAAATCCTCAAACATTTCTTTCGATCACTGGAGTGAATAACTTTTCGAAGATTGATAAGCATTTTTAGCATAAGAGGAAAAGGGAAGATCCTATTTTTAATTCATTTTTTTGGATACATAGGGGAGTTGGTTACATCCACACTATTTTTAGTAACTACCAAGTATAAGGTTCAAACCACAAGGGTTACCCCCAACAAGCCTATACCACCTCGTTATTTTATAACCGGAGTGAAGAGGACCACCAATTGCTCGGGATTCGTACCATTGTCATCGGTCTAGAACGCACTAAGACAATTCGGAGCAAAATACTACCTTTGCAAACAAGCACACCACAAGGTTTGAACCTGTTGGACATTTTGAGTCCCTAAGCTAAAATGTTGTCATTGATGTCAAAAGAGCATTTAATGTCAAAAGGATCTATGAAGGGTTTTTGTGAAAACCAAGGCAGGAAAAATAAAAGGTTTTAGTTAAAACCATGGACAACATATTTGATCTGGGTTTTTCTTAAAACCCAAGTTGGGCTTTCGTTTCATCGAAAAAGGTGCCCCGATGATGGAGTTATTTGAGTTTTAATATTTGGTTTAAATTTTAATTATTTAAAATTTAAATTCAAATTTAAATTTAAATGCAAAGTTTCCCGCCGACGTCATCAAGCAAACATAAATTCATATTTCCATCGACGTCTTCGAAGTGTTTTAAACACTATATAAAGGGGTGGTAAATAAATCAAAGTTTTATCCTTGCTCTTGTGATAAATGTTTGGCATTCGAATAAGTCTATGAGCTCGTGCGAATTTTGAGAAGAGAAGCAGGAAAGAAAACGATAGCGCTTGGAAAGTCAAATCGTGGTGGGAAGCGTGGCGCATTGGCAAATCGTTTTGGTTTAAGGCACAAGGCAGCGCAAACACCAGGGATCGAATCCCTTGGACGACGTTTCGGAAGGCGTGTGGAAAGCGCTTTGGCGCTTTGTCTTTTGTGGAAGGTGGAGGAAGGTTTAAGGCACTTTGGGCCTTTGCCTTTCCAACGAGCGCCTAGCTCGTGTGGAATCTTAGCCGTGGCTAAGACGCTCACGGTGTGGCAAGTCGGGGGTTCGAATCCCCTTGAGGAGGTAATTACGTTTTGCATTTAAATAATTTTTATTAGCCCTAAAGTTTGGAGTTATAAGGTAGTTAATGGAAATTAAAGTTTGTTATTAGGGTTGTGATTATTATTGCAAAGCATAATTGGTTTATGATTTATTTGATGGTTATGGAGAATTAATTTTAGGAGAAATAAGGAGTTGTTTTTTAAAAGCAATTTTGAGAGGTTTATTATTTTTTATAAGGGTTTTAATAAAAGGGACTTTGGTGGATGTGTTTATTAACTTGGAGTAAAAAGGGTGTAATTTGAGTAATGCTTTATTTTGTGATTATTTGAAGTCCATTAACCCTTGTTTAGATTGGAAAGGAAAGTTGTGTTTAAGTGTGGCAGATTTTGTGGACAACTTATTGGCATCAAAAAGGTATGGGCACATTCTCCTATTGATTGTTTATGGTGGTTGATTTCTGAAATATCATTGGAGAGAAAAGGATTGATTGTGGTTTCCTTTGAGAAAATGATTGGTTGAATGCTTCAAGGTTTTCTGGTTTGTGAGTTGTATTTAAACCTTGTTTTATTAGCATTGTTGTTGAAGCCCATTGATGATGAAATGAACTTGAACTTGAGTTAGAAAAGAACATGAGTATCATTGCTATGTGAGACTTGTGCTTGAGCATTGTTGGAAACATTTTGAGTTGGTTAATACATGCTTGGACTAGGGTTTGTGAAAAATGATTGTTCCTTGAGGTGATTGGTTGAGTTGAGTTGGTTAATACATGCTTGGACTAGGGTTTGTGAAAAAGGATTGTTCCTTGAGGTGATTGGTTGAGTTGAGTTGGTTAATACATGCTTGGACTAGGGTTTGTGAGAAAGGATTGTTCCTTGAGGTGATTGGTTGAGTTGAGTTGATTAAGCCTAGTCAAGTGGATGCATGTGGTTGTTCAAGTTCCTAGAAACAAACTATTCAATATTCTGATTTGATTTGAGATTGATTTGAGTTGAGATTGAGGTTGATTTGAGTTGAGATTGAGATCTGAGTATAGAACATATAGAGTCTCTAACAATTCTCTTGATGCTTCTATTGAGTTGAGATTGGGATTTGAGTATAGAACATATAGAGTCTCTAACAATTCTCTTTATGCTTCTATGAGATTGATTTGAGATATTGATTGTACATTGAGCTTAGAACATATTGAGTCTCTAACAATTCTCTTTATGATTCTATGTGATTGAGACAAGTCTTTGAGAAGACTTGTGGACTGTTTTGAGTTAAGCTTTTGTGAAAGCTTGCTATGCAGATTTGAGCAAGTCCTATAGAGGACTTATTGAGCAGATTTGAGCAAGTCCTAGAGAGGATTTATTGAGCAGATTTGAGCAAGTCCTAGAGAGGATTTGTTGAGCAGATTTGGACAAGTTCTGTGTGAACTTGTTGAGTAGATTTGGACAAGTTTTGTGTGAACTTGTTGAGCAGATTTGGACAGGTTTTGTGTGAACCTGTTGAGCAGATTTGGACAGGTTTTGTGTGAACCTGTTGAGCAGATTTGAGCAGGTTCTAAGTGAACCTATTGAGCAGAATTGTACTAGACCGATTGTATTGTGTTTAGTGCAAGAGATTGAGTAGAACTATGCTAGACCGACTAAACTGTGTTTGGTACAGTATTGAGACAGAGCTTTGGAGGTGACAGAGTATAGAGGATAGAGTCTCAGTGGATAGAGATCCAACATCCAGGACAATTGAAGACAGATTTGAGTGAGGAGTCTTCAAGTGGAGAGAGATCCACAAGTCAGTGCAATAGAGAGACAGAGTCTTCTAGAAGATCACTAGCCAGAGCAGAAGGGGAAAGAGTTCTCCTGTGGAAGAGATCCACGAACTTGAGATTTAGGGGATCAACATCTCCTTTGGACCGAGGTCCATAAACATTGTAATTTGGGAAATATTCCCAAGAGATTATTTGAGAAATATTTAGAAGAAATATTTTCTTTGTGGAGGTAGCCCACATTGGGTGAACCACGTTAAATCTGTGTCTCTATTGTGTGTGGATTTTTGTGCATTGCTTTGATTACTGCTATTGATATTGCTATTTATACACTGCATAATATTGATTTGAGAAGAAAAGTAAAAAGTGGTCTTATACTGTTCACCCCCCTCTTAGTATAAGCTTGTGTTCTTCAATTGCTATCAAAGCGGGTTCCTTCAGAAGAGTTTGACAACTTGAAGGAAAAGCGGTCTAAGAACACAATGGATCACAAAGATCAAAAGGATGGGTCCTTCAATAATGCAATACCAGTCTTTGATGGAAGTGACTTCTTGTATTGGTGTATGCTGATGAGATTTTACCTGATGGTACTTGGAAATGAAGTTTGGGATGCAGTGGAACTTGGATATGATTCTACAGTCAATCCTCCGATAGATAAGGAAGGTAAGCTTCTAATACATGCAAATTCAAGAGCTATGAATGCAATTATAAAAGGATTGGGTAGATCAAAATATATGAAGGTTATGGATTGTAAAACAACAAAAGATATGTGGGATCTACTACATGATATATATGAGGGTGATAAAGGTGTCAGGAAAGCTAAGATCAAAAATCTCAAAGGAGAATTTGAGAACTTAAGAATGAGAGATGATGAAAATATTCGTGATTATCTCAATAAGATTGATGAACTTGTACATGAGATGAGAGGTCTTGGAATGAAGGTTGATGAATCAGATGCTTGTGATAAGATCTTAAGAACTCTTCCAAAAAGGTATAGTGAAAAGGTTTCTGCTATAGAAACATCAATTGATAGTGATTCTTTGACAAGGAATTCTTTGTTTGGTATGCTTACTACTTTTGAGATAAGAACAAAAGATCCCATTCCTCCGAAAGAAGCTGCTTTCAAAGTGGACAAAAAGAAAAAGGGAAAGCAAATAGAATCAAGCAGTGAGTCATCTAGTGATGAAGAAGCTAACTATGGTAGAAGAGATAAAGGGTTCAAAATACCAATAGATATGAGATCAGTTAAGTGCTTTAATTGTGGCAAGTTTGGGCATTTTGCAACAAAGTGCAAAGAGCCAAAGTACAAAAGTGATGAAGAAAAATAGGATCACAAGCACAGGGACTCAAAAAGACACAAGTACTAGAAGAAAGGCAAGGATGGACAGAACAAACAAGGAAAGAAGTTTTTCCAAAGGCAAAAGAAAAGCTACTATGCGGATAATGCAAGTAAGCATCATTTGATAGTGATGCTAGTTTTTCAGACAATGATAGAGATGAAGTCTTGTTCATGATTGAAGAAAAGGATCAAACTAAGAAAAAGACTCTAGTTATTCTTAAGTGTTTTAGATGTGGTAAATTTGGACATCTTGAAGATGATTGCACAAGAGATGGTTTTAGTTTCAGTGATGATGATTTTGAAGATGCACTTGATAGATCAAATGAGAATCTTCTAATGGCTTTAGAAGATGAAGAATTGAGTGATCCTATAGAAAGCAAGTCAAAAGAAAGAAATGATATGGACAAAGGCAAACAAATAGAGGACTACTCAATAGAGAATGGTTATGATATCAAGGGAGAACTTATCCATGCCCTTGACACAATAAAGAAGGTAAGAAAGCAACACTCTAAGCTTGAAAGTCAGTTTCAATAATGTGATGAAGAAAGATTATTGCTCATAGAGGACTTAGAAAAGTCAAAGGCTAAGGCAAGTAAGTTCAAGGATAAGTTAGAAGCAAAGATTTTGGAATGTGAGAAGTTAGCACAAGAAGTGGCTACTCTAAAGAAAGATTTACAGGACTCCAAGATCAAGATGAAGAGTTTCAAAAATAGCTCTAAGAACTTGGATAAGTTCATTTGTGGACAGCAGAGAACATCATGTTCAACAAGTCTTGGTTTTGGAAAGAAACAAGAAAAAGCAAAGTCTACTTCAAGTCTTCAAGAAGAAACAACATCAGAAGAAGATACTTTAGAAGAGGGATTCTCAGAGGTAAGTGAAAATGAAACTTCAAAGGATGAGTCAGATTAGAGTAAGTCCAACAGGGACAATGGGCAAAGAAGATACAGATGGAACAACAATCAGAACAGAAGACTTGTGGACTGTTTTGAGTTAAGCTTTTGTGAAAGCTTACTATGCATATTTGAGCAAGTCCTATAGAGGACTTATTGAGCAGATTTGAGCAAGTCCTAGAGAGGATTTTTTGAGCAAATTTGGACAAGTTCTGTGTGAATTTGTTGAGCATATTTGGACAAGTTATGTGTGAACATGTTGAGAAGATATGGACAAGTTTTGTGTGAACTTGTTGAGCAGATTTGGACAAGTTCTGTGTGAACTTATTGATCAAATTTGGACAGATTTTGTGTGAACCTGTTGAGCAGATTTGGACAGGTTCTGTTGAGCAGATTTGAGCAGGTTCTAAGTGAACCTATTGAGAAGAATTGTACTAGACCGATTGTATTGTGTTTAGTGCAAGAGATTGAGCAGAACTGTGCTAGACCGATTGAACTGTGTTTGGTACAGTATTGAGACAGATCTTTGGAGGTGACAAAGTATAGAGGACCGAGTTTTAGTGGATAGAGATCCAACAACCAGGGCAATTGAAGATAAATATGAGTGAGGAGTCTTCAAGTGGAGATAGATACACAAGTCAGTGCAGCAGAGAGACAAAGTCTTCTACAAGATCACTAGTCAGAGCAGAAGGGGAAAGAGTACTCCTATAGAAGAGATCCACAAACTTGAGATTTAGGGGATCAGCATCTCCTTTGGACCAAGGTCCATAAACATTGTAATTTGAGAAAGATTCTCAAGAGATTATTTGAGAAATATTTAGAAGAAATATTTTCTCTATGGAGGTAGCCCACATTGGGTGAACCACGTTAAATTTGTCTCTATTGTGTGTGGATTTTTGTGCATTGCTTTGATTATTGTTATTGATACTGCTATCTATACACTGCATAATATTGATTTAAGAAGAAAAGTAAAAAGTGGTCTTATATTGTTCACCCCCCCTCTTAGTATAAGCTTGTGTTCTTCGGAACCTAGGTCTCTTTTGGGTAAATGCCTAGTCAAACAGACAATTACCAATCCACCTAGCCCTTGGGAGCAAAAAACTTTGGTTTAGGGTGGGCACCAAAGAAACTCTTAGACCTCGACCACAACCAACGAGGAATGGGTTTTTTGTGTATCCACAAGAGGGAGTGAGAATTGTACCCAGGTTGGCCACAACCAACACCCTTTGTTAAGTTCCCCATCGTGATCAACCAAGTGGGAATCCTATTTTTTATCCTCAATCATTTCAATATTTTGGGGAAAATTTATAACTACTCTAATTTTTGTTTCATTGTTATCAGGACACTTTTGATTGTTTTTACACAGATTCAAGCCATTTACAATGAAAAAATTATTGCATTTCTTTCCAATGAATATGTTTCTTTCATTATTAAGAGTCAAACATCCTTTCACAAAGAGGTCTTGGCATTTTGGAAAATAAGATAGTAGGTTTGTGTTGTTTCATCCCACTTAGGAGCTTTGATGCCTTAGATGGAAGAAGGAAAGGGTGACATCATCATTTGTTGTTAGGATCGTTTAAATCTCCTATTCTATACGATGGTGTCCTTTTTTATCACTATAAGATGTGATGTCTTTCTTTACGAAGGGGGTCAACTTCGTCACCTGTCCAAAGACGACGATATATAGGTTAGATAGGCATGACACAGGGTTGTTTTCCTTTCTAGTCATCAGTTTAAATCCCCTTCTATTTGTTCTTTTGCTTGCATGACGCAACGTAGGGGGATAAGTGGTGTTTTCTCCTATTTCATTGTTGCATTGCAAAATGGCATATTGGTGAGAGCAATGGATGTTGGTTGTTAGAGAGGGAAGATATTTTGTTCAAACCTTGTGCCCTCCCTTTTGGTTAGCTTATGCTTGTACTATTGGAGCTAAATGGAATTCATCATAGTGACGTCCATAATTCACATGACATGATGCCTATGGCTTATATGGCTATGCAACATGTGCAAATTTGTTTGATGGCAAAAGGTCTTGGGTTCAAATTTTATAATAGAAACATTTTGGAGAACATTCATTTGAGCACCCAACACAAACCTTATGTGCCTATATGAGGGGCTCATTTGGAGTGCTCAACGAACGTGCTAGTCCCTTGGATAGCCTAGCTAGCCCAAGGCACCTTGCATAGAATAGCAAAGTTCAAATGACGACTCTTTCTTTGGCTTTTTCAAAATAATTTGGTGATAATTGGGCTAACATAACATCATTACATGTCAAAAGAAAATCCCTCTATATACCCCCTCTTGGAAAATCAAACGAAGAGTGTCCTTCCCATATTTTCTCTTGATGTCCAGTGGAGAACATGTGGTAGAATATCAATGAAAATCATCTATGAATTGGTGCATGTCAAGTGGTGAATTGTGGTCGACTATAGACATAAGGTTTAAGAGGTCAACTTCTTTTCATTTGAGGATTATTAGGGTAAAATTTCTAAAGGGTATAACTTCTATATATACAGGCATTTTGATTCGTTTTTCCAAATTGCATGATTTTTCAAGCTCTTCACATTGGTGGCACTAATTCAAGGACTTGTTATAGTATTGGGGTAAGAATTCTATGAGATGGATCTTCGATCCTATGTTACTTATCTCAATGGAAAAATTATAGCATATGGTCAACTCAAATGGTTAAGTTATTACAAAGTAAGGACCTATGGTGCATCTTCCAAGCAAATATAGCAATCACCCTTGATTAAGAAACAAACCAACTCATAAAGGAAGAAGCTCTTGGTTTGTTTCTTTGATTGATTGAACCAAGTTTGTTTTTGCACCTCAAAGACAAAAGTGATCCTACCAAGTCATGGATAAAATTGCATGATTTATTTTGGAAAGTAAATACTACAAAGGTCATTCATTTGGAACTAGAGCTTGCTTTCTTCCAAATGTCAAATTTTGATAACATTCAGGGCTATATTGTAAAACTTAAGGCATTGAAAACAAATATTGCATCTACTAGATGCAATAAGAAAGAGATGTAGAATATATCAAGATTGTCCTTTCTAATCTCTCTCATTCCTTTCAGGTGCTTAGACTAATGGTTCATGTGGTTCCTATGTTCTTAGAAACACAAAACTCTTGATCAACTCTTCTCTATTTCAAGTCACTTCCAAGTGTACTATGAGAAATTATGGTAGTGCTTCCCAAATATAGGCTCATGAAAAGGAATTCAAATCTAAGGAGATAAAGAGCCAAAGACTCATAGACCAATATTAATCATCAAGGAAGCCAAATACCATTTGTAGATACTACAAGAAGGAAGGACATCGAACCTAGAATTGCTTGTTGAAGTTACAAAGGATTGAAGTATGGGTGGTTGTCTTCCAGATGATGAGGGGGATCAAGCTAAATATTTATCAACTACAAAGGCCTATTAAAGCTTCCATTATGAAGGATGCAAAATGTTATTGTCACTAATATCCTCCTCTTGACCCCTTACTTGCAATTATGAGGGGGTGTTGAACTTTGTAATCTAACTTACTGGCCAAGACCGATAATGTATGATGTAATTTTGTGTAAGCCTACAAGTAATCATTATGCAATAATTATTTATCATTTATGTATAGTCTATCACCCTATAGTTAACTTTGTTATGGTTAAACCCTTACTTGAAATTAACCTAAAGCCTATATGTTATGTCGACTTAGGTATGATTATGTAATTATTATTGTTGAGGTTTAAGCATTGGTATAAATATCTACCAACCTCCTAATCCATGGCATCAAACTATTATGATGTTGAAGGTGTAATCTAACTTATGGCTAAGGATGACATTGTATGATGTAATTTTGTATAGGGGTAAGAAAATCATCGTACAATGTATTTAATTTAATGTATTATATTATTATGTAAACCCTATGGGTCATGGTTAACCTTGTTATAGTTAAACCCAACTTGTAATTAACATTAAAGCCATCTTGTGATGTCAGCATAGGCTAAACTCATTTATGTGATAAGGGTTTTCATATTGGTATGAATACCCCCACCACTCCATTGTATAACAGTATAGTGATCCTTATCCATAGATAATACAATAATTATTTATGGTGCTCAACGACACCCCTAATTTTTGTCTCATTTTTCTTTCTTCCATCTATTTATGCTTTCTATATAAGATTTGAGTGAATGGTATACTTTTGTTCGTTTCTAGATAATATTGTGAATCCCAACATGTGATTCCTATCTACAGATAATATAGTTATTGGTGCTCAAGAACACCCATTAATTTGTGTTTAGTTCTCTTTCTATTTTGCTCTTTTCCTTTCAATATAAGATTTTGAGTAAATGGATTGCTTCAGTTTATTTCTAGAAATTGGTAAGAATTCCCATAGTTAGTCCTCTCTAACGAGAAGGAAGAATATACATCTTAAATCTATTTGGAGAAGCTCCTTGACTAAAGTAAAGGAAAAGGTATGGCAACAACTAGTAAGGATCATATTGATAAGGAAATCACAGGCCCAAAACATGACACAAAATACAAAATGATTAAAGTCAGATGCCTAAAATGATTATGGGCCTAGAAAATATAATGATTCAAAAAAATTAAAGTAATTAAACAAGAGAAAAGAGGAATAATTTCCAACCATGACCAATTACAAAATGAAACCCTCCCTAAAGTTGGCATGATGTTCATAGATACAATTGGATGAGATAGTGATGGAACATAAAAGCCTTGTCTTGCATGATGAAGAACACTTTTCAGAATATTTTTTTATCAATATTGCTTATACACATCCATCATGGGGGTTGAACCCGAGTCTCATCACCAATAATGCAAGTGGTGTCCTTGTCGGTAGACCACCCGCATGCGGATACTTCTTAGAACATTATGGGGATTAACAATACCTCTAAGCAAAATCTATTTATGTTTTTTTTTCTAAGAAAAATTTATTTATGATTTTCTTTTTTCTAAGCATAAACTAATTATGATTTTTACTATTCATAGAAACCATATATGCACTGTAAAACCAAATACATCATCATTAAAAGTGCATTCATTGAAAAACCATGCATGCATATATAAAAAAAAAAAAATATATACAAAATTCTTCCCAATATAGAAAAGTGTTAGTAGACAAGAAAGAAGGCAAAAAGACACAATAGTTTTCGATAAGAAAGTGTTTGTTTTAAAAAAGTCGGAAGATAGAATTATTTTTAAGGAAATATATTTTAAAGTAAGAAGACTTGTATCAGCCATAGAACCAAGGTAATTGGGATGTACACTTCCATTAGCAAACTTTGGGCAAGAATCACCTAAATTTTTTCAACCATGAATAATTACAAAATGAAGAGCTCCTAGAGATGGCATGAGGTCCATAGGCACAATTGGATGGGAGAGTGATGAAACATAAAAGCCTTGTCTTGCATGATGAAGATCACTTCTTGGAACATTAGGGGGATTACCTTTAAGCAAAATTTGCTTATGGTTTTCATTTTTCCAGGCATATACAATTGATGATTTTTTTACAAATCATAGAAACCATATACGCAACATAAAACCAAACACAAACATTAAAAATTGTACACATATATTGAAAAAAATAAAATTTTGAAAGTCTTCCCAATATAGAAAAGTATAAGCAAATAAGAAAGTAAAAAGAAAAGATATTTTCTCATAAGAAAGTATTTGTTTTAAGAAAGTAGGAAGATAAATGTTTTTAATGGAAATAGATTATAATTAAGAAGATTTATTATCAAACGATATTAGTTCAACTAGTTAGATTCCTCAACTTTCCAGGAGGAGACCTAGGTTTAGATTTTTCCAAGAGATACATGTATAATTACCAAGTTGTTCGTAATACCACTATGTGGTCATAATGTAATATAGGTGGGACCATTTCAATCCCATATATAAGATTTAAAATAACAATTTGTTATTAGCCACAAAGCTAAGGTAATTGGGATCTATACTTCCATTAGCAAACCTTGGGGAAGAATCACCTAATTTATTTTTCACTATAAATACATCATTTTTACAAGGCAATATTGTCAAGACGAAAGTAGTTGGACTACAAATCATGCTTAACATAGATAGAAATGGTTTGGGGTAATTTAATAGATTAGACATGTTAAAGTTTGTGTTGAATTTTCTTCCAAAGCATTTCAATTAATATTATTTATAATAAAAGTAGTCAGTATTTTGAACTTTACACCATATGTGAATTACTACATTATAACTTTACATTTTTTTTCTACCTATAATGAAAGAACACATCATACTTTATGTGGCATGTATGTTTTGAAATTTTCATCAAATGTTTATTTTAACTAGCATGTTTATGTTATCAAATGGCATTAGCTCATCCGATTAAATTCCTTGAGTTTCAAGGAGTCCTAGGTTCAAATCTTACCAAATGATTCATGCATAATTAACAACTTGTTGTAGCACTATTATGTGGTCATGGTGTAATATTGGTGGGGTCTATTTCAATCCCATGTAAATTATTTTAACAAAAAAAATATCATGGTTATGTTTTTTAGAACTAGCTATTATAAAAAGTTAGGTTCTATATTAAAAATGAAAAAAAGAGAGGATATTTTTAACGTTTATTTTATTTTGTGTGTTTTAGTGACCGTGAGGATATTCATGGATTACACTTTCTTACTAGAGAGGTTTTTTTTGTCCCTCAAAAGCTTAATTGAAAATATATGTTCACTTTCTTCATTTTCTTGAGGTGCCTCTTTGTTTCATAAAATTGTCAAAAAAATAATGCCTAATGTAGAAAGATAAGTCCGAGGTGTAGACCAATTGGTTCATCCAAACCCCATAAGGGGGCGGAGGTCCAAGGTTTAAATATCGGGCCTCGTCGGACTGAACGCTTGTCCCTTTCTTGGTGCTTTCAGTGGCGTAAAAGGTTTAAAATGATTGTGGCATGGCGGTTATAGGGGCGGACTGCGCGAAGATCTGTGTGGCAGCTTCAGGGCGAACAACGCAGAATACTATGGCGGCCATAAAAGCTGGACAACCTGCCCTGATTCATGGCGACTACCGATTCCACCATGTAAAAAAAAAAAAAATGTAAAAAGAGCTGCAAGAGTTTTCTAGGAGAAAAAGAAAATTTTTGGAAAAACTAAAAAACATTTATGAAAAGAATATGAAAAAAAAAAGTGATTACAACAATAGAAAAATAGTCATTAAAATAGAAAATCATGATTTAGTGATTAAGAAAAGGCTATTATTAGCATTTTAGTGGCTCTATATGTTCAATGTATCCCATATCCATCAATACTTTAGGTAGATCATCCAACATGTGCTTTATCCACAATTAGATTAATGTGTATGAAATAGGAGGGCAACAAATCCTATCTAAAAAATTATCAATTTAGTGCAATCTTTAAATGTTGTAGTGACAACTAGATCGATAAAATATAATTGTATTGTGCAAGGCTTTTGTGTTTTGTGTTTGAAATTAAAGAAATAATAAAAGTATGCATGTCCTTGCAGTGTTAGGTTTTGGAGCAATATGGTTGCACAATGTTAAATCTTGTCAAGTGATATTAGAGGTAAAGTTGAAACTAGGAACCTGAAGCACATGCAATGTGGCTTATAGGGGGTGTTGGAGATAAATTGTAGCTTAGTGTTCGACAAATCCTCCATCCAAACCCCAAGCCAGTCTAAGGAAGGATAGGAAGGTCAATGGTAGAGGTCCTATGTTCGAGACCTATTTGGTCCATATGTTTAACATGGTACAAGAGTCAAAGTTATAAAGCTATAAGATAAAGCAACGATATAAATAATCCCTAAAAGTAGGGAAAAATATCAAATTGAGATGATGTAAAGCACCATGCATATATTGCAACATATAATTTTGTGAACCACATATACAGTAATCTACCCTTTTAATCTTGGCAATTGTAGTGATTGTTTGTCCATGTAATTTCATATGATGGTAGCCTCTCATAAAAAATTTGTAGTTGTGCATGTTAAAAAATATATAAAGGTGATTGGAGGAGCAATTAATACAGTTATTCAACAAAGGAATTTAGATGACCAATCAAACAAGTTATTTGAATACATAAGGCGTGCATATAGCAACAAGATCATTAGAAAGTTTTGTTTCAAGAACTATGAAGTTAGATGATTAAGCATTAAAGGGGAGAATGTTAGAAAAAATAATGCTTAACATAGAAACCATTAATGATTAAGCATTATAGGGAATATTATTAGCATTGCAATGATTTTACATATTGATAGTATTTCCACCAATAGATTAATCTATCCATTTAACATGTGGATTATTTAATATATGTAATATCCATAGCTAGATTAAATTGTAAGAATTTGCAACATCACTTTGTCATATAATAATTAAATGTACTATTTTGAGTAATGTGTTTATACTCAAGTTTAGTACCGAATTTTGTATTGTGTAAATGTTGTTTTCATATTTTTAATTATATGAATAATGAAAGTATGCATGCTTTTGAAATTGTAGACAACAGTTCCAAAAAGAGATAAAATTGTTTGACAAAATGTTTACATGGTGCATTGTATTTATGTAGGAATGACATGCAAATAGTCAATTTAATCAACAACAATGTCATTTAGCGATTAATAATGTGGAATACAATGTAATCAAACACATATGATTATGTAATGTTAATAAAGTGAAACAAATGTAATCAGCCATCATGTGTAATACGTCAATTGTTGATTAATTATGCTGTTAAGGATGAAACACAAAGCAATTTTTGGTAGTTGGGAGCTTGGTTGGTTACAGTAACCACCAAAGCCACACTATATATAGACCCCCCTTCATTTTGTAAATCATCCATGATTTATCTATTAGGGAATCCATTATTTGTCCACTACATAGGAGAGAAACCAAAAGGAAGTGTTGTGCATGAGATAGTTGCAGTCACAGGACTGAATGTAACCATCTTCATGATAATGAAAGGATACATTTTGGTGCCAAATTTATCTCAATGAATGTTTGTATGTGTTAGATCCATGTTGTCTTACAGGATTTCAGGGAGGAACATGCAGGTGAAGCATAGCAACTGTAGGGACAACACCGCTTAACCGCCAGGGGAACCGACACAAGACAACCGACATACAACTAGTCATCATGCTCGGAGCCAACATAGACTAAACAAACTGACATCCATCATGCATTGATCAGACATCCATAAAAACTTGATGCGACATCCATAATATAGTGACCAAAAATCTGTCACGACCTGATCCATCATCTGTTATCAACTATATGTCATCAATCATCCATCACATAGGATCCATCAAGCATCAAGCTAAACCCATCAAGAGTTAAGTCATCCCAACACAATCCATCATAGCCTAACGCGTCATAGATTGAGTCGTCATGGATTAGTTGTACAAACTAGATAAACATATTCTTTAGGTTGTATCACCAAGTTCTCTCCCCTAAAAACTATCATTCCCTCGTATTAGGAAGTACTCACTGTTGTCTACGTTTGTCATTGTTGCCTAGATCAAGTCAGGTCAAAAGAAGAAGTGGGTATCATAAGACAAGGAGGTGAATGACAGATTCAATGTTGCAAGGTCGATGAAGGAGGAATCAAATACAAACAATGGAGCAACAAGTAAGGAGAAGTGCGAGACTGGTAAATCAAGGAACACAAAGTCGAGATGAAGTTATACAACCAAAAGTGGAAAGAGTGTGGAACCCCTTGGACGACCAGAGTCTAAGAGCCGAAAGAGAAAGGTGGCAGACATTATTGACAGCAGAGAATGAGGTGCAAAATCAAATAGTTTAGGAAGATACTAGCATAGCAGTAGAAGCTAACATTGAAAGTGAAGAGCGGATGGTAAAACCTGAGCCAACGGAGAAGAGTTTGCCAACAAGTACGAAATATTAGAGCTCAACACCAAAGCAACCACATGGGGATACTTGGGGAGGAAGACTATAACTGCATATCATTTATTTGCAAAGGAGATCGTGAAGTAGTAATGTACAAGAGTTTGTAAGAATATTTGAACAACAAGCATTGGAACAAGAAGCCTTTGTACCACATACAACTGCGAGAGAGTAATACAAAACACCACAAGCATCGTCATCAAGTGACAAGGAGTTTGGGAGAGATCCAATGGCACATGTTGCCAATAGATCGGGAAAACAAAAGTGCCCACCCTTCACTAAGGAAGGGAAAAAAAGACCCAACATGCCACATTGGCACTTGTACCACAATTTAGAAGACAAATAAAATGATGCAACTGAATGAATGGTTGTAATTATTTCCTGCCACTTTGCGAGGAATAGCAATAGACTAGTACCTGAAGAGAGAAAGTACATGACCATTCAATTATATTGGAACACTATACAGGACGAATTCATAAATGAATTTCGACCATTACAAGACATGATATCGAAATTATAACATAAATCTATCCTTCAAAACAAAAACTATATGAAGATGTCAAGAACTATAAGAAGAGACTAAAGTAGTTGGCTGACAAGATGCAAATGCCACTCGCAGATAGACTAGTCAAATGTTGGTTCATAGACGACCTTGTACCTAAGTACAGGAAGAAGATGAAAGTTGTGCCATCCTCCATGTATGTTGAAGCTCTTAAAAAAGAAAAAAAAATTGAGAGCAAAGCAAAGCAAACAATAACAGGTATCGTAAGGCATTTAAGGAATGACAATTCAAATAACGATGTGAAGGATAAGTTGCAAAACACTATCTATTCCTTCAGAAAGGAATTTGACAAAATCATGAAAGGAGTCAAAGGAGAAGTATGAAAGGAACAAAAAGATATTTGGTGTTTGAATTGCAAGTCAGGACACACAAATATTAATTGCCCTAAGAGCGTGTATTGCAATATATGTGACATGGCGGGACATACAGTTTCAAATTATCCATTTAAATTGAAGGGAGCAAGGCACCAAATAATAACAGTGCAATAGGAGGAACAAACAAATACCTCGATAAATGGACAAGGCGCAACTAGCAACGGATACAAGAATAATTGCATAGATGGAAGGCAAGGAGGACAAAGTCGACTGTAGTATGACTTAGATGGAAAACCCATCATACAATGTTCAAACTGTCAGGAATGGGGACACTTTGTGAAAAGCTACCCCAAACCACAGACTGGAGGAAACACAAGTGGTAACAATGTCACCCATATGTGTTGATGGTGTAGACCAAGTAACCACAAGGAAGTAAATTACCCGAACAAAGCAAGTACAAGTGACACGCAAAATGTTAATTTGATTGACATTGGCGAAGTACCATTATAGAAAAAAAAGAAAAGGAAGTTCTAGCATTGACCAAAGCTCATGCTAGAAAATGGAGCAATATCCAAACCTTGGTAATGAAAAGGAGTGATGGCAAGAAGCTCATGAGATGGTAAAAGAACTGGAAAAGGAGAAACAGGAAAGGCTACTCTAAGAGAAAGATTTGAAATATATGGAGATCATAACAGGCAAGCAAGCATCGATTGAATGCCTGGTGACACAGATATTGGGCACGACCATGGAAGTGAAGGTATCAAATCTGCTTAGTGCAATTTTTGAATTGTACACTACGTTTAGTGAAATGATAAAGGCAAGAAAAAGATAAGAAGTTCAAGAGGTGGCCAACATCGAAAAGGAGCAATTTATTGATCCCACGATACTGATGATCAAAGTTGGGAAGAAGCCTACCTTAGTTCATATGGAGATTTTGAACCATAAGCTAACTCAAGTAATTGTAGACAAAGGATCAAGTGTGAATGTGATGCTAAAAAAGACATGGAAAAGCATCGTTTAACCTACATTGAGATCTCCAAATTTTAGGTTATACAAAGCATATTAGTACATGATAGAGATGAAGAGTGTACTGATGAATCAAAAGGTATGAATAGCAGAGCAACATTTTACCTTCGATTTCGTAGTGATTGCCATTCAAAAACCTGCATATGATGTGTTGCTTGGGCGTGGATGGCTAAGGATGGCGAAAGTGAACCATAATTGGGAGAAGGAACACCTTAGTTTCAAGAAAGGTCAGCATAAATACATGATTAACTTGAAGAATCAATTTGTTGTTGGACATTTTGAGCTCATTTAGTTGTCATTGATGTCAAGGTAAAAAGTTGTCATTGATGCCAAAGTGAACACATGAAGTTGTCATTAATACCATGGAGTACATCATCATTAACACCAGGAAGCAATGCAAAGAGATGGAGAAAAGTTGTCCAAATATGTTTTTATAAGGGTTTTTGTTAAAACCATGGTGGCACATTAAAAGGTTTTTTTATTAAAACCTTAATGATAGTTTTCTAACATTGTGATGGCAAAATTAAGGTTTTTATTAAAACCAAGATGGCGAAATTATGTTTCATCAACCCAGTGAAGTGCAAATGACAATTTGATATTAACTCAAAGAGGGATTTAATTTTTTATTAAAGTCTAAAGTTTATAAATTAAATTTATAATATTTAAATTCTTTTGAATTTAAATTAATTATAAATTATAATTTATACAAGCCGACGTCATCAAGTTGAATCATCCGTCGACGTTGTATGCAAAGCAAATGAAAGGTATTTAAAACCTAAGACAAACCTTAGGGAAATGAAAATTCGAATATGAACATAGCGAAAAATCCGAAGCCTCCAAAAATCGTGAAGTGAGGTATTGAAGAAGCAAGGCAACACATCGTGTTTGAGGCAACGCATCGTGTTCGAGTGAGGAACAAGGCAGAGGGAGTAGCGCTCGTGGTCTAGCTTGGCGCTAGACGTGGAAGAAGGCCAAAGCTTTTAGAGCCTTGGAGAAAATGCTTTTAGGGCTTAAGTTAAGCACGTGGAGCGCTTAGCTCACATGGCTAGCTAGTCGTAGCTAAGGCACCAGTCGAGGGAGAATGCGTAGGGTCGAAACTCTAAAAAACATAGAAGGGGGATTCACCAAAGGTTTTTATGATTTAATTTTGATTTTTGCATAATACTAAGGTTTAGGAGGCATAAGGGAATATTTGTGATATTTGATCATTATGCTAAGGTTTTAAGGGTGTTTGTGGAATTTGATTAATTGTGCTAAGGTTAGGGAGTTATAAGGTGATATTAATTTATTTACCTAAGTGGTAAAGAGGTGCTTTATTAAGGTAAACATTATTTTACCTTAGGACATAGAAATTAAGTTGGAATATCAATTTTGTGAAATTGAGAAATTGAAGGTGTGTTTTGAAAAGGAAATTTTTGTGAAGATATTATTGTCAAATATTGCTATTGAGATGGAGTGATAAGGTGTAATTGAGTTTTTACATTACATTGTGAGAAATATTTATCTTCTAACCTCTTTGAGCTTGGCATAGAAGTGTTTGTGGTTGTGATAGATTTATGAGATCCCTTCATCATCAACAAAAATATATAAGCACATTCTTCCATAGTTGAGTTGATTGATTGGTTTTTTGGAAAATAAGTTCGGAGTGAAAAGGACTTGATTAGGGTTTCCTATTGAGTGAATGCTTCAAGGTTTTCTAGAATAAAGAAGTGTTGTTAAAACCTTGTTTGATAAGAATTGTTGTTGAAGTGAGTTGTTGAACAAAGAACTTGAACTAGGGTTTGAAGAGAACATGAGTATCATTGTTATGTGAGAGTTGTTTTTATAAGCATTGTTGTTGAAGTGAGTTGTTGAGCAAAGAACTTGAACTAGGGTTTGAAGAGAACATGAGTATCATTGTTATGTGAGAGTTGTTTTTATAAGCATTGTTGTTGAAGTGAGTTGTTGAGAAAATAACTTGAACTAGGGTTTGAAAAGAACATGAGTATCATTGTTATGTGAGAGTTGTTTTTATAAGCATTGTTGTTGAAGTGAGTTGTTGAGCAAAGAACTTGAACTAGGGTTTGAAGAGAACATGAGTATCATTGTTATGTGAGATTTTTTTTTAGCATTGTTGGAAACATTTTGAGTTGATGTTTATATGCTTGGACTAGGGTTTGTGAGCAAGGATTATTTCATTGAGTAGAGTTGGTTGAGCCTAGTCAAGTGGATGTGTGAAGTGATTATTCAAGTTCCATAAAACAAACTATTCTATGTTCTGAATTGAGTTGTGATAAGTATAGAACATATTGAGTCTCTAACAATTCTCCTTATGTTTCTATGAGATTAGACAAGTTCTGTGTGGACTTGTTGAGCAGATTTGAGGCAAGTCTTTGAGGAGACTTGTGGACTGATTTTGTGAGTTTTTGTGAAAGCTTACAATACAAATTTGGTTAAGTTCTTAAGAGGACTTATTGAGCATATTGGACAAGTTCTAGAGAGGACTTGTGGAGCAGATTGAGCAAGTTCTAGAGAGGACTTGTGGAGCAAATTGAGCAAGTTCTAGAGAGGACTTGTAGAGCAAATTTGAGCAAGTTCTAGAGAGGACTTGTAGAGCATATTTGAGCAAGTTCTAGAGAGGACTTGTAGAGCATATTTGAGCAAGTTCTAGAGAGGACTTGTGGACAGATTAGTGTGAGCTTTTGTGGAAGCTTACAAGGCAAATTTTAGACAAGTCTTTGAGAAGACTTGAGAGCAGAGTTGATTGATTTGTTTAAACCTTGAGTTAAGGTTTAGGGTCAATCCAACAGAGTTGAGACAATCCTTGAGTTAAAGCTTAAGGATAGATATCGAGGATAGATTTGTGCTAGACCGAAGGGCTATGTTTAGTGCAGATTTGAGAGCAGAGTTTGGTGCAGATTTGAGAGCAGAGTTTGGTGCAGATTTGAGAATAATTTTGTGCCAGACCAGAGACAGAGATTGAGCAGAATTATACTAGATGGAAGGATTGTGTTTAGTGCATATTTGAGATAGAGCTTTGGAGGTGACAGAGCAAAGAGGATAATAATCTCCAGTGGATAGAGATCCATCAGCCAGGGCAGTGAGGACAGGTCTTCTGAGTGGGGACAAGAGTCTTCAGTGGAGGGAGATCCACAAGCCAGTGCAGTAGAGGCAGTAGTCTTCTAGAGGATCACCAACTAGAGTAGAGGAGTTTTCTTGTGGATAGAGATCCACAAACTTGATTTAGGGGATTGGTGTCTTCTTTGGACAGAGGTCCATAAATATTGTAATAGGGAAAGGATTCCCAAGAGATTGATTGAGAAAATTTTAGTGAAATATTTTCTCCGTGGAGTAGCCCACATTGGGTGAACCACGTAAAATTGGTGTCTCATGTGTGTGTGATGTTTTGTGCATTGCTTTGGTTTATGTTGTTGATATTGCTATCTATACATTGCATAATATTGATTTGGAAAGAAAAGTAAAAAGTGGTCTTATACTTTTCACCCTCCCATCTCAGTGTAAGCTTGTGTTCTTCATCTGTAACCCAAGACCTTGCAACCTCATACGAATATAGAAGCTTGTCATCGGATGGAGAAATAAGATACGAGTCTAATGAGGAAGGAGTGTTGCAATTGGAAGAGTGCATGAAAGACAAGAAAGGTGATGATAAAGGTCTACTCCATTGGCAAATAGAAGACTATGGAGTGTTCACACTCGAGTGCTTATGCATCCACACATAAGAAATACAATATAAAGAGAAGAAACCAGAAAAAGGTGAGAGTAGCAAAAAGAGATCAACAATAGAAAAGGACCACGAACGCAAAAAATGGATATTTCTAAAGAAGTTTGGAGAATATACCATGGGAGTTGCGGTAATTGAAGACAAATCGGCTCATCCCATTGACGTTCTGAAAGCAGTAGAAGAACCCGAATCTATTAAATATGAAGAACCAAGAATGGGATAGGTAAATCTTGGTGAGGAAGGCAAGGAAAATATGATCAAATGCGGAGATGATTGGGATATTATGCTAAAATCAACAACATCCAAGATATTTATGGAATATAAATATGAGTTTGCATTGACATCCAAAGATTTGAAGGGAATACCACCAAAACTATGTGTACATAAGATTCCTTTAATTGAAGGTACACAATCAGTAAGGAGGCAACCATATCGAATGAATCCAAAGTACACATCTTTGATGAATACCGAGATAGAAAAAATGCTAGATGCAGGTATTATCTTCAGAGGTGCAACAAGTTAATGGATGTCACCTATTGTGATTACCCTCAAAAGATAAGCGAATAAGATTGGTATTTGTGTGGTTTTCGAAGTCTTTATGTCGTGACTATAAAAGACCCCTTCCCAATTCCGTTCATAGACTCCATATTGGAGGAAATAGCCGACCATGAGATCTATTCATTTTTGGACATATTTTCAGGCTATAACCAAATCAACATTATGGAGGAAGAGAAGTTGAAGACCATTTTTGTAGTGGAAAATGGCATATATGCATCTAACCACATGCATTTTGGATTATGTAACGCATTGGCTACTTTTCAACGAATCATCTTGTACATTTTTTATAAGTTGTCCACAAGGAATTTTAAGGCCTTTCTAGAATTTTGGTCCTCGTATGGTTGAGCACAGAAACACTTGAAGGCATTGGAGGAATGCATGAGCTTGCGTAGAAAAGCTCGACTCGCATTAAATATAGGGAAGTGTGTCTTGATGGTGCCATATGGGTAACTATTGGGACATATTGTATGTCAGGAGGACTTGAAACCAAACACAAATCAAATACTCATAGTATTTCTAATGGAAGAACCACACAACATGAGTTACGTAAAAACCTTCTTAGGAACGATGGGCTACTACAAGAGGTTTATCAAGCACTAAGCACAAATTACTCACTCGTTAGACGCTCTCACGTGTAAGAGTGTTCCTTTCAAATGGGCGGAGGAACACCAAGAGGTTTTTGAAGGCTTGAAGGCGCATTTAGTGAAAGTGTCTATCCTGGTTTATCCAAACTAGGAGGAGTTTCATGTCCATGTAGACGCCTCAAAATTTGCAATTGATTGTACCTTAGCTCAAGAAGGACACTTTGCATTGGACCAGCCCATATATTTCGTGAGTCAATTATTGTCAAGGGCAGAGAAGAATTATAACACAACGAAATGAGAAGCACTAGGGACGGTTTACGTAGCACAAAAGTACATGCATTACCTGCTAGCCAATCCATTTGTTTTTTATGTGTACCATCAAGCGTTGCTATACCTAATTAACAAACCGATAATATACATACAAGTGAGCAGATGGCTCGTCACACTACAAGAATTTGTGTTTCAAGTGGTAGTAAGACTACGAAAGAAGCACATAATAGCAAACCAGCTATCGAGGATTCACTCTAGAGAACCTGCAAAAGGAGGAATACAAGATGAATTCCCTGGCATGCAACTAATTATGATAAGTGTGGTACCAATTTGGTATAAACATATCGAGAAATATCTATCGATAGGAGAGTTGCTAAAGGAGATGACGGTCATAGACCAAATGAAGGTCATTATAAAATCGACACATTTACGTTAATTGCAAGCTTGTTGTATAATATGGTAGAAGACCACATCTTAAGAAGGTGTGGTGGAAGATGAAGTTCAAAAAATATTGAAGGAGGCACATGAGGGATTGGTAGGAGGCCATATGGGACGAGATGCAACAACGATGAAAGTGTTGTTAGCAAGGATGTGGTGGCCCACCCTTTATCATGATGCTAAGGAGCACGTGAAAGCATGTGATACGTGTCAAAGAATGAGAAATTTGTTGAAAAGGGACTTCATGTCATTACATCCTTCTCAACCCCAAGAATTGTTTGAAAGATGGAGGTTGGACTTTAAGGGACCATTGCAAACAAGTCGGAGAAGGAAATATCGATATATTGTAGTGGTAGCAGAATATTTGACGAAATGGGAAGAAGCAAGGGCTCCACCGGATAACTCTACAAGAAGCACTGCTCATTTCTTATATGAAAATAGAATAGGTTATTACTAGGTTTGGAATTCCTCTTCAATTGACAAGTGATCGAGGAGGCCATTTTTTCAATGAAATTATCCAAAACCTAACTATGAAATTCATGATTTTTCATTCCCTGTGAAGCCCATACTAAGGGCAAACTGGTAGGTAGAGGCAACAAATAAAGTCCTAATTTATATCATGTACAAAACATGAGACATAGAAGGCACCAATTAGGAGGAGCGATTCTCAACAATCCTGTGGGCATACAAGACAACGTTCAAGCCAACAACGAATCATATGCCTTTCTAGTTAATGTACAAACAAGAGGCAGTTGTACCAGTTGAATTCTTGGTACCAAGTCTAAGAGCAACAGTGGAGAATCACCGAAGTGACAAGAAGAGCATGGGAGAAAGGTTCACAACACTCATACAACTAGGAGAAAAAGGGTGATGGCACAATGGACGATGGAGATAGCCCAACGATGATGTAAATTTTGGCAAGACAAACATTTACGAAAAATAAACTTAAAGGCTAGTGATCTAGTGCACAAATTTATAGGGAAGCGAGAGATTAAGCCAATGAAAATTGAAGACCTGATGGCTTGGACCCTTTTAGGTAGAAGAGGTACTGAACAATGGGGTTTTCTTGTTAAATAATCTAGATGGTACAATTTGCCCTAAAACTATAAATAGTTCTAAGTTGAAGGTGTATAAGGCACAAGCACAGATAAATGTGATCAACTGGGTATCATCAGGAGAAACTTCTAAAGGAATAACAAAGGAACCACAACCAGGAATGCAATTCTATGAACACGAAGGACCAAGTAGAGTCATTGCAGAAGAACGGATGAACCTAGAATGGCTATTCAAAACAAGAGGGATACCTATGATCGAGCAAAGGAAGTTGGAACCTCAAAATAGGGAGTATCAACAATTACAAGTTCACGTAAGATTCTCGAATAATGAAGGAGAAGAATGACTTAGAACCCTCTCAAATGTTGCATTACAGAAACAAGATCCTGGAGTAGGAGAAGGGAATGACGCCCAAAATGAAGAATCAAGAGTTTTGCAACAAATAATCAAGGAAATGTATCATTTACAAGAAGGGTACAAAATCTTGAGAATGCATAATATGTGATTACATGAACAAGTGGTTCAAGAGTTAGATGAGACAATACAACAAATGAATGAGAGGGAAGATTGCCAAGAGCGGAGTTTGACAATTCGATCAACAACTAGAGAGACAAAGGGAGAAATTAAGGGAAAGCACAAATGGTAATGATGAAGCATCTTCAAAAAGTAGCCTATTCTCCTTAGACTCGAGTAGTTCCTCTTCGAAAATGTTAAGAATTCAACTAAACATAGAGAATTCTTCCAATACCACCTCCTCATTAACAAGATGTTCTACAAGACAAAGGAACGTGAGGCCACTAAAGCAGGAATAGATAGTGGAAACCTCAAGGGATAATCGATGTTAGAACTCAACAGGGCTTTGCTGACAATACAAGACATCAGGTGAGAACAGAACAAATTGCTACAATTTTATGGAGAGATGTTAGAAAAATGCCTGACCAACCTAGAAATGGGAGATGGATAGAAGAATCAAATAGTGATGAAAACCTTCCTAGGGATCCTAACACTCCATACCCAAGTCCCAACTTATAACATAGACAAAGGGATGAAGTCCAAAGTCAACGAGTTGGGTACAATTCTTGGAAATGGTTCAAGTCATTAAAAATAATGAACCACCAATGCCTCAATAGGAGGAAGACGATAATTCAAGTAGTGAGGATGAACCGATAAGAGCACCACCAGGAATATCGGAGGTACAAGAGTATCAAGTCGTTGTGTGACAATTGAGAAGACAGAGAAGAGAAGTGAGGAGACTACAAAGGAGAGTGCAAGAGACATCAAGGTGACCTATGCATGTTGTGGGCGAAGGGAATGATTCAAGCATTGACTCTACCTTCCCGGATCAATATAGGGATTCCTTAGTACAATGTGAACCATAGAGACACTTTGAAGAAGCAAGGTGGAGAAGAAGATTGTTGCGAGTAGATAGGAGATTGAGGTTCCTAAGGTAATTGTCACCCGAAACCCAAAATCGTGAGGGGCAACCTGCTAGAGCAAAATTAATTGATCAAGCAAGAAACAGAGGTAGCCTGAGTAATCCAAGGAGTTCAATAGAACTTTTGGGTAACCCAAGTGTACTTGACTAAGGGAGGAGTTCGGTTGGTCTCCTTCCTGATAGCTTAAGAAGAATAAATTCTTCCTCCTTCTACCCATAGGCTGATTGCTCAACAGAATAGGTCGTAAGGACTATTTATAGACACAGTACAAACCAACCAACAAACATGAACTCATGGGGATGGATCGGTAGGCCTACCACATCAAGCCCATGGAAACCAAAGACGTCGTCATGAGCAACTGAGGAACCAAACAAAACCCAAACAACAGGGAGTTCAATAATCCAACGTAAGGGAGGTTTGACCAAAAAGAAGGGGAGGACGATTTCGGGAAAGATATCCAAGAAATCCTATTTGAAATCTGATATGCCAAGAAGCAACCAAATTTGGAAGACATGACGACAGACTTAGAAGAAGAAGACAACCTACAAATAGGGCAGTAGTAATCCGTCAAAATGACAATAGACAGGTCAACTGTCATTAAATAGAAAGAGCAAGTAGCCATCATGACGACGACATGGCATAATTTTGCTATGTCGACGACAGTATAGTAATCTGTTAGGATAACGGCAGACAGCAAATCTGTCAAGATGACGGCATGTGGCAGTTTCGCCATGATGACGACAAACCAAGGAGAATCCATCATGCTAATGACAAGCCATAAATGATACATCAATATGAAACAAGCATTAGTTCCATTAGGACAACGATCAGGAGATTTGTCATGATGACGACAGTGGAACACATCCTTGATCTTCTCATCATCTACCAAGGGAGACAAGAGGTCGATAGGCAGATGCAAATAGGTTAAAATGGCGTATTATGAGGACTAAAAATAATTGACTAGAGAAACAACTGCAAATAAAAACAACCCGAAGTCGAGAGAATCGTCAGAATCACCAATAGATAAAATCGATCTATGACGAGGATGACTTTGCTAGTGAGGAGACATGCAATCATTAACAAGAGAGAGCATCGCCAAAAACAATGGAAGCTCGCACAGGCATCGCCATGCGCTTCACTCAACGTTGATGATATAAGGAAAAATAATAACAAAGAAAGAAAGAAAGACTAAGGAAAAGACTAAGAAAAGAACGACAATGGCCTGCAAAGGTGACGAGGTGGCGCACATGAAACAATTGTAGAAAGAAGTGGCAATTGCTAAGAAGTTGCATAGGCTTGGTTGGTTGCAATAACCACTAGAGCCACCTTATAAATAGACCCCCATCATAATCATCTATGATCTATCTATTGGGTAATCCATTAATTGTCCATTAAATAGAAGTATTGTGCGTGAGATAGTTGCAATCACAAGACTAAATGTAACCATCTTCATGATAATGCAAGGATACGTTCTGGTGCCACCTTTATCTCTATGAATGTTTGTATGTGTTAGATCCATGTTGTGTTATAAGACTATAGGAAGAAGCATTCAGGCAAAGCATAGCAGTTGCAGGGACGACACCGCTTAACCGCCAGGGGAGCTGACACAAGATAGTTGACATACAACTATTTGTCATGCTCGAAGTCAATAGACTAAACAAGTAGACAACCATCATGTACTAACTAGACATTCATCATGCACTAACCAGACATCCATCATGACCTGATCTGCCATCCATTATTAGTTGTTCGTCATCAGTCATCAGACATCAGTCATCCATCACATAGGATTCGTCAAACATCAATCTGAATCCATCAAGAGTTAAGGCGTCCCAGGTCAATCCGTCATAGACTAAGTCATCAAGGATTAGCTATCCTAACTAGATAAACGTGTTCTTTAAGTTATATTGCCAACTTTCCTCCCCCTACAAACTATCATTCCCTCACCTCGGGAAGCACTCACCGTTATCTACATAAATTTTTGGTTTAAAAGTAATTTATTAGAGTAACAATTGTCAAGACATATTACATTGACAATAACCATTACAAGATCTATTCATATATGTCTAAAATGTTTTATTAATAGCCATGACAAAATCATGTTGCACTTTATAGAATTTAATCCAAACTATGGAGGATGTATATGTTGGGTGATCTACCTAAGAGTATAATGAATAAATTAAATAATGGAGGATACAATCAAATATATAGAATCATTACAAAACTAATAATAATTTTTCTTAACCGCTAAATCTTACTTTTTTATTTTTGTGTCTGTCTTTCTATTTTGTAATCACTTTTTTGTTTTCATAATTGCTTTTCTATTTTTTTAAACTTCATTTTTGTTTCTTTAAAAAAGCCTCTTGCATGCAATTTTTACATTAAGCATTATTTTTTTCAATAGAAATGGCTTCTTTCTTCTATTTAAAGCCTATTATTGTATGGTGGCTCTTTGTTACTTTAAAATACCAACTCTTTTGAAGAGTCGTATTTATTTTAAGGTCTACTCTTTCTTTCTTTTTTCTTGTTCCTCTCCATTTTTGAAAAGTGAAACGAGAAAAAATACTAAACAACTATATTACAAGTAAAGGCTACTAGAAGTAACAACTATTAAAGTAATGATTAGTATAAATATATACTTTAGAAAAAATGAAAGAGAAAGGAATTGCTATATAATATTAGTACAAGTAAATAATGCAACACTAGTAAGATATGGAAAATATTTTACCTTACAAATAATAACAACAAAAGTTTATCTCATTGGCATATTTGTATATATATAATTTTCAAACCAACAACCAAACTGATAATTTTTCTATAATATTCAAATAAGTTTTTGAAATATTCAACTAAAGACATCCCAAAATCATGATTCATCATGAGGATTCAAGCTAATACAAATGAAGACTCTACATTTAACAAGAATCAATACTTAAGACCATGGAGTAACAACAATTGAATTAGCTATATTTGTCAAAGACTAGTCAATAGCCATATTGATATCCTTCGCATTAGGTTGTAGTTTTTTTATTAGATATAGAAGGGGTTTTGAAAGGGTCCCCGAACCTTTTACAATAGGAGAAGCCCTGCAAAACTTGGCCTAAGACCAACAATACAGGGACAAGAACAACTATAAAGCACTACAACTGGCCACCCATCACCAAGTGAACCAGCTACAACTTGATACAAGAAACAAAATTAGAACAGTGTTGGTGAGCCCCCAGCCAACCAACACTCCCACATGGTTGTGCACAAAACCTTTCTTCATAAACAGTAAAAGCTTACAGAGCATCAAGAAGCATGCATCGCTAAATCCAATTGAAGAAGGCCTTCGAGAAAATTGTCTCTCCAAACAGACAGACCATTGAGACTTATACCCAGGTTTACCATAAAGTCAGCGTGGCAGTTTCCTTCTCTGAAGATATGCTTTATCTCCCTATCCTCTCTAGCCTGAAGAATCCACCTAGATTCCATAATCACAACCTCAATATTCCAACCGGGGACTGAATCACCTTTGACCAAGTTTATAATATTAAGTGAGTCTCCTTCAATGCAAACTTTTTGGTACCCCATCTTCTCCACAAGTAGGAGACCTTGGTAAAGGGCTCTAGCCTCCACAACATGGCAAGTCTGGATATCTAAGAATTTGGCATACGCCAGCAGAAGCCCACCTTTATCATCCCTAAGCACCCCACCAACACCAACATTACCGGGATTACCCTTTGAAGCTCCATCGAAGTTCAGTTTAACCCAACCCAGAGAAGGAGGTTCCCACCTCACAAGGGCCCAAGGATTAGGACCAAGAAGACCAACAACCCTATTACTCTATTGAAAGCCAATTTTCCTTTCGAGCTCAACCTCCTCAAATCTACCCTCCTCCAAAGCCAGAGAGGACACATTCTCCAGGGTGGAAGCCAAGGCTCTAGCACAAATAGAGGTAGGATCTCTTTTGAAGTTTTTAAAAATTCTACTATTCCTCTCCTTCCACACCCACCAGAAAATATGTGGCAAACAGAAGTTCCAAAAATATTTCAGCCTTGGAGAGTAAAAAGGAGATGACCATTGAGTGCAAACATCAACAAGCGAACTCGACACCACCCAACTCAGTCCCAAAAAATTAAAAATAGAGTTAAGAACTTCCACAGAGAATGAGCATTGAAAGAATAGATGGCTTGTCTATTCCTCATTAGCACCATAGAGGCAACATCTATTCGACATCGACCAACCTCTTTTTTAATATTTTCAATGGTCAAAATATTATTCTGAGTTGCCAACTAGAAAAATATATTCACCTTTGGTGTTAGACCCTTAAGCCATACTTTGAAAGGTGGGACCCATGGAGGAGTCCTGACAGCCAACAGATTGTAGGTAGACTTGACTAAAAAGGATCCATTATTTTCCCTTACCCAAAAGATCTCATCCTCTTCATTTCTCTATTTAATGACCTAAAACTTCAACTTATTAGCAATTAGAATCCAAGCTTCAAGTTCAACATTGTTGAGAATAGATTGGTCTAATGATTTCCAAACCTTCAACCCATTAACCACCTCAATAAAGTCAGCCACCTTAGACCCAAAGACCAATCTGGTCCTAGGCTCCAAACATGCCAGATTTAGAATCTGCACAAGGGGTTGGTCCATCAACCAAATATATTTCCAAAAATCAATCTTGAGTCCATCACCCAACCTCCACCTACAACCTTTGGAGACTAGCACCCTCGACTTTTGCAAACTCAACCAAAAGGTTGAACCAAAAGTCGATAGAGGATCAACAAGCAAAAAATTCTCCTATCTCAAGTATTTGGCTGACACAATGTTGACCCAACTAGTTTCAGTTTGATTTACCAACTTCCATCCCTATTTTGCAACCAGAGCCTTATTCATCTACCTGATGTTATGAAGACCTAAGCCACCATCCTTTTTAGGTCTACAGACTTGCTCCCAACCAACTAAGTGAAATTTTTTCTTCTCATCAGAACCAAACCAAAGAAATGACTTTTGAATATGTTCAATCTTCGATAAAATCTTGTTAGGAATTCTGAATATAGATAAGAAGAAGGTTGGAATGCTTTGAAGAGTAGACTTTACCAAGGTAGCCTTTCCAGCTTGACTGAGGAGGGATCCTTTCCACCCAACCAACTTCCTCTACAATATTTCCACCATAGGTTCCCAAAGCGAATCTTAGATCCTACCTTTAAACAAAGGTATTCCAAGGTAAAGAGATAGGAGGGCAGCCACCTCACAACCCAAGATGCGAGCAATTATCCTCTACCTTACTAAGGGGGTATTCAGAAAGAAGATTTTACTTTTTATATAATTTATCTTTTGCCCAACTACAATTTCAAATACCTCCAAGATTCCTTTTAGCACCTTTACTTGGGGAACTGAAGCAAGGAGGGAGAGCAGAACATCATCTACAAATTGGTGATGAGAAATAGGATCCACCGACAAAGCGGGCTTTATACCTTCCACAAAGGGTTCTAACTTGATAGCCCTACCTAGAGCTTCCACCACTAAGATATAGAGGTAAGGGGACAAGGGGTCCCCTTGGTGAATGCCTCTCAGACTTGAAAAATAACCTGTTAGGGACCCATTTATTAAGACCAAAAACTTGGCAGAAGAGATACAAGCATGGACAAGTTTTATCCAACTTTGGAAAAAACCAAATTTTCCCAAAACCTTTAACAAAAACTCCCATGAAACCCTATCATAAGCCTTGTTCATGTCTAATTTGAGGAGGAGACCAACTCTACCACTTTTATCAATTGAATGAAGGATTTCATGGATAACTATGATACTATCCAAGATCTATCTCCCTAGCATGAATCCACTTTGGGCTGAATCAATCAAGGCTAGAAGAAAAGGTTTTAATCTATTAACAAGGGCCTTTGTCAAAATTTTATAAATAATGTTACATAAGTTGATGGGTCTAAAGGCACCAAAGTCCTTTGCACCAATAATCTTGGGGATCAGAGTTTAAAAAGTAGAATTCACTCCAAATGAGATATGATTGGTGGTTTGGACCTCCCGAAGGGCATCAACAATATCCTTCCCCACAATATGCCAATACTTCTAGAAAAAGAGGGGGAAACCATCAAGACCCGGAGCCTTCATTCCTTCCATCGCAAAGATAACAACTTTGACTTCCTCATCATTGAAGGGAGAGACAAGGGCTTGGTTCATATCAACCATGACAAGGTTAGGAATACTACCAAGCAACTTATTTTGGGCTTCCTCATTACAAACCTCTTCCACCCCGATGAGATTTTTGAAAAAATCCATAACCTCAACTCTTATATCCTTAATGTGAGTAGCACTAGATCCATCAACTTTTTGAATTTCTCTAATCCTATTGGTGCTTCTATGCTTCAAGGTTGTGATGTGAAAAAACTTGGAATTTTTATCTCCCTCCTTTAGCCAAAGTGCCCTAGACTTCTATTTCCACAAAATTTCCTCCTTGGCAATAGTGTTATGAAATTCGGCCAACACCTCCTTTTCTCTATATCTGATCTCTTGAGATTGATTTCCAAGTTCTATCTCAGATTCAATAGCTTTCAGTTGACTTTTTAGGTCTTTCTTATTTTGCAAAATATTCCCCAAAACCCTTTTATTCCATTCTTTAAGGCCACTTTTAACAACTCTAAGCTTCACCACAATTTTGGAAAGGTCAGAGCCTTGGACCCTTGTCGACCACCAATTTTTTATTTTAGCTTCCAACTAAGGATGAAGGCACCACATTACCTCAAACCTAAATGGCCTAGGGAATCTAGTTTCTTCCTAGTCCACTTCAAAACATAAGGGGTTATGGTCGGAGCCAATTCTAGGCAGAGAACAGAGAGATAGATTCCCAAACAATGGAAGGCACTCCTTGGAGACAAGAACCCTATCCAACCTGATTTGGATGAGTTGGTTACCCACTCTCCTATTGCTCCAAGTATACCTTGAACCCTTCAACTCAACATCCAATAGCTCATTGCCATTCACAAAATCTACAAACTCTTCCATGCTTTTCGATATTGGGGAGTTCCCTCCTTTTTTATCCAAAAAAATAGAGGGGAATTAAAATCCCCTGCTAGGCACCAGGCTTCTTGAGAAAAAATCCTTCTCATGGAACTCAGAGTTTACCACAACAAGTTTCTACTAGGCCTAGAGTTTGGTGCATACACATTAGTCATAACCCACCTTTTATTACTTTCTCTATTGCAGAAGAGAATATTAATAATCCTATCCGAGGAAGAAATTATAGAGCCCTCAAACTTGTTGGCATCCCAGAGACAAAGGAGTCCCCCAGAGGAACCATTGGTTGGGCTTGCAACAAAATGGGCTTCTTTCCAAATCCTTCTTCTAACAACTTCTATATCCTGACCATCCAACTTGGTTTCTTGCAAGAAAAAATATCAAGTAAAATTTCTTTACATAGGGAAGCGACCACCCATTGTTTAGAAAGCCCATTCAGGCCCCTAACATTCCAAGAGAGGCACTTCATTTATGAGATTTGGAATTAGATTTCTTTCCCCCAAACACCCCATGGTTACTCTGGTAGAAATATTCCAACTTTAGCTATCTTACTCCTACAACCTTCCCTTTTTCAAGTTTGAGCAGAGCTTGAGATCCATTCACAATCTCAAAATCTATTTCCCTCTTCCTCATAAACTTGTTAGGGGGATTTCCTAACTTCTTCTCAACACCCACATCCACATTGCCCTTCCTTTATCTCCGAGTTTTAGGACCCGGAGAACCTTTCTCCAAATAGGTCTTTGGGGAGCTAATCGAAGACCCTACCTCAGGGGTCACCAACTGAATCATAGGCTCCTCAAGAGTAGAACCAATACAAAGCCCATCAAAGGAATTATGAAGAAGAGCCTTAGAAACAATGGTTTCAAAAATGATATTCGACTGACATACCTCAGTAACACCAAGCTTCGAGGCTACGTTCTTCTCCTTAGATGCCTTCTCAATCACCACCAGGTTGGCTAGGGTCAATTTTGAGGGTTGCAAAATCTCCTCCGCTAGAGCCTTCAGCTTTTGAACCTCATCCATCTGGGGTTGAGCTTCTCCTTCCCCCACCTTTGAGGAATTACCACCCAAATCCTTCGAGGGGACTTGGCCTGAGTTCTCCTTCTGGATCCATTCTATTCTTGCAGATCTCTTTTCCTTCTCTGCTTGTGCCTTGAGGGGACATTGGTTCACCTGGTGACCCAATTTTCCATAGCTAGAGCATCGGGTTGGCCTATTTTCGTAAACAATGGGCTGGTCCCAAGTACCCAAGAATGAGATAAGCTTGATAGAAGAGGGAAGATCTACCTCTGGATCTGCCATAACACACATTCTTGCGTACACCATTCTTGATTTGGCTCTGGTTACCGGATCAATAAGAAGGAGATCCCCCACAACCTTGGCCACACCTCTCAACACATCTTCATGCCAAAGATAGTAAGGGAGGGTAGGGAGATGAACCCATAGAGGCACAAAGTTAACCCTTTGCGTATGAGGATTGAAATCAGGTTCCAACTTCCACAAAAATAGACCTCTTTTGCCATAGAACCAAGGGCCTCCCCCTAGGATACGGTTTGCATCTTCCATGTAGTTTAATCTGATATAAAAAAGGCTTTAGGGGCCGCTACAATTTCCATGGAGCCTAGAGGTTTCCACTTCGCTAGCGCCCATCTTCGAATTGAATCCAGGTCTGGCCTCACCCCTTGGAACTTTCCCACAAGGTCACAACCGCCATCACCCATGGTGAACTTAACCAGTTCACTCGGGATGCTAATGGCATTTCCCATAGGGGATATATTGCAAATAGGTTTTGAGAAGGTCTCCCTCGCACCTTTAGACATCACCACAACATACGAAATACCAAGGCTTGAGTTTTTAGGGGAAAACTGTGGGCCATGAGAAGGGGACCCAACCTCCAACTTACTGTTTGATGGCCCATGGCTTCCCGAAGGACCCATGAAGCCAATACCGGGACCTCTTGCAGACATACCATCTGGCCGACCCAAAACTACCACATTCGCATCCAATCCAGCCGCCACCTCCACATATTTCGAGAGCTCCCATCGCCCTTCCACAAACCCATGTAAACCAGATTCAAAGTCTCCCACTCTCCCACCCTGAATGCCACCATTCAAATTCTAGCTCTCGCTCCTCCATTGAACCCTTTTTCACAAAAACCCTCTGATGCAGTTGCTCAATTTTTTTTTTGCAAAACCCTTTGATGCCCCACTGCTCATATTTTTTGCAAAACCCTTTGACGTCGTTGCTTAGATTTTTTTCCATAGAAACCCTTTGAAATTGCTGCTCAATTTTTTTTTTCCACAAAGCCTTATGACTCCCTGCTACTTATATTTTTTTGCAAAACCCTCTGATGCCCCGCTACTCAAATTTTTTGCAAAACCCTCTGATGCCGCTACTCAGATTTTTTTCACAGAAACATTTTGACACCGTTGCTCAGATTTTTTTTGCAAAGCCCTCTAACTCCCTACTAATCAGATGTTTTTTGTAAAACCCTCTGACACTGCTTCTTATTAATAAGAGGAACAATTTTGCAAGCTACAAATTATTCAAATAAAAATTTATAACATCATTTTTAATATTGATTTTTGAGAACTCCCAACAAATTTTCATTTTGCTTCTCTAATACATTTCATGTCCTTCCTTCCATCCTCTAATTTGAGGAAGCTCATATCTATATCATTTTGTTTACTTCTCCTTCATATCACCTATGGTTAAATACAAAAATGGTGAATTATATTTTTATGTGTTGTATAAATAAAATTTGCCTATTGAAAATAAGCAAATAAACGTTCCATATCAAATTGAAACAGCTCATATTAATTTGTGGTTAGATATTTATTTTTTTGGCAATCCTTTTGCCAACAACTCATTATTTAATTTCAAGTTATGACATTCTTTTTTGAAATCAAAGGGAAGTTTATCATATACCCCTAAGGGAACACCAAACAAAAATCAATGCAATAAAAGACCCTTTTTCTACATTCTTGACCCTATAAAGAGGCATCAAACACATCAAGTCGTAATTCCACTGAGCCAAAAAAGATTACCAAAACAAAAAAAAACTTAAGATCTATTGCAAATTATCATAAAGTGTAAACCCTGATGATAAAATACTATCAGACTTTAGTCTTTCCTTGCAAGGATTCAACTTATACCTACAAGAATTTTAATTAAAT
This sequence comes from Wollemia nobilis, assembly GCA_028583015.1. NCBI lineage: Eukaryota > Viridiplantae > Streptophyta > Pinopsida > Araucariales > Araucariaceae > Wollemia > Wollemia nobilis. The sequence continues at coordinate 5,845,769 of JAQPPZ010001870.1, forward strand.
AACTTGGATAACAATGGAACAGGGATCACTTTGAAAAGAATCGCAGTTAAATATATAAGAGACCACTCAATGGTAAGTAAAATGTATATGTTCAATGATGATAAATTGTGAGTCTTTGAATGGGTTAATATACCCATTCAAAGGTTGTGAATGGGCAAAGGGTATGACCCTTTGCGATAATAATTAATTATAAATTAGAATTAAACTTTATGTGAGGAGGGGCTTAACATGCCACCCTCCTTAAAAGAGCTTTGTCCTCAAAGCTGGAAATTTGGAAATTGTTGCTGGATATCGTGAAGAGTTTCCCAAGTAGCATCTTCTAAAGGTAGACCTTTCCAATGAATCAAAACTTTCGTGATATCGTGAGTACGAAGGTGATGAGAGTGGTGATCCAAGATAGCTTCTGGTTCAACCAAAAGTACTCCACCATCGGTAAATTTAGGAAGGTTAGTTTGTATAGTGATGTTGGCTCCCACCACTGGCTTAAGGCAAGATACATGAAAGACGGGATGAATTTTGGAAGTTGGTGGCAACTCCAGTTTGTAAGCAACGACCCCAATACGTTGGAGAATCTTATAAGGTCCGTAGAACTTGGGTGCTAACTTCTATGAACCCTTTTGTTTGAGAGAGGATTGACGGTAAGGTTGGAGGCGTAGAAAAACCTTATCACCCTCCTAAAAACTACGCTCGCTTCTATGTTGATCGACTTGCTGCTTCATGCAATTTTGGGTGATGTGTAAGTTCTCTTTTAGGATCCGCAGAATGTCATCTCGAGTAGAGAGTTCCGTCTCCACTGCTTGTACCTTTGTACTTCCTGGAATATAAGAAGTGAGGGATGGTGGTGTTTGGCCATATAATGCTTCATAGGGGGTCATTTTGATGGATGTATGGTAGGACGTGTTATACCACCATTCTGCTAACGGAAGCCACTTTACCCAATGGAGTGGTTGAGTAGAGACGAAACAACAAAGGTAAGTTTCTAAGTATTTATTAACAACTTCCGTCTGGCCATCGGTTTGAGGATGGTAAGCGGAGCTCATACGAAGTTGAGTACCTTGTAATTTGAACAATTCCTTCCAAAAAGTGCTAGTAAAAGTTGGGTCACGGTCACTAACAATTGTTGAAGGCATATCATGTAATTTAAATATGTTATCTAGGAAGAGGTGGGCTATAGTGCTAGCGGTATAAGGATGAGCCACTGGACAAAAATGGGCATATTTAGGTAAGTGATCAACTAGTACAAAAATGGTTGTTTTTCCTCCTGACTTTGGTAGTCCCTCAATAAAGTCCATTGAAATATCCTCCCATGTTTTGGTAGGTATAGGAAGAGGTTGAAGTAATCCTGGAGTAGCAAGTGTCTCTCCTTTATGTCTTTGGCAAGTTTCACATGCTTTTACAAATGTTTTGATGTAGTTTTTCATACCTACCCAATAAAAAGATCTAGTTGCTCTTTTATATGTTTTTAAGAACCCTGAGTGTCCGGTCGTGGGTGAGGTATGTAATTCATGGAGAAGTTTTTCATGATAAGAGGAATTTGGGGCGAGGACCATCCTTCCTTTGTACCTTAATATATTGTCCGTCCAAGTGTATGGAGGTTTGCTATTAGGATTATGTTGGAGTTGTTGAATTAGGGCATGGGTAGTAGGGTCATTAATCCATTCTTCGTATACCTCATCTAGCCATTTTGGGATAGGGGAGGAAAGGGCATGGACTTGAGGCGTGTCTTCAAATTTTCTAAAAAGTGCATCGGTCGCCATGTTGTCCTTTCCCTTTTTGTATGTAATTTCGTAATCATAGCCAAGTAGTTTCGTAACCCACTTTTGTTGTTCTGGGGTATTAGTATGTTGTTCCAAGAAGTATTTTAAGCTATTATGGTCAGTGCGTATAATGAAATGTTGTCCAATAAGGTAAGGTCTCCAATGCTGAATAGCGTGAACAATTGCCAACATTTCTTTTTCATAGGTAGAACGGGCTAGATTCTTTTTAGAAAACGCTTGGCTTGTAAAAGCTAGAGGCCTTTCATCTTGCATGAGTACCGCTCCTATTCCTACCCCCGAGGCATCACTTTCAATGATGAATGGTTTAGAAAAGTTGGGCATGGCTAAGACAGGAGTGGTACACATGGCATTTTTCAATGTAGTGAAGGCTTCATCCACTTGAGATGACCACTTGAAGGCATTTTTCTTCAGCAATGTTGTTAGAGGAGCTGCAATTTTTCCATAATTTTTGACAAATTTTCGATAATATCTTGTTAGCCCCAGAAACCCTCGTAGACCTTTTAAGGTTTTTGGAATAGGCCAACTTTTCACATCCTCAATTTTGCAAGGATCTACCTTAACTCCGTCTTTAGAGACAATGTGTCCTAAGTATTCGATTTCTTGCTTTCCAAAGGAACACTTTGATTTCTTTGCATAGAGTTGATTTTCCTTCAATATTTTCAATGCTTGGCTAATATGGTTCAAATGATCTTCCCATGTTTTGTTGTAAATCAGGATGTCATCAAAGAAAACTAAGATAAATTTGTGAAGGAAAGGGTGGAATACCTTGTTCATTAAACTTTGAAAAGTGGAAGGAGTGTTGGTAAGGCCAAATGGCATCACCAAGAATTCATAGTGTCCTTCATGAGTGCGAAAGGCGGTCTTTGGAATGTCCTTTTCATTAACTCTGATTTGGTGATAGCCCAATTGTAAGTCTAGTTTGTAAAAATAGGCAACCCCGTGTAGTTCATCTAGTAGCTCATCTATGATTGGAATAGGAAATTTATCCTTGATGGTCATTTTGTTAAGTGCTCTAAAATTGACAAATAAACGCTATGACCCATCCTTCTTCCTCACTAATATAACTGAAGAGGAGTAGGGACTTCTGCTAGGTCTAATGACCCCTGCTTTAAGAAGCTCTTGTACTAGCTTCTCTATCTCGGTCTTTTGTAGATATGGATAACGATAAGGCCTAATATTAGGGGGTGGATATCCTGGAAGTAGTTGAATAGAGTGATCGTGACTTTGTTGTGGAGGCAGTCCTTTTGGTTCATTGAATACTTCTTTATGGTGTTCTAAAATCTTTTGTAACTTTGGCGCCTCCTATTCTTTATGAGTGGGTTGGATTGAAAATAATTGTGCTACCATTCCTTTGCTTTCTTTACGGATAATTTTCTCCATTCTATGAGAACTTATGATTTGTGAGGGTCCAAATTTTAATCCCTTGATAGTATAAGTTTGATTCTTCTCTGTGAACTTCATCCATAATTCATCAAATTCCCATTGAACTATGCCCAATATTCATAGCCATTGTACTCCTAGTACGATATCACAACCTCCTAGGGGTAGTACATACATGTCTCCTTTCATGTTATAATCTCCCATAGTTAGTTTAATATTTCGGCATTTACCTTTACATGCAATTTTTCCTCCGTTTCCAATCATCACTTCAAAATTATTACAAGGATATATAAAACAATTAGCTTGTTTAGCCACCCTTGGATCGATAAAATTATGCGTGCTACCTGATTCTAGGAGCACAATAAGGTTTTGTTTCTTAAAATTCCCTTTTACCCTCATCGTTTGTGGAGCAGAAAATCCTGCCAGGGCGTTGAAGGATACCTTAGGTGTATCTTCCTCTTCACTTTTGGTGTGTCGGATATTACTTCTACCGCTATCTCAGTTTATTCTTCGGAGGAATGTCCACAATCCCTAGCATCCAAAATATACAACTTTTGTGAGGCGCATTTATGATTTTGGTCGAATTTTTCATCACAATGGTAGCAAAGACCTTTAGCTTGTCGTTCCTTCATTTCTTCGAAACTAAGGCGTTTAATTGGTAGGGTTGGGTTGATTTTGGGAATTGTGTATGAATTTTGTACCCTCCCATTTTGCACGGATTTGGGGTTAGTGTAACTATTTTATGATTTCCCCATGGGTGGTTTCCCCAATCGGTGTTGTGCCCTGATTTTGTCCTCCGCTAGTTTCACCAATCCTATGGTCTCCATCATATTTGTGGGTCTATAAATTTGTACCTCTATTTGGATTTCTTCCTTTAATCCACTGATGAAACAATCTTGAAAGAAGGAAGCATCTAACCCGGTTGTCCGATTTGCCAATCTTTCAAATTCAGCTTGATATTCTTTTACCGAAGTGGTTTGGCATAATTTTGTGAGAGCTCCTCTGAAATTTTCAAAAGCCCTAGGTCCAAACCGTACTAATAGATTTTCTGTAAAGGCGATCCAAGTAGGAGTCTCGTTGGTTTTTTCGAACCATTGGTACCATTGGATGGCTTCGTTCTCTAAGTGAAAGGATGCAATATGCACCTTTTGTCTTTCAGGAATTTGATTTAACGAGAAATATTGCTTTGCTCGATAAATCTAGTTTGTAGGATCACCACCTTCAAATTTTGGAAAGTCTAACTTGGTAGTTCTGGGGAGGATGGATGTTTGTGGCCCTCCCAATGGTGTTCGGGGTGGCGATCCTCCGCTATTTTGATTTGTTTGCACTATTGCCAGATTTTGGCTAACAGATTCTAGTTTTAAGTTTAATGCGAGTATTGTTTCCTGAAGTTCGTGTGTCTTAGCTGTGTTCTCCTCTTTGCCTTGGCGAATTTCTTGGAGAAGTTTATCCATAGTGATATCTTGCGATCGTCGTCCATCGGCCATGTGAATTTTTTGTGGTTCAACTTGGAAGAATTTATCGCCAAAATATTGAGACAAGTTTGAAAAAGTTGTTTAGCAATTTTTGCAAAAAGTTGCTTTGGCAATTTTGGTAAAAAGTTGTTTTTAATATTGCACAATTGGGTTGCAAAAAGTTGTTATTGTCAATTTTTTGTTTTGCAATATTTGAGCAAAAAATTTGTCAACCTCTTTTTTTTCAAAATTTGGTGGGCTAATTGCCCTAACAACATTTTATAATTTATTCTTTGTATTTAATTTGACAGTAGCAAAGAGCAGTATTTAATTCGACAGTAGCAGAGTATGATATGGCCAGCGGCAGTAGCACGTGGTACGAGGCAACAGGTGGCAGCGGTAGGGCATGACGTTCGAGGTAGAGCGGGGGGAAAAGGGCGAAACACGGAGAGAGAGAAGCAGGGAAGCAGAACAAAGAGAGGGTTGAGCGAGGCGTCGGTGGTGGAGCAAAACGAAACAATATCTTTGAATTTGATGAAATTGAAGAGAGAAAACTTGCCACTTGTCACTGTTCGGGATTGCGCGAAGGGCTTGGTCAGGTGAAGGGCATGATCGAAGTCACACTTCAATTAGCGTGTCTATTTTGTTATAAACCTCTTGCACGCTTCTGTACCCATCATGTGGGATTAAATGAATCTGGTTTTAAACTTTATGATGTCAAATTTTTTGGCGCCGACGTCAGATATTTCCTTCGACCTTAGGATAATGATTATAATTTTAATTTTTTTGTAAGCTTATGACTTTTTATAAGGTTTATATATTTATTTCTACCAATTCTTTTGTGATTGTCGTCAGAAAAAGAACATCGTAGAAGTTTGGTTTGGAATTATTTACTTCCTCTGTGCCCTGTTATAACTTTATAAGAGACGTTGCAGTTTGCCTCGGCTTGCTATAATTGGTTGCTACTAGCAGTAAGCAGGCTTTGATTTGCGAATATCACAATAGTATTCACAGCAGGTCACAGGATCTTTATGAAGGAGGTAAAAAAAAATTATGTTTTACTTTGCTCTGAACCAGATGCAAAGATTCAACTTATACCTGCAAGAATTTAATTGAATAACTTGGATAACAATGGAAACAAGGATCACTTTGAAAAGAATCGCAGTTAAATATATAAGAGACCACTCAATGGTAAGTAAAATGTATATGTTCGATGATGATAAATTGTGAGTCTTTGAATGGGTTAATATACCCATTCAAAGGTTGTGAATGGGCAAAGGGTATGACCCTTTGCGACAGTAATTAATTATAAATTAAAATTAAAATTTATGTGAGGAGGGGCTTAACATTCCTATTCCCTCCATCAAAACTTGTATAGAGAGCTTCTTCCAAGGTGAAAGACATGGATTCCCAAGCATCAAATCTAAGCTTTGTTTTTTTTGGATCAACCTAAATTAAAGCAATAACATCATCACCTGAAACAACGTGTCTTTGAAACATACCAACCTAATTAGCTGGAATTTTGAAGTCTACTGGATAAGTACGTTGGAATTCATAATATTTTATAGAAACAAAAAACAAGAATTCATCCACTCAAATCTTATATAGAAAGCATAAAAGAAAAAACAAAAGGAAAGACACTCAGATTGGGGGACGCCTATAGGCACCATAAATAATCATTGTATTATCCTTGATTAAGAATCATTACACTTCAATGATCCAAATGATCAAGTGGTGGGGGTATTTATATTAATACCAAAACCTCAATTACATAAATGAACTTAACCTAAGTCAACATAACAAGAGGGCTTTAAGGTTAATTACAAGTTATAAGGTGGGTTTAACCATAACAAGGTTAATTGTGGTCCATAGAGCTTACATAGTAAAATATTACAATAAATTAAATATATTGTACAATGAAATTCCCTTAGGCCTTCCCAAGATTACATCATACAATGCTAGTCCAAACCATGAATGCGATTATACTTTCAATGCCCCCTCATAATCTAAACTTAAGGGCCAAGGAGAGATGACATTAGTGACAATAATATCTCCCCCACAAATTGGATGTTCTAATGTGCCTCTACAGTTAAGGCAAATCCTTCAAAATCACCCTCATCATTTGGAAGATGTCCACCCATATTTAGAAACTTAGTTTCAATCCTTTACAATGTCAACAAGCAATTCTTCATTGGATGTCCTCTCTTGTAGTATCTATAAATCGTCTTTGACTTCTTTGAAGACTTAGCTTGGTCCTTGGATCCTTAAGGCTTCGCCTCCTTAGGTTTAAATTCCATTGCATGAGTCTATTTTTTTAAAGTGCCACCACAAATCCTCATTGCCACATGAAAGTAAACTAGGAGAGAAAAAATTCGAACAAAAGTAAGAATTTTTTGAGATTCCAAGAACAAAGTAATCATATGAACCATGAGGTTCACCATGTGAAAAGAAAGTGAGAGATTAGTAAGGACAATCTTCACACATTCTACATCATCTTTCTTTTTTCCTCTAAAAGATGCAATATTTGCTCTCAATGCCTTAAATCTTGCAATATAGTCCTCAACATTATCAAACTTAGCCAATTTGAGAGAGGAAAGCTCTAATTCCAAGCCACCTACTTCAATAGTATAAACTTTTCTAGATAACTCTTTAATTTTGACCATACTATTATAGGTTCACTCTACTCTTTGATGTGAAAAAATAATATTGGTTCAATCAGCAAGGAAAATATGCCAAAAGCTTTGCCTTCCCTTTGGTGGTGAGTTTCTTCATTAAGGGTTGTTTCTTTATCTTCTTAAAAGATGTACCAAAAGTTCTTACTATGTAATAGGCCAATCATTTTAGTTGACCAAATATTGTAGTTTCACCCATTAAGGTGAGTAGCTAGGGCTTGGTGATCCATCTTACAGAATTTGACCCCTAATACTATAGCAAGTCCTTGAACTGATGCTACCATAGCTCAAAAAATCATGCAATTTGAAAAAAATGGGCTCAAATGCTTTCTTATGCAAAAGTTATGGCCTCCAAAAAAATTTCCCTAATGAACCCCCCAAAAAAAAATTAAAACTCCAAAACTTAGAGAAGAGATATCCAATTGCTTTTGTTAACTGGTAATCTATGATTTATTGGTGTCTTTCACTTATCATTCGTCATTTCAACGCCTCTAGACCTATGCGACTTCAACACTTGTTTGCTTCTTATTGGTTGGGATCGTGTCTCGAGTGCCTCCTTGAAGGCCACATTTTATCTTGAGAGTAGATGCAGTGCCAATGCAAAAGTGGCAGGGATGGGCATCGAACCAAAAACTCCTTATGCCCAAGCAAGGACCCTGTTGATTGAGCCAATACGAATTTGCATTAGACACAATCAAGCAAAATATTTACCAAATATCTCTATAAAGTGAGATCAATGAGTGAAAATGACCCCAAGATTCAAACCCCATATCCATCTAAGCAATGTTTTGCAAGTCTACTATGTTATCCATCTTAGGCGTTCCTCTCAATGTGTTGTAGTTCTAAGACAACCAATTGAAGACACATTCAAGAAGCATTAGAGAGAGAAGCACATAAATTCAAGCCTTTTCCTGCTAAGGTGCTGGCGAGAAACGATTCCAAATTTTAATTTTTTTTGCCCTTGCCACCACGCTTCATTTCCACAATGACATTTAAATTCAAGTAAGGAATTTGATGATAATGAAGGGGGAGATAGCATGTTTGATCCAAAATTGAAAAACGAAATGATGAGAAAAGAAATAGAAAAATCTCAGTGCTTCTTGTGCAAAACATGCTTATGAAACTTTGAGAAAACAATTGCCCTAAAATTCGAAAGAAGAATCAAAGGCTCTAAGCTAACTTCCTGCATGACAAAACGAAGTCGCTCCATACCTGCTCTGATACCATGTCGAAATTTACAATATTTTCCAAAGACAAACATAAGAAATTCATCCACTCAAATATTAAAAAAAGTGTAAAAGGACAAACGAAAGGAAATAGACAGAGAGTTTGGGAGCGCCCACCATAAATAATCACCGTATAATACTTGGATAAGAATCACTACACTCCAGTGATCCAAACAAAGTGATGGAGTTATTTATATCAATACCAAAACCCCAATTACATAAATGAACTTAACCTAAGCTAACATAACAAAAGGGTTTTAAGGTTAATTACAAGCTATAAGGTAGGTTTAACCATAACAAGGTTAACACAGACCCATAGAGCTTACATAATAAAATATTACAATAAATTAAATAAAATATACAATAAAATGCCCTCAAGCCCATTTTTTGAGATCCCAAGAACAAAGTAATCATATGAACCATGAGGTTCACCATATGAAAAGAATGTGAGAGATTAGTAAGGACAATCTTCACACATTTTACATCATCTTTCTTTTTACCTCTAAAAGATGCAATATCTACTCTCAATGCCTTAAATCTCGTAATATAGTCGTCAATGTTATCAAAATTAGCCAATTTGAGAGGAAAGCTCTAATTCCAAACCACCTAGTTCAATAGTATTAACTTTTCTAAATAACTCATGAAATTTTGACCATATTATTATAGGTTCACTCTCCTCTTTGATGTGAAAAAATAACATTGGTTCAATTAGCAAGGAAAATGGGCCAAAAGCTTTGTCTTCCCTTTGGTGGTGAGTTATTCATTAAGGGTTGTTTCTTTATATTCTTAAAAGATGTACCAAAAGTTCTTACTATGTAACGGACCAATCATTTTAGTTGACCAAATACTATAGTTTCATCCATTAAGGTGAGTAGCTAGGGCTTGGTGATCCATCTTACAAAATCTGATCCCTAATACTATAGCAAGTCCTTGAATTGATGCTACCATATCTCAAAAAATCATGCAATTTGAAATGGGCTCAAATGCTTCCTTATGCAAAAGTTATGGCCTCCAAAAAATTTCCCTAATGGAACCCCAAAAAAGAAAAAATAAAACTCCAAACCTTAGAGAAGCGATATCCAATTGCTTGTTACCAATTGGAAATATACGATTTATTGGTGTCTTTAAGTTATCATTCGCCACTTAAACGCCTCTAGACCTATGTGACTTCAACACTTGTTTGCTTCTGGTTGGTTGGGATCACATATATATAATTGAATTGTGTCACAAAGTGGTACTATGTAGCTACCATGTCAACCTCAAGATCAATTTAGTCTTCCATAGAGTAAAGTAATGCAGTTGAGAATTAAACCTAAGCATGATTGTCACTAGGGTCATCGTGCTAAACAAATCACCAATGCTTTCATGGGACTGGTTACTCCTTGTTCCTTTAAATCTTATTCACTTCCTTTAGCCCATGAGCTAACAATGAGCAAAAAGGATTTCCCTTGCAGGATTCGACCTCCTAACCTTGCACTCCTGAAATGCCTCTACTGGCCAATATGGCAATGACCATGTATCTATATAAAACTCAAGTGCCCCCTTGAAGGCCACATTTCATCCTGAGAGTAGATGCAGTGCCAATGCAAAAGTGGCAAGGATGGGCGTCGAACCTGTAACTCCTTATGCCCAAGCAAGGACCATGTTGACCAAGCCAATATGAATTTGCATTAGACACAATCAAGCAAAAGCTTTGCCAAATATCTCCACAAATTGAGATTAATGAGTGAAAACGACCCCTAGATTCAATCCCCATATCCATCTAAGCAACATTTTGCAAGTCTACTATGTTATCCATCTTAGACATTCCTCCCAATGTGTTGTAGTGCTAAGACAACCAATTGAAGATGCATTCCAGAAGAAGCATTAGAGAGAGAAGCACGTGAATTCAAGCCTTTTCCTACTAATGTGCTGGCAAGAAACGATTCCAAATTTTAAATTTTTCTGCTCTTGCCACCACACTTCATTTGCACAATGACATTTAAATTCAAGTAAGGAATTTGATGATAATAAAGGGGGAGATTGTAGACAGCAGTTCCAAGCAGAAATAAACTATGAGGTTGTCTGACATGAATATCCTATGAAGATCCACAATTTTGATTATGTATAGCAATTTTGATAATGTATGAATCATGAAAATGACAAGTTGCAATGTAAAATCAGCCAATCAAATGAATATGGCTTGATTAATAAGTATGCACAAAAGGACAAACGCAGCCGTCTTTGTGTTAAGACGTCTGGATTAGTTAGACGTCTGGATTAGACGTCCAACCTAACTAATCAGACGTCTGGTTGTGTTAGACGTCTGAAACTGTCAGTTAGACAGTAAACGCAATTGTTAAGACTAATAGGCGGTTGGGACGGTTGAGACGGGTTGGTTGCACTAACTACCCGATCTTACCTATAAATACCCCCCTATTTCATTTTGTAATCTATCCATACTTGTCTATAATGCAGAGACGTTGTGCAACAATTGTTAGTCTGGAATGTGTGTTGTACGAGATTGCATCTGTGTTGTAGTGTTGTGTTGCAGGTATTGATCATAGCTTGGTACGAGAGCATGTATTGTTGTATGTTGTTTTCCTGTTGCAGGGCATGCTAAGGAACCTCGAGGATTGGAGAAGGAATGCATAGTGGAAGACGTCTAGACCCTGGAAGATCAACCCTTGCACGTATCAGTCTAGCCGTCTGGTTTCGTCGGCAACTGTTCAGACGTCTATCCCTGACGTCTAGCCGACCGTCTAGTCCAGACGTCTAGCCGTCTAGTCCAGACGTCTAGTCGTTTAGTCCAGACATCTAGTCCAAACATCCAATCGTTCAGTCCTGATGTCTAGCCATCTAGCAAGCCATCCAATCCATATGTCTAGCCAACCAGTCTAGGCGTCTAGTTGTCTATCCCTGACGTCCAGCCCAGACATCTAGCCATCCGTCTCAGACGTCTAGACTGTCTGCCTCAGACATCTAGTATTCAAAGCATCTGTCAAGACTTGTCGACTCATACTTGTAAGACATGATGACTGGTGTACCTTGGCTTATCATTCCCTCCTAGTTTATCATCATTCCCTCATCTCGGGAAGTACTTACCCTTGTCTACATTTGGCATCATTGCCTAAAAACAAACTTTGGATCGAGAAATACAGGTGACAAGACAAGGAGGTGAATGACACAAGGAAGAGGAGGAAGGAGTCCAAGACAACCAAGAAGAAGTGCACGACTGGCGAATCTAAGAACGCAGGACGAAGAAGTTTTACAACCTGAAGTGGAAAGAGTGTGGGATCCAGTGGAAGACGAGAATCCAAGAGTAGAGACATTGTTGGTGACAGTAGAAGGTGAAGAGCAAATAGCAGAGGAAGTTCCTAGTATTGAGAACGAAGATTGGATGGTAACACCCGAACCAGTAGAGAGGAGTTGGTCGATGGATACAGAAGTAGGAGACTTTGTACCGCAACAACCACGTATCGGTTTGTGGGGAGGAAGACCAGAACCACATCTCGTGTATTCATGAAGGAGGTCGCGAAGTGGCAGTAGGAGGCTATTTGACCAAAATTTTGCACCATCAACAACAGAGAGAGAACCAGAGAGAGTTCCACCACGCTCACCACCAAGACATTCGCCTAGTGGGACAAACACAATGGCACAAACTACGCCTCATATAGAGAGACAGAAATGTCCACCTTTCCATGGGGAAGGAAAGGAAGATCCAACCCATCACGTGGGAACTTGTATCACCATTTGGGGAACACATGGGGTAACACAGGATACAGAGTGGTTGCGATTATTTCCAGCCACTTTGCGGGGAATGGCAATGGATTGGTATTTGAAACAACAACGTACCCAACCATTCACCCAATGGACCCCCTTGAAGGATGCATTCATTGAAGAATTTTGACCATTAAGAGACGACACGGAGATCATCACTGAAATATTTGCTACAAAACAAAAATCAGATGAAGATATCAAGAGCTACGCTAGGAGACTGAGACAGTTCACAGATAAAATGGAAATGCCACCAACCGACGGAATGGTAAAACGTTGGTTCTTGGATGGATTACTACATAAATATCGAAAGAAGATGAAAGCAGTACCATCCTCGACATATGCAGAAGCCCTCGAGAAAGCAAAGAACTTTGAAAGTGAGGCCAAGCAAACAGCTGCAAGAATCGGTGGACAACCAAGACGCGAAGAATCTGATAGTGATGAAGAAGACAAAGTGCAAAGTGCAATACACTCCTTTCGAAAAGAATTTGATAAAATTATAAAAGAAGTCAAAGGAGAAACATGGAAGGATAGGAAGGATATTTGGTGCTCTGATTGCAAAACAGAGGGACATGCCAACACCAATTGTCCAAAGAAAGCGTATTGCAACATATGTGATATTGCAGGTCACCCAGTAGCGGATTGTCCATTCAATCTGAAGGGAGCAAGGCACCAGACATTAACAATCCAACAAGGAAGCCAACCAGATGCTCCAAGAAATGGACAAGGTGCAACAAGCGGTGGATACAGAAATAACCGCAGGGGAGGAAGACAAGGAGGACAGAGTCGACTGCAGTACGACTCTGAAGGGAGACCTGTAATTCAGTGTCGAAATTGTCAAGAATGGGGTCATTTTGCGAAGAATTGCCCCCAGCCTCAGAATACGAACACTACTGGTGGTAACAATGTTACCCAGATGTGTAGGTGGTGTGGTCCAGGGAACCACAAGGAGGCTAATTGCCCAAATAAGGCAAGTTCCAGTGGAACACAGAATGTCAATTTGATTGACATTGGTGAGATAAGTACAATAATGGAAAGGGAAGATGAAGTCCTAGCCGTAGCAATGACACAGGCTAGGAAGTTGGAAGAATATCCAAATCCTGCCAAGGAAAAAGAGCGATGGCAGGAAGCACAAGAATTGATAAAAACAGAACTAGACAAAGGAAAAGCAGGATAGGCTAGTTCTGGAGAAAGCTCTAAAGAAGGTGGAGATCCCAAAGGATAAACAGGCATCAATAGAAGGCTTGGTGACACAGGTGTTGAATACGATAGTAGAAGTGAAGGTGGCTAGTCTATTCAACATAGTACCTGAGTTATACGCTACAGTGGGAGAAGTTGTAAAAACAAAGAAAAGAGAAACCCGACAGGTAGCACACATCAAGCAAGGACAGTTCATGGATCCAACGATACTGATGATTGAGGCAGGAAAGAAGCCAGCCTTGGTTCACATGGAGATATTGGACCACAAGTTGAATCAGGTGATCGTTGATGGAGGATCAAGCGTGAACGTAATGCCCGAAAGAACGTGGCGGAGTATTGGTCAACCCGCAATAAGATCTCCAAACTTCAAATTGTATGGAGCAGATCAGTATGGCATCGAGACAATAGGCGTGCTAATGAGCCAAAAAGTGCGCATAGCGGAACAAGATTTTGTATTGGATTTCGTGATAATTGCGATGCAGAAACCAACATATGATGCATTACTGGGACGTGGGTGGTTACGAACAACAAAAGTAAACCACAATTGGGAAAAAGAACATCTGACCTTCAAGAAAGGCCAGCATAGATATTTGATCAATCTAAAGAACCAGGCAGTAAGCCAAGAGATTGCAAGTTCTGATGACTCAGGAGTTTCTTCCTCAGACGAAGGGTCAGGATATGAACCAGATGAAGAGGGAGTACTACACCTGGAGGATTGCACGGAAGATGAGTATAACGAAGACAAAGGCTTACTCCACTGGCAACAGGAAGACTATGAAGTTTTCCCTCCCCAATGTTTTTGCATTGATGCAGGAAATGAAATCCAAGAGGATGAGAAAAAGGAACCAGAAAAGGCAGAGAGCAGTAAGAAACAAACAACAACAGAGAAGGATAAGGAGAGAGAAAAATGGACATTCCCCAAGAATTTTGCAGAATATACGATGGGAGACGCAGTCATTGAAGACAAGCCTGCCCACCCCATCGAGGTTCTTAAAGCAGAAAATGAACCTGAGTCCATTAAATATGAAGGACCAAGAATGATTCAGGTAAACTTGGGAGAAGATGGCAAGGAGAGGATGATTAAATGTGGAGATGATTGGGATCCAGTATTGAAGGCAACAACTTTTAAAATCTTTATGGAGTATAAAGATGTCTTCGCTTGGACATACAAAGACCTGAAGGGAGTCCCACCAGAACTTTGCGTACACAAGATTCCCCTGATTGAAGGTGCACAACCAGTAAGAAGGCGACCATACAGGATGAATCCCAAATACGCAACACTGGTGAATGCTGAAATTGATAAAATGTTGGATGCAGGCATTATTTTCAAAGTTACGACAAGTGAGTGGGTGTCACCGATCGTGATTACCTTGAAGAGGGAGGTTGACAAGATTCGAATTTGTGTAGATTTTTGAAGCCTCAATGCCGTAACCATCAAAGATCCCTTCCCGATCCCTTTCACAGATTCCATCCTGGAAGAAGTAGCGGGACATGAGATCTATTCATTTTTGGATGGGTTCTCAGGGTATAACCAGATTAGCATTGCAGAAGAAGATAAGCTGAAGACAACTTTCGTGGTAGAAAATGGAATATATGCTTACAATCGTATGCCATTTGGGTTGTGCAATGCACCAACTACTTTTCAAAGAATCATCCTATATATCTTTGATAAGATGTCCACAGGGAATTTTAAAGCCTTTCTCGATGATTGGTCATTATATGGGAAGACACAAGAACATTTGAAGTCACTAGAGGAATGCATGAGCTTGTGTAGGCGAGCTCGGATATCATTGAATCCAGGCAAATGTGTCTTGATGGTACCATACGGGAAGTTGCTAGGGCATATTGTATGCCAAGAGGGTCTCAAGCCCGACCCGAATAAGATTCGGGTAATACTGTTGATGGAAGAGCCATATGATGTAAGCTCGGTGAAAACCTTCTTGGGAACAGTGGGATACTACAGAAGGTTCATTCGCAACTATGCATTAACTTCTCATCCACTAGATGCCCTTACACGTAAGGGTATTCCTTTCCATTGGACAGAAGAGCACCAAGGAGCTTTTGAGAGCTTGAAAGCACATCTGTTGAAGGCACCTATCCTAGTTTTCCCAGACTGGGAGAAGGAGTTTCATGTGCATGTTGATGCTTCAAATTATGCTATTGGATGTGCATTGGCTCAGGAAGGTCAATTTGGGTTGGATCAGCCCATCTACTTTGCAAGTCGGTTGTTGTCTCGAGCCGAGAAGAACTATAGTACAACAGAGCGCGAAGCACTAGGGATGGTGTACGCAGTACAGAAGTACCGACACTATTTGTTGGCTAACCCTTTTGCTTTCTATGTGGATCATCAGGCGCTATTGTACTTGATCAACAAGCCAACAATCTATGGATGAGTGAGTCGATGGCTCGTCACTCTGCAGGAATTCATGTTTCGAGTGGTAGTGAGACCAGGAAAGAAGCACGTAATTGCGGACCAACTATCAAGGATTCGCTCAGGAGAACCTACAGAAGGAGGAATACCAGATGAATTCCCCGACGCACAATTGTTCATGATAAGTGTGATACCTACATGGTATAAACATATTGGGGATTACCTATCGACAAGAGAGCTACCAAAGGAGATGATGGTAGCTGAACAACGGAAGGTGATTACGAAATCTGCACCCTTTACCTTGATTGCAGGATTGCTATACAAGATGGGGGAGGACCACATTCTAAGACGATGTGTGATGGAGGATGAAGTACAACAGACCCTGAAGGAGGCACATGAAGGATTGGTCGGAGGACATATGGGACCTGATGCAACAACAAGGAAAGTGTTGTTGGCGGGCCTATGGTGGCCTACTCTGTTTCACGATGCCAAGAACTTTGTTAAGGCATGTGATACGTGTCAAAGAACAGGGAAGCCAGTGAAAAGAGACTTCATGCCACTGCATCCATCACAACCTCAAGAACTTTTTGAAAGATGGGGTTTGGATTTTGTAGGTCCATTGAGAACAAGCCATAAGAGAAAGTGCAGATACATCGTAGTCGCAACTGAATACTTAACGAAATGGGTCGAAGCAAGGGCACTACCTGATAATTCGGCAAGAAGCACGACTCGCTTTTTGTACGAACAGGTGATCACACGATTCGGCATACCTCTTCAACTGACAAGTGATAGAGGAGGTCATTTCGTTAATGAAATTATTCAGAATTTGACGAAGGAATTCAGGATCTTTCATTCCTTGTCAAGTCCGTATTACCCCAGAGCAAATGGGCAAGCGGAGGCGACAAATAAGATCTTGGTTTCTGTTCTATACAAAACATGTGCAATTGAAGGCGCAGATTGGGAAGAGCGCTTATCAGCAGTTCTGTGGGCATACAGAACCACCTTTAAACCGACCACAAACCACACACCCTTCCAATTGATGTATGGACAGGAGGCGGTAGTACCAGTAGAATTCCTGGTACCAAGCTTGAGAGTAGTTGTTGATACCCGCCTAAATGATGACGAAAGCATGGAGGAAAGACTCGCAGCACTGGTACAACTAGGCGAGAAAAGGGTGTTGGCACAGTGGGCAACGGAGATTGCTCAACAACGTCGAAAATATTGGCATGATAAGCACCTTCAGAAAATGAACCTAAAGGCTGGTGATTTGGTTCTCAAGTACAATGGCAAAAGGGAGATCAAGCCAGGAAAGCTGAAGACCCTATGGCTTGGACCCTTTCAGGTAGAAGAGGTATTGGATAATGGGGTTGTTCGACTGAAGAAGTTGGATGGAACAACTTGCCCCGAAGCAGTAAATGGCTCCAAGTTGAAAGTATATAAAGCACAGGCACAGATCAATATGATCAACTTGGAAGCTAAGGAGGACACCTCTGGTAACCCAAATGAAGAAGAGCAACCAGGTATACGATCCTACGAACATGGTGGACCAAGTAACACTGTTCGAGAGGATGAACCATCCAACCTGGAATGGTTGTTTGGAAGAGAAGAAGAACCGGTAATAGAACAAAGGGAGTCAGAACCTAATGTACGAGTTCTAGAAAGCGAAGTAGAAAATCGGCTTCAGAACATTGCGTACTTAGCTTCACAAGGGCAAATACCAGAAGTGGAGGATTATGAAGGACAAGGAGCTGAAATCCTGCAACGAATGGCATTGGAAACACAACGATTGCAGGAGGAATATGAGACTCTTCGTCAGTATAATACGCAGTTGAGAGAACAAGTTATTCAGGAACTGGATGGAACTATGCAACAAATGCAACAATGACAGGATGCACGTAGAGCAGAATGGGCTGAAAGAGATCAAGATGATTTTAGGAGAAGCCCGAATGGTAACTCACCAGATAGTAGTGTATTCTCGATGGCTCTAGATCATTCAGCACCAAACCGCCCTTAGAATCAAAGGTTGTCGGTAGGTGGATTGGAAATAAGAGAAAATACAGGGAACAATGTAGTTTCCTCAACAGATTCAGATAGTTCATCCACAACAACACTGAGAATCATCCTGAATACAGATGACTCCTCAAAAGCAACTTCACCATTGATTAGGCATCCTCGACGACATGGAAAATCACCAGAAAAGAGTAAAGCAAGGAAATCACAACAGAACTTGGCTTCTAGTAGCGCATATCAGATAAGTCGAGAAGAAGCAACCGAGATTCTATGGCGAGATGTCAAGGAAGTAACCGAACGACCAAAGTATGATGGATGGTCGGAAGACTCAAGTGAGGATGAGAATCAACCTCGAGACCCTGACATACCACACGCCAGTCCTAACCCAGACCGTCGGAGACAAAGAGATGAAATCCGTAGCCAGCGAGCAGGGGTTAGATTCCTTGAAACTGCACAGGTGATTGAAGATGATGAGTCTCTAAGTCCACAAGATGAGTACAATGGAGGAGTAAATGAAAATACGATACCTGAATGGCCGGAACCACAAGGATGGAGAACACCATATGCAGGAGCCATGAGACGCCCGACGGAACGCGAAGAAGTGGCTAGGTATCGTATGGCGGTACTCGACTTACGACAACACCGAAGAGAAGTGAGAAGATTGCAGCAACGAGTCCAAGAAACCTCTGAATGGCCAATGAATACAGCAGGAGAGGGAAATGACTCAAGTACGGATTCAACTTTCTCAGACGAGTACCAAGAAGCCCTAACTCACTGTGCACCGCAACGACACTTTGAGGAAACGAGATGGCGAAGGAGATTGATAAGGGCTGACAGGAGATTGAGAATCCTGCACCAACTGACACCTGCAAGTCAGCAACACCCACCAGAAACACGCGCACAACTGATACACCAGGCCAGAAATAGAGACAACTTGGGCAATCCCGAGAGTTCGTCAGGACTTCCGAGATTGCCTGACCAAGGGAGGAGCGTGGTTGACCTCCATCCCGGTAGCTCGAGAGGAAGAAATTCCCCTCCGACTACCCATAGGTCGACTAGTCCACGGATTGGGCCGCAAGGACCATCTGAGGACATAGTCCAAGCCAACCCATCACTACGTGCTCCTGAGAATAGACCTTCGGGTCTACCTCAACGAGCTCGTAGGAACCGAAGACGTCATCAAGAACGATCGAGGGACCGACCGAATCTCGAGCAGCTGGGAGTACGACAGCCCCACATTAGGGAGATTCGACCGACAAGAGGAAGAGGATGAGTCACACCAACTCGTGGAAGACAGGGACCCCAAAATAGGAATTCCTACCAGGACCAAGTAGACCAAGGATGGGCATTCGTCCATCGTCAGATCGATAGACTTCGAGGCCGAGGCCATGGAATGGGAAGATTCTATCATAACATTGGACAGAGGGAGAATCATCCTTCCAATGATCGGGCGACCAACCATCAAGAGCAAGGGAGAACGATGGTCCACTATCTTGATGATTGTGTGATAATTCAACAGGGAGACGGGAGCACGAAACGAATTCGTCAACAAGAAGAACCAACCCATATGGACCCTGGTAGCAAATGTCTGGATGATGCAACCACACGATTGGATGGAGGAAACATGGCAGAGGGGGCAAGACGGGATGACGTCACAAGAAGCAGACGTCTGGGAGAAACTGGTCAGACGTCTAGACAGGAATCACGTCATCAACCGACGGAAGAGGAACAACCAGACTGGCAAGTTATTCCACGAAGAATGAGAAGACGCGACGAACAGTCTCAAACAGAAACTCCTCGAAGCCAGAATAATCGCCGTAGTCATCAGCAGACGGAAGAACAGGAAAATGGTGATGGTTTCAGCAGTTTCAAAACTGGCAGTCGTCACCAGGAAGATAGCACGTCGAATACCTTTGAAGTACGCATCGACATTGCCGTGCGCTTCACCCGACGACGTTAAAATTACAAGACGCAGTTTTGAAAAATAATAAAAAAAATAAAAAGAAAAAGAAAAAGACAAAAACAGAGAAAAAGACAAAATAGCAAAAAGACGAAATAAGGTAAAAGACGTTAGACGTCTTGTCCATGCAGAACTGGCGACGTGGCAAGCATGCAGACGACTGGGAGTTAGGTGGCAGTTGAACAAGTAGTTACATGGGCGGCAACATTCCTATAAATTGGAAGCGTTGGGCATTGTTTGTTTCATTGCTTTCAGTTTATGCAGGAGCGCAGGAGAAGGAGAGACGAAGTTGGGTAATAGGCGCACCAAGGATTTATGCAAGACGAAGCATAAGACGTCATCTACATTGGTAGTCACAAGCTTCGTGGAGGATTTTATTTTTTCAGTGCAAGTGCAAAACCCTACCTTCATAAAAGCATTCAGCTTGCTTGGAGGAAACCCATTCGTCCAATCGCGTCGCAACTACTCGAAGGGAGAAGCACATGACGGAAGGGAGAGGCGAGATTTTAGCCGTCTGATCGAAGACGTCGTCTAGGAGGGAGACGTCCAACCAGTATGTCTTGACGTCTAGCCTCACACCATCCACATCTCCTCCCACCTCAACACAACCGACTAGCCGTCAGACTCAGACGTCTAGCCGGGACAGTTTGACGTCTAAGCAAAAGTAGTCACCAGAAGCCGAGACGTCTAGCAGGATTGAGCCATCTGAAGTAAGGAGAGTATGAGCCATCAGAAGCCCGGACAACCTCCAAGGCAATCCGAAGTAGGACCCGAGTCCGTTGTGGCGAAAAGACTTCGGCATCAGCAAGAAACGATGCGCGGACAAGTGCCAAGCCCAGACAAGGGGCAGACTCGAGCAAAACGAGAAGCGAAGTCCAAATAAGTAACAAGGAACAGATTCCAATTGAGGAAATCACATGGACTTGCCCTACGGGTGAGTTTTGCCGACAATGGTGGGAAGCAACACCAACAAAGAGTCCGATAAAGAAGAATATGTTAGCAGTCGAAGTAAGTTTTATTCTGCAGATACCTAGCTTTGACAAAGAATTTTTCAAGAGGTATCTAGTGCAGATGTTGCAGACATATAAACCAACTGGAATACCAGCATGGTACAGGTTGTTGATCGGACCATAGAAGTGGACTTTTCTCCTAACGCATTCAGGCGAACTTTCGGACTCCCCAAGAAGGGCAAACCGGTAATCAATGAACGGGGAGATCCCAAGAAGACTCGACAGTTGATATTGGGAGTTACTAACCTCACAGAGGAGGAGGTGGTGGAAAATATGTTAGCAACTCACGGTGGCAGAGGAGTAAAACAGTCCCAACTGAAGAATAATGAGTTGGAATGCATCATGAATGTTCTAATGGCCAGACTGTCAGGGGAACAACGAAGTTCAGATCTTCCCATCTGGTTGATCCCATACTTGCTCGGGATAGAACAGGGAGTACAATATGACTGGGCAACTCATTTGGCGATTCGTATTCAGAATTTTCTGATGCGAACAACGAAGAATTTTTCGATGGCATTTCACGCCATAGGATTACTTTTGGACGCAGTTTCAAAGGCAAAAGTGTCGATTCCAAACTTTGATTTACCTCAGCAGATTCCAGATTTGGCACCAACTATCTTGCGCTGGAAGAATGCCAAACCACAGGTAAAGAAGTCGACACCGATGAAGAAGCAACGGGTGAAACAGATCTCCCACAAGCCGTCACGTCAGGAGAAGACAGTGACCGATTCAAAAGGGGAGGATACAACAACACCTGCGACTGAGGTGAAGCAACCCGAAAAGCAAGTCACTGCACCCAAACCAGAAAGGAAGAGGAGGCGATTTGAATCTCCACCCCCTTCATCTATTCCAGATTCGGTGCAAGGGATTACCACAGAACAGATTGCTCGCAGTAAGGAGGTAGCTCAAAGACTAGTACAACAGATGACAGTACCCTGGGAAAAGGTCAGCTTTGACATTCCTCAGACCTTGCAAAATACAGCAGTAGGAACAAGTGTTGGGAATATAGGACCTAAGGACTATTTGACGGAAGCTCATGTTCGGGCTCAAAGAACAGTGCCAGACCTGTCCGTTCCACCTATAGTTACAACAACTTCCTTTGCAGCTTCTCTGCGAGCTGTGTCCTTTGCAGATATTATCGTAGCAGAAGAAGCCAGAGCAGCAATACCCACGGAGATTCCAGCTGAACCTGTAATCAGCAGAACAGAGGAAGCTTTACCTTCTCCAAATGTAGACAATCCAGCACCTGGGACAGAGCAGCATCCCATCTCAGTAGATGAGGTAGTCTCATTGGAACATGAGACTAATATAGAAGAGGGA
This sequence comes from Wollemia nobilis, assembly GCA_028583015.1. Taxonomy (NCBI): domain Eukaryota; kingdom Viridiplantae; phylum Streptophyta; class Pinopsida; order Araucariales; family Araucariaceae; genus Wollemia; species Wollemia nobilis. The sequence continues at coordinate 5,867,906 of JAQPPZ010001870.1, forward strand.
GAGCAGCTACAGACAGACGTGTCTCAACAAGTGGTTGGAACAGAAGGTGACAGCAGTCAGGCTATAGTGACAGAAGGCAAGGCAACCAAAAAGACCATTGATCTCTCCGAAAAGGGGAAAGAGACAATACAGGAGGAGGAACAGGAGGAACAAGAGGAACGAACTCAAGATGCATGGTCTGAATGTTTTCTAGTACAACTACCCAATCTCATGGATCCTTCAGATGATATGGACGAGCAAGCGGTAGAATGTTTTACAAAGTTAACAAAAATAATGGAAAATTTGCAGTTGCAATTTAACATAGCCTGTGTTGGTCAATGGAAGAAGTGGCAGTCTATGGTGGAAGAAGAATTGAACAGATTGGTAAAATGGGCCACACAAGGTCCTTGGCGAGCAGAGATTTCTAGCATCTATCAGAACCAGCCTTGGACAATGCCCACCGCACACTTGTCAACAATGGAGGGAGTTGAACAATTGATCGAGAAGATGCCAACCCTCTACTTGGAATCTGGACAGGTGTACGTTTGTGGCCACAACACTGATCCTTCTTCCCAACAGTCCGTAGAGCAAGGATCGCAGGTGAAGTTAGCACCTGAATTACTGCCTATGTATCGACAATACAATTTCTTAGCCCACTTGTTATGTTGGCTAGCAGAAGGTATTAAGTACTTGCATTCAACCAAGCAAATGGTGGAGAGTGAATTGCAAGAGGCACAGGAAGATGTGCAATGCAAAGACAAAACACTTGAAGAAGGGAAGGCTCGTATGGAGGCTGTCATTCAGGAGATCCAAAAATCATCACGAGAACTGGAGAGCCTTCATACTCAGTTAGGAGAAAAAGCACAACAGATTACCACTCTGGAAAAGGAGGTGTCACAACAAAAACAGGCTAAAGAATTGTTGGTCAAGCAAACTGAAAAATTAGCAGCTCAAACAAATCAGAGTGAGCTAGCCTGGCAGCACGAGATGAGCTAGCGTGAAGAGACTTGGCAGAAATAGTTGGCAGCGGTACAGGAAGAATTGCGGCAAGCACAACAACGTGAGGCAGCTTTGAAACAAGAAATGACATCAAAGGCCTCATCTTCATCCACAATTTCAGTTCCACGGCTGAGAGAACTTTTCATACAGCGGGAGACTGAACTGTTGAATAGGCTTGAGGAGACAAAAAATCGTGCCAATGCCCTAGGAGTGGAATGGGGTAAATACTTCAATTATGCCAAGCAACTTAAGGCTGATAACGAGGCTCTACAGATGCAATTGGATGAAACCTTACCAGCTACGACTCACAAAGATGTTGAGACTCCTCAGAGTGAGCGGAGAAAGTCGTTGAGGACATCGACTTCTTCGAAGGGGAGGATAGATGTAGACAGCAGTTCCAAGAAGAAATAAACTATGAGGCTGTCTGACATAAATGTCCTATGAAGATCCACAATTTTGATTATGTATAGCAATTTTGATAATGTATGAATCATGAAAATGACAATGTAAAATCAGCCAATCAAATGAATATGGCTTGATTAATAAGTATGCACAAAAGGACAAACGCAGCCGTCTTTGTGTTAAGACGTCTGGATTAGACGTCCAACCTAACTAATCAGACGTCTGCTGGTTGTGTTAGACGTCTAGAACTATCAGTTAGATAGTAAACGCAATTGTTAAGACTAATAGGCGGTTGGGACGGTTGAGACGGGTTGGTTGCACTAACTACCCGATCTTACCTATAAATACCCCCTATTTCATTTTGTAATCTATCCATACTTGTCTATAATGCAGAGACGTTGTGCAACAACTGTTAGTCTGGAATGTGTGTTGTACGAGATTGCATCTGTGTTGTAGTGTTGTGTTGCAGGTATTGATCATAGCTTGGTACGAGAGCATGTATTGTTGTATGTTTTTTTCTGTTGTAGGGCATGCTGAGGAACCTCAAGGATTGGAGAAGGAATGCTTAGTGGAAGACGTCTAGACCCTGGAAGATCAACCCTTGCGCATGCCAGTCTAGCCATCTGGTTTCGTCGACAACTGTTCAATCGTCTATCCTTGACGTCTAGCCGACCGTCTAGTCCAGACGTCTAGCCATCTAGCCCAGACGTCTAGCCATCCAGTCCAGACGTCCAATCGTCCAATCCTGACGTCTAGCCATCTAGCCCAGACGTCTAGCCGTCTAGCCAGCCGCCCAATCCAGACGTCTAGCCGACTAGTCCAGACGTCTAGCCATCCAGTCCAGACGTCTGGTCGTCTATCCCTGACATCTCGCCCAGACATCTAGCCGTCCGTCTCAGACGTCTAGACTGTCTGCCTCAGACGTCTAGTATTCAAAGCATCTGTCAAGACTTGTCGACTCATACTTGCAAGACATGATGACTGTTGTACCTTGGCCTATCATCCCCTCCTAGTTTATCGTCATTCCCTCGTCTCGGGAAGTACTTACCCTTGTCTACAAAGATAGCAGGTTTGATCCAAAATTTGAAAAATAGAATGATGAGAAAAGAAATAGAAAAATTTCACCCCTTGTGCAAAACATGCTTATGAAACTTTAAGAAAAAAATTGCCCTAAAATTCAAAAGAAGCATCAAAGGCTCTGAGCTAACTTCCTACATGACTAAGCAATGTCATTCCATACCTACTCTAATACCATGTTGAAATTTACAATATTTTCCAAAGATGAACATAAGCAATTCATCCACTCAAATCTTACAAAAAACGTAAAAGGACTGTAGACACCAAAATATAGCCACTTGTCCTCCATCCATGCTTTCCCACCATTTCCACCACCAAATCCTAGCCAATTTGTCCAATAGCCATATTTCCCGCCATTTTCGATCATTATTCACATTTATTTATTTTATATATATTTAAATACAATATTTTATATTATATTTTAATATATATTTAATAAATATGTATTTATTTAAGTGAATTAATCCCAGCCATCCAATTTCATTTAATCCCGACAACCCATTTACATCAATCCGTGTCACATCCTAGATTTATTATCTACCCTTAGATGTGCTTTAATCTCAACCACATGATTAATGTCGTTGAAACCCTAGCATGCCCTAGGTTAGATTATAAATAGGAGCCATTTTGATGGCTCAACCCCTAAGTCCCAAAATTTCCTGAGTGCTTGAGTTTTCGAATTCCCCGATTCCCTAAGTGCCTTAAGTCTTTTACCAAGCCTTTTGTGCCCTAGTCCCATTCCATCTATCACATTTCGCTCCCCTCGCTCGCCATATCCGCCGCCACAACCTACACCCTCGTCCGATTTGCTTCTACAAAATTCTCCATCAACCGCCAAGCACCTCCGGGTGCTTTTTCGTCAACACCAGACGCCCACGGGCTCCTCCTCACCAGTATCAGGTGTCCACAGACGTTTCCTGCAGTCGCCAGGTGCCCGCGGGTGTTTTACACTCCCATTCCTAAAGTCCCTCTAGCCTCCGGGCAACGCTAGGGCATCGTCGTACTAGCCACCTGCATCAGACATCACGCATCAAAAGACAGTAAGTAGGTAAAACAAATCAACCCTATATTTGTTTATTTTAATGAATGTGCTTTCTATTTTTGTTCACTATACTTGCAGTATCTAGTTAGGGTTTTATTATTGCATATAGAGGACCTCACACTATGGAGCCCTCACATATACTACTAACTATTTTCTGTGTCATTGTGTGCAGATCTGAAGTTGTTACATTAGAATCTGGAGTGGCCCAGCCTTGGATATCGAAAAGCCCACTCAACCTTGTTGGGATCAAGACGCGCTTGAAGACACCATGACTTTGCTTCTTAGGGTTTCGAAGAACCCTAAATTGTTGTAATATTATATCAAAAGGATTCAAGGATCCAAGCTTGTAAACAATGGAGTTTCTAGGCTCCCCCCGTCAATAAATAATTTATTCTATTGTGTAATCTTGTGTTTCCTTGCATTTTATTTGGTTCAAAGCATTGTCTGTGTGTTGCGTTTTGCATCTTTCAAGGACAAAAGAAAGGAAATAGACATAGATATTGGGACCACCCACCATAAAATGCATTGTATAATCATTGGATGATCCAAATAAAGCGATGGAGTTATTTAAATCAATACCAAAACCCCAATTACATAAATGAACTTAACCTAAGCCAACATAACAAGAGGGTTTTAAGGTTAATTACAAGCTATAAGGTGGGTTTAACCATAACAAGGTTAACACAAGCCCATATAGCCTACATAATAAAATATTACAATAAATTAAATACGATGTACAATAAAATGCCTTCAAGCCCATCCAATATTACATCATACAATGTCGGCCTCGGCCATGAATCGGATTACACTTTCAACATAGTCAGGGCCTTGAGAAGAGGAAGATCGACTACTTGGGAGAAAGTTGCACTCAACTACAATTCCTACTTCCTTGTATGTGTATTGATATGTTTTATGATGATAGGTATTGAAATCAATTCCTCCCTTATTTGACTAGTTCCATCTCAGGAACCTTGAGATAACTTCTAGAAACTCCTTATCCATATCCTTAATGAAATTTCCTATGACAATTATGAAAAGCAGCTTTGCTCTAAAACTCCTCTACAAATCTTTGACATTAGTCATTGATCACTAGAAAGCTCAAAGAACGAATGTGTACTAAATCAATCATTCCTCCTTTTTTTTTTTTAAAGTCAAGAAGCCAAGAGGTTACTCTTAATGCATTTTTATTGTGGTGAAAATGGTTTGAAATACAAAACCAATAAAAACTGTTAAAATTCACTCAACAATATTTATAGCAAAAAAAGTAATATTCTTATTAATTAAGGTTCCATGCTAAAAAATTTAAAGTTTTTCATAGTCCCTTGGATCCAATTAATATTGTCATTATATATAGTCCTCACATATTCTAAATCTTTTAACTTTGGGTTATTTGTGAGGGTAGCTCAACTATTTCTAAAGTATTGGATTGTGGTGAAGTGCTTGGAACAAGGTTTCAGAATTCAAACTTAAAGAGAGAAAAAATATTATATATTATTTTAAGATTAAATATAATTAAATATATCAAACATATTCAAATGATATAAATTCAATTCGTTAAATACCTCAAACTTTTAGAAAGGAGACTTAAGTTTGAATCTTACCAAAGGATATAAGCATTAATTTTCAAAATGTAATACCACTACGTGGTCATGATGCAATATGGGTGGGCCTTGTTTCTATTTCATTTAGCCAATTCAAAATAACCTTTTAATTTTTAAAAACAATTTATAAAATTTTAAATCATATTTTTTAACATAATTAAATATTTTTAATATAATTTTTTTTTTTTTTTTTAATTGTAACCTCTTGTGCATAGCATATCCGCATCATGTGATGGGAGAGATTTGAACCTGAGGTCTCTCGATTTTAACTGAAGAGTTTTTTTTTTAATTGTAACCTCCTGTGCATAGCATATCTGCATCATGTGATGGAAGAGATTTGAACCTGAGGTTTCTCGATTTTAACTGGAGAGTTTTAACTACCCACTTGCTCTCCAACTCCTCTACATGGACGGATAAATATTTTTTATATTAATAATACAGACTACTTAAAATAAATAAATTATTAATAATTCCTACTCCCACAAAGATTTATAACAGAAAACTAAAATTTTTATGCCATAAATTAAATTTAAAATCTCATAAATGAAAGTCACATGAAATCAACAATTATTAAACATCATTAGTTCCAAAGACAAAACTCAAATTAAATCAACAACCGTGTTCAAATTTCTTCAAATGTATATATATGATATCATATTTTGTGGATATGTCAACTCAAATTAAATCAACAACCGTGTCAAATGTTTATAAATGATATCATATTTTGTGGATATATCATCTTATAATGACATGTCATAACTTTTATATATAAAAAATCTACCAGCCAAAGATTATGTAACTTTTTCCGATTCTTGTTCACGAGAAATTTAACTTCCACATAAAATTGTCCTTTTATGTTAGATGATAGAAGATATAATAAGAAATATTAACTTCTTGTAGAATGGTCGCTGCTATGGATGGACGTCGCCTTTTGAGAACCCACAACCGAATAATTAAAATGATAGTTTTTAATTCTTTAGCTACAGCGACACTTCCTACTTCCTGTTCATTTGTGTTTTTTGAACGCATTCCATGGCTGCCACTTGCCACTTTATATATTGCGTTGCATGAGCAAGGGCTAGTGCAAAAATCTTACACTCCTGGAGGATTTTTTTTATCAGCCACATATTTGTCGGTTGTTCTAAGTTGGTCAATTTTTCAGGACTTCGAATAGATGTCTATTGGTTTAATAAGAAGATAGTTAAATAAAAATATATATATCGAATGAAACTTGACTAGACTTCGTTTTCTCACGGTGGCGGTTCAACAAATCAATTTGCCTGCTCGCGAGTTTATTTTGTTTTGTTCTTATTTTATTTTTACTTTTTCAAATCCATTCATTGGACATTACCCGGGAAAAGGAACTGGTTTCTCTCTTCCAGAAATTGATGTTTTGCAAATGAACTTCGAGGTGGAAAATTTTACCAGGAACCATTTTGGAATTCAAATGCCAGGCTTATATTTTGTCATACATTTCTCTTCTCGCGTAAACACTTGAAAGCACTGACCAAGTGTTGCCCTAACTCGACTAAAATTCCACCACGTCTTCGTCTCCATCCAGCAAAACCATATGGATATATCATTTACATCAAACAACTATTTTATTTTACGTGCTCATTGCAGAAATTGTTACACTTTGTATTGGAGGTGTAAGTCATCCTAAAGGGTGGGGTCCCTTATCTTTTGTTTCTGTAACTAGAAAGCAACTAGCATTAACACTAACAGAACAACAATAGAGTAATTAACAACTACTGAACAAAGTGCATATTAGAATATAAGAATAATAGTTAACGGCCTGAAAGTAAAGGGTGTACCTCTCATTTTCCGTGACAAGAGAACGAAACCAGTTTGAAATGGTCTTAGACGCCAAGTTCCACTTTACGACCCTAAAAAAAATATTTAAAAAAAAAAAATTAAGGGTTGGAAAATTTATTATTCATTAAAATGCATTTCAGATATTATATAACATTTAAGGGTCTCCAAAATTTCATGTTTGTTAAGTTAAAGACATTTAAGGGTTTGAAAAATTTATATATATCTAGCTAAAATAAATATGAATTTGAATTTGAATTTGTATTAATGTCCATCGGTGACCAAAAGAGGTCAATAGGACTGTAAAGTAAGACATATACAAAGCAACGGGAGTGCCTAATGCAGCTCCAGAGAAAATAAAGTAAGAAAAACAATAAACAGAATGACATATGATATACAAGATCTGTGGATCAAGGATTACTCCCAACATTCAAGGCTGAAGAGAAGTGAGTGATATAAGAGTTGGATGTCGTCGTAGATGTTCTTTGTTGGAGTCGACGACGAGTTGATCTTGTTGTATCTCTGTGATCACCCTGGCGCTTCCTGGTCGTGGCCTCTGGAGGCTGGAAGAATGAAGTGATAAGTCGGGATCCTGTTATCTTCTGCAAACTGTTACTAAGTAGTTCTTTCCTGAGATTGAATAATTCTCGGATGAAAAGGGCAATGCATCTCTGATCTTCATAATTAATCCAAGATTTTAGTGTATGGGTGTCTCTAAATAAGCAATAATATCTACCTCGTATCTCGTAGTAGACAAGACAGGTGAAAATGAAATGCTCCTCGGATTCCACATCAAGACTGCACAATCTGCAAATACGCTGATCTCTGGGGAGGTGATGATCTGTCTCAATACGCAGCTGGTGGGAGCAAACTCGTAGCTGAGCTAGAGGAAACCTGAGGCTGTGTGACATCTGTATCAAGTTATATTTTGGAGTAGTGATCAATCCATTCTCTAGTTGGAGATAAAAGTGAGAGTAATGGAGCAGTTTTGGTGAAAGAGGTTCCTTTGGATCAGTCCAAGTAGTTTTTATATATGCTGAGTAAATCTCATCTCGAATATCCTTATTGGAGTATGGTGCATTGATTGATGCTTTAGTAGGAGGAGGTCTCATGATGTCTAGGCCAAGAGATTGAAGTAGAGTAGTAGTCTGAGCATACCAACAATTCCTGACCCCTTGATTTGCCAACTGTCTTGAGGATTGTAGTGCTAAATATGGATATCTTCTCATGTCCGACATACAATGAAATCTACGCAGTAAAGAGACAACAAGAAATATTGTTGTTGTAAGCAATGGACGAGCACCAAACTCAACTAGAATGATGGGATGTGGAACAGTTCTTTTGGAACGAATGAACTTGGACAACATTGAGATGAGGACCCTTTCAATACGAGACCAACCCAACTGTCTGAGGCTAGGGCCCCAAACTTCACAACCATAGAGCAGTGTAGGGGTAACAAGAGTGTGGAAGAGTCTGATCTTCGTACTGATGTCCTGAAACTGGAGCTGAAAGCATTGCTTATCCAGAGAGGCTAAGGCAACATAACCTTTGTTTAACCTTGCTTGAGATGCAGGGATCAAGTTGAAGGTAGGTCCTGTGAAAAGAACTCCCAAGTATGTGTACGATGTGACAATCTCAACAACCTTCCCTTTATATGTGATGTGAACAGAAGAGAGATCTTTCTTGGGTAGGTTGAATGTCATGATTTTTGTTTTCTGGAGATTAACTTCTAATCCATGCAAGTCAGAGTATGTGCCAAGTATGTCCAGCTGTTGTTGAAGTCCTCCTACTGTATGTGACATTAGGATAATGTCATCAACAAATAGCAAAATGGCAATAACACTACCAAAAAGTAAGCAACCTGTACTCTTAGCCAGAGAGTCCATAATGAGCACCTCCAATTCATCAATATACAATCCAAAGAGTGTAGGTGAAAGTGGGCAGCCCTGTTTAACCCCAATAGTACTATGAACATCTTTTGTTCTGAGAGATCCAATTTTAACCTGTCCAGTGACTTTTTCATATAAGGTCATAACCAACAAAGTAACCTCCTCTGGAATTCCTAGATCCTTCAACCTCTGAAGCAGTAATTGTCTGGGAACAATATCAAATGCTTTCCTGTAGTCAACAAAACAACAATAGACCCTGCGTTTATTGGCTTTGGCTTCTTCAATGATAGCTCTGAGAGTTAGAATGTGATCACAGGTACGATGATTTCTTCTGAAACCTGCCTGCCCCTTTGCACGAAGTTTCTTAGCCTCAACAAAATCAGAGATAAAAACATCAAGAACTGTTGCAAAAAGTTTTGCAAGAGTATGACCAACCATAATAGTTCTGTAATTGTTTGGATTTAGCGGATCTCCGAATTTATGGATGGGATGTATGATATTCGAAGACCAAGAGGGTGGGAACCCATGAGTAACTATATGATTGAAGAGTTTGGCAATATGGACCGCCAAGACTCTAGGGCTATGATTAAGAAATTTTGCCTTCAAATTTTCAATATCAGCTGCTTTACCAGTCTGTAGTTTACGAATAGCATGAAAAATCATTTCATCAGTAAAGAAGTTACAATGTGATGGTCGTGGGTTGGGGATAATTGGGGCATGGTTTGGGATATCATAGAGTGAGCCAACATAGGTGTACCAAGTGTGAGGGTCAGAAATGGGACATGTTTTCTTTTTGGGTAGAAAAATACGCCAAAAGTTTTTGGGATTAAGTTTGAGCATGACTATAATTTCTTGTCTTTTTCTTGATAAGAATTGACGCTTTTTCTTCCTAAGAAAAGAACGGTAGTGGTTTTGGGCTAGCTTGTAATTCAAGGGATCAAGACGACCTACTGACCGGGTGAGCCTATGTAAAGCTTTACATTCTGTGTCAAACCACGAGTTACGAGGGCAATGGCCACGGGACTGATGAAAAGAGCGGGTGGTATGGGGAAAAGACTCAACAACTGCCAACCATAATGCTTTAGAAAAACAGTTCGCTTTCTCAATGGGATCTTGAATTGTGTGAATATGGGTAAGGTAGGTTTTAAGTTTTTCTGTGTACACATCATCATAACTGTGGTTAAAGTGGATTTTGGTAATTATTTTGGGAGGGGGTGGAGGGGCAGGTTCAGGTTTGGGAACAAATGGAAGGTTAAAGGTGAGGAAGGCATGATCTGCTAAAGGAGGTACACTTGAGATGCACAGATCAGATATGGTTAAGGCAAAAGGTGGGTTAGCCATCACATAGTCAACTACACTAGCTCCACCAGCATGTGGAAAACATGTAAAATTACCGGAAAGAGGGAACTGCTTGATGCCATTTAGAATGATTAAATCATGAGACTCGCCAAGGTTAATCAGGTGCTTACCATAGGGTGTGATGGTAGTGTCCGCATCGGTTGAGCAGCGAGAAATGCCCAAACTATCGTGATCAAGCTCCTTTAGACACAATGGATCTGAAGAAACATCATATATAGAGCATTGTGCAGTACCTGTACGTGCATTGAAATCACCCACTAGCAAAATATCACTAAGGGAGGAGAATTTAGAAATTTTTGGAAAAAGATCTAAATATGGTGAATCTCCATCTGATGTCATTGCATATGAAGAGTAGGTTGGAGGAAAATAGCACACCGATATATAGAGCCGACCGAGTGGTGGATTTCTATCCATAGAGATCCACATAAATATGGCATGAGAATCTGAGCATTCCAAATGTATAGAAGAGGCAAGACGATCCTGGAACAAACAAGCAACACCTCCTGAACCCTTAGCACCATGCTGAGTCTTCGGTCTTTGTGCGGACAACCATGAGTAGCCTGTATATGAGGGGAGCGGCTTTGTGCTAGTCTCATGTGTTTCTGTGAGGAATATAATATCTCTGTTCTGAATCACATCATCTGTTGAACCTGGGGAAAAGAAGAGAGAACCACCACAATTCCAAACAACGATTGATAATTCAGTCCGAAGACTCAGAGCCTGATGTCATGTTGAGCGGATTGGCCAAGGCTTGGTCCAGCCTGTGGGAGGGGTATCTCTAATCCAAGCTTTTCCATTTCGGAGAACAACCCATTTACCTTGTTTCCTTGCTTCTATCATTTTGTTTCTATTGTCTTTAAATTCTTCATACTGCAATCTGGTCAAATCTTCATCAAGATAAATCTTATCAGTCATATTAAAAAGAGTTTTCTTAGACTTAAGGGCCTCTAGCCTATCCTGCAGGGTGCGAAAGCGCATGATCAGAGAGTTGTCTTGTGTATACCATGCCCTTTCTGGTAGAATTTCCTTCTGGCTTAAGGTGTTGTGCAAAAATTCAGTGGCCGTTTTCATTGGGTCCCCTTGATCTTGATCTTTCAAACCTCTCACTCGAAGGTTCAATGATTTAAATTGCCTCTGACGTTCCTCAACAAACTTAGCTTGAATGACTGCATCTACTAGAGGGGGGGTTTGCTGAATTTATTACCTTTTACCATCTGAGCCCATGATTCCACACCTGTTGTCTCTAGCTTGGTTGCTAGATTTTTTTGGTCTTCTCGATTTGCAGAGAGCTCAACGCGAAGATTTGCGATATCCTCCATATTAACAGTGTTGAATTTAGAAGCCATGTTTTTTTGATCCTCGTGGCTTGCATTGAGTTCGGTGCATAGTCTGGTAATCTCTTCTCTGATGCCAGGAGAAACGTCCTGAAGCTTAGCTACTATATCTTCTAGCTGGGAAATACGCTCGGTTTGTGCATGGATAATAATTTTCTGTTCAGAAGCTTGAAGGGAGATCTCTAGAAAACGCTTCTCAAGAAGATCGAGCTTAGACTGAAACCCTTGAATGTTATCCATGCACAAACCGAGCGCATTTCCCAGCTATAAGATATAGTAGCTAAGCTTCAGGATGTTTATCCTGGTGTCAGAGAAGAGATTATCAGACTGCGCACCGAACTCAATGCAATCCGCGAGGATCAGAAAAACATGGCTTATAAATTCAACACTGTTAATATGGAGGATATCGCAAATCTCCGCGCTGAGCTCTCTGTAAATCGAGAAGACCAGAAAAATCTAGCAACCAAGCTAGAGACAAGAAAGTGGAATCATGGGCTCAAATGGTAAAAGGTAATAAATTCAGCAAACCCCCCCCTCTAGTAGATGCAATCATTCAAGCTAAGTTTGCTAAGGAACGTCAAAGGCAATTTAAATCATTGAACCTTCGAGTGAGAGGTTTGAAAGATCAAGATCAAGGGGACTCAATGAAAATGGCCACTGAATTTTTGCACAACACCTTAAGCTAGAAGGAAATTCTACCAGAAAGGGCATGGTATACACAAGACAACTCTCTGATCATGCGCTTTCGCACCCTGCAGGATAGGCTAGAGGCTCTTAAGTCTAAGAAAACTCTTTTTAATATGATTGATAAGATTTATCTTGATGAAGATTTGACCAGATTGTAGTATGAAGAATTTAAAGACAATAGAAACAGAATGATAGAAGCAAGGAAACAAGGTAAATGGGTTGTTCTCCGAAATGGAAAAGCTTGGATTAGAGATACCCCTCCCACAGGCTGGACCAAGCCTTGGCCAATCCACTCAACATGACGTCAGGCTCTGAGTCTTCGAATTCAAGGGTTTGAAAAAAAATATTTATTCATTTTTAAAATGCAAAGCAAATTTGAAAATTAGACACTAAAGGGTTTAAAAATTAAATGACATTAGTTCATCTAGTTAGATTCCTTAACATTTGGGGAAACCAAGATTTAAATCTTGCCAAGTGATATGTGGATAATATCCAAGGATAATATCCAAGCTTTGTTATAATATAAGACCACTATGTAATGATGATTAATACTGGTGGGGCCCATTTGAATCCCATATAACCAATTGAAAAAACACTAAGGGGTTTAAAAAATTTATATTTGTCCAACTAAAATAAAAACAAATTTGAAAATTACACATTAAATAATAATCAAGATTAAAAAATGGCCCTAAACCACAAGTTCCACTCTACGACTTAAAATGTAATATAAAATTTTAAAAAAGAAAAAGAAATTTAAAGGTTAGAAAATTTACTACTCATCAAAATGCACCTCAGACACTAAATAACACTCAAGTGTTCCAAAATTTTATATTTGTTCAACTAAAATGAAAAGTAATCTTGAAAATTACACACTAAATAACACTCAGCACGTATGGGTTTGAAAATTTTATATATATCCAAGTAAAATGAAAAGTAAATTTGAAAATTACACAATTAGGGGTTTGAAAATTTTATATCTATCCAGCTAAAATGCAAAGCAAATTTGAAAATTACATGCTAAGTTTGGAACTTTTATATCTGTCCAGCTAAAATTTGAAAATTTTATATCTATCTAGCTAAAATGCAAAGCAAATTTGAAAATTACATGCTAAGTTTGGAACTTTTATATCTGTCCAGCTAAAATGAACAACAAATTTGAAAATTACACACTAAATAACAGTCTCTACGACCCTAATATATAAAACAAAATTCTAAAAAAGAAAAGAAATTTAAGGGTTGGAAAATTTATTACTCATCAAAATGCACCTCAGGTTAGAGGTTCGAAAATTTTATATTTGTCCAGCTAAAATGAAAAGCTATTTTGAAAATTGCACACTAAATAACATTCAAGGGTTTGAGAATTTTAAATATATCTAGCTAAAATGAAAAGTAAGTTTGAAAATTACACACTAAATAACATTCAGGGGTTTGAAAATTTTAAATATATCTAGCTAAAATAAAAAGTAAATTTGAAAGTTACACACTTAGAGGTTTGAAAATTTTATATCTATCCAACTAAAATAAAAAATTAAAAAAAATTGAAAATTACATGTTAAATAACACTCAGAGGTTTGAAAATTTTATATCTGTCTAGCTAAAATGAAAAACAATTTTGAAAATTACACTCTAAATAACAATCCAGGGTTTAAATATGACCCTAAACAGCAAGTTCCACTCTGCTACCCTAAAATATAAAATAAAAAGGAAACTAAATTTACGGGTTGGAAAATTTACTACTCATCAAAATGCACCTCAAACACTCAATAACACTGAGGGGTTCAAAAATTTTATATTTATCCAACTAAAATAAAAAGTAATTTTGAAAATTACCCACCAAATAACACTCACTTAGGGGTTAAAAATTTTATATTTATCCAGTTAAAATAAAAAGCAATTTTGAAAATTACGCACTAAATAACATTCAGGGTTTTGAAAATTTTATATATATGTAGCTAAAATAAAAAGTAAATTTAAAAATTACACACTCAATGGTTTGAAAAATTTATTCAGCTAAAATACAAAGCAAATTTGAGGGTTTGAAACTTTTATGTCTATCCAGCTAAAATGAAAAGCAAATTTGAAAATTACACACCAAATAACAATCAGGTCAAAGATTTAAAAATGGTCCAAACGACAAGTTCCACTCTATGACCTTAAAATATAAAATAAAATTAAAAAAAAAAAATAATAATTAAGGGTTGAAAAATTTGACCAGATTGCAGTATGAAGAATTTAAAGACAATAGAAACAGAATGATAGAAGCAAGGAAACAAGGTAAATGGGTTGTTCTCCGAAATGGAAAAGCTTGGATTAGAGATACCCCTCCCATAGGCTGGACCAAGCCTTGGCCAATCCACTCAACATGACGTCAGGCTCTGAGTCTTCGAATTCAAGGGTTTGAAAAAAAATATTTATTCATTTTTAAAATGCAAAGCAAATTTGAAAATTAGACACTAAAGGGTTTAAAAATTAAATGACATTAGTTCATCTAGTTAGATTCCTTAACATTTGGGGAAACCAAGATTTAAATCTTGCCAAGTGATATGTGGATAATATCCAAGGATAATATCCAAGCTTTGTTATAATATAAGACCACTATGTAATGATGATTAATACTGGTGGGGCCCATTTGAATCCCATATAACCAATTGAAAAAACACTAAGGGGTTTAAAAAATTTATATTTGTCCAACTAAAATAAAAAGCAAATTTGAAAATTACACATTAAATAATAATCAAGATTAAAAAATGGCCCTAAACCACAAGTTCCACTCTACGACTTAAAATGTAATATAAAATTTTTAAAAAGAAAAAGAAATTTAAAGGTTAGAAAATTTACTACTCATCAAAATGCACCTCAGACACTAAATAACACTCAGGTGTTCCAAAATTTTATATTTGTTCAACTAAAATGAAAAGTAATCTTGAAAATTACACACTAAATAACACTCAGCACGTATGGGTTTGAAAATTTTATATATATCCAAGTAAAATGAAAAGTAAATTTGAAAATTACACAATTAGGGGTTTGAAAATTTTATATCTATCCAGCTAAAATGCAAAGCAAATTTGAAAATTACATGCTAAGTTTGGAACTTTTATATCTGTCCAGCTAAAATTTGAAAATTTTATATCTATCCAGCTAAAATGCAAAGCAAATTTGAAAATTACATGCTAAGTTTGGAAAGTTTATATCTGTCCAGCTAAAATGAACAACAAATTTGAAAATTACACACTAAATAACAGTCTCTACGACCCTAATATATAAAACAAAATTCTAAAAAAGAAAAGAAATTTAAGGGTTGGAAAATTTATTACTCATCAAAATGCACCTCAGGTTAGAGGTTCGAAAATTTTATATTTGTCCAGCTAAAATGAAAAGCTATTTTGAAAATTGCACACTAAATAACATTCAAGGGTTTGAGAATTTTAAATATATCTAGCTAAAATGAAAAGTAAGTTTGAAAATTACACACTAAATAACATTCAGGGGTTTGAAAATTTTAAATATATCTAGCTAAAATAAAAAGTAAATTTGAAAGTTACACACTTAGAGGTTTGAAAATTTTATATCTATCCAACTAAAATAAAAAATTAAAAAAAATTGAAAATTACATGTTAAATAACACTCAGAGGTTTGAAAATTTTATATCTGTCTAGCTAAAATGAAAAACAATTTTGAAAATTACACTCTAAATAACAATCCAGGGTTTAAATATGACCCTAAACAGCAAGTTCCACTCTGCTACCCTAAAATATAAAATAAAAAGGAAACTAAATTTACGGGTTGGAAAATTTACTACTCATCAAAATGCACCTCAAACACTCAATAACACTGAGGGGTTCAAAAATTTTATATTTATCCAACTAAAATAAAAAGTAATTTTGAAAATTACCTACCAAATAACACTCACTTAGGGGTTAAAAATTTTATATTTATCCAGTTAAAATAAAAAGCAATTTTGAAAATTACGCACTAAATAACATTCAGGGTTTTGAAAATTTTATATATATGTAGCTAAAATAAAAAGTAAATTTAAAAATTACACACTCAATGGTTTGAAAAATTTATTCAGCTAAAATACAAAGCAAATTTGAGGGTTTGAAACTTTTATGTCTGTCCAGCTAAAATGAAAAGCAAATTTGAAAATTACACACCAAATAACAATCAGGTCAAAGATTTAAAAATGGTCCAAACGACAAGTTCCACTCTATGACCTTAAAATATAAAATAAAATTAAAAAAAATAATAATAATTAAGGGTTGAAAAATTTACTACTCATCAAAATGCACCTGAGATACTAAATAGCACTTAGGAGTCTGAAAATTTTATATTTGTTTAATTAAAATGAAAAACAATTTTAAAAATTACAAACTAAATAACACTCAAACACTAGGTTTGAAACTTTTTTAAAATTAAAATTGCAGACTTAATAGCACTCAACACTTAGAGGTTTAAATTGTTTGAAAATTACAGATTAAATAACACTCAAGGGTTTGAAAATTTTATATATATTCACTTAAAATGAAAAGTAGATTTTATCAAGCAGCATTAGCATTAGCTCATCCAATTAGATTCTTCAATATTCAAAGTGGAGACCAAGGTTCTATTTTTGCCAAAAGATACATAAATAATATCCAAACTTTGTTGTTATAATGCCAAAATTTAACATTGTTATAATGCTACAATGTGGTGATGATGTAATATGGATGGGACCTGTTTCAATTTCATATAACTAATTGAAAAAAAAAGAAAGTTAAATTTGAATATTATAAAGATTTAAAATGTTTTGAAAATTACACACTAAATACCCAAACCCTTGGGGATTTGAAAATTTTATATATATTATAAATTTTCAAATTACACTTAGAGGTTTGAAAAATTTATATCTATTCAGCTAAAAATACAAAGAAAATAAAAAAATTATATGCTAAATAGCATTCAGGGGTTTGAAAATTTTGTATCAAATTTACACAGCCAGTAATTTAAAAAACTTATATCTATCCAGCAAAAATGAAAAAAAAATTACACATATCTAAACTAAACAAAATGAAAAGCAAACAAATAACAGTCATTCAGCCTTCTGTGAAAACTGAGTGTCCCTTTACGACGTACAACATTAAGGGTTTGAATATTCCTTTAGAAAATTAAACTTAAAATTGGAGAGGTTGCGAATAGGAGGTAAGGACGAACCGTGTGCTGTGAGAGCTGTTTCTGACTGGCAACCTGGTCCTGTAAGCGCAGTAAACACTGGCGATGGCGGTGGCGGTGGCGGTGGCGGTGCGTCGTTTTCCTTATTTTTATGCTCTGTTTCTGTCCCAATGACAGTACAAGGGTTGGGTTGGGCGTTTTCCTTTTGAGCTTTATCTTTATCTTCTTCTTGCCCTGAATAGATATTTTTGTTTCTCTCTGCTTTGTTGTCATATTTAGAAAAAAAAAAGAGAATAGAAGAGGGAGCGGCATATCAATTTCAAATTTAAATCCCTTCAAGGGTTGGGCGTTTTCCTTTTGAGCTTTATCTTTATCTTCTTCTTGCCCTGAATAGAAATTTTTGTTTCTCTCTGCTTTGTTGTCATATTTAGAAAAAAAAGAGAATAGAAGAGGGAGCTGCATATCAATTTCAAATTTAAATCCTTTCAAGGGATGGGCGTTTTCCTTTTGAGCTTTATCTTAATCTTCTTCTTGCCCTGAATAGATATTTTTGTTTCTCTCTGCTTTGTTATCATATTTAGAAAAAAAAAAGAGAATAGAAGAGGGAGCTGCATATCAATTTCAAATTTTGCTCCTTCAAAAATCTTACTCTTTGCTCCTCCCTGCCCGTGACACTTAGTGTGTTTAGGTTAGTACTAGAAAGAGCACATCATCACGGTGCCGCCGATTCCGATTGTTCGCAGAGGGATGTTTGATTTTTTTAAATTATATGTTTGAATTTGAAAATATATATATTTATAGTTTTTCATAATAATAATCTCTAATGTTCAAAAGTATCCGAGTGTTCGCAGCTGGATGTCTGATTTCTTTTTAACATATGTTTGAATTTCAAAATATATTTATATTTATAGTTTTCCATAATAATAAATCCTAATCTAAGTATGTTAAGTGTATGGGACAGTATATTGGGATGGATGAAAGGAAGTTGTTTTTTTTAGAATATTGATATTAAAAACTTTTATATAGTGCGATTCGAGAGTGAGTGTAGTTAAATACGAGTGCGAGCGTGAGTTGAGAGTGAGTGTAAACGAATGTAAGTGCGAGCGTGAGTCGAGAGTGAGTGTAACCGAATGCGAGTGCGAGCATGAGTCGAGAGTGAGTGTAACCGAATGCGAGTGCGAGCATGAGCCGGAAGTAAGTGTTGTTGGAAGCGAGTGCAAGCATGAGCCAGGAGCAAGAAGGAAGTGTTAGCAGGAAGTAGAAAGCAAAGTGCAATTCAATTGAAGAAAATCCAATGCGAGCTAAGAGGAAGTGCGAGTCAGGATAAAGTGTGAGCTAAGAGGGAGTGCGAGCCGAGATTCAGTCATGGTTAAAGAGCAATGGGTTCATCTGAAGTGCATCAATGCTTCAAACCCTTACCACGAACGTGCGGAACATTGTTTCTAGATAATTATTGAAGCGAAGAAGCATCGAGAAAAAGAAGAGACAGACTATTGCAAGCTAAGAGGGAGTGCAAGTTGAGAGCAAGTGAGGCAAGAGAAAGTGCAAGCTGGGAGCGAGGGCAAACTGAGAGAGAATGTGAGCTAAGAGGGAGTGCAAGACAAGAGCAAGCCCCATTAGCTAGTATGGAAGAAAAGTCAAGTTTGAAAGCCCTAATGGGAAGTCAGGATGTCCTAGTTGGAAGTATGGAGGTCCAAGTTGGAGATAAGCAAAAGAGCGAATACATGGCAAGTTTGATCCAAGTAGCAAATGTTACACCAAAAGTGAGTATCAAGGATGAGATGATTGAGCATGATATAATGGTTCTTAAAAGTATAGGGTTAATATGTAAGTTCCATAGATCATGGCCAAGGTTTTTGGAGATTCAAAATTAGATCAAGTGGAAGTGGGGATTAAATTCAAATTACTCTGTGACTTTTCTTCCTAAAGGTTTTTCCTTTTCATATTTTCCAGTTCAAAAATTAAGGATAAATTAATGGTTGATGGCCCATAGGGGAAGAGACGCACTTTATTTGAGACCATGGAATGAAAAAATTTCTATTGAGATAGAAACTATTAAGAAGCTTCTAGTATAGGTTAGGCTTTTTGGACTTCCATATCAGCTTATAAATAAGGATGTTCTAAAGAATATTGGAAATACCCTAGGGGAATTCATCAAAGGACTAACTACTAAGGAGCAAAAGCATGCTATATATACTCGAATATGTGTTGTTGTGGATATTTCAAAACCTTTGCCACAATCCATTAAGATTAAATCTGAATTAAGAGAATGGTATCAACAAGTAGATTATGAAAATATCTCATTTCGTTACCATAATTGTTATGAGATTGGACACATGGCAAGAGATGGCAAAGTGAAAACTATGAAGAAGGAGACACAAATTCTAGCCATGAGATAATCTTCAAGACGAAGCAAGAAAATCATCTAGTAATAGAAGCTAGATCAGATCAAGGACATTCCACTTAGAAAGAAGAGGCAAAGAAAGTCTATCTATAGTATCATTTGGCAAGTTCAAAATGAAATAAAGGTGTAAAAGAAGATGTGGAGAGAAATCCTAAAACAAAGACAACAAAAGAGGTCAAGTTTATTATGGGTAAATCATCTTCATTTTCCTCAAGTAGTACAAAATCCTCTCCAAGTAATAAGAGCAAAAGGGTTGAAGATGTTATCCCTTGCACTTAAAGGTTTCAAGAGAACATAATAAAGAAATGAGGATGGAGGAAACCCATAACAATTTAGGTTTTTTAAAGTAGAATAACAAGGTAATTGCTACATAAGAGCATCCTTGCACTTTAGGGTTTCTAGGGAAACATAAATAAGATTGTGCTTTTATGTTGGTCATCAAATCCGCCTAGGAAAGGATTTTGGGTAAATGTATGCGCCCTAGACTTGGACCAACATTGAAAGGCCGAAGGGAAGAGATGCCCCTTGTGCCAATCTTCGGAGAAAGGCCGACTCCTATGCTAAACTACTTTGGTGTTTTGAGATAAGGGTGCAAGAAAGAGATAAACAGAGTAAGGGTTAGAGAAAGAAATAAAAAGGGGTAAGGGAAGAGAGATCGATAATTTGGAGTGGGAGAGAACAGGAAGCACGATCACTAACTAACAACTTGAATAGCAACAAAGAACACCAAGAATAAACGAAAAAAATGCCACATTAACCTTCCTATGTATCCTTTGGGAGAGCTCCAGGATTCTCCTTCTTTCTTTCGTCGAAATTCAGGGTTCAAAGTAACGACGATTAGGACAAGTGAATATAACAGAAACCACAACCCACCAGGTAGCATAAAAGAAAACCAATATAGCGTTTTTCCTTTCCTATGTATCCTTCGGGAAAATTTTAGGGTACAATCCCCAATCGCACATCGGATTCAGGATTCAGAGTCTCAGTATACAAATGAAGAAAGACAAAAGAAATAAACACAGAAGGCAGCATAAAAGAAAGAAATTGAGCCCAAAGCTCTTTAGTATTAATCGTAGGACATCAAGTTACAACAACTTTCTAGCATAAAGTTCCCCCCTTTTACATTACAATGTCTGGGTTTTTATAGAGGACCCGACCCTCTAAGCCATAATTATACAAGATGGAGGAGTACATCCTCGAAAGCTGAGAAGTCGACCCTCCGCGGCTCTCGTGACTGAGCTTTCATATCCTTTGCCAAAACTAGCAGTTGCGACCGAGTCAACCAGGGAAATACACATTAATGAGCCACCTGAGCGTCCTCGGCTTCTGGGTGCGGTGCTCGAGTGACCACCATGCTTGTCGGGCTCTCCTTCTGGAACTAATACTTCATTTCCAATTGCCAAAAATGAGCAACGATCTTATCGGGCACGTAAAAATGCATTTATGAGGCAATTGATCTCCTCGAAAAAATACCTGGCTTGGAATGCATGCCCTTGAAGCTGGAGGAGTACAATTGATCGCCTCAAAAAAATACCTGGCTTAGAACGCGTGCCCTCGAAGCGGTATTATCGGGCACATAAAAATGCATTTACAAGATGGAGGAGTACATCCTCGAAAGCTGAGAAGTCGGCCTGAAGTTGTTTTTTGAGGAACTTTGGGCCCGAAGCTCTCTTTTGCCTTTCTTGTATTCTTCTTCGGCAACACCGCTTCGCCAACTTTTTCCCGAAGCAATCGCTGGAAATGCTTCGGGTGCGAAGTTCTTTTCATACTTCTCTTCTTTCTTTGGCGAAGCTATTTTCCCTAGCTTGTTCGACAATGAAGTTCTTTCTTCTTCATCTTATGTACAAAGGGGTGGCAAGGAAAGCCAAAATTGCTGCAACTTACAAATATTTTCAACAAAAACAACCAAAAGAAATACTTTACAACAAAGAACACTGTACAAAGTTTTGATTTTTTTCTTCCCCGTTGTGCAATGTGATAAAAATTGTCAAAATTCTTGGCGGCTCATGGGGCAACGAGCTCGTCTCTATGGAAGAACCCTCAGCTTTGATCCATTGAGCCAGAGTCACCTCCAGACCCTTCTCCCTTTTTCGCCTCCGGGGGCGCTTCCATAGCTTGTTCTCCCTCTTCTTCTCCTTGGCCTTCTTCCTCTGCTTCTTCTGCTGGCGCGGCTTCATGTTGCGACGATGGGGCAAGGCGATCACGGATTTTTTTCATGGTTCGACGGACATGAGCCTAGGCACCCTTCGAAAAAGGCTCTTGATCCTACAGTGCCTTGACCAAAATGCAAAATCGATCGATCTGCCTGATATCAGCATGTTGGGCCCTGGTATACAGATCGTTCAGGTAGGCCACGATCTTGCAGTATCTCAGAATGAAATCTGTGACCTATTTTTCTATTATAGGCTCTGCCCATTCATCTATTTCTGAGACGTCGCCCTCAAACTGAAGCCATGCCGGCTTAATCTCTTCTTTGGTGAGAAGGTTCCCATCATCATCCATGAAGCTCGGGAAACCCAAGGAAGAGAGATCTTGAAAATAGCCCATCGATGCACGCTTATCGTCCTCGAACACATCTAGAAAGTCCTTTGCTTTCTGCGCTTTCCTCACCTTAGAGAAGAAGGCGCGAACTGTGGCCTTAGCTGTAGACCAATCTTTAGCTATTTGACTCATTGCAGGGACCTGCAAGTCCTAATATTTAGTGTTTTGGACATCGAAAGCCAATTTGAGTCGGCCTCTAGCTTTTTGAGTGATTTCATCGATGATTGGCCTTAGAGAGCCGTGTCTCTAATCTTCTCCCACCCATCAATTGGTGGTTCTACAATTTGCTCCTCCTTAGAGTCGTCCCCTTCTTCTATCGGTTGTTTTTCAAGGCGAGGGGTAGACTTATCTTCTTTGGAGTACGCTTTTTCTCTTCCTTGCCCTTCTTTGTTTTTTTAGGGCTTGCAACTTCGGGCTCTTTCCCCTTCTCCTTGGAGTTTTTCTTCCTCATGTTGAAAATGATGGTGGCAGAGTCCTTGATACAGAGGGCTTCAATGTGAAGGGCTAGATGCAAAGGGCAGGAGAATTGCAGAGTAACCGAAGGCTTTTAGTCTTGCACGAATTGATGGATAACTAACCTCCCTTTTGCTAGAGCTTTGCGCTTTATAGCCTAAAAAGGTAACTACCTCAATTTATGGCACCTACCAAATTTAAATTAATGCTTCGGACGAAGGAAGTTACTTTGCCCTTTGATTGGCTCTACAGTAGCGTAGTACACAAGGCCACACACTTTGGTAATCATGAAATGCAAACTACTGCCACCTTGTACCTCGGTGCGACTTTTTTCATTAATCAAATTGCCTCGGGATGTGCTTTGTCACTTTTGCCTTAAATTCATTCACTTTGAACTATTTTCAAGGTTGTTGTCAACGCGTTCCTCGAGGCACGTTTTAAATTATCCTATCTCACGCGTTGTTGGTTCGGCGAAGTTGAAATCAGCATTAAAAATGCTTCATGGTGAACCTTTAATGTGGACTGTTTTTTGACACCTTGGGCCCGAAGTACTTCTCCTTCATAGCGCCTTGCGAGGACCGCCTACCGAAGGTTGTGTTCTTGAAAACTGCTTCGCAAAGGCCCCTTTTAAAATCTACTTTGCAAAATTCCTGCCCGAAGTAGCTGCTGGAAATGCTTCGGGTGCGAAGCTCTTTTCGTGCCTTTATTTGAATTTTAGTTCGGCCCTTTTGAGGGTAAAGTGCTTCGCAGCGAACCTCCTTGCAACTGCTACTTCACATCAAAAGTCCTTGAAGGGGATTTTGAAGTGTAGTACTTGGCCTTTTGCAATCTCGAAATAGGATGTATATACAAATGAAATTTATATACAAAAGTACATATACATTATTTCTTTTTTCTTTTTTTACAAGAGAAATAGTGTTTTACCTCAATGGTGAAAAGTCTTCAGATGAAGACCATTGACAGAGATCGGCAAAACCTGACCATATGCATCTTTGAGGATGAAAGAGTTGGCCGAATTTACCTTTACGATTTCGAATGGCCCATCCCAAAAGGCGTCCAACTTATCGTGATTCCCAGGCTTGGCCTTCCAGGAGTCCCACTTCCATACCAGATCTCCCACTTTGAACGTGCGATCGGATGATTTCCTTTTGAACCAGTCTTGGGTGATCTGAGCATGCCTAGCGAAGCTCTGGTAAGCTTCCTTGCGATCTTCCTCTAGCTGCAATAGCTGAGCTAATATGTTTTCCATTGGGCTAACTCCATCTTCTTCTTCTAACAGCTGCAGTGCAGGGATCTCCACATGGGTGGGTAAGATGGCCTCCTTACCATAGACCAAGGCATAAGGCGAAGTCTTGATTGACTTCTTGACAAAAATTTGATCGACCCACAAGGCTCGATCGAGAAGGAGATGCCAAGTCCTTTTGTTTGTCTGTATGAGCTTTTTTAGCACCCTCAACAAGGTCTTGTTGGTGGATTCTACCAATCCATTGCCCTACGGATAGTAGTTGGAGGAGACCTTATGATATATCCCATGTTTGTAGAAGAAATCGTTGATTTTGGCGCTTGAAAAACCAAGACCATTGTTCGTAATAATTGCTTTGGGAATGCCAAACCTGGTGATCAAACCCTCTAGGAAGGAAATTACAGTCTCTTGATCTGCATGCTTCGTAGAGATCACTTCAGCCCACCTGGTGAAATAGTCGATTGTGATCAGGATGAACTTATGTCCCGCGGAGGAGTTCGGCGATATGGTCCCTATGAAATCCAGCTCCCATTGTTGAAAGGGTGTCTCTACTTGTATCATACGAAGGGGTATCGAAGCATTTCTACTTCGACCAACGAACTTCTGACATTGCTCACATCTACGGCAAACGACGAAGGCATCGATGAAGAGAGTGGGCCAATAATAACCCGCCTTGATTATCTTTAGTGTCCTTCTTCCCACGAAGTGACCTCCAGATAATCCTGAATGGAATTCTCCCAGGACCCTTCTTTTATCATCATCTTTTATGCACTTGAGAAGGACGCCATCAATGTTTCTAAAAAACAGGCCTTTGGGGTGCAAAGTATATCGGGAGGACCGCATCCTAAAATGCCTTCGCTGTGAAGCGTTCAAATGTGAAAGACATATGCCAGTGTTGAAGTACTTGATTATCTCACTGACCCAGTCCTGCTCATCCTATTCTTGGTTTACGAGGCATCCTTCGGCTAGCGAGTCATCCCATTGAGATTTTTTCGCCTCGACCGCTGCGCTCTTCGCTAGTTCTTGACACAATGCGCGATCGCGAACCAGTTTTGTGGGCTTGATCTCAATGTCAAATTCCTCTATCTTGTTCACCCAACCGACTCTCTTGCTTCCCAATACTCCTTGGATGATGAAATTGTGCACGTCGAGGTGAATGAAAAAGATCGTAACCCGAATTTGGGAGATGAACTGCTTGAATTTCCTGAGAGACTTCATTACTGCATGCACCTGACGTTCTATGAAATTGTATTTCTCTTCATGGGGATTGATCACCTAGCTCAGAAACACGATGGGATGCTCTTCACCGTCTTCCCCCTTTTGTGTCGGGATCGCAAGCATAGCTCTCGGGTTCCCCTATGGCATACAAGATAAAATCTCGACTGTAGTCGGGGTTGATCAGGACCGGCGCCTGAGCAATTCGGGCCTTAATCTCTTCAAATGCCTCCTTTCTCTCTTTTGTCTAGATGAATTCGATGCCCTTATTGAAAAGTTCAGACATCGGCTTGATGACTTGGGCGAAATTAGGGACAAAATTCCTCACGAAGTTGATCTGGCCAAAGAAGGATTGCAGTCCTTTCTTGTCTGCTGGAAGTGGGAGCTTCGTTAGGGCGTCGACTCTGTCGGGATCTACAACGAGGCCCTTTTCTGATATCGCATGTCCCAACAACTTTCCTTTGCTGACTGCAAATATGGACTTCTTCAGATTGATTGAGATGCCAAACTCTCAGCATTTTTCGAAAATTTGTTGTAGGTGTACAAGGTGATCCTCCCTTCTTCAGGAGAAAACAGACATGTCATCTAGATAGATGACGATTACCTTATTCAGAAGCTCACCAAAAGCTAGATCCATCGCCCTTTGGAAAGTGGCACTAGCATTCGAAAGGCCAAATGGCATTTGCATGTAAGCAAATGTTCCCCACTTGGTGGTGAATGTTATTTTATGCTGGTCTTCGTTCCTGACCCAGATCTGATTTTATCCAGAGAAACCATCGAGCAGGGAGAAGCATTGAGCTCCAGCCATCGAGTGTAAGATCTGATCGATTTGCGAAAGAGGATAGTGGTCCTTGAGAGAAGCCTGGTTCAGGTTGTGAAAGTCCACGCATAACCGTATATCTTCGTTCTTTTTTCTGACAAGGACTAGGTTCGCTACCCAAGAAGAATGCTTGATGGGATAAATTATCTTCACTTTGAGCATTTTTAGGAGTTCGGTCTTCATTAGGACCTCGATCTTTGGGTTAACCGGCCTTTGCTTTTGTTGGAAGGGTTTGACCCCCTCCTGTAATTCAATTGTATGCTGGATCAGTTGTCGATCATATCCACTGAGGTCTTGATAAGACCAAACAATTATGTCGGAATACTTCCTACATAGAGTCTGGATTTGTTCTATCTCTTTCGAAGTGCAATCAGTCCCCACTTTTATTGCTTTTCTAGGTTCAAGCTCTAAATATTGATACTATTTTTCATTGACTTTGATCATGTGAGAGAGTGCTCGATCATTCTGATCAAAGAGGCTTTCAAGAGTGATCAGTCCCTTGGGAACGTGGTTATTATTCAATTGAACCAGCCCTTCATGTTCCTCTTCATCAGGGCTTCTGTCTTCGACTATGGCGGGTTATTGAATCATGAAATTTACAATCTGCTCATCATTGTCAAAGACTTGCCAATGTAGGTCCCTGTCCGGGACAGAGGGTCTGTAGATCATCCTCACAGCTTTGGGCTTGTGCACCATGTCTTCTGCGGGAGAGTATTTGGCTGTGATGGATGCCAGAACATCAGCATGTTGATTCTTTTCTTGTGGGATAAATTACAGATTGAGAGACTCGAACTGGTCACACAGGTCCCATACCCTATTGCGGTACGACTTTAGATAATGCTTCTTTGAAGTGACCTGGTTGCACACCAGTTCAGAATCTCCAAAGATT
Source organism: Wollemia nobilis (assembly GCA_028583015.1). NCBI lineage: Eukaryota > Viridiplantae > Streptophyta > Pinopsida > Araucariales > Araucariaceae > Wollemia > Wollemia nobilis. The sequence goes on from JAQPPZ010001870.1 coordinate 5,894,803, forward strand.
TGGAGGTGCTTAATGCCTAACTTGTCAGCTTTCTTGAGTCCTAGGCATAATGCTTCATATTCTGTTGCATTGTTGGTGTAGCTCCATGTCAACCGGTATCAATACTCCTTTTGCTCTCCGGATGGCGAAACTAGGAGAATCCCTGCCCTAGCACCGTTTTTACATCGGGCGTTGTTGAAGAACAACTTCCATAGTCCTTCTTTGGCGCTTGTTCTATTCTCTGGTTGGGTATGTTTCACAGGCTTGGCGATCACATAACATCCTATCTCGGTTTCTACCATGGTGTTAAAGTCTTCCAATGAGAACTCATCTTCATAACTTAGTTGTGTAAGAGACTCCTCGACCAGGTCCACCTGCTCTACTTCCTCCATTATTGTATTCACTGGATCGCTGCTCTCTTCTTCGAACATCTTCTACACAAGGAAGGAAGAAGGCTTTTCATTGTAGATCTTCACCTTCTTTCCTTTGAATGGAATCTCCAGGATGAGAGTAATCCATAGAGATATATCCACCCGGCTTTGCCGTGAATTCCCTTGACAAGCACATACTCGAAGTATGGCTCCAGGTCAATGACCACTACCTCTTGTATGACCGTGATCTGAGGCATCTTATGTAGTCGAATAGGAATGTCTTTGATCACTCCTATAGTCTTCACTGGGGTACCATCCAACTGGAGTATGCCTTGGATGCTTCACGTATATTCCATCCTTATTTCTTCACAGACTGCTCTCAGCATGACTGTTGTCACGGCCCCAAAGTCGATCATACAGTTATGTACAATATACCCTTCCATCTGTAGAGACAGGTAGAACGAAGGTGGTCTGTTTTTCTTGGTAATGGATGTGGATAGGGTCTGCACAAGAGTAAGCGGTGCTGCCTTTTTTGCTTTAGTCATATTCAATAATTCTTGTAGCAGGTCCACTTGTCCAGGTAGTTGCAGTGCATCGTACAAGCTGATCTTGGATGGAATCCTCTTTAACTCCTCCATAATGTTGTACGCTAGGGAACTGAGCACCTCGGGTTCCTTTCTCGGCTCATATCTGGTTCGATACTGCTCCATAGCTTCAACTCTTTGTCGCTCAGTTAGTGAAGGAATCTTGAGCTTTTCTCTAGCCTGCTCTTTAGTTTATGCCTGAGGTGGTTCGACAAAGGCCTTTTGAGATTTTTCTTTGATTGGTGCAGGCAGAGGGGCTTCGTTTGGGGCCGAAGATGATTGTCCCTTCTCGATTCAAGCAGACATTTTTAAGGGAGCCATATAAGTAGCATCCACTTCTATTGCCTTCTTTCCTCCTCTGGTAAGTACTGCAATCGGCTCTTCTTCGTCAATCACCAAGTTCTGACTCATTTGCCAGATGACGTTGACTTGACCGCCATGACTACTACTCGTCAGCATTTGTACATAGTGTTGGTGGAGCATGAAGGTATTCTCTTCATGCGGATCATTGCATGTAGAGCACCAATATACACAATCGAAAGTGCTCGGAGCTTCATTGATCGCAACATTTCTCGTCGAAGCCTTCCCTTGCTAGACTGCTTGGTCTTTGGTAAGTGCAGGCGTAGGATAAGACCTTCTCGGTAGAAATTCTTGTTGCACTTGCTTCTTCTTCACAATGGTCATGTTGTTGGACAACGTCTGAATTGTGGAGTTCAAAGACTGCATCTCTTGCAGGATTTTAGCTTGCATATCATCGGCTTTTGGAACGAGTGGCAATGAAGCCATCATCGATATTGGAGGCAGGGTAGGGGGTTGAAATGGTGCTGGTAGTACAGGGAATGCCGAAGTGATAGTAGGCTGCAAAGTTGAAAATGTGGGAAAATGAATTTGTGGAGCGATGATTTGAGACACAATAGGATTCGGGTTCCAAGATGAGATCGGGAGTGCAGGGGTTGCAGAGATCTATGAAGCGGCTGCACTCGCATACTAGAATTGAGGGAATTCAAGAAGTATGGGCATCGACATTCTTTGGGGAAGCTTGCCCACAACTATCAAATTCGTTTCTGCCCTCTTGGCTAATTCATACAACTCGAGAAAAGTATTGATGTTAGAATATCTTACCATGATACCGATATCAGGGTTGAAATCTTGAAGGAAATAGTATGCTGCAGCTTCATTGGTTGGCCGAAGTCCAACTGGTACTCTATACTAGGTTCGAGCGAACCTAACATTGAAGTCTGTGATCTCTTATTGTGGATGTCTCTGGATTAAAGTGAACTGATGCAGGAGAGAGGTAGGATTGGAGGACTCATTGAAGTTTCCCATCAACTGCTCAGCTAATTGGTCCCATCCCGTAATAGTATCGGGTGGTAAAGATCTATACCAGTAGAGGAATTTTCCTCTAAGGGAAAGAACCAAAATCTTTACCATAACTTGCTCTTCTGTGATGTCATGGATTGTCGCCAGAGAGATTATGTCCTGGATGTGCTCCAGAGCAGTCTTCCTAGTTCCATCGAACGTTGGGATCTTCTTTACAACAGTAGGCTACACTTGCCCTTATCCTGCTAGATTTAGTGGCGACAAAGAATCCCATGCTGGGAACAATCTGGGCGGCGGTTGCTGCTGCATTTGTTGTTGTTATTGTTGTTGTTGTGCCATACTTGCTCCTGGATTTTGAGAAATAGGAATCCTCGAAGCTCCTCCTTGATTGCTAATAGGATGACTAATAGGAATGGAGGCACTAGGACGCTTCGGTGAGTTGGGAGGATTGGGAGGAAAACTAGATGTTGTGCTATCAGAAGTTAGGCCTATTCGTCAACAGCAGCCTCTTGCGAGGATGTTCCATGTAACAGTGACTCAAGGGTGACCAACCTTGATCGCTCCCCAAAGGCGTCAATATCTAACTCAAAGAACTCAGTTTCCTCTCCTCTATTCCTAACTCTCCATCTTGTTTGCATGAAGACACAGACTTCGGTATCGGTCTTTTCGACCTAAAGATTCTCGGGTAAAACAGAGTCGCCAGATGCTAAGAGTCTTTCGGTAATGAGAGCATCGGTTCTCACTACCACTAGTCAAGTGAGACTGACAGGGTCACACCAGGAACTGATTAGAACTATTGGCCTCGGTGAAGACGGGTTTGAGATTTGTGCTTAAAATATGGGACCTTTGTCCCACCAGGCGTGCCAGAAACTGTTGGTCATCAAATCTGCGTAGGAAAGGATTTTGGGTAAATGTATGCGCCCTAGACCTAGACCAACATTGAAAGGCCGAAGGGAAGAGATGCCCTTCATGCCAATCTCCGAAGAAAGGTCGGCTCCTATGCTAAACTACTTTGTTGTTTTGAGATAAGGGTGCAGGAAAGAGATAAACAAAGTAAGGGTTAGAGAAAGAAATAAAAAGGGGTAAGGGAAGATAGATCGATAATTTGGAGTGGGAGAGAACAGGAAGCACGATCACTAACTAACAACTTGAATAGCAGCAAAGAACACCAAGAATAAACGAAAAAAACGCCACATTAACCTTCCTATGTATCCTCTGGGAGAGCTCCAGGATTCTCATTCTCCCTTTTGTCGAAATTCAGGGTTCAAAGTAACGATGATTAGGACAAGCGAATATAACATAAACCACAACCCACCAGGCAGCATAAAAGAAAACCAATATAGCATTTTTCCTTTCCTATGTATCCTTCGGGTAAATTTTAGGGTATAGTCCCCAATCGCACACTGGATTCAGGATTTAGAGTCTCAGTATACAAATGAAGAAAGACAAAAGAAATAAACACAGAAGGTAGCATAAAAGAAAGAAATTGAGCCCAAAGCTCTTTAGTATTAATCGCAGGACATCAAGTTACAACAACTTTCTAGCAGAAAGTTCCCCCCCTTTTACATTATAATGTCTGCGTTTTTATAGAGGACCCGACCCTCTAAGCCATAATTATACAAGATGGAGGAGTACATCCTCGAAAGCTGAGAATTCGGCCCGAAGTAGTTTTTTGAGGAACTTCGGGCCCGAAGCTCTTTTTGCCTTTCTTGTATTCTTCTTCGGCAACACCGCTTCGCCAACTTTTTCTCGAAGCAATCACTGAAAATGCTTCGGGTGCTAAGTTCTTTTCATACTTCTCTTCTTTCTTTGGTGAAATTATTTTTCCTAGCTTGTTCAGCAGCGAAGTTCTTTCTTCTTCATCTTATGTACAAAGGGGTGGCAAGGAAAGCCAAAATTGCTGCAAATTACAAATATTTTCAACAAAAACAACCAAAAGAAATACTTTACAACAAAGAACACTGTACAAAGTTTTGATTTTTTTCTTCCTCGTTGTGCAATGTGACAAAAATTGTCAACATTCTTGGCGGCTCATGGGGCAACGAGCTCGTCTCGGTGGAAGAACCCTCAGCTTTGATCCATTGGGCCAGAGTCACTTCCAGACCCTTCTCCCTTTTTCGGCTCCGAGGGCGCTTCCATAGCTTGTTCTCCCTCTTCTTCTTCTTGGCCTTCTTCCTCAGCTTCTTTTGCTGGCACGGCTTCATGTTGCGGCGATGGGGCAATGCGATCACAAATTTTTTTCATGGTTCGGTGGACATGAGCCCAGGCACCCTTCGAAAAAGGCTCTTGATCCTACAGTGCCTTGACCAAAATGCAGAACCGATCGATCTACCCGATATCAGCATGTTGGGCTCTGGTATACAGATCGTTCAGGCAGGCCGCGATCTTGCAGTATCTCAGAATGAAATCTGTGACCTATATTTCTATTATAGGCTATGCCCATTCATCTATTTCTAAGAAGTCGCCCTCAAACTGAAGCCATGCTGACTTAATCTCTTCTTTGGTGAGAAGGTTCCCATCATCATCCGTGAAGCTCGGGAAACCCAAGGAAGAGAGATCTTGGAAATAGCCCATCGATGCATGCTGCTCATCCTCGAACACATCCAGGAGGTTCTTCACTTTCTGTGCTTTCCTCACCTTAGAGAAGAAGGCACAAACTGTGGCCTTAGCTGTAGACCAATCTCTAGCTATCCGACTCATTGCAAGGACCTGTAAGTCCTGATATTTAGCGTTTTGGACATCGAAAGCCAATTTGAGTCAACATCTAGCTTTCTGAGTGATTTCATCGATGATTGGCCTTCCTTCGGCAGCAGCCTGCTGTGCTTCGGTGGTGTAGATCAAAATTGATAGGGCACTGGAGGCCCGAGACCTGAAGTTTCTGAGCAGGTGTGAGCGGATCTCCTTGATTCTGCCTCTATCAAATAGCTCCAGGTTTACCTTTTCGAACAACTGCTACTGTGTTTGCAGGATTTTGCTTTCAAGTTCCTTGGCCTTCAGCTCATTTTTGGCCTGTCTCTACGCTTGGTGCTCAGCTGAACACTACAGTTGTAGTATTTGTTGTTTGAGGGCATGCGTTTCCTTTTTCATTAGATTACACTGCTCCTCTGAATCCTCCAGCTTGGAGCGGATTCTAGCTAGTTCCTCTTCTAGTTTGATGTTGGTACTTTCTGCTTCAAACCTACGCTGATTAGCAATGTTTGCGTGCGCTCGAAAAGTCTCAATCCTGACATGCATAGACACGGACTCATTGTCCATGTTTAAGTGTTCTAGTTTAAGTGTTCTAGGTCCTTGGTCTTCTTTTGATAGTCATAATCTGCTGGAGTCATTTCATCTAGAGGCTTCTAGACCTTAGGGACCTTATTCACCTTATGTAGCTTTCCAACCTTGAAATTGAAGACAGTACATTTTTCAGTCTGGGCCAGAGAGCGCCCTCTCTTCTTCCTTGCCTCTTTCAGCATTTTTTTTGTATTTTGCCGAGCTAGGAGCAGTTTCTCGGCCAGAGGGCGTTCCTTTATCATGGAGAGTTCCAAATCAAATGAGGCTGGATCTCTAGCTGAAGGGGTAAACAAATACAAAGAATTGATAGGGGAAGCCTCACCAGAAGGTTCGACGGATGGTGTGATGGAAGCTTCAGCCAATGGGACAATGCCCTGTGATGCAAGGGAGTGAAGGACGGGGTTAGGTGAAGTGGTGGCAACAAAATTTTCTTGGCCTGGTGACTCAAGTGTAGTGGGGCTGATGGGATAAGTGGTAAGAGGCAATGTGTGAGGAGGCAACTGAATTTGTGAGGGAAGGGGATACTGGTGAGAATCTTTGGCCAGGACTACAACGGAAATGTGAGAGACCGAGGCAAAGGGTGAAGAATGCGTACCTGCATGCCTTTCTAGCAAAGCGACCGTGGTGACTTCTTGAGTAATAGGGTCATAATCCTTTTGGGTTTCGACACTCCCGACCTCCACAAATTCTATTTCGAGGTCTCCCTCTTGTTCGAGGAGTTCCTCCACATCAATGATGTCTATGTCTGGGACCGTCTCGAAACTTGGTGGCCCTGTATCTTCGAAATTTGCTTCGGCTGGGCCTGATGCAGGTGGTTCGACAGGAGCATTTGCGAGCTTTGTCCAAGGTCGCATTGGGTGGCTAGGAGGCACTTGAATTTGTTCTTATCGTTTTCTTTTATTCCTCTCCAACGGTTGCTCTACCTCTTCGGCGCTTGTGTCGTGGCTTTTTGATGGTCCCTGTGGTAGTGTCGTTGGTGAAGCTTCAACTTCTTCCTCTTCTTTCGAGGTATCTTCAGCTCCCTTCGGGCTTTTGCCCGATCCTGGGGTGGCTGGAGGAACAAAGTTAGCAAAGGATATAGACTTCCAAGTTTCAACATTGGCTTCATAAAGAATTACAAAGTCTTTATCTGATGCCAAGAGTCCATAAGAGTTCATATTTTGGTGATGGACTCTCATTATCCACCACTCTCGAAGTTTTTCCTCGCTCCAATTCTTTAATTCCTCCTTTAAATCATCTTTTGCTTTTCTCCAAAATGTGGAGCTTGGAGTTGGGAGGGGGTACTGGTCAGGATTAAACTCGACCTCCATGGGGTAGAACTCATGCCAGGGAGGCAATGTCCTCATTCTCTCCAAATTCTACTCTAGATCCTTCCCATTGGGATTATTCCTTTGTCCCACAATTTCAAGGTGGGGGTAGATGTGGAACTTGAATTTTAAGTGATCCCTCATTACTCCCAAGGGATCATAGAGCCATTGTTGAGGGATCTGGAATAGGCCAAAATCGGTAAGCTTTTCCTTTAGGAAAATGTTCTGTTTTAAGGCAAAGACTTTGATTACACCCATCCTGAAGGGGAAGTCATAGGTATGTGCCCATTTTCTGCCATGGTCGTACACTGAATTTGTAGCGTCGCTCTATCGAGCGACTTCCAATGCGAACTGATATTCAGAGGGGTATACTGGTAGCAAGAAGGGCTTCCCAATGTAGTCGAACATACGAATTACGAGCCCTTGCGTTAGTTGAAACACATATCCCCTTTTCTCTTGCACCACTTTGTCTCTCAGACTAAGGGGGACCCGAGGGCAAGAACCCTTCAACAGATGTATAGCGGGTCCCAAAAATTGTTGGTTAAAAGAATAATAGGACTTTGTCCTCAATAGGAGGGGAGTCCAGTGGTACACCGACAAAGGATTTCCATCCTCGTCGCTTGGAGAAATGATGATATGGGGGATCTCTTATGAACCTGGTAGAAAAACAACTAGAAAAGAAAATAATAGGGTGCGAAGTACTAGCCCGTTGCCGAATTCTTCATGTTGGTGAGCCTTGTATGCAAGGTTCGGGCCACCCATTCCGCCCAGTCAAAGAAAACTGGGTTGGTGTTTGGTCTTGAAGCATCAGGGGCATAGAATTCCCCTCTCAAAATACATTAAGCCAAAGACACCTGCTAGGGTTGCACCAAAGCATCTGTCGATAGGCCCGCCACCCATTCAATGATGGAGAAAATATCGATGTTTTTGAAGGCCGCCAAGGGTAAGGGCATCTAGGGAAGCTTGTTTGAAGGTAGCCTGCTTTTGAGGTTCTCCCGCAGGAATTTCAATATGTAGTTGTTGGAGGTGAACCTCTCCATTTATTCGCTTAAAATGACATTGCGAACAGAATAGCCCTTGGGCGGACCTTGTTGTGGCGCGAAGGCTGCTTGTACATCCTCCTTCAAAATGGAAAACAATTTATGACCCGAAGCGTCCAACACTTGCCTAGATGTAGGCTAGTAATTCTGCACGATAGCATAGATTAGTTCGGGACAATGGTGAGCAGGCGGGGTCAAATACCAATAAATTTGAAAGTAATAGCAGCAGCTCTCTTATTTTTTGGGGTGAGTCTGCTCGTCATAAACTCTATGGTGCGTCGGAGGTCAGACACATCCATAGAGAGTTGTGTCTCTAATCTTCTCCCACCCATCAATTTGTGGTTCTACAATCTGCTCCTCCTCAGAGTCGTCCCCTTCTTCTATCGGTTGTTTTTCAGGGTGAGGGGTAAGACTTATCTTCTTTGGAGTACGCTTTTTCTCTTCCTTGTCGTTCTTTGTTTTTTCAGGGCCTGCAACTTTGGGCTCTTTCCCCTTCTCCTTGGAGTTTTTCTTCCCCATGTTGAAAATGATGGTGGTAGAGTCCTTGATACAAAGGGCTTCAATGTGAAGGGCTAGATGCAAAGGGCAGGAGAATTGCAGAGTAACCGAAGGCTTTTAGTCTTGCACGAATTGATGGATAACTAACCTCCCTTTTGCTAGAGCTTCGCGCTTTATAGCCTAAAAATGTAACTACCTCAATTTATGGCACCTACCAAATTTAAATTAATGCTTCGGACGGAGGAAGTTGCCTTGCCCTTTGATTGGCTCTGCAGCAGCGTAGTACACGGGGCCACGTGCTTTGGTAATCATGAAATGCAAACTACTGCCACCTCGTACCTCGATGCGGCTTTTTACATTAACCGAATCACCTCGGGATGTGCTTTGTCACTTTTGCCTTAAATTCATTCGCTTTGAACTCTTTTCAAGGTTGTTGTCAACATGTTCTTCGAGGCACATTTTAAATTCTCCCGTCTCGCGCGTTGTTGGTTCGGTGAAGTTGAAATCAGCATTAAAAATGCTTTACGGTGAACCTTTAATGTGGACTGCTTTTCGACACCTCGGGCCCAAAGTACTCCTTTGTAGCGCCTTGCAAGGATCGCCTACCAAAGGTTGTGTTCTTGAAAACTGCTTTGCAAAGGCCCCTTTTAAAATCTACTTCGCAAAATTCCTACCCGAAGTATCTGCTGGAAATGCTTTGGGTGCGAAGCTCTTTTCGTGCCTTTATGTGAATTTTGGTTCGGCCCTTTTGATGGTAAAGTGCTTTGCAGCGAACCTCCTTGCAACTGCTACTTCACATCAAAAGTCCTCGAAGGGGATTTTGAAGTGTAGTACTTGGCATTTTGCAATCTCGAAATAGGATGTATATACAAATGAAATTTATATACAAAAGTACATATACTTTTTTTTTTTTTTTTACAAGAGAAATAGTGTTTTACCTCAACGGTGAAAAGTCTTCAGATGAAGACCATTGATAGAGATCGACAAAACCTGACCATATGCATCTTTGAGGATGAAAGAGTTGGCCGAATTTACCTTTAGGATTTCAAATGGCCCATCCCAGAAGGCGTCCAGCTTGTCGTGATTCCCAAGCTTGGCCTTCCAAGAGCCCCACTTCCATACCAAATCTCCCACTTTGAACGTGCAATCGGATGATTTCCTTTTGAACCAGTCTTGGGTGATCTAAGCATGCCTAACGAAGCTCTAGTAGGCTTCCTTGCGATCTTCCTCTAGCTGCAATAGCTGAGCTAATATGTTTTCCATTGGGCTAACTCCATCTTCTTCTTCTAACAGCTGCAGTGCAGGGATCTCCACATGGGTGGGTAAGATGGCCTCCTTGCCATAGACCAAGGCATAAGGCGAAGTCTTGATTGACTTCTTGACAGAAATTCGATCGGACCACAAGGCCCGATCTAGAAGGAGATGACAAGTCCTTTTGTTTGTCTATATGAGCTTTTTTAGCACCCTCAACAAGGTCTTGTTGGTGGATTCTGCCAATCCATTGCCCTGGGGATAGTAGTTGGAGGAGACCTTATGATATATCCCATGTTTGTAGAAGAAATCATTGATTTTGGCGCTTGAAAAACTAGGACCATTGTCCGTAATAATTGCTTTGGGAATGCCGAACCTGGTGATCAAACCCTCTAGGAAGGCAATTACAATCTCTTGATCCACATGCTTTGTAGAGATCGCTTCAGCCCACCGGGTGAAGTAGTCGGTTGCGGTCAGGATGAACTTATGTCCCGTAGAGGAGTTCGGCGAAATGGTCCCTATGAAATCTAGCCCCCATTGTTTAAAGGGTGTCTCTACTTGTATCGGACGAAGGGGCATCGAAGCATTTCTGCTTCGGCAAGTAAACTTCTGACATTGCTCACATCTACGACAAATGGCGAAGGCATCGGTTAAGAGAGTGGGCCAATAATAACCCGCCTTGATTATCTTTAGTGTCGTTCTTCCCAGGACCCTTCTTTTATCATCATCTTTTATGCACTTGAGAAGGACACCATCAATGTTTCTAAAAAATAGGCCTTCGGGGCGCAAAGTATATCGGGAGGACCGCATCCTAAAATGCCTTCGTTGTGAAGCGTTCAGATGTGAAGGACATCTGTCGGTGTTGAAGTACTTGATTATCTCACTGACCCAGTCCTGCTCATCCTCTTCTTGGTTTACGAGGCATCCTTCGACTGGCGAGTCATCCCATTGAGATTCTGTCACTTCGGCCGCTGCGCTCTTCGCCAGTTCTTGACACAATGCATGATCGTGAACCAGTTTTGTGGGCTTGATCTCAATGTCAAATTCTTGTATCTTGTTCACCCAACCGACTCTCTTGCTTCCCAATTCTCCTTGGATGATGAAATTGCACACGTCGGGGTGAATGACAAAGACCGTAACCCGACTTTGGGAGATGAACTACTTGAACTTCCTGAGAGACTTCATTACTGCATGCACCTGACGTTCTATGAAATTGTATTTCTCTTCATGGGGATTGATCACCTAGCTCAGAAATGCGATGGGACGCTCTTCACCATCTTCCCCCTTTTGTGTCAGGACCGTAGCATAGCTCTTGGGTTCACCAATGGCATACAGGATAAAATCCTGACTATAGTCAGGGTTGATCAGGACCGGCGCCTGAGCGATTCAGGCCTTAATCTCTTCGAATGCCTCCTTTATATCTTTTATCCAGATGAATTCGATGCCCTTCTTCAAAAGTTTAGACATCGGCTTGATGACTTGGGCGAAATCGGGGACAAACTTCCTCACGAAGTTGATCTGGCCAAAGAAGGATTGAAGTCCTTTCTTGTCTGCTGGGAGTGGGAGCTTCTTTAGGGCGTCAGCTTTGTTGGGATCTACAACGAGGCCCTTTTCTGATATCGCATGTCCCAACAATTTTCCTTCATTGACTGCAAATATGGACTTCTTCGGATTGATTGAGATGCCAAAATCTCGACATTTTTTGAAAATTTGTTGTAGGTGTACAGGGTGATCCTCCCTTCTTTGAGAGAAAATGGTCATGTCATCTAGATAGATGACGATTACCTTATTTAGAAGCTCACCAAAAGATAGATCCATCGCCCTCTAGAAAGTGGCACCAGCATTCGAAAGGCCAAATGGCATTCGCTGGTAAGCAAATGTCCCCCACTTGGTGGTGAATGTTGTTTTATGTTGGTCTTCATTCCTGACCCAGATCTGATTGTATCCAGAGAAACCATTGAGCAGGGAGAAGCATTGAGCTCCAACCATCGAGTGTAAGATCTGATCGATTTGCGGAAGAGGATAGTGGTCCTTGAGAGAAGCCTGGTTTAGGTTGCGAAAGTCCACGCATAACCGTATATCTCCATTCTTTTTTCTAACAAGGACTAGGTTTGCTACCCAAGAAGAATGCTTGATGGGATAAATTATCTTCACCTCGAGCATTTTTAGGAGTTCGGCCTTCATTAGGACCTCGATCTTTGGGTTAACCGGCCTTTGCTTTTGTCGAAAGGGTTTGACCCCCTCTTGTAATTCAATTGTATGCTGGATCAGCTGTCGATCATATCCCCTGAGGTCTTGATAAGACCAAACAATTATGTCGGAATACTTCCTACACAGAGTCTGGATCTGTTCTATCTCTTTCGAAGTGCAATTAGTCCCCAATTTTATTGCTTTTCTAGGTTCAAGCTCTAAATATTGATACTGATTTTCATTGAATTTGATCATGTGAGAGAGTGCTCGATCATTCTGATCAAAGAGGCTTTCAAGAGTGATCAGTCCCTTGGGAACGTGGTTATTCTTCAATTGAACCAGCCCTTCATGTTCCTCTTCATCAGGGCTTTTGTCTTCGACTATGGCAGGTTATTGAATCATGAAATTTACAATCTGCTCGTCATTGTCAAAGACTTGCCAATGTAGGTCCCTGTCCGGGATAGAGGGTCTATAGATCATCCTCACAGCTTTGGGCTTGTGCACCATGTCTTTTGCGGGAGAGTATTTGGTTGTGATGGATGCCAGAACATCAGCATGTTGATTCTTTTCTCATGGGATAAACTACAGATTGAGAGACTCAAACTAGTCACATAGGTCCCGTACTCTGTTGCGATATGACTTTAGATAATTCTTCTTTGAAGTGCACCTATTTCTGACTTGGTTGCACACCAGTTCAGAATCTCCAAATATTTGGAAGTGCTTTATGCCTAACTTGTCAGCTTTCTTGAGTCCTAGGCATAATGCTTCATATTCTGCTGCAGTGTTGGTGCAGCTCCATATCAACCGGTAGCAATACTCCTTTTGCTCTCCGGATGGCGAAACTAGGAGAATCCCTGCCCTAGCATCGTTTTTACATCGGGCACCATCGAAGAACAAATTACATAGTCCTTCTTTGGCACTTGTTCTATTCTATGGTTGGGTATGTTTCTCAGGCTTGATGATTGCATAACATCCTATCTCGGTTTCTACCATGGCGTTAAAGTCTTCCAATAAGAACTCATCTTCTTAACTTAGTTGTGCAAGAGACTCCTAGACCAGGTCCACCTACTCTACTTCCTCCATTATTGTATTCACTGGATCGCTGCTCTCTTCTTCGAACATCTTCTACACAAGGAAGGAAGAAGGCTTTTCATTGTAGATCTTCACCTTCTTTCCTTTGAATAGAATCTCCAGATGAGAGTAATCCATAGACATATATCCACCTAGATTTGCTGTGAATTCCCTTGACAAGCACATACTGAAGTATGGCTCTAGGTCAACGACCACTACCTCTTGTATGACCCTGATCTGAGGCATCTTATGTAGTCAAATAGGAATGTCTTTGATCACTCCTATAGTATTCACTAGGGTACCATCCAACTGGAGTACGCCTTGGCTACTTCGCATATATTCCATCCCTATTTCTTCGTAGACTGCTCTCGGCATGACTGTTGTCACGGCCCCAAAGTCGATCATACAGTTATGTACAATATACCCTTCCATCTGTAGAGACAGGTAGAATGAAGGTGGTCTATTTTTCTCGATAATGGATGTGGATAGGGTCTGCACAAGAGTAAGCGGTGCTGCTTTTTTTGCTTTAGTCATTTTCAATGATTCTTGGAGCAGGTCCACTTGTCCAAGTAGTTGCAGTGGATCGTACAAGCTGATCTTGGCTGGAATCCGCTTTAACTCCTCCACAATGTTGTACACTAGGGAACTGAGCACCTCGGGTTCCTTTCTCAGCTCATATCTGGTGCGATAATGCTCCATAGCTTCAACTATTTATCGCTTAGTCCGTGAAGGAAACTTGAGCTTTTCTCTAGCCTGCTCTTTAGTTTCTGCCTGAGGTGGTTTGGCAGAGGCCTTTTGAGATTTTTCTTTGATTGGTGCAGGCGGAGGGGCTTTGTTTGGGGCCGAAGATGGTTGTCCCTTCTCGAGTTGAGTGGGCATTTTTAAGGGATCCATCTGAGTAGCATCCACTTCTATTGCCTTCTTTCCTCCTCTAGTAAGTACTACAACCGACTCTTCTTCACCAATCGCCAGGTTCTGACTCATTTGCCTGATGACGTTGACTTGACCACCATGACTACTATTCGCCATCATTTGTACATAGTGTTGGTGTAGCATGAAGGTATTCTCTTCATGTGGATCATTGCACATAGAGCACCAATATACACAATCAAAAGTGCTCGGAGCTTCATCGATCGTAGCATTTCTCGTCGAAGCCTTCCCTTGCTGGACTGCTTGGTCTTTGGTAAGTGCAGGCGTAGGATAAGACCTTCTCGGTAGAAATTCTTGTTGCGCTTACTTCTTCTTCACAATGGTCATGTCGTTGGACAACGTCTGAACTATGGAGTTCAAAGACTACATCTCTTGCAGGATTTTAGCTTGCATATCATCGACTTTTGGAATGAGTGGCAATGAAGCCATCATCGGTATTGGAGGCAGGGCGGGGGGTTGAAATGGTGCTGGTAGTACAGGGAATGCCAAAGTGACAGTAGGCTACGGAGTTGAAAATGTGGGAAAATGAATTTGTGGAGCGGTGATTTGAGACACAATAGGATTCGGGTTCCAAGATGAGATTAGGAGTGCAGGGGTTGCAGAGATCTACGAAGCGGTTGCAGTCACATACTGGGATTGAAGGAATTCGAGTAGTATTGATGTTAGAATATCTTACCATGATACTGATATTAGGGTTGAAATCCCAAAGGAAATAGTATGTTGTAGCTTCGTCGGTTGGCCGAAGTCCAACTGGTACTCTCTACCAGGTTCGAGCGAACCTAATGTTGAAGTCTATGATCTCTTATTGTGGATGTCTCTGGATTGAAGTGAACTGATGCAGGAGAGAGGTAGGATTGGAGGACTCATTGAAGTTTCCCATCAACTGCCCAGCTAACTGGTCCCATCCCATAATAGTATCGGGTGGTAAAGATCTATACCAGTAGAGGAGTTTTCCTCTAAGGGAAAGAACCAGAAGCTTTACCATAACTTGCTCCTCTGTGATGTCATGGATTGCCGCCAGAGAGATTATGTCCTGGATGTGCTCCAGAGCAGTCTTCCCAGTTCCATCGAACGTTGGGATTTTCTCTACAGTAGCAGGCGACACTTGCCCTTGTCCCGCTAGATTTAGCGGCGACAAAGAATCCCATGCTGGAAACAATCTGGGCGATGGTTGCTACTGCATTTGCTATTGTTGCTGTTGCTGTACCATACTTGCTCCTGGATTTTGAGAAATAGGAATTCTCGAAGCTCCTCTTTGATTGCTAATAGGACGACTAATAGGAATGGAGGCACTAGGACGCTTCGGTGAGTTGGGAGGATTAGGAGGAAAACTAGATGTTGTGCTATCAAAAGTTAGGCCTTATTCGTCAACAGCAGCCTCTTGCGAGGATGTTCCACATAATAGTGACTCGAGGGTGACCAACCTTGATCTCTCCCCAAAGGCGTTAATATCTAGCTCAAAGAACTCAGTTTCCTCTCCTTTATTCCTAACTCTCCATCTTGTTTGCATGAAGACACAGACTTCGGTATCGGTATTTTCAACTTAAATATTCTCGGGTAAAACAGAGTCGCAAAATGCTAAGAGTCTTTCGGTAATGAGAGCATCGGTTCTCACTACCACTAGTCAGGTGAGACTGACCGGGTCAAACCCGGAACTGATTAGAACTATTGGCCCCGGTGAAGACAGGTTTGAGATTTGTGCTTAAACTATGGGACCTTTGTCCCATCGGGTGTGCCAGAAACTGTTAGTCATCAAATTTGCCTAGGAAAGGATTTTGGGTAAATGTATGTGCCCTAGACCTGGACCAACATTGAAAGGTCGAAGGGAAGAGATGCCCCTTCTACCAATATCCGAAGAAAGGTCAGCTCCTATGCTAAACTACTTTGGCGTTTTGAGATAAGGGTGCAGGAAAGAGATAAACAGAGTAAGGGTTAGAGAAAGAAATAAAAAGGGGTAAGGGAAGAGAGATCGATAATTTGGAGTGGGAGAGAACAGGAAGCACGATCACTAACTAAAAACTTGAATAATAGCAAAGAACAGCAAGAATAAACAAAAAAAATGCCACATTAACCTTCCTATGTATCCTTTGGGAGAGCTCCAGGATTCTCCTTCTCCCTTTCATCGAAATTTAGGGTTCAAAGTAACGACGATTAGGACAAGCGAATATAACAGAAACCACAACCCACTAGGCAGCATAAAAGAAAACCAATATAGCATTTTTCCTTTCCTATGTATCCTTAAGGTAAATTTTAGGGTATAGTCCCCAATCGCACACCGGATTTAGGATTTAGAGTCTCAATATACAAATGAAGAAAGACAAAAGAAATAAACATAGAAGGCAGCATAAAAGAAAGAAATTGAGCCCAAAGCTCTTTAGTATTAATCGTAGGACATCAAGTTATAGCAGCTTTCTAGCAGAAAGTTCCCCCCCTTTTACATTACAATGTCTAGGTTTTTATAGAGGACCCGACCCTCTAAGCCATAATTATACAAGATGGAGGAGTACATCCTCGAAAGCTGAGAAGTCGGCCCAAAGTAGTTTTTTGAGGAACTTCGGGCCCGAAGCTCTCTTTTGCATTTCTTGTATTCTTCTTCGGCAACACCGCCTCGCCAACTTTTGCCCAAAGCAATCGCTGAAAATGCTTCGGGTGCGAAGTTCTTTTCATACTTCTCTTCTTTCTTTGGTGAAGCTATTTTTCCTAGCTTGTTCGGTAGCGAAGTTCTTTCTTCTTCATCTTATGTACAAAGGGGTGGCAAGGAAAGCCAAAATTGCTACAACTTACAAATATTTTCAACAAAAACAACCAAAAGAAATACTTTACAACAAAGAACACTGTACAAAGTTTTGATTTTTTTCTTCCCCATTGTGCAATGTGACAAAAATTTTCAACATTCTTGGCGGCTTGTGGGGTAACGAGCTCGTCTCGGTGGAAGAACCCTCAGCTTTGATCCATTGGGCCAGAGTCACCTCTAGACCCTTCTCCCTTTTTCGGCTCTAGGGGCGCTTCCATAGCTTGTTCTACCTCTTCTTCTCCTTCGCCTTCTTCCTCTGCTTCTTCTGCTAGCGCGACTTCATGTTGCGACGATGGGGCAAGGCGAACGCGAATTTTTTTCATGGTTTAGCGGACATGAGCCCAGGCACCCTTCGAAAAAGGCTCTTGATCCTGCAGTGCCTTGACCAAAATGCGGAACCGATCGATCTTCCCGATATCAGCATGTTGGGCCCTGGTATACAGATCGTTTAGGTAAGCCTCGATCTTGCAGTATCTCAGAATGAAATCTGTGACCTGTTTTTCTGTTATAGGCTCTGCCCATTCATCTATTTCTGAGACATCGCCCTCAAACTGAATCCATGCCAGCTTAATCTGTTCTTTGGTGAGAAGGTTCCCATCATCATTCGTGAAGCTTGGGAAACCCAAGGAAGAGAGATCTTGGAAATAGCCCATCGATGCATGTTGCTCGTCCTCAAACGCATCCAGGAGGTCCTTCGCTTTCTATGCTTTCCTCACCTTGGAGAAGAAGGCGCGAACTATGGCCTTAGCTGTAGACCAATCTCTAGCTATCTGACTCATTGCAGGGACCTGCAAGTCCTGATATTTAGCGTTTTGGACATCGAAAGCCAATTTGAGTCGGCCTCTAGCTTTTTGAGTGATTTCATCGATGATTGGCCTTCCTTCGACAATGGCCTGCTTTGCTTCGGTGGTGTAGATCAAAATTGATAGGGCACTGGAGGCCCGAGACCTGAAGTTTCTGAGCAGGTGCGAGTGAATCTCCTTGATTCTGCCTCGATCAAATAACTCCAGGTTTACCTTTTCGAACAACTGCTGTTGTGTCTACAGGATTTTGCTTTCAAGTTCCTTGGCCTTCAGCTCATTTTCGGCCTGTATCTGCGCTTGGTGCTCAGCTGAACACTACAGTTGTATTATTTGTTTTTTGAGGGCATGCGTTTCCTTTTTCATCAGATTACACTGCTCTTATGAATCCTCCAGCTTGGAGCAGATTCTAGCTAGCTCCTCTTCTAGTTTGATGTTGGTGCTTTCTGCTTCAAACCTACGCTGATTAGCGATGTTTGTGTGCGCTCAAAAAGTCTCAATCCCGACATGCATAGACATAGGCTCATTGTCTATGTTTAAGTGTTCTAGGTCCTTGGTCTTCTCCTGATAGTTGTAATCTACTGGAGTCATTTCATGTAGAGGCTTCTAGACCTTAGGGACCTTCTTCACCTTATGCAGCTTTCCAGCCTTCAAATCGAAGACAGTACATTTTTCAGTCTAGGCCAGAGAGCGCCCTCTCTTCTTCCTTGCCTCTTTCAGCATTTTTTCCGTATTTTGCCAAGCTAGGAGCAGTTTCTCAGCCAGAGGGAGTTCCTTTATCATGGAGAGTTCCGACTCAAATGAGGCTAGATCTCCAACTGAAGGGGTAAACAAATACAAATAATTAATGCGGGAAGCCTCACCAGAAGGTTCGACGGATGGCGTGACGGAAGCTTCGGCCAGTAGGACAATGCCCTGTGATGCAGGGGAGTGAAGGACAGGGTTAGGTGAAGTGGTGGCAATAGAATTGTCCTAGCCTGGTGACTCAAGTGGAGTGGGGCTGATGGGATCAGTGGCAAGAGGCAACGCGCGAGGAGGCGACTAACTTTGTGAGGGAAGGGGAGACTGGTGAGAATCTTTGGCCAGGACTGCAACGGACATGTGAGAGACCGAGGAAAAGGGTGAAGAATGCATACCTGCATGCCTTTCTAGCAAAGCGGCCGTGGTGACTTCTTGAGTAATAAGGTCCTGATCCTTTTGGGTTTCGGCACTCCTGACCTCCACAACTTCTATTTCAGGGTCTCCTTGTTGGAGGAGTTCCTCCACATCAATGACGTCTATGTCTGGGACCGTCTCAACACAAGGTGGCCCTGTATCTTCGACATTTGCTTCGACTAGGCCTGATGCAGGTGGTTCGACAGGAGCACTTGCGAGCATTGTGAGAGGTCGCTTTGGGTGGCTAGGAGGCACTTGAATTTGTTCTTACCTTTTTCTTTTCTTCCTCTCCAACGGTTGCTTTGCCTCTTCGACGCTTGTGTCGTGGCTTTTTGATGGTCCCTATGGTAGTGCCGTTGGTGAAGCTTCGGCTTCTTCCTCTTCTTTCGAGGTATCTTCAACTCCCTTCGGGCTTTCACCCGATCCTGGGGTGGTTCGAGGAACAAAGTCAGCAAAGGATATAGACTTCCAAGTTTTAGCATTGGCTTCATAAAGAATTAAGAAGTCTTTATTTGCTGCCAAGAGTCCATAAGAGTTCATATTTTGGTGATGGACTCTCATTATCCACCACTCCCGAAGTTTTTCCTTGCTCCAATTCTTTAATTCCTCCTTTAAATCATCTTTTGATTTTCTCCAAAACATGGAACTTGGAGTTGGGAGGGGGTACTGGTCAGGATTAAACTCGACCTCCATGGGGTAGAACTCATGCCAGGGAGGCAATGTCCTCATTCTCTCCAAATTCCACTCTAGATCCTTCCCATTGGGATTATTCCTTTGTCCCACAATTTCAGGGTGGGGGCAGATGTGGAACTTCTTGAATTTTAAGTGATCCCTCATTACTCCCAAGGGATCATAGAGCCATTGTTGAGGGATCTGGAGTAGGCCAAAATCGGTAAGCTTTTCCTCTAGGAAAACGTTCTATTTTAAGGCAAAGACTTCGATTACACCCATCCTGAAGGGGAAGTCATAGGTATGTGCCCATTTTCGGTCATGGCTGTACACTAAATTTGTAGCATCGCTCTATTGAGCAACTTCCAATGCGAACTGATATTCAGAGGGGTAGACTGGTAGCAAGAAGGTCTTCCCAATGTAGCCGAACATACGAATTATGAGCCCCTGCGTTAGTTGAAACACATCTCCCGTTTTCTCTTGCACCACTTTGTCTCTCATACTAAGGGGGACCTGAGGGCAAGAAACCTTCAACAGATGCATAACGGGTCCCAAAAATTGTTGGTTAAAAGAATAATAGGACTCGACGCGCTTTGGTAATCATGTAATGCAAACTACTACCACCTCGTACCTCGACGCGGCTTTTTACATTAACCGAATCACCTTGGGATGTGCTCCACCACTTTTGCCTTAAATTCATCCGCTTCGAACTCTTTTCAAGGTTGTTGTCAATGCGTTCTTCGAGGCACATTTTAAATTCTCCCATCTCGCGCGTTGTTGGTTCGGCAAAGTTGAAATCAACATTGAAAATGCTTCGCGGTGAACCTTTGGTGTGGACTGCTTTTCGACACTTCGGGCCCGAAGTACTTCTCCTTCGTAGCTCCTTGCAAGGACCGCCTACCAAAGCTTGTGTTCTTGAAAATCGCTTCGCAAAGGCCCCTTTTAAAATCTACTTCACAAAACTCCTGCCCGAAGTAGCCTCTGGAAATGCTTCGGGTGCGAAGCTCTTTTCGTGCCTTTGTTTGAATTTTGGTTCGGCCCTTTTGAGGGTAAAGTGCTTCACAGCGAACCTCCTTGCAACTGCTACTTCACATCAAAAGTCCCCGAAGGGGATTTTGAAGTGTAGTACTTGGCTTTTGCAATCTCGAAACCAGATGTATATACAAATGAAAATTATATACAAAAGTACATATACATTTTTTTTTTTACAAGAGAAATAGTGTTTTACCTCAACGGTGAAAAGTCTTCAGATGAAGACCATTGACAGAGATCGGAAAAACCTGGCCATCTGCATCTTTGAGGATGAAAGATTTGGTCGAGTTCACCTTCACAATTTTGAACGGCCCATCCCAGAAGGCATCCAGCTTGTCGTGATTCCCAGGCTTGGCCTTCCAGGAGTCCCACTTCCATACCAGATCTCCCACTTTGAACGTGCGATCGGATGATTTCCTTTTGAACCAATCTCGGGTGATTTGAGCATGCCTAGCGAAGCTCTGGTAGGCTTCCTCGTGATCTTCCTCTAGCTGCAACAGCTGAGCTAATCTGTTTTCCATTGGACTAACTCCATCTTCTTCTTCTAACAGTTGCAGTGTAGGGATCTCCACATGGGTGGGTAATATGGCCTCCTTACCATAGACCAAGGCATAAGGTGAAGTCTTGATTGACTTCTTGATAGAAATTCGATCGGCCCACAAGGCCCGATCTAGAAGGAGATGCCAAGTCCTTTTGTTTGTCTCTATGAGCTTTCTTAGCACCCTCAACAAGGTCTTGTTGGTGGATTCTGCCAATCCATTGCCCTGTGGATAGTAGTTGGAGGAGACTTTATGATATATCCCATGTTTGTAGAAGAAATCATTGATTTTTGTGCCTGAAAAACCAGGACCATTGTCCATAATAATTGCTTCGGGAATGCCGAACCTGGTGATCAAACCCTCTAGGAAGGCAATTACAGTCTCTTGATCCGCATGCTTTGTAGGGATCGCTTCGGCCCACCTGGTGAAGTAGTCGGTTGCGGTCAAGATGAACTTATGTCCCGTAGAGGAGTTCGGTGATATGGTCCCTATGAAATCCAGCCCCCATTGTTGAAAGGGTGTCTCTACTTGTATCGGTTGAAGGGGCATCGAAGCATTTTTGCTTCGGCCAGCGAACTTCTGACATTGCTCACATCTACGACAAACGGTGAAGGCATCGGTGAAGAGAGTGGGCCAATAATAACCCGCCTTGATTATCTTCAGTGTCATTGTTCTTCCCACGAAGTGACCTCCAGATAGTCTTGAATGGAATTCTCCCAGGACCCTTCTTTTATCATCATATTTTATGCACTTGAGAAGGACACCATCAATGTTTCTAAAAAATAGGCCTTTGGGGAGCAAAGTATATCGGGAGGACCGCATCCTAAAATGCCTTCGCTGTGAAGCATTCAGATGTGAAGGACATCTGTCGGTGTTGAAGTACTTGATTATCTCACTGACCCAGTCTTGCTCATCCTCTTCTTGGTTTACGAGGCATCCTTCGACTGGCGAGTCATCCCATTGAGATTCTATCACCTCGGCCGCTGTGCTCTTCACCAGTTCTTGACACAATGCGTGATCGTGAACCAATTTTGTGGGCTTGATCTCAATGTCAAATTCTTGTATCTTGTTCACCCAACCGGCTCTCTTGCTTCCCAATTCTCCTTGGATGATGAAATTGCACGCATCGGGGTGAATGACAAAGATCGTAACCCGACTTTGGGAGATGAACTACTTGAATTTCTTGAGAGACTTCATTACTGCATGCACCTGATGTTCTATGAAATTGTATTTCTCTTCATGGGGATTGATCACCTAGCTCAAAAACGTGATGGGACGCTCTTCACCATCTTCCCCCTTTTGTGTCAGGACCGCAACATAGCTCTCGGGTTCCCCTATGGCATATAGGATAAAATCCCGACTGTAGTCAGGGTTGATCAAGACCGGTGCCTGAGCGATTCGGGCCTTAATCTCTTCGAATGCCTCCTTTCTCTCTTTCGTCTAGATGAATTCGGCACCCTTCTTCAAAATTTTGGACATTGGCTTGATGACTTGGGCGAAATCGAGGACAAACTTCCTCACGAAGTTGATCTGGCCGAAGAAATATTGAAGTCCTTTCTTGTCTGCTGGGAGTGGGAGCTTCGTTAGAGCCTCGACTTTGTCGGGATCTACAATGAGGCCCTTTTTTGATATTGCATGTCCCAACAACTTTCCTTCGTTGACTGCGAATATGGACTTCTTTGGATTGATTGAGATGCCAAACTCTCGGCATTTTTCAAAAATTTGTTGTAGGTGTACGGGGTGATCCTCCCTTCTTCGGGAGAAAATGGTCATGTCATCTAGATAGATGACGATAACCTTATTTAGAAGCTCGCCAAAATCTAGATCCATCACCCTTTGGAAAGTGGCACCAGCATTCGAAAGGCCAAATGGCATTCGCTGGTAAGCAAATGTTCCCCACTTGGTGGTGAATGTTGTTTTATGCTGGTCTTCGTTCCTGACCCAGATCTGATTGTATCCAGAGAAACCATCGAGAAGGGAGAAGCGTTGAGCTCCAGCCACCGAGTGCAAGATCTGATCGATTTGCGGAAGAGGATAGTGGTCCTTGAGAGAAGCCTGGTTCAGGTTGCGAAAGTCCACGCATAACCGTATATCTCCATTCTTTTTTTTGATGGGGACTAGGTTCGCTACCCAAGAAGAATGCTTGATGGGATAAATTATCTTCGCCTCGAGCATTTTTAGGAGTTCGGCCTTCATCAGGACCTCGATCTTTGGGTTAACCGACCTTTGCTTTTGTCGAAAGGGTTTGACCCCCTCTTGCAATTCAATTGTATGCTGGATCAGCTGCCGATCATATCCCCTGAGGTCTTGATAAGACCAAGCAACTATGTCGGGATACTTCCTGCACAGAGTCTGGATCTGTTCTATCTCTTTCGAAGTGCAATTGGTTCCAACTTTTATTGCTTTTCCAGGTTCAAGCTCTAAATCTTGATACTGCTTTTCATTAACTTTGATCATGTGAGAGAGTGCTCGATCATTCTGATCAAAGAGGCTTTCAAGAGTGATCAGTCCCTTGGGAACGTGGTTATTCTTCAATTGAACCAGCCCTTCATATTCCTCTTCGTTAGGGCTTCTGTCTTCGATCGTGGCGGCTTCTTGAATCATGAAATTTACAATCTGCTCGTCATTGTCAAAGACTTGCCAATGTAGGTCTCTGTCCGGGACAGAGGGTCTGTAGATCATCCTCACAACTTTGGGCTTGTGCACCATGTCTTCTGCGGGAGAGTACTTGGCTGCGATGGATGCCAGAACATCGACATGTCGATTCTTTTCTCATGGGATAGACTACAGATTGAGAGACTCGAACTGGTCACACAGGTCCCATACCCTATTGCGGTATGACTTTAGATAATGCTTCTTTGAAGTGCACCTGTTTGTGACCTGGTTGCATACCAGTTCAGAATCTCCGAAGATTTGGAGGTGCTTTATGCCTAACTTGTCAGCTTTCTTGAGTCCTAGGCATAATGCTTCATATTTTGCTGCATTTTTGGTGCAGCTCCATATCAACCGGTAGCAATACTCCTTTTGCTCTCCGGATGGCGAAACTAGAAGAATCCCTGCCCCAGCACCATTTTTACATCGGGCGCCATCGAAGAACAACTTCCATAGTCCTTCTTGGGCACTTGTTCTATTCTCTGGTTGGGTGTGTTTCTCAGGCTTGGCGATCGCATAACATCCTATCTCGGTCTCTACCATGGCATTAAAGTCTGCCAATGAGAACTCATCTTCATAACTTAGTTGTGCAAGAGACTCCTCGACCAGGTCCACCTGCTCTACTTCCTCCACTATTGCATTCACTGGATCGTTGCTCTCTTCTTCGGACATCTTCTACACAAGGAAGGAAGAAGGCTTTTCATTGTAGATCTTCACCTTCTTTCCTTTGAATGGAATCTCCAGATGAGAGTAATCCATAGACATATATCCACCCAGCTTTGCTGTGAATTCCCTTGACAAGCACATACTAAAGTATGGCTCCAGGTCGATGACCACTACCTCTTGTATGACCGTGATCTGAGGCATCTTATGTAGTCGAATAGGAATGTCTTTGATCACTCCTATAGTCTTCACCGGGGTACCATCCAACTAGAGTACGCCTTGGCTGCTTCACGTATATTCCATCCCTATTTCTTCGTAGACTACTCTTGGCATGACTGTTGTCGTGGCCCCAGAGTCGATCATACAATTATGTACAATATACCCTTCCATCTATAGAGATAGGTAGAACGGAGGTGGTCTATTATTCCCTGTAATGGATGTGGATAGGGTCTGCACAAGAGTAAGTGGTGCTGCCTTTTTTGCTTTAGTCATCTTCAATGATTCTTGTAGCAGGTCCACTTGTCTAGGTAGTTGCAGTGCATCGTACAAGCTGATCTTGGTTGGAATCCTCTTTAACTCCTCTACAATGTTGTACGCAGGGAACTGAGCACCTCGGGTTCCTTTCTTGGCTCATATCTCGGTGCGATATCGCTCCGTAGCTTCAACTCTTTGTCGCTTAGTCGGTGAAGGAAACTTGAGCTTTTCCCTAGCCTGCTCTTTAGTTTTTGCCTGAGGTGGTTTGAAAGAGGCCTTTTGAGCTTTTTCTTTGATTGGTGCAGGCGGAGGAGCTTCGTTCGGGGCCAAAGAAGATGATTGTCCCTTCTCGGGTCGAGCGTGCACTTTTAAGGGAGCCATTTGAGTAGCATCCACTTCTATCGCCTTCTTTCCTCCTCTGGTAAGCACTACAACCGGCTCTTCTTCGCCAATCGCCAGGTTCTGACTCATTTGCCTGATGACGTTGACTTGACCGCCATGACTACTACTCGCCAGCATTTGTACATAGTGTTGGTGCAGCATGCAGGTATTCTCTTCATGCGGATCATTGCACGTAGAGCACCAATATACACAATCGAAAGTGCTCGGAGCTTCATCAATCACAGCATTTCTCGTTGAAGCCTTCCCTTGCTGGACTGCTTGGTCTTTGGTAAGCGCAGGCGTAGGATAAGACCTTCTTGGTAGAAATTCTTGTTGCGCTTGCTTCTTCTTCACAATGGTCATGTCGTTGGACAACGTCTGAACTGTGGAGTTTAGAGACTGCATCTCTTGCAAAATTTTAGCTTGCATATCATCGACTTTTGGAACGAGTGGCAATGAAGCCATCGTCGATATTGGAGGCAGGGTAGGGGGTTGAAGTGGTGTTGGTAGTACAGGGAATGCCGAAGTGACAGTAGGCTATGGAGTTGAAAATGTGGGAAAATGAATTTGTGGAGCGGTGATTTGAGACACAATAGGATTTGGGTTCCAATATGAGATCGGGAGTGCAGGGGTTGCAGAGATCTGCGAAGCGGCTGCACTCGCATACTAGGATTGAGGGAATTCGGGAAGTATGGGCATCGACATCCTTTGGGGAAGCTTGCCCATAACTATCAAATCCATTTCTGCCCTCTTGGCTAACTCATACAACTCGGGAAAAGTATTTATGTTAGAATATCTTACCATGATACTGATATCAGGGTTGAAAGCCCGAAGGAAATAGTATGTTGTAGCTTCGTCGGTTGGCCGAAGTCCAACTGGTACTCTCTGCCAGGTTCGAGCGAACCTAACATTGAAGTCTGTGATCTCTTCTTGTGGATGTCTCTGGATTGAAGTGAACTGATGCAGGAGAGAGGTAGGATCGGAGGACTCATTGAAGCTTCCCATCAACTGCCCGGCTAACTGGTCCCATCCCATAATAGTACCGGGTGGTAAAGATCTATACCAGTAGAGGAGTTTTCCTCTAAGGGAAAGAACTAGAAGCTTTACCATAACTTGCTCCTCTGTGATGTCATGGATCATCGCCAGAGATATTATGTCCTGGATGTGCTCCAGAGCAGTCTTCCTAGTTCCATCGAACATTGGGATCTTCTTTACAGCAGTAGGCGACACTTGCCCTTGTCCCGCTAGATTTAGCGGTGACAAAGAATCCCATGTCGGGAACAACCTGGGCGGTGGTTGCTGTTGCATTTGCTGTTGTTGTTGTTGCTATTGTTGTGCCATACTTGCTCCTGGATTTTGAGAAACAGGAATCCCCAAAGCTCCTCCTTGATTGCTAATAGGATGACTAATAGGAATGGAGGCACTAGGATGCTTCGGTGAGTTGGGAGGATTGGGAGGAAAACTAGATGTTGTGCTATCAGAAGTTAGGCCTTGTTCGTCAATAGTAGCCTCTTGCGAGGATGTTCCACGTAATAGTGACTCGGGGGTGACCAACCTTGATCGCTCCCCAAAGGCGTCAATATCTAGCTCAAAGAACTCAGTTTCCTCTCCTCTATTCCTAACTCTCCATCTTGTTTGCATGAAGACATAGACTTCGGTACCGGTCTTTTTGACTTAAAGATTCTTGGGTAAAACAGAGTCGCCAGATGCTAAGAGTCTTTCGGTAATGAGAGCATCGGTTCTCACTACCACTAGTCAGGTGAGACTGATCGGGTCACACCGGGAACTGATTAGAACTATTGGCCCCGGTGGAGATGGGTTTGAGATTCACGTTCTTAAAATATGGGACCTTTGTCCCATCGGGCGTGCCAAAAACTGTTGGTCATCAAATCTGCCTAGGAAAGGATTTTGGGTAAATGTATGCGCCCTAGACCTGGACCAACATTGAAAGGCCGAAGGGAAGAGATGCCCCTCGTGCCAATCTCTGGAGAAAGGCCGGCTCCTATGCTAAACTACTTTGGTGTTTTGAGATAAGGGATGCAGGAAAGAGATAAAAGGAGTTAGGGTTAGAGAAAGAAATAAAAAGGGGTAAGGGAAGAGAGATCAATAATTTAAAGTGGGAGAGAATAGGAAGCACGATCACTAACTAACAACTTGAATAGCAACAAAGAACACCAAGAATAAATGAAAGAAATGCCACATTAACCTTCCTATGTATCCTCTGGGAGAGCTCCAGGATTCTCCTTCTCCCTTTCATCAAAATTTAGGGTTCAGAGTAAAGACGATTAGGACAAGCGAATATAACAGAAACCACAACCCACCAAGCAACATAAAAGAAAACCAATATAGCATTTTTCCTCTCCTATGTATCCTTCGGGCAAATTTTAGGGTACAGTCCCCAATCGCACACCGGATTCAGGATTCAGAGTCTCAGTATGCAAATGAAGAAAGACAAAAGAATCAAACACAGAAGGCAGCATAAAAGAGAGAAATTGAGCCCAAAGCTCTTTAGTATTAATCGTAGGACATCAAGTTACAGCAGCTTTCTAGCAGAAAGTTCCCCCCTTTTTCATTACAATGCCTGGGTTTTTATAGAGGACCCGACCCTCTGAGTCATAATTACACAAGATGGAGGAGTACATCCTCGAAAGCTGAGAAGTCGGCCCTCCGCGGCTCTCGTGACTGAGCTTTCATATCCTTTGCCAAAACTAGCAGCTGCGACCGGGTCAACCAGGGAAATACGCATTAATGAGCCGCCTGAGCATCCTCGGCTTCTGGGTGCGGTGCTCGAGTGGCCGCCATGCTTGTCGGGCTCTCCTTCTGGAACTGATACTTCATTTCCAATTGCCAAAAATGAGCAGCGGTCTTACCGGGCACGTAAAAATGCATTTATGAGGCAATTGATCACCTCGAGAAAATACTCGACTTGGAACGCGTGCCCTTGAAGCGCTTCGCAAGATGTTCATTTGCAACTTTGCTTCGCAATGGACTTGTGCCGAAGCAATAACTCCTCCTTGATTTGTACTTCACAAAATGGAGCTTCGCAAAACTGCTTCGGGGGGCGTGAGTGCCGAAGTATATTTCCTTCGCAAAATGGGCCTCTTCATTCCTCGTCGCTTCGCTGACAAAATTGCTTCGCTGATGCCTTGGAGAAATGCTTCGCTGTGATCCTCTTTCAAGACTATGGTTCGGGAAGGTTTCGGCCGAAGCAATTGCCTTCAAAAGATGTTGCATTCTTTATGGCTATCACTACTTCGGGTGAAAGTACTTCGCATGAAAGATGGCCGAAGCAGATGCTTCGCAATGACTTTCGGCGAAGTAGAAATGGTTCGCTGGCGCCAGGGGCCGAAGTGGATGCTTCGGCGGCTTTTCGGCGAAGTGTTTTCAGTTGTGCTCCTTCAAATTCTGCTTCGCAAAACTTTTGCCCGAAGTAGCCTTTTGAAATGCTTCGGGTGCGAAGTAGTTTTCATTCTTCTTCCTTCGCATTTTTCCTTCGGCAAAACTGCTTCGCAAAAATCTCGCCCGAAGTTGCCTTTTGAAATGCTTCGGGCCCGAAGTAGTTTTCTTGCCTTAGCTAATTCGGTCCGCGGTCTTTCTTCGGCGAAGCTGTTCTTTCGAAATGCTGCTTGAATTCTGCTTCGCAAAACTTTTGCCCGAAGTAGTTTTTTGAAATGCTTCGGCCGCGAAGCTCTCCTTTGCGCCTTGCTAGAATTTCTGCTTCGGCAACGCTGCTTCGCGAGGTTTTCGCCCAAAGTAGCTTTTTGAGGAACTTCGGGCCCGAAGTTCCTTTTGCCTTTCTTGTATTCTTCTTCGGCAACACCGCCTCGCCAACTTTTTCCCGAAGCAATCGCTGAAAATGCTTCGGGTGCGAAGTTCTTTTCATACTTTTCTTCTTTCTTTGGCGAAGCTATTTTTCCTAGCTTGTTCGGCAGTGAAGTTCTTTCTTCTTCTTCTTATGTACAAAGGGGTGGCAAGGAAAGCCAAAATTGCTGCAACTTACAAATATTTTCAACAAAAAACAACCAAAAGAAATACTTTACAACAAAGAACACTGTACAAAGTTTTGATTTTTTCCTTCCCCATTGTGCAATGTGACAAAAATTGTCAACATTCTTGGTGGCTCGTGGGGCAACGAGCTCGTCTCGGTGGAAGAACCCTCAGCTTTGATCCATTGGGCCAGAGTCACCTCCAGACCCTTCTCCCTTTTCCACCTTCGGGGGTGCTTCCATAGCTTGTTCTCCCTCTTCTTCTCCTTCGCCTTCTTCTTCTGCTTCTTCTTTGGCACGGCTTCCTCTGGTGCGGCTTCATGTTGCGGCGATGGGGCAAGGCGATCATGGATTTTTCTCATGGTTCGGCGGACATGAGCCCAGGCACCCTTCAAAAAAGGCTCTTGATCCTGTAGTGCCTTGACCAAAACATGGAACCGATCGATCTGCCCGATATCAGCATGTTGGGCCCTAGTATACAGATCATTCAGGTAGGCCACGATCTTGCAGTATCTCAGAATGAAATCTATGACCTATTTTTCTGTTATAGGCTCTGCCCATTCATCTATTTCTGAGACGTCACCCTCAAACTGAAGCCATGTCGGCTTAATCTCTTCTTTGGTGAGAAGGTTCCCATCATCATCCATGAAGCTCGAGAAACCCAAGGAAGAGAGATCTTGGAAATAGCCCATTGATGCACGCTGCTCGTCCTCGAACGCATCCAGGAGGTCCTTCGCTTTCTGTGCTTTCCTCACCTTGGAGAAGAAGGCACGAACTATGGCCTTAGCTGTAGACCAATCTCTAGCTATCCGACTCATTGCAGGGACCTGCAAGTCCTGATATTTAGCATTTTGGACATCGAAAGCCAATTTGAGTCGGCCTCTAGCTTTCTGAGTGATTTCATCGATGATTGGCCTTCCTTCGGTAGTGGCTTGCTGTGCTTCGATGGTGTAGATCAAAATTGATAGGGCACTGGAGGCCCGAGACCTAAAGTTTCTGAGCAAGTGCGAGCGAATCTCCTTGATTCTGCCTCTATCAAACAACTCTAGGTTTGCCTTTTTGAACAACTGTTGTTGTGTCTGCAAGATTTTGCTTTCAAGTTCCTTGGCCTTCAGCTCATTTTTGGCCTGTTTCTGCGCTTGGTGCTCAGCTGAACACTGTAGTTGTAGTATTTGTTATTTGAGGGCATGCGTTTCCTTTTTCATCAGCTTACACTGCTCCTCTGAATCCTCCAGCTTGGAGCGGATTCTAGCTAGCTCCTCTTCTAACTTGATGTTGGCGCTTTCTGCTTCAAACCTACGTTGATTAGCGATGTTTGCATGCGCTCGGAAAGTCTCAATCCCGACATGCATAGACACGGACTCATTGTCTATGTTTAAGTGTTCCAGGTCCTTGGTCTTCTCCTGATAGTCATAATCTGTTGGAGTCATTTCATCCAGAGGCTTTGGACCTTAGGGACCTTCTTCACCTTATGCAACTTTCCAGCCTTCAAATCGAAGACAACGCATTTTTCAACTGGAGCAGAGAGTCCCCTCTCTTCTTCCTTGCCTCTTTCAACATTTTTTTCGTATTTTGTCGAGCTAGGAGTAGTTTCTCGGCTAGAGGGCGTTCCTTTATCATGGAGAGTTCTGACTCAAATGAGGCTGGATCTCCAACCGAAGGGGTAAACAAATACAAAGAATTGATGGGGGAAGCCTCACCAGAAGGTTCGACGGATGGTGTGATAGAAGCTTCGGCCAGTGGGACAATGCCCTGTGATGCGGGGGAGTGAAGGACGGGGTTAGGTGAAGTGGTGGCAACAGACTTGTCCTGGCCTGGTGACTCGAGTGGAGTGGGGCTGATGGGATCAGTGGCAAGAGGCAACGCGCGAGGAGGCGACTGACTTTGTGAGGGAAGGGGAGACTGGTGAGAATATTTGGCCAGGACTATAGTGGACATGTGAGAGACCGAGGCAAAGGGTGGAGAATGCGTACCTACATGCCCTTCTGGCAAAGCGGCCGTGGTGACTTCTTGAGTAATAGGGTCCTGCTCCTTTTGGGTTTCGGCACTCCCGACCTCCACAACTTCTATTTTGAGGTCTCCCTCTTGTTGGAGGAGTTCCTCCACATCAATGACGTCTATGTCTGGGACCGTCTCAGCACTTGGTGGCCCCGTATCTTCGACATTTGCTTCGGTCGGGCCTG
The DNA here is from genome assembly GCA_028583015.1 of Wollemia nobilis. NCBI lineage: Eukaryota > Viridiplantae > Streptophyta > Pinopsida > Araucariales > Araucariaceae > Wollemia > Wollemia nobilis. The sequence continues at coordinate 5,925,948 of JAQPPZ010001870.1, forward strand.
ATGCAGGTGGTTCGGTAGGAGCACTTGCGAGCTTTGTGCGAGGTCACTTTGGGTGGCTAGGAGGCACTTGAATTTGCTCTTGCCTTTTTCTTTTCTTCCTCTCCAATGGTTGCTCTGCCTCTTCGATGCTTGTGTCATGGCTTTCTGATGGTCCCTGTGGTAGTGCCGCTGGTGAAGCTTCGGCTTCTTCCTCTTCTTTCGAGGTATCTTTAGCTCCCTTTGGGCTTTCGCCCGATCCTGGGGTGGCTGGAGGAACAAAGTCAGCAAAGGATATAGACTTCCAAGTTTCAACATTGGCTTCATAAAGAATTGTGAAGTCTTTATCTGCTGCCAAGAGTCCATAAGAGTTCATATTTTGGTGATGGACTCTCATTATCCACCACTCCCGAAGTTTTTCCTCGCTCCAATTCTTCAATTCCTCCTTTAAATCATCTTTTGCCTTTCTCCAAAATGTGGAGCTTGGAGTTGGGAGGGGGTACTGGTCAGGATCAAACTCGACCTCCATGGGGTAGAACTCATGCCAGGGAGGCAATGTCCTCATTCTCTCCAAATGCCACTCCAGATCCTTCCCATTGGGATTATTCCTTTGTTCCACAATTTCAGGGTGGGGGCAGATGTGGAAATTCTTGAATTTTAAGTGATCCCTCATTACTCCCAAGGGATCATAGAGCCATTGTTGAGGAATCTAGAGTAGGCCAAAATTGGCAAGCTTTTCCTCCAGGAAAACGTTCTGTTTTAAGGCAAAGACTTCGATTACTCCCATCCTGAAGGGGAAGTCACAGGTATGTGCCCATTTCTGACCATGGTCGTACACTAAATTTGTAGCGTCGCTCTGTCGAGCGACTTCCAATGCGAACTGATACTCGGAGGGGTAGACTGGTAGCAGGAAGGGCTTCCCTATGAAGCCGAACAGGTGAATCACCAGTCCCTATGTCAATTGGAAAACATCTCCCTTCTTTTCTTGCACCACTCTATCTCTCAAACTGAGGGGGACCCGAGGGCAAGAACCCTTCAACAAATGCATAGCGGGTCCCAAAAATTGTTGATTAAAAGAATAATAGGACTCTGTCCTCAATAGGAGGGGAGTCCACTGGTACACCGACAGAGGATTTCCATCCTCGCCGCTTGGAGAAATGGTGATATGGGGGAATCGCTTATGAACCTGGTAGAAAAACAACCAGACAAGGAAAGAACAGGGTGCGAAGTACTGGCCCGTTGCCGAATTCTTCATGCTGGTGAGCCTTGTATGCAAGGTTCGGGCCACCCATTCCGCCCAATCAAAGAAAACTAGGTTGGTATTTGGTCTTGAAGCATCAAGGGCATAGAATTCCCCTCTTGAAATACATTCGGCCAAAGACACCTGCCAGGGTTGCACCGAAGCATCTGTCGACAGGCCCGCCACCCATGCAATGATGGAGAAAATATCGATGTTCTTGAAGGCCGCCAAGGGTAAGGGCATCTGGGGCAGCTTGTTTGAAGGGAGCCCGCTTTTGAGGTTCTCATGCAGGAATTTCAATATGTAGTTGTTGGAGGTGAACCTCTCCATTTGTTCGCTTAAAATGACATTGCGAACGGAATAGCCCTTGGGCGGACCTTGCTGTGGCGCGAAGGCTGCTTGTACATCTTCCTTCAAAATGGAAAACAATTTATGACCCGAAGCGTCCAACACTTGCCTGGATGCAGGCTGGTAATTCTGCACGATAGCATAGATTAGCTCGGGACAATGGTGAGCAGGCGGGGTTAAATACCAATAAATTTGAGAGTAATATGCAGCAGCTCTCTTATTCTCTGGGGTGAGTCTGCTCATCATAAACTCTATAGTGCGTCGGAGGTCGGACACACCCTTAGAGAGCTGTGTGTCTCTAATCTTCTCCCACCCATCAATTGGTGGTTCTACAAGCTGCTCCTCCTCAGAGTCATCCCCTTCTTCTATCGACTACTTTTCAGGGCGAGGGGTGAGACTTATCTTCTTTGGAGTATGCTTTTTCTCTTCCTTGCCCTTCTTTGTTTTTTCAGGGCCTGCAACTTCGGGCTCTTTCCCCTTCTCCTTGGAGTTTTTCTTCCCCATGTTGAAAATGATGGTGGCAGAGTCCTTGATACAGAGGGCTTCGATGTGAAGGGCTTAGATGCAAAGGGTAGGAGAATTGCAGAGTAACCGAAGGCTCTTAGTCTAGCGCGAACTGATGGATAAATAACCTCCTTCTTGCTAGAGCTTCACGTTTTATAGCCTTAAAAGGCAACCACCTGAATTTATGGCACCTACTAAAATTAAATTTACACCTCGGATGGAGGAAGTTGTCGTGTCCTTTGATTGGCTCTACAGCGACGTAGTACGTGGGGCCACATGCTTTGATGATCATGAAATGCAAACTACTGCCACCTCGTACCTCGATGCAGCTTTTTACCTTAACCGAATCGCCTCGGGATGTGCTCCGCCACTTTTGCCTTAAATTCATCCGCTTTGAACTCTTTTCAAGGTTGTTGTTAGCACGTTCTTCGAGGCACATTTTAAATTCTCCCATCTCGCGCGTTATTGGTTCGACGAAGTTGAAATCAACATTGAAAATGCTTCACGGTGAACCTTTGATGCGGACTGCTTTTCGACACTTCGGGCCCGAAGTACTTCTCCTTCACCGCGCTTTGCGAGGACCGCCTACCGAAGCTTGTGTTCTTGAAAACTGCTTCGCAAAGGCCCCTTTTAAAATCTACTTCGCAAAATTCCTGCCCGAAGTAGCTGCTGGAAATGCTTCGGGTGCGAAGCTCTTTTCGTGCCTTTGTTTGAATTTTGGTTCGGCCCTTTTGAGGGTAAAGTGCTTCGCAGTGAACCTCCTTGCAACTGCTACTTCGCATCAAAAGTCCCCGAAGGAGATTTTGAAGTGTAGTACTTGGCTTTTGCAATCTCGGAACAGGATGTATATACAAATGAAAATTATATACAAAAGTACATATACATTTTTTTTTACAAGAGAAATAGTGTTTTACCTCAGCGGTGAAAAGTCTTCAGATGAAGACCATTGACAGAGATCGGCAAAACCTGGCCATCTGCATCTTTGAGGATGAAAGAGTTGGCCGAGTTCACCTTCACAATTTTGAATGGCCCATCCCAGAAGGCGTCCAGCTTGTCGTGATTCCTAGGCTTGGCCTTCCAGGAGTCCCACTTCCATACCAGATCTCCCACTTTGAATGTGTGATCGGATGATTTCCTTTTGAACCAATCTTGGGTGACTCGAGCATGCTTAGCGAAGTTCTGGTAGGCTTCCTCGCGATCTTCCTCTAGCTGCAACAATTGAGCTAATCTATTTTCCATTGGGCTAACTCCATCTTCTTCTAATAGCTGCAATGCAGGGATCTCTATATGGGTAGGTAAGATGGCCTCCTTACCATAGACCAGGGCATAGGGTGAAGTCTTGATTGACTTCTTGACTGAAATTCGATCGGCCCACAAGGCCCGATCTAGAAGAAGATGCCAAGTCCTTTTGTTTGTCTCTATAAGCTTTCTCAGCACCCTCAACAAGGTCTTGTTGGTGGATTCTGCCAATCCATTGCCCTGTGGATAGTAGTTGGAGGAGACTTTATGATATATCCCATGTTTGTAGAAGAAATCATTGATTTTGGCGCCTAAAAAATTGGGACCATTGTCCATAATAATTGCTTCGAGAATGCCGAACCTGGTGATCAAACCCTCTAGGAAGGCGATTACAGTCTCTTGGTCCGCATGCTTCGTAGGGATCGCTTCGGCCCACCTGGTGAAGTAGTCAGTTGCAGTCAGGATGAACTTATGTCCCACGGAGGAGTTCGACGATATGACCCCTATGAAATCCAACCCCCATTGTTGAAAGGGTGATTCAACTTGTATCGGTCGAAGAGTCATCGAAGCATTTCTGCTTCGACTAGCGAACTTCTGACACTGTTCACATCAGCGACAGACCGCAAAGGCATCAACGAAGAGTGTGGGCCAATAATAACCCACCTTGATTATCTTTAGTGTCATTGTTCTTCCCGCGAAGTGACCTCCAGATAATCCTGAATGGAATTCTCCCAGGACTCTTCTTTTATCATCATATTTTATGCACTTGAGAAGGACGCCATCAATGTTTCTAAAAAATAGGCCTTCGGGGCGCAAAGTATATCGGGAGGACCGCATCCTAAAATGCCTTCGTTGTGAAGCGTTCAGATGTGAAGGACATCTGCCGGTGTTGAAGTACTTGATTATCTCACTGACCCAGTCTTGCTCATCCTCTTCTTGGTTTATGAAGCATCCTTCGACTGGTGAGTCATCCCATTGAGATTCTGTCACTTCGGCCATTGCGCTCTTCGCCAATTCTTGACACAATGCGTGATCGTGAACCAGTTTTGTGGGCTTGATCTCAATGTCAAATTCTTGTATCTTGTTCACCCAACCGGCTCTCTTGCTTCCCAATTCTCCTTGGATGATGAAATTGCGCACGTCGGGGTGAATGACAAAGACCGTAACCCGACTTTGGGAGATGAACTGCTTGAACTTCCTGAGAGACTTCATTACTGCATGCACCTGACGTTCTATGAAATTGTATTTCTCTTCATGGGGATTGATCACCTGGCTCAGAAACGCGATGGGACGCTCTTCACCGTCTTCCCCCTTTTGTGTCAGGACCGCAGCATAGCTCTCGGGTTCCCCTATGGCATACAAGATAAAATCCCGACTGTAGTCAGGGTTGATCAAGACCGGCGCCTGAGCGATTCGGGCCTTAATCTCTTCGAATGCCTCCTTTCTTTCTTCTGTCCAGATGAATTCGGTGCCCTTCTTCAAAAGTTTGGACATCGGCTTGATGACTTGGGCGAAATCGGGGACAAACTTCCTCACGAAGTTGATCTGGCCGAAGAAATATTGAAGTCCTTTCTTGTCTGCTGGGAGTGGGAGCTTCATTAGAGCCTCGGCTCTGTCGGGATCTACAATGAGGCCCTTTTTTGATATCGCATGTCCCAACAACTTTCCTTCGCTGATTGCGAATATGGACTTCTTCGGATTGATTGAGATGCCAAACTCTCGACATTTTTCAAAAATTTGTTGTAGGTGTACAGGGTGATCCTCCCTTCTTCGGGAGAAAATGGTCATGTCATCTAGATAGATGATGATAACCTTATTCAGAAGCTCACCAAAAGCTAGATCCATCGCCCTCTGGAAAGTGGCACCAGCATTCGAAAGGCCAAATGGCATTCGCTGGTAAGCAAATGTCCCCCACTTGGTGGTGAACGTTGTTTTATGTTGGTCTTCGTTCCTGACCTAGATCTGATTGTACCCAGAGAAACCATCGAGCAGGGAGAAGCGTTGAGCCCCAGCCATCGAGTGCAAGATCTGATCGATTTGCGGAAGAGGATAGTGGTCCTTGAGAGAAGCCTGGTTCAGGTTGCGAAAGTCCATGCATAACCGTATATCTCCATTCTTTTTTTGATGGGGACTAGGTTCGCTACCCAAGAAGAATGCTTGATGGGATAAATTATCTTCGCCTCGAGCATTTTTAGGAGTTCGGCCTTCATCAGGACCTCGATCTTTGGGTTAACCGGCCTTTGCTTTTGTCGAAAGGGTTTGACCCCCTCCTGTAATTCAATTGTATGCTGGATCAGCTGTCGATCGTATCCCTTGAGGTCTTGATAAGACCAAGCAATTATGTCGGGATACTTCCTGCACAGAGTCTGGATCTGTTCTATCTCTTTCGAAGTGCAATCGGTTCCAACTTTTATTGCTTTTCTAGGTTCAAGCTCTAAATCTTGATACTGCTTTTCATTGACTTTAATCATGTGAGAGAGTGCTCGATCATTCTGATCAAAGAGGCTTTCAAGAGTGATCAGTCCCTTGGGAACGTGGTTATTCTTCAATTGAACCAGCCCTTCATATTCTTCTTCATCAGGGCTTCTATCTTCGATTGTGGTGGCTTCTTGAATCATGAAATTTACAATCTGCTCATCATTGTCAAAGACTTGCCAATGTAGGTCTCTATCCGGGACAGAGGGTCTGTAGATCATCCTCACAGCTTTGGGCTTGTGCACCATGTCTTCTACGGGAGAGTACTTGGCTGCGATGGATGCCAGAACATCAGCATGTCGATTCTTTTCTCATGGGATAAACTATAGATTGAGAGACTCGAACTGGTCACACAAGTCCCATACCCTATTGCGGTATGACTTTAGATAATGCTTCTTTGAAGTGCACCTATTTGTGACCTGGTTGCATACCAGTTCAGAATCTCCAAAGATTTGGAGGTGCTTTATGCCTAACTTGTCGGCTTTCTTGAGTCCTAGGCATAATGCTTCATATTCTGTTGCATTGTTGGTGCAGCTCCATATCAACTGGTAGCAATACTCCTTTTGCTCTCTGGATGGTGAAACTAGAAGAATCCCTGCCCCAACACCATTTTTACATCGGGCACCATCGAAGAACAACTTCCATAGTCCTTCTTGGGCACTTGTTCTATTCTCTGGTTGGGTGTGTTTCTCAGGCTTGGCGATCGCATAACATCCCATCTCGGTCTCTACCATGGCATTAAAGTCTGCCAATGAGAACTCATCTTCATAACTTAGTTGTGCAAGAGCTTCCTCGACCAGGTCCACCTGCTCTACTTCCTCCACTATTGCATTCACTGGATCGTTGCTCTCTTCTTCGGACATCTTCTACACAAGGAAGGAAGAAGGCTTTTCATTGTAGATCTTCACCTTCTTTCCTTTGAATGGAATCTCCAGATGAGAGTAATCCATAGATAGATATCCCAGCTTTGCTGTGAATTCCCTTGACAAGCACATACTGAAGTATGGCTCCAGGTCGACGACCACTACCTCTTGTATGACCGTGATCTGAGGCATCTTATGTAGTCGAATAGGAATGTCTTTGATCACTCCTATAGTCTTCACTGGGGTACCATCCAACTGGAGTACGCCTTGGCTGCTTCGCGTATATTCCATCCCTATTTCTTCGTAGATTGCTCTCGGCATGACTGTTGTCGCGGCCCCAGAGTCGATCATACAGTTATGTACAATATACCCTTCCATCTGTAGAGACAGGTAGAATGGAGGTGGTCTATTCTTCCCCATAATGGATGTGGATAGGGTCTGCACAAGAGCAAGCGGTGCTACCTTTTTTGCTTTAGTCATCTTCAATGATTCTTGTAGCAAGTCCACTTGTCCAGGTAGTTGGAGTGCATCGTACAAGCTGATCTTGGCTGGAATCCTCTTTAACTCCTCTACAATGTTGTACGCCAGGGAACTAAGCACCTCGGGTTCCTTTCTCGGCTCATATCTGGTGCGATACTGCTTCGTAGCTTCAACTCTTTGTCGCTTAGTCAATGAAGGAAACTTGAGCTTTTCCCTAGCCTGCTCTTTAGTTTCTGCCTGAGGTGGTTCGGCAGAGGCCTTTTGAGCTTTTTCTTTGATTGGTGCAGGTGGAGGAGCTTCGTTCGGGGCCGAAGAAGATGATTGTCCCTTCTTGGGTCGAGCATGCACTTTTAAGGGAGCCATCTGAGTAGCATCCACTTCTATCGCCTTCTTTCCTCCTCTGGTAAGCACTGCAATCGGCTCTTCTTCGCCAATCGCCAGGTTCTGACTCATTTTCCTGATGACGTTGACTTGACCGCCATGACTACTGCTCGCCAGCGTTTGTACATAGTGTTGGTGCAGCATGTAGGTATTCTCTTCATGCGGATCATTGCACGTAGAGCACCAATATACATAATCGAAAGTGCTCGGAGCTTCATCAATCGCAGCATTTCTCGTCGAAGCCTTCCCTTGCTGGACTGCTTGGTCTTTGGTAAGCGCAGGTGTAGGATAAGACCTTCTTGGTAGAAATTCTTGTTGTGCTTGCTTCTTCTTCACAATGGTCATGTCGTTGGACAACGTCTGAACTATGGAGTTCAGAGACTGCATCTCTTGCAGGATTTTAGCTTGCATATCATCGACTTTTGGAACGAGTGGCAATGAAGCCATCGTCGGTATTGGAGGCAGGGCAGGGGGTTGAAATGGTGCTGGTAGTACAGGGAATGCCGAAGTGACAGTAGGCTATGGAGTTGAAAATGTGGGAAAATGAATTTGTGGAGTGGTGATTTGAGACACAATAGGATTCGGGTTCCAAGATGAGATCGGGAGTGCAGGGGTTGCAGAGATCTGCGAAGCGGCTGCACTCGCATACTGGGATTGAGGGAATTCGAGAAGTATGGGCATCGACATTCTTTGGGGAAGCTTGCCCATAACTATCAAATCCATTTTTGCCCTCTTGGCTAACTCATACAATTCGAGAAAAGTATTGATGTTAGAATATCTTACCATGATACTGATATCAGGGTTGAAAGCCCGAAGGAAATAATATGTTGTAGCTTCGTCGGTTGGCCGAAGTCCAATCGGTACTCTCTGCCAGGTTCGAGCGAACCTAACATTGAAGTCTATGATCTCTTCTTGTGGATGTCTCTGGATTGAAGTGAACTGATGTAGGAGAGAGGTAGGATCGGAGGACTCATTGAAGTTTCCCATCAACTGCCCGACTAACTGGTCCCATCCCATAATAGTACCGGGTGGTAAAGATCTATACCAGTAGAGGAGTTTTCCTCTAAGGGAAAGAACCAGAAGCTTTACCATAACTTGCTCCTCTGTGATGTCATGGATCGTCGCCAGAGAGATTATGTCCTGGATGTGCTCCAGAGCAGTCTTCCTAGTTCCATCGAACGTTGGGATCTTCTTTATAGCAGCAGGCGACACTTGCCCTTGTCCCGCTAGATTTAGTGGTGACAAAGAATCCCATGCTGGGAACAACCTGGGTGGTGGTTGCTACTGCATTTGTTGTTGTTGTTGTTGTTGTGCCATACTTGCTCCTAGATTTTGAGAAACAAGAATCCTCGAAGCTCCTCCTTGATTGCTAATAGGATGACTAATAGGAATGGAGGCACTAGGATGCTTCGGTGAGTTGGGAGGATTGGGAGGAAAACTAGATGTTGTGCTATCAAAAGTTAGGCCTTGTTCGTCAATAGTAGCCTCTTGCGAGGATGTTCCATGTAATAGTGACTCGAGGGTGACCAACCTTGATCGCTCCCCAAAGGCGTCGATATCTAGCTCAAAGAACTCGGTTTCCTCTCCTCTATTCCTAACTCTCCATCTCGTTTGCATGAAGGCACAGACTTTGGTACTGGTCTTTACGACTTAAAGATTCTCGGGTAAAATAGAGTCGCCAGATGCTAAGAGTCTTTCGGTAATGAGAGCATCGGTTCTCACTACCACTAGTCAAGTGAGACTGACCGGGTCACACCGGGAACTGGTTAGAACTATTGGCCCCGGTGAAGACGGGTTTGAGATTTGTTCTTAAAATATGGGACCTTGGTCCCACCGGGCGTGCCAAAAATTGTTGGTCATCAAATCTGCCTAGGAAAGGATTTTGGGTAAATGTATGCGCCCTAGACCTGGACCAACATTGAAAGGCCGAAGGGAAGAGATGCCCCTCATGCCAATCTCCGGAGAAAGGTCGGCTCCTATGCTAAACTACTTTGGTGTTTTGAGATAAGGGATGCAGGAAAGAGATAAAAGAGTTAGGGTTAGAGAAAGAAATAAAAAGGGGTAAGGGAAGAGAGATCGATGATTTAAAGTGGGAGAGAACAGGAAGCATGATCACTAACTAACAACTTGAATAGCAGCAAAGAACACCAAGAATAAATGAAAGAAATGCCACATTAACCTTCCTATGTATCCTCTGGGAGAGCTCCAGGATTCTCCTTCTCCCTTTCATCAAAATTCAGGGTTCAGAGTAAAGACGATTAGGACAAGCGAATATAACAGAAACCACAACCCACCAGGCAACATAAAAGAAAACCAATATAGCATTTTTCCTCTCCTATGTATCCTTCAAGCAAATTTTAGGGTACAGTCCCCAATCGCACACCGGATTCAGGATTCAGAGTCTCAGTATGCAAATGAAGAAAGACAAAAGAATCAAACATAGAAGGCAGCATAAAAGAGAGAAATTGAGCCCAAAGCTCTTTAGTATTAATCGTAGGACATCAAGTTACAACAGCTTTCTAGCAGAAAGTTCCCCCCTTTTTCATTACAATGCCTAGGTTTTTATAGAGGACCCGACCCTCTGAGTCATAATTACACAAGATGGAGGAGTACATCCTCGAAAGCTGAGAAGTCGGCCCTTCGTGGCTCTCGTGACTGAGCTTTCATATCCTTTGCCAAAATTAGCAGCTGCGATCGGGTCAACCGAGGAAATATGCATTAATGAGCCGCCTGAGCGTCCTCGGCTTCTGGGTGCGGTGCTCGAGTGACCGCCATGCTTGTCGGGCTCTCCTTCTGGAACTGATACTTCATTTCCAATTGCCAAAAATGAGCAGCGGTCTTATCGGGCACGTAAAAATGCATTTATGAGGCAATTGATCGCCTCGAGAAAATACTCGACTTGGAACGCGTGCCCTTGAAGCGCTTCGCAAGATGTTCATTTGCAACTTTGCTTCGCAATGGACTTGTGTCGAAGCAATAACTCCTCCTTGATTTGTACTTCACAAAATGGAGCTTCGCAAAACTGCTTCGGGGGCGTGAGTGCCGAAGCATATTTCCTTCGCAAAATGGGCCTCTTCATTCCTCGTCGCTTCGTTGACAAAATTGCTTCGTTGATGCCTTGGAGAAATGCTTCGCTGTGATCCTCTTTCAAGACTGTGGTTCGGGAAGGTTTCGGCCGAAGCAATTGCCTTCAAAAGATGTTGCATTCTTTATGGCTATCACTACTTCGGGTGAAAGTACTTCGCATGAAATATGGCCGAAGCAGATGCTTCGCAATGACTTTCGACGAAGTAGAAATGGTTCGCTGGCGCCAGGGGCCGAAGTGGATGCTTCGGCGGCTTTTCGGCGAAGTGTTTTCAGTGTTGCGCTCCTTCAAATTCTGCTTCGCAAAACTTTTGCCCGAAGTAGCCTTTTGAAATGCTTCGGGTGCGAAGTAGTTTTCATTCTTCTTCCTTCGCATTTTTCCTTCGGCAAAACTGCTTCGCAAAAATCTCGCCCGAAGTTGCCTTTTGAAATGCTTCGGGCCCGAAGTAGTTTTCTTGCCTTAGCTAATTCGGTCCGCGGTCTTTCTTCGGCGAAGCTGTTCTTTCGAAATGCTGCTTGAATTCTGCTTCGCAAAACTTTTGCCCGAAGTAGTTTTTTGAAATGCTTCGGCCGCGAAGCTCTCCTTTGCGCCTTGCTAGAATTTCTGCTTCGGCAACGCTGCTTCGCAAGGTTTTCGCCCGAAGTAGTTTTTTGAGGAACTTCGGGCCCGAAGCTCTTTTTGCCTTTCTTGTATTCTTCTTCGGCAACACCGCCTCGCCAACTTTTGCCCGAAGCAATCGCTGGAAATGCTTCGGGTGCGAAGTTCTTTTCATACTTCTCTTCTTTCTTTGGCGAAGCTATTTTCCCTAGCTTGTTCGGCAGCGAAGTTCTTTCTTCTTCATCTTATGTACAAAGGGGTGGCAAGGAAAGCCAAAATTGCTGCAACTTACAAATATTTTCAACAAAAAACAACCAAAAGAAATACTTTACAACAAAGAACACTGTACAAAGTTTTGATTTTTTTCTTCCCCATTGTGCAATGTGACAAAAATTGTCAACGTAATTGCTACGGAAGAGCATCCTTGCACTTTAGGGTTTCTAGGGAAACATAAATAAGATTGTGCTTTTGAGGTTATTCCTTGCACTTCAGATCCTTCAAAATAAGGAAAAATTAAAGATGATAAGTCTTACTATGAGTAGTGTGAGAAGATTGAAGAGATTGATGAAGATGAAAGTATTGTTGGGAATGAAAAAAGAGAGGAAGACCTAAGAAGCAAAAACAAAGAGAAAAATAAACCCAAAGGGATATTGATATGGGAAAACAAAAGCAAATATCACAAGTGCTAACAAGAAGTGGGGCTAAAACCACAAATAAAAACAAAAAATAACAATAAAAATAATATCTTGACATAAAAAGGTAATAAGAAATTGTGAGGTTGTTATAGACAAGATATTTATAGATATAGAAGTCGGGCAACAAATATTTTAGCCATTTAGTTTCTGTTTAAGTTTATTAAGAATTTGGATTAGCATAATAGTTATAATCTATTAAGAGTTGTATCACTCTATTTGTTACATATTCTTAGAATTTTGTATTCGCTATAATAAAACACATATAGTTAGGAGCATAACAACAAAAGATGTAATTGTAATTGTGTATATGAAAATTAATATAAATTCTTTCTTTTTAAAATAAAATATTTCTTAGGTTTGAGGTGTAGACCAATTGGTTCATCCAAACCCCATAAGGGGGGTGAAGGTCCAAGGTTCAAATCTCGGGCCTCGTCGGACTAAACGCTTGTCCCTTTCTTGGTGCTTTCAGCGGTGTAAAAGGTTTAAAATGATTGTGGCATGGTGGTTATAAGGGCGAACTGCACGAAGATCTGTGTGGCGGCTTTCGGGCGGACAACGCAGAATACTGTGGCAGCCATAAAAGTTGGATAGCCTGCCCGAATTCGTGGCGGCTACCGATTCCACCATGTAAAAAAAAAAAAAACAAAATGTTTTATACATATAATAAATGATTTATTTCAAAATTTTATTAAAATTTTAATATTATTAATTAGTTGCACGAAATTCTCATATTAACATTATTAAGGTATTAGAAGTTGCAAGCTCATTGTAATGGCAAGGGCTTTAGTGTCTCTTTGAGAGGTCCAAGGTTCAAACCCCACTTAGTATAGGGGACTAGGACCCCCTCATAAAAACCTATGTAAAATCATTGAAAAATACTATCAAAGTATTTTAATAAACTTATAGTAGTATTACAACAAATTATGATTTCTTTAGCATTTTAACCCAATATTTTTTTTATACATAGAGGAATCAATTACATCTAGAGTCATTTTCTGCTACCAAATAGGGTTCAAATCTTGGGGTTGCCCCCTATAACCCTTATTCCACCTTCTTGTTGTTTAACCTGACGTGAGGAGAACCATCGATTACTCGATATTCGTACTATTCTCATCGAGTTGGCATGCACTCAACGAATTTAGGTCAGGTCTCTCTTTGTGTTCATAGGATTGAAACTAACTATTTGTTACCTATTTCTTGTCCCACCTCCCTATTTCTTGTCCTACCTCTCTTGACATTTAATATTTTAAAGTTAAATTTTAGTATTTTATAAATGTCTAGAAAGGTGGGATATATATATATATATATATATATATTTTTTTTTTGGTAGGTAAATAATATTTTATTGCTTTACGGGTTGAAGGGTCTCGTCCCTATTACATCGGTAGCAAAATGAGACACCTGAGGCCTCCACTGGCAACATCCAAAAAATAGCTTACCAAATACAATTCCACCACATACAACATATCTTATATTCGAAATACAACCCTTAAGCTAAGGGACACAAAACAAAAAGATACAGCTGAAGGACATACACCAGACAATCCACCTGTTTATCCGACATCCTCTCAGGTTACTGGGATTTCTTGTTCTTTTTCCTGTCGAGCAACGTCATCCTGATTAACAGAGAGTCAGCTTTCCACATCCTGATTCGCTTGGGAGATAACTTCTTGAGGGAAATCTTCTTCCCAGATGATCAAGTTTGACTGATTAACAACTTTATTAGCGATAATGTTAGCCACTTTGTTGGCTTCCCTAAGAACATGGTTGATCTAACTTTGGGGGTTGTTGTTGAGGAGTAATTGGCACTCCTAAATTATATTCTGAATGTTCTTCCCCCTTGAGCTGTTGTTGGTAATGTGGCCAATAATCACAGACGAGTCACCTTCAAAGATGATTGGCTTGGGAAAGGTTATACTTTCCATGATGCTCCTCCATAGGGCTCTAAATTCTGCATAATTATTGTTTTGGGTCCCCAAATTTTCTGAGAATGCTTTGATTATGCTTCCTGTGTGGTCTTTGATGACACCTCCTGCCCCAACTCTCCCTGAATTTCCCTTTGAAGCACCATCAAAGTTGACTTTGAGCCATCCCTATGGGGGAGGGGTCCATTTAGCCAGGGTTCGATAGTTACCAGTATTCTAGATTATGCTACAGTCTGTGGGAATCTTAAAGGAAGCAAAAAGAAGGGATTCCAACCCATAGTTGGGAACCTCTTCGCACGAAATCAGACTACTATTTTTGATAGCTAGGGATAGTGCTCTGTTGACAATATCTTTTAGATTCTTGGTATCCTCTTTGAATATATGGTTATTACATTCCAACCAAATTTGCCAGACCGCATGGTGAAGCATGGAACTCCATAGGAATCGAAGTATAGAGTTTTTGAAAATTCTTGGCCATTGAATGAACATTTCAGCAACAGTATTGGGTCGGGTCCAGCAGACCTGGAATTTTTTGAACAAAATAGATAACACATTATCGACAAAGGGGCAGTCTAGGAGGAGATGCTGTGTGGATTACCAAGATTTAGTACAGAGGTAGCACCTATTGAGACTATAATTCCTCTACGAATCAAGTTGTCAGTGGTTAGAATTTTGTTATGAGCAACAAGCCAGCAAAAATGTGCCACTTTTGGGATCAACAACTTGAGCCACACACTCTTGGCTAGAGTTTGGCTGTCATCTTTCTTGGTGCCAATAAAAGTGTTTTCTAACATCTGGGCAGCAATTTTGATCGTGAATTCCCCATCACTCGACCCCTTCCAACAACGTTCATCCTCCTTTAGGGTCTGGGGTATGAAGTTAGCTTTGAAGATGTCCATGAGAGTGGCGAGGCCTTTGTTAATCACATCATTCTTAATTCTAAACTGAACCTTTTTCCAACCGTGGTATCCTTGGTCAGAAGTGATGAAATCGACATGAGCTCCATACTTCCTATCGATGAGGTGCTTAATGGGGGCTAATTTGGGATAACTGATGAGTGATTATTTTCTAGCCCATCTCCTAGTTGCCACCAAGATCACTATTGCACCAGCTGCTTAGTGTGGCTGATGGATTTCCAAAAGTGGGACCCATAGCGAGGGGTCTCTGTTTCAAGGAATGAGTGTTGTTGCAGGTATTTCCTTTTGACAATGGTCACCCACTCTGTTTTAGCATTTGTAACCACATTCCAAGCCTGCTTAGCCAGAAGGGCTTGATTTGTGATGGTTATACGTCATAATCCTAGACCTCCCATGTCTTTAGGAGAGCAGAATTTGTTCCAGGCTACTAAGTGAAACTTCTTATGATTAGCATTACCCGACCACAGGAACTATTTTTGGAGTTTTTCAATAGCTTCTCCTATTGTAGCAAGGATTTTGAACACTGATAAAAAGTAGGTGAGGATGCTGTGTAGGACCGACTTGACCAAATTCGCTTTGCCTGCACTGGAGAGTAGGGCTCCCTTCCATCCTTCCAACTTCTTATGAATCTTGTCAGTGACATTGTTCCACATTTTTTGTTGAGGCCTCTCATTGAACATGAGTAGGCCCAGATAAGATGTTGGAAAATCAGCAATGGAGTACCTCAATATGCTCACAATCTTGGCTTGTCGTCTAGCAGGAGTGCTGATGAAATGAAGCTTACTTTTGGTGTTGTTGATCTTTTGCCCAGCTACTTCCTCATATAGATTAAGAATACCCTTGATGTTTTTGGCTTTAGATACTAAAGCTTTAGTTTTCTGCAAGGTTTCATCCACAAATTGTTGGTGGGTGATGGGATTTAAACCTGAGGGAAAGAGGGGGAAAGAGGGTCCCCCTGTCTTAGCCCCTTGGTGCTAGGAAAATATCCGACAACGGACCCATTCACCAGGACCGAGAACCAAGAAGAAGAGACATAATTAGAAATTAGATTTACCCAAGATTCATGGAAACCAAATTTGAGGAGGATTTTGAACAGAAATTCTCGATTCACTCGGTCAAAGGCCTTATTCATATCAAGTTTCAAAAAGAAGGAAGCAAAGTTAGCATTATAGGTAGAGTGGATCAACTCGTGGATGGTGATAACCCCGTCCAATATGTTTTTGCCTTTGATAGTACTTCCATGGCAGTGGTCAATGATGGTAGGAAGGATCCCAGTGAATCTATTAGCCAGGGCTTTGGATAGAACTTTGTAGATTACATTGTAGAGACTGATGGGCCGATAATCAGATAGATATTGGGAATTGGACCCCTTGGGGATGAGGACCATGAAAGTGGAATTAATGTCTTTGGGAATGGATATGGAATTCTGCATGTCAGAGATAGCCAAGCACAGGTCAGGTCCCACAGTGTCCCAGAAGGTTTGGAAGAACCTTGGGGAAAATCCATTAGGTCCGGGAGCTTTGTCAGACTACATTGAGAAGAGGGCTTGGTGGATTTCTTTGTGGGATAGGGGGCTGAGGAGGAACTAATTGGTTTCATAGAGAATGGTATTGGAAATGTTCTCAAGCAGGGAATCCATGGCCACGGGGGAGGAAGTGGGGGGGAGGCAAGGAGGTCTTTAAAGTGGCTGACGGCTTCATCCCTGATGTGGTGGATATTTGAGATAAGGGTCCCATCATGCTTAGTAAGGCTTTTAATCCTATTACAGCCCCTGTGCATTAGAGTGGATATGTGAAAAAACTTGGAGTTGGAGTCTCCTTCCCTAAGCCAAAGCTGTCTCAAATTTTAGTGCCAAAAGGTTTCTTCCTTACTCAGGGTGTTGTGGTATTTAGAGAGCAGTATCCTCTCTTCACTTCTGAGACTGTCATCACCCTGGCCTCTTTTAAAACTATCCTCAATTTTCCCTAATCTGGTTTTGATGTTCTGCTTGGTTTCAAAGATGTTTTGGAAGGTTTCTCTATTCCAGACTTTGATATTCTCTTTGACCCATCTGAGTTTCTGCATAAAATGGTTAGAGGCTGTCCTTGGAAAGCTTACCTTCCACCATTCTACTATTCGATTACTGAGATCTGGGTGGTGAGTCCACATGGATTCAAACCAAAAAGGGGTCTTGAACCAAGGCTTGGTACCAGTCTTGAAGAGGAGCGGGCTGTGATCAGACCCAATCTTTGGGAGAGCCTGCAGACTAGCATCACCGAAGAGGAGGAGGGCTTCTTGGGAGAGCAACACCTGATCAAGGTGCTCTTCGATAATATTGTTTCCCATCTGTCTATTACTCCAAGTGAACTTGAGGCCTTGAATTGGAACATCCATAACGGCATTACTATGAACAAACTATCTTAAGTCCTTTATATCCCTATTAGTAACTACATTTCCTCCCTTATTGTCATAGAATTGAAGAGGGGAGTTAAAATCCCCTGCTAGAACCCATGGAATATTTGCAAAGGCCTGTCTCATCTGGGTGAGGGTGTTACACAACATCATTCTTCCTGGAGCAGTATTGGGAGCATAGATGTTGGACATAATCCAAGAAGTCTGGGGGCTGAGGTCGTGAAACAGGATATTAGACAACTTGTCATGACCAAAAATAAATCTACCCTCGACTATGGATAGGTTCCAAAGGCACAAGAGCCCACCTACAGTGCCAGAAGCTGGGGAGTAGACAAAATCATAATTTTTCTAGATGATTTTAGCTATCCTAGGCGAAAGTTGATTGTCCAATTTAGTTTCTTGAATGAGAAAAATTGTGGGGTTGTAATCTCTCCGCATGGTTGCATCCAATCTCTTCTTGGCTGCCCCATTCAGTCCTCTCGCATTCCAAGAGAGGACTTTCATTTAGAAATTTTGGAGGTTTTCTTGCCCCATTTGTCTTGTTGTGCAGGGGGTTTGGGTCTTTGGTTTTCATCCTTGATAGAACTGACATTTTCTTAGAACAGGGTTCTCTGTGTACCATTTGCTATATCCTCGGTTGTGTCCCAATTTTGGTGTTCAGCGTCGAAAGGCCTACCTTTATTTCTATCTGCTCCCACATCCATTTGGGACCTTCTAAAGCTGCGAGTTTGTTTGGGACTTTGATGGTCAGGGAATTCTGGGGTGACCTGATCGCTATCAGAATTGACATCAATAGAGGAGGATAGGGAAGTCAGAAAGCCAGACTCTTCAAGGGGTTGGTACAAGGCTGTGGCTAAAAGTCGACCGAAGGGGTTTTTGTGATGGGCTCTAGGGGACGTTGTTGGACTTGGGGATCTGCTCCTGAAGGGTGGAACATGGAATATTCTGAATGGGCATGGGGTCAGGGGGTCCTAAAGGGGAATTGATATGTTTTGGGGATGGAGGGATAGGAATTTCACCTTGTTCAAAGACCTCATTGGTTCCAGAATATTTAAGTAAATCAAATTTATTAGCAGTGGTGAAAGAGGAACTTGCATTTTGGAGAGCTTGAGCTTGATCTTGAAGCGGCTAGTTCTGTTGCGCATTCCTCCTGGCTTGCCATTGACTGCTAGTTTCATTTTGACTAGTTATTCATTACGGATGCCCACTTGGCTGGGAATCTTCATTAGGTTTTCTGTTCTTAGGGCATTGAGAAGGGAGGTGCCCTTGTGACTAATAATATGGACAAAAAATAGGTTTGTTTTTTAAGATTAGTGGCTGCCTTTGCCTGAAATCCTCGTATATAAGATTGAGGTGATCTGGAAGTTACGATTCCAGATTCACATTTACATAGATGCAGGCCTGGGTTAGGCACATTCTGGCATGGGTAGCTGGGTCAATAGCTACCAAATCTCCAAAAGCCCTAGCTAGACCTCAGAGAGCATCCTCGTAGAAAAATTATGCAGGGAGGTTGGGGAGGCAGACCCAAATGGGAGCGAAATTGATGTTCTGAGAGTCGGGGTCAAAATTTGGTTCCCATTTTTTGAGGAACATGCTTCATATTTCGAAGAACCAAGGACCTCAAAAAATAATATGCTCTACATCCTCCCGGGTATTAAGCTGAATCATAAAAAAACCTTTGGTCATTGCCAAAAGACCCAAATTTCCCATAACTTTCCATTTCAAAGTAGCCCACTGCCGAATCGCATCCATGTCTGGGTGCCCTCCTACGAAATTTCCCACTAATGAGAAGGAATAACGAGATGCATAATATTCCATGAGGTTTTTAGGGCATAACACATCGCTGCCTTGCAGAATGAAATCCATCGATTCGCTAGGGGGCAGTCTAGGATTTTGTTGCAAACATTCTACGTAAGATTTTTTTGGTCTGCCCAATTTATCGGGAGGTTTTTTCCCCATTCAATGTTGCTGTGGGAGGCTCCATTTTTAGCTGCACTCCAGTCAAACCCTGTCGTCGTCGTGGCGTTGCGGGCTTCTTCCTCCTACGAAACCTGCTTCTCAAGGTTCCGATCTTCGATCGTTGAAACCATCACTTGCTCCTCCTTCCACAAGTAAAAAGATTTTGTGGCTACTTTATATATATATATATATATTAGAGTTTATATCATTTACAAAAGATAATAAAACTACTTGAATTTTTTAATACAAAGGTGAATGGATAACATGCATTATTTATTTGTTCTAATGGGTATTGAGCTTATTTGAACAATTAAAATGAATAATTTTTTAGAAAGAGATTGTTTGGAATATAGCATAAGCTAAACCACAAGCAACTAATCAATTTTACTATAGATAAATTTATGTTTAACTTAGACAAAATAAATTGATTTATTTAACCTAATTATAGTTAGACATAGTAACATTAAAAAAAATTAATTAGATCTAACTTAACCTTAATTAATGCTTTGAAAATGTAAGTATTAGATAACTATTCAATACTATACAAGATGCAATTGTTAAGTTTTTTCTTACTAAAATCAAGGATCTCTAAATGTAGCTAAGGTTAGTCCACCATCTTTATTGACAAGGTATTTAATTATCATCACAATTTCTCCAATTTTTTTTATTTTTGTTATGAGTTTATTTTCACTTGACAACTTTAACATCTTTCATTCGGCTTCACTAAACATTAGCTAGATGTTTTATTAAGTCTCAAATATTTTTAATACCCCTTGCTTTATTTTTATTTATTCACCTTTTAATTATACCAATGTACACTTTATAAACATCTCACAAGATATGTGGTATATTGCTCACTCTATTCCGTATTTCTATGCTTGGCATCAATCATATATTTCACCATTTTAAATTATTATTTTTTCTATAAAATAGACCAAAATTATATCTCCTTAAAATCTAAATTATCCTATTAAACACACTTTTTTAAGAGGTTGAAAAGATGGGGCATATTACGATCACCCTTCCCATGAATTGAACTTGGGTCTCCGTTAAGAGATCCCGATGACTTTTGCCATTGTGGTGTCCCTGCCGAGACTTATTAAACACACTTTTAAAATATGTTGTATAGATATATAGATATAAGAGATGGTATTTGACTATAAATTCTCATTAGAAAAAACAAGTGACAAGAAAGATATGCCAATTAAATAATCTTTCCCTAAAAGTAAGGATACCCTAGTTGAGCAAAGTAATATTTTTTCAATCAAAAACCAACAAAGAATAAATCTATGATAGTCCCTAATAAAGTAATAGATTTATACTAAAAGTAATTATTGAGGATAAGATGGATGAGTATAATATAATGGTTAAATTATAAGTTCAATGGATATTGATCAGGGTTTTTAAAGATTCAAAAGTGGATTAAAATGAAGTAGGGATTGGTTTCAAGTTATTCAATGAATTTCCTTTTCAAATGATTTTTTCTCATCATCTTCTCTAGTTTAGAGATTAGAAATACCTTAATGGTTAGTGGTCCATGGTTTAGAGGGAGATATGACTTGTATTTAAGGTCATGGAGTGATTTTTTTATGGAGATAAAAACTTTGAAAAGGATTATAGTGTGGGTGAGTCTTTTTGGACTACCATACCGGTTAATCATTAAGAAGGTTTTGAAGAATATTAGTAATAATCTAGGAAAATTCATCTAGAATGGGTCAACTACTAGGCAACGAAGGCATATTGTACATACTAGAATATGTGTTCCCATGTATATTTTAAAACCTTGCTCGAATATATTAAGATCAAATCTAAATCAAGATAATGACATCAACTAGTTGATTATGAAAATATTGCATTTTGACATCATGAATGCTATGAAACCAAATATGTAATAAGGAATTGTGAAGTGAAAAGGAATAAGAGATAAAAAGTTTTGGTTGTTGAGGAATATTACATTATTTGGTACATGCTAATGTACCCCCATGGTACCTTCATGATACAATTGTAAATATGTAATAGATTAGGGTTGAGTCTATAGTTTAGAGTGTGATTTATATTTTCTCTTTTATGTAAGTGTTAATGTGTAAGAAATGCACAAGTGTCATGTAAGTTAGAGTGCAAGTATAGATTGAGATAATGTGCACATGCATCTTGTATGTAAGAGTGAAAATTTGTAATGTGAGGATGTGCACAATTGTCTTATATTAGGTGTGCATGTAGAAGTGTAAGAGTCATATAGATGTGTGCAAGTATCTTAGAGTCAAGTATCCATATAGAATCAAGTGGCAAGATGATAAGCCAAGGGTCATGAGACTTGGCATATGGAGAGCAATAGTCAAGTACTTGAATAGTCATATTACTATGGCTATATTATGAAGACAATACTCCATGAGAGTGAGAATCTAAATATCAGATTACAGAGTTGTAAGTGGAATAAAAGGAATAAAGCTTGTATACAAATTTTTGAGCAATTAATATTGTAAGTTTTCTTCATGCATAGTTTATGAATGACTTAGGTCATTTACATTTATAGTTTATTATATAAGTGAATTTTTATTTTAGTATTATGTAGGCCTTGATATACATATTAATTGGCTCATATATTATTCTACTCTTCATTATTGATATTTTGACCTTTAATATTGTGGCTATTTTATATTGGGACCTGTGATATTTTGTGGTAGTAAGGCTTAAAAAATTAACAGTGGTATCAAAGCTGCCACCTGACTCTATCCATTTTGATAGTTTTTTTTTGATGGATAATAAGGGGTTGTACTCAGGTCCCCCACCCTTGAAAAATTACAAATCTCTTATTTAGAGCTTGAGATTTTATAAATAAATACACTTCTCATCTCAATTGAGATGCTATAGCTAAAAACCTACATCATTTTACATAAAATATCCGAATTATTGATATTCATTTTTTGGATATTTTCAATTTTATGTATGAATACAATTATTCCATAATTTAGTATCTTTCTTGACATTTTCCTATAGCAGCATTCACAATGCCAAAACTTCACCTCTACTATCTATGCCTTGCATCTTAGTAGAGTAATATTTCTAAAATATCGCACTATCATAGTCCGCTTTACCAAATCTGGATTGCTATTTTCCTTCCTAAAATACAAGTGCAACCACAAATTTTATAATAAATAAGTCTAAATGAAAACATATTATTGTTACAAAATAAAGTAGATATTACCAATGGAAAACATTAAAGTAAATCTTAATAATTAATTAAATCAAATAAACAATGTTTTCTTGTCAGCTTCAACTAAACTAACTACTTCCTCTAACCATGGAAAGGAGAATTTAACTTCATGATCCTCAATCAAAACCCCTCTATTGGCTAGCTTATCTGGACATGTGGAAACTTGATTTTTTCAAACTCTTTAATAAGATCTTGAATTTCCACAATTATCTCTTGTAGTTTCCATGGAGCCTTTGCTTTTCTCAAAATTATATTTATTACTATGAGAGAATCACCTTCCATACATACTCTATTCCACTTCATTTTTTTACATATTTTTAACCCTTCTAAAGCTTTCCAAGCTTCAACTTCATTATTTGTCTTAAAACCACTATTGAAAGCATAATGAGACAAAAATATCTTCTCTATTATTTCTAATTATTCCTCCTCCTCCTACTGGTCCTGGATTTACTTTAGATGCTCCATAAAAATTCAATTTAACCCACTCCAAATCTGGTGGTTTCCACTTTATATTCTTTGCATTATTTTTGCTCCTCTTGTACCCAACATCATAATTCAATTTAATGAATTGATTCCATTTATCAAGGATCTCTCCTTCTATATTAGGGACTGGGTGAGTTGATAGGGTTGGTTTAGACCCCTCTATGGCTAAACATATCTTCTTTTTCCTTACCTCTATATTGCTTTCCTTTCATTTAAATATTCTTCTATTCCTTTCTAGCCATATAGTCCAAAGTATTTTATCTTTTGATATATCCCAAATTGTCTGTAAAGCCTAACTTTTATAAGTGGTCTACCATTTCTTTAACCAATATTCAATTCTACTATTCATCACCATGCATTTACATAATATATTAGGAATCCATTGCCATACATTCCAGACTATTGAGCAATGTCCCAAGAGATGGTCTATACTCTCCTCCTCATTTTTATAAAAAACACATTGAGAGGGGCCAAGAAAATCCCTTTTTATAAGGTTATCTCGGGATAAAATTCTTCTATGACCTATTAGCCAAACAAACATTTTAACTTTAGGAACACTTGGGCTATCCCAAATATCTCTCCATATTCTAGTGACATTATTATTTTTTTGGTGTTGTACATTATATCCACTTCTAGTTGTATATTATCCTAAGCTATTCAAATCCCAAATCAATTTATCCTTGGCTCCTCTTGAAATAATCACAGTTGTTATCTTTCTACTCAATTGCCTCCTAGCATCAATGTCTTGTATATTTGTAAAAAAATATTCTTTCCATTTGTATCTTCCTTCTTGATCCTTGTACAGAATGTTTGAAATCCTATAACCATATTTGTCTTGAAGAAATCCCATCCAAATTTCAAAATTGGATCTAAATTGAGTGGTTTTTTATCACACCAAGTATCCATCCAAATAGAAATTTTTTCTCCAATTTCCACCACCCATCTTAAACCTTTAATTATAATATCGATAGATTTTTTTAAACCATTCTAAAGAGTAGAACCATTTGGTAGATAAAATGCAGTAAATATTATACTTGGGTTATAGGGATCAACATACTTACTTAGAAGAATTCTTGCCCATTGCCTTTGACTCTCTTTGTATAATCTCCAAATTAATTTTCCCCTAAGAGCTAAGTTTGCATCTGAAAGAACTCCTAAACCAAGACCTCCCCTAGTTTTATCATCACAAACCTTACTCCATTTCACCAAATAAAATTTATTTTATCATGTACATCTGACCATAAAAATGATCACATATATAGATTAAATTTTTTTAACTTATTTGGCATAGAATACAATGACATATAATATGTTGGAATGGCTTGTAAGATTGACTTAATTAACTACACTCTTTCTGCTAACAATAAATATCTACCTTTCCAAGCTGGAAGTTTATTCTATACTTTACTAATAATTGGATTCCATAAATCTATCCTCATTCTCCCTCAAATAAAGGTATCCCTAGATAAGTTGTTGGTAAATTTGCCTCCTCCATTTGAAGCAACCTGAAAATTCTTGCTTTGAAATTAGCAAGAGTGTTAAGAAAGTAAATTTTGGATTTAGTCCTGTTAACTTTTTGCCCTGAAGCTCTTTCATGCTCTTTTAAAAAATTATTCAAAGATTTGGCCTCATTTATCCTTGCCCTTCCAAAAAGGGTTGTATCATCTACAAATTGTTGATGGGTCATGTTATCAATGTTATTACTAACCTTAAGTCCACTTATAAGCCCATAATAATGAACAAATAAGGATATAGAGGCTCTCCTTGTCTAAGGCCTCTCTTGGATTTAAAATATTATGTTACTAACCCATTAACCAACACTGAATAAGAAACTATAGAGACACAATCTTTAATCCATCTAACCCATTAACCAACACTAAATAAGAAACTATAGATACAACTACGTCCAATTCATAGGGAGGAAGGCACATGGAGATAAGGATAGGTGTGAGAAATATTTTCCAATCGATCCCAACCCATTTCCACCATTTTAAAGGTATCAAGTGGCCAATGGACAGTTATTGTAGCAGATTCTATCCTAAATTATACTGAGTCTGCTGCAACCTAGGAAGTAATCACGAGCAAACATCATTCAGTTGAAGATGAACCAAGACACATTTGTAATAATTAGTATAAATAGATAGCTCCCTCATTGGTTGAGCTAAGAGGATTTGAATTAGTGAAAAGTGGCCAATAGAACAGTAGACGTTGAAAAGTGTTTCCTGTAACCGTTCAATATGATTTGACAATCAAATAAAGTGTAGTATTTTTAAATATTTATCTTGTGAGTTGAGTGATTATTTTTAGTAGCTAGGAGGTGTTTTTAACCCTCTTCCAAATTGGATATCAAGGTCCACTCTTAGACATAGAGGCAGGGGCTATTTAAACAGGTTTTCTGACAACTTTTGTTGCAACAATTTATTGCCAGATTTCTTGTTAATTTGTTGTTTGTTGTTGATTAGACTAACCCCTATTTTAGTTCATGTGATGTTTTTAATGCTTTCAAGTGAGATTTTATGTAGAGTGTGTTTGGTTAGCTGACATTAGTTGTATATTTGAATTCCTCTATTTCTGCAAATTGTTAAATTTTAACAACTTTATTTCTTGTCAGTTATTGCAACAAAAATTTGACAACCTTCTACAATAGTGGACTGACATTTGTGTGCAACTTCCTTTCAGCATGAATTAGACTAGAATGTTTCCATTTCAAGCATCTTTTCCATTCAGTTATTTCAATTCTACAAATGTAATATAGGTTTCAATTCAACAAGATTTCCATTCTGTAATTTCCTTTCGTGCAACTGTAATTAGTTTTCAACTTCAAGTCTTAGAAGCAATTTTCAATTCTTATAGTTAAAGTAGTTTCAATTCATGCACATTAATATTTAAGTGACCTCAAAAAAACCCCCAACAACATTAGTTTCACCAATAAAGCCTGTTATATGAATGATTGATTTACAATCTTCTTGAACCTTCTATCGTATATAGCCTTGGACATCGCCCTGGATTTGACAAACATAAAATTAAATGATGATAATAATGACACTCATCATTTTTAGCATCATTATCGAGGACTAGGTGCTGTTAGAAGGGATAAGCAATCCTATAATTGTTAGTGTGCTAAGTTGTGAAGTTAAGAGTGAAATTTGAATGTAATAACTAGCATAAGTAACAATTGTTGATAAATTGCATTTCAATCCATTTAGAAAACAAACATGAATGAATAGGTTAAGGGATGAAAAAGGAAGATTTATCAGAACGAACCCTTTTCCTACCACAGGAAGGCAATATTCACACTTAGGAGGTGAATTGCCTTTGTTTAAAATTCCTGATAGACTTAAACAAGAACCATCATCCTCATCATCAGGAAGTGTAGGATCTCCTGAACAAGAAATTTTAGAGGAACCATCTGCTAGTACTCCTCCACCTACTCCTTTTGAATCCATACCATCAGGGCAATTTAGACATATCTACACCAGGGTTTGGAACAATATTATGGCATATTTGCAAGAAAATCTAGATAGGGACAGTAATATCCACAATCAAGTAGATAATCCTCCTCCTTTTAGGACTTTCGAATACCCCATTCAATTAAATCCTACACAAAATTCTCCTATGAAAACAATCTCACCTTCAATACTTCCAACCTTCAGGGGGGTTGTATTTGAAGATCCTGATCAATTCTTGTTTGAATTTAAGGTTGTGTGTCAAACATATGATTACATAAATGACAACCAAAATCTTAAAGTATTCCCTTCTACACTCAAAGATGCAACTCTACACTGGTTTATGAGTCTAGAACTAGAATCTATCCAAACTTGGGAACAAATGGAGAGTGAATTCCTAGACAAATACCAAGAATATTATCGGGTGAGAAATAGAAAATATGAATTATTCCAAATTAAACAAGAAGAGGATGAGACCTTAGAGGATTATCTTGATAGGTTTACCTTTATTCAAAGAAGATGTGGACCTGTAGAGCCAAAAATATGTAAGGTAATATTTTTGAGAGGATTACAAGATGACTCAAGGGAAGTATTTGAATTAATGGGTAAAGGGGATGTAAATACCCTTTTTTTTTGGTAAGTAGTAGTTTGATTATCAGGGTTTTAACTGGGTCCCAGTCCCAGATATACAAAAACCCTTGCCAGGGTGGTGGATATTGATATTGCAGAAACCTTGTAACGGTAAATAGAAGCCAAAGGCCTAGCAGAATCCCTCTCAGGGGATAAGCATGACAACAGTCCCACGCAGGGGATTAAGACCTTAACATCTACGACCGAATAGCCCACGCAGGGGCATTCCTTTCTAGCATAAAACCCTACCCAAAAATGGTGACAGAGCCCCAAGGGCTTTCCAAAAAACAAAAACTTGAAGTAATAAAAAAGGACCAACATAACAAAAACAAGCCAGGGAAACCGAAAGGGAATCCCTAAGGGTCGACCTCCGCGGGGTTCTCCTTCGCGTCCGCAGTGAGCTCCTCCAAGAAGCGCTTCATAGCCTCGGTGGTACTTTCGAACGCAGAAATGAAACATTTAATAAACATTCTTGTCATGCGCTTTGATGTTTCAGGGGCGGGGTCCGAGTCCTCGCTGTTATCATCAGGGACATTAACAGGGGAGTTCTGGCTTGACTCCATTTTGATCTTCTTGGTCCTCGATGATCTGCGGATCACAGGAACATCCTCAATTATGGTTCTGCGCTTTCCCAACATCGCCTTCTTGGAGGATGGGGTGGGCTTAGACGGGGTAGACTGCTTGGGGGGGTCTTCTTGGATTCAGGGGTTTGATACTCGGGATCCGTCTCACTGACCAAGGGCTCGCTGGAAAATGAGTGAGTTGGCGAAGACGCAGGGGGGAACGGGAGGGCTGGATTGGAGGGGAGTGGCTGCCAGGGGAGGATTGGCGGCAACATGGTGGAAGAGAACAGCGAAAAGGCCCTGGTGGGTGGGAGGGGAGTGTTTCTTGCGAGCGACGAAAATCGATAAGCGGACGGAGCGATGGAGGAAAGCGGGAATGTTCATGGGCTTGTAACCATGGAAGTGGTTGACAAGAGCCAAATGGAAGCTGGACATCGGCTTAGCGGGATCGTCAGAGGCCAAATACTGGATCAGGGGAATAGCGACAACGGACCAAGGGGAGGGAAGGGAGGTGCATTCAAGAGAAACACCTATCCATTTGAACTCTTGGTAGTTGGGGAACCCCTCCAGCTCGGGCTCCCAACTGTGCTTGTCACGGTGGACATGGTGACCAGATAGGGGAAGGCCAGACACCTCAGCCATCAACTCGGGGGTAACCTTGAAACGAACACTACGGATTACGACAAAGCCATTCTTCCACGTCCGGACGAAGTCAGCAGAAATATCAGCTTCGGGGCCCTGGAATTTACTCAGGAAGGGCTTCAGATTAAAGGTGTCGATAAAGGGTTTCGCTAGAGGGTCGAGCTGGAGGGAGCTAGGTTCGATGTATGCCATAGTGCCAGGAGGAAAGGACAAGGGAAGAGATAGCGACCAGGGCAAAGGGTGACGAACGATAAAAGGAAGGACAAGGGGACTGTTTAAAAAGGCCAGCAAGGGACGATTAAGCATGCCGATCCGATCGGGGAGGGGACAGGTGGACAAAGGCCAGGTAGGGTGGGGATTGGTGATAGTTCTTGGGCCTGAGTCGGTACGGGGAAACGGGGATATCCAGAGCCGCTTGGATTCGGTGAGGATGGGCAGGGAAGCGGATTGGACAGGGGCACCGAGGGTGGCATTGGGGCATCGCAAACCATATTGGGGAGCGTAATTGAGGAGACCAATCATCCACATGGGAAATTGATGACTGGCGGTGCCAGCAAGGATGCCAATCGTGAGCCAGCGGTGAAGGAGGAGCTTGCTGGAGAAGATACTCCTAGGAACAGCTGCAAACCTGGAAAAGAAACACATTGGTTAGCGAGGAGGGGGTGACACGAACCTGCCTTGCCTGTCAGCATCTGCTACGTGGGAGACACCCGACGGATTAGAATTGTGCCACACCATCACGAGAGATTGAATAAGACCCATGTTGGCAAGCTGGTCAGCGAGTTTGTTTGCTTCACGAAATACGTGGAAAACTGCCACCTGGCATTGCTGACCAATGATAACTTTGCTTTCTCGGATCAGCGAGCTAATGTTCCAAGGGGGATTTTTATCAGTTTTGATGTAACGGATGATGTTCAGAGAATCCCCCTCGATGTGAAGACGGATACGAGAGTCTTTGATCAGGTTCAAACTATGCCAGAGAGCCCAAGCTTCAGCAAAATTATTTGTCTGGTGATCGAGGTTCTCAGCAAAGGTGAGAATGATCATCCCTTTGTGGTCTCGGATGACCCCGCCAGCTCCTGATAGTCCCGAGTTCCCTTTGGATGCCCCATCAAAATTTAGCTTTAAAAAACCTGCAGGAGGGGGATTCCAAAGGGCCAACCATCTGGGATGGGGAATGGGGTGAGGGCGGTCGGGGATAGGGATGTTGAGGGATTGGAAAATCTCCCCTTCAACCTTGCCAATCGGGGACTTAGACCAAGGGAGTAATTGGAGGTTTTTAGAGGCATAGGCGATGGCTTTGGTGGCCGTAGATATGGCATCGTTAGAAAGGGTGGAAAACACTCTGCGATTGCGCTCTAGCCAAATCTACCAAATAAGGTGGTGGAGGCAGATCCTCCAAAGAAAGGCAGCATTGGGATTCTAAAAAGGGGTAGGCCATTGGATAAAGAGATCCCGGAGAGTGCGGGGTTGGGCCCACTGGATTTGGAATAGGGATAGCAAGTGGTTAAAACTCCCTTGGGTGAACTCACAATGTAAAAAGAGGTGGTTGACCGATTCCCCATTAGACAGGCAAAGATGACATCTATTAGGGATAGGGATGCCTCTTTTCATCAGGTTGTCAGTGGTGAGCACTTTGTTTTGAACAACAGTCCAGGAGAAAAACCCAACCTTAGGGACTAGGCGCTTGATCCAAACCGACCCAAACGGGAAGGCAGAAACTTGGTGGTTCAACAGGAGAGAATGAGCCGACTTGACTGAGAAAACCCCGTTGTCTGTCCCTGACCAAACCGGAGAATCTGGAGTGGTTGCAGTAGGAATAATGGTGGTTCTGAGAAGCCGGGACAAGGAAGCGCCCGCTTGGGTTATCTGGGCACTAGCACTGCCAATGGGGATTTGCTTCCATTCCCGTTGATCATTGAAATAATCCCTGACTCTGCTGCCCCATCTACGCTCAAGAAAGGATTTGAGAGCAGACATACCTGGGATAACTATGAGGGGCTGGTCGTTCAACCAAACGTCATCCCAAAACTTGATCTCGGAGCCACTACCAAGTTGCCAACGGGATCCTTTAGTGATAAGAGGTCTGGATTGACTTATCGCCTTCCAAAAAGCAGATCCAGAGGAAGGGAGGTATTCATTCATGAAGGACGATCGAGGGAAGTATTTGCTCTTGACAATCGCCACCCATTCTGATTTGACATTGGTGTAGAGTTTCCATGCCTGCTTGGCGAGGAGGGCAAGGTTCAGATTGGAAGACCTTCTCAAACCCAGGCCCCCTTGGGATTTAGGTTGACAAACTCTATCCCAGTTAACAAGGTGGATTCTACTTTTTTCTTCAGGACCTGACCACAGGAAATTTTTTTGGATTTGCTCAATCTTGGCATGAACAGACGTTGGGGCTCTGAAGACAGACATGAAGTAGACTGGAATGCTTTGGAGGACCGCCATAGTGAGGGTAGCCTTAGCTGCCTGGGATAGGAGGGCACCCTTCCAGCCTGCAAGTTTGCGTTTGAACCTTTCGATGACATTATCCCACATGGACTCTTTCGGGCTCTTGATGAAAAGAGGAAGGCCCAGGTAAGAGGTGGGTAAGCTCGAGATTCTGCACTATAGGATACGGGTGATCTTGCGCTATCTGCTATCCAGAGTGTTAAGGAAGAAACACTCACTTTTGGTGT
The DNA here is from genome assembly GCA_028583015.1 of Wollemia nobilis. Classification (NCBI taxonomy): domain Eukaryota; kingdom Viridiplantae; phylum Streptophyta; class Pinopsida; order Araucariales; family Araucariaceae; genus Wollemia; species Wollemia nobilis. Next base: position 5,956,682 of record JAQPPZ010001870.1, read on the forward strand.
AATTGATTTCTTGGCCTGCTGCTCTGGCATAGGTGTCAAGGATAGATTTGATGGACTTAGCTTGGATGACTGATGTTGAAGAAGCGGTAATGGTATCATCAATGAACTGCTGGTGAGAAAGGGGGGGCATGGTGGATGAAGCTTTGATCCCTTTCACATGCCCAGAAGCACAGGCAGACTTGAAAGCTCTTCCCAGGGATTCTGCCAGGATGATGAAGAGGAAAGGGGATAGGGGGTCACCCTGCCTTATGCCTTTATGAGTCGAGAAATAACCTACAGCTGAACCATTAACGAGCACAGAGAACCATGGCATCGAGATACAACCTTTGATGAGCTTGATCCATTCTCTATGAAACCCAAACTTGGCAAGGACTTTCAGAAGGAAATCCCTGTTGACTCTGTCAAAAGCTTTGCTGATATCCAGCTTAAGAAACATGGCTGCCTTGCGGTTGCAGTGAGTAGAATGGAGAGTTTCATGAAGGGATATGATGTTGTCTATGATAGATCTACCTTCCACGGAGCTGCCTTGACAAGGATCGATGATAGCAGGGAGAATATTCTTTAGCCTCAGGGCTAGGGATTTGGTTAAGATCTTGTAGATAATGTTACAGAGACTAATAGGCCTGAAATCCGCCATAGTCTTGCAGGGGTGGGTTTTGGGGATCAGAGCAATGAAAGTTGAGTTAGTCCCTTTTGGAATGGACTTAGTCGATTGGAGCTCGATGATGGCTTTGCAAATGTCTTCCTTCATAATGTCCCAAAAGGTTTGAAAAAATCGAGGGGGAAAGCCATCTGGACCAGGGGCCTTGTCAGCTTGCATGGAGAAGAGAGCAGTCTCGATCTCTTTCGGAGAGAGGGTCTGAATCAGGGTAGCATTCATCTCTGGAGTAACCATGGGGGGAATGTTCTGAAGAAGGGATTCCTGGGCTGCCAAGTGGGAGGGAGAGGGATTTCCCATCATATTACTGAAGTAAGCAGACGCTTCTGATCTGATCTCAAAAATGTCTTGGGAAACAGAGCCATCAGATAAGGTGAGTTCTCTGATTTTGTTGGAGCTACGGTTCCGCATCGTGGAAGCATGAAAAAATCTGGTATTGGCATCCCCATATTTGAGCCAGAGGGCTCAGGATTTTTGTTGCCAGAAGGTTTCTTCTCTAGCCAATATGTTGTGATACTCAGACAACAGCTGACTCTCCTCATTCCTCAGCTGAGGAGTCCATTGGTCATGATGGATTTGCTCCTCCAAAGTCTTAAGTTTATCAATAATGAGCTGCTTGTTCTCAAAGATGTTTCCAAAAACTTCCCTGTTCCAAATTTTGATGTTTTCTTTCACTGATTTGAGTTTACGGGAAACTCGGTCAATGGCAGATCCTGAACATGGAAGATTCCACCACTCAAAAATTCGTTGTTTGAGGTCTGGGTGGTGAATCCACATGTTTTCAAACCTGAAAGGGGTTTTGAAGGACGGGGCCTTGTTGGATTCTAGGAGGAGGGGTGAATGGTCAGACCCAATTCTGGGGAGGGATGTGAGGAGAGTATCGCCAAAGAGAGGGATTGCTTGCTGAGATAAGAAAAATCGGTCCAGCTTGACTTGAATGTGATCTTGCCCTGCTCTTTTGTTGCTCCAAGTAAAATGGCAGCCTCTGATCTGAATGTCCATAAGCTCATTACTCGACACAAAATCCTGGAAATCAGTTATGCTTTTGGAGGGAGTGGATAAGCCACCTCGTTTGTCGAAAGCAAACAGAGGAGAGTTAAAATCCCCAGCTAACATCCACGGGAGGGCAAAAAAAGCAGTCTTGAGAAGGGACAAGGAAACCCACAGCTGGCGCCTTTCCAGGGGATTGTTGGGGGCATAGATATTGGAGAGGACCCATGTGAACTGGTTGGTCTTGCAATGGAAAACCATGTTAAGGGTTCTGTTGGTGAAGGATACCACCCTTCCCTCAACTTGGAGAGGATCCCAAAGGCAAAGAAGGCCCCCAACCGATCCCTCTACGGGGGAGGAAGCCCACTGGCAGTCTTTCCAGACTGATTTGATGATGTTCGGGGTTCTCGCTGCATCAGCTTTGGTTTCTTGTAACATGATGATGGTGGGTTTGGAATCCTTTCTGATGGTTCTGACCAGTCTCTGCTTGCCTGAGCTGTTAAGCCCTCTGATGTTCCAAGAGAGGATCTTCATTTGGATACTTTGGAAGGTTTCTTACCGCCCTTGGTGGGTACGGGAGGGGGTTTGGGATTCTTGGGATCGTCCAAGGGCTGGCCGAATAGATCAGGGAAGAGGGTTGTTTGAACCCCATTTGCGACTTGATTCTCAGTGTCTTTCTTAAGCTGGTCGGACATAGACGGTCTGCCTCTCTTTTTGTCACCTCCTGTATCCACTGGCCCTTTCTTACTTCTGGTGATGATGGAGCTGGAATCCGAGCGGTTGCAAAAAGGGCTGGACGCCTCCTCAAGGGAGTCAAAAACTGACTTGGTTGGAGACAGAGGTTTGGCTAAAGAAGTGGTGGGAAAGCCCTCCTCGAGGGGAAGGGGGGAAAGGGATTTAGGAGAGGTGGGAGAGAGCGGAGAGGTGGGAGGGGTTGGGGAGAGTGGTGCGGCCGGAGAGGGGCCAGGTAGGGAAAGGGAGGGGAGGGGAGGGAGTGGAGGCAAGGGGGAAGGAGAAGGGGGGAAATGGACTCGGGAAAGAGGACATCATCATCAACACCAGAGAGAGGACCAAACTTGTTGGGAAAGGCAAAAAGTGAACATACCTGGTTGGAACTTGACGGAGCTTGGTGGGGGAAGGATTTGTGGAAGGGGACTTGTTTCCCTTTGTCAGTTTTCCCTCGAAAAGGGCCACCAGTAGCCTTGGGTCCCGGGTGGGTGACCGAACGTTGAGCAAGGGAGAGCTGGGGTCGAGGAACCTCTTTGGCAGCTTTCAACGAAGGGCATTGGGATCTGAGGTGTCCCTGAGCCTGGCATTCGATGCAGAATGCTGGTTTATTCTCATACTCAATAGCTTGGCACCACTGGAAGTCCCCATAGATGAGATTGATGTGAGTGGGAAGCTGGGATGCCAGGTTCATAGACACGCAGATTCTGGCAAAGGCCATTCTGGATCGGGCTTTTGTTGTTGGGTCAAAGGCAACCAGGTCTCCGATGTATCCTCCGATCCCTCGAAGGATGTCTTCATGAAAAAATTGGATTGGCAGGTCCGAAAGACGAACCCAAATGGGGGCGACATTGATGTCCTGAGTTTGGGGGTTGAAACCCTGTTCCCATTTCTTAAGGAATAGACTTTTCCTGCCAAAGAACCATGGTCCTCCGGTGAGGATTCTTGCATAATCATTCTGGTTGTTCAACTGAATTAGAAAGAAACCCCTGGAAAGTGCAACTAGCTAAAAACTTCCCTCTGTTCGCCATTTGAAACTGGCCCATCTTCTGATAGACTCCATGTTAGGTCGGCCTCCAACGAATTTCCCAACCAGGGACAGGGATTCGAGGGAAAGTTTTGGAGCCATGCGAGAAATCGGGATAACCATATTTTCCTCGGAGGTGACCAGGGGGGAAGGGAAACCACTTCAGATGGTTTGGGAGAAGGGGATCCCGATACCATCGCGCTGAACGACAGACCGACCGAGGGAGGGGATTTGGAAGGGGGAAAGGGGGGAATGAAACCTTCCACCCAAGGTCTCTGCGTCCCACCCGGATCCGGATCGGGGGCATCGGGATCATCCATGAGATCGACAGGGATCTCGCCTGGTTCCAAATCCCTGGGGAGGGTTTGGGAAACCCTACCAGGGAAAGCCAGGGCAGCTACGGTCGAAGTTGATGCTGATGCTGTGGGAACCATTGCAGAGGGAGCCATTGCTATTGACATTTCAATCATCCTAATAAATGTCGAAGATTCATTCCCCAAAGTCCATTCCCTCCAAAAAAATCTAGGGGATGTAAATACCCTTGACATTGATGAAATTTTGGACTTATGCAGAAATTACTCCCACACTAGGCAAAGAAGATGAAAGTGGAGTACTAATGGCAATGATGTGAAATATCTAATGGAAGAATTTGCAAACATGAAAACTGACATTCTTGTGCATTTAAATACAACTTTAGGGGAAATGAATGCAAAATCAAAATCTACAGAACCCCTAGCTATTTACTGCCCAAGATGCAAAAATAAGCATGCTTTGCAAGACTATCCCTTGAACAAAACTTCCATTTCAGCTATTTGTAGCATCTGTTCAAAGGAACACATTACTGATAAATACCATCTACTTCCACAACTCAGAAATATTTTGGAAACACAAACTGAAGAACTCAATTTTATTGGGCAAAAATAGGGGGGAAACTTTTCACAATATCAAAATACCCCTTGTTTTCCCACAAATTGGGGATAAAATCCCTAGAATATGCCATGGGGTTATTTAGAACCACCCCAACAATCTTGGAATCACCCTCCTTGGACATCTCCTCAATATTGGTCACAATCTGGATGGAGTAATCCATCATGGAATCAGGTCAATCCACCTTGGATGTAAAATTAGTCTCATGGACAAAGTTGGGGACAACAGTATCCATCTTATCAAGGGCAGCGAAGGTATCAAGGACAAACTCAAAACTTGTTGCCTGCTCCTATCCAAAATTTCCAAGGGAGATCCCAACACCAACCAACAACAACAACCACAATAGGTCAAACAACCTCCACTTTTAGCCCAACCTATGGCAAACCTAAATAATACAAGGTAGGCAACCCCTATCTATGTAGTTGAATCTGACGAGAATGTTGTAGTTAATGTTCTTGACTATAGTAACATCCAATTGCGCTCAGGGAAAACATTACCTGAGCCTGTTCCACCCACCATTGAAGAAATAAAAATTGATGGAACACAAGAACCTTCTAATCCAGAACAACTGAAATCAGCCCTGGAAAAAAAGAAGAAAAAATAGAAAAATTGCACACAAAAAATGTACCTTCCTTAGAGACAGTACCATATCCTGAGAGGTTTAAAAATTCTGCAAATATCTCTAAACCAGATTTGGTTAAAGAACTTAAATGGTTGACCATTTCACTTCCTTTGTTGCAAGCAATTAAGGATGTGCCTCTGATCAACAAAACTATTCAGGATTTATGCATAAAAAACCAGGCAGAAAGAAGAAATATTTTCCTAAAATTGTGCAAGTAGAAGGAAAATTGGTTGACCTACTATTTGGGAAGCTTGTCCCACCAAAGTATAGTGACCCAGGGAGTCTAGTTGTCACCATCACTATTGGATCAATGTAAATTTCTAACGTCTTGGTTGATTTAGGAGCAACAATTAATGTCATGACCAAAGACACAATGCAAAAATTATAGCTAAACAATCTGAACCCTACATCTATAGTTCTAGAAATGGTTGACAGGTCAGTTGCAAAACCAGAAGGGATTATAGAAGATATTCCCATAGAAGTCTCTTCTTGGGAGTATCCTGTAGATTTTCTGGTATTGCAGCCTAGAAATTTAGCAAATGGCTACCCCATTATTTTGGGAAGACCTTGGCTTGCTACTACAGCTACCTTCATAGACTGTAGGTCAGGGGAGATGACAATCTCTAATGGCATTGATCTGAAAAATATTTCTCTTTACCCTCCTGCCAAGCCTTCAACCAAATTTTTAGGCCAATTATGGTTTCCTGATTCTGATGAGGAGCAGGAAGAAACCATTTCCACACTAGCTACTTTAGTAGTGAAAGAACACATAGAAGAGATAGACTCACAAGAAAGAGAGATTTTTGAGGATGAAACTATCCTAGTAAATGCTCTGTAGGAGCAAGGACTTGAAGATGAACCAATTGTTGTTCATCGCTTGTTATGGAATGATGAGGATCAAACATCTAAAAATCTATCACCTATTCCATTACAGGAAAGTTCCTTTACATTACCACATGGATGGCATCATCATCTCCTTTCCTCTTTCCACTGTCCTATGCAAGATTTGATTCCTTCAAGAATTACTCTCAATAAGGAGACAAGTGTCTTTCACTCTCTTCAGCCACACCATTGTCCATTGAACTCCTTAGTAAGCAAATATGAAGGAGTAAATTCTGTCCACCCAGGGATAAAACAAATTGAAGTACAACCAAGAAAATTTTTGAACATTAATAGTTGGTTGACTAATGAACAAGAAGCAAAATTGTTTGTTGTCTTAAAACAACATGTTCGAGCCTTTGCTTGGGACTATAAGGATATGTCAAGAATTCATCCTGATGTATGCACTCATAGGATATACACTGAAGATGTCAAGCCTATGAGATAGCCCCAAAGACGTTTGAATCCTGCTCTGAGAGACATTGTTAAGGAAGAAATAGAAAAAATTTTGGAAGTAGGATTCATATACCCAATTTTAGATAGCCAATGGGTCTCTCCATTGGTTATTGTACCAAAGAAGAATGGAAAACTGAGAGTATGTGTAGACTACCGAGAGCTAAACAAAGTCACACACAGAGACCATTTTCCATTGCCATTCATAGATCAGGTGTTAGATACACTCGTAGGGAAGAAACATTTTTGTTTTCTTGATGGTTTTAGTGGGTATAACCAGATATAGGTTGCACCCGAAGACCAAGATAAAACCACCTTTACTTGCCCATGGGGAACATTTGCTTATAGGGTTTTGCCCTTTGGATTGTGTAACGCCCCAACAACTTTCCAGCGAGCTGTTTTGGCCATTTTTTCTGATTTAACCATAGAAAATGTAGAAATTTACATGGATGATTTCACAGTTTGTGGAGAAACCTTTGATGTTACTTTAGAATGTCTTGATAAGGTTCTAACTTGCTGTGAAACTTACCATTTATCCTTGAATCCTGAAAAATGCTTTATGATGATGGAGGAAGGGATTGTCCTTGGTCACCATATATCTTCTAATGGGATCAAGGTTGATCCTAAGAAGGTTGAAATCATCAAGAACCTTCCTCCTCCCAAAACCCAAACCGATGTCAGGAGTTTTTTAGGACACATTGGCTTTTATCGTAGATTCATTCCAAATTTTAGTACAATAGCAAATCCCATGTTTGCATTATTGACCAAAGATTCTAAATTTAACTGGACTGAGAAATGCCAAGAGTCTTTTGATGCCTTGAAAGAAAAACTGACTACTCCACCTATGTTACGAGGTCCTAACTGGAAGCTTCCATTTCATATCCAAACTGATGCTTCCAATACTACAATTGGAGTAGCATTAGGGTAGATTGAAAATGGAGAACATTATGCCATTTACTACATAAGCAAAAATTTGATAGGAGTAGAAAAGAATTACACTACTACTGAAAAGGAATTTTTAGCAGTAGTGTATGCCATTAACAAATTCAGATACTATATCACTGGTTATCAAGTATTCATTCATACAGACCATTCAACTATTAATTACTTGATGAATAAACCCATGGTTAGTGCAAGGATTATTCATTGGTTATTGCTATTGCAGGAATTTGACATTACCATAGTGAATAAACTAGGGAAAGCAAATGTAGTAGCTGATTTCCTATCAAGGCTGGATAATATAGGGGTAGAGGAGTTAGTTGAGGATACTTTTCTAGATGAGAAACTATTTGCTATATCAGTACAATCACCTTGGTTTGTGGATACAACTAACTTTTTGGTAACAGGGAAAATTCCTTCACATTTCACTGCCAAACAAAGGAAGCAATTGGTAAGGCAAAGTTCATCTTTTCAATGGATAAAAGGTCTACTTTTCAAGTGTGGTCCTGACCATGTTTTACGTAGATGCATTCGAAAGGATGAGGTGTATGATATCCTCCATGCTTGTCATGATGAACCATCAAGAGGACATTATTTAGTAAAAGGTACAATTCACAAGATTTTAGGTGTAGGTTATTATTGGCCATCACTTCATAAAGATGTGAAAAGGTATATTCACTATTGTGATGCATGTCAATGAATGGGGAAACCCACACACACAAATGAAATACCTCTACAGCCTCAAGTGGTTTTAGAACCATTTGAAAAATAGGGATTAGACTTTGTGGGACCCATTGACCCACCATCTCAAGGGAAGGTGCATATCTTGGTATGCACTGATTATGTGACAAAGTGGGTTGAGGTGCGTACCTTTAAGCATGCTCATGAAGAGAAGGTTGTTGATTTCCTATACACTCAAATTTTTTAGAGATTTGGAGCTCCAAGATCTATCACCACTGATCATGGACCCCAATTTGTGTCAAAGGTAATTGCAGCTTTTTTTGAACTCTATGAAATTAAGCATAGAAAATCATCACCTTATCACCCACAAGCAAATGGTCAAGTTGAGGTAACAAATAGGGAATTAGAAAGAATTTTGACCAAAATAGTAGCCTCACATAGGAGAAATTGGTTAGATAAACTACCAGAAGCAGTTTGGGCATACAATACTACATGGAAATCCACTACGGGTTTCACACCTTATGAACTGGTTTATGGTAAGAAACCTCTTTTGCCTATTGAGTTTGAGCTACTAACACTTCGTACATCTTTGGAAGTTGGTATTGACTTATCACAGGCACAGACAGATAGGATTCTGTAGCTGAATGCATTGGATGAACTTTGGTTGGATGCATTGCATCAAATTGAAGTGATTCAAGAGCAACAAAAGTTGTGGCATGACAATCATATTCAACAACAAAAATTTTAGCAAGGGGATTGGGCTTTATTGTTCGATTCTCACTATGGTGATTTTCCTAGGAAGCTGCAAACTAGGTGGCTTGGACCTTATTTGATTGAAGAAGTGTTCAAAAATGGGGTAGTTCATCTTTCTCCCATTGATGATTCATGGAGGAAGTTAGTGGTGAATGGACATCACCTTCGGGTATACCATGCACCATTAACTAAAGAAGAGTTCTTACAAAAAATTGAGAAATTGGAGATACATATGATGGAAGGGATTCCCTCTTCCATCACAGATTCAACAAATTCAAAAAATTGATAGAGGGTTTGAAAACAAAAATAGAAAAGAAGAAAAAAAACAAGAAAAAAAAAAAAGAAGAATAATCTTGATTGTGAACTTCCTTCACAGGCACAATTTTGAGGAAATTGTGAAATTCCTTCATGGGCACAACCAAGACAAGAAAAATTGAAAAAGAGAGAAATGAAAAAAAAAAAAAAAAGAGAAATGAAAAAAAAGAGAGAAATAAAAAAAAAAAAAAATGAATAATTCAATAGTGAAAACCTTCTTGGAGGCACTGCTGAATTAAGGCTTACATGAAAAATGGTTCTTCGAAATGTTTGCCTTGATTGACCTACCCATAACTATTCCTCCATTGTAAAAAAACTCACCAACTGCACATGTATTGTTTTCATTTTCAAAGAAGAAACAAATTAGCTAATGATCAACAAAAGCAACAATCTATAAGGTGTATGATAACTTTTCAAAGCAGCCAAGTATGTGTTTCTTGCATTTTGATCATAGTAGGCATTTAGTATATAGTGTACAGAGATCAGTAGTTAGCATATATACATCTATAAGGTTTGTAAAATCCAAAATATACATCCTTTCCAAAGGGGCAAGAAGTATTCCCTACTGTTTTGAGTTGCAGGTCTCGTAAGAAGAGAAAAAAATACAGTATTTTGGAATCAGATACAGTTTTGATGACATATCTATATAGGAAAAGTACAGAGCTCTGAAATGACACAGAGCTCCAAAATGAGAAAAATTGCTCTATTTGTACTACAACAGAGAAGTAGAGAGCTCCAAAATGATGAGAGCTCCAGAATGAGAAAACTGTTGTAAATACGATAGAAAAACATGAAGCTTCAAAATGAGGTTGAGCTCCAGAATGAGGATTTGATAGATTTAAAATTCAAATTACACAATAAAGTTTAAAATTGGAAAATTCCACCTGGCATGCGTGTATAGGGTAATCAAGAAAATGGTTGTTTATGCGACGCATCACCCGAAGCACCCGCAAATTCAAGCACAATTTTCTAAAGTGACATGGCTACATTAAAATGAGTGATGTCAAAATGGGTTTCAATGCAGAAACGTGTACCTTGGTTTCATTATCAATCTCTAGCCCATGTGATCCAAGTGCCTTGACAAATGAGGATACACTAAACGAGGAATATCTGTATCCATTTTCCATGGGAAAATGTTGAGTCAGCACTAATGGCTACCCTCCAACTCAGCTGAGATATAACCGAATGGTAGGTAATCAATGCTCAAAATGGCCCATCACCCGAAAAGCACGTTTGATATTGAAAATATGAAAATGCAGCAAATTACCATTTGACACGCGTTCGATTAGGACATGCAAAAAATATCTCATATTCTGCACCATATTTCGAAGCTGATTCTTGCATCGCCAATACTCTGCGTCTTGCTTTGTAATCACTACATCTTCAACAAGAATGATAAACCATCACTGGAACAAATATTGCAGGCACAGACAAGGAGCATTCAAACCATAGAAAAAAAATTACAGCGCAGGAATTACAAAGGAGTTTTGTAGTAGACGCAGGTGTGAATGGAGAAAGTTGAATAATATGGGGTGCAAGAACAAAGTTGAACCTGAGAATGCAGATGCCCATTAGACCTATCCAAAAATAGTGTAAATTTTCCAAGAAGGGGGATTAATGTTGTTTCTAGACAAGTTTGACAGTTATTCAAAAGGACTTACAACAGAATTCACCCGTACCTTCAAAAATAACAGAGCCAATATAAACAATATGAAAATAGAGTTAACTCCTACTACTTTAAGACAAATCACTGAATTACCTCTTCAAGGTTTAATAATTACAAGAACTGACAAGAATGTACTCCTTGAAGTATTTAAGAAATTTTTAGAGGAGGGAGATGTAAAACCAATCATGCAGATGAATAATAATGTTTGTAAGGGAGTGAAGAGGGCTAGTTTATAAAGACCCTAATATGAAGTTGCACTTTGGGTAGTTATATTTTTAACTTGTGAGGGACAATATGTGGTGTCATCAAGACCCCATATCAAAATTCTCAATAATTTGAGGTATGGCAAATAAAACCAGGGGTCAGGGTAAATATTCCCATTTACTTGCATCAGGAACTGCATAATATAACTAAACGATACCAAGAAGGTAAAGGAAACCCTAGGCATCATGGGCTTATAAAGCTCATCTGTAAGCATCATTTTAGGGGGAATCCTTGAAGTTTTAAAAGATTCTTTGCCCCTTGGAATGAGTAGATTACAATGGAAGTAAAGGAAGAAAATATTGCAGAAGGGAATGAAGTCACTGAAGATAATGTTGATGAAGGAGATACTCTAGAATTAGAAGCCCCTTCATATCCGCAGGGTCCACCATTTTCTCGGACCAGGACAGAGAAAAATCAAATCTATAGACAACCTTGGAGATAAAAATAAAACTAGGAGAGTGACTTTCTTTGAGGAGGTAATTAAAATACCATCCCAAACTTCTACAAAGACAACATCTTCAAATGCTACAAAAGATGAAATTTAGGATGAGGCTATGCCACTATCATCAGAGGTAGAATTTAATTTTGATCTATCAAAACCTACATCAAGGCAGAACAAAGGTAAGAAATTTGTACAAAAATTGAGGAGGTCTTCAAGATTGTAGAGGTATATGGTTGAAGAAGAAGTGGTTGAGGAAGAGCAAATAGGGAATGAAACACAACCACCCTCACCACCTCCTCTTAGGAGAAGCCAAAGGAAAAAGAAACAAGATTCAACTATAAAAGATGAAAATAGACCTAAATCCTCTATTGAAAGCAAACAGAAGGAAGTGATACCTCCAGAGGATGAGACTAAGAAAATTGAGGAAATTTCACAAGATACTATGGCTCAGGACCCACTAGACCAAGAAGGAGAAACAATTACAAAAATGGGAGAGCCTAGTTCACCATATGTGGATGATTTACCCACTTATTCCTCTGAATCTAAGGAAGATGAAGAATTTATATATGACCAGGTGAGAGCTGCAAGGAGTGTCATCAGAACCTAGATGACCTAGATTGAGAAAGGAGAGGCCACCATCAAAGAAAATATGAACAAATTACTAGGTTGTAGGAGGAGGTAGAAGATTTAAAAATGAGATTAGCACATTATGAGACATTACCTACAACATCTAATACTAGTGATGACATTGCATAAATATTGCTACAATTGTTAGAACAGAGTAAGGAGGAAGCAACATAGGAAAATAATCCACAAACTCCTCCTAGAATTGAAGAGCCTAACCCAAAATAGAGACCTGAAGTTATTGTACCTATGGTACATTTTATTATGATAGAACCTGTAGAACGGGTAGAACCACTGGTAATAAGGGCAGGTGATGAGACAATGGATGTAAATCAGAGCTCTCAACAGGGCAGAGATACTTCATAAATGGATCAACACCAAATTTTTTATGAGACTTTGGAGATTGAAGATGTTTCTTAGCATGATGATGAAGCTCCGAAACATTCTAGATATAAAAAGTATCATTTCAAAGAAGCTCCAGAATGACCACGAAATCCACCAGAATGCTCATATGACATTCCACACTAGTAGGAAGAGCAAAAATTATCAAATATGGAAGCCACAAACATTTAGGAAGCTACACTACATGTAAGTACAATCCTGCCTCAAGCTCTTGAACAAATTTTTCCATCAATTACTCCTAAAGTTCAGATAATAGGAGTTCAAGTTGATTTGCTGCCTAGGAACCCACTAGTAGTACGACCACCATAGACAATTCCATTGGTAAAATACAATGAAGATATTACAACATGGATCCTACATTGTCAAAATTTAGAATCTCATATTACAACATTAAAACCATTGGAAAAATAGATTGAGGTATAAGTTGCAGAGATTACTAAATTATAGGAAAAAGTGTAGTATTTGTGTCAATTTGTAGAATATTTAGTACAATGTAAAAGTCCAGCTAGATTATACAACCTGCTTCTAAAAGAGAAATACCTTCGATGGTAGGTAATGCGCATTTGCTCTGGTCTTTCCTATAATTTAAATACTGCAGAAGAATTTTTAGAAGCTTATCTGCACAACCTTGAGGAACAAAAACATCTCTTATGTGAATTGTTCTTGCATAAGTTTTTCATGGTAGAGGATGTGGAATTCCTACCTCACATTTTTACAGGAGATGTACAACTTAGGTCCTTTGTATCTACTTTGTAAAATCATGTATACTGGAACCAGGAAAAAAGGCAGATTAAGGAAGTTAAATTGAAAGTTGAACTCTTGTTGAGACATATTCAACCAAATAATAAGGTCCCAACAAGTCAGCATTTCAATATGATGAACAAGCCAAAAATCAAGTTTACCTATCTAAACAATCTTAAGGAGAGTATGACTTGTTTTCAGAATTTCTATGTAGGAAACTTCACAAATGCCTTGACAACTTGTAAACTAAGATGGGCAGATTTATCGATTTCTCTACAAAGAGAACCAATGTCACCCACCAATTTTTTATGGTCAAGAAGGAGAGCAGAGGCAGTAATACAAACCATCCTAGTACTTAAACATCAATGGATAGGTTTAAGGTTTAGGCCACCTACCATTATAACTCATGTACCATTTTTCTTTGACACTGACCCTCAACCAGATGAGCAATTTCAGAACTGGCTCACACAACTAAAACAGAGCAGAGGATACTACATTGGAGATGTGTTATTTTGGGGAAGCTGGTACAAGGATCTAGATTTGTGTGCCTCTGTAGCCCAACAAAATGCATGAGGGCATGCATTAGGTCAGGTTGGGGGGAATGATGAGGCAAGAAATTACCTCATTTTTGACATATTTTGGACATCAAGAACAATGCCATATAACCTAATATGATGTTATTTTATGTTAATTATTTGGTTTAAGTGCATTATTTACTAATGTTTGCATGTTTAATTTGTATAGAAGCATTATGCCTTGTTCTGACTATTTTTCAGCACTATTGCACTATTTTTGCATGGTTAATTAGTGAACATAATGCATAATTAATTTAGTAGTAATGATGAGTGCTATAGTTCATGTTTGCATTATGATGTTTGAATATTTTTCCCACCTCACAAATGGTTTGAAAGGAGATTTAGCACCAATTTTCCAAATTTTCTAGAAAATTGGAACAGTGCAAGCATAGTCCATACAAATTCCAACCACATGTCATTATAAAGGATGGCATGGAATTTGTCAACAAAAAGAATGGTAAAATGATTGGAAATGGTTGAGGAGGAATAGGAAAGATATCCTATCCACTTGGAATAATTTCTTTAGGTGTTTTTGTTGTAGTTGTGCACAAATCATATTTCTTCTAACAGATATTCTAGAGATCTTCGAAATGATAGGGGAGACAAGCTCATTTCAGCCAAAACAGGCACAATTGCATCCAATTCGTGTGGAGGAAGGTGCATGGAGATAAGGACAGGTGTGAGAAATGTTTTCCAACCAATCCCAACTCGTTTCCACCATTTTAGAGGCATCAAGTGGCCAATGGACAACTACTACTATAGATTCCATCCTAAATTAGACTGAGTCTATTGTAGCCTAGGAAGCAAACACAAGAAAAAATCAGTTAGTTGAAGATGTAAAAAATGCACATTTGTAATAATTAGTATAAATAGGTAGCTCCATCATTGGTTGAGCTAATAGGAGTTGACTTAGTGAAAAGTAGCCAATAGAATAGTGGACGTTGAAAAGTGTTTCTTGTAACCATTCAGTATGACTTGATAGTCAAATAAAGTGTAGTATTTTTAAATATTTGTCTTGTGAGTTGAGTGATTAGTTTTAGTAGCTAGGAGGTATTTTTCACCCTCTTCCATATTGGAGAGTAAGGGCCACTCTCAGACCTGGAGGTAGGGGCTATTTAAACAGGTTTTTTGACAACTTTTTGCAACAATTTATTGCCAGATTTCTTGTTAATTTGTTGTTTGTTGCTAATTAGACTAACCTCTATTTTAGTTCATGTGATATTTTATGCTCTCAAGTGTGGTTTATGCAAAGTGTGTTTGGTCAGATGACATTTGTTATAGATTTGAATTCCCTTGTTTTCTATTTTCTACTAACTGTCAAATTCAACAATTTTATTTCTTGTCAGTTCTTGTAGCAAAAATATGACAACCTTCTGTAGCAGTGCACTGACATCTATTTGCAACTTTCCTTTCAGCATGAGTTAGACTAGAATGTTTCCAATTCAAGCATATTTTCCATTCTAGTTGTTTCAATTCTACAAATGTAATATAGGTTTCAATTCAACAAGATTTCCATTCTGCAATTTCCTTTCCTACAACTGTAATTAGCTTTCAACTTCAAGTCTTAGAAGTAGTTTTAAAATATAGGTTTTAATATTTAAAATATGATTTTTTCTAAATTCACTTACCATCATTTAAAATCTTATTGGCCACTGATCAACAAATTGAGGATGGCCTTCCCACATCTGCTCATTTTTAAAATATAATTTTTTTCTAAATTCACTTACCATCATTTTAACTCTTATTGGCTAGTGATCTGAACCAATCCTTGTTAAGGTATTAATTTTAGCACAAGTTCCTTCATCTAGCCAATGATCTAAGAGAATGTTTATGTCTAATTTTTCTGCTATAATATTTGAGCCTATCCTATTTTTGGTCCAAGTATAGTTGTCTTATTCGAACTCAACCTCCCATAGATTATTGTTTTGAATAAAAATTGAGAAATATTTCATACTTTGGGTCAATTTCCTAATTCCCATAAATTTCTCATCCAACTTGGTTATGGAGTTAAAATCTCCAATGATCATGAATCGGGTTTCTTGATATTTACTTCTCATAAAGGTTTCAATTCTACTCCAAACTTATAATCTACCTATATGAGTTGTAGGTCCATAGACATTGATAAGGATGAAACAAATATCTGCAAAGTAGCAAGTGACTAAAGAGGCTATCAAATGCCTAAATTTATGAATGGTTACACAATAGGTTCTAGAAGGATTCCAACAATTTAGAATTCCCCCCTGTCGCTCCTTAGGAATCCATCGCATCCCATTCACATCTAGCCCATACTACTTTATGTAGACAACAAAAGTACGCACCATGCAATATAAAATGAAAAGCAATGAATATGCTATTAAAATTTAAAAAAAAATTGTACTTCCTTTGTTCTTTTACACTATTTACCCATGCAGGGGTTTACAATAATAATGTAATGATACCCTTATGCAAGTAAAATGGTGCTTCGATACTCTCGTGGGTACAATAAGTGTTTGAACAAAATTTTTGGTGATCATCTCTGTGTTGAATGCTGATTGGGGCCATGTGCGGTGCTTCTAGATCAACGTTTGGGCTCACATCTACTAGATTTGAGATAGATGGCTCTCTAGATGTCGATCATCTGAGGTCAAATTATCATGGCTAGAGATCATCTATGAGTGGATGGTCATACTATGTGTATTGCTATGATCAAGGAATGGCAAATTCATAGGTTTGAACGACTTCTAGCTGCTGTCTGGTTTTGTTTTCAACCTGGTTCATACCTATAGGAGTTGCACACATGCAAACTTGCAAAGAGTCAATAATATCTATCAAGCCTCCCTAAGTGAGGCCTAACTACAAATAAGATAAGATCAATGTAAGTATTAACAAAGCGATAAACATACAAAAGTAAAATAGAATAAGCTTATCTTTTACCTTTTACAGATCGTTGTTGTTGTTGTCTGTGTTGTTGTGTTGTATGTGGGATGTTGTTGCTTTGTGACTGAATCATGCTACATCGAGAGGCTTCCTGTGTAGGCTAGGAGCCGATCATTTGGGGTCATATGATCATGGATTAAGACCATTCAAGGTGGGACGATCATGATGTGTAATATCCAAAAGGTATTCGAGAGCGAATTTGGGCCTACAAAAGGATGCGAACGAGTTCTACACAAGATGAGGATGGTGAGATACTGAGATCTTAGGAGTGTGATTGTTGTGGTTGCTCCAAAATTCGTTAAGGCTTCACTACAATGTCCATTCTCATGCTCCAAATGGAGTTTGAGGTTCAATTTATAATTTTCGTGGTGGGAAAGGATAAGGAGGTGGCTCGATCAGTTAAGTGCATGTAACTGAGAGCTATCTCCTTGCATTGATTTTTTAATTATAATATTGGACACGGAGAAGCTTTTCTTGCCCAGTTAACTAGATGTGCATGATTTGATTTGATTTTTATATTTAAATTAAATATATTTAATTTAATTTAAATAAACATATTTATATTTAATTTGCTTTATATTTAAATTAAATATGTATTTTTAAGTGAAAGTGCATTATGTGCAGATTTTTTGATTGTATGGATATTGTGCATGTTTAGTTAACTAGGTGTGTGATTATCCTTCCTTTGTGGCTTAGAGGTGGAATTACTAGTATTTTGAGTTCACTTTCGGATGAGGATATTTTTCATGCGCGTGATTGGTCCGAACAATTGGAGGTGGAACTACCAGTGCCAGGGATGATGTGGATGGGTACATGTGAGGGTCAATGGTTAACAAAGAGGGGTAAATAATTGTGCAACCTAAGCACTAATAAATTAATTAATTAATTAATTAATACTTAGGCAATGAATGTTTAATATTAATTAGTTTTAATTAATATTAAGTGTATAAATTAATCATGATTAATTAATTAATATTTAATGTGCTAGTTTTAGGTGTCTACAAATGCCCCTTTTTGTATCGTGTTGTGTGAAAACACAATGCGATGCAAAAATAAATGACACTTATGGATGATGAATGAATGATGTGCTGACTCTTGTGGTTGAAGAGGTTTGATGTTTAATTGCCCCAATTTGAGGTCAACGTGGGATGCCCCAACGATGGAGGCAACACATATATTTTGAATCTTATCTTTGACAAATTAATGAGTGCTTTGGGATTTTTTTGGCAAGCGAGCTAGTATTTTCGTAAGTGTTCCCCTAATGCCATAATCACTTTGCATTGTGGACTTATGTCTTTTGCCACCATGATTCAACAAAAAGGTGTGTGAACCCTTACTAACCTTGACTTAGGGTGTTGCCATATTGATTTGATTAAAGTATTTGTATTTAGACCCAATAGAGTAGGGTGTATGATTAGTCATTGACAAGATTCTTGAACAAACATTGAGTCCAAAAATGAGTGTTTGCATATTGATATTTGTTTGAGGTAAAATTTTGGTATTGTCTACCCCCTTAAGCGATGAGTCGACAAAAGACAACATGAATTATGGTGATGAGGCGATTGACCTTATCGAGTTGATGAAGTGATGTCTTTGATGTGGATGCTTTGACTTTATCCTTGCTTGGATTGGTTTTGTTTTTGTTGTTGTTTTTTAATTTCATGACCATCTAGGATGGTCACAAAAAATTGATCATCCGAGATGAGCACAATGCAATCATCCTAGACGATCATGCATCGCACGCTATAAATAATGAAGTGGGACACATGACCAATCATTTTTACTTGTTGTAGATGAGGAAAAGGTGGAGAGTGAAGGTATGGTAAAGAAATTGATCTAGAGGGCTTGTAGTTTTGCATGGTAAGAGATGGTGATGGCATCAAGTGGCAAAAAATATGCAAAGCCGATATGAACGAATGCCACAACTTGTTCAATTTGTAATAAAATGAACTCTTTTTTGAGTTTACTTTCTTTGCTTTTTGGTGCACATGTATACTTTGTGTTTGCACATGATTTTTGTTGATGATTTTTTTTGTTTTATTTTTATTTAAACATGGGGATTTTTGAGACCGTTAGCATAGCAGACAACTATGTGACCTGGTTTTCCATAAGCGGATGGTCATTAGGGTTTTTTTGATGTTTTTTTTTTCAAATTGGGTGTTGTTGGTAACCATCCGTGGGTGGATGATTGTGGTGTTTGACTGTCCATTGGTGAACGGTCATTGTGAGAATGTTTTGGATTTTTTTTGTCGTATTATCATGTTGTGCTTGTTTTCGGGGACTGTCCATGGGAATACGGTTGGGCACCACAATTGTCTTTTGGCAGATGGTGACTTTTCAGAATCATCTGAGGTACGGGTGATAAAAAAAATATATATTTTTTGTTTATCTTTTTCTGGGGGGAGGAGGGTTTTGGGGATACTTGCTTGTTTAGTGGAAGAGCAAGGGCTTTTATTACTTTGTGGGGCTTGCTCATTTTATAGAGGATCAAGGGTATTTTATTGCTTTTGCTTTTGCTTTTTGGGATACTTGCTCATTTTGTGGAGCAAGGTATTTGTAATTTGATTTTGGGGGCTTGCTTATTTTGTGGTGGAGCAAGGGAATTTTTATTTTTAAGGGGGAGCTTGTCCTTTTGTCAATTCTCAGTATTTTAGATCATAGACATAATTGGATGAGTAGGGGAAACCATTCACTTGATGGTAATAGTGACTCATAATTTTGTCTTTCCTAAACATCAAAATTTGGAATAATGTGTAATATGTGTGTGTGGTCTCAGTGAAAAATAAAGGTTACTAGGATAGCCTATAGTTCTCAAGGACTTATTGACGTTTAATATCTACTGAAAGAGGCGTGGCTGAATGATCAAATGTACCTAAGGATTTGTCAAACCATAGATGCAGGAAAGATAACCTGTCATAGGGTTTATTATCTCTCTTCTCATTTTTTTGAATGGATGGTTGAGGTAACTAACATGTATTTTAAGGTAATACACGTACTAAAAGTAAGATGCCCTTGATTAATGTGATAAGATAACTTATGATGAATTAATAAAAGTATGTATTGAATTATAACCAAAGTTTTATTGGCAATGAAGTTTTATTGCTTTGTTGTTTTTGATAATTTTGGATTGTTTTTGTATTTTGATTTTGTGTTTTTTATTTTATTTTGATTTTTGTATTTTAATTTTTTGTATTTTGATTTTTGTATTGTTTTGTATTTTGTTTTTTTTTGTATTGTTTTTGTATTTTGATTTTTTTTTGCAGGCTAGCTATGAGTTAAGCATAGAAGGCACGCAAATGAAGAAAATTGATGGTTTTAGGTTCCTCAATTATCTCAAGGGTAGCTATTTTATAGGCTCTTATTTCGAATATTTGAGTTATGATGAATAGACCAAGCCAATTGACCATAAAATTATCATACAAATGAGGCAGTAAGCTTGAGTTTTGTTGATTCTCTTTGTGAACCAAATCACCTACTCAAAATTATCAAGGATGTAGTTTGTTGTTATAGGAACGTTTGACCTACTCTTGATAAACACGAAGATGCTCCAATGCATTTATTCATCGTTTATCAAGTAGATTCAACTGGTCTAGGTGCATTTGTTGTGTAGTGTCATCATCAATAAATTCTTGCAATGAAGGAATTTTGAGTTCAAGAGGCATGATTGCCTTTACACCATAAACCAATGAAAATGGTGTTTCCCAAGTTGGCATATGAATACTTGTTCGGTAAGCCCATAATGCCAAGGGGAGTTGTAGATGCTAATATTTATGAGTTTCCTTAACGGTTTTCTTTATGAAGGCAATTAAAGTTTTTTTGGTGGCCTCAACTAGTCTGTTACTCTACGAATAATAAGGAGTCCAAAAACTATGTTGGATGTTATACTTATTGCAAAGTGCTCAAACATCCTTATTTTTGAATGGTGTGTCATTATTAGATATGATCTTTAATGGTATTCCAAAATGATATAATATGATGGAGTATAAACTTTGCAATACGAGGTCCTATCATGCTGGTAAGAGGAATTACCTCAACCCAATTTGTAAAATACTATGTGGTTGTTCTGATAAATGTATGGTTTCCTGAGGAAGGAGGAGATATTTTTCCTACTAAATTGAGTCCCCATTATGTAAAAAGATCCACAATCCTTGAATTGGTTGCAACGCTTGTGATGGGACATGGGTTAGATTGGCATGATATTGGTATTTTTGACACTTCTTGACATATGCAAAATAATCATGTTCGATGGTGGGCCAATAATAACCCATGCATAAGATGCACTTTGTAATGGCCATCCCACTAAAATGACCACCACAAGTACCATCATGGGCTTGAGCAATTATCTAGTTTACCTCTCGAGGTTTGAGACAACGAAGGAGAATACCATCATAGATGCGATGATAGAGGATGTATTCCAAGAGCTTAAACATTCACTTTACAATTGAGGATAAATATGCAAGGAGAGTACCCATCTTGATAAAATTCTTGATTTCCAAAAAACCTTCATTATATGGATCAATTTTAATAATGTTGACACTTTCTACTAACTGAGCTGAATCTCATTCTATAGCAGACTACGATAGTATGTTGACTTTGACAAATGTGTTGCTATCGAATGGATTTTATGGAGTGAGAGATCTAAGCGAGGCCATTGTGTCAATGAATCAATTAGATAATTGAGGTACATTGTCAATATCGTATCACTCAAAAGTGTTTAAGAAATTTATCAACAATTGTTTGTATTTTTACAAAATTGGGTCCCTACATTGGTATATCCCTTTGACTTGTTTAATGATAAGCTTAGAATCACTAAAAATACTTAATCATTTAATATCTAGTATGATAGAAGTCTGAAGTCCTAAGATTAGTGCTTCATATTTCATGTTGTTGTTTGTGCAAGGGAAGTCAAGTTTGAATGAAAGGGGCATAGGACCCCTTGAGGTGTTAAGAACACAACTCCAACGCCTCCCCCTTGCTCGCATTTGGACCCATCGAAGAAAAACACAACATCAACATTCTCTTTTGGCTCAACAAATTCTTCTTGCTCAAATATGTTAAACATAGAATCATCAAGTAACTCGATTATGAGTATTGTATCATTTGACAATGGAGCTTCAGTGAGCTAATCCGCAACTACCTGATCTTTGATGGATTTTTGACTAACGAATTCTAAATTAAATTCTATTAAAAACATTATCCATTTGGTTTTCCTACTATTTGTATAGGTACAACTCATCATATAATGTAAAGAGATTTCTTTTACAATGACATACGTAGTATGATCGATCATGTAATGTCGAAGCTTCTTAGTTGCAAAGACAACTTCTAAGCATAGCTTTTTGACATATGCATATTTAGCTTCACAGCTTACGAATATGTAACTAATGTAATATATAGCCTACTCTTTATTTGATTCATTTTTCTGCGCTAACATAGTTCCTACCGCAAAATCTGTAGCAAATATGTACAGATGGAATGGTACACCTGATCGAGATAAAGTCAACACAGGTAGTGATGCTAAATATTTTTGTATAGCATCAAATGCATCTTGGCACTCTTGATTCCTTTCAAAAGTGATCCACTTTTCAATAGGTGGTTGAAAGGCTTGCATTTGTATGATAATTACGCAATAAAGCGATGAATTGACTAAATTTTGCCTTGCAAGCTTTGTAGCTCTTTAATATTTGTAGGAGGTGACATCTTAAGAATTGCTTTAAATTTGTTTAGATAGACCTCAATGCATATTTTAGAGACTATGAAATCTAAAAGTTTTCTTGATGTAATTCCAAAGATGCACTTCTTCGGGTTGAGTCTCACATTGTGCTCAAGTAATCGCTTGAAAACTTGGTGAAGAACAAGGATATGCTCGCCATGAATTTTGGCTTTGGCAAAAAGATCATCCACATAGTCTTCAACTATTTTGTGCATTTGATCATGGAAGATGTAAGTCATGGCACACTAATAAGTAACATCTACATTCTTAAGTCCATATGACATGACTTTATAGCAAAATGTCTCCCAAGGCATTGTAAAAATTGTTTTGTGCTGGTCATTAGGATTAATTCGAATATGATTGTATCTTGAAAACCCATCCATGAGGGAGAGAATTTTATGGCCCATAGTAGAATCCATAAGCATATCAATATTCGGGAGGAGGAAGTCAATCCTTGGGATACTATTTGTTTAAGTCACAAAAATCTGTGCAAATGTGTATCCTCCCATTAGGTTTGCTAGGTAGTCTATGGGTTGAATGAAACCCACATTTAGCAATTTTTGCAACTCTTCTTTAACCATAAGGGCTATGGTAGGATGAAGCTTTCACAAATTTTGCTTTGCAGGTTTTGTATCTGGTCTCAAGATGAGATTGTGAACCACTAGATTAGGATCTAGTCCTGGTATGTCTTTGTATGACCATAAAAAGCATGCTTATTCTTAGTAAGAAAAGTGACAAGCTCTTCATGCTCTATAGATTTGATGCTCTTTTCAAGTTTTATGATCTGTAAGTTATTGAGATCTATGCTAATGTTGATAATGTTGGTATCCTCAATAAGCATATGATACCCCTACTCTAACTGAATAAGGTGAATGTCATCGGCTGTATTTTTTTAAATGGGTGAATCAGTGTCACTCATATCAACGTGATGGAAAATAGATAAGATATGTGACGGGCTCGATGGTATGTAGATATTCGCTTGATGAAGCACTTTTCCAAATGACAAGAAATCCTCAAGTGATAGTGTGGGGTAAATACAATAAAAGTCAATGAGACTTAGATCGACATGGATGGGGTTGGATAGGTCACTCGAATTGTAGAGGGGTGAAAAAAGGTCAACTATGACCATGTTTATTTATGATATGGATGGGATTGGATGGTTGGGGGCTGAGCACACTAGGACAGGCTTGTGAGGTAGAAGTTGGTATAGAATTGGTGGATGAGAGTTCAATTGACTTGAAGGGGGCTTAGGTGACAAAGGTGATGGATGGGCTAACACGTTAGGGTGCTCCAATGGAAGGAGCATAGAAAATATCAAAAATGGTATGGGGAACAATCATCGGTAAATGTTATCATCATCTAAAAATTCCATGAACGGGATGATGGAGAAAGAGTCTTCTTTAGAGCTATCAAAGGTAATCGAAAGTGTCTCCAGCAACTCACTATTTCATCTTTCAAGGTGTCAGGTTATAGGGTGCAAATTTTAGTGTGACTGAGCTGATGATGTTGATAGACGATCCAATATTTATCAAGACTCATTTGAAGGGCTTGTTGTCTATATGAGATATAATGTGCAACGGGGGATCCAAAATCTCTATTGGTAGGGTTTCAATCTCATGGTAATAAAAGGTAATGGATGTCTTTGTGTACATTTTAACATTACCAAAGAAATTTGTGAAAGCATTCAGATCTTGTGTTTGAACTTCAATGGATTTCAAAATTTCTATTAATGCTTCATGGTGTGGGGATGACTATTGAATAAGCTCATAAATCTACAGTTTTGCTGATGTAAATTTGAGGCTCTGGGTGAGGTGATTGGTTAATGATATGAAAAGACATGGTGGATGCAACACAACCAAAACTGGTGGAGGTGGTAATGTAGAAGATGAAGGTGCGTTGGTTGCAATACTCAATTGTGTTGATCGTTCAAGGTAGCACTGGTTTCGAGTAACTATATGTATCATCCCCACAAATATTTGGTGGTTTAGCATATGGTTAATATGGTTCACCTGGTTAGGTGGCATGACAACATTTTTAAGTGTAGTGTGTTGTTGGTTGTGTTGTGGTAAGGAGTCCTGGTAGATGCTAATGTTTTGATTTTATAGGGCCAAAGGATTATCAATGGCAATAGCCCCCTTCTCAACAAGATCTTGAACTAGATTTTTAAATGTGATACAATCATTGATGTCATGACCCTTTTACCTATGTTAAACACAATATTGATATTATTTGTAAGACCTAGGTTTAGGATTACTCAGGTCTTCTAGTTTTATTTTTGATAATCTAATTGCCTGCACCTCATAGAGTTTTTGAAATATATTTACATAAGGCTCCAGAAGTGGCATGTAATTGTGAGGGGACCTAGTAGGATGCTTGTTACGATTTTTTGATTGCATTTGATTCTAAAGTTGTAGGGGAGGTGGAGTGGCCTGATACAAAGGCTATTGTGGTGGAGGTTGGACTTGTAGGGGTTGCTGAGGTGGTGGTTGATGTTGTTGATTGGAACTACTTAGGATGCTCAATACCACCTGATTAACCTGGTTGGGTTTAGACTGGTTGTTGGAGGTGCATTTAGAGTTTTTATTTTTCCACTCTTTCTTTTTGAGATTGATATCTCCCTCTTGGATCTTTATGTACTCAATTGTCTTAGTCTATGCTAGATATTCTTCAAGCGTACGATACTGTTGGTGTTGAAACAATAATGATATTGGTTTCAAGTAACTCCTAGTAAACATTCGAGTGAGCTCAGTTGTGGGGAGTGAGAATGGTAATTATGTTATCACAACTCACCACCTAGCACCATAATCTAAGATCGACTCATCATCAAACTATAAAATATTCAAGATGTTTATCATAGTCGTCTTCTTCTTCATATTTAACTAGAAGTATTCTAGAAAGAGGTTAGCTAATTGCTCAAACTTGTATAGACTATATTTTGGAAAATGGTTATACCAGTCCAAAGCTCCTCCCCCAAGGGACAACGGGAAGGTGTGGAGCATGAGAGCATCAATATCATTGAGAAGATAACATGCATTGATGAAATTGCTCATGTGCTCTTGGGGATCCTCCTTTCCCTTGAATTTCTCAAATTTTGGTATTTGATATGTCGATGATGGTGCTGATGGATGTATAGGATGTGTGACCTCGGGAATCACACATCCCTTACACTAATTGCAATATTTTATAGAAATAAAGGACCATAAAGCAATAGATAACACAAAAATGATAAATAAAGAAAAATATTTTATTAATTCTTGTAAATCTCGGTTACATATCGGTCCCTCTAAGGGATACCCAATTCGATACAATAAGATACAAGCAGAATAATGGTGAAGATGTCCCATCGTAAGGGAGTGGTGCACTTCTGCAGGCCTCTTGATATTGCACATGAACTTGTATGAGGGCTTATAGATGCCTCCTTCTCCTTCTTTTGCTTAGAGGGATCTTATGTGTTGAATGCCTTGAATCGATCCTGTAAACCTATAACCTACGTGCATAGAAATAACAAAATACTATTAGTAGCACGAGTGGCCTCTCGTGATGAGGCTTTTATTAGAATATTAGATAAACATGATATATGAGCATGATAATATTAAAATGCAATAAAACTAAATGATAAATGCATGGATAACTCAGGAAATAACAATGTAAATGCATTAAAGAAATCAGATCTATGCTAAAACTAATTAATAAATCAAAAGCAATAACATATCTAAGCTAGAACTTGGAAAATAATGTCTGAAAACCCTAGGCTATGCCTACGGGCCACTTTCAATGACAACAACCACAAAATGAAACTCTTCTCCTCATGAACCAGGGGTTGTAGCACTATATTCCTCATCCGAATTGATGTCCAAGGGTCACCTCTTTGTGTTTGTACACATATTGGCAATAAAGTACGTTTGATCTAAATCATTGTATGGATGGAAACCATCATTTAATCGAGCAGAGCTCCACTACTCCTCCAAGGGATATTGAATCTCTCTCTAATCTGCTAGAGCTTCACTGCACAAAATTTTGATATTCACGGATCTTTTGCTTTGCTTGGGAGAGTCCATATGTAGACCTCCTAGATTTAGATCTAGATCTGGATCTTGGCTTCCTGGAGAATCCAAGATCTAAATTTGCATGCAACTGACCATCCCGAGGAGAAATCATTAGTCACAAATTTGCATTGAAGGGGAAGTCAAGAGGAGCTCTGGGAGTTCCATGCTAAAATCTGCTTGTAAGCAATGCAAGTGTAGTCATTTTGTGTTATCTAGGCCTGTATTCATGGCCAGACTATGTTTTGGTGCTAGTCGTTGTCCAGAGCAGTGTCTAGGTGTGGCCACTCTCAACTTCAGCGACCAGGTGTGGTGACCACTCTTCTTGATAGTGGCTAAGCCTGAATGGGCTAGAACTACCCTTTTTGAGTGGTTAAGACCACTGCTAGCTCTTGGAAAGATCCAATATCATTCATATGGTCTTTGGATGTGTCCATATGAGTAGTCTCCTAAACATGATGTATTTTAGGTGTCTACAGATACCCCTTTTTGGGATGCATTGTGGGAAAACATAGTGCGAAGCAAAAATAGACCACCTAGGGCCACATTGTAGGGTGTGTGATGATCATTGATCTGATCAACATTGGATGCCCTAGTCATGAGAAAGGGCATGCATCCTAGAATCATTGCTTCCAACAAGATGGAAGGCTTAAATTTGTGAAAGCTTGCACATGTCCATCAGACGATCGGGTAGCTTTAGTGCTACTATAGGCTTTAGTGCAACTATAGATCCAAAAGGAGGAGAGCTACAAACTTAACTATCATATTTGCTTTTTTTCCCAACAAAGGGTAAGCTTATGATAGTTGTTGGCAATGATTCATAAGATGAATGTAATTTGACATGATCGAGTGATCCTTTGTTGATTTTGATTATGATTGTTGATATTATGACTATCCCCTCAAACGGTGAGTCGATGAGGGAAGGACAATGAAATAAAGCGACGAGTCGCTTGACCAAGATGAATGATTTGGATCCTTTTAGAGATTTGCTTTGTTGTTATAGGGTGGACCCCATTTTAGGTGTGATTTCAACCATTTTTAGTAATTCTACATCTCTATCCCACGGAGCGGTCCGATCATAATGGCCTTCTTAGGGAATCAAGGTGATAGCAATTCTATTCAAGCTTATGTTGAATCACTACATTCGATGATTTGTTGAAAATTTTATAGAAGAAATGAGATGAATCCTTGTTCCCGTGGGGCAGTCCGGCCACCATGGCCTTCTTTGGGATTGAAGTGAAGCATCTCAATTCAACCATAACTAATTTTCCCCAAGTGGCCTTATGGTAATTTACTCATCTTGTCGGATTGCATGGAGCGCAAGTTGCTGCAACCGCCAAGTGTATAGAGTAAATAACTGAATACGAGGCTCACTTGAGATTTTGTTATTTTTTTGTTAATTTGAATTTTATATTGTTTTTGGATTTTGATTTATGTGATTTTTTTGGTATTTGTGCAATTTTTGATTGTTTTGGATCGATAGGTGTGTTTAATGGCCCATTTTGAGGTGTCTCATGGTGAGATTTTGAGTGAATTTATCTTTGTTTCCTAGTCATTGTCAGGTCCAGCGGCCCCTAATTACCACTTCATGGTTGTTGTTAGGTCTAGCAGCCAGTAAGTGCGAGCCACTGACATCAGCAAGCCGAGGCATAAATTGAAAATATAAAAGCAACTTTTAGGGTTTGAATTTTATTATTGCCAGTTGTCAATTTGCACTTTTGAGCTCTGAGGTGAGAGTGATTGATTGCAATCTAGGACGCTGCCAAATTATTCACCATGGATGAGTAGGGCAAGGCATCGACAAGCAGAGGAGCCGATGACTCATGAGTATCTCTCAAACCCTAGCTTTTTATTTGTTTTATTGGGTAAAATGAACCTCACTAAGTAACCGATAAATAAACCAAACTAAAACCTGTTGGCAACAAACCGAAACCATATATAGGCTTAGGTTTAGGTTAATTTTAGTGGGTCTAACTTAGTTTTATGCTTTTTTAATTTTTTTTAGTTTTTATATGAGGGCGGACGTCGTTGGCATGCCGCCTCATGGTCACTGACGCTCAGAGAGGCCCCTAAATGGCCAAAGAGGGATCATTGTCACCATCAATGACCAACTTGAATCCCAATGATCATTTTTTTTATCGTTGGTGGCTGGCCACTATCGGCTTCAATGGTCACTGTTGGCTTGAGCGTCCACACAAACTTAGGTTGATTTTTGCATTTTTTTTGTTTTTAAGGCATTTAATTGATTTTTTTAGATTTTATAAGTGTAGATTTTGATTTTTTTGAATGTTTAGGTGCATTTAGTCATTGTTTTTGTAGCCTTAGGCTTATCTTAGATAAATTTTGCACCATTTTTGTTTTATTGCTCCTTTTAGCTTTTAAGTGCATTTAATTTAGGCATTTAATTTGCACCCTTTAGATATTGTCTGCATGGGCTTGGGACCCTAGATTGCTCATGCAACTTCTACTCTAGATGGATGACAAATATTGGGATTGGCTTGATGCCCGTGGGCTCCAGTATGTCACTAGGCTATCAAAAATCATGTCGGACCAGACCTACCTCACTGCCCCGGCACATAGGTGGTACTCCAGGACCAACATCTTCTATATTCCTACTAGAGAGATGACGATCACCTCGGAGGACGTCTATAGGATCTTCCAAATCCCCTTTTATGGAGTCCCTATTGTGTCTTCCCCTAATGATGCTAGAGATGTAGTATTTATGAGGGTTTTTTGCGCTCATGTAGCTGTTGGATTTGGCGAATGTCATCATAGCAAGATCTCTATGGATCGATGGTACTAGGAGAATGTCTTCTCTCAGTGATAGGTAGTTTTGATGCATGTTATATGTAACATGATTTTACCTGACTGCTTCGGAGTGAGGTTCCCATGGAACCTCCTAGCTATGGTCCAGGACTTGATGGATAGCATGGAGCCCATCATCATGGCTTGGGGGAGTGCACTGCTAGCCTAGTGTTATGATGAGCTCTACCAGATTCAACACCGTGAACAAGCCATCATTGTTTGCATCCTACTCCTCTAGATCTTGGTATGGGAGCACATCAGGATGGACCATCCAAGA
Source organism: Wollemia nobilis (assembly GCA_028583015.1). Classification (NCBI taxonomy): domain Eukaryota; kingdom Viridiplantae; phylum Streptophyta; class Pinopsida; order Araucariales; family Araucariaceae; genus Wollemia; species Wollemia nobilis. Next base: position 5,986,120 of record JAQPPZ010001870.1, read on the forward strand.
GTACTGCTAGTTGATTTTATCGATATAGTAGATGTGGCTCAGTGCTACGAAGGTAGGTGGCCTCAATATCACAAGGAGCACAAGAGTCGGTGCTATGCAGGGAAGCTTTCTCACTATACAACATCTTCGACTGGCCTGCAGGCCAAGGAAATTATTTGAAGGCCCTATCATGATTTCCCCACCTTGGTATAGGTGAAAAGGTTCATGACCTAGACTAGGCATGATCGATGGATTATCGACCATAAGGGCAGCATCAGGGAGTTCTTCCACTATTCTTGGGTGCTTCGATAGTATGGCCTACAACAAGATGTACCTCTAGAGCCCATTTTGTATAGGCAAGTTATTGTAGAGAGGGATATTCCACCACCCTGGGTTGAGGTAGTCATAGAGGATGATGATCCTCCAGTAGTGGATGTTGGCATTGCAGATGTCAGGGTCACAGGGGCATACACCCAGTGGTGGGTCACATGACTTTGGCACGGTGGTGGAAGCTTAGGCCAGGATCGAGATGAGGCAACTACAAGGGAGGATCTTGATGGGCATCGAGTGCGGGATCGCATAGAGGACTAGGGATAGGCCAGAGCAGAGCAACCTATAGAAGAGCAGGTTTATCCCAAGGAGGAGGAGGAGTTAGCTCTAGATGAGTAGGAATCTCCCCTCCAGGATCAACTGCACCATGTAGAGTTTGAGCTTCAGGCAACTCAGATTTAGATCTTATAGTGGGACTCTACCATTGTTGGGCTACAAAAATAGGTCCATAGCTTTTATAGGAGATCACCACCCTCCATACGTAGATTGACTCGACACAACTCAGGATAGAGTAGCTCACTACCAAGAGGGATGCTACTCGGGGATAGATTGTGTCAGTTACTCCCATTGTATAGGGGCCAACAAGTTTGGATCCAGGTGTAGAGGTTAGGCATCTATGGGGTCTCTTGGATGAGTACGATGCTCAGATCATAGAAGATGTGGCCTACATCGCATCTCTACAGATGCAGATCCGGATGCTAGGTGCCACTCCTCGGGAGAGACCTACAGTAGGGGGTCACAACAGAGCATGTGAAGTACATCAAGGCAGTATTCAATCTGACATAGCCATAGGACCAAGACCCATACAAAGAGGACTATAGGGACTAGCTCCCACCATTCTCATAGGGATAGAGCCGAGGGTGGAGGTGAGGTAGGGGGCGTAGGCCCAACTTGATGGCTTTATTGTTCTGGCTTTATTTTTGAGTGTAAGGTCAGATGACCTACACAGTTGTAGCCTACGGGTAATTTTGTACCCTTATGTACTTATTGGACACACACACACACACACATATATATGATATCTATTTTTGAGACTCATTATGTGTATTTATATGTTTTTGTTTTTATGTTTATGTGATGCAGTATTATGATTTTATGCTATATGATGTGATGTATTGATTTACATGCTCTAGCTATGTGATGGATGGATGCTTAGATGGTATGATCTAGATGTATAGATGCATTATGGTGATGTATGCATATATGGATGCAATGCTTATTGTTAAATGCATGTTTAATTTTGATCTAATTGTATGCATCTAACTTATGTTGTTATGATATGGTACATGAAATGTGTTTGCATGCATTAGTTATATGATGATGATCTAATGTAAATGAACCTGTATGCTTTAATCACTTAAAACATAAGGAATGCATGTGATATGAGTTCAACAATCTAATGGGTGACACCACAGAATGTATGATGATGATGAATGTAAATAATAACTCTTAGCATAAGAATTAATTATTTAAGCATTCAAATGTGAGATGAGATGATGTGATATGTATGTGCTTTCTTTATAAGCTTCTATAAATTAAAAGAAATGTACAAAATAGTCAGTGGCCATCTAAATACATTATTGATATTTATCTAGTATCTATCCTATTCATGCACACCATTTAATGAACAAAACCTCCTAAAGAAAGTTGATGATTTGATTGATGACATGATTTGTTGCTATGAGGGGATTTTTGAGGTTTTCCATGAGACTCAAACACCCTAGTTACTCCATCAAAAGTTGTATACTAACCATACAGGACTCCTGAAAGATAAGGTTTTTGTTATGAAGACCTAGATACTCATTATCCATGTGTGTGCAAATGAATATATTAGATAAAACATAAGCATACCCCAGTGCCAGGTGGGATTCATTCAACCCATTGTTGTATTGGGGATCCTCAAATGTTCATCTTGATCCTAAGTTGGACTCAATTGGATTAGACCACTAGGTGATACAAGACACCTAAAGCTAGCCCTTTTTGTAAATTGCTTAGAGATTACCCTAATGCCAGGTGGGATTCATTCAACCCATTATTGTATTAGGGATCACTCAATGGTTTGTGGAGATCGACCATTCCAGGGATTCAAGCTCTTCACCCCCTTATTTTCTTCATATTTATTTGGGATACTTGCTCATGCTTTAGTGATGAAAATCACTTTTTATTTTGAATTTTTGTTTTCTTTTGAGCAAGGGATTTTTGTAGTGATGATAATCACTATTTATTTTGCTTTTGAATTTTGCTTTGTTTCAGGATTTTTGCTTGTTTTGATGAAAGCAAAGGATTTATTTGGGTAGGGGAGAATCTTGTCCTTTTGCCAATGATCAAAATCCTAGACCATGCGCATCACAAGGTGAGCAAGTAGAAACCTTTCACTTAGGATGCCTAGTACCACTTTGTAGCGTTCATATTTCCCTTGTTCCAACTAGGATTTTAGTGTTTTGATTAGTGATAGGATTCTGATATATGCTAGGTACTATCACAACTAGACCTCACCTTCTGCTAGTGAAGATAGATTTCTATAAAATCTGATAAAATCACTAGGTATGGTTGAGTGATCAAAAAACCCTAGTATATTCCTTATAGCAATAGGAAGGGTTGTGTTGAAAAACACAGTTACACACATGGGTTATGGATGATGATGGATTTTGATGATGCATGATTGAGGTACAAACATGGTGTCATTTGTAAGATTGTGAACACAACCTACCTAATGCAAATGCAATGGATGCAACGTGCCTAATGCAATGCAACTAATGGATGCAAATGCCAAATGCAAATATTTTTGTATTTTTTATGCTTTCAATTGTTTTTGTGATTTTATGTTTTTCTTTTGACCAAATGGCTTTAAGGTGCCTTTGGGGCCTTTTGTGTGTGACCAAAGGGCTTATGATATCTTTGGGGCTTTTGTGAGTTGACCAAAGGGCTTATGATGCCTTTAGGGCATTTTTTGAGTTGACCAAAGGGCTTTAAGATGCCTTTGGAGCCTTTTGTTATTTGACCAAAGGGCTTTAAGATGCCTTTGGAGCTTTTTGTGATTTGACCAAAGGGCTTTAAGATGCCTTTGGAGCCTTTTATGATTTGACCAAAGGGCTTTAAGATGCCTTTGGAGCCTTTTGTGATGTGACCAAAGGGCTTTAAGATGCCTTTTGTGATGTGACCCCCAGTGGGTGTCCGCATGCTAGTCCTGTAAGCCCATAATATAAGGGGTAATTACAAATACCAATCTTTATGATTTTCCTTTACCGCATTCTTTAAGATGGCTACTATTATCTTGTTCAAGGCCTATGCTTGCTCATTTTCCTGTGGATAATATGGTGTCACAAAACTGTGCTGAATGTTGTATTTGGACATTAAAGCCCGCATATTTTTGTTGTTAAATGACGAACCATTATCCAAGATTATCTTGAAGGGGACCCCAAAATGACAAATAATATTGTGAAGTATGAAATTTGTAATGCGAGGTCCTATTGTCCACGTTATGGGAACCACTTCTACCCATTTGGTGAAGTACTTAGTGGCCATTAAGATAAACATGCGTTAGCCCGAAGATGGGGGAGATATATTTACAATTAGATCAAAATCCCACTAAGAAAATGGCCAAGCCACTTGAATGGACTATAAGGCCTGAGATGGTAGGTGCATCATATTTGCATGGTGTTGATATTTAACGCATTTCCTGACATACTCGTAGCAATCCTTTTCCATGGTGGGCCAGTAATAGCCCATTTGAAGGATGTGCTTAACGATGGCCATGCCACTGAAGTGGCCACCACATGTACCGTCGTGAGCTTACAAAATTGCCCAAGTTGATTCTTGGGGTTATAAGCAATGAAGGAGGACTCAATATGCCTCCTAGAAAGACATATCTTATCACTTTCTATTTGAATGCTTGTTTTTTATCATGTGACAGTTTGGGTGGGATAATTCCAAGTTTTAGGAAATCTTGTAATTAGGATAACCAATCTTGAAAAGCTATAGCCTTGATGGATAAGATGACTTATTCCTATTACAATTTGATGTGCACAAATGTAGATTGAGAAACAACCATGTGGTGAATGATGGTACCATTCTATGTAGGACCCTGCGAGATAAAGGACCCCCAAGGTACCTTCTTTAAAAAGTCTTTGGCTTTACAGAACCAGTCATGGTCTGGTTCTATATGAATCATGTTTACTAATTCTTTGTTATCAAAGGCCTCACGTTGCATCATTGAGTATGAGGACATTTTCATATGAATGGTAGTGAAATCAGTAGATGGGTTCTGAGTGATCAAGGATCCCAAATATGCCATGGTGTCTGTGAATCTGTTTGACGTGTGAGGGATTACCTTGATGTTGTACCATTCTAGTTGGGCTAGATAGGTGTCAAAAAGCTCCTTGTAAGCTTTTAGGATTGGACTTGCATTGAAATAGTCCTTTGAATTGGTTGATAATGATAAGGGAGTCATCGAAGATATTTAGCCTTTTGATCTTCATAGCGATGGCTATTTGGAGACCCAAGATTAGGGCCTCATATTCGTTTTTATTATTCATGCAAGGGAAGTCTAGATTAAATGACAAGGGTATTGGAGCACCTTGTGGCATGAAGAACACAATCCTTACACCACCCCCTTGCTCACACTTTGAACCATCGAAGAACAAAGTCATATCAGCTTCATTTTCAAGTTCTTCAGGTTCGGGTGCTTCTAATAATGCAAATATTGCATCATCAAGAAGTTCTATGGTGATGGGCCTTATATTCTGAAGAGGCACCTCAACTAGTTGATCAACTATGACTTTTCCCTTGATGGAATTTTGGCTTATGAATTCCAAGTTGAATTCTATCAATAACATGATCCACTTTGTAGTACGTGTATTATGATATGTCTTGCTCATCATATACTGCAAAGGATTTTGTTTGGATATTACATATGTCGTATGGCTCATCATGTAATTGTGCAATTTTTTGGTTGCAAAGACCACTGCTAGGTACAAATTTTCTATGTATGTGTATCCTATCTTGTAGCTCACCAAGATGCAGTTGATGTAATATATCGCTTGTTCTTTATCTTGTGAGTTCTTTTGAGCCAACATGGTGCCCAAAGCAAAATAGATAGCATATATATAGCAAGAATGGCACGTCTGGTCTTGGTGGAGCTAGGACTAGCCATGTTACCAAGTACTTCTTGATTTTAGCAAAGGCTTGCTGACATTCTTCATCCCACTAGAATGGGACCCCCTTGTGTAGCAATCAATTCATGGGTTAATATTTATCCAATAGTTGTGTGATGAATCACTTTATGGATTCTACTTTGCCTCGTAAGCTTCTCAGCTCTTTGATATTAGTGGATGGGGCCATTTATAGGATAGTATTTACCTTTTCTAGGTCTACTTCGATGCCCCATTTTGAAATGATGAATCCCAAGAGTTTTCCAAAAGTTACGCCAAAGACACATTTCTTAGGATTCAACCTGACATTGTGTTCAATCAGGTGATCAAAGACCTTCTTGAAGATCTTAGCATGTTATTCATGAAAAAATGACTTGGCCAATAAGTCATCGATATAATATTCTAAGGTCTTGTGCATGTAGTCATGGAAAATGTATGTCGTAGCCCGCTGATATGTGGCACCAGCATTTTTAAGACCAAATTACATCACTTTGTAGCAAAATGTCCCCTATGGAGTGGTGAATGCGGTTTTATGCTGGTCCTCAGGTTTAATTCGAATTTGATTGTAACCAGAAAAACCATCCATTAGGGAGAGCATCTCATGACCTGCAATTGCATCTACAGGAGCATCTATATTGGGCAACGAGAATGAATCCTTGGGTGTTTCCTTATAAAGATCCCTAAAATCTGTGCAAATACGAATTCTTCCATCAGGTTTTCCTATGGGCCTCATGTTTGATACCCATGCGGAACAATAAAGACTACATCCAACAATTTTTGCAACTCGTTATTTACCATCAAAGTGATGGTTGGATGCATATTTCTGAGCTTTTGCTTGACCAATTTCTTCACAATATCTAGTGAAAGGTTGTGGACAACCAATTTCGGATCTAGTCCCGGCATATCTTTGTAGGTCCAAGCAAAGAGACTTGGTCTCTCTTTCAATAGAGGAATAATGATGGCCTGTTCTTCTAGAGATAAGCTTTCTATAAACTTTACTTTCTTTGTATTAGAAGGGTCATCACTGATGTCCACTTCAAAATTCTTCTCTATTTCCATATGTGATCCCTCCTCAAGCTGGTGAGGAGTGGGGATTAACTGGATGTCATCTACTGGGTTTAAAGGTTCCACTGAATCATCTCTTCATTAGAGAATAAATATTCAGGATCTGGAGGTAAGTCAACGCGATCCCAGTCAATAGCATCTAAGTTAAGACACAATGGTTTCGTATGATTTGTTGGGTTATGGAGTGGATTGGTCAAATCAATGGAGATCATGTTGATGGATGAGATGAAATCTCCAGGACCACGTGGGTGAAACTCTTCATTGGTGTTTTGCCTTCCATACCCAAGATGTGGCTCTAGGGGTATGGGGATCTCAGGATATGTTCTATGAATAGATGAGATTATGGGATTGTTTTACTGCAACAACTCTCTAAATATAGGCGAATCCAGGTTAACCATGCGATGAATGATGTCTAGATTTTCTGGTCTTCCCAAGAAGCAAAGGTCAGGATCTATGGTGTGAAGTATCGCTTCTATTTCAATAAGCAGATTGACTTGACTTAAGTTATGAGGCCCAAGATAAGCCATCTTGGTCTCGTTATCATAATCATTGTCATCTATGAAGAATCCCTCATTCCTACGCACTGGAATTGGGTAGTGACTTGCCTATTGATGCCTAAGGTAGGCCATTTCAGTATTGTCTTCATAATCATCGTTGCTTATGAAGAATCCATTGGTATTTATTTTGGACCCTATGATGTGGTATGCAATTCTTGGCCTGAGGTAGGCCATATCAATTGAGTCCTCTGACTCATAGCCACTCTCATCCGAGATGTATCCACTCTCTGTGTTACCTATCCAAGCAAGGTGTTGAATATGCCGAGGCCCATGATAGGCCAATTCGGATTCATATTTAGATTCACTAGTGACATACTCATTTTACTCTCACTCATATCCATGAATTGGCTCATTCTCCCATAGGATGATTCTTGATGGACACGCTTCAAGAGAGAAATCAGGGTGATACTCATCGGGTGGTTCGATATTGACCATAGACACCCATATGTCACCTAAGTAGTTTTTGCTAGGGTGTTGATAGGGATTCCAGTCAATGTTTTCCCTAAACCCCAAGCTCAATCTATCTAGGGCTGCTGCCAATGAATCATCGTGGCTCTGTATTTGATATCCTAGACCCCACCTGTCAATAGGTAATTGGTACTATGGTTGGAATGGAAGCCAACACCCTTACTCATACAGACCTAAGCCATATCCATGCCAATGACATCACTCAAAGTACCTTAGGGTAAAATCAAGATTTGATAAGTAATGAACATTCATGGTGAATGGTTCATCCTCATCCTCTTCAATGTGAGAGACATTATGGGTACAATCCAAACCAACGTAAATGAAGTTGGTTTGATTAGGGGGAATCCCTAGTGGAACCACTGTCCCTACTGGTAAATTTGGGACCCTTGGCCATCCCATGTCTTACATAGAATTGATAATAGGCATGAAAGTCTCGTTCTGCACAAGATACTCACCTAACCTTGTGTTGGCTAAGTGAACTATCACCTACGGTGTAGATGAGATTGTTAATGAAGCAGGCGAGGTAGGTTGAGGTACCTTCTTAGCTATGTCCTAGGAATCTTCCTCTTCCATGGGATTCAAAATTTTCATAGCTACTATAGTTGGAAGCTCTTTAGGTCCTTCTTCCACTAGGGGTCCTTTTAGATTCCAAGAGTCCTTTGCCTTGGATGTTGTGGGTTTCTCAAAAGCACTAGTAGCTTTAGATGTAGGAGGTGGTGTCGATGTGGATGGGTCACCTCACACTTTACTCTTGTTTTCTAGATGTATGGTTAAGGATGAAGGTCTTATGTATAGATGTGTTGATGAAAGGACAAAGTCCCTCGATAAGTCAACCTAATGCACGTATTTAAATGACTCTTCATCTGATGAAACCACATGCACTTGTCCCTTGTGCACATACTTGATGCATTGGTGCAAGATTGAGGGAATGTACTACATGTCCCTTATCCATGGATGCCCTAGGAGGATATTGTACTAGATTACCCCCTCTAATATGTGACACATCATAGGGATGGTATTTTAACCTACCTTGTATCGCTCCAAATTTTTCGCATCCTTACCTTCAGGCTATAGGATCCGTGCCCGGAAGGAGGATGGGAAAAGGATGTCGCGGTACCTCGGATTGAGAGGACTTTGCGAAGGTCCCGCCTCTCAAGGGAGGTGTATTTTGATGATTTTTCGACGGATGGTGGGTTCACCAGGAAACATTTAATGGCAGTTTCCACGCCTAGGTTTGGAATGTGTTTTTATGTGTTCGTTTTTAGCCTTAAGCATTCATATCCTAGGTTTGGCCAAATGAGTCTAAATTAATCTATATGAAAATGCAAGATTTAATGAATACAGAAAACAGATTTAAAGACAAAAAACAGAGAAATTAAGGAAGAATAAGAAGAATACCTGATCCGGATGTCTGATGGAGATTCTGATGTTTGAAGCAGTCAGGATCGTCTGGAATTCGATAGAATCATCTGAGATCAGACAAGATCGTCTGAGATCTGACGAATTCGTCAGAGACCTGCAAACAGAAGAACAGATGCAAAATACAAAGAATACTACTATTCTAGTAGAGGGAAACTATGCAAAATAATAGTGAAAACACTGAACTAAAACTTAAAGACCAAAACATGTATGAATGATGCTAATTAAATCACAATTATGGATTAATTATGCAATTTGATCTAGATGGGTGAACTCCAAAATGCAAAATAACATAAAATATCAAATAAACTAGCTAATTTGCAGAATAAAACAACAGAGAAAAGGTGAAGAAATGCAAACTTATGGCACTGATTGCCTCAATGTGGACTGCAGTCGAGATCGTCTCGCATCAATATGAAATCGTCTCTGATTCGACAGGATCGCCTCCGATCTGAACAGGTTCATCGACGACGATGTATGCTTGCTCCGACTGAAAAACAAGATGGTACCTGCAACAAAATTGATATAGGACTACTGCAAATGAAAATTTAGGATGATTTAACGTGCATGAAGTTAAGTTATAGAGAATTTCAGCCAGGGGTTGGGAAGGGAAGGTCCTAAGGATTAAATAGGCTTAGGGGAGTAGTTAGGAGGTTGGAGATCATCCCTATTTGGGAGATCTCCAATGGGGGAGGGTCTCTAACGGCGCGGACACGCTTCTGCCCGGATTAGAGGCCCGTTGGAACAGAAGCTAATTGTGAAAAATCGGTTTTGCGACAAGATCGTCTGGACGTCCTAGCCTAGACGAAATCGTCAGATCTGGGGCGATATCGTCTGATCGGCGACGATATCGTCAAACGGTCAAAACAACCTCTAAAAATGGCACGGAAAAGGGGGAAACGGATTACCCGACGGTTAACGGGCGGTTTGGGAGGTTAAAATTTGAATTTTAAATTATTTACTAAGGTGAATGTAATTATGACAATTTTATTGCGCCAATTTTAGGGTGCTACATTTTGCCCCCTCTTTAGCGAATTTTCTGAAGAAAATGCGTTAAAGATGAGTTCTTCTCGATCTACGAGAAAGCAAAAATTATTCCCATTTTTAGGCGACGATTCTTGGTCGAATCGTACGACGACTTACTATGGTGCCCCCTCCGTGTTTTTACCCAAATCGAACGTTTGAGGTAAAAACGCGAAAAAGCAAAAAATTATTTTTGAATAAAATTAAGAAAAATAGGGTAAAACCCTAATTCATTTTTACTTGTTCATTTTCTGGTTTTTAGAGCTCTGAAGCAAAAATGGTGGAGACGACGCAACAGATCAATAGAGGTCCGACGCGGTCTACGGGTAAGAGTCTAGACTTAACTAGAATGCTTTAATTTGATTTTACATGCTTTTTAGGTAGATTTTAGATGAATTTTGAGCATCGCGGCCATTTTTGGGCCGTCGACGTCGTCGGGACGAAATCGTCCCGATTTCGACGAAATCGTCTCAATTTCGTCAATTTCGTCCAAGGGCGAAATCGGCGAAAGGGGGACGATTTCATCAAATTAGAGACGATTTCGGCTTGCAAAATCGGAGACGATTCTGCTCAAATTTGGGACGATATCATCCAATAGTGGGCGATATCATCAATTGCATAAAATTGAACTTTTAACTTGCATTATTAATTACTTGAATTGTTTATTAATGATTGTTTGTTGTTTTGTTGTTTATGTTTGCAGAGAGGTTTGCTAAAGAGCAGGGAATGGAAGTATGGAGGTTTGAGGGATGACTTGGCCGCTCTCACACAGGCAGAGCGAGATCAGCTGGCACAGGCCGGCTTGCAGCATGTGGCAGAGATGCCATAGGTGTCTACGGATATGGGGCTACTGACGGCCCTAGCAGAGAGATGGTATCCGGGTTCCTCATGTTTTTGGCTACCGACAGGGGAGATGACTCCCACTCTAGAGGATGTATGGAGGATTCTAAGAATCCCCATACAAGGACGATTGATCACTCCTACGGCCAATCAGGGCCACGCTATGGGACGATTGTGTGGTGACCCGAGCTTCACCCTGGAGAAGGGCGAAGTTAATATCGAGGCACTATGCCAGATGCCTGGGGCATCTAGACTCACACGGGTGCTAGCTGGAGTGGTTGGTGGACTTTTGCTGTGCCACCAGAGCGGGTGCAGGGTGCCGTGGATGCTGGTAGATGTGATCTACGACATGCGGGACCACGGGTACAGGTTCTCTTGGGGCAGTTATGTACTATGCCGATTGTACAGGATCCTATATGGGGTCGTGTACAAGGGCGGCCGATGTCTGGTGATGACATCGCTCCTACAGGTTTGGTGCTGGGAGCACATTGCAGTGCGGAGGCCGATAGGGCTTCCTCTGACAGGGGTAGACGGGGAGAGGCCCCGAGTCTTCTACTGGTGGCTCCGGAGAGGGTCACAGCGATGGATCGACCTTCCTATGTCCCGGAGACTATTGGATGACTTAGTCCCGGACCAGATCACCTGGAGGCCATGGAGGGAGCATCCAGGGTGGGCCGAGGATGGACAGGAGTTGGCTCACGTCAGGCGAGTTTGTTGGCTATGGATGGAGAGGGGAGAGGTGGAGCTCCACCGCTATGACCGAGTTTTGAGTCAGTTCGGTCTGCAGCAGGGGATCCCATCTCTGAGGGATTATGAGTTTTCTCGGACTATCCGGGATAACACCATAGTTAGCGGGGCTCCAGACATGCAGCGGTTCTGGAGTCAGGACACGGATGATGCCCCCATCCAGCCAGTGGATGGGGACGACACAGGGGTAGCCGATGGCTACGATGCCTGGTACGTAGGCATCCGCCCTCCTCGGATGACGAGGGCGTAGGGTCCGATACACGCGGTTGTGCGTCGGATAGGGAGGCGATGCCAGGCAGCTATGGAGGCGGCCCAGGGTCACGGCGGGAGAGAGCCGAGGAGGCCACAGGCACAGGAGAGGCCACGACAAAGGGAGAGGAGGGAGGCGAGACCCCCATCTCCATAGAGGGAGAGGCCACCATCGCCCGATAAGGGCAAGGGCATTGACATAGGGGAGAGTAGCGAGACGGCTACTCTCCGAGCGGAGAGAGATCATCTCTAGGCACAGGTGCAGACTCTACAGGATGAGGCTGCATGCCATCGAGCTGAGGTGGCATAGCTACGGGACGAGATTGCATGCCTCAGGGCATGGGGCGGAGGGGCGAGCACTTGGGGAGCTGACACGGGCTATTGCCCAACTCACTTTCTACCAGACATTGTACTATCAGCTGGTGCCAGAGGCGGATAGACTACCCCTGCCAGCCAACATCGTAGATCCGATCAGGATCGGGTCATCGAGGACCTCATCCCGATCGAGGACTAGGACTACTCAGACTGCGATGGGGCCACCTCGTCCACCTCAGGGCGAGGGAGGAGATGAGGCGGAGAGCTCGAGGGGCTCTCGAGGCTAGAGGACTGCACAACTTTGTACATATGGACATTGATAGCATTGTATTATTATTATTTTGTTGATAGAGGATTGAGTATGCCGAGGTACAGATTGTGGCATACCAATCCAGTTTTGATATGATGTACATATATATATATATGATATATATATGATATGTTTTTGATCATATGACTTGTGTTATGTGTATGCTTATGATGCTTTTATGTTTGATTGATTGATTTGATAATTGGATTGAGGATTCATGAAATTATGTCATTTTGAAAATTTATAATTTTGATGTCATGCTAGTAATATTTTAAATGAAATAATCTGATGTAACAAATTGATTGTTTGTAATGTGATGTAAAAAAATAAAAAGAGACTTCTAACAATAATTTCAAAGGACATTGTCGCTATTATAGACCATTTCATGGAGTCGCTGCTCACTCGGTCGTCAAGCTAATCCCAGTATAGAAATATTGTTAAAAGTAAAAGAGTGCTTAAGAGACTGTCTTAAGACTTTGGTGCAATGGTGAAAATGATGGTGATGATGGTTTGTTTTCAGATTTTCATGAAAATAGTATGCATGAAATAATGTTAAAATGATTTTTGCTAGGCATAAATTCCTAAGTGTGATAAAATTTTTGGATAATTCTTTAGGAATTATACCATCATTGCAAAATTGAAGGTTGACATAATGACATGAAATAATGAAAATGTGTTTGCTTTTTAAAAGCATAATTTGTGTAACATAATGAATTAAGTCATATGGTTTTCATGATTTTTAAATAAATGGGGAATAAAAATTGTTACAATGGTTTGCGCTAGGCATAGAATATGTAGGTATAGACTTATACCATCATCGCGAAAATCCAAAAAAAGATAGTTTTATTGCATGGTTGATTTTTTAATAAACAGAAAATATGAAAATGAGGACTTGCGCTAGGCATAAAATTCCAATTTTGGTTTTGGAACTATACCATCGTCGCGAAAGTCAACCAGATATATATGTTTTGATTGTATATTTTGAAAGAAATTTTTGATTTTTCTATTATATAGTTGTCTTTTAAGGTAAACAATCGTACTTGATTTATTCCAAACAAGTTGCAAAAATAATATTTCAAAGTATTTTGAAGACAAAAGTTAGATTTATAAGGAATCCCATGTGCATATGTGAATTCATTTCCGATCTTGATTTATCATAATGATACACAAAATCTCTCAAATACAAATGTGTGTGCAATTGCTTTGTGCATTTACCAGTTTTGAGCAAGATAATATGATACAAGTGATTTGAAGAAACCAAATAAGTGTTCATTAACCATGATGTAGATGCATATAACCATACTAGACTACTATGTAGGTCGGATTATCAAGAGCTAGCTAATCCATAAGCAGACATAGGTCTATACAAAAGAAGGTCGCTAATGTGACAGACATATCACCACGCTAGGAGTTACCCAAGGCCAAGCAGGTTGGGCACAAACCACCTGTTATGGGGCTTACCTCACAGTTTTCGAATAATTGAGAATTCCAGGGATTCAAGCTCATCAACCCTTCTTTTCTTTTCAAAGGGTAGGGAAAGGGGATTTTATTGCAGTTTTGCTTTCTGCTTTCTTTTGAACTTTGCTTCTTTTTCTTTTTGTATTTTTTTGCTTGATTTTTGAGATAGTGCTTGAAATATTGCTGTAATGATATAAAAGAACATTTTTCTTTTCTCTTTTTCTTGAACTTTTCTTTTCTTTTTCTTTGCTAGGGATACTTGCTCGGATTAGCTGTAGAGCAAGGGATTTTTATTCCGGGTAGGGGTGAGCTTGTCCTTTTGCCAATTCTCAAAGATTCTAGACCATGTGCATGATAGGATAGCAGGGGAAACTTTTCGCTCAAGAAATCACTTCTACTATGTAGCAAAACATGGAAATTACAAATATAATCATTTTATTGTGAAAAGATGTGCTTGGTTTAAGTAAATAACAAGATCAATTCTCTATGCTCAAACTTTATTTAATTGAATTTTGTGGACTTTGATATAAGAGAGATTAGTAATCATGCCAGATAAAATCAAGATATTTATTGTTGTGAGTGTGCAAGTGAGGGATTCCAAATAAATGCTAATTTATCCAAAATAATTTGAAACATATAACTGCAATAATTGTAAGAAAATATATATAAACACTTTTGAGAAGTTTTGAGAATGTTGACTCTCTCTTTCTTCTTTATATTGTTTTGGTTTCGAAAGAGTCAAGCATATTGTTGTTTTTATATTTTTATTCTTTATTTTGTTTTTTGGTTTTATTTTTGTTTTTGAACAAAAAATTTAACAAGTGCCATAAATAAATGCAACAAATAGTTTTGAAGATTTTTGATGATTATGAATGTTTTTGATGTTTTTGGATTTTTATAAATTTGAAAGAAATACAAGATAGTGATTTTGAAATATTTTAAACAAATATATACAAGGATGAAATGACCAAATTTATGCATAGTAACGTTTAAGATGCAAAATATTCATGGGTTCTTTAAGTTCTTTACCATCTAAGGTAGATAATTTGTATGCTCTCGATTCAAATTTAGCAAGTAATAATGTATGGTCCAAGCCAGTTGGGCTCAAATTTACCTTTAAGGTCCTTAGTTGCATTTGTATTTTTTTTATTTTCTTTTAAAACAAGGTCGCCGATCTCAAAGGATCGATGACGAACTTTCTTAGCATATGATCTTTTAAGCTTGTTTTGGTAAGCACGGAGATGCTCCAAAGCATTGATGCATTTTTCATCTAGGAGTTCCAGCTGACTGAGTCTGCCAGCATGATATTCATCTCCTACTTCGGTATCTTGAAGTAGCAGAGCCAAAGAAGGAACTTCCAATTCAAATGGAAAAACTGCTTCAGCACCGTAAACCAAAACAAATGGTGAAGTTCCAGTGGGGGTTCGAACACTAGTTCGATAGGCCCACAAGGCTGGATATAATTGAATGTGCCAGTCACGACCAGTTTTATTGACCAATATTTTGAGAATTTTGATTAAGGTTTTGTTAGATGCTTTTGCTTGACCATTACCCTGAGGATAATAGGGAGTGGACCAACGATGTTGAATCTTATATTTTTGGCATAATTTTTTAACATCTTTATTTTTGAAACAAGTTCCATTGTCAGAGATGAGATTTGCAGGAATTCCGAACCTACAAATGATTTGATTAAAAATAAATTTAGAGACTTGTGTGCCAGTGCAAGAAGCTAAAGGCATAGCTTCGACCCACTTCGTGAAATACTCAGTGGCGGTTATGATGAACTTGTGTCCATCAGATGACACAGGATTGATTTTGCCAATAATATCTAAGCCCCATTTAGAAAAGGGCCAAGGAGATGAAATAGCCTGCAGCTCTTGTGCAGGCGCATGGACAAGGTCAGCATGTTTTTGGCACTTGTCGCAATGGCGCACATACTCATGTGCATCCGTTTCCATGGTAGGCCAAAAGTATCCTATCCGAAGGAGCTTTTTAGCAATGACGCTACCACTAAAGTGTCCTCCACAAGATCCATCGTGGGCTTCACTCAAGGCTGATTTAGACTCTTCTAAGTTTAAACATCTTAATAGGATACCTTCAAAAGATCTCCTATATAAAGTATTGCCAATTATTACAAATCGACTTGCTCGTCGACGTAATAACCGACGTTGGTTTCTATTAGAATTGGCAGGGAAAGTCCCATTTTGGAGAAAATCAAATATGTCCGTATACCAAGGTTCGGGAGTAGTTTCATTGATTAGAAACACATCCAAAGGCTCTAAGCATGACTTATTTGAAGCGGGTTCCTGGAGTCGACGAATAATGATAGTGGCATATTCGTCATCTAACTCCAAGGGCAGGAGAGATGCAACTACGGCCATAGCATCAACTGCACGGTTGCTAGTTCGAGGAATAGCTTCCAAGGTAACTTGATCAAATAAAGACATTAATTGTAAAACATAGGCCTTATATGGGCACAGTTTATCATCTCTGGTTTGATAAACTTCATTAATTTGGTTTATAACCAATTGAGAATCACCAAAAACTAAAAGATGTTTAATTTTTAGCGCTAAGGCAGCTCGTAATACAAGGATTAGAGCTTCATACTCAGCAATATTGTTGGTGCAAGCAAATGTCAATTTGAAGGACAGAGGAATAAGATGTTTTTGTGGGGATATTAAAATAATACCCGCACCAGCCCCACTCATGCATCGGGCTCCATCAAAGTATAAGGACCATTGTTCAATATGGTCTGCCTCTAATTGAAGGCATTCATCAAGAAACTCGATGATGAGGGGATGGGTAGACTCTAAGGGTGCAGCAGCTAATTGATCTGCTATGATTTGACCCTTAACAGACTTTTGTCCTATGAATGTGAGATCAAACTCGCTTAGAGCAAGAACCCACTTGGCTATGCGACCCGATAAATAAGGTCGACTCATGAGATACCTTAAGGGATCGTATTTAGCAATGACATAAGTTTTTTGACTAAGCATATAGTGTCATAATTTTTGCGTAGCAAACACGATGGCTAGACATAGTTTTTCTAATGTTGTGTAGTGGGTTTCATAACTGATGAAGGTTCGGCTAATATAATAATTAGCACGTTCTCTCTTTTCATCATCAAGTTGAGCTAACATAGCTCCTAAGGCAGAATCTGAAGCTGAAATATATAGGAGAAATGGGCGATCAGGTTTAGGTGGTGAAAGCACAAGTGGATTAAGGAGGTATTGTTTGAGAAGTTCAAAAGCTTCTCTACATTCGATGTCCCAATTAAAAGGGACATCCTTCTTAAGGAGTTTAAGAAAGGGACCAGTTTTGTCCACCAACTTATCGATGAAGCGACGGATAGCTTGAAGTTTACCTTGTAAACTTCGTAACTCAGATATATTAGTAGGTGTGGGCATATCAGTGATGGCCGCAATCTTGAGAGGGTCGATTTCAATACCACGTAAAGAAACTAAAACCCCTAATAGTTTATCGAACTTAACTCCAAATATACATTTTGCTAGATTTAATCGAATAAGATATTCTTGTAATCGATTAAAACTTTTCTCAAATCATCTAAATGATTATCTTCAATAATAGATCGAGCTATAATATCATCTACATAATCATGTAGGATATCATGCATCATATCATGAAAAATATAGGTCATAGCTTGTTGATAAGTTGCACTGTTCTTTAAGCCAAATGGCATCATCCTATCCAATAATAAGATACCATAAGGGTAATAAAGGAATTTTAGATCTTCAGAGCTATCCTATCTCATTATAAGAGAATCCATCCATTAAGGACATCATCCCACTCATATAAAGTCAATGATTTGATCCATGTTTGGAAGAGGGAAGTCATCTTTAGGGCATGCAACGTTAATATCTCTAAGGTTGTGGATAAATATGGTAAAAGTTCATCAAAAAGGGCATAAGATGTAGAAGGCTTATTACCTATATCTTGAGATGTGGAAGGTATGATAGTTGTTTCTATAGGTTTTGAATTTATAGGGATAGAACTTGAAGGATTGGTTGTAGATTTAAGATATTTTTGAGGTTCTAAAATGATTTGTTTAGAGGGTTGTTGATCTATATAGGAGGATGAAATTAATGGAGGGGAAATAGGTGAAGTTATGGGTGTGTGTTTCATAGTTTTAGATGAAAAATAAGAACTAGGATGTGTGGATGACAGAGCAGGGCAAAATTGCACTCCAACGGGTTCTACCAAAGCACACATATCAAAGGGTCTAGGGTCACCATGGATAGTGACCAACTAATTTTTAAACTCAAATTTAACACATTGGTGTAAGGTTGATGGGACCGCTCGCATGGCATTGATCCAAGGGCGACCCAAAAGTATATTGTACGATGTTGGGCAATGTACAATAAACACGGTTGTTTCTAGGGTTCTAGGACCAACTTGCAATGGGAGGGTAATAACTCCACACGTTTCTTGTGTTTCGTCATTAAAAGCTTTGATAATCATATCAATTTTCTTCATTTCATCACTTCTAAAGCCAAATCGTTGGTAGAAGTCAAAAGTGCAAATGTTTAGAGATGAGCCATTATCAATCAAGACTCTTTTGACGGCTACATCTCCAATTAGAGCAGTAATGTATAAGGGATTATCCTTATGTAAACTGTGTTGTGGGATATCTTTATCCCGAAAGTCAATACAATCAATCTCTCGAGTGATGATAGTATTGGCCATAGCTTCAGAGTTGAATGTTTTGAGGTACCATCATTTGGCTCAATGTAAGCATCAACTCATCCCTATGGGTGGGAGAGGATCTTAATAAATCCAAAAGGGAAATTTTGGCCGTAGTATTGGACAATTGCTCATTAATATTGTAAGGGGGTTTAGGTTGAACATTAGGAGCATGATTCCCTTTATTGGGGTTTTTCAAAACGAATGGAGCTGATCCATCGTTCTGGTTTGGTTCTTGTTGGGAATTTTGAGCTTGTTGTCGGGTGACGACTCCAATGGTACCTACAATGTTATAATGAAGACGTTGAACTGGTCTCGGTTGAGCATTGATGGCTTGTTCATTAGAAAGGAATATATTAGAAGAAGGTCGAGTAGTAACTCGTCTAGGAAATGGTTCTTCTGGAACCATAGCATCTGTGATGGGTTGAATAGGATCTGATTCATTTTCAGAACTATTCGATTGGTTTGAAGTAATGTCTAGTTCACTTTCACTATCTGATTCTATATCACTAGAATCAGAAGTTTGAAAATTATGTAAGGGCCTGGTCGTAACCAGGGATAAGGTTGTGTCAAATATTTGAGGATCCTGAATAGGTAATTGTCCGCTAATGGTTCCTACATATCGGGTAGGAGGGGGAACATTATGATGTTCGATTTGATTGGCTACCTCTTTACCATGTCTTGGTAAAGGGTGTTGAAATATGTCTAAAGTTTGATTGGCATTTTGATTTTGATTTTGGGGAACGGTCTTTTGAGTATTATTAGGAGGGTTTTGTTTAGGTTGGAAGGCTTGCACTTCCATTTCATTATTGTCAATCAAATCTTGTATTTTATGTTTCAACCTTTTACAAGCGTTGGTAGAATGTCCAGGTCCTCTATGGAAATCACAGTGTAAGTCAGCTCTGTATCCGGGTATAGTTGGATCAGGTTCCCGGATAGTCGATAATTGGATCAAACCTCTTTCGAGTAATTGAGGTAAAATAGTTGATAAGGGTTGGTTTAATCTAGTGAATTCTCGAGGAGGCTTGTCAGGAGGTTTCAATATAAATTTTTTTGTTGTCTTCGTTGCATTGATATTAGCAACATTTCTGTTGTCAGTGACTCCATCACCGACAACTTGTTTGTTTTTATATTGATTTTTGGATGTTTTCTCATCATCCTTCTTCCTAAGTTGGCCTCTCCTAATGAGGGCATCTTCTACTCTTCGAGCTAAATCTATAGCTTGATCGAAGGTAGTTAAGGTAGCAGTTGATAGCTCATAAGATATTTGTTCTTGTAAATTATTGATGAAAATGTCCAACATTTCCCTATAAGGTAGCACAAAGTGCAGTTTTCCTGTCAATTGCCTCCATCTAGCTAAGAAATCGGCAAAACATTCATCTTTGTCTTGTTTTAAATTGTATAAATCTTTAATAGTTACATGCCTCTCGATGTAGGCACTAAATTGATGGACAAATGATTCAATTGTTTCTTCGAAGTTTCTCAAAGAATGAGTGGGCAATTGATAGTACCACTCTAATGCCATTCCACCTAAACTTTTTGGGAACATTTTTAATAATAGCAAGTCATCATGCGATATGTCATGACATGCTATCCTAAACATGCGAAGATGCTCTATGGGATCTTCGGTTCCTTTATATATAGGCAGGATGGGCATGGGAAAATGCTTAGGGTATGGTTGAGCTACAACTATGGGATCCAAAGGTTGACTACATATCTCTCGATAATTATACGAGGGACGGTAGGGATCTATCTGGTCCATACGTGAAGCTAACTGTTTCACCATGGCTTCCAGATTACTAGTTTGCCCCCCATATTGGTTTGGTAGGGCATTGACATGGGTTTTATGGGCATATGATGGAGGAACATGAAGATTAGATGCCATGTTACTATTGTGTAAATTATTGGTAGGAAAAGTATTATGAAGGAATTTTGAAGTTGTATTATGTTGTATTCCAGATTGTTGAAAATTGGTGTTTGGCTTCGTTTTAGGTTTTTGTTTACTTGAAGCATATTGCTCAATAGTTTGGCGAAATAAAGTAGTGAAGGAAGGTTTCTTTTGTGTGGGAATGATTTTAGGTTGGATAGCCTGTTGTTTTGACATGTTTTGAATCATAGTGACCATATCCGTATTGGATGGCCCAACCTTATCACTTTCTTGATCAATGAAAGACAAGGGATTAGTGCGCATATCACATATATGTTCCAAGGCTGCTTGAGTGTTACTAATTTGCCCTTTATCAATACGAATTGCCACATTAAGGTCATCAATGTTATCATTGAGAAATTTCTTGAAATGATCTATGTTGTCAAAAGCAATAGTTCCATCTGGAGCTACTCTAGGGGATGAGGATCCATCCTCTTTAACACTTCCTTCTTGTTCATTATCTTCACCTAGGTCATGTTCTGATTGACCTAGAGTTTCTCCTTCCGGAATTGGATCTCCAAGAAGGACATTTGGGTCTCTAGTTGTATCTTGTAACCAATCTTCTTCTTCTCCTAAAGTTTCTTTACCATTCCTAAGTTTAGGCATGGTGCTAAATTTTGATTTCAGCAAAAAAAAAAAAAATAATATATATATATATATATATATATGCAAAAAAATTAAGAGGTATATATTTACTATATACCTACTACAATATTTGAAATGAAATGTTTAAGTTTTTGCTATGTTTTTTAGTTTTTTAATTTTTCTTTGTTTTTGAAATAATATAGTAAAGACAACAAATAACACAATAAATGCAAGAAATAAGACTGAAAGTAATAATCTAGTTTTCTATAAATAATTTATAAATATCATTAATAGGCTCGAGTTGTTCAGGAGTCATGAAGTGTTCTTCTTCAAATTGAAAGTTTTCTTTTAAAAATTTGATGAAAAGAGCTATAGTGATATTATCTGTCTCGGATGTTGGTTGATAGAAGTAAAGCTCGTGGCAATACTCTCGATATAACATAGCTCGAGGAACTCTATTCCATATTTCCCTATCTGTAAGAACAACCTCTTGGTCTTCTACACAACCTAGGAACTGGTGTACAATGGCTGCGTTCTCGAGGTATTCCTCGAAGGTGAACAATTCTGAAGATACTAGAGCTCTCCTATAAGCTAACCATCTATGGCGGGCTCTCTGAAGTTCATGATAAAAAACTAGTTGATGAGGATCCAGGATTCTATCTAGGACTAGCCTCTTGATTTGCTTAAGTTGTGTGGACCTAGATGAGATGAGACTAAGTCTTCTATCAAGTTCGTTCCACAGGAATTGATTTCTACTTGTTTCAGGCACATTAAGCATAGAGTTGATTTCTACGGCTGCCAATTGGTTTTCTACATTTATAGTAACTGCTAATCTTTTCTTAGGAGCTACCATCTAAACATGATTTTAAACTTTAAATGTTTTAAAATGCATCTATGTTTTAGTTGTTCTATATATTTTTTTTGTTTTTGTTTTTTTTGTTTTCAAAAGGTTATGATGCATTCACGTCGGGTTCACCAAAATGTATCGCTCCAAATTTTTCGCATCCTTACCTTCAGGCTATAGGATCCATGCCCGGAAGGAGGATGGGAAAAGGATGTCGCGGTACCTCGGACTGAGAGGACTTTGCGAAGGTCCCGCCTCTCAAGGGAGGTGTATTTTGATGATTTTTCGACGGATGGTGGGTTCACCAGGAAACATTTAATGGCAGTTTCCACGCCTAGGTTTGGAATGTGTTTTTATGTGTTCATTTTTAGCCTTAAGCATTCATATCCTAGGTTTGGCCAAATGAGTCTAAATTAATCTATATGAAAATGCAAATTTAATGAGTACAGAAAACAGATTTTAAAGACAAAAAACAGAGAAATTAAGGAGGAATAAGCAGAATACCTGATCCGGATGTCTGATGGAGATTCTGATGTTTGAAGCAGTCAGGATCATCTGGAATTCGACAGAATCGTCTGAGATCAGACAAGATCATCTGAGATCTGACGAATTCGTCAGAGACCTACAAACAGAAGAACAGATGCAAAATACAGAGAATACTACTATGCTAGTAGAGGGAAACAACACAAAATAATAATGACAACACTCGAACTAAAACTTAAAGACCAAAACATGTATGAATGATGCTAATTAGATGACAAATTATGGATCTAATTATGCATTTAATCTAGATGGGTGAACTCCAGGATGCAAAATAACATAAAATACTGAATAAACTATCTAATTTGCAGAATAAAACAACAGAGAAAAGGTGGAGAAATGCAAACTTATGGCACTGATTGCCTCAATGTGGACTACAGTCGAGATCGTCTCGCATCAGTATGAAATCGTCTCTGATTCGATAGGATCGCCTCCGATCTGAACAGGTTCGTCGGCGACGATGTATGCTTGCTTCGGCTGAAAAACAAGATGGTACCTGCAACAAAATTGATATAGGACTAGTGCAAATGAAAACTTGGGATGATTTAACGTGTATGAAGTTAAGTTACGGAGAATTTCAGCCAGGGGTTGGGAAGGGAAGGTCCTAAGGATTAAATAGGCTTAGGGGAGTAGTTAGGAGGTTGGAGATCATCCCTATTTGGGAGATCTCCAACGGGGGAGGGTCTCTAACGGCGCAGACACGCTTCTTCCCGGATTAGAGGCCCGTTGGAACAGAAGCTAATTGTGCAAAATCAGTTTTGCGACAAGATCGTCTGGACGTCCTAGCCTAGACGAAATCGTCGGATCCGGGGCGATATCGTCCGATCGGCGACGATATCGTCAAACGGTCAAAACAACCTCTAAAAATGGCACGAAAAAGGGGGAAACGGATTACCCGACGGTTAACGGGCGGTTTGGGAGGTTAAAATTTGAATTTAAAATATTTACTAAGGTGAATGTAATTATGACAATTTTACTGCGCCAATTTTAGGGTGCTACATACCTAAATAGGCAAAATAATTATACCCTATGTGGAGCACATCACATCATTGAAATCTCTCAATGTATAGGAGGTTGGGACAATGTTGGACCTAGGGATCTTCAGGTGCCCTATAGCCTTTGTTGTGATGATATTGATCAACAAACCCACATCGATTAGAACCTGCTTGAAGGGTGTCATTGATTGACATGATATGCAGATGTGGGTCTGCTATGGTAGTAGGCACTACCTTGATTTTGTGATCATAGAAATGGATCACAGGCTCTTAACACTACTACACTTGCCCCATAAAGTGTGTGAACACATTTGGGTTATGGGCCTAGAGCTCGATCGATCTTAAGATATCCATAAAAGTCTCTATATGCCTAGAAGATTGTTGTATGAGCTCATAAATTGATAACTTGGTTGGATTCTTTTGTATATTTTTCTCTAGTATGCTTCGAACAGTTACCACAGGTCATGCTAGTAAACCTGGAGGATTGTTTTGCACCTGTCTCTATCGATGTGCAACCGAGATATGAATAGGATATGCTAGAGGCTCTTATTGACTATATCACTGACTCCTAGTTACCATGTTGACTATCTCAACCATTTTGATGCATCCCTGAGTAGGTATTTTGACTCAGACTTGGTTGACTTGGGCACCCTAATCCTTGGGGGGCCTCATGATTTGGCAATAGGTTTCTGAATATACCCATGTCTCTATTATCAAGTGCTAATGGGTTGTTAGCTTTTAGCTCACCCTTCTCAATTATTTTTTGCATAACATACTTGCAATCAATGCATGCCTCGATATCATACCCTTGTTGTCTATGATACAAACAATACTAGTCTTCTCTATATCCCTTGGGCTTAGGATGATTAGGTTCTCAAAGTTGTACATCGGTAAATATGATTCTTTATGCCTTGCTTAAATGATTAAATATCGATTACATCAAATTTAGATACAGGCATGAAATAGTGAGGTGGCTGACGTTCCTTATTTCAACCTTGGTTGTTCTTTGGGTCGTAATTGGTCGATGGGGGGTGAGCCTGATAGTTTTGCAGTTCTTGGCCATTGCCTCCCTTTGGCATGCTTAAAACAACCTAGTTTACTTGAGAAAGATTGACTTACTTTTGTTTATTTTTGTTGTGGTTGGCATTGTTCCATTTATTTTTGTTTTAGATTTTGAGGTCTCCTTCGTCAACCTTTATATCCTCTATAATCTTAGATTGAGCCAAGGCTTCTTCAAATGATTCATACTATTGTAGTTGCAATAGTAATGAGATGTATTTGGTGCAACTCTTTGTGAACATTCGGGTGAGATATTTAGTGGGAATAGAGAATGGTAGTTTCACCATTATTTTCCTCCATCTATTCCCATAGTCCATAACTGGTTCATCGTAATATTGCTTTAAGCTCGCCAGATCGAACAAGTTTGTCTTATTCTTAACATCGAAGGAAAATAATTCAAGAAATGCATTCACTAGTTGCTCAAAGCTGATGATGCTATGCTTGGGTATTTGATTGAACCATTGAGTTGTTGCAGCAGATAACATAATGATGAATGTTATTAGCATTAGAGCATCATTTTGCTCAAGTTGGAAGAATACGTTCATGAAATTTGTAATGTGTTCTTGCACGTCTTCCTCTCCTTTGAACTTGTCTAGCCTAGGCATATCAAAGTGCCTAGGGTATGCAGGACTTGATACTAAGGGGCATAAAGGTTGGTTGTGTATTTTTCTAAAATTCAACTTTTGCCCAATCGTGTCTTTCTTCTCAATATATTTGACTTTCTCAATGAGTATTTGGTATACCTTCGAAGAAATAATATCATGTTCTTAAAGGTTTACCTATGGTGGTAAGGGAGGTAATCATGTGTTTACCCGATTTGGGCATCTGTATTCATACCCCATGACCACGTATGGAGTTTCAGGATATGTCTGCTTCTAATATTCCATCCCTATCTATTCCTAATTAAGTTGTTTCTATTTAGGATCCAGGCATTGTTGATGTTATGAGGTATGGTGAGTGCGCTTATCTCTTTGTCTAGTGCACTCTCATGCTGATAATCGATACGTCTTTCATGTTAGTATTCCTCACCCCCTATGTGTAAGTCAGCCTGAGCCAGTATATCTGCTTGCTCTTCATGCTCAGTCCTTTCCTCTCTCAAGTGTTGCTCATGTAGGTGAAAATGCCTTTTCCTTCGCTCTTATTGCTCAAGAGTTTCCAAACACTCTCGCTTAGTATGCAATGCTTCTTCTAACCTATGTATGCGATCAAACATACCTACCACTTAAGGTTCATGCCTCTCTAACTCCATGCAAGGAGTTATAATGGATAGACCTCTCAGAGAGGCTCCTACTATGTTGTTTCCCTTGTCTATCAGGGCAACTTGCTCTATGCACTGTGATATGTATTGTGTACCCCCATGGTTGGAGGTAGTGTATGTGCTACAAGACCACTTTGGAGCTTTCCCTAGTTCATTGGTGTACCTTGTGGTTATACTTCATGAACTTCCTAATATAGAATGTGTGATAGCAATGCTTCTTTAAGTTCGTCTCGAGGGAGTTTGATCTAACTCATCAAGTTGTCTAGTCTTCCACGATCGATCCTGTGGAGTCCCATTAGCACCAATGAGATCAAAATTTATGGGTATCCTTCCATATTTAGGGAGGCTATAAGATGATCTTGGTCTGCGATTAGACACAAGCCTAGTGTCTTACCCCTTAGTGGGCTGATCTGTCCTAAGTGTGTCATGTGAATTTTAGGGCCTTGTAGCCCCTGCATGCCTATGTGATGATGGAGGTCTTGATGCCTCCTTATGTCTATGTGATGATGGAGGCTATGAGGCCTCTACATATCTATGTGATGATAGAGACCTTGAGGTATCTGCATGTCTATGTGATGATGGAGGTCTTAAGGCCTCCGTATGTCTTTGTGATGATGGAGGCCTTGATGCCTCCTCATGTCTATGTGATGAGGGAGGCCTTGTGGTCTCCTCATGTCTATGTGATGAGGGAGGCCTTGAGGCCTTCTCATGTTTTTTTTATGAGGGAAGTCTTGAGGCCTTATCATGTCTATGTAATGAGGGAGACCTTGAGGCATCCTAGTGTCTGTGTGATGAGGGAGGCCTTGAGGCACCCTCATGTCTACTGCAAGAGGAACTAGGATATGGCTCTCTTGCTGGGGTTTCTCGAGGAGTCCCCCCAAGGGTTGAGTTGTCACGTATAAGACTTGCTAAACTTTATCCAGTGACACTATGGTTGGGTGGCTCAACACCATTGTGATTATGAGTGTGCGAAGCATCAGTTTCTACCTTGATGTTGGACCAAGGGTGATTGCTCTACATGTATACCATGATTACTATGAATTATCTTCTTATATCAATTTCAAACCACACAAGCAAAGCAAACAAATATTTATCTCATTTAAGGATTAATGTGTGTTTCCTAAGCTATTTTATGTGTTTTGATGCATTGTTTGTAAAGAAGACCTTGTGTCACGTATTTCACTCTTGTTGGATGGTATTCTTGTGTTCAAATGGATTTCACCTATATACTCATAACTTGACAACCTGGTGATGAAGTCTAGGTCACGTAATCCAACCTATAATGTGTGGTAATGAAGTCCACACACGATCAGAGAGCACATGTCCTGATCCTCACCCAGTTCAACCATAGTTAGTGATATACCTCTTCAAAGAGAGATACATGCAAATCTCCCATGGGTTATGATGGATCTTGGAGCCGATATTGGCTAATAATAATAGGTATGTAGGATTTGAGACAACGGGAGGATATGAAAGCCACCTTGTTGAACTCTACTAGTGGTTGGTCATGACTTCCAACTCACTAGCGTTAAAGTGATACATGGTGTGTGGGGTTATTTTTAGAATAAAGGAAAATTATTCATCAAAGAGCACTCATGATACTTCCCTATATGCCTAAAAAGAACATTTGATTTCAAAAAATGCACATCTAAATATTTCAATGATTTTTAGAGAATACATTTTACTACTTCATGAAATAATGGCCACTAGCTGGGCCGCATGCAAGCAAGGTTAACAAATAATAACCCAAACTACTAGAGACTAGGAAAGACCTTGAAAATAGAGGTTTGTTGTTCCTAGCAATGACTGGAAGAAAGCTAAGAAAACTAGAAAGCTTCAATGCATTTTTCTTTTATCATTTTCTTATGTTTTCTTAAATAAAAATGTTGTTTTACTTGTTTTCTAAAAATAAATTGCAGATAGAGAAAGATAGAAAATCAGAGAGTAGCACCAACCTAAAATCCTTGTTTGATGATGAAAGGGCTACCCTATGCTACATTTTTTTGTTAGTCACTATCAAAAAAAGTGGATGTTGCTGGTCATTGACTGCAACAACGATTTCTATCTGCTGGCCACTGTTGACCAGAGTGGCTAAACCTACATTTAAAAAAGTATGAAAATATCAGCCAAATAGTTGAAACAAAAAACTAGGTGGGGAGTCCCACCATGATCTCTATCTGTGTGACCTCGGGAAGCATGCACCCTTTATACTACTTGCAATATTTTTTAGAAATAAAGGACTATAAAGCAATAGATAACACAAAACTGACAAATAAAGAAATATCTTTTAAATATTCTTGTAAACCTAGTTACATATCGGTCCCTCTGAGGGATACCTAGTTTTATACAATAATATATAAGCAAAATAATGGTGAATATGTCCCATAAAAATGGGATGGTGCACTTTCGCAGGCATCCCGATATCACACACAAACTTGTATGAGAGATTATAGACACCTCCTTCTCCTTATTTTTCCTAGAGGGATCTTATGTGCTGAATGCCTTGAATCGATCATGTAAACCTATAACCTGCATGCATAGAAACAACATAAGACTATTAGTAGCATGGGTGGCCTCTCATGATGAGGCTTTTATTAGCATATTAGATAAACATGATATATGAGCATGATAATATTAAAATGCAGTAAATCGAATGATAAATGCGTGGATAACTCAGGAAATAGCAGTGCAAATACATTAAAGAAATTAGATCTATGCTAAAAATAATTAATAAATCAAAGTAATAATAGATCTAAGCTAGAACTTGGAAAATAATATATGAAAACCCTAGGCTATGCCTACGGGCCACTTTCAATGACAGTGGCCACGAAATGAAACTTTTCTCCTCATGAACTAGGGGTTGTAGCACTATATTCCCCATTTGAATTGATGTCCAAGGGTCACCTCTTTGTGTTCGTACACTGATTTGTGATAAAGCATGTTTGATATGAATGATTGTATGGCTGGAAACTATTGTTAAATTTTGCAGAGCTTCGCTAATCCTCCAAGGGATATTGAATCTCTCTCTAATCTGCTAGAGCTTTGCTGCATAAAATTTTGATATTCATGGATATTTTACTTTGCTTGGGAGAGTCCATATGTAGACCTCCCAGATTCAGATCTAGATCTGGATCTTGGCTTCCTGGAGAAGCCAAAATCCAAATTTACATGCAACTAATCATCCCAAGGGAAAATCATCAGTCACAAATTTATATTGAAGGGGCAGTCAGGAGGAGCTCTAGGAGTTCCACGCTAAAATCCACCCACAAGCAATACAAGTGTAGTCAGATTGCATGATATAGACCTGTATTCATGGTCAAACTGTGTTTTGATGCTATCAGTTGTCTAGAGTAGTGACTATATGTGGCCACTCTCAGCTTCAGTGACCAAGTTTCGCAACCACTTTGCTTGACAGTGGCTAAGCCTGAATGGGCTAGAACTATCCTTTTTGAGTGGTTAATACCACTGCTAGTTCTTGGAAAGGTCCAAGGTCCATATGAATAGTATCCTATACATAACATATTTTAGGTGTCTACACAGGGAAGTTTTGCAACTGTCCAAGTGTTGGCTTTTGATATCCTGCACCAGCAAATTGCATTTATAATGTGCGAACCTGATCGTCCAACCATTAAAATGGGTTTAAAGCAGGTTGGAGTATTACATTGGATGTTTAAAATTGAGCTCCTGATTGCAAGTATTGCTAGTATTGGGTGAGCTTTTGGTTTATGTATGTGTTGGATGGTGGGTGTTGGTTGAAGGTTTGTTGATATGTTTGGTGTGATTGTTGGTGTTGGTGTTGTTGATGTTGAAGGAGTGGTTCTTGATATTGTTGTCGAATGACTTGTTGATGTAGGATTGCTTGTTGGTATTTTTGTTGAGCAACATGTTGATGTTGAGTGGTTTTTTGATGGTGCATGTGTGGAATCTATTACTGTGAGAGATGTTGGTTCTAATTGGGAAACAACTATTGTTGTTGAGGTATTTATGAATGTGGTTATTGGTAGTACTACTACAATGGTGGATGATGGTAGTACTATTGTTGTGGGGAATTTTATTGATGTTGGGGGGGTGTTTTGTGGGGATGGTTGTTGGTAGTACTATGTAGCGATGGCTATTTTTAGTACTATTATTATGGAGGTTACTGGTTTTGTTGTGGGGTGTGTGGTTGCTACTATTGATAGTACTGCTATAGTGGTGGTTGTTGATAATACTATTATTGTGTGGGTTGTTGGTTTTATTGGTATTATTGTGATGGGGGTTGTTGGTTGTAGGTCTTAGCCTATGGCGAGGGTTGGATGGTGGTAGATGAGGTTTGGTAGTATCCTATTAAGGGCAAAGGTTGGCTTAATGGTGGTTGGGAGTAACTACATGAGGCATATTGTGGTTGTGGGGATGCTAGTACCTGAATGGTAGTTGGTCTAGTTGCCTAGGAAGGGGACTATATAAAGAAGTTATCTTGCATAGATGTGGGAGGTGTGAGGTTTGGTCCTTATAGTGGTAACTATGGTTAATGGGATGAGGTGGGCTGCACAGATGTAAGCAATTAAGATGTCACATTAACATGGGCCCAAGAAGGTTGGTTTAGGTCTATAATTATGGACCTAGATCCTACATTGGTATGGGAATTATATCCCCCAAGTGGAAATAATTTTGTAGGTATGCCAAATTGAGGATTTGAGTCAACCAAATGGGTTGCATGGGTATAGACCTATTATTGGGGTGTGGGCAAGACTTACCAGGGTGGAATGGTTAACAGTGGTAAGGATGGATGCGACAAATCTATTGTGGCAAGGGGACCACATTGGAGTGCTAATGTATCCTCTACATCAATGTAGGTGACACGATCCAAGGACCTAGGGGCCCCAGATTAGTGGGCTTAGGCTCTATGGTAAGAACCTGATTGTATGTGATGCCCAAGATTTACAACTCAAGCATGGGGGAAGTGAGCTCCTGGATGTAGTTGGAAAATTTGCCTGGGGATGGTTGCGTGGCTACCTCCTATTGATTTAGAGGAGTGGTATATGGGTGGGAAACCTGATCATATATGTCCATGATGGCTTGGGTTGTAGCTTGATATTGGGTCTGACTTTGAGTCGAGACCGTAAGCTAGGAAATGGGATGAGATGCAGTTGTGATGGCTTGGTGATGATGGTGGTTTTTGGTGAGCCTTTTTTTGTTTTTTTTATTTTTATCTATCTACACAAACAAATAAATCAAACAATGATTTTTTATTTTCGTTGTATTTAGTGATCCATTGTTTGATTTTAGATTCTTGTGAGACTGTTGAAATTGTTTTTGGTTTTTGATATATTTTTTAATTTGTTTTTAAATTTTGGAATGTTTGATTTTTTTTTGGATTTTTTGTGTTTTAATGTAACCTAACCTAAACTACTAATGGTGTGATGTAATACAAACTAATTGGGTGTATCAATACCCGCCTCTTTGATGATAATTATTACAACGATGGCTGTAAATGGTTTCCTAATAGATAGATGCATCTAATGGTAACCTAGGGAAAAAAATACCTCTAAAAGAGGTCATGTTGTCTATTGCCTTACCACCAACCCATCTAGGATTTTGCTTCACCATTGTGTAAGCTTGGGCATGAATGATAACTATGATTTCGTAAATTATTAAGCCTTGGGAATTTGAGGACACCTAACCTTCCTACTTCAAGATGCACCCAAAAGTAGGGGACTTTTTGGTGATGAAATACAAAAAGCCACCCATAGGGGAAACTACGATTTCTAGGGTGCAAGCCAATGGATGGAGATGAAGCCCACTATCACTGGTCTTGATCAACGGTTGGTGATAAAATTTAACTCGTTGATATTTTTAGTGAACTGTGCAGTGTGTGATGTATATTTTTATCTTGCTTAGGTTTGTTTTGTTATTTTGATTCCTAACTATGATGCCTAATGCATGTTAGTCTTCCAATGGCACTGAGAGAGGGGGTGAATTAGTGTAGTTCTTTAAACTTAAATTCATAGATCTTAAAACTGAAATAATGAAACCTTAAAACTAGATAAAGCAAGTATCACAAGAGAACATCACACAACACAAGATTTAACGAGGTTCACCAATTTGGCTACTCCTCAAGAATGACTGCTTGGACTACCATCCAAATCTAGCCTTTGCAAAGCTCCAACTTTACAATCAATTTACCAGCACCCACTGGAATGAGTACCAACCCCTTATTTATTTGCACCAACAGAAAGGAGCACCAACCCCTAATTTACCAACACTTACTAGAAGGAGCACCAACCCCTGATGCCAAGCTGTAACCTGGACTTCAATTTTGAATCTAGAAGTTTAACAAAAAAATACCTTCGCTTTTACAAGACCCTGATCGGTCTATTACTTACCCAATCTCTCTCACTATTTATGGAACAGACACATCTGCTATGATCTACAACCGCACTTCACCTTTTGCACTCTATGTGCCTTCTGCTCTCTCTGCGCAATCACAGCCACACTTGGTCGAACTTCAACCTTTTCGCTCTTTGCTCACTTTGCTCTCTCTGTGCACTCACAGATGCACTTAGGAAAATTTGACATGACTATTTGATCA
The DNA here is from genome assembly GCA_028583015.1 of Wollemia nobilis. Classification (NCBI taxonomy): domain Eukaryota; kingdom Viridiplantae; phylum Streptophyta; class Pinopsida; order Araucariales; family Araucariaceae; genus Wollemia; species Wollemia nobilis. The sequence continues at coordinate 6,018,510 of JAQPPZ010001870.1, forward strand.
CTTTGCACACTTCGCCATCATCTCGCCGCTTCTGTGATTTATGTGCTCTTACGGCCGCATTTCACACTTTTACATGCATTCGACGACATCTGCAACTTCTTCCAAAATTCTCCAAACAACCCTCCTTTTATAACATAATTCTTGTGATGAAAACCCTTATCTTAGTCGGTTGTAAACCCTAATCTTAGTCGGCTTTCATGACACCTGTAAACCCTAATTTTAGTCGGTTGTCATTGGTCTTCGTCGGCTTCAACTCAACCGTAAAAATACATGTCGCGATATCATGACACTTTCACTTTCTCTCTCTTTCTCCTTGCTTTGGCCCTCGAAAATACATGTCGTGATATTGTGACACTTTTTCTTTCTCTCTCTTTCTCTTTGCATCGGACCGCGAAAAAGCTACATGTCACGATATCGCGACACTTTTTCTCCTTGCTCTTTCTCTTTGCATTTACCCACGAAAATACATGTCACGATATCGTGACACTTTCGCCTCCTTGCTTCTTTTCTTGGCTTGTACCCGCAAAAACACATGTCATGATATCGGGACACTTTTGCCTCCGTACTCTTCCTCTTTACCTTTGTCGCGATGTCGCGAAACTTCTGCCTTCTTACTTTCTCTCTCCTCATTTAGTCGCGAAAATGCGACATGTCGCGATATCGCGACACTTTTTCTCCTTTGTTCTTTCTCTTGCCTTCGGGTCATGAAAACGCGACATGTCGCGATATCGTGACACTTTTTCTCTCGGACTCTATTTCTTGCAATATGTCGCAAAATCATGACACTTTTTTTTCCATACAATCTCTCTTGCAATATGTCACGAAATCGTGACACTTTTTCTTTCGGACTCTCTTTCTTGCAATATGTCATGAAATCGCGATACTTTTTCTTCCGTACAATCTCTCTTGCAATATGTCGCGAAATTGTGACACTTTTTCTTTCGGACTCTCTCTCTTGCAATATGTCATGAAATCACGACACTTTTTCTACTTGCATTTTTCTCTTCCAACATGTCACAAAATCATGACACTTTTTCTTTCGTACTATCTCTCTTGCAATATGTCACGAAATCGCGACACTTTTTCTACTTGCCTTTTTCTCTTCCAACATGTCACGAAATTGTGACACTTTTTCTACTTGCCTTTTTCTCTTCCAACATGTCGCGAAATCGTGACACTTTTTCTACTTGCCTTTTTCTCTTCCAACATGTCGCAAAATCGTGACACTTTTTCTACTTGCTTTTTTCTTTCAACATGTCGCGAAATCGTGACAGTTTTTCCTGCTTGTGCTTTCTTTTTGAACATGTCGCAAAATCATGACAGTTTTTCTTGCTTGCGCTTTCTCTTCCAACATGTCATAAAATCATGACAGTTTTTCCTACTTGCGCTTTCTCTTCGAACATGTCGCAAAATCGCGACAGTTTTTCTTGCTTGTGCTTTCTCTTCGAACATGTCACGAAATCACGATAGTTTTTCTTTCTTCTCAACATGTCGTGATATCGCGATAGTTTTTCTTTCTTCTCAACATGTCACGATATCGTGATAGTTTTTCTTTCTTTCTCAACATGTCGCGATATCGGGACAATTTTTCTTTCTTGCTCAACATGTCGCGATATCGTGACAATTTTTCTTTCTTGCTCAACATGTCGCGATATCATGACAATTTTCTTCCTTGTGATTTTCTTTTGATTTTTAGCATATGGGCCACTTCGATCTTTTGGAAAATCACTGTACATACTATGAATAACCTCTAAACTCTTGTCCACTGCATCAACCAATCTATTTGACTGTGTTGACAACAATGACAATACTTTTGCTGCACCTATTTTTAGTGAACTGTGCAGTGTGTGATGTATATTTTTATCTTGCTTAGGTTTTTTTTGTTATTTTTATTCCTAACTATGATGCCTAATGCAGTCTCTTTTAATGTAAGGAAAGAAATATAATATGCTCTTTTTTCCTTTCTTCACACAAATGCACCATACATTACTTCAAAAACCAAATATGATCTAACATTCTATGCAATGCTTACATAATGGAAGTAATTGCTATCTAAAAATAAAATTATTTCAAGCAATCTAACTATGAAAATACACTCAAAATAGAAAGAATGATAGTTCCCTACATGTAGTATTGCACTGTGTCAAAGACCAGAGGCAAAGGTAACTATGCACTGTGATCATCTAGGGTGGGAGGATTTCTATCCAAGATTGCCCAGGTGTAGATGGTTGTTCAATAAAAACCTATCACAATTTTCAAATGTAGCAAAATTTAGAAGACAAAAAAATATTAAAATTAAGCATAAAATGACAGCAACGTGAAAAATTGCATAAATCAAAAGTTCAAAGGACAGGTCCCACCATGATCACCATCTTGTAGAAAATAAAAGTATGCACCATGCAATATAAAATGAAAAGCAATGAATATGATATTAAACTTTGAAATGTTATTGTGCTCACACAGGGGTTTACAATAATATGAGGGAATGATACCCTTATGCAAGTAAAATGATGCTTTAGTACTCTCGTGGCTACAATAAATGTTTGGATGGAGTTTTCGGTGACCATTGCTATGTTGAATGCTGATTGGGGCCGTGTGCGATGCTTCTAGATCAATGCTTGGGCTTGCATCTATAGGATATAGGAAAAAAAGATCTCTAGATGTTGATCGTATGAGGTTGGAAAGTCACAATTGGTGATCATCTATAGGTGGATGGTCACACTGTGTGTATTTTTGCAATCGAGGAATGGTAGATTTATAGGCTTGGATGACTTCCAACTACTGTTTGGTTCTATTTTTGACCTTGTTTGTACCTGTGGGACCTGCACACATGAAAACCTGCAAATAGTTAGTAATATTTATTGGGTCTCCCTAAGTGAGGCTCGACTGCAAATAAGATAAGATTAATGCAAGTATTAACAAAGTGATAAAAATTCATAAGTAATATAGAATATGCTTGCTTTTTACCTTCTATGAATCGATGTTTTTTTTGTCTATGTCGTTGCATTACACGTGGAATGTTACTGCTTTGTGATTGAATCGTACTACGTCAAGAGGATTCTTACGTGGGTTGGGAGCTAATCATCTAGGGTAGGATGACCATGGGTTGAGACCATCTAGAGAAGGATGATCATGATCTACAACATATAAAAGGTATCCAGGAGTGGATTTGGGCCTATGAAAGGATGCAAATGGATTCTACATGGTATGGGGATGGTAGAATGCTAAGATCTCGAGAGTGTAATTGTTGTGGTTGCTCCAAATGTTGCTAGGGCTTCGCTCCAATGTCCATCCTCATGCTCCAAAGGGAGGGTGAGGCTCAATTTATAATTTTCCTAATGGGAAAGGATAAGGAGGTGGCTTGGTCAGTTAAGTGCATGTAACTGAGAGCTATCTCCTTGTAGTGATTTCTTAATTATAGGATTGCACACAGATAAACTTTTCTTGGCTAGTTAACTGGATGTGCATAATTTTATTTGAATTTTATATTTAAATTAAATATATTTTATTTTATTTTTTGATAGATAAGAGGGTTTTGAAAGGACCCTAAAACTTTTACATCATAAAAGTTGAGAAGGTGGCAACACCACCAAGACCAAAAGAGGAACCCAACCTCAAGAATTGAAACAAAAATAAGTCAACCATGCAACAAAGAGGCCACAGATGACTTTGGGAAACAAAACTGGGTGGACAACCCAACTGATGGAGACACAACCAAACAAAAACAAAGAATTAAGCAACAACATCCAATCGATCAAACGTAAATCAAAATAGAATTTACATAAACTAGATAAACTTATGTAAACTAAAAAAAGATAGAGAGCTCTTTGGGTCTTCACTCTCCAGGGTTATCTTGATCTAAGGCTTCCATGGTTGCTTTGGGTTAGAATCATCATTCATGGTTGCAATGATATTCCCTACTTGGAGAAGGGTGGAAGACTCAGAGCTCAGAAGCTCAAGCATGCAGACCTAGAGATTCTTATTATTTAGCTATTTTATAACCTTCGTAGATCGAGTGTGAGTAGAGATTTATTTCATCTTGATTTTCTTCATCGATGCAGGGGTCACCTCGATGCCAGAATCCAAAAAATCCACCTTCATCTTGATCTTCTTAGATGTGCTTCTGTGGGATGAGTGTCAATAGGGGCCTTTTTTCATAGGGAAAGGGGTGTAGGCCAAAGATGCCTCACCTTTGACCTCGACATCTGAATCAATTTCTTTATCATTGCTAGGGGACTCAGTTCTCATTTCTTGGGTGTGGATCACCATGAGAGCTGCTCTATCTACTTCATTCTACAAAGAAAATTGGTATAGGAGTAAAAGGAGCCCTTGGTGTTTATAATGGGTGGATGACCCTTCACAAACATATCAATTGAAATCTCAATGGACTTGTAGAGGTACTCTATATTGTTAATGTCCCTTACTGATCGCATGTGGTTTAGGAAGGCCATATAGAAACTCCTCAAGGGAGCATTGATGTCATCCACTATAAAGTATTCCATAATTGGAACCATAATTTTGTTCTAAGGTGTGGGAAGACCTTTTCGTATAATCCTCTCTTTCTCTCTATAGAGGTGTTTGCCCCTATTGTGGAAGTGAACAAGCTCATAATCCAAAGTATGCTTGTCTCTATGCACATTATCACCATTTATGGGGAGCTCTAAGACTTTAGAAATCATACAAACACTCACTTTGAATTTAAGCCCTTTAATGATAACCCGTACCTTGTCCCAAGAGGCAATGATGTCATCAAAAATAGCAAGATCATTGCCTTGAAATTTTTTAATGAAAGGCATCAACTGGCAAAGAGTCAGCAACTCTTCGACCAGTACATCAATGTGAAGTGCAGTGGGCTCGAGCAGCACCATTGTTAAGCTATCTATATATTTGAGATCCCCATAAACACCGCACTTAGATTAAAATATTTTGACTCCAACGTAAACAGAAGCCAAATTAGGAGGCCAAGGAATAGAGATGACATGGGAATTTATGGCCACCTAGGATAGGAACCCTGCACTCACCCCATTACACATGCCATCGACAAGGGGTGATCGTTGATCTGACTGCATGATTCTAATGCACATAGGAATGATCACCTCAATCTTGCTAATCTTGGAGAAGCCAATGGGAATTGAATGTCGTTCGAAGAAAGGCCATGGACAGAGAGGAGGTCTTCCATAAAAGGATGAGTCCCATCTTGGGAAGTAATTCCTTATGAGAATGATGACTACAGAAAAACATTTCCCATAAACCCACATCACAATGGATGCATTGCACCATGTATAAATATGAAAGTCAATGTGGATACAAATGTAGTTGGACTTACAGTGCTACTTATGGAAATTATTCTCATGAAAAGCTCTAGTGGGGAGAGATCCTGAGTGGAAAAATAGTACCCCAAGGATCCCATCATATTGCGTGAAGCCTTGCCCTTGGAGGATGTGATGCTTGATGAAGTTGAGTGAACAATCCTACAAAAAGGTCAACTTGCCTTGGGGATTTTGATGATAAATTTTTTCTTGGTGGTAGTGATTGGATTGATTACGAGGATTGCTCAACATGGAAGAAAAATTAGTCAAAATTCCTTGTTCACTAAGAAGGCAGTGACGTGTATTACTCGGTGCTTGCCATCTAGCATAACCTACCTGTATAGCCCAGTTAGAGAAGAGTTGTTTTGGTTTCATGACGATTAGTAAAAATACCTCGAGGAAAGTGGTCGAACCACACTCAAAGATTATCCTCGAAGGTTGCTAGATTTTCCATGACATATGTTGCTTTATTTCCTCCCTTATAGGTATGTTGGATGATCATGTTTCTGTAAATTCTTAGCAATATTTTGGAATCCTCAACCATGTTTCACAAATTACGAGTGCTAGGCTCAAAGACGGTTTTGATTCCATTGATGATGTTGATAGAGTTACCTTCAATAATTATGTTGGTGAAGTGAAGGTGGCTAAGGATGGAGAGGCCTTGGTGAGGAGCTCAAGCTTTTGCTATGTGGTTTGATTGGATGCCAATACCCTTAGTAAAGACCGACATGACTTTGCTGAGGTTATCTCTGACAATTCCTCCATAATTGGATCTGCTTGGGTTTCATTTGAAAGCACCATCTAAATTGAGTTTAATCCACCCAAATGGGGGGGATACAATACATCGTCGAGTGGTCAAAGGGAGAAGAGCATCTATGGATCACCTCTCTAGAGAGGTTAAAGTGGGCAAAAAGTGAAGATTCGATGCCACCACCTGGAAGGTCATCAAAGAGGACAAAAGGGGTATTTTGGCCATAGAGCTAAGGATATGTAGGAGGATGGAAGTAGAATCAAGAAGGGACCTATTGAAAATTATTTTATTCCTCTCAAGATAGATGATCCAAAGAAAGTGGGCCTGGTAGAAAGCCCAAAGGGAATGAAGGTGGGGATGATGGAAGGGCTGAGGCCATTGGATGAAGAGATCATATATGGAATTGGATTGAGCCTAGGCCACATGGAAGGATGTGAAGATAGAATACAAGATGAAATAAGAGAAAAAACAAGTAAGGAACAGGTAGGAAATTGAATCCTAATCATTGGAATAAAGGACACAACGATTGGAGAGGACTATACCTCTAAAGATAAGATTGTCAACCATCAACACGCAGATTTGAAAAATAATTCAGGAAAAGAAGGCAACTTTAGAAATCAAATGGAAAATCCAAATAATATTCATAAGAAATCCAAGAGAGCACACCTCATCCTGGATGAAATAACCAGATTTAATAGTAAAATCTTCGTTCTCAGTGGTATTTTAGAAAGGGTAATCAGGGGTGGGGGATATATGAATAATAGTGATTCTGAGGGCCAAAGATAAGGACCTGGATATAGCCACTTTAGTAATATAGAGGTCTTCCATTGGAATAGATTTCCACATCTAGGTCAGACCAACCTCTATGAAGTTAGAAACCATTCTCTCATAGATGCGATCCATAACTTATTTGATGGGGGAGAAGCAAGGGAGAGATGAAAGGGTTTCTAGTTTTAGCCATGGGTCTTCCCAAAAGTGAATTGAATGACCATCATCAAGTCTCAACCTTATGCCTTTCCTAAGAATGTGCCTTATCTTGATCATAGAGTTCCAAAACAAGGAGCCTTCAAGGAAGGGCCTGTTATCAAGGAGGGAGTTCCTCTGAAGGTACTTAATTTGGATGATTTCCACCCATAAGATTTTAGCATTGGAGAGGATTCGCCAGCCTTGTTTTGCAATTAGTGCCAAATTCATTTTACCGATCCTAAAAAAACCTAGTCCTCCTTGATTCTTAGGGGAACATACTCGATTCCAATACAAAAGGTAAATTATGTTCTTATTTTTAGCTCCAAACCATAGAAATATTTTTTGGATTTGTTCAATCTTTTTCTAGATGGAAACAGGATCTTTGAAAATAGACATGAAATAAATAGGAATTCTATGGAGGTAGGCTTGGACTAGAACTACTTTTGTTGCTTGACTGAGGAGGGAGCCCTTCCACCCAACTAGTTTCATGGAGATTATTTCAATGACCATATTCCACATGCTTGTAGGAGGATTACCAGTGAGAAGGGGAAGGCCTAGATAGGTGAAGGGTAAATATGAAATGGAGTAGCCCAAGATTCTTTGCTATATTAAATTACGATGAATATGAGTGTTGAAAAAGAAGACTTTAATTTTTTGAAAATTGACCTTTTGACCCACAACTTAATCGTAAAATTTTAACACTTTTTTAATGACTTTGGATTCAGGAACAAAGGATAAGGTGGCAAGGATGGTATCATCAAAAAACTTCTAGTGGGTGATGGGTTGGGAGGTGGAATAAGATTTTATGCTTGAAATGGTTCCCATAGAGGATGCAACGTTGAGATATCTATCTAGAGATTCAACAAGAATAATGAATAGGATGGGGGAAAAGGATCTCCCTATCGAAGCCCCCTGAATCTTCTGAAATAACCAACTATGGATTTGTTGATGACAACAAAAAACCAGGTCGAAGAAATACATTCATGAATGAAGGAAATCCATATAGCGTGAAACCCAAAGTGTGAGAGAACAATAAAGGGGAAGTCCCAAGAGACTCTATCGAACACTTTGTTCATGTTGAGCTTGAGAAGAAGGTAAGCTCTTTTGCTTTTTGACAGAGTCAATGAGCTCATGGATAGTAATCACACCGTCAGTGATGATGTGACCTTTGACATAACTACCTTGACAAGGATCAATGATAAGGGGAATAATTCCTTTCATTCTGTTAGCCATGACCTTAGTGATGATTTTGTATATGACATTGCAAATATTGATAGGTCTGTAGTTGAATATGGACTTGCACACTTAGGCCTTTGGAATAAGGGCTATAAATATGGATTCAACATGTTTAGGCATGAGCTTGCTTCTATGAAAATCTTGAATTGCAACAGTCAGGTTAAAACCAACAATATCCCAAAACTTTTGAAAAAATTTGGGAGGAAATCCATACAACCTCGAAGCTTTATCAAGTCCCATGGAGAACAATGCCTCCCTAATCTCGTCTTGAGAGAAGACTTAAAGAAGTTTAGTGTTGGACTCCAGGGAGACAAATTGGGGAATATTTTGAATAAGAGTATTCTAGAAGAGATCGAAACAGGGAGGACAGGGTCCCATGACTTCCTCAAAAAAAGAACTCACTTTAGCTCTTATGTCAAGAATGTTTTTTGTGGAAGTGCCATCTATTTTAACTAGCTCTCTAATTCGATTGGAGCTTTTTTGTCTTAGGGTTGAGGTATGAAAGAACTTGGTATTGGAGTCACCCTCTTTCAACCAAAGAACTTTGGATTTCTACCTCCATAAGGTTTCTTCCTTAGAAAGTATGTTGTGGTATTCGATGAGAAGATATTTTTCTTTAGCTCTATATTTTGTGGAAGGATTTCCTGCCTAGTCTCTATCCTCCATGATTTTGAGCTGGTTGATGATGCGATGATTAGACTCAAAAACGTTGCCAAATACTTCCTTGTTCTAGATCTTAATGTTTTCCTTGATGAACCTTAACATTTTATAAATCTTGAAAATATGTGGACCAAAAAAGTTTTTTTTCCACCATTCAAAAATTTTAGTTTTCAGCTCTAGGTGCTTGAACCACATAGTTTCAATCCAAAAAGGAGTTTTAAATGAAGAGGCTAGCCTTAGACCTTCAAACACGAGGGGGTTGTGGTCAGAGCCTATCCTGGATCTAGAATGAAGAGTGGTGTCACTGAACAAATGAAAGGCTTATCTAGATAGGACGAATCTATCCAACCTGATTTGAATGAGTTGGTTGCCAATACTTCAGTTTGACCATGTGAATATGGAACCTCTGAGTTGAATTTTGATGAGCTCGTTAAGGTGGATGAAGTTGGAAAAATATTTGCAACAGTTGAGGGTTTTAGGATTGCCTCCTTTTTTATCTGAAGGATACAATGGGGTATTGAAATCACTTGTAAGCATCCAAGCCTCATTCTGAAAGATCATCCTCATTTGATTGAGAGTGTTCCCAAGAGATAGCCTTCCTTGGGGGGTATTGGGGGCATAAATGTTAGCCATGACCTAGCTAGATTTGGACTCCTTGTAGTAAAAATAAATGTTGGTGATTATGTCAGAAGAAGATAGGAGTTTGCCTTCAATTTTGGAGGGATCCTAGAGGCAGAGAAGTCCTCCCGAGGCACCACAAGCATGACTGACAATAAATTCACAGTCCCTCCAAATAAATTTGAATATTTTTAAGGAGCTAGATTCATCTAGCTTGGTTTCCTAAAGAAGAAAAATGTTGGGTTTGAGACTGACTCTCATTGAAGACACTAATCTCTGTTTGGATGGGCCGTTAAGACCACAGATATTCCAGGAGATGATCTTAAATAAGCATATTTAGATTTAATTTGATTTTATATTTAAATTAAATATATTTATTTAATTTAAATATGTATTTTTAAGTGAAAGTGCATTATGTGCATATCTATTGATTGTGTGCATATTATGCATGTTTAGTTAACTAACTTAGTTAACTAAGTGCATGATTATCCTTCTTTGTGGCTTAGAGGTGGAACTGCCAGTATCTTAAGTTCACTTTTGGATGAGGATATTTTCTATGCACGTGACCAGTTCGAATAATTGGAGGTGGAATTACCAGTTCCAGGGATGATGTGGATGGGTACATGTGAGGGTCAATGCATCCATGGGGAGGGGTAAATAATTGTGCAACCTAAGCACTAATTAATTAATTATCTAATAAATCAATAATTAGGTGATGAATGTTTAATATTAATTAATTTTAGATAATATTAAGTGTATTAATTAATCATGATTAATGAATTAATATTTAATGTGCTAGTTTTAGGTGTCTACACTTTCATAGTTTTTAAAACTTCTTTTGTCATTTTAGTTTCCAAGATACAAAGAATATCGAACTTATTAGTTAAACATAGGTACCTAATACACCTCTAATTTGAGGGGGCATTGTCACCCATTATATTCCATGAGATTATAATCATGGCTCATTAGGGGTTTTTGGCCCCGCTTGCATATTACCAATATTATTTTGTTGTTTGGTAAAGATAAGTTCAACCAACTTAGTTTGTGTTCCTTTCTCTATGTTTGTTCTTGCTTCCCCGGACCTTGCTTGATAATTTGAGGGTTTTCCTCTTTTTGCCTTACCTATATCAGACATAGGTCTTATTATTTTATTCCTCAATATTATTTCACAATTTTATTTTTCATCATATCTATCCTCTCCTGGCTCTATTATAGAAGCTTTTGACCTATCTTGCTCATTTTATGGTATTTTCTTATTAATGGTAGAGAAATTAACTTCTAAAATTGTATTTTCTTTACCAATTGTTTTCTCTTGAATGGTGCATGGTACTTCAAGAGATTCTTCAAAATTTGATGAGACACATTCCTTAGGTTCATCAAGATTTTTCTTCCTTAAATCAGGATCATACTGAATAGACAGTTCCTTGTTAATATGTTGAAACTTTTGTATTGCATCCTCTAAGTTTTGATCTACTTTTATTCATAGGCTAAAGCCTCAAAAGAGTTGGTATTTATTCCAATGTCCTTCCTTATTGGTATCCACTATTTATTTTCTTTTATTTTTCTAGATTTATTTTTTGGAAGTTGAAAACCATCTTCATCAATAACCATATGTAAGTTTGTCTTACGGTTTTCAACATATGGTTCTATCGGGCTCTTCTTAGGGCATGATCTCTCAATATGCCCCACCTCATTACATATTCTACATCTAAAAGATATGTTTTCATAATCTATAGTTTGGATCCACATATTATCCCCATACTTAAGAATGATTGATTTTGGTAAAGCTTTACCTAAATCAATAATGACCAATATTCGAGCATAAATAACCAATAATCCATCTTTCATTGTATATGAAATCTCAAGGAATTATCCTAGAGTGTTGCCTATTTCCTTGAAGGTATCTATTTCCTAAAATTCAATGGGCAACCCAAACATCCTAACCCAAATTAGTATCAGGGATAGATTTATATTTTTAGGTGAAAAACCTTTATATGAGTGGGTAAGGAAGAGTCCTACTCTTCCCATAAACCAAGGACCCTCATTTAAGATTTTTTCTCTTTCTTCCCTAAAAAAAAAATGGCTAGGAAGAAACCTTTGGGAAGAAATGATAGAACCACTCCTAGAGACTTCCAACTCTTATCAGTCCATTTTCTCAAGGCCGAAGCCCCTGTCCAAAACCCATTTAATTTACCAAAAACTACCCTATATTGGAGCAACAAGAATATCTCTTAGGTGTGCTCAGTGACATCTACCACTAGAGATGATTATAAGAATTTAACTATAAATTGATCCATGGAAAGAAAAATAAAACTCAAAATCTATTGAAATTTATCTAAATGTTCTATAGCAAATATAATATTTGATAAAAAATTTATAAAATCTCCATGCACAAAATTCTAAGATAAAGAAAGAGAAAAAATACTTAGCTGAAAATTTCTTTGTCCATATAAAATGTCTTTGGTGAGCAAAAAATGGTGTTCCTAAAAACAATTATTTTCCTTCCATTTAATTTTATCAATTCGAGAGTTTGTAAACTTGTTGAGTATCTATGCACAATATATTCCTGTAGTAATTGGGATATGAGTCCTATAAATCACTTGGTTTGGTGGGGGTGTGTTGTTCGTGTAGTTTCAGATTTTACCAAACCATTCAAATTAAAATGCAAAAAATAAAATACTTAAAAAGAAACTGCAGGAAGTAAATTGCTGAAATTAAATTACTATTATCAAACACATGACTAAAAGGAAAATTACTGAAATCAAACACACAACTTGAAAGGAAATTGCAGAAAAGAAACACACTGTTAAAATAAATAATGCAGGAAATAAACTCACACAACAAAAAATAAAGAAAGCAAGAAATAAACAGGGGAGGATTACTGCCTGGAGTGGGTCCAAGCTCCCATAGATGTCCGCCTAGCTTGCTAATGAACACTCACTCTGAATACATGCAAATGAGAACACTCTAAATTTATTAATAATTATGCAGTACAAAATAACACACTTTGCAATTTAAAAATTGGAATTTAGACTGAGGATTGTTTGCTTTAGAAATGACCTACATTTTATATAAAACGCAACCATCCCCTATCACAAAAATAGTTGTTCTATTTTGATCATGTGACTATGGTCAGTGTGCACAATTGCAATCGACATCTAATAAAAGAGCAACCATGTCTAATTTTAAATCGTGAAAGATAAACATAGTGCTCCCTAAGTTTATAACAATTTATTTCTATTATTCACACGGTCTTTCGATCAACCGATCAATGCATAGAATGAAGATGTTTTATTCCCACTAGATATAGGCGCCTATAGACCTATCGTCAGGATATAGGCACCTTTTGACCTATCATTGAAATATAGGCACTAAATATCGATGCCTTCTTCCTTGCTCAAGATTAGTCACTTTTCTTATCGTAAGGAGACAGACGCTTGTTATTTCATTGAAAGACAAGTATTTTTTGGCCTGTTGTTGGGATACAGGTGCTTTTTATGTCAACAAAAGATAGGTGCTTTCCCTTTCACCAAAATATAGGCACATTTCAACCTATTATTAGGATACAGGCATCATACATTTGCAAAATTAGGTGCTTACTTCTAGATCTGCCATCTCCTTTGGGACATACATCATTCCTTAAACACATTCAATTATTGTACAGTACCAGGTCCATGTGGAACCTCGAATAAAAAGTGTGCAAAAGTAACAAAAATCTGCAATACTAAAAATACCAATCAAGCATAATACGTTAATTTCTATTAAATATATGTAATAATTACATAAAAATATATTTCTAATGTTAATAATGTCACACAATACCCCATTAAAACATGCACAAAAATGAGCATTTCTAGTGCTCATCATCCCCCCATGCCTAAGGATTGCCATACCCTCATGGCACCTGCTATCTTTAATTTCTTATTTTAGCAACAAACTTCCAATACATCTTGTTCTAGTGTCTCATTTCTTGAGTCATGCCCTTGTGTTTTTCTTTATCTCATTTGCATTGGCCATGTTTCTTGGGTTGGCTAGGACCTACCTCTATTTCTAATTGCTGCTTCTACTAACCACTCTTATTTGTGTCCTCCATTCTCAACCTTGTGAATGTAACGACATCTTATTCAAGGGCTGGTTCAACTTGCTACCATAGGAAATGATGTGTAGGTAGTCATACTACTATTTCAATTGCTAGCCTCTTCCATGGTTGAAATCATGGTCAACTACTTGAACTTTCGATAGACATGCCACCTCTGGATCAAGCGTTTCACTATCTATATTGTTCTGTTCATTGTCAAACCACAAAGGTTGAGGTGCTTTGACTAGTGATGAAATCATGGGCTTCTTGCAAAATATGTTAGCATAGGCTTATATTATTACATTATTCCTAAGTGCTCCTAGGTGGTTGGATTAAATAGTTGGGAAATGAACCACAAGTTTATTATCTAGCATGTGTATTATATATTGTGAATTATCAATGCCAAATCTACTACTCGTAATTTGCTTATATGGTATTAGAGCGTTGCGATGCTGGGCACATTTTTTGAGGTATGAATCTCTGACAAAAACCTACAACTTTGTCGGTGAGATCTGCATGGAAAATTATGGCATGATAGTCAGGACTCACCATGTCTTTTGAGTTAGTATTTTGGGTGAATCTGGGAATGTGATAGTCGACACGTCTTTTGAGGTGGTAGTCTGGGTGAATCTGGGTGCAGGTGAACTGATAATAGAATTAAGTTACAAATCCTAAAGTGGGACCCCTGGATGAGTGTAGAAAGACAAGGCATAAATCTCAAGGAGAAAGACCCCTTGTTTAACCATGAATCCCAAGGTAGACACGTGGTAGGACTCACTGACATGGTATCCTTTATTTGACTACTAATGTGGCACTATTGACTGGTGCAGACTACTGACATGGAAAAAGGCATGCACCTCAAGGTAGACACATGTAGTTGGTGATGTGGTAACTAGTGATGTGGCATCTAACATGGCATTATTGGTGAAGATGCTGACATTGCTGATTGATGTGTGATGTGGTGAGAGGTTGATGTGGCATGCATGGTTGATGTGGAAATCGGTGATGTGGTAGTTTGGTGTACTGACATGGCATGCAAAATCATGTTTCTTTTTCATGTGGCAATGATCCATCATTGTTTGCATGAGCATAGACTACCCTAAGGTAGTCAATGAAATAGGAGAGCATTCTCCTATTTAAAGCCTCCAAACATAGTAACAGGCTCCATGTAGGATAATTATCCCAATTTTTTTCTAGCTTTCCATCGAAGAAGGAAACAAAATAAAGGTCCTTTCCCTTTGTTCTTATCTGAAGCATTAGTTGAACTGGTTGGTTAGGAAGTTTCAAGGTGTTGGGTGGTAGGGTATCAAGGGTTCAAACCTCATGGACCTCAAAATAATTTTTTTTCTACTGCACACCGAAGGAGGGCACAAATAGAAGGTTTTGGCCTTCTATTTTCATCGATCGTGCTAGCCCAACTAGCTAGTTAGACCAGTGCCAATATTTTATCCAACGATAGGTCGAGGGATCAAATCCTGCCCGTGCCAAACAAAATTTTTGCATAAAGCAAGAATTTTTCGTGCCAAAGAAACAATTTTTTGCCAAAGCAATTTTTTTCTAAAGGAAGCAGATTTTTTTGCTCAAAGAGGTTTTTTTCTCAAGAAAGAGGAATTTTTTTGCACAAGGAGGAAGAGATATCTAATCAAGGAAAATATTATTTTTCTAAACGAGACACAAAAAAGGTATTTTTTTTAATACCTTGCATCATTTTATTTTTGCAAGTCAATCCTAGGAGCATCAATTTTTTTTTGCAAATTACAAATAGTGCAAATTTTTTTTCCATAAGGAGGGATACAAAACAAGAATTGCACATTGTTTCTTTGCAAACTGAAAGAGTTCTTCAAATTCCATCAACGCCTTGTTTATTTTGCAAACAAAATGGGAGACAAAACAATAATCTTCTTTTGCAAAATTCTAACATAAGGGGGGAAATTGTTGAATTATGAATATCAGATTTTTATATTTTCAAAACAAAACTTTTGCAAAAATCATTGTAAAAAGGCACATTTTCGATTGCATTTGAAACATTTCAAATTGGTATTGTAAAATAGGTGCATTTTTGATGGAATCCGACACCTATATTTAAAATTTGTGGGCACTTGTGATTGTATATTGCATTTAATTTCCTATTTTTTGGACTTACATCATAAGTTAATATTCAAAAGCAAAGAAAGACCCCTAATTCTAAACCTATTTATGCAATTTATTGCATAGCAGCTTTCGATATATATGGTACCTCTGGTCCACACTTATAGGTGAAGCTATCATGCTTGGACTACTATATCTAATGCCTAATATAGATGCAACAACGATGACTGAGCTATTGTTCTCTATAAATAATAGGGGAGAAATAAGGAAAGCCAATTGTATTTTGATATTCACTCCATCATATACCCTAATTCATTCTTATTGCTTGGCTTAATCTCCTCCAACTCATCATCCTTTTTCGAAAGGATTTTGAGGTAGGTACCATCAATTTGAGTGAATTCCCTTTCATGTACTCTTTGTAAGTATAAATAAAGGGGGACAATTTTGGAGAGATAAGGAACCTTCATACTGGTCATTGCTAAAGCATAGCTATCAATATTCATAGTAGCAATTTTTTGCACTGAAGGGGGGAAGATTATTTTCTCCATCAAAGAAAACTTTGCAAAAAGGGGGGAAGACTTGTAAGGGTGCAGTTTTGACAAGACACCATAGTAAAACTTCTTACAAAATTCCATCAAAGAATATTTTGCAAAAATGGGGGAGACTTGTAAGGGTGCATTTTTGGCAGAAATCGACACCTTAGTCAAACTTATTGCAAAATTCTATTGTAAAAGGTACATTTTTGGTAGATATCGACACCTTAAATGGGAAAATCCAAGAAAAATAATACCCCAAAACCAATTGATGATGTTGCTACATCAGTTAAAGATCCTTACTTTCTAGCAGGATGGGAAGGAATGGATTTTTTTGAGGATGGAAAATATCTTACACTACATAGTGGTGTAAAATCTATTCTCAGAGATTCTAAAGTTTTTGAAGACCTTCAAATAAATGGTGCTCAAATACCTATAGGCATTGTAAGGGTAGTCTACATGATATTGATTTCACTTGACATGGATCAACATCAAAATAAATGGAATATCAGTGAGGAATCAGAGGTCATGCTCCTAATGGAATATGCTTGTTGTGACATAAGTGGCATTCAACCCATGATGGTGAATGCTTGTTGTAGCACAAGTGACCTAAATACCATTGTGGCCAATGCTTGTTCCTACCTATAAGTGTAGATATCAGTTGTAGAATAGGTGATATCATCACAAGAGCATATTTTTCTTGCGACACCAGTGAATTAAATTCGAAAATCCTAAAAACGAGCTCCATAATCTCATCAATAGTAACAAATTCCATATTGTTAAAAGCGTTGATGAAGATGAAGAACTTGGATGTTTTGAAAAACACACCAAAGGCATTGGATCTAAACTAATGAAGAAAATAGGATTCAATGGTGAAATAGTAGGTAAACATGGACAAGGCATTAAAACTCCTATAATGCTAAATATCAAGCCAAAGAATGAATGCCTTGGCTATTATGGACAAGAAAGTACCAATAAAACCATGTTTGAAAAACCTAAATCTCCTTCAACTCCTACAAAGCATTGTTGCAGTCATTATGGAAGAACATGACATGTAGCAACTAAGTGTTGGAAACTACATCCTTGTGATTCATGTGGATGTACAAATCACTCCTCTTCAAATTGTTGGTACAAAGTGAAAATGACCAACAAGGTTCATATTTATTGTGGATGGAAAGGTCTCACACATTGGACCAAAATGAAACAAATATTGTTCGGCTTCTACAAAAAAGATAAAATATATGGTAGACCCAGAGGCAGATCCAGTGGTAGATCACGCTATGTTTTCTTCCTTTTTTGTGGTGGTCACTTAGCCTTAGCCTTATACCTTAATTTATTCATTGGTTGTTGGACCCCTACATTTGATGGTGGCATCATGAGACCAAGCACTACTTCCCTCCTTAGAGGTGGTATTTTCTAAAATTTTTGTGGCTCTATCTCTAGTGTTCATTGGTCCATCGGTGCATCCATAAGAGGTTCGATCTCTGGTTGGTCGTTAGACTGGCCAACCATGGTTTGGTCAATCTTTGGCTGACCAACTAATTGGGTAACTATGAAGGCTCAATCGATTTATCTATTGATTGTGACATGTCTTTCTACTCATTCAACCCCTCAACTAGCTAGGAAATATTATTATGCATAGGTGCTTCCCCAGCTGATTGGGTAACATCCATGTGTGTCGTTGATTCCCTAGCTAACTAGGCACTCTTCAAGAGGTCAAATTTAGGCTAACTAGTGACTTGGTAGCCTCCTCTTCACTATCTAATATATCAAAAAAAAGGGGTCCACTCTACAAAACAAATCTTCCCTATTCCTATGAAGCATCCATTACAAGGGCTTTTGATTTGTCCCCTAAATTAGATACTTGGGTGTTTGATGCCCTCCTAGCATACAAATAGTATGCCCTCATGGATTAAACCTTTTTATTTGAGTCAATAGAGAAAATTTCTAGGTTCATAGCCTAGTCTATTTGCACAACAAGGTCAACCATATCCTTCTTTACGATAAACAATTGTTGCAATTGCTACACTGTCTGCTCCAGCTACTACACTTTTTTTGTTAAATACTACTCAGTGTGTTTTATTTCTTGTTGCTCAGTTGTGGTATCCCAACAAAATTCCTAAAATTTGGCTTAAAATACATTAAATTTCTCCTCCCAACTAGAGGCTTGCACTTTGAATTCCCTTAATTGGCCTTGAAGGTCATCCTTAGAAGAGTCACCGTACACCTCAGTAAGGGGATCAGTCAAGGCATTAATGTCCATAGTATCTTCAATAAATACACTCCAGAGCTCTTGCAATTGCTCCATCAGAAGAGGTTCACCCCATTCATCCAAGAAAGTGAAACCCAGTCGATCGATAGTCTCAAAATGAGACATCAAAATAGTATGCTCCTGCTCAATAGTATTGAGGATAGCCTGCCCTTCATTTACAAGGCCCATGCATTGAAAATAGCTCCATAGGGTTACACACGCTTGGGACCAGGCATAATCCATCTCACTAAGAGGGTGAATATTCAGAGATGTATTCAAAAATGCTTGTATCTTCACAGCCATCTCCATATGGGGTGACAACAACTCCTCCACTGAATCAATTTTTTGTTGCCCAAGCTAGATTTGTATCCCTACTTCCCATAAGTACTACAACACTTTGATGGCTTGTGTGACCAACTTGGTAGAATTTTTGGTGGAGCGAAGGCGAATATCTCTTACACTATCGCACAAAAATATTGCAACATGCATGACTTTGGATTCTAGCTATTTCTTGAGTTCTTTGACCTACTACTGAAGATTATGCATTTCAATTCTAGCAGCATCATGCTCCTTCAAGTGCACCTGGACTTGATTGCGCAAGTATTCATTTTTGGTGCCTATCTTTTCTGATGTCGCCCTGCTCTTGGCCAAGGTGCTTTCAAGCTCTAGCACCTTATTTTGCACTTCAAAATATTTCTCTTTATAATGCTCCCCATTCAAATACAATGAACTCATATCAACTTGCATATTACCCATTTTTTCAATGGGATTAATCCGCATCAGATCTTCAGTGATAGCCTCAGAAACATAGTCTTTAGGATGCAATTCACCTTGAGGTTTCTGAACCAGCGGAGTGAATGTTGTCATATGAGCCTCCTTGGCAATTGGATCGAAATCCACATTCTTGATTGGATGTGCCAGTGCCAAAGCCTCCTTTCATCGCATACTCTTCAACCATTGGGAAGAGCTCAGATGTGCCCAATTTAATTTTTCAATGTCTGGATGCTTGCAATCTACCTATATATCTGGTACAATCTATAATTTCAAAAATGGTGTAAATGGAACAAAATTTTTTGGGCGACCAGGCCCAGTGGACACGAATGACACATATTGCAATGAAGGAATGGACACGGGAATGGTGGAAGGAAGAGAAAGGGCGGAGGAAGTGGAAGATGTAGGTGCGGCTATAGTTATACTAATTTTAGATGGAACTTGGGTGCTAATGGTTGTAATAATAGAGGAAGTGACGACTGAGGGAAGGGGATAGAAAAAAGGATTTGCCCCCGATGCATACGAACTAAAAGAAACGGAAGACGAAGGGGCGAGAATGAAAGAAGGAGCAACAACAATTTCAAAAATGGAAGAAGTCAAAGTGGAAGAAGAAACTATAGAAAATGAAATGGAAGGACTACCAAAATGTGGAGAGATAGAAAGTGGAGGGAACAAAAATGTAATAGATGGGACCAAAGAAGAAATCGTTGTGTGCTCGATGAGAGAGAGAGAAGAAGAGGGAAAAGATGACGTACCTTGGGGCGTGGGTGCCACTTGTTCTATAGATGAGGGAGGTTGTACAACTGCCTCATCTTCTTGATTTACCTCTAGTTTGCCAACACTTAGGGTCATCCCCTCATCTAGAATCTCAACATGAGAATCTTCAGAAAGCTGCTCTTCCTCTCCCTACTATGCCATTGGAAATATTTATGCTACAGAAGTAGGAAGTTCAACATTGGGTGAAGGCATTGCTACCGAAATAGAGGTGACTATAGAACTTGGTATGATAAAAATTGTAGTACCCGAAAACATGGGTGTTGTCACAGTGGAAGTAGTAGCTGCGCCAGTGCAAGGCCGTTTAGCTGCTTTAGGAAATGGAGGTGCCATTGGTCATTTCTATTGTTTGAGTGTGGGAACCTCCTCCTGAGGGTGCTTCATCCTTTATGATCACCTTTTGAAGACATATTGTTGTTCTTCTTCTTCTTCTTCTTCACCTTCCTCTTCAACGTCATCCTCAACTGTTGGATTTTCCTCCTCAGGTTCACTCTCGCCACTTTCGGACTGCTAAAAAATTTATGGTAAAATAGTGGCAAAAGCAACTAGCTGATAAGATTTTACAAACTTATCATAAAATTTAGAAAATTGGGTATCAAGATTCATCCCATAAGCATTATACGGCTTCCTCCTATGAATGTGCATCATCCACCAATTCATAATTTTCTCCTCCGTCCAATCAGGATTCGCTTCTTGGACAGTTGTGAACAAACCCGGAGGAGGAATATGCGTTGCATTCTTTTTTGGATTATACTTCGCTTCTTGCTCGTAGTAATCGTGCCATGGAGGAAGGGAGGACATCTTCTCTATATGCCAGTTCATGTCTGGCCCATAAAAATTGTTTCACCACCTCTGAATATCCGGGCATGGGCAACAATGAAAGGACTTCACCTTAATAAACTCCAAAAAAAATTTGAGTGGGTCATAGCGCCAACGCTGTGGTAACTCAATTAAACCCAGGTCTTGAAGCACCATCGTCAATAGGCAATTTTGCCCAACCTGATTCACTTCTATACTCCCAAACTTGAAGGGCATAGTACAAGTTGTCTTCTTTCCTCATCCAGAGCCATATATATCATTGATATAATCCATCTGGTGCACCACTTCCATTGCAAAAATGCGCGTAGTAGAAAAATAAGGCAACAAAAATGGTTTACCTGTATATCCAAAAATTTGAACTACCATGCCCTGAGTAAGCAAAAATATATCACCCTCTTGCTTCGAAACAACTGCATCTCTCAAGTCGCGAGGCACTCGGTCACAACTGCCACAGAGCAATTCAATGGTGAGGCCCAAAAACCAGCTATTAAAGTTGTAGACGGACTCTTTCTTTGTTAACACTTGAGTCCACTTATAAACCGGTAGAGGCTCATTCTTTTCGTCCATCTGTGTAACAACGATAAAAGAAAAATGTCGCTGCATCTGAAAAAAGAAGAACCATACTAGCAATGACGTATACCAGAATGACCTAGATTTCCCTTCCTGTAATCTCTGTAGCTGCGAATTGATTCTTCATGAAATAAATTTGGCCCAATCAAAATAAATCAGATTTTTGCCCTGCCTCATAGCAGCGGGCGAATAAAACTCCACCTTGGAAATGCATTGAGCCATAGCTACCTACCATTTATGCACCGTTTCATCTGAGGGCAACCCAGCAATCTAGGCGAGCATGGAATAGATGTCCTGGCACTTGAATTCTGAAATAAGTTTAGGCAAACTCGGTAGCTGCCCCATCTGTGGATCTTTGACAAGCTGAGTTTCCATGAATTATCTCATTGTAACTGTGGAGACATACCTATCCTCTTGTTCGTCCGTATGGATCTTTTTATTTACTGCATAATTCGGTGTGCCTACCCCACAAGCGAAAGCTTCTCGGACCTCATCCGATGTAATTGTGAATAGAATCTCTTGTCTGGAATTTCGGATGGCCCTAGTAGAGGAGTCATAAAATTGTGCAGTTAACTGAATAAGCTCGGGGCACAGATGTACAGGCGAACAAAGATACCATGAAAGCTATGAATTGTGAGGCATCATGAGCCAACTATTATAGGAAACTCCCTGACTTACTACAGCTTCAACCTCTTCCCTCAACTGGTCAACTCCTTTATGCATGATCAAACAATCACCAATCTCAGCCATATTATCTTCATAAGGATCCAGGCCAACATAATCATTTTGTCGGGCTTTCTTGGCCCTTGAACTTCTTTCTCTTTTCTTAGCGGGCTTCACTTCTGTGACCTCCTGCGCCTCTGTTGATTCTTTGCCACGTCTACCCATTTTTCCAAACAAAAGCAATGACTCTTCTGCAATTCCCTACTCTGAAATCTCAAAAATTCTTCTACACTTCAAAGCACAGGATACAGAGAAGCAAAAGACTTTAAAAAATCAGGGTGAAAAAACAAAATTAGCCTTTTACCTCCCAGGATTTATAGAGTCGCTACCAACTGCTATAGTAATTACAAAATTAAATGCAGGCGCACCTTCAGGGAGAAATATTCTTCGAAAACTGCTCAAATGTCCTTTCCAAGGCGCGAAAATCCTTTTTCTGGTTCGTTGTCTGATCCTCCTAAAAAAATGTGCCCTCTATGCTGCACAATATTATAGAAAAATGTGCCCTGGTGCTAGAAGCTTGTTAGGGAAACCAACCCATCCATTACTCATTCGATCATTAATTCTGACTGCTACCTTGGAAAAATCAATTCGAATGCTTCCCACGTTCGGAAATCATTACTCGAATTTATCGCCCACTACTTTCGATTATTGCCACGTACTCCTTGGGAATATCTTCTTCAACAAAAACCCTCTCATGCGCTTATAAATTCATGGGTGCATGAGTTTTAAAATCTCGTAGCGCGCCTCCTAAAAAATGGCTTTTTTTTCTAAAAAGAAAACAAATTTTTTCTCAAATTTTTTTTCTTTTCTTCTAAAAAAAGAAAAACAAACCTTTTTTTTTTTTTTCTTATCACTCTTTTTTTTTTAGATGACGTCATCCAAGTGCGTTTGCCCTTAAAGATAGGCGAACATGATGTTCGCCTCTTTCAACAGGCGCATGCGAAACTCTATCACTGCTTTACCCATCTTTGAGTTTCTTTTCTCCTCTTTTTTTCTCTTTCGGGCGAATGACGTCTTAACCATCATTTCTTCTTTTTTTTTTAGAACATATTTATGCCTATGCAGAATTGTTTAAAATGCATGAAAATATTTACATATATACAGGATGTTACCTTTGATTCGAAATCTTACGAAACATAAGCCTTCAGATGAAGGCCATTCACTGGGATAGGGAGCTCATACCCTTCCATGTCACAAAGTCGGAATGCATTAGAAGAAGTAACAACAGAAATCCGAAAAGGTCCTTCCCATATTGCGTCAAATTTCTGATGTTTTCTTGGCTTCAATTTTTTCTCGTTCCACTTCAATACCAAATCACCCACCTGGAAGCTTCGATCAATCATTTTTTTCTTGAACCACTTCTTCATCTCAGTAGCATGTTCTATGAAAGTATGGTAGGCACGCTCCCTTTCTTCTTCTAATTGCAACAATTGCGCCAATCTAACCTCCATTAAATCATTTTCTTCGTTATCATCATGAAACATCTGCAATGCTTGGAGCACAGGGAGCTCAATATGCGTAGGAAGGATAGCTTCTTTCCCATACACCAAAGCGTACGGGGAGGTCTTTATTGACTTCTTCACTAAAATGCGGTCAGCCCAAAGTGCCTGATTTAATAACAAATGCCAACTCTTCTTATTGTCGCCCATTGTTCTCTTCAAAATCTGGAGCAGATTCTTGTTAGTTGACTCAGCCAATCCATTCCCCTATGGGTAATAATTGGAAGAGGTCTTTAGGTAAATTTCGTATCTACTAGCGAATTCTATAATTTTGGCTCCAATGAAGGGAGTGCCATTGTCGATGACTAAAGAATCTGGTATGCCAAAATGAGTAATAAGGCTTTCCAAAAAAGAAATAACAGTCGCCTGATCTACCTTTTTGGTAGGTATAGCTTCTGCCCATCTGGTAAAATAGTCTATCGCCATCAAAATATATTTATGTTCGACAGAGGAATGTGGATCTATAACTCCTATAAAATTGAGATCCCACTGCTGAAAGGGCGTTTCCACCTGGATCGGATGCAATGGTGATGCTCCTTTCCTAACTCGACCCACATATCTTTGACAACTATCGCACCGTTGGCTTATCTTATGTGAATCGACGAACAAAGTGGGCCAATAATACCCTGCCCAAATAATTTTTAGGGCCATAGGCCTGCCTGCATAATGCCCTCCTGATAGCCCAAAATGGAATTCTTCCAGAATCTTCTCTTTCTCAAAATATTTTACACATCTAAGAAGTATACCATCAATATTCTTATAATATAGGCCGTTGGGCAACAGTACATACCTGAGCGCTTGTAATCTGAACCTTCGGTGCTGTGAGGAGTTAAGGTGGCTAGGACACCTTCCAAAAACAAAATACTCAATGAGTTGCTTGGTCCATTCCTTGTTGACTGCTGCACTATTCGCACAAATTACATCTTCGTGACTTGTCTCAACAACAACGCTTTTGGCCAACTCCTGACACAGAGCGCGTCCACAAACCAGTTTCATCGGTTTAATTTCTACATCATACTCCTAGATCTTTGAGACCCATCCAACCCTTTTATCACCCAGTTCTCCTTGAATGATGAAGTTCCGAACATCAGGATGAATGACATAAATCATAGTTTTACTCTGAGAAACAAAGTGGCAAAACTTCTTCAAGGCCTTCATCACTGCATAAACTTGTTTCTCTATAAAGTTATACTTTTCCTAATGTGGTGCTATGACCTGGCTTAGAAAAGCGATAGGCTTTTCTTTGCCATCATGTTGCTTTTGCGTTAGTACTGCAGCATAGCTCTCCTGCTCACCCATTGCATAAAGTATAAAGTCTTTGGAGTAATCAGGGTTGATTAACACTGGCGCTTGAGTAATTCTCTCTTTGATTTCTTGAAAATCCTGCTTCCTGGCTTCTGTCCACTTGAATTCCACATTTTTCTTTAGGAGCTCGGTCATGGGCTTGACAACTTGGGCAAAATCAGCAATAAACTTACGCACAAAGTTTATCTATCCAAAGAAGGACTGCAAATATTTCTTATTAGTTGGTAATGACAAACTCATAAGCACTTTCGCTCATGTAGGGTCTATGGCCAATCCTTCCTACGAAATCACATGTCCCAACAACTTCCCTTCCTTGACCACAAAAATTGACTTCTTTGGGTTTATAGAAATCCCAAATTCTTGACATTTCTCAAATATTTTCCTTAGATGGAAAACATGATCTGTTCTACAATGTGAAAACATTGTCATATCATCAAGATAAATCACAATGATTTTATTTAGCAACTCACCAAAGGTGACGTCCATGGCTCTCTGAAAAGTAGCTCCGATATTTGAAAGTCCAAAGGGCATCCGTTGGTAAGCAAATGTGCCCCACTTAGTTGTAAACGTTGTCTTGTATTGATCTTCATCTTTAACCCAAATTTGATTGTACCTAGAAAAGCCATCCAGCAAGGAAAATCTCTGAGCACCAGCCACGACATGAAGAATCTGGTCTATCTACGACAGAGGATAGTGGTCTTTAAGTGACGCCTGATTTAAATTTTGAAAATCGACGCATAGACGTATGTCCCCATTCTTCTTCCTTACAGGAACCAAGTTTGCCACCCAGGTAGAATGCTTAATAGGGTATATGATCTTTGCCTCAAGCATCTTCAGTAACTCTACTTTCATGAGAACCTCAATCTTGGGATTAACAGGGCATTGCTTCTACCAAAAAGGCTTAACTCCTTCTTGTAGCTTGATAGTATGCTGAATCACGCTCTTGTCGTATCCTTTCAAATCTTGATAACTCCATGCTACTATATCTGGGTATTCGGAGCATAGATTTCTAATGCCCTCAATCTCATCTGGTTCACAATCAGTACCAATCTTGATAACTTTTCTTGGCTCCAACTGCAATTCTCTGAATTCCTTAGCATCCACCTTAATCCTATGCTTATCAGCCCTATCGCTTTGATCAAATAAACTTTCTAGCAAAATCAAACCTCGAGGAATGTGATTATTTTTTAATTGAATCATACCTTCCTTTTCTTCTTCCACAAGAATCCTATCTTCTGCGTTGGCAACTTCTTTTAGCAAAAAATTCACTATTTTCTCATCATTATCAAACACCTACCAATAGAGGTTCTTATCAGGAATGGAAGGTCTGTAAATCACCCTTACTGTCTTGGGCTTGCGAACCACTTGCTCAGCAGGAGAATAATTAGCGCCCAAGGAAGCTAAAATGTCAGCATGTCTATTTTTTTCCTGAGGAATTGCCTGAATATTCAAAGCTTTAAATGCTTCCAAAAGATCCCATACTCTATTGTGATAAGCCTTCAAGTAATGTTGCTTTGATACACACTTATTTGTAACTTGATTAACAATAAGCTCCGAATCACCAAAAATCTGTAGTTGTTCGATTCCTAATTTTTTGGCCTTTTTTAGGCCAAGGCATAACGCTTCGTATTCAGCCGCATTATTTGTACAACTCCAGGTCAATCTGTAGGAGTAAGTTTTTTGTATACCTTCAGGGGAAATCAAGACAACACCTGCTCCTGCACCATTCTTACAATGAGCGCCATCAAAGAACAACTTCCATAACTGATGCAAAATAGGTTCTGGGGATTCAAGGATTTGCTCTTGGGACTTCTCTGTCTTTTGAATTGAATAACAACCAATATCTATTTCGATCATAGCATTGAAATCTGTCAGCAGGAACTCATCTTCCAGACCAAGCTCCTGGGGTATTTCTTCAACCAAGTCAACTTCCTCCAATTCTTCGGTCATCATATTCACCGTGCTTGGGACTTGTTCTGCCTCCTCAATTTTTTCAATATGAAAAGGGGAGGGCTTCTCATTATGAATGTGAATTCGCCTACCTTTGAAAGAAAATCTCCAGATGTGAATAATCTAGGGAAAGATAACCTCCTAGCTTCGCTATGAATTCTCTTGAAAGGCACATGCTAAAGTAGGGCTCTAAATCAACAACCACCACTTCCTAGATGATGGTAATCTACGGCATGCTATGGAGCACTATTGGAATATCCTTGATTACTCCAACAGTCTTAACTGGCGTACCATCCAATTGTAAAACTCCTGGGCTGCTTCTTGTATATTCCATTCCCATTACTTCGCATACTACCTTCGGCATGACAGTAGTGGCAGCACCAGAGTCGATCATACAATTATGCATGATCCACCCTTCCATTCTCAAAGATAAGTAAAATGGGGGAGGCCGATTCTTCCCTATCATTGAAGTGGGGAGCGCTTGAGCCAAGACTATTTGTAAATGATCCTTCTTTTGATCTTTGGTAGTCTTCAGAGATTCTTGCAATAAATCAATCTGCCCAGGTAATTGCAATGCATCAAACAAGCTAATCCTTGCCAGAATTTTCTTCATTTCTTCCATGATACTGTAGCCACGAGCAGGTGAGATCTTTTCTTCTAAAGGCCGCTCATATTTGTCTCGGTACTATTGTGTAGCGTCGACTCTTTACCTTTTCGTCAATGAAGGATACTTGAGTCTTTCCTTAGCTTGCTCCTTAGTTTCACTAGGAAATGGAGCAGTAGCGATGCGTTGTGAAGTTGAAGGCTGAACCCGTGCCTTATCTTGCGCTTGATCAGGTAATGAGTTTTTAAATTTTTCAACATCAGGAATATTTGTCGGGGATGCCCGCTTTTCTTCCTACGCTTTTGGAGCCGCAGGTACTTTCAAAGGTTGCAAGTCTACAGGATCAATAGTCACTGGCTTCTTTCCAGACCTAGTAAGGACTAAAACTTGCTCTGGGGATGGCACCATACAATTACACTCCATCTCTCGAATCATGTTAACTTGCCCACCCGAAGAACTTTTTGTTAATGTCTGAACATAGTTCAGATGTACCATACATGTGTCTTCACCATGAGGATCATTACATGTAGAACACCAATATGTCCTTTCGGATCTATTACTCTCATCATTTTCTTGGATCATGGTGTTTTTCTCAGGTCCCTTGTTGATAGATACTTGTTCTCGGGTTATGGGTGGAGTCTGAAACCTTCTTGATCGAAACTCAGCCTCAACCTGCTTCTTCCTCATAGTAGTAAGCTCATTAGATATCATCCTCAAAGTCGCATTATTGGATTTTACTTCTTGTAACAAGGCCATGAGAGGATCTATATTGGGTGATGGAGTTGGCGCTGGCAACGGCAAGGGCGTTGGTGGTGCAGGTAATGGTAAGGGCATTGGGGGTGTTGGCAGTGTTGGAAAAGAAATGGTTGAAGGCTGTGATGTTACTGATGGGATGGGAAATTATGGAAAGCTCATAGCAGATGACTGTGGAACAGGGATAGGAGCTATTTGAGGAGAGCCCAAATTCCATGAAGGAACAGGATACATCGATGGCATAGGCTACAAAAATGCATTAGAGTAAAGATACTGTGGTAGATCAGGGAGGATAGGCATCGTCGCCTTCGGAGGAAGCCTACCTACAGCAATCAAATTTGACTCGACCTTTTGAGCTTGTGTATAGAGATCGAGGAATGTAGTCACATTGGCCTAGCGCACCGCCATACCAATATCGGTACTGAGTGCTCGAAGATAATAAAATGTTGCTTGCTCATGAGTTGGTCGTAAACCATCTGGGACCCTCTACCAACTTTGCGCAAACCGAACGTTGAAATCTACAAGTTCCTCTTGCGGATGTCTTTGGATTGAGGTGAACTGGTGCAACAGAGAATACGGATCAGCTTGTTCATGGAAATTCTTAATCAGCAGCTCTGCCAATTGATCCCATGAGGTAATGGTACCCAACTGCAAAGATCGATACCAATACAACAATTTCCCTCTCAATGATAGGACCAAAAGTTTTATCATCACATCCTCATCAGTTATATCATGAATAGTTGCAAGAGAGGCTACATCTTGGATATGCTCATAGGCAGTTTTCCCAGTACCATCATATGTGGGTAAAGCCTTCAAAGCAGCTTGAGGTATGGGATTTTGTGCCTACAAATTCAGCGCTCTTGAGCTATTCCAAGCCAAAAACTACCTTGGAAGTTGTTGATGTGGTGGAGGATTCTGGGCCATGTGGATGGGAATATGAGGAGTGGGCCTCGAGACGTTAGCGGTTGTACTAGGCGGAGGCTGAGGGAAACTGGTGGCAGTGCTTACAGGACTCACAGGGGCAGAAAACACACCAGCTAACCGGGAAGATGAAACAAGTGGTATGGATGAGATATGCGGAAGTGAAGATGTTCATCGAAAAGTGGCTATTTGAGGATGCTCTCCTAGCCTTTGAATGTCTAGTTCATAAAATCTAATTTGATTATCAGGATTTTTGGCTTTTGATCTTGTATTCATGAGAAAATAGCTTTCGTCGTCCTCACGCTTACGGAGTTCTAGGTAAAAATTGAGTCGCCAGATGTTCTAATCTCAAGCAGGAAGGCGAACACCAAACCTAATGCTACTGGAAGTGGAACCTTAAAAGTCCCACCGGGCATGCCAAAAATTGTTGGTCAAATATCTACCTAATCAATAAACACTACGTTTATGCACCCTAGATACGACCAACATTGAAAGGCCGGAGGAAAGAAATGTCCTCCATGCCAATCTCTAGAGAGGGCTGGTTCCCGAACTAATTCTAAAACTGGTAAAAGACTAAGGATGCAGGAAAGAAATTGGAAATAACGGAAAGAGATGGGAAATATGGCCATAGGCCAAAGTGTAGAATTGGTGTTAGACTAACTAGCAAGAAAAAACCCAAGCACAAATTAGCATTTATGAAAGGAAACAAAACAGAACAAGCTTACAATCTTGCCATAATAACTATCAAAATGTTACTCCAGCATTCGCTTTTTCCTTAGCAACTTTAAATCCAATGACAGAATTTAAATTCAACAACAAATTAGATAGACGAATGGAAATAGAAGCACACTACACAGAAAATAATTATACACAAGACCGCTCACAAATTCAGAAGTCCGAATGCCTTGTATTAATGCAGAGAGCTTGGAGAGATCTCTCGCAAAATGTCTAACCCCCATTTTACAATGAAATTTACCTAGTATTTATAGAGGTTTTTGCCTCTTTCATTTAATACATATGAGGGAAGAATGTCTGAGAATCAAAGACAAAATCAGCAAAATCCTCCTTGAATTCTTGGAAAATACATTCGCCAGGGGAACAAATTCCTGAAAATTTGAACTTCGGACGGAGGTGCGTCTATTAGGAGAAAATATTAAATTCTTCGGATTGCCTCTAATACATTGGAAATCATGAAGGCTCGTTTCCCTTCGCCTTCCTCTTCGTGATCCACAAAATGGAGTAACTGAGAGCGCCCTTCATTTAATGCCAAATTCAACATCTTGACTAAAGTTCCATTCTTTCGATTTATCTTTGCCCCTTCAGATGCGCATGATCTTGATACAAACAGGTTCACCCAATTCAAGGGTGAACGGTACGTTCACCCCTAAAGGAAGGCGAACATGATTTTCTATCGTCGCTAGGTGGTTCGCCCATAGGAGAGGCGAACGGTGTGTTCACCCCTTGACTAGGGCGAACGTAATTTGATTCAGGTGCGTGCACTAAGTGGTTCACCCATAGGAGAGGCGAACGGTGTGTTCGCCCCTCGACTAGGGTGAACGTAATTTGATTTGGATGCACGATCGCTCTTGGCGATGCCAAGGCACGTTCGCCCCTAAAAAGGGTGAACGGCCCATTTGCCCCTAAGGGAGGGTGAACGCGATTTGGTGCCTTTTAATTTTTCTTCATTCTGCTTTCAAACTGATTCGCCCTTAGAAAGGGTGCAAGGGACGTTCGCCCCTAAGGAAGGGCGAACGTCAATGCACAAAATTTTTTGGCGATTTTACTTCAAAATTTTTATGAAACTCATTCTCTCCATTGTTTTGGACTCCGAAGGACATCTCCCCATTAATCATTAAATGCATTAGATTTCAGAAAATTGTTTCAACTTATTACAACTTATCCAAAAATAAAAGAGACAAATATATTATCGCTTTATACAAAATTTCCAATGAATACAAAATGGCCAACAAAATAATAGCCACCTCATCAAAAGGGATATGGAAGATCCTATACACATCCTCTGGCATGATGGTCATCTAACCGGTCAAGAGGTGGAAGGTATTAGTTCAAGGGTCCCAACGATGGGCCAAAGTCGTAAGGTAAGCCTGGTCTGACATAATATGAGGTAGTCTGATAACATACTGGAGCCTGCGAGCCTTAAGCCACCTCCAATCTGTGTCATCCAAAAGATATAGAAGGTCATTCATGAGCCTTAGGTCCTGAGCCCGAGCATTAAGGATATAAGCAAATCAAAAGAAATACAAAATATAACTACAGTGTAATACAGGCTAAAGAGTAGTTCAAAATTAAAAAAAATCAAAAACTATCTCAAAAATCCAATAAAAAGCAAAAAAAGTTGTGCAAAATTGGCTAAGGGTATTAGCTGCTATAGCCTATAGTGGCCAGAATCTAGCTGCTGGAGATAACAGTGTCCAAATCCCAATGGTCAAATTTATAACCGTTGAGGTTCAAACTTAGCCACTCTGAGCGACAACGACCAATTTGTCGTCGCTTTGAGCGACAACGACCGAATGGTAACATGGAAAATCCATGAGCCCTAGGCCATAAATTCAAAAAAAATGAAAAAGAATAAAAATGGGGACCAACCCACCATTTAAAAACTTAAACTAAGCCTAACTATGGATTTCATTCGTTACCAACAGGTTTAGTGAGGTTCATTTGCCAATTACTTAGTGAGGTTCAATTTTACCCAAAAAAGGAAAAGAGGTTAGGGTTTAAAAAATAAAATACCCAAGAAGCTCTGGCTCCTCCAGTAGTTGATGCCTCACCCTATGCATCCATGTCCTCGATGTAGGCAGCTTTAGAAATCATAATTGTTGCTGTCTCACTAGAGCTCTAAAAAGTGAATTGACAACAAATGAAAGTGAAAAGTAAAAACCCTAAAAACATATTTTTTATATTTTCAAATTATGCCTTGGCTGCTGTTGATGTCAGTGGCCTAAAATTCGTGGCTACTCAAGGCAACAGCGACCACAGGAAGAAACTCAAAGGCCATTGGACCTGAAAACGACCTGCTCCACAGATAAAAATAAGAAAAATCCTTCCATGGGGGGATAAAAAAAATAGTAAATAAACACATTTTGATGAATTGAAATCATCTTAATGACCAAAATAACAAAAAAATAACATAAAAACATAATCTCAAGCAGGCCTCGTACCCAGTTACTTGCTCTATCCACTCGACGATTGCAGCGATTCACACTCCATGCATTTTGATGAGATGAGCAGGTTACCATAATGCCACTTGGGGCAAAAGCATTTCATTTTGGAATTACGATGTGCCACCCTTCAATCTTGAAGAAGACCAAGATGGTTGAACTGCTCCACGGGTGCGAAAGGATCATCCTAATTCCCCTATGATACCAAAAACATTAAGCTAAAGTGATACAATACAAACATAAATTGAATCACTCATCCTAACTCCCTAAGAAAGCTATTAATAGCTATACCGCTCCTTGGGATAGGGATAGATGATTATCATAAACAATTGGAATCACACTTGGATGTAGGATTTCCCATTAAAAGCAACAAATTCTAGAAAGGAACCAGATTAGTCATATTGGTCAAGCGACTTGTCGCTTCATTCATTGTCATTTCTTCACCAATCCATTGTGTGAGGAAGTAGTTCAAAACTTCAACATAATAATAATAAAAATCAACAAAATATCACTCGATCATAACAAAATTGTGTTCATCCTACGAATCATTGCATACAACAATCATAAATTTTCCTTATTTGCTAGGAACGTAAGCAGACATGACATCTTCAATTGTAGCTCTCCTATCGGTTGGAATTATTGTAGCAGCTGAAGCTACCTGATTGAGTTTGAGGAATGAGTGCAATTTAACATACCCAAGCCACTGAGATAAGTCCTCTGAATGTTGAGGCAATTATTCAAGGGATACGTGCCATCTTGCATGATTGGGCCATCCAACATTGATCAAACCATTGATCACCATACACCCTACAAATAGATCCATTTATATTTTTTCTTAACGTTGTGTTTTTCACATAGCCCATCGCAAAAAAAGGCATATTTAGACACCTAAATCATGGAATGCTTAAGGGAGCTACTCACATAGACACATTCATAAGATCATATGACATAATATTGGAATTTTCAAGAATTAACAGTGGTTCTCACCACTCATTTGGGGACTTTTCAAGCCATCCAAGCCTAGCCGCTCAAGCCAAGAGTGGCCAGATCCTAGCTGATCAAGCCTAGAGTGGCCAGACCTTAGCCACTGCATTTGACATCAGCTAGGTCTTAGTTGTTGCAGAAGACAATGACTAAACCCTAAAAGCATTTTTATCAACAAACAGGCCTAATCACAGGTGGAAGTGGTAGTTTGCATGCAATAAAGGTGAGTGGGAGTAATTTTGCATTCCTTTTCATGACTAGTTCACATAGGAGACTTGAGTTTGTATTTAGACTTTAGTTAACTAGCCTCCAAACATAAACAAAATACAAAAATCTTCTCATGCTAACTCGCACTATGCATGAGAAATTCATTCCTAGGGCTTGGACATAGACCTAGGGTTTCACACTATAAAAGGTGCAAGCCTAAGAGCACAAAAAGGGGGGATCATATATACATATTTTATCGATCTTGGTCATTGAGGAGAGCTTTTGAGACTTGGAGAGTTCCCTTGGAGATCACGTGTATGACAAAGCCCTGATAGATTGGAGAGCATAGCAACCATTATTTCAACATCGAATACAAGCTTTGATACATATCTTTAGAGCAAAGAGGATGAGATTCACTTTAGCAACCACTGTCTTGGACAGTAGCTCATAGGCTGAGCTTAGGGTTTAGAAATTAGATTCATTATTAGTTTAGCACATCATTAGCATAACATCATTTCATTCGTTCGCATTCATAGCATTAGTCTAATTTGCACTTGCTTTCATTTGTTATTTCCATTTCTAACAATCTCATCCAAGGAGGTATTCTCAGATATCTAAGTGTGTGTTGTTGTTTCATTTCTTATAGGGCCATAGGTTCATCGGGCAGAGTTTGCAACATATGATAGCAAAAAGGGATCCTTATAGGAAATAGACCTGGAGAAGGAGGCATCTGTAAGCCCTCATACATTTTCGTGTGTAAAACTAAGAAGCTTTTTGAAAGCGCACCACATATTCATAGAAGAGGCACTCTTTGCCTATTTGTAACCATATTGTATCAAAATAGGTATCCCTAAGAGGGACTAACATATAACCGGGTTTCAATATGAATAAAGAGATCCATATTTGTTATTTTTGTGTTATATGCTTTTCATTGTCTTCCATTTCATCTTTTGGTTTTTTAATACTTTTCAAGTAGTGTAAAAGAGAGCGGTGTGTGCGTCCCGGGGTTGCTACACTTTGTGTTGGAATTTACTATTTTTCATTGAAAAAGATAGAATTGCAAGTTTTGGTAGAGAAATTTAGTGAAATTTTTAATTTTCAAGCTCTCTTCTTGTGACCGCTCTTGGGTCCAACGGCCTCTATTGTTAGCCACTCTAGGGTACAGCGGCCCCCATTTTTGACTGCTCTGGTGTTTGACGACCTCTGTTGTAGACCGTCTTACACAGAGATGGCCCCTATTTAATTGCTTGTTAGGGTTTGCTTGCATGTTGCCTATCTAAAGGCTAACTTCATTTAGGGTTGCACTTTCAAATTTTCTGAAACTAAAACATTTTTATTTACAAATTTGGAAATTTGAAACATTCTTTCATGCATTAGTGAAAAATCATGGATTGCTTTATGTTGCATTTTCCTTCTTGCATGAAATAAAAGGAACCCACACACACATCACGTCTCAAATTTAACATCAGTGAGTTGGAATTCACACCCAACCGTTGATCAAGACTAACAATGGTGGACTTCATCACCACCTTGTTAGCTTGCATTGTGGATCTTCATACCCCATTTTGGCCAAGGCCAGCTCCAAGAACCATCATAGCCATGGAAAATAGCATGCATTCTTCTTCGAAAGGTGTATCGCTGACCATGGTGAACTGGGTGAGGACTGGTAGGACCTGTGCTCCCTCACCGGATTTGGGCTTCATCTCCAAATTTTGGTGGGTTTCATGACCTGGACTTCATCACCAGGCTTGTGTGTGAGAGTATACAGGTGAAAACCCTTTAACTTGAGTATTACATCAACAATATCAAAAAACTTGAACAAGAGAAAGGTAATAAATCAACGAATCAAAATACACAAGCCAGCTTAGGAAACACAAAGAATTCTTAAAAGAGATAATCATCCTGTATACTTTGTTTGTTTCCTTATTGAATGCCTAATAAAGATAAAATGGTCACAACATGAAGCCATGCCCAGTCCTAGACTGAGGCTACCGACAATGCACATGAAGGCTCATAACACATTTGATACAACCTAGTAGACTTACTTTTACCTGAACGACGTTCTAATAGCCATCATGGAGATAATTCCACACATGGGGGATCTGAGCATCGAGATACCCCCACTAGGAGGACTCCTATGGGACCTCCCCATGACCAAGATGAGGATCTTATTAGACCTCATCCATCACATGTTTCTTCTAGACAAGATCCGCCCATTGAGGGGCCCAGTAGAGGGGTTGCATGCATTCGTGTACCCAACCGATCCACAAATCCCTCTGAACTTAGAGTGGAATACATGCCATTGCTTGGGATAGGTGGGGGAGGTACTCCTCCAGATCACCCTTGGATGAGTCATAAGCTAAATCACCTAGATAGGTATGGCCCTAATGTAGCTCGTAGAGCACCTTCTTCTCGCTCATTCTCATTCTGAGGATGGGTGTGATGAAGATTTAGTTCATCCTACCCATACATGAGGGGAGTGTTCTACATGAACACACCACACACCCACGCCATCCTTACATGAGGACATCACCCCTAGGGTCGAGCATAGAGTAAATGCAGCTTTGATTGATCGAGGTAAGAGGGTAGTCATCCCCACTACATGAACTAAAATAGCCAAAACCCCTCGTATCGAGATGAGAAGTCATAGGCCACATACAATGGATCACATAGATCGGCTACCTCGGTCCAACACTAGTCAGAGAGAGCAATTGCTCCAATCTCAATTGGAGGATTTACATCATGAGTGAGAATGTTTAGATCATGAGCATATAGAACAATAGAGGTTACACCACCAATGGTTGTATGAACATAGACTACATGAGGAAAGAATCCTAGAATAGATATTGCATGAAGAGCAATCACATAGGGTAGCTCAGGAAGAAATACCCATACCTAGTACTTATAAGCAACAACTCAACATGAGGTGCATTGCATAGCACCAAGAGTTGCCCCTAGGCCAACTAACAACTATTCTCTTCATACCTCTATTCATCAGTCTCGGCAAAGATAGTGCCAAGCACCAAACCCATTGAAGTATGAGGCCTATGAAGAGATAAAAGTAGATGACCAAGATCAAACATATCCTGAGTCATCTTGTGAGGATATGGTAGATGATCACAATCTACCACCTCGATCAAACCAAAACAATCCACCACCTCCTCCCAAGAGATCTCTTTGAGAGAATGAGATAATCTCATCTCAGGCATATAAAGTTCTCATAGAGTGAATCCAATCACTTGAGAAGTAGGGAGCGGGTTATCAAAAACCCACATTGCACAAATTGTATAATCAACCCCTTGATCCATCGATTCCTTCTCCTGATTACCCAGAGCACTTTGAAATGCTAAAGTTGGAAAAATTTAGAGGGGATGATGATGCCCAAGAACACATCACAAGTTTCATGAACTTGTGTTTTTAGCTCCAAGACAATGATGCTTTGTTGCTATGAACATTTGTGATAACACTCTCTGGTGTAGCCTTAGAGTGGTATAACCAATTACCTAGACATAGCATATCTAGCTTTGAACAGCTAGCGAATGCCTTCCTTGAATGCTTCTCCTTTGGAGTCAAGAAGAAGGTAAACCTGAATGACTTGTCGAACCTATGATAATTCGATGATGAGCTAGTTATGGACTACGAAAATAGATGGCGGAAGATAATATCAAAACTACCTTTCACCATCCCTATTTTTGAACTAACCCGAATGTTTACCAAGAGTTGCTCTAAGCACATATCACTTCTATTACAATTGTAGCAATATCAAACATTCGAAGAGGCTTTGGCACAAGCCAAAGTCATTGAGGACATTAAGGTCCAGGAGGGAGACATAAAGCTCCATAAGAAAGAGTGGAACAAAAATCCTCGTAACAACAATCACCAAACAAAACTAGCTTTAGTTAATCAGATTGTTCTAAATATTCCCAAAGTGAATAAATCACAATAACAGCCTAATTATCAGATTCAACTCCTTCTAGCATATTACAACAAATAGTACCAATGAAATCAAAGGTAAGACAAACAACATCATCCTCCTCACACATACATGCCACTGCTTGAGTCTTTGGTGTCTCTCTTTAATAGATTATGCGAGGCCAAGGTGATTACCTTACCAAAAATTTGCTTGCTAGATCCAGCCCACCCAAAATTGAAAGGGTATAGAGAGGATCTATATTGTTCTTATCATAGGTAAAATGGACACGACATACAGATGTGCTATGGTTTCAAAAACCTAGTACAAAATATGCTTGATAAGAATCAGTTATAGATAGACAATCCTCTAGCCCCAGATAATCAATATATGGGAATCTTTAAAGATCCCTTGCCCACCCATGAGGTCAAGGGTAATCAAACTGGGTAGGTTAACGAGATACATATGGATCCACCCACACATGGGTTCATTGGTATGATTAACATAGTAACACAAAATCGAAGGTACAACCAAGTTGAGCTACTTGTAGCTCCCATTAGAATACCTTCTATGCCCCAGCAAGGGCCAGTTCAAAACCCATTGCTAGGTCCACCAGCACAACCGATGATTACCATTAGAAATAGGCTTACTCAGAGCCTACAGATGGCCTCATCCAAGCTCTCAATTTATGAGCTTATTGTACAATCACCTAGACATAGAGAAGCACTCATGGATATTCTCAAATCTATCGAGCTTCAGCCCCATGATCCTAATGCATTCACTAACTTTGTGGGGCATGTCCAGAAATGCAAAGAGCCTATGATCACCTTCTATGACCATAAAATCAAACAAGTACCAACTAATGTAGTGGATCCTCCATTACACATAATCACTTGTATCAATCGGATACCTTACAAGTGAGTGTTGATCGATATAGGCTCATCGATTAACATAATAATGATGACTACTTTAGAGCATCTCAGTCTTTTGACATCACACATAGTGGCATCCACTTTTACATTATAAGCATTCAATGATGCATTATGCTCAATGGTTGGCATGATAGTCTTACCTATTCAGGTGGGATTAAAAACCATTTCCATTTTATACCATGTGTTGGAAGGAGTGATGCAATATAACATATTGCTCAGTCATCCTTGGATCCAAGACATGAAATGTGTCCCTTCTATTTTACATCAATGTATTAAATACATTCATGAAGGATAGGTCCATGTCATCCCATCGGATGATGAGCCCTTTAAGTATGTCAATCAGGTTAGTAATCCAGGGAGTTCATTTTACCATCAATGCATCTGGACATCAGACCTAGTTCTCCCATTAAGCATCTAGAGTACAAACCTAAAGTAGTGTATGTTGATCCATCCACCTCAGCACCATCACCATCACCTAAACCAGTAGCTACTTTTGATAAACCTTCATCATCATCTAATCCGAAGATCAAACAGAAGTTGAAAGCACCCATGGTAGATGATCCTGAAGTCATCCCAAATATATCTACGATGGAGATTTCAACTCCCATGGAGGAGGAAGAATTACCTAACCTAATGGATGATGTGCCTCAACCTGCTTCACCTACTTCATCTACTGCATCATCCACACCTCAAGTGACTATCCATTTAGTCAACCCTAAGCTTGCGAAATACTTGGTACAGAATGTAACTTTTACACCAATTATCGAGTCTGCACAAGACATGGGGAGACCTCATGCTCCTCCCTTGCCCATAGGAATGGTGGTACCCCTAGGTATACCACCCAACCAGACAAACTTCATATATGGGGGTTTTGACTCAGCCATAGATCAATCTCAAGTGATCCATCATGATAATGAACCATTTGCTTGCAATATTTACTATATGTCAAACCCTGAATTTGCTCTGAGATACTTTGATCACTACCATTGGCATGGTAGTGGTTTAGGTCTTTATGAATAGGGTATCAGAACACCCTATCTACCATAGTACCAACTACCTACTGATAAGTTTGGTTTAGGGTATTCCATCCGCATGTCGGATGAGTTGTTGGCTAGTTCCCTAGAGTGCCTAAGCCTAGGATTTGGGGTGGACATCGATGAGAATGAATACACTAACCCCAAACCTTATCACTTATGGAGGGATCATCACCCAATCACCATGGTTGCTATAGAACCTCCTATAGTATATCATGAGACCATTCTAGAAGAGGAACTAGAACTAGAGGATACTCCTAAAAATGACTAGGTAGATGAAGATGATGAATATGAGGATGCAACTAAAATTGCATACTTAGGTCCTACCCACCTTCATCATATCAATAATGACACAGGAGACATTGAGCCTGCTAGACCCCCTGTAGACATAGATGACATTTATCATAGGGTATTTCCTCAACTACCTAACTTGAGGTAGCTACTCCTACTTGAGGACCCAATTATCCTATCTACTCCTAGAGTGGACCCAGAGATCCCAATGCCTCCTAATCCACATCTGGAGCATCTAGAGAAACCATCAATAGACAGGTCCTACCCCTATGATCATGGAGATCACCAACTATCCATCAACATGATTTCCATTGATTTAACTACACCACTCCATAATCCTAGTGACCCCTCAAAGCCATTGCACCTCAACCTTGAGGCCATTGACTTTGATCATACTGCATCAACACCATCACCTGAGGAGTTCTTCCCATGTGAAGAAATGTTTCAACCATTTCATTTTTCTCCAGGCCATGTTGAGGATGTCTATAATGCTGAGGTCAAATCTAAAATGATAGATCACCCAAGCCCAATGGATGACATCCACTTGATCCCTACACCTCATCAGCTTGAGGAGGGATCCCACATGTCAATTGAGGAGACTTTTGACATGGATATTGGCACTGATCCTAATCATCCTAAGAAAGTCAAATTTAGAGAAATTCTATCTCCTAAGGAGCGTGCCATCCTCATACCTCTTTTGACAGAGAAGTCTAACATTTTTGCTTGGTCGTACAAAGACATGTCGGGTCTTGATCCGAAGTTGGTTACACATAACCTTTCATTAGACCCCACTATGAAATTGGTCAAGAAAAATCTTAGAAAGATGCACCCAACAATCACCTTAATGGTGAAGGATGAATTATAGAAGTTGTTGGATGTAGAGTTTATTCAGCCCATCGACTATCCAGAATGGGTATCGAACATGGTACCTATAGGTAAACTTGATGGGAGGATCCATATTTGCATGGATTTTAGAGACCTCAATAAGGCAACACCCAAGGATGTATTCTCATTGCTAAACATAGACGCTCTCATAGATGCAATTGTAGGTCATGAGATGTTATCCCTTATGGATGGATTTTTAGGCTATAATCAGATTCGGGTCAAACCCGAAGATCAACATAAGACAACCTTTACCACTCCATGGGGTACATTCTACTATAAAGTTATGTCATTCAGTCTCAAAAATGTTGGTGCCACCTATCAATGGGCCATGACATATATCTTTCATGATTACATGCATAAGATTCTAGAGGATTACATTGATGATTTTCTCACCAAGTCATTATTGCATGAAGAGCATGCAGAAGTTCTACGTAAAGTCTTTGATCACCTGATAGAGCATAATGTCAGGCTGAATCCTAAGAAATGTGTTTTTGATGTCACATCAGGAAAAATCTTAGGATTCATAGTCTCTAAATGAGGGATCAAAGTCGATCCTACAAAGGTCAAAGCAATTCTAGAAATGCTTCCCCCCATGAACATCAAAGAGCTTCGTAGCTTACAAGGCAAAGTAGCATCCATCAAGCGCTTCATAGCATAGTTGTCGGATAAATGTCGACCCATGAATTAACTGCTACACAAGGGGGTCCCATTCAATTGGGATGAAGAATGTCAAAAGGCCTTTGATGAGATCAAATAGTACCTAGAAACATCACCAGTATTAGCTCCACCTCGACCAGGTGTGCCTTTCTTGCTATACATTTCAGCCATAGACTTTGCTCTGGGAACCATGTTAGCCCAGAAGAACAAAGAAAATAGAGAACAGGCTATCTATTACATTAGTCGCACCTTGGTCAGTTATGAGCTGAAGTATGCATACGTTGAAAATATCTACTTAGCAGTGGTGTTTGCTACCAAAAAGTTGTGCCACTACATGCTAAGTCATACCATGTATGTCATATCAAAAGAAAATCCTTTGCGGTACATGATGAGTCACATGTATCATAATACATGAACCATAAAGTGGATCATGCTATTGATAGAATTTGATCTTGAATTCATTAGTCAAAAATCCATTAAAGGTCAAGTCATAGCAGATCAGCTAGTAGAGGCACCTCTTCAGGATGATAAGCCTCTCGTTATAGAACTACCCGATGATGCAATGTTTGCATTATCAGAGTCACCTAAACCCGAAGAACTAGATAACAAAGCAGACATGACTTTGTTCTTTGATGGTTCCAAGTGCGAGCAAGGGGGTGGCATAGGGATCATGTTTTTCACACCACAAGGAGCTCCTATGCCCTTGTATTTTAAACTTGATTTCCCTTGCACCAACAATAACGCTGAATACGAGGCTCTAATCTTGGGTCTCCAAACAACTATCACCATGAAGATTAAAAAGCTTAATATCTTTGGTGACTCCTTGCTCATTGTAAACCAAGTGAAAGGAATTTATCAATGTAGATGTCCCATATTGAAAGCTTACAAAGAGCTTGTGGACACATTTCTAGCCCAACTGGATTGGTATGACATCGAGGCAGTCCCTCGTACATCTAATCGCTTTG
The DNA here is from genome assembly GCA_028583015.1 of Wollemia nobilis. Classification (NCBI taxonomy): domain Eukaryota; kingdom Viridiplantae; phylum Streptophyta; class Pinopsida; order Araucariales; family Araucariaceae; genus Wollemia; species Wollemia nobilis. The sequence goes on from JAQPPZ010001870.1 coordinate 6,060,733, forward strand.
TAGATACAATGGCATCTTTGGGATCCTTAATCCCTCAGAATCCTTTCATCGATTTTACAACCATCCATGTCAAAATGCTCTCACAATCAGTGATGTTGCGTGAGGCTCCAAACAAGAAAGAATCAGTCCACATGATTCAGATAGAACCAAATCATGAGTGGTTCTACAAAGCCCAAGAATTTTTGAAATAGGCATCCTAGGGGTCCTTGATCTCGTAGGGTCCTTCAGAGAATGGCACTACCATTCATCATAAGGTTATTTCCCAATCTACATTTGTGCATAATGAATCACAACGAGAATAGTATGTTCAGTCAGTTGAAGCTCAAGCTTATCAAGATTGGCTCGTCCAATTAAAATATTACCTAAAACTTGGTAGTATCCCTCAGGGATTGTTGCATGTTGTAAAATGAGCATTTAAATAGAAAGTGACTAGGTATGTCTTGCTAGGAGATATTCTATATCGATGGAGCTATGATGGACTCCTCCTTCATTGTCTCGAGCCCCAAGAATCTGCTTGGGCAATATTGCAAGCTCATGATGGTACCTATGGTGGCCATTTTAGTGGTATGGCTATCATCAAGTGCATCCTCAGAATGGGCTATTATTGGCCCATGATGGAGAAGGATTGTTGCTCATATGTCAGGAAGTGCATAAAGTGTCAGCATCATGCTAATCTCTCACACCTACCATCTCAGGCCTTGCAACCGATTCAATCAGCTTGGCATTTTTCTCAGTGGGGATTCGATCTAATTGGGAAGATCTCTCCTCCTTCTTTAGGCCATCACACATTCATTATCATGGCTACTGAGTACTTTACTAAATGGGTGGAAGCAATCCCTTTGACCACTATGATTGGAGCTCGTATTGTGGAGTTCATACTCCATAATATTATATGTCATTTTGGTATTCCATCCAAAATAATATCGGATAATGGAACATCATTCAAGAACAAAGATGTGTGGGCTTTAACATCCAAATATAACATTCAACACAACTTTGCAACACCTTATTATCCATAAGAAAATGGGCAAGTAGAGGCCTCTAATAAAATCGTAGTTGCCATATTGAAGAAAACCATCAAGGAGAATCATAAGGATTGGCACCTTCAATTACCTCTAGCTTTATGGGCTTATCGAACTAGCATTCGGACACCCACTAGGGCAACCCCATTTTTGCTAGTATATGGTGTTGAGGCCATTATACCCTTGGAATTAGAAATTCCATCATTGTGAGTCTCATTGAAAGAGTTCATCGATGATGACACTTCACGACAAGCTCACCTCGATCAATTGACCCTTCTTGATGAACGATGAGTGAATGCTCTTGAGCATCTCCACATTTATCAAGATCATATTAAACGAGCTTATAATACTAAAGTCCATCCAAGAGACTTTAAGGTTGGGGATCTTGTGCTTAAAGAGAACCAACAGAACTCAAACTTGTCACCTCATCTATGAGATAAATTTATGACCAATTGGTTAGGTCCCTTCATCGTAATAGAGAAGATAGGACAAAGTACTTATCACCTAACTTCACTAGAAGGTGTTGAGGAGCCCAAGCCTCTCAAAATTCTTCATTTACGAGTATTTTATACTTAAGTCATAAAACAATAAAAATCACAAAAACAACAAAAAATCATCAAAAATTCCAAACAAATCAAAAAACACAAAAACAATACAAAACATTAAAATACAAAAACATTTACATTATGTTATCATGCATTTTCATTATATGCACTCATTAGTTGCATTGCATTAGGCATATTCATCCATTGCACTTGCATTAGGATAGGTTGTGTTTACATTCTTACGAATGACACCATGTTTGTATGTCAATCATGAATCCACATATCCTTATCATACATATTTTCCTTGTGAGTAATTATGTTTTTCAACACAACTTATGAGTTGCTATAGGGTGTATACTAGGGTTTTTTGGTCATTCAACCATCCCTAGTTATCTTTTCAGATTTTGTAGAAAGCTATCTTGGCTTTTAGAAGGTAAGGTCTAGTTTTTATAGTACCTTGCATATCTCAAAATCCCAACACAATTTTAAACATTAACAATCCTAGTCTGAACAAGGAAGGATGACACTACAAAGTGGTCCTTGTCACCTTAAGTGAAAGGTTTTCCTTGCTCATATTATTATGTGCATGGTCTAGAATTATGAGAATTGACAAAAGGACAAGCTCCCCCTACCTAAACAATCCCTTGCTCTTACACAAAATGAGCAAATTCCCAAAATAATGCAAAATAAATAATGATTTTCATCACTAAGAAAATCCCTTGCTAAAAAAAAAAAAAATAGTGATTTTCATCACTAAGCATGAGCAAGTATCCCAAGCAATCAAAAGAAAAGAAGGGGGTAACGATCTTGAATCCCTAGAATCTTTAGTATTCAAAAGCCATGGGGTGATCTCCATTACAACAATGGGTTGAATGAAACCCGCCTGGAAATGGAGTAGCCTTACGCATGGTGATATGTCTATCACATTAGTGACCTTATTTTGTATAGACCAATGTCAGCTTATGGATGAGCTAGATTTTAGGTGGCTTGTATTGCCTAGTAGTCTAGTCTAACTATGTCCAAACTCAGGATCATGATGACCATAGGGTGATCCTCATTACAGCAATGGGTTGCATGAAACCCACCTGGCAATGAGGTAGTCTTATACCTCATCTAATATATTCACTTTGCACACATAGGGATAATGAATATCTCGGTCTTCTTAATAGACTTATATCTTTCAGGAGTCTTGTGTAGTCATTATACAACTTTTGATCAATCAACTAGGGTGTTTGAGTCTCATGGAAAACCTCAAAAATCCCCTCATAGCAACAAATCATCTCATCAACAATCACAGTTTTCCTTATGAATTTTTTGTTTATTAAGGGGTGTTCATAAAATAGGATAGATACTGGATGGATATCAACAATGATATTTAGATGGCCACTGACTATTTTATGCATACCTTTTAGTTTGCAGAAGCTTATAGGGAAATCCCCTACATCTCACATCATTTCATCTCACATATGCATGAATAAATATTTAATTCTTATGATAAGGATTCACATTTTTATTCATGATTTTTATACATTCTGTGGTGTCTGCCATTAGTTTGTTAAACATAAATTAGATTCATTCATTATGTTTTAAGTGATTAAAGCATACAAGTACATTTGCATTAGACCATCCACATGAAATTAATGCATTACATACACATTACATCCACCATATCATATCACAAGAAATTAAATGCATAAACAATTAAACAAATCTAAACATGCATTTAACATTTAACAATACATCCATATAAGCATACATAGTAGTACATCTATACATCTAGATCACAGAATCTAATCATACATCAATCATCTAACTATTGCATGTCATTAGTACATCACATATATAGAATAACACATCATCATATAAGCATTACATCCATCAATGCATCCATGAACATAAAATCAAAACCATAACACATAATGAGCCATAAAAGGAGATCATATATATATATATATATAAAATGTGTGTGTGTGTGTGTGTGTGTGTGTGTGAATAATAAAGTACATCATGGTACAAAATTACCCGTAGGCTACAACTGTGTAGGTCCTCAAACCTTACACTCAAAATGATAAATACATGATGGTACATCAAGTGGGGCCTGCACCCCCAGAGTCACCTCCACCCTTGACCTCATCCCTACGAGGCTACCTAGAACCACTAGGTGCTAATCTCTCTGATTGTGAAGCTAACCTATGACTGGGCTGCACTGATGACTACCCAGACTCACTCCACCTACTCTATTGGGAGCCCCCTACTATAGACCTCTCTAGAAGACTACCCCCACATAGCCTAACCCGAGTCTCTAGATCAATAATGTATGTTGCATATGCTCTATGCTGATCGTAGTCTCCTCTATGAGGCTCTATAGTCTCTTGATCTCTGTATCTCCACCCGATGCTATTGGCCCCTGTATGGCTAGAGTAGAAGGTGCACCCTGACCTACAGTTGTGACTGCTAGCTGAACCCAAAGAGCATCCCACTCTACTATCCTGGCATCCCTCTCGGTTATCATGGCTATCAGTTGAGTCTAGAGAGTGTCCCTCTACATGATAACCCTATCAATCATTACCTGAGTTGTAGTCACCTAGGCCTTGAGGAGAGCTCTCTCCTTAGCATACCCCCACCATAGCTACTATCTAGTGCTCAGCTGACTCTGAGCAATAGTGAGAGATGTATCCCGCTCTGTCAACTACCTCTATGCAGTTTGTATCTAAGCATGTACAATATGCAAATATGCTTACAAATATGCCACCTCATCACTTGAGGCATCCTCCTCACCCTCCTCCTCAGCCTAGGGCTCATCTATCTATCCTATAGCCTACCCCCACTCACCCTCTATCCTACGATGTACTCATCGCTCATCATCATCTCCACCCTCCTCCACTATCATTGTTGTAGGCCTACCCATAGGACCACTACCCTACCATAGTCGAGTAACCCACCAGGTATTGTACTCCACACTAGTCCTTGGGTCCTCTAAGCCAGTCTTCACTATTACAGGGTCCACCTCCTTTGATAGTGCCTCCACTTGAGGTAACTCAAATTGTGTCTCATCGTTACAATGATGATAGAGGACTGGCTCCTCTGGCACATCCTGGGCAATCCCAAACTATCGAGTCACCCAAGAGTAATGGAAGTACTCTCTTAGTCCCATGGCATCCAATGAGCCATCTCCCATACCTCACTCTAGCCAGATATCATGCTACCTCAGTCCAATCGAGGTAATCTAAGTATGGCCTCCAAAATGACCTGCTTCGATTGAAGTCTCTCTTGGGACTCAATATAGTGCATTAATCGACCTCCATGTGGGTGACTCTAGCCAATCTCCTAATCCCATGGCCACCAAGATGCATATCCTATATCATCATCTCCTAGATCTACTTGAGGCACTAGTAATCCAATGGGTCGATCTACCCTGATGTGCTCCCATCCCTAGATCTAGAGCAACATACTACAGCCCAATCCCATCCATATTTGATGTTGTATCTCATATAGCTCATCATAGAGGTGCACCAAGAGTGTGCTCCCCCATGCCATAATGATAGGATGCTCTAGGTCACACTCTAATAGGTCCTGCAACATGTCCAGGAGGTTCCAAGGGAACCTCACTCCTGATGAGTCTGGCAGTAGTACATTAGAGATAATGTACATAGTGTAGACACAAAATCTAGGCACTTGTCATCCATTCAGGTCTTCCCACAATTTATGACCATTATTCATATATATTTATATATATTTAATTATTAATAATATATATATTTAATATATATATATATATATATTTATTTATTTATATAAGTGAACTAATCCCAACCATCCGATTTCACTTAATCCTATCCATTCATCCATATCAATCCATGCCACACCCCAAATTTAATATCCACCCTTTGATATGCTTTTATCTCAGCCACACAATTAGGGTTTTTGAAACCCTAGAATTCCCTAGGTTTGATTATTAATAGGATCCATTTTAATGGATCAACCTCGGAGTAAGGTCTAAGTTTTCTAAGCAATTGGTGCCCTAGAATTCTGAGTTAAAGTTTACCTATGAGTTTCTTTGAGTATCCAAGTACCCTCACCTTCCATCCTCACTTTACATAGCCTCTGCATCCATCACTACTCCTCCTTGCTCAGCCAGATCTACTTCTGCAAAATTTCCTTTAGCTATCGAATGCCTTCGAGCACTGCCTGCCATTATCGAGCACCTATAGGTGCTTCTCCCCCACCACCAAGCATCTTTGGACATCCTCCATTATTACTGAGTACCCATAGGCATTTCTTGTAGCCGCCAGACACCCTAGGTATTTTACACCAGAGTTCTACAACCCTCCTAACCCTTAGGCGATGCTAGGACATCGCCACATCAATCTATTACAACATATTACATCATATCAGAGAATGATAGATAAGCAAGGTAAACCAAAGTTATTGTTGTTATATTTTATTGTGTTGTTAGCATCTATTCACATTTTATTATTGCATAGCTAGGGTTTAGTCTTGATTTTTGAGGGTCTCACATTGTGGAGCCCTCATTGTTATTACTGACTCATTTTCTATTTTATTATGTGTAGATCTAGTATAATTACACTAGCATTGGATAGCTGCTTAAGCTGGAGTGGTCGGGCATCAAATAATCAGAAGCCCACTCACTTCTGTTGGGAGCAAGAACACGTTATAAAGATACCACCAACGTTGTTTGCTAGGGTTTTAGAGAACCCTAGCTATAGTAAAATTGGTATCAAAGGATTCAAAGATTTTAATTATAACAATGGAGTTTTGAGGCTCCCCCCATTAATAAAAATCATTCATTGTGTAATATTATCTTTTGAGTTCAATATATATCTTGTTATTTGGTGTTGCATTTTTGTCTCTTCATATGGCGATCATGGTGGGACCCATTAAGGGTTTCTTTTTATGATTTATTTTGATAATTTATTTTTATATTTTTAAGCTAAAAAGAGCATCATTAATTATTCTAGGAAAAACATTCATACTAGCTTGCATATTAGGTTTTAGATTAATAATTTACATCCATCCACACTTTTTGTTTGAAGTTTCTAGCTTTTTATTGTATTCAAAAGTTGAAAAATAGTGTATTTTTATTTTAGGTGAACTAAAAATTGCATAATTAGTTTGCATAATAGGGTTAGGGATTCCTATATTGTATGTCTAAGTAGGAACATTATTTAGATGCCAAAAGTATCCCCATACTTGGGTGATTCCATACGGAGGAGTAGACGAACCCCCCAACTGTCTAGAGTGGGTCTTAAGCGGTGTACTCTACATCCTTTGGAAAAATTAGTATTTTGGGTATTGGCTTCTGATTTAGACTATCAAAAGTAGTTATCTTTCTAATATTGTATGTACACAATAACAAATCAAAAATTTTAGAAAGAATCACACACTCCACGCTTCATATTTAATAGTAGTGGTTGGATTTCATCATCAACCATTGCTTGAGATTTGGTGATGGTGGCTTTCATCTCCATCCACCAATATCTGCCCTTAGAAACCTTATGTCACCCTTGAGAATTTTTTTTGGATTTCATCACCAGCAAGAATCTCGTTGCCCTAGATTAGCTATATTTTTTACTTTTCTTTGGTTAATTCATATTAGCACATTGAAACACACAAGATCAAAACCTAAGAAAATGAATTCACATTAAAAGAAGATAATCAATGAATGAGGTAAGCCACACGTGTTAAAAAAAATTAGCATTGATTGTTTATTTTTCTTGTGAAATTTAAATTTTGTGTTTCATTTTATTGTATAATCTGTATGTTGGTTTAATTGCTTATGGTATTAACTAGAAAATAAAATAAAGCATTAAATCAAGATAATTCAATGGAACCTTCATCCACCTTCCCCACCACTTCTATGGTAGAATCCCTAAATGTGACACAGGTAGATTTTTCTGTAGGTCCCTCAAATTCCTTGTCATCCACAACCTTTCATATGGTTGTTCCCCAAATAGAGTCAATTTCACCAACCATTGATCACCATATTACCCACATAGATATGGCACGCGTAGAAGCTCTCATGAAGTCTTCTAACTATGTCTTAGAATCAATAACCAACTCACCTAAATAGGATCCTATTTTACCCAAGTGTACACTAATCCTCTTTTCAAAGCCTTAGTTACACATTACTCTCATATGTCCATTCCCTAACCCTCATGTGCTCCTAGAACTTCATACACATCCACATAAAATAACCCCTTGTATGAAGCACATGTAATTTTTTCTTCGAAAGTTTTAGCCTCACCAATTATCATACCAAGTGTAACTGGTCCCCCAGCCACATCCTCCATATTATCTACCTCCATACCCTCCAGTTATGATAAAGAAATTAATGAGGCATGGGAACATTTGAACAAATTGCTTAGGCAGCATAAAAACACTCAATAACAAGTGCAAGTGAACCCTAAGCCTTTACCAACCTCTACTTAGACTATCCTCATTAACCAGGGTTTGTCATGGACACCACAATATTGTGTGGTTTCTATCCCTATTTATCTACCAAATCATACCAACACCCATCCTATTCCCATTGGCTAACCTAGCCATAACACTCATGCATCAACCCCATTCTAATATTCTCCATATTTTCATCATCAGTCTCCCATCCATCAATTTCCATCAAACTCACCTAGTCATCATCACCAAATTCATCATCATTTGGTCACCCCGCAATATTTTTCCACCTCACCTCAAAATCATCAGGTAATTTGAGGCTTCTATGTTCCTAAAGAAGACCCTCAAACTAAGGCCATGAAAAAATAGATAGATCAATTGTTACAATATACTCTTGGCTTGACAAATTAGAAGCCAAAATTATGTCAATTGATCGACCAACCTATTCATAATTTGATACCATCACTGCCATATCCGACAGATTTCACAATGCCTAAGTTTGATAAATTCAAGGGAACTGAGGATCCCAAAGAGCATGTGAGTATGTTTGTACAAGCATGTTTTAGAATTCAAAATGAAAATGCTCTCATGCTCAGAACATTTCCTCAAACATTAGGAGGAGATGCCATAGAGTGGTATAATCAATTGCCCAATCATAGTATTTATAATTTTGAGCAATTGGTTGACTAATTCTTTGAGCGTTTTATCCTAAATGTTAAAAAGAAGATTACATTGTATGATGTCTATGATTTAAGACAACATGATGACGAGTCTATCTACAATTTTGGAAACCGTTGGAGGGTTGTCATCACCAAGTTGCCATTCACCTTTCCAATGGACAAGCTAATCAAATTATTTACCAAGAGTTGTTTAAAACCTATTTCTTGGATGCTTCAACTACAGGCTTATTGTTCATTTGAAGAAGCTCTAGCACAGGCTAGTGTTATCAAGGAAATAAAAATCCAAGAGGGCATACTTAAGCCTAAGAAAAAGGAATGGCAAAAAAAGGGCCAATATAAAAGCAACTATTCTAGCCAATCAAAATCCACATAGGCTACCCAATCCAGTTAGCCCAATCACATTAATCAAGTGGTCATGATCCAGCCATTAATGGCTCAACAATAATCAGTGCAACAACCACCACAACTAATTACTTATCTGCGGTGCCCTTGGTAACTCAACCTATGCAAAACATAGTGCCAGATATAGAGAAGCATCCCTGATGATAGTCTGTTCAATAGAATCACCAATTGTATGACACAAACAAACTTGCTTTACCCAAAATTAGACCAGATGATCCCACTAAATATGGAAAACATTATCGAGAATATTTATTTTATCCTTACCATAGGCAAAATGGGCATGATACTAATAATTGTCATACATTTAAAGACATAGTGCAAGACCTTATTGACTTGGGGATGATCAAGCTTGACAACCCCCTTTCTCAACAAAACCAAAACCTTGGTATTTTTCAAATACCACTTCCTCATCATGAGGAGGTGTTTCATTTTTTGTTGTATATGCTTTAATACAACATGATGATGAGTCTATCTACGATTTTGTAAACCATTGGAGGGTTGTCATCAAAAAGTTGCCATTCACCTTGCCAATGGACAAGCTAATAAAATTATTTACCAAGAGTTGTTTAAAACCTATTTATTGGATGCTTCAACTACAAACTTATCATTCATTTGAAGAAGCTCTAGTCCTGGCTAGTGTCATCGAGGAAATTAAAATCCAAGAGGGCATACTTAAGCCTAAGAAAAAGGAATGGCAAAAAAAGGACCAATATAAAACCAACTATTCTAGACAATCAAAATCCACTGCAAAAAATTGCTTATCATGCGGTACCCTCGGTAACTCAAGCCATGCAAAACATAGTGTCATATGTAGAAAACCATCCTCTATGATAGTCTGTCTGATAGAATCACCAATTGTATGCCACAAATAAACTTACTTAACCCAAAATTAGACCAGATGATCCCGCTAAATGTGGAAAATATTATTGGAAACATTTATTTTATCCTTACCATGGGCACAATGGGCATGATATTAATAATTTCCATACATTTAAATACATAGTGCAAGACCTTATTGACTTGGGGGCAATCAAGCTTAACAACCCCCTTACTCAACAAAACCAAATCCTTGGTATTTTTCAAACACCACTTCCTCATAATGAGGAGGTGCAACCAAATATAGGAGGGGCTAACACCAAAAATCCTCCTAATCAAGTCAATCATGTCCAAAAATACCAAGGGTTTGTAGGGGCCATCCATGTGGTCACTAGAGGTCAAAGAAATAATCAACAAAATACAAGGCAACAACCTCAAGCAAGTGTGTCACAACCTCCCACATCACCTCCCATTCAAATTTCTCCCAATACTTCATCACCAATCCATATTCCTAGCCAATCAAATCCCCAAATTCCACCCATCAATCATCCACCATGACCATTCATCTCATTATTTAGTCAGTTAACCACAATTCTAAAGATAGCTTCCACCAAATTGTCAATATACAAGTTAATTCAACAATCTCCCCCACATCATGAGGCATTAATGGATATTCTCAAATCCATTGAACTATAATCTCAAGATTCTAATGCCTTAAAAAACTTTGTAAGGAGCATTCAAACATGCACGGAGCCTTCCATCACATTCTATGACTTTGACATTAAGCCAATCTCATCGGATTCAGTAGATCCTTCATTGCATATCATGGCTCTAATTGACAAGAATTCATTTAAAAGAGTTCTAATTGATATCGGTTCCTCCATAAATATCATCACCACATCTTCCCTTCATCATTTGCATATTTCTCCATCTCATATAACCAAGTCATCATTCACCTTAAAAGCATTTAATGATGCTTTGTGTTCCATGGTTGACACTATTGTTTTACCCATTGAAGTAGGGGTCAAAATATTGCACACTATGTTTCACATATTGGAAGGATCCATGGTGTACAATGTACTCCTTGAAAGACATTGGATGAGGGAAATGAGATGTTTTCCTTCAATATTACACCAATGTTTGAAATATGTTCATGAGGGACAAGTACATTGCATACCAGTGGATGTCAAATCATTTAAGTATTGCAATTTTATTTCAAATCCTTATGAGTCCATGCTTCCTTCCACCCACATTTTCCTATCACCATCAGCCAATCCATCTACCACTCTACCAATTTTCTCACCAAAAGTTCCCATTCCTGAGTAGATTCCTAGTCAAGCTTACATACCCCCATCATCTTCACCATTGACTACATGCACATGTGGTCACAGTCAGTCCACATCATCAACATCCTTGCCATTCACTTCATCATCATCATTCATCCAACAACATTTCCAATCCAATCCAATCCATTCACCTCACCTAATGTTTCACAAGTCAAGTTGAAATATTATGAGACATCTTCATCATCACCATCATCCAACCATGGTCCTTCCATGTCATTCCAAGTTGAGTTCCACATCACTAATCTTGGTATTGATGAATATGTGGTCCAAGACATCACCATAACGTCATTCACCATTCCTAATACTAAGGATGTCGGTCATCCACGTGACCCACATTTATCCATAGGATCATTTTATAACATAGGTTCAACTCCAAATAGCATAAATTTTATATATGGGGGGATTGATTCTTCATCAAATCTAGCTCCCCTAGAAGAACCCAAGGAACCAACACTTATCAACATTCCAAATATATCAGGATTTCCATCTTGCTATTTTCACATAGTTAATTGGCAAGGTCATGGCCTAGGATTGCATAAATAGGGAGTGTCTTCAACCTATTGATGTTCCATATCAAGAAGTGCATGACCGTTTAGGTCTAGGTTACCATTCACTTTCCACCACCTCTTCTCTTGAACAATCATTCCAAAGGCTTAATCTAAATTTAGGAGAAGAAGCCCTCCATCCTAACAATTTTTATGATAAAATCCATGAAGAATTTGAGCTTATATCGATAATTTCGAATGAATCTAAAGTAGAATCAAAACCCATAATTCCCCATACTAAACAAGATGATTTTTATCTCAAAATTTTCCCCATCCATGAGCCCATATTTTGCTTGCTTCTTCCATAAGAATAAGACTCCCCTATCGATGAGCCACCACCTCCATTCCATTAATTAATTTCATAAGCTAAACTTGTAACATATATATAACACAAAAACAATGGTCTTCACCACTACCGAAACAAAATCAAAATATATAAAAAATCAAAAACAACAATTTATTTTTAGCATTGCATGTATATATCATCTATTTAAAGGTATTTATTTGTGTTGCTTGTTGTTGTCCAGGTTTACCAAGCTCCCTGCACCGTTTCTTATGTTCCATCCATTCCATCCAAACTTATCCACTTTGACCATAATTCAACATGAATCCTATTGATTTATTCACCCCACTCCATAATCCATATGATCTGGCTAAACCAATTTCAATTGACATAAGCCTTATTTATATGGACCAAATTTCCTCACCTCCATCCTTTTCCAAGTTTGTCTTGTCCAAGGAATTGTTAAGGGCTTCAACCAACTACATTCCTCTATCCCCTCCACCTTCACCTTCACCTTCACCTTCGAATCCCGAGGTTTTCTTAGCAGATATAGATGAGGATAAGCCAGAAGAGTTTGATGACATCTTAGATGACATTCGTCTATTCCTATGCCCCATAAACTTGAGGAAGGTTCACATATGTCCATTTAAGATACCATCGATGTGAACCTTAGTTAAGACAAAGATAATCCCCAAATTTTCGATCTTGGTAAACTTTTATCACCTAAAGAACAAGAGTAATTAATTGCTCTCCTCAAGAGGAAAACGAGAATTTTTGCATGGTCCTACAAGGACATGCCTGGTATTGACCCTAGTCTAGTTGTCCATAATATCACCTTACATCCTAATTTTAAACAAGTTAAACAAAAACTTAGAAGGATGCATCCTACCATTGCCATCTTGGTCAAAGAAGAGCTCCAAAATCTTCTAGATGTGGGTTTCATCGTACCCATTGATTATCCCGAGTGGATCTCAAATATGGTACCCATTCGTAAGCCTAACCAAGTGATACACATTTTCAATAACTTTCAAGATCTTAACAAAGCATGTCCTAAGGATGAATTTCCTCTTCCAAACATTGATACTCTTGTTGAAACTTGCACTGGCCATGAAATTCTTTCACTCATGGATGGTTTTTTAGGATACAACCAAATTTGAATAAATATTTATGACCAACACAAAACAACATTCACTACACCTTGAGGAACTTTTTGTTACAAGGTAATGCCATTTGGCCTTAAAAATACAGGTGCCACTTATCAACGTGCCATGACATACATTTTCCATGACTACATGCATAATATTATCGAAGATTATGTGGATGATCTCTTGGCTAAATCTAAAACTCGACAAGAGCACAATGGTGTATTGGAAATTTTTTTGATCGACTCCTAGAGCATAATGTAAGGTTGAAACCCAAGAAATGTGTCTTTGGTGTTACCTTAGGTAAACTTCTAGAATTCATTCTGTAAAAGAGGTATTGAGGTGGACCCAATCAAGGTCAAGATCATCATGTAGATGCCTCCCCTAACTAACTTAAAGGAATTGCATAGTTTACAAGGAAAGATTCAATCAATCCATCATTTTATTGCAAAATTTTTTGATAAATGTAGGTCATTCAATCACCTACTACAAAATGGGGTGCCATTTTCTTGGACATATGAATGTCAAAAAACCTTTGATGACATTAAGCAATATCTAGCTTCTCCACCAGTTTTAGCTCCTCCTCATCTAGGGGTCCCATTCTATGCATAATGAGATATATATATGTATATATACATGGCTAATACACAAAAACATTGCATTACATTTGCATACATTTCATTCCAAAAATATTGCACTTCATTTTATTTTAAAAATATTACATTTCATTTGCATACATTTCATTCCCAAAATATTGCACTTCATTTGCATACATTTCATTCCAACACACTTCAAATTGTATTTCATGCACTCACATCCACATTTCACATTTCATATTAGGATCATTTATTAAGTTCAATATTTTAATTGGTCCAATAAAATCATGTTGCCTTAATCAGGGGCACCTTCACATCATTATCCACACCATTCCACCAAGCCTTAATTGTCATTTGCAAAGCCATATTTCCATAATTCCTAGGTGTTTTTAGTCACTCAACCACTCCTAGTGTTTTAAGCAACCTCCAAAAATACATGTCAAGTTCCTTTTAGGACCATCACACATATACACTAAGAAAATATTGAGTTTTGGGAATTGACTCCAAAAAATTCTTGAACCAAACACAATTTCATATCTAAACAACATCTTGTGTCAAAGAGGGATAACACCATACTTTGTTTGCACCTCAAAGTGAAAAGGGTCATCCTTGCTAGTCCCATCATGCAACATAGTCCACAATAATAGTGGTTTTCACCACTATCACAATTGCTTCCAAATTCAAAATATAGAGTAGTAAGGATAGGGTGTAATTCTCATCATACTTAGGTTGAGAATCCGATTCCCCAAAGCTCTAACTCTTTTACATCACACACCACTAATCATTGGGTTGTAAGGATCATACTATATTTCTAGTCAGACGGTTAGGTAGTCATCCCAAAAACTTAAGAGATCAAAAATACAAATCATGGACTATGGATTTAGCCTCCACCGGAGCTATAGACGCTTGAATGGTAGTGGAGTACGCTCATGCATGGCAACATATCTCTTTTAAAGAGACCTATGATCACACATAAGGATAAGCTAGCTTCTTGGATTCATCCATAACAAGTTTACCCAATTTACTCAAGATGAGTTAATGAAATCACTTGCACACACATTGGTTCTTGATTGCCTTGAGTCATTACCATGCTCCTAATTTGGTAAATGAATTCACTACACACACATTTGGTCCTAGAGGGATTAGGTAGTTTTAGTGAGTTTGATTGATGCCACTAGTATGTCCGAGTCTCTGCAAAATAGCCAATTTTCCATATCAACATCCATATCTTCTTCCATGGACCATGTCAACATCCATGTCACTTCATGACTCATTCACCCCATATACCACCAATTTTGGTACCCCTGATTAAACAATAATGCTAGAAACATGGCCAAACAAGATCTAAACTATGAATGATAATTAGCACATCTGCATTCCATACCTTGCATTAATCATCCATAACATATCATATGCATTAATCATCCATATACACATGCATTACACAATATAGCATTCTACAAAAGCATTCACACAAACATATAACATAAAAGGTAAAAGCCATGTATATATATGTATAAATATCACATGTACAATGAGTGCCAAAAGGCTACATACAATGGAGCACCAAGGATCATATACAAAAAGTGCATCTAAGCACTAGCTAAGCCCTCCAAGAGGACCCCTGTGACCTAGAAGGAGCCCTAGACCTAGAGCTATGCCTAGAATCACTATGCCTAGCAGCCTCGGATACAGATGAGGTTGGAGGATCAAGAAGTGGAATATGATGCTCCATAAACCTATCCTCCAATGCCTTGATATACCTATGCCAAGACCGTAGGTGTGCTATGTTGACATTATGCCGAAGCTCCCTCTCTAGTAGCTCTTCCTGGAGCCTCATGATCCTCGCATCTCGCTCTACCACCTACTGCTCCAGCCTCACCTAATCCTCCTTGCTCTGATCTAGAGGCCCATTCAAAGTCTCCTCCACATCATCCCCATCTCTTCCATCTCCTCCACTCTTCAGGAGCCTGTCTCACTGTGCCCTTAGTCCTCCTCCTTTGACTACCCATCAAAGGCATTGCTTTCACTTGGGAGCCTCATGGGTCCCCTCATCCTCAATCCCATACCTCTCTCCTCTAGCTACTACTTGATTTGGTACCCATGGTGGTTGCATAGCAAACTATACATCGTACTCTGTGGTAGTCCTCGTATCATCCACATCTATGAGATCTATATCCTTGTCATCCTCATGCACATAATTCTATGGCTATGTGCATCGTAGCCCTGTCTCCTCCTAATGCCTCCTATAGTACACTAGCTCATCTAGAACCCCCTACCTCAAGCCAAACTATTGAAGTACCCATGAGAATTGAAAATACTCAACCTCACTCTGATTTCTCCCAACCACCCACCTAGCCTGCCACACCCATCGTAGATGCTCTCCATCTCTGGTCCACCTGCTACCCCATCATGGCCTCCATATCACTTGGGTGGATGTCAATCCAACCCACAAATCTTGGTACCACTAGCTTGTCTACATAGGTCAACTTGGTTGTACCTCCTCGACCACCACCCATCTCCTAGTGTAGGGCTCCTCCCTACCCAAGCCTACCACTAGTAAGCCCTCCGGTCGAGCCATGTTGAAGTGCTCCCATCCCCAATACTATAGCAACAAGTTACATCCTAACCCCTTCCTCCCTCGCCTCCTCACCTCATAGAGCTCTTGGTACACTTGCACCAATAAGGTAGGAGCCCATGCATACACTTATCGCCTAGTGAGCATATCGCTCACTAACCCTATCAAGTTCCAAGGGAACCTGCACCTAGTGCTGTTTGAGGCCACGATGTTGGCCAACATGAATATGACCAAAGCATGAAGGGCATTCAAATCCTTTTCCACATACATGGATAAGTAGGGAATACCCCCACTCTCCACCCTCACACCCTACTAACCATCACCAAACATCTTCTTCATCTTTGCACCTCGATCGTGTCCAACCTCGATGAGCTCCCCCTCCACTAGAACCTTGAGGATGTGATATACATCCTCCAAGGTCAGGGTCACCTCTCCTATTGGGAGCTGAAATGTACCCCTATCCGGATCCCACCTCTCCACCAATGTAGAGAGGTACCCCTCATCCACCCTCACCATGTCAACCTAGGCTACCTCTGCTAGCCCCATAGCCTCCAAAAACTCCCACTCCTCCTTCGATACCGCCTTCCTCATCCTAAGAATGTAAGGCAAGAACCAGTGTTGAGCCTCCAAAATCCTAAGTTGCAGCACAACACAAAATACTTGTCATTTACACATGTTAAAAAAAAAGAAAAAAAATTACAAAAATACAAAAATTTTGCACAATACATAGAATAAGGAATTACCTCAACCGCTCACACTCTAGCTCTAGTTATGGCCCCCACCTCTACTCCTTCCACCACCATAGCTTCCATGCCCAATTCACTTCACCTCACTTCACTCCACTCTCCTAAACGTAGCTTCTCAAACTCACAAATGCACAAATGAGCTTCATTTCTCATCCTGCCAACTATTTATAGCTGCTTCAGGCGCCTTGAGATGCCCATGGGCATTTCCTGGTGCACTAAAGTGCACCAGGGTATTTGCGAAACACCCAAATATCGATGGGCATTTCTACATGCCAAAAGCACCAACGGGCATTTGGCATCAATTTTAACAAAAAGATAATTTTTACAAAATAGTGGCTTATCCCCACCAAATCACTCCATATTGCATCCACACATATGTTTCATCATATTAATAGGTTTTGTGAAGGTTCCAATTGATTTGGATGCATAAATTTCATTTGTGACCACAAATCGTAAATTCACTTAACAAGTTACAAAAGCACTCCAAAATGGTCCAAATCTTCACAAAATGACCATAATCATCATTCTCATCATTAATACATCATTTTCACATCATTCCATATCATAATTTGCATATTTTCCAAGGTCAAACAACATTCAAGTGAACCTTGTACCTAGTGGGTTATTCTATATACTTGGCGATTACAACGATTTGCATCCATGCAATTCGGTAAGATGAATAACTTACCATAAGGACACTTGGTCATTTTCATCATTCCATATCTCCTTGTTGGAAATCACAATCACATTTGGTACTTCACATTTTGTGTGAAACCTTGCCAAGAATAATTTGCACAAAATCTATCATTGATGGCCTAGTTCGTGGGGCTTAAAACATGGACAAAATCATATTTCATCATTTCACATCTCCTTGATAGTCATCATGGCGACTGGCCTTAGCTAGGGTGATTGGTTCCGATCATAGGAATTATATGACAGTCACTAGTTGGCCCTCCGAAGTTGACTACTTTTATTTTTGCATATTCATCCTTGCATATCAATGACGTCAAAAGGCACATTCTTCAACAACATCGAATCACCCCAAATTTGGGGTAACCACATTTGGTTTTGACTTTCCCACAATGGGATACATATTACATGATCATGACATCTACACTTGGTAAAAATCCCTTCATCTATTGGGGTAAAAATAGACACATTTTTCATCACATTTTCCAAAAATCCCTTCATCTGTTGGGGCAAAAAGAGACACAACATTTCAAATTTTCACTAATCCCCTTCATACCGTTGGGGCAAAAATAGTATCACATTTACATCATTCATATCATCCATCATTCATTTGCACATATTTTTCAATTGGCTTGTGAGATTCATCCACAAACTCACTCACCAATTGAGGGGGTAAGCTACGCAAAAATCCAAATTCTTTCATTCTTTTGTCTTCAAGCTCACGTTTCACATCCCAAGAGAAAGTTGCTTCTGCACCTAGCCAAAATAGGTGTCTCGTATTTTTGCACTGCATTGTGTTTTACGCAATGCAGTACAAAAAGGGGCATCTGTAGACACCAAAACCTAGCCACTTGTCATCCATTTAGGTTTTCCTTTCATTTCCACCCATTATTCATATATATTTATATATTTCTTTTATATATTTAAATATTAATATTTTATATATTATATTTTATATATATTTAATAAATATATATTTATATAAGTGAATTAATCCTATCCATCCAATTTCACTTAATCCTATCCATTCATCCATATCAATCCATGCCACACCCTAGATTTAATATCCACCATATGATATGCTTTTATCTTAGCCACACGATTAGTGTCATTGAAACCCTAGCATACCCTAGGTTGGATTATTAATAGGAGCCATTTTGATGGCTCAACCCCTAATTAAGGTCTGAATTTTTTGAGCAATTGGTGCCTTGAAATATTGAGTCCAAGTTTACCTCTAAGTTCCTTAGAGTATCCAAGTACCCTCACCTTCCATCCTCACTTTCCATAGCTTTTGCATCCATCACCGCTCCTCCTCGCTCAACCATATCTGCTTCTACATATTTCCCTTCAGCTTTTGAATGTCTTCGGGTGCTCCCTGTCATTCTCGAGCACCTTTGGGTGCTTCTCCTCTACCACCAAGCACCTTTGGGCATCCTCCATTATTCCTGAGCACCCACAAGAATTTCCTATAGCCACCGAGCACCTCCAAGCATTTTATGCTAGAGTTCTACAATCCTCCTAGCCCTCGGGTGATGCTAGGATATCGCCTCACTAATCCACTACAATAGATTACATCAAATCAGAGAATGATAGATAAGCAAGGTAAATCAAAGTTATTATTATTATATTTTATTGTGTTGTTAGCATCTATTCATATTTTTATTGCATAGCTAGGGTTTAGTCTTGATTTTTGAGGGTCTCACACTGTGGAGCCCTCATTGTTATTACTGACTCATTTGCTATTTTCTTGTGTGCAGATCTAGTAGCATTACACTAGCATTGGATAGTTTCTTAAGTTGGAGTGGCCCAACATTAGATAATCATAAGCCCACTCACTTCTATTGGGAGCAAGAAAACATTCTGAAGACACCACCAACATTGTTTGCTAGGGTTTCGGAGAACCCTAGCTATTGTAAAATCTATATCAAAGGATTCAAAGATTCTTATTGTAATAATGGAGTTTTGAGGCTCCCCTCCATTAATATAAAATCATTCATTGTGCAATATTGTCTTTTGAGTTCAATCTATATCTTGTTATTTGGTGTTACATTTTTGTCTCTTCACATAGCTATCACCTATCATCAAGAGAATATGTGCACCTCATACCATAAACTAACAAGGACCCCACTGTGGTCTATATCATCTAGTACCTCATCTACCATGGCACCAAAGATCCACTGTAGCACCCTTGGCTAAACCCTAATATGGGAAGAAGTGATGGCTAGTACCTCAATGGGGATCCTTTAAATTTTATAGACGTCCTCCAATGTCACTGTCATCTCACCCATTGAGAGATAAAATGTGTTGGTACTATTCATAATATAGGCCTTATCCAACATCATAGTTAGTAGGCGTACCACTTGTTTGAGGCCGATCACCCCAAACCATGCCCAATCATCAACATCAAGATTTAACCACAAGTCTATGAATAGATTAGGCTCCTTAGCTCGAGCCATCAAATAAAAAATCTTACTAAAGTTGGGAGGCCACTCTAGATCTTGACGATCACCAAGCACCATCGTTGGACCCTAGTATGGCCACTCCAACGGTCAAATTCTTGACTGTTGGAGTTCAAATCTGGCCATCAAACCCCCTAATGGCCCCCTTCCCACTAGAGTGGCATCGCTCCTGCCTAGGATGGTCTCGTAGTGGCACCTACATGGAGTCATTTTCCCTCCTAAAAATGCAAAATAATAATAATCTAACCTAACCTTAATATAGCCTAGTCTATATTCCTAACTTGCGTGAGGTTTATTGATTACAATTTAATGAGGTTCCTTGTGCCCATTAATTAGTGAGGTTCATTTTAAATTTTAAAATTTATAAGTGAAGGATTGAGAGATCTACCTTACGAGCTTCAGCTCCTCCACTCATGGATGATTCTGGATGGTCTGTCATCGTAATCTATAGTAATATCAGCAGCATTTCGTGTCAATATCTCTCTCCACCTCACAACTCACTTTTCTCTCACTGCCAGCTATCACAATGACAATAAAAATTAGGAAAATTACTTCTATATTTTCCAAAATTTTATGACCATCCTAGGGTAGAGCAATCGCATTTTGGCATGACCGTTGTATCTAGGACAACCTTAGAATTTGCAATATCATTTGTTATCATTTTACACTACTCAAGTAAGTCATCTTGGTCAAGTGACTCATCGCTTTCATTACTTTCCATTTACTCATCAACTTATAGCTTGAGGGGGTAGTCATAATCAAAATCAACTATCAAACACTTGATCATGTTAATTACGTTCATCCAAGAATCATTGCTAACAACTATTATAAGATTCCCTATTTTTTGGGGCAAAAAGCAAAAATTATAACTAAACCTTTGTTAGTCTAAATTAGTGGAACATGTAGCTCGACAACACTACCCGATTACCTTTAGATTTGTCAAATTTTTACTCAAATTAAGCCTACCATTTTGTTGGAGGTAATGATTCGAAGGTGTATGCTTTTTTTCATGATTAGGGTATCTAAAGTTGACCATATCAATGAACATCAATCAACCTGCAATGTTATGTTAGGATGTTTTTTTTCTTAATGTTGTGCTTTCACACAACACATCTCAAAAAGAGGTATCTGAAGATACCTAAACATGTCATATTGAGGATGCTACTCTTATGGACACCTTTTTAGGCCATTTGACTCATCTTGGGCCTTACCAAGGCCTAACAGTGGTTCTAACCACTCTAAAAGGGGTAAACTATCCTTTATAGCTTGGGTCATCATACGCAGGAGTGGTCTCGAGTGGCCCCTAGACCCTGTGATAGCCCCCAAGCCTTGCCACTCCACCCTAGGATTGCCTCAACTATAACAAACTCTAGATCTTCAAGTTGAGCCAATTATGTTATAAATAAGTTGTGCACAATGATTAATGACATTGAAGCTTTCAGAAGTGATGATTGGGTTCCTTGATCCTAACTAAATCTTGATCTTAACTTATCCAACAAGCCAAGATTATAATTAAGGGAAATCTATAAAATGGAGCATTTCCTTCATCTAAAAAGTGACTATTATTTGTAATGAAGTGCTACAAATTTATGAAACAGAGAGAACCTTCTCTCATACACAACGAAGTGCTACCCAAATCAAGATAGGATGATTACATACGCATCAATGAATTTTTGAGAGATTGAAGGCCAAATTCCACCACTATGCATCATAATTCATCATGAATTCAATCCAAATTCTTGTCATTTTTTTGTTCTTCAAAGCACACGATCCTTGAATATCAATTCGATAGTCAAATTGGATTTTACCCCGCATTGAGCACAAAGAACAAGATCTCTATTCAATGGTTGCTTCACCCTGAAGTGGCCCATAGGCACAGCCGTTGGACCCTCTGATGGCTAACAGAGCTAACCGCTAAATCCTATGTTAGATTAGTTTTAGTTTCTTTTAATTTGGTTTCTAATCTATTTTAGCACATTTTCTTTCAATATTTCTTGCATTTCTTTACCTTTTTACGCATTTTCCTTTCATTGGTTTATCATGAAATGGACCTCATCTTGAAAGGTTCTACATTTGCTTCTAATTTCTTGTAAGTGCTTGTGTGTGTAGATATCAGGTTTCCACAAGAAAAAATCATCATAAAGATCCTCAATATTTACATCTTCAAGTGGAGGTCACAAAGAAACCCTCCATAATTAGTTTTGGGAGAGCAAATATCTTGTGAATTGCACCTACCCTTGTGGGGTTATCATTTGTAATTTGTATCAAATTGGTGAATCCCTAAGAGGGATATTTTGTAACCTTTTATAAATAAAATTCCAAACTATTAATGATAAGGGCACCATATTTTGTCATTATGGTTACTTTATTGGCATTGTCAATTTGATATCATATTGCATTGTTAGGTGCATGGTTTTTGCCTACTCTACACTATCAAGCCTAGGACTATCATCGCCATACTTCATCTTGAATGAATGTATAAACCATTTACTCAAGATATATTTTGGTAGGTGACCTTTATCATCTTAGTTGGAAAAGCATTAACTCAACTCATCTACCTTTGTAATACTTTATCATGCCTTTGATTTGACTTAAACATTGGTGTTTGCTTGAATTTTTAGCACATATTTGTTCTTTTCCATCCAAGGTCATCCTACAAATTGGTCAAGATTTTTGTTGATATCACTTCATCGAGGATTGTAAAATATTTGATATCAAAACTTATTTTAAAATGAAAGTTTCCTTAGCTCTCCCTTTATCACCTTATCTATTAGAACTTTCCTATGAGAAAATATTTGCACAAGTTTTGATTGTTGAGACTTACTGTGGTTTCCCCTTTATTCAAGATAAAAATCTCTAATTGCCTATGATCGAGGCTTTGCCTTAGTCATGGATGAGAAGTGAGGAATCACTACAAGACCTTTTTGAATTCTTATTCTCTAGGTAAACCATGAATAGTACAATCTCTTGATCCTAATACTCATTGATTTCATCTTGCCACAAAATCATATTTTGAGTGGTATATCATAAGGTATGGATGATAACATCCCTAGTAAAGGAATGTAATTTAACCATGTGCACTTAGGAAGTTTGAATCCATGCAAATAAAATTCACAAAAAAAATGTACCTATTAGAAGATAGATAAAAGTAAACATGGTTAAGTCCTCATGGATCTACATCATCCAAAAGTTATCCCTTATTTTCTTGTTTAATATACAATGTGAGACACATTTCATTTAGGTACAAGCAATTTATCCTTGTAGGGTGTTTACAATCAACCATATCCTTAGCTAATATAATAGTGGTGGAGAGCAACTTAGTTTCTTGATCTCTTTATTCTCCTCCAACTTACTAGTTGTTTCAAGATCTTTCCTCATCTACCAAAACTCATTCTATTGCACTCCCAAGAGTCATCCATAATGAAGTTTAGTGGCCCTAATGTATTTTTCATACTTAGGTAGGGAAATATATCCTTGGTTTTAATAATTAGCTTCTATTTTATATCCTACTACTTATCCTCTAGCTATTGTCAATTGTAGTTGTAAACTATAGGTATCTTGTACTTCACTTATTTACCTAGTAGCTTTAGCATTGGCTTATGCTAACTATTCCTATACTCTACACATTTTCTCTATAAAATTATCTAAAGTAATTATAAGGGTTTCTATTGTAATTATGGGAATTGGAAAAATTTCTTTAATATATAAGGGTTCACATAGTCCCATAGTCTCTACTTTTATCTTATCTATGGAAAGATATAAGGGATATTATTCATATGACTCCTCAATAGGTTAAATAGTATGGAACTCCTCATCAATATTTTCTTCAATAGGCTCTATGGGTTGTTGCTTCTCCTAATATTCCTCTTGCTATTTTGTTTAGGAGGATGTTTCTACTACAATTTCTAAATGGTAAATAACGGTCCTCCTAGTGCATGCCTTTATTTTATTTTAAAGTTATTCTCTATTATTTTTTTCTTTCAAGTCTAACTCTATGACTAGAATTGGCATAGAGTAATATATAGTTTACCTCCTTGTGGAATTCAATGTAGATAAATCACTCTTTATCCATTTGGGCTTCTGCTCTTTGGTTCATCTAGGGTTTTGAGGCTCTTATGGTACCTCAAGTAGATTTCAATGGGACACTCTATTAATATTTACTCTACCTAATCATTACTAATAAATATTTCCCATAATACTGTTGGTCTCTACCTAGATAGAGTATTCTTAACAAGGATTTGAATGATCTATGATGGGAAAAACTAGTTTCTCTACCTGGTTAGAATTTCTAGGATTTCTATTATAATATTTCATTATAATAAGGGAGGTTAATCCTCCTTCCATGGTGAAGGTGGTACATAATTCTATAAGGATAGGAAAATATGAAATAATGATATCCTTCACAAATAATGCACCTTAGTATGTAGAGGACAACCTCATCCCATGATGAAAGTAGTTATACCCTTTTTATTCCTTTGGGTGTAACATAAATTGCTTCACCTTCCCATAGAAATGATTTTCTAAAGGTTTCTACTTTTGTCTTGTTTCAAAAATCATGTAGTGTCAGTAATTGTATCTTTTTAACTCTAACATTAATGCTCCTAAACTAGATTATATATCTTATAGTTACCTATAAATTTTAAATAAACTTATATCATGATGTGTTTTCAATGGTTAAAAATACTCCATCCATCCCATACATTCAAATATTTATGTCATTTATAGGTTTCTCTTCATGTCTACTAGTTCATCACACTTTTTTCTATGATCTATTTCTACAACTAGTTTACTTGCTTACTCTCCTCTGCTATGATTTCACCTTCTACTTTGAATATGGTGATAATCCTTCTTTGGGTATTTATTACAGTGATTCAATACATAGGTGATTATCACACACTTTCTATTAACATGGTTTGAATGAGTTGTCTTACCTCTTTTTTAGTGCAATGAAGAAAACATATATTCATCCCATAGCTGAGTGATAATTCACATGCACCATCATATGTCTATTATAAAGGTGTTTGACCTAGCTTGCCAATGTATCTTATGTTGATGTTTCCCCCTAGCTAAACATGACACTATCCTTAGAAAGTACCAATAAACATATGAGAATAGGTTTGTACTATGTGGTGTTGAATTTCATAATAATTTCTAGTAATCACATGAAGCATATCATTCATCACAAGTCATATGTAAAATAATAGAGAAGAATAATAAAATATTAATTATACAAAAGGGAAAAAAATAAGAGGTATAGGTATCCATATCCACCATATAATTGTTGGAATTCATAATGCTTTACAAAATCAAACAAAAGCAATTCATCACTCAAATCTTACATAAAAAGCAAATAGAATGAATGAAAGAGGCTAGCAATTTGGGGGTACCCATAAGCACCATAAATAATAACTAGCCATAGATAATATTACACAAATATCTAATAATTAGTTAGGAGTATGTGGTGTATTTATAGCAATACCAAAACCCCATACATCAAAATATTTAACCTAGGTTGATATAATAAGTGGGATTTAGGTTAATTACATTTAATAAAAAAGGGTTTAATGATAACAAGGTTAACCATGACACATTGGGTTTACATAATAAATATTATAAAATAAAAAATATCTTGTACAATGAAATTCCCTTAGGCCTATTCAATGCATCACACAATGTCAACTATTGGCCATGAAGTAGATTATAATTTTAACAATGATGTCACTTGATATCCTAATACACACTATATAATGGATATGTGGGTGAGAGTACTTATAGTATATATCTAATCCCCATTTTACAGTTATAATTACATTAACTAAGGTCAACGTAAGGTTCAATTTTAATTCAAGTTACTAAACCTTTTCATAAAAAGGTTTAGTTAAGGTTAACCATCAAGTGGTTTAACCAATCCCACTAGGGGTGAATACATAACCATACAAGTGGTTTAACCAATCCAGTATAGGGTGAATATATTAATACTTCCTATAGGCTTAGATAATATTAATCATAGGCTCATATTACTAATGTTTGTAGGCTTACACAATAGTGTCTATAGGCTTATATTATCATCCATCAAACTTGACCAATAAGGTTAGATTACTATATCTTCAAAAACATAGGAGATATTGCAACTAATTCCCATGCATTGGTGTATATACCAAATGATATTGGGTAGGATACAAGACATTTTTAGGTGTAGTTAGGATAGTTACCCAAGAATACTTGCACATGAAGAAAAAAGAAAAGCATAAGAATAACCTATAGTAAAGGGAAAATAGATGGTATGTATGGAGGAAAAAATGATAATGCTTGTATACACTCTAGGTAGATGTAAAATTATAATATTTATGAAAAATTAAATACTTTTACTTGAATTATCTAAAAATTTGATGAGTAGATGTAAATTGTTGGTACCTTGAACTATTAAAAAATTATGGAAAAATGTTAATATTGTTGTTTTTTAAAAGGAGGGATCAACCAATAAGTTGGTTTTTCCAATCATTTTCTCTTGCTAGTTTTCAATGGGTTTTTACCACCAAGTCTTACTTCATTTGTTTTTGATAAGGAGAGATCAAATAGCAAACTAGTTTTCTAAACTCCTCCCCTTGATAGTTCCCAATGGGTTTTCACTATTAATATTATTTTGTTTTTAGCATGTATAATTTGGATTTGTTTAATTCTCATTTTTGGTTATAGAAAAATATTCCTCCATTAGTGAAATATGATATTTAGACATAATGTGGGTTATAAATTCATCATTGGTAATGGTTTCCTATAACATTGAATACTATTACCATTAACCATAAGAGAAAAAATATTTTCATCAATCACATGTATCTTGATTATTCCATTATTGAATATAATATGGATCTTGTAGGACCCTAACCAATGATGTCATAGTTTTCCTTTAAATTTTGTATACCTAAAATCATAGAGTAGTTCCTATAGGTGAATTTTTCACCCACATCCATCTCCAGATAAGGGGATAAATTTTATCAATAAAAAACATTGTATATTTGCTATAAAAGGTTGCCAAACATTTTAGAACTAAGGCCGGATTGAAGATTAAAGGAAAAAAAATTTAATTTTTGCTAAGAGTAGAAGCATTATCGTAAATTTTGAATGCTAATGTCAACATGTGTTGCAAAAATATTCAGCATCTGGAAACCATCATAAAATAGACCCAGGCCACAATTTTTGACTAGGTAAGATGGTCAAATAGATTGGAGTGTTTATGTCAAAAAATGGGTAATTTAAATATGGAATTTGGTATGCAACATCCTATATGGATAATGATGTTAATTTCAACAAGAGAGATAAAATTATTTGGCTTTATATGAAATACACTCAGCCCCTTGAAGCAATACATTGGCTAAGTATGAGAGTCTAACATCTGACATAATAGTGGAGCATATTGGGTGCATTCATCCTTATTGTCAGACATTTTAGAATTCTTACATCAATAAGTGCACTATAAAAATATCTTAGGAGAATTATGAAAGCAAAATTGGTAAATGTATGAATTGAACCCAATATATAATAAATCACTTCACCAAGATAAGGAATCAAAGAAGTGCCAAATAATTTTAAGTGTTGATGTCAGCAAGGGATACTAAAATTCATCACATAATTGAATTGAGAGCTCGACACCAAGTAAAATAATAGGGAAATAATTGAAAGAGACATCAAGTGATAACATGCATCAAACTACCCAAGACATGCTCTTGACAAGTAAATTTGTTATCAAAGAACCTCGATAAACTCATAAGCTTATCTGGTTGACACCTATGTTGTTATAGCTAGGAAGGTAGTGGGGTATCTAAAAGTACAACAAATATATCAGAGAATCCTATGCACCACATTAAGACATGACAACCACCAATCCCTTAGATCAATTAGGAATGAGCCACATCAATGCCATGATGCCAAATAATTTATATCAAAATGAGCTAGAGGAATGAGCATGCATGCTGCTACAACTTATTAGACCTGTAATACACTCTCTAAACTATAATGACAAATAACCAAATTGTAATTGTAAATCTATATATACCAAAATTTAAACCATTCTGATGTTCTAATATTTAGAATTTATAATTGGCATGATTGTATTGATTGAGGACTATACACCTTCTTGAATGAGAATTGGATTGTTGTCTAGACTCCTACTAACTTCTTATGCAAAACATGTATGTATGTCTTACTGAGTAGCTAATGATTTTTTGTTAAATCTAGGAATAGGTAAATTTTCTATAGTTATTATTTGTACCTAGATTTGTCATTATAGTTTTGGAGTGATTTAGTATCGCTCAAAGTTCTTAATGATAGATGTTTTGAATGCATAAGGAAAGTATGTTATTCTATTATATGGTTTGATTTAAGTTCAGTTCGTGAGAATCTCTACGACATCTCTCTTTATGTTGCAAAATTTGTACCACTTTTGGCTTGTCTTTCTAACCCTTTGTATTTCTTACTTTATTCTACAACCCCTCATTTAATTAGATTAGCTAGGATAAAAATTTAGCCTTCTCTGGAGGTTGACTCAAATACCCCTCTGAGAAATCCAATCTCTTGGCCAAAGTCTTGAGGGTGCATCTCATTCACTTAGGTGGATTTCAAAACCAAGAGTATTTGTGGCACACCCGATGGGACCCAAATCTCATCATTATTGGATTATGTAGTATTCTTCTATTAGAAAAATATTAAATATCTATTTCATGAGCTATCTGTCTACATGCATACATTTTTTTTAAAACACGTGAAGGACTCAATATCTTGGTTAGTAATATTAACCTCATTTGCAAAGAATTATATGTTCATATGGTGACTCTGTTGAGAAATAGATATCCTAAGGGAACCATTATGCTAAGATAAACCAGCTTCAATTTATATTGTAATCTTATGCTCACAATATCAATGACTAAAAAATTGGAAGAACCTTTAATATTCATAGAATTACTACCTACGACATTCAAAAGAAATAAATCCCAATCATCCCCTCCATCTCCATATTCTATAAGATCCATAGAAAAGCCAAAATCTATGTACTTTGCATCTCCTATTTCAATTCATTCAAACACATCCACACAAATAGCTCAAAATCAACCTCTGTAAAACTTCCCAAATTGGAATCATAAAGGTCCACTAAATCTTCCAAACTAGAATCCCATTCCCACTCCTGCCCTTAAAGCTTTGCCAATGTATGATGGTACTGGGAAAATAACCTATGAAAACTACCAAGATATAGCATCATTGGCTATATTCCATAATATTCATGAGGAATATGTTATTATAAGATTGTTAATAATATCACTAAAAGGAAAGGTATTGCATTGGTATTAAACCCTTTAGGATGGTTGCATCAATTCTTGGGTATAGCTTTCTAGTAGATTGGTGCAATAATTCAATAAGTATGCATATCCATTTTCTCTTTTAACTCAACTCACCACAATTTAGAGGCTCTAACAAGAGACAATAATGGATTTTAACATTAGATTTAGTAGAAATTAGAAAAGAGTGTCGCATGAAGTCAGGCCAACATATGCCCATGCATTGTACTATTATCTCAAGGTCTTCAACACATATTTAAGCTTGATAATTTTCTAGTATAATGTGTTGATGTTTATAGAAATATTTCAAGAAATTGTGGTAGTAGAGAGTACTTTAATAGCCATATGAAGACTTCCCCTAAATAATGCAATGCCAATTTTTTCAAAAATCTTGTAAACATAGTCTGAGAAATAGTCTCCAGTGATAATCACTCATCTATCTAATGTAGCTCCAATTCTTGCACCAAAATTTCCAACATTACTTGCTCCTCCTACTATATTGGCACTACCAACACCATATCCTCAAGCTGCTAGTATGAATGATATTATTACAACATTAAAAATTTAACCAATGATATCACAACCATGAAGAGGAGAGAAGTAGAAATAAATTTCCAACCTAGGAGATTTCCCTACATGGTAAAGGATCAAGGTGATTTTACTAGCAATTCTAGAGCAAATCCTACTGTAGTATATAGTAACAAAGAAAAAATTCCTTCTTCTACCTTATATTTATACTACTGGTGCTTGACTTACAATGATCCATATGGTGAATGTACATACATGCTTCACCAACATTAATTGCATTAGGTTACACTCAAAAAGGTAAAAAGAGCATAGAAGGGTCAGGTAAATATGGTATGGGAAGAAGAGTAAAATTTAATGATTTAAGAGGGAGAGTCAATCTCAATGCTAACATGATCAGGGAAAAAATCAATACAGACAGACCCTCAAAAAATGGATTCATTAAAAGTACTAGCCCAACAAATAAAACAACCAGAAAGGGAAGTACCTCATCCAACTTCATCGAAATAACAACCCATGCAAGCACATTTGAAGGAAAAAACTAAGACAATGTAAGGGAAGGAGGTTTAATCACAAG
The DNA here is from genome assembly GCA_028583015.1 of Wollemia nobilis. Classification (NCBI taxonomy): domain Eukaryota; kingdom Viridiplantae; phylum Streptophyta; class Pinopsida; order Araucariales; family Araucariaceae; genus Wollemia; species Wollemia nobilis. The sequence continues at coordinate 6,091,428 of JAQPPZ010001870.1, forward strand.
AGAAAGCTAGAAATAAACTTTAGTATCCTTCTATCACCAAATGATAAGGATCGAAGCAACTCAAGAATACCAAATGAAATTCATTGAGCTAAAAAGGGTAGAAAATATATAGCCAAAATCTTATAAATTCAACATAAAAATATGCCATCCAAATCTAGCATGTATGATGATTTTATTATTCTAGGACAAATTGACCTTTTGAGAGCATCGTTGAAATCTATCAGATCATAAGATGAGCAACAACCAAAAATTAACTTGCCATAAGGTAAACCTGCTCCCAAAGCTAGTAAAATAGACCATCACCTTTATATTTGTCTCTATGTATGGAAGGTTGGGTTGTGCATAATTTTATGGTAGACTCTAAAGCAACAACTAATGTGATACCAAAGGCAATATGTGAAGAAATGGGTATGTAATATACTCATTCTAGTCTAGGAGTGCTATAATTAGATGAAACTCTGGTGAAAACAATTGGGGCGATCAAAGATATTCCATGGTATTGTACAATATTACTTAAATAATAGTGATACAAGAGGTAGTGGTTGTCGATTTAGAGCCATTTTTTGGTATGTATCTCTCCTATGAATTCATTTCTAATATAGGTGGATATTTTTCCTTAGATTATTTGCACATGGAAATTGCTCACAAGGGTAAGAAGGTTAAAATCTTCTTAGAAAATCCATCCACCTACTTGATAGGAAGTATTGAATATGAAGTTCAATCAGACAATAGTGTTGGCATTATTAGTGAAGAGATTGATCCAGTGGAGGAAATCATAGAATAATTACAAATTGAAGATTAATTCTCATTTAAGAATTTCAATGCATAGGGATTGGCACTTATTCTATTTTCAAGCTAGAAAAGAAAAAATATTCAATCATAAGAAAGGGGAATCCTAAGTAGAATAAAGTATGTAAGCTCTATTTTTATGGAGCTATGTGCAAAAATGATGTAGGAGATGGCGTAGTATTTATTTCTGAAGAACACAAGCTTATACTAAGAGGGGGGGTGAACAGTATAAGACCTCTTTTTACTTTTTTCTTTATACTACAAAAATAGTAAAGCAATATAACCAAAGCAATATCAAAACAATGCACAATATCATCCACAAAGTGACACTAATTTAAACTTGGTTCACCCAGAATGGCTGGGCTACGTCCATAAAACTTTTCTCTAAAATTTATCTCAAAGTTCTTTGGGAATCCTTCCCTATTACAATGTTTATGAGCCTCGGCTCAAAGGAGATACCTTCCCCTCTGCTCTGGAAATGATCCCTCAGAAGATCAACTGTCTCTACCTCTTGCCAGCATGTGTAACTCCTTTCCATCGAAGACCTCCTGTCCTCAATGCTTAGCCTAAGAGACCTCTACCTTCTATGATCACGTCCACAACAGCTTAGCAACCTATACCAAACACAGTCAATCGATCTAGTACAAGTCTTCCTCTGTCTGTCAAATCTGTCCAACTTTGAACAAATCAATTCTCTGCACACAAGCCTTCTCAAAGACTTGCCAAATATGTCCTCAGGTTCTTCTCAAAGAACCAATGCACCTCTGTCCTCAAGCAGTAGCACTCCGCATTCGTCTTTGCCCTTTGTGCTCTTTATGCCTTCTGATTTCTTTGTGCAATCACAGTCATACTTGATCAAACTTCAACCTTTGCACCTCTGCATAATCACAATAGCATCGTCTTCAAACACTCTCCTTCCTTTGCGATCTTTCACACTTAGAATTATTTGACGAAATGCACTCTGCACACTACGATCGAATTTTGCACTCTACTCTCATCGATCAAACTTCTTGCTCTACGCACTATCTACGAACGTCGCACTTCAACAACACATGATACACACTTCAACTTCTCCCAATAGCCCTCCTTTTATAATAGAATTTTCATCATGAAAACTTTAATCTTAGTCGGCTGTTATACCAAATGCAAACCCTAATCTTCGTCGACTGCAAGCCCTAATCTTCATTAGCTGTAAGCCCTAATCTTCGTCGGCTAAACTTTGACTATGTCGGCTTCACTGTCTCTGTAACTCTTTTGTAGCTTCTGCTGCGAAACTACAACATATCGTAATATCACAAAACTTTTGCAACCGTACACTTTCTTTTGGATTTTGTCATGATATCGTGACACTTCAGCCTTTGTTGACTTCAACTAAGCTCTTGTCGTGATATCGTGACACTTTTTTCTTTGTCAGCATCAACTTTGCTTTTGTCACGATATCGCGAGACACTTCTCCCTTTGTCAACCTACTTTTATTTTCTGTCGTGAAATCGTGACACTTTCGATTCCTTGCACTCTTTTCTGCTTGCACTAGCAAAAATGGAACATGTCACGAAATCGTGACACTTTCGTTGCCTTGTGCTTTTCTCTGCCTTACGCCCGCAAAAATGGAACATGTCACGAAATCATGATGCTTTCACCTTTGAGCTCTTCCTTCTTGAATTTGTTATGAAATCACAACGCTTCTTCTTCCATGCTCTTTCGTTTTGCTTTTGTCACGAAATCGTGACTCTTCTCTTGTTGAAGTCTTGCTTTCTGTTTCTGTCATGAAATAGTGACACTTTATCCAACCGAACATTGCCATCTAAATCTGTCATGAAATCATGACACTTTCTACATATGTTTGCTTTCTCTTCAACCTGTCATGAAAACGTGACATTTCTTACTTCGAAACCTTTCCTTTGCTGCATGTCATGAAATCATGACAGTTCTTACTTGGAACATTTTCATCTGCAGCATGTCACGAAATCACGACGGTTCTCACTTCGAACTCTGTAGCATGTCGTGAAATCATGACACTTTTTGTGTTACTTTCTCTCTCTTCGAACTTGTCATGAAATCATGACAGTTCACACTGTGGACTCTCTCTTCTGCATTATGTTGTGAAATCACGACATGTCGCGATATCACGACATTTTTCCAACTTACTTTCTTTCGAACCTATCAAGTCGTAACCTTCATCAAAACAAATTATTTTACATCAAATCAAATTCCTTCAAAAGCTTCTTGACATCAATGACAACTTATACACTTGAGCAAAGGCAATGTACCCAAAGTACCCAAAATTGCCAACAATCTCCCCCTTTGTCATTGATGGCAAACCTTTACTGAAAACATGTCTCAAGAGCCAAAAATGAAACCAACTGTGCTAACAACTGAGAAACTGTGCCCACAACTGAGAATATTCCTTTGAAGTTTTTCTCCCCATGACTTGAAGCTTTCCTCTTTACTTGAAGCTCTCCCCATTACTCATATCTCTCCCCCTTTGTCATCAATGGCAAAGGGTCACCTTTGGGGCTCGAGACTAAGAATGAGCCTTTTAGCTTAGTCCCTCCACCACCTCCTGATGAGGTGATTAAATCTGGGGTGGGAGTAAAACTCCCATTAGGCACTGATCATCATCAAAATCTATAATTTTCTTTCCAGGCATTCTCTTGAACTCTTTTCTTGTATTCCTGTTCTTGTCACTGTTCTTGTTCTTATTCTCATCCCTGTTCTTGTTCATGCCTTGATCCTTGGACCTGATCATGCCACTGTTCTTGTTCTTGTATTTTGGAATTTTAGCTCTACACTGTCTGATTGTGTGACCTTCATTGTTGCACTTGAAACACTTGATGATGTTGTTTCTCTGAGGTAAACCTGATCTTTGAATCCACCAGTTTTGACCAAACCTGTTCTGGCCAAACCTGTTCTGACCAAACCTATTCTAACCAAACCTGTTCCTATTATTTGTCGTGCAATAATCAGCCTTGTGCCCAAACTATTGACAAGAGTAGCAATACCCTTGAAAGTAACTAGCACTTCTGAAACTGTTATTTACCTTCTTCACTTGAGCCATGCAATGTGAAGCCATGTGCCCGAACCTGTGACATGCAAAGCATCTGCCTTGAAATTTTCTTTTATTTGACCTCTTGGGTCTTGAAAACTTCTTCTCATTCTAAAATCTGTTTTCTATTTCTACGCATCTATCATTCAAGGACTCATGATCTGAAATACTTTCCTCATCAGAACTCTCTTCCTTTTGGAGTCTCTTACTAGACTCTCCAACTTGTTCCTTGTGTGGCTTAACAAAACCAAGGCCTGTTTTATCCGTTGTTTTTCTTTGACCTTTGATGAGTGACTTAACCTTTTTGGAGCTATCTTGAAACCTGTAAAGCTTATCCTTGTAATCTTTAGTTTCTTCTTTCAAAGAAGCCATTTTCTGTTCTAACTCACTATACTCAAGAACCTTAGATTCTAACTCATCCTTGAGTTCTTGTGTCTTAGCTATAGAGAAATCAAGATTTTCTATAAGATCATCTCTCTCCATACAACATTCATCTAACTTATCCTTGAGTCTATCATTCTTATTTCTTTCCTTTTTCAAAGCACTAAGAGCATTAATAAGTTCACTTTCAAGATCCTTTATTTGTTTGCTTTTTGAATCATCAAAGCCTTTTCCAGATTTCTTATCACTAGAGGTGCTACCTTTTTCAAAAACCATACAAGCATCTTCCTTATAGTTTATCCTCATACATACTAGAAACCAAATCATTATTTGTACAATCATCCTCAAGGTGACCAAAATTTCCACATCTAAGACATTTCATGATAATGAATCTATGTTTTGGTTCTTCCTCTTTTTCTGATATGAACAACATCTCTTTTTCATCATCACTTGAAGAACTTTCACTATCACTACTAGAACACTTACTTGCTTTGTCTAGGTAGAAAATCTTCTTGTGCTTGTGAGAATACCTCTTTCCTTGATTGTTGTGCTCATCTTTGTTCTTCTTGTGATGCTTGTGCTTTTTAGAATCCTTGCTCTTAGAATCTTGTTTATCTTCATCACTTTCATTCTTGAGAATAGTACAGTCAGTAGCATAATGACCAAACTTTCCACAATTGAAACATCTTATATTTTTCATGCTTTTGTGCTTTCTAGAGAACTTGCCTTTCTTGTTGTAATATGCCTCTTCATCACTAGAAGACTCATCACTCTCTTGAAGCTGTTTACCCTTGGATTTCTTGGTAGCCTGGAAAGCTGCCTCTTTCTTGACATCAACCTTCACTTGAGTTCTCAACTCAAATGCTACAAGTATACTATGTAGGTCATCCTTTTTCAACTTATCCAAATCTGTAGCTTCCTCAATAGAAATTTTTTTTTCACTAAATCTATTAGGAAGAGATCTTAAAATCTTATCACAAACATCATTTTCAGCAAGCTCAAGACCTAAGTCTTTCATGGAGTTAACAACCTCATCCATACGAAGCATGTAGTCACTAATCTTTTCATAATCATTCATCTTGAGTTGTTCAAAATTACCTTTGAAGTGTATCAACTTGGCATTTCTAACATTTGTATCACCTGTATGAACCACTTGCAACTGTTTCCATATTTCACTAGTTGTCTTGCAGTGAATCACTTTGGTGAGATCTGCTTTCTGTAAGCCTTTCAGAATTGCATTCATTGTTGTGATGTAGGAGCCTTTCTTCTTTAGTATTTGGACCATGTATAGGAATAGTGTACTCATCTTCAATTACTTCCCATACCTCATTACCAAGTTCCATTAGATGAACCTTCATCCTTGCACTTCAAAGACCAAAATCTGACCCATCAAGAATAGGTGCTGCATTGCCACTTGAATAATCCATTGTGTTCTTTACTAGCTTTTCTTTCAAGCTGTTAAAATTTTTGAAGGCACCGACTCTGATGCCAATTGAAGAACACAAGCTTATACTGAGAGGGGGGGTGAACAGTATAAGACCTCTTTTTACTTTTTCCTTTATACTACAAAAATAGTAAAGCAATATACCCAAAGCAATATCAAAACAATGCACAATATCATCCACATAGTGACACTAATTTTAACGTGGTTCACCCAGAATGGCTGGGCTACGTACATAAAAATTTTCTCTAAAATTTATCTCAAAGTTCTTTGGGAATCCTTCCCTATTACAATGTTTATGAGCCTCGGCTCAAAGGAGATACCTTCCCCTCTACTCTATAAATGATCCCTCAGAAGATCAACTGTCTCTACCTCTTGCCAGCATGTGGAACTCTTTTCCACCGAAGACCTCCTGTCCTCAATGCTTAGCCTAAGAGACCTCTGCCTTCTATGATCATGTCCATAGTAGCTCAACAACCTGTACCAAACACAGTCAGTTGGTCTAGTAAAAGTCTTCCTTTGTCTGTCAAATCCAAATTTGAACAAATCAATGCTCTACACACAAGCCTTCTAAAAGACTTGCCAAATCTGTCCACAGGTTCTTCTCAAAGAACCAATGCACCTCTATCCTCAAGCAGTAGCACTCCGCATTCATCTTTGCCCTTTGTGCTCTCTATGCCTTATGCTTTCTTTATGCAATCACAACCACACTTGATCGAACTTCAACCTTTGCACCTTTGTGCAATCACAACAGCATCGTCTTCGCACACTCTTCTTCCTTTGCGATATTTCATGCTTAGAATGATTTGAAAAAATGCACTCTGCACACTATGATCGAATTTCACACTCTGCTCTCATCGATCAAACTTCTTGCTTTGCGCACTATCTACGAACATCGCACTTCAACAACACATGATACACACTTCAACTTCTCCCAACAACCCTCCTTTTATAACATAATTTTCATCATGAAAACTTTAATCTTAGTCGACTGTTATACCAAATACAAACCCTAATCTTTGTCGACTACAAGCCCTAATCTTCGTCGGCTAAAATTTGACTTTGTCGGATTCACTGCCTTTGTAACTCTTCTATAGCTTCTGTTGTGAAACTACAACATGTTGCGATATCATGACACTTTTGCAACCGTACAATTTCTTTTGGCTTTTGTCACGATATCGCTACACTTTAGCCTTTGTCGACTTCAACTAAGCTCTTGTCACGATATCGTGACACTTTTGTCTTTGTCAACATCAAATTTGCTTTTGTCACGATATCGTGACACTTTTGTCTTTGTCGACATCAAATTTGCTTTTGTCGTGATATCGTGACACTTCTCCCTTCGTCGACCTGCTTTTAGTTTCTATCACGAAATTGCAACACTTTCGCTTCCTTGCACTCTTTTCTGCTTGCACTAGCGAAAACGAAAAATGTCAAAAAATCACGACACTTTTGCTGCCTTGTGCTTTTCTCTGCCTTACACCTGCGAAAATGAAACATGTCACAAAATCGTGATGCTTTCGCCTTTGAGCTCTTCCTTCTTGAATTTGTCATAAAATCGTGACGCTTCTTCTTCCATGCTCTTTCGTTTTGCTTCTGTCACGAAATCGTGACTCTTCTCCTGTTGAAGACCTGCTTTCTGTTTCTGTCACAAAATTGTGACACTTTCTCCAACCGAACACTACCATATCAATTTATCATGAAATCGTGACACTTTCTGCATCTGTTTGCTTTCTCTTCAACCTATTGTGAAAACGCAACATTTCTTACTTCGAAACCTTTCCTTTGCTGCCTGTCACGAAATCGTGACAGTTCTTAATTGGAACATTTTCATTTGTAGCATGTCATGAAATCACGACAGTTCTCACTTCGAACTCTGCAGCATGTCACAAAATTGTGACACTTTTCGTGTTACTTTCTCTCTCTTTGAACTTGTCACAAAATCACAACAGTTCACACTGCGAACTCTCTCTTCTGCATTATGTCGCGAAATCGTGACATGTCACGATATCGCAACATTTTTCCAACTTAATTTCTTTCGAACATGTCAAGTCACAACCTTCATAAAAACAAATTATTTTACATCAAATCAAATTCCTTCAAAATCTTCTTGACATCAATGAAAACTTATACACTTGAGCAAAGGCAATGTACCCAAAGTACCCAAAATTGCCAACAATTTCACCATCTGGAAAATTTAAAAGGCTATCATGCAGACTAACTTGGAGTTGTACCAATAATGTAGTGGAGTACGAAGCACTATGCATTGGTATCAAGTAATAATAATATATAGGAATCAATCAATTTATGATTTATGGATATTTATAACTGGTGGTAAATCAAATAATAGAAAAAGTAGTAGCAAGCAACACTATATTAAAGCCTACAAAAATAGAGTCTAGGACCTATTTGAAAGCTTTGTGGCATTGAACATAAATGTAATTCCCAAGGAATTGAATACACAAGCTCATACATTGGCTTCTCATGGAGCCAACTTTTTCCCTTCATCTAATTTAATAAATAACTCAAAATCTATCAAATTGGTGTTCAGGCTATCAATGCCAGAAAAGAAAACTTATGGGTAAGTTTTTGATAATGATAGATAGATAGTGGAATTATTGATTCAAGAAATAGATTGCATGAATGCAGAAAAAAAAATTGATGAGGATAGAAAGGTCCAACTTAAGAACAACCATATTCCTAAGGGACTAGTCACTGTCAAAAGTCTATTTGATAATAGTGATCGACCAACTCACAAAAATATAAAAATTAAGGAATAAGAATTCAAAGAGGTTCAACTAGAGTATATAAAGAATGAGAAACTATAATAATTATGGTTTGACCAATATCTGATCATAGGAATGAAAGAAGTAAATGCTTATGAACTATAAGATATGGATGGTCATGGTTTATCAATTTTGATAAACGATGAGTATCTTAAGCAATATGCATAAAAAAGCATGCTACATATGTGTATAAATGTAAATAATGACATGTGTAAATAGCCACATAGTGGAAGTAGTGATAGGAGCACTTTATAAATACAAGCATTTTGATTGGCTAAGTGAATAAGCCTAACAACTACCAATTTTTTAATCTTCAACAATCTCATTGTTCTAAAGGATGGTAGTCATAAAAAAAGGACATGCACCACGAACACTTACACAAAATTGCAATCCTAAGACAAGATGTTCCCATAGAAGCTCAACACATGCAATCCTTGATATTTAATTAGCAACAACCAACCACTATAGGTATCTATTGCTATAAAGGTAGGGCCAATATGGGGTAACATGCATTCGTGCACTTGCTCAAGAGGGAAATTTTTTTGGATTGTTGTTGTATCCTATGAAGGCCATTGAAGGAATTTGTAAAACAAGGCCATATAATTGTTGGTGTTCATATTATCAAAAAAGCAGTAATATAGTATAAAATGGTTAGAGGGAAAAGAGACATAGGTTGCAAAAGACTACAAAGGATCTAGAGGATGATCTAGTCAACATACATGACCCAATTATCACAATAAAAGCAAAATAGAAAGGCTTTTGAGATGGATCAAATATGCAAGAAAAATATCTGATATTATAACTGAAGCTACACCTATGAACTCATTCCTATTAATATATATGCCCAAATTTATCCATCCTTGTCCTAAGATCATCAATATGATGGTGAGACTGCAATAGTATGCAATGCATAGAAGCGACTGTTGTTCACCATCGATGAAGAAACAATAAGAAAGGCATTTGAAATGGATGAACAATCAGGTACAAGAATTAAGCCCATAAGCATTACAAAGCAAAATTTTTATTTAGAAAAGCTTTCTTTCATGTCTTAGCTAAATTTGTGCTTGGGTAAAGTTCCCATTGACTTTCCTAAGAATCTCATTAAGTTGACAAGTTTTCATGAAACATTACAATTAATATTTTGTATGTTGTCTGTAATTTTAGGGGTAGACTGATGAATTAGTGTATGATTATCAATTATATCTTGCTTATTTGGTCACTAATATTCGAAATTATGAGAAAAATATAACTTCTAACCCCATATTCTTTGACTAGGTCCATTTTTTGAGTTCCCAAATTTTTAACCAACTAGTTACCCTAAAGCTAAAGGAGAGCTGAAAATTCTATTATCCATCATTCCTAGCCTGGTTATTTCTATTTCACATGCCCTTGAATCATTTAATATCAATTTGATTAAATAAGGCAACAATCAATAATGTTCAGTATTGGACTAACTCCAATACTTAGAGAAACCTCTTTTGATTGTCAACAATTTTGGGTTTGAGATCCTAGCTTCTTGTCTATGAGTTGTCATTGATGTCAAAAGGAAATGGCATTAATGTTAAGAGGATGTGTTGGCTTCAAATGTGGAAGATTCCAAGAGAATATTTTTAAGAGAATCCGGAGAAATTCCATTGGCAAGGGTTTTTCATTAAAACCAATCCGGTTTTTATTAAAACCAAGTTGGATAGGGTTTTTATTAAAACCAAGTTAAATGGTTTTTATTAAAAAAAATGGAGGTTCTCTTTATTATTTATTTAATTATTATTTAAAACCCTTCAAGGTTTTAATTAATTAATTATTTAATTAATTAAGGGAGAAATTATTTTTAATTTATTAAAAATACTTAAAGGTTTTTAAAACTTTTTTTTATTCTTAATTTATTAAAATTATTTAAGGGTTTTTAAACCCTTTTTGAAAAGACTTTTGATTAATTTCGAAATGGTCTTTATTTCCGCCGACGTCAAGGTGTCTTCAAAGAGACTATTTATTCTCCAACTCCTAAGGTTGGAAGTCGAATGAATTCAAAATTCCCTGAATGCAATTTATGGTGTTTGTGCTCTGTATTCACTGCGATCTAAGGAAGACTTAGTTGCACGTGCGGTTGAAAAGTCTTCGGGAGTTTTTTTGAGGGTGAAGTGGAGGGAAGTTCACTTGTGAACTTCATAGCCCGCGTGGGCTAGTGGCAGCGAAGGCTGTTGTTGGGTGCTGCATTGGCGGAGGTCGCCATTTCGAGTCTCGTAGGGGTGCTTTGCTAGAGTAACACACATTTTTATTAAAACATATTTATGCCGTGAAATTTGGATTTTCTTGGACAACGATTTATAAGGTGTGATTAAATTTTATGAGTTTTGGCTTTTGTGATTAACATTGAATAAAAGCTTAGGAGAAATAAGGGCATATTTCTTTGGATGTATTTTTAAGATTATTCTTTGCTATGCTAAAATAAAAAATGGAGGTATAAGGTGTGAGTCTATAATTGTTGATTTATTGGCATGTTATGGTGGTTGTGTTTAAAGAAGTGGAGCTAAAAGGTGTAATAAAGGAAGTTTATATTATTGCTCATTTCTTTTTATTCTAACCCTAACTTGGTTGGAAGTTTGAGAGTTGTGTGTGGTGACAGCTTGAAGGTTCAATTATCTTCTACTCCAATAAGTTTTTGGATAGGTTCCAGTGGGGACTTGTGATCAGTTTTTGGACAAGTTTCGGTGGGGACTTGTGGGAAGTTTTTGGACAGGTTTCGATGGGGACTTGTGAGTAGATTTGGACAGGTCCTAGCAGAGGACTTGTGAGCTGAGTTTGATAGTTCTATCAGAGAACTTGAGGACAGAGGTGCATTGGTTATATGAGAAGAACCTGAGGATAGATTTGGCAAGTCTTTGAGAAGGCTTGTATGCAGAGGATTGATTTGTTCAAGAGTTGGACAGATCTAACAGACAGAGGAAGACTTGTACTAGATCGACTGATTGTGTTTGGTATAGGTTGCTAAGCTGCTATGGATGTGATCATAGAAGGCAGAGGTCTCTTAGGCTAAGCATTAAGGATAGGAGGTCTTCGATGGAAAGGAGTTCCACGTGCTGGCAAGAGGTAGAGGCAGTTGATCTTTTGAGGGATCATTTCTATAGCAGAGGGGAAGGTATCTCCTTTGGGCCGAGGCTCATAAACATTGTAATTAGGAAGGATTCCCAAATAACTTTGAGATAACTTTTAGAGAAAAGTTTTTGTGGACGTAGCCAAACCATTTTGGGTGAACCATGTTAAAAATGGGTCTTCAATGTGTGATGCTTTCTGTCTTGATTAATGTTGTGTTGATGCCACTGCTATCTAAAGTTAAGTATTAATTGGTTAAGTCTTATACTGTTCACCCCCCCTCTCAGTATAAGTCCATGTTATTCACTGATATCCTTTATTTGTGGCCCAGTACCTTGTCTCAGTTCAAAAATTTATAGATAGGCTAAGAGGCAAGAAGAGAGAAATTGGGAACTATTATTTCTTACTGGATGGCACAATAATTTGGGCATATGGTTTTCTTAGAACACCCTATATATCGCTATATTATGTCATTGACTGGATATTTGGCTTGGAGTTGTGTAAATAGATAGATAAGACAGATGAACATTTTGGCTCCTAGACCAAAAAGTCTTGCACCTACTACTATCCCTATGGGTTTAAAGATATAGTAATGATAACAAGGGGATAAGTACAATTGCTTTATGATAAGCTTAATTTCCTTTAATTGCCAATTTTGTCGCACATGCAGCACTATGATGTAGAAGGAAACTTCAAGGTGAAATTGGTCTAGCTAAAAAATAAGCCACTTGCATTCGACCATTTTCCATGGCCAAAAATTAAGTAATTTAGAAATAATGATGAAGGTAATATTGTGGAAGTGAACATAATTCAAATACAATGAGTATATACAAATTTATGATATGATAAGAAACAAAGGACAATGGATACATGAAGAGCTCATAGCCTAAATTTATGAATATCTAGAGTGGAAAGAGAATATGATCGAAGAATGGTGGATATTGTGTTGTAAGTGCAACACTCTAAAAAAGGCTTTTTCCAATGCCTCTAATAAATGGTTTGAGGAAGAATTCAAAGCTAAGTATCATAAATGGATGAATAAAACAAGGGAGAGATATACCTAGACCTTATCAAAATAAATGATGAAAAATAGGAGACACATAAAGAAGAAGAGAAAATTCCTCATGCAACATCTCCATGAGTAACTCCCTTAATAGACCATAAAGACTCAAAATATAATGTCAGCATAGAGGAAGTACCTCTGCAAAGAAGACAAAAAACTCAAGTTGAAGTATCTAAAGATACTCTAGTGATGGAGTTTACCTTAGAACCGAGTGAATATGAGCTAAAATAACAAGATGCTAAAGCAAAATCAGCACATAAGACACCATCTATGAAAATAATAGCTAAATAAATAGGTGTAGAAAAGGCCAAAAATTTTATTCTATAAGAAGGACCTAGTGAAAAGCAATAGAGAAAAGACCATCTAAGCACCAGAGAAAAGGAGGAAATAAGGTCATATAAAAGACTACGAATGAAGTTGCTCATACAATGGTCCAATGCACAAGTTGAATTAGCAATTGCAACAATATGGAAATAAATATTGGAAGCAAAATGAACAAGTACATTTACTTCTATCATTTCTCTTAATGATATATTTCCACTACCTCAATGACCTCTACTTGAGAAGCCACGTCCACCACCTAGACCTATTAATGAAGCTACTTTCTTTCCCACCATATCATTAGCAATAGAAAAAAAATTGCATGTACACGAGGCAAAACTAGCCTCAACCAGTGTAGATACCCAAACCCCTATAAAGCCTACAACCGTCTCAACAAACCCTTCAATTTAAATTTTCTTGCCATTCCATTCTAAATTCAGCCCATCCCCTATTACTAAACACCCTTTGTCAAAAGCATTTTCAATGATCCAAGACATTGAAGCAAACACATAGAGGTGGACAGAGCTACAAAAACCATAAGACGGAGTAAAATTAGTGACTACTAGGATATATAATGCTATAGATCCAATCATCAGATAACATGTCAAGATCATTATGCACCCAAGGGTAAGGAAGCCAATTGAAGAAATAATAACAGATGATTACAATGTAAAAATACAAAAATATAATATTTTTGAAGTTCTAAATATTGATACATATGTAAATCTTACAACAATAGAAAGCTTGAAAAGTAGTCAATCATATGTAAATCTTGCAATAATAGAAGGAAAGATAAAAATTCTAGAGCAAAGAATGAGCAAGGAGAAGATAGAGAGAGATAGTCTCAAGAACAAAATCTGAGAGCTTAAATAGATAATAGATAAATCTCCCATGGAGTAACAAATGCAAAAAAAAGATGAGGAAATACAGAATTTGAAGGAGCAATTATAGCAAGAATGCAATAAAGAGTATATACAAGGGAAGGAATTACAATAATTCAAAACTAATATCCAAAACCAAGAAGAGATCTTAGTAATAGTACAAGCAGAATTGGAGAAGAAAAAAGTCTAACCTAAGGGCTAGATGGTCTCTAAAGAAATGTTGAAGTAGTTCAAGAGTCAATATTGGCTAAAGATAATAAAAAATGTGGCTATGAGTGCATTTCCTCTTATAAGAAGAACAACTAGAACTAAGAAACTAATCTAGGATGCTAGCAAAGAATTCACCAAATCCAAAGAAGAATTGATGACCAAAATACAACAGGTAGAAGTTTTTTTGGGAGATGCTCAAGGCCAAAGAATGATACCCCCAATTGCTCAAACACTCACAAAGGTATTTGGGGATATCCAAGTTTTGTATTGATCTAAATCATTGAAGGAGTTGACTAACTATAGAGGGAGGATAAATGCTTAATATCCTCAAAGAAATAAATAATAGGGTAAATTTTATGGTCCAATAACTTCAATAGCTTGGTTTCCTAATATTTTGGGATGTAAATGGGTATTTTTACACCCAGGAACACTTGAATCAACTTCTAGATCAATAGATGAATAATGAAAGTTAAGTTGATGCATTATTAGAGCCTCTAATGATAGATCAAGCCATTATATTCTTTCATACGCTTGCCATGTTGCTAATGAAGATTAAAAAATTGAATTAGAGGTAAAAGGATCCTTCCTATGACTTCTATCAAATGCAAAAGATTCTCTAGAAATTTGGGGCAATAAATATTCTCTCAAATGTGTTGATTATTCTAGTTGTCAAGATAATATTTAGTAGCTAAGGCAACTAAGCAACAAGGAGAAACATCAGGTGTAACCCTAGAAGAAACCTAAAAAATAGATAATACCTATAGTGGCCCTTGCATACAATAATTTTGAATTTTGTTTTGTTTTATTTCAATATTTTACTCCATGGCCCAAATGGATAAGACTAGATGGGTTCATTGCTTCTACAAACAGAAACCCCCATGTGAGGCACCAATTATGTAGGTGAAATTTTTTCCCATATCCATCTCCAGATAGGGAGATGAATTTTGTCAATACAAAATATTGCATATTTGCTATAAATTCCGCAAAACACATTTGAACTAAGTTCAAATCAAATATTACTAGAAAAGGAATGCAATTTTTGTTGAGTGTAGAAGTATTACCAAACATTTTGAATGCTAATATCAGCATGTATTACAAAAATATTTGACATTCAACAACCAAGCATCAAATAGACCCAACCCATAATTTTTGACTAAGTAAGATGGTCAGATGGATTGGAGAATTGATGTCAATAGATGGGTGATTTAAATTTGACATTCGGTATGCAACAACTTGGGTGGATAATTACACTAATGTTATCAAGAGAGAGCAAAGTATCTAGCTTTATATGAAATGCACTCGACCCATTGTAGTAGGAAATTGGCTAAGTATGAGAGTCTGGAATCCAACATAATAGTGGAGCCTGTCGTGTGCATTCATCCTCATTGTCAAATATTTTAGAATGCTTATGTTATTAAGTGTATTATAAAATCTAGCCCAATAGGTTGATGCAATTTAAATCAGCTAAGGCATAGATTGAACCCGATGTCTAACAAAGCACTTCACCAAGCTAATAAATCATAGAAGTTTCAGATAATTTTAAGTGTTGATGTCAACAAGGGATACTAAAATTATTGATAGAAATAAATTGAGAGCCTAACACCCAAAAATTAAGAGATAAAGAACTAAAAGAGACATCAAGTGAAAGCATACACCAAATTTCCCAAGATGTGCTCCCAACAAGTGAATATACTATCAGAGAACCCCAGTAAACTCAAAAGCTTCTCTAGTTGGCATGTATGTTGTTATAGATAGGAATGTAGTGGGGTAGCTAAAAGCATAATGAACATGTCAGAGAATATTGTGCACTAGATGAAGACATGGCAACTACCACTCCCTTAGATCAAGTAGGAATGATCCACATTACCACCATGAAGCCAAATCAGTTGCAATATTATGATCTAGAGGAATTAACATGCACACTGCAACAACCTATCATACCTACAATCCACTCTTTGAACTATAATGATAAATAACCAATTGTACTTGTAAATCTATATATACTAGAATGTATACCATTATAATGGTTGCCTCTTTGGCATTTACAATTGGTATGATTGTATTGATTGAGGACTATACACCTTCTTGAATGAGAATTGGATTTTTGTCTCGAATCTAGCTAACTTCTTGTGAAAAATATGTATGTATGTCTTAATGAGTAGCTAATGATTTTTTGTTAAAGGTAGGAACAAGTAATTTTTCTATAGTTATTATACATTATTCATTTCTACCTATATTTGTCATTATAGATTTGGAATTATTTAGCATCCTCAAAGTTATTAATGATAAATATTTTGAATGCATAAGGAAATTAGGTTGTTATTTTAGGTGGTTTTATTTAAGTTCCATTTGTGAGACTCTCTACACTATCCCTTGATGTTGCCAAATGTGTACCACTTTTAGCTTGTCTTTCTAACCCTTTGCATTTCTTACTTTAGTTTACAACCCCTCATTTAGTTAGATTAGCTAGGATAAGAAACCAGCCTTCTTCAGAGGTTGACTTAGAGACCCCTCTAACCATCCAATCTCTTGGCCGAAGTCTTGAGGGCACATCTCATTCACTTAGGCAGATTTTGGAACCAAGAGTGCCCAATATCTATTTTGAAACTTTAATACTTGATGAAACAATCATGCCATGTTTCCTTTTATCATTGGATTAATTATGGATGGAAAAGTGTTTGTTGTTAGATCTTTTCCAAAGCATTGTATTGTTCCATTCTCTATTATTATGCTTTAAAAGACATCCATCCATTGCTCAAAATTTTTATTTAGAGTCATCATCTCAAATTTTATAGGTAGAACTACAATATTTCCATATAAAGCTCATATTGTATAAGTCCCATAGTAATATTCCATGTCATGAGGTAGGCCCAAATGAATTTTATAAGGTGGTTTGCCTAATCATTATGATTAGTGATTAGTCCACATATCCTTTGTTAAATATCTATAGGATTAGATTTTATGGGAACACATAAAAAGTCTTTCTCCCAACATAATAGTTGAAAATCCAACTGAGTCTATAGTATTTAATCAAATTCAACATATCTTCATTAATTTTATCATTCTAGGGAAGTGTAAACTTATGAATTGTTATGCATTGTGTGTGCATCACAAGGGCTACAGAGTTTACTATCCTATAATGACTTATGCATATTAACCAATATGATATTATCATCATTTAAACTATTTTTATAGGTATTATTCCAAGGATAAAATGGAGTAACAATCATGAAAAATAAAATAAAAATTTCTCTAAAGTAACTATAAATAAAACAAAATAATTGTAGGAAAATATCACTCATCTACAACAAAATTTGAATAATTATAAATAAAATTAAAATACAAAGCCTAGTTGCAATGTTGGGAAAATATCTTTAATTTTAAAATGTTGTAATTTAAAATACTAAGCCTAATTTACAAATAGGAAATTATATAAAAGTATTAAAAACATGAATAAAAAGAACACCTCTAGAACTACATGCAACCAAATTCTTGTAGGAGGCCATTTCTAGAAAGGTAGATGTAGTCAACCCAATGAGATAAAACTTTGTTACAAAATCAATAAATAAACTAAAAAAAAAATGATATTACTAAAAATGATATTACAATATTCTTGTCTACTTTATTCTACACAATAATGTTCTAAACTTCCCAACTCAATGTTTTTTCTTTGATTAATTGAATGTCAAGGAGGAATATAAAACTTAAATAAATACAAAGTCCTAAACTATATAATAGTTTCAAGATAACAAATTGTTAACAAATGCTAACTATGGCTAAAAACATAATTTTATTACAACAAAAATTGAAGAGCAAAAGACTATACTCATATAGTTGCTCAATAGAAAATTGCAAAGCTACTAGAAAATTTTAACTATGACTACAAATAGAATTTTGTCACAATAATAAAAAATATTGAGCAAGACTATATTTAGCCAATTACTTAATAGAAATTTATTTTTAGTTTAATTTTATCATTGATGATTCATCAAATAAATAATAAAAATTCTAAAATTTAGAGATCTAGTTTTGTAATATAGAATAAGAATCTCAACAGTATGCCCGTGTCTTGTAGTCTAAAAATGAAAATATTACATTCATTTGTATCTCCTTCATGTAGATAATTTGATCATTCCTAAAATAGAAACCATCATTTACATGGTAATATCACTACTCTCCATAGTCATTGTTTGTAATCTTGTACTTACTAGTTACAAACCCATAGTCCATTTAAACAATGGGTTTTTCTATTGTGGCCCTATATTCTTAGAAAAAATAAGAAATATGCCTTGTAGAAATATATTAATGTCACACACTCACAAAAAAATAAGCAAATACAATTAAAATATATTTATTTTACCATAAAAACTTCATTATATCACCATAATTTACACATATACAAAACAATGTATAGTTAAGGTGTAAGGGTTTCTGTTCACAAAAAATAGCAATCTATAGGGCAAAAAGGATTGTAAGATAAGTCAATTTTGTGGCTTTTCAATGCATTTAAACCATCTTTATAGGAATATTCTCTAGTTCCCTATTTTTTTATTTCACTTGTTCATTTTCCTATGGGTGATAAGAAGTAGAATTTCTATGGAAATTCTTTATGACTTCATTAAACCTTCAATGACTTTGGAAGTGAATTGTGGCTTTTGATCTATGACAATTTCTCTTAGTACATCATACCTAGAGAAAATTTCATCATATAAAAATTTAATTGCCTTCTCATCCTAAGAATTTTTTCCTACTACAAATTTCATAGTGCTTCACTAAAATTCAATGACCTTGGAAGCAAACTATGGCCCTTGATTTGTGACAATCTCTCTTAATACACGATACCTAGTAAAAAAAATTCATATAAAAATTCAACTACCTTCTCATCCTAAGCATTTTTAAATGCTTTCAGTTCTGCCCATTTAGCAACATAATATACACATAAATATGTGCTTCTAATTGGAAGGTGGATTAATGGGTCCTATAAATTCTAATCCCTATTTATCAAATGGTTTGATAATTAGTTATAGTTCTAGTGACATCTCATATAATTATGGAGATCTTCCCATGTATTGAAACTAATGATAATGAGCCATATAATCCTTTGGAATCTTTGAATAATGTTAGCCAATAATAACTTGCACATAAGATTTTGGTAGTGTCCTTCTACCAACAAAGTGTCCTCTACAAGAATCAATAATTCCTTAAAATGTCACAGACTTCATCTTAATGAACACATCATCACATCATGTGATTAGGTCCTCTCTTAAAGGGACATCCTCCAATACACTACACCAAAAAATGTCTTTAATGGTGGTTAATAACCATCCTTAAAGACCTTTAAGGGTGGTTTTCAAATCGTCTTTAAGGGGTATCAGACGTTGGTTCTTAACCGTCATCTTAGGCAATTTTCAACCTTCGTCCTAGACCCTAGCACGATGTCTAAAAACATCATCTTAGACCCTAGCACAATGATAAAAAACCACCATCTTAGACCTTAGCACGGTGATCAAAAACCATCATCTAAGACCCCTAATATGATTATTTTTAGCCACCATATTAGGGGTCTTAGATGGTGGTTTTTGATCGTTGTGTTTTACCCTAGGACAACAGCTAAAAATGATCGTCTGAGACCCCTAAGACGATAGTTTTTAGCCATCATCTAAGACCTATAAGATGATGGTTTTTAGGCACCATATAAGACCCCTAATATGGTGGTTTTTGGCCACCATCCTAGGGTAAAACATAGTGGTCAAAAATCGTCATCTAAGACCCCTAATACGACAGCTAAAAACCATCATCTTAGGGTCTTTTTTAATTTGATATGTGCTTTACGAGAAGCTACATTCATTTTCTAAGGTATACTAATTTACTTTACTTTGTATTCATGAACACCCCATGCATATGGAACTTACCTGAGGGCTCCATACCTACCATTATTAGTAGACCTGGGTATGAGGGCTTAATTTACTTGCATGGTTTATGTTCACTTGTTCCCTTAAATATGCGCGAGATGCCAAAATTTGAATAACAACTAACTCATTAGTAATAACCATTATGCCATTACATAAATTTTCATTTAAAAAATAAACATTATATTCCAATGGTTCAAAGACACATGGGATTTTTTGAAAGTAAATATGCACACATGTAACAATCACAACTCCAAATTATACTATGCTAGAACCTTGCTTCGATATTTTTGGGATGGTAAATCTGCTTTGGTTTTAACATTTTATAATATTTTAATATTTTAAAATTTAAACTATTATATATATATATATATATATATATATATATATATATATATATATATATATATATATATATATATATATATATATATTCATCCGCACTGAAGAAAGAGAGGAGACCAAAGTAAAAAATATTAAAATTTTGGTAGCTAAATCCTAATTGTAATAACCTTGCATACTTTTGATTTTTTCCCATGATTTGTTATATACAAGATAATTAATTAGACAACATAAAATACATTCTAAAGTCCAACTCAGTTGAAGCCAAAGGGATGGTAATAAAATCCAAAAATAAGCTAAAAGATAAATATCCATCTGACCATGATTAAAAAAATGTTAACAAGAATTACTTAAGCAGTGCTTAATGGATAACTCTTTTCTGAATTCCTAAGAAACAATACTAACCAGCCATATATATTCAAAATTCAAGGCTTTCCAAAATCAAATGACTCTTTTTTTACTAGCTTCAAATGCATACATGATACCCTACCAATATCTAAATTTAGAAACAAACCTTGCTTAAGAAACAAATTTCCAGAAATTTGTAGTCTAATGGTCTA
Organism: Wollemia nobilis; assembly: GCA_028583015.1. Classification (NCBI taxonomy): domain Eukaryota; kingdom Viridiplantae; phylum Streptophyta; class Pinopsida; order Araucariales; family Araucariaceae; genus Wollemia; species Wollemia nobilis. Next base: position 6,112,247 of record JAQPPZ010001870.1, read on the forward strand.
CAAATTTAATAATAATAGAGATGTATTCACAAGAATCTAATCAAAACTAAATGTTTCAATTAACTATAAATTACAAATTAAAGTTTTGCAATCACCTTCACTTAAAAGCAACAATAAAGATGTGTTAAGGTCTTGCAAGATGATCTCTTCTGAAGCCATCTTCAATGCAGTTACATTAGTTTTTGAGTTTCATTATAGTTCCACAGATTAACCCTTGCATTCAAATGGAACAAAGGTTTCATGGTGTCAATTTAAAGTAAATTGCTTCTATTTTTCTTGACAACATCTAAAAAAACTTCCATGTGTTGAACCAAATCACAGGGATTTCATCTTGATGCTGGAATTCATATAATCAACAAGCACTATATCTTTAGGCTCATACAAAATAGAAAACTATATTGCAATTTAATGAACGTACAAAATAGAAATTTTTTGAAATAACTAAGAAAAGAAAGAAGAAAGTGACATAATATGTTTTGAAAGCTCAAATATACAATACAACTATAGGTTGTGTTTTCCAACTCAAATCTGAAACTGCTCCTAATTGTCAACTATCTTCAAAATGATCTTTGCATATTTATTGATAAGATTTTTGGTTTAACAGAGCATTGAAACCTTACCAGGCATTAAAGTAATGTTAACGAGAGGGTCACCTTCAGTATCATTAGAATGCCATGGGTTGATCATATAAAAATACACATCACCTATCACATTAATCCAACACTTATGCAATTGAAGGGTACATAACAACATTTGCATAACAATATTTTTGTGGCATTACCAAGCTTTCAATGGAAGCAAGGCTCTATATATGTGCAATAACAAAAATAGGGACATAAAATTTGAGTGATAATGCCATTGCCTTGAGGCCACTGTATAGATGGTAATTTAAATTCTAAATGCAAAAAAGTTAAAATTAAAAGTAATCTTCAATAACTTTTAACACTTACCAACTAATGATGATTACAATCACCTAGCAAAAACAAAGTCAATATTTACAAAGTTTGTTATTTTTCACTTTTCCAAATTCATACGACCAATCACGAAGTAACTAACCTAACTACTTGATGACTATTATACATTGTCATCCCTATGTGTAAACGAGATTTTTGGCAAGCAACTATACAAGGGTTTCATCTGGGTTGAGCAATAGCGGAGGTGATGGTGAGTGAACGAACGATTTTACGTGATTGAGCAACTTCAAGGGAGTGAGGGGAAGGTGGGAATATGAATTTTCAAATCTCTACAGGTGGATCTGCCCCTCAAAACTCATTAGAGATCGATAATGCATGCGATGACAAGAAAGTAGGCCCTAATTTAGAACCATATGGTACGGGGTTTTTAGGGAATGCAAAACCTTTTCAAGGAAAAGACCCTCTCGAACAAACATAGTGGGGCCCCCAAAGATATTGTTTCCCCCTTGCTCACCTTTGCTGAAAAAGTGAAAGGGTAGGAGAAATATATTTAAAAAAAAGCAATATCAACACCTTACTTCCCAATGGTGAAGATCTGGTTATCCCTAATGAGACCATGATTGAATATCTTTTTCTTGAGTCCCACACTTTGGTTGGGAAATTTATTAGAGGTAGACCTGACATGGAGTCCATATGATGGTGGGATTTTTCTAAGTGGAGAACCCTAGGTAACATGGAGTTGGTTGCCCTGTCTCAAGGTTTGACTTTATCCACCTTAATAACCAGGATTATGTCTCCCAAATTCTCATAAGCGAGCCTTGGTTTTATGGTCAAAAAAGTATTTTTCTATGAAAGTGGGGTGAATATTTCAACCCAAAAACTCAAAGTATTAACTACGCTCCTATATGGGTTCATCTTCCAGATCAAACTATCCAGTTTTCACATGAAGACATCTTGCATGGCATTGCTAAATCCATTAGAGAATTAGTAGCTATCAATATTGTCACTAAATCTTGGACTCACATGATTCATGCAAGAATTTGTATTAATGCAAATTTAGATTCTCAACTGTCAACTCGTATTAACCTAGTCTATGGCTCATATCATAGACACCATACTATTGAATATGAGAATAATCTCACTTTTTGTATTGAGTGCTAGACTCAAGGTCACCTCAAAGCTCAGTGCTCGTCTCTCAAATCCTCTAAAGAAATGGCTAGCTCCAGGTCCCATGTTGGGCATCCAGGTGACAAGTTCTAAGGAAAGTAGAACCATGCTGGGCCTCATCAAAAAAATAATCTGAGTTCAGTTATACTTAAATGGAGGCAAGTTGTTGTTTCATATGTAGTGGATGACCAAGGTAAGGTTAGTTTTCCATTTTCTTACCCTAACAAATTTGGTGTATTAGCTAAAAAATTTATTTCTAAGTCTGCTCCATTTGATGAAACCCTATTGCATGAGTCTGTACGCCTTGGACTCACTACTGTCCAAGGGGAAACCCACTTCCCATCCATATCTGAACCTTACCATATTCCTTCTAAAATTTTACCTACCCTCGAAGGGCATATTGAAATTTGTATTCCTACTCCTTTCAATATTGACTTTGATAGTTGTAACCCTAACTCAACCAAACCTGATTTTAGCCCTATCAACACCAAAATTTATTAGAAAACCTCTATTGATATCGATAGTGAGAAAAAAAGGGAAGACCTCCCATAAATGATCAAAAAAATAAAGAAATGGATAACGAAATTGCCAATGGCATTCAAAAGACTCTTTTCTAGGACCTTTTCAGTTAGGAGAAATATGAATAAAAAATATCCAAACCTCCCTTACAGTAGTCAAAGGGAGGCAAATTTTTTTCCAAAATTTCTAAATGAGGATCCTCTCATGGAATGTGAGAGACCTCAATAGTTTTGTTAAGTAGAGACTTGCATGCACTTTGAGGAAGGAATACATGCCCACTATCATGATTATGCAAGAAACAATATTGACCAAAACAAAATCCAAAAAATTACTAAATCTATTTGGAATAATAGTGATTTCAATTTTAGCCCTACTCAAGTCATTTTAGGGGGATTAATTTATCTATGGGATTCCAAAGTTGAAGGTATAATAATATTTTGTTAGATAGATTTTTGAATATTTTGTTCCACTGCAAAGACAACAATTATTCATGGGTTTCATCCAATGTTTACATCCCCAATAATTTACCTAGTAGAAATACCTTATGGGATACCTTGAGACAAATGAGGAATGCTTTCAAAAATATTTCATGGATCCTTGCTAGAGATTTTAACTCCCCTATTTTCCCATTAGATAAGCAAGGGAGAAATATCACTCCATCCAAAAGCATTGAATATTTTCATAATTTTATAACTAACAGTGAATTAATGGACATTCAAATTAAAGGAGAAAAATACACATGGAGCAAGGGTATCAAATTGTAAGGATTGTAGGGGACTTCCCTAGGAAGTCATGTTCTACTTCCTTGATTCCCCCTCCCCTGGTCCCTGGTCCTATCCCAATTCCTTGGCACTTCCTTAGCCTTTCCTTTTTCATCGGTTGACTTGGCATATGATCTCCTTAGGGTGGGAGGTCACTTATCCATTTTTTTGCCCCCTTACATACCTTTTTGAAGGGTTATTTTTTGTGCCTCTTGTCTAGGATATCCTTGGGACCTTCCCTAGGATTTTTGGGTTGTTTCAGGGATCCTTTTCCCTAGTGCTCTTAATGTGTCCTAGGTTTTTTGTAGGTTTCTACTAGGTGTTAGATTTTAGTGGTTCTCTAGGTGTGGTCTACTATGGCTATGGGAGAGTTGCTTCATGAGTAGTTTTGCATAGCATATTTTTGGTCAAGGAAGGGACCACATGCTTTTTCCTATGACTCTACTCTTTGGGTTCATGGATGTGGGCTCGGTGGACTCTCAACATTTTTTGTGGCTTTGGGAGGGGTCTCTGCATTGCTTATTGTTGTGATCCTACTAGAATTCCTCATATGGTTCCCTAAAGCTATTTATTGGTGGTGTTGAAGGTTGTATGGGGTTTCTTGCTGCATATTTTTGGTTTGGGAAGACCTGTTCTTAACACCTACAACTGGTTCACCTTATGGCTCCTTCCTTTTGGGTTTCTTAGGAACTTCCCCACCTCTTTCCTATGGCTTGCTATTTTGTGCCTACTGCTTCCTCTACTTCTATTGGCATCTTCGAAGTTTCCTCATTGCAAGGATATTTCATGGCCTGTGGAGATCCCTAGCTTGTTATTCCAAATTTTTAGGCATGTGCTATCCCAGCTCCTTGGCACTTCCCTGGTCCTTCCTTCTTGGTTGGTTGGTGTTGCAGATGATCTCCTTGGTGTGGGAGGTCACTAATCCATTTGTTTGCCCCTTTCCATACCTTCTGGTGGGGTTATTTTAGGTGCCTTTGTTTTGGGATATCCTTGGTATCTGCTTCATCCTACTATTCAGGGTGTTTTTTTGTAGTGCAGTTCTAGTTTTCTAATTTTCCCTTATCGAATTTTGGTTTTCCCCTACACAATACTGTGCATTTTTATGTTTTTCCTTCTTTGGAGGGTTTCTTATTTTTCCCGCTAATGGGTTGTTCAATTTTGTGTCTAGGTGGGAGTGTTCAAATTTTAAAATTTCCCACTTCTTCCTTTTCCCACTTAGTGGGCTGTTCAAATTCATGGCTGGGTGGGACGTACTTTTTTCCCACTTTGGGCACATTTTTTTTGTGGATTTCCTGATGATTTTCCTGATGGATTTCTTGATGGTTTTCCTTAAGCCTTTTCTTAGGATCTTCCTCGAGCATTTACTCTGGCCTCTCTAGTGGCCTTTCCTATGACCTTGCTTATGGTCTACTGACCTATTGTAATAAGTTTTGGGGCCCTTTCAAAACCACTTTTAGAGATTTTAACTTACCAAAAAAATACACATGGTTAAATAGGAGAGTTGGAGATCAGCATATCCAAGTTAAGCTTGATATATTTTTTCTTTCTTAAGAGGTTATTCCAATTATGGGTGATTCTAATCCCATTTTTCTCCCAAGATTTGGCTCTCATCATTGTCCCATTTTATTTGAAGCTGACAAAGGCCCCAATTTCAAGATTCCTTTTAGATTTGAAGCCATGTGGACGCATCACCCTGATATTTGTAACCAAATATCTGATTGGTGGCAACAAGATTTTTTTGGGTCTTTCATTACTCAAGTTTCCCATAAACTCAAGGTTGTCAAGGAAAACCTCAAAATCTAGAATAGGGACAATTTTGTGAATATTTTTGTAAGAAAAAAACATATTATGGATAAACTAAAAATAATTGAACAAATACAGAATGGCCAGTTGAGTGATAAAATCAGAGTTGAGGAGAAACATATTTTAGTAGATTATCATATCATTTTGGGCAAAGAAGAGAAATTCTAGAGGTAGAAATACAGAGCCCTTTGGCTCAAGGAGGGTGATTCCAATACAAAAAAAAATTGCACTTCCACACTCAGGCACAAAAGTTCAAAAAAATTAGAGAATTGATCAGAGGTGATTGAAGAACACAAGCTTATACTGAGAGGGGGTGGACGGTATAGCATCCACTTTTTAATTTCTTTCCAAACCAATATTAATTAATATCCTTAATTGCAATAACCAAATATAGCAGTGTGCATTAATAACTCAGATAGCAATAGTAAGAGCACAAGTCACCACACACAATTGAGACACAAGATTTAACGTGGTTCCCCTAATGTGGGATACTCCACAAGATAATCTCCTTATAATATTTCACATAGAAATAGGGATATTTATCCAATACAATGATTACTTTGATCTACTCAAAGCTAGGTAATACATTGATCTGCTCAGGTAGACAATCCACTAATTTTCTTATCTAGGCAACACACTAATCTGCTTAGCTAGGCAACACACTGATTTTCCCAGGTAGGCAATCCATTGATCTACTCATCTAGGCAACACACTGATATGCTCAGTTAGGAAATCCACTGATATGCTCAGCTAGGAAACACACTGATCTAATCATGTAGGCAATCCACTGATCTACTTAGCTAGGCACTCCACTAATCTGCTCAACAAACTCACACAAAACTTGTCCAAATCTGCTCAACAAGCTCAAACAGAACTTGTCAAAATTTGCTCAACAAGCTCACACAGAACTTGTCCAAATCTACTCAACAAGCTCACACAGAACTTGTCCAAATCTGCTCAACAAGCTCACATAGAACTTGTCCAAATCTGTCCCAAAAACTATCCACAAAGTTGTCTAGAAATCTATCCCAAAAGCCTTCTCAAAGGCTCAATCAATCATACTCAAGTAGTACTCAAATAATCTGCTCAATAAGCTCACATAAAACTTTGTCCAAATCTTCTGAACAAGTTCACACAGAACTTGCCCAAATCAGCTCAACAAGTTCACACAGAACTTTGTCCAAATCTGCTCAACAAGTTCACACAAAACTTGTCCAAATCTGCTCAACAAGTTCAAATAGAACTTGTACAAATCTATCCCAAAGGCCTTCTCAAAGGCTCAATCAATCATACTCAAGTAGTACTCAAATATTATCCACAAATATTATGAAGGCAAAACTCAAATATGAACTCAAAAATGAATGGTAATACACTCTTCAAAGGATGACAACTATGATCCACAATGATCTCAACTCAAATCAATCCCATAAAGAGAATTGTTAGAGACTCAATATGTTCTATACTCAAATCTAATATCTTTCTCAACTCAAGGCAATGTCATAGAAGCATAAAGAGAATTGTTAGAGACTCAATATGTTCTATCCTCAAATATCAATCTCAACTCAAATCTAGAATATAGAATAGTTTGTTTCATGTAACTTGAACAACCACTTCATACAATCACTTGACAAGTCTCAAACAACTCTTATCAACCAACTACCACACGAAACAAATATTTATTACAAACCCTAGTCCAAGCATGTATCAACCAACTCAAATGTTTCCAACAATGCTCAATCACAAGTCTCACATAACAATTATACTCATGTTCTTCTCAAGTTCAAGTTCTTTGCATAACCAATGGGCTTCAACAACAATGTTAATCAAACATTCTTCACATAACAATGATACTCATGTTATTTTCAAGTTCTTTACATAACCAATGGGCTTTAACAACTATGCTTATAAAACAAGGTTTAACCACAACTCTCAAACTAGAAAACCTTGAAGCATTCAACCAACCACTTTAAAAAATGAAACCACAATCAATCCTTTTCTCTCCAATTATATTTCATAAATCAACCATCATAATCAATCAATTGGAGAATGTGCCCATACCTTTTATGAATATGAAGAAACTTCTTTGGAAATCTGCCACACTCAACACACTTTTAAAAAGAACAAAACAACCTTCACTTTGAACCCCTTTATAAAAACAAAAATATCTCTTTACATACACCTTATTTCTCCATCTAATCAAATTAATAAAATAGCCCTCGAAATAAGATTTCCAATGATATATAATATGGTAAACTTCTAAAATAGGAAAACACCATAAATTTCTCTTTTTTCTAAAAGTGCATTTCAACCCTTATATCTTGCCTTCCAAGTAAATAAAAATTTAATCAACATTATTTCCTTAGCATCACCTTATTCCTCCAACATTAGGCAATAATAAAAAATATTCAATAAAATTTTTACTTACCTTTTAGAGGGAATCAAACCCTTGTCACTACCCAATCAACACCACAACCGTGATGCCAAAGACCACGTGAACTATCTGCTCACATAGGACAGAGAGAAAAAATGCTCCCTATATTTTGTTGCCCTTGCTCATGCCAAAAACGTGCGCCAAATGCTCTTCTTCCACACTCTACAAAAATTGAACCCGATGGGAATCAAATGCATGCCCTATCGCAACCAAAAACTCCATGCTTACCAAGCTCACTGTTGGACCATGCTGTCACATCGAAGGATTTTGGGGCTTCCGCTTTTTGTTCTCTTAGTTTGATGCTTAGACTTTTGAATCGAGAGCCTTTGCATATATATATGCAACCTTCCTTAAATTTCACATACGTCGACACCTTTAATTATTAATTTCCTTTTGATGGTGCATGGTTTTTATGACATCGACGATAACTTTAATTTTAATTTTAAAATTAAAATTAAAATTTTAAATAATTAAAATTTTAAATAATTAAAATTAAAACTAAATATTTAAAATTAAATATCTCCATCACCGGGGCACATTTTTCGATGAAACAAAATGCCAGATTGGGTTTTAAGAAAAACCCATTTCAAATCTGCCATCCATGGTTTTAAATAAAACCTTTTATTTTGCCTACCTTGGTTTTCACAAAAACCCTGTATATATCCATGCTCTCCAAAACTCAAAACTCAAAGTGATCCATGTGACATCAATGATCCATGTGACATCAATGACAACATAAAATAACTCAAATTGTCAACATTGATGAATCCATTACCAGGGATATTTTTTAAATTTGAGATGAAGCCTCTTATTTTTTTGAAAATCTCTTGGGTACCCAGCCCCAAAATTTTGACTAGACCAAGAATCAATTACTCAATCACATTCCTGCCCTGGTCACTCTAGAAATGAATTCCTTGCTCATCAAGCCTCTTTCTTCAAATGAGATCAAGCAATATTTATTCACTATGCACCCTGATAAAGCCCTTGGGATTGATGGTTTCTCTCCCCAATTTTTTCAAACCTTTTAGGACATTATTGGGTAAGAGTGTGTAAGGCAATCATTGAACTCCAGCATGAAAAATCCATCTCATAGGTATTAATTCTACCTTCATAGATCTTGTTCCTAAAGGGCGTGTGTGCAAATATATGGTGGATTTTAGACCCATCAATTTTTGTAATGTGATTTATAAAATCCTAACCAAATCTATGGCATCCATAGTGAAAGAATTTCTTTCCCAAATCATAGATACCTACCAAGGAAGTTTGGTAAAATGAAGATCTATAATTGATGGTATTATAAATTTGCATGAAGTCCTCCATTCTATCTCCACCAACAAAAAAGTTGCCCTGGTCCTTAAAATTGATATAATAAAGCTTTTTAAATGGTCAATCAAGAGTTCTTGCTTGTTTTCCTTCTCAAGTTTGGTTTCCATAGAAAGTGGGTAAAACTTATTCAAGGCTACATTTCTATCCCCTGGTTCTTAGTGTTAGTCAATGGTTCTACAACAGGTTACTTCCAAAGCAATAAATGGCTTAGTCAAGGGGATACCCTATCATCTATTCTCTTCAGTATTCTTGTTGAATTCCTTAGAAGAGATCTCAAAGATGCTTGCTCGGGTGGCACAATATCTGATATTCAAGATGCTTCCAACATGAGATATCTTTCTCATTAGCAGTTTTTAGATGACACTATATTAGTCACCCATGCTTCATTTTGGGAAGCAAATTCAATTAAAGGTATTTTAGATCTCTACGAAGAGGTTGCAGGGCAAAATATAAACTATGCCAAGAGTAAAGTTTTCTTTCTCAATACCCCCCTATCTAGACAGGTCAAGATTACTTGTATTCTTTAGTGTGTCATATCTGAGCTTCCCATTGTCTATTTAGAGCTTCTCATGTTCACTAGTTACCCCAAAGATTCTATGTGGAGCAATTTTATTGAAAGAATCAATAAAAAACTTGCATGTTGGAAAGGGGCCCTCCTATCCCAAGAAACTAAAGCCACTCTCACTATGGCCTGTCTTTAAAGTATTCCTATTTATTTTATATCAATATTCAAAGCCCTAGTTTCTATATATAATAAAATTGAACAAATTTATAAGAGATTCCTTTGGGCAGGTTTAGAGGATAAAAATAAGTTTCATCTGGTCATATGGAAAAATGTTTGCTTAGCAAAAAGTGAGGGAGGGCTAGATCTTAGAAGAATTATAAATATGAACATGGTACTATTGGCCAAGCAGGATTGGAAGGTGTTTACGAATTGCAATATCGAATGGGTTTCCATCATTAATAAAAAATACACTCACATCTAGAATTTTATGGATGAAAATATTCCTAAAGTTGGGTCCACCTTTTGGAAATCAATCCTCCAAAGTAGACCTCTTATTCAAAGGGGAACCGAATGACAACTTGGAATAGGAAACATGATAATTTTTTATCAGATAGGTGGATCTCCAATTAAATGCTTAGTGAGAACAATTGAGTCTCAGTGGTGCAGCCTTTGTTGGATACTCTCATAGGTAGAAAGGTGGTTAATTTTATAGACTTTCAGTCCAACCCAAAATATGGAAAGAGCTCCACATTGCAAATTATTATACCCAAATTTAAAATACTATCACAAAATTATCAACATTGTTGAGGGTAACTATAATTCCATATAGTATGTCTCATGATACCCCTTTCTAGAAATAAATTGACTCTGGTTTTTTTTCTATTAAATTTTCAAATTTGTTGAATTTCGCTCCTCAAACTTCTTGCATTCCTTTCAATTTGATTTGTCTTAAATACCTCATACCTAAAGTTACTATATTTTCTTGGTTGGCCATCCAAAACAAGATCCTCACTACTAATAATCTCATGAAGAGAGGGATGGTTGTTCCTAATAGATGTCATATTTGCTTGATGTCTTGGGAATCTATCAAACACATATTTAGGGAATTTTCTTTATTCCACTCTGCCATGGATCATTCATGTCCATATTTCACATATCCTAGGCCTATCCCAACTCCTTGGCTCTTTTTACCTCCAAGTGACCCATGCATTTTAGAAATTCTAGGTTGTCTTCTTTGTGGAAAGTTTATCTCCACATCTCCTATGCAGATCTGGTTCGAAAGAAATAGTAGAATATTTTCAAACACCCTCAAGAAATATATCTTTATTGCCAAAAAATCCATCACCTTTGTTGTTAAAAATTCTAAGCTTTTCCCTTGCACCAAAACACCTAAGTCTGCCCTTGAGTCTACTCTTTTTCATTCCTTTAGTATTCCCCACAGTCCCAGCTCTACTCCTTTAAATTCCCATCCCAGAATTGGTACTCATTGGATTCCTCCTCCTATATGATAGCTTAAACTTAACTATGATGGTTTTTCTAAAGGAAATCTGGATGCAACGGATGCCAGATATCTAGTTAGGGATCACAATGGACGACTCATATTAGCCTATGCTGAGTTTCTAGGCATCCAAAATAACCACTATTTTTAAGCTCATGTGTTGTGGAGAGGGCTAGAAGTTCTCAAATATTATAGGGGAAATTTACAAATTGAAGGTGATTCCATGAATGTTACAAACTCTATCATCAGTGATAGAATTCCTTCATGGAACATGCGCACTATTATTCAGGAATCTAAGGTCTTGATGCAAAATTTTTGCAATACTACAACCTACCATGTGTATCAAGAAGCTAATAAGTCTACAGATTTGCTCACCAATGCTAGGATTAGTCATAGAAATATGTCCATCTTACACCAAAATTTCCCTCAAAATATTCTTAATGCTACTGTTGTCGACTTGGAAATGCACAACCGACCCTAAGAGGTATGCTCACCTCAAAAAGTCTGATGATGGGAGTGATAAAACTACTTCTCTAATGGCCATATTCAACTTGGTCCACAACACCATCCTTAGTAGCATCATCAGTGGCATGGATAGCATTAGCACCTCCCTAAAACTACTGGTCAAGAAACATGGCCAAAAGAGCTCTGTAGCTAAAAATTATCGATGATTAGAGTTGGTTTGTTTTGTCTTTCGAGCTTTGTTCCCCTACATGGGAATTTTGGTACTAATATTTTAACCCATGTGTGGGCATTGGTTTGATTTTGCTTTATTTTCTCCTTATCCCCTATGTGGGCTCTCTCTTTTGATATTTTTTTTCTATTAAACAACCCCTGCATGGGTCTATTTTTCTTTGGTCTGGTTCATGGAGAATCTAGGGTGTAGAAACCCTTTTTTGTGCTTCTCTATGTACTTTTTGTCATATGCTTATATTTTTGGTTTTGGGCATTAGTTAAAACCCATATAATATAATTTCTACCACCTACCAAAAAACAATTATACATAATTGTCACTCTCCCTTAATGATCAAATGGAGTACAAAAAAATTAATCTCATCAACCAGATTGCTTCACATGCTTCTAAAAAAGTAGCCCAATTTTCTAATTCTATGGAGGAAAGAGTCGCAAGATGCTATTTTAAAAAAAACTGAATTGCCCAAGATACTACAGTTGAGTCTATGGTGAAGATATATTTTGTATTGGACTTCCCATTTCTTTAAAGTAGTATAAGAGAACACAAGGGCTATGAACGAGTCACTCATAAAGATAAATATCAACAAAAGCATGCCTGAAACTACTCATAATGAAACACACACTTAACTACCATAAACACAAAAATTGCACTTGAATACAATTATACTAGTTGAGGATGATTATACGATTATACCAGTTGAATATGATTATACAATTACACTGGTTGAATACGATTATACCGGTTGAATATGATTATACCGGTTGAATACGATTATACAAAAATTCTTATTTCAAGTGTAATTCTTATTTACAAATATAGGTGAATAGACAACTTGAACCCTCCATATAATGAATAAATGTCTAAACATCCCTACCCATCCCAACCACCAGATATGAGGTGAAAGGGTATCCTAAGACTTCTGTCAGATACATAAATATCCATCTATGCCCTAGTAGCACTTGTATTCTCTCTTTTTTTTTACCAAATTACCTTCTCGTATTTGACTAGCCAACCTCATGCTTAGGATACCTACTCACCTCACTCCTAGCTTAGCCACCCATTAATTATCTACTAGTGTTTTCTAAAAATAGAACATAAAATATCCATCAACACACATTAATTATTTCCATTAATTACAACTACTTTTGAAGTATAATAATTAGGCTTAAAGGAAATGAAAAATCAATAACAAAAACACTCATTTCAATGCAAGCTTAAAGGAAATGAAACAAAAATTATGCAGATAGACCACTAAGGAAGAAGTAAATGGAGAAAATGCAATATCTTTTTTAATAATTGATGTCAGATGTTTTTTATGGTAAATAAAGTCTTTCATTAAACTAAGTTTTAAAGGTTGACCCAAAACCGAATTACAAAAATCAGCCCATGGCTGAGGAACCCCACTAGGAACCAAACTGAGAAACCTCTGTCCTCTAACCTTATGCTACTACCTAGATAGAAACCATAAGAACTAGACTAGACTACCCACCATAGTCAAAATCCCCCTTAAAAAAAAGAGACACAGGTCCAAGAAGGACCCTAACTACCCCAAGCAACCACACTACACACAGGAGATCACCCATAAGACCACAAGAAACAAAAAGGCACTGTTGTCGCAAATATAAAAAAATATACTCAGAACATCAAAAAATAGGACAGGCCAATCGAAGGAAGATCCTAGTCCTCCTCATCAACATCCTCTTCTTGATTTTCATCTTTGTCTTCTTTATTGTCGTCAGTATCTGGGTTGTAGACCACTGGCTTGTTGCTCTGGTATCCTTCATTGAAGAATACCTTGGTCAAAATATCTTGTAATTCCTGCATTTGTCAATTGATGTTGGTCATCATGTTCAGGACATACCTTTTCAATTCCATGATTGTAGGGTTAGGACCCTCATCTTCAGACGCAATCTCCATGATTTTACTGCTCCCTTGAACTTGCTTGTTTTTTAGCCTCAGGGAAGACCTAATAGGCTGGTCATCAATTCTCAACCTTTTCCTTGTCGGGCCTCCCTTAGCGCTTGACTCACCCTCATGCTTCTTGATAGGGGAGGGTTTTGGGAGACCAGGGCTCTCACGCCCCCTTGAAATTTCACTACAAAAAATTGTAGGATACTCAGGATGAGGGGCAGGGATATCAGTTTGGGGAGCATGGAGAAGGATGTATTTGTAAATAACCTTGAGAAGGCCTTGATGCATGTGTTGCAGTGTGAACGCATTCAAGAGAAAACTTGGCTAGAAATAGTGCTCTAGTGTGAACGCGTTTTGTTTTTCTAAAAATGTCGGCAAATTCGTTTTTCTCCTCCCCCTTATTCCTTCTATTCCTCCTCCTTTATTCTCTCCCCTTATTCCTCCTCCTTATCCCCTTATCTCTCCGTCTTCCCTAATCCTTCTTCCCTAATATTCTTCCATTTGTTACGTGGGTAGTTGTAATATGCACTATATATCGTGTTCTAAGGTTTGGGCGATAAATAATTGGAATAATAAAAATTGTTTGTTTTAACTATATCTGATTTGGGCTCTCAATATGGTATCAGAGCAGGTGCAGGCGGAGGCCGCACGAGGGCAACGTGGGTACGCAGTCCAACTGGGCATGATTTTTGAGGCGGTCGGTTCCTGACGGAGGTAGCTGGAACTGGAATGGGAGACTGAGCCCGATTTTCGAAGTGACCTACAGTCTGGAAGTAGGACTGTCAGACACACAGATCGAAGTGGAGGTTGACGTAGTGCAGTGGCACAAAAATCGAGGTTCGATTCCATGCAGATCGAGGCATGGATGCTGAGGTGGCTGGTTGAGGTGGCATTGGCTGCTGAGGTGGCAAGCTGATGAAGCGGTATGCAGTACGAGGAACAATTGCTGACATGGAGTGGCACACACTTTGAGACTGACGTGGTAGGTGAGAGGACGTGGCATCTGAGTTGGCATCTGACGTGGCGTACGAGTTGGCAGGAGCGCTGAGGTGTCATTGTGTGGTTGGTTGCGATCGTAGCAAAATATTGGAAGAGGACGATTGCCCGAAGGCAATCAAATATCAACGCACGTTCGCGTTCTTATTCCCTCCCACAGCCTCTATCCCAGGCAATGTGGGATAATGTGTTTTATTTTTTTTTTAAAACGCGAGGGCGTCGTGTTCACAGGGAAGCTGCCTTGAATTGTAAGCACGCCAGTGGGCATAGCGCGAGTGGCGAGTGTGCCTTTGTTGTTCGGAGAAGGTCCCGGGTTCGAAACCCATCGGGGATGCCTGGCAAAAGTTTTTTTTATTATTTTTTTGTGTGAAATCGTCAACCTTGCAGGGTAAAAGTGCGGCAGTCGGGATAAGATATTCAAAAGAGTTGCAGGGCGCATTGGTGAAGAATCTTGCCGGAGTTGAGGGTGGTCGTGAGTTCGACCTGCAAAACGTCAAAAAGACAAAGGTTTTAAAAAATTACATTAAGCTTTTATTCAAGTTTCTTTAATATTAATTTAATAATTTAAATAATGCTTTTTAATTATTTAAAAAAATATTTTTTTATAATTTTTAAAGCATATTTTTATTATTAAGTTAAAATTATTAAAGTGCTTTAAAAGTTTAATTGTAAAACTTTATAAGAGAAATAGTGAACCTATTGCCCTAGAGGCAAATTGTAAAATCGCCCAAGAGGGCTTGAAAAACCTTGCAAAATTGTGTAATAGCCTGAGAGGCAAGCATTGTACAAAAAAGGTGACGGGAAGCCTTGACCCATTCCAAGGCTAAAAATTTTGTGTAATAGCCTCAGCGGCTGTAAAAGAGCAAAAATTGTAACCTCAGAAGCTCTAACAATTTTTTTCTTTTTGCCTTGATGAGTAGATGATCAGATCTACCGGATGTTACCATGCTTTGTGCTCTCTACTACGGAGAGAAACTGTCAAAGCTTTTGATGAACGAGTTCGACGAGATGGACTACATGTCGTATTCAGTCAGTTGCAGAATTCTGTTATAGCCCACCAAAGGAATCCAGATTCTGGTTACGAGGCTGACTCAGAAGATAATATTTTTGGACAACGAGTGGAGGAGTCCGATACAATTGAAGCTGCACCTATAGATCAAGCCAGTGATAGCTACTCTCCAGCTGAGCCGGAGCAACAATCCAATGAAAGTTATACCCCACGCTCTCCAGAGCCTGAGCCAGCAGAGGCTGAGCTAGCACAGGCCGAGCCAATGATAGCTCCTGAAATAGTTGTCATCAGTGACGACGAGGATTCCATTGCAGACAATTTTGGACCTCTAGTACTGGACAATCCATAAGAAGAAGAAGAAGAAATCAGTGAGAGAGTTAAGAAATCTAGATTTGATTTGAACTTGTAATTGCTTTGTACTTCCTATTTTTAGTCAAATCAAAGTTTGCTTTCAAGTAGTAGAAATGGCTTCAAATTCAAATCTTCCAATTCCAGAATTCAATGGTAGTGATTATGAATACTGGTCAATAAAGATGAAAACCTTGTTGATAGGTAAAGGTTTGTGGGATGTAGTTGAAGAGGGTTACACAGAACCCTCTCCTACTGACTGGACTGCTTTAAGTGTTGTTGATAGAAAAGCTAGGAAAGAAGCACAAAAAAATAATTCCTCTGCCCTGTATCATTTGCAAGCAGCCCTAGATAAAAGCATATTTCCTAGAATAGCATCTTGTGTAACAACTCAAGATGCTTGGAATGCTTTAAAGGAAAGTTTTCAAGGGAGTGATCAAGTGAAGCAGGTCAGGCTTCAAACTCTGAAAAGAGATTTTGAAAATCTCATAATGCAAGAGAATGAGAAAGTAGGAGACTATTGCGTGTGAGTCAAAGCCGTAGTAGATAAAATGGTCACTCTAGGTGAAGATATTAAACCAGAAGTTGTGGTGAAGAAAGTGTTGCGAACACTTCTTCCTAAGTGGAATCATGTAGCAATCATTATTGAAGAGTCAAAATATTTGACTGCACTTTCCTTTGATGCACTAATTGGTTCTCTTCTTTCACATGAAGAGAGATTGTAGGAATCTCCTTCCACTAGCCATGGAGGCGATGACAAAGCCTTCGCTTCACAAGAAGGAAAAGGACAAGGCAAAAGTCGAGGTAGAGGTCAGCACAGAGGAAGAGGTAGGAATAGTCCACGAGGTGGAACTCCTAACAGAGGAGGATCTTCAAACAGAGGTGGAGGTCAGAATAGAGGTGGACAACAGAATAGAGGGAAGCATCCAGGACGAGGAAAAGGAAGTGACAAGTCAAAACAAGCTTGCTACAATTGTGGCAAACTTGGCCACTTTGCTCGTGACTGTTGGTCGAAATCTTCTCAAGGGAGCAGCAGTCAGAGCAGTCAGTATGGCAATTTTGGAGAAGAGGAAGGGACCTCAAATATCTTTCTCTCATATGGCAAGTCAGATCAGAACCTGAATGATACCTGGATCTTGGACACTGGGTGTTCAAATCATATGAGTGGCAAAGAAGAACTCTTTGCTACTCTAGATTCTTCCTACAAATCCAGCATCAAATTGGGAGACGACAAGTCATTGGCAGTTGAAGGCATTGGAGCCATGGAGGTTCCAACAAAAGAGGGCATGAAACAAGTAAGTGATATCTATTACACACCTCATCTCCAACACAATATTTTAAGTGTTGGTCAAATGTTAGAGAAGAACTATAAATTACTGTTTGATGAAGGTAAATGTACCATTTTTGATAAGAGTAATAGTGATAGAGTCATTACTCAAGTGCCAATGACAAGGAATAGGTTATTTCCTTTAAATTTTGGCCAGCCAGGAGGAGATCAATTAGTAAATGTTGCTATTGCAAATCCAAGTGTGTTGTGGCACTTGAGATACGGTCATTTGAATTCAGCCAGTTTGAAGATGTTAACTTCTCAAGCAATGGTGACCGGACTTCCTAAAGTTCAGGACAATAAGGAAGTCTGTGAAGGTTGTGCCTTGGGCAAGCATGCTAGAACCAAATTTCCTCATGGACAAGCATGGTGGGCCAGTTATCCACTCCAACTAGTGCATTCAGACATCTGTGGTCCGATGCAGACCAAGAGCATTGGTAATAACTCTTACTTTCTTCTTTTCATTGATGATTTTTCAAGAATGTGTTGGATATATTTCTTGAAGCATAAAGATGAAGCATTTGATTGCTTCATAGATTTTAAAGCAAGAGTGGAAAATGAGAGTGGATATTCTATTAAGTGTCTCAGATCAGATAAAGGAGGAGAATACTCCTCTAATGAATTTTTGAATTTTTGTAAAAAACATGGAATAAAGAGGCAGTTCATTGCTACCTATACTCCACAGCAGAATGGTGTGGCTGAGAGAAAGAACCGCACCATTGTAGAGATGGCAAGATCTATGCTTCAAACGAAGCATTTAAGCAATATGTATTGGGCAGATGCAGCCAGGACCAGTGTGTATATTTTGAATAGGAGTCCTACTTCAAGTTTGAAAGGGAAAACTCCTTATCAAGCATGGTATGGTAAGAAACCGAATGTCAAGCATTTCAGAGTATTTGGTTCACTGGCTTACTCACACATTCCTGATGAACAGAGAAAGAAGCTCGATCCTAAGAGTCAAGCATGCATTTTTGTAGGGTATTGTGAGAACACAAAAGCTTACAGACTCTACAATCCTAGGACTCAAAAAATAATACTTTCTAGGGATGTGATTTTTGATGAAGGGGGAGAATGGGGAAATCCCCAAATTTATAGCGATGTTGAATCTCATGATGCAGGTTCTACACAAGTGCAATAGATAGCACCAAAGAAAGGCAAGAATACTCCTCCTCCTCCTCCTCCAAGCCCAAGTAGACATTCGACTTCCAGTTCATCATCATCATCACCAAGTCCTTCTCCACAAAGGTCAATCAGTTCCTCACCAATGGATATTGATTCTCCATCGAGAGGTAAGAGAACTCTCCAACATCATCCATCTTATCAGATGTTGGATACAAATTTTCAAAGAAGGTATACTAGAAGTCAAGCTAGTGAGATGAGTTCTGTTTTACAAAGACTTGAAAATATGCATTTGTATGGTGATGATGACTCCCAACTTGAACCTCGGGGAGATGTAGTTAACTATGCCTTGTTAACTAGTGCACAACTTGAACCTTCTAGTTATGAGAAGGCATGTACTCAAAAAATTTGGCAAGATGCCATGAAAGAGGAGATAACCTCTATAAAAAACAATGATACTTGGGAGCTGGTAGAGCTTCCTAAAGGAAAGAAGTGTGTTGGATGTAAATGGGTCTTCAAGACCAAATACAATGCTGATGGAAGCATTGAAAGGCATAAAGCAAGATTGGTTGCAAAAGGATTTACACAAAAGTATGGTATTGATTATGAGGAGACATTTGCTCCTGTAGCCAGACAGGAGACCATCAGAACAGTTCTTGCTTTAGCTGCACACAAGGGATGGAAAGTCCAACACATGGATGTGAAGAGTGCCTTTCTCAATGGGTACTTAATAGAGGAAGTGTATGTTGAGCAACCTCAAGGATTTCAAGAGCAAGGTAAGGAGCACCTTGTTTACAGACTGAAAAAGGCACTCTATGGCCTCAAGCAGGCACCACGAGCTTGGTACTCACGCATTGATGGGTACTTCAAAGATTTTGGGTTCACCGAAAGCAGAAATGAACCCACACTTTACTACCTGAAGCAAGGTAACGACATCCTCATAGTTTGCTTGTATGTGGATGATCTCATTTTCATGGGTAGTAATGAAAAAGTGAATATGGAGTTCAAGCGCTCCATGATGAAGCAGTTTGAGATGAAGGATCTTGGCTTAATGCATTACTTCCTTGGAATGGAAGTCCATCAGAAAGATTCAAGGATCTTCATCTGTCAACATAAGTATGCTCGGGACATGATCAAGAAGTTTGCTATGGAGCATTGCAAACCAGTTGCAACTCCAGTTGGACATGGGATCCAATTAAGCAAAGATGATGGAGCACCTAAAGTTGACGTGACCACTTTTAGGAGCATGGTTGGGAGTTTGATGTTTCTCGCCAACACCAGACCAGACATTCAGTATGTTGTTTCTCTTGTCTCTCGATTTATGGCTAGTCCATCTGAGCTGCATTTGCAAGCAGCTAAAAGAATTCTCAGATATGTAAAGGGTACATGGGATTTTGGAATCCATTACCACAATTGTAAGACTGTCAAGCTAGTAGGCTTCAGTGATAGTGATTGGGGCAGCAACATTGATGATAGGAAATCTACTTCAAGGAACTATTTTAGTCTAGGGTCAGGACTAATTACATGGAGTTCCAAAAAGTAGACAGTTGTAGCATTGTCTTCTACAGAAGTTGAGTATATAGCAGTCACATATGCTAGTACTCAAGCCCTTTGGTTAAGAAAAGTGCTGGAAGAGATTGGAGAACAGCAAAGTGGTCCAATCAGAATCTACTATGATAACATAAGTGCCATTCAGTTGGCATATAATCCAATCCACCATAGCAGAACAAAACACTTTGATATGAAGTATCACTTCATCCGAGACATGGTGGAGCAAGAAATTGTTGAGCTTAAATTTTTCCGCACTTTGGAGAACATTGCAGACATATTCACCAAAGGCATGGCTAAAGCTCAATTTATAAAGCTGAGAGACTGTCTAGTCAGACCTCTCAACTTTAAGGGGGAGAGTGTTGCAGTGTGAACGCGTTCAAGAGAAAACTTGGCTAGAAATAGTGCTCTAGTGTGAACGCGTTTTGTTTTTCTAAAAATGTTGGCAAATTCATTTTTCTCCTCCCCCTTATTCCTTCTATTCCTCCTCCTTTATTCTCTCCCCTTATTCCTCCTCCTTATCCCCTTATCTCTCCATCTTCCCTAATCCTTCTTCCCTAATATTCTTCCATTTGTTACGTGGGTAGTTGTAATATGCACTATATATCGTGTTCTAAGGTTTGGGCGATAAATAATTGGAATAATAAAAATTGTTTGTTTTAACTATATCTGATTTGGGCTCTCAGCATGGGCATGGAAAAGCCTTTTTTTTCTATGGGATGAGGTTATGGTGTGGTTTAGGGATTTCATCAAAAATTGGGAAATGCTTATGGGGTTAGCATCCAAAAAAAAGTTGACAAAGGCGTAATGGAAGCTGAGTAAAGTTTTACCAAGGTCCTTCATCGTGATGAATTCTAGCACATTCTTCATAACCACATTCCATGGAGTCGAGAGGTCCATACTTGTGAGTCCGTTCTTTGCCTCCTTGTATATTTTCAGGTTATCCTTAAACTCTTTGAGCTCCACCTTCCAGTGGTGCTTTTGTCTATGAATTGACCTACCCTTGACCGAATGTTTGGTAATTTCTACCAACAATTGAACATCAATGAAAAATTCATGACCTTGGATATCCACGTGACCATCCTCCCACATTTCCATCATAGCCAGTGTAATTTCATCTTTCGAGCCCAAAAACAAATCAAAAAATTGGGTAAAATGCCTATCGGTCAGGATAGCCTAAACAACAGGCTCCATGACCACTATGCTAGGCTCAATGTAGATCATATTTGGTAAGGTAACTGTCAAATTCCTCTCTAAATTATCTGAAAGCTCTCCACTCATGGTTTCCTTCAAAAGACTCCAAAATTGAATGATTAAAAGGTGTTGGTTCCTTCGCTTGCTGTATCCACCCATTGTTAAGCCCTTAAAACTCATGCCAAAACTAGAAATGACCCGCGTATCACCTTTGCCTTGAGAATAATTGATGTCATATGTTAATTCAAAGCATCATACAATATTTCTACATGGCATAATTTATCTATAAACAATGTTTGATATAGGCCAGGCAATGAAGGAGCCCACAACATCCTTCATTGTGTTCATATCATCATTCCTTCTATACAATATTATTTCCTCTTTATGGGTGACGTGCACATTGACTTTTCAATAACCTTCACCTAAAATTTGACCATGTACAAGGTCTTCAGGGTCAATACTGATCATTGTGCCTTCAACCACTATGTTATCCTTATGGATTTGAGTCAAGTAGTAATTCCTTCTCTTAGTTTAAGTGATCGGTGTTATTTTCAATCTCTACATGGAAAATTAACAACCCAGATAAATTCACTGCATAGTGTATAATATAAACTAAGTCAATTATTTTATATTTGAAATAATAGTCATACAATTGATGACTCTAGCCTAGAAGGTATTGAGAAGCTGCATGTGCCTTGATCATTGTTGGAAATTTTGAGTAATAAGGTTGTCATTGATGTCAATTGTTTGGTGTAAGGCAAAGTCCATTTTGGTACAAGAAAAGTGGTAAAAGAATTGGTTATAATATTTTATAGTATAAGCCCAAAAGGTTGGTTAAGAGGTTGAAGACAAAATATTAACCCCATGGTTTTAAAGAGAAAAAAAGATATAATATTTTAATATTATAATAATTAAGCCAGAAGGGCTTATTAAAAAAGAGAAAAATAATTGATGAAGACCCCCATACAAAAGTATTATTTAATACTAAATTAAATAATATAATATTTAACCTAAAGTTAAATATTATATTAATAAATAATTAAATTTGAATTTGGCAAAGGTGCCAAAAATCAAATTTAATATTGGAGGCATCTATATTTCCATCGACGTTTATAAAAACACCTTGGAGCATATAAAAGGAGGAAAGAAAAATTAAATATGCAATTCGAATGTTGAATGTCCATGCGCATGCAAAGGAAATCGAATGAAGGAGATAAGAGAAATGTGGAGGTTTCTTATTCGTCGAACGAGGGCAAAGAAATAAAATAAAGGTGGAAAGTGCTTTGGTGTAGCAAGGGCTGGTATCCCAAGTGGTAGTGGGTCCTACATTAGTCATTGGTAAAATGAAGGTTTGGGGTTCGCTTACCCCTAGCATCGGTTGAAGGTTTTTAATTTTTAATTTTTGGAGGCAGCGAGTATAAGCTGGTGATGCTAAAGCTTAGTCTCAACCGCTTGGCTAGCGCAAGCAGTCGAGCCCTATGCTTGGTGAGCTGAGGTCGGAGGGTCAATTCCCATTCACGACAAAGCAAAGATTATTTTTTGATAAAGGTATGTGCCATGGTTAATTTGTGAGGTATGCACTATATTGTTGATTATTGGCTATAGTAATATTTGGTGGATGATATTTGACCTATAGTTTGAAACTTAGGAGTTATAAGGAGAAATATTTTTGCATTATTTTTAAGGGTTTGAATGACATTTATTTTATTTGATGATATTGGAGTGATAAGTGTGTAATTGGTTTATTTATCATTGTAATTCTTAGTTCTTTGAAAATAAATTGGATTGAAAATTATTTTGAAAGAGTGGAGATAAAAGGTGTAAAAGTCTTGTTATTTGATTGTAATTCTTGTTTTATAAAAAGGGAAATTGTTGAGAGATTTTTTGCATTGTCCATGAAAACTAAAGAAGTCTAGAATATTATTTTTAGAATTCTTTGAGCATCTTGTTGAGAAAATATTCATGTGGAGGATTTTGAGATAGAATATTATCCAACCTTGGAGTGGCACAAAAGGAATTGGTTGTGAGTGAAACAGGTTTTGAAGACATATATCCATAAAAACAAAAAGGTATGGGCACATAATCCTTTTTTTGAAGTGTTTGTTGGATTGAATGTTGTGAAACATAAGGTGGAGTGAAAAGGATTGTTTGATGAGCATTGCTGGAAATATTTGAGTGAGTGTTATGTGCTTCATTGTTGAATGTTTGGAGAATATTTGAGATAGAAATTATGAATTATTTGAGTTAGGTTTTGAGACCTACATTGTGCTCTTTTTTGGAAGAAGTGTGAAATACTTGGTTAGGTTTTGCAAGCAAGTTGTGCTTCATTGGTTGAATGATTATATGAAACTCTTGAACATTGGTTTTGAGTGATACTGAAAGTGAATGTGCAAATCAGGAAGATATGTGTCATGTGCTAGACTATATCTATATTTAAAAAGAGCAATAAAAGTAAGACATGTGGAAGTGACAGACTTAAGTTAATGATAGAGTACATCATTCTCTATATGTTCCAGAGGTTAAATAAATTTTGGATATAATATTCCTAAACTACTTCAAGTTAAAGGAATTACTTTGAAGGTTAGACAAAGCATTTGATAGCATTGTGTGCAAGATTTGATATTTATTGAGCATATCTTATGATCTGTTTTGAGCATGTGTTAGAGTAAGTTTGAGTATGTGCTAGAGTAGGTTTGAGTATGTGCTAGAGAATATTTTAGCAAGTCTTTATGAAGGCTTGAGAGCAGAATTGAGCAAGTCCTTGAGAGGACTTGAAAGCATATTTGAGCAAGTCTTGGTGAAGACTTGAAGGCAAATTTGAGCAAGTCTTAGTGAAGACTTGATAGTAGATTTGATCAAGTCTATAAACATTATAATAGGGAATTGATTACCAAGAGATTTTTTGAGAAAATTTTAGTAGAAATATTTTCTCCGTGGAGTAGCCCACATTGGGTGAACCACGTTAAATTGGTGTCTCTCTTGTGTGTGATGATTTGTGCATTTATTTTATTACTACGATTGATATTACCATTGATAATATTGGATATTATTATTTTGGAAAGAAAAGTAAAAGTTGATCTTATAATGTTCACCTCCCCCTATCAATATAAGCTTGTGTTCTTCAATTGGTATTAGAGCGGGTTCCTTCAGAAGAGTTTAACAGGTTGAAGGAAAAGTGTACAGGAACACAGATGGCATCTCAGAGTGGATCTACAATAAATAAGGCACCATTGTTCGATGGGAAAATTATGCTTTTTGGATCATAAGAATGAAGACTTACTTGATGACACAAGGATATGAGATATGACAAGTAGTTGAGGATGGATTCACACCTACAACTACTCCTCCCATAGATAAAGATGGTAAACTCTTATATGTGAATAATATCTAGGCTAAGAATGCAATCTTAAGTGGTTTACGTAAAGTAGAGTTTGTAAAATTTATGCATTACAAATCAACAAAAGAGGTTTGGGAAAAACATAAGCAAACATATGAGGGAGATAAAAAATGATAAAATGGTAAAATTGCAAAACCACAAAAAGATGTTTGAAGACTTGAATATGAAAGAAGAGGAAGATATCGTTGCATACTTACTTCATGTGGATGAGTTTGTTAACACCATGCAAGGACTTGGTTTTAAAATTGAAGACTCCAATGTTGTTCAAAAGGTTTTAAGGTCACTTCCTATGAGGTATGATGGAAAGATTTCATCCATAGAAGAAATAAGAGATATTGAAAATTTGACTATGGATGAGTTACATGGAACTCTCATAGCTTATAAGATGAGAATAGTAAAGGATCCTATTACCAAGAAATAGGTAGCCTTAAAAGTAGCAAAGAAGACAAAAGATAAGAAACCAGAATCAAGTGATGAGTCAAGCAGTGATGAAGAAGCTAACTATGGCAAAAGAAACAAGAAGGATTCAAGAAAGTAAAAAGGTACAAAAATAGTGAAATGTTTTAATTGTGGAAAATATGATCAGTATGCATCTAACTGTCCAAAATTTGGAAGTAGTAGCAGTGAAGAGAAACAAGATCATAAGAAAAAGGAAGTAGGAAAATCTAGGTATGAAAAGAAAAACATGCATGGATAGAGCAAGCATGAAAAGAAGTTTTTTCAAAGGCATAATAAGAGTTTCTATGCAGACAAGACAAGCAAGGTTTCAAGTGATAGTGATGAAAGATCATCAGATAGTGAAGAAGAATTAATTCTCTTTTTAGAAATAGAAGAGGAAGGAAGTTATCCTATTGAAGATAAATCTAAAAAGTATGAAGATTCTCTAGAAGACCAAGAAGTAGAGAATGAAGAGGAAGGTGTAGTAGATATATAAGTAGAACTCATTTCTACTCTCAAAGAATTAAAAAAGGTTAGAAAGCAGAATTCAAGATTCAAGGCTCAATTTCAAGAATGTGATGAAGAGAAATGAAAGCTTATACAAGATCTGACAAAATCAATAGCTAAGACAAGAATATTTAAAGAAAATCTAGAGGTAAAAGTCTTAGAATGTGAGATATTAGAACAAGAGGTAGTTTCTCTAAGAAAGGAAATGAAAGACTCTAAGGACAAGCTACACAAGTTTGGAAAAATTTCAAAGATCTTGGATAAGATTATTAGTGCACAAAGACCTTCCTCTATCAAAATAGGACTTGGTTTTTAAGAAGGACAAGGGCAACAAGAAGAAGGGTCAAGTTCAAGCTCAAAAGAGGAATATGTTTCAAAGGAAGAGAGTGAAGGATAAAATAATACCTATGTGAATAGAAGTCTCACCAAGAAAGGAAACAATGCACAAACAAGGAACAAGGATCATCATAGAGAAGAAAAGACTAAGAGACTAGTGGGTCCAAGGCAAGATTTCTTCAAAGGACATTGCTTCTCATGTAACAGGTTTGGTCACAAGGCTATGCAGTGAAGGACACATGGAAAGAGGGAATATTTTTCAATTAAAAGAAATTTCAAAAATGGACATATCTTTCAAGGGTATTGTTGCTCTTGTAATCATTTTTGTCATAAAGCAATTCACTGCAGGGTTCATGATGGGAATGGATATGACTTTACCAGAAGGAACTTCAATATATTTGTACCTTCTAGGAACCACAAAATTAAGTGTTATAAGTGCAATAATGTTGGACATAAGGCCAAGTGGTGTAGAACATAATTTCCAATATAAGCAAGAACAAGGACACTCAAGAGAATTAAAAGGGTATATTGAGAAAGAAGGTTGACAAAGGATAAGAACATTGTATGCTAGGAGTAGAGATACTCCCACCCCAAAATTAATCACCTCAAGGAGAGGAGGTAGGGAGGGGGCTGAGATAAGAGTATTATATTTAGCCCCAAAGGAGTCCCTTTGCCATTAATGACAAAGGGGAAGATATTTGAGTAAGGGGGAGAGCATTCAGTCAAGAAGAGTAGAATTGGAAAAATAAAAAAAGGATTGTTTAAAAAAAGGGGGTTTACATAAATGACAAAGGGGGATATTGTTGGAAATTTTGAGTAATAAGGTTGTCATTGATGTCAAGTATTTGGTGTAAGGCAAAGTCCATTTTGGTACAAGAAAAGTGGTAAAATAATTGGTTATAATATTTTATATTATAAGCCAAAAAGGTTGGCTAAAAGGTTGAAGACAAAATATTAACCCCATGGTATTAAAGAGAAAAGAAGATATTATAATATTATAATAATTAAGCCAGAAGGGATTATTAAAAAAGGGAAAAAGAATTGACGAAGACCCCTATACAAAATTATTTTTTAATACTAAATTAAATAATATAATATTTTTTTTGGTAGATTAATAAATTTATTAAAAAACAAGGGGTTAGAAAGGGCCCCCCCCCCCCCGCCAAAAAAAAAAAAAAAAAGGAGAAAAAAAGAAAAGGGGAAAAAAAACATAAACCGCAAAAAAAAAAAAAAAAAAAAAAAAAAAAAAAAATACAAAACCAAAGGAACCCACCCTAAATTAAATAATATAATATTTAACCTAAAGTTAAATATTATATTAATAAATAATTAAATTTGAATTTGGCAAAGGCACCAAAAATAAAATTTAATATTGGAGGCATCTATATTTTTGCTGACATTTATAAAAACACCTTGGAGCATATAAAAGGAGGAAAGAAAAATTAAATACGCAATTCGAATGTTGAATGTCCATGCACATGCGAAGGAAATCGAACGAAGGAGACAAGAGAAACGTGGAGGTTTCTCATTCATCAAACAAAGGTAAAGGAATAAAATAAAGGTAGTGAGCACTTTGGTGCAGCAAGGGCTGGTAGCCTAAGTGGCAGGAAGGTCCTGTGTTAGTCATTGGTAGAAGGAAGGTTTGAGGTTCAATTCCCCCTAGCATCGGTTGAAGGTTTTTAATTTTTAATTTTTGGAGGCAGCGAGTATAAAGTGGTGAGGCTAAAGCTTAGTCTCAACCACTTGGCTAGTGCAAGCGATCGAGTGTTGCACTTGGTGAGCTGAGGTCGAAGGGTCGATTCCCATCCATGACAAAGCAAGGATTATTTTTTTGATAAAGGTATGCACCATGGTTAATTTGTGAGGTATGCGCTATATTGTTGACTATTGGCTATAGTAATATTTGGCGGATGATATTTGACCTATAGTTTGAAACTTAGGAGTTATAAGGAGAAATATTTTTGCATTATTTTTAAGGGTTTGAATGGCATTTATTTTATTTGTTGATATTGGAGTGATAAGTGTATACTTGGTTTATTTATTGTTGTAATTCTTAGTTATTTGAAAATAAAATGGAGTGAAAATTATTTTGAAAGAGTGGATATAAAAGGTGTAAAAGTCTTGTTATTTGATTATAATTCTTATTTTATAAAAAGAAAAAATTGTTGAGAGAGTTTTTGCATTGTCCATGAAAACTAAAGAAGAATTCTAGAATATTATTTTTAGAATTCTTTGAGCATCTTGTTGAGGAAATATTCATGTGGAGGTTTTTGAGATAGACTATTGTTATCTAACCTTGGAGTGGCACAAAAGAAATTGGTTGTGAGTGAAGCAGGTTTTGAAGATATATCTCCATCAAAACAAAAAGGTATGGGTATATCATCCTTTGTTTGAAGTGTATGTTGGATTGAATGTTGTGAAACATAAGGTGGAGTGAAAAGGATTGTTTGATGAGCATTGTTGGAAATATTTGAGTGAGTGTTATGTGCTTCATTGTTGAATGTTTGGAGAACATTTGAGATAGAAATTATGAATTATTTGAGTTAGGTTTTGAGACCTACATTGTGCTCTTTGTTGGAAGAAGTGTGAAACACTTGGTTAGGTTTTGTAAGCAAGTTGTGCTTCATTGGTTGAATGATTATATGAAACTCTTAAACATTGTTTTTGAGTGATACTAAAATTTAATGTGCAAATCAGGAAGATAGGTGTCATGTGCTAGCCTAGATATATCTTTAAAAAGAGAAATAAAATTAAGACATGTGGAAGCAAAAAATTTAATAATTGAGTAGAACATATTGAGTTTTTGATAGAGTACATCATTATCTATATGTTCTAGAGGTTAAATGAATTCTGGATAGAATATGTCTAAACTACTTCAAGTTAAAAGAATTAATTTGAATATAAGACAAAGCATTTGATAACATTGTGTGCAAGATTTGAGATTGATTGAGCATATCTTGTGAGATTTTTTGAGCATGTGTTAGAGCAATTTGATCATATGCTAGAGTACATTTGATCAAGTCTTTGTGAAGGCTTGAGAGCAGAATTGAGCAAGTCCTTGAGAGGACTTGAAATTAGATTTGAGCAAGTCTTGATGAAGACTTGAAGGAAAATTTGAGCAAGTCTTGGTAAAGACTTGTAGGTAGATTTGAGAAAGTCTTGGTGAAGACTTGAAGGAATATTTGAGCAAGTCTTGTGAAGGCTTGAAATGGAATTAAGAGCATGTTTGATTTGTTCAAGCTTTGTGTTAAGGCTTGGGGCAGATCTGAATAAATTTTATTGGTAATTTATTCAAATCTTTGTGTTAAGGCCTGGGGTAGATCTAAACAAAGTTTATTGGTGATTTGATCAATCTTTGTGTTAAGGTTTGAGGACAGAGTTGAGACAAAGGTTAGTGTAGATTTGTGAGAATATTTATGTAGACTTGGGATAGATTTTGGTGTAGATTTGAGAAAAAGTTGAGAGCAATATTTGGAGGTGAAAGTAAAGAGGATAATAGTCTCCATTGGATAGATATCCATTATCCAAGTTAGTGAGGACATAGGTCTTCTATGGAGAGAGATCCACAAGCCAGAGTAGTGGGTGCAGAATTCTTCAAGAAGATCATTATCCATAGTAGAGGGGATAGAAGTATCCTATGGATAGAGATCCATGAACCAGAGCTAGGGGAAAGAGTTATCCCATGGGGAGTGATCCGTGAACCAGATGGGAATATAGAGTTCTTCTGTAGAGAGAGATTCATGAACCAGTTGAGGTGATAGAATTCTACTGGATTAAGTTCCACAAACCATAGAAAAGGGGAAAGAGTTCTCCTGTGGAGAGAGATACACAAATCAGAGTATAGGGGATTGGTGTCTCCTTTGGATAGAGGTCTATAAACATTGTAATAGGGAATTGATTCCCAAGAGATTTGTTGAGAAAATTTTAGTAAAAATATTTTCTCCATGGAGTATCCCACATTGGGTGAACCACGTTAAATTGGTGTCTCTTGTATGTGATGATTTGTGCATTGCTTTGATTACTACTATTGATATTACCATTGATAATATTGGATAATATTTTTTTATAAAGAAAAGTAAAAGTTGATCTTATATTGTTCACCCCTCCTCTCAGTATAAGCTTGTGTTCTTCAATTGGTATTAGAACGGGTTCCTTCAGAAGAGTTTAATAGCTTGAAGGAAAATTGTACAGGAACACATGTGGCATCTTAGAGTGGATCTACAACAAATAAGGCGCCATTGTTCTATGGGAACAATTATGCTTTCTAGAGCATAATAATGAAGACTTACTTGATGACACAAGGATATGAGACATGGCAAGTAGTTGAGGATGGATTCACACCTATAGCTACTCCTACCACAGAGATCATTACAAGGGATCATTACAACTTTAGGGGTGTGACATGTAAACATTTCAAATATAAAATCATGAAAAAACTAACACACCTCTATTTGTGAAATGCGTACCATAATCTCTTCAAGATTTTTATCTTTCTCTACATGCTTCTCTTCCATACATTTTTCTCTCATTGCAAGCTATCGTTCCCACTTTTACTCTTTGTCTATCGTATGATCTTGCATCTGGTGCAACTTCTGTATGTAGCCCTCACCAAAAAATATAGTAGTCGGTGATACTCATTTTCCAATACCCCAAAATTGACCCGGTATTTTGGGTCTTAAAACCTTGGTGAGGGTATCATCCTTATTATAATGATTTACAAAGCTTGCACATGACATTGCATTGTTCATTTTTTCTAGGAAAATCACATGCATAGTTTATTGGTAACATGTTAAAAAATAATTGATATAACAATGGTTTGAATTTCAATGCATTGCTATTTCCAAGGGAATGTTACTTACGATTGAATCTGCAACTTCTGGTGAAACAAGAGCTCCATCCTTCTTTTTATGAGCTTATATCCATACAATTTCATTTGGTAGTGGAGTTTTCATATTTGGTTGACTCTTTCTCTGTAATATATATAGTTGGAGAGACATGGGGATAAATCATACAATAAAACAATATAGCTATGTTTGTCACATATAATGGATGAGTATGATAGAATAGCATTTCATGCTCCAGTTGAGCATACCCTCTTCGACTACAAGTGTGCATGATGGATTAGTGAGATTTGTTTTATTTGTTCCTTTGAATCATCACCTACAACATAATGAATAAACCAATATATAAATTCATTAGGGATATGAAGGTCGATAAAATTCACATGAACATAACAATGATATGAACCACCATAGCAGATTGGTTGGTACTTGCCTTAGATTTAGTGTTGCTCTTTTCATTCACAAAGGCTTCCCAATATTTTTGTGATACACAAGGTGGGGATTAGCAATTATATATGCATCATTAACATACTTATCATAGTGGTT
This sequence comes from Wollemia nobilis, assembly GCA_028583015.1. Taxonomy (NCBI): domain Eukaryota; kingdom Viridiplantae; phylum Streptophyta; class Pinopsida; order Araucariales; family Araucariaceae; genus Wollemia; species Wollemia nobilis. The sequence goes on from JAQPPZ010001870.1 coordinate 6,143,382, forward strand.
TTTTAAGTTAATACTTATGATCATGCCATTTTTGTCCCATGGTCATGAAGACCCATTTATTCATTGTGTCTAAAATGATATATTTTTGTTGCATCAAAGTAGTATCTTATTAGATGTAACATTTATATAAGTATTCAAAAATAGACACTATGAACTCCATTGACTAGAAATTTATTGTAATGAGTGTCCATGACTAGTTTTTAAGTTCCACTAGGACTACTCTCCAACCTATATGGGTGATAGGAATAATCTCCCTCGCAATCACCCCCAAGTAAGATGCAAACTTAATAGATTTTTTTCTTGAAGAACACAAGCTTATACCGAGAGGGGGGTGAATAGTATAATATCAACTTTCATTTATCCTTCCCAAATAATATTATCTAATATTATCAATGGAAATATCAATAGTAGTAATCAAAGTAATGCAAAAATCATCACACACAATAGATACACCAATTTAATGTGGTTCACCCAATGTGGGCTACTCCATGGAGAAATATTTCTACTAAAATTTTCTCAACAAATCTCTTGGGAATCAATTCCCTATTATAATTTTTATGGACCTATATCCAAAGGAGACATCAATACCCTATGCTATGATTTGTGTATCTCTCTCCACAAGATAACCCCTTTCCCTTTTCTTTGGGTCATGGAATTTTATCTAGGAGACCTTTATCTCCTCAACTAGTTTATGGATATCTTCCCATAGAAGAACTCTATCTTCCTAGTTGGTTCGTGGATCACACTCCATAGGAGAAATCATTTCCCTCGATCTAGTTTGTGGATATCTATCCATAGGAGAACTCTTTACCCTCTGCTCTGGATGATGATCTTCTAGAAGACTTCTACCCCCACTGCTCTAGCTTGTGGATCTCTCTCCACATAAGACCTATGTCCTCACTGCCCTGGGTAATGGATCTCTATCCATTGGAGACTGCTATCCTCTACTCTATAACCTACAAATATTTCTCTCAACTCTATCTTAGATATGCACCAAAATATATCCCAAGTTTAGTATAAATATTTCTCTAACTCTGCTCACAAATCTTTTCACAAATTTGCTCACAAATCTCTATCTCAAATCTGTCCTCAAGTCTTAACAAAAATATTGCTCAAATCTACCTTCAAGTCCTCTCAAGGACTTTATCAAACCTACCTTCAAGCCTTATAAAAGACTTCCTCAAATATACCTTCAAGCCTTCTCAATACTTGCTCAAATCTATCCTCAAGATTTCACACAAGCTTGCTCAACTCTGTCCTCAAGTCTTCTTAAAGACTTGCTCAAATATACCTTCAAGTCCTCTCAAGAACTTGCTCAATTTTTCTCTCAAGCCTTCACAAATACTTGCTCAAATATGCTTTCAAGTCCTCTCAAGAACTTGCTTAATTTTTCTCTCAAGCCTTCACAAATACTTGCTCAAATCTGCTCAAACACATGCTCAAAAAAGCTCATAGTATATGCTCAATCAATCTCAAATTTTACACATAATGTTACAAAATGCTTTATCTAATCTTCAAAGTAATTCCTTTAACTTGAAGTAGTTTAGACATATTCTATTCGGAATTTGGTTAACCTCTATAACATATAGAGAATGATGTACTTTATCAAAAACTCAATATGTTCTACTCAATAATTAAGTTTGTCACTTTCACAAATCTGATTTCTAATGTTTGCACATTCACTTTCAATATCACTCAAAACCAATGCTCAAGAAGTTTCACTCAATCATTCAATCAATGAAACACAACTTGCTTACTAACCCTAAACAAGTGTTTTCATACTTCTTCAAACAAAGAGCACAATATGGGTCTCAAACCCTAACTCAAATAATATTCAATCTCTATCTCAAATGTTCTCTAAAAATTCACTAATGAAGCATATAAAAACTCACTCAAATATTTCCTACAATACTTATAAAACAATTCTTTTCACTCCACCTTATGTTTCACAATATTCAATCCAACAAACACTTCAAACAAAGGATGATGTGCCCATACCTTTTTGCTTTGATGAAGATATATCTTCAAAACCTGTCTTATAATAAACCACTTTTCTATGTGCCACTTCACAAGTTAGCAAATTTATATTTCAAAATTTCCTCATAAATTTCCTCAATGATATTTGAAAATAATACTCTAGGGCTCTTCCTTGGTGTTAGGATTCACTATATAAACAAAAGAGGATTCTTGAAGCAAGCAACTTAATCAGTAACAACAAAAATGATTAACCATCATAGAAGAAGAACATAAACATGCAAGACAAGATAAAACACAACATATAACGTGGTTCACCCAACACCAGTCCTTTGTATTAACACCAATACAATCTCTGAAGGGAGTAATCCTGCAACACAACCAGTTGCAAATTCCTCTTCAAAACACCAACATCTCCACACAATTACTCTAACAGTAATTTAACATGCAAACACCCTTGCATCAAGCTCTATACCAAGCTTCCTACTCTCTCTACAAGAGATGCACAATCCTATGCACTTCCCATAAACAAGATACTCAAATATATAGAATTATTACAATAGTTTTTTTAACCATAGACCATGTTTTTTTATCTTTAAATCTATCTTTTTTATCCTTTTTGCTTTCTTGGCTTTTTGCTTTTTTTGGGCTTTTTGCTTTTCTTTTTCTTTATACAATTAGAAAAAACTTAATTTTAGCCAAGATCAGACTCCACAACCTAACAATCTCCCACTTGGAGACTGATCCACAACAACTCTACCATTGTTGCATCCGCCAAAGAACATATTTAAGCCAAACAAGGAATGTCAACTCCTCCAGATTGTTGTAACCATGCTCTGAACCATCACACCAGACTAGTGTCATCCACGCACTTTTATCCTGTGATCAACAAGCAACACACAATATCTCTACCACAAATCAGTGATAATAACAACATCCTCAAAATTACTTTGTATCATGGTGAATCAAACATCACCACCATGGCAAGATCTACATACTATGGATGACCCATAGCATGCACACACACAATATGGCTTTACCACTAGCTTTGAAAGCACACTCCTCGAGTGTGGAATTACCTTCCAACTTAGGGACTTGGGGTCACAATGATCCAAAGCTATAACCATATTATGTGTTCCATCCTAAAAAATCATACAATAAATCCTGAGCCATGTCCATCTTCCTGGACATGTCTCCCAGTTCCCACTGCTGAAAGGATCAAATCCTCTTTTTCATCTGCTATGTTTGCTTCTCCTCCATCTCCATTCTGAGACCAACAATATTTCTTTAGATGCCCCTTCTTGCCGCAATGCCAGCACACCATCTTTCCTTTGGACTTGGATCCACCTTGCTCTTCACGGTTCCCTGAATTCACTCCTCTTGTCTTTTGTTTTCCTCTAGCAATCAATGCTACACCAGATGATGATTCTTTCGTGCTCTTCCTTCACATTTCATGACTAAGGACTGCACTCACTACATCATCAAAAGAAAGAATACCAAAAATAGTACCATTGCTAATAGCCATTACCAAGCTCTCCCAACTATCAGGTAATGAACACAGGAATAGAATGGCCTTCATCTCTTCCTCAATTTTAATATTAACCGAGGCTAACTGACTAACAACCATATTGAAATCATTTAAATGACTAGCTATAGATCCACCTTTTGAAATTTTCAAATTGTAAATATGCTTCATTAGAAAAACTTTATTTGAAGTCGAGGGATTTTCATACAACCTTTTTAGTGTGTCCATAAGATCCTTCGTAGTCTTCACCTCTGAAATGTTGAATGCCACTGAAGCTGCAAGGCACAAACGGATAGTACCCAATGCCTTCCTATCTAGAAGAGCCCACTCCTCATCTGACATGCTTAACGGTTGCTTCGCTTTACCTTCCAAAGGTAGATAGAGATATTTTTGATATAGATAATCCTCCATCTGCATCTTCCACAACTGATAGTTCTGGCCATTGAATTTCTCCACTCTGAACTTCCCTTCTTCTGCCATAGCTCCCACTCAAGTCAAGCTCCCACTCAATCCTGAATCCCAACCTCGCTCTGATACCAATTGTTAGGATTCACTATATAAACAAAAGGGGATTCTTGAAGCAAGCAACTTAATCAGTAACAATAGAAATGATTAACCATCACAGAAGAAGAACATAAACATGCAAGACAAGATAAAACACAACATATAACGTGGTTCACCCAACACCAATCCTTTGTATTAACACCAATACAATCTCTGAAGGGAGTAATCCTGCAACACAACCAACTGCAAATTCCTCTTCAAAACACCAGCATCTCCACACAATTACTCTAATAGTAATTTAACATGCAAACACCCTTGCATCAAGCTCTATACCAAGCTTCCTACTCTCTCTACAAGAGATGCACAATCCTATGCACTTCCCATAAACAAGATACTCAAATATATAGAATTATTACAATAGTTTTTTTTAACCATAGACCATGTTTTTTTTATCTTTAAATCTATCTTTTTTATCCTTTTTGCTTTCTTGGATTTTTGCTTTTTTTGGGCTTTTTGCTTTTCTTTTTCTTTATACAATTAGAAAAAACTTAATTTTAGCCAAGATCAGACTCCACAACCTAACACTTAGTTCTCAAAGACATTACATTAAAGCTCTTAAAATTATATTAATAATTTACCTCTCATAAAGCACAATTTACAATCAAATAAAATCTCTTTTACACCTTTTATCTCCACACTTTCAAAATAGTTTTTCACTCCATTTTCATATCAAAAATAAAATATTACAATCATAAAATCTTTCACAAACTTATCACTCCAAACTTAATAGATTTAAATAAATGATATTTAAACCCTAAAAATTATAGCAAAAATATTTCACCTTATATCTCCTAAGTTTTCAAACATAGGTCAAATTAGTCATCCGCTAATATATACCATAGTCAACAATTAACAATGAAGCACATGTATCATAAACCAACCATGTGCATACATTATAAAAAAAAAATTAATTACCTTCGTCGTAGACAAGAATCGACCCTCCAACCTCCACCCACAAAGCACAGTGCTTCAACTTCTTGTGCTAGCCAAGCGGTTGAGACTAAGAGTTAGCTTCTTGCCCTAAATACATGTCGCCTGTATAAAACCAAAAATAAAACCGTCAAACTAGTGTTGGGGGGAATAAAACCCCGTACCTCCCTTGTGCCAATGACTTAGCGTAGGACCCGCATACCACTTGGGCTACTAGCCCTTGGTGCACAGAATTATCTACCGCCTCACTTTATTCCTTGTGCTCATCAAAAAATGAGAAACGTCTATGTTTCTCCTCTCTCCTCCATTGGATTTTGTTCACATGCACTTCCTTCAAAATTCGTTCGCATACACTATGTCACCAAGCATTCCAATTAAAATGTGATTTTGTTACCTCCTTTTATATGCTCCAAGGTGGTATTTAAAACGTCAATGGAAATATATGCCTCCAATGTAATTTTGAATTTTTGGTGCCTTAGCCAGATTCAAAATTTAATTAATTAATTAATATAATATTTTAATCTAGGGTTAAATATTATATTATTTAATCTAGTATTAAATAATACTTTTGCATGGGATTTTCACCAAATATTTTTTGTCCTTTTATTAAACCCTCCTGGCTTAATTATTATAATATATTTTTATTAAGCCCTCCTGGCTTAATTATTATAATATTTAAAATATTATAATATCTTCTTTTCTCTCTAAAACCATGGGTGTAATCCTTTGTCCTCAACCTTGTTAGCCAACCCTTTTGGCTTATAATATAAGATATTATAACCAATCATTTTACCACTTTGCTTGTACCAAAATGAGCTTACCTTGAACCAAACACTTGACGTCAATGACAATATTATTACTCGAAATTTCCAAAATTCCTATGGGTTGTTAATTTAGATTGCAAATGATCTCTACCTTATCTGTGTTGCTTGACTCTATTGCACATCTTGTTGAATCTCTTTGTCTACGATATTTAGTATTTTAAGTGTGTGATGAACTAACATCAACACCTATAAGGTCGACATCATCCAAACATAATTATGCCATATAGTATGACAAAAATGAGTAACAAACATCACGAGTAAATTTATTGTGTGGTCTACATACCTTATTCATTAATATAAGTATTGTTAGCCTCATTTTGATTATTCTCACCATTTAATTCATTTATGTTGTAGGTCACCTTCTTATCTTCCTCGTTAATGAAATGGTGTAACTGGTATCCTCCACCAGTTGCTACAATACATTATAGTCGATGATAAAACCATGATCAATTCTAATATGCCTAGGTCAACCACTATTGAACAACACTATCAAATTGATAGTACTTACTAGCATGCAAGGCCTCTATCACTAGCTCCTAATTTGTTGTGACAACCTCAACTGCCTATGGTGTCTTTCTTCATATTTTTTTGTACATATTGCCAACCTGTGGAAAATATTATATCAAGGTCACACATAACCTCTATAAAATAAAAAGAAAAAAAAAGAAAATAACTTTGTACAATCTACTAGTAGTTCCATGGTGTCTAATATGATCCAGGCATGTGACCTTGTTGGGCATAGTTTTATGCCCATATTTGGCACACCCCAAAAAATATTATACAATTGAGAGGGTTCAATAAAATACAACTTTTACCCAACAAAAAAAATTATTAAGGTTGATCCAGGTAATGTCTTCTAGCCTTATACTACCATTTCATATATCTCACATCCATTTATGGTAGAGCATGATGCATCGGGCATTGGCATAGAGGTTGTCTTCATGCAAAAGGCAGAGTCAATTACCTTCAAATGTAGGAAGTTCAACAATGAAGAAAATTTGTTGTGCATTTATGACATAGAAATGTACTTTGTACTTTGTCTCCTAATGTGCTATAAGGGTGTCACAATTAAATATTGTAAGCTTAATCATTGATGATGTCTTATGAGTGGATTTCAAATTGTTGCATGAATGATAAAATAAAATGAGATGTAGTCAAATGAATTGGCAAAAACAAATGTCTCATGAGCTTGGTTATATCCATGGTTAACATAGACAATACTATAAACAAGAGGTCAATTTTTTAATTGTGTTGTAGCCCTTTTTGTTATATTATATCTCACAAAAACTAGCTAAATAATGTTTGGAAGTTTATTAGGAAGCAAATCATAGCAATTGTTTTCTTATATCCTCTAGTTGATCTCTATTTAACACTTATTTGTGTCAATCTATAGGCTAAAAAGTTCAAGATATGTTCTTTGATTAGTAAAATACAGGCCAAAAAATTATACTTGTTAAAAAAATATGGATGGCAAATTTATAATGAAAAGTATCACATGTAGAAAATGAGAGAGAGTTACCTTGCTCTTCTCTTATTTTCTACAATTGGTATCAGAGCCTTGGTAAATCAAAATTTGGGTTGAAGTTTTTTTGTTGGCATTCTTTCTCACAATTGAACATAGCCAACACTAATTCACTTCCAATACCATAATTGAATGGAGCTGATTATGAATATTGGAGTATTAAAATGAGAACCTTGTTGACAAGGAAGGATTGATGGGAAATTGTGGAGATTGATTATGAAGAACCAGATATTGGGCTTTTCTACCCCATATTAACAGACAAGCCAAAGGAGAAGCTAAGAAGAAAAACTCATGGCACTATATCACATACAATTGATAAGATCCTTTTTCCAAGAATAACATATGCTAGAACAACAAAATATGCAAGGAAGTCCCTACAGAAGGGATATCAAGGTAGTGACTAGGTGAAAATTGTTAAATTGCAAATGCTTAAAATCTTCTCACAAAAAAAGAACTTTTCTAGAATAAAACAATCCATATAACTTAAAGTTATAGCAGCAAACAATATTAAGAAATATTGCTCTTTTATATATAATACTATTGTTAAAATTTTAGCCAATATGCAATAAAAAATGCACCCAATACACCATAAAATATTACAACCAACCTGTTGTAAAAGTGCATCTAATATGCCATAAAATAATTGCAGCCAAACTATTGTAAAAGTGTAGCCAATATATTGTATCAATAGGCTCTAATCATTCCTTTTTTGTTCAGCAACAACATCCCAAATACATCATGGGAAAAATGAAATAAAAAGGAAAAATAAATGAAAGAAACAGTTAAAACAAAATTGATACCTAACAAAAAGTAGTTGAATTGTGGAGCTGGAAAATATTAAAAATAGTTGTAGAAGGCACATGGTCAGCATCATATGCCAACATCACAACCAATACTAAGCAATTCATCAAAAAATAGTTTACCTTTGGAACATTTTTTAAATCTAGTCTCTTTTTGTTTGAGTGATTTAAGATAATCTAATTTGTTGAAGTCATCCATGTGCAAGGCAACACCCAGAGCAATAGCACTAGGGAACCTTCCATATCTTGGTTCTTGATTGAGTATGAGCCATGTGAGGTGCAACACCTAGAGCAATAGCACTAGGGCACTTTATTGTCACATATTAATAGATAAGCCAAAGGAGAAGCTAAGAAGAAAAACTCATGGCACTATATCACATACAATTGATAAGATCTTTTTTCCAAGAATAGCATATGCTAGAACAACAAAATATGCAAGGAAGTCCTTGCATAAGGGATATCAAGGTAGTGACTAGGTGAAAATTGTTAAATTGCAAACGCTTAAAATCTTCTCACAAAAAAAGAGCTTTTCTAGAATAAAACAGTCCATATAACTTAAAGTTACAACAGCAAATAATATTAAGAAATATTTCTCTTTTATATATAAGACCGTTGTTAAAATTTCAGCCAATATGCAATAAAAATGCACCCAATACACCATAAAATATTATAGCCAACCTATTGTAAAAGTGCAGCTAATATGCCATAAAATAATTGTAGCCAAATTGTTGTAAAAGTGTAGCCAATATATTGTATCAATAGGCTCTAATCATTCCTTTTTTGTTCAGCAACAACATCCCAAATACATCATGGGAAAAATGAAATAAAAAGTTAAAATAAATGAAAGAAATAGTTAAAACAAAATTGATACCTAACAAAAATCAGTTGAATTGTGGAGCTAGAAAATATTAAAAATAGTTGTAGAAGGCACATGGTCAGCATCATATGCCAACATCACAACCAATACTAAGCAATTCATCAAAAAATAGTTTACCTTTGGAATATTTTTTAAATCTAGTCTCTTTTTGTTTGAGTGGTTTAAGATAATCTAATCTGTTGAAGTCATCAATGTGCAAGGCAACACCCAGAGCAATAGCACTAGGGAACCTTCCATATCTTGGTTCTTGATTGAGTATGAGCCATGTGAGGTGCAACACCTAGAGCAATAGCACTAGGGCACTTTATTATCACATATTAACAGACAAGCCAAAGGAGAAGCTAAGAAGAAAAACTCATGGCACTATATCACATACAATTGATAAGATCCTTTTTCCAAGAATAGCATATGCTAGAACAACAAAAGATGCAAGGAAGTCCCTGTAGAAGGGATATCAAGGTAGTGACTAGGTGAAAATTGTTAAATTGCAAACACTTAAAATATTCTCACAAAAAAAAGAGCTTTTCTAGAATAAAACAGTCCATATAACTTAAAGTTACAGCAACAAACAATATTAAGAAATATTGCTCTTTTATATATAAGACTATTGTTAAAATTTCAGCCAATATGCAATAAAAAATGCACCCAATACACCATAAAATATTACAGCCAACCTACTGTAAAAGTGTAGCTAATATGCCATAAAATAATTGCAGCCAAACTATTGTGAAAGTGTAGCCAATATATTGTATCAATAGGCTCTAATCATTCCTTTTTTGTTCAGCAACAACATCCCAAATACATCATGGGAAAAATGAAATAAAAAGGTAAAATAAATGAAAGAAATAGTTTAAAAAAATTGATACCTAACAAAAAGCAGTTGAATTGTGGAGCTGGAAAATATTAAAAATAGTTGTAGAAGGCACATGGTCAGCATCATATGCCAACATCACAACCAATACTAAGCAATTCATCAAAAAATAGTTTACCTTTGGAACATTTTTTAAATCTAGTCTCTTTTTGTTTGAGTGGTTTAAGATAATCTAATCTATTGAAGTCATCCATGTGCAAGGCAACACCCAGAGCAATAGCACTAGGGAACCTTCCATATCTTGGTTCTTGATTGAGTATGAGCCATGTGAGGTGCAACACCTAGAGCAATAGCACTAGGGCACTTTATTGTCACATATAAGACCAATGAATATGTTGTGTCGATACCAAATGACCTTCCATGTACAGAATTAGCTATATGGGCTAGAACCATGATTTGTTTAGAGGTATATTTAAAAAATGTTCAGTATGGTTTGAAGGAGGTTGTTATAATTGTTTTATTCCCTGGTTCTAGGAATTTGGATGGTAGTCCTTTTAAGAGCCATTTGGATGATCTACTTTCAAAGTTGTGATGGGAAATTTGCATGGGAAAAAGCTTTATAAGCCCCCTGTCCATTTCAATGAAGGCCCTTACACTATTAACTGTATATTTAGTTTCTCTCTTCACAAAGGTTTCTTCTAGAGATTAATGTGGATTAACTGCAAGTTCATTGTTCTCAATGAACTTTTGATGTTAGTTGTTGTGTTCACTATAGGTATTTGTGCTTTCATGTTGGAAGCCTTATACAAATCAACTAAGGTTAGTTGTGGAAGATGATGTGCTCTTGGTGTTGTAGCCTGTCTACTCTCTAGCTACTATAGGAAGAACCATGCTAGTGCCAAGCCTTAGGTCTGCAAGGCATAAAAATATTTTGGATCTTTTCCTAGTCAAATCATATGGCTTCAGATCATCACCACTGTTATCAAATGTTTATTCTACTTTAAATGTTAAGGTAGATTGAATTTTGGCTCTTGTTTTTCCTAATATAATATGTTGGGATCAAAATATTGTTGGCTAGACATCCAAGTGTTCAATATGTTCCTTCAGATAACTAAATAACTGGTGATGATGCAATCTGAATTGAAAAAAATCTTGTTTAAGATTGCAGAAATGATAGCTTGGTTAGAACAATATGTTTACTAGCCAGGTGAAATGTGTTGATGGAAGCTTTAATCCAATAGTTTCCACCTAAATTCAACATAGCTATAGAGGTACCTATTGGCACAAGAGCATGGCAATTTGGCATGGGGTGGGGGTGAATGGAATTCAACTAGGTTGAATCACAAACTAGATTTACAGTATTGGATGTAAATGTGATTTCTTTACCTATTCCTTATGGTGGAGAGTACCCTTCATATTCAGGCAGTTCTTTGACACAGATGAAATATCCTTATCCAACCGCTATTTTATTTCGTGATTAACTCTTTCTGAAGGATAATTAAAGTTTTTGAGCAGGCAACAACCAAGCAGATATCCTAAAAAGTAGTTGTGTACATATCCCAGAGGATTTATTGGAGATTTTACTATAATAAATCAGGCAACTTGGGGATGGTATTTTGTTTCTCTCAATCATACTCAGCAGGCCATCTCATGGTATTGCACAATGCATCCTTCATCAACCAAACACAAATAACATTTTTATCTGTTGCAAGAGCTTGAATGATTGTTGTTCATTTTGCATTAAATGATGGACCTTCCTTAAGGAGCATTTTGTCATTCAGGTGTGCTTACTGCATGAAATCAAGATCTTCTCCAAAAAGCATTATGTCATCGAAGTCCATGCATATTTATAGTGGAAGGTGCTAGCATAGTTGTAGTTGTACTAATTCTACATCTCTTAGCCATCATGTAATATAAGGGGTTGGGCCTCCTTCCAGGAAGGATAATGATAATATGCCTAGTATGGTTCCCACTATTGATACCCAAAGGAATGGAGTTGGACTGAATGGACTGATGACATGTATTCCAATGAATGCCAAGATTCCAAGATCCTACAAGAGGGAATTGTGGAAGGAAACCTCCTAATCTGCAGCTACACAATATGAGTTGTACTTAGCTTGTATTCTTTATGGCTAGTTGTCATGACTGCCAAAATTGGAGCCCTATAGACATTATCTACTAGATTTCTATATAGATGTTGTTCAAGTTGATTTTCAGCTTAATCCAATTCCTATGATGATGCTTGGATTAATTATTCTTTCAGATAGTTCCATGAATTTTCTAAAATGCTCCACTGACTCCTTGGTCGATGGTGAATGATATATGATTTTGGAGTTGCTTAAATGATGAATCCTTAAAGAACTAAAAGCTAATTACAGCCATAAATACCCTAAAACAAATTTATTATTCTTGGAGGGGCTTCAGTTGGAAGGTCAATATTCTAGTTGTCATAGATGTGTTATTATGAAACATTCAAACTCAAGGAAATCTCATTTGGGCTGGTTGGAGCTCCATTGGCACCAATTTCAGGTGAATTGTAAGGCAAGAAAATAGCAATGTTATTTGGGATAGGCATGGTAGCACCCCCACTTATGGAAGAAGAGACAACTCTGTTAAAAGCACATTTGTCCCAATTCTAACCCAGAATCCATTGGTTATGCATTATCCATCATTTCATAAGTCTACAATAAGCAACTTTACAAATAATGGGATAGTGTTTCTATGGAAATCTTGATTTTGATTAGGCCCCAACCATAAATTTTGACATGAGAAGTGAATTCGTGAATCCAACTGGTTTGGATCCAGGAGTAGTCTTCAACACAGTGTCAACAAATATCTCATTTTCATACAAGCAAAGACGGATCAACATTTGTTGCCATTATTTGGTTGACAACAATTCTAAAATTAAAGGTAAACGTAGAGATCAACAAATGCTATAGTTCATGTAAATATAATATGATAATGTCAAGGTCCCAACCTACCCAACACACCAAATTGGAATATAATATTCTTGACAAAGTTCATGGTAAAATTAGCCCTATCACACTATCTTATCCAGGGATACAAGACAATCATAGAAATGGCTTCCAAGGGTCCATGAAGTATTTTAATGTAGAGGCACATCATGGAAGATCAATAGCAAGGCCAATACATGCACTAAAGGCTATCAATAGACACCATTCAAAACCAATTTGTAGGTTTTGTGCACCAGAGACTTGTAAACTTGTTCAATTCACTGAAGATGACAAATTTTCAACCATTTAAATGTTTTTAGGTGCTTCCATTTGTTACCCAGTTTCAAGAGTTGTTAGTCTAGTTCGAAGACACAAAGAGGCCTAAATAAGCCCAAAACACCAATAGGCAGGGTTACCCTCCAATAGAGAGGGATATAATGAGGAACCAAAAAAATTAACTTTAAATGGGTGAGGTAGCACAACTAGCAATTGGCAAGAAACTCCTTTGTACCAAGGAGATGACCAGATGCTTTTATCACATCAAGACAAGAAGAGAGACTAGTGGCAGGAAGAAGAACCAAATCCCTAAAACATAAATTCTCATCTAAAGGTTTCAAAATGTTTCCACATCATCTCAAACTTCTTAAAACATAAATTCTTCAGCTACAAGAAGGAATTGTATTGAATCCACTAGAAGCCCAAAATTGTGCTAAACTAAGAGTTGAAAAACATACCTTGAAATTCAAGAGCAATAGTAGAAGGCTCAGTGGTTTGAGCACTTGTTAGGTTGAGAGGAGAGTGATGGTCAATTTCACCGCCCGTGACCTCTAACTTATTTTTACATGAGCTTCGAACCCGAGACCACCTCCCATGTAATTTTTGGCTGTGTTTGTTCCTTCTGGCCTCCACCCCAGGGTAGATCCATGATTTTTATCATTAAGGTTGTCCAACCATGCTCTAGGGTTTCTACCACTAGAGAAGGATGGTTAGTATTACTAAAATGGGTTTTGCTAAAATTAGTATTACATTATTGAGGATGGATTGTAGCAAGTGTTGTAAAACATACCTTGAAAGTCAAGAGCAACAGTAGAAGGCTCAGTGGTTTGAGCACTTGTTAGGTTGAGAGGAGAGTGATGGTCAAGCCCATGACCTCTAACTTATTTTTACATGAGCTTCAAACCCGAGACCACCTCCCATGTAATTTTTGGCTGCATCTATTCCTTTTGGCCTCCACCCTAGGGCATGCTCTATGGTTTCTACTAGATAAAACTTTAGGAGAGGATCTTGGTGTAGGTTTTGCCCACCGTGCTCTAGGGTTTCTAGATTTTTATCATTAAGGTTGTCCAACCGTGCTCTAGGGTTTCTACCACATGGTTGTCCCAACTGAAGCCATCCATTGAAAAACTATATTGCCCTCTTACCACTAATTTTTTTTAATTTTTACTTTTTTTACGATGGCGGTTTATAACTATTATTTTTTATTTTTTTAAGACGATGGTTCATAACCGCCATCTTTTATTTCTTTTAATTTTTAATTTTTTTAAGACGGTGGTTCATAACCATCGTCTTTTATTTCTTTTAATTTTTTTTACAGCGGTTTATAAACCACCCTCTTAGGTCACCCTAAGATGGCAGTTTATAATCGTTGTCTTAGTCCTAAGAGGGTGGTTTATAACTACCCTCTTAGGGTCTATTAGGGTAGTTTTTTACCATCGTAAAAAAACACCTTAATTCAACCATCATTAAAGCCCTTTTTTGGTGTAGCGATCCAAGTGTAAGGAGCACTTTGTCTAATTAGATGATGAGTCTTCTTGGGAGAAGTGCTAGGGTGACTTTCCTATAGTCATGTAATTTATAAAGTCTACAAATGATGGTGTCTTAACAAACACTATAAAATATGCCCATCTAGAAATGTATCCTCAACAAGAGAATCATATGAACTATTTAGAAGTCTAGAGAGAATCAACAATATTTTTTCTTTTGGACTTGTCAAGTACTATGATATTGAACTCTTAAAATAATAATAACAATATAATAATTCTACCATTGAAAATAAGTTTATTCATCAAGTTCTTAATTATAACATGATCAACATGTACAAAAATAGAATAACCTATAGTATAATGGCACATTTTGTTATTAGCATGTATTGCTATAAGAAACTCTATTTTTTTATTATTGTATAGTTGATTTCGACTCCTATGAGGGTTTTTTTGGTATAGTAGATAGTGTATGCCTCCTTATATTATTTTATCCTGGAACTACTCCTAGGATTGTAGCAAAAGCATTTGTATAGATGTGAATGGTAATTTTCAATTCAGACCTTTTAAGACAAGTGTCAAGATTAATTTCTCTTTTAGGGTATTGAAAGAGTTTTGACACACATAGATTTAGTGTCCTTGGTTAGCAAGGTAAATGGGGTGTTCACAATATTTATAGAGTCCTAAATAAATATTCTATAATATCTTGTATGACCTAAGAAATTACAAAAATAATTTTATTTTTGTTAAGTAGGAGGGTTCTTTATGACTTTGATTTTTGTAGGATTGACTTTGATGCCTTGAATGAAAATTTCATGTCCTAGTACTATCCCATTTATTGTTATTATGTAAGAAAATTTATTGCTCAGAGAGTGATTGGTATCTTAACACCTTTGGATCACTTGTTTAAGATTAGTTATTGTGTTCTCAATAGAATTGTCATGAACAATAAAATCATCCATAAATATTTTCATGTGTTTGTTGGTTAAGTCAAATAAACTGCTAAGTACTACTCTCTAAAAAGTTAAAATAGAATTAAAGAATCCAAATAATTTGACACAATAGATAAATGTACCCCAAGGACAAGTAAAAATGACATATTTCTAGTCTTCACAAGTAATCTAGATTTTAACATAACCACTAAAACCATATAGATATGAGAAATACTTTTTTCTAGAAAGGATATATAGCACATAGTCAATAAAAGGAAGCGAATAGATGATATTTTTGAGTAGATTTGTTAATATCTCTATAGTCTATGTATATTTTCCATTTCCTTCCACTCTTTGAGCATATAACTAGGGGAGACACCCATTGACTATAAAAAATAGGATAAACAAATTTGATAATTAGGAATTTCTAGACTTCTTCCTTAATAATATATTTTAATGTTGGTTACATTCTTAATTGAGGTTACTATCTTGTTTTATCATTATATTGAATGTAAATATGATAGGTACAAACACTCAGATGAATTCCTTTCATATCTTGGTAATCCTAAGTGAAAACAAATCTATGTTTAGTAAACATGTTAATTAACTTGCTTTCCTACCTTAGGATCGATTGGTTGTTGATGTTGATATTTATTCTACATGCAATATCAATAAATTTGAAAAGGGATTCATTTCCATTGATAAGGATTTTATTTATACTACAAGTGTGTGGTAGAATTTTATGAAGTATAATAATTTTCTTCCTAAGGTCAAAAAATTATTCGATAGCCATGTCTTGGATAGAATATTTATTAGAGATGTTATATTTATTTAAAATCTCATGGACATATAGGTTTTGGAAAAAAATTTCAATTATAGTGTTCTCATCCACCTATTTTATCTTAAAAGTTTGATAAATTATGAGAATAGGTTGTATAGTTGATTTGTCATTTTCACATGATCAACCCACATAGGATCTTTAATTTATAAAGTGGATTTAGCATGTATGTATGTATGTATAAAAATAAGTTCTTGGTAGTAGGTCCATTTGAGATAGTCATGTTTCCTCATCAACAACTACTATAGGCAACCATAGCTAGCCATAACCTTCCTAAGATTAATGGGTATCCTCCCAATCTAGTTTTCGATTTCAACACCATAAAATCAAGTGAATATTATAAAAAGTCTATAGAAATGGTATCCAAGACTATTTATTTAATATTCATAGTAAAAAAGCTAGCCATTTATAAAATTGGAGGAAGGACTAAGGTGTTGGGAATGTAATCCATCCATGGTTTCCTTCGTCATTATGGTAATTATTACTCCTAAGTCAATAAAAATATTATTGATTAAAATGTTCTCTATATAAAAAATAATTACATGACCTTTAGGATTAGAATATTTGGAAGTGATAACCTTTCCAAGCATAAGATTAGCAAGTCAACCTTTAACTTGAATATTTTAAAAAAGTTCTTCTTCCCAGGTCTCTCAAGGCATAACTCTCTAATAGTTTTCTATAGATTGGAATATTCTTAATGGATTGAAAGAGGGGTATTTATACATATACATTCCATAATTATCGTAAAAATTTAAATTTTTGTTATAGAGGCTTCTTTATTTGATTTAATATTTTAATAAAAGGAGGTTTATCCACTTGTTTATTACTAGAATTGGATTTACTAATAGGGATAGTGTCTTAAGTATCCTCATGAGATGAGTTTATTTCTCTAGTTCAATAATAATGGGTGGTTCAAGATCCATAAACACTCTTTCTAATAATAGTTGTAACTAATTATAATGAACAATATTTACAAAATAGGTGGGGTATCCCATTGACTCTTGATTGTATACTATTTTTCCTACTTTACTATTGGTTTTTAGTGTTAGTTGTGCAAGAATATATGATTGTGATTTTAGAAGTTGTGTGTTGGAAGTATAAGATGTAGATAAATAAGCTTCTTATGGTTTTGGTGGGAATTGATATTGCTAATTAGCTAGAAAATTCCATGTTTGTCATGGGTTCTACTATTGTTTATTGGGATATTTTCATTGAGGCCAAGGCTTTTGTTTATTCATCTAAGGATTTTTATTTTAATATGGTGACCATTTCTAATACTTCTGAAGACCAAGCATTCAAAAAATTAGAAGAAGAGTAAGAAAATGTTGAGATCTAGGATTCGTACATTAGATGCTTTACTAAGTTTTCCATGGCTTCCTTTGGTTGGCATAGTAAACATCTTCTACTTCTTGGGTTATGTTGTGCCAAGATGCTTTGATTATAGGAATTGTGGGTTAATTTTTTGTCTTGTGATCCTATATAAAAAGGATGCAAACTTTAACTTTTTACAAGGGGCATTCATATTTTACATATCTTTATGCACCTTAGAAAAAACTTGCCAAAGCTTTCTTTTCCTCTTGCTTATTTTAGCTTGAAAAGTTTCTAGATGAGTAGATAAGGAAGAGAAAATATCCATGTTAATATCCTCATGAAAAATCTCTATTTTACTTTGGGTGATTCTAGCTAAAGATTTTGTTTCTAAAATAACACTTCCTCTTACTCCTTTGCCTATCCTCATGGTAGATCAAGAGTAATTTTAGCAAAAACAATTAGTACCATCTAAAATAACCTGATAAGTATCTCCTTCCACCATTAAGTTCAAATATTTTACACATTTCTCCTAAATTCCTTGCAACAAAATGATCTTCAAGGTCTCTGCTTCTAAACTTGAGTGCTTAAATCACTAAAAATTAAACTAAAATATTTCAATCTAATATTTTGGAGTCCCTTATTTTTATTTCATATTGAGGATTTCATTTCTTGCCTCTCTAGCCTTATAGTAATATTGATATTTTTACACAATTTCTATCCTTATGGCATCCCCATGTGTCGATGTTTTTTCCACTGAATCCAAGGTACCAACATAAAGATACATCCAAGCATGTTTCTCATTCAGCTAAAGTTGTGGGTTTGCAAGCAATTTATTTTTCCATAGAGAAAATTACAACCCTAAATCTGAATGTTGTGACTACAGAATAAGAATGATCAATGGAGATATCTCTTGGATTCAATGCCAATCCTCAACTAGTCAAACTTGTTGTGCCTTCGAACAAAGACAAGGTTAAGTGGGAGCCACCTTCAATTGGTTGGCTAAAGTTGAATTTTGACGTTGCATCTAAAGAGAATCCAAGTCCTATAGGTATTGGAGGGATTGTAATAAACCATGATGGCTTGATAATTTTAGCCTTTTTTGATAATTTAGGCCATCAAACCAATCACTTCATTGAAGCTAGGCCCTATTCCAAGGAGTTTCTCTATTGGATTTTGTAAGTTGTAGGAAACTAATAATTGAAGGCGAATCCTTTAATATTATAAATATGGCAAGAGGGACTCAATATCCTACCTAGACTATTTTTAACCTTCTTATATAAATTCATATATACATACAAAATTTGGAAGAGATTTAGTTTAAGCATACATACAGGGAAGGTAATTGAGTGGTTTATCTATTGGCTAACAAAGGAGTTATTCATAATGGTTTAGTGGTGTGGCAAGATAATTTCTCGATAGATATTGCTTCTATGAATAATGGCATCATACACAATTAGCATTTGCTCCACTCTGGTCAAGTTGTTATTGATGAATTGGATACAAAACTTGGGGCACTTGTTGATTTTAGGTTTTTGCACCAAATTTCTTATCTCCAAGTGACTTTTTCCTCTCTGCAAGACACAATCTCTAATGTGGAAGAAATTCTTACCCTGATGGGCTAGCAGGCCTAGGAAATCAACAACCTCATGGGGGAGAATGAGATTGGTGCATGGCTTGGTTCATGGTTTAGGTCTTGCTATTGATTTGTCTTCAGCTGGTTATCTTTGACATCCTTATTTATTTCAATTTGTTTTAAGTTTTAAATTATGTATGGTCTTACCTATGTACTGGTTTGGCTTTGGAAGGGGTAACTCCTTTTATTGGCCATTCCTTGATTATTACCGGATGTAAGTAATTTTGGCTTCCTTTTTTTGTATGGGGCTTAGTCTCTTTTGTACAAGGTTTGGAGATCCTCTCAAAAATCCTTAATCCATATAATAAAAAAAAAACATAAAGCTACATCCTTGAGTGTTACTAGAAATATATTGAGTCTTTATGCATCTATCTTGTAGTCATAAGTCTTGTATAACATATCAAACTCAAAGAGAAAAATTTCTAGATATTTTGTAGTCATCCCATGAAATGTATAAAGGAGAGAAGGTAAAATATTCTTCATCTTGGTTTTCTCTTGAGATTACTAAATGAAAAACTCAAAAATTATCATATTCTAAGTTTCTTCTACCATCTCTACTAAAATTTGAACTATCCAAGGCACTCAGTATGTACCCCTTGGTGATAAATTGACCTAATATTCTAGTTGGTTGTTAAGTTATCTAGGATGATGAATTTATTAAAGTAGGATATCCTCCCATATACCTAACTATAGAATGATTGTCTACTTCAATAGGAATAGTTCCTTTTAGGCCCGATGGTGTTTTCTAGCATTGACTAAAAAATAGGCCTAAGTCCAACTAAAGATCCTTTAAATAATCCTATGATGTTAGTAGATCTTGTAGTCTAAATTATAGTTCCTTCTCCAAGTTGCATCGTCTCCTCATTGATTTTCCTTTTTTTATTAGGTCATCCAAATGAATTGGGTGTTTTACCACTTCCCTTCCCTACATCAATACTTTAATTATTTAGGAAATTTTTTGTTTATCCCTAGTTCAAGACTTGTAATACTACATGGTATAATGTGTAGGTATAAAATAAAACTAAAAATACCTTGCAAAAAGTCATTTGAGCTAAATGTTAACTTCCAATCCAACCTATCCCTATAGTGTATAAAGACTCTACAAGTACTATAATTTTAGCTTCTCCTTGGTATGGCATAAAAATTAATGAACACTATAGTACAATTGCAAGGTACTAGAACTCTATATGCCTTGCAGTAGCTAGTCGAGAATCTAAACCTATATGTTCCTACATATCAACTCTAGCTATTCACAAAGGGTTGATACACACACACACACACACTTGCTAATCATAATTATTTTAAGTAAAAAATAAAGGAATAATTCATATATATATATTAGGTTAAATAACAAAAATGAAACTACATAAAACGAGACTTTAGAAATCAAAGACTAAAAACTATAAATGAATAGAGTAATTGAGATAAACATTCACATCATGCTTTCAACTATAGAAAAATGAAATAATAGAATTGAAATAGTTTATTCAGAACTATGGATGAATTAACTAACTATAAAACATGAAATTGCTCATGGGAATTCTTGCAAAACATACACTTGTAGTGGACCCTTTCTCCAATAGGAGGCATAGTTCTCCTATAGTGTAAAAAGAGATTAAACACTTAGAATTTTATTAGCATACTTTTTTTAACTACTATAAAATACATAAAAAGAGTTATATTTATTGCTCTATTACTAAATTTGAGTGATTAAACTACTAAATGCTAGCTACTAGACTTCTATACTACTTCTCACTCTAGTCTAAACTACATACAATAATTTTAAAGGACCACATTTCTTTGAACTATTTGACATCTCTTAGAGGATGCAAATAAAATTATTATAGTCACTTTTAACTACATATAAATGGTTTTATAATATAAATGTGTTTTTGGGTCTTTATACATAGCATAATTCCAATAGTCAATGTTCTTAGACAACAAAATAAGACTATAAGGGAAATAGAAAGATATGCTAACTAGAATCTAGTTTGGTACAATGATCTAGCTTCTATTCTTAGATAATTGTTTTCTTACATTAGAAATACTAAAAAGATATGTACAAATAGAATCTATTGCATCTATCCTTCCTTCTAGCAATACACCAATCCTATAGGTGACGATTAGACCATCCTATTTGTCTCCATAAAATTTATGTGTGTTAGGTCATATGACTAAATGATCAAAGTACATGTTTAAATGTGTTAGAAATAACTACCTTCCTTTAGTTAGTCAAAAAAATGTTCCTATAGTTTGAGGAAAGTGACCCACAAATCAGGTTGTAAACATCCTATTCGCTTCTTGTAGTAAGCTCATGTACCTGTAGCACAAAAAGAATGTAGGCTTACTATAGGGAAAAAATATGTTAGTATCTAACATGCATCATTTTTTATGATAAATTCATAATAAAGCATTTAAAATTCTGTTAAAACCACCAAATTATATTATCCTTTACAAACTACAAAATAATTTTCATTTCGATCAAAAATAAGGGTTTGTATGGCATTAATCACAAGAAATTATAAGTTCTATGGACAAAAAGGCTATATAGATGAATTAATTGGGAAACTCATCACCTATCATATGCTTTGTTTAATTTAATTTTACAAGCATATATAGTTTTCTAATGGATTGAAGAGAATGTGTGGTATTTTATATAATGATTATATGATCAACTATTTGGTTAACATGGAGAGAAACATCTTGTTCCTTGAAGATTAAAAAATCTAGAATGTTCAGCCATAATTTTTGAAATTATCTTGTAAATCAATGTTATAAAGGTTTTTGGGATAAAAATTATCAAAATATATTGTATCATGTTTTTCTTAAAATACTACAATAAAGGTGATATTGATTTCATTTATTATACCCTTATTTTCCCTAGCCTCTTTAACTAGATCCAACATCTCATTCTTCAACATATCCCAAAATTTTGAAATAAAATTATAGGAAATCCATCAAGGCTAGTTTCCTTCTCAGGGTGGAAAGAGAAAAAAAAAAAAAAACTCCTCCATGAATTTTTTTTTTATCAAGCTTTCATTCCTTTTTCATGTGATAATTGATAGAAATTTTTTATAGAAACTCATCATTTGCCTCCTTATCTTATCCAACTTTGGACAAAATTACTTTGAAATAATTGATTGTTTCCTTATTAATCTCTTCTCTTTCTTCTCCAATAATTTTTCCATCTAGAGTAGTAATATTTTAGTGTGACAGAAGGATTAGAAATATTTGATAGTAGCATGTAAAATTTTTGGTATTTATATCACCTCTTTAATTACATTTCTTCCTAGTTATTTAGGTCCAATATGACTATTTTGTAGTATTTTATGGTAATAAGAAAATAATCATTTTGTTTGCATATAACCATCTTTGTCCATTCCATTAATTTCTATTATTTTGTATATTATTAATCTTAAATTTAATTTTTTCTTTACTTTTATGTATTATCATTAGATTTGATATTTTGAGTCTTCATCTATGTCTTTAGAAGTTTTATCTTTTGAATAAAATTATACATACATAATCCTTCAAACTTTGCTTCATCGAGTACAACATGAACATTTAAATAAAATCATGGTCTTGGATCCATATAAACCAAAAATTAAATGGATTTTTAAGAACATTATTGAATAGATTGCATCTTAAAATAAGTGGTTTTTGATCTAATCTTGCTTGTAACAAAATTTCTAAAGAGAATATATAATTTGTTTGCATCCAATTATTGAATATCAAAATTTTGTCTGATCTTTTTGCCATATGATTTTTTCCAGTATGTTTACTATCCTATGTATGCTAAATAATTCAAGGAAAAACATTCCAAAGGCTATTTAAATTAATAAAGTAAACAAAATACTCAATCAATTTTAACCATCTAGGAGTACTACCCTTTATTTAGTACTCCTAGATGGTTGTTATAGCCTTGATTTTATTTTGATATAGGAAATAAAAACATGGAGTGAGGAATGTAAGTAAGCATTTAAAAAAATTGGAAGATGGGGGATTGTTTAGAGATTTAATCTATGAGTATTTAGGAGGTATTGAAATGGTATAGGACAATCATAAATGGGATAATCAATTTCTATAAGAAAGAAGAAATTGAGTTGTTGTCCCTTTTTATAGAAACAATAATGTTATAAAAATTAAAAGTCATAAATGTATATGCTCTAAATCCATCCGCTCTTTCAGATAAATGTTGGATCACCTTAGTTTATTCATGTCAAATTTAGTCATGAATTATAATATTTGAATTCTTGGAGAGGACTTTAAATTGTAATGTTGCCTTAAAACCATAAATTATAATTTGGTATCCTCTTTACTCTTATTATTCTACTTGAAATATTAAAGTGCAAGTGGATATATGTGTGTGTGTATTTGTATTTTAGTATAGAATTGTCCTTACTTTTTATAAGTTTTATTAGGATAGTATGAGTGTCATTCATGGATAATTTCATCTAACATGAGTATTTTGATAAAACACTGTATGAATATGCCTTATACATAGTAGATATAAGGAAAGATATAATTTTCATAATCCTATTGTTAAAATTTCAATCATTATTCATATTCTTTAAAATATTAACAATAGGATTATGAAACCTATATATTTTCCTATATCTAAAGGGGTATTTATAATATTAAACAATAATTTTTTTTTACAATTTTTATATAAAATGAAAGTGTGTTTTATTTTTCTTGAAAAATAAAATTTGTAATTTTATGTTAAGAAAATATAAAATTACATTCTTCATATGCCTCTTTTTCATTTCTTCAAATATCCAATAATGACCTAAAAATTAGGTCACTTATATATCATAACTACCTATCTCTATCAGGCTAACTTCTATCCTTACACCTTCCCAATTTGTCAAAGAATATCCTTTAAATCATCGACTTCTAAGCTTTTTGAAAAAGTTTCTTTAACTATGCTTGCTTTAATTGGAGTGAATTGCCCTCACTACATTACTATCCTAAGTACATACTTGGTTCAATCTAAAGTGCCTCCTTTGAGAGTTCATTTTCTTCCCTATTCAGTTCATTATAAACATCCAAAAAGTAAAAGCTTTACTTTGATCCACAACTTCTTTTATTTGAGAGAATATAGGCTGTAGCAGCATGTTTTCCATCCTAAAAACACCAAACATCTAGTTTATTACCAACTATATCTTTGTAAATTTGGATTTTTTGTATTCCTTTTGATCCTTCCAACTAAACCAACAATTTGAGTGCCATATGAAGTTGCCAAAAGATGTCATTTGATAAAAAAAAATATTCAAAACACAATTGCTTAGAATACTGATTTTTATTCATGAAATAATTCTTTTAGGTTACAAAATGGATCTCCCTAATTTCTCCATGAACATGCAACATCCTAATGATATATTTTAGAACTCCTCAATGAAGGTGGGTTTTTGTGTGCGCGGGCCACCAGTAGTTTGCCGGATTGTGGTCTTCTACACCTGTTTGGGGCCTACAAAAGATCTTTAGTTCATTTGGGGGTCTGCCTTGGTTAAGCCCCATGATTATGAAGATAAATTGACTCAAATATAAAGAAAAACATAATGAAATTTATTGGAAATTGAAGGAAATACCATAGAAACTATAAAAGAGAGGATACCTGCTAAATTGATTGATGTGGACCTAATATATGGTCAATTCACATGGCAACCTATGAATCTAAACTTGGATTCATAGGGTGGGGGGAAAATTGATCTATGAGTGGTCTTTGTTGATTATCCTCTATCCGAATGGGATCCAAGAGTGATATTCAGTTGTTTGCATGGTGCAAAGTTGTCAGATGTAGTTATGTTACCATTTTTGCATAGATTTGATAAGTTGATAAGAAGGAGAGAGGGCTAAAATGATGGGAGGAACCCTATATTTATAGAAAAGGATAAGGTCAGGGTGGTGGTTAGATGAACCAAACCTTAGAGTCAATCCCTATTGAGGTTATGTTAGGATTTTGGGGAGGTGTCAAGCCCACATGCCCTAAAAGAATATCTCATCCTCACACATGTGTGAGGAAGGGTTGGGATTAGCCAAGGTTAGCTAAGTCCTAGGTTAATTTAGGATTTAGTTAGGGTTTCCAAAAATATCCTAACTAATTCATGATGCACACATGTGTGAGGGTGTGCTTAGGGATAATTAGACCATTAACCCTAATTAACCTTTTATTAATGATAAAGTGCATGTTTAGTGAAAGTCACTTGTAAATTAGAATCTTGATTAGCCTAATTAGGATTTTTAGTAGGGAATGGTCCCATGGGATCCTAATTAGGTGTAGGGAAGGGCTTAAGTAGCCTTAGGGAGCTAGTAGATGGCCTCCTAGTAGGTAGAAGGTGTTTTGGGTGTGTTTTACCTAAATTTGTAGGTTTGAAGTCTATGAGTGACTAAGATAGCCTACATATGACTACAGTGGCCTATGCAAGCCTACAAGTATCTATGTATATCTACAATAATATAGAGATGAGCATGTGTAACTTTTGGGTGTCTACATTTGCCCCTTTTTGTACTATGTTGTGTGGAACACAGTTTAGTGCAAAAATAATGTGATGGAAGGAGGAGACGAAGCGTTCATGAAATAAAAAAGAAAGAGAGCAGGAAGAATGGGATCATATAAAAGGTATGTAGTTGCTCGAATCATGACCATACAACATTGATTGAGAACCAAGAGAATAAGGGAGAATATGGAGAGGAGAATAATGGAATTCAATCAAATATGTGTAGTCGCTTGAAGTGTGACCATACAACATCGATTGATAGCCAAGAGAAGAAGGGATAATATGGAGAGGGGAATAATGGAATTCAATCAAAGGTATGTATCCACTCGAATCATGACCATACAACATCGATTGATATCCAAGAGAAGAAGGGAGAATATGGAGAGGGGAAGAATGGAATTCACTCAAAGATATGTAGCTGCTAAAAGCATGACCATACAACATCGATTGATATCCAAGAGAAGGAAAAGGAAGAAGGATCCAATCAAAGGTATATAGTTTCTCGAAGCATGACCATACAACATCGATTGAAATCCAATGGAAGAGGAAAGAAGAAGGATTCGATTAAATGTGTGTAGTCGCTTGAAGTGTGATCATACAACATCGATTGAAATCCAATTGAAGAGGAAAGAAGAAGGATCCAATCAAAGGTATGTAGCCACTCGAAGCATAACCATACAACATCGATTGAAATCCAATGGAAGAGGAAAGAAGATAAGAGAAAGAAAATGCAAAATATGAGTGATGAATGCAAATGGATGACTATAGATACAATGTGATGATTTGCTAATACGATATTTTGCAATATCGTAGTGATTGCTTATAAGGGAAACTTATGACTACTTTTCTATTACGACCAATGCGAGATGGTCCAAATATGAATAGAACAAATTCTTATTCAAATTTTTGCTTCTGATTTATTGATGAGTGTAGGGTGACACATGTCAAACCATTTGAGCTGAGTGGTATGGATGAATCAAGCGTAACATTCAGTATTGTTGAGTGGTAATTTTTCTTAATTGCAAAACCACACTCACACTTAGGGTTTTTATTAGAAAACCCTCTCTTGAAAATAAGTTAAAAATTAAAACAACTTCTCCAAGGTTTCGCTATATAAGCATTGCACATATGTATTTGTAATCTTATGAAGATGTGTAAGATAAGTGTTAGGAATCCTTAGTGATTTGCAAGTAATTGTTAACAAGGGGCCTGTGTTGGTTTATTTTATTATGCTATGATAGTGATTGTTCATGAAACTTAAAATAAAAAATGAAAAATATGATTGGCCCTCATATGACCACGATGTAAAGCCTTAGTTCCTTTTATCTTGAAATATTTTAGGTAGATTTTATCTTCCTTTGATTAAGAAGATTTTAGACAAGTTTTATCTTGCATTATTAAACCCTGCTTTGAGCATGAAAAAGAAGACTAAAATCTATCCTTAGATGTGAACCTTAAATGGTAATTGGATTCATTCAATGTCGCTTCTATCGTGAATATAAATATAGCCTTTGATATAATAAATAAATTACCCCTCTTTGATGAAATTAATTTTCATAAAGAGATGCCAATTTATTGCTTTAAAATAATGGCCTTTTAAAATGCCATATAAATCAATCCCCTTTTATGAAATTAGAATTTTCATAAAGGAAAATTTATTTCTGGAAAATAAAAATGCAAAGCTTAAAAATCGATTTACCTTCAAAATATGAAATAATGTAAAATTTCAAAATTATAAAATCTCATAACACAAATATTTTCAATAATTTTTATAATTTTGAAATGGCTTCAGAATGAGATCAAAAGTTTTTTGAATGAAATATTGAAGCTCATTCTTCACACCCGTACATTTATTTTTGGAATTTATTTTTTATTTTTATTTTAATCATCAAAGTTTTAAAAAAATCTACAAATATGATAGGGTTAGAAAAATAAAATAAAAAGAACTCTGGAAAAGGACCAGAACACTGAAAATACTAAAAAGCAAACAACTACAACATGATGCTACCCTATCCTACAAAACCAGAGATGTGAGAGTTTTTGAATATAACCTAGTTTATCCAAACCTGCATTTGCACAATCCGTAATAACCTAGGTGCAATATTCTAAGGAAAATGAAATGAAATTCCATGTTCCTAAACATTCAACAATGCTACCATTAAATGCATAAAACATTGCCTATAAGCCTAAGAGCATGGAAGAAAGAAAATATAGACAATTAGCCCAAATATCCAAAAACATTCTCCTCCAATCTTGTTAATAAAGTGCAAATTCTTGCAACATCTTGCATTAAAATAGAACAAGAAAGTTTCTTTTACAGAGGATTTCCAGCTTTCAACTCCAAAATGTCCAGCCTTTTGCAGTGGACAAACTTCCAACCCTCATAATTGCATTTGCATCAATTTTTAAAAGTTTCAAAATTCCCTTTCGTTTGATGTCTCTTCGTCTTCGTTTCCTTTCGTTGGACTTCTTCCAACTGATTTTTATTTACATTCTCCCATGCTATATGCTTTCGTAATTTTACTCTTTATAACTGTAATGGCAAAATAAAAATCTTTGAAAATGCTCCCCGCTCAACTTTATTTCTCCAACATCCCATTTTTGTCATTATGCATGCATCGTGTGTTATACAATATATATATATATATATATATATATATATATATATATATATATATATATATATATATATATATATATATATTTATATTTATTTATTTATTTAATAATTAAAACTCCTTTACATAAAGCCCCCTCAAGATTATTTTAAAACACAGAGCTCCCACAAACCTCTACTACTACTGCCACTTTGATTTTTGTGACGACTAATTCCCTGACCCAAACATTACACCCAAAAAAATGGAAGTTAACTTCGTGTGGTAGTGGCTGACAACACTCTCTAAGTAGACTGATGCATTATCGAGAGGCAAGTGATGCATAGAGGTATTGTTATCTCCCTTCATCTCTAATTGTGCTTCCATGGCTATATCTTTGCCACGACCTATTTTAGCTTGTAATCCCCAATATCGTGAAATGCCCACTCAATAATTATGATGACCAGGGTGTTCGGCCATCCGTGATTTATTTTCAAAACTTGTGATTACGTCCACTACACTATTACCATGTAGATTTCTATTGGCGTCGCTACTCTTCACTGCCACATAATCCAGCAGACCAACACCATCTCCAGACTGTAAATGTCATTGCCATATATGTTGTACTCATACTTTATTTGCATAATTTAAAACATATTTCAAATTTTATCCCCTCGATGGTATCATAAATATTTTTCTCATCGTATGTCCAACATTAACCGATATGATCTTCATCTAGGTTTGAATTCGGGACCTTCAATAGCCTACCCATATCATTGCACCACTCTGATGTGTGGTTCGATAGTTTTTTATGTGTCTGTGGAGCTCCTATATTTCCTCGGTGATATACCATATCAATTCCCATATTTTACTATTATTCATTCATTGCTCTGCCCTCCTATCCAGTCACTCTATTGTTCTCAACCTTAAAAATGTATCCACAAGTGATATCAACCTATTGAAATGACACTCACACCTTCGGTGTGTCCAAGGTATGCAAATCATCGATTCCTTAATATCCATGCTATCTTTATCCATCAATGACTTCATTTTTTGAGTCATCACCCACAATGTATTCCACACTTATGAAGGTCATATGAATCTATACATCTCATCAACTACCACCATTGGTCTACATAACCAGCTCCCAAACATACATGTCCATGTTGACACATCTCAGATCCATATCTCCTCCATGTTCGTGCAAGCATCTTGGTCTCTTTGATACAAATTCCCATATTATATGATGCAATATCCCACTATGGTGCTCTTGTCTACATCAACCAAAGAAAATAATTCAAAAATCTGCTTTTCTATCTTTCCAAACTACCACGGTAGTATATCATTTAGAACACATAATGTGGGGTCCACCTCTTTCAAAATGTCTCTTCATCATTTACTCAGATACACTACTCCATTGATATTTTGAATTACCCATCCTTTCACCCTTGTGTTACCCATGCTCATCGTGTGGGATACGTCCACCCATGGGAATCCATATTGCCATCCAGGTTGTGCTCTATTAATACAATCTTCACGTATTCAAAGGGCAAAAATCAAATTCTCATATGAAATATTTTGATGCAGTCAACCACTCTAGGGCATAGGCTATTTTGTTTTCATGCGATGCTATTTGAATTTGCATACTCTCCTCTTTGTTGTCCCTATCGACTAGTTTTGAATATTCCTTCTACACTACCACGACTACGAGATATCAATATTCCCCACTATCTCGGGTATCATTGGATATGGACACAGGGGCCATTCCATCAATTAATTGAAGAAGACATTAATTTCTTGTTCAATCCTCCCCGATGCAACCTTCGATAGTAACCAAGTGGGAGTTCATGCACTATCACTCTTTGCGGGTCCAAACTGTCACTTTATCAGGCGATAAAACCTCTCATCATCTTCCTGCATCCTCATGTGGGCCTCTACCCTAGCTACATGTGAGTTTCTATCCATAACAACATCGATTTAGCGCTCTCCACAGTTCCACCGTGTAGTCTTCGTCTAGACCTACTCTACACTATGCACAACAAAACGATATGTTAGACTTTATAACAAAATAAATGCCCAAATACTAATACGAATATATAAAGGCTATAATGATGCCTTATATATAAAATTTTCCTTTTATTTTCTTCTAAACTCATATACATATATATATATATATATATTTTTTTTTTTATTTTTTTTTATTTTTTATTTATATATTTTATATTCAATAAAACTTTTAAAGCTAAAGAGGTACGTCATCAAAGTCATATAGAAATGAAACCGATTTTTATAGTTTTATTTCTTTTTTATTCGTTTAAATATATATATATATATATATATATATAAACTTTTTTTTATTCATATATATATATATATATATATATATATATATATATATATATATATGTGTGTGTGTGTGTGTGTGTGTGTGTGTGTGTGTGTGTGTGTATGTGTGTGTGTGTGTGTGTGTGTGTGTGTGTGCACATATTTTTATTTTTTTATTTATTTCTTCAACTAACTTTAAATGTTTGGATTAATTTAAATCAACCATGAACATCACCCAAACATTGCAAACTTAAACAACACATTAGGAAAACACTAAACATTACAAAAAATAACCAAAAGGGAAACCCTAATCTACAAACAATCTATGCTACAACCTCGAAGGCAAAGGGACCTATGGACATTATCACTCAAAACAACCCAAGACTTCCCAAAACTCAAAATAAAAAAGGTGGATCCCCAAATTTTGGGGTTAGTTGTGCAATAGTCACAACAAGTATGTGGTCAGGATCGATATACAAAATGAAAGCAAGACATCTCTGATATTGTGCATGGCTCTCTTGACTTAACAAATGTCTGATTTGGGATGGGGTTTATCTTGAGATAATCTTCAACAAAATATTTTGTAGATAGATGCGATATCCATGATTGGATGTTTGATTGTTTGGTTGCATGCAAAGCGGATTTGTATATGAATACCCCCTCAAATGAGGAATCAACAATGAGATAAATGAAATGAGGTGATGATGGTGATGAATTGATTGATAGAAGAAAGTGATGACAAAAGGGAAGAAAAATTGGGTAGATAGGAAGGGGGAAGAAGAATGAAGGTGTTGGAGTGGAAAAAGTGTGAATGTGGTGGTTGTAGTTATGATTCACATGGTGACCTATGAATTGGATCTGAATTCGCATGGTGACCTACAAATTGGACTTTGATTTGTAGGGTGACCTACAAATTGGACTTTGATTCATAGGGTGACCTATGAATTGGGTATTTATGGTATATAAATCCATTTTGGCATGCATGTGAAGTCATTTTGCATGGTGTGTGAGTTAGAGAGTGAGGAGCGAGTGATGTTTGGTAATATAGAGCGCTTGCATATTGGAGTAGTGGATGTGGAGATGGTGAGGGGATAGACTGGTGCTAGCAGTACATGTGGGGATCCACCGATAAGTACTTGTTACTTAACTTTAGTTAATTTTGATTTTTAGAAATGCATGAAATGATGTAGAGGAGATTTTTGCATGTTTTTGTGAGTGCATGTAAAATTTTGATGAAAATTTGAACACAAAGTGTTAAACAAGCCAAATGGGTATCTAAATGTGTGATTAGATATTAGGTTTGACCAAGTTTTATGCTAGTTTGACTGTATGGCGGGAATTGTGGGTGATTGATTTGACTTTGCTTGTTGGGGGTAAACGGGGTGTTGTTTGTGAGATGTGATTGAATTTTATCTATAAAAGTGGGAAATGGGTATTCAAAAATACGACTATTTTTGTGTTTTGTGTTTTTTTGGCGTGTTATGTGGATGCGTGTTGTTTTGATGTAATTTTGTTGAATTTGACTACAATTTTTGTGGGTATTGGTGTACTATTTTTGAAAACCATTGAAACTTTCATTATAAAAAGGGAAATGGGTATCCAAAAATGTATTTTGTTTTTGTGTGTCATTGTGTTTGGTGTGTTTTTGAATTTTGTACCATGGTTTTTATGTGGATGAGTGTGAAGTTGGCTATTGGGAGCCAAATATGTACTATTTTTTGAATATGTTTGGACTTTTACCATGAAATGGCAAAATGGGTATCCAAAAATGTGACTGTGTTTGCATTTTGCTATGTTGTGTGAATTGTGTATGTTTTTATGTCTCAAAATACATGATGAATGAAATGGATGATTTTGTTGATGTTGAATGTGCTTGGTTGGATTTGTTTTTGCATGTTGTTGACATGTTTGTCATGAAAGAGGGGTGAATGGTTGCCCACAATGTATTTTGTTGTTTTTTATTTTTTTGGTATGTGATATATTGTAATGATGTTGTGTGTAATGAGTATGTAATTGAAATTATAATAACTAAAATGAATGGAATTTTAGTTTGTGTGTGGAACTGACATGAATTTTGTTGTGATGTTTATGGATGAAATAGGTGAATATGATTGAGTTGTGATATCATGTGTGGATGATGAGAGTTGATTTAGGTGATGCCTTGGGTGAGGTAGATCTAGAGTGGTTGGAGAAGGTGTGGTTGAAAGGAGTGTGGGAGTGTGTGAGCATCCATGCTAATAGAGCGTACATATCAGCACTGTGTGAGAGGTGGGACCCGGATAGGAATACCTTTCACTTTTTGATGGGTGAGATGACTATCACCTTGGAGGACGTGTATAGGATTTACAAGTTACCTATTGAGGGTGTTCCAGTGAGGGCAACAGTGTATGATAGGTAGGAGGAGGTGTTGGAGCATGCATTTGGTGCACGATGGAGGGAAGTAGATACTAAAAATATGGATTATGAGTATCTTTGGTATCAGGACATGTTGTCTAATTGCCAGTGTGTGATGATGCTCATGATTTTGACATATGCGCTACCAGATACTTTTAGGGTGTTGTTTACCTAGAATATGCTTGATGTGGTGTGTGACATGGTAGAGCGCAATGTTGTGTTTGCATGGGCACTTGCATTGTTGGTGCAAGTCTATAGGGAGTTACATGACGTGGTGCATGCGGGGTGGAAAGGATTGAGTTGGACTCCTTTGCTATAGGTGTGGGTGTGGGAGCATATAGCGATAGAGTGATCGATGTTGTTGCCATATCATGTTCATGTGGAGGGAAATACTCACTTGCCATATGCATTGAGGTGGTAGACAGATGAGAAGGGGATGAAGAGGTCACATGAGGGTGATCATTTATTTTGGAGGGTGAATTTTGGGGAGTTGGAGCCTAAGGATATCTAGTGGAGGCCTTGGAGGGGTGGGGTGGTATGGGAGAAGGATGAGGAGCAGTTAGGTGCTATTCATTGAGGGTGATGGGTAGTGGGGTGGTATACCCACCAGGTGGAGTTCTTCTAGTTCAGTAGGGTGATGCAGTAGTTTGGGTTATGGTAGGGTATTCTAGAGGTGCCTATCATGATTTATAGGCAATGAGGTGATAGAGGGAGTCACCTTGTAGTACTTCCTTGGACTAGTGAGAGGGATCCATCGATGATTATTTTAGATGTGGATGATGTAGGTATGACACCAGAGTATGATGCCTGGTGGGTGACTCAAAGTTGGGAGGTAGGTACTAGAGTGATTGATCGGTGGGTGCAGCTAGGTAGTGGGGTGTCTATGCTAGAGGGGTGGGCATCGAGAGGCACTAGGTCTAGGCCATAGGGAGGAGTGAGAGATGAGGTGAAGGTGCCTCTTCATCTAGTGAGGTGATGGCTAGGTGGTGAGTCTAGTGCATCTGTGGAGAGGGTGGTGGAGGCACCGATGAGTGATAGGGTACCACCTGTGGAGGAGACAGTGACCATGGAGGAGGTGGGTGAGGATGTCGGGGTTGGCATGGGTGTTGATGATATGATTGATATAGGAGATTTAGGTGACATGGGAGATATGGGAGACATACCCTTTGAGGAACAAGAGAGGAGGGATGTTGATGAGGAGATGCTGATGTTGCGAGAGAGGGTACAATAGTTGGAGGGGTAGCTTCAGGAGAGTGAGAGAGGTTGGATAGCTGACTTGGGGATATGGAGAGGAGAGCACCATGATTTGGAGGAGATATTGATAGTTGTGGAGATGGTGAGTGACATTGAGCAGAGAGATTTTATGGAGAGGTTGGGGGTAGTAGAGTAGGCATGTGCCATAGAGCGGAGGGTGTTGGAGCTATAGTGTGTGGAGCTACATGGGTGGCTCAAAGTGGTGGAGATGAGGCATGTAGAGTTGGTAGAGAGTATGCACCATATGACAAGAGAGACTATGGAGGTAGGGGAGAAATTGAAGGTAGAGGTGCATAGGATGCAGCATGTGATAGCGACTAGGGATGTTGAGTGAGTGGCTCATTTGGTAGAGATATCCGAGCTGCATGTCGAGATAGTGACAATAGTTAAGCATAAGGAGGAGGTGAGTGAGAAAGTTATGGAGTAGGTTCCTATTGATGTGGCTACTTTGAGAGTAGAGATAGAGTAGTTGTGAAAGGGTAGTGAGGATGTTGTAGAGAGTTGATGAGGGAGGAGGCAGTGATGTGACATGAGTGTGAGATTATCTTGACTATGTGTGGGATTCCACTTCCAGATTATGGTAGGTCATGGTCGAGGTCGAGATCATGATCGTGAGCATAGATGCATTCTCAGTAGAGTCATCGAAGCACAACATCGATAGTATGGAGGGGGGTGAGGATAGAGGCACCCATAATATCATATATAGGAGGTGTTGTCCCAGAGTTGGATAGGGTGGTAGTTCCTATAGTGACATAGATATTAGGGGTAGTAGCTGAGTTGAGTGGTATGGTAGCAACACGTGGGGTAGAGCAAGAGAGGGTGGCTCATGAGGGGAGTGGGGAGACTCCTAGTGATCAGTAGGGTTGAGATTAGCCTATGGTGGTATGTCTTGTTTTTGTAGCCTACAAGCATATGTGATGATGGGTGGTGGACTTTTTCCCATTTTGTAGCCTGATGGTATTTTTATCATTATATATATAGATACCTATTTTTTTGTGGCTCTTATATATATGTGTGTGTGTGTGTGTGTGTGTTGTGATTTGATTTGAATGTGTATGTGATTTTTTGTGTTTGTGTAATGTAAAATATCGGTAAGTAAATGTACGATAGATGAATATATGTGCATGTGGTAGCATGTAGAAGAATGATGTCACTGTGGTATAGATACAATGTAGAGTGATGCAATGTAAATGTAGAGTAGGTGCAATGATGTATGATGTAAGATAGATGTGATGATGCATAATGTAATGTAAATAGATGCATGTGAGATAGATGCAATGATGCATGATGTGATGTAAATAGATGCATGTAAGATAGATGCAATGATGCATGTATGTGGAAGCTAAAATACATAGAGGAAGCACTCGTATCATAGCATAACCAATGGGAATGTGATCCATTTCGTAATATTAGGGATGTAGGATAGTATAGGGTGTATGCAACAATTTTGACAATCATAGTTGTAGCAATCAAACCTCATGAAAAACTAAATGAGATTTGTCGACAACTCATAACTAACCTGGCTAGGTCAAAATCTATCAAGGACCAGTGTGTGCAAATAAGTGATGTTCATTTATCCATTTTGATGGAGGTAGGACTAACCCATTGTAAACATAGCCAAAGTAGCTAGCTCATCCACAAGCGCATAGTGATATGTACAAAAGAAGGTCGCTAATGTGATAGATGTGTCACCACTTGTAAGACTATTCCACTAGAAGGCAAGCGCTTAGGGCCTATAGCTGGCGATGGAAATCATCCCATGATGTTATGTTAAACCTAAGGACCAAAGGCGATGAAGCATAAAAATTGTGTTTCTTGGAGGCTTTTCATTTTGTTTTCTGCCCCTCATTTTATTGCTTGTCTTTTGTGGTGCTATTTTTTTTCTTTTTTTTGTATGGGCGTTTGTTTTTGTTTTCATCCCATTTTTTTGATGTTTTCTTATGCTTATCCCTTTGTTTATCCCTAGGTTGTATGTTGACCATGCAAATGATAGGATGATCAGGGGAAACCATTCGCTAGATGGTGATATCTACGCAAGGTGTTGTCTTTCCTAGACTCAAAATTTGTTTAAAATGTGACCTGTGTGAGTGGTCCTTGAAAGAAGTTGAACCAACCAAAGGAAACTATAAGGAGTGTAATAACCTATCAGCTAGAGGTGACATTTGATTGACTGAACTAGTGAATGGTCAAGAAAATACAAGACACCATCTACTTTGTAATCCCGAGAAAGGGAGTGGACATCCAAGTGGTAATGCTAACAAGTGCATATGTTATTCCTACTAAGGGCACATTTCTAGAGATGGAATATACAAACATGAATGAAATCATAGAATAAATATGGATATATGCAATGAATGTAGTGTGAGATATAGTATGAAAGAACAATATCTACAAGAGGAAATATGTGAGATGTAACCAGGTGAAATTAAAAACCATGTCTGAAGATGGATGTATGGGGTGAGGATGACGAGAATAGAGATTCATGATAATGGTTGCCCCAACATATGGGGAGATGCAACAAAATAGGAGAAAAACATATAACTGATAGAATACGTGTGAGAATGATGAACGAGGAAAGTCAAGAGTGAGAATAGATGTAGGGGAACATGAAGGTGAAGAAGTGCGACAAAGAAGAGGGAGCAAAACAATGGCGTAAGGAAATAGAAAAGAAAAGAAGGATGAGAGGAGAATCAGCATAGGAATGTAGTCACTCGAAGTGTGACCATTCAACAATGCTAAAGAGGAAGGAGGAGAGGATATGGAATGGAAGAAAACATGAGGAAAGAAAACAAACTAAGACTATGTGAAGTGACGTGACTCGAGGCACGAGCGACTGGGTGAAGTGATGAGGTGACTAGGATTTTTGTAGTTGGTGTAATTGGATAACTGTTGAAAGTAATGAGGTGTGGAGGTGAATGAATCACGTGATGGGGTGGAGCAAGGTACTAGCCAATGTGGAGGGCTCTAGAGTTGAGTAGGTGAGGGAGCTTGTTCAGGATGTGAAAGAGGTTCATCAAAAAGCATGTCCTAAACAATGGTCTCAAATGTACGACATGCATTGATGTCATACCCTGGTTGATGATGATAGACATAAAATTGGTTTTCTTTGTAATCTCATGGCTTAGGGTGCAAAGGGTCGATAGGGTGGATCTCAGGTAGTACAAGGAGGCCCTGGTGGAGTAACTAGTGAAAAGTTTGGGATAGTGGTGTGGACCGGAATGGCATAGGATATATGTATGGGTTGATTGGTGATGAGTGTGAAGGAGGTGGTGTAGGAATGAATGGTCAAGTCAAGATGTAATAATCTGGTGCAAATTTTATTTGAGAATGATGAATAGGCCTGGGAGAATTTGAAAGGAAGTGGGTCATGGTAGAATGGCAAGGAGAGGAGTGGCAATAACAATAACTTAAGTGTGACTCAAGCTTATCGAAGTGGGCAAGGATGTGTTGGATATCGATGGGAGGAGGTGACGTAACCAAATATTGTGGTGAGTGGGAATCTAATATATAAATAGTATTGGGATACGGGTGTGAAGAATATAATGATCAAGAAGAATACGAAAGTGAGTGGAACTACTACGTTGGTGGTGGGGTAGGCTAGAAAAAGAGGTCACATAATGGAGAAGGGGGTTTCTGAAGGATATGTGGCACAAGATATGGCTATAGATAATGGCATGGATAATATGGGAGAGTGCACACAATAATGGCCTTGGTGACATAATGGTACAAATATATATCATAAGGGGATACCCCACTCAATAGGGATAGGGGTAGTCTTGAGGAGTGTGCGAAGGGGCATGGTGCCTCTGTTAGGAGGGCATGAAGAACACAAGCTTATATTGAGAGGGGGTGAACAGTATAAGATCAACTTTTACTTTTCTTTCCCCAAATTATAATCCAATTTATCAATTGCAATATCAATAGCAGTAAAATAAACAATGCACAAATCATCACACACATGAGAGACACAAATTTAACGTGGTTCACCCAATGTGGGCTACATCCATGGAGAAAATATTTCTTCTAAATTTTCTCAACAAATATCTTGGGAATCAATTCCCTATTACAATATTTATGGACCTCTATCCAAAGGAGATCTCAATCCCCAATACTCTAGTTTGTGGATATCTCTCCATAGGAGAACTCTATCCCCTTTGCTCTAGTTTGTGGATATCTCTCCATAGGAGAACTCTATCCCCTTTACTCTAGTTTGTGGATCTCTCTCCATAGGAGAACTCTATCCCATTTGCTCTAGTTTGTGGATCTCTCTCCATAGGATAACTCTATCCCCTTTCACTATGTTTATGGATATCTCTCCACAGGAGAACTCTATCCCCTCTACTCTGGTCTACTCCAAATCCTACTCTCAAATCTATCTCAAATCTACACCAAACCTCATTACAAGGCTAGCACAAATCTGCTCCAAATATGCTCATAAATATCTACCTCAAATCTACACCAAACCTCATTACAAGGCTAGCACAAATATATCTCAAATTTTATCACAAATATCTTCAAGTCTTCTCACAAATTTATCCCAAGTCTTCTCACAAGACTTGCTCAAATATACCTTAATCTACCCCTCAAGTCTTCTCACA
This sequence comes from Wollemia nobilis, assembly GCA_028583015.1. Taxonomy (NCBI): domain Eukaryota; kingdom Viridiplantae; phylum Streptophyta; class Pinopsida; order Araucariales; family Araucariaceae; genus Wollemia; species Wollemia nobilis. The sequence continues at coordinate 6,182,302 of JAQPPZ010001870.1, forward strand.
AGACTTGCTCAAATCTACCTAATCTCTTCAAGTCTTCTCACAATACTTGCTCAAATCTAATCTTCTCTCAATGTTGCTTCAAGTCTTCTCAGACTTGCTCAAATCTACCTTAATGCTACTTCAAGTCTTCTCACAAGACTTGCTCAAATATACCTCAATCTACTTCAAGTCTTCTCACAAGACTTGCTCAAATATACCTTAATGCTACTCATAGAACCTGCTCAAATATTCCCAAATCTTGCATACAAACAATGCTTATATCTCTTTCAGAAATGCTTTCTTCAACTAGGCAATTCAGACATATTCTACTTAGAATTCATTTAACCTCTAGAACATATAGAGAATGATATGTACTATCAAATACCCAATATGTTCTTCACATTCACAAATCTTGCATTCATCTAATCCAATCTCTACCTCTTGCAAAATCCCTTTCAAATCAAATCAAACTAGTGTATAACTTTGCTTCACAAAATTGGTCTATCTTTCTTGCAAATTTGCTCTCAAGGATCAAACACAATAATGCACAATTTTTCCTCACAATATTGATCTCAAACACTTCACAATTACTTTCAATGTCTTTCAAACCAATTCTCAAAATGTTTCACAATGATGTACAAACTTGGTCTCAACCCTAGCACAAGTATTTCAGATTTCTTTCAACAATGAAGCACAATTTGTTTCACAAACCCTAGCTCAAATATTTCCAACAATGCACACTAATCAACCCTTTTAAATCCACCTCAAAATTACTTTCTCAAAACACAACCACCTAGAGAAAGAATTGAACCACCATACCTCAAAATGCTTGATGAAGATGTGCCCTCAAATACCTATCTAAAAAATAACTCATCTTTCTTGTGCCACTTCAAGGGTTAGACATCATAACACTTATTCAACCATCCACATGAAAAACCTTTCCTCAAAACATATGCACCAAGATATTGTTTTACTACTTTTATTTTCACAAGGTAAAGTTTTTTGATCAATGAACATTACCCATCAAACACTTTCTTTCACCATGCAAGAGTACACACAATAATTTTACCATTTAACACCTTATGACTCCTACTTATGAAAGCCACTATTAATATTCAATAATGTCAACCCAAAAACCCTAATTGCACATCACAAATTTAATTTCTCTATCATACACCTTATATCTCCAATGTATCTTAAATTTATTTCAACCACACACAGAATATCACAGAAACCCTAATTGCACATTACAATTTTTATTTCACTATTATACACCTTATATCTCCCTCAATCAATATGCACATTAACCAAAGAAAAAATCAACCCTTATGTCTCCCTAAGTTAAGCGCTTTGCATACCTTACATTTATCAAAAAATGTTGTCGCCTTGTCTTGAACCTGCAACCTTTCGCTAGCCTACATCCTAGCACTAGCTAGGATACCACATGGGCTGGCTGCCCACTTGGAATGGATTGTACGCTTCTTCTCTTTGTTTCGCTGCCCCTTCTCGAAATGTGTGTGCTTCTGGTTTTCCTTTCCTCATAGCCTATGCAAACTATCACCAAAATGAACTTTAATTTATGCACTCAACCTTAGCCACTTCATCCTTGAATGGTGCATATGTTTTATCCTTTCTCTACCTTCACACTACGCTCAAACGGATCTTCCCTCGGATGGTGCAAATTTTTGTCTTCCCTCTACTTCCATGACATGCTCGAATGGATATACGAATTGTGCTTAGTGATCAACCTTAGGCCATGCAAAAATTAAACCTTCTTATATACTTTTTCTTGCCTTCTTAAACTTGGATGTCGACGCTTGTATTTTTCAAATTTAAATTATTTTTGGTGCCAACCTTTGAAACCTTTGATTTATAATATTTTAAATCTTTAAAAATATTTAAATATTATAAATTAACCTTTTCACCTTTTGGGCCTTTTCATTAAGTCTTGTCTTTTTGTGAATACCACCATGGAACAATAATTAAACATTTTATTTTTCTTACCATGGAGAACTTATTACATATTTCTTTTTCTTTGCAAATACCTTTTATTTTTATTTGCAAATACCACCATGGAGAAATAATAAAACCTTTTCTTTTTCTTTGCCAATGCCACCATGGAGAATGCCTTGTCTTTTTCTTGCTTACACAACCATGAAGAATGCCTTATATTTTTCTTGCTCACACAACCATGAAGAATCCCTTGTCTTTAACAAATATTGCCTCATGTGCCCTTTGAAGATACTTGCCTTGCACTTTGATATTTCAACCTTGAAGATCATTCTCACCTATTTCTCTTTTGACATCAATGACAACCAATGTACTCAATATTTCCAACAATCTCCCCCTTTGTCATTGATGGCAACCCTTTCTAAAAATTCCTTTTCCAACCATTGGATTCCAAATATGCTCCCCCTGAGAAGCTGCTCCCCTGATTGAATGCTCTCCCCCTTACTCAAATATCTCCCCCTTTGAAATCAATGGCAAAGGGACTCCTTTGGGGCTAAATATAAGACTCTTAGCTCAGCCCCCTCCCCACCTCCTCTCCTTGAGGTGATTAATTTTGGGGTGGGAGTAATTCTACTCCCAACATACAATGCTCTTTTTCTTTTTCAACCTTCTTTTTCAACACCTTTGTAGTCATACCCTTTTGATCCTTTTGAGTGTCCCTATTCTTGCTTGACTCTGGAAGTTTTGGAAACTTTGTTCTACACCACTTGGCCTTATGCCCAATATTATTGCACTTGTAACACCTAATGTTGTAGTTCTTGGAAGGTGTAAATGACTTGAAGTTCCTCTTGGTGAAGCCATAATCATTTCTATCATGAACCCTGTAGTGGATCACTTTATGACCAAAGTGATTACATGAGTAGCAATACCCTTGAAATAAATATCCATATTTGAATGAGTTGAAGTTCCTTTTAGTGAGACCATACTCCTTCTTTCCATGAACCCTGCAATGCATAGCTTTGTGACCAAAATGATTACATGAAAAACAATGCCCTTTGAAGAAATATTCATCCTATCTTGAAGCCTCTGATCTCTTAGTCCTTTCTTTGCCTTTTCTATGATGATCCCTATTTCTTGTTTGTGCATTGTTTTCTTTCTTAGTGAAGCTTCCCTTCTTCAACTTATCCGCATAGGTCTTAGTTTCTTCTTCAATCTCTTCCTCTGAAACTTCCTCTTCTTTTGAGCTTGAGCTTGACCCTTCTTCTTGTTTCCCTTGTCCTTCTTCAAAACCAAGTCCTATTTTGATAAATGAAGATCTTTGTGAATTGATAATTTTATCCAAAGTTTTTGAACTTTTCCCAAACCTGTGCAGCTTATCCTTAGAATATTTCACTTCCATCCTTAGAGAAACTACTTCATGTTCTAATATTTCACATTCTAACTCTTTTACCTCTAAATTTTCAACCATGACCTCTTTAAATCTCCTTGCCTTAGCTTTTGAGTTTGTGAGGTCTTGTAGAAGCTTTTATTTTCTTCCTCATGTTCTTGAACTTGAGCCTTTAGTCTTGAATTCTGCTTTCTAACTCTTTTCAACTCTCTGAGAGCAACAATAAGTTCTTCTTCTAGATCAATTGTGCCTTCTTCTTCTTTTTTGAATCTTTCTCTAGGTCTTCAATTATAGGAGCATCTTCTACTTGGTCTTTAATAGGAGTGTTTTCTTCCTCTTCTATTGCCAAAAATAGAATCTCTTCTTCTTCACTATCTGAGAGTCTTTCATCACTATCACTTGAAGCATTGCTTGCCTTGTTAACATAGAAACTCTTCTTGTGCCTTTGAAAGAACTTCTTTTCATGCTTGCCTTGACCATACCTATTTTTCTTTTCATGCCTGAATTTTCTTTCTTCCTTCTTCTTATAATCATATTTCTCTTCACTGCTACTACTTCCATCTTGTGGAAAATTAGATGCATAGTGACCAAAATTACCACAATTAAAACATTTCATAGTCTTCATACCTTTGTGTTTTCTTGAGCCCTCCTTATTTCTTCTCACATAGTTAGCTTCTTCATTACTGCTTGACTCACCACTTGATTCTGGTTTCTTATATTTTATCTTCTTTGAAGCTTTGAAAGTTGCCTCTTTCTTGGAATTGTGATCCTTTTCTATTCTCATCTCATAAGCTATGAGAATTCCATGTAACTCATCCATAGTCAACTTATCAATATCCTTCATCTCTTCTATAGATGAAACCTTTGCATCATACCTTATAGGGAGTGATCTTAATACTTTATGAGCAACACTAGAGTCCTCAATTTCAAATCCAAGTCCATGCATGGTATTAACAACCTCATCAACATGAAGTAAGTATTTAGCAATATCTTCCTCATCTTCCATATTCAACTCTTCAAACCTTCTCTTGTGGTTTTGTAGTTTTGCCAACTTGACCTTGTTATCTCCTTCATATGTTTGCTTCAATTTATCCCATATCTCTTTTGCTGATTTGTATTGCATAACTTTCACAAATTTTGATTCACATAATCCACTTAAGATTCCATTCATAGACTTGGAATTATTCACATGTAACTGCTTACCATCCTTATCTATGGGAGGAGTAGATGTAGGTGTGAACCCATCCTCAACAGATTGCCATATTTCATATCCTTGTGCCATCAAGTAAGTCTTCATCCTCATACTCCAGAAAGCATAATTGTTCCCATCAAACAATGGAGCCTTATTTGATGAAGATCCATTCTGAGATGCCATCTGTGTTCCTATAATATCTTCCTTCAAGTTGTTAGAATTTTTTGAAGGAACCCACTCTGATACCAATTGAAGAACACAAGCTTATACTGAGAGGGGGGTGAAAAGTATAAGATCAACTTTTACTTTTCTTTCCCAAATAATATATCCAATGTTATCAATTGCAATATCAATAGCAATAAAAAAAACAATGCACAAATCATCACACACATGAGAGACACAAATTTAACGTGGTTCACCCAATGTGGGTTACATCCATGGAGAAAATATTTCTTCTAAATTTTCTCAACAAATCTCTTGGGAATCAAATCCCTATTACAATGTTTATGGACCTCTGTCCAAAGGAGATCTCAATCCCCAATACTCTAGTTTATGGATATCTCTCCATAGGAGAACTCTATCCCATTTCTCTAGTTTATGGATCTCTCTCCATAGGAGAACTCTATCCCCTTTGCTCTGGTTTGTGGATCTCTCTCCACAGGAGAAATCTATCCCCTTTACTCTAGTTTGTGGATCTCTCTCCACAAGAGAACTCTATCCCCTTTACTCTAGTTTGTGGATCTCTCTCCATAGGAGAACTCTATCCCCTCTACTCTGATCTACTCCAAATCTTGCTCTCAAATCTATCTCAAATATACACCAAACCTCATCACAAGGCTAGCACAAATCTACTCCAAATCTACTCACAAATCTCTACCTCAAATCTACACCAAACCTCATTACAAGGCTAGCACAAATTTATCTCAAACCATTCTATCTCACAAATCTATTTCAAATCTACTCACAAATATATTCAACACTCCCAAGTCTTCTCACAATACTTGCTCAAATATACCTTAATTTTGCTTCAAGTCTTCTCACAAGACTTGCTCAAATCTACATAATGCTACTTCAAGTCTTCTCACAAGACTTGCTCAAATCTACCTCAATTTTTTCAAGTCTTCTCACAAGACTTGCTCAAATCTACCTCAAGTCTACTTTCTCAAAACTCCTTGTTCAACTTCTCACCTTCTATTCTGCTTCAAGTCTTCTCACAAGACTTTCTCAAATCTACCTCAATTGCTTCAAGTCTTCTCACAAGACTTGCTCAAATCTACCTTAATTCTGCTCACAAAACCTGCTCAAATATTCCCAAATCTTGCATACAAACAATGCTTATATCTCTTTCAAAAATACTTTCTTCAACTAGGCAATTCAAACATATTCTACCTAGAATTCATTTAACCTCTAGAACATATAGAGAATGATATGTATTATCAAATACCCAATATGTTCTTCACATTCACAAATATTTCATTCATCTAATCCAATCTCTACCTCTTGCAAAATCCCTTTCAAATCAAATCAAACTAGTGTATAACTTTACTTCACAAAATTGGTCTATCTTTCTTGCAAATTTGCTCTCAAGGATCAAACACAATAATGCACAAATTTTCTTCACAAGATTGATCTCAAACACTTCACAATTACTTTCAATGTCTTTCAAACCAATGCTCAAAATGTTTCACAATGATGTACAAACTTGATCTCAACCCTAGCACAAGTATTTCAGATTTCTTTCAACAATGAAGCACAATTTATTTCACAAACCCTAGCTCAAATATTTCCAACAATGCACACTAATCAACCCTTTTAACTCCACCTCAAAATTACTTTCTCAAAACACAACCACCTAGATAAAGAGTTGAACCACCATACCTCAAAATGCTTTGATGAAGATGTGCCCTCAAATACCTATCTCAAAAATAACTCATCTTTCTTGTGCCACTTCAAGGGTTAGACATCATAACACTTATTCAACCATCCACATGAAAAACCTTTCCTCAAAACATATGCACCAAGATATTGTTTTACTACTTATTTTATTTTCACAAGGCAAAGCTTTTTTATCAATGAACATTACCCATCAAACACTTTCTTTCACCATGCAGGAGTACACACAATAATTTTACCATTTAACACCTTATGACTCCTACTTATGAAAGCCACTATTAATATTCAATAATGTCAACCCAGAAACCCTAATTGCACATCACAAATTTAATTTCTCTATCATACACCTTATATCTCCAATGTATCTTAAATTTATTTCAACCACACATAGAATATCACAGAAACCCTAATTGCACATTACAATTTTCATTTCACTATTATACACCTTATATCTCCCTCAATCAATATGCACATTAACCAAAGCAAAAATCAACCCTTATGTCTCCCTAAGTTAAGTGCTTTGCATACCTTACATTTATCAAAAAATGTTGCCGCCTTGTCTTGAACCTGCAACCTTTCGTTGGCCTGCATCCTAGCACTAGCTAGGATACCACGTGGGTTGGCTGCCCACTTGGAATGGATTGTGCGCTTCTTCTATTTGTTTTGCTGCCCCTTCTCAAAATGTGTGTGCTTCTTGTTTTCCTTTCCTCACAGCCTGTGCAAACTATCACCAAAATGAACTTTAATTTATGCACTCAACCTTAGCCACTTCATCCTTGAATGATGCACATGTTTTGTCCTTTCTCTACCTTCACACTATGCTCGAACGGATCTGTGCTTCGTGCTTCTCTCTTCCCTCGGATGGTGCAAACATTTTGTCTTCCCTCTACTTCCATGATGTGCTCGAATGGATATATGAATTGCGCTTAGTCAATCAACCTTAGGCCATGCAAAAATTAAACCTTCTTATATACTTTTTCTTGCCTTCTTAAACTTGGACGTCGGTGCTTGTATTTTTCAAATTTAAATTCTTTTTGGTGCCAACCTTTGAAACCTTTGATTTATAATATTTTAAATCTTTAAAAATATTTAAATATTATAAATTAACCTTTTCACCTTTTGGGCCTTTTCATTAAGTCTTGTATTTTTGTGAATACCACCATGGAACAATAATTAAACATTTTCTTTTTCTTACCATGGAGAACTTATTACATCTTTCTTTTTCTTTGCAAATACCTTTTCTTTTTATTTGCAAATACCACCATGGAGAAATGATAAAACCTTTTATTTTTCTTTGCCAATGCCACCATGGAGAATGCCTTGTATTTTTCTTGCTTACACAACCATGAAGAATGCCTTGTCTTTTTCTTGCTCACACAACCATGAAGAATCCCTTGTCTTTAACAAATATTGCCTCATGTGCCCTTTGAAGATACTTGCCTTGCACTTTGATATTTCAACCTTGAAGATCATTCTCACCTATTTCTCTTTTGACATCAATGACAACCAATGTACTCAATATTTCCAACAGGGCAGTATGTTGGTGAAGGTCTGTAGGCTAGGGCAGGTGGTAGATATGGATCTCTCGGGTCACCTACATGAGGTGGGGATAATATACATGTGTGAGGGTCTATCATAGTGTAATATTTCTCCTTATCTATGGAGGATGATAAGGAGATCTAGCTATCTCCAAAGTGGGGTGAATAGGATGAATCCCTATGGTGGGGTGATTGAAGGTGGGGTGAAATGTGGTGATTTGAATGTGATGATGTGGAGGGCTGATGTACATGGACTATGTTGGGTGGTATGGCAAGATCATTTGGGGTGACTGGTATTGGAGGTAGTATCTAGAGGTCCTGCATGATGAAGGTGAGTAGTATGTTGAATATGTGCATAGGACAAGGTATTACCGTTGAAGATGTCACTGCTTGTGATGAAAGACCTGCAAAAACCAAAATACCCATAATATATAAATGACATAAAAAGTACAAGTAGTTATGTTATGTAAAAGAAAGTGAAAAATAATATGTTTAGTGCAATGTGGTGTGTGGATGATGTATATCTGGACCGTGTTGTAGTGAAACTATGTATAATCCATGGTGATGCATACCTAGGCGGTCTAGGCATTAAATTTGTGAAGGTGAATAATTTTGTTAGATTCAGGTTAAGCAAATCCTTCAAGGTTTGATAATTGATAGGTACCAAAACCAAAAAAATTTGTGACGATGTATGGACCTAACCAGTTAGGAGTGAACTTGTCTCGTTGTTGATGGGGTTGGCTTGTGATCTGTTGGTTCTCTTTGAGAACTTGGTCACCAATTTGAAACTCACATTGAAGTACCTTGTTTTTGTAGGCATGACAAAGGTGGTATTAGTAGACAAGTGTGTGCTCGATGGCATGTATGCACCACTCATACAAGAGTGTTAATTGGTCGAGACAGGCTTGATGAGTCGTATCATTGTCAATAAAGTCTTTCATAGAGACTCGTAAGGAAGTATCTCAAGTTTGAGGGGTATAATGGCTTCAGTTCCATAGACCAATGAGAAAGAGGTTACCCTAATGGGATTATGAATTCTTATATGATATGCCCATAATGCTAGGGGCATCTTATTGTGTCAATCATAATGGTATTCTACAACTATCTTATGAAGTATGGAGAAAATAGTTATATTAGTAGCCTTGGCTCGACTGTTACCTTGTGGGTAGTATGGGATCGAGAAACTATGGTGAATATGGAATTTAGCACAAAGGACATGAACAATTTTGTTCTTGAATGGTGTTCTAGTATAAAAAATGATTTAGTAAGGGATGCCAAAGTGACATATAATATGGTAAGTGATAAATACCACATTTTTTGCTCTCGTGGTTTGGATAAGTGGGATGGCTTCAACCCACTTTGTAAAGTATTCTATGGCAATGATGATGAACTTATGGTTTCTTAATAAAGTAGGTGTAATATATCTAATAAGATCAAGGCCCCATTGGGAGAAGGGCCACATGGACTGAATGGGTTGGAGAGCTTGTGATAGTAGGTGTGTGAGGTTAGCATGTTGTTGGCATTTGATACATCATTTCATGTACTCACAATAGTCATGCTCCATTTTGGGCCAATAGTATCCCATGTGTAGAATGCATTTCATGATAGCCATACCACTGAAGTGGCCACTACAAGTACCATCATGGGTTTCTTGTACCACTCAGTGAGATTTGTGTGGCTCTAGAAAATGAAAAATAATACCATCGTGACTGTGGTGATATAAAATATTCCCCAATAGTGTATAAGGAATGGCCCATTGTTTAAATGCTCGATGATGAGCATGTGGTAAATTTCAAGGCAAGAAGCCTAATTTAATATAATCCTTAATTTGTGAAAACCAAGGATCATGTGGTTTGGTGTGGATGATATGAATACCTTCATCATCTATGGAGGGTTAGGATGAAATGGTTGATTGTGTTAGCATATGAATGAACACATGTGTAGTGTCAAATAAGGGGTTTTATGGTATTAATGACCCCAAGGAGGCCATTGTGTTGGTGAAATGATTGGATGAGCATGGAGCAGCTTCGATATCGTACCATTCAAATTGGGTGAGAAGTTGTTGGGAAATTTTTTTGTATTGTTGGAGGATGGGGCAGTGACATTGCCATATCTCTTTGACTTGATTCATGATAAGGAGGGAATATCTAATGATGTGAAGGCATCTAATATGCATAGAATGCACCTATTTTAAACCAATAATGAGAGCTTCATATTCTACATTATTGTTTGTGTAAGGAAACCCTAATTTGAATTAAAATGGGAGAGGCTCCCCATTTAGTGTAAAAAATACAATGCCTGCACCCCCAAAGTGTGTGTAGTAGAAACAATAAAAAAAAGTGTTAGGTCAGCAGCTATCTCTAGTTTAGCATACTTTTCAGGTTTTGTAATATTGAAGATGGAATCATTAGGGAGTTGGATGAGGAGAGGCCGATTATCAGGTAATGGGGCCTCAACGAGCTGGTCTGTGATGACCTGCCCTTTGATGGATTTTTATGAAATGAACTCTAGATCAAATTTAGTAAGGAGCATGATCCATTTAGTAGTACAAGAGTTATGATAACTCTTGTTCATCATGTATCTAAGCAGATTGTCATGAGCGATGACAAATGTAGTGTGATTGAGCATGTAATGATATAGTTTTTAGATGGTAAAGACTACATCTAGGCATAGCTTTTCTATATATATAGTAGTTTACATAGCTAACTAGCGTACAACTAATGTAGTATATAGCCCACTCATGATTGAGTGCATCCTTTTGGGCTAAGAGCATGCCAAGTGTGAAATTTGTAGGGGAAATGTATAGGATAAATGATAGTTGTGGGTGTGGGGGAGATAAAATCAATGAGGAGGTGAGGTAAGCCTTGATTGATTCAAAGGCTTATTGATAGTTTTCATCCCATTTAAAGGTGACCCCCTTTTGTAATAGGTGATTGAATGGTTTACACTTATCTAAAAGTTGGGCAATAAAGCAGTGCATGGATTTAATTTTGCCCTACAAGCTACGCAGTTATTTGAGATTGGTAGGTGGAGGCATATCGATGATGGTTTTCACTTTGTTAGGGTCTAATTCAATGCCTCATTGAGAGACAATGAAACATAGGTTTTTTCTTGAGGTGACACCAAATATACACTTCTTTGGGTTAAGGTGAACATTATGTTCTAGGAGGTGATTGAAAATTTTGTGTAAATTAGCAAGATGTTGTGCGAGCTCTTTTGATTTTGTGATGATATAATTGGTGTAGTCTTCCATGATTTTGTGCATATAATCATGTAAAATATAGGTCATTGCATGCTAGTAGGTTGCCCCTGCATTTTTAAGGCCAAAAGGCATGACCTTATAGCAAAAGGTCCCCTAAGGAGTTGTGAAAGAAGTCTTGTGTTAGTCATCTGGGTTGATTTTAATTTGATTATAGCTAGAAAATCCATCCATAAGAGATATCATTTCATGGCCACAATGAAATCTATGAGCGAGTCGATGTTTGGTAGGGGGAAGTTGTCCTTGGGATAAGCTTTTTTCAAGTCATGGAAGTCGATGCATACATGAACCTCGCATGAGGGCTTAGGTACTGGTACCATATTGGAGACCCATTCAAGGTAATAAATAGGTTGAATGAAATCTACATCAAGGAGCTTTTGGAGCTTATATTTTACTAGTAACACAACTTTAGGATTCATGCATCACAATTTCTACCTGATGGATTTGGCATCTTTATCGAGAGTGAGGTTATGTACTACTAGGGAAGGATCAAGTTTAGGCATATCCTTATAGGACCAGGAGAAGACTCTAATATACTCCTTGTAAACAATGTGTACTCTTATGGTGAGAGGATAGCGATGAGCTTGACAATATGCAGAATAGTGGGGTCATCACCAATATCGATGTTGATTGTTTCTTCTACAAGAATGTGGGAACCATCACAGAGTTGATCTGGGATGGGAATAATATGGATGTCATCAATGGCCTTAGGTAACTCAAATTCATAATCTAAGTAAAATTCAATTTTATTAACCCATGAGATGTGAGGTGGGTAGATGTATATGGAGCGTTCGCAATGTGCAATATGGAAGGTGATAGCAAAAAGTCTTGCGGTGAAGGTGTTGGTGAAATTTGGGTGAAATCAATGAAATTAGGGTTGGGTGTGTTGTCACAATGCATGGGATATGAGTATAAAAGTGGGGATAATAAATACATGTTGACCATGTTGATGGAATTCATAGATGTCATGGAATGTGATGAGTATAATGATAAGGTTTCAGGAACATTTGAACGTCATGTAAGGTTTAAAGGTGGTCGTAAAACCATAGGTGGAGAGTGAGGTCATGTTATGAATCAATGAAGTTGTTAGGAAGTGGGCATTGGTGTGGCTAAATGTGTAGGCATTGGATATGTAGGTGAAATGGGCCACTCTGGATGAGGAGGTGTGAGCGATAGGATAGTAAATTTATGAACTAGCACATCAATGCAATAAGCAGACTTTGTGTCATTAAGAGACATATCTTGGAAGAAAGTGCATGGAATGGTAATGATAGAATGGGGAGATAGGCTCTCATCCAGGATGTCCACGTCAATGTAGTCTTCTAGCATGTGTGTAGGTATTGGTGAGGGATGCAAAGAAAGGTCTTAAAGCTTATCCTTAAGCATGTGAACAATGGAGGAGTGATAGCCTAGACAAAATTTAAGTATTGGTAATTGAACATGGGGGTTAATAGGTGTTCATAACCCTTGTTCATAGCATCCTAGCCCAAATCCATACCTATGGAAATTTCAAAGGTAATTTAGGGTGAATTGGGGGTTTGACATGTGGTTTAGAGTGCCACAAAAATTGGATTGTGATGGTGTAGGTATAGCAGCTGGGAGCGAGAAGTCAAGGCTGACATAAATAAATTTGATATATGTACAACCTAGTTGAGGAATTGCATAACTGGTGTGTAAGGCTACCACGGATAGTGATGATATTTTGTGGCAAATACGATGAGGTTTTTACTATGTTAGAGGGTTGCAGATAAGTGAAGGGTGCTAGAGAAGAAACTACTAGCACGTCCTATCGAGGTGGATAGTGTTGGGTCCAAGTGGTAAGGTTTATCATGCCAATAATTCCACATGAGGGTGGATATCATTGAATATTGTTAACCTATCTGGGTTGTCTTTGAGGATTGGATTGGATTCCTTGGAAATTAGTCCCCTGATTTTTGGGTAGTAGGTTTTGGTAGATTCTCAAGTTTTGGTTTTGGGGTGTAAGGAGGTTTGAGACCTGAATAGTTCCCAAATCAATAAGGTCCTAAACAATACTATGTAAGAAATGATAAGACTCTATATTGTGGTCGTGCTATCGATGGTATGCGCAAAAGGTCTACTCAATATATCTCCAAGATTTAGGTTGATTGGGATAAAGGGTAGTATGTTGGGTAAGGTAATGTGACCTATGTCGTACAATAACTAAAATAGATCTAGTAATGGCTCAGACATCGAGGTCAAATTATGCTACAAAAGCTACTATAAAAGACCACGAGGCTATGTAGGTTGGTATGTAGGAGGTGTGATAGTATAGAAAAACTACTGTGGTGAATGTGGAGATCATGAAGGATGAGGAGGTGGGAGAAGCTGCTACCACCTGATTGGATTGTGGTGGTCTAGTATAGGATTGATTTGGCATATTTCTATTGAAGCAAAAGTTGGAATTGTACGAAGGTTTTTGTCTGAGTTTGATCTTGCTTGATTGGACTTTGATGTCCTCAATGACCTTGGCTTGAGTGATGGCTTCCTCAAAGGTATGACTTTTATGAAGTTGTAAGGAGGTAGAAATATGCTTGTGACAACTCTTTGAGAAGAGTGTAACTAACTCAATGGATGGGAGGCTATGAGCGAGGTCATGTATAACCAATCTCCATCGAGAAACAAACTCTATAATTGGCTCATCATCTACCTGGCATAGGGTATAGACATATGAGAAGTTGATTTTCTTCTTGATGTTAATGGAAAAGTGTTCCAAGAATGATTTGGCCAATTGCTCAAAGGTGTACAGGCTATGGCATGGGATCATGTTGTACCAATCTAGGTCTTTCCCTCCAAGCGAGAGGGAGAAGGTACATAATATGAGGGGGTTGCTACTATGAAGCTGATAGCAAGTTGAGTGATAATTGCATATATGTTCGTGAGGATCCTCTTTACCTTTGTATTTATAAAACTTTTAGATCTATAAGTGATAATGATAGGGGGGAATAGGAACTGATGGGTGGACTAGATCATTGTAGAGCTCATTGTATGTGGGATTTTGTGGCCCATAATCGATTGTACAAAGGTTAAGCATTTTAACTTCATCATGTAGAATTTGAAGCTCGGGTGCTAAAGGTATAGAGGATTGTGTGGGGGTAGATGGAGCCTAAGAATGTGGGGGATATTGGATTTGTTGTTCCTCCTAGTGTGGAGGAGGGACATATTGCAATGGTGCCTGTAGGTGAGGTTGTTGGATAGCATAGGAGGTTGAAGCTGAGGGGATACCCTACGGTAGAGTAGACATATGTTGAGGGTAGTAATATTGTTGTTGTGGAGCTTGTGATTGTTGAATCAACATCTTTTTGAGTGGGATCTAGTGTAGTGTTTGGATCGTAGGATATGAAAACCATGAAGGGGGTGTTGTAAATAATGTGGATGAAGTAGTCTACGATGGAGGCAATGATTTCTATATGAGTGGTTCTGATGATGGGTGAGATGAGGTGTCAAAATATGACACCCGTATCTGGCTAGAAGTACGATGAGTGGAGAAGCTAGGTGATAGGATATCTTGGAGGATTGGTAGGATAAGGCATGGATCATGAATCATAGGTGGGAAAGAAACTAGGAGCTAGAGTTCAAAATGGATATTGTGGAGGGATGCAAAATATGGGAGCAGATGAAGATGGAATTGGAATAGAGGGTGGTGCACCATACATTCCAAGCGAGTGGAATGTAGGTGGAGGTAATGAGGAAGAAGGATCATGGACTTCCATGGTGGGAGCCTGAGGAGGTGGTGTGGTGAAAATGGTCTCACTAGATGAGGGATATGAGGTTTGTTGATGTAGTTGGTATGAGAATTTTTGTGGGTGAGAAGGTGATTGTGATGTAGCATCGAAGGATGCAAAGGAGGGTTGTTGGAAGGAGGGTGATTGAGGTGTTGGAAAAGCATCCTGATATGATGATGTGAAGGGCTCGTAATGTGGCTCAAAATAAGGCTATATTGGAAGGATCTATGATGAGGGTGATTGCATGGTTGGAGTGGAAGATGAGGGATCAAATATCATCCCTACGGTAGGGGCAAATGAGGTGACCTCGGGGTGAGTGTGATTGAGTAGGGAAGATTCATTCTCAAATAGTGATTGAGATAGACTCTGGAAGAAAGGATGCATGAAGGTAGGTGAGGTAGGAGTGGCCTCCTCGTCTACATTGAATAGAGGGGATGGATGTCCTAGATTACTGTAGATGATGTGATCACAAAATGTAGACGATGGATTAGGTGAAGGAGAATGGGGAAGAAGTGGGTAATATTCATTGGATGAGGTAGGAGCCTCATCATGAGACATAGTGTATGTGTGGGATAAATCTGAATCTATGGGGAGGTCTAATGTGAGTGTGGCAACTTTCTCTGTAGAGGGAGGGGAAGAAGTAGAATGATTGGGAGTGGAAAAAAATACCTCCTCCTAGAGGTATGCTTGACTACGTGTGATGATAGCCATGATATCATGTGTGGTGAATTTATGCTTAGAATTATTCAAAAATGGAAATATGGGGTTCTAAGTGTGATCTGTGAGGGGTTTTTGAGTAACCTTGTGAAATTTGAGTAATTTTTGTGCCTGGAAATAGGATTCGTAAGTCACTATGTGAATTGAGATTTTATTTGTAGGTTGACCTACAAATTGGACTCAAATTATGAATATAATAGTCAAATCAGAAGTGATAGGTTGTAGATAGCCAATGGATGTGCTACTAATCAGTGAATGTGTTGAAACTAGTTCTATAAGCATACAAACATCATTTAACTGGAATTAATTTTAGATGCAAAAAAATGAAATTTTTATTTGTTGTGTGTTTCAATGTTGAAACATTCTTCTATAAAATAAAATGGGAAGTAGTGTGAACTTCTAGATAAATAGGAATTTTGTAGGCACGAAACCTCCTACAACACCCAAGGGTGCACAAAATAGAACAGTGTCTCAACGGGAAAGTGGTGACCTATATGGAAGGTGTAGTAAAATGATATCCAAATGGGAGGGGAACTCAAGATGTTCTAATGAGTCCAATATCCTCTCACGAGAAGAGGTGGTACTATCTAAGACCTGCTACTAGCCTAGTCAAGCGAGCTTAGTCAAGAATGACAGTTACCATGTTCACTAATTATGTGAGCCTTGTGAATAAAGGCATCTAATCCTATCCTAATTTGAAGGTCCCTTTTGGTGATGAATTCTAAAAAACTAGACTCAAGAGTAGGGGATTTTCTAGTGATGAAGTCCAGAAAACCACTCCTGGGGGCTACTAAGGTGTCTAGGGGTGATCTGGTGGAAGGAGATGAAATCCAACATCACCAGTCTCGAGTGATGGATTGGGGATGAAGTCCAATATCACCACTGTGTATACCACGTGGGTGTGTGAAGGTGTGTTTGTTACCACTGATGTGAAAGCAAAGCAACTAAATAAATGCCTTTTCAAAAATGAAACTAGCCCTAAGTGCACTTTTGACAATGAAACTAGATTCTAAGTGCCTTTCAAAAATAAAACTAGGTCTAGATGCCTTTTTGAAAAAATAAAATTATTCTAGAAAGCATGGAAAAAAGCAAGCCAAAGTGTGCGTGAAGAAAGAAATTTGACAATTTAACTAAGTGCATTGGAAAGAGATTGAAACTCTAGTTTAAGTGCTTGAAAGAGATTGAAATTGATTGTACGAAAATAAATTGAATGCTATGCTAAAATATGTGGAAAGGAATTAAAAACTTAGTCTATAAGCATGAAAGAAATGGAAATTTGATTTGTGCGAAAAGATATGTAAATGAAATGCTTAAAGATGCAAAAATAAAATAAAAACCTAATCTAAAAGCATGAAAGGAATGGAAATTGATTTGTGCAAAAAGAGATGTAAATGAAATGCTTAAATATGTGAAAAGGAAATAAAAACCTAATATAAAAGCATGAAAGGAATGGAAATTGATTTATGCAAAAAGAGATGTAAATGAAATGCTTAAATATGCAAAAAGGAAATAAAAACCTAATCTAAAAGCATGAAAGGAATGGAAATTTATTTGGACGAAAAGATATGTAAATCCTAGTGTAAATGATACAAAAAGGAATTGAAATGATTAACCTAAATGCAAATTGGGAAAATAAATTGAAATGAATTTTTGAAAGAGATTTGAAAATGACATGAAAGAAACAAGGAAATCTAATCCTAAATGCAAATTTGGAAAAGAAATTGAAATTACTCTTGAAAGGGATTTGAAAATGACATGAAAGAAACAAGGAAATATAATCCTAAATGCAAATTTGGAAAATAAATTGAAATAAATTTGAAATAGAATGGAAATCTAATATGAAAAAGACAAAGAATTTCAATCCTACATGCAAATTGGTAAGGAAATTTTAAGATCCTAATCTAAGCACATTCGAAAAGGAAACTTGAAAAGGAATTTGATATGGAAATGAAAGTGATTACAAACATATTATTCTAAGTGCATTTACAGAAGGAATTTGGGAAAGAATCACTCTAACTGATTTTAGAGTAACCTAAAACCCTAACCTAATTTTTTTGAAAGGAGATGTCACCATATAAGGTAATATATTTGCTAGTGAACTGCTTTTGCAAAGAAACAACAAAACAGGAAGTTCTAAGGAGAATACCTAGTTGTTGAAGTGTTTTATGAGCTTCTTGATGTCTCTGTTGTGCTACCCTACTATTTTGGGGTTTTTTGAGACAATATACTAGGATTCGTAGGGTGACCTACGAATTGGATCCTGATTTGCAAGTCGGGGGACGAATTGGGTGTAGGAGCCTGAAACTCCTATTCTATTGATCTAAGATGTTTTTAAAGGTTTTTGGGATTCTATTCTACTCTTAGGGTACCTACAAAAACAACTAAAAACTAGAAATTGCATTAGATTTTGTAAGAAAACTAGTCTAACATAACTTTTGTGGGGGTCCCATCGGGCATGCCAGAATGAAGTTGCCAAAAGACGTCATTTGATCAAACAACATATACAAAACATAAATTGCTCAGAATGCTGATTTTTATTCATGAAAGAATGCTTTTAGGTTACAAAATGGATCTCCCTAATTTCTCCATGAACATGCAACATCCTGATGATATCTTTTAGAACTCCTTAGTGAAGGTGGGCTTCTATGTGCACGAGCCACCGGTAGTTTGTTGTATTATGGTCTTTTGCACCTGTTTGGGGCCTAAAAAATATTGTTAGTTCATTTGGGGGCCTACCTTGGTCAAGCCCCATGATTATGAAGATAAATTGACTCAAATATAAATAAAAACATAATGAAAGTTGTTGGAAATTGAAGGAAATGTTATAGAAACTGTAAATAAAGGATACCTACTAAATTTATTGATGTGGACCTGTTGTATGGTCAATTCATAGGGTGGCCTATGAATTTGAACCTAGATTCATAGGGTGGGGGTAAATTGGTCTTTGAGTGGCCTTTTTTGGATATCCTCTATATGGATGGGCTCTAGGAGTGATATTCAAGTGTTTACATGGTGCAAAGTTGTCAGATGTTGTTTGGGTACCATTTCTACAAAGTTTTGGTAAGTTGAAAAGAAGGGGAGAGAGATAAAATGAGGGGAGGAACCCTTTATTTATAGAAAATACTAAGATTAGGGGGGAGGTTATATGAACCAGACCTTAGATTCAATCCCTACTGAGGTTAGGTTAGGGTTTTGGGGAGGTGTCAAGCCCACATGCCCTAAAAGAATATCTCATCCTCACACATGTGTGAGGAAGGGTTAGGGTTAGCTAGGGTTAGCTAAGTCCTAGGTTAGGTTGGGGTTTAGTTAGGGTTTCTAGAAATATCCTAACTAATTCATGGTGCACACATGTGTGAGGGTGTGCTTAGGGATAATTAGACCATTAACCCTAATTAACCTTTTATTAATGATAAAGTGCATGTTTAGTGAAAGTCACTTGTAAATTAGAATCTTGATTAGCCTAATTAGGATTTTTAGTGGGGAATGGTCCCATGGGGTCCTAATTAGGTGTAGGGAAGGGCTTAAGTAGCCTTAGGGAGCTAGTATATGGCCTCCTAGTGGGTAGAAGGTGTTTTGGGTATGTTTTACCTAGTTTTTGTAGGTTTGGAGTCTATGAGTGACTAAGGTAGCCTACAGATGACTACAATGGCCTATGATGGCCTATGTGAGCCTAAAAGTGTCTATGTAGATCTAAAAATATATAGGGATGAGCATGTGTGACTTTTTAGTGTCTACACCATAATTTTATCATAATTATTAGAACCTTATACCAGTCTAGTCTTGAATTTAAAATAACGAGAGTCAAAATATATAGTAATTCTCGTACTCCATGATATATATTTGGAGGGATGATTTGTCTGTTTACCTTTGTTGTTGCCAAAACCTTACAGTTATTGAAACTTTCGATGATTTGGGAGGAGACCTGCCAAGTAGGCTTCTCTTGATCCTGAAAATTTCTTGTATTCCTAGATAACCATACTTCCCATGACACAAACAATGAGAGAGCTATAAAACCTTTGTATGACCTATTTTCAAACCAATATTTTAAGCACTCTCCTAAGGAATCTTCTTGCCATCCTATAGGAAGCTTTAACTGTGCTATAACCTTCCTCCAAACCTGTCTAGTAAAGGAGCAAGCTACTAGTAAATGATCAATTGTTTCATTGTCTGACTTACATAAATGGCACCTTCTTAGACCATTCCAATTCTTCTTCTATAATACCTCCCATGTCAGAACCTTATTTTTCATGGCAAGCCATAGGAACAATCTTGTCTTCAATGGGGCTTTCTACTTCCAGAGTGTCTTCCACCACCATGTTGGATCATCATTGCTATCTTCCAATAGAGTCTTATACCCCAAATTTGGAGTGTACTCCCTCATAGCTCCATTCTTTGTCCAGACCAATTGATCAATTTCCTCTCGCAACTTGATATGTCCAACTTTAAGTCTCCCCACATATTCTTCCCACTGGTGTGCCTCCTGGCCCTAAAGCCCTAACATTGTTGCTTCCTTCCATCCTTGACTCCAGTTTGTAGAAGATTTTGGGTCAACTACTTGGGTGAGAGTTCCAATCCCTTGAGCTCTTAGGGTTTGAATTACATTATTTGGTAGTCTATGCATATCACCACAACCAATCCAAGGGTCTAAGCCTAGTCTTATCCTTGAACCATCCCCTATTTTCTAGGTAAGCCAATCACCTACAATATAAAAGGCCTGAATCATTGCCTTCCAACAGATTGAAACATTATGGGTTTGCTTCATTGGGGCCCTTATCCACTCCTCAACTATGAGTGGCTCTAAATACTTTTCATGTATGATCTTATTCCATAAGCCTTCCTTTGATATTATCTTCCAAACACACTTGGATGCTAGAGCCTTGCTAAATAGGAAGATGTTCTTAAGTCCCCATCCTCCATTTTCCTTGGGCTTGGCTAAGGATTTCCATTTAACCAAGGGAATACCTTCCCTTTCCATTTTCCCTATCCATAAAAACCTATAGCTTAACTATCTAATTTTGTCCAAAACTCCTTTTGGTATATGAGCCAAAGATTGCCAATATATTGGTATTGCCTCCAACACAGACTTGACCAAAGTCAATCTCCCCCCAAAGAGAGCCATTTGTTGCACCATATATTAATTCTTCCTTCCACCTTCTTTATCAACCAATTCTAGTCTTGTTTAGTGTAGTCATTGGGTTTCAAAAAGAACCCTAGATATTTAAACCCCTCTTGAAGATCAAATCTATTAAAGGGGAAAAGTTGACCTATTAATATGGTCTGATCCTAATCCACATGGTTAAAAGAGATGCTTGACTTCTATGCATTAATATGCATACCTGTTGCCAAGACATAAAATATCTAAATATTATTTTAACTTCTTTACAACTCTTACTATTCCATATATGAAAAGGAGAACATCATCTACAAAAAGTAGATGGGTGACTTCCATTATTCTACCTATTCTAATTCCATTTACTACTCCTACCCTCTTGGCTTCTAAAATACACCTACTTAATCCCTCAACTACCAAAATAAATAATAATGGTGACAAGGGGCAACCTTGTCTTATCCCTCAAGAAGCTTTGAAGAACTAAGAGGTTGACCCATTAACCAAAACTACAAAAGAAATAAAATAAAGACATCCCATAATCTAGTTCACCATCTACACATAGAACCCAATATGAGTAAGTATCATTCTTAAATATAGCTAGTTTACTCTATCAAAAGCCTTGGAGAGATCCAACTTCATCACCATTACTAGTAGTTTCTTTGATTTTATGGTATGAAGACTTTCCTGAGCAACACCAATTGCTTCATGAATCTGTCTACCATGTAGGAAACCAAATTGCTCAATAGATATAGAAGTAGAGAGGAACCTTTTAATTCTTGATGCAATTAATTTTGCTATGATTTTGTACACATAGTTACACAAAGAAATGGGCCTAAAATCATCAAAGGAAGAAGGATTGTCCTTTTTTGGAATAAGAGCAATGAAGGTAGAGTTGAAGACTGCATTTACCCTTCTTATTTACCTAGACTCCTCCACAACCTTGAGTAGGTCAGACTCCAAAAGGTCATAGAGCCCAAGAAAGAATTCCATAGTCCACCCATCAGGTCTTAGACTCTTATCTTTCTAGAAGGAGGTTAAAACAACTTTGAGCTCCTCCTTTGAGACTTCCTTAATCAACTCACCATTGGCTTCCTCATCTATAAATCTAGGAAAGAGAGAAGTTATTCTAACTATTTTAGCTATATTAACTTGACCAAGATCCTTGTATAGTTGACCAAAATGCCTTACTCCCATGTCTGTTATTCCTTTAAAGGAGGAGACTTTACTTCCATCTTGTCCTTGTAGCTCCCAAATTGTATTTTGTTGTTTTTTATGATTTGTGAAGCTATGAAAAAATTTAGTGTTCTCATCCCCATTTGCAATCCAAAGTGCTCTACTTTTGAGCCTCCATCATGCTTCTCTCTCTACCAACAATCTTCTCTTCTCTTATTCCAAACTTTTATACTTAAGCCTTATTTCCTCATCCAATTATTTTTCAAAGTCATCTGCTAGAAACACTACAAGCTCCTCCTCAATCTCCCTCAGTTTTTGCTCATCCATCAATTTCTTTTTATAGGCCCACTAAACCACTATTGCCTTAACCCTTTTTAGATTTGTTGCAAATTGAATACTAGCAGATTCTCTCAGACTAGGATCAAACTTCACCCATTCTGATTTGACTAGAGTTACAAAGTTATCCTCTTTTAGCCACTCAAAATTGAATTTAAAAGGACAATGTGGTTTTTTCTCCTCTTTTGTTATAAGAAGCATGATGGGGGAGTGATCAGAGTCTCCTCTAACTTCAACCCAAGACTTCAATCTATAAGTGTCATTTACCAAACTCTCTAGCTACTAAGAATCTATCTAGTCTCTTAGAAATTCTATCAACTCTTATCCTCATGTTTCTCCAAGTTGGGATAGACTTTATAGGTACCAAGTCTACCAGCCCCTTGGCTTCAAACTTTTGGATGAAGTAATTAGCTAATGGATCAATTCTAGCAGCAATACCCCACACTTCACTCCTAGAAAGAGTTAAGTTTAAATCACCTCCTAAAATTAAATTATTAACTTCTAAAAACTTCTGATCCATAAGCTTATCCCAATACTACATCCTATCTTTATAGGGGCCATAAATGTTCACCACTATCACTATTTCCCTGAGCTCCACTAAAAATAATTTAGTCCCTACTCTTGAGTCAAGCAATGCAAATTTGGTTAGCCTAAACTGATTTTCCTTCCACCCTATGGCCACTCCTCTCAAGGCCCCTACAACATCAAGGGCCAGAAAATCCCATCCTTTAAGCAATTTACTAAGATCTTCCATCACTTTCATAGCTAACCCTTTTGTCTCTTGAATTAGCAAAATCTTTAGATTATGAATTTCTACCAACCTACACAGAGCAACTTTTTTTCTAAGCTACCCATCCCCTAAATATTAAAGGAGAGTACTTTCATTGATTAACTATATCTGAGATCATCCCTGCTCTAAGGATCCCCTTTAAGGATGATTGCTTGCCTTGTTGAACTTCATAGAGGCTTTTATTCTTAGCCAATGAAGTAAAATATCTTCTACCCCTCCTACCAACAAGACTTCCTATCCCATGTCTTTACTGAGGCCTCCCCCAACTCCTTCCCTTAGTCCTATTCTTCCTTTTAAGGATCGTAGGGGATACCTATGGGTTTTTGGGGACACAAAACCTTCTTGACCATAGGAAAAATGAAGTGGGGAAGCAAATTCAAAGTGATTTACCTATGAAGCATTACTAAAAAACTTACCAGAGTCTAAACCAAGGTCTGGATCTACTTCCTTCAAGGAAGAGGAATTTGAGGGTCCTCCTTGCCCCTCAACTCCACCCTTACCTTCTTCTAGGGGAGACTTTGTTTTACAGACTGGTAAATCTAGCCATTGGTTAGTTGAGGGACTCAAAAGAGAATTACCTATAATCCCATATGAGAAATGAGATTTGGCAATAGTTTTACTTTGAAAGCTTGTATCTAGGTCCAAGAGCATGACATCCAAATTTTGCTTTGAGAATCCTAGCCTTACTTCAATATGAGATGATTATGAATCCATCACTTGATCTGGCACAAAAAGTTTTATCTCCACCTTCTTTGCATATTCTATTTTTTCCCTTGATTCCTCTAGCTTGTGTTCCTTATGCATTGATTCAATAATATAATCAATCTGTAAGTTATGTGTCTGAAGGGAAAATTGCATCTCATTCTCACCCTTAAAGACCCCTTTGTCTTCCTTATGATGCCAAACCTTCCTTGAAAAATAAGAGAATAATCCCTTGCAATATGCCCATAATTATGACAACATGCACACCTAAAAGGCACACCAATATAGTCCAGGGTTTGTACATGCATCCCTTTGTTGTACTTCAACATAATTTCCCCCACCAATCCATCTCTCTAGTCCACATCAACAAGAATCCTGGCCACTATCCTCAAGCATGAGGATTGATACCTCTCATCCACCTCCAAGAAAGAACCAATGCAGTTGCCTATGGCTTGGAAAACATCTCTAGACCAAAATTCTAATGGAAACCTTAGTAACTTTACCCATACAAGGTGAGTAGGTATTCAAGTGGTCCTAGGGTCAAAACAAGGGTCCCATAATTTGAGAATTAACAAAGTTGACCCCCAAAACCATTTCTCTGACAAAATATTTGCCACATCTTCCTTAGTCTTGAACTGAAATGACAACCACCCTCTTACTAGAAGTAAAAAACTAGGCACATACCCTAGGACTTCCATCCATTCCCTAGCCATCCAATCTACCAAGGATTTTTTAAAAATTGCACACCCATAGAACCTCCCAATAAGCATTTTCTCTGAGAGTTCAATGACTTCCCCCATTTTCACATCTTCTCCTAGGACTAATTTTGCTCTATTACTCTTCCTTCGAATGCACTTGGTTGCCTTTTTACATGCTTCCAAGGGATTCTTCTTTGGGTTTTCTCCTTCCAAATTCTTTTGTTGTCCCTCATAGCCTTGATCAGAGAGTTGTGGCCTATTTTGAACTTGCTCTAAAGAGGACATATCCCAATCATCACTCTTATCCAAGAGTTGCATGTCCTCCTATAAAATTATCATCGACTTAGGCCCATTCCTGAACTCTTCGAAAGGAGACTTCCTTCTTTCATACTTCCTTCCACTATCAAATATGGAGACCTCCTCATAAGGATCCATCGAATAGTCCATTGCTTCTTCTTCATGACCTTGTTCCAAAAAACCCTTAAACCTTCCTTCCCTCTCAAAATCCTGCATTCTCCTTAGAGCCTCAAGGTCGAGGGACTCTCCATTAGCATTTGCATTAGAAAACCTAGCCTCGATAAAGAAAGTCCCATTATCTTTGTCACCCTCTACTTCACTCACCATGGTGGTAGTCTTGTTAGAAAAAACTCTAAAAATTTATCCTCTTAGCCCATGTCTTTACAACCTTAGGTTTAAGATACATGTCGCATGATGATGACTCCATCCTCAATGGCCACAACCCTAGTCTGTTCTTCTCAATTTCCCCCTCCTCACCCATTGCTCTCTTTTGCACCAAACTCACCAACAAACCCCCTACAAATACCTCCTTCAAACCCTCTATTGAGTTGCTACATCTTGTTGGTGATACAACCTAGAACCAAGGGTTATGTGATGGATCTGATAGGTGTGATGGTAGTTGTAGTAGTGACCCATCCTTCTCCTTGTCCTCTTTGTATCCCCTTGACCCCTTCTTCATTGTTAAAGTTGAAATCTTAGGCACCTTTGACATCCATCTACACCTTAATGCAACATCCTATACTATTTTTTAGGCAAAAGTGTAACAATTTTAATATATTTAAAAATATTTGATTCTCTTGCAAATTATTGAAGGCCCTCTTCTAGCACATACTGTTCTTCTATAATCCATTCATGAGCAAGCCCCAGGTTGTGCTTTAAGGCCTACAAATTCCTAGTGTTGTTCTCCATCTGTATTTCCATGAAATCCTAACTTGCACAGATTGTCGCCTACCCAAACGACAAGTACTATGAAGTTTTAACAAATTGTAAACTTATTCTTCTTTAATGGCTACCCAAACCTTTGTATTAAAAATAACCCAGACACAACTCCAAAAACAACTTTTACTTTCATCTAGAAAAGTAAACACTAGAGAAAAAGTACATATCAAGACATCCATAGCTTTCCACAAACCAAAAATTTCACAGTATCTCTACAACACCTAGATATTCTGAAGTTGATCCAATAGATGGCTGAATTTAAATGCTTGACCTCCATGTGCATTGCAACCCAATAAACCCTTCCAAGACCTTGTAGTCTTCCTCCACCATAAAACCCTAACTTGCATAGTTTATTGCCTATCCGAATGGCTAGATCTATGAAGTTACTATATCCTCCAGATATAAAAGTGATAGATCCTACTTCTACCCTTGGTGTCATGCCTTTATCCTCACTTGCTTCAAAAAAATTATTGCCTACCTCAGAAGAAATTCATCACCTGCCTCCTTGCACTAGGGTTTGATCTCCTATGCCTTCTTCAAAAATTGTCACTTGCTTCAAAAAATTGTTATGTTTTTTCTTCCATGTACTAGGGTTTGAACTCCACCACCTGCTTCAAAGAATTGCTATGTTTTTTTCCTCACTAGAGTTTGATCTTCGTCATCTACTTAAAATAATTGCTATGTTTTTATTTTTCCCTTTTCTTTCCCCTTTCCTCACACTAGGGTTTGATATCCACTACTTGCTCTAAAAAAATTATTGCTTGCTTCAAAAAATCCATCACCTCCATGTTAACGGATTCTATAGTAGCAACCATGCTACTTAAAATTAGAAAACATGTCGTCAAACTTTCCCTCATGTAATCGCCTCTTTGAGTTTTTAACCTACAACATCTTACCTGGAATTCTTAGATTAGGGCCCTTATTATTTTTCTTATGTTGTCAAGTTTTTTATACATGATTAAAGATATGATATCATTTTTACTTTGAAACATACATTTAATAATAAATAAAGAAATGTCCAAGGTGTAGACCAATTGGTTCATCCAAACCCCATAAGGGGGCGGAGATCCAAGGTTCAAATCTCGAGCCTCGTCGAACTAAACGCTTGTCCCTTTCCTGGTGCTTTCAATGGCGTAAAAGGTTTAAAATGATTGTGGCATGGTGGTTATAGGTGCGGCTGCATGAAAATCTATGTGGTGGCTTATGGGGCGGATAGCACAGAATACTGTGGCGGCCATAAAAAGTTGGACAGTCTACCCAAATTCGTGGCGGCTATCAATTCCACCATGTAAATTAAAAAAAATTAAAAAATTAAAATAATCAATAGAGAAAAAACATGCAACTATACTAAAAACTAAATCAAATTTATTTATTTAGAATTTAATTCTAATAGCTATCTATACACACATTTTATTGTAAAGTGATATGATTTAAAGCATTTGAGGCCTCCATAGTTATATTTGTGATTCTATCATCTCGGGAGGACAATGTAATAGTTCGAGCTTTGGCTCTTCTTTAGGAGGTCCAAGGTTCAAACCATGGTGTGTGTGTGTGTAAGGTTGTGTGTTAATCCCCTATTGATAAG
This sequence comes from Wollemia nobilis, assembly GCA_028583015.1. Classification (NCBI taxonomy): domain Eukaryota; kingdom Viridiplantae; phylum Streptophyta; class Pinopsida; order Araucariales; family Araucariaceae; genus Wollemia; species Wollemia nobilis. The sequence continues at coordinate 6,209,590 of JAQPPZ010001870.1, forward strand.
TTTAGCTCTAGGCCTTATGATGGGTCATGGTTGGGATGGGAATGATCAACCCTAAGCATCAATTGTAGGGGTTTCTCACACTACGCAAAATATATATACATACATACATACATACATACGTACATACATATCTATATATATATATATATATATATATATATATATATATATATATATATATATATATATATGTATGTATGTATGTATATGTATATATACATATCTTATAATTAATACATATACATACATACATACATACATATATATATGTATATATATATGTATATATATGTATGTATGTGTGTGTATATATATATATATATATATGTTTATATATATGTATATATAAATGTATGTATATATATACATCTCTTATAATTAATACATATACATACATACATACATACATATATATATATATATATATATATATATATGTATGTATGTATGTATGTATGTATGTATGTATGTATGTATGTGTGTGTATTAATTATAAGAGATGATTTTTGCTCTAAAACATACCTTTAATAATCAATAAATGAAAAAAATGTAACTATAATAAAAACTAAATCAATTTTATTTATTTAGAATTTAATTCTAATAGTTATCTATACACAAATTTGATTATAAGCTGATATGATTTAAACCATTTGAGGCCTCCATACTTATATTTGTGACCTTGACAACACAATAATTATATATATAAGCTGAATTGCATTTGGTGTAATGGCAGTTGCCTAGTTATTATCATCCATGTGGTTGTGAGGTTGATTCCTCTTGTGTTTTCTCGAACGAGCGTTGATATTTGTAAACGATGTTCAATATTTTTTTTTGGCAATACTATAGCATTAATACCGGGTTTTATAGGTTGACCCAAAACCTTTTACAAAAATCATCCCAAGGTTGTTGATGAACATATCCTTACTAAGGATCCTATATATGTAAAATCTACATGTCACCAAAGCCATTACATCCGGTAAGGCACATAGCTTGTTATCAAAAATAAACTTCCCATACAACATTTTGGGTATACCCCAGAGAAAAAACACATGCATCATAATTACAAAAAAGAAACAGACACGAATCCCTTCCTTGAGACAATGGAGAAACAAAAAGCTGCAGACACACATAGTAGAGTATTGAAAAAAACTCCCACAAGCTCTGTATTGACAGTTACTCTTAATAATTCTTTGGTAATTTCTTTCTTCCGTATATGACATGCTTTGGTACCACATACTATCTTGGCCAATCAGCCTTAGAGAAGTGAACCTGTTGGATAGATTTATGGCGATGGCTATCTGGTGGTCCACATGGTTTTGGTTTGAAGTCTTATATTGTCATTTATTTCCTTCCTTGTGATTATCAACCAACCTCAACTTACTAATATGACTAGGAGCCATGTTATCTGCCATGTTACTGTCCCCATTAGTCTTTGTGGTATTTCCAAGCAACATCCATGAAGACTGACAACTCAGATAATTTTTATTGTGAGTCCAATTCAAAAGAGAGATGGAAATACTCCTAGCCTTCAAACTTACAGTGCCTTCCCTGTTGGTCAATTTGACTATCATTCTTGGTATTCTTGTTGAATAAGCTCCTCTACTTCACTCAGGACACCATGTTCCCATTTGAAAAGTCCATCACCATCAACACCCAAATTGGCCAGCTTATCAACAATTTTGTTAGCTTCTCGAAAGACATGTTGGGCTTTTTTGTCCTGTCTTCCTTGGAAAAGGATCCTAGCCTCTTCAACAATTGTTTTAATCCTCCAAGGAGGTGTTTTCCAATTATTGAGGAGATTTATAACATGCATAGATTCTCCTTCTATGATCAAATTGCCTTCTAAGTCTTGAGTCATTTGAAGGCCTCTCCACATAGCTCTAGCTTCAGCTTCATTGTTCGTCCTTGTTCTCAAATATTTAGAAAATGCAAGCATCATATTCCCATTATGATCTCGCACAATGCCACCAGCGCCTACTCTTCCAAGATTTTCCTTAGCTGTTCCATCAAAATTAAGCTTAAACCAACCCATAGGATGTGGAGACCACTTAACATTGGCTTTGGGGTTGACTACCCTAGGCACAGACTCATCTAACAAGGTTAAGCTTAAATATTGAGCAATCGTGGTCTCCTACAGATGAGATTTACAGCTATCAAAAGGGATAAGGTTCACATTCTCATTGGCAAAGGATAGAATCCTGGCAATGATAGTTTGATGATCATGGATAGACTCATTAAATACTTTATGGTTCCTTTCTAACCACACCTTCCAAAGATAGTGATTGAGACAAATTTTCCACATGTATCTAAGTCTTTGGCTTGAAAAGGGGAAAGGCCACTAGACAAAAAAATCAAGTACGATGGTTGGTTTAACCCATCAAATATTGAAGGCCTGAAAAACCCCACTTAGGACAGTCAAGGAAAAAGGGCACTCAAGGAAAATATGATAAATGGTCTCCCAATTAGCCCTGCACATATAACAACAATTAGTGATACAAATACCTTTACGCATCATATTATCAATGGTTAGAATTCTTCCTTGGATAACCAACCATGAAAAGACTGTAATTTTTGGAATTAAATTTTTTATCCAAACTAAGTCCTTTTGGAGGACAAAATCCTTGTCATCAAGCAGAAGCTTGTAAGTTGATTTAATAGTGAACTGCCCATTTTTCGTAGGAGCCCAGGTCACTTGATCTTCCTTGGGTCTCATGGGGATAAACTATTGCCCAAGAATGTTACAAATATCATTTGATTCCACTTGAAATCCTTGAATTCTTATTTATTTCCACTTCATTCTACCTTTGTCCTCAACCATATAATTGAAGACTTTTCTACCAATGAGTTATTCTGTGATATATCTGATTTGGGCTAAGTTAGGATATTGCGTCAGTAGTTCGTCCTTAGCCCACCTATCATTCCAGCAATTTATCCTCTCACCATTACTTAAAACCCATATTAAACCTTTTTGATGATTTCCTTACAATTAAGAATTGCTTTCCAAAAAGCAGATGCTCTGATTGGAACTGAATCACTTAGAAATTCCATATTTTGAAGATACTTTCGTTTGATGATAGTTGCCCATTCATTTTCTTCACTAGAAATGAGACGCCATGCCTTCTTAGCTAGTAAATCTAAATTTATATGAGCAATTCTCCTCATACGCAAGCCCCCATTTTCCTGGGTCTGCACACTTTTGTCCATCCTACAAGGTGTATCCTTTTTTTCTCCTCTGATCCAGTCCATAAAAATTATTTTTGGAGTTTCTCAATTTTATGGAAAACCTTCACAGGGGCTTTGAAAATGGAGAGGAAATAGACTGGAATGCTTTGAAGAGAGGCCTTAGTGAGGGTCAGCTTTCTTGCTTGATATAGAAGATGACCTTTCCATCCAGCAAGTTTTTTTTTAATTCTTTCAATAACCCTGTCCCACATTGACTCTCTCGGAGAACCAATGAAAAGAGGGAGACCAAGATACAAAGTGGGGAGGTTTGCTATATCACACTCTAAAATTTTTGCAATCCTTCCTTACCTCTGAATGGGGGTGTTCAAGAAATATAACTTGCTTTTACTAAAATTAACTTTCTGACCAGCAGCATCCTCATAGATTTGCAGGATGTATTTAATTATTTTGGCCTCAACCACTGATGCCTTATTCAATATAAGGGTATCATCAATGAATTATTGGTGAGAAATAGCCCTAGTGAGAGATGTTGCCTTGATTCTTGATATTAGCCTTGAACTACAAGCATTTTTTATGGTTCTTCCTAAAGCTTCTGCCACAATGATGAATAACATGGGGCTGATAGGGTCCCCCTACCGAATTCCTCTATGAATTTGAAAGTAACCAACAATTGTTCCATTAACTAGAATTGAGAACCATGCTTTAGAAATACATTCTTTGATAAAATTAACCCATTGGTGGTGAAAACCAAACTTAAGGAGGACAACAATCAGAAAGTCCCAATTTATCCTATCAAATGCTTTGTTCATATCAAGCTTGAGGGCAAAAATAGACCTGTTAGTCTTATGAGCAGAGTGCAAAGCTTCATGAACTGTGATAAATCCATCCAAGATTGACCTACCATGGATAGAGCTTCCCTGGAATGGATCTATGATGCGGGGCAGAATATCTCTTATTCTATTTGCAATGGCTTTAGTTAGGATCTCGTAAGAAACATTGCACAGACTAATTGACCTAAAGTCAGCCATAGATTCAGAGGTTTTCTTCTTAGGAATTAGAGAAATAAAAGTAGATTTGATACCTTTTGGGATATGATTTCTTGCTTGGAATTCTCTGACAGCAAAAATTACATCCTCACTTACGATGTCCCAAAAATCTTTATAGAAATGAGGGGGAAAGTCGTCGGGTCCCGGGCTTTATCTAGCTCCATGCTAAACAAGGCTTCCTTAATTTCCTCATCAGAAAATGGAGCTAGAAGCTTAAGGTTTATATCCTCATTTATTATGCTAGGAATGGATTGCAAGAGAATATCTTTGGCCTCCTCATTGCACTGTGATTCCTGACCAAGGAGAGAATTGAAATAAGTTACTGCCTCCTTTCTGATTTCTGTTAAGTCTTGAGTAATAGAACCATTTGCTTTTTTAAAAAAAATTATCTTGTTATTGCTTCTATTTCTAAGCATGGTGACGTGAAAAAAATTGGAATTTGAATCTCCATATTTCAACCAAAGAGCCCTTGATTTTTACCTCCAATAGATTTCCTCACAGGCCAAAATTTTATGAAACTTTGCTAGTTTTGTTCGTTCCTCCTACCTAGTAGTTTCATCAACATCACCATGTTGGATCCTCTAATCAATTATCTTCAAAATTTCAACAACCTATTTTTTATTTTCAAAGAGGTTCCCAAAGACCTCTTTGTTTCAAGTTCGACGCTTTTCCTTAACAAACTTTAATTTGCCAGCAAGTTTAAAAGTCGCACTACCCCTGAAAGGCTACTGCCACCACTGACTTAAGTTATCTCTGAAACTATAATGTTTGATCCACATATATTGAAATCTGAAAGGTTTCTTGAAGGACATAGAGTTAGGGATCTCCAAAAAAATAGGATTATGATCAGAGGCAATTTTAGGAAGGGCTTGCAGGGTAGAATCACCGAACAAAGTTGTAGCCTCCTTTGATAGAAAAAACCTATCAAGCCTTTATTGAATGAGATGACACCCTATCCACCGATTGCTCCAAGTATAATTCGCTCCTCTAAGTTTTACATCCATCAACATGTTGGAGTTCACAAAGTCATTGAACTCATCCATGCTCCTGATAGGTGGTCCATTTCCACCCATTTTTTTTGAAGGGTAAAGAGGAGTGTTAAAATCCCCAGCCAGAATCCAAGGGACATTATGGAAGATTTCACTCAGATTGCCTAAGTACTCCCACAGTAGAGCTCTCCCTTGAATTGAAGTCAAGGCATAAATATTTGAAAGGATCCATGACCTGTTGTTGTTTATTTCCTTAAATAAAACACTAATAACCCTATCATCTTTCTAAATAATGGTTCCTTCTACTATCCGAGGATCCCACAAAGTCATAAGGCCTCTAGATGCTCCTCTGGATGATTTTCAAACCATCTCCCCTTGATTCCAGATTTTTTTTGCTATTTTTTTGACTTAATCTCATCAGTTTTTGTTTCTTGCAACATGATAATAGTTGGATTCACTTGATTTCTTATTGCACTGACTTCCTTATGTTTGGGCAGGTCATTGAGGCCTCTCACATTCTATGAGAGGAACTTCATTTAGATTGTTTCACTACAAATATATATTACAATACCTACCACTCCAAGAAGTTTCACTACAAAATGATGTGATTTGTACTCATTTGAAGGGCTCAAAAGTTGTACCAATGGCTTACCAGCAATAAACCAGGGGTGTCAATAAATTGTTTTATAATACCATGCTTTTACCCAAGGAATAAGCTCTAATATTTTCACTTTTATTATAAGGGTATGAACTTCCATTACTTGATGAAAGTGAAAACAATTTATGTAGATTAAACTTGGCTTTTTTAACTTGCTTGTTTTATAGTTTCTCTCCATGTCTTCCATTGCACTTTTAATTCCTTTTGATTTTGAACTTGCACATTGTAATTCCTCATCCTTACATCTTTTTTAATTTCTTCTAGTGGTTGGTTTGAATAGACTATGAAGGATTCACCATCTAATGAGGTAGAGAAGTTTTCTTTGCCACTTTTTTGAGAGTATAAAATTATTTATCTAAAATAATATCCAATATAACATGATGTCCTTGTTTTATCTTGAAGTTTATATCATGAACAAAAGCATCCATCTCTTTATCAGTATTTTCACTTTGTAATATATTGTCGTGTGTTCACTCTCAAATTTTTATAGTATTAAAATGCAATGTATTTATAATCCACTATTTAATCCCATTCTCTTAATTAATATTTATTCTTAATGAATGCTAATAAATATTTCTACATATCTATGACAACACACATTGTATTTGCAAACATGCTTTTTTTTCTTAGTAGTTGGCCCCTCTTGGATGAACCCCTTTAGAGCATTACCAAAATTCTTTAAAAACTCCTTATTGATAATTTGATATGAATGTCCAAAAATCCTAAGCCACAATGGAAGCATTTTAATAGTTTTTGTCTCCATTGAAAATTCTCACTCCATCGTCTTCAATATTATAGATCATATCTCCCCTAAATAGTTACCACCAATTATTTTATCTTTGATTTATGATCTAGAGAAGATGATGATGATAAACCTTTTTGAAAGGAAAATCATTGAATAATTTAAACTTAATACTCAATTCCATTTAATCCACTTTTAAATGACCAAAAAACCTAAACAATATCCATAGAACTTAGATATCAACCCTTTACTTTTAGGAACCATTTTATCATGGTATATCATCTCATCCCTAATAATTACTTCTAGTGTATCTTCTATTTCCTATATGGGGATTGTTATAGATTCATATTTTTTTTATGTTAAACAAAGGCATCCTCACCTCCAACTAGGTCATTATTACTTCTATTTAGAAATTCTATAAATGATTCCTTCATTTCTACATAGCATTTCCTTATAAGAATCATTCCTTTTTTTTTCCAAATATCTATAACATGAAAGGGTGAGGCTCATTCCTTACTTGCACTTGCTCCTTGTTTACACTCTCTTCATGTTCATTTATATATAATAATTTAATAAGTAATTATTTAATCATTAAAATTGTTACAAAGATAATAATTATATATAAAAATAACCAATAATTATATCATCACCATAGTCCATGTGTTGAATTACAATAATACTAAACTTAACACACTCTTATTATCTTGTCTATAATCTTAAGATCATAACATAATCTAGAATTTAAACCTTACAACTAATCACTATTTATTTATAACCAAAATGAAGTAATATAAAAAGTATCTATTGTGAATCCAATAGATTGAAAACTAATTTTATTACTCACATTTATTATTATTCTTGTACTATAAATTAATAGAACTTTGAATTATCCATAACCTTCTTTCTATATGAGTATATATACATGTTGCATACATACAATTTTATAAGTAAAAGATGTGGAAAAACACAATCTTTGTTAATATATAATTTCTACTAGAACCTCAAGAAGACATTTAAAAATACATATAGGTAAAACCATATAATGATCTCCATCTAAAAATACAAGAAATCAAACAAAATTAATCATAAAATAGAAGAATGAATACCAAATTTTATTTCGGATAATATATGAATATTATTTTTTTTTGTTTTTTTGGATGGACAATAAGGAGTTTTACTCAGGTCCCCCACCCTTGACAAATTACAAATTTATCCTTTAGAGCTTGAGATTTTACAGATATATACACTTCTCATCTCAATTGAGATGCCATAACTAGAAACCTACAACATTTTACATAAAATGTATGATTCTTGATTTTCATTTTTTGGATCTTTTCATTTTTTTAATGAATACGAATATTATAGAATTCAGCACCCTTCTTGACATTTTTCTGTAGCAGCCTTCACAATACCAAAATTTCATCTCTACTATGCATTGCATCTTAGTAGAGTAATATTTCCAAAATATTGCACTATCATAGTCCGCTTTACCAAATTTGGATTGCTAGTTTCCTTCCTAAAAAACAAGTGCAACCATAGAAATTATAATAAATAGTTTATATGAAAACACATTATTGTTAAAAATTAGAGCATATATTACCAATGGAAAACATTAAAGTAAATCTTAATCATTATTTGATTTAGGGAGTCAAAATTTTCTTGTCAACTTCAGCTAAACATACTAGTTCCTCTAACCATGGAAAGGAGAATCTAACTTCATGATCCTCAATAAAAACCCTATATTGGCTAGCCTATATTCACATTTGTTTCCTTCCCTTAATGTATGTATTAACTTGATTTCTTCAAACTCTTTAGCAAGATATTGAATTTCCATAGTTATCTCTTGTATGTTCCAAGGAGCCTTTGCTTTCCTCAAAAGTGCATTTATTACTATGAGATAATCACCTTTCATCCATACTCTATTCCATTTAATTTGTTTGTAAATTTTCAACCCTTCTAAAGTTGCCCAAGCTTTAGCTTCATTATTTGTCCTAAATCCATTATTGAAAGTGTAACGAGACAAAATCTCTCATCTATTATTTCTAATTATTGCTCCTCCTCTTGTTGGTCTTGGATTTCCTTTAGACACTCCATAACAATTTAATTTAACCAACTCCACATCTAGTTGTTTCTACTTTATATTCTTTGCCTTCTTTTTGCTTCTCTTGTGCCCAACATCATAATTCCATTTATTGACTTGAAATTATCTATAAAGGCTTTCTTCTTCTAGATTAGGGATTCGGCGAGTTGATAGGGTTGGTTTAGACTCCTCTATCGATAAAAATATATTTCTTTTCATTACCTCTAAATTGTTTTCCTTTCCTTTAAATATTCTTCTATTCTTTTCTAGCCATACAGTCCAAAGTATTATATCTTTTGATATATTCCATTTATTTGTAAAAGCTCATTTTTATAAGTTTTTTACCATTGCCTTAACTAATATTTAATTCTACTATTCATCACCATGCATTTACCAAACATATTAAGAATCCATAGCCATAGTTTCTAGACTATTGAGCAATGTCCCAAGATATGGTCTATACTCTCCTCCTCAATTTTACAAAAAAAAAAACACTAAGAGGGGCCATGAAAACCCCTTTTCATAAGGTTATCCTAGGATAAAATTCTTCTATGACCTACTAGCCAAACAAACATTTTGACTTTATGAATGCTTGGGCTATCCTAAATATCTCTCCATATTTTTGTGATATTACTATTTTGTTGGTGTTTTACATTATATCCACTTCTTATTGTATATTCTCCTGAGCTATTCAAATCCCAAATCAATTTATCCTTGGCTCCCCTTAGAATAATCATAGTTGTTATATTTCTACTCAATTGCCTCTTATCATCAATGTCTTGTATACTTGTAATAAAATCTTCTTTCCATTTGTATATTCCTTCCTAATCCTTATACAAAATGTTTAAAATTCTATCACCGTATTTGTCTTGAAGCAATCTCATCCAAGGCTTCAAAATTGGATCTAAATTGAGTGGTTTTTTATCACACCAAGTATCCATCCAAATAGAAATTTTTTCTCCAATTCCCACCACTCATATTAAATCTTTAATCATTAGATCAATAGATTTTTTTAAACCATTCCAAAGAGCAAAACCATTTGGTAGAGAGAATGCAGTAAATATTAAAATTGGATCATTGGTCTCAACATACTTACATAGAAGAAGTATTGCCCATTCTCTTTGACTCTCTTTGTACAATCTCCAAATTATTCTTCCCTAAGAGATAAGTTTGTATATGTAAGAGCTCTTAAACCAATACCTCCCCTAGTTTTTCATAAAACACCTTGCTCCATTTCACCAAAGGAAATTTCATTTTATCATGTAAACCTAACCATAAAAAGGATTATATAATATAGATTAAAAAAATTTCAACTGATTTTGGCATAGTATACAATGACATATAATATTTTAGAATGACCTGTAAGACTAACTTAATTAATTGCACTCTTCCTGCTAATGATAACCATCCACCTTTCCAAGCTAGTAGTTTATTCTAAACTTTACTAATAACTGGATTTCATAATTTTATCCTCATTCTTCTCTCAAATAAAGGTATCCATAGATAAATTGCAAGAAAAATTGCCTCCTCCATTTGAAGTAACCTGTAAATTCTTGCTTTTATAGTAGTTGGAGTGTGAAGGAAGTACATTTTGGATTTTGTCCTATTAACTTTTTGCCCTGATGCTCTTTTTTCTTCCTTCAAAAAGTTATTGAAATCTCTGGCCTCATTTATCCTTGTACTTCTAAAAGGGGTTGTATCATCTATAAACTATTAATGGGTGATGTTGTCGATGTTATTACTAACATTAAGTCCACTTATAAGCCCATATTTGTAAGGCTTCTTTAAGTTCTTACTAAAAACCTCTACCATAATAATGAACAAATAAGGAGATAGAGGATATCCTTGTCTAAGGCCTCTCTTGGCTTTAAAATATTTTGTTACTAACCCATTGACCAATACTGAATAAGAAATTATAGACATAAGCTTTAATCCATCTAACCCATTTTTTCTTGAATCCAAACTTTTTTAAAACTACAAAAGAAAAATTCCATTTAACCTTATCATAGGCTTTACTCATATCAATCTTTAAGATCATTGCTTTCTCTTTTCTTGAAGTTGTTGAATTTATAACTTCATGAGCTACTATGATTCCATCCAAAATTTGTCTCCCTTTCACAAATCCTTCTTGCTCTTCTAAAATAATTTTGTCTAACAATGGCCTTAATCGATTTGCCATAACTTTGGAGATAATATTATATAATATATTACATAAGCTTATGGGTCTAAAAGAATAAGATAATTTATGATCCTTATTTTTTGGAACTAGGGTAAGATACGTTGCATTTATTTTATAAGGTATGTATTATTTTACCCTAGACTGTTCCACTACTACCAATAAATAATCTGTTGAGCAAGGTGCAGCAAAAGCAGTGCAAAAGGATTGTAATTGTTGTCAACACAGACAGAGTGATGCATTTGAAGCGATTCGGAGGTCGGTCGGATCAAGTGCGAGAAAATCTCAAGAAAAACGAGAGGGGACCCCAGATCCAGAAATTTGCAGGAAAAGACAAGGAAGAAAACTGTCGCGATATCGCGACATGTTTCCTGTCGCGATTTCGCGACATATCGGAGGAGAGAGAAAATGCATTGAGAAAATGTCGCGATTTCGCGACATATCGGAGGAGAGAGAAAATGCATTGAAAAATGTCGCGATTTCGCGACATATCGGAGAAAAAAAAAAATTCGGACATAAGGAGAGAGAAAATGCATTGAAAAATGTCGCGATTTCGTGACATATCGGAGGAGAGAGAAAGTGCATTGAAAAATGTCGCGATTTCGCGACATATCGGAGGAGAGAGAATGTGCAAGGAAAAATGTCGCGATTTCGCGACATGCTGGAAGGAAAGAAGCCAAATCGAGAAACTGTCGCGATTTCGCGACAAGCTTGAAGCAAAGGCACCAAGGATGAAAAATGTCACGATTTCGCGACACATCGGAGGAGAGAGAAAGTTGATGAAGAAGTTGTAGCGATTTCGCTACATGTCTGAGTTTCGCCAGCATAAGCAAAGAAAAAGCACCAAGTAAGAAAAGCGTAGCGATTTCGCTACAAGCTTGAGACACTAAGGACAAAAGTGCGGCGACTTAGATACGACTTCGAGTTGCAAGGTGAAAAGTAGTAGCGATTTCGCTACATGGTCAAAGTGCAAGGCAGAAAGATGTAGCGATTTCGCTACAAGTTGAAAGTGCAAGGTAAAAAGGTGTAGCGATTTCGCTACAGGTTGAAAGTGCATAATGCGAAGGTGTAGCGATTTCGCTACAGGTTAGAAACACATGTTGGAAAGGTGTAGCGATATCGCTACACGTCGGAGTTTCACTAGCAAGCGAGAAAGAAAAATGCTAAGGCAACAATGGTGTAGCGATTTCGCTACATGTAAGGTTTTTCGCGGCTGCATGGAGTAAAAATTGTACGGATGCCAGAAGCGTCGCGATTTCGCGACAGGGTGAACGAAAAGCCGTTGCAAGCCGGAAACGTCGCGATTTTGCGACATCTATGAAATGACGTCAGCAAAACCAAAATGTGTCACGATTTCGACAAAAAGCCATTGCAAGCCGAAAACGTCGCGATTTCGCGACATCTATGAAGATGACGTCAGCAAAACCAAAATGTGTCGCGATTTCGCGACAGGGTGAACGAAAAGCCGTTGCAAGCCGAAAACGTCGCGATTTCGCGACATCTTTGAAGATGACGTCAGCAAGTCTAAAAATGTCGCGATATCGCGACAAGTTGCCGGAAAAGCCGTTGCAAGCCGGAAGCGTCGCGATTTCGCGACACCTTAGCGGATGACGTCAGCAAGACAGAAAATGTCGCGATATCGCGACATGTTTCCAGAGAAGCCTCATGAAGCCAGAAACGTCGCGATTTCGCGACATCTTAGAGGATGACGTCAGCAAAACCAAAAATGTCGCGATATCGCGACAAGTTGCCAAAGAAGCCTCAGGAAGCCGAAAGTGTCGCGATATCGCGACAAAGTTGAGGATGACGTCAGCAAAGCGGAAAACGTCGCGATATCGCGACAGGTAATGCTTTGGCGAGAAAAAATCAAAGATACATGCATTGTGACAGGTGTCAAAAAGGCGCCAGTTACGATAAACCTAACTGGAGTCAGATCTGCAGTTCCAAGTGACAGGTGGTGAGAATGCATAGGAGAAATTCATGCTGCAGTTAACTGAAGTTAAAAGGAAAGTTACGAAGCATTGCAATTAAGAAAAGAACGGTTGTTGCGGGGGCCGTGTTGCGAGCATGGTCGGCAAAGGTGGCGATTACAAAGAGTTGCCACGGAACTATGCATTGAATGTAGAACGGTACATTTGCAGGGCCGTGATACAGTATTCTCGATGCTTGTGCTTGACTCACAAGAAAGTAACGGGTAGAATAGAAGGATTGACACCGTTTAGAATAAAGTGCAAAAGAATTTTAAAGAGCAATTTCGTAGAGATAATAGAGCATCGAAACGCGCAGAAGGGTTGTCAGTTCCAGCAGAGTAGAATGTCAGACTGTGCAGAGAAAAAGGCTGTCAGAAAGTCAGAATGTCAGATAGAAAGCGGCTAAAAGGCGGATCAGGTCAGAGAAGGATTTGACACGTCAATTACAGTCGAGAATGCATGAAAAGTTGGAGGGAAAGTTAAACCGTTTGAATTTGAGCCATTCGAGGAAATCAAGCATATAAGGATCGAACTGGCACAGTTAGAAGGTTACCGCAACTGTGCTGTATTGAAAAAATAAAAAGGCAAAGTGTGGTAAGTGTGCTGCATGAAGAACAACAAGAGAACTAAAACCTGTATATTGTTCTTGTAAAATAACAGAGAGGTTTTAGATTTGAAAGGAAGATATTGAGTCTCTAACAAGTCTCTTTATGCTTCTGTGAGATAAAATTGCATGAGCTATAGACCAGTAAGGGTCTTGCAAAAGAGAAGGCATTTTTATGTCCATTTATCTTGCAAAATAGAAATTCAAGTTGGTGCTTGGATAAAGGGGTTGGTGCTCCTATCTGATTGCGACGAGATAAATCGGGGGTTGGTGCTCCTTCCGGTGGGTCCTTGGTAAACAATTGTAAATATTGAATCCTTGCAAAGACTGGATTTGGATTGAAGTCCAAACAGTCATTATTTGAGGAGTAGCCACATCGGTGAACCTCGTAAAATCCTGTGTTGTGTGATGCTCTTGTGTGATACTTGCATTATCTAGTTTCAAGCTTGCATTATTAGTTTTAAAAGTTGCAGATTTAAGTTTTTAAGTAGTTACATCTGATTCACCCCCCCTCTCGGTGTCATTGTGAGAATATCAATTGGTATCAGAGCCAGGCACCTGCACAAGCTTAATCAGCTAAGGTGTTCTTGGGAGATATACAATGGCCGGTGGTGAAGGTTTCTCTTCTAACAAAGCTCCTCTGTTCGATGGAACAAACTATTCTTTTTGGAGGCTCAAGAATGCAGACCTATCTCTGTGCATTGGGTTATGACATTTGGGAATCTGTTGAAAATGGATACACCACTCCCACTGTTCCTCCAATAGATGTTGTTGAAAATAAAAAGTTTGAGAACAACTTGAAAGCCAAGAATGCGATTATGTGTGGATTGGTCGACAGTGAGTTGATACGCATCATGAACTGCAAATCTGCTAAAGACATATGGGACAAACTGCAAAGCATTCATGAAGGAGACAGCAAAATCAAGGAAGCTAAGCTGCAAACACATCGTGCCCAGTTCGAAGCATTAAAGATGACCGATGATGAAAACATAGAAGCTTACATGCTGAGAGTAAACGGAATCATCAATGCAATAAGAGGAGTGGGGGAAGAAATGGAAGATGCGGTTGTTGTGAAGAAGGTACTGAGAACTCTCAACAAAAGGTTTGATGCAAAGGTTTCTGCCATAGAAGAAGCAAAAGATTTAAATTTTTTTAGTATGGATGAAATGCATGGTTCTCTAACGACATATGAAATGAGGATTGGACAAACTAAGCCCTACGACGGAGAAGCGAGCCTTCCAAGCACGAGAAAAATGTAAAATCTAAACAAGAGTCAGAGGAAGAAGAATCTGCAGATGAAAATGAAGCAAACTTTGTTAGGAAATTAGTAAAGGGAAAAGGAAAGTACAGAGGTAAGTTGTCGTTCAAATGTTTTAACTGTGGAGGCATCGGGCACTTTGCAGCAAAATGCCCAATGAAGGAGAAAAATAAAAATGATGAAGGAACACATCCAGAAAGAAATGTCTGGAAAAAGAAACCGCAGTTTAGAAAAAGAAACTTCAAGAAGAAGAGTTTCATTTCCCAGAATATCGATTCTTACGAAGACAGGTTCCGAGTGAGGAATCGAGAAGAAGAAAGCTGGTGAAGCCCTATTCATGGCTTTTGAAGAACAAACAAGCGAGGAAACACAGGAGTGTGAAGAAAAATTAGAAGATGAGGCTGAGATAGATCTGGAAGGTGAGTTAGTTGCTGCTCTTGAAGAGTTAAGTGCAGAAAGGAAAAGAAATAAAAAGATTACAAGAAAATTTGAGGAGGCCAGCAATGTAATAATAAGTTTGAAAGTACAAACTGATGAATACAAGAAAAGGTCTGAAGATGTTGAAGCTCATATGACCGTGAAAATAAATGAGAGCAACAAGCTAGAAGAAGAAATAGTTAGATTAAGGCTGCAGCTAGAAGAAATGAATCAGAAAGCGAGTTGTCATCAAAAATTTGAAGACAGTTCTGAGAAACTGAACAAAATGTTGAATAATCAAAGGCCCACAGGTATCAAATTTGGCTTGGGCTTTGATGAAGGAGAAACCTCAAAGGACTCAAAGGCTATAACTATAGAACCAATAAATAATAAAGACAAGATCAAGGTTGATAAAGATAAACCGTATCATGCAAAAGAAAACAACAAGTCCAAGCTCGAAAGGAGTGCTACAAATGATGGATTCACCAAAGTCTCTCATCAAAGAAGGAGAAGACCCATGGCTCCTACCTCCACATGGCAACATCCATTTCCCAGGTACACTCGTTCCTTTTTTGGTTATTGTTTTAAGTGCAATGCATATGGTCATAAAATTTCTAGTTGTAGATATAATATAGAACAAAGAAATTTCACTAGCAGAAATAATTTTTCACCTTTGATAGATTATCTTTGTAGAATGTTATAACTGCCATAACCTCGGCCATATTGCAAGAAATTGTTGTAGCTCTTTTGCAGGAAATAAATATCAGGAAAGAAAATATCACTCAGTTGGATCAAAACAGTATAGAAAATTTCCCAATAAACTGCCACAAGCAAATGAAAGGGAGAAGGTGAAGAAAGTAACCAGATCTGCTGTCAAAACTCGGTGGAAAGAAAAGGGACAACCGAAGAAAGACAAAGAATCCCTGATCGTTCAAACAGCTCTCAAAGCACAGAATAAATCTGCTCCTTGGATTCTGGACAGTGGATGCTCCAGTCACATGACAGGGAGACAAACAGAAGTTTGATAAGCTGCAGACATACGAAGGTGGTTCTGTGAAATTCGAAAACAATGATGGAGCAAAGATAGTGGGTAAAGGATCAGTTAAGTTAAGTGATGGTAAAATCAACTCAAAGGAAGTTCTTTTTGTGGTAGGACTAAAGCATAACTTGTTGAGTGTAAGTCAGATTTGTGACAGAGGTCATGAAGTAATTTTCAAGAAGGAGGGCTGTGAAGTAAGAAAGACAACAAATGGAAAGTTAATAGCCACTGGACTGAGAACTTCTAGAAATTTGTATACTCTCTCGGAGACTTCAGAGGGAGCTTGCTTGGTTGGACAGGAAGAAGAAAACTGGTTGTGGCATAAAAGACTCGGTCACATAAGCTTTGATAATCTGGTAAAAATCAGCTCGAAAAGAGCGATAAGAGACATACCCACTATTGGCAAACCATCAAACAACATTTGTGAGTCATGCCAAAAGGGGAAGCAAACCAGATCTACCTTCAAAGCAAAAGAGTACTTCACAAGCAAGCCACTAGAACTGATTCACACTGATTTGTGTGGTCCCATGAGGACAGAAAGCATAAATGGATACAAATATTTTATGTTGTGTATTGATGATTTTTCCAGAATGACATGGGTACTCTTTCTGAAACGAAGTCGGAAGCCTTTGAGATGTTTAAAACCTTCAAAAATCTTGTTGAAAATCAATCCGGAAAAAGAATTAAATGTTTGAGATCTGATAGAGGAGGAGAGTTTATTTCAAATGAGTTTGCTGAATTATGTGAAAAACATGGAATAAGAAGACAGTTCTCAGCGGCAAGAACACCTCAGCAGAATGGAGTAGTTGAAAGAAAGAACAGAACTGTACAGGAAATGGCAAGGACCATGTTAACGAGAGAGCAAAATTGTTGACGGGTTACGGAAAGAGGCGGTCCATACTGCAGTCTATATTCGAGAATAGGTGTATGTTGAGGCCGCATGAAAGCAAAACACCATATGAACTGTGGTTTGGCAAAAAGGCTACAACAAAATACTTCAAAGTGTTTGGCAGCAAGTGTTACATTAAGAGAACTGAAAGCAATCTTGGCAAGTTTGAAGACAGAGTTGATGAAGGAATATTCCTTGGGTACTCAACTAAAAGCAAAGCCTATACATGCTACAACAAAAGACTTAAGAAAATAGTGGAGAGTGCGGATGTGAAGGTTGATGAAGGCAAGAAACAAGAAATCAGCAATAATGAAAACTACCCAACCTATGAAGAATTTATTGAAGAAGATGAAGATCAAGAAAAAGAAGAGAGACAGAAATCAGATTCGAGAGGACTTAGAAAGAGATGAAAATAGAAAATACGGAACGGGCGGTTGGCGAGAAAAATCATCCCAAAGAGCAGTTATTGGGGACCCTACGGTCGGCATTCGGACAAGAAGAAGAGTAGTAAATAACTATTCTCTGTTATCCGATATTGAGCCCAAGAATATTATTGAAGCAAGCACGGATGAAAGCTGGATGGAAGCGGTAAATGAAGAACTAGATCAAATTGAGAAAAACAAAACACGGGAATTAGTACCAAGGCACTGAAAATAAAAACATAATTGGTACTAAATGGATATTTAGAAACAAAGCTGAATGAAGATGGACGGGTGGTAAGGAATAAAGCAAGATTAGTACTGTAAGGGATATGCCCAAGTTGAGGGGATTGATTTTGAAGAGACTTTTGCACCCGTGGCCAGACTTGAAGCAATAAGACTATTTTTGGCTTTAGTTGTTCATAAGAACTTCAAGGTTTATCAGATGGATGTAAAATCAGCATTTCTGAATGGAAATCTTGAAGAAGAAGTATATATTGAACAGCCTGATGGTTTTCAACTTTGTGATAATCCTAACTTTGTTTGCAAGCTGAAGAAAGCATTGTATGGCTTGAAACAAGCACCTAGAGCTTGGTATGCAAGGTTGGACAACTATCTCACTAAGCAAGGATTCAAGAAAGGTATGGTGGATAGCAATTTATATGTGAAAACTGAAAATGGCAATTTCATTGTTCTAGTTGTTTATGTAGATGATATAATTTTTGGGAGTAGCAATGATGAATCATGCAAAGACATAGCAAACAAAATGCAGAAAGAGTTTGAAATGTCTATGATAGGTGAACTTTCATATTTCCTTGGATTACAAGTTAATCAAACTGAAAAGGGGATCTTTATTTATCAAATTAAATATGTGAAAGAAATGCTTGAAAAAGTTCACTATGGAAGATAGTAAGCCGGTGAGCACCCCCATGACAACAAGGCTGCAAGTTGAGCAAGGATGATAAATCTCCGGATGTTGATCAAACAATGTACGAGATCAATGATTGGGAGCCTCGTTGTATTTGATGACCACTAGACCGGATATCTTACAAGCTGTTTGCATGGTTGCAAGATTTCAGGCTAGTCCAAAAGAGACTCATGTGACAACGGTGAAAAGGATTTTTAGGTATCTCAAAGGTACTATGGAGTATGGGCTGTGGTATCCAAAAGGAAAAGACTTCACTCTCTTTGCATACTACGATGCTGATTGGGCGAGGATGCATTGATGACGAGAAAAAGTACAAGTGGAGGAGCATTCTTTCTTGGAAACAAATTGGTTGCATGGCACGGTAAGAAGCAAGAATCGGTCTCTTTATCCACAGTCGAGGCCGAATACATTGCGGCTACTACATGCTTGTACACAAATACTATGGATGAGACAAACATTGAAAGATCTAGGCATTCACTTCAATGAGCCCATTTCAGTCAAATGTGACAACACTAGTGCAATCAACATTTCAAAGAATCCGGTAATGCATTCCCGCACCAAGCATATTGCAATCCGGTATCACTTCTTGAAGGATAAGGTTGCAGAAGGAGAGGTCAGATTGGAGTTTGTTCCCACTACAGAGCAAGTAGCGGACATATTCACCAAACCTTTACCAAAGGAAGTATTTGAATACCTTCGGAAGAAGTTGGGAGTAGTCACACTTCCCAAGCAATGACTAGCTATGGGAAATACATTCTCGGGGGGAGCATTCAAGTTATTTATGCACGAGAATGTTGTGCATAGACTCGGGGGAGTCTGCGAGCAGCCCTTTGGCATTATTGGCAAAGGGGGAGAAGAATTTGAGCAAGGCTACAAAGTGTTGCCAACAATTCCAAAGGGGAGATTGTTGAGCAAGGTGCAGCAAAAGCGATGCAAAAGGATTGTAATTGTTGTCAACACGGACGAGTGATGCGGTTGAAGCGGTTCGAGAGGTCGATCGGATCAAGTGCAAAAAATCTCAAGAAAAACAGAGGGGACCCAGATCCAGAAATTTGCAGAAAAAGACAAGGAAGAAAACTGTCGCGATATCGCGACATGTTTCCTGTCGCGATTTCGCGACATATCGGAGGAGAAATCAAAATGTCACGATTTCGACATAAAATCTTGAAAAATGTCGCGATTTCACGACATATCGGAGGAGAGAGAAAATGCATTGAAAAATGTCACGATTTCGCGACATATCGGAGGAGAGAGAAAGTGCATTGAAAAATGTCACGATTTCACGACATATCGGAGGAGAGAGAATGTGCAAGGAAAAATGTCGTGATTTCGCGACATGTTGGAAGGAAAGAAACCAAATCGAGAAACTGTCGCGATTTCACGACAAGCTTGAAGCAAAGGCACCAAGGATGAAAAATGTCATGATTTCGTGACACATCGGAGGAGAGAGAAAGTTGATGAAGAAGTTGTAGCGATTTCGCTACATGTCTGAGTTTCGCCAGCATAAGCAAAGAAAAAGCACCAAGTAAGAAAAGCGTAGCGATTTCGCTACAAGCTTGAGACACTAAGGACAAAAGTGCAGCGACTTAGATACGACTTCGAGTTGCAAGGTGAAAAGTAGTAGCGATTTCGCTACATGGTCAAAGTGCAAGGCGAGAAAGATGTAGCGATTTCGCTACAAGTTGAAAGTGCAAGGTAAAAAGGTGTAGCGATTTCGCTACAGGTTGAAAGTGCATAGTGCGAAGGTGTAGCGATTTCGCTACAGGTTAGAAACACATGTTGGAAAGGTGTAGCGATATCGCTACACGTCGGAGTTTCAATAGCAAGCAAAAAAGAAAAATGCTAAGGCAACAATGGTGTAGCGATTTCGCTACATGTAAGGTTTTCGCGGCTGCATGGAGTAAAAATTGTACGGATGCCAGAAGCGTCGCGATTTCGCGACAGGGTGAACGAAAAGCCATTGCAAGCGAAACGTCGATTTCGTGACATCTATGAAGATGACGCAAAACAAAATGTGTCGCGATTTAGAGTGAACGAAGGCCGTTGCAAGCGAAACGTCGCGATTTCGCGACATCTATGAAGATGACGTCAGCAAAACCAAAATGTGTCGCGATTTCGTGACAGGGTGAACGAAAAGCCGTTGCAAGCCGGAAACGTCACGATTTCGTGACATCTTTGAAGATGACGTCAGCAAGTCTAAAAATGTCGCGATATCGCGACAAGTTGCCGAAAAAGCCGTTGCAAGCCGAAAGCGTCGCGATTTCGCGACACCTTAGCGGATGACGTCAGCAAGACAGAAAATGTCGCGATATCGCGACATGTTTCCAGAGAAGCCTCATGAAGCCAGAAACGTCGCGATTTCGCGACATCTTAGAGGATGACGTCGACAAAACCAAAAATGTCGCGATATCGCGACAAGTTGCCGAAGAAGCCTCAGGAAGCCGAAAGTGTCGCGATATCGCGACAAAGTTGAGGATGACGTCAGCAAAGCGGAAAACGTCGTGATATCACGACAGGTAATGCTTTGGCGAGAAAAAATCAAAGATACATGCATTGTGACAGGTGTCAAAAAGGCGCCAGTTATGATAAACCTAACTGGAGTCAGATCTGCAGTTCCAAGTGACAGGTGGTGAGAATGCATAGGAGAAATTCATGCTGCAGTTAACTGAAGTTAAAAGGAAAGTTACGAAGCATTGCAATTAAGAAAAGAACGGCTATTGCAGGGCTGTGTTGCAGCATGGCTGGCAAAGGTGGCAGTTACAAAGAGTTGCCACGGAACTATGCATTGAATGTAGAACGGCTATTGCAGGGCCGTGATACAGTATTCTCGATGCTTGTGCTTGACTCACAAGAAAGTAACGGGTAGAATAGAAGGATTGACACCGTTTAGAATAAAGTGCAAAAGAATTTTAAAGAGCAATTTCGTAGAGATAATAGAGCATCGAAACGCGAGAAGGGTTGTCGAGTTCAGCGAGTAGAATGTCGATATGTGCGAGAGAAAAGGCTGTCAAAACGTCAGAATGTCAGAAAGAAAGCGGCTAAAAGGCGGATCAGGTCAGAGAAGGATTTGACACGTCAATTACGAGTCGAGAATGCATGAAAAGTTGGAGGGAAAGTTAAACCGTTTGAATTTGAGCCATTCGAGGAAATCAAGCATATAAGGATCGAATCGGCACGGTTAGAAGGTTACCGTAGCTGTCTTTGTATTGAAAAAATAAAAAGGCAAAGTGTGGTAAGTGTCTTTGCATGAAGAACGACAAGAGAACTAAAACACTGTATATTGTTCTTGTAAAATAACAGAGAGGTTTTAGATTTGAAAGGAAGATATTGAGTCTCTAACAAGTCTCTTTATGCTTATGTGAGATAAAATTGCATGAGCTATAGACCAGTAAGGGTCTTGCAAAAGAGAAGGCATTTTTATGTCCATTTATCTTGCAAAATAGAAATTCAAGTTGGTGCTTGGATAAAGGGGTTGGTGCTCCTATCCATTGCAGCGAGATAAATCGGGGGTTGGTGCTCCTTCCGGTGGGTCTTTGGTAAACAATTGTAAATATTGAATCCTTGCAAAGATTGGATTTGGATTGAAGTCCAAACAATCATTCTTTGAGGAGTAGCCACATCGGTGAACCTCGTAAAATCCTGTGTTGTGTGATGCTCTTGTGTGATACTTGCATTATCTAGTTTCAAGCTTGCATTATTAGTTTTAAAAGTTGCAGATTTAAGTTTTTAAGTAGTTACACTGATTCACCCCCCCCTCTCAGTGTCATTGTGAGAATATCATAATCCTTCACTATATCCCAATTATGTCGGTAAAAATTTGCAAAGAGCCCATATAGACCTGGGGATTTATCCTTATTAAAAGAAAAAAGAGCTAAATGAACTTCTTCTAGAGTAATAGGCTCGATCAGTTTCCTATTGTCTTCATTCATTATAACTGCAAGTACATCTTGAAGGAATTTATCATTGAGAACTTTAGTCTCCTCTAATCCTAGAATATTTTGATAAAAAGACTTTACCTCTTTTCTAATTTCACTTTGATCTTCAATACAAAACCTTTCTATTGATTTAATTCTTCTAATTTTGGATGTTGACCTTTGTACTATAGCCATCCTATAAAAAACTTGGTACTTTTATCTCCTTTTAACCAAGTTTATCTTTATTTTAATCTCTATAATTTCTCTTCCTTACTCAAAATATTATGATATTCACTAAGAAACTCTCTTTCCTCTAAGCTTGGATTATTATGATCACCTTTTTGGAATTTTAAAATTTTATCTTTTAGTTCTTCTTTCTTCTCAAAAATATTTCCAAAAGTGTTATTGTTCCATTATTTTAATCTAGATTTCATAGATTTAATTTATTTTGGAAGAGCATACAACCCATCATTTCTTGAAGAATTCCATGTTTGTGCTATCGTATCAACAAATTGAGGATGGTCTTCCCACATCTGCTCATATTTAAAATATGATATTTTTTAATTCACTTACCACCATTTTAACTCTTATTTGTTAGTGATCTGAACCAATCCTTGTTAAGGTATTAATTTTAGCATAAGTTCCTTTATTAGCCAATGATATGAGAGTATGCATTTGTCTAATTATTTTATTCTTAGGTTCTGGCCTCTCCTATTGTTAGTCCATGTATAGTTGTCTTCTTCAAACTCAACCTCCCATAAATTAGTGTTTTGAATAAAAGTTAAGAAATCTCTTATACTTTGGGTTAATTTCCTAATTCCCCTAAATTTTTCATCTAGCTTGGTTATGGCATTAAAATCTCCTATGATCATGAATCATATTTCTTAGTCTTTACTTCTCATAAAGGCTTCAATCCCACTCCAAAATTCTAATCTACCTTACTGATTTGTAGGTCCATAGACATTGATAAGGATGAAATGAATATCTGTAAAGGAGCAAGTGACTAAAGAGACTATCCAATACCTAGTTTTATGAATAGTTACATAGGATATTCTAGAAGGATTCCAAAAAGTCAGAATTCCCCCTGTCACTCCTTTAAAATCCATAGCATCCCATTCACATCTTGCTCATACTACTTTCATAGTTTTTAAACTTCTTTTATCATTTTAGTTTCCTAGATACAAATAATATTAGGCTTATTACTTAAACATAGGTCCCTAATGCACCTCTGATTTGAGGAGGCATTATCATCCCTTATATTCCATGATATGATAATCATGTATCATTAGGTGCTATAGATCCCACCTACATATTACCAATATCATTTTATTATTTGATAAAGAGAAGTTCAACCAACTTAGTTTGTGTTCCTTTCTCTTAGTTTGCTCTTGCTTCCCTGGATCTTGCTTGAAAATTTGAGGGTTTTCCTCTTTTTGCCTTGTCTATATCAGGAGTAGGTCTTATTATTCTATTCCTTAAAATTATTTCATAATTTTTTTTCATCATATTTATCCTCTCTTAGCTCTACTATAGAAGCTTTTGACTTGTCTTGGTCCTTTTCTAGTATTTCCTTATTAATAGTAGAGGTTTTAAATTCTAAAACTGCATTTTCTTTACCAATTTTTTTACCTGAATGGTACTTCAAAAAAAATTTAAAATTTGATGAGACACATTCCTTAGGTTCATCGAGAATGTTCTTCCTTAAATTAGGACTGTATTGAATTTATGGTTCCTTGTTAATATGTTGAACTTGTTGTATTGTGTCCTCTAAGTTTTGATCTAATTTTTCTTCATAGGCTAAAGCCTTAAAAGAGTTGATATTTCTTCTAATATCCTTCCTTACTGGTCTCCATTGTTTATTTTCTTTCATTTTTCTAGATCTATTTTTTAGAATTTGAAAACCATCTTCATCCATAACCATTTGTAATTTTCTCTTGTAGTTTTCTACATATGATTATGTTGGGCTCCTTTTAGGGCATGATCTCTCAATATGCCCCACCTTATAACATCTTCTACATATAAAAGATATGTTTTCATAATCTATGGTTTGGGTCCACATATTATCCCGATACTTAAGAATGATTGATTCTGATAAAAAATTACTTATATTAATCATGACCAATATCCAAGCATAAATAGCCAAGAATCCATCTTTTGTAGTATCTAAAATCTCAAGGAATTTTCCTAGAGTGTTGCGTATTTCCTTGAAGATAATTATTTCCCAAAATTCAATGGGTAACCCAAACATCCTAATCCAGACTGATGCTAGGGATAGATTTACATTTTCAGGTGAAAATCCTTCATACCAATGGGTAAGGAAGAAGCCTTCTTTTCCATAAACCAAGGACCCCCTTTTAGGATTTTTTCTCTTTCTTCCCTAGAACAAAAAATGATTAGGAAGAAACCTTTGGGAAGAAAGGATAGAATCACTCCTAGATACTTCCAACTCCTATCTATATATTTTCTCAAGGTTAAAACCCTTAGGTAATACCCATTAAATTTACCAAAAATCACCCTATCTTGGAGCAACGAGGACCTCTTTGAGGTACGCTCACTAACCTCTACCACTAGAGATGATTCTAAGGATTTAACTATAAATCGATCCATGGAAAGGTGTGAATGCAAAAATGAAACACCAATGCAATATATAAAGTAACAAAAGCACTATAAATGACATAAAATTGCACAAAACAGATATTCTTTTATTGAATGGGGTAGATCTCCCAATTGTACAAATAATGTGCCCCAATGTGGGGTCTTTACAATGCCCTTGATACAGTTGTTACAATATTAGTATTTTTGAGGCCCTAATCCAATGAACGGTGGTGTCTTATTGATCATATTTGATCCCAATAGATTGTGGATGGGCTTCTGATATCCTTGATAGGGCCACCCGAGCTTCAACAACTTCTAATAATATGATTCCTACACCTGCAAACAATAGACAACATACAAATAGTTAGTAAAACCTGTGAGGGCTCCACTATGTGAGACCCTCTAAAAATATGATTACTAACCCTAGATGTTGTAGAATAATATTGAAAACAATAATACAAGAATGAAATAAATGTACACAATTTTTTACCTTATCTTCATTGATGTGTTGTTTCTGTCTTCATTGTTTTTGCAAAGGAGTGATTACACATATGTACCCCAACGATACTCGAGGGCCATAGGGTTGTAGAACCAGGATGCAAAATTCTTGTGGGTACTCAACAGATGCCCGCAAGAACTCGATAAAATAGGAAATGCACGTAGGCACTCGATAGAACAAGAAATATACACGGGCACTCGATAGATACCCGTGGGTACTCGATAAAATAGGAAACACACGTGGGCACTCATTAGATGCCCATGGGAACTTGAAAAAATTAGGAGGGCATTCGAGAATTGATGACAGTAGTGCAAAACCATATCTGGTTCGTGCAAGGTGTGTGATGATGGATGCAGAAGATGCAAACAACAAAGATGGAGGAATATCACAGTGAGTGGGCTAGGGCACGAGGAGAACTTAGGTAGTATTCAGGGGTTGAGTCATCAAAATGAATCCTCTTTATAATCTTCCCTTAGGTATGTTAGGGTTTCAACAACACAATTTGTGTGGCCAAGATTAAAACATGACGAAGGGTGGAGATTAAATCTGGGTAAATGGCATGGATTAAGGCAGATGAATGGCTAAGATTAAAACATGATGGATGGTTGGGATTAATTCATATATATACATATTATTAAATATATAAATAAAATATATAAAATATTATTATTTAAATATATATTAAACAAATATATATAAATAATGGATAAATGTAGTGGGAAGTTATGAATGGATGACAAGTGGCTAGATTTTGGTGTCTACAGATGTCCCTTTTTGTACCACGTTGCATGAAACACAATGTGGTGCAAAAATACAAGACACCTGGTTTTGGCTTGATGAAGATGCAACTTTCTCTTGTTGGAATGCAAAGATGAACTTGAAGACAAAAGAATTTTGATTGTGTAGCTTACCCCCTCAATTGGCGAATGAGTGACGAATGCATCTCACGAGCCAATTGATAGATTTGTGTAGATGATTATGTGAAATGCATGGTGTAATTATGGATGATATGAATGATGTAAATGTGATATCATTTTTGCCCCAATGGTGGAAGGGGGTTGTTGAAAAATGCAAGTGATTGAGTTTGTTTTTGCCCTAAAGAAAAAGGGGTTTTTGCCAAGTGTAGATGCCATGATCATGTAAGATGTATCCCATTGTGGAAAAATCAAAGTCAAATGTGGTTACCCCAAGTTTGGGGTGATTCCATGTTGTTGAAGAATGTGCCTTTTGACATCATTGAAATGCAAGTATGCAAATGCAAAAAGAAAAAAAAAATAGTCTTGCCCTTGGAGCCACTCATGATTGCAGCAATTCCCACATGGAATCCCTAAACGGTTGCTCAATCACTTTACCCGACCTATATCCTCGAATACTGGTGTAATTGCAAAAGGAAATGATGAAAGTTATGATTTTTTCCGTGTTTCAAGCCCCACGAACAAGGCCATCAATGATAGCTTTTGAGCAAATTGGTCTTGGCATAGTCTCACTCTACAAATGAGGTACCAAAATTGATTTTTGTTTTCAAACAATGAAATATGTGATGATGAATATGGCCAAGTGTCCTTATGGTGATTTATTCATCTTACTAAATTGCATGGATGTAAATCATTGCAATCACCAAGGAGATAGAATAAACCACTAGATACGAGGTTCACTTGAAATTGTATACGAACTTGGCAAATGTAAATGCAATTGTTGATGGATTTGATGGTGACATGAAGATGTGATGATGAGAAATGTACTGATAGATGCAATATGGAGTGATTTTGTGGAGGTAAGCTACATTTTTGAATATATGGATGCAAGTTATTGAGTCTATTTTTCCCCAACAGATGAAAGGGGTTTTTGACATGTGTATGATTGATTCTGCTTTTACCCTCACATATGAAGGGGTTTTGATAATGTAAGTATCCTTATGGTGATCTATCCATCCTATTGGATTGCATGGATAACCAATCGCTGCAACCACCAGGTTACTAGGATAAACCATTAAATACAAGGTTCACTTGAAATTGTAAATGTATTTTGTTAAATGTTGAATGTAAATGTGAATGTGATATGTTTTTGCCCCAACAGTAAAAAGGATTTTTTGGAAATTTGGATGATATGAATGATGTAAATGATTGATGTAATGAATGTAAATTGTGCAATTATTGATTCTATTTTTATGCTAACATAAAAGGGGTTTTTTGTATGATATACATGATTGGTTATGTTTTTACCCTACTAGATGAAGGGATTTTTAACAATGTAAGATGGTTGAGTCTATTTTTGCCCTAACAGATGAAGGGGTTTTTGACATTTGTATGATTGATTCTATTTTTTCCCTAACAGATGAAGGGTTTTATGATAATGTAAGTGTCCTTATGGTAATTTTTCCATCCTACCAAATTGTATGGATAACCAGTCACTGCAACTGCCAGGTGACTAGGATAAACCACTAAATATAAAATTCACTTGTAAATGTACTTGAAAAATGTTGAATGAAGGTGTAATGATGAATGAAATTGATGGTGTTAAATATAGATGTATGAATGAAGCAATGAATGATTATGTTTTTGCCCTAACATATGAAGGGGTTTTTGACATGGAAAAATGCAATGATTATGAAAAGTGCAATGATTGATTCTATTTTTGCCTCAACAAAAAAGGGATTTTGGTAATGTAAATGATTGATTCTATTTTTACCCTAATAGAGACAAGGTTTTTGATAATGTAAGTGTCCTTATGGTAATCTATCCATCCTACCAGATTGCATGGATAACTAGTCACTGCAACCGCCAGGTGACTAGGATAAATCACTAAATACAAGGTTCACTTGAAATTGTAAATGAATTTTGTTAAATGTTGAATGTAAATGTGAATGTGATCTATTTTTACCCCAACAAAAAGGGGTTTTTGGAAATTTGGATGATATGAATGATGTAAATGATTGATGTAATGAATGTGAATTGTGCAATGATTGATTCTATTTTTGCCCTAATAGAAAAGGTATTTTTTGTATGATATACATGATTGGTTCTATTTTTGCCCTAACATATGAAGGGGTTTTTAACAATGAATGAATGCGAGGCAAAGGGTACAACCTTTGACAAAAGTACATAACCTTTTGAACCTAGCAATTGATGTGTTGATGATTTGAATGCAAGGCAAAGGGCACAACCTTTGATAAAAGGACACAACCTTTTGAACCTAGCAATTGATGTGTTGATGATATGAATGCAAGGCAAAGGGTGCAACCTTTGATGAAAGGATAAAACCTTTTGAACCTAGCAATTGATGTGTTGATGATATGAATGCAAGGCAAAGGGCGCAACCTTTGACAAAAAGACATAACCTTTTGAACCTAGCAATTGACTTGTTGATGATGTGATGTAATTGTGACCAAAGGATTTTGGTTCCTTTGGAGCCTTTTGAATTTGATGTGTGTATGTGAGGTAAAGGGCACAACCTTTGACAAAAGGACGCAACCTTTTGAACCTAGCAATTGACTTGTTGATGATGTGATGTGATTGAGTGATTGAATTATTTGTTGAATTGGTGGAGAAGGTGTGATACCTTGAACACCCCCAAGTTGTATGCTTGTTTGTTTAATTGGAGGAAGGTGTGATACCTTGAACACCCCCAAGTTGTGTGCTTGTTTGCTTGATTGGGGGAAAGGTGTGATACCTTGAACACCCCCAAGTTGTGATGTTTTTTGAACTTTCTAGTGATCTTTGCATATGCAAATTATATACATATACACACATACACATGGATTTTACTTTTGTGTTATGCTTTTATGTGAATGTTTTTGTGTGGATGCATGATGCAATGATAAGTGTCATGAATGCAAATGTATATGGATGATTAATGCAAGTGATAATGTGTATGAATGCAAATATTCTAATGATCATTCATAGTTTAGATTTTTTCTTGGCCATGTATAGCATTGTTGTTTAATCAGGGGTACCAAACTAGTGGCATGTGAAATGGAAGACTCATGCAATGATATGGATGATATGGATGTTGATATGGAAAACTGACTATTTTGTAGAGACTCAAACATACTAGTGGTATCAAACAAACTCACTAAATACTACCTAATTTCTCTAAGACCAAATGTGTGTGCAATGAATTCATTTACCGAATCATGAGTATGGTAATGACTTGAGGTAATAAAGAACCAATGTGTGTGCAAGTGAGTTCATTAACTCATCTTGAGTAAATTGGGTGAAACTTGTTATGGATAAGACCAAGAAGCTAGCTTGTCCTTATGTGCGATCAGAGGTCTCTTTAAAAGAGATGTGTCACCATGCGTGAGTGTACTCCACTACAAGTCAAGCATCTATAGCCCCAATGGATACTTACTCCATAGTCCAAGATTTTGATCTCTAAGTTTTGGGAATGACTACATAACCATATGACTTGAGGATCAGTGGTGTGTGATGTAAAATATTTAGATTTCTTAGGGGTTTTACCCTCCTCTTTCTTTTATTTTGAAATTTGTGATAGTGATGAAAACCACTATTTTTGTGGACTATGTTGCATGATGGGACAAGAAAGGAATACCCTTTTCACTTCGAGGTTCAACCCATTTATGGTATTATCCCTCTTTGACACAAGATGTTTTTAATATGTGTGATTGTGTTTGGTTCAAGAATGTTTTGGAGTCAATTCCCAGAACTCAATATTTTCTTAGTGAAAATGTGTCTTGGTCCTAAAGAAAACTCGACATGTATTTGGAGGTTGCTTAAAACACTAGGAGTGTCTAAGTGACCAAAAACACCTAGGGATTATGGACATGTGGTTTTGCTAATGATAATTTGGACTTTATGGAATGATGCAATGAAATGGATGATGTCTTGAAGGTGCCCCTGATTAAGGCAACATGACTTTATTGGACCAATTAATATCTAAACTGAATAAATGACCCCTAATATGAAATGTGAAATGTGTGAATGTGGTTGTGAATGCAATGTATGAAATGCAATTTGTGAAATGAGAGTTGTAAAATGAAATGTATGCAATGCAATGTGTGAAATACAATGTGTGCAAATGAAATGTATGAAATCCAAATGTGTGAAATGAAATGTGTGCAAATGAAATGTATGCAATCCAAATGTGTGAAATACAATTTTATTTTTGTGTATTAGCCATGTATATATACATATATAAATCATAGTAAGCATGGAACGCTTTCAAGTGTATGATGTTTAGTGGCTCGAGTTCTTTTACTCCCCCTAGCCTAGTAAGCTGATGTGCTCCTTGAATCTTGTGAACTCAGATAGTAGCAAGCAACATGTATAGATGCAAATGAATTTGAGTTGACATGTGACCAAAGGTGTTAAGTGCCTTTGGAGCCTTTTGAAATTGAAATGTGACCAAAGGGATTAGGTACCTTTGGAGATTTTTGGAATTGAGATGTGACCAAAGGGATTAGGTACCTTTGGAGATTTTTGAAATTGAGATGTGACCAAAGGTGTTAGGTGCCTTTGGAGCCTTTTGAAATTGAGATGTGACCAAAGGGATTAGGTGCCTTTGGAGCCTTTTTTTGTATGGGGAAGGTGCAATACCTTAAGCATCCCCAATTTGCTTGATGATTGATGGTGTGAGTGATTGGGAGGATGTGATATCCTGAGAATCCCTAGTATTCTTGATGATTGATGATGTGAGTGACTGGGAGGATGCGATATCCTGAGAATCCCTAGTATTCTTGATGATTGAGTTGGTACCAATGTCCTGATCAGATGGGTTGGATGGATCATTTATGGGAAATACTTTCATATCAATAATATCTTGGATAATTTTTTTAAATACATGGCAATTATTGATGTCATGGCCCGCTTGTTGATGATAAGGGCAATACAAGTGCTTCTTATAACCTTTTCCATGTGGTTTGTTAGGATCTCTTGGTTTGATTTCTAGAAGTGAAATCTCTTGTGCTTCATAAAGCCTTTGAAAAATGGTTGAATAAGATTTTGAAAGCACCGTGTAGTCTCGATGGGGCTTTGTAGGATGCTTGATGCATTTGTCCAATTGTGTTGGATGTTGAATTTGTGGTACAGGTATCATAACCTGAGATGTGGATTGTGGAACTAGATTTTGCAATTGTTGTGATTGTTGACATGAATGATGATGATATTGATGATGACTCAACTGTAACTCAATGTTAGTGAGTCGAGTTAAAATTTATTGCAAAATTAAAGTGTGTTGACAATATGATTGTAAGCCTTGGTTTTCTTGTTGAGTGTATTGAGATATGGTGAATGGATGAGATTGAGTGTGTTGTTTGTGGTGTGATGAATTGGAGGGCATGGATTGAAATTGATGATGATGAGGTTGCGAATGAAATGATTGCAAATGAAGAAAAGGAGATGATGTATGAGGGCTATGGATGGATTGACCCATGGGGATGGAATGGGTTTGGGTTGATGGAGGTGTGAGAATGGAAACCATAAAAGATTGTGGCACCCATAATGGACTTTGGGTGACAAATGTGGGTTGGGTGGAAACAGGTTGAGGCTTAGGATTGACCACATGAACTTATTTTGAGCATTTTGTTGCTTCTTAAGCAATTTGTTAAGGTGTTCCCATGCTTCATGTATTTCCATATCTAAGGTAGATGGTGTGAATATGGATGGAATGGATTATGTAGGTGGAGGATAATTTGCAATAGGAATTACAACTGAATGGAAAATATTGGATGAGATGGAGGCTGGAATTTGCAAAGTAGTATTGACATGTGCTTCATAAAAAGGATTGCCATAGGTGGTAGTGTATAATGATGGGATTGAAGTGCTATGAGAACTTGACTATTGTGGATTAGATGTGAATATGGCTCTATGTAGAACATCAACATTTGATGTTTGCACAACATGTGATGGACCCATAGACAAATTTGAATAACTTACCTGTATCACACTAGTGGGGTTGACCACATAAGTGGTGGGAAATGATGATGAATAATCCATGGATGAAATATCTTGATGGATGGAAATTTGATTCAATACATTAGTTTGATTTCTAGTGAACACCATAAGCTAAATAAATCAAATATGCAATGTGCAGTAAAGAAAATGCAGAAGGAAACTTCTCAAAATAAAAAAATCAATTCTATGTTTTGCAATAGTGCTTCTTACCTCTTTTCTTTTTTTTATCTCGTTTTAATGTTTTTTTTGTGTGTTTGTTTTGATTTGCTAATCTAAATTATGATGGGTGAACTCTATGGCTTGGATGGGCAATGAGATTCTTCCTGGTGATGAAGTCCAAAAATTTTGCTCAAGGGTATCCTATGGCAGCTAAGGGCAAATATTGGTGGATGGAGATGAAGCCCACCATCACCAAATCTCAAGCAATGGTTGGTGATGAAATCCAACACATTATTGTTTAATGTGATACGTGTTGTGTGTGATTCCTTTTAAAATTTCAAGTTTTTTATGGTGTACATACAATGTCAGAAATAACTAATTTTCCAAGTCTAAATCAGAAGCCAACAATAGAGATATCAATTTCTTCAAAAGAAGTAGAGTACACCGCTTAAGACCGCTCTCTAAACAGAGGAGGGTTCATCTACTCTTTCGCCTTGAATCACCAAATACGGGAATACTTTTGATATCCTAATATTTTTCCTACTTAGACAAGCAAAAAGAGAGATTCCTAACCCTATAATGCAAACTATTTCATGCAATTAACAATTCATATGAAAACAAAATGCAGGATTTTAAGTGCACCACACCAGAAAACAATGAAATTTTAATTGGAAATGTGAAATTTGTGATTGAATATGGATGCAAAAATTATTCTAAATGCCTATGATGCAGATTTAATTTACTTGTTTTTAACATACATTTAATGATGTTATTTTTAGCATTATATCTAAAAAAAATGTAAAAATACACAAAACAAAGAAGTTAGGGTTTTGAGGCAGACTTACAGATAAGCCTACATTTTTTTCTTTCTCTCTATGAA
Source organism: Wollemia nobilis (assembly GCA_028583015.1). NCBI lineage: Eukaryota > Viridiplantae > Streptophyta > Pinopsida > Araucariales > Araucariaceae > Wollemia > Wollemia nobilis. The sequence goes on from JAQPPZ010001870.1 coordinate 6,242,946, forward strand.
ACACCTCTGGGTGATTCTAAAATGCATCGGGGCACCTTCTAAAATCTGGAAGGCACCCCTCAGCATTGGGGCACCTTCTAAAATCTGGAAGGCACCCCTCAAGTGTCGCAAGGTGTTTGCGTAACTTCTACAACTTATGCAATTCTTCATAAACCCTAATTTTGTGAAATTCATGCGATCCATTTTTCTAAAAACCTGCAAAACAAAAATAGAAAACCACAAGTTAGTGACAAGATAATTTAAAATTTAGAACCCTTTGTGGGTCCCACCATGATCGCCATTTTTTAATGCAAAAATGAAACACCAATGCAATATATAAAAGTAACAAAAGCTTTATAAATGATATAAAATTGCATAGAAGAAATATTCTTTCATTGAATGGGATAGATCTCCCAATTGTACAAATAATGTGTCCCAATGTGGGGTATTTACAATGCCCTTGATATAGTTGTTACAATGTTAGGGTTTTTGAGGCCCTAATCCAATGAATGGTGGTGTCTTCTTGCTCATCTTTGATCCCAACAAAGTGTGGGTGGGCTTTGGTATCCTATGCAGGGCCACTCGAGCTTCAACAACTTCCAATAATATGATTCCTGCACCTACAAACAATAGACAACATACAAATAGTTAATAATACCTATGAGGGCTCCACTATGTGAGACCCTCTAAAAATATGATTACTAACCCTAGATGTTGCAGAATAATATTGAAAATAATAATACATGAATGAAATAAATGCACACAATTGTTTACATTGTCTTTGTTGACTTGTCGTTTCTATCTTCGTTGTTGTCGCAAAGGAGCGATTACGTAGATGTACCCTAACAGCACCCGAGGATCGTTGGGTTGCAAAATTGGAATGAGAAACACCTACAAGCACTCAAAAAATGCTCATGGGTACTTGACAAAATGGAAAATGCATGCAAGCACTCGATAGAACGATAAACACACGTGGGCACTCGATAGAAGCCTGCGAGCACTCAATAGAACGAAAAATGCACATAAGCACTCGACAGATACCCGTAGGCACTTGATAGAATGGAAAACACACGTGGGCACTCGATAGATGTCCATGGGCACTCGACAGACTTAGGAGGGCATTCAGGAATTGATGAGAGTAGCGCAAAACCAGATTTGGTTCGTGCATGAGGTGTGCGGCGATGGATGCAAAAGATGCGAACAACGACGATGGAGGAATATGGTAGTGAGTGGGCTAGGGCACGAGGAGAACTTAGGGAGTATTCAAGGGTTGAGTCATCAAAATGACTCCTCTTTATAATCTTCCCTTAGGTATGTTAGGGTTTTGATGACACAATTTGTGTGGCCAAGATTAAAACATGACGAAGGGTGGAGATTAAATCTAGGTAAATGACATGGATTAAGGTGGATGAATGACTAAGATTAAAACATAACGGATGGATGAGATTAATTCATATATATTATTTATTTATTTATTTATTAAATATATATAAATAAAATATATAAAATATTTTTATTTAAATATATATTAAACAAATATATATAAACAATGGATAAATGTGGCGGGAAGTTATGAATGGATGACAAGTGGCTAGATTTTGGTGTCTACAAAAGAAAACTAAAACTCAAAATCTATTGAAATTTATTAGAATGTCCTATAACAAATATAATATTTGATAAAATATTTATAGTAATTTGCATGCAAAATTTCTAAGATAAATAAGGGAAAAAAACTTAGCTGAAAAATTATGTCTAGATAGAATGTCTTGCCTCACTGAAGTCTTAGCCCTTTATTGCTCTTCCCATCATTTGAACCCTAGCTGACAAATATTTGCAATTTCATTTTTCACAACTTGAAGAATCGTCACTACCCTTGTTTCGGATGGTTGACTTCACAAGGTTGTAATATTATTTTGTTTTGTTAATTAATTAGTTTTTTACTATTTTTTTATGTGATACTGCATAGAGATGTATGCATTGTTATTTAAATTTGTATATATTGTTTTTCTCCTATAAAGAATAAAATTGTATATGTTGAAACTTTTATTACATCTTGGAAAACATAAAAAATTATTTTACCTTCTTACATTTATCATAGTGAACCTAATGGTGGAGACATTGAAACTCTAAATAAAGGTCCAAGGTTCGAATCTTTCGTAAATAAGGTTGTACACCATACTTTAGTAACTGGAGTATGGTTAGATAACCATATATTAGGTAAACAACATCCTCTACTAGGGTCATTTTATATGTCCTATAGCCATTACTTTACCTTTTACCTTCATATTTTATCCATGATTTCTTTAAATGACTTTCAATGATCTATTCAACTATATTATTTGTAACATGTTTTTATAAATATAAACTATACATCATTTAATGAAACCAAAATTTATTATTTTATAAAGCAAAACCATCAAAATTTAAAACAATATTTTAAAAAAAAATTAATCTTAAATTTTTAATAAAAAAATATCTATAAAATACTTTAAGTCTCAAAATTAATAATAATAACTAACTATAAGAAATAATTTTTTTATTTTTAAATTATTAATAAAAAATTTAGAACTAACAAACTTATAAAACCACTAAAAACTCAAAATCAATAATAACAACACCTATCTTTCACCAAGATTAGACCATCTCTAGACCACCTTAAATAAATACACAATCACATGAATGTAAGCACATTTCAAATTCCTAGGTCAAAATACATAATAAAAATAGTAATATGTAAATTAAAACATACGGACCATATGAATGTAAACAAATGTCAACATGCCATGCAATAATACATAATAAGATGAGTTACATTTAGATTAAACCAAATATAAACAAACCATCAAACATTAAAAAAAAAAATTATATTTAATAAAAATAAATAAAATAAAAACCTACTTAAATATAGGAAAAACTTGCTTTCCATGCTTAAAGATAAAAAAACTATAACTTTATTTATAAACACTTCAAAATAATAATAAAAGTTTAAAATTTTAAAAAACTATATATTTTAAAATGCAGAGAGTTATCAATCTCCAGTTTAAAATTTTAAAAAACTATATATTTTAAAATGCGGAGAGTTATCAATCTCCTGTTTATTTCATTTCTTGGAGGTGTGATCTTCAAGTTAGTCGACTGTTTTAGTTTTCTAAAATAAAATATTTTTAATAATGTCAACTTTTTTTAATTAAAAAAAAATTGTTTACGGGTAACCTCTTTGCCTCACCTGTCTGTCATTGTAAGAAGGCCTCTCGGGTAATTATATAAAAAAATCATTATATAATTCGATGGTCCCCTCAACCTTGTCCGAGGCAATTAAACATGTCAGCCTCGATGGGCCAGCCAGTACGTTATCAAGTAACATCGGACTGTACTGCAGCCGACAGATTAATGTTTGATAATACGGTTTGTGGTGTAACAGATTAATGTTCGACACACACTCCACTCCCTAGTGCGATCCAGCATGCCAGAAGTTTCACAACTTTATAGAGATTCTTCTTGTCCGAACCATAAAACCTGGAATAGGTACGCCTTAATCAAAAGTAAAAAAAAAAAAGGTGGTTGATGAGCGTGATAACCGACAACATCGAATGAGAAATTTTCAGCCACTCCTTATGCCTGAAACCTGACAGCCTAACTTTTTGCAATGATACCTCACAAACATGTCCACTTCCGCTTGCAGTGACTGCTTAAATTTTGTGAATATCTCCAAATATACCTTGTATTCGAATCGGACATTTCTCAACTCAGGCATGATTACTGAATAAGAATTTAGCCCACTGGCCTCCAACTTGCAGGCATGTACAACACAAAACGTCAAAAAGCTTTTAGAGCTCAAAAAAAACAAAACGTTCAGTGGAACGTTTCAGAACATGAGTGAAGGTTTGATATTCAGTGGTACTTTTGCTGTTGAATGCGGGGACACGTCAAAATCACAACTGTAAAAAACAAAAACAATGGAGTACGGAGAGTGCGAGGGAGAAAGTAAAACCAGACGTAACTCTTGATGATCAGACGTGAACCTTCACAACAAATCTGGATAGCTACATCTTCTACTATCATAACTAGTAAGTTTTAAAATTTTAATAAAATATAGATTATCCAGGTACTATGGGCAAAGAGATGTCATTGTGTTCTCAGAGTACCGATTAGTTTTTAGCACTTGGATTAGATCATGCAACAAAAAAAATTCATAAAATATCTTTTTCTTTAATAAAAATAAAAGAAAACCAATAGATATCTTCAAAACGTGAATGGAGTGTAATGGTATAAATAAATATATTCTTAGGAATATATATATATATATATATATATATATATATATATATATAACATGGATTTGATTTTTATATTTGTATATTAAAAACAGTGTTATAATAGTTTGAATTAAAAATTGTTAAAATAAAAATATTAATCATTGCAATGATGTCTTACTTAATTAAGTTTTAGATAAATCTATGGTTTTTCATACTTGTTGGTCTCATTTAATAACTTTTAAGAATTATTGTATAATTTACATTATTAAATATCATTTTATAAATACAAACTTAACCTATTGAGCCATAATGTCATTAGTAAGCAAATATCAACTTTTAAGAATAAAAATATTAATCATTGTAGTGATGTTTTACCTTAACTAAGTTTTAGATAAATCTATGGTTTTTCATAATTATTGGTTTCATATAGCAACTTTTAAGAATAAAAATATTAATCATTGTAGTGATGTCTTACCTTAACTAAGTTTTAGATAAATCTATGGTTTTCCATAATTGTTGGTTTCATATAGCAACTTTTAAGAATTATTGTATAATTTACATTATTAAATATCATTTTAAAAACACAAAGTTGCATATAAATTCCTCTAATCTATTGAGCCCTAATGTTATGAGTAAGTAAATATCAACTTTAGTATTGAATATACACTAAAGAAATTACATAAGTATTAATAATGACCTATAATATTAAACACAAATGCTAAAAATAAATTTCAATCTGAAATCTCTATCTCTAGAGTAGATAAAATACCTCATTAGATTGGTGCATTATCTATATTATCATAATACATAAACAAAACATAGTCCATCTTGTGAGTGCCCTTTAACATAATTAAAAAACTTATACATCTCTTTATTCTATTTTAACAACCATAGAAGCAAAATAATCAACATAATTAAATGTGTATCTTAATACCATAATTACTAAAAACTTATACATCCTTAAATTATACCTTAACAACAATAGAAACAAAATAATAACTGTAACTAAACTTGTATCTTGATACCATTGTGACTAATTTTACAAACAACCATACAAGGGCTAAATTGTTTCCATGACTTCCATTATGCACATATCCTAGCTTATCTTAAATAGAATGAAGAATTACTCATTCATCCTAAGTGGTGTAAAATTTGAAGGTAGTCATTTATGCCATCATTGTTACAACTTCCATGATCACACTCTTTAATCTCCTTCCTAATAATTTAAGGATTATATTTCTTATAATCCAATCTATAGATTTCCAACCACCAAACCCAAGATACATCCCCACAAATAATTCATAACCAAAGGGTATATGCCTATGCTTAAGTCCTTTAAACACCTCCCAATATCATTGACGACAATATTGAAATAAGTTACATGCCTTTAATATATCTCAGTCCCTATAAAACTCATAACCAATTTAATGGTGATTGTTCATCCATTGCTACTTCGTACACCTTTTTAAACATGCTGGTAGAGGGACAAATCCCATTTTCTACAACCTTTTAAATTTGTAGAGAAAGATAATTTTGTTTGATGTTGATCGAAGAATTTTCTTTTCTGTTTGTGGACACCCAATTTTGAGCATCATCAAATCCTTAAAACTTATCAACATCTACTTCATCTAGCCAATGAGGCATCTTGATGAAATCCAACATCTAAAGATAAAAATTAGGGATATTTAATGATCCAAATCAAAAGCACTACATCCAAAGTGATAGTGTTGGTGATGTTGCTAACTATCTAGTAGTGCCTTTGACAAATTATCAAATTCCATCTTTTACACCTAGTCAGTCCAACAAGGATTATTTTAGCATTAGCATTCGTACCCTTAGTGCTACCAATGCTCATGATGTCAATGCTATTGTCTATCAGAATACAAAAAAAGGTAGACAACTGACAAATGCCAACTACCTACCAAATTTGAATCTCACTTTCTCGATCATGTTTGCCATATCATAGTGTCTTGATTAGAAATCAAATCTCCAAAATATTCCTTTTTGTATTCTATCTAATCCAATATTCTCTCTTTCATGTCAATTTTCACTCAACCTTATTTCAAATAGTCTAATCCTCTCCATGCAATCTTTCGATCTCTATAATCTATTAATCTTGGTAGATCTTCTTAAGGATCCTCCAAGGGGCCATGGATTTCTATAAAGCCACTCCTTTTGGAGCCCAATCTATGACATTTTAACACTAAGAATCTTTTTCAAATAGGAATCACCCTTTTGAAGTAATGAAGCTCTACCAATTTTGAATCCACTTGCAAAGCAACTAAGCTCTGCCCAAAAATGTATTTATTATTTTGTATAACAAGGTGCCACCCCTTTGGATTTCCACATCTGCATGTGCATATCTTCAAAAAATTTCTAGGGACTTGATTGGGGGAGCTTACATAAAGGCTATCAATGTCTATGCAAAATATGGAAATCATAAGTTGCAATATCATGGAATCAAGACAAGGCTCTCCACCCAAGTTGTTGGCTTGTGTTTCTTACCCTCCTTTACTTTTGTACTTAGTCATAAGACTTTATCTTCTAATTTTTCATAATGTTGTCTTAAAATAATTAAGTGCTTAGATTTTGCATTTAAAATCACATCATTCATAATCTAAATCATCTTTAAGATATTTTTGCTAAATCTATGCACCTAATTGATCAAGATCTTGCACCTTTCATTAGATCATTATAAACTTCCAAGTCTTGAAACCTATTCTAATATATATGTAGGTGGAAGCATCGTAGAACTATAGTCCCAGGAGCACTACTGTGCTCTAGTTCTACTATAGCAAAGACTGTAAACCTTACAATCAGTCATTATATTCATAGATAACAAAAGCGTTACCCTTAGTCAAAAGCGTTATTGATGCTATTATTGTGTTGTGATGCTTCTACCTATTGTGCAACAATTAATATTTTTAGCTTTTAATTTTTAGCATTTTGTAAATAGGTGTCATTTTCCATTCAAAGGAGTAATAACTCTTCATTGACTCAGGTAGATCCCTCTACATTAACATCTTTTTCATCTATTTATTTTGCAAGTTTTTTGTGGAAGATAAACTTACAAACAAAAGTATCATCTATAAGAAGTGTTGGTAGTGCTTCCTAGCTTAAGCAAAAATAGGTTAGAATATTTTTTTGTATATTTTATTAGTTTTATACTTAGTTGTCAATATCTATTGCCTATTTGGTTGTCTACGTGTTCTATATTTTGTTTTTTTATCTATTAATGAAAAGTAAAAAAATAAACATATCATTTAGGGGAACAAACAATTGGTATTAATAATTTTCTAATCTAATTCATAGAGTTATCATTGCATTATTATTTAAGACTAAATTGCATATAGGTGTTAGAATTTTTTTGTCTACACTCTTAATCTGAGCGTCCCTCAAAATATCTATCTCAATTTCTAATCCCAATATATCATATTTTTCTTATTCTAATCCTACAAGTATTGGGCTAGGATTGAGGTAAAATTCGGACTTGGCCTTCTCCCATCCTCAATATATCAACCAATTCAATTCTCTAATCTTAGGCATGTTAGAAATAGATTATATGATGTCTTCTTCAACATCATATTTCTAAGTATCCAAACCTCCATGTTATTTTAATTATCAATAAATCCCTTCTATCCCTCAACATATGCCTTTTATCCCATCATGATTGTCCAATCCATATCTCTCAAAATTCAAGCTCTAATTGCCCAATTGGAGTACTTGAAGCAATAAATGTCTATGATCTAAGGCCATATTCTAATCACAAGTACTCTTGTGATGACTTGTGCAACCAACACTTAGATACTTTTATAGCTAGTCACCCCTTTCCTCTCAACTTTTAAACCCCCACATTTCCAATTTTCAAGGAGAAAAAATATCCCATAAATGACCTTAGGTTGTTTAGGACTTCCTATATTGACATTTCATATGGTGAAATGTTACTCTTGAAGAGGTTCCCTAAGAAACTTAGTGGTTCTATGTATGAAAAATACTACCAAATACCAAGGCACCTCCTTAAAAAATTTAAGGACCTTATATAAGTGTTCATCAAGAAATTATCAATATACATTGAGAAAAAGATCAATATTAGTGACCTGTACCAACTCAAGAAACCTAAAGATAAATATATTACCTATTTCTTAGCAAGGTGGAAATCCCTAGTTAAGAGACTACATTATGTCCCACTATAACAACCCAAAAATAAAACTAACCAACTCGAGAGAAGGAAATTTTTTTATATACTCATTATGGATCTACATCTTCCCACCTTACATAAGTCATTCTATGAAGGTGTCTATTGATGAAATACCTTATGATTAAGTTGTTTATCTCATATTTATGGTGAACCAACTTATCCATTTTTATCTGTCAAAAGGGTATGCCCATCCCTACACCATACATAAGTTCATCTATGTAGGTGTACTAAGCATAGTGGCATAAGTTTCTATGCTTCCTTTACCATACATAAGTCTATCTATGTAGGTAAAGTTTTACTTGTTTGTCTCATCTATACGATGAGCCAACCCAAGCATCTATCACTTTGTGTGTAGTCCATTCATTAACACTACAACCTAATTGTTGCCTTCTCACAACTACCTAAGTTTAGGTCATTAAAGAGAAGTTGTGAAACAAGGTTACCCAAAGTTTCCTTCAAAAAGGAACCCCACAATCCCTTATATTAACTTTCTATGTAACTCTCTCTAATATTTTAATAAATAAAGTCCTTCTTGCTAACTAGGAAAAGATTCCAAGCATCACCAACACGTATAAAGACTTCACATCTTTGTAGCATACTTCTAAACCATAAGTATAAAAATTTGATAGATGTTATTTTCCAATCATCTAAAATTCATTACCATTCATAAAGATCACCCAATCACTCTTTATGAAGCACTAGAATCACATAAATTTAAAATGTAATGTAAATGATAACAACGTTATCAAGGACTTCATTAATCATAATCATACAATATTAATACAAAAGCAACTAAATTATCTTCCAAAAGATATATTTAGACTTTCCTTGTATCCAACATAAATTTGTAACATTATACCATATTCTATTACATATAATGAGAGAGACTTAAATTAACATAAGAACCAAAACATACATATTTTTCTTTTCTTTCAAGGACACAATTCAATATGGGATATAATAAACTCTCATAACAAGTTAACTAATTGCATCCTTTTCATAGAGGTAGAAAATGAGAAATTACTCTTAAAAGAATGATGTGTTCCTCTCTCCAAATATGTCCTCCTTAATATTTATGCAATATTGGATATGTGTAAGGGATCAGGACAACTCTTTCTACCCACATGTATGCATTTATGTATGATTCATTTCAAACTGCCAAAAATGCAATCTAAAACATAAAGAAGCCCATACTTCTTTCAATATATTTTCCCACTAGTTTGAAATGTAAGGAAAACCTCTTTCCAAAATAGTCTATCATTTTGCATTCAAATCTCATCATTTGAAAGTATAAACTTATCAATCTAAATCATTCATAGAAAAACATAAGCTTAATTCCATTTCTATAAATCAAAGCATCTAGTCCCATATGAGAAGTCCCATTACTTCTCAATATTTTAAGGTCATTTATATTCTAAACAATTCCAATTAATTTTGTAATGATTTCATTAAATATTTCCTAAAATAATAAATTATATCTCCATAATATAATAATTATTAAATTATTCTATTATTTTTCCACCATATAATAATTTTAAATTTACTAGAGCTTTCAAAGAATAAACTTTGATAGGTTGTGCAAACTGGTTGCTGACAGAAAACCTGCCTAATGGCACCCCAAAGGGATACCAGATAAGATAATACCTTCGACTATATCCTGCTCATATAATATTAATTTATTTATTCCAGTTAATTCAATCCAAAATTATATATTTTCCCAATTAATAAATTCAATCCAAAATTATATAATTCCACTAATACTATCCACTATGTTCCTTTATAAAATATGTTCTTCTCTTGTATAAAGAAAACTAAGCTTTAATATTTAAGCTCTATTTCATTACCAAAATATAACAAACTTGCCTTTCAAATAATAAAAAAAATCTATAATCCTTTCTTATCCTCAAAAAGCCTTTCTTTCAATTAACCAAAATACCCATAATCCATTGTTATGACTATAATCTAAAAAGGCTTATTTAAGCATAATCCAAAAAGGTTGGTTTAAACATAATCAAACACAAATGAATCAAGGGACCACATCTGAATAGGACAAACAGTCAACAATCAAGCTATCTCAGACTGGTCAACAGATAAAGAACATCTCAAGGAGGTTCCACCAATTGACGATCCCCATCAACACCACCATGTGGCCCCACCAACTAGTGGCCCTATGTTAAAACCACCCAACACCTCCAAATGATACCAAAGAGCAGCCCATGTGGAGCTACCTTGACCATCAAATGATGGTCGAGTAAGAAGGGATGCATTTCCCTTCTTAAGACTCAAAGGTGCCTACCACATATTAGATGTGGTATAAATTTCTGGCCAAGTTAAAAACTTTTTAAACCACCTTCAAGAAAGTAAGGCAACTAACCAGACAAAGCTACATGGTAAGAAGGTAGCAAGACAATCAATAATCAACAACTGCCATGTGTCCACAAATAACAACGCCACCAACTAATGCTTAGGTAACCCAAGAAACCCAACTCGGTGGCACCCTTGACCACTGAGCGGTGGTCAAAATACTAAGGGGGCACTCACCTCTTTAAGGTATGAGACCTTTCCCACATCCCACTAATGGGATAATATAGCGTGAAGGTCTGTATTGGCCTTTTTTTGTCCATGTATATCTCGAGCGTGAAGATGTCACACATCAACGATGCTCCCATTGGCAATAAAATAAAAAAGGATAAAACATAAAAATAAAGCCTAGAATACATTAAATAAGTTTGCATTTAGATGTTTGGATCTGCGCAATCGGATACAGTCTAGAAGTGAATACGTAGGAAATAAACGAAGATACATTGTCAATAATTTTGTGGCCTTACAAGGGTTGGAGATTAAAATAAAAGAACAAAGCTAAAAAAATACCACAGGCCCTCCTCATCACTTGGTAACATGCAACAAAGTACGATTGTGAGAGTAAGGTAAAGCTACCATGGTCGAGGGCAAGTAAGACTCAAGACATTAATGGCATAACTTTTCTTTTGAAAGAAAAACTTCTTATCAGGGGATATGAACAACAAATGAAAGAAATAAAAGGACATCACTTAACACAAAAACATTTATAGTGTTTCTATAGGCCAAAGGATAAGTCTTCCCTCAACATTAACAACATTAAAGCATTCATGAAGGAGAAAAACCAAGGAAATCATTCATGCAAATATTATTATAAAAAAGATCAACACATAGCATAAGAGAATTTGATAGCTCCAAATTTAACTAGCCTCCTTGATCCTAGCCTTCAATCCAACTTCTCACCACCAAAAGCCTCCCAATTCCTTTCAATTCCCAATCCTACTTTAATTTTTTGTCCTTTCTCCTCCCCTCGTCTTCGCATGCCTCCCCATTCCAAATAAAATTCATGCACTCTTATCTAAAACTAAAAGCCTGACTTCCAAAATAAATAAATGCCCATCTACGTAAGACGACAAAGGACATATATTTTTTTCTAAAATATCTCATTTTAATATATTCCTTTTTTTTGTTTTACTAGAAAATACAATAACGGTATTAATATAACAAAATGCATTAGTAATTCATGACATTAATCACTTTAATTAAAACTAACACAAGCATAGAATTGTTGGTCAAATATCTGCCTAATCAACAAAACTGAGTTTGTGCACCCTAGATACGACCAACATTGAAAGGCCGGAGGAAAGGAATGTCCTCCGTGCCAATCTCCAGAGAGGGCTGGCTCCCAAACTAAATCCTACACTGGTTGAAGACTAGAGATGCAGGAAAGAAATTAGAAAATGCGGAAAGAAATGGGAAATATGGCCACAGGCCGAAAGCGTAGGATTTGGGGTAGACTAACAATAGGAAATTCACCCAAGCATGAAATAGCATGTAATAGAAGAAAAGCAGCAGAATTTACTTGTAAACTTGCAAGAACAACCTTCAGAACAACACTCCAACACTCACTCTCTCACCAACAATATTTAAATCCAGATGCAGAATTTAAATTTAACAACAAATAAAGAGCATAAGCATAAAATAGAAGTGTATAAAGTAGAAGGAAATCACACAATATCACTTGCAAATTTAGAAGCCTGGTGTCTTCTATTGATGCAGAGAACTTGGAGAGTTTTCTCGCAAAGTGTCTAACCTCCTTTACAATGGAAATTTGATTAGTATTTATAGAGGATTTCACCTCTTTCATTAAATGTACATGAGAACAAAATGATCGCAGATCAGGAACAAGAGTGAGGAAATTCCTCCTTGGAATCATTAAAAATCCATCCTTTTGAAACAACGATCCACCTTTCAGGAGAACATTCCCAAGAAATCAACATTTTGGGCGTCGGTGCACAGAAAATTAAGAGACATTCAATGCTTTGAAAATGCACTCTTCACCTTGGAAATCATGAAAATCCTCCTATTCTTATACTGCTTCCTCCTTTTCTCAGGATCTACGATTTGAGTTACTCGCTGCCACCATCATTTAATGCTTGCAAAAACCTGCTCTGGGCGCCTTTGAAATCTTGACTATATTCCTCATGGACTGTGGTGAAATTTCAAAATTGGATGGCTCTATTTTCATAATTGCTTTGCCCTTTCTATTCAAAAACTGAGTTCACCCTCTCAACAAAAAATACTTTCACCCGACCTTCTATCGCTAGATGCGCTCGCACGATCCTCCTTTGAGAATGCGTTCGCCCATGGGAGGGGTGAACAGGATGTTCACCCCTCAACCAGGGTGAACGCGATAACATTTTGTCTTGGGGTACGTTCACCCACGAGAGGGGTGAACATGATCACGTTTCAATGTTGGGGTGCATTCACCCATGGGAGGGGTGAACGGTATGTTCACCCTAGATCCAGGGTGAACGCGACTTTGATTTATCACACCCCTTTTAAGTTTCCAAGCTTCACTCCTATCACCCTTTATCATTTTGTTCACCCCAAGGTGGGGCAAACGGGGCATTCACCCCATACTTGGGGTGAACGCACTTCCATATTCTATATTTTTTGGCACTTTCAAAATTTTTAATTCCTTAAGTTTTTCACCTTGATCTTTCTTCTTTTTTTTTACAAGCCCAAAGACGCCTTTATTTTATAGAGTCTTACATTTGTTTAATAAACAAGTATAATATCGATGCTAAAAGAATACATATGTAAACTAAATAGTAATATTAAAAATAAATATTGTCGATTACAATAAAAAATACCCCAACAAAATACTTTGAACAAAATTCCCAATGTGGCGAGGTGCAAAACTACCAATATTTTTGGTGACTCACGGGGTATCCAGCTCGCATGGATGCAAGCGATCCTAGGCCTTTATCCATTGGGCAATTATGGGGTCTTCTTTCCAGCCACCTTAGCTGGCGCCTTTGCTGTAGAAGCCTTCCACCGTGCCTCCTCTTCAGCCTTCTCCTGTTCTTCCGCTTTGATCGCCACTTTGAGCACTTCGGCTCACTCAGCTTCTTCCACTGCTTTCTCTATCATTGCACGCTTTGCTACTACCTGCTCCTCCTATTCCTTGAGGGTCTCAAAAATTACTTCATAGGCCCTGACTACCTCCTCCCAAGCATGCGTGGTGAATAGACATGGGACACTGAGAGACTCATAAACAAAGCAAATATTTTGAACATCCATCAAGCTGAGGCGCTTCGCTCATTGAGCCAACTCATACAATGATAGCTCTAAGTGCATATATTTTTGCATCAGAGGCAACACCTGCGCTTCTATGAGAGGCTCTTCCCATGCATCAATCTCGGAGGTATCTTCCACAAACTTCTTCCAGAGCACCTCCAGTTGCTCCAGTGGCAAGGGTTCACCCCACTCATCCATAAAGTCTAAAAATCCCAACTCAGCAATAGTCTCAAAGTGAGTCATAGAAATGGCATGCTCTCATTCAATGGTGTTGAGAATTGTCCGACCTTCCCTTACCAGGTCCATTCTCTAGAAATAACTGCATAGCGTGACCTTGGCCTTTGACCAGGCATGATCCATTTCGCTTAGAGGGTGAATACGTAGGTTGGCATTAGTTAGGGCCTGAATCTTTACTGCCATCTCCATATACGGCTTGAACCGTTCCTCCATATTATCAATCAACTACTGCCCTAGCTGAATCTGTATATGTGCCTCCCACAAATAGTGCAACACCTGGACTGCTTGTGCAGCCAACTTCTCGTAGTTCTGAGCTAAGCGAAGATGGGCCTCCTTGACGCTTTTCGATGAAAAACCAGTAGCCTGTGCAACCTTCTCTGCTAACTGATTCTTCATATCCTCAAGCTGTTGTTGGAGCTTATGCATTTCTATCCTAGTGGTATCTCATTCCTTCAGGTGCACTCCAACCTATCGACACAAATATTCATTTTTAGTAGCAGTCTTCTCCTCCTGCGCTCTGCTTTTCGCCAGGGCAGTTTCGAGCTCAATAATTTTATTTTCATTTTCAAAATATTTCTCCTTAAAATGCTCATCGTGCAAGTACACTGAGCTCATATCCACCTGAATATTGCCCATATTCTCTACTGGATTTATCTTGGTAAGATCTTCTATGATAGTCTCACTGATGTAATCACTTGGCAACATTTCCCCCTATGGCTTCTGGACCAAAGGAGTGAGCTTTGTCATGTGAGCCTCCATAGCAATAGGATCAAAGGTGACTTTCTTAATCGGTTGAGCTGGAGCCAAGGCCTCCTTGCACCTCATGCTCTTCAACCACTACGAAGAGCTCAAGTGTGCTCGATTAATCTTCTCCACATCGGGCTACTTGTAGGCCACCTGCACATCAGGCACTATCTGCAACTCCAAAAATGGGGTGAATGGAACTAGCGCATCTGAGCGACTAGGCTCAATAGAAGTGGATGATACGGTTAGAAGGGGTGGAACGAAAATGGTGGATTGGATGGAGGAACCAAGTTTGGTCATAGTTACGCTTACCCTAGGAGGAGCTTGCGTACTTACAACCTCAATGGTGGTGGTGGTGGCAATAGAAGGGGAAGGGCATGAAAAGGGATTTGGTGTTGATGCATATGAACTAAAATAAATGGAGGATGAAGGAATGGGAATAGAAGAAGGAGCAATAGTGACTTTGGGAATGGAAGAAGATGAAAGTGAAATAGATGTGGAAGGCATACCGAATGGTGGGGAAATGGAGACAGAGGATGGAGGAAGTGAATCAAAAGTCACTACATGCTCCTAGAGAAGAAGAAGAGGGAAGAGAAGATGTACCTTCGGGCATGGGCATCGTGTGATGTGGTGATGGGGGTGGTTGTGAAATTACTTCTTCTTGCTGTGCTTCCACCCTCCCTTCAATGCTCAGATTCTCTTCGCCATCCATCACTTCTACGTGGGAACTCTCCGACTGATGATCCTCCTCTTGTTCTTGGACCATCAAAAATACTTGTGCAACCTTAGTTGGGAGCTCTTCCACTGGTGAAGGATTTACAACTACCGTTGGAACACTAGTAACTATAGGAACCACTACAACTAGAATTGTAGAAACTATGGCAACCAAAATGACAATGATAGAAGCAACAACAACATTGGTCCTTGGTCTTTTTGCCACCTTGGGAAGTGATGGCGCCTTCGGGATATTTTGCTTCTCTAGTGCAGGTGCCTCTTCCACCTTTCACTTTGTTCATTGAGATCTCCGTTTAAACACATATTGTTGTTCCTCTTCCTCTGGAATCTCCTCCTTAGCCATTGGATGTCCTTCTTCAGTTTCACCTTCGCCACTATCAGAATGTTGAAAACTCTATGGAAAAATATTGGTGAAGGTGATAGGTTGATATGAATCGACATAATCATCATAATTTTCTAAAAATTGCTCATCTAACTTTAGCCCGAAAGGAGTAGTCGGCTTCCCTCGATGAATCCGCATTATCCACCAATTCATAATTTTCTCTTCAGTCCAGTCGGGCTTACTTTATTTAACTTGGCTGAATAAACCTGATGAAGGAATCTGAGTCTTATACCTGGCTGGATTATACTCTACCTCTTGCTCATAGCAGTCATGCCAAGGTGGAAGTGTCATCATTTTCTCAATGTGCCAATTCATATCAGGCCCATCAAAGTTATTTCTATTCTTCTGAATATCTGGTCGAGGGCAACAATGAAATGACTTAGCCTTTATAATAGCCAAAAATTTACCCAAAGGGTCATACCTCCAACGTTGTGGTAGTTCTATCAAACCCAAATCTTGCAGCGCTACTATCAAGAGCCGATTCTATCCAACTTGGCTCACCTCTATACTACCAAATTTGAACGGCATGTTGCATGTTGTCTTCTTCCCATGCCCAGCTCCATATACATCATTTACATAATCTGATTGGCGCACTACTTCCATGGCAAACACATGCTCTGTAGCAAAATAGGGCAACAAAAATGGCTTACCCATGAAGCCAAAAATTCTCACAACTACACCCTAGGTAAGCAAGAAAATATCCCCCTTTTCCTGTGTGACTACTGCATCTCTTAATTCTCATGGCACCCTTTCACACGTGCCGCAAAGCAACTCTATTGTCGGGCCCAAGAACCAACTGTTAAAGCTGTAATATGACTCCCTTCTTGACAAAATAGAAGTCCACTTATAAACCGAAAAGGTTCATTTTTCTCATTCACCTACATTACTGCAATAAAGGGGAAGCACCGCTGAAGCTGGAAAAAGAAATACCATACTAAAAAGGATGTATGCTTGAATGACTTTGCCTCTCTAGTTTGCAACTTCTCCAATTGAGAATTCATCCTTCGAGAAATAAAATCTACCCAATTGAAGAAAATTGGATTAGTGCCCCTTCTTGGAGAATAAAATTCCACCTTGCAGATACATTGAGCTAAGGCCACCTGCCATTTATGAACTGTATCATCCGAAGGTAACCCTGCCACCCAAGCCAACATAGAATAAATATCATGGCTTTTAAAATCAATGAGCGGATTTGGTAAACTAGGCAACTGCCTCATCGACGGCTCCTTAATTAGCTGAGTCTCCATAAATTGGTGCATGGTTACTATGGAGACATATTTATCTTCCTGCTCATCAATATGCAATTTTTTATGAACCCCATAAGATGGGGGCTCTAATCCACAAGCGAAGGCCTCTCGTACCTCATTCGGGGTGATGGTAAACAAAATCTCCCTCTTGGCATTCCTTATAGCTCTAGTGAATGGGTCATAAAACTGAGCAACAAGTCGTACCAACTCGGGGTAAGGATGAACTAGCGGGCATAAATACCAGAATAACTATGAATGATAGGGCACTATCAGCCAACTTTCTGATGACACTCCCTGGCTCACTGCCAACTCAACATCTTCTCGCAACCTTTCCACACCTTTGTAGGTAATGAGGCAGCCGCCAATTTTTGCCAGTGAGTCTTCATACGGGTCCAGGTCGACGTAATCATTTTTTTGAGCCTTTTTAGATCTAGAGCCTCCTTCCTTATTTTTTGATTTCTTGGGCTCTATAGCCTCTATAACATCCTTGGGCTCCTTGCTCCATTTTCCCATTATCTCTTTTCTCTGATAAATACTCTGGACACTCTCTGAACACTTCTTTGAATACAACTACAACTTGAAATACATAGTAGTAAAAATTTTAAAAGAAATTGAACCATGGGCCTTTTACCTCATCATTTAAATAGAGCACATCCTCAACTACCACAATAAATGTTAAATTAATCTAAGCGCTCGTGGGAGATCACCTACATGGATTCGCTCACCTAGCACCATTCCCTATGTCACAATGGTACTGCTTTCGATTCACTACCGAATCATCCTAGGAAAGAGTACCCTCCTTGCCACATAAATTTCTTGTAAATCATGCCCTAGCGACTCAAGCTTGCTTGGAAAAATAAATCTACCACTTAAAAACCAATGATGGATATTCTCTCATTCCTCGAGAACATAAATATTTGGTACAATACACATTTTAAATTAAATGCTTCTGAAATACCCTTTTACTTGCATTCCTACTCTCCGATAGCTGCCACGTATCCAGGGCATAATTATTTTTGCAACGTGCTCCCAAAAAGAAATGCAGTTGTTTCCTTCTTCTTCGGTGAAAATACTTTATGGGCGCTCATTAATCTTCCCCTTTTTTGGTACCTTCAAAAATCAGGGCGACAGGTCTCTTCTTTCTTTATCTCAGGGTGACTTCAAATTGCTTGAAAATTTCATGGCGAATAGCCTCCTTAAATAAACTCATCTCCTTCACTACTTCACCCATATTTAGAAAATTAGATTTTCTAAAAACAACTACCCTCTCAAAAAGAATGACTTTTTACCTTTTTCTTTATTTAGAAAAATCATTTTTTAAAGCATTTTTTTTTATAAGCAAAATAAACTCTTATCGCTCATTTTTCAAAAACGTTCACCCAAGCCAAGGGTGAACGACCTTTCGCCTCTCCTTGGGGTGAACGCGATACCAATCATACATTCATATTTGTCGAACATAACATCCAAGTCGTTAATGAGTTCACCCCAACCAAGGTTGAATGGTCGCATCGCCCCTCCTTGGGGTGAACGCGACTTCAATTACCTCTCTTTTTATTTGTGTTCTTCTATTCCGAATGCGATGTCAACATTGCCTAATGATATTCGCCTCTTCCTTAGGGTAAACGAACCTGGGAGCGTCTGAAATTTTCTTTATTTTCTCTTTTTTTTATATATATATATAGACATAAAAATAACATCAATAATTAAAAAGAAATAACATATTAAAAAGAATATTTACATATGTACAAGTGGGTACCTCATCAGAATATCATCATTGAATATAGGCCTTCAAATGAAGACCATTCACTCGAGATAGGAAGATCACAACCCTCCATATCACGAAGATGATAGGCATTCACCGAATTTACTACAGAAATTTGAAAAGGGCCTTCCCAGATAGCATCAAACTTATGGTGTTTTCTTGGCTTAGCCTTCTTCTCATTCCATTTCAAAACTAAATCTCCTACCTAAAATTTATGCTCAGTTGTTTTCTTCCCGAACCACTTCTGCATTTCTTTTGTGTGTTGGGAAAATGCTTGATAAGATTGCTCTCTATCCTCCTCTAACTGCAACAACTGTGCCAACCTTGCACTCATAGGATCATATTCTTCATCTTCATCTTGAAATAGCTGCAATGTTTGGAGTACCGAAAGCTCAATGTGAGTGGGGAGAATAGCTTCTTTCCCATAAACCAAGGCATATGGAGAAGTTTTAATAGATTTCTTCATAGAGATGTGATCCACCCAAAGTGCCTGGTTCAACAACAAGTGCCAACTTCTTTTATTACTGCCCATCATCCTCTTTAAAATTTGTAGCAAATTTTTATTGGTAGATTCGGCCAACCCATTTCCTTGCGGATAATAATTGGATGATATCTTGAGATAAATGCCATATTTGCTAGTGAACTCTATGATTTTAGCCCCAATGAATGGAGTTCCATTATCAGTTACAATTGAATCTAGGATGCCAAAACGAGTAATGATCCCTTCCAGGAAAGAGATAACAGTTGCTTGATCAACCTTCTTGGTAGGAATGGCCTTCACCCATCTAGTGAAATAGTCAGTCACCGTTAAGATATACTTGTGTTCTACGGAAGAGTGTGGATCAATGACTTCGATGAAGTCAAGACCCCACACTGGAAAGGTGCTTCCACTTGAATTGGGCGTAGGGGCAAAGCTCCTTTTCTTATTCTACCAATGTATCGCTGACAACTATCACAATGTTGACTTACTTTATGAGCATCGGTGAATAGAGTGGGCCAGTAGTAGCCTGCTCGGATAATATTTAAAGCCATGGGCCTGCCTGCATAGTGACCACCAGATAGTCCAGAGTGAAATTCCTCCAATATTTTCTCCTTCTCGGACTCCTTCACACATCTGAGAAGAACTCCATCAATGTTCTTGTGATACAGTCCATTTGGCAATAGAACATACTTGAGTGCTTGCAACCTGAACCTTCGATGTTGTGAAGCATCAAGATGAGTTGGACATCTCCTAGAAGTAAAATAGTCAACCAACTCTTTTGTCCAATCATGGTCGCTCACAACATGATTTGCGCAGATGCTTTCGCCAATGTCCTCTTCATGCACCACATCCAATGACTCAGAGGGAGCACTTTTAGCTAACTCCTGGCATAAAGCTCACCCATGAACTAGTTTTGTTGGTCGAATCTCCACATCATATTCTTGAATTTTTGAGACCCAACCTACCCTTTTATCACCTAGTTCTCCTTGGAGTATGAAATTTTAGACATCTAGATGTATAACATAAACCATAGTCTTGCTCTGGGAAACAAAGTGTCGAAACTTCTTCAATGATTTCATTACCGCATACACTTGTTTCTCAATAAAATTATACTTCTCCTGATGTGGTGCAATAACTTGGCTCAAGAAGGCAATTGGCTTCTCTTCTCCATCCTCTTGCTTCTATGTCAATACTGTAGCATAACTCTCTTGCTCACCCACCGCATAGAGAATGAAATCTTTTGAATAGTCGAGATTAATTAAAACTGGAGCTTGTGTGATCCTTTCTTTAATTTCTTGAAAAGCTCATCTCCTGGCTTCCATCCACTTAAACTCAGTATTCTTCTTCAAAAGCTCTATCATAGGTTTCACAACCTGAGCAAAATCAGCAATAAACTTGCGGATGAAATTTATTTGATCAAAGAAATATTGCAGGTCCTTTTTGTTAGCAGGTAATGGTAACTTCAAAAGTGCTTCAGCTCTTGCAGGATCAATTGCCAATCCATCTTGCGAGATCACATGACCCAACAATTTCCCTTATTTAACAACAAATATTGACTTCTTTGGATTAATAGAGATCCTGAACTCATGACACTTCTCGAACACCTACCTCAAATGAGCAATGTGGTCTTCTCTGTGATGTGAAAACACAATCATATCATCAAGATATATTACAATAATTCTATTCAATAACTCACCAAAAGCGATGTCCATGGCCCTCTGAAAAGTAGCACCAGCATTTGAGAGTCCAAATGGCATCCATTGGTAGGCGAAGGTGCCCCACTTGGTGGTGAAGGCTATTTTATGTTGATCCTCATCCTTCACCCATATCTGATTATATCCAGAGAAACCATCTAGCAATGAGAATCTCTGTGCACCGACTACCACATGAAGGATTTGATCAATCTATGAGAGAGGGTAATGATCTTTCAATGATGCTTGGTTCAGGTTGTGAAAGTCAACGCACAACCGAATATCTCCATTCTTATTTCGCACTAGGACCAAGTTCGCCACCCATGTTGAGTGCTTGATTGGATAAATTATCTTTACCTCCAACATCTTCAACAATTCCGCCTTCATGAGTACTTCTATCTTGGGATTGATAGGGCACTGCTTTTGCCGAAAAGGTTTTACACCCTCCTGCAACTCAATGGTATGTTGGATCACATTCTTGTCATATCCCTTTAAATCTTGATAGCTCCATGCCACGATGTCAGGGTACTCATAGCACAAATTCTTAATATCTTCCAACTCCTCAAGGACACAATCAGTTCTAATTTTAATGATATTTTCAGGTTCTAGCTGTAATTCCTTATACTCCTTCACATCCACTTTAATCCTATGCTTTTCAAACCTATCATTTTGATCAAACAAACTCTCCAATAAAATCAGACCTCTGGGAATATGATTGTTCTTCAATTGGATCATTCCTTCTCTCTCTTCATCAGCAAGCACTCTATCATCTGCACTAGCAACTTCTCTAAGCAGAAAGTTGACTATTTGTTCATCATTATCAAATACTTGCCAATAAATATTCTTATCCGGAACTGAAGGTCTATAGATCACTCTGACAGTCTTGGGCTTTTTGACTACTTGCTCCGTGGGAGAATAATTCACACCAAGAGAGGCTAGAATATCTGCATGTTTGTTTTATTCTCGAGAAATTACCTAAATGTTCAAAGTGATGAAGGATTCAAATAAATCCCACACTCTATTGTGATAGGCTTTTAGGTAATGCTACTTTGATACACACTTATTAGTAGTCTGATTAACAATAAGCTCGGAGTCACCAAAAATTTGCAACTGTTTAATACCCAACTTTTTAGCCTTCTTCAATCCAAGGCACAATGCTTCATATTCAGCTGCATTATTTGTGCAACTCCAAGTCAACCTATAAGAATAATTCTTTTACAACCCCTTGGGAGAGATCAACACGACACCAGCTCCTACGCCATTCTTACATCTGGCACCATCAAAATACAGCTTCCATAACTGATCCGTGTTGGAATCCTAGGAATCAAGGACTTCTTCTTTAGTTTGCTCGGGCTTGGTTATTGTATAACAACCAATGTCTATTCTGATCATTGCATTAAAATATGTGAGGGAAAACTCATCTTCAAGGTGAAGTTCACCCAACGCTTCTTCCATCAAGTCAACCTCTTCTAGCTCTTCAGTCATCATATTAACTGCACTTGGAGCTTCTTCTTCCTCTTCCAACTTTTCAATGTGAAAAGGTGATGGCTTTTCATTATGAATGTGAATCCTCTTTCCCTTGAATGGTATCTCCAAATGCGAGTAGTCTAAGGAAATATATCCTCCCAACTTAGCCATGAACTCCCTTGAGAGGCACATGCTAAAGTATGGCTCCAGGTCAACTACTACCACTTCTTGGATGATCATGATTTGTGGCATACTGTGAAGGACAATAGGAATGTCTTTGATTACTCCCACTATCTTGATTGGAGTTCCATCCAGCTGCAACACTCCTGGGCTACTCCTTGTATATTCCATCCCCATCACTTCACATACTGCCTTTGGCATGATAGTAGTCATAGCGTCAGAATCAATCATACAATTATGTACAATCCACCCCTCCATTCTGAGTGACAAATAAAATGGGGGTGGTCTATTCTTTCCTATCACTGAAGTTGGTAGTGCTTGCACCAAGACTATTTGAGAAGGATATTTCTTTTGATCTTTAGCAGTCTTCAAAGACTCTTGCAACAAGTCAACTTGCCCTGGTAACTGTAGTGCATCATACAAGCTAACTTTTACAGGTATCTTCTTCATTTCTTCCATAATATTATAACTTGAGATGGTCAAAGCCTTCTCTTCTGTAACCCATTCATACTTGTCTCGATACTACTGAGTAGCTTCTACTCTTTGTCTCTTTATCAATGATGGGTACTTGAGTCTCTCCTTAGCCTGCTCTTTTATTTCATTTTGTGTTTGAGCAACTACTATAGGTTGCAAAGTTGATGCCTTAGTTTGTACCTTTTCTTGAGCTTGCTTAGGCAGTAAATCTTTTAACTTGATAGAATCCTGCTCCTTAGTCCTTACACTAGGCGCTTTCACTGGAGGTTGTCATTTTTCATCTTCTGGCACCTTCAAAGGTTCGAGCTCAATTGGATCTATAGTTACTAGCTTTTTCTCGGATCTCGTAAGAACCGAAACTTGCTCCAAATATGGCATCATAAAATTGTGATCAGCCTCCCTGATCATATTGACTTGTCCACCGATCAAAATTTTCGCTAGCGTTTGCACATAATTCATATGCACCATGCAGGTTTCTTCTCCATGAGGGTCATTACATGTTGAACACCAGTATGCCTTTTCTGTTGCACTAGTCTCCTCATTTTCTAGCACTATTGTGCTTTTCTCAGGGCCTCTACTGGTAGATGCTTGCTCTCGAGTAATCGATGGGGTTTGAAATCTCCTTGACCAAAATTTTGCCTCAGCTTACTTCTTCCTCACCATCGTAAGTTCATTTGATATCATCCTTAAGGCTGAGTTGTTAGATTTTACCTCTTGCAACAATGTTGTGAAAGGATCAGGATTGGACGATGAGGGGGGCGCTAGAAAAGGTAGAGGTGTTGGCGACGTGGGCAATGGTAATGGGGTCGGAGGTACTGGCAATGTTGGAAAAGGAATAGGTGATGGAAGCTGGGGTACTGATTGAGTGGGAAATTATGGAAAACTTGGAGCTGGACATTGTGGGATAGGGATCGGAGCCATATGAGGTGGGCTTGAACTCCATGAGGGAACTGGATACATGGAAGGCATGGGCTACAAAAATGCATTAGAATACAAATATTATGGGAGGTCAGGAAGAATGGGCATAGTCATTTTTAGGGAAGCCTACCTACAACAATTAGGTCAGATTCGACCTTCTGTGCTTGAGTATACAGATCTGGGAATGTAGTCACATTGGCTTGTCGCATGACCATACCGATTTTAGTGCTAAATGCCCTGAGGTAGTAGAATATAGCTTGTTCATGTGTAGGCCGTAAACCATCAGGAACTCTCTGCCAGCTTCGTGCGAACCTGACGTTGAAGTCAACTATCTCCTCCTACGGATGTCTTTGAATCATTGTAAACTGGTGCAACAAGGAATATGGGTCAACTTGTTCATGAAAATTTTTAATCAACAACTCCGCCAACTGATCCCATGAGGTAATAGTACCAGGTTGCAATGATCGGTACCAATACAACAATTTCCCTCTTAGCGACAATACCAACAACTTTACCATCACGTCTTCATCTGTAATTCCATGGATCGTAGCCAAAGAAGCTACATCTTGAATATGCTCATAGGCCATTTTACCAATACCATCATAGGTCGAAAAAGCCTTCAAAGCTGCTTGAGGCACTAGATTTTGTGCTTGTAAGTTCAAGGCCCCTGAGCTATTCCATGCTGGGAACTATCTAGGTGGTTGTGGCTATTGTGGTGGAGGATTCTGAGCCATGTGGGGTGGTGTATGGGGTGGAGCTTGAGGAACACTAGTAGCAGTGCTAACTAGGCTTGTAGGAGTAGAGAATACACCGACTAGTCATGATGATGTGATAGATGATATATGGGATATATGAGGTAATGAAGATGTACGACGTAAGGTGGCTAATTGAGGATGTTCCCCTAGCCTTTGAATATCAAGTTCGTAGAACTCAATTCGATGATATAGATTTTTGGCCTTCGATCTTGTATTCATGAGACACAACTTTCGTTGTACTCACATTTGGAGATTTTTAGGTGTAATCGAGTCACCAGATGTTCTAATTCTACAACCACAAAGGTGAACATCAAACCTTAATACTATCAAAAGTGGAACTTTTGAGGTCCCACCGAGCATGCCAAAAACTATTGGTCAAATATCTGCCTAATCAACAAAACTACATTTGTGCACCCTAGATACGACCAACATTGAAAGACCGAAGGAAAGGAATGTCCTCCATGCCAATCTCCAGAGAGGGCTGGCTCCCAAACTAAATCCTACACTAGTTGAAGACTAGAGATGCAGGAAAGAAATTAGAAAATGCGGAAAGAAATGGGAAATATGGCCATAGGCTGAAAGCATAGGATTTGGGGTAGACTAACAATAGGAAATTCACCCAAGCATGAAATAGCATGTAATAGAAGAAAAGTAGTAGAATTTACTTATAAACTTGCAGGAACAACCTTCAGAACAACACTCCAACACTCACTCTCTCACCAACAATATTTAAATCCAAATGCAGAATTTAAATTTAACAACAAATAAAGAGCATAAGCATAAAATAGAAGTGTATAAAGTAGAAGGAAATCACACAATATCACTTGCAAATTTAGAAGCCTGGTGTCTTCTATTGATGCAGAGAACTTGGAGAGTTTTCTCACAAAATGTCTAACCTCCTTTACAATGGAAATTTGATTAGTATTTATAGAGGATTTCACCTCTTTCATTAAATGTACATGAGAACAAAATGATCGCAGATCAGGAACAAGAGTGAGGAAATTCCTCCTTGGAATCATTAAAAATCCATCCTTTTGAAATAGTGATCCACCTTTCAGGGGAACATTCCCAGGAAATCAACATTTTGGGCGTCGGTGCACAAAAAATTAAGAGACATTCAATACTTTGAAAATGCACTCTTCACCTTGGAAATCATGAAAATCCTCCCTGTTCTTCTATATGACTTCCTTCTTCACTTGGGATCCACGATTTGAGTTACTCATTGCCACCATCATTTAATGCTTGCAAAAACCTGCTCTAGGCGCCTTTGAAATCTTGACTATATTCCTCATGGACTATGGTGAAATTTCAAAATTGGATGGCTCTATTTTCATAATTGCTTCACCCTTTCTGTTCAAAAACTGAGTTCACCCTCCGACAAAAAAATACTTTCACCCGACCTTCTATCGCTAGATGCGCTCATGCGATCCTCCTTTGAGAACGCGTTCACCCATGAGAGGGGCGAACAGGATGTTCACCCCTCAACCGGGGTGAACGCGATAACATTTTGTCTTTGGGGTACGTTCACCCATGAGAGGGGTGAACGCGATCGTGTTTCAATGTTGGGGCGCGTTCGCCCATGGGAGGGGCGAACGGTATGTTCACCCCTCATCCAGGGTGAACGCGACTTTGATTTATCGTGCCCCTTTTAAGTTTCCAAGCTTCACTCTTGTCGCCCTTTGTCATTTCATTCGCCCCAAGGTGGGGCGAACGGGGCGTTCGCCCCATCCTTGGGGCGAACGCACTTCCACGTTCTATCTTTTTTGGCACTTTCAAAAATTTTAGTTCCTTAAGTCTTTCACCTTGATCTTTCTTCTTTTCATTTTACAAGCCCAAAGATGCCTTTATTTTTCAGTGATAGTATAGTAAACTTGAATCCAAATAGAGTCTTACATTTTTTTAATAAACACGTATAATGTCGATGCTAAAAGAATACATATGTAAACTAAACAGTAACATATGAAATTGATTAAAAATAAATATTGCCGATTACAATAAAAAATACCCCAATCAAAATACTTCGAACAAAATTCCCAATGTGGCGAGGTGCAAAACTGCCAACAAGAACAATATTGACCATCCCCATAATTAATTAATTCAAACAATACCTATACTAATATTATTGATTAGCATGGTATTAGGTGGATCAATAATTAATAGAACCTCTATATCTATTATTTTTTTCAAAGGGGATCCTTCTACCAGATATTGTTTACGCATAAACACACATATATGCAAATGCAACTATATGAGGGTATCCTTTACCCTAGATATATCTATGAACAAGTCATCAATATCATTTTCCTTTTCTTTGGTACCTCGGTCTCATTGTTCGACTTCCTCGTCACCTTCGAGGGCACTTGGTCCTACAAATATGTAAGACATCAGTGGTTCATGTTCATAAAATATAATCAATGCTACAAATACATTTTTACGTAACCATAATGTAAACAATATTGGTATTGAAATAGTAAATTCAATATATTGTCATCTCATAATTGAGTTGCCAAGGTGGATCATGACACCCACCTCCTAGGGACTTGACATCTCCATAGGTAACCTTAATGAGTAGTTAGCCTTGTATCTATAGATAGCTAATATGTATTTATTTGAAGATGCCATTGAAATGGATAATAGAGTAGAGACCACCCTCATTAAATGAGGGCAACTAAAATACAAGACCAATAGACAAGAAGATAATTCTTTCTCAAACTTGAAGGGACAATACAAAAATAAACACATTGTTGTTGATGGAGTCACAAAATTTTACCACACTAACAAAGACAATACTATTTAAAACCTTCAAAATCTTATCCTAGGGGAGGCCAATCAATAAAATCTAAAAAGAAGATTTTCCTCACTAGATGAATCCTTTTTAGTCATCTTAGATCACTTTCTTAGAGCCAGAATGATAGAGCTTCCACCTATCAAGCTTGTAGAGCCTAAAAGGGAAAAGCCTCTTAGTTTTAGCCAAATGAGCAATGTGTCTTCCATTGCATCAATAGTCATAAAACTAATTAATGCATGGTCCTCAAGAACATGGTCCAAGACCTTATTGATAATGATTAAACTATTATCAATGACCCTAATCCTCATATCTCTTCAAATCAAGATCTAGGAATTTTCCACAACTTGTTGCCCAATCATTGATCAAAACTAAAATGTAACAAATAATATCAATTAAATAAATGTACCACCTCCAAACCAAGGTATGGTGGGTACACTCAACCATTATTATCATATTCATCATATCCTTCATATTTTTATTGTGACAAGGCAACAACACAAGAATTAGTCATATGAGCAACCTTCAACAAATCAACCATCTAGACCCCCTTTGGTCCTTCGTTTAAAAAGTATTTCTCCACCCAAATGACCCCCTTCAATCATCTAATATGTGATAGATTCCAAGGCTTACTTTGATTTGCTAAGAAAATTTGATTTGATAGAGGCCAAGGCTTAAACTTATTAAGTCTTCTTTGATTCATTGAGACATCCTAATCAAAGTTCTAATTGAACAAATAATTCCTCAAGACCTAAATCCTGATTATTTATCTTCCATAGTGATATTAATTGAGATTAATCATACTAGCATATTATTCCATGAGAATGATATTGTTGGAAATATTGAGTATATTGAGTTGTCATTTATGTTAAAGGAGCATAGAAGTCAAGGCAGAAATATTCTCCATGAGCTTGATAAATAACAAGGCAAGGTATATAATGTTTATTTTAATATTAGAGGTTTAAAAGAAGAGCCCAACGTGTTAAGTGGTTGGGCCAAGGTTTTTAGAAAGAAGAAAAAGGGAGCCCAACGATTTAAAATAAATATTATAATATGCGGTTTCATAATAGAGGTCTATATATGCCAACGATAATGAAGTTTATTTAATGGAGCACCGATGTCTAATAATGTAATATTGCAAAAGCATATATATAAGGTTGAAAGTGCATTTGATAAAAGTGTGTTTTTGATCGAAGGTTTCTCTCAATAATAGTTTGTTTGAATTATCTGCACGTGCGATATCATGACTATTGTGTATTAAAATGAGGTGAAATGCTAACATTATGAACAACAAGCAAAGAATGAGTTTTGAATAAAATTATTAGATGACAGTGACCTTAACGAGCATTTGTAGTTTTGGTATTGGACGACAACAACATTAAAATAGTGAAATCATGTGGTGAAGAGATTTCATAGAAGCTTGTTTGAATATATGGGTGAGCATCGATCAATTTTGTAAGAGCCTTGCGTAGTGGAAGTTTGGTGAGTCCTTCCTTTCACATTTTGTAGAGAGTTTTGTCCATCGTTCGTAGGGATTTTTGTCCGTCATTCATTGGGTTCCTCGTTTACTATTCATGGGTGCATCCTCTCACCGTTAATGAAGTGTATCCTCTCATCGTTAGTGAAGTGTGTCCTATCACCGTTTGTGTGTATCTTGTTCATCATCAAAGGGTATCATTATTTGTTATTCGTAAGTCTTCACATTGCTTTAAGTAAGATTCTTCATTCATTGTTATTGAAAGTCAAAACCAATGCCCAAAAGATTCACACATTCATTCAAAAAATGAAGCACAATTTGCTCACAAACCCTAACACAAGTGTTTCCAATTTATTTCAACAAATATGCACAATGTAGGTCTCAAACCCTAACTCAAATATTT
Organism: Wollemia nobilis; assembly: GCA_028583015.1. Taxonomy (NCBI): domain Eukaryota; kingdom Viridiplantae; phylum Streptophyta; class Pinopsida; order Araucariales; family Araucariaceae; genus Wollemia; species Wollemia nobilis. The sequence goes on from JAQPPZ010001870.1 coordinate 6,272,718, forward strand.
TCAACAATGTTTATCAAACAACCCTTTTATCTCCACCTTATGTTCTAGAAACACTTACTTCAAGAAACCATTTTAAACAAGGTATGATGTGCCCATACCTCTTAATTTGCTCTTATGGAGATATGTCTTCAAAACCTATCTCACAAATAACATATTTTTCTAATGCCACTTCAAGGGTTAGATTGCAAGATACTTTCTCAAAACATCCACATGAATTTTCACCTTCAAAAATGCTCAATGAAATCTGAATTTGATATTTGATCACTCTTCTTTTATCCTAAAAAATGAAGCATTAATATCCAAAAAAACCTTTCATATCTTCCTTTCACAATGCAAGAATCATAATAAAATATCAAGCAACTTATCACACCTTATTACTCCTAATCTTGCAAAATAAAATTCAACCCAACAAAACCATAAATTTCACACATAAATTCCTTATACACCTTATACCTCCTACTTAAAATAAAATATTTTAATGCACCTTAATTTTTCAACAAGACCATAACATCATTGATTTCATTTACCATACAAAACACTTAGCCAAAAACTCCTTGTTAATTCAACCTTAATTACTCCATGTTGTCCCATTTTTAATTCAAAAATTAAAATTAAAATGAACACCTTATGACTCCCTAGTAATTTCACATCAAAACAATAAAAATTAATTAACCCTTATAACTCCCTAAGTTGAGCACCATATGCATACCTTAAAAAAATACTTTTTCCCAAGCCCTTCTATTGCTACTCAAACCCACGAGGGCATATACCGCGTGGGCTAGCCGCCCACACAAGCACAAAGAAGCATGTGCTCCTACTTAACCAAAATCGATGCAAAACCCTTGACCAAGCAAAAATAACTCCCCATGATTCGAATTCCAAACCTGTTGCTTGCAACATGCTCCACAAGCCAAGCTTGCCAACTAGGCTATCCACCCACATCGGATGGAATCGATCACCCTTCGTCTTAACTATGTGCTGCCCTCAAAATTTGCAAAGGCTTTTATTTGCCTCCACCGCTTGCCGAACGAATAGAAAATATAGTATATTAATCTTTGGGGATAATAAAAAACTTTGGCTTTGCAAAAAAATAACCCTTTTATACACTTTTACCCTTTGACTTTGGACGTCGGCTCCTTTGAAAAATGCCTCCATGCAAATTCAAATTTTTGCGTCATCTAAACCTTTTTAAAAATATCATAATAATTTAAATCTAAGGTAGATTTAAATATTATAATTTATATTTTAACCTTTGGGCCCTTTTAATTTTTAATTATTATAATAATTTAAATCTTCATAGATTTAAATATTATAATATTTTTTTTCTTCTTGGACCTTTTCTCTGGATAAAAGTCTTTGCCATCATAAAACCTCTTCCTTTTTCTTGTGCAAATGCCACCATGGTAAAACCATTAAACCTTTATTTTCCTTGACATAAATGATGACCAATGTCATTAACTTATGCCATTAATTCTTTGACATCAATGACAACAATATACTCAAAATTTCCAGCACTATTATGGCCTGTTACCGAGATAAAGGCGCTGCATATAGGCCCTTTTCATTTTTTTGAGAGTTATTTTTTTCGGTCATCAAAATTTAGGCATGTGTTTTTTCGTCAGAAGATAGGCACCTTCCAGCCAGGCGCTTGTCTTTTGCTGGAATATAGGCACCTTCCAGCTTGTTTCCAAAAGTCAGGTGCTTGTTCTATCGTTGAAGATAGGTGCTTTCCCTTTCGTAGGAAGATAGGCACCTTCCATCCTATGGTCGCAATACAAGCACCATACCTTAGCTAAATTAGGCACCTTTTTCCACACCACTATCTCTGTCAAGCCTCACATTGTTCCATAAGCGCATTTACACGTGTCATCCAATGCTAGGTCCATGTGGGACCTTGACTAAAAGGTGTGAAAAAGTAACAAAGTATTGCATCTAAAAACATTTTCCACTAAAACATCATTTAAGTATAAAATATCAATTTCTATTAAATGCATACAATAATTTCACAAAAATACACCTCTAATATTAATAATACTGCACAAAAATCCATTAAAACATGTATAAAAAATGAGCAATTCTAGTGCTCATCAACATGGAGGATGAACAAATATATTAGAGGATAGATGTTGGTGAATCTCATAAAAATAATAATAATGGCAACCAAGAATACATCCTTGATGAGATAGTTGAAGTTATGGTTGTCGCAGTAGTAGGTAAACTTGTTATTACTAGCAAGGAAATTTTGTAGGTATGGCATTGTAATACTCATAAAATTCCTCATGAATTATGTGTACTCTACAAGTACAATGGTTCCTCGAGCCATAAAACTATATATTAAAGACTATTTCCTCATTATACCTTTAGATTTGATCCTCCCTTTCATAATTACACTAAAAGCTTCTCAAATTTTACATGATTTAGCTCTTGTGAGGCTTGTGGTTGGTGATGTTGGCCACAACGATGAGGAGGATCAAGATGTAAGCTTAGGCTTTTCCATAAATGATATCATGCTCCTTATGTATGAAATTTTGGTGCTATATAAGTTGGTTTTCTTTTCTCATGACATCAACGACTTCGTACCATAGCAGGAGGCAATGGCAACAATCATCATGACATCGAATGTCATGATGAGCGAGAAGTGCATCTAGTCAAGAACATCTAAATTTTTCTCCAACAAGTCTTGAATTACCTAGATGTTACCCCAATGTGTGGCCTCAAAAACTCTTAAGTCTATTATTCTAAGTCTTGTCATGGCAAAGGAAGTGTTGGAAGCCAAGCTCTCAATCGTCCATATGTGAAGATGATGAAGTCCTAAGAGGAAGACTCTGCCTATTACAATTTTATCATTGAGCTTCTTTGATGCCAAGCAGGTCTTAGTACATTAAATTATTCTTTGAAGAATATGCTTGCATTTGAGAAGATGTTGTTGGTTCCCCTCTCTAAAAAGAGAGGAAGTGGTTCAAAATGTACAAGTACAAGCTAGCTATTTGACAAGAAAATTATTTGTAGGTCACTCCCTTTAGTTAAGAAGGGAAGCTACAAATTCATGAATGACTACCTTCATACGTATCATCAACTATTGTGGGAAGACTACTTTGTGCCCCTAAGAAAGGGAGGATTATTGCCAAGCCTATGGAAGAGAAAATAATATAATTGAAGACATTCCAAATATCCACACAAGAGGAGGATATTTATATAGACGATAGAATGGAAATCATAGAGGAAATGTTGGATGATATTAACAAGATAATTTTACAGGATAATTTAAAATATTGCTATTCAATAGGAATATTGCTAGAGATCAAGAGCTTAATGTAGAGAAAATATCAGAGGTTTTGAAGGTTATCATGGAGGAAAAATACTAAGAGCTAGAAAATTTTAAAATTGGTGAATGCAAGGTCTTGGAAGAGGGGCCACTCAAGCTTGAGATCAAGGTCTAAGCAACTAAATTCCTTGAAACATAAAACTTTAAAATTTTATGGCTAAAATTAGGATGAAACATAATACATGAGGGATTGTAGAGGGGGAATTTGTGAGAGAATTGCTAATAGGGTAATTCCCCCTCAAAGACAACTAGATTAAACTTATCTGATATCAATTGATGAGGATTTGGAATTGTAACCCAAAAAATTGCTTTCCACTAATCATCAAAATATATGTATATTTTATAGCCTTTACAAACCCCTTAGGGGTCAAACACCATCAGGTTATACCATGTGTGGCCAAATAACAAGCAACCATGAGCATTTAAAACTTTATCTAGAAGGTGGTTGCATTTATCATGTGCTTTTTATTCTAGAAGACTATTATTTTATTGTTTACTTTCTATACTATAGTTTGAACCCTATAATCCTCATCAATAGAAGGAAAATATAGGCAAAATAATGTTCAAAAATATTTGCTTTAATAAAAAAAAATTACAAGTTCATGGTTGCATTCAAAAGAAAAAAGTTATTGTCCCATAAAGCATAACAACAAGCATAACTTCATCAGTAGGGACTTGGCTAACAGTTTGCAGGTTCCAACAACAAAAATTAAAAACATAAATCTTGAGGATGAGGATGTTCAAAATTTTGAATATTTGAATATAACCATGGATAAATATATTTTACGCTCAAATTTTTTATGTTATTGAGATGGGTTCTATGGATATTGTCATGGGTTATCCTTGGTTGCATTCTTTGAATATTGTTAACATAAACATGCAAAAGAAATTTATAAAATTATGGTATAGAAAAAATAAGATAACTTTTAAAGATATTTCTTAACTTAGAGACCAAGGATTAGGGGAAAACCATGAAATAGTTGCAATAGAACAAATAGAACCTGAAATAGAATCTAAGGAGGTAGTACTAGAAATCAAGAAAGAAGGAAAAGTAAGGGAAGAATCAAAATAGGGGTGCATGAAAAAAAGCACAAAATAGAGGAGCAAAGGGTGGAAGAGTTAAAGAAAGTAGAACAATAGGTTAAAGTTGTAGCATATTTTCATCCACACCATCATGAGAGCTATAATAATGGAATAGGACATAGAGCAATCAAAAGACTACAATGGACATACATATAGCCATAAGAGCAAAAACTATGGGTATTCAAATGGCATAATGGCAACTTGGCATCATCATTTATTACCACCAATAAGAATTTCAATTGGATGGAGGGATAATCAATATTGGTCCCAGTTGTCAACATCACTTAGAATATATTATTTAGTATATTCCTATGTTTCAAGGAAAAACATTTTTGTAAGGGGGTGTATTTTAGGTACCTAGGGATAGGAATATGGAAAAATAATATTGTATATGAGTATTATGGCATGGGTCACACATAATATTATAATAATATATAACATAGTACCATATTATAATATTATGCACTTTGTAACTCATGAAGATGAATCACCACATGGGTGACCTAACTCATGGAAGGTAAACCATCACATTCTTGTATAAGGAGAGATGTAACCCCATTTATTAAAAAAATAAGTCATAGCAAGTGTTCTTTCTAAGATTCTTGGATCATGGAGCTAATATTGGAGTGATCCCTTTTTTGATGAGTATTCTTGTTGTTGCCTTGCCTCAAGGGTATTATCTATCTTTATTTTATTATGTGGACTGTTATTATGGAATTTATTATGGATGCATGTTTGATATTTCTACATATTGGTGAATGATTTATTGTTAATAAGAATATAATTTCATATCATATAATGGCTTGGATAGTGGCATTTCCCTCCAAATGGTGTTAATTATAACTTGAGTTCATTAGGGCTCTAATGCCAAAACTAGCTAGCTAAGCAGCCATGTGGTATTTATCTTTTCTGGTAAATCAAGTTTAAGCTTTAAAATTTACTTTACTATAGCTAAGTACAATTAGTTTCATTTTACTACAAATATGAACTCAAAGCTTATTTGTAAAGGTCCTTTTGGCTATTTAGAAATATATTTTGCTCTTTGAATTAATTTTATGTTTGTAATTTATACTACAATCAATGGTTAAAATAAGAAGGATATTGAAGATTTATTATGTGCATGCATCTTTTTATATTTATATGCATGATATTTGTAGCCCTACCTATTTATATATTTTTAGTCCTTTTTATATATTGAAGCAGAACTGTTATAACACACAAAAAATTCACACAAATTTCATTTAACAGAGGTTTCAAATTCGGAAATACAGCAGTTATATTCAAAATGGCCAAGAACCCCTTTTACAATGTATGCATTCCTTTTATAACAGACCCGACCCCCTTCGGACATCATTACACGTAATGCGGGATTCCTTGTGGCTAGGTATCTTCCATCATCATGGCATGGGATGGCGGAGTGCCCTACAGCCGCCTGTCCATCCACCCGTCGAGTCATCATTCATAGGAATGCTCCATAGCCATCTGTAATCTGCTACCACGTGCCCTTCTGCAATGGCCTCTGTAACCGCCTAGTGCTCTATGGCCACCTGTAATTTGATGCCACGTGCCCTTCTGCAATGGCCTCTGCAATCGTCGGCTGGTCTGGAGTCATGAGCGTTTTGTCACGATATCATGACGTGTTTGCTTCCTTACGCCCTCTCTCCTCTTCGGTCGCGATATCGCGACGTTTTGGCGTTCGGCCTCTATTTTCTCCTTCGGGCCGCGAAACCGCGACATGTCACGATTTCACGACCATTTTGCCCCTTGGTGCCTTTGCCCCAAAAGTGTCACGATTTCATGACCACTTTGCACCCTGTCACCTTGCTTCCGAAAGTGTCACGATTTCGTGACCACTTTGCGCCTTTGAGCCTCGCTCCGAAAGTGTCACGATTTCACGACCACTTTGCGCCTTTGAGCCTTCGCTTCGAAAGTGTCACGATTTCATGACCACTTTGCGCCTTTGAGCCTTTGGTCCGAAAGTGTCACGATTTCGTGACCACTTTGCGCCTTTGAGCCTTCGCTCCGAAAGTGTCACGATTTCGTGACCACTTTGCGCCTTTGAGCCTTTGGTCCGAAAGTGTCACGATTTCGCGACCACTTTGCGCCTTTGAGCCTTTGCTCTGAAAGTGTCACGATTTCATGACCACTTTGCGCCTTTGAGCCTTTGGTCCGAAAGTGTCACGATTTCGTGACCACTTTGCGCCTTTGAGCCTTCGCTTCGAAAGTGTCATGATTTCGTGACCATTTTGCGCCTTGGCTCCTTTGCTTCGAAAATGTCACGATTTCATGACCATTTTGCGCCTTGGCTTCTTTGCTTCGAAAATGTCACGATTTCGCGACCATTTTGCGCCTTGGCTTCTTTGCTTTGAAAATGTCATGATTTCGCGACCATTTTGCGCCTTGGCTTCTTTGCTTTGAAAATGTCACGATTTCGCGACCATTTTGTGCCTTGGCTTCTTTGCTTTGAAAATGTCACGATTTCGTGACCATTTTGCGCCTTGGCCCCTTTTCTCAAAAAGCGTCGCGATATCGCGACAGTTTGACCCTTTGGCGCCATTTCTCAAAAAGGTGTCGTGATATCGCGACACCTTTGGCACTTAAGGAAAAAATATTTTTGGGTGATGCAAGATTGCCTTTCCACCTCCGGATGCTCCTGCATCAGACACCCGGGGTGAATTGAGAAGTGACCTTCACTTCGATCTGTCTGAGGTAGACCCAGCGGTCAACCTCTCGCCTTCGACAACCAAGTCGCATCTTCTATGGGCCTCCCCTTCCACTTGATCAAATACTCGTAATAACACCTGTTTCGAGTACTTCGGCCCTCACGCGTATCAAGGACTTCTTCTATCTCATCTGCGACTGGAGTAACCGTGGGAATGCTCCACAAATTCGAGCTTGGTGTTGCACTGCTATCTCCTTCATGAAACTCGACCAAATCTGAAATGTTAAAAATCGATGAGATGTTAAGTTCACTCGGCAACTCCACCTCATATGCATTACCCGAATCCCGTTTCCCAATGATCCTGCATGGCCCAAATTTCTTCATCTTCAACTTGTTATAGGTCTTGGCAAGAAACCTCTCTTTTCTTAGATGGACCATGACGGAATCTCCTACTTCAAACTCCTTAGCCCGACGCTTCTGGTCTGCCCTGGCTTTATACTGAGTATTCATCTTAGCAATGTGCCTTGTCACCTCCTCATGCACTCCCTTTAGGTGTTCAGCAAAGTCTTCAGCCTCAGCACTGCATTTTTCTCTTGTATCCATCCTTCTCAACTCTGAAGCATTTCTTGGGCTGCTCCCATAGATTATCTGGAATGGCGATTTATTGGTACTTCTGTTGACTGAGCTGTTGTAAGCGAATTCTGCCTACGATAGAACTAAATCCCATCCCTTGGGCTTGTCTCCGACCAAGCATCTCAGTAGATTGCCCAAGCTCCTATTTACCACCTCTATTTGGCCATCTGTTTGGGGGTGGTATGCAGAACTAAATTTTAAATCCGTCTTCAGTTTCTTCCATAGGGTCCGCCAAAAATACCCTACAAACTTGGTATCCCTCGTCCGACACAATGCTCCTTGGCAGCCCATGAAGGCATACCACTTCCTTGAAGAATAAACCAGCCACATGGACCGCATCACTAGTCTTCTGGCAGGGAATAAAATGAGCCATTTTTGAAAACCCGTCCACTACCACAAATATGGAGTCATGTCCCCTCCGCGTCCCGGGTAAACCAAGAACAAAATCCATGCTAATATCCTCCCATGGCCTTTCGGGTATAGGTAGTGGTTGATATAAACCAGTATGCTGCCTCACACCTTTTGCCATCTAGCATATCCTACAACTTTGCACGAATTTTGCCACATCTTGTTGCAATTGAGGCCAGTAGTAGTTTTCACTAACAAGTGAGATGGTCTTGTCTCGACCAAAGTGTCCAGCTAAACCTCCACCGTGTTTTTCCTTGATGAGATTCTCCCTCATTGAGCTCCTCGAAATGCATAATTGGTTCCCCCTGAACAACATTCCATCTTGAATCAAAAAATTTAACCACTTAGTCCTGTCCAATGTAACAGGGCAGTGCAGGTGCTTTCCAAGCTTCTACGAAGTCGGGGTCTGAAGGGTATAAACCCTTGAGCTCAGCAAACCCAACAACCTCCACCTTCATCTCCATCAGTAAACATTGCCTCCTACTCAAGGCATCTGCAACTCTGTTGGATCTCCCACTCCAGTGCTTCAGAGACAAAGGTGTAGCTCTGCAGGAACTCCACCCATTTCAGGTGCCTCTGATTTAACTTTCCTTGACTGTTAATATATTGTAGTGCCTGATGATCAGGATAAAGAACAAACTCCTTTGGCAACAAATAATGCCTCCATTTCTTCAGAGCCTGAACTATGGCATAGAACTCCTGATCATATACCGAATACTTCTTCCTGGCATCGTTGAGCTTCTCACTAAAATAAGCAACAGGCTTACCCTCTTGGCTCAATACGGCCCCTATGGCACTACCACTCGCATCACAATCTACCTGAAACACCTTGTTAAAATCTGGAAGGGCTAAGACAAAGTTGCTCTGTGACCTTCTTCTTCAAGCATAGCAAAGCTTTTGTCCACTCCAACTGTCCACTTGAATTCCTTCTTGTTCCCCCTCATTGTCTCCGTAAGGGATGCGCAAATACTGCCGAAGTTTCTAATGAACTTTCTGTAGAAACCGGCCGGACCGTGAAACGATCTCACCTCAGTCACGCTTCTTGGAGCAGGCCATTCTATGATAGCCCTCACCTTCTCGGGGTCCATTTTGAGACCATCTCGCTGAGATAACAAATCCTAGGTATACTAGCTCCCTCTTCACGAAGTTACACTTCTTTAGATTTATCAGCAATTGCTCCTCCCACAATTTCTCAAAAACCCTCCCGATGTGCATCAGGTGTTCCTCCAGGGTTCTGCTAAAAATCAAGATATCATCCAAGTAGACAATAACAAATTTGCCTAGAAATTCCTTTAGGACTTCATTCATTAACCGCATGAAGGTACTCGATGCATTGGTTAGCCCAAATGGCATGACCAACCACTCATACAACCCCTCTCTGGTTTTAAAGGCTGTCTTCCACTCATCCCCTTCTCTAATGCGGATCTGATGGTAACCACTTTTCAGGTCAATCTTCGTGAAGTACTCAGCTCCACTCAAGCAAGTCCATGATATCATCCATCCTGGGCAATGGGAATTTGTATTTAATAGTGATCTTGTTAATTGCCCGAGAGTCTGTGCACATTCTCCACTCCCCATCCTTCTTGGGTGCTAGCACTGTAGGTACCGCACATGGACTAAGACTCTCCCTAATCAACCCCTTCTTTAGCAGATCTTGAACCTGCCGGTTTAACTCCTCAGTTTCTACAGGCGTCATTCTGTGTGCAGCCTTATTCGGCAAGCTCGATCCAGGCACCAAATCTATGTGGTGACTGATCTTCCTAACAGGTGGTAAACCTTCAGGAACATTATCAAAAATGATATCTGGAAACTCCTCTAACAGTCCCATGACTTCCACTGGAGTTTCCTTGCATTCTTCTTCCCTAACCCTAGGGATTATTGCATAGCACATATGATCTGGCTTCAAGCCATCTAAAAATCTTCTTCCATCAACTAGACAGACTCATGCACTGCTGCATACCTTCTCATCCGCCTCCTTCAGGGGTTTCAACTTATGGCGAACTCCATTTTTTGACAAGGAATATGTATTGGCTCGACCATCATGTACAACACTTCGATCAAACTGCCATGGTCTCCCAAGCAACAGGTGACATGCATCCATAGGCAAGATGTCACATAAGACCTCATCTCGGTAAGTTCCAATGTTGAACTTCACCAGGCATTGCTCACTGACCAAGCACCCGATGGTCCTTTTGTAACCATGCAATCCGATAAGGGTGCGGGTGTTTTCTTCTCTCCAGCTATAGCTTGGCAACCATCTCCTCGGAAACCAGGTTATCGTTGCTTCCATTATCGATGATGATGTTACAGACCTTGCCTCGCGCACTTGCATCTTGTTCGAAACAGGCTGTTCCTCTGGTCTGCCTTCTTTTCTTCATTCAACAAGACTCTTCCGATGATCATCGCTTCCCCTCATTCTCGCCTCCTCGTAGTGCTCAGATTCTACACCTTCGTCTGCTATAGCAGCTCGGGCCTGACCCTCAGGTCTTCGATTTGGCCTTTCTTGATGCTGCGGGCAGTTGTATGCCCGATGTCCTTCTTCTTCGTAGTTGAAGTAGGTTCCTCGAAAGACACCTCTTCCAAACCCTCGCCCAGGCCTACCTCTCCCCCTCGGGTAGTTGTTGTTCTGATTGCGTGGGCATTGGGTATTCTCCTCTTTCTCTTCTTTCTGGTTCTGGCTACTGCTTGCTTCACCAGTCTTCCTCAAATCTTTGTATCTTCCTCCATTGGTTCTTCCACCAGCTCTTCCACCCCTATCCTTTCCTCTCTGCTTACCATCAAATCTCCTATTCAGCTTTCTCTTCTACTTTTAATGCAAACCGGTATGCATCCTCAACCGTGCTCATCCTAACTAGCACCCAGCTTCTTCTTGAATGCCGGTTCTCAATCCATTGATGTATCGTGCGACTTTCTCCTTATTCGCCTCGTAATGGCCGGTTCTAATCGAGATCCGATAGAACTCCTCCGTATACTCCTTGACAGATTTACTTGCCTCGTCTAAGACTCTTGCATCTTTCTCAACAAATCCAACTCATAATCTGCAGGGATGAATTGCCTCTTCAATTTCTCCACCATCCTATCCCACCCGGTGATCTTTTCCTTTCCCCTCCTATTCCTTTCTAGCTGCACTCCTTTCCACCGGATGCTAGCATGTCCCTTCAACTTTGTTTTTGTGAACCTGATCCGATTCGGATCTGAGATCTCCTCATACTCGAAGTATTCCTCCATGTCGTTGATCCAATCTATCAACTCCTCGGGATTGAGATTCCCAGAATAGGTGGAGACGTCAAACTTTGGCTTCTTCCCGATCTGGGATATGGCCCTATACAGCCTAGCCTCTGCTGGATCCAATGCTTCTTCCTCATCAGATGGACCCTCTTCTTCCCAAACTTCATCTTCACTAGGTTCCTCCCTTCTTGGCTCAACTCCTCTTCTGATTTCATCCTGTAGGGCTTGGACTTGCCTTCGCAAGGCTCTAAGATCGACCTCTGCTCCCCTATTCCTCACACCACCACGGTTCCTATGCGGAGGCATCCTGCTCGCTTCCTCACAACCCACAACCACAATCCTAGCGCAAACTGCCTCACTGTCGACGATCGGTTTGCGCACTCAGAACCTTCTGGCTCTGATACCACTTGAAGAAGAACTATTATAACACAAAAAATTCACACAAATTTCATTAACAGAGGTTTCAAATTCGGAAATACAGCAGTTATATTCAAAATGGCCAAGAACCCCTTTTACAATGTATGCATTGCCTTTTATAACAGACTCGACCCCCATCGGACATCATTACATAGAATGCGGGATTCCCTGTAACCGCCCGCACGAATGTTCTGTCACCGCCTGCATGTTGTGGCCAGGTGTCTTCCATCATCATGGCATGGGATGGCGGAGTGCCCTGTAGCCGCTTGTCCATCCTCTCGTCGAGTCATCATTCATAGGAATGCTCCATAGCCATTTGTAATTTGCTACCATGTGCCCTTCCCGCAATGGCCTCTCGTAACCGCCTAGTGCTCTATGGCCACCTGTAATTTGATGCCACGTGCCCTTCTGCAATGGCCTCTACAATCGTCGGCTGGTCTGGAGTCGTGAGCATTTTGTCGCGATATCGTGACGTGTTTGCTTCCTTACGCCCTCTCTCCTCTTCGGTCGTGATATCGCGACGTTTTGGCGTTCGGCCTCTATTTTCTCCTTCGGGCCGTGAAACCGCGACATGTCGATTTCACGACCATTTTGCCCCTTGGTGCCTTTGCCCCAAAAGTGTCACGATTTCGCGACCACTTTGCACCCTGTCACCTTGCTTCCGAAAGTGTCACGATTTCGTGACCACTTTGCGCCTTTGAGCCCTCGCTCCGAAAGTGTCGCGATTTCGTGACCACTTTGCGCCTTTGAGCCTTCGCTCCGAAAGTGTCACGATTTTGTGACCACTTTGCGCCTTTGAGCCTTTGGTCCGAAAGTGTCACGATTTCGTGACCACTTTGCGCCTTTGAGCCTTGCCTCCGAAAGTGTCACGATTTCGTGACCACTTTGCGCCTTTGAGCCTTTGGTCCGAAAGTGTCGCGATTTCGCGACCACTTTGCGCCTTTGAGCCTTTGCTCCGAAAGTGTCACGATTTCGCGACCACTTTGCGCCTTTGAGCCTTTGGTCCGAAAGTGTCACGATTTCGTGACCACTTTGCGCCTTTGAGCCTTTGCTCCGAAAGTGTCACGATTTCGCGACCATTTTGCGCCTTGGCTCCTTTGCTTCGAAAATGTCACGATTTCGCGACCATTTTGCGCCTTGGCTTCTTTGCTTTGAAAATGTCGCGATTTCGCGACCATTTTGCGCCTTGGCTCCTTTGCTTTGAAAATGTCGCGATTTCGCGACCATTTTGCGCCTTGGCTTCTTTGCTTTGAAAATGTCACGATTTCGCGACCATTTTGCGCCTTGGCCCCTTTTCTCAAAAAGCGTCGCGATATCGCGACAGTTTGACCCTTTGGCGCCCTTTCTCAAAAAGGTGTCGCGATATCGCGACAACTTTGGCACTTAAAGAAAAAAATATTTTTGGGTGATGCAAGATTGCTTTTCCACCTCCGGATGCTCCTGCATCATATATTACTTGTGATTTTATTTTAGGCTTGGTGCATTGAAGCTATCAATTCTTCTAAGTATTTTGATTGGATCATGCTAATATGGCTATAGTCACCTAGATGTATTTAATTTCCATGTGTTTTTCTTTGTTTCTCTTTAATTTTTTCTCAAACTACTTAGAATATATTTTTTAGATTAGGGAAGATTCACCCTACTCTAGAGATTGATAGGATTAAAATCCTCTTTCATTATTGACTATATTGCATGGGTGCAATTAGAAGAATAGATGTTCTCATGGATTAGTAGTTCCTACCATGCCTTATGGGAACATGAAATTGATTTCCTCTCAAATTCAACTTGATTGAATCATTTGCAATTATAGGAACCTATTTTTTTATTGCTTAGAACTTTAGATCTAGAAAAATTTATGCATTATCTCATCAAATCCATAAAAGGTTTTGAAGAAGACTAGATCTCACAAAAACCATAAATTATTTTTTATCTCTAATTAAATTGACTTAAGATTTGATATTTTTTGCATTAGTATTTTATATTTTCATCATACTTCCATTCTGATCTACTACTTCACATTGATTATTGATGTATGGCTACTTCATTTTTAGAACCCCTCATTTTTTGTTTAGATATAATATATGCATGTTTATTACTTCTAACAAATATTTGATTTTCTAGGTTTTGTAGGATCTATTGGTTCTTAAGAAACCAAAAAAAAATAAAAGGTCCTTTAAGTCTATAAGATGATGGTTTTTTTAGTCCCAATAGTTCATTGAAAAGTTGTTTGAGAATCTTCTAATTCCTTAAACTAGTGAATTCGTAGACTAACCTAGTGATTTATTGATGATTCAAATATTTTAAAAATTAGCCAAGTCTACAAAATAATGATTTATTAATTAGCTTAGCAATTCAATGATAAATTTATTATTTTTAAATCAATCAAATTCACCAAGTCAAAGAAATAATGATCACCATTTCTTTCTTAAGCAAATTGCCCTCCTAGTGAAACTATGAAAATTTTGTCAAGTCCCTAATCAATAATTCAATGATTCATGGATTTTATTAATTCATCATCTAACTCAAAACTATGATTCATCTAAAAATATGTAAATAGTTATTTTCTTTCAATTTTGGGATATCAACACTATTTTTCTACATCTTTTCTTGTAAGTCTAGCAATAAAAAACCTAAACCTCCCTTCATGTACTTTGTTACATACATTTTACAATTATTCTACCAAGAGGAGGGATTTTTCAAATTTATGAATATTATGTCTAAATCTTGTACTTTCAAGTAAATATTTGACTTTGTTGAGTTTCTCTCATATTACAGAAGATATCTTAAGAATAACAAAACCCCTACCCAAAAGAAATAATAAACATAAAAAAATTCTAATAATCAAGATCCATACAATGAAAAAAGATCAATTTCATTGTCCTATGATTTTGATATAAATATGGTCCAACCTAATCAACCTAAGCAAATCACACAATCTAATCAAGTTGTAGGGTCTGTTTAAAAATTGTTCCAAGGAATCATCACTTACAACCAAATATTCAACAACCCTCAATAAGTGCTATTGGGGATGCCATGACATCAAGGATTACAAATTGTATAACAAAAAAAATAACAAGCCACACCATAGAAGCAACAAGTTGGAAAAATCAACAACCTATGTGAAATTAACAATTGACATAAAACCAATAATAAGTTGTACAAAATCCCTATATTGCCCTACAATAAGCCCATTTTATTTTTATAGGGTAACATATTCACTAGATGCAATATGTACAAGGGAAACTAGTATTTTACATGTAGATGTGACTATAAATGTTGCCTCATAATATTTTCTAATTAGAATCATCAAAGCCCATAAAATCTACTTACCTATTTACCAATTTTAATATTGAAATTAAAGGATTTACCAACATTGAATAGAAATGATAAAAATACAACATTAGAACATCTCAATGAGCTATTGAAATTAGATTATATTCATCACCTTCAATATGAAGATGTGATGGTACAATTGCTCATATTCTCACTAATGGACAAAGCCCCATTATGATACAAAAACCTATAAGATGGACAAGTCACCAATTGGAAAACTATCATAGAGCCATTTATGAAATGATTTGGTATTCTAGTGCATTAGTATTTTGTGCTATTTAGTTTAATACCAAAATGAGACATTAGAATAGAAGCATTCATGACTACAATTAGATTTATGCATACTTTATATTTAATCTCTATCAATATGTGGCCATATGATGAACAAACGATGGCATACTATATAAGATGTTTGTAATCTAATTTAGCAATGATTATTATGGTTGCAAATAATTTCATATTGCTAAGATTATTTGAGGAAGATTTCCATGTAGAAGAGGAATTTATTAAATTAAGGAAACTACAATTTGTTCTACCCATGGCTTATCCCACAAATGTGGCCAAAGAACCTACACACTAATTGAAATTTCCTTCCCTATCATAAATTATTCCATTTTTAAATACCTCATAACAAAGTATCCAGACCTATTATAAACCATTGTTATCTCTACCTCCACTACCTCATATCACACTATAACCCAATGTGTAATCAACAAGTGCATCTATGTACTCATAACCATTACCTTTAACTCTATACACAGTGATATTCCTAGGGAAATCAAATTATGTGCTATTTTATATTAATCCCAACAACCAGTATTGCCTACACTACAATAATAATTAGCCTTACTTTCCTATATAGTATATCTAAATCAATTATCATGGAAGGGTGGATAAAATGGAATAACACATGGATGAGATGTTCTCACTAGTGAGAGATATGATTAGTAATTTAAAAATAAATGAACAACAAGAGTATGGGATTGATAGCAAATGAGGATACCTTATGTATTTAAGGATCAAATCCCATAATAGGTAAACATATAATGCTAATGCACATGTGTAGTAGTGAATGCAATTATAGAACTGAATATATTTTTGCTATTTTTTTTACAATGAAGGTCATAATTTTATGGAATGCACCATGGCTATAAATAGGACTCAACTTAAACAATGATACATAATCAACAATATCAAGCAACTTAACAATCCATAATGATGACACAATTGATAGACAATCAAATTGTTGTAGTCAATCAACCAATAGTTAATCCACTAGCTATGAATCAACTGGTGATTAACTAACTAGCAACACCTTAGTATAGTATGATAATAAGCAGTAATAATGAGATACTAAATAATTTTAGAAAAACTAAATATGAGTAGGGATTTCCTTTTGATGACAAGCTAGTTTATCAACAAGAAGGGGTCACAACCCAAAGCAATGAAAGAACAAGCTTAACCATCCTCACAAAAGCAATTTGAATCAAGAATGGGTACTACGTTGTTGAGTAAAGGTTGATCACTAATATACATCACCTCAACAAAATGACCTAAATATAAATTTTAATAAACATGCACTAGTTCAACCACAAAATCAACAACCACAACCAACAAAAGGAAAGAAACCCACAATGGTTGAAATAAAATCCAAACAACCTAGAACATAGAATAATCAAGATAAAGCATAATATTTCACCAAACATAGTTTGAAGTACCTATCACCTACTAAGGAATATTGATGGACCAATATAAGATAATTCAAAATGAGTGTGCCACGTAATTAAGGGAATACCATTGAGCCAAGGTTTAATATAGCATGATTTAAAGAAAACTCCTACGAATATCAATGTCATTGTCGACATAATATAGCTTACTATAAGAAGCATTAAAGGAATAAGAGAGGTATCATGTTAATACTAATCCTACCCAATATAAATAACCTTCACTATAATCTAATTAGATTGAATAAAAAAAATTTATGGTTGAATATCCTTAATACATAAAAGTGAGCACTATAGATATCTTGAGAATGACTAAGCATAAGATGATGAAACCCTCATCATTCTATATTATTATAATGATTAAAGGATTTCTATTATGTAATTGCATAGTGGATTGATGTGTAATTGTAATAGTGATGACTAAAGTTATGTAAAATTTTGGGTTTTACCTATAACAACACCACAAGAGGACCAATTCATATTGATCGAACATAAGTTTTTACAAAAATTTATTCTTATCAACATAAATCATTCACCAATATGTAGAAATATCAAATCATTCATCCACAATAATAATTTACATATTGATACAGAGATAGGTAATACCCTTAAGGTAGGGCAATACCAATAATACTCCTTAAGGAAGGAATAACTCCATAAGATCTCCCAAGATGAGAGTGTACTTAGAGAGGGCAAAGTCCCATAAGCCACTTCGTGGGCAATGATGATTACATATGATTGATATCTATGATGATTACAATGATAAATATCTCTTCTTTATATACCCATCTTCTAATTCTACTTTGGGGAGCTGACTACTAATATAATATAATATAATATAATATTAAAATACAATCAACCTTGGGTTATGTGTGACCCATGCCAACCCTTATACAATATAATAACATATCCCCAAATATCTATTCTTAGGTACCCTAACATTGATACCACTTTTTACGAAACTTTATTTTTATTAACATAAATCATTCACCAATATGCAATGTTTTCTCTGCCAAAAACTGCCATACCTGGTGCCCTTATGGTTCCATGTATAACCATAATATTGTTGCCTTGATTCATGCCTCCAATATTGTTGTTGCTTCTGGTGGTATGGATGGCGAGAAGCTCCAACCTTAACTTGATGTTCTACCTTCTTTGATTCCTCAACATTTGGCTCCATTGTTTTAAATTCTTCTACACATTGTTATTTTATCTTCCCTTTGTTTGGTGTGTCCTTGTGCTCTTCTATCAAATATTCCTTGGACTTTGCTACTATTATTTCCATGGACTTTGTTGCTATTGCTTCTTCCATGGACTCTATTGTTGCTACTGCCTTCTTGGATTATATTTCAAGTTCTTCTATTTGTTCTTCAATTTGTTTCTCTACAACCACTTATTGGTCTTCCTTGGATCCTTGCTCCTTAAGATGAGAAATATCCTACAATGTTATCTTCTTTTTCTTGTACCATAACTTCATAAACTTATTTTGCACATTAATGTTAACAGTACCCAAAGAATCCAACCAAGGATGACCTAGAACAATATCCACATCATCCATCTCAATAGCATAAAAATATGAATGTAAAACATATTTATCCATGGTGATCTTTAAATCTTCAAAAATCTCAACATTCTCACCCTCAATATGTTTGCCCTTTATTTTTAATGCTTGAACTTGTAACCTCTTAGACAAAACAATATTAATAAAATTATATCTGCTACTAGGGTTAATAGAAATAATAACCTTTTCCTTTTGAATGCTTCCATGAACCTAAAAAATATAATTTTTAGATGAATTTAGACCCTTTTGATCCTTCTCTTGCTTTTGTAAATCCAAAGATGTGCCTTCTGCATTCTTCTCATTATCTTCCCTAACATTTTCCTCTTTCTCTTCCTTGAGTAATTTTATTTCTTTTTCATAGTCTTCATTCTATTTCTTGAGAAATTCCTACTCTCTTTTAATTTCCTTTTTTTTTTCTTTTTGAAGCATGTTTTTTTTGGGTTACATAGGAGAGTTGGTTATAGCCACTATTTTCAGTAATTGGTCAATGCAGGGTTCAAACCACAAAGACTAATCCCAACAAGCCTATTCATATCATTCTTGTTAATCTAGAATGATATGGGGACCACCGATCACTTGGGTTTGTATCGTCGTTGTCGATCTAGCATGCACTCAGAGGATTTGGAGCAGACTACTACCTTTACAAAGGGTTGGCTTCCTCCCCAAGGTTTGAACCTAGGCCTCTTCTTGGTAAGTGCCCAACCACACCTGCACTTACCAATCCAACTAGCCCTTGGGGGTGACCTTTTTGAATCATGTTTATTTCTTCTTCATATCCCTTTATGGTGACCTTTAAATTAGCTATATTTTTATATGGGTCCCATTTACTCAATATTACATGCTCCACTTCGTCCCAAGTGAAGTTATATATATGGACACTATTAAAACTATAAAATCAAGAGAGATTCTCCTCCAAGATAGCTAGGAAGCCTAAGGCACCAAGTAAAAGAATTATAATACAAGGATTTAAATAGTTTCCACCATTATCTAATATCAATATCATCTTCTGCAGAAAACGTTTGTAGTTCCATAGTTCATGCCCCAATGTAAACTAGGGTTTTATGAAAATATATATCTCCCAACTGATTTGAAGTTGTAGTCTGACTTGAGTCTGTTGAGTGCACACCAACTTGACGACAACGGTACCAACCCTAAGCTATCAAGGGTCTCCCTCACTCTGAGTTGTGTTTACCAAGGAGAGGAAGGGGTTATAGAGGTAGCTTCAATGATTTGACCTGTGTTCATAGGCAGAAACCTCAAGGAGAATGTTTGTCCCCCGTACCCAGTTGTTAAGGATCAAAGGATGTTACTAATTCCTCTGATATAAAAAAAAATAGATTTATAATTTATCTTCAAAACAAAATAAACTACAACTAATTTGCTTACCTTGATTGAAAAATTTTCTTCCAAAAAAATCACGATTTTAAAATTCGTCAGTCCTTGTTCCATATGGCTGACTTCACAAGATCATATCTCCCTCAATATTGCTTGGATTCTTTCATATGACCACTCATTTTAAAGCTCTTCAAATTTTGCACAAAATGATCCAAGAATCATCTAAATTGAAAAAAAAAATGCAGAGATATGGCTTCTAAAATATGAGATATTTTTCTAGAAAAAAAATATGCCCTAATTATGTAATCCATAAAAAACAATCTCCACTTTGCCAAAATTGTTGCTTTGATACCACTTGTTATGAAACTTTATTCTTATTAACAAAAATCATTCACCAATATGTAAAAATATCAAATCATTCATCCATAAATAATATCCACAATAATAATCCACACAATGAGACAGAGATAGATAATACCCTTAAGGTAGGGAAACACCAATAATACTCTTTAAGAAAGGAATAACTCCATAAGATCTCCCAAGATGAGAGTGCCACTTAGAGAGGGAAAAGTCCCATAAGCCACTTCATGGGCAAATACGATTACATATGATTGATCTCCATGATGATTACAATGACAAATATCTCTTCTTTATATACCCATCTTCTAATTCTACTTTGGGAAGCCGACTACTAATATAATATTATATTATAATATAATATAATATTATAATACAATCAAACTTGGGTTATGTGTGGCCCATGCCAACCCTTATACAATATAATTACTTATCCCCAAATATCTATTCCTAGGTACCCTAACATGAGTAAACACTAAAGGATATTTAAAACATTTAATTATGCTTGTTCACTCACATCTTTATTCGATTGACATATAGGAAGTCATCATGGTCAATCTACCTCTTTGCTTCCGAATATTGTTGTGTAAATGGATCAAGAACTTGTCTAAGAAGGGATGGTTATATATCAATGGATTATACACATATGCAAGTATCCAAGCAGGATAAGGTTATAAGGATCAAAGTCGAACAAGCATGTACAAATATCTTGGAGATATTTGATGACTCTAGCACAATTAATTCAAATAAGTTATCATAGCTTGGCAGTGAGCAATCACTAGGAGAAAAAATTATTTATGAAATGGATAAGATCATAGGTATCTTGTGGGAAGATGATGACATGTCTAAGCATTCATTTAAATAAATAGACCTATGAAATTATCTAGTGCTTGGAAGACTAAAAGGATCACTTAGTTTTGATGAGAGAATAAACACAAGATATTGATTATATGTACACCATTCACTTTGATGGGACTAGAACTAGGAATAGTGTAGGTTTTAGAATTAGGTTTATCAATTTGCAAGAAAGGCATATTGAATATGTTTACTATTTTTCAATCATTCAAATAATATAGGTAAATATGAAGCATTATGCCTTCAAAAAGCAAAAAATAATTGGCAACAAACATCTAAATATTTGTTGTGATTGTGAATTGGTAATCAAATAGGTTTAATTAATCTATGTTCTTAATAATAAGAAAATGAAATCATATAACCAAGATTTTTGGACCTATTAGAAAATTTTAAGATAGTCAATATTGGTGTAGTCCCACATGAGCAAAATCATAGGGCATATGAGTTAGCTTCTTTAGCCACACACTTTAATCTAGTAAATGGCATATAGGAGCAATTTGAAAAGACCATAAGTCGTATTTAAGCAAGCCATATTTGATAGTGCCAATCACTCACAAGTTTTTAACCACAATAAACAAATCATATACTTCCTAACTCAACATGTTGAAGAACGTAATGAATATGATAATGAGACAAGATAGCATCATATAGATAAATATGAATCAACAACCTAGGGACTCAATCACATTGGAAAGTTTATTTAGTCTAGATAAAAATGCTAAGAATCATTGAAGTAAAATAATCATTGTATAGGCCAATCAAAGTTGTGGATGGTAAATGTCAATTTTTAGGTAAATATTACACATATGAGAAAGTTTCCTATACAAAGGACTTCACATTGAATAGATGGTGATATTGCTTGGAATTATAAATACTTGAAGGTGTATGACCAAAACATGATAGAACATATTGTCAATTTAATAACAAGAGCTATACCATTCAAGTACATGCAAGGACTAGTTATCACCAAAAACAAAATAGTTATGAGGAAATAATTGCTTAAACATTACAAGCATAGATCATTTACCCATTAAGCATTTAACTTGGGTTTCAAACTTGGTACTAGTCTAAAAGAAAAATGGTGATATTAGATCATGTGTAGATTTTCAAAATTTAAAAATAACTTGCTTAAAATATCATTATCCACTATATTTCATTATATCATATCTTGTACATAGTAGCAGGGTCAAAAGTATTATAATTATTAGATGTATTTTCAAGGTACAATTAGATCTGGTTCAAATATGAAGATCATATAAGACAACATATACCACCAAATGGGAAACATTTGCATATCAAAGTATGGCATTGGGACTTTTAAATGTAGGTGTGACTTCTCAACACATAATGAGTATCACATTTTCAAGGCTTTTCAATGAAATAATCTTGGCATATCTAGATGACTTAATTGTATTTTCAAAAGATAGAAAGAAGTACGTACAACATCATCATATTCTTTTTGAATAATGTAGAGAATATGAAATCTCTTTAAGCCCAATCAATTCAACATTCTTGGTATAGGAACGAAATCTAATTGGCCACATAATTTTGAAATATGGGCTTGCAATTGACCCTGATCACATCAAAAAAAATCCAATAATTATCATTGCCCTCTTCAAAGAAATGGATCCAATCGTACATGGGTCAAATCAACATTGTAGATGCATATATCACTAATTTTACCTAAATGATACAATCAATTATGAATATTCTAAAAAGGGATGTGACTTTCACTTGAATGAAAGAGGGTAAACAATATTTTAAAACATCAGACACAATTTCCAAAGCATCAATGTTGGTTAATCTAAATTTTAGAAAATATTTTAGGCTCTATGTATTTAGGATAGATGTTAGAATTGACATAGTGTTCACTCAAAAAATGAAAAGGAAGAAAAAACTAATAGCTTTCATGATCCAATGCATAGATATGAAGACAAATATAACTTCATTGAGAAGCAATTTTTTGTTATGATGAAAGAAAGCGTAAAGGAAATATAGACAATACATCTTGTAGATCAATGTTTGTAGTACAACTTGGTGTTAATATGCTCATGCTACAATATAAACTTGGTGAAAATAGAGTAGGTTGAATACTAAAATTCATGAATTCAATATTGAAATTAAGTTGACCAATTTAGTGAGGGGTAAAGCACTATGTGAAAATCTGGCTAGATCCACCGCATAGATAAACATGTTGTATTTACTAATGAACAAAAACAACTAGTTGAATAAGCAGATGGCCAAAGTTCTGCATGATGGATATAAGATATGATAGAATACATGCAAAATAACATTATCATATAAGGTATCATACATGCAAAGAAAGCAATTATGATGGAAGATGGCTAATTATAGGATGATCAACAAGATACTATTTTGTAAAGGTTATAAATGTGTGTTTTTTAGATGCACTGAAGAGGATAAAGTGAAACACCTTTTACATGAGTATCATGATAAAGATCACTATATTTCCCACACTATAGTGCATAAAATCTTAAAAGTAGGTTTTTACAAGCCAAACATCATATTGAATACATTCCAATAGGTTAAGCAATGTAAGTCTAGTTATATGTTTGCCAGTAAATGAAGAAAAGCACCAATGCCACTACAATTAATTATTATTTGTAAATCATTTTAATAGTGGGGATTAGACTTCATCAACAATATTAGCCCATTTTCTAGAATTGATCACAATTTTTTTCAATGAGTTTACACATGTTTTTTATGAGGGGTCATGGTCCCCTCATATTGAGTGGGGTTTGAACCTTGGACTTCTCAAAGAGAAGCCAAATCCCTTACCACTACAGTAAGCTTACAACTTTTCAATGAGTTTATACAGGTTTTTATGAGGGGTCCTAGTCCCCTCATACTGTGTGAGGTTTGAACCTTAGACCTCTCAAATAGAGGCCAAAGCCCTTAACACTATAGTAAGCTTGCAGCTAAAAATTATTAAAACATTGTTTTTTTTCAATGATTTTACACATGTTTTATGAGGGGTCATGGTCCTCTCATACTAAGTGGGATTTGAACCTTGTACTTCTCAAAGATAAGCCAAAGCCCTTACCACTATAGTCTAGCATTGGTCACAGTTGAATCCTGATAGCCACTAATTATTTCACAAGATGGGTAGAGTTCATACCAATTAAGACTACTAATCAAAAGGATGTGATTCAATTACTCGAAGATATTGTTATTAGATTTAGAATACCTTTAGTGGTCATCATTTATAATAAATGTGTTTATAGGATCTAAGCTAATTTAGTTTGCATTAGAATATGGTATTGTATTGAAGAGTTCTTCAAATTATTAACCTCAAGGAAATGGTTTGGACAAATTGAGTAATGAGAACATGGTTCAAATCTTAAAAAGAACAACTGCTATACCACAAAGAGATTAGCATATAGAGTTGAAGAGAACATTATAGGTAGACAGTTAAATCTTAAGGTATCCATAGGAAATTCACTACACAAACTTGTGTTTGTAAAGGAAGCAATGTTGTCGATTAACTTGGAGGTCATATCACTTAAAATGGCCAAATAGTTAGAACTGGATGACACTAATATTATGCCAATGCAAAAAATGTTGGATGAATTGGTATTCCTTGAAAAAGAACATGAGAAGGTATTCATGAAGTTTTATCAACACCAAGGGACAATGAGGCAATAGTTTAATAAGAAGGTAACAATAGTTGATCTTAAGATGAGTGACCTCATATTGAAATAGGATTAATAATATGCTAAGACAAGAAAGCATGTCAAGTTTGATTCACTACGGAGTGATCGTTATCAGATCACCAAGGTGTGAGGTGTTAATGATTATAAATTGACTACTCTAGATGGCCAACAACTATCTTTTTTTGTAAATGGACAACACTAAAGAATATTTGATTAGTTTGAAGTCATTCCACAATTGTAAATATGTATAGAAGCTTGTATATAGTTTTTTTCTAGTTTTCCATTCTTGTTACCTTGCTATTTGAAATACAAAAAAAGAAAAGAAAAAAAAAACAACAAAAAAAAGGGCAATAATATTTTAAAATTGAAAAAAATCCACTCCTACCTAGGTGAAAATATTGCAAGAGATGCCTAGGTTCCTCACTTTATTCCTATCCATATATCTACAAGAATATATTCATCTCCTTCCAAGAAAACCATGTTGATTAGAAGTTTAAAAAATTTGTGAAAAATTTTACTAGGGTAGATTTTCAATCATTTGTCAACTCATCCATGTAGTAATTCATCAAAAGTCTAGTGAATCTCCATATATATATGCTAGCATCATGTGTATTCAACAAAACTAGGGAATAAAGGATATAATTGGAAAAAAATTAACTCGTCAAATTTAACTATTCACCAAAAATACCAAAAATTCATCAATTTTCGAGAATGAAAATGCCATGTTAAGCCCTACATCATGATGAAATCAAAAATATTGAGTGGTACCAAGATTTCACAAGGGTGATTTATCGACAATTTGTTGATTCATAAAGTTGTAAAAGAGAGACACCACATCAAGGACTAGCACCATGCTAACATCTAGTTGATGTCATTGGTGTGCTGAAAAGCAAGTCACTCTCGAATGACAATTCAACAAGAGAAATGCAAATGGTGATACTAAGGAATTGATGTCATAATGACATCATTGAGGTTTCAATGTATATTCATTCAAACCATGCAATCTAAATAAACATGGGAGTAGGGGATCCAATTCGACAACTTGGGATGAATTGGGCAAGGGCAAAGCTTTCGAAGATAAAGGTCAACCATGCATAATGTCAACAAGGATAAACACATGGTGTGGATTAAGTAAAGACATAGTAAGATCAAGTGGGGTCCATAGACTTGGAAATGATGTGGATCCCAAACAAGTGCCAATTTAGCATAGCATAAATGTGGCATTGTCATTAATTATGAGGTATAAGGAGCATTAATAGTACCTATAGTTATGCACGGAGCTAAAGTAAAAGTCTCAAAGGCACCTTGGACAACCATATTTTCACACAAACCCTATAACAACCCTCCTTGGTAGAACTCTTTATTTTCAATTAACTGTGTACTGGTGTGGATGTTTAATTGCATATTTTCATTTAATGATGTCTATATGATGAAATGATTGCATTCTCTTGAGCTTGGAATATGTTATTGTTGATGTGATGTACTTGTGGGTGCAGGACCAAGTGCTCACTCTCTCTGGTGGGAACATATGGGTAAACCACCTACAATGAGAGATATTTTGATGAAATTATGGTGATGACTTGCTCATCGACAGCTTCGGGTAACAAAACACCCTTCATGTATATGCATTTGCATTTTGCTTGTTTTTATGTTCACAACATTGGTCCAAGAAGTTGCTTGTGCAATGAGTCTCCTTAATAGGTTGGTAATAGCACTAGACTATCTTAAAAGAGACTGCCTACTTAAGGATAAAACAATGGTGTGTAATATTATTGGTGTGAATCTATGTTGTTTGTGGTATGCATAGATTTTTGTTGGACAATAATTATTAAGTATTAAATATTTGGTAACATTAATACTTTGAAATTATTAAGTAAATAATGGCTTTAATACTTTAGACTAGTAAAGTATTAATTATATTGGTGGCATTAATATTTTGGACAAGAAAATAATAATAATGTCAATACCAAAAGCTAATGTTAGTGATTGAAAATTAATTTAGTGAATTATTAATTTGATCATTACTTTTCCTCTAAGGTTTGGTTTAAATTAAAATAGCTTGTAATTTAAATTCAACCTTCTCCTTTTGTTTACCATGCTCGGGTGGTGCCTTTAATGGCATAAAGGTGGCATTGAAGGTAACATCTTCTTGAGCTTGAGAAACGTCGTTTCTTTCATGCAAAGTGGGCCCCTTATACCTTTTAAAAAGGAAGATGAATGCATGGAAGGGGGATTGGGCTTTTAAGGAAAGCGAAAGAAAGGATCAAAGGCAGCGGAGAAGGAGTAATTGGGTAGCACGACATCGAACCAGGGGATGTTGGATAACTTGTTCTCAGGTGCATTCTTTGATGTTTGGTTGTGTATGCTTTGCTTAGCTTAATCATCCCTTAGATGGATAAGTCTTGTTTTGTAGTTGTCGTTTATCCTTCTGTGCTGCTGACTTAAGCCTACATTTTGCTTGGAGGTTGTTCTGAATGCCGCTCTCAATCCTATTTGTTTATCTCCTTCTGTGTTGAGCTTAAACGTCTAGTTTCTAGTGGCACTTGTTGTTTTGCTTAGTGTTCTTTGTGGTTACCTGTCTTTCACTCTATTGTTCCTTCTTGTTTTCATGGCGGACAACACGCTCTCAATCAAGCACCCACATCTTTCTAAGTTTGTGTAAGATCTTGAGTTTAACCTTGCAAACTTACTTCTAATTGAAGGATGTCGATCAAAGTCGTCTTTCTTAAACCACTTGAACCCATCTCCACTGTGTTCATTTATTGGCTTGAATTTGGGTCTGTATGCGTTAGCTTCATTAGTGGGGCAATATTAGCACCATAGATTAGCCGAGTTGAGTCTTTTGGTTTGAAGCGCCCAATTTTTATATTTAATTATTTTGCTATAAAAATTATGGCTTTGATTTCAGTTACTATGTAATTTCTTATGCTTTGGATCCATTGTAGTTTTGAAATAAATATGAAAGTCTTTGCTTGGAAAAGAAAATGTTGTTGATTGCAAATTGAAATATGGAAATTATAAATGTGCTTTTTAAGTTTTATGCTTGGTTATTAGGAAGTGAATTCTCTATGATAATGGTTATTCTCTTTTATAAGATGGATTATTGTATGATGGTTTTGAAAAAAAACTATATAATGATTCTTGAGACTTTTGTGAGTTAAGGGATCATTATAAAGAGAAGTATGGGATTCTCTTTTATAAGATGGATTTTTGTATGATGGTTTTGAAAGAGAAACTATATAATGATTTCTGAGACTTTTGTGAGTTAAGGGATCATTATAAAGAGAAGTATGGGATTCTCTTTTATAGGATGCACTTTTGTATGATGGCTTGAAAGAGAAACTATATAATGATTCCTAAGACTTTTGTGAGTTAAGGGATCATTATAAAGAGAAGTATGTGATTCTCTTCATGTTGGCTTGTTTTCATTATGTTTTTATGCATGGTTGTTTGCATAAATAGAAAATGGTATGTC
The DNA here is from genome assembly GCA_028583015.1 of Wollemia nobilis. Lineage (NCBI taxonomy): Eukaryota > Viridiplantae > Streptophyta > Pinopsida > Araucariales > Araucariaceae > Wollemia > Wollemia nobilis. The sequence continues at coordinate 6,300,788 of JAQPPZ010001870.1, forward strand.
TTAAGTTGCATTGCATTTAGAGTTGTCTTGATCCCTAAGTATTTCTCATGAGTCGTGGGTGGATTCCCTATCATAAAGAAGCTTGCAGATTTATGGATGGCTTGAAGATCCTTAGCGAATGGCTTCATAGTACTTTGAATGTATAGATGTTATAGAAAAATAAAGGCTATGTAAAAAAATGATTTGTTCAATGAGTTTTGTAAACTTTATTATTGTACAAACTGAAAAATTATGTTGCTTTAATGATATCTTGGGTTCTGTACATTAAAGTGATTTTAGCAATCTTATTTTGATAGTTAGTATTGAGTTCTATCAATTGCAAGAATGCATATTTATGTTAGATACTTGGTTTATTATGTTCTAGAATTTACTTTATAAGAGTGCGTCTTTTGAAGCTCATGTCAAGCATTTGAGTTAAGCAAAATGTGGTTTTATTTAAGAGGCATCCTTGTTTATCAATTATAGAATTTTGGATTAAATGGATTATGACTTGATTAAAGTGTTTTTGATATGATGTGATGTGATTGGATTTAGTTTAGAATTATGTTTAAAAGTGCAAATATTATTTAAGATAAGATTGTCTTGGGGCTGTTAGAATCTCTTGTGGACCTGAGTCAATTAAGTTAAAGCCCAATCCTAGGAGTTGTGTGAATGCAATACCCAGGTAGCCATGAGCCTAGGAGTTGCGAGAATGCAATAGCTAGGGACTCATGAACCTGGAAGGAGTTGTTTGAGTACAATAGCCAGGTTTCTTGTGAATTCATTGCACTTTGAACGAGAAGGCTTGGGTGTACTCCAACAAAAAGTTGTGGAATCATTTACAAGACAACAAGGGTGATCCCTTGAACACGTAGAATCGAGTGATCATGTTTATTGCCATTGAAATGGTAATGACCTTAGTTAGCCCACGAAGGTTTGGTAACTAAGCACCAAGGCTCTACGCCTGATTAACCTACTTGGGTGGATCTAGAGTAAGGTTAGGGAATAGGTGTCCCCCTTTAAGTGTGATGGGCCTAAAAGGATAATCCCTATGCCATGGTCACATTTTCCTATGTTAGTGAGGGTATAGGAAAGGTGGGGGACCACTTTTGGTGTCCTAAACATGTAGGTTTAGTAAGGTGAAACCAAAAAACCATGGGAGTTGGCCACTCTTGTCCATTGAGTGTCGTTTGCAACAACTTGGGACTCAAATGTGGTGAAGCCTTATATGCTAGAAAGATAAAAGAAGGGTTTCCCCCTTGTGAACCTTTTCTTGTAATCATTCTTTAAAAACAAATTGGGTTGGTAGTTTTGGGTTGTTACAAACCCTCGATATAAGATGTCTTCTATGCCTAAAAATCCTCATTATCGCCTCCCACCTCAAACTGCAAAATCGTCTTGTGATTTCCAAAAGGAGTTAAAATCTAGTTGAGGGATAGGAAGACAAGCCCCTTGATGGTCTCAAAATTTTGTTTTTAGAAGCTTAAGGATTTAGAGAAAAATTTGAGGGTCATCTTTGAGCTCAAAGAAGTAGGTTATCATATGTTATCCCTTGCCACCACCAAAGCATCCTCTTAAACCATCAGAGGATGTTGAAATCAATCAAAATGGGCAAGATTTCATCATAAAGAGGCTACGTTCAAGTTGATTCATGCTTGCAACTATAAAAGCACCAAGTATAAATACCTTTGATGCAACAAGTGAATTACATTAATTCACTAGGAAATTGAGGGCTAAGTCAAGAGCTTCTCAAGTATATGAAATGGCAATTTGTTATTAACACTAAGAAATAGCCATTAAAAACTTAGCATCAATTTACCTTTATAAAAGAGAGAAAAACCAAGCCAAAGATTGCCTAAATGGAGTACCCTATGTTCATCAAAACCCATTAAAATAGCAAAACACCCCTAAGCATAATAGGAGATCCTCTAAGTCAAAGGGTGGTAGTTTATCAACTCTCTAAAACTATGAAAATTTCCTAAGTTGTAAAAGTAGCAAATCACAAACAAGAGGCCTCATGTTGATAGTGAATCATTGACTTTAAGAGTTAGAGAAATTTTCCATTATCCTTTGGTAGATGGCATAAAGCTTGAGATAGAGAAGATGGATACCCAAGAGTATCTAGTAGTGGCACAGTGCCTAGGTGAGCCAATCATGTGTACCAATAGTGTCTACAAACCCACCTATTACAATAGTCGAAACTCAAATAATGGAAGGGTCGTCAAGGGTGTGACCAAGTGAAGAGTAACCTCAAACTCCATGTGTCAATGTTGACATATCAAACACAAACCCCAAAAAATAACAACAAAAGAAAAGGAGATTTGATAAGCTATACCAAGATTATTATAAGGTCATAAAGGAAAAATTGAAGTATGTAACTAGACATGTAAGAGAGGAAGCAATATGTCAATTTGAGTTTGAGACTACATAGTTTTATAGATTATTAGCAAAATATGGCCATCTAGGTTGAGGCAGTTTTTAGTGACCTAGGTTTGGGGATGCCTTGATTTGGTGCACATATATATGTGCTAAGGCATACAACAAGGAGAAAAAGGTCATTGCAATAACTTTCTGGTATGAACCTATCATAAGGATAACTTCTAAGGATCACAAAGTTGCACACATGAACTTCATGGGACATTCATGTGTGTAACTCTATGTTCTTAGATTTCAAGTGGAAAAAGCATATAACTTGATATTTCAAGTGTTGCTCTTGATATTCCTATGTTTGTAATTGAATTGTATATATGTCATACAAAGATACATGCATACTAAATATACTATAGTCTAAGATTTATACTTATTGGTGCTACAAACTTATTAGTAGGTGACTTTCATGTTTTGTGACTTAATAATTTATGATGATGTTAGAGGATTTAAAGACCAAGTTACATAACAAGATATTGTTGCACTTGCCATAATTATAGTATTAACTTATCATACACCTTTACAACATAAGTACCTACAAAAGCAAGATGCCTATCACATTTGGATTAATTAATAATTTGACATTCTTGTTCGTATGGTGTTATCAAAGGTTAAAGATTTTTTGTAAATAGGATTTGGCTTCTAATATTTGATGATTCAATGCATATATATTTAATGTGTTTGCCAAGTTAATGATTTTACCAATAAAGGATAGTACATGATGTCACTCAATTTTTTGAAATATATATGATAGGATTATGTGGTGCATCGACATTGTTCAATAAAACATATATAGAAGTCCTTATTATAAAGTTGCCATTAATTGTGAGGATAATGTTTTTTTAAAATAAATCTGGTCTAATTTTTTAGATAAAAAGGTGGACCAAGGATCTCACCTCTTTTGAAGGATTAAAAGGTCTAGTTGTCACACTTTGTTAGTTAATGAGAACTCTTACAATATCAAATTTTCCAAAACTCTTATGTATAGTCATGGACATTCTAGAAGAACTTTTCATGACATGGTTGCCACTTAATCATTTGCTTGTCATTTTCCCAATAGATTAGAACTAGAACTTGATTGGGCGTTTGAATTTTTTCCATCCCTCAACAAGCAATGACCCCTATTTTTGTAGTTGTTTGACATCTTTTGGCTCCTATGCTTTGTAATGTCTTTCTAGTTATGGTAATTTGCAACTAATCACTTACTAAATTACTAATACCTCTACATTGACATTGGTCTCATTTTGATGACTTTAGTCCTACAATAAGAAAATACTATTTATGTATTTCAATGACACTCCACCACCTATTCTTGTAATGTTATCAAATGATCATAATCTAGGATCAATCTTTAACAAAACTTATCTTCTATAATTGTCACACTTCAATTTTCTTCAAACTCCAATATTGAATTTTGAATAAGTCTTTGATCCTTCACAAATTATTATATGGTTTAATTCATTCAAGCATTGTTATGTTTTAATTAGTAACAAAGTTGATTAAGCAAACACCACCTTCTTCAAAATATTTCATGCTTTCCTTTTCATACATGGGTTGTTTACTTGTTAAGCATCCTCACATAATGCCAACTATGGTCAACGATGTAAGGAATAGCCTTGGGGCTATAAGATTCAACACATGATCATTGTAAAAATTTGCAATTGCCATTAAGCAAGCATATGCTAGTTTTGTGAGAAGCCTTGACCCAAGTTAGCAACACCAATACATGGTAATTTATTATGGATTATTTTCACCAATTGACTTAAGTCTAACAAAATTTTCAACAATTTGATTTGCCAATTAGAAAAGTTTAAAAAAGATTCCTTCATAAATAGAAAAGCTAAAAATTTAGAAAATATTTGCAAAATTTTTATGCAAAATATACATAAAGTTATTAGCTTTTGATTATATTGACAAGTATTACTAGTAATTTTATGTTTTACATCAAAAATTAACTTATAATAAGGAAAGTTTGCATTCTTCTAAATTAAAATATTTGCTTGTCACTTCTATATTTGTAAAATATGTTTCACCCTTAAAAATCTCCCATGGTCAATAATCGTATAAGGATGAATCATGATAAGGCGGTTCTAAGCCAAGTGTGATTTGACAATAATGAACCCATGTTTCAAATGTAATTGATTTTTCAAATAGGTATAAGCCTTAGTGATAAATTTCTTTGGTAAATAAAATGAATATAGTCTCAAGGGGAAATTCAAGTCTCATAAAGTTCATACGAAGAAGAGTCACTTGGTTATCCACATTACCTAGATACTTCTATTGATAAAGATATATTTATCTAAGTTAACACAACAACCAACATTAGCTTACACCATTCCATACACAAAATATGACTTTAAAGTTTTAAAATGATAATGGCAAAGTTTCGACCTACAATATAGATAAGGCTACTAGTTTTTTTCTAGAATTTACAAGTATTACTAGGAAATTCTATGTTACACATCAAACTTACCATACTGAAATTTCATGTTCTCTTTAAATTAAAAGATTTGCTTCCCATTCTATAATCATAAATCATTTTTCACCTCTTAATTTTTGAATTGTCATCAATAGTTGGAGGATGAATCTTGTTGAAGTGGTTCTAAGCCCCATACTCAAACGGGATTTGACAATAATAAACCCTTGTTTCAGATGTAATTGATTGTTCAAATAAATATAAACCTTGGCAATAAACTTCATCAGTTAATAAAATGAATGTAGTCACCAGGGAGAATTCAAGTTTCACAAAGCTTACAAGAAGAAAGGCCACTTGGTTATCTACATTAAGAGATATTTCTATTTTATAAACATATAATGAAATGAAAGATTTTAATTACGTCCGCGAGACCCAAATATGGTCTATGGGACCTCAAATATGGAAGTACAATTACTCAAGTCATATCATATGATCTTTAATATCTTTGAGAAGGTTGTTCCTTCTCTGCTGATTTGGGTTAGTAATTCCCCAACTTTTTTTATTTACTATCTTCAAATAACTCTGCCATAGACCCGTTCCCAAGTGTTTCTTTGTATTTGCCACGGATATCTGAAAAACTCGGGCATTTATAGATGAAGTGTTCCTCTGTCTCTACTACCCCTGTGCTGCATAGCGTACATATCCTTTCTTCCCATTGTTCTTTGGACGTTGTCCATCTCCTTGTTTCACATCTAAGCCTATAAGAGCTAGTCCTTATCTGAGCAATGAGGATTTTTTCCTTCCACTTGATTTCAGCACCTATATACGCTTTTTCCTTGTGGTCATACGTTGGGCTAAACTTTGCAATATAATATTGTATTTTCTTGCTTGCATTTTTCCACATTCCAATTCTGAACTTTTCATTCACATAATTTTTTTGTCTTTGTTGACATTTGGGCATTCATTTTTGTTGATTTCCCAACGTTTCATTCATTTCTTATTTTGTTTCATCCATGTATTCTTCTGTCTATGCAACTCTTCGTCCCTAGCTGCCCTAGGCCATCTGTCGTTTTTCATGTTTTCTGTTTTTTTCAAGTAACATAACAACTTGGTCATAGCAATTGCTTCTAAAGGAAACATTCCAGTTTCAGCTAAAATAATTTCATAAGGGGTTGTGGCCTTAATTTTGAGAAAATTTGTGATTAGATATTTTTGAATCCTTTCTATTTGCCTCCATTTTGCATTTGTTGTGCCACTAGCCCACACCTAGCAACCATACAACAAAACCGGTGTAACAAGTAGGCCAAATAAGACCTTGGTGGTCTTCCAGTCCCACAACTCGGCATTCCTACATTTGTTTTGAAGTGCATATAGTGCTCTCCAACCACTTTGAGTTCTTTTCATCCTACATGTATTCCAATTAAGTTTGTCATGAAAGTGTATGCCCAAGTATTTGTATTCTACTACTACCTCAAGCGGTTCTCCTGCAAACTGAAATTCGAGTTGTTGCTTCTTTTTTGCTAAAAAAATCATAATTTTTGTTTTGCTCGTGTTCACCTGCATCCCAACTTCCTCACAAAAGAGTTCTAGAGCTCGAAGTTGATCTTCTAGATCTTTGGCTGTTTTGGCCACAAGAATTACATCACCACATATTTGGCTAAGTGCACACCCTCTCCCCCAAATTTGTTTATCCATTCTTCTAACTTGTCAATGTACAGCCCAAATAAGGTCGGAGATAAGAATCTAAGTTAACATTACATCAAGGTTAGCTTACACTATTTCATACTTGAGAGATGGAAACGCAACTCAATGCCCTTGCCTAACTCTTACAAAACTAGTGACTTTGAAATGTTTGATGACTATCAGAGTGTGGCCTGCACTATACGTTCAATAGTTCATGGAGAGTTAACGATCCATGTCCTGTATTGTTCCTTAATCCAAGTCATGCAACCCATTGCAAAATAATATTCAAAAACACACAGTGGTGAGATATGTAATTGGGGATCAACATTAGCTTCCACACCTCAGTCATGTTGGCACTATTTAACATTACTTTTAAGACGAGTGGCCAATTACATGGGGCCAAAAAGTCGAACACTATTCTCAACTTCATACAACAAATTCTACTTTATATGCCTCTTGAACAAAAGGATGTATTTTATACTAAAGCATCTTGTTTGCCTAAGAATGGTCTTAGGTCTCACACTCTCACTCTCGTATCCTGAAACATTGTGAAATTAATTAAACTCCAAAAAAAAAAGTCGAAGATAAATATTTTTAAGACTATGGCCCCAATGCATTTTCCCTTCCAAAAATTACATGGAAAACTACTTACCTATAAATGTTTAACCATCATAATAATATCAAATTTTATCTTTTAGAACTGAGAATGCCTATTAAACATATACTTTCCAGTTTACTTCAGAAAGTCCTTGAAATCCTTTGGAAGGTTGAAACAACTAAAATATTCTAAAAAGCCTCATCTTTAGATTACTATTAAGACATCCTAAAGAGTATATGGAAATCGTAAGTGATTGTATAGGTATGCATCCATTCTAAGTTGATAACAAAACAAGGTTTACCCTCTATACTGGAATGTATAAGCAGGCAACCTCTGACACCTTAGAAGGGCCAACCATTATGTTTCCGAAAATTGCATCATAAGTAAATACAATTCCTCTGTGGTTCCTCTATACTTGCACAGTTTACATTTGATGTAAATAAAATTCCTGTGTGGTTCCATTCCTTGCTAAGAGATTTAACTCTCCCTGAATATCTTACATTCTTTCATTCTGCTTACTTGTAGAAAGAAATATGCATCACTCTTATATGTTACAAAATGAGAAACAAGATATACTGGTCGAATGATATTTGCTATTAAAGAAGCAATGATATTAAAATCATTAGACAAGCTTATACTTTGGCAGTCATGAAAATGACACAACACCTTTATGCACTTGTAGAGATTTATTTCTCTGCATTTTCTTATTAAAATTGTTTCTTAAATGAGTTTATTGTGAGAAAGCACATATAACACATCAGAGTGAGTAGCAATTTTATGACAGCAATGAAATAATCTCTTGCACAAAGAGATATTGTGCGTCAAATCTTGGACTGTTAAATTGCCGATTTGCTCAGTGCAATTGCTGCTTTTGATCCAGATTGGCGACCTATTTTTTTAGAAATAAAATCACCAGCTAAAAGCAATTTGCCAAGGTCCACATTTGTTTTCACACCAAGACCATGAAGTAGGTAAACAACATCTTCTGTTGCTACATTACCAGTAGCTCCTTTGGCATATGGACATCCTCCCAGTCCAGAAATTGATGAATCGACGACACAAATTCCCATCTATTAAAGATCAAGGATCATATTTTAAAAAGCGATAAAGATCATAAGAAAACAGGATGCTTCACATCCAAACCCTTTTATCCCTGATTTAACTTTCGTTTTTAAGAAATTTAAGTTTTCAAAATAATCAATTTCAAACCTACCCAGCTCATACATTAATACACTGAATAAGTCAGGCTGGAGTACCTGAAGTGATATAAGAATATTGGCAAGAGATTGTCCATATGTGTCATGGAAATGAACTGCAAGTTTTTCAGCAGGTACAACAGCCATCACGGCTTCAAGCATTGGAATGATTGTACCTGCCATAAAATTTGTCAACAAGTTGAAAACAAAAAGCTTACCTGCGGCATTAACCATAGAAAAATAGTCTAGATAGGATTCAAATGACTATCTCAACCATCAATAGAGACAATATAATAAGCAGCATGCCATGCAACCAAGTGCTTATGCAAATTACTTTCTTAAAACTCCAACTAACGAATGCAGCTAGTCAGCAAATTGCCCAATTTAAAAAACAGAATAAATTCTGCCTGGTAATTTCTTGAATGTTTTGAATGTCCTGTAGCCTTCAGAGACAAGGCATTTTGGTTGGTAAGACCAGACAGACCAATCTAGAATGTAAAAGGGTTCGGGCCCTTTCAAAAACCCAGATTTTACCCTAATGAGAAAAAAAAAAATCTTGAATGTTACAAATGATATGATAGCAGAATAGTGAAATTTGTATAACTTTATAGAAGTGTCTATAGAAATGTATTAGCTAGATACAATTGTATAGTTGCAACCATGTTGTGAACAGTTATTTCATGACCAAGATTAACAAAATCATGAATGACAATTAATTGGCAAAGAACCCAAAGAGACTCCCCAATCATGAGGGTAGGAACCTAGTAATAATGAAGAAATCTCTTATCCACCTTAGGAATTTCTAGAAAATTAACATGGATGAATCCTTCAAAGGCCATCTAGGAGAAGATGGAACTGGGGGATTCTGTTATGATTATAAGGATGATATCCCATTACGAGATGCAAGGAATTTGGGTATAAACCAAAGGAATTTAAAAATAAAAATAAAATAACAAGGTAGTAGAATTAACAGAAGCTATGGGCACCAATATGGGACTTTAGAAGCTAGGAGAAGGCATCTCACATTTATCATTACTGAAACAGTTTGAGGATCAGTTTTTCCCTACTTGCCAAAAAATCAGATCTTTCAAGCAAATTGGTTTCTAATGACCTTGGTCAAGGACTCTAAATCAACTATATCTTATTCTTTCTTCCCCCCTTTTTTTTAAATAAATTCGGCAACATATTCTCATGTTAAAAGAGATCATTGATTTTATGGCCAAGGGCCCTCTTGCCTTCCCCATGATAACTTCCTCTCATTGGTTACTTCATAAAATGAATCTTGCTTGGATATTCACAAGTTGCAAATTAAATTAAATGATAAAGGTATGTATTTATTCCAAATATTTATGATGGGTCTTCTCATTCAAGTCAAAAGGTTTCAAATTTTTTATTATTCACGACATGTCACAATGTCCACCGATGGTACTTTGACTCTACAGATCCTAAATGATACAATTTTCTAATGTATTGATATGATGAATTCAATATTTACAGGGCTGTAATTCTAGCCAAGCATGTAAGCAATAACAATGCTACTATTCTGCCTAATGCTCATACCATGTATCGCTTTTGGAGTTGTGTGAAATGGAAACGAACAAAGTAGAATCCAGCTTTTTGGAAATAGACTCTGATGTAAAGGTTGAAAGGAAGCCCGGACTGCCTCAATACAAGATATCATGGCCCTCTCTCCATTATGCCTTTGATTTATTCAGACTACTTCAGTTTGTTGATTTCATAGGTATCTTGCTTTGTTGTTTTCCCTGTTGACTTTTAGTTCTTGGCTTCATTAAAGATGGTCAGTGAAGAAGAAATGGAAAAGACACTTTCTCAAGGCCCAAGAAGCAAACTATGTTGGGCCAGATAGCTAAGAACATCTATCATAAAGAACATCAGGCCTGATTGTGGTGACCTCAATGACTCAAGCTGGAAGACTGGGAAAAATTAGAGAGAAAAAAATGGCAGGCTCTACGATGAATTAAGGAAGACATGAACAAGGAAGATCTTGAGGATGTTGAAATACCAATAATCTGATCTTATTTGTCAAAAGTGACAGTAATGATGGAAGCCTACAAGCGTGTGTAATGTAATTTTTACATAAACCTGCAGGCATGATTCTATGTATTTAGCCCTAGTGGCATCGGTTAAACCAACTGTATGGTTAACCTTCTAATGTTATGACTAAACTTGTAACTTAACCTTTAAGCCATTGTATGTCAGCTTGGGTTATAATATGACATGTAATTATTATTGGGAATAACACATCTACTATAAATACTCCAATCATTGATTCATTGCATTGGTGTGTGACATTAATGTGATATATCGTTTTGTGTCCACGTGGACCCACCTCTTCTATTTCGTTTATCAATATTCTTCTTTTGTATATTGCTCTTTTATTTCATCTCTTTATTCCTTTGCATTTGATCTATGGTGAACGATATGCTTTTGAATGTTTTTGGAAAGTATGGTGAAATTTGACATGTTATCAGAGCAGGCAAGAAGCAACATCACTCTTTTATGCAGAAGGATTCTCTTCGTTCAATGACGGGGGGGAGAGGGAATCCTCTTCTCTATTTTGGAGGGAAGATTCAAATTTTTGAATTCAAAAATTCAAATTTGATGTCAAATTCAAGTGCCAAAAATCCATGCATATTTTGCGCAGGTTGTCTCTAAGGGGACGTTCACAGATTTTTACTAGCAAGGAAGAGCTTTCAAAGTGGATCCTCACTTTCCTCGTCTCAATGCAATCCCTTGGAGCAATGGCAAAGATGATTTTGTGAAAGCATAGTCATTTAAGAGGTCACAGGATTGAATCCTAGGTTTTCATGCATGTCCAACCTCCTTTTTATAAATGGTAAACGACCTTTTAAAATAAAATAGAGAGGTTCTCAATTGAGAGTCAATATTGTTCCCTCAACCCAGTCATTGAAATGTTACACCCTCTCTGTTTTAAAAAGGGAAATCACTCGACCTTTTAAAAGAGAGGGCGGAACCCAGGAGTCATGGGGAGTTAGCGGTAAAACTGAAAGGTGCAGGTGCCCCGTAAATCTCTAGAGTTTGGGCTTAAAGAGCCATATCCGAATCTTTAGCTAAAACCACACTAGAACCGTGAGGATTATAGAGAGAGAGACCACTCTTTAGCGCGATCAAATGAAGAGCTTTAAAAAAAAATTTAAGTTATTTCTCCTTTTTTAAGGTATTGGCTCTACTGAAGTTCCACCCGAACCACTAAAACCATTTTAAAAGAGGCTTACCCTTTTTAAATTAAAATAGAGAGTCTTTTAATGGCCCCCTCTTTTCAAAGGCACATGATCGCCTCCCCCTCTACCTGCTTGTATCGAAGTTCTTGTTACTGCTTGGATTGCCTATTGAATATCGAGTCAAGGATCTGCAATGACACAAATGATGATCTTAGTCAAGACAATTCATTTCTTGCGTTACATTTATTGTATGTGATTCCATGATTTGAGTTGGGGTTTAAGGTGACTTGGTTTTTTTGCTTCTACAGTTCCAGCTGTTCCATTTAGAGTGGATTTCTTATGGTTTCAGGGCAGATTTCAGACATTTCTTGCTGGCCATAATTTCCTCTAGCCTGGCCGTACCATATCTTGCCTGGCATTGAAGGTGGTTTTTAATATTCAGAGTTTGGCTGCCAATTAATGATTGTGATTGAGGCGTCTAAGGATTGGAAGCTTTCCTTTGCATTGATATTGTAAAAAGACATCTTTTATTTGTTGTTGGGAAAGAAATACATATATTCCTGTGTTGCTGTTCAGCTATAAAGTCATCATTTTCAGTCTTGTACAGCTTCCGGGTATTTTGTTACTTTCCAAAGTCCTTTAAAGGGTTTATAGTTTTATATAAATATTATCTAAATTCCAAGTTTCATTGATTCCCGCCAAGTAGTTTGCTAGATATTATTTGTTCAAGTTGGCAGTTTAACTTTTTTCTACATATTCTGTACTTAAATAAATAAATACAAAAAAATCAGAATATTGCACAAAATCCGAAAACCTTGCAAATTTCCAAAATAACAAAACAAGGCAGAAATTTCGTATCTCAGCTTGGGTGGGATATTACAGTTTGATGTTTCTCACTAACACTAGACCAGACATTGCTTACGTTGTTTCTCTTGTTTCAAGGTACATGAATGAGCCATCTCAAATTCATTTGAAGGCTGCCAAGAGAATCTTGAGGTATGTGAAAGGTACTCTTGATTTTGGCATTCATTATTATGCAACTAAGGAGATGGAGCTTGTTGGTTTTAGTGATTTTGATTGGGGTGGCAGCTTGGATGACCGGAAGTCTACTTTTGGCAATTGTTTTTCTCTTGGTTCTGGACTGATCACATGGAGCTCAAAGAAGCAAGGATCAGTTGCTCTTTCCTGCACAGAAGTTGAGTATATTGCAGCCACTTCAGCTAGTGCACAAGCCTTGTGGCTTAGGAATGTATTAGAGGAGATTGGTTAGAAGCAATGTCATCCTACAATCATTTTTTGTGATATTATGGGTACAATTCAATTGGCAAAGAATTCCATCCATAATAGCAGGTCTAAACACTTTGATTTGAAGTATCATTTTATCAGGGATATGGTACAAAAGAAAAGAATAGAGTTAAAGTACTGTAGCACTCAAGAGCAACTTGTTGATGTGTTCACAAAAGGAGTTGCCAAAGCTCAGTTTTTAAAACTTAGAAATAGTCTTGTGAGACCTATCAGCATCAAGGGGGAGAATGTTGGAAATGTGATCCTAAGCAAAAACTGTAGCTTTTGCATATACTTTGTTATGTAGGTTAGGTAATGGAATTTGTAACTGAAGACTGTAACTGTGCATATTCACTGTCATGTCAGTTAGGTAGTGGAATTTGTAACTGAAGGGAAGTGAAAATTGTAGCTATGCATATTCACCAAAAAGATTGTAATGACTGCAGCATATATGTGTGTTTGGTTTAACACAAAAAAAAAAAAAAAATTGTGCTGTGTAAAACAGCAGATTTCACACAAACAGGGAATTTTAGCACTTAGATTGGATGACAAAGGGACCAACCAAGTCAAACATAACCATTTTTTGGATAATAATGGTTTTCACTATGTTGACTGTAATAATAATATCATTAGTCGAGTTAACGAGTACGCGCAGAGAAAAACTGAATTGTATCCAATCTACCACCCTAGTTGGAGAAGGCTATGGAGACACAAAACAACGTTCGAACATTGATGAATAAAAGGAATAAAACTGTATATAGCAAAAAGTTGGAAAATAAGTACAAGCAATAACATGAAAACGCTAGGGTTTATGCTCCAATATATAGAGGGTGTTGCATTCATTCCTTTAAGTTGTGCATGCAAAAAAGGATGAACAAGAGTGTCAAGCAAGAGGAAAGTTGCAAGAAGAGTGCAAGGGTTTCCTAGAGGAATTGCATTCAATGCCCACCAACACTACCAAATGGAATCATACAAGTCATTTAGAGCAAATTTCTCAAGACTAGGACATGAGTGTGGTCTAAGAGGGAGTCATCTGAAGGAAGCAACCATCCATGGGAGTCATCCAAAGGCAATATTTATTCATTTGTGTCACACGAGGGCAGTCATCTGACTACCACACTATCCAAGGGCAGTTTTTTGTTTTCTAAGGTGCTGACACAATGTTGTCCATTTGCTAAGGTGTTCTCAGAGTGCCCGTAGCTTGCCACCAAAGTGTCAACATTGGGCAAAAGTCGACAAACCATCTACCTGCCATGTCATCTAAGGCCAAGTTGTTAGGCATGTTGTTCAGCTCTATGTCATCTAAGCCCTAGTTGTCAAGTATGTCATCCCATACTCTGTCATTAGAGGTTAAGTCGTTGGGGCCTTGACCATCAAAGGCCTAGTCGTCACACAAGTGGTGGCCCTTAATTATCGAAGGCCAAGCTATCTGGGGCCAAACTGTCAGGGGCTATTTGTCCATTTTTTGCCTATCATCTAGGAGGCCATTTAAGGCCTATCTCTTTGTCTCCCACCAATCATTTGGAAGGCCATCTAAGATAGAGAAAATGATGGAGACAAGCAGACATCGTGGTAAGTCCCCCTTGCCATTTGTGGTTGAGTCATCCAAGTTGTTGCCATCAATGCATCCATTCGAGCTACTTCAATCAAAGGGGTATGTGGAAATAGAATACAATACACTACAAAACAATTCCATTATCTATATATAAATAAAAAAGGTACACAATGGGAATAACTTACAAATGCATGTGCATAAGTTGCACAAAATATGTATCCTTCGCAACTTAATTATCTACAATACATCATGGTCAGATAAAATGTAGAACACAAACATGCCTTGACCAACATCATAGGTCGACGAATAACCAAATTAACCAACATACCTTCACCAGTGTACATATGGGTATCACAAGACCGATAGGTGGTTGGCAACTTCCTAACTACCACTGAACTACCCATATACATAAAACAATAAAGCCTTGTAACAAATTACACAGTACTACAAATACTTATTTTGCTATATACACAAATGACAACACTTACAAGACTATTTACATAACAATAACTCATAACCAATGTGGTGCATATAGTCATGCCCCTACATTCATGCATTCATGTAGATGTGCACACATTCATGTGTCAAATCTTCTTCCCACATCTACAAACTAGGTCTACACCCCTTGCTGTCTGGCGTTCCGTATATAATTGATGCCTAGTGCTCAATGAATGACATTCATAGCTTATGGTTGGATCTAGTGCCTCCTTGAGAAGCGATGATCCCCATTGTGTTCAATTTCAACCAAGGAAATCGATGTTTAACTTGATCAGTGTGTACCACTTAGCTTGAGTGGCATGTAGTACATAGATTATGTATTCCAAAACAAAAAAAATAGAGATTCACAAAACTGTAACATGCAAAAAAGTAAATATATAGCATTTAGAATAATGCATAGCACCAAAGATATTTCATTATTCTTTGTAACAATACATCAACAAACCATTATCGTATGACAACAATGTGCACACAATGGTATTTCCTCATAGCATAAGCACAACAAGGATATACAAGAATACAACCATGCTCTACAAACATAACATGAACATACCAAGACGGGTCTAATGGTTGAATGTATATACAATGAGGTACCAGGGAGAAGTTGCAACCAATCATCGTTGACCTCCATGTGTAATTAAATTCATAAAATTTGAAAATACTTTTGTACAATGTACATTACTACAACATAAGGGCGTTGTGCATGCACATGTGACAACCCCATAACATATATAACAAAATTATAAATATGTACAAAACACAAATGCTCAAAGGACAATCACAATGGCTCTCAAGCCAGCGCCACATGGATTTTTCTGCCTACATCTACCCCCTCCTTTAAATTTGGTCTCCCTACTAACTACATCTTTGGAGCTCTTGGATGTGGATATTGTGTATCAAGAACATATGGATGCAAGGGTTGACTAGTAGAAGCACGCAATCACTAAACTTCTTGGCAAGCTTCCTTGTACTTTTGTTGCAACAGCCTACCAAACTTCATGAGCTTCACCCCCCGCTTATCAACCTTATCTAATTCTTGTTGTAATTTTTCCCGCTGCTGAAAAGCAGTATTCAACTGCTGATTCATCATACTCAAGTCATTGCAACACCCCTATACCTATGACTCAATGGAAGCAATGTATTGATCCTTCTCCTACAACTGATCGTAATGTTGGCAATAAATCAACTACAACTTGCCCTGTCATTGAGTCACCTCTATTTCAACATGCTCTTTCAAAATTCACAAGTCCTCGTTGAGATGCTAAGCATGTTCTCTTCGAGTTGGTTACTAGCACAACTATTTAAAACACTTGTCGTATCCATAAGCTAGTCATTGAACACTAAATTAAATAGGCAAGATAGTTGAGCTGCCAAAATAGCAACTCAAGATGCTCTGTAATTGCATACCTCTTCATTGAAGGTAGTGTTGCCTGCTTTGGCGTAAGGTGCACCACAAGGGATTCGCAATATAAGATCAGTATGCCCGATGGAAAATTTAGCATTTGTAGTAGTTTATGCATCTAATGCTTCAAAAATCCTTGAAATCGTTCGATTGTGTTAGTTAATCATCTTCTCAAGACCAATTATATAGTTTACTAATCTTACAAGTCCCACTACCCATAACTGCCACTAGGTGATAAGACTCATCAAAAGTCCTTTCATGCATTTGTTATCAAGTTGCTATGTTGATTGCAAAAACTAGTTATGCATAACTTTATGCCTCATGACACATCTTGATCAGGAATCATAGGTGAATCCACAACTCACCTATAAGGAGATACTACTATATCTTCCCCTCATTGCCATATGGGTTTGGTCTTGCAGTGATGGACCATCCTGCGCCTCTGTAGCAACTATCTTTCCCTTATATGTGTCCCTTTCCAAAGGTTGTTGTTGTTCCTTGACCTCTTGATGAGGCTAGGTCTCCAACCTTATATCCTTCCTTCCTCTTGCCTTAGTATTCCTTTATATATCCTCCTCCTTCCCTCAAAGTCATAGTGAGGATCCATTAATCAAAAAAGCTGTCATTCAAGGAGATCATCAAAGAGCCAAGCTCAAGCAATCAAAGATATCAAGCTCAACATCAAGTTGAGCATCTCTCTAAGATGTAAGTACATTTTGTTCCTTTCATCTTTGTTTTACTTGTTTTGTGTCTACTTTGCTTGCCTCAGTAACTTTACTTGCATTGCATTTGCTTTACTTAGAAATTCCCATGCTAGTTGTGGGTGCATGTGACCCTTACCTTATTAATCTACCCCTTCTGACCATACCCTAAGTTTGGCAATTTATTTGTTCCAATCTAACATTCCCCATTTTTACCCTTTTTAGGTCTATTTTACCCAATTTGGGCTTGTACTAGAGTTGTTGTATTGAAGGGTGTAGTGCCTTTATAGACTTGACCAAATTTTAGTAAAATGGTTGCGTTGCCAAAGTTGTATTTTGAGTCAACATTGAAGACAAAGATTCCAACCCACTATCCTGCCAATGATGTTTCCAACTTCAGCTAGCTATAGACAAAATTTTACACTCCCCAGACTCATAAGGGATCTACAATATTGTACATGTTTCCAAACAAGGTTAGCTTCTGCATCAAGCTAGATCAATTTCTCATCATCGCATGCAACAACACCTTCCTTATCTCCTATAGAGATTTCAGGCCAATGCTTTTATTGTTGGGAGGAATGATGAGGAGTTTTAGGATATAGGCTTATTTAGGATTCTATTTTATCTTTTATACTTGAGGAAGTTCTTTTTCACCTTTATTTAGTTTGATCATTTTAGTTGTTATAGATGCTATCTCCAAGCAATCATCCATTCTATTGTGATCATTCTATTTTTTTAGCCCAATCTCGATAAATTTTTGTCCATAGATCCACCTTTTCCCTATTGAATAAAACGATCGGAGTTTCCCCACATCGCTACATGTGACTTCTTTGTTCAAGACTTCCCTTCAATCTCAGCCGCAAACTGATAGGTTTGTGCTAAGGTGTCAATAGAAGGAATTTCATTCTAAACAACTATAGTAGTCGATAATACTGATGTACTTGAGTGCGTGATGCTTCTCATCATCATTGATGCCCCATTGAACGAAAAGCTCATTGAACTCGTTGGTATAGTCTTGGACAGAGTGGTCATGGACTGGCGCAATTGATAATGCATATACCCATCTTCATAGTGATTCAGGGGGCAGTAAGGAGGATGCATGTTTCCATAAACTTTTTCTAGCTGTTGAGGGGGTCAAGACCTCTCTCATGCAATGTACTAGTGGTTTACAATCATGGACATTTTAAGGGAAATGATTCCTAGCAAAAGAAATCTCATATGCATTAGTGAGCAATTGGCCATGTAGTAGGTTTGAAACTACTAAATCTAGATATCCATTGCATCAACATTGATCATGCCTCAGAAAATTAAACGTTAATGTTGGTCTACACATTCAATAAGTTGTGTTGAAAGCGCGAAGGTGTAGAGGCTAAAGCCAAATCAATTGAAACATTAGGTCACAAAACTGTCCAAACAAAGTGGTTCTCCATTCTTCCATTACATTCTTGATGAGCTTGTAGACATCTATGGTTTTTGAGACAAAGGATTTTGTAAAGTTGGCCATCTTTGCGCACAAGTGACATTCATCTGAGTACTTGAACAAAGAACTAGGTTGAAGACATACCTTTTGATACTGCAAGCATGTATGAGTGGATATTCAACAATGAAAGTACTATGTGAATCATACTTGAGCAAAGGTTGCACAACGACATAAATTGGTGTAATAGCAAAGGCAAGAGCATAAATTTGCCATAATATTAATTGATCTGAATCATGAGGCCTAAATTTATGGTGCATGGGACAACTCCCTACTTCAGGTTGTAAAGCTAAAGAGCTATTATTTAGAATTGTGCAGCAGAATAGGGGACAAATAGCATTATCTCATATAACATTGTCTTAGTGAATGGAGAAACAGTACGTAGGGGAATGTTGACCAAGAAATGTAGGAAAATCACAAACGATGTAAATAAAACAGAACCATAGTTGTAGTTAGGTTAAATGTAAATGGTGTGCATAATAGAAGGCCCTCATGTAGCAGAGTTGCCAATAGTATCAAAACTCGGGCTACGACAAAATCAAGCATGGGGCAACACATATATTGTGTGCCCATTTATAGATATTTACTTATACCTCTAACTCTAGAGAAACCAATCTAGAAGTCATACATATCAAATAACTACCCTATATGTAGTACGCAAAATGGAAGTTACAAAAATGTTTTGAAAAGATGAAATAGCTCATCTTTTGGTAGTTATAGAAAAATGTTGGGACAGTTAACAAATTTGTGTCCTTTATCTTCCCTTGGAACCAAGGTTTGGTGTCTGCTAGTATTGGGCATTGGTGGTTGGCACAAGGCACTAACGCTTGTACTAAACACTAGCACCGGTCCCGAAGACCACAAATTGGATCTCTTGGTGCCTAGCGTTCCATCAATGGCTAGAGCCTAGCACTCAATGAATACCATTTTCACCTGGCAACTCGAACTAGCACCTTCTTGCTTTCTTGGATGACCCCATGTGTGTTGGATCAACCACATATGTCCTGCTAATAAGATCCTATTAGTGATCATAATTTCTTGACAAGCTAGAGTTCACGACTATGCCGACTTTGTGACTTCACAAATTTGACCAAAATCCATCTCCAATGATTAGGAATAGTTAGCCAAATACCAAAAGGAAAAACCAAATAGCAACTGATTTCACATAGTCTTATGATCATCCATCTTTGGTTTGTCCAAGCAGAGAATCATATTGACCTTTTAGCAACAATTTTGTTTCTTCCTCACTCACTATTGCCGTTGTATCTTCAATAACAGTATCCAAACAAAACATGGTGCCTTCAACTGATTTTAAGCCACATAGTGTTCACTATGTATTGGATCTTACCAACTCACTCTTATTCTGATGGAATGATAGGAAGACCTTACTGTCTTCCATCTACCAATCAAAATGTAAAAATACTAATGGCATTACAAACACAGAATGATCATAATGGAAACCTAGCTAGAGAAAAATACTATATAAAAACATGGATTTGTTATAACCCTATCTTATACTATGTTTCTTTGAATCTTATTCTTGTAATAATATGGAGTTTGTCCTTCAAAATTAGTGCTTTACCTTGGTTTGCCAAAACTCTATATGAGGAGGGAAATCTTAGTAAGGAGAGAAGAAAATTTTATCTTGAGTTCAGGAATTGCACAACCATTTTCAAGGCATCATAAGAGCTCTATGGCATGAAGGGTAATCATAAGGTATCGGCCAATATGTGACCAAGTGAAGTGACATAAAAGTTATGTCATTATATTTGGAGATAGTGATGACAATTTGGTGCTGACCATCAAAAGATAATCTCTATGGGAGGCTTGTAAAACTATATCATTTTCCTTTACACTTAGTAGGCCATCTTTTTTCCAGCTATGCATTAATACAATCACCACAATTTCTTCGTTGATTTGTCTCATGCATGCACACTAATCCTAGTTCTCTTTCTTTGTTTTACAGGATTACCTACGAGCGAGCTTATGTAACAAAATACCTTATGATTCTTGCCAATGTGCATCTTACTAAATTCAAACAATTCTCATCTATAATTCAGTAACACAATACCATCTTATGTGTGCTAATGTGCAAGTCACTAATTTCAAACATCTTCTATAAAAAAATCTGGTAGAGAGTTTTCTCAATCGATTCCATTTTCCTTATAATAACTTCAATTATACACCTATTAAAGGACACTATTAGTTTCCTTTCATAAACATCTCACATGCCAAATTGTCTCATGTTTATAGCAATGTATACAAGAAACGTAACTTGGTAAATGACTACTCCATTCGTATTTATTGACACGACATCATAGGTGTCACAAATGCTATCCTACAAAATAAAAATCATACTTCTGGAAGGAATTGCATGAACTCTTTTCTAGCCTCTTTTTAACATGCCATTTGTGACTTTCTTGTGACCTAAACCAAAGTGGGGAAACTAAATTAAAGAAAAAAAAGGTAATATTTAATTACCAGGAGTACCAACCCCAATTGTATCACCTAGAGAGATCTCATAGCAGCCCATGTTATAGAGCTCTCTGGCCATGTATGCAACTTTTGACGGTGATATTGGGCCTTCTACAGGACAGCCCACAACACAAGATACATATCTGCAGAATGATGATAGGTATAAGCATACATATTTATGCCCATGAAGATTGCAAGCATCAAATGAAAAGAACACATCTCATCTCAGCATTACAAAAGCAATCATAGAGACACAATTCAAAGCTTTTATTTGAATCATGGGAGCAAATTGACACATAAGGAAAGTGTTGAACAAAGAAAGAAATGGAAACAATGGAAGCAATGGAACATCAAATTTTTTATGTGGTCATCAAATAATTGTACTATAACAAATCAGTTGTCTTAAAACTCGAAAACAAAACAAATTTTATACAGCCATCAGATTTTCTGCATGCTAAAGATCATTAATAAATTCTTGTACTAGAGTAAACGTGTTATAAGATTCAAAGTTCAAAGAATTGATACATGTCTTGACCACATTAAACTAGGCATTAACATACAATAACTGAAGCATGTGTTTTAAGAAACCACCATTAATGATCTAATAATAAATCCACAAGAAACCAAAATTATGAGTTATAACCCTCCCCTTAACATATCTGTCAATTTTCATAACTTTGCTACCTTGGCAACAACAATAGCAAGGAATGGATTTGAGAAGTTTTTAAGGTTTACAGAGGATTATAAATGGATACAAGAGTGTAATTGGACAATAGATTCACAATTGATGTTATCACCCTAAACATTTGATATCATGACAATATAAGATTGACATCAAATCTAGAAATTTAAGCATTATCATGAAAATCCTGATCAAACTTTGAGAATGATCATTATTCTATGTAAAAGTATGCATTGGCAATATTTTCAACAATGTCTAATAATGCTTGCAATTAGATCCTTTGCAGCTAATCTAGGAAATCATCAATTCGAGGAAGTGGGTAGCAGTTCTTCACAAAGATTTTTTAAGAGGTCAATAATCTGTGACTAACCACCACTCCATATGCTCTTTCTTTGGCACCACAAGAGCAGGACATCCACAAGGTGAAGCGTTGGACTGAGTCTTAGCATTCTCTAGGAATTGCTTGATCTGATGTCTCAGCACTCTCAATGGAAGAACATAGATCATGGTACAAACTCAATTAATGCTGAATGAACCTCAAAGGGAAAGCCCTTTAATATCCTCAAGAACATCAGAATAAGCATCAATACAAGATTGAATTGTTGATGGTGGAAGCTTGTTAGGATTGTATTCTCGGCTTCTCTAACAATGCAAAGAGACAAAACTTGTGATTGCCAAACTGCAGGTCTACCACAAAGCAAAAGACTAAGAGAAGATGTGAATTGATACACTTTACCATCCCATTGAAAGCGTTGACTAGGCTCATATTGAGAGCATCCATATTATTTTGCTCCAATGGTTTATCTGCTATAAGAGAACAGTTCCACAATGTATTGTCCAAGCCAAGTTTGACACCCATTCTCTTCTCCTTCAGAGCAACTTCAAAATATTTTTTCTTCTTCATTGCTTTAGACCCATTGGGTGATCACACATCAAGATGAAAGAGGTACCTATATTTAGCACTTTGTTCATCATAAAGGATTATGTCTAGGACATTTGGGCATCTTTAGAGCTAGTACTCAAAAGCTATTTCACTTCTTCGGTCTGTTGGAATCTCTATGGATCAATTATATTCATTCATATACCCTTTGAATGCTCCTCCCTTCTTTCTTTCTAACAAGAAGGTGATCAATCAAGCAATTATGGATGACATATATTGACAATATATTCAGATCACAAGGATTTCTCTGCCCCAACTCTTAGTCCCAATTTACTTGAGTGCAGCAGAGGGGTCAAAATTCAGTGAAACAAATTCTTTGCTCTCTTGAGGTGGTTCTCCATGAAAAAATAAACCCATGGCAAAAAAAGGGGTCAATTGAAACTACAATGCAGGAGTTATGCCTTCCGAAAGTTACCCTTTTTAGAGTTATCTTGATCAAACTTGGCCTTGCCAACTGTCTCCTATAACTTTCTGATCAGCAAAATCTACAAAGATACATGGAAATCAATGGCCTTATTTATAGCAGTGATGGAAATCATGAAAACAAACATAAATTAAAAGCAAACTGAATGAACTTAAAACAAAATGACTAAAAACCCACCTGATTAAAAACATGCAAAACTTCACTAAAGGGGCTGTTGTAAAAAGTTAAAACACAGGCTCCTCAGAGACAGCAACTCATCGTGGGCAACTAATGATCTAGTCTAGCCTTTCAAGTTGCACAAAAAGTGGATTTCAACCTGACACTTTTGAAACACAGCCCTTTTTGGTATTCAGCACTACATGGACCTCTTTTCTATTTTTTGGCAGTTATGACCCTCCTGAACGCAATGATCATATTATAAAAAGGAAGAAAGATTTGAGATGTCATCCATTGAAAGGAAGCTCTAATTTCTCTCCCTCCAATGTACTCCGTACAAAGGAACTACTGCTAAGCTGCCTATTAATGATTAAAGGTCCCATTCAAAGACTAACAAACTTTCCATGCTTACTTTTATCTTCTTTGATACAATCCCATTTCAGCACCACAACTACTCTGGAATTTCCTTGCCTTGGCCTTCTTCAGGTATGTCTCTGACCTTTCATAAATTGCATTCCTCTATCCTTTTAACTCAGTTATTTGATTAATTCTTCTCTGCACGTCATGAGGCCTTTATGAAAACTTCTGTAACAAACTTACAACAGGCGACACAAGATTGACTGGAACAATATCCTCAACACTGTTTATAAGCTCAAAAGGTGATTTATAGCCCAACTAATAGTGATTCCATCAGTCCATAGTGCATACTTCAGCTTGGAATTCCATGATCTCTTATTATCACTCGAAACCTATTTAAAATTCTTGTTAAGTATTATTACAAGACTCTAGCTCAACCATTACCCTATGGGTAATAATTAGAGGAATGCCTCAAAATAATCCCATACTTTTAAAGAAGCTATCATCTAAATAGTGGAGATGGGGGGAAGCATGCCCATTATCTGTCATCGGTTCCATTACAATGCAAAAATGAGTAAGGACATGATCTTCAAGAAACTTTATAATTATAGTAGTGTCACTCTTCTTTGTTAATACTACCTCTAGTCACTTTGTGATATAATCCATAGTTGTAACTTGTAAGTATCCATCTATGCTATCCACTAGAAGCTAGATGAATCTCCCCAATGAACTCCAATCCCCATTATTGAAAAGTTGCTTCAGCTCTAGTTAGTTTTCAAAGGCAATGCTAGTAACTTTGTTTCTACTAGTAACTTTGTTTCCCTACAAACTGCTAGCACTGCAAACAAATCTTGAAAAAATTGTACATATCATTAAACAAAGTGGGCCAATAATAACCAAACTTGAGAATTTTGTAAGTATGGCCTTCGTTGCATACTTTCCAGCATCACATAATCCAGCATGCATCTGCTAATAACTCCCTCTATCTCATTCTCCAGAGAACACTTCAGAAAAATGCCCAGTGGATTGTTCTAGCACGTTTACTTATAAAGAATACAATTCTTCACTCTTCTTTGTTTCGATGCACACTCCTGACACTTATTCAACTCTAGTAAAGTTACTTATCCAGATTCAAGAATACAATACTTCACTGCTCTTTGTTTCAGCACATGCTCCTGAGACTTATTCAACTCAACTGATGTCTGTAGCGTCAATAAATAATAAACAATGTACTTATACAACCCCAACTGTAGAAAATTTTGAAAAATACCTTCTGTCAACTCAAAAGCCTTCTCATCTGCAACCAAGTGTATACCAATAGCCTGCAAATCAGTCTCAGCCATGAGCTCTGAAAAACACTATCCACGGATTAGCTTTGTAGTCTTAATTTCAAAATCTTAATCCTATATTTTAGCAATCCATCTACTGTGTTTCCTATCACACTCTTGTCTGCACAATATCTCCTGATTCTATAATGAGGGAAATATCAATAGTCTTGGACTACAGAATATAAGCCCTAAAAGCTAGAAAAGTTTTAACTAGAGCATAAGCTTGCTTCTTTATAAGACAATAATTGAGATCTAAATCTCTTATGTCTTTACTTATAAAAGCCACAAGTTTCTGAAATGCCTCAGCATTCTTTTGTAATAAACAACGGTACTAATATGCTCTGAAGCAAAAATTAATATTTGAAAAAGCATTTTTTTAGTCTGGGTTGAGCAATATTGGAGTTGATGTAAGGGCATCATTAGTCTTTGTAAAGGCATCATTGACTTCTTCCATCCACTATATTTTTGCATCTTTTTTCACCATTCAGGAGATTTCCTTGGTCAACTCAGCCATATTGGGGATGAATCTTCTAAGGAAATTGATCTTCCATGGAAAGATTGCAGCATCTTCTTGCTTCTGAGTAAGAAATAGCTCCAATGACTTCCATTCTCTCTAGTCAATTCAAATTCCATGCTTGCCAACTCTGTGGCCTAAAAGTTTTCCTTTTGTTTCAAGAAAGACTTAGGATTTAATGGAATGTCATACTTTCTACACCTTAAAGACTTGTCACAGATGCTCCACATGATCCTCTGTATTTTGAGAAAGCAATCATATCATCCAAAGTAAATCGCTATAGACTACTCAATTGCATCCAAAGAGGCAAAACCCATTCTGTGCTGGAAAGAGGCCTCAGTGTTGATAGACCCTAATGCAAGGTTCCACGAGCTTGGGGGACGGGTTTTGGGGGACGGCGGGGGACGGCTCGGGGACGGCTGGGGGGACGGATGGTATAATACTATGAAAATTGAAATTTTTTAGAAATTTAGAATAATCTACACATTCAGAATTCTACACACAACAAAAATGATATTAGGATATTCATATTGATAAGTTACTAACTGCAGCCATTTAATTGTTTCAACAAATATAACTTGAAGGTTCAGCCAAGGATATCAAGTGCAATCTGCCAATCTCTAACAGTTAACCAAATTAGTTGCTATTGCTCAAGTAATGGATGCCACATTATTCATCTTTTACAAGTCATCATTTTCAACAATGTACTAAAGAACATAAAGAACAGTAAAACAAAAGTTACAGTATTCTACGAAGATTTAAGCAAAAGTTACAGTATTCTAAAATAAGCAGATTTGTCATTGAAGTCAATGTCCTAAAGCAAAAGTTACAATTTTCTCATTGTAGTCAATGTCCTAAACTCAATGGGATTTGTCTCTTTGTGAGAATAAGACAAGTTAATGCCAAGCATTCCTCATCTTTATTTTCTCAATGGAAGTGTATGCAAAGCAAACAATTTAGGTCACTTTGCAGCAAATCAATAACTATTTATAGCAACAAAGGAACACACGTAAAAGCAAAACAGTGAACATGAATCTAATTGGATGCTATCTGTTTTATAAAATCTTCATTTTTGAACATTAGATAAATCAGCAATAGAAGCATTTTGGACCAGGGTCTTTTCCCCACCAAATAAAGTGCCATTCCCGTAAGAGTTATCATGCCACTTTTACTAGCCAACAGCTTCATCATGTTTTTACCTTACATGATTTTCTGAATTATGAACCTGAATTAAGAAATGCAAAGCCATGATCTAAAAATGTTTTCAAAAATGCAGTCAAGAGGCACGCTGTTCTGAGTCCTGTAAAACTTGCTTGTTTCACTTTTTAACATCCTACAATTTAACTATTTTTTTCCTTGTCAGCTTCCTTCTCAAAAGATTTTGATTCACCTTGTTTAAAGGGATTTTGTAAATCTATGCTTATTAATTTTGTATTCTTGGTTTATCTTTGGAACACTATTTCCAGCTCTCTCCAGACTGTTGTTACACAATGTAGTATTTGAGTCCAAATACCTGCTTTCATTATCTGCGGACATTAAGAAACTTCCTTTCTTATTAAGTAATTTTCACTAGTATGAGTAGGGTCTCTCTTTGTTACTCTTTATGTTATTCAGTGATCTCCACTTATTATATCAGCAATCTTTATCCCTCACTTGTAATTTTTGAATACTGTAACTATTGCTTTAATCTTCATAGAAGTTTAGAACAGATTGGCTGAGGATTTGCTTTAGATTACTGTAATTTTAGAATACTGTAACTTTTGCTTTAATCTTCATTTGTGGAAAGTCATCATTTTCAACAATGTACTAAAGAACAGATTGAAGAACACAAATGTCTTACAATGTACTAAATAACAGATTAAATTTTCATTTTTTTTTTTTTTTTAGTTTTCCTTTTGGCTGAGGATGCCCAGCCATGGGGGATGGCTGGGTCCCTTTGGGGACACTCAGGCCGTCCCTAGGGACAGCTGTGTGTCCCCGTGGACACCTGGGCACCTTACAAAGGTTCCCAACCGTCGCCGGGGACACCCATCCGTCCCTAGGGACGGCCCGAGCGTCCCCAAAGGGTCCCAACCGTCCCTGGGGACGCCCCAAAATAGGGGACATCCTAGGGACGGGAGGCCATAGGCCTTAGGCATCCCCGGGGACGTTTCCCAGCCGTCCCCCAAAAGGGGGGACGGGGGAAACGTCCCCAATGCCGTCCCCCCGTGTTGGGGGACGTGGGGGACGGGGGGACGCGTCCCTCGGGGGGGGGGGGACGCGTCCCCGTGGAACACCTGCCCTAATGGCATCTTGATAAACATGAAACTACCCCATATCATAGTAAATATTGTCTTGTACCTGTCCTCTTTCACTAAGACTTGATTGTACGTACAAAACCCATCAAACATGGACAACCTCTCCGATCCTATTACAATATGCCATAGATGATCCATTTTTGGTAGTGAATACTTGTCTTTCAAGGAAGTCCTGTTCAGACTGTGAAAATCTACACATAATCATATCTCTTCATTCCTTTCTCGCACGAAAACAAGATTCGCCACTCATGTTGAATAACGTATTGGAATAATGATCTTGGTATCTAGCAGCTTCTTCAATTCCTTCTCAATCGTTGGCATAATCAAAGGATTAAAAGGCCTCAACTTTTGCTTGAAAAACTCAACTCCTTCCTTCAATATGATTTCATAGGTGATTGTCCTTGTATCATATGTCTTCAAGTCTTCATAATGCCCCATCAGTGCAATGTATTCCTTCTCTAGAAATGGTAATGATTTAGCCATCTTTACCATTTGAGGTTGTCTACTGGTGCCCAGACTGACTTCTTCAATATCCTCTGCTAATGGCTGCATGGACAGCATTGGTCGAATATCATGCTAATCAAAGAGGCACTCAAGTAGTACCAATCCCTTTGAAATGGAATTAGCCATAAGCTTAATTAATTTGTGACTTGCAACATCATTAGGAGCATCTCCTTCACCATTCTAGAACCCTCATCATGTGAATCTGCATGAATGTTAAGAGAAGCAATCTCATCAATGCACTGAATAAATAATTCAATCTATCTTTCATCCTCAAACACCTACCAATGCCTAGTGGAAATTCTCATTGTGTACTCCAATCTGAAATCATTTAATGGTTGAAATTGTGAGGCTACCATTGCTAAAGCATCAGCTTGCACATTGGCTGCCCATGGAACTGCTATAATATTGAATCCCACACCAGGTTTTTGTTTTGCTTCAGTAAAGGATGCTTAGCCTGATTTCTTCCTCATATGATTCACAATCAAATTTGAGTCCCCAAATACCTGTAACTCCGTTATCTTTAACTTTTTCCCTTCCTTAAATCCTAGCAATAGTGTCTCATATTCAGCTACATTACTAGTGCAACTGAAATTCAACTTTACTAGTATTGGAATATACTTACCAGCTGGATCTATAAACATTGCCCCTGTACCTATTCCCTCACAAGAGCGAACACCATTAGGACATAAACCATAACCTGCTCTCTCCCTTAGGTGACACTTCTTCAAAAGGCTTATCAGTTGCACACAGGTGGGACAAACTCCCAAGGGAATATGTAGTATGCTAAGAACATTGGATCCTAAATTCTGCATGGCATAATTGATTAATTGATTGGTCTAGTTAGGTCACTCAATATGTAGGCCATTTTAAGCCTTCCTTACAGCCTAATAGTATTTGTTACTGTCGAACACAAAAAATGTCGGATGAGATTTGTGTCGGTGACCGCAGTTCAACAAATGGAACAGAAGGGGTTCCTCTTCCCAACCTACGGATTTGGAACGGTTCCCCACTAATCTAATAGAAAGAATAAAAAGAATCTAAGCTAAGCAGAAAAATTGAATCTGATCTACTCTTATTGAGGTAACGGGTGTGAGAAAATAAATACGACCAAAGTCGAAGCGAGATCAGCATTGATCCAGTAATGATCCCAAGTGTTGGCCAAAATCAAATAACTTCAGTGAATCAGCCATAGAATACCTGCAATAAACGAGAAAAGGGACTGCCCGAAGATGGAAAAGCGGAGCCACTAACACCACACACTCATGAATAAAGAGTTTGTGTACCATAGTTGATCAATGAATGTTGTGTTCAATTTCTAATTGATTGCAAAATGGAGTATAAATCACATCTGATTACAGAAAGTAGCTCTAGCTTTCTTGAAATTGCCAAAGGACTCCTACAAATGAGCCCATGGCTCTTATTTATAGATGAAATCTAGCACTAAAGGACAAAAAAAAAAACACTATTATGTTGTCATCATTCTCCTAGCCTGGTACATCATCTTACCAGTTTTAGGAAAGAAACCATTGATTTTGGAGAGATCTTCAACGGTTCAACCAATCTTGAAAAGAAAGGAATGAGAAGAAATAGGAATCTGAGTGTCTTGTGAAAGAATTCCGCTTAAGCGAGACAAATGTTTTTCTTTTTTTTTTCTTTTTTCTTTTTTGGTTGAAAACATACAGTAATGGTCGAATCATTCAGCAAGGGGCACATCAGGGGCCACCCTCCCCATGAATCAAACTTGGGTCTCCGCTAGGAGAGCCCAATGCCTTTACCATTGCAATGTCCCAACCGAGATTTCTTTTTTTATTATCATTTTCTTCTTTTTTTCAAAAGTTCACAAGCTATGTACATAAGGAATCATTTTTGTGGATTCATCGGTTACTATCTCATTCAACAGGTCGATTCAATTGACAAACTCAAAGAAGTAGCTACCTTTCCTCTTATTGTTCCAGCTGAGGATCTTCCTACACTTATGCAAAGCCAACAAATCAGATGAAATTAATAGTGTACTCCCAAGAGATCTTCCCCAACTCAAAACCTCATGGATGCGCTCTAGCGAACAATATACCCCTTCATCGGAACATTGTGAAAAGCTGAAATTTTAGAAACTCAAACAAACTTTGCCCCTTTGCTTCCTTCCCAATCTTACTCTTGATGCAAACCACCTTGGGAAATATACTCCTCTTTACCCAAAAAGTGGACAGAAGCATGGGTGGGTGCAAGGATTTTTGCAACTATGATAGTTTCCTCACCTTTTATCTCACCCCATGGTGAACTTTGATACAACTAATCTAGACTCCTATTCTCGTGTGATTGAATGATAGGTCATTACTTGGCAGTGATGATTCCTCTTGGCATGTAAGCCCTACCTCGTATTTAACCCCCAAAACTGTAGGAAACTGCATTATTTTTAGAATAATGACCTCTATTGCTTAGTGTGGCCCCTTCATCAAAACTCGCTTGAATGACTTGGGATTTCCAAGTGAATCCTTCTCCATTGTTTGGATGATGTCTACTTCCGAAATTTCCTCTTTAGGGAGGTAGAACCCTTCCATAACAGGTCATTCCATCATGAATTATTCAGAACTGGTGGATACTTTCCCCCTAGGATAAAGCTGAATGTTTCATATTCTGAGTGTAAATTTGGCTCTATCACTCCTGTAGGGTCTTCTCCTCTACTAGAAACATCAATGCCATGTATTTTTCTTCAACCTCTAAATCTCCATCCTCCAAGTCTTTGTTTTCCACCTCCAAGTTCTCAATTCTGGTTCACAAGGTATTCCACGAATTTGGTAATCTACTTTTGGAATTTGTTCTTCAAGTGAAACACATCTACAAATGGGGGCTCATTTGATAACTCTTCCAGTCTTGTTGGCTTTCCTTCCTCCTACATTGTTTCTATGAGACCCAGTACAAGTGCCTCATACCTTGACCACGGACTCATCTCCATCCCCTTTACAAGTTATCCTTCCCTATCCAAGAAACAAATACCTTACAGTCATATATGAGTTATGACCCTTCACCTTCAGAATCCTCATTTACTACCTCCACTTCCATCAGTGGTTGAAGGAAATTTGACACTTGACGACGGGATGGGGGATTTATCAAAGAAATTATCAACCCATTAAAATGACTATTGTACGTGGCAACACCTTGGGAAGTTGAACAATTTCTGTCCATTGAGGATGTTTTAGGAATCACATAGACTTGCATGGCTCATCGTCAGTTGGTTCATCATGAGTTGATCAACCATTTGTTGACCAACTACAATGGGTTGATTTATTGTTTAGCTCTGTGTCTAATCGATCATCTAAAAGTTTCCTTGTTGGGGCACTCACCAAGTCTCCTCATCAAGTTCATGCTCTTGTGTATATAATGACTAAAGGATTGAAACTGTGTACTTGAGTTCGTCTGGTTGCGTTTGGATGTCTTGTTGATTCTGAGGAACTTTTTGACACTGTGAAGCTTGGGGAAATTATGGATATTAGGACAAATGCTAGGGATATTAAGGTAACTGTTGTGGGGAAGAGCATTGGAATTGCAGGATGGGCATTTCAACTGTATGGGTAGGGTATTCTTGCTGAGTGTACATTAGAAAGTTTGGTTGGTGAATGAACTGAGACAGCTGAGGTACTTGACCAAATTGTATGGGTTGGTGATATTGTCGTTGCTTATGTGACATTTGGTATACAAGAAGTTCCATAGGGGTATAAGCTAGTTGTTAGAGGATTTGGTGATTTAGTACCCAAAACATACCTAGCATCGTTGGGTCATTTCCTCCTAGTAGGGTTGTCATATTGCTAACGGAACCTGTATCAATTTAAGGTTTTATTTCATATCCATAAACAAAAATAAGTGATTTCGAAAAATGGGTCAAAAAAAGGGCTTTTTGGGCAAGGTGCACCTCCTTCAAAGTGGAGCACACTGCTTATCGGGCGGAGTGCACTCCTACCTTAGATAAATTTTGGATGGCCAATTTCACGGAATAGGGTGCACTTCTGGCTAGTGAGGCGCACTACTTTGGAGCAAGGCACACTTCGAACCTCAGCCAAAAAGACAAGTGCACTTTAGACTGACCAGACCTACTATTATGGAGTAAGGCGCAACGAACACTTCCAAAATTTTCACCCCAAAATTTCGGTCTCAATCATTCCTTAAAACACAGATTTTGAAAGGCAAAACAGATGTTTTGAACAACTATTTCGATGTTTGGATCAACTTAGGTAAAATTATGGGTTAGCTTGAAAAACGGAGTTGCCATTACATGAACATTAAAAATCAAAAAATATATTTTTGCAAGAAATATCACAATTTGTAAATTTTGACACAAATAGATCAAATCCAGAGTCAAACAAACGGATTTGATCAAATGGTTTGTGGGTTTTGTATGTTTTGATGTGGTAAACAAACCTTTTTAAAGATCTTAAGAAATTCAAAATACATCTTTAAAGATCTTAAAATTTCAATGTGAGTGGGGTAAGATCGACTTCATGTAAAATTGTGCTTGTGTGTCCCACTAGGTGTGTCATAACTGTTGACCCTAGAATTTGTCAGATGAGATTTGCATCCGTGACTTAAATTCAACAAATGGAAGAGAAAGGGTTCCTCTTTCCAACCTCTAGATTTAGGTCAATGCCTCGCTAATCTAATTGAAACAATAAAAAGAATCTAAGCTAAGCAAACCAATAAAATCTAATCTACTCTTGTTGAGGTAAAGGTGTAATGTCCCTTTCTTGGCTTGTTGTCAGTATGGGAGCATTCAGAGGGGGTTGGAGGATCACCAGGTTGATGTATGCTTCTGGATGCTTGTTTTCCGGAGTTATACTAAGCTCAGATGATGGACTTACTATTTATAGTAAGTCAGTTATGAGGGTTTCTGGCCGAGCAAACAACAAGATGTTACTCTACGCCATATTGGGTATCCAGATATATATTCTGTTGATAGACTTCGGTCCGTTTGGTCACTGGTGTAGAAGACTTACTATTTTTAGTAAGTCAGTTAGGGTTGGCATTTTGGGAAACGGAAAAGGTACGCTTGTCATCTACGGCGAAAAGGGTATCCGTTTCTATCTTTTGTTTGGTGATTGGATGTTGGGAGCCTGATTATTTTAATGCCCGAAGTTAATTAATATTATAATTAAATGTAAATATGTTACAGTTGGGCTTATATTTTTTATTAAAAGGGGCCTTGTGAGTACTCGTTTTAAAGGGGATGAAATAAAGATTTGATTGGGACGATAATTTTATCATTTTTAGTTACTTTTGTCACCTTGGGAAGTGGGACGCCCTTTTTTGGCTCTTAAGTTATGAAATTAATGTATTTCTTTATCCCACATTCATCAAACATGAGGAACGTCCAACTTGAAGAAAGAATAAAAGGGCGTTGAGAAGGCATAAGGAGACATCTTTGGTTATTATATTTTTCTCTTGGAGAACTTGGTGAAGTTCTTGCACATTGCAGGAGTTACCTTTCAGATTTGTTGTGACGAAAACCACAGCAAGGGACGCCATTGCCGGGAGTGGAAAATCTCCTCACTTTGGCAGTTGCATTCTCAATCCTTGGGAATAACTTTGAGCTAATTGGAGAAAATATTGCAAGTTCGCGGCAAATTGGAAGGGTTTAAAAAGAGTTATCTGAGCATTCTTATCAGCCAACAAGATTATTGGGTTTGAGGACAGGTTGCATCGATTGAAGATCATATTGGAAGATTCCCTTCATGGTATTTGAGCAGGTCCAACAGTTGGAGATTGGCAATTTGCAACAATAAGAGCATCTATTTCGGTCATTGTGGAAGAGCTTCTTGGAGGAAGATTATAGGAAGAACACAGAATTTCTACAGCAGGTTTATATCTCATCCAACTCACCCATTGCAACCTAATCGTGGCATTGCTGAATCATAACACTTTAAACTCTAAGGACAATGATCAGATTTGAGGGAATTCGAGTGTTGGGAAGAGCAGAAAACAAAGTACATTGTAAACGTACCAAGCCCTGCACCTGGCCATACAAGCTGGGTAGTACGTGATTCCCTTAGGGTTCTAAACGCCCCTCCTTGTGAAGGATTATCAATTGTTGAATCTTCCTCTCAGTAAAGGGTATCTGAAAGTGCTTTGAGTTTCATGAAGAAGCATGTATTTGATGACATATGAATGAAAATGATGTTTTTTCTGAGTCTGATTTGCAACTTCAGAATTATATCAGGACCTTCTAATCACGGGTACATCTCCTTATTTCATGATATGTTTTAGAGGGTTTCCTTTACTATGTTGGTAGAATATTGTGCTCAATTTTCATTGCAATTGGAGAAGTGTTTTAGAAGTTAGAGAGAGATTACTTCTTGGTTGTAGCTTCTTTCATTGAATGCATAACAAGTGTTTGTAAAAATGTCTTGCTTGAATATCATAAGTTTTTAAGATCATTCAAAGGATGGGGTTAGCATATTGAAACAACATATGATATTTCTACACCAAAAAATGAATTCATATTATCCAAATCAGCAAAACAAAGTTGCAAATTCAAACAATTACACAAGAGGAGCAGTATTCTGGTAGTCTCAGTTGGGGTGGGACATTACAAAAGGGTGTGAGAAAATAAGCAAATGTGAGAAAATACCTATGGCTGAAGATGTAGCAAGACCAGTATTGGTCCAATGATGATCCCAAGTGTTGGCCAAAATCAAATAACTTTAGTGAATCAGCCTTAGAATACTTGCAATAAACGAGAAAAGGGACTAGCAGAAGGTGGAAGAGTGGAGCCACTAACACCACACACTCATGAATAAAGAGGTTGCATAACACAGTTGATCCATGAATGTCATGTTTAGTTTCTCATTGATTGCAAAAATGGAGTACAAATCACAATCGATTACAAAGAATAGCTATAGGCCTCTTGAAATTGCCAAAGGACACCTACAAAAGAGCCTATGGCTCTTATTTATAGATGAAGTCTAGCACTAAAGGACAAAATATAAAAAAAAAACAAAAAAATGGGATGCACTTGCACTAAACGAGCCACACTGCATCGAACAAGGTGCACTTGCACCAAATAGGGTGCACTATAGGAACAAGGCACACTTGCACCAAACAGGGCACATTAGACTGAATCAGGGCGCACAAAACAGGAACGGGATGCCCAAAACAAGAACAGAGTGCACTTGCACCAAACAAGGAGCACTACCTCCAGACAAGGTGTATAGAATAGGAATGGGCTGCACTAGTTAACACTTAACCAATTTTTGCTAATTTATTCACTGTTCTGTCTTCTACCTCAACATGTGCAACAAATCTCTATTTGGAGCACGATGGTAGTAGGAGGCTGGTACATTTACATAATGAAATGAAATATTATTAATGTCTGCGGTGGGCCAAAATAAGTTCCAAGGGACTATAAGAAGGACAATAATGACTGCCAGCTAGCAGGCTAAAAAGCCCAACAAAGAAAATAACTAAGAAAATACAAGATGAAACCCGACAAACGGGCCAAAGAGAAAGGGAAAAGAAAAGAAAAGGGAGAGCAGAGGGTGGGAGGGTTGCAATCCAACAGAGAGGAGTGCACGCCAAGAAGAACGGAGAGAGAGAAGGTGGGGGGAGGGAGTAGCCCATGGGGGGCAAGCTCCAAGAACCCACCAAAAACTAATCTCTCCTAACAGTTGAGGCCGAAGTACCGGAGCTCTTCATTCCTCTTGTTGGCCTGATTTTCTAGCCTGAATTGTTGTTAATTTCGGATTGGCTAATCCTAGCCTCTTGAAACAGGTCCCCATATAGCCTGAGAACTCCTCTCCTGCTTCAGCTTGGTGACATCATTTTAGATTCCTTAGCATTCTTGTGATTTCTTCCATTTGATGATTGATCTATAGCATTTGTAGCAGCTTTGTCTCCTTGAGATCTTCCTCTATTAAAGGCAGCAGCTGTACATGTGGAAGATTTTGCCACCTTCCCTAAAGCCATCATGTTAGCTTTAACTGCTAACACACTGATAAGCAAAGATAATAAATTTGTTGACCTGCTTTCCCTCAAAAGAAGAGCAAACTTGGCTTCAAAAGTTGAACACATGTTTTCATTGTCGATAACTCAATAGGTTTGACCAAGGTTGGAGTCCCATAAATCTTTTGTTCAATTCTACAACTGACTCTCCATTCTTACACTTGAAATTTGCATACAGTTGGGAGAAGTATCTGTAATCTTTCTTTCCAGCCCATTGGTTCACAAACACATTAGCAAAGACTTATATTCTAGTGATGGATCCAGCTTCCAAGTTTCCATACCACTTGCGTGCATCTTTGTGCTTAACTCTAGAATTGTCTATCGTGGCATGTGTGTGGGGGGTAGTTGGCCCTCTTGCTTTCTAATCAGTTCATGTGATGCTGTTCCCATACAAGCTTTTTATTTCCAGTGGCATATTCCTATGTTGGAATTTTGTTCCACTTTAATACCTCTTCTTCTTCTATGGAATCCTGAAATGCAGTCAGATGCTCCACAGTTGTTACAGTATCATCTCCTTTAAACCTTGGTAGGTGCTTGAGGTAGTCCGTGGGTAGATAATGAATATTGATGAGTAAGGTGGGCAAAACCAGGCTGCCACGAATTGATTTAATGCCATCAGTTGTTCCATTTTAGTGTAGTTTATCCTAGTTTCTTTACTCTAGTTCAGCCTATTTTTATAATGCTTTTCTTTACCCTTGTTACGAAAATCAACTAGAAAATCGTCGAGTCCTGATTTTTTCGGAGTCTACCAAAAATCCAAGTCAACTCAGCACGGAATCGATTTTTTCCGATTTTCTAGAGATTTTTGGCTTATTTTTTTTTTAAAACGCAATTCCCAATGGAAAAAATCGGCCATAGCTGCACGCGTAGATGAAAAGGCATAAACTCGTTTTTTTCCACTTTCCTTCATTTTCACCTATTGCAAATTGGAGAAAGGGGTCTGCCTACCTACTACCACACCAAACCAAACACACTAGGGCATCCTAACAGCGGATTTTTTGCAGTTTGAAGGAATCCGGCAGCCACCAACAGCCGCCCAAAGGATTTATCCAAGGTAAGAAAATATTTTGCAAACTCTTTTTTTTTTCCTTTTTCTTTTTCAAGCATGTTTTTGTTTTTTTTTTAAGATTAAAACCAAATGCAACAGCCACCCAACTGTTGCATTTGAGCTAGAAATTTAAAAAACTAGGTCTAGGGTTTATTTTTATTTTTTTTCCTTTTAAGTAAATATTGCTGCCTAATAACTATATATGCAAGCCCATTTTTCAGCTGTCAATGTTTCAAGTTTAACCCTAAACCCTAGTCTAGAATTTAGGGTTTCGGGTTTTTTTTTCTCTCCTTTTAAGTGAATATTGTTGCCTGATAACTATGTATGCAAGCTCATTTTTCAGCTGTCAATGTTTCAAGTTTAAACCAAGGTTTAGGGTTTAGGTTTTTTTTTTTTTCTCCTTTTAAGTAAATATTGTTGCCTAATAACTATGTATGCAAGCCCATTTTTTCAGTTGTCAATGTTTAAAGTTTAAACCCTAAACCCTAGTCTAGGGTTTAGGGTTTAGGTTTTTTTTTAATAAGTAATTGTTTGTAACTTTGTTGTTACTTGTTTCCATGTGCAGGCATAAAAAAAATGTCGACAAAAAGAGATCTAGTATGGCAGTATGCAAGGGAAGGGGAAAAGAAAGGGGAAGTTTATTACAATTTTTGTGGGTCTCTTATTCATGGAGGCATTTACCGCATCAAATTCCATTTGGCAAAGAAAACTAGCAAGAATGTCAAGCCATGCCAAAAGGTGTCGAATAAAGTTAGCAATATTGTAGATGCCATGCTCTATAGCTCACAAGAAAAAAAAAAAAATCAAACAAAGACAAACTGAGGCCATCTCATCCCCCCCTTCTCAAATTCCCTATACCAGCAACAACTTTACTCGGTTTCAGAACAAGAGTTCAAGTCCATCAGTTGCACATGCAGGGAGTGGGATGGATGAGTCCCATTTTGTAGAACGTTCTACGCTAGGGGCACAACCCACGCTTGAGGGTATGGCCACATGGAACTAGGTGAGGCACAACACAACGAGGACAGCCATTGCCACTTTTTGGTATTTTTCCGACCTTCCCTTTAATGTGGCAAGATCTCCATACTAACGGTGCATGATAGATGTCGTCGCAAGTTGTGGCGTAGGATTTAAGGTGCCAACTTTTGATGACCTTTGGGGCCCTCTCCTTCGACAATCCGTGGACAACATTCAAGTTGTGCTTAAATTTATACACATGCATGATTAAATTATGTTTTCAAAAAGCAAACTTAAATCAAAGGGGATTAAATTTATACACATGGATGATTAAATTATGTTTTTATACTTCAGGTTGTGCTTGAATACCAGCGCAAGGTGTAGAGAATGAAGGGTTGCAGTATCATGTCTGATGGCTAGACAGATGAGAAGGGAAGAACCTTGATTGATTTTTTGGTTGTTTCTAAAGGAGGAATTGCATTCCTCAAGTTAGTAGATGCATCGACACAAGTTAAGAGTGTTAAAATGCTTGCAGGGTTGTTGGGGGAGGTTGTGTTGGAAGTTGAGGAGAAGAATGTTGTCCAAGTAATCACGAACAACGCAGCAACATATAAAGCAGCCGGTAATATTTTGGAGTGCTTGAAGACTAGCGCAAGGTGTGGAGGATGAAGGGTTGCAGTATCATGTCTGATGGCTAGACAGATGAGAAGGGAAGAACCTTGATTGATTTTTTGGTTGTTTCTAAAGGAGGAATTGCATTCCTCAAGTTAGTAGATGCATCGACACAAGTTAAGAGTGTCAAAATGCTTGCAGGGTTGTTGGGGGAGGTTGTGTTGGAAGTTGAGGAGAAGAATGTTGTCTAAGTAATCACGAACAACGCAGCAACATATAAAGCAGCCGGTAATATTTTGGAGAGATTCCCCACTATTTTTTGGACCCCATGTGCAGCCCATTGTCTCGATTTGCTCCTCAAAGACATTGGGAAAATACTTTGGGTGCCATAGGTTGTACAGAAGTCCACAACCATCACAAAATTCATCTACAACCATGCATGGGTCCTCCAACACATGAGGCGATTTACTGGTGGGAGGGCGCTAGTGCAGCCTGGAGTTACATGCTTCGCCACAAATTTCGTGACATTGCAGAGCATCTATAATGCAAGAGGATCATTGAAGCAAATGTTTGTGAGCGATGACTAGAATTTAGAACAAGCTGCTAGATACCAATTCTCCAATGAGGGGCAGAATGTATATGCCTATTTGTTTGAGGAGCCCTTTTGGATAGCCATGGATGAAGCCATCAAGGTACAAGACTAAGTTTATTTAATTTATTATATATTTTTTTAATTTAAAATATTTTTTCATTTGGGAGTCTTGTATTGTAAATTATAATTTTTTTGTTGTAGAATATTTTTATTTAAATTATTTTTCTCTTTTTTTAGGTGTCAGAGCCTTTGGTGAAGGTTCTCTCTCTTATTGATGGAGTACAATCTGCAATGGCATATGTATATGAGGCTATGGGCAAGGCAAAAGAGGCAATTGCCGCATTTTATGGATATGTCCGAAGCAAATACGGTCCCATTTGGAGAATCATTGATAGACAATGGACATCTCAGATCCATAGCCCTCTTTATGCAGTGGGGTGCTACTTGAACCCCTAAAAATTTTATTCTGCTACATTTCATGCCGATTATGAGGTGATGCATGGCCTTGGAGCTTGCATTCAGCGCATGTTCCCTGATAAAAACTGCGCAATAAGGTATGTGAAGAGATTCAGGATTATAAGGAAAATGTCAAGCACTCCTTTTCCCATCTGAGCAATGCATTTGAATGAGGTCAAAATTGAGGCCAGGTAACCCTCATCGAATAATTATTTATTTTAAATAATCTCAATTTACTATTTTACATGTGAATTATTAAATGTTTTTTTTTGTTGTTGTTTCTAGATTTAGGGTGGAAGGACTATGGTGGATTTACGCCCAAACTGTAGCACTTGGACATCAAAATCTTATCTCAACCATGCAACGCTTTAGGTTGT
Source organism: Wollemia nobilis (assembly GCA_028583015.1). NCBI lineage: Eukaryota > Viridiplantae > Streptophyta > Pinopsida > Araucariales > Araucariaceae > Wollemia > Wollemia nobilis. The sequence goes on from JAQPPZ010001870.1 coordinate 6,340,912, forward strand.
GAGTGCAATTGGAGTATGTTTGAGCACATACACTCCAAGAAGCGCAATAGGCTTACACAATCAAAGTTGAATGATCTTGTGTTTGTTCATTACAACCTTCGCCTCCACCATAAAAGAATTACACGAACAAGTATTGAGGCCATTGACCTAAGTGACAATGATCCATCATCTGAATGGATCACAGAACTAGAGCAGGAACAACAGGGTAAGGTCAAATGAGTCAAAATGCATCTCTAATGGTCTCAGCTCATCAACAATGATCTTTGAGCGCATTAAAATGTGAGGCATTAAGGTGGGGGGATCTGAAAAATCATAACAGAAAACAACAACCAAAATAGAGAGGCAATGCATAAAACAAGAAAGCAAAATGATAGTTGAATTCAGTGGAGAACTCTTTTATTTTTGCATATGGATGGACAAAGAAAAGGTCCGTCATGATGGATTTGGAGGTCAGCATGAATTTTTCCTATACTTATTGAAGAACTCAAAGATCCTAAATGCATATAACAAAAGGCAAGAATTACAATAATCCTCCTCATGTTTTGTAACCAAGTAACAGAAGATGTCATGTATTGTTGAATTGCCATTTGAAACACAATAAAAGAAGAATAACAGAGAGATTGAAGACCCAAGGACAAAAAATATTTTTATTTAAAAAAATAAATAAATAAAATTAGAATATTGACATTTACAAAATAAAATAACTAAATATATATAAAACAACTAAAACAACTCATTTTGAATAGAAGTTAATCCCCATCATACTGATACTATGAATTTTACAGCAGAAACGTTCTACCATCATATACAACATAATTATATTTTAAGCATGATAAAAGCATAAGAGAATAATTACAAGAGTTAAAAGTGTAATAAAGAATACCCCCGAACAGGTATTGAAATCCTATTTGCAGCAATCATAACATCACGATAGCGGCAAAGACTCTCTTCAATGGTGCAGTTGATGTTTGATTTTGAAAAAGACTCAGATGCTGAGGCAAATATGGCAATTTCCTTCGCTCCAGCTGCAATTGCATCATTGAAACCCTAACATATAGACAGCCAAGCATAACCACAGAAGGCATTTTAGAAAAATGTAGATAACATATAGTTTCCATAGAAGCCAATAACTTTACAAGCAGAAACAAACTATCCTTACCCTCAGATTTGGTGTCAATACAGGAAGTTGCACACCTGCCAGTTTTTTAACAGCAGCCATAACATCCTTTGCATCTGCCAACTACTTTTCCATCACAACTAATCAACATACTACTTCATAAAGCCCAGAGACTACTAAGACACGCTAAAACTTACTGGGACATTGTATAGTTTTACAGATACTAAAAATGCCAAAACCATAGAGCCTGATAATTGATTGTTAGGTCAAATCCATAAGGCATACCATATTCTGTTCCATATTTATGATTCATATCATTCAACAAGTACAAACTCAAAAATGGCAAGATTGTAGTGTGCTGAAATTCTAAAAGGAATCAATGAACTTACAAACTTAGCTTTTACTATCAGCATGAAAAATCCTTTTCTTTACCATAGAAACGTAATTTGACGTGTGTGTGCTCGTGTGCATGTATAACAATTGCCACTGGGATGTCCTCCACAAAAGGTAAAATAACAGCCACAAGGCAGAACTGGACAAACAAAAAAAAGCATATATGCAAACAAACCAATGGTAGTTACAATCATGACAACCATTAAGTGAAAGTAAAGGCCCAAGAGATAACATGATAGCTGCAGCACATCAACTGCAGATCAACAAAAAAGGTTGCAAGGCAAACTACTAACAATATAAGATAAACAAGCTCGTGAATGTTGCAGTAGGAAAAAAACATTACTATTCCATGTAGGATGAATAGCCATAAATGTTAGAGATTGTCCCACTTCCACTTCCTTTATTCAAGATTGGAATACAACGAGAATGTTCAGTCAGTGAGAATCCAAAAGACATGAGCGTTGGGCAATATATGCATATCAACTTCTACCAGACTTTCAAGAATGTTTACGAAGTATGACCACCACCAAACCTTGAAAATAGTTGAAAATTGAAAAAAAAGGGATCACTTGGCATTCATTGATCCACACATTAGGAAAAAAAAAGAGATTGTCCCACTTCCACTTCCTTTATTCAAGATTGGAATACAACGAGAATGTTCAGTCAGTGAGAATCCAAAAGACATGAGCGTTGGGCAATATATGCATATCAACTTCTACCAGACTTTCAAGAATGTTTACGAAGTATGACCACCACCAAACCTTGAAAATAGTTGAAAATTGAAAAAAAAGGGATCACTTGGCATTCATTGATCCACACATTAGGACAAAAGCTCACTAATTTGGGACTCTAAACAACATCATTATATGTAATTCATCTTGATTAGCAAAAGAGATATCTTTGTCAAATGTTAAAATTCTGAGGAGGTCTCGACTCACTGAGTTAAAAGGAGATGCCTAGGATCAGGTTAAAAATCAATGCCTCAAGTAAGGTAATAAAGAGATGCCCTTCTTGACTGCCAGGATTTTGAGGAGACACCACTCAATTGTCGAATTACAAAGAGATGACTCGGCTGAATTTCCATGGAAAGCATGAGTGAGTAAAAATAGAAAATTAGATCCAGGTATGAAGAAATACCATGTTTTAAGTCTGACGACCTTGAGAGTGAAGAAACAGTTCAGGTTATTCAGAAACCTCAAAAATCGTACTGAAGAACGTGAAAGAAAAACAAGGCACACTGGTCAAAGCAAGAAGCAAATGAAAAATGGGACGCACCAGAGCGAGGCGCTTCGAACAAGATGCACCGGAGTGGGGCATTACAAAGAGAACACTTAGCGTTTTTCACGCAGTCTTGTTCCTCCCCACTCCTGTCTTTGCTTGTTGTCACTTTTGTTCTTTCCTTAAAAAAGCAAGATTTGCAAATTGCAAGTTACACAAGATTCTGGATCAATACAAGCGGAGTCACCCTTTGCATGAAAATTACAAACGAGGTTATAAAAGTTGAATTGAAAAGCAACTCATAAATTTTCGATGCAAAAAAAACTGAGAGTTTCGTGTGTGTTAGTGTAACACAACCCTTTTCGCAGATCTGAAAGGATTTGACATATACTTGTGTAGATCCGCAAAATTGTGTGGGTTGGGTAAGATCAATATTGTACCAAAATCACACTTGTGTGTTCCTCCAGGCATGCCAAAACTGTAGGCCTCATGCATGATGGGTGTTTCTTTGTGGGGCAAATTGAATTTGTCCCATCGGGTGTGCCAGAACTGTTGAACACAAAAATCGACAAGCACGATTTGCACCCGTGACTGCAGTTCAACAAATGGATGACGAGGGTTTTACTCTCCCCAACCTCTGGATATTGGATCAATTCCCTTCTAACTAAGCGGCAAAATGATCTAAATATATAGAAAACAACTAAGCTGAAAAACAAGGAAAGAAACTAATCTAAGTATGCAGAAAACAAATCTGATCTACTTTGTTTAAGAGAAAAGAAATGTAAAATACGGCTTAAGTCGTAGCAGGGTTCAGATTTGGTGTGCTTGGTGTTTCAATGATGACAAAATAACTTCAACGTCCAAGATATTTAAATAACAATGATCAAAGACAAGGACTAACAGAGCAAAGGAGGGCACAGTCACTGATTTCACAATTTCATAAAACAAAAGGTCTAAGACAGTTGAATCAGAATGTCACACAAAACTCTATATTGATTTTGCAGTTAAGTGTTCAGTACAATCTCACTCCAAAGAGTAGCTCTAGTATGCTTGAAGGCCAAAAGGACCCTTTACAATGAGCATCAAGCTCTTATTTATACTTGAAAATGCAGCCAAAAATAGACTACATGCAATTTACTATGGTGAGCAGGGCTCTCCCAAGAGGGGCACTGTGAGAGGGGCTCTCCAGAGCGGGGCGCTGTCAAGCAGGGCTTTCCCAATTTCAAATACTTAGCCAATTCTTGTTGATTTCTGCCCTGCTCTGTCTTCTGCCTCAGCTTGTGCGACGAATCTCCACTCAGAGCATGATGGTAATAGCAAGCTACTACAGGAACCTACCTCTCTACGAAAGATTACTTGACATCAGATCAGCTTATCCTGCAAACATTTGCTCTCTGATCAAAAGAAAATACTGATCTGTCACCAACATAACCAGGTACACTTCAACAATAAGCTCAGTTTTTTCGACCAACTCAGGTGCCATATTTCTCTCTACAGGTCAGTTCAATGATCAATAGTTTCATCTTTGCTCCATCTAAGCCTATCATCTTAGTTTGACCTTTCATCAACAAGAACAATCAAAGCTCAGAGCACGTCAAGATTATCATTTGATGATTTCCCTCTTCTTGGTAGCAAAGCTTAACACATGGAATTCTTCAGCAAGATGTTTCTCAAATTACAACTTTGCTTAATGAAGGACAATTTCCCACCATCTTGCCAACAAAAATGTGAGCCACTATGCAACCTTTGCAATATTTAGGGTTCTCCGTACAAAATTTAAGATATCAACCTCTATAAGAGGCAGTTTGTTCCATCAATTACTCTTTCACCAACTCACTAGAAATTTGGACGAGGACAGAAACAGAATTTCTCCTTTGCATCCACATTTTGAATCTCTCGCAAACTATTGTAGGATCAGGACCCCAAATCATGTGTGTACTTGCCAGCACAACATATCTAGCTTTTATTCAAGTTAGTTCTCACATAGAGAAGAGACACTTTGAATGAACTTTCATGATGTTGATAATTTGAGACGCATGCAATCTGTGCCAAATGATGAAACCAAGCCATCTCAGCAAGTTTGGACTTAAATTATGAAACAACATAATCACAATTGTATTTAAAACAAAAACACATATGCTTCTAAAACTGCAAAGATGATAACATTGCACAAGAAAAGTGGCAGACTGTAAACCAAAATTTCAACTCTAAAAGAGCAAGCCACCAAGTATGTGTGAAGAAATAACATCGTATGCTAATCTCTAAGCCACTTGTGCAATGCCAAGGCAAAATAGGATCTAACTAGTGCCAAACAAATATGAATAGGAACTAACCAATCATTGCAAACTGCCTAGCCCATATACCATCACAAGCAAATAAAACTCAAAACTTCAACAACCAATCCTATGCCCATCACCGAAAAGCATCAAGTTGGCTCAACGAAAACCAATATTGTAGGAAACCTGACTACGAAACTTGTGCTTAAAAAAATGATAACAATGCAAAATGGGTGTCAAAATCCTCTGAAACAATGTGTTTCCAATCATCCCTTCTCCCACAAATGAGAGCAAGATGAGGGATAACCAAGATGACCTGGTCTTGAAGGCGGCAACACATATCCCAAGGGCAATATAGAAGTGCAACCAAATCAAAACCTGCACTATCTCCTATGCAGGAGAGTCAAACCAAACTATCCATATTAATATCACCGCTCCAGCTACAACTACCAAAACTTAAGTCAACACTATAGATATCCAATTCAATCCTAACACTACCCCGAATATGACGAACACACTCAAAACTGGGAATAAGTCTATGCTTATCTATGAATGGCATCAATCTCGCTTGAAAGAGCACCATCAACAACTGTATTGAAAAGAGGCCTGGAAAATTGCAAATAGAACCCAATGAATGGATCAACAGGAGGAGAACCATATTGGCCATGAAATCTGTTGGATCGAAAGAGGACCTGGAAGAAGTACTTGTAATGAAGAACCAGAACCAAATCTGATGTCTTTTCAATACAATCTTACGCAGACATGCCACAACTCCTGAGAATCAATTCATTCCAGATCAATTTACTGAACAAATATAGAGGGATCATAAAGTGGTATCGCATGCCTACACGAGTCATAATGCTCACCACCAATGTCAGTTGATCCATCAACATTCTGTAAATCCTCAATGCAGCCTCTAGAAACAAAGAAAACAGGCCTTTGATAAGCTAGTGCACAGGATCCATGATCTTCTTGATAGCCAAGACCAAGTCTATGATGATTGTCATGGATATCATCCCTTACTTGAACAAAGTGTAACTGTGTAGATGTCTGAGACTCCCATGCTACTAAATGATGATGGAAGAATATGTTTTCTCTTTGACGTCACATGTTCTCCAACTACAATCATGTAATCTACTTTTGGGGGTCAATGACTCAAAGAGTGTGACCACCACAAAACCGCAAATATTATCTCCAATGTAAGAAAAGTAAAACTAGGTGTGCAATTGACTCCAAGTCATCAAGATCAAGATAAATGTCTCAAATAAATAATGTCAAAAGTTCAAAATGTTGACCATCACATAATGTGAAATATCAATAATAATTGCAGCTTTCTCATAATCCAATCCTTATTATTTATTAGTTATAACCTTCAATGTATTTGCCCAGATGACAATAATCTTATCAATTGAAGAGAGTAATGGACAACACCTGTGGCACCCACTTTGGTGAAACAAAGCTTGTTGCTTCAACAACTTGCAAACCAGCATCTGCCAACCTCTGAATTAGCTCAACCTTCACACTTGTCGGAACTGTATTTTTCTCATTTTGTAATCCATCCCTTGGTCCAACTTCAACAATTTTCACAAACTTAGGTATGCCCCTTAATATCTGCAGAAAACCAAACCTTTAGTTTAAACCCTTTTGCAAATGTGACTTTTTCACATTAATTGAAATACTTAGCTGGGGAGTTCATCATCCAATGAATGTAATAATGCACAAGACAAGAACCATCTAGTTACCTTTAGACCTCAATGCACATGTAAAAGCATTTCTGAAGTACAACAATCTTCAAAACCAAGAAATAACAACATATAAGAGAAAAACAAGAACAAATAAACGGCAGTTAACAGAAAAAAGAAAGACAGGCTTGAACATAAATAAAAGAATAATTCTCTTCAATTAATATTGATCAACATATAGTCCAAGGCATTGCGGGGCAACCAAAGTTACCAGGGTTTGAGGGTACGAATGCCTTTCCAGTTCAGGTGTGATACTTTTGAATGTTGGGTGTGTGGAAATGGAGGTACGGCAAATTAAAATGTATTTAAAAATTAAAATATAATAAAATTATGAGACATTTTAAAAAAACCCAAAATTAATAAATCAAACAAGATTTCCCATTCATCATTCACATAATTTGTAAGGATCAAAATTAACATTAAATATTGGACATAAAGATTCATAATAAATTTTCGAAAGGTAAAATTTGTCTTCAAATGGAATAAAATGGCAAACATAACAGCCTGCTGTTTCATAAGTTAAGATTAACAATCAAGGTCCTGCATCTACATTTTCTAGACCACTATACCCTATTCCACTAGTATTAGCCTCAATATGGGCTATTCCAACCTGAAGCTATTGAAACCAGCAAAGCAGAATAAAAAGGGAGGAGACAAATAAGAGCGAAAGGCAGTTTTGCTGTTTGTATATATCAATCAGTCTATGTAATTTTATTTTTCTATTTAATGTAATACTCTGCTACTACGTATGCCACCTACCCAACTATTGGACTTAATGTATTCAACTAAATTATTCAGGTTTTTGTTAAAATTCTGCATTGGATGCACAGGAAAAAAGGACCTGGTTTGTGAAGGTACTGTTTACAGTACCCAGAAATCACCAGGCCCGAACCGGAGTTTTGGGTATGAGCCTGGTACAAGTATGTGCACCCAGAAGATTAGATGTAGGAACCCTACTACACTGGGGGAAACAGTACGACCCGAGTTCAAATCCCTGCATTGTGATGGACATTGAAACGGTAGGTGGCCCGTGATAATATACTTTTTTGTAATACTACGATAATGCGGTTCATTTAAAAATATGTAATCCAGGTTGGGGCCATTTCAAACCCATACAAACCATTAAAAAATAATATTGATCAGCATACCAAATGAGACATCAGATTTTCTATACACATAAATACATTATAAAGAAACAATCAGGGCCACAATAAGGGTTTCCAACAATAGCTCTTCTATCAGACCTCAGTTGTCCCAGCTAAATTAAATCACTTTGAAGCAGATGTCATAAACATTAAATATTATAATTTGCTCATCTTTATGATTCTATATACTGTCACATCAGATATTGGAATTATATACAGGAATGTAACCTTTATTTGGGGTGATTATCCTAAGGATTATGTCATATTCTAATAAGAATCTTAAGGAGAATTTTTCTACACCTACTTTGTCCCTTAGTGAGTATGAGGTGTCACATCCCTCATAAGAAGGAATATTAAGAGTGATACATATGTATAATCCTCCTCATACATGTCATTTAGATTCCCTCTTGTCATGGGAAATAGGACACATTTACACATGCTTGTTACTGAGAAAGTGTAAATTCCTTTTTGTGTTCACTTGTATTTAAGAAGGCTTGTGTGGTATGTTTGAGCATATCGTGCTCTTACACTTGCTTATGTTTTTTGTAATTAGTTGAGCAATCACTTTCTTAATAACATAGGAGATTTTCTTCCCCATGAAGGTTTCCTCCTTTCAGAATCTTGTATCTTTTTCACGTATCTTGTTGAATTTCCTTTGTTTTATCTTGTTGAATTTACTTTGTTTTGGTCAAAATTGGTGAATCTATATATATATATATATATATATATATATATATATATAGTTTTAACATATCTTACAACTCTAGCAAAAAGTAACGGGGGCTCCATCCAGCTCACACGTTAATGATCACAAATGCCTTATGAAAAGATCTGCCATCCCTTCTGGGAGCAAACCAATTTTTCAATAACAAAAGTTAGCTTTGCTTTGACCAACGGATGGTTCTTACAGAAGGTAATATTTGAAACTCTCCCACAGGTATTGTGATTTCTTTGAAATCTATTTGCATTTTTTGTAGACACAGAATTTACTATCTTTTATAACTGACCTTTTAGTGTTTTTCTTCAGCTTTCACCAAAAACCTACATGCTCTTTTTTGGTTTTCTTTCCAACAGGCTATGGTCTCTTGTTTTCTGGGGGCAGTGGGACCATCCCCCTCCCTTCACTATCAATGATGGTAGGCGGCAATGTATACACTATCTATGTGCATGTGTAGGGCGAAGAAGATTCTGTTAGGCTTCACATATTAAGTCCACAAAACAGCATGAAAGCAGCCTTGTTGAAACTTCTCAATAAGGGAAAGAGATTGTGGAAGAGAAAGATGATGCTGGCACATAAGCTCCTTAGCTGAAGAGATTTTGATTATTAGACATTTATGTGATTATGAAATATTTTCATATTCCCTCAGTTTGGGATGTTTCATGACGATTTCAAACCAGACCTTATGGCATTAATTGGCTGCGAATTATTCACTAAACCACTCAGCAAAATGGGATGGTTAAATGAAAGAATAGAGCCATCATGAAAATGGATCATTTTATAATTCATGCTAAGTTGATGGATCTCAAGTTTTGGTCCGAAGCGATACATTGTGCAGTTTATATCATTATTATGCCACCCACTTGTGTTGTTAAAGGGATGACCCACTATGAGAGAGGGACAAGAGACCCGCCTTCAATTTTACATTTTAGGATATTTGGTTTGATTGCATAGGCACATATCCCTATTGAATGATGGAACAAGCTTCAACATAAGAGTCACAGGTGCTTTTTTTAGAGTTAGTCCTAGTGACATTTTTGGTCCAATGGAAGACAGCTCCATTTCAGGGAATAAATACTTTCTCATCTTTATTGATGATTTTTCCAAATCTCTTTGAATCCACAACATCAAATCCAAAGATCAAGCTTTGTAAAGTTTTAAGGCTTTTAAGGCAGTGATGGAAAACTAGAGTGGGAAGAAGATCAAGTGCCTCGAAACCAACAATGGCAAAGTGTACACTAGCTATTTTGAAAATTTTCTCACCTCTTATAACATTAATTAGCTGCAGATTATTCACTAAACCGCTAGGCAAATGGGATAAGTGAAGGAAAAAATAGGGCCATCATGAAAATAGATCATTGTATAATTCATGCTAAGCAAATGGATCTCAAGTTTTGGGCCAAAGCAATACATGTGCATTTTATATAATCGATAGGCTACCCACTCATGCTGTTAAGGGGATGACCCCATATGAAAGAGGGACAAGAAACCAGCCTTCAATTTTGTACTTTCAGATATTTGGTTTGATTGCATGGGCACATATGCCTATTGAACAATGGAACAAGCTTCAACCTAAGAGTCACGAGTGCTTCTTTTTAGAGTTAGTTCAAAGTGATATTTGTGGTCCAATGGGAGATCACTCCATTTCAGGTGACAAATATCTTCTCATCTTCATTGATAATTTTTACAGGTATCTTTGAATCTACACCATCAAATCCGAAGATCAAGCTTTTGCAAAGTTTAAGGATTTTAAGGCATTGAAAGAAAACTAGAGTGGGAAGAAGATCAATTGCCTCAAAACCAATCACCGCAAAGAATACACCAGTTATGAGTTTGAGAATTTTTTCACCAATTATTCATTAAACTTTTCAACAAAATGGTATAGTTAAATGAAAGATAGGGCCATCATTGAAATGCCTCATTGTATTATTCATGCTAAGAAAATGGATCTCAAGTTTTGGGTGGAAGCCATACATTGTGCAGTTTATATGATCAATAGGCCACCCATTTGTGTTGTTAAGGGGATGACCCCCTATAAGAGAGGGTCAAGAGAGAAGCCTTCAATTTTAACCTTTAGGATATTTGTTTTAGTTGCATGAGCACATACCCCTATAGAACAAAGGAACAAACTTCAACCTAAGATCCAGAGGTGCCTTTTTGTTGGGTATAGTGATGATCAAAGGCATATCAGTTCTATGATCCAACTATCATGAATGTAATCACCCAAAGAAATTTCGTTTTCGACCAAGTCCTCACTCATGGGCCTTCTAGACTACTCCCAACTCTTCTTGATTCTAATTCTTCTCATGTAGCTCCTGTCAATACTTGCACTCAAACTTAGGTTATTGGTCAGTCTTCTAGAAATGTAGATACACCCATTGTTACGGTTGATCCTCCTCCCCCTGGCTCTTCAGTTGAACCAATTTATCATCCTTCTCCTAGAACTTATGTTGTGGCTCTTCCTTCAAATTCCAATGATGCAGATAATTTCCTATGAGACAATATTGCATTTAACAAAGAAAAGTATAAGAGAAATTAGCTTGAATTTTAGGCTTACATGAGCATTCTTTGAAGCCCCTTTCAAGATCTAATAATGATATTATGTTCCCATGAAGTCAAGGGCTTGTTTAAGTGTAGATAATGTTGAATACAGAAATAGGTACATGCGACTTGCGCCTATGATGCCAATTCAACAAATGGATGGAAAGGGTTTCACTCTCCCCAACCTTCGGATCTTGGGTCGGTTGCCTTCTAACTAAGCTGAAAAACAATGAAAGAAACTAATATAAATTGTGGAAAACAAATCTGATCTAATTTGTATAAGAGAAAAGGGTGTAAGAGAAAAGAAATGTAAAATACGGCCAAAGCCATAGTGAAGTTTAGTTATGGTGCAATTGGCGATTTCAATAGTGACCGAATGAATACATGTAGGACATTAGAATAACCTGCAATAACAATCAAAGAGGAGGACTAACAGGGGAGAGGAGGGCAGAGCCACTTATTTCACACATTCATAAGACAAAAGGTCAGAGACATAGTTGAATAAGAATGCCACGCACAACTCTTTATTGATTTTGCAATTTGAATGATTTGTACAATCTTACTTCGAAGAGTAGATCTAGTATGCTTTGAAGGCCAAAAGACATCATTTTATCCCTTTCTTGTTTCCAATTATATCCTATTTTGTTCTATATTTGGAGCCACATGGTCTATCAGCTCTTTGCACTCCTTAAGGTAAGAGAAATTTCCCTTAGCACATTGAATCTCTCTACCAATTTCATACCAAAGAAATCACGCTTGTTCAGGCACTAACATTTGAGACTTCAACTCCATTATGTTTGCTTCTACTTCTGCCTCTGCCCATGCTTGCATGAGCTATGCAGTTTCTTTATTTTTCTACTTTTCCAACTCCTAGGCAGTGGTTTTCAATTGTTCTATCTGCACTTGCAAAACACGTTCATTTCTTCTTGCCTCTGTCTCATTTGATACCACTCTTCTCCTACCTGTTCTTGCATTGTAACAATCTGTTGTCTCATTTGTTCTTCCATCACCTTCAGTTGTTCTCTCAAGATCTGAATCTGTTGTTCTGCTTTCTACCTCCCACAATTCTTCTCAGTTTCAAGCTGCTTTTCAAGTTCTTTCACTTGTTTGAGCAACTACACTGGCTCCTCCTGGTACTGGTTTTCTTGCTCTACATGTTCTTTGAATTTTTTTTCTGTTAGAGTTGTCTATAATTGGTCCCGTAATTGAGCCACTTATTCCTGCTTGTGTTCAATGGCTATCTGTAACTTACAAACTTCTTCAGTTCTCTTCTGCCTGCCCCTTATGATGCCTAGCTTCCTAGTCTGCCTACGACAATCTGACTTTTAACATATCAAGGATTTCCATGGTTGAGATTTGATCAAGGTCTAGGCATCCAACTGGTGTTCCTAATCCAGGCTGATGTGTGGGGGCAGCGGGGTTTATGTCAACAGGAAGAAAGGTTGTGATGTGACAGATGGATGACGAAGATAGTAAGCCAGAGGTGGAAGAAGAGACAACTTGTTTAATTTGCGGTATCAAATGTTGTTTCATGTTCTAAGCTTGGGTGGAGCAGAGTGCAGTGTTTGACATTCATTGTTTTGAGTTTAGTGTTCAAGGCATGTTTGGCATTCAACATTTGTTGTTTGGGGTTGTCATTATTGGAAGAATGGCAAATATTCGGACTCTAATTATTCCAAATTCACAGAAACTGACAAGAGGAAATTATAGTGTGTGGAGCCATTAGATACTTAAAATTTGAGTGTATCGAGATTTGGCGAATATAGTTCTCAAGAAAGAACAGCAATGCATTCAAAGAGAAAGAGAAAGAAGGTTGTCAAGGTGATAAAAAAGACAATTCAGAACAAAAATGTCGTCGATGAAACACACGTTTGGTCAAATAGATCTTCGGCATAAAGATTGTTGTTTGACGTTTCAAAATTTGATCGAGACTCTAGTTGGGCTTGCTAGATTTGGTGAAGCTCATTGCTTGGACAGTTTGGAGTTTGAAGTCCGGAGATCAGTCCAACTTGTGGAGTACACAAGTCAAATTTCAGGAAAGATTTTGGTCGGCTTGGTTTGTTGCTTGGACTGTTTAGAATAGTGCACTGATGTCAACAGAATCTGGAATTTGGTCCAGCTTTTATTTTTCCAAAGTTGTGTGGTTGGTTACAACTTGCTTCTCGTCAAAGTCTAGAATTTAGTTCAACGTTTGGTTTCGGATATAGGGCTTTATAAGTTGAGTCTCCAATCTTATTGTTATGTTTGTTTAAGTGTGATAGTACACCTCTGGAATGGCTGGAATGGCAATAAGTCCTTATAAGGATATGCTTGTGCGTGTGTTAATAACTAAACCTTGTGGGGTATTCAGTTTAGTCATTAGGGGAGGTATTGGAATAAATTTAGATTGTATGGAATGAGATGCATAATAACATATCATATTGATGTCTACATTAAACTGTTGGTTAGGATTTGTTGTTACCGTGCAGTTAATTATTCAGGGTATGTAGTCTGCTATATATTTAGCAGCATATGTGATACGTATTATCGCATTTTAATGAATCTTCTATTTCATGCTAACACCAATAGCACTTACTGTAGATTTAGGAAAAGCAGGCTTTTTTTCTGCGCTGCTTTTGGCTTGGAGGGTGATGGTCGTACCATTGATGCAGGTCTATGTGGAGAGGCATTGGGTCTGCATGCTTCAATTGTGGGAATGGCTGCACTTAATGGTGGTGGATAAAGCGCACCAGAAGTAAAGGGAATATTAGAAGTGGGAATTGAATAAGGTGGGAAAGAAGAAGTATGGGGAGTAGAAGAAATGAATGGAGTAGAAGCGAGGGGGTTGTGAGAGACAGGGTCTGGATAATTTTGAGCCTTCAAAACGGCTGCTCCTGCTTCAGCCATTTCTTCATCAAGAAAATGGTGTACAGTTGTTTTCATTTCAAGAGGAGACATACTTTGAAAGGCAGCATTGCCCTTGTTTCCCGAGAAATCTCCTTAGTCCATTTCAACGAACATCTATTGTCGTCTTTGAGGTATCTCTCCTTCCTCGTTGGCCTGGTCTTCTTGTATTTCCAATGGCTTTTCAGATAGTTTCTCCTTTCCTTTTCCTTAGATTTTTGTTTGCGTGCACCCTGTTCATCCTTTTGGCTTTGGGTCAGGTTGAACTTTACTTTTTTTCTTGTCCGAGCAACATCTCCCTTTGTCTTCCTAGATGCACCACTTTTCTCCATTTATTCTTTATTGCTCTTCCAAGCAAATCTCCCCCTTCTGGTCTTTCCTCATTGGGGTGGCACTGGTCCCAAATCATAGAGAAAAATAGGTTTTCTTCATGTTTTTCTACAGGAGTATCAATCACGTCAAGCTCGAAACACATACGCCTCCATGCAAGTATTTTCTCCAATATCCACTTGTGTTTCCCTATGAAGACCTTTAAAACCATGGAGTTGACTTTCACATTTCAGCCAAAACAAATTCTAGCTTTTGTATAAACAGAATGCCATTCTAGTGGCTCTCTATACCATTTTTCTAATTCGTCCGCATATGCCCTTTGAGCATTGATTCTAGCCCTCGCAAGTTCTTCCTACAAGTTTTTTTCAGCCTCTAAATTTGGCCTCTTTTCATGGGTGTACTTTCTCTTTATCCTACAAGTCTCCAGTATTTGCCTGAAAACTGCATCTAGGGTGAAAGACAACAAGTTAAACATCTTCTTCAGTCCAAACTATGTTAGCCTCACTTCTAGATGCAGATTACAGTTCTTATGTTCAGCCTTGATTAATAGATATTTAACTAGCACTTTGTACAAGGTGGACTTCTTTTGTCCTTTAAAGAACTTTTGATCAACACAATCAAGTTGTTGGACAATCTCAAGGCCACAAATATAGTCAAATACATATATCGGTAACTCAAATGGTTGTCCCAAATACCCATATATCCAAATGAAATAACTGTACCTCCCTAGGTAAAAATCGCCCAACAGTCTTTCCCCTTGGAGTCTAACCAAAGCAATGGTAAATTTTGACAGCCTAGGCACCTCCCCTTCCAATTCTTGCACTATGGGGCCATATATTTTGGCGTCGTAGCAATCGCGCTCTTTGCTCCTAACAAGAATGTCAGTCCAATTGCACAACAATTGTGACTTCCCTTCATCAAACTGGTCCAATTGAAGATCCTGGAACCATTCCCTTCTTTTGTGTATGCTTAACCAAATCAAGTAAGATGAGTATTCAAAAGTGCATGATTCCCAAAAATTTCCAACTGAACTCTTAGTTGTTGTGCAATATATTTTGCAATATCTATAGTATAGGGAAGACCAGAGTATTCCTAAACCACACTTAGGATTACTACATAATCCTGCCACATCCTTTTGTCACAACACTACCCCAACAACACAGCCATCCCGAACAGGGTCTTTTGTGTGTTAACCTTGAACTAGCCAATCCTTCAAGGAAATTCAAAGTTTTCGGCCTGTTTAGGTTTTTCCAACTGTCTTCAAGAACTCAATTCATCTCTCCCTACCATAACTCTCGTAGTATACTACATTCAACATGGAATTGAAAGGTTTCCATTCTCCATCTCTAGCCTCGACACACATCATCTCCCTGATGGCCTCTGCAAAAATATGAATTGGTGCCTCATGCTTATCTCCCAAGATTCTGATCATCTTATTTTCACCATCATACCTCCAGGCACAATATTCTATGATTTTTGGGCACTCCCACACTTGAGGAACTAGAAATTTTGCCAGTTCTGAAGTCCACAATCTGTTGATAGACTATGAATCGGTTTGTGGGCCAAGGTTATACCACCTGAGAGTCTCTTTTCTAACTGTACCAAGAAATGAAATGAAATATTATTAATGTCCGCGATGGGCCAAAATAAGACCCAAGGGACCATAAGAAGGACAATAATGACTGCCAACTAGCAGGCTAAAAATCCCAGATAAATACAAGATGAAACCCAATCCAAAGAGAAAGGGAAAAGAAAAGGGAGAGCAGAGGGGGGGAGGGCTGCAGTCCAAAAGAGAGGAGGGCACACCAAGAAGAACAAAGAGAGAGGAGGGGGGAGTATGGATCATGATATGTGGCCTCGTTGGGTCTTCCTACTGGATTTCTTTTTTTCCCTTTGTTCCTCTCTCTTTTTGGTCTCCTTGGGCTGACTCGACTACAGTGGTTTGTACTCTTCATCTTCATCATCGGCCTCCAATTCTGTGGTTTTAGCCTTTCACATGCTTTCCAATGTTTGTTCAATAATTTTGGCCAAGGAGTCACCACTTGTTGTCACTATTTCCATAATGTAGTGCAGGATTTTCCTTATAGCGAGATACACTTGGCAAATCAGACGTTCACAAGCAAATCAAGGCACACAAGTGAGTGTGGAGCACACGAGAGAGAGCGGGCCACAATGACAAAGTGGGGCGGCCTAAGTGAGGCGTTGTTGGGGCAAGTTCACACTCCGATTGCAAGGTGCTCGATGATGGGGCACTCTGCCAAGCAAGGTGACAAGACTTGACAAAATTTGTGTGCTTTTCCTCCTTGGACTTCTGAAAACAAACTCACAACTCTAAGATACAAAAGCTTTAAACCAAACCAGGTGCAACTTACCTTCTATTTCACTGTGCCCTTTGGAAGATTTTCTACCCCAAAAATCAAGCAGTTGCTCTAAAAAGGTTGAAACCCTCACACTGCTAAAAAAATATCTTCCAGGAATCCTTTTTCGAAAACCGAAACCATGGGCTTAGTTCTTTCTACGTGTGCTCAAATGGGTCTTTCATAGAAAAGGGATCTGTGGAGAGGATTGTTAGCAGCAAAAAAACACCTCCAAACCCTTATGCTACTGAAAAACCCCCCTAAAGTTGTTCTCAAAATCTCAAACCTTGTGTTGGTTCTTTCTCCATTGTGATCAAATTGTGGAATCGAAATCCATTGAGTGGATTGATGGCAACGAAAAATATCCTTTGAGCAGAAATGGGTTTAAGGTAAAACTGAATTCTAAAATTCACTTTACCCCCCTTTTACAGTAGCTGGCACCTTTTGTTACTTTTTTTTTAAGTATCTAAGGCTTTCTCCTTATATAGAAAGGAGACAAACTTAAATAAAAATGTGGAAATCCCGCTTTGCTACATTTTTTTTAGATAAAGAAAAGCAAGTTGAAAAAAGGGAAAATTAGAAACGGGTCAACAAAGGGGTGTCAAACATCCCGATATGAGATTTTCACTCGAACGGGATAGGCCTCTTTTTTTTTTAAGTAGGGCCTCGCTCAGTACGAAGAAGGGCACTCCGCCATACAAGCAAGGTGTTTGGAGACTGGGGTGCTTGGTCGTACAAGCAAGTCATCCGATGAGTGGGGCACTCTCAGACAAATCTTTTTTTTTAATCAAGCACAGTGTACAGTTGCCTCAACTGTTGCTTGTTGTCTGAGATGGGTAGTGGGCGTCCTTCCAAAGTCACCAATTTGCAGGAGTTGGCACTCTTCATTTGAATGAATTGTTTTGGCCTAAATCACAAAGTATCAAACTTTGTATGTTGAACAGTCTTAGCTTGATATTTGTCCCACTTCCAATCAGGTCCCCTTCCTTGATGTCAAGTGGTGTTGCTTTTTTGTCAAACCACCTCTTCACTACCGCTTGATGCTTCACGCCTTGTGAGCGCTTTTTCTCTTTCTTCAAGGAAATGTTAGATCAAGCTCCTCCAGTTCGAGTTGCTACAAAAGTTGCTAAGACAGGATTGCCAAGTTGATGGGTAGAACAACTTCTTTGCCATAAACCAATTTCTACAATGATTGTCCAATGGATGCTTTCAGGGTCACCCTGCCTGCCCACAGTTTTTCAATTAACTATGTGTGCCAATTCCTCTAAGATTATGCCATTGTTTTTATCAGGATCTTGAACAAATTCCTGTTTGTAGCTTCAGCCAGACCATTGCCTTATGGATAGTAGCTCGAAAACGTCTTCAACACAAAACAATGTTGAAGTGCGAACTAAATCACCTTTCCCCCATTAAGGACTGATGCATTGTCGATGATGACAACAGAAGGCACACCAAAGCGGGTTATTATTGTCTTCCAACAGTTGTATCACCGTTTCTTAGTTTGCATCTTTAATCGACACCCTCTTAGTGAACTAGTCCGTGGCTCTAAGAATCTACTCAATTGCATTGGAGAGGGGGTTGATCTTATCTATGAAGCATAATCCCCATTGCCAAAACAACTCTGAGACAATAATAGGTTGCAAGGGCATTGGATCTTTCTTCATCTTCCCCACAAACAAAGAACATGAGTTACTTTCCTTCACCCATTGGAAGGCATCTGTTATGATTGTGGACCAATAATATCCCACCCTCAAAATTTTGTGAGCAGTGGTATATGCTGAGTAGTGTCCTCCGTCATCATGGTAGGCTCTTAACAGAACATCTACTTTCTCCCCTTCGACACATCTCAAGAGGACACTATCATACCCTTTTTTGAATAAAGGAATGTAACACAGGATGCTTTATTTGTATTTCTAAGATCCAATTTATAATAATTTGCAATCTGGTAATCAATTGGTGCTAATAAAACTAGATCCTAAAAATCCTAACAAGTTATCCCTACAAATCCTAACAACTTATCCTTAAAAATCCAAATAACTTATCCCTACAAATCCTTAAAAATTGTTGTAATAGACAATACAATAATAGAAATCCCTGTCATATTTATTTATTCTAACACCCCCCTCGCCTTAATGGCTAACCCGGATACAATCCCAAGCTTATGCATAAATTTTATAAATTTTTCTCTACCTAAGGGATTAGTCATTACATTAGCAATTTTTTCAGAAGTTGGACAATAATTTAGACAAATTTCTTCATGCTCCACCCGTTTCCGGATATAGTGATGATGAACTTCAATATGTTTTGTTCTAGTATGATATATTGGATTCTTCACCAACTTGAGCACACTTTGATTATCACAATGAAGCAATGTTGATGCTATTTGATCTATCTAAAGATCATACAATATGCATTGCAACCAAACAGCTTCACAACCTGCACTGCATGCTGCCTTATATTTTGTTTCAATTGATGACAAAGCAACTGTATGTTGAAGCTCTACCAAGAAATAGCCCATGATCCAAGAGCAAACATATAGCCAGTAGTAGATTTTCGATCATCAACTGATCCAACATCTGCATCAATGTATCCTACCAACTGAAAATCATTAGATTGTTGGTACAATATACCAAGGTCAAGGGTACCTTTGATATATCTAAGAATATGTTTTGCAGCTGGTCAGTGCTCTCTTTGGGGATTTGACATGAAACTAGACAAATTACTCACTGCAAAACATAAATTTGTTAAATCAAGCTGCCCACCAACTGACGATATACTGACAATAGTTGAGAAAATTGGAATCGGCAAGGCAAAAGCATAGGAAAAAATTGGGACTCGATAAAAAAATGGGCAAAAATTCGGAAAACAAAAGAAAAACGAAGAAAATGCAATTTTTCATTGAGAAACATTTTTTTCATGCATATCACAATGAATTAACATTATGCAAATCAAATATTAATACTGTAAGTGATACAAGCTTAAACTACACATCATGGCTCCTCGCTTACACTGGCTCTGATACCAAATGTCATGATTGAATACTCTAATGCTCAACTATTGCATTGAATTAATAATCATTGTGGCAGATTTGATGTCATCCAACTGCATATAATATTTTTCATTACATGACAGGCTTTACTTTCATCTTACTCCACTCCATACAGTCCATTGTACCATTAAACATGACAGGATTTGGGGGTCTTCATCTACACTTTGACTACTGCCATTATGCTCCCTTTCATTGTATCAAACAGTCATATGCAAGGGTTGAAAAGATGTTGTTACAACTGTTCAAACTCAATGTTTTGTTTGCCTTTTACTTTCATCATCAGGAGCAATAAGTTCAATTTTACTATTAGTTTGAATTGTATCTTTTTCTTTTTCTGATAATAGAAAGCTGCCAGTTTAGGAGACATAGGTTGTTTGTGAGATACTGGATGGCTAAAATTTATCAAAAACTTCTGTTTTGGTCTATAAAAAATACATTTGAAAAGAATGCAGATACCATGCTCACTATAATTTTGTTTCTATCCTTTGTCTTTGTTTGCAAAAGTAAATTTGACTGTCACAATATCATTTTGAATTCAATATTTGCTGCATTGTCTCTATTTGCCTCATTAGTGTTATCACATATTATGTTTTCAATTTCAAGTTTTTAAGAAATTATCCTGACACTAAAAGGAGAGATGAGGAATATTGTTTTTAAGAAATTATCCTAACTTTTGAAGAGAAAAAGAACCCTAATGGTAGGCAGAGCTCTCTCTCCAGTTTTCAAGAAGCAAAATGAGGCAAAATGAAAAAAAAAAAAAAAAAAAATTATCGCATTTCCCAACCTTGTCCCGCACCGGCCGATTTTTTGGATCAAGACTCCAGATTTTTGAAAAAATCATGCTTCCTGAATTTTTGGCTATTTTTTAAAAAATCGAATTCTCGTTCACGACTGACTTGGCGAAGCCAAATTGGAATCGGTATCGGAAAAATCAGCAATTTTTGCTGATTTTCGCTACTATGATACTGACTCATTGACAGGAGATGAATTAGAGTAGGATGACAATTTCAGCCCAACTTCCATAGGTGTAGATATCGGATTACAATCTGTCATCCGAAATCTTTCCAAAAGTGTTTTGGCATGCTTGATTTGTGATATAAACATAGTATAATCAAGTTGTCAAAATTCCACACCTAGGTAGTAATGAAGGAGCCCTAAATCTGTCATATCAAAAACTGAACACAAATCAGGTTTTACTTGTTGAATCAGGTGGGCTCCACTAACAGTAATAACAAGGTCATCAACATATACAATGAAAATGACAATGTCATTGCTTGTAACTTCGATGTAGAGATTGGAATCAGAAAAGCTCTGACTAAATCCTAAATCTATAAGATGTTGATCAGGCTCAGGGAACCTGCTTAAGTCTATATAGGTTAATCAATCTACAAACCAGATGTGGCTCCACCATATAGACCTCCTCTTCCAAATCTTCATTTAGGATGGCATTCTTAACATCCATTTGATATACCTGCCAACCGAATTGTGCTGCAATCGAAAGAACTCATCGAAAGAGCACCATCTTTGCAGTTGGAGCAAATGTCTCTCCATAGTCTATACATTCTTGTCGTGCATACCCTTTAGCAACAAGACGAGCTTTGAAGCTGTCAATTGTACATTCTGATTTACATTTTACCTTGTAAACCCATTTACAACCAATGGGTTTCTTTCCATGGGGTAATTCATACAATTCCCATATTTTATTCTTCATCAATTAGTAATATTTTGCCTCCATGGCAGCTTTCCAATCTGGTTTACCTCCAGCCTCTTCATATTTGATGGGTTCAAAAAATTGTGAAACTAAAGCAAAATTTGTTTGCTCATTCATTTGTCTAGGCTCTTTTCCAGCTCACCTAGATCACCCAACTACCACTTTCTCATCCTCCTTGACATCTTTCATTGTTTGTGTATACCATTTTGGTCGTTGACATGGCTCTTGTTGTTGGCAAACTTCACTTGGGTACACCTCTATCAAGCTCTATTCTCCAAGATCATCCCTGGATTTTCAACACACCTATGTGGCTGAGTCTTTACATCTTTCTTTTCATCAATAATCTTTGATGTATTGAAATCCAAGTGAACTTCACTGCCTGTTGCAATACCATTGGTAGTTCAAAAACATAGAGAAATCTCAATAGGTTTATCATCATCTAAGAAGAAAGGAGTCTTCTCATGTACAATGATATCTCTACTAATTACAGTCTTGTTAGTAGAGACATCAAGCAATTTGTATGTCTTAGATTGTTCACTATAGCCAACAAACATGAACTTTTTGTTTTTTGCATCTAGCTTAGTTATTTTCTCCTTAGGAATTAATGCAAAAGCAACACAACCAAAAATATGAAAATGACTAACCGAAGGTTTTCTTCCAGACTAAGGTTCTTCTGGAGCAATAATCTATAGAGCTTTACATGGACACCTATTGAAAATGAAGACTAAAATATTTACTACTTTTGTTCAGTAAAAATATGTTACATTTCGCATGCATCTTGCCATCTCCATCATTGTCCTACTCCTCTTTACCCATTTTGTTGTGGTGTAAGGAGTTATATATTGTCTATGTATACCCTCATGTCTATAGAAAACTTGAAACTGTTTTGAGGTAAACTCACCTCCATTATATGACCTCACAACCTTGATTTGCTTTCCAGATTGTTTCTCTACAAGGGTGCAATCATCGTCAGAAGAAGATGATGGAAAGGACACTGATGCATTGGCAAAAGAGAAGCCTGATTCCAATGGGACCAAGGAGCGACTACCCATTGCAGAAGAGTTGGCAAGGGAAAAGAAGAGGCAAAAGCAGTAGCAGCTGGATCAGCAATAGCAACAAGTGGGGCAGCAATTGCAACATCAGCCTCAATCTCAAAAACACCAGCCTCAATTTCAACCGATGAGACAGGTGGTGAAGATGATACCATCTAAGGGACTACCACAAACTATTGCATTGGTGGGTAAAATTGGTGGAAGTCCTAAAGGACTTGTTTAAGTCCAACATTATCAATTGAAGGGGATGATGTATCTTGCGGTGCAATATGGCACTCCAGTGCATTCAGGAGGCCTGACTGCACAAGGAGGCACCATAGGTATCACTGCATGTACCAGACAAGAGGCTGCAAGAGGAGGACCGCAACTAGAACCATCAGTAGCAGCTAAGCAAGAACTGAGACAAGTGGAGGAGACGGTGTAGCTCGCAAGAAGAGAAGAAATTGCGCAAGAGATGGTGTAGGCAACACCCATAGTTGTAGACAATAACGAAGAGGTGCAAACTGTAGTAGAGGCAATGGACACTTCACCACCGTCAGAGTACAAGAGACTGCAAAGGTTTGATCTAGGGACACTTGGATTATATGGATGCGAAATTACGGCGAACACACCCACTTTCCAACAGGAAAGTTCCGCCATGACTTCATTGCAATAATTTGTAGAGGAGGTAGAGAGGTGTAGGACTCCAGAATTGGATGATGAGAGACCAATTGAGGTTGCGTCTACTATGATAGGTAATGACACAGGCTTCATCAGTGTTGGAAGGGGAGAAAGGAAAACTACCTACACAAGAGCAAGTGTGGTGGCAGGAGGGGCAACGCAACCAACCACCAGCTCAAGGAGAGGAATCAGCACAAGAAAAGGAGGCAACAAAAGGAAAAGAGATGGCAGATACTACAGGACAGCAAGTTTATGTAGAGCAACAAGTTGATGTAGGGAAGACGGAGCCACAAATTCAGGAAGGAAAAGCCACCAAAGCAAAAATCAACCTAAAAGGACATGATGGGGAGCAGAACAAAGAAACCACCACAGGAGATGATGAGACTAAGCATGAGCCTGTAATGACCCTCCCCAAACTGAGTTTTGATGATTTGCACTGTTTTTGGGTTTTTTCGTATTTTTTTGATTTTTTTGTATTTTCTGAGTTTTAACAGTTTCAAAATCCCTAACTTTGCACTTGAACAACTTTTAAACAAATAGAAGAAAAATTCTATAAACTTGGAAATAACAAGATAACACCTTTATCTAAACTTCTACCAAAGGAAATGTCAAATTACGATCATACCCGAAAGATACGATTTTTTGAAGTTGAAAGAAAATAACACTGGTTATCAGCAACCCAAAAATTTGATTTTCATTGATATCTTCAATTACATCGCTTTCTCCACCATGAAATTGATACAAAATGATATAATGGAGTTGGGCGCACCTGCTACACACAAAAAACTAACCAAAATGCAAGAGACTGAATTATCTAAACCCACGCCAGGCAAACATAGGTACGACCAAGTGCTGAGATTGTACGACCAACCTGAAATACCACAATCTGAACACTAAATCCCAGGAAACACTCCTCAATATGGTCACTATACATAGAAAGTGACTGTGCAAACCCTGGAATATCAAACCCTCACCGAAGATGCCACAAACTCTGATATATAGAGGCCCATAATGGTACGGCCTATGCTGGAGAGTGAATATAATATAATATCAACAAATAATACCAAAATCACCTCCAGAAACACACTGATTTCTGAAAACAATGAAGCTCTATGCACCCTCTGTGCTGAAGATGCTCAAAATCACCCTAAGATTATCTTTCAACTTCGAAGATGATGTTCCTGCCAGAGGATTTCGTCTCCAAACAAGCTCAAACCCTTGCAAAATGCCCTGCAAGTTTTCTCTCCAAGAGAAGCCATATAAAATATATCCAAGCATCATCTCACTAAATATCCCATATATGCTTTCAGGTTCACAAGATAGCTTTGCTGCTTGAGAGCCAGCTTCTGAAACTTTATGAACTCTTTATGGTCCCAAAATATATGATTTGATCACAAAATAAATTCTGCCAGTTTCGCTGACTGAAACTTTGAGCTCTCCACTGAGTTTTATAATGATCATATTTCCATTAAATGATTACATCTGAATCAGCCGCCCTAATAGTATTAATCAAAGACAGCTCAGACAATGCCCAAACACAATGCCTGGAAAGACTAATCTGACACACCTCGCTAATAAATGTAAGAGTGATACAATTATGATTGTTCAATGACTGAACTTACTCATCCAATGATCATTGTTGCTAAGGTCTCATATGAATATCTGTTGTAATAAACCATAGCTCAGCAATCTGCTAACTGTCAAGAGTCTCTAAGACCACATCCAGTTCATCGCACCATTTAATGTCTTCATGTTGACTTATCTCATATATTTTATTCAACCAGCATGCAGCAATGGAGATTTTATAGTTGCTACACCATGAATTCTTCCAGTGACTCGTTACTCCTGTTAAAACGCCAATGACAATGATTTATCATCAATGTTGGTTCTTACAGGTTTTCAATCATATCTTTGGAACCAATAATCTTCTGGATAAAAGAAATGTCTCATGCCCACTGTGCCATTTCCGACTTCAATATTATTCACTTCATATTTATTGGTAATGATGTCATTGCCTCAATACATAAGATTCATCCCTTCTGTTCAAATCATTAGTACTTCATTTTTATAATATCCTTGTTATGCCATGTTGAATACACGCTGCTGTAATCGCACTGAACTTCTCACCAGTTAAAGAGCATGACCTGATTCATGATCTGAAATTTTCCAAGATTCACTCTGAAGTTCCATAATTATTTGAAAGATTTCGGGCTGCTGTCATTATATTATTATGTCACTCATCCTAAAATGATATCTTATGGTTTTAGTTACATTAATTTCCTATTGATAATTATCTCTTTAATGCTCACTGAGCATCCTTTACATGAACTAATCCACCTCGTCATCATCAAAGCATCACCTGAAAGTATTATTGCCAGCAATATGGAAAATCTACGAGAATCATCAATCACCCAAGTAGAGAAATAGACTATCTGCTCAATACCCCAAAGGTTTCCCACAAACTGCTGCTAAGAAATCTGCAATTGACCATCATCTAATGTCACCATACTCGGCACAAAAATGTTGGGGCAAAAACTAACACCCAAATCTCTAACCCCTGGCACAAGTCCCTACCATGAGTGCTAGTAACGTCTCCATAGTTAAGTGCATGAATATTGAGAAACCAACCCAAACATTCTCTCAATCCATCGAGTATAACTCGGTTGATTCCAGGTACTACTTCCATCTACAATCATCAAGGTATCCTTTGGCATCATAACTACCAGCGTCAAGAAGAGACTGCAATGATCACCAAACAACCATGTTGAGCATAAAATTAACTGCATGATTCCTAAAGAATCACTCACAACTGGCTGCCCACCAGCCAAGTATGGATAAAAAACTATTTGCTTAGAGACAGATTTCAATAAACTCATCACTAGAAAGTGAGGGCAGCAACAAAAAAACGGATAAACTGCAGTAGACCAACCATCCAACATGATCTCGAACCCCTGCAAAAGTATACTGCTCAGCAAATAAGCATTATACTCAATATAACTCGCCATGGTGACTCCATAATAATGTCGGTTAGCCCCTGAAAAGTGGTTGATATAGAAGAGGGCGACAATGTCAACTCTGAAAATGACCATCCTAGGAATGCTTCTGCTGCTCAAAGCTGGAAACACCCTAGTGACACTTAAACTCCAAGTGTCCAAAAAATCATCCCATGGATTCAAACACTCCCACTCAGTAGAAATTATGAGAGTCTCATCGGGAAATATATCAATCTTCAATATGAAATGACAACTAACACATACTCGGAATGCCCATAAATCCATCCAATAATGGATCATGTAAGCTGCAAATCTTGTTGACCTCATATTAGACTCAAAATTAACCCCTTCATCAAGCTGAATGGTCTGAAAATAAAGCAACATACCGCTGTCCAAGACTGAAATCATCATCACATAATCTGATTTTTGATAAATCAACATTGTATAAGGAGTACATATGCCAAAAATATGAAATATGACGGTCAAAATATAAAATCTAAACACATCCCAAGCTGAAATTACCTCCCAATAAGTCAACAAGTCTGCAAACCTCCAGTCTTGGCTCAAGATCTCTCCCCAATCCACTTATATGAACACAAATGGAGTTGTAACATGGCTGCTCAAGGAGTATACAGCAATAAACCTCCCACTCCATTGATCAACAATCCTCCAAGGTATCCTTCTCCCATCATCCTTCATGTCTAGAAGCACATGCATATGATACAAGGTATTTCCAAGAGTAACATCACACATCATAAAAAGTTGATCCAAAACATCATCAATGTCATGACAAGATGAGAGGACAACTACTGTTTTGTTCTGCAAATAAAGACTCATGCAAGGAAGACAGCTCTTATTCCATGTTGCCCAAAAACAGAATGGAGCACCTGGATCCCAAATTCTTATGTGATGATATGCATGTATTCCTTCTGTTAGGATCCTCAATCCTAACATTATTAGTTAGTATTAGTTAGTATTATTAATCATTTAATTATTATATTATTAACTTATAAAGTGAACCATCACAACCCTTCATAACGTGAACCATCACGTCTCTTCATACGTGAACCATCATGTCTCTTCACCAACGTAGCTTTAGGGTAGATATATATATTAGGTTGGCCATCCATATCAAATCATCCATGAATAATAAGAATAAGAATCATAGATTCCAAGGAGGGAGCCCCCTATAGTGGCAAAGCGATTACAAGGGAGCCCCCTTTGAGTGGCCTGCGATTACATTTACATTAATTTGTTAATAATTTTATAGTAAGACCTTGGGGTCTTACCATTTGGTATCAGAGCCATGTGGGACCCAACCATGTGGGAATTGCTCAAAGATCTTCATCAAATCACTTCTGTGCGTGAGTATCAAACTCGGTTTGAGGATATCACCAAACACAACACAATATTGGATGAATCAATTCTCATCAATGGCTTCATTAGGGGATTAAAAGAGGAAATTAGAATGGAGGTGACAAGGTTCAATCCCTATACCATGATGCAGACCTATGGATTGGCAAAATTAGTTGAAGATAAAATCAATGCACAACAACGATTAGGGAAACCACTTATGGAAAAATTGTCGACCACTTACATCGCTCCCAAACCTATGCATAATGGAAGGGCACAAAGCACTTACACAACCCCCAAATCTAACCGAACTTTACGAATTAAACATCTTAGCTTTGAGGAGATGAAGGAACGACGAGCAAAAGGACTCTATGATAATTGTGATGAACAATTTGGACCCCACCATAAATGTGCTACACTAACATTGTATTTATTGAAGGAAGTTGATCCCTGTCTCTCCATAGAGCAAGCAGATGAGGTAGTTGTGTCCGAAGCGACCAAAGGCACCTACTCACCGCAATGAAGACAATGAGGTCGATGTGCAAGAAGTGATTGATGTACCAAGCAAGGATGAGGTAGACATACCCAAAGTGATCAATGCTAGCCAAACATGCACTCTACAAGACCTACACATACCTTCCTCACCAATAGTGAGTTCTTGCCATATGACCAAACCTATTCGGAACCAACGCAGAGTGACTACACACTCCTTCTCCGTTGGCTCTACCAAGGAACCAAAAAAGGATATGAAATCATTACCATCACTTTTGATGCATCATTCTGAAGTATTTGAGGAACCCCAAGGGTTGCCCTCCCATCGTCATCATGATTTTCCTAAGGAAGATTCTACTATTGTTCTTGGCAACCCCCGCTAATGCTTCATCCTTCTCGATATCCCCGCCTACGAAAGGATGCCATTAAAAGAGTCCAAGAACTTACACAAATCCTTCTTGGAAAACAAAGGACAAAGCTTCTCACTTTGAGCTTTGAGGACAAAGCTCTTTTTAAGGAGGGTGGCATGTTAGGATCCTCAATCCTAACATTATTAGTTAGTATTAGTTAGTATTATTAATCATTTAATTATTATATTATTAACTTATAAAGTGAACCATCACAACCCTTCATAACGTGAACCATCACGTCTCTTCATACGTGAACCATCATGTCTCTTCACCAACGTAGCTTTAGGGTAGATATATATATTAGGTTGGCCATCCATATCAAATCATCCATGAATAATAAGAATAAGAATCATAGATTCCAAGGAGGGAGCCCCCTATAGTGGCAAAGCGATTACAAGGGAGCCCCCTTTGAGTGGCCTGCGATTACATTTACATTAATTTGTTAATGTCTTACCACGTTCACCCTTCTTATGATGCCTCATTTTATTAAAACAATATTGTATGGATGAATAACAAAGTATCATACCTCTATGCAAGGGATTATAGGCCAACAAATGATCAAATTGTCTACCTTTAGTTGCTGGTCTAAAAATTGCAGCAAGCTCCATCCCAACATTATGCTCAAATGCATACTCCACATCATGTCTTCTCTCCATGTCGTCCTTGTATGTTTCATGAAATGAAACACTCCGCTCATCAACTGAAATATTGTCATCAGAATGATCCACAAGTTCATCACAAGTGCCAAGTGAAGCATCCCTCTCATGTGTATCATGAAAGTCCACCTGATAAAGTGGGTTATCAAATGTCACAACTTCACCCATATCAAAGAGTGGGTTATCAAAAATTTTGTAATCACCCCACCCAAGTTCTTCATCAAATTTAGGTGCCAACACACCCCGATCCCAAGGACTGAAGAGCTGATTACTTAATTCTGCCCCAACAAGTTCTTTTTTCCTACCATGCATGTTTGTCTCTGTATGTAGTTCACTCTGTAAATCACCAAAGAAAATGAAGCTATTCGGAACATTTATTACATTAGGTTCAGCTGGGATACCAAACCCAAATCCACATGTGTCTTCATTACTAGAATGTGATGATGAAATAGTATCATATACTAATTGAAAATCTGTTTTATGTTCAACATGTTTAGCATCTAAAAAATCATTTGTGAACTCATAAACAGAAGCTGCCTTGAAATTTGAAACAATCCCATCATGCTCTTTTCCTGCAATACTATTAGCGCCTTCAACACTTTTGTCATCAAAACAATTACTAAGCATGGAGTCTTCAATAATTTGTTCCACAACCACATCCAATGTTGCTGATATAATGTTTTCATTAGGTGCATGCAAGTCAAATGAACCAATCTGAGACTCATTCATACATACCACATAAAAAGTGTCATTGTCTTCACACAAATTTTCTGTTTTGATCTCCTCTTCCTTTCCATATTCTTCGCTGTCCAAAAATGGCCTCAACTTCTTCTCACATCTTCTCACAACACTATCAACACCCAAATCATTTTGAGTCTCTATCCTGCTTTCCTCCCGAGATGAAGCATCCGTTATAAATTCAACTGTTCCGCTGGTCTGAACTATGTGTGGTTGCAATAAATTACTAACATTACTGGTTCCACAAACATGACCAAATGTCCAAGTCTGGTGACATGTGAGACACCTGTTCTCTCTCCTCAACTGGTTCCTGCTTATATGAGGAGGTCCTCTATCCTGTGAAACTTCAGAAGCCACTGTTTTACCTACCAACTTATGTTTTCCTTTGTCATTTCTTGCTGGGACAACAAGCTCATCTCTTTTAATTCCAACTTGTATTGGCAACTCAGTGTATAAAGGTTCAATCTTGACCGAAGGAGCACTTGTTGGTAGAGAAATTTTCATCATTGCAGCTAAATTTTTGAGGGACTGTTCTATCTCATGCTAGGTCTTACCCCACTCATGCTGTCTCTTAGTCCAGTCATTAATAGACGCCATGAATCTGAAATTAATTTGAAGCTTCCACAGGCTGGCAGGAATGATCGGCTCTGATACCACTGTAATGACCCTCCCCAAACTGAGTTTTGATGATTTGCGCTGTTTTTGGGTTTTTTCGTATTTTTCTGATTTTTTTTGTATTTTCTGAGTTTTTTCTGATTTTTTTTGTATTTTCTGAGTTTTAACAGTTTCAAAACCCCTAACTTTGCACTTAAACAACTTTTAAACAAATAGAAGAAAAAATCTATAAACTTGGAAATAACAAGATAACACCTTTATCTAAACTTCTACCAAAGGAAATGTCAAATTACGATCATACCCGGAAGATACGATTTTTTGAAGTTGACAGAAAATAACACTGGTTATCAGCAACCCAAAAATTTGATTTTCATTGATATCTTCAATTACATCGCTTTCTCCACCATGAAATTGATACAAAATGATATAATGGAGTTGGGCGCACTTGCTACACACAACAAACTAACCAAAATGCAAGAGACTGAATTATCTAAACCCACGCCAGGCAAGCACAGGTACGGCCAAGTGCTGAGATTGTATGACCAACCTGAAATACCACAATCTGAACACTAAATCCCGGGAAACACTCCTCAATATGGTCGCTATGCATAGAAAGTGATTGTGCAAACCCTGGAATATCAAACCCTCACTGAAGATGCCACAAACTCTGAAATATAGAGGCCCATAATGGTACGGCCTATGCTGGAGAGTGAATATAATATAATATCAACAAATAATACCACAATCACCTCCAAAAACCCAC
Source organism: Wollemia nobilis (assembly GCA_028583015.1). Taxonomy (NCBI): domain Eukaryota; kingdom Viridiplantae; phylum Streptophyta; class Pinopsida; order Araucariales; family Araucariaceae; genus Wollemia; species Wollemia nobilis. The sequence goes on from JAQPPZ010001870.1 coordinate 6,372,124, forward strand.
CGATTTCTGAAAACAATGAAGCTCTATGCACCCTCTCGTGCTGAAGATGCTCAAAATCACCCCGAGAGTATCTTTCAACTCCGAAGATGATGTTCCTGCCGGAGGATTTCGTCTCCAAACAAGCTCAAACCCTTGCAAAATGCCCTGCAAGTTTTCTCTCTAAGAGAAGCCAAATAAAATATATCCAAGCATATCAATATGAGAGCAAGCAATCAAATAAATAGACTCCTCATTAAGAAGTTTCCTTCTATGGGCTCAATGTGGGATAAAACATAAAGTCACTTTATAATTAAAACTCCTTTTTGCTCCAAAAAACCCCTTTTTAATTAAAAATATAGATATCTAATGTGCAAGGCTCCAAAATAAAGCGTCTATGATTTAAAACTTTTAATTCCCTTCCCAACGAGCTATAACACTTAGGCGCCCATTAAATTATTTACTTAAAATGGCAACCTTAGAAGAAAATAATTAAATATAGCTCATATTAACACCCAAAATACGGAAACGGTCAAAAAGCATCGGAATCGAAAACCGACTGTACAGGAGTGATACCTATGATGAATAATGATGAACGGACCTGACTGGGTGACTTACTATAAATGGACGCTCTCTCCAAGAATATTGGAGAACAAACTAGAAGCTGGGTACAACCTTGGAAAGTATCATCGGGGTCCTCTAGACCACCTGAGCTCAATGCCATCATCAAAAATCCCCTCTGACACGTTTGACGGACTCCAAGAGAGCCAGGGTCAACCACAGTGCTAAAGTGACCAAGAATGGGGACATTACAGAGCCTGAGCATGGCTAGGAAGGACAGACAAGCAAGCACTTAATCATCGAAGTGTCGAATTTGAGGCAGCCCCCAGTTTACGACACAAGGATAAATGAACAGGCTGATGGGATCTTTGAGAAATTGAGTGGGCTGATTGACCAGGTATGGAGTGAATTCAAAGTGAGTTGCCTCGAAGAATGGCGACTGTGGCAGTTGCATGTGGATATTGAGTTGGGCAGACTACTCGGTTGGGCCCATGATGAAGAGCGGATGAAGAGATTTGAAGAATTCCACCAAATTCAGCCATGGGAGCTTGGTGCATGTAGCAATAGCGTACAAACTGTGATTGGAGTGATGGAGCTACCAAAAAAGCACCAATGTTGTACAGGCACCCACCACAAATGTAAATTGATGAGGATAGATTTGATGAGTTTCCTAAATCATGGGGGATCAAGAAAGTCAAGCTACCACATGAATTGGAGAAAGTCTATGGTAGAATGAATTTCTTGGCTTATTTGATACAATGGCTGGCAGCTGATTTGAAGACATTTCAAGAGATGGTGAACAACCTGAAATTGAAGAAAGAAGAACAGTCTAACAAGTTGCAGGAGATACAGGGACAGCTTCGGCAAGCATGACAGAAGGCCAAAGCAGGACTGGCCAAAATGCGACAAGAGGTAGACCAGCTGAGAAAGGAACAAGATGAGAAAAATTAGCTGATCGAGCAGTTGACATCAAAATGTGCAGTGAGGGAGCAGGCTCTTGAATCCAAGGTGTAGGAGGTCGCTCACAGTGATCAACTGATTGCGGATCAAGGTTAGCAACTCGCATAGGCAGCTAGGAGGGAAACAAAACCAACAAAGAGGGAAGTGGAATTGCATGCAAGGCTTGCAGAAAATAAGCAAAAGTCACAACATTATGGCTTCTAGTGAGCAAGGTACCAAGCCTATGCCAAGCGCTTCAAAAGTGAAACCAAAGCCCTCAAATTGCAAGTTCAGCAATTGAGAGGAACACCTGTTTAGATTCTATCTAACCCTCAGCTACAGGAGAGTCAAAGCCCTCAAGAGCAGCAACAGTTGTCAACAAGGATGCTGACCAATCTAGAGGGAAGGGCAGATGTAGGAGCTAGTTTTGACATGGCGCCACATCACGCTTGATAGAGTGCGTAGGGAGTCAAGTAGGCAAATACTATTTTGATTGTATATACAATTTTGTAATTTTGAGTTATTTTGTAGTTCATACACACAATGTTTGACTAAATGCTACATCTAATTAGGATGTGTGTAAATCAATGTCCGAGTAATTGAATGTACATGTAATTCAAGATGTCATGTAATTAAGTGTCGGGGCAGTTAGTTAAAGGTTAGGTATGAGGAAGTTGCAGGATTGCAACTACCTCCCCCTTTCTAGGATAGACCCCTCACAAATTCAAATCATATATGCATTTGGAGATATTCATGTATGTGCAAACCTAGAGATAATTAGAAGAACATCCATTCAACCATTGTTTGTGTTTGAGCATATGGTTGTGTTGTGCATGTGATTGCATGTGTCTATGAACAAGTGTAATGTTGTTGTAGATGAATATACATGGTCGTCTGAACATAATACAAGTTATTTGTTGTTGTTTTATTCCATTTCAGATCTGATATTTCTTTCTCGTATTTGATGAAATGTTGTGTATTGCTGATTTTTCCTATCATTCATTATTCTCTGTTCCTTGAATTACAAAATATACTATGCCACACGGGATTTGTATCACTTGCGCATATTGTACAACAGTCACTTGTTATAGGTGTGACAACGCAAATCCCTCAGAACTTTGAGGCATATGTTGTATTTGCCCTCTAGGGACTCATTGGTTCTGCCCAACCGGTATCTGTTTGCCTTGCAATAGTTGAGTATTTTGGGATTGTTGTAATGCTTGATGCGCGATTTGCTGCCCATGTTGAAATTGAGAACTTTGGGAACTTGGTGACTGATTGGGTACAACTTACAACCCTTATGTCATTTGTTGAGACATCGCTGTTTGCTGAATCAACTGCACCACTTGATGTTGCGGACCACTTATAGTAGGCATGCCCAAGAAACCAAGAGGAAGGCCAAGCTAAGGGGATTTGACTGCCTTCATATTTGGTGGCGAGTTTTGTGATCCAATCGTTTGTCCTAAGGATAGGGCTCCACTTGTTCCACAACAGGATTGGGATTTTGCTACTGTAGAATAGCTTCTATAGGTGTCATGTCCGAGGCTAATGCTGGTTTCTCCTCCTCTAAGTCTGAACTATCGTTCTCGATTTGTGGTTCCTTTGAAGGGTGATTAGACTCTTGTATCCAAATGGTTGTACCTATCTTCTTCAACTTCGTCTTCTGGTAAGTAAGCAGTTTGACAAGATCCTTTCCTTTCCCCATTAAACACATCTTGGATCTTGTATTCATTAACGGAGCCAAGGAGAATACCTAAAAGTCGCGAACCCTTGTGGCCGCTGAGGCAAGTTCGTGCTCCACGAGCGGGAGGTTCTAGGTTTTTCTTGCGGGTCTCGTTTATGCTTACTCCATTGTGTTCACTCTTTTCCACTTTTAGTCTTTCCTGAAAAATGAAAATTTCAATTCAAAGTTAAGCACGATTGTAGATTAAAAAGAACGGAGTCACCATTTGCATGAAAAATTACAACGTATGAAATCTGAAATGGAAAACAACTAGTAGTTTTTGATGCAAAAGGATTGGTGGGTTTCGTGCAAATGAGCAAGAAGCACAAACCCTTTTTATAGATCTGAAAAATGTGTTTACTTATGCAGATATGCAAAAATACATGCAGGTGAATGAAGATCGATTTATGTTGAAATACTTGTGGACCACTGGGCATGCCAGAACTGTTGACCTCACGCGTTGTGGGTGTTTCTTTGTGGGAAAAATTGGATTTGTCCCACCGAGCATGCCAAAACTATTGAACACAAAAATCAACACGTGATTTGTGCCCATGACCACAATTCAACAAATGGATGGGGAGGGTTTCACTCTCCCCAACCTTTGGATCTTGGGTCAGTTCCCTTCTAACTAAGCTGAAAAACAATGAAAGAAACTAATCTAAATTGTAGAAAACAAATCTGATCTACTTTGTATAAGAGAAAAGGGTGCAAGAGAAAAGAAATGTAAAATATGGCCGAAGTTGTAGCGAGGTTCAGCTTAGGTGCGATTAGCGATTTCAGCAGTAATTGAATAACTGTGGCGTGTATAATATTCGAATAACCTACAATAACAATAAAAAAGGAGGACTAACAGAGCATTACACATTCATAAGACAAAAGGTCAGAGACAGTTGAATAAGAATGCCACACACAACTCTAAATTGATTTTGCAATTTGAATGTTTTATACAATCTTACTCCAAAGAGTAGCTCTAGTATGCTTTGAAGGCCAAAAGACCTTTACAATGAGTATGAAACTCTTATTTATACTTGAAAATAAGAAGCCTAATCTAATCTTGGACTTGCAGTTCTATTTCTCAACCACAATTCAAAGTTGCATGTAAATTTGCCATCCTTATCTATTTGTCAAAAATAGACATGGACCAAGGTGTGTGGGTTGAAAGCAAGGCGCATTGATAGTGCAGGGCACTGCCAAGTGGGGCGCTCCAAAGCAGGGCACTCCGAGAGCAGGGCGCTACAAAGCAGGTGCTATCAAGCGAGGCATTCTTGAGGGATGTGTGTATTGCCTAAGTGGGATGTGCCCAGAGCGAAGCATATCCGAAGTCTCTACCTAGTCTATTCACATTCATCTCATTTTACGTGATAGAAACTTTGGTTTGGAAGCGATGGTAGTAGACAACCAGGACTAAGTTTCAACTATCTAAACTTTTCCATAATTAGATAATTGTTTTGGTGAAATCATATTCTCGAAATAAAGGATCAATGTTAGCAATCAATCCAAATAAATATCAAATATAAGTGATAGACCACTCTATGGAGATCATACAGTGATTGCAAAAACCATTGAAAATGAGAAGGACCTTCTTGAAATATTGATTTAGTTGGGTCGCATAAATATCTAGTGAGGTAAATGAAAAGAAAAAGCAATCTCTATTTCAAATTAGCAATTCCAAGCATCTAAGGAGATTAATATGTTCTATTCAAATAGGATTACAATCACAATAGAGCTTAACCATTACTTTGAACCACAAGTTTATAGTACCCTCTAAAATTAACCATAAAGCATGCTATGCAGCATTAGGTGGGTCCAAAATCTTGGCTCTTGAAGGTGAAAAAGAGGAAATTAGCTACCAATTGATACATGTCTAGTAGGCCATGTTTGAGTGGTCCTTAGAGTGCTTAACATGATAAGGGACCAAGTTCAATCCCCCCCTAGACATAATACCCATATTAATATGTACAAATTAAAAGCCTTGGACTATACTTCAATTGAAAGATATGCTAGACATGATAATTCATTTTACTCCACATTATATAAGACAATGGAAGTGAGAGTTTACCAATGTATAAAATAGACAAATAGTCTAGGGCATCATAGTCAAGTGAAGAATTGCCATGATGATAAGATAGGTTCAAGCCTCACTCATGCTCTTCATGTTAATCCAGATGCATTAATGCAAACCACATAGACAAGGCTGGGTGCAAGCCCCTCTGAAAATTTTGACAGAATAGATTCCCTCTTTGAAGTCCTATTGACCTCTTTCAGTCACATTTGGATATTAATAAGATTTCATTTCATTTCTAAGCTTGATAGTGCATTGCCCTAGCAAATTAAAAAAGATGGTCAGTATTTACCAACTTAACAAAAAAAGAGCAAAAAGATCCTAAAAAGGGAAGGAAAATATAAAAAACTTCTTGACATAACCCCCAACACCGAAAAAAAAGTATGCAAAAAAAAAAATTAGAAATAGAAAAACTTCATAGACACTGCCAATGCCAAGATCTAAAAAAGAAAAAAGAAGTTGAATAGTTTTAAATATATCATAAACAAGTTTAACTACACTGATATATAATCATATAATTGCAATGAAAATTTCATAGTTGATGCTTGACAAGAACACCTTATCAACCATTGGTGTCATTTTTGTGCCATTAGAAGTTGAGCTGTAATGGTGCTCTGTTATATTCCATGAGTCATGTCTACCATTTGACGTAATTTGGGACCTTGTATCATGAGAACAAGACCTTCTATGAGAAGAATCTGATTTGAAACTGCCCCATGCTTCTTTTCTCCAAGAGATGGATCCTCGTGGGTATTCATCACTACAAAAAGAAATATCATGTCACTAGTACCTCCCTTAATAATAAAGCATTTGCAAGAAACTAATGACTAATTTATTGTATACAAGTCATTTTAAAGATGTGGAATAATTATAGACCATGAACTAATAGAGTAACATAAAAGTTATATATGTAGACACACGCACACAAAAAAAATAAAGGGAAAAAAGCAGATCATATATAAAACCTCTTTTAAATAAAAAGGAAAATAACATGAATCAGGCATCATCATTATAGGGAAATTCTCTCATTAGGATAGCAAGGAAGAAAAGCAGATGGGATTTAGCACCAGTAGGTAAAAGTCTAAATCATTTTCAGAATAATGCAGACTTGGCTCTGTTAAGCAAGCTTTCTTGAAGACAAAATAGCATATTTGCATACCCCTTTTGTAACATGTACATCTTCTTCAAAGTAAATCAGGATTGGTAAAGTAGATACTAATCGTAAGTACCTAATGACTACATAAAATGCTCAAACATTTGAAAAGACATGAGGAGAGTAAACCTGGCAATATATTTGTAATTTTGTACTAAAGAACTGATAAAGTCCATCTATAGAACAAGAATCGTTTGTTTTATTACTATACTTTTGTCTTTATTTTGAAGCTAGTATGTAAACAAAGCTAATTACTACACTTAGAAATATGTATCTCCAAGAAGCGTTTGATAGGACGAAACATTGTTGTAGTTGTTAATGTAGTAGCTTGGCTACTACCATTGAATTCCTGCCGAATTGAGGACTTGAAAGGCAAAGAGGCAAAATTTTGCAGCCCCAAGAACATCTTCTCAGGCCCCTGAATTTTAAAAGATGGTCAAAATTTGGCTAAGTATGGAAGGAGTGATCCGTCCAGCAGTAGCGATTGGTCAAGAAAGATGTGATCCATTAAAGGGTGAGATTTGCTACATGCTAGTGAATTGCTATTTTGCAAAGTAGCACTCGTTTTAGGATCAGCAAATAGCCACTATTCAAGACAAGCGGGACAAAGGCAGCACAGAGTTTAAGGAACCTCCCAGAAAGCAACATTTTGTCACTATATGGTGCCAAATTAGAGTTAGAGGTCTACTAATCAGCCTTAGGAGCATTTTAGAGGAATGTAACATTTAGTGGTGCATCATTTTAATAAGATGCCCCTAAATTAGTGATTTTACTAGGAAGAGAAAGTATTTACCTTCAATACCTCCTTAGGTTAATAATTTTCTGTCAATGGGATCTAGGGGCTCCATTGTAAACATCTTTTTGCCATTTGAAGAAATTAGCGCTACACTTTGTGGACTCTACATTGTATTCTTTAACTCATTTTGGAATAATATAAAGCCTATGCATGACATTTGTTTTTCAGTTGTGGCATTGCCCTTTTGATTTGTGGAATGCAGAGTGATTGCAACACTGCCCTTTCATTTTTTTGTGATACACAAACGAGTGAAAGGCTCATTGAACTCATTGGTGTAGTTGTGCACAAGTTGGTCACATCACTAGCCTGGTTGCTAGTAACCCATGTATTCATCTTCATTGTGCTTCAAGGGATATTGTCATGCACTGTCACATCCCAAAAATTTTGTCTTCATATACTTCAATTATTTTTAACAAATTGGAAATGAAATACTGTGGCATTATTGAGTCAACAGTCGTGTTTTAATATTTCTTTTAATATATATATATATATATATATATATATATATATATATACACTAAATGTAATAGACTAACTTGCTTTTAGTTGCAAGTGTTAACAGGTAATCCTCCATGGAACGACATGAGGGAAGGGCGTCACCAAGGAAAGGATGACAGATGCCTAAGAGCAACTAGATCAAAGAGGCAACATACACACACAAGTGCATGTAGTAACTGACTACTACCATCACTTCCAAAACAAGTTGTCATGCAATTAGTATGAAAAATGTGAAGGGACCAAGACAGATTTCATAGACATTTTCCTTTAACATTTTTCACTCAATAAAGCGCCCGCTCACCAAAGTGTCTCACTCACTACGAACCCCGCTCTTCAGAACGACCCACTTCCTGAGCGACCTCACTTCCCAAACGAAGGTCCATCACACAACCTGAGGCAAAAGGCAAAGCAAAGTAGAAATCAAGAATTGGTTAAATGTTTGGAAGAGGAAACCCCTCTCAAAGTGACTTGCTCTCCAAGTGCCCCACTCTTTGGGCACCCCAATATCAGAGCGACAATCTCAGGGTGCACCACTCTCAGAGCCACCCCCTCTTTGGGCAGCCCACTCTCAGAGCAACCTACTCTCATAGCGACCCACTCTCCAGGGGCCCCGCTCTTAGAACAACCCACTCTCCAACAACCCCACTCTTAGAGCAACCCACTCTCTAAGAACCCTACTCTCATAGCAACCTGCTCTTTGAGCACCTCGCTCTCCTAGCAGCCTGTTGCCAAGGCACCTCACTCCATGTCTATCTTTAGTAAATAGATAAGAATGATGTAATCACCTCGTAATTATCATCAAGGTTCATTGTATGTAGTCCATTTTGTGGCTACAAGTACAAGTATAAATAAGAGCTAAATGCTCATTGTAAGGGTCTTTTGGCCTTTGAAGCAAATACCAGAGCTAATCTTCGGAGTAAGAATCGTAAAACATTCATATTGTAGAATCAATAAAGGGTTGTGCCTAGCATTTACACTTGATTGTGTCTCTGACCTTTCATTTGATGAATGTGTGGGATCAATGGCTCTACCCTCCTTTTGTCGGTTAGTCCTTCTCTTTAATTGTTGTTGCAGCCTTGAAGGTATGCAAAGATCTTACGCAATGAGGTTATTTGGTTTCTGCTGAAAACTACAACTGCACCGAATCCAAACCTCGCTTCGACTTCGGCCATATTTTTGCACTTTCTTTCTCTTTCACCCTTAACTCTCAAACAAAGTAGATTAAATTTGTTTTTTGCATCAGATTGCTTATTGATTTTTGCATGTTTTAGATCAGTTTCTTTATTTATTTTCAGCACTAGATAGAAGGTAGAAGGGAACCGGCCCAAGATCCGGAGGTTGGGGAGAGTAGAAACCTCCCCATCCATTTGTTGAACTTCAATCACGAGTGCAAATAGCACTTGTCGATTTCCATGTTCAATAGTTCTAGCACGCCTGGTGAGACACACAAGTGTGATTTCAGTACAAAATCAATCTTACCCCACCCACACATAATTTTGCAAATCTACGCGAGTATACTTCATATCCTTTCAAATCCGCAAAAAGGATTGTGTGACACTAACACACACAAAACCCACCAATCTTTTTGCATTTAAAGTTAAGAGTTGTGTTCCATTTTTTCTTTCACACTTCGTAACTTTTCATGTAAATGGCGACTCTGTTTTTAATCCGGAATCTTGCCTAACTTGTGATTTCTGGATCTTGCTTTTTCAAGAAAGGACCAAAGCAGCAACAAACAAAGACAAGTGTGAGCTTGAACAAGACTATCAAAAGAGAGAGAGAGAGAATACCAAGCGCCCCACTCTCAACACAACCCACCCTAAAAGAGGCCCGCTCCTTGACCTCCCACTCTCGGTGCGACCCACCCTTAAAGCAGCCCACTCCCCAAGCGCCCTGCTCCCAAAGCGACCCACTCTCAATGTGATCCTCTCCCCGAGCACCCCACTCTCCAACCAAGCAACTTGCTCACTAGAGTGCCCCGCTCGCCATAGCAATCCGCTTTTCCATTTGTTTTTCACTTTGGCCAATGCACCTAGTTTTTTGTTCCTATTTTTTGGTGTGATTTTAGAGGTTTCTTCCTTTTAGTTCATGAATATTAAAACACCAAAACAATGTCAAGGATGTCTTAGTTACCAAATCATCAAATCCTTCAACAGCCCGCTTATGTCCCTATAGGACCACCTATATACCAAGTGTCACATGAACAAGGACAATATGGCCAACTTGTACAATACGGGCAGGTACCTCAACCATACCCATTCATTCACCAACAAAACCTTGCAACATTCGCTCAACAAGGGTACCCTACCCATACAACCCAAACACCCACCCCATAAATCCAACACCCTTCTCGACAGTTGCCATGATATCCACTATTTCCCCAAAATCCCCACTGTCAACAAGCCCCTCAGGAACATCAAGATTTGCAAATGCAATTAAACAAGTTCAAGCATATGGTTTCAACTCTTCAGTCACTCTATACACAAGAGTATGAACTCGATGAAGGGAACATGTTATTCCCTCAACAAAGAGATTTTCAAATGACTGATCAAAGGAACCGACCATTACCCCAACAAGAAAATTTTCAAATGATTGACCAGGCACAAAACTATATGGTGAATCAGCCCACCATATTCAGTCAACCAATGACTTATCAACCCATGATGAACCAAACAGCAATGATTCAAGTGTTGTACCTCAAGTTGACACAATGCAAGTCTATGTAATACCCGAAACATCCTTAGTGGACAGAAATTGCACATTTTCCCAAAGTGTTGTCACATACAATAACCACTCTAATGGGTCAATAATTTCTACAGGAGATTCCCTACTTGAGCATCAAGAGTCATGCCCCCCCCCTTCACCAGTGATGGAGCTCGAGATAGTAAAAGAAGAATCTGAAGATAAAGTGCCAAAACTGAAAGAGGAGTGTGAAGCATTTGTCCTGACAAATAGAAGAGGATAATCTCTAGAAGTGACAGAGGCGAATCCACAACCAGAACATGAGACCGTTATATTGGGCCCTATTGAAACGATACTGGAGGGAGGAACATGTTATTCCCTCAACAAGGAGATTTTTAGATGATCGATCAAAAGAACTGGCCATTACCCCAACAAGAAAAATTTTAGATGTCGGATCAGGCACAAAACTATATTGTGAATCAGCCCACCATATTCAGTCAACCAATGACTTATCAACCCATGATGAACCAACCAACAATGATTCAAGTGTTTGTACCTTAAGCTGGCACAATGCAAGTCTATGTTAGACCTGAAAGTTGAAACATCCTCAGTAGGCAAAAATTGCACATTTTCCCAAAGTGTTGTCACATACACGGTACAATAACCACTCTAATGGGTCAATATTTTCCATACGAGATTCCCTACTTGAGCATCAAGAGTCATGCCCCCCTTCACCAATGATGGAGCTCGAGATAGTAAAAGAAGAATCTGAAGATGAAGTGCTAAAACTAAAAGAGGAGTGTGAAGCATTTGTCCTGACAAATAGAAGAGGAGAATCTATAAAAGTGATGGAGATAAATCCACAACCAAAACATGAGACCATTATACTAGGCCCTATTGAAACGATACAAGAGGGAGGGAAACCAAAGAGACTATCAAATCAGCGGAACCTCTTGTGAACCAAAGAGAGAAGCTAAGATGGACGACAAGGATTTGGAGGATGAGGATTTAGAGGCCAAAGCAGAGTGTATGACATGCGTATTTTCATTGGGAGAGGAAGAGCCTGTAGCAAAAATGGAAACAAATTTTCCTCTAGAGTATGAAACATGCAGTTCTACCCTAAATACAGACATTGTCCGAGCAACAGAAAGGGATACATCGACAAGTTCCAAGGGTGCCCAAAAGAGTTCATGTGAGGGAACCATGCTAAGCAATAGGGAGATTATAATTCTAAGATTGGTGCGGTTTCCCACGATTTGGCGGAATAAGGTTGAGGTATGGCCTACAGTCCAACAGTTCAATGCTATGCAGAATAGTAGAAGGTTTGTGAATGAAGAACATCAAAAAGGATTGCTACTGCTAAATAATAATCTATTATTTGATCACACACAAACAAAAGCTTGAACTAGCTTCAAACACCAAAGCCCTCCACAAGATGAGACAGGGAGTAAGGAAACATAGGAGCTCAAGCATCCACCATTGTTGCCAAAAGATTCAAGGTTGAAATGGAATTTTCTTCTCAAGGCATCTAGTATTGAGCGTCAAACCAGGGAGAAATCAAAGGGGCAAATACAACTCTAGCTTACAAGACTTTGATTTTTTTTTTCAAATTTATGCACTCCTCTAATGAGGGGGTATATTGTTCGCTAGAGGGCGCCTACGAAGTTTCAAGACAAAAAAGACTTCTTGGCAATACACTATTAATGCAATCTGACATTCTTTGCCTACATAGGTGTTGGAAGATTTTGAGTTGGAAAGACGATGTTAAGAGGAAAGGCAATTATTTTTCGAAGCCGGTCAATGGAAGTGACCCGCTCAACGAGAATGGTCGCCAACGATTCCGAGACAAGTGATTTGTCCAATTCGAGGAAGAAGATTTAAAAACAAAAAATTGGAGCATCCCGCTCAGAGGGCACTTCGCCCCTAAAACACAAGGCCCGCTACTTGTTTTTCCTTGTTTAAAAAAAATTGGAGCACCCCGCTCCGAGGGTGCCTCGCCCCTGAAACACAGGGCCCGCTCGTTTTTCCTTAAAATAATAAATGTTGAGCATCCCACTCCAAGGGCATCCTTCTCCCAGAACACGCAACCATGCTCTGAGGGCACCCCGCTCCCAGAACACGCAACTGTGCTCTGAGGGCACCCCGCCCTAAAGCATGGTCCAGAATTAAAAACAAAATCTCTTTTAAGTTCTGGAATGCTCTACCCCAAGGCATCCCATTCTGAAACACCCCGCTCTGGGCAAAGCTCCCCCCGCTCCAAGTGCCCCCCATTCCAAATCGCCTTGCTTTGGGGCGCAAGGACCACTTCACCCCCTCCCTAGATAAATTATTATAAAAAAAAAAGGCAAGCACGAAAAGAAAATATCTAGAAGAGGATCTTCGCATGCTCAATCTTCTCCTAAGCTTAGGTCTAGGGATTTGAAGAGGGTTGAAAGGGAGATTAGGCACAGGAGTAGTAAGGAGTAGTTCGACAGAAATGGTAGGGATAAAAGTAGGGATAGAGAATTAAGAGAAAAAGAGAGAAGGCATTTCAAGGAAATGAGGTGGAACTCTGCATTGAGAATGGAGATCCTGTTGTCCAAGCTACAGAGGTCAAGAATCCATTGTTTATCAATGGAGGAAGCAATCCATTTCAGCTGATTAGAGAATCTATGTTGGTATTGGAAAAGCATATGGGAACCTTCAAGCATAGGGAATTAAAACAGAGTCCTGGTGTTCTAGATTGGTTTGGCCAGTGTACGTGGGATGCTTTGTACAAGGACATCCATCCTAAGAGTGTGGAAGCAGGTATAAGAAGTTTGCAAGAGGGCCTTAGTCCTGCACGGCTACTCATTTGGAAGCAGGTCTAACAAAAGCTAGCAAGACAAAACATATGGCATAGTTCTTTGCTAGTCTTTGTTATCGTTCAAAAGTCCCAAAGCAGTACTCCTTTCTAGAGGAGTACTGAAGAAAAGAATATGGAAAATTTTGCCTCAAACCAAGACCAGAATCCTTGACCAAGAGAATATCTCCAAAAGATACGTTTGCTACCTTCCACAAACAAGGAAACTAGAACTTGAGATTCCAATTTTCCAAATTTGGGCCTTTATTGCCAATCCATGGCATATCACAAGCCAGTCAAAAACATTTTGTTTGATGGCGGATCTTGACTTCCAAATTTCCTAGCAATGTCATTGCTAGTTGCTTTCATGGAACATTTAAAAGTAGAACGTGCCAATCATTGGCCACTTCTTCCTAGAAAAATCCAAAAGGGGAACATCTAGTATTAGGGGGCATATCATTTCTCATTTCCTTTACAGCACTTCTTGTTCTTCCATTTCTAATTCCCTTGAGAAAAAAGTTAATTAAAAGCCTTCAATTTTGTGGAAAATTGCGCATTTCACAATCTACATATAGATCATGAATAATAGGGCATTATCAACTGGTGTACAGGTGATTTTTCGCATCACAAAGAGAATGTTTGCAGATTTTGTTTTATTTTCAGATATTGGAAGTAAAACTTGGATGAAATGTCATCATGTGAGATCTACTGCACCCATCTGCTCATTCTGGTCCCTCCAGCTCTCAATGGGATTTCTCAATTTCCTAACTCCTCCAAGTTCATTTGTTTTCCTCATGTTGGAGGTGCGATTGTGGTTGACTATGTTATTACAAACAAGACCTTGCTTTCTGATATTCACAACTTTTAGGTTTCTAGTCAGCTTTCCTTGGCTGATCATGCAATTGACTTTCTCCTTGAGTTCCTCCTCTTCTACCTCTTCATCTTTTCCTCCTCCATCACCCAATCCTACCAACCATCCCATGATTCATTTTGATTCTTGTTTTGCTAATGATTATGCTACTCGTCTCTCCCAATTGATGTCCCAATACTACTCTCTTAATTCCACCACAATGACAACCAAATATGAATTTTTGTCTCACATATTATGGGATGCAGCCCTTGACTCCTTTCCCCACACTTTTCCTCGGTCAAAGCTTGTTCATTGCCTTGGTCTTTGCCCCATGAATCATTAGCATGATAAGGAATGGAATTCCATGCATTGGAAGCTCCATTGCTCTTATCCATGAGCCTAAAGCTATATTTTCCATCCAAAGAAATATAAATGCCTCATTGAACATAAAAAGCGAGAGTTTCTTACCCCTACATGTTTTGAGATTCTAAATGTTTTCATGACTATTCCAAAACCTTTTGATGCACTCTTCTTCCTCAGAAGTCCCATCCCATGTAGATCGATAACAAGTCCTTGATCTCCCATGCTAACTCCTTATATGATATCCCAAGGCAACCCACCATTCATATCTCTTCGACAATTGCATCATGTCACCTCTTTTCTTTAGGGCACATCAAAAGAGCTATACGCAAATTATGCACTAGCAAGGTTTCTGATGTTGAGGGATTTCAAGCTGAGTTCTTGAAATATGATGTCGAAGCTCTTCACCATCCTATTGCAGAATTATTCAATGAGGTTGTTTGTTCTAGCTTCCCTGCCTCCTACTTACAGCATATTATCCACCCCATCCACAAATCTAGGGACTATTCAGATCCAAACAACTATAGAACTATCATGATTAGGCACACATTTGCTAAGCTTTATGAAACAATTTTGAATATGAAACTCTCAAAATTGCTAAAACAAGGAAAGCTTAGAGCGAGAAGGCAGACAGGTTTTAGAAGTGATCATCAGACTATTGATCATGTGTTCACTCTCAAGGCTATTATTGGGGAGGCTCGTGAATAGTCTTCTAAAGTATTATGTTGGTTTGTGGCCTTTCGAAAGGCCTTTGACACCATTCCCAGGAATCTTTTATTTTAGAGATTACATGAAATCTTGGAGTTCTTTACCACTACCATCAAGAAATGAAACGGAATGAAATGAAATATTATTAATGTCTGTGGGGGGCCAAAATAAGATGCAAGGGACTATAAGAAGGACAATAAAGACTGCCAGCTAGCAGGCTAAAAAGCCCAACAAAGAAAAGAATTAAGATAAATATAAGACAAAACCCGACAACCAAGCCAAAGAGAAAGGGTAAAAAAAGGGAGAGCATGTTGTGATGAGCCGCTGTTGAGGAGGGTGAGATCCATCTGGAGGAGAACTTCTATGTCGTTGAAGCTAAGTTATCTCCCTAAGAAAGAGTGTGAGACACCATTGGTCCGAGTATCTGAAGAAGGTAGAAACAAATCAAGAGTTGTCCCTAAAAAGGCAATGGAATCTACCCCGGATCTCATAATAAATGGGACAGCAAAAAATAAAGTGATGAAGGGTTTCAACTTCACCCAAGGGGCAAAACAAGCAATTCCGCTCCTCCATCAAAAGATGGTGATCTGACTCAATCCGGAGTTGGTGACAAAACACCCTGAGTTGCCCAATAGTGATCCGAAGACTATGCATTGTGTGCTGCTGAAGGTATTGTGGAGGAACTATTTTGCCCTCTTATATTTGTAAGAAGTGCTCATGGTAGAAAGACAGCTTCGCGGAAAGAGGGGCAATAGGAGAGATCCAAGTCCATCTGGTGTACTTCCGAATCTCATGGAGCATCCTCTCCTTACTAAGCCGAGAGGGGGGGAGAACACCCAAAGAATAAGGGGGGAGTCTGCCTATCTGAATCTGAATGCTGGCCAGGAGAGCAGAAACTTGAAAATACCAGCTCCTTCGGCCTCCCCGAGAACTCGGAGAGAGTTCCATCAAGGAGCGAAGGGCGAGGTAAAGGTACTACCTGCAACCCTCAAGGCTACCTGCGAAAGAACAATCTATGGAGATAACCGATAATTAGGAAGATAATCTCAAGCTGGAGAAGAGAAGCCCCAAACTCTGCCAGAATAATAGAGCGGGGGACTATGCCCTTGCAACGAATGAATCGTCAAAGAAAGAGTGTTTGGACTCGTTCAACCCGTGACCACTCAATCGGGCCAAGACTAGGACCCCAAACCACTGACCCATAAGTAATAGTTGGCTTGACCAAGGCATCAAAAATCCTCATCTTAACAGGTATATCCTGAAAATGTGATTTGAATTAATTCCTCTCTAGCAAAGACAGAGCTGCTTATCCCTTACACACTCGAGCCTGGGCGACGGGTTTCATACCAAAAGTGGGATCGGTGAAAAGAACCCCCAAGTACACATAAGAGGTGGTGATCTCGACCTCTCGACCTTGGAAAGAGAAGTGGAGATGAGATAGAGCCTCTTTGGTAGTATTGAATACCATAACCTTAGTCTTAGAAAGATTCACCGTCAATTGTCTCGAGTCACAAAAAGCGGCAAGCTTGTCCAAATGGCGCTGAAGCCCCTCAGGGGAAGAGGCCAAAAGAACATCATCAGCAAAGAGGAGAATAGAAATCAACACATAGTGAAGAAGGCAACCATCCTCTGCATGAGCGTTCTCCTTAATAAAAGTCTCAAGCTCGTCGATAAAGATCCCAAAAAGTGTCGGGGAAAGAGGGTACCCCTGTTTCACTCCTATGGTGCTAATAAAACTATCTGAAATCCCTTGAGGGGAGCGAAAGTGACCTTTCATAGTCTCATATAACCATGTAACCGCTGTCAAAAATTTGCCCAAAGATGCCAACTGAACGAAGTCTCTCAAGAAGTAAATGTCGAGGCACCGTGTCGAAGGCTTTCCTGAAGTCAACAAAGCAACAATAAACCTTCGAGGACCTGGAACGTGCCTCCTCAATAATAGCTCTAAGGACTAGAATGTGATCTGTGGTTTGGTGATCTTGCCGAAAACCAGCTTGGCCAAGAGCCCTAAAACCCTCCTCCTCCAACCTTCGGGAGAGAAGCACATCCAATGTTGTGGCATAAATCTTGGCAAAGATATGCCCAATCATGATAGTCCTGTAATTAATGGGTTCATGGGGATGACTTGCCTTATGAATGGGGTGAATGATATGCTGAGTACAAGAATCAGGAAACCCAGAACAGACAGAGAGATTAAAGAGATTAGTGAGGGGCCCAACAAGAGGGTCAATACCATGCTTCAAAAATTCTGCCTGTAACCATCCAAATCTGCTGCTTTGCTCGTACAAAGTTTCCTGATAGCCTGCCTGACAAGACTAGTAGAAAAGAGGTGGCACGAAGAGGGGAGGAGGGAACAGTAATAGCAGGCTGATTAGGGATGCTATAAAAGTAAGACGCATGAATGGTCCAAGAGGAAAGATCAATCCCATGAGTAATCCAATCACGGGGGAGGATAAGGCGCCAAAAGGATTTAGGAGACTGCTGAAGGGAGTGTATAAGATCAAGTCGATGTTGGGAGAGGAAAGAAGAAGCATCTTGTAGTCTTCGTGGGAAATGGCATAGAGCTGGAAAGGATTTTGAATGGCATATTTCAACCTTTGGTGGGCAGACTTATATTTCTCATCATACCAGATGTTCATGGGGCAATGACCAGGAGGACGAATAGAGTGGGGGTACGAGTCCAAAGCAGCCTTCCAAATAGTTTGGACCAAGCAAGCAGAACGATCGGATACATCGGGAAGAGAAGACACCCTGGGGAGAACCTAACGCAACCTCTCCATGTAGGTAAAGGAATAATAATAGTCAAAGTCTATTATGACCCGAGGGGTTGAATGGGAGGGAGGAGGGAGATGAGTACAAGAAGGGAAATAACAGATAACGTAAGAGAAAGAACTGAATGATCAGTAAGGGGGGGAGGGTGATGACGCTAAATCGGGAAATGAATGGAATGAGGGTGGTAGACGAAATAGCCTCATATAGGAAGAGACTATATGAGGTAGTTGTTGGTTATTTTCAAACAGCTTGTGGTTTCTTGGAAATGAAATATTATTAATGTCCATGGTGGGCCAAAGATGACCCAAGGGACTATGAAAAGGACAGCAATAACGACAAGCGAATGGGCCAAAGCACCCAACAAAAGAAAGAAACAAACAAAGATAAATACAATGACGCGACCCGAGAAGCGGGCCAAAGGGAATGGGAAGGGAGAAGAGAGGAGAGAGGTGGGCTGCAATCCATTAGAAACAAGTTGTGTGGAGTGTTCTCCAAGAGGAACGGAGAGAGAGAGGGGGGGAGGCTGCCCTAAAGGGCGCTCGCCCACGACCCCAAGCACTAGTCTCTCCTAACAGTCGAGGCCAAAGAATCTCCGCTGAAGAAATCGATGATTTGTCTCTGCCCATCACTAATTCAAAGCCCCGACGAAACATGGGTGTGTTGTCTAGTGGCCCTACCTCTGTCTGAATGGTTCGATATGTGACGTTTCAATCCAATATCCTCCCTCGGTCCACCAGAGCTGGTGAAGTAGGTTCTGACGAGTCAAGAGTGTGGGGAGCGAGAGCCGCCTGGAGGAGAGCTCCTCTGTCGACAAAACTGAGTCGCCTTCCTAAAGTAGAGTGTGAGACATCATTGGTCCGGGTATCTGAAGAAGGTGGATAGATATTGTGAGTTATCCCTGAAAAGGCAATGAAATCTGCCTCAAATCTCATAGTAGATGGGACATTGAAAAATAAAGTGATGCAAGGTTTCTACTTCTCCCAAGGAGCAAAATAGGCAAACCCGCTCCTCCCTCGAAATATGGTGATCTAACTCAACCCGAAGCTGGTGGGAGCACACTCTGAGCTATCCAATCGGGATCCATATGTTATGCATCGTATGTTGTTGAAGGTACTGTGGGGGGACTATCCAACTATCTTGTATCTGAAGGAAGTGCTCGTGGTAGAAAGACAACTTGGGGGAGAGAGGGGTGGCGGGAGAGATCCATGTGCAGCTGGTATACTAGAGGCTAATGTCCTTCCGGATCTCGTGGAGTATCTTCTCCTTATTCCGAGAAGGGGGGAGAGCTCCCAGGGAATAAGGGGGAAGTCTATCAATCTGTATCTAAATGCTGGCCAGAAGTGTAGAGACCTGAAAATACCAACTCCTCCGACCCCCCCGAGGGCTCGAAGAGAGGTCCATTGAGGAGTGTAGGGCAAGATACGAGTAGCGTCTACATCACGAGGGGGTATCTCCCAAAGTACGGACCCTATGTAGATAGGTGATAATCGAGAAGATAATATCGAGCCGAAGAGGAGAGGCCCCAAACTTTGCTAGGATAAATGAACGAGGGACCATGCCCTTGCAACAAATGAATCTCCAAAGAAAAAGTGTCTGCACTCGTTCAACACGAGACCATTCAGTCGGGCCAAGACTAGGACCCCATATCACTGACCCATAGGTTACAATTGGTTTGACCAAGGTATCAAAGATTCTCATCTTCACTGGAATATCCTGGAAATGTGCTCTAAAACAACTCCTCTCAAGCAAAGAAAGAGTTGCATACCCCTTACAAACTTGGGCCTGGGCAGCGGGTTTCAACCCAAAGGTGGGTCCAATGAAGAGAACCCCCAAGTACACGTAGGAGATGGTGATCTCAACCTCCTACCCCTGAAGATAGAAGTGGAGATGGGATAGAACCTCTTTGGTAGTATTGAACACCATAACCTTGGTCTTAGAGAGGTTCATTGTCAACTGTCTCAAGGTACAAAAAGCAGCTAAAGTACCCAAATGATGCTGAAGTCCCTCAGGGGTCAAGGCTATAAGGACAACATTATCGGCGAAGAGGAGGATAGAAATCAGCACATGGTGGAGTAGGCAACCATCCTCTACCTGTGTGTGCTCTCGGATAAATGACTCAAGCTCATCTATGAAGATCCCAAAGAGTGTCGGAGAAAGGGGGCAACCTTGTTTCACTCCTATGGTGTTGAAAATGATGTCTAAAAGTCCTTGTGGAGAGCAAAACCGACCTATCATTATCTCATGCAACCGCAAAATTGCAGTCAAAAGCTGTCCAAAGATGCCAATCGACCGAAGTCTCTCAAGTAGTAAATGTCGAGGCACTATGTCAAAAGCTTTCCTGAAGTCCACAAAGCAACAATAGACTCTCGAGGAGATGGAACGCACCTCCTCAATAATAGCCCCGAGGACTATGATATGATATGTGGTCTAGTGGTCTTGCCAAAAACCAGCTTGGCCCGTGGCCCTGTGTCCCTCCTCCTCCAGCTTGTGAGAAAGAAGCACATCTAATGTTGTGGCATAAAGCTTGGCAAAGACATTGGTGTCAAACGAGGTTGTCCATTTTCTCCTTCCCTCTTTGGGATCTACATTGATGAGCTTGAAGAATTTATTCATTAAAACACACATGTTCACTATGCTTGGCTTCCACATCATGTCTTGATAGCTATATTATTTTTTGCAAATGATGTTCTTCTTCTTGCTCATACTCCTAAGGGCCTGCAGAGACAATTGGATGGTCTTGCTCGCTTCTATGACTTAAAACAACTGGAATTTAATCTTACCAAGACTAAGGTGATGATCTCCAACACATCAAAGAGTACACTATCTAAGTTTAAGCTCTTCTATAAGGGCAAGTCAACTGAGATCACCGTTGCCTAGACTTACTTGGGTGTTCAGTTTACAAGTCCTTACCTTAATCACAGCCAGCTCTGCAAGGGATGCACATCTCTCTGAGTCTTAGAATGCCAATGTTTCCAACAACAGTTCCAGGACATAGCTACAAAGATGCACCACTTTGAATTCATCATCAAATCTCACTCCTTAATGGATTTGAGATTTGGGATCCAAGTCTAGGGTGTGTTGATTGGGCTCACATTGAGAGGATCTAGACTATTTTGCTTCAGTGATTTATCTTATGTAAAAGAACAATTCCCCAATGTATTGTTCAAGCTAAGTTTGGCGCTCTGCTCCTCAAAATTGATTACCTCCAAGAGTCCTTTTTCTCATTATCATGGATGGTACTTACAAGTTATTTCTCTTATATAGTAAGTTGGCATCTCCATAGATCAATTACCTCCACTCAAATATGTAATATTCCGCCCCAAATCTGGATAATAATTTTTTAATTTTTTTTTTTTTAATATGTTTCGATTTGTCTTGCAAAACTATAATTTAATTTGTTACATGCATTAATACCCAGGTGAGTAGAAACCATAACTATAACATTCAATGATACCTAGATGATTTAAGCACTGAATAATCAATTTTATGCAATACCCATAAACATGCCATAGGTTTAATAGCATAAACATTGAATATTTAGCTTTCTTGAGGAAACCCTCAATCAAGAATCTTATAATTTCAAATCTGCAAGTTTACAAGCAATTATTTAGAATACTCAGATGGGTAAATGTCTTCAAAATATCAAATTAAACATACCCATTTGTTGTTATTCCAACTCTGTCAATACCCACATGCAAAATGGTGTTTTTTCAGCCCCAAAACTTCACATTAACTGCTAAAATTGTACAGACAGGTACCGGAAAAGTACAACAGCAAAGATAATACTCAAATCTGCCTAAAAACCCTTGAAACCAACTTCAAAATCTATGGTAGGTCTGTAATCGAAGCACAATACATTCCCTGTCACGGAAATGCTCTAAATCACTCTGAGGATGTTTTCCAATCCCAAAAGTGATGTCTTTGCTGGAGGATTTCATCTCCGAACAAGCTGAAAACCCTTGCCAGAAAACTCTGCAAGTCTCCTCAATGTTTGCTCCAATAAATAACAAGCCAAGAATGCCCAAAATGAAGCCTTGGATGTGCTTTTATATCTTCTCCAATGGGTCGACCTCCTTGGTGGGTAAAATATGAATTAATAATGTTTTTTTTTTTTTAATTTCACTTTATTTACATAATAAAACATTATAAGATTCATATGAGTGGCATCCCCTTTTTTTGCTAGGAAAATAAGTCACTTTATAACATTATAATATAACTTAAGTGACTTTTTTAATAACCTCATAACTCCATTTTATAAAAATATTAAAGTAAACTATATTAAATGAAATATTTAATTTAATTTAATATAATTAAACTTCGTCCATTAAAAACTCTAACCTCTGCCACTCCAATCCACAAACTAGAAGTAGATTCGGACACCCATTTCGCCAAAGAGTCTCACTTTATTGTCCAATATGTCTGAAACCCTAATCCACTGACTTACTAAAAATAGTAAGTTCATACTCGAAGGCTCGGATTGACCCAAAAAGCTGGCAACTAAAAGCATTCTAAAGACTGAAGACGACTGCAAACCCTCCAATGGGCTCCCCAACACCTGACATAGCCTACGGAAACCCAAGAGTAGGCTAGCTCCATGTGATCCACTAATTGGCTAGGAAAGGGACATTACGATCCGCCCTTCCCAAAGATTGCTTGTCCTCAAGCAATACTCCAATATACTCTAGTCAAATATCTCGCTCCCGATCGTAGTCACAAAAATACCAGGATCCCAAACAATCCTCAGGAGAAATCCACCATGCTGACGCTGCGCCACTCTGATCTCAACAGGAAATCCATTGTGCACCAACTGCACTCCCTACTCCTGCAACCAAATAATATACACATCCTCAAAATCTGAATTGGATTTCTTGTAGCGGCCAAGCTCTATGTCATGAAAAGTATCACGCCAAAGTATCTCTGTATGAACAACTCCAGTGCTCCCACTGTCCAACATGGTATTGTGCATCTAAGAATGCAATCTGCTCATTAGAATAACATGTTGCTCTGCAATTCTCACATCGGTGAACCGATGAAAGGACTGATCAATCTCCAACAAGAAGCTGATATAGAAGTGGGTTGCAATGTCAATTCTATGAATAAGCATCTCGGGAATGCTTTCGCTAACAAGGTCCGAAGGCTGAATGACCCGAAAATGATCAAAACTAAAGCTGTCCAAGTCTGAAATTTGCATCTCAAAGTCTGATTTTAGAAGAATAAGCGTTCCATGAGAAGCATAACTACTGCAAATCAGAGACCTACCAAATAGAACGCAAAGTTTGATCATACCATCAACTGAATTAGCCTCCCAGAGAGTCACCAATCCAACAAACCTCTAGTTCATCTTCAGAATCTCCCTCCAATCCATATAGTCGTTCAAAAAGCAAACAACAACATCCCTTTCACTCTTTTGGCTAACCAACTCCCAAGGCATGCACCTTCCATCGTTCTCAATGCCTAGAAACACCAAAGCATGCGATCTTGGGTGTAGAAATTCACCTCCTCAAAGGCTCTGACATACTGAGGTTGCACCATACCAAACATCATATGAATATCATCTATATAGGAATTAGGAATGTTTGTTGGTACATCACAAAGCCTCTCCATCACATCAGTTGTTGAATCTTTATTAATCTCCTCTCCCTGTGGTGAATCCACAAGGTTCAACACCATGTCACAAAGATTCGACCCAACATGATCCGTCAAAGGAAGTAAATCATCGTCATGATGCATCTCAAAGAGTGGATTGTTACAGGTTGTCTCACTATCCACCTCAAACAATAGATTGCCAATCCAATGGATCTCATTACTGTCCTCATGCTTGAACCAATCAACCTGCTGCTCTAAAATAGTGTCTTTTGATTTCCTAGGACAGTGGACTAATTCAAAGTCCTCCTGAATGCTATCAAGCTCTTCAACCAACTGCCCAACCTCCTTGGCTCTTTCCTGATTCTCTTGTTTAGTGGAATCTATTACAGCAGCAAGTTTCATGCAATGAAATGTGTACCTCTGACAAAGAACTTCTAGAAGACTTAAGCTCCGCAGTGAGCCTATCAACCTCTTCCTCTTTTCCTTTTAATGCACTATGGGTCTCTTCAGCAAGCCTGATATAATGGTCCCTGTCTGCAAGTATGTTCATGAAATCTGATTTCATAGTTCCCAAGGCTGCTATTAATGTCTTCAAATCTGCAATAGTGACTAACCCTTCAACCCTTCTTCATCTTCTCAATTTGGACCTTTCAATATGGTTCTTCAGTGAATTTGTGGGTGTCATCAAAACGAGTTAATGCAGCAACAATTATGTCTTCACTAGTTCTGACATCAAAATCAGATTTATACATTAAGTTTCCAGAATTATTTTCCTGATGATATTCTGCAAAATCAACATCTATTGGGGTTTCCTCTTTGCACATTATATGCTCCATTGTTTGTTCTTTACTTGGGATAAGAGGAATTTCACTCCCAAGCATTTCTTCAACAGTATTAGGTGTCAACACACCCGGATCCCAAGGCACTGAGAGCTGATCTCTTAATTTTGCTTCATCATGCATGTCTATCTCAGTACGTAAATTGCTCTGTAGATCATCAAAGAAAATGAAGTTACCCGGCACACTTACTTTCATAGGTTTAGTTTCGAAACTAAACCCACATCCATCTGTACTGTCATCACCGAAGTGTGATAGGGAAGTGTCATCATGTGCTGATTGGAAATCTATATCACCTTCAACATGCTTAGCATCTGAAAAAGCATTAGTGAACTCATCATAATAAGCTGTTGTAACAAATTCATCATTCTTTGTCTCTGCATTGGCATTAGTAAACTGAACAAATTTGTCATCATTAGCACCAATTCTAATAGTGCCATCAAAGCATTGGTCAACCTTAGAGCTTCCTTTTGAGTGGTCTAAATCAGCAACAAAGTTTACTGTAGTGTTCTTTTCCCCTTGTTCAGTTTCATCAACAATGAGTGCATGCATGTTATTAAAATCAATCCGAGACTCATCCATACATACCTTATGTGTGGTGTCATTGCCTTCATGAGAATTTTCTGATTTAAGCTCCTCTTCTTCCTTGTGCTCATCAATAATCAAGAAGGGCTGCAACCTTTTTTCACACTCTTGAACTACACTGTTGACCAAGTCATGTGCTGTAGGTGAAGCAACCAAATAATGTCTCCAAACATCCATTAACATAGATATGAGTGGTTGGAAAGACTCATCACTTATATCACTTTGGTTTATGACCAAAATCATAATGTCTCTCATGGCTGCAATAATATCATCATCATGTTCTTCTTTAGTTGTAGCAATAAAATGATGAAACATTTTGTAAATCAGCTTATCCATGTTCAAATCTAACATGATGTTGCCCATTCTAGCTCCTGCAAATGACTCAAGTATGATAGCTCTTCTGGAAAAATGTGAACTTGTGACTTTTCCCAACCCTCTAAAACTGTCAACCAACATCTGCATAACTTTCCTCAAAGTGTCATCGTTGTAAGAAGCTTTAGGTGCAGATATTCTCAAGATCTCACTCAAGCAAGAAGCAACCATGAGTCTTACCTTCTTATCTGAGTGTTCCAACAACTTCGGCTCAACCAATGAAAACATCGAAGGGTCCATAGCTTGTTTCATTATATGAGAAGGTGAGCTATCAACAATGTCTAAACATTTCTCCACATCCCTTAAGGTATTGAGAAGGATTTCTTTTGACAAAGAGGGATGTTCAAGCTTCTTACCTGCAATGTAAAGCTTCACACACAAATTTTCAGGGTTCCTTTTCAACTTCCGATCATACTTGACCATCATATCCATGAAGTCTGCAGATGATATTTCAGCTTGATACATGGCTCCCATTGATTGGTATGTTTTATAATCTTTCCAAAAAATCTCTTCTTCACTGAGTGGCTCCATGGAGTTGCCACTAAATATTAACATGCAACTGTTGCAACTTCGTTATGGAAACATAAATTTGAAGACCATGCAACAAATCAACTTCCCAACAGTCTGGCAGGGAAACCTGCTCTGATACCACTGTAATATTCCGCCCCAAATCTAGATAATAATTTTTTTTTTTTTTTTTTAATATGTTTCGATTTGTCTTGCAAAACTATGACTTAATTTGCTACATGCATTAATACCCAAGTGAGTAGAAACCATAACTATAACATGCAATGATACCTAGATGATTTAAGAACTGAATAATCAATTTTATGCAATACCCATAAACATGCAATAGGTTTAATAGCATAAACACTGAATATTTAGCTTTCTTGAGGAAACCCTCAATCAAGAATCTTATAATTTCAAATCTGCAAGTTTACAGCAATTATTTAGAGTACTCAGATGGGTAAATGTCTTCAAAATATCAAATTAAACATACCCATTTGTTGTTGTTCCAACTCTGTCAATACCCACATGCAAAATGGTGTTTTTTCAGCCCCAAAACTTCACATTAACTGCTAAAATTGTACGGACAGGTACCGGAAAAGTACAACAACAAAGATGATACTCAAATCTGCCTAAAAACCCTTGAAACCAACTTCAAAATCCACGCTAGGTCTGTAATCGAAGCACAATACATTCTCTATCACGGAAATGCTCTAAATCACTCTGAAGATGTCTTCCAATCCCGAAAGTGATGTCCTTGCTGGAGGATTTCGTCTCCAAACAAGCTGAAAAACCTTGCCAGAAAACTTTGCAAGTCTCCACAATGTTTACTCCAGTAAATAACAAGCCGAGAATGCCCAAAATGAAGCCTTGGATGTGCTTTTATATCTTCTCCAATGGGTCGACCTCCTTGGTGGGTAAAATATGAATTAATAATGTTTTTTTTTTTAATTTCACTTTATTTACATAATAAAACATTATAAGATTCATATGAGTGGCATCCCCTTTTTTTGCTAAGAAAATAAGTCACTTTATAACATTATAATATAACTTAAGTGACTTTTTTAATAACCTCATAACTCCATTTTATAAAAATATTAAAGTAATCTATATTAATTTAAATATTTAATTTAATTTAATATAATTAAACTTCGTCCATTAAAAACTCTAACCTCTGCCACTCCAATCCACAAACTAGAAGTAGATTCGGACACCCATTTCGCCAAAGAGTCTCACTTTATCGTCCAATATGTCTCGAAACCCTAATCCATTGACTTACTAAAAATAGTAAGTCCATACTCCAAGGCTCGGATTGACCCAAAAAGCTAGCAACTAAAAGCATTCTGAAGACTAAAGACGACTGCAAACCCTCCAATGGGCTCCCCAACACCTGACATAGCCTACGGGAACCCAAGAGTAGGCTAGCTCCACGTGATCCACTGACTGGCTAGGAAAGGGACATTACAAAATACTCTTTAAATGCTCCTCCTTGCCTTCTTCCTAATAATTGTGTAATTAAACAAGCAATCAAAGATGACATTTATTGACAATATATTCAAAACACGGGTCGCTTCATCTCAACCTCAAAGTTGGCCTTTTACACTAAATGTTTCATGAGGATTAAAATGGCATTATTACTCGTCCCGATTATGTCTAGCGACATTTGACACGCAGCCTTAGGATTCCTCTTGGTTAGCTCAAAGTGTACTCACATCAGTTGTGAGTGGAGACAGACCATCATATTCCTTGAGATGATAGGGTATGTCATCTTTGCTCTATTCGGGAGGTGGAAGCTGAATAACATTTCATCTTCAAGGGTCCTATTTATTATGAGATTCGAGGGACGTAGTATTGCTTGCATAGAGATTCAAGTGGATCACTTGCCACTTTTTTCAAGTATCCTAAACCAAGATGCTTTGCTCTATACCTTAGGGAAACTATCACTCTTAAATTCCAATTATTACAAGGGAGATCGACTAATCACCTCATTCTTTCAATCTAGCTTTGCAATCAAGAGTAATAAGCATTCATTTGAAGCTACAACTCTCTAGAATGTTAATGACAAATCTATGTGCCCTTGTTTGCATACAAGAGTGGCTATTAGGGCTTCAGTTCTTCCTGCTTCTTACATGCAATGGGACACGACTATAGTTCTTCGACATCAGGTTTCGGTCACCCCTCCCATACCAAGAAGTTGTAGACAAACACCATTTACCAATTTCCTATTTTCTTCTATTGGTTCCATAGCCAAGGATGCTAGAAGAGTCTTTAGGGGTCAAA
Organism: Wollemia nobilis; assembly: GCA_028583015.1. Classification (NCBI taxonomy): domain Eukaryota; kingdom Viridiplantae; phylum Streptophyta; class Pinopsida; order Araucariales; family Araucariaceae; genus Wollemia; species Wollemia nobilis. The sequence continues at coordinate 6,400,191 of JAQPPZ010001870.1, forward strand.
CTCCATGTCTTCCTAGGATTATCTAACCGGCCTTCTTAGTCTTGGCTATTCTCCTAGGACCATCATTAGATCCTTTCATAGCCCTATTGGGATGGTTGATGTTGATGAAAACAATGCTTCTACATTACATCTCACTATAGATGAGTGTTGACGCTTGATCTAGTGGAGCTCCGTTCTAGCTTTGTTTTACCTTGACTTTTGGTTTTGTCTTCATCATTACTTTTAACATGCTAGGGTTTATCCATTTTGGGCACCCCTTGAGGCTGTAATTTAATGTCATACATGTGTTCCACTTCAGTGTAGTTTACAGTAGATTCTTTACACTAGTTTATCTTGTTTTCATAGTACTTATTTGTTACTACAAGTGCATTGTAACAGCTCTTTTCAATGAGTCCCATTGGCCTCCTTTTGCCATCTATGGACATCAATATAATTACCTTATCTTATCTATATCCTTGGAATCTTCTACATCAACATTCCAGTTCTGCTGTTGCATGCTTTGTCTCATTCAAGGAGTAAGCTTCAAATCATTCCTTGCTTCTTAAAGTTTAATTCAGACCTGTTGCTTCCTTCCCCTCTTGGCTCTAATAATCATATGAGACCATCCTATGAAGAATTTAGATGCTCACTTTATAGTTGTTTCTCAACAGAGAAGCTATCATCTCCATTAGGGAATGAGACTTGACACCATACTCTTTGAGTGGCCTTCAAACAGTCCTTTGAACCAAAAAGAGAAACATTTAACTTGTAAGTATTTTGGAAAATGTTCCAAGTGTTGGCCCAACAATCATTTGTGTTGAAACAAGATAATGGCCTAACCATGATGTCAATTTTACCACTCCCTTACCATAAGCAGAGAAAATTGGTGCATCAGATTTTGCATAAAGCCTCTTAAATCTAGCATGAATTTGGTGTGCACCTGTCAAGATCTTTCAATGTTTGAAAGACCCATCTTTGACTAACAACCAAAAATCAAATTTAAGCTTCATCCATATGATGGTCTTAAATTTCATTTCCTACCTGTAAAATATCTAACAGAATTTGCACAATGAAAATCACTTATTAACAAGTTCATGAATTGCAACTTATAAAGCCTATCTGATTATTTGAAGAGAAAATAATATAAATCCAACGGCATCTGAGAAATTTCAGTTATAGAAGAAAAAATTCAAATGTTACACAGGTTGAACATGATATTCAAAATCCCTAACTTCGACACTAATCTTGTTTCTATTAATTCTTTACATTGCATTCAGCACAATAGAGAAACTCGGACTTGGTGTGGACTCGGCAAGGCCAATTTTTGACTCAGACTCAGACTTGGCAAAAAAACTCAGAAAAACTTGGCCAAAAAAAAACGGAAGAAAAAGCAAATTTTCATTGGAAAAAGCAAATTTTCATTGGAAAAAGGTTTTTTTTCATGCTTATCAAAATTAATTAAAATTATAAAAATCCAAAATTAATACTATAAGCAAAACAACCTTAAACTACACATGAAAGTGATGAAACACACATCAATGTAACTGCTAAGTGGTTGTTAAATTCAATCTTGGCTACAAGTCCTTTTGTTGTCAGTTAACATGTTTGTAACTGCTAAGTGGTTGTTAAATTCAATCTTGGCTACAAGTCCTTTTGTTGTCAGTTAACATGTTTATTTGTAATTATTTCCTCTTGATAAATATGTAGTGTTTGCTAATATTTCATATTGAGTCAGAGTCCAAAGAGTTTATAAGGCTGGTACATAACCTTCTAATTTCCATGGTTCTCAGATTGTGGTTATACTAGGGGATGCCTCCCATGGACAAATGGTTATATATGGGCTAGTGGATATTGTTAAAAAACCCTTCAAGTCTTGTTATCTCCCATTCTGGTTTTGTAGCAATACACAGGTGCAATGCTCAAACCAATACTGAATATAATTGATGCTATTCTCTGGCAGAGTATGGATAGTATATTATCCTTCAAAGGGTATAACTATATATCAAAATTATTAGTCATCTTGTCTTCCTTAGAAAGAAACCTCAAGGACATTTTGTGCTTCTTCAAATGGCTTCTTGCTATTATATGTGCATCTTATCCCAAGCACTGTACTGTTCCAATATTTCGTGTCTATTTCTTGACGCCTTTGAGTTGCCTAAAAAACGGTGAATGTTTCCTGTGTTGGTTAGGATTTTGGAAGCATTTGTTTATTCCTAGGCCCAGTGGTTAGAAGAATGTTCTAGAGAATGTATATTACAAGGAAGTGGATAAAAGTTTTGCTCATGATTATTGAGGAAGCAAACTGAAAATAACATAACAGTTAATCAGTGGTTGGAGTATTCAAAACAACTGTATCAGCATAGTAACCAGTAGGAGACACCCCCTACTATCATTGTCAAGAAAGAACTTTTCACAATTGAAGACATTATTCAAGGGATAAAAAAGTTAGCAACTGGTAAAGCCCGTGACATAGACAATTTTCAAGCAGAGCATATAAAATGGGGGGTAGATATCCTGGCACCGCGGATCAAAGAAATTTTCAATGAGGTCATACAAAATGGCTTCCCTAATGAGTGGACAACTAGCTTGACCATTCCTTTGTTTAAAAGTGGAGATGTAAATAATCCCTCAAACTATCGAACTATCATGATCAACCCTCTCTTTGCAAAGTTGTTTGGGAGTATGATAGAGCATAGGATCAGCATATGGGTAGAAGAAAAGGGAAAGAGAGCAAAGGGGCAAGCAGGTTTTAGGCCCAAGCACTCAACTATTGATCATTGTATCATGCTCAAACACATAGTGGAAAAAATATGGGACAAAAAAGAGGAGGCTTTTTGTTGTTTTGTAGACTTCAAAAAGGCATTTGACACAGTGCCAAGGAAAAAATTATGGAGCAGAATGGAAGAGATAGAGGTTCCAATTCACTACAAGGCAGCAGTTCACAGACTATATGAGCATGTAAAGGCTAGAATCGAGAACACAAGAAGGGTTACCTGAATGTTTTGGTAGTGACATAGGTGTCAAACAAGGTTGCCCTCTATCTCCAACCTTATTTGGGTTGTACATTGACAAGTTAGAAGAATGGATAAACAAATCTGGGGGAGAGGGTGTGCACTTAGCCAAATATGTGGTAAAACTCCTCGTGTATGCAGATGATGTAATTCTTGTGGCCAAAACAGCCAAAGATCTAGAAGATCACCTTCAAGCTCTAGAACTCTTTTGTAAAGAAGTTGGGATGCAGGTGAACACGAGCAAAACAAAAATTATGATTTTTTCAGCAAAAAAGAAGAAGCAACAACTTGAATTTCAGTTTGCAGGAGAACCGCTTGAGGTAGTAGTAGAATACAAATACCTAGGCATAGACTTTCATGACAAACTTAATTGGAATACATGTAGGATGAAAAGAACTCAAAGTGGTTTGAGAGCACTATATGCACTTCAAAACAGGTGTAGGAATGCCGAGTTGTGGGACTGGAAGACCACCAAGGTCTTATTTGGCCTACTTGTTACACCGGTTTTGTTGTATGGTTGCGAGGTGTGGGCTAGTGGCACAACAAATGCAAAATGGAGGCAAATAGAAAGGATTCAAAAATATCTAATCACAAATTTTCTCAAAATTAAGGCCACAACCCCTAATGAAATTATTCTAGCTGAAACTGGAATGTTCCCTTTAGAAGCAATTGCTATGACCAAGCTGTTATGTTACTTGAAAAAAACAGAAAACATGAAAGATGATAGATGGCCTAGGGCAGCTAGGGACGAAGAGTTGCATAGGCGAAAGAATACATGGATGAAACAAAATCAGAAATGGATGAAACGCTGGGAAATCAACATAAATGAATGCCCAAATGTCAACAAAGACAAAAAATTATGTGAATGAAAAGTTCAGAAGTGGAATGTGGAAAAATGCAAGTAGGAAAAGACAATATTATATTGCAAATTTTAACCCAACGTATGACCACAAGGAAAAAGCGTATATAGGCGCTGAAATCAAGTGGAAGGAAAAAATCCTCATTGCTCAAATAAGGACTAGCTCTCATAGGCTTAGATGTGAAACAAGGAGATGGACAACGCCCAAAGAACAATGGGAAGAAAGGATATGTACTCTATGCAGCACAGGGGAAGTAGAGACAGAGGAACACTTCATCTATAAATGCCCGAGTTTTTCAGATATCCGTGACAAATACAAAGAAACACTTAGGAATGGGTTTATGGCAGATTTGTTTGAAGACAGTAAAATAAAAAAAGTTGGAGAATTGCTAACCGAAATCAGCAGCAAAAGGAACAACCTTCTCAAAGATATTAAAGATCATATGATATAATTTGAGTAATTGTACTTCCATATTTGAGGTCCCATAGACCATATTTGGGTCTCGTGGACGTAATTAAAATCTTTCATTTCATTTCACTTTGCATGGGGTGGGACATATTGCCATGAACTGTTCCATACAAGACTAGTTAAGATTCCTCTTAATGTTATCTACCCTTTTGGTCTCAACTTCCATTGTTGATATTCTTTGACCTCATCCCTGTACTCTGATGACTAAGTTTTCTTTTCCTTTTGTCTTTGGTCCCTTATAATCAAGTGGGCCTTGTGGCATTAGCCTTCCTTTTGGTTCTTGTTTTTCTACTTCAAATGTAACTGCTAGGTGGCTGTTAGATTCTTGAAAACTAAGAAAAATTTGGGTTTAGGATGCAAATGAGCGCTTTTTTGGGTCTGATTTCACCTTCTCTACTCTCTCTGCAAGTGGAAACAGCAAAAATGAGGCCGATTTAGAAAAAAAATATTGATGCCGTCTTTCTGAATTTTTCCTGCCACAGCCAAGTTTTTTTCTCAGCCTTGCGAGTAAAAAAAACTCAGCGAGTCTAGAAATCTCACCAAGCCAAATCAAAAAAACATGGGAGGGCTGACTCAGGCATGGACTCAATAATATTTTCTAAAACTTGCCAAGTTTCATAACTATGGCATTCAGTATAATGAAAGTGAGTCTCATGCACCATAGATGATAGCAAGCCTGTTAAACATATGAGAACAGGGGTTCAGTGCTGTAATAGGAAAGAATGAGCATCACATCATAGGCAACAACTATAATAGGTTCAATAAAGGGAAAAAGAAGAATCAAATTCCTGACAATCAGAATATTTCAACCCTGACGCTTTATGTCATTGAGATTGATGCTTACATGTAACTATCAGAAGAGCTGCAGCACCTCTCCTCAGCTAGGCAGCAACCAGAATCATTTTCATCGAATCTTGGCTTACAGTTGCTCGAAGATAGTCGAGTGAACCTGCCCCCTTCATTCAGCTTCAACAATCTGTCAAGCCCAAGAGGCTCCTCCAAACTTGACATTGCAAAATGAGTGGAAAAGCAGAACTGCAATTGGCAACGGTGATAAGCACAGAATCCAACAGAGTAATTTGGACAATAGCATTAATGTTAGCATCAGCTTAATAAATTCCTCCCCTGATAATAGTTCCCAGATCCACACAGACACAAAACAAATGATATTTTCTAAACACCAAAAAACCCTGTTAGACAAGGATACATACAATGAAGCAGCCAAGCATAGAAGAGAAAAACATGAGATTTCACATGTAGCTTATAACATGATATATCCTAAGACATCAATTTCCATTTTACTGCCTCATATTTGATGCATTTATAATACTTAATCTCATCTGTATAAAGTTAATTGATGACAGACAAGTTTGAGAATCAATGTCTCTTTGGCCTACATCAGAAGTATTATAAAGATGGGTTTCTAAATGTCTTCTTCATTTACCCATCTGTGCAACATCTACTAAACAATTCTACATTTGAATTACATTTAAAAGTACAAGTGGCAGGTCTAGTCACTTCACATACATTGTAAATACAATGAAAAACGTCATCTAATGAGTCAGTTATGAATTCCGTCCAAAACTGAACAAAAGTTTTTACTTAAAGCCATACTATATATGAAGACTCTCCACAGAAAAGTGAGAGTATACCAAACGGAATGACAAGAAACTGTGTTATAACTATATAGAACTTCATGCTAGTATGCCTACAGAACCATGATTTCATTATAAATAAATAAATAATACATAACATTGGACTGTGATTTATAAAAGCAAATCACATGGCTAAAACGTCAACCAATGCAATAATTTTCTCAACTCAATTACATACTGCTTTTTTCTAATGAAAGTCTAGACTAGACAGTGCTGCCTCAAAAACCATCTGCAGCTATTAAACAGAATTGTTAGCTTAGCATATCTTAATGTCAATCTTATTCAATTAGCTTACTGGATCGTAATGTCAAACTTATGCAATTAGTACTTGATAAAATTATGTAATTAAAATGAACGGGTATGAAATAGTGAAAACTGAAAGGAATTGACAGTTGTTATAAAGCTGAAATAATGTGCTAGAAGGTTTAAATTATGGTTGCATCATGTCTCATGAAGGTCAGTGTTCCTTGGAAGAATTGAATTTGTATTGCTGTAAAACTTAGTGGTTTAGATAATAATACCTCTAAATAACAATCAGAAAAAAAAGTACCTTTCGAAACAATTGTAAACAATCATACAATTCCAGTAACAAGCACAATCTCCTGCTAAAATTAAATATTCTAACTACTCTCCAGATACTAGTCACTCTAAAAGACTTAGAAGAGGCTAATCACATCAATGACCATTGAGTACCCTTGGCACTGTACCATTCATTTATAGACATCTTTAGTGGCCAACATGTGTTCTCAACGAGTCTCTCTGTAGTATTTTCTTTTAGAGTTTACCTAAAGACAAGAATCTTTGTTTAATTACTATTTACAGTCATGATATATGTATTTATACATGGCCATTCCCCACCATCTCTACAATCGAGAGTAATAAGCGTTCATTTGAAGCTACAACTCTCCAAAATGTTAATGACAAATTTGTGCACCCTTGTTTGCATAACAATGGCTACTAGGACTTTAGTTATTTCTTCTTCTTGCATGTGGCGAGGTAGGACTGCAATTCTCTAGTGTTAGGTTTCAGCCACCCCTCACATATTGAGGAGTTGTAAGTAGATGCAACTTACCAATTTCCTATCCTCTTCTGTTGATTCTACGGCCATGGATGTTAGAAGAGTCTTGAGGGGTCGAACTCCATGTCATCCTAGGATTATTCAACCAAGCCCTCTTAGTCTTAACCATCCTCTTGGAAGCATTATTAGATCCTGTATTGGCCCTTTTTGGATAGTTGGTGATGACGACAACCATGCTTCTACTTTAGATCCCACAACAGAGTAGTGTTGGCACTTGGATCCATTGGGTCTCCTTATTATCTTTGTTTTAGCTTGACTCCTAGCTCTCTCATCATCATTACTTTTAGCATGTCACTTTGGGTAACCCTCGAGGCTGTGATTTTATGCTATATAGTTATTATATTTCAATGTAGTTTACACTGGATTCTTTACTCTAGTTTTCGTAGTACTTGTTGGTCACAGATCCGCCACCTGGAAAGGATTTGGTTTGTTTACGCGCCCTAGACCCGGACCAACATTGAAAGGCCGGGGGGAAGAGATGCCCTCCGTGCCGATCTCCGGAGAAGGCCGGCTCCTATACTAATCTACTTGGGGTTTTTAGATAAGGGAACTAGAAAGAAATTGGGAAATGGCTGAAAGAAATTGAAAGTAGCACAGTAAAGGGTGGGAAAGAACAACCAGCACGATTACTAACTAATACTCAAACTAACAACAATCAATAACAAAGCATGTTACAAAAACTAACACTACGATTCCTTCCTATGTATCCTTCAACCGGGATTCCAGATTCACTTACTGTCCAATGCCCTAATCCAAAGTGCAGAATTACAGCAAGCAGAAAGATAAATGAACATGAAGCAGAAATACTTGCAGAAGGCAGCATAAAAGAAGGAGACAAGAGTCAGAGCCAAGGATGCCTTGTATTAAAGCAAACGTTTTATTACAGCAGCTTTCTTAGCAATATGTTCCCCCCTTTTACAATGAAATGCACTGCTATTTATAGCAGAAATTTCCCCCCAATTACAATGTTGCACAGAACCCAAAGACTACAAAAGCTGTTGAGATTTGACCCCCGCTGGCCATGAGCGTACCTGCAACAAGATTCACCTGACTTTGGTAGAGCTCCGGACAGATCTGGTGGTTGAGAAGGCACGTCTGATTAATGTGGTAGGTGCAGTACAATCTGCTGTTGAATAACTGCTCTTAATGCCCACCTACCCTGTACTTTGGAGTACACCTTCTGTTGTACTCTGATTGGCTCAAATCCCGAAATCCGTACGTTCTCTGCCTAAGTCTGAGGTTCGCTGAAATGGGGGAGCTGACAAGAGTCGCTGAATAAAAACAGCGACCCCGAGAGTCGCTCCAGAATGGAACGAACCCGGGACACGCTTTGCCTTAGAAGAAACAGGCGACTTTGTCCCTTTCTGCTAGCGGTCACTGAATGGGGGGGAAATGATGGAAGTCGCCAGGAAACAGTAGTGACGACGGGAGTCGCTTAACACATGAGCGACCGGCGTCAACATTCAACCTTGTGCCTTAGAATATTTTCGAGCCACCTCGCCCGCGGTCGCTGAACTATTGCTACGACGCCGGAAGTCGCTCCAGAATGGAGCGACCGACGTCAACACTTCGAACCCACAGCTGCTGGTGATCGCTTGAAGAAATGGGCGACAATGAGGGTCGATGTCCGAGTTGGGCGACAACGGAAGCCGCTGCCAAAAAGAGCGACTAACGTCAATCCAACACTTGGAACATTTTTTGATTTGTTATCCCCTGTCGACCACGGTCGCTGAAAACTGGAGCGACGACGGGCGTCGCTGGGAAAGCAGAGCGACCACGGGAGTCGCTTGAAAAGGGAGCGACAGGCGTCAACATGCCCTTAGACGATTTTTCATTCTTTTTTCCCTCCGTTGCCCATGGTCGCTGAAAAAAGGAGCGATGACGGGCGTCGCTGGCAAAATCGAGCGACCAACGTCAACATTTCATGCCTTAGGAATTTTTCATTTTTCTTCGTTTGTTGCTGATGGTCGTCGTTGCCGAGGGTCGCTAGAGGAAGTTGGTGATGACGGGAGTCGCTCCAGAATGGGGCGACTCGCGGGAAGTCCAGACTTAGATAAATTTTAACATTTTTTTCCCCGCTCGCTTTGCTGCTTAGAGCTGTCGTCGATTGCCGAAGAGAAGGAAAATGCTGGGAATCGCTGAAAAAAGGGAGCAAACTCGGGATTTTGGTGCCTTAGCTGATTTTTCGTCCCGAATTTGAGCTTCCTGATTCTGCTTCCCAGGGCCATAAATTTTGATCTGCTGCCCCGATCGCCTATTATAATATATCGTCTGTAGAAAGGGTTTTTAGAAATTCCCAACAATTCCCTTTCCACGTAAGTAATCTACGGATCTGCAAGCATTGTAGTATAGCAATAATAATACGCAGAAATTCTGCAACAGCATTAAATAACAGCAGTAATGGCAGAAAATACAGCAATAACAGTTAACAGTAATTACAGCAGTTTGTATTAATAATGTTAGGTGTGATACAGCATTACAGTTTCATCAATACAATCTACAGCCATCATATCCATGGCTGTACACAGGACTGGACTGCACTTTGCCATCAATCTGCCTGACTGCCCTGCAATACTTCTTCCACGTATCAACCATTCAACCCTAGGCTGAACATCCTTCATGGCTGCATATCACGCTAGACTGCATTCTGCCCATAGACTTCAATCCTCACACGTACCAATCGTCAGCCACTCTAATGAATGAGGGGGGGTTTATTTATACACCCACCAAGTAGTTACTTTCTCCAACTACCTTGCAACTACCCTCAAATTACATTTTATGTGCATTTGCTTTGCATTTACATTTCATTTGCACTACAAGACGAAGTAGCTTATTTAGCCGACTTACATGATTTAATATGACTTTACATGACTTTATTCTTTACGTACAATATTAAATTGCACTTACAACATTAAAATATATGCACGGGCGTTTCGTCAAACACTTTGCATGCATTTACAATAAAACACATAATATCAAAACTGGTTTTGCAATTAAGGATATCTCAATATGCCTGTCTACATCGTCGGAAAGCTTGCGAAAAGATCTGCAATGATGAAGTATCCAAATATTATTTCATCCACTTTATCATCCTCTTTTCGGGCCTGCGAAAATGCCAACACTTTTGCATGCTCTTTGCCGCCTTGAAGCTCCACACTTAGGTAAAATTCTGTCAAAAAATTTAAAATTCTGTCAAAAAATTTAATGTGGCAAAAATGCCAACATTTCTGGCGGCTCGCGGGGCATTGAGCTCGCCTCAATGTGAAGATCCCAGGCCTTTATCCATTGGGCAACGGAGTCATCCTCGCTGTCCTCCTCTTGATGCTCACTGCCGGCAACAAACTCTTTCTCCAACTCCTCGACACTCAAAAAAGCACGAACTAAAAAAAAAAACAACTGAAACTTTACATACTAGCCGGCCTATTTACATTATTTACACAAAAGTTTGCGACATGATTGGCATGCCGCCACCACAAAGTTGGCTTCGGGTGCCTATTCGGTGAACCTGCAGTGTCCGGACCAGATCTGATTGTACTTCAGTCGATCTTTGAATTCCGGCTGGCCCCCCAAAGTTTGTCAGGTTGCAAACAGGATGCAACGTGGCCGGTTATCATTCATGCCAATACAACTGATGAATAATGTGGCAAGGAGATTTGCCACACGAGAGCCCTCTTCGAGTACCGGTTGCGGTGATGGTTGGAGCCAATACCACCACTTTAGAGAGTCCACTGCCTGTGGGCTCTCGAGTACGGGTTCCTCCAACTCCTTGATGCGATAGTAGGACTCTTCCGGCGATAGGCCTTCTTCCGGCGGGATCTCCTCAGGATCAGCCTCCTGATGAGGCATGCTTGTTGAGTTCTGGCTGAATACTTGTGTGCTATGCTCAGGGATACAAAAAGGGTGCAACATGGCGCCCTCTTCGCACTCAAAGCTTGTCGTTAGACCCTGCTCCCCTTCTTGGCCCACCTCCTGATGGAAACTGCAAGCATCCATTTTATTCATTGCTAGGGCAGCGCTTACATATTCCCATTGGATGAGATCTGCCTCTTGATGAGGCATGCTTATTGGGCTTTGGCTGGATACTTGCGTGATATGCTCTGGGACACAAAAAGGGTGCAAAAGTGTGCCCTCATTGCTCTCAGAATTTGCCACTTGAGCCTGTTCCCCTTCTTGGCCCATCTCCTGATGGAAACTGCAAGCATCCATATTATTCATTGCTAGGGCAGTGCTTACATATTCCCATTGGATGAGATCTGCCTCTTGAGCTCCACACAACTGCATTCGAAGTCTCTGCACAGTATGAGGGATTTGCCATGGTGAACACTGCGCAGGATAGACAGGAGCAGGAGCAGCAACATCTTCAAGGTGCTCTCGGGCCATTCCCTTAGTGCCATTGTATTTTGTCAGGGTCTTCCGGGCACTTTTGGGAATCTCGTGCCAACTTTGGAGATTCAGGGGGCCAGGATCATCCCAGCTGGGGTAGCATGCCATTATAGCAGTGGTCTGCAGAGATCACGGTTCTTGCCACTAAGTCGGAGTCACCAGGTGAACATTCTTCTCTCTGCTTGTGAGGTCAAAGCTGCTCACCGAACCTTGATTCCTCTCGGATGTCTTCTTTCAGCTTAAAAGGTGCCTGCGATCAAGAAATCTGGATCTTCAACTCAGTCAGAGTCGCCAGGTGATTTTGCCAAATGAATGCAAGCCAGAGGTTCACCAAACTCGGGCTCCCTTAAAATATGGAGACTGTTCGTCCCACCGGGCGTTCCAGAACTGTTGGTCACGGATCCGCCACCTGGAAAGGATTTGGTTTCCCTAGACCCGAACAAACATTGAAAGGCCGGGGGGAAGAGATGCCCTCCATGCCGATCTCCGGAGAAGGCCGACTCCTATACTAATCTACTTGGGGTTTTTAGATAAGGGAACTGGAAAGAAATTGGGAAATGGCTGAAAGAAATTGAAAGTAGCGTAGTAAAGGGTGGGGAAGAACAAGCAACACGATTACTAACTAATACTCAAACTAACAACAATCAATAACAAAGCATGTAACAAAAACTAACACTGCGATTCCTTCCTATGTATCCTTCAGCTGGGATTCCAGATTCACTTACTGTCCAATGCCCTAATCCAGAGTGCAGAATTACAGCAAGCAGAAAGATAAATGAACATGAAGCAGAAATACTTGCAGAAGGCAGCATAAAAGGAGACAAGAGTCAGAGCCAAGGATGCCTTGTATTAAAGCAAACGTTTTATTACAGCAGCTTTCTTAGCAATATGTTCCCCCCTTTTACAACGAAATGCACTGCTATTTATAGCAGAAATTTCCCCCCAATTACAATGTTGCACAGAACCCAAAGATTGCAAAAGCTGTTGAGATTTGACCCCCGCTGGCCGTGAGCGTACCTGCAACAAGATTCACCTTTGGTACAGCTCCAGACATATCTGGTGGTTGAGAAGGCGCGTCTGATTAATGCGGTAGGTGCAGTACAATCTGCTGTTGAATAACTGCTCTTAATGCCCACCTAACCTGTACTTTGGAGTACACCTTCTGTTGTACTCTGATTGGCTCAAATCTCGAAATCCATACGTTCTCTGCCTAAGTCTGAGGTTCGCTGAAATGGGGGGTGCTGACAAGAATCGCTGAATAAAAACAGGGGCCCCGGGAGTCGCTCCAAAATGGAACGAACCCGGGACGCGCTTTGCCTTAGAAGAAACAGGCAACTTTGTCCCTTTCTGCTAGCGGTCGCTGAATGGGGGGGAAATGACGGAAGTCGCCAGGAAACAGTAGCGACGACGGGAGTCGCTTAACACATGAGCGACCGGCATCAACATTCAACCTTGTGCCTTAGAATATTTTTGAGCCACCTCGCCCGCGATCGCTGAACTATTATTGCGACGCCGGAAGTCGCTCCAGAATGGAGCGACCGACGTCAACACTTCGAACCCACAGCTGCTGGTGATCGCTTGAAGAAATGGGCGACGACGGGGGTCGTTGGCCGAGTTGGGCGACGACGGAAGTCGCTGCCAAAGGGAGCGACCGACGTCAATCCAACACTTAGAACATTTTTTGATTTGTTATCCCCTGTCGACCACGATCACTGAAAACTAGAGCAACGACGAGCATCGCTAGGAAAGCAGAGCGACCACAGGAGTCGCTTGAGAAGGGAGCGACCGGCGTCAACATGCCCTTAGACGATTTTTCATTCTTTTTTCCCTCCGTTGCCCACGGTCGCTGAAAAAAGGAGCGATGACGGGCGTCGCTGGCAGAATTGAGCGACCGACGTCAACATTTCATGCCTTAGGATTTTTTCATTTTTCTTCGTTTGTTGCTGACGGTCGCTGGCGCCAAGGGTTGCTAGAGGAAGTTGGCGACGACGGGAGTCGCTCCAGAATGGAGCGACTCGCGGGAAGTCCAGACTTAGACAAATTTTAACAATTTTTTCCCGCTCGCTTTGCTGCTTAGAGTTGTCGTCGGTCGCTGGAGAGAAGGGAAATGCTGGGAATCGCTGAAAAAAGGGAGCGAACTCGGGAGTTTGGTGCCTTAGCTGATTTTTCATCCCGAATTTGAGCTTCCTGGTTCTGCTTCCCGGGGCCATAAATTTTGATCCGCTGCCCCGATCGCCTATTATAATATATCGCCGGAAAGCTTGCGAAAATATCTGCAATGATGAAGTATCCAAATATTATTTCATCCACTTTATCATCCTCTTTTCGGGCCTGCGAAAATGCCAACACTTCTGCATGCTCTTTGCCGCCTTGAAGCTCCACACTTAGGTAAAATTCTGTCAAAAAAATTGATGTGGCAAAAATGCCAATAGTACTTTTTGGTTACCACAGTGCATTATAACAACTCTTTTCAATGAGTTCCCTTTGGCCTACTCTGGCCATCTATGGGCACTAATATAATTATCTTATCTAGCATTTATTATTTAAAGATAAATAAATAATTGAATGAAGCACTCCCTAGAATAACTTCATTATCATTTTTCACCTGTGCAACAATTCAATTTATTTCATTAGATTTTGTTATTTATTATTTGGGTTTCCATCAACACTCTTAACATTTTGGGTTATCTTTCTCTTTTGCATGATTATTGAATTTAGCATTCAATCTTACATGGTCTACAATTTTAGAAAACATCTTTGAACAAATCAAGGACTTGAATGAAAAGTAAATTCCGCACATGGTAAAAATCAGTTAGAGGACATGGACAATGACACTAGCAATTAGAAGAAAAGAATGTTAGCTACATCATATAAGGGTGATCACAAAGAAGAAAAACTCTAAATAAAAGAATTCAAAGGAAACATGGATTAAAGACATGGATACTAACACCCACTTCTTTCACCATTCAATAATGGTGAGAAGGCATGCTAGTCCATCATCAAAGCATGGTTAAGGATGGTTGAAGATAAAAAGAGCCAGTTGCAAATAAAAAATGATGTTATACTTTATTCTCATTTGATCAAGTGGACTGCTCAAAAGCACAATTTTCATTGTTAGCATCTATTTCCAAGCTTGTAAGCTAGGAACACAAAGAGACTTTGATGGCCCCCATTTTGGAAGTGAAAATTGCGCTCATTAAAATAGAGTTTGATAAGCCACAAGTTAGAATAAGTCTTCCAAATATCCTGGAACATCTAATTAAAAATGGCGTAGACAGTATCAATGAATCAAAAAGCCTGATAAGATTTTTGAGGATTTTAGCTGCGCCTTATCACCCTTTGCAACACTGTTTATAAGATATTGACAAATATTTTGATAGAAAGTTTGAAGTAAATTTTAGATAAGTTGATCTAACTACAATACAGTGGTTCTTGGGACATGAACAAATACTTGATGCAATCATTTTGATCCATGAAACCATACACTCAGTCATTGTCAGTAAATGAGAAGGCAGAGTCATAAAATTAGATAGTAGCAAAGGCTGTTTAAAGAAGTACAGTGGGACCTTTTTTTTCCCAAAACTTTTTATGTTATGTGGGATATATTGTGCTCCTCATTTGAGAGACACTTTGCTTCGGTTCATACATGTATCTCTTTGTATCTGAGAAACATGAGAGATACATGGGATGACAGCACTATTTTTCTGTTGGTTTTCTTCCCCAAGAGGATTTTCCATGTAATAATTGTGTCCCCTCCTATGTATGGGATGTTCAATCTCATTGTAAATGTTGTTTTGTTTATGGACAATTTTCTACTTTAAGTCCACGTCCCTATATCTTGTGATAGTTGTGTGATAAATTCAAACTGAGGCAACAATAGTGAGCTATCTTCGATCATATTAGTATCAAAGCAAGTTTTTCCAAATCTGTGGGTATATAGCCCTTGCTTGGAATCAAAGACAAGAGGGCTTGGTGCTTGAAGATCTCGAGATTTCAAGCAGATCTTTGCAACAATGGGTGAAGCCCATGGCTAAAGTTGAACACTCTTCCTTGAGTCTGAACAAGATTGACTAGAGTTGAAGAAACAATGAAGCGCGTGGTGTTGCACTAGAGATGCTGAAAGGTGTTGGAAAAGAAGAATCTAGAATATCTGAAGGAGGAGGAAAGGCCATAATCCCCTTACATTCCCTTTATACCATTGACATTCAAGATGGAAGCTAAGTTTGATGAGCAATCTTTTGAAGGCAAAGCAAAATGCAAAAGGCTTGGAGCACTGGTTCAAGCAATTAAAAGTGTTCTTTAATGTCCATGCCACATGAATCCAGGATTGAAATTTGAAGGCTAAATGGACGTCATGGACCCATTTAAGCGTCAGAATACAGGTGGTTGACCCATTTAACCATCAGAATACAGGTGGTTGACCAATTTTTTTTTTCCCATCTCAGAAAACAGGCACAAATTTTCTATGCCTGTCAATCTGACGTTGGTTTTTTCAAGTAAGCCATCTGCCTCTCTCTATACATAAATTATTAAATAATCTAAGGTAATATCTAAAGATAGATTTTGAACTTATCATTACACTATTGGTGATTTCATATTAAATATTACAAACATTTAAAATATGTACAGACTAAGTTGACTTATCTCATTTTACAAATTATAACATTTACAACTACAAAAGAGTTGCAGTTGTAGTTCGAAACAAAACATGAACTAATAATTATAAAAAAACCAACAGTTTCAGTATTTGTAGTTCTCTTTTGATTGGAATTTAAATTAGACTTTTATTTGGGTAAAAAAAATATAAAGTTATAAACAGATGAATGAAATTTTTTTCTTGCAAATTTCACTTTTTTCACTTATGCTGCTTCTATTTTCAGACAAAGGAAGAAAATTTTTCAGTTCTAGCACAGAAGTACAACAAAACTCATTCTTTGTTTCATATAAAGATACAGTAAAATTTTCTATTTATTCTATATAGAAAATTAAACACAACTTTTTAATCCTTTTTTTATTATTCCAATTGTAATATTTAAGTGACAGGTGAATGCACCTAATGAGTGGGCGATTTTGAAAGATTGCCACTCTATTTTAGGCAATTTATTTTTTACAGTTTTTTTATTATTAAAATGTCAAAAAATTGACATTGAAAATTGAATCTTGAACATATCTTGCAAGGCCCTTTCAATTCTTGAATGTCACCCGGAATTTTGATGAGGGCCATAGTTACCTGTCAAATTTCAAGCTTGCATGGATCTAGTGAAGCACAAAGAATTGTTCATGCAAGATTGAAGATGTCCAAGAAGGCCTTGGTTTAGTGGAGAAGCTACACAGAGGATAAGGCGAAGAACAGAGAAACTGATCACAAAGTGGCCTAAAATGACAGAAGTCGTGATAGAGCAATCCAAACAATTTGGATATGCTCTTGAGAAGAAGGAAATACAGTAATTATTGTGGAAAATGCAATGACAAAGTTGTAATGTCCCCGTCCTAGTCAGTCTTCAGTTGCAGAGTGGACTTGCCTACTCACGGGTTCCCGTAGGCAGTGTCAGATGTGTGGGAGCCCACTTGGGATGTTGAGTTGTCATTTGGACAGGCAGTGTGTTCTTTTGCCAGTCTTTCAGGCCGTTTTGGACAGCTTGACAGAGACTTACTATTTTTAGTAAGTCAGTTTGGAGCAGTTTCTTGGGGAACGGAAGGTACGTTTGGAATCTACAGCGAAATGGGTATCCGTTTCTCATATTATTTCTTGGGTCGGCATTGGGGAGCTAAGAAATTTTAATGGCCGAAGTTTATTTCCTAATAAATTAAATGTAATGTTTAATTTATTAATTTTGGGCCTTATATTTGAATATGGGAGACATAAGGATGTGCTAGTCACTAAAATTAAATTTGATATAATAAAGTGACTATTAGTATGATTAAAAAGGACGCCAATTTCAAAGGGGACTTAGATGAAATCAAAACAAATTAAAAGTAATGAAATGCCCAATGTGGTCGACCCCCTTGGTGAGTAATATAAAAAGGAGATGAAGCTTCATTTTTCATATCTTTGGCTATTGTGAATTCATGAGCATTTTGGAGAGCACTTGCAGAGTTGATTTGTAGGGGTTTATTGGAGCTTGTGTGGAGACGAAAACCTCCAGCAGGGACACCATTCTCGAGATTGCAAGACATATTTAGAGTGGTTTAGTGCATTCTCACTCAGGGAGTGCCTGTGGGCTACATTGTTGCAGAATTATTCAGTCATTTTGAGGAGTTTGGAGAGGGTTTTGTGTTTAATATTGCAAACTCCAGATTTCTTATCATTTGTAGCAGAGGCCGTACATTTTGGGCCTTCATTTCAGAGTTTGTGTGCACATTCAGCTAGGGTTTGATTTTGCTGCTAATGAAGAACTCAGTTTTCTGAGTGGCTGCCATTGATGTATCAGATCATTTCCAGCTTGCAATAAAAATCAGGTACCTTAGTTTCTAAGCTTTTGCTTAAAAGGGTTTACTATTATATGCATGTAATATCTTAGTATCAATTCTCATTGTGATGGGAAATGTAATTTGAAAGTTACAGCTTTCCTTAGTTGCTGTCATTTTATTTTCTGTTCATTTCATTTTATGCAAAATACACAAAAAAATAGCCAACACCCAAAACTCAGTTGGGGGCAGAATATTACAAAAGTGTTGAAAAATACACCAACAAGTTTCAAAATAAATCCATGTTCATAAATAGGACATTGAATGACTTCAAGGCAACCAATCTTTGTTAGGGTGGTTGATGATGCCCATGGTTAGTGGAGTCAACCATTTGCAAGTGGGGTTGAAGTGATAAACCTTTTACAAGAGACAGTAGCTCTATTAAATGCAAAGTTCAAAATGATATCAATTGGTGAATTTTTTTTTAATAAAGTTACTTGAAATTATTTAAAATACTATCCTAATGTGCATCATGAATGGAATTGAGTTGGTTGAAGTACCAGATTAGTAACACCATATGGTCATAAATGTCGAGGAATGCTTGTCACAAGATGTTGTTTAGAGACATTATACACTCAGACAGCCCAATGCTCTTGCCTTTTGTCGTTTGGCACAGGTATTGGTGGGACAGTAATTCACAGTTGAAATCTCACACTACAGTGGTTTAATTTAGCTGTTACCTTGTGAGGACAAACTCTAAGCTACATTCAAGGGAATCCTAGACCATTAAACCCAATATGTCAAAAGTCTACACCAAAATTTCCAAGTCTTGCTCAACATAGAAGGTAGCATAGAGTTTAGTAAATAGAAAAGTGAACATGCGGTGTAGAAGTAGTGCGCATTTTGACACAATGAATACTTTGTGGTTGTCATTTTTGAACTACAGATCATTGAGAGAATATTTTTAAGGTGGCAAGTAATTGAATCAAGTTGGCAGATATATTGAAGTAATCCATTACTCTTCCAAGTTTCCAACATTGTTTATGGACAGATTGATCCAAATCAGAAATTGGTCCAGTTCCAAATCACTTCCCCATTCTGTTGGAAGGGGGGATCAAGAGAGGGAAGCATCGCAAACCATTCAGATTTGAAACTTTTGGTTACAAAAGGAGGAACTTTGAAAGGAAATCCCACAGTGGTGGGAAGAGGGACGACCAACATATGGGACAGCAATGTTTAGATTCCACAAGCAGCTTCATTATGTCAAGGATCAACTGAAGCAATGGAGGCTAGCTAACAAAACGGACTTCCACGCCCAAAAAGCTCCAATGGTGGCCAGATGGGATGAGGTGCAAAAACACTTCAGGGAAGGAACAATTACAGAGCACCTCAAAGAAGAGGATGATGCATTGCGTAAAGCGGTTGAGGACATTGACAACCAAAAGGAGATCTATTGGAAACAGAGAGCAAGAACCACTTGGTTATTGGAAGGTGACAAAAACACCAAATTTTTCCATCAGGCTGCTTGTGCTAGGAGACAGACGAACAAGATGAAAGTTCTTCAGGATGAGAACAGGCACTCCTTTGATACAATCCTAGGTATGCATTTCCATTCAATGGATTATTTTGCTAAATTGTTTAAGGAAGGTATGGTGCAAGACAAAGAGGCTCAAAAAGAAGTTCTTGCTGTCATACCCTCTATTATCTCTGAAGAAGAAAATCAGGCCCTGCTTAAACCCATTGATAGAGAGGAGCTGAAGAAGGTAGTCTTTGGAATGAGTACGAGAAAAACGCCAAAACCAGATGGCTTCCCAAACGAGTTTTTTCAGACCTTCTGAGGCAACTTGGAGAAGGATGTAATGGCTGTTATAGAGGAGTCCAGAGGCAGTAAAAGAATGCTTAAAGCATTAAATCATACATTCATTGCCTTCATTCCGAAAGGGGAGGAGGGGGTGCATATTTCAGATTATAGACTTATTGCCTTATGAGATGTCATATATAAAATAATCACAAAGGTAATGGCTGAGCGGCTAAAACCTCTCCTAGATAGCATTATCTCGTTGGAGCAAGGGGATTTTGTAGAGGGCAGGCAGATCTTGGATGGTGTGGTTCTAGCTCAGGAGGCAATCCACTCAATGCAAATATCTGGCAATAGAGGAATGTTCATAAAATTGGATATGTCAAAGGCTTATGATAGGGTGGAGTGGAGCTTCTTGTCAAGGATGATGGCAGCCTTCGGTTTCTCTCAGGATTGGATAGAATGGGTCATGAGTTGTGTCTCTACTCTAACATACTTAGTGTTAATCAAAGGCCTTCCCTCGCAACCGTTTGGAGCCACTCGAGGCCTCCGTCAGGGAGATCCTTGTTCCCCTTATATTTTTCCCATATTGGCTGAACGCTAGGGTAAACTCATCTTGAGGAGAAGACAACAGGGTTTGCTAACAGGTATCAAGGAGGGTGAGGAGGTTTTGCCTCACCTACAATTTGTGGATGACACAGGATTGGTGGGAGTGGCCAACCTTAGGGAAGCAAGAATGATCAGAGATAATCTTAATGTTACCTTAGGACCATAAACCAAGTCATCAATGATAAGAAATCCAAAGTGGTCTTCTTCAATCTTGATCGAAGGCTTCAAGATAGAATTTTAGAGATCTTGGCATTCATGAGGACTTCTCTCCTAGTGGCATATTTAGGGGTCCCTTTGCATTTTAAAAAACTGAAGATAGCTATCTAGAGGAATCTTTTGGATCGTATCAAAGAAAGAATTAACCATTGGTCTCACAAATAGTTAACCTTTGGGGGTAGATTAACTTTTTTGCAATCAGTCATTCAGGCCATGCCAATTTATAAATTTTATATCCTTGCTGCCCCCATATCATATGGAAAGAGTTGGACAAGATGGCTAGAAAATTTTTATGGGGAGAAGTAAAAGGAGAGAGGAGATGGGTGTAGGTTGGGAGAAAGTAAGCCAGCCTAAGGTAAAGGGAGGTTTGGGACCAAGGAGCTTAGAGTTAAATAATAAAGCTTTGGCTGGAAAGCTTTATTGGAGGTGGATCTCCATGCCAACTTCTTTATTCAGTAGAGTTTTAACTAGTAAATATTTGGGACAGGTGAACCCAAATGAGGTGAGTCGCTTCCTTTTGGATGGTAATGGGTCTCTAGTGTGGCAAGCTCTAAAGTTAAGATCTCAGTTAGTGAAAGATGGATTATTTTGGAAAGTGGGGAGAGGGGAGAAGACACAATTTTGGACAAATTCATGGGATCAATACCCACCTATCATTGCTAAATTCCTAAAACTGCAACCAGTAAAAACAACTATGGAAAGCAAGGGTTGGATCCAAATTGAAAGTTATTTCAACACTAGTCAGCTGGGGGATAATAGGTTTAAGCAGTTTAAGAAGTTGGATGAGTGGCCAATTCCAATCCTTCCGAAATTGACACCCATCATGACTAAAATCTTGGCAGAAAGATTTCTCACAGGTAGAGATGAGGAAGATGAATTAGCTTGGGGCTATGGGAGCCTTGGAGTCTAAACAGTGAAGGATGGATATGATAAAATCCTTCCGAAACCTCCTCCTCATGCATATCAAGTTGAGGATTGGAGAAAGATTTGGCAATCCAAGGGTTGGCCGAAAGTAAACTTCTTTGCCTAGCAGTTCATGCACAATGGAATTCTTACTTTTGATAATCTAAGACGTAGGGAAATCATTGGTCCATCCCAATGTGTTTTATGCTACAAAAGTGAGGAAACATCCGACCACTTGATGTTTGAGTTCCCGTTCATGCGTCGGATCTGGAAGCGATGGTTTTTAGCTTATAAAATCCGAGCCAATGGTGATTTGAACCAGATTAATATTTGGGAAAAATGGAAGAGGGACAAATTTAAATCTGAAGCTCTTCGTATCGGGTGGAAGCTTGGATTAAACTTTAATTGTTGGCAAGTGTAGTTGGAGAGAAATGGCATAATTTTTAGAGATACCTTGTCATCCTTGGATGGCGTCTGGCAAGTCATTTGGAGCAAAGTCACGGAAACTGTGGTAGTGTATGCTAAAGAATAAACTCAGGTTGATATAGGGACGATGGAGAACAAAGTCGAAGTGCAAAAGGGACAAGACAGAGCTAGTTGGAAAACACACCCAGAAGGCTGGGTTAAAATAAATATTGATGGAGCTAAAGGCAACCCGAGTAGAGCTGGAATTGGAGTGGTCTACATGAATCATGTTGGGACAGCGCTCTATTGGGAACTACAGGGCCTGGGCAGGGCCACAAACAATGAACTAGAAGCCTTAGCAATCAAATCTGCTTCTATTTGGGCGGTAAGACAAGGTTATAGGAGGATAATCATAGAATCAGATTCTCAAATCTTGGTAGGAGCTTTGGATTGCATGAGGAACTTTGCTTTGGAGACGTGGAGGTTGAGGATTCTTGTCACCCAAATTAAGGAATTGTGGAGGAAATTAGATGATGTGATTCCGATTTATGTGGGTAGAGCTCTGAATAAAGTGGTAAACTTCCTGGCTAAGACGGGTACCGAGAAGGAGGTAGGGGTTCAATGGCACAGTGACATGGCTATTGAGGATGAGAGGATGATGAGGGCATCACTTGTTAGTTCCTAGGATTAGTTTGTTATTATTTTTCCTAGGTTTCTATTTCTTAGGATTAATTAAGTTATATGCTCATGTGGGTTTCTAAAGGTAATTGGTTAGCTTCTAGACAACCTAAGATAGCCTTCGCTTAAGTTAGTAGTTAGTTGCTAAACTTAAGTTAGCCTCGGACTTACGTTATCTTAGGAATGCGCTAATCTTGGCTATCCTGAGATACACCATATTGTTTAATTAGCTATTATGCTTGTATATATTGGATGCATTTGAATAAAATCATCACTTGGAGTTTGCACCCTCATTACTTGGGTGATCAATTGACCTGCAAGAAGGACGCGTAGGCAAAGGGACCCTTTTGACAAGTTGGGTGATGCTGGTGACTATCATTAGCTCACTTGGAGGAATACCGACAACCACACTGACCGGGAAGGTTACACTCAAACGTTTCATCGATTCCATGATAGCAGATGTTGTCAGTTAACATCTCACTTTGAAAAGAGGTCCACAACGAGCATTTTATTTGATGTCGTGAACACCAGTTTGAGCTCTTGTCAACTCTCGTCCAAATTCTCGGTTTCCAACAACAGCAGGGGATATATTTGAACAACAATTTTGTTCGCCTTCCACATTTCCTGAATTCAAATAGCACCAGTTCGCCACGTCGCAGATTTAGGTGGAGACCTCCAATTTTGCACGC
Organism: Wollemia nobilis; assembly: GCA_028583015.1. NCBI lineage: Eukaryota > Viridiplantae > Streptophyta > Pinopsida > Araucariales > Araucariaceae > Wollemia > Wollemia nobilis. The sequence continues at coordinate 6,423,331 of JAQPPZ010001870.1, forward strand.
GTTTTATCTTGACCTGACACGTGTGCACCCTCAGGAGCCTTTGAACTAGTTCGAGTGCGGGATACTAGTTGCCCTGGGAAAATACGCCATGTCGCGTGGCTAGCTGGACGCCCCGGAGCAAAGTAGCCCCGGAGACATTGGCTTGGCCGGTTCGTGGTTTTTATCCCACATTGGTGGGGTAAGGGTAACTTTACCTGTTTAAATTACATTTGCTTCGACATTAAGCTTGTTTATTGGTGAGGCAGTTGGACCCCCAACACTTTCGGATTTGACCCAACAATTTGTTGTTGACCACGCCTTTTTGTGGACTCTTTTCGGTTTCAACCTGAAGATTGATCGGCTCGCGATTCTGAGTGGCTTGCGGCACGGAACTTGCATTCCCTTGGTCTAATTGGACACATCAAGGGCCGACCAAGTGGGTTGGTGCCTTTATTTTTGAAAGGTTTTACTTTCAATTTTGTTAAACAAGTTTACTTTATTAATTTGTGTTTTGAATAAACAAAAATTAAATTATAAATTAATTAATTAATTAAAATCTCTTTAATTAGTTAATTTATTTATTGTCAAAAGTGCATACCATACAAAAATCTATGCACTCCACACCTTTCCTAGATCATTGAAAAACCATTTCATTGTACTTGATTACAGAAGGCTCATTTGTAAACCTTTAGGCATCCATTGTAACCCCTTGTACAAGATTGAAAAGCTACACCTTGTACAAGATTGAAAAGCTATTGTAATTGCCTAAAAAGGCAAACTTTTGTAATTCTTTGGGACAATTTGGTAGCCACTCCTGGCTTATACCCGTTCCCAAATGGCGTCTGATCTAGCAGACCAAATGATTGCCTTAGCTCAGATAGTTGGTCTATTAGCCAATAAGGTCCAAGACATCACAGTCCAAGGTGCCCTTGATGTAAAAATATATCATAATGACCTAAGGACAAAGGCAAAATGTGAAGTCAAAACCTTTGATGGATCTCGGGATCCGGATGTCCTAGGTAGTTGGATCATGGATATGGAGACTTGGTTCTCCTATACAGAGGCGGTTGCTGAAGAGAAAGTACCCTTTACAAAGCTCAAATTGACAGGGTTAGCAAAAATTGTAATTATGGAAAGACAAGAGGGTCAAAACCCAATCACCACTTGGGATGGTTTGATCCAAGCCTTGAAGGATACTTTTTATCCTTCAGATTATGAACATGACTTAATGGTCAAATGGTATAGGTTAAGACAAACCTATAATATGCCTGTTCAAGATTATGTCTTTCAATTTAATAGATTGAGAATTTTGCTTCGTGTGAAGGATCCAACAAAAGCCCTTATCATCAAGTTCACAAGTGGGCTCCTTGAACCTTTGTATCGGGAGTTGAAATATACTTCCTTAAAAACTTTGGATGCAGATTTTAACCATGCACAGTTGGCAGAAGAGAAGCTTGCGCCTCAATCCAAAGGAGCTTCTAGACCTCCAAATCAACAGCAGACAAATAAGGCAAAGATACCTTCTTCTTCTTCTTCTTCTTCTTCTCCTTCTTATAATGGTAAAAAAAATTGTAATCATTGTAAAATAAGAGGACATAAGGAATCTGAATGTTTCAGGAAGAGGAAGAACCTCATTGTAAAATCTCAATAGGAGGAACCTCAAACTGGTCCCCTTGAGATTGTAGGTGAAGATAGAGAATATGAAGAGTTAAAGGGTAAATTGAACAATGTTACCCTGATGCATCACAAAGGTGGTCGTGACAGTTTGTTTGTCATGAAAACCCACCTCACTCACAACTTTTTTGTGAATTGTATTATTGACAACGGATCGCAAACCAATTTGATTGTGAAATCCATAGTCGATAGGCTAAATCTGCTTGTAGAACCACATCCTCGTCCATATTCACTTGGATGGAAGGATACTGGTTCTGCCTCCTACATCACAGAAACTTGCACTGTGTCCTTTGCTTTGGGCCCACACTTTGTGGATCGAGTCACCTGCGATGTGACTCCGATGGATTATTGTGGTCTCATTCTTGGCCAGCCCTATCAATACGATAAAAGGGCTCGATATGATGCATATAACCAAACATACACAATGCATCATGTGAATAAGACATTTCTTATTCATAGCCTTCCACATTCCATTCTTTTGCTTTGCTCACATCGTTCACAAAAGATTGCATTAATCATTAGTAAGCATTAGGACACACCTACTTCCACAGCACCACCTTCTCACAAGGAGGCAATGCCTCCATCATCTATACCTCCTCTTGCTGCTCCTGCTCCTACTCCTCCTGTTGTACCTTCTCCTGCTTTTGAGCGGACTTCTTTCTTGCCGCCTTCACAGGTTCCTGCTGTGCAACAGGCCATTGCTCCTCGCCGATTCTCTTCACAGATTGACGACAAAGTTGTGACCAAACATCGTATTTCAGCACCGGCATCTCATGGCATCTTCAACCTTGTTCCGACCAGCAATTACGTGGTATCTTTGCTTCTGTTTCGTCCTATTCATGGGATATGTGTTCAACGTTTGGTGACTCACCCTCCTACTTCTATTGTAAAAGCATTGGAGTCCAATGCTTCTTAAGTGGGGAGGTATGATGAGGGCATTAGGATTAGTTTGTTACTAGGTTTCTATTTCTTAGAATTAATTAAGTTATATGCTTATTGTTAATAAACACATGAGCCACTATGCTCACGTGGGTTTCTAGAGGTAATTAGTTAACTTCTAGACAACCTAAGATAGCATTAGCTTAAGTTAGTAGTTAGTTGCTAAACTTAAGTTAGCCTAGGACTTAAGTTAGCTTAAGAATGTGCTAATATTGGCTATCCTGAGATACGCCATATTGTTTGATTAGCTATTTTGCTTGTATATATTGGATGCATTTCAATAAAATCATCACTTGGAGTTTGCACCCTCATTAGAGAATTAGGCAGGTTGGTGAGCAAATCCAGTGTTTAGCTAATTTGGACAGCCATTGCAAACATATGGTTTAGAATATTTGGCTCCAATGCAGATCTCCTTTTAATGTTGTAATCAAAAGTGGTTAGTTCTTAGGATCTTGGGTTTTAGAGTTATGGAAGTTTGTTGGAAAGTTAAAAGGGGGAAACAGGCGTTCTTGCTGGCTAAGGCTGGGAGGAGTCTTGTCCCAACTTGTAAATAATCTTGTTTTAATATAATTTTTTCAAATTCTTTTTCGAAAAAAAACCATGTCACTATAGAATATTACAGGAAATGAACCCTGTAAGTTGTCTGTGCATGAATTCATCTGTCATACTTTTTATTTCCTACAAGACTTTAAGAAGTTGATTCTTATATGAATTCATGTGTTGCAAATATGAGGCTGGGTTGTTAGGACTGGAATTCAAGCTGTTATTCATTGGATATCTGTTTACATTGTCACAGTAAGAAGGGTTGCAATTTGCAGATTCTCAACATGCAAGAAAACAACATTATAGAAAAACTGAATTCACCATTTGCATGGAAATTGTACCTACAACATAATAGAATCCAAATAGATGTATAATGCTATTTGCAGGCTAACATTTCAAAGGTGAATTGAATGGGGGCATTCTGTCACGACCTTGTTTTTTCATCTTAGAATTCTGTGCTCAATTTACTATTATACATGACTAATAAAATTAAAAATGAATTTAAGAATTTGCGTTCAAGAAGATTTTTCTAGTTTGTCACAGTCTCAAACTTTATCTCTTCGTCAGAATTTTATGGTTTGTCGATGATGGGTGCTGTGGGAACGTGCCTGCTAAAGTGGATTTGATGCTTTATGATTGAAACACACAAAAATTCTATAGTTATAATGTCATAAATACTCACTCAAGCCCTTATAGTTAATCAGATTGAACCTGGTCCGGTAAATCAGCAAGAAACACTCTTTTGCTTTGTCTATACTCTTGACATCACTTTAAATATTGCTATTCTTATTGTAGAGGCCATCGTTGTTGATGCTAAACATTGAAATGAAAGCTTATTGGCACACATCAAATCTGGTTTAATATATACCCGTGCTACGTAGTACGTACATCACCCTATTGCTTATTCTTAAAGCTTCATTGCTACATTGTTAAAATCTTCTGTTTTTGTTCCCTATTTCTCCGCCTATGCAGGCAATATTAGACTACTTATGTAAACAAAAGCCACGCTCATAACACTCATTCAGTATACACTATACACATCAGAAGCAAAAGAACGAATGTAAGAGACATGCCATCTTTAGAGTCGAAGATATGGGTCACAACATTCTAGCACTAATGAGGAGTATGTGTGCAACACAAGGACTCGACCAATGTCATACAATCCTTCAATTAGAACCCATTAAATGGGCAATTATGACATGTTGCGGCCAATTCTGATTCTACTATTTGGACCATGACCTGCCTCTAAACTACAAAGGACGTGGATAATCATATAATGCTCAAATTTTGCAATTGGATGAGTAAAAACGAATGCGAAATAGAATTCATGTGCAATGCTCTTAAGATGAATTGGATGAGATCTTACCAGCTCAATTCAGCTCGCGAAGAATTGAATTGAATAGCCTGCAAGCCTGAGTATGACTCTGATCTTCTGCAGTGTAACGTAACGAGAGGAGAGCAGATGTGTATATAGCAGGGGAGGAAAGAGGGTTTGTTGTTTCAATTCCGTCTAACTTCTCCACCACCACTCCTCCCCGTGCTGAACAACAGATGGTCAACACCCAACCTATATAGTGTTAGGTAGCATTAACCATCCCATGCACCACACAGACGGAACGCTGCTAAAATCAAAATTAATAGGTGTTTGCCTAAGCTTCTTATTCTCTCATGCAACACACAGACGGAGGTTGCTAAAGTCAAAATTAATAGGTATGTGCTTAAACTTCTTATTCGCTGTATTTGCCTACTCTCTCCACTTAATTAATTTGATTTGGTGGGAGCATATAACGTGGCATTCGCTTCCCACACAAATCTCACGCCAATAGGTGTCATAAGTAAAAAACAATTAAAGCAAATGCTAAAGACGCGGAACTCTCTGGCGTCAAATATTGGGCTCTTATTTTGTTTAAAAGGTGATACCCTCTCTTATTTTATTATTTTTTTTAAATCATAGAACTTTTTATAGAAAGACAAGGTGAAATTTACTTGGGTAGAAATTTTAATTATGAAATATTTTATTAAATTTAATAAAAAAGTTATTTTTTATTTTTTAATCATAGAACTTTTTATATAGAGACAGGTATTAAGGTAAAATTTATTTGGAACAAAATTTATGTTATTAAATTTAATAAAAAAGCTAACCTAAATGAATCTCCAATGACTATGAAATATTTACATAAACAAAGTAAATATTTTGAAATTTTAAATAATGTTATAACTTTTGAATATAGAGGTTAGGGTTGTATAATTAGAGTATAGTTGAATATGAATTTATGATCTTGTACATTTCTTTAAAAATAATTTTATTTTTTATAATCGTAAAAATTAAAAAATATTTTTTTTTTTATTTTTATTTTATTTTTTAATGAAATGAAATATTTTAATTATGTCCGCAGGACCTAAAATATGGTTTATGGGATCTCCAAATATGGAAACACAATTATTTAAATTATATGACCATTCAAATCCTTGAGAAGGCTATTTCTTTTCCTGCTGATTTGGGTTAGCAATTCCCCAACTTATTTAATTTTACTGTCTTCAAATAACTTTGTCATAGACCTTTTTCCAAGCATTTATTTGTATTTGCCACGGATGTCCGAAAAATTCGGGCATTTATAGATGAAATGTTCCTCCGTATCTATTGCCCCCTGCGCTGTATAGAGTACATATCCTTTCTTCCCATTTTTCCTTGGGCGTTGTCCATCTCCCTATTTCACATCTAAGCCTATGAGAGTTAGTCCTTATCTGAGCAATGAGGATTTTTTTGTCCATCTCCCTATTTCACATCTAAGCCTATGAGAGTTAGTCCTTATCTGAGCAATGAGGATTTTTTCCTTCCACTTAATTTTAGCGTCTAGAGTATTATTTTTTCTTACTTGCATTTTCCACATTCCACTTCTAAACTTTTCATTCACATAGTTTTTTATGTCTTTATTAAAATTTGGGCATTCATTTATGTTGATTTCCTAACGTTTCATCCATGTGTTCTTTCGCCTATGTAGCTCTTCGTCCCTAACTGCCTTAAGCCATCCGTTGTTTTTCATGTTTTCTATTTTTTTCAAGTAACATAACAGCTTGGTCATAGTAATTGCCTCTAAAGGGAACATTCCAGTTTCAGCTAAAATAATTTCATAAGGGATTGTGATCTTTATTCTAATAAAGTTTGTAATTAGATGTTTTAATCCTTTCTATTTGCCTACATTTTGTATTTATCGTGTCACTGGCCCACACCTCGCAACCATACAACACAATCGGTGTGACAAGTAGACCAAATAAGACCTTGGTGGTCTTCCAGTCCCACAACTCGGTATTCCTACACCGATTTTGAAGTGCATATAGTGCTCTCCAACCACTTAGAGTTATTTTCATCCTACATGTATTCCAATTGAGCTTGTCATGAAAGTCTATGCCTAGGTATTTGTATTCTACCACTACCTCAAGAGGTTCTCCTGCAAACTAAAATTTGAGATGTTGCTTCTTCTTTTTTCTTGAAAAAATCATGATTTTTGTTTTGCTCGTGTTCACCTACATCCCAACTTCCTTACAAAAGAGTTCTAGAGCCCAAAGGTGATCTTCTAGATCTTTAGCTATTTCGGCCACAAGAATTACATCATATGCATACATGAGGAGTTTTACCACATATTTGGCTAAGTGCACACCCTCTCCCCCAAATTTGTTTATCCATTCTTCTAACTTGTCAATGTACAACCCAAATAATGTCAAAGCTAGTGGGCAACCTTGTTTGACACTTATGTCACTCTTAAAACATTTTGATAACCCTTCCTGTGTTTGGATTCTAGTATTTACATGCTCATATAATTTGTGAACCGTTGCTCTGTAATGAATTGGAACCTCTAGCTCTTCCGTTTTGCTCCATAATTTTTTTCTTAGCACTGTGTCAAATGCCTTTTTGAAGTCTACAAAACAACAAAAAGCCTCCTCTTTTTTGTCCCATATTTTTTCCACTATGTGTCTAAGCGTGATATAGTGATCAATAGTTGAGTGCTTGGGCCTAAAACCCGCTTGCCCCTTTGCTCTATTTCCCTTTTCTTTCGTTCATTTGCTAATCCTACGCTCTATCATACTCCCAAACAACTTTGCAAAGAGAGGGTTGATCATGATAGTTTTATAGCTTGAGGTATTATTTACATCTCCACTTTTAAACAAAGGAATGGTCAAGTTAGTTGTCCATTTTATAGGGAAGCCATTTTGTATGACCTCATTGAAAATCTCTTTGATCTATGGTGCAAGAATATCTACCCCCATTTTATATGCTCTGCTTAAATATTTTCTATGCCACATGCTTTACCAGTTGCTAACTTTTTTATCCGTTGAATAATGTCTTCATTTGTGAAAAGTTCTTTCTTGACAATGATAGTAGGGGATGTCTCTTGTTGGTTACTACGCTCATACAATTATTTTGAATACTCCAACCACTGACTAGTTGTTATGTTATTTTTAGTTTACATCTTTTTCACGCTTAGTTCCTTCCAAAATTTCTTTGGTTCATTCTTCCCTAAGTAAATCATTTCTTTTCTCCTTGTTCTAGTGTATTCTTCTTTTTTTGCCCTTACTAGTTTCTCATATGCTTTTTTGTTTGCTCTTTTTTTACCCGTTGGTTCCTTTAGTAATCTTTGTGCTTCCTTGCAATCTTCATCGAACCACGGGTTGGTTGGGAAGATATCTTTTCTTTCTTTCTAGGTTTAGCTCTCTTGCATTTGTTTAGAGCTTCTTGAATAACGTGCATTAACCATTCACTTTTATTGTAATCTTTGTTACTATGAGGTAGTCCCTTTCTTTCCCTTTCCTGTAACTTGTTATTCAATGTTGCCCTAAAACTCTATTGATTTTCTTCTGTTAAGAGAATGTTTCCCTTGTGAGGAAGTTTGTTCTAATTGCCTTGCATGTGTTTTCCCTTGGTTTGTCTCCTTGTATTTGAAGTTTCATAACAATTGGGTTGTGATATAACTTAAGTTCCACTAGGGAATCTTCCACTTCTAGCTCCTCTATTTTTGGTATGCAGTTTTGTGAACATATAACATAGTCTATTACACTTTGTCCCTTATATGTTTTGCATATATACTTTCTTGAATTTTTCCAACTTTTCATCCCATTGCAAATAACCAAGTTGTGTATGCTACAAAGGCCTAACAACTCTTCTCCATATTGCGTGATAGCCCCATGCTCATCTTCTAAAGTCCTGGTCCATTGCTAATTTTCCTCTTCTGGCATCCAAAGAGGATTAATCTCAATATCTTTGTTACCTACTAGAATGTTAGCTTGCTTATTAGTTGTCCTTGCATTGAAGTCTCCAATTAATATAATTTCCCCAACTTAATGTATGTCAAAATGTCTCTTTTTAGGGAGGAGTATGGGTCTTCTCTGTTAAGGTCATGTTTCTTATAGAATTTAGAATTCTTAAGAGCAAAATAACATGTTGCTCTACTAATAACTGACTTATTTTCTAGGATATTTATCCAAATGTACTATTTGTTTTAATCTTCTTTTTCAATTTTAATGACCCTATCCCACTCCTCTTTTATTAAAATCATAGTACACCCTACCCCTTGCCATTTTTTGCTGCTTTATTTCATATTGCTATTTTCTTGTATCCCACAAAGTCTGAAGTCCTACATCCATCGTGCTCATGTGTTTCCATCAGGATGATTATATCTTTGTCTCTAGCAATGGGACCTAACTCGGGTCCTCTTCTCCAAGGGTAACCTCTACAATTCCAACTTACCATCATAAGATATTCCTAGGTGGGCCATACTCCCTATTTTTTTGGGGTTTGTTTAGATGTGATGTACGTATTTCCATATCTTAAATATGCCCATATCCCTTCATTCCTTGCTGCCCTCAACTTTTCCCATTCCTTATTTCTTTCAACCTATTTTAGAAAGCTTAGGTCATCATCTAAATAGAATTGTGATCCTCTCAACATGTCTCTATTTCTTAGTAACCTTCTTTTATCCTCATAGCTCATCAATGTGATCCGAATATGCCTATCTTTACCTCCTCTAAGCTTGCCAATTCTACCTGCTTGTTTGATCTTAACTTTTCATTGTAACCGATCTAACAAAAATTCTTTGGTTAAAGGGTTTGTGTCTTCCCTATCCCCATAATATTTTAATCCTTTGATTATTATGTTTGATAATTTCTCATGTCTTTATTTCTCTTCTATTATTTGAATATTTACTTGCTTCTCTATCAACTCTTTTGATTGATTCTTTTACTACTTGAGACCATGACTTTGCCTTTGCTAATTCATTTCGTAGCTCATTTTCTCTTGTTTCTATGTTTTGGAGTATTTTTCGTACCTCTTTTATTTGTCTTGCATTCATTTTTTCCATATCTATTGTATCATTGGTTAGGGAGTGGAAAAATGAGCCTCTATGATCTTTAGCCTATTGAATAAATATATAGTCAATAGGACCTCCTCGACCCTTCAAGAATCAAACAGAACTAGTTCATCGACAAGCACGCGATCACTACCAATCGCTTTATCCCTTTATGGGCACCAAAAGGTAAAATAGTTATTTAGTCAATAAATATTTAGCCAACCAAAAGTAGTTGATTAGCCAATAAATATTTAGCCAACCAAATTATGGTTAATGAAGTATAGCATACAATTTTACTCCATTAGACTTGAACTTTGAACCTTTTATTTGCGTTTTAAAGTCTTAATGTATTAAACCCATTCAAGTTGTAATAAAAATAAAAGACTAAAAGAGAAAATAATATTAAGGTCTTTTAATTATCATTGAGAAGTGTGTAAGGGTTTTTGGTGTGGGTTGTTTTAGGGTTTTTTTTTTAGTTTTCCATGGCTTCCAACCTCGACAACCTAATAGTTTGCACTCGTGTTGCAGGGGAGATGGTTCCTGCCAATGGCACTTTGTTGAAATTTTTCACAATAAGGATTCATCCCTTGAAGTTGTTTTTCCTTCCTAGTTTATTGAATCTGCATGTAGTTGGTTGGAGTCACACACCCTATTCAAGTATTTTGTCGAGCTTGGATCTCTTCGACATGGGCCCCCCATGACATTACTATTCAACTGGTATAAAGTCTTATAAAAGGTTTTTTCTTGTTTTATTTTGCTTATAAAGTCTTATCAGAGGTTTTTTCAACTGGTATAAAGTCTTATTAGAGGTTTTGTCGAGATTGGATCTCTTCGACATGGGTCCCCCATGGCATTACTATTCATCTAGTTTAAAGTCTTATCATAGTTTTTTCTTGTTTCATTTTGCTAACCCTGTACATGTCACAACTCTTTATCAGCACGATCCCTAGCATTCATGAACCTCTTTGCTTATTCTCTCATCATAAACCCGTGATTTTACTATCTATACAGGTAAACTCCCCAAAGTTTCGATTTGGGTGGAGTTTCTCGATCTTCTCCTCCTTGTGTGGGCAAGTTTGAACTAAATCATTGGTGTGCTTGGGTGTGTGCTTCTCACTAAACCTAAAAAAATCAACTTTCATCCAACTTGACGAGTATGTGTAGAGGTAGATTTGTCAAAGGATCTACCTAATTTCATCACCATTCAAGTGGGGGAGGCCACCATTTCTCAACGGGTGGTTTACATTAATCTCTCAAACACCTGTTTCATTGTCAAGCACCCGATCATAGGGTGAAGGACTATCTACGTACCTTGCATCCCAAGCTAAAGCTAATTTTTGTACCCACCCTTGGGGTAACCACTCAACCTAAGGTGGATGGTTGGACCACTATGGGTCATTGTAAAAATCTATGTTCTTGTGTTGTTCCAACTCCATAGATGATGGTTGTGACAAGCTCACAACCTTTAGCTCCATAGCCAATGGTTTTTTCAATCCATAGTTGATGGTTGTCACAATCTCGCTACCTTCACTTCCACAGATAATTGTTTTTCTCATTCCACAATCCTCACCCATGAAGGGTACAACACCAGATATAGAGCCATCATCAATGGAATTAATGATTCCTACAAAGAAAGCAGTTTGAGGATCCCTCCTCTTTTGTGTGTTTTTGATGTTCTTGCAATCCTTCACAGGGGAAATTAGATGGGGATAATCTATCCAAAAAAGCATTTCATCCATCCAAGACTTAGTGGGTAAGTGCCAAACCCAACAGTTTCAACAACTTTGGGGCATTCTCATTGCTTGAACATAAGTAAGAAGATAGAGTCTTAGCAGAGTAGCTAGTCCTTACGTTTGATATTGGGGGTCATAATGTTGAGCAAGGTGCAGCGACAGTATTGTCATTGTTGTCAACACAGTCAGATAGATCGGTTGATGCAGTGGACAGGAGTTTAGAGGCTACTCAGAGTATGTACAGTGATATTAAATGCTTATGAGGATGTTTACCCACCTTTTTGCATATTTTCCAAGAAGACCGAAGTGGCCCATATGCTAAAGATCAAATAAAAAGCAAAACACCACAAAGAAAAAAAGTGTCGCTATATTGCGACATGTTGCATTTTCGCGGTCCAAAGCAAAGAGAAAATGCAAGGAGAAAAAAGTGTCACGATATCGTGACATGTTGCATTTTCGCGATCGAAAGAGCAAAGAGAAAAAAGTGTTGCGATATCACGACATGTTGCATTTTCACGACCGAAAGAGCAAAGAGAAAAAAGTGTCGCGATATCGCGACATGTATTTTCACGAGCCAAAGCAAAGAGAAAGAGCAAGGAGAAAAAGTGTCACGATATCGCGACATGTTGTATTTTCACGGGCCGAAGCAAAGAGAAAGAGCAAGGAGAAAAAGTGTCACGATATCACGACATGTATTTTCGTGGGCTAAAGCAAAGAGAAAGAGCAAGGAGAAAAAAGTGTCGCGATATCGCAACATGTTGTATTTTTGTGGGCCAAAGCAAAGAGAAAGAGCAAGGAGAAAAAGTGTCGTGATATCGCAACATGTATTTTCGTAGGCCAAAGCAAAGAGAAAGAGCAAGGAGAAAAAGTGTCGCGATATCGCGACATGTTGTATTTTCACGGGCCAAAGCAAAGAGAAAGAGCAAGGAGAAAAAGTATCGCGATATCGCGACATGTTGTATTTTCGTGGGCCAAAGCAAAGAGAAAGAGCAAGGATAAAAAAGTGTCGCGATATCGCGACATGTTGTATTTTCGCGGTCCAAAGCAAAGAGAAAGAGCAAGAAAGAAAAAGTGTCGCGATATTGCGACATGTCGCATTTTCACGACTCAAAAAGGGCAGGCAGGCAGAGAAACAAAAGTGTCACAATATCACGACATGTCGCATTTTTGCGACTCAAAAAGGGCATGCAGGCAGAGAAACAAAAGTGTTGCAATATCGTGACGTCGCATTTTGTGACTCAAAAAGGGCAAGCAGGCAGAGAAACAAAAGTGTCGTGATATCGCGACATGTCGCATTTTCGCGACTCAAAAAGTGGCAGGACCCATAAGGAATCTTTAATGATTTGAAATCATTTAAGATGGTCGTTACACATGGAAAGAAGCGGATGCATGCCCATGTGGAGAAAAGGAAACGAAGGGCCTCAAAATAGAAACGAAAAGCCTTTTCGAAAACCAAAACAAATGCATGCACAAGGGAAAAGAAAATGAACAGTCATGAAGGAGAAAATGAACAGTCATCGAAGGAGAAAATGAATAGTCATGAAGGAGAAAACAAACAGTCATCAAAGGAGAAAACGAACAGTCATGCAAAGAGAAAACGAACAGACGTGCAAGGAGAAAACGAACAGTCATGAAGGAGAAAACGAACAGTCATCAAAGGAGAAAATGAACAGTAATGATCGATAAAACGAACAGTCATGGTAGGAGAATATGGTGTCAATTATTTGCATGTGACATGTTTGACGAAATGCCTTCTCATTATATACAAAAGGAGTTACATAAAGGAGTTACAATTGACAAGTGGCATATGAGAATATGAAAGGAGTTACAAGTGGAGTTACAAAGAGAAAGGATGGTTATAAAAGGAGTGTTTCTTGGAGAATTTAAAGTGAGCGATATGCGAGCGAGAAGGGTGTGTGTTTTGTGAATTGTGTGCGAGAGGCGAGCGAGAAGGGGGTGTGTGTTTTGTGAATTGTGGGCGATGTTGGGTAAGCAATAGACCAGTCAGGGTCTTGTAAAAGTGAAGGTATTTTTATGTCAATCTTCTAGTTTCAAAATTCAAGTCCAAGTTGGTGCTTGGCATCAGGGGTTGGTGCTCTTTCTAGTTGGTCCTTGGTAAATCAGGGGTTGATGCTCCTTCCAGTAGGTCTTTGGTAAATTGATTGTAAAGTTGGTGCTTTGCAAAGGCTAGATTTGGATGGGAGTCCAAACAGTCATTTTTAGGAGTAGCCAAATCGGTGAACCTCGGTACATCTTGTGTTGTGTGATGCTCTCTTGTTATACTTGCTTTATTTGGTTTTAAGTTTTCATTGTTTTGGCTTTAAGAGTTGAAGATTTAAGTTATAAAGAGTTACACTGATTCACCCCCCCCTCTCAGTGTCATTGTGAGACTAACACATAAGTCTACTTGGAAAGGTTTACTTACATGGGCACTTGATAGAACCAACCACTCTTACGAGTTAGATCTCTCCAAAGTTATAATTTTATAGTTTAGGGCTTTTTTTGCTTTAGTTTATTTTTGATTTCTTAATTCTGCAGTGTAAGCGACATATCTCTTAGTGATATGTTCGTCGTTTTTTGTTTTCTCAAGCCTTTTTTGCTCTAGTTAAGTTTCTTGAATAGGCTTTGGGGTGTGCTTCCATACCACCCATTTTTTTTGAATTTGTACACTTATTATTATTTTTAAGATTAAGTCACTTTCAACAAAAAATAATAATAATATAAAATGTATGCTCATTGCAAATAATAATAACATAAAATATATACTCATTGAAAAAATAATAATATAAAATATTTAGTTTAAAAACTAAAAACTACTTTACTCTTTTAGTCAATAGATGTTCAACCAAGATCAAGTGGCATTAGCTCAACCGGTTAGATTCCTCAACATTGGAGAAGACCAAGGTTCAAATCTTACCAAGCGATACATGGATAATATCCAAGCTTTGTTGTAATACCACTATGTGGTGATGATGTAATACAGGTGGGGCATGTTTCAATCCCATATAACCAATTGAAAAAATAAATATTCAGTCAACCAAATTATGGTTAGTAAAGTATAGTGCACAACTCTATTCCCATTGAATTTGAACCTTAAACCTTTAAATTCTTAGCCCCATTCAAGTTGTAATAAAAATAAAAGACTAGAAGAGAAAATAATATAAAATATGGAGTTTAAAGTTGTAGTAAAAATAAAATTTTAATATATATGGATGAAACAAAATAAGTGGAAGAACAAATAAAATATTAATTTAGATAAATCTTCAAATAATAACAAAGGCATAAAAGTAGTTGTTAAGAAAACATTTAAAACAAGTATGTGAGAAAATAAGTTAGGAAGAAAGAGAGAACATTATCTTGTTGAATTTAAACTCTATATACGACCATCACTAAACAACCTATATAGGAGCAAACATTAATTGAAGAGCAAAAATACTCAAGACTCAATTAAGGACTGACTCACACTAACTTAGATGTGAAAGAAGCATATGGAAGAGACCAAAAGAAGAATTTGAGGAAAGGATATGTAGCTTTTATACATCATAGGCAATTAATACAACGCATTTTATTTAGGAATGCAAGACATGTAATAATATTCAATCTAGTTATGTTAATATGTTAGTGGTGGATTTCTTGCAAGAATTTTTTGTAAAGGAGAAAGCAAAGATAGAGAATTAATCAAGTAAGAGAGAATATTATCTTGTTGAAGTTAAACTCTATATATTACCATCACTAAACAACCTATATAGGAGCAAACATTAATTGAAGAGAAAAATACTCAAGACTCAATTAAGGACTGACTCACACTAACCTAGATGTGAAAGAAGCAATGGAAGAGATCAAAATAAGAATGGGAGGAAAGGATATGTGACTTTTATACATCATAGGCAATTAAGACGAATCATTTTATTTAGGAATGAAAGGCATATAATGATATTCAATCTAGTTATGTTGATATGTCAGTAGTGGATTTGTTGCAAGAATTTTTTGAAAAGGAGAAAGCAAATATAGTAAGAGAATTAATCATCATAATAAGTAACAAAATATCAACGTTGTAGAAAGAAAAATGATTGGGTCAAATTTTAGGGTTGCATTTCACGGTTCTTTATAAAATTCATGTCTCGTGGTTGATGTTGGTCTTGTGGATATTAAAAATATTTTTTCCTATTCTTTTATGTTTTTAAGAAACAAGAATATTCAAAAGATTCAAATTTGAAAATAAATCCAACAATCTTACAAGATCAAATATGATTTCAAACATATTTTTTTTTGTATCTCAATTTAATGCTTTGCTAGGTTTCTGGTGTGAGTTGCTTTTACTTCAAGTTAGGGTTTCCATGGTCCCTAACCTCGATGACCTAGTGATTTGCATTGGTGCTACAGGGGAGACAACTCATGTCAATGGCACCCATAGGGTGTCCTTGAAAATGACTTATGATGGAGTTTCTCAAGGTAAGGGTTCATCCCCTAATGTTGCTTTCCCTTCACAGTTTGTTGATATTGCATGTAGTTATCTAGAGTTGCATATCCTAATAGGGTATTTTGTTGAGAGTATTGCTAATGAGGATCTCAAGAGCTTGAATCACTTTGGCTTGGGCCACTGATGGTGTCAAGGTTGAACTACTACGAAACCTTACCAAGGGTTTCTTCCTTTTCTATTTCTCTAACCCTGCTCATGTTAAAGTTATTTATCAACATGGTATATGGCACTTACGGAGCTCTTTGTTAGTTTTATTATCATGAATCCATGATTTTACTGTGTTTGACGATAGACTGCACAAAGTCATAGTATGGGTTGAGTTCCTTGGTCTTCTCCTTCCTTTGTGGGCTAGTTTGGAACAAATCACAGGTATTATTGGGCATGTTATTCTGATTGAACTTGAAAAAATTTAAATGCCCGTCCAACCCAATAAGTATGTATTAAGGTAGATCTATACAAGGACCTCAAGGAGTCCATCAACATTCAAGTGGGCGAGGTCACCATTTTTCAAATGTGTGTTTACATTAACCTCCTAAACACCTATTTTTTATGTCAAGCATCTGATCATAAGATAAAATATTGTCCACTTACACCGCATAACAAGCCAAAACCAACATTCATACCCATCCTTAGAGAAACCCCTCAACTCAAGGAGGGTTGGACCATTGTGGGACATCGTAAAAATCAATGCTCTAGTGCTATTAAAACTTCAAACCCTAAGCCACCCATGGAGGCTATGGTCATCATAAATTCATAGTCTTAAAAGATGATGCCAAATCCATTATTAGAGAAGTCAATTGGTAGCCTTCCAACAGTAGAGGTGGTAAGAAATAAGGCACTTCCACCTTGTTAGAACCATAAATCGAGTTCAAGTCATGGTCCCCAAAAAGGACGTGAAACTAGTCTCTTCCTCCACTCTTCTTGCACTAGCCCCTAGAGAGATATGGAGGTGGAAGATTTTGTATTGAAGAAGAGGCCACACATTACCAACATTCAGTTGGGGAGCTATAGAGTTGACCAAAGGGGCTTCAAAAAGTTCAAAGCTTTGGAGGTCCTTGACTAGGAGAGTGTCATATGGCACAATTTCAGCATTGTATATCCCTCATACAACAATATCAACACTTCTCTGCACTAGATCTCATACATTTGTAAGATCTACAAAACATTTCTTAGTTCTTTGTAGTATTTCAAGTTAACAATTTAGAGCTTCAAGTTGTTTGCTTTGTTCTATTTTTAGTGTAACAGTTTAATAGTGTAACCCCCAAATACCTTTCTAATTTTACAATTCTAGGTGAAATATCAAGTTGACATTTCAGGGTGTGCTTCCATAACACCCACCTTTTTTGTGATCAGTGTAACTATTATTCTTTAGTAATACAAAGCACTTTTCAACAAAAAAAAAACATTGAAATTTATCCATTATATTTTTAAGTGTTAATATTTTGTTATCCATTTTAATAGTAGTTTTTTAAAATATATATTCTATTTTTCACAAATTTTTTGAAGTGATTCCGTGGATAAAATATCAACATAAGTAACCTTTATATTATTTTATGCTTTGAATTGTAATTGAAATGTTTTTGTCTCAAATTCCCCTAATTTAGAAAATGTATGTGTGCTTTCCTCATGTTCCTCTTTTAGCCTCTCTCGTCTCTTTGATTTATATATAAGTTTATGTGAATTAGTTGTCAATGGCAACCATTAGCATCTTTGCTGTCCAATTGATGTTTACTCTTATGTATGCCTTTTAATGAGGTTCACATGAAGGGTTGAATTAAATAAGGTAATGTTCATTCTTTTTTAACTCTTTTGTTAAGATTGTTGCTCTAAAATTTTCACTAACATATGTTTTTATATATTGGTTATGGTTTGGATATTTATTCAAATTAATATTTCACCTATTCATATTGTTATTGTTTTGTTTCACCCATTATTTTTAACATCTTCTCCTCTAATAATCTTAGACCCTCTATTTGTATCGATCTTATCAAAAAATTCAAATAACCTATAGGGAAAACCACAATGGTTGCCTCTATAGGGAAAGTACATGTTTATGCTAAAAGGATCTCACACGAAACCAAGGTTTTTATTCTAAATTTATTTGTAATTAATTACTTCTAAATTCACTATATCTATCTCCATTTGAACTCTAATGTGTTCTAGCCCATACTTCACACCCCTAAAGTACCACAAACACCACTAGTAGACCAAGTAAGACAAGAAATGTTCTTCTACTCCTATAATCATGCCTCTCTATTGTTTTGTAATGCATAAAGTGGTCTTTGTCCTCTTAAAATTCTCTTCATTGTATATTTTTCCCAATTAAGCTTGTTATGGAAGTTTATCCAAAGGTATTTGTGCTATATTACTTCTTCTAAGAGGCCCTTAAAATAATTGATTTTTTTCATTATAGAAGATTGAGATCTTGATTTTGTTGTTTTTACTTGCATGCCTACTTCCTTAAAAGAGTGCTTTAAGGCACTTAAAGGCTCTCTAAATCCTTAGGTTGTCCTTAAAATCAAAATGAGATCATTTGCATGGAAAAGGAGCCTCACCACATATTTGTCAAATTGAACACCATATCCTCCTATCAATGTTAACCATTCTTCTAATTTGTGGATATATAAACCAAATAAGGTAAGGGATAATAGACACCCCTTGTTTAACTTCAATATTATTTTTGAAGCATTTTGAGATACTTGGAATTATCTTTTGATTTTGGCCAAAACCTCCTTGTAAAGTCTATCAACAATTGTTCTATAGTTTTCTAGTATACATAGTTCCTCCATTCTACTCCATAATTTACTTTGATGCACTCTATTAAAGGACCTCTTACAGTCCATAAAATAACAATAAGCTTCCCCTTTTTCATTCCATATTTTTTTAATGATGTCTAAAAGTGACACCATGATTAAATAATGATTTATTTTTTGAGCCTTAATCTTGATTGTCTTTTGCCTTATTTTATTTTTCTTCTCAGAATTGTTGATTCTATTCTTAATCATACTTTCAATAAACTTTATAAAGAGCAGATTGACTGTATTAGTTTGATAGTTTAAAGGATTCTCTACATCATTACTCTTTAGAATATGTATAGTTAAATTTGTCAAATTCTTTTGAAAGCCATATTCGATGATGTTGACTTTTATTTCAACAGACAATGCTTGTTACTTTATTCTTCATTTTAATAATTATGCTTGAAGTCCATCCACATTGCAAGATTTACATATTATCAACTTCTTCAAATATTCCTTAACCTCAAGGTGAACAATTTTGTTATCATGTTGATTATGAGAAAACATGTTTCTTTTGTTCACACTCATATAATTGTTTTGTGTATTCCAACCATTGGGTTGTAAAATTATTTTTTGTTTGTTTTTTACTTTGTTGAAGCTCCTTTGAAAATTATTTTGAATTATGTTTCCCACAATAAATCAATTATTCCCTTCTTGTACCCATATACTCTACTTTTTGGCTTTCATAATATATATATATACCTCATCTTTACTCAATTATTTTAAAGCTCTCTTTATTGCTTTGAATTTTATCAAACTATGCATTTATTATAAGGCTTCCTTTTCCTTCTTCCTAGACTTAGATATTTTACATCTTGTTAATTCCTTTTAATTTATACTTGTAAGTGTATAGCCCTTGATTTCTTTATCTCTTTTTTCCTTTTCTTCCTCTTGAACTATCTCCTTTGTTACTTGAAAACTAAATGTTTCTTTCAAGTCATTGAGACATTTCCCTTCATTGAGGATTGTTGATTGGTTTAAAATTTATCAATTTGGCGATCTCTTCCTTGTAATGATAATTTTATGTACCTTGAACTATGATCTCGTTTTAGTTCTATTATATAATTCTTAATATCTACCTCTATTATCTTCTCTATCATAGTTTATGAGCAAATGACATGGTCAACAACACTTGCCCCCATTGTAAGTTTTACATGTATCCTTTTTATATGTCTTCTATATACTCATTGTTTTAAATAATCAATCCATATATGTTACATAATACCTATAATTCTTTACCAAAATGAGTAATTATCCCTTTATCCTCTAGATATATTTCCCACTGTTGTTTTTCTCTTCTTCTTGACATAGTGGGTTGTTATCCAAATTCTCACTATTGCTTAATGTGTTGCTTTGTTTGTTTGTTATCCTTACATGAAATCTCTTATTAAAAGTATTTATCTAATATTCTAGAGTAAGCTAAAATTTCTTATTTAATTTTGCATATGGATCCTCATAGTGCATCCCATATTTTTGGTAGATTTTTTATATCTATGGAGTAAAATAGTAGACTATAATTCCAATAAATATTTCCCTTTATACCATTTTAATCCAAATATATAGGTTATTTTGATCTTCTTTCTTTAACTGAATAATTTTACCCCTAGTTTCCTTTATAAATACCATTATTCCTCCATGTCCCATGTCATTTCCTTTTAATTCATTTCATATTGTGACCTGCTAATATTGTTCGAAGGTAAACCCCCAAGGGCTAGGTGGATTGGTAAGTTCTTGTCTAGCCAGGAATTTACCAAGAAAACACCCAAATTCAAACCTTGGGGGTAGCCTGTTTTGCAAAGGTAGTAATCTGATCTGAATCCTCTAAGTGTGCGCTAGACCTACGATGACGGTACAAATTCCAAGCAATCGATGGTCCCCTTCATGTCAGGTCAATAATAATGAAGCAAAATAGATTTGGTGGAAGTAGCCCTTGTGGTGCACTTATCGATTACTAAAAATAGTGTGGTTGTGACCAACTCTCCTATGTAACCGAAAAAAATATTGTTCAAAGGTTGGGGTTTTACACCCATCATGCTCATTTGTTTTTGTAAGAATAATTATAATTCTTCTTTCTATCATGGAACCTAACCTAAGGCCTCTCCTTCAAGTATAGCCTTTACAATTATAGCATATCACTTTTAATTGTTGCTTAGGGACCAAATTCCTACATGTTATAAATAGAGAAGCAATCATTTTCCTTTTTACACACCCAATTAATTGCATTCATATCCTTGCATTTCTTGCATTCCCTTTCTCTCTTATTGTATTGTTATGTTTGAAACCTTTGACTAGTGATGTAGGTCTTTCAATTTTTTAATTAGGCCCATCTACCTTCATTTTTTGTCACCCTCACTTTTTGTAATCCTTCCTTATTTCCTTTTCTTGTATTTGGGTTAAATATTCATCTATAAAAAACTGTGAGACTTTTAGTAGACTCATAATTATCAATTTTGGGTCTTATCATCTACTTTGTGATAGACTACTATGTCTTCCTTCTTCTCTTATTTTTCTAAGACTCCTTCCATGGTAAATTTGTCCTTTTTGTTTTGGCTTATCTTTGAGTAAGTCTATTGCAAGGTTGGTTGTGCCTTCATCTTCTCCATAAATTCAAAAGTGTCTATCTAACATGTTAGAGTAAGCTAAAATATATTCTTTAACATTGAAATAATGCATGCCATATTTTTCATAGGTTTTTTTATATTTATGGAGCAAAATAACATACTATAATTCTAATAGATCTTTCCCTTTCCATCATTTTAACCCAATTATATTGATTATTTGGATCTTCTTTCTCTAATTGAATATCAATACCATTATTCATCCATTTTCTAGGTTATTTTTGGTTGTTCCATTCCATATTATGACTACTTAATACCGTTCAAAGGTTGAGTTCTTGTACCACCATGATTATTTGATTTTATTAGAATAAGTATGCCTCTTCCTTCTATAATGGAACCTAAACTATCTTCTCTCCTCCAAGAATAACCTCTACAATTCCAGTATATTACTCTTAATTGTTGCTTGAGGTTCAAATCCCTACTTTTTATGAATAAATATGGAAGTCTTTCCCTTTTCATCCATGCCCAATTGATGTTGGGATATTTTCAAAATTGCCTCCTTAGTCCTAAGTATTAAGTCCTAGTATTTAGTTTTAGTTTAATGTTTTGATTTACATATTTCTAGTTAATTTGATTAGCATACGTTGAGGTTTTGGCTTGGTTGGTCAATGTTTGACCATAGTCCAAGATTAGAATGTTGTTAGGATAAGAGCTATATTTAAGTTAGTTTGTTGTAATAAGTTTGAGAGGATTTCTCTCAACCATCGTGTCTATTTTTAGTTTTTTCAAGAACTATAAAACTATGTAATGCATTGTTGATCAATAGAACAATTTCACCATTGTTTCTCATTTGGTATTAGAGTAGGTTTTCTCAGACGGATCAAAACCTGTGGAAAGTGGCGTGAAGAGATCTGAATCATGCACTTTGTCAGAAAAACTCAAGTGGCCAACACTCAGTAGATTTGCAAGGAAGAGCTCAAGTAAATCATTAATATCTTATGAATATTGAGGTATTTGATTATGAAATTTTGAGTGTTGTTAGATAATTGTATCAAGAGGACGTTGTCAAAATTTTAGATGATTTGGAGTTAATTTGCTGATTTTATTAGCATTTTGTGTTTTTCAATAAAATGGTTGTATAAGGTGGAAAACAGGGTATTTGCATCTCAAATTTTGGAAGAAATATTATTTAGATAAAATCATAATTCAAACAAAATTTTAGGTCATTTGGATCTGTATTTATTGTTTTGTATGTATATTGATTTTTTCTTCAAAAATCCTAGATCCAAAATTGTGATAAAAAGGGAAAAAGTAAATGATCACATATTTTTCACCTTTGCAAATTTTTTCTTCTAAAATTTAGAGGGTTTTTCAGAGTTGATGTTGTTTTGGAAGACTGCAGTAAGGGCTATTAAATTGTTGTAGGAAAAAATAGGACAGTGTGGTTTCATAAAGCAACATAAAAAAAATCTAAAAAAAAAACAGAGAGAGAATGGCCACAATGTATGAAGACTTGGAGGTGCCAAGTTTCGATGGTAAAGATTATGCTATTTGGAGCATAAAAATGAAGACCTTCTTGATGGCTAAAGATCTTTGGAGCATTGTCGACGAAGGATATGAAGAACCCACTTGGAGCAAGCTACAAGGCGAGGAGAGAAAAGAGAAGGAGCAACAATATGCAAATTGCTTAGCCCTTATGGATTTGAGGAGAGGAATGGAAAAGAGTGTTTTCCCTCTCATAGCTAATTGTAGAACAACTACAATGGCATGGCAAGTGTTGAAGGATTCTTATGGATTTTATGAGGACACCCATAAAGCCATGTGTGACAATCATGAAGATTGTTTAAGCAAGGAGGAGCCTTGCTTCCTTGAAGAAGTTTTCGAATTAGATCCTTTTGAAGGAGCCTTTGAAGAGTCTTGTGAAGACTCATATGAAGGTATGTCTTTTGCAAAATACA
Organism: Wollemia nobilis; assembly: GCA_028583015.1. Lineage (NCBI taxonomy): Eukaryota > Viridiplantae > Streptophyta > Pinopsida > Araucariales > Araucariaceae > Wollemia > Wollemia nobilis. The sequence goes on from JAQPPZ010001870.1 coordinate 6,446,331, forward strand.
TACATTCTTATAATGGAGAATTATTTCTTAAAGAGGAAGATATACTTGAAGAAGAGCCTTGTGTGAAAGAGAGTAAAGAATCCCTTAATGGAGAAGAGGATAACAAAGAGGAAGAGACTTGTACAACTTTCCTTGGAGAGAGTCATTGTGAGACACAGATCATTGAAGACATGTCTTGTATAGGCATGGAAAATTGTAATAAACAATTATTTCTTTTAGGAGGAGAAAAATTTGAAAAGAAAAATTGTACTAAAGAATTTTTTGCAGGAATGGTATGCTTTGAAAGCATTCACATTGATAGAAAAGAGGAAGAAGAATTTGAAGATAAAGGAAGAGAAACACTCACATTGGAGTGTTCCTTGCTTGAATATCACCAAGGTGAGATGTATGATGAAGAATGTCTCATGAAGGAGATATATGAAGAAGAGTGTCTTATGGAGAAGACACCAAATCAGCTATTTGTTGAAGAATGCTTCATGGAGAATGCATCTACAATTCTCATGGAGGAGAATAAAGAATATGATGATGGAAAAGAAATGTTCATGGAAGACTATTGGCTTAATTTTGTTGAAGACCATTCACGTAGAATAGATGTGTGCTCTCTTGAAAGAGCAAATAAAGTAATGTGGGATGATGATCCACAAGAAAAGTTTGATGAAGAGGAAATGGAAGCTATAAGCTTCTTGTTAGAAGATCACTCATCAAGGGTGAAGGATGTGTTGGGTGAAGAAAAGACACCACAAGACTCCCTAATTTGGGAGATGGAAAGTGAGAAAGAAAACGGGATAGAAACAAAAAATGAAAATGAGATTACTGATTTTTTTTTTTTAAAGTTAATAATCCCATGTGACTATTTTCAATAGTATAACTGGCAAGCTAAAAAAATTGTGATCAAAGTTAGAATACCAACCTAAATACATTGATAAATAGACTTTAACTAAAAGCTTGAAGTTGATATGTCTATGGCAAAGAGCAGAATATCATACTATTTATACTACCTAAATGACTCATCCTACAAAATTCTACTAGGCTTTGGTAATCCCAACAAACATGCCAAGTTCACTGAAGAATCCTAATTCTACTGAGGTTCAGCACCCCAACTAGATTGGACACCAGTGTATGAATGATTGCTTGAATGATTAAGGCAACAATGTATGATTGCTTGAATGAATGGTGTTTCAACACACAAACATGGATTGAACAAATGAGGAGAACTCTTAGTGAAGAGTTGATGGTTGATATTGAAGAAAAATACCCTAAAGGAGAACTGCTACAAAATAGCTTTATGGGAAGCACCGAATTTACTCATACTAAAGGTAATGTTTTCATGATTAATGAATTGTTTTTTGTGAGCAGGAATGAAAAGAAAGGCGATTGTCTCATTGAGATAACTTTGATGAAGAGTATTCTTGGAGAGAATACAATGATGGAGAACTTGGGTCACATGGATCAAAATGATGTGTTCAAAATTCCTTGGGAGAAGGATTCTTGTAAAGTCATTGTTGTGAGAGAATATTTGTGTGAGGCGCAACTTTATGTTGCATATGTAGTTGGTCATTATATGGTCATATTTATTGTGATATTTTATGTGGAAATATGTGAAAGAGTTGTATGGTATAATCATCTATGTGAGATGATTAATTGTAAATACTCATGTGGAGTATTGTTTAGTGTTGAAGATGTAAAAGAAGATTAAAACGTGAGAGCATGGTTTAAAGAACATAATGATAAATATGTAAGAGAGTGGTTGCAGAAAACCACAAGAGGAGATAATTTTGTTGAAGGGGGAGCTAATCAACAAAAGAAGGCACTCAAGCATTTGCAGGAAATTCCACATGAAGAGTGGAAGGAGTGCCACCATAAGTATTTTGCAAATTTTGATTTCTTGATTCAAGATTGGAGGAAACGTAAGAGAAAATTTTTCTTCCAACTCTGTGATGCTTAAATAACTCTTGCATGAGTGTATTTAGCATCAAGGGGGAGAATGTTGGAATATTTTCAACATTGCCTCCTTAGTCCTAAGTATTAAGTCCTAGTATTTAGTTTTAGTTTAATGTTTTGATTTACATATTTCTAGTTAATTTGATTAGCATATGTTGAGGTTTTGGCTTGGTTGGTCAATGTTTGACCATAGTCCAAGATTAGAATATTGTTAGGATAAGAGCTATCTTTAAGTTAGTTTGTTGTAATAAGTTTGAGAGGATTTCTCTCAACCACCGTGTCTATTTTTAGTTCTTTCAAGAACTATAAAACTATGTAATGCATTGTTGATCAATAGAACAATTTCACCATTGTTTCTCAATTGATTTCATTCTATGTTGTTATTTTTTTCCTTTTCCTTTTATATTCTTATTATATTATTGTGTTTTAAAAAAATTGACTAGTGATCTAGGCCTTTCAATCTTTTAACTAGGCCTGTCTACCTTTATTTCTTGTTGCCATCACTTTTTGTAATATATTTTCCTTTCCTCTTCTTGTATTTGGGTTAAATATTCATCTATATAAATTTGTGAACCTTTCAATAGACTCCCATTTCTTAAAATTTGGGTATTATCGTCCACTGTCACTATGATAGACTCTTATGTCTTCCTTATCCTAATTTTCTAAGACTTGGTACTTTGTAAATTTATCATTTCTATTCCAATTTGTATATGAGTACGTCTCGTGCATGGTTGGATGTGCCTTCATATTCTTCATAAATCTATTACCCCTTCGATAATTATATTTGATAATCTATGATATATTTTTATATATTTTCTTATTTGCCTCCTAATATGCTTTTCAATCATCTCTTCCTTCTCATTTTTTGATTGTCTTACTATTTGTGCCCAAGTCTTGACCTCTTATATATGCTTCCTTATATTTTTGTATTTTTCTATCACATCTATTTTTTTATGATTCCTTTATTTGCATTATATTTGTTCCATTCTCATGCATTTTATACTTAAGCTTATATCTACTAATACTTATTTGGATTGAATATTTTATTTTACGGATTTTCATTCTTATCTCTTTCTCTATATGATATCTTCATAGTCCCTACCTAGAAAAGTATGATAGTTTTTGTATCGTGCACATCTTAAAAATGCCATAATCAATCCAACCAATCAAATTGATAATTTGACAATATTCCATTAATTTTTTGGTTTTAAATTATATTTATCTATTTTTAATTATTAAATAAACCTTCATTTGGAAAGTGTGGTTAGAGATAAATGACAAAAATTTTAGAGAAACTTTTTCATCCTTATATGGCATTTGACAAGCCATTTGGAGCAAAGTCACAAAAACGATGGCAGTGTATACTAAAGATGAAACTTAGGCTGATATAGGGGTGATGGAGAAGGAATTTGAAGTGCAAGATGGGTAGGACATAGCTAGTTGGAAACCACCCATAGAAGGTTGGATTAAAATTAATACTGATGGAGCTGCAAAAGGCAATCTAGGTAATGCTAGAATTGGAGTGGTCTTTAGGAATCATGTTGGGATAGTGCTCTATTGGGAACTGCAAGGCCTGGGAAGGACCATGAACAATGAAGTAGAAGCCTTAGCTATCAAATTTACTTCTATATGGGTGGTAATACAAAGTTACAAGAGGATAATCCTAGAATCATATTCTCAAATATTGGTGGAAGCTCTAGATTGTATGAGAAACTTTGCTTTCAAGACATGGAGGTTGAGGATTATTGTCACCCAAATTAAGGAATTGTGGAGGAAATTAGATTATGTGATTCCAGTTTATGTGAGTAGAGATCTAAATAAAGTGGTAGAATTCCTGGCTAAGATGGGTACTAAGAAGGAGGTAGGGATATTAGTGGCATAGTGACATGGCTATTGAGGATGAGAGGATTAGGCAGGTTGGTGAACAAATCCAATGTTTAGCTAATTTGGACAACCATTGTATAAATATAGTTTAGGATATTTAGCTCAAATGCAGATCTTCTTTTACTATTGTAAACAGGTGTTCTTATCGGCTAAGGCTAGGAGGATTCTCATCCCAACTTGTAAGTGATATTTGTTTTAATATAAAATTTTTAAATTCTTTTTCAAAATTATTAAATAAAAAACCATCAACAAGGATAAGATGTAAATTTTTTTCCAAGGTCATTAATTGTTAATTAACATACAATCATCAAGGATAAAATGTTGGAGACTCTATTTCTAAGGTTAAAGTTAGAAGTTGAGGTCCACAACTAGAGCCAAGAGCTAGAGCCAAAGTCAAGAGCAAGCGATAGATCTAAAGCTAATACTGTGATATAATAAGATGGGGTATGTTAGGAATTATTACGTCATAGTCCATGTGATATTAGAGTGGTATAGCCACCCATCAAAAGGACAATGCATGTAGTAAAGGTTAATAATTGTTGTAATATTAGTTAGAGGATTATTATGCCAAAATTACGCATCCAATTAAATATCCATTATTTATTAATGCAAAACATAATCATCTAAGCATTAGTAGTGTTAGTATCACAGTAGATATTTTGTTTAAAATGTAAAATAATTAACCCCACCTATTTGATAATAACATTGAGCCCTAAAAAACTGTAATAGAACAAGTTTAACTTAACCTTATGAGATGTTTATATTAGATATGTTTCTCTTCTTTATAAATCAAACACAATCTAACTTAATCACTTTCCCCTCAATATTATCCATTTTTTTATCCTAAGAAGTAAAGAACATTTGATTCTACTCATCTGGAGTAGTTGAATTCATGTCTTTCAATCATGTTCAAGATATTAAAAGCCTAAATATTATGTATTTTAGCTTATTACATACAACCTAGTTAGTAATGCTATATATAGTAGTGCTAATAGTAGAGGTATACAAATTTTTATAGCTTTTTTATTATAAGAATACTTATATCCATAAAACTAGAAAATTTAGATCTAACATTCAACTTTTCCATTATAGGACACACTCAATCATTTTTTAATAAGGGGTTTTGAGTGTGTTAGGCCTCTAAACACCTAACGTATTTCAAGTTTATTGTGTGCAAGTACATGTCATAGATCAATAAATAGTAGGAGCAAGAAGCTACAACAACCATGTAGTTACCCATCCTTGCAAGCCTAGAGCATATAACCAATATTCTCCTAGGATATATTTCATTTTAAGAAAAGTTATTCTTCTATATATGTTTTCACTATGCAACACATTTGACAAAATATTAAAAGTTGCCATTTATAAATAGTTAAATAAAGTCATAAATATATTGTTACATCACATGAAATTAAAATATCATATAGACTAGATCTATGTGTTTATATTTTCCTTTCCCTTTTCATTAAAACACAGAAGTAAAAATAACCTTTCTATTAGCATTTGAAAATTAAGTTACTTGTAGTCTTAGACCTTATATTTGTACATTTTAATACAAAAATTTTGGATTTTTTCTTTCAATTTTTACTAAAAAATATAAGGGTAGAAAAGCATAGTGAGGACCTACATTAGTATCTAAGATGAACGTACCTATCCAACATAGATTCTCTATGAATTAAAAATTACAAATCCTAAGATTGTGCATGTCATTTTCAAAAAGAATGATTGTCCCAATGGACCTATAAAGTAATTTATGAAAAGTTTATACGTAAAAAGTCACCACCATAGCTTCAATAGGACGTAGACCTATAAATGACAAAAGAAACAATGCTACTGGTTAGTGAAAAGAGGAGAAAAGCATTGGGAAAATAAATAATGAGCTATTTCAAAAGTTTAAAGTTAAATGTGGTAAAGAAGAGAAGGATGAAGCCCATGTCTAAAGGTAGCATGTGAGTACTTCTAGGATTAATATTGATAATCCTTAGTTTGACTTAACAATTTCATCCATATATGACCAATCCTATGTTAGAAATAATCTAGCATACTTCTAGCATAATAGATAATACATAGGCATCATAACTTGCCCATAGGCATCCTAGATGTCCCATAGTAGCCATAGAGGCTACCCTTGAATGTATTTACAATTTTTTGTCTCCTCTATGTTATAACACTTGTGTGCTTGCTTATTTTCCTTGAGTCAATCCATTTTCATTTCACTTCATGGAGAAATGCAAATTTTATGGGGTAAGCCATATACTAGGAAAAAGTCCAAGATCAATTTCAATGCAAATAGATCATCAAAGGTAAGTTGAGATAAGTCCCCTTCCTTTCCTTTTTGGTTAATTGTGCAAAGGACTAGCTTGATTGGATAATATAATTTCTTAATATTAATAATCCGTATATAACCTTAATAAATTCATCCATATATGACCAATCCTATGCTATAAATAATCTAGCATGCTTTTAAATATTGTAGATAACACATAGGTACCATAACATGTCCATAGGAGCCATTCAAGTATTACATGATTTGACATATGACCTTACTATATCATTCCAAATGTGATTATGTCATTCCAAATTACATAAATGTATACCTAAAAAATTTTCATGATTGTGGAAAACTTACAATTCTTCATGTAGATATTCTTTCATACCTTTAGTTGTACTCAGTTTAGCTGACTTTAACCTTGTTTTTACCATGTTTATCGTAAATTTTATCAAATCGACTTATCACTTGGTTGTATTTATAAATTAATGATTCCAATAAAGTCCTTGGTGTACTACTAGAAAAATTACAAGTCATATAAAATAATTTCATTAGTATTGAGGAAGTGATGAAAAATTAAAGTTGGTATTCAATTTTACCAAATTTTATGAAATTGGCTAGAAGGTTCCTAAATTGACTGGACCACTTTTCTATAGCATCGATCCTATAATTAAATAGCACTCTTAATTGTAAATTAAGTGGATATCAAAATTGGTTATAGTGTTTGATGAAATATGACCTCCAAAAGTATATTTGATCATTAATTTTAGCAAATTTATAATGGTCAATGTGAGCACCTTATGTTAACTAGTAAACTAGTTGAGAAAAAATGATAAACTTAATCCCCATAAATATGGTGTCAATCATGTCATTTTGGATTCAATTCCTAAATAATATTAAATATGAAGCAACTAGAGCATTCATAAAATTTGAATTTCTCTTCTTCGTCAAGTTCTTCATTCATCTATCTCTTTTTCTTCCTAGTTAAATATCATGTGTTATCCATTTTAATCCTATATAAATCCATTATTTTAATTAGTTATATGGGATTTATACAACACCATCTATATTGCATCATGACTATAAACTCTGTATTTTATGTTCCAACTAGTCACTTAAAGTGTCACTAATAACTCCTTTAAGCAAACCAAGTTGATTCGATTATCATGAGCAATTTTGAGGAAAAAAGTGATATCATATTTGGAGCTTATTAACTCTTAGTAAACATTCACAAAACGTCATAAAAATTGACCATTAGAATGGGATCAAAAATATCTTTCCAAGAGTATAAACATACCTAATATCCCAAAACACCTCAAAAGTAGAAGCACCAACATTGCTTTTACTTCCTTGTGGTGCTTTTGCTAGTAAAAATTTGACTTTTTTTGCCTAAAATTAACCCTCAATGGTCAAATAAGCAATAGCACCATGAGGTAAAATGTGTTTTTGGCACTTTTGCTCCACCGTCGCTAAATATAAGGTTTTAATAGTTTGACTACCTTTCACCACCTATTCCACCACAATTTTTTTCTAATGAATCCAAGTTTTAGTTATTGTCACATGATTGATTAGAAAGTTGTCAATCATACATTTCTTAGTGGTAGTTGCATGATATATAACTTCATTTCGATCCTAGTTAACTCCATGCAACTCCAAATTAGGACTAATAAATCCCATGCAAATGCATATAATATACCTTCCTCCCTTAGCTAGAAAATCTTTTACGGATTCCGTAAGGATAGGCCTTTAGAGAGCAATATTCTACACACCATCATGCTACCACCTCTTGGATAGTCCTTTAGAAAGCAATATTATACACACCATCATGCTACCACCTCTTGGATAGGCCTTTGGAAAGCAATATTATACACACCATCATGCTACCAAAATATCCATAGCACATATATCTTAAAATTCTAGTTGCATGATATTAGGGCTTGAAAGCATCCATGAAATCTTCTCTTGAAGGTGACATATCCAATAATCAAGGGCTTAACAAGCATTGATTAAGACATTACAAGAATATCTTGGAAATCTCCCACAAGTATTAACTCAAGCACCTAATCAACATTAAATTAAACTAACAAGCATTCATTATCTATCTTCATCAGTAAAAGGGGTAACCTATAGTTTTGGGCTATATCTACTTTACTCTTTTTAAATCCATTTAACATTTTATCTTTTAATCTATCTTATTTACATTTTAATATTCGACATATTTGTACTACTTAGTATTGATTATCCCCTTTTGATTTACATTCTTTTTAATATTTTTAATCTTAAGAATATACATATTGATCATATAGTAAGGAAACCTATTGATCCTTGTCAAAATTATACAAACCCCTCTATGCTAATTCCCCATATTCTCTTTCTCTATTTGTAAGTTTTTGTTTTCTATACATACATTCAAAAGCACCATACAGAAGCAAAATTGTGGTGTTTTTGCAGGGCAATTTTTCCTAGTGCTTCTATGTACGACTTCTACTTTGGCTTAGAATTAGAATTTTTTTTTGGGTTTCACCTATTTAGGTCTTAGGTTTTCAAATTTATGTTTGGATTGCCTTATGAATGTTTATTTAGTTTTACAAAGAATTTTTACAAAAGGGATAGATATACATTTTTTTTTTAATACAAAATCATATAGGTGACTAATCTAGGTCGTAATCTCTAAACTAGACATAAAATTGGAATGACACATGGCTATGTCATAGGGTATATTTATGTATTACATCATTTATTGGATCCTTGTCTAAATATAAAAGGAATTTTTGTTCATTTTGTAATCATTCAAATAAAAAAGAATTAAATAGAGTAGGTAGTTGTATGTTTGCATCCTTTCAAATTTAGAAGCAATAAGAATTTATTTTTGTTTATGAAATTGTTCAAATAAAAAGAAATCGTTTAGTTTACACATTTAAATATTTTGCATTGTTTTTTAATTCCAAAGTTCAAAGAAATTTGTTTACATTTTTTTTTGTAATCATACAAATTAAAAAATCATATAAGATAGGTATTTGTATGCTCGCATATTTTATCTAAGCATCTTAGCTTAAAAATTAGGTGATCTGTAAAGTGCCACACTGTGGATTCACCTCTACATATAGATCTATGGATCTTGCTTAATCCTTATGCTTGATGAATTTGTGATTTTTGTGTTAGTATTAATCTGATAATTGTAGAAATAAAGGAAAATAACAATAATAATCTCATAAACAATTTCACATAGTTCAAAGAGAAATACCAAATTTACGTGGAAACCCCAAAATGGGTAAAACCATGGTCAAAGATATTTTTACAGATTTTTATTGGAAATTAATGAGTTTATTACAATCCTTCTTACAATATTAGACTTCATTCTTCCTTTCTCCAACTCTTCTCCCCTTGCTCTAATGTCTTTTCTGCCCTTTTTTTATTCCATATAAATTATGATAGTTTATTTGTTTTAAGTTACATTCATTCAACATTTCCATAGAAAGTATGTGCGTCACAATATCATACTTGGTTTCAAAGTGTGCTAGTATTTATTTTATTAACATGCAAAGTTTACCCAAACTAACATATTACAAAGGGTGACAACGATGCTTTACATGAGGTTCCAACCAACCTCGAAGAGTGCATGTGATCCAATGATAATTAAATGTCGTAAGGGACCCTTGCTACCTTTCACCACCATTTACCATCAAATGGTCAAAATTATTTAATACACCATCATTTATCCTCAAATGGTCATAAATATTTAATATGCCACCTTTTATCCAAGGTACCCATGCTACTGGCGTGCACCCCCATTTGACTACATGATTTACAATGCACCATGTGAGACATTAGATCCCCTTACCCACCTAACCACCTAAAAATGGGTAGACAGGCCCAAATCCCAATACCCCATATGAAAAATGTGGCATACTATTCCTTACTCATTAACAGCTCTTGGTTTAGCCTTACAACTGCATTCAAGCTCCTATGTCATGGGTTTTGTCCTTGCTCATTTTAGCTCTCGATTTACTCTATGAAACTGTTTTAATTAGCTCCTAATCATGCCTCCCCCATTAGAGGATTTTGGCCTCTCAATAGCTTACTAAGTTAGATGAGGGTATTATACCTCCACCTATCTCCTTGAGAGCCTTTTTACCTTGCTTAGCAATTTTCCTTTTGGATAGATTAGCCATAACTCCTCTTCTTCTTTGCGAGTTGTATGCTTCTTATCCAAAACAAAATCTTCCTTGGCTATCTCAAACTCAACATAGACTACATCATATAACTTAGGCAAAACTAGAGATTCTTCTTGTTAATCCAGTATAGAAGGCTCAAACAACCTTAGGTTCTTCATGTTCATAACAAAGTACATTTGCATGTAGTTGAGCAATTCAAGATGGAAAGCATTCTCCCCATACTTTTCCAATATTTTAAAAGGACCATACCTGATGGGTTTGATTTTCTTACCAAATCCTTGCAACCTTTTCTTACCTAAGTACAACCATACCAAATCTCCCACTTAAAAATCATGAGACACTCTGTGTTTTTCATGGAGTTCCTTGTATTATTGTTGAGTTTTCTTTAGCTTCTCTTCCATTTTCTACTATATTAGTTGAATACGCTAAATAAATTACAGTGCTTGACCTCCTTCTAAATCAGATCTACTTGGGTCTTGCCCACTTTCAAATGCTTCATCAAAAGGCGAGTGTGGTTGGAAACCATAACATACCTCAAATGGTGATAACCTCGTAGATGAGTGTATTTCTCAATTGTAGCAGTATTGGACATATATTAGTCTTTCATCTCAAGTTTTTGGATTATGTTGATTATATCCTTGCAATAAACGCACCACTATTTTGTTGACCACTTTTATTTACCCATTTGTTTGTGGACGAAACACTGTTGATATTTTTAGATTGGTATCCAATATTCCCCAAAGTGCATTCTAAAATTTACTAAGGAATCAAGTATCATAGTCATTAATGATGCTCTTTGGTAATCCAAAATGTATAAAAACATTTTTGAAGAATAATTTGGTTGTCCTTCTGCTGTAATAATTTTCTTGCATGGCACAATAATTGCCATCTTGCTAAATATATCAACTATTACAAACATATAGTCATTTCCTCTTCGAGTGGTTGGTAAGCCATCTAAGAGGTCCATTGAAATACTTTCCCATGGTCAATTTGGAACTGGTAGGGGAGTGTATAACCCTAACTTATGATTGTTGGGTTTACCTGCGTTGCATGTTGCACATCCATGGATAAATTTGGAAATATAATTTTGCATGTTGGGACAATAAACATACCTCTACAGATTCACTACAGTCTTGTGCACACCAAAATGACCAGCAATGAATGAAGTATGAGCTTTCTTAATCAGCTATAATTAATTATTGACCTTGGGAATACAAATATTACCTTCTTTGAACAACAAATCATTATCCACATGATAGTATTTATGGGATTTTCCTTGCACATCTTGCTTTATCTCATTGTATTTGTCTCCCAATTCATCATCCTAATCATATTGTCTCTTATATTCCTCAAGTGATAAGGGCTCTAACTCCATCACCACGGATGCAATATTTAGAGAAGGCATAGACAATATACCAACAAGCTTATTGGTTTTCCCCTTATTGTACTTAATCAAGAAATTGAACTTTTATAAAAAACCATCTACTTAAAGTGCCTTGTCTATTGTAACTTACTTTGTGTTTGCAGGTACTTTAATGGCTCATGGTCTATATGCATAATTGTTTATTTTCCCAATAGATAATGACGTTATTTCTTCAACACTTAGACTAGTGCAAACAACTCTTTATCATATGTTGGGTATTCAAGAACAACCCCAAAGAATAATTCAGAATGATAACAAACAAGTCTACCTCCTTAAAGTAGGATAGCTCCCATTGCATGTTCAAAAGGATCCATCTCCATATCAAAATGTATGCTCATGTATAGCATAGAAATCATGGGTGCATTACATACCTTATCCTTTATCTCCTAGAATAATTTATTCTCAACTTCACCCCAATTAATGCTCTTGTTCTTCTGCAACATCTTTAGCAAAGGTGTTGCTATGTGTGAGAAAAAATCCTTGATAAATTTTCTAAGGTATTGGACTACCCCAATAAAATTCCTCAACTCAATATGAGTTTTGGAATTTGGAAAATCCCTTATGGTTGCCACTTTGGCTAGTTCAATCCTTATCTCTCCATTTCCAATGACATGTCCCAAATAAACCAAAGATATTTTTCCAAACTCACACTTCTTCAGATTTAATTTCAAATCTGCCTTTGTTAATGTTTCAAATATTGAACTTAAATTTTGTATATGCTCTTCTTATGTAGGACTAAAAACTAATATGTCATCAAGGAAAAAAAATACATACCTATCCAAGAAATATCTCAACACATCATTCATCAGCCTCATGAATGTTGCAAGAGCGTTGGTTAATCCAAATAGCATATCCAACCATTCAAATAAATATTGATTGGTCTTGAAGGTTGTCTTACAGATGTCTTATTTCTTCATCTGGATTTGATGGTATCATGATTTTAAATTTAGTTTTATTTAATACATTGCATGCTTTAGTTGGACTAGAAAGTCATCAATCCATGGTAGTGTTGGTACAAAAATAGGCACCGAACGGGTGGGAGGCATGCCTAGCTATCCTTGACTAGCATTGAATAATCGCATGGCTCGGGAGAGGTAGGGCGATCGATCTTCGAAGAAGGTCAGCTCCTTCAGTTCCAACTACCTACACCATAAAGTGTGAGAGGGGAAAAGGGAATGAGAGAAATCAAAGGAAGGTTGTAGCCAAAACTGATAAGGATGGGTTATGGCTGCATCAAGATACACACATTCAACATCACTAATGGAAACAATGACACGCCACCTCATCCTCACTTATCGTTCGATGCAGAGGGCAAGGGCAAATTCTAGAACTAGCAGGAGGGTGCAAGAAATCCAAATTATAGAATTAGAGCATTCCCACCTGATCGACTTTAGCAAAAATAAAATCCTGATGCCCAGAGGTGAATGCAAATTCTATAACCACCCAGCAAGACCCATGAAATCCAGATTGTAGAATTAAGTGAACAAGCTCAAATGGCCATCATAGAAATAAACATCCATACTTAAGCAAAAGGAAGTGAAGACAAATTGAGAGACCAAATAGTGATATACTTTATATTTACAAGGTGAGAAGAATTACATATGAATTGTAATGGCCACAGATCTACCCTTTGGAATGGCAAACATTCCACTATTTATAGAGGATTTTACAACAAATTCAAATTCAAGCATTAATGGCGTTCGGTGGGAAGAATCACACTAGAACGGATAGAAGATCTACTAATGTTTAGCTCTGAGAAGGAATGACAATCATTCAAAGGAAGTTAGGCACCTCTGCATAGATCTAAGCGCTTGATCATTCTAACAACTTCTTAACTTCTAATCTACTTTTCCCTTTCGTACCATAGAAAGATAAAAAATTAATTGCCTCTAAAGTTGTGCATTTTAAATTTCTTCCTCGCACCTAATGACTATTCATACAGGGTAGCTAAGATCATTAATGCTCATTCCTAGGAGTTTCCAACGCTTCCCTGTTGATGAATAATGACATTAGCTTCAAACAAGAATTTGGGCACATTTTCTTGTTCACCTTCTTCCCAATTTTCTACCCTATAGATGGGTAGTCACACTTGGATTTTTGCTGCTACCTTCCCAAATTTTCATCCATTCTTGAGATAGGAATTTAGGAACAAGTATCCCTATGATGCCCTCTCATTCCTCCATCCAACTTGGGCAGGGTTTGGAATCCAGGTCTTCCATCCAGAGGTGGGGTAAGAATTTGGGATTCACCTTGAATACTTGTCTGCATACCTATCTGTTTGTCCTTCCTCTTGGTCTCTAATGCTTCAAAAATTGGTCACTCTTAGATTTTCCAACATCTTGCTCAAAAAAGAAGAGTGGGTGAGGGGGCACCAAAATTCACCCACACTCTTGGTGACTCACAGGGGATTTCCACTTTGTGGGAATAGAAACCCAGATAGCATTCTTCCTTGAAAAAGCACAACAAAAAGGGGAAGAACAAAAAATTAGGATAGAAATAATAAATTGGGAACAAGGGCAGCCAAGGGAAAGCTACCAAATGAAAAGAGGGGAAGAGGGAGGGCACAACAAGGTGGTACATAGTGGAGAACAAGAGTGAAAATAAGACATAAGAAGAGAAGTGCAAGGAAAGAGAAGTATAGGAAATAGAAACAAGAACAAGGAGAGAAGAAAGAGCTACTAACCAAGGTGGCTAGTAGCAGTCACCACACAGGGAGGAAAAGGGAGAGAGAGAGAAATAGGGTAAGAATAAAAAAAGAGAAGTTAACCTAAGGGATAACCCCAAAAAATATATCTCCATTAATATACTCCTTTATGGCTTAATGTGACTTCAAGAATAGATAGAATGGCAGAGATATTTGTCTGTACTGCTATAGCTCTTCTTTTTAACATAATTTAGCAAGAATATTCTCAACTCATCAGAATACATCTTGGGACCTTTGATCACGCTCTTTAACTGATTAGTTGGTGAATTATCAGTGCTACCCAAAAGACATTTTATAGAGTTATTCATGTTCTTCATTGAGGTCCCACATTTGCTTTGAAAGATTTAGCTTGATGTGTATCCTTATGGTAGTACTACACAAGCCATGGTGTACTTGCTATATCATCTTGTAAGCTTTTAGATCATCCATTGGGCTACGAAGTCACAAAAAACATGACAAGGAAAAGGAGAAGGACAAAGAAAAATGCTTAAGGAAGAGGCACCATGTGGTAATCATAATATTTGTTATCAGATCCATGGGAATAGATCCCTTGCAATCCTGGCCTAAGATGATGTCAGCTAATATGTGGCCTTACACAATCCACATCTATTATTTATCTATCAACTTATTTACACAAAATTACGATGTTATTGACACACCACACCTAGGGACCTCTTTACCACTTATATGGTGAACCTATAATGTCTAGACAAAATGACACAAAATTTGAGCTGCTCCTTGTGCTCAGTTTGGCTTTGTCGATCAGATATTACTCTTGAATTTGACAGCTCTGTATTCTGAAGGCAGGATGCTCGTGTAAAGGTTACCTTCATTATTTTAGCCCATGCTTGGTCCATCATATTTTTTGAAGGTGGGTACCAAAAATATACTTTATATGGGTCAATATGTATTGTTACCCATACTTCATCCCTTTCGATATGGATATCAGTTCCCTCGTACTTTGGCTATTATAGGTTTTGGGAGCTGTTGTTGAGGTTGCAACAAAGGTCATCATGGTATAACTCAATTACTGCTATTTTGCTTAATTTCACCCCATATTCTCTCTTGGATTTCTAGGGAGACTCCATCCCTTGTTGGATGAGGGATTATTCTTGCTGAAGGATTGGCACTACCGTGTCATTATAGCGTTGTTATTTCTTAACAGGGGGAACCTGCTACTTAGCCTTCTTCTCCTACAAGGAACAACAAGCCATGATATTTACCAAATTAGGGAGTAGACAATTATTATTATTGCATAAGTCAGGGAATTGACTTCCTTACCATGTCCCACCTTCTTGTTGTTGGTTGTAGGAGTGCTACATATTGGGATATGAAGGGAGGGAATGGACCATAAGCCCTGAATTTTAAACAGAGGATGTGATAAGTAGAAGAGGCTATAGGGGGATACTTTTGGGAAGCTTTCCTTTTTGGACCAACATACTTTATGCACGGGATGCTTCCTTAAAAGCTTAAGGAAAACTTCTCTCTCTTGATTGTTGTATGAGGAGGCCTATGTCGAGCTCAAAGTCATGGATATAATATATGCTTGGGCAGTAGATGGTCTGGATTCATAAGGGATCCTCCTCCAAGTTCTGGTAAAGCATACATTGAAGTCAACCATAATTTCATTACAAACCCACCTAATGTACGCAAGCTGTGTGAGCAGTAGGAAAGGATTTGTAGAAGTGTTGAATGCATCGTGCTTCTGCGAGATCAACCCATTTACTAATGATTTAATTCCCCAAGGTTTTGAACCATAATAGTGCTCTTCCTTTAAGGTAAAAATAAAGGAGCCTAAGCATCACACTTTCAGAAGCAATACCATGGATGAAGGAGAGGGAGGCTACCTCTTGGCAATGTTCATATGTAGTGCCATTAGTACCATCATAGCTAGGGAGCGTTTTAAGTGTAGCCTTGAGAAAATCTTATGGGTTTGAGATATTTAAGGGGCCTACATCATTCCAACTGGGACATTTCAGTTGCACCATTGGATCACCAACTCCTTAGTCTTATCGGATTCCACCACCAAGTTAGAGTCACCATATGAGTATACTTTCTTCGCTAATGAGGTCAGGGCTACTCATCAAATATTGATTCCTTTGAGAAATAGATATTTTTATCATATAAGAGGCAACTTATCTTGAAAAATGGATCTTCCACACAGAGGAGTCACCAGGTGATTTGCAACTAAACTCTGATTTCCTCAAACGTAGAAACTCAATGAGTTCCTCAGTAGAGTTGCCAAAAATTATTGGTGCAAAAATAGGCATCGGATGGGTGGGGGGCATGCCCAATGATCCTCGACCAATATTGAATAGTCATATAGCTTGGGAGAGGCAGGGCAGTCAATCTCCAAAGAAGGCTGGCTCCTTCAGTTCCAGCTACCTACACCGCCAAGTGTGAGAGGGGAAAAGGGAATGAGAGAGAAAGCAAAGGGAGGTCATAGCTAAAACTGATAAGGACGAGGTATAGCCACATCAAGACATATGTGTTCGACATCATCGATATAAATAGTGGCATACCATCTAATAGATCAACTCATCTCATCCTCAATTATCGTTCGGTGCAACAGGCAAGGGCAAATTCTAGAACCAACAAGAGGGTGCATGAAATCTAGATTACAAAATTAGAGTGCTCCCACCCAAACGAATTTAGAAAAAATAAAACCTTGATGCCAAAAGGTGGATGTGAATTCCAGAACCACCCAACAAGACCCACAAAATTTATATTTCAAAATTAAGTGAACAAGCTAAAATGACCATCGTAGAAATAAACATCCATACTTAAGCAAAAGGAAGTGAAGATAAATTGAGAGACCAAATAGTGATATGCTTTATATTTACAAGGTGATAAGAATTACATATGAATTGTAATGGCCATAGAGCCACCCTTTGGAATGGCAAACATTCTACTATTTATAGAGGATTTTACAACAAATTCAAATTCAGGCATTAATGGCGTTCGATGGGAAGAATCACACTGAAACGAACAAAATATCTACTGATGTTCTGCTTCAAGAAGGAATGACAGTCATCCAGAGGAATTTAGGCACCTTTGCATAGATCTAGACACTTCTAATCTACTTTACCCTTTTGTGTTGTAGAAAGATAAAAAATTAATTACCTCTAAAGTTGTGCATTTCAAATTTCTTCCTCGAGCCCAATGACTATTCATACAGGGTAGCTAATATCATTAATACCCATTCCTAGGAGTTTCTAGCACTTCCCTCTTGATGAATGATGACTTCAACCTCAAACCAAAATTTGGGCACACTTTCTTGTTCACCTTCTTCCTAATTTTCCGTCCTATAGATGGGTAGCCGGGCTTGGATTTTTACTTCTACCTTCCCAAAGTTCCATCCATTATTGAGATGGGAATTTGGAAACAAGAGTCCCTATGCTACCCTCTCATTCCTCTATCCAAATTGTATGGGGTTTGATATCCAAGTCTTCCATCCAAAGGTGAAGCAAGAATTTGGGATTCACCTTGAATACTTTCCCGCTTGCCTATCCGTCTGTCCTTCCTCTTGGTCTTTAATGCTTCAAAAAGTAGTCATTCTTAGATTTGCCAACTTATTGCTCAAAAAATAAGAGTGGGTGAGGGAGCATTAAAATTCACCCATAGGTAGTGGGTATCGATACTTAATAGTATTATTATTCAATGCTTGATAATCATTGCACATCCTCCAGTTGCCATCCTTCTTTGAAACTAGTACAATTAGGGATCCGAATGGTGATGCACTTGGGCAAATCAATTCTTGATCCAATAGATTTTATACTTGCTTCTTCACCTCATTTGATTCCATTATGGATTTTCCTATACAACCCAATTTTTGGAATAGGTGAATCAGGTAGTAACTGGATCTCTTACTCCACTTCACGCTTTAGTGGTAAGCCTTTTGGTGCTTGCATTAGTTCTAAAAATATTTGTAGCAATGCCTCCATTTCTAGCTTATTTTTTTGAAGTGCAATCAACTGCTTCAACCTCCTTGCTTATTTGAGCACTATCCTTTGTACCTCTTATCATAAAAAACACAAACTTTTTGCTCACATTCACTAAGTGTTTGGCTTGCTGCACTTTCACAAGTTGGAATATTTTTTCCATCTTGCTAGAATTTATGAGGAACTTAGTACCATCTTTTCTTAGTTTACATTGATTCAACCTTCTTCTAAATAAGCCATCCCTTTCCCATATGTATGGACTGCCAAATATGACTTGATAAATGTCTAAGGATACTACATCACAAATGATTGTATTCTTGAATTTATCATTGATAAAAAATATAACAATATATTGCTTTGTTACCTGGAGCTCCACATCCTTTTGCACCCAACCCAATGGGTATGGTTGTGGATTATCTATGTCTTTTAACCTCAACTGCTTCACTAGATCTTCAAAAATCAGATTTCTTTGTGATCCCGTACCAAACAATGTTGTAACTTTTGTTTTCTTCACTTGGATATACACCCAAAACAACTCCTTCTTCTTGGCTTCAAGAGTTTTCTCCTTCTTCTTAGAGGGCTTATCCTACCTTGGGGGTTGGGATTTGGTGACACATACCACTTTACCCTCTTCATCCCCTTCATTATAACTATCCTCTTGGTGTTCTTCCTTCTTGCATGCGCTTGTTGCCTTCTTCTTACCCTTGTTCCACCATTTGGGCTTCTTATTTGGATGCAAATTCCAGTTACATTCACTTGAATGGGTGTTCACATCACATTCCTTGCAATATTTTTAACTTTTTTATGTTTTGGTTATTGTTTCTCTAGATTTCTTCTTACCCTTGTTGCTGGAACCCTTGGATTTTTTTTGTAAATTTTGAGGACTTTGAAGGGTTTGGGGTTTGCTTTTCCTTCATGAGTTTATGAATCTTCATCTCCAAGTAAGTGGTTTTGATGCATGCTTCATCAATACTCTTGAAATCAAATAATGTCAATTCTCTCCTAATCTAAAAGTGTAGACCACTCTTGTAGTTCTTGAAGATCTGGGGATCTTGCAGATTTATGCCCAACATCACCGCTTGTTTCCTGAATTTGATGGTGTATTATTGAACATTCTACCCCTATTTCTATTGCAAAAATTAACATTTCTCCTCAAACCTTTCTTAATACCCTATGGGATACAATTGAGCTTTGAGGGCTTTGGAAACTTTTTCCCATGTTTGTACTAGTAGTTGTTGGTTTCTTGCCAATCCAACAACACATGCCTCCCACCACGTGAAAGCATGGCCACCAAGCTTCAACTTGGCAAATATGATCTATTGCACCTCTGTATAACCCTTGGTACTATAGTAAAATTCTAGTTGTTTGAGCCATACATCCAACTTCTGAAGATCTAGTCTCCACTATAGACTAGAATATTTAATATGACCTCCATTTTGAATGGATTTGAGATCAAGGGTTGTGGTGTGAAATTTTTAGGTTGTTTTGATGAAGGTCCTTCAACCTCTTTTCCATTTTTATCACTGGAATAATTCAAATAATAATAATAATTTGATCCTTTCCACACCTTCCTTGATTTCTTCTTTAGCATCATCTCCATTAGGATTTGGAGGGTATTTTCCATATCCAGGAACCTCTACTAGAAATATTTCGATGATATGGTTGGGGTTTGTGCTTGATCTACCATTTATCTAGATCTGATCCTTCTACTCCCAATATCAGGGTTATAAGGAAATAATTCTCCTTTTAGGGATATTCTACCTTGCATACACATGCCTCAAGAAAAGAAACAATTCTAATACCAAACTTGATCTGTAAAGTGCCACATTATAGATTCACCTCTACATATAGATATATGGATCTTGCTTAATTTTTATGCTTGATGAATTTGTGATTTTTGTGTTAGTATTAATTAATCTAATAATTACAACAATAAAGGAAAATAATAACAATAATCTAAAAAAAACATTCACACAGTTCAAAGAGAAACACCAAATTTACATGGAAATCCCAAAATGGGTAAAACCACGATCAAAGAGATATCTGCAAATTTTTATTACAAATATTGAATTGATTACAATACTTGTTACGGTATTAGACTGCATTATTCCCATTCTCCAACTTTGCTCCCTTTACTCTAATGTCTTTCCTTCCCTTTTGTTCTTCTATAGAAAGTATGACAGTTAGTTTATTTTTACTTATGTCCATTCAACATTTCCATAGAAAGTATGGGCATCACAATACCATCCTTGGTTTCAAAGTGTGCAAGTCTTTATTTTATTAACATGCAAACTTTACCCAATCCAACACATTACAAAGTGTGATCGTAGAACTTTACATAAGCGAGACCCCAACCAATGTAGCAAGGGGCCCTTGCCACCTTCCACCACCATTTACCATAAAATGGTTGTAATTATTTAATACACCACCATTTATCCTCAAATGGCCATAAACATTTAATATGCCACCTTTTATCCTAGGTACCCATGCTACCCGTGTGCACCCCCCTTTGATTGCATGATTTACAATGCACCATGTGAGACATTAGACCCCCTTACCCACATAACCAAATAAATATGAGAAGATAGGCCTAACCTCCAATACCACCATGTGAAAAATATAGGCAAAACTTCTCCTTGCTCATTAACAGCTCCTGGTTCAACCTTAGAACTACATTCGAGCTCCTGTGTCATGGGTTTTCTCTTTGCTCATTTTAGTTCCCAATTTACTCTACTGAACTGTTTTGAGCTCCTAATCACTAGGTTTTGGTATTAGGATAGATATCATTTTATAAGGTAGTTTCTTCCTACAAAAACCCTAGGTGTTTATAAAATTAACCTCATCAAACTAGCTCCTTAAATTTCATAAAATATCTTCTAATATTGAGTGTGATCTACAGGAAAAGGAGGATGTGTTTTTGCTTATTTTGCCTAATTATGAAGACCATATTATGATTTTACAACAAGATATATAATTATGCATGTATCTCTTGGCAAGATTCAAACTTTTGTCTCCTCCTTGAAAGTTGGGAAATCTTATTGGTTGAGCTGATGCCATTTTACTTTTCTATCTAAATCCCTTATAAGTACTAGGGGAGGCAATAAAAATCCCAGTCACTATTTATTATTTATCAATCATATTGAAAACAAACTACTTTCATCCCTAGAGTAGTACTCATCTTGGAGAGCATCTCACTCCAATGTATTTGGATAGACATTATTAAACAATAAGTGATTGAAAGTATATAAGTTATAGTAGTAGATAAACAAAGGGGTGTCATGAAGGAAAATATGAGTTCCTAATCTAAGGTCTTCAACAAGGACTTCATCACTCATTATGAAGCAACAAGTTATGCCAATCTAAGGGTAATCCATATATTTCCTATATAACTAATTACCTTGCATCTTTACTTTACAATCATCTTGGTCCAATTATTCTTTTCTACTTTACATGGTCAATTGTTTTACATTATCTTATTATGCCTTCTAATCTAGTTAAAGCACCATTCTTGTATTTGTATGTGACTTTACCTATTGCATATCCCTTCTACTTTTCGTTTCATTTTTCCTAGACCATCTTTCTAGCAAATTCATTTATCTTTTCTCCAACTTAAACATTCCCATATTTCTTCTTATTTGTACCTTATTGTGACTATAACCCCATGTAATTTTTCTTAGGCTTGGTCTTCATCCAAATATAGGAAAAATATGTTTCAAATTTATTAAGCTTGTAGAAAATAATGTCAATCCTTCTTCTTTTTCTTGATATAAAAATTATGATTTGAATTATGACTACATCACAAGATACAAAAAATTTTATCTTTACATCTAACAAATTAGTAAAAATTTAAAGGAAAAAAAATTGTATCTTTTACATGTAACTAGAATTTCTTTTAACATAAACATCATACATTTGTTGTTTAATTATCCTATTAATGCTACAATTGAATTTTATTATTACCATGAATTATCCCTATCATTATATTTATATTAAAATTGTTTTAAAGAGATCAAAATCTGCCCCACCTATACTACATCATGATCACCTAGAAGTGTTACAACATTAACAATTATGCACATACAACTTGGTAGAGTTGAAGAGAGGTATCCTCCTTTTAAGTTATAAATTGAATCAATTGAGTCAATAACATTTGATACCCTTATTATTTGTCTAAATACATATTAATTTATAGAAACATTATAAATTATGCATCCACCACAATAACATACAAAAAACAATCAAGAGTGAACTAAAGATAGCAATGATAAATGAAGTGTAGAGAGAGAGCGAACATAAAAGGAATATAAGGTGGATGCATATGGGTACCCTAATATTTCATATTTTAATCATACTTATAATCCAAATTATCAATCATTGAAGGGTCTTTATAGTGATACCAAAATCCAATGAGTAGTTAGCATCAAGTTGCCATTGACTTGACTTTGACTTTAACTTACAATAATAAAATAATAATAAATTGCACCCTTTAATTAGTGTTATCCATAATAGTGGATTAAATAATATCACTAAGGATGATATATGAAATATGCCCTTAGGATTACTTGAACATGCTTGTAGCCTTACATAAATAATGCCTAAATCCATTATATTAAGAATGTACATAGGCTTATATACACTCTTCTATAGTCTACATTAAAAATTCTCATAAGAACTTATTCCACACTTTTGGCCTTGGCCTAACAAGATTAGATTACATACATCTTACTACCACCTATAATACAAACTAAGGACCAAGGAGAGAATTCATCAGAGGTCATATTTCCCCATAATGGATGCTCCATTGGGACTCTGCTATACTATCTTCATCCCCTTCTTCATCATTAAAAAGCTTGTGTCCAACTCTCAAGAATTCTATATCAATATTCTTTAACCTTGTAATGCAATTTTTGATGGAGTGTGCATCTCTTTCGTTGTACATGTATATGAATTCTTTGAAGCCTTATATTCCATTGATTTGAATATATTTAGATAAATATGTATAAAAAAGAGATCCATCGTTTTTTATTGCAACTTCATTATGAATAAGAATCTTGAAAATTTATTAAAGAGAGATAGTTTATGCATCATTTATAGTCATAGAATTCACATAAGGAACCAATACAACAATATAAAAAGGACGATAATGATTGGAAGTAATAGAATTAACATACTCTTGATCATAATTTATATTGTCTTCCACCATAACTAAGTCATATTTTATATATTTGAAGTGAGATATTTAGTCTTCAACACTACTAAAATCTAAAATTTGAAGATTAAAATCTCTATCTCTATCGTGTTAACTTTTTCTAGCACTTTATTATCACTATTACCTTCTTCATATTCATCATTGAAAATAAACCTAAGATTCATACATTATAGTAATCCTACCTTTTGAACTAAGTGTAATTATTTTACCCATTGAGGTGAGTTACGATATCTTAAGAAACCTATTTCACATACAAATCCTATAAAGAACTATAATAGGCCTATAAATTAGTGCAAACACTATGTATACCTCGAAAAACCATACAATCTAGAAAAAAGAACCACAAACACTTTTGTATACAAAAGTTATGGCATAATTTTTTTTTGGTATAGTAGCATTTAAATTAAGAAATCAAATTGTCAAATATTTGAAAACAATTTCCAAATAAAAATCAACCACTTGGTGCAATAAAACTAGATATTGCCTTTGTCAATTGGTGAAACATGGATTCAAAAATTGCTTTGTATGATTGCTTATAAATCCTCATATATAAATATGTTTTTGATAGGTTTGAATATGATAGGATTGAACCCACATCCTTTCCCATTCAAACTAATGAACTGACCAATGTGCCAAATGCGCAAGTACACCAAGAGCATTTTTAGAGATGGAAGAAGGTCCTTTTATCATTTATATATGAATTCACTATTCATCACATGAGAAAGACTTTCTTTAAAAAAGTCCTCATGGGGACCAAAATTCTAATCTAAATATAATAAGAAATCCATCAAAGCCCTATGCCATTGAGTTTGGGCTAAACATGATGAGAGGATATTGCTCTCTTGAATGCCTTTAAGTGATACTTCATATAGAAATTAGTTGGGATTTCAACTAACAATGTCAATCTAAAATGGATATCCAAACAATGCATCACAACATTGGGCTTGAGAAGTTGCAAGATGCATGTCTAATACTAGAATAATGGAGTATATTTTCCAACTTCATTGTAAAAACTATTTTTTGCACAATAGTCAAATCTAGAGTTTTGATCCTTTTACATTTACCTCAAAAGCCAAAATTCCTATCATTGTGCCACTTTCTCTGGTGCAAATAGGATTTGGAAACATCACATTAGGATGGAATATGACAATTAGTCAAGTAAGAATAAAACTAATACGAGTGGGATTCAAAACCACAACCTTCAAACTAACATTGATTACATATAATATTGTAGTATCCATATGGACATGTTCTCTCATGTGATACCTAAATTCATGTAAGTGTATAGTTGAAAAAGAATACAAGGTACATGAATTTTGACATGGTAGGGCGTAGAACCTTGGCAAAAAAAATTGGTGGCAAGCAAAATTTAAAACTAGAATTACAACTTTTAAATTGAATCTTGGAAACTAATATGGTTTGGAAACACTATCTTTAATTGCTTAGTGATGAGTTATTTTTCATTAATGAGTAGACTAGCTTCATCCTTCCTTTGATACCTTGTCTAATTGCATAATAATTTCTAAAAATATTCCTAAACATGTAAGAATAAACAATTTAAAAATAACATTGATTAATGAATGAGAGAGAGAGAGAGATATAGAGAGAAACAACACGAGAAGGAATAAAATATAGGTTTCCACGGGCATCCTAATATTTCACATTTTATTTACACTTATAATCCAAATTATCACGTGTTAGGGGTATTTATAGTGATACCAAACACCCCAATAAGTAGTCAGCTTAAATCCAACATTAACTTGAATTTGAGGTTAACTTATAATAATAAAATAATAATTAAGTACAACATTTACTCAAGGTCATCCATAAAGGTGGATTAACCAATGTCAAGGTGACCTCAATCTTACATGAACATGTCCATAGGCTTATATAAATGATCCCTAAAGGTTGTACATGAAAAATCCCCATAGGCTTACATGTAAAATTGTTTGTTACATTAATAGTGCTCATAAGCACTTCTTCCAAACTTTTGCCCTTGGCCTTAAAAGATAATATTACACACATTTTAACATCATTATCTTATTATTATAATTCTATCATTATGAATTTTTTATAATGCCATTATTTATTGATGGAGATCATAAAATTTTCAACCAATTAACCCACTATCATGTTTTTTGTTAGGGTAAAAATAAGATTTTGAAAGGGGCCGAACCCTTTTACAATACAAATTCAACCCATCAATTACACTACTACCAATGAAAAGTAGCCAAAAATCCCTTGGATGCAAGACAAACAATATCCATCCTAGACCCCAATTAGCTGCAATCCTCCCTCGTGAACTTTTCTAAGTCCTCATAGACCACCCCTGGGGGGATCCATATCCTATCATCTTCTTTAATGGTACCAAAGTTCACCAGCTAGTCTGTTGGTTTGTTACCTTCTCTAAAGATATGAACAAAGTCAACTTCTTCAAAATATTTTACAATCTCTCTAATATCTTGCACAATGTAATCAATTTCCCAATTAGCTTCTCCCTCCTTTTTCAAAATATTGATAATATTCAAGGAGTCTTCTTCAAAGATAACTTTTTTAGCACTTAAATCCTTAGCTAGCTCTACACCCAGATGTAAAGTATTAACTTCAACTTTATGACTAGTAGTAATTCCCAAAAACTTGCAGGCTACCCCAAGCAATTTGCCCTGATTGTCCCTCAAAATTGCTCCTGTTCTGGCTTACCTAGGTTACCTTTAGATGCCCCATTAAAATTTAACTTCAACCATTCATCTCGAGGTGGTTGCCATTTTATATCTATTCTAACCTGAGTATTTGCCTCTCCACCATTAATGGGTTCCAAATTCCATGCCTTAGCTATTAGAGTCTCTTCAGTATTCTTTGGCTTGATAGGTTACTTTATAGATTTAACATTCTCCTCTAAAAAATGGGCGATACTTCCAAAACCTCTCATTGTTGATCTATTTTCCTCTCTAAAAATCATCATGTTCCTCTCTAACCATACTTCCCACACAAAATGAAATAAAATAAAGTTCTAAATTACATTAAGATGAGGATTGAAAAAGAGGTTCTCCCACTACTGTAACCACAAAACCATATTAGAAGGCATCACCCAAGAGATGCTCATCCAGTTGATGAGGAGTTGGAAAATATTGAGAGCGTAGGAACATTCCAAGAAGATGTGTTCCATTGATTCATTGCCTTTTCACATAAACTGCATCTATTAGGTAACTAAAAAATTTTCTTCTTAAGATTATCCATTGTTAATATCTTATTCTGAACTACTTCCCAAAGAAACATCTCCACTTTAGGAATATCTCTCTTACCTCAAATTCTATTCCAAGGGAAACCATTATCTACAATAGAATCCAAAAGATCATAGGTTGTCTTCATGTTGAATTCACCATTCTTAGTTTTGCTCTAAACCATAGAGTCTAATTACGTGATAATACCTAAGTAATAAGCCTTTAGTTTAGCTTTAAGGAGGTTTAAAGCCTCTAAATTCTTAGGGCTTGCCTCTAAATATTTCCAGCTCAACTGGTTATCCAATAAAGTCATGTAGTCACAAACCTTTTTACCATATCTATCTTCTAGATCCTCTTTTAGTTTAGAGAAAATATCATTATTGGCTAGAGGGTTGTCATCTAACCAGACATCTTCCCAAAAAATTATAGAGGCCCCATCTCCAACACGCCATTTCACACCCTTCCACAAGGCCTCCCTAGCCTCCACCAAGTGGTTCCATAAAGAAGAGCCACGATAGGGATCCTGAATTGTGAGAAATTTGGTATCCTCCTAGTTGTCAAGATATTTTTCTTTAATAATCCTTGCCCAAAGAGTCTAACCATCCCTTAGAACTCTCCATCCCACCTTGGTTGTCATAGCACTATTAACTAGGTTGAGTCTCCTCAGACCAAGACCACCATGCTTCTTTTGATGGCAATTGTTTTCCAAGCTACAAGAGGAATCCTCCTCCACTCTTTAGATCCTAACTATAAGAACTAATTTTGAATTCCTTCTAATATTTTGGAAAATTTAGCAGGGATCTTAAAAAAGGAAAGAAGATAAATGGGGACAACCTGCATAACACTCTTAACTAACAACACTTTACCTGGTTGAGATAAGAGATTACCTTTCCATCCTGTAAGTTAGGATTGAAACCTATCAACCATACCATTCCAAAGAGGTGCCTTTCAAGATACCATAAACATAAGTATTCCAAGGTAAGAAGAAGGCAGGGTTGACACATGACACCCTATCACTCTAGCCACCCTTCTCTAGAGAGCAAATTTAGTGTTAATGAAGAAGATCTCACTCTTGTCCAAATTGATATTTTGGTGAGAGGCATGCTCATAGAGGTCTAAGATTCTTTTAAATTCAATTGCCTCTACCACAATAGGATTACCAAGTAAAATGGTATCATCCATAAACTATAAATGAGTAATACCCTCAAGATTATGAGCTAGTTTAAGGCCCCCTATCCAACCAGAAGCCTTGGCAATATTGATGTATCTTCCAAGTGTTTCAGCCATAATAAGGAAAATATAAGGAGAGGGGGTCAACTTGTCTAATATTTCTACTACTAAAAAAAACCTGTTAGTTTATTATGGATCAGAATAGAGTATCTTGCAATCTTATAGCAGCTTCCAACCCATCTTCTCCACTATCTACAAAAACCAAAGGTAGCCAAAACTTTATCCAAAAAACTCCATGAAACTCTATCATAAGCCTTGCTCATGTCTAACTTTAGGAACATGCCTTTTATTTCACCAAACTTGATAGAATGCATGGATTCATGAAGGGATATAATCTTATCACAAATATGTTTACCCTTAACAAAGCCTCCTTGCTCATCGAAGATAATGGAAGGGAGGAAGATCTTCAATCTAAGGGCTATAAATTTAGAGATAATATTGTAAATAACATTGCAAAGAGTTATAGGTCTAAAATATTTGAAGGTTTTAACCCTTTCTTCTTGGGAATTAGAAAAAGGTATTTTTAAACTCCTTTAGGATCTGACTCGACTTTAAATATTTCTTCACTGCTTCAATAACATCAAATTTAACAATATCCTAGAAGGTTTAGAATAAAATTGCTTGGAACCTTTATGGACTTGGAGCTTTGTCTCTGTCAAGGGAGAAAGTGGCTATCCTTACCTCTTCTTCCTCAATCTACTATAGAATATGAGCATTGATCTCCTTGGATATCAACCTAGGAATGTGATTAGTCATCTCTGATCTAACCAAAAAGCATGCATCCATCTACTATATTGTATCATATTCATTCATTCAAGCATAAAATAATGACAAGATTGCATAGATTCAACAAAATAAGTGTTTCTTGTATTAATATTTGCAAATAATCTTGATTACAATCATGCCCCTCTTAGGCTCACCCAAATGATGATACAATTAATACAATGCCAAAGCCCTCAATAGGGTAGGCACACTAATGTTGCTTTTCAACTAATTAAAAACTGCTCTAGGGTGGAGTTACCCTCTTCTT
Source organism: Wollemia nobilis (assembly GCA_028583015.1). NCBI lineage: Eukaryota > Viridiplantae > Streptophyta > Pinopsida > Araucariales > Araucariaceae > Wollemia > Wollemia nobilis. The sequence continues at coordinate 6,475,358 of JAQPPZ010001870.1, forward strand.
CGCATTGAGGAAGGAAATTTATGGTTGAATCTCCTTCGAATTTGTTCCCTGCTATCAAGAACCAACATAAAAGTATTAAAAAGATAAGGAACCTCTCATGATGAGGCCATTTTAGGAAAAATGCATAAAGATACCATTAAGCATGTATAATCAAGAAAGAATGAAAAGCACTTCTAAACTATGTTAATTGGATCAAGATTTATGGAATTACATAAATAAAGATAACAGTTACACTATGCATGGACCAATTATGTGAAATAAAGCATGAAAGTGCATAAAGAATCCATTAATGTCTTATTTGATGCTTAACACAAAGAAACTATTCTAACCTAATTCTATCGATCAAAATCTGCTAAACTACAATTGAACCATAGAAATAGCTAAACTAAGCTAACTAGCCGGATAGAAATGAAAAAGGTAAGGCGGTGATACCTCTGCTGCAAACCATAGCTCTGATGAGCGGTCTGCACTGTAAACCATGGCTGAAAGCCACGGTTAGCAATCTGATAGGCTTACCCTCAATTTCAAGGGTAGTGGGCTTGACCTCCTTGTCCAAATTGATGTTCAATGGTCACCTTCGGTGTCCTCAGACTGATTTGGCGATTGATTCGCTTTGAAGAGCCTTCGTTTGCCCGAATATACGCTTCTTGGCTCTCCTAGTCTCCTAGGGCATCCTTAATGCAATTCATCATGAATATTGGCAAGTAGGAAGGGGATAAGTGCAATAGCTCTCTCTTAGTATACTCGGTTGAGTGTACAATTCGACAGGGCTTCACTACTCAAATATCCAATGCTCTCTCTGATAGTTTGCCCTAATTTTGAGGGGTACTTATAGGACTACCCAAGGACTAGGGGTGGCTTCATGGAGAAGCCAATATCAAGAAGGGATGGTTAGGATAGTTGGAATGGAAGCTTCCATCCTCTAACCATCGTCTTCTAGATCAAATGGTCATTAAAAATGATTTGTCTCGGATGAAGACCAAATGAACTTCAATTAAGATCGTAGGTTACATCTATGGTCTAGATTGTAAACTACAGGTCTCAGCTATGGTTTAGCTTGTAAATCATAGGTCTGGGCTTCGGTTCAAACTGATTAGGCCAAGGAGACTAAATTGAGTGGTTAGAACCACTTCTCTATCTTGGAGTCTGTCCAAGATCCTCCATATGGTCTTGTAGCATGTCCATATGAGTAGTCACCCTCAACATGACATATTTTAGGCGTCTACAGATGCCCCTTTTGAGATGCGTTGTGAGATCAAACAACGCTGAGTAAAAATATACCTCCTAAAATGATGTCAAAGGTTCTATGATGATAATTAGTCAGATCAACATTAGATGCCTCTAGTACAGTAAAAGGATGCACATCCTGGAATCATTGCTTCCAACTGGGTGAAAGGCTTACATTTGAAAAGCTTGTGCCCTTCTCATATCATTCGGTGCAACTATGCATTCCATAGGTATCTTCTGACCCATAGATTTGAAAGGTGAAGAACAACAAGCAAAGTCATATTTGTTATTTACCCCAAGCAAAGGGGTAATCTTATGATAGTTGTTGACAATGATTCATAAGGACGAACACAATTTTGACAAGATCAAGGGATCTATGATCTGCAGGGATCTTCTATTGATTTTGATTATGATTTGATATTATGACTACCCCCTCAAGCGATGATTCGATGAGGGTAATGACAATGATTAAAGCGATGATGTCACTTTACCACCATGGATGATCTGAAAAAATTTAGATTTGAGCAAATTAATACCTTGGCTAGGCCTAGTTCAGTTTTTGATTCCAACTATTAATAGTGATTGCTCATTCCTATCCCATGGAGCAGTTAGGCTGCAATAGTTATCTTGGGGAATCAAATTGATACAAATCCAATTAGATTTGTTTTGAATCAAATTATCGATGATTTGATGAAAGATGTCATAGGAGAAATGACATGCAACACCTCATTCCCATGGAGCAGTCCGGCCTCGAAGGCCTTCTTAGGGATTGAAAAGAAGCATATCGGATCAACGATGAAAATTTTACCCCAAATGTCCTTATGGTAATTCACTCATCTTTTCTATTTGCATGGATCACAAGTTGCTGCAACCGTCAAGTGTATAGGGCAAATTACTGAATACGAGGCACATTTGGTGTTTTAATTATTTGATTTTTTGAATTGATCTTGGTGCTTGAACATCACCAAATTTGTAACATTGATTGCTCTTTTTAAAAATTTGATCTATTAGGAGTCATTAATTTACCTTTTTAGACCTTCCCACAATGGGATTTGACTAAATTTGCTACCAGTTGCAAACCGCGGCTAGGGTCTACGGTTCCCAATTGCAATTTTGGGAACCGCGGCTAGGGCTTGCGATTCGTGCGAAATAAGAAAAGCTTATAAAATGTTCAATTTTCAAATTTGTTTCATTATTCCTTGATAGCGACATGGAAATTGGAGAGCTCTGACAGTGACAATTGAGAACTGACCTGAAACTACCAAACTCTACACCCACACCTTACAAACCGCATGATGGCAGACTGCGGGTAATCTTCATCCAGCCGAGGCAGAGGCGAGGGCAAGGTAATTTGAAACCAAGACCTTGCATCCATTACTAGTAAAATTAACCTCATTAAGAAATGGGCTAATTGAACCTAATTAAACTGCTAGTAACAAACCTCATGCTAGATTAGGCTAGTGTAGGTATTATATATTTTTTATTTTTTTTGTTTTTTAGCCGTGGAAATGACCCGGGTGGGATCTTAGTCGGAGACCACAAGTACCAGCTACGGTTCCCCGCATAGACCAGTTAGAGGGTTACATCAGGTTTATAGGTGGGTAGGTCCCAAAGGTCTCATGCTACAGGGAGTCAGCGGACCAGATCCAGGACTACAGGGCAGTCCACAACTAGCTCCACCTAGAGGACTCACAGATCAGATAGGACACACAGGTCCTCCAACACACATGGTGGTAGCTCGCACAAGAGCCACAAGGAGACTAGTGTGACTTTTAGCCGTAGGACTAGCTGTCTAGACATACCAGTCTCTTGTGTGCTAGGCCTCTTTAGACTAGGTGGTACATAGGGCCCTCAACAGGATGCACAACGGGCACCAGAGATGACTACAGAGTAGGCTCTAGGTCACAGGGCTGAGGGATGTGGAGAGAGCTCCAGTTCAGGGGGAGTCGGCCAGAGCTAGGGCTCTTGTTAGATCACAGCTACATTTTGCATATTTACCATTTTTGGTGTAAGGTCGAGGACCTACACGATTGTAGCCTTTGGGCATTTTGTACTCTCCTGATGTACTCTAAGACACATTTATATATGATATGACTTGATCATTTATGGCTCATGATGTGTACTTGATTTATATATTTTGATTTTATGTTTATTTTATGCACATGGATGCAATGCCTATGTTAATTTGACGCTATATGATTTTATGTATGGATGACATGCACTAGATAGTTATTTGATTTATGATGATGATATGCAGTGATCTAGATGCTTAGATGTGCGATGTATGATGGATGCAATGTTTTCTCTTAATGCATATTTGATATTGCTTTATTGTATGCATTAATGTATGTAATGATTTATTTACATGATGGTAATCTAATGTAAATGAACCTGTATGCTTTAATAATTTAAAACATAAGGAATGAATGCAAATATTTTTATCAATCTAATGGATGACACCACAGAATGTATAAAAATCATGAATGTAATTGAAAATCCTTAAGATAAGAATTTAATCAATTAATCACCCACATATGAAATGCAATGAATGCAGTTGTTTGATGCGAATGATATAATGTGTCATTCTATTTTCTTTTGCAAATTTGAAAAGTATGCACGATATAGTCAGTGGCCATCTAAATATTATTTCTAATATCCATAAGGTATCTATCCTATATTTTTATTGTGCTCTATATGATGATGTATCATGGACTCGATACTTTGCAATTTGATGATTTATATGGTTTGTGATATTTGATATTTTGTTGCTATGAGAGAAATTTTTGAGGTTTTCCATGAGACTCAAACACCCTAATAGACTTATCAAAATTTTCATACTAACCACACTAGACTTCTGAGATAAAAGGCTTTTGCTAGGATAGGCCCTAACTGTTCATTATCCCTGTGTGTGCACATGATTATTTTAATATAAGACACGAGCGTTCCTTGATGTCAAACGAGATTCTTTCAGCCCATTGCTAAGATAGGGGTACCACAAATGTCTTATCCAATCCCAAATTTAGATTTTAGTTGGACTAAGCCACTAGGCAATGTAGGACACCTGAAGCTAGCTATTCCACATTCAAACATTGGTCTGCCCACAAGCGATATGCAAGTGTATTAGACATACCATCATGCGTAAGGTACAGTAGTGCCAATAATTCTAGGGATTCAGGCTCATTCCTTTCTATCCTTCAATTTTTAGAATACTTGCTCATATGTAGTGAAGCAAGGGAGTCGATTCCATATTCATTTTGAACTATCTTTGGATATTCATTTGATCTCTCTTCAAACTAGATTTTGGATCTTCATTTGATCTCCACTTGAAATTTGATTTAAGCCTATTTTTTTTTTGGTAAATAAAAGTCTTCATTAATTATCGGGTTTTGCAGGTTAACCCAAAACCTATTACAATATCTAGCCTTCTGCTGAGATTGTAGATCCTAGTCATCCTTGAAACTTTCTTACCAAAAATTGTGTTGAATCCCCTACAACACCTTACTAACAAAGCACACCCATACCTAAACATAACTGTAAACATTACTTACATTGACAGGAATTGAAGTTTGGAACTTTGCACTTGTGAAACCTGTTGCTTGCCCATTTCCTATTCTCTGTCGGAATCTTCCAAGGCTTACACCCTGTTACCTTCATTTCCAATTTGGTATGATTTAGAGGGAAACCCCATAGTTATTACCAGCTCCATGGGGAAAGAACACCCATTCATCTTTCTCCTTAACGGGTAGGTTTATTTTCATGACTAATAATGTTTTCCACTTCACGTGGCACACCTTGTGTCCATGTCACCAAACTACCAACATCAACACCTATGTTGGTTAATTTGTCAGTTGACCTGTTGGCCTCATGGTACACGTGATGAGCCCTCCTATTCTGTATTGCCACAAAAAGGATCCTCACTTCATGTATGACTCCCTCGATTCGCCATGGAGGTTTGTTGCCATTTGTTAACAGGTTGATGATGTTCATAGAATCACCTTCAATCATCAAGTTACCTTGAGTTGCTTGGGCTACTTGCAACCCTCTCTAAAGGTCTCTAGCTTCTGCTTCGTTATTAGTTATGATTTCCAATGGTTCAATGAAGGCCTTGACTAGATTTCCTTGATGATCCCTGATTATTCCTCCAGCTCCAGCTCTTCCTGGGTTCTCCTTGGCTGCAACATCAAAATTTAGTTTAAACCAACCCTGGGGGGTGGCTCCCAAGAAATCCTATTTTGGGATTGGGCAAAGGAATGGAAGGTTTGTCCTCAATACCTAAGTCCCGAGCTAATTGTTTTTATTGGGGAAGAATTGAGTGCTTCTCATCCACTAAGGTGCTAAGGTTTTCTTTTGCAAAGACAATAATCCTATTGAGGATGGTTTTTGGGTTGTGAATGGTATCCTTAAAGGCTCTATGGTTCCTTTCTAGCCAAATCTGCTAGAGAAAATGATGCCAACAGATTTTCCATATCTAATTAAGTTTTAGGCTAACAAAGGGTTGAGGCCATTGATGTAACACTTCGGATATAAGAGCAGGATTAACCCACGAGATCCTAAAGGCTTGGAAAAGTTCATCCAGGATGGACTCTGCTACCGGACACTCCAGAAACAAGTTTTGGGTTGTCTCCCATCCTGCCTTGCACATGTAGCAATGGTTAGCAATAACCATACCTTTGGATAACATATTGTCCATAGTGAGGATTTTTCCTTGAATCACCAGCCATGAAAAAAAGGATATTTTAGGAATTAAGCCTTTGATCCAAACCAAACTCGATTGAAATTGTTGACCTTCCACATTGAGAAGCAAATTATAAGCAGAATTAACTGTGAAGTCACCACTTTCAGTCTCAGCCCAAACATTGTGATCTTCATCCTCTCCAAAGGGAATAATTTGCTGAGTTAAAATGTTATGAAGCTCTTCAGACTCCGCTTCAAAACCCTATACTCTGATGTGTTTCCACCTGTTGATATTTATATCCTACCACATATAATTTGCAACCTTCTTCCCAATATGTTGCTCCATATGCTCTTGAATCCTAGCCAAACAAGGATTCTAGGATAACTCCTCAGCTCTCACCCATCGATCCTTCCAAAAGTCTATTGTTTGCCCATTTCCTAGAATCCATCTAAGACCTTTCTTGACAAGATCCCTGCTCATGAGGATTGCCTTCCAAAAAGCAGACCCCATGCTTGCTAAGTTGTCATTAAGGAAGTTCACACCTTGGAGGTATTTCCTCCTAACTATGGCAGTCCATTCATTATCTACCTTAGTCAATAACCGCCACGCTTGTTTGGCTAACAGATCTGTATTGAGATGAGCAACTCTCCTCAATCCTAACCCCCATAAGATTTAGGTTTGCAAACCTTGTTCCAACCTACTAAATGGATCCTTTTCTTATCCTCAGTCCCTGACTAGAGAAATTTTTTTTGAAGCTGCTCAATTTTGTGATACACCTTGCTGGGAGCTTTGAAGACTGATAGGAAGTAAACGGGTATACTTTGAAGTGAAGCCATAGTTAAAACTGCTTTACCTGCTTGAGATAACATATGTCCTTTCCAACCTGCTAGCTTTTTTTAGATCCTCTCCAGAACTATGTTCCACATTGATCCTTCAGGTTTCCTCGTAAACATGGGAAGACCTAAATAGGAGGTGGGAAGGGATGCAATCTGACATTCCATGATCCTTGCTATGTTGTTTTGCCTAAGAATGGGGGTATTGATGAAATAAAGTTTGCTCTTATCAAAATTCACTTTCTGTCTAGCCGCTTCTTCATACATTATGAGAATATTTTTAATCCTTCTTGCCTCAACCACAGAAGCCAAAGTCAGTAGCAATGTATCATCAACAAATTGCTGATGTGTCACCGGGGTAGTTAGCGACGTGGCCTTGATACCTGATATGAGTCCAACTACCGCTACTGCCTTAATGGTTCTTCCCAAGGCCTCAACTACAATGATGAACAACATAGGACTTATGGGATCTCCTTGTCTTAGACCACATTTGCTTTGAAAAAACCTGTAGTAGACCCATTAACCAAAACTAAAAAACAAGGCTTAGAAATACACTCTCTTATTAACTTGACCCATTTCATGTTGAAGCCAAATTTTAATAAAACTGCCTCTAGGAATTCCCAATTTATCCTGTCATAAGCTTTTTTCATGTCTAACTTTAAAGCCATGACTACTTTTTTGGTCTGAGCGGCTGTATGAAGAGCCTCATGAACAGTAATAACTCCATCTAAGATTGATCTTCCTTGTACATAACTTCCTTGACTTGGATCAATGATAACCGATAGAACTTTCTTCAAACGATTGGCTAAAACTTTGGACAAAATTTTATAGGATATATTACATAGGCTAACCGGCCTAAAGTCAGCCATAGTCTTAGGGTTGGGGCCTTTAGGGATCAAAGCAATGAAAGTTGAATTGAAACCCCTTGGAATATGATTTGAACTTTGGAACTCCTTGATTGCAGCAATAACTTCTGCTCCAACAATATCCCAACAAACTTGGAAAAACCACGATGAAAACGTATCCGGCCTAGGAGCTTTGTCAGGATCCATGTTAAACAAACCCTCCTTGATATCTTCATCTAAAAAAGCTATTGTAAGAGACTCGTTAATCATTTCATCAATGAGTTGTGGAATGAATTGAAGGAGAGAGTCTTTTTCTTGGGCATTACTGCTTCGTTCTTCACCCAATAATGAACTAAAAAAATTAATAGCCTCATCCCTGATCTCCTGAATGTTTTGAGTTGAGGATCCATCCACCTTAGTTAAATTTCTAATATTATTGTTGCTTCTATTGCTCAATGTGGTAACATGGAAATTTTTTGAATTAGAGTCCCCTTCCTTTAACCATAATGCCCTTTATTTCTACCTCCAATACATCTCTTCACAAGCTAAAATATTATAAAGCTCACAAAGGGTTTTCTTCTCTTCAGTCCTTGTCGCCTCATCATAGGTTCCATTTTGGATTTTGCTTTCTATTATTCTCAATTTTTCTCCCACTGCTCTCTTATTCTCAAAAATATTTCCAAATACTTCTTTATTCCATATTCTAAGGTTGTTTTTCACCATCTTAAGTTTTTGAGATAGGTTGAAGGAAGCACTTCCCTGGATAGGCTGCTACCACCATTCCTCTATTCATTTCTTGAAGTCCGGATGTTTAACCCACATTGACAGAAATCATAATGGCTTTTTAAAGGATTTAGCCTGAAATACCTCCCATAGAATAAAATTATGGTCTGAAGTGCATTTAGGAAGGGCTTGTAATGCTGAATCACCAAACATTGTTGTAGCTTCCTTGGAATAAAAAACCTGTCCAACCTTTCTTGAATCAACTGACTTCCTATCCTCTTGTTACTCCATGTAAATTTGGCTCCTTTTAGTCTTACATCCATCAATTCATTTGTGTTAATGAATTCATTGAAGTCCTCCATGCTCCTTGAGGGTAACCCAAATCCTTCCTTCTTATCATATGGGTAAAGCGAGGTATTGAAATCTCCCCCAATCACCCAAGGAATGTCTTTAAAAGCTTGGCTCAAATGCCCCAAAAAATCCCACATTTCAGACCGGCCTTGGACAGAGGTGGGGGCATAAACATTTGACATAATCCAATTCTTATTAATATCAAAATCATGAAATAATACGCTTAAGACTCTTTCATTTTCCTGAATAATACTTCCTTCTATTTTAATAGGATCCCATAAGATCATGAGGCCCCCAGATGCTCCTCTTACCTGTTGAGGCCACTTCCCCTTGCTTCCAAATCCTTCTAGCTATAAGTGCTAATTGTGCCGCATCTGTTTTGGTTTCTTAAAGAAAAATAATAGTAGGATTCCAATCCTTCCTTATAGACTTCACCATCCTTTGTTTTGGTGGGCCATTTAGGCCTCTCACATTCCATGAGAGAACCTTCATTTAGACTGTTTGATATTTTTTCCCCGCCCCCCTCCCTGATCCAAAGGGGGTTTGTCAATTTTGCTATTATCTTGGCCAGGAATAACTTGCTGTAACAATGTTCTTTGCTTTCTGTTTGCAATTTCTTCATTGATTCTCATTCTATAGTGCTCTGCTGTAGATATTCTCCCTTTCTTTCTTTCACTTCCATACACTACCGGAGGCTTGGTAGTGCTTCTAGTCTATTTTTGACTAAAATGAGGGGGCATATATTGTGATAGTCTAGGGCATGAACCTTATTCCTCATTTTTGGGGTTTTCAATCCCCTCTTCATCCTCAACCTTGTTTTGGTTCACCTCTCCTATCTGGTTCCTAAACAGGGGGCTTTCCTTCAAGGAAACTTTTACTGTTGGGCTTGTCTAATAAGGGATAATTTGCTCCACTACCGGATTAGGAGCTACATTCCTGGCTCTTGTTTCCATAACTTCGACTCTTGACTCTATTTTTTCCATGTTTAAACTGAAATGACCTGGCAATTTTTCTTCATTTTGAGCATAGCTTTTGGGGCTTTTTGTCATAGTTGTGGATGGTCCCGATTTGGATGGGGAGTCTAGGGTTTTAGGAAACTTGACACTGATGGTATCATCCTTACTGTTTTATTTTTCAACTTCTAGATTTGCTAGGATATCAAACATGTTCAAGTTGGGATCTTTATTACATACCTTATGATTTTTGCCTCCCTCGTTATGTTGCTTTCCTTTCTCCTAGATTTTTTCTAGTTTTGTGTTGGCTTGGTCAGCCTGGTTATTCTTAACTTATCTGTATCCTTCCAAGTTAAGACACGGTCCTTGAAACTTTGGGATCCCTCTCCCATTAGCTTTCTCCAGAAAACCTTCGCTCGTGGCTTCCTTGTTTGTAGTTATTGTCAGACATTAGGCTTAAAGGTGGCCCTAGGTTTTGCACACGCTACAAAATGTCGTCTTGTTCTCATAATCCATAGGCTAAATCCTTAGAAACTCTCCATATGCTAGTTCCACCTGAGAAGGTAGATCAGAATCCAAGTTTGCATTTACACAGATCCTGACATGCATCAGTCTAGTCCTTGCCCGGGTTGAATTCTCTATTGCCACGAGCTCTCCTATCATCTTTGCTATGCCACTAAGCCAATAATCATTAACAAACTGGGCTGGGAGGTTTGGTAAGCGAACCCAAATGGGTGCTATATTAATGTTCTGCTTCTCAGGGTTGAAATCCTCCCCCCACTTCCTCAGAAAGAGGCTACGCCTTCCTAGAAACCAAGGTCCTCCTATCAAGATGCACTCTGCATCATATTTGTTGTTGAGTCTTATCATAAAAAAACCTCTTGACATGGCTACAATTTCTAAGCTTCTTGAAGTTTTCCACTTTGCCATGGCCCATGAGCGAATAGTCTCAATGTCTGACCTTCCTCCCAAAAACTTGCCAACTAAGGATGATGCCTCCATATCCAAGAATCTTTCCATAATCTCCACTGGCGCAGTTAACCTGTTATTGTTTGGTATTAGGGGCGGTAGTTCACTGACTAGCTCCTTCTTTTTCCCTTTTAGCATTTCCAAAAAGGTTGGGCCCTTGTTGCTAGCTCCCAAACCCCAGTGGGACCCTTTGTCTGAGGGTTTATCTGGAGGATCTGTACCTTTAGCCTTTTCAAACTGAGCTGACAGGGAATCCTTTTCCTTTCCAACTACAACATTTTGCCCTACCTCTGGATCTTCTCCTTTCGTTGGTTCAAAATTCTTGCCTGCCATTTTTGCTCCTCCACTTCCTCCGCTTCCTCCATCGCTCCTCATCTCTCCCAATCCTCTTAACTATAAGATAATTATAGATTTAAGCCTATTTTTTGATCTTCATTTGATCTTCACTTTTCGGCATTTACATTTGATAATGTTCTTCAAAAAATTTCCTTTGGAGGATTTACTTGGGAAAAACTGTTTTTGGTATATCGATTGAGGATATTGATCTTATGATATCAATATGGGATATTAATCTGGGAAATCAATCTATGATATCGATCTAGGGTATCAATCATAAGGATTGATGTGGGATATCACTTTAGGATATTACTCATTTTATCGTAAGCAAGGGATTCTGAATAGGGAACTAACTTATCCTTTTTCCAACTTCCAACATTTCCCATACCGTCTGCACAGAGGGATAAGCAAGAATAACTCTTTTCGCTTCAAGATACCTGGTCCTGCTTCACGGATTTCATCTTCCCATAGTCCTTGTTAGGATTGTTTGAATTTGTTGATTAGTGATAGGCTTTTGATATGCTAAGGGCTATACTAACTGAACCTCAGCTACAAAAGCAAAGCAAAATTTCTACCAACTCTTGATAAGACCACTAGGTATGGTTGAGTGACCAAAAAACCCTAGTATATATCCATAGCAACAAGATGGGTTGTGTTGAAAACCACAATTACTTACATGAACGATGGATCATGATAAATGCAGAGATGCATGATTTAAACACAAACGTGGTGTCGTTTGTAAGACTGACAAACATAATACCTCCTACTATGGAATGCAATGGATGAAGAATGCCTATATGCAATGCAGTAATGCAGCGAATGCATGTGTGAATGCAAAATGAGAATGCAAAATTCAAATGCAAAATGCAAATGTTTTTGGATTTTATGCTTTACCAATTTTTTTGGATTTTATTGATTTTATTATTTTTATGAGTTTTGAGCCTCATATCTAATCAAACGGCGAGTACATGCCTCTAGAGCATTTAGATTGACCAAGCGATTTTTCTACAAAATCCTTGGAGCTTTTTAAGATGACTGAGCGGTTTTAAGCAAATCCTCAGAGCTTTTAGGGTTTGACCAAAGGGTTTATGAGAACCTTTGGGACTTTTTGGGATGACCATGTAATATTTTAAGAATCCTTGGAGCTTTTGGATTGACCAAGTAGTTTTTTAGAAACTCTTGGTGCCTTTTGACTGACCAAACTACTCATAGATGAGCTTGGATCCTTTTAGGATGATCGAACGATTATAAGCAAATCCTCGAGGCTTTTAACTGACATGACCAAGCAATTTTAGGAACCTTTGGAGCCTTTTGGGATGATCGAACAGTTTTAAACAAACCCTCAAAGCTTTTTGAGGTTGACCAAAGGGCTTATAGACGTCTTTGGGGCTTTTTTTTATTGAAAAAATTAATTATGAGAGTGTTTGGAGCATTTTAGGATGACTAAGTAGTTACAAGCAACTCTCGGAGCCTTTTACTATGCTCTTAAAGCATAAAATGCCTTAAGATGGATGATGTTGAGAGGTTCAGGCTCTTCAACACCCCCTAGCGATGTTAGGCGATAAGTACCCGGATGAATCTTTTTAGATATGATGTAGGGTCCTAGCCAATTAGCCACAAATTTGTCTTGCATATCTGGTGGTAAATTAGAGTTTTGTTGGTTCTCTTTCAAGACAAGATCCCCAACTTCAAAGTCTCTCTGGTGGACTTTGATATTGTAAGCTCATTTTAGTCGCTCCTGATAAACGCAAAGATGCTCTAGGACATTCATGCGACGTTCCTCAAGTAGTGTTAGTTGATCCAGTTGAGCTTGTCATGCGGTATTGTCATTGATGAAATCTTTCAATACGACGCACAACATTGGAATTTATAATTATAAGGGCATAATGGCCTCAGTGCCATATACTAGTGAGAACGGCGTTGCCCTAGTGGGCATCCGAATACTAGTCCTGTAAGCCTATAACACAAGGGGTAGCTGGATATGCCAATCTTTATGATTTTCTTGTATCGTATTTTTAAGATGGCCACCACTGTCTTATTTGAAGCCTTAGCCTGCCCGTTTGCTTGCGGATAGTATGGAGTCACAAAAATGTGTTTGATTCTATATTTAGGTCAAAGCTCTTATAATTTTATTCTTGAAAGACGTTCCATTATCCGATATTATTTTAGATGGAATCCCAAAATGACTTATGATATGCTCCAATATAAACTCTGTTATATGATCTCTAGTTGTCGTTATTAAGGATATTGATTCCACCCACTTTGTAAAATAATCAGTAGCTATGATTATGAATGTATGTCAGCCCGATGACAGAGGAGAGATATTACCTATAAGATCTAATCCCCACTGAGAAAATGGCCAAGCCACTTGAATGGGTTGTAAGGCCTATGATGGCAAGTGCATAAGATTAGCATGATGCTAGCATTTAACACATTTCTTGACATACACATTACACTCCTTCTCCATAGTGGGACAATAGTAGCCCATTCGAAGGATGCACTTGGCGATGGCCATGCCACTGAAATGGCCACTACACATACCGTCATGAGCTTTCAAAATCACCCATGATGCCTCTTGGGGCTCTAGGCAACGAAGAAGAACTCCATCATAGCCTCGTCAGTACAAGATGTATCCTATTAATACATACTTAGCTACTTTATATTTAAATGTACGCTTTGTGGCATGTGGCAATCCCTCTGGAATTATACTAAGCTTCAGGAAGTTTTTAATTTATGACATCCAATTTTGATAAGCCTCAGCTTTGACTGCTAAGATGACTTTCTCCCCCTACATATTTACATTTGCAAATGCAGACTCAAAAACAACCCTGTGGTGAATGGTAGTACCACTCCCCATAGGACTCTAAGAGGTTAATGACCCCCAAGGTGCCTTCTTAAGAAAGTCTTTAGCTTTGCAGAACCATTTAGATTTTGGTTCTACACTAATCATGTTGACCGATTCTTTGTTATCATAGGATGCACACTCTACTACTAGATGTGAGAGTGTCTTGACATGGATGGTAGTGAAATCAATAGATGAATTTTGAGGGATTAAAGATCCCAAAGATGCCATGGTGTCTGCAAACCTATTTGACGATCGAGGGATTGCCTCAATGTCATACCATTCAAATTTAGCCAAATATGTGTCAACTAGATCTTTATAGGCTTTTAGTATCATACATCGACACTGAAAAAGCCCCTTGACTTGATTTACTATGAGCAAGGAGTCACCAAAGATGTTCAATCTCTTAATATTCATGGCGATGGTTGTGTGGAGGCCTTGCAGCAGGGCTTCATACTCAACGTTGTTGTTGGTGCACGAAAAATCCAACTTGAATGACAAGGGCATTGGATCTCCTTACGACATGAAGAACACTATTCTGGCACCACCTCCTTATTCGCACTTTGAACCGTCAAAGAACAGAGTCATGTCATCATTGTTCTCTGGTTCTTCGAGTTTGGGAGCTTCTGATATGACAAAGATTGCATCGTCTGGAAGCTCAATTTTTAGAGGCCTACTATTTGATAGTGGTGCCTCAGCTAATTGATCTGTTATGAATCCTTAATGGAATTTTGGCTTACGAATTCCAGATTAAATTCTGTCAATAACATGATCCACTTCCCAGTACGCGTATTGTGATAAGTTTTACTCATCATGTATTGCAAAGGATTTTGTTTTGATATAACATACATCGTATGACTTAACATGTAATGTCGTAATTTCTTGGTAACGAAAACCACTGCTAAACACAACTTTTCAACATATGCATATCCTAGCTCGTAACTCACCAAGGTTCGGCTAATGTAATATATGGCTTGTTCCTTTCCTTGCATATTATTTTGGGCTAACATGGTCCCCAATGCAAAGTCGATTGTCGATATATAGCAGAAAAGGCACATCTGGCCTTGGTGGAGCTAGTACTGGCGACGTTGCCATGTATTGCTTTATTTCAGTGAAGGCTATCTTGCAGTCCTTGTCCCAGTTGAATGGGACTCCCTTATGTAGCAGTCGATTCATGGGTCGATATTTATTCGATAGTTGAGCGATAAATTGCTTTATCGATGCTACCTTGCCCTGAAGGCTTCTTAATTTCTTAATATTTATGGGAGGACGCATTTCCAAAATGGCCTTGACCTTTGCTGGGTCTACTTCGATGCCTTTCTTAGAGACGATGAATCCTAGTAATTTTCCAAAAATTACGCCAAATATGCACTTCTGAGGATTCAACCTGACATTATGCTCTATCAAGCGATCGAAGACTTTTCTTAAGACCTCTGCATGCTCTTCTCGCAACAATGACTTGGCCAACAAGTCATCGATATAATATTCTAGAATTTTGTGCACATAGTCATAAAAAATATATGTCATGGCCCACTAATATGTGGCACCAGTATTTTTGAGTCCAAA
Organism: Wollemia nobilis; assembly: GCA_028583015.1. Lineage (NCBI taxonomy): Eukaryota > Viridiplantae > Streptophyta > Pinopsida > Araucariales > Araucariaceae > Wollemia > Wollemia nobilis. The sequence goes on from JAQPPZ010001870.1 coordinate 6,490,678, forward strand.
TGGCATAAATTTATAGCAAAACATTCCCCATGGCGTTATAAATGTGGTTTTATACTGGTCTTCAGGTTTAATCCGAATTTTATTGTAACAAAAAAAAATATCCATTAAGGAGAGCATTTCGTGACCTATAGTTGCATCTATGAGAGCATCAATATTGGGCAATGAAAATGAATCTTTGGGTGTTGCCTTATTTAGGTATCTAAAATCCGTGCAAATACATATCCTTCCATCGGGTTTTCCCATGGGTACCATATTGGACACCCACTATGGATAATCGATGGAGATCACAAATTCCACATCCAACAACTTTTGTAGCTCATATTTCACCATTAGGGCTACTATTGGGTGCATTTTTCTAAGCTTTTGCTTGATCAAATTCTTCGTCAGATCTAGTGAAAGGTTATGCGTAACCAATTTTGGGTCTAGACCTGGCATATTCTTGTACGTCAAAGCAAATAAATTTGGTCTCTCTTTTAGCAGAGGGATGAGGGTGGCCTACTCATATGGAGTGAGACTCTCTCTAAATTTAACCTTCTTTGCACTCGTGAGATAATTACTGATATTCTTCGTCTGTGTCATATCCTGGTCCACTCATATCGAAGGTGGACTCTTCTCCATATTCATTAGAAATATCTCCTAGCTCGAGATTGCATGTAGTAATGGGGTTATGCCCCTACACGTCTGGGTTGTCGACTGCATCATGGGTTTGGTGTCCTAGGTGATCTCTAGGGTTCAATTTTGTCTCAGTCTGTTCAAGGAGCCCTTCATGATGATCTTCTAGTGGCTCAGTGGTGATGACAAATATCATAGTATGATTCCTCCAAAATTTGGAAGGATTCGGATGATACGGATTAAAATCCACATCATCTTCCATACTAAGGTACATATGATCTAGGGATGCTACGAGCAAATCATCCTATCCTCGTATATGTAACCCTAAACTAAACCTATCAATGACTAACTGATAATGAGATTCCAACAGAGTCCTCTATACTTGCTCAAAGAGACCAAGGTCATACCCATGCCAATGATATAGCTCAAAAATATGCATGGCATACTCCGGATTGGATAGATAACAAACATTTACAATGAAAGGTTCATCATCATCTTCATTCATGGGCTCTCCCGTTGGAAGCTGGTCTAGCCCCACATAGATGAAGTTAGTCTGATTAGGTGGCTCTCCCAATGGAACCACCGATCCAACCGGGTAATGATGAGTGGATGGTCGGCCCATCTCTTGTGCAGTATTCAAAATTGGTTTGAAGATTACATTTTGCACAAGGTACTCACATAATATAGTATTGGTGAGATGTACCATCACCCGTGGTGCAGATGATCCTGCTAAAGATGTAGGTGAGGCAGGCTGAGGTGACTCCTCAGCTTTATCTTGGGGTTCTTCAACTTCCATAGGAGTGGGAACCTCCTCGATGATTGATTCGGGCTCATGATCCTTATCTTTCTCGCCCATTTTTACCTTCAAATTCTTGTCATCCTGACACATGACTGATGTCGATGATTTCATGGAAGTGGTAGTGGTGTGCTCTGATCTATGTGACACAAATGGCATTGGTTGAGCACATACTACTGGTTTACCTCCTGGTTTCTTTATCAACGATGACGATCGAACATCCAGGTGCGTTGATGGGAGTATGAAACCTCTAGGTAAATCTACTAGGTTCACAAACTTAAATGGTTCTTCATCTGATGCCACTACGTGAACCTGTCCCTCATGAATATACTTCACACACTAATGCAATATCGAGGGAACACAATGCATTTCATGAATCCAAGGCCTACCAAGTAATATGTTGTACTACATGGCCCCTTCTATCACATGACACATCACAGAGATGGTCTTCAAGCCTACCTGCATAGGTAGGATAATTGTGCCAACAATCAAACATAGTGCATCGTTAAACGCTCTTAATGTAAATATAGTGGGCACAATGTGTGATTTAGGTAGCTTCAAATGACTCAACGTCTTGGTCATTATTATGTTGATCGATGAGCCGATATATATCAAAACTCTTTTAAATGATATGTGATTAACACGCGATTATGTGCAATAACAAGTCAGCCATGGTTGTAGAAAAAGTCCTTATCTCATGATCGTAAAATTAGATCATTGGTTCCTAACACTACTGTAAATGTCCCATGAAATTAGTAAATGCCTGCTCATCCTGGGACTATACTTTAATGGACCTCAGAATGTCCATAAGAGTCTCCTTGTGCCTAGGGGACTGTTGTATTAGCTTATATATAGATAACTTCGTAGGAATTGTCTGCAGGTTTTGGATCAACCTGCTCCTTATGGTCACCACCGGTCTTGTTGGTGGGCTTGGAATATTTTGCGTTAGCTGTTGATTCAGTGTGGCTTGTATTTGAATGGGATCATGAGGTTGATTCTGTTGTTCATATCTCCCATGCCTAGTGACAACATTCACCATACCTAAAAAACCCTGGGTAGGTGGTTTGAATCACACCTAGTTGACCTGGCCAACATTGTTGCGAGACACCTCATGAATTGGCAAGGGGTTTTGTAAATCTCCATATTTTGATTATCGGGCACCTACGAGTTGTGTGGCACTACAAGAACACATTTTTCAATCATATTTTTCACCATGTGTTTGAAAGTCCAGAACACCTCAATGTCATGGCATTTCGTTTGATTAAAAATGCAAAACATATCTTCTTGGTACCCCTTTGATTTGGGTTGATTGGGGTCTACCATCTTAATTATGGGAAATCTAATTATCTTGGCCTCGCACAATCGATGGAAAATCAATGTTAGTGATTCCGTCAATGGTGTGAACTGGCAAGGTGGGCATTGATATTTGTTCTTGCCCTTATAATTGTTGTTGTGCTTGTCATATTACGCAGGGGGAGGTTGGGCCTGATAATTCTATTTTTGTTGCCCCTTGTTCTCCCTCTAGAGATTCAAAACCACTTGATTCACATGGGTTTGCTTGCCCTATTTTTTTGTGGCACTCTTCTTTTGTCCCTCTCTCATATTCTTGATCTTCAAGTTGCTTTATTGCAATTTAATATCCTCAATCACTTTGGTTTGCACCAAAGTCTCTTCGAATGTAGGATACTGTTGCAGCTATAGTAGTAACGAGATGTGCTTGGCACAACTCTTTGTAAACATTCGGGTTAACTATGTGGTAGGAATAGGGAATGGCAACTTTGCCATTAGTCTCCTCCATATTTTTTCGTATTGCTCTATTGGCTTGTCATCGCACTGAGCTAGCACAGCCAAATAAGAAATATTGGCCTATTTCTTGATGCCAAAGGAATAGCGTTCAAGAAAGGCATCAACTAATTGCTCGAAATTGGTTATGCTATGTTTCTTTAGCTAATTGAACCACTCTCAGGCCAGACCGAAAAGTGTTGTGATGAACGTACACAACAATAATGCATCATTGCTTGCTATCTGGAAATAAGCATCTAGAAATCTTGTGATATGTTCCTATTCATATTCATCACCCTTAAACTTGTCCAACCTAGGCATATAAAAATACTCAGGGTAAGCTAGAGTAGGCACCGAAGGATTCAAGGGCTCATTATGAATTTTACTTAATTTTAGCTTTTGAATAGCTGCGCCTTGTCTCTCGATGGCTTTGATCTTCTTGGCTAAGGCCTTATAGGCCTTCGAAGATAAAAAGTCCTCCTCCCTAAGCTGATGTGGAGGTGGCTTAGGAGGTATTGTCTTCCTCGTACAAGATGGAAGGCATTGCTCTTCCTCCTCCTTAGCTCAGGAGCTCTTAGGATATTCTTGCTCGTATCCATCTCCCTCTACTTCTTCATGTTGCCTTTGCCTTTGATTATTGAGTGGCGGTGGCCACTCCCTTTGTTTGACACTAGCATGAGTACGAGCATCTCTTTGCTCTTGATGCATATCGGCTTGAGACAAAGCGTTCCTATACACATGCTCTCTATGATCATCATGAGGATATAGGCCAACCCTAGCTAACCTATCCTCTTGCTCTATGCGCTCCTTCTAGGTAAGGATACGTTCTTTACGCATGTGCTACTCATATAGCCTCTGTTTAATGAGCCTCTGTGCTTGAAGATTCTCATATTCAATGTGCTGCCTCTCTAGGCGAGCATTCTCCAATTGATCTTGGAGGAGTTGGCATTTTTGCTCTGATACCAATCGATGTGATCTATCAATTTGATCGACCGTGGGAGGCCTCTGGTATCCTTGCTCGGTACGAGTGACCTTGTGGATTTTGTACCCATCAGACTAATGTGTTGTGCCTTTGCCTCTGTCTATGAAGAAGGTATTGGCATTCTGCTGTGTCCTATACTGTGAACCACCATGTGTAGATAGTGGGTGTGTGACATGAGGGCATTTAGAAGCCTCTCCATGCTCTCTAGTAGTCATGACGACACTCACGCTATGCTCACTCAGGGCATGAGTGGATGGAGCGGAAGGCTTGTAGCCTAGCTGCTCTAAAATACTACCTAGACCCTCTAGCTATCTAGACCACCACCGCTCATGCGACGGTGTGCCATTAGCTCCCACCTTTGATATATCAATGGTGATCTTGCATGGTGGACCACACATGGGAGTATGGTTAGACCTATGCTCGATAGCGAGCCTGTCTGCCTACCCATATATGGGCGTATCTCTAGTCCTATACTCAGAAGGTGGAGGCATGGATCGTCCTATGGACTTAGTACGTAGAGGCACCAACCTGGTCCCCTGCACAACAAACTCTTCGACCGATCTTGTGGACGCGCATGCAATGCGGTCTCGATAATGGATCTCGAGTGGAGCACCCTCATGCTGAGAGGCTCCTTATTCTATCATATGCCTAGAGGAGTGTACTGAAGCTCCTCTATCTGGGGTACGCTCTATAGGCTCCCCTCATGTCGAGTTATCTCCTCTGATGCTTGTCGAATGATGTTCGATTCACTCATGTGGCTGAGGAATTTGCATGTGCTGCTATGAATTGGTTAGGTGTTGGTCATCGACATTAGGTTTATACCTTTGCCTACCACCCCCTATATCCACCATTGTGTACCTAACATCTAGATGTATCTTTTATTATTAATAAAACAAGGTATACAATAATTATTATCTCGTATTAAATTTTGAAAATGAGTCCTAAACTGTTTGATATGTTTTCAAGATTTGTTGTATCAGTGTAGAAAATCTTATCATGTTTTGCAAAACTTGTTGGATTTTATTCTTAGTTTAATGGCTTTCACCTATACGCTCGCAACTCAACAACTTGGATATGAACTCTAAGTTGCGTAATCCAACCTATAATGTGTGGTAATGAAGCCCACACACGGTCAGGGAGCACAAGTCCTCCCAGATCCTTACCCATTTTCCCCCAGTCAGCGTTATACCCTCCTAAGAGAATACATGCAAATTTTTTAGGGTATGAAAGTTTATCGCTCCAAATTTTTTGCATCCTTACCTTCAGGCTATTGGATCCGTGCCCGAAAGGAGGATGGGAAAAGGATGTCGCGGTACCTCGGACTGAGAGGACTTTGCGAAGGTCCCGCCTCTCAAGGGAGGTGTATTTTGATGATTTTTCGATGGATGGTGGGTTCACCAAGAAAAATTTAAGGGCGCTTCCACGCCTAGGTTTGGAATGTGTTTTAATGTGTTCGTTTTTAACTTTAAGCATTCATATCCTAGGTTTGGCCAAATGAATCTAGATTAATCTACATGAAAATGCAAATTCAATGAGTACAAAAAACAGATTTAAAGACATAAAACAGAGAATTTACAGAATACAAATGAGGAATACCTGATCCGGATGTCTGGTGATGATTCTGATGTTTGAAGCAACAGATCGTCTGGAATTGCGAGAATCATCCGAGATCCGACAATCGTCCGAGATCCGCTCGCCTCCCGCCGAATTCCGCATTCGTCGAGACCCGCAAGCAAAAAATAGATACAAAATACAATGAATACTACTGTGCTAACAGAGGGAAACAACACCAAATGACCGTATGAATACTGAATAATAGTTATGAACATAAATTCAAGCAAATTACGATATTCTAATGACAAATCATGATCTTAGTATGCAATCTAAGCTAAATGGGTGAACTCCAAATGCAAAATAACATAAACACTGAATAAACTATCTAATTTGCAGAATAAAACAACAGAGAAAAGGTTGAGAAATGCAAACTTCAGGCACTGATTGCCTCAATATGGACTGCAGTCGAGATCGTCTCGCATCAGTACGAAATCGCCTCGAATTCGATAGGTTCGCCTCCGATCTGAACAAGTTCGTCGACGACGATGTGTGCCGGCTCCGACTGAAAAATAGTGATGTACCTGCAACAAAATTGGTATGGGACCAAAGGCAAATGAAAAATTGGGATGGTTCAACGTAGATGGAGTTAAATTGCAGAGAATTTCAGCCGTGGGGGTGCTAAGGGAATAGCTTAGGATTAAATAGGCTTAGGGGAGTAGTTAGGAGGTTGGAGATCATCCCAATTTGGGAGATCTCCAACAGGGGAGGGTCCCTAACGGCGCAGACACGCTTCTGCCCGGATTGGAGACCCGTTGGAATAGAAGCTAACTTTGCAAAATCAGTTTTGCGACAAGATCGTCTGGACGTCCTAGTCCAGACGAAATCGTCAGATCTGGGGCGATATCGTCTGATCGGCGACGATATCGTCAAACGGTCAAAACAACCTCTAAAAATGGCACGAAAAAGGGGGAAACGGATTACCCGACGGTTAACGGCGGTTTGGGAGGTTAAATTTGAATTTTAAATTATTTACTAAGGTGAATGTAATTATTGTAATTTTACTGCGCCAATTTTAGGGTGCTACATTTTGCCCCCTCTTTAGCGAATTTTTGAAGAAAATGCGTTAAAGATGAGTTCTTCTCGATCTACGAGAAAGCAAAAATTATTCCCATTTTTAGGCGACGATTCTTGGTCGAATCGTACGATAGCTTACTATGGTGCCCCTCCGTGTTTTTACCCAAATCGAACGTTTGAGGTAAAAATGCAGAAAAGCAAAAAATTATTTTTGAATAAAATTAAAAAAATAGGGTAAAACCCTAATTCATTTTTACTGTTCATTTTCTCGGTTTTTAGAGCTGAAGCAAAAATGGTGGAGACGACGCACGTATCGACAGAGGTCCGACGCGGTCTACGGGTAAGAGTCTAGACTTAACTAGGATGCTTTAATTTGAATTTACATGCTTTGTAGGTAATTTTTAGGTGATTTTTGAGCATCGCGGCCATTTTTGGGCCGTCGACGTCGTGATGAAATCGTCCCGATTTCGACGAAATCGTCTCAATTTCGGCAATTTCGCCCAAGGGCGAAATCGGCGAAAGGGGGACGATTTCATCAAATTAGAGACGATTTCGGCTTGCGAAATCGGAGACGATTCTGCTCAAATTTGGGACGATATCGTCCAATAGTGGGCGATATCATCAATTGCATAAAATTGAATTTTAACTTGCATTATTAATTACTTGAATTGTTATTAATGATTGTTTATTGTTTTGTTGTTTATGTTTGCAGAGAGGATTACTAAAGAGCAGGGAATGGAAGTACGGAGGGTTGAGAGATGACTTGGCCGCTCTCACACAGCAGAGCGAGATCAACTGGCACAGGCCGGCTTGCAGCATGTGGCAGAGATGCCACAAGTATCCACAGATATGGGGCTTCTAACAGCCCTAGCAGAGAGGTGGTATCCGGGCTCTTCATGTTTTTGGCTACCGACAGGGGAGATGACTCCCACACTAGAGGATGTATGGAGGATTCTGAGAATCCCCATACAAGGACGGCTGATTACTCCTACGGCCAATCAGGGCCATGCTATGGGACGACCGTGCGGTGACCCGAGCTTCACCCCGGAGAAGGGCGAAGTTAATATCAAGGCACTGTGCCGGATGCCCAGGGCATCTAGGCTCACACGGGTACTAGCTGGAGTGGTTGGTGGACTTCTGCTGTGCCACCAGAGCAGGTGCAGGGTGCCGTGGATGCTCGCAGATGTGATCTACGATATGCGGGACCACGGCTACAGATTCTCTTGGGGCAGCTTTGTGCTATGCCGACTGTACAGGATCCTATATGGGGTCGTGTACAAGGGCGGCCGATGTCTGGTCATGACATCGCTCTTACAGTTTGGTGCTGGGAGCACATTACAGTGCGGAGGCCGATAGGGCTTCCTCCGATAGGGGTAGACGGGGAGAGGCCCTGAGTCTTCTACTGGTGGCTCCGAAGAGGGGTCACAGCGACGGATAGACCTCCCTATGTCCCGGAGGCTACTGGATGACCTAGTCCCTGATCAGATCACCCGGAGGCCATGGAGGGAGCATCCAGGGTGGGCCGAGGACGGACAGGAGTTGGCTCGCGTCAAGCGAGTCTGCTGGCTATGGATGGAGAGAGGAGAGGTGGAGCTCCACCGCTATGACCGAGTTTTGAGGCAGTTCGGTCTACAGTAGGGGATCCCATCTCTGAGGGATTACGAGTTTTCCTGGACTGTCCGGGATAACACCACAGTTAGCGGGGCTCCCGACATGCAGCGATTCTGGAGCCAGGACGCGGATGATGCCCCCATCCAACCAATGGATGGGGACGACGCAGGGGTAGCCGATGGCTACGATGCCTGGTACGTAGGCATCCGCCCTCCTCGGATGACGAGGGCACAGGGTCCGATTCACGCGGTTGTGCGTCGGATAGGGAGGCGGTGCAAGGCAGCGATGGAGGCAGCCCAGGGTCACGGCGAGAGAGAGGCGAGGAGGCCACAGGCACAGGAGAGGCCATGATAGAGGGAGAGGAGGGAGGCGAGACCCCCATCTCCACAGAGGGAGAGGCCACCATCGCCCGATAAGGGCAAGGGTGTTGACACAGGAGAGAGTAGCGAGATGGCTACTCTTCGGGTGGAGAGAGATCATCTCCAGGCCCAGGTGCAGACTCTACAGGATGAGGCTGCACGCCACCGAGCTGAGGTGTCACAACCAGGGACGAGATTGCACGCCTCAGGGCACGGGGCAGAGGGGCGAGCTCTGGAGAGCTGACACAGGCTATCACCCAGCTAACATTCTATCAGACATTATATTACCAGCTGGTGTCAGAGGCGGATAGACTACCCCTGCCACCAACATTGCAGATCCGATCGAGATCGGGTCATCGAGGACCACGTCCCGATCGAGGACTAGGACTACACAGACTGCGATGGGGCCACCTCGTCCACCTCAGGGTGAGGGAGGAGATGAGGCAGAGAGCTCGAGGGGCTCTCGAGGCTAGAGGGCTGGACTGACATTGTATTATATGATTATTTTTTTGATAGAGGATTGAGTATGCCGAGGTACAGATTGTGGCATACCAATCCAGTTTTGATGATGTACATATACGGTTGTTGATATATATATGAGATGAGATATTTTTGATCACATGACTTGTATAATGTGTACGCTTATGATGCTTTTATGTTTGATTGATTGATTTGATAATTGGATGTAATTATGTCGTTGGAAATATTATAATTTGAATGTCATGCTTGTAATATTTTAAATGAAATAATCTGATGTAACAAATTGGTTGTTTGTAATGAAATGTGAAAAATAAAAAGAGATTTCTAACAATAATTTCAAAGGACATTGTCGCTATTATAGACCATTTCATGGAGTCGCCGTCACTCGGTCGTCAAGCTAGTCCCATTTATAGAAATATTGTTAAAAGTAAAAGAGTGCTTAAGAACTGTCTTAAGACTTTGGTGCAATAGTGCAAATGATGATGATGATGATGGTTTGTTTTCAGATTTTCATAAAAATAGTATGCATGAAATAATATTAAAATGATTTTTGCTAGGCATAAATTCCTAAGTGTGATAAAATTTTGGATAATTCTTTAGGAATTATACCATCATTGCAAAATTGAAGGTTGACATAATGACATGAAATAATGAAAATGGGTTTGCTTTTTAAAAGCATAATTTGTGTAACATAATGAATTAAGTCATATGGTTTTCATGATTTTTAATAAATGGGGAATAAAAATTGTTACAATGGTTTGCGCTAGGCATAGAATATGTAGGTATAGACTTATACCATCATCGCGAAAATCCAAAAAAGATAGTTTTATTGCATGGTTGATTTTTGATGAACATAAAATATGAAAATGAGGACTTGCGCTAGGCATAAAATTCCAATTTTGGTTTTGGAACTATACCATCGTCGCGAAAGTCAACCAGATATATATGTATATGTTTTGATTGTATAGTTTGAAAGAAATTTTTGATTTTTCTATTATATAGTTGTCTTTGTGGTAAACAATTGTACTTGATTTATTCCAAACAAGTTGCAAAAATAATATTTCAAAGTATTTTGAAGACAAAAGTTAGATTTATAAGGAATCCCATGTGCATATGTGAATTCATTTCCAATCTTGACTTATCATAATGATACACAAAATCTCTCAAATACAAAGTGTGTGCAATTGCATTGTTCATTTACCAGTTTTGAGCAAGATAATATGATACAAGTGATTTGAAGAAACCAAATAAGTGTTCATTAACCATGATGTAGATGCATATAACCATACTAGACTACTATGTAGGTCGGATTATCAAGAGCTAGCTAATCCATAAGCACATAGGTCTATACAAAAGAAGGTCGCTAATGTGATAGATATATCACCACGCTAGGAGTTACCCAAGGCCAAGAAGTTGGGCACAAACCACTTGCTATGGGGCTTACCTCATAATTTTCGAATAATTGAGAATTCCAGGGATTCAAGCTCATCAACCCTTCTTTTCTTTTCAAAGGGTAGGGAAAGGGATTTTATTGCTTTCTTGCTTTTGCTTTTCTTTTGTATTTTTTGCTTGATAATGCTTGGAACATTGTTGTAATGATATAAAAGAACATTTTTCTTTTCTTTTTTTCTTGAACTTTTCTTTTCTTTTTCTTTGCTAGGGATACTTGCTCGGATTAGTCAGAGAGCAAGGGATTTTTATTCTCGGGTAGGGGTGAGCTTGTCCTTTTGCCAATTCTCAAAGATTCTAGACCATGTGCATGATAGGATAGCAGGGGAAACTTTTCGCTCAAGAAATCACTTCTACTATGTAGCAAAACATGGAAATTACAAATATAATCATTTTATTGTGAAAAGATGTGCTTGGTTTAAGTAAATAACAAGATCAATTCTCTATGCTCAAACTTTATTTAATTGAATTTTGTGGACTTTGATATAAGAGAGATTAGTAATCATGCCGTATAAAATCAAGATATTTATTGTTGTGAGTGTGCAAGTGAGGGATTCCAAATAAATGCTAATTTATCCAAAATAATTTGAAACATATAACCGCAATAATTGTAAGAAAATATATATAAACACTTTTGAGAAGTTTTGAGAATGTTGACTCTCTCTTTCTTCTTTATTTTATTTTGGTTTCGAAAGAGTCAAGCATATAGCTGTTTTTATATTTTTATCATTATTTTGATGTTTGGTTTTATTTTTGTTTTTGAGCAAAAAATTTAACAAGTGCCATAAATAAATGCAATAGATAGTTTTGAAGATTTTTGATGATTATGAATATTTTTGATGTTTTTGGATTTTTATAAATTTGAAAGAAATATAAGATAAAAATTTTGAAATTTTAAACAATTATATACAAGGATGAAATGACCAAATTTATGCATAGTAACGTTTAAGATGCAAAATATTCATGGGTTCTTTAAGTTCTTTACCATCTAAGGTAGATAATTTGTATGCTCCTGATTCAAATTTAGTAGTAATAATGTATGGTCCAAGCCAATTGGGCTCAAATTTACCTTTAAGGTCCTTAGTTGCATTTGTATTTTTTTGATTTTCTTTTAAAACAAGGTCGCCGATCTCAAAGGATCGATGACGAACTTTCTTAGCATATGATCTTTTAAGCTTGTTTTGGTAAGCACGGAGATGCTCCAAAGCATTGATGCATTTTTCATCTAGGAGTTCCAACTGACTGAGTCTGCCAACATGATATTCATCTCCTACTTTGGTATCTTGAAGTAGCAGAGCCAAAGAAGGAACTTCCAATTCAAATGGAAAAACGCTTCAAGCACCATAAACCAAAACAAATGGTGAAGTTCCAGTGGGGGTTCGAACACTAGTTCGATAAGCCCACAAGGTCGGATATAATTGAATGTGCCACCACGGCAGTTTTATTGACTAATATTTTGAGAATTTTGATTAAGGTTTTGTTAGATGCTTCTGCTTGACCATTACCCTGAGGATAATAGGGAGTGGACCAACGATGTTGAATCTTATATTTTTGGCATAATTTTTTAACATCTTTATTTTTGAAGCAAGTTCCATTGTCAAGATGAGATTGGCAGGAATTCCGAACCTGCAAATGATTTGATTAAAAATAAATTTAGAAACTTGTGTGCAAGTGCAGGAAGCTAAAGGCATAGCTTCGACCCACTTCGTGAAATACTCAGTGGCAGTTATGATGAACTTGTGTCCATACGATGACACAGGATTGATTTTGCCAATAATATCCAAGCCCCATTTAGAAAAGGGCCAAGGAGATGAAATAGCTTGCAGCTCTTGTGCAGGCGCATGGACAAGGTCAGCATGTTTTTGACACTTGTCGCAATGGCGCACATACTCATGTGCATCCGTTTCCATGGTAGGCCAAAAGTATCCTATCCGAAGGAGCTTTTTAGCAATGACACTACCACTAAAGTGTCCTCCACAAGATCCATCGTGGGCTTCACTCAAGGCTGATTTAGACTCTTCTAAGTTTAAACATCTTAATAGGATACCTTCAAAAGATCTCCTATATAAAGTATTGCCAATTATTACAAATCGACTTGCTCGTCGACGTAATAACCGACGCTGGTTTCTATTAGAATTGGCAGGAAAAGTCCCATTTTGGAGAAAATCAAATATGTCTCAGATACCAAGCTTCAGGAGTAGTTTCATTGATTAGAAACACATCCAAAGGCTCTAAGCATGACTTATTTGAAGCGGGTTCCTGGAGCCGACGAATAATGATAGTGGCATATTCGTCATCTAACTCCAAGGGCAAGAGAGATGCAACTGCGGCCATAGCATCAGCTGCATGGTTGCTAGTTCGAGGAATAGCTTCCAAGGTAACTTGATCAAATAAAGACATTAATTGTAAAACATAGGCCTTATATGGGCACAGTTTATCATCTCTGGTTTGATAAACTTCATTAATTTGGTTTATAACCTAGTTGAGAATCACCAAAAACTAAAAGATGTTTAATTTTTAGTGCTAGGGCAGCTCGTAATCCAAGGATTAGAGCTTCATACTCAGCAGTATTGTTGGTGCAAGCAAATGTCAATTTGAAGGACAGAGGAATAAGATGTTTTTGTGGAGATATTAAAATAATACCCGCACCAGCCCCACTCATGCATCGGGCTCCATCAAAGTATAAGGACCATTGTTCAGTATGGTCTCCCTCTAATTGAAGGCATTCATCCAGAAACTCGATGATGAGGGGATGGGTAGACGCTAAGGGTGCAGCAGCTAATTGATCTGCTATGATTTGACCCTTAACAGACTTCTGTCCTATGAATGTGAGATCAAACTCGCTTAGAGCAAGAACCCACTTGGTCGTGCGACCCGATAAATAAGGTCGACTCATGAGATACCTTAAGGGATCATATTTAGCAATGACATAAGTTTTTTGACTAAGCATATAATGTCATAATTTTTGCGTAGCAAACACGACTGCTAGACATAGTTTTTCCAACGGTATAGTGGGTTTCATAACTGATGAAGGTTCGGCTAATATAATAATTAGCACGTTCTCTCTTTTCATCATCAAGTTGAGCTAACATAGCCCCTAAGGCAGAATCAAAAGCAAAAATATATAGGAGAAATGGGCGATCAGATTTAGGTGGTGAAAGCATAGGTGGATTAAGGAGGTATTGTTTGAGAAGTTCAAAAGCTTCTCTACATTCTGTGTCCCAATTAAAAGGGACATCCTTCTTAAGGAGTTTAAGAAAGGGACCAGTTTTGTCCGCCAGCTTATCGATGAAGCGACGGATGGCTTGAAGTTTACCTTGTAAACTTCGTAACTCAGATATATTAGTAGGTGCGGGCATATCAATGATGGCCGCAATCTTGAGAGGGTCGATTTCAATACCACGTAAAGAAACTAAAACCCCTAATAGTTTGTCGGATTTAACTCCGAATATGCATTTTGTTGGATTTAATCGAATGAGATATTCTCGTAATCGATTAAAGACTTTCCTCAAATCATCTAAATGATTATTTTCAATAATAGAGTGAGCTATAATATCATCCACATAATCATGTAGGATATCATGCATCATATCATGAAAAATGTAGGTCATAGCTCGTTGATAAGTTGCACCGCCGTTCTTTAAGCCAAATGGCATCACTTTCCAAGAAAAGGTACCCCAGGGGTAATAAAGGCTGTTTTAGCCTGGTCTTCAGGAGCTATCCGAATTTGATTATAACCGGAGAATCCATCCATTAAGGACATCATCCCACTTCCGACAATGAAGTCAATGATTTGATCCATGTTTGGAAGAGGAAAGTCATCTTTAGGGCATGCAACATTAATATCTCTAAAATCTGGGCAAACCCTAACTTTGGTAGCTTCTTTCTTGGTGACCTGAACTACATTTGAGATCCATTCAAACATAATCAATAGCTTGTATAAAGATAACATTCAAGAGTTTTTCTAACTCCCATTGACTAGCAGAGCCACTTTGGGATGCATTTTTCTAAGTTTTTGTTTAACAGGTTTAGCATCCGGATGGACCACTAGATGATGCATGACTACATAAGGGTCTAGACCTGGCATATCTTCGTATGTCCAAGCGAAGACATCTTCATACTCTTTAAGGAATGCAATGTATTGTTCTTGTTTTTCTTGACTTAATTCTGATCCAATATTGATTATGTGAGGATTGTCCTCAGTTCCAATATTAATTTTAATGACGTTTTCTACCTCCATATGTAGATCTCTTTCAAAGTTAGGTGGGGCGGGTGAAACGCCCAATTCTTGTAATTCTTGTAAGGTTAATTTAGATAATTCATCTGGAGGATTAGTGGCCTCAAGTTGGGCTATAGTTGGTATAGAACCATCAAAATAAAATCCATTGTGTAACATCTCTTCAACAGAGACATCATGGAAGATATCTCCTTCCAACTCTTCATCGGGTCAGCAATCATTTCAAGGTAAGCTATGGATAGCATGTTGCATGAAAACGACTGATTTTTAAGAGGCAAATCAACATGCCTATCCAAATAATCTTGATAGCATATGAGATGATCATCATCCTCAAAAGGAAAGGGTTGACCCTTACTAGGAAATAGGCCCACACCACAAAGGAGTGCCACGGTTCTACCTCGAAAGGTTCTTTCATGCCATTTTGGAAAGGTCCCAAGCCTTTCCCTTTATATCCCATTTTAAGCATCATGGGTTTAGCTTTAATATAATCATTGGTAAAATAACACCGAGCATATCCCTCATGATGAGTTTTGATATTCCGAGGGATTCTTCCCTAGTCATATCCTTTATAAATGAAGGCACAACTCCCGACTTGGTAAGTACTTCCCATAGGTTGTGGGAGGCCCAAAGTACGAGGAGATGGCGGCAAGTTATTTAAAAGGTTTGAATCTTGCATGAAAGCATTTGTTTTTTCTGATATTAAGGTTGTAGATAAATCTGGTAAAAGTTCATCGTAAAGGGCATAAGATGTAGAAGGCTTATTACCTATATCTTTAGATGTGGAAGGTATGATAGATGTGTCTAGAAGATTTGAATTTATAGGGTAGAACTTGAAGGATTGGTTGTAGATTTAAGATCTTTTTGAGGTTCTAAAATGATTTGTTTAGAGGGTTGTTGGTCTATATAGGAGGATGAAATTAATGGAGGGGAAATAGGTGAAGTTATGGGTGTATGTTTCACAGTTTTAGATGAAAAATAAGAACTAGGATGTGTGGATGACAGAGCAGGGCAAAATTGCACTCCAACGGGTTCGCCAAAGCACACATATCAAAGGTCTAGGGTCACCATGAATAGTGACCAACTGATTTTTAAACTCGAATTTAACACATTGGTGTAAAGTTGATGGGACCGCTCGCATGGCGTTGATCCAAGGGCGACCCAAAAGTATATTGTACGATGCCGGGCAATGTACAATAAACACGGTTGTTTCTAGGGTTCTAGGACCAACTTGCAATGGGAGGGTAATAACTCCACACGTTTCTTGTGTTTCGTCATTAAAAGCTTTGATAATCATATCGTTTTCTTCATTTCATCACTTCTAAAGCCAAATCATTGGTAGAAGTCAAAGTGCAAATGTTTAGAGATGAGCCATTATCAATCAAAACTCTTTTGACAACTACATCTCCAATTAGAGCAAGAATGTATAAGGGATTGTCCTTATGTAAACCGTGTTGTGGGATATCTTTATCCCGAAGTCAATACAATCAATCTCTCGAGTGATGATAGTATTGGCCATAGCTTCAAGTTGAATGTTTTGAGGTACCATCATTTGGCTCAATGTAAGCATCAACTCATCCCTATGGGTGGGAGAGGATCTTAATAAATCTAAGAGGGAAATTCTGGCCGTAGTATTGGACAATTGCTCATTAATATTGTAAGGGGGTTTAGGTTGAACAGTAGGAGCATGATTCCCTTTATTGGGGTTTTTCAAAACGAATGGAGCCGATCCATCATTCTGGTTTGGTTCTTGTTGAGAATTTTGAGCTTGTTGTCGAGTAACGACTCCAATGGTACCTACAATGTTATAGTGAAGACGCTGAACTGGTCTCGGTTGAGCATTAATGGCTTGTTCATTAGAAAGGAATATATTAGAAGAAGGTCGAGTAGTGACTCTTCTAGGAAATGGTTCTTCCTGGAACCATAGCATCTGTGACGGGTTGAATAGGATCTGATTCATTTTCAGAACTATTCGATTGGTTTGAAGTAATGTCTAGTTCACTTTCACTATCCGATTCTATATCACTAGAATCGAAGTTTGAAAATTATGTAAGGGCCTGGTCGTAACCAGGGATAAGGTCGTGTCAAATATTTGAGGATCCCGAATAGTTAATTGTCCGCTAATGGTTCCTACATATCGGTAGGAGGGGGAACATTATGATGTTCGATTTGATTGGCTACCTCTTTACCATGTCTTGGTAAAGGGTGTTGAAATATGTCTAGAGTTTGATTGGCATTTTGATTTTGATTTTGGGGAATGGTCTTTTGAGTATTATTAGGAGGGTTTTGTTTAGGTTGGAAGGCTTGCACTTCCATTTCATTATTGTCAATCAAATCTTGTATTTTATGTTTCAACCTTTTACAAGCGTTGGTAGAATGTCCAGGTCCTCTATGGAAATCACAATGTAAGTCACTCTATATCCGGTATAGTTGGATCAGTTCCCTGATGGTTGGTAATTGGATCAAACCTCTTTCAAGTAATTGAGGTAAAATAGTTGATAAGGGTTAGTTTAATCTAGTGAATTCTCGAGGAGGCTTATCAGGAGGTTTCAATATGAATTTTTTTGTTGTCTTCGTTGCATTGATATTAGCAACATTTCTTGTCAATGACTCCATCACCGACAACTTGTTTGTTTTTATATTGATTTCTGGATGTTTTCTCATCATCCTTCTTCCTAAGTTGGCCTCTCCTAATGAGGGCATCTTCTACTCTTCGAGCTAAATCTATAGCTTGATCGAAGGTAGTTAAAGTAGCAGTTGATAGCTCATAAGATATCTGTTCTTGTAAATTGTTGATGAAAATGTCCAACATTTCCCTATAAGGCAGCACAAAGTGCAGTTTTCCTGTCAATTGCCTCCATCTAGCTAAGAAATCGGCAAAACATTCATCCTTGTCTTGTTTTAAATTGTATAGGTCTTTAATAGTTACATGCCTCTCGATGTAGGCACTAAATTGATGGACAAATGATTCCACTGTTTCTTCAAAGTTTCTCAAAGAATGAGTGGGCAATTGATAGTACCACTCTAATGCCATTCCACCTAAACTTTTTGGGAACATTTTTAGTAATAGCAAGTCATCATGCGATATGTCATGACATGCTATCCTAAACATGCGAAGATGCTCTATGGGATCTTCGGTTCCTTTATATATAGGTAGGATGGGCATGGGAAAATGCTTAGGGTATGGTTGAGCTACAACTATGGGATCCAAAGGTTGACTACAGATCTCTCGATAATTATACGAGGGACGGTAGGGATCTATCTGGTCCATACGTGAAGCTAATTGTTTCACCATGGCTTCCAGATTACTAGTTTGCCCTCCATATTGGTTCTGGTAGGGCATTGACATGGGTTTTATGGGCATATGATGGAGGAACATGCAGATTAGATGCCATGTTACTATTGTGTAAATTATTGGTAGGAAAAGTATTATGAAGGAATTTTGAAGTTGTATTATGTTGTATTCCGGATTGTTGAAAGTTTGTATTTGGCTTTGTTTTAGGTTTTTGTTTACTTGAAGCATATTGCTCAATAGTTTGGTGGAATAAAGTAGTGAAGGAAGGTTTCTTTTGTGTGGGAGTGATTTTAGGTTGAATAACAGGTTCCTTAGGAGGTTGGGTAACCTGTTGTTTTGACATGTTTTGAGCCATAGTGACCATATCTGTATTGGATGGCCCACCTTGTCACTTTCTTGATCAATGAAAGACAAGGGATTAGTGCGCATATTACACATATATTCCATGGCTGCTTGAGTGTTACTAATTTGCCCTTTATCAATACGAATTGCCACATTAAGGTCATCAATGTTATCAATGAGAAATTTTTGAAATGCTCTGCATTGTCAAAAGCAATAGTTCCATTTGGAGCTACTCTAGGGGATGAGGATCCATCCTCTTTAACACTTCCTTCTTGTTCCTTATCTTCACCTAAGTCTTCGTCTGATTGACCTAGAGTTTCTCCTTCCGGATTTGGATCTCCAAGAAGGACATTTGGGTCTCTAGTTGTATCTTGTAACCAATCTTCTTCTTCTCCTAAAGTTTCTTTACCATTCCTAAGTTTAGGCATGGTGCTAAGTTTTGATTTCAGAACAAATATATATATATATATATGCAACAAATTAAGAGGTATATGTTTACTATATACCTACTACAATATTTGAAATGAAATTTTTAAGTTTTTGCTAAGTTTTTTTTTTTTTTTTTTTTTGAAATAATATAATAAAGACAAATAACACAAATAAATGCAAGAAATAAGACTGAAGTAATAATCTAGTTTTCTATAAACAATTTATGAATATCATTAATAGGTTCGAGTTGTTCAGAGTCATGAAGTGTTCTTCTTCAAATTGAAAGTTTTCTTTTAAAAATTTGATGAAAAGAGCTATAGTGATATTGTCTGTTTTAGATGCTGGTTGATAAAAGTAAAGCTCATGGCAATACTCTCGATATAGCACACTCACGAACTCTATTCCATATTTCCCTATCTCTAAGAACAACCTCTTGGTCTTCTACACAACCTAGGAACCGGTGCACAATGGCTGCGTTCTCGAGGTATTCCTCGAAGGTGAACAATTCTGAAGATACTAGAGCTCTCCTATAAGCTAACCATCTATGGCAGCCTCTCTGAAGTTCATGATAAAAAACTAGTTGATGAGGATCCAGGATTCTATCTAGGACTAGCCTCTTGATTTGCTTAAGTTGTGTGGACCTAGATGAGATGAGACTAAGTCTTCTATCAAGTTCGTTCCACAGGAATTGATTCCTACTTGTTTCAGGCACACTAAGGACAAAATTGACTTCTATGGCTGCCAATTGGTTTTCTACGTTTATAGTAACTGCTAACCTTTTCTTAGGAGCTACCATCTAAACATGATTTCAAACTTAAATGGTTTAAAATGCATCTATGTTTTAGTTGTTCTATATATTTTTTTTTTTTTTTTTTCAAAAGGTTATGATGCATTCACGTCGGGTTCACCAAAATGTATCGCTCCAAATTTTTCGCATCCTTACCTTCAAAGCTATTGGATCCGTGCCCGAAGGAGGATGGGAAAAGGATGTCGCGGTACCTCGGACCGAGAGGACTTTGCGAAGGCCCCGCCTCTCAAGGGAGGTGTATTTTGATGATTTTTCGATGGATGGTGGGTTCACCAGGAAACATTTAAGGGCACGCCTAGGTTTGGAATGTGTTTTAATGTGTTCATTTTTAACTTTAAGCATTTATATCCTAGGTTTGGCCAAATGAATCTAGATTAATCTACATGAAAATGCAAATTCAATGAGTACAAAAATAGATTTAAAAGCAAAAAATAGAGAATTTACAGAATACAAATGAGGAATACCCGATCCGGATGTCCCGTGATGATTCCGATGTTTGAAGCCAAGATCGTCTAGAATTCACAAAACAAATGTCGAGACCGCAAGCAAAAAATAGATACAAAATACAACGAATACTACGTGCTAAAGAGGGAAACAACACCAAATGACCGTATGAATACTGAATAATAGTTATGAACATAAATTCAAGCAAATTACGATATTCTAATGACAAATCATGATCTTAGTATGCAATCTAAGCTAAATGGGTGAACTCCAAATGCAAAATAACATAAACACCGAATAAACTATCTAATTTGTAGAATAAAACAAGAGAAAAGGTTGAGAAATGCAAACTTCAAGCACTGATTGCCTCAATATGGACTGCAGTCGAGATCGTCTCGCATCAGTACGAAATCGCCTCGAATTCGATAGGTTCGCCTTCGATCTGAACAGGTTCGTCGACGACGATGTGTGCTAGCTTCGACTGAAAAATAGTGATGTACCTGCAACAAAATTGGTATGGGACCAAGGCAAATGAAAAATTGGGATGGTTCAACGTAGATGGAGTTAAATTGCAGAGAATTTCAGCCAGGGGGGTGCTAAGGGAATAGCTTAGGATTAAATAGGCTTAGGGGAGTAGTTAGGAGGTTGGAGATCATCCCAATTTGGGAGATCTCCAATGGGGGAGGGTCCCTAATGACGCAGACACGCTTCTGCCCGGATTGGAGACCCGTTGGAACATAAGCTAATTTTGCAAAATCAGTTTTGCGACAAGATCGTCTGGACGTCCTAGTCCAGACGAAATCGTCAAATCTGGGGCGATATCGTCTGATCGGCGACGATATCGTCAAACGGTCAAAACAACCTCTAAAAATGGCACGAAAAAGGGGGAAACGGATTACCCGATGGTTAACGAGCGGTTTGGGAGGTTAAATTTGAATTTTAAATTATTTACTAAGGTGAATGTAATTATTATAATTTTACTGCACCAATTTTAGGGTGCTACAGAAAGGTTCTCAGATCCGGTATTGGTCTAGTATCCAAAAGGTTCACGAGATTTGGGCCAACGGATGGAAGTTATGCCCACCGTCGTTGAACCCTACTAGTGGTTGGATGTCAAGCCCAACTCACTAGCGTTTAAGTGCCAAGTGGTGTGTGTGGTTCCTTTTAATTTGCATGAAAGAGAAATGCATAAGACAACATTCAAATGATTCTTCTCTATATGTAATGCAAGAAAAAAATAACGTTTCACATTAAGAGAGTATGCATGATTAATTTCATATGATATTCAAACAATGCATACTAACTATGAAATGGCCACTGATCGAGCCTCAAGCAAGCAAACAAAATACAAAAGACATCCTAGCACGCTGGAGACTAGGGCGGACTACACTCAGAGGTCTGCTGTTCCTAGCAGTGCCTAGTAAAAACCTAAAAATGAAAGACCTAAGGACTTATGTGCATATTGCCAATTATGTTGTCTTTCCTAATTAGTCAAGTTCATTTTGCATTCTAGAATTTAACAAATAGTGAAAATAGATGCAAAGAGTGATAGTGGGACCTACATCAAGTCCTCATCTGAATAAGCTTTCTCTCTCTATTGTTTGCTGTGTCTATTGGAAATCGTAAGTCTGGTCTACAGTTCTAACTGTGGCCCGCAAGTTGAACCTACGATTCAATTGTTGGCCTGCAGCTGATAGTTGCGATCTGTAATTGCAAGTCACAAAAACCAAGAACACATAATCAGATGCTATTTTTACAGAGTTCCACCGTGATCGCCTTCTGATCTAACCAAAAAGCGTGCATCCATCTACTATATTATATCATATTCATTCATTCAAGCATCAAATAATGACAAGATTGCATAGATTCAACAAAATAAGTGTTTCTTGTATTAATATTTGTAAAGAATACCGATTACAATCATGCCCCTCTTAGGGTCACCCAAATGATGATACAAGTAATACAATCCCAAAACCCTTAACAGGGTAGGTGCACTAATGTTGCTTTTCAACTAGTCACAAACTACTCTAGGGTGGAGTTGCCCTCTTCTTCGCGTTGAGGAAGGAACTTGATGGTTGAATATCTTTCGAATCTGTTCCCTGTGATAAAAAAATAACACAAATGTGTTAAAAATATAGGCAACCTCTCATGATGAGGCCCTTTCAGGAAAAATGCATAATTATACCATTAAGCATGTATAATAAAGAAAGCGTGAAAAACACTTCTAAACTATGTTAATTATATCAAGATTTATGGAATTACATAAAGAAAGATAACAATTACACTATGCATGGACCAATTACGTGAAATAAAGCATGAAATTGCATAAAGAATCCATTAATGTCCTATTTGATGCTTAACATAAAGAAACTATTCTAACCTAATTCTATCGGCAAAAAATCTACTAAACTACAATTGAACCATGGAAATAGCTAAACTAAGCTAACTAGTCGGATAGAAATGAAAAAGGTAATGCAATGATACCTTTGCTGCAAACCGCAACTCTGATGAGCGATCTACATTGTAAACCGTGATTGAAAGCCATGGTTAGCAATATGATAGGTTTACCCTCAATTTCAAGGGTAGTGGGCTTGATCTCCTTGTCCAAATTGATGTTCAATGGTTGCCTTCGGTGTCCTCAGACTGATTTGGTGGTTGATTTGCTATGAAGGGCCTTTGTTTGCCTGAATATGTTCTTCTTGGCTCTCCTAGGCTCTTAGGGCATCCATAATGTAATTCATCATGAATATTGGCAAGTAGGAAGGGGATAAGCGCAATAGCTCTCTCTTAGTATACTTGGTTGAGTGTACAATTTGACAGGGCTTCGTTGCTCAAATATCCAATGCTCTATCTGATAGTTTACCCTAATTATGAGGGGTACATATAAGACTACCCAAGGGCTAGGGGTGGTTTCATGGATAAGCCAAAATCAAGAAGGGGTGGTTAGGACAGTTGGAATGGAAGCTTCCATCCTCTAACCATCGTATTCTAGATCAAATGGTCATTCAAACCGATTTGGCTCGAATGAAGGCCAACTAAACTTCAGTTAAGACCGCAGGTTACAGCTACCGTCTAGACTATAAATCGTAGGTCTCAACTATGGTTCAGCTTGTAAACTGCAGGTATGGGCTGTGATTCAGACTAATTAGGCCAAGGAGCCTAAATTGAGTGGTTAGAACCACTGCTCTATCTTGGATTTTGTCCAAGATCCTCCATATAGTCTTGTAGCATATCCATATGAGTAGTCACCCTCAACATGATGCATTTTAGGTGTCTACAATATCCTTAACCATTGTTTCATCCTCTTCCATATCTTTAGATAGAATATTTTGATAGAAGTCCACAGTCTCACACTCAATTTATTTGATCTCTCTAATAACCTAGCCATCATCCTTTATAATTTCATCAATGCAAACATAACTATTGTTTCTAATAGTGGAGACATAGAAAAACTTAGAATTTCTGTCACCTTCTTGCAACCACTGGATCCTATACTTTTACCTCTAATATATTTCTTCCTTGGCTATCATGGTGTGCAGTTAAAAATTAATCTCCTTTTCTCTTTGGAATTGGGTTTGGTTCACACCCAACCTATTAATATTTTCTTCTAACATATCCAAATCTAACCAAATAGCTTTCTTCTTTTGAAAGATATTTCCAAAGACCTTTCTATTCCACTTTTGGACTTTTTTCTTCACAGTTTTAAGCTTGTTTGCGAGAATTTACATCTTAGTACCCTGGGAAGGAATAATCCACCATTTTTCTATTTCTTTATAAAATTTTGGGTGGTGCAACCATATATATTCAAACTTGAAAGGGCCATTATGCTTCTGATCTTCCACACTATACCAAAAGAGCATAGTATTGTGATTAGATACCGATTTAGGAAGAGATTTCACATTAAATATGAAGTTGTTTTGGAACCAATCCTTTGAAAGAAGAACTTTATCCAATCGAACCTGAATCAAGTTTCTACCAGAGCATTTGTTCATCCAAGTAAACATGTTACCATCTAAATCCACATCAAACACACCACCATCAACTAAAAGCTTCCCTAGATCCTGCATGCTTTCTAATAACTTAGCCACACCCTCCTTCTTTTCACATGGAGATAAGAGAGTATTAAAATCACCTATCACAATCCATTTTAAACCTCTAAACTACTTACCCATTTCCCCTAAATATATCCACAGTTATGCACACATGTTTATTACATAAAAATAATATGACAAAATTATGTCTATAAAAAATAAATAAATTATTCTATAGAAAATTAAGCAATGTAAAATTCATGAAAATTATGATGGGATATAAATAACAATTCACATCCTTTATCCTCCCTCATATATGGTGGCAGATATGAAAGAAAAGAAATTCCAGAGCTTTTAAAAACACTTCTCATCACCCAGAGTCAATTTTTGTTAAGAATGTCCTTGTCGCAGTGGAGAATATTGATCTTGTGTCCTTGGATGTGAGGACCGCTGGTATGGAAACTAGGATAGAAAATAATTTAGATTTTAAATCTTCTCTTGCTTCAATCCTGAGAATCCATCACCCAGTAAGAGCAGATACTATATGGGAATTGCCCCCTCCTGGGTAGATAAAATTAAAATTTGATGGTGCATCTAAGGGTAATTTGAGCTGAGCTGGAGTAGGTGGTGTCATAAGGGATGCATAGGGGTAAATTTTGTTGGTGTTTGCTAAAAATATTGAAACCTAAACTAGCTATGCAGTTGAGACTAGAGCTCTCTTTCAAGGAGTCTTGCAGTTAAAATCTCCAGGCTTTAGAAAATTCATAATCGAAGGTGAATCACTCAATATCATTATTATGGTTAGAGGGATGCAAAATCCAACTTGGAAAATCTCAAACCTATTAGAGGAAGTGCATAAATTGGCCTAAAAATTTAAAATTATCTAGTACCAACATGTGTTTAGGGAGGGTAACAATTTGGCCAATTTTTTGGCTAACCTAAGCACCTCTCAAAACGACATCACAGTTTGGAACAAGGATTTTTTGGAAGGCTTAATCCAACTAGCTAATGATGTCAGAAGAAGGTAATTTACTTGTTGCTTATTTGGTGGCTAGAGTTCAACTCTATTCAAGGGGGATTTTGTGGTACTTTTTAAATTTTAGGAACCATATTTTTTTAATTCAAACAAGAGGAGATCTTGGTCCTGATGGGGTGGGAAGAGTGGGAACCGAAGGATGAAGAGCTAGGGAAGGAAGTTAGACCCAACGAAACCAAGAACTAGATTTTGGTTTTGAGTTGTTTGTTGGAAATGTTTTTTGTTCTGTCCTTTTTATTTTGTTAGTCTAGTTAGCTCGGCCATGGTGTTTTCTCTCGCCTGCATGGGACTGACCTGCCTTAGGCTATCTCAGAATTTTAGGAGTATGTATGGAATTGTTTTGGTAGCTTTGTTTGGGTTTGATCTTGTTGGATCTTTGTATCCTGGTTTCTCTTTTGATGGCCTATGGGCCTCCCTTAATATCTCAAAGTTGTGTGGATCCATTTTGTAAAAGGTTTGGGGTTCCTTTCAAAACCCCTTCTTCCACAAAATAAAAAAATGTTATATTTTTAATTAAAATGGTTGTCTTAACTTGTCAAATGATATTAACATTATACTTACCCAGGTATTGTAGGTGAATTGGAGAGGAGAGGGCAATCCTCCAAGTGAGGTCCTAGGTTCGAATCTCCACCCTACCAAAAAGTTGAATTGGGTACCCAAAATCCAATTGATAATGTTGGTGCGAGCAGGGTCGGGCGCAACTCCTGGGTGACTTTGACGGTGTAGAACCCCCTGGTCGTGGTCTCTCAGACCAAAGCGGTCCCACAAGGGGTTTTTCGCTTTATATATATATTAAAATTATACTTGAATAATAAAAATTATCTTGCTAAAAGAAAGTAACCATTTTTTAAAATTGATTATATGGTATTAAAAATGGTTCAATCCACATTGCACCATGACCAAATAATGATATTAGATTGATTTTAAAATTATGTATGTATTGCACAGAAAGATTTAAACCTTGGATGAAGAGGGTAGAGAATGAGGATTTTGACAGAGTGTAAACTATATTTTTTTATGGCTATCAATCATCAAAGCACCTCTTGGGTACTATGGAGGTTGAGTGCTTTGAGCACAAGCAGTGGAGAATAACGAAGAAGGCCCTTTGGGGCAAAATATTTAGGGGGTTTGTGGGCCTCATGGAGGGTTATCAGGAATCCAACACAATCATGAAAATTATGTTCAACAAGGATAATATTCATGACACTGATTCAATGAGCAGCAATCCAGGTGAACAGAGGAAATTAATATCTAATATTCCTTCATGCATGTGGACTAGCATATCCAACAAAATGAACATGTATTAAATGAAACAAATCACCCTTTTCATTTCATAGCAAAAAATGAGGAAGGGTATCCTCTTCACAAGTACAAACAAGGGCTAAAACAAAATAGAAATAAGATTCAAGAGATGGATCAAGAAAATGGAGATAACATAGTGATAGCAGATTCAGACCTCGACAAAGCTACAACTAGGGCTAGGGCACACAATAAAAAAACCAATCATAATTTTTTTTTTGAAGGGATGGAGCCCAAGAACTTGTTGGAACAAAATCGGCCTTTGGTTTGATATGTTGCACCTTCGACCTTGCCAACATTGAGTAGACGGACTTAGCTTGGTTTTTTTCCATCTAATCTCCAGAGTAGGCTGGTTCCTTGAGGTTTTTATATGAGAAAAGGGAAACAAAAAGAAGGGGAATGCTTTAAAGGGAAATATAGTCGTAGCTAGAAACTTTTCTCATGGTGCAGATTAGACAACAATCAAAATAAAAGCATACATATTTCTGTCTATAAGCTTTTATTATATATTCCTTGCAGAAATCTTAACTCTCTAAATGTGATTCAGATATTCACCCGACACATATATGTGTAAAGGATTCTTAACTCCAACAATATGATTCATACATGTATAGTCCAGTTTTTAGAACAGATACAATATATAACTCAATAATGGAAATAGAAGTTTAGGAATTCAAATACATACACTTGCACACAGAAAGGTTTGAAGCCAAATGGAAGAACAACTTTATTGCTTGTATCCAGAGGATGTACATTCAGTCTTGTAAATGCCTAAGAGCCGACCCCTTTTTAGAATGCGTTCACTATTATATATACCCAAGGATGGGTATCTTTACAGCTGTTACATCTTTGATTTCAAATCAATTACAAGCAATATGATACAGTTTCTAATAATAAATAAAGATCTACTGAAACCAAATCTTCCAGACTTGATACTCTTCCATTTATCTGACATCCTCTGCAATCAAAAGTCTATTTGAAAAGCATGTTTTAGTTGCTAATTATATACTTGTCGGCAAAAACTGTCATGTCATGAAATCACGACGTCTTTAAGCACTTTGTCTCCTTCAGGCTTCTGTTCAGGCAAAAATAAGACATGTCACGAAATCGTGACATTTTGGCTTGTAGTTTTACTTTTTCCTCTTCCTTGGCAAAAAACTGACATGTCACGAAATCGTGACATCTTCTTCTTTTTAGTCTCTTTTATCCCTTTCCATGGTGAAAACTAGACATGTCATGAAATCATGACATTCTTATAACTTTGGCTTCCCTCTCTTTCTTTTGGAGCAAAAATTCAACATGTCACGAAATCACGACGTCTTCCTTTCCTTGAGCTTGTCTTTGTCTCCTTCCGCAACAAAAACTTGACATGTCACGAGATCACGACATTTCGGCCTTGTGGTCCCTTTTGCACTCCTTCACAGTGAAAACTTGACATGTCACGAAATCGTGACATTGTCTTGCCTTAGTCCATTTTCCTCTGCATAATATCTCAAAAATAAACTGCATCTTTTAATAGAAGAACACACAAAATAGCATCATGCTACAAAAAACTGTGTTGTCTTCGAGGGTAGTCTTTTTAGACTAACATTCTTGGCGCCTTCCGAGGGATTTTTTGCTAGCAAAATATTTAGAATCCAGGACCTTCATCCATTGGGAAACGGAGTCAAAAATACATAAATAAGGTGTTACAAAAGCAAAGAGTAAGAAAACAATGCACTTTTAAACAAGTAAGCATTACCTTTTCAAAACTCCTATCATAGCTTAAAGACTTATTACTAAAATACATCAATACTTCAAAAGAAATGTTTGACTATATATTTTTTTATTAGTGCTGAGAACTAGTCCCAGCCTCTGTCTGCTGCTTCTGGCTAGCACGCCTTGATTTTTTGATTTTATCTACTGCAGCTACCACTTCCTCACAAGTGCGGCAAACCTGTTTCCAATCTTCATCTTCCAAATCTGAAGAATCTATGAAAAGTTGGTATATATACTGGAGTTCTTCTATTTTATCATGAGAAATTATCTTGTGCCTTGAAATCAACTCCTGTAAACAGGACTTAACCTGTGTAAGTTTCTGAACCATCTCTAATACTTGCTTTTCTTCCATAGGTT
Organism: Wollemia nobilis; assembly: GCA_028583015.1. Taxonomy (NCBI): domain Eukaryota; kingdom Viridiplantae; phylum Streptophyta; class Pinopsida; order Araucariales; family Araucariaceae; genus Wollemia; species Wollemia nobilis. The sequence continues at coordinate 6,519,410 of JAQPPZ010001870.1, forward strand.
CGCTCCAGCCTTCTATTTCTGATTGATCTTCAACGAAAGTTTTCAAAGATGAAATGAGTGCATTTTCACTGAGAACTTTTGAATTATCATCCCATAAATATGGGAGTCCACATTGAATGGCCAAATTTAAATGTTTGAGTAACCCTTTTGCTTCAGTCTCCAACTCCTGTAGGAGTTTACTTCCTTGGGTCACTAATTTAAATCTCCTGAAGAAATTCTTGGCTGCAATCTTAGCCTGAGACCAGGCTTCACTTCGCACCTTGGCTGCTATACTTTCTAGCATTTTCTCAGACAATATTTGAATCTTGGTAGCAACATCTTCTCTTTCTTGCAGGAAACTGATGGCAACTTTGAATTCTTCGCCAATTATCTCTATTACCTCTTTAACCTTAGCTAGATACAATAATAAAGGCCGCATTTTAAGGCCCAGGGCCAACAAATCATTTAGCAATTTTGTCCTCATTTCTTTCACCTTTTCCTTAGACAGCCCTAACGGAGTATTTTGTTTGTTTGCCAATTGTTGTTGGAGCTTCTGAATTTGTAGATTCAAAGCCTGAATCTATGCCTCTGCTTGTTCTAATTTTTCTTTACATTGGGCTGCTTCACTAGTAGCAACACTGAACTTATCTTCCCACTTATTTACCTCTAGCTTCAAATCTTTTTCTATCAATTTTTGTTCTTGCAAAACTGATTCCAATTCTTTTCTCTTATCATATTCCTTCAAGAATTTTTCTTTGTAATGCCCCCCATGCAGATATATAGTCCCTAGGTGAGCTTGTGCTTTTCCCCATTCATCTTGCATCTATAACTGAGAAATATCTTCATTTGTCTCTTCTGCCTGATAATCTTTGGCAGTCATTTCTCCTTTGGATTTCTTTGTCACTGGTGTCAACTTTACCTTTTTCCTCTGCATAGTGACAGGATCCAGGGCAATTATTTCATGAGCATTGGTAGGTGCCTTCGGATCTTCGATAGAATGAGAGGTCCACCAGTCTAAAGCATTCTTACTGGCCCTTTTCAAATTCTTCAGCTTTGAGAGGGTCGGATGACTCTCGTTATTCTGTGGGAGTGTTGATTCGATGGCAGAGATACATACATTGGGGAGGAAAGGGATTGGGACCAACACAGTGTTGACGTTGAATTGAGTATGGGAAGATGTTACCATTTTTGGGAAGAAAACCAATTTTTGAAAAGAAAGGTTACATCTTTCTTCGCATTAGAAAAGGAGGGAGAATTATGATAGGAATGAGTAGAAGAAAAAGAAGGAGATAAGAAAGGAAGCATACCTGATTCCATCGGAATCTATTGTTGATCTCTTTCTTCTTCATTTCCATCATGCTCATTCAACACTTCTTGATCTACGTTCTGTATTTCATCATCTGTGCGTCCCTCAGAACTCCTTTCCTGGTTATCTTCATCACCATCATCATCGAGATTAATTACTTGAAAATTTTGGGGAAATCCCCCACGCTGTTCTTTCTCAGGTTCAATAACCTCCTGCTTTACTTGAACTTCTTTTTCAATATCTACATTTTGGCTCCCCTGAGCCAGGTCTTGCGAGTCACATGTGTCTTCAGTCTGAGAAACTTCATGCTCGACATTCTTAGTATCCCCAATATTATCTCCTTTATCCCCTTTAGCTTGCTCATTTTTTGGGGAATTCTCAATTGTATTGCCCTCAACAACTTGGGCATCTTGTTCTCTAGATGAAACTTGAGCAATACTCTTCTCTTTCTTCTGCTTATCAGCTATAATTTTCAATTTCTTCATCTTTTCAGCAACCGGTTCTTCATCAGACTCTGTGACTGAATCAGAGGGAGAAACAAACTTCACAGTTTTAGAAGTATAATTTTCCTTTTTTGAAGCATCAACTCCAAGTGCCAAGCATTTTTCTCTCATCTCTACTTGTAAGGGTTCGGTGATACCTTACCCTCCTTTTTTGAGGCCTTTTCCTTCGTATCCCATTTTAAGCATAATCTGAGCAGCTTTGCCATAGGTCTGTCCCTGCTCTTTCATAAAAACTTCCTCAATGGACCTCTTTCTAGAAGTTCTAGGTTTAGTCTGAATTAAGGATAGCTTCTATTCAGTTTCTACTTGCTTCCCCTTGTCTTTATCAGCCTCTTGCCTTCGTGGTATTTCAGGGCTGTTTTCTTTGCTACCTCCAATGCTAGAAGGTATTCTTACCGAGAAAACTCCAACCCAAGAACTTTGATGCAGATTGTATCGAATTGAAAATTCATTATCATTCTTCATCGGGTACCTGGAAGTAATCATATCTGTTTGTACCCTCATTAGCCACCATTCATGAATCTTTCCTACTATCCAATCTACCCCTTTTTTCTACATTCTGTTAATCCTTTCGTTGGTTAATACATGCATTGTTTTATTCAAAGGGTCATAATTTACTACTTGCTCGTAGAAGTCATGCCAAGGGGGCAGGGGCTGCATCCTTTCTATGTGCCATTCTAGGGGGTCATCTTCACTATTATTCCTTCTGGCTTCAATGTCAGGCCTGACAGAGGCGTGATATTTTTTCATTGTCATTTTATTCAAAATAGATTGTTTCTCAACAAATCTATCTAGGGGATCATATTTCCATCTATGGGGAATTTCTATCAGCCCTAATTCCCTTAAAAATTTGGCAATTTGTTCATTTTTCCCCCTTCTTGAAACAATAATCCCTTCAAAAGTGAACGACATATTGCAGGTACTAGTTTTTCCAATACCAGACCCATACTTAACATTGATATGTTCAGTTTGCCTCACATATTCCAGGGCAAACAATCTATCTGTAACATAATGGGGAAGTAAAAATGGTTTCTCAGTGAAACCATACAATCTAATTACAACTCCTTGAGTAAGGATGAACCAATCGCCTTCCTCGACGTATTTTGTCTGCAACACCTTTTCTGCTTTAGGGGTTAATCTTCTTACATCTCCATAAATTATTTTTAGGGCAGGCCCTAAAAATTCTCTGTTGAAATCATAGTATGACTCTGTTCTATACAAAACATTTGTCCACTCACACACAGGTAAAACCCTTCCCTGTTCATCTTTATCTTTTACAGAAATAAAAGCCAACTCTTTAGACATAAAATAGAAAAATAACCACACCAGGTATGATGAGAAGTGGAAAGAAAACTGAGACCCCCTTTTCAGAGCAGATAGCCCTTCATGTATTTCTGAAAACAAGAAACCCGGCCAGTCAAAAAATATAGGCCTCACACTCTTGTCCATAACAACAGAGTCATAGTTTTTTGGGTTTGATAAGCAGTTGACTAACGCAACCTGCCACCCATGGACCTTTTCATCAGTTTTAAGACCAGCTACCATGGCTAGAATAGAGTACAATTCTGGGTTTTTAAAATTTGTTATATCATAAGGGGGTTCAGGTAGATTTCCCCCAGTAGGGAGGTCTTTTAACTGGGAAACAAGGAAATTCTTCATTTTTTTAGTAGTCCCAAAATATTTCGCTTGCTGCTCAGGATCAAAGGTTTTTGGCTGGAGAGCAGGGACATGACCAGCGATGAAAGTGGAAATGAAAGCATCTGCGCTTAAAGTAAAAATAACTTTTCCATTGCAGTCCCTAACATTTTTTTCTTCTCATCATAACAATTGGCAATTGCTTTTACTAGTTCAGGGCAAGAATGCACAAGGACATATACATACTAGTATAATAGTGAATGGAAGGTGAAAGTAGAAGGAGAAGACGCAGAGACCCTAGTGGCCATCCTTTCTTTGATGTTACTTCGAATCTTCCCTGGGTCTTTCCATGTTATACTGGTATCACCAATTCTGGCATCTCTATCAGTAAATATTTCACTCATTTCTTCCCTTTTTCTTATCATTGATGGTGTTGAGGAGGATGCCTCCATCGTTTCCTATCGTTTGCTCTTTCTTGGAGCCATATACCAGGAAGTATTTCAAACTGTTCTAAAATAAACTTCTACCGTGAACACCTAGAATAGCAAGTAGCACAATCAAAAACTTCTTTCTTTGTGAAAGCTGGAAATAGCAAGTAGCACAGTCGAAATCTTCTCTTAGGTGAAAAAATTAGGTTTTTCTTCACGTCGTTTGGAAAGGACATGCAATGACTTGTATTAATTGTGGTTGGTGGAAGCGATTTTCTTGGATCTCCTCATGTTTCGTTTTGGCCCCTCTTTTCGAATGTTCTTTCGAAAATATAACTAAACACTTAAATTTGCATGGGAAATAACAATAGCGCCTACCAAAGCTCTTAGTTGCCTTTTCAAATGGTTACTGATGCCTCATCATTTTTCAACACGTGTCTGCTCAGGAATTCTTTTCGGTGATTGATTTAGTAACCTTCGTAAATGGGAAAATAACGCTTTTCAAGGTAACTTTCTATAATCTCCTCCCACCAAATGTTCAAAGACCACGTGGCATTTTTAAATTTGAACTCTGGAAATGATGAAAAAATGTTTTCCGCTTTCCATCCTCTACTCTACTGTCAAACTGTGGTTGGCCATGAGCATATGACCAAATTTCAAATATACTGAACATAGAACAATATTTACAAACATTATAATATATTTTTATACTGTACATAGAATTCCTTCTGGTATCTTATTTGAAGTATAATTTTAGGTGAAACGCGTTCACTGTGATAGGTAGAATCCATCCATGTTGATCCTTTAGCTGAAATGAATTGAACTATTTTTCTGAAATGATCTCAAAAGGGCCTTCCCAGAAGGCATCAAATTTATCATGGTTGCCTGGTTTAGCTTTCTTTACATTCCATTTTAAAACCAAGTCTCCCACCTTGAATTTTTTGAAAGTGGTTTTCTTATCAAACCATCCTGTTGTATCGATCATATGCTTCTGATGGTGATCATAAGCTTGTTCTCTTGATTCTTCTAATTGCAAAAGTTGCATCAGTCGAGCATCCATCGGTTGGCCTTCATCTTCATCTATTTGATTTAGCAATTTCAATGTTGGTATCTCCATATGGATAGGCAGAACAACCTCTTTACCATAAACTAAAGCATATGGAGATGTATTAATGGATTTCTTTATTGAAATTCTGTCAGCCCATAAAGCTTGATTGAGTAATGAATGCCAGTCCCTCTTGTTATTTTCTAACATCCTCTTTAAGATTCTGAGTATATTCTTATTGGTAGATTCAGCTAAACCATTACCCTGTGGATAATAATTAGAAGAGGTTTTCAAATATATTCCATACTTACTAGCAAACTCAATCATTTTGGCTCCTGTAAAAGAAGATCCATTATCTGTAACTAAAGAGTCAGGTATGCCAAATCTCGTAACTAAGCTTTCCATGAATTCTACCATAGTTTTTGAGTCAGCTTTCTTGGTAGGAACAACCTCTGCCCATTTTGTGAAATAATCTATAGCAGTGAGTATGTATTTGTGGCCAGCTGATGAGTTTGGTTCAATTATCCCCACAAAATCTAACCCCCACTGCTGGAAAGGTTCTTCAACTTGTATAGACTTCAAGGGCATAGGAGCATTTCTGTTCCTACCTACATACCTTTGACATTGCTCGCATTTCTGAGTTACTTTGTAAGTATCCAAAAAAATAGAAGGCCAATAACAACCTGCTCTAAGAATTTTCAAAGTAGTCATCCTACCCGAATAATGTCCGCCAGAGAGGCCCCCATGAAATTCCTCCAATATCTTCTATTTTTTATCATTTCCTATACATTTCAACAACACACCATCAATGTTTATTCTGTACAACCCTTCTGATCGAAGGGTGTATTTTAGTGCCTATGTTCTAAACCTTCTTCTTTGGGAAGCATTCAGATTATCAGGGCACATCCCAATCTGAAAGTACTTCATCAAATCATCAATCCAATCAGAACTTTCCCTAGCTTGGTCCTGTTCTGTATTTACCATCACATCTTGACTTTCCATATATCCACTTGCAGCTTGTTTGGCCAATTCTTGGCATAGAGCTCTTCCTCTCACTATCTTAGTTGGATGTATTTCTACATCATATTCCTGTATACGAGTTACCCAACCAACTCTTTTTTCACCAAGTTCTCCTTGTATTATGAAATTCCTGACATCTGGGTGAATTACATAAACAATGGTGCGGCTTTGGGACAGAAAGTGCTTCAATTTATTTAATGACTTCATAATAGCATAAACCTATTTCTCGATAAAACTATACCTCTCTTCATGCTTGTGCATGGTAGAACTCAAGAAAGCTATTGGTCTTTCTTCATTGTCTACTCCTTTCTGCGTAAGAACTGCAACATAACTGTCTTGCTCTCCGATAACATATAAAATGAAACTTCGAGAGTAGTCCGGGTTGACTAAAATAGGTGCTCGAGCTATTGCTTCCAGGATGTTTTTGAAAGCATTCTTTCTTGGTTCTGTCCATTTGAAAGGTGCATCTTTCTTCAATAACTCCATCATTGGTTTAACAGTCTGTGCAAAGTCTGCAATGAATTTTCGAACAAAGTTTATCTGTCCAAAGAAAGATTGCAATCCTGTCTTATTAACTGGTAGAGAAAGCTCCAGGAGTGCTTTTACTCTATCAGGATCAATAGACAACCCAACTTTAGAGATAACATGACCAAGCAATATACCTTCCTCCATGAAAAATATGGATTTCTTGGGGTTTAAACATATCCCAAATTCTTTGCATTTTTTGAAAACTTGCTCTAGATGTGCGTTATGATCTCGCTTATCATGGGAAAATATTGTCATATCATCTAAATAGACGACTATGATCTTATTTGCGAGCTCACCAAATGCTACATCCATAGCTCTTTGGAATGTTGCCCCAACATTTGATAACCCGAAAGGCATCCTTTGGTAGGCAAACATCCCCCATTTTGTAGTGAAAGCAGTCTTGTATTGATCTTCATCCCTGACCCATACCTGATTATAGCCAGAGAAGCCATCTAGCAAAGAAAACCTCTCTGCCCCTGCAACTGTATGAAGGATTGGGTCAATCTGGGGTAAAGGATAATGATCCTTGAGTGAAGCTCTATTCAAGTTTCAGAAATCCACACACAATCTGATGTCACCATTATTTTTCCTGATCGGGACCAGATTCGCCACCTAGGTGGAATGCTTGATGGGATACACTATTTTGGCTTGTAAGAGTTTTAATAGTTCTTGCTTCATTAGGACCTCTATTTTTGGATTTACAGGCCTTTGTCTTTGCCTGAAAGGTTTAGCTCCTTCTTCTAATTCGATTGTGTGTTGGATCACATCTTTTCTATACACTTTTAAATCACTATACATCCAGGCTATAATATCTGGGTACTTTTTACATAATTCTTTAATCTGATTCAATTCCTCTACTGTACAACTAGTTCCTACCTTGATCATTTTTCCTGGTTCCAACTCAACTTCTTTGTACCGACGCTTGTCCACTTTTATCCTTCGACCCACTGTCCTATCATTATTATCAAAGAGACTCTCAAGAGTGATTAGCCCTTTAGGAATGTGGTTATTTTTTAATTGGATCAAACTCTCTTCTTCTTCCTCCTACAATGTTCTGTCATTGGAGCAATTCATTTCATGGATTAAAAAATCAAGTATTTGTTCATCACTCTCGAACACTTGCCAGAAAATATTCTTGTCAGGCACAGAAGGCCTGTATATAAGTCTCACAGTTTTGGATTTTTGAATGACATTGCTGACTGGACAAAAATTAGATCCCACTGATGCTAATAGGTCTGCATGAGTGTTATTTTCTCTCGAAATTGATTTTATATTTAGAGCTTCAAAAATTTCCAAAATATCCAACACTTTATTTTTGTAAGCTCTTAAATAATGTTGCTTGCATATACATTTTCCCGTGACCTGCTTCACAATAAGCTCAGAGTCTCCATAAATCAGCAGTTGTTTTGCACCTAACTTTTTAGCCTTTTTTAGTCCTAAACACAATGCTTCGTACTCAGCTACATTGTTAGTACAACTCCATGTCAATCGGTACGAGAAAACTCTTTCTTTCCCGGTAGGAGAAATTAAAACTATTCCTGCACCTACCCCATTTTTGCACCTGGATCCATCGAAGTAAAGTTTCCAGAGTTGGTTAGTGGAAACATTTCCTTCAGGGATGGGAATCGACTGCTTTTTCAATTTTTCAATAGAATAGCTTCCTATCTCTGTCTCAACCATAGCATTGAAATCCTTCAAAGAAAACTGATCTTCAGACTGGAGATTTTCCAAAGTTTCTTCCATCAGATCTACATCCCCCATTTCCTTGGTCATCATATTCACAGTGTTGGCTTCTTCTATCTTTTCCACATGAAATGTGGATGGCTTTTCATTAAAAATCTTGATTCTTCTACCTTTGAAGGGTATTTCCAGATGTGAATAATCTAAGGACAAGTATCCTCCTATCTTTGCTGTGAATTCTCTTGACAGACACATACCAAAGTATGGCGCTAGATCTACAACCACCACTTCCTGTATGATGACTACTTGAGGCATCCTATGGAGTTGTATGGGGATATCTTTGATTACCCCTACAGATTTTACTGGTGTACCATCTAATTGCAAAACTCTTGGATGGCTCCTGGTATATTCCATACCCATGATGTCGCACACTGCTTTGGGCATTACTGTAGTTGTTGCTCCAGAATCTATCATACAGTTATGTACTACCCATCCCTCCATTTGAAGAGATAAATAGAAAGGAGGCGGTCTATTTTTTCCCATGATAGATGTTACATTAGCTTGTACAGAATTTGAATAAACAGGGCTTTTATTCTTATATTTCATCATTTTCAAAGATTCCTGTAGTAGGTCAATTTGTCCAGGGAACTGAAGAGCATCATACATGCTGGATTTTGAGGGAGTCTTTTTCATCTCTTCTACAATATTGAATGAAGATGTTTCAACACTCTTCTCTCTTTCCCTGGTGGAAGTATCGTATTTGTTCCTATAACCCTGAGTTGCTTCCGTTCTTTGCCTTTTTGTTAATGAAGGAAATCTGAGCTTCTCTTTAGCTTGATCTTGGGTTTCATTCTCCTTTCTTGGCATTGGATCGGAGCTTTGGGTAGGATTGGGAGGTCTTTTTTCACTAGATGTGTCTTTCTGAGGTGTGGCTCTAGGAGCCGAAGGAAAACTTAATGGTTGGAGTTCCTGAGGATCCACTTGTAGAGGTTTTTTGCCTGACCTTGTCAGTACTGAAACCTACTCTACTAATGACATCATTAAGTTGTGATCAACCTCTCTGATCATGTTTACATGACCTTTCATTTTTTCTTTTTCTCTTTCATTGACTGCACTTTGTATATGGTGTTGATGGAACATACATGAATCTTCTCCATGTGGATCATTACATGTGGAGCACCAGTAAGCAACATTAGAAGGTTCTCCATTATCTTCTTATTCATTTGCATAAACTACATTTTTTCTTTCCTGCCCCCTATTACTTGGTGTGGCTCCATCTCTTGTTATCTGAGGAAACCTCCGTGGCTGGAAATTTCTCTCAGCTTCTCTTTTTTTCATAGATGACATATCATTTGACAAAGTTTTCATTGTGTCCAATATGGTAGTCATCTGATTTTCTTGGGGAGCTAGATGGAGAGGTGGGGCAGGTAATGCGGGAAGAATAGGGATAGGAGGTATTGCTGGTAGATTTTGAGGCAACTAGATTGTTGGAACAACTGGTTGCTCATTCCATTTTGGAGAAGGTCCTGAGGGATTCATGCCTGAAACTTGGGGAATATCTAGAAAAATTGGCATTGGTGCTTTTGGAGGATATCTCCCAGTAGCAATGAGATCCGCTTCTCCCTTAGCAGCTTCTAAATAAATAGCAGGGAAAGTTAAAACCCGTGATTGTCATATAATCATGCTGAGGTCAGAATCAAAAGATCTTAAATAGTAGCATATTGCTTGCTCTATAGTGGGTTTTAATCCAGTGGGTACTCTATCTCGGGTACATGTGAACCGAATATTGAAATCGACAATCTCCTCTTACGGATGCCTTCTAATAATAGTAAACTGATTGAGTAGAGAGAAGGGATCTGCATGCACATTAAATTCATCGACCAATCGACCAACGAGTACTGCCCAAGAAGTAATAGACCCAGGAGGAAGTGCTCTATACCAATGAAGCATTTTTCCTTTTAGAGAAATAACCAACAACCTGACCATCACATCTTCTTGGGTGATGTTATAAACTACTGCTAATGAAGAAACATCTAAGCAGTGTTCATCTGTTGTTTTACCCATCCCATCATATGATGACAATGCCTTCAAAGCTGCAGTGGGAACTTGATTCTGGACCCCCAAGTTTAATGGACCAGTTTGGTTCCATACAAGATGAGTCGGAACTAGAGGCACAACCATGATAGCAACTGTATTTACTGATACTGTAGAGTTGTTTGATGCTATTCCAACAATAGGTATAAGGGAGTTAACACTGCTACAAGGTGGATTAGATCTTGTAGCTAAAACAGGATATGCTTTTAAGCTACCAAGGTGTAACTCAAAGAACTCAATGGGTTCTTCAGAGTTTCTTGCTTGAGATCTAGTTATCATATGCATAGGCAATTATGGGTTTGTAACCAGATAGTTTAGATAAGGTATTTCTAAGGTCTATACCCTTTGAATGGAGTCGCCAGGTGATTTTTGCTTTAGATTTTAAACAAAAATCTCAAAGGAAAACACCAAAACTTATAGAATACTATGGGATTTAGGGTCCCACCGGGCATGCCAAAAACTATTGGAACAAAATCGGCCTTTGGTTTGATATGTTGCACCTTCGACCTTGCCAACATTGAGTAGACAGACTTAGCTTGGTTTTTTTCCATCTAATCTCCAGAGTAGGCTGGTTCCTTGAGGTTTTTATATGAGAAAAGGGAAACAGAAAGAAGGGGAATGCTTTAAAGGGAAATATAGTCATAGCTAGAAACTTTTCTCATGGTGCAGATTAGAAAACAATCAAAATAAAAGCATACATATTTCTGTCTATAAGCTTTTATTATATATTCCTTGCAGAAATCTTAACTCTCTAAATGTGATTCAGATATTCACCCGACACATATATGTGTAAAGGATTCTTAACTCCAACAATATGATTCATACATGTATAGTCCAGTTTTTAGAACAGATACAATATATAACTCAATAATGGAAATAGAAGTTTAGGAATTCAAATACATACACTTGCACATAGAAAGGTTTGAAGCCAAATGGAAGAACAACTTTATTGCTTGTATCCAGAGGATGTACATTCAATCTTGTAAACGCCTAAGAGCCGACCCATTTTTAGAATGCGTTCACTATTATATATACCCAAGGATGGGTATCTTTACAGCTATTACATCTTTGATTTCAAATCAATTACAAGCAATCTGATACAGTTTCTAATAATAAATAAAGATCTGCTAAAACCAAATCTTCCAGACTTGATACTCTTCCATTTATCTGACATCCTCTGCAATCAAACAATCTATTTGAAAAGCATGTTTTAGTTGCTAATTATATACTTGTCGGCAAAAACTGTCATGTCACGAAATCATGATGTCTTTAAGCACTTTGTCTCCTTCAGGCTTTTGTTCAGGCAAAAATAAGACATGTCACGAAATCGTGACATTTTGGCTTGTAGTCTTGCTTTTTCCTCTTCCTTGGTGAAAAACTGACATGACACAAAATCACGACATCTTCTTCTTTTTAGTCTCTTTTATCCCTTTTCGTGGAAAAAACTAGACATGTCACGAAATCATGACATTCTTATAACTTTGGCTTCCCCTTTTTCTTTTGGAGCAAAAATTCAACATGTCATGAAATCGCGACGTCTTCCTTTCCTTGAGCTTGTCTTTGTCTCCTTCCACAGTGAAAACTTGACATGTCGTGAGATCATGACATTTCGGCCTTGTGGTCCCTTTTGCGCTCCTTCACGATGAAAACTTGACATGTCGCGAAATCGTGACATTGTCTTGCCTTAGTCCATTTTCCTCTGCATAATATCTCAAAAATAAACTGCATATTTTAACAGAAGAACACACAAAATAGCATCATGCTACAAAAAATTGTGTTGTCTTCGAGGGTAGTCTTTTTAGACTAACAAAACCTCCCTCCAAAACTAAAATTTAAAGAAGCAATCCATGTAGGACCATCCCAAATAAGAGGGAAAAATATCAAACGACTGCCAAGGAAACCATTGAGGATGCCAAAAACCAATCCAAGGAAAACAAAGATGGGATGCATGAAAGCAACTAATGGATCCCCATTAGTGAAGTTGGCAATGGAGGATATCCAAGAGCGAATATACATTATGGAGAGGATAGAACTAATTTGTGGATTCATGGGATTTTGACTTAATCTTGCTACCGTTAATGGGTTGCCAAAAACTGGAGAACTAAAGGTGAGTTCCATATCTCTTTTTACCCTAATGGTTATTTCCTTGCTATGTTTACCACTGAAAAATATAGGGAGGATATTTTTCAAGGGGGGCCATGGTTATTAGATAAGGCAGGTAATTTTATGAAGCCCTAGCATACCAAGTTCAAAGCTGAGGAAGAAAGACCATCAACTGCACCTATTTGGGTCCATTTATTTGGCCTCCCAACAAAATACTGGAATCCAAATATTTTAGCAGCTATTGGGAATTCTTTAGGAGTCTTCATGATGATAGCGGATAGCACTCAATAGTTGGATCATATGATTTATGCAAGGATTTGTGTTCTTATAGACTTTGACAAACCACTTCCAAAGAGGGTCACTTTACAATATGGAGAAGTATGGGAGCAACAAGTAGACTATGGAAATTTTCTTTTTAGATGTAGAATATATCACGAATATGGCCATCTAGCCAAGGATTGTCCTAAAAATATCCCTAATAAAGAGAAAGAGGATGAGGACTTAGTAGGATTTCAAATCCCCAAATAGAAGAATTAAAAATATATATATACATAACATTGAAAGATAAAATAGTAATTTCACCTAACATATTTGAAGTTCTATCTGCAGATGAACAATTAGATGATGAGGATGACAAAATAGAAGTAATGATTAAGGAAATACAATTTAATGAAGAAAAGGAACAAGAAGGAATGGTTGATGAAATCAGAATAAAAGAAACTACCCTAATTTTGAGAAACAATCAAGAGCCATCTCATCCAGTAATGGATTTTCAAGAAAAGAACATAGAAAATTTATATAAGTGCAAAACTAAAAGCTAAATTCAAACAACAAACAAGTAAGGTCCTCAAAATGATCATATGGATCCCAACAACAATGCCTTGGTTCCAAGTAATCATCCTATAGCCCTGACATGAATGAATCAAGATACAAATAAAAAGATGTAGATGGATACCAACCAAAATGTAGGATGTAAATCCAACCAGTATCATATGGCAGAGGAAAATCAAAATTTAATTGAGGAAGGTAAGGTAGAAGATCTTACCTAATACTTTAAATCATGTTAATTATGAAGACTATCACTTGGAACATTAGGGGACTTAAAGAAAGTGCTTATAAACAATTAGAAATTAGAAGAATGATTCAAAAAAATCAGCCTCGACTTCTCTTTCTTTAGGAGATAAAGGTTTCAATTGATGAAATGGAAATAATAGCAAAAAATATGTGGCCATATAGTAAAGTAGTGTCCCTAAACACCCAATGTGCCTTGAGAGGAGTGGCATGTATTTTGGATCCAAAGGAAATTATAGTACAATGCATGATGGGTAGTAAGGGATTGCTAGCAGTGGTTGCCCAAAATAGAGACTCAAATCAGGTTATAATTTATATAAATATCTATTCTCCATGTACTATATAAGAGAAACAAAAAATATCGAGAAATATAGCTTCTATCACCTCTCAATTCCTGAAATCTTGGGCTTTGATAGGAGGATATTTCAACTCTATCCTTTCTTTAGAAGAAAAAATGGGAGGAAGTAGAAAGATGGATGGGAGTTCAGAACTCATGAATGAATACATGGCCAAACTTCATCTAGCAGATATCAAACCAACCAATGGTTTGATGACTTGGTCCATTAGAAGACAAGGCTCAACATGCATTCTTGAAAGGCTAGATAGGTTTTGGCTTTCACACAAGTTTTTAATACAAGGACACATCCCAAAAGTAAAAATCTTAAACAATGCTGGATTTAATCATTGGCCAGTTTTAATTGAAGTTTAAAAAACCAAGGGTAAGACAACTTCATTTCATTTTCAGTTAATGTGGATTAGAGATAAGTTTCTCAAGTCAAGGATACAACAGTGGTGGCAAGAAGGCAAGCCAAGACATGGTACTAAGATGTATTGTTTTGTCAAAAGGTTGCATTATATTAAATTTAAAATGAATACTTGGAATTGGAAGGAATTCAGAGATGTTAGGAATAAGAAAAGGGAAGCACTAACCCGACTTGAGGAGCTGAATGAGAAAATTTGTCTTGAGGGACTCACAAAAAATAAGGTTAATACAAAAATTAATCTTTCATCCTAGGTGAAGGAATGGGAAAGAAGGGAAGAAATAATGTGGAAACAAAAGTCAAGGATTCAAGGGCTACAAGATGGATATTTGAATACAAGTTTCTTCCATAAGTCTCTCCTAGCTCGAAGAACTCATAAATTTATCCCCTTATTGAAGAATAAATTAGGAGATATAGTCCACACTTGGGAATGCATGTCATCATTATCTGTGAATCATTTTTCAAACCTCTTTACATTCCAATTGCTTGACCCAAAAGCTCAACAAGAAATTCTTCAGGCTATACCTGTTCTTATTTTTGATGAGGAGAATTTGGCCCTAACTGCTCCTATAACTACGAAGGAACTTCAAGAGGTAGTTTTCAAAATGTAAAAGAGGAAAACCCTAGGTCCAGATGATTTCCCTATTAAATTTTATCAGGAGTTTTGGGATATTTTGCAGGATGAAATTATAGATGTGGTAAAAGATGCTAGAAAGGCAAAAGAAATCCTCAAAAAAATCAAAAAGACTTTTATAGCTCTAATTTCTAAAGCTCAAGAAGTGGATAACATTACTGGATATAGAAAAAATGCTTTATGTAATGTTCTTCTAAAAAGTATTTCAAATATTATGGCAGAAAGGCTCAAACCTTTGCTTCAAAAGATCATCTCCAGAACAAGGAGGGTTTGTGAAAGGACGACAAATAGTGGATGAGATAGTGTTAGCCCAAGAGGCAATTCATTCTATGGAAGCTCAAAAATACCCCTACATGTTTATTCGATTGGATTTATCCAAAGTATATGATAGGGTGGATTGGCACTTTCTCATCCAAGTTTTGGAAAATTTTGGATTCTCTCAGGAATGGACAAAATGGATCAAAGGTTGTATTTAATTAGTTTCTTATTTAGTTATTCTTAATGGATGTCCTACTCATTGGTTCTCAACTTCTAGAGGCATCAGACAAGGAGACCCTCTTTCTCCATATCTTTTTATCATTCTAATAGAATGTTTGGAAAGGAATTTTGCTAAGAATCAAGATTGTGAGAGGTTAGAAGGAGTTACTATAGCTAAAGGAGTCAGACCTATCACACATTTACAATTTTTTGATGATTCCACCATTTTGGGGAAGGCAACTATAAATGAAGCAACCTCAATAAAGCAAATTCTTCACTGTTTCACTAGAGCCTCAGGACAACTTATTAATGAGGAAAAATCTAAAGTTCTTTTTTTTCATTGCTCACCTAGAAAAGAGATTTTGATAATGGATAGATTAGGATTCAAAAAAACTTCTCTCCCTATTAAATACTTGGGTGTTCCAATTAATCTGGGTAGCCAAAAGAAAGAGCATTAGAGCTAGTTATTAGAGAAAGTGAAGAATAAAATAGGTAGTTGGACCAACAAGTGACTTTCATCAGGAGGTCGAATAACTCTTATCAAATCAGTTCTTCAGTCTATCCCAATATTTCTTTCAACAGTGTTGAACATACCCAAGTCAGTACTCAATGAACTAGATAAAATTAGTCACAGATTTTTGTGGAAAGGTTCAAAAATGGAGAAGAAATGGGCCCTAGTAAGGTGGGAGACTCTATGTATCCCTACTTGTGAAGGGGGTTTATATCTCATATTGGTAGTCAAGAATAATAAGGCTTTGGAAGGATAATTATATTGGAGATTAATTAGCCACCCCAATGCCTTATGGACCAAAAATATAAGATCTAAGTATTCAGAGAATAAAGATCCGTTTGACTTAATTCATCATCAACTACCTTCTAGAGGGTCTCTAACTTTAAAGATCTTAAAAATTGGAGAGGATTTGATAAAGAAAAAGCTCTTTTGGGTTACAAAAAATGGTCAAAAGATAAATTTTTGGATAGACTCTTGGGATGTGCACCTTTCGTTATCAATCCAACATCCAATATTGAGGCCTATAATGGATAAAATATATAGGATGAATTGGATAAAAGTTTCCAAATACTATACAGACCAAACAGGAAATGCTGATGTGGGAAGGTGTTGGATCCCAGTAGAAGAGTGACCAATCAAACTTCTTTAAGCTCAAATAAAGGATATTCATAGAATACTTCAAATGAGATCACCTTCATGGTCACAAGTTGAGGACTGCATTGGCTGGAATAGTTTAGGGCATGATGAGTACACTGTTGCTCAAGGATACTTAACCTTAAGCCCTATTAATCCCCATCAATATCAAGATCTTTTCAAGTAGTTATGAGCTCAAAAGTTATGGCCAAAAGTTAGATTTTTTAGTTGGTTGCTACTCCATAAAAGGGTTCTCACAAGGGAGCAACTTATGAAGAAAGGCTTTAATGGACCCTTTCAATGTGTAATGTGCTGGGATAACATTGAAATTATTAAACATTTGTTTATAGAATGCTCCATAGCTGCAATATTATGGATGATGATGGCTTTCCTTCTAAAATTAATATGTTCCAATGAACAATCCATAGAACAACTATGGAGAGATTAGAGCAAACAAGAAGGAAAATATGGGTATTTGAACCAGATAGTTTGGACAGATATGATTATTCTTCCTTGAAACATCTGGAAGGAGCGAAACAAGAAAATATTTCAAGAAGAAAGTAGGGACATCCACTATGTTTGGCTAAAGACCATAGAAAATGTAAGAGAGACTGTCCAATTTTTATTAACTCATCCTTACAATTCAAATCAACTATGGGAACAAATAATGACTCAATTAAAGATAAGAAATGGATTAGCCCAACATAAAAGGAATAAAGGGACCGACCAAATGATGGATAGAACTCAGCAATGGTAGCCTCCCCAAAAGGACTTCAAAAAAATCAATACAGATGAAGCATCCAAAGAAAATCCTGGAAGAGCTAGTATAGGAGGGATAGGTAGATTGGAGGATGGTACTCCAATTTTTACTTAGGCAAAAAATTTAGGAATTCTATCCAATAACTTAGCAGAAGGGCAGGATATCTGAGAAGTTTGCTAAAGGATCTAATACAGGGTGGAGAAGGGTGATTGCAGAATCAGACTCTCAAGTTATGATCAGTTACCTAAATCAAATTTAGGGTCTAAAAAGAAGGATTGGAGAATCCAAAAGATTATAGATAAGATTAGGTTAATCATAAATAACTTTCAAGAGGTTATCTTCAACCATGTGCCTAGAGAACATAATAAAGTGATAGATGCTATTGCAAATTGGGCTCTTGACAAAGGAGATTTTAAGTGCTATGGTTATCCTCCTAGGTGGTGGCCATAACAAATTAGGACCGATCTTCTCCTTGTTCAATCTCTTGATGGCAATGTAGGAAGCTATGTTTAAATTGATAAGTAGTGCAAAAATTTTTCATGATAGGATCCCAATGGATTGTCAAGGGATTTTCAATGGCTCCAATGGTTTGGTTGGTTTTGGGTGTTTTTGTGTTTGTTAGTGTTGTTGTTTTTTTATTATTGTTGTTTTTGTATGTTTGTGTTATTTGGTGTTTTGATTTATGAGTTTTTCTTTGTTTTTTTTTGTTGTGTCTTTTTTTTTGTTATGTTGTTTTTGTGTTTTTCTGTGGTTCATGTTGTGTTGTTTTTTATGTTGTTTTTTTATCTTATTGTGTATGTGTTTGGTTGTGCTTTTTCTTATCGACACACTCAAGGAGCATGCTTTATTTTATTGTGTATTTGTGTTTGTGTGTTCTTGTTTTTGGTTGTTTGAGGCATCCTCCTTGAGTGTGTCAAAGGTGGTAGGCCAAGTGCAAGCCCTAGGTAATTTTGGCGAAAGAGATACCCCTGCCTCTTTAGGTCTTACTCGAAAGTGACATCCCTTATGGGATGTTTTCCACAAACAAAAAATAAGGTTCAAACCTTGGTCTCCTCTTTGAATATTGAAAAATTTAACTAGTTAAACCAATATTAGTTGATTAAATTTTAAGGTTCACCCTTAAGATATGAACCTTGATTTAAGGTATAAAATTCTTTGTTCTTGACTAAATGCCCTAGTCACAAACAAACAAAAATAATCATTTTACATTTATTTTAATATTAATTTTAATAAAAATAAAATATTCATCATTGTAATTTTTCTATTTACTTATTAAGGTTTTAATATTTAAACAATTAAAAAAATTAAATTATATATTACTTACATTAAATACTAAATACATATGTTCAAAGGACCTTTATAAATACATCATAAACCATTTTATTTTTTAAGATTCAAAACACATTCATTATACAAACAACTATCCTATTGTTCCTTAATTTATTTTTAATTTTCACATTCATTTATAATTTGAATAACATGTAAATATTTATAAGTAAGATTAACAAGACCATAAGAAATTTTGATGATATGATAGAAAGCCTATAGATAATGTACATGGATGCTTTATTTTTGTGAATCATGTTTGCCTTTTCACCTGTGTTTGTAAAGTTGGTTTGATTTGGTGTAAAGAATTAGTTCTGATAGTTTATATTAGTTTAAAACATACAATGATATATTATTTTACCGGGTAAAAGATAAAGATAAATAATTCTATGTTTCATTTTTTAATAATACATTTTAAGTATTTAAGAATATAATTTTAAGTGAAAACTATATTTATTTATATATAATATGAATGGTAATTTTTTTCAATAAGTTTATAAGTTTAGACAGGTTTTTATAAAGAGTTCCAGTTATTTGAGTGGGTTTGAACTTTGGACTTCTAGAGATCCTTATCATTGCATAAATATAAATAATAAATTTTAAAAAGTAATATTTATGAATTAAAATTAAGAAAAAATCCGCACCAGGTATTTACTGGCAAGTTCTTTCAATCCTCGAAAGGAGGTTTGGAATTCAAACCTGGAAGCCTGCGTTGAATACACAAAAAACCCCAGCTAACTTGAGGGGTAAACCCGGATGGGTCAGGCCCCGTGGAACGGAAAGTCCTGTCCCCCAAAGGATACAGGGAATGGTTTTCCTTAACATAAAGATTTCAGGGGATACAAGGAATGATTTTCCTTAACATAAAGTTTTTAAGCATATGGAGGTGCAGCGCAATGGTTCGGGCTTTGGCTCTTCTTTAAGAGGTCCAAGGTTCATATCGCTATGTGGACGAGAGTGTGAGGGGGTGAATGTGTGGTGGTTTTATGTTAAATTCCCTATTGATAAGTATAGCTCTTGACTTTAAAAGGAGTCATGGTTGGAAGGAGATTGCTCAACCTTGTACCTTCGTCATAAGGGTTTCTCACAATAACCAAATAAAATAAAAATTACTAAAATATTAATTTTTCAATAATATAATTAAAAAAAAATTAATATTTTATTTAAAAAATACTATTTAAACTTTAAAAAATATAAAAAATAACGAAAAATAATCTCAACAAACAATAAAATCTAGAACATTCATTGTGCTTAAAAGCATTAGCTATCCTTGTCATAGGCTGTTTTTTTTTTCGAATTTTAGGAAATTTTTTTTATGGGGCCGTTTTGGGTTCAGAAACCACGATTACGAGTTCTACACCGTCAAAATCATCGGGACTTACGCTTTGCCATGACCACATCGGTTAATATTATAATTAAAAAAAAAAAAAATATTTTATACTATTTAAACTTAAAAAATATCAAAATAATGAACAATAAACTGAACAAACAATAAAATTTAGAACATTCATTGTGCTTAGGGGGGGCCAATAAAATTTAGAACATTCATTGTGCTCAGGGGGGCCATCTTAGTTTGAGAAACCAAGGAGTTTTTTTTTGAATTTAGTGAAAAATCCCTTGTGAGTGAGGCCATTTTGGGTTTAGAAACCACGATCACAGGTTCCACACTGTCAAAATCACCGGGAGATGCGCTTTGCCATGACCACACCGGTTAATATTATAATTAAAAAAAAATTAATATTTTATACTATTTAAACTTAAAAAAAATATTATTATAATGAACAATAAACTGAACAAACAATAAAATTTAGAACATTCATTGTGTTTAGGAGGGCCATCTTGGTACGAGAAACCAAAATTAGGATTTTTGCACCGTCAAAATCATCCGGAAGTTGCGCCTAGCCTTGGCTGCACCAACTGGATTTTAAGTACTCATGTACATTTGATAGTGTGGAAATTCAAACCACATACCCTTTCCAAATCACCTACAACAAGTGGGTGTTACCATAAGCCTTAAGATTTTATTGGAATCTGTCAATATACAATTTAAAAAAAATAAACCCTGAGTAGCCTCAAAACCTAATAAATGTGTTGCATTCTTCGTAGATATACAAATTAAATGAAACAAAATTTCAATCATCAAATATATCATTAAACTTTACCAGGTTGAGGTAAACATAGTTGGTAACAATAACTTTAATAATACTGGCGGGTCCCCATCTCACGTTGGGTCAACAATGAACGAGATCAGTCACTAAAAATAGTGGCTGGTCCCCATCTCACGCCGGGTTAACAATTAACTAAACGGATAGGTTTGGTGGTTGCAGTCCCTGTGATTTGAACCATGCGCGGTTACCAACTCTCCTATGTTAAAAAAAAAAACAAACAAACTAACTTAATAGACTTTAATATTCACTAACCCATCTTCAGTTTGGGGCCTAATCCCAAGAGGGTGCAAGCTTGCTTCTCCTTCTGTGTAGCAGGTAGTGGACAGATATGCTCTTCGAATGAGATTATAAGTAACTTCATTTAATATGGTGTTAGGTTTGTGTAACTCAGCAGAAAATTGACTATGAACAGAAGCAGCAGCATTTTCAAAACTAGTATTAGGTGGTTTTGCATTGGATTCTCCGGAACGCTGTTGACAATTGCACGGCGTAATGTCTCCCACAACTATCCGAGGATAGTGAAAATCATACATAGTGTTCGGCTTCACTCCCACCTATACGTTGTGAGCTACATATGTTTTTCGCCCCGTCTGATGCTGAGAATTGTGGGGGGCTGGGCCTAAAAGTTTTGTAGCTGAGTGGAGAGCATAGTCAAAATTCCAATGCCACCATGAGGTAAAGCTCGAGGATGAGGTGAAGCTGAAGGATGAAATAGCTGTGGCTGATGAGGAGATGGCCTTGGGACCATTCGACTCAATATCTTTTGCGGCGTCAGTGCAAGGGGGGAGCTGTTGCGGGTGCTAATGCCGGTGGTATGCTGGTGTTTTCCTGCTTGTTCTTGCGCTTCATCTTCATCTTGTGAGCGTTGGTGAGCCCCCAAAGCCTGGTGGGAGTAAAAATATAAACCTTTTTTATAATTACCAGTAATTTTTATAATTAATGTTTTATAGGTTTTTAATTTTTTATTATTGAAAGTTAATATATATTTCTTTTAATTGTTGTATTATTATTGTCATAATTTAAATTTGTTTAATGTTTAACAATAATTTATTTTTAAATAATAACATAAATATATTTTATAGTTAATTTTATATTATAGTTTAAGATTTTTTAATTATAAAATTGGATTATTTTCAACATGGTTTATAAAGTTTATTGAAATTTAATTATTTAATTTAAATTTGTTTAATGTTAACAATAATTTATTTTTAAATAATAATATAAATATATTTTATAGTTAATTTTATATTATAGTTTAAGATTTTTTAACTATAAAATTGAATTTTTTCAACCTAGTTTATAAAGTTTATTGAAATTTAACTATTAAACCTACTAAAAATTGAAACAATAACTTCTAGATAATGTTGTGAAATAATAAGAAATGATATATTTATATTTTGTATTTTACTTCTTATATTCCTTACCAGATAGCTCATTATATATATTCTAATATGGTGAAACACATTCTTTCTAAGCTTACCATTCACCATAGTTTGTTCAATTTCATGTCACGAACTCTATTTTAATTTATTGTGAAATGTATTTACTATCAATTTGTTCAAAGAATTTGGGCTATATCATTTTATTGATTACTTGGAGCACATTTGGTGATGATTCATTATAAATAAATAACTATACATTATTCAAATAATGGTGTTTGGACTATTTAATTTGTTTCAACTATATAAAAAGAGTAACCAAACTTATAGTTAAACATTTTTTTAGTAATATTTTTTATACACATCCACGGTGGGGATTGAACTCGGGTCACATCACGGATAATGCAAGTGGCGTCGTTGCTGCTAGACCACACTCACGGGTAACATTTTTCATTTTTAAATTGGTTATATGAGATTGAAATAGAATTTCTCTAATACCTATGTTTATTTCCAGTGGCATTTTCCAATGTTGGAATTTCGTTCCACTTTAATACCTCTTCTTCTTTTAATGATGTGTGGACTATTTTATTTGTTTCAACCACATAAAAAAGAGTAATCAAACTTATAGTTAAACATATAATTTTTTAGTAATGTTACGCAGTTGCTTCACACATGATTAGGATTTTTTCATAAAAATATTTAATATTTTAGGAGATATATCTTCGTGAAGGGTTATCAGATTTAGCTGATTCTTAGACCAACTTGTGTGAAATTTGAATAGCTTTAAACTAAGTGGTCATATGAAATAATTTGAGCAATATTGAGGTAAATATGACCCTATGAAGCCAACCATCCGGAACAAGGGCAGTGACGATTTTTCAAGTCGTGAAAAATAAAATTTTAAATTTTTGTCAGTTAGGTTTGGATGATGGGAAGACCAATGAAGAGTTAAGACTTCATAAGGCAAAGCCATTCTCTCTGGACATATAATTTTTCTTTCCTTCTTTATCTTAAAATTTTTGCATACAAATTATTATAAAGTTTTTATCAAATATTATATTTACTATAGGATATTCTGATAAATTTCTATAGATTTCGAGTTTTAGTTTCCTTTCCATGGAGTTTATAGTTAAATATTTAAAATCATCTCTAATGATAGATATTAGTGAGTGCACCTATGAGAGATCCTCGTTGCTCCAAGATAGGGCAGTTTTTAGTAAATTTAATGGGTATTGATTAGGGGCTTCAACCTTGAGAAAATGGATTATAGGAGTTGGAAGTATCTAGGAGTGATTCTATCATTTCTTCCCAAAGGTTTCTTCCTAGCCATTTTTTGTTCTAGGGAAGAAAGAGAGAAAATCCTAAAAGGGGGTATTTGGTTTATGGGAAGAGCAGGTTTCTTTCTTACCTGTTGGTATGAAGGCTTTTCACTTGAAAATGTAAATCTATCCCTAGTACCAATATAGGTTAGGATGTTTGGGTTACCCATTGAATTTTGGGAAATAGATAACTTCAAGGAAATAGGCAACACTCTAGGAAAATTTCTTGAGATTTTAGATATTATGAAAGATAGATTCTTGGTTATTTATGCTCGAATATTGGTCATGATTGATATAAGTAAAGTTTTACCAGAATCAATCATTCTTAAGTATGGGGATAAGATGTGGATCCAAACCATAGATTATGAAAACATATCTTTTAGATGTAGAAGATGTCATGAGGTGGGGCATATTGAGAGATCATGCCCTAATAAGAGCCCAACATAATCATATATAGAAAACCATAAGAGAAACTTACAAATAGTTATAGATGAAAAGGATTTCAACTTCTAAAAAATAGATCTAGAAAATGAGAGAAAATAAATAATGGAGACTAGTAAGAAAGGATATTGGAATAAATACCAACTCTTTTGAGGCTTTAGCTTATGAAGAAAAAGTAGATCAAAACTTAGAGGACATAGTACAACAAGTTTCAACATATTAACAAGGAATCATCTATTCAGTATGATCCTGATTCAAGGAAGAACATTCTTGATGAACCTAAAAAATGTGTTTCATCATATTTTGAAGACTCTCTTGAAGTACCATGAACCATTCAGGAGAAAACAATTGCTAAAGAAAATGCAATTTTAGAAGTTAATACCTCTACCATTAATAAGGAAATACTAGAAAATGAGCAGGACAAGTCAAAAGCTATGTAATATTCAAGAAGATAACTTCTCATTGTACCCCAAAAATCACTATAAAAATATGTTAAATTTTTATATATTTAAAATACTATGTAAATGCTTTAATAGTTTTATATTTACTACAATAGTAATATGCAAAGCTAAGATCAAATTCTTGAGAAAATTTATTTTCCATAGATAAGATTCATGCCAAAGACTTAATTAACATAGTTTATTCATGCCTATGACTGTTGATTTTGTGATTCCCAAAGATGATCACCTTCCTATCATGCATTATGTTCAATAGGATTGATATACTTTTATATAAAGTTTAAAAAAGTGAGTGAATTGTATTGACCTCTTCATGAATTAAAGTTCATGGAATCCTTTAAAACCATACAAATACAATAAAAGGTAAAATTTATTCAACACAAGTGCTTATTATGTGTAGGAAGCACTTGTAGATAGTAAGCAATCATCATCATTTCCTGCTTCATATATTTGGGTAGAGAAATAAGTGTGATAAAGGAGGGATTATGAGCAACAAGTGAATTACACATTTTTTGTTTTAGATCTTTGGTGAAAATCAAAGAATAAAATATTTTTATGAGGAAACCCATCGCGCAACAACTATGCCAATTTAAGGTTTATCTATTTTGAAAAAATAAGGTGTATGATACCAAGGTTCTTGGACATTCTAATTGTTTTTCAAAAAATTCAAGACAACATATTTAAGGTTGATGACTCAAGACTTGAGAAATTCCTTCAAATTGATCTTATGGTATTGAATATCTCTATGGAAACACAAATAACATTTATCTTTGTAAATAAACCAAAACTGTCATATTCTATTTTACTAGAAGATATACTTAGGGAATTCCATGGTAATGTTCCTTAAGAAGTTTAAAAGAAATTCTTTCTAGAAATTCAATAATGAAAATTTAAATTTAAAAAATATTAAAAAGTCACTTCCACCCCACCACCAAAAGACCATTCCTACAAAAACATGATGTAAAATATATATCAAGAAATATAAAATTGCAAGGCTCAACTAGCCCAAATTAAATAAAATTAAATTCTATGAGCTATTGCTTTGGCTAATCACCCATGATACCTCAAACTCTTCCAATACCATCACAACCCATGCATTAACATAAACGAGTAATAAAACCATTGAAAAATGGATTGACAAAAACATTTCTTAATATGCAATCAAAATCATCCTTTCCAAACCACCTTCCTTAATATACAATGTCAATCTAGATGCTAAAAAAACATCACTCCTAGTATATGTACAAAAAATAAAATTTAATCCTTTAGGAGAACTATCATACAATGATTCATGACTCTACCAAAGGATTCTATTACATCCCTTCACCTGTTAATGATTTTTTTTACATTATTTATTCATGAAAAAGGTTGAAAGCATTATGAAAATAAATAATATCATGCATAAAAAATAGAGTTAAAAAAAATACATAGCAGAGAGGGATAAAACTAATATGGTAAGGAAATATATAGCAACTTGAATCTTTTATACATGATATATAAAGGACAACATGACCCTTTACATCATCATGCATATGTGGCCTCCAATTTAAGGGATTACAAGCATCCTACTTCTTTGAGTGGGTCCTATTTTAAGAAGTCACAATCCTTTTATATGGAGATCCTATACTCTTTGATAATTATAAAGTTATTAGAGCATTCATCTATATGTGATAATTCTATATGGATCATTAGAGAATTTATACTAGGGGATTCTTTGCATATGGTATTGTGGCAAACAATGTATATGTCTTCGCAATGGAAAAAACAAAATAAGAAGGGAGTGCCAAGATTTTTTTTTAGTAATACTTTTTATACACATTCATCATGGGGATTGAACCCGGGTCACATCACCAATAATGTAAGTGGCGTCCTTGTCGGTAGACCACACTTATGGGGATGAATGCCAAGATTCTTAAATAAAAGTACTCTATATTCTAGTTGTATATATCCATCCATGCATTTAATCTTGATGGGCATCCATATAAATATGAGAAAGTATCCTTGGAATCCTATCAACTAGAATTATTAAATTCCTAAGCCTTTGGTTAAATTCCTACCATTTGTATTTTTCCTTCATTATATTTATGGGACTAAAATTATGTAGTTCACTTGAGGTTCATATCATATTTTTAGCATGTAAAGCTTCATTTTTCTATGGTTGTGTTTAACGTTTTATGTGAGTAAGTTATAATTTCAATGTGCCATTCACATATATATGTTCCATTTGAATATATATTTTCACGAAATTTGTAAGAAAGGAAAATTAGAATAAAAAATAAAAATAGAACAAAGGATGAATGCAAAATATCTCCGTATCTAGAACGTGGGACATGAGCCAAGATACTCATGCATTCCATTCATCCCATAATTCCTTTACTTATTTTTCAAAGATAGATATGTATTTGATGAATCACATAATAATATACCTCTTATAACATGGTTAAGTACTCCCATCATGTGCAATATTGAGGGAGATATGACCCTATGAAGTCAACCATTCTAAACAAAGGTAGTGATGATTTTTCAAGTCGTGAAAAATGAAATTGCAAATATTTGTCAACTAGGGTTCGAATTATGGGAAGAGCAATTAAGGGCTAGAACTTCAGTGAGGCAATATATTCTATCTAGACAAATAATTTTTTAGCTAAGTTTTCTTTTCCTTTCTTTATCCTAGAAATTGTGCATGAAAAATTTATAATTTTTTTATCAAATATTATATTTGTTATAGGATATTAAAATAAATTTCAATAGATTTTGAGTTTTAGTTTCCTTTCCATGGATTGATTTATAGTTAAATCCTTAGAATCATTTCTAGTGGTAGAGATTAGTGAGCGCACCTCAAAGAGATCTTTGTTGCTCCAAGATAGGATAATTTTTGGTAAACTTAATGGGTATTGATCAGGGGCTTCAGCCTTGAGAAAATGGATTATAAGAGTTGGAAGTATCTAGGAGTGATTCTATCATTTCTTCCCAAAGGTTTCTTCCTAGCCATTTTTGTTCTAGGGATGTGGTGAGCAAACATTATGTTCTGAAAACAATCATTTCCTTTCCATTAAATTATCAATTCGGTAGTTCATAAACTTGTGAGTGTCACGCATAATATATGCCTGTAGTGTGGGAAAGGAGTCCCTTTATGCCTATTGGTTTGGTGGGGGAGTTGTTGTTCATGTATTTTTAGTTTATCCAACCCAAAAAAACTAACTATAGGAAAATAAATAAATAAATAAATAAATATAAGCACACAACTAAAATTAAGATGCTAGAAATAAACACACGGTTGGAAAATAAATTGCTGGAAATAAACACACTTGCAGAAATGAATAAAGTAGGAAATTCACACTTGCAAAAATAATAAAGCAGGAATTTGCAGAAATAAATAAAGCAGGAAAAGTCACACAACATAAATAAATAAAAGCAGAAATAGGGGAATATTACTGCCTGGAGTGGGCCCAAGCTCCCGTAGATGGTCCGCCCGGTTGACTACGTAAAAATCACACCATTAATCCACGTAAATAGAAGAACACTCAAACTTTATTATAAATTATATAGTACACTTGGAGAATTTAAATTTACTAATTGACTTCTTTTTAGGAATGGTCTGCATTCTTATATAGAACGCAACCAATCCCATTACAAAAATAGCTTGTTCTATTTTAATCACACAATGTGATTTTCTACGACTATTTCATACATAGTTGTTATTTGCTTCTATTAAAAGCATAGTTGTTTGATTTTAATCACCAAAGGATAAGCTCAATGCTCCTTAGGTGTATACAACAAACTATTTCTAAAAATGACGTTTTTATTAAAAACTACATGGTCAACCGATCAACCATCAATATTTAGAATATAAGCGCTTATTCTATTTTAACCATAATTCATGATTTTAATATGCATAGATAAGAATGATTCTCCCTTATATTTTTGCAACAACTTCCTTAAAAATTGCATGGTCAATTGGTCAATCGATCAACGTTGAATTGGTCAACCAATCAACATTGAATTGGTCAACCGATCAACATTGACTTGGTCAACCGATCAACTAGTCAATGGGAGACAAGTGTTGGGAGACATGCACCATACAACTTGTTGTCGGGAGACAATCACTTGTTCTACGTATTGGGAGACAAGCACCGGGAGACAGGTGTTGGGAGACAAGCGTCGTCTAACCTATTGTTAGGAGACAAATGCTTGTTCTACGTACTGGGAGATAGACGATTCCTTTTTGCTAGGATACAGGCATCGGGAGACAACATCAACTTGTTACTAGGATACCAATGCCTACATGTACCATTCATTGTAGTTCTCTTCAAGATATATTCATGCATTATCAGGTCTGAATGAGACATTGACTCAAAAATATCAATTTAGTAGCAAAAATTTGCATCTACGCACATTTTCCACTAAAAACACCAATCAAGCATAATACTTCATTTTCTATTAATTATAAGCAAACGTTATATAAAAATACATCTCTAATGCTAATTAAACCAATAATTATGCCCTTATAAATGTAAATAAAATGAGTATTTTTGGTGCTTATCATTCCCCATGTCAAATATTTGACATGTTCTCATGTCACACTCCCTCGGTATCTTTTTTTTTACTTTTCTTTTCACAAAAGCTACCTCGATGCTGTTATTTGAGAAAACATGTGCTGGTGTTCGAAATGTACTTTCCTCGAGCTTGGTCCTGGGTATTTTTTTGTTTTATTTTTGCGTCGACTACCTTGAGCCTTGTACCAAATAGTCCACTTCAAAATGATCTTTCTCATAGTGGTGTTGGTGCTAGGAACAAGTGGAAAGGATATCTGTCAACATGAATGAACCTTTTTTTGTTTTGTTTTGTTTTTTCTTGGACCACGGTTGCTGGGTGTACTCAAATAATTTGACTCTATTTGAATCTTTTTCTTTCTATATTTTATTGTATATATGTTTTCATATATACAACAACTATACCTTTTTATATTTTTTTCAATGAGCATGTTTTTATGCTCATTATGTCCTCCTAGGCCAAATATTTGACATGTCCTCATGGCACATTCCCCCAGTACATTATTTTTTACAATGAGCAACGATGTCAAAATAGTGAGCAAAAATTATGTTTTAAAAATAGTCATTTCCTTTCCATTAATTATCAATATGATAGTTTGTAAACTTGTGAGTGCCATGCACAGTATATGCCTGTAGTGTGGGGAATGAGTCCCTTTGTACCTATTGGTTTGGTGGGGGAGTTGTTGTTTGTGTATTTTTAGTTCATCCAACCCAACAAAACTAACTACAGGAAAATAAATAAATAAATAAATATAAGCACACAACTAAAATTAAGATGCTAGAAATAAACACATGGTTGGAAAATAAATTGTTGGAAATAAACACACTTGCAAAAATGAATAAAGCAAGAAATTCACACTTGCGGAAATAAATAAAGTAGGAAAAAGTCACACAACATAAATAAATGAAAGCATAAATAGGGGAGGATTACTGCCTGGAGTGGGCCCAAGCTCCCGCAAATGGTCTGTTCGGTTGACTACATAAAAGTCACACTCTTAATCCACGCAAATAGAAGAACACTCAAACTTTATTATAAATTATACAATACACTTGGAGAATTTGAATTTGCTAATTGACTTCTTCTTAGGAATGGTCTGCGTTCTTATATAGAATGCAACCAATCCCATTACAAAAATAACTTATTCTATTTTAATCACACAACATGATTTGCTACAACCGTTTCGTGCATAGTTGTTATTTTATTCTATTAAAAGCACGGTTATTTGATTTTAATCACCAAAGGATAAGCTCAATGCTTCTTAGGTGTATACAACAAACTACTTCTAAAAATGATGCTTTTATTAAAAACTACATGGTCAACCATAAATATTTAGAATATAAGCACTTATTCTATTTTAACCATAATTCACAATTTTAATATGCATAGAAAAGAATGATTCTCCCTTATATTTTTACAACTTCCTTCAAAATTGCATGGTCAATTGGTCAACCCGTCAACGTTGAATTGGTCAACCAGACAACGTTGAATTAGTCAACTGATCTACGTTGAATTGGTCAACTAGTCAACAGGAGATAAGCACCGCGAGACATGCACCATCCAACCTATTATTGAGAGACAGGCACCGTCCATCCTGTTGTTGGGAGATAAGTATTTGTTTTACGTACTAGGAGATAGACGTCAGGAGACAGGCATTGGGAGACAGATATTGTCCAACCTGTTATCAGGATATAGGCACTTGTTCTACGTACTAGGATATAAAAACTTTCTTTTCATTGGGAGACATGCATTGGGAGACAAGAGCCAACCTATCACTAGGATACAGGTGCCTACCTATACCATTCACCGCAATTATCTTCAAGATGTATTCATGCATTGTCAGGTCTGAATGAGACATTGACTAAAAAATACTAAATTAGTAGCAAAAAATTGCATCTACGCACATTTTCCACTAAAAACACCAATCAAGCATAATACTTCATTTTCTATTAATTATAAGAAAAAGTTATATAAAAATACATCTCTAATGCTAATTAAACTAGTAATGATACCCTTATAAATATAAATAAAATGAGCATTTTTGGTGCTCATCATCCCCCCATGCCAAAGATTTGACATGTCCTCATGTCACACTCCCCCAATACATTTTTTTTTTGTGGTAGCTACCTCGGTGTTGTTGTCTAGGAACGCATGTGCTGGTGTTCAAAATGCACTTTCCTCGAGCTTGGGCTTGGGCATTTTTTTTGTGTCGATTACCTTGAGTCTTGTCTTGAACAGTCCACTTCAAAAGAATCTTTCTCATAGTGGTGTTGGTGCTGGGAACAAGTGAAAAAGACATTTGTCAACATGAATGACCTTTGTTTTTTTCTTGGACCATGATTGTTGGGTGTACTTAGATGGTTTGAATCTATTTGACCCTTTTTATTTTTGTATTTTGCTGTATATATATGTTTTCATATATACAACGACAATACCTTTTTGTCCTTTTTTTCAATGAGCATATTTTTGTGCTCATTATGTCCCCATGCCCAATATGTTGACATGTCCTCATGTCACATACCCCCTATATGTGTGTTATGATTGTGCTTCATCGAGATGAGGCACTATCCACATTTTGTTTTAGATGTGTGCCTGGGGTAGTGATATTTGTTGCACTTCTTCTCATGCCTGATGCATGCCATGTGGCTGAATTCTAACGGGGGATTTGGTCAAGAGAAATGTGGGGGCACATACTAGTATTAACATAGAAATGATTTTAAGATAACTATGCATATAATTAATGGAAAACTCAATACATACCTGGGTGAATTTCATGGAACATGATGTGTATGATGTCTAGTGGTGTGAAAAGACTGCATGTGGCTTGGAATCATGTTGTACCAAAAAATTAAGATGTCGCAACATTCTTCGTGTGGTGTATTTCAAGAGATTTTTTTAAGCACTACATAAATGTAGAGATCGAGGTATCATGTTGAAAATAAAATTAAATAAAAATATTATTTTATCTGTGTGGGAAGATAGGCATCCTTATCTGTATTGTGGATATAGATGCCCAATTTGCTAGAAGATAGACACCCTTCTCTATATTGCGGATACATGTGCCTGGTTTGCTAGAAGATATGCACCCTTCTCTGTATTGCAGATACAGAAACCCGGTTTGCTGGAAGATAGATGTTCTTCTTTGTATTGCGGATACAGGCACCTGATTTCCTGGAAGATAGATGCCCTTCTATGTATTACAGATACAGGTGCCTCTTTTAGTGGAAGACAGGTGCCCTTCTCTATATTACGGATATAGGTGCCTAATTTGCTAGAATATAGGTGCCATTATTTGACTTATGGGATACATGCACCGTCTATTATTGAATATAGGTACCTTTATTGGACATATTGGTACCTGCAAAAGATAATTTTTCACAAACAAACGAATTTTTTTTGCCTGTTGTATATTGGAGATAGACACCTTTATGAATACAAATACCTTCAAAATATTACGGATATAGATACCTTTGCTATATGTGGGATATAGGCGCATTCTCTTGGCTGGAAAATCAACATCCACTGAGTTGACCCACAATTAGGCACCTTTCATTGGTTTGAATACATGCGCTTCTCCTTGGTGATAAAGTTAGCATTTATCGCATTAACTCGTATATAGGTATTTTCTTCCCTAAGGAAGTAGACACATGTATACATGTCCAGCTGGGAGTACCCCCCTCCTAGTGGGGATTGGTGCTTCTTCCATTCATTTATCCTTCTAGAAATATAAAAGTACGTAGGGCACCATGGTTCATGTGCCTGATAGGCCTAGGTTTTCTAGGATACCTACAAATTGCATTCAAGGTACAATTTCCTGTAAAATAATAAATGCATATGTAAAGTATGAAATAGGAATTGTGGATCCTGTACCTGATAGGTCTAGGTTTCCCAAGATAGCTATAGATTGCATTTAGGGCATGATTTCCTCCAAAATAATAAATGCACACATAAAGCATAAAACATGAATCATGGTTCTTGTGCTTGATAGACCTAGGTTTCTCAAGATGCCTACAGATTGCATTCAAGGCATGTAATCCTACAAAGTAAAAATACAAATAAAATAAAATATGTTAAGAAAAACAGGTTCCATGCCTCTTTTCCTCATTTTTTTTGTCTCTTTCTATTTTTTTTCACGTATCTTTTGTTTTATTTCTTCCACGATGAACACATGAGCATTTATCAAACTATTGATATGGTTTTGAAATATGGGATCTCTCCCATGCCTATGTCTGATTCGATCTTACAAATGTGAGGCACATGGTAAGGTCCCTCACTTCACATTATTCTATTTTAATCACACAACGTGATTTGCTACGACTATTTCGTGCATAGTTGTTATTTTCTTCTATTAAAAGCACGACCATTTGATTTTAATCACCAAAGGATAAGCTCAATTCTCCTTAGGTGTATACAAAAAACTATTTCTAAAAATGATGTTTTTATTAAAAACTACATGGTCAACCGGTCAACCATCAATATTTAGAATATAAGCGCTTATTCTATTTTAACCATAATTCATGATTTAAATATGCATAGATAAGAATGATTCTCCCTTATATTTTTGCAGCAACTTCTTGTTAGAAATAAGATTATATTACATCATTTGGATCATGTAAATGTACCTTTCTTGGTACATTCTTAAGATATTAGATTACTTTAGGGGAAGTTATCTAGTTACTTCATGTAATGTAATAAATGCACAAGTGTCAATGTGTAAGTTGTTTATGTGCAAGTTATCCCTTGCACATCTAGGTAGAGCGTTGGCCAAGGAACCTATTTTCCTATATAAAAGGCCATAGACATAGAGTATCATATATACATAGGAAGTAGAGTAGAATAGTATGGTGTAATGTAGAAGAGTGTGACATAATGTGATGCAGTGTGATATGCTCAAATGTCATTCTTGAGTAATATATTTATTCATGGAGTGTTCATTTCCTCCATAGCTACTTTGTATACATTTCCATCATTTCTATTTATAATATATTTTCAGTCATCTCGTAGATTTACTTTATGTCATATTATTCTACATCTTGTGATTGCTATATCCCATTACTTGCTACATAAAAAGCTAATAGTAGTATCAGAGATATGGTAGATCAATAGGAAAACCACCATTATCATTGACCTTGATTTTTTGTCAACTTGATGCACCATTGGATCAATCACTGTCAAAAATTCTCAGAAGTGTCTAGGTGGTAGAATTAGGGAGAGCCACAAGTAAGGACTAAAATAAATATTAGTTTCTAAAATATTGAGATTGCATATGGCTAGAGTCTTTCCACATAGTTACAAGGGAAAACTTGTGAAGACTAGGACTCAACATTTGATCCACTAGTTTGATGAATCAACTAGTGAAGCTCATCTAAGAGATTTGGAGAAATTTACTTGAAGTTTATTTTATGGCAGGTAATTAATTATCAGATGATTGGGACACCTCCTACAATAAAAATCTAGGATATTTCAACTTCATTTTCCGAAGGTTGGAGTACCTTCATAATGTAGAGATTAGTTTTTGCAAGAGAAGAATACTACATAAGAGACTTTTGGAGAAGAATTGTGGTGAAGTTGGGAGATAGGAGATCTCCATTGCTAGATTCAAAACTTCACAAGGAAAAAGGCCACAGAAGCCTTAGTAAAAAAATGCCATTAAAGCCTTGATCCATAAGAAAAGACCATAGTAGCCTTGATCCAAAGAAAAGACCACAAAATCCTTGATACTAAAAATACCACATAAGCCTTGATACTGAAAAGGCCACGAAAGCCTTGATGCTAAAAAAGGCCACAGAAGCCTTGATCTTGAAGAAAACTCCAGAAGAGAGTATCTAATCGAGAAGCATATTTCAGTACTAATACTTTATTGTAGGAACAGGGAGATTCAATGAGTTGGAAAATCTTTCTGCAAAAAGGATAGGAATAGTATCTTATTCAAAATCAATCCAAAAACTAAAGAAAAAGAGATCAAGAGAAGATATCATTGAATAAATTCTAGAATTAGAAGAAGAAGATGGACTAGAAAAAACCTAATCAAATCCAGAAGCAACAAAATCAGATATCCAGGAGAAGATCTTACCACCAACACTTCCAAAAGCAGAAGGTTGAAGATAAGGTCTCAAGGAAGATCAGAAGAAACTGTAATATTAAAGATCTTGGATAGGTCTCTATGAGCATCCAGTAAAAGGCTTGGAGAGCCTTACTAAAGATATCATCAAAGGAGTTCCAAGGAGAACTCATTGGAGAAATTCACTATTGGAGATAGTGAAATATTTGGAACAATTATCGCCATCCGACAACAAGCCCAAGAAGACAAATTTGCAAAGGAGTTCCAAATATTAGAAGATCTCAAGATATTCAGAATCTTCAAAACAAGATCCTATTTGAAGCCAAAATTTTATAAGAATATTGAAAGAAGATTTAGATAGAAGAAGCCTACAAAATCTAGGATATTTGGAGATTACCTCTCACAGCAAAAAGGTACTACTTTAGAAGCAAATATTTCTTCAAATCTACAGCAAAATGAGGAGACTACAAGAGGAGAACAAACCACCAAAATCCTAGGTTCGTGAAGGAGAGTTTAAGACCATCCTTTTGTGAAGATGAAGTTGTTCAGGGCAACCTAAAAATAGCTGCAAGATCTTACTCAAGGCAACAACTTGGTTATCTTAGTCACTAAGATCTACATCCTCTAGAGAATCAACGAAAAGGGATTTCAAAAAAAGGTAAGCAACTATTGGTGCAAGTAGATTCATTAAAGTGGATTACTTATCATATTTGTTTAAGCACCTTAATTTGGATTAAATTTGCAATAAGGAGAATTGAATTACAGTCTTCAAAAGTGTAAAAAGAGAAAGGTTTCTTTAAGGTTCATTTGCACTTTAGGAGTTGATTAGATTTCAAAATTTCAAACTATCAACTACCTATCATCTACTTTGGAAAGCAAAATAAGACTAGCTCCTACTACCTTTCTTATAAGAGAATTGTAGAATAATTATTGAAGATTCATTTCAGATTATTCTTGATTAGTTGCAGTAAATTGATTAAGTGCATTATCTTGAGAGTTGATTGGAGTGATAAGGTGTAATTATTAGTGCATTAAAAGTAAAAATTGTTAGATTCATTTGCACTATTATTACTCTCAAAAGAAATTAGTTTTGTGCTTTTGAGAAGGGTACAAAATCTAGTTTGCATCAAGTGTCTAAAGATACTCTTAAAGAACAAAAATTTGCAACTCATAATAGCCAATAGAAGCCACTAAAATTGGTCAATACAAGTGAATAAAAACTAACCAAAAGAAGCTTCAAATATTGAGACTTGGTGAGTCTCAAATCCAAAGCACTATAGGGTTAAGTGCAACAAAAAAAGCTTCTATCTACAATATTTGTAAAGCTTGGATCTATCATTAAATATCCAAGAAAATAGGGCAAGGAGTCTATCCAAAGGGATGTCCTCAAAACCCTCATTTGTGCATTCAAAATTTGCTACAAAATTAGACTACAAGACCTGCAAGGAGTGCAAAAAGGGTGTAATAAGAATATATTATTCTCATAGAAAATTATAAGGTATTGCACTACATTATTTGTAAGAAAATGGCAAATTGAAGGTGCCACTAAAGGCACAAAAATTATAAGAAAATCCATCCAAGAAAGGCTGAATGTCAAGCAAGAAAGGTCGAGCGTCAAGCACTCTTAATCCATGACACAAGAAGCCATTCGAAGGGTCTCACACTTCAAATCTTGGATGGATGAACCTGTAAAAGACAATGCACATATCATTCGATCATCAACCTGCATTTACTTAGACAGAAAGGGAGCTCTCTTTTACAAGAAAAAAGGTAGTAGATTCTACCTCAATCAACATGGATGAACAACGTAAAAGGAGCACATTGAAGGGAACAAGGAATGAGGAGAACAAGTGATATATTCATAGGTTTCTAGCTTGGTGAATATTGTCCACCAAAATAATTATCTACAACACCATTCAAAGCTCTAGAATCGCCTCAATGATCGACTAACAATATAAGAGATTGCTTGCACTCCAAGAAACGTAGCAAGCAAAGAAGAGACATACAAAAAGGAGTTATACTCTCCTTGGAAACATTAAAAGAAAATAACTCCATGCAAAAATGTTGAAAGCCAATTGGCATGGATTATCTAAGGCGCCATCCATTTCTTAACGTCCAAGAAAACTCATGAAGGAGTTACAAGTGCCCACACAAGTGTTCATGCGTTACAAGGCAACTAAGAAGCTAGCAGTGCATTACAAGGCGACTAAGAAGCTAGTAAAGTGTTACTAAAGGACTATTACATTACAAAGGAGAGAGCTTGTACGTAACGCTCAGTGACATTTATCAAAGACTTCACCAACTTAAAAGACATCTAAACATGAAGTGACAGAGGGTGAAGAAGAGAGAATAGTGCAGTCAAAGGCATCCGACAGAGAATAGTGCAGTGAAACACATTCGAAGCACAACATGGAAGGAAGGAATGAGGAGCATTAAAGGCTTTTGGAAAAGAAGGTCAAAAATTCTCAAATTTATAGCACTCTTCACTCTAGCATTGAATACAAGGCTAGCCCAATCCACACTCATCATATCAAGCACCAAAATTTACGTATTGCAGTTGTTATATCCAACTGAATTCAGAGCCATTCAAGTGTGGTGATAAAGGAGCTAAGGTAAGTAATTTATATCATTTAATATTACTTTCAAATAAAGGAGATATAAGGTTTAAAATCAAGGATAAATTTTGATATTATGAAAGCAAAATACATAGGAGGTAACTTACCAAGCTATAATAATATTTGCAAATTAACCTGGGAGATATAAGGAATTCTACTTGGGTTAGATTATTTAATATTTTGCAAATATTATTGTGGTCTAATTTTTCAAAAAATTAGGGAGTCATAAGGGTTACTACATAAAATTAATTTATTGGAAATTAGATACACTTAAATTAATTCCCAAAGGGTTATTTAAAAGAGAGGTTTATCATAGTATTTCAAAGGTTGGAAAGTTATAAAATTATTGTCCCAAACTTCTCAAAAAGAGATAAAAGATCCAACATTATAACCTCTTTAAAATTTGGGAAAAGTTCTTAGTTTAATAGGAGAAATAGAAGTTTATTTTTTACAAAAAATTACAAAATCAACCGAATATTGAACTATAATTTACAAAAGCACTATATCTTATCCAGAGCATACTAGGGAGTCATAAGGTATTCTACAAAACTTGGTAATATCAACATCTATCAAAGATTATCAAGTTACAAAATATAAGCTTTCTTCAAAACCTAAAAATCCTTAAGAGTATACACTCACATTACTTGGGAGTCTTAAGGAAGCCTACAAAACTAAGGAATAAAAAAGGTTTTATCAAATCAAGCTTA
The DNA here is from genome assembly GCA_028583015.1 of Wollemia nobilis. Classification (NCBI taxonomy): domain Eukaryota; kingdom Viridiplantae; phylum Streptophyta; class Pinopsida; order Araucariales; family Araucariaceae; genus Wollemia; species Wollemia nobilis. The sequence continues at coordinate 6,557,603 of JAQPPZ010001870.1, forward strand.
TATACCTCAATTAGGAAGTCATAAGGATGTCTACTTCCAAAAAATGTGCAAACTGTTGGAAATATTGAGCATGTTGTGTTGTCGTTGATGTCAAAGGTTTGATGTCAAAAGGTTAATGTCAAAGAGAGTTTGGTATGGCAGAAATATTCTCTTCTATGGTTAATTAATTATACAAGGCAAGGCTCATCTCAAAGCAAGGAAATTGGTAAAAAAGAAAAAGTTATAATATTTATTTTTAAATATTACAAACAAAGAGATAAATATTTGCAAGAGAAAAACAAAGCAAAGGTTTAAAATAAAGGCCATGGTTTAAAAGAGAGGAGATAATATTATAATATTTTTAATATTATAATACTTGGGCCAAAAGGTTTTATTTGAAAAAGAAAAAGAAATTGAAGACAAGTTTAGTTTGCAAAGCCCAAAGGTTTTAAAAATAATATTTTAATATTATAATATAAGTTTGAAAGGTTGAAGGTGCTAAAATCTTGGAGGGCATGTTAATATTTTATTTATTTCGAAATGCGCCGATGTGAATGCATGAAGGGGAAAACATATATAAAGGGGGTAAATTATTTTTATTTGCTTAAGGTAGAAAAGGAAGCACAATCATGAGATTCGCTTGATCGTTCGATTCGTTGAGGGTAGAGAAGAAGGAAAGGATAGGCACACAATTTTTAAAGGAAAATTCCAAAATTCAAAAGGGAGTGCAGTGAGTTTGAAATCACATATGGGTGGTTAGACTAGATGGTAGGGAGGCCCTGTGCTGGATTGCTGGCAGAGAGGAGATCTTGAGTTTGAAGCGCGACGGGTTTGCTGAAGCTTTTGGTTGAAGATTTCACGTCACGTGGTAGGTGAAATACAAGCACGTGCGCCTTGGTGGTTGTGTGGGCAGCTAGCCCATGTGGTGTCCTAGCACAATCTAGGGCGCGAGCCAGCTAGAGGTGGCAGGTTCAAATTATGGCAGTAACATTAGTAAGGGCACACAATTTTTAATTAAATTTGCTATAAGGTATGTGTTGGTTTTATTATGTTAAGGAGTCATAAGGGTGTGAGTTATAAAGTTTTGTTTTGCAAATAGGGAGTCATAAGGGTGTGTTTTATAAAGTTTTTATTTTACAAATAGTATAAAGAGGAAATACAAAGGAGATATTTTTTGTGAGAGTTGGAGGTATAAGGTGTATGAAAGTGAAATTAAAATTGTATTATGCACTTAGGGTTTTGGATGATTATAAGGTACATTATTGATATTGAAAATTATTTGTGTCTTTTACAAGTAGGAGTTATAAGGTGTTATTGTGGTTTGATTTTTGGTTGTAATTTTTGTATGGTGAAAAGAAAGTTTGAGGAGATTTGATAATTGTTAATATCCTATGTTTTGAGAACAAAAGGATAGTAATTGAACATAATTTTCATATTTTATCATGCACATATTTTTGAGAAGAAATTTAATGTTGATGGTTTGAAAGACAAATCTACTAACTAGTTTTGAAGTGGCACTTTGAAAAGGAAATTATTTTGAGACAGGTTTTTGAGGGCACATCTTTATCAAAGCAAGTTAAGAGGTATGGTGATATTGCTCCTTCTTTAAGGTGTTTGGTTGAGCAAATATTTATAAATAATAATATAGAGAAATAAGGATTATATATGTGCATTATAGGAAATATTTGAGCTAGGATTTGTGAAACAAATTGTACATCCTTTTTGAGAGAAATTGGAAACACTTGTGCTAGAGTTTGTGAACAAGTGCTTTATTGTTGAATGAGATTGGAAACATACGTGCTAGAGTTTGTGAAACAAATTGTTCCTTGTTGAGATAAGTTGAAAATACTTGTGATAGAGTTTGTGAACAAGTTGTGCTTCATTGTTGAATGAGATTGGAAACACACGTGCTATGGTTTGAGAACAAGTTGTGTTTTATCTTTGAAAGAAATTGTAAATACTTGTGTTATGGTTGGAAATAAGTGTGTGCATCATTGTGAAGCATTTTGGACATTGGTTTGAGTGACATTGAATGTGAATGAGCAAGTGTTAGAAATCAATTTTGTGAAGTAATTTGTGCATTGGGCTTGAGTGATATTTGAAAAGAACAATTGTGAAATTGTATTGCATATTAGTTTCTATGTGTTCTTGAAAAAGAATTTTGGGTAGAATATGTTTGAAGTATTTTGATCAAAGCATGTGTTATGAGCATGATTTGAGTATGTGTTATGAGCAGTTTTGAGCATGTGTTAGGGAAGAGTTAAGGAGAGATAGTGAGACAGATTTGAGCAAGTCTTGTGAGAAGACTTGAAGTAGGTTTGAAGTAGATTTGAGCAAGTCTTGTGAGAAGACTTAAGGCATAGTTAAGATAAATTTGTGCATGTAATGTGTGCATATTTGGGATAAATTTGAGATGGATTTGTGCATGTAATGTGTGTAGCTTTGGGACAGAGTTGATACAGATTTGTGCATGTAATGTGTGCAAATTTAGGTTAAAGTTAAGCCAAATTTATGCATGTAATGTGTGCAGATTTGGGACAGAGTTGAAACATATTTATGCATGTAATATGTGCAAATTTAGGACAGACCTAAGATAGATTTATGCATGTAATGTGTGCAGATTTGGGACAGAGTTGAGAAAAATTTGTGCATGGAATGTGTGCAAATTTGGGGTAGAGTTGAAAGTTGATTTGTGAGCAGACCTGAGTAATTCTCGTGAGTAGTCTTGGAGAAGATTCAAAGCAGAGTTGTGTACCAAATTTGGAGGTGACCAAAGCAAAGAGGAGAGGTGTCTCCTGTGGATAGATTTCCATGAACCAAAGCAAAGGAGAGGTATCTCCCATGGATAGAATTTCATAAACCAGACCAATAAGGAGATAGAGTTATCCTATGGATAGAGTTACACAAACTAGAGTAGAGAGGAGAGGTGTCTCTAGTGGATATAGTTCCATGAACCAGAGTAAAGAGAAGAGGTGTATCTAGTGGATAGAGTTCCATGAAATAGAGTAGATAGGAGAGGTGTCTCCTGTGGATAGAGTTTCATGAACCAAATCAATAAGGAGATAGATTTATCCTGTGGATAGAGTTCCACAAACTAGACCAATAAGGAAATAAAGTTCTCCTATGGATAAAGTTCCATAAACCAGAGTAGAGAGGAGAGGTGTCTCCTGTGGATAGAGTTCCACAAAATCATATCAGAGAGGAGGGGTGTCTCCAGTGGATATAGTTCCATGAACCAAATTAGAGAGGAGAGGTGTATCCTATGGATACAGTTCCACAAACCAAAGAAAATGAGAGGTATCTCCTGTGGATAGAGTTCTACGAAATAGACAAAGGGGATTGAGGTCTCCTTTGGACAAAGGTCCATAAACATTGTAATAGGAAATTGGTTTCCAAGAGAATTATTGAGAAAATTTAGAAGAAATATTTTCTCCGTGGACGTAACCCACATTGGGTGAACCACGTTAAATTTGTGTCTCTCATACGTGTGATGATTTGTGCATTACATTGTTACTGCTATTGATGAGATTGGTTAATACTGCTACGAAAGGATATTACAATTGATAACATTATATAATATTGTTTTGGGAAAGAAAAATAAAAGTTTATCTTATACTGTTCACCCCCCATCTCAGTATAAGATTGTGTTCTTCACAAACATTAACAATGATAATTGTTTCAATAAGGAAAAAGTTAGTGCTATAAAACTTGGGATCATGAATTTGCTCATGAAATCGGAAAGAATGTTAGATCTAAATTTAAAAGTAATCCATAGTGAAGCCTTAGGAGATAATTTTGATACTATGGAATACTATCTTCAAGCCCATCTCAATGAAGCTATTGACAATGTAAAAAGTGACATTACACTTTTCTTAGATCGTGTGAACATATTACACATGGGACTGCTCACATATAAACACTACAAGAATGAAAATGTAGAACAAAGAGGATTTATAGAATTATTAAAAAAAGACCAAACTTAATGAGTCATATCTAGAAATATTTTTCAATCCTCATGCAATATTGACATTTCAAGTTCTACTAACTCAAGATCTTATCATGATACCCAAAGTGGTTGTTCAAAAACTTTTGTACAAATTGAAGATAAGAAAGAGGAACCCTCTCTACAAGAATAAAGTAGTAGCACAACCACTTATGAAAGAACAAAGAGTGAATTCAAAGGCAAAGCTAAAGAAGAAGAAGATGAATCCAAAGAAGGAGGAATCTAGTGTAAAATTAATTGAAAGAAGAACCTACAACTTCAGCCTATTTTTGCATCATCTTAAGATTGAAGCAATTAGAAGAATCAAAGCTATCAGATGGAAGAAGATCGATATTAAAGACTAAATTCTTCAATATCTAAATAATGTAATATAGGGAGGTGTTAGAAATAGATTATATTACATCATTTGGATCATGTAAATTACCTTTCTTGGTACATACTTAAGATACTAAATTAATTTAGGGGGAAGTTATATGGTTACTTTATGCAATGTAATAAATACACAAGTATTAATGTGCAAGATGTATATGTGAAAGTTGTCCCTTGCACATATAGGTAGAGTGTTGACCAAGAAACCTATTTTCCTATATAAAGAGCCATAGACATAGAGCATCATATAGCAGTAGGAAGTAGAGTAGAACAATGTGGTGTGATGTAGAAGAGTGTGATGTAATGTGATATGCTCAAATATCATTCTTGAGCAGTAGATTTATTCATGGAGCATTCATTTCCTCCATAGATACTTTGTATATATTTCCATAATTTCTATTTATAGTATATTTTTAGTCATCTCACAGATTTACTTTATGTCATATTATTTTGCATCTTGTGATTACTATCTCCTATTACTTATTACATCAAAAGCTAACACTTCCTTCAAAATTGCATGGTCAATTGGTCAATAAATCAACATTGATTTGGTCAACCAATCAACATTTAATTGGTCAATCAATCAACATTGAATTGGTCAATAGATCAACTAGTCAAAGGGAGACAGACATTGGGAGACAAGTGTTGGGAGATAGGCATCAGGAGACAAGAATTATCCAACCTGTTGTCAGAATATAGATGCTTATTTTGCATACTGGGAGACAAGCATCAAGAGACAGACATCTTCCAGCCTATTTTTGAGAGATAGGTGCTTGTTCTGCGTACTTGGAGACAGGTGCTTCCTTTTCGTTGGGATACAAGCATCAAGAGATAGGTGTTGGAAGACAAGCACCAATATATCGTTGGGATACAAGTGCCTACCTGTACCATTCATTATAGTTCTCTTCAAGATGTATTCATGCATTGTCAGGTCTGAATGAGACATTGACTCAAAAATACCAAATTAGTAGCAAAAACCTGCATCTACGCATATTTTCCACTAAAAACACCAATCAAGCATAATACTTCATTTTCTATTAATTATAAGCAAAAGTTATATAAAAATACATCTCTAATGCTAATTAAACCAGTAATGATGCCCTTATAAATGTAAATAAAATGAGCATTTTTGGTGCTCATCAAGAAGAAAGAGAGAAAATCCTAAAAGGGGGTCTTTGGTTTATAGAAAGAGTAGGACTCTTCCTTACCTGTTGGTATGAAGGCTTTTCACTTGAAAATGTAAATCTATCTCTAGTGCCAGTCTGGGTTAGGATGTTTGGGTTATCCATTGAATTTTGGAAAATAGATAACTTCAAGGAAATAGGCATCACTCTAGGAGAATTCCTTGAGATTTTAGATACTATGAAATATGGATTCTTGGTTATTTATGCTCAAATATTGGTCCTGATTGATATAAGTAAAGCTTTACCAGAATCAATCATTCTCAAGTATGGGGATAAGATGTGGACCCAAACCATATATTATGAAAACATATCTTTTAGATGTAGAAGAAGTCATGAGGTAACTGGTGAGGTATATTGAGATATCATGCCCTAAGAAGAGCCCAACATAATCATATGTAGAAAACCATAAGAGAAAATTACAAATGGTTATAGATGAAGAGGGTTTTCAACTTTCAAAAAATAGATCTAGAAAAATAAAAGAAAATAAATAGTGGAGGCTAGTAAGTAAGGATATTGGGAGAATACCAACTCTTTTGAGGCTTTAGCCTATGAAGAAAAAGTAGATCAAAACTGAGAGGACATAGTACAATAGTTTCAACATATTAACAAGGTACCATCTATTTAGTATGATCCTGATTTAAGGAAGAAAATTATTGATGAACCTAAAGAATGTGTCTCATTAAATTTTGAATACTCTCTTGAGGTACCATGCACCATTCAGGAGAAAACAATTGGTAAAGAAAATGTAATTTTAGAAGTAAATACCTCTACCATTATTAAGGAAATACTAGAAAATGAGCAGGACAAGTCAAAAGCTTCTGTAGTAGAGCTAGGAAAGGATAAATATGATAAAAAAATTTGTGAAAGAATGTTGAGGAATAAAATAATAATACCTACTCCTGATATAGGTAAGGCAAAAAGAGGAAACCCTCAAATTATCAAGCAAGATCTAGGAAAGCAAGATCATACATAGAGAAAGGAACACAAACTAAGTTGGTTGAAATTCTTTTTACCAAACAACAAAATAATATTGGTAATACATAGGTGGGGCTAAAAGCCCCTAATGAGACATGTGTATCATCTCATGGAATATAAGAAGTTATAATATCCCCTCAAAGCAGAGGTGTATTAGGGACCTATGTTTAAGTAATAAACCTAATATTCTCTGTATCCAAGAAACTAAAATGACAAAAGAAGTTTCAAAAACTATGTAAGTAGTATGAAAATATGTGAATGAGATGCTATGGATTTTGGAGGAGTGGTAGGGGGAATTATAACTTGTTGGAATACTTCTAGAACCTCTTGTGTAACCATTCATAAAACTAGGCATTGGATAACCTCTTTAGTCACATGCTACTTTGCAGATATTCATTTCATCCTTATCAATGTTTATGGACCTACAACTCACTCAAGTAGATTAGAAGTTTGGAGTGGGATTTAAGAATTTATGAGAATTAAAGACCAAGAAACCTGATTCATGATCATTGGATATTTTAATGCCATAACCAAGTTGGATGAACAATTTTGGGGAATTAGGAAATTGACCCAAAGTATGAAATATTTCTCAGCTTTTATTCAAAACAATAATCAATGGAAAGTTGAGTTTTAAGAAGACAACTATACTTGGACCAACAACAGGAGAGGCTAGAACCTAATCAAAAAAATTATACAATTGCATTCTCTCAGATCATTGGATAGATGAAGGAACTTGTGCTAAAGTTAAAACCTTAACAAGGATTGGTTCAGATCACTCACCAATAAGTGTTAAAATGGTGGTAAGTGTAAATATGAGTAGATGTGGGAAGACCATCCTCAATTTTTTGATATGATAGCTCAAACGTGGAATTATTTAGGTAATGGTGGGTTGTATGCTCTTCTAAATCAAATTAAATCTATGACTTCTAGATTAAAAGAATGGAACAAGAACACATTTGGAAATATTTTTGAGAAGAAAGAAGTACTAAAAGATAAAATTTGAAAATTCCAAAAAGGCGATGATAATATTCCCAGCTCATAGGAAAGGGTGTTGCTTAGTGAATATCATAATATTTTGAGTAAGAAAGAGAAATTATGGAGATTAAGATCAAGACAGACTTGGTTAAAATAAGGAGATAAAATACAACTTTTTCATAGGATGGCTATAGTATAGAGATCAACTTCTAAAATTAGTAAAATTAAATCAATAGAAGGGGTTTGGATGGAAGATCAGAGTGAAATTAGAAAAGAGGCAGTCTTTTTATCAAAATATTCTAGATTCAGAGGAGACAAAAGTTCTTAATGATAAAATTCTTCAAGATGTTCCTTTAGTTATAATGAATGAAGACAATAAGAAACTAATGGAGCCTATTACTCTAGAAGAAGTTCATTTAGCTATTTTCTCTTTTAATAAGGATAAATCCCCAAGTCTAGATGGGCTCTCTACAACTTTTTACCAACATAATTAGGATATAGTGAAGGATTATTTATTGGTGATAGTGGAACAGTCTAGGGTAAAACAATACATACCTTACAAAATAAATGCAACATATATTACCCTAATTCCAAAAAATAAGGATGCTGAATTGTTTGATTCATTTAGACCCATAAGCCTGTGTAATATGGAAAATAATATTATCTCCAAAGTTATGGAAAATAGATTAAGGACATTGTTAGACAAAATCATTTTAGAATATCAAGGAGGATTTTTGAAAGGGAGATAAATTATGGACGTGATCATAGTAGCTCATGAAGTTATACATTCAACAATTTCAAGAAAAGAGAAATCAATGATATTAAAACTTGATATGAATAAAGCCTATGATAGGGTTAAATGGGATTTTATTTTTGTAGTTTTAGATAAGTTTTATTTCGGGAAGAAATGGGTTAGATGGATTAAATATTGTGTCTCTATAGTTTCTTATTCAATGTTGGTCAATGGGTTAGTAATAGAATCTTTTAAAGTCAAGAGAGGACTTAGAAAAGGAGATCGTCTATCTCCTTATTTGTTCATTATTATGGTAAAAGTTTTGAATAGGAACTTAAATAAGGCTTACAAATATGGGCTTGTAAGTTGACTTAAGGTTAGTAATAACATCGATAACATCACCCATAAATAGTTTGTAGATGATACAACCCTTTTTGGAAGGGCAAGGATAAATTATACTAGAGCTTTGAATAAATTTTTAAAAGAGTATGAAAGAGCTTCAGGACAAAAATTTAATAGGACTAAATCCAAAATTTACTTCCTTAATACTCCTGCTAATATCAAATCAAGAATTTGTAGGTTGATTTAAATGGAGGAGGTAAATTTACAAACCTATCTAGGGATGCCTTTATTTGAGGGAAGAATGAAGATACTGATATTTAGTCCTCTTGCATGGGACTTTTGATGTAACACCTCCAAGAAGGAGATTATAACTCCTTCGATTATCTCCCTCCTTAGCTTGCTTTGACTTCTTGAGTAGAAAGCAATGTATTCTCTTCTATAGGTAATTCATGAGCCACCTTGGAGCTTTGAACGAGGATGAGGTAGCTCTTTTGCTTCCCTCTATTGATGCTATTATCAACATAGCATCTATTCTTTGTTTTGTACTTATACCTTTGTTGTGATCCCTATTCACATTGATAGAGGTGAAGCTTGATGCATCTGAACATTGGATGTGCTCTATATTCATTTTTACGTAAATAGCTTCTTATCCTTGCTATGATTTACATAAATGATTTTGATAGATTTTCTTTGGCTTACATAAATAACCTTGGTAGGCTTGTTGTCATTTATGTAACAAATTCCTTTGTCTTGTAGATTCGTTCTTGGATAGAATGCCCTTTTATTGTTGGAGCTCAATCCTTTGGCTCTTCTTTTTGCTACCTTTTTCACTGTACCTGTTGTGCCTATTGTGGCACCTTTAAATTTACTCCTTTCCCTACATTTGATGTATTGTAGAAGTGCAATACCATGTAACATTTACATGTATATAGAACCTTTTTATTGCACCTTTTATTGCACTCTTTTGTAGGTCTAAGATTCTGATTTTTGTAGTAGATTAGTGAGTGCAAAATGAGGGTTTTGAGGATGTCTCTTTGGCTAGACTCCTTACCCTTTTTGTTTGGATGATTTATGGTGAATTCAAGTCTTGTAAATGTTGTAGAACATAAGCTTTTTTTTAGTTGCACTAACCCTAAGTGCTTTGGATTTGAGACTCACTGTCTCAATATTTGAAGCTTATTTTTGGTTAGCTTTTCTTTGTTTGTACTAACCAATTTTGGTGGCTTCTATTAGCCACTATGGGTTGCAAGTTTCTATGATTTAAGAGTGTCTTTAGATACTTGATCCAAACTATATTTTGTAGACTTTATTTTAAAGCACAAAACTAATTTATTTTGAGAGTAATAATAGTGCAAATGAATCTAACAAATTCTACTTTTAATGCATTAAAAAATTACACCTTATCACTTCAATCTACAATCAAGAAAATGCACTTAATAAATTCACTACAACTAATCAAGAATAATTTGAAATGAACCTTCAAGAATTATTCTATAAATTTCTTATAAGCAAGATATTAGGAACAAGTCTTCTTTTGTTGAAATTATAAAATCTAATCAAATTATAATGTGCAAATGAACCTTAAAAAGAACATTTATTTTGTAAACTTGAATATTGTAACACAAATCTCCTTTTTACAACTTTAATCAGGATTAAGGTGCTTTAATAAATCTGATAAGTAATCCAACTAATTAATCTACTTGCACTGATAGTTGCTTAACTTTTTTTGAATGCTTTTGTAGCTCCTTTTCTGCTTCTATAGAGGATGTAGATCTTGGTGCATAAGATCACCAAGTTGTTGCCTTGAGAAGGATTCTATAGCTCTTTGTAGACTATTTTGAATAGCTCCTTATTTACCAAATTGATAATCTCGCACTTTCATGAGCCTAGAAATTGGTGACTTTGATCTCCTCTTGTAATCTCATCCTTCTACTATATATTTGGAGAATTTTGTATCTCTGAAGCAGTGACCTCTTACTAGAGGAGGTAATATTCAAATATCCTAAATTTGATATGCTTCTTCCGCCTTCAAGTCTTCTTGTCAAATTCTGACTTCAAGCAGGATATTCTTCTCAAGATTTTGAATATCTTGAGGTCTTCATTGGATTCTTATTCTGCTCGAATTTGGAACTCCTTGCCAAATTATCCTCCTCTTGGGCTTGTTGTCGTTAGGCGATAATTGTCCCAAGTCCTTCACTATCAAGGGCTTCTCCTTGGTAATGGATTTCTCTAGTGAGTTCTCATTTGATGGTTTCTTTAACAAGGCTCTCCTAGCATTTTACTGGATGCTTATCGAGACCTTGTCAAGGTATTTGATCTTACAACTTCTTCTGGTAATCCTTGAGATCTTATATTTAACCTTCTACTTCTGGAAGTGTTGGCATTACGATGTTCTCCTAGATATCTGATTATGTTTCTTCTGGATTCGAGTAGGACTCTCCTAGTCCTTTTTCTTCTTCCTAGTCTGGAAGTTCTTCAATGAGATCTCCTCCTGATATCTTTTGCTTCAGGTGCTAGATTGATTTTGAAGAGGCATTTCTTCCTAAGTTTCTTGTAGGAAGATTTCCTGATTTACTAGATCTTCTTTACCTACAAAAAAAATATTAGTACTAAAATCTACTTTTGAATTATATACTCTCTTTTAGAATCATCTTTAGGATAAAGGTATCCGTGGCCTATTTTGATATTAAGGCTTTTGTGGCCTGTAATTCAATATCAAGGCTTCTATGGCCTTTTATTTTGGATCAAGGCTTCTATGGCCTTTTCTTCTGGATTAAGGCTTTTATGGATTTTTTTTTCTATATTAAGGATTCTATGGCCTTTTTCTCCTTGTAAAGTTCTTCAATATATCAATAGATATCTCCTATCTCCAGACTTCACCATGATTCTTTTCTATAAGTTTCTTCTAAAGTATTCTCCTCTCTACAATAATCTCTGCACTATGAAGTCACTCCAAAATTTGGGTAACGAAGTTGAGATCTCCTAGCTTTATATTGTATGAGGTATCCCAATCATCTTAGTATTAATTTCCTACTATAAAAGAAACTTTTAGGTAAGTATTTCCACATATTTGAGCTTCAGTAGTTGATTCATCAACCTAGTGGATCAAATGCTGATTCCTAGTCTTTATGAGTTTTCCTTCAACTCTGTGAAAAGACTCTAGCCCTATGCAATCTCAGTATTTCTAAAATTGATATTTCAGTCCTCACTTATAACTCTTCCTAATTGTACCACCTAGAATTTTCTAAGAAATTTTGATAGTAACTAGTCCAATGGCGTCTCAGGTTCTCAAAAAAATTAGGGTTAATGATAATAGTGGTTTTTCTATAGACATACTGTGGCTTGATATACCGTAGCTTTGATACCATTATTAGCTTTTGTTGCCACATATAATGGGAGATAGCAATCATATGATGAAGAATAATAAGAAATAAAGTAAATCTACGAGATGACTAAAATATGCTATAAATAGAAATGATGAAAAAGATTACAATAGTAGCTATGGAGGAAATGGACACTCCATGATAGCTACTGATCCATGAATGAGCTTTGAACTTATAGCTCACACACACTACACTACTGTCTATCTACCACACACTGAATTTGATATACAGACTTTGATATACTATATTCGATATATATCTTCTATATCTATGACCTTTATATAGGAAGATAAGTTCCTTGGCCAACACTCTACCTAGTTGTACAAGTGGACACCTTACACATTATAGCTTGCACATTGAAACTTGCACTTTTATTACATTGTATGAAGTAACTAGATAACTTCCCCCTAAAGTAACCTAATGTCCTAAGTATGTACCAAGGAAGGTACATTTACATGACCCAAATAATATAATATACTCCATTTATTAAAATAACATCTTGATGTCCTTGAAGCAAAAAACGTAGAGGATATATATCTATCTATCTATATATATATATATATATATATATATATATATAGATAGATAGAGAGAGAGAGAGAGAGAGAGAGAGAGAGAGAGAGAGAGAGAGAGCATTATATTACTAAATAAGTACTTTAATATAAAATAATACCATAACATAAGACACATGTATATACATTATAAAATTGACCACACTCTAACCTTAGGTTCCAAAATTATTACCTAGAAACATAAACACTAATATGCTAGATTTAAAATCTATATATTTGTTTATTGTAGTTATAATTACTTACATAGATGTTTTCTGTTATAATGTTTATGTTGGTTTTCCACTTGAATTTTGGTTTGTTGTAAATATTTATTGTGAATCCTTTGTTGATGGTATTAAGATCTACCTTCGATACTATTTTATCCATCATGGAATGAACCTACATTTGGATTGGTACTTGAGATCTAATTTTTGGTAGTTGTAATGTAAAGGCTTACCATTGGCTAGCACATAAATTGCCTTAATCTATTATATTTTGAAATTATTACTCCAAAATCAATTATTCTTTCAAAGTAAGTATTAATTTTTTAGAAGGATGACCCTATACATTATTTTATTTGGGATATGTTATTGAGATGGGCTAAGTGAGGTCCTTTTTTTTGAGAATATCCTTAGATGGGATTATGTATCTCATATCAATGGTTAAGGCTATTCAAAAAATGATACATTCTTTTGAAGTATAAAGGAAGGTTCAAAGACTTTTGAAGATCCTTTTTATTCCCTAAATGATGAGAATATTTGATAAATAGCATCATCCCAATTATCCATAACACTAAATCAAAAGGAAACTTACGAGACTCTTTCAATGCTTGATTGAATTTGGTTTCATGATAATGAATCAGACCCTTAAGAATATTTAGCACTCATGATATTGGAAGATCCACTACATTCTAATATTTACTGGTGATGATGTCATTTTATCAACTCATTACAATCCTTCATACCTATTTAAAACTTAGTCAAAATTTAGATCTGATTATATGATTATTTAAAATGGATTATACCTTGAATAGTTTTTACATCCTTGGGATTACTTTTAAATGGATTATGGAAAAAAATTCCATATATACTCCCTTGAGGCGAACGCTTAAACAAAATTTTCAATTTTTTATACTTGGAAAAATATTTCAAGGTATTAAGCCTTTACACAGCAAAATTGTAGGTATTACCCCTTTATAAGAGAAAATTTTAAAATGCTTTATTCAAATAGTGATTAAAAATCACTATAAAATGTTATATTATAATAATTATGAAGCATAAACATGTGATCTAGGTTTAAATACTTACATTTTGATAAGACAATCCACACCTACAAACACTTCCACAATAACACAACTTCTCACAATATGGTTATGTTGAATATAGGAAGAGTTTATTTCAAATCTCAAATTTTACTATTAATGTTTTGTTGAAATATATTTCTACCAAAGTATTTGCATGCTAATTACTATAAATCATATTGAACATTAAAATTTTGAAGTTATAAGTCTCAAGTATTTATAAGGTTTGACTTTACCAATGATTCCATGCTGTAAAAACCATTTCAATGAATTTTATGCATGTAAGGACAATCCACCTTCACTTAAGGTATTTAAATAACATGTACATAATAATAATGCACCAAGCTTATATAGTTGAATCTCTATCATCGATGAAAGAAATTATATCTTGTATTACCATTTGTCAAAACTTATCCTTAGGATACTTGATACAAATCATTTAGAGCTTGTTAATGAAGATAATAGAGGTAGAGGTTGAGGATTTTCCAATATAATTAAAATCAAAGCATAATCTAGATTATATAAAAATGTCATTGCAAAAAAAAAAAAATCAATAAATTAAAGAAGTCTAGAGCAATGAAGAATTCTCAATGAAGAGGAACACCTTTATGACATAAGAAAAATATTTAATATATAAGGATGCACTAAAAAGGGGACTCTAAGAGCTATTAAAAGAAAAAAATGAAAATATTTGAATTAATAAATATAATATGAGAGGCACAAAAAAGATGTAAAGGGTCTAAATTTAAGAAGGAAAACTTAAATTTTTGGTAAATGCATGTTTGATGAAGTGTTGTAAGCATTGTCATGTACATTTAGTGCTTTGGTGACAACTCTAAATATGACTACACAAAGTACCAATTTTTAGAATCTTATGAATTTGCTTCAATAGGAGAAATGAACTCAAGAGATAAATACTAAATATGAACATGCTTTAGTCAGGCATCAAAAAGACAAGAAGCTAATATAATCAAAGAGAGGTATGGACCCCATAGCAAGCACCAACACCAATAAATAAGTAAAGGACATAATAAAAAATAATAATACATACAAGAAAACCATTTTGTTCCAATATCATGTATCTCATTTATGAGAAACTAGATCATTTACTTTAAGAGTGCAAGTATAGAATGCTTTCACAAGGTTATTCAAATAACTAAGAGAATAATTCATCAAAATGTAAGTAGAAGGGTCCTCATTGAAAAAAGAGGAATGCACCTCACTACCAATATGGCACTAGAGTAGATGATACTGATTCTTATGCAAAAGGATAACACTTATATCCATTTTGTTTAATCCCTTGATGTTGTATCAGATTCTAACCTAGTTTGACATGTTGATTCAAGAGCTACGAGACATTTGATAAGCTAGAAGGAATGGTTTGTGTGCCTTGACAATTTATCTTATAATGGGCTGATTACTATTGGCAAAAAATCAACATACATCATTGTTGATATCAATGATGTTTGCTTACATCTTGGTTTGTATACCTATCACCTAAATCAAGTTTTTTATATGCCTAACCTTAGAAAGAATTTGATATTTATGAATCAATTGCTTGATCACAATTTGAGAATTAAATTTCTCAAAATAGGTGCTAAGAAACTTTGTCTCATTCAATAAAAATCTAGAGGTTCGGTGACTATTGTCCTTACAACGTACATAGGTAATATATTTCATTTTGTAGTTGTGGTGAGATGCAACCAAGGTTTGGTAGCCAAGGTAAATGAAGCTACCACACTTTGGCATACAAAATTTAGAAATATCAATTTTGGCCACTTGAAATTAGTTATCAATCATGCCATGGTAAATAGACTTCCATCATTGATAAAGGCTCATAACATTTGTATGATGTTTTTGGCAAAAAAATAGCATAGACCCCCATTTGGCTCAAACAATCACAAAGCGGTTGGTCCACTCAACCTAGTGTATACCAATATGTACAAACACATGGATCCAAGTTTATGTTGGAAATATGTTGAATATTTTTCATATTATTCTGGTGGGGTTAACTCTAAAAGGTAGTGGACACTCTTCAAAATTTTTAGGGCTTATTAAGATATTTTTAGACCCATATGGGTTGTTTAGGGTTATTTTATTTGAACCCATGGTTTTTCGTCCATGGTATTGTAAAATCCATTCTTATGTTGTTATTTAATTGCACTTGCATCAAGGTTTGAAGAGAGATGAACATTATTGTATTGGGGACGATTAAGTTTATACAATAAGGAGATATTACAATGTTGGGTTTTTTCTTATAAGGGTTTTTTAGTTGAAATTCTATGTTGTGTGTATTTGTTATCTTCTTCTCATTTTTTCCCTTTGATTATGTATTTAATATTTTCTAGATTTAGTTTATAGGGGCATTTTGCTCTTCATTTGGTATCATATCTAGGGTTTTTAGCTTTGTTCAAGGAGTAAGGATTTCAACCCTATGATAAATTAATTCTTGAGTGAGAGTCATATGTGGAAGAATATAGATGAAGAAAAATAATGAGAAGCACATGGGTAGAGATTGAAAAATTTAATGGAACAAAATTTGAGTTATAGAAACTCAAGATGAAGGATCTGTTTGCTGATAGGGATCAATGGATTACAGTCTTAGGAATAAAACCAACATAAAAAAAAAATTAGGATTAGCTAACGATATATAGGAAGTAAAGGAGTTTTATTAGATTGTGCTTATTTGATTCAATATTGTTGAATGTATCAAGAGAGACCACGATAAAGTTGTTATGGGATAAGCTAGGAACTTTGTATTAGACAAAGTCACTAGTAAATAAAATATCTCTAGAAGAAGTTGTGCTTTCTACAATCATTTCTAATATGACTTAACACATGTGCTTGTTCTATGTCTAAGTTATTTCGTTTAAATAATTTACAAGATTCACATCAGTTTAACCACCTAATAATCAAGCATTCACGGATTACAATATTATAGGAAAATTTATACCTATTCAAGTGAGAGTTTGCATTGAAAAAAATCTTATGCGCATTCCTAGAGGAATTAAAAAATCTAGAAAACTATCTCCAAAATATGAGAAGAGTAGCCCTATCACAACTTCTCAACCTTGGATTAGAGTCTACCAGCTAGAGTGCAATCCTAAATATTTTCTCCAGGTGATGACGCTGCAATAATTTTAATATGTTTAATTTAAAGCAAAGTGTTCTGAACTTTACAAAATTTTGATATAAAATGGGGACAAGACACTGCATATGAATTTTTTTATATCTATAAGCTGGAACTCCAAACTAATTTGATGCAATCCAACAAAGACAAGACGAATGATCCAAAAAAAGCACTGAAATAATACTTCAAACTTATTTCAAATGTAACTAAACTTTCTATGTATTAAAAACCATAGGATTCTGTTCATGCTAAAACAAGAATTCTCATCAAATTACAATTCTCTTCGAATTTTGAAATAAAGAAACAAATGAAGGTTTAGTAGATCACTTATTCCATCGATGCTAGACAAAGTTTGCTATATTTTAATAAACCCAAGTATTCTATGCCGATATTTTCTTTTCCATGTCTATGGCTTAAATGTTTCATATTTTAAGATAATTATTAAGCTTTATAGCTGTTACATAATCCATTGCTCAATTTTGGATCTTTAATCAATGAATAAAATAAAAGTTTCAATTAATTAAATAATAAAACAAAATGTTGGAGATGTTTACAAAGATCAGACAAAGTGCTAGAGATATTTACAAAGGTCATATATTTTCTTAAGCCTAAGTATTTATTCTCTAGTGATGGATCACTTAACCAGACACTATTCTCAATGCACTCAGCTTGTTAAATCATGCGAATAAAATTCCATAAATCCTAATTTTTACCATTGACATGGAATAAGAGAATGTTTTATATATATATTGTGTCTTAGACTGACTTTGGAAGATCGTCGTCATCACCGACGATTTAGAAGTTATGCTATACCTTCAACATGTATCCCTAAACATGATACCTATGTGACAACTTTATTTGACAGTGAGTTTTGGAGAAGTTTTCTTTTCAGTCTAAAAAGTGTATCAGCTCTCCAGTTTTCAATGATAATATCTTATCATATGTACTCTTAGATAAAATTTTATTGATAGTGGTTCTGGCCAATTCAAGCATCACTTTGGATAGTAAACTGCTCAATTACTTCTATGAGTTTTAATAAAGGAGGAATACTATTTACTAAATTTTGGAAGAAAACATCTTATCACTCTCATATTGACAAATCATAGCCTATGATATTAAATAATTAAAAAAATATGACTTCTATTCATCATTCCATATCTCCAATGTTACGCAGTCTGACATGATTTACAATACAGAATAAATTCACACGTATATTTAAATTTACCTCTAAATCCTTACGTATACTGGTATTGGGTTTAAGGAACTTAAACAATGGATACCAAGCGTGCAATTTGAGCCTAAAAAAATATAGCTATTGCATGAAATGAATATTGTTGATAAAAGGGAATGTTTTCGTTGAATATTATGTTCCAAGCTACAGACGTCAACTAGGAAGAACTTCACACAGATTTTTCTACAACTAAGCATATAATTCTCTATTTTAATCATGCACCATTTCAATATAATAAATTAAGCCATTTATATACTATAAGTGGAAATAAACTTTTACATTATAGAAACATCAAACATTCTTTCCATAGGCTAAAAGAAACTTTCAACAAACATCAAGACTTCTTAAGAGGCTGCTAGTTCCTTTCCTGATTACTATTGAAAATGATGGTCCTATTTTATATATATATTAATTTAAAACTAATTTAAAATGTAATATGTACATTATTACTTTTGAAGTTAAATAAATAATCCCTCTAAATATTTTCTACAATGTCTATAGAACCTCACATCGTATATACAAAATATACCACATAACTTTATAAATTTCAAGAGAATCAAAGATGAATAATTGTTCCACGCAAACACCAGATAAAAAAATATTAAATATCAACTAAGTAGCTTCCTTCATTGTCTGATTTGTGAGAAGCTATTTTTCTAAATACAAATAAAACATGAGTTTTTTCAATATTTATCCTAAAGGATACAACCAATGAATTTGTCACCAAACTTTAGATTAACAAAATATTTAGAGGCTCCCTCGAGATAGAGGAAACAAGGCCATTAACTATCCATAGCAAACATCTTGCACAACTTTACCAGTCTCCTTATACATACGTGATGACACAACCCCAAGAAATAGGTGGAAACAACAACACACTGTTGCAACATAAGGACATATGTAAATATAGAGGGTGAGAAACTTATGGGATCAATGTAGATATGATGAAATTCAGTCTAACAATACATAGATACACACCCAATGCATTTTACCAATGTATTCTTTTCACAAATATTCACATATGCAACTTTTAATTATAACATTATAACTTTATATCAACCCTCATAATAAAAGAAACATTCTACTGTCAAATATGATCATAATAAAGTATTGTCCTAAGTTCTGGTTATACCATACATAAAAACATATATGAATACACACCATAATATGTTTATAAATCATTATATTTTTTCCTTTTAATATGACCACTATGTTGGTCATCCGTCATACTTAAGAAACCCAAATATGATTCACCCAATCCAAACAATAGCAACACACTTATATATAATCAACACATAGAGTATACAAAAGTAATAAAACCTGGAAAACGATTGATGGCAAGTCCTAAACCCCGACCCTTGTGGAAGATTTCTTTCGCTCCTAAATTCTTTTCCCCCCAAAAGATACTTTTCTAGAATTCCTTTGCCTTGTTTATATAATATGAGGGAGGGATTTTCCAATTGCCACACAAGAAATCAAGCAAGGTAAAGGGTGAGAATTATTGCCAAGTGGCAACATAATATATTAATATTAGATTCATATTACAATATTTTAATATGCTCACTTATTAGCTTATTTGTCATATTACAATTTTACACATATATTTAAATATATATTTATTATTAGATTTTTAATATTACTATTATTATTCACTTTAGGAAACATAAAAACACAAGTATAGCCTTTAAACAAAAAGAATTCTCCAATTCATTCTACACAAAATGCAAAGAAAAATTTGTCAAGTAAACATGCACACGATGCAACAAACAAGATGTCCTATATGAATTCCCCTCGATGAGCTTTCGTGTACTCACAAGCTATTGTACGCATCATGTCCCACCTTACTTTATGTGGACACATTTATATTTTCACCTGTATGTGGACAACTGGTTCTTTTTTTTCCTGCTTGAAGGCACTTGTTCTTGCATCCATAAAATTAAACAACAATATCTTCTCCAAAAGAAAGTAGTAAACAATCAGATAACTAATTGGAGAAAGTAGCAAGCAGTAAGATAGCCAAATGGAGGGGATGTTACATTCTTCCCCACCAGGATTAAATATAGTCCTTGTGTTTGCTATATTAGTTGATCAGTTTTATAACTTATGTAAAAATGCTTCAGCATTCATCCATAAATAATAATAAAACATGCATATAAATCCAAAATTCAAATTCATTTATACAAGTATCATCATGCCATATGCTATAAATTATTATAAAAGATACATACATTTTATCAAAAGGTACACCAAAATATGCATGGTAAATCTAGAATACACACATATCATATATATCAATGTCCAACTCATATAGATATTAGTCCTCAAACAAGAATAGAAATTGCTCTTTCATAGTTGCCACATCCTCCCATGTGGCATTTCTTTTAGAGTAGATATCCCATTGGACTCTACATTGATCAACAACCCTCTTTCTTAGTTGCTTGGTTCTAAACCCAATAATATTTATTGGGTGAACCTCAATGGGTTGCAGTTCCGATACCTAAAAATATGAAACATCCAACAAATGTGAGGAATTTGTTACAAAATTCCTAAGCAAGGACACATGGAAAGGACTGTGGATTTTGAAAAAATTAGGCGGCAAGGCCAATTTGTAGGCTACAAGAGTAATTTTAAATGGTCCTATAAATATAGGATTAAGTTTGGTGGACTTTATGAAATTCTTAGTAGGTTTAATTCTCAAGAAGACTCACCAATTTCAAATTCTCTAGGTGATAATTTAAGATCAACATAGCTCTTTTGATGGTTTGTGGCTTCTTTGAGCCCCTGGTGGATTTATTTTAGCTGGACCTCCATTTCCCAGTATCTGGTTTGATCATTGCTTGATCATACATATTATCTCAAATTAAAAGTGTTCATCATTTATGTCCATATAGGATTTTAAATAGAGTTATGCTCAACATGGCACGAGTACACAACATAACAATTGATCCTTTCGATCTGTCCATCAGTTTTCTGGATGATAAACAATGTTGATGTTGTTTCTCTTTGAGGAAGAGTAATTTAGAAATCAATAAACATTGGTTGACTAAATAGGTTGGACTAGATCCATACTCGGTTTGCCACCTATTTGACATAATACCTAACTTTTCTAACATGTCCCTTAATTGCTAGTAAACAAAATTATCACTGGCTCTATTAATGACAAAATACAAGCTTTCTTATTATTTTCTCATAGGAGGATGGGTTTCCTTGTAGCTGCTTAAATTCTATGGGGAACATTTTTAGCTGTTTTCCTTTTGTCTGCTCTTTCCGAGCATTGATTAGCATAATGATATTTAACATAACACACATTTGACCCATCCAATAGGAGATCCAATTTTGGGATGCAATCCTTACATAAATTTGTGTGCTTTAAACTCCTCATGCTTATCAGATTCAGGTGCATACTTTAGCAGTTGGACAAATCTCTCATAGTACTCTATCACTGACATATTTTCTTGATGAATATTTGTGAATTATGCATACTTTTTAATATAAAACTATGGGATAAGGAATCTATCTCTGAATTCCTTCTCAAACACATCCCATGGAATGTCAGAGGCCTCCTTTTGTCTAGTTTTCTTATATGTGGTCCACCAATCTCTGGCAGGACCTGATATGTATGCTACAACCCACGTAGTATTAGATTCAACACATAGGGGTTGAATGGCAAAGTACCCCTCAATCTCACTTGGCCAATTTTTGGCTACTTCACCATCACCCTTCCTATTGAATTTAGAGATATCTAACTTTTTGATTTCTTTCTATAGTTTAGTACCGACTTTCCTTCTTGTAGATCCTTCAGGAAAATCACTCTGCACCCTTTCTGACTCCTTACTCTTAGTCAAATTTTCAATCACCTTTTGTTGTTGGGTGATGATTTCTTGCTATTGGATTAGTTGAACTCTTTGTTGCTTCATATGCTCATTCATCTGAGCTCTATGAATTTCCATTTCTTATTTCTGTTGATTCAACTATTATTGCATTAGTTGAATCATTCTGGCCATATTATTATCATTTTATGTAACCCTCCCTGCCATAGGTTCTTTTTATTTTCTTAAAACATGTCTAGATGCTTTAGTAGCTTGTACACATTTAGACTCTCTAACGAGTCATCTCAGTACCTTTCTCATAACCTATGCAAGCGCCTCTTGCAGAGTGGTATTTTTTCTCATGGAGGTCCTCACTGTTTATACCTGAATATTAGAGAGCTATGTCAATTCAACAAATCGCATGTTTGTAACCTAAGATTTTTGTAACCTAGGCTTTGAAACCAACTTTAAAAACCCAGGTCTAACTCTCCTGGTTATCAAAATATCAATTTTTTTTTTTTGATTTACTAGATAACAAAGTCACAATCTGATTATTGCACACCCAATTTTATATTAGTACATAGACATAGGTTTCCACACTCCAAGATCATTGACCACTACACAAAAAATCATGAGTGCTCGAGATTGGCCAAATACCACAATATGTTACCATTTATGAGACCCACCTTCTCCTAACTCGAGTTTTGTGTTCTCAACAAGGGGTTATCCCTCTAGGGCCCATAAAACTTGAAATGGTGAACGCATAATTTCTCCATATTGTAGCATGGACATCGGTCTCACTGACCTTTACTTATTCCTAGTTCATATTTATACTTTAAAACCATGCTAGAGTACCCAAGTGTTGTAGGTGATTTGGAGAGGAGAGGGCAATCCTCCAAGGGAGGTCCTAGGTTCAAATATCCACCCTATCAAAAAGCTGAATTGGGTATCCAAAATTCAATTGATAATGTTGGTGTGGGTAGGGTCGGGTGCGACCCCAGGGTGACTTTGACGGTGTAGAACCTTCTGTTCATGGTTTCTTAGACCAAGGCAGCTCCGCAAGGGGTTTTTTGCTTAAAAAAACCATGCTAGAGTTAGTATTATTATACCTAGTTCTTGATAGCAGTCCATCATTCTATGGATGTTATCAGGGTCCACCAATACTTTGGATTTGGATCCAGATATCTCAACTTACATTGCAGTTGATGATAAGATGTCCCATACCATATACTGCTGGACCTTCCAACCCTGAAGACCAGCTCCCCTAGTTTTGAGTTACTATTTTCTATTCCACAACTGAACTATGAGTATAAGAATCCTCACGGTACTACCTTGTATGATAACCTAGAATAATGTACCATTCCATAGTTCATTAATATCCATAGAATAAGGTCCAATGACCCTTGTAATCTTCCTAGAGAATAGTTATCCCTGAATTACAACTACCACCATATGTGAGTTGTCAGAGTTGGGTGGATGCTTGTCCTTCTCGATGAGCTTCAAAATAATCCATCGTTCCTGATGGTTAAACTTATTTTTTTGGTTCATTGTTTGAGCATCACCACCCTTCTCGATGGTTATACATTTTAAATTTGATGTTTTTACCAAATAAAATTTGATACCCAAGTGTCCTAATTTGACAGTTCTATCGGTGGATATTTTCAGCACAATAACCTTTGTCACCATAATGAATATTTCAAAAAAGAATTGGTATCCCCATTTAATTTACCACAACATAATAAGAATTAATTTATTTAACTGCACCATATTCAATATAGAAGGGGACAATCCACGATATCAGATCTTTTACCTTGCGTTTAATTTTTAAAAAAATCTATATTTCTATGATGGTGCTGGTATTTTACTTGGGTTGGACCTATTCTACTCTTATCTAATCTCATTGAGAATTTATTAAAACTATATAGCTTCACAAGATTAACAAATATTTTATGAGTCAAAGAACCTCTACTAGTCAAATATATTTAAGGATTTAAACTTTGCTTTTAACACAACCTCGAGGTTACCTAAAAATTATCTATTTGGATTTGAGCAATGACACATTTGTCTATGAGCACACAATAAGCACTCTTTGGTTAAAAAGGATGTCACCACTAAATATTAAACCAAATGTTATCTACCTTAATCGCAGTCTCCTAACAAAGGGGTTTTATTACCTATCATTGAAATGAAATGAAATGAAAGATTTTAATTACGTCCGTGAGACCCAAATATGGTCTATGGGACCTCAAATATGGAAGTACAATTACTCAAATCATATCATATGATATTTGATATCTTTGATAAGGTTGTTCCTTCTCCTGCTAATTTGTGTTAGCAATTCCCCAACTTTTTTTATTTTACTGTCTTCAAATAAATTTGCCATAAACTCGTTCCCAAGTGTTTCTTTGTATTTGTTACAGATATCTGAAAAACTCGAGCATTTATAGATGAAGTGTTCCTCTGTCTCTACTGCTCCTGTGCTGCATAGAGTACATATCCTTTCTTCCCATTGTTCTTTGGGTGTTGTCCATCTCCCTGTTTCACATCTAATCCTATGAGAGGTAGTCCTTATCTGAGCAATGAGTATTTTTTCCTTCCACTTGATTTCAGCACCTATATACGCTTTTTCCTTGTGGTCATATGTTGGGTTAAAATTTGCAATATAATATTGTCTTTTCCTGGTTGCATTTTTCGACATTCCACTTTTGAACTTTTCATTCACATAATTTTTATGTCTTTATTGACATTTGGGCATTCATTTATATTGATTTCCCAATATTTCATCCATTTATAATTTTGTTTCATACATGTATTATTTCACCTATGCAACTCTTCATCCCTAGCTACGCTAGGCCATCTATCATTTGTCATGTTTTCTATTTTTTCAAGTAACATAACAACTTGGTCATAGAAATTGCTTCTAAAGGGAACATTCTAGTTTCAGCTAGAATAATTTCATAAGGGGTTGTGGCCTTAATTTTGAGAAAGTTTATGATTAGATATTTTTGAATCCTTTCTATTTGCCTCCATTTTGCATTTGTTGTGCCACTAGCCCACACCTCGCAACCATACAACATAACCGATGTAACAAGTAGGTCAAATAAGACCTTGGTGGTCTTCGAGTCCCACAACTCGACATTGCTACACCTATTTTGAAGTGCATATAGTGCTCTCCAACCACTTTGAGTTCTTTTCATCCTACATGTATTCCAATTAAGTTTGTCATGAAAGTCTATGCCCAGGTATTTGTATTCTACTACTACATCAAGCGGTTCTCCTGCAAACTGAAATTTAAGTTGTTGCTTCTTTTTTGTTGAAAAATCATAATTTTTGTTTTTCTCGTGTTCACCTGCATCCCAAATTCTTTACAAAAGAGTTCTAGAGCTTGAATGTGATCTTCTAGATCTTTGGCTATTTTGGCCACAATAATTATATCATCTGCATACATGAGGAGTTTTACCACATATTTGGCTAAATGCACACACTCTCCCCCAAATTTATTTATCCATTCTTCTAACTTGTAAATGTACAACCCAAATAAGGTCGAAGATAGAGGGCAACCTTGTTTGACACCTATGTCACTACCAAAACATTCATATAACCATTCCTGTATTCTGATTCTAGCCTTTACATGCTCATATAGTCTGTGAACTACTGCCCTGTAGTGAATTGAAACCTCTAGCTCTTCTATTCTGCTCCATAATTTTTTTCTTGGTACTGTGTCAAATGTCTTTTTGAAGTCTACAAAACAACAAAAAGCCTCCTATTTTTTATCCCATATTTTTTCCACTATGTGTTTGAGCGTGATACAGTGATCAATAGTTGAGTGCTTTTTGCAATCATTTCTAATTTATTATTAAATTTATGATATAATATGAAAGTGCTTTTAGAAATCATTTCTAATTTGACTTAACACATGTGCTTGTTCTATGCCTAAGTTATTTTCTTTAAATAATTTGCAAGCTTCACATTAGTTTAACCACCTAATAATTGAGCATTCATAGATTACAATATGACAGGAGATTTTAAACCTATTCAAGTGAGAGTTTGTATCAATGGTAAACTTATGTGTATTCCTAGAGGACTTCAAAAATTTAGAAAAATATCTCTAGAACATGAGAAGCGTGGCCCTATCGCGGCTTCTCAACCTTGGATTAGAGTCTACTAGTTAGAGTGCAATCCTAAATATTTTCTCTCGGTAATGATGCTGCAATAATTTTAATATGTTTAATTTAAAGCAAAGTGTTTTGAACTTTATCAAATTTTGATATAAAATGGGGACAATATGTTGCATACAATTTTTTTTATATCTATAAGTTGGAACTCCAAACTGATTTGATGCAATCCGATAAAGACAAGATGAATGATCCAAACAAAACATTAAAATAGTATTTCAAACTTCTTTCAAATGTAACTAAACTTTCTATGTCTTAAAAACCATAGGGTTTTGTTGATACTAAAACAAAAATGCTCAACAAATTACAATTCTCTTCGAATTTTGAAATAAAGAAACAAATGAAGGTTTAGTAAATCATTTATTCCACAGATGCTAGACAAAGTTTACCATATTTTAATAAACCCAAGTATTCTATGCCAATGTTTTATTTTCCACATCTATGGCTTAAAATTTTCATATTTTAATGTAATTATTAAGCTTTATAGCTGTTATAAAATCAATTGCTCAGTTTTAGATCTTTAATCAATGAATAAAATAAAAGTTTCATTTAATTAAAGAATAAAATAAGATGCTGAAAACGTTTACAAATATTAGACAAAGTGCTAGAGACATTTACAAAGGTCATACGTTTGCTTAGGTCTAAGTCTTTATTCTCTAGTGATGGATCACTTAACCAGACACTATTCTAAATGCACTTAGCTCGTTAAATCATGCGAATAAACTTCCATAAATCCTAATTTTTACCATCGACATGGAATAAGACATATATAATATTGTCTTATTCCATGTCGATGGTAAAAATTAGGATTTATGGAAGTTTATTCGCATGATTTAATGAGCTAAGTGCATTGAGAATAGTGTCTAGTTAAGTGATCCATCACTAGAGAATAAATACTTAGACCTAAGTATTTATTCTCTAGTGTCTTGGACTGACTTTGGAAGATCACTGTCCTCATCGACGATTCAAAAGTTATTCTATACATTCAACATGTATCCCCAGATATGATACCTATGTGAAAACTTTATCTGAAAGTGAGTGTTGGAGAAGTTTTCTTTTCATCAGCTCTTCGGTTTTCAATGATAATATCTTATCAAATGTACTCTTAGATAAAATTTTATTGACAACGGTTCTAGCCGATTCAAGCATCACTTTGGACAGTAAACTACTCAATTACTCCTACAAGTTTTTATAAAGCAAGAATACTATTTAATAAATTTTGGAAGAAAACATCTTATCACTCTCATATTGACAAATCATAGTCTGTGATATTAAATAATATAAAAATATGATTTTCCATTCATCATTCCATATCTTTAATGTTACGTAGACTGACATGATTCGCAATACAAAATAAATTTACATGCATATTTAAGTTTACCTCTAAATCATTACGTATATTGGTATTGTGTTTAAGGAACATAAACGGTGGAGACAAAGCGTGCAAGTTGAGCTTGAAAAAATATGGATATTGCATGAAATGAATATTGTTGACAAAAGGGAATGTTTTCATTGAATACTATGTTCCAAGTTACATATGTCAACTAGGAAGAACTTCACACAGATTTTCCTGCATCTAAGCGTATATTTATCTATTTTAATTGTGCACCATTTAAATACAACAAATTAAGCCATTTATATACTATAAGTGGAAAGAAAATTTTACAATATAGAAAAATCAAACATTCTTTCCATAGGCTAAAAGAAACTTTCAAAAAAACATCAAGACTTCTCAAGAGGCTGCTAGTCCATTTTCTGATTGCTATTGAAAAAGATGATCTTGTTTTTTTATATATTAATTTTAAACTAATTTAAAATGTAATATTTACATCGTTACTTTTGAAGTTAAACAAACAATATCTCTAAAGATTTTCTACAGTGTCTATAGAATCTCACATCGTTTATACAAAATCTACCACATAACTTTATAAATTTCAATAGAATAAAAGATGAATAATTGTTCCACGTAAACACCAGATACAACAATGTTAAATATCAACTAAGTATCTTCCTTCATTGTCTGATTTGCGAGAAGCTATTTTTCTAAATACAAATAAAGCATGAGTTTGTTCAATATTTATCCTAAAGGATGCAACCAATAAATCTGTCACCAAACTTTAGATTAACAAAATATTTAGAGGCTCCATCCAAATAGAGGAAACAAGGCCATTAACCATCCACAACCAACATCTTGCATAACTCTGCCAGTATTGTTATACATACGTGATGACACAACCCCAAGAAATAGGTGGAAATAACAACACAACATCGCAACATTGGGGCATATGGAAAGATAGAGGGTGAGAAGCTTAAGGGATCAGTGTGGCTATGATGAAATGCAGTCTAACCATGCATAGATACACACCCAATGTATTTTACCAACGTATTATTTTTATAGATATTCACATATGCAACTTTTAATTATAACATTATAACTTTATATCAACCCTCATAGTAGAAGAAATTCTACTATCAAATATGATCATAATAAAGTATTGGCCTAAGTTTTGGTTATACCAGACAAAAACATATATGAATACACACCATAATATGTTTATAAACCATTATATTTCTTCCTTTTAATCTAAACACTATGTTGGTCATATGTCATACTTAAGAAACTCAAATCTGGTTCACTCAATCCAAACAATAGCAATACACTTATATATAATCAACACATAGAGTATACAAAAGTAATAAAATCTAGAAAATGATTGATGGTAAGTCCCAAATGCTGGCCCTTGTGGGATAGTTCTTTTGCTCCTAAATTCTTTTCCCCCCAAAATATATTTTTCTAGAATGCCTTTGCCTTGTTTATATAATATGAGGGAGGGATTTTCCAATCGTCACGTAATAAATCATACAAGGTAAAAGGTGAGAATGATTGCCGAGTGGCAACATAATATATTAATATTAGATTTATATTACAATGTTTTATTATGCTCACATATGAGCTTATTTGTCATATTACAATTTTACACATATATTTAAATATATATTTTTGTATATATTTATTATTAGACATTTAATATTACTATTATTATTCACTTTAGGTAAACATAAAAAACATAAAAGGTATAGCCTTTAAATAAAAAGAATTCTCCAATCCATTCTACGAAAAATGTAAAGAAAAAATTGTCACGCAAACATGCACATGATGCAAAAAACAAGATGTCCTATATGAATTCCCCTCGGTGAGCTTTCGTGTACTCACAAGTCGTTGTACGTATCATATCCCATCTTACATCATGCAGAAACCTCTATATTTTTACCTGTAGGTGGACAACTGGTTCTTTTTTTCTTGCTTGAAGGTATCTATTCTTGCATCAATAAAATTAAACAATAGTATTTTCTCCAAAAGAAAGTAGCAAGCAATCAAATAACTAAATGGAGAAAGTAGCAAGCAGTAATATAGCAAAATGGAGGGGATGTTACATCTTCTTGGGAGACAAGTCAACATATAAAATAATATGTTGAGGAAGATTCAAGTTGACGTTACAAGATTAAGAATTAAAACCCTTCCTAGTGTGTTGCATATTTCAAGTTTGGCAAGGAATTTGATATTCGTGAGTAAGATGAATGATGTGGGTGTGACTATGGTATTCAATAAGGATAGTTGCAAGATGGTTCATGGAGTCTTGGTGTTGGCAAGGGGAGTTTGTACAAGAACTCTGTTCAGACTTGAGGTTAGCATTGTAAGTATTGATTGCAATAACTCTTCAATTATAGAGGAGAATAATACGATAGAAGCAGCTTTGACTATTCTTGTAGCAAAGATAATGTTGTGGCATCAATACAAGGGGTATATTAGTGATTAAGATATTCAAACATTAAAAATGAAAGGTATGGTTGAAGGAATTTTTTGATTTTCTATTAAATTTTGATTTTTATGAGCACTCTATTTTTGGTAAGCAAACTTGAGTCAAGTTTCCTAGTAGTGCTACAAGATCTGAAGGAATTTTGCATCTAGTTCACAATGATGTGTTTGGACCTACAAAAATACCATCGTTAGGTAAATCTATCTATTTTGTTATTTTTATAGATGACTTTTCAAGAAAGACCTGGGTATATTTTTTATGAAACAAATATGATGTTTTCAATAAATTTAAAGAGTTTAAGGCTCTTGTAGAAAATCAAATAGAGAAAAATATAAAGGTTTTGAGAAGTGATAATGGTGGTGATATTGCTCTAATGAATTTGAGTAGTTTTGCAAGTATTGTGGAATAGAAAGGAAGAAAACAACTCCATATACTCCACAATAGAATGGAGTTGCAGAATGAATGAATAGAATATTGATGAATAAGGCTAGAAGCATGCTAAGTGGTGTAGGGTTAGAAAGAAAATTCTTGGTAGAAGTTGTGTTAACTGCTTGTTGCCTCATCAATAGATCTCCTACCTCAACTTTGGTGGACAAGATTCCACAAGAAGTGTGGATTGGTAAGAAACCCTAGAAACCCTCTCTCAATAATATAAGGGTTTTGGTTGTGATATTTATATGTATGTCCCAAAATAGAAAATAACTAAGACTATAAATCTAAAAAATACATATTTGTGGGTTATAGTATTGGTGTTAAAGGATATAAGTTGTGGAACCCAAAAACATAAAATATTGTTTACAGTTGTAATGTGATATTTAGAGAAACAAAAGGGGTTTCGAAATAGGAAATGCAACCAAATAAAGAACCTGAAATAATTCAAGTAAAATTAGAACAAGAGGAAGAATCTATGATAGAACTTGGTGCTACAGAAGAATATGAAATACAAAGAGTCTAAAGAGAAAAATTCAAAGGAATAAGGTGAGGAGTAAGCTGGAGATATAGAACCTAGAACTCCAAGTTTGAGGAGATCATATTGAATGAGAAAACTCCCAGAAAGGTATAGCCTTTCAAATATTTATTCTACATTTAATATATTAGTTATTGGTGAAGAACCTGAGACTGTAAATAAGGCACTTCAATCAAGTGAGAATAAGTCTTGTAAAAGAGATATGGAGGAAGAAATGGAGTCCTTGGATAAAAATAAGATGTGGAACTTGGTGAAATTACCCCCTGGAAGAAAACCATCTGGTTGTAAGTGGGTATTCAAGAAGAAGTACAATGTAGAAGGAAAGTTGGAGAAGTACAAGGCTTTCTTGGTAGCAAAATAATTTTCTCAAGTTGAGGGAATTGACTTTGGTGAGATTTTTTCTCCTGTGGCTAAACTAACTTCAATTAGATTTATGTTGGCTATTTTTGTTGCTTTTGATATTGAAATATAACAGATGGATGTAAAGACAATATTTCTACATAGTGAACTTGATGAAGATATATATATGTCACAACAAAAATAATTTAGGGTAAAAGGTAAGGAGGACTTGGTATGAAAGTTGAAAACATCTCTTTACAACTTAAAGCAATCTCCAAGAATGTGGAACCAAATTTTTGATAGGTTTATTTTGACAGATGGACTTAGAAAAAGCAAAGCAGATCCATGTATATATTTTAAACAAGAAGATTAAATTTTTTTTGTTGTTTTGTATGTGGATGACATGCTATTAATTGGTAACAATAAGGATATGATAAAGTTACTAAAATCTTAGTTATCTTCTGAATTTGACATGAAGGATTTGGGTACTGCAAAATTTATTTTGGGTATGAAAATAATAAGGGATCATGCAAATAGAAAGTTGTGGTTAAATCAAAGGAAATATGTTGATTTGATACTACAAATATTTAGGATGCATGATTGTAAACCAATATGTACTCCATATCTTATTGGTCAAAAGTTATCTATTGAATAGTGTCCTAAAATAGATGAGGAAATTAAAGAAATGCATCATGTTCCTTATGCTAGTGTTGTTGGTAGTCTAATGTATGCAATGGTCTATACTAGACTTGATATTACACATGTAGTGGGAGTAGTTAGCAAATATATGTCCAATCCAGGAAAGGAACATTGGACTATTGTGAAGAGGATATTCAGATACTTATGTGGAACTTTATACTATGCTATCTTTTACCAAGGAAAATTTGAAGATAGTAATAATGTAAATCTACAAGGTTTTGTGGATACTGAATGGGTTAGAGATATGGATAAGAGAATATCCATGAGTGCTTATGTGTTTAATATATTTGGAGGGGTAGTAAGTTGGATGAGTAAAAAGTAATTAGTGGTTGCTTTGTCCATAATAGAGGCATAGTACATTGCAACAACTCATACCTGTAAAGAAGTAGTGTGACTATAGAGGTTGTGTTCAATATTTGGTCTTAACCAAAAGGCTGTGAGAATTGACAATGATAGTTAGAGTACATTTTTTTGGCCAACAATCCTAGTTGTCATGATCAGTCAAAACATATTGATATCAAGTACCATTTTGTGAGAGAGATGGTTGAAGGGAATAGAGTGATGTTGGAGAAAGTTGATATAGAGAATAATGTTGTTGATTTATTAACAAAGGTTGTACTTGATCATAAATTTTCTTGGTGTAGAAGATCTATGGATATGGTTGCCCTTGAAAGTTGACAATGGTAGTTTTTAGCTCCTATGGAAAGTATTCAACAAGTGGAAGAGTGTTGAAAATATGTTAAATATTTTCTATGTTATTCTGGCGAGGTTAACTCTAAAAGGTATTGGACACTCTTCAAAATTTTTAGGGTTTCTTAAGCTATTTTTAGACCCATATGGGTTTTTTAGGGTTATTTTATTTGAACCCATGGTTTTTCACCCATGGTATTATAAAATTTATTCTTGAACTATTATTTAATTACACTTGCATCAACATTTGAAGAGAGAAGAGATGACCATTATTGTATTGGATACGGTTAAGTTTATACAATAAGGAGATATTACTATGATGGGTTTGTCACTGTAAGGGTTTCCTAGGTGAAATACTATGTTATGCGTGTATCTATTATCTTCTCCTTTTTTCTTTTATTATGTATTTACTATTTTTCTAGATTTAGTTTATCAGGGCCTTTTGCTCTTTAGTTTAAATGGCTATTAGTATTTTTAATTTTTTATTTATGATCATACATGATGAGTGTGGGTGTAGTACCTAAAGATAAAGGATGAAATCTTCCATTATTTTTAATAAATCAAAGCTCATACGGGAAATATTATTGGTCATTCCATTTTTTGTACTCTATTCAAATCAAAGGGAGAATAAACTAGTATTGATTTTTCTCCTTTCCTAGAAGAAACTATTGTTTGAAATATGGTACAATGAATTTTGAGAGATGCCACTTTAGAACAATCATTTTTGGTAGAAGTTGTTCATATTATGGTTTATTTTGTAAATTATGCAACCAAAATTCCATTGAAAGGTGTCACACCTAAAGAGGTATGGATGAGTATCAAATTTATTATGTCACATAATCACATGTTTGGATGCACCATATTCATTTACATTCCAAAGCAGAAATGGATAAATTTGGACAAGAAATCTAAGCAGTGCATCATCATTGGATATAATAGTAAGTCAAAGGGATATCAACTAATGGACCTTGACACCCAAAAGGTGTATATCAGTCGATATGTGTTTGATGAGAAGAATGAGTACCTCTTTGTCTAAGCCACATGATATTGATAAAATATATGTTGTTTTATTTTCTAATGATGATGATGATGCCTCTAATAGGGAGGATGTTGATTTGGATGAACATGATGGAGATTATCATGTTGGATATTATGACCAAGGACCATCCAATTTGAGTACCACTCATAGTCCCAAATGGTATCTTAGTACAATTTGTGATGTGAGCTTAGATGATGTTCCAAAAACATATAGTAGAGGGCTAAGAACTCAAAATAAAGTTCAACCTAGCTCTTATGAGCATAATGGTGTAAAATTATGAACCTTTAATGGTTCACAAATATCTTATGTTG
Source organism: Wollemia nobilis (assembly GCA_028583015.1). Classification (NCBI taxonomy): domain Eukaryota; kingdom Viridiplantae; phylum Streptophyta; class Pinopsida; order Araucariales; family Araucariaceae; genus Wollemia; species Wollemia nobilis. The sequence goes on from JAQPPZ010001870.1 coordinate 6,591,605, forward strand.
AAAGAGTGAAAGAATGTCATAAATTTCAAATATCAGGCACTGACGAAGAACAAGATGCAGTAACTTGTTGATCATCCAACTAAAAATAAAGAATTTGGTTTCAAGTGGGTATTCAATATCAAATATAAATCTGATGGGTGCTTCAAAAACAAGGTAAGGGTTGCTGCAAAGGGCTATGCAAAGAAGAGAATAATAAATTATGATAAAAATTTGCACAAAAAACAATGATTAAGACCATTTGGATGGTTTTCATAATGATTATGCAATTTGGTTAGAAGTTTCATCAAATTGACATGAGAATGCATTCCTTAATGGTGATCTCAATGAAGAATTCTATATAACACAACTAGAGGGATTCATCATACCTTGTTAGGAGAGGAATAGGGTTATGCATAGGGGCGAATTTTGTAATTTAGAGCGAATATTCAAATTTTCACAATTTAATTTTGCAAATTTTGGGACCCTAGAGGTCGGCCCATTTGCCCAAAAAATTTGGGATCAATATTTTTTAGGATAAATTCACCCTGGTACCATAAGGTTTTCTAACTAATTTTTGCCTTACAGTTATTAAAAAAAATTATCCTTCCCAATTCACCTCTTGTACCCCATTATATATAGGTAACCTTAACAACGACACTCATACTGTGAAGACAAAAATGCAACACCAAATAACAAGATATAAATTGAACTCAAAAAGACAATATTGCACAATGAATGATTTTATATTAATGGGGGGAGCCTCAAAACTCCATTGTTACAATAAGAATCCTTGAATTCTTTGATACAGATTTTACAATAGCTAGGGTTCTCCGAAACCCTAGCAAACAATGCTGGTGGTGTCTCAAAACGCGTCTCTGCTCCCAACAGAAGTGAGTGGGCTTCTAGTTATCCGATGCTGGGCCACTCCAGCTTAAGCAGCTATCCAATGCTAATGTAACACTTCCAGATCTGCACACAATAAAATAGCAAATGGGTTAGTAGCAACTGTGAGGGCTCCACAATGTGAGGCCCTCTATAATCAATACAAAACCCTAGCTATATGATGTAAATAACATGAACAAAACTGAAAGTGCATAAAATGAAATAACAAATAAAATATTTACCTTGCTTATCTATCATTCTTTGATCTGATGAAATCTGTTGTAGTGGATTGGTGTGATGATGCCCTAGCATCACCCGAGAGCTAGGAGGACTTCAAAACTCTAGTGTAAAACACCCATGGGTGCTCGAAAACTACAGGAAATGCCCATGGGCACTTGATAATGGTAGAGGGAACCTAGAGGTGCTTGGCGGTGGAGGAGAAGCACCCAGAGGTGCTCAGCAATGATAGAAAGCGCCCAAAGGTGTTCGAAGCAGGATTGAGAGGAAGTTAGAAGTAGATCTGGTTGGGTGAGAGGGGTGATGATGGATGAGGATGATATGGCAAGTGAGGATGGAAGGAGAGAGCACTCAAGTACAAGAATGGAACTCAGGTAGCCAATGACTCAAATATTTCCAAGGAAATTCTTAGGGGTTGAGCCATCAAAATGGCTCCTATTAATAATCCAACCTAGGGCATACTAGGGTTTCAATGACACTAATCGTGTGGCTGAGATAAAAGCATATCAGAGGGTGGATATTAAATCTAGGGTGTGGCATGGATTGATATGAATGAATGGATAGGATTAAGTGAAATCGGATGGCTGGGATTAATTCACTTATATAAATATATATAAATATAATATATAAAATATTAATATTTAAATATATAATAAATATATATAAATAATGGGTGGAAATGGTGGGAAAACATGGATGGATGACAAGTGGCTAGGTTTTGGTGTCTACAGATGCCCTTTTTGTACTATGTTGCATGAAACACAATGCAATGCAAAAATACAAGACACCTATTTTGGCTAGGTGCAGAAGCAACTTCTCTCTTGGGATGTGAAACATGAGCTTGAAGATAAAAGAATGAAAGAATTTGAATTTTGCATAGCTTACCCCCTCAATTGGTGAATGAGTTTGTGGATGAATCTCATGAGCCAATTGAAAAATGAATTGTGCAAATGAATGATGTAAATGTGATACCATTTTTACCCCAATGGTGGGAAGGGGATTGGTGAAAAATGTGAAATGATGCATCTATTTTTACCCCAACAGATGAAGGGTTTTGTGAAAAATGTGATGAAAAATGTGTCTATTTTTGCCCCAATAGATGAAGGGATTTTTGCCAAGTGTAGATGTCATGATCATGTAAGATGTATCCCATTGTGGGAAAGTCAAAACCAAATGTGGTTACCCCAAATTTGGGGTGATTCAATGCTGTTGAAGAATGTGCCTTTCGACATCATTGATATGCAAAGATGAATATGCAAAAATAAAAATAGTCAACTTCGGAGGGCCAACTAGTGACTATTAGATAATTCCTATGATCGGAACCAATCACCCTAGCTAAGGCCAGTCACCATGATGACTATCAAGGAGATGTGAAATGATGAAATGTGATTTTGTCCATGTTTTAAGCCCCACGAACTAGGCCATCAATGATAACTTTTGTGCAAATTGTTCTTGGCAAGGTTTCACTCAAAATGTGAAGTACCAAATATGATTGTGATTTTGAACAAGGAGATATGGAATGATGAAAATGACCAAGTGTCCTTATGGTAGGCTCTTCATCTTACCGAATTGCATGGATGCAAATCACTGCAATCACCAAGTATATAGAATAACCCACTAGATACAAGGTTCACTTGAATGTTGTTTGAACTTGGAAAATATGCAAATGATGATATGGGATGATGTGAAAATGATGTATGAATGATGAGAATGATGATTATGATCATTTTGTGAAGATTTGGACCATTTTGGAGTGCTTTTGTAACTTGTTAAGTGAATTTGCAATTTGTGGTCGCAAACGAAAATTATGCATCCAAATCAATTGGAATCTTCACAAAACCTATTAATATGATGAAATAGATGCATGGATGCAATATGAAGTGATTTTGTGGGGATAAGCCACTATTTTGTAAAAATTGTTCTTTTGTCAAAATTGATGCCAAACATCATTGGTGCTTTTGGCATGCAGAAATGCCCATCGATGTTTGGGCATTTTATAAATACCTAGTGTACTTTAGTGCACCAAGAAATACCCATGGGCATCTCAAGGTACCTGAAGTAGCTATAAATAGCTTGTAGATGAGAAATGAAGCTCATTTGTGCATTTGAGAGTTTGAGAAGCTATATTTGGGAGAGTGGAGTGGAGTGAAGTGAGGTGAAGTGAATTGGGTATAAAAGCTATGGTGAAGGGAGGGAGTAGGGGTAAGTAGATGTAGAGTATGGGCTGCAAAGGTAATTCCCTTTTTTGTGTATTGTGCAAAATTTTTGTGTATTTTTTAAATGTGTAAATGACAAATATTTTGTGTTATGCTGCAGCTTAGGATTTTGGAGGCTCGACATCGATTCTCACCATACATTCCTGGGATGAGGAAGGTAGTAGTGAAGGAGGAGTGGGATTTGCTAGAGGTAGTGGGGCTAGTGGAGGTAGCCCAGATTGATGTGGTGAGGGCGGATGAGGGGTACCTCTCTACATTGGTAGAGAGGTGGGATCCGGATAGGGGAACATTTTAGCTCCCCATAAGAGAGGTGACCATGACCTTGGAGGATGTATATCGCATCCTCAAGGTTTCGATGGAGGGGATTCACATCGAGGTTGGATGCGATCGAGGGATAGAGATGAGGAAGATGTTTGGTGATGGTTGGTAGGGTGTGAAGGTGGAGAGTGGAGGTATACCTTACTTGTCCATGTATGTGGACAAGGAGTTGGATGCCTCTCATGCCTTGGTCATGTTCATGTTGGCCAACATCATGGCCCCGAACAATACTAGGTGTAGGTTCCCTTGGAACCTGATAGGATTAGTGAGTGATATGCTCACTATGTGGTAGGTGTATGCATGGGCTCCTACCTTATTGATGCAAGTGTATCGAGATCTCTATGAGGTGAGGAGGTAAGGGAGGAAGGGATTAGGATGCAACTTGTTATTATAGTGTTGGGGATGGGAGCACTTTAATGTGGCTCAATAGGAGGGCTTACTAGTGGCAGGCTTGGGTAGGGAGCAGCCCTATGCTAGGAGATGGGCAATGGTAGAGGAGGTACAATCAAGTTGCCATGTGATGAGCCAGTGGTACCAAGATTTATGGGTTAGACTAACATCCACCCAAGTGATATGGAGGTCATGGTGAGGTAGTAGGTGGACCAGATATGGAGAGCATCTATGATGGGTGTGATAGGCTAGGTGGGTGGTTGGGAGATATCAGAGTGAGGTTGAGTATTTTTAGTTCTCATGAGTACTCCGATAGTTTAGTTTGAGGTAGGTCCTAGATGAGCCGATGTGCTATAGGAGGCATCAAGAGGAGATAGGGCTACCATGTGTAGAGCCATGGAGGGTGACCTATGAGGATGATGAGGAGATAGATCTCCTAGATATAGATGATGTAAGGACTATCCTAGAGTATGATGTATGGTTTACTACATAGCCACCATGGGCACCACCTCGAGTAGTGGCTAGGGAGATGGGGATGAGGTTGAGGGTGATGATGAGGGGACCCATGAGGCCCCAAGTGATAGTGATACCTTTGATAAGATAGTCAAAGGAGGAGGACTAAGGGTGCGACTAGGTAGGCTCCTGAGAGTGGAGGAGATGGTGAAGATGGAGATGATGTGGAGGAGACTCTAGATGGGCCTCTAGATCGAAGTGAGGAGGATTGGGTGAGGCTAGAGTAGTAGGTAGAAAGTGGGATGAGAGGATCATGAGGCTCTAGTAGAGCTACTAGAGAGGGAGCATCGACATAATGTCGATATAGCACACCTTCGATCTCGACATAGGTATATCGAGGCATTGGAGGATAGGTTGATGGAGCATCATATTCCACTTCCTGATCCTCCAACCTCATATGTATCCGATATTGAGTCTAGGCATAGCTCTAGGTCTAGGGCTCCTACTAGGTCACAAGGGTCCTCTTGGAGGACGTAGCTAGTGCTTAGATGCACTTTTTGTATATGAGCCTTGGTGCTCCATTGTATGTAGCCTTTTGGCACTCATTGTACATGCAATATTTATACATATATATACATGGATTTTACCTTTTGTGTTATATGTTTGTGTGAATGCTTTTTGTGGAATGCATGTTTATATGGATGATTAATGCATATGATATGTTATGGATGATTAATGCAAGGTATGGAATGCAAATGTTCTAATGATCATTCATAGTTTAGATCTTGCTTGGCCATTTTTAGCATTGTTGTTTAATCAGGGGCACCAAACTTGGTGGTATATGGGATGAATGACTCATGAAGTGACATGGATGTTGACATGGAAGAAGATATGGATGTTGATATGGAAGAAGATATGGATGTTGATATGGAAACTAACTATTTTAGAGACTCAGACATACTAGTGGTATCAAACAAACTCACTAAAACTACCTAATCCCTCTAGGACCAAATGTGTGTGCAATGAATTCATTTACCAAATCAAGAGCATGGTAATGACTCGAGGTAATCAAGAACCAATGTGTGTGCAAGTGAGTTCATTAACTCATCTTGAGTAAATTGGGTAAACCTATTATGGATGAAACCAAGAAGCTAGCTTGTCCTTATGTGTGATTAGAGGTCTCTTTAAAAGAGATGTGTCACCATGCATGAGCGTACTCCACTACCAGTCAAGCATCTATAGCTCTGATGGAGGCTAACTCCATAGTCCACAATTTTGTTTTTGATCTCTTAAGTTTTGGGGATGACTACCTAACCATCTAACTAGAAATGTAGTATGATCCTTACAACCCAATGATCAATGGTGTGTGATGTAAAATATTTAGAGTTTTGGGAATCAGATTCTCAACCTAAGTGTGATGAGAATTGTACCCTATCCTTACTACTCCATATTTTGAATTTGGAAGCAACTGTGATAGTGGTGAAAACCACTATTCTTATGGACTATGTTGCATGATGGGACTAGCAAGGATGACCCTTTTCACTTCGAGGTTCAAACCAAGTATGGTGTTATCCCTCTTTGACACAAGATGTTTTTAAGATGTGAAATTGTGTTTGGTTCAAGAATGTTTTGGAGTCAATTCCCAAAACTCAATATTTTCTTAGTGTATATGTGTGATGGTCCTAAAAGGAACTTGACATGTATTTTTGGAGTTTTCTTAAAACACTAGGAGTGGCTGAGTGACCAAAAACACCTAGGAATTATGAAAATGTGGTTTATGCAAATGATAATTTGACTTGGTGGAATTGTATGGATGATATTGTGAAGGTGCCCCTGATTAAGGCAACATGACTTTATTGGACCAATTAAAACCTTGAACTTAATAAATGATCCCTAATATAATTGAAATGTGAATGATGAATGAATGCATAATGAATTTAAAGCATTTTTTGAATGTATATGCAAATGAAATGCAATGTTGTGAATGAAATGTATGCAAATATTTTTGTGTATTAGCCATGTATATATACATATATAAATCAAATCATGCATAGAATGCTCTCAAGTGTATAACATTAAGTGGTTCAGATTCTTCCTCTCCCTCTAGACTGACAAGCCTATAAGTACCATTACCCACTCTTTGAGTAACAATGTATGGACCTAACCAATTAGCCATAAATTTATCATGAAGATGCGATAATGCATTGGTATTTTGTTGATTCTCTTTAAGGACAAGATCTCCTACTTGGAATTCATATAGATGAACTTTGGCATTGTAAGCATACTTTAGGTGGTCTTGATAAACTTGTAAATGCTCTAAAGCATTGACTCACCTCTCATCAAGAAGTGTGAGTTGGTCAAGATGTGCTTGTCTAGAAGTGTCATCATCTATGAATTCCTACAAAGAAATTCACAAGGAGGGTATCTCAAGCTCAAGAGGCATGATTGCTTTAGCTCCATAGACCAATGAAAATGGTGTTGCCCCTATAGGCGTGTGGATGCTTGTTCGATAAGCCCATAATGCCAAGGGAATTTGTGTATGCCAATCTCTATGATTTTATTTAACAAGTTTCTTGAGAATAGCAATTAAGGTCTTATTGGAAGCTTCAACTTATCCATTTTCTTATGGGTAATAAGGAGTCAAGAAACTATGTTGAATGTTATATTTCTCGCAAAGTGCTCGAACATCCTTGTTCTTGAAAGACTTGCCATTATCGAAGATGATTTTTGAGGGGATACCAAAATGACAAATGATATGATGAAGTATAAACTCCACAATTCTAGGTCCTATCATACTAGTTAGAGGAATTGCCTCAACCCACTTTGTGAAGTATTCAGTGGTTATGATGATGAATGTATGTTATCCCAAGGAAGGAGGTAAAATTTTTCCAATTAGATCTAGACCCCATTGTGAAAAGGGCCAAAGGCTTTGAATAGGTTGTAAAGCTTGTGATGGTACATGAGTTAAATTAGCATGTTCTTGATATTTCTTGCAATGTTTAACATAAGTGCAACAATCACGTTCCATTGTGGGCCAATAATAACCCATGCATAAAATACACTTTGCAATGGCCATTCCACTAAAATGACCACCACAAGTACCATCATGGGCTTCAGCTATGGCTCTTTGTGCCTCACTAGACTCGAGACAATGAAGGAGGACTCCATCATAACCATGTTTATACAACACGTCCCCCAAGAGAACGAAACGAGCTACCTTTTGCTTGAAAGTGCATTTGGTAGTTCGAGACATGTCAGATGGGAGTGTTCCAAACTTGAGAAAGGCTACTATTTGGCTTGACCAAGGCTCATATGGATCCAACTAGATAAAGCAAACATCCTTTTCATCTTTAGATTTAGCACAAACAATTGTAGATTTAGAGACCATTGAAATTATAAGGGGTTGTACCTCTCCAAAGGAGTCTTTTGGAATCAATGATCCAAGGGAGGCCATCGCATCTACAAATCTATTAGTCGAACATGGCAAACTATTGATTTCATACCAATCAAACTTAGAGAGCAATTTCATTGCTACTTCATGATAAAGCTTAATGGTAGGTTCTTTGCATTGGTATTCTCCATTGATTTGCTTAACGACAAGTTGAGAATCACCAAATATCCTAATACGCTTAATGCTCATAGCTATAGCTGATTGAAGACCTAAGATTAAGGCTTCATACTCTACGATGTTGTTTGTGCATTGGAAGTCAAGTTTGAATGATAAGGGGATAGGTACCCCCTAGGGTGTATGAAACATGACTCCAGCACCTTGACCTTTCATGCACTTAGAGCCATCAAAGAATAGTGTGATATCGATGTCTTCCTTTAGAATGACATCTTCTTCTTGGTGACAAATACCGAATCATCTAGGAGCTCAATAATCAAAGGATGATCACTAGGTAGTGGAGCTTCCACAAGTTGATCGACTATTACCTGACCTTTAATGGATTTTTGGCTAATGAATTCAAAGTCAAATTTAGTAAGGAGCATTATCCATTTAGTGGTGTGGGTGTTATTGTAAGTGTGAGACATCATATAACGTAGAGGATTTTCTCTAGCTATGACATATGTTGTGTGACTAAGCATGTAATGTCAAAGTTTCTTAGTGGTAAAAACCACTGCTAAGCATAATTTTTCTACATAAGCGTATCTAGTTTCATAGCTTACCAATGTTTGACTAATGTAGTAGACAACTTGCTCTCGATTTTCTTCATTCTTTTGTGCAAGCATTGTCCCTAATGCAAAGTCTATTGCTAAAATATAAAGATAGAATGGGACCCCCGAATGAGGAGGAGCTAAGACTGGTGGAGAAGCTAGGTATTGCTTAATGTCATCAAAGGCTTTTTGACATTCATCTATCCAAGAGAATGGCACCCCCTTTTGTAGTAGGTGATTGAATGGCCTACATTTGTCAGAAAGTTGTGTAATGAAATGATGGATCGATTGGATCTTTCCTTGTAAACTATGCAATTCCTTTAAGTTAGTTGGGGGAGGCATCTCCATGATGGCCTTGACCTTGTTTGGGTCCACCTCAATGCCTCTTTTGGAGATAATGAATCCTAGAAGTTTGCCCAAGGTAACACCAAAGACACATTTCTTGGGGTTCAACCTTACATTATGCTCTAGAAGTCGATCAAAAACTTTCTCCAATACACCAATGTGCTCTTGTCGAGTTTTAGATTTAGCCAAGAGATCATCCACATAATATTTAATAATCTTATGCATGTAGTCATGGAAAATGTATGTCATGGCACGTTGATAAGTGGCACCTACATTTTTGAGGCCAAAGGGCATCACCTTGTAACAAAAAGTTCCCCAAGGTGTAGTGAATGTTGTTTTGTGTTGGTCATCAAGATTTATTCGAATTTGGTTGTATCCTAAAAAACCATCCATGAGTGAAAGCATTTCATGGCCAGCGAAGTGTCGACAAGAGTATCGATGTTTGGGAGAGGAAAGTCATCCTTAGGACATGCTTTGTTAAGATCTCGAAAGTTAGTGCAAACGTGTATCACCCCATTAGGTTTTCGAATGGGTACCATGTTTGAAAGCCACTCAAGATAGTCGATAGGAACTATGAAGTTCACATCTAAGAGTTTTTGAAGCTCTATTTTTACCAAGAGGGCCATGGTAGGATGCATTCTCCTAAGTTTTTGTTTAACCGACTTAGCATCAGGATGTAAGGTGAGATTATGGACAACCAAACTAGGGTCAAGACCAGGCATGTCCTTATAGGACCATGCAAATATGCCCTTCTTCCTCTTGAGGAGAGCAATTAATTGCTCTTGTTCATAAGGTGATAAAATTTTACCAAGCTTGACAATTTGGGGATTATCTTTATCTAAACTAAGGTCCACATCGATGGTATCTTCAATGGACATATGGGAACCTTCCTCAAGTTGATGGGGCATAGGGATCAGATGAATGTCATCTAAGATGTCATCAAACTCTTCTGACTTATCCTCATCTATGTCTACCTAGAAAACCTTAGGATTCGAAGGTGAAGGTGAAGGTGGAGGGGATGGAGGAATGTAGTTGGTGAAGCCCTTAACAATTCCTTAGATAAGACAAACTTGGAAAAGGATGGAGGTGAGGAAATCTGATCCATATCAATAAGGCTTATGTCAATTGGAATTGGTTTAGCTGGATCATATGGATTATGAGAGGGGTGAATAAATCAATAGGATTCATGTTGACTTATGGGCAAAGTGGATAAGGTTGGATGGAATGGATGGAACCTAAGAACCGGTGCTAGGAGCTTGGTAAACCTGGATAGCAGCAAGCAACACAAATAAATGCATTTAACTAAATGATATATACATGCAATGCTAAAAAAAAATTTTTTTTGATTTTTTTTTTTTTTTTTGGTAGTGGTGAAAACCACTATTTTTGTGTTATGTACATATGTTACAAGTTTGGCTTATGAAATGGCTTAATGGAATGGAGGTGGTGGTTCACCATAAGGGTGGTCACTCTTGTGGAAGAAGCAAGTGAAATATGGGCTCATGGATGGGGAACATGTTGAGATAAAACTCATCTTGTTCAGTATGGGGAATGATGGGCTCGATTCTTCTTTAGATTCATCCAAAATTATCGACATAAGTTTAAATTCTTCATAGATTTCATCATCAGAATCATCGAGATGGAGGGCTTCTTCTCCTAAATTTAGATTAAGCCTTTGGAAGGCTTGTTCAAGAGAAGAGGTGGTGGAAAGTGGGTGGTAACCTAGACCTGAATGGTCATGCACTTCTTGATATGGAACATCAATAGGTTGAAGCACTCCCTGTTCATGCAATCCTAGGCCATGACCTTGCCAATTAACTATGTGAAAATAGTGAGATGGAAATCCTGACATGTTTGGAATGTTGGCAAGTGTTGGTTCCTTGGGTTCCTCTAGGGGAGCTAGATTTGATGAAGAATCAATCCCCCCATACACAAAATTTATGCTATTTGGAGTTGAACCCATGTTATATACTACTCCTATGGATAAAGGTGGGTCACATGGGTGACCAAAATCCTTAGCATTAGGAATGGTGAGTGGTGTGATGGTGATGTCTTGGACCACATATTCACCAATACCAAGATTAGTGAGGTGGACCTCAACTTGGGAAGATATGGAAGGACCATGGTTGGATGATGGCTCAGGGAATGGTGAAGATGAAGATGTCTCACAATCTATCAATTCGACTTGTGAAACATTAGGTGATGGGGATGGATTGGATTGGGAAGGTTGTTGAATGGATGATGATGATGAAGTGGATGGCAAGGATGTTGATGATGTGGATTGACTGTGACCACATGTGCATGTAGTCAATGATGAAGATGATGGGGTATGGAAGCTTGATGGGGATTGGTGATAGGGAGCTCCTCAAGAATGGGATCTTTTGATGAAGAAATTGGTGGAGTGGTAGATGGATTGGTTGATGGTGATAGGAAAAGGTGAGTGGAAGGAAGCATGGACTCATAAGGATTTGAAATGAAATTGCAATACTTGAATGGTTCGACATCCATTGGTATGCAATGTACTTGTCCCTCATGAACATATTTTAAACATTGGTGTAATATTGAAGGGACACATCTCATTTCCCTCATCCAAGGTCTTCCAAGGAGTACATTGTATGCCATGGATCCTTCCAAGATGTGAAACATAGTGTGCAATATTTTGACCCCTACTTCAATGGGTAAAACAATAGTGCCAACTATGGAACATAAAGCATCATTGAATGCTTTTAAGGTGAATGATGACTTGGTGATATGAGATGGAGGAAGATTCAAATGATGAAGGGTAGATGTGGTGATGATATTGATAGAGGAACCGGTATCAATTAGCACTCTTTTAAAAGACTTCTTGTCAATTAGAGCCATGATATGCAATGGAGGGTCTACTGAGTCCGATGAGATTGGCTTAATCTCAAAGTCATAGAATGTGATGGAAGGCTCCATGCATGTTTGAATGCTCCCTACAAAGTTGTTGAAGGCATTAGAATCTTGAGATTGTAGTTCAATGGATTTGAGAATATCCATTAATGCCTCATGATGTGGGGGAGATTGTTGAATTAACTCATAAATTGATAATTTGGTGGAAGCCATCTTTAGACTTGTGGTTAACCGGCTACTCAATGAGATGACTGGTCATGGTGGATGATTGATGGGTGGAATTGGAGGATTTGATTGGCTAGGAATATGGATTGGTGATGAAGGATTGGGGGAAATTTGAATGGGTGGTGATGTGGGAGGTTGTGACACACTTGCTTGAGGTTGTTGCCTTGCATTTTGTTGATTATTTCTTTGACCTCTAGTGACCACATGGATGGCCCCTACAAACCCTTGGTATTGTTGGACATGATTGACTTGATTAGGAGGAGTTTTGGTGTTAGCCCCTCCTATATTTGGTTGCACCTCCTCATGATGAGGAAGTGGTGTTTGAAAAATACCAAGGTTTTGGTTTTGTTGAGCAAGGGGGTTGTCAAGCTTGATTGCCCCCAAGTCAATAAGGTCTTGCACTATGTCTTTAAATGTATGGCAATTGTTAATATCATACCCATTTTGCCTATGATAAGGACAAAATAAATGTTCTCGATAATGTTTACTACATTTAGCGGGATCATCTAGTCTAATTTTGGGTAAAGCAAGTTTGTTTGTGTCATACAACCTTCAAAAAAGGGAAGCATATGACTCGGCTAAGGGGGTATATTGGTGATTTTATTAGATAGACTATCATCGAGGATGGTTTTCTATAGTTAGCACTATGTTTTGCATGGCTTGAGTTATCGAGGGTACCGCATGATAAGCAATTTATTATGGTGATTATTGCACTGATTGTTGTTGAGCCATTACCGATGGCTCATGACCACTTGATTAACGTGATTGGGCTGACTAGATAGGGTAGCCTATGTTGATTTTGATTGGCCAGAATAGTTGCTTTTATATTGGCCCTTGTTTTGCCATTCCTTTTTCTTAGGCTTAAGTATGCCCTCTTGGATTTTTATTTCCTCGATGACACTAGCTTGAGCTAAAGCTTCTTCAAATGAATGATAAGTCTATAGTTGAAGCATCCAAGAGATAGGTTTTAAACAACTCTTGGTGAATAATTTGATTAGCTCATCCATTGGTAAGGTGAATGGCAACTTGGTAATGACAACCCTCCAACGGTTTCCAAAATCATAGATAGACTCATCATCATGTTGTCTTAAAGCATAGACATCAGACAATGAGACTTTATTTCTAACATTTAGGATAAAATGCTCAAATAATTGGTCAATCAATTGCTCAAAAGTATAAATACTATGACTAGGTAATTGATTATACCACTCTATGGCATCTCCTCCTAATGTTTGAGGAAATATTCTGAGCATGAGAGCATTATCATTTTGAATTCTAAAACATGAATGTACAAACATTCTCACATGCTCTTTGGGATCCTTAGTTCCCTTGAATTTTTCAAACTTAGGCACCATGAAATCTATCAGATATGGTGGTGATGGTACCGAAGGATGAATAGGTTGATTGATCAATTGATGTAAGGTTGGCTTCTGATTTGTCAAACCAGGAGTATATTGTATCAATTGATCTATCTATTTTTGCATGGCCTTAATTTGAGGGTCTTCTTCAGGAATGTGGAAGCCCTAAATTACCTGATGATTTTGAGGTGAGGTGGAAAAATGTTATGGAGTGACCAAATGATGATGAGATTGGTGATGATGACTAGGTGAATTTGATGGAAATTGATGAATGGGAGATTGATGATGAAAATATGGAGAATTTTGGAATGGGGTTGATGTATGAGGGTTATGGTTGGGTTGGCCAATGGGAATAGGATGGGTATTGGTATGACTTGGTGGAGGAACAGGGATAGAAACCATAGAATACTATGGTGTCCATGATGGACCCTAGTTAATGAGGATAGTCTGAGTAGAGTTTGGTAAAGGCTTAGGGTTCACTTGTACTTGTTATTGAGCATTTTGATATTGTCTAAGAAATTTGTTCAAGTGTTCCCATGCTTCATTAATATCTCTATCAGAAGTGGAGGGTATGGAAGTAGATGGTATGGAAGATGTGGTTGGGGGACAAGTTACACTTGGTATGGTAACTTGTGAGGCTAAAACTTGTGAAGCAACATTTACATGTGCTTCATACAAGGGGTTAGTGTATGTGGATGTGTATGAAGTGCTAGGAGCACATGAGGGTTGGGGAATGGACATATGAGAGGAAGGTGCAACTGATGCCTCAAAAAGAGGGTTAGTGTACACATGGGTAAAGTTGGATGGTGGTTGGGAATAAACAAGTTCCTATTATAAAGTAGGATCCTATCTAGGTGAGTTGGGGACTGACTCTAAGACATAGTTAGAAGACTTCATAAGAGCTTCTACTCATGCCATATCTATGTGGGTAATATGGTGATCAATGGTTGGTGAGGTTGACTCTACTTGGGGAACAACCATATGAAAGGTTATGGGTGACAAGGAATGTGAGGGACCTACAGATAAATATACCTATGTCACATTTAGGGAATCTACCATAGAAGTGGTGGGGAAGGTGGATGAAGGTTCCATTGAATTATCTTGATTTAATGCTTTCTTTTATTTTCTTGTTAAGACCATAAAGCAAATAAACCAAAATATAGATTATGCAGTAAAATGAAACACAAAATTTAAATTTCACAAGAAAAATAAACAATCAATGCTAAGTTTGTTTAACACGTGTGTCTTACCTCATTCATTGATTATCTCCTTTTAATGTGAGTTCATTTTCTTAGATTTTGATCTTGTGTGTTTCAAATGTGCTAATCTGAATTAATCAAAGAAAGGTAAAAACTATGGCTAAGTTGGGGCAACGAGATTCTTGTTGGTGATGAAATCCAACAAGTTTGCTCGGGGGTGACCTAAGGTTTCTAAGGGTAGATATTGGTGGATGGAGATGAAAGCCATCATCACCAAATCTCAAGCAATGGTTGGTGATGAAATCCAACCACTACTGTTAAATGTGAAGCGTGCAGTGTGTGATTATTTTTAAAATTTCTGATTTGCTATTGTGTACATACAATGTTAGAAAGATAACTACTTTTGATAGTCTAAATCAGAAGCCACTACCCAGAATACCAATTTTTCCAAAGGATGTAGAGTACACCGCTTAAGACCCGCTCTAGACAGTTAGGGGGTTCGTCTACTCCTCCGTATGGAATCACCCAAGTACGGGGATACTTTTGGTATCTGAATAATGTTCCTACTTAGACCTACAAAAATAGGAATCCCTAACCCTATAATGCAAACTAATTATGCAATTTTTCAATTCACATGAAATCAGAATGCAATATTTTTCAATTTGTGAATACAACAAAAACCAGAAACTTCAAATAGAAAGTGTGGATGGATGCAAATGACTAATATGAAACCTAAGATGCAAGCTAGTATGAATATTTTTTCCAGATTAATTAATGATGTTCTTTTTAGCTTAGAAATCTAAAAAAATGTAAGATTGCTAGAATACGTAAACAGAAAAGTTAGGGTTTTAATAGTAGACTTACAAAATAGCCTATGTTTCTGCTCCAACTCTCTGTAAAATACCTCTAGTATTTCTTAAATGCACCTAGGCATTTCTTGATAGCCCTCGAGCATTTTGCACCTTCTACAACTTCTTGCAAGTCCTCAAAAACCCTAACCAACAAAAAATGCTTGATTCATGCCTCTAAAAATCCTACAAAATAAGACAGAAAATAACAAATAAATTAGCAAAGCAAATCATAAAAGAAACCCTTAGTGGGTCCCACCATGATCACCATTTGAAGAGACAAAAATGCAACACCAAATAACAAGATATAAATTGAACTCAAAAATAATATTGCACAATGAATGATTTTATATTAATGGGGGAGCCTCAAAACTCCATTGTTACAATAAGAATCCTTGAATTCTTTGATACAGATTTTACAATAGCTAGGGTTCTCCGAAACCCTAGAAAACAATGTTGGTGGTGTCTCAAAACGTGTCTCTGCTCCCAACAAAAGTGAGTGGGCTTCTAGTTATCCGATGTCGAGCCACTCCAGCTTAAGCAATTACACAATGCTAATGTAACACTTCCAGATCTACACACAAGAAAATAGCAAATGGGTTAGTAGCAACTATGAGGGCTCCACAATGTGAGGCCCTCTATAATCAATACAAAACCCTAGCTATATAATATAAATAAATGAACAGAATTGAAAATGCATAAAATGAAATAACAAAAAAAATATTTACCTTACTTATCTATTATTCTATAATCTGATGAAATTTATTGTAGTGGATTAGTGCAATGATGCCCTAGCATCACTCGAGGCTAAGGGGACTTCAAAAATCTAGTGTAAAATACTCATGGGTGCTCGATGGCTATAGGAAATACCCATGGGTGCTTGATAATGGTGGAGGGTACCTAGAGGTGCTTGGATGATAGAAAGTACCCAAAGGCATTTGATGGCTAGGGAAATCTATAGAAGTAGATCTGGATGAGAAAGGGAGGTGACTATGGATGTGAGGGCTATGGCAAGTGAGGATGGAAGGTGAGAGTACTAGTACTAGGGAACTCAAGAAAGACTCAAAATTAGGGAACTTAGGGGTTGAGCCATCAAAATGGCTCCTATTAATAATCCAACCTAGGGCATGCTAGGGTTTCAATGACACTAATCGTGTGGCTGAGATAAAAGCATATCGAAGGGTGGATATTAAATCTAGGGTGTGGCATGGATTGATATGGATGGATGGATAGGATTAAGTGAAATCGGATGGCTGGGATTAATTCACTTATATAAATATATATTTATTAAATATATAAATATAATATATAAAATATTAATATTTAAATATATATAAAATAAATATATAAATATATATGAATAATGGGTGGAAATGGTGGGAAGACCTGGATGGACGACAAGTGGCTAGGTTTTGGTGTCTACACATACAATTACAACATTAATTTTCTTCGATAGTGAATGATACAAAGCATGCGACTGACACAACGTCACTTACAGAAAGTGATTAACATAGACGAATGGCAAAACATGATTAAAATAAGGTGACTGAAATAGACGACTGGCAAAACATGAATGACACAAGGCAAATAACAGAAAGCGACTGACACAAGGTGACTGACATAAGGCGACTGACATAAGGTGACTGGCATAAGATGACTGACACAAAGTGACTGGCAAAAGGCAACTGGCATAAGATGATTGGCATAAGGTTACTGGTGTAAGATGGTTGATGTAAGGCAACTGGTAGAAGGTGACTAGTAGAAGGCGAGTGGCACAAGGTGAGTGGTAGAAGGCAAGTGACATACAATGACAACCATTTACCAGTAAGTTTATTTTACCATTAATGTTCCTTTTTTAAACATTTTTGTTCATGGAAACTCAATAAGGAGGTTTTCCTATTATTTGGGCACCAATCTCAAGCCTGCTTGGGTCAGATATTCTGTTGTCTTGAACAGTAGTTCTCTTTTTTACCAGTTATTTTTATTTTTCAAAATGATGTTCATGTTACTCTTCTGTTTATATAGGTAAAATGTCACCTGTTGGAAGTGGAAAGAAGGGAGGCCAGTCTTTCGATAAAAGGAGTATCCTCAAATACTTTCATAATATTTTGAAATCCAGTCAACCATCAACATCTGCACAAATTGAAGGTATGAACGCCTTTACTTACTAACCAGTTAATTTTTGTACATTGTTAATTTTATATATAATGTCTTCATTCATTAAGAAGGGTGCTTTTTGGTTGATGGCTTTGTCCATTGTTTATCTATATTTTTTAATAGAAGGTATGCTTTTAAATGGAATAATGATAATGACCCTGGTATTGACCCTAGTATTATCTCTACAGAAAACACTGTTGACCCTGGTATGCCTCCACTTCCACATATCCATGATAATGAAAAGTCCACAGATGAAAATTTTCTTAATGAAATGGAACAACAACATGAAGAGATTCTTGAAACTAACATGCCAAATGGAAAATAAAATAATAGTTCTTATGTAGTCCCTACTTCCGGAGAATCTTCTTCTAAAAAACATAAACGTGCAAGGTTATCTAGGTGGACAATTAACAGATCATTTCAGCCTGATTGGGTTTTAAAATTTCCATTTATTGAGCCAGTGCTGCCAGAGAATAGTAATGAGGTAATAATAGAATTGAGATGCGTAATTTGTAGTTGGAAACACAAAAAGGATCATAGATTGCAAGTTAAGAAAGATACAATAGAAAAACATATTGGAAAGGTTTATATAAAAACAAAAGAAAGTGATGGTGATGGACAAAAACCAAAAAATTATAGGTGGAAGGATGCATCAGAGTGTGCACATATCAGATATGCACAAGAATATGATAAAGAAATGAAACAAAAGAAAAATTTGGTTGAGAAAGGTGCAACGATTCAAGCCCAATTTTAAAAAATGAATAAGTTCACTTTAGCTTCAAAAAGTTTATAGTTTGCTGTTGTACTCACTATTCTTAAAAAGGGTAGACCTATGTCTGATTTCATTGATTATAAATATCTATTTTGACTAGTTGATGTGCAGAACTTACCCAACGCCCATTGGTCAGATCGAAGTGGTTGGGAAATGGTAAAATGTCTATCATTGGTTGAGTAGGATGACCTCAAAGAGAAAGTAAAAAAGCCAAATTCATTTCACTTTCAATTGATGAGGTGACTGTTGTTGACAACACATCTTGGATTTGCATGCATGTTTACACATTGGAAAATCATTTAAGGCAACCTCATTTACTTGGATTATGCAAGATGGTGGAAAATTGCAATGCAGAAAACATTTACAATGTTGTTGTATCTAGTTTAAAGGAAATAGCAGGAATGAATGAAATGGAAATAGCCACTAAGTTAATATGTGTCGGAGTTGATGGTGTTGCTACAATGCAAGGACACAGGAATGGTCTTTGTGTTAGACTACAAACATATGTTACCCCATATTTGATCCCTATTCATTGCATGGCTCATAGAATGAATCTTGCATACAAAATTGTGGATACATTTACAAATGTAGCGAGAGTGGAAGAGCTTGTCCATGAAATTCATGATTATTTTTTGTGTAGTCCAAAAATATTTTTAGAGTTTCAACAGTTTGCACTAGGAGTTACTGAAGGTAAAAAACTCTTAAAATATGTAGATACTAGGTGGATTTCGATGTATCAACCGACATATAGAGTTTTCAAAGAATATCAATCCTTGGTAGGGTTTATGTATGCAAATCGTAGGGTAGTTGATAAGGCTAAAGATTTGCTATTTTGAATGAGTGACTTTGAAACACTTCTCACATTGTGTGGTATTCTTCCAATGTTGGAAGAAATGAATACTTTGATCAAAATTGCACAAGAAAGATCGATTTATATTGTGGATTTCATCAGGGTGAGAAAACAAATTTGCATACATATTGATACGATGTACGCATCTGGTCAAAGTTTTATGGATCCCATGTTTGAGAGTTGGAGAGCATTGACAAACGTGAATGATCCTCAGAACTTTTTGAAGTTCAATATAAACGATCATCTATGTATTAATGTCCATGGAAAGGAAATTCCTTTATATTGTTTTGGTCAATGAATGGATATAGCTACAAATGAAGTTGAAAAAATACCCATAACATACAACAAATTTCATGTAGTTGTAACAGATACAAAAATTAAACTGAAACAAATAGCAGAATCATTGACAAAAGAAATCAGAGACCATTTTCAAAGAGATGAATTGCTTGAGGCTATGGGTGTGGTTAACCCAATGTTTTGGGATCCTTGTAATGAATACCATATTATAAATGGTTTATTTCTCAAATACATGGGCACTCTTGCTAGCCATTTCACTAAACGTGTGGTAGTCAATGGTATTGAAATCAATGGCATTCTCAACAAAGATCTCTTGACAAAACAATCAAACTATTTTGGAACAACAATGTCTGCTCAAGTTTCACAACTCACTAACCATCATGAAATAGGTTCTATTTCACGTTTGTGGAAATAATTACATCCTAGTAGTATCTTACAACATACTATGAGTGAATATTTTAATTTATATGAATTATGTCAAATGATGATTTTAGGATCTGTGGAAGATGAAAGGGTATTTAGTGCATTATCATATGTAAAATCTAAAGTTTGAAATAGGTTGGACAAAAATTTGGAAAATTGTTTGAGAGTATATGTGTCGACCTATGAGGTAGAGAAGTTTCCTTATGAAAGAGCTTTGTCATATTGGAAATATCTGGTAGAGAGAAGAGGTGTCACGAATACTTAGGATGATGAGGATAATGGTAACATTGATCAGACTGTGATGACAAAATTTTTGGGTATGAGTGCAGAAGATTTTGTACAATCTGAAAAGAGTTTGTTCCAGCTTCCAGCATTATGATGCAAATATGCTTTCATTTGATTTGATTTCACATATTATGCTATCAGTTTTCAATAGAATATTGAGATTTGATTCTTTCATTTGATTTGATTTCACATATTATGCTATCAATTTTCAACAAAATATTAAGATTTGATTATATTTTGAGACATGTATTTTGGAACACGATATTTTGATTTCAAATTCACATATTATGCTATCAATTTTCAATAGAATATTGATTACAAATATGCTATCAATTTTCAATAAAATATTGATTACAGATATTATTGATTTTCACATGTATTTTGATTTCACATATTATGCTATCAGTTTTCAACAGAATATTGATTACAGATATTATTGATTTTCACATGTATTTTGATTTCACATATTATGCTATTAGTTTTCAATAGAATATTGATTACAAATATGTTGCTTATGGAACAAGATTATTTTTTATATCATAGATATGTTATTGGATATTTTGTATATCATGTTATTTAAGTCTTGTTATTGGATTATTAGTCTATGATATTCAAATTATTTAGAAGATTTATATTGAATAAACCATGTATGGCAAACTAAATATTTGTGCTGCATTTCAGTCATTTCAAATTATTTTATAAAACATAAAAGAACATTTTATTGCATCCACACAACTAATCAAAATATCACAATATTGAAAACAAAATATCAAAAAGATAATACAAAATTTATGGAAATTGTCTCTTTTATTGATTTCAAAAAGATACGATTCTTTTACAATTTAAAAAAAAACTATGCAACATGTTTGGTTTCTCCTCAAATAAAAAAGCAATAGTTCTACTTTTCTTCTTGCATGGTGCCTAAAGTTTCAGCTGCATCTACCTCAATATCCTTTGCTTCCAATGCACCAACCCTTACCAAAATTTTAGTTGTAGTGTTTATCCCTGATAGCAATAAACCTTCTTCCTTCGCTGGATCTTCTCTAAATGGTGCATTCAGTTCTTTCTCATTTTATTTTAATACAACCTCCACATCCAGACCCTTATCTTTGATAAACTTCTTCAGCCAATTGTTTTCTCTAACAGTGTATTGCAATATTTTCTTCACTTCAATAACATTATTCACACTAATTTTTGTAGTCTTAATCAAAATTTTCATGGCACTGACTTGCTGCTTTAAGTGTTGATAATTAGACTGCAAAATAGAAGAGAAAAAGGTTAATATTTATAAACAAAATATATTTAAGAAAAAAATGATTTTCAATTATATGTAAAACTTACATCAGTGGTAAGTCTTGCAGTTTCTACAATTGCTACTTTTTTCTTATCTAGTTCCCATTCATTGAAATATGTCTAGGCCTCGACATTGAGGTTCTCTAATCGATCCAGCATAATGGCCAAAACTTCATCACTGTATGTAGACTCGACCTACATGGTGCCATATTCAGCTTTACGTAACAGAGCATCGAGATTTTGTGGCTCATTCTCTACCTTTGAAAATAACTCCTTTCTATGTGCAAAATTCTTGTATCGACCATTTATTGCTTTTATCAAAACCTTGGCCTGATATTCCCATTATTTTAATGTATCAATATCTACAAGTAGACTATTCTTAACTATAGCCTTACATCTATTGGCTAATAAAATAATTTCTAAAAAATTAACTTTATCATCATCGTTCAGATGATGATGGGTGTCGACTTGCTGGTGGGGGGAAGAGGAAACTCCGGTGACATCTGCTTCAACATTCTCCTCTGCTTCATCATCGATCTCTAGACCCTGAAGCACATCACTTACCTTTAGTGGAAAATTATTCATATCCTAATAAAGAAAATCATCATCGAGATTCCTAGAGGGCATCTGAGATGCACTCTCTACATTTGATAAATTCTCAAGGGTTAACATTGGGAACACTGAAACAAGAGATTGAGACACAACCTGAGTTTGTATTTTAACCTAACTTTTGGTTCCCAAAGGCGATGGTGTGAGGAAATATTTCCCATGCATAAGAGATTGGTTCCTCACTAGTGGTACCTACCGTGGAGTTGGATGAACTTGTTGTGGATGGACTTGCTGTGGAGTTCGATGGACTTGCAGTAGCATTGGTACTTGTTGTTACTGGGTTTGTGGTTGTGCAACTGATGGAGGCATTTATTTTCTCAGTATTTTAAATCTAGTCAGTGCATCTATAAAATTTCACATGAAAATATAAATTAAAACTAGTGTTAAAAATAATACCATTAAAAGAGATTAATTTTAACTAAACATACCAGACTCAAACTCTATAGCCGTTTTCATTGATGATGCATCCATTTGCCTTTGCTCTAAAAACATTTAAAATATTTTCTCAAACTAAATATAATTTTATATCGTTAAAATACATTATTTAAAATAGTACTTTTGAATAATAAGGTTACCTTGTGAGCTGGAGGTTACTTCTTCAATGTCGACTGCAAAAGATGCATATCTAGAAGTAACAGGAGTCGTACGTGTATGTTGTTGAACAGGAGACCTCCTACGTTTAGTGGGAGTTACTGGTGATGATTGTGACTGCGTGTCAGAATCGGTAGACGCTTCTTGAATCCTAATGGTGGTATCCCTTTTACTAGAAGAATGCATTGCTCTTCTCTATTTTCAAAAGAAAATTAGAAAATAACAAGATTGATTGAAAAGAAAGAAAAGAGAGATTATTCCAATAAATAATATTTTACCTGTATTTCATTCTTAGTCATACCAATAGCCAAAAAAATTGGGTGTAATGCAGTTGGAGAATTTTTTTTTTGAATATTGAAGTATGCTTCATTAAAAAGACAAAGAATAAATTTGTTGGTTATTACCGTATATGCATATTGAATTTGTTTGGGCATTAAGAAGGTCCTATTTTAGGCAATTGGAAATGTGCGTGGACCAATCATATCTGCCTCCATCAATACATCGAATCAATAATGACAATGCCAAAAATGACATTTCTATAGGTCACCCCTACAAAATAAGCCTTGCCAAGAAAAATTCAATGCAGGCATAAAGAAATTTATCTACAACGTTGGAAATGTTTAAACCCCTTTTTGACTTAGAAGAATTAACTAAAAAAAGAGAGAACATTATTAGAAAATAAAAATTACAACAGGGAGAACATTATTAGAGAATGGAAACTACAATACATCAAAATTTAAGATAAATAAAAACTAAATTTTAAAAATATACCTTTCAAATGGTTTGAATTCACAACATATTTGGATGCTAGCATTGATTTGTCATCTTCGATCAAGGCATACTAGTTGTTCACTAGGTGACCATATGAAAATGGTAGCCTTGTTAATCGTTGCACATCCAAGGGGTTCACAGTAAAAATAATATCCTTGTTATCCACTTTTATGTGAATAGTGGACACATCATGGTTGTAGCAACTAACTATCCTTATCATCAGGGGGACATTGATGTTCAACTATGGCATCTTCATTACTCCAGCAACTTTGGAGGTGTAAAGCCATTCAAAATCTCTCCCAAGAGTGCTAAAAATATTCTTGATGTTGGGGCAGTAGTAGTTCTTGAATGTCACTTTGGAAGGTAGAGGAGAGGAAGAGCTAGCCATTTCTGCACTAAAATGGTCTAAAAAAGACTCTAAAAATAGTCTTTAAATGGTCTGGAAACACCCTAGAAAATGTTCTGAAATGCCCTGGAAAATGCTTTGAAAACCATCTGAAAACACTAGGAAAACCCTCTGAAAACACTATGAAAACCCTTTGAAAAAGCTTCGAAAACTATTTGAAAAGGCTCTGAAACCGCTATAAAAAATACTTTGAAAATGTTGGAAAACACTCTGAAATTGCTCTGGAAAACACTGTGAGAAAGGTGAAAAATGATCCTGCATTTCTATTTATAGAAGTCTGCATGATTGAAGTTGATGGATGTGTGACACATGGTAGAGGTGAGCACACGTGGTAGCTTCTTATTGATGATCTTTGGCGGTTGCCTTCTGCCAGTCACAATCTGCCAATCACACCATACCACTTGAAATCTACTAGTTGCCATCTTCCAGTCATTATCTACTAGTCACCATTTGTCACCCGCCATCTACCAATCACCATTCATTAGTTGCCATCCATTAGTTGCTCTATATCACTCACTATTTGCCAATCACCATATGCTAATCGCCTTGTGCTAGATACCAGTCGCCATACGCTAGTCATTGTATGCTAGTTACCTTGTGTTAGTCGCCATATTTTAGTTGCCTTGTGATAATTGCCATATGTCAGTCGCCTTATGCTAGTCACCATATACCAGTTGCCTTGTTCTAGTCGCCATATGTCAGTCACCTTGTGCTAGTTACCATGTGCTAGTCACCTTGTGCTAGTCGCCTTGTGCTAGTCTCTTTGTGCCAATTGCCTTGTACCAATCACCTTGTGCCAATCGCTTTGTACCAATCGCCTTATGCCAGTTGCTTCTACCAGTCGCTTTGTGTCAATCACCTTGTTCCAATCACTTCTACTAGTCACCTTGTGCCATTCGCCTTGTGCCATTCACCTTGTGCCATTCGCCTTGTGCCACTCGCCTTGTGCCAATCGCTTCTACCAGTTACCTTGTGCCAGTCGCTTTTGCTAGTTAGCTTGTGCCAATCACTTCTACCAGTCACCTTGTGATAGTCACCATTTAAAAATTTTGAAAATTTTTGTGCAAAAGTTTTAAAAATTCATCATATTTTGATAAAATTTTTGCAAAATTTTGAAAAAATCACCGTGAAATGTATACACCGTTAGCCTAGATTCACCTTGATTTTATAATTACTTTTTTGGTACTACTTATGCATAACCCTGGAGAGGAAGGTTTGTAAGCTCATTAAACCTCTCTATGGGTTAAAATTAGCTCTTAGATCCTAGTATGTGAAGATTAATGGGCATCTTTTACAATGTGGATTTTGTTACAGTCATAATTTGAACCTTTACTTCAAAAGGTAAAGGAAGATATGTGATTACAATCATGTATGCCAATGACTTGGTCATCAATAGGAGTTCAATGGAGTTGAATGAAGAGATCAAGAGAACATTGAAGTGGTTGTTCAACATGAATAATCTTAGGCTTACACATTATTACTTTGGCTTGGAGGTGTGGCAAACTAAGAACCATGTGTTCATGTCACAAATGAAGTATGTTAGGACATTGGTTGGGGGATAGATTGTAAGCCCATGACCACTCCAATTGTGACAACATTGCAACTATCCTGAAACAATTCAACTTCATAATTTATTCTAGTTAATTGGGAGTCACATTTATCTGACATACAACATACCAGACATTAGCTATCTAGAATAGTTCATGCAAGAACCAAAGCCATGTCATTGAAAAGTAAGAAATTGAGTATTAAGATATATCCATGGTACAAGTAATTATGGTCTAAAGTAAAATAAGAATGATCAATTCTTCTTGACATATTTCATAGATGTAGATTATGCAAGATCTATTGATGATAAGAGATCCACATCTAGATATCTTTTTGGAATTTGATCCAATATTTTGGGAAAGTAAGAAGCAATGTGTTGTTGTTCAATCTTCCATTGAGGCTAAATATTGTACTATAGGAGGAGCTATTTTCTAGACAATATGGTTACCTCACATCTTGTTAGGAATGGACATTCCATAGAAGCAACTAACCATCCGAAGTTATGACAACCAAGGAGTTCAAAAGTTTGTTGCATTCCAGTTTTTCTTAAGCACAAGAAACAAATTGAAGTTCAATATCATTTCATTTGTGCACATGTTTAAGAACACAACATACACCTTTAATTTTATCCAATTGAGGAGCAATGTGTAGATATTTCGACAAAGTCACTTGCATATGCTAAATTAAAAAAAAAATAGAAATTTGCTTGTATGTACATTGAGTGAGCATTGATGTAATATGAAGGGAAGTTATGAATGTTATGTTATGATGACATAATAATGTAATCGGTTACACATAGTTGCAACTTCACTTGTAGCTCCCCATATCTCCTTTATTGTTTCTACGTGTATATATTCTTCTATCACATCAATGCAAAGTTTGATTGCAACCAATCTACGTTTCTAATAATAAATTAACATTTATAATCGATTTTTGAAGGATAAATGAGATAGTATAAGTCCACTAATAACATTGTTAGTCATTAGTAATAGTAAAACTTGAGTGGACTAAGGTGAAGGCTTTAGAACTCCAAAAAGGAGATCCAAGGATTGAATTCAAAAGAGGTGTATATACCATGACCTCATAATTAAAGTATGATTGGATAAATATATATTAAATAAACAACATCACTTACTATGATTGCTTCTTCTAAACTATAACCTTATGACATTAAAAACTACTTTACCTTTTACCTTTCAATATTATAAATGATTTAAAAAGAAAAGTCAACATGATTAAAAAAACTTATCAAAGTAAAAAGTAAAGTAGTTTTTAATGTTGAGAGACCCCAAACTATATAAGATGACCCTCATATATTATTAAAGTGGGGTATATAACTCTACCTATTAAATTCAAACCTTATATTTTCTATTTGAAATTTTAAAATCTTACTCTTAATTTCAATAATAATAAAAAAAAAAAAAAAAAAATCTAGTGTTTGTTTTTAAGATGCCAACTACCTCTGAATCTCTTATTTTTCTTTTTCTTGAACTTGAGGGCGTCGTCAAAGTCCACAAAAGATAATGCAACCATGTCGACTAATCGTTTTCCTTTAATTAATTATTTACTAAACTAATAATTTAAAATAGAGACTTACAATGCAAGCACCCATCGTTGCACTTGAAAAGAAAGGGCAAATTTGACAAGAGGTCAACAACGACGCCTTATCCCACTATCTTACAAGTCAGTACAAAATTGAGCATCTGTATAATTCGGTGGGCAAGAATACCACCCTATCCCCATGGATGGAAAATAGGAGAGATTCTGCTTTGGAATCATACTAAGGTATTACTATTCGCTATATATACAAAGACAACCTAAGCTCTCGCCGGCCACTGAAACTATTTTGTTCAGTCTCTCGTTGGACACAATTCTAAATTAAAAGATGCACCATTTGTTTCTATTGGGATGGCCTTAGATTTTCCTGACAAAAACTCAATTTCAAGTTTCCTGAATGCTTAGACTACGTTACTACTGTATACCCTATTTATTTGTGATCTAGCCGGAAAACCACTTGGCTCGCATGTACTGGAGTGTCCGCCACGGAGGAAGATGCATCGACCTGCTCTCCAATGAAATCTTTGCAGCCTCCGACATAATTTGCAGAATCTTCATCAGTTTTTCTGCCCTGCCCACAAAAATCCGTGGAAGCAATTTCATCGCCGTCTGATATTCTGGTATTGGCCTTGCGATCTCGAACTGTGAACGGAAATCCGCATCGATTATAATCCGATCACCCGTCTCCAATATTACATCAACAAATTCGTGCTCTCCTGAAACCCAAAACATATATATATTAAAAAAAAAAAAAAAAATTGTTATTATATTAAAAATTATTTATCAGTTGTAATTTGTTAAGGACGAAGAGCGATTACAATTTCTTATTATCAAAACAAAAAAAACTATATATCCAAAATTTGGTATACAATTTTATTCTCTTAAATTCTAACCTTGAACTTCTAAGGAGAATTCCAAAATTTTTATCGTTAAAACTAACCTGCAGGTATTTCCTGCGAGCGTTTCCATTTAACCTTACGAATGGCGGCATTGTATCCTGCACGCCTTAGCTGTTGCACGAGAAGATGCAGCATATACTCTCCATCAATCAAATTGGCCTCGTTTACCCTCAACAACAGGGCTTTCACCTTAAATTGAACGTCCCTCTCTTCCCAAGATATATTTGATATCAAATCCTAAAAATTATCATATACAAAAACTAAATAAGATAACTCTGGTGCAGTAGATAGGTAAATAGGTATTAATATTAGATTTATATAAATAAATAAGATGACGCTCAATCATAAATTAAAATAAAATAAAATCATAAAATATATCACTAAACTTTCGCCTCCAAACTCAAGATATATAAAAAATAAGTATAAATTTTGGCCCAAACTCAAGATATATAAAAAATAAGTATAGATTTTGGCCTAGAAGTACTGACCTTCAAACTTTCGCTGAAGTTCTCAGTTTTGGTAACAATTCCATTGCCATTGCCGTATGCATTACAATCACAAGATTCGTCCTCAGAGCCACCATTTTCAATGAAGTTTTCAACCATGGCTGCAAGATCATCTTCTTCGCTCATGTGGGGTTCCTCATCTTTCTCTTCCAGCGACTCCCCTTCCACCACATCGTTCACCATTAGATTTGCGTTCGACCTGCAAGATTTGTGCTTGCCATGGAAACAGCCAAATTCCAGCCGCCTGTTTATGCTATTTGAAAACGAGGGTATAACATAAGTTCCAGGAACACCAGGCATCATTCCTTGTCACTCTTAACAGTCTGCACATTTCATATCTCCCGTTGCATAAACATTTGAAACACTGGAGATAAAGACGAAACTTAAATTTACAGGTCTGCTCAAGCTGAATACCGCAGCTCAGGCCATCCTGCTCAAGCTGAATACCGAGTTCTGGGTAGGTTTTTGATGGATACAATGGGCAGTGAAGCACCGGCCACTGGTTTTTGTAGTACCAGTTACATCAGCGAGGTTATCACCATCGTCTTTTATGCTTTATATCTGACGTGATTGTGATCGTGATCGTGATCGGTCTGTAATTGGAGAATAAAAAACGTCTAGTGCAACTTGTTTGTATATTCGATTCCAAGAGGTGGTTTTAAAGCACACGAGACATTTGCCCGTTGCTCATTACACAATTCTTCATTGTAAAGCCAAAAACTCATGTCATGAGAACTGTCTGACTTCTTTCACCTTGAAAAAGAGAGGTGTACGAAGAGTGGATACCTAATACCTAACCATGCATGTATACATAATTTCATTCAATTTTGAGAAGTTAAATTTTATCATTTTTACTCTCATATAGGTGTTTATACACAATTTGTTTAATTTTTTTTTACTTGGATAGAGTTGTATAAAATCAATGATTATTAAAATATTAACAAATATGAGATTAGAGAGGGAGAGAGGAGATTATTTGGAATTGAGATATTAAATATTATAATATTATTTAATATTATTTAGAATTGGAATGTTATATATTATTCTAGTTTTTTTTTTTCCTTGTATATATTTAATAAAAAAAATTGGAGATGTAATTTGTAACATACTTTTATTGAGAAAACGCTCTTTCCTACTTATCTCTAGTTAATGTACTTTCTTTCAATCAAATGTAAATTTAATCTTTAGTTAATGTACTTTCTTTCTTTCAAATGAAAATCTAAAGTATTTAATTGATATAAAATGTCAATCAATTTATAAAGTTGTATTCATGTAACAAATGCTAAATGAATGTCAAATGTATGTCTTAAGCTAAGATAACTTTTTTTATGAATTTAAAAATAGTTGAAGTTAAGAGATAATAGATAAGTTTGAGAATTCTTTTTTTTTTTAAAGCGAAAAACCCCTTGGGGAGCCGCCTTGGTCTGAGAGACCACGAACAGGGGTTCTACACCGTCAAAGTCACCTAGGGTCGCACCCGACCCTGCCCGCACCAACATTATCAATTAGATTTTAGATACCCAATTCAACTTTTTGGTAGGGTGGAGATTTGAACCTGGGACCTCCCTTGGAGGATTGCCCTCTCCTCTCCAACTCACCTACAACACATGGGTGATAAATTTGAGAATTTTATTTTAAAAATAAATGATATAATTTACTTTATGTAGAAGTATATTGTCAAGTATGCTAGTAAACTATTTATGACCTTGCTTCATCTTCAATATGAGTGTATGAAGTTAGATTGGAAAGTTGATATTTCAAACTCAAATTCTAGTTAGTTCCTAATTAAATTAATTTAAATGAATTTTGATATCAGTTATACCATACTTATAGGGTATTCATTTATAATAAGTAAGGCTTCTATTTAAATCTTAATATTTTCCTACATATAAACTAGATGCTATTGGATTTGAGATTTGTGATGTTAAATAAGAGGCTGACATGAAGACTGTATGTAGTACCCTTTGTTGAATTTGTTGTAGGGTTCAATTTTGTGTAGTTCATATTTTAGAATTTTGTAAAGAATTACAATAGCATTTTCAACAAACTTCTAGAAAATAGTCATAAACTCATGCATAATATTTTATTTAGCTTCTAATTAATATTGTTTATTAGCTGTAAAAACCATAAAAATATTTTTACTCGTGAGTTCTTAAAGATAAGGTAGATCTTGCCAACATTTGATTAAGAGCATTTTACTTAAAAAGTAAAATTGTTTAAAAATTATGTAGGTGTAATATGTAGAATATTTGGGTACATGTAAAATATTTGAAATAAATTATATTTTATACAATTATGAACATTTTACAAGAAAAATTGCCATCATCATTAAAGGGTTAATATTTATTTAAAAAAAAAAAACTTATACATGTACCTAAATGAATGTGTTTAACTCCTTAAATTTATATTTATACTCTACACATAAAGTGATCAATCTATTTTAAATAGTGTATCTTTTAATGTTATGCTTGGAATCTACTACAATGACCTAAGTTGGAAAGATAAAAATTGAGTATTTTTTTCTTTGAACTGGGTGCTAACAATGGAGACTTCAAAAACCATGTATTGGGTAAACATCATCCTTATTTAAGGTAATCTCATATGACCTCGTGGATGTCAAAAACTACTTTAACCTTTATTATTTTAACATAGTTTAATGGAAAACATACCTAACTTTTCAATATTATACTTTTCTATTTTTACATAATATATTTTTTAATTTTTTTGCTTAGAATCTACTTTGAATGACTTAAGTTAGGAAGATAAAAACTAAATATTTTTTCTTTGAACTAGGTGCTAGTATAGTCTATGAAAATATACCTAGCTTCTTAGAGTGCAACTTGTACTTTTAATAATATTTATGAACTTCGAGTAATGTAATAGGTTTTTCAAGTTAACATGACAAATACAAAGTAATTTAGAGTGTTTATTTATAATTATTAGATTGTGGCAATATTATTCATCATTTGTTTTTTATATACATAGAGGAATAGGTAACTACCTTTCCTTTTTAACAACATTCATCACTTGTTTTTATTATAATGTATTTGTTATTCATTTTTTAATTAATAAAAAATAATTTATTTCTTTATAGTTGCAAAGAATAATTATGAAATTTTTAAAAAACTATTTCTTAATGCTATAAATAAGTGGTAATATAAATACTTAGACTATGTGTAAATAGTAGAACTTCAAATATTGATGTTTAAAATTCTTTAATATATGTATTGTTTTATTTGTAATGAAGCAAGTGTGTTATTTACCAAGTAAGTCAAGTTGTAGTTGTAGTTTAATTTTGGTTAGTTATGAATAAAATTGACTAATTGTTTCATTGAATGAAACTTTACACATGCATTAGACTATATTTGAATGTGTGAGGTGTATTTTTACCTTTTTTAATTTGTATCATTTTCACATGTCCTTAAATATAACAGGTAAAATTTATTTAAAGACTTAAAAAAAAATGTTAAATTTTAATGGAAATTCTTAGGAATAAATAAATTTATATTTACATTCATTAAAATTTGAAAGGAAAGATAAAATTGTGTAAGATATATAGAATACAAGAGCCAATAAAATTTCTGAGAGGATACTCAATATTCAAAGTAACAAGAAATTATTGAAACAACATGGTTGTATTATAGGTATCTATGACCAATGTTTTTATTACATTTATTTTTATAATATGACATAGCTTCTAACAATCTATCATAGTATAATAATCACCTTTAGAACAAGTTTCTATAACTTATTTTATGAGAGATTATAACATAAAATGGGCCATAACAATTTTGTTGTAGTAACTTATATATACATGGGCCAAGGGAAATTTTACTTTAGTGGTCACATAGAGATTAGTTTAACTTTAAATTTATATCTAAAACTAAATTTATGTTAGGTATAATAAGATCTCAACTTAATGTAAAATGAGATAACCCAAAGTAGTGTTTGTAACAAGTAAATCGTTAACATATTTATCTCCAAGTCCTTTATCACCTACATCTCCAACAATAGGATCATATCCATTAATAACATTGACATATCCATCATCATCCATAGATGCAATAGCTTTTGAATCACTAATCTCATTATTGCTAGTAGTTGTAACTTCTTCCTCCACCACCACACCATCATTAACCTTATCTAGTACACCATCCACTACTTCCACCACTTCAAATATCTTACCTCCTCTTCCTCTCCTTCCCATCCTTCCTTTTCTTTAGGTGATTATTCCACCTAAAATAAATTCAATCACAAAGCACTAAAACCCAAAATAAAATAATTATATTTTTAGCAAGTATTCTTTGATTCTTGATTGATGCAACATAATAAGGATTTCTATTACTTTTCATGACATTGTCTACCAATTTGGCCACGGATCCAATGAGTAATTGAGACATATTTTTTTCTTAAACATCTCCATTTGGGTTCTATAGGAGCTAGTTGTAATAAGTCTCAACAAAATAAATAGTGTAGAAAGTGTAATAAATGTAATAGACATAAATGCACATGAAATTTAAATATAATGAAAGAAAATACAATTTTATAATGTAGTAATGTCAAGTGTGATGACATAACCATTGATAATACAAATCTTGTAATGTACGATATTATTCATGTAAGTAGTACATATGAATGGAGGGTAATTATGAGGTATCCTAGGTGATAATTGCTATTAACTATCAACCCTCAAGGATAAAAAAAAACTTCTATTCAATTGAGCATACATAATGGATCTATCATAGCCCATTGCATACAAAGATGTAATACAAATATTTTAAAGGCAATAGTAAATGCAATACTATTCATATTTCATCCATGTGTTTGTGTAGACATTATATGTGAAATTATTGTAGCAAGTAAATCTATATGTGTTCTTCCCAAGTTTTATGTGTGGGTTGGATATGAGTTGCAATACATAATTATTGTATGAGAAAGTGTTATGGAGGAGTATCATACGAGAGGAGTTGTCATACAAGGAGGTAAAAACAAGGAGTATTGTATAAGTGATTGGCATTCAAGTGTTTATCATATAAGTGACTATCGTTCAAGTTCTTTCCATATAAGTGATTGTCATACAAGTGGATTGTCAAGTCAATCGCTATTCAATTGAAATTGTTAGTCATTACCATATACATAGGAGATATTATTGATTGCATTCTTGGTTGACTACTAAATTATCATATCAAATTGTTCCCCCAAGTGTTGGAGTACTCATCACCATACTACAATTGGTGTTATTGTTGTTTGAATAATGAACTAGCACCACATAAGCCTTGGATAGGTAAATGATAAATAACTTATTGTAAGGACAAGGGAGATATGGATGTGAAAATTTTGATAGCCAACTAGTAAGGAGTAGAAAAATAGGACAACAATATCAAAGTGTTGCATAAGATTCAATATTATTGATGAAGAATTATAATCAAGATTGATAGAAATTGAAAAAATAGAGGTATAATATGTGGAATCCTTAGGTGAAGGATAGTTTAAGCAACATAAAAAAATAGGGTTAATGTTGTGTTTACAAATGGATAAGGAATCATAAGTGGAGGTAAATCAAGAAAATGAAGATCAGACCAAGGAGAATGTTTATGAATGTGAAGGAACTAACATTGAAGTAGAAAAACTAGTGATGTTGACACAAGTGCAAAGGATAATGACTAGGGGTGTAGAGGATGGAATTCAACTACAAGGGAAATCATAGGAAAATATGTAGGTGATGAGACCAAAATTGGTGTTCATATATTCATGAAGAAGGTTGCAAAGTGTATGTGCATAGTTACATATGAAAGCAGTCAATGACTATTTGTTAGTGTTGATTCAAATGAAGAAGACCAACCACCAATGGTGAATATTACTATAGTAGTGGAAAAATATAAGTGAGCATAATTTTTTGATGGTGTGAAGGAGGACTTAGAATCTCATATCGGTATATGCAAAACAATATGGTAAGCCAATGAATATGATGAAGGATCCTAGTTGTGTTTATTTTTGGCCACATTGCAAGGAATCACAATGGATTAAAATTTGAAGAGAGCTCAATCCTTCAAGATGTGGGATGAATTAAAGACTTAATTCACCAAGGAATTTAGATTACTCCATGATAATACAAAGAACATTGAATAAATTTATTCCTTAAAGTAAAATATAGAAAAATATATCAAATCATATAATAAAATATTGAAGAAACATATTGAAAATATGAAAGTAAAACTAGTAGATGAATTACAAAAATATGGGTTCCTAGATGGATTATTACCTAGATATAAAAAAATATGAAGGTAGCACCACCTACTACCTATCAAGAAGCCTTTGACAAAGATCTTAACTTAGAGAAAGATGAAACAAACATCAACAAGAGTAGATCACTATAGAGATGATGATATATAGTTACCATGATGACATAGATGTTTCTATCTAGGCCATTAGAAAGGACCTAAAAAGGATGATTATCAATGTGAAGGGAGATAAAAATAAGAAGACACACATGTGTTCTAATGACTAGGAAAAAGGACACACAAATGTAAAATGTCTAAAAAATACCTTTTGTGATATTTGTGAAGTTATGAGATATGCAGTTATGGATTACCTATTTAATGTTATAAGCATAATATATCAGACTCTAATGATACAAAAGGAGGATAAGTAAGAGAAACCCAATACTTCTCAAAGTGGACAAGGAGCAATAAGCAATAGTTATAGGAATAATCATTGAGAAGGATGTTAGCTGTAGCAAGAGAATTGGCCATAAGGTGTCCAAGGTAGACTATAATATGATTTAGGTTCAAGACCAATTATTCATTGTTAAATATGCCAAGAGTGGGGCCACTTCACAAGAAATTGTCATAATGCACTAGTAGGTGGTAATGCTAAAAACAATAATAGGCTAAGGTATAGATTGTGTGTACTAGACAATCATAGGAAGGGTAGTTACAAAAAGAAAGTAAGTTTTAGTAACTCATAGAATGTTAGTTTTATTAGCATTAAAGAGCCTCCAAGGGACCAATAAAGCAAAGAAAAATATGTGCTAGTTATAACTCACACTTAACCAAAGAAAGTTGAACAATACCTAAACCCTTTAATAGAGAAACATAGATAACAAGAATCACGTGTCAAAATAGATAAATAAAAACAAAATACCAATAAATAAAAACTCCTCCAAGAGAAAAATTTGAAGAAGCTGATGGAAAGTGAAGAAGTAGAGATGTAAACACAACAACTAGAAATGCAAGTGTTGAACACAAATGTAGAGGTTAGGATGTCTAGCCTGCTATGCAAAATACCATACCTTTATTTAATGGTATGATAATTAATATGGGTAAGAAGAGTAGTGGAGACATGTTGGAAACAAGGGATAACCATAATAATAAGAGATTAATTCATTGATCCAAAGGTGTTGATGTTCAATGTAGGGAAGAAGTCAATATTGATACATATTGAGTTATTGAACCATAAGTTGATGCAAGTAATAGTCGATGGAGGATAATTAATGAATATCTTACTTGAGAAAACATGGAGAGAACTCAAGATGTCATTCTTATGGTCCATAGATTTTATATTATATGGTGCAGATCAATATGGCATCAAGATGAAGGGAATTTTGATTGCCTAAAAATTTAAGATAACTAACCAAGAGTTCATGATTAATTTTATGGTGATTTCCATATAAAATATTGTATATGATGTGTTATTGTGATGAGGATGATTGTGTATGACCAATTTCAACCACAACTGGGAGAAGGATCACTTTATTTTCAAGAAGTACTAGCATAAGTAAATGATAAAATTGAAGAACTAGTCCATTAGTGAATATCTTGTAAAATATAATGAATCGAGTAGTTCATCATCAAAAGAATATAATGGAAAAGATTCAAATGAAGAAGGCATGCTAGAACTAGAAGAGTGCATAGAGGATAAATGACACTTAGATAGGAGACTTCTCCATTGAAAGATGGAGGACTATAAAGTCTTCCTACTCAACTATTTGTGTATTTAGATAGAAGAAGAGGAGAACCATAATAAATGAATAAAGAGTGTGTATGAGGTAAAAAAGTGTAGCAATAATGTTAAATATGCATCAAAGGAGGAGAAAGAGAAGTGGACATTTTCCAAAAAAAATTAGAATATACTATCGATGATGTTGTGATTGATAAAAAGGTAGCACACTCGATTTATGTGGCTAGAGGTAAGAAAAATGATACCATATAGTATGAAGGACCAATGATGGTATATGTTAACCTTGGTAAAGAGGAAGGAGATAAAATAATCTATTGTGGGAATGATTGGGACCCAATGTTGGAAGTGATAGCTTTCAAAATATTCATGTAATACAAGGATGTCTTTGCATGGATGTATAAGAATTTGAAAGAGATTACACCATAATTATACATGCATTAGATCCAATTAATTATATATGCATAGCTAGTAATAAGAAGATCATATAGAATTAATCCAAAGTATGTAGCCTTGGTGTAAAGATACAAATAAATTTGGATGTAGGAATCATCTTCAATATTACAATGAGTGAGTGAGTGTCACCAATTGTGATTACCTTGAAGAAGAAAGAAAAATATATCCACACATATGTATAATTTATAAATCTAAATGTAGTAACTATAAATGATCCATTTCCCATACCCTTTACTCAATTTTGGTGTAGGTTGTTGGGCATGAAATCTATTCCTTTTTGGATGTATTTTTAGGCTATAATCAAATTACTATAGTCAAGGGGAACAAGTTGAAGACAACATTTCTAGAAAAAATACCATTTATACATATAATAAAATATCATTATGTAATGTCCCAACCACATTTTAAAGGATAATTTTGTATATTTTTGAACAAATTTCTATAGGTTAAAATTCTTCTTCAATAACTAGCCTTTGTTTGGAAGAAATGATGAGAATTTGAAAGCACTAAAGGAATGCATGAGGTTATGCATGAATGCTCTATTGCCTATGAATCCCAAGAAATATAAATTATCGGTACCATACGAGAAGTTTTTGGGGCATGTGGTGTGTAAAGAGGGGTTGAAGATGGATCTTAACAAGATAATAGTCATGATGAGAATGGAAGTGCCATACATCATCAGTTCATTGAAGTCCTTTCTAGGATATGTTAGATAACATAGAAGGTTTATCAAAATTTTGTATAGGTGTCCCACCTTCTAGATGTATTGACATACAAGAATGTTCCTTTTTATGGACGTAGGAGCATCAAAAGGCCTTCAAGGAGTTGAAGTTAATGTTAGTTTACATGCCCATTCTAGTGTTTTTGGGTTGGAAAAAAGAATTTCATGTCCATGTAGATGCATCTAATTTTTGTAATTGGATGTAGATTGGACAAGGAAGGATAGTTTGGGCTAGATCAACCCATTTAATTTTCTAGCCATTTGCTATAAAGAGTGTAGAAAAGTTATAGCATAATGGAGTGAGAGGCTCTAGGAATGGTATATGTAGTCTAAAAATCTAGATGTTACCTACTTGCCAAACTTTTTTTCTTTTATGTTGTTCTTTTATGTAGATTATTAATCATTGTTGAATCTGATTAACAAATTGATTATTTATGGATGA
Organism: Wollemia nobilis; assembly: GCA_028583015.1. NCBI lineage: Eukaryota > Viridiplantae > Streptophyta > Pinopsida > Araucariales > Araucariaceae > Wollemia > Wollemia nobilis. The sequence continues at coordinate 6,629,623 of JAQPPZ010001870.1, forward strand.
GTTAGCAAATGGCTTGTCACATTATAGGAATTCATGATTTGGATAGTGGTAATACTGGTGAAGAAACATGTCATGGTATATCAACTATCAACTATTCACTTGGAAGAACCTATAGAGTGTTGGATAAATATCATTGATGCACATTTGTTTACAATCACTATGCTACCATCATGATACAAGTATATTGGAGAATACTTGTTAATGGGATAGCTACCAATGGAGGTGATGGTAGCCATAAATAATAGAATCAGCATTAAATCAACACCATTTCAGTTGATAGGTAACTTTTTCTACAAAATTTAAATTGATGGAGTATTGAGGTGTGTGATGGATAAGGAAGTGAATTTAGCATTGAAGGAAGCTAGTGAGAGATTGGAAGGAGGGCATATATGGCTAGATGAGGCAATGAGAAAAGTGAATCTAGAAAGGCTATGATGACCTATCCTTTATTATGATGAGTATTTTGTATTGGCATGCAATACATACCAAAGAGCTATAAAATCACTCAAGAGGGACTTCATGCCATTACACCAATTATAGCCATAAGATTTTGAGATATGGAGTCCTAATTTTGTTAGACCATTAAATAATAGTAAGAGGAAGTGTATATATAATGGTGGAAATTGAGTATTTGATAAAGTGGGTTAATACAAGAGTGTTTCTCAATAATTCTACAAGGAGTATGTCATTTTTCTTGTGTAAAAAGTGATTACAAGATTTGATGTACCTTTGTAGTTGACAAGTGATCATGGAAGGTACTTTATCAATGAGGTAATATAGAAGCTTATTAATAAATTTAAGATCTTGTACTCATTTTCAAGTCCATATTACCTAAGGAAAAATGGAAAAGTAGAGGTGAAAAATAAGGTATTGGTTTGTATAATCTATAATACATACAAGGTTGAAGATACAGGTAAATACTGAATGAAAAGAGGGTGATGGTGTAGTAGGCAATAGATATTGACCAACAATGGAGGAAGTTATGGAATGATAAGCATGTGAGGAAAATGAAGTTGAGGCTAGGTGAATTAGTACTAAAATGTAAAGGTAAGTGAGAGATCAAGCCAGGTAAGTTGAAGATCTTATGGCTTGGATCCTTCTAGGTCATAAATATGAGGGATAATGGTGCAAAAAAACTGTAGCAACTGAATGAGACATTACATCATGAGACAACTAATGACTCAATATTAAATCCATAAAATGTGAAAGCTTAGGTGAACATGGTTAATGTTAAATTAATATAAAATGAGTAAAGTGTAGGAAGGTTGACTGCAAAACCAAATTAGCCCTTGAAACCTTTTTAAATTATATTGGTCCATTTTGAAGTTATATTGATCCATGAAGAAGGTGAGTCAAGTTGGACCAAAATAGATGGTGTAAAGAAGGAAGAAATGAACTAGACTTAGTTTGGTTGTTTGGTTATGAAAATGGAGAACAACCTATAATTGAATAATAGGAATTGTAAACCTTCCTACAAAACAAATAAAATTACAAGTATGTGTAATATTTTGAGACAGGAGAAAAAATAGGCTGATATCCTTGGAGGAGGAAGATGCATAGAGAATGGTGGTAATGGTAGATGGATAGTAAGAGCCACTAGATCATGAACCTCAAAGTAATGGATGTGATTACAAAGTCATGAGTTTACTAGCAATAGTTGACCTTGCATAATAAAGAATGCATTGAGAAACACAACAATTATAGGAGCAACATAAACAATTGCAAATAAAAATGCAAAACTAAGAGAACAACATGCACAAAAATTTAAAATATTGCAAGATAGCATTCAAGGAATAATAAGGGAGAGAATAATTACAATAAATTAGATACTCTTGAGAGATATATTTAAGATATCATCATTACCTCAATGAGAAATATCTAGTACTACATCTTTAACAAGTTCTAGTAGTAATGGGAAAGATTTGAGTTTTGAGATCAAACTTAGAACATTAGATAAGAGCAAAGAGGAGATTGCAAGCTCCCCAATTGAAATATAAAGTCCAATGAGTAACTCAAAACTAGAATTAATCCAAGGAAGCAAGGTAAATGAATGGAAAATTTCATAGTACACCACCAAACTTGAATGTTTTCTTGGGAATTTAAAGTGGTTACTAGACAACCCAAGGTGTGTGCATGTAAGAAGGCCTCAAAATGATATTTATCACTTTAGGTTATGGTGTAAAGTTAATTATTATGACAATTGTATATATTAATTTAATGGTGAATTTTTCTTTGCAAATAAATAAAGTGATGTATGATCACTATTATTGAATTAGAGACATCTTATTGTACTTGTAGTGATTTCTTACTACACTAAAGTTTTGGTATTAGACAAAATATGAGATAAAATCAAGATAGTGGAGGGTATAAAAGTCCCAACCATAGGCAATCATTAGTTTGTAGAAATATTGAGTGGAAAGGAAAGGCAAAATTTTGAGCTTCTACACACAATTTCTCTTAAAGAGGTGAAGGGTAAAAGAGAGGGCTGAATGGCACAAAGAAAGAAAAATTCCTGACAATCAAAGTTTTTGATAAGTTACAAAGAAATAAAAGTGGAAAAACTTTGACATGTAAACTATATACGAAGGAGCTCTCAAAAGGCAAACACTAAAATTTCGAAGGAAAGAACAAAAGAAGAATATCTCACAAAATGCATCTGATGAGAGATGCAACTTAATCACAAAATTACTAATACAAGCAAATAGGTAAAAGTCCCAACAAGCAACTAGTATCTTTCATTAAGGAATCTGGAGAGACTAGCAAAAATTTAGAACTTACACGAAGAACCACTAATTTAGAGGAAAAAATTAGATTAAGTGCAAATAAAAAGTAATGATGTACAAAATCCCATAAAAGTAGGTGATTTATATGGATATTCCATTTCCAAGAAAATAATGATCACCTACAATATTCATCTTAGTTTAGCATTCTAAGAAATCATTAAAGATAAACATGATGGCTATAGTCTTGCATCTAACAACAGTAATGGCAGAAGGTGCCATGACTCATATTTGTAGGAGTAGTTAGAATTGTAGAACATCCTACAAGTTTTTGAGGGAAAATTCCCTCAATTGTATTTATAAATAGTATTTAGTTTAGTATTGTTAAGGATCAATGAGTTGTATAACTTTTCCTTCATTTTACCTTGTATAGTTGTACTTGTATTCTTTGATGGTCTTGAAAGCATTCCCTTGAGCCCCCACATTTAGCATAATATTGTAATTTGTTTATATTCACATATGCATATTGAAGTTCTGTGACTATTTGGTTCTAAGTGTTTGGTTTTCCTTCTCCTATTTTCTTTGTGCATATGTTTATTTGTATTTATCTATATCGAGGAGAGGAAGTAGTCACTATTTAGGTTTATTAAATCTAGGGCTATTGTGTGGGGTGATATTATCTTGATCTTGGCACATCACTTCATTTAGCTTAGATTTTATTTTATTCTTGTTTTATTTTTGCAGTCTCTCACCCTTTTCCTCCCAAGCTGTTATATTAGGCTAGAGTAGGATTTGTGTTCCCAAATTTAAATATTATAAAGGATCCTACCTTTGTAAAAATATCAAAGGCCCTTGATAGAGCTAAACCCCATGCTCTCAAGATTGGTCCTATTGTGTCACTCCACACGAGGTATGATTAGTCTCAACCATCCCATCCAAACCCCGTTCAATGACAGACAATTTGAGAGGATAATAGTACTATTTTTAATTTTTGAAATTTCTTCTAAAAACTAATTATTTTGATAATGGTAAAAATTAGGTTGTAGTACGTAAATTTTAAAATTTTGACATGAAATTTTAACTTGATCCATTAATTGTTAAATGAAGTATGATTTTTTTCTTGACTTCTCAGTATTTCTTTAATTATTTTTAAATAAATATGTACATGCACATACATGCATGCATGAACACATGCACACAAATGCATGGACACACATGAATGAAAATAAAATAATAAAATCATAGCTTTATTTTGACAAAGGGTTATCTAAGTATTTTGAGAGAGAATTTCATATTGAATGAAGAGGTTATACTATGTATTATTAACTTAGACAAGAGGTTCTACACTTAGCATTTAAATCATTTTTATTTGTTCTAATTTTCTTTTTTTATTCATGAAGAGAGAGAGACAATTTAGGAATGAGTTACATTTGATCTATGTAAATACTCTCAGTGAATCTGAAATAGAGTTGAGATTAGAGTCTAGAAAAGAAAAGAAAAAATAGTTTTACTTTTCATATTCTTAAAATCAATTTGTTAAATAATTCACCCAGTCTATAGATTGAGCTAAGTCTTACTCTAAAGGAAATTAAATCTAGGCCAATACATACCTTTCAACTACCATTAAAAGTAATATTTATAAATAGTATTATGGGTGATTTTTGCCTTTGTCTCACCCACACAACCTTTTTTATGACAAGGTGATTAAAAGCTAAGAATAATTTTTGGGCAAATATGAGAGTTGTTGAAGCCCTTCAAAAGCTAGGAAAATATTGTATGCCAAAAATGGAGGTCAGTCTAGCACAAAGGATATTACCTCAGGTGAACTGTCCTCATGCTAGAATCAAATAGATACATCAATCATTGTCAAAAGTTGTGCCTTTGAAGAAAATAAAACCAAGCAAAGATGAAAATTTGTAAATGTTGAAAAAAATAGAGTGCCAAAACTTATGTATTCAAACATAATCCAAATAGGTACCAAACTTTCATCATGATACCAAAAAGCAAAATCAAGCAAAACTAGCTAAGTCCTAAACCTACCAAAACTCTCACACCCAGTCAGAGTCCACCAGGGTACTTAAGGTCCATCGCATGACCAAAGGATTAATAACAGCTAAAATAGCTAAGTATATAATTTACCAAAATATTTACTCCCAATCGAAGTATACCAGGGTATCGAAGGTTTGTTGCATGATCGAAGGATTGATAATAGGTAATATGAGAAAGTATGGGATGCACCAAAATATTTGCACTCAGTCGAATATTGTTAAGGTACCAAATCTTCATCAAACTACCATAAGATATCAGCAATAAAAAATGGCTAAGTATGGGATGCACCAATATATTTACATCCAATCATAGTTCTCTAGGGTACCGAAGGTCCATTGCATGATCAAAGGATTGATGATAGCTAAAAAGACTAAGTATGGGATGTGCTAGAGTATTTACAGCTAGTCGAAGCCCGTAAAGGTACCAAATCTCTATCACACTACCAAAATACATCAACAAGAAAAATGATGAAGTACAGGATGCATAAAAATATTTGCACCTAACCAGAGTCTGCAAAGGTCCTAAATCTCTATCACATTGTTGAAATATATCAACGAGTAAAATTTTTTAAGTATGAGATGTGATGAAATATTTACACCCAATCGAAGCCCCTCAAGGTGCCAAATTTTTATCACATTGCCAGAATAAATCAATAAGCAAAAATGACTAAATGATGGAATTGTTGAAACTTATGTACCTGATTGGAGTTTTCTAGGGTACCAAAAGTTTTTTGCATGACCAGAGGATTAATGATAGCTAAAATATCTAAGTATAGGATATATCGAAATATTTGAACCCGACCATAACTTTTCAAGGTACCAAATATCCATCACATTGCTTGAGGAGAGAAATCTACAAGGATCCCATTAGCAATCTTACTAAGAACCCAACAACCATGAATGAGCAAAAGTAAGATCACTTGTCAAAAGATATTAATATCATAGTCTCCATCAATTTCGTCATGCAAGTGACAGGGTAGCTCAACTAAAAAGTTTAGAAAGGATCAACAAATCAAATGCAAAAAATAGGGATGACATGAATCAATTTGATGCAGATCCTAGAAAAATCAACAAGCCATGATTAAACAATTAAAACAACCACACCTCCAAGTAGTCTAGCAAGTTGGTGAATCTTCTAACATAATAGCAATATATTTCTAAGGCAATGATGCCTTGCTAACTGAATACATTGTAAAAGACTATATATACTAGAATGTAGAATGTAAAAAAGGTTGGTTCTTAGGCTTTTGCAATTTGCATGTAAGATGAAGTTTCACATACTAATATAAAGGGATTGTTATCTAGCCTCTAGTTCAATTCAATTGTAGAATGTGTATGTATGAATGATTACCTATTTCTAATTTTAGCCTATTGAATGCTCATAGTGTTTATTCTACTTTTTAGATTTATGCTCATGATACATTCACTTGTTCTAGAATTTATAATCTGTTAAGCTACAGTATAATGAAATTAAACATTCTATGATTGATAGTAAAACTAGCTAGTCTATTAGGTGGTTCACTTGTATTACTACATAATATTTTACTATGCATGTATCTTGATGTGGCCTAATTTGCACCACCATAAGTTCTAGATTTAGCTCTTTTAACTTATTTTAACACCCTTTTCCCATTGTATTTTAGGATCAATTAGCTTGAACTTCAAAGGAACCAACCTCCTTTGGATATTGACCATGGAAGCCTCACAAGTTTTAGGTCATTCAATATTGGTCAAGGTCTATGGATGAAAAATATTTCCTTAGATATATTTATAGACCAATAATTTTTAGCACACTTGGTGGGACCTGTGGTCCCATGGTTTAGATAATTCAGGGATTGGTGATACCCTATATTATTAGTTTTCATTGTAATCACCTAGCGATTGTATGCAAATGTAAAACCTAGATCCATGGTAGGTTTCCTTTTCCTCAACTCATAAAGTATAAACCCACCATGCGACCAAAAATTTTTTGCACACCTGATGGGACTTGTGGTCCCATAGTTTGGACAATTTTGGGATTGGTGATACCCTATATTATTAGTTTTTATTGTAATCACTTGGTGAATTTTTGTGAATGCAAAACCTAGATCCATGATAGATTATCTTTTAAATCCTAATCAGATCTTACTTTTCCCAAAGGAATCAATATTTGATGAGCAATATTAACCTCATCAGTGGATAAATTATGCTCATCTGGTGACTCCCACCTAGAGGAAGAATCCAAAAATTTTAAAAAATCAGTGTCACAAGAGGATCTATGGCTCAACAACATTATCCCCTATGGAATGATATAGGACCCCTTAATATCCCACATCTACACGATATTCCCAAGGCTGCTCTAAGGACTTTACCAAGCTTCAATGGTATGAAAAAGACTACATTCAAGAATCGCTAAGATGTATCGTCTAAGGCTTCTATTCATAACATGTATATGAGGATGTAATTATCAGGTTGCTTTCCCTTTCTCTTAAAGGGAAGGTATTATTGTGGTATATATCATTGGAAAAAAAAAGCATCTACACATGGGTTGAATTGGCAGAGGCTCTTATTGACACATTTGATGACCCTAGAGACCCTTTTCTATTGCTTACATAATTTTCATTCATCAAACAAGTTCAGCATGAAAGTATCCGTGATTTCAACGTTCAATTTAAAACAATGTGGAGAAGAATTCCCTATGAGTTTCAGCCATATCCTACCCAAGAATATAATTACTACATCCATGCTTTTCATTTTGATTTGAGCATTCTCATTCAACAATCTAAAGAAAAAAGATTCCCTCACATTTTCCAAAAAATAATTAATGCTGAAAATATATTGATTATGGCTAGTAAATTCCCACCTAAAAAAATGGCTGATCCCATAATCCCATCTATCATTCCTTACTTTATATCACTCTCTCAGGTAGCTACACCAAGCCCATGGTATTATTCTAGAGTTATAGCTCAAGGAAGCCCACTGCAGCCTAAACAACTTAAGGCAATGATTCAAAAAATGACTGAAAAGGTTAGGGACATGGAGAAATGATTTATTCAATCTGGTACAAATGCTCTTGAAATTAGAAAATTTATGCAGTCACATTGCTTGAATGACTTATTGCAAAGCATATAAATAGATAAATATATCAGAAAGGGAACATGACATAACAACAATCTTTTGAGAAAAAAGGTAATGGGTACTCTAGATATAGATAGTTTATTTTCACCAGGAGAGGTCCATACCTAGGCAAGATTTTGGGACAACACTCCTCAGTGCCTCCCACTAATGGAGAATGTGAAGACATTAAATAATATGTGTGAGATACTATCACTTCAAGCCAGATCGATGGATATAGTAATGATCATATTTCACCTCCAACAAACCAAATCTTAGCCAAAGAGATTCAATCAAATCAGTTGCTATCTGCTCCAAAATATCTAAACCAAAAAAGGATTGAGGTCTATAAAAAGTTATATTTTCCCACCCATGAATTCTAAACAGAGATAAAAAAAGGGTGGATCAATTTTGTAGACTTTTTGGAGGCTCTATCCTAGAACCAGTAGGATTAAGAACATATTTGTTTGCATTTAAGAAGGTCAACCTGATTGATATTTCCATTGGAAAAAAATTAGAGGCTAGTAATGCACCTACTGTAAAATCCTCCTCCATAGTTCTAGAAAAACAACCATCTCTATTTTATCTTTATATTTTATTGGAAAAACATATATTGTATAATTGTGTAGTAAATCCAAAGGCCTATGTTTCAATCATGCCATGAGAAGTCTATAGAAGTTTGGGATTAAGCCGAGACACATGGGACCAAAATTATTCTATTTTAAGAGAATCCCATTAAAAAATGTGGGAATACTATGCAATATCCTAATTATGGTTTGTGGGCATCCAAATTTGGCCATGATTCAAGACATAATGGTAGTAGATGTACCCTCCTTGTTTGGAGTATGTTTATCCTATGGTTTCTTAAGGTAGATAAAAGGTTGTGTAATCTAGAGACAAGATCTAATATTAATCCTATCTACTTGCAAGATCATTAAAATACCAAATTAGGGCTTGCACCCTTTTTGTAGTAAAATTCTTACAAAACATGGGATGAACCTAATGGAGGAACCCATATGCAACATAGGGATAAACTCAAGAGGTCCATCAAAATCAGGGTCAACTTAGCATAGATTAAAGCATCTTATCTTTGATTGGTTTTCCTTTGACAATTCAATGATTGATTTTAAGGATCAATGGGATACAAAGCATTATGATTTTCATTATTGTTGTATAGTAGCTAAAAATAAAATAATAGGAGATAAAATAGGAGTAGCAAACTAGATGGGATTTTAGGTAAGTAAACCCTTACCTGTATTATCAAAAAAGCTAACAACCAATTGTAGGGGTGCCAGAACCAGATAGGATTCCTTGTTGATCACTCAAGCTCAGAATATGGCACTTTTAGGGCAAGAGGTAAGGTCAAAATGGATCTCAACTAAGATTGGAAATGATTGGTAGTCATGGAAAATTGAACATGAGGAGCGACTTAGATTTGGTATCATATGGTCTAGACATTGTAGATTCATAGGATAATCTACAAGAAATCTCCTAAGTTAGGCATGACAAGCACATCATAATTTTGTGTACATAGTCGATAATTAAATAAATAGATATGGCAAGTGCATATCCGCTTAATGTATTACACCATCTTGTACATAGAGTAGAGATATCAAAAAGGGGGATCATTGTAGTAATTGATTGCAAGTTGATCGAATATAAAGTATAATAAGCAATCATAAAAAAATGTGGAAAATATGGATGCAAATTAAATTTGGCATGCCATCAATTATCTTCATCAAGAACTTTCTACCCTCTTCTCTTTTTTATTCCTTTCTTGCTTTTATTGTTTTGACTCCATAGCCCAATGGATAAGGGTAAAATAGTACAATACTCATAGAAGATCCACTTGAAAACCTACCTTGATATGAGCCAAGGACTATTGCAACTAGTAAGCATAATAATACATCATACCATAAAAGGATATGGTGTCAGTTGAATACAACATCATCAAAAAGGAAGGATCTTAGTTAACATGAAATATAAATATGATTAAATAGTTCATAGAAGGTTGAAATGCTCAAGAAAATCACTCTATCAAAGGATGCTAGCTGGTGGAATAATCATTCAAAACTGAGATCTATTTAAGCCTTCATATGCTACCTAAATTGAAAGAAGGTATTCTTCAAATGAAAATGAGTGTAGGGATTTAAAATAACATCTACAACATGAATTGTCACCAGAAAAGAAGGTTCTTGATGGATTGTGTAAAAAAGAAAAGGTGTAAGAACATTAAATGCTTGTGGCAGTTTGTCTATTCTTGAAGCAGTTGGTGGCTATAGTGGAGTATGCTTATGGAAGTGCAGGTTTTTGGGGTGTCCCATGAACCAGGTGATTATGCTTATCATTTTATGGGTGTATCCCATGGATCAGGTAGTTCTTTTAACCTTTTTATGGGATATTTCTAGGACTATCTTCCATTTTGTTTCTTTTGATTTTTTAATTGCATTTCTAATAGTCCTTACCTAGTAAATGTGCCACAAACTCCTTTGGTTGGTGGTAATTTTCTTGCTTTTTCTGCTTCCTCCTCTCCTGCTTTTCCTCCTCCATGTAAGATTTGTTGTCTTTTTTAGTTTTTTCATCCCCATGCTTTTTGCCTCTTTTTGTCATTTTCACCACTTGCCACCTTTTTACATGTGAATCTTATCACACTACCACCCACACCCTCCTTTACCTTATGGTAATTACCGGTTGTATTTCCTCCAACTTATCTTCTAGCTCCTTCTTCCCTTCCCCTTCCCTTAGAAAGTGCTAAAATAAAAAATGGCCATATGGGTTCCTTATTTCCACTAGTGAAAATCCCTTGTGAGTCGCCAAGAATATGGGTGATTTTTGTCTTTGCCTCACCCACACAACCCTTTTTGTGACAAGGTGATCAAAAGCTAAGAACAACAAACTCTGGGTAAATATGAGAGTTGTCAAAGCCCTTAAAAAGCTTGGAAAAGTTTGCATGCTTAGAATAAAGGTTGGCCCAACACAAAGGATATTTTCTTATATGAACTGTCTTCATGATAGAATAAAATGGATACATCAATCATCATCAAAATTTAAGCCTTTGAAGAAAATAAGACCAAGAACATATGGCAGTTTATAAATGTTGAAAAAATGGAATGCCAAAACATATGCTTTAAGGTGCCAAAAGTTCGTCATGATGTCAAAAAGCAAAATCAAGAAAAACCAGCTAAGTCTTAAACCTACCAAAACTCTCACACTCGATCAAAGTCTGCCAGGGTACCGAAGGTCTGTATCATGATAGAAGGATAGATGATAGCTAAACTTTCTAAGTATGGATTGCATCAGAATATTTGCACCCAATCAGAGTCTGCCAAGGTACTAAAGATCTATTGCATGACCAAAGGATTGATGATAGTTAAAATTACTAAGTATGGGATGCATCAAAATATTTGCACCTGATCGAAGTCCATCAAAGTACCAAATCTCCATCACACTATCAAAATACATCAACAAGCAAAAATGGCTAAGTACAAGATGCATCAGAATATTTGCACCCGATCAGAGTCTGCAAAGGTCCTAAACCTCCATCACATTACCAAAATATATCAGTAAGAAAAAATGGCTAAGTATGGGATGCATCAAAATATTTGCATCCGATCAGAGTCTACCAAGGTACCGAAGGTTCATCACATGATCAAAGGATTGATGATATCTAAAATGACTAAGTATGGGATGCATTAAAATATTTACACTTGATCGAAGCCCATCAAGGTACCAAATCTTCATTACACTATTAAAATACATTATCAAGTGAAAATGGCTAAGTACAAGATTTGTCAAAATATTTACACCCAATCAGAGTCCGCAAAGGTCCCAAATATCTATCACACTGTTGAAAGATACCAAAAAGCAAATTTGGCTAAGTATGGGATGTGACAAAAGATTTGCACCTGATAAAATCCCGTTAAGGTACTAAGTCTCTATCACACTACCAAAAGACATCAGCAAGTAAAAATGGCTAAATTATGGAATCGACAAAAATTTTGTACCCATCCTAAGTTTTCTAGGGTACTAAAAGTTCGTTGCATGACTAGAGGATTAATGATAGCTAAAATGGATAAGTATGGGATGTACCAAAATATTTACACCTGGCAAAACCCCTCAAGGTACAAAATATCTATAACACTACCTAAGGAGAGAAATATACAAGGATCACATCAGTAGCCTTATTAAGAACCCGACAACCATGAATGAGAAAAAGTAAGATCACTTGTCAGAAGATCTTAACAACATAGTCTCCATCAAGGCCATCGTGCAAGTGTAATGGTGGCTCAATTGAAAATGTCAGTAAGGATTAATGAATCGAATGTAAGCAGTAGGGATGACATGACTCAGGATGATGCAGATCCCATCTAGATCAACAAGCCATGATTGAATGATCAGAAAAACCATACCTCGAAGTAGTCTAGTATGCTGGAAAATATTCTGATATAAAAACAATACATTTCTAAGGCAATGATGTCTTGTTAACTGAATGCATTGTAAAAGACTATATATACTATAGTCTAGAATGTAAAATGGTTGGCTCTTAGGATTTTACAATTTGCATGTACAACAAAGTTTTGAATACTAATACAAAGGGATTGTATGTATGAATTTTTACCTCTGGTTCAATTCAATTTTAGAATGTGTATGTATGAATGATTACCTATTTCTAATTTTAGCCTATTGAATGCTCATAGTGTTTATTCTACTTTTTAGATTTATGCTCATGATGCATTCACTTATTCTAGAATTTGTAATTTGTTAAGCTACAATATAATGAAATAAAATGTTCTGTGATTGGTAGTAAAACTAGTTGGTCTGTTAGGTGTTTCACTTGTATTACTGCATAATATTTTACTATGCATGTGTCATTATGTGGCCTAATATGCACCACCATAATTTCTATCTTAAGCTCTTTTAACTTCTTTCAGCACCCTTTTTCCATTGTATTTTAGGATCAGTTAGCTTGAACTTCAAAGGAACCAACCTCCTCCAGAGATTGACCATGGAAACCTCATAATTTTTAGGTCATTCAATTTTGGTCAAGGTATGTGGGTGCACAACCATTCCTTAGACAGATTTATAGACCAAGAATGAGAAATTTTAAGCTATTGTCAAAATATTTTTTCTAGATGCACTAAAATCATCCATGGAATACAATCATACGAGAATGCTAGAATGATATGATATCTAGGTAGAGGTATAGCTTTATGCATGTTTTATTAATTCAATTAGAATCAAACTTTTTTTTTATTTGTAATTAGAATAGAACTTGCATATCAAGATTCCTTATTACTCAGTTTAAGTTAATTGGGAAACATAGGTTGTCTTGGATAATGCATCACTATTTTGTTTTATATGCTTAAATGCATTAATTCCTCTTATAATTTTTAAAATACATGTGCTCTCATATGAGGCATGAAATCCCTTTAAGATATCATAGAAATGTGAAAAGGCACATAATGCGTGTTAAATTTTAATTTAAATAAGACATCGGCTATGATTTTGACAATCCATTCAAGGCATGTTACAACACCTTTATTTAAATATTGAGCTATGTTTGGAATAAATTTAAAATAGGGTTCTATTAATATTTATTATTTAATGCAAATGCAATTTGAAAGTGGCCTTGTGACCTCACCTCGATCTTTGCATTAGGGATATCTTAGTCAAGCAACTCCTAAGAGGAGGCATGGTAGATATTATTAGAAACACTAAATGACATTGAAAGATACATTGATATATGTGTCTAAGATTGGGAACTCAAAACAAGTATTTTTATATATTTTAGCAAATGCATTTCTAATGGAATATTTTGAATAGATAATATACCTAATATCATACTATGAAGTGATGTTTGTTAGATGAATATTGTAATATAATTATCATAGGAACATAAATTTATAAAAAATAAAATAGATATTTTGATATAGTTAATGGCAATTAATTAAGTAAAGTATATTAGTTATACTAGTTATTGAATTAAAGGATCTTTATATATATATATATATATATATATATATATATATATATATATATATATATATATAGAGAGAGAGAGAGAGAGAGAGTGCTCCAAGTTGATAATTCAATTAATATTAAAATCATGAAAGTAGGGTAAGGGAATAAAACATTAAATGGATTCATCATAAATGTTAATTATGATCTTCAAATTACATATAAAATATAGTGCAATTTCTAACTCAATTAAATATCACTTATGTTGAGAAATAGATATTGTTTGTTTGGCATAGCATAATTAAAAGAATACCTTCATGCAAGATGATTGCATTGCAACTGATCAATTAGGGGATAAATACACTAATACTATTATTGAGGACCAAAAGCGGTGCTTACACTCTAGGCACCATGATCCCCATGAATGAGTTGTTTCTTTGAGAAGGTGTGTTTGGTGCCTAGTGCCACATGTGGAGATCTAGTTTGGAAAGTTTGGAGAGCATGGGACATGGATCTTTTGGATGCGATATTTGATGATTTTTTACGAAGGCAAGACCCTTACTTGGATGTGATATTTGATGATTTTCCTCCTAATATTACCTACTCTACCAGGTATTTTGCTAGGGAAAAGGGAGAGAGAGAATGTAGTAAAATAAATTGAAATCAAATGACAGAAAGTGGTGAAGACTAATATAGCCTAGCTAGCCTAAGTTGCGCATGGTGATGCACCAAATATCTAAGATAATTTGCACTAGGGAGGGTTGAGTGAACACATGCATCATAGCCAACAATGCACAAGGAACACAGTCCCCTTGAACACACGTAATATAGAACACCCATACAAGAAACAAGACATAAATACTAAAGTAGCTACAACTTCTTGTTTATGTGAACTATGGATTATATACATGCCAAGAAAAGAGGCTCAAAAATTAATTGGTCAAACAATACAAGGCTCAGGCCAGACGTCAATATAGAAGAGAATGAAGTAAAATCATACATGAGGCTAGATATCATGCATGGGTATGGTTGGATTTTGATGCCTTATAATGAAGAGGGTATAAATATTTATAGACAATGCTTAGGAGCCTTTTCCCCCCTAAAATTTAAAATGAATTCCTTTAAATTTTTTGCCTTTGGTACTTCTTCATTCATGGGGTATAATCCCAAGACCTCTATATCTGGAATCTCTTGAGGTAGGATCTTGCCCATGGTTGGAGATCTATGGTGATTAGATGCCAAGATATTTTCACCATTAATGCTTATTCAATTCCATGGTCACTCCTCTAGAGTTCTCATGATTATGTTTTGAATGTTGTACTTCATTGTAGAGGGGGTATTGTACGTTCTAAAAGACTAAATACTTAGCATAGGTGGTGGAATATTGATCAAAATTTTGGAAACCATTATCTCTACCCTTTGCCCAGAATCTTGGTTGGTCCAATTATTGTAACTTGTTGCTAATATTTCATCTCCTCTCTTTAGTGTACGGGTTATCACTACTAGCCTATGATCACTGAATGTTTATATTATTCAAGTGTGCCCAAGTCATTTTTTCTTTTGGTTTTGCATGTTGCTGCTTTTGGGCTATCACCAAAACTTTGGTTCTATCCCTTAATTGTCAATTCTAACTAGAAAAACCTAGCCACTAGTCCTATGTACTCATCTCTATTTTTTTCGAATTTTGATTACCAAGTCCTTCTTCTAAAAAATTGGCCAAGATGCACACTCCTCCCAAGTGTCGTGATAATTCACTACAACTATTGTTAACATATCAAGACATAGAGATGGAGATGGGAAACATCTCATATATTGTAAGAAAGATGTTTTGACTAAGCGGTTAATTAGAAATAGTACTTAAACTCTAATTATGGATAGTATCATATTCTTGAGTCCAATTTATCATGAGTAATCAAAAATTAAACTTATGTTAATGATAATCCAAGTTAACATGACTAGACAAAATTCCACTATAAAAAATCTAATTAGGTTATTTTATAAGGATGATAACCTATAACACAATATTTTATTTTAAAAAATTTGATAGCATTTTATTGAACATTAGGTGTTTTAATAAAATGGTCTATGGGATGTGCATCACATTTCCACTGTGAAAAAATTATTGCAAGGGACTATATTTTCATCTTTGAAAACTAATTGACTACTCCATATATACAATTATTACCATAATTGATAATAGGCATAATATAAAAATATTTCATTAATACAAACTCTTAATGCTTTATGGGTATAGTAATGATATATGCAATCCCTACTTTTATTATCTAGCTTGACTATTTCATACAATATTTTCACTACTGATATGCTTGGCCTATAGCATAAATACCCCCATAACATGTAGGTATATTTTGATGGATTCATTGAAAATTCCTCTATGATATGTGATTGGGTTCCTATGCCACATGAATACTACTCCAAGCATGTACAGTGATGTACTTATTATTATTTCAAGATAAACACAAAGTGATTAGAGTAAGAAGAGGGGTGGAGTATAATTGACTTTTCAAGTTCTTGTATATTTTTTGCTTTTTCTTTCCTCCCTACTTGAGTTAGAATTTGGCTCCTCTTTTTATCATCATGTTTAGTGGCCACTAATCCTAATAAAATCCAATAAAATGGTATGGTAATAATTAGCAAGGTCTAGAAAATAATAAAGCTTTATAAGAATTTTTAGAGTAGGCTAATTTTTAGTGACTCAAATATTCTTTGGGAGTATTTAGGATACATAATTCATAAGGTATTTTAGCATGATATTTCAAGTTGACATTTGTTTCTTATCATTGAGAATGAGAAAATCATGTAGAGTTGTGTTTGAGTAAGGTTTGTGTCTAATATTTTATAAGTATACTTTTTAAATCTACTCAGATGTAGATATTTTGTTAACTTTCAAAATAGATTATATTAATAGATTTTAAAAATAAAAACTAAGATCCTACATTTATATAAAATATCTAACTATAGCTTTAATGGGCTATTTCTAGTAATTTCAATCTTCTTGGTGAGTACTTGGGATACACCATTCATGAGGGATTTAAGCTCTATGTCTCAAGATGACATAATTTATTTCCCATTTTTAAGAATAAAAAATCATGTAAAGTTGTGTTTGACTAAGATTGATGTTTGATCTTTTATAAATATACTTTTTGAATCTATGAAGATGTAGATATTGATTTTTTTAATTAATTTATTTAAACTGGTTATGGGATTGAAACGGGCCCCACCCATATGACTTCATCACCAAATAGTGGTATTACAACAAAGATTGGATATTATCCTTGTATCACTTGGAAAAATTTAAACCTGGGTCTCCTCCTTTTAATGTTGAGGAATTTAATCGATTGAACTAATGTCATTTGATGATTTTTTCAATCATTTTACATAGGTTTTTATGATGGGTCCTAGTCCCCTCATACAGAGTGGGGTTTAAAACCTTGGACCTCTCAAAGAGAGGCCAAAGCCCTTACCACTATAGTAAGCTTGCAACTAGCCTGTAGATATTGACCTGTTAACTCTCAATCTTCATTGTATTAATGTTTTTTTTTTTTAATATCCTATATTTTAGGAATGCTCTAACTAGGGTTTTATCCACACAATGTAGTTAAAAAGAAAGAATAAAGGAAATTTAAAGAAAACAATAATAATAAAAATAATAATAAAATACTATTAGTAGTAGAAATCTAAGATCAAGATTTATATAAAATTTCCCACTAGCACTTTAGCCAAACTAAATAATAATAATATGTATTATTATTATTACTATGTAATAAAGATTATTATTTTTGTTGCAATATTATTATTATAAAAACAAAAACAATCCAAGATGATGATGATGATAATTATTATTATTTTTATTATCATCATCATTAAGATCAACGTGGATTTCTTCTTAATCTACAATATAGCCAAGATGCCAATTTTTGTCATGCAAAGAATCAGTTCTATAAGTTGGAAAATAATTTATATCTACAAAGAAATTAGATCACCTGATAGACATGTTGTGGATGTTATTCCTTGGTATTACTTAAGAAAATAATATCATCCTAATAGAGATCTGCAAAAAGAACTGAGAGGTGTAAGATGCCATCTAAATATTGTATGATGGTGGTAGGTTCATTAGTTAATACAAAACACATGATTGGCCATGTGCACATGTCTTCATTATATTTCAAAATTATTTTCTATATATATATAAACTTAATAAATATTTGGTGAGATTCCATACTCAGATATACATTTGTGAAGTATCTTGCACCATGTAGCTAATCCTACAAGTCATATATGTGGGATAGAGAATAACAATTATGATGGTGATATTATTCAATGTCCTTGTTACATCATTCTTTAGATATAGTAGAATGGAAATCTCACATGGTTAAGAACTTAGTATAATATAAGCCTTCTAAATCAACTCCTAAATATACCTCTTAAATTATTCATTATCCAATATTAACATATGATACATAAGGATCTTAGTTAAAAGGAAACACTAAACCAATTTAATTGGGTGTTTCAATGAAAATGTAGTCATATTCCAATGGATGGATTTACCTAATAAAATTCAATCACAAATTAATCAAAGTCTTCTTGTTACATTGCATACCTTTCCACGACAATGGTAATAATAGTCTTCTAGAATTACAACCTAATCATTAAGATAATAAATTGCTATATTTTTCAACTAGGTTTTTGCACTACTTAGAATTTATCAAAGGCATACACATAGGAGGTGTTAAATTTGGTATATAATATTATTTATTCCCAATTATTACAAAATACTATGAGGTCTCACCTCGTAGACACTAGGTCTCTTTCAAATCCAAGTCAATCCAAGCAACACATCATTGACATCTTGAGGCATAACATACAATAAGATATCATTTTAAGAGGTCAATATCATAAAGAATTAGATATTATTAAGTAACACATACATACCATATGCAAAGCATCCAACAAAATTTAGATGTAGATAAGACATGATAAAGTTTTACCTTCTTCACACTATCAACACAAATTAACTTTTTCTAGTTCAATGATTTTAAGTTTAATGGAACTATAGGTTGAAGTTATGAATGTCTTTGAAATGATGCCTTGTGAGGTTTTGAATTTTAGTAGTAAGAATTTACATGAAATAAATTGTCAAATCTTTGGATAAGTGCATCTACGAGCATAACCTAGTTGGTAATAAAGGTGGTGGGTAAATGTAACAACCCTGAAGAAAAATAATGAGAGAGAGTTTTTTTATATACTTATTAGAGATATACATCTTCCTACCTTACATAATTCATTCTATGAAGGTTTCTATTGATGTAATACCTTGTTATTAAGTTGTATGTTTCATCTCTATGATGAGTAAATGTAACAACCCTGAAGAAAAATATTGAGAGAGAGTTTTTTAAATACTTATTAGGGATCTACATCTTCCTACCTTACATAAGTTATTCTATTAAGGTTTCTATTGATGTAATACCTTATAATTAAGTTGTATGTTTCATCTCTGCGATGAGCCAACTTATCCCTTTTTGTTTGTTAAAAGGGTGCGTCCATCCCTACACCATACATAATTCCATCTATGTAGGTGTATTAAGCGTAGTGGCATAAAATTTCTATGCTTCCTTTACCATACATAAGTCCATATATGTAGGTAAAGTTTTTATTTTCCATCTCATGTATATGATGAACCAACCAAAATATCTATCATTTTATGTGATAGTTCATTCATTAACACTACAACCTAATTTTTGCCTTCCCGTAACTACCAAATTTTAGGCCATTAAGGAGAATTTGTGAAACAATTTTATCCAAAGTTTCCTTCTAAAAGGGACCCCATAATCCCTTATATTAAATCTCTCTCTAAGATTCTAACGAACAAAGTCCTTCTTGCTAACTAGGAAAATATTCCAAGCATTACTAGCATGTACAAACACTTCACATCTTAGTAGGATACTTCTAATCCATAAGTATAAAAATTTGATAGATGTCATTTTCCAATAATATAATATTCATTATACCATTCATAAAGATCACCCAGTCTCTCTTTATGAAGCACTAGAATCACATAAATTCTAAATGTAATGTAAATGATAACAACATCATTAAGGACTTCATTAATCATAATCATACAAGATTAATACAAAAGCAACTAAATTTCTCCTCCAAAAGATACATTTAGACTTTCCTTGTATCCAACATAAATTTGGAACATCGTACCATATTCTATTACATATAATGAAGGAGACTTAAATTAACATAAGATCCAAAGTATACATCAATTTCTTTCCTTTCAAGGATACAATTTCAATACAGTATATAATAAACTCTCATTACAAGTTAACTAATTACATATTTTTCATAGAGGTGTACAACATGAGAAATTACTCTTAAAAGAATGATTTATTCCTCTCTCCAAATTTGTCCTCCTTAATATTTGTGCAAGATTTGATATGTGTAAGGGATTAGGATAGCTCTTTTCGCCCACATGTATGCATCTATGTATGACTCATTTAAAAATATAACAAATGCAATCTAAAACATAAATAAGCCCATACTTATTTCAATGTATTTTTTCCACTAGTTTGAAATGTAAGGAAAACCTCTTTCCAAAATAGTCTATCATTTTGCATTCAAATATCATCATTTGAAAGTATAAACTTACCAATCTAAATCATTCATAGAAAAACATAAGCTTAATTCCATTTCTATAAATCAAAGCATCTAGTCCCATATGAGAAGTCCCATTACTTCTCAATATTATAAGGTCATTTATATTCTAAACAATTCCAATTAATTCTGCAATGATTTCATTAATAATTTTCCAAAATAATCAATTATATCTCCACAATATAATAATTATTAAATTATTCTATTACTTTTCCACCATATAATAATTTTTAATTTACTAGAGCTTCCAAAGAATAAACTTTGATAGGTTATGCTTATTGGTTGCCAACATAAAACATGCCTAATGACACCCTGAAGGGATACCAGAAGATAATACCTTCAACTATATTTGGCTCATATAATATTAATTAATTTTTTCCAATTAATTCAATCCAAAATTATATATTTCCCCAATTGATTAATTCAATCCAAAAATATATAATTCCACTAATACTATCCACTATGTTCCTTTATAAAACAAGTTCTCTTGTATAAAGAAAACTAAGCTTTAAACTTTAAGCTCTATTTCATTATTAAAATTTAACAAACTTGCCTATCAAATAATCAAAAATACCTAATTCATTTCTTATCCTCAAAAGGCCTTCTTCCAATTAATCAAAATACGTATAATCCATTCTTCAATTAATCAAAAATGTTATGACTATAATCCAAAAAGGCTTATTTAAGCATAATCCAAAATGGTTGGTATAAACACAATAAAAAAACCAAATAAGTCAATGGACCACATCTGAATAGGATAAATAGTCAACAAAAAAACTATATGGTTTTAGACCAGTCAACAAACAATGAACAATATTCTTAGGAGGTCCTACCGATCGGTAGCCCCCATCAATACCACTAAGTGGCCCTAC
The DNA here is from genome assembly GCA_028583015.1 of Wollemia nobilis. Lineage (NCBI taxonomy): Eukaryota > Viridiplantae > Streptophyta > Pinopsida > Araucariales > Araucariaceae > Wollemia > Wollemia nobilis. Next base: position 6,650,992 of record JAQPPZ010001870.1, read on the forward strand.
GTGGAAGCCACCCAACACCTCCAATTGGTGTCAAAGGATGGTCCTGATTGGGTGGTGTATTTGACAATTGAGTGTGGTCGATTATTAACGAGATATTTTCCCTTTAATAGGGTGCTAATAACCCTCCCACACTAACCATGTGGGATTAATACAAGGTTTTAAAATTGAAATCATCTGCCTTCACATAGACTTCATTTGTCACCAGTATTCTAGTGATGCCAAGTGTTGAGTGATGGTTATACTTAAGAGAAGCTCAGGTTTAGGGGTTAAATAATTTATATCAAATGTATTTAAATTACATCCAACACTTCACAATAGAGCACAGTCGAGTGTAGGGCTACATCGACGTAACAGGATGTCCTTTGAACGAGAGAGCATGCCACTACCTAGTATTGATGGCTACGAATAGAAGAAGAATTAAGGTTTCTTCTTTAATCAAGTCTTATACTTACAAATGATGCACTCGATAGGAAACAAGAAATATGTAAAGGATTTAATGGTCTTATTCCTTAAACTTAAGAACTCAACATTCTTATAGGTAGGAAAAGAACACAATTTAAACATGAATATATCTACTTGCACCAAAGAAAAATCCATAGACATTATAATTATAAAATTTAAGGAGCTCATCAAGATCCAACCTAGTTTTTCTCCAAGTCCAGTCTCTTCCTTCATCTCTTCCTTTTGTCTACACAAAGCCTCCCCAAAAGCTTTAACAAAAATCCACCTAAAAAACCTCCAAAATTCTTCCCCCAAAGTCTTCTCATCGAGTCTTTTTTATTAAAAAATCTCATGCACTCATATCTAAAACTAAATGCCTAATTTCAAAAAATAAATGCCCATCTATGCAAGACGACAAAGGAAAGATATTTATTTATATATAATATGATTTTTTTCTCTAAAATATCTCATATTAATATATTCATTTTTCTTGTTTTACTAGAAAAGACAATAGGGGTATTAATAAAACAAAATGCATTAGTAATTCATGACATTAATCACTTTAATTAAAACTAACACAAGCATAGAATAATATTAATCATCTCCATAATTAATTAATTCAACCAATACCTATACTAATATTGATGATTAGTAAACTACTAGGTGGATCAAGAATTAATAGAACCTCTATATCTATTACTTCTTTTCGAAGGGGATCCTTTTACTAGATCCATTTTATACATACACACACATATATGCAAATGCAGCTATATGAGGGTATCATTTACTGTAGATTTGTCAATGAACAAGTCATCAACATTATTTCTCTTTTCTTTGGTACCTTGATCTTAGTGGTCGACTTCCTCATCACCTTCGAGGGCACTTGGTCTTGCAAATATGCAAGACATCAACAGTACCATGTTCACAAAACATAACCAATGCTACAAATACATTTTATGTAACCATAATGCAAATAATATTGGCATTGAAATAGTAAATTCAATACATTTTGATGGCAAGCCGGGATTCACACAAACACATTCACAGTAATTTCATTTAAATTTCATTAAAAATAGAAAATACGGTTACAGTAGCCACTCCAGTATACCACTTCTCCCCCAATCCCGAACTTCACCATCCCCTTTCCCATACAAATTTCCCCGTTTTTAATGTGGTCTCGGCCTTCCCTGAAATTAATGCTCCCGCCCGAAGACCCCATTCGAATTTCATCTTCCCTCCGTTGAAATTTTAAAATTTTCCTTTCCTTTTGTTTTCTGCCATTAATGGCAACTGTCCGATCCGTCCAGAGTCTGCATTCATGGCTTTCCATACCCTGCACCCACCGTTTTAATCTGACTGTCTTTAAGTACCGTTGTCTCCGCCATTAAGTCTTTCACTCCGTAACTACGGTTTCTCCGGAAACAATATTCCCAGATAATTAAACTTGGTCGACATCTATATCTTTCTCCTCCGATTACGTGGCCCTCATCCTCAAGATCTGTTACAAGCATGCCTCCACGTGTCAAATTTGACTCTATTCCCCAATGGTAGTGTTGCCTTTAAGGCACGTGGCAACCACGTGTCAATTTTCCCCTGTCCGACCGTCCGCGTGTTTAATTCCGTTTGACTTTTCTTGGGCCGCGATATCGCGACATGTAGCGATATCGCGACATGTCGCGATATCGCTACCCAACTGACGTCCGCCCTCAGCTTTGAAACCACGTCGCGATATCGCGACGTCGCGATATCGCGACAAAAGTACGTCCTGCATTGTTTTTGCCTTTGACGTCGCGAAATCGCGACGCGTCGCGATCTCGCGACTCCAACCCCCACTCCATGCAACAGCTTCAACCCTCTTCGTAACTTCCAACCTAACCTACCGCGATATCGCGACGTCGCGATATCGCGACGAAACTTGCTCCGTCCACTTGGCCATCCTAACCTGTCGCGATATCGCGACGTCGCGATATCGCGACGAAACTTGCCCCGTCCATGCAACAGCAAATGAGGTCGCGATTTCGCGACCTCACACCAACTTTTGCCTTAGTCCCCTTATCAACTTCCTTTTCTGTCTTACGTCATCTCCTTCCCCGAAAAAGAACCAAATTGCTTCAAAAATATCTAAAGAAAAATAAAAGATGCAAGATTGCTCATACTTTCACCGGATGCTCCCTGCATCAGACACCCGGGGTAGATTAGAAGTGACCCTCACTTCTGTTTTGTTGGGAGAAGACCCAATCGGTCAACCTCCGCCTCCGATACCCAAGTTGCATCTTCAATAGGCCTGCCTTTCCACTTGATCAAATACTCAATATACTGTTTATTCCTGGTGTTTTTGCCTTCACGAGTATCCAATACTTCTTCGGTTTCATCTGTGCTCGGAGTAGATGCTGGAATTTGCCATAACTCTGGACTTTGCATTTTTGTACCTTCTCCCTCATGGTATTCCACTAAATCTGAGATATTAAAAATTGGTGAAATATCAAGCCAAGTTGGCAATTCCACTTCATACGCATTTCCCTGACTCTCGCTTTCCCAATATTCTGCATGGTCCAAACCTTTTCATTTTCAATTTATTATAAGTCTTGGCAGGAAATCTCTCTTTCCTGAGATGCACCATGACCTCATCTCCTACCTTGAACTCCTTGAACCGCCGCTTCTGGTCCGCCCTTGTCTTATATTGACTGTTCATTTTTGTAATTTGTCTTCTTACTTCCTCATGCAGACTTTTCATATGTTCTGCAAATTCTTCGGCTTCGGCACTACATTTTTCTCTTCTGTCCAACCTTCTTAGCTCAGACACATTCCTCGGGCTGTTTCCATATACTATCTGGAACGGAGATTTATTTGTGCTTTTATTAACCGAACCGTTATATGCAAACTCGCTCGTGGTAAGACCAAATCCCATCCCTTGGGTTGATCCACTATCAAACACCGCAAGAAATTGCCCAGGCTTCTATTGACCACCTCCGTCCGCCCATCCGTCTCGTGGATGGTATGCTGAACCGAATTTCAAGTCTGTCTTCAATTTCTTCCACGGAGTTCTCCGTAAATACCCAACAAACTTTGTATCTCTCGTCTCGAAACTATACTTCTCGGTAGACCGTGAAGTCGTACCACTTCCTTGAAGAACAATCCAACAATGTGAACCGCATCACTTGTCTTTTGGCAGTGGAATAAAATGTGCCATTTTGGAGAACCGGTCCACCACCACAAATATTGAATCATTTCCCTCTCGTGTTCTCGGCAATCCAAGAACAAAATCCATGCTTATGTCCTCCCATGGTCTCTCATGCACAAGTAATGGCTGGTACAGTCCTGTATTTTGTTTTACACCCTTTGCCATCTGGCATATTCTGTAGATTTGCATAAACTTCCGTACATATTGCCGAAGTTGTGGCCGTAGTAATTTTCCTCAATCAAGGCAATGGTCTTATCCCTACCAAAATGCCCACCAATCCTCCGCCGTGCTTTTCTTTGATTAAATTCTCCCGCATGGAACTTCTCGGGAATGCACAACTTACTACCCTTGAACAAGATCCCGTCTTGGATTAAGAAATCCAACCATTTTGTTCTATCCATGGTAAGAGGTATTGAGCAAGCCTTCCAGTGCTTCGCAAAATCTGGATCTGCAGGGTATAGACCCTTCAGTTCTTCAAACCCCACTACTTCCACTGTCAATCTGGTCAGCAGAGTCTGCCTTCTGCTTAAGGCATCTGCAACCCTGTTTGACTTCCCACTTCTGTGCTTTAGTACAAAGGTGTAACTTTGGAGGAACTCCACCCATTTCATGTGCCTTTGGTTCAGTTTTTGTCTCGATCGTTAATGTATTGCAAAGCCTGATGGTCAGTAAAAAGTACAAACTCCTTTGGTAATAAATAATGTCTCCACTTTTTCAAGGCCTGAACTATAGCATAAAATTCTTGATCATAGACATAATACTTTTTTCGGGCATCATTTAACTTTTCACTGAAATAAGCAACTGGCTTGCCTCCTTGACTCAGTACCGCCCCTATTGCACTGCCACCGGCATCACAACCCACCCGAAATACCTTGTTGAAGTCCTGGAAGTGCCAAAACAGTCGCTTCGGTAACTTTTCTTTTTAATGTATCAAAGCTCCTTTCAGCTCCCGATGTCCATTTGAACTCCTTTTTATCTCCCCTCATTGTCTCCGTGAAAGGTGCACAAATACCGCTGAAGTTCTTTATGAACTTCCTATAAAACCGGCCGGACCATGGAATGACCTCACTTCGTTGTGCTCCTTGGAGTAGGCCATTCAATGATGGCTCTCACCTTTTCGGGGTCCATCTTCATGCCTTCTACTGAGATTACAAACCCCAAGTATACCAATTCTTTCTTGACAAAATTACACTTTTTCAAATTTATTAATAACTTTTCTTCTTGCAACTTTTCAAAGACTCTCCTGATATGCATCGTGTGTTCCTCCGGGGTCCTGCTAAATATCAATATATCATCTAAATAAACAATAACAAACTTTCCCATAAATTCTTTCAGTACTTCATTCATCAGCCGCATGAAGGTACTTGGTGCATTGGACAGTCCAAAGGGCATGACCAACCACTCAAACAAGCCTTCTCTTGTCTTGAAGGTTGTCTTCCATTCATCCCCCTCTCGGATACGGATCTGATGATAACCACTTTTCAGGTCAATCTTTGTGAAGTACTCAGCTCCACTTAAACAATCCATGATATCATCCATTCTTGGTAACGGGAATCTGTACTTAATAGTAATTTTGTTGATGGCCCGTGAATCTGTACACATCCTCCATTCTCCATCCTTCTTTGGCGCCAAAGACCGCAGGTACTGCGCATGGACTCAAACTTTTCCGAATTAATCCCTTTTCTAATAATTCTTGGACCCGTCTATTTAACTCCTCAGTCTCTACAGGTGTCATCCCGTGTGCACCTTTATTTGGCAGGGCTTGATCCTGGTACTAAATCTATATGATGGCTAATTTTTCTCACAGGGGGTAAGCCCTCAGGCACATTGTCAGACACAATGTCTGAAAATTCCTCCAGTAGATTTAGAACTTCTGTTGGGGTATCCCGACATTCCTTCCCCCTAACTCTAGGGATTATTGCATAACATAAACGTTCATGCTTTAACCCGTTCATAAACTCTCTCCCCTCAACTAAACAGACTCTGGAAATATTACATACCTTTTCATCTGTATCCTTCAAGGGCTTTAGTTTATGGCGTACACCATTCTTTGTCAATGAGTAGGTGTTGGCACGGCCATCATGTACTGCACTCCGATCAAACCGCCAAGGTCTCCCCAGCAACATGTGGCAAACATCCATGGGTAAGATGTCACACAGGACCTCATCACAATAATTCCCAATGTTAAATTTAACAGAACACTGCTCGTTGACCAAAGCTCCGTGGTCCTTTTGTAACCATGCGACCCGGTATGGGTGTGGGTGTTTCCTCCTTTCTAACCGTAACTTCGTAACCATTTCCTCAGAAACCAGGTTGTCCGTGCTACCATTATCAATAATGATATTGCAAACCTTGCCCGCACATTTACATCTAGTGCGGAATAAACTTCTCCTCTGGTCTGTGTCCTTCTCCTCGTTCAACAGGACTCTTCTTACAACCATTGTTTCTCCTCTCTCCGCTTCTTCGGAATGCTCAGATTCAACATCCTCCTCTCGCCACAAGTAGCTCGGTCGGGCCCTCGTGCCTCTTGTTTGTTCTTTCTCGGTGTTGTGGACATTCAAATGCCCCGTGTCCTTCTTCACCACAAGTGGAAACATGTTCCACGAAATACTCCCCTTCCAAACCCTCGTCCGCATCCACCCCGTCCTCTTGGGTAGTCGTTCCGATCTCTGGGCTGATAAACATCTTCTTCTTTTTGGTCCTGTTACTACTGGCTTCACCAGTCTTCTTCAGATCCTTGTACTTTTCTCCACTGGTCCTCCCACCAGTCCTTCCACCTCGGCCTCTTCCTCTTTGCTTGCCTTCAAACCGCCTGTTTAGCTTTTCTTCTACCTTCAAGGCAAATTGATAAGCATCCTCAATGGTGTTTACTCGAACCAGGCTCAGTTCTTCCTGGATACCAAGCCTCAGCCCATTAATGTAACGGGCTACTTTCTCCTTATTTGCCTCTAAATGCCCCGTTCTAATAGAAATTTTGTAAAATTCTTCAATGTACTCTTGGACAGCTTTTGTTTGTCCTGTCTCAAGCTCGCATCTTCCTTAGCAGATCCAACTCGTAATCTGCCGGGATGAACTGTCTTTTAATCTTCTCCACCATTCTATCCCATCTTGTTATTCTCTCTTTCCCTCTTCTGTTTCTCTCCAACCGCATTCCCTTCCACCAAATGCTGGCATGACCCTTTAACTTGGTCTTAGCAAATCTGACCCGGTTAGGGTCTTCAATCTCCTCATACTCGAAATATTCCTCTAAATCATTTATCCAATCAATCACTTCTTCTGGATTTAGATTTCTCGAGTAGGTAGATACCTCCATTTTTGGCTGTTTTCCAATCTGAGAGATGGCCTTATACAACCGGGCCTGAGCTGGATCCACAGCTTCCGCCTCTTCCTCGACCGTTCTTCCTCTTCAACTTCATCTTCACTTTCCTCTTCCCCTCCGGGTTCGCGCCTTCTGCGTAACTCTGCTTGCAAGGCTTGAACTTGTCTTTGCAAGGCCCGAAAGTCTTCGGCCGGCACCACATTTCCTGCTCCGCCACGGTTCCTTCGTGGAGGCATGATATTTTTCTCTGTATTATATATATATATATATATTTTTTTTAGAATTCTTCCACAGATCCTGGTGCAACTGCCTCTCTCCGGCGATCTGTTACACGCTCAGGAGCTCCCGCTCTGATACCACTTGATGGCAAGCCGGGATTCACACAAACACATTCACAGTAATTTCATTTAAATTTCATTAAAAATAGCAAAATACGGTTACAGTAGCCACTCCAGTATACCACTTCTCCCCCAATCCCGAACTTCACCATCCCCTTTCCCATACAAATTTCCCCGTTTTTAATGTGGTCTCGGCCTTCCCTGAAATTAATGCTCCCGCCCGAAGACCCCATTCGAATTTCATCTTCCCTCCGTTGAAATTTTAAAATTTTCCTTTCCTTTTGTTTTCTGCCATTAATGGCAACTGTCTGATCCGTCCGTAGCCCGCATTCATGGCTTTCCATACCCTCGCACCCGCCGTTTTAATCTGACCGTCTTTAAGTACCGTTGTCTCCGCCATTAAGTCTTTCACCTCGTAACTACGGTTTCTCCAGAAACAATATTCCCAGATAATTAAACTTGGTCGACATCTATATCCTTCTCCTCCGATTACGTGGCCCTCATCCTCAAGATCTGTTACAAGCATGCCTCCACGCGTCAAATTCGACTCTATTCCCCAATGGTAGTGTTGCCTTTAAGGCACGTGGCAACCACGTGTCAATTTTCCCCTGTCCGACCGTCCGCGTGTTTAATTCTATTGACTTTTCTTGGGCCGCGATATCGCGACATGTAGCGATATCGCGACATGTCGCGATATCGCTACCCAACTGACGTCCGCCCTCAGCTTTGAAACCACGTCGCGATATCGCGACGTCGCGATATCGCGACAAAAGTACGTCCTGCATTGTTTCTGCCTTTGACGTCGCGAAATCGTGACGTGTCACGAAATCGCGACGCGTCGCGATCTCGCGACTCCAACCCCCACTCCTTGCAACAGCTTCAACCCCCTTCGTAACTTCCAACCTAACTCGTCGTGATATCGCGACGTCGCGATATCGCGACGAAACTTGCTCCGTCCACTCGGCCATCCTAACCTGTCGCGATATCGCGACGAAACTTGCCCCGTCCATGCAACAGCAAATGAGGTCGCGATTTCGCGACCTCACACCAACTTTTGCCTTAGTCCCCTTATCAACTTCCTTTTCTGTCTTACGTCATCTCCTTCCCCGGAAAAGAACCAAATTGCTTCAAAAATCTCTAAAGAAAAATAAAAGATGCAAGATTGCTCATACTTTCACCGGATGCTCCTGCATCACATTTTCATCTCATAATCGAGTCTTTCCAAGGTGGGTCATGACATAAACCCTTATACCATATTGTTTTATTAATTTTGAATTAAAAGGTCAAGAAACATACAATCATATCCTAATGTTGGAAATTATGAATGGGCTTCAAAGTTTTTAGATTCTATAATTTTCTATATGTTTTCTCCTCCAATCCACTAAAACTGGTTAAATATTTTATTGAAGTAATGATATCTAATTGTGTATCACCAAGTTCAACGAGCCCTAATCATCCTACGAAGCATACTTTGTATGGGAAAGTGCTGAAAAATGATAGCTCATTTTGAACTTGAAAATTTGAGAAAGAGGAGCTCACATATTTGTTCTATATGAATGACTTATTTATAGTGTAAATTATCTACATCAAGTTTATATCCTCTTCTTCAATGGATAAACTTGTTGATAAAAATCATTGGGCCTTTGCTTATTTTGCTTTGGATATGGTGAGCATGAAGTGGGGGTGATCAATGAAATCATCATATATTATAAATGTAAGTTTTTTCATAAATCAATATAAATATAGATATGAATCTACATCCCACCAAGCATGCTAGTTTGAGTTTTTGATCTACCTAAAATTTTTGACATGCTCTATATCCAAATTGGATTGGTAGCTTGACTTTTATCAGGCTAACCTTTGGAGAGGGTTAGCTCCCTAATATATTTTTTCTTTTAAATATAAATGATGAGAGAAACATTAATTGAAAAAATATATTTAAATTATTCTTAAGACAATCTTATCCTATGGTCACAAAGAAATTTGTAGAATAACCACAATTCTTATTTCCAACATTCAACCATTTGTAAACACATTCAACACATATTTAACAAAAGGACTAATAGGTATAGAGAGGGTATTAATAACTATAGTTGTAAACTCAAGTGACACCCACAAGGTAGATAACCACACAATACAATTTTTCCAAGCACCATGGCAAGTGCAAAAAATATTAAAAATAGTCAATGATTTGATCAAAAACAAAAATTGAAAAGAAAAAGCACCATAGTTCTAAGGATTAGAAAATGGTCCTCGACAATATTTCATAGGATTTATCTATAATTTTTTTCCTTCTAAAAAAAAAAATACCAATTTTAAAATATTAAATTATAAGTTAAAATATTCATCTCGTTTCTTACAAGTTTTATTTATGAATGAACATGGTCTTTAACTCAATTTCTAAAATTATCTATTTTCATGATGGATCTACACTTTGAATTTTATTCCTAGATGTAATGATCAATTGATGTGGTTGCTTAGATTTGTATAATAGGCATATTCAAATTGTACTTTATTTTTACCAAAAATATCTCCCTTTCATGAAACCCCTTCATGAACAATGAGTTGCCTATCTATTTTGGTCTATTTATGCAAAATTCATAGTATTTTTTCAAAAAATATATATTATATTGGATACTACTATTTTTAGTTGTTTTCATGACAAAATAGATGCTTCTTACTACCAGATCAATGGATCGCTTGTAAAATCTCTTTCAAAACTATGTAATTCTACCAATTGATCATTGTTATGACATTTTGATATCATCATTCAATGTACTAGGCATCCAAACAATCGATAGATTAAGTTCCTTTCTAGTTTGTTGACTTATTAATTTGGTTGGTTAACATGACATCATGTCAATATACTCGATGCCTCCCCTTAGCCTTATTCATCTCAAAGTTTGCTTTACTTGAATTGATAGCCTTGATCAAGTTTTTTTTCTAATGGTAGTGATTTGGAAAACCACTACAATACTCTTATTTGAGGTTTGATAATGGGTTTTAAAATCCAAATTCATATGGAAAACATTTTTTGATCAACCTTGGCTATATCTACTTTCAACCTCTCATGCAGTATACACTAGTGTAAAATCATAATGAGAAATAATCAAGGCCAAAGAGGATCCAAAAGATAAGAATATGAGATGAAAATAAAAGAATGAGAAAATAAGAAGAGAAAACACTCAAAGCGATAAACCTATCGCATCAAACAATCATTAGTACTAAATATTTTATGCTATTGAAAATAAATTTTAATAATATACATTGACAAGGTTATTTGTTAATATTAGTAGGTGTGATGTTCATTACCTTTTTACAACTAACTTAATAAAGGTTCATCTTTCCAATATTAATTGTGTAACTGCTACTAAAGATATTTTAGGCTAGTACTAGTTAGAAATCATAGGTTAGTAGATTATAGATAACCTATTAGGTCTAACTGGAAAGAAAAACTAAAAAGACAATGTTGGTATGAAATATGTAAGAAAGTTGATTAAAGAATGATGACTAACTTGTAAGTGCTATGCATAAATAAAAAATAAAAAATAAATTTTTGACATGGGAGGTATTATAGAAGAGGAGTTGGAATTATTCAGGAGGTGCCATTTATGTAAGTCAGGCAATGAAATAATTGATCATTTACTTGTAGTTTACTCCTTTACTAGACAGGTTTAGAGGGAGTTTATGGAACAGTTAAAGCTTCCTATAGGATGGAAAGAAGATTCCCTAGGAGAGTTCTTAAAATATTGGTTTGAAATCAATTCTCTATAAATATGCCAAAAAGCAAATGCTTCACTTTGATCCATAACTTCTTTTATTTAACAGATGGGTTATAGAAACATGTTTTCCATCCTAAAAACATATTACCACTTCTAAGTCTCCATGGAATTGGATTTTTTTAATTCCTTTTGATTATTCCACATAATAATAAGATAGAAATGTCACCTAAGAAGACATAATCACCACCTAAGAATCATAGTTACTATCTAATAAGAACCACTCAAGGCATTTTTTTAGAGAGAAAAAGTCCTAAAAGGAGAGAAAATAGCAAGATGGATGTTTCTTATGGAAAAAAGATTTTAAAAGTATTGAGGGATGAAAAGGGAGAATAACAACACAATCTAATGTTGATAAAATAGGTTTGAAAGTAGAAAATAGAACGGGTTAGATAGCCAAGAGAAAGAGGTGCATTCCTTGTTTGATGCTATAAATCACTACTGAAATGAATTAGAGAATGGGGTTTACAACCATGCTTAATATACTATGGATGGTCAATTAGGCAATAACAACAAGGTGAAATACTATGGATATTGTTTTACATTATAGTGAACGTAAAATGATATAAACCAATAATGTAGATGGCAAGTTAGGTTCACATAAAAATAAAAGGTGGCACAAATTTGGAGCATTATGTCTAGTAAAAGTTGGCTGCAAATGAAGATGTATAATAAAAAATTCTATGTAGATCTAATCTTAACCAACCACCTAAATACTTATCCCATTGAATAATTGTTCTGCAATCTCTTTTGTAAAATATCAAATATATGTTCTAAATTTATCATAGCACCAAAATTATGAGCAAAAATAATGGTATAATTAAAGGCAATAAGGATAAATAAGCTCAAAAATAAGATAAGGGAATTAAAATTTCTAAGAATACTTTGATTTTCTAGTGTGGGTGGAATACAAAAAATGAATACACAAACTTCTCAAAGCAAAGTTTTAATCCTTTGTGATCTCACTTTTTATTATGATATATTATAAAATTTTCACTCCAAATGGCAATACGAGTACTTATTATTACCACATTACATAATTTTTTTCTAGTGGGAAAGTAAAATATGTACAAAATTTCACAGTGATGGAAGATAATAAGAAAAAGCATAACCATTAGCATTCAAATTCATCTTAGCATACTATCTTACCCATGTAACCATATTCAACTAAAACTATTCATATAGCATTTGAAGTTATAAATTGGATTACAAACAACATCAAACACATTCAGTAGCCACAAAGATATGTACTATAAGAACCAAAAAAATTTTAAATATGAAACAAAAATTTCTTAAGACACAATCCTAATGTACCTTGTCTAACTATTGCAAGCATCATCAAGCATGATATGCATACATATAACATAATTATTTCTTTGTAAAGAGGTAATGCTATCACCATTAATATTTTGATAATATTGCTTGACCATCAATTCTTCACAACCTATATTTAACTTCTAATACATCTTATGGAAGTATGATACAACAATCATAATGTGGCTATATCATTGCTTTCATCATAGCTTGAGGGAAGTCACTAACTTGTGCTCCTTGTCTCCCTTCCACTATGATCAGTTTTTACCAAGATGAGTTGCCACTATGGACAAGTAAAATTGGTGTACCTCCCCCTACTATTCATCCAATAATCATCGATAGTTTATCCTTAAGTACTTAGCTCACAAGATATATCCTTATGGTTGCTCATAATATTACCTTTGTTGGGTTCAAATATACTCTTTAAAAATATCTATCTACCCCTTTGTATAAGCTTATAAATCCACTTACCATGAATTTGATTATCTTGAAAATTGATTCCTTGTCTCACCTTGAAATGACACCCCAATAATTGAAGAGTGCTTGTAGTTTCATTATTGAAGACCATAATTTCCACTTAGGGAGGATTTTTCCAACACTTTTTTCCTATTCTCATAAAAATATTTCTTCAGAGAGACACTTACTAACACAATTCCACATAGAATTCATAGATCAACTCTTTATTGCTTATACCTTGATTTAAACCAGGTGATTCACTAACTTCAAAAAAAGAAATGAAAAACATCCAACCATTTAACATAATAATGAGCTCATCATTTATAAAAAATTTGGAGTTTGTCTCATCTCTCAAGTTATAGATTATAACATTATTTAGTACAAAAAGGTAAGAAACTTTGATAAGCCAAAAATATGAAAACCAATGTTGAAATTGTGCTCTCAATTACCTCATAATAAAATAGGATGCAACTCTTTATACTTAAGATAAATTATTCTCCCTACAATTCCAATACAAGTTGTCATGGTTGCTTCTTCAATAGGCTTTATTTGCATTAATATTAATCCCTTTATCCTTGCAATATCTTCAACAATCCCCTCTCCATGTAAAGAAGCAAACGTTTTTATGTATATATCTTGTTTTAGATTATAGTAAGGTATTACATTTTATGACATTCTATACCCAATAATCAACCTTAGGACCCAATATAATTAATAATACAATGTTCTCCTCTTCTCTCCCATCGCCTTTACAAAAGTAAAAAGCCTGTGTATATTTTTAGGTTTGTATAACCTCACAATACAAACCTCCTTATCTCTATTTTACCAAATATTCATTAAATGCATTATATTCTCAATAGACTTGGTTGTTGGATTGGCTGGGGATGGACTTGGTGCCAAGCATGAGATGGGTCGATCCAATCTTAATAGAATCACAGAAATGCTTATGTTTGCTCAACTGTCTCCTGTTTAACTGTTTGAATATTTGATCTTCAATAAGGTCTAAAGTTTCAAATATGATAAGTGTGGATCTTGACAAAGATCAAGTAAAAAGTGTAAAATTGGTCTTGTGTACTTGGTGTGTGCATGGGTACTATCCGACATTCCTCAAGTATTATGTAAGTGCAAAAGTTCACATTAAGGAGGAAAAAATATTTTTTTCAGTGAATGTTATGTATGTTTTAATTTACAAGAAGGTATCTAGTTTGTTTATGATTAGTTGTGTATGTTTCCAACCATAAGTGTTGTGAATGATTGTGTATATTCATATTCACAACTTAATGTATATATAGTGTGTACGTTCTTTTCTAGTTGTTAGTGATTGTTTGTATATGTCTTCAATTACAAGTGTTGTGAATGGTCATGTATGTCTTTGTTCACAACTTTAATGTATGGATAGTGTGTATGTCCCTCAGTTGTTTATGATTGGTTGTCTATGTTCCCAATCACAGATGTTGTGAGTGGTTGTATGTGTTCCTATTCACAACTTTGATGTGGATAGTGTGTATATGCTTATCCAATTGTTTGTGATTGGTTGTGTATATCCCCAATCATAAGTGTTGTGAATGGTCATGTGTGTCTTTGTTTACAACTTTGGTATTTGGATCGTGTGTAGTTCCAATTTAATTATGTTGAAAAATCATGGATAGTTGAGTATGTCCCTATCCATAGTTAAGTTTTTAGTAAGTATCCCTATCCATGTTTGGATAATTATGTAATAAGAGAGGTGTTAAAAAAGTTACTATATCAAAATATAGTCAAAATTAGCTGGGTAGTTCAAACTACTAACGTAAATATGGCTCTTGTGATTTTCATCTTGAGAAAATCACAAGGATTATGATGTTGCTCTATTTTGGATAGCTAACTTTGTACTTATACTGGACTTGTTAATGGAAAAGTATGCAGAATATTATAACAGACAATAGGTTCTTTCCTTTTCTCCAATGTCCATTTCTATTAATAATCCCATGGAGTGCCACAAAATATTTTAGGTTTTAAATTTAATTTTTATTGCAAATAGTAAAGCCAAGATTGGTTCTTCTAGCTTCTATTGAAATATGCCCAAGCTTTGTGTAGGCTATTATAAATAAATTATATAAAAACAATTTTTGGACCATTTATTTCCATTCAAAATTGATTAAAAATGTATAAGGTAACTTTTTGAAAAGAAATTTTGCTCTCATTTTTAACATGCAAAGGAATAATAGATATAAGGTAATAATTATGAGTAGTAGTATTAGTATTATTATGACACTCCACTTGTGTTTCTCAAATAACCCTATTGCAATTAGACTTTTAAACTTCAATTTATAGGTCATGCGAAAAATCAATAGTTTATTTGCATCAAAAGAACAATATTAATAGAATTATTTTAACACATTTCTAAGTATAGCATATTGATAATAGGGGAAATGCTTATAAATTGTTTAGTCAAATGTACTTCATAATGACCATAACCACATATACTATATGATAGTGCATCACCTTAATGGATGTTACCATGACTATAAGGAGTTGCATGATATTTCTAATCATAGCCTTGAAGCTCAACATTGTCTTTGGCATCCCTAAGTCTCTAATTATGGTTGGATTCTAATTTCCCGACAATAGAGCATTCCCCATTGGGTTAAATGTCATGCTTATCTGTCTAGAAGTTATGGTGGGCAATAGAATTTACAATTGATATGCTTCCCAAGAAGGCAATCCGATGATAAGCAAACAAGTCCAAATTCATAATTCTACTCTAAATAAATCAAGTGTAAAAGAAATATTTTGTAAGGATAATATCCCTTTTGGTTTCCATAAATGTAGTGCAAAGTGAAAAATACATAAGATAAGATATTAAAAGGTCACTTGAATTGAACTCTATACAAACAATAGTTATACTTGTCATTGAAATACAAGCTAAACTATATTAAAAATAACTTAAGATTAGTGTGCAAGAAAATAACAAAAGAGCTAAAGTCTAATCATGGCTAACATTACTTAAGTTTTATTTTGGGTAAAAAAGCAATGCAAATAAACAACAAATAAAAAGCAACAAATTCTAACTAACTAGATGTTAGGCTATCATTTGATATTTGCTCTTTCACCATTTTTTATGATAAAAATAAAGAGGTGGGATTATAAAATACAAGTTTCATTTCTTAATTTCTAAATATCTCATATAAGATCCAATCCTTTCAAAAAAAAAAACTAGAACAAAATAAATGATCAAACTCTAAATGTAATTCCTCTTACCCAATAAGAAAAGGCTAAGATCTAACAAGAAATCACAAATTCCACATCATTGCAAATCTACATGTGATTGCACATCCAATACAAAACATATGTGATCTAGACTATGATTTTAGAGTGAAAGTGTCCTTCATTTACCAAGATAGTGAACAAAGTAGATAGGTGTTAAATAAATAGATGATATGTAAAATCAAACTAAAAAGTGGGAATACACTAAGTTGGATTTGAAACATAACAATCTTGTAACACTATAGTTGTTAAAAGTTGAGACTCATCGATAGGTGGGTATCCACTAAACAAATGTTGTATGCTAATTCCATATGCAATGTTACATATTTGAGAGTTATATTATAAACATCCATTATTTCTTAGTGTAGAATGGTCTTTATTGTTTATAAACTTCTATAATGCTCATAGTCAAAATTGGGGTTTGACGACTCGTATTTTACTAAAACATCACCATATTAAATTAATCTATTTGAAACTATCAAATTTACTTGATTCATGAGTAAGAAAGAAATCTAATAAAGTCACAAATTGGGATTAGGTTCTTGGTAGCATACTACCTAATCCATATTTTTTTACTTCAAATTTTTTGATGTATCTATCATATTTATGAAATAAAGCCCTATCATAGTATTTTGTAGATTGGATTTTATAAAAAGAATTTGAGTTAATTCTTTATTTTATTATGCAAAATTATACCTTGCTTCAAATTGGAGCGAACATCCCTCGAATTGAAACTCCTTACCCTCCCTTTTCAATCCTAACTATTCTACAAAAGCTATATGGATGGCCTGCAAGTCGAGCCCAAGGAATGTCAAGTGGGAAAATCTAAGGAAGGTGTTTTCAATGTTGCATAGGTCCCAAGGAATCTGTAGAATAGGCTTTTTGATCTAAGAGCCCAATCATGGTTAAATGTGGTGAAAGAAAAGCCCAAATGAATGAAGTGATTTGATTTAATCTTGGGGTAAGGAAAACTCATCATTTCAGACATCCTAGCAAACCTAACGATGGCCCAAGGAGTAATGAACTTAGTGGGAAAGTTTATCAGTGCTCAACCATATTTGGACACTATAAGAAAATGGGTTTTGATGAAATGGTGTCCCCTAGGGCACATGGAGATAGCGGCGTTGTCTAAAGGGTTCTTCATGATCAAACTAAACAATGAAAAGGATGCAGATCGTATCTTATGGGGTGGCCTATGGTTTTTTGAATGTCGAGGTTTATTTTTGTAGAAATGAAGGCTTGACTTTGATCCAAATATGAAGAGCATTCATCAATATCCTATTTGGGTTAGATTTTCGGGTTTACCCTTCTAGTTTTAACATGAGGAAGTGCTAATAGGTATTACTAAAGAGGTTGGTAGTTTGGTTGCAATCGATTTTACAATGTTAGCAAATTCGAAGTTGATGTACGCTAGGATATGTGTGAATGTCGACTTGGAAAAGGAACTCCCCATTTCAATAGAACTCATTTCTAAACATGGAAGTTGGGTGCAGTCTATCAAATATGAGAACAATCCCTCAAGATATGATTCTTGCAAGAAACTAGGGCATTCAAGAAATTTATGCCCTAATAGGAAGGAGAGCAACCCTCAAAAAAGTCTAGCAAAGGAAGGAGGCTTCAGATTCAAGATCCAAACAAGTGGAAGACCCAATCATTCTAATGGGAAAAATTCAAATAAGGTTGATGTTCAAGAAAACCCTATCAAAGACTTGGATATCTAAACAACGAAGGAAGGGGAAATTCTGGAAGAAGCTATTCAGGGGAATCTCATAGATCCAAACCCCTCTTTCATTAAGAAAGAAAATTTTCAAACCCAATAACAATTTTTCAAATCCAAGAACCCTCTTATGACAAAATTGAATTTGTGAACCATAACTCCTTTGCAAGTCTTCAGAATCCAATGGTTGAAGTAGACTATGACATCTAGAATAAGGAAATTAATCAAAAAACGTGGTCAAGCATCAGAGGGAGAAATCTTGTAACAAGGATGAGATTTCTCTAGGGAAAATGCCTCACCATAAGAGGAAAAATTAGAATGGAGAGAGATTTAAGAATAGACCAGAAGAGGAAATGGATATAAAGGAGTGGGAATCCTCAGAGGATACAAATATAGAAAAATCTAAAAGAGAATTTGAATTTATTGACTCTCTCATGCCAAGAAAAAAATGGATGTGGGTTCTTTTGTGTCTAGAGAAAGGTAAAAAAAATAGATTGGTTAGATCCAGAGAGGCAACAAAACAAGTTGTAGACAGTACTTAGAAGGTTTTAGATTTGAGTGGGAGAAAGAACCCACCAAAATCTAAGAAATAATTTTTTTATCTTGGAATATCATGGGTATGAATGCCCTTGCAAAACACTAAGTACTTCAAGAGATGCGAAAATATTATAAACCCTGTATCTTCTTGATTCAAGAGAATAAGATTGATGAGCATAATTTTCAATCTATTAAAAATGTTATTTCAAAGGAAGCGGATATGGTGGGAAGTTCAGCGGTGGAAGCCTCTAGAGGTTTATGGACTTTGTGGGACCTTAGAAGATTTGATGGTCAATGCATTCAAAGAAATGAGAGGTGTGTGTATGTCCTCTTGACTTGTAAAATTACAAATTTGTTTTGGGTTATTTCCAATGTGTATGCCCCAAACACTCAAGAAGGAAGAAAAGGGGTTTGGGAGCTCCTTAGTCATCTTCATGAGGTGTCTTAGTGGCCATGGATAGTTTCTGAGGATTTTAACACACCCTTGTATCCTAGTGACAAGAAGGGAGGCAGTTTGGGTTATTCTAGTAGTATGGAATAATTTAATGATTTTATCTCTAAATGTGAATTGATGGGTTTGGATCTAAAAGGGGCTAAATACACTTGGTCCAATAGGAGGTTATGAAGTACTTGCATTCAAATTAGATTGGATAAAGTATTAACATCCTAGTCTTTGTTAACTCACTATGATAACTATTCGCTCAAAGCCCTCCCGAAGATTACCATTAATCATTCTCCACTATTTTTGGAAGTGTTGGAGGGGAGAAGAGTTAAAGGTAGACCCTTTAGATTTGAGTTAATGTGGATGTCACATCCTTCTTTAGCTCAAAATTTTTTAAAAATATGGATCATTGATATTAGGGGATCTAAAATGTTTCAAGTCTCTCAAAGCTGAAAAACGTAAAAAAAATGTAAAGATTTGGAACAAGGAGGTTTTTGGTCATTTAAAAGAGAGAAAAAGTAATCTAAATGCTAGCTTGGAAGAGCAAATTCAGAATTGGGGGTGCACGGAGAAATTAGATAGAAAATAAAAGGTGTTTCTTTCTGATCTCCGCACTTTATTAGCCCAAGAAGAATTCCATTGGAGAAAAAAAGCTAGGGTTTTATGGCTCAAAGAAGGAGATCGGAACACTCGTTTTTTTTTCAATTCACAATTATTAGACACAAGGTGTATAATAGAATAAGAATATTGAAGACAGAAGAGGGCAAGGAAATAAAAGAGGAAGAGAATATTAGAAAGGAAACCATTTATTTTTTTCAAAATCTCCTCAACATGGAAGATGTAGAATAAACCTTTTTTTGAACACTCCTTTCTTAGAGGAGGAGGTGCGTAGGGTAGTTTTTAGCATGCAGAAGGATAAAGCCCCGGGTTCGGATTACTTCCCAAATGGTTTCTCAAGTTTATTGGGAGATTATTAAGAACGATATGTTAGAGACTTTGCTCGAATTTTAGTGAGAAAAAACAATTCTCAAGGAATGAAATTCTACATTTCTATTTTTGATTCCGAAAAAGCAAGGAGCAAACATGCAAAAAGATTTTTGCTCAATCATCTTGTGCAATTCCATTTATAAAATTTTGACAAAGGTTCTAGCCAATAGACTGAAGAGTATTTTACCTAAGATTATCTCCCCCCAACATAGTGGTTTTGTTAAACAAAAGCAAATCTTGGATGGGATAATCATTGTTCATGAGGCTCTACATTATATGAGGATGAAAGGATTTTAAGGCATGTTGTTGATTTTGGATAAGAATAAAGCCCACGACAGAGTCTTTTGGGAGTTTCTGGATAAAGTGTTGCAATATTTTAGTTTTGGGACAAATTGGAGGTTTTGGATCATGTTTTGCATCTCTACTCCTCCTTATTCAATGATAGTATATGGAGAACCAGTAGGTTTCTTTCCAGGTAAAAGAGGGTTGAGACAAGGAGGTCATATATCACCTTATTTGTTCATAATAGTGGTTGAGGCTCTAGGAAGAAGCTTAACTGCAATAAAAGATGCAACCTTGATTAAAGGAATTCGACCTCCATCTCACTTTTCTCCTTGGCCAGCTAATCTGATTCACTGTAGCTCTCAACAGTCCCTAGTCTGTTGGTATTTATTCTTCCAACTCATTTTCATAGATTTGGTTGTCCATATTAACAACCCCATTTTCAGCAATGACAACTTTGATACTCCTAATAATGACCTTTACACTATTAGCCTTGTTTACACTCGTTTATTCCTCTCCCTCCATATCAACCAAATGAAGTGGGGTAAAACAAAGATCCAAATTTTCTTCAATCGGGGACTATGATAAGGGTTAACCCAACTTTCCCATAAGGCCTCCAAAGACTTTGCTGTCACCCATTGAGTTTTAAGCGACTAAAGAAGTGCATGCCAAACCTCCAAAGAAAGGGGGCATGATCAATTGTCTCCTCATCCCCACAACATAAATAACACCTATTAAGAATGATCATTCATCTTCTTCTAATATTGTCCATCATCAATATCCGATTTTGCAGTGCTAGCCAAAGAAAGAAAAACACCTTCAACAAGAGATCTTTAATCCAAACTCTATGTGAGGGAAAATTATGATTCTCCTTATCCCTTTCAAAGGTAAAAGTTGAGTTAATAGTAAATATTCCTTTAGGATTAGGACCCCAAAAGAACCTATCCTCTCCTATATTGAGTTGCAAATAGTAATGTTGTAAGCAGAGATTGAGAGAGTTAAGCCTACTTTGCATAATTGCATCAGCTTCTTCCAACTGCAACATGTGCTACACTCTTGCAATTATCTTCCTCCTTGATGTACTCCTGAACCATGTTTCCATATTTTTGCTTTAAAGGCCGAATGATGCACTTACAGTAACCATTAAAAATTAAAGGCCTCTCAATGACCCATGCATCCTCCCAAAAGTGTATCTTATCACCTCTTACCACCTTTCATATTAAAACTTTCCATAAGAGATTTCTTGTTTTGATCAACTCATTCCATAAAGATGATCCTAAAGACGGATTTAAGCTATAAGCAAAGGGGATTTTGTTCTCAAGATATTTTATAGAGAGGATCTGAGCCCAACATTAATCATGTTCAATCATTTGTTGCCACCCCACTTTGGCCATTAAAACCCTATTCATCTACTTCACTTTTCTAATGCCCAAACCGCCTTCTCGCTTAGGCCTGCAAAATTTCTCCCATGCAACCAAACTAATCCTCTATTTCTCTTCTACACCAATCCAAAGAAAGTTCCTCTACATTCACTCCAATTTTTCAGCCACCAATGTTGGTCTTTTAAAAGACATCATGAAAATGGGTAGGTTTTGGAGGGTTGCCCTCAATAGTTGTAATTTCCTTGCTTGAGTAAGGGAAGAGCATTTCCATCCTGCAAGATTTCTATTGAATCTCTCAAGCACTGAATTCTAGTATTCTCCTTTCATTCTACATATAAAAAGGGGCATTCCCAAATATACAGTGGGAAATTTGTTCACTATGTAACGAAAAATTATTGCAATTCTATTATGTCTAAGTTGGGGAGTGCATGATATTTCCAACTTCCACAACTGATGACTCTGATAAAATTATGGTATCATCAACGAACTGTTGATGAGTAATTATATTTGAAGATGATGACGGTCCCCCCAAAGTGGGTAAAATTAAATTTTGATTGAGCCTCTAAAGGCAATCTAGGGAAGGTTGGAGAGGGAGAGGTTCTGAGATCTAGCTCAAGGGTAGTGATCTCTTGTTATGTAGTGAACTTTGGCCAAGCATCAAATTATGTAGCAAAGGCAAGAGCTATGATTACAGGATTAAGGCTTGCTAAAAAGATTAATGTTAAGAAGTTTATAGTGGAAGGGGATTCTAAGAATATCATTAACAGTTTAATGCCAATCAAATCGTTAGTTAGAGTACTGAAAGTATTATTCAGGATGCAATGAATATATTATCAAGCATGGAGTCATTTGTGGTCCAACACATCTACAAGGAAGGTAATGTTGTGGATGATGTCATGGCAAACATAGGAGCTTATATGGATGGATCCAAGGTATGGAATGTTGTTTTCTCAGAGGCTTTGATGATTATAACTCTGAAGGAGAAAAATGCTTCTGATGTTGCTGAGTTAGAAGTTTCAAAGCCTTAAGGGAATTGATCATTGTAAAAATTCTATTAGCAAGGGACCAGTTTTCAAGGAAACTAAACTGAGATTCAAAAGTTGAATAAATAAAGTTGCGGCTTGAATGAAGACTAGGTGGAAACTTCCGAAGATCTCGGGAAAGTGGAATTGAAGTAGGGTGGAATTAGAGATTTGATCTGAAGCCGATAGAGAATTGATTAAAGCTCTTGAATATTCTAAAGAAACCAAATAGATTGAATTTAAAAAAAATTGAATCCCCATGGGATAGAGTTAAATCAAAATTGTTGTATCTAAGTATGCAACATGCTCCTTTTTAGTCCAAATTTTGTAATGTGTGGGTGTTTGAAATGATATTTCTCCTCTACAAATGTAAAAGGTTTGGGGCCCTTTCAAAACCCCTTCATTTCCCATGATAAAAGAAAAAAGAACTTAGTAGGGAGTTACAAGTAATGACAATGAACATAGATGTGCAAAACATATATTTGCAAAGGTCATAGATGATGATTTTTGCCAATATTCTATGTAAAATATGTTTAAAATCATTTAAAACACTTCCAATTTACAAATGCTAGACCTCAAACAATGATTGCAACCTCCTCCATGTAGATTAACAAAAAAAACTCAAATCATGTTATTAACAAAAAGGACATACAATATATTTGTTGCAAGAAGAAAAATCACTCAATTAAGCTCTAGGGAAATTTTGTGCTTCTTGTAATTTTAATGTTTTAGGTAGAAGTTTAGAATTTTCAACATATCCGTGTTCCACCTAAAAATGTTTATGAAAGAAAATTTTAGCTTCAGTCAAGCAACTCTACTTTGTCCATAGAATAGCATTTATTATGATGATGAATTAGGTTAGAGCCTAGTTGGGCATTTTCATCATGTTAAAAGTGACATGAATTTTAACAAATAGCAATAGCACACTATCTCACGGATGAAATTGTTTACCAATAAATTTAACTTTCAAGGATAGCATTTTTTTTTGGGTGCCCCTTCATCTATGTGTGCATGTCTATCCATCCATCCATCCATCACACACAGAATTCTAACCCAAATTCAAGGAACATATAATAAAAAATCATTGTGTATGAATTGATGGTTATTACTATCTATCAATCATTTCCATCTAACTGTAATCATTTCTTACAGTTCTTTTCTAACATCAAATTCCTAGTTAAATTAGAAAATATTTCATCTGCATAGGATTTGGATCTTGTAAGTGAGCTTCACCTGTAGTCAATAGTTTGGTTAACAATTAAAACTGTCATCACACTTGCATAACTTATCAATCTAGTTTTGGTGTAGAGCTGAACATGATTAATATGAATCTTTTATTGTCAAATAGAAATCCTAAGGTTCTTCAATATGATTCAGATTTTCCTTTGATACACCTCAAAATTGTCTCAAAGAAATGAATAGTCTAGCATGGCATCTTTTGCAGTTGAAGTCATTATTCTGTATTTGACAATGAGGACTGCAAATGGCATGCGACAATATATTGCAATAACATGCCTGTCTCTATCCAATATTTCCCATATTTTCTATAAATTCAATAAACAATTTATTCATCCCAACGCATTGCATACTTCTATATAGTAAAAGACTACAAGTTTGCATTACAGTACTCTGAGATCCCCATAAAGTTAATAACTTTCTTAACTGGTGAGAAAACAAAAATATAGGTTATGTATAATAAAATGAAATAGTCTTATAGTCAAACAAGGAGTCGTTCAATTTTTTCAACACATGTACTCAGTATTATCTTCCCCATCGGAAGCCTTTTGGCACAGGATGCCACATTTAGAACTTTCTCCTCTTCTATGAAATAAATTATGTAAATGCAGAAAGTGGTGTCAATTTTATTTTTCTTAAAAAAAAGGCACTTAACAATCATTTAGGTAAAGTCATGGCACAGTTCATTGAACTTCCCTTATTAAGCCATTAGTGTGACGATACTCACCTTAAGAGCAACGAGAGGCCATTGTTGGGTTCAAACATATAAATGTCATGTGTAATGCTTTGCACAAATTCTCAATCCAAAGCATAATAGAAAATATACATGGATCAAATATAATCAATTAACACCCTATTTGAAATCCTAAAATGGAAAATGAATTAGACAGACTTTGACAGAATTGTAAAATAATTAAGGTGGTAAACACAAAGATTGTGGTTTTCACTTATTTGAAAGGAAGCTTAAACAACAGTTGAAGCGTTATCACTTAAGAAGATTATTGCATGTTGCAACTCCAACAGCTGCAGCAAGATGCCATGCAGCATGAAGATATGGAGTATTGGGAAACATGTCATCTGCAATAAAAAGTGCACCACCTACCACAGATGAAGCAGTGTGCAAGTTGTGGGCTTTTCTCAGTTCTGGTTCTGAAATCACTCTCTTTGCAAAATTAACCTGTCAATATAAGCTAGTAGGAACAGACTTAATAAAACCTTCAGCATATATGGATTTTTATCAATTACCATATCAACACAAGCTACTTACTTGAAATGAAAATAAATACTCACAAACAGTGGCGTATTAAACAACACTGTACATTAGCTCACAGGCAATTACCTCCATCATTCCAGTGTGAAAAGCAGAGACTAAAAATGGTTGAAATGGTAGCAGCATAAAAGATGCCATCATCAACATTTTTGGATTGTCATTCCTCAGCGCTGTTGAAAGACACTGGAAAAGAAGAAAGCAAACACATATATTGTGTGCATTCATTAACTGAATGAACAAAAGTGCATAGCAGATTAAAACAAAAAGTAACTATTTGATGATTCACTGAATTTTCTCTGATATTACTCTGACACTGGCTCAGGTACTTATCTAAAATAACTTTTGTGTTACTTTTGATTTTAGGCTGCATTTCTCAACAAGTGGTTTACTGGAGCCTTCTCATTTGCGATGTGTATAAAAAGGCCAAAAAGAGAGTTCCATCTGACTTTAAAAAAAAAAGAACTCAAGATCTAACAACCCATCTGATCAAGTGGCATGAGGTTAACCAGCTAAATTCCTCAACTTTCAAGGAGGAGACCCAGGTTCAAATATTGCCAGGATACATGCATACCAAAATGTTAAAATACCTTTGGACTATGGGTGGCACCCATTTCAATCCCATATAACCAATTCAAACGTAAAAGACAACCCATCTGGGGCAAGGGAATATTTATGTGTATGCTTTCCCATCGGCTATATAATCTTTTGAATGCTTTCCCATTAAGTAGAGTTATCATGGGTGATGGACACCCACACACCCTATTTATGAACCAATGTTTCATGCTTGCTTTAACTTGCAGCTTTTTCATGGATTTAATGTCTGCATCTCATGAAGTAGAAACATGATTTTGTACACTTGAAAACGCCTACATCTTGAAATGCTATGATAAGAAAAAATTTCAAAGATAGATATTAAATGTTTGGTAGTTAAACCTGTTATCATTGTACTTTGGACAAAACAGCCTCTCTGCAAGCATTTATTGCCAAAAAGCCAACCATATTGGACAGCCTATATAAGATCAATGCCACAGGTAAAGAAAGGTTGATGATAGCAAAGCCAGAAAAACATCAAGGCTATGTAGGAAACTTTAAGTGTGTAAGACAATATCATGCAATGAATGTTTTCCTTTGGTTGCTAATGCTTTTCTTAGTCGTAGATCTAGTTACTAATATAATGAGATAACAGACAGAAACGGTATAATATCTACTTCAGTAGATAATTCAGTCCCTAAGAGTGCTCAACTATGAACTAAAAACTTTCAATATATCTAGACCAATTGTTCAAAGTTCTCCCATGGGCTTAATCTCATTCTTGGAGGCTCAATTGATGACAACATTCTCAATTTTTTTAATAGAATACTTGGCTTTCAACATTTATAAAATTAACTATCTTCTCTCCATGACCTTACCTCAGATTTATTTTTATTTGTTCTTTAAAAGCTTTGGCGTATATAGACGCAGATGCAAAGATACACATGCGTAGACACGCATTGTGCAGGTTTGCAAAGCACTAAGGGGGATTGGGCAGGTAAAACTTTACCATTCACTAATTTGAATGGTTTACCCCTCAAACAGTCATCAGCCCAAGGACGTTGATTACCCCTTAATGATACCTTGACCATGAAACCAAGTACTCTTTTGGGGGTGTTTTTTCCTTCTTTCCCAACGAGGTGTGTAACAGCCCCGATGTAGCTATGTTGACTACTCTTATTTTCTTGGGTCAGGCCCCTAGGTTAGGATAATCAGCCCTTGAGCATTAGGGTTAGGTTTTGTTACTTTGCTAGACTATAAATAGTAGAGATGTGATATAGTTGGATCATCATTCATGTGCATAAGAGACTTTGCCCTCTTTGAGTGGCTTGGATTGTTTCTGAGATTTGGAATCTGGATCTATGATATTTACTTGGTTTTATTGTTCTAGAATTTGATTCTGTTGCAAATATTCAAGTGAATCCTGTTTCTGTTGCTGTTATTTTGGAATTTATCATTGAATTTACAGTTTTTTAGTTGTTTCATTACAAAGTGGAATATTACATGAGCTGGGAACATCCTTTAACCATCCCTTTTCACAATGGTCAGTTTAGCCTATCCATCCCTTAGCCAGTTGAGGATGTTTAGACATCCTTCAATTTCCAGGATATATCAAAATGTCTCCTATGGCCAGCCCTCATCATAACTCACATGGGACCCAAAAAGGAAAGAAAAGCTTATTTTTCCTTTTCTCAAAGACTGTAATACCTAAAAGCTTCCATTGGTCCAACTAAAACTATTCTGTAGCTGAAAACAAAAACAAGCTTTAGCCACTTATGACCTAATATTGAACAAATTATAGCTGTAGGGCCCTATAATGAAACAAAGTTAAAACATCACTACTGGATCAAAAGCATAGTAACAAGGTTTGAAAATCCTGTCTAGGAAGCTCAAAAAAGATATTTAGGATCCATATGTGAGAGAAAATTGCGTGCGCGCGCGCACACACAGCACGCAATTTAGAGCCAAAGCTCAACATCATATTAAAAATGCTCTTTTCTAGAAAGAGGTTTTGGATTGGACCTAACCAAATTGAACAGTCCAAGAACCTGGTCCAACCTGGATTTTGGTCCAAGATCCAACAAGATTTTGTTGGTATGATCAAAAGATATCTTAGTTACAAGCCATGGAAAGTTCAGTTCAAGCAGAAAGGGAAAATATTTGAAGATCTAGATAGCACGCACCCACGCACCCAAAAAAAATCATTGAAAAATATAGAAAACAAATCTCTTACTTGCATGGCAGCATCCTCAAATGTCATCCTCTTTTTTTGTTTTTTTCAATTTCATTAAAAGTACTTTAACACAATATTAAAATATAGAAAATTAAATATGGCCCAAACTAGACCGGACCAGTTTGGACCATTTGAAAAGTCCAAAATGGAACAAACCAGGGCCAGGTTTGACAGAACCTTGTAATTGCAATCACTGGGACTGAATTGCAAATAGAGGAGTTGAAATAGATTGGATGAGTGTAGGATGCACTACTTTTATGGATGGGTTGAAAATGTCCATTTCTCTGGCCAATAATCAGCGTTACCATATCTTCATTAGCAGTTACCTTACTCCAACAAGTACTTGACTACAGCAGAAAAGAATGGGCTAAGCTTTTGAACATTCAACTACTACAGGATACCAGGCAATTGGAACCTCCAATGCAATGCTAGTGGTCATAGATGCAACTATTAACTTTCACGTGATTTGTTCTACTAATTCAGAACATGTTCAAACTCATTTGCTATGCTCCATGTGTACATGTATATCACTCCAGTGGAAGCCACGGGGAGAATTCAATTAGTCTCTCCATTGATTTTACAGTTTTACATGCTAGAGATAACACAATGTTAGCTACAATCATGGTAGATCTTTAATTTTCTAGCTATTTGTGCAAGTTATGCTACGAAATATCTCAACAAAACTCTAAACATATGAAATTCATATATAAGGTATAGTTGCATGACACCTTTGATGCTACAATGGTTACAGTCAATAATCTTACTAGGGGAAGGCCCCAGAGAGATTAGGTCAAGATGTTGAAGTTGAGGATGTTAAATAATAACTGGAGGGGAGGTCGCAAGTATGTAGCTGCAGTCATAATTGCCAAGAATACTGACTACGCATGGTCTTAAAGAGATACATGAGACAATTGACAAGGGTGCATTAGATCTATTGACTGAGAGAAGTGTAATAATTGGAGTTTTATAAGGAATTGAAGCACGATATACAAAGGCAGCGAAACAGGATGATTCTCTACACTTTGAATCCTTTGCGATAAAGCTAAAATTGAGTGGTAAGAAAATGCATATAAATACTCTAAGTGGAAAGGTTTTGAGATGCCAGTGAAATGATCTTTACTGTGAGAAAAGGGAATTTTAGCAACAATTTTGTATTTTGAAGAACATAATGGCTCATTCAAAACAGCAAGTTTGTATTTTGAAGAACATAATGGCTCATTCAAAACAGTGTAGGAGAGGGAGGATAGCCTGACCACAGTAAAGAAAAACCCATCAGATAGTAAAAGATATGACACAATGGTGATCCAGAGCTAAGGAAGCTTGTCATTCACCTCTAGTCATAGATTTCTATTCTTCTATTCCTTAGAGCAAATAGTCCACCCTTATCTCAATTACAAGCAAAGAAACTAGTTTATCTCCACAACCATCTATAAGTTCAAAAAGCTCATTATATAAATAAATCAACAGCACAATGAGATGCTCACTCAAAGGATATTACACCAAATGACCAGCATGAAATGCAGAGATGTAGATGGGTTTGGGGCTGCCACTTGATTTCTTTCATGAGCCTAAGGATAGCAATAATGACAACAAAAATGACATTGATGATGTCCAAGATTCATTGAATCTACTGGGAACAGAGGATTGAGTGCAGGTCTTTCAAGCTTGCTCTTTATGTACTAACATTTTATATACTTTGTTCTTAGACAGATCAATAAAGCTCAATAAACATGAACTCAGTCAAAGGATAAAATCCCAATTTGAGAAAAAAAAATTTCAAACAATAAAGTAGAGTGAAAACTCCTGTTGTGTCCCACAAATGGGTCTCACATGCCAATTAGGCATTCTGCAAGGCAGGGACCTAAAATTCTACCTTTACTTTTGTCATTATTATTGCCTGCTACACATTTAGAGAAGTTGGATAATGATGTATTTTTGTATCCTCATTAATTACTATTGTTAATGAAAAGGCCAATGATTCACCTATACTAACAAGTCCAATACATAAATGTTTTATGGTAAATTTGATAACACTAAACATTTATTGGCCATTTCTTTAACTGTATTTAATGATGGTTACATTTCATGTTTCACTTAGTGTTATCCATGAGATTTAAGCAGTAAATTCCAGTTCACCACAAAGGACACTTCCATTTTTCCATGTCCCTTTATCCTTTGACCTTGCACAAAGATGACAATTTACAAATATGCTTGTCTAATTCAAAATTAATGGCACTGAACATAACAGACTCTATTTGGCATTCACAGGCACTCTAATAAGGACAGTTAATAGCACATGGGGAACCAACGGATCATAACATGACTCTTGAAATGTGAAAAACTAGACCTGTCTAGAAGAGTAGTTTTATGGGGCAATCAAAGCCCCATAGGGGGTTGCCCCCTAAGGGGCCTGGAAAATGGTCTGGTGCTTTAACGATCAACAAATTTGAAGGCTGAAGGAGTGTGGAAGGCTGGAGGCTGAAGGAGCGTGGAAGGCTGAATGATGAGTTGATCTTTGGAGTGTCAAGGCTAAAGGAGCGTGGAAGGTTGGGTTGGTTGAAGGAGCGTGGAAGGCTGGGCTGGCTGAAGGAGCTACAGCGAAAGGCTAAGATGTTGGGTGGAAGGCTAGGATGGCTGAAGGAACATGGAAGGCTGATAAGGCTGAAGGAGCGTGGAAGGTTGGGCTAGCTGAAGGAGCTGCAACGGAAGGCTGGGATGCTGAGTGGAAGGCTGGGAAGGCTGAAGGAGTGTGGAAGGCTACTTACAATGAGAAAAACGAAATTGCAAAGTGCAAAGGATTAGGGTTTTTTCTTGAAAAATATCTCATCTTTTAGGAGCCATATCTTCGCGAAGAGTTATCCGATTCAACTGATTCTTGGACCAACTTGTGCATAATTTGAATAGCTTTAAAATGAGTGGTCATATGCAAAAATCTAAGCAATATTGAGGGAGATACAACCCTGTGAAGTCAACCATTCATAACAAGGGTAGTGACGATTTTTCAAGTCGCGAAAAATGAAATTGCAAAGTGTGAAGGATTAGGGTTTTGGGTTTTTTTCTTGAAAAATGTATCATCTTTTAGGAGCCATATCTTTGCGAAGAGTTATCCAATTCAGCTGATTCTTGGACCAACTTGTGCAAAATTTGAATAGCTTTAAAATGAGTGGTCATATGCAAAAATCTGAGCAATATTGAGGGAGATACGACATTGTGAAGTCAACCATTCGAAACAAGGGTAGTGACGATTTTTCAAGTCGCAAAAAGAAATTGCAAATATTTGCCAACTAGGGTTTGAACGATGCGAAGAGCAATGAAGGGCTATGACTTCAGTGAGGAAGGAAACTAGCAATTCAGATTTGGTAAAGCGGACTATGATAGTGCGATGTTTTGGAAATATTACTCTACTAAGATGCAAGGCATAGATAGTAGAGGTGAAGTTTTGGCATTGTGAAGGCTGCTATAGGAAAATGTCAAGAAAGATGCTAAATTCTGGAGTAATTGTATTCATATAAAAATTTGAAAAGATCCAAAAAATGAAAATCAAGAATTCAGACATTTTATGTAAAATGATGTAGGTTTCTAGCTATAGCATCTCAATTGAGATGAGAAGTGTATCTATTTGTAAACTCTCAAGCTCTAAAGAAGAGAGATGTAATTTGTCAAGGGTGGGGGACCCGAGTACAACCTTTTATTATCCAGCAAAAAAAAGAAGAGTAGTTTTATAACAAAAGATAGTAGAACTACTGTTTGTGTGACATATAAAAGGAAAAATAACTATAAAGGTTCTAGACTGACAGGTACAACACTAGTTTTTGACTTAACCTACAAAATATTTATGAAGGTAGGCCATTGGCATACTAGATAACATATTTAAAGTTCATGGTTTGATCAATTAATATGGTGGAAAAATCTTAGTTAATGAGTGGAATTTTCATCTGCATTTTGGTTCAAATGATAGCATCCAGATCTTTATATATCTGAAGATAAGAGCTATGGTCCTGCATAGCATTATTTAGAGTAGAAGTTAAACAGTATTCTATTTATTGGGAATGATAAGAGGTTACATAAAAGGTGGAAGATATGGCACAATAAATTGTATGTTATATGTCATAAAGAAGTAGAAGTGACCAACACATGTAAAGAAGTGAAATACAATGGAGTCTGCCATGACATATTCATGTCTCATATTTTTTTGGTTATATTCTTATATAGTTTCATCCTATGAGTAAAAGTAAATAACATTGAATTACTTACAACAGTTGTAGTAGCAATCATAGCATAATCTGCCCATCTAAAAAAATGTCTAACTTCTCCTCTTGAGGTATGGTACAATGTAGAAGCAACACCAACACCAATCAAAGAATTTGCATAAAGCGCATTTCTCATTCTCTTTCTGCATCATTTCATCAGAAATATAATTAGCAATCAATTCAAAATTCATGAGCATATATGTATTACAAAAAAAAAACACAGTTTTACTTACCTTGGAGTCTGGATTCCCAGCAAGATGAAGGGAATAGAAGTTAATACATTGGCAACAGTTTCTGCCAGAGTCTGGTCACCTAATGACACACAAATACAATTTAAAGAGATTGTATAGAGGAGTCCTTATCGCTGAATTTTAATAGCTAATGAAAACTAACAATCATAAAAAATACAATTTTAAAACAACATAATTATTTTTAAAAAACAATTGCAGCTTCTGAAGTGCAATGAACTAAAAGAACACACTACAACTTTGAAATTCTAAGGAGATTCTAAAAGCATAGAAGAATTTTTGGTTTTCACATAAGGCATGTTTCAATAAGAACTAGTTCTTCAGCTGAGGCAAACCAGATATTAAATACCTTGATGATTGCATTGCCTCAAAGATGCTGGCCTCATTTGCCATATCTTTCTAAGATAATGAGGAACTGGAGTTTGAGAAACTTTCAAGTGATCATTATCTTCAAACCTGAATTGGTACTAGCAAAAATGAATAAGACAAAGTAATCTCGCAATAAGAATGATAATCTCACTTTGATTTGCCTATATAGAGTTAAATGAAACTATCAAGGCCTTCAATAGTACAAACATGAAAACAAGCATTGAGAAAGATTGTACAGTGCTTGTGATTGTGATCAAATTTACCATAACTACTTGAGTACTTTTTCAAATATGACCTGCTATACACTTTTCCGCTTTTTCATATCAATGAAGCCAATGTAAAGAACTAGCAACAAATGAAGAGAAAATCTTACTGCATGAGCAATCTTCTATCATTGACAGAAGTCTCAGAATTAGTGCTGCATGATTGTTGAAATTCCCCCTTTGGATGAGGTTCTTCCTGGAATGATGTATGAGGCATCCACTGAACTCCATGTAGATCTTTCAATGCTCTATATTGCCTTGGTTTGTTCCAAGGCCCCATTTACAGATTTGTAATGTCACCAAATTCAAGGAAACTTATAGTTGATTTTAAGCATACACCATCTTCCTTCTGTCAGTATACCCATGCCATCCTTTCCAAAGTGATTAGGTTGCTCCATCAAAACAAGTAAACTATGGATATGATTTGCAATGTTGTAGCTTTCTGCTCACCGAAACACACAAATTATGAGTGTAATTTGAAAATACAATCATTTTATCAGCCAATTGGCAATAAAAATGCATTAATAAGAACACTTGTCAACAGAAATTTCAGCATGAAAGCCTCTTTAAGTTCTCTAACAAGATTAACTGTAGCAAATGTATACAGGCAAAATTGAGTAGCTGAAGACCAAAAAGTTTGTAAGAATAAAAAATTAAAATCTATTAAAAAAAAAGGGGGGGACTTTTGGACTGCTTTTGCTAAACCAATCAGCAATAATTGAAAAGATTGTTTTCTATGTGGATTTTGGTAACATCATAGAGCCCCAGAACTCACAGAAACATTCTATGTTGTAGTCAGAGATAAATTTTGGAAAGTCCAAAAGACCAATAGAGTAATTTTTGTTGTAGCATATTCCTATGATGGAATTCCGTTCTCCTCGAATACCCAGTTGTTGAATTGAAGCCATGCTGAATTACTTTAATTTAGCATCAAACAGGCAGTTTACATATTCTTAATGTTTACCCGCTCCACGCCATATTGTTATCATCAGCAGAAGGGCACTTGAAAAAAATACCTCAATGCCGTAATCTTACCTGACATGGTGCAAAGAAGCATTAACAATTACAAATCTTGATCCTCTCCTCTCGTGAACCAATCATTAGTCTGAAACAGTGCTATCAAAAGGTCCAATGAATCACTAGTTAAAATAATTCTAGTTAGTTTGCAATTTTGACAATTTTCCACTATTTTACCCACTTTCCTGATGATTAATTATTAGTCTGAAACAGTGCTATCAAAAGGTCCAATGAATCACTAGTTAAAATAATTTTAGTTAGTTTGCAAATTTGACAATTTTCCACTATTTTACCCACTTTCCTGATGATTAATTATTATTGCTGTTTTGATAAGATTAATCCCAAATTCAAATTTGGCAGTCTACGTTTCTTACAGCCGAAAAATCATCTCAATGTGCATCAGAGGCCACATGAGGTGGGAGAGCAAATCAAGCAGTGGCTTCCTTACATTGAAATCAGATTATGGATAAAATACAGAAAATTCCAGTGGCTATGATATGAATCATAGTTTTAATAATAAATGAAAGGCTTGAATTTAATAAGATAAAGTTATATACCATGATTAGATAAACATCTATTAAATAAATAATATAACTCTACAAAAAAATTTCTCATATAAGAATTTATTTCCCATTAATACCTCTCTCCTTCTTATATGTTAATGTCTTATAATTTTATGAACGCTAAAAACTAGATAAAGTTAAAGTTCAATACTTCACCAGAAAGCCAATATCTAAAATTTAAAGTTCAATACTTCGCAAGAAAGCCAAGTTAACAACAAGTTTCACTGATACTATCATATTCAATAAACCAAACGCCTTGTTTAACCCTATTGTGAGCAAATGATGCTCCACCCGTGTCACTACCTGGCCGTAGACCCTAACCAAAGAATTATTGATATAATGCATTATTAATATTATTACATACGCAATTATAAGTGTTTTTGTTATCAACGAAAACGCTATCATTAAAATGCAATATACCATGGATGCGATCCTACTACATTACGTTCCAACTCCATTCCCCATGGAGGGAGCACCCACATCGGCTCAATAACTTGAGGGGAAAAAAATAGAATAAATCATTACAGGCAAGAAAGTAATGAAATGGTACCTTAAGAAATCCGGCTGCTGGTTTTTTAAGCAACCATGATTTACTTAGTTTCTCTTAGTGTTTGTATGAAAACATGAAATGAGAACTTCTGGGATAACTATTATATACAAGGGAAAAGAGTCGTCTAATTATTTTGCCTCCAAATATTCCATGGAATGTTCCAAAAGCCGCTTCGTATATTCGTATCTAACAAGAATATCTTCTGCCTGTGACACATTCTAACTTTCGATTTCTTTGCTTCATGGAGTCAATGGGCATGGCTCTTCAAGAAAGAACATGTTAGGCAATGGTTAATATTATTGGATTTTTTAATTTTAAACCTTAATTTATTAAGTTAGAGGAAGTTCACAGGATTGGTTAATTGACAAACTCTGTACCATCCAATCTATCCCTTGGTTAAAACCTTGAACCTTCCCAAAAATAATCAAAACCTTATTATCATCTCAAACCTCTAACTATCGACAAACTCTTTACCATCCAATCTATCCCTTTCTGAATACACTATCCTTGAAACCTTGAATACACTATCCTTGAAACCTTGAACCTCTCCAAAAATAAACAAAAACTTTATTGTGGTTGTCAAAGAAGACCTATTGAAAAAAGACTCTACTAAATATTAGAAAATAAATAAATAATTATACAATTAAAAAAATAAATATATATATATATTTTTTGAAAGATCAAAGTCATTTTCTATAATAACCGGTAAAGAAAGGAATTAAAGAATTTAATAAAGTAAAGAAAGTCCATCCCCGAAGGAATTAAAGCTTTTCTTCTTTTTAGAAAAGGAATACGAAATGGATGGGCTCTATTCTAAAATTCCTCCTTAAACTTTAAAATTGTTAATGTATTCTTTTTATTTTAAGAATTTTAAATTTTTTTTAAGATTTTTAGCTTACTTATATTTCTTGATTACATAAAAGAACTGTTATTTTTAATAATTTGTAAGTAGAGGATTCAAATCATAATGACTGAAGCATTCAACAAATCCATTTGTCTCGTTGTTATTGACCCGGTGTAAGATGATGACCGCCAATAGGTGGAGAAGATTCGGAGGAGACTAATACCTTTGCAAAGGGTTGGCTTCTTAACTTACTTATATAAGGCCTTTAAATAAGAGAGTTTTTTTTAAGGTTTAAGTGTTTTTGTATAGATTATATGTGGTTTTTATTGGGGTTACTTCTACCAAAATATTACATTTGTTGTAGCATTAGCTTTTTTATTTCTTTTTTTTCTTAAATATATTCTTCAATTTCTTGAGTGCTATATTTTAATAATAGCTCTTTGACATCATTTTTATTAAGACATAAAACCTCGTTTGATCAATTGTCTTTTAAAATTTGAATTTCATCAAGATGAAGATCAACACCATCATCTGTTAATTTATCTTTACTTGAATTCCTTCTCTATAAATATGCTCAAACTACTAGGAGATTACCTCTAATGATAGATGATGAACATCAATAATAATATTATTTTTTATGGGGATAATTTTGCCTTCACTATTTCTAGAAACACCACCTCCACTAGCTTTTCCTAGACTTCCTTTAGAAACACCATCAAAATTAATTTTGATAAACCCAATTTTTGGACATTTTTATTTTACCATAAATCAAAGTAGAACCTTTTTTTTTAATTGTTGTTGTAGATGACTCTTCCATGTATGTTCAAATCTTGTAGCCAGGTTATTAACAACTATTTTTCTGTAATTGAGAATTCCCATGATGAGCACCATATTTGTAGATATTTTGTAAGAGAGGCACTAATACGATTCCAAACTTGGGCATGATTTTGATATTTATTTTTAAAAATTTTGTTATTCCTTTCAAGCCATAAATTCCAACAAATAATGACAGAGCCAATCCTCCAAAGAATACATAATGCTTTAGCTTTGAAATAATTTATCCAACTTTTATCAACTCTTTCAATGTTGATGGAGCTACCCAGAATAATTTCATATTTTAAAAAATAACCTCAAATGGTGTGAGCAAACGAACAATGAAGAAGCAAATGGTATATGACGTTTCTAAATCCTTCTCACACAAGGCACATATGAAGGGTCCATAATATCCTCTTCTTTGTAGACTCTCTCTCTCTCTCTCTCTCTCTCTCTCTCTCTCTCTCTCTCTCTCTCTCTCGTAAGAATCTTACTTTGAATTGCTAACCAAAGAAATGTTGAGGCTTTAGGGAGAGCCTCTAATGACCAAACGTTCTTCCAAGAAAAATATTTGGAGAAAGGAAATTTTGATTGTTCTAAATCCTCATATCCCAACTTGATCGAGTATCCACTGTTCTAAATCCTCATATCCCAACTTGATTGAGTATCCATCATCCTTTGATAAATTCCAAACCAACTCATCCTTTTGTGTAAAAATTGACAAATAGAAATGTCGAAGCATCTTTTGAAGTTCGTATGCAATTTGTTTGAGTTCCTCTCCTTCAACCAGGTTACTAAAAGAAATCCATGATCTAGATTTTTTTGCTCATAATAAAATAATCTTTGACCTTTACATGCTAGGAACGCTTGAGCCAATGGTTTCCATTTTGAGTCAAAGATAACACGATAAGGCTTCAACCAAAGCATCAGATCAAAAATTTGCATAACTCCCCTCATTGACTGACCATCTAATATGTTTCTTTATCAATTGCAAAGTCTCTAATATGAAGTTCCATGTATGATGATCCTTTAGGTAGAGTTCTTTTCTTAAACAATTTTGTTGCATCAAGAGTTTTGAAGTAATATTTTTGCCCAATATTTTCTTGATCTCTGAATAATTTCCACCCAAGCTTTGCTTCTAATGCCAAATTCATAATTTTACAATTCCACAAGACTACTCCTCCAATATTCTTTCCTTTGCAAACCCTATCCCACTTACAAAGAGGAAACCTTCATTTTTTCTCATAAATTTTTCATAAAAAATCTCTTTGAATTTTATCAATTTTTGATTTAATACCTATTAGCAGTCTTGAAAGTGACATCATATAAATAGGAATTGATTGCAATGTAGTATTTATGAGTTGTAGCCTTCCTACCATGGTTAATAACTTACCTTTCCAACCTGCCAAGCAAGCTTTCATTCTATCCAAAAAAGAGATCCAAAGCTCCTTTTTATTTTCTTTATTAGACAAAGGAATACCCAAGTAGGTTGATGGAATTTTTTTAATTTTAAACCCTAAAATATTCACAATAATTTGTTGTAAATCTAGGGCAGTATTAATGTTTTTTTTTTAATTTTATAGTATTTACCAACTATCCAATAGCCTTCTCATAGCATGATAATATTGATTTAAACTCCATGGCCTCACTAACTAAGGGATGACCCAAAAGAAAAGTATCATCAACAAATTGGAAATGAGATTCAAAGGGACCATTTTTTGCAACTTGAATAACCTTTATTTTTCCTTTCATTTTTACCTTTGAAAAGGCTCTCCCTAATGCTTCCACAAAAATAATGAATAAATAAGGAGAAAGAGGATCACCTTGACGAAGTACACAAGATGACTTGAAGTACCCAACAAGAGAACCATTGATCAAAATTGATAATTTTGCATTGTTATAACAACCTTTAATCCACTCACACCAACTATATTCAAAGCCAAACTTTCTGAGAAAAGCATGTAGTAAATTCTAGGAAACTCTATCATATGCTTTGTTCATATCTAATTTCAAAAGCATACCTGATTTTTTCATGGGATGAAGAGAATTTATGGCCTCTTGTGCAATAATTATACCATCAAGAATTTGTTGACCATGAACAAAGCCACCTTGTTCCTCTAAGATAAGACGCCCTAGAATGCCCTTCAACCTGTTTGCCATAATTTTTGAAATTATATTATAAATCATATTACAAAGGCTTATTGGACAGATTATCAAAGTATTTTGTGTTGCCTTTCTTAGGAACCAAAGTAACAAAAATAGCATGTATCTCACTTATTATAGCCTTCCTTTTTTGGGCCTCTTCAACAGCATATAACATATCACTATTCAATAAACCCAAAAAAAAATTGAAAGAAAATTGCAAGAAATCCATCAAGGCCAAGTGCCTTGTTAGGATGGAAACATAAAATTGTTTCATGGAGTTGCTTTCATTTTGTCCCCAAGTGATAATTAATGGAATATTTTGCAAAAGTTTTTCTTGTGCCTCCTTATCTTGCCTAGAATTTGATAAAATATTTTTGAAATAATTAATTGTTTCCTTCCTTTTATCTTCTTCGTCCTCAATATTTCTTTCATCTGGAGTTAATATTTTTGAAATGACGAACATAAAAACTTGTTTTTACTGTAGCATGAATTTTTTTTGTATTTATCTCTAACCTTAAGCCATTTCTCTCTATATTTTTGAAACCAATATGACTCCTTTTTCAATGCATTATGATAATCGAAAAGTAATTATTTTTCTTTCACATAAGAATCTTGATCCATGCCATTAATATCTACTATCTCTTGTAAATTTTTGAGCTTGGATTCAATTTTTTCTTTTCTTTAAAAATGTTACCAAAATATTTGGCATTCCATATCTTCATTTTCTCCTTTAAATATTTTAACTTTTGAACAAACCTATACATACATGATCCTTCAAATTTTGATTCATCCCACCATAACATAACCATCTAAAAAAAATTAGGGTCTTGGAGCCACTGGAAGCAAAATGGTTTTGGATGACCATTTCTAGGTAACTCATAAATCAAAAGAATGGGTTTGTGAATTGATTATGCTCACAATAAAATATATGAATAAATTGTATACTTTATTTGCAACCATTTATTGGATAACAATAATCTATATGATTTTTCTCAATGCATCTATTATCCCATGTATATTGAAAGCTTGAGGGACTAACATCCCAAAGGTCATTTGAATTGACAAATGAAGCAAAATATTGCATTGATTTAGACAATCCTAGAATGCCACCTTTTTTTTCCAAAGGTTATAGAACATTATTAAAATAACCCCCAAGAATCCATAGATCACAATGAATCATCATTGTATTTGACAAAAATATACTAAGGTCATTCCAACATCTTTTACGAGGAGAAACTGTTGGTTACGAATCTGCCACTAGGATAGGATTTTAATCTATATGCGCCCTAGATTCGCCCAACAGATTGAAAGGGCGGAAGGAAGGAATGCCTTCCGTGCCAATCTCCGGAGGAGGCCGGCTTCCTATGTTTTCTCAATTTGGGTTTTAGCTCAGAGTGCAGGAAAGAGATTATAAATTACTGAAAGAAACATAAATATGCTTGTTTCGGGTGGGGAAGATAAGCAACACGGAAACAAACCAATCACCACTACTAACAGCAATCTAAGCAGAATATGTAACAGAAACCATTAATGTTACTTTATCCTATGTATCCCTCACTTTAAGCATTCCAGGTACACTTAATTGCCAATACGGATATCCGGGATAAGCAGAATAAAAGTAATCAGAAATATAAGCAACATGAGGCAGAAATGCTTAACGAAGGCAGCATACAAAATAAAGACAATCAATGGAGCCAAGTATATTTTGCATTCAAAAGCAAACGCACGACTACAGAAGTCTTCTAGCAATATATCTCCCATCCACCCTTATACAATGATATGGCGCAGCTATTTATAGCGCAATTTTCCCCCCGATTACAACTTTGGGCACAGAATCCCAGACCTGACAAAAGCTGGAAAAGCTGGCAAAAGCGGCAAAAAGCGGCTGATGTTGACCTCTGCGGGTATGGAATGTACTTGCAGCAAGGTCCGCCTGAAAACTTAGCAGCTACGTGGCAGTCCGGTAGATGAAACCTCGAGTCAGTTTGAATGAGGGTAGATGCGGTACAATATGTCAGTTCACGCTCGCACACCTTCTGTCACATCTTTGACTCGAATCTCGAGGCTGGACACCTGTCAACATATGATGGGGGGAAGAAATTGCCTTCAAAGCTCATCTTTTATATCCCGCCCGACTTCGCACAAAATTGGAGCGCAGCCGGGCAGCGTAGGGTGGAAGCAGCGCAGTCGGGAAGGCCTTCGTGCCTTAGAAATTTTCTGGGCAGCATCTTCTCATCTTCCGCCCGAGTGCGCACAAACTGGTGAGCGCAGCCCGACTTCGCTGCGAAGTCGGGCGGCTCAACACTTAGCCATTTTTCCGAAGTCTCCAAGGCAAGCCAGCCCTACTGCGCACTATCTTTAGAGCGTCGCCCGACTTTGCTGCGAAGTCGGGCGGTGCTCAACACTTAGAATTTTCTGGCTATTTTTCAAATTGACATTGCCCAGGTGCGCATGAAATTAGGAGCGCAGCCCGACTTCGTTGCGAAGTCGGGCGGCTCCACACTTAAGAATTTTTTGGGTACGACTTTGTTGATATCGCTCGGGTGCACCAAAATGGGCAAGCGCAGCCTGACTGCACTGCGCAGTCGGGCGAACAACATACTTAGAAGATTTTGGGGCATTTTTGCCCACTCAGAGAAACAGTTAGAAACATGGACAAGGAGCTAGAGAAAATGAAACTGATGGCAGAAAAGAAGGGGGATGGTGGAGAAGGGGAGAGAAGAAAGAGGGAAGGGAAAGCAACATCCTTACAAAAATTTGAAGACATAGCACCCCGTGCAAAATGTGACAACATTCCTGGCGGCTCGCGGGGTGTCGAGCTCGCCTCGATGCACGAACCAGGCCTTTATCCCTTGGGCGCAGAGGAACTCCCTTCCCCTGCATCCTATTGCTGCTGCTGCTGAGCTCCCTTCTTGGGTAGTTGTTCTTCTTCGGGCTCGCTCTCAGCAGTCTCTTCTTCTGATCCTTCCTCTTCTTCTCTTTCTGAGCCTGATTGCTCAGCACCACCATCGCCTTCCTGTTCAGCAGGCTGGTCCCGCTCGCGGACGTGCTCGTAGGCAGCTTTGGCCTGATCCCAAGCTGCTGCCTGGAAGGGCTCTAAGTCGCTGATATCCTTCAGCGCTCCTTTGAATGCCGCGACCATATGCACGTCAATGGTGTCATACCTCTCTCCCAACTCCTGGAGGCATGTGTTAATCTTGCAAAATTTTGACACCATTTGGGTCACCTGTGCCTCTTGGACTGGGTCAGTCCAGCCAT
Organism: Wollemia nobilis; assembly: GCA_028583015.1. Lineage (NCBI taxonomy): Eukaryota > Viridiplantae > Streptophyta > Pinopsida > Araucariales > Araucariaceae > Wollemia > Wollemia nobilis. The sequence continues at coordinate 6,693,025 of JAQPPZ010001870.1, forward strand.
CAATCTCGGATGTGTCTGCCTCAAAAACCAGCCAGTCTTGCTTTACTTGCTCTAGAGGCAGAAATTCTCCATCCTTGACAAAGCTCGGAAATCCGAGCGCAGAAAGAGTGTTGAAGGGGGCCAGGCAGATGTTCATTTCATGGTTCAATACATCCAACATCTTCCTGGCAGCCCTGATCTTCTCAGTTTTCTCAAAATAGTTTTGCAAGGTAACCCTTGCATCTGCCCAGTCTAGGGCAATTCGTGACATCGGTGGAAATCGGAGGCCCTTGCGCGCAAACTCCTCAAGTTTTATTGCCAAGTCTAGCCACTGCCTCGCTTGGCGTTCGACCTCCTCTACCGCAGGCTTTCCCTGGGCAGAAACTTCTTGTATTCTGGATGCAAAATCCAGGACGGACAGGGACCTGACAACATTAGTCCTGCAGTCCTGCAGCAAACTAGCTCGCATCTCCTTGATCTTGTCCTTCGAAAAGGCGGCCGCCTGGGACGCTTTCTCCTCCAGCTGTGTCTGAGTTTTTTGCAGCAGATTCTGCAACTGGGCAACATGCTCGAGTGCTGCCTTTTTCTCCTCTGACAGCTGCTCAGCTGTCTTCTTCTGTGTTGCTGCCTCCTGCTGGGACGCAGCAAGCTGGTCCTTTAAATTTTTAATCTCCTCCTGGGCAGATTCCAGCTGCGTGGTGGCCTTGGCCAGATTCTCCTCCAGCTGCCTTGAATTATTTTGAAGCTGAAACAACTTCTCTTGGGCCTCGAGCCGCTTGACAAGGAGATTATCAGTCTTTCGACGAATACCATTAATTTCGTATTCCTCGCTTATATCGTCGAAACTCTTCTCCTTGATTCGGTGCTCATAGTCTGCCTCAGTCATCTCCCGGAGGGGCTTCTTGACTTTTGGGATTAACTTCTCCGTTCGGAGCACCCTCTTGTCCAAGTCAAACTTGGTGCGCTTCACAGGAATGGCTATCTCCTCGGCTCTTCTTTTCTTTACGCCCTGGAGGAAAGAGGCAGAACACCCTGCGGCCTTTGCGGCTAGAGGCTGGTCGTCTGTAACTTGCAGTTGTTCCTCCATTAGGTCCAGCTCTGCCAACATAGGGTATGCCGAGGCCAAATCCTGCTGCGGCATCCTCCCTGAAAACAACGAGGCAGGAGATATTCCAGAAGATAAGGCCGCTTTTGAGGGCGACCGGGACCTAGGGGAAGCGGGCGGCTGCGGAGGAGGTGGAGATGGGGTTCTGAATGCGGCGTCAGCGGTGGGTGAGCGGCGCGGTGATGTGGATACAGCTTCAGCGTTGGCCGCGGGTGAGAGACTTAGGGTTTGACCCAGGGTTTGAAAAACGTTAGGGTCCTGGGCAAAACGTCCAAAGGAATGGGGGCTGTGGAGGGACTGGGTGATAGGCGATATGGATGAGGCGACTAAGGCGTGCCCTGATGCAGAAGAGGAGGGCGTGATAGCAGGGCTAGCTGGGGTTTGTGATACAGGGGAAGAGGACGTACCTGCGTGCTCCGCCTGAGCCGGTGCTTGGATGACGCCTGCTGCCCAGACTTCTGCTTCTTTCTCTGGACTATCTAGAGAGATTATTTCAGGTGCAACCGCTCCTGTCCGTGGGGCCGCCACTATCTGCTGTGCAGCCTCCTTTTTTGGCCACTTTATTTTGGTCTTCTCGCCCCTTTTTCTTTTCTTTTCTTTCGGAGCGGCGGTTTGTTCGGTAGAGGCAGAGACGGTTGGTGCGTCAGGTACCGAGGCGCCCACGGTAAACTTGTACTTGGGCCTTGTCGGAGGGGTGCCCGCTACTGCTGCCTCGCCGGTTGACCCTTCTGGCTCCTTCTCTGTCTGAGGCGACTTTTCGGGCGCTGGAGACAACATTGGGCCCACCTGACTGCCTTTTGGCGCCTTGCTGCCGGATGGCTTTCGAATGGGCAAATGCTGTGGAGGGGGCTTCCTTTTATATCTTTTCCTGGCGCCTAGGGGAACGCAATCTCGAAATGCGAACGGCTCCCACTTGCCGGCATATTTATCGTATAAGGCCGAAAAATCATCATCTATGGCCAATGTCTTTTTGTTCGATTTATCGTGTCGCGTGCGACACCTCATCTTCCAGCATTCAATTATTTTGTCCTTTTCCCAGCCGAGGGGCGCCACCTTTGTGAGGAATTTTCTGAAACCGGCCGAGTCTAGCTTGTGATCGTCGTTATGCTCTGGATCGTAATCCACCTCTACACAGTAGAAGTCATGCCATGGCGGCCACGACTGCATTCGTTCAATGTGCCACTCCAGGTCTGCCCCTGTCTTGTTGCACCTCTCTTCCATGATCTCTGCTCGCGGGCAAACATGCACGAACTTTCCTCTGACCCCAATCGGGTCGTATTTCCAGCGCTGTGGTAATTGTATCAGGCCCAAGTTGAGGAGGGTCTGCTCCAGGTAGACATGCTGCCCAATTTCGTGGACCTCAATGTTTCCCCAGATAAAAGGATATTTGAAAATATGGCCCCTCTTTTTTCCTTGGCCGAATTCCTCTTCGACGCAGTCCATCTGCCGCGCTGCCTCCATGCCGAAATGGTGCTCGGTACAAAAATAGGGCAGCAAGAACGACTTCCCTTTGAACCCGTAGATTCTGATGACGACGCCCTGGGTCAACCGGAAAGTGTCCCCGAATTTGTTCCTCGTCAGGTACTTCGTCATAACATGGGGAGGGCGAGACGCCTTGCCATTGAACAGTGCCAGGGTCATACCCAAGAATTTGAAATTAAAATCATAATAGGACCCCCTTCTATACAGCAGCTCCGTCCACTCGTATACAGGCAACGGTGCGCCCTTCTCATCTACTTTCTTAAGCCCGGGCACCTTTATTCGGTAATGCGTATGGTACAGGCACAACCATACAAGGAATGAGCAGTGCCGGAATTCGGTTGTCTGCTTTTGCTGTATCTTAACCAGGTTCGAATGGATGGCGTACGCCACCCAGTCTGCCCAATCAAAAAAGATTGGGCGCCTTCCGCTTCTCTGCGCAGTGGGGTCATAGAACTCCCCATGCAAGATACACTCTGCAAGTGCCAGCTGGTACGGGTGCACTACTCTGTCTGTGCCGCAGCCAAGAACCCATGCAAGGATAATGTAGATATACTTGTTCTCAAATCTTTCCAGGGGTATAGGACCAGACGGCAAGCTTGCAGACGGCAGTGGGCACTTCAGCTCTGAATTTAGAAATTCTCGCATCCTTCTGCCCTGGCTGAACCTGCCCGCCTGCTCTTCCAAATTAATCTTTTTGATGATGGCATTTGGGTCGTATTCGAGCCCCGGGGGAAAGCTGGCTGTACGCTTTCCTTAAAGAGGGTAAACAACACCCTTCCTTGGCAATCGTAGACCTGCCGGGTGGCTGGTTTGTAATACGTCGCAATTGACTCGACCAGCTCCGAGCAGTGGTGAACAGGAGGGCACAAGAACCAGTAAAGGTTCGATTTATAGGCGGCCCCGAGGTGGTGCGAGGACGAGACCTTGTCTGCCCACTTCGCGATATTGGGGCGCAGCTTTGTGAGACTGATGGAGTACTCGCCATCCCTGTATTCGGCCAGGCGGTTGATGGGCGGTGGTAGAGGACCTTGTCTTTTAGCTCGCCTCGACCTGGACTTTCCCCTTTGCTCCTGTGGTGCCTCACTTTCATGAGCGCTAGAGTCTGTGTGTTCCTCAGCTTCCTGCTCTGAATCACTGGATTGCGCCTGCATGGGCGCCTTCCCCTTGTCTACTCTCGGCCCTTCACTCATGGTGCTGGAGACGGAAATTACAGTTGTTACTGAGCTTAATTTCGCACTTCTTCTCTTTTTCACTGCGCAACTCAGATTTACACTGGTAATTCTGGTGTTCTGAGTAAGTAAGGGCCCTTTTCTAAGAATGGGAAAAACAGCATTAATGGCGTGAGGGGGAATTTAAAGTTATTTGTCCGAAGTAGGTAAAAAGCGTCGTTATTCCTCGACGGCCGTGCGTGGGATCTTCTATTGAAAAGCGCAACTCGTACGTGGTTGGCCCCTTGTGCGCTCTCTCATTAATGACATCTGCTTTGAAATTCGTGCAATCATTCCTTAAAATCTTCGAACTTCGTGCTTTTAATGACGTCACCGCCGCCATCTGGGCACACACCTCGAGGCACTAAACTGAGGGAGCGTGCTGCCTTTTTGAACTGCCCCGACCGAGTGCGCTCAAAAAATGAGCGCAGCCCAACTTCGCGCTATGAAAGGTGCGCCCTCGGGAGGCCTATACTTAGAAAAATTTCATCATGCGCCTTGCTTCTAGGATGCGCCCGTCGGAGTGCGCAGCCCGACTACGCTGGGAAAATTTGCGTAGTTGGGCGGGGACACTTAGCCATTTTTTCATCTTTTTTCTTTGTTCCCGTCCGACTGCGCTCAAGAAAGGGTGCGCAGCCCGACTTCATTGCGAAGTCGGGCGGCATCCCCAACACTTAGAAAATTTTTTGAACTTTTCTTGATTGCCTTTTGCTCCTTAACCTCCCGACGTCGCACAAAATTAAGGGCGAAGCCCGACTTCGCTGCGAAGTCGGGCGATTTTCCTGCCTTGGTCAGTCCTCGAACTGCCATGCACTTGCTTCTTTTTTCACACTTGGCTTTCTTTTGAATTAAAAGCGGAAAACTAAATGACTGAAAGCAATATTTACATTCTGAAATAAACTGAACTGCAATAAATAAGAAAAATATGTACAAGGTAGGACCTTTGACAACCTTCAGTGGTGATAGGCCTTCAGGTGAAAGTCGTTAACAGGGATCGGGAGGAGCTGTCCCTCCATGTCTCTGAGCACGAATGCATTGAACTGGTTTACCCGGGCGATTTGGTAGGGGCCTTCCCAGAAGGCATCGAACTTGTCGTGATTGCCCGGCTTCGCCTTGAGTGAATCCCATTTGAGCACTAAGTCCCCGATTTTGAAAACTCGGGTAGTGGTTCCCTTTGCAAACCAGCTTTGAGTCACTTTGGCGTGCTTAGTAAAGGCCTGATACGCCTTCTCCCTTTCCTCTTCTAGCTGCAACAGCTGACAAAGTCGGGCATCCACGGGGTCCCTATCGCCTTTCTCATCTTCTAACAACCAGAGTGCGGGCATTTCTATGTGGGTGGGCAGGACAACCTCCTTGCCGTATACAAGCGCGTAAGGGGACGTCTTGATGGATTTTTTGAAAGATATACGGTCCGCCCATAACGCTCGGTCCAGAAGCAGGTGCCACGACCTCTTATTCCTTTCCACAGTCTTCTTTATGATTTTCAAGAGGTTTTTATTGGTGGATTCGGCCAGGCCGTTTCCCTGCGGATAGTAATTTGAAGACATCTTGTGGTAAATGCCATACTTGCTGGTAAACTCAGTGAGTACCGCGCCTGCAAATCCTGGACCATTATCTGTGACGATTGCCTCTGGAATCCCGAAACGGGTAATGAGGCTCTCAAGGAACCCAATGACCGTCTCTTGGTCAACATGCTTTGTAGGCGATGCCTCAGCCCATCGGGTAAAGTAATCTGTGGCGGTTAGGATGAACTTATGCCCCGCCGAAGAGTTGGGCGTTATTGTCCCGATGAAGTCCAGGCCCCACTGCTGAAACGGAGTCTCGGCTTGAATTGGCTGGAGGGGCAAGGGTGCCTTCCTATTTCTGCCGGCGAACCTCTGGCATTTTTCGCATTTTATACAGACTGCATGTGCGTCTGTGAAGAGGGTGGGCCAATAATAGCCGGCTCTGATAATTTTTAAGGCCGTAGGCCTTCCTGAATGATGTCCTCCGGGCATCCCAGAGTGAAACTCTCCGAGAACCTTTGGCTTGTCTGATTCCTTGACGCACCGCAACAGGATGCCGTCAATATTTCTAAAATACAGCCCCTCGGGGCGCAGTACATACTTCAAGGCATTCAGCCTAAACCTCCTTCTTTGTGAGGCGTTGAGATGATCTGGACATCTCCCTGTGTTGAAGTACCACACTAGATCATTTGTCCAATCATTCTCCTCTGATAAGGAGTTGGAAAGGTTGGCCTCTGTTACTGGATTCTCCCACTGGCAAGCAGAGATTTCGGCTGCAGCGCTCCGGGCCAATTCTTGGCATAGAGCCCGACCTCGGATTAGCTTTGTTGGCCGTACCTCTATGTCAAACTCTTGTATCTTGGCAATCCATCCTGCCCTCTTGTGACCCGGCTCCCCTTGGATGATGAAATTTCTGACGTCCGGGTGTATCACGAAGACAGTTATCCGGCTCTGGGAGACAAAGTGCTTGAACTTTCTCAGGGATCTCATAACTGCGTGCACTTGCCGCTCAATAAAATTGTATCTTTCTTCGTGCGGCTGAATCACCTGGCTTAGAAATGCTATGGGGCGCTCCTCGCCATCATCTCCCTTCTGAGTCAGGACTGCAGCGTAGCTTTCGGGCTCTCCCACCGCATACAGGATGAAATCCTTGGAGTAGTCTGGATTTATTAACACTGGAGCCTGGGCAATTCTGGCCTTGATTTCTTCAAAGGCTTGCTTCCTCTCCTCAGTCCATACAAATTCAGCATCTTTTTTCAGGAGCTCAGCCATGGGCTTAATTACTTGTGCAAAGTCTGGCACAAACTTCCTTACGAAGTTGATTTGGCCAAAAAATGATTGCAGCCCCTTTTTGTCGACTGGGATGGACAAGCGAAGAAGAGCCTCCGCTCTGTCAGGATCAACTGCAAGGCCCTTTTCAGAAATAACATGGCCCAGCAGTTTGCCTTCCTTCACCGCGAAGACTGATTTCTTCGGGTTGATGGAAATGCCGAATTCACGACATCTCTCAAATACTTGCCGCAAGTGGGAGGCATGGTCCTCTCTCTTGTGTGAAAACACAGTCATGTCATCCAAGTAGATGACAATGATCTTGTTGAGCAACTCTCGGAACGCCAAGTCCATAGCCCTTTGAAATGTAGCCCCGACATTGGAAAGACCGAAGGGCATACGCTGATATGCAAACGTTCCCCATTTGGTGGTGAACGCCGTCTTGTGCTGGTCTTCATCTTTCACCCAGATTTGGTTATAGCCGGAGAAACCGTCTAAGAGAGAAAATCTCTGAGCTCCTGCGACCACGTGAAGGATTTGATCAATTTGGGGGAGCGGGTAATGATCCTTCAGTGAAGCCTGATTGAGGTTTCTGAAATCCACGCAGAGACGGATGTCTCCATTCTTTTTCCTCACGGGGACCAGATTTGCGACCCAAGAAGAATGCTTGATGGGATAGATGATTTTGGCCTCCAGCATCTTCAAGAGCTCCGCTTTCATCATGGCTTCAATTTTCGGGTTCACCGCCCTTTGCTTCTGCCTGAAGGGCTTCGCATTATCTTCCAGTTCTATGGTATGCTGGATCATCTCTCTGTCGTACCCCTTCAGGTCTTGGTAGCACCAGGCTACAATATCTGGGTACTCTTTGCATAGAGCTCGGATCTGCTCTAACTCCTCATCAGTGCAATCTGTCCCGACCTTAATCACCTTTCCAGGTTCCAGTTCCAGGTCCATGTACTGCTTGGGGTCTACTTTGATCCTGTGGGATATGGCTCTATCATTCTGATCAAAGAGGCTCTCCAGGGTAATCAGTCCTTTCGGGACATGATTATTCTTTAACTGTATCAACCCCTCATATTGCTCGTCATCAGGGTCTCTACCTTCGATTGTACTAGCTTCATTTATCAAAAAGGTGACGATATCCTCGTCACAGTCGAACACCTGCCAGTGGGTGTCCTTGTCAGGCACAGAAGGCCTATAAATGGTACGAACCGGCTTCGGCTTCTGGACAGTGTCATCAGCCGGGACGTACCTGGCTCCAACAGACGCCAGAATGTCAGCATGCTTATTCTTTTCACGAGATATGGCTTTGACATTCAAAGAGTCAAATGACTCCATCAGATCCCAGACACGGTTGCGGTACGCCTTGAGGTAATGCTTCTTGGAGGCGCACTTATTGGTAATCTGGTTGCACACCAGCTCTGAGTCGCCAAAGATCTGCAAATGTTTTATCCCAAGCCTCTCTGCCTTCCTCAAGCCCAAGCACAAGGCTTCATACTCCGCCGCATTGTTAGTGCAACTCCAGGCCAGCCTATAACAGTAGTCCTTTTGAATGCCGGATGGTGAAACCAGAAGTACACCTGCCCCGACGCCATTCTTGCATCGGGCACCATCAAAGTACAACTTCCACAACTTTTCTGGGGCAGGTCCAACATCCTTCTTTGAAGACTGATCAAGTCTTTCAGGCTGGGTGACGGAGTAGCAACCTTGTTCGGTCTCAATCATGGCATTGAAGTCCAGTAAGGAGAACTCATCCTCCACTTGCAACAGTTCCAGGGTCTCTCCCGCCAAGTCTACCTCTACCAGTTCCTCAGTCGTCAGATGAACCATGTCATTTTGTTGTTCTTCCCCAGGTATCTTCTCGACCAGAAAAGTGGAAGGCTTCTCATTATAAATCTTCAATCTCCTTCCTTTGAAAGGCACTTCCATATGTGAATAATCCAGCGACAGATATCCACCCAACTTCGCAGTGAACTCCCTAGAGAGACACATGCCGAAGTAGGGTTCCAAGTCCACCACTACGACTTCTTGGATAACCACGATGTCGAGTGCTTTATGCAGCCGGATTGGGATGTCCTTGATGACTCCGACTGTCTTGACAGGAGTGTCGTCTAGCTGCAACACACCTTGGCTGCTCCTTGTGTATTCCATACCAATCTCTTCGCAGACAGCCCTTGGCATGACAGTAGTGGAGGCACCAGAGTCCACCATGCAATTATGTACTATGTGGCCTTCCATTCGCAGAGACAGATAGAAAGGTGGTGGCCTGTTTTTCCCGGTAGCAGAAACTGTCAAGGGCTGAGCTAACACAGCGGGCTGCGTCGGCTTCCCATCTTTCACATTCTTCAAGGATTCCTGCAACAGGTCTACCTGTCCTGGGAGCAGAAGAGCATCATACATGCTTATTTTTGCTGGAGTTTTCTTGAGCTCGTCGACTATATTGTAAGTCGAAGTGTCGGCTCCCTCTGTCTCTTTTGCTGGCTCGTACCTGGTTCGGTATTGTTGCGTGGCTTCAACCCTCTGTCTCTTCGTCAGCGATGGGTACCTCAGCTTTTCTTGAGCTTGTTCTTTTGTTTCAGCTAGAGGTTGGGCCGTCGGAGCCTTTGCCACGGGAGCCTTGAGCGTTGGGAGCTTTTCTTTGGCTGTAGGAGGTAAAGGCGGCTTATCAGGAGCTGGCACAACAGGCTGCGTCCTCTCCCTTCTTGCATATACCTTCAATGGCTTTATCTGGGCCGTGGTGGCCTCAATCGGCCTTTTGCCCTCCTTGGTCAAGAGGGACACGGGATCTTCTTCAGGGACTGCAAAGTTACCTTCATCGTCACGGATCATGTATGCTTCATCTTCCACGGCGCTGCCCGCAAGGGTCTGAATATAATGTTGATGCAACATGCAACCCTCCTCTCCATGTGGATCGTTGCAAGTAGAACACCAGTTAACATGGTCAGAAGTGCCTGGTTGAGCATTGTTGGCAGCATTCCTTGCTGGGGGCCTTTGCGCTTGAGCAGCTTGATCTTTTGTCAGCGCAGGAGGAGGATATGGCCTCCTAGGAAGAAACTCCATCTGAGCTTGCTTCTTCTTCATGATCGTCATGTCGTTGGAGATAGTATGGTAACCGGAGGCAAGAGCCCGCACTTCCTGAAGGATCTTATTCTGAATATCATTATCAGCAGGCGTCGGTCGGGCCGACGGAGGTAATGCGGCTAATGGTGGAGGAGCAGAATATGCCGGGTATTGAGGGGGAGCTGGGAGTGCTGGATATTGCGGAGGTGGCGGATTAGGATAATGGACCTGGGGCGGACCATACGGGTTTATAACTGGCGCTGGGTTCCACGGCTGATGGGGGTACTGATTGGACGATGATGACGTCCCACCAGACGCGGGCGGATATTGTGACTGAGGGAAGTCGGGATAAATGGGAGGCTGCATTCTATGAGGAAGTCTGCCTATAGAAATTATGTCTAATTCTGCTTGCTGAGCAGCCTCATACAAGGCGGGAAAAGTGTTGACCCGGGCTATCTTAAGAATTAGACAAATGTCTGAATTAAAAGACCTCAGGTAATAGTGAGCAGCTTGTCCTGCAGAAGGACGCAGCTCAGGGGGTACTCTTTTCCAGGACCTCGCAAACCTCACGTTGAAGTCCGATATCTCCTCTTGCGGATGGCGTTGGATACTTTGAAACTGGTGCAGCAGTGAGGAGGGATCAGCGGACTCATTGCATCCCTTCACTAGTCTGCCCGCTAGCTGGGGCCATCCCGTGATAGCTCCCTCCGGCAAGGATCTCCACCAGTAGAGAAGCTTTCCTCTCAGAGAGAGAGCTAACAGCCGGGTCTTAACACTCTCATTAGTGATAGAGTGCAGTGCAGCCAAGGCCAGAATGTCTTGGATGTGCTCGTATGCTGTCTTCCCGGAGCCATCATACGTAGGAATGGATTTCAAGGCAGCGGGAGGAACAACTTCTTGTCCAACTAGAGCCAAGGGCCCTGTGGAATCAACGGCTGGGAAGAGATCATCATCATTTTGCTGATTCTGGGCAGCCATGTCTTCTTCCTCTTCTTCAAGCTGATCAGTGGTATAATCAGTATCAGTGTTGTCCGAAGTTGTAGGTTGTTCTTCAATTTCGGCCTCCTCAACTTCTTCAACTTCTTCAACTTCAGCTTCTTCTATTTCAGCTTCAGCTTCGGGTTCGTGCTCGAACCTATCGTCTTGGTGAGCTTGGTAGTCAGCCAGCCTTACTCGCTCTCCAGGAGCGTTGATGTCGATTTCGTAGAGATCAGGCTGTTGTCCTGGGTTCCTTGCTCTCCACCTTCTTGTATGCATGAAGGCGCTTTTGATATTGGACCAGTCTCACGGACTCAGAGAATATTCAGGTACAGCAGAGTCGCCAGGTGTTCTGATTTGACAGCAATGAAGCGAACACCGATGCTTCGATTCTGTTTTGGGGTGGGAAACTCCCGTGTCCCACCGGGCGTGCCAGAGAAACTGTTGGTTACGAATCTGCCACTAGGATAGGATTTTAATCTATATGCGCCCTAGATTCGCCCAGCAGATTGAAAGGGCGGAAGGAAGGAATGCCTTCCGTGCCAATCTCCGGAGGAGGCCGGCTTCCTATGTTTTCTCAATTTGGGTTTTAGCTCAGAGTGCAGGAAAGAGATTACAAATTACTGAAAGAAACATAAATATGCTTGTTTCGGGTGGGGAAGATAAGCAACACGGAAACAAACCAATCACCACTACTAACAACAATCTAAACAGAATATGTAACAGAAACCATTAATGTTACTTTATCCTATGTATCCCTCACTTTAAGCATTCCAGGTACACTTAATTGCCAATACAGATATCCAGATAAGCAGAATAAAAGTAATCAGAAATATAAGCAACATGAGGCAGAAATGCTTAACGAAGGCAGCATACAAAATAAAGACAATCAATGGAGCCAAGTATATTTTGCATTCAAAAGCAAACGCACAGCTACAGAAGTCTCCTAGCAATATATCTCCCATCCACCCTTATACAATGATATGGCGCAGCTATTTATAGCGCAATTTTCCCCCGATTACAACTTTGGGCACAGAATCCCAGACCTGACAAAAGCTGGAAAAGCTGACAAAAGCGGCAAAAAGCGGCTGATGTTGACCTCTGCGGGTATGGAATGTACTTGCAACAAGGTCCACCTGAAAACTTGGCAGCTACGTGGCAGTCCGGTAGATGAAACCTCGAGTCAGTTTGAATGAGGGTAGATGCGGTACAATATGTCAGTTCACGCTCGCACACCTTCTGTCACATCTTTGACTCGAATCTCGAGGCTGGACACCTGTCAGCATCTGATGGGGGGAAGAAATCGCCTTCAAAGCTCATCTTTTATATCCCGCCCGACTTCGCACAAAATTGGAGCGCAGCCGGGCAGCGCAGGTGGAAGCAGCGTAGTCGGGAAGGCCTTCGTGCCTTAGAAATTTTCTAGGCAGCATTTTATCATCCTTCGCCCGAGTGCGCACAAACTGGTGAGCGCAGCCCGACTTCGCTGCGAAGTCGGGCGGCTCAACACTTAGCCATTTTTGATGTCTCCAAGGCAAGCCCGCCCTACTGCGCACTATCTTTAGAGCGCCGCCCGACTTCGCTGCGAAGTCGGGCGGTGCCCAACACTTAGAATTTTTGGCTATTTTTCAAACGGATGTCGCCCAGGTGCGCATGAAATTAGGAGCGCAGCCCGACTTCGCTGCGAAGTCGGGCGGCTCAACACTTAGAATTTTCTGGGCTCAGCTCTGTTGATATCGCCCGGGTGCGCACAAATGGGCAAGCGCAGCCCGACTGCGCTGCGCAGTCGGGCGAACAACAATACTTAGAAGATTTTGGGGCATTTTTGCCCACTCAGAGAAACAGTTAGAAACATGGACAAGAAGATGGAGAAAATGAAACTGATGGCAGAAAAGTAGAAGGGACATGGTGAAGAAGGGGAGAGAAGAAAGAGGGAAGGGAAAGCAGCATCCTTACAAAAATTTGAAGACATAGCACCCCGTGCAAAATGTGACAACAATAACTATAGTTGGAGCATATACATATATAACCCCAACTTTGATGCTTTCCTCCTTCCTGCAAAATAATCTAGCAACCCAATTACTTTTTGCTTTTAATAGTTATCCATCCCATTTGCATTTGTCCCATATTATTGCAATATTTCTTGAAACCCCTTTAGAAGAAACTGATAAACAATCATTCATCTTTTAAATCTTCTTAAAAGCATCCTTACATTCCTCATTGCTTAATTTTGTTTCTTGTATTAAAATAAAATCAAGGCTATAACAACCTATTAATTATTTAATAACTCTTTTTTAGGGGTTTTATTCATACCCTTAATATTCCATGATATCATTTTCATCATCAATACTTTTTATTTTTATTAGTGGGCTTAGCCCCACTTCTTGTTAATACTTGTGATATTTTTATTTGGCTTCCTAGATCAATATCCTTTTGAGTTTCTTTTTCTCTTTGTTCTTGCTTTGATGGCCTTCCTCTCCTTCTTCCATTCCCATAAACACTCTCATATTCATCAATCTCTTCTATTTTTTCATATTGTTCAAAATGAGACTTATCTTCTAAAGATTTATGTTGCCCTAAAGAGTCGAAAGTGCAAGGAATAGCCTCATTAGCATTTTCTTCTTTATGTTGCCTTGAAAACTCTAAACTGCATAGATAATCCTCCATAGTCATCACTTTCTCATGTTGGCCTAAAAACCCTAAATTTTCTTGGATGCCCTCCATAAGAAAATTTCTTTACTGTACTGCTCTTGAAATCCTAAAGTGCAAGGAATACACCCCATACTACTTTCATTTTTATTGTAAGGAGAATATTTTAAGCTACTTGAGGATAATAAAGGTGATTTACCTGGATTAAGGTTGACCTCCTACACCTCATTTTCTTTAAAATTTGTCTCCCCATATTCTTTTGTTTTAACCTCTTCCTCCACACCTTTAGCTCCTATATTTGAACTTGTGCATTGTACTTCCTCATCCCCCATATCATTATTTTCTTCTAATGGCTGATTTGAGTGAGTTTTAATGGCCTTTGCCATCTTACCATTAGCTCCTTTTATATTTGAATTTGCGCATTGTACTTCCTCATCCCCCATATCATTATTTTCTTCTAATGGTTGTTTTGAGTGAGCTGTAATGGCCTTTGCCATCTAATGATGTAGAAATTTTTTTCTATCCACTTTCTTAGGAGTGGAAAATTCTTGATTTGACCTAGCTTCTCTTGTGATATGGTCTCCTTGTTTCAAATTGAAGCTACCCTCATGCCCAAAAAAATTATCTCTTCCTCCATTTTCACTTTGTAGTTTCTTGCCATGTGCCCAATTTCATGACATTTGCATCAAAATGCAATGTTTTCATAATCCACTTGATGATCCCATTCTCTTGATTCATATTTAATCTTAATAGACTACGGTAAAGGTTTAGAAATATCCATGGCAACACATATTCGAATGTATACAACATGCCTTCTCTCCTTAGTAGTTGGTCCCTCCTAGATGAATTCACCTAGAGTATTACCAATATTCTTCAAAATCTCCTTATTGATGAGTTGATAAGGAAGTCCAAAAATCCTAATCCATACCAAAAGCCTTTTAATAGTTTTTGTGTCCATAGAAAAATTATCACTCCAAGGTCTTAAATATAATGCATCTTTACCCCTAAACCATGGGCCTCCATCCATTATTTGTCCCTTATTTATGAACTGGAGAAAATAATGAGGAAAAATCCTTTTGGAAGAAAAGTTATTGAGTAATTTGAATTCAATCCCCACTTCCACTTAATCCAATTTTGAATCTCAAAAAAACTTGGCCAATATCCATGAAACTTACATATTAACCCTCTGGTTTTAAAAATTATTATATCATGCTCAATCATCTCATCCTTTATAATCACTTCTGGTGTAGAATCTGCTACCTGGACTGAGTTTGCCATAAATTCTCTCTTCCTCTTATTGCTAGCTAGGGCATCTAAACTTCCAACTTGGTCATTCATAATTTTAGTAAGGACTTTCAAAAATGACTTTCTTTCCATGTTACCTAGATTTTCTTCAAATGAATCCTTTAAATTCTCATAAGATCTGAAACAAGAAGTGACACTTATTCCTTGATCACACTTTACTTTCTACTGTCTAGTTTTCTACTCACACTTCCTCCTCACTTCTAGTTGGCACTCTCACTTGCTTTGGTTGCACTCACTCTCAACCCATACTTACACTTACTTTCATCTGCACTCACTCCCAGCTAGTGCTTGCACTCGCTTCTAGCTACACTCACTCTTGACTTGTGCTTGCATGTGCTTCTAGTTGCACTCATTCTTGGCTTGTACTTGCACTTGCTTTCGACTGCGTTCACTCTTGGCTATGCTTGCTCTTGGCTGTGATCGCACTCACACTCACTTTTGGCTACACTCACTGTGCTTGCACTTGCTTCTGGCTACACTCACTCTCAACTCGTACTCACACTCACTTTTGGCTGCACTCCCTCTTGGCTTGTGCTCGCACTTGCTTTTTCTACGCACTTGATTTTTTCTATGTTCACTCTTGGCTACGCTCGCTCTTGGTTGCACTCACATTCATACTCGCTCCCAGCTATGCTCATACTCACACCCGCTCCCACTTATGCACTTGCACTCGCTTCTAGCTGCACTTGCACTCGCTTCTAGCCGCACTTGCATTCGCTTCCAACTGCACTCGCACTCACTTCCAACTGCACTCGCACTCACTTCCAACTGCACGGGTTAAACATTTTAAAGAGGTTATTTATAATGCTTATTTATTTGATCTTTTGGGAATTTACTTTAGGTAAAACAAGTGGCACAACTATATAATTGGGAAGTAATAAGGAGAGATTTTTAGTGATTCGAACTTGGGTAGCCTAAATAATAACTTAACGACATACTACTAAGGTGTTCTGATAAGGCATGAATCTTCTTTTTCTTCTAGTACATTATTTAAAAACCAATTCTTCTCTAGTGATTAGTGATTATGTGTGCCTTAAAGATATTAAAAAAAAAGCTCTTTATGTACGGACAAACATTTATTTATATCTTTAAAAATTATCTCAATTATAAAAAAGATGTTATTGTAAAGGTTAAGGTAAAATAGTTTTCAACGTGTACTTATATTTATAAAAAATGTTATTTATTAATATATGTTTATTCAAACAAATTTTAGTTATAAAAGTGTAGTGTTCAACTCTATCTTATTCAATTCAAACCTTAAACATCTTATTCAAAGTTCTAAATTCTTTTTATAAAATCTTCTTGTATTAATTTTTTTAAGTTACTTTGTGTCACCTTCATTTAGGTAGCATAACTACAATGCACATTGTTGTATGAAAATATTTTCAGTTTAAAAATGAAGTGAGAGAGAGCCTTTTAATAAGGGGATGTTGAGTTGCTTTTGATTAATATTTTTAATTGAAGGCGTTGAACTTATATAACACTTGAGATTATGAGGTTTTGAATGATCTTAATAAAATAATATTTTATGGTTATGAAATATTTTTTTAATGAGTTTATACATGTTTTTACGAGGGGTTTGGCCCTTTCATACTAAGTAGGGTTTGAACCTTGGACCTTTTAAAGAGAGGTCAAAGCATTTACCACTTAGAATTATGAAATATTAAAATATGTATTTATTATTATTTTATAATGTATTGAAAAATATAAAAATATATATTTAAATTTCAACATAAATATAAATAAAACTAATAAAATATTTTATATTAATTTTAGAATATGATTTTAGTTTATTTATTGCAATCTCATGGATCTAATATATTTTTTTAGAAGGGTCATTAATTTTTTTTTTTGTTTATTTATTGTGAACATAACATTGAATAATATGATATGAATCAAGTCTGTTAAGTATGGTTTTCTTGCCTGTTGTTTCCAATTACATACTGATCTTCTCACGGTGTTCGATTGTTCCCCTTACTTAATTCATCAACCTTCTAATCGCTGCCCTGTCCTTTCGGAGAGCACTAGCCTAAGGCACTTTGGCCAGGGTGACATAAGTTTTCATAGCAACTTTGATTACCACAGTTCTACTGGCAGATGACCTTGACCTTGATGAAGCCTTCTAATATCCAGCTTGAGCCGACGATTAAAACACTGCTAAACGCCAAGAGATTCATTCCTTTTTTCAGGCTTTTCACCAGAACAAACGATGAGGTGACCAATGACTTCGTCAACTCTTGGAACGAAAGCGAAGTTCAGGTTTGCGGGTTGTGCTTTGGGGTAAGCGTCCACACCATTGCTAAAGTTTTTGGTTTACCACCTATAGGTAGAGCTATCCGCAGGGATAGACATAATTATAAGGACAAGACAGACCATTTCCTCGATAAAGAGAAGGATCTTGTGTGGGAAAAAAATGAGGTGCTTTGTTCTTCTCTTCCCCGACCTTGGGACACCGTGGGATGAGGTGACCAATGACTTCGTCAACTCTTGGAACAAAAGTGAAGTTTAGGTTTTAGGTTTGTGGATTGCGCTTTGAGGTAAGCGTCCACACCATTGCTGAATTTTTTGGTTTACCACCTGTAGGTAGAGCTATCCGTAGGGATAGACATAATTATAAGGACAAGACAGACCATTTCCCCGACAAAGGGAAGGATCTAGTGTGGGAAAAAAAGGAGGTGCTTTGTTCTTCTCTTCCCCGGCATTGGAACACCACGGTTGTCCCTATCATCCAATACATCGTGTTGATAACCCTAATAATCTCCTGCGTGCTTACCACCTCACTTTCGTTAACCATATTCGCAATGTCAAGCCGGTTAACATTCTTAATTTCCTCTTCCGTTCCATCAACATTACTATTACAAATTTTAGGAAGCACAAATCTTCGAAACCCCCTTGCCACCAAGGGATGTTCTCCATCCTTTACAAGCATACCCTGGCTCACCAAATTTTGGGTGATCTCACTTCTTGCTCCCCTAGCCTCGAGCCCTCTTCCACATCCACCTGCAAGGTCGAAGTGAGCCATTACCGTTCCCCTGCTCCTATCGAGTCCCCCTGATCTTCGAGGTCCCCATCGATCCCCCTGACCAAGCCCACCTTCGACCAAGCCAGTGGCAAGAAAGAAGCATCCCCTACCCCCTCACCCAAGGTCTCTATCCCATCGGACCGCCGCCCTCCTAGCAAGCCCCTAAGAAGTAAACATAAAGTTGTTCGCCCTCCAGAAGAGTAGAAAATCCTGCAAGTTGAAGTCTCAGAACGCGAGTTCCAAGCGACCGTCTCCAAAGATCATCAATGACGATGATGAGGAAGTAATAAGTAATGCTAAATATATGCCACACACAACCACCCTCAATCGCATCAACAAAGTGGTAGAACATTTAACATTGGTCGCCACTATCATTCGGGAGGTCGGTTCTTTCCTGACCAGCACCATCACTGACATACAGGAGCTCCCTACTGTGTTCAAGGTCCTCCTGGCGCCTGGTCAGAAAGACGGTACTAAGCAGGAAGACGAAAAGGAATCCTGGTAGCTCTAGGAAGGTGACTTCAGGAAATTGATCTGCCTTTGTTTGTTTTTGTTTCATCTTAGTTATATTTTTGTTGGCCTTGGCCATGGTTTGCTTAATCCATAGGGGAGGGGTCCCAGGCTATTTTTTTTAGACTTTGTCAAATCTATACGACCGACACTATCCATGGGACCGGACCCTTTAACCCGATCTGTAAATAAAATCTTTTACCTACCAAAAAAAAAATAATATGATATGAAATAAAGCATGTACCAAATGATATTTAAAATATGCAAGAAATAATACTTGATAAAATATAAATAATTTACTTATAGAGTTAATTTTACAAATAAAAATATAAATTATTATATATTTTTAAATATAAATTTATATAATTATGTTATCATTAAAATATTTAATGAAGTATTAAGTGGCATTAGTTCAACTGGTTAAATTTCTCAACATTCAAGGAGGATACTAAGGTTCGAATCTTGCCAAAAGATACATGGATAATATCCAAGCTTTGTTATAATACCACTATGTGGTGATGATGTAATATGGGTGGGACCTATTTCAATCCCAAATAACCAATTAAAAAATAATAATGAAGTGTAAGTCGAGAATGAGTGCAATATAGGAACGAGCTTCACCTTTTTCTTATTTTAAAAATAAAACAAGTGTTGTGAGTGTGAGCAAGGAGCAACCAACACTTCTTGTTCTAGATCTTAAGAGAAACTCAAAAACTAAAGGATTCATGGGAAGAAAATCAAGGTAACATGGCAAGAAAGTCATTTTTGAATGTCCATATTGGAAATAAGGATGCCCTAGTTGAAATTAAGGTTGTCCTAGTTAGAAGTATGGGTATTGAGAGATAAAAGGAAGAATTAATATATGCAAAAGCCCTATCTAGGTAGCATATTCTACACTAAAAGTGATTATCCAGGATGAGATGGTAGAGCATGATATAATGGTTCTTAAAAACATAGGGTTAATATGTAAGTTCCATGGATACTGGCCAAATTTTTTGGAGATTCAAAATTGGACCAAGTGGAAGTGGGGATTGAATTCAAATGACACCATGAATTTTCTTCCCAAAGAATTTTTCCTCATTATATTCTCCAATTTAGAAATCAAGGATGAAATAATGAATGGTGGCTCTTGGTTGAGGGACAAAGATGCATTATATTTAACACTATGGAGTGAGAATTTTGGTATGGAGACAAAGACTACTAAAAGGCTTCAAGTGTGAATTAGGCTTTTTATACTTCCTTATCAACTTATTAATAAGGAAATTTGAAGAATATCAACAATAATCTAGGTAATTTTATCCAAGAGGGTCCAACTACTAAGGAGAGAAGACATGTTTTTCACACTCAAATAAGTGTTGCCATGGATATTTCATAACCTTTATCATAGCCCATTAAGTTTTAATTTAATTTGAGAGAATGGGGTCAACAAGTGAATTATGAAAACATTACATTTTGATATCACAAATATTATGAGACTAGACATATGGCAAGAGATTATAAAGTGAGAATGATAGAGAACGAGATAGAAAATTTTGGGCATGAGACAAACTTCAATATGAAGCAAGGAGATCATATCATAGTAGAAATTGGGTCAAATCAAGGGTTTTCCACTCTAAAAAAAATGGTAAAATCCTTTGTATTATAAAATTCTAAAGGCTATTATAGTTTACTTGAATTAATCATTAAAAGAAAAAAATGATACAAAGTATGAGGAAGTACAATACACAAGTTCAAATTTAGGAGTTAAAGTTGTGATTAAAGTGAATGAGGTCAAAGTTAATCCACATAAATCATCTTAATTTTTCTCAAGTAGCATCAAATCCTTTCCTTGCAATAAAAATAAAAGTAGTATGTGTTGAAGAATATTACATTATTTGGTACATGCAAATGTACCCCCGTGGTACCTTCATGGTACAAATGTAAACATGTTATAGATTAAGGTTTGAATATTTATTTTAGATGAGTGATTTATATTTCCCTTTTATGTAAGTGTCAATGTGCAGGATATGCACAAGTGTCATGTAAGTAAGAGTGCAAGTGTGTATTGAGAGAATATGCACAAGTACCATGAATGTATGTGTGCAAATATGTAAAGTGAAGATGTGCACAAGTGTCTTGTATTAGAAGTGCATGTAGGAGAGTAAGAGTCATGTAGAAGTGTGCAAGTGTCATAGATTCAAGTATGTATGTAAGAAGAGAGTGAAGAGTCTAGTATACAAGTGACAAGATGAGAAGCCAAAGGTCAAGAATAAGAAAGGTTGCATCTCCTAGATATGTGAGGAGTGCAATAGACAAGTATTGAAGAGTCACATTACTATGTGAATATTATGAATATAAAGTTTCATACAATATAAAGAAAAATGGTTTGTCGTGATCACCACATAGCAAACATTTATAATAAAGCTTGTATATATATTTTGAGCAATTTATTATTGTAAGTATTCTTCATGCAAGTACATGAATGCTTTTTCTATTTACATTCATATTTGATATTATAAGTGAATGTTATTTGATTATTATATTGACCTTGATATATATTTGATTACTCACATATAGATAATTCTACTCTTGATTATTGATATTTTGACCTATAATATTGTGTCTTATTTATATTAAGACCTAAGATATTTTGAGATAGTTAGGCTTAAAATCCAACAGTATGGAGTGTGTTCGTTACACTTTAGGGTTTCAAGAGCAACATAATAAAGAAATGCATATGGAGACATTTTCATTGTCAATATGATTACTCAAGTTACTTCTTTGGTTAACATGTTCACTTTAGGAGCCCTAGGTCTCTAGTTTGAGATTTATTTGCTCTATTTTATTGTTAAAAAAAAAACTAGAAATCCTTGAAATTAAAGTGGCCTTTAGTCACTGCTATACAGAGTGATTGGCTGGTTAGCATAATAATCTTTTGTCACAATTGATCCAAGGTTTATTCCCACTAAGATTTTTGTATTACACTAAACAATGTGGATATCTAGTTGACATGGCAACCAATGTGGCACTATTATATGCTTTAAAAATAGTTTTAATACTTAAATACGTTCCTCTAATAAAAAAAGTTTATCCATCAAAATTGCATTGGAAAATAAACATTGAAGTGGCAAAATATAAGTAGAAAGAACCAACAAATTGAAGTTTGATAGGTGGAAGTAATCAATTGGATGATGAAATTGTAAGGTTTGAGGCCTCATTTTTTGTATTTTTTGGGGTCCATTAGGGAAAATGTTTTTAAGGCCATATTTTTTGCATACAAAAGCGTTTTGAGCCTTTTTTTTAATTGCACAATTTTTTGAGCATCAGTTCATAGACCTACTACAATGTTAGGGGTTAGATTATGTAATATAGACCACAAATCCCTAGTTACTTGCTTTAATAGGTGAAACTATAGTGTTGGGTCAACTCATATGATTAGCCTACTGTGAAGTAAGAACTTATGGTGCATCTTTCAGGATGATATAGCAATTGTTCTTGGTGATGAAGCTCAACATCAAAAGGTAAAAGAGGCTTTGCTTTTATTTTCCTTGTTGATTGAACTAGAGTTGTTTTTCCATATTAAAGAGGAGAGTGACCCTATTAAGGTATGGTCAAAGCTACATGAAATTTTTGGAAAGGTAAATAATAATGAAGTAAGTCACTTGGAATTGAAGTTTTCATCTCTTAAATTAGCTAAGTTTGATAACATTGAGGACTATATTACAAGATTCAAGGCTTTGAGGGTAGATGTTGCATCCTTTAGAGGCAAAATAAAGATGATGTAAAATTAATTAATATTGTCCTTGCTAATCTATCTCCCTCATTTTAGATATTGAACCTAATGTTTCATATGATTCCAATGTTTATGGAATCTCATAAGACTCTTACCCTTGATAAGTTATTTTCTCTCCTAGTTTACTTTCAAGTTGTAATGTGAAATTATTGTGGAACTCCACAAATATAGGTTCATGAAAAGGAATTCAAGTCTAAGGAGGCTAAGACCTAGGGGTCCAATGGATAAACTAAGTCTTAAAAGAAAATGGAGATCATTTATGGATACTATAAAAGGAAGGGACATCCAATGAAGGATTAAAATCGAGTTCTTGAAGTTAGGTGGATGTTTTCTAGATTATGAGGGAGATTTGGATGGATCTTCCTTAATTATAGAGGTCCACTAGAGCATCCAGTATGGTGGGAAAAATATTATTATCACTAATGTCTTCTCTCTTTGGCCCCTAAATTCAGATTATTGGAGTGTTGAAATTATATTCTACTTCATGGTGACGAGCCATCATTGTGCGATGTATTGTATAGGCTTAAGGGCATTTCATTGTATAATGTATTTATTATTTTATAAAATTTTATTATGTAATCCCAATGGACCATGGTTCACCTTGTTATGGATAAACCCTTTTATTACTTGTAACTAACCTAAATCCCACTTATTATGTCAACTTAGCTTAAATCTTATGATATTTTTAGGGTTTTGGTATTGTTATAAATACCCCCTCACAGTTTTCATTTTTTATTGGAGTATTGTGAATATTATCTATATATAGTGGTAATTTATGGTACCGAAGGATGCCCTCAGACTCCTACGAGTGGATGATTTATTTCTATTAATTTGTAGTAAACCTTGTGAATTCCAACATGAATATGAATAATATGGAAAAATGGAAGAGATTTTTGAAGATTAAAGTTTTGATAGGAATGGAAAAGGAGAGGAAGGCCATCAAAGCAAGAATAAAGATAAATGAAACTCAAGGGATATTGATTTAGAAAGCCAAAAATAAATATCATAGGTGTTAACAAGAAGTGGGGCTAAGCCTACTAATAACAATAAAAACTTATTTTCCACTCTTAATAAAGTGGCAAAAAAACCCTTTGTATCAAAATGGTAAACTTATTTACAGTTTACTCAAATCAACCATTAAAAAAAAATTGATACAAGGTATGAGGAATTACAATGTGCAAGTTCAAATTGAGGGGTTAAAGGTGCAAAGAAATACGGGGAGACAAATTTTGAATCAAATGGAATTAAGGAGGTCAAGGTTGATCAAGGTAAATCATCTTCATTTTTCTCAAGTAGCATGAATCCTCTCCTTGCAATAAAAATGAAAGCAACATAGAATGTATTTGTTGCACTTTAGGGTTTGAAGAGCAACATAATAAAGAAATAAATATTGAGGATATCCATTGAAATTTAGGGTTTTCAAGGTAGCATAAGAAAGTAATTACTATGGAGGATCATCCTTGTACTTTAGGTTTTCTAGGGCAATGTAAAGAAGAAAGTGTTTAAGGGACCATTCCTTGCATTTCAGGTTCGTTAGGGTAGCATAAATATTTAGAAGATAAGTCTCAATATGAAGAATATGAAAAGATATAAGATTTTTATGAAGATGAAAGTGTTGGTGGAAATGAAAAAAGGAGAGGAAGGTAATAAAAACAAGAACAAAGAGAAAAAGAAACTCAAAAGGATATCAATTTGGGAAACAAAAAACAGATACCATAGGTGTTAAAAAGAAGTGGGGAAAATCTCACTAATTAAAATAAAAAGTTATTGGAGGCATTAGGGAGAGATTTATCAAAGGAGAAAAATGAAAGGTATTTAGGTTGAAAATAATGGTCCCTTCAAATCTCGTGTGCAATTTATTGATGATAATTTTATTTTGGGTCATCTCTCAGTTAGCGAAGACATATAGTCTAAATCAATATGATCATGTTATTAGATGGTTTGTTTTTTAATGAGTTTACATAGCTTTTTATGAGGGGTCTCGATCCCATTGTACTGAGTGGGGTTTGAACCTTGGACCTCTCAAAGAGTTGCCAAAGCCCTTACCACTATAGTAAGCTTATAATTTCATTGGATGGTTTGTTAGTACTATAAAATCCAAGATTATTTTTTTAACTCTGAACTAGATTTACATAAAATTATTATGGATATTTTAGGGTTTATAATTGAGAAATTTTCATCAACCTACTTAGGTATTCCTTTATCTCATAAAGGAAATAAAAAGGAGCTTTGTATCTCATATTTGGTTAGAATAAAATCTTGTTTTGTAGGTTAGAAATATAAGTTCTTAACCATGACAAAAAGGTTAAAAACTCATAAAGATTACATTACAAAACATCCCTATTTATATGATGTCATTTTCAATATTGCTAATAGGTATAACATCAAAATTGATAAAATTCAAAGATACTTTCTTTGAAAGGATATGAGGAAAAGTTTAAGTTTTTTCTTTGTAAGTGGCATAGGGTTTATAAAGGAAATATATTAAAGGGGTAGGCTTGCTGAATTGTAGACTTCTGAGTTTGTCTTTTGGGGCAAAACTTGGTTGGATATTATTCCAAGATTAAGGAAAGAATTGGGAAAATATGTTACTTCAAAATATTTAGGTTCTCTTGATGCAATGAAATTATTCAAGAAAAGAACTCTACCCAAAGGATCACCAACATGGAACTTCATATAAGATAGTTTACACTTGATCAATAAATATATTAGATGGTCAATCAATAAGGGGGATTATGAAAGTTTTTAGTCAAGATGCTTGATTGAATCATTATAATCTTTTATCTATTTGAAAATGGAAACCATTGGTTTGAGCATGTCTAGCTTGTAAAGGTTCAAATGTTAAAGATTATATTAATATGAGAAACAACTTTATGTCATGGATTTCTATTGTTATCTTGTTTGAAGGAGAGAAACTCCAATAAATTATAGATGAGATTCAAAATATTCTTCAAGAGTTTTAATTCCCTTATTTTACTTTAAAGGATGATCTAGTTTGGAATATATCAAAATATGATGATACTCAATAAAATTAGGATATTAGAATTTACAAAAAAAAAAAATAATAATCTGCTTGTTGTGGTGCAGTGGTAAATACCCTGGTAAAAAAAAAAATTAATCTGCTTGTTGTGGTGTAGTGGTAAATACCCTGGGTGCTGGTAGAGGCTGACCCAGGTTCCATTACCCTTGTCTCCATCCTACAGATATATGGTATAGTTAGGAATGTCCTATGTGCTGGTAGAGGTCGACAAGGCTCCATTCCTCCTATGCCCAACCTGTTGAAAGTGGCACCTCGAAAGGGGTGTTTTCCACTATAAATTAGTTTTTAACCTAGGTGTTGTAGGTGAGTTGGAGAGGAGAGAGAAATCCTCCAAGGGAGGTCCCAGGTTCAAATCTCCACCCTACCAAAAAGCTGAATTGGGTATCTAAAATCCAATTGATAATGTTGGTGTAGGCAGGGTCGGGTGCGACCCCCGGGTGACTTTGACGGTGTAGAACCCCCTGTTCGTGGTCTCTCAGACCAAGGTGGCTTCGCAAGGGGTTTTTTGCTTAAAAAAAAAAAAAACAACAACAATCAAAATTTCCTACTCCTAAAGATTTACCTTGGAAGAATGTTTGGTCACTAGAGGCTATTCCTAAGGCCTTAACATTCCTTTGGTTAGTAGTTCTAAGTAATATTATTATATGAGAGATTATACTAAGAAGAGGATATCATGAAAATTTTATATGTGCCTTTTGTGAGAAGTATTTAGAAATATTAGACCATTTACTTCTTTATTGTCCCTTTGCTCACACAATTTGGGAATACCTTTTCAAAAATATAAGAATATATTGGGTATCTCCATCAACATTGAAAGAGTTGATGAAATATTGAGTTAATTATTTTAAAGGTAAATCATCATGTACTTTGTGGAGAAATTGTTCTACTATTAATTATTAAAATTTATCGCTTGAAAGGAGTAATAGAATTAAAAAAAAATGAATCTCAAAATCATGCCCAAGTTTGGAACCATATGTTTACCTCTCTTGTAGAATGTTTTTAGATATGGTGCTCATTATGGGTAGTCTCAAGTATGGAGAAAGATATGTTGGCCCCTTGGTTATAGTATTTGAATATACATGGAATATTCATCCATGATACTGCCCTTAAAACAAAGGATCTACTTTGATCTATAGTAAACTAAAAATGTTTTGAAATTTAGCATCATCAAAATTAATTTTGATGGTACTTCCATAAGAAATTGGAAAAAATGAGTGGAGGTGGTGATTTTTGAAATAATGAAGGTAAAATTCTCCTTACTTAAAATCATATGGAAGTTTAACCATCAACTATGCAGAGGCTAGGAAACTTCTTATAGGGAGAAAAATTACAATATAAAAAGGATGGAAATGCATTTCAATTAAGGGGGATTCACAAATTATCATTAATGCTAACAACATAAATGGATATGGGATTGGATTAAAAATAATATTATTGTTGATGTTCATCATCTATTTATCAGAGGTAATTTGTTGGAAATGCGAACATATCTATAGAGAAGGAAATCAAGTACCAAATAATTATGCCAATCATAATGTTGATCTTTGTCTTCGTGACATTCAAATTTTAGAAGGCAATTGGCTAAGAGATATATCATCTCTTGATGGAAATGATGTCAAGGCGTTGATTGAAGAAAAATAACACTTTGAGAAAGATGAAAAATATATTTGATAGAAAGGAAATGAAGAATATCTTTGATAAAAGGGCAAGGTGGATATGGTTTAATTGATATGATAGCAAATGTAATATTCTTGCATTTTAATGGGAGTGGCCCATCATAGAAGACATATATAGTTTTTTTTTATGAATTGGAAAAAAGTGATAAGAAATGAGGATTCTTACATTGTAATCCAAGGATTCCAATTCTACATATATATGATTTATAGAGATATGAGAACACATGGTAATATATGGATTTAAATGAATACAATAGAATAGAAGGTTTTTAATGTCAACAAGGTCAAAAGCAATCTGTGAGACACAACCACAATGTTTTATTCAATATTTTTTCCTTCTACACTGAGATTTTGCTACTAATTTATTGATCCATTCTCCTATTCAAACAATTATTGCAATGATTCCAATGTTAAAGTGTTTATGCATTACACTCCAAAATAAAACAATTCTTTGTATTAACTATCCATCATGTATAAAAGGTATATATCCTCTCCCTCAATTTCTCTTTTGGTCCCTTTCATCTACATGTTTCACATCTAAGTTGGTTTGAATTGGTCCTTAGGTCATTAAAATTTATGCTCTCCAATTATGTTTGCCCCTATATAAACATTTTGGTGGTGATTACATAGCATTAAATTTAGCAAGAAAATGTTCTCTCTTTATTTTTAACTTCTTTTCTTAATACCTACTTTGAAATTCATCTTAATAAATGTCTTTATCTTGTTATTATTTTAGCCTTCATTTGTCTTGGGGGGTCAACACAATGGTTCAGGATTTGGCTCTTCTTCAAAAGGTCCAAGGTTCAAACCACTACGGTGTGTGTGGCTATGCGTTAATCATCTATTGATAAGTTTAGCTCTCCTACTTATGAGGTGTCATGGATGGGATGAAAATGCTCAACCATGCACATCAGTTGTAGGGGTTTCTCACACTAACCAAACAAAAAAAATAAAAAATAAAAAATCTGTTGTCCCAATCAAAAATCAAGGGACTCCACATAATTCCTCGATGATGAGAAAATACCTAGAGTGATACAAAAACTAAGATCCAAGAATCCGAATTGATATTTTTATTAATAAACATGCAATTTATAGGCATGATATACCTTTACAATACCATGGTATGATGAATACCATTGGCGTACAATGATAAGAAGGCATTTAATATGCCTTACAATATTTAATGACATGTGTACCATGTACACAATATGTTGTTTCTAGAAATATTTATTATGTTAATCCCTATCATTCCTCCCCACTAAAAAAACATTGGACTCCAATGCATACAAATGTGGAGGAGAAAGTTGGAATGCAGAGGAGTATCGGGTATGACCAAAAATGCACTCTTGTACAAAAAGAGGAAGATCGAAGGATGATATGGAGCAGGTCTTCAAAAAATAGAAAATGGATGTTGGCACTGAGTCGGGTGTGGAAGAAGTTTTCCAATGATTATAAACACTGTTATGCATGCAGACGACTGGACGGTCCTTCAATGTGGTAGGAGAAGAACACAAGTGATGGTGCATAGGGAATAATCTAGTAGAATATGCCTTAGAATATTCATAAAAAATACCAACTTTAAATTAAATTAAATGTTTGTTTTTATTAAATTATTATTTTTTAATTTAATTTTTATTTAATTGTGAGGCGCGTGATAAGAAGGCATTTAATATACCTTTAAAATATTACAATTTTAAATTAAATTAAATTAAATTATTTTTTTTGTTTTTTAAATAAAAATGTATTCCCCAAGGGAAAGGGCACACATAGATCATGAGAAAAAGAAAAACCCAAATGGATTTTTTTTAAGAGATGAAAGGGAGTGTGCAACACAGTGAAATGTGAACCTAGGGGTGGTCAAGGAGGTGGCTGCAAAAGAAGAGGTAGCTAGTGGTGAGTAAGGAAAAATATGTGCATAGGGAGCACAAACAAAAGGGCAACCAACCAAAAATTTGGGTAGGGATTGCAATAATATATGCAAGAAATAGTTGTAAATATCATGGAAATAGAAAAATAGAAAACCCCACTAGGCTCAATTGTGGAAGAGATAAGTGGTAGGGTATCCAACAATAGTCGAAACACAAGAACAAGATTAGGCAGGGTCGGTGGTGGCGATCACATGGATCTACGACAAAGATGAGCTAAAATTGGTGGGGTGGGATAGCCAGCAAGTCGGGATGCTAAAAATGGTGCAGGGGCTATGTGAACAGAGTCTTCAACAACCAAATATTTGGAAAATGTTGTAATATCTTCATCATTAAGAATATCAATGAGAACTACTTCATTGATAACTTCAACAATGGTTGCACCTTTCAAATCTGCATCAACAAATTCACCAAAAGAGTGAGAGCAATCGCATGAGAGGGCAAGGCTGGTGGTACATCTTCTATCGTAGCTACAACATCATTGAGAGCGATAAATTTAACTATAGTTGGGTCTTCTTCTGCCAAATCTGCATCAAACATAACTACAACTTTAGCAGGTAAAACAACATTATTTTCATCATTTTTTGTAAACTAGTCAAGTTCATTAATAGCAACATCACCTGAAGGCAAGATGATGGGCATCTCACCCATAGATCTTGGTGTGAGTCCAGATGTTGCTTCATGATCTGTAACAAGTTCTTCAGCAATAATTTTTGTGGTAGCTACCATTTATTCTAGCATGGTAGCTTAGATCTGCTAGATTTTGGCTAAGAGATCTCATCTAGTGAAAGATTCAAACTCAAAAGCATGGTGTCAGAAACAAAAGCGTAGATAAGAGCAAAACCCTTGGTGGATCGGGGTGCTCCGATACCAAACTAATATGAAAAATATGATCCAAGAATCTGAATTGATATTTTTATTAATAAACATGAAATTTATAGGTATGAGATGTCTTTACAATACCATGGTACGATGAATACCATTGGTGTACAATGATAATAAGGCATGTAATATGTCTTACAATATTTAATGACATGTGCACCATGTGCATAATATGCTATTTCTAGAAGCATTTATTATATTTATCCCTATCATAGACAACCTAAATAGAACCTTTAGGATATTTAGAAAGAATCAAACAGATGTAAGGAAGAACAAATTCAGGGGTAAACCCACCTAGAATGAAATTAGGAAGAGAGAAATGACCAAAGAAGTGGCCAATAGAAATCAATTGACCCTAAAATTGGGAGGTAAAAAGCCTCCATCCAAATCCAATAAATGAGAATCATATCCTTGCAGTAGGGGCTCTCCTTGAAGACACTCATAGTAAGTTGCACTCCATTGGGTCCAAGGAGGCACTAGAATTTTTGCAGTACCTAGATTGTGTGCAGTAATTCTATGTTTATGGTGTTTCTATCTTTGGCTGGTTTGGTTTTGTGGTAGTATTTTAATTTCAATTGATCGTTAGTGTGTTGTCTTAGTTTTGTCTTGTAGAATCTTATGGTTCAACAAATATTTTTTTGTTTCCTTTTGAACAGGTTGTTGGGTCTATTGAAAATTTATTTACAACCTAATGTATGAGTTTGGGGATCCTAAAATCCCTTCTACCATAATCAATTTTTTTTTAGCCTTCATCTAAGTTGATATTCTATTTATTCATCCACTTGATGTTTTAATCCCATATTTTCTTTCTTGTTTAAATATTTTTTTATTATAGTTTTCTATTATAGCTTTAGTCCATGTGCTTGCATCCATTTGTTTAATTTTTTTAGATATTCTAGAAGGTGAACCATAATAGTTGCCTCTATAAGCAAGGTACATGTTATTACTAGAAGAATCCCATATGGAATTGACACTTTTATATTGAATTTATTTGTCATTAGAAATTTCTAAATCTTCACTATTTGCCTCCAATTTAAGTCTAATATGTTCCTAGCCCACTTTTCACTCCCATACAATATTAGTAGTACCACTAGTAGCCTAAATCAAACTTGTATAGTCTTGTAGTCCATAATTAAGTCTCTTTGCTTATCATCAAGTATACTCATTTTTTAAATTTAATCCCATCCTCGTAATATTTCTAATCTCTACCCAATATTAACTTTAACAGTTTGTACAAGGTATAATCAAACAAAAATAATAGGAATACCTTTGTACAAGTGTGACCCAATTTTAAATCCTCACATTATTATGGACTCTCTTATGATAAGGGAGCTTGTAATAGTATAGTTTGTTATACTATCACAAAGTGAGATTCATTGATATAGATGCAATATGGGTGTTGTTTCAACCTCATATAACCATCAAAATAAAATAAAAAATAGGGTCCACTTAAAATTAGGAGGTGTATCTTTGTTTATTATATATTAAAAATGAAATATAAATTGATTATCAATTTATATAATATAGTTGAATGAAATAATTAAATCCAAATAAATTAAAAAATAAAGTAATGTTTATGGTCCACGAGCATTTTGCATATCAAACCACCCTATATTTCTTTGGTTCCACTATGCATGGAAGGATACACTTGTGTTGCATTATCCACCTATGATATGTACATACCCTAATCCCTTTTATATTTAAACCTTGGATCTCATATTTGGAGTACCCAAGCATGTTAGCTTTTGAAGCTAAGTACTTAAGATAAAATAACCACAAGATCTAAAATAAAGTTGCAATATGAAATATATGATAATGGCAATATTCTAAACATATAAAACTCATAAAATAAATTTTTAAATAACTCATAGAATTACCATTAACAAATGCTCATGAAAATTGTATCTCCATTGAATAATCCATACTTCCACACACTCTCATTCTATAATATATGACACACAAACACACATAGACATATATAATGGAATGTGACTCTTCATATGGAGCACTCTTGACCTTCACTCTTCTAGAGACTCTTCATATTCCTATTCTATGGACTCATATGCACATGGACTATTATGCACATTTACATTACCAAAATAATTTGCACACTTTAATAATACTTGTGCATTTATTATATTTCATAAAGTAAATACTCACACTCTAATATAGGACACTCTCCTAATATAAATATGTACCTAAGGTGGTACATTAGTATGTACCAAATAATGTAATATATTCCAACACCCCCTGTATTACATTATTTGATTAATGAAGACTTTAGTCTTCAATATGATCTTCGTCCTTGTTTTGGAACTTGTGCTCTTTTTTCTGCTTTATTCATTTAGCTCCTTGTTTGTATCCTGATCAAGTAACTGATTAGTATCTTCATAAAAGACTATATTTACTAAAAATGCTTTAACTTCATGTTCTTTTGGAGTTTCTTCCAGTTCTTGTATTTCTTGAATCTCTTGAACTAAGTGTCCCTTTTGATTTCCTTCTCTATATTGTAGTTGAGGTTGATTGTACTGACATTGAAATTATTGTTGATGTGGTCTATATTGATTATGATATTGTCTTGGTTGAAATAACCTATTTGATTGGCTTCTTGAATTTGTTTTATTCTCTTGATACTGATTTCTTGGATTGAATCTATAATAATTTGTACTATGTCCTCTTTTTCTACAAACTTGATAATATTTATCATTCCATTTTGTTTTGTTCCTTGAGAATGAAGCAACATTTCCTTGTGGATTATCTTTTGAGGCTAAGGCATTGTTAGTCATTTCATTTTTTATTGAATTATCCACTTCATACTCTTGCAGTATTTTGACTAACTCATCAAACGATGTATCTTTACTTAGAATTTGTAAATATGTGACTAGATGGTGTAGCTTTTTGGAAGTGCTCTCAAAATTACTTGAACAAGAAACTTGTATTATACATTTTCTCTTAAGGTTAATAATTTTCCTTTTATATCAACCACTTTTCTTAGAAACAATTCTATACTTTCACCACTATTGACTTTTAGAGAATGCAATTGGGTTTGAAGATTCAATATAGTGGCTTTATTATTTTCTTCAAATATCTTGGCTAAAGTATTCCAAGATTCTATAGAAGTTACTACTAAACTAATGTATGGTTGTATATCATCTGTAATTGTAAATTTTATTATCATGAGTTCTTTTGCTTTATCTTCCTCATATTTTTAAATTTCCCTAGCATCTTCAGGAGGTTTAGATTTTTCTCCTTTAACAATATCCCAAAAATTTTCTACTATCAATATTGATCTCACTTTATTTTTCCATGAGGTGTAATTAGGACCCTTGAGTAGTTGGGATTCTGAAAGAAAGAATTTATTTGTTGTCATGATTACACTTGTAGACTACCTTATATCTCCCTAGTTTAGTTTATCAAACAATTATTTGATGCAATTTCAAGTTCTCTACTCTTTATTTCTCCTTAGTTTTGAATGATAGACTAAGGATAATTCTCAATTGTTAATATTAATGTTGACAACCTTTTATCTCCAAAATCTCATTAATATGGTTTCTAAATTTCCCAATCCTATGTTGGGTGGAATTCCTTATAACTCTAAATTTAGAAATTTAGAAATTCTATAAAAAGAATATTTGCAAGTTTTGTATTCCTAATTTGATGTTGAAAACCTTATTTCTCCAAAATTCAAAATATTTGCAAATATCAAAACTTTATAATTCAATTTCAAAACTTTCCAAAACTTGAAAAAATAACTCTTGAAATTTTTCAAAAATAACTTTATAACTCTAAAAAAATTTCCAAAAAAGTTAATTTATTTTTAAGGTATTTAATTTTGATTTAAAACCTTATATTTCCAAAAATTAAATTAATCTATATCTTAACCTTAGAAAATAATATTCAATCTTGAACCTTATAACTCCAACCTTTAAGAAAATAATTAATTTTAATGTTATCTCCAAAATAAATGCATAATATTTGGTCAAGGGTGTTTGAATTTCCTTGAAATGACACTACTTTTCAAAGTAACTCCCTTTGGCTGTGCTAACTCCAACAATCTCAAATATGTCAAACTCAAGCGCATTAACTCCTCCTTCTACCACATCTAGATTTTTCTAGATAATTGTTTCTCTTATGGAGTTCAACTCCCATCCACTTTATGGAGATCCTCTAGAACGTTTGGATGCTCCTAGGTGATTGGCACTTCCAATCCTGGGTGAAAAGTGCCTCGAAAACCCTTCAACTTCTTTACCATATGTAACACTTGGCGATGGATATTACAAACTCCTTCCTCCTTCGTAACATTTGAAATTCTACCACATTAGACTTTTTTATCTCCTCTACGATGATGGCTTGATGCTCAGACTATGACCCTTATTTTTCCAAATCTTCACCAATCAATCTTAAAATGTTTTAGATTCACTTGTAAGTGATTGGTGCTTCCCCTTCCATAATACCAAGTGTCTTCTCAGCTCCTACACGTTGCAAATGGTATGTTACGTACCTTGTCTTCTCATATTCACTTCTCCCAAATGTTTCAACCAGAATCTCCTCCAAGTGGCACAAATTATGGATGTCCCTTCACTACTTCTCCTTAAGAAAACTATTGGACTTCGTATGAAGTCTATTTGACTCACCAAAAATACTATTTGTCAACACTGTAACTTAATAAAATGACTTTTTACTTTCTCATAAAAAATGCTTCTATTTTGATGTCCCCAAAAAATCTTCAACTTCTCTGATAGATGTGACGTTATAGCTTTCAATAGTAGGTAACTTTGATTTAGCTGTAATGGTGGCTAGTGCTTCTCCACCGGTGGCTCTCTTCCTTGGCTCTGTTCTCAACCAATGGTACCTTCTTCTTTAATGTGATGGCTTCTCTTCAATATCGTGGTACCTCTACGTTGGCTTGGTGGTTTTACCACTTCTTTGGTGGCTCTTCTTCACCAATTTTTCTTGCAACTTTATTGACCCCTTTTGGTGTCATTAGACACCTTTAATCCTTGTCTTATTTTTTGCACTATTTATTTTTATCTTTCCTTCAATAATATTTATAAAAATCTGCACTACTTTAGATTATAAAATGACATATACATTATTATTTTTCTTTCTCCTTATTACTCCTTTTTCAAACAATATTTAACTCCTCTATTTGCTATTGTATTTTGCAAATCCTAAAATAGAAATGATGCAATATTTTTCAACTTTGAAGCCTTCTTTTTTCTACTTTAAAAAACTCAAATGCGGTGCTTACAAAACTTAGAATAAACCAGCTTTAATACTTGGATAAATATAATTTTATAGCACCAATATTTCAAACCTCTTTGACCTCCTTTGTAGATAGCTGATTGGTTATTTGATTCACCCTTTTGTTGTTTCAAGTTTATAAATTTTGCAGCTCTCCTTCCTACTCAATTTTTGCCTCAAACTTGTCAAATTTGCAACTCTAATTGTTGCCCGAATATCAATTTTCTTGATGTCCAAAAACTTTGTAATTTTTAGATTTGAATGCTACCAATTCCTCCTTTTCTTTGCTGTTCAAATATCTCTCAAATATTCCCTAAATTTCTCCAAATTGCAGCTCTATTTTCTTCTTATAATGCTACCTAATTTTGCTGCCCAAATATCTCAAATTATTGCTCCAAAATTCTGATTACTCCTCCTATATCTTGTTGTCCAAGAATATCCTCTATCTCCTTTAAATTGCTGCCTTATTTTGCTATCAATCCTTTCTTCAATTGGATGTTCTAGGGCACTTCAAAATCTACCTAAATCTTCTCTAATTTATAGCTTTAGACCTTGTTGAGAAGCAACACACCCCCACTGAAAAATGAGATTCCATCCTTAGAAAATTTTGAACTTCCATTTTTGCAGCAGGGACCCTCTAGATGTTTTTTAGGTTTTAAATCCAAATTTGCTTGCCTCCTTTTTAAAGTTGTGCTTTTTCTTGCATTCCAGCTGTGTTATCCAAGAATTCACTTTTTACATGCTAGAATCATTCATGCACAAAGAAAATCTTGCACCAGTACCGAGGAAAATCCAGAAAACAGTTGCATAAATTCATGAAAAATCAAACTTTCCATTTTTGGTAGTGTCGCGATATCGCGACACTTCCATTTTCGAAAATGTCGCGATATCGCGACAGGTAAGTCAAAATGCAGCTAAGTCGAAAAACGTAGCGAAATCGTGACACTTTCCATTTTTGAAGTGTCGCGATATCGCGACACTTCCATTTTTGGAAAGCGTCGCGAAATCGCTGCAGGATGAGGAGAGAGAAAGCCGGGGAGAAAAATGTCGCGAAATCGTGACATGTCGCAGAATCGCGGTAGGAGAGAGAAAATGCATGAAAATTGGCTAAGTGCCAGAAAGGTCACGATTTCGCAACATGTCGCAAAATCGCGACAATTTTTTGGAGAGAGAAGCAAGCTGTACGGAAGGGCGCGATTTTGCGACATGTCGCATTTTCACGGTAGGAGAGAGAAAGTGGGCTGCAGGATGAAAATCGGCTAAGTCGCAAAATCGCGGTCAACGCATGCAGGTACGGAAACTGTCGCGAAATCGCGACATGTCGCATTTTCGCGACAGGAAATCAAGAAGTTGTACGGAGGCCAGGAGGGTCGCGATTTTGTGACATGTCGCGTTTTCGCGGCCGACGAGGGAAGAAGTTGTCGATGCGCTGGCAGGTCACGATTTCGCGACATGTCGCTAAATCGCGACATGTCGCAGAATCGTGTCAGGAGAGAGAAAGTCATAAGTTGACCTGAAAGTGCATTCCGACGGGAAACAAAAGGCATCCTGGGGTAGCGACATGTGTCAAAGCGTGAGGCAGACATGCAGAGGCCAACATGCAAGCTTATTTTGCGGTTTTTAATCTGTTTTAAACTTTAAAGATTCTGATTTAATTAAAATGCTAATCTAATGCATCTTTTTCTCTTTCATGCAGGATTCCATCTGGCACTTACGGGACAACCGGGAAAGGCCATAAAGACAAAGTTAAAGTGCAGATTCGATCAAGGGCCGCCATGCTAGAGGAAAAGAAGCCGATGAAAGCATTCAATGACAAATTTATTGTAGACTTAATAGCATGAAGACAATTTCAACACAGGGATGGCTTTACGGAGATCAGATCTGAGAGAAGTGGTGACTCATCCGGCTCACCAGCAAAATTAATGGAGGCATTTATTTGCAGCTGCGGATGAATGCAAGTGGCTTTAGATTTTATCTTCTCCATTTATGGCAGTTGACTCCCCTGATTTGCCGAAGGGTTAAGTTCTATCTGGACTTTGATTTTAAATGGATTTTTATTGTAAAACCCGGGTCCTAGGGTTTAAGTGCGATAAGATTTAGGGTTTGAAGAAGATATTTTGAAAAGATCAGGGTCTATCCTGAGTCTATAAATACAGATTCTAAATGTAATCGCGAAAGGCGAAGACTTAGAAATAAAAGGCTTATAAGCAATTTCTTGCAAATTTTGTGAAATCCTTTGTTTCTGGACTTGGAGTTGATGTGCTTTAGTTTTTCTGTGATAGCATGGCCAGGAGCCTAATCTTTTGCAGAGTGTGATAAGTGTATCTTCTTTTGTTATCTATTCCATTTAAAGTTTGTTAGATATATGCTGTGAATCTGTATTGTCAACTTTAAATATGTTGTTAGGCTTCAGTTGTTCTCTTGTCTGCTAGGGGAAATTATAGATTTGAAGGTTAAGTTTGTTCTAATTGCTCTGTCTTCACTGTGCGAGCTAGGTCGTCGGTGAAAGATACCGATTTTAACCAGCTGCCCTTGGATTTATAATTTTTTGCTAGATCTGTTTCACTCTGTCTTGTGCTCTTAGTTGAAAGTGATCTTAGACTGACTGGACACTTTCTTCTTTGATTTGTTCTGTTGTGAAGCTAGTAGCATAGATAAAATTGATAGTTTAGGGTTTTATAGTTGATGTTTGATAAACTTCTCTTTCTGCCCTACCCTACCCTCTCTTTGTTTTCGATGAATGATCCATTTTTATTTTCTTTGTTTGTCTTTTATTTGAATCTGCTGACCCATGAGAGTTGGATCAAGAATTCAAGTTAAATCTGATTATCAACAACTTTTGCAACTACTGAACAAGTTCGAGAACCCCCTGTAAGGTAACAGAGCGGTCCATATTGAAATCTATTCTAGAAGTGGAAAAGAGTGAATTGCCATTCGACCCAACTCTGTAACTCGCACCTTGGATAACCAGCTAGATCCTAAAGATGAGTGGGATCCGTCCCGTGGGTGTCTCCGGAGCTTTCCTTGCCTCATCCTTTCTCGGGGTGTGCATGAAAGCCGGACCAACAACCTAATTGGCGCTAGAAGGAGGGCTGTTGAACTCAGTTCAAGTATTGTAAGGGCATAACAGCAACATTTGAAGGACCCACAGTGAACTCCGAACAATTTTGTAAATTGTCAGTACAGTTTTCTAAATTGTCAGTACAGTTTTTGAAAGTTGTCAGTGCAGTATTTAAAATTGCCAGAGAAGGCCTTAAGTTCAGTGGTTTGTTAAGAACAGTTCTATCATCACTTGCAGTTATCCAATTACAAATCAGAACATCACTGTCAACCAAGTAATAATGGCAAATTGGTTGGGCCTCACTGCTTTGAATATCCCGAGTATAGCCCATGACCTGCCCAGAAGTCCAGAAAGATACCTCCCTAGGTATAAACATGATGGGACAAGAACTGTAGAAGAACACCTGCTAGCTTTTAAAAATGCTTTAAAATTGTTAAATATACAGCATGAAGATGTTGCCTGCAGATTGTTCCCGTTCACTCTCCAGGAGGGAACTTATGATTGGTTTTTAAACCTCACCAGCAATTCCATTACTAGCTGGGATGATCTTGAGAAGGCTTTTATATCATAATTTGGGGAAGTGATAGACCCCAGTGTGTTATACCAATAATTTTCTAGCATCAAGAGAGAGTCGGGAGAAACTGTCAGGTCTTTCAATATGAGGTTCCAAAGAGCTTACGATAGAATGACTGGCCATTACATCCCAAATGCAAATATGGCCTTAGAAATCTACAAGAATGCATTGGATTCGGTGACCTCTATTTTCCTCAAGAGAGACATCAATATCACAACCCTGGCAGGTGCTTATAAAGAAGCCTTAATTCTTGAAAGACAGTTAGGGCCTCAAATTCTGAGCAGTCCTTTGATATCCTATGTTACACAGAACATGCCTGTTCCAGACCCCATTCCACATCATGAGTTAGTGCCAACATGTCATGATCTACCCAAGGAGACTCCGTTAACTGTCACATCCACTCAGAATGTGCAAAATACAGAGAAAGGTTCTGACAAGTTCAAAGTGCAGGTGCTTGAACTGAACAGTTGTGATCTGGCACCACCCAAATCTGAAGTTTTTCCTGGTGAGTTAAATTTTCCTAGAGATCAAAGAAATATTGATATTTCTAGTTCACCCAAAAACAATACAACCAGGGTTTCAAATTCTTTCACTTTTCTTGAAGAGACAGAAAGTCTTGTACAGACTCTTGTGGATGAAATGCAAGATTTTCAACAGTTAAAAAGAGACAGTTATGACTTGAAATGTCAGAGTCCAGAATCTAACAATGATCCTTCCTCATTAGAGGATGATGAAAGTGAGATTCAATATCACTATGCAGAAGTAATCGAGGATGATAACATCATTGAGGATATGAGGGAACTTAAAGCTGACATCACCCTCTATGAACTGCCTCAGATTGTTGAACAAAAGGATAGCTTGATTGAGGCTTACTCTGGACCACCTGTTGAATTTCAAGAAAAGGAGGAAAAGATGGTAAATATGAATGTGGTCAGCCAACTTGAAATTGATGAACTGTCTCAACATAAGCCTGCAACTTCTGAACATAATGTCAAAGAGAAGGCTATAAACTGTGTTGATGCAGATATTGGAGTTTATAATTTGGCAACTGAAAAGGTGAGAACAGTTACAACTCTAAACCATCACAACAGTGACATTTGGATATTGCACATTGATGAGGTTAAATCTAAGCAAGGCTCAGGTGAAAAGGAAAATTGTAAACATTCTGCTAGACGGATAAAAATTGAAGTCCTGGATATTGAAATAGTGTAGCAACCACAAAATGTTCAAGTTGTTAAGAACCAGGGCATACAAATAAAACATGATTTCTTTCAGTTGTCACATAATTTTGAATATGTGGTGGTCTGGGTCTGTCAAGATTTTAAGGTATTTGATCCTGAGGGTTTTTTACATTCGAGTCCTTTTGAAAGAACTCGCAAACCCTTCAATTAGAAGCATAAACATGTTATCATATGATTTTTTATTATATGATTTGTTTAATTTGAAGGAGTTGTAGATTTGTTTTTCAAATGGGACAGGAAAGACAGTAAACCCAAGTCTTTCCCAGATAGCAAATTTTTGAAGCACAGTCTGGAGTGCATTTCGTCAACAGGACCTGAAAGGTAATTTTTTTAAATTACTTGCATGGTCAAAATTTTTTTAAGGCACCATTTCTCTGCTTTCCCAACTGCTGCATTTTTTGAGTATGAAGGGAAGTTGTAATATGTGTATACATTGTAAATAAGCTTTGATGTTTTTCAATTTTATTTCTTTGTCAGTGCAATTTTTATTTCTTTGTCTGTACAGTTTTAATCTGTTTCAGTTTAATTTTAATGCTCTGCAGTTCTTTTAGTTGCTTCATCTTATTTTTAATCTTTAGTTGTCTGTACAGTTGCAGTTTTTTAGTTTTCTTTAATTGTTTTTTAGTTTTAGCTTGTGCAGTTTATTTCTTTTGTCAGTGCTTTTTATTTCCTTTCTTTGTCTTTTTATTTTAGCTTGCTTTTATTTTAGTCTGTACAGTCTTTTTCTTCCCTGCATTTCCTTTTCTTTGCTGTCTGTCCAGTCATTTGTTTTAGTTCTTTTCTTTGTTGTCTATTCAGTTTATTTTATTCCCTTTGCCTGTGCAGTTCAGTGCTTTAGTCTGTACAGTTTTGATTCTGTTTTGCTTTAAAGCCTGTGCCTGTCCTTGGGAGCCTGTACAAAGTCCTTTGGCTTCTGAAATTTTTCTGTCCTTTGCCTTTGCTTGAGCAATCAATGAAAAGTCAGCCTGCTGAAAATTGTTTATTCTAAGCTGATCAATCCAGTTTCCATCCAATGCCCATGCTGTTCACCATTCTAATAGAGATAGTCTGCTTGCACTGAACAGTAGAGCTATTTTGTTATTCAGGACAA
The DNA here is from genome assembly GCA_028583015.1 of Wollemia nobilis. Lineage (NCBI taxonomy): Eukaryota > Viridiplantae > Streptophyta > Pinopsida > Araucariales > Araucariaceae > Wollemia > Wollemia nobilis. Next base: position 6,733,599 of record JAQPPZ010001870.1, read on the forward strand.
AGGTAGAGAGATGATTGGATTTTGTGTCTTGCTTGCCACAGTTGTTTTAATAATAGAAAAACTGCTATGTTGTTTAGTTGGAGGAACTCCCGGGGAATCCAAGAAAAGCTGGTTATGAGAGGGGACTATGTCATGCAATTATTTGGGTATCCACAGAGGCTATCAATGCCTAGACTGAAACAGTTCCAGATTGATCAAATGATAAAAGAAGATTATGATTTCCCTAAAAGCATTTCAGATATTGATATATTTCAGAGGGAGAGATATAAAAAAAAAAAAAAGAGAAGAAGAAAAAAGAGAGAAAAGAGGTGAACAATTAAAAGAGGCAGCCAATACTTCCAAAAATATTTTATTCTAAGTATTAGATTTTGCCCTACAGTTGTAAATTTGGGTCGTGTAAATCTAAAGGGTAACTCTATCTAGGCTGTAAAAGGCTAAACTAGTAAACAAAGCTCTACTCGGTTTCCCCTTTTATAATCTAAAAAAGTTGATTAATCCAAGTTTATCATTCAATTCAGTCATCCTTGAAGAAAGTTCTATACCCTTTGAAATTGCACATCAAAAATCTTCCTTGAAGTAATCCAGCCCAGTATGTCCTTGGAAAGTTTTGACAGCTGGCAGTTAGTAGTCAATTTATTGTGAAGAATGTCTGTGGGAAGGCATGATGCATGGTTTTTTTGTTTTGAAACCAAAGTCTTGGGTTCTAAAATAGTGCTACTATTTTACCCGCAGATATCGCCATTTGTTGAGAAGCAACACACCCCCACTGAAAAATGAGATTCCATCCTTAGAAAATTTTGAACTTCCATTTTGCAGCAGGGACCCTCTAGATGTTTTTCAGGTTTTAAATCCAAATTTGCTTGCCTCCTTTTTAAAGTTGTGCTTTTTCTTGCATTCCAGCTGTGTTATCCAAGAATTCACTTTTTACATGCTAGAACCATTCATGCACAAAGAAAATCTTGCATCGGTATCGAGGAAAATCCAGAAAATAGTTGCATAAATTCATGAAAAATCAAACTTTCCATTTCTGGTAGTGTCGCGATATCGCGACACTTCCATTTTCGAAAATGTCACGATATCGCGACAGGTAAGTCAAAATGCAGCTAAGTCGGAAAAACGTAGCGAAATCGCGACACTTTCCATTTTTGGAAGTGTCGCGATATCGCGACATTTCCATTTTTGGAAAGCGTCGCGAAATCGCTGTAGGATGAGGAGAGAGAAAGCCGGGGAGAAAAATGTCGCGAAATCACGACATGTCGCAGAATCGCGGTAGGAGAGAGAAAATGCATGAAAATCGGCTAAGTGCCAGAAAGGTCACGATTTCGTGACATGTCGCGAAATCGCGACAGTTTTTTGGAGAGAGAAGCAAGCTGTACGGAAGGGCACAATTTTGCGACATGTCGCGAAATCGTGACATGTCGCATTTTCGTAGTAGGAGAGAGAAAGTGGGCTGCAGGATGAAAATCGGCTAAGTCGCAAAATTGTGGTCAACGCGGTCAACGCATGCAGGTACGAAAACTGTCACGAAATCGCGACATGTCGCATTTTCGTGACAGGAAATCAAGAAGTTGTACGGAGGCCAGGAGGGTCGCGATTTCACGACATGTCGCGAAATCACGACATGTCGCGTTTTTGCGGTCGACGAGGGAAGAAGTTGCCGATGCGCTGGCAGGGTCGCGATTTCGCGACATGTCGCAGAATCGCGACAGGAGAGAGAAAGTCATAAGTTGACCTAAAAGTGCATTCCGGCGGGAAACAGAAGGCATCCTGGGGTAGCGACACGTGTCAAAGCGTGAGGCAGACATGCAGAGGCCGAAATGCAAACTTATTTTGCGATTTTTAATCTGTTTTAACCTTTAAAGCTTCTGATTTAATTAAAATGCTAATCTAATGCATCTTTTTCTCTTTCATGCAGGATTCCATCTGGCACTTACGGGACAACCGGGAAAGGCCATAAAGACAAAATTAAAGTGCAGATTCGATCAAGGGCCGCCATGCTAGAGGAAAAGAAGCCGGTGAAAGCATTCAATGACAAATTTATCGCAGACTTAATAGCATGAAGACAATTTCAACACAGGGATGGCTTTATGGAGATCAGATCTGAGAGAAGTGGTGACTCATCCGGCTCACCAGCGGAATTAATGGAGGCATTTATTTGCAGCCGCGGATGAATGCAAGTGGCTTTAGATTTTATCTTCTCCATTTATGGCAGCTGACTCCCCTGATTTGCCGAAGGGTTAAGTTCTATCCGGAATTTGATTTTAAATGAATTTTTATTGTAAAACCCGGGTCCTAGGGTTTAAGTGCGATAAGATTTAGGGTTTGAAGAAGATATTTTGAAAATATCAGGGTCTATCCTGAGTCTATAAATACATATTCTAAATGTAATCGCGAAAGGCGGAGACTTAGAAATAAAAGGCTTATAAGCAATTTCTTGCAAAATTTGTGAAATCCTTTGTTTCTGTACTTGGAGTTGATGTGCTTTAGCTTTTCTGTGATAGCATGGCCATGAGCCTAATCTTTTGCAGAGTGTGATAAGTGTATCTTCTTTTGTTATCCGTTCTATTTAAAGTTTGTTAGATATATGCTGTGAATCTGTATTGTCAACTTTAAATATGCTGTTAGGCTTCAGTTGTTCTCTTGTCTGCTAGGGGAAATTACAGATTTGAAGGTTAAGTTTGTTCTAATTGCTCTGTCTTCACTGTGCGAGCTAGGCTGTCGGTGAAAGATACCAGTTTTAACCAGCTGCCCTTGGATTTATAATTTTCTCGCTAGATCTATTTCACTCTGCCTTGTGCTCTTAGTTGAAAGTGATCTTAGACTGACTGGACACTTTCTTCTTTGATTTGTTCTGTTGTGAAGCTAGTAGCATAGATAAAATTGATAGTTTAGGGTTTTACAGTTGATGTTTGATAAACTTCTCTTTTCTGCCCTACCCTACCCTCTCTTTGTTTTCGGTGAATGATCCATTTTTATTTTCTTTGTTTGTCTTTTATTTGAATCTGCTGACCCATGAGAGCTGGATCAAAAATTCAAGTTAAATCTGATTATCAACAACTTTTGCAACTACTGAAAAAGTTCAGGAACCCCCTGTAAGGTAACAGAGCAGTCCATATTGAAATCTATTCCAGAAGTGGAAAAGAGTGAATTGCCATTCGACCCAACTCTGTAACTCGCACCTTGGATAACCATCTAGATTCTAAAGATGAGTGGGATCCATCCCGTGGGTGTCTCCGGAGCTTTCCTTGCCTCATCCTTTCCCGGGGTGTGCATGAAAGTCGGACCAACAGACCTTCAATTTGCTATCTTGAAAATAAAAAATCTTCTGCTTCACAAATCAGCCTTCAAAATATTTGTGGTTGTCCTCAAACTTCTCAAAACTATGGCCTCTTTAATTCTTCTTTCTCCTTCAATATTCTTGTCAATTCTGACTTTAAATTTGGCCTCTTTCTCAAGAATCTGAATGTCTTGAGATTTTCAAAAATCCTTTCCAAAATTTGACAAACTTCTTGTCGAATGCTTCTTTATTTTGGGCTTGTTGTTAGATGGCGATAATTGTCCCAAACTCTTCGTTTCAAGAGCTTCTCCTACTTGCAATATTCTATCATGAAATTTTTTCAAATCTCCTCCAATGGACACTTCTTCAGTAGGGTTTTTCTAGCCTTCTTCTTCTTCTCCAAATTCTCTTGAGACCTCTTCTCTTGGGTCTTCGAATTCAGCAAATTCTCAATTTTTTTCCTCAAAACATCAATGATACCATTCCTTGGTCTCTCCAATCTTCCAACTATGGAAATTATACAATGAGATCGCTTTCTTGGATCTCCAAATTCTGTTGCTTCTCAAATATACAATAGGACCTTTTAGTAGTCCTCCTCTATCTTCAATCTTCAATATTATCTTCTAAAACTAGAAGTTCTTCAATGTGACCTCTTTCTTAGGTCTCTTCAAACTTCAATCTGTAGTATTCAATATTCTATGGAGACCTTCTTCTTGAGTCTCCTTAATCTCCAATATTCTATGGGGACCTCTTTCTTGAGTCTCCTCTTTCTTCAATATTCAATAGGGCTCCTTTGGCCTCTTTCTCTCTTCTCAATATTCAATATAGAATCTTCTTCTCTTTATCAAAATTTTCAGTAGGACTTCCTTCTTTGGTCTATTAATCTTATTAATTTCAAGGTCTATCTTCAAGACCTGTAATTTTTTTTCTATTATGGATTTGCTCTTGGAATAGGTAATCTTCAAACTTCAATGGTTTTCCTTCAACATAGTGGAAAAATACTATCTTCTCTGATTTTCTTTTCCAGAGGTAATTTCTTCAACTTCACTGGTTTCTCCTTAACTAGTGGAATCCTCCTTTGCAACTTAAAAACTTGTGCAATATAAAATTTTACTGTGGCTCTGATACCACTGTTAACTTTTGAAGCTAAGTACTTAAGATAAAATAACCACAAGATCTAAAATAAAGTTGTAATATGAAATATATGATAATGACAATATTATAAAAATATAAAACTCATAAATAAATTTAAAAATAACTCGTAGAATTACCATTAATAAATGCTCACAAATATTGTATCTCCATTGAATAATCCATACTTCCACACAATATCATTCTACAATATATGTCACACACACACATAGACATATATAATGGAATGTGACTCTTTATATGGAGCACTCTTGTACTTCACTCTTCTAGAGACTTCATATTCCTACTCTATGGACTCATGTGCACATGGACTATTATGCACATTTACATTACCAAAATACTTTGCACACTTTAATAATACTTGTGCATTTATTACATTGCATAAAGTAAATACTCACACTCTAATCTAGGATACTTTCCTAATCTAAATATGTACCCAAGGTGGTACATTAGCATGTATCAAATAATGTAATATATTCCAATAAAGCCTTCATAATTAGACACACTAATGTTAATGAAGAAATTAGCTTGAATTCATGTGGTTAAAATCATGGGTCTCCAATATGGAGACCAAGGTTCAATATTATTGAACAAAATATGTATAATTGTTAGTCACAATACCTTTGATTTATTAAAAAACACAATAACATAGCTATAATGTGATACATAGGGGGTCATTTCAATTGTAGATCACTAATAAAAAATAATAGTAAATTTTGGATGAAATAAAAAAATACTTTTGTCAGAGTTGTACATCAAATAATTAAAGATATCATAGGAATCTTAAAAATTATAACATTTGAAAGTTTAAATAATAATATTGAGGTTCATGACTCCTCAATATTAAAAAAATAGTATTAGAATCACTTAAAATAGTAATAGAGAGTAAAATGATCTCAATTGATTAAATACCTCAAATTTAAAGAGGAGACTTACGTTCCAAACTTACTAGGTGATGCATGAATAATTGTCAGAAATGTCATTGTAATACTATATAACTAGTTAAAAAGTCTCATAAAATAATCAAATGACGTTATCTTAAGTGATTAAAAATATGGGCTCTCAATGGGAAGACCAAGGTTCATAATTTTTTTCAATAAATTTACACAATTTTTTATGAGGGGTCCCGATCCCCTCTTACTGAGTGGGGTTTGAACTTTAGACCTCTCAAAGAGGGCCAAAGCCCTTACCGCTATAATAAGCTTTGGTTCATAATTTTTTCATTAGGGTAAAATTTAGGTTTTTGAAAGGGCCCATACTATTTTACATTCCTAGACTAGTTTTGATGAGGACACAATTTGACTTTAGGCTTATTTTAAGTCTAAATCATTATTTTAATTGTATTCACGTGAAGCATTTATTGCTTACATTTGGTTATGACTTGTTAGTTTGTTAGGGTGCATTGGATTTGCTATTGAGACTATTTTTGTCTCTTGTAGGTTGTTTTTTTGTATCCCATATTTGTTAAAGGTGGTTGTCCCTATAGAGTAGTTTGTTGCAATTGGTTGTAACCCTTGTAACCTCTTTGATTCTATTTTATAATATTTAAGCACTATGCATAATTAAATTTCTAGATTCATTCTTGATTCCCACATCACTGGTATCAGAGCTGTAAGAGAGCTAGCAAGAAGTTATGGCAAGATTATCAAATTTGTTTGTTGCTTAAGTGCTTAGTTTGGGGTTATTACCGACTAGAGCATACATTACATGACTAGGTGATATGTTGGATCTATTTTAGGCCAAATTGTATCACCTTGTTTGAATCTCCAAGGGTGTAGGAGGTTTCCAAGTGATACTTCACTAGTTACCCTTGAGAAGACCCTCAAAGGGTTGATGAAGCCACTTGGCTTCACTCTAAATCTAGGCACATAAATTGACAGGTTGGAAGGTGCCTTTCCCAGTATTTCATGAAGTTCCATGAGAGGAACCTGCTTGAAGAAGGCAAACATTAGGATTTTTGAAAGAGACCTCATAAGATCTTGCTCAACGTGGAGGAGCCATTGGAAGACTTGGATTATTTTTGATGGTATTGAGAAAATAGCCATCAACCCTAACATTTCTTGCCTGTGTCTTCTTTGGATATCGAAGAAGGAATATAGGGCACCATGTTATTAATATTTAGGATCTCAGGCATAAAAGATATTAGGAACTTTGTCCAACATTCATTCAAACAAGATCAAAATTCATTCAAACATCGTTTCACCATTGGCTATGTCATCTTCAGTGAACCTTGTCCGCTGGTCACCCAGGGTGGGCCGCCCTCTTTTGAGTTTGCTGCCAAAGTTTATGGCAAAAGTCCTGCTCCGGGTCATCTTAGGGCTGACTTCATCGGGCCCGAACGAAGAACTAGCTTCGATCTCTTCATCTGACCTCTCAGATATGCACTCCAAGGGAGGAAGCCCAACAGGGATCACCGGGAGGGGTAGGGGGGGTCAAGGGGGCCCCGACAGATGTGGGAGCCAGCGAGGAGAGCAGCCCGGGTGGCTCGTATGCCTGGAGGGGGATGCAAGTCGGGGCCTACAGGGAGGGATTCGAAGTGGGCAGGGAGGGAGAACCTGGGATTGGGGCCCCAGAAGATGACTTAGGGGAGGGAGCAACGAAAGGGGAAACCTAGGGAAGACTGCCTTCCAGACCGGGGTCCACATGAGAGTCCTTTGGGGTAGAAGGGGAAGCCTCCTTGTTGGTCCAGGCCTGGGATCTGAGGCTATTGCGAGGGGGTCCTCGAGACGGGGCCCGACCTGATCGGGAAGGGAGTTTGGGGATAGGACCATCAGCCTTTCTAGAAACTGGGCATTGGTGGGAGAGATGGCCCTAAGTGCAGCAGGTGGGGCAGAAAGCAGGTTTGTTTTTGTATATCAGGGGCTGGCGCCAAAAGAAGGACCTAGACGAGATGGTCATCGAAGAGGGGAGTTCGTATTCGAGATTGGCGTTGACGCAAAATTTGGCATGCACCATTCGGGATCCTGCCTTGGTAGCAGGGTCGAAGGCCACCACGTCCCCAACTGACTGAGCAATGATTCTTAGGACGTCTTCATGCCACAGGTGGAAGGGAAGGTCTGGGAGACGAACCCAGACCGGGGTGAAGTTGATGCTTTGGGTGCTGGGGTGGAAGTCAGCTCCATAATGCCTGAGGAAGAGGCTTTTGCGCCTCAAAAACCAGGGCCCACCTGATAGGATCTTATCGACATCCTCGTTGTTGTTTAGCTTGATGATGAAGAAGCCCTTGGTCAGGGCAACCAGCTAAATATGCTCGAAAACCTTCCATTTGGTAGTCATCCATCTGTGAACGGTTTCCATGTCTGGACGCCCTCCCAAGAATTTCCCTACTAGGGAGGCAGAGGAACTAGCTACCAAGGAGGAGTAGACCTCCTCCTAAATAGAAATGTGGGTGCCCTCGAGGGAAATCCCTAGCCCTAGGCCCTGGGACGGGGCCTTGGTGCCTGCCAAGATCTGCTGATAGGAGGGTTTGGGCCCGCCCAGGACAGAGCCCTGCCCAGGATCGGGGGGATTTTTCCCTAGGCCTACGCTCGCATCAAGGTTGGCCTAGGGGCTAGGGCCCAAGATGCTGACCCCTCCCTGGACGCCAATCAGATCAGGTGCAGAGCCATCCTCTAGGCCCACCGAGGGTCCTGCTGGCCCGAGACTGGGCCCTGACGTGCCTGATCCCAATCCTGAACCCGATCCCGTCTAGAAACCTGCACCATTCTCTAAACCTATCCCTAGTCCTGCGTCCGTTCCTGCTCCTACTCCTACTCCTACTCTCGCCATCCTATTAATCAGTCCATATGTGATTATCTTGATCTGCATAGATGATCTCTTAATGATTGAAATTTGCTTCGACTCAGTGCCTTTGTAAAGATATATGCAATTTGATATTTTGTAGAGATATGTTTTAGCTGAATATGGTGACTTTGAAAATGATCTATGATAAAATGACATTGGGCTTCAATATATTTTGTTCATTCATGAATGATTAGATGTTTGATAAAATTTAAAACTTTTTTATTATCACAATTTATTGTCATTGGAGTTCTTTGATTCCCATATTTGATAGTATGTACTATAACCATAATGCTTCATAGACCGCATCCTTCTCTACATGATACTTTGCTTCTGTAGATGAATGTGCTATTGCATGTTGTATTTTACTGTACCATGAAATTGGTCCAAATATCTTTTTTTATCATCTAAAGATCTACCACAATCAAAATCTAAATATTCTTGTAAACAAAAAATCTTATCATCATTTTTGTATGTAAGTCCATAGTTTGTATTCTTATTGATATATTGTAATATTATTTTTGTAGCTTTCCAATTATTTTATTTGGGTTCTCACACAAATATTGAGAGATAATTTACAACAAAAACTATATATGGTCATATATTTATTAAATATACGAGATTTTCAATTAATTGATGATATATTGTAGCTAAAATGAAAGATGTTTCATCACATCTAGATATATTTTTTTATTAGTAAGAGGGGTTTTGAAAGGTTCCAGCAACATTTTACAAAAAATTTATAGAGAAACAATTCTCCCAACCATTAGAAACAAAAATGAGGCACCTTATTCGGAAACAAAAATATATAGAGAAGCCCTCGCAGGGGTAAAAGAGGAAGCCTCAACATATAATAAAAGGAGCCCTCGTAGGGGTAACATAAAATGAAAATAAAACCACAAGATAATATAGCCAGTACTTGTACTCCTCCAAAAGGACATCTACTCACGTGTTTAGGGAAGACAACAATTGCCTCCAGTGTGTCATCTGCCAATTGATAAAAATCCCATAGGTGGTAATCAGTGAATGTGATGTGATTATAATATCTCCACATATGGCTTGCAAAGACAATCTCCATGGTGAACCACAAGCTCCACGTGCCTTGAGCATTCATTCTATCACATCTAGATAATTGTAATCCTTTTTTCCATAGGAGTATCCTTGGGCTTACAATTATTCATTATGTATTTCTCAAGTAAGGATTTTGCATACTTTATTTGTGTTATTGTAATATTATTTTCATTTTGATGAATTTCTAAACCAAGGCAATAATGTAGAAGTCCTAAATTAGTCATCTCAAAATGCTTTTCTAAATTATTTTAAACTTTATTTATTAAATTTTTTGAACTTTCTATAATTACTATATCATCAACATATACCATGAGTATATTTTATCACTTCCAACCCTTTTTGTGTAGATATTTGGATTTGACAAACTTATTTATAGTTATGTTGTAGTAGACAGTTATTGATTTTTATATACCATGCTCTTGGAGCTTGCTTTAGACCATACAAGAATTTGTTAAATTTACAACCTTTGTGTTCTTGTTCCTTAATTAAAAATAATTTTGGTTGTGACATATAAACTTCTTCTTCAAGATCACCATTAAGAAATGCACTTTTTACATCCATTTGATGAAGTTTCCATCCATGACACACTACCAAAGCACAAATTGTTCTGATAGTAGTCATTCTTGTTGTTGGTGCAAAAGTTTCTTCATAATAAGTTCCTTCTATTTGAGTGTATCATTTTACAATTAGTCAAGCCTTATCCTTGTAAAGTCAACCATCTACTTTATATTTGAATTTTTAGATCAATTTACAACCAACTATTTTCTTTCCTAGGGGTAATTCAACTAGATTTCATGTTTTATTTTTCAACAATGTAGTATATTTTGATTTCATAGCTGCCTTCCATTTTGAATGATTTAAAGCATAAAATATTGTTATAGGTTCTTATACAAAGCTTAACAATCCCTTTTTTATTCTAGTTAGACTATGAGTTTGAGACTTCCTAGTAGTAAGATCTAGCATTTACTCTAAATTTGAATCTCTAAGTGTATTTCTAATCCAGATAGGTTATTTTATCTATAAGTTTGAATTACTTTCTACGATTTCATTTTGTTCATATTGAAATTCTGACTTTGTATATTCATTTGATGAATTTTCTTTTGAAAATTTTAGAAAAGTTTCTGACTTATCTTTTTAAAGTTTCTTTGTATAATTTTCTTTGATATTGGATCAATTATTTTATACCTTGTAGACTCATCATCATAACTGAGAAATATATTGCACATAGTCTTTTCATCTAATTTTGTCATTTTTTGCTTTGGAATATGCATATAAGCCTTACATCCAAAAATTCGCAATCGCTCTACAGTTGGTTTTTGTCCTGACCATACTTCTTCTAGTGTAACATACTTAAGTATTCTTGTAGGTAATATATTTTGTAAATATACTACTGTTTTAACTACCTCTGCCCAATACTGATGATCAAGATGAGCTTCTTTTAACATACACCTAACCATTTCCATGATAGATATATTTCTTATTTTTGCAATACCATTTTGTTGTGGTGAATATGTTGTAGTGAGTTGTCTTTTTATTCCATTTTATTCTAAAAATAAATTGAATTCTTTTGATAGAAATTCACCTCCTCTATTTGAACGAAGATTCTTGATGGTTTTTCTTGATTCTTTTTCAACTAGAAGTTTGAATTATTTGAAACAACTAAATAATTTGGATTTATTTTTTTTGATAAATAAGACAAATTATATTACTGAAGGGATTTTTAAGGATTCCTTAACCTGATTACAAAAACAACCATTATGGATATATCATGATAAAAGCTAAACTAGAAGTCCTTAGTAGGATATTGACTGACATTAGCTAAATATGAGGATGCAGCCTCAGGTTTGGAAACCCAGAAATTATAACAGTAACTAAGGAGTGAGGACGCAACCTCAGTCTTGAGGACATTATCAAAATAGATCAAAACTTGATACAAAAAACTACAACTAAGGACGTAAAAGCTTCCATGCAAGGAAGGAGAAAAATCACAAAAAATCATATTATTTGAAAATAGACGAGAAATAAGGAAATCAGTCCTCAGTTGATGTTTTCTCCTCTTATGTAGGATTGTTCTTCTCAACATCCTCCATGGCCTCATCTTCATTGGGTTCAATCTTCACAGTGATTTTATCCACTTCAGAGCCTCCGTCAACTTCCTGTGCAGTCTGCCTAGCATAGAACAGTTTTTGAAGTCCTTCCCTAATGTCGATGATGTGATTGACCATCGTATTCATCATTGCTGTGGTGGAGGAAATGACGAAATTCTTAAGTTTTTTATTCTCATCTTGCGTTTCCTCTTCATAATTTTTAATTTCAATGATATTGCGCTTGGTGGCCAAGTTTTGAAGCCTAGCCGACTTCCTCACCGGTTCTTCTGCGTTGTCAAAACTTATGCTCTTCCTTGCTTTCAATTTGGCAACGTCTTCCATTACCTTTTTCTTCCTCTCAATGAGACAGACCGAGGGGAGGCAAATTTGGTAGAAGTGGAGCAGTATTTAATGAAGTACACCCACATTTTTTGGAATAATCATCAATAAATAGTTGAAAATATTTGTGTCCTCCAATGCTAGTAACATTCATTGGTCCACATAAGTATGTATATATATATATATATATATATATATATATATTAATTTCAATGGTTTTTGAGCTCTATGTTGAGGAAGTTCAAAAGGTATCCTATGTTGTTTTCTTGCTAGATATTTTGGATAAACTATAGATTCCAAAAAAGGGTTAGGTAAACCTTTAACCATTTGATATTTAGTCATTTCCTTCAATGTTAATGCACTTGTATGTTCTAGTATTTTATGTCAACGTTATTTTATTTATGAGATTCCCACTAATATAGTTTTGTTGCCATCACACAACATACCCCAATTTGGGGACCCACTCAAAATATTGGTATTTTTTTCTTTGTTTTATCTAATTTTGCTTGCATCAAGGTCTTTGAAAATTTGCTTACACCAAGATTTTTTAAAATTTTGATTACATTGAGATTCTAAAATTGTTGACATATTGAAGGCTTGAATTTAGTTGCAATGATTCGAATTGAATACTTTTGAATATTTACATCTTAATTGCATTATTTCAAATCAAATAATTTAGAAAATTGGATTTTTAAAGGTTTTCAAAGGTTTAAATAATTAAATTTCATTTTAGGGTTATTCAAATTTTATCACTTTTACCCTAAAATTGATGCAAAATTGAAATGGACATATCTTGAGCTAGACAACTCTGTTTGAGCTCATTCAAAACTTGGTAGAAAGATATTGATTTCCTCTTTCTAATGGTACCAAATTTACAAGATTTTAGATGTCAATTTCACCCAAAAATAGCAGTTTACTATAGCAGTTTGTGAACTTAAAATATCATATCACATGAACCGTGATAAATTTTTGGATGACTCGGCAATTTTGAGTACCCATTTGGCCTATTTAGATGTATGAAATTTTTTATTAAAATATGAGAACTTTGAATTTTGACTTAATTTTGGGCAAAAGGAAAGTTACTAAGGAGAATGAATAATAAATAAAATAAAGGTTGGCTTTGTCTTAATATTATGATGAATATGTCATTACGCAGGTAATACAAGGGTTGAAGAAAATAGTTATGAAACTCATTTAAGAAATAGTTATAAAATCGAACAATGAAATTTTTTGAAATTATAAATACCTATTGAGACCCTAAGAGAAGAGGTTAGAAGGATTTTGGAGCAAGAGGAATTGGAGATCAAGTTCGTTGTTGAAGAAGAGTTTTCTCTTGGGTTGCTGGATTGAAGGTTTTAATGAGTGTAATTACCAAATCAAGGTTTTCCTAAAAAATATTTTATTGAATATCTTTTATTTCAATATATTAAATTTATTTGAATAATGTATGCACATGATGATGGTGTCATTATTTAAATAATAGTTTAATATATTGTTCATTTCCATAGAAAATTGCACCAAATTTAATGCAGGTTGTGTGAATATAGATTTGTTTAAATTTGGTTAAGTTTCAGATTATTTTCTCTATCAATTTAGGGTGAAAGTTCATAAGTTTTAGTAGCTTGTTTGTTCCATTTTATTTATTTATTTCTCAAACCTATTTGTTACATTTGTTTTTTATTTTTATCAAATAAAAACCAAAACTCTAAAAAGAAATACGTAAGTTTCAAAAATTAAAATTTTCATTTTTACATAAATTTACATTTTTGATGAAAATTTGAAGTTTTAACTTTGCATAGTTTTCAAATAATCATTTAATTTCATTTTACATAAAATTGAAATTTCAATAAATTTTAAATTTTCATTAAAGTGAATAATTAATATGATAATTTAAAGTTTTTACATTGCAAAGTTTAGATTTAATCATTTCATTTTGATTATTCTCATGCAAATCTTAACAATCTGAGATAAAACTTGATTAACAATTTGAGATAAAATCAATTAAAATCAAATTTTAAAGGTTAAAATCAATTATTTATTAAATTTCAAATGTTTTTATTTTAAAATTAATATTTGATCAATAATTTCACATTTTTGGCTAATCACATTTTCGGATATCATGGCCTCTGGAGTCCCATGGTTGCTGATCCTCTTGCAGGCCTATTTGGGATGTTGGTCCTTACTGTGACATCCTCCTGCTGCATCCCTGTGCATCCTCGAGCAGGAATTTTTGTGTTTCCCACTTTTAGTTCAAATTTGAATTTTTCAAATCTTTGTAATGGGCGGGATAGCCCTGTTTCAATTTTCCTGAGTGGGATTGCCTTTTTTAAATTTCTTAACCACGTGCTTCTTGGTTGGTCCTTTTGCACGTGAATTTTTTGGGTTGTTCTGGGTGAAATAGTGTTGTCCCAGACTTCATTGTAAAGATTCAAAAAAAGAAAAAAATAATAATTTCATCCTATAAGGCTATCCCCTAGCCTTTCCTGTAAGGCTATCCTTATCCTGTCCTGAAAGGTATTACTTATGTCTTTCCTCTGGATTTTGGTGTCCTCTTCCGTGGCCTTGGGGCCTTACTTTTAGTCTTATGAATTTTTGTAGTCAGGTTTTGGGAACCTTGATAAAAACCTATTTTTAATTTAACTGACCAAAAAATAATAATTTCACATTTTCTCATAAATTCTATGAACAAAAAAATCATTGCAAATAAAATCAACCAAAACAAGCCCCTTGTTAATAGGCATATGCAACACTGAGGTATCCAGCTAAATTTTGGTATTTCATATTTTCACTAAGCATTGCAAGCAGATTAAAACATTAAAAAGAACATTGGAGAAATCACAAATATTTCCTTGCAAGAGAGGATATTAAGGTAGAATCCTGACTATTAGTATATTCTTGTGAACTCAACATAGAGCTATATTTGTTACTGTATCTAGAGTGAACAAACTATTTCTATAAGATCCTGAGGCTATCATTTTTTCTTGCTCGATAATAAGACATTGTTTATTTCATTTTACAACTTTCAATTCAATTGCTAAAATTTGATCCATAAGTTGATATACTAAAAGAATATTAGTATCTGATACTGGAATATATAACACATTATTGATTTTTCCTTTTCCATTAGCTAGGTCAACTAGAACGTCTCCTACTCCTTTGACTTCATAAGTCATACCACTTGCTATGACAACTTGTTTCTCGTATTTTTCATAAAAAGTATTAACCAATTGTTTGTTTCCTATCATATGTCTACTTGCTTCAAAATCTATGTACCAATAACCCATTATGATTTCTAGGTTGGAAAACAAAATTCAATAATCCAATGGAGTAGTATACCTTATGTCTCCTTAGTGAAAAAAAAATTAATTACTCCAAATTTGTTTAAAATCTTATTACTCATATTTTAATTTAACAATACTTTCAAATATTTCTAGAAAACCTTATTACTCCTATCTTAATAAAGCTTTAAATAGATTTTAATTTCAAAACCTTATTACTAACTTATTACTCCAAATATAATAACTTTAACTAACTTTATAAAACTCTAAATATCTTTGCAAATGAATATTCTACCAACCTTTGCAAATAAAATTCTTCAAGCATGCATTCTTTGCTTTGATTCAGATTGCTCCCTTTAGAACACCTCACGTTTACTTTAAAACTCCATCTCGAGTGACACTTGTTATGATTTCAGCTGTACTTGAGTATTCTAGTTGGTGCTGCCTTAGATGTTACTAAACTACATTGTTGCTTCAATAATGTTTCCTTTACGATCGATTTTTGCATTAATTACTTAATATTTGGATTGCTCTCATTTGTAATAGTTGGTGCTCAATTGCTTTTATCCTTTTTAAATGATCAACATGTGTAGGTTCTTCTCTTTTTAAATCTCGATATTTGATAGCTTCAATGCTCAACAATTGATAGTTTCAACGCTTGACACTTGATAGCTTCAACGCTCGATATTTGATCCTTTTGAATATTTGGCACTTGATGGCCCAATGCTCATCATTTGATAGTCTCTTCTCTAAACACTCAAATGTTTATTTCCCTTTCGATGTTGGACTATTATTCTTTCCAATGAGACACTTGGTTTTTCACCTCCTTCCTATGAGATGTTCAACTCACTTCTTTTTTTACCTCAATTCCTATGTTGCATTCAAATGTGTATATTCCTACTCTATTCTAGTGTGTATATTATTACATTGTGCTCTATTGCACTCTAATTCCAATATGGATATTGCACTCTAATTCCAATGTTATGCTTTGACTGATAACTTGGTTTAATTTTTGCTTGTTGTAATGTAGGTTGATGGCTCTCAGTATGACACTAATATTTGCATAGATAATTTGGTTCTAAACTGTAGCACTCACATCTTGAGTACTCTAAATTCTAGCCACCTACTATCTTAGTTTCTTCTTCCTTTATACTTTTATCCTTAGACCTCTTTCTCTTTACCTTGATCTTCTTCTCTTAGACTAGAACTTTGGGCATCTTATATGCATCAAATCTCAGATGTATTTTGTGTCTTCACTTTATAAACCCTTGGATGTCTTCACTATAGCTTTGGTCGGTTGCTTTCCTCAAACTCAAGCCTGTATTCTACTTTATAACAAGCTCCTTTCAATAGCCTTCTATAATATGGACCTTATTTATACTCTATAATGGCTTTTTTTCCTTTCACAATAAGGGTCTTTATCCTCTGTATATGGACTTCTTTTGAATATTCTATTTTCTTTAATATGTCAAGGTATCTCTATGACCTAAATTTTTTTCCTTATATCAAGGTCAAGATTTGTAAAACCTGAATATTTTTCTCTTATCAAGGTCAATATCTCTATGACCTGAAAATGCTTCTCTTATCAATGTAGATATCAATGCACACCTTATCTTGAATCATGAATGATATACTTATCTTGAGACTGATGTAACTTTCTCAAGACACGATATACCTTCTTTCTTTCTCTACTTCTATCTTCACTTTCTATGCTTTTCAATCCACTACTTCTCACTTTTCTTCTATACCATCTTCAATGTCAAGGTCAATTTTTCTATGAATTAATTCTTCTTATATACACTTAGAATTTGAAACTCTTATTTATCTTCTATAGGAAGCTTCTCACACTTCTGCTGCAACTCTTTCAATATCTTGTCAAAGTGACTTGAATGTCCTTGATTCTTTTGTCAAATATCAAGGTGACTTGAATGTACTTGATTCTACTGTCAAATATCAAGGTTACTTGAATGTCCTTGATTCTACTATCAAAAGTCAAGGTGACTTTAATGTCCCTGATTCTTCTATCCAATATCAATGGATATCTTTATCCTTGAATCCTTTATCAAACTCAAGGATTGGTTATGTCCCTGAATGATCAACTATATTAAAGTTGATTTCCTTCCAATATTCAATGTTAAGGGTTGGCTATGTCCCTGAATGATCAACTATCTTAAAGTTGATATGCCTTCCAATATAGAGGAGTCTTGATATTCACTAGTTGTTCTTCAAATGTGAAAACACTCTAGCTTCTCTACTCACATTAACCTTCAAATATAATCCTAGTCTCATTTCCTTCAAAGTGAACATACTCTTAATCAAATTTATCAAACTAGACAAAATCAATTTTAATAATGGTGGCTAATAAACTCTATCAACCTGGGTAGGTGGTATCTCTAATACCATTGATGGATTTTTAAGCCTTAATTCTACCAAAAATATCACAAATTAAATAACATAGGATTGACTATAATGTAGCCATAATATAATAAGGTCAAAATAATGATATGAGTAAAATAATATGAAAGAAACTTACAGTAACAATTTGAAAGAATGCAATCTAGAGAATTTTATCTTATGAACATGTACTTACTATTATGGAGCTTTATCTATATAATATTGGTTTACAAAGTAATATTTGAATTCTTACCTTGCCACTTGTCTATGAACCTCTTGATATTCACTTAAAACACACACACACATATCAAATAATGTAATATACTCTAATTTTTTTTATCTCACATTTCTTGTGGGGAGGCAATTTGGGCACCTTAAAAGTGAAAAGAGGTGCAAGACCAATTGACCACCAATGATGGTTAGGGAGCCTCACATGCGGGGCTGCCTAGAGGTGCCAGTTGGAGGTACACATTTTATCAGATACATGGCAACTTTAGGACTATTGACCGCTAGATTTTGGCAGACCCTTCCAAAATTGACTATTCAAGCCATTGAATGTTTAGCCATGGCCATTGTTGTTGACTGCTGATCACTAAAAATTCAATTTTTTTTGCTACCGGGATTGTTTACCACCAAATTTGATCATTGTAGTTAGATTTTTGTTGCCAAATTTGAAATTCAAATTCAAATTTTTATCGTCAAGGAAGGTGAATTTTTCCTTTTACCATTTCAAGGAGATAAAAATTTCTTTTTTCCATTTTAAGGGGTGAAATTTGTAAACATAGTGCTATTTTTTACCTTTTCATTCAAATTTCATATTTGAAAGGTAAAAAGCCTTGTAATTTTATCCAAAATTTGTAAAATTGCATTGGAAAAGCACTAAAAATTACCCCTATTGTAACTTTTGAAGGTAAATTTTGTATCTCCTAGTTCTAGGTAATTGTTGCATTTAGGAACCCTTCAAATTGTTCCTAATAGGTGCCTAGAAATCAATTTGCAACCACTTTAAGTGCCCTTAGCCTAGCTTACACTAGATTCCAAATGGCTTTTGACCTAGCAAAACAAATGATAAATCTAGCTCATGTAGTTGGAGATTTGATGAACAGAGTACAAGACATTATAGTGCAAATTGCTCCTAGTGATGTAAAAATATATAACAATGAATTTTAGAATAAGGTAAAATGTGAAGTAAAGCCTTATGATGGATCTAGGAATCTCGATGTCCTATCTAGTTGGATCTTAGATATGGAGACTTGGTTCTCTTATTCAAAAACTCCTACCGACGATCAGGTTCCCTTCGCTAAACTTAAGCTCATGGGTTTGGTGAAAGTCTTGATCATGGAGAGGCAACAAAGCCAAAATCCAATCAAGAAATGGAGTGACCTCGTCGAAGCCTTGAAGAATACCTTCTATCCACCTAACTACCAAAATGATCTCAAAATCAAATGGTATAGATTGAGACAAACTCACAACATGTTTGTCCAAGACTATATCTTTCAGTTTAACAGGTTAAGGATTCTTCTTGGAGTGACTGATCCAACAGAGGCACTAATCACCAAATTTTCTAGTGGTTTGCAAGAACAGGTATTTAGGGAGTTGAAATTCACTCCCTTGGCTACTTTGGATGTTGCATTTAATCATGCACTTTTAGCGGAGGAGAAAGTTGGTGCACATTCCAAACCTCGATCTTCTTCATAGGAAAGCACTTCCAAGGGGACGAGTCAACATCAACACTATCAGAAGGTGAAGAAATTATCTCCCCTTCTTCCTCTTCTTCTACTCCTCCCTCTCCATCCAATTCCCATTCTTCATCTTCTTCTTCTAAAAATTCTTCTTCATATTTGTATTGTGATTTTTGTAAGAAACCTGGACATAGCAAGATGAAATGCTATAAATTCAAGAATATGAAGAAGAAATCCCTAATTCTACACATGAGGGACCAAAAGATGGTCCCATTGTGACTACTAGGAAAGAATATGCATATCCAAAATTGAAGGGTAGACTAAACAAAGTCACCCTTATATCTCATATTTCTTCAAAAGGTGGCCATGATAATTTGTTCGTCACTCAAGCTCACCTAACACATGACTTTTTTGTCGATTGTATAATCGACAATGGCTCATAGAAAATTTAAAGCTTCCTTTGAGACCGCATCCTCACCCATATGCACTTGGGTGGAAGGATAATGGGTCAACTTCCAACATCACACACACATGCACCGTGTCCTTTTCTTTTGGTAGAAAATTTGTGGATAAGGTGACATGTGATGTAACTGATATGGATTGTTGTGGTTTGTTGCTTGGGAAACCCTATCAATATGATAGGAAAGCTACATATAATGCCTATGAAAACACATACACCTTGCAATTGCACAATAAATCATACTTGGTGGAATGCACTAAACCAACCACAAATTTGGTTCTAAGTTGTAGATAAGCACGTAAGGTGGTTAATCAGGCACAAGAATTGGCTCTCATATTCATAAGGCCCACAAATAATGAAGACCAAGCACCACCTAAGAATCACAACAAGCAAGCTTCACTTCAAAAAATTCTATAATCATATGAGCATGTGTTCAAGGAACCCACCACTCTACCTCCTGAGAGGGATATTAATCACAACATAGAAATAATTCTAGGTGCCTCTCTCCCTAATGCACCTATGTATAGACAAGTCAACCCTACAGACCAATGAGATCAAGAGACAAATTCATGATTTATTGGCAAAAGGGTTCATCAAACCAAGCACTTCTCCTTGTGCATCTCCCATCCTTTTGGTGCTCAAGAAAGATGGTTCTTGGAGACTGTGTATTGATTTTCATGCTTTGAACAAGATCACCATCAAAAATAGATATCCTCTTCCAAGGATTGATGACTTGTTGGATCAATTATAAGGAGCAAAATTTTTCTCAAAAATTGACCTCAAGAGTGGATACCATCAGGTTTGGGTTCAAGCAAAAGATACTTGGAAAACAACATTCAAGACTAAGTTTGGGATTTTTGAATGGTTGGTCATGCCCTTTGGTCTCATGAATGCTCTTGCAACCTTCATGAGGTTGATGAACGAAGTGTTCAGGGATAGCTTGGACAAGTTCATTATCATCTATTTGGATGACATCCTTGTGTATTCATCTACTTGGAAGGTACATCTAGAACACCTAGATCAGGTTCTCCACACCCTTCAAAAGAACCAACTTTATGCCAACCTTCCAAAATGCTCATTTGCTCAAACATCCATCTCCTATCTTGGATTTATTATAAATTAGCAAGGTGTCCATGTAGATCTTGCTAAGGTAGAAGTCCTTCAACATTGGCCAACTCCTTCCTCAGTCATTGAACTTAGGAGCTTCCTTGGACTTGCAAACTTCTATCGTAAGTTCATTCTTGGCTACTCTACCATAGCAGCACCTTTGCATCATCTCACTAAAGCCAAAGTAGAGTTTCATTGGACAAAGGACCATGCTCATACCTTTGATTCATTGAAACACAAACTATGCACTGCCCCTATCCTTGTCCTTCCAGACCTCTCTCAACCCTTTGAGATAGAGATGGATGCATCACAATTTGCACTTGGAGCGATGTTGAAGCAAAATGGTCATCCTATGGCATATCATTCCAAGATATTTTTAGCTGCTAAGAGGAAATACTCCACATATGATAAAGAGTTGTATGCTTTGGTGCAAGCAATCAAGTATTAGAGGCATTACCTTTTGGGTAAGGAAATAATTATCCACACAGATCATATGCCTCTTAAGTTTCTACAATCCCAAAATAATATTGAGGAAGCTAGGCATTTGAAATGGGCCACATACTTGCAACAATTTCATTTGGTGATCAAATATAAGAAGGGAGCAAGCAACACAGTGGTAGATTGTTTGAGTCATCCACCAATAGCTCAAGCCTTGATAGTTGTGACCACCTCACATGTTGGATTCCAAACTTGGCCTGCATTATATGCTCTTGATCCTGACTTTGGTAAAGTTTATCATCATCTTGTACACCCTTCCTCCTCAAACCTAAGTCCTTTTCAGGATTTTCACATGAAGGATGGACTTTTGTATAAGTTGGATAAGCTTTGTGTACCACAAGAGCATAGGGTTTCTCTCCTCAAAGAAGCCCATTCAACACTTTATGGAGGATATTTTGGGAAACATAAAACACTTCACCATTTACAATGGTTCTTTTACTGGCCTCACATGCAGAGGGATGTGTTGTGGTTTTTGAGATAATGTGTCATTTTTTGTCACTCCAAATCAGAAAATAGGAAATTGGGCCTAAGTGTTCCTTTGCCCATTCCTTCTCATCCTTGGGAAAGCATCTCAATGGACTTGGTGAGTGGTTTCCCCATGACAGTTCGACAACATGACTATGTATTTGTGATTGTGGACCAGTTTAGCAAAATGGCTAAGTTCATTCCTTGTAGAAAGACCAACATTGCACCAGACTTAGCACAAATTTTCTTTGAGACAATATGGCGCTCCTTTGGTCTCCCAACCAACATTATTTCTGATAGAGATCCATGGTTTGTGGGATATTTTTGGAGATCCTTATGGAATATTTTGGGAGTTTCTCTTAACTTCTCCATGGCTTTCCATCCATAGTCATATGGGCAGACTAAAGTGGTCAATCGCACACTTGTGCAAAGTTTGAGGATCTATCACCACTCTTCTCTAGCAAAGTGGGATTTGAGCCTCACACACATTGAGCATACCTACAATCGAGCAGTCCATAGTTCTACAACACATTCACCCTTTGAGGTTTATCTCGGGTTTCAGCCACTAGCTCCATATGAGTTGCCTTTAGCCTTGCCATATCTAGCCACTACACACATGGAGAAGGAACAAGATAAGGTAACTTCTTTCATTCAACATTTGCAAAGCCTTTAGACCAAGGTAACATAGATCTTGTAGAAGACTCAACAGTAGCATAAGTGAGCAATGGATAAACATCACATTCCTCATCCATTTTAGGTTGGAGATAGAGTATGGCTTTATTTGGACAAACAATGCTTTTTAGAGAAAGCACATAGCAAGATCAAGCCTCTTTGCTATGGGCCATATACCATCATTCAGTAGGTCTCTAAGAATACCTTTTGCTTGGACCTTCCAACACATCTTGGCATACATGACATCATTAATGTTGACCTTCTAAAGCCATATCAAGATTCTACTTTGGAGATTGAGCCTATCATCAACCACCCAACAAATGTGGTACCTAAATTTCAACTTTCGCTTGATATAGATAGAGTATTCAACATGAAGACTCATCACACTCAACAAGGTTCTTCCACCTCATACCTTGTCACCCGCCATGATCAACTTCCACACTAGGCTTGTTGGATCTCTCACCACTAGATGGCTCGTGACTTCCTAGATTTACTGAGAGCATTAGGGTCCAATGCTTCTATGGTGGGGAGGAATGATGAGGACACCATTTGACTTTAGGCTTATTTTTAAGCCTAAGATATTTATTTGCATTGTATTCACGTGAAGCATTTCTTGCTCACATTTGGTTATGGCTTGTTAGTTTGTTAGGGTGCATTGGATTTGCTATTGAGTTTCTTTTTATCTCTTGCAAGTTGTTGTTTGTTTGCATCCCATGTTTGTTACAAGTGGTTATCCCTACATAGTGGTTTTTTATAATCCTTATAACCTTTTTGATTCTATTTTGTACTATCTAAGCACTATGCATAATGTAATCTCTAGATTTATTCTTGATTCCCACATTAGGTTTATCTAATATTATCAATAAAAAAGCCTTGTATTTGAATGCTATAAGACATTTGAAAAATTGAACTACTTTGTTTTAAAACTCTATATATTTACATTCATTTCTAACTATTTGCATTCGTATATTTGAAGTCTTTAAAAAATGAAATCCTTAGTAGACAAGTCCATAGATCTATAGAAAATGGAACCTTTGGTAGGCAAATACATAGTTCTCTAGAAAATGGAACCCTTAGTAAACAAATACATAGATGTCCAAAAAATGGATCCCTCACCAGGAAAATCCCATGAAATCCAAATTGGCAAATTTCTCACTCAAAACCTCACAATGCTTTCAGAAAGCCATAAATCCATAAATCTATAGAAAATGGAACCCTCAGTAGAGAAGTCCAAAACTTTCTAGAAGATGAAACCTTAGCATACAAATCCACAAATAGCTAGAAATGGAACCCTCAATAAACAAATCCAAAAATCTCTAGCAAATGGAACCCTCAATAGACATCCATAGATCTCCAAAAAATAGAACCCTTAGTAGAAAAATTCCACAAAAACCCAAATTGTTAGATTTTTCAATTTATTATGGCTAAAAGCAAAAAAATCCCATAGATATCTAAAAAATAGAACTCAATAGACAAGTCTAGTGATCTCTAGAAAATAATTTTACTATAGACATTATAGAAATTTGAATTTTCACCCAATGAATTGAATTTCTATGTCTACTCCCTCCTTCACCACTAGCTAGAGTACATCTATATGGATTCCATTTGGTAGTATCCATATTTATTCTTCCTCTCTAAGATCTCCCCAATTGGCTAGACAACTGACCAACCCATTTCCTTCTCTATAAATATGTACCACCTTAAATTCTTCTAGTGAATTTAGGGATCTTAGTGTATTTGTTACTATGTCTACTACTCTCTATCTTGCCACTACCCTTTCATTGAGGTAATTAACAATATTCAATGAATATCCTTCAATTATTAGTTTCTTATCCCCCAAAATAATTTTTATCTTTACTCTTTCTAAGAGCTCTCTAGCTTCAATCTAATTACTGATCATAATGCCCAAGTACTCACTCATTGCTTTGATCAAAATTCCTTGGATATCCCTTAACATTGATCCTCCTTAAGCCTTCCTCGGGGTGCCTTTAGATGCCCCATTAAAATTTAGTTTCAACCATACTTGTTTAGGTGGTTTCCACTTAGCCATGCTCCTCAAGTCTCCTCGAGGATTTTCATTCACCTCAACTAGACTTAGGTCCAAATGTTCAATTAATTTTTCTCCTCCATCGACTCTAGAATTTCATGCACTTTCATTGCTTTAAAATTATCCACTATGGCCACTATGATGTGTTTTATGTTCCTAACTATAGATATATCTCCCATTTAAAAATCCTTCTATTTCTCTCCAACAAAACTCCCCATGCAAAATGAAAGGAAATCAGATTTAGTCTTGGGATCTTAAAAGGCTTCTCCCATTGTTCTATTCAAGCTGCCATGTTATTAGGTAACACCTACACCACCCCATATTATTTATTATATCATACAATATTTTGAGGGAGTATTTACGTTCTAGTATGATGTGATACATCGGTTCCTCATGAGATTCATAAAGGTAATATATGTTAGGGAATTTAAAACCCCTCTTAATGCAGGTTATCTATTGTTAAAATCTTGTTTTGGACTGCCAACCATAGGAAAATTATTAAATTTGGTATTTTTTTTCTTCCCCATAATCGATCCCATTAAAATCCCCTTAGGTACTGTAAGTGAAATATCAAAGACATATTTAATAGTGAACCTTATTGAGTAGCTTCCCATACTATTATATTCTTAGCCAAATTAGAACTTACATAATATGATTTCAGTTTAGCTATTAGAATTTGTAGATCTCCCTCATACTGATTATGAGTTCTTAGCTTCTTCCATCTTACCTCTCCTCCTAAAGCAAAATAATCACTCACCATATTCCCATAATTCTATTCCAACTTTACTCTAATTCTTTCTAACTCTTCATCCTTCACTAATGGGTACTTCTTCAATCATGCTAATGTTCACACAATGACACTGAGAGGGGGGGGGGTGAATCAGTGTAGTTATTTAACTTCAAAACAACAGCATTCAAAGACTGAAGCACATAAAACTTATAAAACCAAAAGAACAAAATGAGAGCACACCACAACACACAATATAACGAGGTTCACCAATTTGGCTACTCCTCAAAAATTAACCGCTTGGACTTCAATCCAAATCCAGCTCTTTGCAAAATTTCAATTTTACAACTTCTTTACCAAAGATCCACCGGAAGGAGCACCAACCCCCGTAATTTTCTCGCGCAACTGCATGGAGCACCAACCCCTAGTACCAAGCACCAACTTGGACTACAATTCTGATCAATTAGAATGACATAAAAGTGTCTTCACTTCATGCACAACCCCGACCGGTCCGCAATTAATCCAACTCGCACACTCTCACCGGCTCGCTAATTTTCTTATTCAAACCCTCTTTTCACAACGAATATTTCTCTTTCGCAACAACTTCTCTCTCACAAGAAGAACATTATTCTGTGCTCGACTGTCCTCTTATACCCTATTTTTCTCATCGGGACTCTTTGTCTTCTATCGCGTTTCAATTCTTCATGCAGTCGGATGACATTCTCGAGCCGTTCGAATTCTTTTCTTCTTTCCAATGCGGCTGTTCGAATCCTTCCAAATACGACTGTTCGAATGCTGCACATCCTTCTTCTCGAAAGCTTTTCGATCCTTCCTATTTTATGTTTCGAATGCTGTAAATGCGTCTATTTTAATCGGCTGTTCTAATGCATTCTTCAATCGGCTGTTCGTTTGCACTTTCAATCGACTGTTCGAATGCTGCACTTCGGCCGTTCGAATGCTTTTTTGATACAACCTATACGACACTTAGAAAGCGTTTCAAGCATGCATCTACATCTGTTTCCATGCATGTTCGACACCTGTCAATGTGTAATTGTCTGTCTGACATCGCAATTACTATTTACGTAACAGGCTGCATGATTATGCTTTTTCGACACGTGTCATTTTGCATGCTCCTGCGGCTTTTACCCGCCAAACAGTTCTCGTCGCGATATCGCGACACTTTTAATTTTTGCTGACGTCATCCTTCATAATGTCACGAAATCGTGACGCTTCCAGATTCCAAAGCACCTTTCCTAGCATCCTGTCACGAAATCGTGACACTTTCTGACTTTGCTGACGTCATCATCATTCTTGTCGTCAAAATCACGACGCTTCTGGCTTCTGCTGACGTCATCATCCTTCTTGTCATGAAATCCACGCTTTCACTTTTACTCATCATCCTCTTGTCATCAAATCGTGACACTTTCGGCTCAGTACACTCTTCTTTGCCAAAGAAAAGGAACATGTCACGAAATCGTGACACTTTGCTCTTCCGTACAACTCTCCTTGCCAACTCTCAAAAAATGGAACATGTCACTAAATCGCGACACTATGCTTCATGCAATGGCAAAATTTTTACATCTTTGTGCCTTGTGTTTTCACCTTGCCTCTTTTCATGAAATTTTGACTTGTAATATCATTGCTGCATCTTTCGCTTCTACACTTTTGACTAGTAGCGAAATCGCTACACCTTAGTTTCCCTTTGTTTCAACATGTAGCGCCATCGCTACACCTTAGTTTCTCTTTGTTTCAACATGTAGCGCCATCGCTACACCTTAGTTTCTCTTTGTTTCAACATGTAGCGAAATCGCTACACCTTCTTCTTGTGAATTTTTACTTGTGTCGAAATCGCTGCAACTCGCTTTTCTTAACTTCCGATTTGTAGCGAAATCGCTACACCTTTGTTTCCATACATTTCCAGCTGTGCTTTGAAATGCGAAACTTCAACATGCATGGAAATCGCTACTCTCTTCATTGCAAGCTCCTTTCCTCCATTTATGTCACGAAATCGCGACACATTTTCTCTCTCCTCAGCGAAAACTCGACATGTCGCGACATCGCGACATTTTGGCATGCATTTTCTCTCTCCTTTTTGTCACGAAATCGCGACACATTTTCTCTCTCCTCCGCAAAAACTCGACATGTCGCGACATCGCAACATTTTGGCATGCATTTTCTCTCTCTCACTTTTTGTCACGAAATCGCGACACATTTTCTCTCTCCTCAGTGAAACTCGACATGTCGCGACATCACGACATTTTGGCGTGCATTTTCTCTCTCCTACTTTTTGTCGCGAAATCGCGACAGAAAACATGTCGCGATATCGCGACAGTTTTCTTCCTTGTCTCTTTCTGCCAATTTCTGAATCTGGGTCACCTCTGTTTTGCTTGAAACTTTCTGCACTTGATCTGACTGACCTCTGAACTGCATCAACCGCATCAATCTGTCTGTGTTGACAACAATGACAATACTTTCTCAAATGCTTTTGCTGCACCTTGCTCAACAATCTCCCCCTTTGGAATTGTTGGCAACACACAACAACCTTGCTCAACTTCTTCTCCCCCTTTGCCAATAATACCAAAGGGTTGCTGCAGACTCCCCCTGAGTCTCTGTACACCATTCTCAGGAAAATATTGTTATAGTTAGCAAAAATCATAAACATAAGCAAAACTATAAGTATAGGCATGCATGCACCCATTGAGAATGTGATCCCTAATGATAGTCAGTTCTTGGGAATTGTGACCACTCCCAACTTATTCCTAAGGTACTCAAAAACATCCTTGGGCAATGGTTTTGTGAATATATCAGCTACTTGCTCGGTAGTTGGAACAAAATCCAACTTGACTTCTCCTTCTCGCAACTTTATCCTTCAAAAAATGATATCGAATTGCAATGTGTTTGGTTCTTGAATGCATAACCGGATTCTTGGATATGTTGATAGCACTAGTGTTATCACATTTTATTGATATTGGCTCTTTGAAGTGGATACCAAGATCTTTCAAAGTTTGTCTCATCCATAATATCTCGTGTACAGGAAGTTGTGGCCGCAATGTATTCTCGCCTCCGCAGAGGATAGAGAGACCGATTCTTGTTTCTTGTCGTGCCATGCTACCACTGCCTCCAAGATAAAATGCTCCTCCACTTGTACTCTTCCGGTCATCAATGCACCCCGCCCAATCTGCATCGGAATATGCAATCAAAGTGAAGTCTTTGCCTTTTGGGTACCACAACCCATAATCCATGGTACCTTTGAGGTACCCGAAGATCCTTTTACAACTTGTGACATGAGTTTCTTTGGGACTTGCCTCGAAATCTAGCAACCATGCATACCGCCCGTAGTATATCCGGTCTAGTAGTCGTTAAATACAAGCAGCTTCCAATCATAGACCCGTACATTGTTTGATCCACATCCGGAGATTTATCATCCTTGCTCAACTTGGCACTCGTTGTCATGGGAGTGCTCGACCGGTTTATCGTCTTCCATTGTGAACTTTTTCAGCATTTCTTTTACATATTTAACTTGAGAAATAAAAATGCCTTTTTCATTTTGATTGACCCGCAGTCCTAAGAAATAAGAAAGTTCACCAATCATTGACATCTCAAATTCTTTTTTCATTTTAATTGATATGTCTTTGCAGGATTCATCCATGCTACTGCCAAATATTATGTCATCTACATAAACAACAAGAACAATAAGATGACCCTTCTCTGCTTTGACATATAAGTTGCTATCCACCAAACCTTTCTTAAACCCTTGTTTAATTAGATAATTATCCAGCCTTGCATACCATGCTCTGGGTGCCTGCTTTAATCCATATAAAGCTTTCTTTAACCTGCAAACAAAATCTGGATTGTCACCAAGTTGGAAGCCATCTGGTTGTTCAATGTAAACCTCTTCTTCCAGTTTTTCCATTCAAAAATGCTGATTTTACATCCATTTGATATACTTTGAAGTTTTTATGAACTGCTAATGCCGGAAACATTCTGATTGCCTCTAGTCTGGCTACCGGTGCAAAAGTTTCTTCAAAATCAATGCCTTCAACCTGAGCATAGCCTTTACATACCAATCTTGCCTTATTTCTGACAACCTGCCCATCTTCATTCAATTTATTTCTAAAAACCCATTTAGTGCCAATTATGTTTTTATTTGTTGGTCTAGGTACTAATTCCGAGGTATTGTTTTTCTCTATCTGATCTAGTTCTTCATTGATTGCCTTCATCCAACTTTCATCAGTGCTTGCTTCAAGAACATTTTTAGGTTCAATACTAGATAACAGAGAATAGTTCCTCACTGCTGTTCTTCTTGTCTCGAATACCATCTGTGGGATCCCCAATAATCTGTTCACTTGGATGATTTTTCTGCCAGTTGCCTGTTTTAAATTTCCTGTTTTCTTCTTCTTCAGATTCAGTTTTTACACCATCCTGGATCAATTTTCTCGATTCTTCTCTGTTTCTTTTTCATCATCACCTTCAATGACTTCTTCATACATAGGGTAGTTTTCTTGATAAGTAGTTTCTTGTTCTCTACCTTCATCAACTTTCACATCAAGACTTTCAACAATTTTCTTCAACCTCTTGTTGTAACATGTGTAGGCCTTGCTTTTTGTTGAGTAACCAAGAAAGATACCTTCATCCGCTCTATCTTCAAATTTACCGAGGTTATCTTCATCCGCTTTATGTAGCACTTGTCTGCCAAATACTTTGAAATGTCTTGTTGTTGCCTTCTCGCCAAACCACAACTCATAAGGTGTTTTGCTTTCATGTGGTCTCAAGATGCACCTGCTTTGAATGTAAACCGCAGGATGAACCGCCTCTTTCCAAAATCTGTCGACTATTTTGTTTTCTCGCAAGCATTGTCCTTGCCATTTCCTCGCACTCGTTCTATTCTTCCTTTCTACAACACCATTCTCGCCGAGGTGTCCTAGCCGCTGAAAACCTGTCTTCTTATCCCATGTTTTTGACAAGATTCTCGCAAATTCTTCGGAGATAAACTCTCCTCCCCTGTCTGATCTTAGGCATTTAATTCTTTTTCCTGATTGATTCTCAACAAGATTTTTGAAGGTTTTAAACATCTCAAAGGCTTCTGACTTGAGTTTCAGAAATAGTACCCATGTCATTCTTGAGTAGTCATCTATACACAACATAAAATATTTGTGTCCATTTATGCTTTCAGTTCTCATGGGTCCACATAGATCAGTGTGAATTAGTTCTAATGGCTTGCTAGTGAAGTATTCTTTTGCTTTGAAGGTGGCTCGGTTTGTTTTCCCTTTTGGCATGACTCACGGATGCTATTTATAGGTTTGCCAATGTTTGGTATATCTCTAATCGCTTCTTTTTGAACCGATTTTTGCCAGATTGTCAAAACTAATATGCCCAAGCCTCTTGTGCCATAGCCGCTTTTCATCTTCCCGTCCAATCAAGCATGTTCCTTCGTAGCTTTCGAAAGTGTATACATATTTCTAGAAGTTCTCACCCAATGGCTATTAACTTTCCATTTTTTGTCTTTCTTACTTCACAACCCTCCTTCTTGAAGATTACATCATGGCCTCTCGTCACATATTTGACTTACACTTAGCAAGTTATGCTTCAGTGCCAATTACAAACAAGACTTCTTTTGATTTTATATTGCCATCACTGATCTTGACTGATCCCTTTCCAACAATCTTTGCTCCATCATTATTTCCAAATTTCACATAACCACCTTCATAATTCTGTAAATTCTCAAACTTTTGCTTGTCACCAGTCATGTGACTGGAACAACCACCGTCAAGTATCCAAGGTGCTGATTTGTTCTGAGCTTTAAAAGTAGTCTGGACAATCAAAGATTCCTTTTCTTTCCATTCTGGTTTGATAGCAGATTTTGCTACTTGTTTTG
The DNA here is from genome assembly GCA_028583015.1 of Wollemia nobilis. Lineage (NCBI taxonomy): Eukaryota > Viridiplantae > Streptophyta > Pinopsida > Araucariales > Araucariaceae > Wollemia > Wollemia nobilis. The sequence continues at coordinate 6,764,510 of JAQPPZ010001870.1, forward strand.
CCTTTGTTCTTTCATTAGCATGTGCCTGTTTTTCAAGAAATTTCTGGTTTTGTTTCAACCCACTTGGCTGAGATTTTCTACCCCGATAATTATTTGATGCAAAAGTGCTTCTCAGCTTTCTAGCAATATGTCCAAAATTATGACAATTATAACATTCAACCGCATAATTCATTAAAGGAGAAAAAACATTTCGCTGGTAAAATTCCTTTGAGATACATTATGCCTCGCAATCTGAAATCTTATGGCCATAAGCATTGCATTTAAAACAATAACCATAAAATGCATGATTAAACCTCGGGTGCCGGTCTTTGCCAGCTTGAAGTAGGAGCCATGACTCTTCTCCTCCTTGGATGTGTGACTTTTGTGAATCAATCTTTGTCAGTATTCTTCTTGAATCTGGCATTATTGTTTTCTTTTGCAAGATTTGGTTTTTTTGGTTCAACCCTGATCTTTTCTTCTTTCTTTATGAGTTTTATATTCAAGTTATTTGAATCCTTTGAAGATTCTCATTCATCAAAGCCTAAACCAAATTTTATGCCGTAAGGCCTTTGGTTATTTAACATTTTATCCAACTTTACAAGTACTTTCTTCAAACTTATGAAAACAGCTTAATTTTCTATTCATCTCCTCTAACCGCATCCTTAACATAACAATGTCTTCCTCTAGCTTGTCGCATTCAACTGTCTTTACAGCTAATTGTTCATCAAGAACTTCAGACATTTTCTTGAATTCCTCTCGTCTCGTATTTTCAGATTGTTTATTATGTCTCTGGCATTCTCTAATTTCTTTGAAAATTTCTTATTCTTCTTCCTTTCTCGCACTCAACTCTTCAAGTGCAAGGAACCAATTCTCCTTCCAAATACACTTCACCTTCATCCTTGGAATTTTCATCACCTTCCCGATTTTTCTCTCGTTCTTTCTTCTTCAAGTGCCATGAACAGAGCTTCACCTCCTTCTTCTTCGGACTCCTCATCCGTGCTTTCTTCGAACCGCCGACATTCTTGGTTATGAAGCTTTTCTTCTTGAAGTTGTTCTTTCTGAAATTTTGTTTCTTCTTCCAGTTACCTTTTTCTTGGTGTGAACCTTCACCATTTTTTGTTCTCTCCCGCATTGGACATTTTGCTGCAAAATGACCGACTCCTCCACAGTTGAAGCATTTAAAAGGTAGCTTCCCTCTATATTTTCCTTTTCCTTTTGTGAGTTTTCGAACAAAATTGGCTTCTCGTTTCATCCAGTGTTCCTTCATCCTCGGATTCATGTTCAGCCTTTTACATTCTTGTGTGCTTTAAAAGTCGCTTCTCTCGTCTCGTAGACTTGGTTTGTCCTATTCTCATTTCATATGCTGTCAGTGGAACCATGCAACTCATCCATGCTGAAGTTGTTTAGATCTTTTGCCTCTTCTATTGCAGAGACTTTGGAGTTAAATCTTTTGTGAAGTGTTCTCGAGAACCTTTTTCACAACAACCGCATCATCAATTTCTTCACCGAGTCCTCTCGATTGCATTAATAATTCCGTTGACTCTCAAAATATAAGTCTCTATGTTTTCATCTTCATTCATTTGCAGTGCTTCGAACCGTGCTCGATGAGTTTGCGCTTTGCTTCCTTAATCTTACTCTCTCCTTCATGGATGCTCTTCAGTTTATCCCACATGTCTTTTGCTGATTTACAACTCATGACTCTTATCGCTTCACCGTCAACAAGCCCACACATTATGGCATTCTTAGCTTTGGAGTTGTTCTCAAATTTCTTTTTCTCAGCAGTATCTGTTGGAGGAGTAGTGGGTGCTGTGTATCCACTATCTACAGAATCCCAAATATCATATCCCAATGCACTCAGATATGTTTGCATTCTGAGTTTCCATAAGGTGTAATTTGTTCCATCAAATAAGGGAGCTTTGTTGGATGAAAATCCTTCACCGCCTGCCATTGTTTCTTCCAAGATCTCCTTAGCTGATTAAGCTTGTACAAGGAACCTTGCTCTGATACCAATTGATGTTCACACAATGACACTGAGAGGGGGGTGAATCAATGTAGTTATTTAACTTCAAAACAACAACATTCAAAGACTGAAGCACATAAAACTTATAAAACCAAGAACAAAATGAGAGCACACCACAACACACAATATAACGAGGTTCACCAATTTGGCTACTCCTCAAAAATTAACCGCTTGGACTTCAATCCAAATCCAGTCTTTGCAAAATTTCAATTTTACAACTTCTTTACCAGCATCCACTGGAAGGAGCACCAACCCCTATAATTTTCTGCTGCAACAGATGGAGCACCAACCCCTAGTACCAAGCACCAACTTGGACTACAATTCTGATCAATTAGAATGACATAAAAGTGTCTTCACTTCATGCACAACCCTGACTGGTCTGCAATTAATCCAACTCGCACACTCTCACGGCTCGCTAATTTTCTTATTCAAACCCTCTTTTCACAAGAATATTTCTCTTTCGCAACAACTTCTCTCTCACAAGAGCAACATTATTTTGTGCTCGACTGTCCTCTTATACCCTATTTTTCTCATCGGGACTCTTTGTCTTCTATCGCGTTTCAATTCTTCATGCAGTCGGATGACATTCTCGAGCCGTTCGAATTCTTTTCTTCTTTCCAATGCGGCTGTTCGAATCCTTCCAAATACGACTGTTCGAATGTCGCACATCCTTCTTCTCGAAAGCTTTTCGATCCTTCCTATTTTATGTTTCGAATGTTGTAAATGCGTCTATTTTAATCGGATGTTCTAATGCATTCTTCAATCGGCTGTTCGTTTGCACTTTCAATCGATTGTTCGAATGTTGCACTTCAGCCGTTCGAATGCTTTTTTGATACAGCCTATACGACACTTAGAAAGCGTTTCAAGCATGCATCTACATCTGTTTCCATGCATGTTCGACACCTGTCAATGTGTAACTGTCTGTCTGACATCAGTTACTATTTACGTAACAGGCTGCATGATTATGCTTTTTCGACACGTGTCATTTTGCATGCTCCTGCGCTTTTACCCGCCAAACAGTTCTCGTCGCGATATCGCGACACTTTTAATTTTTGTTGACGTCATCCTTCATAATGTCGCGAAATCGTGACGCTTCTAGATTCCAGCACCTTTCCTAGCATCCTGTCATGAAATCGTGACACTTTCTAACTTTGTTGACGTCATCATAATTCTTGTCACGAAATCACGACGCTTCTGGCTTCTGCTGACGTCATCATCCTTCTTGTCACAAATCCTGACTTTCACTCTTCCACTCATCATCCTCCTTGTCATGAAATCGCGACACTTCCGGCTTCCGTACACTCTTCTTTGCCAGAAAAAAAGGAACATGTCACGAAATCGTGACACTTTGCTCTTCCGTACAACTCTCCTTGCCAACTCCATAAAATGGAACATGTCACTAAATCGCGACACTATGCTTCATGCAATGGCGAAATTTTTACATCTTTGTGCCTTGTGTTTTCACCTTGCCTCTTTTCATGAAATTTTGACTTGTAATATCATTGCTGCATCTTTCGCTCTACACTTTTGACTAGTAGCGAAATCGCTACACCTTAGTTTCCCTTGTTTCAACATGTAGCGCCATCGCTACACCTTAGTTTCTCTTTGTTTCAACATGTAGCGCCATCGCTACACCTTAGTTTCTCTTTGTTTCAACATGTAGCGAAATCGCTACACCTTCTTCTTGTGAATTTTTACTTGTGTCGAAATCGCTGCAACTCGCTTTTCTTAACTTCCGATTTGTAGCGAAATCGCTACACCTTTGTTTCCATACATTTCCAGCTGTGCTTTGAAATGCGAAACTTCAACATGCATGGAAATCGCTACTCTCTTCATTGCAAGCTCCTTTCCTCCATTTATGTCACGAAATCGCGACACATTTTCTCTCTCCTCAACGAAAACTCGACATGTCGCGACATCGCGACATTTTGGCGTGCATTTTCTCTCTCCTACTTTTTGTCGCAAATCGCGACACATTTTCTCTCTCCTCAACGAAAACTCGACATGTCGCGACATCGCGACATTTTGGCATGCATTTTCTCTCTCCTGCTTTTTGTCGCGAAATCGCGACAATTTTCTTCCTTGTCTCTTTCTGCCAATTTCTGAATCTGGGTCACCTCTGTTTTGCTTGAAACTTTCTGCACTTGATCTGACTGACCTCTGAACTGCATCAATTGCATCAATCTGTCTGTGTTGACAACAATGACAATACTTTCTCAAATGCTTTTGCTGCACCTTGCTCAACACATGCATCTTCCTAGAAGTGGATAAACCTACCATTCCCTACCTTCCATTATATGCCTTTACATAACATATCTCTACCCTTTACTATGTGGTTCCATGTTGAAGATCCCCAACAAGGCTCTAGTGTGGTTACAAATCTACTATACTCTTGGTTGTCAAGGTATTTATCTCTAAGAATTCTTGCTCATAAGGCATGCCCCTCCTTCACTAGCCTCCATCCTACTTTTTCTACAAAATCCTTGATCATATTTATTATTCTTCTAATCCCAAGTATTCCACTCATATTATCTCTCATGCTACAAGAAAAATTCTACTCTTCTCCTCTAGTCCTGACCATAGGAATCTTCTTTGAGTACTTTCTATTGTATTAGATGCTTTAAGTGAGATCATAAACATACCGGGGTTCATATATTTTTAGGCAACATGATATCACTATATACTTCATTGAAATACCATGGTAATAAAGTGATAATGTATAATACATATGGACCTATTTTAGTCCCATATAACCAATTGAAAATCCATAAAATACATACATCTACTTCGTAAAAATATGAAAAATAAATAAAATACTTTTGATATATTAAAAAATTACTCTATAATTAATTGCCAACGAACATAAAATTTGAATAAGTTTCTATAATTTTAATTTAAATAATATTCTAATTTACTTTTCTATATTGCATTTTATCTTATATCAAAGAGATATCTTTAGTTTAAGAAGAATGCAAGAAAAAAATTACATGGTAAAAGAAGATACAAACTTCATTAAGTTACTATGGATTCCCCTAAATAGAATATACCCTATAAATCAAACAAAATAACTAGTACAAACATAGAGCGAGCCTCACATTTTTTTATTCTAAAATTTTGGAGAAATTTAAAAGATGAAGGCTTTTTATAAGGAAAAGCTAGGTAGGAAAGACGGAAAGTTATTTATAGAAGCTTTAATTGGAAGTAATGATGTCCTAGTTGGAAGTAAGGATGCCTTAGGTAAGGATAAGAAGAAGAGTGAATCTATGGTTATAGTTGTAGAGGTAGTAGATGTCTCATTAGAGGTGATTATCAAGGATAAAATGATTAGGCATGGCATAATGGTTTCATAGAGTAAAGGGTCATTATGCAAGTTCTATGTGTACTATCCAGTTTTTTTTTATAGATTTAAAAATGGATTAAATGGAAGTGGGTATTAAATTCAAATCGCTTCATCAATTTCCATTCGAAAGGATTTTTTTCTTCATCATCTTATATAGTCTAAAATTAAGGATAATCTAATGGTGGTGGACCATGGTTAGGGAGAGAGATGGCCTATATTTAAGACCATAAAGTGAGAATTTTTTTATGGAGAAAAAACCATTAAAATTATTGTAGTATGGGATGGATTTTTATTCTTCCCTATCAACTAATCAATAAGGAGGATTTGAAGAATATTAGTAATGTAAATTCCCTGTAGGAGACCAACAATGGACTCCAAGGGTAAAATTGCAAGACAAGACATCATACAAAATAAACGAGTAAAATAAACCTTCAAATGCTTCCTTTCATCATCTAAATTCACATCCCATTCCCATAGAGTCTCCCACTCCTTATACTCCCCAAAAGGAAAAACCCTAGCCTACGCTATACCCTTACTATTTTTAATCACTTTCTATTTTTAGCAACTCACTTGCTATTTTTAGTAACCCTAAAAAAAACTTAGATGGCATCCAAAATGGAATAATGCACCTGTTATTCAATAATACCCACTACTCCAAGATAACAACCCCACTCTAGTTCTACACTAATAGTTATGATAAATTTTTAGTTGAAAATATTAAAAATTACATTAAAAGCTAATTTTGGGTCTCTTAGAGGCAGTTTTTGCTCTACCAATGGATAGGAATAAGGAGGCAATTAGGGGGACTTAAGAAGATACTCTTCAACCTCATCAAGTGATTGTCAAGTATATGTCATGTGTCTTCAACAAAAATATTTGCTTCAAATGCCTCGAAACATTAAAAGAGATTAAATAGGATTTGATGTAAGAACATTTCATACTGTTGTATCCAAAATGAAATTAATCATATTTAGTGAATGCTATTGCACGTAGCCTCTAAAAAATCTTCTAAAATGCATCACTCAACCAATCTTGTTGTCTTTCACACATTTCTTGCTCAAAACTTGTTTTTATGTACTCTCCATGAAAGTTTTTAAGATTCGGCAATAATCTAACTTGTTTAAAAGAAATTTGAGACTTAAATTCCTTGTATGGGGCAAGCAATTAAAATCTTTTATACGAAAACTTCATATAGCCCCAAAACGAAGAATCAATAGCAAAAATATTGAAATATATCCACATATCAAGGTCTCTTGGACACTTAGTAAATAGAATGACAAATTGAAGCATGCAACCATGCTTGTCAATGTGCAAAGTTCCTAGGTATCTTAAAAATTCCCATATTTAGTAACCATGCTTACAAAAGGAGTTCTTAAATTCATCTCTTCAAACTATATAAATAGTTCTATCTCTCACATCCCTTCCTTGAACAAGTTGATTACTTGATTATGTGTGTGGTTTCTAGGTGGTCAAATGATAAATTACTAGATATTTGCACAACAAAAATAATAATAGTAAAGTTTCTTTGCATAGATGCTCTCATTCAACCCCCTTGGTAAACTAAATGTTGAGACTCATGCACATTTTTTTTTTTTTTTATTGGTGGTGGCCACAAGGGGTAAACAGAGTGTGACCATGAGGGAACCATTACATAATATATCCGCAACATGTGAGGCGAGATATTTGAACCTGGGCCTCTCAGCAACTAGAGAGGTTTAACTACCCACTTGCTCTCCAACTCCTCTACATGCGGATAGAGACTCATGCACATTTACCATGAGTTAGTGAAAAAAGATTAAAATAAGGGTCATGTTTGCAAAGCAATAATGAAACTGCAAATTGAAATGGTATGTCTATGTAATTGAGCTAAGGGTGTTCTAAAAGAGGGATTTGGAAATATAGCCTACCCATAATTGTTTTTGACACTACTATCATATTTTTGCATTGATCATAGAAGCATAAATAGGAAGACTACAAGAAAAAAGGTCAAATACGTGATACAAACTCAAGTAATACATAAGTTGTAAGAATATCAAATATGTCAAACAGTAACATCTTTGAAATATTACCAAAATGGTTCACATTTCTTATAAGACTATTCATGAATCATGAATGAGAAATACAGACTTCATAGCTTTACATTTGACTATTTTGTATTATAAAACCCTTGGGTCACCTTACAATGTTGTACAAATGTAAGCAAAATTGTATCATCAGCTACTACAACTTCTGCATGATGCTTTCTGATTAAAGTACCCCACTACAAAATCCATCACTCTGTAATTACCAATAATATTTTCACCAAGGAATAATGCTGACAAATCAATTATGGGTTTAACTCCAAACGACAACTCTTGTATGCACTCGTAGGATGGAGGTTCTAATGTATAGTAGCAGGTTGTTGTATTATCACTATGTGGTCATAAGATAATACAGTAAAGACCCATATAAATCCCACATAACAAATTTTAAAAAATAATTAATATCATAATATCACAAAATAATAATATTAAATACTACTTATCATTGTAAATAATTAAATAATATATTAAAAATAAAATAATATAAATTCCTGAGGTACTCCTCACAATGAGTTTTAGGGCAAATATTGGCCCAAGTACTTCCCTCAGTTCAGCGGTCGGGACTTACACCCGATCCTGCAAGAGATTATTAGCCTAATGCAGACGCTTATTAAGCACCAAAAATATATAGTAAAACTCTTTAACTGAAATATATATTATAATTATCATAGCTATAAAAATAAAAATAAAGAAAGTATTTATTTATATATTGGATTGAAAAAATCCCACTTTATCATCACACGTGGTCGAAAAAATATGGGACAAAAAAGAGGAGGCTTTATGTTGTTTTTTAGACTTCAAAAAGGCATTTGACACAGTGCCAAGGAAAAATTATGGAGCAAAATGGAAGAGCTAGAGGTTCCAATGCAGTAGTTCACAAATTATATCAGCATGTAAAGGCTAGAATCAAAACGCAGGAAGAGTTATCTAAATGTTTTAGGAGTGACATAGGTGTCAAACAAGGTTGCCCTCTATATTTGACATTATTTGGGTTGTACATTGACAAGTTAGAAGAATGGATAAACAAAATTGGGGGGGAGGGTGTGCACTTAGCCAAATATGTGGTAAAACTTCTCATATATGCAAATGATGTAATTCTTGTGGTCGAAACAGCTAAAGATCTAGAAGATCACCTTCGGGCTCTAGAATTCTTTTGTAAGGAAGTTGGGATGCAGGTGAACACGAGCAAAGCAAAAATCATGATTTTTTCAGCAAAACAAAAACAACATCTCGAATTTCAGTTTGCAGGAGAACCTCTTGAGGTAGTGGTAGAATACAAATACCTAGGCGTAGACTTTCATGACAAGCTCAATTGGAATACATGTAGGATGAAAAGAACTCTAAGTGGTTGAAGAGCGCTATATGCACTTCAAAATCGGTGTAGGAATGCCAAGTTGTGGGACTCGAAGACCACCAAGGTCTTATTTGGCCTACTTGTCACACCGATTGTGTTGTATGGTTGCGAAGTGTGGGCCAGTGGCACAACAAATACAAAATGGAGACAAATAGAAAGGATTTAAAAATATCTAATTACAAAGTTTCTTAGAATTAAGGCCACAATCCCTTATGAAATTATTCTAGCTGAAACTGAAATGTTCCCTTTAGAGGCAAGTGCTATGACCAAGTTGTTATGTTACTTGAAAAAACGGAAAACATGAAAAATAAAATATGTCTTAGGCCAGTTAGGGATGAAAAGCTGCATAGGCGAAAGAACACATGGATGAAACAAAATCAGAAATGGATTGGGAAATCAACATAAATGAATGCCCAAATTTCAATAAAGATATAAAAAACTATGTGAATGAAAAGTTTAGAAGTGGAATGTGGAAAAATGCAAGCAAGAAAAGACAATACTATATTGCAAAGTTTAACCCAACGTATGACCACAAGGAAAAATAATATATAGGCGCTGAAATCAAGTGGAGGGAAAAAATCCTCATTGCTCTAAAAAATGACTAGCTCTCATAGGCTTAGATGTGAAACAGGGAGATGGACAACGCCCAAGGAACAATGGGAAGAAAGGATATGTACTCTATGCAACACAGGGGCAATAGAGATAGAGGAACATTTCATCTATGAATGCCCAAGTTTTTTGGACATCTGTGGCAAATACAAAGAAAAGTTTGGAAATGGTCTATGATAAGAGTTATTTGAAAACAGTAAAATAAAAAAAAATTGGGGAGTTGCTAACCCAAATCAACAAGAACAGGAACAACCTCCTCAAGGATATTAATGGTGGTCATATGATTTGAATAACTGTGTTTCCATATTTGGGGTCCCATAGGCCATATGGGTCTCGCGGACATAATTAAAATCTTTTATTTCATTTCTCAAAATTTTCAAACATAGGTCTAATTTAGGGTGTTGACAAAATCAACTGAGTAAGTAACAGTGGAATGAAAATCATTACTATGAGATCGACAGTTGAAGACTAGTGGTTGGGAAGCCATTATTTTACAGACACCTCAAAAACAAAATCATGATCCAAAGGGTGTTGACCAAATGAACTGAGTACGTAACAGTGGAATGAAATTCATTAGTATAAGAATAGAAGACTAGTAGTTGGGAAGTCAGAGACGCTTCAAAAACAAATCAAACATTTATATGAAAGTTCAAAGAAGGAGGAGAGAATTGAGAAAGAAGGAAATAGAAAGTACCCGAGAGCGAATGTGAAAGACATGCGCATTAAGTAGAACCATTCGGGTTCTGTGAGGTCTTCCGGGGACAATGCTGCTCATGGTCTTCGCGTCGACCAATTGGTTTCTCCCGTAGACAGGGACTCGAATAGCTCTCTCAACTGCAGGTGGATTGGTTTCTCCCGTAGACAGGGACTCGAACAGCTCTCTCAACTGCAGGCTTCTATGCGCGCAAAGCTCTTCGGAGCTCAGTTCCATGGGCTGCACCGTCTTCCTGGTCTTTATCCCTCCGTTGTAAAATCCCTCCGCCCATTCCAACAATCTATCACGAAAAAAACATCACACATTTCAGTCATAATACAGTACTCTAAGTTTCAAAAGTTTGTATCACAAACCACTTTAATTTAAATACTTTGAATCGTTAATATAGTACCCTTGCTGAGAAGAGAATTGCCAGAACACACAGTATGTCCACTGTATGCTTTGTACCGCGGCTTGTATTTGCTATCTGAGTCTTCTCCAGGAACCTGCTTCACTGAAACTGCCGTTCTAGTTTCAAGCACAGGGGGGCAGAACTCCATGAAAGCTAACAAACGATCAAAATTGGTCATGCTAGTGACTACAATCAAGGTGTTGTTCTTATTATTAAAAACAAAAAACAAAAAAAAATTACCAAGTTATTTGTAACGGACCATGGCCACGGTAATTTTTCCCCAAGCGCAGGGGAAGTTGATTAGTGTAGTAATCAGAATCGTTTGAATTGATTGCATTGACATAACAGAAATCTGTAGATAATAATCAACTCAAATATTAAAATGAAATACCTAAAATAACCATCAAAAGATTAAGAAGAGGTCAAATTTCAAATAACCTAAAATGAAATACCTCCACAGTATTGTGCACCACTTCCACAATATCCATAGCGGCTACAGCAGAGCACGGTGGGACATCCACAATTCTGAAATTAAAAAAACATAAAATTAAATTAAAAAATATAAATTAAAAAATTAAAACCAGTCTTACCACTCATCTTCTTATTGATGTTTTGTGTTATCGTATATGCATAAAGCCTATGACAGAGGCTACGTCTAGATGATGAAAACTTAAGAGGAACAACCTGCAAACCTTTCAGTAACAATTCTTGCGGTTAAGTTTTTAAAAAACAAAACTTTTACCGGTTAGAATGTATTTCTTGTGTTTAAAGTAAACTTTTTTCGGTCAAAACAGGTTTCCTTTTCCGGCCAAAAGAACTGTACATGTTGCCAGGTTGGATAAACCAGTTCTGCCCGTTGAATATATGCGACAGCTCATCTTGGATGGTGACTCACCTTTCACCGTCCACTCTCCAAACCCCAACTAGACGGCGCGTCTCGTTAGCCTTCCACGTGGTCCCTTAACGCGGGTGACCGTTGACACGTCGGCATAGAGGTTGTTGGAATGAAATGAAAGTTTTTAATTACATCCGCGAGACCCAAATATGGTCTATGGGACGTTAAATATGGAAGTACAATTACTCAAATCATATCATATGATCTTTGAGAAGGTTGTTCCTTCTCGTGCTGATTTGTGTTAGCAATTCCCCAACTTTTTTTATTTTACTGTCTTCAAATAAATCTGCCATAAACTCGTTCTCAAGTGTTTCTTTGTATTTGTCATGGATATCTAAAAAACTCGGGCATTTATAGATGAAGTGTTCCTGTGTCTCTACTGCCCCTGTGCTGCATAGAGTACATATTCTTTCTTCCCATTGTTCTTTGGGCATTGTCCATCTCCCTGTTTCACATCTAAGCCTATGAGAGCTAGTCCTTATCTAAGCAATGAGTATTTTTTCCTTCCACTTGATTTCAGCACATATATACGCTTTTTCCTTGTGGTCATACGTTGGGTTAAAATTTGCAATATAATATTGTCTTTTCCTGCTTGCATTTTTTCACATTCCACTTCTGAACTTTTCATTCACATAATTTTTTGTCTTTGTTGATATTTGGGCATTCATTTATGTTGATTTCCCAACGTTTCATCCAATTCTGATTTTGTTTCATCCATGTATTCTTTCGCCTATGCAAATCTTCGTCCCTAGCTGCCCTAGGCCATCTATCATTTGTCATGTTTTATGTTTTTTCAAGTAACATAACAACTTGGTCATAGCAATTGCTTCTAAAGGGAACATTCCAGTTTCAGCTAGAATAATTTCATAAGGGGTTGTGGCCTTAATTTTGAGAAATTTTGTGATTATATATTTTTGAATCCTTTCTATTTGCCTCTATTTTGCATTTATTGTGCCACTAGCCGACACCTCGCAACCATACGATAGAACCGGTGTAATAAGTAGGACAAATAAGACCTTGGTGGTCTTCCAGTCCCACAACTCGGCATTCCTACACCTGTTTTGAAGTGCATATAGTGCTCTCCAGCCACTTTGAGTTCTTTTCATCCTACATGTATTCCAATTAAGTTTCTCATGAAAGTCTATGCCCAGGTATTTGTATTCTACTACTACATCAAGCGGTTCTCCTGCAAACTAAAATTTGAGTTGTTTCTTATTTTTTTCTGAAAAAACCATAATTTTTGTTTTGCTCGTGTTCACCTGCATCTCAACTTCTTTACAAAATATTTCTAGAGCTTGAAGGTGATCTTCTAGATCTTTGGTTGTTTTGGCCACAAGAATTACATCATCTGCATACATGAGGAGTTTTACCACATATTTGGCTAAATGCACACCCTCTCCCCCAAATTTGTTTATCTATTCTTCTAACTTGTCAATGTACAACCCAAATAAGGTCGGAGATAGAGGGCAAACTTGTTTGACACCTATGTCATTACCAAAACATTCAGATAACCCTTCCTGTGTTCTGATTCTAGCCTTTACATGCTCATATAGTTTGTGAAATGCTGCCCTGTAGTGAATTGGCACCTCTAGATCTTCCATTCTACTACATAATGTTTTCCTTGGCACTATGTCAAATGTCTTTTCGAAGTCTACAAAAAAACAAAAAGCCTCATCTTTTTTGTCCCATATTTTTTCCACTATGTGTCTGAGCGTGATACAGTGATCAATAGTTGAGTGTTTGGGCCTAAAACCTTCTTGCCACTTTGCTCTCTTTCCCTTTTCTTCTACCCATATGCTGATCCTACGCTCTATCATACTCCCAAACAACTTTTCAAAGAGAGGGTTGATCATGATAGTTCGATAGTTTGAGGGATTATTTACATCTCCACTTTTAAACAAAGGAATGGTCAAGCTAGTTGTCCACTCAGTAAGGAAGTCATTTTGTATGACCTCATTGAAAATTTCTTTGATTTACGGTGCCAAGATATCTACCCCCATTTTATATGCTCGCTTGAAGATTGTCTATGTCACGGGCTTTACCAGTTGCTAACTTTTTTATCCCTTGAATAATGTTTTCAATTGTGAAAAGTTCTTTCTTGACAATGATAGTAGGGGGTGTCTCCTGCAGGTTACTATGTTGATACAGTTGTTTTGAATAATCCAACCACTGATTAACTGTTATGTTATTTTCAGTTTGCATCCTTTTCATGCTTAGTTCCTTCCAAAATTTCTTTGGTTCATGCTTCCCTAAGTAAATCAATTCTTTCCTCTTTGTTCTAGTGTATTCTTCTTTTTTTGCCCTTACCAGTTTCTCATATGTTTTTTTGTTTGCTCTTGTTTTACCCGTTGGTTCCTTTAGTAATCTTCGTATTTTTTTGCAATCTTCATCGAACCATGGGTTGGTTGGGAAGCTATTCCTTTCTTTCTTTTTAGGTTTAGCTCTCTTGCATTTGTTTAGAGCTTCTTGAATAACGTGCATTAACCATTCACTCTTACTGTAATCTCTACTACTGTGATATAGTTCTTCCCTTTCTTGTAACTTGTTATTTAATATTGCTCTAAAATTTTGTCGATTTTCATCTGTTAAGAGAATGTTTCCCTTGTGAGGATATTTATTTTGATTGCCTTGCAAGTGTTTTTCCCTTGGTTTGTCTCCATGCATTCGAAGTTTCATAACAATTGGGTTGTGATCTGACTTAAGTTCCACTAGAGAATCTTCCACTTCTAGCTCCTCTATTTTTGGTATGTAATTCTGTGAGCATATTACATAGTCTATTACACTTTGTCCCTTATATGTTTTGCATGTATACTTTCTTGAATTTTTCCATTTGTTCATCCCATTGCAAATAATCAAATTGTATATGCTACAAAGACCTAACAACTCTTCTCCATATTGCGTGATAGCCCCATGCTCATCTTTTGAAGTCCTGGTCCATTGTTGATTTTCCTCTTCTGGCATCCAAAGAGGATTAATCTCAATATCTTCGTTACCTTCTAGAATGTTAGCTTGCTTATTTGTTGTCCTTGCATTGAAATCTCCAATTAATATAATCTCCCCCAACTTACTGTATATTGAAATGTCTCTTTTTAGGGAGGAGTATGGGTCTTCTCTGTTAAGGTCATGTTTCTTATAGAATTTAGAATTCTTGGGAGCAAAATAACATGCTTCTATGCTAATAACTGACTTATTTTCTAGGATCTTTATCCAGATGTACTGTTTGTTTTCATCTTGTTTTTCAATTTTAATGACCCTATCCCATTTCTCTTTTATTAAAACCATAATACCCCCATGCCTTTTGCCATTTTCTACTGCTTTATTCCATATTGCTATTTTTTTGTATCCCAAAAATTCTGGAGTCCTACATCCATCGTGTTCATGTGTTTCTGTCAATATGATTATATATTTGTCTCTAGCAATGGGCCCTAACCCGGGTCCTCTTCTCCAAGGGAAACCTCTACAGTTTCAACTTATCATTGTAAGATGTTTTCGGGCGGTCCATACTCCCTATTTGTTTTGGATTTGTTTAGATGTGATGTATGCCTTTCCATTTCTTAAATATTCTTGTTTCCCTTCATTCCTTGCTGTCCTCACCTTTTCCCATTCCTTATTTCTTTCTTCCTGCTGTAAAAATGTTAGGTCATAATCTAAATAAAATTGTGACCCTCTCAGCATGCCTCTATTTTTAAGTAACCTTATTTTATCCTCATAGCTCATCAATGTGACTCAAATATGTCTATCTTTGCCTCCTCTCAGCCTGCCAATTCTGCTTGCTTTTTTTATCTGACCCTTCCATTGTAATCGATCTGACAAGAAGTCCCTGGTTAAACGATTTATGTCTTCCCTGTCCCCATAATATTTTAGACCTTTGATGATTATATTTTATAACTTCTCATGTCTTTCTTTCTCTTATGCTATTTGAATTTTTACTTGCTTCTCTATCAACTCTTTTTGTTGATTGACTGGTTCTTTTACTACTTGAGACCATGTCTTTGCCTTTGCTAATTCATTTCGTAGCTCTTTTTCTCTTGTTTCCATGTCTTGGAGTGTTTTTTGTACCTCTTTTATTTGATTTGCATTTGTTTTTTCCACATCTATTGCATCATTGATTGGGGGGTGGATGGCTTGTTTGAGGACATGGCATTCACGTTGACCCATGTTTGCAAGTTTTTGTAGCTTTGACACTTGTTCCTTAAGTTGGTTGTTTTCCTTTTCCAGCCTCTGAATGGTGTTTATAACCTCATCTAATTTAGTTTCTCTTAATTTCTCCCTCCTTTCCATGTTTACAAGTTTCTCTTTCATCTTCATTAGCTCTTGCACATAAAGTCTTGGTGCCCACATGAGTGGTGTAGTTGTGGGACTGTAAGTTTCTTCCTCATCTGAAAACTTATTTTGGTGATTTGCATTTGATTGTTCCTTATTCTCCACCTGTTTATGTGGTAGAATATTTTTTATTTTTATTTTTCGATATGCCCTCTTCATTGTTGTTGCCCTTGCTCGAGCTTGTCGATGCCTTAATATCCTCCAGTATTGTTTCTCATTGACATATATTAGTTCTTGCAATTGTTGCTTCCCTTCTTCCATTTTTAAACACTTTATAGCTGAACCCTCTATACTATTGATCCGATGAAATAAATGTGTAATAAAATGTGTAATAAAACCCTCCTTGCTCTGCAAACCCTCTGCTACAAACCCTTGTTGATAATAAAACCTTTTGCCGCAAACCCCTATAACGAATGTATTTCTCCTATCTACTTAAATTGTTTTATAAATTGAAAGAGGATGGAAAATGTGCTTACCCAATGAAATAGATGTTTAATACAATACTCCACCGCAAACCCTCCTTGCTCTGCAAAAACCCTTTGCCGCAAACCCTGTAATTTTTTTGTGTTGATATTTCTTGTCTGGTTCAGTGTACAATTAAAATCTTCTTCGTTCTATCGACTCTGCTTCAGTATCCCCGTGCTCTGCGTTAGTCCTGCTTCAGTATCTTGTCGTTATAAGACAATGATCTAATCTTGTCATTCAACTTCTATTATTTTTTCCATAAAGGAGAATGATGCAACACTGATGTTGATCTCGAAATCATTAAAATTATTGGAAATTCCATTTTCACCTTTAGAAAAAATAAAATCGCAAAAGCCTTGGGGTTTATTAGATAATTTATAGCTGAAAGGTTGCACCATTTTATTGGTTGCATCTCAAAAGGAAGTACTGAAATGAGGAATAACAAACTTGCAAGTTGTGAATTTCATTAAAGACTTACATGTGTTATTGTTCAACACAGATCGTCATCTCATATTGTATTTAAACATGTATGAAGTTTTTGTCTTTTTTTTCCTTATATAAAAGATTATCCAGACAAGGAAAGGAATTGAACTTCTTCTTTCTTTTAATGAATATATACTTACCCCTTACACATTTACTTATGTTATGATTTGAACCATGAACCTTTCGAAGAAGAGACAAAGCCCAAACTGTTGCATTGTCCCCTCTAGGATTGGGAGATTAAAATTTTTATCGCTAAAGGGTTGAACTTTTGATCGTGTGGGGCCTGTTGGAACCATTTCTTGCATCCATAGGATACGATTGTCATGCTACAAGAAATCATTTGAAACCAACGAGCTATTACAGGCTCTGGTCAACCTGCCTCTTTATTTTGATTAAAGAAATATTGCTAAAAGAAACGTACAAAATGGGTAAGGAAACCCCAATGGTAAACTTATGATTTTACAAGTATTACACACTCCAGATTTTAGTTATACATTATCTATATAAAAATGACCAAGCAAAGACAACTTAATTATTATGCCTTATGTAGACCGGTGCCTATCCAATTGGGTTGTTATAGCAATTTAACAACATTCATAACATGAACAGAAAGAATGGGGAAAAGAAGAATCGGTGCCATTAAACTCATTCGAATATCGTAATCAGTCTAAGGGTTAACCAACGAAAGAAACACTCACAACATGTTCGAATATCGTAACCTATTATGAGGAAACACATAAAACTGAAGACAAGGAAATAAGATAATTGAAACCCAAAATTGTATTAATTTCAACAATAATGATTACATGCAGAGTTGGCAGAATGCCATTAAACTCTATTTTTAAAGATTTAATACAATGAGAAAGCCTTGTTCAAATGATGTAACAAGACTTCTTCAATTCTCCTTCTAAAATGTTAGCAAGGAGAATCTCTAGACTTCAGGGCTTAGAAAGACTGGAAATATTCTTAGCTCTCCTAAGCACAAATTACCAAAACCTGCACAACAAAGGGAGTAATGAGGGATGATAGAGAAAAAATAGACACAATGGGAATACAACAACACAACTCAAATGGGCACTCAAGTATACCTCTTAGCAAAAATGCTATCTCTAAATGCTTGATGCAGATTCTGACCGCAATTGGTTCCTTTTATAGCTTCTGATTCTTGAATCTATTATTTTTGGCCTGATCTTGGCCTTACACTTGTCATCATCTGGTTTGACCTCCTCTGTATGTTGTCCAACTATTGTGACCCTAGATTTCCTATCGGGATTTGCTTTTGGTTTGAAGGGAACTCTTATACTGAATGGATTAGGTGATCTTTGTTTTTCTTCTTCTGCATAGTTAAACGGTGATCTTATACATATATATAATTTTTTATTTCCTGCTTATCCTAGTCATTGGGTTATAACATTTGGGATCGACTAGGCTACTATAGTGAAATTCTGATGTGAGACAGAGGGTGCCTCGACGTGACGGTGAAGAGAAGAGATGGAGTGTGGGTGGTAAACGGATGGAATGGCATTGATAACAAGGTGGATATGAGGGAGGAGGGAGCAATGGGAGTTGATTTGCTCAGTGGATGGTGGAGAGATGGTGCTATGTGGAGTGGACAATGATGATGGCCAAGGGAGAATGCCTAGAAGGAGGAGGGCAGTGATATGTAGGAGGAAGGATGAAATGGAAAACAAGATCTAGAAGCGCCTATATGGTACTTCCATAACTATATTCCATCGGAGTGAACCCTCTATAACTATATTCCATCGAAGCGCTAAGTGTGCAGCCTTTGATGAGCTGAAACAATGTCTCATTCTTCTTGCGCTTCTTACATCTTCTGAATATGCAGAGCAGGAAACGATCACGTTTATGTATCTTGCACTCCATTGCCCCTTTGGATGGATCACCTTTTACCGTCCCTATTTATAAATCGAGCAGACTCATGCATGATCCCATTTCAGACCGGCTTATCTTGTTCCCTACGTAGTATGCGGTCACACTTAAAAGATCTGATTTTATTCCTTTGTACAAAGCTCATCACCCAAACAATCTGTATCATCCTTGCTCGGGTACAGTCCGTGTGATTTTATTTGATAGTCTACTTATTTTATCTCTTGATTGCTGCCTGAATTAGTCATTTCTCCTGGTCCTTTGCCTGTATTTCCAATTCACCTTGTAGTGGCTGCTGTTTGTTGCAACTTACTTCTATTTAATGGTTGTACCTGTTAATGATCCACCACCTTAGTCCAACTTGCATTGTTATGAAGTTACTCCTTTCCTCTGGTTGTAGTCCACCAGATTTGCACATGGAGGATCGTGCCTATTGGATCTACCAATTCATGATTATAGTTGGATGGAATACGCATCGCGTACCTCTGTTTGATACTTTCACACCTGCAAAAATGTTAGCCCTAAAATATAGTAGATATATGTCAATGGTGGTCACATATACTATAGAAGATACCCCAAAATTTTATTGGTTAGTCAATTTCATACTTTTATTTTTTGTAAATAATAATCATCGACTTAATATTTAATCAAGGCCTTAACCTTCATTTAATATTTATTTATTAAAGAGTAATCGAAGTGATTAAAAATTACTAACATCTAGTTAATACACAACCTTTAATAACTTGATTACCTTGTTAATGGCTCACCGTCCGATCAAACAAACGATCCAATGCATTCATCCGATTATCTAAACCTACACCAGAGTTTACTAAGGAGAGGAGGTCATTATCAACATGTTTAGATCCTCAATTAACCTTAATTAATTATCTATCAATGAAATAAAACATGTTTCTTAACCTTCAGGTGTATTGGCCATGCGCTACCATCGGATCTGGTCGGGGTTCACCACTATCGTTAGATCTGGTAGAGTTATGCACCTTTTATAAAACTTTATTTTCCTTTGATAGCCATGAGTAAGTGCAACCATCGGATCAAATCGGGGATAAGCACGCTCATCCAATCTCTTTTTAACATTTGATCTCTTTGATAAAATAATGTCGTTGGATCCAGGCAGGATCAAGCACGATCGTTGGATTCCACTTTCTCCTTTATGTGACCTTGATAAAATCGTGGTCGTTAGATCTTGGTAGATTGAAATGCTACTATTGATTTTCCTTTGGATTGTAATTGCCCTAAAATGAAGCACCACCATCGAATCTAGGCTAGTTTGAGCGCTGCCATTGATTTACTTTAGCCTTTTGACTTGTCAACCTTTGATGGCTTCATGGGATCATACCATTGGATCAAATCAAGCATATTTTTCTTCTTTTCTTATATACCAAAATTAGATTTACTCATGATCACACGCTACCATAGATCTTCATTTACTTTTTCAAAGGAGGCCCCATTTAATCTTTGAGCAACTTTCTTGGAACACGATCGTTGGATCAACCAGGCTTAAGCACGATCAGATCTGCTTGAATATGGGGGTATTTAACTTTGACTTGGATGAGACTCTTTAATGGTCAATTGTCTTGAGATGTGCACTATCATTGGATTATCTCTAGTGAGGGGCATCCGTTGATGTTCCTCAGGCCTGCATATACTTTTAAAACATGAGTGTGAATAATACCTTGGCTAACCTTGGTGGTTTGTGGTAAATATGCATCCATTGGATCAAGTTGATAGACATCTATATCGAGATGCTCATCCTTATCTATGATTCCTTAGATTTTATCATGATAACACATAAAAAAAAACCCCTAATGCATGATTAACTCTTGTTTTACCTTTATGTTCCTTGATACTTATACCATTTAATTACTCACTTTGACTACACATAGATCTTGATGGGGATTGGTGCAAATGTTGATTTCTTCCAACCTACAGGATTAGTTACCAAGGGGCACTTATTTTTAATCCTTGATTTAGTGAAAAGGGGGATTAGCTAACGTGTTAGACCCTCACTAATCTCACTTAGCAACTTTAATTAATCCTTCGGCCTTTAACCCCTTTAATGGTAACTTTATGAACTTTCAAGAGAGCGTGATCATCCGATTAAATTATAATCGAGCGCTGCCCTTGGATCTTCTGAAATAGCTCAATGTTTAATTAAAGTCTTTACTAAAACCTTAGGTTTTTAATCTCTTTAGACCATGGTGCATTAAATATTGACTTATCAAAGTGAGCGCATCCATTGGATTCTACCTTGATGAAGCATTGCCCTTGGATTTATTAGTTTTGCACAATTTTTATTTCAAAGAAGCATGTAACCTTCAACTTAGTCTTATTAGACTTTGATTTATCACCTTTTGATACCTTTGGATATAAGTCTTTTATCATGGCACACACCTTTGCCCTTAAATGATTTTATTAAAATTTTACTTAGGCTAGAGGTGACCTTGGGTCCAAATGCTTTAATAATACTTTTATATACCTTGGGACTTAGGGGTTTATTCATTTGACTTAGGCCCAAAATTATTATTTTTAAAATAAGGGCTCATATTAAATTCATGGATCATAAACCTTACTTTAAAAATCAGGTATTTTAATGGTTTGACCTTTTTAGTGGATGTTTATTTAATTTGACCTTTATAGATTCTTTTAGGATAAAACAATGGTTATAAAAGCAATCCAAAAATGGCTAAGGTTTGGTCCAAAAATCAACATTTAAAGTCAACTTTTAGATGAAAATGCAACAGAGGCCAGCAACATTTGCTAAGTTTATTGAAACCAAAAATTTAAAATTGGGGGTTTCAGATGTTGAGTCAATTTTGGCTCCAACATAGGCTCTAACTGGGACAATGTGCTGAAAACATGAGGCACTTGAGAATTCCAGAATCTCCTGGTTTTACTGCAATTACAAATCATCAAGCCTGATAAGCAAAATTGAAAAACAAAACACAATAACTTTTAAACTAAAAAACTGTACAAACAACATGATATCAAAGCAATAGAGTATTGAAAACTGTAATTCCTTTTATTCAATTTGAAAACTAGGGTCAGAATTTTAGAATCAGATGAGCTTTTTAGATATATTGTTATGTTTGTTTTAGCAAGGTCATAGGATATGATTACACATAATTTGTCAAAGCTATTTGTTCCATCATGCTTTGGCCCATGTGTGTGTTAGTGCATTCATTTTGATTCCCAAGTCTTCTAGAACTTTGTCATGTTTGAGAAAAATAGTTAAGCTTAGTGTATGATTTCACTCTTAAATATGTTCACCATTCTATAGGGCTCCACTACCAGTCAAGCATCTATAGCCTCGATGGAGTTGCTTCTAATCCCATCCGATTTTACTCTACTACCAATCAAGCATCTATAGCCCCGATAGAGGTTTTCCAAGATATCTCAGGTAGTGACTCAACTTGCATTATTTTGATTTTCTTTCTCATTTGAGAAATATTTTGATATAAGCAAATTGTGCAATGAGTATGCCTGAGTTGAGGATTAGTTTTTGGCTAAAAAGGATGAGTGTAATGATTTTTAGCTCAACCACCTTCCCAAAGATAACTCTGTTCTTTGGACCTTGAAATCACTTTAAGTATCATTTGTAATGTGAGGCCTCAACATGGTGTTCCAATCAACTCTGATTTCACTCTGTTTTATCTCATATCATATGACCATTGCATGAACATTCATATTTGAAAAATTGTAAACATCATCAAAGTCTAAAATAAATCTCCTTTCTTCTTATTTATTTTTGGAGGAACCAACAGTAAGGAATACTCATCATACTAAGAATACTATGTGAAACAACAAAACTCAGAACAATACAGACAAAAGAAAAATGCTTAACTGGTAAACAAAACAACAACAAAACACATCACTCTATTTTTGGGGTTTTTGATTTTTTATTTTTTATTATTTTTATTTTTATATTTTTTAATAGCACTTCCTCTTTCCTGACCCCACCACAGGGATTGTACATCTTGAGGTGTTGGCCATTAATAGGGATAACCATTGGTTCTCCTTGCAAAGTCTACAATTTGTAAGTATTCTGACCAACAACATGGGCTATCTAGTATGGACCAATCCATTTAGGCTCGAGTTTTCCCTTTTCACCATGCTTATCATTTTTAGGGTCCCAATAGATGACTATATCTCCTTGAGAGAAAGGAGTACCTTTGGATTTCTTATTAAACAATTTCATAGTTTTTTGAGTTTGTTCCATCATCCTATTAAGGGTTTCTCTTCTTTGTTCTTCTAATAGGACAATTTGGTCTAGCCTTCTTTGTAAGGGGTTGGGGTCTTCATGATCTTGCAATAAGAGGGATAATGCTAATTTATCTATCCTAGGAGGTAACAAAACTCTTTCCCCATACACCATTTCATAGGGGGTTCTTCCTGTGTTTCTTTTGACAGACAACCTATCAGCCCAAAGAGCAAATTTTAGTTCACTATCCCATCCTCTTTTGTTCTTACCCAATGATATTTTTATTCTAGTTATTATATTCTTATTTGATGACTCAACAAGACCATTCCCTTGGGGGTAATAATTAGTAGAATGTGAAAGTTCTATTCCATACTTAGCACAAAATTCTACCATCTCATATGAAACAAAATATTATCCATTATCTATTACCAATTTTTGAGGAACTCCAAACCTGGTTAGAATATTTTCTTCCAAGAATTTGATAATGGTGGTGGTTGTGGAGGTTCTTAGAGGAGCAACCTCTACCCACTTTGTGAAGTAATCCATTGCAGTTATGATCCACTTGTGTTGGCCTGATGAGTTAGGCTTGATCTCTCCAATTAGGTCAATGCCCCATTGGGTGAATGGTGCTTCAATGATCACTAGTTTGAGGGGCATGGCTGCCAACTACTTCTTTCCTACAAAAACCTAGTAGTTATGATAGTTCCTAACATATTTATATACATCCTTAAAAAGGGAAGGCCAATAATATCCTGCTCTCATGATTTTATTAGTTGTGGCTTTTGGAGCAAAATGTCCTCCACAAAAACCATCATGGAATTCATTAATTATTTTTGGGACTTCATTTTCATATAAACAGACTAATAACACTCCATCAGGGTGTTTCCAATAAAGCACACCATCTTGCACATGGTATTTCTGAGCTTGAAGCTTTACTGACCTCATTCTATTTGTTGACATATCTCTAGGAAAAGATAGAGTTTGTAAGTATGCCAGAATTTCATCATACCATTTGCATTCTACATTATTGATTCTCCTGTTATCATGTATTTCATCTATTGTGATGACATTATTAGAGTCTTCTCCTTTATATGCCAGATACTTCGCTAAGCCTTGTCCTCTTACAATTTTGACTATTTTGAATTCAGCATCATATTGCAAAAGTTTCACCATCCATCTTGTTGGCCTTCCTAATGGCTCAGATTGAGTAAAAATATCCTTTATTGTTATGAAAGGGATGCAATAGTAAACTTTATTTGTACCGAATATACCTTTGAAATGTTCCAAATATTGGATGACTGCATAAGCATGTTTTTCTAGCAAGGTATATTTAAGATGTGCTCCTTTCAGACCTGAACTCATGAAGGCTATTGGCCTTTCATTATTTTCATCATATTTTTGTGAAAGAACTACAGCAATGGAGTGTTCAGATGCATATGAATAAATGTTAAAGTCTTTAGAATAATCAGGGCAGCTTAGGGCTGGAGTAGTGGAAATGGCTTCTTTTATCCTATTGAATGCTTCCATGTTTTCTACTGTCCATTTTATTTCTCTAGTATTCTTAACCATGTCATTTATGGGTTTGGTCATCTCTACAAAATTTGGAACAAATCTTCTAACAAAATTTATCTTGCCAAAGAATGACCTGACTCCTTTTAAGTTCCTGGGAGGAGGAATTTTGGAAATAGCTTCTATTATTTCTAGGTCAATGCTTATTCCCTTTTCTGAAACTATATGACCTAATAATTTTCCTTGTGTAGTCCCGAATATGCACTTCTTGGGATTTAGGGAAATTCCAAATTCTTTGCATTGAGCAAAGACTACAGCTAAATGTTCTAAGTGATCTTCTAGATTCTTAGAAAATATTGTGATATCATCCAAGTATACAACCACTATTTTGAACATTAATCCTTTGAAGGTAAAGTCCATTGCTCTCTGAAAGGTAGCACCTGCATTCATCAGGCCAAAAGGTATTCTTAAATATTCAAATGTGCCCCAAGGTGTAGTGAATGTTGTTTTATGTCTATCTTCTAGATTGATCTGAATTTGATTGTATCCAAAAAATCCATCCAATAGGGACAATCTGGATGAACCAACTACTGCTTGCAATAGTTGTTCCATATTGGGCAATGGGTAATTGTCCTTTAATGAAATTTTATTTAAATTTTTGAAATCTACACAGAGTCTAATATCACCATTCTTCTTTTTGACTAGTACTAAATTGGATATCCAAGAAGAAAATCTTACCTTTATGATTATTTTGGAATCCAATAATTTTTGTACCTCCTTTTGCATTATTGGGTGCAGAGTAGGGTTATATTTCCTCTATTTTTATCTAAATGGCTTGGAATCTTCCTTCAGGGGTATTATGTGTGTCATTACATCTATTTTGAAGGTTTTAAGGTCCTCATAAGTCCAAGCAAAATGTTCCTTATTCTTCTTTAAGAAACTGATGTATCCAACCTTTTATTTTGTTGGTAAGGCCATATCTACCTTCACTATTATGGGCTCTCTCATTGTACCAATGTTAATGTCTTCAGATATTACTTCTCTATGTAAAGGCTTGTAAGCTTTGTCAAAATCATCAAATAGACTCTCTAGAGAAACCAATCCTTTGGGTATTCTATTTGTTTTTAGTTGGATTACTTCTACTGGCTCACCTATTTGATCTTTTAGCTTATCTTCATATTTTTCATCACAGATTATATCTGCATATTGATTTTGTAGAGTCATGAAATCTTTAATGTCCACATCATCTTGAAAGACTTGTAGGTAAACTATGTTATCTGGCACAGAGGGCTTATAAACTGAAATAGTTGGGAACCTATCCATATATTATGTAGTTATTTTTGGATGGTCTAGGCCTGAGGCATTTACAGCTAAAAGATCTACAACATGATTTTGTTCTCTTGGAATAAATGAGATATTGAAAGCTAAATTTTTCAATTTCTTCTAATACTGCATTTTTATATTGTTTTAGCCTAGGATGCTTGGTTTAATATTTACCTTTGATTTGTTGTATAATTAGTTATGCATCCCCTATTATAGTCAAGTAGTTAATGCCTAATTCTTTTGCTTTTCTTAATCCTAGCAATAAAGCTTCATATTCAGCTACATTATTGGTGCAAGGGAATTCTAGTCTATAAGGGATACCAAGATAGTTTCCTTTTATATTAGTCAGATTAATTCCTGCACCTACTCTAGATTGGGACTTAGCTCCATCAAAAGACATGGTCCACATTTCTTGAGTTAACACTCTATCTGATTCAGCATCAACCATTTTCATAACTTCTAGATCCATGTTCTTTGCTTCTAGCACTTCTACTAGGAATGGGTTGTGCCATATGGAATAAACTCCCATCCCTTTTTCTTCCATAAAGTTCACTAAGTTTATCATGGTTTCATCTATTTGAATTAACTCTATAGAGTGTTTGTTAAATGGTTCCCTTCATAAGATTACATTTTCCTTATCTGACATTGGGATAGTAGCATAAGACCAATCCAATTGGATTGAGCCTCCTAGTTGTTCTACCCAATGCTTGTTAATAATAGTGAGAAGAAAGGGTCAACATCAACTACTGCAATATCCATTACTATTCCTTTCTTGGGATATTGGTCTAAGAAAACTAATAATCCAGTTATCACTCCCACACAAGGAATTTGTCTACTATCCATTACAAAAATAGGGGCAGAGTCTCTTGTATAGATTAACCCCATTTGGTCAGCTATCAATTTGGGCATGATATTATGTGAAGCTCCACTATCTAACATACAATTATGAATCACATACCTTTCTCCTTCATCTAAATTATACCTTAATGATACATAGAAGGGTCTAACAGAGGATGGTGATCTTGTATCATGTTGATTTTGTCTAGCAACATGGCAAGTTGGATCTTCTTTTTGTTCAACTAGTCCAAATGCTCTACAGACTTGTTCTCTATATTGTTGAACTTTCATAAGCTCTCCAAATGTGATATTAACTTTTATTTACTGAGTTCTGACCCAACATCAAATTCTATCTTTTTTATATCTAGTGGTCTGTTGCTTTCTTCTTTGGATGTTTCCTCTTCTAATTCTACTATCTCAGGAATAATATTTTTGAAGGTTCTATCAGTTTTCTCTTTACTGATATTTTTATTTGTGAAATTTTGTTTTCTTATTTCACTTGTAGAAGCTTTTTCTGTTCTGTCAGGGACAGTTCTATTTCTTAAATTCAGAGTATTGGTAGCTTCTAATTCTTCCACTTCCTTAGCAATGGGGATTAATTTCCCTTGCTTCATTTTGTCATATCTTGACTCATGTGGTTTTTGCAAGATTTTAGTTCCTTCAACTACAAAAATTTGAGGATGATGATTTGAAGAATACTTATCCATATTTTCTTCAAACAACCTTTCTCTGGACTCATCTTCTAGAGACCAGAAGCATTAATTCTTATATCTTCCTCTGAATCATCATGTAAATCTACATTGTGTTGTTCACTTAGGTAAATCCCACATGCATCAGGGTTATGAGGTGCATCACAAGTAGAGAAAAAATAGGGAAAACCTTATGCTATATTGGCAGATGGTATAGGGTTAGGAACATTATTCTGATCTCTATCAAACTCTCTATTTTTCCAATTATTGTTTCCATTATTCCTATTCCTATTTCCTTCATCAGAGCCATTATTGTTCCCCCAATTTCTATTGAAGTTTTTCTTAAAGGGAGGGTGATTATCAACATGTGGTCATTCTATTTGTGATGTCTCACCATTATTACCATTATTTCTTTCAATTCTTGCTAACTTGTTGTTCATGGTATTAAACATCTCAACCATTTGATTAGTTAGTTTTTCCATGGGATCTACTTCAATTCTTCTTTGTATATCAAATGCTACCCTTTTGGGCTTTCTCTTAGGTAGATTGACTTCTAGAGAGTAAGGCTTCATCTTACCACTATCAAGCATGTTTCTTTCGATATCCATTACCTTTTCCATACAACCATCAATGGTGGTGGCTTGTTCTTGCCTTAACTCATAGTTAAACTCTCCTTGAAAAGCATTTTTATAGAAACAAATGGACTGAATATCACTAGGCCTAAGATTAGTAGGGATTTTGTTTCTAGTTTTTGAGAACCTTCTATTAAAGTCATTGACAACCTCATTTTCCTTTTTCTTCATAGTGGCTAACTCAGTTAACAGAGATTGTTCATTTTTCCTTTCTCCATATTTCTTTAGAAACATAGCTTCCATTTTAGTAAAATCTGGGATATCATTATCTGGGAGAGAATTGAACCACTCTCTAGCATATTTTTCTAAAGTTTGTAAGAATAGTCTTAGGACTACATCTTCATGTTCAACCTCTAGGCTATCCATTGCATACAGAAAACTTTTGATATGATCTTCTCCAGTTACTGCATCATTTCCTACAAACTTGGGAAGGTATTTGTGGGCTTTAT
This sequence comes from Wollemia nobilis, assembly GCA_028583015.1. Lineage (NCBI taxonomy): Eukaryota > Viridiplantae > Streptophyta > Pinopsida > Araucariales > Araucariaceae > Wollemia > Wollemia nobilis. The sequence goes on from JAQPPZ010001870.1 coordinate 6,792,710, forward strand.
TAGGTAAGGCATTCAAATTAGTAGGTAAAGCAAAAGGCCTGTATCTATTAGTTCTCCACAAATGAACATTATTTTGATTTTGTTGATTTGAGCCATTGTTACTATAGGTGTAATGGGATTTAAATTTATAGCAGTAATGCCTACAAGGATTTGGGTTTAGGTAGCCTGAATATAATCTAATGGATTATCTACCATAATATTACTATTAATCGAGCAATGAGAATAATCACATGTATCTTCTACAACAAAATTCAAATTTTCATCTACAGAGATATCAACAACAATAGTATTGATCTTTATTTTTCTTACATACTTTTTACCACTAAAGTAAGATCTATTCTCATTAATCGTACTCTTAAGAATGGGATTTTTTTGATTATGGGTAAATACCTCTAGATTTTCAAATTCTAGGAATAGTTCTTTACCACTTCTCCTGGTGTGCCAGCACGTTCTGCTCCTTCTTTCTTGATGTTTGATTTTTAGGTTTGTCCAGATAGAGTCGCCAACAGGGGGTGAGAAAGAATAGAATGTATGATCAAGATTACTTGATATTTAACTCTCAGCCTCACAGGGGATGGTTCTTGGAGGAAATTCAAGAAAATCAAGAAACGTAAAAACACTTCAAAATACAATTGAAAATTATGGGTAAAATAAAATAAAGAACATAAAAGTCATAAAAATCAAAACGTAGGTTCTTTATTCCAATTGGTTACTCATTGATTAAAATATAGTCATTTGAAAGAAAATTTTTAAAGATAAATTGTCTAATTAAAAGTCCTCCCCGACAACGGTGCCAAAAAACTATTGGAACCATTTCTTGCATCCATAGGATACGATTGTCATGCTACAAGAAATCATTTGAAACCAATGAGCTATTACAGGCTCTAGTCAACCTACCTCTTTATTCTAATAAAATAAATATTGCTAAAGAAAATCTTATCTAGAATGGGTAAGGAAACCCTAGTGGTAATCTTATGATTTTACAAGTATTACACACTCTAGATTTTAATTATACATTACCTATATATTAAAATGACCAAGCAAAGACAACTTAATTATTATGCCTTATGTAGACCGATGCCTATTCAATTGGGTTGTTATAGCAATTTAACAACATTCATAACATGAACAGAAAGAATGAAGAAAAGAAGAATTGGTGCCATTAAACTCATTCAAATATCATAATCAGTATAAGGGTTAACCAACGAAAGAAACACTCACAACATGTTCAAATATCGTAACCTATTATGAGGAAACACATAAACTGAAGATAAGGAAATGATAAAACTGAAACCCAAAATTGTATTAATTTCAACAATAATGATTACATGCAGAGTTGGAAGAATGCCATTAAACTCTATTTTTCAAATTTTAATACAATGAGAAAGCCTTGTTCAAATGATGTAACAAGACTTCATCAATTCTCCTTCTAAAATGTTAGCAAGAAGAATCTCTAGACTTTAGGCTCAAAAAGACTAGAAATATTCTTAGCTCTCCAAATGCAACATTACCAAAACCTGCACAACAAAGGGAAGAATGAGGGATGATAGAGAAAATAGACACAATGGGAATACAACAACACAACTCAAATGGGCACTCAAGTATACCTCTTAGCAAAAATGTTATCTCTAATGCTTGATGAAGATTCTAGACCCAAATGCTTCCTTTTATAGCTTCTGGTTCTTGAATCTATTATTTTTGGCTTGATCTTGGCCTTACACTTGTCATCATCTGGTTCGATCTTCTTTGTATGCTATCCAACTATTGTGACCCTAGATTTCCTATCATGATTTGCTTTTGGTTTGAAGGGAGCTCTTATACTAAATGGATTAGGTGATCTTTGTTTTTCTTCTTCTACACAGTTAAACGGTGATCTTATACATATATATAATTTTTTATTTCCTGCTTATCCTAGTCATTGGGTTATAACATTTGGGATCGACTAGGCTGCTATAGTGAAATTTTGATGTGAGATAGAGGGTGCCTCGACGTGATGGTGAAGAGAAGAGATGGAGTGTGGGTGGCAAATGGATGGAATGGCATTGATAACAAGGTGGATATGAGGGAGGAGGGAGCAATGGGAGTTGATTTGCTCAGTGGATGGTGGAGAGATGGTGCTATGTGGAGTGGACAGTGATGATGGTCAAGGGAGAATGCCTAGAAGGAGGAGGGCAATGATATGTAGGAGGAAGGACGAAATGGAAAACAAGATCTGGAAGCACCTATATGGTACTTCCATAACTATATTCCATCGGAGTGAACCCTCTGTAACTATATTCCATCGAAGCGCTAAGTGTGCAGCCTTTGATGAGCTGAAACAATATCTCGATCTTCTTGCGCTTCTTACATCTTCTGAATATGCAGAGCAGGAAATGATCACGTTTATGTATCTTGCACTCCATTGCCCCTTTGGATGGATCACCTTTTACCATCCCTATTTATAAATCGAGCAGACTCATGCATGGTCCCATTTTAGACCGGCTTATCTTGTTGCCTACGTAGTACGCGGTCACACTTAAAAGATCTGATTTTATTCCTTTGTACAAAGCTCATCACCCGAATAGTCTGTATCATCCTTGCTCGGGTATAGTCCATGTGATTTTATTTGATAGTCTACTTATTTTATCTCTTGATTGCTGCCTGAATTAGTCATTTCTCCTGGTCCTTGAAGAACACAAGCTTATACTGAGAGGGAGGGTGAACAGTATAAGACCACTTTTTACTTTTCTTTCCCAATCAATATTATGCAATGTATAGATAGCAATATCAAAAGTAGTAATCAAAGCAATGCACAAATCACCACACATAATAGAGACACCAATTTAACGTGGTTCACCCAATGTGGGCTACTCCATGGAGAAAATATTTCACTAAAATTTTCTCAATCAATCTCTTGGGAATCCTTTCCCTATTACAATGTTTATGGACCTCTATCCAAAGGAGACACCAATACCCTAATCATGTTCATGGATATCTATCCATAGGAGAACTCCTTTCTCCTTAGCTCTGACTAGTGATATTCTAGAAGAACTGTTGCCTCCACTACTCTGGCTAATGGATCTCTATCCATTGAAGACACATGTCCTCACTACCCTGGCTAATGGATCTCTATCCACTAGAGACTGTCGTCCTCTATACTCTATCTCCTCCAAAGTTTGCTTCTCAAATCTGCACTAAACACAGTCCTTCGGTCTAGCACAAATATGCTCAATCTCTATCTCTAGTCTGGCACAAACCTATCCTCAAATCTGCACCAAACTCTATCCTCAAATTTGTACTAAACACAGTCCTTTGGTCTAGCACAAATCTGTCCTCAATCTCTGTCCTCTGATCTGCACTAAACACAGTCCTTCAATCTAGCACAAATCTATCCTCAATCTCTGTCCTCAAGCCTTAACACAAAGCTTGATCCAATCACAAATCAAATCTGCTAGATCTGCCTCAAACCTTAACTCAAGGTTTGAACAAATCAATCAATCAACTCTGCTCTCAAGTCTTCTCAAAGACTTGTCTCAAATCTGCATTGTAAGCTTCCACAAAAGCTCACACTAATCTATCCACAAGTCCTCTCTAGAACTTGTCCAAATCTGCTCAACACAATCTTTGTCCTCAAACTTCGTATTGTAAGCTTCCACAAAAGCTCACACAAATCTGTCCACAAGTCTTCTCAAAGACTTACCTCAAAGCTACTCAACAAGTCCTCACTAGAACTTGTCCAATCTCATAGAAACATAAAGAGAATTGTTAGAGACTCAATATGCTTCACATTCACCACAATGCTCAATCACTTTCAATCACTCTTTTATCACATAAACATATAGAGAATTGTTAGAGACTCAATATGTTTCACATTCATCAACTCTCAATCTCTTTCTCAAATCAATTCAGAATATAGAACAATTTGTTTCATAGAACTTGAACTATCACTTCAACACAACATTTAACAATCATTCACTAGGAAGAATATGCCCATACCTTTTATTTGATGTAGAAGTGACCTTAGAAAACCTATCTCAATCACAATTTCCTCTTTTGCCAATTTTAATAGTTAGATGATAAAATATCACACTAACCTCTTCACAAAATAATTCTCAATTACAAAAATAATCAAACTTAATTACACCTTATTACTCCTTGTTTGAAATTAGCAATTTATCAAATCACACATGAAAATAATAATTCAATTGTTCCTTATAATCTCCAATCTCAATTAATCAACCTCCAAAAATCAACCTTTCAAAAACATTATTGCCTATCCTTTTATCTCCCTCAAATACTCAATATCCAATTTTAATTTAGGCAAAATAAACTTTAGAAAGCATAAAAATATTTTATTTTTCAAACTTTAGCACCTCCAAAATTAATCAAGCAACCAAGCATGTGACGTCAATGCATACCTCTTCAATTGCCAAAAAGGCCTTGATGGGTTTCAACCTTGAAACCTCTCCTAGCCGAGCGCCCTATCAAGGCGCTAGCCCACCACGTGGGCTAGGTGCTTCCATGAGGAGGGGAAGGCGCTAGCCTCCCTTTATGTCCTTGTTGGCGTTGTTCAACAAAACGAAGACCTTCCTTCCTTGCAAAACGTGAACCCCATGGGATTCGAACCGCATCCTCCTTGCCAACAACACATCTTAACACCTTTCGCCATTGCCAACTACGCCATGGTGCTTATGCAGGGTGAGAGGAGCCTCACTCCTATTTCTTCGTTCTTCTACCATCGGAGACTTTTCAACATGAAAAACATTGCATCCTTTTTGTGCACGATTTAGAACTTAGGCATTCAAATTATTGCTTGGGGATTCTAAGGCAAAGGTTTTACCTTTATTTATACATGATGCCTTATTGCCATAACACGTCGATGCTCAAATCGAATTTTAAATTCGATTTATAAACTTAGCTTTATAACCCTTTTTAGGGTTTATTAAATTAATAAAAATTAATTTATAATTAAATTAAAATTAACTTATAATTAACTTAAGTAACTTGAAAGTTAATTAAATTAATTTATAATAAAATTATATTAATTAATTTATAATTAATTTAAATTTCCTTTTTAATATTATAATATTATTTTCTTGGGCCTCTTCTTTGCCCTTTGGACCTCATCTGACTGCCTGGAACCGGATTTGATCAACTGGAGGTGGATTCTCCTTTTGCACTTATTGGAGAACCTAAAACTGATGTTGCCCACTGAAACTGCCACTCACTGGTGTTGAAAGCTTGACATCAATGATGACTCAAACTTGACATCAATGACAACTCATCTACTCAAAATGTCCAACAATCTCCCCCTTTGTCATTGATGGCAACCCAAATTCTTTTTACCAAATCTTAACCTTTTTCCTATTCTGCTCCCCCTAGGAAATTGCTCCCCCTGACTCAATGCTCTCTCCTTAAACCAAATATCTCCCCCTTACTAAAATATCTTCCCCTTTGAAATCAATGGCAAAGGGTTACCTTTGGGGCTCGAGGCTAAGAATGAGTCTCTTAGCTTAGCCCCTCCCCCACCTCCTCTTGAGGTGGTTAATTTTGGGGTGGGAGTATTTCTACTCCCAACAAGCACTGGTATTTACCTTTGTCCTCTTTCCTTCTCATATGATCCTTTTGATTCCTTTGACTGTTCCTATTCATATCCATGTTCTTGTTCCTATTCATGTTCCTATTTTTGTTCATGTCCATATTCCTGTTCATGTTCCTATTCCTGTTCATGCTTGATTTTGGAATGTCTGCTCTACACCACTTTGTTGTATGTCCATCATTATTGCACTTATAACACTTAATGTTATTATTCCTTGGAGGTGTAAATATCTTGGGATTTCTTCTAGTGAAGCCATATCTATTCCTATCATGAACCCTGCAATTCATTGCCTTGTGACCAAACTGATTACATGAGTAGCAATACCCATGAAATAACTGTCTATTCCTAAAGTTCCCATATTCCTGTCTTTCATGTGTCCTACATTGTGAAGCCTTGTGCCCAAATCTGTGACATGAGAAACATCATCCATTGAAATTTCCTTGCCTTGACCTCATTGGTCTCTTAGTCTCTTTTACTCTGTGTTGGTTCTTGTTCCATCTGTTTCTTCTTTGTGCATTGTTCCTTTCCTTGTTGAACTTTCTGTTATCCAAATCATCCTCAGAAGTCTCACTTTCTCTCACACTATCTTCTTCTAAAGTTTCTTCTTCTTTAGAACTTGAGGTTGACTCTTCTTCTTGTTTCTTTTGAGCCTGTTCAAAACCAAGACCTATTTTGCTTGATGTAGGCTTTTGTGACTTGATAATATTATCCAAATTCTTTGAACTTCTTCCAAACTTGTGTAGCTTATCCTTAGACTTCTCTACTTCTTCCCTTAGTAGGGCTACTTCTTGTTCTAACTTTTCACATTCTAATACCTTTACTTCTAACTTATCCTTGAACTTCTTTGTCTTAGCCATTGACTTGTTTAGATCCTCTATAAGATTTCCTCTCTCTTCATCACATTCTTGAAACTGAAGCTCAAGTTGGGAGTTTTGCTTTCTTACCTTCTTTAAAGTTTTAAGAGCATAAATAAGCTCTCCCTCAAGATCAAATTCTCCTTTTTCTAATTCTTCCTCTATTTGTTTGCCTTTGAGAACATCTTCATTCTTTTTTGACTTGTCTTCTATAGGATCACCTCCTTCTTCTTCTAGTGCCATTAGAATATTCTCTTATGGTCCTTCAAGTGTATCCTCATATTCATCATCACTGAAAATGAAACCATTCCTTGTACAACTATCTTCAAGATGTCCAAAATTACCACATCTAAAACACTTGAGAATTATTGGTGACCTTTTCTTAACTTCTTATTTTTCTTCTATCAGAAATAGAACTTCATATTTATCATTATTTGAGAAACTATTATCACTATCACTTGAGTACTTACTTGCCTTATATGCATAGTAGCTCCTCTTTTGTCTTTGAAAGAACTTCTTTCCTTGTCTGCCTTGTCCATCCTTACCTTTCTTTTGGTACCTATATTTTTTTGATTCCCTATTCTTATGATCTTGTTTTTCTTCATCATTGCTATTTTTGGCTTCTTGACAATCAGTTGCATAGTGACCATACTTTCCACAATTAAAACATCTAACATATTTTGCATCTTTAAATCTTCTTGAATCCTTATTCCTTCTGCCATAATTTGCTTCTTCATCACTGGATGACTCATTGCTTGAATCTAACTTCTTGCCCTTTGTCTTCTTAGTAGCTTTGAAGGTTGCTTCCTTTCGAATATTAGGTTCCTCTTTTATTCTTAACTCAAAAGTTGTAAGAATACCAAGTAACATATCTCTTGTCAAAATATCACCATATTTTTATTCCTCTATAGCAGAGATATTTTCACTAAACCTTTTGGAAGAGATCTTAAGATCTTATCACAAACATCAGATTCTTCAATCTCAAGTCCAAGTCCTTGCATGGCGTTAACAACCTCATCTACACGAAGTAGATAAGTACTAATGTTTTCCTCATCCTTCATTTTTAAATCTTCAAATTGTCCCTTGAGATTTCGTATCTTTACCTTTTTGACACTTTTATCTCCTTCATATATGCTTTGTAACTTATCCCAAATTGCTTTTGCTGATTTGCAATGCATAACCTTTATGAACTCTGTTCTATGCAAACCTCTCAAAATTGCATTCATTGCTTTTGAATTGTAATGATGTAGAAGCTTACCATATTTATCTGTAGGTGGAGTAGCTGGTGGTGTGTATCCATTTTCAATTGCTTCCCATATTTCATTGCCAAGTGCCATCAGGTGAATCTTCATTCTCATACTCCAAAATATATAATCGCTTCCATAAAATACTGGTGTTGAATTATCTGAGGACCTATTCTTAGAATCCATTGTGTTCTTGAAAGTTTTTCCTTCAAGTTGTTAAACTCTTCCGAAGGAACCCGCTCTGATACCAATTGAAGAACACAAGCTTATATTGAGAGGGGGGTGAACAATATAAGACCACTTTTTACTTTTATTTCCCAATCAATATTATGTAATGTATAGATAGCAATATCAATAGTAGTAATCAAAGCAATGCACAAATCACCATACACAATAGAGACACCAATTTAACGTGGTTCACCCAATGTGGGCTACTCCACGGAGAAAATATTTCACTAAAATTTTCTCAATCAATCTCTTGGGAATCCTTTCCCTATTACAATGTTTATGGACCTCTATCCAAAGGAGACACCAATCCCCTAATCAAGTTCATGGATCTCTATCCACAGGAGAACTCCTTTCTCCTTAGCTTTGGCTAGTGATCTTCTAGAAGAACTGTTACCCCCACTACACTGGCTAATGGATCTCTATCCACTGAAGACACCTATCCTCACTACCCTAGCTAATGGATCTCTATCCATTAGAGACTATTGTCCTCTATACTCTGTCACCTCCAAAGCTTGCTCTCAGCTCTATCTCAAATCTGCACTAAACACAGTCCTTCGATCTAGCACAAATCTGCTCAATCTCTGTCTTTGGTCTGGCACAAACCTGTCCTCAAATCTGCACCAAACTCTATCCTCAAATCTGTACTAAACATAGTCCTTCGGTCTAGCACAAATCTATCCTCAATATCTATCCTATGATCTACACTAAACACAGTCCTTCGGTCTAGCACAAACTTCAATCTATATTCAATTTGTCCTCAAGCCTTAACACAAAGCTTGATCCAATCTCAAATCAACTCTGCTAGATCTACCCCAAACCTTAACTCAAGGTTTGAACAAATCAATCAATCAACTCTGCTCTCAAGTCTTCTCAAAGACTTGTCTCAAATCTGCCTTGTAAGCTTCCACAAAAGCTCACACTAATCTATCCACAATTCCTCTCTAGAACTTGTCCAAATATGCTCAACAATATCTATCCTCAAACTCTGTATTGTAAGCTTCCACAAAAGCTCACACAAATATGTCCACAAGTCTTCTCAAAGACTTGCCTCAAATCTGCTCAACAAGTCCTCACTAGAACTTGTCCAATCTCATAGAAACATAAAGAGAATTGTTAGAGACTCAATATGCTTCACATTCACCACAATGCTCAATCACTTTCAATCACTCTTTTTATCACAAAAACATATAGAGAATTTTTAGAGACTCAATATGTTTCACATTCATCAACTCTCAACCTCTTTCTCAAATCAATTCAGAATATAGAACAATTTGTTTCACAGAACTTGAACTATCACTTTAACACATCCATTTGACTAGGCTCAACCAACCCTCCAAACCCACCAACCCATCAACAAAAAAAATAAAACACTCACTCAAAACACCAATGCTTACTCAATCAATCACTTCAACCAAAGAAGAATATGCCCATACCTTTTATTTGATGTAGAAGTGACCTTAGAAAACCTGTCTCAATCACAATTTCCTCTTTTGCCAATTTCAATAGTTAGATGATAAAATATCACACTAACCTCTTCACAAAATAATTCTCAATTACAAAAATAATCAAACTTAATTACACCTTATTACTCCTTGTTTGAAATTAGCAATTTATCAAATCACACATGAAAATAATAATTCAATTGTTCCTTATAATCTCCAATCTCAATTAATCAACCTCCAAAAATCAACCTTTCAAAAACATTATTGCCTATCCTTTTATCTCCCTCAAATACTCAATATCCAATTTTAATTTAGGTAAAATAAACTTTAGAAAGCATAAAAATATTTTATTTTTCAAACTTTAGCACCTCCAAAATTAATCAAGCAACCAAGCATGTGACATCAGCGCATACCTCTTCAATTGCCAAAAAGGCCTCGGTGGATTTCGACCTCAAAACCTCTCCTAGCCGAGCGCCCTATCAAGGTGCTAGCCCACCATGTGGGCTAGGCACTTCCATGGGGAAGGTGCTAGCCTCCCTTTATGTCCTCATTGGTGTTATTCAACAAAATGAAGACCTTCCTTCCTTGCAAAATGCAAACCTTGTGGGATTCGAACCGCGTCCTCCCTGCCAGCAACACATCTTAACACCTTCCATTGTCACCAACTGCGCTACACGGTGCTTGTGTAGGGTGAGAGGAGCCTCACTCCTATTTCTTCGTTCTTCTACCATCGAAGACTTTTCAATACGAAAAACATTGCGTCCTTTCTGTGCACGATTTAGAACTTAGGCATTCGAATTATTGCTTGGGGATTCTAAGGCAAAGGTTTTGCCTTTATTTATACATGATGCCTTATTGCCATAACACGTCGACACTCAAATCAAATTTTAAATTTGATTTATAAACTTAGCTTTATAACCCTTTTTAGGGTTTATTAAATTAATAAAAATTAATTTATAATTAAATTAAAATTAACTTAAGTAACTTGAAAGTTAATTAAATTAATTAATAAATTAATTTATAATAAAATTATATTAATTAATTTATAATTAATTTAAATTTCCTTTTTAATATTATAATAAAATATTATAATATTATTTGTCTGGGCCTCTTCTTTGCCCTTTGGACCTCATATGACTGCCTGGAACCAGATTTGATCAACTAGAGGTGGATTCTCCTTTTGCACTTATTGGAGAACCTAAAACTGATGTTGCCCATTGAAACTGCCACTCACTGGTGCTGAAAGCTTGACATCAATGACAACTCATCTACTCAAAATGTCCAACAGTACTTTGTCTGTATTTCCAATTCACCTTGCAGTGGCTACTGTTTGTTGCAACTTACTTATGTTCAATGGTTGTACCTATTAATGATCTACCACCTTAGTCCAACTTGCATTTTTATGAAGTTACCCCTTTCCTCTAGTTGTAGTCTTCCAGATTTGCACATGGAGGCTCGTGCTTATTAGATCTACCAATTCAAAATTATAGTTGGATGGAATACACATCACGTACCTTTGTTTGATACTTTCACACATGCAAAAATGTTAGCTCTAAAATAATTTAGATATATGTTAGTGGTGGTCCCGTGTACTATAAAAGATACCCCAATATTTTATCGGTTAGTCAATTTCATACTTTTGTTCCTTCGCAAATAGTCATTATTAACTCGATATTAAATCAGGGCATCCACCCTCATTTAATATTTACTTATTGAAGGCTAGTCTAAGTGATTAGCAAGTTACTAACCTCTCATTAATACATAGCCCTTAATGACTTGTTTACCTTGTTAGTGGCTCATTGTCTGATCAATCATATGATCCAATGCGTTCATCTAATTATCTAGACCCGTACTGGAGTTTATTAAGGAAAGGGGGTCATTATCAATGTGTTTAGACCCTAAATTAACCTTAATTAATTATCCACCAATGAAATAAAATAGGTTTTTTAACCTTCAGGTGTATTGGCCATGCGCTATTGTCGGGTCTGGTCAGGTTTCACCATAATCATTAGATCTGGTAGGGCTATGCATCTTTTATTGGACTTTATTTTTCTTTGATAGCCATGAGTAAGTGTAGCCATCAGATCAAATCAGGGATAAGCATGGTCGTTCAATCTCTTCTTAATGTTTGATCTCTTTGATGAAACGACACTGTTGGATTTATCCAAGTCGAGCGCTACCGTCAGATTTCACTTTGTCCTTTATGTGACCTTGGTTAAATCGTGATCGTTAGATCTTGGTAGATTGAAATGCCATTGAATATTTCCCTTTGGCTCATAATTGCCTTAAAATGAAGCGTCCCCATTGGATCTGGGCTAGTTTGAGCACCTTTGTCAGATTTGTCATTTGCATATTACCTTTTTATTATTATGATGAATTAGGGCCTTTGAATTTAGACACAGATGAGCGCTACCATTGATTTAATTTAGCTCTTGTCAACCTTTGATGGCTTTGTGAGATTGTAGCTATTGGATATTTCTTGATTGAGTGCCATCATCGGATCTCATTTTGACCATCGGTATTTTGATGAATTTTGTTTAATCCTTGTCTACTTTGAGTAAAGTGCTATCGTCTGATCTATGGTGGATCAGTGCCACCATCAGATCTTATTGAACATGGGGAATCACTTTGCAACCTTCTGATTGGTCGAATGAGTGGTTGTAGGCACTGCCATTAGATTAACTCGTGATCACACGCTACCATAGATCTTCATTTACCCTTTTTCAAAGGAGGCCCCATTTAATTTTTGAGCAACTTTCTTGGAGCGCGACTGTTGGATCAACCATGCTTAAGCACAATCGTCAGATCTGCTTGAATATGGGGGTATTTAACTTTGACTTGGATGGGACTCTTTAATGGTCGATTGTCTTGAGATGTATGCTATCATTGGATTATCTCTGGTGAGGGCACATCCATTGATGTTCCTCAGACCTGCACATACTTTAAAACATGAGTGTGAATAATGCTTTTAGGCTAACCTTGGTGGTTTATGGTAAATGTGCATCTGTTGGATCAGGTGCATTTGGGTGCAACCATCGAATTTATCTAGAGATGCTCATCCTTTAGTCAACATGGATCATGCATCCATTATATTTTATCATGATGAAGCATGACCGTCGATCTTTTATAGCCTGCAAAAACAAGTCTTTTATTAATCCATGATTAACAAAAAGGGGAAAATTAGTGATGTATTAGGACCCTCGCTAATGCATGATTAACTCTTGTTTTACCTTTATGTTACCTGATACTTTTACCATTTAATTACTTAGACTTTGACTCGAGCATAGCCATCAGATCCTGATGGGGATTGGTGCAACCATTGATTTCTTCCAACCTGCAGGATTAGTTACCAAGGGGCACTTATTTTTAATCCTTGATTTAGCAAAAGGAGGGGGGGTTAGCTAATGTGTTAGACCCTCACTAATCTCACTTAGCGGCTTTAATTAATCCTTCGGCCTTTAACCCCTTTAATGGTAACTTTATGAACTTCCAAGAGAGCGCGATCATCCGATCATATCATAGTTGAGCACTATCCTTGGATCTCTTGAAATAGCCCAATATTTAATTTTAAATGGGGTGCATACCCTCAAGGATTTAATTTAAATTTCCTTTCCAAACCTTAGGTTTTATTTCTTTTGACCATGGTGCATTAGAGGTTTGACTTGTCAAAGTGAGCGCATCCGTTGGATTCTATCTTGATGAAGCGCTGCCCTTGGATTTATTAGTTTTGCATGATTTTTATTTCAAAGAAGCACGTAACCTTCAACTTGGTCTTATTAGACTTTGATTTACCACCTTTTGGTACTTTTAGATATACATATTTTATCATGGCACACACCTTTGCCCTTAAATGATTTTATTAAAACTTTACTAAGGCTAGAGGTGACCTTGGGTCCAAATGTTTTAATAATACTTTTAGATACCTTGGGACTTAGGGGTTTATTCATTTGACTTAGGCCCAAAAGTGGTCATCATTTTTAAAATAAGGGCTCATATTAAATTCGTGGATCATAAACCTTACTTTAAAAGAGTCGGGGTATTTTAATGGTTTGACCTTTTTAGTGGATGTTTATTTAATTTGATCTTTATGGATTCTTTTAGGATAAAACAATGGTTGTAAAAGCAATCCAAAAATGGCTAAGGTTTAGTCAAAAAAATATCAACATTTAAAGTCAGCTTTTCATATGAAAATGCAATAGAGGCCAACAACATTTGCTAAGTTTATTGAAACAAAAAATTTAAAATTGGGGGTTTCAGATGTTGAGTCAATTTTGGCTCCAATAGGGCCCCACCTGCTAAACCTATGGGCGATATCACTTACATTATTCATTTGTTAGTTTCTTATATTTTGTAAAGGTTGTTGAAGACTACGTTGGGAACAATTATTATAATCACATAACGAACATATTTTAATTTTATGCATTATTTTTTTATACATAGGAAAGTTGGTTATAGTCACATTATTTTTGGTAAAAGCGCAAGGTTCAAACTAGAGGGGCTACTTCCAACAAGTTTATTCCAACTCGTTTTTGTTGATCCAACGTGAGGGGGAGACCACCTGTCACTTGCGGACTTAGAGGATTCAAAGTAGACTACTACCTTTGCAAATTAGCACCCCCAAGCTTTGAACCCAGGTATCTTCTTGGTAAATATCTGGCCAAACAAGCAACTACCAATCCACCTAACCCTTGAGGGCTAATTTTATGCATTATTTGATATCTTATATTATGAGGATACTATTTACAAGATTTTACACTAAATAGAAAGATTAGATTGTGCATGTCATTACTAGTTCCTTATAACTTCCTTGTAGGGCTTGGTAATCCATCATCATGGATCATCTCTCAAAGTTATAAAGTCTTTATCTCTAGTTTGAACTTGTGTTATACGTAGAAGTGAGTTGATCAAATCCTAAATTTCTAACCTTGAATAAATATTTTAAAGGTGATAAGAAGTAATTCATTGGTGTTTTATTTTATTAGACATAGAAGAAATTTGAAAAGTATAACTCATTGGACTAGAACAAGACATTGAATGATGTTAAGATAATAACCTGTCAATCTTATAATAATACACAAGGGAGTTGAGAATCCCAACTTATTGGTCTTCAATGAGACATTAAAGAGAAATAGTAAATCAAATTTCACTAGTCTTGTATCATACATAGAAGGGAGTTAAACAAATAAACTCATTAGTTTAGAACAAGATGTTAAAGGGGGTAAAGTTAGTAACTTGTTGTATTTTATCTAACATAGGAGTTGAACAAACCAACTCATGGGTCTTGAATGAACATTAAAAAATAGTTAGATATTAAAATTGCAAATCTAGAATCAAATATAAAATGGTGTTGAACAAAGCAAACTCACTAGACTTTAACAACACGTTGAAGGGAATTAATAAACTATACTCATTTGTCTTGTGTCGTAATTGAATAAATCTAATTCCTTGTCTTATATGAACATGAAAAAGAGTTGTAAAAGATCAACTCATTTGTCTTAAATAAGATGTTGATGAAAGTTAAGAAATTAATCGCATTGATCTTGTGCAAACTAATGAAGGAAAATATCCACTACATTCTTAGGTCCAATACAATTTCCTAGTTTTGGATAAGACATTCAATGCTAAGTTGTTGGTATTTCTAATATGAAAATAAGAGATTAATAAATACACTCACAAGCATAGAATAATAGACTTCCTACTAGTCATAAGCAAGCTAAATTTCCTAATGTATTCAAAATATAAACATTGCCCTAACTATTATAGACTTTGCCCTTGGATGCCTTAGACCTCAAAAACATTAGATCTTATATCCTTAAAACATAAATTATAGAGACCTTCATCCATTAGGCCATTGATTTATGGAGCATAGTTCCAAAGACATCTTAAGCATTGTTGTAATTTTACCTGAAATATTTAAAATATGTAAACCATGAGATCCTAGAACCTAGATATTAAAGGCCACAAAATTTAGAGTATGAATATCACTGAATTGGTTTTGTTGTCTTGGACGAGAGCAAAGTAGTAGAAAATACAAAGTTGGAGAGAGGAGAATATAGCATCATAACTAAGCTCCAAGATCGACATGACCACGTTCTCCATGTATAATTTATTAAGGTGATTGAGGGTGTCATTCCATATGTTCACAACTCAAGAAATGATCACAGGTGTACAAATATTTGAAGCTTGAAGCATATCTTCATGTTTTGTACCAATTTTATTAGCAAGGACCAAAATTATGGAGGAACTGGTGAAACAAAGATATTTATCTATAGACAATACAAGAGGGAGGAAATAAGAAAAAGCTTTATAAAATGATCTCTCCAACGACCAATTTCATCTTTCTTGTAGCCAGAGCAAAGTAGCTCAAATTTTATTCCCAATTTTCCCCGGAGCTTTTGAAAAAAAAACTTTTATCGTTAAGTTTTACTTTTTAACATTTTTCCATCCAAAATAATTTAGATGTCATTTTCGCTTTTCGATTCTTCTAGAAACAATTGAAGTTTGAATTTTTTCATAAATAAAAAACTAATTTCTAACCATTTACAAGTAGTGGGAGCATTGCAAAGTAATTATAGATAATGGTTATACTAATAATTTTGTGTTAAGTGAAATGATAGAGAAATTTGGGCTGAAAATGATAGTGTATCCTAGTCCTTAGAATATGTCATGGCTTCATAATAGTCATTAGTTTGTCATGAATTAATGTCTAGTTAATTTTTAGATTAGGTATGAAATTTTGTAAGATGTAGTTACCATGGATGTTTGACATGTCTTGTTAGGAAGACCATAACAATATTGTGCAAAGGCTATTTATGATAGAAGATCAAGTATTATAATGATTGAGAATGTTGGAATATATTATATTATTTGGTACATGCTAATGTACCATCTTGGGTACATCTTTATATTAGGAGTATGTCTTAGATTAGAGTTGATATTTATTTTATGCAATGTGATAAATGTAAACTATTGTTAGAATGTGCAATGATGTAAATGTGCAGTGTACATGAGTCTATAGAATAGGAAGATGAAGAGTCATGGGAAGGTGAAAGGTCAAGAGTCACATCCCATTATATATAGGCATTTGATATAGAGTAAAGAAGAGATGAAGAAATAGAGAGACACAATTTTGGTGTGCACAAGGTAGAGTAGTTGATATGATAGATACAATGTAGAGCATGTATGAAGCATAGAGTATTTGAGATCTCCACATTTTGTATGAAGATCCTATTTTCATGAGCTTTCATTAATGGTAGTTTTATGAGTTATTGTAGAAGTTTCTTATGAGTTTTTCCTACTTAGTATATTGTCATTATCATATATTTAATATTGCATGCTCATTTTAGTTCTTGTGGTTGCATTTCCTTAAATATATAGCATCAAAAGCTAACAAATAAGAGTGGTAGAAAATACACCATAGTTCCTTCGAAGGATAAATAAGATATATTGGTCCAAAATAACAAAGTTCTTTTAGTGACAAGAAAAGAGTTATGAAGGTTAACAAAGAAAAAAGTATAATGTTATATTACAATTTCCGAATCAATGAAGGTTAATACAACACATAAGACAAGTGACAATACCAAAGCAAGTAGTGAGTTGCTTGGATATTACAAGGATAATATTTACTAGGTTTTCTAGATTATCACAGCTCCCAATATCAAGATCTTGAGTAGTCTCAAATATTAGAGCAATTTAATATAAATGGCCAATATCAACGAACATATCATTCATGTAAATAACAATAAAATGAACTAAAATGACCAATATCATTCATGCAAATAACGTGAAGAAAAACTATAGTAGAATTGCTCAAACTATATACAAGCTTCAATATTAAGTGCTCTTTTCATTATATAACTTTAGAAAGGTGACTTTAGAAAATTATGACTATTGCTGCCCTCACATATCCGAGATATGAAACCTTTCCTATTCCTTGCATAAGATAAACCTCTCATGCCTCTTGGCTTCTCATATTACCACTTGTCTACATGAATCTTGACTCTATTTACTCTTACGCACTTTATTCTATGACACTTGAACACTTTACTACATGAAACTTGTGCACTTTATCACTCTTCACGCTTACAAACATAATTACATGACACTTGTACACATCCCACACATAGACACATATATAAGGGAAATATAAATCATGCTCCTAAACTATAGACTCAAACCCTATTCTAATATTTACATTTGTACCATAGGTACCATGGAGGTACATTAGCATGTACCAAATAATGTAATATTCCCCAACACCCCTTGTATTACATTATTTGGTTATTGAAGACTTTTGGTCTTCAATCATTATCTTCATCTCATACCTTCTTTTTCCACTAGTTTTGACATTGCATGTGATTCTAGCACTAATCCAAATTTATCTCTTATATCACTACTGGTATTGTATCTTCTATAATTCTAATGATTTCAAGCTTTGCTTTAGTAATAAATTGTTTGAGTACTTCATCCAATGCCATTAGTTAAATTTTCTTCATAATATTCCATTCATGGATATCATTCCATTTATACCAACATGTTTTTCAGTATGATTATGACTCACAATTTTGGCAATGAACCTATCTCCAACAATATTTAGTCTTATGTCTAAACTTATTATTTTGTTTAAAGTTTATTTTTGGATAAACTTTGATGGGGACATAAAACTGATTTCTTGGTTTTGTAGTTCTTTTTGATATCATAGTAGATTCATAAATTATTTTATCTTCATTACGAACATCTTCAATACATTCCTTAGGAATCATAAAAAATGATATTTTTAGCTTTATTTTTAATAAATTGAATATGCTATGTTAATTCTTGAATCTTAGAAACTTTTCCATTTTCATGAGAATTCATTCTTCTTTGAAATCTATTTGTTTCTTCAAAAAAATAAATTCCTTTGGAGTAGAAGTCCTTATTATTCCAAATTTCAATTTATTTTTTTATATTTTTATTTTGCAAATCAAATTCTCCAATGTAAAAAACTTAAACAAATCTTTAAATTTCAAAAAATCATATCCTTTAGAGTTGGAAACCTTATGGCTCCCAAATTTCAAATAACGAATTCTAATTTACAAAATTTTAACCAATCGAAACTTTTAAATTTTTTTTTGGAGTAGACTTCCTTATCTCTCCAAACTTTAGTCAATTTCAATTTAAAAAAAAATCAAGTTTTTGAAATAAACAAGTTCTATCAAATGTAGATTTCCTTTTAACTCGCTAATTTTAGCTTTTCAAAATTTACAATTTTTGAAATCACTTCAATTAAAAAAATCTTTTTAAAAACTTTATAAAATATTATTGCTCTCCCTTTATTAAAAAAATTAATGCAATTTAAATTTCACTTAAGTGCTCACCCAAAATAGAAGTATTTTAAATCATACCTTATGAAACATGCATCAAATTATTTAGACATCGTCAAATGGTGATTGAATTGCTAGGGTGCTCTCTAATTACCATCACCTAATTATATTCAACATTCTACCAACTTTAAATAAAACTTGAGATGTTTCAATTACTCTAAAAATATTATAAATATCTCATGTGATAAAATCTCAATTTTGCTCAGGGTGCTCAAAGGTTTTATAATGACACTCGAATAACTTTGGCACTTAATATTTTTTAGAGCTCAAATCTCTCTAGTGCTTAAATCTATAAATTACTTCTATGACACAATGGTGCTTAGATGATGAGTCTATTCCAATGCTTAGTTTTCTCTAGCACTCCAACTTACAATCGGTTCTACTGCTACTCAATGATGCTAAGGTGCTTCATCTGTTCCTATGATTAGTATTCTCTAGTGCTTCAATTCAATTGCTTATACAACACAATGGTACTTAGACACTTAATATTCTAGTGCTTCAAATTTCAGTTACTACTGTAATGCAATATCGATTAGACACTCAATCTTCTTTAGTGCTTCAACCTTCAACTACTTATACTAATATGTAATGGTACTTAGATGAATGCAACGACACTTAGTCACTCAATATTTATCTTAGGATGGATCTAAAACTCCTTTGAATCTATGTTCTCTATAACAGATGCTCTCAGATCTATCTCAATCATAGGGTTTTTGCCTTCTTTATATCTTCTTCAATAGGTAGACATATAATGCTTTAGTGGATTTCTTTTATGTACCCATGCTTCTCTACTAGATATCTCACAACTTGGGTAGCTCTTAATGTCTTCCTCTAATTTTGGTTATCTCACAACTTGGGAAGCTCTTAGCAACTCCCTCTCTAATTCTTCTTGACATCTTCCAATTTAACAACTTTCTACTACTCTCTTTCATTTTTGTCTTTCACAATAACCTCTACTCATGGTACTATGAGCTTGATTTGCAATCTTCCTTTCCTTTGGCCTTAAAGACTCTCTCAAAGTTACCTTATGCTAGAACCTTTTTCTTCCTTAGGTTTTGCCTCCTATAACTAGTGCAACTCAATCATCCCATGCTCTTCCAATGGATTCAATGGGGCCTATATTTTTTGCTTGCACAATATCAATCTTCAAACAATTTTATAAAGTCAAGGTAATTATTTTGGCCCATATTTCCTTCACACAGACCTCCCTCAAAATTCACACCAAAGTTTTCCTTTGATTCTAACTCTTCAATATTCATACCAAAATCAAGTATGGTGCCAACTTTAGAAACTACTCACACTAGCTCTAAATTGTATTACTCTAGAATCAAATATTCACACAAAAAACTCCTTTTTATTCTAGCAATAGAGACTACTCAAAGTAGCTTTGATAGTGTCTAAACAATGCAACTTTGATACAACTATTGGCTTTTTAGATAGATTATCATAGGTCCCAATATCTAGGATCTTGAGTAGTCTCAAATATTAGAGCAATTTAATATAAATGACCAATATCAATGAACATAACATTCATGTAAATAATAATAATATGAAGTAAAATGACCAATATAATTCATGCAAATAACATGAAGAAAACTTACATTAGAATTGCTCAAACTATATACAAGATTTAATATTCAGTGGTTCTTTGATAATATATTATTGATACATTTCCTAAAGCTTTATATCCATAATATAACCTTAGAAGGGTACTCCAAATTTTCATCTAAAAAATAATCATTTACCTCCAAATTTTCATAATAAAGAGGAATATTATCTAGAATGGTGACAAACTTGAGGCATGCAAGTGCATGCCCACATTAGCATAGGATATTAAAGGAGGGAATTTAACAAATTTATTTTTTAAATTTTAACTACAACCCTTTTCCTTCCAAGTGTTGTACTTGGAGGGTTGGCTAGCCAAAGCCCTCTAAGCCATTAGACCATATGAGGTCTCAAGTTCGATTCCTTCTCATATCAATTTATTTTAAAATGTATTGATGGTATCAACATGAATGACGTTGCAACTTGCTATGATGTAGCATATTATGATAACATGGAACTTTGTGGTGATGTTGTATTAGATGACATCATCCCTTTAGATAGTTATGGTGGTGTGGCAGAGTTGTAAAAATAAAATATGGTAGTCTATTTAATTGATATGGTAGTTTGTATAACTGACATCATAGTTCATACAACTAACATGGTCACCAATGCATGAATTCTAAGATGATACATGGTAGTCCATACAGATGATATGATAAACTATATAGGTGACTTGGAAATAGGTACACAAATCTTGAGGCAATATGTGGTTGCTAATGTGGTTGTCCATATAGTTGAATTGATGTACAATGCATGAATATTAAGGCAATAAATGAAAATCCATAAAAGTGGTATGGCATAACACATGCTAGCTAGTGGAGGCATTGACTTAGTTGATGATATGACATGAATTTTGATGCAACACATGGCGGATGATATAGGGGCTAATTCAAGTGCTAATATAACATGCTTTAATTGCTCTAAAATTGTAGGTCATACAACCAATGTGGTAGGCCACAACCAATGTATAATTATATGTTAGGCTAATCACATTTTTCCAACTCATAAAACATTAAAAGTGGCTTACATAGTCAACAAAAAACCTAGTAATACATAAAAATTAGAATGAATTAAAATGTGACAAGTGGTACAATATGGTTTTTAGATTAGCTATAAAATTAGACCATGATAAATGGCATATTGTGACTTTTTGATATGCTACATAGTGAACACATGCTTGGAATGAAGAACACAAGCTTAAACTGAGAGGGGGGTGAACAATATAAGACCACTTTTTATTTTTCTTTACTCAAATAATATCATCCAATGTATCAATGCAATATCAACAACAGTAATCAAAGCAATGCACAAATCAC
Source organism: Wollemia nobilis (assembly GCA_028583015.1). Classification (NCBI taxonomy): domain Eukaryota; kingdom Viridiplantae; phylum Streptophyta; class Pinopsida; order Araucariales; family Araucariaceae; genus Wollemia; species Wollemia nobilis. The sequence continues at coordinate 6,814,339 of JAQPPZ010001870.1, forward strand.
CACACACAATAGAAATACTAATTTAACGTGGTTCACCCAATGTGGGCTACTCCACGAAGAAAATCTTCCACTAAAATTTTCTCAACAAATATCTTGGGAATCCTTTCCCTATTACAATGTTTATGGACCTCTATCCAAAGGAGACACCAATCCCCTAATCAAGTTCATGGATCTCTATCCACAAGAGACACCAATCCCCTTAGCTGGTTTGTGGATCTCTATCCACATGAGAACTCCTCCTATGCTCTGGATGGTGATCCTCTAGAAGACTACTACCTCCATTGCATTGGCTTGTGGATATCTCTCCACTGAAGACCACTATCCTCACTTAGAAGACCTCTATCCTCACTACCTTGGATAATGGATCTCTATCCACTAGAGACTAATGTCCTTTGCTCTATCACCTCCAAAGCTTGCTCTTAGCTTTGCTCAATATTTATCTCAAATATGCACTAAACATAGTCCTTTGGTCTAGCACAAATTTACTCAATATCTATCTCAAATATGCACTAAATATAGTCCTTTGGTCTAACACAAATCTGCTCAATATCTATCTCAAATTTATACTAAACACAGTCTTTCGGTATAGCAAAAATATGGTCAATATCTATCTCAAGTATGCACTAAACATAGTCCTTTGATCTAGCACAAATATGCTCAATCTCTATCTCAAATCTACACTAAACACAGTCCTTCGATCTAGCAAAAATTTGCTCAATTTCTCTCTCAAGTCTGGTACAAAGCTATCCTTAAGTTTGCACCAAAACTCTATCCTAAACTGTCTTCAAGATTTAACACAAATATTTATCCAATCACAAATCACCTCTGGTAGATCTGCCCCAAACCTTAACTCAAGGTTTGAACAAATCAAACAGTCAACTTTGCTCTTCAAGTCTTCGTAAAGACTTACCTCAAATCTATCCACAATTATCCAATCTGCTCACTAAGTCTTCACCAAGACTTACCTCAAATATACTCACAAGTCCTACCTAGAACTTGTCCAATCTGCTCAAAAAGTCTTCACCAAGACTTACCTCAACTCTACTTTGTAAGCTTCCACAAAAGCTCACACAAATCTATCCACAAGTCTTCACTAAGACTTATCTCAAAACTGCTCAACAAGTCCTCTCTAGAACTTGTCCAAATATGATTGTAAGCTTCCACAAAAGCTCACACAAATATGTCCTTAATATTTCACAAAATATTCCTCAACTCTATCCTTAAGTCCCCTCTAGGACTTACTCAAATTTTCCCACAAGCTTTCTCAAAGCTTGCTTCACATTGTCCTTAAGTCCACTCTAGGACTTACTCAAATCTGTCCATTAGCTCTCACAAAAGCTTATTCAAATCAATTGCAATACTTGCACATAAAACTCAACTCAATCTCTCACAGAAAACCTCTTCAATCACACTAACAAGTTTCACTCAGAATCTTGTTAAACCATAGAAGCATATAGAGAATTGTTAGAGACTCAATATGTTTCACTCACAAACACTCAATCACTTCCAAACTCTTTTCAAATCAATTTAGAATAAAGAACAATTTGTTTCACAAAACTTGAACTATCACTCCAACACTTTCAATCAACTATGCTCAATCAAATCCTCTTAACCAATCACTCAATGAAACACAACTTGCTTATAAAACCTAAATAAGTGTTTCACAATGCTTTGAACAACTCACACAATGGAACTCAAACCTTAACTCAAGATGATTCTAAATTCACATAACAATGATACTCATGATATTTTAAAAATCCTAGTTCAATATAGTTCTCAACTTCACATAACAATGATACTCATGATCTTGCACAAACCCTAGTTCAAGATAGTTCTCAACTTCACATTCAATTGTCCTCACAAACATTCACCAATCATGCATGTGAAAACTCACTCAAACATTTCCAACAATGCTTATCAAACAAAAACCTTTTCACTCCAACTTGCACTTCACAACATTCAATAATATTTCACTCACAAGGATGATATACCCATACCTTTTATTTGATGAAGAGTTGACCTCAAAACCTGTCTCAATCACAATCAACCTCTTTGCCAATATCAATGGTTAGATAACAAAAATCTTCACTCAAATATTTCCCTCAATATTAATTCACCATTACAAAAATTAACAAGACTCAAATACACCTTATTATCTCCAACCTTATCAAAAAAATATTTCAAGCACTCAATTTCACTATAACCCCTTTCATAAATTTAATGCATGAAATAATTCAAAATCCTACTTATGTCTCCCTACTCAAAAATTGCATTTTCAAAATAATTGATTTTATAAAATAATGCAATTTACTTTTAACTTTCAATAAAATTGGTTATCACTTTTTTCTAAGGTAAAAATAATTTACCTTATCCTCATTTTAACTCCCTAGGCACTCACTAAATCAAATACACCATGTGCTTATATCACACCCACAATGCACATTAAACCATGTGCTTCGAATAGCGCTAACCAAGAAAAAATTAAATCATGCACTTCAACTTAGCACCACCAAGAAACCATAGACCATAGACCATAGACCATGTACTTTTAATCAAAAATTAAATACCTCAATGCACTCCTTGGTGGGACTCGATCCCTGGTCGAATTGCTACCTGCTCCTTAGTTGTGGCTACCCTGCTGCCTGAGCTAAGCACTCACATGGGAGGTAAAAGCGCTTTGAGTGCTTTGAATCTTCCTCCTATTCCAAAGCCAAAAAGGGCTTTGTCCCTTCGTCAATGTCAAGACTCGAATGCAACACCTCTGTGTTCCCAATGCCTTACACACCTCAAACTTGTTGCTAGCCCAACCGACTGGTTGGTGTTAAAGCTTTACACCTTGGTCGCCTTGTTCTTCATGTTTTTTGGGTGCAATTAAAAATAAAAAACCTTTGTATTTATTTTATCACGAATCTTTCACATTCCTTTCACAAATCGCATGCACACAATATTCGGAGACTTAGCATTTTGAAACAAACGTTATGGTATTTATACCATATGCTTTTATCCTTCAACGTCGGTGGGGGGAATAAAGTTTAATTTAAACTTGCGCCCAACCCAACTTTGGGTTATAAAAATATTATTTATAAATTAATTTATAAATTAAATACTATAAATTATTTATAAATTACCTTAGGCTTTAATTTAACCCTAATATTATAATACAAATATTATAATATTATTTCCATTGGGCCTAGGTATTTTTCTCTTTCATCCTTAGACCTTTTCTGACCATATTTAATATTATAATAATAAATATTATAATATTATTTCCTTTAGGCATTTTCTTTAGGGTATTTAACCATCCTTTTGACCAATCATGTGAAGCTCTTAAACCAAATCTCTTGGGCTTAAAATATAAATATTTTAACCCTTATTTTGCCAAGTCCTACACTAATTACTGACACTAACTTTTGACATCAATGACAACACAACTAACTCAAAATGTCCAACAACTCCTCAACCATTTACACGACACGTTATGGCCTCTCAATTGCTATAGGTACTCTTTTTTTTTAATGTTCAAAGGTTTTGGAGGTATTTTATGAGTTTAGGGAAAATTTGGGGGGTCATAACATTTGTATATGGAGGAAATTCTAGTTTGCATTTTTAAATCATATATATTTTTAGAAAACTATATTGGTGGTGTTCTTTTTGGTCATTATTACATGTAGATTTTTGTATAATGGAAAATAGTTATGTATCACCATGTGCCCTTGTTGAGTGGTCCTGACTATGCTTCCTAGAAGATCAATATTGAAGCTTTTCTCTAAAGTAAGAGGTTAATCAGATATATGAATGAGGAGCCTTGTGATATTAATTCTATAGAAGTGGAACAACTCTATAGAGATAAGAAGGATGGGGCTCATTATGTCATTGCTATTTATGTTGACAATGCATATGACACCTATCTTAGTAGAACTACAAATCCTAAAGTGTTGTTTGAGAAATTTTAAGAGCTATGTGATTGAATTGATTCCATACAAACTAGTAGAATGGAGGTTGATTTAATAACCTTATCTGTAGACTCAATTGATACTATTGATGAGTATATCAATCGACTTAAGAAAATACAAGAGGATATTTAAATTGCAAGAGGACTTCCCAAGGAGATAAGAGAAGGATATGAAGCATTGGAGATAGAAAGGAACACTGAATTGCTTAATAATATTATTAAAACATATGATATAGTTACTATTATATTTGAGATGCTTTGTATATACTTCCTAGATTCTGCTACATCAACTAATGATGAGGTTTTAAGTACTTTTTTACACCATCAGACTATAAGAAATAACCATAAGGAAGATTCTATTTTTAATCAATCTCATCCAAAGGAATACATTACAAAAGTTTAGAAAGGTAAGAAACCTAAATATAATGAGAAATAGCCCAAGAAGTCGATCAAAAAGTCTACCGGTGAGTTTTACAAAAAAAAGGCACAAGATAAAGGTTTGTAGTATTCAAATCATGAAAATTGAGAAAGAAAAAAGAAAAAAGGTGTTGATGTTGCACTCTTTTATGCACAAGGTGAGGATAACTTTGATGAAGAAACCTCATATGCTTATTTAAAAATTCTACATATTGGACATCCACTTATTCAAATGATTGGCTTAAAAATTTCGGGGTAACTAGGAACATGATGAAGCACAAAAATCTCCTATAAGTCTATAAAAACCACATATAGAGGAACATGTTATGATTAAATATTATTCTTTATAATATCTTGCAAGGTGTGGAGACATCAACATTGAATCTTTATATTTTGATGAACTACTTCATGTTTGTAGTGTTGGTCCTAACCTGTAGACACCTAAAACACATAATGTTGAGGAGACTACCTATATGGACCTCTTTTAGGCCATATGACCCACCTTGGGCAGCCCTAGGGCTCAACAATGGTTTTCACCACTCAGATAGGGAGGAATTTCCCTTTGCATCTAGGACCATCCCACCAAAGGATGACCTTCAAAGACCATACCACCAAAGGATGATATCCAAATATTATATTACCATGAGATGACCTCTAGTAAAGGTCATGTCACCCTGAGATGATCGTCCCAAAAGTAAATTCAAATGGGACCCAAAATCCCACACCATGGTTAAAGCGATTACAAGAGCCAACTAAGCATAATGGTATACACATTTAGTTGTAGGGAAGATTCAAGAATGGGTAGTTACCTTTCTTGTATCTAAACACTTCTTGGCTTCCCATGCAATATTGGACTTCCTTTTTGGAAGTCTATATAATGGCACCCAAAATTCATACATTTATCAAGGAGAGTTTCATTTTCAAGCAACGAAGTGCTCCCGAATTTCAACCATGAAGCTTCCAACCTCTTTTGCATTCTTTTCTCCATAGAAAGCATACCAATGGATCATTTTGAAGGTTGAAGATCACATATATGCTCTTTGTGCAACCTAACATATTTGTTTTGATGTTGAATTCTACCCCTTAAGACATTCTCCATAAATGCACCAATTTGTTGACCAATCCACAAATCAAACCCAACATCACCTTTCATTAGCCACAAGAGAATCAATCTTAGGTTAGTTGTCATCTCTATCAAAGATGACCCGTAGGTACGATCGTCTCTCGGATATGACTTGTAGTATGATTGCCTTGTACAATATGGCCTCCTAGGTAGAGCTTTGTTTCTTTTTTTCCTTTTTTTGTTAAGCTTTAGCAACATGTCTAGTTATTTTTTAACATAGATAGTTTTCACTTTCACACATGCATTTATCTTATTTTAGTTTCTTTGTCTTTTTCCTGCTATTAATACAAGCCTTATCTTAAAAGGCTTTGCATATACTTTTAATGTTATTTAATATTTTTATGTGTAGATCACAGGTATCTAAGTGGAAGCAATAGCATAAGTATTCACATATCATCATCATCCATTGAGATATCCTAAAAACCTATCCTAAATCGAGTTGTGGATTTGAAAGGATCCTGCGTAGTACATCCGAATTATTTCATTTGCAACTCATTGTATCAAGATTGGTAGCAATCCCTCAAAGGGGATCTTATTTGTAACCTTATTGGAAAAGAATAAGATATTGTTAATAGAAAGGGGTACCGTCCATAATTTTCTTTTATTTCATTCTTTATATTTATGGTTGCATATTGGTTTGCTATATTTCAATCTTGTATTTCATTTCATGGATGTATGATCTTTTCAGCATTTCTAGTGGCGATCACCGTGGGACCGAGTCCCTATTATATATAGCATTACTAATTATTTTTTACTTTTTTTTTTATTGCAGGTTGTAGGTTTAACCATCTCTATCTGAGATGACCCTTGTTTTGTAACTATCTTTGCTTGAGATGACCCTATTCTACAATTGTCTTTTCCTAAGATGACCTTGTTCTAAAATAGTATAGACCTGAGACGAACCTTGTCCGAAGTCCTCCAACCATGAGATGGTCACAAATTAGATCTATTGTTGTTTATAATTGTGCATATGTTGATCCCCTATGACCCCCTTTCTAGATGCCCCCCGTATACAAACAACACATGAGAAAGTAGATGAACCTCAATCAAGAGCACAACATACACAAGCCAACAAAACCAGGGATCTACATTGAATGTAGGCTTTCAAGTTGAGTACATCTATTCTATATCTTTGTTTTTATGAGTAAAATTATAAAAAAATCTAGGTTGCAAATATTTAGATACAAAAATCATAAGTGTTAGGCCTTTTTTTTGTGATCATATCTAGTCTAGACAACCCATGTCTACAATCATCTTTATTTGAGATGACCCCCTACGGGTGATCATCTCTAACCAGGATGACCTCTGTCTAAATTCATATCTTTGTGATACAACTTCTTGTCTGTTGCTCATTGGTATGATTGCTTGTTGCTTGACCCTAGGCCACTCATGTAGGGTTTTGCATCTAATAAGTTTTTGGAAATTAAACGTTCATTATTTAGAAATTTGGATTAAAATATTATTTTTATGCATTAGTGAAAGAGCATGGAGTTTTTGGTGATTTTACTTTCTTTTGCATAGAAATAAAAATAACCCCACACACCATGTTTCACTTTAACATTAACGAGTTGGATTTCATCACCAACATTTAATCGACACCAACGATGGTGGGCTTCATCTCCATCCACTGGCTCACACCGTAGAAACTTAGTGGTAAAAAATCAAGTTGATTCTTGGACTTCATCACTAGGATGTCTCCTACTCTTGGGTGTGCTCAGAGTAGGAAGGATTAGTAATATCCATTTTACCATGGGGCTTAATAAAACATGGAACACAACTATCATTTTTGTCCAAGCTCGCTCGAGAGTGAAGCGAAAGCCTATGAGTTAATTCTTAGCTATTAGGAAACCATAAGGACTCAAACACCGTGGCCTCATTTAGGAGGTAATTTTGATTTCATAGGTTTTACCCTGAGCCAATATTCAATAGGAAGCCACTTTTTACCGTTTGAGTTACACTCCTTGATAAGGGGGTGTGTTCAAACTACCTTTAGTAGTTTTCTATTTTTCACCCCTGGAATTCTTAAGAAATAAGGTATACATCAAATCAAACTCAAACAGTTATAGGGACTCACAAATAAAACTAAATGAGATAATCACATTGTATATTTATGTGTTACTTTTTGATTAATTCACTTATGGTAATGAATCGAAACCAAGCTCAATCAAGAGCTAGTGCTACCAAAAATTTACAAGGAGACATGGAACATCTCCAAATCAATCCAAATGACATGGATATCCCTAAATATAATTTTAGGTTTCATCATAACACCAATACCCTCTATAGGGAGTCAGACCTTCAAGACATCCCCATTAAGGAGGCACCCACAGGTCCTCTAGGAAACCTTCCTAACTTGGACACCTTGATAGAATTTTATAAAAAGAATAATCCACCCACTGAGGGGCCTAGTAGGTTGGTACCATGGGTTCACATTTTGGCTTGCTCTATACATCAATTAGAACATGAACATGAGTATACACCATGGCCCAACTTGGATGAGAAAGCCACCCCACTTGACCGACCAAGGATGAGTAAAAAATATGCTCATCTGGATAGGTACGACACTCATAGTAAGATAGCCACATCAACCCATGCCTTTCTTGTAGATGAGGAAGAGGAAGACTCAAGTCATCCTCCTACTCCTCATGAAGAGTACTCTACATGAGCACATTGTACCTCTATGCAACCCGAGTATACAGAGCTTACATTTAAGCTTGAATATCATGCATTCCTCATAGATGAGGAAGAGGACCCAAGTCATCCTCCTACTCCTCATGAAGAGTACTCGATGCAACCATGTTGCATCTCTACATCACCTGACTATATAGAGCTCATTCATAAACCAAAATATCAGGTCAATACGACCTTTAGATATCATGGAAAATAAGTAATAGATCCTACTAGGGGGAAATACAAGATAAACCCATCCATATTTTAGATACAAGGGTACACAAACCCCACACAACTGAGTAATGAAATCATACTCATCAGGAACTTAGGCCAAATATTAACAAACAACAATAGTTGGATCAACTTTGGTTGGACCAACAATAATTAAATCAACAATGGGTGGACCCACAATGGGCACACCTACAAAGGTTGTATCAACAAAGGATACAACAAGAGCAATTGCAAAGGGCATTGCATGAAGCGGTGCCTACACCTAGCACCCATAGGATGCAACAACACATAAGGCACCCAATACAGTATCAAAATCTTCTCCCTTGGCCATGCCAAAATCATGTTCAACATCAAAGGCCACTACCTGGTTATCATCAAGAACCTCATACTCCTCAACAATACCAAGATCAACAAGAGGAGGAATTATATGAAGAGCCCCAACAGGGACATCAAGAACAAGTAGATACCTACCTTGAATCCATTTATGATGAGGTACCTAATAATCATACTTATCACCCACCTCAACATCAAAATCGACCCCCTCTACCTAATCAAGGGTGACAATAGGTAGATCATATCATTTTACCAGAGGCATACAAAGTGCTAACTGATCGAATAAATTCATTAGAAAAACAAGCTCAAAGTTTGGGTTATCAAAAACCCACACTAAAGTAGCTTAGAAATCAACCTCTACATCCATCAATGCCATCACCACCATACCCATCGCATTTCGAGATGCCTAAACTCAAAAAGTTCAAAGGTGATGAAGACACACAAGAGCACGTGACAAGCTTCATCAATATGTGCTTTCATCTTCAAGACAATGACTCCTTGATGTTGAGAACCTTCCTTATAACATTAGCTAGGGGTGCTTTGGAATGGTATAACCATCTACCATGCCATAGAATATACACCTTTGAGAAATTAGTCAATGCATTTTTGGAATATTTTACCTTTAGCATTAGGAAAAAAGTAAACTTTACTGATGATGAGCCAGTCATGGAATATGGCAATAGGTGGAGAAAGGTTATGTCAAAATTACCTTTCACCTTACCCATCATAGAACTTACTTGAATGTTCACTAGGAGTTGTTCAAAGCAAATCTCACTTCTATTACAACTACAACAATACCAAATATTCAAGGAGGCCTTAGCACAAGCCAAGGTCATTAAGGACATCAAGATCTAGGAGGGTGGAATTCAACTCTACAAAAAGGAATGGAAAAACAAGAATATTAAAGGTGGTAACATGCAATAAAATGTGGCCCTATTCAATCAAGTTGTTTTGAGTATCCCCAAATCCTCAAACCAGGTCACACCACCTCAACTACCAGTGCAACCTAATTACTAGGCTCAACCTCCATTGGCCTAGTATCATACGCAATAGAATCAAATACAAGGCCAAAAATATCGACCACCATGGCAATATACTCCTTTTCCAAAGACATTAGCATTGATCTTCAATCGATTATGTGAGGCATGAGCAATCAATATTCTTGAGATCCATCCATTGGATCCTAATAAGTGTAGATCAAAGGGGCATAGGAAAGATCTATATTGTGCTTACCATAAACAAAGGGGTCATGACATTCAAACATGTTACCCCTTTAGATGTTTAGTACAAGATATGATCGAGAGGCAAGAGCTTCATATTGGCAATCCCATTTCCCCAAAAAACTAACAAATAGGAGTCTTCCAAGACCCCTTACCCACCCATGAAATAAACACAACACCTACCAATCAAGCAGAGTAACCTAGGTAGGTGAATGTAAGGAATCTACTACTGAAATAAAGCTCACACATGCAAAATACTAAAAGATAACTAAAATGTATGCAATAATAGAATAAAACTATGTAGAAAGTAATTACAGAATTGAAACAATCTCACAAATAACTCAGAATTGCAGGCCTCTTCGAGGGATCAACCTCCTTCAATATTTCATTAGCTTGCAAAAAGATACATTCGTATATGGCTTCATGCCTTTTAAAGAGAAAGCTACATGCAATCCTACCAGCATGGATTACATGCGAAATGCCACTTGGCTTACATCGGTTACAATATTGATAACGATTATATGCAATGACACCATCGATTACAATATTGATAATGGTTACATGCAATGGCACCACTTGGCTAGGTGCCTTATTTTCCACATACATTATGAGGAATTACAAAATAATATTATAATAGAATCCTCCCACGTTGGAAGTGGGTCATTACATAATAATGAGAATTACAAAGTAATGTTAGGATGGGATCCTAACATGTCCTTCCCCTTCAAAAATCCTCAAAGCTGAAGGTGAGGAAACTAGATCTGGAGCTTATGGAGAGACTCCCATGTATAATATTCTAGATGGAGTCCATGCAACTGAACAAGAAATAGTAATGGTGCGATTGCAGAGAGTACGAGTCTAACGGTCCAACAACTATTTGGGTTCAAGCAAAATAGAACCTTCGTCATCTAAATTTGGAAGTGTATATTGAATCTATACCTGATTGCCCACCACATTTTTGAGAAAGGACACATTAAAAATATTATGGAGCTTGGATGTAGGTGGAAGGGCCAACTTGTAGGTTGTGGCACCAATCCACTATAACACCTAATAGGGCCCATAGTATTTTACGGTAAGTTTTTAGCATCTGTGAAACTAGAGGGACAATTTTTTGTACAACTACAAGGAAAGGAAAACCATATCACCTACAACAAAACTACACTCACAACGGTGTTGGTCATCCTATTGGTGCATTCGATTCTGGGTCACATCCAAATTCATATTTAGTTGGAGGACATCAACATGCTAACTGAGAGTAGTGTCGATTGCATGGACCTTGGAGCTACCTAGAATGTAGGAGGAAGGCATGGATGGAGGGCACCCATAATCTTGGTTGTGGTGTGATAGGAAGTGTTTTACCACCACTCGGCCAAGGAAAGCCATTTTACCCAGTGCGTAGGATGATCCAAGGTAAAGCAATGAAGCTAGGTTTCCAAACATTTGTTGATAATCTCTGTCTGGCCATCTATTTGTGGATGATAAGTTGAACTCATTTTGAGATGATTTCCCTACAACTTAAACAATTATTGTCATAAGTGACTAGTAAAGGTTGGGTCACGATCGAACACAATGGAGGAGGGTAGACCATGAAGGTGAAAGATAGAATAAAAAAAAAATTGAGCAAAAGTGGATGTTGTGTAAGGATGGGATAGGGAATAAAAGTGAGCATATTTTGAAATATGATCCACTACCACAAAGATAACATATTTGCCTCCAAACTTAGGTAATCCTTCAATAAAATCCATAGAAATATATGTCCAAACCTAGTCAGGAATGGGCAAGGGTTGAAGAGTGCCTGGAGAATGCATTATTTCACCTTTCATCCGTTGATAGGTATCACAAGCTACCACAAAATCCTGAATTTTCTTTTTCACACCCTTCCAAAAAAAGTGTGCTTAAGTCGTTCATATGTTTTGAGAAATCCTGAATGGCCAGCAGATGGGATAGCATGTAGTTCTTTCATGAGAAATTTCTACAGTGGGGACTTGTGGGGAATAATAAGACATTGGTGGTAATGCAAATCATGACCATCCCAAGTGTAGCCTAGACATGAAGTAGGCTTAGTGTGTATGGAAGCAACCAAAGTCTACAATTCAAAATCCTGAAGTACCTCCTAACATAAGGAATCAATCCATTGGGGAAATGTTGGTATTTTTTCCACATTAGAAATTTTGATTAAATTTTGCCTAAGTGTGAAGTGCATTTCACCAACGAAATCATCAGGAGCTTTAGATCAGTGAAATGCATGTAGAAGTATTGGAATTTTCATGGGCCCTAAAAGAGGATGATAAAATGGATGAAATTATCTTTGGATACTTTATTATTGTAGATCATTTTTTAAGCTTTTTGACGATATATTATAATAGGCGATTGGGTCAACGAATCAAAAGTTATGGCCTCGAGAAGCTGTAACACCAAGTGCACCCAAGTTAGGCACACATAGGTAGTGTGCCCAAGGCCAGACACACCAAAGACAGTGCACCTAATGCTAGGCACACCATAGGTCATGCACCCAAGGCTAGGCACACATAGGCCGTGCACCCAAGGCTAGGTGCACCTCAGGCCGTGCACAAAATGTCGGGTGCACATAGGCCGTGTGCCCAAGGTTGGGCACACCTCAAGCCATGCACCCAAGGCTGAGCACATCTTAGGCTATTAACCCAAGGATGGGTGCACACAGGTCGTGTGCCCAAGTCTAGGTGCACACAAGTCGTGTGCCCAAGACCGGGTGCACCTCAGGTCATGCGCCCAAGGTCGAGCACACCTCAGGCCATGCACCCAAGGTTGGGTGCACCTCAAGTCATGCAACTAAGGTTGAGCACACCCCAAGGCTGGGTGCACCTCATGCCGTGCATCCAAGGTAGGGTGCACCTTAGGACGTGCACCCAAGGCTGGGTGCACCTCAAGGAGTGCATCCAAGTTTGGTGCATAGGACTTTTAGACTCTTGCGTCGATCTCACCCAGGAGCACTCCACCTCAGCTTAAAGTGCATCCTTATCCAACCAGGTGTAACCATCCTGAGAAGCTTCTAGACTAGACGTTTGGGAATTCAAGCATATATTCTATGGAAGAGGTCCCCATGAGTGAGGAGGCAACACCAGCGAGCCAAGTCTATTAGGGCATTGAAGGGATTCAATGGCATTTATGAGGAGTCACCAGTCCCTGCCATGCTTGGTTAATACTTTGTGATTGTACTTCCTTGTAATCCTTATCTTGGCTTCCATTGCCATATTTTGTTAATCAACATTTATTGTTCAAGCGATTGAATTCTCTATATAAGCCCGCTCTTTTATTATAAAATGGATGGATGTTTTCTAGAGGCTAAATGAAAACCTGAATTCTACTATCAATATAGCCGGTGTCTAGATCTAAACCTGGACTTCTATTTTCATGTGTATGTCTTCTATTGCTTGTATTCTATCATTATGTGATTTAACTGTAAACTTGAATTCTATTATCTGGATTTAGTTTATGATAAGGTAGGAAATATGGAGTAGCCCTGGAGATTATGTATGCTAGATAAACTGTTTTAATTTCTATTAGTTATCTATATTTGAGGGCTATTTGGTTTAGAATGCAATACAGTTATTGTGTTGTTAGTCCATCACCCCTGTTCTATCTAGTTTGTGGCCATATTTCCCATCCCTTTCAGTCATTTACTCTCTTTGAGTTCATTAATCTCAAAACCTCCAGTTATAATAGCAAGGGAACCATCCCCTCTTTGGAGATTAGAATGAGAGGCATTTATTCCTCTTAGCCTTTCAATGTTGGCTGGGTCTAAGGCACACTAAATAACCAAATCCTTACCTAGGGAAGATCTTTGACCAAAATTTTTTGGCATGCCTAGTGGGACGAATAGTATCCATGTTTTAAGGAAGCTTGAGTTTGGTGAATCTCTAGCTTACCTTCATCTGGAAAAATAACCTAGCGACTTTGTTAAGTGGAATATATGGGTCTCATGAATGGTGGATCCCTTTTATGCTAAAATAAGACACCCTGGAGAAATCAAGGTTTGGTGAGCAGCATTGACCTCACAAGTGGAGAAAAGAATGTTCACCTAGCGACTTCGACTCAGCAACAAGGACCGTCATCTCTGAAGACCACTGCTATAATAAATACAATGGCACTGAGGAAATGGCCCAAGAGCACATCGAAGATGTTGCTTCTCTAGCGATCCTCCATGGCATAACCCATAAAGATGTCATGATCAGAATTTTGGTCCTATATTTGGAAGGAAGGGTACTACAGTGGTACAAAATACTCAGGTGTAAGAGCATCTGCTCATGGGTGGACCTAGAAGGAGCACTAGTCGACACATTTGATGGCTCTCTGGATCCCTTTAAACTTTTGATGCACCTCTCCACCATCACAAGAGCACCTATAGAGAGCATCGCAGACTTCAATGTCTAATTTTGGAGGATTTGGAGGAGAATTCTAGAGAAAATCCAGTCGAAACCCACCCAGGCCCACCTCTATTATGTTTGAGATTTCCAATCAGACATAAGCCTCCTGTAGTTGCAATCTAGGGAACTGATATTCCCTCAAATATTTCAAGAAGTAGTACAAGTAGAGCAAATTTTGCTTCTATCAGGAAAAATACTGTGGAAAGAAACTGCCCCATCACTCTCTCTAATAGTTGATGCTCTCGTGTATCCTATGTAGTATTCATAATTGTAGATCCCTCAAACTGTGCAGAGACCTAGAACAGTTGTGTGGAGCTTAAGAGGTAGATCTCATCCAAGGTCAATTATGGGAATATGCAAGCACTGCTCAAGCAATGGATAATATGGTTGCTTGCAGTTTCCATCAAGAGATGGACCAAGAAGGGGAACATCCTCAAGTGGCAGATTCTGAGAGCGAAGAAGACACAATTTTGCACCCTTTTTGTGTCCTAGGGCATAGAATGCAAGTATTTAGCCAAAAACCAATAAAAATACCTCTTTAGGGATCTGGCCTTGGGGAGATCCTAACAGTAGGGCTATCGCCAAAAAAATCCTTCTATCACATCGAGGAGTTAGAGGAGCATGCACCCAAGATCCTGTAACCAATACTCAAAGAAGGTTCCCATGTAGTAAATCTCTTTGCCATGTTGTTTAGTATGAGTAATGACACACATGATAATCTACCATGTTGCATCCTATTAATAACCTAGCAAACTTTGGGAGCCCAACCGAACTTCAAATATCAGCTCAAGTATAATCAGATTTGGTCTGGACACTGCAGATTCATTGGGTAGGCACCCAACACCAATTTTGTGGTGGTAGTATGCCAATCATGTCATAAAGTTTTATGTAAATAATGTAAGTCTCTTCACACATTTTTGCACTATCGACATCACAGTTTTGGCCAGGGTTGAGCTGGCAGAGAAATGGTGTGGATGAGTTTGATTTTAAGTTTTTTAGTTTAGTTTGTGTGTTTCTTTTTAGTGCTCCAAGAAGTAAAAAAGGAAATAGCAGTTTTTAGGTACCATTTTTAGCGTCACCTGGCACAATAGTTCAGTTCCATATAAGGTGCCCTAGTGAGGAGAAGTTTCACTCTTCTTTAGGGGTAAAACCCCATTTCGACACTCTATAGAGCAAAGGCCAAGTCAAAATTGAAGGGCAGGTCAAAAGGTCAAGTCAAAGTCAGTTTCGCCCCCGAGAAGAAGTGTAATTCCATTTTGGGATTTTGCAAGATAAAATACCCTCTGAATCACCCTCAAGGCCCATGCATTCCACTCCAAGAAGATGATATCGCAAGTGGGGCCCAGGACCATTATTGCGCCCCATTTTAACTCAAAGAATAATTAGAGGTTTTGCTGCAGTATTATTTCCCAAAGTTCAAAGAGTGAATATTTTTGGTAAGAAGCAGAGCACTAGGGTTTGATAAGGCAATATCATTTTCATATCAAGTGCTTGGGTAATTATGTAGCTATAATGGGCATGACGAAGAGCCACATAGTGAGCACCGAGAAAAGCACGAGGGGATAGGAGGAGAAGAATTGGGAGAAGAGTCTGCTGCTACTAGTGAGCATTTAGAAAGTGAGAATGACTCTGTTACCCAATGGATAAATGCCTGGGATTGATTTGTATTCAAACAAGCTAAATACCCTATGAGCTACCAAAAATATTAGCATTTTTGCGACATTAGAAATTTTGATAAAATTTTGCGTAAGTGTGAAATGCACTTCACTAGCGAAATCATCTAGAGCTTTAGATCAATGAAATACATGCAAAAGTGTTGGAATTTTTATGGGCCCTAAAATAGGATGATAAATTGGATGAAATGATCTTTGGATACTTCATTGTTGTAGATCATTTTGTAATATTTTTGATGATATATTACAATAGGCGATCGGGTCAACGGATCAAAAGTTATGGCCCCGAGAAGCTATAACACCAAGTGCGCCCAAGTCAGGCACACATAGGCAGTGCACCCAAGGTCAGGTGCACCATAGGCAGTGCATCCAATGCTAGGCACACCACATGCCATGCACCCAAGGCCAGGTGCATACAAGTTGTGAGACCAAGTCTGGGTGCACCTCAAGCCGTGCACCCAAGGCCAGGCACACACAGGCTATGCGCCCAAGGACTAATGCACCTTAGGTCATGCACCCAAGGCTAAGCACACCTCAGGCTGTGTGCCCAAGGCTAGGTGCACATAGGCCATGCACACCTCAAGCTATGTGCCCAATGCTGGGCGCACCTCAGGCCGTGCACCCAAGGTTGGGCGCACCCCAAGGCCAGGTGCACCTTAGGCCATGCACCTAAGGCAGGGTGCACCTCAGGCCATGCAGCCAAGGTCGAGCACACCTTAAGGAGTGCACCCAAGTTGGGCACACATGAATTTTAGACTCTTGCACCAATATCACCCAAGAGCACTCCACCTTAGCTTAAAGTGCATCCTTATACAACTAGGTGTAGCCATCCTAAGAAGCGTCCAGATTGGAATTTTAGGAATTCAAGCATATCTTCTATGAAAGTGGTCCCTGCGAGTGAGGAGGCAGTGCCAGCGAGCCAAGTATATCAGGGAATTTAAGGGATTCAATGATATTTTTGAGGAGTCACTAGTATCTGCCATGCTTGGTTAATACTTTGTGGCTATACTTCCTTGTAATCCTTATCTTGGCTTCCACCGCCATATTTTGTTAATCAACATTTATTGTTCAAGCGACAAAATTGTCTATATAAGCCCACTCTTTTATTGTAAAATGGATGGATGTTTTCTAGAGGCTAAATGAAAACCTAAATTTTTCTATCAAAATAGCTGATGTCTAGCTCTAAACCTGGACTTCTATTTTCATGTGTATGTCTTCTATTGCTTGTCTTCTATCATTCCATGCTTTAACTGTAAACTTAAATTCTATTATCTAGATTTAGTTTATGATAAGGTAAGAACTCTGGAGTAGCCCTGGATATTATGCATGCTAGATGTTCTGGTTTAATTTCTATTAGTTATCTATATTTGAGGGCTATTTGGTTCAAAATGCAATAGATTTATCATGTTGTTAGTCCAATACCCCTGTTCTATCTAGCCTGTGGCCATATTTCCCATCCCTTTCAGTCATTTACTATCTATTTCAGTTCCTTAATCTCAAAACCCTAGTTAGAATAGCAAGGGAACTAGCCCCTCTCTAGAGATTGGGATAGGAGGTATTTCTTCCTCTCGGCCTTTCAATGTTGGCCGGGTCTAAGGTGCACTAAATAACCAAATCCTTACCTAGGGTAGATCTCTGACCAACAGGAACTGACAATGAAATGGCACACAACATACTGAGAGCCTCAAATTGACAAGAGAGAGCATTGGCCACAATATTCTCCTTACCCTTATTATAGATGATATCATAATCATAGCCCATGAGTTTAGAGATCCATTTTTGTTGTTCATGGGTGACAACCCATTGCTCCAAAAAGTATTTGAGACTTTGATGGTCTGTATTAATGGAGAAATGACACCCGATGAGATATGGTCACCAATGGGTTACGACATGCAAAATGACCATCATCTCCTTGGCATAAGTGGATTTTACCAAATTGTGGTTGGCGAGAGCTTTACTAGTAAAATCCAAGGGTCTCCCTTATTGCATCAATATTTGCACCAATACAATGATCTAAAGCATCACTTTCAATTAAAAATGGTTTGGAGGAATCTGGCATGGCTAAAATAGGTGTAGTTGTCATAACATGCTTCAATTCAAGGAAAGCCTATTCAGTGGGTCCTGTCCAAGTAAAAGAGTCATTTTTTAACATGGAAGTGAGAGGAGCTGTAATTTTACCATAGTTATGAACAAATTTATGGTAATAACCTATAAGCCCTAAAAATCCCCTAAGACCTTTGAGAGTGTGAGGTTTCGGCCATTCCTGAATTGCTTGGATCTTCTTGGGGTCAAATTTGATGCCCTCTTTAGTAACAATGTGTCCCAAATATTCCACTTCTATCAACCCAAACAAACACTTGGTATGATTAGTGTAGAGTTGATGTTGTGCCAATAACTGGAGAGTCTAATTCACATGAATAAGATGTTCTTCCCATGAGCGACTATACACTAGAATATTATCAAAGAAGACTAGGATGAACTTTCGAAGGAATAGATGAAAAATATTGTTCATGCAACTTTGGAAATTGGAAGGGGTATTAGTCAAGCCAAATGGCATTACCAAAAACTCATAGTGACCTTCATGAGTATGAAAAGTAGTCTTGTAAATATCCTCATCCTTGAGCCGAATTTTATGGTACCCCAAGCGAAGGTCAAGTTTGGAAAAATACATAGTCCCATGAAGTTCATCTAGTAATTCATCCACCATGGGGATAGGAAATTATCCTTTATGGTGATTTTTTTAAGCTATCAATAATCGATACACAACCACTAAGACCCATATTTATTACACACCAGTAAAATTGGATAAGAGTAAGGACTATTGCTTGGTCGAATGGCACCATATTTTAACAATTTTTGTACTAACATCTTGATTTTTGACTTAAGAGCATGAGGATACTAATATGGGTGGATGTTGGGTGATGCATGGCTAGGTAATAAGGGAATATCATGGTCATGAGAGTGACGAGGTGGTAATTCTATTAGATTAGCAAAAATAGAGTTGTGCTTGGTCAAAATGAGTTGTAAATATTTAGGAATAGCATCCTCCATTGAAGGATGAGGTTGGATCATAAAAATCTAAGCTATGACACCCCAAGATGATTTTTTAACAAATTATCCATTTGACTGGAACTAATAATCTGTGAAGACCCTAATTTTAAACCATGGAGAGTGTAGGATAGTCCATTCTATGAAAAGCACATCCAAAGCTTAGCAAAGTGCCAAGATATTTCTTCTAATATACCCAATAATTGAGCTTCCAACACGATATCACATTCCCCTAGTTGAAGTGCAAACATATCATGTTTGAGCTCATAGTCCCCAAATTGACCTTAACATTATGATATTTACCTTTGTATTGACCTTAACATTACGATATTTACCTTTGTAAGGTAAGGTACCACCATTTGCTACCATAACATCAAAGGAATTACATGAATGTACATAAAAATTTTCCTGCTGGGCAATGCGAGGATCAATCAAATCATGTGTACTGCTAGAATCAATCAATATGGTAAGACAGAGGCCATTGAAATACCCCACAAATTTCATTTTTGGGAAGTATTAATGCCAACAAGAGCATGAACATAAATCTCAGCCCGTGGTTCATCTTGGTTGTCTGTCACTGTATTGGATGGTTCCTCGACTGATTCTGTGTCATCATCACTGTGGTCACTGGTGTCAGGCTCATCTACTTCTATGAGGAACAACTTCTTTTGGATGCACCTATGCCCATGAGAAAATTTTTAATCACAATTGTAACACAATCCTTGGGTGCGTTGTGCATCCATTTCAACAATGGTTAGACGTTTGGGTGTAGCAGTGGTTGCAACAGGTTTTTGTTCACTCTGATTTTGAAATCTAGGAGTAACAGAGGTTTTAGCTTGCAAAAATTTAGATATCCACCTCTGAGCTACAAATTTAGATTTAGCCAAACGAGCCAACTTGATATCCTCCATCATGGATTATGGTTTGAACATAGTAACCTCAGCTTGGAGATCCTCCCTCAAACCACTAAAAAAACAACTCATAAAGAACCCTTTATTCATTCCCATGGTTTTATTGGCCAATTTCTCAAATTGTATTTGATAATCTCTAGCTGTCGAAGTTTGTTTAAAATTTGTCAACTATCCAATAAAATCATCATACTCACTAGGGCCAAAGCAAGTGAGTAATTGAGACTTAAATTTTTCCCATGAAGGATTAGGGTGAGTTTTTCGCAACCATTGGTACCATTGCAAAGCTTTAGATTCCAAGTTGAAAGAAGCCATTTGAACTTTGTGCCATATGGGTACATTATGGAGGCTAAAGTATTGAGCAACACAACATAACCACCCATCCACATCCTTTGCATTGAACTTAGGAAAGTTTAATTTGGGCATATTATAGGTAGAAGCATGATTATAGGGAAAATGAGAGTCATCTGGTGTATTTCCTTTACCTATGTTATAATACGAGTGTTCAGTATGGTGCTCAAGATGATTGGGACCACCAACCAATTTGGACTCAACTTTTGCAAGTTTTTCTTCTAGGCGGTCTTTGGCATTAGCATGATCAGTTCTAAGATTTTGAAGCTCTATCATCACATCTTGATTGGATTATTTCATGTCAGCAAGGGAGATTTCAAAGTTTGTAATCAGTGAGGTGATCAAATCTACCTCTTTCTATTGTCCTCGAGTGCCACTAGCCATTTTGGATAGTCTTGAACCTCTGTAACTGAATTACTAAAAATAGAAGTATGGGTTTCAGGGGTTACTATTTTTAGTAAGGATGCCAAACAATTTCTTGGGTGTGATATATCAAAATGATCAATGTGATGAGCTGAAAAATGGGCTATGACTCAAAAATTTTATTTTCGGGATCAAATTTTGTATTTGTAGAATATTTGTCCAAAGAGGAGTCATGGAAAATGATGAATCTGAGGAATTTTGAGAAAAAAGGGACTTAAGACTCAAGAATTCTGTGAGAGGTGTAGGAGGGGCTAAATAAGATAATAAAACAAATTTAAGGATTTTTGGGGGTTTCTAGGGCTTTTTATGACTATTTTAGTGCTATTTTTTTCCCATTTTTGGTTTTAAAAACACTCAAAATAGAGTAAAAATAAAACCTCTATAACTTTTCATTATACCTCCGATTTGCACAATTTTTAATTTTTTGAGTGCAGAACAAAAAAGTAGCAAAATACACATTTTTTTTTGGGCTATAGTTTAAAGTTGGAAACTAGATCAACTATTTCTAATATGTGCGTTCTATCAACTGACCACCTTGTCACTGTCCTGTCACCTATACTACAGTTATTGACACTGACGGTTCTATTTATGACCCTAACCACCTGTATTTTCTAAATGGTATAGCTGATTGTTACTGTTATTGTTCCTGAATTGGCTATTACTATCACTAATTTGACTGGTACTAGAATATTTTAGACTACTATAGACACTTGCAGACTTTGTCCTCATTGTTGGTGCATGCAAAGTGTGTTCTTCTATGATAGGGAAGTCTTTCTCCGTATGCTCACTTTTTGGGATCGAGAAAGTAGGTTCAATAGAACAAGGATAGGTGAGTATTTTGTAGGTTGAATTTTTTAATAGAACCAGGGTATGCTAGGTAGAGGAGTATGTAACACCCATAGGCCCTCTATTATACCACAATGATGAACAATAGTGCTTGGACCAATATTTTAGGCCACTACTCAAGGAGGATTCCACACATACCCTTGAGCACACTATCTACCTCTATGATAGTACGGGAGGGTAATCATCCAAGATGTTGTGTCTCATGGACTATGGATGATAAAAGGCCAAAAAAATTCCTATTGGATAAAATTTTGCTCACCCTAGAATGGTCTCTCGATACACCTGAAGATGTGTGGGAGCTTGATTCCGTGCGTGAGTGTTGTTTGAGGCCTGGGTATTGGAGCTTGATTGCTCCTCACTTCACTAGACACTTTATGGGCTATCTAGCTTAGCCCATAATGATAGATCATTCATGATATTTTAAAACCCTCGATGCAAGGTTTCTAGCCTACTCAACTACGAAAAAAAGACTATTTTTTTGGATTTTTGTAGATTTTTTTTTGGCTTTTGAATAAAGAAAAATAAAATGAAAACACATAGGAAAATTATACCTAACAAGTGAAAATGGTTGAGCAAGAATTATCGTAGTCGTAGTAGAACTCGGCCCTAGAAAGCGTTCTGATACCACTTGTAAGGAACCTATTATTGAAATGAAGCTCACACATGCAAAATACTAAAAGATAACTGAAATACATGAAATAACATAATAACACTATGCAAAATGTAATTGCAAAATTGAAACAATCTCACAAATAACTTATAATCGCAGGCCTCTTCGAGGTGGAAACCTTCTTCAATATTTCATTATCTTGCAAAAAGATACATTCGTATATGGCTTCATGCATTTTAAAGAGAAAGCTACATGCAATCCTACCAACATGGCTTACATGTGAAATGCCACTTGGCTTACATCGGTTACAATCTTGATAATGGTTATATGCAATGACACCATCAATTACAATCTTGATAATGGTTACATGCAATGGCACCACTTGGCTAGGTGCCTTATTTGCCACATACATTATGAGGAATTACAAAATAATATTATAATAGAATCCCCCCACATTGGAAGTGGGTCATTACATAATAATGAGAATTACAAAGTAACGTTAGGATTGGATCCTAACAGTGAATCAAGTGTAAATCAATTTGGGAGTGCTCAAGATATCACACCTTCCCCCACACAAAAAAACCAAAAAAAACAAAACAAAAAGCTCCAAAGGTACCTAAGCCCTTTGGTCAACTCACAAAAAACTCCAAAGGCACCTAAGCCCTTTGGTCAACTCAAAAAAATCTCCAAAGGCACCTAAGCCCTTTGGTCAACTCATAAAAAGCTCCAAAGGCACCTAAGACCTTTGGTCAAAAATACTTGATTAGTATGCCCCAAATGCTAAAGTGTGGGCTTAAGCATGTCTACCAATGCCAGGTCCTAAAGGCTAAGTTGTAGACTTAAAGCTTGTCTTCCAATGCCCCTAAGGCTAAAGTGTAGACTTAAGCTTGTATTATTTTAATTTTTTTCCCTTGCTATTAATACATGCCTTATCTTGAAAGACTTTGCATATATTTATAATGTTCTTTAATATTTTTATGTGCATATCACATGTATCTACGATGAGGCAATAGTATAAATATTAACATATCATCATCATTTATTACAATAGTCTCTAAAACCTATCCCAAATTAGTTTGTGGATGCAAACATGTAGTACATTTGAATTGTTTCATTTGTAACTCATTGTATCAATATTGGTAGCAATCCCTCAAAGGGAATCTTATTTGTAACATTCTTCAAAAAATATTAGACATTTTTAATAGAAAGGGGTATCGTCCATCATTTTATTTTATTTCATTCTTTATATTTATGGTTGCATATTGGTTTACTACATTTTGACCTTGTAATTCATTTCATGGATGTATGATATTTTTCATTGGCTTACAAATTTAAGGGTAACTAGGAACATGATGAAGTACAAAAATATCTTATAAGTCTATAAAAACCACATACAGGGGAACATGTTATGATTAAATGTTATTCTTTATAATAGCTTGCAAGGTGTGGAGACATCAACATTGGATATTTATATTTTGATGAGCTACTTCATGTTTGCAGTGTTGGTCCTAACCTCTTTTCTATTTATCATATTACTCATATAAATAATAAGGTAGAGTTTTGTCGTAATAGATGGGTAATCGAGGATATAGACATTGGGTTTAAAACTATTACTTCTACATATTCTAATGAGATTGACCACATATAAAATTTGGAATAAAGACCTTCCTCTTTGGCTTCCTATAAGAATATAATATTTGTTTCTATGGTTGCACATGTAGATAATGGAAGTTAGAAGTGGCATCATAGTTATGGATCCTTGAAATACATTAGTCATCAACAAATGCCCTTTGGGATACCATGCATATTTCCTCTAAGTGGTGCATGTAAGGGGTTCATTCTGGGGAAGCATCATAGGAAGACCTTTCCAAAAGAAGTGGAAATATGAACATCTCTTCCTTTAAGAATCATACATAGTGATTTTTATGAACTTATGGGCATACCATATCTCCCAAGAAATATAAAATTTCTTATATTTTATTGATGATTTCTCTAGATATGTGTGGTTGTACACCATTTGCACTAAGGATGACGTTTTTGATAGTTTTAAGACCTTCAAGGACCTTGCTAAAAATCAACTAGATATGATAATCAAATGTTTGGATAAACAAGGGTGGTGAATATGTTTGCTATATTTTGCATGATTTTTTGAATTTTAATGTGATTACCTCCTTTTAATTTTTGGATGACATGTTATTTGCATGCATAAAATCATTCATACTACTTTCCTTTAGTAAATTATAGGTAACGAGTGTCTTTACATTTTTTGATGCATGGAGAAATATTTCAAAAAACAACACTCTATTGGAAGTTAACATTTATATGATCCATGTATTGATTAGATAACAACTTCATAATAGACCTTCTTGTATCTTTATATGATCTTATTGGTAGATGACCTGGTCAATGGATGAAACGGTCAAAGTTAACTTCATATGGTAATATATTATGATGATAAGTCTAGAAGGCTCTTATGGATGATAAGTCATGTGATGAAACAAATGTATTTAAATAACTTATTTTTGTATATGGTAATATCTTTAGATGATAAAATGATAATAATTTTCTAAACAACTCTAGATGACAATCATCTCCAAATTATATTTCTAGATGATAACTCTAGATGACAACTCTTTTTTAGATGGTAGATATTCTCCAGAAGACCTAATTTTATAATGGAATAATTAGATGGTGATACTATTATTAGACATCAACTTTTTCCAAATGACCTTATTTTATGATGATATGATCTTCATAAAATAATTATCTTGTAAAATTAATCTCGCTCTACTCTTGTGCATCTCCAACATAAACAATGGCAGTAAAATACAAATAGGATGATTGCTAAAAATATCTCTAGTGCAATGATCTAGATGACAACAAAAAATTAGAACTCCAATTTCTCTTGCATAACTAAAAAACATAAACATCATGAAAAAAAAGTGTGTCATCTCCTGTGTTCATATGATGATAATGATTCTCTTTAATCCTTAGCAATGCATTCTAATTAAATGTGCTCTTCTTTACAACTTCTATCAATCTCATGAGCCTCTATCTTCTCTCAACTAGAATACTTGGTAATGCTTTTCCTTTATTCAAAACCTTCATCCATAATGGACTTTCTACACCTTGATCTAATATTCCTCCAAATAACACCTTTCAAAATTTATATATTCTTTCTCATGCTCTAGGATAAATGATAGCTCTAACACCACATGTTGGACCACCATTATATTGGATAGATTTTTATTAATAAAAATTGTGAATACATACTATGAACATGAGATAGTTTGGATAACAAAATATCAACCACCTATTTGGGTGCAAATCTTGAATATCTAACCCTAACTATATTACATGATATAATAAATTTGTAAGATTGTAGAGGAACACAAAATCATATACATAACAAATATTGGCTACTTGTGAGCCATAATATTAGAGGAGGTACATTGTGCCACAAATTCTAGTCATCTTGGTATGGCTAAAATGATAGTAGACCTGTAAAGTTGTTTTTTGATCTGGGTTAAAGAAAGACACAACAATATTTGTTGCTAAATGCTTGATATGCCAATGAGTTAAAGCTGAGAGTGTGCATCCAATAAGTATGTTGTATCCACATGATATACTAGAGTGGAAATGAAATATATTTAGCATGGATTTTATTCAAGGTTGGGTAATGTTAAATTATAAGAATTAAGATCCTTGTTGAAAATTAGCTAAAAGGACATGTTACCTTGTGGTAGGCCAAAATGTAGATTTAATGAAATAGCAAAGGTAATAAAAAATACAATATGGTATATGATGCTTTCCAAATTGAAAGGAAAGTTCTTTCTTGTTGATTACTAGCTCTAACCTATTGAACACACTTTGAAATATAGAGAGAATTAAATATGAAAGACTACATGGAGGAGCTTTATAAGATTGTTGTTAAAGTTATTTATAATAAAGTTGACTTAAAATGTGGTAATATGTGTCAATGGATTAGAACTAAACATCTAAGATGATATCAACATGATAAAATTATAGATACTAGAGTAGCCTATTGATAGGATTTGAAATAAGAAGATATGTTTTCTCCAAAATATTAGAACTCCTTGTAAGGTAGAGAAATATTTAATAAAGAAAAACATCAAGGCAACAAAACAAAACAAATTTGACAAGAAGATTAATTAATTTTTTCACAAATCTAAAATTATCCATCTAATAAAGGAAAATTTAATACAGAAAGAAGACTTTCCAACCAAGGAGAAGATTTAGTGATACTTGCATTTGATGTGGTCAAGTAAGTCATGGGGCCATTGAATACCCTCAAGACATCAATATATCAATAGAAATAGGAATGAGAAAACATACATGTGCTAAAAATAGAAGACATGTCAATAACATCATTGATTCACATGGAAGAGCTTAAGCAAGAAGAGAACCCCATGCTGAGAAAGATATTATTGATGCTAGAGAAAGAGGAAAATCTAAAGCAAAAAAAAATTATTTTTTGGCCATTTACAAGTAGTGGGAGTGTTGCAAAGCAACTATATATAGTGGCAATATAAATAATTTGGTGTTAAGTGAAATGATAGAGAAACCTAGGCTGAAAATGATAGTGTATCCTAGTCCTTAGAATATTGCATGGCTTAATAATGGACATCAATTTGTCATGAATTAGTAATATCTAGTTAATTTTTAGATTAGGTATAAAATTTGGTATGATGTAGTTACCATGGATGTTTGTCATGTCTTGTTGGTAAGACCATGACAATATTATGCAAAGGTTGTTTATGATAGAATATCAAGTATTATAATGATTGAGAAGAGTGGTAGGAAATACACCTTGGTTCCTTTGAAGGAAAAATAATATAGAGTGGTCCAAAATAACAAAGTTCTTTTAGTGTAAGCAAATATTTATGAAGGATAATAAAAAAGAAAGATAATGTTATGTCATAATTTATGAATGAAGGTTAATACAATGCTTAAGGTAAGTAACAATGCCAAAGAAAGTGAGTGAGTTGCTTGAATATTATAAGGATATTATTTAAAAAATTTGCCACTAAATAGAAAGTTTAGGTTGTACACACCATTACTAGTTCCTTACACATTCTTGTAGACCTTGGGAGTCCATCATCATGGATAATATCTCAAATGTATGAAGTCTTGATCTTTGGTCTAGACTTGTGTTATATATAAAAATTAGTTGATAAAATCCTATCTCTCTAATATTGAATAATATTTTAAAGGTGATAAGAAGTAATCCATTGGTATTTTACTGTATTAGACATAGAAGAAATTTGAAAAGCATAACTCATTGGAATAGAATAATTTTACATGAAATATTTGAAATATGCAAACCCTAAGATCCTAGACCTAGATATTAAAGGCTACAAAATTTAGAGAACGAATCTAAATGAATTGGTTTTCTTGTCTCCATCACATATAAGCTCCAAGATGGACATGACCTTGTTATCCATGTGTAATTATTTAAGTTAGTTGAGGGTGTCATTCCACTTGTTCACAACTCAAGAAATGATCACAAGTGTACAAATATTTAAATATTGAAGCATATCTTTGTGTTTTATACCAAATTCTTGAGCAAGGACCAAACTTATGGATGAACTAGTGAAACAAATAGATTTATCTACAAGCAATACAAGAGGGAAAAAATAAGAAAGAACTTTATTATATGATCTCTCCAATGGCCAATTTTATCTTTCTTGTAGCCAAAGCAAAGCAATTCAAAT
Organism: Wollemia nobilis; assembly: GCA_028583015.1. Lineage (NCBI taxonomy): Eukaryota > Viridiplantae > Streptophyta > Pinopsida > Araucariales > Araucariaceae > Wollemia > Wollemia nobilis. The sequence continues at coordinate 6,842,282 of JAQPPZ010001870.1, forward strand.
GTTGTTCCCAATTTTCCTCGAATATTTTGGGAATTTTTTTTTTTATCGTTAAGTTTTACTTTTCAACATTTTTCCATCAATTTAGATGTTATTTTCACTTTTTGTCCTTCTAGAAACAATTTGAGTTTGAATTTTTTTTGCAAATAAAATTTGTATTTCTAACCATTTATAAGTAGTGGGAGCATTGCAAAGTAATTATAGATGGTGGTTTTACTAATAATTGTTGTATTTATCCTATCTAAATATCACATAACAAACACATATTGGATAGAAAAAATAGGCAATAGCCTGAATAGATAAACTCAAAACCTCAAAGAAATGTAATGGATTACAAACAATATATAGAAAAGGAGGAAGAGAAAGTTGGTGACACATGTCACCATATGAAAACCCAAATGACACATGTCATGTACACATGTCAAGGGAAAAGAAGGGGTAAAGGTACACATTATAATATTTCTAACATTCCCCCTTAATGTGTACTTTCCTAAAAAAATAAGTCAACATTAGATACATTCCCCCTTAATGTTGACTTCCATTACAACATACATAGAGCATTTTGCTAAACTTGGAGAATTTGTCAAGTCCAAGTGACTTGGTGAAGATGTCGGCCACTTGATCTTGAGTAGGTACATACTCCAACTGTATGATGTTCTCTTGGACCATTTCTCTGATGAAGTGATGATGGATCTCAATGTGCTTTGTTTGGGCATGGAAGATTGGATTCTTGGTCATCTTAATGGTACTTTGATTGTCACAATATATGTGTGTTGGACCATCTATGAGTAGCCCAATATCCTTAAGTAGCTACCTCAACCAAATTGCTTCCTTAGTTGCCTCAATTGCTACCTTATACTCTGCTTCTACTGAAGACAAGGAAATTGTATGTTGTTTCTTGGTGCTCCATGATATGGTACCCTGACCCAACTAAAATCCATAACCAGTAGTTGATCTTCTAGTTTCAGGACAACTAGCCCAATCTGAATCTGTGTACCCAATCAATGAAAAGTCATCACATGTTGTGTACATAAGACCATGATGAGGGGTCCCCTTGAGGAATCTCAAAATCCTCTTAGCTGCTATCCAATGACTCTTCTTGGGATCCTGCATGAATCTGGAAACAAGGCCCACTGAATAGGTGATATCTGGTCTAGTTGAAGTTAAGTAGATCAAACTTCCAACTAGTTTCCTGTAAAGGGTGTCATCAACCCTTTCTTCATCATCACTATTAATCAATTTCAACCATCGCGGTGTCCAGGGGGGGGGTTTACACTCCTACATGCAAAACCTCTCCAAGAGAGACTGAATATATTTAGCCTAGGAGATGAAGATCTTGCTAGGTTGTTGCCACACTTCTATGCCTAAGCAGTAGTGAAGGAGGCCCAAATTAGTCATTTCAAATTTTTTGCATAAGTCCTCTTTGAGAAACCTTATTCCATCTGTGTCATCACCTATAATGAGAAGATCATCCACATACAATATCACCAAAATGATGTGGTTCCTCCAATGTTTCACATAGAGAGTAGATTCTGTTGTAGATCTAGTGAAACCAAGGTTGATGAAATAAGAATCAATTTTGGCATACCAAGCTCTTGGTGCCTGCTTCAACCCATATAGAGCTTTCTTCAATCTAAGGACTTTGTTTTCTTGGCCTTTTACTATGTACCCTGGTGGTTGATCAACATATACTTCTTCTTTCAACGCACCATTGAGGAAGGCACTTTTTACATCCATTTGATACATAGGCCAATGTTTTTGAGCGGCTAAAGCAATAACAATGCGGATTGTAGTCATTTTTGCCATAGGAGAAAAGGTCTCCTCATAATCAATCCCTTCTTGTTGCTTATAGCCTTTAGCTACTAGGTGAGCCTTGTAGTGATCTAATGAGCCATCTGATTTGTACTTTGCCTTGTACACCCATTTTGTGCCAATGGTGGATTTGCTTGGGGGTAAATCAACTAACTCCCATGTGTGATTCCGTTCAATGGAATCCAACTCTTGTTCCATGGCAAGAGTCCATTTAGGATCACCAAGTGCTTCTTTGACATTAGAAGGTTCTGGTTGGCTGAGGACTTTGGCCATGAGAGCATAGTTCACTTGGTGTCTTAGGGCAGAAGGCATTTTACCTGTATAAGTGGGCAAGTGGCTTTGGGCTGCATCTATGGTAGATTGAACCCACTTAGGTAAAGGATTTGATGATGTGGCATTATCATTAGATGGAGGAGAAGTAGGAGGGGAAGGAGGACAAGGATCATGAGTGGGGAGGTCCTCATGTTGAGGAAGGCTTTGACTTGTGATGGAAGAGGAAGGATCAGGTGAGGGAGTGGATGCCAAGGGAGCAATTGTTTCCTTATTTGATTGAAATGAAGGGGCCATAGGAGAAGGATTTGGTGGGGAATACTCATTGAAGGTAACATCCCTAGAGAGAAAAATCCTCTTGGAAATAGGCTCATATAACTTATAGGCTTTGGCACTTTCACTATAGCCAACAAAGATGCATTTTTGGCTCTTGTCATCAAATTTATTTCTTTTTTGATAAGGTATGTGGGCATAAGCATCACATCCAAAGACTCTGAAATGGCCCACATAGGGTATATTTCCACTCCATAATTCCTCTGGTGTTATATCATGCAAAGCCTTAGTATAGGACCTATTGGTCAAGTATGCAATAGTAAGGATAACTTCTCCCCAAAATTTATTTGATAATGTAGCAACAACTAGCATAGATTTGGCCCTATTTGTGATGGTTTGATTCATCCTCTTAGCTACTCCATTTTGTTAAGGTGTATAAGGAGTTGTGAATTACCTCCTTATCCCATGATTCTTACAAATACTAAAAAATATTTGGAGATGTATTCTCCACCATTATCTATCCTCAAGGTGGAGATTTGATAGCCACTTTCTCTTTCAACAAGTGCCATAAATTCCTTGAATGTATCAAGGGCTTGCCATTTATATTGAATGAGATAGATCCAAATTCTCCTATTGTAATCATCAATGAAAGTGATGTAATATCTAGCCCTAGTATGAGAGGGAACAAACATTGGCCCATAAATGTCTGAATGCACTAGTTGTAGTGGCATGTTGGCTCTCCAAGCCTTTCCTAACTCAAAAGGTTGTCTATGGTGTTTGGAAATAGTACATGGTTCACAAAAGCATTTAGACTCCTTTAAGTGAGGAAGTCCTTTGACCAAACCCATTCTTTCCATCATTTGAAGATTATGAAAGTTTAAGTGACCCATTCTTTCATGCCACATATACTCCAAAGAGAAAGTAGTAGTTGTATGCAAATATTGTTGAGTTACAGATTGGGTAAGGAGGTAATAGACACCATTATTTTTGACTCCCATGGCTTTGACAGAGCCATCTAGTTCCTGAATGTAGCACTTGTCTTTATCAAAAAATATAGTATAACCCTTATCTATAAGTTTCCCAATAGAAAGGAGACTCCTTTTGAGGCCAAGTACATACAACACATCTTTGGTAAGGATATTTTTCCCATTGTGTAAAGCAAGTGGTGCATCTCCTACACCTTCAATGGGAAGAGCACATTCATCTCCAAAAGTAATGAACTAGTTATGGGTAGGTTGAATCTTGGTCAACCAATCATGCCTTCCTATCATGTGTTTAGCTACCCCTGAGTCTATATACCAATAATATTTATCTTCAATTACTTGTTGATCTCTTTGATTTCTATATCTAATTCTTTGATAGCAATCATTTGTAGAATGACCCCATTTTCCATAATAGTCACACCCTTGTTGGTTGTTGGGTTGATTTGTTGTTGTTGAGGCCTATAATTTTGAGGTCTTCTATTTTGATGACCCCTTGGGGAGGTCTTGATTGCCATATTGGTTGTTGATGTGGCTATTATTGTGGTTGTTGATGGTATTATTGTGGCTATTGATGTTGTTGATGTGGCTATTGATGTTGTTGATATGGTTGAGACCTTTGTCTACCTCTATGATTCTACTGATGTGGACCCTTATTGGGTCTATGCTAAAAATTTGCCTTGGTGGCAAAGGTTGTTGTTGTAGAATCAATCTCTTCATCTTTGATGAGTGCTTGCTCATGTTGCTTAAGGAGAACTTCAATCTCCTCAAATGGAGCACTCAATGTTTTACCAGTTAAATTTAACATGGTAGCATATGCATGAAATTTAGAAGGGAGGCCATGTAACATGATAGGAACCAACTCACTATCAAGAAGAGTTGAACCAACAACTAAGAAATCATTTCTAATAGACTTCACTTCCATGAGATAATTGGTAAGTGAGCCTTTCATACAAATATTATGCAACTTATGTTTTAAATACAATATTTTATCTTGACTAGGCCTATCAAATAGTCTCATAAGTGCATCCCAAGCTTCTTTTGGTGTAGTGGCAGCCCTTACTATTTCTCTACATGGAATTCTAGTAGATAGCTTGATTAAGCTTAATGCTATATTAGAGTTCTTTTCAAATAGTGCTCTAGTTGCAACATCTATAGGTGGAGTCAATGGTGGTTCACTTTGTTGTCTATCTCTCACATAATCCCACATACTATTCATCATTAATATTGATTCCATTTCAAATTTCCAATTTGCAAATGAATCAACTCCCTCAAGTTTTTGTGTGAGGCCATTAAGGAGATTTGTTGATGCCATGATTAGAAAATGGAGGGAGCTCAACCAAGGAGGTAACTAGGAACACAAGTGTCAAGAAAGAGGCCCTCAAAAGAGTCTAAGGTTCACCGCTTAAGATCCATGATGTGTGGAGGGTTCACTTAGCTCTTCCACTCTGAATCAACAAGTGTTTCCAACAGTGGGAGGTATCTTGAACACAAGTGACCTATTCCAACCAAGGAGAGTAAGAAGTGGAAATGAAGTGGGGGTTGAAATATTTGTTGTTACAAGGGTGCTTGCTTGCTTGCTTTCTTAAGAAAGAAATTTCACAATTTTATGTGCCAAATAGAAATTCAAGTGTGTATATGCAAATGGAAACTACACTTGATTACAATATGAAATAAACCCCAAAGGCAAGTGGGGGTATAGCAAGCATAGACTTAAAATGAAAGGCAAGCACAAGTGAGATGCAAGCACAATGTGGCCAAGACAATGCCACAAGAAAGAACTCCACAAGCAAGAGGCAAGGGGCCCTAAAACACCCCTTGTGATGATGATTTTATTGAGGAGATGGCTAAAAAATAGCCTCCAATAGTACCTCCAAATGTGGTACAATGTCAATGCCTTCAATGATAAAAGTACCTCCAAATTGGCCAAGTACAATGAAAAAATTGGCCTAACAATCCCCCAAGATCATAAAAATAGAGCTTCTCCAAATGTGGCACAAGTTTTTTTAAGAGTGTTGGGCACTACCGAGATTGCACTCTATTTTACAAGATCAAATCCAAGGCACAAATAAGCATATCAAATGGTCACAAAAATAAAAAATAAGCCCACCAATATGTATGGATTGGAAAAACCTTTCCAACAAGTATATATAAGGGTATACTCAGGAAACTAAAGAGCATCAAAAGTTTAAAAAATACAAAGTCTTTACAAACAGGTAAAGTTACATGAAAAGTACCTCATTTTACAAAGAGAAATGTCCCCTTAATATATTTAAATTATTTTTTCCCCATTTATGAGCACCAAAAATTCTCATTTTATTTATATTTGTGAAGGCATTACACTGGCTTACTTAATATTATAAATGCATTTTTGTATGACTATTGTGTATTATTAATGAGAAAATGTGGTACTTATACTCAATTGGTGTTTTTAGTTGTATATGTGTGTAGTTACATGTTTTGTTAATTCCTTTGCATTTTTGATTCGATGTCCCATATGGACGTAGTGTTATGCAAAAGGATTTTTTTTCAATGCTTTTACACATGTTTTTATGAGGTAATGCAAAAGGATTTTTATTTTTGGGGAATGAAGATGTTATAAAAGGTGATTTTGATGAATGTAGGAGGTGCCTACAACCTGCCCAAGGTAGGACATTTACTTCCCATAAGGAAGAGGCACATACACCTTGAGCTTAGGAAGACACCTACACCCCACTAACTATGGAAGGTGCCTACACTCCACTAAAATGTAGTGCCTACATATTGTACAATGTAGTAAATGCATGTGCCTAACCAAAAGGAATGATACCTACATCCCATCAATGTGGTGTCTACCCTTAGTAGGAATAATATCACCTACTCTCCAACGGAGGAAACCTACGTCTTGACTACCAGATGTTGATCGTTGATCATACAATTTCTAGGAAAATGATAGAAGCATTTGTAATTCCATAGGAGCATCATTCTCAACCACAAACATTCAATTTTGGATAATGACCAACCTTTCTTGGCAAAGATCATAGCTGCACTTATAGTCATTGTAATAAGACCAACAATATGTGATTTAATTTATATTTCTAGTTGCATATGGTTGTAATAGGTGTTGCTACATATTGTATAAAAATATAGGGCAACCCTAAGAAAAATATCCTTAGTCCTCGATCTAAGTTTTATTTTTGCTGGCACTCTATAATTAAATTTTTATCAATTAAGAACTCAAGAGTTTCAGTGTTTTGGGTGGATTAAGAGGTTGTCCATTAGCAACTAGTTGGGAAAATCATCTACATGAGATCGGACCCACTCCAAGCAGTAATCCTCCCCTATTTTTATTTATTCTTTTATTTCAAGTTTCGAGTGAGTGTACTTTATTTCTTTTGTGAAGTTTATTTATTTTCGTGCATAGTTTATTTATTTTTGTAATTTTATTTCAGTTATCATTTCAATTATTTTTATCTGCAAGTGTGTTAGTTAATATTTAATTTACGTACATTTATTTTCCCTGCATTTTCATCATTTATTTTGAGTGAATAATAATATTAATTAAAATTATTTCAGATAAAAAATCATTCCCCCATCTGAAAATTAGGTGGACTCATCCCCCACACTACAGAAATATACTATGAGTTGTACCTCATAAGCTTATGATCCTCAGATTGACATGAGTAGACATGACTCAACCAATTTAGAAAACACTATTTTCACCTATCATTTTGGTATCATTGTCAAAGAGTTGCCAAAAATTTAGTGTTTAGGATCCATAGAGCAAGGTAGCCTAAAAGTGCATGTTCAAACTACCTCACCCGTAGATCCACTACCTAATGCATGAGTCCACCAAGACCAAGAGGACATGATGGATAATCTATTAGAAGAATAGAAGTCACCCCAGAACCACAAGGTCAAAATACTCCAAAAATACTTTTAGAAGAGTCAAAGACATTCCTGGAAGAGGAATGATCCCCTCCACCTGAGTCACCTTAGCACGAACCATGACCATATTCATAAATTATTTACTACTCAAAGGTGGAAAGCACTTGAAGAGGGTACCATTTCAGACCTTGATATGAGACTATTGTTAGAAGATAAAAAGAATGAGTGTGATGCTCTATTAGCTGCCATAGAATCAGCTGACGTAGAACCTACACCACTTGTAAGAATAAAAATGGCTGAAAATGATGAAGCTTCCACAAGATTTGAATTTCCAATCGAAGAACCTAGGGAAGAAACTAAAATGAAAAATATTTCTCTAGCACACCTCCCTACATTTAGAGGATTACCAACAAAAGATCTCGATCTATTTCTTTTTAAATTTGATGTCCTTTGCAGATCATTTGATTACAAAATAGATGCCCAAAAATTAAAATTTTTTCCTTCCACACTAGATGATGCAACATTACACTGGTTTATTAGCTTAGGGAATAGACAAATAAGTACCTGGGAAAATATGAAAAAAATATTTCTAGAGCAATACCAAGATTTTGGAAGGGCAAGGGATGCAAGAGAAGAAGTCCTAGAAATGACACAGAGGGAGGATAAATCATTAGAGGATTATTAGGGTAGGTTTAATTTTAATCTCCAACGCTCACCCCATGCAAAATTAGGAGAAATATCATTAAAAAGTATATTCCTAAGGGGTCTTACAAATGAATCATTGGAAGCTTTAAACTTACTGGTAGGAGGTGATGTTTACCAAGCCCAAATATCAGATATCCAACAATTGTGTCAAAATTATTCTAGGAGAAAAGGTAAACCAATCACATGAGGAACAAAAACAATAGCCTCAATAACTAAAGCAGAAATAGGCACCTTGCTAGAAGATATGAAGAGTGATATTTTATCATCTCTTGCATTATAGTTAGATACATTCCAATTGCAAAAGAAAAAGCAAGAGACAAAAGAGGCATTGGTATTTTTTTTACCCAAGGTGTAGGAGGAAACACATGAAAAATGAATGTCCAAAAAATAAGGTACAAGTATGTGGGATTTGTCAAATGGACCATAAAACTAAGTTGTGTCCAAAATTAGCAACCATAAAAGAAGAACTAGAAGTAGTTGAGATATATTTCATGGGTAATAGAAGGAATTGGCAACAACCTCCTATGGGAGGCAAAATTCTAGGGGTAGCACCACCATATGGTGGGTCTAATTTCATGAACCAAGGGTAGGCCCAAACACCCAATATGGGTTGGTGGGGTCAACCACCTTGGATGAATACTACCCAAGGTCCTTCTCCCTATACACCATACCCATGGATGCCATACCAACAATCTGGAATGCAATGGAGAAATTTTAATACATGGATTCCACCTCCATAGACAACAACACAACTCCCATTACATCCCAGTTTACCAGCACCACCTACTTTTAGGCCACAATAGTTATCGACACAACCAGCTCCAAATCCTAGCAATAAAACAAACCCAACAACTTATCAGGTAGACATGGGGATGTATCCAATGTACCATATTAGTGTAGAAAATGTAGATTGTAGCCCAATTCAACTTAGATCAGGTAGAGAGGTAGGAGTAGGTCAAACACCTCCGATAATAGAGGATGTAGAGATAGGAGTAGAATAGACACCTCTAGTAGTGGAGGAAGTAGAGGAAGAACAAAATAATACTGCTGAACAATTAATCAATGAAGGGATCCCACTCTATCCTAAAAGATTGCAAGAAACTAGGAAGAGAGTGCAACCTGAATTTAATATAATGGAGGAATTAAAAAATCTCACTGTTACCATTCCCTTATATCAAGCCATTAGATATGTTCCCATTTATACAAAATCTATCAAAGAACTATGCCTTAAGATACTAGGGCATAGACAATAGCCAAAAGTAGTGTAGGTGATAGGATAATTAGCTAACTTAATGTTAGGAAACACCTACCACCCCAAATATTCTGATCTAGGAAGCTTGATTTTAACAGTAAAAATTGTAGGCTTAATGCTACCCAATACTTTGGTGGATCTAGGTGCAGCTATTAATGTCATGCCTAAGGAAACCATGCATAGGCTATAGTTAAAAAATATGAGACCAATAAAAATAATGTTACAACTGGAAGATAGGTCCATAGTGCTTCTAGAGGGAATACTAGAAGATGTGATAGTAACTGTAGACACATGGGAATACCCAGCAGAATTCCTAGTATTGAAATCAAAGTCAGGATTGGGTGGTTATCCACTCATACTAGGATATCCTTAGCTAGTAATATATAATGCCTACATTATCCACAAGACAAGAAAAATGATGATATCTAATGGTAGGAGTGTGAAAAATCTAGTCATTTACCCATCGACACAATCCACTAATGAATTGGGTGAGCCTAGTTTGGAAGCCACAGATGATGATGATACCCTTCCTATGTTACAACATGTGATGGCTCTAGATGAAGTGGGGGATGAAGTAGATGAGGATTTAGTCATAACAAATTTCCTACAAGGAGAGTCTAAACATCCACCCATGGATTCCCCACTTGTTGGTAGAAGGGAACATCATGTTAAACAAATCGAAATAGAACCTAGTAAAACACTGAATATTAATAGTGCATTGATGGTTGCTCAAGAGGAAAAATTGAGAGAATTATTAAACAAACATAAAGCCACTTTTGCATGGGATTATAGAGACATGAGGGGAATCACACCCAAGGTTTGCACCCACCAAATTTACCTAGAAAATGATGCAAGACTAGTTAGGCAACCCCAAAGGAGGATGAATCCAACCATTAAAGAAATAGTAAAAATTGAATTGCAAAAACTGTTATCTGTTGGATTTATCTATCCTATTTTAGATAGCTAGTGGGTGTCACCATTGGTAGTAGTACCCAAGAAAAATGGTAAATGGAGGATCTGTGTGGACTATAGAATGTTAAATAAGGCGACTAGGAAAGATCACTTTCCTTTACCCTTCGTAGATCAAGTCCTGGATACCTTGGCTGGACGAAAGTATTTTTTATTCCTTGATGGATATAGTGGATACAACCAAATCTAGATAGGGGAAGAAGACCAAGAGAAGACCACATTTACCTATCCTTGGGGAACCTTTGCCTACCATGTTTTACCTTTTGGGTTATGCAATGCGCCTGTAACTTTCTAGCGGGTAGTACTTAGTATTTTCTCAGACATGATAGGGGAAAATATAGAAGTATACTTGGATGATTTCACCATTTATGGTGAAATTTTTGAAAAAACTATAATAAACCTATAAAGAGTACTCAAACATTGCTAGGAGACTAACCTGTCCTTGAGTAATGAGAAGTGCTTCATGCTGATGATAGAAGGGATAGTCTTAGGAAATCACATCTCAATCGAGGGAATAAAGGTAGATGAAAGAAAGAGATCATTATAGAACTACCTACTCCCCAAAAATACAAAGATATCCAAAATTTCCTAGGCTTTGCAGGGTACTACTAGTTTTTTATTAAATATTTTAATAAAATTGCCAAACCATTGCACATGTTATTAACCAAGGAATCAAAGTTTGTAGAATGTGAACAATTATTTCAGACATTAAAATAGAAACTGACTACAACTCCAATATTGAGAGGTCCAAATTGAGACCTCTTATTCCATATCTGTGTAGATGTGTCTAAAAATTCTATAGGAGTAGCACTAGAATAGAAGGAAGGAAATGAAGCATATGCTATTTATTATGTCAGTAAAAATATCATGGGTGCTGAACTAAATTGCACCATCATAGAGAAATGATTCCTTGCAGTTGTACATGCTATTAATAAATTCTTCCACTATATTATTGACTATAAAAATTTTGTGCATAAATATCATGCAACCATCATATATTTTATGAACAAGCCAATGATAAGTGACCAAATTATTAGATGGCTTTTACTCCTATAGCAATTTGATGTCACTATCGTAGACAAAACCAGAAGGTATAACATTATTGCAAATTTATTATCAGGATTATCATCACAGTACAAAATTGAAACTAAGTACATGTTCCTAGATGAGCATCTCTTTTCCTTGGATGATTGGATTCCATTGTATATTGACATGTCCAATTACCTAGCAATAGGTAAGGTATCCCCCACACTCACTCCTCGAGAATATCATAAGCTGATCGAGAAGAATGCAACCTTCTCATGGATTGATGGTTTTTTGTTTAAAATTTATCTTGATCAAATCATGAGAAGGTGTGTGGTAGAGGAAGAAGTCCCAACCATCTTAAAATCCTATCATGATGAACCATGTGGTGGGCACTTTGCAAGAAAAAGAACTACATTCAAAATTTTACAGACAAGGTATTATTGGCCCTCACTATTCAAAGATGTAGTCAAACATGCCCACCAATATGACCAATGTTAAAGAATAGGATGACCAACAACAAGAGATGAGATGCCACTCCAACCACACTTGCATATAGAACCATTTGACAAATGGGGAATGGACTTTGTCAGACCTATCAATCCATAATCAAATGGTAAACATTATATTTTAGTATGTACTGACTATGTTACTAAGTGGGTTGAAGTGTAGATATTACAAAGTACATAAGAGGAAAATATAGCATAGTTCTTATACGAGTTCATATTCACTAGGTCTAGTGTTCCCAAGGAGATTACCACAGACCAGAGAGGTTAGTTCACCTCGAGGATGATACAAGAGCTCATGCAGTAGTACTATATCTGGTATAACAAAACCACTCCATATCATATGCAAGCCAATGGCCAAGTGGAGGTCACCAATGGTGAGTTGGAGAATATTCTGACAAAGATAGTGCAACAACACAAGATATACTAGGAGAAACATCTTTAGAAAGTAGTATAGGCATACCAAAGCACCTAGAAATCTACCATGGGATTCACACTATTTTTGTTGGTGTACAGGAAGAATGCGATGATGCCCATTGATTTTAAGGTAAAAATCCTACGAAATGCTATTGAGATGAATATAAAATTGTATGCAACATAAGAAGAGCATATCTACCAACTGAATGAGTTGGATGAATATAGACATGAAGCTTTACAATGCATATAATTAATGCAAAAGTAGAGGGTGATATGACATAGTCGCCATATTTGGACAAAGCAATTCAAAGAGGGAGAATGCACATTGTTTTATGACTCTCAATTCTAGGAAAAGAAAGGAAAGCTCACACAAAGGTGGTTAGAATCTTATGAGGTGGTTGAAATAATTAATAACAAAGTCATTTGTATTAAAACCATTAACGATAGTGAAGTAATTTTTATAGTCCACAAACAACAATTACGACCTCACCATATCCCTTAAATTCATGAAATAGTCTCAGATGTAGGCATGGGGGATATCCCATATTCAATATCATTATGAGAAGCATGATGAAATGCTAACGTGTTCACCGAATACACACACACACACATATATATATATATAATATTTTTTGTTAACACCATTGGAATAGGTTTTATTTTGTTTTCATTTTATTTTGCAAGGTGGCATGGAACCCATTGCAAATTGTAGGTGATCATGCCTATTATTCAAGAGCCACTTCAACCTATTTTTTCCTTACTTTCTAGGAGTATAGGGTAGGTGTCTACTTCTCATAAGGAGGAGTCACCTACACCCGGGTGAGATCAAAAGGAACCTACTTCCCACTAGGAGGGTGATGCTTACAACCAAGCAAGCATGAAGACATCTAATTTTTGATTATGGAGTACACCTACTCTCAAGATTTTGATGATAGAGTATGCCTATTTCCTAGTTTTCGATGATAGAGCATGCCTACTCCAAATACAAGAGTATGATTACTCCTAAGACAAGAGTATGCCTACTCCCAATATTTTAATGGTGGGGTATACCTACTTCCAAGTACATCTACTCCCATGATGAATAATAATAAACCATGCTTTTATTTTCAAAACATGAAACCTCAAGATCTGCATTGATACAATACCCAATAAAAAACCGTCAATGGGAATGCACCGCATGAAGAATATCGTAAGATTATGATTCTATGGTACACCATAATCAAGAATTTTCCAATCATTTCGTATCACCTAGCATAACACACAATAAATTTCATGGAATATACTGAGGTAAGTACCATTATTTTTTCATTTATTACATGCATAGTTATCCTAAAAGTCATTTTTGTGTTAATTTACAATATGCGCCCCCACATTATTTTACCCAATTGTGCAACCCCACATCAAAACTCAACCACATGGCACCAATTGGGCATGAGAAAATTTGTGATTAAACCTAATTACATCCCAACACATGTCTCAAAACCAAAAATATTGATTACGAGGATGTAGTAATTATGCTAAATAAAGGGGGTTAGGCACATGCTTTGACATATTACCAGCAAGGGTGTAGTCCCCAATGAACATCATAGTGAAATAGAGATACGAGCATGATAGCCATGGGAGGATCATAAAATAACCATACTTGAAGGAAGAATGAGCCCACTGACCTGGCCGCCATAGCAGGAGTAGTGTAGGAGCATTTTGAAATGATAGTATGGTTGGATTATTGTAGCATGGTTAACCAAAACCAATACCTTATTGCATCTCAAGAATTTGTAGGAAGGGGTATTGTCATATCAATAACTAAAGAATACATTGCGTCAATTAATGGTTTACCATGCACAGGAGAAGCAAACAAAGAGAAAATAAACCATCAGTGTCAACCTAGCAACTGAGGTACAGATAATAGCACTGGGTATTTCTGGTGATGGGTATCATCTTCTATTCCCAGTAGCACCACCTATAATTGAATATTTATTTCAAATAGGACTATACAAAAAAGAACCCATTTGGGTACCCATAGAAAATACAGAATGAACTTTATATATAGATCCTAAGAAGCCCGAAGAAAAGGTCAAAGAAGAGGGAGCACCTGTGGAGGATCCCCAATCACCAATTTTGTTGAAGGTATAAATTGCCAATATATCATAGATAGTGACTTAGGATACTCTAACTGTTGAAAATGTAGTTCCCCTAGACAAGAATTATTTCCTATGGCAATAGGCAGAGCCAAAGATTCAACGAGGAGTGGTCACCCTTGCTTGGCTCCCATTGCCAGAATCCTCTAGGTGATCGAACAGAGGTGAGTGACAAGTAAGAAATAGAGAAAGGAAAAATGCTCAGGAAAAAAGATAGTGCAATCAAAATAGGGTAGTACTCATAGCATATGACATGAGGACATGCCAACAATTAGGCATGGGGGTATGATGAGCACTAAAAATGCTCATTTTATTTACATTTGTGAGGGCATTGCATTGGCTTACTTAACATTAGAAATGCATTTTTGTATGACTATTACATATAATTAATGAGAAAATATGGTACTTATACTTTATTGGTGTTTTTAGTTGTATGTGTGTGTAGTTATAGGTTTTTGTTAATTCCTTTGCATTTTGAGTTAAGGTCCTATACAGATCTGACATTACGTGAAAGGATTATTATTTATGGGGAATGAATATGCTATAAATGCAATTTCAATGAGTGTAGGAGATGCCTACACCTCACCCAAGGTAGGGTGCCTACTTCCCATAACGAAGGGACACCTACACCCTGAGCTTAAGAAGGTGCCTACACCTCGTCGACTATGGAAGGAGCCTACACTCCACTAAAGCGTAGTGCCTAAATCCCATAGATTGTATAATTTGCATGCATCCAACCAAAAGGAATAACACCTACATCCCACCAATGTGGTGCCTACCCTCAGTAGGATTAACAATACCTACTCTTCGGTGGAGGACACCTACATCCTAACTACCGAACACTAATCGTTGACCATGTGATTTCCAAAAAAAATGACAAAAGCAATTGTAATATCTAGAGGAGCATTGTTATCAACCATTGATGTTCAATTTTGGAGAACGACCAACCATTATTGGTGAAGATCATAGTTGCACTCATAGTTGTTTTAACAAGACCAATAATATATGATTTAATCTAGATTTCTAGTTACAGATAGTTGTAATAGGCATTGCTTGCATATTGTATAAAAACATAGGGTAACCCTATGAAAAATATCCTTAGTCCTCAATCTAAGTTTTTATTTTTTTGGTACTCTATAATTATTTTTTTATCAACTAAGAACTTGAGAGATTCAGTGTTTCATGTGGATAAAGAGGTTTTCCATTAGCAACTAGTTGGGTGGATCATCTAGAGGATCTCAAGCCCACTCTAGGTTGTATCCTCCCCTATTTTTCTTTATTCTTTTATTTATAGTTTTGAGTGAGTGTGCTTTATTTATTTTGTGAAGTTTATTTCTTTTCATGCATTGTTTATTTATTTTTGTAATTTTAATTTAGTTGTCATTTCAATTATTTTTATTTGCAAGTGTGTTAGTTAATATTTAATTTGTGTACATTTATTTTCACTGCATTTCCATCATTTATTTTGAGTAAATAATTAGATTAATTAAAATTATTTCAAATAAACAAGCATTTTCCCATCAGAATGTTAGGTGTAGAAGGACTCATCCCCCACACTACAGGTATATACTGTGTATGATAATTCATAAGCTTACGATACTTTGATTGGCATGAGTAGACAAGACTGGACGAATTTAGAAAATATTATTTATTCCTGTCACCCATTAAACCACATGTAGTAAAATATAAAGGAGTGCTATGAGAAAATGAACTAAAATTTCCTCCAAATATCTTTATGTAAAGTGGCCCCACTAGTACCATCACTTGAAGGTAGTGCACAACTGCCATGTGTCAAACATTGAGTGGCAACTTTTGTGCCAAGTGTGCTAGGGTGTCACAACATGATAGGCCTTAGGTTCCAACTACTACAACTCAAAATAATATATTTTCCTACTAGAACTAAAAAACAAGACTTTGCTCAAAATTTTAGGCTCATTTCTTATGGGCACACATTCTATGGAGTCAACCCTCAAGAGTCAGATTTGGTAGACTGATCAAATTTACATGTCATAGATGTAGTTTATTTGTTGTGCCAAGAGGAGGTTTTAAGTAGCCATTGTGAACTACATGGATGATGTAGCTATAGCAATGCCATCAAGCACACAAGGACCATGATATATGCTTGGTGAGGCCATGATTGAGGCTTGGTGCAACCAATGCTAGCAAGTATTTATTCTCATAAGTCATTTGCATAGGATAACATGTCAAAAATATGCATTATATTCCTTTACTTCATGTTATTTTTGGACATTTTGAGCTATTCTAGTTGTCATTGATGTCAAGGTGATATATCGTCATTGTTGCCCAAGTGAACAAAGGAAGGAGTCATTAATTGCATGGAACACATCTTTGTTGGCACCAGAAACAATGCAGAAGGTTGTGAAATATGTGGGCAAAATATCATCTTATGAGGGTCAGTGGTAAACCCATCATGGAAGATCAAATCAGTTTCATTAAGTCCTCCAAGAATTTAAAGGACCCATGTTGGTAGAAAGGCATCAAATGGAATGCAAGATTAAAACCCATGGATGGCTTTAATAAGCCAAAGTTTATATTTATAAATATATTTTATAAATATAATTTATAAAGGTTAAATATTTAGATTTAACTTTATAAATAATAAATGATGGGCTGACGTCATCACATCAAAGCCCCACTCATAAAGGTTTTAATTAGTGCCGACGTCGAATAAATCGAAGCACCGACGTTCAAAGTCAAATATGACTTCGTGTATAAAAGGAGGCCACAAAGACCTTTGAAAAATATATGCCTTAATCAATTTTAATTTGCGCTCTTGAGAACATTGCAAATTTTGGAGGGTCTGCGTGGAAGAAGATGAAACACCCTTTTTCGTCTGAAGGCATAAGAAAAAAGTCGAGGGGCTTGGAGGTTCCAAGCAAGGTGGACACGGTGGTCCATTGGCAGCGCACGTGGTGTTAAGGTGCTTGTGGGGAAGAGGACTCACGTTCGAATCCCGTTGAGGCGTGCGAAGGGTGAAAAGTTTTGGTTGTTCATTTTTCGAAAGGTGCCATTCGAAGGTTGATAGGGCACGAAGCCCTTTCTTTGTTTCAAATGTGCATGGGGTGCACGTGGTCATGGAGCCCGTGGCTAGGGCATTCGCAGAGGTGTTGGTGAGGGGTTCGAAACCCACCAAGTGCAAAGGTATTTTTATTTATTTTTAATTAATTGCCTAAGGTTTGTTATTAATGCATGTTAGGAGTAATAAGGGTTTTTAAAGGTTTTAAAAGGCAATTAAATGAAATAAATGATAAGGAGGAATAAGGAGATTGTGTGGAGGCTTAATTTATATAGTGATATATTAAGCCTATTGAGCATTAATTTCTTTTAAAGGGTTTTTCTTTTAAAGAAGACTATGATGAATGTTATTTTTTGAGTTGGAGTAATAAGGTGTATTATGGATCATCATTTTGCATAGTGTTATTATTAAAGTCTTCTAACCCTTATTGAGATTGGAAAAGAAGTAATTGTGAGTGTGGCAGATTTGTGAGATCAACTACTTGTCAAGCAAAAAGGTATGGGCAAATTCTTCTTTGGTTGAGTTGATTGATTGGCTTTCTAGAAAATTAAGTTTGGAGTGAAAAGGATTTGATTAGGGTTTCCTTTTCGAAAGTGTTTGAGTTAATGCTTCAAGGTTTTCTAGAATTAAGAGTTGTGATTAAAACCTTGTTTTATTAGCATTGTTGTTGAAGCCATTGGATTGTGCAAAGAACTTGAATTAGGGTTTGAAAAGATCATGAGTATCATTGTTATGTGAAGATTGATTTATGAGCATTGTTGTTGAAGTAAGTTGTTGTGCAAAGAACTTGAACTAGGATTTGAAAAGAACATGAGTATCATTGTTATGTGAGATTTGTTGTTGAGCATTGTTGGAAATATTTTGAGTTGATGTTTACATGCTTGGACTAGGGTTTGTGAGCAAGGGTTGTTTCTTGAGTGATTGGTTGAGTAGAGTTGGTTGAGCCTAGTCAAGTGGATGTATGAAGTGATTGTTCAAGTTCCATAAAACAAACTATTCTATATTCTGATTTGAGTTGAGAAAGTGATTGAGCATTGAGTATAGAACATATTGAGTCTCTAACAATTCTCTTTATGCTTCTATGAGATTGAGAAATTGAGAAAGTAGTGAATTGAGTATAGAACATATTGAGTCTCTAACAATTCTCTTTATGCTTCTATGATATTGATAAAATTGAGAAAGTGATTGAGCATTAAGAGTAGAACATATTGAGTCTCTAACAATTCTCTTTATGCTTCTATGAGATTGGAAAAGTTCTATGTGTGGACTTGTTAAGCAGATTTGAGGAAAGTCTTTGAGAAGACTTGTAGACTGATTTTGTGTGAGCTTTTATGGAAGCTTACAATACATATTTGGATAAGTTCTAGAGAGGACTTATTGAGTAGATTTGGACAAGTTCTGTGTGAGCTTGTTGAGCAGATTTGAACAAGTTCTGAGTGAGCTTATTGAGAAGATTTGGACAAGTTCTAAGTGGACTTGTTGAGAAGATTTGAGAAAGTTCTGAGTGAGCTTGTTGAGCAGATTTGAATAAGTTATATGTGGACTTATTGAGCAGATTGGACAAGTTTTGTGTGGACTTGTTGAGCAGATTTGAGCAAGTTTTGAGTGAGCTTGTTGAGAAGATTTGAATAAGTTTGTGTGGAATTATTGAGTAGATTGGACAAGTTTTGTGTGGACTTGTTGAGCAGATTTGAGCAAGTTCTATGTGGACTTGTTGAGAAGATTTGAGGATAGGGTTGTACTAGACCTGAGATAGAGATTGAGTAGATTTATCTATGGACTATGTTTAGTACAGATTTGAGTGAGCTTAATTGAGAAGATTTGTGCTAGACCAACTATACTATGTTTAGTGTAGAGATTGAGAATAATTGTGCTAGACCGATTGTACCATGTTTAGTGCAAATATTGAGAAGAATTGTGCTAGACCGACTGTACTAAGTTTAGTGCAGTTTGAGACAGAGCTTTGGAGGTGACAGAGTAAAGAGGATAGAGTCTCTAGTGGATAGAGATCCATCAGCCAGGACATTGAGGATAGGTCTTCTGAGTGAGGACAAGAGTCTTCAAGTGGAGAGAGATCCACCAATCAGTGCAGTGGAGGCAGTGTCTTCTAGAGGATCACCATCCAAAGCAGAGGAGAAGGAGTTCTCCTATGGATAGAGATCCACAAACCAGATTTAGGGGATCAACATATCCTTTGGAAAGAGGTCCATAAACATTGTAATCGGGAAAGGATTCCCAAGAGATTAATTGAGAAAGTTTTAGTAAAATATTTTCTTTGTGGAGTAGCCCGCATTGGGTGAACCACGTAAATTATGGTGTCTCTATTATGTGTGGTGTTGTGTACATTGCTTTGATTACTACTATTGATATTGCTATCTTTACATTGCATATATTGGTTTGAGAGAAAAAGTAAAAAGTGGTCTTATATTGTTCACCCCCCTCTCAGTATAAGCTTGTGTTCTTCAATTAGTATCAGAGTGGGTTCCTTCAAAAAAGTTTGACAACTTGAAGGAAGATCTTACAAGAACACAAATGGTAAATAAAGGTAAAAGTAGAACCATGAGTCACAAGAATAATACAACACCATGGTCATGGAAATGACTTCATATTATTGTATTGGGAGGAAGAATGAGATAGATTCAAGAGATGTAAGCACTTGAGAAACAGTTGATAAAGTTTTGTACCAGATGTAGGAATACAGTCACCATGCAATCTTACTGTACATAAGGGTGAAGGTAAGTTTCTATATGTGGTCAAATAGTCATGAATGCAATTATTGAAAAGGGTTCAATAGATGAAGATGAATATGATATTTTAAAAATTGAAATAGAGGTTGATTCAAGAAAGGATAACGGGACAATCAAAACAGATATGAAGAAAAAAATTGATTAGAAGAAAATCTCTAAAAGATCAAAAAATAAAGAATGAGGAAGATTCAAAAAAATAAAATGAGGAACTACTCTTAAGGAAATTTATGAACTTGAAAAGAGAGAATTTAGAATTGAAGGTCAAATACAAGAATATGATAAATGCAAACAAAGCTTCTGACAAGATCTCTCGACTTGAGATATAAGGTTCAAAAGGCAAGAAGATTTGAAGAAGGTATGATTGAAAATTCAAAGTAAAAAGATACAATTGAAAGACTTATGGTTACTATTGAAGAATTAAAAAGTGAGAACTCATGATTAAAATTTCAACCTCAAGAAGATAAGAAAGCAAAAGCAAAGTTTCTAAAGGAACTCACCAACTTCAAAATCAAGGTTGAAGAGGTAAAAAGGGTTGAAGAAGTATGGCTAAAAAAATAAAGGTAAAAGATCTAGAGTGTGAAATATTAGAACATGAGACAGTTTCACAAAGGATGGAAGTAAAAGGTTCTAAGGACAAGCTACACAAGTTTGAGGAAAATTCAAAGACTTTAGACAGGATTATCAATGCACAAAGTCATCATACATAATAGGACTAGTTTAAAGAAGAAAAATAGGATCACAGGAATATGGAATCAGAAAGATATAGGCATCAAAAGAAAAGCAAGGATGGACAAAGCAGACAAGGAAATAAGTTCTTCCAAAGACAAAAGAGGAGCTACTATGCAGATAATGCAAGTAAGTACTCAAATGATAGTGATGCTAGTTCTTCAGATAATGATAGAGATGAAGTCCTATTTATGATTGAAGAAAAAGAACCAGTTAAGAAAAAGACTCCAGTTATTCTCAAGTGTTTTAGATGTGGTAACTTTGGACATCTTGAAGATGATTGTACAAGGGATGGTTATAGTTTCAGTGATGATGAGTATGAGGATGCACTTGAAAGATCAGATGAAAATCTTCTAATGGTATTAGAAGAAGAAGTGAGTGATCCTATAGAAGACAAGCCAAAAGAAAGTAATGATGTGGACAAAGGCAAACAAATAGAAGAATATTCAGAAGAGAATGGATATGATCTCAAGGGAGAACTTATCTATGCCCTTGACATAGTAAAGAAGGTAAGAAAATAGAACTCTAAGCTTGAGATTCAGTTACAGGAATATGATGAAGAAAGAAGACTACTCATAGAGGATTTAGAAAAATCCAAAGCTAAGGCAAACAGGTTCAAGGACAAGTTAGAAGCAAAGATCTTGGAATGTGAGAAGTTAGCACAAGAAGTGGCACTACTAAAAGAAGACTTAGAGGACTCCAAGATCAAGATGAAGGGATTTAAAAATAGCTCAAAGAACTTGGATAAGTTCATCAAGACACAAAAGCCTACATCAAGTAATACAGGTCTTGGATTTGAGAAGGCTCAAAAGAAACAGGAAGGAGAGTCAACTTCAAGTTTTGAAGAGGAAACTTTAGATGAAGATACTTCAGAAGAAGATAGTGTAAAAGAAAGTCAGACATCAGAGGAAGAGTTGAACAATAGAGAGTTCAACGGAGACAGGAACAATGCACAGAGAAGATACAGATGGAACAACAATCAGAACAGGAGACCAATGAGGTCAAGACAAGGAAGCTTCAATGGAAGATGTTTTTCATGTCACAGGTTTGGGCACATGGCTTCATAGTGCAGGACACATGAAAGACAAGAATATGGGAATAGACAACTTTTTCATGGGTATTGCTACTCATGTAATCAGTTTGGTCACAAGGCAATGAATTGTAGGGTTCATGATAGAAGAAGATATGGCTTCACTAGGAGAAATCCTAAGACATTTGCACCTCCAAGGAATAATAACATTAAGTGTTATAAGTGCAATAATGATGGTCACACAACAAAATGGTGTAGAGCAGACATTCCAGAAATAGGTATGAACAGGAACAAGAACATGAACAGGAACATGAACATGAACATGAATAGAAACATGAACAAGAACAGGAACAAGAACAACAACAAGAACAAGAATATGGATGTGAACAGGAACAAGAACAAGAATAGGAACAGGAACAAGAATGATGACAGGAATAGGAATGCATGAGAATAGGAACAGAACAAGAAAAATAAAAGAGAATAGAAAGGAATGAAATGTAAAGAATAGGAATGATGACGGGAGTAGAAATACTCACATACATAGAAATACTAACAAAATCAAAAAATTCAGAAAATAAGAGAAAAGGATAAAGGTAAATAATAGTTCTTTACCTTTAGCCTCCCCCAAAGGTGACCCTTTTCCATTGATGTCAAAGGGGGAGAGATTTGTGTAATGGGGAGAGATTTGATATTTGAGAGAGCATTGAGCCAGGGGGAGCAATGTCCCAGGGGGAGCAGAATAAAAAGAAAGGTCAAAATTTTAGTAAAAATAATATGGGTTGCCATCAATGACAAAGGGGGAGATTGTTGGACATTTTGAGCTATTCTAGTTGTCATTGATGTCAAGGTGAAATATCATCATTGTTGCCCAAGTGAACAAAGGAAGGAGTCATTAATTGCATGGAACACATCTTTGTTGGCACCAGAAACAATGCAGAAGGTTGTGAAATATGTGGGCAAAATATCATCTTATGAGGGTCAGTGGTAAACCCATCATGGAAGATCAAATCAGTTTCATTAAGTCCTCCAAGAATTTAAAGGACCCATGTTGGTAGAAAGGCATCAAATGGAATGCAAGATTAAAACCCATGGATGGCTTTAATAAGCCAAAGTTTATATTTATAAATATATTTTATAAATATAATTTATAAAGGTTAAATATTTAGATTTAACTTTATAAATAATAAATGATGGGCTGACGTCATCACATCAAAGCCCCACTCATAAAGGTTTTAATTAGTGTCGATGTCGAATAAATCGAAGCATCGACGTTCGAAGTCAAATATGACTTCGTGTATAAAAGGAGGCCACAAAGACCTTTGAAAAATATATGCCTTAATCAATTTTAATTTGTGCTCTTGAGAACATTGCGAATTTTGGAGGGTCTGCGTGGAAGAAGATGAAACACCCTTTTTCGTCTGAAGGCATAAGCAAAAAGTCGAGGGGCTTGGAGGTTCCAAGCAAGGTGGACACGGTGGTCCATTGGCAGTGCACGTGGTGTTAAGGTGCTTGTGGGGAAGAGGACTCGCGTTCGAATCCCGTTGAGGCGTGCGAAGGGTGAAAAGTTTTGGTTGTTCATTTTTTGAAAGGTGCCATTCGAAGGTTGATAGGGCACGAAGCCCTTTCTTTGTTTCAAACGTGCGTGGGGCGCATGTGGTCATGGAGCCCATGGCTAAGGCATTCGCGGAGGTGTTGGTGAGGGGTTCGAAACCCACCAAGTGCAAAGGTATTTTTTATTTATTTTTAATTAATTGCCTAAGGTTTGTTATTAATGCATGTTAGGAGTAATAAGGGTTTTTAAAGGTTTTAAAAGGCAATTAAATGAAATAAATGATAAGGAGGAATAAGGAGTGTTAGAAAATTATTATTAAAGGGGTTGGTTTTTAAGGGGGGGAATTTATGGGGGGTTATTAGGAGTAATAAGGAGATTGTGTGGAGGCTTAATTTATATAGTGATATATTAAGCCTATTGAGCATTAATTTCTTTTAAAGGGTTTTTCTTTTAAAGAAGACTATGATGAATGTTATTTTTGAGTTGGAGTAATAAGGTGTATTATGGATCATCATTTTGCATAGTGTTATTATTAAAGTCTTCTAACCCTTATTGAGATTGGCAAAGAAGTAATTGTGAGTGTGGCAGATTTGTGAGATCAACTCCTTGTCAAGCAAAAAGGTATGGGCAAATTCTTCCTTGGTTGAGTTGGTTGATTGGCTTTCTTGAAAATTAAGTGTGGAGTGAAAAGGATTTGATTAGGGTTTCCTTTTCGAAAGTGTTTGAGTTAATGCTTCAAGGTTTTCTGGAATTAAGAGTTGTGATTAAAACCTTGTTTTATTAGCATTGTTGTTGAAGCCATTGGATTGTGCAAAGAACTTGAACTTGAGTTAGAAAAGAACATGAGTATCATTGTTATGTGAAGATTGATTTATGAGCATTGTTGTTGAAGTAAGTTGTTGTGCAAAGAACTTGAACTAGGATTTGAAAAGAACATGAGTATCATTGTTATGTGAGATTTGTTGTTGAGCATTGTTGGAAACATTTTGAGTTGATGTTTACATACTTGGACTAGGGTTTGTGAGCAAGGGTTGTTTCTTGAGTGATTGGTTGAGTAGAGTTGGTTGAGCCTAGTCAAGTGGGTGTATGAAGTGATTGTTCAAGTTCCATAAAACAAACTATTCTATATTCTGATTTGAGTAGAGAAAGTGTTTGAGCATTGAGTTGAAACATATTGAGTCTCTAACAATTCTCCTTATGTTTCTAAGAGAGTGATTGAAAGTGATTGAGCATAGTGATGAGTATAGAGCATATTGAGTCTCTAACAATTCTCTTTATGCTTCTATGAGATTGAGAAATTTGAGAAAGTGATTGTGCATTAAGAGTAGAACATATTGAGTCTCTAACAATTCTCTTTATGCTTCTATGATATTGGACAAGTTCTATTGTGGACTTGTTAAGCAGATTTGAGCAAGTCTTTGAGAAGACTTGTAGACTAATTTTATGATTTTAACTTACAATAAGATTAGCAAGTTCTATGAGCTTATTGAGCAGATTTGAAAAAGTTCTATGTGAGCTTATTGAGAAGATTTGAACAAGTTTTGAGTGGACTTGTTGAGCAGATTTGAGCAAGTTCTGAGTGAGCTTGTTGAGCATATTTGAATAAGTTCTATGTGGACTTATTGAGAAGATTGGACAAGTTCTATGTGGACTTGTTGAGAAGATTTGAGCAAGTTCTAAGTGAACTTGTTGAGCAGATTTGAATAAGTTCTATGTGGACTTATTGAGCAGATTGGACAAGTTTTGTATGGACTTGTTGAGCAGATTTGAGCAAGTTCTATGTGGACTTGTTGAGGATAGGTTTGTACTAGACCTGAGATAGAGATTGATTAGATTTATGCTGGATTGTGTTTAGTGCAGATTTGAGTGAGCTTGATTGAGAAGATTTGTGCTAGATCAATTATACTATGTTTAGTATAGATATTGAAAATAATTGTGCTAGACTAACTAGATTATGTTTAGTGTAGATATTGAGAAGAATTATGCTAGACCGACTATATCGAGTTTAGTGTAGTTTGAGATAGAGCTTTGGAGGTGACAGAGTAAAGAGGACAGAGTCTCTAGTGGATAGAGATCCATCAGCCAGGACATTGAGGATAGGTCTTCTGAGTGAGGACAAGAGTCTTCAAGTGGAGAGAGATCCACCAGTCAATGCAGTGGAGGCAGTGTCTTCTAGAGGATCACCAACAGAGCAGAGGAGAAGGAGTTCTCCTATGGATAGAGATCCACAAACCATATTTAGGGGATCAACATCTCCTTTGGATAGAGGTCCATAAACATTGTAATTGGGAAAGGATTCCCAAGAGATTAACTAAGAAAGTTTTAGTAAAATATTTTCTCCGTGGAGTAGCCCGCATTGGGTGAACCACGTAAATTGTGGTGTCTCTATTGTGTGTGGTGTTGTGTACATTGCTTTGATTACTGCTGTTGATATTGCTATCTTTACATTGCATATATTGGTTTGAGAGAAAAAGTAAAAAGTGGTCTTATACTGTTCACCCCCCCTCTCAGTATAAGCTTGTGTTCTTCAATTATTTTATTGCTTGAATCTCAACTCCCTAGTTAAACAGTAATGAAAGAATCATGGATGAAGGAATTCAAGGAGGAATCAATAATTATGGACATAAATGCAAGAATAGCAGAGTGAAGTTCGTTGCTGGCATTGGGAGCGAAGATGCAACATCACATTTTAGTGATCAAGTGAAATATCACCATCCTTAGCACCAGGTTTAACAAAAAAATATTTAGCAAAATGTGGATCTAAAGAAAAATGTGGAACGTAACCTTATGGAAGCAACCAATCTAGGATTTTATTCTCAACAGGAATATTTGCAAGTAGATAAATAATTGCATGGAGACAGGATGTGCCATCTGATCTTGTATTTGGAATAGGAGAATTTTTCTCTAGTATTTTCTTTGCTACTTCCAAGTGACCTTCCTCACATGTATAAAGCATAGATTTGCTCGTGGTATTCACAATCAATGTTATTACCTCCACATCCAATAATTTTACAATGATTTTTAGGAAACTACCTTTGTAAGTGTAATGAAGGATTGTTTCACCTTCTTGTTTCACTCGGATCAATAGTAGCAACAACAAAAATAAAAATATACACCTCTTGTAGGCTCGAATGTACTCCTTGGTTGCTCAATAGCCACCATTTACCTATCTTATTTGAGAAAAAATCAGCAAAAAATGAACAATATTCTAATAATATTTTGTTTCTATGGTTGTACCATTTCGACCTATTTCAACCCATTGATGAGTCCTTTGATGTATTCATCATAGATTCATTGGGTGTAACAAACCCAAAAATACCAGCAATGGATGTCGTTTTCTACTTGGTCGAGGCCTAATTTTTTTCCTTGGCCAATAATGTCATCATTGTTCAAAGCAGAGGCCATCACTTGAAATCCTCAACACTTTGCTTTTTTTTGAAGTGAGTGCTTCGTTACTCCTATGCATTAGATGCTTAATAGCTCGACCAAACTTCTTCTTCTCTATGGTTCATTTATGTAGAAGTTGGATGCAATTGAGTGTGGTTGTGACGCATGAGGAAGCACTAGGGAGGAGTTCCTATAATAAATATAAAATGGAATATTCTTGTTTTATTTGGCCATAGAGAGGAATGTTGGGCTATGTGAGAGGAGGGGAGGGGGGCATTTACAGATCTAAAAGCATTACAACAAACTCAAAATCTATTTATTCTATTTAGGTCTTAATGACATGCACTCTCCACACTACCCAAACCCAACTTAAATTCAAGAAGGACCTACTGGTTGGAGATTTATCATTCCCATTCTAAACCAAGCTGGTCTTGGGGAAAGAGGATACTTTCTACCAAATAGTATAATTTCTCTAGTACCAAATGTTGGATTTATCATTTATCTAAATATCACATAATAGACATATACTAGAGGGAAACAATAGCCAATAGCCTGAATAGATAAATTGAAAATCTCAGTTACAAATAATATATAGCCAAAGGAGGAAGAGAAAGGTGGTGACACATGTCACCATAAGAAACCCAAATGATACATGTAAAGGGAAAAGAAGGGGGTAAAGTACACATTATAATATTTCTAACAATAATATGGTGTTAAGTGAAATCATAGAGAAATTTGGGCTGAAAATGATAGTGTATCCTAGTCCTTAGAAGATGTCATGGCTTCATAATAGTCATTATTTGGTCATTAATAAATGTCTAGCTAATTTTTAGATCAGGTAAATTTTTTTTTATAATGTAGTTACCCTGGATGTTTGATATATCTTGTTGGGAAGACCATGGAAATATTATGCAAAGGCCATTTATGATAGAAGATCAAGTATTATAATCATCAAGAAGAGTGGTAGGAAATACACCTTGGTTCCTTTGAAGGACAAATAAGATAGAGTGGTCCAAAATAGCAAAGTTATTTTAGTGACAAGCAAATATTTATGAAGGATAATAAAGAAAGAAGTATAATGTTATGTCATAATTTTCAAATCAATGAAGGTTAATGTTGGTCATCAAATCTGCCTAGGAAAGGATTTGGGTAAGTGTATGTGCCCTAGACCTGGACCAAAATTGAAAGGCCAAAGGGAAGAGATGTCCCTCGTGCCAATATCTGGAGAAAGGCCGACTCCTATGCTAAACTACTTTGGTGTTTTGAGATAAGGGATGTAGGAAAGAGATAAACAGAGTAAGGATGCAGGAAAGAGATAAAAAGATTTAGGGTTAGAGAAAGAAATAAAAAAGGGGTAAGGAAAGAGAGATCGATAATTTAAAGTGGGAGAGAATAGGAAGCATGATCACTAACTAACAACTTGAATAGCAACAAAGAACACCAAGAATAAATGAAAGAAACACCACATTAACCTTCCTATGTATCCTCTGGGTGAGCTCCAGGATTCTCCTTCTCCCTTTCATCAAAATTTAGGGTTCAGAGTAACAATGATTAGGACAAGCGAATATAACAGAAACCACAACCCACCAGGAAGCATAAAAGAAAACCATTATAGCATTTTTCCTCTCCTATGTATTCTTTGGGAAAATTTTAAGGTACAGTCCCCAATCGCACACTAAATTCAGGATTTAGAGTTACAGTATGCAAATGAAGAAAGACACAAGAAATAAAAATAGAAGGCAGCATAAAAGAGATAAATTAAGCCCAAAGCTCTTTAGTATTAATCGCAGGACATCAAGTTACATCAACTTTCTAGCAGAAAGTTCCCCCCCTCTTACATTACAATGCCTATGTTTTTATAGAGGACCCGACCCTCTGAGCCATAATTACACAAAATGGAGGAGTACATCCTCAAAAGCTGAGAAGTTGGCTCCTCATGGATCTCATGACTGAGCTCTCAAATCCATTGCCAAAACTAGGAACTATGACCAGGTCAACCATGGAAACATGCATTAATGAGCCATCTGAGCGTCCTTGGTTTGTAAGTGCAGTGCTTGAGTGGCCGCCATGCTCGTCGGGCTCTTCATCATGGATTGATACTTCATTTCCAATTGCTAAAAATGAACAACGAGCTTATCGGGCATGGAAAAATGCATTTATGAGGCACTTGATCATCTCGAGAAAATACCCGGCTTGGAATATGTGCCCTTGAAGCGCTTTGCTAGGTCTTCGTTCGCACTTTGCTTCGCAATGGATTCGAGCCGAAGCAGATCTTCCTTGATTTGCACTTCGCATGGTGAAGCTTCGCAAAACTGCTTTGGGGGTGGTGAGAGCCGAAGTAGATTTCATCTTTACTTCTTGCTGCTTCTCTGACAAAATTGCTTCATTGATGCCTTGGAGAACTACTTCGCCATGATCCTCTTTCAAAACTATGGTTCGAGGGTATTTCGATCGAAGCGCATTCCTACCTTCGAAAGATGTTGTATTCTTTATGGCTGCTACCGCTTTGGGTGAAAGTACTTTGCATGAAAGATGGCCAAAGCAGATGCTTCGCAATGACTTTCGATGAAGTAGAAATTGTTCGCTGGCGTGGGGCCCGAAGTGGGTGCTTCGGCGGCTTTTCAGCGAAGTATTTTCAATGTCTACTCCTTCAAATCCCGCTTCACAATTTCTTGCCCGAAGTAGTCTTTTGAAGTGCTTCGGGCCCGAAGTATTTTTCATTCTTCTTCTTTTGCATTTTGCTTCGGCAACACCGCTTCGCAAAACCTCCACCCGAAGTAACTGCTTGAGGGACTTCGGGTTTGAAGTAGTTTTCTTGCCTTAGTCAATTCGGACTGTGTTTTTCCTTTGGCAAAGCTATTCTTTTGAAATTGCTTGAATGTCGCTTCAAAAAAAATTTGCCCGTAGTGGTTCCTGGAAATGCTTCGGGTGTGAAGTTTTTTTCCTGAATTCTTCTTCGGCAATGTCGCTTCGCAAGGTTTTCGCCCGAAGTAGCTTCTTGAAGTGCTTTAGGCCCGAAGTAGTTTCTATCCTTAACGATATTTTTTAGTGAAGCTATCTTCCTTAGCTTGTTCAGCAGCGAAGCTCTTCCTTCTTCATTTTATGTACAAAAGGGGTGGCAGAGAAAGCCAAAATTGTTGCAACTTTGTAAATAAAAAACAACAAAGAAATACTTTACCAAAACACTGTACAGAATTTTGATTTTTTTTCTACCCCTTGTGCAATGTGACAAAATTGTCAACATTCTTGGTGGCTCGCGGGGTAACGAGCTCGTATCGGTGGGAGAACCCTTAGTTTTGATCCATTGGGCCAGAGTCACCTCCTGACCCTTCTCCTCTTTCTCTCTCCAAGAGCACTTCCATAGCTGGTTCTCCTTCTTCTTCTACTTGTTCTGCTGCTTCCTCTAGCGCGACTTACTGCTACGACGATGGGGTAAGGTGATCACGGATATTTTTCATGGTTCGACGGACATGAGCCCAAGCACCCTTTGAGAAAGGATCTTGGTATTGCAATGCCTTAACCAAAACATGGAACTGATCAATCTGCCCGATATCGACATGTTTGGCTCTGGTGAACAGATCGTTTAGGTTGGCTGCAATCTTGCAGTATCTCAGAATGAAGTCTGTGATCTGCCTTTTCGTTACCGGTTCTGCCCATTCGTCTATCTCAGAGACATCGCCTTCAAACTGAAGCCATGCAGGCTTGAGTTCTTCCTTGGTGAGAAGGTTCCCATCATCATCCGTGAAACTTGGGAAGCCTAAGGAAGAAAGGTCCTGGAAATAACCTGTTGAGTGGTATTTTCACAACTATTTTCACCCAGTTGTGAAAATACACTCTCCTTTAGGATTTGGGCTCCAAATCCCCTCTTGCAAAGAAATTAAATAAACAACTTCTCCAAGGTCTCCATTGTATTAGCATTTGCATGTGTATTATTAATCTCAAATAAAGATATTCAATTTAAATGCTTGGAACACCTTAGTGATTGCAAGTAACTGTAAACAAGGGGTAATGTTGGTTTATTTCACCATGAAACTTTAGTGATTGTTTATTGCTTTTTTTTTTTGGATTTTGAAAATTTTTAAATGTTTATTTTAATGCTTGATAATTTAAAATAAGTGAAAATTTCTGGAAAAAAAAATAAAATGTAGAAAATGAAAATGAAATGCAGAAAACTAAAAATAAAACGCATTCAGTATGATGCTATCCTATTTCGACAAAACCAAATATGTGAGGTTTTCATGCATGCAACCTAACCTATTGGACCTGTAAAACAAGCACAATATGGATAAGCTAAGTGCTGGCTCCTAGGGTTTTAAATGAGGTTTTTTAGATTTAAACATTCGCATGAATCAACCAAGAAAACTAAACTCCATTTACAAGCCTAAAATCTGAAAATGGGAAAAATAGACATTTAATCTTGCATGCAAAAAATGACTCCTCCTTTCTTGTCCATAAGATGCAACTTTCTAAAATTTTCTGTATTAAAAATTTGTCATTTTACAATAACAAAATTTTTTGGTTTTCCCAAACCAGTCCATGGAAGAAAAATGACTCAAACAGGTCCAAAATGGCCCTCTTGCCTTCAACTCTGCAACTCTGCTCGTAGCAATTTCCCCCCTCTCTGGCCTCTTTGAATGGCGTATTTAAACTTCTAAAAAAAAATTGTTTCTCCTTCCATGACTGTTCGTTTCATTTTCCAATGGCTATTCGTTTCACCTTCCCTTGTGCATGCATGTGTTTTAGTTTCCAAAAATAATTTTCGCTTCTATTTTGTGGCCCTTCGTTTCATTTTCTCCACATGGGCTTGCGTTCATTTCCTTCCGTGTGTAATGACCATCTTAAATGATTTCAAATCATTAAATATTCCTTATGTAATGTTTTGTCTTATTCATTGGATTTTGTCCTTATGTCCACGTCACTATGCAGGTCTGTTACCTTGGCAAAAATCGGACATGTCGCGAAATCGTGACACTTCTTGTTTCTCTGCTTGCCTGCCCATTTTGAATCATGAAAATGCAACATGTCGCGATATCGTGACACCTTTTCTTTCTTCTCTTTTGGCCGCGAAAATGCAACATGTCATGATATCGCGACACTTTTCTCTTTTGGCTACAAAAATGCAACATTTCGTGATATCGCGACACTTTTTTCTCCTTTGGCCGTGACAATGCAACATGTCTCGATATCGTGACACTTTTTTCCTTTTGGCCATGACGATTCAACATGTCGCGATATCGTGACACCTTTTCTCTTTTAGCTGTGACAATGCAACATGTCGTGATATCATGACACTTTTTCTCTTTTAGCCATGACGATGCAACATGTCGCGATATCGTGACACTTTTTCCTCCTTTGGCTGCGATGATGCAACATGTCGCGATATCGTGACACTTTTTCTCTTTTGTCCATGACGATGCAACATGTCACGATATCGCGACACTTTTTCTCTTTTGGCCGCGACGATGCAACATGTTGCGATATCGTGACACTTTTTCTCTTTTGGCCGTGATGATGCAACATGTCACGATATCGTGACACTTTTTCTCTTTTGGCTGCGACGATGCAACATGTCGTGATATCGTGACACTTTTTCTCTTTTGGCTGTGATGATGCAACATGTCACGATATCACGACACTTTTTCCTCCTTGCTCTCTCCCTTTGATTTGGACCACAAAAATGCAACATGTCACGATATCGTGACACTTTTTTCTCCTTGTGGTGTTTTGATTTTTCTTTGATATTTAGCATATGGGCCACTTCGGTCTTCTTGGAAAACATGCAAAAAAGGTGGGTCCCCAATTTTGGGGTACATTGTGGAGCAGCCACAACATAACCTAGTGATGTACGTTGCTCATTCATGAAAACATCCAGGAGTTTTTTTGCCTTCTGTGCTTTTCTCACCTTGGAGAAGAAGGCACAAACTATAGCTTGGGCCGTTGACCAATCCCTAGCCGTTCGACTCATTGCAATGATCTACAAGTCCTGATATTTGGTGTTTTGGACATCAAAGGCCAATTTGAGTCAGCCTCTCACTTTCTGAGTGATCTCATCTATGGTCGGCCCTCCTTCAGCAGCGACACGCTATGCTTCGATGATGTATGTCAAAATTGATAGGGCACTAGAGGCCCGAGACCTAAAATTTCTGAGCAAGTGTGAGCGAATCTCCTTGATTCTGCCTCTGTCGAACAACTCTAGGTTTGCTTTTTTGAACAACTGCTACTGAGTCTACAAGATTTTGCTTTCGATCTCCTTGGCCTTTAGCTCATTTTTGACCTGTTTCTATGCTTGGTGCTCAGTTGACCACTACAGTTGTAGCATCTGCTATTTCAAGGCATGTGTTTCCTTCTTCATTAGCTTACATTTCTCCTCTGAATCCTTCAGCTTGGAGCAGATTCTAGCTAGATATTCCTCCAACTTGATGTTGGTGCTCTTTGCTTCAAACCTGTGTTGATTAGCAATATTCACATGCGCTCGAAAAGTCTTGATTCTGACGTGCATGGATGCAGATTCATTATCTATATTCAACTGTTCCAGGTCCTTGGTATTCTCCTGGTAATCATAATCAGCCAGAGTCATTTCATCCAGAGGCTTCTAGACCTTAGGGACCTTCTTCACTTTATGTAATTTTCCGCCCTTCAAGTCGAAGACCACATTTTTCAACCTGGGCCGAAGATCGCCCTCTTTTCTTCCTTGCCTACTTCAACATTTTATCTATGTTTTGTCGAGCTAGGAGTAGCTTCTCAGATAAGGGGCATTCCTTTATTAAGGATAGATCTGATTCATAAAATGCTGGATCTCTAGCCGAAGGGGTGAACAAATATAAAGAATCAACGGGGAATGCCTCACCAGAAGGTTCGACGATGGGTGTAGCAGGAGCTTTGGCAAGTGGGACTATGCTGTGTATTATGGGAAAATGGGCTACGGGGCTCGATGTTGGAGCACTGCCTTCGCCTTGACTAAGGACTAAAGGAATAGTGGCATGGGTGGGCGAAGTAGTTTCAATAGGCTTGTCCTGGCCAGACGACTCAGGTGGAATGGGGCTAGGCAGAGTTGGAATGGCAACGGGCAATACCTGAGTGGGTGATTGACCTTGTAATGGAGGGAGAGGTTGATGGGGACCTTCAACCAGGACCACAGTGGATGTTTCAAAGACCAAGGTGAAGGGAGGAGAGTGCATACCTACGTGCCCTCCTGACAGAGCGACCGTGGTGACTTCTTACATGATAGGCTCTTGCTCCTTTTGGGCTTCAGCACCCCCGACCTCCACAACTTCTACTTTG
Organism: Wollemia nobilis; assembly: GCA_028583015.1. Classification (NCBI taxonomy): domain Eukaryota; kingdom Viridiplantae; phylum Streptophyta; class Pinopsida; order Araucariales; family Araucariaceae; genus Wollemia; species Wollemia nobilis. The sequence goes on from JAQPPZ010001870.1 coordinate 6,876,251, forward strand.
AGGTCTACCTCTTGTTGGAGGAGTTCCTCCACATCAATGACGTCTATTTTTGGGACCGTATCGGCACTTGGTGGCCCCACATCTTCAACATTTGTTTCAGTCGGGCCTGATGTAGGTTGTTCAGCAGGAGGACTTGGGATCTTTGTGCGGGATCGCTTTGGGTGCCTCGGAGGCACTTGAGTTTACTGCCTCTTTCTTTTCTTTCTCTCCAATGGTTGCTCTGACTCTTCAGCATTTGTGTCATGGATTTTTGACGGTCCCTATGGTAGTGCCTTTGGTGTAGCTTCAACTTCTTCCTCTTCTTATTGCTTCGCAGCATTGTCAGCTCCTCTTGGGCTTTTGCCCGATCTTGGGGTAGCTGGAGGAACAAAGTCAGCGAAGGATATGGACTTCCAAGTTTCAACATTGGCTTCATAAAGAATTGCGAAGTTTTTATCTACTATCAAGAGTCCGTAAGAATTCATCTTCTGGCGATGGACTCTCATTATCCACCACTCTCTTAATTTTTCCTCACTCCAATTATTTAATTCCTCCTTTAAATCATCTTTTGCCTTTCTCCAAAAAAAGGAGCTTGGAGTTGGGAGGGGGTGCTTGTCAGGGTTAAACTCGGCCTCCATGGGGTAGAACTCATGCCAGGGAGGCAATGTCCTCATACTCTCTAAATGCCATTCTAGATCCTTCCCATTGGGATTATTTCTTTGCTCCACAATCTCAGGGTGGGGGCAGATATGAAATTTTTTAAATTTTAAGTGATCTCTCATCACTCCCAAGGGATCATAGAGCCATTGTTGAGGAATCTGGAGTAGGCCAAAATTGGCAAGCTTTTCCTCCAGGAAAATGCTCTATTTCAAGGCAAAGACTTCGATTACTCCCATCCTGAAGGGGAAGTCATAGGTATGTGCCCATTTTTGACCATGGTTGTAGATGGCATTGGTTGCGTCGCTCTACCGAGCAACCTCCAAAACGAACTGGTACTCAGAGGGGTAGACTGGTAGTAGGAAGGGCCTCCCAATTAAGTTGAACATATGAATTACGAGCCCCTATGTTAGTTGAAACATGTCTCCCCTTTTATCTTGCACCACTTTGTCTCTCAAACTAAGGGGGACCCGAGGGCAAGAACCCTTCAACAAATGCATGGCAGGTCCCAAAAACTATTGATTAAAAGAATAATAGGACTCTATACTCAATAGGAGGGGAGTCCATTGGTACACTAGTAGAGGATTTCTATCCTCATCGCTTGGAAAAATGGCGATATGGCGGAATCGCTTATGAACCTGGTAGAAAAACAACCAGACAAGAAAAGAATAGGGTGCAAAGTACTGGACTGTTGCTAAATTCTTCATGCTGGTGAGCCTCGTGTGCAAGTTTCGGGCCACCCATTCTGCCCAGTCAAAGAAAACTGGGTTGGTGTTTGGTCTTGAAGCATCAAGGGCATAGAATTCCCCTCTCAAAATACATTCGGCCAAAGACACCTGTTAGGGTTGCACCAAAGCATTTGTCAATAGGCCCGCCACCCATGCAATGATGGAGAAAATATTGATGTTCTTGAAGGCCGCCAAGGGTAAGGGCATCTGGGGTAGCTTGCTTGAAGGTAGCCCACTTTTGAGGTTCTCGCGTAGGAATTTCAATATGTAGCTGTTGGAGGTGAACCTCTCCATTTGTTCGCTTAAAATGATGTTGCGAATAGAATAGCCCTTGGGCAAACCTTACTGTGGCCTGAAGGCTACTTGTACATCTTCCTTCAAAATGGAAAATAATTTATGACCCGAAGCATTCAACACTTGCTTGGATGCAGGCTGGTAATTCTATGTGATAGCATAGATTAGTTCAGGACAGTGGTGAGCAGGCGGGGTCAAATACCAGTAAATTTGAGAGTAATATGCAACAACTCTCTTATTCTTTGGGGTGAGTCTACTCATCATAAACTCTATGGTGCGTCGAAGGTTAGACATGCCCTTAGAGAGATATGTGTCTCTAATATTCTCCCACCCATCAATTGGTGGTTCTACAAGCTGCTCCTCCTCAGAGTCATCCCCTTCTATCGACTGCTTTTCAAGGTGAGGGGTGAGATTTATCTTCTTTGGAGTATGTTGTTTCTCTTCCTTGCCCTTCTTTATTTGTTTAGGGCCTGCAACTTCAGGCTCTTTCCCCTTCACTTTGGATTTTTTCTTCCCCATGTTGAAAATGATGGCGACAGAGTCCTTGATATAGAGGGCTTCAATGTGAAGGGTTTAGATGCAAAGGGCAGGAGAATTACAGAGTAACTGAAGGCTCTTAGTCTTGCATGGGCTGATGGATAAATAATCTTCTCCTTGCTAGAGGTCTGTGTTTTATAGCCTAAAAAGGTAACTACCTCAATTTATGGCACCTACCATAATTAAATTAATGCTTCAGACAGAGGAAGTTGTCGTGCCTTTTGATTGGCTCTACAGTAGCGTAGTACACGGGGCCACACGCTTTGGTGATCATGAAACACAAACTACTACCACCTCGTACCTCGGCGCGGGCTTTTCTCTTAATCGAATCACCTCGGGATGTGCTCCACCACCTTTGCCTTAAATTCATCTGCTTCAAACTCTTTTCAAGGTCGTTGCTAGTGCGTTCTTCAAGGCACATTTTAAATTCTCCCGTCTCATATGTTATTGGTTTGGCGAAGTCACAATTAGCATTGAAAATGCTTCACGATGAACCTTTGGTGCGGGCTGCTTTTTGACACTTCAAGCCCGAAGTACTTTTCCTTCACCGTGCTACCACTTTACTTTGCGAAGACCACCTATCGAAGCTTGCTTTCTTTGGAAATAGCTTCGCCAAACTTTGCTTCAGAAACTGCTTCACGAGGGCTCTTTTAAAATCTACTTCGCAAAACTTTTGCCCGAAGTAACTTCTTGAAATGCTTCGGGTGCGAAGCTCTTTTCGTGCCTTTGTTTAAATTTTGGTTCGGCCCCTTTTGAGGGTAAAGTGCTTCGCTGCGAACCTCCTTGCAACCGCTACTTCGCATTGAAAGTCCCTGAAGGAGATTTTGTACCACTTAGCTTTTGCAATCTCGAAACAAGATGTATATACACAAATGGAAAAAATATATACAAGAGTACATACACATTTTTTTTTTTTTTAGAGAGAAATTGTTTCGCCTCAGCGATGAAAAGTCTTCAAATGAAGACCATTAACAGAAATTGGTAATACCTGGCCATATGCATCTTTGAGGATGAAATAGTTGGCCGAGTTCACCTTCACAATTTTGAATGGCCCATCCCAGAAGGCGTCTAGCTTGTCGTGATTCCCAAGATTGGCCTTCTAGGAGTCCCACTTCCATACCAGATCTCCCACTTTGAATGTGCGATCGGATGATTTTTTCTTAAACCAATATTGGGTGACCTAAGCATGCTTAGTGAAGTTCTGGTAGGCTTCATTGTGATATTCCTCTCGTTGTAATAGCTGAGCTAATATATTTTCCATTGGACTAACTCTATCTTCTTCTTCTAACAACTGCAGTGCAGGGATCTCCACATGGGTGGGTAAGATGGCCTCCTTGCCATAGACTAAGGCATAAGGCAAAGTCTTGATTGACTTCTTGATAGAAATTCGATTGGCCCACAAGGCCCGATCTAGAAGGAGATGGCAAGTCATTTTGTTTTTCTCTATAAGCTTCCTTAGTGATATTCTCACAATGACACTAAGAGGGGGGGTGAATCAGTGTAGCTATTTAAATTCAGATCTACAACTCTTTAAAACTTAAGCAGGGAGAACTTAAAAATAGATAAAGCAATTAAACAAGAGAGCATTCCACAACACACGATTTAACGAGGTTCACCAGCTTTGGCTACTCCTCAAAAATTAGACTGCTTGGACTCCCATCCAAATCCAGCCTTTGCAAAGCACCAACTTTACAAACAATTTTCCAAGCACCCACAGGAAGGAGCACCAACCCCTTATTTATCTACAGCAACAGAAAGGAGCACCAACCCCCTAATGCCAAGCACCAACTTGGACTTCAGTTCTGAACTATTTCAATGACATAAAAATGCCTTCTCTTCTACAAGACCCTCACTGGTCTAATGCCCTTTAACAAGAACTGCATATACTTACAGCTCTATTATATTTTTCTCTTTTAGCTCTGCTATTCTCTCTTACAACCCTCTCTTCTTATTTTTCTTTTCTACCTCCTTTTTCCTTTTATTCGGCAATACACAACACTCATGCCACGTGTAGAGCTCAACCCTAACCCTAACTTACTGTACATGAAAACATTCTTTTAGCTCTGCTTACTACGCTTTTGATAGCCTTAAATGCTTACTTACGGCTCTGACAACCTTTTCTATGCTCTGACAGTATATCCACCGTTCTGACAGATTTATCTTCTCATTTACGGCTCTGACCATCTTATCTGCTCATTTACGGCTCTGACAACCTTTTCTATTCTCTTACAGCTCTAACAGTAGAACCACCGCTCTGACAGCCTTTTTGTCTTCTTCTCAGCCTGCATGCGTGAAAACACATGTCACGATATCGCGACACTTTTCACCTCCGTACACTCTACTTGGCTTGCACCAACGAAAACATGACATGTCACGAAATCGTGACACTTTTCGCTTCCTTGCACTCTTCTCGGCATGCACCATGAAAACATGACATGTCACAAAATCGTGACACTTTTCACTTCCTTGCACTCTTCTCGGCATGCATCCACGAAAACATGACATGTCACAAAATCGTGACACTTTTCTCCTTATCCTTTCTCTCCTTTCGCCCACGAAAATGAACATGTCCTGAAATCGTGACACTTTCTCTCCTTGTCCTTTCTCTCCTTTACCCATGAAAATGAAACATATCACGAAATCGTGACAATTTCCTCCTTTCTTTTCTTCCTTTCGTCATGAAAACCTGAAACATGTCACGAAATCGTGACACTATTTTCTCTTTGCTCTCCCTCTCTTGCAAATTGTCACAAAATCGTGACACTTTTCTTCATGAGATCCTTCTCTCAAACATGTCACGAAATCGTGACACATTTTCGTCCGTAGCTCCTCTCTTGCAAATTGTCATGAAATCATGACACTTTTCTTTGTAAGCTTCTTCTCTCAAACATGTCATGAAATCGTGACACATTTTCGTTCATACTGCCTCTCTTGCAAATTGTCACAAAATCATGACACTTTTCTTTGCAAGCTCCTTCTCCCAAACATGTCATGAAATCATGACAATTTTCTTTGCTTGTACCTTCTCTCCAAACATGTCATGAAATCGTGACACTTTTCTTTGCAAGCTCCTTCTCTCCAAACATGTCATGAAATCATGACAGTTTTCTTCACCCTTCTTCAAACATGTCATGAAATCATGACAGTTTTCTCTTGCCTTCTTCTTCCAACATGTCACGAAATCATGATAGTTTTCTCTTGCCTTCTTCTCTTCCAACATGTCGCAAAATCATGATAGTTTTCCTTACTTTCTCTCTCTTCCAACATGTCATGAAATCATGACAGTTTTCCTTGCACTTTCTCTCTCTTCCAACATGTCACGAAATCATGACATTTTTCCTTGCACTTTCTCTCTTCAACATGTCACGAAATCATGACATTTCTTAAATTTTCTTTTTCATATGTCACGAATCGCACAAAACATGTCGCGATATCGCGACACTTTTCTTACTTGTCTTTTTCTTTGATCCTTTGAATATGGGCCACTTCTGTCTTCTTGGAAATTCACTGTACATGCTCTGACTGACCTCTGAACTCCTGTCCACTGCATCATCAATTGATCTATCTGTCTGTGTTGACAACAATGACAATACTATTTTTGCACCTTGCTCAACAATCTCCCCCTTTGGAATTGTTGGCAACACATGTGCAATTTCCTATAATTCTTCTCCCCCTTTGACAATAATACCAAAGGGCTGCTGCAGACTCCCCCTGAGTCCATGCACAACATTCTCAAGCACACAATATTACAGTTAGCAAAAATTACAAACATGAGCAAACAGATAATCAAATATATAAATGCTCCCCCTAAGAATGTGTTCCCGATAGCTAGTCAGTTCTTGGGTAGTGTGACCACTCCCAACTTACTGCGAAGGTATTCAAAAACTTCCTTGGGCAACGGTTTAGTGAAGATATCCGCTACTTGCTCTGTAGTTGGAACAAAATCCAATTTAACCTCACCTTCTGCAACTTTATCCTTCAAAAAGTGATACCGGATTGCAATATGTTTGGTGCGAGAATGCATAACCGGATTCTTTGAGATGTTAATAGCACTGGTATTATCACATTTAACTAAAATTGGCTCTTTGAAGTTAATACCAAGATCTTTCAGGGTTTGTCTCATCCATAAAATCTGTGTACAACATGTTGTTGCAATGTATTCTACCTCTACTGTGGATAGAGAGACTGATTCTTGTTTCTTGCTGTGCCATGCTACCAACCTGTCTCCAAGATAGAATGCACCTCCACCGGTACTCTTTTTGTCATCTATACATTCGGCCCAATCTGCATCAGAATATGCAATAAGAGTGAAGTCCTTACCTTTTGGGTACCATAACCCATACTCCATAGTACCCTTGAGGTACCTAAAAATCCTCTTCACAGCTGTCACATGAGTCTCTTTGGGACTAGCCCGAAATATTGCCACCATGCATACCGCCTGTAAGATATCTGGTCTGGTAGCTGTCAAATACAGTAGGCTTCCAATCATAGATCTGTACATGGTTTGATCTACATCCGGAGATTTGTCATCCTTGCTCAACTTGCAACCTGTTGTCATGGGAGTGCTAACAGGTTTACAATCCTCCATTGTGAACTTTTTCAGCATTTCTTTCACATATTTAACTTGAGAAATAAAAATGCCCTTTTCATTTTGGTTAACTTGCAGTCCGAGGAAATATGAAAGTTCACCAATCATAGACATTTCAAATTCTTTCTGCATTTTATTTGCTATGTCTCTACATGACTCATCATTGCTGCTGCCAAAAATTATATCATCTACATAAACAACAAGGACAATAAGATGGCCATTGTCTATTTTGACATACAAGTTACTATCCACCATACCTTTCTTGAACCCTTGTTCAGTGAGATAGTTGTCTAGTCTTGCATACCATGCTCTGGGTGCCTGTTTCAAGCCATACAAAGCTTTCTTCAACTTGCAAACAAAGTTGGGATTATCACCGAGTTGAAAACCATCTGGCTGCTCAATATAAACTTCTTCTTCAAGATTTCCATTCAAAAATGCTGATTTCACGTCCATCTGATAAACTTTGAAATTCCTGTGGATTGCTAAAGCCAGAAACATTCTGATTGCCTCGAGTCTAGCCACTGGTGCAAAAGTTTCCTCAAAATCAATACCTTCAACTTGAGCATAGCCTTTACAGACCAATCTTGCTTTATTCCTTACAACCTGTCCGTCTTCATTCAATTTGTTTCGAAAAATCCATTTAGTACCGATTATGTTTTTATTTGCAGTGCCTTGGTACTAACTCCCGGGTTTTGTTTTTCTCAATCTGATCTAGTTCTTCGTTTATTGCCTTCATCCAACTTTCATCTCGTGCTTGCTTCAGCAATATTTTTGGGCTCAATGTTGGATAATAGGGAGTAGTTACTTACTACTCTTCTTCTTGTCTTAACACCAACTGTGGGGTCCCCAATAATTTGCTCTCTGGGATGATTTTTCTCGCTGACTTCCTGTTTTGAATTTATTGTTTTCTTCTACTTCTGAATCAATACTTAAATCATCTGGGTCAATTTTTTGATTCTCTTCTGTTTCCTTTTCTTCATCTCCTTCAATAACTTCTTCATAAATAGGGTAGTTTTCTTCACAGCTGACTGCTCGTTTCCTATCTTCATCAAATTTAACATCGACACTGTCTACAATTTTCTTTAGCCTTTTGTTGTAGCATTTGTAAGCTTTGCTTTTTGATGAATAGCCAACAAAAATACCTTCATCAGCTCTATCTTCAAACTTACCAAGATTATCTTCAGTTCTTTTGATGTAACACTTGCTGCCAAAGACTTTGAAGTATTTTGTTGTTGCCTTCTTGCCGAACCATAGCTCATAAGGGGTTTTGCTTTCATGCGTCCTCAACATGCACCTATTTTGGATATAAACTGTAGTATGGACTGCCTCTTTCCAAAATCTGTCTGCAATTTTGCTCTCAGTCAACATCGTCCATGCCATTTCCTGCATAGTTCTGTTCTTTCTTTCTACAACACCATTCTCGCTGAGGTGTCCTTGCTACTGAAAACTGTCTTCTGATCCCATATTTTTGACAGTATTCTGCAAACTCCTCTGAGATGAACTCTCCTCCTCTATCCGATCTTAAGCATTTGATCCTCTTTCCTGTTTCATTCTCAACTTGGTTTTTGAAAGTCTTGAACATTTCAAAAGCTTCAGATTTCTGCTTCAAAAAGAATATCCAGGTCATTCTGGAATAGTCATCTATGCACAACATAAAGTATTTGTCACCATTTATACTTTGTGTTCTCATGGGTCCACATAAATCAGTATGTATTAGTTCTAAAGGTTTGCTGGTAAAGTACTCCTTTGATTTAAATGTGGCTCTAGTTTGCTTCCCCTTTTGGCATGAAGCACAAATACTATTTAGTGGTTTGCCAATGGAGGGTATATCTCTTACCGCCCTTTTTGAGCTTATTTTTACCAAATTGTCAAAGCCGATATGACCGAGCCTCTTGTGCCACAACCAATTTTCATCTTCCTGTCCAATCAAGCATGCTCCTTCTGAAGTCTCCCGAGAGAGTATACAGGTTTCCATAAGTCCTTGATCCAAGTAGCAATCAACTTCCCACTGTTAGCTTTTCTCACTTCACAACCCTGCTTCTTAAAAATTACTTCATGACCTCTGTCACAGATTTGACTTACGCTGAGCAAGTTATGCTTCAGACCAATCACAAACAAGACTTCTTTTGATTTGATCTTTTCATCACTGATCTTGACTGATCCTTTGCCAACTATCTTTGCTCCATCATTATTTCCAAATTTCATAGAACCACCTTCGTAATTCTGTAACTTCTCAAATTTTTGCTTGTCACCTGTCATGTGACTGGAGCATCCACTATCAAGTATCCATGGTGCAGATTTGTTCTGTGCTTTAAAAGTAGTCTGAACAATCAAAGATTCCTTTTCTTCCTAGAGTTTCTCCTTTTCTTTCTGGAGTTTCTCCTTTTCTTTCCATTCCGGTTTGATAGCAGTTTTGGCTACTTGTTTTGCCTTTCCCCTTTCATTAGCTTGTGCCTATTTTTCAAGAAATTTTTTGTTTTGTTTCAATCCATTTGGTTGAGATTTTCTACCCTGATATTTATTTGCTGCAAAAGTGCTTCTACAGTTTCTTGCAATGTGTCCAAAATTATGACAGTTATAACATTCTACTGCATAATCCATCAATGGTGAAAAGACATTTCTACTGGTGAAATTCCTTTGTGCTACATTATAACTGCAATCTGAAATCTTATGACCATAAGCATTGCATTTAAAACAATAACCAAAAAAGGAGTGATTAAACCTGGGTGAAGGTCTTTGCCATTTTGAAGTAGGAGCCATGAATCTTCTCCTTCTTGGATGTGTGACTTTTGTGAATCCATCTTTGTCAGTACTCCTCTTGAGTCTGGCATTATTGCTTTCTTTGGCATGATTTGTTTTTTCTTGATCAACCCTGATCTTATCTTCTTTCTTTATGGGTTCTACATTTATGGCCTTTGATCCCTTTGATGATTCTCCTTCATCGAAGCCCAAACCAAATTTGATGCCCGAAGGCCTTTGGTTATTTATAATTTTATCCAAATTTACAGAACTTTCTTCAAACTTATGATAACAACTCAATTTCTGATTCATCTCCTCTAGCTGCATCCTTAACCTAACAATGTCTTCTTCTAGCTTGTTGCACTCATCTATTTTTATGGTTAATTGTACTTCGAGAACTTTAGACATTTTCTTAAATTTGTCTGTCTGTACTTTCAAGCTGTTTATTATTTCATTGGCATCCTCAAGCTTTCTTGAAACCTTTTTATTCTTTTTCCTTTCTGTGCTCAGCTCTTTAAGTGCAGCAACCAACTCACCTTCCAGATATACTTCAGCCTCATCCTCAGGTTTTTCATTACATTCCTATTTTTCCTCTGTTTTTCTTTCTTCAAATGCCATGAACAGAGCTTCACCTGCTTCTTCTTCAGAATCCTCACCGGAGCAGTCTTCAAAAGAGCTGACATTCTTGGATATGAAACTTTTCTTCTTGAAGTTGCTTTTTCTAAAATGTGGTTTCTTCTTCCAGTCACTTCTTTCTTGGTGTGACCCTTCATCATTTTTGTTTTTCTCATTCATTGGACATTTAGCCGCAAAGTGCCCGATGCCTCCACAGTTGAAGCACTTAAACGGTAACTTTCCTCTGTACTTTCCTTTTCCCTTTATTAGTTTCCTAACAAAGTTTGCTTCTGTTTCATCTGAAGACTCTTCTTCCTCAGATTCTTGTTTAGCTTTTATATTTTTGTGTGCTTTAAAAGCAGCTTCTCTGTCCGAGGGCTTAGTTTGTCCTATTCTCATTTCGTATGCAGTTAAAGAACCATGCATTTCATCCATGCTAAAAGTATTTAGATCTTTAGCTTCTTCTATAGCAGAAACTTTAGAATCAAATCTTTTGTGAAGAGTTCTTAGTACCTTTTTCACGATGACCGCATCTTCCATTTCCTCGTCGAGTCCTCTAATCGCATTAATGATTCCATTGACTCTCAAGGATATAGGCCTCTATGTTCTCATCGTCATTCATTTTTAATGCTTCGAACCAAGCTCGATGCGTTTGTAGCTTGGCTTCCTTGATCTTGTCATCTCCTTCATGAATGCTCTGTAGTTTGTCCCACATGTCTTTTGCCATTTTACAGCTCATGATCCTTATCGCTTCACTGTCTACTAACCCACACATTATAGCATTCTTTGCTTTAGAGTTATTCTCAAACTTTTTCTTCTCAGCAAGCATCTGTTGGAGGAGTAGAGGGTATTGTGTATCCACTGTCTCACCGACTCCCAAATGTCATATCCCAAAGCACACAGATATGTCTCGCATCCCGAGTCTCCAGAAAGAGTAATTAGTTCCATCGAACAAAGGAGCTTTGTTGGATGAAAATCCTTCACCACCGGCCATTGTGTTTCTTCCAAGATCACCTTAGCTGATTGAGCTTGTTCAAGAACCTTGCTCTGATACCAATTGATATTCTCACAATGACACTGAGAGGGGGGATGAATCAATGTAGCTATTTAAATTTAGATCTACAACTCTTTAAAACTTAAGCGAGGAGAACTTAAAAATAGATAAAGCAATTAAACAAGAGAGCATTCCACAACACATGATTTAACGAGGTTCACCAGCTTTGGCTACTCCTCAAAAATTAGACTGCTTGGACTCCCATCCAAATCCAGCCTTTGCAAAGCACCAACTTTACAAACAATTTTCCAGCACCCACAAGAAGGAGCACCAACCCCTTATTTATCTGCAGCAACAAAAAGGAGCACCAACCCCCTAATGCCAAGCACCAACTTGGACTTTAGTTCTGAACTGTTTCAATGACATAAAAATGCCTTCTCTTCTACAAGACCCTCACTGGTCTAATGCCCTTTAACAAGAACTGCATATACTTACAGCTCTATTATATTTTTCTCTTTTAGCTCTACTATTCTCTCTTACAACCCTCTCTTTTGTATCTTTTTTAAGCACTATACCCCTTTATTTTCACAACTCCTTTTTCCTTTTATTCAACAATACACAACACTCATGCCACGTGTAGAGCTCAACCCTAACCCTAACTTACTATACATGAAAACATTCTTTCAGCTCTACTTACTACGCTTTTGATAGCCTTAAATGCTTACTTACGGCTCGACAACCTTTTTTGTGCTCTGACAGTACATCTGCCATTCTGACAGATTTATCTTCTCATTTATGACTCTGACCATATTATCTACTCATTTATGGCTCTGACAGCCTTTTTTGTTCTCTTACAGCTCTAACAGTAGAACCGTCGCTTGACAACCTTTTTGTCTTCTTCTCGGCCTGCATGCATGAAAACAACATGTCACGATATCATGACACTTTTTGCCTCCGTACACTCTACTTGGCTTGCACCAGCGAAAACATGACATGTCACAAAATCATGACACTTTTTGCTTCCTTGCACTCTTCTCGGCATGCACCAACAAAAACATGACATGTCACAAAATCATGACACTTTTCGCTTCCTTGCACTCTTCTCGCATGCATCCACGAAAACATGACATGTCCATAAATCGTGACACTTTTCTCCTTATGCCTTTCTTCGCTTTCACTCATGAAAATGGAACATGTCACAAAATCGTGACACTTTCGCTCCTTGTCCTTTCTCTCGCTTTGCCCACGAAAATGAAACATGTCACGAAATCGTGACACCTTTTTCTCTCTTGTCTTTTCTTCTCTTTGTCGCGAAAACTGAACATGTCATGAAATCATGACACTATTTTCTCTCCTCTTCCTCTCTTGCAATATGTCATGAAATCGTGACACTTTTCCTTGCAAGCTCTTTCTCTTCAAACATGTCACGAAATCATGACACATTTTCATCCGTACTACCTCTCTTACAAATTGTCATGAAATCATGACACTTTTCTTTGCAAGCTCCTTCTCTCAAACATGTCATGAAATCGTGACACATTTTCATCCATACTGCCTCTCTTGCAAATTGTCATGAAATCGTGACACTTTTCTTTGCAAGCTCCTTCTCCCCGAACATGTCACGAAATCATGACAGTTTTCTTTTCTTGCGCCTTCTCTCCAAACATGTCACGAAATCGTGATAGTTTTCTTTGCTTGCGCCTTCTCTCCAAACATGTCATGAAATCATGATAGTTTTTCTTGCATGCGCTTCTTCAAACATGTCACGAAATCGTGACAATTTTTCTTACTTGCCTTCTTTGCTTCCAACATGTCACGAAATCGTGACAGTTTTTCTTGCGCTTTCTCTCTCTTCCAACATGTCACGAAATCATGACAGTTTTTCTTGTGCTTTCTCTCTCTTCCAACATGTCACGAAATCATGACAGTTTTCCTTGCGCTTTCTCTCTCTTCCAACATGTCACGAAATCATGACAGTTTTCCTTGCGCTTTCTCTCTCTTCCAACATGTCACGAAATCGTGACAGTTTTTCCTTCTTGCTCAACATGTCATGATATCACGATAGTTTTTCTTTCCTCCGATATGTCACGATATCGCGATAGTTTTTCCTTTCTCCTTCTTTTTCTCGATATGTCGTGATATCACGACATTTTCATCTTATAAACATGTCGCGATATCGCGACACTTTTCTTACTTGTCTTTTTCTTTGATCCTTTGAATCTGGGCCACTTCTGTCTTCTTGGAAATTAACTGTACATGCTCTGACTGACCTCTGAACTCCTGTCCACTGCATTATCAATTGATCTATCTGTTTGTGTTGACAACAATGACAATACTATTTCTGCACCTTGCTCAACACTTAGCACCCTCAAAAAGGTCTTGTTGGTGGATTCTGCCAATCCATTGCCCTGTGGATAGTAGTTGGAGGAGACTTTATGATATATCATGTGTTTGTAGAAGAAATCATTGATTTTGGCACCTGAAAAACTGGGACAATTATCCGTAATGATTGCTTTAGGAATGCTGAACCTGGTGATTAAACTCTCTAGGAAGGCGATTATAGTCTCTTGATCCACATGTTTCATAGGGATCGCTTCGGCCCACCTGGTGAAGTAGTCAGTTGCCATAAGGATGAACTTATGTCCTGTAGAGGAGTTCGGTGATATGGCCCCTATGAAATCTAGCCCCCATTGTTGAAAGGGTGTCTCTACTTGTATCAGAAAAAGGGGCATCGAAGAATTTTTGCTTTGGTCGGTGAACTTCTAACATTGCTCACATCTGTGACAAACGGTGAAGGCATCGATGAAGAGAGTGGGCCAATAATAACCCACCTTGATTATATTCAGTGCCATTGTTCTCCCTGTGAAGTGACTTCTAGATAGTCCTAAATGAAATTCTCCCAGGACTCTCCTTTTATCATCATATTTTATGCACTTAAGAAGGACACCATCAATGTTTCTGAAAAATAAGCCTTCGGGGTGCAAAGTATATTGGGTGGACCGCATCCTGAAATGCCTTCACTGTGAAGCATTTAAATGTGAAGATCATCTGCTAGTGTTGAAGTATTCGACTATTTCACTGACCCAGTCCTTCTCATCCTCTTCCTAGTTTGCAAAGCATCCTTCGGCTGGCAAGTCATCCCATTGAGATTCTGTTGCTTCGACCGCTGCGCTCTTTGCAAATTCTTGACACAATGCATGATCGTAAACCAGTTTTGTGGGCTTAATCTCAATGTCAAATTCCTATATCTTGTTCACCCAACCGGATCTCTTGCTTCCTAATTCTCCTTGGATGATGAAATTGCACACATCAGGGTGAATGACAAAGACCGTAACCCGAATTTGGGAGATGAACTGCTTGAACTTCCTGAGACACTTCATTACTGCATGCACCTAAAGTTCTATGAAATTGTATTTCTCTTCATGGGGATTGATCACCTGGCTCAGAAACATGATGGGATGCTCTTCACCATCTTCCCCCTTTTGTGTCAGGATCGTAGCATAGCTCTTGAGTTCCACTATGGCATACAGGATAAAATCTTGACTATAGTCAGGGTTGATCAGGGTTGACGCCTGAGTGATTCAGGCCTTAATCTATTCGAATGCCTCCTTTCTCTCTTTCATCCAGATGAATTCGGTGCCCTTCTTCAAAATTTTTGACATCGACTTGATGACTTGGGTGAAATCGAGGACAAACTTCCTCATGAAGTTGATCTAGCCAAAGAAATATTGAAGTCCTTTCTTGTCTGCTGGGAGTGGGAGTTTTGTTATAGCCTCGGCTCTGTCAGGATCTACAGTGAGGACCTTTTCTAATATAGCATGTCCCAACAACTTCCCTTCGCTGACTGTGAATATGGACTTCTTCAGATTGATTGAAATTCCAAACTCTCAATTTTTTTTGAAAATCTATTGCAGATGTAAGGGGTGATCCTCCCTTCTTCAGGAGAAAATGGTCATGTCATCTAGGTAGATGACGATAACCTTATTCAGAAGTTCACCAAAAGCTAGATCCATCACCCTATGGAAAGTGGCACCAGCATTCGAAAGGCCAAATGGCATTTGCTAGTAAGCAAATGTCCCCCACTTGGTGGTGAATGTTGTTTTATGCTGGTCTTCGTTCTTGACCCAGATCTGATTGTATTCGAAGAAACCATTGAGCAGGGAGAAGCATTGAGCTCCAGCCACTGAGTGCAAGATCTGATTGATTTACGTAAGAGGATAGTGGTCCTTGAGAGAATCCTGGTTCATGTTGCGAAAGTCCATGCATAATCGTATAACTCTGTTATTTTTTCTAACGGGGACTAGGTTTGCTACCCAAGAAAAATGCTTGATGGGATAGATTATCTTCACCTCGAGCATTTTCAGGAGTTCAGCCTTCATCAGGACCTCGATCTTTGGGTTAACTAGATTTTGCTTTTGTTGGAAGGGTTTGACCCCCTCCTGCAATTAAATTGTATGCTGGATTAGTTGCCAATCATATCCCCTTAGGTCTTGATAAGACCAAGCCACTATATCGGGATACCTTTTGCACAGAGATCGGATCTGCTCTAGCTCATTCGAAGTGTAATCTGTTCCAACTTTTATTGCTTTTCTAGGCTCGAGCTTCAACTCTTGATACTGCTTGGCATTAAATTTGATCCTATGCAAAACTGCTCGATCATTCTAATCAAAGAGGCTTTCTAGAGTAATCAATCCTTTGGGAAGGTGGTTATTCTTCAATTGAACTAGCCCTTCATATTCATCACTGTCAGGGCTTTTGATTTCGACTCTGGCTGCTTCTTGAATCATGAAATTCACAATCTGCTCATCATTGTCAAAGACTTGCCAATGCAGATCTCTGTATGGGATAGAGGGTCTGTAGATCATCCTCACAGCTTTGGGCTTGTGCACCATGTCTTCTGCTGGAGAGTACTTGGCTGCGATGGATGCTAGAACATCAGCATGTCGATTCTTTTCTCATGGGATAGAATGCATATTGAGAGATTCAAATTGGTCGAACAAGTCCCATACCCTATTCCGGTATGACTTGAGATAATGCTTCTTTGAAGTGCACCTATTTGTGACCTGGCTGCATACTAGTTCAGAATATCTGAAGATTTGGAGGTGCTTTATGCCTAACTTATCAGCTTTCTTGAGTCCTAGGCATAATGCTTTGTATTCTGATGCATTGTTGGTGCAGCTCCATATCAACCAGTAGCAATACTCCTTTTGCTCTCCGGATGATGAAACTAGAAGAATCCCTGCCCTAGCACCATTTTTACATTGGGTGCCATCGAAGAATAACTTCCATAGTCCTTATTGGGCACTTGTTCTATTCTCTGGTTGGGTGTGTTTCTTAGGCTTGGTGATCACATAACATCCTATCTTGGTATCTACCATGGCATTAAAGTCTACCAATGAGAACTCATCTTCATAACTTAGTTGCGCAAGAGACTCCTCGACCAAGTCCACTTGCTCTACTTCCTCCACTATTGCATTGACTGGATCGCTGCTCTCTTCTTTGAACATCTTCTGCACAAGGAAGGAAGAAGGCTTTTCATTGTAGATCTTCACCTTCTTTCCTTTGAATGGAATCTCTAAATGAGAGTAATCCATAGACAGATATACGCCCAGCTTTGCTGTGAATTCCCTTGACAAGCACATACTGAAGAATGGCTCCAAGTCGACGACCACTACCTCTTGTATGATCGTGATCTGAGGCATCTTATGTAGTCGAATAGGAATGTATTTGATCACTACTATAGTCTTCACTGGGGTACCATCCAACTGGAGTATGCCCTGGTTGCTTCATGTATATTCCATCCCTATTTCTTTGTAGACTGCTTTCGGCATGACTGTTGTCGCAGCCCCAGAGTCGATCATACAGTTATGTACAATATACCCTTCCATCTATAAAGATAGGTAGAACAAAGGTGGTCTGTTCTTCCCCATAATGGATGTGGATAGGGTCTGCACAAGAGCAAGTGGTGCTACCTTTTTTGCTTTAGTCATCTTCAATGATTCTTGCAGCAGGTCCACTTGTCCAGGTAGTTGCAGTGCATCGTACAAGCTGATATTGGATGGAATCCTCTTTAACTCCTCTACAATGTTGTACACCAAGGAATTGAGCACCTCGGGTTCCTTTCTTATCTCATATCTGGTGTGATACTACTCTATAGCTTCAAATATTTGTCGCTTAGTCAGTGAAGGAAACTTGATCTTTTCCCTAGCCTACTCTTTTGTTTCTACCTGAGGTGGTTCGGCAAAGGCCTTTTGAGCTTTTTCTTTGATCGGTGTAGGTGGAGGAGCTTTGTTCAGGGCAAAAGAAGATGATTGTCCCTTCTCAATTTGAGCATGCACTTTTAAGGGAGCCATCTGAGTAGCATCCACTTCTATCGCCTTCTTTCCTCCTTTGGTAAGCACTGCAACCGACTCTTATTTGCCAGTATCTAGGTTTTGACTCATTTTCTTGATGACGTTGACTTGACCGCCATGACTAATACTCGCCAGCATTTGTACATAGTGTTGGTGCAGCATGCAGGTATTCTCTTCATGCGGATCATTGCATGTAGAGCACCAATATACACAATCGAAAGTGCTCGGAGCTTCACCAATCGTAGCATTTCTTGCCAAAGCCTTCCCTTGCTAGACTACTTGGTCTTTGGTAAGTGCAGGCGTAGGGTAAGACCTTCTCGATATAAATTCTTGTTGCGCTTGCTTCTTTTTCACAATGGTCATGTCATTGGACAAAGTCTGAATTATGGAGTTTAGAGATTACATCTCTTGTAGAATTTTAGCTTGCATATCATCGGCCTTTGGAACGAGTGGCAATGAGGCCATCATCGGTATTGGAGGTAGGGTGGGGTGTAGAGGTGGTGCTGGCAGTACAGGGAATGCCGAAGTGACAGTGGGCTACGAAGTTGAAAATGTAAGAAAATGAATTTGTGGAGCGGTGATTTGAGACACAATAGGATTCGGGTTCCAAGATGAGATCGGGTATGTAGGGGTTACAAAGATCTATGAAGTGGCTACGCTCGCATACTGGGATTGAGGAAATTCAGGAAGTATGGGCATCGACATCCTTTGGGGAAGCTTGCCCACAACTATCAAATCCATTTCTGCCCTCTTGGCTAACTCATACAACTCGAGAAAAGTATTGATGTTAGAATATCTTACCATGATACTGATATTAGGGTTGAAATCCTGAAGGAAATAGTATGCTACAGCTTCATCGGTTGGCCAAAGTCCAACTAGTACTCTCTTCTAGGTTCGAGCGAACCTAACATTGAAGTCTGCTATCTCTTCTTGTGGATGTCTCTAAATTGAAGTGAACTAATGCAGGAGAGAGGTAGGATCAGAGGAATCATTGAAGCTTCGCATCAACTGTTTGGCTAATTCGCAAAAATGCTTCGAGGGTGGTGAGAGCCGAAGTAGATTTCATCTTTACTTCTTGTTGCTTCGCTGAAAAAATTGCTTCACTGATGCCTTGGAGAACTACTTCGTCACGATCCTCTTTCAAAATTGTGGTTCAGGGGTATTTCGGTCGAAGCACATTCCTGCCTTCGAAAGATGTTGTATTCTTTATGGCTGCTACCGCTTCAGGTGAAAGTACTTTGCATGAAAGATGGCCGAAGCAGATGCTTCGCAATGACTTTTTGTGAAGTAGAAATGGTTCGCTGGTGCGGGGCCCGAAGTGGGTGCTTCGACGGATTTTCAAGGAAGTATTTTCAATGTATACTCCTTCAAATCCCGCTTCACAATTTCTTTCCAGAAGTAGTCTTTTGAAGTGCTTCGGGCCCGAAGTATTTTTCATTCTTCTTCTTTTGCATTTTGCTTCAGCAACACCGCTTTGCAAAACCTCCGCCCAAAGTAACTTCTTGAGGGACTTCGGGTCCGAAGCAGTTTTCTTGCCTTAGTCAATTCGGACCGCGTTTTTCCTTCGATGAAGCTATTCTTTTGAAATTGCTTGAATGTCGCTTCGCAAAAAAGTTGCCCGAAGTGGTTCCTAGAAATGCTTCGGGTGCGAAGTTCTTTTCTTGAATTCTTCTTCGGCAACGCCGCTTCGTAAGGTTTTCGCCCGAAGTAGCTTCTTGAAGTGCTTCGGGCCCGAAGTAGTTTCTATCCTTAACGATTTCTTTCGGCGAAGCTATCTTCCTTAGCTTGTTCGGCAGTGAAGCTCTTCCTTCTTCATTTTATGTACAAAGGGGGTGGCAGAGAAAGCCAAAATTGCTGCAACTTTGCAAATAAAAAACAACAAAGAAATACTTTACCAAAACACTGTACAAAATTTTGATTTCTTTTTCTACCCCTTGTGCAATGTGACAAAATTTTCAACAGTTAATACAACACATAAGGCATGTGATAATTCCAAAGCAAGTGAGTGAGTTGCTTGAATATTACAAGGATAATATTTACTAGGTTTGCTAGATTATCATAGGTCCCAATATCAAGATCTTGAGTAGTCTCAAATATTAGAGCAATTTAATATAAATGGCCAATATCAATGAACATAACATTCATGTAAATAACAATAATATGAATTAAAATGACCAATATCATTCATTCAAATAACATGAAGAAAACTTATAGTATAATTGCTCAAACTATATACAAGCTTCAATATTCAGTGCTCCTTTGATAATACATTCTTGATACATTTCCTGGAGCTTTATCTCCATTATATAACCTTAGAAAGGTGACTCTTGGACTCTATGACTATTGCTCTTCTCACATATCTGAGTGATGAAACCTTTCCTATTCCATGCATAAGATAAACCTCTCATGCCTCTTGGCTTCTCATCTTACCACTTGTATACATGACTCTTGACTATCTATTTACTCTTGCACACTTTATTCTATGATACTTGCATACTCCTACTTGCACACTTGCAAACTTTACTACATGACACTTGTGCACATACTTGCACACATTATTACATGACACACATGCACTTTCTCACTCTTCACACTTACACACATAATTACATGACACTTGTGCACATCTTGCACATAGACACATACATAAGGGAAATATAAATCACACTCCTAAACTATAGACTCAAACTCTATTCTAATATTAATATTTGTACCATAGGTACCATGGGGGTACATTAGCATGTACCAAATAATGTAATATTCTCCAACATCCCCTGTATTACATTATTTGGTCATTGAAAACTTTTAGTCTTCAATCATTGTCTTCATCTCGTGCCTTCTTTTTCCACTAGTTTTGACATTTCATGTGATTCTAGTGCTAATTCAATTTTATCTCTTGTATCATTGTTGGTACTGTATTTTCTATAATTATGATGATTTCAAACTTTTGCTTTAATAATAAACTATTTGAGTACCTCATCCAATGCCATTAGTAAAATTTCCTTCATAATATTTCATTCATGGACATCATTCCCTTTATACCAACATGTTCTTTTGGTATGATTATGACTCCCACAATTTAGGCAATGAGCCTACCTCCAACAATATTTAGTCTTATGTCTAAACTTATTATTTTGTTTAAAGTTTGTTTTTGGATAAATTTTGATGGGAACATAAAACTGATTTCTTGGTTTTGTAGTTAT
The DNA here is from genome assembly GCA_028583015.1 of Wollemia nobilis. Lineage (NCBI taxonomy): Eukaryota > Viridiplantae > Streptophyta > Pinopsida > Araucariales > Araucariaceae > Wollemia > Wollemia nobilis. The sequence goes on from JAQPPZ010001870.1 coordinate 6,896,938, forward strand.
TTTTTGATATCATAGTAGATTCATAACTTGTTTTATCTCATTATGAGCATCTTCAATGCATTGCTTAAGAATCATAAAAATGATATTTTTAGCTTCATTTTTAATAAATTGAATATGCTCTATTAATTCTTGACTCTTAGAAGCTTTTCCTTTTTCTTGAGCATTCATTCTTCTTTGCCATCTATTTGTTTCTTCAAAAAAAATCCTTTGGAGTAGAAGTCCTTATTACTCCAAATTTCAAATTTTTAATTTTGTAAATCAAATTCTCCAATGTAAATTTTTTCAAAGAAATCTTCAAATTTCACAAATCAATTCCTTTGGAGTTGGAAACCTTATGGCTCCCAAATTTCAAATAAAGAATTCTAATTTACAAAATTTTAACCAATCAAAAATTTCAAATTTTCTTTTGGAGTAGACTTCCTTAGCTTTCCAAACTTTAATCAATTTTAATTTTTTCAAAAATCAAGTTTTTGAAATAAAAAAATTCTATCAAATGTAGAATTCCTTTTAACTCCCTAATTTTAACTTTTCAAAATTTTCAATTTTTCAAAAATCAAAATTTTGAAATAACTTCAATTAAAAAAATATTTTTCAAAAACTTTATAAAACCTTATTGCTCTCCCTTTATTAAAAAATTCAATGCAATTTAAATTTCACTTAAGTGCTCATTCAAAATAGAAGTATTTTAAATCATACCTTATGAAACCTTCACCAAATTCTCTAGACATCGTCAAATACTTCAAGTGGTGACTAAATTGCTAGGGTGCTCTCCAATCACCGTCACCCAATTATCTTCAACATTCTACCAACTTTGAATAAAACTTGAGATGTTTCAATTCCTCCAAAAGTATTATGAATATCTTAGGTGCTAATATCTCAATTTTTCTCAAGGTGCTCACAGGTTTTACAATGACACTCATAAATTTGGCACTTAATATTTTTTAGAGCTCAAATCTCTCTAGCACTTCAATCTATCAATTTCTTTTGCAATGCAATGGTGCTTATTGCTTAGACGATCAATCTATTCTAATGCTTAGTTTTCTCTAGCACTCCAACTTACAACCAGTTCTACTACTACTCAATGATGCTAAGGTGCTCAATTTATTCCTATGCTTAGTCTTCTTTGGTGCTTCAATCTATCAGTTGCTTCTACAACACAATGGTGCTTAGACACTCATCTATTCCAACACTCAGTCTTCTAGTGCTTCAACTTTTAGCTACTACTATAATGCAATATTACTTAGATACTCTTAGTCTTTCCAACACTTAGTCTTCTCTGATGCTTCAACCTTCAACTACTTTTGCTACTATGTAATGGTACTTATATGAATGCAATGACACTTAGTCACCCAATCATTATCTTAGGATGGATTTCAACCTCCTTTAGCTCTATGTTATTTGTAATAGATGCTTTTGGATTTGTCTCAATCATAGGGCTTTTGCCTTATTTATATATTCTTCAATAGGTAGACACAGGATGCTTTAGTGGCTCCCTTCTATGTATCCATGCTTCTCTACTAGATATCTCACAACTTGGGTAGCTCTTAATGGCTCCCTCTCAATTTTGGTTATCTCACAACTTGGGAAGCTCTTAATAAATCCCTCTCTAATTCTTCTTGACATCTTCCAATTTGATCAACTTTCTACTACTCTCTTTCAATTTTATTTTACAAAGACCTCTACTCATGGTAGTATGAGCTTGCTTTGCAAGCTTCCTTTCCTTTGGCCTTAAATACTTTCTTAAATATGACTTATACTAGAACCTTTTATTCCTTAGGTTTGTCCTCCTATAACTAGTGCAACTCAACAAGTCCACACTCTTCCAATGTCTTCAATGGGAGATTTATTTTTTCTTACACAATATCAACCTTCAAACAATTTTATTAAGTCAAGGTAATCAATAACTTGACATTATTTTGGTCTACGTTTCCTTCACGTAGCCCTTCCTGCAAATTCACACCAAAGTTTTCCTTTGATGCTAGCTCTTCAATATTCATACCAAAATCAATTTTGGTGCTAAATTTAAAAACTACTCACACTAGCTCTAAATCTTATCACTCTAGAATCAAATATTCACACCAAAAAATATTTTTGATGCTAACAATAAAGACTACTCAAAGTAGCTTTGATACAACTATTGGCTTTCTAGACAGATTATCATAGGTCCCAATATCTAGGATCTTGAGAAGTCTCAAATATTAGAGCAATTTAATATAAATGACCAATACTAATGAATATAACATTCTTGTAAATAACAATAATATGAAGTAAAATGACCAATATCATTCATGCAAATAACATGAAGAAAAATTATAATAGAATTGCTTAAACTATATACAAGCTTTAATATTCAATGATACTTTGATAATACATTCTTGATACATTTTCTCGAGCTTTTTCTCCATAATATAACCTTAGAAAGATGATTCTAGGACTTTATGACTATTGCTCTCCTCACATATCCAAGGGATGTGATATTTCCTATTCCATGCATAAGAGAAACCTCTCATGCCTCTTGGCTTCTCATATTGCCACTTGTATACATGATTCTTAACTCTCTATTTACCCTTGCACACTTTAATCTATGACACTTACTCACACTTTACTACATGACACTTATGCACACACTGGGACACATTATCACATGACACTTGTGCACTTTCTCACTCTTCACACTTGCATATATAATTACATGACACTTGTGCACATATTACACATACACACACACACATAATGGAAATATAAATCACACTCCTAAACTATAGAATTAAACCCTATTCTAATATTTACATTTGTACCATAGGGGTACATTAGCATGTAATAAATAATGTAATATTCTCTAAAAAAAATGAGAGGGTAGACTACTTGACCATCATAAAAGAAAAAATAAGAGTTTAAATTTATTTATACATACCCCTAGTTCTAGAGAAGCCATGGGAAGGATTTTTGCTTAGCAAAGACCTTCGAGCTGATTGACAAATATGTAAAAATGATATAGTAATTTTTATACTGCATATGCATGAGAAGATATCCAAATTGGTTATGTTCAAAAAAAAGGTTGTAAGGAGAAAACCTTGATAGATATAAATAAATTATTATTATTTTTGGATTCTTTATTAGATTTTAGGGCATCCTTATTTAACACTTTCACTCATTTTACCTCTAGGTACTCCAATTTTGCATCTAAAAAATAGTCATTTCGATCTAAAATTTAAAATTTGAATTTTAAAAGAGGAATATTCCCTAGAATGGTTATAAACTTGAGGCACAAAAGTGCATGCCCACATTAGCATAGGACATTAAAGGAGGGAATTTTACAAGTTTATTTTTAAAATTTTAGCTACAACTCTTTCCCTCCCAAGTGTTGTACTTAGAGGGTTGGATTGCCAAATCCCTCTAAGCCATTGGACCATGGGAGGTCTCAAGTTTGATTCCCTCCCATATCAATTTCTTTAAAATACATTGATGGTGTCAACATGCAAGATGTGGCAACTTGTGATGACATGACAACTTGCAATGATGTGGAATCTTATGATAACATGAAACCTTGTGGTGATGTTGTATTAGATGAAATCACCCTTTTGGATAGTTATAGTGTTGTGGAAGAACTATACAAATAACATATGGTAGTCTATATAATTGATATGGCAATTTATATAATTGACATGGAATTCCATACAACTAACATGGTCACTAATGCATGAATTCTAAGATGACACATGGTAGTCCATATAGATGATATGAAAAACTATATAGGTGACTTGGCAATAGGTACACAAATATTGAGGCAATATGTAGTTACTAATATGGTGGTCCATATAGCTAACTTGATGGATAATGCATGAATCTTAAGGCAAAAAATAACAATCCATAAAAAGATGTGGCATAGCACATGCTAGCTAGTGGAGGCATTCACTCAGTTGATGATGCAACATGAATCCTAATGCAACATAGGGTAGATGATGTAGGGGCTAATGCAAGTGCTAATATAGCATGCTATGATTGCTCTAACATGGTAGATCATAAAACCTATGTGGTAGGCCATAACCACTAGTCACGTATAATTATATGTTAGGCTAATCACATTTTACCAACTCATCAAATTTTACAAGTAGCTTACATAGTCAACAACAGACTTGGTAATACATAATACTTAGAGTGAATTAGAATATGACAAGTGGTACAATATGGTTTTTATATTAGCTATAAAATTAGATCATGATAAATGGCATCTTATGACTTGTTGATATGTTACATAGTCAAGGCATGCTTGGCACCCATCAACCACCCACACAACAACACATTGTATCCTCTCAAATGCTATAGGTACTAAATATTTTTAAAAATATTCAAAGGTTTTGGAGGTATTTTCTATGATTTTAGGGAAAACATTTTGGGGCCATAACATTTTTATACGAAAGGAATTCTAGTTTTTGTTCTTAAATGACATATTTTTTAGAATGCTACATTTGTGGTGTTTTTTTTGTTCATGGTTACATGTAGATTTTTGTATACTAGAAAATTGTTATGTATCACCATGTTCCCTTGTTGAGTGGTCCTAACTATGCTTCTTGGATGATCAATATTGAATATCTACTCCAAAGTAAGGTGTTAATAAAATATATGAATGAGGAGCCTTGTGATATTGATCCTATAGAAGTGGAGTAACTCTATAGGGATAAGAAGGATGAGGCTCATGGTGTCATTGCTCTTCATGTTGATAATGTATATAACACTTATGCTAGTAGCACCATAAATCCTAAAGTGTTGTTTAAGAAATTTTAGGGGCTATGAGATTGAATTGATTCCACACAAATCAATAGAATGGAGGTTGATCTAATAACCTTACCTATGGATTCAATTGATACTATTGATGAGCATATTAGTCAATTCAATAAACTATAAGAGGATTTTTAAATTGCAAGAGGACTTCCCAAGGAGAGAAGAGAAGGATATGAAGCATTGGAGATAGAAAGGAACACCAAACTACTTAAAAATATTTTTTAAAACATATGATATAGTTACAATTATATTTGAGATGTTTTGTATGTACTTTCTAGATTCTCCTACATCACCTAATGATGAGGTTCTAAGTACTTTTTTACACCATCATACTATAAGAAATGCCATAATGGAAATTCTATTATTAATCAAGCTCATCCAAAGGAAGCTATTACCAAAGTTTAGAATGGCAAGAAATCATAATAGAATCAAAAGTAGCCCAAGAAGTCTATCAAAAATTCTACTTGTGAGTTTTGCAAAATAAAAGGGCACAAGAAAAATTTTAATGTATTCAAATCAAGAAAATTGAGAAAGCAACAAGACATAAGGTGTTGATGTTTCACTCTTATGTGCACAAGGTGAGGATAACTTTGATAGAGAAACCTTATTAGATTATTTAGAAATTCATTCTACATATTGGACATCCACTTGTTCAAATGATTATCTCACAAATTTAGGGGTAACTAGGCACATGACAAAGCACAAATATCTCCTAAAGTCTATAACAAAGCACATACAGGGGAACATGTTATGATTGAAGATTATTCTTTATTATAGCTTGCAAGGTGTGTAGACATCAACATTGTATCTTTATCTTTTGATGAGCTACTTCAAGTTTGTTGTGTTGGTCCTAACATTTTTCTATTTATCACATTACTCATATAAATAAGAAGGTAGAGTTTTATCTTGATAGATGGGTAATCAAGGATATAGATATTAGGTTGAAAACTATTACTTCTACATATTCTGATCAGACTAACCACATAAAATTTGAGATAAATACCTTCATGTTTGGTTTCCTATAGGAAGAAAATATTTGTTGTTATGGTTGCACATGTAAATAATGAAAATTAGGAGTGACATCATAGGGTTGAGCATCTTAGTTATGGATCCTTGAAATACATGAGTCAACACCAATTGCCCATTGGGATACCATGCATATTCCCTCCAAGTGGTGCATGTGAGGGGTTCATTATGGGGAAGCATCATAGGAAGACCTTTCCAAAAGGAGTGACAAGATAACCGTATCATCCCTTAGAGATCATACATAGTTATTTTTATGGACCTATGGGCACAACATCTCTCCCAAGAAATAGACACTTTTATTTATTTATTGATGATTTCTCTAGATATGTATGGTTGTACACCATTTGCACTAAGGATGATGTTTTTGATAGGTTTAAGACCTTCAAGGCCCTTTTTGAATATCAACTAGATATGAGAATCAAATGTTTGGATAAATAAGGGTGGTGAATATGTTTTCTATACTTTTTATGGTATTTCCTCCTTTTAATTTTTAGATGACATGTTCTTTGCATGCAAAAAATCATGCATAGTACTTTCCTTTAGTAAATTATGGGTGAAAAGTGTATTTACATTTTTTTATGCATGAAGTAAGCCTTCAGCCAACAACACTCCATTGGAAGGTAACATTTAGATGGCCCATGTATTGATTGGATGCCAACTTCATAATAGATGACCTTCTTGTATCTTCAAGTGATATTATTGATAGATGACCTTGTCAATGGATGAAAGGGTCAAAGTTAGCTTCATATGGTAATATATTATGATAACAACTCTAGAAGGCTCTTATAGATGACAAGTCACATGATGATACAAACGTATTTAGATGACTCATTTCTTTAGATGATAAATTTTCTCTAAATGATAGCTCTTCTCCAAATGATAATAATTTTCTAAACAACTTTGGATGACAACTCATATCCAAATGATATCTCTAGATGATAACTCTAGATGACAACTCTCTTTTAGATGGTAGCTCTTTTCCAAAAGACCCAATTTTATAATGGAATAATTAGATGGTGATAATATCATTAGACATCAACTTTTTTCAAATATTCCTATTTCATGATGGTATGATCTTCATACAATAATTATCTTGTACAATTAATCTTGCTCCACTCTTATGCATCTCCAACATAAATAATGGTAGGAAAATACAAATTGTCAAATAGGATGATTTCTACAATTATCTCTAGTGCAATGATCTAGATGAAAACAATAAATTAGAAATCCAAGTTCTCTTGTAGAACTAAAAACATAAACATAAAAAATATGTGTCTTCTCCTGTGTTCATATGATGATAATGATTCTCTTTACTCCTTAGCAATGCATTCCAATTAAATGTACTCTTCTTTACAACTTCTATCAATCTTGTGAGCCTCTAGCTCCTCTCAACTAGAATGCTTGGTAATGCTTTTCCTTTATTCAAAACCTTCATCCATGATGGAATTTCAACACCTCAATCTGATCTTCCTTTAAATATCACCTTGTAAAATTGATCTATTCTTTCTCATGCTCCAAGATAAATGATAGCTCTGATACCATATGTTGGACTAATAAGGTGTTGGATAGAGTTATATTAATAAAAAATATGAATTTATACAATGAAGGTGAGATAGTTAGTTTGGATAACAAGTTATCAACCACCTATTTGGGTGCAAATATTTAATATCTAACCCTAACTATATTACACGCTATAATAAAATCCTAAGATTTTTGAGGAACAAAAATTCATATGTATACCAAATATTGGCTACTTGTGAGCCACAATATTAGAGAAGGTACATTGTACCCCAAATTCTAGCCATCTTGGTATGAGTAAAATGATAGAAAACCTAAAAAAGTTGTTTTTTGGTCTAGGTTAAAGAAAGACAACAATATTTGTTGCTAATTTCTTGATATGACAATGAGTTAAAAACTTAAAGGTGAGTGTGTGCATCCAATAAGAACATTTTATCCACACAATATACTAGAGTGGAAATAAAATATATTTAGCATGGATTTTATTCAAGGTTTATCAATGTTAAATTATAAGCATGATGTTATCTTAGTAGTGGTAGATCAATTGACTAAAATAGCTTACTTTGTACTTGATAATATTAAATACAATACCCCTATTATAGCAAAAAGGATTGTTTAACAACTATCCAGGTTGCTTAGGTACCACAACTGATAATATATTCAATGGGATACAAAGATAACCTTATAATTTTTGTAAACCTTAACTACTACTTTAGGAACTAAACTAAAAATCAATTCCTCATATCATCCTAAAGTGAATGGATAAACAAAGAGGGTAAATCAAAATTTAGAAGATTTACTTAGAATATACTACATGGATTAACAATACTAGTGGGAGGAATACATACACTTAGTAGTGTTTATATACAATAACTATTTTTAGGCTAGTTTGAATATGGTTCCCTTTGAAGCCTACTATGACAAAATATATTGTACACTCTTTAGATGGGATAAGATTGAAGATAGAATAGTAGTTGGACCAAATATGATGAAAGAGATGGAAGAGTGAGTAAATAAATAAGACATCAACTCAAAGAGGCTACAAATTATCAAAAGTGTCATGCTATAAAAATCTTTTTCCCATTTTCCCCCCCCCCCCCCCCCCCCTCTCTTTTTTTTTCCCTTCCTAAAAAAAATGAACACTTAAGTAGTTTACTATAGGAGATAAATTATTTCTTAAAGACAAACCATGGAAAAGCTTAATAAAGAATACTACTAAATTTTCTCCCAAGTATGTGGGAACATTTAAGGTGCTTGAAGTGGTAAATCTAGTTGTATATAAACTTGCCCTACCTCCTTGTCTCTCCTAGGTTCATAATGCATTTTATTTTTCCTTGTTAAAAATGTTAGCTTTTGAGGATGTATATTAATGGAAATGCAACCACAAGATGTGAAATAAGCAATCTATGATAAGTATATGATAATGGCACTATAATATGTAAAACAATAATGAGATAAAATTTTGTAATAACTCAGTATTATGCCATATATAAAAGATCATGAAAATAGTACAATGTAATATAATGGAGGACTTGAACACTCCAAATTTTTTAATAAAGAACTACATTGTACCTACTCACTACTATAATCTAACTCTCTATAGTAACATTGTCTCACTCTCACACTCTATACCTTAAAGGTCTATATATAGGAAGATATGTGCCTTGGCCTTTAATCTACCTATGACTCTTAATCTACCTATCATATGACTCATGTACATGTGGACTTCATGTACATTTACATCATTGCACATTCTAACACTTGTGATATACTCCTACTCTAATATGTACCCAAGGTGGTACATTGGCATGTACAAAATAATGTAATATACTCTAACAAAAAACTTATAATGTAGATGCTTCATAAAATTGAGATTGGCATTCCTTATAGGTCCAAGACCTAGGTATGATTCTAGTTGAACCCATCAAGATTTTATAAATATACAAGTTACAATTGAGAAATAGGAAAGTATCATAGTGTAAAATTCAATGGAACTAGTACTCTAAGGATAGTGCAACTTCAAAAAATACTAAAAAATTTCAAAGAAAAATCTCATTTGTTGAAAAAATACTTACGGGTGAATGTAAAATTATGAGTCCTATTTTTGGGGGCCTTTATGCTAGTGAAACTTGTTTATATCAATTTAAACATTTTTTTACCATGACATGCACTTAAATTTGACAAAGACAATAACAAATTAATTGAAATATTATTAGTTTAGATTGCTTTTATAATTTTAAATGGACTAGAACATTAAAATACATTTTAAAATAGTGAGTGGAAATACCATAAGGGATACTATAGTGGCATGCATTTGAATTTTAATTCAAGAGACCCACGTTCAAAACTCAATACAATGGGATTAGGACCCTTTACAAAACCCATGTTATTAACTTAAATTTTTTTAAAAATGGGTCCTTGGTTTAATGAGAGGGACAAATAATTGATGTAGCCCAAACTAAGGTTCAAATATTGACAACACCAAATAGCTCATTGTGACTAAATCGATGTAAATAGTAAAGGGCAACCATTTCAAAACCCTAATTACAAAAAGTGAGTGGATAACTTAGGAGTGTGAGTCGAGAGGAAATGCAAGCTAAGAGGGAGTGCGAGATAGAGGAAGTGCAATCCAAGAGCGAGTATGAGCTGAGAGGAAGTGTGAACTAAGAGGGAGTGTGATCCAATATTTAGTCATGGTGAAATGGTTGCGAGTTCATATAGAGTGCATAAATGCTTCAAACCCTTACCACAAATAAATGGAATATTATTTCTAAAAAAATGCTGACAATGGAACATTAGGAAAAATAAGAGATAGGGGCTATTGTGAGCCAAGAGAGAGTGTAAGCCAAAAGATATTCCCATTAGCTAGTATGAAAGGAAAGTCATATTTGAAAGCCCTAATGGGAAGTCAAGATGCCCTAGTTAGAAGTATGGAGGTGCAAGTTGGAGATAAGCAAAAGAGTGAATACATGGTAAGTTTGATCCAAGTAGCATATGTTACACTAGAAGTAAGTATCATGGATGAGATGATTGAGCATGATATAATGGTTCTTAAAAGTAGAGGATTAGTATAAAAATTCTATAGATCATGGCCAAGTTTTTTGGAGATTCAAAATTGTATCAAGTGGAAGTGGGGTTAAAATTTAAATTACTCTATGACTTTTCTTCCTAAAGGTTTTTTACTCGTCATCTTTTCTTGTTCAAAAATTAGGGATAAAATAATAGTTGATGGCCCATGGTTTAGGGGAGGACATGCACTTTATTTGAGACCATGGAATGATTTTTTTTTTTTTGATATAGAAACTATTAAGAAGCTTCTGGTATGGGTTAGGCTTTTTGGACTTCTATATCAACTTATAAATAAGGATGTTTTGAAGAATATTCAAAATACCCTAGGGGAATTCATCAAGGAAGGACTAACTATTAAGGAGAGAAAACATGCTATATATAATATAATATGTGTTGCTATGGATATTTCAAAACCTTTGCCATAAAATATTAAGATTACTTTTGAATCAAGAGAATGGGATCAACAAGTAGATTAGGAAAACATCATATTTCATTACCATAATTATTATGATATTGGACACATGAAAGAGTTTACAAAGTGAAAACTATGAAGAAAGAGACAAAAAATTCTTGCAATGAGATAAAATTCAAGATAAAGCAAGGAAATTATAAAATAGTATAAGCTAGATCATATTAAGGATATTCCACTCCGAAAGAAGAGGTAAAGAAATCCTATCTGTAGTATCATTTGGAAAGTTTAGAAGGAATTAAAGGTGTAAAATAAGATGTGGAGAGAAATCCTAAAACAAAGATGACAAAATAGGTCAAGTTTATTCTAATTAAATCATCTTCATTTTCCTTGAGTAGTATATAATCCTCTCCAGGTAATAAAAGTGAAAGGCATGAAGATGTTATACCTTTCACTGTTAGCTTTTGAAGCTAAATACTTAAGATAAAGTAACCACAAGATATAAGATAAAATTATAATATGAAATATTTGATAATGGAAAACTACTAAGTATATAAAACTAATAAATATCTTAAAAAATGACTCATATGAATGCCACTAATAAATGCTCGCAAAAATATGATCTTTATTGAATAAAGACCTCAAATACATCATACTTCTTCACTCTCCATTACAATTGTATATGCCACTCTACATATCATTCTCTATATCACTCTATATATTTCTCACACCCACATAGACACATATATAGTGGAAAGTGACTCTTCATATGGAGGACTCTTGGCCTTCACTCTTCCTATGACTCTTCATCTTCCTATTCTATGATACATGTGCACATGGACAACTATGCATATTTACATTGCCAAAATACTTTACACACTTGTGCATTTATTACATTGCATAAATTAAATACTCTCACTCTAATATAGGATACTTTCCTAATCTAAATATATACCCAAGATGGTACATTAGCATGTACCAAATAATGTAATATATTTCAACACCCTCATGTATTACATTATTTTTTTATTAAAGACTTTAGTCTTCAATATGGATATTCTTCCTGTAGATATTTTCCATCTTGTTCAAGTTCACATTCTTATTTGATTTGTATGTTCCCATAGTGCAATATTCTGTTGTCCTTTAATTTTTCTTAATCTAAATATTGTATTCCCCCATCTGCTTCCATAGTAAAATAATTCCTTGTTTTCTATAGTCTATCTCTCAAAAAATACATTAGTATTATCTTAAACCATTAAAATATCCTAAGAAAAAATAATAGAATCCAAAGAATATATTCCATTTCTAATTGATCCAGTAGCCTCTATCTCATTTAACTTTTTAATAAAGCACTTATTCTTTCTGTTCACATATTTGAATTCTATTGTTCTTTCACTTTCAACTAATTTAGTTACTGAAATGAGATTTGTTGACAATCCTGATATATACATGACATTGTATAATATAAAATGTGGATGAGATGCACTAGGTGTTACACATCCATTTCCATGAACTGGATATTTCATTCCATCTGCTATCTTTAGACCAAAGTTACTTTTAGCTTTTATATAGTCAAACCAATATAGGTTTCCTATCATATGATGACTTACTCCTGAGTTAATATACCAAATATTCTTATCATATTAATAGAATTATCATTTTGTGAAATTATTTTACACTGTTGATAAGGAATATGAAGAGTACTTTGACTTTACATCTTATGATAATATGTTCCTCTTGCTAGTTTATTCATAACTCTCTTGATTTAAGTAATATAGCTTTTAGTTATTTAAAAAATTGTAGTTGACTACCTTATAACTCCCTAGTTTAGTTTATCAAACAATTATTTGATACAATCTCAAATTCTCCTTAGTTTTGAATATATTATCTTTCTCAATAACTTTTCATCTTCTAGATCTTGAGTTGAATTTGAGTATATGATCAAATTCTAAACTTTTTTTTGATTTGGTGGATGAAGAGGTTTTGAAAGGGTCCCCAAAAATTTTACAAAAGGGGTTTTAAAAGGGTCCTTGAACCTTTTACAAATACACCAATATTTTCAACTACAACCCAAATTTGAGTCCAATACAAGATGAATCCACAACTAAAACCAAATATAATCAAATATTGCCCATAGAGGAGACCAAAGGATAATGAAATAATATTGACCCAAGAAAAGCTCCTAAAATAAAAAAAAGGTTTTGAAAGGAACCCCAAACCTTTTACAAATGGATCAAATACAAACATAAAAACTGGCACCACTCCCAGAAAATATGATAAAAAAGTACAATTCCATTAAGGAAAGGCTCAAAAATAGCACACTTGAAAAGCACAAACCTGCCTAGAAACGGTCTGAGAAATAATTCAATGAAAATAGCATCTATCCCTCTTAGAAATGAAATTGTATTTCCCATCGAAAGAAGCACCAATCACTGAGGAAAGGGTACCCAAGGAAATCACACCAACAAAAAAAACTAAGGAAAAAAGCTATAGCAAAGGAATTTTAAATTGGAACCACCACCAACAGCTAGGACTGGAAAGCCTAAAGGTGTATTTGCAATAAATAGAGACCTTAATAGGCCATAAAGTCTCATTTCAAAGAAGCTAGAAGATCCAAAAACTTGCACTCTTGCCAAGCATCACCAACAACATGACTCTATAGTAAAAAGTGATCCAACACCAGCAAATAAAAAAACCCTCACTCTTGCATAGGGTTTACATTTGGCTTGCTTGAAGCCCTCTAAATACACCCAAAAAGAAAATGAAATAGATAACTCAAAAAATAAATATTTGGAAGCCCTAGGAGTGCTTTAAAAACCATAAAACCACCTAGCCAAAGGATCTATGTCATTTTGCTGGTCCACCCCCAACAACCTAAACCACCAGCCATAATGGCTAAAAAAAACTTGCAAGTCTCCACTAACTATAAATACATGAGGTATCTCCTAAAAATTGATCAAGAAATGGGCAGAACCAAAGGATATCATGGAGAAGCCCATATTTCCACCACTACAACCAACCGCCAAGTCACAAGAGGGTAGAAACCTACCAAAATAGAGGACTTTGCAACCTAGAGTGAAAGAAACCGGTAAATCCCCCCATATTCCTAGCAATTGAGGTGGATCTATCAACTGCCTAGCCATCCCCTAGCCCCCCAACTAGGGTTTTAGCTGACCCAACCTTCTTCTGGAATGTAAACTGGAATGATAAAACATGACCATCAACTATAGACCTTTCTAACTTGTAATTATTTAAATCTTGTAGTATATGATTAATCAATATAATTCCTTGAGAATAGAATCTTTGAAGTAGTCTATCTTATGACTCCCTAGTTTCAATACAATTCCTTCAATTCTATGTTTTGTAGAACTCCTTGTATCTCCCTAATGATTGAAAATGACAATATAATTTTTCAACTTTTATTCTTCAAAATAGCAACTTTCCTTTCATCTTATCAATCAATGATTTAAATGCAATTTCAAATCTTATAAGTCTTCAAATTTATGTCTCTTATAATTTTAAATTAGAGACTAAAATATCAATGCAATTTTCCTTTTGTCAAAAGCTTCTATGTTGAATTCCCTTTATCTCCTAAATTCAAGAATATAATTCTTCAATTCTAAATTCCATAAAACTATGTTGATGTTGGATTCCTTATAACTCTAACTCTAGAAATTTAGGAATTATATAAGGTAATATTTGCAAGTTTTATATTCCTAATTTGATGTAGGATAGCTTATTTCTCCAAACTTATCAAATTCAAAATATTTTAATTTGTTTTGTAAACTCAAATGTGCAAATTAAAAAACTTCAAAAATGAATCTTAAATATTTTGTAGAAGCTTTTAAATTACAATATTCATATTTATAAGGTTTAAATAATACTTCAAAAATCTTATCTCACCAATAAAATACTTTCAGCCTTAGATAATAATTCTCCTTTAATCCTTATAAATCCTACTTAGCATAAAACAAATCTAAAAATAATAAATTACCTTTAAATATTTGAGGCACTCCCTCCTTGATGCTAAATCTAGATTTTTTTGAAAAATGGGTGCTCCACTTAGGTTGGTCAACTTCCTTCAACTTAGTCAAGGTGCTTCAACTCCAATGTATTCCTTTTTGTTGTAGTAAATGAGTCTATACCAAAGTATTTCTTTCTCATGCAATAAATGGTGCTCCAAAAATGTTTGGTCTTCCTTGGTAACGTTTGGAATCTTGCAAGACAAGTGACAAGTGTCACCAAAACTCTTCTCTATCCTCTTCTATTATAACTTGTGTATTTTCAAAGACTTGTAGTGCTCCTCCTTCCTTGTGCCAAGTGGTAAATAAAATATTATAACTCTCTTGAACCTTATGGATGAATTTTGAGTGCTCTTTGATGTTCTGACTCCCTTTCCTATGTTCTTTTATTTCTCTTGATACTTGGCTATTCATGTAATATACTCAACAAAATAGTGTGACATTGCAAGAAATGTTATGCATGTTTTCTTTACGCTTCCTTTCTTGTTGGTTACAAAATATATATCTTTGGTCTCCCTTAATGCCTTTTCACTATCCAAAACATTATCTTCTTTGTTGTATATATTTTTGGGCTTGCAAATGGCACTTCAACTTCTTCAATGGTGGCTCTTCCACTTAGGTGCTCCTCTATAGGTGGCTCTTCCACTATGGCTCTTCTCCACTTAGGCACTCCTCTACATGTGGCTCTTCTATGGTGGCTTTCCTTCACTTAGGCACTCTTTTTAGTTGCTCTTCTCATTTTGGTGGTGGCTCCTCTTCTCCAGTGGTTTTTCTTCTAGGCAATGTTTTGGTGCTTGCCCCCTATGATTTGGTATCACCTTTTCACTTTTCTATGGTGCTCAACCTATGGAACTTGATGGTGATTTACCACTATTTTTAATGGTTTCCTTCACCAACGTATTTTGCAAGTTTGATGTTTCTTTTGATGTCTTTAGACACCTTAAATATGCCTTTGTTTTGAGGACTATTTGAACTGAATAAACTTGGAACAAATTTGCACTTTTGGTTATGTAGATTTTTAAAAATAATAATGGTATCTCTTTTTGTATTTAATACACTTTTCTCAAACTTCCTTTTGCTAGCTTTTAACAACTCTAAAAATGATGCTTTCAAGAACTTATAATAATTACTTTCAATACTTGTAAAATAATACTTTTTATAGCATCAAATATACACACATTTTATGGCTTCCTTTGTGGCTTTTCTTCTTGATAGCTTTCTATCTTGGATTTATGTAATTTTTTAGCTATACTCTCTTTTATTTTACTGCTCCATTTTATTTTACTGCTCTAAAAACTTTAACTTGTAGCTCTAGTTGCTGCCCAAAAATCAGCTTTCTTGCTGTAACTTTTTCTTCTTATTTCTCCTTCAAATGTATGCTATCAACTTCTGAAATTTGCAGCTACAAATGCTGCCCTCTTGCTGTCCAAATTTGCAGCAATAATCCTTGTTCAAATGTTGCTAAATATTTTTGTGCTTTGCTATCCAAAGCTCTTCCAAATCTATCCCTAAACTCTATCAAAATGTAGCTCACTTTTCTCTTTCCAATGCTTCCAAAATTCGAAGCTCAAACCTCTCAACTCTCTGCATTCTTTGATGTCCAAGAATCTTCAAATTTACTTTATTCTTTTCCTATCAAGCCTTTCTTCAATTGGCTATCCAAAAATCTCTAAAATTTCTTCAAATTTTAGCTCTATGATTTCTTCAATTTGTTGTCTTGTGACCTTTCAACTTCTCCTTCAAAAATTAGCAAATTTCTTCTTTATAAATCAGCCCTCAAAGTTTTGTGACTATCCTCAAATTTCTCAAAAATATGACCTCTTCAATCCTTCTTCCTTCTTCAAGATTCTTACCGAATTCTAACTTCAAATATGATCTCATTAACTGTCTTCTTCCTCAAGAATCTGAATGTCTTGAGGTCTTCAAAAATCTTATCAAAATTTGGTAAAATTCTTGTCAAATTATTTTTCCTTTTGGGATTGTTGTCAGATGGTGACAATTGTCCCAAATTCCTCTTATAAGGAGCTTCTCTTGCTTGTAATATTTTGACATGAACTTTTCTTCAAATCTCCTCCAATGGCCACTACTTCAATTCTACAATGAGGCTTTCTCTAGCCTTCTTCTTCTTCTCCAAAATCTTCTTGAGACCTTTTCTCTTGGGTCTTCTAACTTTGCAATGAGGCTTTCTCTAGCCTTCTTATTCTTCTCCAAAATCTTCTTGAGACCTCTTCTCTTGGGTCTTCTAATTCTACAACTACTCAACTCTCTTAATCAAAAACTTTAATGGAATTCTTCAAAATTTTTTGCTTCTCAAATCTATAATAGGACCTTTTGTAGTCCTCCTCTATCTTCAATTTTAAATCTTCTAAATCTAGGAATTCTTCAATGTGACATCTTTCTTGGGTTTCTTTAAAATTTAATTTGTAGTCTTTAATCTTCAATGAGGACCTATTTCTTGGTTCTCCTCAATCTTCAATGAGACCTTATTTCTTGGACCTCCTTAATATTAAATGGGGCCTTCTTTCTTGGACCTCCTTAATCTTCAATGGGTCCTTCTCTCTTGGACCTCCTTAATCTTCAATGTCTACTTTTTTACAACAAAGAATTAATCTCTTCATGAGGAAAGCACATAGACTTTTAGGCAATGAAGGTGAAATTATTCTCTATCTATTGTAGGAATCTTCCCAACTTTTGAGACTTAATTTTCTTCAATAAGAAACTTAGACAGTAGTAATCGAATGTATTAAAAACTTTAGAATTTTAAAATGAATAAACTTCACTAGTTATTCTCTAAACTAGTGGAAAAGAATTTTGTGTTGAGTCCTAGTCTTCATGAGTTCTCCTTCAACCCTGTGGAAATAATCTAGCCAATATGCAATATACAATCTCCTTCAATCTACCAACTTCTCTAATAGGACTCCTTCTTGGGTCTCTTAATCTCCTCTATGTCAAGGTCTATCTTCAAGACCTGAAATCTCCTATTTTGAATTTGTTCTTGGAATAGGTAACTCTTCAATATTCCCTGGTTTCTCCTTCTTCTAGAGGTAATATCCTTTGCAACTTTAAAACCTATGCAAGTCAAAATCTTGTTGTGGCTCTGATACCATTATTAGATTTTGAAGCTAAATACTTAAGATAAATTAACCACAAGATATCAAATAAAGTTGCAATATGAAATATATGATAATGGTAATATTCTAAATATATAAAACTCAAAAATAACTTTAACAATCACTCATAAAACTGGCATTAATAAATGCTCACAAAAATATGATCTTTATTGAATAAAGACCTCAAATACATCATACTTCTTCACTCTTCATTACAACTATATATTCAACTCTACATATAATTCTCTATATCACTACATATCTTTATCACACTCACATAGACACATATATAGTAGAAAGTGACTCTTCATATGGAGGACTCTTGGCCTTCACTCTTCCTATGACTCTTCATCTTCCTAATCTATGGATACATGTACACATGGACTAATATACACATTTACATTAAAAATATTTTACACACTTGTGCATTTATTAAATTGCATAAAGTAAATACTCACTAAAAGAACTCCTAATATAAACATGTAACCAAGGTGGTACATTAGCATGTACCAAATAATATAATATATTCCAATAAAAACCAAAAAAAAAAAAGGCCAAGACAAGACCAAGGATATGCACTCAAAAGGAAGGGAAAAAAAAAAAAAAATTATTATTTTAAAAAAAAAGGAAAAAAAAAAAGGAAAAAAAAAAGGGGGGAGAAAAAAAAAAAAAAAAAAAAAAAAAAATTAAATTAAATAAAAAAAAAAAAACCTCCTTATTATATTAAAAAAAAAAACCCCCCCAAAAAAAAAAAAGAGGAGAGAGGGGAGTTGCACTTTAAGGTTTCAAGAGTAGAATAATAAAGGAATGAGGATGGAGGAAACCCATAACAATTTAGGTTTTTTAGGGAAGAATAAGAAGGTAATTGCTAAACTAATTTAAAAAAATAAGGTAATTGTTATAGAAGAGTATCCTTGTACTTAAGGATTTCTAGGTAAACATATGGAAGATTGTGCTTTTGAGGTTATTCCTTTCACTTTAGATCCTTCAGAATAAGACAAACCTAAAGATGATAAGTCTTAGTATGAGCAATGTGAGAAGATTGAAGAGATTGATGAAGATGAATGTATTGCTAGGAATGAAAAAAGAGAGGAAGACCCAATAAGCAAAAACAAAGAGAAAAAGAAACCCAAAGGGCTATTGATATGGGAAAATAAAAGCAAATATCACAAGTGCTAACAAGAAGTGGGGCTAAACCCACAAATAAATAAAAAAAAACAATAAAAAATAATAATAATAATAAAAATAATATTTTGGAATATTAGGGGAATGAATAAGAACCCTAAAAAAAGGTATTAAGAAATTGTGAGGTTGTTATAGATAATATATTTATAGATATAGAAGTTGGGTAGTAAATATTTTAGCCATTTATGATATTCAATTTCATCTTGATAAAATTTAAATTTTGGAAGGCATATGATATAAAAGGAGTTGATTATGGAAACTTAGTAGGTTGAGGAAGATGCAGAATATCTTTGATAGAAAGGAAAAGTTGGGTATGCTTTAATTAACTTGTTATAAATGTAATGAGAATAATGTTTTTTTTTTTTGTAATGTGAGTGGCCCCCAATAGAAGCCACACATAGCTTATTAAAAAAATATATCTAGACTACAAGATCTAACTAGTTAAGTAGTTATACCATAAAAATAATATTTTTAAATGTATGTTTAAGGAATCCACATTGGAAAATGGTTATTATTTTATTTTAAAAATTAAATGTGAAGATAGGATTATGTCACACATAGGTGTTTGATCAAAAATGGTATGCACAAACTACTACCTTATGACCAAAACTTTAGATTTGACCAAGTTAAAATTATTTTGGTAGGACAATTTATTTTGTCCATTTTTTGCTTGTAAAGGTAGGGTTATGTGACACTTGTTTAGTTAGATGTTTATTTTTGGATGGATCAAATAATGTTACAATTATTTAGTTAGAGGGTTTGCAACCTGACTAATATGTTCTAGCTAAAATAGTATGTCATAGACAAAAGTGGGCTAAATTTGAGATCCTACATACCCAAAATTATTCTTATTGAAATTTTATGAAGTGCTTTCTCAAATTCAAAATCAATGGTATTTAGGTTGCAAAAAGGGGTCCCTTTGAATCTCGTATCCAATTTGTTGATGACACTTTTCTTTTAGGTCTTTCTAGAATTAGTTAGGACATACAATTTAAATCAATATTATCAAGCTATGAGAAGATTTATGGATTAGTAAACACAACAAAATTCATGAAGATTTTTATTAACACTATGCTTTATTTATAATGGATTATTATAGAAATTTTAGGGTTTAAAATTTGGAAAAATACCATCAACAGATCTAGTTGTTTCATTATTTGATAAAAGAACTTAGGGCTTTAAGACCTAATTTTGAATAGAATGAAATCTTGATTGTTTTATTGGAAATATAAGTTTCTAATAATGACAATTGGAAATCTTCAATTTATATATTGGAGTCTATCCCTACATATATGGCTCCTGTATAACATCCATATTTGACAAAATTTAAAGGGATTTTCTTTGGGAAGGATGGGAGGAAAATTTTAAGTATTCTCTTTGCAAAAGTAATAAGGTTTGAACAAGAAACAATATTTGAGGGTCAAGCTTCTGAAATTGTAGATTTATGCATTTGGTATTAGAGGCAAAACTTGGATGAAGACTATTGAATAGAAAAGGTTTACAATAATTTTAAAAAATAATTGTGGATGGTCACTTAATGAGGGATATTTTATAAACATTTTAGCTTGATGCTTGGTAGAAGACTTATAATCTTATTTCTAATTAAAAATAATAATTATTGAATTGGGTTTCTCTAGATAATGAAGGTTCATAAGTAAAAAATTATATTGATGTAACATTTTCATATCTTGGATACCTATTAACAATTTGGGTGAGGGAAATATGGTCAGATTCTCTAGAAGATATTTCAAGAGATCATGAATCTATAAAAAGGTGATGTAACTCTATCAAGTTGGGATGTAAATATTTATATGAACCATAATCCCCTTCTCCCTTGAATTTTCCTTGGAAGAGTGTTTGGTCACTTGAGGCCCTTCCTAAGGACTCAATATTCCTTTATAGCATTCCAAAATAAAATTCTTATAAGCGATAATCTATAAAGAAAAATATATTATAGAGGTTTCATGTATGTTGTTTTTTATGGAGTATTAAGAATACTAAATAATGTAGATAGTGAACAATGAAAATGATATTTTCACATAATAATATTCACAATACACAATCACATAATTTTCTCTTATTTAATTATATAATACAAAATATCCATTATAGTATATCACATTCTACCAGCCATGACTTGCTCATAGCATGTATATATGGTGCAATAATATGTATCTTCATATTTGAAAGACTCTTCAATTCTTACAACTCTTGGAATTTCACCTTCAACTATCTTTTCATCTCCTCACAATCTCATAAGAGATGAATCTCTTTAATTTATCCATCTCCAAATAATATCAAATATCAAATGACTACATAATTCTAAACAATATAATAAGTTCTAACACCCCCTTGTATTATGTTATTTGGTATAAAGGTCATCCTACCCAAGCATTCAATAGTGGTACACTAGAACTATTTTCAAATTATAGCTTTGGCTCTAGATTTGTCTATGTAATTGACTGGTTAGATTTCACTTTGTTGCTTCTAGCTTAACTAAATCTAAGTAACCTCCACTATGTTTACCTCTTTATGTTATCTTTGGGTCTACCTCTAGGTCAATACCTTTGGTTATATGCCTTAGTATCATCATTATTTTAGGGTTACCTCAAAGTCACCTCTAGATCATCATTACCTCTAGGTTACCTTTGGGTTCCCTACCTTTGGATTACCTCTAGGTCATCATTATCTCTTGATCATCACTTTGGACTCTTAGTCATCATTTTCTTTGGGTCACCTCTCTAGGTCACCATTTGGTCATTATTATGTTTGGTTCAGCTATTGGAATAGTCATTACCTTTGGAATATTACCATAAACTAAATCTTTGGAATCATTCACATCCTTAGAATATTTCACATAAACATTCTTTTAGAGGTCCTTGTCACTATAGGTTCTCATATTTTTTGATACTAAAATCATTTATGTCAAGTTTCCCAACACATTTTGCCATGTAAAAAAATCATACTTTTCTTCACATTTAACAAACTATTATGTTCACCAAACTTTGTCTCCTCCTATAGAAACCATTAACATTTCTTTTGTTTTATCCCATTCACTCACACTTATCCATCTACAATTCAATAGCATTTTACTGGTCACTTTCACTTTGAGCCAACACCTTCTATTGGAGTGATTACTTCCTCCACAAATTTTATAAGGATGCAGGTTCCAACACCTAGCTATCACATCTCCACTTCTTCCACAATGACTATTGAAACTCACATTAGGAACTTCTACAAATGATTCTTTCTTCATAAAATTTGTGTTATTGGCACTTGTCATAAATGTTATGTCATGACTTCCTTCTTGACTTGTGTTTTTATTTGTTGCAAAGGATTCTCTTTTCATAAATTGAAGGTCTTATACCTAGTACTATGGGCTCTTTCACACCTTACCCATTTCTCCCTAAATGTGTACCACAATATCCCATTCTTCTCAATAATTTTGAACCAAATCCTTTTGCATACCTTTCAAAAATTCTAAATTTTGCATCACCACATTGATTTTTATTATTGTTTTCATAGTGACCTTCCATACAATTTGAAGTGTAATTATCACTATCTCTATCATATTCTTCAAATAATTTATATCATAAGCAATATATTTCTCTTGTATAATATTCCTTGTATCACAACACACATTATCCATTGAAGGCTCCAAATCACTAGTATCACAACTAAATACCATTATGGACCTCAAATAATCTATATCATAATTGATATTTGTC
This sequence comes from Wollemia nobilis, assembly GCA_028583015.1. Taxonomy (NCBI): domain Eukaryota; kingdom Viridiplantae; phylum Streptophyta; class Pinopsida; order Araucariales; family Araucariaceae; genus Wollemia; species Wollemia nobilis. The sequence continues at coordinate 6,919,787 of JAQPPZ010001870.1, forward strand.
CTCTAAAGATGATCACATGTATCACAACTAAAATCCTTTTTAATATAATTTATTGACTCCAAATTATTTGTATTACAAGCACAATATTTTCTTTGGATAAGGTCACTTGTGTCACAACAAACATTTACCATCAAGGGCATATCCTTCAACCTTTCAATTGTTTTCTTTTGCTTTTTATATTTCTCCTTAAGGACATTAAAAGTTACTAATGCCTTGTATATTATCAACCCTATATCAATAGGTAGTGTAACAACATCTTCATAGTAGTCATTGAGAATAGAGTGTAAGTAGTACTAATATAATCATTTCTTTGATAATCATTTGAAATTACCTCATTGATTTTGATGGCAACAGAACTTCAACTAGATTCTCTTCACTAGCTTCATGGGAATTACTATCTTGTGTTGCATTCTTATGATTATTAGATTTCTTCTCTTCATCTATATTAACTTCTAATGATGTACACTTTTGAATGTCAGCTTGCTTATTTATTTACTTCCTTATTTCCTTTTCCATATAATCAGGTGATGTGAGCACTTCTTTTTGTAGGCTTTAAATTTTATTTCCTTCAATAAAAATGATGGTTTGTTATATCCCCAAATGGTCCCTTTTTCTTTATACCACCAATTCTATATATTGAACCTTTCTATATACCTACCCTTCCTATATACTTGTTGGTGTGTATTCATACATGAGAGAGACCTTAAGATATTTATAAGAATTTGATACATAATACCAAGGTGATACGTGAAAATGATTAGTTATATCAATGACACCTTAAAAAATCCTCATACATAGGTATAATTTCCTTATATACTTAGATTTTCTCACTTTTAGGATTTATGTCAAATGATAATAATGTATGGGGTAAAATATAGAGTGGAATTAAATATTACAAATACATAATCTTATTCCTCCCTAATGATTTATAGGGTCAATGCCCACATATCATTATGATAGCTATATTAAGTATTATATGTAGTAACTTATTGCGACAACATTACCTATAAATTCAATTCAAATGTATTATTAACACCAAACATTGTAATTATGCAAAGAATGTTTTTTTTTTAAATTTTTGTGCATAAATTTTTTCTTTTAATGCAATTTTTTTTTTAACAATAAAGTTGTCATTCGTCTTCGAAAGTGCACCTTTATTAAATATAATTATAATTTTTCCTTGCAAGGATATTTACAAAATAATGAAACCTCTTAGAAATGCCCACTCAAATAAAATGACCCTAAACACCTTATAACTCCCTAAAAATACACCTTAAATAAAATTACTTTTGAAAAAATTCAAACATTTATTCCTCCTTAAAAAATGTCCACTTAACAAATTGCACCTTATGACTTCCTAAATTATCCTTTTAACTCCCTATATAGTTCTACCCTTTTCATTAAAAAAATATTGAGTTTTGAAACATACTCCCCCTTTATAAACTTTTCCTTAAAAATGAATTTTACCTTGCAAATATTAGGTCCTTATCATGAAAATTAATTATGTGCACGATGGCATTTGAATCCATAATCGATTTCATAATAAAATTGTCATGTTGCTTTTGATACTAACATGTCTAGTAAGTAACATGCAATTAACAAAGGAAATAACAAACTTAAAATATAATTATTGTATATTATAAAAGACAACTAGGCATAGGGATATTGAAACCCACAACCTATGAATGCCAAGCATCCAAAACATATGTGCTAGCCACCACAATGTCTCCTTGAATATGGTTTAAGCTTTATATAAGGAATATTTTTTTCTTCCATTTTGCAAATAGCCCCTTTTCAAAATACACATGGATTACCATGCATTATCCTCATGAAATTCAAATTATAACTCATAGTATACCTTTGAGTAAAGGGTTTTAAGGTATCAAAGGTTTGATTTGGGCTCAGAGGTATCATAGGCTTGACATAACAACCCTTATTAGCTTGTAGGGTTTTGACAGAAAAGTATTCTAATCTCAATGCAACTTAGGCATTTTTTAAAGTTGGAATGACTCAGGCTAAAGAATGAGTTGGTTGTTCCAAGAAGTTATTTTGGTTATGAAATGTATCTAGTAGAAAAATATATATTCTAGGTATGCATAAGGTTAATTAAATAATATAGGAGAATTAAAATGCTTCATAGCTAGAAAAGAAAAAAAGAACATTTTATTTACCAATCTCAACATCTTCCACACTAGTCACAACATCTTTCACCAAACCTTTAAAATTGGAATTGCATGTTTCTATATTATATGTTGGGTGTTTTGAATGTACACAAACAGGAGTATTTAATATGATATTATGTAAGTATTTTTTCTTTTTTATTTCCAATCAAGGCTTATCATGATCATTTCACCATAGAAGAACTTCTATCATATTCAGACAAGGTAATTCAAAAATTAGGTAGAATTTATAATCAAAGATATACAGTCTTTGTTATATGGACATAAAATCAAGAAGAGAGGGCACTTCAAAAAAATAAAGTTCTAAGAGGTTTTATTTCATAGACAAAGCAATGGAAGAATACAAATATGTTTTAATCTCAAAAAAAAATGTGGACAACTTACATGAGGAAAAAATAAATTACTAATATGGGTAGAAAGATAAAAAAAATGTGTTTATAACATATATAGAAAGTGTAGTGATTCCTCACTACTTGCTCATGACTAAGGTAAGACCCTGATTGTTGGTGATCGGAGTTTTGTCTAGCTTGGAGAAGAAGAGGTCGAGATAAATATTGAAAATCGAGACTTACACAATATTTTTCTTAGTCAAATCAAATTAAGCTAGAAAGTTAAGCGAACACCCATGCCTATGTCAAATCAAAGGTGACAAAGGTATATGGGTCGAGTCAATGATTATTCAACTTAAGAGTTGAAGACCATCTACTAGAGCATAGCTTGAGTAAATATATTAGATACTTATTTAAGACAAAGTATGGTGATGACATTCTCAAGCCTGACAATTATTATGGTCAAAGAGTACTTCATTCAGTGACCAGAATCCCTAGGAAAAGTAAGTGAGATTATCAGATGTAATTGCAAATGATTTTGGAGGGAAATTTTCCCTTGTTGTAAAGTATAAATAACAATGATAAATTTTAGAAAGGATCGATAAGTTTACAATTATATTATTTTGTAGGCTTTCCTTTCTTTTCTTTTTGTAAAAATAATCAGCTCTTATATGGCTTGTGGGAAATCTCAAATGCCTGATTTTGGCACAATCTTTGTAAAATATTGCTTGCATATATATATATATATATATATATATATATATATATATATGGGAGCCCATGTTAAATTTTTGGTATAGCCATCTATGGCCTCCTATTGACCTGTTTCTATGCATATGTATTTGTTTGTGATCTTTTGCCTATATTTGGGTTTTATTAAGTTTATGTATTGTGAGGAGCCTACATCTATTTTTGGACTAGTCACTTATTTTGGATCTCCTACATGATGCACCTTATTCTGCATGCATATAACTGATAACTCTCATGTGTGCTTTACTATGTCAAGGAGTAGAAGTGTTTATTGTTGACACATAACATTCATACCTATTTTTACAAGAAGATCTTAGCGGATCTTGTGGAGCATTGCCACCCTTTTTATTTTATTGAGTTGCTTTATTTTTATCTCTTGCACCTATTTTCCCTTTGTTGAGTCTAGGTGTACCTTGAAGATCACATAATAACAAGGAGTCAACCTTGTAAAAACTCTTGGAGGCCCTCAATTGAGTGGAACCCCATGCTCTCAATCATGGCCTTATTGTATCACTCCCTATGAGGAGTGATTGCCCTATTAGGGAGAATAAAATATGAAAATAGTTTAATGGCACGCTAGGTGGGACCCCAATGACACATCATTGGTACTAGAATCATAACAAGGAATATGGCTTAGACTTGGTGAGGGTCTTTATCTATTCCTACTTGTTGAAGTGCCTCTTTACTCACCTAGTGAATATTTTCTAGAATGAACAATAGAAGAATATGTTGTTGTAGATATTAGACCGAGGTCTACTAGATTTTCTTTAGAAGCATAAAATTACATTCACCTAGTGACTCTACATCAACAAAAACCTAAAGGTATGTAGGCAAAACATATTGCCAAGGCTTATTGTTATATTTTAAAACATGGTTAGGTCTTGCGTAAACATCCTTTTAGATGAGGAAGGATCAAGCCCTCTAAGCCCCCCAAATCCACCTAATATATGGAGGAAGCTACCCAAATACAAACTGAAAATATTACCAGAATGTATAATCAAAGATCCAACCACTCTACTAGAGCACCTCAGGGAATTGGTATTTATATACCAAACACATAATATCATGGAACAAGATGTGGCCTTAATGTTGTTAGTGGCATCCTTCAAAGGAGAGGTACTTAAGAAATATGAATCACTTCCTCCTTATTCAATCATAGAATGGGATTAGTTGGATTCATTACTCATGAATGACTTCATCATAAAAAGTGAAGAAAATATAGTTGAAGTAAAAAATGAGCCAACCCAAGAGAATGAAATTCCCCTTGCCTATCATGTTGAATAGAGTGGCTAACTAAATTTCCCCCAATTGGAAAATAGCCAACAACATTGGGTCTATGATAATGAGATCCTCTCTGAGTAGTCAACTAAGAAAGAAATAAAGGCACACCAACTAATAGTTTTTGTCAATTGAGAAAAGGCCAAGAGCATAATCCCTAGAAGAAATACACTTGAAAAAAATATATTTTCCTTTTACTATAAACACCTCTAAAGAGCAATGTTGTAACCCAAGATATAACATGGGAAATCCAATTGTACCTAATGAATATAAGATATGTTATCAAATGGAACCATATTTCTTATTCAATCAATGGAATATATACAAAGAGACAGACTCAAATTAGCCTATAACTAGAAAAGCCTAAGATAGTCGAACATAATTGATTCGACTATCTAAACTAAATATATGCTAACAAACTATTGTTAGCATATTAATCAAATAATTTAATAACAATATATGTTCTATATTTATAGCCTAACATCCCCCTCTTATTACATTATTTGATGTACATAGAGAGTTGCAAAACAACTTGAATTTGACATGTGCAAGTACCTTAGTGAAAACATCCATAACCTGTTCATAAGTGGGAATGTACTAGAGCTAAATATTGTGCTTTGGAACTTCATCTTAAATAAAGTAACATTGGTATCAGAGTAGGATAGTCATGCCCCTAGTATTTTGATCTTGTCCCAGCCAGCTAATTATGATCTCTCTTGGTGAGCCTACAACTTAGCATAGGTGACAGCAACAGATCAGTCCATTTTGTAGATACTTTTAAAAATCCCTGGCCAATACCCTATTATTATCTATTTTGTTTTTATCTGTTCGACATCACGATAGGGATATGTTAAAAAAAATCTTGATTGTGAATCCTGGAATTTTTTTCAGGACTCCTTGTACAGAAATATTATGATCACGCAAATCACATCACAAACGAAGACACAAAGAAGTGAGCTCTCACCGATGTGAGGAGAATTAAAAAATATTTTTTTTTCACCAACATGCAACATTGGATCTACACATACAAACAACCACGGCCAATCGGAAACACAATAGGTCTGATCTATGAGCTCACCATAGCTCGCATAGTCAAAAAGGCTACTGCTCCCTAGTCACGGTAAAGCCCACACACAACTAGCCCATAGATGGAGATCACCAGTCCGTAGATATGCAAAAACAAAGAACTACACCACACTTCCTATGAAACCCCATAATAGGTTAGATCTATGGGTCACGTTACAGATCGACCAGATCCGTGCATAGGTGATAGTACGCAAAACCAAAAAAATAAATTGTGACATAGAGGAAATCATTAACAAAGAAAAATTAAATTTTTTTATAAGGTTAAATAGCATCTTCAAATTGAAATGCATGGAATACATTCCAGTCATTCAGCACCATGTGGTAGTGTAGACCAAATCACAAGCAAATACAAGAGAAAAAATATTAAAATCTTCTCCTAAAGTTTTAAATTTCTCCCAAGTGGACGTCTCAGATCACTAGCAAATAAGTGTGTGCCATGTGGAGGGAAGCATATTTTTTTTAGAAGAATGCATATGTTAAATACCATATTATTCTCCCTCATAACCAATAAACTGCTTAGCCCAATCGATCTACCCTTGTCAGCGAAGTCATTCGCTCACCGAGAGGTCTACAATTCAAATCTCGATGGTGTTATTTTTTTTAACATAGAAGGCATTAATATTTTTTTGTTTTCTTATGGGAGGATTTATCCCACATACGTTGTGGAAAGGCACATGTAGTGCCTTATATGCATGAGGGCACATATAGGCTCTATGATGAGCTATTCATGGAGCCCTTGTGTGGGACCACTCACTATTTTTCCTTGATTTGCGTATCATTGACCGCTTTGACCGTTCTCATGTGCTACATTTGCTGGTTGTGATGTGTGTTACCTTGGAAAATATGTTGGTGACATATGTGTTGTTGAAAGGTACCCTTACCAAACCCCAATTCTTTTTGTTAAAAAAATATTTTTTATTTATTTATTTTGTAATATTTCTTTTATATAGATTCATAAATTATATATATATATTATTCGAATTTAATTAATTAATTAGTTAATTTAATTAGAATACACAATTTTTTTTTAAAAGCGAAAAACCCCCTTGCGGGGCCGCCTTGGTCTAAGAGACCACGAACAGGGGATTCTACACCATCAAAGTCACCCGGGGGTCGCACCCAACCCTGCCCGTACCAAAATTATCAATTGGATTTTGGGTACCCAATTCAGCTTTTTGGTAGGGTGGAGATTCGAACCTGGGACCTCCCTTGGAGGATTGCCCTCTCCTCTCCAACTCACCTACAACACCTGGGTAATTAGAATACACAATTAATTATATAATTTAATTACTTTATTAAATTAAATTACATGCAATTTTTTTTTAAAGGGGGTTACCAAATAATTCGAGGCACTTATTTGTTTTACATCACAAAAAAAAAAACAAGGCACAATACTTTGCAAAACAAAAAATCAAACCATATTGAACTGATTTTTTGCAAACATTGAGACAAACAAAATTCTCAAGAGGGCTACAAAATTGAATACAAAACCTTATTATTTTGCAAAATAAAAAACACAAAGGGGGAACAACACAATTTTTTGTTGTTTTTTACAAATAAAATTCAAGACAAGGGCAAATAAAAAAGTGAATATCATTTTGCAAATCAAAATTATTGTAAAAAAAGGTGCATTTTCGGTTGAATCCGACACCTAATTGACATTGTAAAAGGTGCATTTTTGGTTGAATCCAACACCTTCCAAAAACATAAATTTGTGGGCATGATAAAAATTGTATGATGCATTTAATTCTTTGTTTTATGCATTAACATATTTGTATTGAAGCAACAATAAGACCCCAAATTTATACCTATTTTTGTGCAATTTATTGCACAAAGTAGCATTTGATATTTATGGTACCTCTGGCCCACACTTACAGGTGATGCTATCATGCTTTGGGCTACTATATCTAACACCTAATATAGTTGCAAAAATGACGTCTGAGCTATTGTTCTCTATAAATTATCGAGGAGAAATAAGGAAAGCAATTTTTTTTTATATTCACTCTATTTTTACCCTATTCACTACTATTGCTTGGCATAAATCCTCCAACTAAATCATCTTCCAAGTATTTAAGGGAATTGGCACCCTACGCATGTGGAAGATTTTTTAATAAGGTTTCAAAGATAGTAGTGAATCCTTTTCAGTACTGCTTTCGCGGTATAAAGAAAGGGGGACCAATTTGGTGTTATAAGGAACCTTCACAATGGCCATTGCAAAAGCATACTTGTTAGATTCACAGCTACTCAAAGGTCTGAATTTTGCTCCATGGAAAACAAATATGAGAGTAATACTTTAGGTTGAAAATATGTGGGATGTTGTGACTAGAAAAGTCAAACATCCAACTATAGTAGATGATAAACAATAAGCATATGATGATGCTGATGCGAGAGCACTAATGATCATCATTCTTGCCACTATTGATGAAGTTCAACCACACATTTGTGACAAAGAGCATGCAAAATATGCATGGGATACATTGTGCATAATATATGAAGGAAATAATCAAGCCATAATCCTTAACCTTCAATCCCAACTTCACACTCTTAGCATGAAAAATGGAGAAAGTGTAGAAGTGTTTCTTTGCAGAGTTGTTGAACTAAGAGCTAAGATGAATGCAATGGGTGAGAAAGTAGAAGATAAGCTCTTAACCTCAATCATTTTGAGAGCTTTACCAGATTCCTTTAGAATGATGGTCACTTCACTTCAAGTGTCTAACAGACAAGTCTCTTTTGAAGAGTTAGTTAATTTGCTTCAACAACATGAAGTAGATAACAACCACATAGATGAAGTGTCCAAAAATGCATTATTTTCTAAGAAATATAGAAATAATAAAAAATGCTACTTTCAAAAAGGATCTTCCTCAAAGGGTTCAAACACCAATTCCTCACAAAAGATACCTCAAAAATAGAAGAGGTACTACAATATTTGTGAGATGGAAAATCATGACACCAACCAGTGTTGGTTCAAGAACAAGCAACCACAACAAAAAAAGGGCCAAAACAAACCACAAAGAAGAAATAGACAATAGAAGGGAAATATTGCTATAGAAATATCAGATTCAGATTCTAAGAGGGCACATAAGGTGCTCATGACTCAAACAAATCCCAAATAGAAATATAATATTTGGTATATTGATTTTGGTACCAGTAAACACATGACTAGTGATAAAAGGTGGTTTGACATATTTGAGGCAAAAGAAGGTAAACCGATAACAATTATCGATGATAAGACCTACAAAGTCCAAGGAGAAGGTAATGTTTCAATAACTCTTCCTAATGGAAAATGCCAAATTGAGAAGGTCCTATATGTACTAGGATTGACCAACAACTTGTTGTTCATGCCTCAAATTCTGGATAAACATATGGTGGTTGACTTCAAAGTTGTTAATGGACAAAAGCATTGCTACATTACCAAGAAGGGTAAACATATCACAACAAATTCCTACAAACATGGTTTATTTGTATTAGATGCTATCTATACTCCTCATGTTGCCATGGCTGCAAACTTAAAATAAGCTACTTCCTTATGGGACAAACAATATGGGCATCTAAGTTTAGGCTATCTACTCAAATTGAGTAAGCCTGAGATGGTGTTAGGTCTGCCAAATATTTTTCATAATTTTCTTGTTTGATGAGATTGCTTAGTAGGAAAGCAACATCGAGTACCTTTTGAATTGAGCTCTTCAAGAGCCAAAATACCATTGGAGTTGATACACACCGATATGTGTGGACCAATGCCAAACAATTATGGTGGAAAGAAGTACTTTCAATTGTTTGTTGATGATTACTCATGAAATATGTGGGTTTTATTTCTATAGCTGAAGTTAGATGCATTCCTATATTTTTAGTAGTTTTAAGAAGTTTGTTGAGAAAGAATTAGGATGTTCAATCAAGGCCCTCCACTCAGATCGAGGGAGAATTTACCTCCTATGAGTTTTCAAAATATCTCACTAAACATGGGATAAAAAGACAACTTACTACTACCTATACCCCTCAACAAAATGGAGTTGCTGAAAGGAGGAATCATTCCATCATGGAGATGGTTCGATGTATGCTCATAGGTGCACATCTTGGGCAACAATATTGGGTAGAAGTTGTCACTACTATGGTGTATCTCTTGAATTGAGCACCAACAAAATATCTTCAAGGAGTCACACCACAAGAAGAATGGAGTGGAAGAAAGCCCTTCATTTCTCATCTAAGGATATTTGGATGCAAAGCCTTCATGCACATTCCAAAGATGAAAAAACACAAGCTATATGAGAAAATACTGCAATGTATCTTTCTTTGTTATGATGAAGAATCCAAGGGGTATCGATTGATTGACCCTAAAACCAAGAAGATTCATATAAGTCGAGATGTGGTATTTGATGAAGCTCCCAAGTTGGATACACCAGAAACTAGAAAAGAAACATCTCCTGCTATATACCTAGATTTTGAGGAGCCTAAGGCAAGGAATCCCCCAAAATAGAAGAAAACTCCAAAATGGTATACTAGCACTATGAGAGACATAAAATTGGATGCACCACCTAATCTCACTTCATATCGACCACATACTCAAAGTATGTCTTGTCAAGAAAGAGAAGAATTCAAAGATGTAGAAGATGCATAAGATGAAGAAGAAGAAGACATGAGTGAATTCGAAGATTACAGTTTCATGACTACAATTGTGGAGCATGAACCAACTTCAGTGCAAGAAGCCCTTAGTGTGCCTCAATGGAAAGTAGTTATGCAAAAAATATGTCTCTTATGAAGAATAAAACATGGGAGTTAGTTGATCTACCTACTGGTAAGAAACCCATTGGTTGCAAATGGGTATACAAAGTCAAGTATAAGGTAGATGGAACTATTCATAAGCATAAAACCCACCTTGTTGCAAAGGGCTATGCTAAAAAAGAAGGCATAGACTATGAAGAGATATTCGCACCAACTACAAAAATGACTACCATTTGTGTACTCTATGCAATGGCAGCATAGTTCGGATGGAATATTCATCAGATGGATGTGAAGAGTGCTTTCTTAAATGGTGATTTAAAAGAAGTGTACATGAATCAACCTAAAGGATTTATTGTACAAGGATAAGAACAAAAATTTTACAAACTGATCAAGTCCTTGTATGGGTTGAAACAAGCTCCAAGAGCTTGGTACATAAAGATTGATAATCACCTTCTACAGCATGGATTCAAGAGAAGTCCATCAGATGCCAATCTCTATTTCAAGAAATTTTGTTCTGAAATAGTGATCCTTGTACTCTATGTAGATGATCTGATCATCACTGGCAGTTTAGAAGAGATGATTGCAGTAGTGAAGGGTGACTTGAAAAAATCATTTGAAATGACAGATCTAGGACTTCTCCATTATTATCTTGGCTTAGAAATTGTGCAAAAAAAAACCACATCAGGGTTACACAAATGAAGTATGCCAAGGTATTAATTGAAAAATATTGAATGACATATTGTAATACAAAAGCAACTCCCATGGAAATAGGGCTATAACTATCTCAATACAACAACTCTCCTCAGGTAGATGGAACTCTCTATCGATAGTTGATTGGGAGTCTCATATATTTGATGAATACCAAGTTGTATATCAACTTTGTTGTAAGCTATCTTTCGAGGTTCATGCAGGAACCTAAGGTTAGTCATTGGAAGGCAGTAAAGTGAGTTCTTCACTATGTTCATGGCACACCAGAATATGGCCTAGATTACAAGAAGAATGATAAGTTCTTCTTGCAAGGATACACAGACTCAGATTATGTTGGATCTATAGATGATAGAAAATCAACATCAGGATACATATTTCATCTTAGATTTGGTCCTATATCTTGGCATAACAAGAAGCAGCAAGTTGTTGCACTTTCATCTACAGAGGCAGAATATTGCACAACATGAGGAGCATTGTGTGAAACGATTTGGTTACATCACATTCTTTCAAGTATGGGTCTTCCAAAGAATATTTCAATCCACTTGAATTACAATAACCAAGGTATTTTGAAACTTGTCAAGAATCCAGTGTTCCATGAATGCACCAAGCATATTGACACATAATGTCACTTTATTCGAGATGAGTTCCAAAGCACAAGATTTATCTCCAGTACAGTCCCACTGATGAATAGGTTGCAGATATTTTCACTAAGACATTTGCAAGTGTCAAATTTGAGTTGTTTCACAACTCTCTATGTAAATAAAATAATGTAATTAGGGGGGGATGTTAGGCTATATGTATAGAGCGTATATTGTTATTAAATTATTTGATTAATATGCTAACAATAGTTTGTTAATCAAATCAATTTTGTTCAATTATCTTAGGCTTTTCTAGTTACAGGCTAATTTGAACCTGTCTTTAAACTAAATGTATGCTAAAAAACTATTGTTAGCATATGAATCAAATAATATAATAACAATATATGCTCTATACCTATAGCCTAACAAGAAAAGGAATAAGAATATATCCACCCCACACAAACCTATAGAGAAACAAATAGGACAAACATTGGTAGTAAAAAATGAATTACCCAGAAGTATTGAAGATGAGGCTAATGAGGTTAATGACCCTAGGTTGGAGAAGAATGGGATGATGCTGAGGGAAGAAGATCATAAGAAACAAATAGAAGCTAAAGAAGATTCTTTTGTGGCAAGGGTATTAAGCAGCGGTCTTGCCCAATACCTCCTTGTTATGATCCCATCCTAAAATAAAATTTGTAATTCTCATATGATTATGTAATGACCCCCATTACAACATGGGGACCCATTTATAATGTTATTTTGTAATACTTTGTAATGGTATGTGGCAAGCAATGTGCCTAAACAAGTGGACCCATTTCATTTAACCATTATCAAAAATGTAATTGATGTTTGGTAGAATATTTTAGCTTGAGTGGCACTTTGCATGTAAGCAAACTCTTGAGCATTAGGTTAGGGTTGCAAGAAGTGTATCTTTAAAAGACATGGACCCATGAACAAATGTATATTTTGCAAATTAATGAAAGTATTGAAGGAGGTTGCCCCCTTGAAGAGGCCTGTGATTTTGTATTGTTTTGTGAGATTATTTTAATTTTGCATTTATATTTTGTATTGCAATATATTGTTCTTTCATGAAATTTCATTTTAATTGCAATAATTATGTGAATGAGTTTATTTTTATTAGAAGGTTCTTAACAAGTGGTATCATAGCTCTTTCTAGGGTTGAGTTCCATTATGACTATGATAATTATTTCCCTTCCATTTTGACTGTTGGGTATGAATTTTCCATATTTCCAATTTTCTACTTGTTTCCTTACTATAAATAAATAAAAAATTATTTTTTTGCATTATTTTATTAGGTGAGAAACCCTATGTTGAGGGTTTTAAAATATCATGGAGGAGCTATAGTTATTAACTAAGCTAGATTTCCTATAAAGCATCTAGTGAAGTGAGGGGAAATTATTCTCTAATACCTAGGCCTTAGACAACACCCATCTACAAAATTGAGCTCCCACATATCTTCAAGTATATTAGGACACCCCCTACAATTAGGAGAAACCTATATCCCTAGGAGGATTTTTGGCCTTATATTATCCATAGTACATCAGATACAATATCCAAAAAAATTACACTCCCATATTATCAAAAAAATAGGCAATGTGCTCAAGGGTATGCGTGGAATCGTCCTCAAGTAGTGGCCTAAAATATTGGTCTGAACACCATAGTTTATCACTATGGTATAATAAAGGGCCTATGGATAGTTTATACACCCTAGCTTAGAGTACCCTATTTTATGAATGTTAAAAATGCAAAAAAATCCTATTCTATCAACTTTTAAAACCTGTAATCAAATCCTACCATAAAATTTGAGCATATGGAGGATATTTCCCTATCCTAAAATTATTGCATGAAATAGCTGAAATAATTTAGAGAGAAATATAATATTCAAGACAAAAATAGTCAGAGTTAGTAAAATTTAGGGTAAATTTGTTAGTATTAGTAACAATTGGGTATAATTTTAGCTAGAGTCAGTAATAGTCAGGACAAAGTTGTCAGTTGCCACTATCAATAACACTTGCTTGTTATAGTCAAAATTCATAATAGATAGGAAGTGAGATAGAACAATGTCTATGATAAAAAAATATCAGTAATAGAATAGTTTTAGTAATAGATAATGTTAGTGACATAACAATAAATAATAAACAATGTACATTCTCATAAGGGGTTGTCCAACAAGAAACCAATTTTTTGAGTGAATCAAACCTCTAGGAGAAAACCGATAACACTTTCCCCATAAAAATGTTTGGGGTGCCCAAAAACAATGTTGTGATATATAGCTAATTGCAATTGTCATGTCAAGCTGATTAGTTTGATATATAGTCTTTATCCACTTTTTTTTGGGTGTCAAAAAATGTTGTTTTGGGGCCTATTCCATTACAATAATCTTTTTGAGCTAATCGTTTTTTTCAATGAGTTTACACCAGTTTTTATGAGGGGTCCCAATCCCCTCATATTGAGTGGGTTTGAACTTTGTGTTGAGCAAGGTGCAGCAACAATATTGTCATTGTTGTCAACACAGTCAGACAGATCGGTTGATGCAGTGGACAGGAGTTAAGAGGTTCTTCGAGTATGTACAGTGATTTTCCAAAAGATCGAAGTGGCCCATATGCTAAAAATCAAAAGAAAATCACAAGGAAGAAAACTGTCGCGATATCGCGACATGTTGAGCAAGAAAGAAAACTATCGCGATATCGCGACATGTTGAGAAGAAAGAAAAACTGTCGCGATATCGCGACATGTTGAGAAGAAAGAAAACTGTCGTGATTTCGTGACATGTTCGAGAAGAAAGAAAAATTGTCGCGATATCGTGACATGTTGAGAAGAAAGAAAAACTATCGTGATTTCACGACATGTTCGAAGAGAAAGCGCAAGCAAGAAAAACTGTCATGATTTCGTGACATGTTCGAAGAGAAAGCGCAAGCAAGAAAAACTGTCATGATTTCGTGACATGTTGGAAGAGAAAAAGGCAAGTAGAAAAAGTGTCACGATTTCGTGACATATTGCAAGAGAGAAAGGCAAGTAGAAAAAGTGTCACGATTTCGTGACATATTGCAAGAGAGAGAGTACGAAAGAAAAAGTGTCACGATTTCATGACATATTGCAAGAGAGATAGTACGGAAGAAAAAGTGTCACGATTTCGTGACATATTGCAAGAGAGAGAGTCCAAAAGAAAAAGTGTCACGATTTCATGACATATTGCAAGAGAGATTGTACGAAAGAAAAAGTGTCACGATTTCATGACATATTGCAAGAGAGAGAGTCAAAGAGAAAAAGTGTCACGATATCATGACATATTGCAAGAGAGAGAGTCAAAGGAGAAAAAGTGTCGCGATATCGCGACATGTCACATTTTCACGACCCGAAGGCAAGAGAAAGAGCAAAGGAGAAAAAGTGTCACGATATCGTGACATGTCGCATTTTCACGACTAAAGGAGGAGAGAGAAAGTAAGAAGGTAGAAGTGTCGCGATATCACGACAAAAGTAAAGAGGAAGAGTAAGGAGGCGAAAGTGTCACGATATCGTGACATGTTTTTTTTTTGGGTACAAGCCAAGAAAAGTAGCAAGGAGGCAAAAGTGTCACGATATCGCGACATGTGTGTTTGGTACAAGAAAAGAAAGACAAGAAAAGTGAGAACATACGACATGTTGTGTTTTCATGGGTACAAGCCAAGAAAAGAAGCAAGGAGGCGAAAGTGTCACGATATCGTGACATTTGTGTTTCACGGGTGAAATCCGAGAAGAGGACAAAGAGGTAGAAGTGTCACGATTTCATGACAGGTCGCTTTGGCACGAGCTAAGAAGAGAACCCAGCCAAAATAAGATATGTGACAGTTAACTAAAGTTATACGACAGTTACAGGGGCCATTGCAAAAGAAAATCATGCAGCTAAAATAAGAAGAGTTACTGAAGTCAGTACGACAATTACAGGTGCAATTACAGAGAAAAATCATGCAACTAAAATAAGAACAGTGAACTGAAGTCAGAACGATAGATACAGGGCTAGTTACGGAGTGAAATCATCGAGCGACGGTTAAACTGAAAGTCATCAGTCGAAGACCAAACAAAGAGCCATAACTATTAATAGGATGCATGAGAGAATACTGTGTGATAAAGGAGTTACATATAGAAGTTTCTATTAATAAGTTGCATGCAAAAATATGGAAGTTAAAAATAGAGTCAGAACTTTGTTATAAAAGGAGGTCTACATGGAGAATTAAGTGAGCTAAAAAGAGTGAAAGTGCTGCAAAAAGAGGGTTGGAAGAGTGTCGTAAGAGAGCGTTAAGCAGAGCCGTGAGAGCCGTAAGAGTGCAGTAAGAAGCACAGCAAGAGGGCTATAAGAGGGCCATAAAAGTGCAGTAAGCAGAGCCTTAAGTGTGTGTGGTGTTTTGGTGAATAGCGAGAGAGGTTGGGTTAGCAATAGACCAGTCAGGGTCTTGTATAAGCGAAGGCATTTTTATGTCAATCTTATAGTTTCAAAATTGCAGTCCAAGTTGGTGCTTGGAATTAGGGGTTGGTGCTCCTTTATATTGGTGTAGATAAATTAGGGGTTGGTGCTCCTTTCTGTTGGTGCAGATAAATCAGGGGTTGGTGCTCCTTCCAGTGGGTGCTGGTAAATTGATTGTAAAATTGGTATTTTGCAAAGGTTGGATTTGGATGGGAATCCAAGTAGTCATTTTTGAGGAGTAGCCAAATTGGTGAACCTCGTTACATCGTGTGTTGTGGAATGCTCTCTTGTTATACTTGCTTTATCTGATTTTAAATTTTCATTGTTTTGGCGTTAAGAGTTGTAGATTTGAATTTTAAATAGCTACACTGATTCACCCCCCTCTCAGTGTCATTGTGAGACTAACAATTGGTATCAGAGCCAAGTTCTCGAACAAGCTTAATCGGCTAAGGTGATCTTGGAAGTGAGACAATGGCAGGTGGTGAAGGATTCTCATCAAACAAAGCACCATTGTTTGATGGAACTAATTACGCATTTTGGAGACTCGGGATGCGGACATATCTGTGTGCTTTGGGATACGACATTTGGGAGTCATGAGACAGTGGATACACAATACCCACCACTCCTCCAACCGATGTTGCCGGTAAGAAACTATTTGAGAATAACTCTAAAGCAAAGAATGCTATCATGTGCGGTTTAGTGGACAGAGAACTGATAAAGATTATGAGTTGTAAAATGGCAAAAGACATGTGGGACAAACTAAGGAGCATTCATGAAGGAGACGACAAGATCAAGGAGGCCAAGTTACAAACGCATCGAGCTCAGTTCGAAGCATTAAAGATGAATGACGATGAGAACATAGAGGCATACATGCTGAGAGTTAATGGAATCATTAATGCGATTAGAGGACTCGACGAGGAAATGGAAGATGTTGTCATCATGAAAAAGGTACTAAGATCTCTTCCCCAAAGATTTGATTCTAAAGTTTCAGCAATAGAAGAAGCTAAAGATCTAAATACTTTTAGTATGGATGAGATGCATGGTTCTTTGACTGCATATGAGATGAGAATAGGAAAAACTAAACCCACAGACAGAGAAGTTGCTTTTAAAGCACATAAAAATATAAAAGCAAAACAAGAATCCGAGGAAGAAGAGACATCAGATGAAACGGAAGCAAACTTTGTTCGAAAACTAATAAGGGGAAAAGGAAAATACAGAGGAAAGCTACCATTTAAGTGTTTCAACTATGGAGGCATTGGGCACTTTGCAGCTAAATGTCCACTTAATGAGAAAAACAAAAGTGATGAAGGTTCACACCAAGAAAGAAGTGACTGGAAGAAGAAACCAAATTTTAGAAAAGGCAACTTCAAGAAGAAAAGTTTCATATCCAAGAATGTCAATCCTTCGAAGACAACGACTCAGGTGAGGATTTTGAAGAAGAAACAGGTGAAGCTCTTTTCATGGCATTCAGAAGAAAAAAAAGAAAAATAGGAATGTGATAAAAAACTTGAGGCTGAGGCTGAAGTAGATCTGGAAGGTGAGTTGGTCGTTGCACTTAAAGAGCTGAGTATAGAAAGGAAAAAGAATAAGAAAATTTCAAGAAAGCTTGAGGATGCCAATGAAATCATAACCAACTTGAAAGTACAGATAGACAAATTTAAGAAAATATCTGAAGATATCGAAGTACAATTAACCATGAAAATAGATGAGTGCAGCAAGCTAGAAGAAGAGATTGTTGGTTTAAGGATGCAGCTAGAAGAGATGAATCAAAAAATGAGTTGTTATCACAAACTTGAAGAAAGTTCTCATGAAGTTGGATAAGATTATAAATAACCAAAGGACTACTAGGCATCAAATTTGGTTTAGGCTTCGTCGAAGGAGAATCATCAAATGGATCAAAGGCCATAACTGTAGAACCCATAAAGAATGAAGATAAGATCAGGGTTGATCAAGAAAAAATGAATCATGCTAAAGAAAGCAATAATGCCAGGCACGAGAGGAGTATTGACAATGATGGATTCACCAATGTCACTCATCAAAGGAGAAGAAGATTTATGGCTCCCACTACAAAATGGCAAAGACCATCACCCAGGTTCACTCATTCCTTTTCTGGTTATTGTTTTAAATGCAATGGTTATGGACATAAGATTTCAGATTGCAAGTATAATGTAGGACAAAGGAACTTTACCAGTAGAAATGTTTTTTCACCGTTGATGGATTATGCAATAGAATGTTATAACTGTCATAATTTTGGGCACATTGCAAGAAATTGTCGAAGTACATTTGCAGCAAATAAACATCAGGGAAGAAAATTTCAACCAAATGGTTTGAGACAAAATAGAAAATTTCTCGAAAAACATGCACAAGCTACTGACAAAGAAAAGTCAAAACAAGTGACCAAAACTATAATCAAACCAGAGTGGAAAGAAAAGGAGCGACCCAAGGAAGAAAAGGAATCCTTGATCGTACAGACAACATTTAAAGCATAGAACAAATCTGCACCATGGATACTTGATAGTGGATGCTCCAGTCATATGACAGGTGACAAACAAAAATTTGAGAAGTTACAGAAATATGAAGGTGGTTCAGTAAAATTTGGAAATAATGATGGAGCTAAGATAGTTGGCAAAGGATCAGTTAAGATCGGTGACGGAAAAATCAAGTCAAAAGAAGTCTTGTTTGTGATTGGTCTGAAGCATAACTTGTTAAGCGTAAGTCAGATTTGTGACAGAGGTCATGAAGTAATTTTCAAGAAGCAGGGTTGTGAAGTCAGAACAACAAACTATGGAAAGTTGATAGCAACTGGATCAAGGACATCTAGCAACCTGTATACTCTCTCGGAGACTTTAGAAGGAGCGTGCTTGATTGGACAGGAAGAAGAAAATTGGTTGTGGCACAAGAGGCTCGGTCATATCGGTTTTGACAATCTAGTAAAAATCAGCTCAAAAGGGCGAGTGAGAGATATTCCCACCATTGGCAAACCATTAAATAGCATTTGTGCTTCATGCCAAAAGGGGAAGCAAACTAGAGCCACATTTAAAACAAAAGAGTACTTCACAAGCAAACCTTTAGAACTAATACATACTGATTTATGTGGACCCATGAGAATGCAAAGCATAAATGGTGACAAATACTTTATGTTGTGCATAGATGACTATTCCAGGATGACATGGGTACTATTTTTGAAGCTTAAATCAGATGCCTTTGAGATGTTCAAGATTTTCAAAAAACAAGTTGAGAATCAAACAGGAAAAAGGATTAAATGTTTAAGATCAGATAGAGGAGGAGAGTTCATTTCGAGAGGAGTTTGCGAGTAATATGAAAAATATGGGATTAGGAGACAGTTTTTAGCAACAAGGACACCTCAAAGAGAATGGTGTGGTAGAAAGAAAGAACAGGACAGGTGCAGGAAATGGCATGGACTATGTTGATTGAGAGCAAAATAGCAGACAGATTTTGGAAAGAGGCGAGTCCATACTTGCGGTATACATCCAAAATAGGTGCATGTTGAGGATGCATGAAAGCAAAACTCCGTATGAGCTGTGGTTCGGTAAAAAGGCAACAACAAGATACTTTAAAGTTTTTGGCAGCAAGTGTTACATCAAAAGAACTGAAGATAATCTTGGTAAGTTTGAAGATAGAGTCGATGAAGGTATTTTTCTTGGCTATTCGACAAAAAGCAAAGCCTACACATGCTACAACAAGAGGCTAAAGAAAATTGTGGAGAGTGCCGATGTTAAAGTTGATGAAGGTAGGGAACGAGAAATAAGCTATGAAGAAAACTACCCAATTTATGAAGAGGTTATTGAAGGAGATGAGGAAAAGGAAACGGAAAAGAAATAGAAAATTGACTCAGATGATTTAAGTAGTGATTCAGAAGAGGAAGAAAACAAGAAATTCAAAATAGGTAGCTGGCAGAAAAATCATCCTAGAGAGCAAATAATTGGAGACCCCACAGTTGGTGTTCAGACAAGAAGAAGAGTAGTAAGTAACTACTCTCTATTATCCAACATTGAGCCCAAAAATGTTGTTGAAGCAAGCAAAGATGAAAGTTGGATGACGGCAATAAATGAAGAATTAGATCAGATCGAGAAAAACAAAACCTGGGAGTTAGTACCAAGACCTGCAAATAAAAATATAATCGGTACTAAATGGATTTTTCGAAACAAATTGAATGAAGATGGATAGGTAGTCAGGAATAAAGCAAGATTGGTCTGTAAAGGCTATGCACAAGTTGAAGGTATTGACTTTGAGGAAACCTTTGCACCAGTGGCTAGACTAGAGGCAATTAGAATGTTTCTGGCTTTAGCAGTTCACAAGAATTTCAAAGTTTATCAAATGGACGTGAAATCAGCATTTCTGAATGGAAAACTTGAAGAAGAGGTCTATATTGAGCAGCCAGATGGTTTCCAACTCGGTGATAATCCCAACTTCGTCTGCAAGTTGAAGAAAGCATTGTATGGCTTGAAACAGGCACCCGGAGCATGGTATGCAAGGCTAGACAACTATCTTACTCAACAAGGGTTCAAAAAAGGTATGGTGGATAGCAATTTGTATGTCAAAATAGAGAATGGCCATCTCATTGTCCTTGTTGTATACGTAGATGATATCATTTTTGGCGTAAACAATGATGAGTCATGTAAAGATTTAGCAAATAAGATGCAGAAAGAATTTGAAATGTCAATGATTGGTGAACTTTCGTATTTCCTCGGACTGCAAGTTAATCAAAATGAGAAGGGCATATTTATTTCTCAAGTTAAATATGTGAAAGAGATGCTAAAAAAGTTCACAATGGAGGATTGTAAGCTCTGTTAGCACTCCCATGATGATAGGTTGCAAGTTGAGCAAGGATGAAAAATCTCTAGATGTTGATCAAACCATGTACAGATCTATGATTGGGAGCCTATCGTATTTGATAGCTACCAGACCAGATATCTTGCAGGCAGTTTGCATGGTAGCACGATTTTAGGCTAGTCCCAAGGAGACTCATGTGACAGCAGTGAAGAGGATTCTTCGGTATCTGAAGGGTACTATGGAGTATGGGTTATGGTATCCGAAAGGTAAGGACTTCACCCTTATTGCGTATTCAGATGCAGATTGGGCAGGATGTGTCGATGACAGAAAGAGTACCAATGGAGGTGCATTCTATCTTGGAGACAAAGTTGGTCGCATGGCACAATAAGAAACAAGAGTCAGTCTCCTTATCCACAGCAGAGGCAGAATATATTGCAGCAACTACGTGTTGTACGTAGGTCTTATGGATGAAACAAACCCTGAAAGATCTTGGCATTAACTTCAGTGAGCCAATTTTAGTTAAGTGTGATAACACCAATGCCATTAACATCTCAAAGAATCCGGTTATGCATTCTCGCACAAAACATATTGCTATCCGATATCACTTTCTGAAGGAGAAAGTTGCGGAAGGTGAGGTTAAGTTGGATTTTGTCCCAACTACAGAGCAAGTAGCGGATATCTTCACAAAACCATTGCCCAAGGAAATTTTTGAGTACCTTCGCAATAAATTGGGAGTGGTCACGCTTCCCAAGAACTGACTAGCTATCGGGACCACATTCTCAGGGGGAGCATTTATATATTTGATTATCTTTTTGCTCATGTTTGTAATTTTTGCTAACTGTAATAATTTGTGCCTGAGAATGTTGTGCATGGACTCAGGGGGAGTCTCGGCGAGCCCTTTGGTATTATTGTCAAAGGGGGAGAAGAATTACAGGAAATTGCACGTGTGTTGCCAACAATTCCAAAGGGGGAGATTGTTGAGCAAGGTGCAGCAACAGTATTGTCATTGTTGTCAACACGATCAGACAGATCGGTTGATGCGATGGACAGGAGTTAAGAGGTTCTTCAGAGTATGTACAGTGATTTTCCAAAAGATCGAAGTGGCCCATATGCTAAAAATCAAAAGAAAATCACAAGGAAGAAAACTGTCACGATATCGCGACATGTTGAGCAAGAAAGAAAAACTGTCGCGATATCGCGACATGTTGAGAAGAAAGAAAAACTGTCACGATTTCGTGACATGTTCGAGAAGAAAGAAAAACTGTCACGATTTCATGACATGTTCAGAGAAGAAAGAAAACTATCGCGATTTCGTGACATGTTCAGAGAAGAAAGAAAAACTGTCATGATTTCATGACATGTTCGAAGAGAAAGCGCAAGCAAGAAAAACTATCATGATTTCATGACATGTTCGAAGAGAAGTGCAAGCAAGAAAAACTGTCGCGATTTAGTGACATGTTAGAAGAGAAAAAGGCAAGAAGAAAAAGTGTCACGATTTCGTGACATATTGGAAGAGAAAAAGGCAAGGAGAAAAAGTGTCACGATTTCATGACATATTGCAAGAGAGAGAGTACGAAAGAAAAAGTGTCATGATTTCATGACATATTGCAAGAGAGATTGTACGGAAGAAAAAGTGTCACGATTTCGTGACATATTGCAAGAGAGAGAGTCCAAAAGAAAAAGTGTCACGATTTCGTGACATATTGCAAGAGAGATTGTACGGAAGAAAAAGTGTCACGATATCGCGACATGTCACGTTTTCACGACCCGAAGGCAAGAGAAAGAGCAAAGGAGAAAAAGTGTCGCGATATCGTGACATGTCACATTTTCGCGACTAAAGGAGGAGAGAGAAAGTAAGAAGGTAGAAGTGTCACGATATCGCGACAAAAGTAAAGAGGAAGAGTAAGGAGGCGAAAGTGTCACGATATCGCGACATGGTCGTTTTCAACAAGCAAGAAGAGAAGAAGGAAAAGTGTCACATATCTGACATGTGTTCACAAACCAAGAAAAGAAGCAAGGAGGCGAAAGTGTCACGATATCACGACATGTTATGTTTTCGTGTGTACAAGCCAAAAAAAGTAAGGAGGCAAAAGTGTCACGATATCGTGACATGTGTTTTTGCAGGTACAAGCCAAGAAAAGAAGCAAGGAGGCGAAAGTGTCGCGATATCGTGACATGTGTTTTCATGGGCAAAATCCGAGAAGAGGACAAAGAGGTAGAAGTGTCACGATTTCATGATAGGTCGCTTTGGCATGAGCTAAGAAGAGAACCCAACCAAAATAAGATATGTGACAGTTAACTGAAGTTATACGACGAGTCACAGGTGCCATTACAAAAGAAAATCATGCAACTAAAATAAGAAGAGTTAACTGAAGTCAGTACGATAGTTACAGGTGCAGTTACAGAGAAAAATCATGCAGCTAAAATAAGAATAGTGAACTGAAGTCGAATGACGAGTTACAAGGCAAATTACAGAGTGAAATCATCGAGCGACGATTAAACTGAAAGTCATCAGTCGAAGACCAAACAAAGAGCCATAACTATTAATAGGATGCATGAGAGAATACTATGTGATAAAGGAGTTACATATAGAAGTTTCTATTAATAAGTTGCATGCAAAAATATGGAAGTTAAAAATAGAGTCAGAACTTTGTTATAAAAGGAGGTCTACATGGAGAATTAAATGAGCTGAAAAAGAGTGAAAGTGCTACAAAAAGAGGGTTGGAAGAGTGTCGTAAGAGAGCGTTAAGAAGAGTCGTGAGAGCCGTAAGAGTGCAGTAAGAAGCACAGCAAGAGGGCTATAAAAGTGCAATAAGCAGAGCCTTAAGTGTGTGTGGTGTTTTGGTGAATAGCGAGAGAGGTTGGGTTAGCAATAGACCAGTCAGGGTCTTGTATAAGCGAAGGCATTTTTATGTCAATCTTATAGTTTCAAAATTGTAGTCCAAGTTGGTGCTTGGAATTAGGGGTTGGTGCTCCTTTCTGTTGGTGCGGATAAATTAGGGGTTGGTGCTCCTTTCTGTTGGTGCAGATAAATCGGGGGTTGGTGCTCCTTCCAGTGGGTGCTGGTAAATTGATTGTAAAATTGGTATTTTGCAAAGGCTGGATTTGGACGGGAATCCAAGCAGTCATTTTTGAGGAGTAGCCAAATTGGTGAACCTCGTTACATCGTGTGTTGTGGAATGCTCTCTTGTTATACTTGCTTTATCTGATTTTAAATTTTCATTGTTTCGGCATTAAGAGTTGTAGATTTGAATTTAAATAGCTACACTGATTCACCACCCCCTCTCAGTGTCATTGTGAGACTAACACTTTGGACGTCTCAAAGAGAGGCCAAAGGCCTTAGCACTGTAGTAAGCTTGTAGTTGAGCTAATCATTTTGATATATAACACCCAAACAATTTTTGGTTCATTATTAATGATAGTAACTCCTAAAATAACATTTTTATTTTTATTAAGTCAATGGAAGTGGTTCGAATCATACCAAAATGGCTAGCGCAACTTGAGGACACCAAAATAATATGGAACAAAACACTTTTTTTTTGTAGGAAATGCATACTATTTTTAAGTACCCTTCTTAGTGATTTTAAAGTGATGAAGGAAGAAGTAACCCTTTTGAGAGGTGAACACATGATATCCAAAGCTAATATAGAAAAATAAATTTTAGAGGTTGAGAAGAAACTTAGGGGCAACCTAAAGGTGTTTGAGCATCATCATAGTGACGGACTAGGTGCTAGAACCACCAATAGATATAAAGGAATTTATAAGTAGAAGAAAGACTATCATTCTATTTTTGACACATATACTCCATTCAAGATGCCTAATTAGACTTTACAAAATTCAACAAAAAGGATGCCTTCTTCAAACTTTATATTTCCCTAAATATTTTTTGGTCACTATGGCATCTTCCAACTTTGTATTTGAAGCGTTATAGTGGTATCAATGGTTAAAAATAAAACTCTTGATCCTTCTTGGAAAGATTTTGAGTCACAATTACTCATTTATTTTTTCCCTAGTGAATATGAGGACTTTACAAGAGCATTAACCAAATTAAAAAAAGCCTCTATGGTTCGAGACTATCAAACCCAATTTGAGAAACTGGCTAATAGGACCAAGGGGTTGAATGAAGGATTTTTTTAGAGTTGTTTCATAAGTGAATTGAAATATGATATCAAGGTTAAGGTCAATATGTTAAAACCATAATCTATGATGTAGGCCATAGGATTGGTATGATTGGTTGAAGAAATTTTTTTGGCTCAAAGGAGGTCACCTAAATTTCCATAGACCAAACCCACATTTCCTTCCAAGTTCACATCCAATACTAGAAATAAATCTACCCCCTACAAGAGTTTGACTATAAAAGAGATGGATGATTGACACACATAAGGCTTATTTTATAATTATAATGAAAAATATTCACTAAAGCATAAATGCATCCAAAAGAAGCTATTTTTGTTGGATGTAGAGGAGTCATTAAGCAGTAAAAAAATTGATGATGAAGAAAAACCATCAAAGGAACCACCTCAATATGAGGGTGAAACACAAGAAGAACCACAACCAAAAATTTCTATCCATGCTCTTGCAATAATTACTACCCCTTAGACAATGAAAGTAGTAGGATTTTTCAAGGCCAACATCTTACAATTCTCATTGATTCAAGAAGTATGCACAAATTTATTGATCCTCAAGTCACCAAGAAAGAAAATTATTACATACATGCATGCAACTCCTTTGAGGTTATGATGGAAAATGGTAGAACTTAGCCTTGTAAAGGCTAATGCTGCAATGTGAAGTTGAATATAGGGGATTATGAACTTAAAAGGGATATATTTTCTCTTCAACTAGGAGGATGCAATATTGTGATAGGAGCTTCATGGTTAGGTAATTTGGGAACTATCACCTAGAACTTTGTAGAGTTATGGATGCAATTTTCATGTAATGGTAGGTATCACACTCTTCATGGTTTGCAAGCAAGATCCCCCTAGATTATCAGTTCAAACTATATGGAGAAGTTGTTAAAAAAATCTTCCCATGGGGTAATCACTTAGATATTTGTAATACAACTACCTATATCTATAGAGGATAAATTCCTAGAAGGTTTGTAACTCATTCTAACTAAGCATGATGTAATTTTTATAGAACTGATAGAATTACCATCCCAATGCTCCCATGATCATGCAATCCCATTGATACCTAGTATTGTGCCATCTAACATCAGATCTTACTAATAATCCTATGCACTTAAGTAAAAAATAAAGATATTAGTATAAGAACTATTAAAAATCTAGAGTCATTTAGCCTAGTAACAATGCTTATTCTTCTCTAGTCCTATTGGTTTGAAAGAAAGATAGGTCCTGATGGTTGTGTATATATTTTCATGA
Source organism: Wollemia nobilis (assembly GCA_028583015.1). NCBI lineage: Eukaryota > Viridiplantae > Streptophyta > Pinopsida > Araucariales > Araucariaceae > Wollemia > Wollemia nobilis. The sequence continues at coordinate 6,946,049 of JAQPPZ010001870.1, forward strand.
GCTCAAGAACAAATTTCCTATCCTAGTCATAGATGAATTATTGGATGAACTACATGGTGCTATAATTTTCTCAAAGTTAGATCTTCACTCGAGTTACCATTAGATACAACTCAAGGAGGAGGATATTCCCAAAATAATATTTCACACTCATGAGGGCCATTATGAATTCTTGGTTATGCCATTTAGCTTAATAAATGCACCCTCCACATTTTAGAGCCTCATAAACAACATTTTTTCCCATTCCTTCACAAATTTATTTTAGTTTTCTTTGATGATATTTTAGTTTATAGTTTCTCTTGGGAGGAGCACCTCATCCATGTGGATCAGACTTTATAAATTTTGACTTAGCATCAACTTTATGCTAAGAGGTCTAAGTATTCTTTTGGGTTGACCAAAGTAGAGTATTTATGATATATTATCACCAAATATGGAGTTAAAATTAATACTAAGAATATTCAAGCTATTCAATATTGGTCAAAGCATCACACTCTTAAGGGTCTTTGCAAATTTTTTGAACTCAAGCTATTACCATAAATTTATTTGAAACTATGGTAAAATTACTTCTTTAATGGCCATGTTAAAAATAATTCTTTTACTTGGACAAGCCTTGTTGAGAGGGCATTATTTGACATAAAGCATGCTATGAAAACCTCTCCAATATTAGCAATGCCTAATTTATCAAACGAATTTGTAATTAAAAATGATCCTTTGGACAATGGCATTGGAATCATCTTGATGTAGGATGGAAGACCATAAACCTTCACTAGTAAAGCACTTTTAGGTCAATATTTGGGTAAATAAACATATGCAAAGGAGATGCACACCATTCTACATGTGGTTAATCACTGGTGATCCTATCTAATTGGACATCATTTTTACATTGAAACACACCATCAAAGTCTCAAGTACTTCTTGGAGCAATGGGTTGCTATCCCAAACAACAAAAGTGGATCTCTAAACTCATGGACTATGATTATGAGATTATATATAAAAAAGGAAAGGAGAAAATTGTGGCTGATGCACTCTCACCAATTTGAGGCTTAGAGTATGTTGTGTTGTCTCTTCACCCATACCTTAGTGGATTAATTCTATCAAAGAGGATGTGCTCAAGGACTCAAGATTGTAAAATTTGATTATCACACTTCAAATAGTGCCTACCTCATGTTCAGGATACACTTAGGATGGATAATATTTGAGATATATTTAATACCTTGTTATTTCCCATACTTCTTAACTATAGGAACTCATATTGAATGAAATGCATGCTTCACAAATTGCAGGCCATTATAGGTTCCTTAAGAATTATGAAACGATTAAGTGTACTTTATTTTGAAAGGGAATGAAGAAGGATATTCAAACTTTTATGGCAAAGTGTGATATATGCCAGTGGATGAAAGGAGAAATGGTGCATTCCTCGATAGCTCTTCAATTCTTTCCCATTCAAGAACAAGTATGGAAAAATATTTCCATGGATTTTATTGAAGGGTTATCCAAGTTAGGAGGTATATCAATTATGTTGGTGGTAATAGATCATCTCACATAGTATGCTCATTTTTTCCCTTCTCACATATTTACATGGCCTCGATAGTTAGCCCAAATTTTTCTAGATTCTATTTTCTACCTTCATGGCATACCTACATCCATTGTATTCGATAGAGACCCTACCTTCACTAGTAATTTTTAGAAAGAATTGTTTAAGTTGTAGGGAAATAAATTCAAAATGAGTTCATCTTATCATCCACAAATGGATGGACAAACAAATATTGTAAACAAATGCTTATAGATTTGGCTTCATTACTTTACCTCTGATCATCCTACATAGTGGACAAAGTATCTTCCCTTGGATGAATGGTGGTATAATACTTCCTATCACACTACAACCAAGGTTACCCATTTTGAAGTAGTTTATGGTTGGCCTCCATCAACACCCTCCTCCTACATTCTAGGTAGCTCCAATTCCATGTTGTTGATACTACACTCAACCAACATATCGTAGTCTTCTATCAACTGAAGATGAATCTAGAATTGGCCCATAATTGTATGCCCCAACAAGATGATCAACACTATTTTGAGCATAGATTTGAAGTAGGAGATATGGTTTTTCCACTTGCAACCATATAAGTAGTCCTCACTCTAGCTTCATAGGTGTCAAAATCTAGCTACTAAATACTATAGCCTCTACCAAGTCTTATAGTGGATTGGTGCAATGACCAACAAATTATCCCTCCTATATACATCAAAGCTCCATTATATCTTTCATGTATCCTCTCTCAAGAAGGTTATGGCCAATTAGGTATATGTTTAATATATTTTACATGAATTGGATGAAGAGGTTTCTATCTTGCTTAAGCCAGAACAAATGTTGAACTTAAATCATTCACTCTTCAAAACTATGTCATCACTAAGGATATTATTCAATGGCATGGACTTCCACTTGGGAGTCTCTCTAGTAGCTACAACACCAATTTCCTCATCTATAACTTTGAGGACAAATATTTTTGAAGGATAAAGGCATGTTAGGACCCCATCCTAACACTATTTTTGTAATTCTCATATGATTATGTAATGACATCCCTTCCAATATGGGGACCCATTTATAATGTTATTTTGTAATATTTGTAATGGTATGTAGCAAGTGAGACACCTAGACAAATTGTACCATTTTATGTAACCGTTATCAAGAATGTAACTAATATTTGGTAGAATATTCTAGCTTGAGTGGCACTTTGCATGTAAGCCAATTCTTGAGCATTAGGTTAGGGTTGCATGAAGTGTATCTTTAAAAGACATGGGCCCATGACCAAATGTATATTTCTTCAAATTAATGAAAGTATTGAAGGAGGTTGCCCCCTTAAAGAGGCCTATGATTCTATGTTGTTTTGTGATATTGCTTTAATTATGCATTTATATTTTGTATTGCAATATATTGTTCTTTCATAAAATTCTATTTTAATTGCAATATTTATGTGAATGAGTTTATTTTTATTAAATATTCCTAACACTCCTCCCACTAGTACACCCCTGTTGTGAACTAGTAAGGATATGTATGGGATAATATGAGCCCCACTTTAAGATGATTTTTGGTTCTTAGGATAATTCCTTTCAAGTAATCATATCTTGGGATGTTATCCAAATCAAGTACCAAAAGGGCCCAAAATGAACCTAGAAACTGCAAAAACATGTTATTTAATAATAAAGAATAAATTAGGTTGTTTGAAGTGGGAGCTTGTCAAAATGATGAATGCCATGCCAAAATTTCCTTTGAGAAATAATATTTTTACACAAGAATCCAAGGACATTCTAAATATGGTTGCTTTTATCCTTGGATCCCTTAACTCTGTAGAGATAATAACAAAAATGTTGGCCATTGTACATCTACTTAGAAACAACACAAAGAATAACCTATTGCTACTCAATATCAATGACTTCATAACTTGATGATTTCATGAAGGGCTAGTGAAATTTAGAGGAAATTAAGAATTCAAGTACTAATTTTTTATTATTAGAAAATGAAAGGGATTTTGAAATGACACCCAAACCTTAATACAAAAGGAGGGACTAGAAGAGTCCAATATTAAGCCTAGGATACTCAAATAAGAGCTTCTTCCTAACTAAAATAGTAGACTTCCATATAAAACCACCAACCAGACCAACCACTAAAAATACTGGAACACAAACCCTTCAAAGGGAATAGTATCACTATCTAGACAAACATGACATAGAGAATCTAGAAAGGAAAGACAATTACATTTTAGAAGGTGGATTCCCTAAGTCTCCCACCTCCATTTAGAGGTATTCGTTTGGTCATGCTATAGTAGGATCATACCTTGGATCTCTTCAATGAAATATATAACAACCTAGAGAGATTTAATTAGAGCCTAGTGCTTCTCATCCAATTTATTGAGGAAAGACCATAACTTGGGAGACATAGATCTCAGTGGGGGGGGCATATCAACATTTACCTTATCCTATAAAAGTTTTCCTTTTATATTAATAGGAGACAAGTCTTCAGAGTTTGCCATTTCCACCTTAATTGAGGAGATTTCAACCTTACCCAAATTCTTGGATAGACATTTGGAGTATCTAGTATGACCTCCTTTGTTACCACTAGGTGAAGTTGTAGGCAACAAATCCACCTCCTAGAAGAAGAAATGATTTTTGGATTTGCACAATTTTGTTCAGTTTTGCTCATTTTTGATTAAAATGTACAAGTAGATGTAAAAATTACAAGGTTTGCAAATGTACAATGTGAAATGTCAATGAAATTAGGTGAAATGTGCATTTGGGATGAATTTGATAAAAATCAAATTAGACTTAGTAAAACCTTGTAATTAATTGTTTTGAGATAATTCGGGATGGCAGTTGTAAGTAATGTGATGTCTCAGAAACCACTTTGGAATGGCTTGGGCATGCATTATATAGCCCCCCATTCAATTTTTTAGGTTGTTCATTCATTCATGGAGTTATTGATTGTTCATGGTAGAATTGCATATTGTTCATTGTTGATGTCTATTGTTGTTGAGTCCATTGTTGTGATCAATGATGATGGATGTATTGTACAAGAATGCTTATAATATGAATATAACAACAAATCTCTTTGATTCCATGTCCTTGTGAATTCCATTGTACATTTTGGTTATTGCAGGTTGTGTAATTGATGTTTGGATGCATAACTTGTTATGTTAATTTGATGGAATTGCATTAGAAATGATTTTGATCATCCTACGAACCTGGTGTGAGGATATGAATTGATTGCATGATGAATTATGGTTGTACAATTATATTTCCAGGTAGTTGTATGATTTTTGGAAATGTTCTTGATGATTATAATTCATTGCCATTGAATTAGGGTTTGCATGTTGGAAGGAAAGTGAGCAATTGTCATAAGAAAACATCCCAAAACTTGTCTTGGAGAGAATGGTTGTGCAGGTTGATAAATCTAAGTATAAGTTTTAGCAAGGGTTTGTACAAATCATACATATGTTGTACCAAATCGTACAAGTGGTCATTTACCCAATTTGGTAATAAAATTGCAAGACAAAACCTGCCAAATAAGGAAATTTTGGTGTTTTAGAGAAATCGATTACAAAACTGATCGATTTGAGTTACAAAACCTATTCCAGTGAATTGACTAAGTGGAAAATCATACAAGGTATAGTTTTGTATGATTTGGATCATAACTATATGATTTGGTGACCGTACAAGTTGTTTTGCAAATTGACATAGTGCACAAGACAAACCATACAAGTTGTACGATTTGGGTAAGTTGGTTTTGAGACTTTGGAAATCATTTCTAGACCTTCTAAATCACCTCCCCTCTAGGAATACTACACCCCTATGCTACATTTGGCATCATTGCCTTATCAAACTTTGGCATTTTTGTTAAAAATGGGTCAAAATTGTTGTAGTCGAGAAGATCCTGCAAAGTGATAAATTGTGAGTACCACTAAATTGGAGGTGAATGATAGACACAAGTGTGCAAAGGTGTAGGATATGAGATCAAGGAGAAGATATCCTAGTTAGGAGGAGCATGAGAATTGCTCAAAGAGTGAACGTGAATAGTGTTGAACACAATACACATGAACCAGTGATAGAACAAGTATGGACATCTGATGAAGGAGATATTGAGAGGTTGGATACATTGTTGATCAAAATGGAAGGAGAGGAGCAAGAAGCACCTAGAGTCGAGGAGAACATTGATATAAGTAAATATGTTAATGAGGAAACTATGTGAGATCGAGGTGAGTGGATGGTAACACCTGAGAAAGTGGTAGATAGGTTGCAAAGGAGTGCGATGGATGGGAGTCAGGCACTAGAGCAACAACACATGAGGTCTCAAGAGGAAATACCAAGGCCACAACCTACACACCAGTGAAGGAGGTCATAGAGTGAAGATGCATAGGATATTGGTAGATGACTATTTGGTGAGTATAAGATACCTCGAGTAGATACTTTCGATGAGGACCAGCAGAGTGAGTCACCTACAAGGAGGAATCAATCAAGGATTCTAGGAGATACTTCATCAAGTGAAGAGGAAGAACCACCAATAATGGCCAACTTAGGCAATCGAGTAGGAAAGCAAAGATGCCCACCCTTTATGGGTGAAGGAAAGGAAGACCCGATGAGACACATCGAGACATGCATAACCATTTGGAAAGCAAATGGTGTGGACCAACCAGATGAATGGTTGTGATTATTTCCTACATTACGAGGACTTGCCATAGATTGGTATTTGAAAAGATAAAATACACCAAATTTTTAGGCCTGGAACACAATGAAGGATGAATTCATTGAGGAATTTCACCCTTTGAAGGATGATGGAGATATTGTAACTGAACTTTGTGCCACTAAGAAGAAAGTTGATGAAGATGTAAAGTCATATAATCATCGATTGAAGTAGTTGGTGGACAAGATGCAAATACCTCTAGCAGATGTACTAGTAAAAATATGGTTTGTAGATGGGTTGTTACCTAGATATAAGAAAAATATGAAGGTAGTTCCATATTCCACATATGAAGAAGCCTTGGAGAATGTGAAGAATTTTGAAAGTGAGGCGAAACAAACAATCGCTAGAATGATAACACATTCTAAGCATGATGATTCAGATAGTGATGAAGATGATACAATACAATAGATAGTACAATCATTCTAAAAGGAATTTGATAAGATAATAAAAGAGGTGAAAGGTAAATTTAAGCAAGATAGGAAGGATATTTGGTGTACAGAATGTAAGTTTGAAGGTCACACGAATGTGACTTATCCTCGAAATGACTATTATCACATTTGCAATGTACTTGGACATGAAGTGGTACAGTGTCCATTTAATGCAAAGGTGTACCCATAGGTTCTCTCAATCCAAGAACAGGAAGAGAAACCAAAACCTCAAGGGAGTGGCCAACAAGCCACCAGTGGTGGTTATAGGAATAACCAAAGAGGGGGAAGACAATACCAAGGCAACCGATAGGGAGGACAGAGCCACTTGCAGTATGATTCGGAAGGAAGACCAATCATACAGTGCCATAATTTCCAAGAGTGGGGGCATTTTATGAAGAATTATCCTTCACCTCAGAAATAAGAGACACAATAGACTAATGCTACACACATGTGTAGATGGTGTGGTCTAGGGAACCACAAAGAAATAAATTATCCAAAGCAAGTGAGTTCTAGTAACTTACAGAATGTGAAATTTTTGGACATAGAGGTACCTCCAGTTAGAGAGGAAACCAAAGAAGTATTAGTCATGACAAGGAATCAAGCTAAGAAGGACAAGTATCCCAAACCTACTAAAGAAAATAAATGATGGCAAGTGGCGAAGAGGGTACTTGAGGAAGAAGCACAGAAGGCAAAGCAATTGAGACTAGCAGGAGAAAAAGAGTTAAAGAAACCATCAGAAGATAAAGTAGTTGTGCAAAATCTAGTAGCACAAGTCTTGAATACAACTATCGAGATTAAGGTGGCGAGTTTGTTAGAAGCCATCCCATCATTACATAAAGTGATGGTGAAAGACATACAACCTCATAAGGTGATGGAAGTCTAGAGCCAGCCAATCAAGGAAGAAGAACAAAAGAACTATTTTATGGATCCAACCATATTGATGATTGATGTTGGGAAGAAACTATTTAGTCCATATGGAATCTTGGGGCACAAGTTGACACAAGTCATTATGGATGGAGGATCCAATGTTAATGTGTTACCCGAGAAGACTTGGCAAGAAATTGGTGCTCCATCATTATGGGCACCTAGATTCCGATTGTATGGTGCTGACCAGTACGGTATAGAGACAAAGGGTGTCTTGAGCACAACAAGTTATAATAGTTGACCAAGAATTCATCTTGGATTTCATTGTGATTACCATGCAAAAGCTAGCATATGATGCTTTGTTGGGGAGAGGATGGCTACGAATAGCCAAAGTTAATCACAACTAGGGAAAGGACCAGATCACCTTCAAGAAGGGACAACACAAATACATGATCAACTTGAATAACCAGAGGATCAATGAGGATGTGGCCATGATCGATGAGTCAGGTAGTTCTTCTGGTGAAGAGGAGTATGAGCCTAATGAAGAAGGGATGTTGTACCTAGATGACTATAGTGAAGATGAAGCTCGATCTGATAGTGGACTCCTCCATTGGTAGATGGAGGAGTACAAGGTTTTTCAGCCCACATACCTCTATATTAATATAGAGGAGACCACAAAAAAATAAGATGAGATGAAGGTCAGCTCAGAACCAAAGAAAGAAGAAGAGGAGAAATGGATATTCCCTAAAAGTTTTGTAGAATATACTATGGGAGATGTTAAAATTGATGCAAGACTAGTGCATCCAATGAATGTGGAAAAGGTAGTAATAGAGCCTAGGAACATTAAGTATGAAGGACCTCAGATAGTGGATGTAAATCTAGGAATAGAGGAGGAGCCTAGGATGATCCACTATGGTGATGATTGGAACCCAGTATTGAAAGCAACAACTTTCAAGATATTCTTGAAGTACAAGGATGTCTTTGCTTGGATGTATAAGGACCTGAAAGGGGTACCACCAGAGTTATGTGTCCACAAGATCATGCTAATTCCTGGGGCACAGCCAGTGAGAAGAAGACCTTATAGGATGAACCCTAAGTATGCCGCATTGGTAAATGCAAAAATAGAAAAGATGCTAGATGCAGGCATCATTTTTAGAGTCACTACTAGTGACTGGGTTTCACCTATTGTGGTCACTCTGAAGAAGGAAGTGGATAAGATCTGAATATGCATAGATTTTAGGAGTTTGAATGCAGTGATGATCAAATATCCCTTCCCTATTCCTTTCACAGACTCAATTCTGGAAGAGGTCGTAGGACATGAAATTTATTCATTCTTGGATGGATTTTTTGGGTACAATAAAATAAGTATAGCCGAGGAGGATAAGTTGAAGACCACATTTATTATGGAAAATGGCATCTATGCATATAATCAAATGCCATTTGGGCTATGTAATACCCCAACCACATTTCAATGCATTATTCTATATATCTTTGATCAATTGGCCATAGGAAATTTTAAGGTATTTCTGGATGATTGGTCCATTTATGGTAAGATCAAGGATCATCTACCTAGTCTCAGTGAATGTATGAGTAGGTGTAGGAATGCACAAATCTCCCTAAATCTAGGAAAGTATTTTTTGATGGTACCTTATGGGAAAATTTTAGGACATATAGTGTGCAATGAAGGGTTGAAGACTGATCCTAATAAAATCTATGTTATATTACACATGGAGGAGCCATATGATGTGAGCTCATTAAAAACCTTCCTTGGATCCATGGGATACTATCGAAGGTTTATCAAGAACTATGCACATGTGTCCTACCCATTAGATTCTTTGACTAAGAAGAATATTCCTTTCAGATGGATGGAGGAGCACCAAGGAGCTTTTGAAGAGTTGAAAGCTAAACTTGTCAGTAGTCCCATTTTGGTGTTCCCTAATTGGGATAAGGAATTCCATATCCATATTGATACCTCAAACTTTGTGATTGGATGTGCATTGGCACAAGAGGGATAATTTAGGCTAGATCAACCTATATTTTTTGCAAGTCACCTATTATCATGGGCAGAGAGGAATTATAGTACAATAGAGCGAGAAGCTTTAGGGATGGTATATGTTGTACAAAAATTTAGGTATTACCTATTGGTAAACCCTTTTGCTTTCTACATAGATCATCAGGCCTTGTTGTACTTGATAAATAAGCTAATCATACAAGGATGGGTCAGTAGGTGGCTCATCACTTTACAAGAATTTATATTTTAAGTAGTAGTTCGACCTAGTAAGAAGCATGTGATTGTAGACCAGTTATCTCGAATACGATCAAGAGAACCTATAGGGATGGGGATTCTAGATGAATTCCTTGATGCTTAGTTATTTACAATTAATGTTGTTCCATATTGGTACAAGTTAATTGGATAATACTTATCCACAGGTGAGTTGCCACAAGATTTGATGACAATAGAAAAGAAAAAGGTAATCATAAAGTCAACACCTTTTTAGTTGATAGTTGGATTATTATACAAAATGGGTATTGATGGTATCCTACGAAGATGTGTGATGGATGAGGAAGTTAAAGCAACATTGAGAGAAGCTCATGAAGGGTTGGTAGGAGGACACATGGGGCCAGATGCCACTACTCAAAAAGTACTCTTAGTAGGATTATGGTGGCCCACATTATATAATGATGCAAAGGAATATGTACGAGCATGTGATACTTGCCAAAGAGTAGGGAAACCAGTACGATGAGACTTTATGCCCTTACACCCATCACAACCCCAAGAACTATTTGAGATATGGGGGTTGGAATTTGTTAGACCATTAAAAACTACTCATAGGTAGAAGTGTCGATACATCATGGTAGCTACTGAATACCTAAAAAAATGGGTCGAAGCAAGAGCACTACCAGATAACATGACAAAGAGTACAACTCGATTCTTGTATGAGCAAGTAATTACAAGATTCGATATTCCACTACAAATAACAAGTGATCGAGGAGGTCACTTTGTGAATGAGATTATCAAAAATTTGACAACTGATTTCAAGATTTTGCATTCCTTGTCTAGTCCATATTACCCTAGAGCCAATGGGTAAGTGGAGGTGACTAACAAAGTCCTAGTGTCAACCTTGTACAAAACCTATGGGATAGAAGGAGCAGATTGGGAGGAAAGGTTACCATATATTCTTTGGGTATATCGAACTACCTTTAAACCAATGATAGACCATACACCATTTTAGCTAATGTATGGTCAAGAGGTAGTAGTGCCAATGGAGTTCTTGGTACCAAGTTTGTGGGTAGCTATGGAGCATCACTTAGGTGACCAAGAAAGTCTAGAGGAAATACTAATGACACTAATCAAGTTGGATGAAAGAAGATTCATGGCATAATGGGTGATCAAAGTGGCCCAGAAGAGAAGGAAGTTGTGGCATGATAAGCACCTTCAAAAGTTAGAACTTAAGCAAGGTGACTTAGTTCTAAAATTTAATGGGAAATGAGAAATCAAGCTAGGAAAGTTAAAAACCTTGTGGCTTGGTCCCTTTCGAGTTGTAGAAGTGATGGATAATGGGGTAGTCAAACTACAAAACTTGAATGGAACTGAAGTGCCAGACACTGTGAATGGTTCGAAGTTGAAGCCATATAAAGTGTAGTGTCTATTTATTTCTTTAGAAGAAATTGAAAGAAGATGAAGGGAGGAAGCTCAATTCGATGAACCATAAAGAAGAATTCAAGGTCCATTATGAGAGGACCTTGACATGGGACTTGCATGCCTATTTGTAGAAGGGGAGGAGGCAAGGCCAATCATCGAACAACAAGAATTGGTACCTCAACCCGATGAGAGAAGAAGGATGTGAGTACATGTAAGGTTCATAGATGGGACTGAATGGATCAAAGAAGAAGATGAAGAAGGGATTCCTCCAAATGAGAGAAGGAAGAAAAAGGAATGGTGTATCCATAGTTGGAGTATAGAGAATTACCTCAACCAATAGAAGATCGATGAAGGATACGACTAATGGTATAATATGAAGATAGGATGGATACCTTTGATATGGAAGCTCCAGAAAGGAACAAAAATGAAACCACGGATGAAGAGCTCATCAAACTTACTCTATTAGCTCAGATAGGATTATTGTAGCAAAGGATGTGACACCAGATCCAATAATTGCAAGAGGAGTATGAAATATTGTAAGGTCATACTACAAGACTCCATGAACAAACTATCCAAGATTTGGATGAGATGATGCAAAGGATGGATGAGCAAAGGATAGTTAGGTTACAAGAATTAGAAGTCAGAGGAGAAGAACATGAGGTGACACCACAAGTAAGTGGTACACACCATGAGGGTGCAAGTACCAGTAGGGGAGAAAGATCATAAATAGCACCACATGGCATGCCCAATGACCCACCAATGATAGAAGAAGATGTAAAGATAGTTTGGTGAGACATTGAAGAAGATATTACATCACCTGAACCACAAGGTAATGTACATGAGGATTCAAGTGAATCCAGTGATGGAGAGTTACCTTGGTTAGTAAGAGATGATAGTTCAGATAGTAGTGATGATGACTTCTTAAGGCAACCATAGGTACCTCATGCTCATCCTAACCCTAAGACCTATGCAATAGCCTATCGATAGTTGAGATGACAAAGAAGAGAAGTGCAAAGACTTCAAAGGTTAATGAATTTACCAAAAAATTGGTCAGAACAAAGGGATGATGATCATAATGATTCTAGTTCTGAGTCTAATTTTTTAGAACCATATAGGGAAACTCTAGCAACCTTGTCTCCATAATGATACTTTGAGGAAAGATGATGGACACATCAACTATTACATGTAGATCATCGAATGCAAGCACTCCGATAATTGTCACCTAGAATGCAAAGAAATGAAGGTCACTTGGCCAACATAGAATTGGTGGATATAACTCCTAGTACTCAAGAAAGGGGAGGAATGAACCAACAAGGATCCCCAAGATAGCAACAAGGCCATAGAGGAGGAGTACATCCACTAAATATTGGAAGGGGTAGTTGGGATATCCCACCTAGAGGAGGTAGAGGATGAGGGAGGATTCAACCCCCTACTCCTAGATGGTCGAGAGATACACCATTGGCCTATTTGAACTAGACCAAAAACCTACAAGGTATCCCTTGGTTGAGAGGGTATGTACCAAACCTTAGAGGAAGACAACCAATTGGATGACCTCCATTGATCCGACAAGGACCAAGAAGAATTGAAGTTGGAAGAGGATTGCTTTAAGGTAGAGAAATCCCATTTAATGTTCGAAGAGGTCTTATGTCGAGAGGACTAGGTCATGGAAGACATATGCAAGGAAGAGGACTTATCGATAGGGGAAGAGTACACTTTATAGATGAAAGAAGTCAAGGATGACAAAGGATTCATTCACCAAGTTTGGAAGCTGATTTGATACGAGGAGATAGGTGGAGGAGTCACTCAAATGATAGTAGACCAGTAAGAGCACCCCTACCTCATGATCAATCACCAGAATGATGAAATGAAGTATTGCCAATAGGAAGTCCTACAATTTGTAATTGTATAATTCCAAATTGTACACATGGAAATGAGAGGATAGTAAATGATACAACCCTACAAAGAGAAAGGGATCATTCAAATGATCGGTTGGCACCTAATGACATGATTACTCATAATGTAGAAGTGGGACCCCCAACCGATGAGTCAAATAGGGGATCATACAAGTGAATGTCATTATACGATTCCCATGATGGTAAGTTATTAGGATATTAAAAATAGAAAAATATCTTAATTGTGAAAATCCTTCGAGATGCAATTAAGATTGAAGGTGGTTGAAAATCAGAAATGGTGGCCCCTTCTAAGAAAAAAAAGAGAAAAAAAAGATAAACCCTTTAAAAAAAAAGAAAAAGAAAAAATAAAATAAAAAGGCAAAGAAAAGGACAAAAGTGAGAAAAAGATAAAATCGCATGCACAAGGACGATGAGTTGTCAATCATCCATACAAGAGGAAAAAATTACATGCAAAGGAGGCTAAGGTGGTAAAATTTCATGCATTAAGATGTTAGGGTTTCAAAAATAAATAAAAAGCAGGTGCCATACAACTTTTTGACAAATCGTACACATGCAATTTGAAATTCGGAGGATTTGAGAGCAAAAAGGGTGCAACCAAATAATTTTATTCTATATGGGCATTTGAATTCAATAGTTTGCTACAATTTTTCATGACCCATTCCATATTTGCACCACAAACCTTTTTTATTTTGAAAAAGCAAACCAGATTGGAGAAAAAGCTACCAAAGATAGGGTTTTACTCCGAAAAAGCTGATTTTTTAGAAATCATGTTGCAAGTGGAGAAAAGCTACTATAAAAATGAGGGTTTGAAGGAGGGAGGCACCCAAGGAAACCCTTATTGCAGAAAAAGTAGGGCTAGGGTTTGATTTTCTAGAAATAGTGAAGTGCAGGAATTGCAAGGAGGCAAAACGATAAACCCTAGTACAGAAAATCAGCCATAAAAGCACAAAAAATTTTTATAACTTTGCATGTGTGAAAAAGCATGAAAGGATGGTCATACAATGCTGCCATACTACCAAAAAAATTCTTGGAGAAAAATTGCACCGATTGAAGGAGAAATTGCACAATTGCATCAAAATTGCATCGAAAGGAAGATTGCACACTTTCGACAAATGGGTATTCCAAAAATCATACCAATTTGAAAAAAACAAGGATTTTTAGCCAAGTGAATTTTTCCAGGGCTATTTGTATGATTTGGAGGTATGATTGTATGATTTTGAGGTAGATTGTATGATTTCAAGGCTTTTAAAGACCCGATTTGTGCATTTTAGAGGAGATTATATAGAATTTTTTGTAGTTGTACAAATATTGATGAGATTGTATAGAAGGGAGATACCCTTGTATGATTTAGGGGCTACTTGTATGATTTTAGATTGATATTGTATGATTTGAAACTCCAATTGTACGATTTGATGCATTTGTACGGAATCGGGTGTAGTTGAACGATTTTGGGTGGAGTTGTACGAATTGGAAAGTGATTGTACGATTTCAAAATGTACATGTATGATTTTCTAAGGCATTGTATAATTTTTGATAGTCCTTGTACATTTTGGAAGTAGTCATATGGATTTTGGAGTGATTTTGTGAGTTGTCCTAAATTGCCAAGTTGACCAGAGAGTGTGCGAACGAGGTTTCCACTCGATGATGGTAGAAGCATGAGCTCCAGGTGAGAGTTTTGAGCTCATTTTGATCACATTGTAGCAACTAGGGTGGAAATATCACTAGGACCACTACACTAGAGAGATTCATGACCTAGAATATCTCACTTAGTTTACCCCATTCAAGACCAAGGATATCAATTTTAGTCACATGGGAGGCATGGTAATCATCCTTGGAGAGGGAGAGGGTATAGGCCATGGAGAGGTCAGAGATATTGGTATGGTGGTAGAGGTGGTGCACCACTACAATTTAGGAGAGAGGATATGGAGCCACCCAGGGCACACTGAAGGGAACTTCATAGTGAAGTTCATCGAGAGAAGACCCTAGAGGAGCAGGAAGAATTACTCAGTGAAGTAGAAGAAGAGCAAGTGGATATCAATGATATCACTTTTGGATAGCCAACAATAGAATTTTATAGAAAATGGTGGGAAAGGAATGAGGCAAAGCATCCATTAAAGCTTACACTAAGGAAGGCCGGAGTGAGCACCATCGCGCAAATCCCATCGCAAGATAAAGTATTCTTCAATGAATACTTGCTACAAATTCTTCAATCCTATGAACCCACTAAGAATCACACTATTGTGAGAGTGGGTAATAGGTACATCAAGGTGGAGTTTTTGATGGAGGTATTTCGAAGAACATTTAGATTGCCCAAGGAGGGAGCTCCAATTTTGAAGAAGATAGTAGATCCAATTGAGGCTCACAGGTTGATTACGACACTCACATCTATGAAGTCACCTATGGTAGCCAAGATTTTTGGTTCTAGAACTCATGGAATTAAATAGAGCCAATTGAAGACTAATGAATTGGCATGTGCAATGAATATTGTCATGGCTCACTTGTCAGGAGAATCATGAGCTTCTAAAATGCCAATATAGATGGCACAGTATGTGGAAGGTATCTACAATGGCATGAAGTATGATTGGGGAACCTATTTAGAGGAATAGATGCAAAAGTTATTGACA
This sequence comes from Wollemia nobilis, assembly GCA_028583015.1. Lineage (NCBI taxonomy): Eukaryota > Viridiplantae > Streptophyta > Pinopsida > Araucariales > Araucariaceae > Wollemia > Wollemia nobilis. The sequence continues at coordinate 6,961,747 of JAQPPZ010001870.1, forward strand.
ACCAGGAGGAAGACATTCACCATGACTTTTCATGCCATTGCTCTTTTATTAGATGCAGTATCTAGAATGGGCATTCCTTTTCCTAGTAGGACACAACCTCAAGAATTATCACTAGATCAACCTACCATACTATGATGGGCAAATACTATGCCTCTACCAAAGGCAACTCCAGAGAAATCTAAGGCCAAGAAGAGCACAAAACAACCAATACCTCCGATGTAGGAAGAGGTCGAGACTACATCTGATGAAGATGTTCATCCTAGGAGGAAAAGAAGAAGATAGTTGGAACCTACCTTAGAACAATAGGCACAGGACCAACAACTATAGGAGCAGCCAACCTCTTGTGAAGAGGAGGAGAGAGTAGAATGACAATCCAATCCTATAAATATTCAAACATATAGGCAATGGGAGAAACAGAAGAATCCCATGCAGAAAGAGCAACCCGAGTCGGTACCAAAGGAAGGGTACTCAGACTCGAAAGGGTTGGATTTGCTAAATTTTAATATACCTAGTATGGAAGAAGTAGGAGGAGCAATGGGATCTCCAACATTGCTTTAGACCTCTGATTTTAATTTTTTGGATTCATCCAGATATTTGGTAGGAAAAACAATGGTACCACCAACTCCAAAAGCAAAAGCAGTGGTGGAAGTTCCATTTGAGGAACCCAAGGGAACAAAGAAAATAAATATTGTGATGAGAGGTGGTAACAGTCAACAAGAGTAGGCAAGTACACAACCACCACAGGAAGAGTTTACTCCTAACCAGATAGTTGCAACACTAAGGGGAGTGCAACCGAACCCACAAGAGGAAGGGTTGGTAGAAATGCAATAGGAGGACTTACCTAACCCACAAGAGGAAGTCCAAGCACCGATGATAGAGCAGTAATATCTATAGGAGATCATCAATGTTGAGGAGATCAGATCACCTAAAGAAGGAGAGACAAACAAGATAGTAGCACACATTCCACTACAAGAAGAGAAAGTAGCCAGTGTGATCAAAGAAGTTGGAGGAAGTTCAAATCCATAGGAAGAGGAAGAGGAAGAATAGACCCCACCACAAGATAATAATATAGAGCTTCATACAATATTTTTAGTTGAAGTACCTCAATTTGGTATTTTAGGGGATGAGGGTGAAAATACTGATGAGCAAGTGGAGCACTTCTTTCAACAAGCTAGTGAAATGTTTGCCAATCCAGGTTGCAATTTTGTATTGGTGGTATTGGATAGTTGAAATAGTGGAGGGAGCAAACCTTCACTAAATTGGAGAATATTGTGGAGTGGGTGTGCAATGAAGATCATACCAGGAAGATAGCACAAATTCATGCACAACACCCATGGTTGTTACCTAGGGGAGAGGTAACTATGATGTTAGGAAGAGAGGATTTATCAAGGGAGTGAAGACCAATTACCATAAGTTTCATGTGTGTACTTGGATAAGGCAACATATCAGACTTGTCCATTGAATACACTGGGTACAAAATTTTGAAGAGTACCTTTAAAATTGGCCTTCACCCTAAGGAAATTGAATTTCTTAACATACTAGATCGAGTGGCTCAGCTTGGGTCTTGAACAGATTTATCAAGCCAAGGAAGCACAAAGGGAAGAAGTGGAAGCTACTCAAAAGGAAATGGTTGTGATGGAAGAAGAATTAGTATGCAACAAAATAGAGGTCGAGGAAATATTGAAGAAGGTAGAAATAGAATGGGCTAACATCAAGCAGGCTTATGAGGATAAGCTACGCTCACAAGAGGAGGAAAAGCAGCTTGTGATCCAGCAAGTGGAAGAGCGCACGAAGTAGTTGGAAGCTCAACTAGTAGCACAAAATGAACAATTGGCCAAACAAGAAAATTAGTTGAAGGTAGTAGAGGAACAACTACAGGAGAAGAATCATAAGATTGAGGAGATGGCAAAGGATGCCAAGTACTACAATGAGATCATCATGGATCATAAGGCTCGACTTAAGGCTAAGGATGAGCGTATTGTAGCTTATGAAGTTGATATTCATCAGAATCTATAGGTCATTACAGAAAAGAATGAGGAGTTATCCATAGCAGCTAGAATAGAAGCCATGTTGATAGAGAAGTTATGCAAGGGAGCATCCGAGTGTGAGAAGGAGCTAGCTACACTTTTGGCTACTAAGAGAAAGCCAATGAGTATGGGTTAAAAGCCCTGGAAGTCAATCAATACGCAGCTCGATTGAAGGATGAGCGTATTGCTTTGCGTATGTAGCTTGATGAGTACCACCAAGAATCATCGGCCAAGACCAAGAAGACTGAGTCGATGAGGACACCGATTGATTTAAAGGGGAGGGCAGATGTAGGCAACAAATCCACCTCCCAGAAGAAGAAGAAATGATTTTTGGATTTGCATAATTTTGTTTAGTTTTTCTCATTTTTTATTAAAATGTACAAGTGGTCAAAATGTACAAGTAGGTGTAAAACGTACAAGGTTTGCAAATGTACAATGTGAAATGTCAATGAAATTAGGTGAAATGTGCATTTGGGATGAATTTGATAAAAATCAAATTAGACTTAGTAAAACCTTGTAATTAATTATTTTGAGATAATTCGGGATGGCAGTTGTAAGTAATGTGATGTCTCAGGAACCACTTTGGAATGGCCTGGGCATGCATTATATAGCCCCCCATTCAATTTTTTAGGTTGTTCATTGATTCATGGAGTTATTGATTGTTCATGGTAGAATTGCATATTGTTCATTGTTGATGTCTATTGTTGTTGAGTCCATTGTTGTGATCAATGATGATGGATGTATTGTACAAGAATGCTCATAATATGAATATAACAACAATTCTCTTTGATTCCATGTCCTTGTGAATTCCATTGTATATTTTGGTTATTGCAGGTTGTGTGATTGGTGTTGAATGCATAACTTGTTATGTTAATTTGATGGAATTGCACTAGAAATGACTTTGATCATCCTACGAACCTAGTGTGAGGATATGAAATGATTGCATAATGAATTATGGTTGTACAGATATATTTCTAGGTAGTTGTATGATTTCTGGAAATGCCCTTGATGATTATAATTCATTGCCAGTGAATTAGGGTTTGCATGTTGGAAGGAAAGTGAGTAATTGTCATAGGAAAACATCCCAAAACTTGTCTTGAAGAGAATGGTTGTGTAGGTTGGTAAATCTAAGTGTAAGTTGTAGCAAGGGTTTGTACAAATCATACACAGGATCGTACCAAATCGTACAAGTGGTCGTTTACCCGATTTGGTAATAAAATTGCAAGACAAAACCTGCCAAATAAGGAAATTTTGGTGTTTCGGAGAAATCGATTACAAAACTGATCGATTTGAGTTGCAAAACCTGTTCCAGTGAATTGGCTAAGTGGAAAATCATACAAGCTATAGTTTTGTATGATTTGGATCGTACAACTGTACGATTTGGTGATCGTACAAGCTGTTTTGCAAGATTGACAAGTTGCACAAGACAAACCGTACAAGTTGTACGATTTGGGTAAGTTGGTTTTGAGACTTTGGGAATCATTTCTAGACCTTCTAAATCACCTCCCCCTCTAGGAATACTACACCCTGTGTTGTAGAATCTACCGCACCTCCATCCAAAATTTTAACTTTCTTTCTTGCAGAGGGGTTGGGAGTACTAAAGTATTCTAAATTAGACTCTGAGGAGTCACTAGAAGTAGATTTGAAAGAGGTCAAAGGTGGATCAAAGGCAGGAGTAAAATTTTGGTGCTCAATTTTTTCTAAGGCCTCATCCACCATCACACCTTTATTTTTGGCCACATGCTAAAAAATTAGTAAAATTAAGCCTTGGTGGATCAGGGCCGACCCTTTTCCTCCCCTCACATCCTTCAAATTTTTTGTCAAGGCATGGAAGAAAAAATGAGGGATATTCATGAGCTTTTTATAACATAATTGGTTTAGAAACATCACATGAAATCTACACATCACCTCTCTATTGGAATCTAGAATAAAGATGTCCATGACCAAACTGATAACTTGGTTCCATAGAGTTTTGAGAGCTTTAGCATCAAAACCATTTTGTAATTTTGAAATATACTCACCATCATCCAAAGAAAAAATTAGTTCCCTAATGAGGGAGCATTTTTTGTTGTTATGGTAGGCCCCATAAATAGGGATACCTATCACCTCCCCTATCAGGTCCACTATGATTTCAAACTCCAAACCTCCCACTTGCACCCGACCCTTTCTCCATGAATGAGCTAATTCCATGGAGATCACCTTGTGATGTCCATGAAAAGATTGAATGCACTCTAGAAGGCCCATTTTATGCAAGATCTTATTGAATTCATCGTAAATAACCAGGGAGTTCAGCTCCAACTATAGATTCTTACCTATTTTTTACTTGGGATCTACTCATCTACACCCACTATAATCCACACCAAGAACATAAACCCTCCATTGAATAAATAGGCAAATAAGACCATTTGGGTCTTGATAGGTTGTTTCAAAGAGGATTTAAAGCTCATGCTAGGGAGTGTCGTGTAGCTAATTAGGAGGATGACTCCAATGTGAAAATATGATACCAAAGGCTTTAGGCTGAAAAAACCCACAACAAGACCCTCCTTTCCAACTAAAAATCACATGTTTATCATATTCGATCTCAATCCAAGAATGATTAAAAATCCTATCAAACAAATTTTCCACAAGGAGAAGAAGTTATTTCTTTCCCAAGCAAGGGAAGTTAAGTTGTCATTAAGCCATATTGAAAAAATCACCCTTAAAAATTGGCATCAAAATGGCCAAAACCAAGCATAGACATTATGAATAGGTGTTCCTCGAATTAAGGAGCATGTAGAAGTATAATAAATGACATGGTACACCACCTTGTAGAAGAGCATGTTGGATGACCCTCTCCTATGCCAACTATAACTATAAATCCAACCCATAAAAATACCACTAGAAGAGATGACAACCACCACACTATTAATAAATCTCCCATTCCTCCACATAATTAAAAAAAATTGACCAAACATAAGGTCAAAAAACTTAGCAACTGTAAGCAGCTGAAATTTCCACCTAGCCCAATAAGAATCAACTACTTCCTTACACAACTTATCCAAATATAATGGACAAAAAAAATAGGGACATGGAACCAAAGTGAAGAAGAAAATAAATTTAAATTTAAAAAATCTTGAGGACAACCCAAAATTCAAGGGCTTACATCTGCAGGGATAGACCCACCATCCAACAAAAATCTCAAACGAATCCACAAAGTCAAGGATTGAAACCATAAACCAAGATCAGAAGGCTAGAGGGAAATTTGAGTCCTAAACAATGATAACCTATTGAGAGAAGACTAATTTTACCATTAAACCTATCATTTTAATCCCTTCTCTAAAAATATGTTGTATCTGGAACTACTCTCTGGACTGCAAAATTCTTGAAACTTTAGGGATGAAATTTACAATATTTCAACTAAGGGTTTTAGAGAATTTGATTATATTGATATATTCAATGAATCCCCTTCAATAATAATCTTTTTAAAACCTAAATAATCAACTAAGATAAGGCCTTGAAGTAAGGCCCTAGCATTCACAAAGTGAGAGGTCTATAAAGAAATGGACGTAGCATAAGCCAAAATCAACTCACCCCTTTATTTTATGATAACTTTGTTAGACCTAACAAGTCCAAGGTTTCCTTTTGAGGCTCCATCATAATTAATTTTAATCCAACCACTTGGCACAAAGACCATTGCATAGAATTTCTCTTATTAAGGGATGGGGCCCATCATTGTCAGAGACTTGAGTAAAGCTAAGGAAGCATTATAGGTTTGCTTTAGATAGCACTCCTCCAATAAGGTTAGGCATGCATGAGGATACATTTTCAATTATTCTCATAATCACCCTATATCAAACTGACTCAGGGCCACTTTTGGAGTTCTTGAAAGCCCTTTGGTTTCTCTCCCATCAAATGCTCCAAAAGAGATGCGAAAGAATGACCCTCTAAATCCAAATGAGTCTCTAAGACTTAAACGGGGGCTCCCAATATGTACAAATATTAGTTAGAGAGTTGTGGAAGACCCATATAACCCCAAAGAGTGAATAATTTTTACCAAAACCTCAACCAGGAAGGGACATTGAAAGAAGAGAGGCATTGAAGTTTCATCACAAGATTCACAGAGATAACATCTATTTGGTAGGATCATCCCTCTTTTATGTAGATTCCTAATGGTAAGAGCCTTATTGTGGATGGCAAGCCAAAATAATATATTTAATTTTGGAATTAGATGCTTAAACCAAACCTTACAGGGTGGTAGCTAGTGGGGAGAATTCAAGTCAATAAGGGCGTACATTGACTTAATTGAGAACAAACGATCACTCTTGAATTTCTAGATAATGGTGTCCTCTATATCCTAAGGCTTTAGGACTTGAATTTTAAGCAATTTAGAGATATCAACCTAGGCCTTTTCTACTTCTCTACTAGAATTGGTTGTTGGGAGGACCTTCCAAATTCTCTCACCATTGGATAACTTAATAAAATCCTCCACCTTGGACCACCCTAGTATCACAGAGAGAGTTTTAACCGTTGCTAGATTAGGAAATTGAAAAATAGGGCCATATATCAGCTAGGAATGCTTCCAAAATTCTATTAGTCTCCCATTTCCTAAAATCCACCTAGAGCCACTAATTAAAATTTACTCTTGATTTCACCAAATTCTCCTAAAAGAGAGAATCCACCATTGGTAGAGGATCATCAAGGTAACTACCTGTATGGTTTATGTACTTCACTGTAATTATATGGGTCCATTTCACATCCTCTTTTTTGATGAGTTTTTAGCCCTTTTTCATAGCCAAAGCTTCATTCATCCAATATAGGTCTTTGAGTCCCAAACCTTCACAAGCTTTTCTATTGTAGACTTGGTTTCAGGAAACTAGATGAAATTTCTTGTGTTTTCCAGACCCAACCCATAGGAACACTTTTTGAATATGTTCTAGCTTAACTAAAACCTTCGTAAGGAGCCTAAAAATTGACATGAAATATAAAGATATGCTCTATAACATGGTATTGACTAGTAGGATATTCCCTACTTGGCTCAGTAGGACATCTTTCCAGTTAGAAAAATTCTTTTGTAATCTTTCCACAATTGGATCCTAATAGCTCTCCAACATTCTTCCTACGAATAGAGGTAAGCCTAGGTAAACAATAGGATCGATAATACCACACCCAAGGATGTTTGTGATCTTTTTTTGTTTGGCTAAAGGGGTATTTAAAAAGTATATTTTTCTTTTCAAAAAATATCTTTTGACCTACCACTTTTTCAAATAAGATAATAATCTTCTTCACAACCCTCGCCTGCACCATCGATGCCAAGAAGGAGAGGAGAGTATCATTGAAAAATTAGTGATGAGACATTGGGTTAGACAAAGGAGCTAGATTAATGCCCACAATGGTAGGATCTAATAGAATAGATCTCCCCAAAGATTCAACCATGAGAATGAAGAGATATAGAGATAAAGGGTATCATTGATGTAGACCCCTAGAGCTTTGGAAATAGCCAATTGGAGAACCATTACTCAAAACTAATTTTTTTTAAAGAGAAGCAGACCCTAATTAAATTGATCCAATATTTACTGAATCAAATTTTATCAAGACCTCCACCAGGAAGTCCCAAGAAACTCTATCATATGCCTTGTTCATGTCCATATTGAGAAAGGTACCTGGTCTTCCACTCTTTTGAAGTGAATATATAATTTCATGCACCATAATGAACCATCCAAAATTTATCTACCAGCCACAAAGCCACTCTACGCCTTGCTATAAGGAGAGACATGAAAGGGTTTACTATTGGCCAGAGTTTTTGATAGAATCTTATATAAAGTATTGTAGAGGTTAATTGGGAAAAAATCACAAAACTTGTTGGCTCCTCCTGATTTTGGTATAAGCACTAAAAAGATAGAATTTAATTTAGAGGGAATTAGGTTAGAATATTGAACACATCTTACCACATCACAAACCTCTTTCCCCATAATGTGTCAGAACCTCTAGAAGAATAGAGGGGGAAAACCATCCGGTATAAGGGTTTTCAACGCTTCTATTCAAAACACCGTAGTCTTAATCTCCTCATCACTTAAGGGAGCTTCAAGACTCTAGTTCATATCCCCCAATACCAGCCTTGGAATGGAGTCTAAAAATTTATTTTCAGTCTCTCTATCCCTCAAATATCTTGTCCCTAAAAAATATCCAACATAGGCAACTACCTTATCTCTAATATCTTAAATATCCACTACTTTTATTCCATCATCTTTGAGAATTTCATAGATTTTGTTGGAGCTCTTGTGCCTTATTGTAGAGGTATGGAATTTGTATTTTTATCTCCTTATTTAATCCACAATACCCTTGATTTTTTCTTCCACAGTAGCTCCTCCTTAGAAAAATTATTGTGAAGGTCAACCAATAAGTCCTTCTCCGTACACTTGGTTTCTATAGATAAGCCTTCTACTTCCACAACTGCTTCCATATCTTTGAGTTAACCTTTGAGAATTTATTTCTTTTTTAAGATGTCTCCAAACACTTCCTTATTCTAGTATTTTAACCTTAATTTAATTAGCTTGAGTTTATTTGCTATCTTTGAAAAACCCTCTCTGAATACCAAATCTAACCACCATTACTTAAGTCTTGGTTCCAATTCAGGATGTGAGAACCACATGGCCTTAATACAAAATGGCTTGGGAAAAAAAATTGATTGTAAAGAATATTCTAACCAAAGTGGGTTATGATCCAACCTAGATTTAAGAAGGTAAACCATGGATGAATCTCCAAATATTGGAAACCCTTGTTTCAAAACAAACCCCCTGTATAACATGTTAAGATGAGTTGATCCCCTACATGTCTGTTACTCCAAGTGAATCTAAAACCTTTCAAATCTAAATCCAGTAGCTCACACTAGCTTATAAAGTCAACAAAGTCATCCATGCTATTGGCACAAGGTGAATTGCCCACTTTCTTATCAGAGGGATAAAGTGGGGTGTTAAAATCACCTGCTAACACCCAGGATTCCTATCTAAAAAAATATCTCATTTCTAATAACAATGACTAAAATGATTTTCTATGTGGACTTGTTAAGATCATATACATTGGACATTATCCATCTATGATTAGTGATTTTATAATAGACCTAAATGTTAATGATTCTATTGAAGGAAGAGATGATAAAACTATCCAATTTTGAAACATCCCAAAATAGAACAACCCCTATATGAGCCATTTGTAGGGTTGGAAAATAACCCAACATATTTCAAAATTGATTTTATGACCTTGTCAATATTATATACCTCAATATTAAATTCTTGAAAAAAAATTATATCCAAGGCATCCTCCTTCCTGATGGACAAAATTAAATATCATTTAGAGGATCCATTTAATCTTCTTATATTCCAAGAGAGGAATTTCATTTACGATGTTTGGAGTAGAATTTCTTTTTACCAATCCTCGACTATGGAGATGGTCTAAAGGATTCAAGTTTTAGTTACCTACTACCTGCATCCTTACATTTTTCCACTCTCAATAATATTTGAGAGCCATTAACAATTTCAAATTTTGCTTATTTTTTCCTTAAAAAATTATCAGTGGGTTTGCCTAATTTTTTCTCTATTCCAATTATTGGATGCTAAACACTAGTTAAATTTGTCCTATATATGTCACAACACTCGCATTTAAATTATCAAACCAGGGAGCTCATAGACTTTTTAAGTGCCATGGTTGAGACTGCTCACACTACCATTTTTGAGATGAATCCATTCAACTATCATTGGGGGTGTTTGTAAAATAGTAATTGATTTGTCCACACCAATAAAGCTCATGCATAAATAAAATACGTAAAGATAAACACACCACTCTGAAAGCTATAAATACACCTACATAATTAAAAAGCACACCATTCAAAAGCAGATAAATTTAATCTAAGAAATAAACATACTATCATGCATAATTAAACCTATGAAAATAACTAAGAGTAGGGGAGGAATACTGGCTTGGAGTGGGCCCGAGCTCTAGCAGATCCTGCCCAACAAATCATGAAGACAATGCATAAATGAAGAACACTCAAGCTTTTATTAAAAGTGTAGTAAAATATTACATGCGATAATGTTCTATAAAATAATACCTCTTACTACAGAGAAGTTCGTATGTTTATATAACACACACATGAATTCTTGTTGTAGTTCTATTACAACAGACATATCGGTTACATTCTAAATTGGGACAGTTCAGTTACTGTAACCGACACACGATAATCAGATATTGCATCTTTTCTTGGCAATCAAATGATTTCTACTTCATTATATTTTTGCTTCATGAGTGGTTACGTGTTCATCCATTTCATCTAGGACAACTCGTTCATTTAGCGGTTTCCCACAGATGACATGGAACAGTGGTCAATGAGGTCCTTCTCTAGCCATTTAGCCAACACGCATAATTTGAGAACTTGCTTGAGTAAGGCACCTACTTGAGTTAGGTGCTTACCTCAGTAAGGTGCCTACATCAGTAAGGTACCTACTTGAGTAAGGTACCTACCTCAGTAAGGAGCCTACTTGAGTAAGGAACCTACCTTAGTAAGGATCCTACTTGAGTAAGGCACCTACCTTAGCAAGGTGCCTATTTATGTAAGGCACCTACCTTAGTAAGGCACCTACTTTAGTAAGGCACCTACCTTAGTAAGGCACCTACTTTAGTAAGGTGTCTACCTCAGTAAGGTGCCTACCTTAGTATACCTTGTTATGTTTGAATGGAATCATGCCAGGTCCATGTAGGACCTCGACTGAGCAAAAGACAACAAAATCAGGTGAATAACTACACAAAATACACTTCACGCATATATTAGATAATACACATGATTCATTAAATAAATAGATAATATTTCATAAAAATATACAACTCATTATATATTGCCATGCAAAAACCGTTAGTACTTATACAAAAATATGAGCATATCTGGTGCTCATCATCCCCCCATGCCTAATATGTGCCACGCCCTCGTGGCACCTAAAATTGGTAATCACCTCCTTCACATAGGCCACTTCTCCCTATTTATTTTTCTTACTAGTGGCCTTGGTTTTCCCTTCATTCTAAGGCTTCCATTTCTTCTATGGGGTACTGGTTTGTTATGGGGCATTCTTAGGTTGTGTTGACCTCCGACTACGTTGGCTTTCAATTATGTTGGGTTGGCCTTCGTTCTACGTCGACTTCCTGATGCACTAGTTATGCCTCCCTATCATGCTTGGCCCAACACCTATGCTGGGCATTGTTGCCATAGTTGTTTCTCCCTTCTGGAAGGCTACCTCTACTTCATGCCACAAGTCAATGAGTTAAGGACATAACTCTCTGAAGGGAAAGTTAGAATTGTCCCTCTTCCAAAAAACCACACTAGCCTTGTACAACCGAAGTTCTTCAGGGGTGAGACTAGCATTTTTCTCTGCTATTGTTGTTGCCTCTACCTCTGGTTTGTATATCCCCCATATTTCTAGCTATTTCCTCATCTTGGAAGGTTAGCCTTGTGACAAACCATAGATTTCACAAAAATGGTCATCCGTAGTAGGGTCCACATAGATACCAGGCCATATTTCAGCCTTCTTGGTAGCTTTCCTAGCTACCTTTGCTACCTCAAACTCCTCATGGATATTTTTGAATTTTTCTTTTCGTTCGGTGAAGGCCTGCATGCCTTCTTCCCATTCTTTGTCTAAGTAAGGGTTTGGTTCAACCAATGTAACTCTAGACTTTCTTTTGGCCATATTCTATGATGTTTGATGCACCTTCCATTTTCTCATATCTATTATTATGGCAACTTGCATGGGGATATCTTCCTTTCCTATGAGAGATGCCTCCCTGTTAGGGGCTCGAGGAATCTACCCTTCTAATATTAGATACCCCATAGCTATCTCCTCTATTTCCTGGTCATCCAATACTTGCTATTCTAGTTCTTTAGGTCATGACCCCTCAATTTTGGGTAGCTAGTGCTCTGGAGAGTCCTTCTTGGCCTCTATTTTAGGGTTTTTCCCTTGGATCTTCCCTGAAGGCTCATCATCATCATCAATGTTAATAATAGGGGTTTCTGTTTGAAAAATAGAATTCCCCTATTCCTTTGCAGTAAATTTATCAGAGGTGCATGAACCCTATGCTACCTTGACTTCCTCATTTTGAACATCTGATCTGACTACCTCGAATGATAATACCCTCTCTGGTGAGGTTGGAGAGTTTGTGGGTACCTCAATTACCCAATTTATTTAGATAGAGGTATACAACCTCTCGATTACCCTAGTCTGTAGCTACTAGTTTTCTACCTTGAGCTACTGAATCCACTGCTATAATTGGGTAACGTTGGCCTCCTACCTTTGAATATTTCTTATCATCATCTCCTTATACTCCTTGAACAGTGCCTGCATCATGAAATTATTATTCTATCCAGCGTAGCCCTCTCCCATTGGCACCTCAGACTGCTATTGCAGATTTTTAGAAGATTGTGGGTCTTGTGGACTAAGAGTGGCTAAATTATGTAGGGTTTGGGCCATGAATCCAAGCTCCACATCTTGCTCTTCCTCCTTGCTCAAGAGGATTAGATACTGTAGGCATATTCGATCGTGTATGTGCTCTATCCATCAGGTTGGAGGATTATGACCTATCCTTCGTATAATTGGGTAGAGAAATCTACCCCTCCTCTACAACATCTAGTGAATTTTGGGGTTGTTCCCCTTTGGTAATTTCCCCCAATTTGACCTCATACTCAGCCTTTGATTCCATCTACTCCTGTGCATCAAAATGTTTGGCCCCTTCTTATTTGGTCGCTTCTCATAATTTGACCTCTTGCATTGCTTCGGCCACCACCTTCTCTTTCATGCTAGAGTGTTCAGCTCCTACCACTGACGAGCTTACCCTATGCTCCTCTACATGGAATATTAGGGCTATAATTAGCCCATGGTGGTCTAGGGTAAAATTCACCCCTCGATGGTATCTCGATGCCTCATCTTATAGGGCATTTTCTAGATAGAATGGGACGTTAATTTCTCACCTGTGCACTAGGTGGTTCAGGAATTGCATATGATTCATGTTTAGGTGTGAATAATTCCTGGTGCATGTGAAGTATCTCACAACCTACTCAAAGAGATTCCTTAGGTGCATAGGGAGTCCTTGCTTTGGGAGCCCCCCATGGTCGCATCGGACGTTCCCCTATATGAGCAATAATTTTGTGCACTTTTTTGTCGCACCATCATTGTATGTGCATTCCCTAGTGAGGGGGAGGCCAATGACATGAGCAATGTGCTATGGGATGATTGGGATCTCCAATCCATGCAATCAGGCAAATTCTATGCTCATCGTAGTAGCAAACTCTTTTTTACCTCTATGTACTGGTCTTGGCTGGCCAGGTGACAGTAATTCATCCACCCAACCGCTTTGAACCAGTTGTGGACTTCTCCCCTAATCCCCTCAGTGTCATTGGGCTCATGATTTTTGAGTGCATGATTCTTTGAACATCCTCCCATGGTGAGATCTCTACTGATTTTGACTGGCTTGATGCCCTATTCTTAGTAAGGTGCCTTCTTATAGACTCAGGCACCTAACTCTGGAAATTGTTTTCACCTTGGGGTTGGCAGGGTATGCCACCCGAATTTATTTTTTACATGATGTATTAGGCATGAGGGGTGAATTCAATTCTTACACCGACATTATTTTTAGAGAAGCATATCATATGAAAAATTATGTATATATTTAAGATAAATCACATGCATACCTGATTGGTCATTTCATGTTGCATGGAGTATGCCAATTTGGTACTCGATAATATATTTCCCATGTGTTGATTATGTCACCTTGGGTGCTGTAATTCTAGTTTGCTCGAGGTCCTACGCTAAAAATGTGATGGATCCTATTGGTTCAGGTTGGGACACATATCTCCTCGATGGTTGGCCTTGGGATGTGCAGAGATCCTATCCAATAATTTTGAAATATTTTTGGGTGCTTTTGGATTTCCATCACGTGAGATGATGGTGTTGGCTTTGGTTGCTCCATGTACTGCCAAGTTGCGCATGTGCTTTTGAGTTGATCGAGGCACCTGCTTGAGTAAGGCACCTGCTTGGCACCTACTTGAGTAGGGCACCTACCTTAGTAAGGCACCTACCTCAGTAAGGTGCCTACCTCAGTAAGGCGCCTACCTTAGTAAGGCACCTACTTGAGTAAGGCACCTACCTTAGTAAGGTGCCTACTTGAGTAAGGCACCTACCTCAATAAGGAACCTACCTCAGTAAGGCACCACTTGATCATCATTTTTTTAACACCTCCGAGGTGGCACCTCCTTGGTGGAGTAAGGCGCCTCCCTTTCGGGGTAAGGCACTAGAGTAAGGCGTCTCCTTGAAATATATATATATATATATATATATATATATATATATATATATATATATATATATATATATATATATATATATTGAGTGAAATAACACCTTCAGGGTGGTGCCTCCTTGGTGGAGTAAGGTGCCTCCCTTTCGGGGTAAGGTGCCAGAGTAAGGCGCTTCCATTTCGGAGTAAGGTGCCAAATTAAGGTGCCTCCCTTATAGAGTAAGATTCCAAAGTAAGGCACCTCCCTTATGGAGTAAGGTGCTAGAGTAAGGTGCCTCCCTTCCGGAGTAAGGTGTCGGAGTAAGGTGCCTCCCTTCCAGAGTAAGGTGCCAAAGTAAAGTGCATCCCTTCTAGAGTAAGGTACTAGAGTAAGGCACCTCCCTTTCGGAGTAAGGTGCCAGAGTAAGGCATCTCCCTTCTGGGGTATGTCGTCCTCCCACCTAAAATGTCAGAAGTGGCTAACGTATCCATTGATGTGAGGTTGATCAAGCCTCCTAAAAATACTCTTCATACATCATCGATGTTTGCTTCATCCAAGAATGGGGGTGCATATTTTTTCCTTTACGAGGAATTGGTGCCCACTCCATCCTTGGATTTGAATTTCCTAAAAATGCAGGTTCATGGATGTTGAGCCAGTCTAGGCCTTGTTACCCAAGATGCTTGCTATTCAAGAAATCAGGCCATTTCCCTACAAAATGAAAACAATAAAAAAAGAAAAAAATATGCAATTAAACACAATCTATGCCTATTAGGCCCTGGCTCTCAGGATACCTATAGCTTGCATGCGAGCGTTGTTCCTGAAAAACACATCGTAAGCTAACAATAGGAAACCATGCTAACTTATTTTTGGACATAGAGGTGTCCACCATGTTGTTGAGAACTTTGGTAAACTTTTACTTGGATGAGGTCTCCCCTATTCCTACTCTGGACTCCACCAACAAGATTTCAGACATGTGGTACGGGCATAACCAGTGGCCATTATCTGTTAGAATGGTGTTGTTGTTGTCAATTGTCTTAATGCGCATGGCACCATTTTTGATAATTTCCACCACTATGTACGGTCCCATACACCTTTGCATTAGTTTTCCCTTCCATTCTTGGAACTTAGAATTGTACAACAGTACCCAATCCTGTTCTTTGAATTGTTTCTTTTTAATGTGGTGGTCATGCCATTGCTTCCTTTGCTTTTGCATAATTTTTGTTCACTGTAGGGCATCCATTCAAACTTCATCCAGCTAGTTTAGCTACTGAATTCATTCCTTCTATACTTCATTTAGGCTCAGGTCCAATTCTATTGTTGTTCTAAGTGTCTTAACCTCAAACTTAATGGGCATCATTGCATCTTTCTCGTATACCAATTAGAAGGATGTAAAGCCTGTGGTTGATTTCCACATTGTATTATACACCCATATTGCCTTTGAAAGTCTTGCAACCAAATCCTTCCTATGCTATTGCATGATTTTCATCAGGATGTTCTTGATTTCCTTGTTGGTCACTTCCACCTGCCCATTCGCTTGCGGATGGTAGGGGGTAGTCCTGTTGTGCCAAACCTTGTATTGCTCCATCAACTCCTCAATTAGCCTAGAGGTAAATTGGGGCCCTTGGTCCATTGTAATTTCCTTGGGCACCCCAAACCTCATAAAAATATGGGTGAATAGGAATTCGGCCACTGTCCCTTCCTTGGAGTCCCTCAGCACCTAGAATTTGACCCATTTAGTAACGTAGTATGTGCATACTAGGATATATCTCCTCATGATTGAAGGTGGGTTTATGGGTTCCAAAAAATCCATGGCTTACTTTTCGAAGGGCTCTATATGCACGTGATGTTGAAAGGGAATTTCATCCCTGTGGGTCGGCCTGCCCATTCTTTGGCATTCATCACACCTGTTGGTGTATGTGGTTACATATTTGAACAGAGTGGGCTAAAAATACCTAGTATGTAACACTTTATACGTAGTCCTTATCCCTAAAAAATACCCTCCACATGGCTCACTATGATAGGCCTTGAGTATCTCCTAAAAATCATGCTCTGCTATGCACCTCCTCATGATTTGGTTAGGCCTTGTTTTGAACAGGAGGTCATCAATCCATTGAAAGGAAGCACTCTTTTCAATCACCCCTTGCTTATCTCTGTATGAAAGAGCAGGGGATATTCTACTGATGGCCAAATAGTTGGCAATGTCTACATACCACAACGTCTATTCACTGATGATGAACAAATGCTCATCCAAGAACTAGTCCTATACTACTGTGTGATTTGCTGGTATCTCGATAGAAAATATATGACTACATTGTCCTTTTCGATCTTGTCAACTATGGTAATGTCAAACTCTTGTAGCAACAAAATCCACCTAATGATCCTACCACTGATCACTAGTTTACTCATTAGGTATCTAATGGCCGCATGGTCCGTGTGAACGAACACCTTGTACCTAGTGATATAGTGGTAGAATTTGTTGATAGCGTGCACAACTGCAAGAAATTATTTCTCTATTATTGTGTAGTTGAGCTCAACCCCTACTAAGTTTTTGTTGACATAATAAATGGTGTAGAACTCCTTGCCATCCTTTTTCCGAGGACTGCTCCAATTGCATTATTGGATGCATCACAATATATGAAATGGGATAGCCCAATTGGGGCCCCACAACACCGGGGTAGAAATTAGCTTCTCCTTCAGTGTTTGGAATGCTTGCTCACAATCCTCCATCTAGATGAACTCTACATCCTTCATCAGTAGGGTGTGCAGTGGTTTGGTAATTTTACTGAAGTCGGTGATAAATCACTTGTAGTACCCGATAGAGCCGAGAAAACTCCTTACTTCCATTTGAATTTTTGGGTTGGGTAAGTCTTTGATGACTTCTATTTTCTTTTGATCAACTTTAATTCCTTCTACTAAGATATGATGTCCTAGCACTATGCCCTCATGCATCATCATGAAGCACTTTTCATTACTGAGGGATAAGTTGTTCTCTTCGCACCTTTGGAGTACTCATTCCAAATTTGTCGTTGCTTCTTCAAAAGTTTCCCCATAAATGGTGAAGTCATCCATATATACCTCAACTGCCTCTCCCATAATATTTGAGAATATGCTAAGCACCACCCTCTGAAATGTGGCTAGTGCATTGCATAACCCGAAGGGTAGCACTCTGTAAGAAAATGTTCCCCATGGATAGGTGAACATTTTTTTATCTTGGTCTTCTTCTCCGATCTGAATGTACCCATTGAATCTATCCAAAAAGGAAAAGTATTTCCTCCTAGATAGTGTGTCCAACACTTGATCAACGAAGGGAAGTGGGAAGTGATATTTCTTAGTTGCTTTGTTCAGCGATATGTAATCAACATAGATCCTTCATTTCCTATTCTTCTTGGGGACCATCACAAGTGGAGATACCCATTCGTTGTCAGATATTAGGTAGATTAAACCAGTAGACAATAGCTTCTATAACTTGGCTTTGACAATTTCTATGAGTCCATTATGGCAACTAATAGGTATCAACCATAGCTAACCATAGCCTCCCTAGGATGAGTAGGTAACCACCCAGTCCTATTTTAGACTGCAACACTAAGAAATATCCTAGGTATTCCCATGCATCAACTATCATGATGATGTCTTCAAGCATTCCTTCCGATGCTACAATTGATCGATCAGCTAGTTGCAACACCGTTTTGGTGGGTTTCAGGTTTTTTAGCTTCAACTTTTGCATGGTTTCCTATGGCATTACATTAATGGCTACACCCAGGTCAACTAAGGTGTTAGCCAAAGAATGCCCTTCTATTTTTATGGTCAACACCAAGCTGCCTGGGTTTGCATATTTGGGATGATATGCACTCCCCATCATCAAGTTGGCCAATTTTCCTATGAAATTGATGGTCTGTGCCACTTTACATCCTATTTTCTTCAGGAAAAAATCCTTTATAGCTTTGGTATATACCAGGACATCTCAGATAGCTTGAAAAAGTGGGATAGTAATTGTGAGATTCCTCAAGCTAGAGAGGATATCAAATTCTGGCTATGTCAGCTTCCTTTGTTATTGCAACCGTTTAGGGAATGGAGCCTCTATTTTCTCAACAAAATTTTCTTCCTCCACCTCTTCTATAAGAGGGGATTTTCCTATATTTTCCTCCTCTTCTACCAGGGGAGGTGCTTCTACTCCTAGTTGCTTGCCTAATCTAAGTTGAATGGGATTACAACTAATATGTTACATCGAATACATCTCTCCCTCTACTTGATATGCTGACTGGTTTACCTTATTATTTGGGTTCACCATCGATTGTGTTGGTAACTACATAGGTATTTCCATAGGTAGGGCTGGTAATCCTTGTTGAGGTGGGGTCTATACCATGTTTTATGGAATATATTTCCATATAACATGGTTCCTCCAATGCTACCCATAATTTTGATATGGCATCCATGGTTACTGATTGGGGAATACAACTCCTAGAGGTACGTTCATCCAAGGTGGTAGTCCCCACCATCCCATATTGGGTGGTTGCGACTACCCTTATGGCATATATGGTCCTCCTCCATAGGGCGACATCCCCGTGGGTATATTCCCCATAGGGGGTTGCTACCAATTTCTTTGATTGCCCATGAAATAGGCTTCACTTACGTCATAATCCTCCTTAGTATTGGGCAAATATTAGAATAGTTAATTTTTGTGATTCTGTTGGCATGCCACGCATACTCTGACCTTGTTATCTGGGCATGCATTCCTAGCATGCTTTCTTCTGCATTTTGGGAAAAAATAGGTCAATGCTACATCGTTCTCTTATTTCTTCTTCTCTAGTAAGAGTGTATCCAACTACAATGCTAGAGAGGATAGCATTTCACTCTTTAAATCTTCCAACATGTTGCCTATCTCTATTTTTGTGACCGATGTGATCACCTTGACTATTCTGGAAGTGGGATTACCTCTCCTTCGTGAGTATTTCTGACATAATTATTGGATGTATTTCATTGTGTGTTGATAAACGTCTCCTCCCAAAATTATGTTTAGCATTTCCAGTGACTCGTTGTTAAGTCTTCTCAAAAAAATACTTTTGAAGGACTTATCACCCAAATTCATGTGAGGGGATTGCTACAAATTGAAATTTAACCTCTCCTAGTATTCTTCCAGGGATTTGTCCTCCTTCTGTGTCATGCTGAGGACTTCTTCTCTGGAGTCTCGTGCTCTGCATTAGTATAGCTCTAGGAAGAGCTTCCTCATTTCTTCCCATGTGGTGATTTGCTTATTCCTCATCCTGATAAACTAGTGTAGAGCTGAATCATCCAATGTTGATAGAAAGAGTTTCAGCTTCTAAGCATCTAACTTATAGTCGACAGACCTACACAACACATAAAATTTAAATAAAAATAGGTTAGGATCTTTGGTTGGGTATCCCCTGAAGGTAGGGATATGGGCAGGGGATATATTATTCATTTTGGTTTCCCCTACTCCTTCCTATATCGAGAAGCTAAAAGTGAATGAAACTTCTTTGACCATTTTTTTAGGGAGTGTGGTCTCTAATGCAACTTCTATGGCCTTTCGATCATTCAAAAAATTTTGTATTAGAGCCTCTAAGTCAGCTGGTGTTACTATCTGATCCTCTATGGCTTTCCATAGTGGGGCTTCCTCTGAGGGTGTCATTTTAAACAATGGTTTCATGATTATCTATTCTTTTCTAGGTCGATGAGATGAGGAGGTGCTTTGCACGAAGTGAGGATGCTCACTCCAATGGACTACTGGTGATGAGTCGGGAGAATCTAATTCAAACTCTAGGTCTTTGGCTGACTCAAAATTTTTTTATGGGCTCTGTCTTATAAAATGACCATTGGGTCCTATTTTTCTTGGAGGACTCATACAAGGTCAAATAGAAGGTTTTAAGGGGTAATGTAATCAGTCTACTAGTGACGCTTCCCTAACAAAGATACCAAAATATTGGGTGCCAAACACTGGTTAAATTTGTCCTATATATGTCATAGCACTCGCATTTAAATTTTCAAACCAGGGAGCTTGTAGACTTTTGAAGTGCCATGATTGAGACTACTCACACTACCATTTTTTAGATGAATTCATTCAACTATCATTGGGGGTGTTTGTAAAACAACAATTGATTTGTCCACACCAATAAAGCTCATGCATAAATAAAATATGTAAATATAAACACACCACTCTAAAAGTTGTAAATACACCTACATAATTAAAAAGCACACCATTCAAAATTAGATAAAATTAATCTAAGAAATAAACATACTATCATGCATAATTAAACCTATGAAAATAACTAAGAGCAGGAGAGGAATACTGGCTTGGAGTGGGCCCGAGCTCTAGCAAATCCCGCCCAAAAAATCATGAAGACAATGCGCAAATGAAGAATGCTCAAGATTTTATTAACAGTGTAGTAAAATATTACATGCAATAATGTTCTATAAAATAATGCGTCTCTTACTATAGAGAAGTTTGTGTGTTTATTTAATACACATAAGACTTCCTGTTACAATTATGTTACAACAGGCATCCTGATTATAGTCTAAATTCGGACAGTTTAGTTACTATAACCAACGTGTGATAATCAGCTCTTACATCATTTCCTAGCAATAAGATGATTTATGCTTCATTATGGTTCTACTTCATGAGTGGTTACATGTTCATCCATTCCGACTGGGACAGCTCATTCATTCAACAGTTTTCCATAGATGATGTGGAACAGTTGTCGGGGCATTTCTCCAGCTATTTGGTAAACATGCATAATCAGGATGTCTGCTTGAGTAAGGCACCTACTTGAGTTAGGCACCTATCTCAATAAGGAACCTACCTCAGTAAGGCACCTACTTGAGCAAGGTGCCTACCTCAGTAAGATGCCTACTTGAGTAAGGCGACTACCTTAGTAAGGCATCTAATTTAGTAAGGTGCCTACCTTAGTAAGGCACCTAATTCATAAGGCACTTACATCATTAAGGTGCCTACCTTAGTATACCTTGGTCTATTTGAGCGAAATCATGCCAGGTCCATGTAGGACCTCGACTAAGCAAAAGATGAAAAAATTAGGCGAATAACTACACAAAACATACTTCACACATAGATTAGATAATACACATGATTCATTAAATAAAAACATAATATTTCATAAAAATATACAACTCATTATATATTGCTACACAAAAACCATTAGTACTTATACAAAAATATGAGCATATCTGGTGCTCATCACCAATATCAATGCCCCCCTTATGGTAGCTTCTAGTTTTTAGGCTAGGAGATATTTTTTCCATAACTAGCTTAGGAGAGATATTTGGATCCACTTATAATTACACTAACTATTGGACAATAGGTTCTTCCATTTTAGTGATTTCAAATGAATTATGAAGGATGAAGTCTTTCAAACTTACCTTCACCAAGAAAGGACCAGACTTAACTCAAATTATTGGTTCTAGGGTTTTTAGGCACTCTTCCTACTCTAAGGCATACATCAATAGGCCAAATTTAGTCTTATATTTTTTTCCATATTCAACGAGGGTCAAGGGGAGAGATGGATCCCCCTCTAGGCTCATAGGAGCCACAAATTTATTTTAATAGTTAACTTCTATATTTTTAGACTCTAGTTTCTTGGGAACCCACATATTTTTCTTCCATTTAGCTTTTGCCTCTACAATAATGCGTTGAGCAAGGAAATGTTCCAAGTTGTAACCATGGATGCCACACCCCTTGCATGACATCAACCTATTTTCATATTCAATTAGTTGAACCTAGGTTCCTAGGTCTGAAATGAGCTCAATAGAGCTTGGAAGATATACATTGATATCAGTCATGATGCACATTCTTGCAAAAACTATATGAGTTTTCACTCTTATTATCACATAAATAGATTTTGATATCCCCTATATCTTTTTCTATACCTCTAAGGATGTCATGAAACTAAAAATTAAGTGGTAGGTTAGGAAACTAACACAGAGAGGGATGAGGTTGACCTTCTAGGCATAAGGATTGAAATTTGTTCCTCATTTATAGAGAAATAAATCTCTCTTTCCAAAAAACTAATATCCCCCTTATAGGATATGTTTGGAGTCCTCTTTGCAATTAATTTTAATAAGAAAATAAGAAATAGGGACCACAAGATAACCCAAAGGTGTCCACTTAGCTAGAGCCCATATTTATATGGAGTCCAAATCAAGTTTTCTACCCTAAAATTTGCCTACCAAGTTCCAGGAGCCTTCCCATCTAGCCATTTTGAGAAAATCACTCATTATGCATAGTTGATGCGATTTAGGGTAAAGGTCAAATTGAACATGCTTCCCACCAATGTTTCTTGAGTCTACCACCACTTTGGTATAGGAAACATATGGATTCACATATTTACTGACTTGCTGACTCACTTGATCACAAATTGGAATTGGATTCTCGGTATTACCCCTCGATCATCTTGAGGGTGTATGGGTCCTGCCTTTAAATTTTCTTGGGTCCCAATCCTGGTATTCAAAAGGGACCAAAGGTCCTTTAAGTTCAAAATGAACCCCACCTTCAAACTCCAACTTCTCTTCAATAGGATCACCATCCTCAATTTGGTCATCTGCCACCTCGAGCAAACAACAATCCTGCTTCACTACATTCCCACTATAAATTATTTTGAAAATCCTAAGTACTAATAATTTTTGGTACACCTTATTCTATACTAGAATTATTGGAATTTTGAACATTTAGGTTTAGAAAGAGGAAACAAAAAAGGGGAGGAAAATCTTGTAACAAACTATGTTGGAGTATATTACATTATTTGGTACATGCTAATGTACCCCCATGGTACCTTCATGGTACATCTTGTAAATAATATATTAGGGTTGAGTCATAATTTAGAGTGTGAATATTATTTCCCCTTTATGTAAGTGTGTATGTGCAGGAAATGCACAAGTGTCATGTGAGTTAGTGTGCAAGTGTAAGTTGAGTCTATATGCACAAGTGTCTTATATGTAAGAGTGAAAATATGTAACATAAATATATGCACAAGTGTCTTAGATTAGAGTGTTCAAAATTGAAGGTCAAGAGTCATGTATAGGTGTGCATACAAGTATGCAAGTGTCAAGTAGAGAAGCCAAGAGTCATGAGACTTGGCATATGGAAAGGAATAGTCAAGTATCCAAAGAGTCATTCTATTATGGCTATATAATACTCCATAGAGAATCATATCATATATGAAGTATCAAGCATCAAGTTCTTATCATATTTGTAAGAGAAAGTGGAGTAATACATTTTGAGCAATTAATATTGTAAGTTGTTCTACATACTTTGTACATGTATGATTCAGGCTATTTATATTCATATTGCTACTTATTAGTGAATGTTATTTGATATATTATTAGCCTTGATATACATATTAATTTGATCATAATATTCTATTCATATTATTATCTTGACCTTATTGTATTGTGGCTATATTATTATTCGATCTTGTGATATTTAACCTAGATATTTTTGGTAGTATTAAGGCTTGAAAAGCCATCAAACTAAACAAATATCCTATACCTCCACTCCCCTTATTTTATATTTTCAAATATATTCTTGGTCCCTACAATAGCAACATTCAAGGGAGAAAATCCTAAGTGAATATCAAGGGAAACCATTGATATTCCAAAAACAAAATAGAAGGGCATTGGTATTTCTTGGAAGAAGGAACTATGATCTATATATTTGGTTTCAAGGGAATAATATTCATCCTACCAACATATGTAACCAATAGGGTGGTATGTATTAATATCTTAACACAAGTGGATTTGATAGATTCTACCTATGCAAGTAGGTATAACAAATTGGGATTCTATAAAACCTTGTTCCAGTTGGGACCAATCACCTTAGAGAAAAGAAGAGTGATTGAAGAATTGGAAGTAAGGCTAAAGCAACTAGGGTTGGAGGTCCTAGAGGATACATGGAACTATGATCCAAACAAAAAATTTATAGTATGGTTGAAAAACACTCACATCTCCATGGAATTTGAATATGATCCAAGACCGAATCTAGAAAAATATAGAAGTAAATAGGAAGGGTCCAACCCTTTACTAAAAATGGATGTCTTCTTGCAATGAGAGCCCCCAAAAAAATATATGAAAGTTTCTATGATAATACTATATTTAGAATAAAAAAAAATATATGAAAGTTTCATCCTATAGTGACAATCAGGGCCTTTGTACAAAAAAGGCTTAAGAAGCTTGGATGGAGTCAGAATAAAATCAAGGCATGGTGGAAATTCCATTAGGAAATTGACCAAATAAAAACACCTTATGGAGGCCTCAATATGGAGGAAAACTAAGAATTTAGTATGGCTTATGATCAAGATAATTTAGAGGAGGCATCATCTAGAGCTAATAAGGATGAATCTACAAAAACTAGTCTTGCCAAAAAGGTCATAAGGGCTTTTACAAGACACTTGAATAAGGAAAATATTTAGAGAGAATCAGAGGGGCCTCCATTTAAGAAATAAATAATTATAATTCAGTAGGAATCATCATAAGAAGGATCCAAGGGCTTGGTTCAACGGTCAAAATGCTTCTATAGGAACATAGAAACTAGGTTTCCAATCCCTCAGGCCCCGTAGTATTGGTGGGTGTGTCATGTCAGTGTATCTAGCTACGTAAAAGGTTTACCTGATGCAATTGGAGGTTATAGTGGTGACAAGGAGTGAGATTCAAACCCACAAAGAGATGCTGAAAATTTTAACAAGTTACCAATTCCTCTAGTATACTAAAAAAAATGAATCATCATAAGAAGAAAATAGACAAAGTCTACTATCAAAAAGAGACTTATTAATCTCAAGAGCTAGAAGCTAAGCCCAAGAATCAGATAGAAAAGGAACAAGCATTAATGGAAGAAAGTGCCATGGCCACATTAGTAACCATATTAGATAAAAAAACTAGCTTAATGGAATTAGAGGGAGAATAAGGGGTAAGACCTCTAAAAAATACCACAATTTCCTTAGAGGAATAGCCTTTGCTCCCAAAGGTAATAAATAAGATGAGAAAACCCCAAAAAGGATTGTTATGAAATAAAATAGCCCAGAAAAACCCTTCAACCAGTTAGGGAACCAAATCCAAGAAACTCAATTTTCTCCTAACAATATTTTTGCTTTCCAACCTAAATCCCCTTGTGGAAAATCACCTACTAAATATTTTTAGGGATTACAAGATCTGCACCAACAAGTAGAGCAAGTGAACCGGTAGAAGCAAGCACTATTTTCAAGACTACAAGCTTCCACTCAAATAGATTTTCATTTTGATTCCCATAATGAAGCCTTCAAGATCTCTAGAAAGGATCCCTTGGTGTTAAAGAATAAATATCAAATGATTGATAAATATTAGTGGAGAGTAACAAAAAGTATTAATATAAAGAGATGTAAACCAAATATATAATATGATTCAATCAGGAAGCAAGAAAAATTATGGAATATGATTGTGAAAATTTTAAATTTAGGCTAGAAAATATGGAAGCATAACTAAAAATGATGAAGGTATTAAAGGGTTCTAAAGTAGAGATAAATTATATCAAGCAATAAGTGGAAAAATTAGTTAAACACTTAGAGGATCATATTGTGAATTCTCTCATAATGGATAAGGAAAATTAGGTTGAAGAATTGTTAAGATAAATAATTAAGAAAGACACAAAATTTTGTGTGAAAATATGGAGTATACAAGAGGAGAAAGAAAAGGTTAAACAAAGAAATAGAATGGAACAATGGCAAAGAATGCAAGGTCTGATCAAGGAAGTCACTACTACATACTAGGACCACATTGTTAATATGGGTTATCCACTCTATCATGTATTTAAATTCATCAAGGCAAGGGTTGAATTAGAAGTGTAGGTTAGGCAAGATATTGAGTCCATCATGGCTAAAATCTCCACTAGATTAGTAGAATCTAGGATATATCAAGAAAATTTGACCTTAATGACCCAAGGTGAGTTGGAGGCTTAAGGAATACTTGACATAGATGAGCCAATGCAGAAAATAATGGCCCTAATCCATAAGGAGAAATCCACATATGCATGTGAATCCCAAGCTTTGCTATTGAACAATGCTATGGTATGGTTTAGAGATGAAACTAATATATTATTACAAGAGGGGCTTACCTTACCTTATAATGAAATAAATGAGATAATTATGAAACAAGAATATATTTATCTCCTCAAAGAGTGTAAGGAAATCAGTATACCCTTAGAAAAAGGGTTAGAACCTCTAAGGCTAGAAGATATCATGCAAGCAGTTGAACCATTTCTCAATATTAGAACCTAGACATATTGAATCACTACAAGGAACAAAAGCCTCCCCACAAAGAATAAGATCAAATTAGAAGTTGTATTCAATTATTTAAATATAATTCAATACTCATCAAAAGAGGAATAGGTAGTAGTTAGAAAAATGTTAGAGAAATTTCTTATTTTATAATCCTATTTGACAAACATTTCTTTAAATATTTTGTGTTTTCTTGTTATAGATTTTATGAGGACTTTTGAATTTGAGCCTAAGGATAAAGAAAATTTTGAGTTCTCCTTCAAGCAGGCTAGAAGACCCCTGTATTCTACCAAAATTATATTGATTCATCACTACTCACTCATGACTAAGATAAAAACCTGATCATTGGTGATTGAAGTTTTATCTAGCTTTGAGAAGAAGAGGCTAAGATAAATCTTGACAACTAGGACTTATGCATGATTTTTCTTAGTAAAATTCTTGACATATAAGCAAAGGAGTGCTAAAGTATCTTTCTTTTGGAATAAGTCCCAATATCAAATATTTTGTAATCCATGATGAAGCACCAACAACACAACTCTTGACTAGTCTGTAAGATGACCTAGGATTCAAGAGAAATATCAGAAAGTCAAGTGAATCCCCATGCTTGAGTAAAATCAAAGGTCGGAGAGGTAGATTGGCCTAGTTAATGATTCTTCAACTTAGGAGATAAACACCATCTACCATATCATGGATTCAACAAATTTCTTAGAAACTCATTCAAGATGAAGTATGGCGATGACAATCTCAGGCCTGATAGGTATTATAGTTAAAAAGTACTTCATTGAGTGATCAGAATCTTTAGGAAGTAGGTGATATTTTTATATTTAATCGTAGATGATTTTGTAGGGAAAATTTCCCCTATTGTAAACTTTAAATAATAGTTACATAGACTATAGAGAGGATCAACAAGTTTGCAATTGAATTCTTTTGTAGGTTTTCCCTTTATTTCCTATTGTAAAAATAGTTGACTCCTGAGCAGCTTGTGGCCAATCTCAAAACCCCACTTTTGGCATAATATTTGTAAAACATTGCTTGCATATATATACACGATAACATATGTCAAGTTTTTGGTATAACTATATATGACCTTTTGCTGACCTATTTTGTGTGTATGTATTTGTTTGTGATATTTTGCATATTTTTAGATTTTATTGTGTATAATTTTGTGAGGACATTATATGTATTTTTAGACACTTATTTTTTTTGTACAATGGGACTTGCCTTCTTATGCAATACATATAACTAGCAACTCTCATCTATGCTTCACTATTTCAAGGAGAGGAATTTTTCACCATTGACACATAGTATTTAGGACTATTTTTGTTAGAAGATCTTAGCAAACTTATTGATGCGTTGCCACCCCTTTTATTTTTTTGACTTGCTTTATTTTTATCTCTTGCACCTCTTTTCCCTTGTTGAGTCCAAGTG
Organism: Wollemia nobilis; assembly: GCA_028583015.1. Classification (NCBI taxonomy): domain Eukaryota; kingdom Viridiplantae; phylum Streptophyta; class Pinopsida; order Araucariales; family Araucariaceae; genus Wollemia; species Wollemia nobilis. The sequence goes on from JAQPPZ010001870.1 coordinate 6,989,757, forward strand.
AGCCTTAAATATCACTTTATAACAAGTATAAAACCTTGTAAAATTTGTCGAAGGCTCTCGATTAAGACAAACCCTATGTTCTTGATTGTGGCCCTATTGTGTCACTCTCTACAAGATGCAATTATCCCACAAGGAAAAATAGGAATAAAAATAAAGAATAAGCATTGTTTTTGAAGTATTATCTCTCATCTCATAAGTATTTTTATTTGGATAGAAACTCATATGGTAAAGAATGCTTTCATCTCAAATGGTATATCATATAATGGTGACAATTGTCCCTCAAGAAAATGTCACACATGTATCCCATGGATCACATAGATGCTTTGATACCACATGTATCATTTGGGGAAGTATTAGTGATACTAGATGATGTAGACAATGGATAATGAAAATAATACTTTCACACAATAAGATTCACAATAAAAAATTACAAAATTTTCTATTAATTCATAATATATTACACAATATCCATTACAATATGTTATATTCCACCAGCCAATACTTGCTCATAGCATTAATATAGCAATAAGTCTCTTCATCTTAGATATGCTCTTCAATTCTTGTAGCTCTTGCCATTTCATCTTCATCTATCTTTTCATATCCTCACAATATCATGGGATATGAGTCTCTTCAATTTATCTATCTCCTAATAATATCAAATATCAAATGATTACATAATTCCAAATAATGTAATAAGGTCTAACAATATGTGCCTTATATAAGGGAAATATGAAAACTTTAAATCACATAATTATTCATTCTTCCTTTACTTACAACATATGGTGATTCCTTTTTGAAAAAGAGAATCTATCGGGTTCCTCCACTGACATCAAAAGAGTCAATGGAATATTGAATAAGTTATGTATTAAAGCATTTGAGATTCAATGGAAGATTATTCTTGTCATATTTCTTTCAATTTGTTACATGGAAGTAATAATATTTTAAAAATAAATAAAACTTAAAATCACACAAAATTTTGAATTCATATCTTTCCTTCTCTTATAGACTGTTTATAGGTATCATGCTTGTCATGGAAAGTCTCAAGTGTGGGAAAAAATATAGTAACTACTTGGTAACAATATTTGGATATGCACATAAAGATGATGTGTAACAATGGAATTAATACAAAGGATATAAATCAACTCATAATAAAATGGAAATATCTGAAATTTATGTTTATCAAACTTTATTTTAATGGTGCTACTAAAGTACACAATACCTTGCTATTGAATTTTACAATACAAATTTTAGCCACCTACTAACCACATAGTCTTTTACATAAACAAAGGAATATAATCTATTTAATTGGTTGATTGGTTAAGCTCTCTCATGTATGCATGTGCATGTGTAATTTGGTTTTTATGCTAATTTTTTTCATGTCCACTTCTATCATTATCTTAGATTACAAAGTAATCTAAATAGGGGTAGTGAGAACCAAACTCATGGTTTCTTGCAAAATTCACCCTAGGCTAACCAAACTAGCTAGAAGCTTGTGCCACTTAACTAAGAATAACATGGACCCTCTTCTAGATTAAATAAAGGTATTCTCATAGCCAAGGTAAAATAACTACCAAAATAGATGACCATGGGAATTGAAATCACAACCCCTCCTCATAGAGAACAACACCAATGTCTTCTAGTGAAGAGTCCATTTTATTGATAATAAGGGGTCCCATCCATGTTGAAGAAGATTACATATCACATCCTTCAAACCAATTGCATGACACCTCTTCCCATAGTTTTTCCATACCTTATGCTAGCTAGAAGTGCCACCCAAGGATGTCTATATTGAACCTTTTTTGAATCCTTGTTAACTAAGTTGGCATAATCCTAAGGTGAGTAGGGGATAAAAAAATCTCCTTATATCTATTGGCTCATCCCCTCCTTCCCCCAGATGCTCTAACATAAAAATTAAACCATCATGCACTAGGGTTAAACCCAAGCATGTTGAAAAAACTCCAAAGCTTGCAAGAACACCAATGCACCACAATGGAGACACATGAGTGGCTTATATTTAAAAATAATTAAGAGGAAATAAATGCCTTCAATTGAATGATCCATGCTTTTGCAAGAATGAAAGGGATAACCTTTGAAAATAAAGGAAGATAATAAAAATTTGAATTTTTACTTTATAACCTACAATATTTGGTTTAATATCCATAAACATAGACAATTCTTCATCTACCCTTTATGCCATAACTAATTCATGAAGCATCAAAAGATAGTTTTTCATTATAATTAAAGTAAGCTAGAAATATGTTCTTTGCATTCCTAAGTGATGTTACTCTATACTTACTTTGATACCATGTTAGATTTCACAATATTTTGGTGGAATTAATAGAAACAATCATAACTCAAATATTATAGCATGGAAAATAGAGAGCAAAAGGAAAGAGATATACTACATGAGAGATGGAAGGATTCCCTTAAGAATCAACATAAAAGGATCAAGATAAATATGAGACTAACATAATGGATTGGGTAAGAGAGGTGTATAAATACATTAGTAATTAATTGCATATTACATAAATATTAAACAAGATGACAATAGGATTGGATTATATTAAGGTTAGGGTAAAAGCATGGTGTTTTGACATAATTTATTAACATATAGTTTTATTGTTGATAATTGGTATGACTTTGAAGGCCTCAAAATAAAGTCAAATAATATCATTTTATAATGAAAATTTATGGAGTGGTAGATATTGGAATGTAGAGTCTAAGCATATAATTTTCATTAATTTTATTATAATTATTATTATTTTTATTTATTGATTATTAAAGGTATGTAAAAGCAACGATTCTTGTAAAGTGGGGATTTTTGTGGATTGCAAATTTTGGGTAATTTTTTAAATAAAATATATCATCTTTTGGGAGACATAAATTTCCATAGAGTTGTTAGATTTAGATTATTATTGCAACATTTTGATCAAATTTTGAAGAACTCTAAAACAAGTGGTTTGGAATTGGGCCAATATTAAGGGATACACATCCTTGTAAATTTAGTCTTCTAAAATAGTGATGGTGACATTTTTTCAAATCATATTTCAATTTAGATAAGCATATCATTTAATTTTTGGTTTTATTTGGAAGATATTTGTGGGTGTACTTATTTATATGAAATTTTAGCATAAACCAATGATGAGATATATGTTTATGAAACCCTAGTTCATAAAACCTTAGTTTGCATTATCATTTGTATGATTGCAAGCTCATAAATTTATCCATTTTTACTAGAAGGGGTGACATAGCATCTTGTATTATGATGATAATATTTAGAAATTTAGGATTTCTACTTATCTTAAATATGAAACTTTGTTTTGTTTTGTTCATTTTATGTGTGCCTATAATTCTAGATATAATTGGGAATAAATAGGGAAAGTATTTCTGAGTTAGTGGGACCCATATTAAAAGATAACTAGTTTGAAGGCTACCACCAAGGGTTATGATGAAGAAATAAAAAGGGTGCAAGAATCATAATATAAATTAAAATTAAGAGTTAGAAATTTTTAAGGAAGCAACAAAAGGAGAATTGGATTACCTTTTAAGCCTTAATAGTACCATAAATATCATAGGTTAAATATCACAAGATCGAATATAGTGCAACCACAATATAATAAGGTCAATATAATGATGTGAGTAGAATAATATGAGCAAATTAATATGTATATCAAGGCTAATAATATATCAAATAACATTCAATAATAAGCAACAATATGAATATAAATAGCCTAAATCATACATGTACTAAGCATGTAGAACAAATTACAATATTAATTGCTCAAAATGTATACAATATTTCTTACTCCTCTTTATATTACAAATATGATAAGATATTGATTGTTTGTAATTCTTTATTATAGAGTATTACTTCTATAATATAGCCATAGTAATATGTATTTTTGGATACTTGACTATTCCTTTCCATATGCCAAGTCTCATTACTCTTGGATTCTCTACTTGACACTTGAATACTTGATGAACACTTGACTCTATAATGTATGCACATCTATACATGACTCTTGCACTTCTATAACTTGCACACTCTAACCTAAGACACTTATGAACATCTATTTGCACTCTTACATATAAGACATGTGCACATAGACTCAACTTACACTTGCACACTAACTCACATGATACTTGTGCATATCTTGCACATTCACTTACATAAAGGAACATATAAATCACTTTCTAAACTATGACTCAACTCTAATATATTATTTATAAATATACCATGAAGGTACCATGGGGGCACATTAGCATATATTAAATAATGTAATATACTCCAACACCTACCTATATTACATTATATGGTTATTGAATACTTTAGTCTTCAATTATGGTCTTTATCTTGATCTTCAATCTTCAAGTGACCTTGCAATGCATGTGATCTTCTAGTTGATCACCATTAGGTTCATAAATTTGCTTGAATTCTAGTTTGATTTCATATTCATGTTTTTCACTCTTTGAAGCTTTAATATTATAAGCTTATTTAAATATCATATTGTCATAATATTCTTGCATAAGAATATTTCATTTGTCTTTGTGTGATCTAACTTATTTATAAGACAATTTTGGACTATATTTGATTTAATTTTATTTTTCTTGTTTTTTAAATGTTTTCTCTTCTTGTACTTTAGAGATTGCACACTTGGATCCATTATTAGAAGATGATTCATAAATGAGTATTTTTAAAATACAATCTAATATGAATACTAATGCTTTTTCAAATCTTCTACAATACTTCTCCTTGTACTAACAAAATATAGATGAATGAGATTTTCTTCCACAATATTTACATGGATGAAGACTCCAACAATTTGTTTTTTAATGACCGATCCTTTTACAATAAATGCATATTGAATATATTTTTATTGTTTTTTCATTCTTATTAGAGCTTCAAGTTCATCTGTTTTCTTGGTAAATAACATAACCATTGATGTATTTCCAAAGCTACTCTTTCCTTATTTTCCATGTACATAAGTTGTAGATGATGAAGGTCTTCAATATTTTTAGTAGATTCTGATTTTGTAATTGATGAACTACTAGAATAAGATTTTGTAGTAACAAGATCCAATTTTGAATCCTCAAGAATATTTTGTGATCTTGTTGTTTTCTTCTCTCTATCAAGATCATCTATCATTCTTTGAAAATAAAGTTTCAATTTATTTACAATATCTTCATTATCTACATCAAATTATTTTTTAAATATCTTCCATGATATGCAATTATTTCCTTTGAAGTAGACAATCCTATAACTACTAAGTTTGGATAATTCAAAGTTTCTAATTTAATATCTATGAGGTAGCAAACCTTATGTCTCCCCAATTTTGAAACTAATAATAACTTTTGCAAATTTATATATTTCCTAATATGTGGTATTGAAATCCTTTTATCTCCCAAATAAATAAATTTGCAAATATTCAAAAATTTTAATTTTTAATTTTCTCAAAATATAAAATCAAATTAAATAAACTTTAAACTTGAAAAAGCTTATTTAAAAAATCAATTAAACTATTTGAAGTCCTTATCTCTCCAATAAATAACTTAAATAACCTTAAATAAACTTAAACAACTATAATTATCCCTACTTATCACTCCATTCTCCTAATAATTTAAATAATCCCAAAAAATTTCTATTTTAGCCTTATAGCTCCTAATATAAAACTTTAATATAAACTTTGGCTTATGAAAACCCTAATATTAAAAATACCTTTGAAACTTGCATTGACTCCTATGCACACGATTCCCTCTATTGTGTTTCAAAGAGATTTTATGACAAAGTAGTTATATACATGATTATATGACGGACACTCTCCTAACTTAACATGTGGCCCACTTCTAACTAGATATGTGGTCCACTTATTTACAATAACATATACCCTGATGTGTTACAAGTGTCGGGTATGTAACATGCCACCCCCCTAAAGAAGCTTTATCCTCAAAGTTGAAAAGTAGGAAACTACCATTGAAAGTCCTGCAATACCTTCCATGTGACATATTTCAGTGGTAACCCTTTCCACTGCACCAACACTTTAGTAATATCTTATGAGTGAATATGTTAGGTTCGATTATAAAAAATGGCTATAGGCTAAAAGAGAATGGATACCTCTTCATCCAATATAGAAAGGATGGTCTTTACTTGAGTATGTGTGTCTACCACTTTATTCAAGTAAGATACATGAAAAATTGGATGAATCTTGGATGTTGGTAGCAATTCCAACTTGTAAGAAACCTCCCCTATCCATCATAATATCTTGTAAGGCCCATAGAAATTGGGTGCCTAATTATGTCAATTATTTTGTTTAAGGTCATTTTTTTATACTATTGAAGATGAAGGAAGAGCATATCACTCTCAACAAATTCCCTCTCATTTTTATATTTTTTGCTTGCTATTTCATATAGTTTTGGGTGGTAACCAAATTATATTTGAGGGCTACTAAGACTTATTGCCTATGACTTAGAACTATGTCCATTGCATCTACCTTCAAGTTTCCTGGTAGGTAATAAGTGAGTGTTAGAGGTGATTGACCATACACTGATTAATATGGTGTCATCCTTATGGTTGTGTGAAAAGTGATATTGTGACACCATTTAGCTAAGGGAAGCCATTGGATCCATTTGTATTGATTATATAAAACAAAACATCAAAGATAGATCTCAAGAAATTTATTCACCACCTCTGTTTGGACATCTATCTTGGGGTGATAGAACATGCTTCATTTTAACCAGGCCCCTTGCATGTGATGTAGCTCCTAAAATTTACTAGTGAATATCTTATCACAATCATTGACTATGGGGTGCAGGTTCCCATAAAGTCTAAATATCTTATCCATGAAAAGTTGTTCCATTTTCTTGGAAGTATAAGGGTGTTTTAAGGATAAAAAATAGCATATTTGGTCAATCGATCCATGATTACAATTATTATTGATTTACCTCTTTAGAGAGGAAGTACTTCAATGAAGTCCATGGAGTATCCACGAGGACTTTGGAATGGGTAAAAGTTGAAGTAATCTTGGTGTAGTTATTATTTCCTCCTTTTAGTATTGACAAGAATCACAACTACCTATAAATTGTTTAATATCTAATATAAACCTTGGCCAATAGAAACTATGCTTTACTTGTTCATAGGTTTGTAATAAACCTATGTGTCCCCCTACTGGAGATGACTGAAAATCTATGAAAATTTAGGATTTAAGTTGGCACAAGGGTGGAATAACAACCTGATGCTTATAGTGCAACTTCCCCTACTTACATGAATAACTAGGATGGTCATTTGGTGTTGTTTGTAAGTCCTAAATTATATTGGTAAGTGTGGGGTCTTCCTACCATTTAGACTTAAGTGTCTCTAACCAGTTAGATTTAAGAATAAACACTACATATAGAATATCTTGTGTTTTAGGTAACCTAGAAAGAGCATCGATCACCATATTTTCTTTCCTCTTATGATAGACTATCTTGTAGTCATATCCTAAGAGCTTAGTGACCCATTTTTGTTTTTCAAGGGAATAAATTCTCTATTCTAATATATACTTAATATTGTGATGATATGTCTTGATGATGAAGTGTCGCCCCAACAAGTATGGTCACCAATGGAGGATGACAAAAAATGGCCATCATCTCTTTCTCATAAGTTGATTTGGAAATATTTTACCCTAAAAAGGCTTCACTTATGAAAGCAAGTGGTAAACTTTATTACATAAGTACTATCCCCAATCCAACTCCTAAAGCATCACTTTCAATGACAAATATTTTGGAAAAATTAGGTATGACCAAAACTAGTGTATGACATGTGGCATCCTTCAAATTCAAAAAGTTTGCTCAACCACATTGTTCCATGTGAATGCATCCTTCCTACGCATAGCTTCCAAAGAGACTACTATATTCCCATAGTACTTAACAAGATTTCAATAATAACCTGTAAGGTTGAGAAATCCCTGAAGACTCTTCAATATTTTGGATTTGGGCCACTCCTTCACAGCCTTATCTTTGTGGGATCTACTTAGAAATTGTCTCTAACCACATTGTACCCAAAATATTCTAATTTGGTTTTCCCAAAGGTGCATTTAAATTATTTGATATACAATTGGTTTTGCTACTGAAGCTTAAAAATTGGATCAACATATTGTAAGTGTTTTCCCCATGCCTTGCTATAGATCAATATGTCATCAAAAAATACCAATGCAAAATTTCATAGGTAGGGTTTTAAAACCCTATCCATAAAGCCTTGGAAAGTTGATGGTGCATTAGTAAGGCCAAAGAGTACAACCAAAAACTCATAATGCCCCTCATGGATCCTAAAATTTATTCTGGGGATGTCATCCTTGTAGATCCAAATCTAGTGATAGCCTAACCTAAGGTCCAATTTGATAAAGTATTGAGCAGGATGCAACTCATACAAAAAATAATCAATCACAAAAATGGGAAACTTATATTTTATGGTGATATGATTGAGTTCATAGAATTCCACACACATTCTCCATGACCCATCCTTCTTCTTGACTAATAATATAGGAGCTAAAAATGGCTTGTGCTTGGACATGTGAATCCTACATCTGGTAGTTCCTTTACCAACTACTAAATCTCATTCTTCTGGTGATAGGGGTACCTATATGGCCAAATATTTAAAGGTTAAATACCAAGAACTAAATTGATTCTATGATATTCCAATCGACTAGGCAATAACTATTTAGGTTAAAGGAAGACATGTTGATTCTTGGTTAAGATAGCTAATAATTTTGAGGATAACTGCTCATCATGGATAACACATAATTACATCTGGAAAAGTCTTTCCACAACTATCTTTTGACCCTTCTTAATTATTCTCTACATTTTATAGGATGTTATAATATCAGAATTGCCAATTTTTACACCCTAAATGGTGTGGGTTTTGTTAATAAAAGTAAACTATATCGAAAGTTCTAGAAATTCTAGGATACTATTCCCAATGTTTGTAACCAAGTAAACCTTATACAATGTCTACTCCACCCAATGAGACTAAATAGAAACCAATTTGATAGTGATAGTCACCAATGGATAAACAAGCATTTTGAAACCTTCATGATATATCCATTAAAATTTTTCACTTAAACTTGTTCATGAACATAAATGAAGTAATTTGCCTTTTTTACAACAGTAGGGTCAATAAAATTATCAGTTCTACCAGAGTCCAATAGGATCAAAACATTATGTCCTTTGAGAAATCCTTGGACTATCATGCACTATGGTGTGGATATTTCTGTAATGGCATTCAAAGAAATGGTGGAAATATCTTCTTCTTGACTATTGATTGTGGTTCTACATCCACTAAAACTTGGTGTTCTTCCATAGGATCCATAAAGTCTTCTTGTGTGTTTGTAGAAGCTGAAGTATTGCTCATATCCAAGACATAGAGGTATTATATTTTGCATTTGTGTCCCATGGTCAAATTTTCATCATAGTTATAGCATAGTCCCTTGGATCTATGATTGGCCATCTCCTATGGTGTTAACCTCTTAACTATTGGATCTTGTGAAGCATTATTATTGGTGGATACAAAAGTTTTATTTGGAATGTAGAAGGCCTAGAAGATTTTCTTTGAGCATTCTATTTATTTTTTGTAAGTTTAGCTAGACCTATGGCTATCATGTAAGTGGTTGGTTTAAGAATTTGAACCTTAATCCTTCTCTTTTTAAGGCCACTAATAAAAAATATCTTGAAAAAATCATTAGGAAGAGCTTCAGTCCTATTAGAAAGCTTCTCAAAATTAGTGATATGCTTAAGCATAGTGCTTGTTTGTATCAACTTGGTGAGTGATCCAATAAAATATTAAACTCAAATGGCCCAAAATGACTAAGGAGTTCTCTCTTAAATTGTGTCCACCCAAGAATGAGAATTTTTTTCTCAACTACTGATACTAATGCATTGCTTCCAAATCAAAATAAAAGGCAACTATAAATATCCTCTGGTCAAAGGGAGTTTCATGAAGCTTATACTATTGTTCAAACTTAATCAACCAACTTTATGGATCCATTCCATCAAACCTTAGAAAATATATTTTAGGAAGTCATGGGATCATGCCTTTATTTGTACCATGCCACTGAGTATTTTTCATTAAGGACCTTCAAAAAAATTGTTCGATAAATAGTTTTCTCCTCATTTGAGCATATAGGTTATTCTCAATAGACCCATCCAATTCTGGATGCTTAATCTTTAGCACATCAATGTCCTAACTCATCTAGTCCTACTTATGCTAGCAGTCTACTACCATGGTGAGAAGAGAATATATTTGACCCTTGAGTTCCATGAGAGTATCCAATTTGGAGATTTATTCCTCTAGCTTATTCATTTGATCTCCTTTGCTTGTTAACAGGTCTCCAAGAGCAATTACAAAAAATAAAAAATGTTACTTTTATCCGTTAATATTTTAAGTAAGGGTCCCAAAAAAGTGTATGGGTGTTATATACCAATATGATCAACTCGATGAGACAATCATAATGGGCTATATCCCAAAATGATTATTTTTAGTAAGGGTCCCAAAAAGGTGTATGGGTGTTATATACCAAAATTATCAGCTTGATGAGAAGATCATTTGGCCAAGAAATTTGTGAAAATTTCATCCTTAGCTTGTTTAATTAAGTAGAGGTATTGGAGGCTAACTCTTTTCTCTACATAAGCAATAAAATATAGAACAAACATCTTAATTGTTTCTTCAAAAATTTTGATAGAATGGTGGGGTAATTGATAATACCATTCGAATATTGCACCTCCAAGGATTTTATGAAATATTTTTAATAAGAGCATATCATAATAAGCAATGCCATGACAAATGGTTTGAAACACTCTTATATACTCGATTGGGTCTTCCATACCCTTATACATTGGAAGTTGAGGTGTTGGAAAATTCTTAGGGTACGATCGACATGCTACCACAAGATCCACTGGTTGATTATATATTTATTTATGAATAAGTGAAACTAGGTGCTTGAATAGTGTTTAATACTTATTTTACTATTGTTGTTAAGTTTTGAATTTTAGGATTTGAATTAGGAGGTTGCAAAACCAAAGGTTGAGTTGTAGGTATATTTATTCCAAAATTATTTGGGGGTTGATTATAAGTATTAGACATGGGATTTTGAAATAGAATTTGATTCATATTTGAAGTGTTTACATTATTATAAGGATTATGAGGGACATTATAATAAGAGGTTTAATGTGTATTAGTTTGTTGGGAAATTGAAGTATAGTTAACATTAGGTGGTAAAGAAGAAAAAACATTATTGTTAGGAGAAAGAGAAGAGAAAATATTTTTTTTAAGTTTAAGAGAAGAGAAAATATTTTTATTATGAGGGGTCGAAAAATATATTATTAATGTTGGAAGGTATAGAAGCATTATTATTTAGTGGAGGTTGATAGAATCCTCCTACATTTGTTGTTACGGTTGTAGAACTAATGTAATTTAGGTTTGAAGTGTTAGAAGCAAATGGATTTACACTTGGATTCATAGGAGGTTGATTAAATAAAGGGTTATCATTGGATCTATGAAGAGAAATAGAACTAGAATTTGGAATTTGTTGTGTTTGAAGAAACTCCTTCAAAGTGAATAACTTTTTTTGATATTTCTATCATAATATGTTTGTTTTTTCTTATAAAATTCATAATGTGATTGAAATAATTAAAGTTAAGTTGGCCATGGGACCCTTCTATTCGATTAAGGGATCCCATGGTTGAAGTGCCATGATCACCTTCTTCTATGTTTGGATTTTCTCTATCAATTTGTTGCTCATTTTCATCCAATATAGGAGGTTCATTTGGATCTATAATTATTTTTAAACTATGAAGTGAGGGGCGATGGTTTAAATGAAGAATGAAATTTATGAATTAATTTACTCTTGATTAAAAAAGGGTAGCAAATATATAAATATCAATTTCAATTGGTCGATATGCCTTAGGAGGATCTCTTGATATACCTCAACCTACCTGATATACCTACCATTTCGATATACTCATTGGTACTAGAAGTGACTAGTTCCCACAATATACATGATTGTACATGATGGTAAACCTTAAGGTACTAGACTAGGAATGGTACAAGGATCAATCACACCTAGATACATGACTCAGTATCGATATTGCCACAATGACTTGAGGAATTAATTATTAATTCTTGATTAGTGATCTAATATACACAAGCAAAATTAAGTAAACTTGGTTAAGTTTAAATAAATTTCTATATTTTAATTATGTGAATGGTTTTGGAATAGAAGGAGTTCGTGTTTCACATTGGATTCACCACAATGTGAGAAGTGACCCATGAAGCCCTTAATGGATCCACAATGGTTGAAATATCTATGGATTTTTTTCTCACCTCAAGACCCTAGGTGATGAGTCTTTTTCATATGCAAAGGGGCTCACTAGGAGAATTTTTAAGGAATTACTCAAAATCCTTTGTTTGGTGTGTATATTAAAAACATCTAAGTTTGTGTTGTGGTTGTTGCACAAACACCCCAATTTGAGGACCCACTTTAAAATTTTATGGTTTATTTGAAGTTTTGTTTGCATCCAATGATTTGTCGTTAAGGGTCAAGTGTTAAAGTGTGCCTAAGTTCAAGGTCTTGTAGAAAAGCCTTTCACAAAAATAAAAGAAGCCAATGTTCAAGATTTGAAATTTTTGACAAATCTGGCATGGTGTTATACTTTTATTATATGTTGGTATGAAACTTTTAAATTTATCTCTCATGGTTTGATATTGGTTTGTTATAATATGGATTAATTAATCTTGAATTTATTTTCATTTAAATAATATGGATTAATTAACCTTGAATTTAAAATTTTAAATAATATGGATCAATTAATATTGAATTTATTTCAAAACATTTTAATATTGATCTAATTCATATAAATGACTTTAAATGTTGATTGTTTCCTTAATGATTTAAAAAAGAAAAAAAGTAATAATCTATATATATATATCAAAATAAAACCATCAATTGGCGCTATCATTATTCACGAGCTACTGCATTCGATGTATAAAAGCAGGAGATCTAGTTTTTTCCTAAATTTGGACATTAACAAAGCGTACGATCGGGTCACTTGGCCATTTTTAATCAAGGTGTTGAGAAAGTTTGGGTTTTGTGATGAATGGGTTAGTCTAATTCAGGATTGTTTTTCAATAGCCTGGTTTTCGGTGCTCATCAATGGGTCTCCAGAAGTATTTTTTCATTCTTGTCGAGGGTTGAGACAGGGGGACCCGTTGTCTCCGTTTTTGTTCAATATTGTTGCGAAGGCTTTGGGCAGAGCATTTATCAGACGTTGGAATTTTTTGGGATTGAGGCATGTGACAACGTGCAACCCTATATCACATTAAAATTTCATAGATAACACTCTTGTTGCCTGTGTAGCCACGGTGGAGGTAGCAGGGGAAGTTAAAATTATTCTTGACTATTATGAAAGGGTAGTTGGTCAACAAATAAGTCTTACCAAGAGTGGGTTGTTTTTTATTAATACTCCTACTACAGTCCAGAGAGAGATTGCAAAATTTTTGAACTATCGCACTACTTCTTTCTCGTATTCATATCTTGGTTTACCTTTTTTTGTGGAGAGAGCAACATCTGAGTTGTGGTCTTCGTTGGTTGAGAGAATTCAATGAAAACTTACTGCATGGAAGGGAGCATTGTTGAGCCAAGCAAGTAAGATGGTTTTGGTGCTGAGTAATTTACAGAGCATCCCTATTTACTTTCTGTCAATGTTTCATGTGCCTCTTAAAATAGCATCAAAAATTGATAGTGTCTATAAAGATTTCTTTTGGGAGGGGCCAGAGTTGAAAGGAATATTTCATCTTGTTTCATGAGAGGTGGTTTGCAGAAAGAAATCCAATGGAGGGTTGAACTTAAATAATGCACTTAGAATGAATAAAGATTTTATTACCAAAATTGGGTGGAAGTTGGCATTTGACTCCTATAAATTGTGGGGATCCATATTAAAATCCAAGTATAGATTTAGCTCCTTTCTTTCTAAAGATTTATTCTTAGGTGTTTCGACTTTTTGGAATAGTATGGTTAAGACTAGGGATCTGCTTAAAAATCATTACAGGTGGGTAATCAAGAATGGTAGGAAGGCCCTCTTCTAGGAAGATGCTTGGCTCCGGGATCATCCATTGGTGGAAGAAGTGCTATTTTAGGGATTGGTTGCTAATTATAGAGAAATAGATTTGACCTATGTGGCTGATTTCCTTGAAGACATAGGGCATAGAATTGCATGGGCTACGGTGCCAATTTGTGTAAGGGATGGTGGTGATAGACAGGTTTGGGAGAGACTTGGGGAGGAATTGCATCTTTGTGTTATTCGTAAAGCAAATGTTGAAGATCGTTTGATCTGGCTGTTGGAAAGTTCAGGAAGATATACGATCAAATTGGCCTATAATTGCTTAAATATGTAGGGGTCGTATTTCCCATTCAAGTTTCTCTAGATTAAGCATATTTACCCCAGGGTAAATATATTTTTTTGGTTGGTTGCTCAAAACCAAATTTTAACTGTAGAGAATCTTCTCAAAAGGGGTTGGCATATGGTCAGTCGATGTTATCTTTGTAAATCTGATTGGGAGTCAACCTCTCATCTATTGCTCAATTGTTGTATTTTTAAGGAGATAATTCTTTCTATTCTCAAACATTTGGGTGTGGAGTGGGTCTTCCCAGAAAAAGTTTATGATTGTATCCTTCAGTGGTCTTCGCCCTTTCATTCCCCTCACCTTAGGTGTTTTTGGTGCTACTTTCTCCCCCACATGATGTGGGAAGTTTGGAAAGCAAGAAATGTAAATATCTTTAGGAAGAACATGGCGGCTATGATCTTATTGAGTAATCAGATTATTGGTAAAACGATGGAGAATGTGGAAAGTTTTACGGTGTCTATGGACTTGCTAGAGGCATCGAAGCAGTGCAAAATTAGGTTGGAACAATTTTTGGGATTTGGAAATATAGATCGACCACCACCGATGCCTAACATAAGAAATTCTATTAAATGGTGTGCCTCCCTGTCGGGTGGGTGAAATTAAATTTTTATGGGGTAGAAAAGAGAACGGGGAAGGCAGGCTCGGGTGGCGTTATCCGGGACCATTATGGAAATATTTTTCTAGCATATGCTGATTATTTGGATGTGAATTCTTCACAGGTGGCGAAGGCAAGGGCGGCTTACCTCAATATTGCCTTGCTTAATGAATTCAATTTTAAGAAAGATATTATTGAGGACGATTCCTGCAACATTATTAATATGCTTATTGGAGCGTGTCATGTTAGTTGGAAGGTTGCCAATCTAATTGATGGAGTAAAGTTGTATCGGGAGTTGGAAGATGTTCAAATTTATCACACACTCAGGGAGGGAAATGTTGTTGCTGACGTGATGGTGAATATTGGAGTGAATTTTCATGGATATAGGGTATGGCAAGGGGACTTTCCATAGGACCTCATCAACTGTGCTTATTTTTATGTTGGTTAATTGGTCTCAAGTGGTGGTAGTTCTCTTGGTTAGAATATTTGGTGCATTTTTTAAAGAAATGGGATAGTTGTATCTCTTTGCTAGTTATGTGGCTTGTATTTTCCTTAGTTCTATTCCTGGATGGGAATGGTATTTTAAATACCAAATTTATTCATTTATGAAGGTATTTTTAAATACCCAATCAATTTATTAATCAATGGTCATTAATGAAGGTATTTTTAAATACCCCATTTAATTCATTAATGAAGGTATTTTAAATACCCCATTTAATTCATTAATGAAGGTATTTTTAAATACCCCATTTAATTCATTAATGAAGGTATTTTTAAATACCCAATCAATTTAATAATTATTGGTCCTTAATGAAGGTATTTTAATACCGCATTTAATTCATTCATGAAGGTCATTAATGAAGGTATTTTTAAATACCCAATTAATTTTAAAAAAATGAGCGGGAATTATTTCAAATATGAGAAGCAAAAATTATTTCAAAAATGAGGAGCGAGAATTATTTCGTAAATGGGGAGCGGGAATCAAGAATATGTTTTTGCTTTGGTTCGTCGACCAACCTTTGGAAGTGGTTATCTGCTAGGGACCATTGGGATGCGGCTCAAATGTTTGGTGGGATTATATCAAAGTTAGATGTTGTGTTGTAGAACTACCTCGAATCTCTCATAGGTCTTCTCGGATCTCCCGACCCTTTGGATCCTATGGTTTGTGGTGCCGATTTATGCAGTTACTATTTTATTTTGGTTAGTGTTGTAGTACAGTTTTTGTACTCTTTTGTTTAAGTGCTGAAGTGCACTATTTTGGTTTACTATCTTCTTTCGGTTGTAAAAAGTTTTGGGACCCTTTCAAAACCCTCCTCTCTTAATTTTACCAAAAAAAAATAAAGCCATCAATGTGTTTTTTTGGAAAGTTCAATTTAATTTTATCTATAGTTTTGTTTTAATTTAATTTTATTAATGGTTTTGTTTTAGAAAGTTTAATTTATGTGTTCTTTATTGCAGGCTACTATTAAAAAAAAGAAAAGAAAAGAAAAAAGTGGCAGCACTCAAGAAGAGAAAACATTACAAATCATGCCAATTAAAAAGAAAAAAAAGTGGTAGCACTCAAGAAGAGAAAACATTACGAATCATGCCAATTAAAAGGAAAAAAAATTGCAGCACTCAAGAAGAGAAAACGTTAGAAAGCCAAGAGTTGGAAAAAGAAACGAATAGCCAATGTTGGAAATTTTAAATAGCCATTGAAAACATAGAAATAGGGTCGAAGACTTTCGGGCAGATTACATGTTGGAAATCAGAGTTGTGGAAGAAACTTCTCCTCCAAAGTTATTGGATTTGCACCAATTTCACCATTGAAAGCCATTGGAACACGGTATTATGCACATGTATTTAATGTAAAAAAATCTCTCTTTGCAATATATTGGAATCTTAGTGAGTTTTATGCATGTGGATGGTAGACTCATTACGTTTCTTGATATATTATATTTTTTTGTAGAATATTGCACTACATTAACTCTGTACTATGTTAAGACGGGTCAAACTAATATTGGTTTAATGTAGGTTATTGATGTTTATAGGTTCAATTTGAAATTTTAAGGGTTTCGACAACTTGTTTCTTTTATTTTATTTTTATTTTTTCTCTAACCCTAGCCCTTTTACATTTTTTTATCTCATCAAATTGTATATATAATTAAAACCCTAAAAAGAGTATGCAAATTCCAAGATTAAGTTTCAAATTCTCTTTTCACACAATTTCACTTTTTTTAAGGAAATTTGAAATTCCAAATTTCACATAAGTTCATATTTTTAAAAGGAATTTTGCAATTTCATATTTCACATTTTTTAAAGGAAATTCCAAATTCTAAATTTCACATAAGTTCACATTTTAAAAAGGAATTTTGAAATTCCGAATTTCACATAAGTTCACATTTTTAAAAAAGGGAATTTTGTAATTTTAAGTTTCACACAAACTCACATTTTTAAAAGAAGTTCTAAATTTCAAACTTTGCATACATGTTCAAACAAGAAAATTAATTTCATTTTATGTAAAAATAGAAATTTCAATAAATTCCAAATTTTTATTAAAATGAATAATTAATCTTTAATAAAAGTTTCAAATTGCAAAGTTAGGTTTTAGTCATTTTATTTCATGCTCAAACAAATCTTAAAAAAAGAAGATAAACATTTATTAACAAAGCAAGATAAAATGGATTAAATCACCATTCAAGATTCACATTTCAAAGTTAGACTTTAGTCTTTTATTTTATGCTCAAAGAAAATCTTAACAAAGGAAGATAAAATTTGTTAAAAATCTACTTAACAAAAGAAGATAAAATCTATTTAAAACACTTTGAGATAAAATGAATTAAATCGCCATTCCAATATGGTCATAGAGGACCAATAATGTTACATTTTCTATTTTTTTTAAATTTCATGAACAATAAATAGCATAGCAAATCAAAGTAATACCAAACCATAGGCCCCTTATTAATAGTTACTTACACCTCTAAGGTATTTCAGCATATTTTGTATATTTTTCACAAGCAAGCACACATTAAGCAAATAAGAACCTTGGAGAAATTATGATTTTTTTTGCAAGAGAGGGTTTTCTAACAATATCCTGACTGTGATGGTGGTTTTGCAATTGGGTAAAATTATCACTCAATAGTTTGGTTTTGTTCTAGAAATAAACTAAATAGATTAAAATATTATCTAAGATGCATAAAACAATGATATGGAACATATAATATCTATCTTAATATGGCTCTTTCTTTGAATGAATACTATGTCTAGGTTTGCAAGAAAGTAGACTTTCTCATTTTAAGAAAAGGATTCTAGAGAATGCACATAAAAATTAGCCTAGATACAAAAATACCAATTACCTCTCTTGCCTAACTTAACATAGGATATAAATTAATTAAAAAATTAAAACTAAGGTTCTTTGATCCTTATGTGTCTTTATGTGCTTAAAGTGAAAATGAGAACTAAACCTAAATTACTTTGCTTCATTTACTTTTTAGGTGGAATCTATAGAAAATAGAGAGCATCTAAAATAAAAAAAATAGTTTTTTTAAAATGAAGATAGCACTTAGAACCATAAAGGAGCTTACCTGAACTAGGTTTTGAGATGAAATCATGCCCTTTCAACCTGAACCATGATCTATGATATCATGCCTCTTAGAGTGAACCTGTGATTTCAAAAACCTACAAAAATAAATAACAAAAAAATGGAAAATTTTGTGTTAGATCTTAGGACCTTCTAGAACGGAGGAGGATGAAGGCTCCCTTGGTCAAAATTAGGTCCCAAGGTTTCCTCTAAAAGACAAAATTTGCATAAAGTATGAATATGACTAATTTTTAGGATAGAACTATGCCAGGGAAATAGAGGACACGATATTGAATAAATAATAGAGAAAAATAGGAAAATAAATTTTGCAAAAAAGTAGGGGAAGCTGATATCAAACAAAATCATATATCACCAATATAAGTTATGATTTTGACTATGGATGGCTTGCAATGCCCTGGATGGTGACTGAAGATATGAAAAATACCATACATCCAAGCACACAAATATTGAAAGATAGCAATAACAATGAAACCACAAATATTAAGAACAAGATATATATAACATGAATGATGGTGTTATTTTATTAACAATAATATCCATTCTTTCTCATGAGGTTACAAGATAATCCCTCTTAGGGATGTGCTACCATTATTGATACAATGAATTACACATAGAACCATTCATATGTAATGCGCAAGATCTTCTTCAAACCCACAAACCATCTTGAAGAGGGTTTTTTGTGACCTCCACAAGGGGTGATGATATTGAGTCTTTTATGTTGTCTCCTTGTAGATACCTAAAATCTGCACACAAAGAAACTTAAAAGGCATTAATAGCATATGAAGAGCCTTCCAAGATAAGGCCCATGTCCATGATAAATACTGATAAAGAAAGCTAAAATATGGTAAACAGATGCATAAAATTGAAATCTAATTATGCTAGGAAGTAAATGAAATACTGCTAAAACTAATTAAAGCAAGAAAATATGAAGGTGACGGCAAATATGAGGACGTGGTGGAAATTACAAAGGAAGCTTTCATTGATGTTCTAAAGGATGTTCCAAAGGATGCACCAAAGTATGAAGTAAAGAATACCACACTCGAGACCGCTACCACTTCTCCTATGCATACTGACGTTCCTCTCTAAGCAAGGATGTGGTTCCACCTGCTGTTGTCTCTTTCCATTTTTCTCTTGTTCCTTTGATCTGAAGGTTTTGGTCTGGTTTAGTCCTGCTGGTTGAAGGCCTGTTTCTTTTTGTTCCTTTTTGTCTGAGGATGGCTTCTTTTTATTGTAGCAGGATTTTTGCCTCTTTGTTGTGTTCCTTTCAGGGTTCCTCTTGTGTTCCTCTTCTTGTTTCATTGTTGTACAAGGCGTTGGGGCACATTTCAAATGCCCTCTTTTGATAATTAAAATATTTAACTTACCAAAAAAAAAACAAGAAAATAGGGAAAATATGTCTCTGCTAAGAGGTCATCTCTGTGCATGACGGTCTCACCTACTAGCCATATTGGGGTGATATGGTTGCACCTGCAGGACATCTTGGGATGAGATGGCCACTGAACTACGGATGAATTCCTTGTAACCGATGTAAGGTAATGTTGGGTTTGATCTGTATGTTTGATGTTCAAGGGTGTTCTTGTGAAGAATGACTTGATGGTAGAATTTGACATGAAGAGAGAGTCTTGGATGGTTCAAGGAGGGAAAATTTGATCTTCAACCTTTAAGTGGTTCATTGCCACGCTTGGAAGCTCCATGGTTGAAATCTGATAGCACTTCGTTGCTTGAAACTTTGAAGACCCTTTGATATCCAATTGGACAACAATTCGATGCTTAAGACTTGGAATATTTTCAATTATGGTAAGATGTTATTAAATAGACTTCCCAATTGGAGTCTTAATGCTTCCTTGAGAAGCCAAGAGATGGTTGGAAATAAAAAAACATAATTGCTTCTTGATAATTGTTGCATCGTTACCCTCAACTAACAATTGTAACTGCTTGAACCATTGCTCGAGATTAAGATTTCATTGCTTCATTTATGACCATATCAATGTGGGATGATCATGATTGTAGGACATCTCGAGGTGAGACGATCATAGTTGGAGGTCATCTCAGGGTGAGACAGTCTCTGCTGTTAAGGGAAGTTTATCCCTATTTGAGTGGTGAGAACCACTATTAAGTCCTAATGTTGCTCAAGGTGGGTCATATGGCCTAAAAATATATCCATATATACAGTATTCTCAAAATTATGTGTTTTAGGTGTCTACAGATGACGTTTTTTGGGATGCATTATGTGAAAACATAGGGCAGAGCAAAAATAGATGACCTAAAGTCAAGTTGAGGGTTGATGGTGTTCATTGATCTAATCAATTTTGGATGCCCCAATAATGAAAATAGAATGCATATTTGAATCATTACTCCCAACTTGTTTTGTGGACTTGGTTTTTGGTAAGCTTTGGGTAAACCTGATCTTGGCACTCTGAAAATATTCCAGGTAGGTGATTCTACAAGTCTGGAGTTTTCAACCATGCCAAGTATAAGTTGAAATTTTTACTTTTTGCCCCAGCAAATAGGGAAGTGTATGATAGTTGTCGGTAATGCTTCTTTGAATGAATACAATTTGTGTGATTGAGTGTTTGTTTATTGATTTTTATTATGAATTATGTGATTATGACTATCCCCTCAAGTGACAAGTTGATATAGAATATGAAAAGTGATGAAAGCGATTAGTCACTTGACCAAGATGTCTTGTTTGGGGTTTTTTTAGGATATTTGCAAATGTGAAAGGGGTAAAATCCCATTACAACTATGATATCAACCATTATTGGTAATTGTACATCTCTATCCCTTAGAGCAATCCAACCGCATGAGGTAAATCATTGTATTCGATGATCTCATGAAGCTGAGTGGATGATGGAAATGTTTATCTCCATCCCATGGAGTGGTCCAACTGCATGTATTTATTAGGGAATTAAGTTGATACCATTTTGATTTTGGTTGGGACTATTTTTGGTTCAAGTGGCCTTATGGTAATTGACCCATCTAACCAGATTGCATGGATAATCAGTTGTTGCAACCTCCAGATGTATAGGATAAATCACTAGGTACAAGGATAACTTGAGAGTTTTGATCAAAATATTTTGAGTATTTTTGGAGTTTTTGAGTTAGATGGACCATTAGGTGTAGTTGAATGCTTGAATTGATGTTGGATATGCTTGCAGGATGCTTGCAAATTTGGTGATTTTGGGGCCACCCCAGGGCAAGACAATTACATTCTATAAATTATGGGGCCATCTCGGGGTAGGATGGTCATAGTGAATGTGATTGCCCCACACATGGGCAGTCTCATAATTAAAAATATATAAAAACAAAATTTTCAAATTTGACATTATTTGCACTGTTGGCAGTTGGAGAAAAGGAGAGGTGAGGAGGAGGAGAGATTTTTTTGATGTGAAACATTACTAAAAATCCAACCCACTACCATGATGAATTAGCCTAAGGTATCTACGAGCGAAGGAGCCAGAGCGAGGAAGGTAGGCACTTAATATCTCTCCTATTATTTTATAATTTAAAAATGAACCCCTTTAATTAATGTAGCAAATAAACCACACTAAACTAACGATAAAGAACCTCACTTTAGATGTAGCATGTATTGTAGGTTACTTAGTTTTTGTTGTTTTTTTGTTGTTTTTTTTTTGTGTGCTCCTATATTGGGACCATCTCAAGTAGAGACGATTCTCCTTTGGAGGTTTGGGGGCTGTCCTAGGGTGGGACGATCACTTTTTAAATGGAAATGGTAAAATTTTGACCTTTACAGTGGTTGTCTTAGGGTGAGATGGTCCCGCTTGTAGATCGTCTCGATCCAAGACGATTGCTCGATTGTTGATTTTTTTTGGAGATTTTTGTAACTTTTTTTTATTGATTTTTGTTGATTTATTTGGTTTTTTGTATTTAGTTATTGAAGGCATGTCATAGAGATCCTATACTTTTTGAGATAGTTCGAGGACTCCTTATTGATGATGAGTGGGTATGGCTTGAGGCGATTAGCCTTAAGCAAGTGACTCGACTAGAGGTAGTGATGGTAAATTAGACCTATCTGACTACCTTAGTTGACCAATGAGACAATAAAATAAACACTTTCCACCTCCTGACTAGCAAGATGATAGTCACACTAGAGGATGTGTACCAAATATTCTGCATTCTAATTGAGGGACATTGATCATCTCCACTCCCCCTCTTCACAAAGATAGATTATTCTAGAGGGTATTCAACATGGAGGTTGAGATCACAAGGTAGTGCATGAATAGTGGTAGAGTACTAATCGGGGTATGGCATACTACATGAGTGTTCACTCGAAGACATGTAGTGTTGATGTGCATCATATCAAAAATATTACTACCTGACTCTTTAGGAGCAAGGTTCCCATGGAACCTCCTTGATATGGTGCAAGACCTGATAGAGTGTGATATCTAGCAGCCAATGATCATGGCATGGGGGAGCATACTACTTGCTCATTTGTATGATGAGTTGTATGATATCAGACATCAGGGTCAACATAGACTAGGTTGCAGTCTTCTTCTTCAAGTTTGAGGATGGGAACACATTCGAGTGGATCTACCAAAGGGACTTCATGTATATTCATGACTAGATATGAAGGACCTCAAGGTTGGATATGTGACTCGATGGAGGTGACCCTAGTAGGCAGGTCAAAATCATCCTTATGCAAGCAGGCTTGCCCACTATGCAGGGTCTTTGGATGGACTAAGGCTAGGTCAGATGATTTGGAGACCTTATACATATTGTTTATCTTTGATGGAGGTGGTAGCATAGCTAGGGCATGTGAGGTATGTATGGTAGTTGATTGGGTGGCATGGTACCAAGCAAGAGTACTTCCAGTACTCTTGCATCACTTGTTAGTTTGGGATCTTCCAAGGTGTTCCTAAGGAGCCTATTATTTATCTACATCAAGGAGATGAGGTATAGCTAGAGTGGCCATGAGTTGTGTCACTAGGATATGAAGAGGATGAGCCATTGTACTTTCTATATTTATAGGATCCAGGTATGGCACATGGTGGGTACTCGACTATGGCAGGGAGGTGGGCCTATGGGAAAGTTGATTGGGATTGAGGTGGTTGAGGGCACAGGGGATGAGGCGGGTAAGGAAGGGCAATGAGTGCATTGCCAGATGGAGGAAGAGTGGGGACAATATACAAAGTGGGTGGAGGAGCATCAAGAAGAGGGTGGAAATGAGGAGGATCCATATGATGAGGTATCCTAGGTTAGGGTATATGTGTAGTCTCTATAGGTCTAGTTGGCAGAGAGAGATACCACCATAGCAATGCTACAAAGCCAAATCAATAGGGATAATAATAGTGGAGGGGATTATCTAAGGAGAAGGACCTACTTGAGGCCTAGGTGGATAATTCCCAGGTTGAGATAGATAGGGTGAGAGTAGAGTGGGATAGAGTGACAGCAAAGTAGGACACTCTATAGGTACAAATGATCGCTCGGATAATAGAGCATGATGCTTTTCAGGCATGAGTAGTAGCTAGGGAAGTAGATAAGGATGCTTTGTAGGTTTAGTTGATAGTTGTGACATCTTAGGGATAGGCAGGAGCAGGTATCTAGGATATGGGGGATATTACAGGGTTGCAGGCCAAGATAGCTAGACTATAGATCCTATTGAGCAACTATGATTCTTGGTGCTGATATGACGGGGTGTATATCATAGGTTTAGAGTCTCAGGTGGGTTACTTGGTGGTCATCTACCAGCATGCTCATCAACAAGAGGATCCCAGCGTAACCATTGCAGTGAGTCATGATAGCCATTGGTGAGGCATAATCATAGATCATTAGCGAGGCCAAAGAGATTATTGGCCAACGGATTAGGGGAGCATCATAGATATGAGGTGGAGGGTGAAGGTGACTCTAGGGGAGTAGGCCTCGAATGACTTTGATACCCATGTATTGGTTTATTTTTGGATGTAAGGTTTGAGGACCTACACGATTGTAGCCTATAGGAAATTTTTTTTTGTACCATGATGTATTAGAAATTTACCATATATATATATATGATATATCTCTTATTTATTGCCCATCATGTGTTGATGTTATATTTTGTGTTTTATGTGTGGATGAAATAATGGATGTAATCCCTAGATGATGGATGTGTACCTAGATATTGTAGTATAGATGCATAGATGTATGCTTAGATGTATGTATGTATGGATGCAATATCTAATATTATATGTATGATTTATATTTTTTTATGTGATTATGAATGTGGATTCATGTTGTTATAACAAATCTAGTGTGTATGATATGCATTAAATTTATATGGATGTTCTAATGCAAATTATGAATGTATGTTTTAATTACTTAAAACATAATAGTAATATTAGTGTGTTTAACAAACTAATGGAAGAAACCATAGAATGTATAAAAATCATGAATTAAAATGTTAAACTTATCACAAAAGTTATACATTTATATGTGAATGTGTGAGATGAGATATGTGAGATGTGGGGGTTTTCCCTATAAGCTTTTGTAAACTAAAATGTGTGCATAAAATAGCCAATGGTCATCTAAACATCATTGCTAATATTTATCCGATATCTAACCTATCTTATGAGGACCTCTTAATAAGTAAAATCTCATAAAGAAAATTATAAATTATGATGAGATAGTTAAGTGCTATAAGGGAAATTTTAAGGTTTTCCATGGGACTTAAACACCCTAGTTGATTGATCAAAATTTGTATACTAGCTACACAAGAATTTGAAAGATATAAGTTTGTAATGAACACCCAAATATGCAATATACCTGTGTGTGCAAAGTGATTGTATTAGATGATGGATAAGAATACCTCATTGCCAAGCATGTTTCATGCAACCCATTGTTTTAATGAGGATTTCCCTATGGTCATATTATCTTGATTGTGGACGTAGTTGAACTAGACTACTAGGCAATACAAGCCACCAAAATCTAACTCAACCATAAGCTAACATTGGTTTGTACAAAATAAGGTCACTAATATGATAGACATATAGCCACACATAAGGCTACTCCATTGTTAGGTAGGTTTAATTTAACCCATTGTTGTAATGGAGTTTGCCCCATAGTTTTTGAATAAATGAGGATTCCAGGGATTTAATCTCATTACTCCCTTTTTTATTTTGATTATTCGGGATAATTTATCATTTTAGTGGTGAAAACAACTCCTTTTTTGCAGTGGTGAAAACCACTCTTTAGGAGCAAGGGATCTTATTAGTGATGAAAATAACTGTTTCTTTTTTTATTATTTTGGAAAATTTTCTTGTTTTGTGTAAGAGCAAGGGATTGCTTGGGTAGGGAGGAGCTTGTCCTTTTGTCAATTCTCAGCATCCTAGACCATGTGCATGATAGGATGAGCAAGGAAATTTTTTTGCTCAAGGTGACAAGGACTATATTGTAGCATCATTCTTCCTTGTTTAAGACTCAGATTTTAATGTGTAAAATTATGATGGGATTTTGATATATGAAAGGTACTATCAAAGAAAGACCTTAATTTATAAAATATAAAATAGCTTTCTATAAAATCTAAAAAGAAAACTAGGGATGGCTGAATGATAAAAAACCCTAGTAAACACCCTATAGTAACTTAGTGGTTGTGTTGAAAAATATAGTTACTCACAAAGAGGAATGTGGATGGTAATGATATGTGTTATATGGGGATTTTCCTTGTAAGCTTTTACAAACTAAAAGGTGTGCATAAAATAGCCAGTGGCCATATAAATATCATTGCTGATATTCATCCAGTATCTAACCTATTTTATGAAGATCTCTTAATAAGAAAAATATCATAAGAAAAAATACAAATGTTGATGATAGATAAGGTTGATTTAATATTCATGACTGGAATACAAACATGGTGTCATTCATGAGAATGCAAACACAACTTGTCCTAGTGCAAGTGCAATGGATGAATATGCCTAATGCAACTAATCAATGAATGTAATGAAATGCATAATGATAAATGCAAATGTTTTTATATTTTTGATGTTTTATATTGTTTTTTGTGTTTTTTATGTTTTTTGGTTTGTTTGAAATTTTTGATATTTTTTGTAATTTTTATAATTTTGATAGTTTTCTATTTTTGTTTTATGCATTATGTGTTATGCATGAAATGCTCACAAATGGATAATGTTGAGAGGTTCAGGATCCTCAAAACCTTCAAGATAAGTGAGATAGTAAGTCCCTAGCCCTATCTTCTTCATGATGATAAAAGAGCCTATCCAGTTTATCATAAATTTGTCTTACAAGTGCAGTGGTAAGTTGGAGTTTTGTTGATTTTCTTTGAGCACGAGATCTCCAAATTTGAACTCCCTTAGGTGGACCTTCATATTGTAATCTCATTTAAGGTGACACTAATAAAAATGAAGGTTCTCAAGAGCATTAACTCGTCATTCATCAATAAGGGTCAATTGGTCAAGGTGAGCTTGTCGCGTTGTGTCATCATCGATGAACTCTTACAATGATATGCATAACAAAGGGATTTCCAACTCTAGGGGTATAATGACCTTAACACCATAGACTAGAAAAAATAGGATTGTCCCAGTGGGTGTCCGAATGCTAGTGCGATAAGCCCATAATGCTAGAGGTAGTTGAATATGCCAATATTTATGGTTTTTCTTAACAGTTTTCTTAAGGATGGCAACTATAGTTTTATTGGATTCCTCTGCTTGTCCATTGGCTTGTGTATAATAGGATGTAGTAAAGCTATGTTGAATGTTGTACTTTGAAGTTAAAGCACACACATATTTATTTTTGAATGGTGTCCCATTATCCAAAATAATTTTGGATGGAATACCAAAATGACATGATATTATGAAGTATGAACTTCACAATACGAGCTCTAGTCATAGTGGTAATAGGGATAGCTTCCACCCATTTAGTGAAGTACTCTATGGCTAATAAAATAAATGTGTGATGACCTAAATATGGGGGTGAGATTTTTCCAATTAAATCAAATCCCCATTGTGACAAAGGCCATATCGATTGAATTGGTTGCAAGGCCTGAGAAGGTAAGTGTAAAATATTAGCATGATGATAATATTTTATGCACTTCCTAACATAAGTACAACAATTTATTTCTAAATTTGACCAATAATAACCCATTCAAAGGATGCACTTAGCGATTGCCATGCTACTAAAATGGCCACCACAAGTACCATCGTGAGCTTGTGAGATTGCCCAAGAAGATTCTTAGAGCTCTAGAAAATGAAGGAGAAAACCATCGTAGCTTCGATGATAAAGGATGTATCCTAACAAGACATATTTGGTCACTTTTTCCTTCAATTTTCATTTTGTGGCATACAATAATCCTGAAGGGATAGTACTAAGTTTCAGGAAATATTTTAGCTGATTGAGCCAATCTTGATAAACTTGGGTCTCGACTGAATGAAAAACTTGTTCCCTTTATGATTCATCATGCTCGAATGCGGGTTTGAAAAAAACCTTAATATGAATGGTTGTGCATGTTGGGCACTGAATTGCATCAAGTTTTACTCAATACTGTGGTTGTCTATCTTCCTACTTTCTATCCAGGCTTGCACCCGATAGCTACAGCTCAACACTCAACATTGGATGGACCAAAATAGAGTTTTCGATCCAACCTCCAGAGTAGGTTGGTTCCTTGTCAACTTAAACAGGATGTTGACACAATTATGCTCACTTAGGGTTTGAAGATTAGGGTAAGAAAAGGTTAGGGTTAGAGAAATGTGAACAATAGTGGATGGATAGGCTAACAACATTGCACCATAATAAAAAGCTCCGAAAAACTAACCCAAAGGTACATAACTCAGACCAACATTATCCCAAATTGGATGATTCTTCATTCATTAATGCACAGTAGAGAAATATTGTAGACAACGATTTCAATATCCAGACAATGATAATCCAAATAACAGAATTCACCAATATCTAGATTCTACAGAAATGCACTTCCTAACAATAAAGATCAATCTCAGAAGCAGATTTCAATTACTTTAACAGCTAGTAATCCATTAATTTGGCACAAACTAACCACTTAAGTATTCACAGAAATGCAGCTAAAGAATTCGAACCTCTGATATCAAGCATGAAGATACAAATTTTGAGGCGAAGATCAATGTAATGCTCCTTCCATTAGCTCTTGGGAATATTTATAGTAGCACAGGCAAACACACTAGAGCCGACCCTTAAAAATGAGGGTTCGACCTCTACTTATAGTTTTGCAAAAATTAAAATTATCAAGAACATTACAAAGATCAAATTTTGATAGCGCAATAGAGAGTTCTTGCTGGCATTTGCTTACTGGTACACCCTCTAGGAAATCCATTGTAGATGGACCGCCATGGTAGCTCGGGGCCTCTGCAACTTGTTGGTCGCTTGGCACAAACTAGAGTTTAGGCCATTGGAGATTATACATCATCGTTGATCCTTCTTGGAAGCCATCAACCACCATCGATCTGTAACCACCTCTGGTTCTATCTTCTTGAAAACCCTCGATGCTTCAGCTTCCTCTCCAACTGACTATTACAATTCTGGTGAAGAAATATCTTTAAATACCTTAGATTCTTTGACACAATCCCCACCATTGATCTCCCCCATTGTATGGCTATGATTCATTCTGATATAAGCTTATTATAATGGTGGGGAGAACACAACACCATTCCACTTTGAAAACATTGATGACGTTATCCTTTATATCTTAGAAACCATGGAACACCAATCCGACTTTGAAATGCCTTGAAGGCTAAGCTGGATCGAATCCGCTCTTTGTTCTTCAAGTTTCTTCATTATCCGCAAAGTCTTCACCAATCCGCACAACAATATTGATGACGTCATCTCTTCTTAAAAACTTTTGTGGATTCCATTCCGGGCTGAGCAAGAGTATTGGCATACGATCATCAATTTGGACCCATCACAATGTAAAATGACTCTTTCTCCATTCTGGACTATTTTTAGAATAAAACATTCCTCGTCACCATTTCGGAATGAAATTAGCCAAAATTATCTCTTGCTATGAATCCGCATCTACTACTTTCATAGCATTCTACCTTGTCACCATTCCAAGCAAAAATATTCTATGTACTCTCCAAAATCATGCACTCCAACACTTAGTCACTCGTGAGATATTCAAAACATCAAGTGGTTGCCAATCTACACTTTCTTCCTACTGATGTCATATTTTCTTAAAGAATTTTGCAAATTCAATATGTGTCACTATTCTGAAGCTAAAAACAAAAATAAGTCTTCTGGAATTGCTCCAAGCATGAATATTTTCTAAGTGTTAATTGGTCTCGTGCCTCCTATCATGAATCCACTCAAAAATACACTGTAAGATGTGCGAAATGAGGAATTTATGACTTAGGCAAAATTTACAAAATTTTCCTAAGTATGTGGCCATTTTGGGCCTACATTCTAGTGCCTCCCAGGTGGATTTGCTTGCAAAGCCAATGAACTCAGAGTCTTATCCATTGGGCCTTAGGAGTCAAACATACCCATCTTCAAAAAATATATTTTATAGAATAACTTCCATATAAACACTACTCTCTAAAAATTTTAACAATCTGCTTAGAGAGTAAAGGTTCATATGGAAGTGATGCCAAAAACATATAGAACTCATTCGCTCATACAGAGACTATGCCAGAAATATAGGTTTTGCCATTGTCTTCAAAAACTAGACACAAGTCTACTCCTTTTATAAGGCCTTATTTCAAGAAATGCTTTCACACACAACATTGCTCTTCTACCTCTGTAGGCTTCATGCCTTTATTGCTCATTTCTGACAATTGTCAGAGTCAAAAAAAAAATACAAAACTCATGCATATGTACAAAACAAAAATGAACTAAGTGTGAGCCCCTTACGGGCCTATAACCGATCCATCCTGCTCTCCTTCTTCATGGGCCTCTTCCTTTCATCTTCTTCTTCTTCTCCTTCTTTCTTTTGGAGCAGGTGTTTTTTGACTCCTTCCTCCAGAAGTATCACCAAACAACTGAACCATCAATTTTAAATATTGTAGAGCCTATTTCCAGGCTGCTTCAGAGGGATTTGATGTTTCTTTGAGCTGCTTATAAACATATTGTAGCTCTCCAATGTCCTCATAGTTAGCAACATTCCCTCTATTTACCAGATCTTCCATGAGATCTCTCAACCGAGTAAAATCAATAATCATTTGGACAACTTGTTCTTGGGGTAGTGGCTCTTCTAGAGAATTTATTCTAGATTCATCCTACAAATTCTCATTAATGCTCTACTGGATCTCTTCCATAGATAACAAGTTGTGATCCTCCATCCATAGGCCTTTGAAGCCAACTTGAATCATTTCCTTGTTCAATTCAACAACATCCTTAATCACCCTTTCAATCCTGTCAACCAACAACCAGGCTCTTTGAAGTGCCCTATGCTTTTTAACCACTATCTTGGTAGCAACTCTAGTGAGATTCCATTCTTTATTAGGAATAGGTTTAGCAGAATCACTGAGTCTGCTATCAACCAACCTGTACATTTGTTCTACCAGAATCACCATAGGCTGCAACTCTCCAGTGATCTGATCTAGCTCTTTCTGAATATTGGAGAGTAGGTGGCTGGCATCATTAAGATAATCAATAACAAGTTGAAGCCCTGAACATTTCTCCTGGACCTCAGAAAGCAACTCTTTTCTAATATTTTTCAACTCATTCTTAGAAAATCCTGAAGACTTAGCTTTCTCGATTTGAAGCTGATGCTTTAAATTCTGAATTTCTTTCGCCTGATCTTCATTCAACTTCTTTTGCTCTTCTAATTGGTCCTTTAATTTATTGGCTTCTTGAAACTTCTCTTGCCAACCCTTAGCCTCTTTTCTTAGAGCCTTTTCTACTTCCTTTTGATTACTCAGACTCTTCTTGAGATTTTCAACCTATTTCTCCAATTTTTCCACCTTCTCTCTGACTATATCATTTTTCACATAGAAGGTATCCAAGTGGGCTTTGGCTATAATCAACTCATCTTCCTCAAGAAGCTTGTCAATATCTTCTATGACCTCCTCCACTCGATAATCTTGAACAATCATCTCAGTTTTAGGTTTTCTCACCAGTGGAGTCATAGATCTTGATACTCTCTATCTAGAAATAGGGTCAACATACATGCTTCTTCTTCTGACAACCATCCTACTGGAAGGCTTAGCAAGCTTCTCTACCCAATAATCATTTATACTTTGAGTGGTTGCCTACTCTTTTGATATAGTGATAGGTCTTGAGAGACCAGCATCCAAGGGAGATGAAGATACTAGAAATGAAAGGGTGGACTAAACTACTGATGATAGGGGTGTGGAGATAGTTACAATAGCCTCTATGACAATAGTGGACTCTATAACTACTATTGTTGTTGTTATTGGTAGACTCATAGGAACCGATGCAAGACTAACAATTGGATGGATGGTGGTACTTGGAACACAGTGTCCCATAGATGGTGATGATGAAAAATATGGAAGTGAAATGATGGTAGATGATGGAGTGGGAACCTCAGATGCTAAAAATAGAATTTGAGGTGGTTGTGATGAAACAGAAGTGACTTGTACCTCAATGGCTATGGATGACACATGTGGTGGACTATGAGAGGGAGGAGGTACTCTTGTCATATCTTCTTGATCAGAAAGGGAGGGAGATTTCTTTGGGGATTCATGAGGATGTAGAGGAGAAGAGGGATTAGAAACCATACCTTCACCTACAGATGTAGGGTGCTCTTGCTCTATCTCTATTTCTTGCTATTCTTGATGAATCAATTCTTCTATAGCAAAATCAGCTACCTCTTTTGCAATCTCCTCCATATCCAATTTTTGTTTCTTTGAAATTTCTCTTTCCTCTCTTTCTGGAACTCTTTTAGTCCTTCTATGAACCAATTGGAAAGTAGCCATCTCATTCTCAGATTCCTCTTCTGATTCATTTTCTTGCACAGCTCCAAAAATCAGAACTTGCTCAAAAATAGGATGTAATTGTACTGACGTTACAGGGGTAAAAGACAGGGGTTTGAACTTGAAACTTTCATATTTCTTTTTCCAGTCAATATCTATGTCTAGAGGTTGACCTCCCTAGAGCTAAGCGTTTAGGCCTAGATACTATTTCAATAACTAGAGTACTAACAACCTTTTCTCTAGAATATTGCATTTTGCTCATCAACTGAGCCCCCTTAGGAAACTTCTCCACTTGCTCAGTGGTAGGATGAAAATTTTTCAATACTTGGGGTGTTGTCAAAGGAGTTTTTAGCTCTTCTAGTTGAGCTTCTTGATATGTAGGTGGAGGGAGGGATTCAGAGCCATTTTGGGATTTTTCAACCATCAATACTATGTTTCTGACATCCTTCTATCTCCAAGTCCCAATATTTTCATTATATCTTTTTGAAAACTCTTTATCAATTTTCATTCCAAACTTGGACTTAGGTTTTCCAATTTCAATCCTCATTCTCCACCAATCTGATATTTTTACTATATTCCATTGTCCTTCTTCCTATTCTTCTTCAGTAGCTTCTCCCTCAGGTGGAGGATCCTTTTTCTTTGAAGTCTCCCCTTCAATATTACTAATTGTAGCTTCTGTAATCCGATGACTTGGCTTCTTGTCAAGGTCAAAATCAATAATTTGCTCATAAAAATCCAACCATGGAGGCAACTGACCCATATTTGAGACATTCCACTCTAAAAGAGCAGTCTCATCATTGTTTCTACCCTATTCAAAATGAGCTCTGGGCCTCTTTTCAAACTTATAGGCCTTTTCTCCATTTAGGGCTTTATTCCTTATAGTAAAAATGCCATCAGGGTCATAGCTCCATCTTTGGGGGATATAAAATAGACCTAACCTATCAAGGTATTGGTCAATTTGTTGGCTCTGCCCCTTCTTGGTGATGGTAATGTCCTCCATAGTGTGGTGGGTAAGCAAAGACTTTCTCTTTCTCCTAGAACCATAGTTCGCATCGATGTACTCTACCTGCCTCAGATATTCTAGGGCAAAAAGCCTCTCCATGACAAAGTGGGGTAGGAGAAAAGGTTTACCCATAAAACCATATAATCTGATTACTGTGCCCTCGATCAAAAAATACCAGTCTCCTTCTTCTGCACCCTTTGTTCTTAGAATCTGCTCAGCCAAGGGTGGCAATCTAGGGCACTTTCCATACATTATCCTTAGGGCAGGTCCAAGAAATTCTAAATTGAATCTATAATAAGACTCATTGCTTCTCAAATGACTTATCCAATAATAAACCGGCAAGGGTTCCCCATCATTGGTTTTATCCTTGACCGGAATCCAAGGCATTCTATCTTTAGTGGTAGCATAGAACATCCACACCAGACTTGAGCAATGCCTAAAACTAGGAGCATCAGAGCCCCTTTTCATACTTACTAGCTGCTCATGTATCCTCTATGCGAGAAAAGTTGGCCAGTCAAAATAAATCACCCTAGTCCCCTTTTTCTCGCATCTTTCTCATACATTATTTCATTAGAAATACAATAAGCTATGGCAATTTTCCAGCCATATACCATTCTATCAGAGTCTAAACCCTCCATACAAGCCAACATAGAAAATAATTTAGGATTTGCAAATTTGTCAATATGAATAGGGACTTCAAGCATTTCATCTTCATTCTTTATTCTTCTAAAATTAAACAACCATTTTTCTATAGCCCTTTTCTTTTTTGATTTACCAAAGAGTATAACCCAACCTAGCTCTGCTATTTTAAATGGTCTGGGCTTTGAGGGTGGTCCTACTCCTACAACAAATAATTCATGGCAAAGTTCTTTTGTAATTGTGAATAGGGGAATGCCCTTAGAGGTTTTAATCGTTCTATATTCAAAATCATAGAATTGGATCATAGAAGAGACTAATTTGAGGTAATGATGTATAGAATCATAGATATAGGAGAACAAGAAATATTTTATAGCTATAGTACCTTATCGATACATTGACTTTCCTCTAAAATATGGGAATTCAAAATCTATCCTTAAGAGGGTCCTCCTTACTCTTGTCATTACTATCATGACTCAGTTTGGTCCGACGTACATGATCCAGTAACCTTGCTACCATATTTGATTCAACTCTTGAGTGATCTCTTAGAAGCCATTTTGATAGTGATAAAACTTTATTCTCTCTATAATTTGTAGCAAATTCTTTAGAGTATCACTTCACTTTCTTACCACTCTATGGATGCAAATAGCTACTAAATGAGCCTCATGTATGCTTTTTCATCACTTTTATTTTTTGGAGCATGTGTATCTTCCACCATTAATGCAGCTATTGCATGACCTCTCCGTTAGCACACTTTCCAACTTCTAATCATTCCCTTTGATGGCTCAATGGTGGCATTCTATATTTTCATTGGTCAAAAGTTCAAATTGTACTACCACCTCACTACACCTCTTCGGCTACTCTTTGGTTATGGCATGAGTTCATTAGCATTGAATGTGGGATCATTCTCTAATTTCCATGTGTCATGGTTGAAATCATTGCTTGGATCCACTTTGATTTTGAAACTGATGAATTAAGAGCCTTTTGATTCCACTGACACTTAGTAAATTCTATGCATGAGTTTCCATCTTGGTTCTGCTCCACCTTGCATTAGCTTCGAAAGGTTCCCAGATTGGAAACACCTTTGCTCTCTTTTGACTCTCTTTTCACATGGGATAAAAACCTTAACACCATTCCATGGGGAACTTAGTGTATTTTGATGTGGATTCAAGAGCGCACATCATTCTGGAAGAATTTACATAGATTTGAGTGCGGAATGGAACATTGCTGGATACTCTATCAACACTTAGTCATTTTTGCAATTTTTTCTTTTTTCAAGATTTTTCAAAGAAAACTGATTACAAAGTGCAGAAATAAATTAAAGTACAAAGTGCAGAAAGGAGGGGAAATAATTATACAATGTATATACATATGTTACAGTGAGCTCATTCCTTACACATAGTAGAGCTTGAGATGAAAACCATTCACTGGAATCGGTTGTATGTTTCCCTCCGGATCCTCTAGCTGAAATACATTGGACTCCTTGGCTTCTACTATTTTGAAAGGACCATCCCAAAAAGAATCAAACTTTTCATGCTTGCTTGGCTTTGCTCTATCAACATTCCACCTGAGAACTGAGTCTCCAACTTGGAATTTTCTGAATCTGGCCTTCTTATCGAACCATGCTTTGATATCTGAGGAATGCTTTTGAAAATTTTCATATGCCTGAGCTCTATTCTCTTCCAATTGCAGCAAGTGAGTCAACCTGGTCTTTACCGGATCTTCTTCTGACTCTTCCTCTGTATTGACAAGCTTAAGTGTTGGGATCTCCAAATGAATGGGTAATACTACCTCCTTGCCATATACTAGTGCATAAGGGGAAGTCTTGATGGACTTTTTTATAGTAATCATGTCTACCCATAGAGCTTGGTCTAGCAATAGGTGCCAACTTCTTTTGTTACCTTCAAGTGATTTTCTCAAAATCCTTAACAAGTTTTTATTGGTAGATTCTGCAAGTCCATTACCTTATGGATAATAATTTGAAGTATTCTTAAGAGTAATGCCATACTTGCTGGAAAACTCAATATACTTGGCTCCTATGAAATTTGGGCCATTATCACTTACCAAGGCTTCTGGAACCCCAAACCTTGAAATCAAATTTTCCATAAAATTGATCACAACATCTTGATCTGATTTCTTGGTAGGAATAGCCTCTACCCATCTGGTGAGATAATCTATGGTAGTTAGGATAAACTTATGTTCTACTAAGGAATTGGGGTTGATGACTCCAATGAAGTCTAGTCCCCATTGTTGAAAAGGTTCTTCAACTTGTATTGGCTTGAGGGGAAATGCAGCATTCCTTGTCCTTCCAACATATCTTTGACATTTATCACAGGCTCTGGTGATCCTAAAAGCGTCAGTGAATACAGTAGGCCAATAATAGCCTGCTCTTATGATTTTCAAAGTTATAACTCTACCTGAGCTATGTCCACTAGTTGATCCTCCATGGAACTCTTCCATGACCTTCTTTTGTTGATCATCCTTTAAGCACTTTAGAAGAACTCCATCCAAATTTCTCTTATACAAGCCTTCTGATAGTAATGCATATTTTAAAGCATGAAGCCTATATCTCCTCCTCTGGGAAGCATTTATATTTGGGGGCATATTCCAGTTTGGAAATACCTGATCATCTGGTCAACCCAATCAGAATCTATAGTTTGTGCTTCTTCCACCTAATCTTCATCTATTATTTGGCAAGTTATCATTTCTGCTAATGTTGTAGCCTCTATTAGACCTTGGCAAAGGGCTCTTCCCCTTACCAATTTTGTGGGATGTATTTCTACATCATATTCTTAGATTTTGGTAATCCACCCAACTCTTTTATCTCCTAGATCACCCTAAAGAATAAAACTTCTTACATCCGGATGAACCACATATACCAGGGTCTTGCTCTATACCAAATACTACCTGAACTTCTTCAGTGACTTCATCACAACAAATACTTGTCTTTCAATAAAGTTGTATTTGACCTGATAATCATGGAGTGTCTAGATCCAAAAGAACACAGGATGTTCTTCCCCTTGATCATATTTTTGGGTGAGTACTGAGGCATAACTTTCTTTAGCTCCATATGCATAAAGAATAAAATATTTACTAAAATCTAGGTTTACCAAGTACTAGGGCTATTGCAATAGAATATTTTGATAATCTCAAAAGCTTATTTCCTAACTTCAGTCCATTTGAACTCAACATTCTTCTTGAGTAACTCAGAAATAGGCCTGACCTTCTATGCAAAGTCAGAAATGAATTTCCTAACAAAATTGATCTGGCCTAGAAAATACTGCAAGGTCTTCTTATTTGTGGGCAAAGGAAGAGCAAGAATTGATCTGATTCTATCTGGGTCTATGGCCATGCCTTATTTTGAGACCACATGACCTAGTAGCTTTCCTTCATGGACTGCAAAGAATGACTTCTTAGGATTGAGCGAAATACCAAATTCTCTGCATTTCTGAAAAACTTGCTCCAAGTGTGATAGGTGATCTTTCTTATCATGGGAAAACATAGTCATATCATCTAGATAAATTAGAATAACCTTGTTGATCAGTGCTCCAAAGGCATAATCCATGGCTCTCTGAAATGTAGCTCCTGCATTGGATAGCCCAAAAGGCATTCTCTGGTAGGCAAATGTACCCCATTTTGTGGTGAATGTTGTTTTATACTGGTCTTCATATTTCACCCAAATTTGGTTGTATCCAGAGTAACCATCCAGTAGTGAGAACCTCTCTGCTCCTGCCACTACCTACAAGATCTGATCAATCTGAGGGAGGGGGTAGTGATCCTTAAGGGATGCTTGGTTCAGATTTCTAAAGTCCACACACAAGCGTATATCCCCATTCTTTTTTCTTACAAGTACCAAATTGGCTACCCAAGTAGAATGTTTTATTGGGTATATGATCTTAGCCTTTAACAACTTTAAGAGCTCCTCTCTCATAATGGCCTCGATCCTCGGATTGACTGGCCTCTACTTCTACCTAAATGGTTTTGCATCAGGCTCTAGCTCAATAGTATGTTGGATAACCTTTTTATCATACACCTTGAGGTCCTCATATGACCAAGCCACAATGTCTTGGTATCTTAAGCATAAAGCTTTGATATCTTCTGCTTCCTCTAGTGAACATCAGACTCCAACATTGAGCTTCTTTTCTATACCGACTTCAACTTATTTATAGATTTTTTCACTAACCTTCATGGCTCTGGTCTTCTTTCTATCCTCATTATCAAACAAACTCTCAAGGGTGACCAACCCTCTTGGGATATGATTATTTCTTAGTTGGATAATGTCTTGCTGATCAATTTCTTCTGAATTCTCTTCTTGGATAGTGGAGAGACATGCTTCTCTCACCAGAAAGTCAACTATTTGTTCATCACTTTCAAAAACCTGCCAAAAAATCTGCTTGTCTAGTACTGTAGGTCTAAAAATCATTTTAATTCCCTTGGCCTTCTTGATTCCAAAGTCTACAGAAGGGTTGAAGTTAGCTCCCTTTGTTTCTAATGAATCAGCCAGAGTATTCTTTTCTCTGGGAATAAAATTTAAATTTAGGGCATCAAAAGATTCCATTAAATCCCATACCCTATTTCTGTAAGCTTTTAAGTAATGGTGCTTACTGTTGCACCTATTTCTTACTTGATGGACTATCAACTCAGAATCACCATATATGTTCAAAATATTAATGCCCATGCTTTCTGCTTGTATCAATCCGAGACACAGGGCCTCATATTCTACAACATTGTTAGTACATGACCATGTCAGTCTGTAAGCAAAATTCTTTATACCTTCTGATTGGGATTGTAGGACCACACCAGCTCCTACACCATTTCTGCATTTAGCACCATCAAAGTGCATGATCCATGTTTCTTTCTCTCTCAGATATTGGTTGGATATAGTAAGGATTTTCCTCTCTAATTCAGTTGAGATGCTATATGTTCCCATACCAGTTCTGAACTGACTATAATCTTCTCTGAAAGGCAACTCATCCTCAATGTCCAACTCTTCAATATTTTCCACTAGCTCAAATTCTTCCAAGGGATTAAGATTGCACATATCCTCTTCAATATTTTCAATGTGATAAGCTACTAGTTTTTTAGGTGTTATCCTTATTCTCTTTCCTTTGAAAGGAATTACCATGCTAGAATAATCCATGTACATACATCCCCCTAGCTTTGCAATAAACTCTCTTGAAAGACATAATCCAAAATAGGGTTCTAAGTCAACCACAACTATTTCTTGCACTATTGTCACCTCAGGGGCTCTGTGCAACCTCATTAGTACATCCTTAATGACTCCAACTATCTTGACAGGTGTCCCATCTAGTTGTAACACTCCAGGACAAGATCGGGTATACTCCATACCCATATCCTCATAGACTGCTTTAGGCATAACTGTAGTTGATGCTCCTGAGTCAATCATACAATTTTAGACTACCCAACCTTCCATTCTTAGGGATATATAGAAAGGAGGAGGCTTATTATTTAGAATAGTAGGTGTCATTTCTTTATTTTCTGATGGCATACTAAGGATTGTAGTGGCCAACCTATTCTATGGATTTTTGTTGAGGGAAGCTTTAAGCAGGTCAATCTGACCAGGAATGAACAGAGTGTCATACAGGCTAGCTTTTGATGGAATATTTTTCATCTCTTCAACAATGTTGTATTCAGACTTAGTCAAGGAGAGTTTTTCCAGCCTTCCCTCTTGCTCACCATATCTTCTTTTATATTTTTGGGTAGCCTCTAATATTTGTCTTTTAGTAATAGAGGGGAACCTAAGTCTTTCTTGATCTTCATATTTAGATCTCATTCGATCTCCTTCTGTTTCCTTTTCTGGTCTCTTAGGAAGACTATATATCTTCTATTTTCCCTTAGCTTGAGGAATAGGGAAAGTGTCACTACTCTGAGGGAGGGGATCAACTCTCTTTTGGGAAGGGACTTGGAATTACCCCATTTTTTGGGGATCTACTTGCAAAGCTTTCTTCCTAGACCTTGTCATAATAGCAATTGGGCTTTCCTCATCTAACTCTTTCCCAACCATGATTTGATCAGGGTGCCATAACATATTAACTCTCCCCTTTTGATTCCTTTCAGCTTGATCCATAGCTTTTTGAACATGGTGTTGGTACATCACACAAGACTGTGAGTCATGGGGGTCATTGCATACTAAACACCAAACATTCGCAAGAGTAGTATCTGAAGAACATTATAGCTCCTCATATACTGCATTCACCCTGACCCCAATACTATTACTAGGACCAGGTCTCTGATATTTATTTACATATGGAAATATCCTCTATTGTGACCTTTCTTGGTCTCTATTTTCCATTGAATTCATTCTATTACTCAGAGTTTTTAGAGTATTTTGTATATCCAGGATAGCAAAAAACTCCTGAGATGATTGAGAAGGAAGGGGAGGAAAAGGAGTTATAGAGGATATAGGCTTTGGTTGAGGGATCACATTCATTTGTGGATATGGAGATGATAAAGAAAGGGGGTCCATGTAAGAGGGGTTTGTGGATTGAATTTGGCTACTAGTGGTTTCTGAGTTGTAGGGTAGCACAATTTTGGGGGGAAGTCTTCCGACATTAATTAGGATATTTTCAGCATGAACTACTACATTATAAACTTGGGGGAAGGTTTCTACTCCTGATTGTTGTGTCTACAGCCCTAAATCTGATCCAAGAGCTCGGATATAATACATATAAGCCAAACATGTAGTTGGTCTGGCAGTGGGGGGAATTCTTTTCCATGTTCTGCTAAATCTCAAATTGAAATCTGAGATAGTTTCTTGCTGAGTTTTCTGCATGGATGTAAACTGATTAAGCAGAGAAAAGGGGTCAGTAGATTCATTAAATTCCTCTATGAATGGCTTAGCTAATGCTTGCCATGAAGTGATAGTATTGTCTTCCAGAGTTCTAAACCAATGCAATATCTTTCCTCTGAAGGACAGGGCTAGAATCCTTACAATAATATCCTCTTCTTTTATGTTGTGGATTGTTGCCAGATTCAAGATATCCTGATAGTGCTCATAAGTTATTTTCCTAGATCCATCATAAGTGGGGATAGCTTTAGATACAGCTTGGGGGATGGCATTCATTTGGGCTAATCTAAGAGGACCGATTGTGTTCCAGCTGGGGTACTTCTGTAATGGCTGATTAGGAGCCATATTTTATGCCATATTTCTAGTTGTAGGTCTTATTGGGGGAACTATTGGATTTTCTTCTAGAAGCTCTTCCTCTATGAGGAAATATTGATTCAAACTTCTAGAAACAACAACCCCTCTATAAGGTAACTCACAGTAAAAATAGGAGTTAGGGTTATTCCTTTTGAAAGACCTAGTATACATGAAAGGACACTGGTCTATAAGGATAATTATTTTTTTGAGTCTAAAGACCAGGGAGTCGCCAGGTGAACTTGCTCTTCTCCACTTACAAGGTCAAGACAATTCACCAAATCTTGATTCCTTTGGGTTGAGATAATAATAACTCATTTTATGGGTTTCATGTTCCTTGTGAACTGGTCCCACCGGGCATGCCAAAAACTATTGGGCACTAAATTGCATCAAGTTTTACTCAATACTATGGTTGTCTATCTTCCTAATTTCTATCCAGGCTTGCACCCGATAGCTACAACTCAACACTCAACATTGGATGGACCAAAATAGAGTTTTTGATCCAACCTCCAGAGTAGGTTGGTTCCTTGTCAACTTAAATAGGGTGTTGACACAATTATGCTCACTTAGGGTTTGAAGGTTAGGGTAAGAAAAGGTTAGGGTTAGAGAAATGTGAACAATAGTGGATGGATAGGCTAACAACATTGCACCATAATAAAAAGCTCTAAAAAACTAACCCAAAGACACATAACTCAGACCAACATTATCCCAAATTGGATGATTCTTCATTCATTAATGCATAATAGAGAAATATTGTAGACAATGATTTCAATATCCAGACAATGATAATCCAAATAACAGAATTCACCAATATCTAGATTCTATAGAAATGCACTTCCTAACAATAAATATCAATCTCAGAAGTAGATTTCAATTACTTTAATAGTTAGTAATCCATTAATTTGGCACAAACTAACCACTTAAGTATTCATAGAAATGTAGCTAAAGAATTTGAACCTCTGATATCAAGCATGAAGATACAAATTTTGAGGTGAAGATCAATGTAATGCTCCTTCCATTAGCTCTTGGGAATATTTATAGTAGCATAGGAAAACACACTAGAGCCGACCCTTAAAAATGAGGGTTCGACCTCTACTTATAGTTTTGAAAAATTAAAATTATCAAGAACATTACAAAGATCAAATTTTGATAGCATAGCAGAGAGTTCTTGTTGGCATTTTCTTACTGGTACACCCTCTAGGAAATCCATTGTAGATGGACCACCATGGCAGCTCGGGGCCTCTGCAACTTGTTGGTCGCTTGGTGCAAACTG
The DNA here is from genome assembly GCA_028583015.1 of Wollemia nobilis. Lineage (NCBI taxonomy): Eukaryota > Viridiplantae > Streptophyta > Pinopsida > Araucariales > Araucariaceae > Wollemia > Wollemia nobilis. The sequence continues at coordinate 7,032,281 of JAQPPZ010001870.1, forward strand.
GAGTTCAGGTCGTTGAAGATTATACATCATCATTGATCCTTCTTGGAAGCCATCAGCCATCGTTGATCTGTAACCACCTCTAGTTCTATCTTCTTGAAAACCCTTGATGCTTCAGCTTCCTCTCCAACTGACTATTACAATTTTGGTGAAGAAATATCTTTAAATACCTCAGATTCTTTGACACAATCCCCACCATTGATCTCCCCCATTGTATGGCTATGATTCATTCTGATATAAGCTTATTATAATGGTGGGGAGAACACAACACCATTCCACTTTGAAAACATTGATGATATCATCCTTTATATCTTAGAAACTATGGAACACCAATCCGACTTTGAAATGCCTTGAAGGCTAAGTGGGATCGAATCCACTCTTTATTCTTCAAGTTTCTTCATTATCCATAAAGTATTCACCAATCTGCACAAAAATATTGATGATATCATCTCTTCTTAAAAACTTTTATGGATTCCATTCCGGGCTGAGCAAGAGTATTGGCATACGATCATCAATCCGGACCCATCACAATGTAAAATGACTCTTTCTCCATTCTGGACTATTTTTAGAATAAAACATTCCTCATCACCATTCCAAAAGGAATTAGTCAAAATCATCTCTTGCCATGAATCCGCATCTACTACGTTCACAACATTCCACCTTGTCACCATTTCGGGAAAAAATATTCTATGTACTCTCCAGAATCGTGCGCTCCAACACTTAGCCACTCGTGAGATATTCAAAATATCAAGCGGTCGCCAATCCACACTTTCTTCCTGCTGACATCATCTTTTATCAAAATATTTTGTGGATTCGAGATGCGTTGCTAGTCCGGAGCCAAAAACAAAAGAAGTCTTCCGAAATTGCTCCAAGCATGAAAATTTACTAAGTGTTGGGTGGGCTCGTGCCTCCTATCGTGAATCCACTCCAAAATACACTGTAAGGTGTGCGGAATGAGGAATTTATGACTTAGGCAAAATTTTGCAAAATTTTCCTAAGTATGTGGCCATTTTGGGCCTACAATGCCATTATCAGAAGGCCCCTATGGGATTAAGGATCCCAGGGTGCTTGTTTCAAAAATTTGTGTACTTGAGATTACCAATCTTAGTTTGATACAATCTATATCATTTCGTCACTTGAAGCTTCATGCAAAATCATTGATTGCAAAAGTGTTTTGACATAGATGTTTGTAATATCATAAAATGGGTTCTACAAAATTAAAGACCCCAAAGAGACCATTGTATCTACAAAACAATTAGACGATCAAGGGACTGACTCGATGCTATACCATTCCAATTTGACCAATAGCTTATCGACAAGATCCTTGTACAATTTCAATATTGGGCATTGGTATTGTTAAATTTCCTTTACTTGGTTGACTATGAGCAAGGAGTCGCCAAAGATATTAAGCTTCTTGATATTCATAGCGATGATTGTTTGGAGACCCAAAAGGAGAGCCTTATTCAATTACTGGTGCATGGGAAGTTGATTTTAAATGAAAAGGGTATATGAACCCCTTGTAATGTGAAAAACATGACTCCTGAACCACCCCCTTGCTCATATTTAGAACCATTGAAGAACAAAGTCATGTCAGCTTTGTTTTCTAGCTCTTTGGGTTCTAGTGAGTCAGATAATGCAAATACTGCATCATCAAACAACTCGATAGTAAGAGGCTTATCATCTTGGAGAGGATCCTCTACTAGATAATCTATAATAACTTGACCTTTCACATATTTTTTTCTTATAAAGTCAAGATCAAATTCAATCAGCAACATAATCCATTTTGCGGTATGACTATTATGGTACATGCAACTCATCATGTACCACAAAGGATTTTCTTTGGAAATGACATACGTTGTATGATTTAACATGTAATATCGAAGCTTCTTGGTGGTGAATACCATTTCTAGGTAAAGCTTCTCAATGTATGTGTATTTGAGCTCATAGCTCACCAAGGTGTGACTAATGTAATATATAGCATATTCCTTATTTACCTTATTCTTTTGGGCCAACATGGTCCCTAAGGAAAACTCGGTGGTTGAAATGTATAATAGGAAAGACTCACCTAGTCTAGGTGGAGCTAAAACTGGTGGTGATGCCAAGTATTATTTTATCTCGTTGAAGGCCTTTTGTCACTCCTCATCCCAATGGAATGGGATTCCCTTTTAGAGCAGTTAATTCATGGATCAAAATTTATCTAAGAGTTGTGCTATGAAACATGGGATAGATGCTACCTTTCCTTGTAAGCTACAAATTTGCTTAAGGTTTATAGGGGGAGTATTTCAAGTATAGATTTGACCTTGGTAGGATCAACTTCAATCCCTCACTTGGAGACTATAAATCCCAAACATTTTCTAGCTGTGACTCCAAAGACACACTTTTTGGAATTAAGTCTGACAATATGCTCAGTAAGGTGATCTAAGACCTTCCTTAGAATATCAACATGCTTGTGATGCAATAGAGATTTGGCTGGAAAATCATCTATGTAATCCTCAAGGATTTTATGCATGTAGTTATGGAATATATATATCATGGTCCGTTGATATGTTGCACCAGTATTTTTAAGGCCAAATGGCATTACCTTGTAGCAAAAATTTCCCTAGTGGGTGGTAAAGGCTATTTTTGGTTGATCCTCAGGTTTAACCTAGATTTTATTATAGCCTAAAAACCATCCATAAGGTACAACATCTCATGACCTATAATGGTATCAACTAGCGCATTGATGCTAGGAAGGGGAATTCATCCTTGGGAGTCACTTTGTTGAGATCTCATAATTCTATACATATGTGAATCCTCCCATTAATTTTCCATATGGGTACCATGTTAGAAACCCATGGAGGATAATTGATAGGCTAGAAGAATTCCTCATCCATAAATTTTTGTAATTCATATTTTACCATTAATGCGATCGTTGGATGCATTTTACAAAGTTTTTGCTTGACTGATTTTATGTTGGGATCTAGGGTAAGGTTTTGTGTGACCAATTTTGGATCTAGCACCAGCATATATTTGTATGACCAAGCAAAAATTTCTTTCTTCTCTATTAATATAGATGTATAAATGCTTGCTCTCCTTGGAATAAAATTTCCCCTAATTTTACATTTTTGGGAGCCTCAAGATTATTGCCAATGTTAACATCAATGGTTTCTTCTATTGACATGTGAGATCCCTCCTCAAGCTGATAAGATGTAGGGATCAAGTGGATATCATCAACTAGATTTGGATAATTTATCATATCTGACTCAACCTCAACTTGATAAAAATCCTCGAATGGATCTTGAGAGAAGTGAAATGGTTGTAGCATTTCCTCACAAGGGAAGAACTCTTTCGATGATGGTGGTGATGCAGCATGATCAAAATTGATGGCCTCATGATTGAGGTGCAAAGGTTTTGAAGGATATCTAGGATTGTGGAGTGGTGTGGTTAAATCAATGGAGACCATATTTATGGATGAATAATATTCATTCATGGATGGGAGGGACATGTCAATGATGTGAGGCCCTAGATATGCCAGATGTGGCTCAGGTAGAAATGGAATAAATGGATCAAGCCTATGGGAATCTAGAATTATGGGGTCTTCTAGAGGTATAAGGTTCTACTATGTGGGATATCATGGAGTAAAATCCTGACGATAAAGCTCATCTAGTTTTATGAGATCAAATTCTATTCTCTTGTTGTTAGCTCATCGAAGGTGATGAGGACCTAGATATGCTAGTTCAATTTCATCCTCATATTCTTTGGGTTCCTCACTAACTAGGTTAGGAGGCTATCACATATGGTGAGGACTGAGGTAAGTGAGTTCTATATCATATTTGTATTCATTTGATGCCCTGTTGATGAAATCAAGAGGCTATCTACCATGGTGAGAAATGAGGTATACTATTTTTATCTTTTTCTCCTGCTATTTTGATGTCTCACTAAGGGAATAAAAATGTTTGATAGAAACCATCATAATGAGGAGATTATCTCTCAGTATATGAGAATAGCCAGGTTTGGCATAATCGTTGTCATCAATTTCCTCTTCAAAGACTATGGCCAAGAGTTGGAAGGAATATGTGAGGAGTTCATCTGGCATGCACACTAAATATCCTAAGCTAAAAAGCTTCTAGTAAAAGTTTGAGTTAGTTCAGTTACAGGTAGAGTGAAAGGAAACTTAGACATCATCTTACTCCATATGTTGCCATATTTTGTGATTGGCTCATCATTAAATTGTCTAATATTAGACAAGTCAGTTAGGTTGGTCTTATTTCTCACACCAAATAAAAACATTCTAGGAAGGCATTTGTGAACTGCTTAAATCTATGAATGTTGTGCCTTGGTAGATGATTGAACCACTCTAGGGTTGGGCCCAAGATAGTTATAAAGAAATTTCAAAGTAACAAGGCATCGTCACCTTGAATTTAAAATCATGGGTTCATGAAACTAGTGACATGCTCCTATGCATCTTCATCCCCTTTAAAATTATCTAATTTGGGTATTTTAAAATGCTCTGGATATAAGGGACATGGGATGGAAAGGTGAAGCAATTGATTGCATAGTTGATTTAGAGTGGGTTTCTTGTGACATGTTCGTGAAGCTTATTTTTCCAGTGATCAAATGCGCTTAGTGAACACTTTGTAAGATTCAACAGAGATGATCTCATCTCTTCTAATTTGTCCTCGAGGAAGAGTTGGTGGAAGATACCTAACAAGGCTAGGTGGTTGATCATAGTCATCTACTATGTCCTCATAATGTGATTTAGGGTATCCTTGGTCCTGGTATTCTAATTCTAAGTCCTCATAGATTTCTTCAGTCAGGTTGGTCTTCTTTCTCATGCCAAATGAAAAACATTCTAGGAAGGCATTTGTGAGCTGCTCAAATCTATGAATGTTGTGCCTCGGTAGATGATTGAACCACTCTAGGGTTTGGCCTAATATAGTTATCAAGAAATTTCAAAGTAACAATGCATCGTCACCTTGAATTTAAAAGCATGGGTTCATGAAACTAGTGACATGCTCCTGTGCATCTTCATCCCCTTTAAAATTATCTAATTTGGGTATTTTAAAATGCTCTGGATATAAGGGACATGGGATGGAAGGGTGAAACAATTGATTGCATAGTTGATTTAGAGTCGGTTTCTTGTGACATGTTCCTAAATCTTTTTTTTCCAGTGATCGAATGTGCTTAGTGAATACTTTGTAAGATTCAACAGATATGATCTCATCCCTTCTCATTTTCCCTCAAGGAGGAGTTGGTGGAATATACCTAACAAGGCTAGGTGGTTTATCATAGTCATATACTATGTCCTCATAATGCGATTCAAGGTATCCCTGGTCCTGGTATTCTGATTCTAAGTCCTCATAGATTTCATGCTCTGGTTTCCATTGTTGATACCTATGCTACTAGATGGGCACACAAGGAGGATGATTTAGGTTTAGCCTAGGTGGTCGATCATGATATTGTGTAACGCATATCTAAGTATTTTGTTGTCAATAGGTACTAGGTGTATGAACCTCCTCATGCATTGATGAGTGTCATTAATTCTTCATCATTTAATCATTATGTTTGTCAATCCAGGGCGGTGTCCAAGGCTATATACGATAGGAAATGCAAGCATTTTAAGGATCATTTCATTTAGGAGATGGCTTTATTGGTGAAATAGTTAGTGCTTGGGGGTTTTTATATCTCCTTTTTAACTCCTAAAAACTAAAATTGACTCCTATTTACCCTTTCAAAAATGAATTTACATGAATTGAAACAATTGTAGAAAAAGAAAACTATCTACTACTTTAGAATTGAAAAGACAACTGAAATGTTGCAAGAATGGAAATAGTAGAAAATAAAACTTGCAGAATTTAAATCACACCTTGCATAAAGGAAAATCTAATTACAATAACATAATTTAAGTAATAATAATCAAATGTTGCAAAACTAAAACATGAAAATTATTCTCTGATGCAAACTAGAAATTACAGAATCTGAAAACAACTTGCTGAAATAGGAGATTAATAGAAAATGTTGTAAGATGCAAGAATTTATGCTAAGTGATCAGCTGATATGCACACATTCCTATGATCATTACAATTTATCACATGCAATCTAAAAGAGTACAACTAAAATTATGAAATACAAAACTTGACAGATTCCTGCTAATTTGTTGCAGCAAGAAATGAGCAGGAAACCTGGGAAAGTTGCTCCTTCTCCTAGCCCTAGAAGTGGGCCCTTGCTCCCTGACCCAGAAGAAGGTGGAAAGAACTATTTTAAACTACCTATATCTCACACACACACATAATGAAATTAAAATAGTGCACATTTTATTGATTCTGCAACAACATTACAGTATTGCAGGAAAAAACCTGCAAAATATTGTTCTACTGTGATTACAAGGAAAGCTTATGAAATTATGCAATTCTATATCCTCTATATTTATCTATCTATATTATCAACCAAATAAATGGCATTTTATTTATACAATTAGGGTACATGATTGATAAGGTTTTGTGCTACAATATAGGACTGTTACAACTATGGTAAAACTATTTCCAGAATGCAGGGATATGATCTATTATCCCTTATCTATTTCATCTGCTAGAATACATCCATTGAATTACAAGTGTTAGAAAGGATAGGGATATCCCTTAAACAGCTGAAACCATCGTTTACCACCTTTTTGTTGCATTTAAAGGCTCTTTTGACCAAAATTGTTGCTTCTGCGCTCATTCCAGAGCTGCTTCAGAATATCAGGCAACAAAATAGAGTTTGCAAAAATTCCCACACCAGAGGTGTATGCGAATAGTTGTGATGGTGGAAATAGTCTCCATGTGTGCCCAAAAGACTAATTCCATTTTGTGCATCAACTGAAGTGGATAAATTCCAAGCCATGTTGTATATGTACAGATGGCTAGAATTCATATGGAAAAAATCCTATTTTCTGCACAGTCAACTATTGACAAAGTTTTTGGCACCTTTTGGTTATTCAAATTGAGTGAACGATGGTAAAATCTTGTGAAAGAAGCACAAAACCAAATAAATAGCAGTACCTTAATATTACAACTTTAAATTAATGCAAAATATACTAAAAAATACAGCTGAAACATACTATAAAACATAGAAAAATAGTCAAAATAGGATATATGCACTTTAACATTTACAACATGTAAACACCAATACATAATGCATTCTATCACTATAATTAGTATCAAAATATAACATACGGTGTTCAAAAGTGTTTATAAGTTATCAAAACTAGTCCATGGATGAGGCATTTGCAGACCTCATCATTTTCCCCCCAACCTATTTTGATGCATGTCCTTATGTATTCTATGCAGCCACAATAGCACAGAGATCTACATCCATATTTCATTCTTCATAACTCAGCTTTTGTCCTAGAACCTTATAATATCCTTTGATTGCTTGTATTTTCTTGAGCCATTCCTAGAACTGCTCATTTGATTGGGGATCACTATCAAAGAAATAAGGAACTGGAGTTATCACATTTGGCAGCCTATACCTCAAACCTACCCAATGATCCTACAGCTTGTGGATAACCTATACTATGCCTTCTACTCTCCTTCTGGACCATAATAAATTGTTAGGTGAGATAGGTTCCCTCTTTTGAAGTTATATTGACAATTATCCCCACCTACTTTTACAATCTGAGAGAGCATTACCAAAATGTTGATTACAAAAGACCTAAAAATTCTTGATACAATCAGTAATATTGCTCTTATATACTTCTCTAATTTTTAGTTCTCTAATCATAGTAAAATTCTAATTGATGGACTCCCTATAATTAGTATGGGTTCTTCTGATTATTAACTCAATTGTTAACTTCATTTCCTTGCTTGCCTTTTTCTCCTCCTCCCAATAAATTTGATTTTGCACTAAAGATATAAAGGCTCTCAGTTGAATATCTCCTGTAAAGATGTGTGGCAAGAAAGTTCCATTTTTAGGTAAGAAGAAGTTATGCAAAAACAGTTCACAAAGCAGATTCCTCTATTCCTCTGGACTATGCAAATATGTTCCCACAAATTTTTCAGCAATGTCCAATTTATATGGAAGTTTGAAAACAATTCTCATTAATTTCCAGCGGAGGTATTTTTCCTTTAATATTAGAGTATAAAACCTTGCAGGCCTTCTGCACTGAACTAAGTACTCCGCAATTTGGCACATATCCTGTATTTGTTCCTGTAACTTAGTTATATCTGCAATTTGGGCTTCTAGCTTCTACTTCAAAGGTTTTAAGGCTGAAATTTGTGCCTCCATTTGTTGACATTGCAACATCCAATGTGTTATGTCCTCATTATATTTTTTCATTGTAACTTTTTGTGGGGGCCTTATGACTGATTGTATTTTTGGAGGCAATTCCACTTGTATACCAACTTCTGATGTGTTAACAATGAATAAATCTACTTGCACTCCAATTTCTATTGTTTCAACTTGAGGTGATTCAACTGTAATTAATTCAATAGATAGTTGAGGAGAATGTATATTTACCTATTCTTGCACTTCCTCCTATTCATTGGCCTCCTCAACTGCTTGTACTGTTTGTGCCCCCTATTGTGAATTTTTAGAATGTTTTGCAGAGGCTTCTGAATCTGTCATGCTAACATCCTACTAGAAAATTTGGGTTGATGTTTCTTCTATTTCCACTCCTCTGATGGATGATTCTTCCTCAGGTAAGGCCAAATCTCTATGATATTCTGCTAATTCTAATCAAATTATGGTCAATTCATCCTCAAAACCAGTTTTTGTAGACTGTTGCTCCAGAGTGGACAACCGAGCCCTTAGTTTATTCACCTCTTCCCACAAATTAGCAATAAGATTATCTTTCTCTATGTGAGAGGCTTCATGTTGTTCAATCCAACCCATTTGTGTCTTAATGACACTTCTAGCAGCATGTAACTAGGTTTTTATAGTAGGCTCTTCCTCTTCTCTTATTGATTCTTTTCCAGAATTAGAATCTTCAGAGTCTGAATAGTCAATAAGTGAGACTATAGGTATTTTTATATCTGTGACTATTGTCTCTACCTCCAATTCTTCTATGTTCATATATACTTCCTCTAATCTCTCTTCTGTAAATTGTTCTACAAGAACTTCCTTCCCCTACTCTATATTTAACTGCTAAAATAGTGGTGTAGCTTCTTCATCCACTATTTATTCTGTTACTTTTTTTTTTTGAAGTTTGGAAGCCCTTTGTAACCCCACAGGAGTTTGTTTAACATTTTTAGGTAATTTTGGAACAAATTCTGATGATTTTAGAGTAGAACCTACTTTAGGAATTTCTTTCCCTATTTGTCTTTCTTTACTTGAACTACCAGACTGCTCGACAGGTTGTGTTGGACAAATAGTTACATTCTCAGAAAATGTAACTTTCCTTCTTTTTCCCATGGGACCAAACTTGGACCATTTTTCCCTTTGTTTCCTAGTCCTAGAGTATGGAGGTCCTTTTGGTGAGGAGGGGATTTCTTTGTCAGAGGGTTCAGTTTCAATTTCAGGTTCAGATCTTGTAATTTTTTATTCATCTTCAGATTCACCTTTTGCCTCTCCTTCAGATTCAAGGCTTTCACTCTCTAATTCATTCTAGGAAGAAAAGAACTGTTCAAAACTCCTAGGGTTTCATCTGAAGTGATGCTTGTAGATGAGCTTGATGAGCCCATGGTTTTTGGGAGTGCCCCTTCCTTGGTGGTATTTTCTAGCCATATTGCTCAATTCTTGATGAAGGTATAAGGGTAGATTTATCTTGACCTCCGGGTTTGAACAACCATGTTGTAGATGATTCAAAATTATGATATGATGCATAGATAGAACAGGAAATTTTCCATCATAGGTTAAAAACCTAATAACCCATATAACTACTTCATTCTAGGGAAGTGGTAGACTAGACCGCTTAACCCCTTTACAAATATTTTTGCTCATTAAAAATTCAATTGGCATGTCCCCTTCTTCTCTAAATTGATTGAAAATTTCTACTAGGGCATTCTTTCCAGTTTTTACAATTTGGACCCCTTGCAAAGGCATTTCAATAATAGAACTAAGAATTTCTAGAGTTATAGGGATGGTCATGCCGCTAATATGGACTTGGCTATTTCTAAACGTTCGGGTGAATTCGGCTACCAACCCTTTAGAGTATCCATCAAATTTTCATAGAAATGGCATAAACCCTTCCTCCATGAAGATACACAATGATTCAAGATATCCCTATAGGCTATCTGTGTTTTCTGGCTCAATATGATTCTTCATACCCCCCATTTTTATTTTTCTATTTTCTATCTCTTCTCAGTGTCGAAACAACAATGTTGTTCCTGAGTCTAGATCAAATTATTCGCAATTGTAGGGCAAAAATGTCTTCTAGGCTATGAAATTAAAATTTTACAACGTCAAAAAAATGCTTCAGAACGTGTTGAAGTGTTTGAAAAATTAAATTTCTCCTTTACGTATCACGTGGTAGATTTCTATTTCTCCAAAGGAACGTGATCCGCTACATTTGATTAAATGATTAAGACGCATTGACATGACAGTCATCTATTGGCCATGTCATGTACCATGTACAAAGCTTTCTTTTTTCTTGAAGTCCTTGTGAAGTGTGCCGAAGATTTTTACTTATCGCAAAATGTGCAATGATTCCCAACACCCTCATTCCCATCATTGTGCTAGAAACCTGCATCTTAAAATTTGTGCCATAATTTTTCCTTACTTCAAACAATAGGAATTGGATTATGATGCCACATGTCATTTCATTTTTATCTTTTCTCATTCTAGATTTTTTCTTTGAGGTTTGAAAATTTGTCATTCTGAAGCACACCCCTTTTTATGCTGAATCTATTTTTGTTAAAACAACATTTTTTCATTCCAGAGCTTCCATCATTCCGAAGCTGAACATAAATCTTACTCCGAAGTATTATCATGCTGAAGCATTTGAAGGTAAAAAATTTATTGTTGTTTTCACAACTTCCATTGACTAGATGGATAACTTTTTTTTTTTAAATAACCTTATGTATGCCTCATATACTAACTAAGGATATTATGCACTACATACTTGATATCAATAATGTTCTAAAATGAGAAAGGCACATACCTGATATAAATATTTATCTACAATTGTATAGTGGCTATTTTTGTTGATTCTCAATAGGCTGCTCTACTGACTAAGATAGGTGCAACCTGAAAATAGGTGAAATAGTGATTGTGAGAAAATATGTAACAATGATGGTGGGTACGAATGGAGAGTCACAAAGAAAAACATGTCGAAATACGGGTTTTCATTCAAGCCTAATTCAGAAGTGCCTCAAAGAGGTTTTCACTATATGAATTATTCATTTTCTTTTTATCATTCATTTTTTTTATTTTATTTTTTGATTTCCTTCATATTATTCTGCTAAGTCTGTGTGGAAGAAGTGTTTTCTTCCAAGATGTGTACATACAAGTTCTCAACTTGCTTGCTTGTAAAACTTCTCCTTCGTTAGTGGTTTATGATATATCCGAAGATGATGTCCATTAACCACCAATTTTCATCATGAATCATCAAATGGTGAAAGGCAAATAGCTCCATTTGCAAACACTTCCTCAATCTGATATGGTCCAAGACACCTAGTCTGCAATTTTCTAGGATAGTCTTAATAACGTGAGTCAAACAATAAAGCCTAGTCGCCTTGCTGAAACTTTCTTTGTTGAATGTGACTATCATGCCATGATTTTTGTTGTGTTTGGATCAGCTCAGTCTGGTGCAATGCATCCCTCTGTAGCTCATCCAATGCATTGAGCTACAGGACTCATTCTGTTTGTGCCTATGACAAATCAATACTGACATACAAAGTAGTTTGAAGAGTCAATAACTCAAATTCAATAGGCAAAAGAGGCTTCTTACCATAAACCAATTCATATGGTGTAAATCCAATGGTGGATTTCCAAGTAGTGTTGTAAGCCCAAATTTCTTTAGGTAGTTTTTCCAACCAATTTCTCCTATGTGAAGCTATGGTTTTGGTTAAAATCCTCTCTAATTCCCTATTTGTTACTTCAACCTGACCATTGGCTTGTGGATGATATGGTGAGGATTTCCTATGCTTGATTTCATATAGTTGAGTGAAATATTCAATAAGTCTTGAAGTAAACTGAGGTCCTTGATCTGTAGTGATGGACTGTGGGGCTAAAAAATGCAAGAAAATCTATGAATACAGGAAATCAAAAACTTTTTCTTCATGGGCATGTTTAAAAGCACGAGCTTCTACCCATTTGGTTACATAATCAGTACATACCAAGATATGCACTTTACCTTGAAAAGGAGGGTCAATAGGTCCTACAAAATCTAGCCCCCACCTCTCAAATGATCTTGTTCATACTTGAGGTTGTAATGGCATTTCACTAGTGAAGGTAGGTTTTCCCATCCTTTGGCATGCATCACAATGTCACATAATTTTTCACATATTTATGCAAATATGGCCAATAATAACCAATACCCAAGATCTTCCAAATTGTACTCTTGACTGAATAGTGTCCTCCTGAAGATTCATCATGACATGCCCATAGGATATCATATACCTCATCCTTGTGGATGCACCTACGCAAAACATGGTCAAGACTACATTTGAAAAGTAAACCTCCTATTCATTTGAAAGAAGAACTTTGCTTGATTAACTATTTCTCTTGTTTAGGAGTAAAGTGAAGAGGAATTTTTTTTGTAGCCAAGTAATTATATATATCTACAAACCATGGGGATTGCACAGAAATAGAAAATAGTTTCTCATTAGGAAATGCATCTTCAACCAACTCTCCTATATCTGCATTTTCTAATCTTGACAAAAAATTTGCAACTACATTAGCTTTTCCTAGTTTATTAACCATAGTGATATCAAATTCCTACAACAGTATTAACCAGGGAATAATTCTTGCACTAACCAGAGGTTTATTCATCAGGTATTTAATTACAGCATGATCTGTATGAATGAATACCTGATATCCTGTGATATAGTGTTGGAACTTATTGATAACATATACTACAACTAAGAATTCCTTCTCAGTAGTAGTGTAGTTCTTTTTAGCTCCTGACAAGTTTTTACTGATATAGTAAATGGTATAATGTTCCCCATTGTCAATTTGTCCTAATGTAGCTCCAATAGCAGTATTGGAAGCATCATTTTGAATATGTGTTGTGATGTTTTTCACAACGACCCCAAAATTGGGGACCCACTTGAAATTTTGAAGTTTGTTCTAATATTTAATTGTTGTTTTTGTATTGTTATGTAGTTTTGTGTTGTTTTCATTTTTTGTGTGGATATGGTTTGTTTTAGGTAATTTTGATATATTGTTTTAGTTATGTTTTGTTTGTTATTATTATGTTAGCTTTGGTGTTGTTTGTTTTATTATTAAGTTGTTATGTTTGTATGATATAATTGTTTTGTTATTGTTTATTGTTTCGTTGGTGTTTTTTTTGTTTTATTATGATATTTTGTCTAATAAAAAGGCTTTGTCTTGTCTTTATAGGTTTTTGAGATATTGTGGTAACACCCCAATGTATGTGGGATCATAACAAGACAAAATTATTATGAATACACATGGTTAAAGTTTGATGACATGGCCTGTCAAAAGGTGAAATCATGGATGAAGATACGGAGGTGATGTTGTGTGAAGCTATCACGTGGAAACAACAAACATAAAAACTGAATAAAAGGATATGTGTCGTGATAACATATGTCATGCGTTGGATATTTGTAATCAACACAGATGATGGTGAGCAGATGTAGAATTTGGGTACCGTAGTTAGGTGTGAAGCATCAAACACAGAATAGATACGATGGGATTTGATACAGCAACTTTCGTAAACGTGGTGATAGCCTTGAATTCATATGCAGTGTTTCTCAAAGCTGGATATAAATTAAAATTGTGTGCAGTGTGGTAATAATATGGTACAACTGTGAGTGAAATGGTTGTGTGTTAAATTCCCTATTGATAAGTATGGCTCTCAGATTGATTGTATATTTGGTACATTGATATGGATGCAGTAACAATGGATAAACACGACTTTGACATGAACTCAATGTGAAAGACATGATGAAGAATAGGTGATGTTGGCAATATGGCAGGTACAGGTGATGTGTACAGTGTGTTGTAGCCATATTTGAAAATATTTTTGGGTCACGAGATTGTTTTTCAAATATATCAGAAACAAATATTGTTATATGTGGATATTCAAAGCTGATATGACAATGGCAAGGTCCTGACAGAAGTAGAAGTTTAAATCAAAGCCAAAATGGATGGCTACACCATGAATAATGTGCGTGATGGATTAGTTGACTGCAACATACATTGATGTGGACGCAGATTTTACCTGATGTGTTGTTAGTAACGAAGAAGCACAAGAAAAGTCATAGTTGCCATTCAGATTGTTTGGATAGTGATAGATTCGGGTGTATGGTACAATGTTATGGCAATAATCAACAATATTCACCAACACAGGGTGTAGAAATAAGGATGGAGAATAGTATAAGCGAGGATGATTACAATAGTGAGGGTGAGAATGTTGGTAATGGGTGTACTGTTGAAGATATACCACTGTGAATACGCAGCTGATGGGTTTGATGCCACAAAGGGGCTTTGCTGTTGTATACTAAAAATAACATAATCTCCAAATATCAAAATCTGGGTATCTAGTATGGCGAAGTCATAATGGAAAACGAAATTAGTAAGAAAAGGGTTCATCAATCATAAATTGCAGATGACTGGATGGAGAGAGTTTTGAAAGTAGAAGAAATTTGACATAAATGGACGAGATTGTTGTGTTTTATTTGAGTAGCCACAGAGGATATAATATGTTGTCATCAATGATATACATTTTCGACATCACATAAAAATTAGCAAAGGTTGTTCAGAATTCAAGGTAAAATGTATGCCAAATTTTCTTTTGACATAAAGGATAGGGTTGATAAGCATAAGGTTGTTTATGATAAAACATCATGGGGTTTTAATTAAAGAAGTCATGAGGGCTTCATAAATATCGTGATGTGGACATTATGTCATATGTGGAAGTATGGTATACATGATATGGTCATTAAAAGGGTCTTTAATTAAATATGAACAGTTCAAAATACATTTACAAACTGTTACAGAATGGAACAAATGAATTCAGTAACGGATTTCACATTCTATAAAAATATGAAAGAAATATGAAAGAAGGACTGGGGATTTTAGAGAGAAAAGAGATATATGGGAGAAGAAGCGGTCAGATATTTGGAATGCATCTTGGCAGGACAAGGGAGGTGAAGGATCTGAGAGGAGCACCGAAATCTTGAAGTAAGAAGAATGCAGGTTATTTTTGAGAACGTATTATTTCATATTGTAATATCTTTTTGGCTGTGATAAACATCTATTTCATCAAGACTATACAAGTTTTTGGTTTTGATATTGCTATGGGTGTTATATTATAGTTGATTTTTAAATCCTTAGAAGTCTGCACCAGTATGTAAGCAAGATTGTGATTTTTTGGTCTCATATATACTGGTTATTCTCATAAACGCCTGTGTTACATCTGCATGACTTGTATTTCATTAAAAAGGAGATAAATTTAATTATTATCCTATCATTTATTTGTCCAAAGGCATTGAAAGATAGGGTAATAGGACATATGCTAGTTGATAGTGCCTGATAAAATTTGGAAATTAATGTTGAAAGTTTTGAAATTAATGAGAAGATTTAGATTTTTATAGTTAAATAGCATTAAGCTTGAATTATTGCTTTGAAGCATTGAACGTACAAATATTCTTTTTGAATTAATTTACAGAGTTTTCAAAGCTAAGATTTACGAAGTATAAATAAGTTGCTTTTAAAAGTTAAAGGTCTATGTTTTCTCATTAAGCAATAGGTAATTAATTTTTAAATATTTTAATTAAATAGACCTTAGGCATCATCAAGTGCATTAGATTTTAATTTAGATTAATTATCAAATAAAGAAAACACATTAATCCTAATGTCATTTGCTTAGGATTAAAAAAAAAAGGTTGTTACAAAGGATGAATCCAGATTTTTTTTGCATAAAAGGAATATTGCAATATCTTTTATTATGAATAAATAAAGACATTGAACTATGGGATATAAAAGGATATTATGAAAACAAGTTCATTTTGAGAGACACTTTTAAAGAGAATACATAAATGAATGAAATCACGCATCAAAGTTCCCAGGCCCCTTGTTGATAGACACTTGTCAAACAGTGAGACATTCTTGCACATGTGATAAAATAAAGCATATCTACTAAGAACCTTGGAGATTTTAGGTGATCTTTGCAAGAGAGAACTTTTTGAGTTCTATGTTAAGGTGATTCTGTATATTGACAGAATTGCACATCAAAATTTTGGCACTAGAAGGAGGGCCTGATAAGCTTGATATCTGATTTCATCATTTGCTCAATTTATTCTTTCAAATTACATACTTGAAACTTGCCTCATTTTACTGATTTATTCTGACACAGTTCAAGTATTCTTTGCTAGTGAAGTCTAAACATAAGCTGGAGCCTAGACAAATAATCACTAGGTCTAAGTCCACAGGTGACACTATCTTTCATAAAATATCACCCACCAAGAGACATAGACGGAGCAAAACACAAACAATAGTTTTGCCTAACGTTTCTAACGCAAGTCCCAGTACTATTGTTGCTTCTTCGCAAGTTAACATGGCTGCTCCACCCGTAGGAAACCTAGCATGGCTAGGTGCTCAAAGTAGTCCCTTAAACATTGCAAGAGTTGTACATGATATGCCCAAAATCATAGAGAAGCATTTACCGAAGTACAAACACGATGGTGCTCGCATGGCCGAAGAGCACATTCAAGCATACACGGATGTTGTAACCCGATTGCAAATTGAACACGAAGATGTAGCATGTAGGTTATTTCCTCTGACCTTGGATGAAATGGCTTACGACTGGTACGTATCCCTACCTGCTGGTTCCATAACATCATGGGACATGTTGAAGAATGCATTTATTGCTCAGTTCAGATTAGCAGTGGACCCCGCTACTATTTATTTGCAATTTGTAGCTACTCGTCGAGGACCCAATGAACCTATAAGAGTATTTAATACTAGATTTCATAAGATGTATTCTCGACTGACTGCTCCCTATAACATTACAGAGGATGCTGCTATACAAATTTATTTTGGAGCCTTGGATTCGTGGACCACAATGTTCGTGAGGAGGACACCAAATCTAGCAACCTTGACAAGAACCTACACTGAAGCACTACTAGTTGAACAATAGATGATGCCATCAGGTGGTGGGATGTGCCAAATGCCCATGATGGGATATCCAGGTATGTCCAATCCAATGCTTATGGGTAACAATACTTTAATAAATCAAACACCCATGATGAATGCTTTTCCACCAATGCCTAATCAAACACCTTTTGCTCCACCTAGTAATCCTATGCTTCTTGAAAGTCAATATGCTGCTCAGAAGATTTGCAATGAAACCCCACAAAATAATATGTTTGGAAACATGGCGTATAACCAAAATTGGAACCAAAGTCCAAATTTTCAGCAGCATAATCCAATGTTTCCTCAAAATGTTCAAAATTCACATATGTTACAGGGTAATCCAATGTTGATGCAAAACATGATGAATCAAGGAAATTCAATGGGCACTAATCCATGGATCAATCCAAGTGTATTAGCCAACCAAAACTTGCCCAACATCACCACTCACATGAATACTTCAAATGTGGCGACTTCTCAAGGCAATCCTAACCAAAGTTGGTTAAATCCTCAGTCAAGCTTGCCTAGTTCGAATACTCCTAGTTGGTTAAACTCAACTAATCCGAATGGGCCACCAAATCCAAATTTGAACCCATCAATCAATGACAATCCAGAGCCTAAAAAGGTAGTGGAACTAGAAAATCTTTGCCTGAAATTAAGTAATGATGTAGTTCAAATACAAAAATATGGAAACCAAAACACTCAATCCAATAGACGATTCACTATGCAAAAGCCTAAACACTTTAATACAAGACCAAACAATGGGGGTGTTCCCACTCCAGTAGCTAATAACAATGGAGCTTCAAGCTCGAACTCGAAAGCTACAGTTTGCAATCTTACTGAAGTTGTACTTGATAATTGGTGTAGGCTACATCATACTAATGAACATAATGAATTAGAATGTAACGAGTTTTCATGTGTAACTAGTTGCATTCAACAGGGCCTAGACAAAATGGAATTGGTTCCAGATGAGGATGACAATGAAACAATTGAAAGGAAAGGTAAAAGTCAGGCATTCGTAATAGATGTATGTGAAAGAGGGGAAAATGAAGAAGAAGAAATAAGTGAACAAGAAGAAGAGTTGATTGAGGAAATACACACATTGAAACAATATAAGAAACCAACGCACAATTATCACTTACGAAGTAGAGGTAAAACATACAATACTTCTTCTACTCCTCCTAAATATTTGAATATACCACCTGATGTTAGATCAAATAACAATCTTGCTCCCCCACCTTTGCCCGAAAATCCAAAGGTGATGTCAAAAATAGTTCCAAAACTTCACAACGAAGAATCCACAAACTATAATATCATAGAAGATTTGAAAAATACAAAGGCTAGTATCAACTTGTACGATGCTTGTCAATTACCTGAACAGAGAACCCTTTTAATGCAAAATTTAGGATTTCAAGAAGCAAGAGAAACTAACGAAGTTACAGAAGTTAAATATTTTTCTAGGAAAGAAAGAGATGAAGCATTGCCTTTTCTGCTAACAGTTCGGATTGCAGGAAAGAACATGCACAATTGCATGGTAGACTCGGGCGCTTCAGGTAATGTGATGCCATATTCAGTTTGTCAAAAATTGGGACTCACCCCCACAAAGACCAATAAAATTGTAGTTCAATTGGATAAAACTGAAGTGAATGTGGTAGGCATGTTAAAAAATATCTTTATTCAAATTGCATCTGAGCCTAGAGTTCAGCAATACATAGATATACAAGTAGTGGATATTTATGCTAAATATGGTTTATTATTGAGCAGGGATTGGAGCAGGAACTTGAATGGTTACTTTTCTACTGACTTCTCACACATGTGGTTGCCATGGAAAGGTGTGGCCAATCAAATTAAAGTTGAAAGAGAGCCCATATTGAAGGAACTCATCACTGATTATAATAGAGGGATGAACGAAATTCTATATACCGAGATAGAATTGGGAACATTCACATTAGATGTGATCGAAAAAGCAAGTGATCCAGAGACATTAGGTATATCTAACGAATCACTTGCAGAAAATGATCTTGTCTGGTTGTTGAAATTTGATGGATCTAGATCTAGACAAGGCAGTGGTGCAGGGGTGGAACTAATAAGCCCCAAAGGTAAGTCCTCATTCCATGCATACCGCTTGCAATTCCCATGTACATGTAATTCAACGGAGTATGAGGCACTAGTTTGTGGTTTACAACTAGCTCTTAGTAAAGGAATAAAATGTCTAAAAGTGTTAGGTGATTCACAACTAGTTGTAAAATAGGTTAAGGTTCAGTACTCTTGTAATGATAAAATATTAATACACTATCGCAAT
This sequence comes from Wollemia nobilis, assembly GCA_028583015.1. NCBI lineage: Eukaryota > Viridiplantae > Streptophyta > Pinopsida > Araucariales > Araucariaceae > Wollemia > Wollemia nobilis. Next base: position 7,051,794 of record JAQPPZ010001870.1, read on the forward strand.
CGAGTACGAAGCTTAATTGATGAATTCATGGCTTTTAACATATCTTTAATTTCCCAAAAAGGCAATCGGGTAGCAGATTCTCTAGCAGTTGCCGTAGGTACACTCAGTCCCATGGATGGTAAGAAATTCAAAAAATTTATGATTGAGCTCATGCCTTGTTCGTCTGTGCCTGACAATGTAAATAATTTCCAAGTTTTTGAAAATGATAGGCATATATTCAATTTTGTAACTAACTCTGGTGTGTTTGAAAACCAGGTGATCGATGAAGATGAGAGATTGCAAGAAGATGTCAACGAGTGTGAAGAGTTGGCGAAGGTCAACAATATCCCTCAAGGCATGTTAGCATTGGAAAAACTCTTCGATCTAAGTTACAACAAAAATCGAGGTAACAAAACTACTCTCCCACAATAGGCTTATGACTCTTATAACATTGGTAATTCAGATGAGTCACAAAACATTCTCATAAGCAAAGCTACGACATCAGAAGAAAGAGAAGGTATTATGCATACCTTAAAGGATTACAAAGATGTCATAGCTTGGAGTTATAAATATCTTAAGACATACAATCCAAATGTTATAACTCACACCATCCCATTAAAGCCTGATGCAAAACCATTCCACCAAAAGCAAAGGCCAGTCAATCCTCTGCTAGAACCACTCATAGAAAAAGAGGTTAAAAATTTATTGGATGCTAAAATCATTTTTCCCATTCGACATTCTACTTGGGTGGCCAACATAGTTCCTGTGAGGAAAAAAATAGGTGAGATCAGGTTATGTATAGATTTTAGGAATTTGAATAAAGCGTCTCAAAAGGATAATTACCCATTGCCTGCTATTGATAGTGTACTTCAAATGGTGAATGGGTCAAAAATGATGTCATTTTTAGATGGTTATTCAGGATATAACCAGGTTTTGATTGACCCCAGGGATAGAATGAAAATGACTTTTACAACTAAATGGGGAACTTTCGCTTACAAAAGAATGCCCTTCGGATTACTGAATGCAGGTGCTACTTTTCAGAGAGCTATGGACTTTGCCTTCCGAGATTTGATAGGTAAATGCATTGTAGTTTATGTGGATGATATCTCTATGTTTTCTAAAAATAGAAAAGATCATATTAGAGATTTGAGAAAAGTACTACAAAAGAGTAGAGAACATGGGATTTCCTTGAATCCAAAGAAGTGCATTTTTGGCTTAACGGAAGGAAAGCTCCTTGGACATGTAATATCAAAATATGGCATCTCCATCGATGAAGAAAGAATTCAGGCCATCCAAAAAATCCAATTACCAGGAAGTAAGAAAGAGTTGAGATCCTTCTTTGGAAAGATTAACTTTGTACGTAAATTCATCTCTGGTTTCGCTGAAATGGTTAAACCATTAAACAACATGCTGAAGAAAGATGTTACCATCACTTGGAATAAGGAAGCAAAGGTTGCCTTCCAAAATATAAAATATGCAATCTCCACGGCTCCGGTATTGGTAAGTCCGGATTACAAAAAGGCATTTTACATATACTCCTTTGCTTCAGAACACTCATTTGCCAGCGTACTAACTCAGAAAAGTGAAGGTAATGTTGAAAATCCCATTGCTTTTACAAGTACGCCTTTTAAAGATGTTGAGGTGAGATTTTCCATTTTAGATAAACAAATGTATGCCCTATTCAAAACAGTAAAGAAATTTAGGCATTATTTGTTGCATAGTCGTATTTTTGCAATTGTAGCTGATCCTGCTGTCAAAACTATGTATTTGCATAATGAATTGGGGGTGCAACGAGGAAAATGGATTTCTACGCTACAAGAATATGACTTGGATATCCAACCCATGAATATCGTACGAGGACAAGGGTTATCCAAAACTCTGGCACAGATAGATCCACAAATCAGTTGCCACCAATACATGGTAGAAGACATCACGAACGATGATTGGTATAAAGACATAGTGTATTTTCTGTTGAATGGTAAAACCCCTACAAATTTAAATGCCACTCAAAGAAGATCTCTGAGGTTAAAATGCGCTAACTTTATGATTAAAGTAGGGGTCTTATATAGGAAGAATCACGAAGGTATTTATCTTCGATGTCTTAATAAGAATGAGGTTTCACAGGTATTGGATGATTTTCATGGTAAATTTGGTACTGGTCATGGTTTCGCAAATGCAACTATGTATCAAATTTTGAGAGTGGGCTATTATTGGCCTCATTTATTTAAAGAGGTACATTCTCATGTTCATCATTGTCATGTCTGTCAGGTTGCTGTGAATCGTGAGAGAAATGCCCCAATGTCGTTGCAGCCTATGATTGAATCAAGACCGTTCGCTCAGTGGGGGCTCAATTTTGTGGGAGAAATCAGTCCAAATTCTTTTGCACAACACAAGTACATTCTGACGGCCATCGATTATTGCACTAGATGGTCAAAAGCGATTTCGATGAAGAATTGCACTTCAAAGGTCGTGGTTCGATTCTTGGAAGAGAACATTATCACTCGGTTTGGTATACCTAATGCTATTGTTAGTGATAATGGTTCTGCTTTTGCATCCATTCATTTAGCATAATGGGCCTACGACAACAAGGTAAGTTTAAATTTTACCTCGAACTACTACCCACAAGGTAATGGTCTCATTGAGTCTACCAATAAGAACTTGTTGTTAGTCATTAAAAATTTTCTTAAGCATGATCCACGTGAGTGGCATTTGAAACTTAAATTTGCATTATGGGTAGATAGGATCAGAATCAAAGAGTCCATAGGAATATCTCCTTATCATTTAGTATATGGACAAGATCCATTATTTCCCACTAATCTTAAGCTCCAAACTTTGCAATTTATGAAATATTACCTTGAAACTGATGATAAAGTTGAATCCCATTTAGTGAATCTTCTTAAGCTTGATGAAAAATGTGAGGAAGCCTTACTTCACTTTAGCAAACATCAGGATGTGGTAAAACGTTGGTTTGATAAACGGGCAACTGTAAAGGCTTTTCGAATATCTGATTTGGTTTTGTTGTGGGATAAAGCTCATGAAAAGAGGGGGGATCACCAGAAGTTTGATAATTTATGGATAGGCCCATATCAAATTTTGGAAATCTTAGGAGAAAATGCATTTAGATTGACAACTTTAAGTGGAGAGAACTTGTCGCTTCCTATGAATGGGCGTCATCTAAAGCATTATTTTCAAGCTTAAACACAGGAAAATGAGTCTTATTTGTACTTTATTGTATATATATTGTTTTGTCATGTGATGTGTTGGTGTCATGTTTTATTTGTTATATTGTTGTGTTTGTTGTTGTGTTCGTTTTGTAGTGTTTTGTTGTTGAGCTTAATGATAGAGGAACCCCGCCAAATTTTGTTGGATTTTTGTGACTGAATGTTTTTTCAAGTTGGCACGGTTTTAGGTAAGTCTTCCAAAGAGTAAGGTAAAGCAATTTAGTTTGAAGACTTATAAAACCTGAAAAAGAAAAAATGAGGTATTGATTTATGTCCTTATGAATGTGAACAAAGATAAAGCAAATATGAAAAATTGGAATCTTATTGCAAAAATTTCATACACTTGCATACACTCGTATTTCATAAAACACATTTTCATAACATTGCATACATCACCCTCGCATTCCACATTTCACATCCCATAGAAAGATCATTTATAAAATTCAAAAGTTTTAATTGGTTTTATCAAAAGTCATGTTGCTTTAATCAGGGGCACTTTCACAAAGGCATTTTGAACAAAATTGTAAAAGATAAAAGATTCATGTTTACACACTATAGTTTCAGGATTCCTAAATATTTTTAGTCACTCAACCATTTCTAGTATGGTAGGCAACCATCGAAAAGCATGTCAGATTCTCTTAGGATCATTGCACAATATACACTAAATAGGTCTTGAGATCGGGGACTGATGTTGAAATTATCTGGAACCAAACACATTTCATGCATATTAAAACCATTTTGGGTAAAATGGTCAAAACCATCCTTGGAAGAAAGTGTAAGGTGAAAAGGGCCATCCTTGTCAGTCCTATCACACAACATAGTCCATAAAATTCATTGTTTTATCATAAATTTGTGAAAATCCAAACAAAGTCAGAGTAGTAAGGATAGGGTTAAATTCTCATCACACTTCGATTGAGAATCCAATTCCCCAAAGCTCTAAGTCTATTCGCATCATTCATCAATGGATCGTAAGGATTCATACTACTCATCTATCATAAGGAAGGGTAGTCATCCCCAAGGTTCAAGAAATCAAAATTTAAAGCTAAACACATCATTTATCAATGGATCGTAAGGATTTGTACTACTCGTCTATCAGAAGGAAGGGTAGTCATCCCCAAGGTTCAAGAAATCAAAAGTCAAAATATGGACTATGGGGTTAACCTCCATCGGGGCTATAGATGCTTGACTGGTAGTGGAGTACGCTCATGCGTGGTGATATGTCTCATTGAAAAGTGAGACCTATGATCGTTTCAAACGGGCAGGCTAGCCTTGTGTTTCTTTCATAACAAGTTTAATCATTTTGGTCAAAATGAGGTAATGAACTCACTTGCGCACACATTGGTTCTAGATGATAGTAAGGTCATAACCGAGCTCTTGATCTGGTAAGGAACTCACAACACACACTTTTGGTCCTAAGAGGATTAGATAAGTTTTAGTGTGTTTGTTTATTGTACTAGAGTGTTTGAGTCTTTGTAAAACATGTCATTCATATTATTACATCCTGTTAATATATGTTTCAATTTACGTCATATCATTTTCATATCATCTTATTTTCACGAATGTTCATTTTAGGGCCCCTGATTAAAGTACGATGACAAGTAAGGCCAAAACAAAGGTTTACACCAAAAATGATCATTAATACAAATCATCTGATTCCAACTAGCAATCCACATATCCTGCAAAAATTTTTGAAAAGATTTTAGTAGTTCATATTTGCTTTGGTCTATTCATATTCTCTGGATACTCATCGATGTCCGTGATTCTAATTTTTAGGTTTTTGTTTTCAGAGTTTGATGTTTGAGTTTGAAATGTCCAGGGACATTGACCAACAGAGTCGCCATTGTTGTGATGTTCTTCACAACGACCCCAAAATTGGGGACCCACTTGAAATTTTGAAGTTTGTTCTAATATTTAATTGTTGTTTTTGTATTGTTATGTAGTTTTGTGTTGTTTTCATTTTTTGTGGGGAAATGGTTTTTTTTAAGGAAATTTTAAAAATTTTTTTAATTTATTTTTTTTTTTTAATAAAAATTAAATTTGGTGTTGTTTGTTTTATTATTAAGTTGTTATGTTTGTATGATATAATTGTTTTGTTATTGTTTATTGTTTCGTTGGTGTTTTTTTTTATTATTATGATATTTTGTCTAATAAAAAGGCTTTGTCTTGTCTTTATAGGTTTTCGAGATATTGTGGTAACACCCCAATGTATGTGGGATCATAACAAGACAGAATTATTATGAATACACATGGTTAAATTTTGATGACATGGCCTGTCAAAATGTAAAATCATGGATGAAGATACGGAGGTGATGTTGTGTGAAGCTATCACATGGAAACAACAAACATAAAAACTGAATAAAAGGATATGTGTCGTGATAACATATGTCATGCGTTGGATATTTGTAATCAACACAGATGATGGTGAGCATATGTAGAATTTGGGTACCGTAGTTAGGTGTGAAGCATCAAACACATAATAGATACGATGGGATTTGATACAACAACTTCCATAAACGCGATGATAGCCTTGAATTCATATGCAGTGTTTCTCAAAGCTGGATATAAATTAAAATTGTGTGCAGTGTGGTAATAATATGGTACAACTGTGAGTGAAATGACTGTGTGTTAAATTCCCTATTGGTAAGTCTGGCTCTCAGATTGATTGTATATTTGGTACATTGATATGGATGCAATAACAATGGATAAACACGACTTTGACATGAACTCAATGTGAAAGACATGATGAAGAATAGGTGATGTTGGCAATATGGCAGGTACAGGTGATGTGTACAGTGTGTTGTAGCCATATTTGAAAATATTTTTGGGTCACGAGATTGTTTTTCAAATATATCAAAAATAAAGATTGTTATATGTGGATATTCAAAGCTGATATGACAGTGGCAAGGTCCTGACAGAAGTAGAAGAAGTTTAAATCAAAGCCAAAATGGATGGCTACACCATGAATAATGTGCGTGATGGATTAGTTGACTGCAACATACATTGATGTGGATGCAGATTTTACCAGATGTGATGTTAGTAACGAAGAAGCGCAAGAAAAGTCGTAGTTGCCATTCAGATTATTTGGATAGTGATAGATTCGGGTGTATGGTACAATGTTATGGCAATAATCAACAATATTCACCAACACAGGGTGTAGAAATAAGGATGGAGAATAGTATAAGCGAGGATGATAACAACAGTGAGGGTGAGAATGTTGGTAATGGGTGTACTATTGAAGATATACCACTATGAATACGTAGCTGATGGGTTTGATGCCGCAAAGGGGCTTTGCTACTGTATACTAAAAATAACATAATCTCCAAATATCAAAAGCTGGGTATCTAGTATGGTGGAGTCATAATGGAAAACGAAATTAGTAAGAAAAGGGTTCATCAATCATAAATTGCAGATGACTGGATGGAGAGAATTTTGAAAGTAGAAGAAATTTGACATAAATGGACAAGATTGTTGTGTTTTATTTGAGTAGCCATAGAGGATATAATATGCTGTCATCAATGATATACATTTTCGACATCACATAGAAATTAGCAAAGGTTGTTCAGAATTCAAGGTAAAATGTATGCCAAATTTTCTTTTGACATAAAGGATAGGGTTGATAAGCATAAGGTTGTTTATGATAAAACATCATGGGGTTTTAATTAAAGAAGTCGTGAGGGCTTCATAAAGATCATGATGTGGACATTATGTCATATGTGGAAGTATGGTATACATGATATGGTCATTAAAAGGGTCTTTAATTAAATATGAACAGTTCGAAATTTATTTATGAACTGTTACAGAACAAGACAAACAAATTCAGTAACGAATTTCACATTCTATAAAAAGATGAAAGAAATATGAAAAAAGGACCAGGGATTTTAGAGAGAAAAGAGATATATGGGAGAAGAAGCGGTCAGAGATTTGGAATGCATCTTGGCTGGACAAGGGAGGTGAAGGATCTGAGAGGAGCACCAGAATCTTGAAGTAAGAAGAATGCAAGTTATTTTTGAGAACGTATTATTTCATATTGTAATATCTTTCTGGCTGTGATAAACATCTATTTCATCAAGACTATACAAGTTTTTGGTTTTGATATTGCTATGGGTGTTATATTATAGTTGATTTTTAAATCCTTAGAAGTCTACACCAATATGTAAATAAGATTGTGATTTTTCTGGTCTCATATATACTGGTTATTCTCATAAACGCCTGTGTTACATCTGCATGACTTGTATTTCATTAAAAAGGAGATAAATTTAATTATTATCCTATCAGTTATTTGTCCAAAGGCATTGAAAGATAGGGTAATAGGATATATGCTAGTTGATAGTGCTTGATAAAATTTGGAAATTAATGTTGAAAGTTTTGAAATTAATGAGAATATTTAGATTTTTATAGTTAAATAGAATTAAGCTTGAATTATTGCTTTGAAGCATTGAACGTACAAATATTTTTTTTGAATTAATTTACAGAGTTTTCAAAGCTAATATTTATGAAGTATAAATAAGTTGCTTTTAAAAGTTAAAGGTCTATGTTTTCTCATTAAGCAGTAGGTAATTAATTTTTAAATAGTTTAATTAAATAGACCTTAGGCATCATCAAGTGCATTAGCTTTTAATTTAGATTAATTATCAAATAAAGAAAACACACTAATCCTAAGGTCATTTGCTTAGGATTCAAAAAAAAGGTTGTTACAAAGGATGAATCCAGATTTTTTTTTTGCATAAAAGGAACATTGCAATATCTTTTATTATGAATAAATAAAGACATTGAACTATGGGATATAAAAGGATATTATGAAAACAAGTTCATTTTGAGAGACACTTTTAAAGAGAATACATGAACGTATGAAATCATGCATCAAAGTTCCCAGGCCCCTTGTTGATAGAAACTTGTCAAACAGTGAGACATTCTTGCACATGTGATAAAATAAAGCATATCTACTAAGAACCTTGGATATTTTAGGTGATCTTTGCAAGAGATAAATTTTTGAGTTCTATGTTAAGGTGATTCTATATATTGACATAATTGCACATCAACACAATATGGAAGGGCAATTCCCAATTAGATCCTCTCAATACAGGGGGAGTGGTTAATTTTTCTTTCAATTCATCAAAAAACTTTTGACACTCAGTAGACCAAGAAAATTTAGAATCCTTCATTAGTAATGCAAACATTGGATTGGATATGGTACTAAAATTGGGAATAAATATGCGGTAGAAACCAATATGCCCCAGAAAACTCCTTACATTAGTTTGAGTTTTTGGAGGAGGAAGGTTTTTGATAACTTCCACCTTTTTAGGATCAACCTTGATCCCATAAAAGTAAATATGATGACCAAGGACAATCCCTTCCTCCATAATTAAGAAACATTTCTTAGGATTAAGAGACAGATGGTATGTTTCACAACATATTAAAACTTTTTCAAGATATTCTAAGGTATACTCAAAACTATCTCCAAATACTATGAAATCATCCATGTGAATTTCTACACTCTCATTTTTCAAATCAGATAATATGGCCAAAACAGCTATTTGAAATGTTGTTGGATCATGACATAAACCAAAAGGCAGAAACTTATAAGCAAAGGTTCCCCAAGGACATGTAAAAGTGGTTTTATCTTGGTCTTCAGGTTGCAACTTGTATCTGATTATAACCACTAAATCCATCAAGAAAACAAAAAAAATTCTTGCCAGCAAGGGTATCTAACACTTGGTCTATGAAAGGTAATTGGAAATTATCATTATGTGTTACCTTGTTTAACTCTCTATAATCCATACACACTCTCATTTTCCCATTTTTCTTTGGAACAATGACTAATGGAGAAACCCACTTACTGTCTGAAATTGGGTAAATGAATCCTACATCTAAAAGTTTTTCAATTTCTTCTTTAACAATATCTTTCATAGTAGGAGTCAGGTGCCTTTGAGGTTGTCTCATTGGTTTAACATCTTCAGTGTATATCCTATGTGTACATACATCAGGATGAATGCCAATCATGTCCTTATAATTCCAAGCAAAAGCCTGAACATGTTTTTGTAGGATAGCAAATAGTTTGGCTTCCTATTCATTAGTCAGCCAACTATTAATATTTAGAAATTTCCCTGGTTGTATTTCAATTTTTTTAATCCCTGGATAAATAGAATTGACTACTTCATATATTCTGATTAAAGAATTTAATGGACAATGATGTGGCTGTAGAGTATGAAATACTCTAGATTCTGTTTCATAAGTGATACCATATGGAATCATTCCCTACATAGGACATGTGAAAGAGGTAAGAAGATGATGATGCCATCCATGTGGCAATGTGAAAGAGCTTTCTTGTATGGGAATAGGTGATAGATGTTCTGAATTTTGTTCTTCATCCTTCCATAGTAGGCGATGAACAAGAATTTGATCATCCTTAAGTCCTTCCTCTTGTAATGTTTCAACTAGGATAGTCTCATATTCAAAAATTTCTCTTTCTGGTGAGTTGATTTCCTCAATATGTTTCTTCACTATTACTGTGGCCAAAGTGATAATAGTTTCTTGTTCTTCATCAGACTCAGGATACCATATTTGTCCAAAAAATTTGGTTGAAGTTTGGGTTGGTGGATATAGAGAAATCTTCTTAAGGTCAATGCCATTTGAAATAGTCATTTCTCCTTACCTGTAGTCTATAAAAGTAGTTACAATAGCAAGCCAAGGTCACCCTAGAATTATGGGATAACCACTGACTGAACTTCTAGGTTACAACACCAAGAAATCTACAGGATATTCCCAAGAAAAGACTTCAATGGCAATATCTTCTAAGATTCCTTCTGGCTTGGCAACTGCCCTATCTGCCATTTCTAAAACTATAGTGGTAGGACTGAGATTATTGAGTTGTAGTTGTTGCATTGTTTCCTTAGTCATTACATTGATTGCAGCTCCAAGGTCAATTAGTACATTTGGAATTTGCACTAATCCAATAGTAATTGTGACTACTGGACTTCTTGGATCACTATATTTGGGAGGCACTAGTTTTCCAAATAGCAGGTCAGCCAACTTCCCTTCTACTTGCACAGTTTTAGGAAAGGCTTTCTTATTTCTGTAAAGTTTCTTGATACATAAATCTTGAATGGTCTTTTTGATTAAGGGCACATCCTTTATTGCTTGCAACAAAGGAAGAGAAATTGTCATTTTCTTAAGTTCTGTAACCAGTTCTGATTTAGGAATAGTTGCAATATTTTGAAACCTTTCAAGGTATGGTACTTCTTCTGTAGGGGGTTCTTGCCCATTTTCTAGTTTTTCTTCTTTTTCTTTTGTTTTCACTGGTTTTGAATGTGGAGATTCTTGCTTTCCATAAATATCTTCAATGGTGGGTGGAGCAGGGTCAGGTAAAATTTTCCTTGAATGCAACTGGATATTACTATAGTCAAGTACATGAACTGCAACAAAATATTCAGACTCAGCTCCATAAATAGGGACTGCTTGTCTGGTATTATTTGGATTAGCCACAGACTGAGTTGGAAGTGGAGATTGCTTAACTGGTTGTGATTGTTGTGGTGGCATTCTTCCTTGAAAGTTCTAATTAGGATCTGACATCAAGTTTTGAATTTGTCCTTGATACCTCTGCTGCCCTTGATATGATGGGTATTGTGGCCCCCATATTTGCCCAGATTGTTTATTTTGTGTCCAAGGTGGATTAATAGGATTCCATGGTTGATTCCAACCAGAATATGACCAGTCTTGAGGGGCTGACCAAGATTGATTCCATGGTTGTGAAGGTGGTTCTGAATATCCCCAAGGCATATTCCAAGGATTTTATCCCCAACTTGTAGGAAAATGAGGGGAATTCTGGTATTGTGAAAATTTGCCTCCTAGCCTCTGCCCAATAACATTAAGTTCTTTAGTTTGGGTTTGCAAAACATTTTTAAGGTGAGGTAGGAGATAGCACTTATCAGTGTTATGCTCTTTTGAACAAATGCCACAAATAGTTAAGATAGAGGTTCTATCCAAAGGACAATCATGTAGAGCATGCTTATTCCTACATCTAGAACAATAGATAGCTAGGGGTGGTGAAGAATTGAATTTTGCATTCCTTTTCCCTAATGCAATATTTAATTGAATAAGAATACCAGTTTTCATGTTAGCCATTTCTTCCATCAAATATTTTATATCAGTATTACCAGGATTTCGCTTCCTTCTTTGCCTAGTGTGGGAATAATTTCTGCATAACTCTACAATATCATTAATCTCAAGCTAGTTTATATCGCATTTTTCCATTAAATCCAATACTTCTCTGGAATCATCTTGCAAACCTCTCAGAAATATAGTTTTTAATAATTCATTTTCCATAGGACCACATCTCTTTTGGATAAAGATAAATCTATCAAGATAATCCTCTAGGTTTTCATCATCTTCTTGTCTAATCTGAAATAACTCATATTTCCTATTTCTCACTCTACAATACTCCTGATACTTATCCAAAATGCAGTTTCCATTTGATCCCAAGTGTGGATTGAATTCGATTCAAGGATCATAAACCATCGTAAGGTTGCATCCTTGAGTGTAGATGGAAACAACTTTAGTTTTTGATTATCATTGACATAGTCATAAGTCTGACACAGAACCTTGAATTCAAACAAAAATTGATCAAGATCTTCAGAAACAACTCCCCTAAATATTGGCAATACTAAGGATGAAATTATTTTCATGGGAGCATTCTGAGTAGGATTCATACGAATAGGGTATTCAAAATTTCTAATAGGAGGATTGTCAACATCATGACCAACAATATCCTTATCATGTTATCCTTGTTCTGCCATAGGTGTTTCCTCAGTTTTAATTTGTTCAACTAGTTCAGATGGATCAGCCCTATGGGTATGTCTAGAGGTAAGTGCCTCTAAGAGTTCTTCTTGCAAATATTTTACAATTTTAGTTTATGAAGAATATGCTTCTCTTTTAAGTCTTTCAGGAAGTTCATACATAGGAAGATATTCACCCGATCATGAATAATGCCTTGGTGGAAAATAGCCAGTTCTGATAAACCTTCCTCTTTCGTCTCTTGGCCTATGCATTCATGCTCATCCACTAAATGAACTAGAATTCAGTTTTCGAACTGCTACCTATAATAGGACAGTTCCTAGACTACTATAATTCTCCTAACACCTAAGGTTTGCTTGGCAACGACACCAAAAATTATGAGTGTCGTCAATTCTTCATCATTTAATCATTATGTTTGTCAATCCAGGGCGGTGTCCAAGGCTATATACGATAGGAAAGGCAAGCAGTTTAAGTATTAGTTCATTCAGGATATGGCTTTATTGGTGAAACAATTAGTGCTTGGGGGTTTTTGTGTCTCCTTTTTAACTCCTAAAAACTAAAATTGACTCCTATTTACCCTTGTAGAAATGAATTTGCAGAAATTAAAACAATTGTAGAAAAAGAAAACTATCTGCTGCTTTGGAATTGAAATGACAGAACTGAAATGTTGCAGGATTGAAAATAATAGAAAATAAAACTTGCAAAATTTAAATCACACCTTGCATAAAGGAAAATATAATTACAATAACAAAATTTAAGGAATAATAATCAAATGTTGCAGAACTGAAACATGAAAATATTCTCTGATGCAAACTGGGAATTATAGAATCTAAAAACAACTTGCTGAAATAGGAGATTAACAGAAAATGTTGTAAGATGCAAGAATTTATGTTAAGTGATTAGTTGATATGCACACATTCCTATGATCATTACAATTTATCACATACAATCTAAAAGAGTACAACTAAAATTATGAAATACAAAATTTGACAGATTCTTGCTAATTTGCTGCATCAAGAAATGAGCAGGAAACCCAAGAAAATTGCTCCTTCTTCTGGCCCTGGAAGTGGCCCCTTACTCCCTAACCTAGAAGAAGGTGTAAATAACTATTTTAAACTACCTATATCTCACACACACTCATAATGAAATTAAAATAGTGCACATTTTATTGATTCTGCAGCAGCATTACAGTATTGAAGGAAAAAGCCTGCAAAATACTGTTCTACTGTGATTACAAGGAAAGCTTATGAAATTATGCAATTCTATATACTCTCTATCTATCTATCTATCTATATATGTGTTCTAAACCAAATGGGAGCATTTTATTTATACAAATAGGTTACATGATTGATAAGGTTTTGTGCTACAATATAGGACTGTTACAATTATGGCAAAACTGTTTCTAGAATGTAAGGATATGATCCATTATCCCTTATCTATTTCATCTGCTTAAATACATCCATTGAAGGAAAAGTGTTAGAAAGGATAGGGATATCTCTTAAATAGCTGCAACCACCATTTACTACTTTTTTTGTTGCATTTAAAGGCTCTTTTGACCAAAACTGTTGCTTCTGCGCTCATTTCGGAGCTACTCCGGAATATCAGGTAGCAGAATAGAGTGTGCAACATTTCTCGCACCAGAGGTGTATGCGAATATTTGTGATGGTGGAAATAGTCTCCATGTGTGCCCAGAAGACTAATTCCATTTTGTGCATCAGTTGAAGTGGACAAATTCCAAGCCATGTTGTATATGTATAGATGGCTGGAATTCGTATGGAAAAATTCCTATTTTTTGCACAGTCAACTATTGACAAAGTTTTTGGCACCTTTTGGTTATTCAAAGTGAGTGAATGATGGGAAAATTTTGTGAAAGAAGCACAAAACCAAATAGATAGCAGTACCTTAATATTACAACTTTAATTTAATGCAAAATATACTAAAACATACAACTGAAACAAACTATAAAACATAGAAAAATAGTCAAAACAGGATATATGTACTTTAACATTTAAAACATGTAAACACCAAACATAATGCATTCTATCACTATAATTAGCATCAAAACATAACATAAGGTGTTCAAAAGTGTTTATAAGTTATCAAAACTAGTTCATGGATGAGGCATTTGCAGGCCTCATCATGCATTGTTCTTTGTAATTACTCTTGGTGCAATTTTTGCTAACACAACCTTCATTGGTGCACCTTTTGTTATTCCAATTGGTCATGTTATAGATGCTCTTGATATATTTGCAACCTCCCAAATTGTGGTTAGTGTAGTTGCTTCTATCTGTTTGTATTTTTTTTAATTTACATAGTGGAATCGATAGCCGCCACAAATTCGGGTAAGCTATCCAACTTTTATGGTCACCATAGTATTCTATGCTATCCATATTGGAAGCCACCACACAGTTCTTCTTGTAGTCTGCCCCTATAACCACCATGCCATAATAATTTTAAACCTTTTACACCACTAAAAGCACCAGTAAAGGGACAAGAATTCAATTTGGTGAGGCCCGAGATTTGAATCTTGGACCTCCACCCCCCTTACAGGGTTTAATTGAACCAATTGGTCTACACCTTAGACCTATATGTTCATATTATTCCTAGGTATCCAATTGATTTTATTAATCATATAAGATCAACAAACCCTCATATTTATTAGGAGGGACTTATTTTATTCTACGAGCCCACCAGGGTTGGCTACCCATTTACCACGATCGAGGGAAGTCGTGTTAACCTGATGTTCAGGTTTGAATGTAAAGTCTATGTATTTGGATGGTGCAAAGGCACAACATGCCTGCATAGAGCACTCTTTGCAATTAAAAACAAGAAGACTTGGGTCTTCCTCTTCTTCATATTTGAGGTAGGTGTGAGCGGATGAGGCTGCCCTATTGGGATGGTGAGGACCATACCTATCTAACTAAGCATATTTGTGGCTCATCTGTGGATGATCGAGTGTAGTGTCTCACTTGTCTTGGTTGTGTGATGGCGTGTAGTCTTTCTCATGCTTAGATGGGTGGTTAGACCAAGTCAAGATACGAATCTATGATAGTCCCCTACTAGGCACCTCAAAGGGTGGGTTATGTCTAGTGGTAGCACGAGTTCAACTTCGACCAAGAAGCTCATATTATTGATCGTAAGGAGGACCCATAAATGCAACCTAAATTGGGATATCCTAAAGGTTGGATTCTATGTATATAATGTCAGCATTACAACATAGGCTAGGACACCATGGTGGAATGACCATATCCTCAGGACTGAATTGGAGATGTTTTGCACCTCCTTGTACTTTTATCACATCATTGGCTTGTGATTGAGCTCGATTGCATGTAGTTACCATGATAATTATTACATAAATAAAAGAGAAAAAAATAAAGTTTACAATGTGTTTATCTCTTTTAAATTTTCTTTGTGAATCCCTATACTATTTTGTGTATTTTTATGTTGAATCCCCTAGTTCTATGAAACTAGAGGGGTAAACAAAATATAAAGCTACATAAGAGGTAGTTTGATCGCACCCTCCTATCAGAGAATGTGACCCAACCAACAAAATAATGGCAACCTAATGGATAATGAATCAAGGTAAACCTGAGGAATAAAAATTAACCCCCCAAAGGAGGTTGTGATGTCCGAGTCCTGCTACTAGCCCAACAATCACTTCAACACTCGAGCGTACCTTGGATAAAAATGATAGTTGTGTGCCACTTATTATTTCACCCCATGGTAAAAGGGCCCTACTAATCCTTCCTAATCCAAGTGCACCCAAGAGTAGGGGACCCTTTAGTGATGAAGTCCATAAGAGTCACTCGCTTTGGCCAACTAGGTTACTAGGGTGTAAGCCAATGGATGGAGATGAAGCCCACCGTCATTGGTCTCGATTAACAGTTGGAGATGAAGTCCAACTCGTTAATGTTTAATGTGATATGTGGCATGTGGGGTTCTTTTTTATTTTATGCAAAGCAAGTAAAGCATAGAGCATTTGATGAACTTTTACTAATGCATAAAAGAAAATAATGTTTGATTTTTAGATTTCTAAGTAATAAATATTTTAATTTTAGAAACCTAAAAATGCATAACCCTAAGATGATATCAACCTTTGAGCAAGCAACAAGCAAGAAAACCACACAATAATGAAATAGAGGTAATCTCTATGAGGGATGGTCTACAGCAGAGGTTGTCTGACATGGCAAGAAAATAGGTAAGACAAATATTTTTTGGGAGGTCATCTCTATGCAGGATGGTCTCAACTGTCAATCATCTTGGGGTGAGACAGTTGTGTCTGTGAGACATCTCGAGGTGAGACGATCATTGAACTACGGATGAATTCCTTGTAATCGATGCAAGGTGACACTGGGTTTGATCCATATGATTGATATTAAAGGGTGTGCTCATGAAGAATGACTTGATGGTGGAATTTGACATGAAGTAAGAGCGTTGGATGGTGCAAGGAGTGTAAATTCAATCTTCAACATTTGAAGTGGTTCATTGCCATGCTTGGAAGCTCCATGGTTAAAATCTGATAGTACTTCATTGCTTGAAACTTTGAAGACTCTTTGATCTCCAATTTGGCAAAAATATGATGCTTAAGACTTGGACTCTTTTCAATGAGGGTAAGGTGTTCTTAAATAGACTTCCCAATGGGAATCTAAGGCTTCCTTGATAATCCAATAAATGATTGTAAATCAAGAAACATAACCGCTTCTTGATAACTGTTGCATTGTTTCCCATAGTTGGAAATTGTAACTGCTTGAACCGTTGCTCGAGATCGATATTTTTTGCTTCAAGCACAACCATCTCGAGGTGGGGTGGTCGTGATTGTAGGTTGTCTTGGGGTGAGATTATCACAGTTGGAGGTCGTCTCGAGGTGAGATAGTCTCTGCTATAAAGGGAAATTTGTCCCTGTTTGAGTGGTGAGAACCACTATTAAGCCCTAAAGCTTTCCAAGGTGGGTCATATGGCCTAAAAAGGTGTCCATATAGGTAGTCTTATCAATATGATGTGTTTTAGGTGTCTATAGTGACAAAAGAATATAAAAGGGTGAATATATGGTTTTACATAGATAGTAAATTGTTGGGACAACCAAACAATGAAGTTCCTCAGTAGATGTTGCAGATGAAATTACATCCTCTAATAGGGGTGTGATATGGTAAGAAGGAAAATGAATGATTTTAGGTAGAAATCTAAGTCTTGATTTGGTAGGAGGTCTCAAGGATATCTTAGGGAACAAGGAAATAAGGATTACTAATGGGAATAATCACAAGTCATGCATCTTTTGCTTCCAATAATTATGAAGATAAAATCATGCCTTCCAAATTTAGGTCATGATTTTGATTATGCTAGGTTGATCAAGGGGGTAGGGGCCAAAGCGATTTTCTAGTCTAATCAAGAGGGGGTCAAAGGATGTAGAGGGCCAAAGGGAAGATAATATGTTGGCTATTGGGGAATAAAAATATGACTTACCCCCAACTCCTACTATACATGAAATCATGCCTAATTTTATCTCTATGGACCTAGTTGAAGTAAACTTATGTTAAAAAAAGAGGTCTTCTAGGATGCTAATTTGGGGCAAGTGTCGTACTAGAGATAATCCTATAGTGGCACACCACTTAGAAGGGATATTAAATATGAAATAATTTAATGATAAAATAAAACAAAGGAATGTTAAGGAGGGTAAGACAACAACTAGGTAAATAATCCTTCTCTCCTAGCTTGCCAAGAAAATCCTCCCAAGGCCTCCCATAAAGAACCAACCAAAGAAAATATTTGAGTCACAAAAATGTCAAATTTTCACTACTTGAAAATGATTTGCTTGAAAATAAAGTCCCAAGGCTCTAATTTATAAAAAAAGGGCTTGGAGATAAGATAAGAACCATTTATGGTAAGGAGAGGGAGGTGGTTGAATTTGAAATCCACCAAATCCAAGGAAGATCTCATAGGGATTAGACTATAGGGGAGGTGTCCTTAAGGGATGGCACCATAAATGGCCCAAAATACTAATGAGGACAATGGATCCAAGATTTGGAGTCCTTGGCCTAGAAAAACAAAATTGTGGGTCATCTCTAGACATCATGATTCCTTCGATGTGACTGTTAAGGATCACTTTTGGTAGGGATAATTAGCTCTTCAAAAAAAGAGCAGGAATGGTTGCAAAACAAGATTACTAGACATCATAATGGATCCAAGATTCAAAGTCCTTGGCCTAGAAAAACAAAATTATAGGTTGTCTCTAGACATAATGATTTTTTT
Organism: Wollemia nobilis; assembly: GCA_028583015.1. Classification (NCBI taxonomy): domain Eukaryota; kingdom Viridiplantae; phylum Streptophyta; class Pinopsida; order Araucariales; family Araucariaceae; genus Wollemia; species Wollemia nobilis. The sequence goes on from JAQPPZ010001870.1 coordinate 7,070,030, forward strand.
GATGTGATTTTTAGGGGTCACTTCAGGCAGGGACAATTGGCTCTTCAAAAAATGAGTAGGAACAACTCCAAAATGAGATCGCGGGGTGTCTCAAATGCTTGTGATTTCATTACAAGAGGAAAAACTTAGAAACCAAGGGTTGAATAGACTATAAATTGTATTTAACAATTTTTAATGGGCTACTTAGGCATCTAGGAAATATTGACTCATTTGGTTGGGTCAATTTTGGGTGTCTACAATATCATGTTATATTTTTTATAAATGTAGTTCAAACTTAAGTGATTGTAACTCTTGGTATTTGAGGTTATGACACAAGGTTGAATTCCAACATGGGAACCAAGAAGCATGGTTTTTTATTGGTTGTATTTTTCCACTCAAAGTGAAGAGAGATATTAAACAAATCATAGGTTAGTTAATGACTGGAAATACTTTCTTGTTTTGTTTTAATTTTAATTTTAAATTTGAAGTACAAATGCAAATTCTTTAGTAGAATTTCATATTTATAAATAACGTATTTTAATTTGATTTATAGAAACCAAAACTCAAATATCAAAACTCTTGATCAACACATAAATTAATTAATAGATTTTTTTATTGACCCAATGCAGAAGAAATATCTATGAAATTCCTTTTCTTTTTTATTGATAAAAAACAACTCAGTATTATGAATATGTTTCTTGTAATCACCAAAATTTTAATAGATGAAAATTAAAAAATTGTGATTTTTAAAAGACCCTTAATAAGATCTAATTTGTAATCTATTTTTTCATGGTAAATAGTTGTTTTTTTGTTGCATCATAGAATACTTATTTAATATTTCAAAGCAAGACCAAGATCAAGTTCATATTTTATCTATTGCTCTAATTCACTTGAATTGTTTCTACAAAATTGCATTAAAAACACTTACCATAATGTATTTGTGTTGTCATATCTTCTAAAAAATAAAATTGACTTTATAATTGCGAGTACATAAGGACCCTAAAATTTGAAGTTTTAGCAACATTTAGAGTGATAAGGAAGTAATATTATATAAGGTTGATTCATTTAGGAGTCCCATAGGCAACGTGGCTATAGGGTTGCAAAAACACATCCATAGAAACAAACAATTTGAGAAGGGATATTTTAGTATTATCACAAATACTATTGTTCATTCTATTTTAGTATTGTCAAAATTATTCAAACATAGAATAAGATCTACATATCTAGATCTAAGAGAAGATATAAAAGTAAAGTAGATCTCAATTATATTTAGGTGATATGAATACATAATAATGGAGTGAGTTTAAAAAAATGGCCACAAAATTGTATACTATTTTGTGAAATTTGTATGGCAAATGTATAATATTCAATGCCAACTAGAAGGGTTTGCAACAAGGGGATCTTGTCATTGGCCAATAAAATTCCAAAAATATATCTTGTAATAGCTTGATCATTATGGTCTGCAACAAAAGATATAAACTTTGAATCCATAAAACAAGAGGCTATAATGTTGCTTAAGAACTTGGTTTCTATATATACATAATATTCTCATCGAATATTGAATTCATCAATCTTGTGTCTTGGACTAATAATAAATATGATATTTTTCAATAAGAAACTAAAACTTAAAATATTTGAAACTTTCATCCTAAAATAACTCCCAAATACACATATTGCATTGTCATTAATATTGGGTCAAAATTTTGTATGCCACATGACTAATTTAGCTTTAAGTTATGTATTATGTGCAAAATTCGTGTTCATCTAAGAGAAAAGCAAATTAATTAAGATGAAGAGTTCATGTATACAAATTTATGTATGTATGTGTAAAATAATGACATGTATATGTGACACATTGACACATATATGTCTACATAATTATAACATCCATAATATATATGGATAAGTGTAGGGGTATTCAAGTTTTAGGTGTAAAATACCCTATGTAGACTTCCAAAGTAGGGTACATGGATAGGAAGGTGCAAAACTATAAAGGATGCAAGGGTGTGAGTGAATGGAGAGGTTTTATTGCAATGTCAAAAGAATTTTTGCATTGTCAAAACATGTTCTTCATATTATTGATGTACCTAGTGCATCATTGTATCATTAGGGTGTAGTACATGCACCCAAGAACTCGTTACAAGTATGCATATCCTATGCTAGACCGAAAATAATTGGTATATATTCCAAAAAATATTAATATAGCATACATCCCTATGTATGAAAGGGGGACCTTTTGTTATTTTTTATGTTGTTAAAACATCTTTGATATGAAATATTGATGAGTTCTTAAATGAAGTATTACATAATTAAATTCATTGCATGATCTCATTTGTTTTTATTAGAAATAAAAGTTAGTAGGCTTTTTAGGGATTTGAATATATTATTAACTATTAAAATGTTTTATTATAGGATCTATAAATGCTCTAAAAATAGAGCTAACACAATTGGTATTCCAATGGTAACATTTTTAATAATTGTACACCTTATCGCACCCTCCTCAATGTATATACCAATGTCCACATCTCATGAAAATATTTTACTTTTTTGAATGACAATATGATTTAGTTTTTTGAAAACATAATGCATCCATAATGATGATGCATTTATATTTTTTAGCATTATTTTGGTTGTTGTAATTGTTTGGTTATAGGTTGCTAGCATGATTTTACTTGTTGTAGTAACAACATATGTATGTTGTATTTATATTAGTCAATGCAATAATAATTAAACTAATTTTATGCAAGAAATACTAATTTCTTCCAAATTATTAGCCATAGTTGAGATAGTGGAAATGATAGTTAAAGTGAAGGAAGTTTAAAGTCTAAGAGATCTATTGATGAGTGTTGCAATGCATTGCAACATGTCATGTTGAATTGTTTATTTCGTGACTAACACTAATTCAAATAAATTTCATAAGTTTTTTTGAGTTGTAAGAAATGTAGATCTAATGAAATTACTACGAATGTCAAAGTTTTCATTTATTTTATTCTGTCTTATTTCTCATTCTTAAAAGAAAAAATAGAATTGAATAATTTTCACCAGTTAGCTACAAAATGCTCAAAGTAATATTATTTTAACATTTGATGCTAAATACAAATAAGCATTTATTGTATGACCTCATCAATCAAATACCAATGCTTCCATGATCTTAATAAACTTAATTTTTACTATTCTAATAATATATGGATAGTGATCAAATAATATTGGCTCAACTAATTATGTTCCTCAACTTTCAAAAAGAAGATCAAGATTCGATTCTTGGCAAGTGATTCATGTATAGTTACCAAGTTATTGTAATACCACTATGTGATCATAATGTAATATGGGTGGGACCCATTTCAATCTCATATAATCCATTAAAAAATAATATATGCTTAGTGACATTGGCATTTTTATTTTAAGATGCTATGTCATAATTGCATGGTACAAAATGGGTCATCTCTCTATGAATCTAACCTACATCTCCCATATGGAAGTCTAATACCATAGTTATGTTCATATTTTGTAATGCAAGAACAATTAAACTAATTGTATGGATAAAATGTGCTATTGTTTTTGAAAATATGATTAAGAAATGGTTACACTTAGTCATTACTACTTACATAACTTAAATATCTTTTATTAAATGAACAAATCATTAGACTATGATAAAATTCAATTAGGTTAGCTTGCCTCAAGAGTATTGAATTTTGTTCACTTATTTGGTTACTTTTTGTCTATAAGGTTTTTGTTAAGACGTCAATATAATGTATTTAAATATACTTTATAAGGAAAACATAGTGAATGTGACTTTTTATAGAATGTAAATATCTATTATAAATGTTTGGTTTAACAACTGTTTCGAACCTTTTCATGTTTTAATAGATATTGAAGCAAAAAGAGAAATATATGCTCATGTAAGACAATAATTAATTTATTAAGGAAATAATAAGCCAAAGTTATTATGGAAGGGATTCCAACATAAAAAACAAACAAAAAATAACGATGCATAAACCTAAATGGTTAGAATATATAAAATGATTCTATGAATAAGAGCAAGAAGAGGAGGCCATCCTATAATCGTCATGACATTTAATTTTAATTACCTTCTAGGAGGTCAAGGAATCTATTAAGAAGCCAGAAACATGTAAGGCTTGTAACATATATGGGCTACAAAGAAAATACTTAAAATAGGGAGTAGAGGACTTAGCACCACACTTCAAGAGGATATTCAACTTATTTAGCATAGGTTTTCAATGGATTGGACAATGAGTCTAATAATATCTCTTTTCAAAAGTGGAGATTTAGAAAATCCCTCAAATTATTGAATCATTATGGGTAATTCCCTCTTTGCAGAGTTGTTTGAAAGCATCATTGAGAGTAGAATCAAAAGTGAATAGAATAAAAAGGAAAAAAGACAATATGAAAAGCAAGTTTCAAACCAAAATATTCAATAATAAACCATATTATCACTTTCAGATATATCATTAAAAAAAAAAAAGACAAGCCTATTATTTTTGTATGGACTTCAAGTAAGCTCTTGATATAGTACCTAAAAGTAGTAGACTATGGAGTAGAATGGAATATTTAGGCATACCAGAAAGGTATAGAGCAACAATGCATTGACTGTATGAGGAGGTCTAATCTAAAATCAAAATGCAAGAAAGCCTTTCATAATGCTTTAGAACTAACATAGGGGTTAAACAAGGATGTCAGTATGGTGACTCTTATTTTGTATGTAGATGATCTCATTTTCATTGTAAGGTTTGAGATAGCATTTAATGGCCTTAGTTTATGATCTTCTCCCATCAAAAGAAAAATAATCTGTTAAATTTTTATTTTGAAGGGGGTTTTCTTGAAGTAATAAAGTACAAATATCTTGGGATAAATGTCAATAATAATATCAATTGGAAAACATGAATGAAGAGAACATTAGAAGGATGGAGATCTCTTTTTGCATTATAAAATAAAAACAAAGAGGTTGAATTATGAGACTAATACTATACGAGTTTTATTTGAGCTACTAATGGTACCAATAATGCTACATGGATTTAAAGTGTGGGTTAGTAGCAAGTTAGACTTAAAATAGAGAAGAATAAAAAGGATATAAAAACATCTTATTAAGAAAATATCAAAATAGAACATTTAGGTTCAAAATAAAAAAAGAAAACATGGATGAAGCAAAATAATAAGTGGATGAAAATGCAATATCAACTTGGATGAATGTTCAAATAATAACAAATACATAAAGACATTCCTTCAAGAAAATTTAGAGCAACTATATGGGAAAAGAAGTTAGGAAGAAAGAGGAGGAAGAGATGACTCGAGGACTCCCAATTGTCGAGACAAAGATGACACCGAGTCATCTCTTCCTCCTCTGCCTTTTTTTTGATGTTGTCCTCAGCCTTGTGTTCCAGTCTTTTCGTATGATGTGGGCAAGACCGAGGAATATTTTAGAACTTTTCGAGCAATGGCCAAATCCTTTCAAGTGTAATCGTCTCAAATTCTATTGGTAGTCTTGTCTTAATCATTTCCTATGACAAATATGGCTAGAGAGGAATAGGCTTGTCTTCTCAAACCTCAAAAGGGATCCCAAATCAGTTTTCAACAAGATCATGACTTTTGTAAAAGAAAACGTCTCCCTTATTCCTCCGTCGGAAAAACAACCCTCAAACTTTGAAGCTAGTCTTTGTCAGTCTCTAGGCATTCCCTTAAATATTTCACCTGGCCAAAGTGTCCTTAACAAGAGGGCAATGTGCAGATGGACTCCACCCCCGAAAGGGTGGATCAAATTAAATTTTGATGGTGTAGCTCATGGCAATCCTGGGATGGGAGGGGCAGGAGGAATTGTCAGAGATCACAATGGTAGCGTCCTCATGGCTTTTGCTGAGCATCTTGGGATCCAAACCAATCAGGTAGCTGAAGCTAGGGCTTTATGGAGGGGTCTCCTTTTATCTAAGGATTTGTCAAGAAAATTGATTGTGGAAGGTGATTCCCTGAACATCATTAATTATATGAGGACCAATTCATGCTCAGCCTGGAGAATTAAAAACATAATTGAAGAAGCCAAAATGTTTGGGGACCTATAGGACGAAGTTCTTTTTCAGCATTCTTTCCGTGAAGGAAACCGTATTGCGGACTTGCTGGCAGGAATGGGAGTCGAAGTGGATGACTTGGTTATGTGGACAACTAACCTACCCCATGAGGTGGACACTTTGGTCCACAAGGATTTGGACCCAAATGATGACTCAACCAATGTTAGTGTGGGCGAGGGTCGACACTTCATTCTTTGAACTCACTTGGTTTTTCCTGATTAGGGTGTTGGTTTTTGTTGTGTTATGCTTTGGGGATGTCTCCGGTAATTAACATGTTGTTTGTTCTATTGGTAGTCCAGGTCAGGGTCTGCGTACCCGGGTTTTATTGTGTTCCTTTGGTTGGCCTCCTGCGTGAGGATCCTCGTGTCAGTTTTTGTCATATTTGTGGTCTTCGGGTCGAAGACCTGGTCTGTTTGTGTTATGCTGAGCCTCCTGGTGTGGGGCAGTTTGGTCTGTGTCCTTGCCACCCTACGTGGGGCAGTCTAGATTGTTGACATTAGTCCTTAATGTTGTTCTGGTATTAAGGATGTCTCTTTACATTGGATGTATTCAGCCCCGGGCTGCTGTTCTTAACTACCCGCAGTAATATAAATTTCTTTAACTTACAAAAAAAACTAGAAAAAAAAAATATAATCTTGTTTAATTTAACCTTGTATAGAATCATCACAAAAATACCTATATAGCGGTCAAACGTCAATGGAAAAACATAGATTTTCATGGCCCAATTGAAGACCATCTGACATCAACTTAAGTGCGAGACAAATAGATGGAAGACACAAAAAAAAATGAATAGGAGAAGAAGATATGTACTTTTATACATTAAATAAGTTGAAACAATATATTATTTTATTTTAAAGTGTGAGACACAATAATATTGGAACTAGCTATGTTGTTGTTACTCTAATATGCTTCAAAAATTACATAACTTATTTTAAATGATCACATAACTAAGTTCTTTTAATGAATACACTCATACACATACTTAATGGTAGTAATTTAAAAATAAAAATAAAAAATCAAATTTCTGTTATGATGAAAACCACCAACTTTAAATGACCCATGAATCTCTTTCAGTCATATGTATGAGCTATTGCACCAGCTCCTGCTGAGGGACAGCGAATTGTGTTCGGAACATAAACATGTCAAGTACACTTATCAGGAGGACAACTAGTCCTCTGTGAGTGCTGCTTAGCAGCTTCCAATGCTGCTTGTTGCTCTTTGATTGAACCTGTAATGTTGAAGAAATCAGAAGTGATTTATATATCCAAGGGTGAGATTATTAGATTTCCTTTCAATATACATTACAAGTTCCAACCGAATGTTGCGATAGTCAATGATGAAATATACTATTAAACTTACAAGAGAACCAACCCCACATATCCAAAGAAAAACGAACTTACCAGCTGCAAACAGCATTGAACCACTCATTTATTGATTCGCACACCTGATTGAAACATTACAGGAGTCAGATGAAATTGGATCTCTGACAGTAGAGTGAAAGCAGTTCCATGCTAATAAATTAAAAAATTTAGTGATTCAAAACCACTTACAGGAAGACACCCAAAGGTCCCTCTCTCAGGTTGAGAGTTTATGTCAACTTCAGTGTCTTGGGCTTTAGCACTGAATTGCTGCACACGGTTAGACAACTTTGGTATATTTTCCTTGTCCAATTTACGATCTTCGGAATCTTTTCTGCACATAGATGGTGGTGAGAGCATGGTAGATTGTGGTGATCGGTCAAACAGAAGATTATCAAATTTGAACAGTGGATTGGTGCCTTGTGCTTCATTCTCCATGTCCAATTTTTCAACATCAGAATCTATCATGCCGAAAGAAGGGTCACTTAATACCGGTGTAGAATAGAAACTTTGTGAACTGTTAACCTCAGCAGTGGCTGATTCACTCCTGAACATTTTCACAGGTGACTTGGAAGGAAATGGTATCTTCCCATGGACATCAAATGGCGTCGAGGTTATGGAGGATTGTGCACTATGAAATTCGTCAGGTGAAAGATCATCGAGATTGGACAGAACTTCCTTCATTTTCATAAAAGGGGAAAAGGGCATCTCAAATGAGGGTAAACTGTCAGATTGTTTACTAGAAATTTCAACAGGAAATGATGTTTTGGGCTGCGGATTTTGCAAATGGGGCACTGCAGATGTATCCTCATAAGGAGTAATAGGGGCAGGACAACTTTCAGACTTCTCAGCTGTATTGGATGGTGTGAAAGCTGCCTTGTTCTCTGATGTTTCCGGACTTATCTGCTTCATTGGCTGAGATTCCACTGAAGATTTATCTGCGGAAGCTCCAACACCAGACAAATAATTGGGAGTCTGCATAAACGGAATCGAAGCGGGATAGTATGTATCAAAGGAGATGTTATCACCAGGTAAGGTTTCTGTGGAAGGCGAGCTTGGAGCTGACAAGAATAATGTCTTGCAAGGTGTGCCATGATATGAATCATCTGCATCCTCATAACCAGAGCGATCCTTAAGAGGGTTCACAATGGATACCACGGATTCTTCAGAGAAACCTTCTTCTTCTGAGGCTATCCAATCATTAATGTCCTGAATTGTTTCAGAAATTGTTTCCTCGGGCTCTTTGGGTAGCTGCTCAATCTCTACTTGTTGGTTACTTTTAACAATTTGGTCAAGCACATAAGAAGGCAATACTTTGACACCCGTTGAATATGACGATTGTGTAATAAATAAGGGCAATTCTGCTTCTAATTGACTTGAACAAGCTCTCTGAGAAAAATGTCTCTTAAAAGTTTGGGGTAAATGGAAAGCAGTGACTGCAGACTTTGTGTTTGTTTTAATTGTATTTTGATTCAGAATCTTCCTAGGCTTAAGAGGAGTAGCCAAGTTTGTAATTCCTGCTGCTGTGAGAAAATCTTCATGATTTTCGGAAGTAGCTGAAACCAATCCGGAAATTATTTTCCTTTGGAAAGGTTCAGGTAGAGATGCCTCAGGAACATCTTGTCCCTGCAGTGAATATAATAGAAAATTACTAATTAGGATGTGATTTTCAATAAGCTGATTTTGCACAACAACCTAACTAGTATTCATAATGTTGAATTGTATATAGATATAGTTATTACTCTGCTATAAACCTTGTATTTCATTCTCCCAAAACAATCATTCAAATGTAAATGATTCCATAGAATCAGAAAAATGCCAAAAACTTTGAAGGAGATATACCTCTTGATGACTCTTTACAAATTGCAGCAGCCGGGTGTAAAATATTTTCATCAAAACTCCAATGGGCATCAGCAATGTGCACTCTTCTTTATCAGTCATCAATACATTGGGCCGGATGGTGACAACCAACTCTCGCTTAACAACTCCATTCTCATTCAAAACAAGAACGCTATCCACCTCCATTGCTTCATCCAAGATATACTTGATTTGTGCCAGATGGCTGTAATTAAATTTCCTGAGATAAAAAGTGCAGGTTAGCAAGTCTGTATTAATATTTATTCCATAGAAAAACATAGTTAACGAAAAAATAGAATGAAATCACACCCAAAGGGAACCTCTAATTTTCAGGTATAGAAACCAGAGTCAAAAAAAGAGTGAACAGAAACTACAAGTTCGATCAATAAAAATTCATAAAAATTGATCCCACACATGTTGGGTTAACTTCAACAGTTCATTAGAGCACTCTAATTGGTTGCATTGAGCCAAATCCTAAACAATCAGTAGGTAGGTAAATTGATTGTAGGCTTAATATGACAATAATTCCATCCTGAACTTTGCACTGACTTTGAGATTTATTCTTTTATGAGTCCTACCACTATCTAAGTATTTGTTCAAAGGAACAGCAGACTTAGAGGTCTGTGTTTTTGGTTTGATCCCATTTATATGAAAACATTGAGTACAAATATTTAGTTCCACTCTTATGAGATTCTTCCTTCTTATTAAGATTGAGTTGCAGCATAGATAATAAGTATGGTGCAATAACTCCCCATCTCCTATTGGTCTTTAAGATGCGAAACCAATGTAGTCTTCTATCTCCTAACTGAGTTTTTAAAATGCAAAAGCAGTGTGACAACCCCTGGTCTCTCCTAATAGGGTCTGCTGATTAGTTAGGTCTTTGTCATACCAGTTCAACCATCTTCTCTCAGTTGAATCTGTGTGATAACTACATTGTATGATTACTAATTGGAATTTCATTGCACACAGTCATCGGCAAAACACTGTCTACCTTTACACATTCGTCCACCAAAAACACATTAGGCTGTGTCTGTTTGAAATGTTGGAGAAGAGGTTAGACTCTGTATGTCTGTACACATTCATCCACCAAACACACTATACAATGTATAGGCAAGAGATTGTTGTACCTGCTCTACATACAAATATGCAATGATCCCCTCGATCGGAGGCTATTTGGTTATTTCTTGCACCATGAATTAAAAGTAGGTACTTGGAAACTCTAGAAATGGGAGTATCAGGAATGGGGACAGGCAGAATAAAAAATCAGTAGACTTGGGAAATGGTTCGCTTCGTCCTCACACTGATGCTCTCCGGTGGTGGTGATTCGCTCATGATCCCCATTAGCAATTCAACTTAATTTTTTCAATGATGCATTATAGTGGTGAGTATCTTCCTACCATTCAAATCTTACACCTCTTCTCTAAAGTTTTCATCGTTAAAGACCAGGAATTGGCACAATATATCTGACCTCATTTTACAGGTGCTAGTACCTATTAGCAATTATGCTTCTTTTAAGGCTTAAACCATAGGCACAAGAAGAAAATGCAAATGGTTGAGCAAATATGTACCTGTTTGTCTTTTGTTCAATGTGAAAGCATATATTGGTGAAGGTGCATTGTTGCTTTCGGAGATTAAGCAACCTGATTGAAGCCACCATGCTCTCAAAGAGCTCTCCCAGCAATAAATACCTAAGCAATTTAGGGCATCCATACCTCAGAAACCCATACATATAAGAGAAACGAAATCTTACATAATTCAGAATTTTGAAAAATGCATAGGAAATGAAAAAGTTATTACTTGGGTGGAAGATTAAAGTCTGCAGCCTTCGGAAGCCTTGGCAGCTTGTGGGCATCATTCTTACTCTCTGGAGATCTATACTTCATTTTGATTAGACATACTGACTTGTTTCTCCTTGAGGAATAAATTCCTGAATATGATTGTGAATGCGAATTTGCTTTCTTGACAGACCATCGATAGCTGAGGCAGGGCCTCTTCTTAATTTTGAAAGCTAGCTGTGCTTCTCTCAGCAAAGCTCCATTTTCAGAATCCATGCTACCCACACACAACTAATTCTGATAATTGATAAATATTTTGAGAGCCTAAGCTGCTCTGTGATCTGGATCCAATTGCTTCAATTCTGTTGGGTAAGAAAGAAAGGAAACAGGGAGCGAGGAGGTGGCGAAATGGGTTGGGCTATGATCTTTTATATCAATGTGTTAGGAAAGATGAACGTTACTTCTTCCCAATTAATCGCTTGAATATCTCTGCCCAGTGGTTATCCAACTCTGCACTTTAGCCTATTTTATTGAATGCCTACTTGGATTTTAATTTGTTTAGAAAAATTATAAACTAAAAATCAAGGGGTGGGTGAAATGGTTTATATTTTTATATTATTGGCGGGAAAGACAGGTTATTGTTTCTTAATTCGCTTGAATATCTTTGTCCAGTGGTCATCTGACTCTGCATTTTAGCCCATTTTATTGATTACCTATTTGGCTTTTAGCTTTATTTAAAAAAAACACAAATTTGAATAAAGGAGTGCGTTTCTTAAAAAGCTGTGATATTTTTTTTTCCCTCTATGGGATATAATTTCGAATAAAAGCAAGAAAAGTTCTTTTAAGTTAAGAAGAAAGGAAACAAGAACTGAAGAGGTGGTAAAATCGGTTATTTTTCCTAGGAAATATGAACATTACTCTTCAATTTTCTTGAAATCTTTGTTTTAGTCGATTTTATTGAATGTCTACTTGTTTTTTAAATTTTTTTTTTTTATTAATAATTTATATATATTTGCTTTTAATTTTTTTATTAATAGGATGGCTTTTAACTCTGCTTTGGAAAAAATCCAAATTTTGAATAAAGGAATGCATTTGTGATGTTATTTTATTTATTTATTTTTGTATGGGACACAATTTGAAACGTAAGAAAAGGTTTTTTAAGCTAGAAAGGCAAAGAAGGAAAGGAAACATGGAGCGAGGAGTTGGAGAAATGGTTTATTTTATATTAGGAAAGATGATTGTTACTCCTTCCCAACACGCTTGAGTATCTCTGCTTCTTGACGATTATTAGACTTTTAGCTCATTTTATTGAATACCTACTTGGTTTTTAAATTTTTTTTTTTTTTTAATGTTCAAATTTTGAATAAAGGGGTGCGTTTCCTAAGAACTTGTAATTTCTTTTGGTCCTATGGGACATAATTTCGAATAAATGTAAGTGAAGTTTTTTTATTTAGAATATTATAATATATTTTATATTTTAAAATAAAATATTTTTGTGATATATATAATTTTTCTATTAACTTTTTTTACTTATATTATATTTAAGTTGTCAGAATTGGTTTTTAATTAAGCTATGAATATCTTTGGTTTTTACTTGTTTATTTATTTTTATATATAGGGAGAGTGGTATACAGGGATAAATTCAACAAAATAATCTTTTTCTTTTTTTAACTTATTTTTCTATGGAGTTGTTTTAATTTTTTCCATAATAAATGTATTTGTTTTTACTATTAATTGGACAATGATTTGAGGGAGATACGATCATGTGAAGTCAACCATTTGGAATATGGGCAGTGACGATTTTTCAAATCGTGAAAAACGAAATTGCAAAGTACGAAAGATTAGGTTTTTTCTTGAAAAACGTCTCATCTTTTAGGAGTCATATCTTCGCAAAGATTTATCTGATTCATCTTATTATTATACCAACTTGTGCATAATTTGAATAACTTTAAAATGAGTGGTCATATGCAAAAAACCGAGCAATATTGAGGGAGATGCAACCCTGTGAAGTCAACCATTCGGAACAAGGGCAGTGACGATTTTTCAAGTCGTGAAAAACAAAATTGTAAATATTTGCCAACTAGGGTTCGAATGATGGGAAGAGCAATGAAGAGCTAGGACTTCGGCGAGGTAAGACATTTTATCTGAACAAAGAATTTTTCAGCTAAGTTATTTTTTCCCTTTCTTTATCTTAGAAATTGTGCATGAAAATTTTATATAGTTTTTATCAAATATTATATTTGTTATAGAACTTTCAGATAATTTTCCTTAGGTTTAGTTTCCTTTCCATAGATCGATTTATAATTAAATCCTTAGAATCATCCCTAGTGGTAGAGGTTGGTGAACGCACCTCAGAGAGATCCTCATTGCTTCAAGATAGGGTAGTTTTTGGTTAATTTTAAGGGTATTGGCCAGGGGCTTCAGCCTTGAGAAAATGGATTGATAAGAGTTGGAAGTCTTCAGGAGTGATTCTATCATTTCTTCCCAAAGGTTTCTTCCTAGCCATTATTTGTTCTAGGGAAGAAAGAGAAATAATCCTAAAAGGGGCTCCTTGATTTATGGGAAGAGCAGGGCTCTTCCTTACCCGCTGGTATGAAGGTTTTTCACCTGAAAATGTAAATCTATCCCTAGTACCGGTCTGGGTTAGGATGTTTAGGTTGCCCATTGAATTTTGGGAAATAGATACCTTCAAGATAATAGTCAACACTCTAGGAGAATTCCTTGAGGTTTTAGATACAACAAAAGATGGATTTTTGGTTATTTATGCTTGAATATTGGTCATGATTGATATAAGTAAAGCTTTACCAGAATCAATCATTCTTAAGTATGGGGATAAGATGTGGATCCAAATTATAGATTATGAAAACATATCTTTTAGATGTAGAAGATATCATGAGGTGGGGTATATTGAGAGATCATGCCCTAAGAAGAGCCCAACAGAATCATTTGTAGAAAATCGTAAGAGAAATTTACAAATGGTTATGGATAAAGATGGTTTTCAACTTCCAAAAAATAGATCTAGAAAAATAAAATAAAATGAATAGTGGAGATCAATAAGAAAGGATACTAGAAGAAAATCCAATTCTTTTGAGGCTTTAGCCTATGAAGAAAAAGTAGATCAAAACTTAGAGGACACAGGACAACAATTTCAACATATTAGCAAGGAATCATCTATTCAATATGATCCTAATTTAAGGAAGAACATTCTTGATGAAACCAAGGAATGTGTTTCATTAGATTTTGAAGGCTCTCTTGAAGTACCATGCACCATTTAGGAGAAAATAATTGGTAAAGAAAATGCAATTTTAGAAGGTAATACCTCTGCCATTAATAAGGAAATACCAAAAAATGAGCAGGATAAGTCAAAAGCTTCTATAATAGAGCTAGGAGAGGATAAATATTTTGAAAAACAAAATGGTGAAAGAATATTGAGGAATAGAATAATAAGACCTACTCCTGATATAGGCAAGGCAAAAAGAGGAAAACCCTCAAATTATCAAGAAAGATCCAAGGAAGCAAGAACTAACATAGAGAAAGGAACACAAACTAAGTTGGTTGAACTTCTCTTTACAAAACAACAAAATGATATTGGTAATATGCAAGAGGGGCCAAAAGCCCCTAATGAGACATGATTATCATCTCATGGAATATAAGGGGTGCTAATGCCCCCTCAAAGCATAGGTGTATTAGGGACCTATGTTTAAGTAATAAACTTGATATTCTTTGTATCCAGGAAACTAAAATGACAAAAGAAGTTTCAAAAACTATGAAAGCAGTTTGGGCAAGATGTGAATGTGATGTTATGGATTCTGAAGGAGCAATAGGAGGAATTTTAACTTGTTGAAATCCTTATAGAACCTCTTGTGTAACCATTCATAGAACTAGGCATTGGATAACCTCTTTAGTCACTTGCTACTTTGCTGATATTTGCTTCATACTTATCAATGTGTATGTTCCTCCAAATCAGTAATGTAGATTAGAAGTTTGGAGTGGGATTGAGGTCTTTATGAGAAGTAGAGACCAAGAAACCCATTTCATGATCATTGGAGATTTTAATGCCATTACCAAGATGAATGAAAAATTTGGGAGAATTAGGAAATTGACCCAAAGTATGAAATATTTCTTAGCTTTTATTCAAAACAACAATCTATGGGAAGTTGAGTTTGAAGAAGACAACTATACTTGGACCAACAACAGGAGAGATCGGAACCTAATAGCAAAAAAATTAGATAGATGCATTCTCTCATATCATTGGCTAGATGAAGGAACTTGTGCTAATATTAATACCTTAACAAGGATTGGTTCAGATCACTGGCCAATAAGAGTTAAAATGGTGGTTAGTTTATTAAAAAAAAAGATCATATTTTAAATAAGAAAAGATGTGGGAATACCATCCTCAATTTGTTTATATGATAGCTCACACTTAAAATTATTTAGGTAATGGTGGGTTGTATTCTCTTCCAAACCAAATTAAAGCTATGACATCTAGATTAAAATAATGGAACAAAAACACCTTTGGAAACATTTTTGAGAATAAATAAGAACTAAAAGATAAACTTTCAAAATTCAAAAAGGTGATGAAAATAATACAAGCTCAGAGGAAAGGGAGTTGCTTAGTGAATATCATAATATTTTGAGTAAGGAAGAGAAATTTTAGAGATTAAAATCAATACAGACTTGGTTAAAAGAAGGAGATAAAAATACAATTTTTTTCATAGGATGGTATAGTACAAAGATCTTCTTCTAGAATTGGTAGAATTAAATCAATAGAAGGGGTTTGGATTGAATATCAGAGTGAAATTAGAAAATAGACTAAATCGTTTTATCAAAATATTCTAGGTTTAGAGGAGACCGAAGTTCTTAATGATAAAAATTTTCAAGATGTTCCTTCAGTTATAACAAATGAATACAATAGGAAACTGATGGAGCATATTACTCTAGAAGAAGTTCATTTGCGTCTTTTATATTTTAATAAAGATAAATCCCTTGGTCCAAATGGGCTCTCTGCAGTGTTTTACCAACATAATTGGGATATAGATAAGGATTCTTTATTGGTGGCAGTGGAACAATCTAGGGTAAAGCAATACATTCCTTATAAAATAAATGCAACTTATCTTACCCTAATTCCAAAAAAGAAGGATGCTGTATTGTTTAATTATTTTAGAACCATAAGCCTATGTAATATGACTTATAAGATTACAACCCCTTTTTATCAAGCAAAAAAAATTGGACATTAATCTAAGTTGATATTCTATTTTTTTTATTTTTTTTATTTTTTCTTCATCCATGTTTTGTTTATTCAAATCTTCTTTTATTATAGTTTTAGGTCACCTATTTGCATCCATCTATTTGATTTATTTTTTAGATATACTAAAAGATAAACTATAGTAATTATTTTTATAGGGAAGGTACCAAGTTTCTGCTAGAAGACTTTCATATGAAATTGATTTTTATTTTGAATTTGTTTGTAATTAGAAATTTCTAAATCCTTTCTATTTTACCTTTATTTTGAGTATGATGTGTTGTTAACCATACTTCAACCCATAAAAAATTATTGGTACCACTAGTAGCCTATATAAAACTTGAATAGTTCTTTAGTCTCATAATTCAACCTCTCTACTTCTATTTTGTAATGCAAGAAGTGCTCTACATGTTCCTAATATTTTCTTTATTCTACATGTTTTACAAATGAGCTTATTGTTGTTGAATTCTATCCCAAGAAATTTATACTTTGTTACTGTTGTAATCACAATGACACTGAGAGGGGGGGTGAATCAGTGTGTTCTTTAAAAACTTAAAACAATTTAGACTTTTAAATAAACTGTAGCAGATTAAAACAAAAATAATAAAAGTACTAAGAGCATCACACATAACACGACATTTTAACGAGGTTCACCGATGTGGCTACTCCTCAAAAAGACTGCTTGGACTACCATCCAAATCCAGTCAAATGCAAAGCTACAACTTTACATAATCATTCACCAGCACCAACTGGTAAGAGGCACCAACCTCTAAATTTTATCTGCTACAACAGAATGGAGCACCAACTCCAATTTTTCCAGCACCAACCTGGAAAGAGGCACCAACCCCTTTTTCAAGCTACAACTTGAAGATAATAATAAAAATTGCGGAATGTAAACTTTCACCTCAATTATCACGATCTGCTATTTTTCTACGATCTTCTGCTTGTCGGCATTCGACTGCTGCTGTGAAAAATGATTCGCACTTTTTCAACCACTCCTCTATATCTCTCCGCGTTCTCTGCTGCAACTTCACAGAAATCTCACTTCAACCATCTGCGTATTTTTGCCTCGGACTTTAAACACGCCGTCTGCATATCACTCTCTTTGTTCTCGATCAGTCGATACGAACTCACTCACTATCTCCTCGCTGCGATCTCTTTTCTTTAACTCCAAAGAACTATCACTTTGCTCATACTCGAGATCGAAACGACTTACACTCTGTTGCACACGAACTTCATTCACATAGATCGCATCACTCTCCACACTTTAAACTCGAAGAACCCTTGCTTTTGTAGAAGAAATTTTAGAGGCAAACCCTAGAAGAACGTCGACTGAGAAACCCTAGAATTTGTCAGCTGCCAAACCCTAAAATCCATCGGCTGTAACCCTAAGAATGTCGGCTGCAAAACCCTAAAATCCGTCGGCCCAGATTTAACTTTGTCGGCGTCATTCTCCACCTTCGTTACCTTCTTGTAGCTTATTGCCGCGAAATAGTAACACGTCGGCCCTTTTAATTTAATTTAATATTCTAATTTAAATTTTTAATAAAATAAAAATTTAAACTAAATATTTAAAATTAAATATCTTCATCATCGGGGCATCTTTTTCAACAAAACGAAGAGCCAACTTGGGTTTTAAGAAAAACCCATTTCAAGTCTGTTATCCACTGCATCCTTGGACCTAACTGCCTGCATCTTTGGATCTAACTGCCTGTGTTGACAACAATGACAACCTTCTGGCAACATCTTGCTCAACAATCTCCCCCTTTGGAATTGTTGGCAACACCTGTATACCTTCCTGTAACTCTTCTCCCCCTTTGTCAATAATACCAAAGGAGTCTGCAGAGACTCTCCTTGTGACCATTCTCACACTTTTCGGGGCACAATTTTGACTCCCCCTGAGTCCATACTCACACTTCTCAGGCAAAATTTGACTCCCCCAGAGTCCATCCTCAAACACTCAAGTGCTCCCCCTGAGAAGGTGATCCTTGTAGCTAGTCACTTCTTAGGAAGTGTGACTACTCCTAATTTGCTTCGAAGATACTCAAATACTTCCTTGGGCAAAGGTTTTGTAAAAATGTCTGCTACCTATTCTGTAGTTGGGACATAGTCCAATCTGACTTCTCCTTCTGCAACTTTGTCTTTCAAGAAATGATACCTTATAGCAATATGCTTTGTCCGTGAGTGCATTACTGGATTCTTAGAAATGTTGATTGCACTGGTGTTGTCACACTTTACTGATATTGGTTCACTAAAATTAATACCAAGATCTTTCAAGGTCTGTTTCATCCACAAAACTTGTGTGCAACATGTTCTTCTTTGCAATATACTCTGCCTCGATTTGTAGATAAAGACACCGACTCTTGCTTCTTATTGTGCCATGCAACCAATCATGTCCCCCAAATAGAATGCTCCTCCATTTGGTACTCTTTCTGTCATCAACACATCCTGCCCAATCTGCATCTGAATATGATATAAGAGTGAAATCTTTGCCTCTTGGATACCACAATCCATACTCCATGGTGCCTTTGAGATACCGAAAAATCCTTTTAACTGCTGTTACATGAGTCTCTTTGGGACTGGCCTGAAATCTGGCTACCATGCACACTGCCTGCAAAATATCAGGTCTGGTTGCAGTTAAATATAGTAAGCTTCCTATCATTGATCTATACATGGTTTGATCTACAGGTGGAGATTTGTCTTCTTTACTTAACTTACAGCCTGTTGTCATGGGAGTCTGACTGGCTTACTATCCTCCATAGTGAACTTCTTTAACATCTCTTTCACATATTTGATTTGGGAAATGAATATACCTTTCTCATTTTGATTAACCTGTAGTCCCAAAAAATAAGACAGTTCACCAATCATTGACATTTCAAATTCATTATGCATCTTGTTTGCTAGGTCTTTACAAGATTCATCTTTGTTGCTACCAAATATGATGTCATCCACATAGACAACAAGAACAATGAGATGCCCATCTTCTGTTTTCACATACAGATTGCTGTCCACTAAACCTTTCTTGAATCCCTGTTGAGAGAGATAATTATCTAGCCTAGCATACCAGGCCCGTGGTGCTTGTTTTAATCCATACAATGCTTTCTTTAATTTACAGACAAGGTTGGGATCTTCACTGATTTGAAAGCCATCTGGTTGTTCAATATAGACCTCTTCTTCAAGTTTCCCATTTAAAAACGCAGATTTCACATCCATCTGATAAACTCTGAAGTTCTTGTGAACTGCTAGTGCCAGAAACATTCTAATAGCTTCTAGTCTGGCCTTTGGTGCGAAATTCTCTTCAAAGTCAATGCCTTCGACCTGTGCATAGCCTTTGCAAACCAGTCTTGCTTTATTTCTAATAACTTGACCGTCTTCATTTAATTTATTACGAAATATCCATTTGGTGCCGATTACATTCTTGTTTGCAGGTCTAGGTACTAACTCCCAAGTTCTGTTCTTTTCAATCTGATCTAACTCTTCATTTATTGCCTTCATCCAATCTGTCATCTTTGCTTGCTTCATCTATGTTTTTGGGCTCAATCCTTGGATAAAAGAGAGTAATTACTTATTACTTTCTTTCTTGTCTGAATGCCAGCTGTGGGATCTCCAATTATTTGGTTTCTAGGATGATTTTTCTGCCAATTGCTCATTCTGAATTTTTTGTTTTCTTGTACCTCTGAGTCATCTGATAAGTTACCTGCATCAGCCGTAGACATATTTTTTGTGTCATGTACTTCATCTCCTTCAATGACTTCTTCGTAGATTGGATAGTTTTCTTGGAAATTAACTATTTGTTTCCTCCCTTCATCGAATTTAACATCTACACTGTCCACAATTTTCTTGAGTCTCTTGTTGTAGCATTTGTAAGCTTTGCTATGTGGAGAATAACCAACAAACACACCTTCATCTGCTCTATCTTCAAACTTTCCAAGGTTGTCATCAGTTTTTCTGATGTAGCACTTGCAGCCAAATACTTTGAGATGTTTTGTTGTTGCTTTCCTACCAAACCACAGCTCATACGGAGTTTTGCATTCATGAGTTCTTAACATATACCTGTTCTGAATGTATACTGCTGTGTGAACTGCTTCTTTCCAGAATCTATCTGCTATTTTGCTTTCTGCCAGCATGGTGCGTGCCATTTCCTGAATTGTTCTGTTCTTCCTCTCTGCTACACCATTCTGCTGAGGAGTTCTGGCTGCTGAATATTGTCTCCTGATGCCATATTTTTCATAGTATTCTAAAAATTCATTCGAAATAAATTCTCCTCCTCTGTCTGACCGCAAGCATTTAATTCTTTTCCCTGTTTCATTCTCTACCAGCTGTCTGAAAGTTTTGAACATTTCAAAGGCTTCTGATTTATCTTTTAAGAAGAATATCCAAGTCATTTTGGAAAAATCATCAATACACAACATGAAGTATTTGTCGTCGTTTATGCTTTGAGTCCTCATTGGTCCGCATAAGTCAGTATGAATGAGTTCCAAAGGCCTGCTAGTGTGATGTTCTTTTGTTTTAAATGAAACTCTGGTCTGTTTTCCCTTCTGACATGAAGCACACATGTTGTTTGCAGGTTTCTTAATGATTGGAATATCTCTCACTGCTTGTTTAGAGCTAATTCTTACCAGATTATCAAAACTTATGTGTCCAAGCCTCTTATGCCACAACCAGTTCTCTTCTTCTTGTCCCATGAAGCACATACCTTCTGAAAATTTTGAGAGTGTGTACAGATTGCCAGACGTCCTTGAGCCGGTTGCTATTAATTTCCCGTTCTTTGTTTTTATGACTTCACAACCCTGCTTCTTGAACACCACTTCATGTCCTTTGTCACAGATCTGACTCACACTTAACAGGTTATGTTTCAGACCATCCACATATAGAACTTCTTCTGACTTGATTTTCCCTTCACTTATTTTGACCGATCCTTTACCTATTATTTTGGCTCCATCGTTATTGCCGAACTTCACAGAACCACCCTCATATTTCTGAAGATTCTCAAATTTTTGTCTATCACCTGTCATATGACTTGAGCAGCCACTATCAAGAATCCACGGTACATATTTATTCTGAGCTCTAAAAGCAGTCTGCACTATTAAGGATTCTTGTTCTTTCCTGAGCTATTCCTTTTGTTTCCATTCTGTCTTAACTATGTTGTTGGGTTCTAGCTGTGACTTCCCCTTTTTAGAATTTTGCACATATCCTTCAGTATAAATTCTATTTTGTTTTGCTCTATACGGTTGAAATCTACTTTCCTGAGGTTGATATGAAACAGACATACTACGACAATTTCTGGCAATATGCCCAAAGTTGTGACACTTAAAACACTCTACTGCATAATTCATTAAAGGAGCAAACGCATTTCTACTAGTGAAACTTCTTGGACCTATATTGTATTTGCAGTCAGCAATTTTATGCCCATAATTATTACATTTAAAACAAAAACCATAGAAATAATGAGTAAACCTGAAAGATGGTCTTGGCCAGGTTGTTGCTGGAGCCTTGGATCTTCTATTCTTTTGATGTGTGACCTTAGTAAAGCCATCATTGTCGATTGTCATTTCAGGTCTGGCATTATATCTTTCTTTTGCCTGATTCGTTTTACTTTCCACACTGTTTCTTGTCTTTGTTCTTTTCACTTTCAACATTGCTTGTTTTTGGTTCAGTTGATGATTCTCCTTTAGTAAAGCCGAGACCAAATTTGATGCCTGTGGATCTTTGATCGCTCAGAATTTTGTCCAGTTTCATCGAGCTTTCTTCACGTTTTAGATGACAGTTGATTTTTCGATCCAGCTCTTGTATTTGTATTCGGAGACTCACATTTTCTTCTTCCAATTTGCAGCAGTGGTCTATCTTCATAGAAACCTGTATTTCCAGATCTTCAGACATTTTCTTGTATTCTTCAGTCTGTGTTTTTAAACTGGCAATAATGTCGTTTGCATTCTTAAGTTTCCTTGTCAGTTTTTCATTCTTCTTTTTCTCTGATTCCCATTCCGTAAGAGCAGACACTAGCTCACCCTCTAAATCAACTTCAGCCTCAACATCTTCAACTTCAGAGTTCATCCCCTCTATGTTTTCTGATTCGTCTATTTCAAACGCCATAAAGAGAGCCTCACCTGTTCCTTCTTCAGAGTCTTCACTAGAACTGTCCTCTGAAGATTCTGCAGTGTCTGTTGGAGCAGTGGCAAGAGCTTTGTAACCATTGACTACCGCACCCCAGATGTCAAAGCCCAAAGCACTGAGATAAGTCTGCATTCTAATTTTCTAGAACGCATAATTTGTCCCATCAAACAACGGTGCTTTGTTCGAAGAGAATCCTTCACCACTTGCCATTGCTTGATTTCCAAGATCACCTTAGCTATTTAAGCCTCTTCAGGTACTTGGCTCTGATACCAATTGTTGTAATCACAATGACACTGAGAGGGGGGGTGAATCAGTGTGTTCTTTAAAAACTTAAAACAATTTAGACTTTTAAATAAACTACAGCAGATTAAAACAAAAATAATAAAAGTACTAAGAGCATCACACATAACACGACATTTTAACGAGGTTCACCGATGTGGCTACTCCTCAAAAAGACTGCTTGGACTACCATCCAAATCCAGTCAAATGCAAAGCTACAACTTTACATAATCATTCACCAACACCAACTGGTAAGAGGCACCAACCTCTAAATTTTATCTGCTACAACAGAATGGAGCACCAACTCCAATTTTTCCAGCACCAACTGGAAAGAGGCACCAACCCCTTTTTCAAGCTACAACTTGAAGATAATAATAAAAATTGCAGAATGTAAACTTTCACCTCAATTATCATGATCTGCTATTTTTCTGCGATCTGCTGCTTGTCGGCATTCGACTGCTCTCTGTGAAAAATGATTCGCACTTTTTCAACCACTCCTCTATATCTCTCCGCGTTCTCTGCTGCAACTTCACAGAAATCTCACTTCAACCATCTGCGTATTTTTGCCTCGGACTTTAAACACGTCGTCTGCATATCACTCTCTTTGTTCTCGATCAGTCGATACGAACTCACTCACTATCTCCTCGCTGCGATCTCTTTTCTTTAACTCCAAAGAACTATCACTTTGCTCATACTCGAGATCGAAACGACTTACACTCTGCTGCACACGAACTTCATTCACATAGATCGCATCACTCTCCACACTTTAAACTCGAAGAACCCTTGCTTTTGTAGAAGAAATTTTAGAGGCAAACCCTAGAAGAACGTCGACTGAGAAACCCTAGAATTTGTCAGCTGCCAAACCCTAAAATCCATCGGCTGTAACCCTAAGAATGTCGGCTGCAAAACCCTAAAATCCGTCGGCCCAGATTTAACTTTGTCGGCGTCATTCTCCACCTTCGTTACCTTCCTGTAGCTTATTGCCGCGAAATAGTAACACGTCGGCCCTTTTAATTTAATTTAATATTCTAATTTAAATTTTTAATAAAATAAAAATTTAAACTAAATATTTAAAATTAAATATCTTCATCACCGGGGCATCTTTTTCAACAAAACGAAGAGCCAACTTGGGTTTTAAGAAAAACCCATTTCAAGTCTGTTATCCACTTCATCCTTGGACCTAACTGCCTACATCTTTGGATCTAACTGCCTGTGTTGACAACAATGACAACCTTCTGGCAACATCTTGCTCAACAGTTACCTCTTCAAGAAGACCCCCTTAAAAATAAAAATGCAATATATTATTTTCCTTTTGATTGGAGAAGATCATAAACTTCATTTTGTTTGTACTTACTTGCATTCCTACCTCCTTGTAAAAATGCATTTAAACTCTCTCTTAAATTTTGAACTTACAATTAGAATGAGATCATTTGCATACAAAATAAATCCCACCACATATCTTCCTAAATGAACACTGTCCCTTGTACTTAGATTTAACCACTCTTTTAATTTGCCAAAATATAAACCAAACAAGGTAGGGGATAATGGACATTCTCGTTTAACTTCCATGTCACTTCTAAAGCATCCTATATAGTTTGCTTGCAATTTGACTTTAGCTCAAACCTTCTCATAGAGGTTATAAACTATTGGTATATACTTTTTTGGTATTCCTAAATCCTTAATTCTACTCTATAGTTTACTTCTAGAGATTGTGTCAAAAGCTTTCTTGAAGTTCACAAAACAAAAATACGCTTCTTCTTTTTCATTCCATAATTGTCAATGATTTGTATCAAAGTGGTAACATGCTCTATTTCTGAATGATTTGGTCTAAAATCTATTTGTCCTTTTTTCCTATTTAGTTTTTCTTCTATCCACTTATTGATTCTACTCTCAACCATGCCTCCAAATAGCTTTATAAAGAGTGGATTGACCATAATGATTTGATAATTTGAGGGATTTTATATGTCTCCACTCTCTAAGAGAGGCATTATTGGACTTGTTATCTGATACCTTAGAAAGTCATGTGGAATGGTGATGTTGGATGTCCTATTAATGTGTGGTTTTAGGTCATCTATTCCCTGTTTTAAGTATTTCACTTGTAGTTTTTCCACGTCATAAGCCTTACATGTTCCTAGTTTTTTGATTCCTTCTTTGATTTTCCTTAAGGTAAATAAGTTTTCTATTTTGATGATTATGGGAGGTACCTCTTCTATAGTCTCAATCGTACAATTGTTTTGGCTATTCTAACCATTAGAATTTTGTAATGTTATTTTTTGTTTATTTTTATATTTTTTATTTATTTTTCTATGAAAGTTCCTTTTAGAATAGTTTTGCATTATTCTTCCATAAACATATTAATTGTTCTTGTCTTATACTCACATACTCCTATTTGTTTGTTTGTACTATCTATCTGTACAAACTTTTATTTTCCTTTTCTTTACACAATTCTTATAGAGCCCTCCTAATTAATTTATATTCTTCATTATATCATGCATTTGTTGGAAATTTATCCTTTTTCTTCTTACTAAATTTAGAGATTTTGTGCCCTTTTAATACCTCTAGAATTTTATTTGTTAACCAATACCTCTTGATTTCTTGTTCTCTTGTTTCTTTTTCTTTCCTTTGTAAAAAATATCATTTCTTCCTTGAAAATTAATCAATTCTCTTAGGTTATGAGGACCCTTCCCTATATTGATGATTGTGGACTAGGATGTACTTTTTAATTTGTTGAATTTTCCTACTATTATAGTTTTATATATACTAGGATATAATTTGATTTTTAATTCCCTTAAGAAGTGTTCAATATCTACTTCCATTTATATTCTCTATTAGACTTTATGAGCAAATGAATAGTTGACAATTGTCATGACCATCCATTGTCAAGATTTTTCATATGATGGACTTATGAATTGTTATGTTGTTTTGAAGATATATTAAATGGTATTAAGATGATTATTTTCAATGTATGATTGGTTTATTTAAGAATATGGTATTGTTGATAGTTTGCATGGTTGCAAGAACATGAATCCTTCAGACAAAGTGGATGAAGGAATCACCATTGAGGACAAGAAAGAAGGAAAAGATGGATGAAGATCCATAATGGTCTTAATTATGATTTAATATTAATTACAAGTTTAATTAATTAATTGTTTTAACTTTAATTAGATGATATAATACTAATTACAAGTTTGTTCAGAGGAGAGAAAGAGAATTTCGTTGGTAGCATGGAATCAGGTGTGTGCAAGCAAAGATCAGGGGGGCCTAGGGCTAAAGAGAATGAAAGAAATGAATCAAGCTCTGATTGGAAAACAGGTATGGAGATTTATCAATAATGATCAATTGGGATGGGTAAAAGTTCTCAAGGCAAAATATATCAAAAATAATCAGGACTTCCTGAAAGCTGATAATCTCCTTAGAGGATCCTATTTCTGGAATTGTTTGCTCGAATGTCGGGAGGTAGTCAGGAAAGGCATCAGATGGAGAATTGGTAATGGAAGACAAGTGGACTTTTGGCAAGACCCGTGGTTGGAAGAGGCCCCTCTGAAAGATAACTTAGACCTTCAGGTACTCCAACATAAACTTTCGGAGGAAATGGGAGGAAAAGTAGGGGATTTTATTGCTGTAGCACAGAAACTTCCTCTTGGAAGAAAATCACGATTCATAATCTATCAGAGCAAGAGAAGGTGGCCCTAACCAAACTCAATGATGCTTTAAGGGTGTTCCCAATCATTCCTAGGGAAGGAAGAGACAAGGCGATTTGGGGCAAAACTACAAGTGGGATCTATTCAGTAAAAACTGCCTATAAGTTAATCCACTCAGGATTCAATGGCTGGACTCCGACTTCTATTATTTTGTTAAATAATTTAACCCCAAAAATTGCTTTCTTATTTTGGTTAGCAGTTCAAAATAAGATTCTGACAACAGATAATCTGCAAAGGAGAGGTTTCCAATTCATTAATCGATGTATCTTGTGTGAGAAAGCGATAGAATCTGTAAGTCATATATTTCTTACTTGTGAATTTTCTTGTACAGTATTCCAAATGATCCTGTCCAAATTTCATATAGATTGGGTCTCCACAAATAGCATGTTTGACTTCTGCATACAGTGGGCTTCCCCTGACTTGGCTCTGGAAGCTCAGCTTACCCCATTTTTTATGGGGGATATGGAATGAGAGAAATAAGAGAGTATTTAAAGGACATAAGAAAGATCCTAGGTTATGTGGTAATAAAATAATCAAAGCTTTGAAAGAAAACTGGAAAACTTTCTACTTCAAAAATGAGACCATGTCTCTAAGGGAAAGGAGGATTTTGCAAAACTGGGGAGAGGAACTTCCAGACCTAGACATTACAACCAACCCATGGGATGGTGTCAAGTGGATACCCCCCACACAAAAGTGGGTTAAGTTTAATTTTTACGGGGCAGCCAAAGGAAATCCGAGGGCTGCAGGAGCAGGAGGAGTTCTGAGAAATGAGGAAGGAAAAGTGGTCCTTGCCTTTGCAGAGCCTTTGGGAACTCAAACAAATCATTTTTCAAAAGCCCGAGCTTGCATGCAGGCAATGAGAATTGCCAAATTTGAGGATTATAAAGAAGTTATCTTTGAAGGGGATTCACTTAATATAATAAAGGCAATTAAGGAGGATAAAGACCCTAGCTAGACCATCTTGGAGCTTATCCTAGAAGCAAAGATTCATAAATCTCATTTGGTTAATGCCCGAATCCAACACACCTTCAGAGAAGGGAACCAGACGGAAGATCTAATGGCAAATATTGTAGTTTCTGTTGGAAGGATAACTTCTCTCAAGAACTATTGGTGTTGGCTTCTAGAGAAGAGCTAAGATCAAACATGTTAGAGCATCAGGAGATCAGAGGGGTTGATGATGAGTAATCTGACAGATGGAATTAGGCAGAGGTACAAAAGGCATCCCATTTGCTGGGGTCTAGGAGGTGACAAGTGTACAGTACAACAACCTAGTGATATTAGTAAGTGCTATGTGTTGTTTGGTTTTTGTTTTATCTTGAATAGTCAAGCGACAAGTATAGGACTGTGGACTCTAAGTATGGCTTAATGTGGGTCTTAGATAGATCCATTTTGTATTTTTATTATACGGGCTTGATGCTAGAACCAGTCCATTTTGACTATGTAAAAGGTTTGTGGACCTTATAACCACCTCTACCTTATACCAAAAAAAATACTAATTACAAGTTTAATTAATTAATTGTGATTAGCTTTAATTAGATGATTTGAATATTTAGCCTATTTTTGTAAAATAAAAAATTGAGTTGGAATTAGGTGACAAAGACCCCTTCCAAACCAAGGGAGGATAAAGAGCATCTTCCCCTTGGAATAAAATAATAGTTTACCAAATTGAGCCCTCCTCCAAATGAAGGGAGGAGGATTCGTATATTTGCTAATGGGAATTTAATTTTGATTAAATTAAGGTATCATTTTTTTTGGTTGGATAATAAGGGATTGTACTCAGGTCCCCCACCCTTGAAAAACTACAACTCTCTTCTTTAGATTTTGAGAGTATAAATAAATACACCTCTCATCTCAATTGAGATGCTATAGCTAGAAACCTACATCATTTTACATAAAATGTCTAAATTTTTTATTTTCATATGTTTGATCTTTTCAAATTTATGAATGAATACAATTATTCCAAAATTTAGCATCTTTCTTGTTAGTTTCCTATAGTAGCCTTCATGGTGCCAAAACTTCACCTCTACTATCTATGCCTTGCATCTTAGTAGAGTAATATTTATAAAATATCGCACTATCATAGTCCGCTTTACCAAATCTAGATTGCTAGTTTCCTTCCTAAAATACAAGTGCAACCATAAAATTTATAATAAATAGTCTAAATGAAAACACATTATTATTACAAAATAAAGCAGATATTACCAATGAAAAATATTAAAGTAAATCTTAATAACTAAATTAAATCACACAATCAACATTTTCTTGTCAGCTTCAACTCAATTTAGTACTTCCTCTAACCATGGAAAGGAGAATTTAACTTCATGATCCTCAATCAAAACCCCTATATTGGCTAGCTTATATGTACATTTGTTTCCTTCCATTAATATATGTGTGAACATGATTTCTTCAAACTCTTTAGCAAGATCTTGAATTTCCACAATTATCTCTTGTATGTTCCATGGAGCCTTTGCTTTCCTCAAAATTGTATTTATTAATATGAGATAAAAATTAAGGCATTTTACTATTTCAATAGTAGACATTTTGAATTAGGGAAAAGGACCAAAAAGAGAAAGGGCTAATGGATTAGGAATTCCCTCCAAATGGACGGAGGAGGAAGGCCTAAATGGTGGCTAGGAAAGGGCCAAATTTAAAAATATAAAATAATAAAGGAAATCTCATTTCTTAAAACACCTTTCAATAAAGGAAATAAAATATTATAATAATATTAATATTATTAATATAATAATATTATATTAATATTATATAATATTATAATAATATATAATATAATATGATATATTATATTATTAATATTATAATATTATAATATTGAGCCACCTTCATGACTCATAAAGGTAGAGAATTGGCATAATTATCTTAACTTATTAATGATGTTTAGCATTAATAAGAGGGTTTAATTAATTGTCATAAGGGATTGTGCTATGATAAAGACCCTAACCATTCCTATTAAATCTCTATTTTTAATTCAAGGGTAGAGAATTGGCATCTTTCCTTAGGAATTAAATAATGCTTTTCAAAATAGACCTCCTTTCCAAACCAAGGGTGGAGAAAGGGCATATTAATTAAAGAATTATTAAAATAGGAGGCATATACCATTTTGATGGTAAACTTCTCCAAATTAATGGAGGAGATTAAAAGGGGACCATAATAGAGGATATTTCTATAATTTAATATTAACTCACCTTTATAACTCATAAAGGAAGAAATTAATAAATTAATAAAGGCATCTTTCAAGGACTTTATATAAGCCTAAGAGGGCTTAGTTGGGAGGCTAGAATGAGGCACAAGAAGAAGAATAGGCTAAGCAGAGCATGAGGAGGACTTGGAGGCTATAGCATAGGGGTGTAGTATTCCTGATGGGGAGGTGATTCTCAGAGGCTTGGAATGATCAATTTACTATTCTTGTTCAAATACCCAAATCGTACAATCGTACAGTCTTCCCAACAATTGATATGCGACCGCAAAATAGCTTGTACGGACTCAAATCGTACAACTGTACGATCCCAAATCATACAGTGTCAGTGCTTGTATGATTTGACACTCATTCAATCCTTCAGATTTGGTTTTGTAAGCTGTCGTACACAGTTTTGTAACTAATTTGTTCAATTTGCCAATATTGCCAAATCGGGTAAGTTTTCCTTCAATCGCCTAAACTGCCAAATCGGGTAAAGTTCTTTTGTACGATTTGTAGCACGTCTGGTGTACGATTTGTATGAACTGAAAGTTTAGCAAGGTGCCAAATTGGATACTCTTCCTTACCAATCTCTCTCATACAAGTTTTGGGAAGTTCTAGAATGTCAATTACTCCATCTTTACCAACATGCAAGTTCTATCTTTAGGGTTTGAGAGAGTTCTTCACAATGGCAATATCCAAAAATCATACAATAGCCTTCAAGACATCTTTCCTGATGCAATATTCCTCACATATCACTTCCAAGGCTCACACCAGTGGTGATTCAATTCCATTCTTCATACTAGTGCATTAACATCATCCATAGACATAGAGAAGTAACATGCAACAATCAGATACTGCAAAACACTAATCCATCATTCCAGAATCATACAATGACATGAGAGAATACTATGCAATATGATTCTTCATTCATTACTCTTCAATGGTACATTACAATCACTAACAACTTCCACAAGGATACACAATAAACCAGTAATTCCACACAATAATCAGATAGATGCATTCAATAATTAGACTAATCAGACCAGACTATAACCAGACTTACGAAATTGAAAGGGGGGTCTTATATAACGTTTCCCAGGCCATTCCAAGTGGTTCCTGAGGCAATTCATTATTCACAACTGCCCATGTATAACGGAATTCATAATTACACCCTTTTACTAAGTCTAATTACATTATTTATCAAATTCATTCACAATTACAACTCAAATTGCATTTCATTGCACCTTGTACATTTTACCTTCCAGTTTGTACATTTTGCCTCCTCCTTGTATGTTTTACTCCTGCTTTGTACGTTTTTCCAAAACTATCAAAATTGTCAAAACTATCAAAACTAGGCAAATCCTCTTTGTCACTTCTTCTTTTGGGAGGTGGATTTGTTGCCTACATCTACCCTCCCCTTTACTTTGGTCGGTGTCCTCACCGACTCATATTTCTATTTTAATTGGGCCTCATATTATTTGACTAAGGCTTCACTATATTCCATCTGAGCATGAATAATTACACATTGGTTCTACAACTTGGCTGCATAGTTACCCATTTCTACTACTTTCATACCATGTTGGTTGGTTGTCTCCTCGATAGTCTTCAAGAGTTCCCTTAATTGTTGTTTGCACTCAGTAGCACTCTTCTTAAGCTTCTCCTATAAATGTGCTTCTATTTGAGATGCTACTTCTAACTCTTCATTCTTATCTATAATGGTCTTCATATGGTGATTAATATCAGCCTCCAAAGCATGAACAATCTCCTCCTTAACCTTCAATTGTGTTTGCTTCTCCAGGATCATATCATTATATCACTTATTATCTTTTGTAAGCTCTTCTATATTCTTATCCTTCACTACCAGTTGCTCATATTTCATAGCCAACTATATTTTCAGTTGTTCATCCTTCACCTACAACTATTCTTCTTTTGTTTTAATTGAGCTTCCAACTCCTTGATCCTTTCTTCTACCATTTGTGAGACCTATCACTTCTCCTCTTCTAGAGAACTAATTTTGGCCTCAAAACCAACCCTATTACTTAGCAATTCTTCTTCCAATTTCTTTAACTTATCTTCTACCACAACCTTACTCTTATTCAATTCTTCCTCCATTATAACCATTTCCTTTCGAGTGGCCTCTATCTCTTCTTTCTGAGCTTCCTTGAGCTGATAGATCTACTCCAATCCTATGCTCAACCACTCTATCCAATGTGTTAGGAAGTTCAACTTCCTCAGAGTGATAGCCAAGCCTGAGTTTACCCTCTTATGTTCCAACTCTATTGTATTCAAGGGACAAGTCGAATAATTGGCTTTATCTAGGTACAACCTTGGATGCTACCTATAGTTGATTCTCACTCCATCTAGTAAGTCATCTCTTCCTAACATCATTGTTACCTCTTCCCTAGGTAACCTCCATGGGTGTTGTACATGGATATCAATAATTCTCTTTGTATGATCCTCACTACTCACCCATTCTATTATCTTTTCCAATTTGATAAACACTTGTTCCTCCCATAGCTTCAATTCTCCTACGCATCCAATACAAAACTATAATTTGGTGCTAGCCATGGCATTGCCTATCTAAGAGAAGAAATGGTCCACCTGATCCTCTACCCTTTTTGCATCCTCCTTAGTTTCAATCTTTGAGAACTATGGTATTTCTAGGAGGTAGCTTTTTTGCATCCTCCATAGTTCTTCCTGTGTAGGAGTTTGTTCTTCCTCTTCTTCCAAGTGGTGACCAGAGCTTCCCCCAAGCTCCATTAGTGCTTTCTCCATGTTTATATTTTCCTATAATGGAGTCTATCCCATAGTTCTCTCAACCTCCATATCATCTTCAATATCAACAACCTCAAGATGAGATTGTTGTTTCCCTATAGGTTCCTGGACTTCCTTTTGCTCAGTTAAGTCCACCTATTGTTCTTCTATCACCTACTTTTCTTCCTAATTCTTCTGGACTTCCATCATTGTGACCTCTTCAACAATAGTATTTTCCTATTCCTATGATGCATTCATATCTTCTTGTGCATCACCCTATTCAGTTTGATTAGTGCCTCCTCCCATCATAAATCTGAAGTGAGGCTTATTTTTCTCTCTTGACTCTTCTTCTGAGGCTTCCACTACCACCTTGGCTTTCTCCTTTACTTCTTGTGTAGTGGATACCACTTCTTGTACTATTTGCCTCACTTCTATATCATCCAAAATTTTAGAAGAGTCCAAAATTTTAAGATTGGTAGACTAGAAAATCTATGGGGACTCTACCATCTCCTCTACATCTACCCAATTCCAATTGTGTAAATCCAGCTTCTCCAAGTCTGACTATCCTTCCTCTTACTAATTCTCCTATACAGGCTCAACTTATTTTTGAAATGGGATTGTTTACCATTCTCTCCCATTGTCTTCTTGTTCTTATCCATACTAGGCTAGATTGCCTCCCCATAATTTCCTCCCTTTCCTAAACTGATGACTACTCCTACTATCATTGCTGAAGTGCTTGTTGTTCCAGTTCAGGTTGCAACTTCCTAGGTCTTTTCCTTTGATGGTGTACCTCCTCATCCGAAGGAGTATCCTCATGCACTACAATGGCCTTTGAGGTGCTTTCTTTTCCTGAGACTTATCTAGAGTCTCCTTCTAAATTGGCACTGACTTTGCCCATCGCAGAATGGTTGGTCTACCTGCATCAATATTCCTAGGCTCTATCAAGCCCAAAAAATGAATTCCTATCTATGTAACAACATTCAATAACAATCCAATAGCATGGAAAGTCATCCCAAAATTCTTTGGCCTTTTTATCAGTATGTCATGCATTTTTCTCTCCAGATAGGTACCCCAATCATACCGAATTCCTTTGGTGATACCTTCCATATATTGAGCCATCCAGATTGGCATCTCTATGGCTCATGTTTCTCCTAACAGTCGAGCCATTACAATATTCATGGTGCATGGCCAATCCTTTCCTATCAACTAGCTCTATTTAATCCCTCGAGTTCCTACACCCGAGATCTTTGCTTCGATCGATGATTTCACATTGGTGAGTGAAGTGATGATGCGATGTGTCTCAATCAGATCAAGCAACTTCTTGACTACCTCAATGTCATATTTTAGTAATCCAAATATTCTTTTGAATGCCTCTACTATGAACTCTACCTTCATCGACCACTTTCCCACATTAACATAGGCAAGTCTACTTGTAGGATCGTATGCCTGAACAATATACAATAGATAGTTATAAAATAAGGTCTTCTGGTGTGGTGGCACCTATGCTATCATAGCTACACCAACCTTCTCAAATTCTCTTCTCCATGGGTGGTTCTTATTTTCTTCTTTGCTCCACCACTTTCGGCATGTATCTCCTCCATGCTGTATAAATGATATCCTTATTATATCAACCTGGTCCTCCTCAGATTCACTACTCAGATCCTCCTCTGGATCTAGGTAATGGACTTCACTACGTAGTTCCCTCCTCGGGGCTCTTTCCTATGCCATTTCCTCCTCTCAAAACCTTGATGGTGTCCTTCTTCGATCAACCCTCCAATACCTCTACTCTCTCCATAGCCTGTATCCTCCTCTCCTCCAAGGATGATTACCATGCCAACCATGGGACTAAAACTATCACCCTTGGTGTTGCCATGGATGTGACTCTCTCTCATGTAGAGGTCCTAGTGACCATTCAACTCTATTGGCTACAATTCTTCTTAACCAGTATCCAAACTCTTCGACCGAAATCATTTTCCTACCATTCCTCTAGTTAGATTTGCTTTCTAGACATCAACCATCATGCAACCAAAATTCCTCTAAAAACTATACAATGCTACTGTAAATCGTACAGTACACCCTCCAAACCATTCATGTACATTTTTTATTCGTACAACAACCTCCAAATCATACAATCTCTCAAACTACTTCAAACTATTCAACAAACTACAAATCATACAACGACTACACCAAAATATATAGGGGCCATACCAATACATACAACATCACTTTCCACCTATTCTCCTTTTCTGGATTCATACAATTTCATATGATTTTCTCAAAAAGGCTTAAATCGACCTTCGAACTACTTGAAATCGCACAAATTCTTCCTAAAATCATACAATCTATCCTCCAAATCATACAACACATCTTCTAAAACCCTTATTCACCTAAAACTTATATTTTTCACTTCCTTTCCATGATTTATCATCGACCCAATTGCCGAAATATCCCGATCTATCTTTCTAGTGCAATTCTGGAGCAAATCTATAATTTTTCCTTTACTTGGCACAATTTCTCCCAAAAATAAATTTTCTTGGCTATGTTGCAGGGTTGTACGATCATCTCCCCTTTTTCTTCTACCTTCTACAATTCATTTTTGCTACTTTTTCTCTGATTAGGGCTTGTAATCTCCTTTTTCTTGCAATTTCTTCACTCTAGCTCCAATATACAATTTCCTTGAACCCTAGGTGGATATTTTTCACAATCTATTTCTTGCTTTGATACCTTCTACTACAAACCCTCACTTCCCTTTAGCTAAAATTTAAAATTTGCTTTTAATGGAGTCAAAACCCTTACTTTTTCTCTTTCGATTTGATTTTATTTGAATGCGAAAAGTCTCCCTAGTGCAAATTTAAAAATGGGTCATGCAATCTGTAGTTTTACTAGTGAATTTCAATGCCCATGCAAAATATTTCATCTAGTTGCATGCTTTTCACCTTCACTCTCCTCAAAATTTTGAATTTACCCTTGTACGATTTGTAAAATTACTTCAAATATCCTCTTATTTAAATTGTTATCAAACCCTAACCATTCAATTTTTAAAATTGTGCCACTTTACCTTCTTTGCATGTATTTTTGTCTTCTTTTGCATGGATGATCGACAACTCACTACTTTTCGCATGTGATTTCATCTTTTTCCTGCTCTTTTCGACAACTCATCATTCCACGCATGCGAACATTAATTGTGATGGTTGAAAATCATACATATGTACATAAAATCATACATTGTATGATCTAAATCGTACAATAGGCTCCCTTGTACGATTTCTACCTATACTTTTTCTATTTTTGCTTGTACAATTCCAAACTTGTGCTTTTTCCACCTTCTAACTATCTTGTACGATCTATCACTTAGAGAAATTTTCCATTTTTTCTCTCTTGAAGAGGTCATCATTTTCTATTTTCAACCAACTTCCTTCTTAATTGCATCCCAAGGGATTTTCACAACTAAGGAATTTTATTTTTTCTTTTTATTTTCCTAATACTATTTACACTTACCATCATGGGAATCGCACAGTGACATTCACTTGCATGATCCCATATGATTCTTCTCTTGGAGGTTCGACCATGACATTACGAGTGATTGTATCATCTAGCACCACTTGCTCTCTAGGGTGATTCATCTCAACTTGTGATGTTACCGAATTCCCTAGCCTTCCACTACCATGTGTACAATTTGGAATTGTACAATTGCAAGCTGGAGTATCTTCTCCTAACATCTCTTCCTCTTGTCATACAGGTGATGGATCCCTTGGTGGCAGTGCTCTCACTATTCTACTATCATTTGAGTGACTTCTCCACCTATCTCCTCAGATCAATTCTATCTCCAGACTTGGTGATCGAATCCTTTGTTATCCATGGTTTCTTTCATCTACAAAATGCACTCTTCCTCTACCAACAAGGCCTCTACCTCGCAAGTGCCTTCCACATCCTACTCCTCTTGACATCGAACCTCTCTAAACAATTGGTGGTTCCTCCCTTCCTTGGAGTAATCCTCTACCTCCTTCCACTCTTCGAGGTCCTCATCAGATTAGTGGTGGTCATCCCAATGGATACCACCTTATAGGGTTTGGTAAGATTCCTCTTATCCTTGGTATACCTTGTAGATTCCTTGTCTAGTTCAAACATGCTAAAGGTGTGTCTCCCGACCATCTAGGAGTAGGGGGTCGAAACCTTCCTCATCCTCTTCCTCCTCTTGGTGTAACATCACCTTGACTTCTTTCATTCCATGGTCGAATACCTCCTCCCCTTCCTAGATGAAGCCTTAGGGGTCCTTGTCGATTCCTTCCTCTCATTGCTTGATTATCAAGAGTTATATCTACCAATTCAATATTGGCTAGTGGACTTCTACTTCATATTACACTTGGTGACAATTATTGTAGTGCTCTGATTCTATGATCTGCACGTATTAAGTGATGTCTCCATATTCTTTCCTCAAAGCATCTCTATGGAGATGAGGTTGCCAGGATCTCTCTGTATGCATCAAAAAAGTCCATCTCAGAACTTGAGTCATTCTAATTATCCTCTCTTTGCTTCGACCAATCCACTGGTAAGTTTATCAATCTCTCCAATATCCTTACTTATCTCCTTTGTCTTCTTAGTTGTCGATAGGCTATTGTATAAGCTTGAGGCTCCTAAGATCTTCTAAGTTGTCGATGTGCTATCGTATAAGCTGGGGGATCAAGGTTATCTTGAGGCTCCTAGGGTCTTCTTAGGTAGTCATCATCACCACTACTCTCTGTGCTAGGTTCCCTTACTAGCCAAGGCATTCCTTCATCACTAGATTCACTCAAATCTACTCATGTGTTACCTTGTGGTTCAGGTGATGTGGTTGCTTCCTCAATGTCTCACCAAAGTATTTTTGCATCTTCATTTGTCATTGGTGGATCAATTGGTGCTACTTGTGATATTATTCCTTCACTTGTGCTTGCACCATCATTTCTTATACCACTTCTTTGAGTTATCCCCTCATTATCCTCAACTTCTCCTTCTAGTTCCTGTAGCCTAGCTACTCTTTGCTCATCCAACCTTCATATTGTACCATCCAATTCTTAGATGATTTGCTCCCTCAACCTTACATTATGACCTTACAACATCTGATATTCCTCCTACAATTGTTGGGTCTATAGTCACATTCTTTGTTGTAATAGCCCTATCTGAGCTAATGGAGTAAGTCCAACCAATTCTTCATCAATGGTCTCATTCCCATTCTCCTCTAGAACTTCCATTTCAAAAGTGTCCACTCTATCTTCATATCATATTATTAATCGTATCCTTCTTCATCCTTCTACTTGTTGGGGTAGTTCTCTACGTTCCACCCGAGGATACATCATGTTTTGATTTACTTGGGGTGCTTCTTCTTACCTTCCCCTATTTTTAGGTAACAATACTATCTCCTGATATCCTCTTTCATTTGGAGGAATCCACTCTTCATCTTCCTCTGTTACTCATTCGATCCCATCTACAAATCTGACATGCACCCACAATCTTCTTCTTTCTCTAGGTTGAGGTACCAACTCCTGCTATTCTATAGTTGGTCGTGTCTCCTCCCCTTCTACAAATAAGTGTGTGAGTCCCATGTTAGGCTCTTCCTGTGATGGACCTTGCTCATCTTGAGTTCTCCATTGAGCTCCTGCTCATCTTCTCCATTCAATCTCTTTCAAAGAAATGAATAAGCATTGTACTTTGTAGGGCTTCAAATTTGAGCCATTTACAGTGTTGGGTACCTCAGTCCCATTCAAGTTTTGCAACTTGACTGCTCCATTATTCATTACTTCCACCACTTTGTAGGGACCAAGCCATAAAGTCTTCAACTTACCAGGCTTGATTTCTCACTTCCCATTAAACTTTAGAACTAAGTCACCCAGACTAAGTTCTAGCTTCCTCAAGTGTTTGTCATGCCATAATTTCCTTATTTTCTAGGCTACCTCAATTGCCCATTGTGCCATGACTCTTCTTTCATCCAACTTAATCAGTGTTGTCAGTCGCTCCTCCAAAATTTCTTGATCACCCAAGCGATGCTCCACTGCAACTCTCAGACTTGGTATCAAGAATTTGATTGGCACCACTACCTCGTGTCCATACATCAACTAGAAAGGTGTATGCTCTATTGTTGGTTTAAAATTTGTTCTGTATACCCACAAAATAGATGGTAACCTTTCCTCCCAATATGCTCCTTCTATTCCATAGGTTTTGTACAAAGTAGATACCAGGACTTTATTTGTTGCTTTCACCTGCCCATTGGCTCTGGGGTAATATGGACTAGACAATGAATGCAAAATCTTGAATTTGGTTGTCAGTATCTTAATGATCTCATTTACAAAGTGTCCTCCCTGATCACTTGTTATTTGTAGTGGAATGCCAAATCTTGTAATTACCTGCTCGTACAAGAATCTTGTTGTACTTTTAGCTGAGTTGTCAGGTAGTGCTCTCGCTTTGACCCACTTTGTCAAGTACTCTATTGCTACCACAATGTACCTGCACTTCCTTCTTCGAGAGGTTTTCAATGGTCCGACGAAGTCCAATCCCCATATTTCAAATAGTTCCTAGGGTTGTGATGGATGCAATGGCATAAAGTCTCTCTTTACTAGCTTCCCTATCCTTTGACAAGTATCACATGCTTTTACGTATTCTTTTGCATCATTATACAGTGTGGGCCACCATAATCCTGCTAGTAATATTTTCCTAGCAGTGGCATCTGGTCCCATGTGCCCTCCTGCTAAGCCTTCATGAGCTTCTTTCAATGCCACTTTAACTTCTTCCTCCATCATACATCTTCGTAAGATACCATCAATTCCCATATTATACAACAATCTTGCTATCAACTAGAAGGGTGTTGACTTCATAATTACTTTCTTCTTCTCGATTGTCATCATCTCTTGTGGCAACTCTCCTATGGATAGATACTAGCCAATCAACTTGTACCATGATGGAACAACATTGATGGTGAATAACTATGCATCAAGGAATTCATCCAGAATCCCTATTCTTGTAGGCTCTCCTAATCATATCCGAGATAGTTGGTCTACAATTACATGCTTCTTACCAGGTCTCACTACCACTCAAAATACGAACTCCTATAGGGTGATGAGCCACCTACTGACCCATCCTTGTATCATCAATTTATTTATCAAGTACAACAGAGCTTGGTGATCTACATAAAAAGTGAAGGGATTCACTAGTAAGTAATGCCTAAACTTTTGAACTACATATACCATTCCCAAGGCTTCTCTTTCTATTGTACTATAGTTTCTTTCCACCCTTGACAATAGATGACTAGAAAAGAAAATAGGTTGATCCAACCTAAACTATCCTTCTTGTGCTAAAGCACATCCAATTATAAAATTTGAAGCATCAATGTGGACATGGAATTCCTTATCCCAATTTGGAAACACCAAAATCGGGCTACTGACAAGCTTGGCCTTCAACTCCTCAAAGGCTCCTTGGTGCTCCTCTATCCATCTGAAAGGAATATTTTTCTTTGTCAACAAGTCCAATGGATAAGACACATGTGCATAATTCTTGATAAACCTTCGATAATACCCCATCGATCCAAGGAAGGTTTTAAGTGAACTCACATCATATGGTTCTTCCATGTGCAATATCACATGGATCTTATCAAGATCTATTTTTAATCCCTCACTGCACACTATGTGCCCTAACAACTTTCCATATGGTACCATCAGGTAACACTTTCTAGGGTTTAATGAGATTTGTGCATTTCTGCACCTACTCATACATTCACTAAGGGTAGGAAGATGCTCCTTGATCTTCCCATAAATGGACCAGTCATCCAAAATGCTTTGAATTTCCCCATCAACTGATCAAATATATACAGTATAATGCGCTGAAATGTAGTTGGGGCATTATAGAGCCCGAATGGCATTCGATTATATGCATAGATGCCATTCTCCATAATAAATGTGGTCTTCAGCTTATCTTCCTCAACTATGCTTATTTTATTGTAACCCAAAAATCCATCCAAAAATGAATAGATCTCATGTCCTACGACTTCCTCCAGGATGGAATCTATGAAGGGAATAGGGAAGGGATCCTTAATGGTTACTACATTTAGACTTCTAAAGTCCACACATATTCTGATTTTTTCCACTTCCTTCTTCAAGGTGACCACTATAGGTGATACCCATTCACTAGTTGTAACCCTGAAGATGATTCCTACATCCAACATCTTCTCTATCTCTGCATTCACTAATGCAACATATTTTGGATTCATCCTATATGGTCTTCTCCTTACTAGTTGTGCTCTAGGAATCAACATGATCTTATGGACACATAACTCAGGTGGTACTCCCTTCAAGTCCTTGTATGTCCATGCAAAGACATCCTTATATTCTAAGAATATCTTAAAAGTTATCACTTTCAATACAGGGTTCCAATCATCACCACAGTGAATCATCCTAGGTTCATCCTCCATCCCTAGATTGATGTCCACTATCCAAGGTCCTTCATATTTGATATTTTTTGGCTCACTCACTACTTTCTCCACATTCTTTGGGTGTGTCGATCTTGCATCAATTTTTACATCTCCTACTATATATTCTACAAAACATTTTGGAAACGTCCATTTCTCTTCCACCTCCTTTTTAGGTTCCTAGCTGACTTTGATTTCATCTTATTTTTCCTTGATCTCCTTTGAGTTAATACAGAGGTAGTTGGGCTAAAAAATTTTGTACTCCTCCATTTTCCAATGAAGAAGTCCACTATCATATCTAGCTTCATCTTCACTACATTCATCAAGGTACAACATTCCTTCTTCATCAAGTTCATATCCTTCATCTCCTAAAGAGTTTTTTGATTCGTCGATCATGGCTACATCCTCACTGACCCTTTGATTAGTCAAATTAATCATATACTTATGTTATCCCTTTTTAAAAGTGATCTGATTCTTTCCCTAATTGTGATTAACTTTGGCTACACGTAGCCATCCTCTTCCCAATAGAGCATCATATGCAGGCTTTTGCATAGTAATCACAATGAAATCCAAGATGAACTCTTGGTCAGCTATCACCACCCATTGTGTTATCAAGACTCCCTTTGTCTCGATACCATACTGGTCAACACCATATAGTCAGAAGCTTGATGCCCATAGATATGGAGCACCAAGTTCTAGCCAAGTCCTTTCAGGTAGCACATTGACACTGGATCCTCCATCTATGATAACTTGCATCAATTTGTGCCCTAAAATCTCCATATGAACTAATGCGAGTTTCTTTCCTACATCAATCATTAATATGGTGGGGTCCATAAATTGATATTTTTGTTTCTTCTCCTAAATCGGTTGACTCTGAACTTCCATCACCTTGTGAGGTTGTATCTCCTCCACCATCACTTTTTGTAATGATGGGATAGCTTCCAACAAGTTAGCCATTTTGATCTCTACTATGGTGTTCAAAACCTGTGCTACCAGATTTTGCACAAC
The DNA here is from genome assembly GCA_028583015.1 of Wollemia nobilis. Lineage (NCBI taxonomy): Eukaryota > Viridiplantae > Streptophyta > Pinopsida > Araucariales > Araucariaceae > Wollemia > Wollemia nobilis. The sequence goes on from JAQPPZ010001870.1 coordinate 7,111,801, forward strand.
TACCTTCTCTTTTGATGGTTTCTTTAGTTCCTTCTCTTCTGCTAACTTTACTTGCTTAGCTTTTTGTGCTTCATCTTCTAGTACTTTCTTTGCTACTTGCCAGTGCTACTTTTCTTTTGTTGGCTCAGGATACTTATCCTTTTTAGCCTGATTCCTTGTCATGGCTAAAACTTCCTGAGTTTCCTCTTTAACTTGAGGAACCTCAATATCCAAATAGTTTACATTTTATGGGTTACTTGAACTCACCTACTTGGGGCAATTTACTTCCTTGTGGTTACCCAGACCACACCACCTACACATGTGTGTAGTGTTTGCTTGCTGCATTTCTTGTCTCTGAGGTGAAGGATAATTTTTTGCAAAATGCCCCCACTCCTAGAAATTGTGACATTGTATGATCGGCCTCCCTTCCGAGTCATACTACAAATGGCTCTATCCTCCTTACTGATTTCCCTAGTTCTGCCTTCCACCTCATCGACTATTTCTATAACCACCACTTGTTGCTTGCTACCCACTTCCTAGGGTCTTTGGTTTCTCTTCCTACTCTTAGATTGTTAGGACCTATGGATGTACTCTTGCATTATACGGACATAGCATCACCTCATGTCCCATCACATTATAGATATGATAGTAATCATTTCATGGACACTTTACATTTGTATGGCCCTCAATTTTACATTATGTGCACCAAATGTCATTCCTATCAAGCTTGCTTCTTTGTTCTTTTATGATCTTGTCAAATTCTTGATGGAATGATGCTACTATCCTTTGTATAGTGTCATCTTCTCCACTATCTGAATCATTGGACTTGGGATGAGATAATATTCCTATATACATCTACTTCGAGTCACTTTCAAAATTCTTTGCATGCTTTAAAGCTTCATCATACATTTTTGATGGTATTGCCTTCATATTTTTCTTATATTTTGGTAGCAATCCATCTATGAACCACCGCTTTACCAATACATCTGCCAAGGGCATCTGCATCTTATCTACTAACTACTTTAATCTATGGTTGTATGATTTTACATCTTCATCAAGATTTTGCTTAGTCATACAAAGTTCAGTGATAATGTCTCCATCATCCTTCAAGGGATGAAATTCTTCAATGAATTTCTCCTTCACTTGATTCCAAGTCCAAAAATCTACTGCATTTTCCCTTTTTAGATACCAATCCATCACCAATCCTCTCAAGGTAGCAGGAAATAAAGTCAACCAGTCATCTGGATGGTCTACGTCATTTTCCCTCCAAATGGTTATGCAGGTTTCGATATGCCTTGTGGGGTCTTCCTTACCCTCACCTGTAAAGGGTGGACATCTTTGCTTGGCTGCCTTATTAGCCATATTTGGAGAATCATCCTCATCACTTGAGGTGTCCCATGGAATCTCTATCTGATTCCTCCTTGGGGGTGTTTTACTATGCTCATCATCAGAAGTTTCTATCCGAGGTATCTTGTACTCTCCCACCAGTCATTGACCAAACTCACATGCATCTTCACTCCATGACTTCCTTCACTGATGTGAGGGAGATGGTCTTGGTCTTTCTTCCTGAGACCCCATGCTCTATTGCCCTGGTGCCTGACTCCCATCCTCTACACTCCCTTGCAACCCTTCCATCACTTTCTCAGGTGTCACCATCCACTCTCCTTCCTCATGCACTACTTCTATGTCAACTTGCTCCTCTACGTTAGGTGGTTCTGGTACCTCCTCTTCTATCCCTATCAATAGCACCTCAAAATATCCTTCTTCAGATGTCCAAACTTGCTCTATTTTTGGTTCATGTGTACTATGGTCAGAATTACTTGCATTCCCTCTTTGAGAAATTCTCATGCTCCTTCTCACTAGAATTTTCTCTCATACTTCTCATCTCCTACATATTTGCACACTGGTGTCTATCATTCACCTCCAAATTTATAATATTCTTACTTTATCAATTTGACCCATTTTAACAAAAATGCCAAGTTCGATAAGGAAATGATGCCAAATGTAGCATAGGGGTGTAGTATTCCTAATGGGGAGGTGATTCTCAGAGGCTTAGAATGATCAATTTACTATTCTTGTTCAAATACCCAAATCGTACAATCATACAATCTTCACAACAATTAATATGCGACCACAAAATAACTTGTACGGACTCAAATCGTACAACTGTATGATCCCAAATCATACAATGTCAATGCTTGTATAATTTGAAACTCAATCAATCCTTCAGATTTAGTTTTGCAAGCTATCATACATAATTTTATAACTAATTTGTTCAATTTGCCAAAATTGCCAAATCGGGTAAGTTTTCTTCAATCGCCTAAACTGCCAAATCAGGTAAAGTTCTTTTGTACAATTTGTAGCACATATAGTGTACGATTTGTATGAAATGAAAGTTCAGAAAGGTGCCAAATTGGATACTCTTCCTTACCAATCTCTCTCATACAAGTTTTGGGAAGTTCTAGAAATGTCAATTACTCCATATTTACCAACATGCAAGTTCTATATTTAGGGTTTGAGAAAGTTCTTCACAATGGCAATATCCAAAAATACAACAATTTCCAAGATATCTTTCTTGATACAATATTCCTCACATATCACTTCCAAGGCTCACACCAGTGGTGATTCAATTCCATTCTTCATATTAGTGCATTAACATCATCCATAGACATAGAGAAGTAACATGCAACAACCAGATACTACAAAACACTAATCCATCATTCCAGAATCATACAATACATGAGAAAATACTATGCAATGTGATTCTTCATTCATTACTCTTCAATGGTATATTACAATCACTAACAGCTTCCACAAGGATACACAATAAACCAATAATTCCACACAATAATCAGATAGATGCATTCAATAATCAGACTAATCAAACCAGACTATAACCAAACTTACAAAATTGAAAGGGGGTCTTATATAACATTTCCCAAGCCATTCCAAGTGGTTCTTGAGGTAATTCATTATTTACAACTACCCATGTATAATGGAAATCTTAATTACACCCTTTTACTAAGTCTAATTACATTTATTATCAAATTCATTCACAATTACAACTCAAATTGCATTTCATTTGCATTTCATTACACCTTGTACATTTTACCTTCCAGTTTGTATATTTTGCCTCCTCCTTGTATGTTTTACTCCTGCTTGTACATTTTTCCAAAACTATAAAAATTGTCAAAACTAGGCAAATCCTCTTTGTCACTTCTTCTTCTGGGAGGTGGATTTGTTGCCTACAGAGGCTAGCATAAGAGGGCGAGCATGAGGAGGTAATATTGGAAGGCAACCTTTGGAGTATTAGAAGGAGACCTATTGGAGGAGAAGGATAATTCAGGTGGACTCCTTTCATGATTTTAATTTTTTCCTAATTGCTTTCATATCTAAAGGATTTTATTTCCTTATATGCTTTGAATGTTTTCCATTAATACATGATTTATATTTGAGTAACTAGGTGATATAGAATATCTTCTCCTTTAATACATGCTTTATACTTTGGTTTGTTCATAATTGATGGATGAAAGTTTAGGTAAATATAGTGATTGAATTTTAGGTAAACTTATTATAAAATTATGATAGGTATTCGAGTAATTGTATTACCTTTCAACCAACTAGGTTCTCCAGCTTTAACTAAAAAGTAACTTTGGATAGCCATTGGCTTTAACTCTAGTTCATACCATCCAAAGTTAAGAATTGTAAAACTCAATATGACCTTTGCCTAGAAGGGGTGTCTAGGAGGTGTTTATTGTATTGAGATGTGTTTGGGATCCTCTCAAATCCATGTATTTTAAGTTGAGTATTTATCTTGCTTATGGGGGAGAATAGATAGTGAATCTAATCTTAGTTAATTAATGGATGCACTCAATGGGTTGGACTAAATGGAAGTTATTACTATGTGAATTTATTGGAAAAAGTTGTGATATTTCTATGCACCTTTATGATCATTAAATTTACATTATGTTTTGGAAGGAATGGATGGGAGATCCATTCTTGAAGGGATTATGTGATTCCTTCTTGAATTTTCTATGTGAAAAATGATGTTAAGAAATATAGTTGTTATTAAGGATCAATTAAAGAAGTTAATTAATCTCTCCTTTTGGAATAATTTGAGATTAAATGGATTAATCTCCCATTTTGGAATAATTAGAGATTAAATGGACTAATACCTTCTTTTGGAATAATTTTAGATTAAATGGATTAATATATTCTTTTGGAATAATTAGAGATTAAATGGACTAATATCTTCTTTTAGAATAATTTAAGATTTAATGGATTTATATATCCTTTTGGAATAATTAGAAATTAAATGGACTAATCTCTTCTCTTGGATTTACTAAGAGACTAAGTGGATTAATCTCCCTTTTGATATAATGAATGCATATTTTTTTGAAAGGCAAATTTTATTGTATTTTAGAAAATGAAACTTGGTTTTCCTTACAAATGAGAAGGTCTTATTTTGTAATGAAAATAGTTAATGAATATGGATGACTTAGACAAATGTATTTATGTTTCCAAATGATATGATTAAGTGCTTGAATCTATGCTTAAATTTTGGTTAAGGAAAGATAGATTGTCTAAGAAAAGTATGGGTTTCTCTTAGAGTGTCCCTTACAAATTAAATGAATATCTAAGAGAAGTAGGGACTTCTCTTAGTATGAAATTTATTCATGGTTTAATTATTGAATGGATATAACCATTCATAGATAGGAACTGAGGAGGTTCTAAGTTATGATAGAACTGTGGAAGTTCTACACTAATGATATAATTGTGGAAGTTCTAGGTTATGATATAACTGTGAAAGTTCTAAACTAATGATAGAATTGTGGAATTTCTAAGATGATGATAGAACTGTGGAAGTTCTAGGTTTTTTTTTAAAACAATATTTCGAAAAGAATGAACATGGAGTTCATTCTTGAAGGGATTATAGGGCCCCTTCTTGAAATTTATTTTATACAATACGATATGAACGTGGAGTTCATTCTTAAAGGGATTATAGGGTCCATTATTGAAATTTATTTTATACAATATGATATGAACATGGAGTTCATTATGAAGGGATTATAAGATCCCTTATTAAAATTTATTTTATACAATATGATATGAACGTGGATTTTATTCTTGAAGGGATTATAGGGTCCCTTCTTGAAATTTATTTTATATAATATGATTGTTGAAAATATGATACCTTGTTTGATGAAAATAGGTTGTTATTGAATATATTTGGAAAGAATGGTGTTCTTTCATAACATAAAGAATTATGGAAATTATTATGTAATATATGGATGCTTTTGGAAAATGAAATTGCAGAAATTCCAAAAAAAATGATTATAATGGATAAAATTATGATTATATAATGAAAAGACATATTTGAGGCTAGGTTTTTCCTAGGATAAATGTGGTGTTATATTTGATACTTGCATCTAATATTTTAGTTTATTGTATGCTTTTTAATGAAATGTTATTAATATGAAATATTCATAGTCTTTTCCTAATATGAAATATGAATGAATTCATGTCTTATTTGTATTATTGAATGGTTATATTCACTTAACAATGCTTTAGTTAATTTTCTTTATCCATTGCAATGGATTTATGAAATATTAAAGTAAAGAAATATAATATGCTTAGAGAGAGATGGTAAATTATATGTGGTTTATTTGTGTTCATGTAGGGGTACTTGGGAATACAATGCTTTAGATATCCTATCCAGTGCCTTATCAAAATATTTCTATGATTTGGGATAGTCACGAGGAGGTGACTACCAAATCGATTGAAGGGACACTTTCTAAGTTGTAGCTCAAGGGTACCTTATAGGTTTGCCCAAATGCATTGATTTGTAGCTCAAATGAGTTCCTACATTATGAGTTGTAGCTCAAATGTCCATTCTAGGTTATAGCCTGAATGTGTTTATGTTGTAGTCCAAATGATAGTTACAAGGAGGTAACTAAAAATCATTAGCAATAGAACATTTCAGGTTGTAGCTCGAATGTGTTTGAGTTGTAGCTCAAACAAGTTCTTACATTCTGAGTTGTAGCTTGAATGTACATGTTGGGTTGTAGCCCACATGTGTCTAGGTTGGAGCCCAAAAGATAAGAACTCTAAGCTATGGGATATTGATCAGTCCTATCCACTTGAGTATCGTAAGTTGCAATTGATATCAAAAGTGGTTATACCTTATGTAAAATAGAAATATTTTGTGAACCTTGCTTGTGCAAAATTTGCTTGTGAATTTTGCACTTAAAAAAATATATTCTCTCTTGTGTTTTTTTGATTTAAGCAATGAGTGGGTCATTACAGTTGGTATCAAAGCTAGTATAAGGTCTAGAATAGTAAAAGGATGTTGGTAAAATAACCAAATATTGGTTCAATACTAAATATTGCTTAATTAGAGTTTAAGGTCATTTGAACCATTGGTAACAATGTTTTAGTTGTTAAAGCTTTAGGTCATAGGACTAAAAGCTTCCATGAATAAGCTAATGATTTCTTAAAATTGATCCTAGGAAAGGTAGCTTTACTTTGATATGGTACCTTACGTGAAGCAAGAATGACCATAATTATCAAGTGAGTGATAATGTATAAGCTTACCTAGGATTAGTATCTTGCATGGAGTAAGAATAACCATACCCATTATCGAATAAATGATAATGAGAAAATTTAGTTCGTAGGGATAAAGAACTAACTACAAATAACTAAACTCAATTTTTTTGTAACCCTTATAATTATAGAATGAATGATAAACTACAAAATTTTTGAGATAGCACCTTACAGGTAGGCAAGCATGACCTAAATCATTGTTAGCGGAGTGATAATGGTTAGAATTAAAAATAGCACCCGAGGATAAGGAGTATAAATAGATTTGTATATCCTTTCAAAACCTCTTTTACCCATAAAAAAATAAATAAATAGATTTTTATAGGATGGATTGATGGAATTATATGATGAGACATCAAATGGGATAAGATGCCATAAATGTGGGACACATATGAAGAAATAATAGGATTTCAATCATGTTGGGAAATTTTGTAGCCTTGGATGGCTTAAAGAATTGATGTGCCCCAAGTTAATTAATACGAGAATGATGATGGGTGAAATAAGAGGAATAAGGTAGCCCAAGGTGATTGAGATGTGATACATAAAAGGATGAATGAGAAGACTCAAGATTATAGAGATGTGATCAACTAGACAGTTGATCAAGATTAATGTGTTATAAACCGATGATTGGTTAGACACTTGGAGATATTCAAAGGAATAATTCAAATCATTAATTTTGTAGCTTCAAAGGTTGGGTTGAAAAATTGGATTTTTATTTATTCAAATTTGAAGGGAGGAAATAATTAACATGTCAATTTCCATGAAGTATAATGTAGTTATACTTATATTAGGGTTGTCATTATTGAGTTTGAGTGTATTTGGAGCAAGCCCCATAGTATGCTTCATGATCATATTACTATTGATTGCTAAACTGCTAGTACATACACTTTGAGAAGAGAAGATGGCTTCTAGTGGTGTTGGATTGAGTCATCGAGGTAATGTAGAGCCAAAATATATAAGGCCATTAAAATTTTTAAGACCACATCACACATTTAGAGCAATATTTTGAAATGCAATGGATATGTTGAATGATGATGATTGGTAGTGGTTGAGAGACAGTATTGAAAGGAGCTATGCATCTAGAGCTAGTGCATGCAGATAGATGTTATCTATTGACTTTAATAAAAATAAGAGATCATGATAAGGGGATATTCCAGTTACCCACTAGGGATATGACCATCACTCTAGAAGATGTATACCAAATATATCAATTACCAGTAGAGGGATGTACGATAATAGCTATAGATGAAGTAGAGAAAGGGTGGTTATTGGAAAGAGTGTTTGGATCAAAATGGAGAGATGTGAACACTGAGAAGGGTAGTATAATGTATGAGTTGTATTATGTGTTGGAAAAAATGACACATAGACATGCTATGGTGATGGTGCTTATATCAGGTGTTATTTTAATTGATTTATCTGGTGCATAATTTCCTTAGAATATGCTAGGAGTGGTGCAAGACCTAGTGGAGAGATCAATAGTGTTTGTATGGGCACCAATTTTATTAGATCAAAATTATAGCAAGGTTTGAATGATGAAGCGATCAGGGATGAGTTGTATTCTCTTACTACAAGTATGGAATTTGGTGTAAGAAGAATGAACATTAGATCAATTTCATTAGAATAAATATATAGTACAATTAGGCCCCAAATAGCCCATGAATAATGGAGAGAAAAAACCATATGAACCCCTAATTGAAATATGCCAACAAACATTAGTTCGACAATAACAACAATACTAACTAATGTAATAATAATAGCCATAGTAGAAACTATACGCTAACATCCCCCCTTATTACATTATTTGGGTAATAAGATAACTACTAGCTATACTAACATCCCCCTGATTACATCATTTAGCAATACAAAGAGAGCTGCGAAACAATTCAAATTTGACACGTGCAAGTGCCTTAGTGAAAATGTCTGCAACTTGAGCATTTGTGGGAATGTATTGAAGCTGAATTCGGTGCCTTGGAACTTCGTCTCGAATGAAGTGACATTGTGTGTCAATGTGCTTGGTTCTTTCATGATGTACTGGATTCTTGACAAGGTTTAGAACACCCTGGTTGTCGCAAAACAAGTGAATTGGAGATTTGGATGGAAGACCCATACTTGTCAAAATGTGATGCAACCATATCACTTCACACATAGCTTCACGTGCGGTGCGATACTCTGCCTCTGTAGATGAGATAGCAACCACCTGTTGCTTCTTGCTGTGCCATGAGACAGGACCGGATCCAAGATGAAAAATATATCCTGAAGTTGACTTGCGATCATCAAACGACCCGACATAGTCGGAGTCCATGTATCCTTGCAAGAAGAATTTACCATTCCTCTTGTATTCTAGGCCATATTCCATAGTACCACGGACATAGTGAAGAACATGTTTGGCTGCTTTCCAGTGAGTAGTCTTAGGTTCCTGCATGAACCTCGAAAGATAGTTAACAACAAACACGATATCTGGCCTAGTGTTTGTCAGATATATGAGACTCCCAATCAACTGTCGATAGAGAGTACCATCTACCTGAGGTGAATCATCATATCATGATAACTGAAGCCCTGATTCCATCAGAGTTGCCATTGGCTTGCAATCAATCATGCGATATTTTTCTAACAATGTCTTGGCATATTTTTTTTGAGACACCTTGATGTAGTGCTCCTTCTGGCTTACTTCCAGACCAAGACAATAATGGAGAAGTCCGAGATCTGTCATCTCAAAATATTTACACAAGTCACTTTTGATAGCAGAGATCATAGTTTTTGAACTCCCTGTAATGAGCAGATCATCAACATAGAGTACAAGCAACACTATCTCAGAACCTTTTTTCTTGAAATAGAGGTTTGCATCTGACGGACATCTCTTAAATCCATGTTGCAGGAGGTGATTATCCATTTTTATATACCAAGCTCGAGGAGCTTGTTTCAAACCATACAAGGATTTGACCAACTTGCAAACTTTCTGCTCTTGGCCTTCCACTTCAAATCCTTCAGGTTGAGTCATGTAGACTTCCTCTTGGAGATCACCATTCAGAAAAGCACTCTTGACATCCATTTGGTGAACTTTCCACCCATATTGTGCTGCCATAGCACAAAGAACTCGAATGGTGGTCATCCGAGCAATAGGTGCAAAAGTTTCCTCATAGTCAATGCCTTCCTTTTGAGCATAGCCCTTTGCAACAAGATGGGCCTTATGCTTATCAATTGTCCCATATGCCTTGTACTTGACTTTGTACACCCATTTGTAGCCTATGGGCTTCTTTTCGTATGGCAGATTGACAAGCTTCCAAGTTTTGTTTTTCATTAGAGACTGATACTCAACATCCATAGCAGCCTTCCATTGTGGCTCACTAAGGGCATCTTGCACCGAAATAGGTTCATGTTCATTCATTGAAGACATAAACACCCTATCCTCATCTATATCCATATCCTCTGTTGGTCTCTCTGGATCAACAGAAAGTCCCTCAAAATATTGACAAAGATCATCAACCCCAGTAGTCTCTGCTGCTGCTCTCTCTTATCGAGCCATGCTGCGAGTACGAGGCCTATCCAAAGTCAAATCAGGTGGAGTAGATAGCTTGGAGTCTCTGATTGTACTTGTATACCATTTTGGATTCTTATTCTATGATTTTGAAGAAGATGGAGAAGAACCTCCAATATTTGATGATGAAGGAGACTTCTCAACTTTAGATTCCACAAGATCTAGGTATACATCTGATGTGCTTTGTGATGTGAAAGCCTCATCAAAAACAACATCTCTACTGACATGAATCTTCTTGGTCAAGGGATCAATCAAATGATAACCCTTAGAGTGCTCATCATAGCCAAGAAGAATACACTTCAATGTCTTCTCATCTAGCTTCTTCCTTTTCTCTTTTGGTATGTGCATGAAAGCTTTACACCCAAAAATGCGTAGATGAGAAATGGAGGGTTTCCTACCACTCCATGCTTCCTGTGGAGTCATTCCTTGTAGGGCCTTTGTGGGTGCCCTATTCAATAGATATACTACTGTGGTGACAGCTTCTGCCCAATATTGTTGCCCAAGACTAGCTCCTGTGAGCATGCAACGAACCATTTCCATGATGGAACGGTTCCTCCTTTCAACAACTCCATTTTGTTGAGGAGTATAAGCAGTAGTTAACTGTCTCGTGATCCCATGTGCAGCCAAGAATGCAAAAAATTCTTTAGAGGTAAACTCCCCCCCTCGATCTGAGCGGAGAGTCTTTATAGAAGCCCCTGACTCCTTCTCAACAGATTTCTTGAATTGCTGAAAGAAACCAAATGCCTCAGATTTTAGAGTAAGAAAGAACACCCACATTTTTCATGAGTAATCATCTACAAATAACTAAAAATACCTCTTCCCCCCACAACTGATGGGTGTGAAAGGACCGCACAGATCGGTGTGAATCAACTCTAGAGGTTTCTTTGCTCTTGTAGAGCTTTTCTCAAAAGGTACTCTATGCTGCTTTCCTGCCAAGCAATCAGAGCACACTGGCAATGTGGTAGAAAGGGAAGGAAGACCCTTTACCATCTCATACTTACTTAGCTCAAGTAAGTAACCAGAACTAAGATGCCCATATCTCTTGTGCCATAGGGAAGTTGCCTCCTTTGTAGAGACTGTCATGGCGACATGTGGAGTAGAGATAGCATCTAAGGCAAATAAGCCATGCTTAAATGAAGTGGTTGCAATGTTCTTACCCCTCCTGGTAATAGAACAACACTTCTTGCCTCCCTCAACACTAAAGTTCACAACCATATCTTTGTCCAAAATTTGTGTGACTGACAACAAATTGTTCGCCAATCCTGGAACATAGAGGAATTTTTCAATCTGACACTTGCCATCAGAAAGAGTGACTGAAATAGTACCTTCTCCCTGAACCTTGTAGGTTTTATCATCAACAATAGTGACAGGTTTGCCCTCTTTGGCCTCAAAAGACTCAAACCATGATTTGTCGCCAGTCATATGCTTACTAGCGCCAGAATCGACATACCATACAGGATCCGTCTGCTTGGAGGTTGTGGTAGTCATGAGCACCTTGTGTGCCCACTCAGAATCCGAGTCAGATTCTTCAACAACAACATTCACCTTGGGTTGCTTGTTCTTGTTGTGTGGTTTGTTCTGGCCTTTCTGTTTAGGTTGTTTATTCTTATGCCAACATCTGTTTGTATCATGACCCTCTTTGTCACAGATCTTGCAATATATTTTTGTTTGTTGAGGTTGTTTCCCTTTTGAATCCTTTTGAGAACTACCTCCTTTCTAAAAATTACCCTTCTTCTTGTTTGGCCCCTTTCTGTTGGTGTAGAGGGCAGTGTTAGAAGAATCATCTCGCTGTAGTTGGCGTGCCTCCTCTTCTTGAAGCATATTAACCAACTCTACAAAGGTAACTTTTCGTTGGGACACCTGAAGGGAAGTGATCAACACCCTATAAGAATCAGGTAAAGCTCTCAATACAATTGAGGTAAGGAGCTTGTCATCAACTGGTTCTCCCAAAGAATTCAACTTTGCTTTCAATTCAGACACTCTGCAAAGAAAGAGTTCAACTGTCTCCCCCTGCTTCATGCTTAGACTGTGTAATTGAGATTGAAGAAATAGAATAGTGGAATCATTCTTTCCTTCATATATAGTGTTAAGGGCATCCCATGCCTCTTTACTATTTTCACAATCAGCAATATGGGGTTGAACTTCATCAGACACAACAAGCAAAATGAGCACTTTTGCTTTGTTGTCTTTCTTGTCAAAGTCTTTCTGATCAGCAGATGGAGTTGTAGCTCCAGCAGTAGATGAAGGTCTTGTTGTTGCTCCAGATACAACATCCCATAAGTCATCCATTGCTAGGATTGCCTTCATCTTGTTTTTCCATGGTGTGTAGTTAGGACCTTTCAACAACTGATGAGAATCAGTCATTAATTTTGCAGACATTGTGAAGGTTCCTTATAACACCAATTGGTCCCCCTTTCGATATACCTTTTGCTAGGCCGTTATACCATACAAAATACCCGCCCTTACATGAGGGAGACTATAGGTATTTAGAAAGATCAAAAAAAAATCACCCGCCCTTACGTGAGGGAAACTATAGGTGATTTTTAGAGATCATACGATACGTGGTACTTAAGCAGTACTGAAAGGGAATAGTCTCGTTGATGGCACCTACCATAGAAAGTCTTCAATCCTCATGCGTGGGGCGTAACTTCCCCTAAACACTTCGGATTTTAGAACTTTCGTCAAGATTTACGCCTAAACACAAGAACTATTAGGGTAATGGATGGAGTAAAAAAATGCAAAAGATGGCAAACTTATCTCTCCCCGATGATTTATAGAGAACAAGCTCAGACGTCATTTTGGCAGCTATATTAGGCGATGGATACAGTAGCGCAATCACGACAGCTTTACCTGTAAGTGCTGGCCAGAGGTATCACAAATACCGAACGCTGTAGTGCAATAAATTGCACGGATGGGTTTTAATTATTTCGGGGACTTAGGGAGTGAATTTGATTTTAACTTTTAATGATGTAGTGCAAAGCAAGAAAAAATGCAACATACAACATAAAAGTGCCCACAAAAAATAAACCACTAGGTGTCGGGCGCTGTCGAAAATGCACCTTTACAATAATGCCAAAAATTGCTTTTTCAAAAAAATACTCTCTATCCCCCCTTGATTTTTGAAAAAATAAATGGACTCCCCCCTTTAAAATTTTTCTTTATAAAGCATTTTAAAACATTCTTTTAGAACTAAAGTTAAAAAAAATAACTTTATCTTATATAGTAAAAAATTATTATTATTATTATTATTTTTAAATAATAACTTTAAACTATTATAAAATAAATTAAAATGTTATTAATTTTAATTTTAATTAAAGAATATTAAAAAAAAACTTAAATAATTTTTTTTTAAAGTGCCTTAGTGAAAAGGTTTTACCTTTAACAAGGTGCGGGGGGTCGGAGGGAGTCGATCCCTCGACCTTTTGTTTGAGCACCTTAGCACCCGGGCCACTAGCCAACCAAGCTAGGCTGCTCGACGTGAGTAAGGGGAAGGCTCCCCTTACTTAACGTCACTCTGGATGGCGGGCTTGGAAAGCACCGCTCGGTCGTAGCTCCTCTGCGACAGCGCGGCGGCCAGCTTCATCCTCAACACTCTACGACAACCTGCAACCAAACCTCAACAACAAAAAAAGAGGCTCCAGTCCTCAGTTTCATCCTCAACACACGACAACCGGTCCTCGACTTCCTCAAATCTCCTCAGCAACCTGCAAACCACCTCCAAAAAAATGCTTCTACTGCGCAAACTGTGATGGGTTGTGAGGGAAGGAATGACAAATCGAAGGGGATCTGAAGGCTAGAACAAAAATTCAATCTGAAAAAAATGCTTAAAATTCCTTGCTAAATCTAGCCATAGCAAGAGATAGAGATTTCGACGTTGCAGGTGTTACCAAAAAAATCAAAATGTTTCTCAGGTTTGACGCCGATTACAGGGATGATGCGCTCACAGGTTTAAAAAAAATGCAAAGTTTTTATCCCACATGCATGGGGTGGGGAGCAATGGAAGGGTTTATTAGTTCAAACCCTCCCCTTAGAGGTGTCTCCTCTCGGGGAGACTATGCCCGAGAGGTCGACGGGGCTTCACCCGCATGGGGCCGCCTTGGCTGCCATGCTGGGGAGGTTGTCGCCGTTGCTCACCTCTGGTTGCCTCCCATTTCTGTAGCCCGATCAACCTCCGTTGCTTGTCCCCGTTGGTTAGCTCACCTCCCACTGCTCCGTTGGTTAGCCTCTGTCGTTGCCCACAAATTTTGGGTCATCGTGTCGGCCTGTTCGGCCAGTGTCGGGTGGTGCGCTACCTCAAGAGGCGTGCAAGTTTTGCACTGCCTCGGGTGGTGCATTGCGAATGCAACCTCCAAGATGATTGTTGTAATCCCCACAGCCTAGGTCAACCAGGACAATTCACCCATCAAGGCTACGAGTGCCTCGACTCTCAGGCTCTGATACCATGTAAGAAGAACGAACATTAGATCAATTTCATTAGAAGAAATATATAGTACAATTAGGCCCCAAATAGCCCGTGAATAATGGAGAGAAAAAACCATATGAACCCCTAATTGAAATATGCCAACAAACATTAGTTTGACAATAACAACAATACTAACTAATGTAATAATAATAGCCATAGTAGAAACTATACGCTAACATTTGGAACATGTGGCTGTAGAAAGACCTCAAGGATTGCCTTATGATGCACATAGTTTGGTGGGGCCAAAGATGCCTTATGCATTAATATGGCAAAAGGGAAAATATATGAATGTTAATAGACCACATGAAGGTAATAGAGAGTGGTATCATTCTATATGTGAAAATTTGAGACCACAAGATGTGACCTGACATCCATGGAGGAAGGGCCCAATATGGGTAGAGGATGAAGTACAACTAGCTCAAGTGCAATGAGCAAGGTGGATGATTGGATGAAAGAGCATGCTATATGAGTATTTTAAATATACTCAAGTATTGTGATAGTTAGGTATTAGACAAAAAATACCGAATGCACTTATGATCTATAAAAATAAGGGGATAAATATAGTAGTACCACCATGAATGGAACCATTGATCATAGAACCATATGAGGATATATGAGTTCCATATGATGATGATGTTAGTATAACTTTGGATTATGATAGATGGTGGACCACTCAATAGTGGCAAAAATAGGATGATACGAAGTAATATGCAAATAAGAAAGAATAGATATTCTTGGTTAAACTTAATGAGAAAGAATAGAAATGAAAATCCTATTCTTAGTTAAATTTTGACTGTACTTAATTGGGTCCTCTCTTTAAGTTGATAAAGTATGTCCAAGAATATGAGGTTTATGAACAATAGAAGTTACATAAGTCCATATTAGGAGTGAATCCTAAGACTAAAATGGGATAAACATGTTCAAGTTTAAGTCCTTGAAAAAGGCTTATAACTATTTTGACCCATAGTCACATTGACTTAATAAGCTAAGTCAAGAGAATGTAATCTTAGGATAGCTATTGTAGTGAAATTCATGTTAAAATAGAAGAAATCCTAAAGAGGAAACATATTTTGATATAAGAGATAGACTCTTATGTCTTAAAGATCAGGTACTTATACCCAAAATTAAAAAAAATGAGGATATTGATAATGTGGGAAATGCATAGTTCCTTTATTTTACACATATTAGAGGGGCTAAGATGAGTGAGAGCATGAAAAAGACCTTCTAGGAAGTTATTAATTTTGTTGCTCAATGTTTGGAATGGCACCTTACGTGGAGTAAGTGTGACCATTGCTATTATCAGTGGATGATAATACTTTTGGAATGATACCTTAGGTAGAGTAAGGGTAGCTATATATTAGCAATGGATGATAAAACTTATGGAATGATACATTATGTGGTGGAAGTGTGATCCTTGATACTATCAACAGATGGTTAAGAAGATATTATTAGAATTCATGGTCAGCTAGTCAGGATGAAGTTGAAGTTAGACCTTGATGAAATAATTTTTAAAAATCTAATAGAGTACAAGGTTAATAGAACAATAAAATAATGTTTTATTTTATTTTATATTATTTGCTCATGTTACAATACAAACTTGAACTTTGGCCAAAGAAAGAATTTGAGCATCTTAGCCATGGCAAAAGAGCCAACATGAACCTTAACCATGATGAGAAAGCCATCATGTTTGAGATGCCACCAAACATCACCATCTACGAAGTAGAGCAATATTCCACCCGAGCACTAGATGGTGGTCAAGTTTAATAACATGTTGTGTGCTATTTAAACAATGGTTTATACCACAAAACAATGCATGTGGTATTATTAATATCCACAGATCAGAACCTGATGTAAAATATTTAATTATTCAAGGCATACATGATAAGAATAGATCTTAGGGGATCTTGTGAAGATTAATGGTTGAGAAAATATCTGTGGAAGTATTAAAAAAGATCCTACTTCTAATATAAAACCAATCACTAAATTTAGCTTCATCGTAGTCGTTAGCCACTCATTACCGTTAACTATTTATCATAGTTGGGTGAATAGTAGTATATTTTCATGGCAAAGATATTTAGAAAAGATTGATACAATGGTATTATGATCTAATTTGTTGTGTGTAATACTTTGTGGCATTATTTTTAGAGAATGCATTCATTAAGCATATTATAGCCTTGGTAATAATTTTTTTATTATTGATAGAGCTATTGATATATATACTTTGCAAGGAATAAGCAAGTACTTAGATACTACTTATGTTCAAGTCTTTTCCTCCCACTATTGGAACCATTGGTGAATCAAGTGGAAGAGCTAAGCAAACCCTCCATATTTTGTGGGTCTTAAGTAGTGTACCTTAGACTCTTTTGAGGACCTCACTTGGCATTTGTGTCTCTTGAAGTATGAACCTAACATAATTCTAGTAATAGTCAATAAGTTGACTAAGGATGTTGTTGGACATTTTGAGGAATATTAGTTGTCATTGATGTCAAAAGGTTCTAAGAAGGATTGCATTTTGATTGGTTCCAAAAGAGCTTTATGTAAAGCATGATTTAAATAGTTTTTATCAAAACCATTGATGGCAAAATAAAAGGGTTTTCTTAAAACCTATGGAGAGGCCTAAGGAATAAAATTAATTATAATAAATTATAATAATTTAATTATATTAATTTGTAATTTAATTTAATATTCCTTTTGGTTATTAAATTAATTATAACTTAATTATACTAAATAATATTATTATTAATTAATATATAATTTAATTAAATTACCTTATGGTAAGGTTGGCAAAGTTTAAATTGCAATTGCAATTGTCTTTTCCCCGTTGATGTCATCAAATTTTGTGGAGCATTGACATCTAAGTCAAATGGTGGATTTCATGTATAAATACCATGCCAAAGGGGCATTCAAACAAAACCTTCATCGATTAATATTCAAGCGACCGAGCAAAGTTTATTTCATGCAAATCGTTGAGGAAAAATACAAGAATCGTTTTGTCTTTTAGCGCCAAGAAGAAGACTAGTGGAGAGGGCTTAAGGCCTCACTCCCATTGGACAGTGTGTTCCATTGGCAGCGCATGTTTCATGAGAGAGTTAGGAGTGGAAGTGACCATGATCAATTCATGTGGAGGTTGTTAGCATGTTTTTCTTGAGCATCGTGGTGGAAATATTTTGGCACACCCTTTTTAAAAGCACCAGGCTTGGTAAGAAAGAGCATGTTGTGCTCTTAGCATTCCAAGTGTGTGCCTAGCGCACGCGGTGGTCAATCTCGTGGCTAGGGTGGACGAGGAGGCGGTGGTTGTGGGTTTGAATCCCACAAGTGGCAAAGGTACTTTTAATTAAATATTTTGATTTTTCTAATGTTTTTCCTAAGGTGCTATTTGAAGTTATAAGGGTATATGAAAAGTTGCTTGCTTGGTAATTAATTTATGTTATTTGGAGTTATAAGGGTATATGGAAGATTGCTTGCTTGGTAATTAATTTATGTTATTGGAGTTATAAGGAAAGTGGATTTGATTTTTGCCAAAGTTATTTTTGCCATTAAATCTAATTAAAGAGGTTTTTGAGTTAATTTTGGTGGATGTTAAATTTATTTTAATTAGGAGATTATAAGGTGTTATTGGATAAATATTTTATGTATGTTGATGGTTGTTTTTAAATATGGAGTGATAAGGTGTAATTGAGTTTTTGCATTACATTGTGAGAGATATTTATCTTCTAAACTATTTGAGTTTGGCATAGAAGTGTTTATGGCGGTGGCAGATATTTGAGGTTCCTTCATCATCAAGAAAATTTATGAGCACATTCTTGTATAGTTGAGTTGATTGATTGGTTTTCTGAAAATAAGTTTGGAGTGAAAATGAATTGATTAGGGATTCTTTATTGAGTATGTTTGAGTTAATGCTTCAAGGTTTTATGGAATAAGGAGTTGTTATTAAAACCTTGTTTTATAAGCATTGTTGTTGAAGTTAGTTGTTGATCAAAGAACTTGAACTAGGGTTTGAAAAGAACATGAGTATCATTGTTATGTGAGAGTTATTTTATAAGCATTGTTGTTGAAGTGAGTTGTTGAGAAAATAACTTGAACTAGGGTTTGAAAAGAACAAGAGTATCATTGTTATGTGAGATTTATTGTTGAGCATTGTTGGAAATATTTTGAGTGAAGGATCATATGCTTGGACTAGGGTTTGTGAGCAAGAATTATTTCATTGAGAGATTGGTTGAGTAGAGTTGGTTGAGCCTAGTCAAGTGGATGTGTGAAGTGATTTTTCAAGTTCTATAAAATCAACTATTCTATATTCAGAATTGAATTGAGAAAGTGATTGAGTTGAAGCATATTGAGTCTCTAACAATTCTCTGTATTTTTTTGAAAGAGTTATTGAAAGTTATTGAGCTTTATGATGAGTATAGAACATATTGAGTCTCTAACAATTATCTTTATGTTTCTACGAGATTGGACAAGTTCTAGTGTGGACATTTTGAGAATATTTGAGGTAAGTCTTTGAGAAGACTTATGGAGAAATTTGAGTAAGCTGATGTGAAATCTTACAATAAATATTGAGAGCAAATTTGGTTAAGTTCTTGAGAGGACTTATTAAGCAGATTTGGTTAAGTTCTTGGGAGGACTTATTGAGCAGATTTAGTTAAGTTCTTGAGATGACTTATTGAGCAGATTGGAAAATTTCTATAGAGGACTTGTAGACTGGTTGGTGTGATCTTTTGTGAAATATTACAAGGTATACTTGAGACAAGTATTTGAGAAATATTGAGAGCAGAGTTGATTGATTGATTTGTTCAAACCTTGAATTAAGGTTTGGGGTAGATCTAACAAAGTTGATTTGAGATTGAGTCAAGATTTTAGTTAAGGCTTGAGGATAGAGATTGAGGAATGATTTATGCTAGACTGAAGGACTATGTTTAGTATAGATTCAAGGAATCACATTTGGTATAGATTTAAGGATAGATTTGTGCCAGGCCAGATACAGATATTGAGGATATTTTTGTACTAGACCGATGGACTATGTTTTGTACAGATTTGAGATAGAGCTTAGTGCAAGCTTTGGATGTTATGGAGTATAGGGGACAATAGTATCTAGTGGATAGATATCCATTAGCTAGGGTAGTGAGGACATATCTTATGAGTGAGGAAAAGAGTCTTCAGTGGATAGAGATCCATTAGCCAATGTAGTGGAGGCAACAATTCTTCTAGAATATCACTAGCCAGAGAAAGAGGAGAAAGGAGTTATCCTATGGATAGAGATCCACGAACTTGATTAAGGGGATTGGTATATCCTTTGGACAGAGGTCCATAAACATTGTTATAGGGAAAGGATTTTCAAGAGATTGATTGAGAAAACTTTAGTGAAATATTTTCTCTGTGGAGTAGCCCACATTGGGTGAACCATGTAAATTGTGGTGTCTCTATTATGTGTGGTGATTTGTGCATTGCTTTTATTACTGCTATTAATATTTCTATATTTACATTGCATAATATTTATTGGGAAATAAAAAGTAAAAAGTGATCTTATACTATTCACCCCCCCTCTCTGTATAAGCTTGTGTTCTTCAATTGGTATCAGAGTGGGTTCCTTCGAAAGAGTTTAACATCTTGAAGGAAAAGCTTACAAGAACACAATGGAATCAAAGAATGAATCATAATATATCTCAGTACCAGTATTTTATGGAAGTTATTATGTATATTGGAGTTTGAGAATGAAGATCTTTTTAAAGGCACTTGGCAATGAAGTTTGGGAAGCAATTGAAAATGGATACATACCACCAGTTGATCCACCTATAGACAAGGAAGGTAAGCTTCTACAAATTTACAATTCAAAAGCAATGAATGCACTTTTGAGAGGTTTGCATAGAACATAGTCCATAAAAGTTATGCATTGTGAAGATGCAAAAGGAATATGGGATAAGTTGCAAAATATATATGAAGGAGATAAAGGTGTGAAGAAAGCAAAGATTTGAATTATCAAAGGACAATTTGAAGAGTTAATAATGAAGAATGAGGAAAATATTAGTACTTATCTACTTCGAGTTGATGAGGTTGTTAATGCTATGCAAGGACTTGGAATGAAGGTTGATGAATCAGATATTTGTGATAAGATCTTAAGGTCTCTTCCAACAAGGTTTAGTGAAAATATTTTAGCTATAGAAGAATCAAAGGATGGTGATTATTTGACAAGAGATATGTTGCTTGGTATTCTTATAGCTTTTGAGATGAGAACAAAAGAACCTATTCCCCAAAAGGAATCAACCTTCAAAGAAATAAAAAATATAAAGGGTAAGAAGTCAGAATCAAGCAATGAGTCATCCAGTGATGAAGAAGCTAATTATGGTAGAAGGGATAAAAATTCTAGAAGATCTAGAGATCTAAAATATGTTAAATATTTCAATTATGGAAAGTATGGTCATTATGCAATAGATTGTCAAGAAGCCAAGAATAATAATGGTGAAGAAAAACAGGATCACAGAAACATGGAATAAAAAATATACAGACACCAAAAGAAAAGTAAGGATGAAAAAAGCAAACAAGGAAAAAAGTTTTTTCGAAGGAAAAATAGAAGCTACTATGTGAATAAGGAAAGTAAGTACTCAAGTGATAGTGATGCTAGTTTTTATAAAAATTATAGAGATGAAGTCCTATTTATGATTGAAGAAAAGGAAGTTCAAAAAAGGGGACCAATGATTATCAAGTCTTTTAGATGTGGTAACTTTGGACATCTTGAATATAGTTGTACAAGGAATGGTTATAGTTTCAGTGATGATGAATATGAGGATGCACTTGAAGAACCAGAAGAGAATATTCTAATGGCACTATAATAAGAAGAAAATGACCTTATAGAAGGATAAGCCAAAATAAATTTATGATATGGATAAAGGTACACAAATAGAGGAGTATTCAGATAAATATGGATATGATCTCAAGGGAGAACTTATCTATGCCCTTGACACAGTGAAGAAGGTAAGAAAGCAAAACTCTAAACTTGAAATTTAGTTTCAAGAATGTGATTAAGAGAGAAGGATGCTTATAGAGGATCTAGAAAAATCGAA
This sequence comes from Wollemia nobilis, assembly GCA_028583015.1. Lineage (NCBI taxonomy): Eukaryota > Viridiplantae > Streptophyta > Pinopsida > Araucariales > Araucariaceae > Wollemia > Wollemia nobilis. Next base: position 7,133,432 of record JAQPPZ010001870.1, read on the forward strand.
GGCTATGACAAAGAAGTTCAAGGATAAATTAGAATTAAATATCATAGAATGTGAAAATTTAGCACAAGAAGTGGCACTACTAAGGGAACATTTAGAAGACTCCAAATTCAAGCTAAAAAGGTTCAAAAACAGCTCAAAGAACTTGGATAAGTTCATCAAGATACAAAATCCTACATAAAGCAAAATCGATCTTGGATTTGAAAAAGGACAAAAGAAATGAGAAGGAAAGTCAACCACAAGTTATTGAGGAGAAGAAAATTCAGATGAAAATAATTCAAAAGAAGGCATTGTAAGAGAAAGTGAGACATCTGAGGGTGAGTGGACAATAGAAATTTCAACAAGAAAAGGAACAATGCACAAAGAAGATACAGATGGAACAACAATTAGAATAGGTCAAGAGAGACTAAGAGACCAATGAGGTCAAGACAAGAAAAATTCAATGGAAGTTGTTTTACATGTCACAGGGTTGGTAACATGGTTTCACAGTATAGGACACATGAAAGATAGGAATATGGGAAGAGATAACTTTTCCATGGGTATTGCTACTCATGTAATCAGTTTAGTCACAAGGTAATGAATTGCAGGGTTCTTGATAGAAGAGGATATGGCTTCACTAGGAGAAATCCTAAGACATTTACACCTCCAATGAATAATAACATTAAGTTCTATAAGTGCAATAATTATGGTCACACAACAAAGTGGTGTAGAGCAGACATTCTAGAATCAAATATGAATAAGGACAGGAATAGGAACATGAATAGGAACATGGATATGAATAGGAATAGGAACATGGATATGAACAGGAACAAGAATAGGAACAAGAACTTGGATATGAATAGGAACAAAAATTTGGATATGAATAGAAATAGAAACATGGATATGAATAGGAATAAGAATATGGATATGAATAGGAATAGGAACATGGACATGGAAAGGAATAGTCAAAGGAATTAGAAGGATCGGATAAGAAGAAAATAAGACAAAGGTAAAGACCAGTGTTTTTTGGGAGTAGAAATACTCTCACCCCATAATTAACCATCTCATGAGGAGGTGGGGGAGGGGCTAAGCTAAGAGGCTCATTCTTAGACCCTAGCCCCAAATGTGACCCTTTGCCATTGATGTCAAATGGGGAGAGATTTGAGTAAGGGGGAGAAATTTAGTATTTGAGCAACAAGGAGAGATTTGAGCCAGGGGGAGCAAAGTCCCAGGGGGAGCAAAACCCCATAAAAGGTTAATTTTATGGTAAAAATATTTTGGGTTACCATCAATGAAAAAGGGGGATATTTTTGGTAATTTTGAGGAATATTAGTTTTCATTGATGTCAAAAGGTTCTAAGAAGTATTGCATTTTGATTGGTTTCAAAAGAGCTTTATGGAGAGCATGATTTAAATGGTTTTTCTCAAAACCATTGATGGCAAAATAAAAAGGTTTTTCTTAAAACCTATGGAGAGGCCTAAGAAATTAAATGAATTATAATTAATTATAATAATTTATTATATATTAATATGTAATTTAATTTAATAATATTTTTGGTTATTAAATTAATTATAAATTAATTATACTAATTAATATTATTATTAATAAATTTATAATTTAATTAAATTACCTTATGGTAAGGTTGGCAAAGTTTGAATTTAAATTGCAATTGTATTTTCCCGTCGACATCATCAAATTTCATGAAGCCCTGACGTCTAAGCCAAATGGTGGATTTCATGTATAAATACCATGCCAAAGGGGCATTCAAACCAAAATTTCATCGATTAATATTCAAGTGATCGAGTAAATTTTATTTCGTGCAAATCGTTGAGGAAGAAGACAAGAATCATTTTTTCTTTTAGCGCTAAGAAGAAGACTAGTGGAGAGGGCTTAAGGCCTCACTCACATTGGATAGTGTGGTCCATTGGCAGTGCACATTTCATGATAGCGTTAGGAGTGGAAGTGACCACAATCGATTCACGTGAAGGTTGTTGGCATGTTTGTCTTGAGTGCCATGGTGGAAATCTTTTGGCACACACTTTTTAAAAGTTCTAGGCTTGGTAAGAAAGATAACGTTGTGCTCTTAGCCTTCCAACCATGTGCCTAGCACATGTGGTGGTCAAGCCCATGGCTAGGGTGCACGAGGAGGCGGTGGTTGTGGGTTCGAATCCCACAAGTGGCAAAGGTAATTTTAATTAAATATTTTGATTTACCTAATATTTTTTCTAAGGTGTTATTTGGAGTTATAAGGGTATATGAAAGGTTGCTTGCTTGGTAATTAATTTATGTTATTTGGAGTTATAAGGGTATATGGAAGATTGCTTGCTTGGTAATTAATTTATGTTATTGGAGTTATAATAAAAGTGGATTTGATTTTTGCCAAAGTTCTTTTTGCCATTAAATCTAATTAAAGAGGTTTTTGAACTAATTTTGGTGGATGTTAAACTTATTTTAATTAAGAGATTATAAGGTTTTATTAGACAAATATTTTATGTATGTTGATGGTTGTTTTTAAATATGGAGTGATAATGTGTAATTGAGTTTTTGCATTACATTGTGAGAGAGATTTATCTTCTAACCTCTTTGAGTTTGGCATAGAAGTGTTTATGGTTGTGGTAGATATTTGAGGTTCCTTCATCATCAAGAAAATGTATGAGCACATTCTTCCATAGTTGAGTTGATTGATTGGTTTTCTAAAAATAAGTTTGGAGTGAAAATGAATTGATTAGGGCTTCCTTATTGAGTGTGTTTGAGTTAATGCTTCAAGTTTTTCTGGAATAAGGAGTTGTTATTAAAACCTTGTTTTATAAGCATTGTTGTTGAAGTGAGTTGTTGAGCAAATAAATTGAATTAGGGTTTGAAAATAACATGAGTATCATTGTTATGTGAGAGTTGTTTTATAAGCATTGTTGTTGAAGTGAGTTGTTTAGCAAAGAAATTGAATTAGGGTTTGAAAATAACAAGAGTATCATTGTTATGTGAGTTTTGTTGTTGAGCATTGTTGGAAAATTTTTGAGTGAAGGATCATATGTTTGGACTAGGGTTTGTGAGTAAGAATTATTTCATTGAGAGATTGGTTGAGTAGAGTTGGTTGAGCCTAGTCAAGTGAATGTGTGAAGTGATTGTTGAAGTTCCATAAAAAAAACTATTCTATATTCTGAATTGAATTGAGAAAGTGATTGAGTTGAAGCATATTGAGTCTCTAACAATTCTCTATATGTTTCCTAAAGAGTGATTGAAAGTGATTGAGATTTGTGATGAGTATAGAACATATTGAGTTTCTAACAATTCTCCTTATATTTCTATAAGATTGGACAAGTTATAGTGTGGACTTGTTGAGCAGATTTGAGGTAACTCTTTGAGAAGACTTGTGGATAAATTTGATTAAGCTATTGTGGAAGCTTACAATACAGATTGAGAGCAAATTTGGTTAAGTTCTTGAGAGGAATTGTTGAGCATATTTGGTTAAGTTCTTGAGAGGAATTATTGAGCATATTTGGTTAAGTTCTTGAGAGGACTTATTGAGAAGATTTATTTAAGTTCTTGAGAGGAATTATTGAGCAGATTGAACAAGTTCTAGATAGGACTTGTAGACTGATTGGTGTGAGATTTTGTGAAATCTTACAAGTCATATTTAATACAAGTATTTGAGAAGGCTTGAGAGCAGAGTTGATTGATTGATTTGTTCAAACCTTGAGTTAAGGTTTTGGGTAGATCTAATAGAGTTGATTTGATATTGAGTCAAGCTTTGAGTTAAGGCTTGAGGAAAGAGATTGAGGAATGATTTATGCCAGACCAAAGATAGATTTAAGGATAGATTTGTGCTAGACCAAAGATAGAGATTGAGGACAGATTTGTGCTAGACTGATGGACTATGTTTAGTATAGATTTGAGATAGAGTTGAGTGAAATATTTTGAGGTGACATAGTATAGAGGACGATAGTCTCTAGAGATCCATTAGCCATGCTAGTGAGGACAGGTATTTCAAGTGAGGACAAGACTATTCAGTGGATAGAGATTCATTAGCCAGTGCAGTGGAGGCAATAGCTCTTCTAGAAGATCACCAGCCAGAGCAAGAGGAGAAAGGAGTTCTCCTATAGATGGATATCCACAAGCTTGATTAAGAGAATTGGTATCTCCTTTGGATAGAGGTCCATAAACATTATAATAGGGAAAGGATTCTCAAGAGATTGATTGAGAAAATTTTAGTGAAATATTTTCTTTGTGGAGTAGCCCACATTGGGTGAACCACGTAAATTGTGGTGTATCTATTATGTGTGGTGATTTGTACATTGATTTGATTATTGCTATTGATATTGCTATATTTACATTGCATAATATTGACTGGGAAAGAAAAAGTAAAAAGTGATCTTATACTGTTCAATCCCCTCTCAGTATAAGCTTGTGTTATTGAGATGTTTATCAAAGGACATCAAGGATGATGCACTTGTGGTGGTAAATATGTTTTCCAAAGAGAGTTTTAGGATATATGAATATCATGAAGTGATATTTATGACATTATATTTTTATCTTTGATGACACCTATTTTCTATGAGGTTAACTCATGATAAGGGCCATCAAGTCATAGGTTGGAACTCCTTTGTGAGAGATTTTGATAAACCTAGTTGCATTTAGACTTGTGTCTAAACTATTATGGAAATATGATTTTATATCATCTCTATGAAAATAAAATAAAACAATGTTGAACAATGTTATGCTTTGTATTGCAAGTAAACATAGAGGGCTGTGTTTATTTTAAGGCGTAGTATGTCATGACCCTCCCTTGGAAAGCTTTTTCATATGATGGACTTATGAATTGTTATGTTGTTTTGAATATAGATTAAATGACATCAATATTATTATTTGCATTGTATGATTGGTTTATTTAAGAATATGGTATTGTTGATAGTTTGCATTAGTCTGCATTGTTGCAGGAACAAGAATTCTTTGGATAGAGTGTACACGGGAATCACCACTGAGGATGAGAAAGAAGAAAAATATGTATAAAGATCCATAATATTCTTAATTATGATTTAATATTAATTATAATTTTAATAAATTAATTAAGATTAACTTTAATAAGATGATTTGATTATTTATCCTATTTTTTTTAAAATAGGAAATTGAGTTGGAATTGGGTGACAAAGACTCCTTCCAAACCAAGGAAGTAGAAAGAGAATGTTACCCTTGGAATAGAATAATAATTTACCAAATTAAACCCTCCTCCAAATGAAGGGAGGAGGATTGGTAACTTTGCTGAATGTTAATTTAATATTGATTAAATTAAGGCATCTTACTATTTCAATAGTAGACCTCTTGAATTTAACTTATTAATGATGTTTAGCATTAATAATATGGTTAATTAATTTTCATAAAGGATAGTTCTATGAAAAATACCCTAACCATTCCTATTAAATCACTATTTTTGATTCAATGGTAGAGAATTAGCATCTTTCCTTAGGAATCAAATAATGCTTTTTAAAATAGAAACCCTTTCCAAACCAAGGGTGGAGAAAGGGCATATTAATTAAAACATTATTGAAATAGGAGGTATAAACCATTTTTATGGCAACCTTCTCCAAATTAAGGGATGAGAGTAAAAGGGGACCATAATGGAGGAGCTTTCAATCATTTAATATTAACTCACATTTTTAACTTATAAAGGGAGAAATTAATATTTTAATAAAGGCATCTTTCAAGAAGGCCTTTATATAAGCCTAAGAGGGATTAGTTGGGAGGCTAGAATGAGGCACAAAGAGAAGAATAGGCTAAGCATAACATGAGGAGGACTTGGAGGCTAGCATGAGAGGGCAAGCATGAGGAGGCAATATTGGAAGGCAACCTTGGGAGTATTAGAAGGAGACATGTTAGAGGAGAAGGATAATTCAGGTGGACTCCTTTCATGATTTTAATTTCCTCCTAATTGCTTTCATATCTAAAGGATTATATTTCCTTCTATGCTTTGAATGTTTCCCATTAATACATGCTTTGTCTTTGAGTAACTAGGTGATATAGAATATCTTCTCCTTTAATACATGCTTTATACTTTGGTTTGTTCATAATTGATGGATGCAAGTTTAGGGAAATATAGGGATTGATTTTTAGGTAAACTTATTATAAAATTATGATAGGTATTAGAGCCATTGTATTACCTTTCAGCCAACTAGGTTCTCCAACTTTAACTAAAAAGTAACTTTGGATAGCCACTGGATTTAACTCTAGTTAATACCATCCAAAGTTAAGAATTGTAAAACTTAATATGACCTTTGCCTAGAAGGGGTGTCTAGGAGGTGTTTATTGTATTGAGAGGTGTTTGGGATCCTCTCAAATCCATGTATTCTAAGTTGAGTATTGATATTGCTTATGGGAGAGAATAGATAGTGAATCTATTCTTAGTTAAGTAATGGATGCACTCAATGGGTTGGAATAAATGGAAATTATTACTATGTGAATTGATTGGAAAAAGTTGTGATATTGCTATGCACCTTTATGATCATTAAATTGGCATTATGTTTTGGAAGGAATGGATGGGAGATCCATTATTGAAGGGATTATGTGATTCCTTCTTGAATTTGCTATGTGAAAAATGATGTTAAGAAATATAGTTGTTATTAAGGATCAATTAAAGAAGTTAATTAATCTCTCCTTTTGGAATAATTAGAGATTAAATGGACTAATCTCTTATTTTGGAATAATTTGAGATTAAATATATTAATCTCCCCTTTTGGAATAATTAGAGATTAAATGGACTAATCTCTTTTTTTGGAATAATTTGAGATTAAATGGATTAATCTCCCCTTTTGGAATAATTAGAGATTAAATGGACTAATCTCTTCTTTTGGAATAATTTGAGATTAAATGGATTAATCTCTCATTTTGGAATAATTAGAGATTAAATGGAATAATATTTTATCTTGGATTTACTAAGAGACTAAGTTGATTAATCTCCCTTTTGATATAATGAATGCATGTTTTTTGAAATGCAAGTTTGATTGTATTTTGGAAAATGAAACCTGGGTTTCCTTACAAATGAGAAGGTCTTGTGTTGTAATGAAAATTGTTAATGAATATGGATGAATTATATAAAAGAATTTATGTTTCCAAATGATATTATTAATTGCTTGAATCTATGCTTAAATTTTGGTTAAGAAAATATAGATTGTCTATGAAAAGTATGGGTTTCTCTTAGAGTGTCCCTTAGAAATTAAATGAATGTATAAAATAAGTAGGGACTTCTCTTAGTATGATATTTAATCATGGTTTGTATATTGAATGGATGTAATGATTCATAGATAGGAACTAGGGAAGTTCTAAGTTATGATAGAACTGTGGAAGTTCTAAACTAATGATATAACTATGGAAGTTCTAAGTTATGATAGAACTATGGAAGTTCTAAGTTATGATAGAACTATGGAAGTTCTAAACTAATGATAGAACTGTGGAAGTTCTAAGATGATGATAGGACTGTATAAGTTCTAAACTAATTATAGAACTATGGAAGTTCTAAGATGTTGATAGAACTATGGAAGTTCTAGGTTTTTGATAAAATAATATTTGGGAAAGAATGAACATGGAGTTCATTCTTGAAGGGATTATAGGGTCCCTTATTGAAATTTATTTTATACAATATGATATGAACGTGGAGTTAATTATTGAGAGGATTATAAGGTCCCTTATTGAATATTATTTTATACAATATGATATGAACATGGAGTTCATTATTGAAGGGATTATAGGGTCCCTTCTTGAAATTTATTTTGTATAATATGATTGTTGAAATCAAGATACCTTTTTTGATGAAAACAGGTTGTTACTGAATGTATTTGGAAAGAATGGTGTTATTTTGTAACATAAATAATAACAAAAAATCTTCTGTAATATACAGATGCTTTCAAAAAATAGAATTATGGAAGTTTCTTAAATTGATGGTATTGGAGAAAATTTTGATTATATAATGAAAAGATATCTTTGAGGTCGAGTTTTTCCCTTAGGAGTTTTATTAGGATAAATGTGGTGTTATCTTTGATACTTGCATCTACTGTTTTATTTTATTGTATGCTCTTTAATGAAAGGTTTTTAATATAAAATATGCAAATTATTTTTCTAATATGAAATATGAATGAAATCATATCTTATTTATATGATGGAATGGTTATAATCACTTAATAATGCTTTAGTTAATGATATTTGTCCATTGCAACGGTTTTATGAAATATTAATGTAAAGGAATATAATATGCTTAGAGAGATGGTAAATTATATGTGGTTTATTTATGTTCATGTCGGGGTACTTGGGAATACAATGCTTTAGATATCTTGTCCAATACCTTGTCAATATATATCCATGATTTGGGACAATTGCGAGGCAACTACCAAATCAGTTGAAGGATCACTTTCTAAGTTGTAGCTCGAGTACATTTTGGGTTGTAGTCCAAATGCATTGAGATGTAGCTCAAACGAGTTCCTACATTATGAGTTGTATCTCAAATGTACATTATAGGTTGTAGCTTTAATGTGTTTGGTTTATAGCCCAAATGATAGTTACAAGGAGGTAACTAGCAATCATTGACAATAGAACATTCTGAGTTGTAGCCTAAATGTGTTTAAGTTGTACCTCAAAAAAGTTCTTATATTTTGAGTTGTAGCTTGAATGTACATGTTGGGTTGTAGCCCGCATGTGTCTAGGTTGGAGCCCAAAAGAAAAGAACTCTAAGCTACAGGACATTGATCAGTCTTATCCACTTGAGTGTATTTTTAACTATGATCGATTTGAAAAGTGGTTATGCCTTATGTGAAATGGAAATTGTCTGTGAACCTTACTTGTGAAACATTTGCTTATGAATTCAACACTTAACAAAAAATTATTCTCTTGGGTTGTTTTGAGTTAAGTAACGAGCGAGTTGTTACAACAACACTTACCCCATTCTAACTTCTATGTGTATGCTTTCTAGACTTATTCCACCTACTTATATGATTATAGACGATTAGTCCATGTATGCCACATAGGATCAATAGTTCTTCATCAAAACAAGTAACTATCCATTTGTCCTTTAAGAATCTTATCAATTTTTGGTTTTATTCTTCTAGTAGATATAATAGGTTAATACCTACATCTTCCCTGATATTTAACACATTGGTTTGTTCACTTTTTATATTTGCATTTAAATTCCATATTAGAATTATCTGTCCAAGTTTAGAATATGGATATGTGTGTGTGTAAATTTACATATGGATCTTCATAGCCAATCCCATATTTTTTGGAGGCTTTAGATATTTGGAGAAAAATAATAAGTTGTGATTCTAATAGTTTTCGTCTTATCCTTTATTTTAATTTAAATGTATTATTTATTTGGATTTTTTTTCCAATTGAATATTATTGTCCCTAGTTTCCTTTATCAAATATTTAGTATTCTATATCTCTTATAATTTTCTATTATTACATTCCTTATTGTATTCTTCCTATAACCTTCAAATATTGGGGTCTTGCACCCATCATGTTCATATGTTTTCATGAGATAAATTACGTCTCATTCTTCTTACAACAAGCCCTAATCCATGTCCTTTCCTCCAAGGGCAGCCTCTACAATTCTATCATACCATATTTTATTGTTTCTCTAAAAGAAATGATCATTTTTGTTATTATTATTTACCTTTATTTTATCACCAATAGTTGTCCCTAATGGTACAAAGAAACCTTAATTGGGGATTTGTCTTAATTTTTTGAAGAACTAACATAATAATATCGACCATATAATGGCTAGCCCTATCTTTAATTTTATATAATACTATTTTGTATTGTTTTTCTAATTAGATATCCATAAATGGATCCTTTTTTGTATTCTTTATTTGAAATATGTGAGCATTTATGATCTCATATCAAAAAATAAATGTGTGTTTAGGGTATACACATAGAAGCGTCACCTACCACCTCTGGGATTGTAAGAAGTTCATGCAAATAAAAGGCTTGAAAGCCAAATACTTTATGGATTTTTATAATAATACCATTTTATATTTTTACAAAAACACTTATTTGTCTCATGTGAATCTCTACATAATCACTTGTGAATATGCTTCCAATGCATCTACAACTATCAATCCCTCATCTTGAAATATGCATGCATCTTTCTAGTTTTATTATATAGGTTTTAACCTAAGACAACTATAATACATAAAATCCCATCCACACACCAAAATGAAAATTTCCTCTATTTATTTCTTATATTGGTTCAACTTAAACTCACCAGATACTTAACAAGCCAACAAATAAGGATCCTTCCAAGTTCCCAAACCAATTTCAATTAACATGTAAAAAATGATTCAAATTTATTTTTCTCAAAGTGTTTTAATTTGAATCTTAGCATATATTTACCATGTTATATATCCTAAACCCATAGAGGTTATAAATAGACCCTTTTTGCTTCATCTAGTACTACATGTGCCATTCTAATAATATCAAATGATTTTGACATTCTATTTTCTTCACATTTTTCTACCCATTGTTTGCAAGTATTTAACAACAAATTAGGTACCTCTAATATATAGGAAGAAACTACATAAACAAAATATATCTAAAAATTAATCCATAAAATATAGGGAATTGGTATATTAATGAGCATTATGATGACTGAATATTACTTTATAGGTATTGTAATAATAATATGATCATGCACTTGTAATCAATTTGCAATAAAGGAACCTATATTAAATTATTTAGTAAGATCATTAAGCTTATTAAGTAGGTTTGATTCATTAAAGTGTCATATTTAATGCTTAATTAGGTTTGATTTTAGAAGGTGCCACTTATTGATTTCAAAATTTATTCAAATGGATCCAAAATCATACTCAATTTTTTTTATAGATTCAACAGGTTGGAAGAAGTTCTCTTGTGGGGATTGCTAGTTTTTCCTCCCTATGTACATTATCCATTTTTAAACTAATATAAACATCTAAGTTAAGAAGAAAATGATCCCTAAAATATGTGATATTCATATATTTGCACTTTTATGAAACATCATCATTATTACATAAATCAATCCCATATTTCTAGCATGGTATTAATTTTTGCTCTTTCATAGTTGAACTTCATGAAATTTCAATTGTTGAACATACTTGTACTACATGTTCTTGAAAACCCAAATGGTCCATTCACTTTCATCATGATGGGACCCACCATTGATTTCATAGATGTTGCTCCTCCTTATTGAGTCCCACCTGCTCAACTAACAACACACATGCAAGTTGTCAATTCTCTTGAGTTTTTGGTTTCCTCTCATTTCTATTAAATTTTCCTATCTAATTTTTGTTCTTTCCCATTTCATATATTTCTTTAAGTTTTGAAATATTCGTTTGCATTTTCCCTTCCCTTTACTTTACCAAGGAACAAGGGGAGTCTAAATGTGAGGACATATGCCCTAAAAATGTTAAGTAGCCTATATTGGCTCTCAAGTTACTTTTATTTTATTTCCATTTTATTAGCTCATTAATTAATTATTGTTAGGTTGATATGGGTCTACATTTTTTCAATTCCTTGTAAGATATGAAGCTTTATAGATGAATATGAAATTTACTCTATATTCAAAGAATTTGAGTTTGACTCACTATATTTTAATGAGTCTTAAAAATTAATTTTATGCTAGCAAACAAAAAATAAGTTTATGATCAAATGGTATTAGATCATCTAGTTAGATTCCTCAACATTCAAGGAGGAGACCTAAGTTTGAATCTTTAAGTGATATATGGAAAATATCCAAGTTGTTGTAATACCACTACATAATTATGATCCAATACAAATGGGGGCCATTTCAATCCCCAATAACCAATGGAAAAAAAGGTTTATGATAGTATAGTGGAATTAAAAAATGATTTTAAGGCCGATCTCATGAGAAAATAATGGGAAGGTTTTTATTTTCTTGTTTATGTGGATTGATTGAGATATGCAATATTAGGTAAATTTATCATTTAACAAATGAAAACTTCATATATTTTTAAATTGGCTATATGGGATTAAAAATGCCCCTACCCATATTACATCATCACCACATAGTGATATTACAATAAATCGTGGATATTATCCATGTATTGCTTGGCAAGATTCAAACATGTTCTCCTCCTTAAAATGTTGAAGAAACTAACTAGTTGAGCTAATGCCATTTGATAAAATTTTGTGATAAAATGTAGGTTTTTGAAAGGGGTCTAGGCCCCATTGTATTGGGGTTTGAAATTGGGTCTCTTGTATGAAAACCCAAAGACACACCCTACGATATCTATCATGCGATTCAATGAAAACTTTATTATTACTACTAAGTAGTTGTAATTTATCCATAGTGTGCTTGATCTAATTATTGTGGGTTCTTTTTGCAAGGTAATTTGTTCACAATATTGTTATGACTCCACTACAAACTATTAATTAATTTTAGACTTACCCATTCCTATTTTTCTATTTTACCCAACATTTTGTGTGTTGATCATATTGTGTTGGCTAGTCTAGAAGGGTTGTATGATTCAAAAAAATGTATTTTTTTATAGAATACATTCTATAATTATTTATATTCAAGGCTATTTTTAGGTGTTATTGGTTCATTATCTTAAAATAAAATAATAAAATTTATCGGAATGCTTTTGTGTACTTAAAAGGAAATCCATTATTATTATTTTTAAATATTAACCAATTAGAAAAACATTAGAAGGTTAAAATATAGGTAAAGATTATTCCTCCTATCCTAGAACTTGGCATGCAACCATGCAGGCATTTCACCAAGTCTAACTCCTAGAACTTCTAATGGATGGACCAATTTTCCATAGAATCATAAATCATTATAGGGTAAAATGCATTAATGATACATGTTAAAATCAATTAGTACCATTATACTACTTTCCTTGTACTAAATAAAATAGGTAGTTCTAAAAAATATGGTGATAATTAGGGTGATTCTAAAGGGTTGGGATAATCCCCTTCTACTACTAAAATGTATTAGTTATTTTAAAAATCTAAGTAGAAATATTCCCAAAACAAAAGCATTGCAGAAAACATCTTGGCCTTATGGGATTTATACCAAGATGCATAATCATAAAGCTATATAAAAATAACTGTTCAAATCCTTAAAAAGAACTCATTGATCATGCTTCCAAGCTCTAAATAAGAATATACCCATGCACATGGTCTAACATCAACACCATTTCCTTTAGAAAATCATTATGTGAATCAAAAACTATATTATAGCTTACTACATAGCTACTCAACTGGCTTTGAAGCCTACTATTTATCTTGGTGTTATTTTAAGGGCCCATATGTTTCCATACAAAGCCTATGAATTTATAGCTATAAATTATTCTAAAAAATATTTAATGCACTTAGATTAGCATTTATGAACATTCATGTGACCTTTGTTATTGATGGTTGACCATTGTTTCCATTCTTGTGAGTAAGTGCAAATAAAATCTATACCTAGAATGAAAGGGAATATGCTCTTCTTTTAGAGCTTGGTTAGATTTTGTAGAAACCATAGGATTTTTTATATCACCTTCTTCCCTCCATAAATTAATTTAATAAACTCTAAAACTATGCTTTACTCTACAACATATCACAAATAAGAGAAGTTATTGATGGTCATGCCATATCCAAGTGAATTCCTTCTATCTTGGGAGATGGCTTCTTATGAAAAGAAAATAAATTTTTTGGCCTTGTATGAAAATTAATAACACTTCCATTTATAGGCTAATAGAAAGGGAAACAATAAGCCCCAACTCACTCCAAATTAGTGTTGTGCAACTATGATATGTGTCCCTCTTTGTACTTTAAGGTAAAATAACTTTCCTACTTTGTCTTAATGTATGAACTTGGTCATGTGTGTAATTTTCTTAGCTATAATTTAAATACCACTTCCCACCACTCCATAGAAACTAATGGAATTACAAATGTATAAGGAGTAGAATTTTTGGAGAAGAAGCACCATACTCTTGCTATTATTGATTTTCATTAATTCAAAAATCATTTAGAAAAATTGCATTAAATTTAAAATTATTTTTCCATCACTGGAAATGATAATCAAGCTATCTTTGTGTTTGTTAAATAACTTCAATCAACCCTACCCTTCCTTCCTATAACTTTCCTTCTCTATTTTTGTTATTGAGCATGATCTCTTGCATGCTATTATTGGTTCCCATTTCCCTTAAATTTACTAATCTTCTTTACTCACAAGCATGATATTTATCTATATTTTATCCAACCTATTATAGTTCCATTACCCTTCCTATAGGTATGCTGAAATTTGATCCTAGAATTGGCCACTCAATTATAGATCCTCAACTTGGGCCTAGAGTTTTCAATATTATTTAATATTTATTCATGGTTGAGATTATCAGTTTTAAATCTCTTTCAACCACTACCTTGTCTATTTGTTTCCTTCTTAGGGATTCAAAAATATGTAATATAGTAATTATATTTTATTTGATTGTTAGTTTGTTATTTTAGATATATGGGAAAGCATAGGATCCCACTAGTGATTCATATAATATCACTGACCCCATAAAAAGCTTATGTTACCTTGAGAGGCATAGTAAAAAATTAACTTCACACATACAATATGTGGAGGTAGTGATATCAATCTTTCTCAATCTACTTTGCTTCATCATTTATTAGTTTTTTTGCTTTGTTGTTAAAAACATCCTATAATTTTCTTCTAAAACATTCAAAAGGATCTGTTGATATGTATACTTTCATGACTTCTAATATTCATGTCTAAAGTAATTTTTTGTTCCTATATTACTTTAGAAATATTAGGACCATGATTTTGCTATGTTCTAGGAATATTTAGATCATTTACTTGTTAAATTAAATTCCCCTAAGATTATGATATGTATTAACCCTTTTATGAGGGATCCTAAAAATTGATGTGGACTAGCAATAAATATTGGAGGCCACTAGCAAAGGAACATTGGACTAGAAAAATATTATTTATTTTTTATTTGAATCAAATAAAAAGTACTTGGAAGGACTATGGAAAATCTTACACAAGTTTTTTGAGTTACTATTCTATTAAAGCTTATATATTTTTTATTTAATTATAATAATGTGATTTCAATAGGTGTTTAAATTTTGTGTGACGTGTCTCTGATGATGAATTGACATTTATATTAAATTCAATATAAAATGATGATTTAATCATTATGAGAATGTATTTTACATTGATTATCAATAGAATTTAACTTGTTTAATTTTATATGTAATAAGACCAACTACCAATGTATTTTGGGTGTTTTATAGAGGTTGCCCTTGGCCAAGATCAAGAGGGAGAGTATCATAGAAAAGGGTCATAGATGTTGAGTAGTAGAATAGAATAAAATATAAATACATACACACAACTGCTAATATTACATATAGGTATACTTGAATGCTTGTCGATTTTAATGCATTGCTTGTTTTTAAATGGATACAATCTATTGTAATTAAAAGAATGTGGATGATGCGTGTTGCATGATTTAAATGTTTACTTAAAATATTCAAAGTCATGAAGAAAATACTTTGTTATAATTAACCATGGGCCAAGGGGAGGTTTCAAATTCTATTGGAATATCTCCTTGAATACCTATATGGGACTCATTATCTAAAGACCATAGGCTATTATGTTTGTTATTAATATTACATATTCACCTTATTATTATAAAAATTATGGAAATTATGAAAGTAGTTGAAACTCCCAAACTTATACTACACACACACATATATCACATCAATGTAAAAGTTGATCATATTGTGCAAATATATTCTATG
This sequence comes from Wollemia nobilis, assembly GCA_028583015.1. Taxonomy (NCBI): domain Eukaryota; kingdom Viridiplantae; phylum Streptophyta; class Pinopsida; order Araucariales; family Araucariaceae; genus Wollemia; species Wollemia nobilis. The sequence continues at coordinate 7,149,176 of JAQPPZ010001870.1, forward strand.
TTTCTAAAATTTGGTATGAAAGCAAGTTTATATTAGAATGAAGCTTTGACTTATGAAGGCAATCCAGTTAATGATGAGTGTAAGACATCTCCCAAAGTTCATGAATGTGTGTTGCCATTAGAGAATCCAAAAAGAAGTAGATAAAAGTTAAAGTGAGAAGAAGACCTTGCCATTTAAGGCCTCACTCCCATTGGACAGTGTGTTCCATTGGCAGCGCACATTTCATGAGAGAGTTAGGAGTGGAAGTGACCATGATCAATTCATGTGGAGGTTGTTAGCGTGTTTGTCTTGAGTGCCATGGTGGAAATATTTTGGCATGCACTTTTTAAAAGAACCAGGCTTGGGAAGAAAGAGCATGTTGTGCTCTTAGCCTTCCAAGCGTGTGCCTAGCTCATGCGGTGGTCAATCCCATGGCTAGGGTGCACGAGGAGGCAGTGGTTGTGGATTTGAATCCCACAAGTGGCAAAGGTACTTTTAATTAAATATTTTGATTTGCCTAATGTTTTTCCTAAGGTGTTATTTGGAGTTATAAGGGTATATGAAAGGTTGCTTTCTTGGTAATTAATTTATGTTATTTGGAGTTATAAGGGTATATGGAAGATTGCTTGCTTGGTAATTAATTTATGTTATTGGAGTTATAAGGAAAGTGGATTTGATTTTTGCCAAAGATCGTTTTGCCATTAAATCTAATTAAAGAGATTTTTGAATTAATTTTGGTGGATGTTAAATTAATTTTAATTAGGAGATTATAAGGTGTTATTGGATAAATATTTTGTGTATGTTGATGGTTGTTTTTAAATATGGAGTGATAAGGTGTAATTGAGTTTTTGCATTACATTGTGAGAGAGATTTATCTTCTAAACTATTTGAGTTTGGCATAGAAGTGTTTATGGTGGTGGCAGATATTTGAGGTTCCTTCATCATCAAGAAAATGTATGAGCACATTATTCCATAGTTGAGTTGATTGATTGGTTTTTTGAAAATGAGTTTGGAGTGAAAATGAATTGATTAGAGCTTCCTTATTGAGTGTGTTTGAGTTAATGCTTCAAGGTTTTATGGAATAAGGAGTTGTAATTAAAACCTTTTTTTATAAGAATTGTTTTTGAAGTGAGTTGTTGAGCAAAGAACTTGAACTAGGATTTGAAAAGAACATGAGTATCATTGTTATGTGAGAGTTATTTTATAAGCATTGTTGTTGAAGTGAGTTGTTGAGAAAAGAACTTGAACTAGGGTTTGAAAATAACATGAGTATCATTATTATGTGAAATTTGTTGTTGAGCATTATTAGAAATATATTGAGTGAAGGATCATATTCTTGGACTAGGGTTTGTGAGAAATAATTATTTCATTGAGAGATTGGTTGAGTAGAGTTGGTTGAGCCTAGTCAAGTTGATGTGTGAAGTAATTTTTCAAGTTCCATAAAACAAACTATTCTATATTCTGAATTGAATTGAGAAAGTGATTGAGTTGAAGCATATTGAGTCTTTAACAATTCTCTGTATTTTTTTGAAAGAGTGATTGAAAGTGATTGAGCTTTATAATGAGTATAGAACATATTGAGTCTCTAACAATTATCCTTATGTTTCTATGAGATTGGACAAGTTATAGTGTGGAATTTTTGAGAATATTTAAGGTAAGTCTTTGAGAAGACTTATGGACAGATTTGAGTAAGTTGTTGTGGAAGCTTACAATACAGATTGAGAGCAAATTTGTTTAAGTTCTTGAGAGGACTTATTAAGCAGATTTGGTTAAGTTCTTGAGAGGACTTATTGAGCAGATTTAGTTAAGTTCTTAAGAGGACTTATTGAGCAGATTGGAAAATTTCTAGAGAGGAATTGTAGACTGATTGGTGCGAGCTTTTGTGAAAGCTTACAAGGTAGATTTGAGACAAGTATTTGAGAAAGCTTGAGAGCGGAGTTGATTGATTGATTTTTTCAAACCTTGAATTAAAGTTTGGGGTAAATCCAACAAAGTTGATTTGAGATTGAGTCAAGCTTTTAGTTAAGGCTTGAGGATAGAGATTGAGGAATTATTTGTGCTATATTGAAGGACTATGTTTAGTACAGATTCAAGGAATCGAGTTTGGTATAGATTTAAGGATAGATTTGTGCCATACCAAAGATAGATATTGAGGATAGATTTGTACTAGACCGATAGACTATGTTTTGTATAGATTTGAGATAGAGCTTAGTGTAAGCTTTGGAGGTGATGGAGTATAGGGGATGATAGTATCTAGTGGACAGAGATCCATTAGCTATGGAAGTGAGGATAGGTCTTTCGAGTGAGGGCAAGAATCTTCTATGGATAAAGATCCATTAGCCAGCGTAGTGGAGGCAACAGTTCTTCTAGAATATCACCAACCAGAGAAGGAGGAGAAAGGAGTTCTATGGATAGAGATCCATGAACTTGATTAAGGGGATTGGTATCTCCTTTGGACAAAGGTCCATAAAAATTGTTATAAGGAAAGGATTTTCAAGAGATTGATTGAGAAAATTTTAGTGAAATATTTTATCCGTGGAATAGACCACATTGGGTGAACCATGTAAATTATGGTGTCTCTATTGTGTGTGGTGATTTGTGCATTGATTTTATTACTGCTATTAATATTGCTATATTTACATTGCATAATATTGATTGGGAAATAAAAAGTAAAAAGTGGTCGTATACTATTCACCCCCCCTCTCTGTATAAGTTTGTGTTCTTCAATTGGTATTAAAGCGGGTTCCTTTAGAAGAGTTTAACAACTTGAAGAAAAATCTTACAAGAACACAATGGATTCAAAGAATGAATCATAAGATATCTCAGTACTAGTATTTGAGAATTAAGACCTTCCTAAAAGCACTTGAAAATGAAGTTTGGGAAGCAATTGAAAATGGATACATACCACCAGTTGATCCACCTATAGACAAGGAAGGTAAGCTTCTACAAAATTACAATTCAAAAGCAATGAATGCACTTTTGAGAGGTTTGCATAGAACAGAGTCCATAAAATTTATGCATTGTGAAGATGCAAAATGAATATGGGATAAGTTGTAAAATATATATGAAGGAGATAAAGGTGTCAAGAAAGCAAAGATACAAATTCTCAAAGGACAACTTGAAGAGTTAATAATGAAGAATGAGGAAAACATTAGTAATTATCTACTTCAATTTGATGAGGTTGTTAATGCTATGGAAGGACTTGAAATGAAGGTTGATGAATCAGATATTTGTGATAATATCTTAAGGTCTCTTCCAATAAGGTTTAGTGAAAATATTTTAGCTATAGAAGAATCAAAGGACGATGATTATTTGAGAAGAGATATGTTGCTTGGTATTCTTACTGATTTTGATATGAGAACAAAATAACCTATTTCCCAGAAGGAATCAACCTTCAAAGCAATCAAAAATATAAAGGGTAAGAAGTTAGAATCAAGCAATGAGTCATCCAGTGATGAAGAAGATAATTATGGTAGAAGGGATAAAAATTCTAGAAGATCTAGAGATCTAAAATATGTTAAATATTTCAATTGTGTAAAGTATGGTCATTATGCAATAGATTGTCAAGAAGCCAAGAATAATAATGGTGAAGAGAAATAGGATCACAAAAACAAGGAATAAAAAATATACAGGTACCAAAAGAAAAGTAAGGATGAACAAAGCAGATAAGGAAATAAGTTCTTTCAAAGTCAAAAGAGAAGCTACTATGCGAATAAGGCAATTAAGTACTCAAGTGATAGTGATGCTAGTTTTTCAGATAATGATAGAGATGAAGTCCTATTTATGATTGAAGAAAAGGAAGTTCAAAAAGGGCACCAATGTTTCTCAAATGTTTTAGATGTGGTAACTTTGGACATCTTGAAGATAGTTGTACAAGGAATGGTTATAGTTTTAGTGATGATGACTATGAGGATGCACTTGAAGGACTAGAAGAGAATATTCTAATGGCACTATAATAAGAAGAAAATGACCTTATAGAAGGATAATCCAAAATAAAATACTGATATGGAAAAAGGTAAACAAATAGAAGAATATTCAGATAAAGATGTACATGATCTCAAGGGAGAACTTATCTATGCACTTGAAACAATGAAGAAGGTAAGAAATCAAAACTCTAAACTTGAAATTTAGTTTCAAGAATGTGATGAAGAGAGAAGGATGCTTATAGAGGTTCTAGAAAAATCAAAGGCTATGACAAAGAAGTTCAAGGATAAATTAGAAGTAAATATCTTAGAATGTGAAAAGTTAGCACAGTAAGTGGCACTACTAAGGGAATATTTAGAAGACTCCAAAGTCAAGCTAAAAGGGTTCAAAAATATCTCAAAGAACTTGGATAAGTTCATCAAGATACAAAATCCTACATCAAGCAAAATAGATCTTGGATTTGAATAAGGATAGAAGAAATGGGAAGGAAAGTCAACCTCAAGTTCTGGAGGAGAAGAAAATTTAGATGAAAATACTTCAGAAGAAGGCAGTGTAAGAGAAAGTGAGACATCTAAGGGTGAGTGGACAAAAAAAAGTTCAACAAGAACAGAAACAATGCATAAAGAAGATACATATGGAACAACAATCAGAATAGGTCACGAGAGACTAAGAGACCAATGAGGTCAAGACAAGAAAACTTCAATGGAAGTTGTTTTACATGTCACAGGGTTGGTAACATGGTTTCACAGTGTAGGACACATGAAAGATAGGAATATGGGAAGGGACAACTTTTCCATGGGTATTGGTACTCATGTAATCAGTTTGGTCACAAGGTAATGAATTGTAGGGTTCTTGATAGAAGAGGATATGGCTTCACTAGGAGAAATCCTAAGACATTTGCACCTCCAAGGAATAATAACATTAAGTGCTATAAGTGCAATAATGATGGTCACACAACAAAGTGGTGTAGAGTAGACATTCTAGAGTCAGATATGAACAAGGACGGGAATAGGAACACGAATAGGAACATGGATATGAACAGGAACAAGAACAAGAACAAGAACAAGAACATGGATATGAATAGGAACATGAATTTGGATATGAATAGTAACAAAAACATGGATATGAACAGGAACAAGAATATGGATATGAATAGGAATAGGAACATGGACATGGAAAGAAATAGTCAAAGGAATTATAAGGATCATATAAGAAGAAAAGAAGACAAAGGTAAAGACCAGTATTTTCTGGGAGTAGAAATACTCTCACCCCAGAATTAACCATCTCATAAGGAGGTGGGGGAGGAGCTAAGCTAAGAGGCTCATTATTAGCCCCTAGCCCCAAAGGTGACCCTTTGCCATTTATTTCAAAGGGGGAGAGATTTGAGTAAGGGGGAGAAATTTAGTATTTGAGCAACAAGGAGAGATTTGAGCCAGGGGGAGCAGAACCTATAAAAGGTTAAGTTTATGGTAAAAATATTTTGGGTTGCCATCAATGACAAAGGGGTAAATTTTTGGATTTTTTGAGGAATATTAGTTGTCATTGATGTAAAAAGGTTCTAAGAAGTATTGCATTTTGATTGGTTTCAAAAGAGCTTTATGTAAAGCATTATTTAAATGGTTTTTCTCAAAACCATTGATGGCAAAATAAAAAGGTTTTTCTTAAAACCTATGGAGAGGCCTAAGAAATTAAATGAATTATAATTAATTATAATAATTTAATTATATATTAATTTGTAATTTAATTTAATAATATTTTTGGTTATTAAATTAATTATAACTTAATTATACTAATTAATATTATTATTAATTAATTTATAATTTAATTAAATTACCTTATGGTAAGGTTGGCAAAGTTTAAATTTAAATTTCAATTGTCTTTTCCCGCCGACATCATCAAATTTTGTGGAGCACCGATGTCTAAATAAAATGGTGGATTTCATGTATAAATACCATGCCAAAGGGGCATTCAAACCAAACCTTCATTGATTAATATTCAAGTGATCGAGCAAATTTTATTTTGTGCAAATCATTGAGAAAGAAGACAAGAATCATTTTTTCTTTTAGCACCAAGAAGAAGACTAGTGGAGAGGGCTTAAGGCATCACTCCCATTGGATAGTGTGGTCCATTGGTAGTGCACATTTCATGAGAGCGTTAGGAGTGGAAGTGACCACGATCGATTTGCATGGAGGTTGTTGGCATGTTTGTCTTGAGTGCCATGGTGGAAATATTTTGGCACACACTTTTTAAAAGTTCCAAGCTTGGTAAGAAAGATAATATTGTGCTCTTAGCCTTCTAAGCGTGTCCCTAGCACACGCGGTGGTAAAGCCCATGGCTAGGGTGCACGAGGAGGTGGTGGTTGTGGGTTCGAATCCCACAAGTGGCAAAGGTAATTTTAATTAAATATTTTGATTTACCTAATATTTTTCCTAAGGTGTTATTTGGAGTTATAAGGGTATATGAAATGTTGCTTGCTTGGTAATTAATTTATGTTAGTTGGAGTGATAAGGGTATATGGAATATTGCTTGCTTGGTAATAATTTTATGTTATTGGATTTATAAGGAAAGTGGATTTGATTTTTGCCAAAGTTCTTTTTGCCATTAAATCTAATTAAAGAGGTTTTTGAATTAATTTTGGTGGATGTTAAATTTATTTTAATTAGGAGATTAGAAGGTGTTATTGGAAAAATATTTTATGTATGTTGATGGTTGTTTTTAAAGATGGAGTGATAAGGTGTAATTGAGTTTTTGCATTACATTATGGGAGAGATTTATCTTCTAACCTCTTTGAGTTTGGCATAGAAGTGTTTATGGTTGTGGTAGATATTTGAGGTTCCTTCATCATCAAGAAAAGGTATGAGCACATTCTTCCATAGTTGAGTTGATTGATTGATTTTTTGAAAATAAGTTTGGAATGAAAAGGAATTTATTAGTGTTTCCTTATTGAGTGTGTTTGAGTTAATGCTTCAAGATTTTTTGGAATAAGGAGTTGTTATTAAAACCTTGTTTTATAAGCATTGTTGTTGAAGTGAGTTGTTGAGCAAAGAAATTGAACTAGGGTTTGAAAATAACATGAGTATCATTGTTATGTGAGAGTTGTTTTATAAGCATTTTTGTTGAAGTGAGTTGTTGAGCAAAGAACTTGAACTAGGGTTTGAAAAGAACAAGAGTATCATTGTTATGTGAGATTTGTTTTTGAGCATTGTTGGAAAAATTCTGAGTGAAGGATCATATGCTTGGACTAGGGTTTTTGAGTAAGAATTATTTCATTGAGAGATTGGTTGAGTAGAGTTGGTTGAGCCTAGTCAAGTGGATGTGTGAAGTGATTTTTCAAGTTCCATAAAATAAACTATTCTATATTCTGAATTGAATTGAGAAAGTGATTGAGTTGAAGCATATTGAGTCTCTAACAATTCTCTATATGTTTCCTAAAGAGTGATTGAGCTTTGTGATGAGTATAGAAAATATTGAGTCTCTAACAATTCTCTTTATGTTTCTATAAGATTGGATAAGTTCTAGTGTGGACTTGTTGAGCAGATTTGAGGTAACTCTTTGAGAATACTTGTGGATAGATTTGAGTAAGTTGTTGTGGAAGCTTACAATACATATTGAGAGTAGATTTGGTTAAGTTATTGAGAGGACTTATTGAGCAGATTTGGTTAAGTTCTTGAGAGGAATTATTGAGCAGATTGAACAAGTTCTAGATAGGACTTGTAGACTGATTGGTGTGAGCTTTTGTGAAAGCTTACAAGGCAGATTTGAGACAAGTATTTGAGAAGTATTGAGAGCAGAATTGATTTATTGATTTGTTCAAACCTTGAGTTAAGGTTTGGGGTAGATACAATAGAGTTTATTTGAGATTGAGTCAAACTTTGAGTTAAGGCTTGAGGATAGATATTGAGGACTGATTTGTGCTAGATCAAAGGACTATGTCTAGTATAGATTCAAGGATAAATTTTGGTGTAGATTTAAGGATAGATTTGTGCCAGACCAAAGATAGATATTGAGGACAAATTTGTGCTAGATCGATGGACTATGTTTAGTATGGATTTGAGATAGATTTGAGTGTATGCTTTGGAGGTGACATAGTATAGAGAACGATAGTCTCTAGTGGATTGAGATCCATTAGCCATGGTAGTGAGGATAGGTCTTTCTAGTGAGGACAAGAGTATTCAATGGATAGAGATCCATTAGCTAGTGCAATGGAGGCATTAGTTCTTCTAGAAGATCACCAACTAGAGCAAGAGGAGAAAGGAGTTCTCTTGTGGATAGATATCCACAAGCTTGATTAAGGGTATTGGTATCTCCTTTGGATAAAGGTCCATAAACATTGTAATAGGGAAATGATTCTCAAGAGATTGATTGAGAAAATTTTAGTGAAATATTTTATCCGTGGAGTAGCCCACATTGGGTGAACCACGTAAATTATGGTGTCTCTATTGTGTGTGGTGATTTGTGCATTGATTTGATTATTGATATTGATATTTCTATATTTACATTGCATAATATTGATTGGGAAAGAAAAAGTAAAAAGTGATCTTATACTGTTCACCCCCTCTCAGTATAAGCTTGTGTTATTTAGATGTATATCATGGGACATCAAGGATGATGCACTTGTGGTGGTAAATCTATTTTCCAAAGATATTTTTAGGATATATGAATATCATGAAGTGAGATTTATGACATTATATTTTTATCTTTGATGACACCTATTTTCTATGAGGTTAACTCATGATAAGGGACATCAAGTCATAGGTTGGAACTCCTTTGTGAGAGATTTTGATAAACCTAGTTGCATTTAGACTTGTTGTGTCTAAAATATTATGGAAATAAGATTTTATATCATCTCTATGAAAATAAAATAAAACAATGTTGAACAATGTGCCACTTGTGGAAAAATGAGGTTATGAAAACCTATGTTCATATATGCTTTGTATTGCAAGTAAAAATAGAGGACTGTGTTTATTTTAAGGGGTAGTATGTCATGACCCTCCATTGGAAAGGTTTTCATATGATGGACTTATGAATTGTTATGTTGTTTTGAAGATAGATTAAATGGCATTAAGATTATTATATGCATTGTATGATTGGTTTATTTAAGAATATGGTATTGTTGATAGTTTGCATTAGTCTACATGGTTGCAGGAACAGGAATTCTTTGGATAGAGTGTACGAGGGAATCACCACTGAGGATGAGAAAGAAGAAAAATATGTATAAAGATCCATAATATTCTTAATGATGATTTAATATTAATTATAATTTTAATAAATTAATTATGATTAACTTTAATAATATGATTTTATTATTTAGCCTATTTTTTTAAAATATAAAATTGAGTTGGAATTGGGTGACAAATACCCCTTCCAAACCAAGGGATTAGAAAGAGTATCTTACCCTTGGCATAGAATAATAATTTACCAAATTAAACCCTCCTCCAAATGAAGGGAGGAGGATTGGTAATTTTGTTAAATGGGAATTTAATATTGATTAAATTAAGGCATCTTACTATTTCAATAGTAGACCTCTTGAATTTAACTTATTCATGATGTTTAGCATTAATAATATGGTTAATTAATTTTCATAAAGGATTGTTCTATGAAAAATACCCTAACCATTCCTATTAAATCACTATTTTTAATTCAATGGTAGGAATTAGCATATTTCCTTAGGAATCAAATAATGCTTTTTAAAATAGAAACCCTTTCCAAACCAAGGGTGGAGAAATGGCATATTAATTAAAACATTATTGAAATAGGAGGTATAAACCATTTTTATGGCAACCTTCTCCAAATTAAGGGAGGAGATTAAAAGGGGGCCATAATGGAGGAGCTTTCAATAATTTAATATTAACTCACATTTTTAACTTATAAAGGGAGAAATTAATATTTTAATAAAGGCATCTTTCAATAAGGCCTTTATATAAGCCTAAGAGGGATTAGTTGGGAGGCTAGAATGAGGCACAAAGAGAAGAATAGGCTAAGCATAACATGAGGAGGACTTGGAGGCTAGCATGAGAGGGCAAGCATGAGGAGGCAATATTGGAAGGAAACCTTGGGAGTATTAGAAGGAGACATGTTAGAGGAGAAGGAGAATTCAGGTGGACTCCTTTCATGATTTTAATTTCCTCCTAATTGCTTTCATATCTAAAGGATTGTCTTTCCTTCTATGCTTTGAATGTTTCCCATTAATACATGCTTTGTCTTTGAGTAACTAGGTGATATAGAATATCTTCTCCTTTAATACATGCTTTATACTTTGGTTTTTTCATAATTGATGGATGAAATTTTAGGGAAATATAGGGATTGATTTTTAGGAAACTATGATAGGTACTAGAGAAATTGTATTACCTTTCAGCCAACTAGTTTCTCCAACTTTAAGTGACAATTAACTTTGGATAGCCACTAGATTTAACTCTAGTTCATACCATCCAAAGTTAAGAATTGTAAAACTCAATATGACCTTTGCCTAGAAGGGGTGTCTAGGAGGTGTTTATTGTATTGAGAGGTGTTTGGGATCCTCTCAAATCCATGTATTCTAAGTTGAGTATTGATATTGCTTATGGGAGAGAATAGATAGTGAATCTATTCTTAGTTAATTAATGGATGCACTTAATGGGTTGGAATAAATGGAAATTATTACTATGTGAATTGATTGGAAAAAGTTGTGATATTGCTATACACCTTTATGATCATTAAATTTGCATTATGTTTTGAAAGGAATGTATGGGAGATCCATTATTGAAGGGATTATGTGATTCCTTCTTGAATTTTCTATTTGAAAAATGATGTTAAGAAATATAGTTGTTATTAAGGATCAATTAAAGAAGTTAATTAATCTCTCCTTTTGGAATAATTAGAGATTAAATGGACTAATCTCTTCTTTTGGAATAATTTGAGATTAAATAGATTAATCTCCCCTTTTGGAATAATTAGAGATTAAATGGACTAATCTATTTTTTTGGAATAATTTGAGATTAAATGGATTAATCTACCCTTTTGGAATAATATGAGATTAAATGGACTAATATCTTATTTTGGAATAATTTGAGATTAAATAGATCAATATCTCATTTTGGAATAATTAGAGATTAAATTGAATAATATTTCTCTTGGATTTACTAAGAGACTAAGTTGATTAATCTCCCGAAGTTAAGGAAAATTTTGAGTCGAAATTGATTAGACGTTTTTCGCAGGACTGCCCAAACTTCCGAACTCGTTTTGGCCATATCTCACTCATCCGGACTCGGATTGAGCTGAAATTTTGAGGGTAGATGCCTGAAAAACCCTAGAACGTCTCCACCAATTTTCATATCATTTGGAGCAACACAGATCCTAGCACATCCCTATGTGTGAACGAGATATTTGGCAAGCGGCTATGCGAGGGTTTCATCTGGGTTGAGTGCAAGCAGCTCCAGAGGTTGGTTTTTAGGGCCTTCGGGCCCTAGCGGCCAATATTTTTGTGGTTTATGCTCAATATTTTAGCAGGAAATGTTGCAGGGGATACAAGATGGGTTAGAAATTTGTCTTTCAACAGATCATACTATGAACTTGAGTGACAACGGCTTCCAATTTGCTGCACAAAAGAAAAGTGAAAACCATACCTTTCCACGACGTCTAGGGCAAGGATTAAAGAGATCACAAAACAAGTTTCAAGAAGTTGATCAAAAAATGGCTCATATCTCAAGTGAATCTGGTGCTAAGGTGCACCCACAAAATAATTCTACTATGAAAACCCTTGTCAAGGGTAAGAATTTTGAAGACTCAGTCCCAAAAATGAATTTTAGGGATGCCCTTCGTGGTGGACAGCCTCAACCCAATGCTAATATCAATATTAGGGCTTCCCATAAACCTCTAAGAATGCCTAAGATTGATCCCAAGAAAACGGAGTCAGGATGTCTTAAAGCAGTTGATGGAACTCCTATTGTTAAGCTTGATATGGGTAACATTCAGACTGGCATTGAAGATTTGGAAAAAAGAGGACTAATTTGTCGGTTCGTGGGTTTTCGTCCGAGTCTATCTACTTTCAAAGTCTGGGCTGCAAAAAGCTAGAAAACTAAAGGTGAGTTACAAATCTCTATTTATCCAAATGGTTATTTTCTTGTTTTATTTGCTAATAATGAAGATAGAGAGAAAACTTTTCAAGGGGGTCCTTGGTTTTTTGGAAGGGCAGGGCTTTTCATGAAGCCTCAGGCATACTAAATTTAAAGCCGAAGAAGAGATGCCTTCTATAGCTCCCGTGTGGGTTAGACTCTTTGGCCTCCCTATTGAATTTTGGAATCCTACTATTTTTTCTTCAATTGGAAACTCTTTAGGAACTTTTATGATGACTCGCTGATTGTACTCAAAATTTTGAACATATTATTTATGCTCGGATTTGTGTTTTAATGGATTTTGACAAACCCCTACCTAAAAATATCACATTACAATTTGGGGAAGACACTTGGGAGCAAGTAGTGGACTATGAGAACATTCCTTTTCATTGTAGAATTTGCCATGAATATGGTCATTTGGCCGATGCTTGCCCAAATAAAATTCCTGATCAAAAGAAAGAAGATATAAACTCAGCAGATTTCCAAATACCTAAGAAGAAGAACACTAAGAAAAAACCAGTTATGAAGGATCAATCAAAGTCATCTCGCTAATATGTTTGAAATCCTTTCCACAAATGATGTCCCAAGTGAGGAAGAGGAAATAATGGAAACTGAAATCTTAGAAACACAATTTAAATATGAAGGGAAGAACTCGGAGACAAACCAACAAATCAAAGGTTTTCAATAGAAAAAAAGGAGAAAATTTACACAAGAAAAACAATATTTCAAATGTCAAAACTTCAAATAATGCAAGTCCCAATATAGACTCCGTTGAACCATCTAGTAAAATTTTGGTTGTGTACGAGCATTCTTCAAGGTTAGAAGCCATCTCAGATTCAATTGGAATAAGTCAAGAAATAGGGAAAAAAAAATTGAAGATGGATTCTAATCAAAAAGTAGGTCGCAAGACCAATCAATATCATATGGTAAAAGAAGGTGAAAATCTTGTAGAGGAAGGTAAGATTAATGCCCTTCCCAAATTTTTTAGCCCTGGTATTAATGAAGATCATCACTTGGAATATTAGAGGACTCAAAGGGAGTCTTTCAAAACAAAATGAAATTAGAAGAATGATTCAGATAAATCATCCACATCTTGTTTTCCTTCAAGAAACAAAGATGTCAATGGAGGATATGGACTTAATTGCCGGTAAAATTTGGCCAGCCGGAAAAGTGGTTTCCCTCAGTTCCCAAGGGACTTCGGGTGGCATTGCTTGTCTTTGGGACCCAAAAGAGGTAGTTATTCACCATATGGTTGGCAGTTGGGGTTTGTTGGCTATAGCTATTCAAAGTAGACATTCCAACCAGATTATGCTCTGCATTACTGTTTATGCTCCGACTTCTTTGGAGGAAAAAAGAAGACAATGGAAGGATATTACTCATATTATCTCTCATTTTCCTAAATCTTGGATCTTGATCGGAGGAGATTTCAATACCATCCTCTCTCTGGATGAGAAAATGGGGGGAAATAGAAATTTGGACAAAAGCACCGACCTCATGAGCGAATATATTGCAAACCTCCATCTTGTGGATATCCAACCGGATAATGGCCTTATGACTTGGTCTAACAGAAGGCAAGGCTTAGCTTGTATAATGGAGAGATTGGATAGGTTTTTGCTCTCTAAAAATTTCTTAATCCATGGTCACATTCCTAAAGTGAAGACTCTTAATAATGTTGGTTCGGATCATTGGCCAATCATGGTGGAAATGTGGAAAACCAATGTGAGTTTCTCTCCTTTTCATTTTCAATTAATGTGGCTTAGAGACATTTCCTTCAGACCTCATGTGCAACAATGGTGGAAGGAAGGTAAACCTAGGCATGGGACTAAGATGTTCTATTTTGCCAAAAGACTGCAATACATTAAATCCAAAATCAAGACTTGGAACTGGAAAGAGTTTGGGGATGTTCATAAAAAAAACATGAAGTTATTGCTCATCTTGAAAATTTGAATAAGAAAATCCATTTAGATGGCCTCACAGAGAAGAGAAGTGCAGATGAAATTAAACTCACAACTCGGTTAGAGGAATGGGAAAAAGAGAAGAAATCTTATGGAAGCAAAAATCTAGAATTCAATGGCTCAAAGAAGGAGATCGAAACACAAATTTCTTCCACAAATCTCTTCTAGCTCGAAGATCTCACAACTTTATTTCTTCCTTAAAATCAGATTCTGGAGATGTTGTTTATACTTGGGATGGCATGAACTCTATTGTTGTTGATTACTTTTCCAATATTTTTGCTGCTACTCCTCTTGACTCAGCTTCACAACAAAATGTTCTTCAAGCAATCCCTTCTCTTATCACTTCTGAGGAGAACTCTATTTTGACTGCTCCTATTACTATCAATGAGCTTCAACAAGTAGTTTTTAAAATGCAAAAAGGGAAAACCCCAGGTCCCGATGGTTTTCCCATTGAGTTCTACCAAGAGTTCTGGGATATCCTTCATGTTGATTTATTAGAGGTGGTGGAAGAAGCCAGGAAAGCCAAAGAAATTTTGAAGGTTATCAATAAAACTTATATTACTCTTGTTCCAAAAGCTCAAGAGGTTGATCATATCTCAGCTTTTAGACCTATTGCTTTATGTAATGTTCTTCTCAAAATCATTACTAAAATCATGGCAGAAAGGTTGAAGCCTCTTTTGCATAAGATTATTTCCCTAGAGCAAGGGGGTTATGTGGAAGGACGTCAAATAGTAGATGAGATAGTTCTTGCTTAGGAAGCCATCCATTCCATGGATATGCAAAATTCTCCTTCCATGTTCATTCGGTTAGACTTATCCAAAGCTTATGACAGAGTGGATTGGCACTTCCTTATCAAAGTTTTGAGGCAATTTGGTTTCTCTAAGGATTGGATGGATTGGATTATGGGATGTATCTCTTCAGTTTCCTACTTAGTTCTTATCAATGGCAGGCCTTCTCAGTCTTTCCCAGCTTCCAGAGGTATTAGGCAAGGTGACCCGCTATCCCCTTATTTATTCATCATTCTTGTTGAATGCTTGGGTAGGACTATAACCAAAAAGAGGGAAAACAAAACCCTTGAGGGAGTTACCATTGCTCATGGAGCTAGACCTATCTCTCATCTTCAATTTGTGGATGACTCTACTCTTTTAGGTAAAGCTACGATTAAGGAAGCTTCTAATATTAAGCAAATCATTAGCTATTTTTCTAAGGCTATCGGGCAGTTGATCAATGAAGACAAATCTAAAGTTATTTTCTTTCACTCGCTCTGCTAGACAGGAATCCATGGTCTTGGATAAATTAAGATATAAGAAGACCTCTCTTCCAATCACTTATTTAGGTATTCCCATAAATATTCAAAGGCAAAAAAATAAAGATTGGAATTGGTTGTTGGACAAAGTCAAGAAGAAAATTGGAAAGTGGACCAACAAGTGGCTTTCTTCCGGGGGTAGAATCACCTTGGTAAAATCAGTCCTTCAAGCTATTCCTATTTATGTTTCTTCCATTTTGAATATCCCAAAGTCTGTTCTTCGAGAATTGGATCAAATCAGTCATCGTTTCCTTTGGAGTGGTACTAAGGAGAAAAGAAAATGGGCCTTGGTGAAATGGGATACTTTATGTCTTCCTAAGAGTGAAGGGGGGTTAGGATTCTGGTCTTCAATTAATAACAACAAAGCTTTAGCTGCTAAATTATATTGGAGGATGTTGCATAACCCCAATGCTCTTTGGGCCAATAATCTCCATGCTAAATATGCCGAGAACAAAAGTCCTGAAGACCTTGTTCGCTATCAACTTCCTACCAAAGGTTCTCCCATTTTAGCAGTTCTTAAGACTGGTGAGGATTTGATAAAGAAAAAATTATTTTGGATCATTCATAATGGTCAACATGTAAATTTTTGGATAGATTCTTGGGATGGTCACAAGCCTTTGATAACTCAGTTCTCGATTGGAGGCCTGGGATGGAGGAGCTTCACCGAGCTAATTGGATAAAGGTGGCTAATTACTATTGGTACCATATTGGTAATTCAAAGGTTGGTAGATATTGGATCCCTATTGAGGACTGGCCTATTCAAATCCCAGAAAGGCAAAGACAAGATATCCAAGGCATCCTTCATATGAGATCCCTCTCTTGGTCCCATGAAAAAGATTGTTTTGGATGGAACAACACTACTAAGGGTGAGTATTCAGTTGCTCAAGGTTATTTGACCTTATGCCATAATAATCCCAACCATTCTTCTGACATCTTTTCTCGATTGTGGGCTCAAAAGCTCTGGCCTAAGGTGAGGTTCTTTAATTGGCTTTTATTGCATCGTAGGGTGCTTACCGGTGAGCAACTTATGAAGCGTGGTTTTCATGGCCCTTTTAGATGTGAAATGTGTGAAGAGAATGTAGAAAATATCAACCATATTTTTATTGAGTGTACTTTAGCCTCTGAGCTATGGAGGAGAATGGCCACTTTACTTGGCTTACAATGGTCCAATTTTTTTACTTTTGAACAACTTTGGAGGGATTGGCCTAATCAAGAGGGTGTTGATCATTTTATTAGGCAGTTAGTTTGGATGGGTTCTACCATTCTTCTTTGGAATATTTGGAATGAAAGGAACAACCAAATTTTTAATCAAGATAGGAAGGATATTCACTATATTTGGCAAAAGACCATAGCCAACTTAGTTGAATCAGTCCATCAACTCCTTAATCACCCCCAAAACTCCCACCAAATATGGGATCAAGTGATGCAAATATTGAAGATTAAATCTTCTAAGGGCAACCAACTTAAAGGGAATGTGAGTATTAGTAAGATGGATAGGACTAGAAATTGGCAACCTCCTCCTAAGGATTTTGGAAAAGTCAATACTGATGGAGCCTCTAGAGGGAACCCCGGAAAAGCCAGTGTGGGAGGAATTGGTAGACTTTCAGATGGCTCCCTGGTTTTTACTTTTGCTGAGAATTTGGGTATTCTTTCCAATAACCTTGCTGAGGGGTATGGTATCCTCAGAGGCCTTCAGGAGGCTACTAAGGTTGGATGGGAAAAGGTGTTAGTTGAGTCCGACTCTCAACTTATGATTAATCTCTTGAAGACTCCTTCTAAGAATCATAAGGTGGATTGGAGAATAAAAAGAATTATTGAGAAGATTCAGTTAATCCAGATGGGATTTTTGAAAGTTGATTACAATCATGTGGTCAGAGATCAAAACAAGAGTGCTGATGCTTTAGCTAATTGGGCTTTGGACAAAGGTGATCTTACTTGTTATGGCCACCCTCCTATATGGTGGGCTTCTCAAATTAGGGAAGCTCTTCTTTCTATCATTTCTTTGGATGGCTCCAGTTCTGAAGGTACCTAGTTTCTTCTTGTTTTTTTTTTTGCTTCTCTTTGGTTCATTCAGTTTTTTTTAGTTCCCTAGCTCATTCTATTCTTTATTTTGTTTCCTCTGTTGATTCTTGCCTTAATAGTCTTCTGGTCTAGATAGGTCATTGTTTTGTTCATATTTTTTTCTTTTTTGTTTAGTTTTTTAAGGTGGGTGGGTTCTTTTGTTTTGTTTTGTTTTTGTGTTCTTTGTGTTGTTTTTTGTTGTTCTTGTGTTTTTGTTGTTTTGTTTTGTTTTTTTTTTTAATGTTTTTTGTTATTGTTCTTGTGTTTTTTTCGTTCTTGTTCTTGGGTTTCTCTTTGTTTGTGTTATTTCGTGTTTTTATGTGTGAGTGTTTTCTATGTTTTTTGTTTTTGTTTATTGTCTGTTGTTGGTTGTTTTTTATTTTTATTTTTATTTTTTTATTTTTTTTAGGTTTTGGTTGTGTTTATTTTTCATGTTTTTTTTGGGTTATGTCTTTGTAGTGTTCTGTTGTTTTTGTCTTGTTTGTGTTTTGTTATGTGGTTCTTGTGTTTTTCTATGTGGTTTGTGTTGTGGTTTCTTTTATCTTATTGTGCGTGTTTGGTTGTGCTTTTGTTTTTGACACACTCAAGGAGCATGTTTTTTATTTTATTTTATTATTTTTGTTGTTATTTACTTATTTTTAAATTGGTTTTGTGTGTTTGTTTGCTCCTTGAGTATGTCAAAGGTGGTAGGCCAGGTCCGAGTCCTGGGCATTTTTGGCGGAATGGATACCCTTGCCTCCTTGGGTCTTACCCGAAAGTGGCATCCCTTTTGGGATGTTTTCCAAAAAAAAAAAAAAGGTTGATTAATCTCCCTTTTGATATAATGAATGCATGTTTTTTGAAAGGCAAGTTTTATTGTATTTTGGAAAATGAAACCTGGGTTTCCTTACAAATGAGAAGGTCTTATGTTGTAATGAAAATTGTTAATGAAGATGGATGACTTATATAAAAGCATTTATGTTTCCAAATGATATGATTAATTGCTTGAATCTATGCTTAAATTTTGGTTAAGAAAATATAGATTGTCTATGAAAAGTATGGGTTTCTCTTAGAGTGTCCCTTAGAAATTAAATGAATGTATAAAAGAAGTAGGGACTTCTCTTAGTATGATATTTAATCATGGTTTGTATATTTAATGGATGTAACGATTCATAGATAGGAACTAGGGAAGTTCTAAGTTATGATAGAACTGTGGAAGTTCTAAACTAATGATATAACTATGGAAGTTCTAAGTTATGATAGAACTGTGGAAGTTCTAAGTTATGATAGAACTATGGAAGTTCTAAAATAATGATAGAACTATGGAAGTTATAAAATAATGATAGAACTGTGGAAGTTCTAAGATGATGATAGGACTGTATAAGTTCTAAACTAATTATAGAACTGTGGAAGTTCTAAGATGTTGATAGAACTATGGAAGTTCTAGGTTTTTGATAAAATAATCTTTGGGAAAGAATGAACGTGGAGTTCATTCTTGAAGGGATTATAGGGTCCCTTATTGAAATTTATTTTATACAATATGATATGAACGTGGAGTTCATTCTTGAAGGGATTATAGGGTCCCTTCTTGAAATTTATTTTATACAATATGATATGAATGTGGAGTTCATTCTTGAAGGGATTATAGGGTCCCTTCTTGAAATTTATTTTGTACAATATGATTGTTGAAATCAAAATACCTTGTTTGATGAAAAAAGGTTGTTACTGAATATATTTGGAAAGAATGGTGTTCTTTCGTAACATAAAAAATTATAAAAATTCTTCTGTAATATATAGATGCTTTCAAAAATAAAATTATGGAAATTCCTTAAATTGATTGTATTGGAGAAAATTATGATTATATAATGAAAATATATCTTTGAGGCCAAGTTTTTCCCTTAGGAATTTTCTTAGGATAAATGTGGTGTTATCTTTGATACTTGCATCTACTGTTTTAGTTTATTGTATGCTCTTTAATGAAAGGTTATTAATATAAAATATGCATAGTATTTTGCTAATATGAAATATGAATGAAATCATATCTTATTTATATGATGGAATGGTTATATTCACTTAAGAATGCTTTAGTTAATGATATTTGTCCATTGCAATGGTTTTATGAAATATTAAAGTAAAGGAATATAATATGCTTAGAGAGATGGTAAATTATATGTGGTTTATTTATGTTCATGTGGGGGTACTTGGGAATACAATGCTTTAGATATCTTGTCCAATACCTTGTCAATATATTTCCATGATTTGGGACAATCGCAAGGAGGCAACTACCAAATCGGTTGAAGGAACACTTTATGAGTTGTATCTCGAGTACATTCTGGGTTGTAGCCCAAATGCATTGAGTTGTAGCTCAAATGAGTTCCTACATTATGAGTTGTAGCTCAAATGTACATTCTAGGTTGTAGCTTGAATGTGTTTGGGTTGTAGCCCAAATGATAGTTACAAGGAGGTAACTAGCAATCATTGGCAATAGAATATTCTGGGTTGTAGCCTAAATGTGTTTGAGTTGTAGCTCAAACAAGTTCTTATATTTTGAGTTGTAGCTTGAATGTACATGTTGGGTTGTAGCCCGCATGTGTCTAGGTTGGAGCCCAAAAGACAAGAACTCTAAGCTACGGGACATTGATCAGTCTTGTCCACTTGAGTGTCTTTTTAACTACGATCGATCTAAAAAGTGGTTATGCCTTATGTGAAATGGAAATTTTCTATGAACCTTACTTGTGAAACCTTTGCTTATGAATTCAACACTTCTAACAAAAAAATATTCTCTTGGGTTGTTTTGAGTTAAGTAACGAGCGAGTCGTTACAACAACACTTACCCCATTCTAACTTCTACATGTATGATTTCTAGATTTCTTCCACCTACTTATATGGTTATAGATGATTAGTCCATGTACGCCACATAGGATCAATAGTTCTTCACAAAAACAAGTAACTATCCATTTGTCCTTTAAGCATCTTATCCATTGTTGGTTTTCTTCTTCTAGTAGATATAATAGGTTACTACCTATATCTTCCATGATACTTAACACATTGGTTTGTTCACTTTTTATATTTGCATTTAAACCCCATATTAGAATTATTTCTCCAAGTTTAGAATATGGATATGTGTGTGTGTAAATTTACATATGGATCTTCATAGCCAATCCCACATTTTTTGTAGGCTTTAGATATTTATGGAGAAAAATAATAAGTTGTGATTCTAATAGTTTTCCCCTTATCCTTTATTTTAATTTAAATGTATTATTTATTTGGATTTTTTTTGCAATTGAATATTATTTTCCCTAGTTTCCTTTATCAAATATTTAGTACTCTATATCTCTTATCATTTTCTATTATTACATTCCTTATTGTATTCTTCCTATAACATTCAAATATTGGGGTATTGCACCCATCATGTTCATATGTTTTCATGAGATAAATTATGTCTCATTCTTCTTACAACAAGCCCTAATCCACATCCTTTCCTCCAAGGGCAGCCTCTACAATTCTATCATACCATATTTTATTGTTTCTCTAAAATAAATGATCATTGTTGTTATTATTATTTACCTTTATTTTATCACCAATAGTTGTCCCTAATGGTACAAAGAAACCTTAATTTGGGATTTGTCTTAATTTTTTGAAGAACTAAAATAATAAGATCGACCATATAATGGCTAGCCCTATCTTTAATTTATAAATAATACTATTTTGTATTGTTTTTTTAATTATATATCCATAAATGGATCTTTTTTTGTATTATTTATTTGAAATATGTGAGCCTTTATGAGCTCATATCAAAAAATAAATGTGTGTTTAGGGTATACACATAGAAGCCTCACCTACCACATCTTGGATTGTAAGAAGTTCATGCAAATCAAAGGCTTGAAAGCCAAATACTTTATGGATTTTTATAATAATACCATTTTATATTTTTACAAAAACACTTATTTGTCTCATGTGAATCTCTACATAATAAATTGTGAATATGCTTCCAATGCATCTACAACTATTAGTCCCTCATATTTAAATATGCATGCATTTTTCTAGTTTTATTATATAGGTTTTAACCTAAGACAACTATAATACATAAAAGCCCATCCACACACCAAAATGAAATTTTCCTCTATTTATTTCTTATATTGGTTCAAATTAAACTCAATAGATACATTCAAAATATTTTCTTTTAACAAGCAAACAAATAAGGATCCTTCCAAGTTCCCAAACCAATTTCAATTAACATGTAAAAAATGATTCAAATTTATTTTTCTCAAAGTGTTTTAATTTGAATCTTAGCATATATTTACCATGTTTTATATCCTAAACACATAGAGGTTATAAATAGACCGTTTTTGCTTCATCTAGTACTACATGTGCCATGATGAGCAAGGTGCAACCTAAGTATTGTCATTGTTGTCAACACAGTCAGGTTGATCAGTTGATGCAATGGTTAGAAGTTGATTGGTGAGCAAGGTGATGGATAGGAGTTGTTTGTTGAGCAAGGTGCAGCAAAAGAATTGCAAAAGTATTGTCATTGTTGTCAACACAGTCAGGTTGATCAGTTGATGCAATGGTTAGAAGTTGATTGGTGAGCAAGGTGATGGATAGGAGTTGTTTGTTGAGCAAGGTGTAGCAAAAGAATTGCAAAAGTATTGTCATTGTTGTCAACACAGTCAGATTGATGCGATTGATGCGATTCAGAGGTCGATCAGATCAAGTGCGGAAAGTTTCAAGGAAAATAGAAGTGACCCAGATTCAGAAAATGGCAAAAAGAGACAAGGAAGAAAACTGTCGCGATATCGCGACATGTTTTCTGTCGCGATTTCGCGACATGGTCGAGGAGAGAGAAGGCGCAGCCGAAAATGTCGTGATTTCGTGACATGTCAAGTTTTCACTGAGGAGAGAGAAAATGTG
This sequence comes from Wollemia nobilis, assembly GCA_028583015.1. Taxonomy (NCBI): domain Eukaryota; kingdom Viridiplantae; phylum Streptophyta; class Pinopsida; order Araucariales; family Araucariaceae; genus Wollemia; species Wollemia nobilis. The sequence goes on from JAQPPZ010001870.1 coordinate 7,171,381, forward strand.
TCGCGATATCGCGACAAAAAGTAGGAGAGAGAAAATGCATGCCAAATTGTCGCGATTTCGTGACATGATCGAGGAGAGAGAAGATGCGAGCAAAACTGTCGCGATTTCGTGACATGCTGGCAGAGAAGGAAACAAAGGTGTAGCGATATCGCTACATGTTGAAATGAAAGGAAACAAAGGTGTAGCGATATCGCTGCATGATGAAAATACATGAAACTAAGGTGTAGCGATTTCGCTACATGTTGAAACAAGGAGAAAATAAGGTGTAGCGATGGCGCTACATGTTGGAATAAGGGGAAACTAAGGTGTAGCGATTTCGCTACTAGTCAAAAGTGTAGATCTGAAAGATGCAGCATTGATATTACAAGTTAAAATTTCATAAAAAAAGACAAGGCAAAAAGTTGTAGCGATTTCGCTACTGCATGGAGCAAAGAGCGTACGGAAGCCAGAAGCGTCGCGATTTCGCGACAAGAAGATTGATGACAAAAGCGTCGCGATTTCGTGACAAGGAGGATGATGACGCCAAGAGCCGGAAGCGTCGCGATTTCGTGACATGTTCCATTTTCGCTGGAGTTGGCAAGGAGAGTTGTACGGAAGAACAAAGTGTCGCGATTTCGTGACATGTTCCTTTTTCGCTCTGCGGCAAAGAAAAGTGTACGAAGCGAAAGTGTCGCGATTTCGCGACAAGGGATGATGACGTCGAAGTTGAAAAGTGTCGCGATTTCACGAAGATGAAAGGAAAGGCTGAAGCCGAAGTGTCGCGATTTCGTGACAAGCAGGATGATGACGTCAGCAAAGTTGAAAAGTGTCACGATTTCACGACAGGATGAAAGGAAAGCTGCTGGAAGCCGAAAGCGTCGCGATTTCGCGACAGCATTGAGGATGACGTCAGCAAAAGCTCAAAGTGTCGCGATATCGCGACAAGATGCAGGGAAAGCTTTCGAGGGCCAAAACGGTCGCGATTTCATGACAACCTTCAGGGTGACGTCAGCATAAGTCAAAAGTGTCGCGATATCGCGACAGTAATGATCGCAGGTAAAACCCGCAGGAACATGCAAGGTGACACGTGTCAAAAAAGTAGACAGGAAAATCATGCAGCCAGTTACGTAAAAAGTAACTGAAGTCAGACAGACAGTTAATTGTTGACAGGTGTTGGACATGCATTGCAACAGACAAACATGCATAATTTAAACGCATTCGAAAAGCCGAATTTGAAGGATAATAAAAGCATTCGAAAGGTCAAATTTGCAGGCATTCTAAAAGACGTATTTGAAGCATACAGAAAAGCCGAACATGAAGAATCGAAAAGCTTTCGAAGAATCATACATGGAGTTTCAAAAATGCATTCGAAAAGCCGTATTCGAAGAATCAAATTTAAAGTATCGAAAGGTTTTCGAAAAAGCATTCGAAAAGCCGTATTCGAAGAAATTGAACAGTCAAAGTGCATGAAACAAAATTGCCGTATTGCATGGTTTCCAAAAGACGTATTGCAGGGGTTTCGAACAGTCGAAATGCATGGAACCGAACAGCCGTATTGCATGGATTCGAACAGTCAGAGTATGTGATTCGATTGCATGCAGGATTGAAAGGTTATAAAAGAATAACCGTACAGAGAAGATAGTTGCTGTCGCAAGATAGAAGATGCTGCAGAAAGAGGCTGGCTGTATGTGAGCTGCAAGAGCATGCCATATGAAAGGGCTGTAAGTGTGCAGAAGGTAGAACAAGTAAAAGAGTGTATGCTTCCATGAGATTGATTTGATTTAAGCTAGATCAGTGAGGATCTTGTAACACTGAAGGCATTTTTATGTCAATCAAAATTGAAAATAGAAATCCAAGTTGGTGCTTGGAATCAGGGGTTTGTGCTCCTTCCAGTTGGTGCTGGTAAATTAGGGGTTGTTGCTCCTTCCAGTGGATGCTGGTAAATTGATTGTAAAGTTGGTGCTTTGCAATGGCTGGATTTGGATGGGAGTCCAAGCAGTCTAGTTTGAGGAGTAGCCAAAACTGGTGAACCTCGTTACATCTTGTGTTATGTTATGCTCTCTTGTGGTACTTGCTGTTTCTGGTTTTAGCTTTCTTTTGTTTTGGCTTTAAGAGTTAAAGCATTAAGTTTTTAAAATAGCTGCACTGATTCACCCCCCCCTCTCAGTGCCATTGTAAGACTAACAATTGGTATCAGAGCCAAGTTCCCAGTTCAGGCTAAATCAGTCAGGGTTGATCTTGGATTAGTTTACAATGGGTAGGAAGAATAGATTATCTTCCATTAAGGTATCTCAGTCAGTTTCAATTCCTTCAGAAGAGAAAATTGCACTAAAGAAGGAAGAAGAAGTGAACTCTGAAGTTTGCAATGAAAACCTGGAGATTGAAGTAGATCTAGAAGGTGAGTTGATCGCCGCTCTTGAAGAGTTAAGTATACAAAAGAAAAGCAATAAAAGACTGTCCAAAAAGTTGGAAGAATACGGGGATGAGATTGAAAATCTCTGTTTACAAATTCAAGAGGCCAAGAAAGCAGAAGAAGTCTTGAAGACACAGCTGAATGATAAAGTCGATGTATATAGCAAACGTGAAGAAGAATCTAACAAAACTGTTAGTGATCTAAAGTTGCAAGTAGATGTGTCCAAGAGGGTTGAAGAAATTCTCAGGTCTCAGTTCAATGAGAAAAAGACTGCTTGTTGCCAACAAGAAGAAGAGATTGTTTCTTTGAAGAAACAACTAAAAGAGGCCAATATAAATCTCAAATTTGAGAAAAGCACAGAATTGCTAGATACAATGATAAATCAACAAAGAAGCTCCACGTCTAAGTTTGGTCTTGGATATGAAGCTGAACAACCTTCATCCTCTAAACATGCAGAGAAGAAGAAGTCCTCGGTTGAAGGTTTGAAAAAAGAAAAGTCTGAAGCTGAATCCTCAAAAGGAAGAAATCATCAAAGAAAATCTACAGCAAAGCAACCACAACAAAAAAAATTCTCTCACTCTCACTCTTTTAATAATAATGCTTTTAATGGCTATTGTTCTAAATGCAACTACTATGGTCACAAGGCATTTTATTGTGGACAGAATAATAGATCAAAGAGTTATACTGACAAAAACACATCTGCTTTCCTGAGTGAACACCCTGTGCAATGTTTTAAATGTAATGGCCATGGGCACATAGCAAGGTTTTGTCCAAGCATTTCTGTATCTAATCTAAGGCCAGACCATAGATTTCATCAGACACACAGAATGCAATACAGACAGGGAATAAAACATGTGCAATGTTTTAAATGTAATGGTCAAGGGCACGTAGCAAGGTTCTGTGCAAACACTTATGTATCTAATCTAAGGCAAAACCCTAGATTTCATCAAACGCAAAGAATACAATACAGACAGAGAATAAATCATGTGCACAGCAGAAAGGAAAATAATCATCCTTCAAGAACGCACAAGAGACAACCCCGCAAGAAAAATGTTCAAGTTCACGAACAGGGGCAAAATAGGGATGTAGTTGAAAAACTCAAGCCCAAGTTCAGGAAAGTCTGGAGAAAGACAGAAGAAAGGAATTCGTGTCTCCTTGGACAGAAGGAGATTACTCCTCTTCTGCTTTAAGCAGCTCCAGGTGGCACATCCTCAGGGGGAGCAATCTTAAAATTTTATTTTAATGCTCCTATGTTTTTGGGCCAATTTTCTGAGGATGAAAGGTAAGAAGTCGAGTTATTGTTGTTTGCAGCTAAAGTGTGTTGTCAGTTCTTGTTGTCATTTTTGAAGGTGCCGTGAAGTGTGCTGTTTAATTTGAAGAGTTGTCACATTTGGTAGTGTTGAGATATGTCACTGCTGTACTGTTGATAATTCTTCCACCAACTGTTCATTACTTCGGATCATACCAGTTCAGAATTTTTTTTGTGTTTGCTCTAGCTGCATATACGTGTTTCGAGCAGCGTGTATTTGTTTTACACTTTGAGGTAAAGCTTACAAGATCCTTCTTGTCGCATTGGTAAGATTATTCAATTCACAGAAAGTTCGGGTTAACTGTTGATAAAATATCAATCCGAGGTTAAGAAGTTGAGGTTGAGTAAGGGGCTCTATGGTTGGCCATAAAGTGTTTGTCAAAATGTCTTCTCCAAGATTTGCACTGTTAAAAGTAAAGTGATCTGCAGTATCTGTAGAAAACTCAGATCAGGTTTTAAGTTTAAAAAGGAATCTGGTTGTGCCGCAGTACAGTATTTATTGCTTGCACTAAGTTGGCAGTAAATTTGTAGAGTTGGTACAAGTGAGTCTCCTATCAATTTTATTGAAAGATGTGAAATCTGCTTGTTGAAGTGAAGAAGCGTTGGGCAGAGGTGCCAAGTTTGACCCATGTTGTGGGCAATTTCGTCTTGGTCGTGATGCTCGTGGATAGCAGCAATAAAAGCGCTTTAGCTTTTGTGGTGGTGTTATTCACTTTCTCCAAAGGTTGGAGAACTAAGTTTGGCCAAGGTATATCTTTTATTATTATTTGCTTGGAGTTTTTTTTTAATTGACTTGGCAAATATAATTGATGGAGGTATAAGGTTAAGTTGTCATATTTTGCTTTGACATTATCTTATTGGCATGTTTTGATGATTGTGTTTAAAGAAGTGGAGCTAAAAGGTGTAATAAAGGAAGTTCACTTTATTGCTAATTTATTTTTATTCCTTCCCTAAATTGGTTGAAAGTTTGAGAGTTGTGTGTAGTGTCGGCTTGAAGGTTCAATTATCTTCTACTCAAATGAGGTATGGACTCATTCTTCTTATGAGTATGATTGGTGTATGTTTTCTGAAATAAGGTTGGAGTGAAAAGGTACTCTTCTAGGTATCCCTTGGCTTGGTGTAAATCCTAATTTATGGTTTGAGATAGTGGAAGCTTTGTGCTCTAGGGCTTATTTTTGTGAGTCTAGCTACTTGTATTAAGTTGATGGAACCCTTGGTTGGCTGTCTTGAGTTTAATAGTTGAGTTTGAGATTGGGAATTAAGTATAGAACATATTGAGTCTCTAACAATTCTCTGTATATTTCTATGAAGTTGATAAATCACATTGGGTCTCTAACAATTCTCTTTGTGGGTTCATGCTAAGCGTGGTTCTAGTGAGAACTTGTGTGCTGATCTGGACAAGTTCTAGGTGTGCTTCTTAAGCAGGTTCTTAGTGAGTCTTTGACAGAGTACAGAGGGTTGAGGCTCAGAAGACAGCGTGATCTGAAGAGGTCATTTTTTCTCAAGTATTGGCTAAGATTTGACTAGACATCAGGATCAAATTCTCAGAGGGAGAATTTATGGATCTGTTCATCATATTGCTCATGTTTATGCTTTTTGCTAACTGGGATTAATTTTTTGCCTGTGAATGTTGTGCATGGACTAAGGGGGAGTTTTGCGGCCGCCCTTTGGTATTATTGTCAAAGGGGGAGAATAATTATAGGTAATTGCAGACAATTACGTGTGTTGCCAACAATTCCAAAGGGGGAGATTGATGAGCAAGGTGCAACCTAAGTATTGTCATTGTTGTCAACACGATCAGGTTGATCAGTTGATGCAATGGTTAGAAGTTGATTGGTGAGCAAGGTGATGGATAGGAGTTGTTTGTTGAGCAAGGTGCAGCAAAAGAATTGCAAAAGTATTGTCATTGTTGTCAACACGCAGGTTGATCAGTTGATGCAATGGTTAGAAGTTGATTGGTGAGCAAGGTGATGGATAGGAGTTGTTTGTTGAGCAAGGTGTAGCAAAAGAATTGCAAAAGTATTGTCATTGTTGTCAACACAGTCAGATTGATGCAGTTGATGCAGTTCAGAGGTCAGTCAGATCAAGTGCAGAAAGTTTCAAGGAAAACAGAAGTGACCCAGATTCAGAAAATGGCAAAAAGAGACAAGGAAGAAAAGCGATATCGCGACATGTTCGTGATATCGCGACATGGTCGAGGAGAGAGAAGGCGCAGCCGAAAATGTCACGATTTCGTGACATGTCAAGTTTTCACTGAGGAGAGAGAAAATGTGTCGCGATATCGCGACAAAAAGTAGGAGAGAGAAAATGCACGCCAAATTGTCACGATTTCGCGACATGATCGAGGAGAGAGAAGATGCGAGCAAAACTGTCGCGATTTCGCGACATGCTGGCAGAGAAGGAAACAAAGGTGTAGCGATATCGCTACATGTTGAAATGAAAGGAAACAAAGGTGTAGCGATATCGTTGCATGATGAAAATACATGAAACTAAGGTGTAGCGATTTCGCTACATGTTGAAACAAGAAGAAAATAAGGTGTAGCGATGGCGCTACATGTTGGAATAAGGGGAAACTAAGGTGTAGCGATTTTGCTACTAGTCAAAAGTGTAGATCTGAAAGATGCAGCATTGATATTACAAGTTAAAATTTCATAAAAAAAGACAAGGCAAAAAGTTGTAGCGATTTCGCTACTGCATGGAGAAAGAGCGTACGGATTTCAGAAGTGTCGCGATTTCGTGACAAGAAGATGATGACGAGCCAGCGTCGTGATTTCATGACAAGGAGGATGATGACGTCAGCAAGAGCCGAAAGCGTCGCGATTTCATGACATGTTCCATTTTCGCTGGAGTTGGCAAGGAGAGTTGTACGGAAGAACAAAGTGTCACGATTTCGCGACATGTTCCTTTTTCGCTGGCAAAGAAAAGTGTACGAAAGCCGAAAGTGTCACGATTTCGCGACAAGCAGGATGATGACGTCAACAAAGTTGAAAAGTGTCACGATTTCACGACAGGATGAAAGGAAAGCTGCTGGAAGCGAAGTGTCGCGATTTCGAAGGAGAGCGAAAGGCAGAGGAAGATTTCCGAACATTGAGGATGACGTCAGCAAAAGCTCAAAGTGTCGCGATATCGTGACAAGATGCAGGGAAAGCTTCCGAGGGCCAAAACGGTCGTGATTTCGCGACAACCTTCAGGGTGACATCAGCATAAGTCAAAAGTGTCGCGATATCACGACAGGTAACAGTCTGGCAGGTAAAACCCGCAGCAACATGCAAGGTGACACGTGTCGAAAAAGAAGACAGGAAAATCATGCGACCGATTACGTAAAAAGTAACCGAAGTCGACAGACAGATTAATTGTTGAAGGTGTTGGACATGCATTGCAAAAGACAAACATGCATAATTTAAACGCATTCGAAAAGCCAATTTTTAAGAAAAAAAAAAAAGAAGGATAATAAAAGCATTCGAAAGGTCAAATTTGTAGGCATTCGAAAAGACGTATTTGAAGCATACAGAAAAGCCGAACATGAAGAATCGAAAAGCTTTCGCAGAATCATACATGGGGTTTCGAACAGTCGAAATGCATTCGAACAGCCGTTTGCATGTATTAGAAGAATCAAATTTAAAGTATCGAAAGGTTTTCGAAAAAGCATTCGAAAAGCCGTATTCGAAGAAATTGAACAGTCAAAGTGCATGAAACAAAATTGCCGTATTGCATGGTTTCTAAAAAGACGTATTGCAGGGTTTCGAACAGTCGAAATGCATGGAACCGAACAGCCGTATTGCATGGATTCGAACAGTCAGAGTATGTGATTCGATTGCATGCAGGATTGAAAGGTTATAAAAGAATAACCGTACAGAGAAGATAGTTGCTGCTGCGAGATAGAAGATGCTGCAGAAAGAGGCTGGCTGTATGTGAGCTGCAAGAGCATGCCATATGAAAGGGCTGTAAGTGTGCAGAAGGTAGAACAGTAAAAGAGTGTATGCTTCCATGAGATTGATTTGATTTAAGCTAGATCAGTGAGGATCTTGTAACATTGAAGGCATTTTTATGTCAATCAAAATTGAAAATAGAAATCCAAGTTGGTGCTTGGAATCAGGGGTTTGTGCTCCTTCCAGTTGGTGCTGGTAAATTAGGGGTTGTTGCTCCTTCCAGTGGATGCTGGTAAATTGATTGTAAAGTTGGTGCTTTGCAATGGCTGGATTTGGATGGGAGTCCAAGCGGTCTAATTTGAGGAGTAGCCAAAACTGGTGAACCTCGTTACATCTTGTGTTATGTTATGCTCTCTTGTGGTACTTGCTGTTTCTGGTTTTAGCTTTCTTTTGTTTTGGCTTTAAGAGTTAAAGCATTAAGTTTTTAAAATAGCTACACTGATTCACCCCCCCCTCTCAGTGCCATTGTAAGACTAACATGCCATTCTAATAATCTCAAATGATTTTGACATTCTCTTTTCTTCAAATTTTTCTACCCATTGTTTGCAAGTATTTAAAAAAAAATTAGGTACCTCTAAGATATAGGAAGCAACTACATAAAAAAATATATCTAAAAATTAATCCATAAAATATAGGGAATTGGTATATTAATGGGCGTTATGATGACTGAAGATTACTTTATAGGTATTGTAATAATAATATGATCATGCGCTTGTAATCAATTTGCAATAAAGGCACCTATATTAAATTAGTTAGTAATATCATTAATCTTATTAAGTAGGATTCATTCATTAAAGTGTCATATTTAATGCTTAATTAGGTTTGATTTTAGAAGGAGCCATTTATTGATTTCAAACTTTATTCAAATGGATCCAAAATCATACTCAATTTTTTTGTAGATTCAACAAGTTGGAAGAAGTTCTCTTGTGGAGATTGCTAGTTTTTTCCTCCCTATGTACATTATCCATTTTTAAACTAATATAAGCATCTAAGTTAAGAAGAAAATAATCCCTAAAATATGTGATATTCATAAATTTGCACTTTTATGAAACATCATCATTATTACATAAATCAATCCTATCTTTCCACCATGGTATTAAGTTTTTCTCTTTCATAGTTGAACTTCATGAAATTTAAATTGTTGAACATACTATTACTATATGTTCTCGAAAACCCAAATGGTCCATTAAATTTCATCATGATGGGACCCACCATTGATTTCACACCTTTTGCTCCTCCTTACTGAGTCCCTCCTGCTCAACTAACAACACACATGCAAGTTGTCAATTCTTTTGAGTTTTTGGTTTCCTCTTGTTTCTTTTAAATTTTCCTATCTAATTTTTTTTCTCTCCCATTTCATACATTTCTTTAAGTTTTGAAATATTCGCTTGAATTTTTCCCTTCCATTTACTTTACCAAGGAACAAGGGGAGTCTAAATTGGAGGACATGCCATAACAAGGTTAAGTAGTCTATATTGGCTCTCAAGTTACTTTGATTTTATTTCCATTTTATTAGCTCATTAATTAATTATTGTTAGGTTGATATGGGTCTACATTTTTTCAATTCGTTGTAAGATATGAAGCTTTATAGATGAATATGCAATTTACTCTATAGTCAAAGAATTTGAGTTTGACTCACTATATTTTAATGAGTCTTGAAAATTAATTTTATGCTAGCAAACAAAAAATAAGTTTATAATCAAATGGTATTATATCATCTAGTTAGATTCCTCAAAATTTAAGGAGGAGAACTAAGTTTGAATCTTTAAGTGATATATGGAAAATATCCAAGTTGTTGTAATACCACTACATAATTATGATCCAATAAAAATGGGGGCCATTTCAATCCCCTATAACCAATGGAAAAAAAGGTTTATGATAGTAAATTGGAATGAAAAAATGATTTTAAGGCTGATCTCATGAGAAAATAATGGGAAGGTTTTTATTTTCTTGTTTATGTGGATTGATTGAGATATGCAATATTATGTAAATTTATCATTTAACAAATGAAAACTTCATATATTTTTAAATTGGCTATATGGGATTAAAACACCCCCTACCCATATTACATCATCACCACATAGTGATATTGCAATAAATCTTGGATATTATCCATGTATTGCTTGGCAAGATTCAAACATGTTCTCCTCCTTAAATGTTGAGGAATCTAACTAGTTGAGCTAATGTCATTTGATAAAATTTTGTGATAAAATGTAGGTTTTTGAAAAGGGTATATGCCCCCTTGTATTGGGGTTTGAAATTGGATCTCTTGTATGAAAACCCAAAGACACACCACTACGATATCTATCATGTGATTCAATGAAAACTTTATTATTACTACTAAGTAGTTGTAATTTATCCATAGTGTGTTTGATCTAATTATTGTGGCTTATTTTTGCAAGGTAATTTGTTCACAATATTGTTATGACTCCACTACCAACTATTAATTAATTGTAGACTTAAAAATTTCTATTTTTCTATTTTACCCAACATTTTGTGTGTTGATCATATTGTGTTGGCTAGTCTAGAAGGGTTGTATGATTCAAAAATATTTATTTTTTTATATAATACATTCTAGAATTATTTATATTCAAGGATATTTTTAGGTGTTATTGGTTCATTATATTAAAATAAAATAATAAAATTCATGGGAATGTTTTTGTGTACTTAAAAGGAAATCCATTCATTTTTTTTTTTATCAACCAATTAGCAAAACATTAGGAGGTTAAAATATAGGCAAAGATTATTCCTCCTATTCTAGAACTTGACATGCTACCATGTAGGCATTTCACCAAGTCTAACTCCTATAACTTCTAATGGATGGACCAATTTCCCATAGCATCATAAATCATTATAGGGTAAAATGCATTAATGACACATGTTAAAATCAATTAGTACCATTATACTACTTTCCTTGTACTAAATAAAATAGGTAGTTCTAACAAATATAGTGATAATTAGGGTGATTCTAAAGGGTTGTGATAATCCCATTCTACTACTAAAATGTATTAGTTATTTTAAAAATCTAAGTAGAAATATTCCCAAAACAAAAGCATTACAGAAAACATCTTGGCCTTATGGGATTTATACCAAGATGCATAATCATAAAACTATATGAAAATAACTGTTCAAATCCTTAAAAAGAACTTATTGATCATGCTTCCAAGTTCTAAATAAGAATATGCACATGCACATGGTCTAATATCAACGCCATTTCCTTTAGAAAATAATTATGTGAATAAAAAACTATATTATAGCTTACTACATAGCTACTCAACTGGCTTTGAAGCCTACTATTTATCTTGGTGTTATTTTAAGGGCCCATATGTTTCCATACAAAGCCTATGAATTTATAGCTATTAATTATTCTAAAAAATATTTAATGCACTTAGATTAGCATTTATGAACATTCATGTGACCTCTGTTATTGATGGTTGACCATTGTTTCAATATTTGTGAGTAAGTGCAAATAAACTCTATACCTAGAATGAAAGGGAATATTCTCTTCTTTTAGAGCTTGGTTAGATTTTGTAGAAACCATAGGACTTTTTATATCACCTTCCTCCCTTCATAAATTAATTTAATACACTCTAAAACTATGCCTTACTCTATAACATATCACAAAGAAGAGAAATGATTGATGGTCATGCCATATCCAAGTGAATTCCTTCTATCTTGGAAGATGGCTTCTTATGAAACGAAAATAATTTTTTTGGCCTTGTATGAAAAGTAATAACACTTCCATTTATAGGCTAATATAAAGGAAAAAAATAAGCCCCAACTCACTCCAAATTAGTGTTGTGCAACTATGATATGTGTCCCTCTTTGTACTTTAAGGTAAAATAACTTTCCTACTTTGTCTTAATGTATGAACTTGGTCATGTGTGTAATTTTCTTAGCTATAAGTTAAATACCACTTCCCACCACTCCATAGAAACTAATGGAATTACAAATGTATAAGGAGTAGAATTTTTGGATAAGAAGCACCATACTCTTGTTATTATTGTTTTTCATTAATTCAAAAATCATTTAGAGAAATTGCATTAAATTTAAAATTGTTTTTCCATCACTGGAAATGATAATCAAGTTATCTTTGTGTTCGTTAAATAACTTCAATCAACCCTACCCTTCCTTCCTATAACTTTGCTTCTCTATTTTTGTTATTGAGCATGATCTCTTGCATGCTAATATTGGTTCCCATTTATCCCTCAAATTTACTAATCTTCTTTACTCACAAGAATGATATTTATCTATATTTTATCCAACCTATTATAACTCCATTACCCTTCCTATAGGTATGCTGAAATTTGATCCTAGAATTGGCCACTCAATTATAGATCCTCAACTTGGGCCTATAGTTTTCAATATATTATTTAATATTTATTCATGGTTGAGATTATCAATTTTAAATCTCTTTCAACCACTACCTTGTATATTTGTTTTCTTCTTAGGGATTCACAAATATGTAATATAGTAATTATATTTTATTTGATTTTTAGTTTGTTATTTTAGATATATGGGAAAACATAGGATCCCCATAGTGATTCATATAATGTCACTGACCCCATACAAAGCTTAGGTTACCTTGAGAGGCATAGTAAAAAATTAACTTCACACATACAATATATGGAGGTAGTGATATCAATCCCTCTCACTCTACTTTTCTTCATCATTTATTAGCTTTTTTGCTTTGTTGTTAAAAACATCCTATAATTTTCTTCTAAAAAATTCAAAAGGATCTATTGATATGTATACTTTCATGACTTCTAATATTCATGTCTAAAGTAATTTTTTGTTCCTATTTTACTTTAGAAATCTTAGGAGCATGATTTTGCTATGTTCTAGGAATATTTAGATCATTTACTTGTTAAATTAAATTCCCCTAAGATTATGATATGTATTAACCCTTTTAGGAGGCATCCTAAAAATTGATGTGGACTAGCAATAAATATTGGATGCCACTAGCAAAGGAACATTGGACTAGAAAAATATTATTTATTTTTTATTTGAATCAAATAAAAAGTACTTGGAAGGACTATGGAAAATCTTACCCAAGTTTTTTGATTTATTATTCTATCAAAGCTTATATATATTTTATTTAATTGTAATAATGTGATTTCAATAGGTGTTTAAATTTTGTGTGACGTGTCTCTGATGATGAATTGAAATTTATATTAAATTCAATATAAAATGATGATTTAATCATTATGAGAATGTATTTTACATTGATTATCAATAGAATTTAACTTGTGTAATTTTATATGCAATAAGACCAACTACCAATGTAGTTTGGGTGTTTTATAGAGGTTGCCCTTGGCCAAGATCAAGAGGGAGAGTATCATAGAAAAGGGTCATATATTTTGAGTAGTAGAATAGAATAAAATATAAATACATACACACAACTGCTAATATTACATATAGGTATACTTGAATGCTTGTTGATTTTAATGCATTGCTTGTTTTTAAATGGATACAATCTATTGTAATTAAAAGCGTGTGGATGATGTGTGTTGCATTATTTAAATGTTTACTTAAAATCTTCAAAGTCATGAAGAAAATCCTTTTTTATAATTAACCATGGGCCAAGGGGAGGTTTCAAATTCTATTGGAATATCTCCTTGAATACCTATATGGGACTCATTATCTAAAGGCCATAGGCTATTATGTTTGTTATTAATATTACATATTCACCTTATGATTAGATATATTATGGTAATTTGGAAAGTAGTTGAAACTCCCAAACTTATACCTTATTGATTACACACACACACACATATATATACATCTATCACATCAATGTAAAAGTTGATCATATTGTGCAAATATATTCTAGGTTTCTAAAATTTGGTATGAAAGCAAGTTGATATTAGAATGAAGCTTTGAATTATGAAGGAAATCCAGTTAATGATGAGTGTAATACATATCCCAAAGTTCATGAATGTATGTTGCCATTAGAGAATCCAAAAAGAAGTAGATAAAAGTTCAAGTGAGAAGAAGACCTTGTCATTTAGAGAAGAATAAAGTCTTCCTTTTATTCCTATTTTAGCTTATAGGTGTTACATATATTTATTTAGTTTTAGAGGAGTTATAGATTCTTTTAAGAAGTATTTAGATTATCTTAGAAGATTTATCATCAAAAAACTGATTACTACCATCTAGATTTACTATCTAGAGTTGCTACCATCTAGAACTATTATTTCCTAAAGTTGTTGCCTAGATCTAATACCATATAGAGATAATATTTAGATTTGCTACCATCTAGACCTACCATATAGAGATTCCATATAGAGATACTACCATCCAAACATACCATTTAGAGTCATTGTCTAAAGCTACCATATAAATTTGTAGTGAAGATTTCACTATATTAGGGTAGGTTCATACCTTGAAAGTGAAAGGAGAGAGGCCATTGAAGCAATTGGATTATCAAAAGGGATGCCTACATAGAACCCTTCCAAAATTTGTAGAGCTAATGCAAAAGGAATAAATCACCAAGATAGGTTGATAGCCAAAGAGAACATGAGATATTAGAATATGAATTGTCCATCGAAGTTAAAACTTGAGCTCATTTATCCATAAAGGAAGGTGCACACATTAAATAATACCTTTGAAGAGATGACCATACTACCCATAGGGGAATTTATGGTGATATTAAATCTTTGCAACTTCAAACTCCCTAGAATTTGATGCAACATAATATTCTAAATCTAGTGGCCATATATTACATTGGCATTCTTGCCTATAATCATTTTGGAGAGAATTTTGAATTTCAAAATTCACTTGTAAATATTATAAATAGTGGATCATGTACCTAAATAAAGAGGCTGGATTTTTTATTATGTCAAGCATTTGACCTATAGCATTTAATTTCTTATTTTTCTATTCTCTTGCTTAGTCTTGACTCAAACCTTGAGCCAACTATATGTACATGCCTCAAGCTTATTTTGATTATACACATTATTTGTATGAGAAAATCTATGTTTAAATTTTTTCATGTGTGTTCATATATTCATCTATCCCACTAAATTGATATGGAAATTGTATGATCTTCTTTGCCACATCACCACCCTTAGGTAGACTAGTTAGGTTGTATTTTTGCACTTTAATTTATGTCATGTTGCATGTTCCCTTAACTTTATACCTTTTTGCTTGAAGAATCTTAAATAGAATTAGGTTGGCATAGCAGAAGAACAACAAGCACCAAATAAGACATCCAAAAGTAAAGATCCAACCTTGGATAAAAAACCCTAGAGGTGTTTGGTGGAGGCCACATCACATGCTCTTCTATAGTTCCCAAGACTGGTGCCCCTACATGAGACATAGAGCACCAGGAACACCTACTTGTTAGAGGTGAAATATGCCAAAGAAACAATCTTAGGGATCATGATGCATAGGAAGCATAAGGGGGTTACATCTGACCCCTAATAGTTTAGACTAGCATTCTTGATGGGACACAAAATTGATAATATCAGTCCTCAAATCTAGAAGTTAGACCATGGTTCGATGAAGGCTATGATCATTAGCTTTTTGAAGTATTCTATAGATTCACTTGGAAACTCTTTTGATAGAGAAGAACCCAAACTAAAAAGAAGCTACCATAGCTAAAATGAGGTTGTGATGGAAACCTCCTTCTAACAATACAACCACCACTTAACAACTCTACTACAAGGACTTATAGAAAATATTTGTAGGCAAGTTAATTAAAATTGGATCCATAGCTTTATGAGTGCAAGACCCACTACTAGATCAACAATAAGAAAAAATCCCCAACTACTCGCTCCTCCTCTCAAACTTGGAAACTAGTAAATAAAACAATGAAAAATAATGGATGTCCTACCTAACTAGAATAAAAGAACACTCTTGCATGGGATAATAGAGGTCCCTTATGACTTCCAATAGCACCAAATACATGGGATAAAATTACCACTTTTATGGTAAATACCTTGTCGTATTTTTCCAAGGAGGGTATTTTTCCAAGGAGGATGCCACCACTCTAGTAGAGCATCTTTAGTAATTGGTAATCATGTATGCACTCTACAATATTGGGGAATAAGATATTACTCTTAAACTTCAAGCCACTTCCCTCAAGTGAAAAGTAAGAGACTAGTATGTCTCCCTTGCCCAAAATTCTATCACTGACTGGGATTATCTCACAATATAGCTTGTTGATCTATTTTGAGAGAAGACAAATGTGTTTTTACTACTAAAACAACTAGTGACCATAAAAAGGGACCCTATGGAAGTTATGGTTGATTTCAACACCATATTCTAGAAGGATTGGTAGAGGATCCTAGAGGAAATATAGTTGATACTAGGTATGGCTTTCATATATTATCTAAAAGCAATCAATTTTGAAATAGCCATGATGGTAAAAACCCAAGGGGTAATTCATTACCAAAAATCTATGGGATAGCCACTCAAGATAAAAGATATCTCATTAAAATTGGAAGGTTAACCTCCAAGCTGCCCACACCATTTTTTTAGATATTCAACCACTGTACCACCCCCTTTGGTTATTTTCTAACCACATTCTAACCAATATCAATGTTTAGTCAACCTTCCTCATTGGTATCATCACCTCCTACCACCATCATCGAGTTGTCCTCAAAATACCTAAAAATGGAAACAATGCAAAGCACCATGAGAGACATGAACAATGAAATATTATCCCTCAAGCATCAATAGAATTTTTAGAGGTTTGGCTACCAAAACTACTCATCTCATTTTTCATCAAAAAAATCAAGGTTATTAGCCTCCACAAAATGGATATGAAATGTATCCTCCACTAGTAAGGAATCCAATTATTTCTAAAACCCTAGAATGTATATGATACCCATCTCATTGTCTATATAACCAACTCCTACTAACCCAGTGAGAGACATGGTCCTAACCTAGAAAAACTACATAGGAGATCCATATGAGTAGCCATGTTATTACTTAAATCCCTACTACTCATACTATGGATACCTCCAATAGGATATGCGTCTAATGCCCTTACCTGATTAGATTACACATACTAAGCCTTACTATACAGAGCCTGCTACCTAGACAACTAGAATGGATTTCAATTTGATGTTCTCACTAGGAGAAAAAGAAGGATGATGGAAGATGTTTGAGGGCAACAACAACTAGAAATAGAGGTTCAAAAATGCAAAAATGGCTTGGCATGGGATATTAACTTAGACCAAACTGGTCCACAAGTACCCAGATAACCAGAATCGATATAACCAAAATTAGATCCAGTCCAAGCCTCAAGATTCAACATAGAAAATCCCAAGGTATAATGGGTATCTTAGGTTGCACCAAGGGGTCAACAACTAGAATATTTTAATATGGTTGATCATCATAAGATATCCACTATTTTAATTCCTATATGGGATGTCCTCACCCTCCTAGAGCAGTTGAAGCATCTAGAGTAGGCCTTAGAGAAGCATAAGATTACTATGAAGCAAAAAAAAAGTTATATTATAAATATCTAGTCCTAGCAATCCCAAGCCATAGCCATTATTATTAACATTGATATGTAGTGATAAAATTATCCAAAAATTCCTTATGTATTTAGGGGTAAGCACCTTGATCATGCCCAAAAGGGTGGCCAACACCTTATAGCTAACTTATGAGCTAATCAAACAAGGAGTACTATAGCTGGATGGGATCCCAATACCCATCCTTGGCCTTCTAAAGGACCTATAACTTTCTATATATGCTTGTCCTAATGTAACCATTATCCAAGAGGTAGTTATTATTGATCTACCTACATCATTTGGTATTTTTCAAGTACTGTTCTCAAGACTTCTTCATAAATATTCACAAGTACCATTCTTTGGATTGGTATCACCTATTCCTAGGGACCTGCTATGGGGCTAATATGAAGGTTCCATATGAACCACTCACAATGAACCATTTGTATTTTAAACCAAAAATAAAGTCTAAATGGGAGTGGGCTTACCTAATTATTGAAGGGGTGTTGGAGACACTCACGGATGAGGTATACACTCAAGTGTTGGATAATCAAATGGATAAATGGAAAAATGACACATGGGAAGTAGACATATATAGAGAAGCCAAGATAGCTAATTTTGAGGTACACATGGTGAAAGGATAAGGTCTTAATATGATAATAAGGTATAGCTCTTCAAATACCCCTATCACACCAATATTTGAGAGACATGTACCAATCCAACCAGTCTACCAGGATAAATAGAATTTTAGATCATTATGGATTGGGTAATATAGATTTTGGTGAAGCAGCACTATAATAAGAGACCATCATGGGGATACACACCCAATCTTGTAAACTATGTAAATGGATGGTATTTAAATAAAGAAATACCAAGTACTATAATTATTGGCCAATGCAAATAGGTGATACAAATATAAAAAGCATAGTATTTTGGGAAACTCCCCACATGTGCAAAATAAAATATGCATGAAATAAAAAGATTGAGGGTTGGAAATTTTTTATGATGTAATAATTTCCTAAGCTATTTCTAGAGGTTTTCAAAGAGGACATTACCCATAGATAAAAAATTATAATATAGTAGATAATAAGGCCATCCCGAGTTTAGCTACATGAGAGGGATTTAGGAGGAAGAAAGGCATTATAAGAGGATTTCAATGCCTTATTAGTTGGAAGTCTATAAAAAGAAGGGCTCCCAGTCAATGCATTTATAAGAGCCCAAAATTCCCCTCATAAGTTTCCAAGCTTCCAAAACCTGATCTAGAGACTCTATGTATAATAAATAAGGCTAATGTTTGTCGGGTTCTTTTACTTTTACAAGCAGAAGTCCCCTATGAGTCACAAGAACTATAGTGAAGTTTTAAATATAGTAGGATAGATTCCTACCTTGAAAGTGAAATGAGAGAGATAATCAAAGAAATCAGATTACCAAAAGGGATGCCTACCTAGAACCCTACTAGAATATAAGGAGCCAATGCAAAAGAAAGAAGTCATTACAATAGGTTGATAGGTAAGGGAACACAAGATCTTATAATGGACCTCATCCATCAAAGCTAACACTTGAGCTTGTTTCTCCATGAAGGAAGGTGGGAAAATTAAATAACCCCTTTAAAGAGAGGACCATACCACCTATGGAGGAATTTATGATGATATTAACTCCTCATATCTCTAGATTTCCCATAATTTAATACAACATAGTTATCTAAATTTCATGGCTAGATCTTATGTTGGACCTCGTACCCATAATCATTTTGGAGGGAATTTTGAATTTCAAAATTTGTTTGTAAATATTATAAATAGTGGATCATGTACCTAAACAAAGGAGGTTAGGTTTTTTATTGTGTCAAGCATCTGAATTATGGCATTTACTTTCTCCATTTTTTATTCTCTTTCTTAGTCTAGACTCGATCCTTGAGCCAACTATATGTATAGGCCATGAGCCTCTTTTGATTATACATATTATATGTATTATAAAATATGTGTTAAAATTTATTTCATGCATGGTTTATGTGTTCATATATCCCACTAAATTGAGATGAAATTTTATTTTCTTCTTTGGTGCATCGCCTCCCTTAGGTAGGCTAGTTAGGTTGAATTTTTTACACTTTACTTTATGTCATGTTGCATGTTCCCTTCCCTTTATCCTTTTTC
Source organism: Wollemia nobilis (assembly GCA_028583015.1). NCBI lineage: Eukaryota > Viridiplantae > Streptophyta > Pinopsida > Araucariales > Araucariaceae > Wollemia > Wollemia nobilis. The sequence goes on from JAQPPZ010001870.1 coordinate 7,190,622, forward strand.
CCTTGAGGTAACTTAAATAGGAGTAGGCTAGTATAGTAGAAGAATGATGAGCATCGAAAAAGACATCTAGAAGTAAGGAGAAAACCTTGGGTAAAAAACCTTGAAGGTCATTTGGTGGGGGCCACATCCCATACTATCCTAGACTTCCTAGGACTAGCACCCCCACATAAAGCACAAGGTATTAGACACACCTACCTGACATAGGAAAAATACACTGAAGACACAATCATGGTTTGTTGTGGCACTCAGGGAGGGTGAGGGGGTCACATCTGCCCCCCAAAATATTATCATCTAGAGCTACTGCTGTTTAATGTTTTCATCTGGAGATACTACCATCTAGAGTTATCACCTCTAAAGCTATAATTTGTATATATTTCCATCTAGAGCTATCATCTAGAGCTACAATTTGGAGCTACTACCATCTAGATCTATCATCTAGAACTATTGATTGGAGACATCATCTAAACCTATCATGTAGAACTACCATCTAGATTTATTGCCATGTAAAGCTGCCATATAGAGCTATCATTAAAAATAAAAGAGTGCCATCTGAAGTGAAGTTAAAATCTACCATTTAGAAAAAAGTTTTTTGTAATATATATGAGGTTCATCTACTATTAAGTTATCATCTAATCAATGAATGGGCGATCTAATAGCTAACTTCTAGTGAAGTGTTGTTGATTGAAGTCTTGTACTTCAAATTTAAGAAAAAATGCATGTTACCTATAGTTTACTAGGAGGAAAGTACCAATCTACTACATATGAAGAACATACAATAAAAAATAGTCATTAATATATTAAATACATAATAATTAATTAATTATTATGTATGCTAACATTATAATTAATTAATTATTAAATATAATTTTAGCATAGGCTTAAAAGAGTCTACACTAAGCATAAAGTCAAAAACAAAAGGTTTTATTGAAATCTTACTTCCTCTACAAACCCAAAACTGATGAAAAATCTAGAGAGAAAGTGTACTAGAAATTTTCCTACTGAGGTCATAAAAGCCCATAAAAACCTATAGCACAGTGCAAATATGGTAAAATAATGAGTATTTGTTCTAAAAATCAATTAAGCTAGATCTTCTAGAGTAATGACGTAGGCCTAGGTATCAAAAAGTTCTTGCACAATGAAAGACGTACAAAGAGTATGAAAGAAATCCAAGTAAAGCAAGTTGTAAATCTAGGCTAGAGATTCATCAATGAATACAATGACATAATTGTTGGTATCACAATGGCACTAAGAGGGGGGGTGAATTAGTGACTTAAACAAATTTTTCAAACCCTCTAAATCTGATTTTTCAAATCTGATTTTTAGGACAACAAAGAACATAAATTCAAATCCACACAAGACACATAAAATGGCATCACATAACACAAGGATATGATGGGGAAACCCAATATGGGAAGAAAACCCCTGTGAGAAAAAGCTCCCTGAGTCTACTGCTCAGATCGAGCCTCACTGCAAATGAAGTACAATGATGTTTTTATCAATGGGGCCAAATGGAGCCCAATGAAAGGAAATGGGTCAAATGGAGCCACACCCAAAATTATTCTTCACCCACACCTACCACCCTTTTGATCTGAAATATGATAAAATAAATGGCATAAAAATGCCTACAATGAAAGCAGAACTCACAATAGTCTGCAAGTACAAAACTCACCACATACAACTGCTGCAATGTGAATAATGAATCATGAAAACCCCTGCAAATGAAATACCACTTCAGCACTATCACAACACCTGCAAATGATATACCAATATGATCCAAATAACATGCTCAATATGCACCCACAACTGCAATAACAAAATCTGAAGTATTCACACTCTGCTAAAAATTCGGCAACATTCCGACAACACCTCGTTACGCACACCAAAACTCCATAGAAACAATGAAATGCTACAGCCAATATATAGAGGATAATTAAGAGGGAAACCAAAAATGGTTTCCAAAACCATGTGCAAAAACCACTCCAAAAACCACACACCTAGCTTAGGAAATTGCCAATTTCAACATTGAAATTCAAAATAACTTCCATATGGGCACTCCACACTCCACCAATCAGCTCTAACCTGCAATAACACTCCAAAAATGATATTCCATGACCACTACAGAAAATGGGACCAATATGGATGCCACTTCCTCAAAAATTTCCAAAAATATGCATAAGATATCCCAAAAACTATCGAAAATAGCTCCACACTACACCACATAACTCCAAAATGGGTCCCACCAAGAGTGAACGACTTATTTTCCAATTTCCCACATTATGCAACATAAAATTAAATTATATTCACTAGGAATATGACCCCTATCACCTATGTTGCATAAAAAAATTAATTAAATGCATTTTTCCCTCCATTCCTAAGTCCCGGAACACATTCCAAGGAACTTGGAGATGACAAAGAGTGGGAAATATTAAATTAAATAATTAAACCAATGCTCATAGGATAAATAATACATTACAACACATATGAGCAATAATCCATGCCACCAAAAATCAAAAATTAACTTTCTCACCAAAATTGCCTCCGAACTAGGTGTGCTGGAAAACACACTACGTTATGCAAACATGGACAAATTTGCAGGATGACCACCAATATGAATGGAAACTCTGAATACCATGTAGGATGCCATGTATAATGGTGTTGAAAACAATGACAACACTCCAAGAGGCCAACAATCTCCCCCTTTGGCATTGTTGGCAACACAACATTAACTGCAACAAACTGCACAATGCAACATCCTGAAGAAAACCAACAACAAACCTCAAATTTATCCTGAGAAGCACCAGCCAGAAAAAACAACTCATATCAGACCTGAAACACCACATCTGAACTCCCCCTTACTCCAACAAGGCATCACAAAAATATGGTTGCAGTTAGCTCACTCTCCCCCTTTGACAACAATGACAAAAGGGCACAACAATGCATCTTGTTTGACAATTTTGCATCAAACTCCCCCTGAAACCAATCACCAACTCACATGCTGCTATCATGAATATAAAATATCAGTAATATATGCTCTGAAAAACATCTGATAATCTGTACAAGACACTCCAAGACAGTTCTACACAAAGCTTATTTCAAACAGCCCATTCACTAGCACATTCGGGGAATGCCAAAGCAACAAAAAGCACCATAACTTGCTGCCCTTCACACAAAATGATATACAATAGAGAAAAATAGAAAAGACACTGATATAGTGATGAAAAACTAGATCCATCATCATCAAAGAGAAATCCAAAATATTTACCAAGAACTGCATCACCTTGCCAAGCAACACCACTACACACTGTGAATCCAATCATTGAACTTTCTGCACACACCATCCTCAAGCAACTGTTAGAGAATAACAACATCAAATAGCATATGTAGGAGCATAAAATGAAATAATGAGATGCTCCCCCTGAGGATGTGCCCTTAAAATATAAAATAATCTAGTGTGTAGGAAGAGGAACAACTCCTAGGAGTTGCCTCAAGTGCTCAAATGTCTCCATTGGAAGAGGCTTTGTAAAGATATCTGCAATATGATTTTTAGTAGGCACAAATTCCAACTTAACCACCTTCTCAGAAACCTTCTCCTTCAAAAAATTATACCTTATATCTATGTGCTTAGTCCTTGAATGCATAACTGGATTCTTTGAAATATTGATAGCACTAGTGTTATCACAAAGAAGGGGAATAGGCTCACCATTTGCAATACCCAAGTCCTGAAGAGTTTGCTTCATCCATAACACCTGAGTGCAGCAAGAAACAGCAGCAATATACTCAGCCTCAGCTGTAGATAGAGAAACTGAATCTTGTTTCTTACTGTGCCAAGAGACAAGCTTGTCACCAAGGAAGAAGGCACCACCACTTGTACTTCTACGATCATCAACACAACCAGCCCAATATGCATCTGTATAAGCCTTCAATGTGAAGTCTTTGCCCTTTGGATACCACAATCCATACTCCATAGTACCCTTAAGATATCTGAAAATTCTTTTGATGGCCTTCACATGAGTTTCTTTTGGAGCACTCTGAAATCTAGCAACCATGCACACAACTTGCAAAATGTCAGGTCTAGAAGCAGTTAGATACAATAAAATACCAACCATTGACCTATAGAGGGATTGATCAACAAGAGGAGACTCATATTCCTTACTCAAATTACACCCTATCACCATAGGAGTACTCACTGGTTTGTTGTCCTCCATGTTAAACTTCTTAAGCATTTCCTTAACATACTTAGATTGACAAATGAAAATACCTCTATCCAACTGATTAATTTGAAGACCCAAGAAGTATGAAAACTCTCCTATCATGGACATATCAAATTCATATTGCATAGCAGCAGAAAACTCATGACACATTTCATATTTATTGCCTCCAAAAATTATATCATCAACATACACAACAATAACAAGTTGATCATCACCTACAACCTTGTAATACAAATTGCTATCAACCTTACCTTTCTGGAAGCCCTGCTGCAATAGGTACTTGTCCAACCTATCATACCATGCTCTTGGGGCTTGCTTCAGCCCATACAAAGCCTTTTTCAATTTGCACACATAGTTCTCATCACCAAGCTGAAATCCATCGGGTTGCTCTATGTAAACCTCCTCTTCTAGGTTGCCATTCAAGAAGGCTGATTTCACATCCATTTGGTAGACCTTGAAATTCTTATGGACAGTGAGAGCAAGAAACATTCTAATGGCTTCCAACCTTGCTACAGGTGCAAATGTCTCATCAAAATCTATGCCCTCCACTTGAGCATACCCCTTGCACACCAATCTAGCCTTATTTCTCACAACTTGGCCATCTTCATTAAGTTTATTTCTAAAGACCCACTTGGTTCCAATTACATTTTTATTAGTAGGTCTTGGAACAAGTTCCCAAGTCTGATTTTTCTCTATTTGATCAAGTTCTTCATTCATAGCCTTAATCCAACATTCATGTTTGCTAGCCTCATCAAAATTCTTAGGCTCAACTTGAGACAACAAAGAAAAGTTTACCTGCTCATTTGTCCTTGCAAGTCTTCTTCTTGTTTGCACACCTGTATTGGGGTCTCCTAAAATCTGATTTTGAGGATGATTCTTCTTTAAATACTTTGAAGGAGTCTTTGGGGCAGCAACCTCTTCATTCTCTTCTTGAGCTTCTTCAACTTCATCTTCTTTCTCAATGGTGTCATTCTGAATGGGTGGATCAACTTGTTCAATTACCTCACCAATGCCTTCATCAATATTTACATTGATGCTCTCAACTATCTTACCAAGCCTCTTGTTGTAGCATTTGTAGGCCTTGCTTCTAGATGAGTATCCAAGAAATATGCCCTCGTCCGCTCTAGTATCAAACTTGCCAAGGTTTTGTTCATCTCTCCTTATGTAGCACCTACTCCCAAACACTCTGAAATGTTTAACTGTAGCTTTCCTTCCAAACCATAACTCATAAGGAGTCATATCACTATGAACTCTAAGCATGCACCTATTTAGAATATACACTGATGTATGCACTACTTCTCTCCAAAATCTATCAACAATATTTACCTCATTCAACATAGTTCGAGCCATTTCTTGCACTGTTCTATTTTTCCTCTCAACAACACCATTTTGTTGAGGTGTTCTTGCTGCTGAAAATTACCTCCTAATGCCATGCTCTAAACAATATTTCTCAAACTCTGCTGATGTGTACTCACCACCTCTATCTGATCTCAAACATTTGATACTAGTGCCCATATCATTTTCAGCTCTTGCTTTGAACATTTTGAACTTAAACAAGGCTTCTAATTTTTCTTTTAAAAACAACACCCAAGTCATCCTAGAATAATCATCAATGAACAAAATGAAGTATCTCTCACCATCCATACCTTTAGTTCTCATCGGTCCATAGATATCTGTGTGCACTAGCTCCAATGGGCGTGTAGTAGAGTACTCCTTAGTTTTGAAGTGTGCTCTTGTTTGCTTTCCTTGTTGACAAGAGGAACATATGCTTTTTGATGGCTTTGAAATCTTAGGCAAGTTCCTTACTGCATTCTTTGAGCTAATTTTGACAAGATTGTCAAAATTGATGTGACCAAGCCTCTTATGCCATAACCAATTTTCCTCTTCTTGTCCAATGAAGCAATATTTGTCAAATCTATCACAAATATTATAAATATTACCTATTGTCCTTGCTGACTTAGCAATGAGAGAACCATCCTTTGCATCTCTAATCTCACAACCATGTGCTTTGAAAATCAGCTCACATCCCGAATCACACATTTGACTCACACTAAGCAAGTTATGCTTTAGGCCATCAACAAAAAGAACATTTTCAGATCTGATATTTCCATTTCCAATGCTTACCTCTCCTTTACCAACTATCTTGGCACCATCATTGTTGCCAAACCTCACAGAACCGCCATCATACTTCTGCATATGCACAAACTGATTTTTATCTCCAGTCATGTGACTAGAGCACCCACTGTCAATGATCCAGGAAGTGGATTTATTCTGAGATTTGAATGCAGCCTGCACTATGAGAGAATCCTTGACCTCTTTCTCCTTTCCCTTCTCAATCCACACCTTTTTGGGCTTTGGTTTTGGTTCCTTATCCTTCTTCTCCAAATCAGCCTTCTTGTGAACCTGTGAATTTTGTCTAGGTGGCAGCTTGTTTTGCATTCTATGGGGCTGATTAGATCTGCTCTTCTGCATTGGATTAGTGGCAGAAAAAATAGTTCTACAATCCCTTGCAATATGCCCAAAATTTTTACATCTGAAACATTCTACATTGTGCTCAATTAGAGGTGCAAAAGAGTTATGTGTGACAATGTTTCTAGGCCTAGAGTTGAGCCTACAATTGGCAATTTTATGACCAAATGAATTGCACCTATAACAATAACCATAAAAAGAATAATTTGACCTGGTTTTCTGCCTTTGACATGTGTTATCATATCTGCCATAAGGTCTCCTTATTTGGTGATTAACTTTGATGAAGCCATCATTGTCCTTCCTCATGAAATTGTTCTCCTTTTGCACACTCTTCTTCTCATTTTGGGGTTGCAACTTCTTGTCATCTTGGAGCAACAACTTCTCACCTTCAGGGGGCTGCAACTTCTTGTCTTCAAGGAGCAGAAAATCACTTACTTTCTCATCCTTAAGTGGCTTTACATCTTTGACAAAATCTGAGCACTCACCTTCTTCAAATCCTATACCAAACTTGATCTTAGGATGCCTTTGTTGCTTGATAATCTCATCAAGTTTTTCAGAACTCTTCTCAAATTTTAGAGTGGTGCAACTCATCAAATTAGATTTCTCTAATTGTTTCCTCAAAGAACAAATCTCCTCTTCAAGCTTGCTGTAATTATTCACTTTTTCACAAACTCTGAGCTTGAGGTCTTCAACTATCTTTCGGGACTCTTCTACATGAATTTTCAAATCTGCAATCATCCTGTTTGCATCCTCAAGACTACATGTGAGTTTCTTGTTCTCCTCAACTTGAAATTTCAGATCATTTAGTGCACCATCAGAAATTTTATTAGCCTCTTCAATCTGATTTTTCAAATCTGCAATTTGATTATTTGCATCTTTTAGTTTTTGTGCATACCTTTTGTTCTTCTTCACCTCTTTCTCATACTCCTCAAGGGCATAGGCTAACTCTTCTTCAAATTCCATCTCAGGTTCATCTTCCTTTGTGTCTTCAACCTCATTTTTCTTGTCTTCTAAGGCCATAAAAATAACCTCACCTGAATCATCTTCAGAGTCACTTTGCACACTATCTTCGGAAGCACTATCCTCATGGGTGATTAAGCTCCTCTTTTTGAAGTTTCTTCTGAATTTTGCAAATTTCTTCTTGTTGCCTTCTCCTTTTTCTTTAGGCTTGTCTTCATCATCACTCTTCTCTTTGTAGGGACATCTTGTTGCAATGTGACCAATTCTTCCACAGTTGAAGCATTTGAGTGGAAGTTTTCCCTTGTACTTGCCTCTTCCTCTTTGCAACTTTCTCACAAAGTTTACCTCTTCTTCATCTGAAATTTCATCCTCTTCCTCTTTCACTTTAATCTTCATGTTTTTAAAAGCTTTGAAGGCTGCCTCTTTTGTTGTAGGTTTGTCTTTGCCTATCCTCATCTCATAAGTTGTAAGTGACCCATGTAGCTCATCCATAGTCAAAGTATTAAGATCTTTTGCTTCTTCAATAGCTGAAACCTTTGAATCAAATCTTGTAGGGAGTGATCTTAGAACCTTCTTCACAACCATGGATTCTGAAATTGTTTCACCAAGACCTCTAATTGCATTTACAACCTCATTCACTTGAAGCATAAAAGCAGCAATATCATCATCTTCATCCATTTTTAAACTTTCAAACTTAGCTCTAAAAATCTGCAATTTGGCTTCTTTTACCTTTACATCACCTTCATGAATGGCCTTCAATTTGTCCCATATTTCCTTCGAAGTGTTGAGACCCATAACCTTAACCAACTCACTAGGAGCAAGAGCACTTGTGATAGCATTAGTAGCCTTCAAATCATTGTTATATTCTTGTATGGCAGCAGGATCAGTGGGAGGTGTAGCAGGGATGGTATAGCCATTTTGCATAGACAACATAACACCCATACCCAAAGAACCAAGGTATCTCATCATCCTATAGCTCCAAAAGGCATAATATTTTCCATAAAATAGAGGGGGCTTATTCGGATCACAACTAGCCATTGTGAGGACCTACCCTAGCTGATTAAGCTTGCAAATTGGGCAGCCTGGCTCTGATACCAATTGTTGGTATCACAATGGCACTAAGAGGGGGGGTGAATTAGTGACTTAAACAAAATTTTCAAACCCTCTAAATCTGATTTTTCAAATCTGATTTTTAGGACAACAAAGAACATAAATTCAAATCCACACAAGACACATAAAATGGCATCACATAACACAAGGATATGATGGGGAAACCCAATATGGGAAGAAAACCCCGATGAGAAAAAGCTCCCTGAGTCTACTGCTCAGATCGAGCCTCACTACAAATGAAGTACAATGATGTTTTTATCAATGGGGCCAAATGGAGCCCAATGAAAGGAAATGGGTCAAATGGAGCCACACCCAAAATTATTCTTCACCCACACCTACCACCCTTTTGATCTGAAATATGATAAAATAAATGGCATAAAAATACCTACAATGAAAGCAGAACTCACAATAGTCTGCAAGTACAAAACTCACCACATACAACTACTGCAATGTGAATAATGAATCATGAAAACCCCTACAAATGAAATACCACTTCAGAACTATCACAACACCTACAAATGATATACCAATATGATCCAAATAACATGCTCAATATGCACCCACAACTGCAATAACAAAATCTGAAGTATTCACACTCTACTAAAAATTCGGCAACATTCCAAAGACCTCGTTACGCACACCAAAAATCCATAGAAACAATGAAATTCTACAGCCAATATATAGAGGATAATTAATAGGGAAACCACAAATGGTTTCCAAAACCATGTGCAAAAACCACTCCAAAAACCACACACCTAGCTTAGGAAATTGCCAATTTCAACATTGAAATTCAAAATAACTTCCATATGGGCACTCCACACTCCACCAATCAGCTCTAACCTGCACTAACACTCCAAAAATGATATTCCATGACCACTACAGAAAATGGGACCAATATGGATGCCACTTCCTCAAAAATTTCCAAAAATATGCATAAGATATCCCAAAAACTATCGAAAATAGCTCCACACTACACCACATAACTCCAAAATGGGTCCCACCAAGAGTGAACGACTTCTTTTCCAATTTCCCACATTATGCAACATAAAATTAAATTATATTCACTAGGAATATGACCCCTATCACCTATGTTGCATAAAAAAATTAATTAAATGTATTTTTCCCTCCATTCCTAAGTCCCGAAACACATTCCAAGGAACTTGGAGATGACAAAGAGTGGGAAATATTAAATTAAATAATTAAACCAATGCTCATAGGATAAATAATACATTACAACACATATGAGCAATAATCCATGCCACCAAAAATAAAAAATTAACTTTCTCACCAAAATTGCCTCCGAACTAGGTGTGCTGGAAAACACACTGCGTTATGCAAACATGGACAAATTTGCAGGATGACCACCAATCTGAATGGAAACTCTGAATACCATGTAGGATGCCATGTAGAATGGTGTTGAAAACAATGACAACACTCCAAGAGGCCAAAAATCATCACCAAATGGGTCTAACATGCTTACAAATCAACATTACTTTAGGAAAGAGGTGTCAATATCCATGGAATAAAGTTGTTAGGCCCCATAACTACAAATGTCAAAGATTGAAAGCAACAACCAACTCAATAAATCACAATTAATTCAATTTTGACATGGAACATTTTGAATATGTTGAGTGGCACCAACTCTTCCTTGATCATGAAAGGCCATTTTAGATCATTATTGAAAATGGTAGTAATATTTATTTTATTCCAAAAAAAAAACTATAAATAGGGGGCTACCCCTCGTTGTAAAGGGGTTGGATATTTTAGTTTTTCTTATGGCAAGTTGCATGTTTATGCTACTCTAGAATGCAATAAAGAATTTGGCTTACCCAAATTCATTTTTGCATATATCTTTAAATAATATTTACACTTTTGACATTGCTTATTTATTTTAACCAAAGTATTTTTTTTAGGTTTAATGTTGTTGAGTATTCCTTTGGTCTATCTGTTAGGCTTAAGCAATTTGGATTTATTTGTTTAGAGAGTTGGTGATGTTGAATGTTGTAACATTTAAGGTCAATGCATTTTTTACATAGTGTTAATTGTATAATCTATTAGGCTTTGCATGTACTACATGGACTATGCTCATGGAGTTTAAATAAATGTTGTTAGATGAGTCTCAATCATATCCCTTTCACCTCTCTTCCTTTTCTCTTTTCTCTCTTTAATATTTTTCCAAAACATCTCACAAGAAGCATTTTATGGATTTTGTCTTGGAAATTGTTTTGAGCCATCCAATCTTGACTTTGATCTAGGGTATTAATCCATACTTAAGTGGATCAAAACATCAAGAGATTTTTACGTGCCTGGTGGGACTAAATTTCATCGATTCATGTCACATTTAGAAGATTTCATGTTGATATCAAGTAGAAGAATCACTTGTGGGATGTAAGCATAATAATCTCTTGATTAGAAGCTAAATCCACCATGTTCATAAAAATATTTGGCATGCACACATATTTGGATGATCAAGATTGAAAGATGCAAAACACAACACATAGACAATGCTTTGAATAAAATAAAATGCAAGGTAACACAAGTTTGCACAATAGAATAAATTCTTTATTGACGGGGGAGCCTAGGAAATCCATTGTTACAAGCTTAGATCCTTGAATCCTTTTGATACAATATTACAACAATTTAGGGTTCTTCAAAACCCTAAGAAGCCAGGTCATGGTGTCTTCAAACACGTCTTGATATCAATAAGGTTGAGTTGGCTTTTCGAATATCCAAGGTTGGGCCTCTCAAGATGTTGATGTAGTGCTCCAGATCTGCACACAATGACATAGAACATAGCTAGTAGTATATGAGAAGGCTCCACGGTGTGAGGCACTTTATAAGAAATAGAAAAAATACTAAGTGCTATAAATAAAATGGGAAAAAAAAGAAGCACATGCAATGAAATAAATAAATGTAGGATTGATCTATTTTACCTTCTTACCTTCTTTTGATGCGTGATGTCTGATGCAGGTGGTTAGTGTGGTGATGCCATAGCATCGCCTAGAGGCTAGAGGAACTTCAATAATAGGAGCATAAAATTCCCACGAGCACCTGACAACTACAAGAAACACCCATGGGCACTTGGGGCTGATGAGGATACGCTTGTCAGCACCTACCGTTGACAAAAAAGTGCTCAAAGGCACCTAACGGTTGATGGGAATTCTCCAAAAGTAGATCAAGTGAGGGAACAAGTTGTGATAGCTAATATGGTGAGTTAGGGAGGTGAAATATGATGAATGGAATGGGTTTAGGGTACCAAAGGCTTGATAAAAGACTCAAGCACTTAGAGAACTCAGGGAAATTAGAATAAGGAATTAGGAACTCAAGGTATAGAAAAATCCAAGGACTTAGGGTTAGCAAAAGACTTAGGGGTTGAGCCATCAAAATGGATCCTATTTATAATCTAACCTAGGGCATGCTAGGGTTTCAACAACACTAATCATGTGGCTGAGATTAAAGCACATCCAAGGGTTGATAATAAATCTAGGGTGTGGCATGGATTGATGTAAATGGATGGTCGAGATTAAATGAAATTGGATGGTTGGGATTAATTCACTTAAATAAATACATATTTATTAAATATATATTAAAATATAATATGAAATATTATATTTAAATATATATAAAATATATATATATATAATAAATATATATAAATAAATGTGAATAATGATCGAAAATGGTAGGAAAATAGGAATAGTGAGCAAATTGGCTAGGATTTTGTGGTGGAAATGGTAGGATGGCCAAGATGGAAGGTAAATGGCTAGGATTTGGTGTCTATAGATGCCTATTTTTGTACTACATTACATGAAACACAATGCAGTGCAAAAACACAAGATACCTATTTTGGCCAGGTGCAGAAGCAACTTCTCTCTCTTGTTGGAATATGAGCTTGAAGATAAAAGAAATAAAGAATTAGAAGTTTTGCGTAGCTTACCCCATCAATTGGAAAATGATATTACGGATTAATCTCACAAGCCAATTGAAAAATTTGTGCAAATGAATGATGGATAATGTGATACCATTTTTACCCCAATGGTGGGAAGGGGGTTGGTGGAAAATATGATATGATGTGTCTGTTTTTGCCCCAACAGATGAAGGGTTTTATGTAAATGTGGGGTGATGAGGACGATATGAATGATGTAAAATTTGATACTATTTTTTCCCCAATGGTGGGAAGGGGTGTGGTGGAAAATGTGATATGATGTGTGTTGTGGCTGATCCACAACACACCCCAAAATTGGGGACCCACCTTTTTTTGCATGCTTTCAAAGAAGATCTCAGTGACCCAGATGCTAAAAGTCAAGAAAAAGGGGAAAAATTGCACAAGGATAAAAAGTGTCGTGATATCGTGACATGTCGCGCCATCACTGCCAAAAAATGAAAATTGTCGCGATATCGCTACATGTCGCGACCATAAAATAAAAAGTGTCACGATTTTGCGAGTGTTGCGCTGTCGCTGCCCGAAATGAAAAAACAACGCGATATCACGACGTGTTGCACTGTCGCTGCCCGAAATGAAAAAACATCGCGATATCGCGACATGTTGCTCCATCGCGGTCCAGAGAGGAGAGAGAAAGGTAGAATGTAAAATTGTCGTGAAATCACGACATGTCACAAAATCGTGGTCAAACCAGTCAAACAGGGCAAGGCACGAAAAGCGTAGCGATTTCGCGACAAAAAGCAGCAAAGGGGCACGAAGCCGAAAAACGTCGTGATATTATGACAGGTCACGTTTTCGTGGCTCCAAGCGGCAAAGTGGTACGGAATGAAAAATATGTCACGATTTCGCGACATGTGTTTTTGCGGCCAAAAACAGCATAAGCAGCCCGAAAGAGAAAAGCGTCGCGATTTTGCGACAGAAAGCCGCAAGATAGATCCGAATGAAAAAGCGTAGCGATTTCGTGATAGGAAGCAGCAAAGCATGCTGAAGCGAAAAAATGTCATGATTTCATGACAAGTTGCAGCCAAAGTGGACAGAGCAAAAAGGCATCGCGATTTCGCGACAAGTTGCAGCCAGATAGCCCGAAAGGAGAAAAGTGTCGCGATTTCGCGACAGAAAAACAACAGTGTACGAAATAGAAAAGTGTCACGATTTCGCGACAAAAAGCTGCCAGAGTGAAAGAAACGAAAAAGCGTCACGATTTCGTGACAGGTTGTGGCCGAAGGTGTACCAAGGGAAAAACGTCGCGATTTTGTGATAGGTTGCAGCCGAAGGCATACGGAGATGAAAAGCATCACGATTTCACGACATGTCGCATTTTTGCTGGGCATGATGGCAGACAAGGCTGTTGGCAGGAAAATGTCACAATATCGTGACATGTCGCGTTTTCACGATGAGAGTAAAGAAGCAAAGTTGCATGCATAAAAATGTCGCGATATCGTGACATGCTATCTTTGGTCGCGATTTACAAGGGGCCATTACAGAACATGTAGAAAAGTGTGGAACACGTGGCGTACATGTGTAAGGGCTGCAGAAGCGTTACAGTCAACAAAAAATATCGAACGTTTCGGCATCAAACATAAATTCAAAAGCAACAAAAAGGCAGGAATATGAAACGAAGTGATCTGGGAGATGAAGTGAAGCGTCACAGGGCAAAATAGATAACATTGCTAGAAAGTATAAAAACAGAAGCACATATTAGTACAAGGGTCGAAAAACCACTGCGGGCAGAGTTGCAGTGCCTAAGGTGATAAGCCATTCTGGGCCTGCTCGGGAGTGTTTTTCTTCCTTTTTCTGGTTTTGAGAAAACTAGAGATTCTGCTATTGTAACAAGATATATTATTAATGCAAGAGTGTTTAGAAATTTGCATCTTGTGGGCAAGAAAGAAGGAGATCTTCTGTGCATGCTACATATTTAATGTTTATTCTTTCATTTTTCAGATTTTGGATTTATAGATAATGTTAAATGCCACTTTTGTGGGTTGCATTAGGCGAATGTTCGAGATTTGAATTTTATTTCAAAACCCTTTGAATCAGCACTTAACTTATCGGTATTGTGCATGTTTGCAGGTCCAGTAGGTTAGGTTGCATGCATGGAAACCTCACATCTTTGGTTTTTCCAGGACGGGATGGCATCAAACTGAATGCAATTTTAATTTATTTTTCTTTTCACATTTTATTTTCATTTCTTTTTCTGCATTTTATTTTATTTACAGGCAATAAAATAAAAAAATTAAAAAACTTCAAAATCCATAAATAATTCCTTCATGTTATGGCATTTCATTAAATTTCATTTTGAAGTTACAACATGGTCATATAGAGACCAAATCACATTTGCTTTATCAGGGTTCAATGAACAATCATTAAAATTTCACAGTAAAATAAACCACAGTGCCCCTTGTTTTTAGTTACTTGCAACCACTAAGGTGTTCCAAGCATTTTAATTAAATATCTTTATTTGAGATTATTAATACACATATGCAAAATGCTAACATAACAGGAACCTTGGAGAAGTTATTTGTTTAATTTCTTTGCAAGCAGAGGATTTAGAACCCAAATCCTATCAGAGAGTGTGTTTTCACAATAGGGTGAAAATACCACTCAACAATGTGTCTATTTTTACCCCAATAGATGAAGGATTTTGTGCAAATGTGGGGTGATGAGGATGATATAAATGATGTAAAAGTTGATACCATTTTTGCCCCAATGGTGGGAAGGAGTTTTTGCCAAGTGCATATGCCATGATCATGTAAGATGTATCCTGTTGTGGGAAATTCATAACCAAAAATGATTGTCCCAAAATTTGGGGTGATTCAATGTTGTTGAGACACTTTATTTTTTTGGTGTCATTAATATACAAAATGATAATGCAAAAGAAAAATTATCAACCTTGGATGTCCTGCTAGTGATTTTTTGAATAATTCCCACAATTAGAACCAATCAACCTAGCTAGTACCTATCTCAAAGGTGTTAAGGATATTTTTAATGATGAAATTTGAGTTTTGTCCATGTTTTAAGCCTCACAAACTAGGACATCAATGACAATGGTTGTGCAAATTGTTCTTGGCAATGTTTCACTCTAAAGATGAGAAAATGCCAAATATGATTACAATTTCGATCAAGGAGATAAGTGATTATGATCATTATCAAGTTTCATTATTGTAAGTTGTTCATCTTACCAAATTGCATGGGCCCAAATTGCTGCAATTGCCAAGTGTGTAGAATAACCCACTAGATACAAGATTCACTTGAATGTTATGTAAACTTGGAAAATATGGAAATGATGATGTGAAATGAGGTGGATATGATGTATGAATGATGATATGAATTATGATGGTCATTTTTTGAATATTTGGGCCATTTTAGGTGCTTTTGGAATTGGTTTGGTGAATTGTGGTCAATGTGGTCGCAAATGAGATTTATGCATCCAAATCAGTTATAATCTTCACAAAACCTATTAAAATGATGGAATGAATTGGTGAGTTAAATTTGGAGTGATTTGGTTGGGGGCAGCTACTATTTTGTGTTGATTTATCTTTTGTCAATTTTGACGTAAAACACCCGTGAGTGCTTGTAGTCTGCAGAAACACCCGCAGGTGCTTCAACACACTAGGAAATGCCCATGGATGCTTCAAATAATCTGAAGCAAATATAAATAGCTTGTTGGGTGATATTGAAGCTCATTTGTGCATCTACAAAGTTTGAGAAGCTACATCTGAGGAGTGAGGGGTGAGTGAAGAGAGGTGAGGTGAGGCGTTTGGAGTAGGAAAGCTATGGTGGCAGAGGGAGCTAGTGTAGGGACCGAGGGTGCGGTTGAGGCGTGAGTGGCTAAGGTAACCCTTTGTTTATTGTTTATTATGCAATTTTTTTTTGTTTTTTAATGAATTATTAACAATTTTTTTGTGTTGTGTTGCAACTTAGAGTTTTGGAGGCTCGACACCATTTTTTGCCTTACATCCCTAGGATGAGGAAGGCGATTATGAGGGATGAGTGGGAGCCACTCAAGGATGTTGGACTAGAAAAGGTAGTCTGAATGGATGTGGTTAGGGTGGATGAGGGGTATCTTTATGCCTTGGTAGAGAGGTGGGATGCTGATAGGGGATGTTTCAGATTTCCATGGGTGAGGTGACTATCACCTTGGAGGATGTGTATTACATCCTCAAGGTGTCAGTGGAGGTTTCCAGGTTGAGGTTTGCCTCAATCGAAATATGGATATGATGAGGATTTTTTGGGATGCCTGGGAGGGGGTGAAGGTGGAGAGTGGAGGGATCCCTATTTGTACATGTATGTTGACAAGGAGTTAGATCCCCTTTGGGATTTTATAATCTTCATGTTGGCTAACATTGTGGCCCCAAACAACATAGGGTGTAGGTTCCCTTGGAACCTGATAGGGGTGGTGAGTGATATGCTCACTATGAGGTAGGTGTATGCATGGGATCCCACCTTATTAGTGTAGGTGTACCAGGATATTTATGATATGATGAGATAGGGGTAAAAAGGATTGGGGTGCAACATACTGCTGCAATGCTGGGTATGGAAGCACTTCAAAGTTGCTCAATTGGAGGGGCTACCTATGGAGGAGTTTGGTAGGGAGAAGTGCTATGCTAGACGATGGGTTTTGGTGGAGGAGGTATATTCGAGTCATCCTATAAGGATGAGTTAGTGGTACAAGGATATATGGTTGGTATTTACATCCACCCAAGTGGTATGGAGTCCATGGCTAGGTGCCCAATGGATTGGGGATGAGGAGCATCTACAGTGAGTGTGGCAGAGTAGGTGGATGATTGGGAGGCACAAAAGTGAGGTGGAGTACTTCTAGTTTACCTGAGTACTCCATAAATTGGGCTGAGGTAGAATATTCTTGATGATCCAATGCAGTATAGGAGGCATCAAGAGGAGGTGGGGATACCATACATAGAGCCATGGAGGGTAGCCTTGGAGGATGATAAGGAGGTGGACATCCCAAATGTGGAGGATGCAGGGATGACTGTGGAGTGTGATGAATGGTTTAAGATACAACCACCATGGGTACCACCTCAAGAAGTGGTTGATGTGGGTGGCAGTTGAGAGGCTAGGGATGAGGCTACCCACGGGACTTAGGATGAAGGTGCCCCAAAGACACAAGATGAGGGGATCCAGGATTACCACAAGAGGTAGTGGTGCCTTTGCTTTGATAGTCAAAGGTAGAAAGTGAAGGGTGCAACACAGCAGACACCCAATATTGATGGAGATGAAAAATATGGGGAGGATATGGAGTAGGTTCTATATGTACCTTTAGGCTAGAGTGAGGAGGAGTGGGTATATATGGAGTAGCAAGTGATGGAGTAGGATGCGAGGATTACGGCTCTTCGAGCAGAGCTAGTAGAGAGGGAGCAACGACATGATGTTGAAATACGATGCCTTTGATATCATCATAGATACATTGAGGCATTGGAGGATAGGTTTATGGAGCATTATATTCCACTTCCAAATCCTCCAACCTCTTCTACATACGAGGGTTCTAGGCATAGTCAATGTAAGTCTAAGGCTCCTGCTAGGTCACAAACTCCTACTAGGTCACATGGATATTCTTGGAGGATGTAGTTAGTGCTTAGATGTAATTTTTGTATATGAGCCTTGGTGCCCCATTATATGTAGCCTTTTGGCACTTATTGATATATATATACATGGATTTTACCCTTTTGTGTTATATTTTTGTGTGAATTTTTTTGTATGGAATGGTTTTTGTGGAATGCATGTTTATGTTTATGATTGATGCATATGATATGTTATGGATGACTAATGAAATATGGTATGTATGGATGATTAATGCTAATGATAATTTATGGTTTAGATCTTTGTTTTGGCCATTTTTTAGCATTGTTGTTTAATTAGGGGCACCAAAATTGGTGGTATTTGGGATGAATGACTTATGACATGACATGAATGTTGACATGGAAGAAGATATGGATATTGATATGGATGTTGATATGGAATATTGCATGTTTTAAAGAGACTTAAACATCTTAGTGGCATCAAACAAACTCACTAAAACTGCCTAATCCTTCTAGTATCAAATGTGTGTGCAGTGAGTTCATTTACCAAATCAAGAGCAAGGTAATGATCCTAGACAACCAAGAACCAGTGTGTGTGCAAGTGAGTTCATTAACTCATCTTGAGTAAATTGGGTAAACCTATTATGGGTGAAACCAAGAAGCTAGCTTGTCTATATGAGTGGTCAGAGGTCTCTTTTAAAAGAGATATGTTGCCATGCATGAGCAGACTCCACTACCAGTAAAGCATCTATAGATTAAATGGAGGCTAACTCCATAGTCCATGACTTTTGTTTTTGATCTTTAAAGTTTTGGGGATGACTACCTAACCGTATTATTGGAAATATAGTACGATCCTTACAACCCAATTGATTAGTGGTGTGTGATAAAAAGATTTAGAGTTTTTGTTAGGGATTTTTCCCTACTTTTTATTTTATTTTTGTAATTGTGATAGTGGTGATAACCACTATTTTTATGGACTATGTTGCATTATGGGACTAGCAAGGATGACCCTTTTCACTT
The DNA here is from genome assembly GCA_028583015.1 of Wollemia nobilis. Taxonomy (NCBI): domain Eukaryota; kingdom Viridiplantae; phylum Streptophyta; class Pinopsida; order Araucariales; family Araucariaceae; genus Wollemia; species Wollemia nobilis. The sequence goes on from JAQPPZ010001870.1 coordinate 7,209,869, forward strand.
CAAGGTTTTATACCAAGTATGGTGTTATCCCTTTTTGACACGAGATGTTGTTAAGATGTGAAAGTTGTGCTTAGTTCAAGAATATTTTTGGAATCAGTTCCAAAACTCAAGATTTTTCTTAGTGTATATATACAATGGTCCTAAGAAGAACTCGACATCTATTTTTGGAGGTTTCTTAACACACTAGGAGTGGTTGAGTGACCAAAACACCTAGGAGTTTGTGAATGTGGCTTGTGTACATGGAAATTTGACTTTATGGAATGGTGTGGATGACTTTGTGAAGGTTCCCCTAATTAAGGCAACATGAATTTTTGTTAGGCCAATTTAGACCTTGAACTGAATAAATGATCCCTAAATATGAAATGCAAAATATGGATGTGAATGCAATGTATGATGTGTAATTTTGTGAAATACAACATGAAATGTAGGCGAATGCATTATCTGGAATGAAGTGTATGCAAGTGAAATTCAATGTTATGAATGAAGTGTATGCAGATGTTTGTGTGTATTAGCAATGTATATATAATAATAAAATCATGCATAGAATGCTCTCAATTGTATAACATTAAGTGGTTTGGATTTTTTCTCTCCTTCTAGACTAGTAAGCCTATAAGTACTGTTACCAACTCTTTATGTAACTATGTATGGACCTAACCAATTAGCCATAAATTTATCATGAAGATGCGATAAAGCATTGGTATTTTTTTAGTTCTCTTTAAGTACAAGATATCCTACTTGGAATTCACGTAGATGAATTTTGGTATTGTAATCACGTTTGAGGTGGTCTTGATAAAATCGTAAGTGCTCTAAAGTATTAACTTGCCTCTCATAAAGAAGTGTGAGTTGATAAATATGTGCCTATATAGTAGTGTCATCATCTATGAACTGCTACAAATAAATTCACAAGGAAGAGATCTCGAGATCAAGTGGTATGATTGCTTCAGCTCCATAGACCAATTAAAATGGTGTTGCCCCTGTAGGTGTGCAAATGCTTGTTCGATAAGCCCATAATACAAAGGGAATTTATGTATGCCAATTTCTATGATTTTCTTTGACCAGTTTCTTGAGAATAGCAATCAAGATCTTTTTGGAATCTTCAACTTGTCCATTTTCTTGTGGGTAATAAGGTGTTGAGAAATTATGTTAAATATTATATTTCTTGCAAAGTGCTCAAACATCCTTGTTCTTGAAATACTTTCCATTGTCTAAAATAATTTTTGAGGGGATACCAAAATTATAAATGATATGATGAAGTATAAACTCCATAATTCTAGGTCATGTCATGTTGGTTAGAGGAATTGCCTCAACCCATTTTGTGAAGTATTTAGTGGTTTTGATGATGAAAGTATGTTGTCCCAAGGAAGCAGGTGAAATTTTGTCAATTAGATCTAGGCCCCATTGTGAGAAGGGACAAAGGCTTTGAATAGGCTGTAAATCTTGTTATGGTACACGAGTTAGATTAGCATGTTCTTGGCACTTTTTCTAATGTTTAACGTGGGTGCAGCAATCATGTTCCATTGTGGGCCAATAATAACCCATGCATAGAATATGCTTTGCAATGGCCATTCCACTAAAATGACCACCATAAGTACCATCATGGACTTTAGCTATGGCACTTTGAGCTTTTCTAGCCTTGATACAATGAAGGAGGACTCCATCATAACCATGTTTATACAACACATCCCCAAAAATAATGAAATGGGTTGCCTTTTGCTTGAAAGTGTGCTTGGAATTTTGAGACATGTTAAATGGGAGTGTTCCAAACTTGAGAAAGGCTACTATTTGGCTCGACCAAGGCTCATATGAATACGATTGGATAAAGCAAACATATTTTTCATATTTTGACTCAGCACAAAAATTGCAGATGTAGAGACTATTGAAATGATAAGGGGTTGTACCTCTCCAAAGGAGTTATTTGGGATCAATGACCCGAGAGAGTCCATCACATATACAAATATTTTAGTCGAATGTGGTAAACTATTGATCTCATACAAATCAAACTCGGAGAGAAACTTCATTGCTACTTCATGATAAAATTTAATGGTAGGTTCTTTGCATTGATATTATCCATTGATTTGCTTTACAATAAGTTGAGAATCACCAAATATCCTAATATGCTTAATGCTCATAGCTATAGTTGATTGAAGACCTAGGATTAAGGATTCATACTCTATGGTATTTTTTGTGCATTGGAAGTCTAGTTTAAATAACAAGGGGATAGGTACCCCCTGTGGTGTGTGAAATACAACTCCAACATCTTGACCTTTTGTGCACTTAAATCCATCAAAGAATAATGTGATATCAATGTCTTCCTCTGGAATGGCATCTTCTTCTTGTTTAGTGAAAACAAATACCAAATCATATGGGAGCTCAATAATCAAGGGATGATCACTAGGTAGTGGAGCTACCACAAGTTGATCGGCTATTACCTGCCCTTTAATGTATTTTTGGCTAATGAATTCCAGGTCAAATTTCATAAGGAGAATTATCCATTTAGCGGTGTGGGTATTATTGTAAGTGTGATACATCATGTAACGTAAAGGATTTTCTCTAGCTATGACATAAGTTGTGTTGCTAAGCATATAATGTTGAAGTTTCTTAGTGGTGAAAACCATTTATAAGAACAATTTTTCTACATAAGCGTATTTAGTTTCACAGCTTACCAATGTTCAACTAATGTAGTAGACAACTTGCTCTCGATTTTGTTCATTATTTTGTGCAAGCATTGTCCCTAATGCAAAATCCATTACTGAGATGTAAATATAAAATGGGAACCCTAAATGAGGATGAACTAATACTGGAAGAGAAGCTAGGTATTGCTTAATGTAATTGAATGCTTTTTGACATTCATTTTTCCAAGAGAATGAAACTCCATTTTGTAGTAGATGATTGAATGGTCTACATTTATCAAAAATTTGTGCAATAAAATGATGGATTGATTGAATATTTCCTTGTAAACTATGCAATTCCTTTAAGTTAGTTGGGGGAGGCATCTCTAAGATAGCCTTTACCTTGTTAGGGTCCACCTCAATGCCTCTTTTGTAGACAATGAATCCTAGAAGTTTGCCTAAGGTAACACCAAAGATACATTTCTTGGGATTCAACCTTACATTATGCTCTAGGAGTTGGTCAAAAAGTTTCTTCAGTACACCAATATGTTCTTGTCAAGTTTTGAATTTAGACAAGAGATCATACACATAGTCTTCGATAATATTATGCATGTAGTCATGGAAAATGTATGTCATGGCACATTAATAATTGACATCTACATTTTTGAGGCCAAAGGGCATCACCTTGTAACAAAAAGTTTCCCAAGATGTAGTGAATGTTGTTTTATGTTGGTCATCAGGATTTATTCAAATTTTGTTGTATCCTAAAAAACCATCCATGAGTGAAAGTATTTCATGGCCAACGCAGGTATCAAAAAGGGTATCAATTTTTGGGAAGGAAAGTCATACTTAGGACATTCTTTGTTAAGATCTTGAAATCAATGCATATGTATATTGCCCCATTAGGATTACGAACGAGTACCATGTTTGAGAGCCACTCAAGATAATCGATAGAAACTATGAAGTTCACATCTAGGATTTTTTGAAGATTTGTATTTACCAAGAGGGCCATGGTAGAATGCATTCTTCTAAGCTTTTGTTTGACCGACTTAGCATCAGGCTATAAGGTAAGATTGTGGACCACTAGACTAGGGTCAAGATCAGGCAAGTCCTTGTATGACCATGCAAATATGCCCTTCTTCCTCTTGAGGAGAGCAATAAATTACTCGTGTTCATTAGGTGATAAGCTTTTGCTAAGCTTGACAATTTAGGGATTGTCTTTTTCTGAACTAAGATCCGCATCGATAGTATCTTTAGTAGACATGTTGGAACCTTCCTCAAGTTTATGGGGTGTAGGGATCATATGAATATCATCTAAGGTGTCTTCAAACTCTTTTGGCCTATACTCATCTATATATTCCTAGAAAACCTCAGGATCCAAAGGTGAAGGTGAAGGTGAAGATGAAGGGAAGGGAGGAATGTAGTTGGTGGAAGTCCTTAACAGTTTCTCAAACAAGAAAAATTTTGCAAAGGTTGGAGGTGAGGAGATTTGATCCATATCAATAAGGCTTATGTCAAATAGAATTTATTTAGCCAGATCATATGGATTGCAGAGTGGGGAGAATAAATCAACAAGATTCATGTTGACTTATGGGCAAGGTGGACAAGGTTGGATGGAATGGATGGAATTGGTGCTAAGATCTTGGTTAACCTAAACAACAACAAGCAACACAAAACATGTTTTATTAAATGGTGTATTTACATATGTAATGCAAATAAAACATGTTTTTGATTTTTGATTGATTTTTTTTTTGTAGTGGTGATAACCACTATTTTGAATTATGTACATATGTTACAAATTGGCTTATGGAATGGCTTAATGGAATGGAGGTGGTGGTTCACCGATAGGGGTGGATCACTCTTGTGGAAGAAGCAAGTGAAATATGTGCTCATGGATGGGGAACATGTTGAGATAAAACTCATCTTGTTAGGTATGGAGAATTATGGGCTTTGATTCTTCTTCAAATTCATATGAAATTATCTATATAAGTTTGAACTCTTCATATATTTTCTCATTAGAATTATCATTATGGAGGGCTTCTTCTCTTGAATTGAGGTTAAGCCTTTGGAGGGCTTGTTCAAAATAAGAGATGGTAGGAAATGGATGGAAACCTAGACCTGAACGATCATGCACCTCTTGATATAGAATATCGATAGGTTGATGCACGCCTTGTTCATGCAATCCTAGGCCATGGCCTTGCCAATTTACAATGTGGATGTATCGATATGGAACTGCCAACATGTTTGAAATATTGGCAATTTTTGATTCTTTGGGATTCTATGGGTGTTGGACTTGATGAAGATTCAATTCCCCCATATACAAATTTAATGCTATTTGGAGCTGAAACCATATTGTAAACTACTCCTATTGCTAAATGTTGGTCATGTGGGTGACCAAAATTCTTATAACTAGGGATGGTGAGGGGTGTGATGGTGATGTCATCAACCATGTATTTACAAATACCAATATTGGTGAGATGGAATTCAACTTGGGATTATATGGGAGGATCATGGTCAGGTGATAGATCTAAAAAGGGCGAAAATGGAAGTATCTGACAATATATCAATTCAACATGTGAGAAATTAGGTGAAGGAGATGAATTGGATTGGGAAGGTTACATGATGGTTGATGATGATGTGGACGACAATGATGTTGATGATGTGGATGGACCATGACCACATGTACATGTAGTTATTGATGAAGATGATGAGGGTATGGTGGTTGATTGAGGCTTGGTGATGAGAGCTCTTCAAGGATGGGATCCTTTTATGAAGAGGTTGGTAGAGTGGTGGATGGATTGGATGACGATGATAGGAAAATATGAGTGGAAGGGAGCATGGAATCATAAGAATTTGAGATGATATTACAATACTTAAATGGCTCAACATCCACTAGTATGCAATGTACCTATCCCTCATGAACATATTTCAAGCATTGATGTAAAATGGAGGGGACACATCTCATTTCACTCATCCAAGATATTCCAATGAGTACATTGTATGCCATGGATCCTTCCAAGATGTGGAACACTGTGTGCAATATTTTAGTCCATACTTCAATAGGTAAAACAACAGTTCCAACCATGGAACACAAAGCATTTTTGAATGCTTTGAGAGTGAAGTATGATTTGGTGATGTGAGATTGAGGAAGGTTCAAATTATGGAGAATGGATGTGGTGATAATGTTGATAGATAAATTGATATTAATGAGGACTCTCTTGAAAGTTTTATTGTCAATTAGATCCATGATATGCAATGGAGGGTCTATTAATCCTAATGATATTGACTTAATATCAAAGTCATAGAATGTTATGGAAGGCTCCATGCATGTTTGAATGCTCCCCATAAAGTTATTGAAGACATTAGGATCTTGCGATTGCAACTTAATGGATTTTAGAATTTCTATTAATGACTCCCTATGTGGTAGAGATTGTTGGATTAGCTCATCTATTGAAAATTTGGTGGATGCCATTTTCAAACTTGTAGTCAATCGGATCCTTAATGAGATGATTGGTCGAGGTGGATGATTTATGGGTGGATTTTATGGATTCGATTGACTAGGTATATGAATGGGTGATGATGGATTATGGGACACTTGGATGGGCAGAAATGTAGAATGTTGTGAGATACTTGCTTGAGGTTGTTGCCTTTTTTTGATTATTTCAATGAAATATAGTGACCACATGAATGGTCCTTACAAACCCTTGGTATTGTTGAATATGGTTGACTTGATTAGGGGGATTTTTAGTGTTTACTCCCTCTATGTTTGGTTGCACCTCCTTGTGATGAGGAAGTGGTGTCTAAAATATACCAAGGTCTTGGTTTTATTGAGAAAGGGGACTATTAAATTTAATTTCCCCCAAGTCAATGAGGTCTTGGACTATATTTTTAAATATATGACAGTTATTGATGTCATGCCCATTTTGCCTATAATAGGGGCAAAATAAGTATCCTTGGTAATTTTTACCATGCTTGGTGGAATCATCTGGTCTAATGGGTGATGATGGATTATGGGAAACTTGGATGGGTGGAAATGTAGAATGTTGTGAGATACTTGCTTGAGGTTGTTGCCTTTTTTTGATTATTTCAATGAAATCTAGTGGCCACATGAATGGCCCTTACAAACCCTTGGTATTGTTGAATATGGTTGACTTGATTAGGGGGATTTTTAGTGTTTACTCCCTCTATGTTTGGTTGCACCTCCTTGTGATGAGTAAGTGGTGTCTAAAATATACCAAGGTCTTGGTTTTATTGAGAAATGGGACTATTAAATTTAATTTCCCCCAATTCAATGAGGTCTTGGACTATATTTTTAAATATATGACAGTTATTGATGTCATGCCCATTTTGCCTATAATAGGGGCAAAATAAGTATCCTTGGTAATTTTTACCATGCTTGGTGGAATCATTCGGTCTAATGTTGGGCAAAGCAAGTTTATTTGTCTCATACAACCTTCTAAATAGAGAGGCATATGACTCATCTAGTGGGGTGTATTGGTGATTATGTTAGATGGAATGTCATCGGGTATGGTTGTCCACAGGTTGCACTATGTTTTGAACTAATGGAGCTTATGTTGTTGAGGGGACCACATGATAGGAAATTTTTTGTGGTACTTGTTGCATAGTTTGTTGTTATTGAGCCATTACCAGCTGGCTCATGACAACTTGATTGACTTGATTGGATTGGGTGGATAGGGTATCCTGTGTTAATTTTTGTTGGTCTAAATAATTACTTTTGCATTGGCACCTATTTTGCCATTCTTTCTTCTTGGGCTTAATGATTTCTTCTTGGATTTTGACATCCTCAATGACACTAGCTTTACGTAAAGCTTCTTTAATAGTTTGATAAGTTCTTAATTGGAGAATCCAAGAGATGGGTTTTAAGAAACTCTTGGTGAATAACTTAATTAGCTCATCCATTGGTAGGGTGAATGGCAATTTTATGATGATAACCTTCCAACAGTTTTCAAAATCATAGATAGATTCATAATCCAGTTGTCTTAAGGCATAGACGTTAGATAATGAGATATTATTTTAAAAATTTAGTATGAATCGGTCAAATAATTTCTCAATAAATTGGTCAAAAGTATAGATACTATGACTTGGCAATTGATTGTACCATTCTATGGCATCCCCTCCTAATTTTTGAGGAAAGGTTTGAATCATGAGAGCATTATCATCTTAAATTCTAAAGAATGCATGAATAAATGTGCTCACATGTTCTTTGGGATCCTCGGTTCCACTAAACTTGTCAAACTTGGGTACTGTAAATTCTATTGGATATGGTGAGGTTGGTACCTAAGGATGAATTGGTTGTTTGATCAATCAGTGTAAAGTTGGTTTTTTATTTGAAAATACAAGAGTGAATTGCATCAATTGATCTATTTGTTTTTGCATGGCCTCAATTTGAGGGTCTTCCTTAGGAATGTGAAAACCCTGAATTACCTGATGGGTTTGTGGTGGCATGGAAAGATGTTGTGGAGTGACTAAATGATGAGGATATTGGTATTTATGATGAGGTGAATTGTATGGAATATGATGAATAGGGGATTGTTGATGAAAATATGGGGAATTATGGAATGATGTTGATGGATGAAAGGTATGGCTAGGCTAGCCAATGGGAATAGTATGGGTAATGGTATGATATTATGGAGGAATTGGGATAGAGACCATCAAAGATTGAGGTACCCATGATGGACCCTGGTTGACAAGGGGAGTCTGAGTAGAGTTATGTAAATGTGTAGGGTTAACCTGTACTTGCTATTGATAATTTTGACACTATCTAAGCAATTTATTTAGGTGTTACCATGTTTCACTAATATCTCTATCAGAGGCTAGGGGTATGGAGATATACGATATTGTAGATATGGTTGGGATACAATTTACACTAAGTATGGATACTTGTGAGGCTGGGACTCGTGAAGTAGCAGTGACTTGTACTTCATACAAGGGTTTGGCATAGGTGGAGGTATATGAAGTGCTAGGAGCCCCTGAAGGTTGAGGTATGGATATATGGGATGAAGGTGCAACTGATGCCTCAAAAGAGGGTTAGTATACACCTGGGTAAATGTGGATGGAGGTTGGCAATAGACAGGCTCTTACTGTAAAGTAGAATCCTATCTAGGTGAGTTGGGGATGCAATCTAAGACATAATTAGAAGATTTCATGAAGGCTTCTACTTTTTCCATGTCTATATGGGTGATGTGGTGGTTGATGGTAGGGGAGTTTGAATCCTCTTGGGGTATGACCATATGATAGGATGTGGAAGGTAAATAATGTGAGGGACCTATAGATAAATTTTCTTGTGTCACATTCAAGGTGTCTACCACTGAAGTGGTGGGGAACGTGGATGAAGGTTCCATTAATGTTTCTTCACTTATTGCTTTCTTTTTATTTCAAGTTTATGCCATAAGCAAAGTAAATCAAGATGCAAATTAGAGTACAAAATATAATATAAAACTGGAATGCTTAAGAAAATAAACAAACAATGCTAAGGATCAACCAATGTGGCTTACCTCATTCATTAATTATCTCCTTTTAATGTATATTTATTTTATGTGCTAGTTTTGTGTGTTTTGATTTTCTAATTTTTATTAATGAAACAAAGGTGAAAAACTATGTCTAAGGTAGGGCAACGAGATTATTTTTAGTGATGAAATCCAAAAAAAAATCTCGAGGGTATTCCTAGGGTGTCTAAGGGTAGATATTTGTGGATGGATATGAATACCACCATCACCAAATCTCAAGCAATGGTTGGTGATGAAATCCAACCACTACTATTTTGCATGAATCATGATGTGTGTGGATTCTTTTTAAGGTTTATGTTTTTTATAGTGTACAAACAATGTTAAAAACAATTAATTTCATAAACCTAAATTAGAATCCAACAAAATATTTCCAAGTTCTCCAAAGGGTGTGAAGTACACCGCTTAAGACCCCCTATCTAAATAACAACCGGAGGGTTCATCCATCCCTCTGCTTGGAATCACCCAATTGGCAGGGATAATTTTAGAAATCTAATATTGTTCCAACTTAGATATACAAAAAAAAAATGTCTTTAACCCTAATATGCAACACTAGATTATGGAGTTTCAGTTCAAATGCAGACAAAATGCTGTAGTTTGCACCCAGAAAACAAAAACCTTAATCCAAATGTGTAAATGAATGCAGATCTAAAAATTTAAACTAATATGTGTTTATTTCTAGATTTATTAATGATGATTCATTTTATTGTTTAAAATCTAAAAAATATAGAAGATATCCAAAATATGTAAGACAAAAATCTAGGGTTTTTAAATAGTTGACTTACTGGAAAGCCTATGTTTTTGCTCTGAACTCTCCATAAACAACTCTAGGCACTTTTGAAAGCTACTGATATGCCTATGGGTGCTTCTAGACATCTTGAAATGCCTCTGGGAATTTCTATATTACCTTAAAATACTGTTGGGTGCTTCACACACCTTCTACAAACTTTTATAGAATTCAAAAACCCTAGATCCAGTAGAATCTGTAAAATCTATGCTTCTAAAAAACTTGCAAAATGATAGAAAATAGAAAATGAATTAGTAAAAAATATCATAAATAGGAATACTTAGGGGTTACTACTATGATCACCATTTGAAATATGCAAAACACAACACACAAACAATGATTTGAACAAAATAAAATTCAAGGTAACATAATTTTGTAAAATAGAATAAATTCTTTATTTGTGGAGGGAGCCTAGGAACTCCATTTTTATAATCTTGGATCCTTGAATCCTTTTGATACAATATTACAACAATTTAGGGTTCTTAAAAACCCTAAGAAGTAAGGTCGTGGTGAGTTAAAATGCATCTTGATCCCAACAAGGTTGAGTGGGCTTTTTGAATATCCAAGGTTGGGCCACTCCAGATGCTGATGTAGTGTTCCAAATCTGCATACAATGACACAAAAAATAGTTAGTAATATATGAGAGGGCTCCATGGTGTGAGGCCCTTTATAAGAAATAGTAAAAAAACTAAGTTCTATAAATAAAATGGGTAGCAATAGAAACACATACAATGAAATAAATAAATGTACGACTGATCTATTTTACCTTCTTACTGTCTTCTGATGTGTGATGTCTAATGTAGGTGGTTGGTGTGACGATGCCCTAGAATCACCCAGAGGCTAGAGGGACTTCAAGAATAGGAGTGTAAAACACCCACAAGAACCTAATGATTGTAGAAAATTCTCATGGGCACCTAGGGTTAATGAGGAGGCACCGATCGATGCATGCCATTGATAGAAAAGTGCTTGGAGGCACTTAGCAATTGATGGAGAATTTTTTAGAAGCAGATGGGGTGAGGGTGTAGATTGCAAAAGTGGATATGGTGAGTGAGGGAGGTGAAATGTGATGAATGGAATGGGGTTAGGGCACCAAAGGCTTGATATAAGACTCAAGCACTTAGGGAACTCAGGGAACTTAGAATCAAGAATCAGAAACTCAAGGTATAAAAAATTCCAATGGCTTAGGGTTAGCAAAAGAATTAGGGGTTGAGCCATCAAAATGTCTCCTATTTATAATCTAACCCAGGGTATGCTAGGGTTTCAACAACACTAATCGTATGGTGGAGATTAAAGCACATCCAAGATTTGATAATAAATCTAGATTGTGGCACGAATTAGTGTAAATGGATGGTCAAGATTAAATGAAATTGGATGGTTGGGATTATTTTTTTAAGAAAAAAACCCCTTGTGGGGCTGCCTTGGTCTGAGACCATGAACAGGGGGTTCTACACCATCAAAGTCACTCAGGAGTCACACCCAACCCTGCCCGCATCGACATTATCAATTGGATTTTGGGTACCCAATTCAACTTTTTGGTAGGGTGGAGATTCGAACCTGGGACCTCCCTTGGAGGATTGTCCTATCCTCTCCAAATCACCTACAACACCTGGGTGATGGTTGGGATTAATTCACTTAAATAAATACATAATGATTAAATATATATAAATAAAATATAAAATAATATATTAAATAAATATAAAATAAATAAATATAACTAAATGTGAATGATGATCGAAAATGGTGGGAAAATAGTAATAGTGGGAAAATTGGCTAGGATTTGGTGTCTACAAAGATTAGGGTGAATATCTCGATCTCAAAAAGCACATAAAAATATTTGCTTGGTGACTCCAATATTGAAAGAACTTGAGATAGATAACTTCACTAAAGGACATAAACTCATAATAGCATGATTACAAGATTGGATACCAAGAAGTTGAAAGAACCCCTCTAATTTTCTAAGATCTCAAACTTTAGGAAAACCTAGAAAGGTAAATCCTTTCACCCATCCAAAATTCTTCCATATAGAGCCTTGCTCCATTACAAGTCATACCCCCATAACCTATACCTAAATTATCATCAAGAAACATGGTTGAATGTGTATATCCTAGTTGGAGTAGTGCTAGACCCTTTAATATACCATATCTCCATGATATTACTTAGTCCATACTAAAATATTTTACCTCATATGATGGTAGTAAAAATATGGCCTATGAATATTACCAAGATATAGATACTTTAGCTATGATGCATAATATTATCCAATAAGATGTGATCTTGAGGCTACTAGCTTTATATTTTAGAGGGCAAGATGTTGTCTTGGTACCACTTTTTAGAAGAAAACAACATCAAAAATTTGGTTAAATTGTCTAAATATTTTATTTTATAATTGAATGATCAAGGAAACTCATTCCCACTACTCACTCAATTCATGACTATACAAAGACATCCTTAGGAGAACATCACATAATTCAATATCCAATTTAGTAGGACATTAAAGAGAATCCATCAAGAGGTGAAATTTTCATAATTTCAAACATATATCTACTACCTTCATGATTTTGTTTTAAACATAAGCTTGCAGATCCAACAATCAAATGAGATGATATTTCCTCATGTATTTAAAGTTTCTATAGAGGTTGAAAATGCACTCATTTCAATTGGTAAACTTTAGTTAAAGTGGTAATACCATACCTCCTAGAGATCCCTCAATAATATCTATAAGATATGTTTCTATTTATCGCAATATCGTTATTATCTACTTTACCTACCTACATCAAACTTGTATTATAAACTAGTCCTTTAGCCCACCTCAATGTAGTATCTACATATTTCAAAACCAAAATAATCCACAAATATACATGAGCTTAAGGCAACACTCAAAAATTTGATAAATAATGTCACTATGATTGAAAGGTAAAGTGTTGGAAAGAGATATGATAGATACCAATGAAGTAAATCCCTTTATGCCTCAAAATACCAAGGGTGTTCAACCAGTAATGCAATTGAAATGAAAGTTACTATTTTTGTAGGTCAAGAAGAGGGAACATCCACTATCCAAGAAGAGTACTGGTTTCTAGCTTATAATAATCCACACAATGTTGACACCTATGTATCCTATCAACATCAACTTTAAATAGATGCATCCCAAAAAGTAAAAATACAATGAAAAGAGATACTCAACATGTTCACAAATATAAATAAGAACCCTTTAGAAAAATAATATACATATTCTAAGACTACTCATACACTAGATTGATATGAAAAAGGATCATTTCTATCAGATCCTCAAAAAGTTGATACTATTGAGATTTTCTATTAGCCTCAAGAAGAGTAGAGAAAGAAGCAATCTAAAAGGCAAAACAAGCTAGAAGAACCTAAATCCATACAAGAAGAATCAAATAATTTTTTTTTGATAAATATTTGATTCCTCTTCATCACTAAGAATCAAAGGTAAGAGGACATGCAATAGTACCATAAAATATTCAAACATTCAGTCCAAAAAGAATAAAAACATAGAACATTTTAGATACAACATCATTAAATAACTAAGGATAACTCCATCTAGAGTAAGCATGTATGATGCTTTGTTGATCCTTGGATAGTTTGACCTACTTAGAGAAAAGCTATAAACTAGGCCTATAGGCAAGTTTAGCCATCTAGGATGGAATCTAAATCAACAAACTCCTAGGAAGGGTAAGAATAACCCTCCTCCATTTTATATGTCCCTATGTATGAAATGATGGATCATGCATGGTATATTATGGATCTACAATAATAGTAATTCCAAAGGTGGTATGTGATGAAATGGGCATAGAATACACCCAAACTAGTTTTGATGTGCTTTAGCTAAATGGGACTCCTATCTAGATGGTTGGGTGGTTAAAGAAATTCCAATGATACTACATAAAATATTGTAACTCATGGTGATTCAAGAAGTAATGGTGGTTGATCTTCCTTCTTTCTTTAGGCTATGCCTATATAGAGATTTTATGACCAATATTGGAGGGTACCTATCATTGGACTATATACATATGGTAGTACCTTACAAGGGAAGGAATGCCAAATTCTATGTAGAAAATACCAACCCTTATCACATTTAAAATTTGGAGGAAATTATTAATCTGATATAAGATGATCCAAAAATTCTTAACGGGTTAATAGAGTTTTTACAGGAAGAATTTTAGTTCTCTCTAAATGATTTTAATGTAGTAACTAAAATTAGTCTAGGAATGTATTTTGTGATGGAGCTAAATAGTCATCAACCATCGGTCATTACAAATTAAACTCTCTAGAGAATAGAGATGTGGAAGGTATTATTTTATGGTGTAAGACATAAAAATGATATTGAAACTAGAGTAGTCCTTAAGTATCCTTTTGAAGGGTTGAAAAGTTTCTCCTATAAGCTAACTTGTAATTGTACAAAAAATATTGTTGAATACAAATACATGTGCTTGGGATTATTACAATTAGAGAAGATGGAAATAAATAACCTTCTAATTTATGTAGATTTAGAGCTAATAGTAAATCATGTTACCCAAAAATACATAACAAGCATCATTATATTAAGGCTTACCAAAATAGAATTAGGGACCTACTGGGAAAATTTAATACAATCAGTGTATGAGTCATTCCAAGTGATAAGAATGCATTAATGGATGAACTAGATTTAAGAGGAGCACACTTTAATTTTGTTTCTAGAAATTGGACAGCATAGAAAGAAGTCAAGCTAATTTTTAGGCCATCAATCCTAGATAAGAAAAATTTATGGGAAGTATTTGACAATGATGAAAAAAATAGTAAAATTTTGAACATAAGAAGCTATATATGCAAATGATTCAGAAGAGGTGGAAAGCCTACTTAATAATTAATATATTATACAACTAAATAATAACCACATCCCTAAAGGATTAATTACTTTAGAAATTTTATTTGATAATAATGACCATATTAGAAAATAGAGGATGAAGATAGATGATAAAGAATTCAAGGAAATCCAAATGGTGTTTGAAAAATGATCAAGATTGGAATAATTTGTACTAAAAAGGAAACATAAGATCTTATTGCACTCTACAAAGAATTTAGATATGTAATATCTTGGAGTCATGATGGTCTCAAAGTATATGAAAAGCAAGCTATCCAACATACCATTGAATTGCTTCCTAATGCTAAACATTTTTGAAAAAAGTAGAGGTGAATACCAATATCAAATCCCTAATGAAGTAGGAATTGTTAAAGCTACTAAATACAAAAATCATATACCCAATCAAGCATTCCTCATAGGTGGCTAATATAGTTCTAGTCCTAAATAAAAATGGTGAGATCTAACTATGCATTAATTTCTAGAATTTAAATATAGCCTCATTGAAATATTATTACCCTCTACCACAAATAAATCAAATATTACAAATAGTGTCTAGGGAAGATATTTTTTTCTTACTGGATGGATTTTTTAGCTTTAATTAGATCTAGATGAAGGATGATGACAATATAAAACAACAATCACCAAAAAGTGAAGAATATTTTCTTACTAGAGAATGTCATTTGATCTATCCAATGTTGGTGCTACTTTCTAGAGAGTTATGGACCTTGATTTTGTATAACTAGTGAATAAGATAATCCTTATCTAGCTATATGATATGCAAAAAAATTTTAATGATAAGAATCAACATCTAGGCCATTTAATATTGGTCTTAAAAAAATATCAATAGTTTGATATTTCTTTAAATCCAAAGAAATATATTTTTGTTGTTCATGAAGTAAAAATACTAGGGCATGTTGTAACAAATCAAGGACTACTTATTGATCTAGATAAAGTAAAATCAATAACTACACTACCTCCACCAATTCATAAAAAGGTGCTTAAATATTTATTTATATAAATCAACTTTATCTAGAAATTCATATTGTACTTTCTCCAGATTGTTAAGCCTATGACTATGCTCCTAAAGAAGGATATGCCCTTCAATTGGATAAAAAAAAGGAGAGAGGCTTTTAAAAAAATTAAGCAAGCTATAGGAAGTGCTCTAGTTTTGGTAAATCTAAAATATCAAAATAACTTCATCTTATATGTATATGGTGTTGAAGAAATCATAGCCACAATGCTCACACAAAAGGATAAATATCAAAATGAGTTTCCAATTTTCTCCCTTAGAGAAACACTACACAATTATGAAGAACGGTAAACTTTTATTGAAAAATAGATATTAGCTCTTATGGAATCCTTGAAGAAACTAAAGTTTTATATTTCACAATGTAAATCCACTGTATATGTCATGCATATGAATATCCAAAACTTTGTTTTACAAGGTGAACTTGGTGAGAAGAGAGTAGGCTAGATCACTAAGATCCAAGAATATGATATAAAAATTAAACCAACCAAGTTCATTAGAGGAAGATCTTTGTGTGAATAGCTTTCCAATTCCATAGGATCTAAATAAATTATAGTTTTGGATGAATACCATGAGCTAGAATCATATGAGGGCTTGGATGAGAAAAAATATTGGATTTCAAACCTTATTAAATATTTTAGAATAGGGAAGTGTCCAAAATTTTTGAACCCTTCACAAAAATAGAGATATAGGCTTCAATCTCTAAAATTTTTCATGATTGATGAAAGTATACACTAGATGAACTTTGATGAATTTCTTCTTCACTGCATCTATCTAGAATATGCAAAAGTAATGCTAAGTGAATTTTATTTTGGCTTCTTTAGATGGCACTATTTTGGCCAAACTACGGTAGCTAAAATCCTATGATTCAGATATTATTGGTTGGCACTTTTTGAGGATGCTTTAAAATTTGCAAAAAATTGTCAAGATTTTCAAAGGTTTGTTGAAAGAAGAAACAATATGGATTTTCCTCTTCATCCAATAATATTATATAAGACCTTTCCATAATGGGGCCTTGATTTCATTGGGTTCATAAACCTAAGTTCATTTGTTGGATATAAATTCATTTTAACTACAATAGATTATTTTACAAGGTGGTTTGAAGTAGTCACTACAAAAAAGGTAGATCAAAAAGTTGTGTTCAAATTTATAGAGAATTTGATTACCAAGTTTGACATTCTAGATATATTCATAACAAATAATGGACCTATATTTTTAGGTGCTAAGATCTTATATTTTGTTGCTAAATATGGTATCTACTTAAAGCCTTATCAAATTACTATTTGTAAGGAAATGGTTTAGCTAAACCTATAAATAAAAGTTCACTATGAATAATCAAGAGAAGGATTGGAGATAACCAAATAAATTAGAATTTGATGTTGGGCCAAGCATTATGGGAAAAATAAATCACACCAAAAGGATCCATAAAAATATCTTTGTACTCTCTAGTCTAGAAAAAGAGTTATGTTGCCATTACATCTAAAGATCCTAACTATGAAGCTCTTAAACACCTATGATTGCCTAGATTTAGAACCTATGAAAGTAAGAATGGATGAACTGATGATATTGGAAGAAAAAAGAAAAAATACATAATAATACTGAACAACATTAGAAAATAATTAAATGTTGGTTTGATAAAAAGGTCTCTCCTCAAGATTTCAAAATTGGAGATTTGGTACTTAAGTGGGATGAGGATAGAGCTAATCCCATAAAACATCAAAATTTTAACTCACTTTGGTTAGGACCATATTAGATTATTGAATTCAAAGAATGAAAATATTTAGAGTTGACTACAATTGGAGGCTAGAGAATTTCAATTCTCGTATACAAGCAATTTTTGAAACATTTAGCATAAAAAGAGGGTTGAGCTATGTAACATAATGCAAATAGTAAAATTTGTAATAAAGCAAGTTTTAAAAAATAAAGGGTTTATAAAATTCTATTGGATAAATTAGGTAATGAAAATTAAAGGAAAATCTAAACAAGATTCTCACATAAGCCACAAATTTAGGAAAAACACTCAAGTTATGGCACAAAACATGTTTGCATTAATACATCTTTGATAATAATCATTGACAAATTTCTATAAAATATCTCATTTTACTTTACGTAGTATATTTAAATCATTCTAGTTATATCCAACCAGAGGCTAAGAGCAGGAGCTGTAACAACCCCAGTTGTCACTACTCAACCACTCTAAATTTTTTTAAAAACACTTACATTTTCCATGAGGCAAGAGACATAATCATGACTTAAGATAGACTCATTCCATTTGGATTAAAACTTATCAAGGCAAATAGCATCGAGAGCTATTGAGACTTGATCAGAGTCTCTTTTGAGTAGAAGTGATCAACTTCTACGAAACCCTCATACCCCATTGGTATGAGAACACTAGCCAAGCGTTAGGTTTCATCCCATATAAAAGGGAAATCACCAATAAACATATGGTCCACCAAGATCAGTACATAGGTGAATACCTTGAAGATGGAGAACCACACCAATGGAAAACCATCATAGATGAAATAACCACACCAATGGTTATTCATAGATCTTAGATCCGATCCTCATCTCTTTGATGGAATCTTTAGGATAACAGATCACTATTAGTGATTAAACTCATAGAATCCATGGAATGTCATCTTAAGCAAGATTATGTAACTTTAAACCTCTTAAAACTTATTTGTCCATTCTTTCATTTAGGTATCCAGTTTTCTATTCATAAGAGTCATTTAAAGATAGTACTTATCCAACATGGAGTACCCCTCCTCATGCACACTCAACTTCTTAGCTTTAGGATATAAGGTTTGTTTTGGTTTATAGTTCAAGATCAATTTTGCCTTCTTGTGGGTTTCATTCCACTCCAAATTCCAATGTGTTCTAATTTAAACCATCATGAGTGTTTATGAGGTGAATATAAATCAATGAATCCCTTTTATGATAAAATCCATTCATCATAACCATAGATCTGAAACATCACATGAGAGATCCACTTAATCAAGAATTATATTCCATTATGAACAACTTCTATAAATCCACACAACCATTGAATACAAGAAGTAAAACTAATTATCTACATCAGTCACATTTAACCAATTTAACATAGGAAGTAAATGACACAATCGCATAACATTAAATCAGCAACATATTAGAGATTAGGCATATATTTTTAGCATCATATTGAACTGTTGAATAAATCACATTCAAGGTAAACATTGCAGTAATCTATAAACATGCATAACTTTTAACCATCTCATCCACATATATCATTTTCATTTTGAAAGTAAGAGCAGTATGAACAAGAAATAACATATCAACCACAAATAGAGTAACACAATGATTTATCCTGGGAACCCTCATGGGGAATAAACCCAACCTCCAAAATATATTCTTTCCTCATATTCATAAACTTAAGGTGTTGAATATTACAAGTATAGAAGGGTATCTTTAGATCCCTTTCAATCAATATACAATTTAAGGAACCTAATTATTCCTTTTGAAGATCATGATGCAATTAAGGAATCTCTAATTCCTTTCTCTAAGCCATCATTTTATTTTCACTTACACTTAAGGAACCCATCCGTTCCTTAGGATCCATGATGCAAATAAGGAGTCTACTAATTCCTTTCTCTAAGTCATCATATGATTGTTAATGTTTTACCTATGTTTATGATAATCATTGGATTCACATTTTGGAGAAGTCTCATCGACTTTAGAGGGAACCTTATAAATTCCCTCAAGAACGAATACAAATCCATTCTTTCCTTCTCTAAGTAACCATACTAAGTGTATGAAGAAGGAAACTTATAACTTCCTCAAGAATGGATTCTCCATCCATTCTTAACACAACAACATTTAGAACCTTAATCCCATTAAGGTAGTATCTATTTCACATTTTATGCATCTATGCCAAACCAAGAATAGAACCTTGTCTATTCTTTCCTTAACTATTTATTATAGATTTCATGGTTTGAGAGGATTCAATCTCCTCTCATCCATTCTAACCATTTTCAACAGTCCATAAATCCTATATATGGTCATTAATCGTATGATTGAATATAGTGAGGAAACCCCATAATTTCCTCTAAATATTCTTCTATATTTTGCAAAAACTTGATTACATTAAAACATAGTAAAAGGGTGTTATTCTTCCCTTCCCCATAAATTGGTTATATATCCACTATTCATTACTATTCACTATTCACTAATTACTATTCACTATTCATTATGAACTCCGTGTTCATCCTCCTACACACAACCAACATGTGTAGACATCCAATTCTAGACATTCATACTAGAATTACTATTCATATCCACTATTCATTTACTATTCACTATTTACTATTTACTATTTACTATTCACTATTTACTATTCACTATAGAATGAACTCCACATTCATCCTCCTACACATAACCGACATGTGTAGACATCAAATTCTAGATATTTTTACTAGAATCACTATTCACATTTACTATTCATTTACTATTCACTATTCACTTTTTACCATTTACTATTCACTATAGAATGAACTCCATGTTCATCCTCCTACACACAACCGATAGGTGTAGACATCAAATTCTAGATATTTTTACTAGAATCACTATTCACATTTACTATTCATTTACTATTCACTTTGCAATTAGGTAACCACATTTACCAATTGTATATCACATACAAAGAAATCACCAAGCATAAATCACATATTCATCCATATTTTATATTTTCACAATAAGGATCAATTCATAATCCCTCCAATTTTTTTTTAAATATCCCCAAACTTAGAGAATACCCCCCCACCCCCCCCCAAGGAAGAGACACCAACCCCCCCCCCCCCCACCAGAGAATTTTTTTTTTTTTTTTTTTATTATTCTTTATTTTATATATTTTTTTATTATAATAATATAATAATTATTATTCCAACACTATTCTCCCCACTACAAAAAAAAATATTATTATTATATAAAAAAAAAAAACAATATTCTTATTTTTATATAGTATATTTTTTTTTTTTTTTTTTTTATTAATAAAAAAAATAAAAAAAAAAAACTATTTCTCCACCCCCCCCCCCCCTCTATATATCTACCAACACGACTCACTCCATCTATCTTCTCTATTCTTATTATAATAATAAAAAAAAAAAGAAGTCTCCCTCCCCCTACTCATTACTACCAAATTATAATACTATAATACAAAAAAAAAAAAAACTAGCCATATAATGTCCAAAGTTCATAATTAAACAGAGTGGAAAGTTCCAACCTGGAACTCCTGAGATAAGGTTTCCCTTTTATTCTCGTAAAATCTTATTTCTCCCATATTATTTCTTCTCCAACCTAGCCCCCCAACATAACATAACCTCAATGCTAATTTATAGCTCAATTTTCTTCAACTAGAAAATCTCTTCAAACCTTCTAGTTTCTGATCCACCAAGGTGGAGAGCATACTCCCTAGGTTTTTCCAAGATTTCCTCCTCCTCTCATACTCCCAATATTGTCTTGGCCAAATTCCTCTACCTAAATTTTAGTACTCTCCCAAATATTTTTGGTTTCTGATCCACCAAAGTGGAGAGCATACTCCCTAAGCTCCAAGATTTCCTCCTCCCTTTCTTCACAAGATGTCCTCAATTTATAGGAAAACTTCCCCACTTATGGCCAAATAGTGGCCTTATTATTTTATTATTAAAATATGCCTTGGGCCCATTAAGACCTATCATTCAAAGAGTAGAAAAGAGAGTCCACCAAAGGTAGGTGGTTTTTGTTTTCTTCCCAACTAACCTATAGATTAGGTGCAGAATTAAGATTAATAGAGACAAAGAGGAGAATGTCCACCTAATATCCATTAATGATATTAGGCCCATGTAGAGAATAGGGATGGATTTTTTTAATCAATAGAATAAAAATTCTAGAATCCCTTTTTAATCCAATTAGAATTGGATAAAATTGGTGAGTACCTAATTATTTTAATGAAAAGGGTGGCTCATCTACTACTATTTGGTAGGTGGGTGTTGCAAGGTTGAATTTGGAGGAATCTCACCTACCATTTTAGCCATCCTAAAGCTACCATGTGGAGGAAAGGAATGGACCTATAAGTCAACAGAATGTTCTCTCTATTTTGGTCCAATCAAAATTGAACAAGTTTGTATAATAGAACAATTCACCTAATTCCCTTCTAAATTGGGTCCACTAGGTTGTTTACACATAATTTATTATATTGTTATAATTTTGCAAAAGATAATTCCTCAAATTTATCTTTCACAAGACCTCATAATTAGTTTCTAATTAATTATCTTCTCTAAAAGATAATTAATATTTTCCTATCCTTCATAAAATTCTTTAGTTAGAATTTTTGTAGGATTCTTTAGGGTCTATGCCCTTTTTATCAGGCATTAATTGATCCCCAAGATCAATTAATATCCTTTAAATAAGGTAGGAGGGTGGTGGGTCATGACATACACCCCCCTTAGATTAAACACAGTCCTCTGTGTTTGGACATCTACCTTAGTAAATACATTTGTCTAGCAAAAGCTAGTATTTATCCTATTGTTTTTCAATCAGATTCTTCTTTCATCCAACACTTCAATCTTGATGGCAAGCTTCATCTTCCATCCATGAGAGTACCTGGACCTGCAAAAATGTAAAATATCAATAGTATCATGTCCTTTTAACACAATAGAACATCCATTTTGCATAACAAAGAGTATTGAAAGTATCATCAATACATAATCTCATCACAAGGATAATAGTTATAAACCATCTATTACTGCACAAATACTGAATATAAGCACTGCAATAATAGAATTTGCAAAATGGTGTTACAGAGATATCATGAAATTATGCATTTGTACCTTATTAGACATAAAAAGTCTTATTAATTTTATCAAAACTCCCACCAAGGAGTATCACAATAATATTTTGTTAACCCCTAACATGAGTTAACCTGATAAAATCAAGTGTTAACAAGGACACATCATAATTTTAGAATCTCTATTTAGGATATCCACATATATCCTAATATGCATTTTAATACCAGAGCATCCACCCAGATGTCTCCTGGTTTATATCATCATGGAGAAGTCCCATACCTTCTCCAAGAATGGACACCAATCCATTCCTCAAAAATGTTTAGTTTCTTCAAATTAAACAAATTTACTTTTCATGCTAAATTCAAACCTTTGGTTACAAACATTCATAAACTTTTCTAAACTATAATTCAATTCTACAATCCAAAACTCACTCATAAGATCATATAAATAAATGTCATCTACATAATACCGAAAAGTAATATTTCAAAAGTTTGATAATCACTTTTATGTCTCAAATTTTTGGTAAACCTAGTCAACACTATGTGGTAGCCTACCAAGGAGTAGATCTTTAGGGTTGGTACTCCTTAGTTCATTCCTTGGTTTGTGTTGTACTAGTACTTACAGCTGGAGATGGTGGTGGAGCTAATGTTCCAATAACTGCTTGATCACTACCTCCCCTTCTCCCATGTTGTGTATTAACAACTGGTTGTGATGGAAGAAGCATACCATGATTTAGCAAGGCAACCAAACAAGATTCTAAGAATGCAACATTAAATTCTTCCCTTAGTTGATGGAATTGGGGATTTTCTATGAGCATGGCTGCCATCACTGCTGCTCTCCAGTTATTTCTTTGTAATATCTCTGATCTGAGCCTATCTCACTCAGCAATGGCAACATCTCTCTCGATTATTAACCTTAATATTTCTTGTGCCCAAGCATCTTCTTGAGCATGTTGCACTAGAGATTTCCTCATTGTTGCATTAGCGGATCTCCTAATTCTTACCATGATTATTCTACCTGCTAAATATGGTGCTACTACAGATCAACTTCTACTCTTTAGGGTATGTGCAACAATAGATCGGTAATCAGAAGCAAAAGAATCATAAAGCATATAATGGGGTTCATTCCACATATAACTAATATCATCCAGGTGAATCCCACCATAAATATGATCGTATTGGATGCCATGGGCAAGTTATTACATAAAAATTCCCCAATACTCAAGTGACCGTTAGGTCCATTCATATTGATCTTGTCCACACATTTACTAATTGCATCCTGACAATCCTAAGGTGGATCATTCATCTTCCATGATACACCCTTTTCTTCAACTTGATTGTCCTATAGATGATTTTTGTGTTGACTCATTAAAATCATTGCTCCTCTTTAATTTTTTGAGGTAACACGTGTCCTCTTATCACAACCATTAACTTTACGCCTAGTCACATCATTGTTCCTTCAATGGCTTCAAAGGTTGATCTCGTGCACACTTATTTGTGAATCATACCTTTAGGTACTTCTTTTCCAAATCTATAATGAGTATTTGTTGACATCAAACACCTTATCAAAAAGGGAGAGAAAAATTCTCTTAACTTCCTTTCGGTAGGAAACCAGTTCAGTAATTAGCCATCATGTTTTGTTATGAAGAAGAGCAGCACAAATTTTATGAATCTTTTGTTTGGGCTCCTCAAAATTTGCTTCAGCAAAGGGAAAGATTGTAGAACTTCTTACAAAGTCAAGCTATCAAAGCTCATAATGCCCTTATATCCATGGAACAGATATATTGCAATACCTTTTACCAGAATGCACTTTGTGATGTGTGGCTAAGAAATAATTCCCATAATTATTTAGCTTTTGAAAGTCCTTTAAGTCATTTCAAGTGGTTCGACCGATTCTTCAATTGGCCTAACTAGACTTTCCATGTCCGATTTGGGGATTCCTAGTTACCTCCTATAAGTGATCCTCTAAATATTCCATTTCAATTTCTACCATCCTATTATTTGGATGTGGTCAAGAAATATGTTCCTACTAGAAAGGTTGCTTTTGATAGTGAGCTTTATCAGAGTCTTATGTATCAAAGGTATGTGCAGACTCACTTATTCTAGGAAATTCAGAATAGATTCACTCAGACTCGATGTCTGACAGAAATGGATCTTGTGTTGTGTGGACGTCATGGCACTCCTTGGCCATATTATGTGTTTGATAGATATATTGTAATTCACTACAATATTCCTCTTCTAGTCATCTATCCCGAGCGTAGCTTATCTCCAATCAAAGATTATGATAGCTCAGATTCTGACTAAGACTATGAGGGTTTTCATCTTACCATTACTATTATGTCCAGTTTCTAGTTATGGTAGATTTGTATGCAATAAAAAAAATTGTCTAATAATATTCAGTTGTTGGTTTTTCTATGTTTTGTCCAACTATTTTATGCTCCAATTTTCTTTGAAAAATAATACCACATGCATGGTATAATGAGTAGTTTTAGATTTACATAGCGTAGCACACCTCAATACATACAACCACCATCCGGGTGGTTGGGTGGCATACCTTTCTGTGGAGTCAGGATACTCAGATTATCAAAGTTGTTTGGTGGAGTTCTTCCCAAAGAATTCCATGTCAAGAAAAGTATGGAGTTTCTCCAGCTAATATTGTGATAGCTTTCGTACCCAAAGTGTATTGTAACATTGATCAAAAATCAAAACAAAGAAAACATTGTTTTGTTTATCTCTTGTTCTTATAGTTAGTTTTCAATGACTAACTTGTATTCACACATGGTGATAATTCCTAAACTAAATTTAGTCATTCTCATCAAGAGATTTATCTCTTTTTGGCATTTACCATCGGGTTCTCATATGTAGAGAATAATACCACATGCATCACTTTGCATCTTATTTTAGTGCTAAAATAGCACGAAGCACATCCATTAAATTACAACAAAGAAAGTGGTATTTCTAACCGTGGTAAAGGTTCAGGTCTATGGCTATCTCCGGGTGAACTATTACTAATCGGAATAGTAATCCGCCAGAGTTCATTGTAGTTGAGTTGTTCAGTCTCTTGGCCAAAGGCCAATTTGTAACAAAAATTAATTAAAGAAAACATTCTTTTAATGTGCCCATTTTAATCCAAGGTTGTTCTAGACCGATATCTTTAGTGGCTAAATTTCAACTCACTTGAGTTTTATTCTACAAAGTGTTTCAAATTATCTATAATAATTTGATAACCTTAATCTTAAGTGATCCTTCGGTTCTTACACACTTGAAAGTAAGAAGTAAGTAAGTCAAAAGATATAAATGCTGAGTGTTTTCCCAAAAGAGTCTAAGGTACACCACTTAAAACCCATGTAGGAGGGTTCGCTTAGCTCTTCCACTTTTGAATGACTGTGGATCTACTCATGGGGGATAGGAACTCAGACATCATAATCTCAAGCATCGACCTTGTCCTTACCAAGTGTGCATTGTTTAGAGTTTATATTTTGAGTTTTCTCTCATGTTTTGTTTCATGCCCAAATATTTTGCTAACCTAGATCTAACTAGAATCTATCAGTTAGCCTAGGCTCTGATACCAACTGTAACAACCCCAGTTGTCACTACTCAACCACTCTATTTTTTTTAACACTTACATTTTCCATGAGGCAAGAGACATAATCATGACCTAAGATAGAACCATTCCATTTGGATTAAAACTTATCAAGGCAAATAGCATCTGAGAGCTATTGAGACTTGATCAGAGTCTCTTTGAGTAGAAGTGATCAGCTTCTATGAAACCCTCATACCCCATTGGTATGAGAACGCTGGCCAAGCGTTAGGTTTCATCCCACATAAAAGGAGAATCACCAATAAACATACTGTCCACCAAGATCAGTACATAGGTGAATGCCTTGAATATGGAGAACCACACCAATGGAAAACCATCATAGATGAAATAACCACACCAATGGTTATTCATAGATATTAGATCCGATCCACATATCTTTGATGGAATCTTTAGGATAACAGATCACTATTCGTGATTAAACTCATAGAATCCATGGAATGTCATCTTAAGCAAGATTATGTAACTTTAAACCTCTTAAAACTTATTTGTCCATTCCTTCATTTAGGTATCCAGTTTGCTTATTCATAAGAGTCATTTAAAGACAATACTTGTCCAACATGGAAGTACCCCTCCTCATGCACACTCAACTTCTTAGCTTTAGGATATAAGGTTTGTTTTGGTTTATAGTTCAAGACCAATTTTGCCTTCTTGTGGGTTTCATTCCACTCCAAATTCCATATGTTCTAATTTAAACCATCATGAGTGTTTATGAGGTGAATATAAATCAATGAATCCCTTTTATGATAAAATCCATTCATCATAACCATAGATTTGAAACATCACATGAGAGATCCACTTAAGCAAGAATTATATTCCATTATGAATAACTTCTATAATTCCACACAACCATTGATTACAAAGAGTAAAACTAACTAGTTACATCATTCATAATTATCCAATTTAATCTAGAAAGTAAATGGCACAATCGCATAACATTAAATCATCAACATATTAAAAATTAAGCATACATTCTTAGCATCATAAATGAAACTGCTGAATAAATAGTATTCAAGGTAAACATTGTAGTAATCTAGAAACATGCATAACTATCCCATTTAAACATTTAACCATCTCATCCACATATATCATTTTATTTTGAAAGTAAAAGCAATATGAACAAGAAATAACATATCAACCACAAATAGAGTGACACAATGATTTATCCTGGGAACCCTCATGGGGAATAAACCCAACCTCCAAAATATGTTCTTTCCTCATATTCATAAACTTAAGGTGTTGAATATTACAAGTATAGAAGGGTATCTTCGGATCCCTTTCAATCAATATACAATTTAAGGAACCTAATTGTTCCTTTTGAATATCATGATGCAATTAAGGAATCTCTAATTCCTTTCTCTAAGCCATCATTTTATTTTCACTTACACTTAAGGAACCCATTCGTTCCTTAGGATCCATGATGCAAATAAGGAGTCTACTAATTCCTTTCTCTAAGTCATCATATGATTATTAATATTTTACCTATGTTTATGATAATCATTGGATTCACATTTTGGAGAAGTCTCATCGACTTTAGAGGGAACCTTATAAATTCCCTCAAGAACGAATACAAATCCATTCTTTCCTTCTCTAAGTAACCATACTAAGTGTATGAAGAAGGAAACTTATAACTTCCTCAAGAATGGATTCTCCATCCATTCTTAACACAACAACATTTAGAACCTTAATCCCATTAAGGTAGTATCTATTTCACATTTTATGCATCTATGCCAAACCAAGAATAGAACCTTGTCTATTCTTTCCTTAACTATTTATTATAGATTTCATGGTTTGAGAGGATTCAATCTCCTCTCATCCATTCTAACTATTTTCAACAGTCCATAAATCCTATATATGGTCATTAATCGTATGATTGAATATAGTGAGAAAACCCCATAATTTCCTCTAAATATTCTTCTATATTTTACAAAAACTTGATTACATTAAAACATAGTAAAAGGGTGTTATTCTTCCCTTCCCCATCAATTGGTTATATATCCACTATTCATTACTATTCACTATTCACTATTCATTATGAACTCCGTGTTCATCCTCCTACACACAACCAACATGTGTAGACATCAAATTCTAGACATTCGTACTAGAATTACTATTCATATCCACTATTCATTTACTATTCACTATTTACTATTTACTATTCACTATAGAATGAACTCCACATTCATCCTCCTACACATAACCGACATGTGTAGACATCAAATTCTAGACATTTTTACTAGAATCACTATTCACATTTACTATTTTTTACCATTTACTATTCACTATAGAATGAACTCCACGTTCATCCTCCTACACACAACCGACATGTGTAGACATAAAATTCTAGATATTTTTACTAGAATCACTATTCACATTTACTATTCATTTACTATTCACTTTGCAATCATGTAACCACATTTGCCAATTGTATATCACATACAAAGAAATCACCAAGCATGAATCACAGATTCATCCATATTTTATATTTTCACAATAAGGATCAATTCATAATCCCATTCATCATTTGTTTGGAATATCACCAAACTTAGGGAAGAGTCCCATACCACTTCCCAAGGAATGGACACCAATCCAATCCTTCCCAAACTAGAGAATATTTCATTCTTCTAGTTAATCTCATTCACTTGCGAGATAAATTTATGATACAATTATACAACTTTTAATTACTCAATCATTTTCCCTACTATACAAAATCAATATTCTTTAACATGAATGTAAAAGAATAGCATTTACAGAATTTATCATAGGATAGTTTATTTCCTTTTTCTAAGTAATATCACAACAATATACAAAATATCTATATTACCACTTGCTCATTCAATTTAGCTATCTAATAGGACTCCAATTCATATCAATTTTCCAACTCTAATATTTTAATAAATAAGAAAGGAAGTATTTCACTCCCATTATATTCAAACCATATTTCAAAACTAGATTACCCAAGACATATAAAACTAGCCATACAATGTCCAAAGCTCATAATTAAACAGAGTGGAAAGTTCCAACCTAGAACTCCTACAGATAAGGTTTCCCTTGTATTCCTACAAACTCTTAGTGCTCCCCTCTTCTTTCTTCTCCAGCCTAGCCTCCCAACATAACATAACCTCAATGGTAATTTATAGCTCAATTTTCTTCAACTAGGAAATCTCTTCAAACCTTCTAGTTTCTGATCCACCAAGGTGGAGAGCATACTCCCTAGGTTTTTCCAAGATTTCCTCCTCCTCTCATACTCCCAATATTGTCTTGGCCAAATTCCTCTACCTAAAGTTTAGTACTCTCCCAAAGATTTTTGGTTTCTGATCCACCAAAGTGGAGAGCATACTCCCTAAGATCCAAGATTTCCTCCTTCCCTTTATTCACAAGATGTCCTCAATTTATAGGAAAACTTCCCCACTTATGGCCAAATAGTGGCCTTATTATTTTATTATTAAAATATGCCTTGGGCCCATTAAGACCTATCATTCAAAGAGTAGAAAAGAGAGTCCACCAAAGGTAGGTGGTTTTTGTTTTCTTCCCAACTAACCTATAGATTAGGTGCATAATTAAGATTAATAGAGACAAAGAGGAGAATGTCCACCTAATCTCCATTAATGATATTAGGCCCATGTAGAGAATAGGGATGGATTTTTTTTAATCAATAGAATAAAAATTCTAGAATCCCTTTTTAATCCAATTAGAATTGGATAAAATTGGTGAGTACCTAATTATTTTAATGAAAAGGGTGGCTCATCTACTACTATTTGGTAGGTGGGTGTTGCAAGGTTGAATTTGGAGGAACCTCACCTACCATTTTAGCCATCCTAAAGCTACCATGTGGAGGAAAGGAATGGACCTATAAGTCAACATAATGTTCTTTCTATTTTGGTCCAATCAAAATTGGACAAGTTTGTATAATAGAACAATTCACCTAATTCCCTTCTAAATTGGGGTCAACTAGGTTGTTTACACATAATTTATTATATGGTTATAATTTTGCAAAAGATAATTCCTCAAATTTATCTTTTACAAGACCTCATAATTAATTTCTAATTAATTATCTTCTCTAAAAGATAATTAATATTTTCCTATCCTTCATAAAATTCTTTAGTTAGAATTTTTGTATAATTCTTTAGGATCTATGCCCTTTTTATCAGGCATTAATTGATCCCCGAGATCAATTAATATCCTTTAAATAAGGAAGTATGGTGGCAAGTCATGATAGGAGAACCCCTCTACTAAGATATATTTGCAAAAATTTCTATGAATTCTAAGAAGCCAGTTGTAGTTGACCATCCGAAAGATGTTTTCAATACAACCATTACCCTCAAGTCAAAACATCTTAGGGACACAATTGAAAAAAAGGCCTCCAATATTTTAGTGGGTCATATAGCCAAACATACGTGGGACTCCTTGGGATATTTTATTTCTATAAGAGTACATGCTTGCATAGAGCTCTTTGAAGTAGTAGCTCAGTATTACAATGCAAAATCTTGGATTATAAGAGATGTTAAAGGCCAGGTATTTTTTTGTATTTTGCCTAAAATATTTATAGATGCCTTTTTTGGAACTATTCCCCATTTTATACCTAAATAATTTGATCAAGAAATCCAATCCACTTTTTATAATGATAAAGTAGAATCATGGATTGAAAAATCATTTTCTAGGAATGTAAATACTTTTCCTAGAATTCCATCTTGTATAACTAATTTCTAGCCTTATGTATAGGAATTTTTGCTATGTTAGATATAATTTTTTTTTTAGAAATAGATAATATAGTAAATAATTATCAAGTATCCATGGCCTATGCCATTAATAAATACCAAGATACCATTTATTTTTACTGGACCAAATTCCTTAGTGACTGAATGCATGAACAACTTATAGGTTTTAGTCAAGCAAGAATTTTTCAACATCCACCCTACCTAGCTTGGTTTTTATCTATTTCAAAACATATATCTTCCCAAAAATTCAAATTCAAAAGTGATATGATGATGAAATGGTTCTATAAATGGTATATTAGATGTCAATGCTCTAGTCCTCCAAGTCTTTCTATGATTCAATAGATTTTTACTTGGCCTAACATTGTCATGCATAAGGGGATTCTCAATTTAAAAATGTAGACACCTAAAAATATCACATTGTCCCTCATCCCATAATAATAATAAATTAATTTGCAAAAACCCTTTAATTTTTCATTATTATCCTAAAAACACTATTCATCACCCTAAGCCCCCTTGGCCACTTAAGCCCTTTCCTATGCTTAGTCCTTGGTCACCATGTGACCATATCTCTAGCCTAATCTAGGGATACCTCATCCTAGTCTACCCTTTGACTAGTCTAGCTTCCACCTAAGCCTAGCTCACCCTAGCCTAACCTTGGTTAACTCCTAACCTTGGTCAAACTCCACATCATAGTCAAACTTAAACCCATGGTCAAACTTAACCCATGGTCAACCTCACCCTAGTCTAGCTTCCACCAAAGCCTAGCCTCCACCTCACCTTGGTCAACCCTAAACCCATGGTTATCCTAACTATGGTCAAATATTGACCCTTGCTCCCCATATATTCCTATGCACATTATGTATCAAGGATCAATGCTATGTGCCCAAGCTCAATCACGTGAAACAAAAAAAAGTAGAATATTTTTGATAATGGAGAGAATGAAAAATCAAATCTCTCCCTTTGTGTTATGGAGTTATACATTGAGAAAAATGAGATTAGGGTTAGGTTTCCTAAATCCATATTAAATGAAATTAAATTGAACATGAAATGAAATTACACATTAAAATAACCAATACCAATGAGGTCTTATTAAAGCATCATAACAATTAATTTGGAATATAACTAATTAACATGACCTTGTAGCATTAACATGTATTCAATACCCCCCTTAATGGTAGAAGGTCATTTTATTTTAGTAGATGAGTGTCTCAGGTGGCTCTTTGTGTAGATGATTAGCCAATTATCAATGAAATGTGACTCCAATTCACTGGGTCTCCATATACTATTTGGTCATCCCCCATGCCCTTTTGGGTTTTCATAGGTTCCAATATTCTAAAACTAGTACATCCCTTATCCTTCCATACCCAGAAGGGGTTTTCATGAATGGGATAGATCAGAGATCGATCAATACTTTTTCCCACACAAAAGTGGTTTTATGAATAAGCATTAGCCTTGCTAGTATTTTTTGCATCTCTATTATCAAGAGGAGATGGAGGATCTCAAGACTATCTAATATTTTAACTGTTCAAAATTTACCCTCTAGAGTGGCTTGGAGAAGATATCAATAATTTGATCTACTATTGGATAGTAATGCATTTGTATTGTGCCATCCTTAACAAGTTCTTGGATCCTGTGGACTTTTGTACGAATGTGTTTGGTTCTATCATGAAACATAGGATTATTTGCCATGTGGATTGTTGATTGATTATTCACATACAGTATTATAGGAACTTTTTGAGTGATATTGAGAGTGTGTAACAACATTCTCAACCATACTACTTATTTTCTTGTCTCAGCTACAACAATATGTTTGGATTCTATAGAAGAATCTACTACAATATTTTATAGCTTTGATCTCCATGAAATTGGTGTTGAGCCAAGAAATGTCAAGTACCTAGACATAGATCTCCTAGTGTCTTTATCTCCTACAAAGTTTGATTTTGTGTATATGATGAGTTCAAAATCTGTATTCTTTTCATACAATGGGCCATAATTATGGGTTGTCTTTAGGTACCTCAACACTCTTATTGTCACTTTCTAGTGACTCTCATTTTGCTTGGTCATGTACCTTGCTATAATCTCCACTACATAAGCGATGTCAAGTCTTGTGTTAGTAACATAGATGAGACTACCAACTAGACTTCTGTACAGTGTTGCATCTACCTCTATTATGTCATCATTCATGGTGAGTTTCAGATTTGATTCCATTGGTGGTCATAGAGCATGCATCTTTGAGTTGAAACTTATCTAGAATATTGTTGATGTATTTCTCTTAGTCAAGAATATTTTACCATTTTCTTGAGTTACTTCTATTTCTAAATAGAACTTCATCAATCCTAGATCATATATATCAAAAGTATTTGCAAGGTCCTTTTTCACTGTGTTTATGATATATTCATAATTACCTACTAGAAGCATGCCATCCATAAATACTATGAGGTATTTGAATTTGTCTTTTTTGTGCTTGATGAACTATGTTGAATCAATTTCTTGGTAATCACACACTTCAAATTAAATTTGCTTCATCCGATCTGACAACTTGCTAAACCAAGCATGAGGAGCTTGCTTCAATCAATATAAAGACTTAATGAGTCTGCATACCTTGTGTTCCTATCCTACAATCTCAAAACCTTATAGATATACCATGTATATTTCTTCTTCCAATTCACCATTCATTAATATTCCAACCTTACTATGGATCTAAGGCTACAAGAGTCCTGATTGTGGGCCATTTTTTGGTAGGTGCAAATACCTTAGTGTAGTCAATGACTTGCTTTTATGTGAAGCCTTTAGCCACTAATATCACCTTGTGTTTTTCAAGGGTGCCATATAATTTATACTTGTTTTTGTACACCCATTTTTTTTGAACTACCTTTATTCCAAGTGGTAGATCGACTAACTTCCAAGTACCATTTTTATCAGAGACTCATATTCATGGTTTATTGTATATCTCCAAGTTGCATTTTTAACAACTTCTTGGTATGTGAGAGGTTAATTATTTAGAGTGAGGTGTAGTTTTGTAGGTACCAGTTCAAAAAGTAATGATTCATACACTCTTGCTTTGAGGGCACCTCTTATACCCATTTTTATTTCTTCATATATTTTGATGTCCTTTAGGAGTTGGCAATCTTCATAAATTACTTGAGTGGGGAGCAATGTAGATGTCTCACCTACCTCAATTTTTTTTATCATGATCTTAGAATGGATCATTAGGTACGAAGGATGCTGACAAATATGGTGTGAGAAAATACTTTTATCGTAATCAAAATTACTATGTGAAGGGGTATAAGGTGTAGAAGATATATACATCTACTCAGTGTCACAATTTGGTTTCTCTAGACTTGAGGGTTGATTTACAAATTCTACAATTTTGAGTAACTTTTCAATGTCTCCCCCACAAATGCTAAAATCTAAACATCATATATGTTAACATATTTTGATATAGGTTGAAGATTGTATCCCTTAGTATCCAATGTAACTAGTTGCTACAAACACAACATCATGTGTCGCAATCACTTTTTGGTGTGAAGGAATGAATAGCTTATATACCTTATGATCCATAGGGTATCCAATAAATATGACTAATAGATCGATATTCAAGTTTATTTATATGCTCTGGAAGAATATCAGCATAACATATGGAGCCAAATATTTTGAAGTGGCTGATAGTGGGGGTGTCCAATCCATTTTTTATGATGTGATGGTTTGGGTTCTGAGGGATTCATTGTGTTGAGTACATGCATAGAAGTCCATGTGGCTTCAGCCCAAAGATATGGAGGCATAATTTTGTAGATAATAAGGGCATGATAAATATTCATAACTGTCCTATTCATGTGCTCAACAATGTCATTTTGTTGAGGTGTACCTCGTATTTTCAATTGATGTTTGATCCCATGTGAGGACAAGTACTATGTGAATTTATTTGAGGTGTACTCACCACCATTCTCAATCTTGAAGGTCTTGATTATACAACCTGATTATCATTCTATGTGAGCCTTGAATGTGTTGAAGAATTCAAAAGCTTCAAACTTCTCCAAAAAGTTGATCCATAGCTTCTTTTAGATATCATCGATGAAGATGATGGAATACCTTTTGCCTTTTAATAAGGGAATAGGAATTGGCCCACAAAATTTTGAGTGAACTAGATTTATTTTTTGTGTGGACTTCCATTGAATCTTTGGAAAAATCTATGGAGAGGATTTGGCAATGATGCATGCTTCACATTTTATGGGTTTGGAAGAGAAGTGTGGTAGTCCCCTGATGGTGGACTCCATTTGTCTCAATTGATCAAGTTTGACATGACCCATGCGAGCATGCCATAATGCATCAACATAATATTTCTTGGGATTTAGGGTGGCATTAAGGGCCATGTTAGTTTTGATAATTTAAACTTTAGAAGCAGGATGTCCAACAATTTTGATGAGTTTTCCATATAAGGAAACGATCATGACCAATATTTTGGAGGGTGGATGAATGACTCAAATATTTTTATCTTTGGTAGTGATACTTAGATCAAATCCAAGGATAGTGACAATAGATTTTTCTTTAGAGTAGGGATTTAGAGAATATAAAGTAGCAAAAAATTAGGTAATTTGAGAAGTTTCAACTCAACAATTCTAGCTCCTTCAACTAGTTGAGAGGATTTTTCAGCCATGTGAACTACACCAAGTAATTTTGAGTTGAATTCTTCAAATAAGTCCTTTTTGGAAGTCATTTTTTGGGTGGCTTTAGTATCCATGATCTATAAACTATTGGTGGAGGCTATGTTGTGGGTAACTCTAATGGGTTGTGATGTGGGATGAGAAATGTCATAACCAACATATCCTAAATGTGACTCAATGAATATTTTGTATGGTCAACAGATGGTGATATGGGTGCTCATGTGCTAATAATATAGACATGTACAAAATGAGCACTATGGAATATGTCTATATCAGATTCATATTCATTTACATTATGTGCACTATGCTTTTGAAATTGCTTGATCTTATGTGTGGTAGTTCAGTAATCAGTGGCATATGTCATTTTTTGTTACAATGTTTGCACATAACATTTGAGTTGTAATTTTATTGAGAGGTACTAGGCTAGTTTATTTGTCCTTGACTATGTTGTCCTTAACTATGTTATTCTTGACTAGTTTGATGTCATGAGTGTTATGTTGACTATTGTTAGAACTTTATCCTTGTACTTTGCCTTTGCATCGGCCATGCCCTTGGCCATGGCTTCTATTACCTTTATGGTTTGAAAAAATTACATCTTTATCCACTTGAAATGCTAAGTTGCCAGGTTCAAAATTGGTGAAGTTTATTTTAATGTTTTTGTCAAGTTTGATAATTTTTTTTGCTAAGGATTCAAAGTTAAGAGTTGTTAAGGTTCCACTAGATGATAAATTGGCAAGCAAGTTCTTGTAGTTTGGAATGTGAAGACATAAATGAATGAGAAAATCCCATGTGATACATTGATTTTTGAAGTCTTTATAAATGAACTATTTAATAGGGTGAAGGAGGTTGATGGTGGAATTGGAGTGTCCTTTTTGCATATTTATTTGATTCATCTTAAGGACAAGATGAATAAATTCTAGGTCAGATTTGGTGTCAATTTTTTTCTTGAAGACTTTGAGAATTGACCATGTTGTGTCATGTTGGGCTTCATCAATCAAATTATGAAGGTGACATTATGTGATAAGTAGGATGCTAACATGAATTAGGTCATCATCTATCTACCATTTTTCTAGGGTAGCAACATATGTGTATGGTGTGGGATTTGCATATAGATGGTTACATCATAGGTTCTCAAATTTTGCAACTATCCTAAGGCCTATGAACCATTGATCCTAATTATCCTTACCTTTGAGGGTACATCCAATATTTTATTTGAATTTGGAAGTTATTATGACTTATGACACTACAAATACCTAAAATATTTGTGTCAAGGTGTGAACAAGGAACAAATGACTAAGTGAGGTAAAATATTCCAGTAAATAATGAGCCAAGTTATGACAATGAATGAATAAAATCCGCTAGACCTTGCTCACTATCCAAGAGGAATCTATTTTACAAATTATGGATATGTACAAGTAAGTGGCTATGAGTCTTGATGCAATAGGATGATGATGTGGCTAAATATGAAGTACTAAAAAAAAGGTGTGTAGCCCAAACTAAAATACTGTAGATGAATGTAAAAGCTAATATCTCCAATAGATGAATGTGCAGGCCAATATCTCCAGTACTAGATTACACAATTTAATACCAAAGTGTGGGATGTGAAAAACTAGTAACCTCAATATTATGACTACAAGTAGGTGAGGTGCTAAAATTTGGAGAGGTATAATAAGCTTGTATCAAATTAAAGCCTTCACCTGGATGTCCACATACAAATTCTTGGTGATGAAATCCAAACTTGATGGATCCCAAGTCCTACTATTCCTCACCCATTTTATTGTGGTTAGTGATATACTCTCTGAAGAGAAATATGTGCTTTATTCCACAACTATGATAGATATTAGACCAGCTTAATTTTAATATTGATTAATATTTTTTAGTTTTTTGAGCACAAGAAAAAGGATGATCCATTTCCAAAGGTTTTTGGGTATGGCTAACCCCCTTCACTATGTATTCTTGTTAAGTCCAGTCCAACTTTGACTCATAGGGCCTTTAATGTGGATTTCCTACTAGCAAGGAAGTGACATCCTATAATGAGGATAGGTTATAAAATGAGTTGTCAGATTCTATTTATGGATGATAAAAATATGTGAATCAATTTGTAATAAAATAACGCAAATAAAATAGACTTGGATTACTTAAGGAGTTCTACTACAGTGCTAATGTGGTAGTATATATGTTAGGTATGATCCACTAGACCTTACTCACCATACAAGTGGAACCACTTTTATAAGTGAGGCCTATAAGCTAGCCAAAATAAATGTGGAAAATTTTGTAAGCCACTTATACAAGTACAATGGAGAGGCTAGAAGCCTACTATGTTGTCAAAAAAAATATGATCGGTTTATGCAAAGGCCAATCTGACTGTATGGTTGTGTAAAAACAAACATGGTCAATTTACATAGAGGCTACCAAACTCCGTCAGATCCAAATTTTGGATATTGTATGGCTATGTAAAAAAATGAACACAGATAGTTTACACAGAGGCCACAAAACTAGATCAGATTTAGATTTTAGTTACTATATGGCTATATAAAAATGAACATGATCAGTTTACACAGAGGACACCAAACTCGATCAAATATGGATTTTGGATATTATATGGCTATATTAAAACAAAAATGACCAATTTACATAGAGGCCACCAAAATAAATTAGATCTATATTTTGGATACCTACAAATAGAGATACAAGCTAATATCTAAAATAAAAAGAAAATCTATGGAGATTTTATGAAACCTCATGCAACATCCTCATGCTCTCCTTCAACTCAACACATAAATTTATGGAGGAGAGGATGGGAATGCAATGCTTCTTCAAGCTTGGTTGTGGGAGGGGAGAGCATCCAAGCTCTGATACCATTTGTAGCAAGGATCAATGCTATGTGCCCAAGATCAACTACATGAAACAAAAAAAGGAGGAGAATATTTTCAATAATGGAAATAATGACAAATCATGACTCTCTTTTGTGTTATGGAATTATATATTGAGAAAATGATATAAGGGTTAGGTTTTCCAAATCCATATTACATGAAATTCAAATAAACATGAAATGACATTACACATTAAAATAACCTATTCTATGAGGTCTTATTAAATCCTCATAACAATTAATTTGGAACCTAACTAATAAACATGATCTTATACCATTAACATTTCTTCACATTAAATTCTATAAATGATATTTGAAGACATTTTTCATTAAGGCATTCAAGGCATTGAAAGCATGTATGAGTCATTCTCCACCATGTCACAATGGGGAGAAGACTTTCATACCTCACCCATACCCATTTATTACAAATGGATGGGTGAGTACTTCTCTCACCTAAATCTATTTATAAGGTATAACACCCCATTCCACCTTAGGGGAAACCTCAAGGGAGACCTCATAGGACACCTTAGCCCCCTAACCTTGAAAAATTATATAAATAAAATATCATTTTCTTCATTATAATAAAACACACATTCACATACCCAAACTCTATATAAAACACTCTAGAGGCCACTTAAGCCATCACTTGCCATTAATCACCATGGATGCCCACATGTACTTGTCAAAATACTTATTTGCATTGTAATTTGCTTTGAATTATAGGTACAAAAGACTACTAGATGCAAACAAGGAGCTTCAAAAACATCATAAGAACCTCTACAATGTAACTTTACTCTATCAAGAAACCACTAAAGAATTTGTACAAATCGGTACAAATAAAAGATTCGTACCCAAGGGTATGAACCCCTCCAAGGGTATATTTTAGTCTAAAACCCTGCAACAGACCATAAATTCAAGTAAGAAACACTTTGTTAATATTGTAAGTCATTTTTAGTCACTTTCATTATGTAATAGACTAGTTTCTTTTAGTCTTTTCATCTTTTATCATGAGGGATCTGATTGAGATAGGCCTCAAAATATTTTCAACTATTTTTATAGGGTTGCATAGGTTCATAGGATCTACATGATTAATAGTTTCCCATACATAGTAAGTCTACTCCCCTTGAGGTGCTCATAAAACACTCAAAATTACATCACCATTTTAGTGACAAAGAGGGTATCTTCAGCAAAAGGACCCATATTATAGCCCATAGGGTCTATTGTTTAAAAAGGGATAAACCTATAATCCTTTTAATTATCAATGCAAAATGGTAGGTTTTCTATAGTTTCATTATGGTGATCACGATGGGACACACCCACTTATTTACTATTTTGGCTCTTTTTAGTCCCTAACTGATAACTTTATCAATTTTTATGTTATAGGTGGTACAAAAACCAACATAAAACCCTCTAAAACCTTGAAACACACCTTAGGTCCAAGGAAGAAGCCTTTTTGGTCTATGATATAGGTTCGTACAGAGGGGTACAAACAAAAAATTTGTATGGACCCATACAAATGACTAAAGCACTCCATAAGTTAAGGCCTTGGTAGCAAGGTACTAGTTTCTATAAAATCCACATTAACTCCATTATTATAGGTAAGTTGGGGGATAGATTTTCCCCTAGATATTTCTATCTCACTTTACCTCTTGCCTTCCTAGGCCAAACCACCTTACAAAATGGCATCTCCAGGGTAAAATCTCTCATCTTCCATCTATCTTTACTTATCACAAAACTCAATTATACACCATCTTGTGATTATTATATTTTAACTTAGGTTATTACTTTCTAACCTATGGATTTTTACACAAAATATAATTTTCTCTATTGTAGATAACTTTACAAAAACTAGTTCTGCAACACAGACTACAAATCACTAAAAAAACAAATCACCCCTATTTCATTCATATGGATGGGTACAATCAAACCATTTGGAAAGAGAGGTACAATCTAGTATAAAACATTATTCAAACCCTAAAAAATTCCAAACAATAGTTCAAAATTAGGAAACCATAGGTAAGTGCTACAAAACCCTATGTATTTGATCCAAATGCTTGCTTTTCCTTCAAAAATCAAAATTTCATTTTCAACTTCAGTTTAAATAGACCATACCATTTGGTCATTTTACAAGTTCATGATTTCTATTACAAAAGCCCCAAATTCCTTTGGATACTTTATAAAATACTTCCCTTTTTCTTCTAAGTCTTTCAATAGACACTAAAATCATTTAGATTACATGTTAAAAAGCTTTTTCACATTTATGCCCTCATGCATTAGATCATACATTTTCTTTTCCTTGTCCCTTGCATTAGAACACCTTGTAAAGTATTTGCATAATGTGCAAAGAAAGCCTCAAATTTCTTTTTATTCTTGAGCTAAGAATAGATCGAGATCTATATCATACATAAAGCTCTCATAAGACATCTAGCTATAGCCTTAACTATTCTATCTTGGCCAGTGTAGGCAGATTTGCATTCAAGCAAATATTAGTATAAGTTTTTACTGAAATCAAGCAATATTTATTTGTTTTATCTTAGCATAGAATTTTGCTTACCAAAATGTAACTTTCATAATTTTTTTGAGGTAGAATTTAGTTTCTAAAAATCACTTTCTTTCAGAAAAGTCAAAAATATATTTTCTTGCTTGCTTAGATTAATTTATTTCTTGCACTTTAGTCTCCAAAGTAAAACCAACTCACACACTTGCATGTATTTCACACACTGGTAAGGTTAGACTTCATCACCAATCCCCAATCGATACTAGCAACATTGGCTTTTATTTCCAACCATTGGATTACCCCCTAGACATAATTCATGAGTAAGCAACTATTATTTTTTACTAAGCCCATCAAAGGGAGAAGCAAAATCTTATTTGGCCTACAGTGCTACCTCTTTCATAAGAGACCTATATTCTCCCCTTTTAGATTAACTTGAGCCATATACATCATTAGAAGCTATTTGCCTATTGTTGCATAATTACTCCTTGTGTGCCTTTGGGTATTATAGGAAAACATGTATTGATACACCTTCATAGCATACATGCATCACCCATTTTTCTTTATCTTAGGATTTTCAAAATCATAAAAATAAAAATAAAAATAATAATAATAATAATAATAATAAAACATCACAAAATATGAGAAGTTGTAAAAAAATAAAGAAATAATTTGTTAACTACATAGCTAGTCAACATCATAACCACAACAAAACCCATAAACACACTCTAAAAACTGCTTGTTGTTTGCAGCATTCCTTGTTTGATTAGTTAGATTTTTGCTACAAAACCACAAAAATAGACTCATACATAGTCCAAAACCTTCCTATGTCTGTTTTTTCACTTTTTTCCTTTGTTACCTATTATACATAAAATCATATGGGTAGGTACGATTAAACAAACCATAACATAGACAAATCTAGAAATTTCCCAAACACATAGATAGATACCTCCTTCAGCCAAACTATCCTAAAACTCGATTTTGTAACCCTTCAATCATGATACTCACTCAAGGTTAAATATTGAGAGCGAGCGCACTTAGCTATGGAGGCTTCTCCTATGATGCATTCTTCTCCAACAAATTAATTAGGGAGTTTATGGGAAACCACCTCTACCCATTCTTAGAATCTATCCACTTATTCACATAGCTCATGCTCACCTAACATGTTATGTAGTAGGATTTCATCCTATGATCATGACCTCAGGTATCAAGCTAATAATATTTCTCCCCCCATGAGCCCTCGCAAGAGTACCACTCTATTCTCCTCACACTGATCCACTTCCTATCATACCTTTCCCCATTAATTACCATGTCCTCTACCTCTACTTTTATCACCCCATTTTCCATACCAAAAGGGCCAATCAATTTGCATGCCATAGCATCCTTGTCCCTCACTTACTCCTTAATATTACCCATATTCACATTTCTATCCACATAAATAAACCTCAATCCCTACTTCAATTGACATGCAACACATATTAAAGAGCCTCAACATTATTAAGTTGAAGTTGAGCAATTACACATGTCATACACCCAACCATAATCCAGCTATGAGAGGCCCTATAATGATTCCACCTCAACATACCCCTCACCCTCAATGGTAGGATTATCTACAACCTGGAAAAGAAATGGCTCCATAACCACCTAATTAAACTCTAATTTACCAAAAATATCCATCTCATAATTGGACCCCTCTCTCAAAGCCTCTACCTCATACTTTTCAAAAGTTATATGATGGAGAGCACATAGCTCTACTTAAATTCAAGCCAAAAA
This sequence comes from Wollemia nobilis, assembly GCA_028583015.1. NCBI lineage: Eukaryota > Viridiplantae > Streptophyta > Pinopsida > Araucariales > Araucariaceae > Wollemia > Wollemia nobilis. Next base: position 7,252,589 of record JAQPPZ010001870.1, read on the forward strand.
ATCCCAATTTACATAAACAAAAAGGATACAATGAGCACTAGTTTTGTGTCTACCATCATAAATAAGGGTATGATAAAGTATTGTCATTTCTTCAAATACTTGGTCTACAATTTTATTGATCAAGAGGAAATACAATTTAATAATCTTGGTTCATCCTCCAACCCAAATCTTGGCATATCCCAAGGTTCATACCTCCAACCCCAATTATTGCAACCATAAACCTATAGTACGACATCTCCAACTACCTCTCAATAAGTTCATAATGTTAGTAGTTGTACCTCTTATCAAAGCACAGGCAATCGCCTCAACCTTCCTACTAGCAATCAATAATTTCTATGATAATCTCCCCCAACAATATAACAATTTACACTTCATCCTCAACATTATCTATTTTCTCCTTGAATCTTTTATAGTAGTTCCTTCTTCCTCACTTCATCTTCTTCTTCTCCTATATTTTTAGTAAGTTCTATGTTATTGTTGTATGGTCACACACAAGCGACTATGTACCTATGGCTAGTCCTTTTCCTCTTCTTTCTTCTATCCTTATCTTACTTCTTTTCTCCCTGCCTGTTCCTTTCACCATCCTTTATGCATCTTCTTAAAATAAATTTCATGATTTGGAAATTTCCCCTTCTTTCAAAACACCTTTCTTTCTAGGAAAGTTACAACTCCTTCCAATCAATTTCAAGAATAGGGAAATCCATCCCATTTTTACACTAATTTCTTGATTGGGGAAGTTCACCCCCTTTCAAACAATATTTCATGACCAAGTAAGTACCCCCTTAAACAATTAATTTCATGTATGGGAAAGCTAACTCTCTCTCCACACCAATACTTTCACCTCTCATCTATTCAATATGGTGTCATTATGTGCGACCCCGAGAGGCGAGCACCCCGACTACCCTACTTGTGATTTTGATTTACTATGTATATTATCACTTGCACAAAATGAAAGTACTGAAAGCACATGCAAAAATAAGAAAAACAAATAAAGATGCTTTATTTATCGATATCTCAAATCCTCGATTACAAGTTCATCCCTCTTAGGGATACCCATCATTTTGATACAAATATTTACACAATATAGAGCAATGATTGGATGTATTCCCCATAAGGGAATGGTGCACCTATGCAGGCCTCCTGGTCCCGCACATGAAACTGTATGGGGGCTTATAGATGCCCCCTTCTCCAGATCTGGTCTTGGAGGGATCTTTGTGCTCCTACTACTTCAATCTGGTCCTGAATATCTATACCTGCGCTCATGGAAACAACAAAGCACGCTTAGTAGGATGGGCTACCTCTCTAGATGAGGCCTTTGTCAGCAAATCAGATAGATATGATAATAATGAAATACAAGCATAAATAGAATAATAAATGCATGGAAAGCTGAGAAATACGGAATAGATGTGTTAATGAAAGCAGATCTGAGCTATGACTAACTAACAAATTAAGCAATAATGAATCTAGACTAAAGCAAAGGGAAATAACGTCTATGCCCTAAAATATGCCTGTGGGCCACTATCCGAGATAGCAGCCATGATATGAAGCTCTTTTCCTTGTGAATTAGGGGCTGTTGTGCTATCCTCTTTGCCATAATTGATGTTCAAGGGTCATCGGGCATGTCTCCTACACTGATTGGTGGTTGGGAACAATGAATCTGAAAATTTGTATGTGGCAATAGCTCATCTAGATGGTGCTCCAATGCTCCTCAAAGAGATGTAGCTTGGTTCTCCATTTTGATAGGGCTTCACTGCATAACTCTGAAACTTCGTGGATCCTTTGCTTTTCATGGGAGAGTCTATATGTAGACTTCCCTCTCAGATCTAGACTTTGGCTTCCTGGAGAAGCTTCAATCCAAATTGCATGTGACTGATTATCCAGGTGGGAAGCGTCAGTCACAAACTAGCATGGAAGGGGCAGTTAGGAGGAACTCAAGGAGTTCCTCACCAAAATCCACCCATTATCCATGCAAAGGTGTAGTCAGACTATGTGATCTGGGCCCGTATTCATGGCTAGATTGTGCATGGTGCTAGCCGCTATCAGGTCTAGCGGCTAGGTGTGGTCGTTGTAGTCTTCAATGGCCAGGTGTGGTGGCTACTCTGCCTGAGAGCGGCCAAGCCTGGATGGGCTAGAACTACCTTGTTTGAGTGGTTAGGACCACTGCTTGCTCTTGGAGAGATCCAAGAGGATTCATATGGTCTGTGGATGTGCCCATATGGGTAGTCTCCTAAACATGATGTATTTTAGGTGTCTATAGATACCCTTTTTTGGGATGCACTATGATCAAAACACAATGCAAAGCAAAAAATGTAGACCACCTAGGGCCATATTGTAGGTTGGATGATGATCATTGATCTGATCAACATAGGATACCCCAATCATGCGGGAGGGCATGAATCCTAGAATCATTGCTTCCAATAGAATGGAAGGCTTAAATGTGTGGGAGTTTGCACTCGTCATCAAGCGATCGGGTAGCTTTAGTACTACTATAGGTCCGAAAGGAGGAGAGCTACAAACTAAACTATCATATTTACTTTTTTTTCCCCAACAAAGGGTAAGCTTATGATAGTTGTTGGCAATGATTCATAAGATGAACGCAACTCTGTCATGATCGAGATGATATTTTGTTGACTTTGATTATGATTGTTGAAAATTTTGACTACCCCCTCAAGCGACAAGTCGATGAGGAAAGGACAATTAATAAAGTGATGAGTTGCTTGACCAAGATGAATGATTTGGACCTCTTTAGAGGTTTGCATTTGTTGTTATAGAGTAGTTCCCATCCAGGTGTGATTTCAACCCTATTTGGTAATTGTACATATTTATCCCATGGGGCGGTCCGGCCACAATGGCCTTCTTAGGGAATCAAGGTGATAGCAATTCTAATTTAGCTTGTGTTGAATCACTATTTGCTATAGGAGAATTGAGATGGATCCTCGCTCCCATGGGGTGGTCTGGTTGTTATAGCCTTCTTTGGGTTTGAGGTGAGGCATCTCAATTCTACCATAACTGTTTTTCCCCAAGTGGCCTTATGGTGATTTTCTCATCTTGCCAAATTGCATGGAGTGCTAGTCATTGCAATCACCAAAGTGTATAGAACAAATCACTGACTACAAGGCTCATTTGGGATTTTGTTATTGTTTGATTGATTTTTTTTGTTAATTGGATTTTATGATGTTTTTGAATTTTGATATATGTAATTTTTTTGGTATTTTACTTATTTTGGTTGCTTTGAATCTAAAATGTGTGCTCTATGGCTTATTTTGAGGTGCTCTGTGGTGAGAAATTATGGAAATTTCTCATTGGTTCTTGGTCGATGTCAGGTCCAACGACCCCCAAATAGTGCTTCGTGGCCATTGTCAGGTCCAGTGGCCAAAAATTTTGGGTTGCTGACTCTAGCAGTGGCCAAGGCTTGAGTAGAAAATACAAAAGCAAATTAGGGTTTTGACTCTTCATTCTTCTAACTATCAATTCTACTTTTGGAGCTCTGAGCTGACAGTGACTGCTTGTGACCTAGGATGCTACCAATTTGACACCATGGCTGAGTAGGGTGAGGCTTCAATGAGTGGAGGAGCTGGAGCTTCACGGGTACCTCTCTAAACCCTAGCCTTCTTTTATTACTACAGTAAAATTAACCTCACTAAGAAATTTGGTAAAGGAACCTCATTAACCCTGTTGGCAATGAACTAAACTGGTAGATAGGCTTAATTTAGGGCTTAATCAGATGGGTTTCCTTTAGATTTATGTTTTTACAAATTTTTGTGTGATTTTTGGCCATGGGGGCACACCGTTGGTGTGTTTCTTGCTGGTTGCTACCACCCAGAGTAGATATCCTGGCTTGCAATGGGCTATTGTTGTTGTTAGCATCTAGTTTGAATTCCAATAGTCAATTTTTTTATCGTTGGAATCTAGTCGCTTTCAGCTTTAGGGGTCGCTTTGTGGTCACTCTCTGCACCAGCAACCAGTTAGCCTTAGGTGTTTTTCTATTGATTTTTGGGTTTTAAAGTCATTTAATTGATTTTTTTGAAATTTTGAAGAATAGTATTTGATTTTTTTGGATGTTTAGGTGCATTTACCCATTATGCTTGTTGCCTTAAGCGCATCTTAGATTAGCTTGCACCAACTTTATTTTATGCATTTATTTAGTTGTTAGTGCATTTGATTTAGAATTTATTTTGCACTCTTAGATCTTGTCTACTCGGGCTCGAGACCCAAAGCTGCTTTGTGACCTTTTTCCTATGATGGATGACATAGACTGGGCCTAGCTTGATGCTCGTGGGCTCTAGTATGTCACTGGCCTTCCGAAGATCATGTCGGATCAGGCCTATTTGACTACCCTAGCCCATAGGTGGGATTCTAGGACCAACACCTTCCACCTTCCTACCGGTGAGATGACCATCACATCAGAGGATGTCTATAGGATCTTCAAGATCCCTTTTGATGGAGTGCCCATTTTCTCTTCTCCCACTAATGCTCGAGATGCAGTGTTCGTGAGGGTCTTTGGGAGACATGTCACTATTGCCTTCAAGGATACTCATTCTGATGGTATTTCAATTGCTCGATGGTACCAGGAGGATGTCTTCTCCTAAAGGTATGTTGTGTTATTGATGGTCATCTACAACATCCTCATACCTAACTACTCTGGAGTGAGGTTCCCATGGAACCTCTTGGTGATGGTACAAGATTTGGTTGATAGTGCGACACCTATTATCTATGCTTGGGGGAGTGCACTACTGGCATAGTGCTATGATGAGCTATACCATATTCAGTACCATAGATGGGCCAGTATTTCTTGTAGCATACTCCTCCAGATCTAGGGATGGGAGCATATTAAGGTTGACCGCCTAGCAAGACTTCCAATGGAGATCACTGTGCTAGATGATGATGTCCAGTATTACGTATCTAGGTGGTCCAGAGTGTTCAAGGAGTGCAAGAGATGGCCTTTTATAAGGGAGCTTTCCCACTACATGGTATCTTTGACTGGTTTGTGAGTCATTGATATCATCTGGTGGCCTTATCATGAGTGCCCTAACTAGGAGGATCCAACTAGCTTTATAGTGAGGACTCGATGTGACCGATGGGTTATCAGCCACAAGGATGGTATCAAAGAGTTCTTCTACTACTCTAGGGTGCTCCGATAGTTTAGAATTCAGTAGGATGTTCCCCTTGAGCCAATTTTCTATCACTAGATTATCGTAGAGAGGAACCTTCCACCACCTTGAGTTATAGTAGTGCTAGAGGAGGATGACCCTCCTATAATTGATCCTAGTGTGGCCGATGCTAGGGTCATAGAGGTGTACACCCATTGGTGGGGTATGCAATTATGGTAGGGTGGTGGCCACCTGGGGTGGTCTTTGGATGAGGTTGAGGCTAAGGATCCTGATGGGCACCGAGTGTGGGCTCGAACGAATGATTGGGGGTAGGAAGGATAGTAGGAGAAGGTTGTAGAGGAGTAGGTTACCCTTAAGGAGGAGGAGGAGCTAGCTCCTGAGGAGTAGGAGTCTCCTCTCTAGGCTTAGTTGCACCAGGTTGAGGTTGAGCTATAGACATCCTAGATTCAGGTGCAGCAGAGGGATGCCACTATTATTGACCTTCAGATATAGGTTATCCAACTTACTATCGAGTGAGATGCTACTCAAAGCTAGATTGTGCCACCTCTTGTAGTACCTTAGGGACCTGGTGGTCTAGATGCAGGTGTAGATATTTGACGCTTGCATGGATTGTTAGTAGATGATTTGGAGGAGTGCACCCGAGATGCCTCCTACATCTTGGCATTGGAGCACGAGGTTAGGCTTTGGGGAGACCATCTACCAGAGAGGCCCAGGGCAGGAGGGTCATAGAGGACCGACCATAGCACTTACATATAGTCCTTAGCTTGGTCAATTTGTAGGACTAGGTCTTGGATAGAGCGGACGGTAGTGAGGGTAGAGGTGATGCTAGTGGTGTAGGCCACTCTTGAGCACTATGGCTCCTTGGATATTTTGTACCTCTTTTTGGGTGTAAGGTTAGATGACCTACATAGTTGTAGCCTTATTGGTACTTTTTGTACCTACATGTACTTATTTGGACACACTTTTATATGATATCTAGACTTTGAGACTCATCATGTGTGTATCTTTTATGATTATGTTTTTATGTTTATGGATGCAGTATCATGATTTTATGTGATATGATGTGATGTGATGTGATGTTTAGATGCTATGATGTGTATGTGTAGGTGAACTACTTTATGATCTTATGCTTTATGATGTGTGGATGCTTAGATGGCATGATCTAGATGATGATGATGGATGCATATATGGATGCAATGCTTATTGTTAAATGCATGTTTTCTTTTGATGTGTTGTATGCATCTAACCTTATGTTTCTATGATATGGTAAATGAAATATGTTATGTTATGTTGATGATCTAATGTGAATGAACCTGTATGCTTTAATCACTTAAAACATATGATATGATGTGATATGAGTTTGAAAATCTAATGGGTGACACCACAGAATGTATAAAAATCATGAATAAATAATAATTCTCATAATAAGAATTAATCATTTAAACATCAAATGTGAGGTGAGATGATGGATTTATTTATAGGTTGCTATAGATATGCACATAATAGTCAGTGGTCATTTTATTGTCATTTCTAACATTTATCCGGTATCTATCCTATATTATGCATTCGTTTAGCGAACAAAACCTCCTAAAGAAAGTTGATGATGTGACTGATGATATGGCATGTTGCTATTAGAGGATTTTTGAGGTTTTCCATGAGACTCAAACACCCTAGTTGCTTCATCAAACGGTTGTATACTGATCATACAGAGCCTTTGAAGGATAAATCTTTGTTATGCAGCCCTAGATATTCATTATCCCTATGTGTGCAAATGAATATATTAGATAAAACATAAGCATACCCCAAGGCCAGACGGGATTCATTCAGCCCATTGTTGTATTGGGGATCCTCAAATGTTTATCCTGATCCTAAGTTGGACTCAGTTGGATTAGACCACTAGGCAATATAGGACACCTAAGGCTAGCTCTTCCACATGCAAACATTGGTCTGTTCAAAAGCAAGATGCTAATGTGATAGACATATCATCGTGCGTAAGGATACCTTATGACTCGTTCATGCTAAGAATTCCAGGGATTCAAGTTCATACTCCCTTATTTTCTTCATATTTATTTGGGATACTTGCTCATGATTTAGTGATGAAAACCACTATTTATTTTGAATTTTTGTTTTCCTTTTGAGCAAGGGATTTATGTAGTGATGATAATCACTTGTTTACTTTGTTTGTGAATTTTGCTTTGTTCAGGATTTTGCTTGTTTTTATTAAAGCAAGGGATTTCTTTGGGTAGGGGTGAACTTGTCCTTTTGCCAATTCTCAACATTCCCAAACCGGTCACACAGGGGGATGAGCAAGATAAAATTTTCACCTTAGGATACCTAATACCACTTCGCAGTGTTCATATTTCCCTTGTTTCAACTAGGATTTTAGTGTTTTTATTAGTGATAGGATTTTGAAATATACCAGGTACTATCAAAACTAAACCTTACCTATAAAAAGCTAAGATAACTTTCTACAAAGTTTGATAAAACCACTAGGTATGGCTGAGTGATCAAAAAACCCTAGTATATTCCTTATAGCAACAGGAGGGGGTTGTGTTGAAAAACACAGTTACACACATGGGTGATGGATGATGGTGGCTTTTGAAGATGCATGATTGAGACACAAACATGGTGTCATTTGTAAGATTGCAAACACAATTTACCCTAATGCAAATACCATGGATGGACATGCCTAAGTGCAATGCAACTATGTGAATGCAAATGCGAATGCATAATGCAAATGTTTTTGTATTTTTGATGCTTTCAATTTTTTTTGAGCTTTTGATTATTTTGAATGTTTTTGAACTTTTGAATTTTGAATTGTTTTTGTGTTTTTGTGTTGTGTTTTTGACCAAAGGGCCTATGGTGCCTTTGGGGCTTTTGTGGATTGACCAAAGGGCTTTAAGATGCCTTTGGAACATTTTGTGATTTGACCAAAGGGTATTAAGATGCCTTTGGAGCATTTTTTTATTTGACCAAAGGGCTTGGAGATGCCTTTGGAGCCTTTTGTTAATTGACCAAAGGGCTTTAAGATGCCTTTGGAGCTTTTTGTGATGTGACCAAAGGGCTTTAAGATGCCTTTGGAGCTTTTTTTTTTATTTTAATGTTTTTTTATTTGTTTGGATTTTTATGATTTCTATTGTTTTTTAATCTTTTGAAATTATTTGAATGTTTTTGATATTTTGTTGATTTATGTGTGAAACGCCTTTAGATGAATGATATTGAGGGGCTATGGCTCCTCAACACCTTCTAGAATTGTTAGGCGATATGCCCTAGTCCCAATATTCTCTGAGATGATATAGGGACCTATCCAATTGGCCGTAAATTTATCTCGTAGATGTGGTGGCAGATTTGAGTTCTATTGGTTCTCTTTAAGCACAAGATCCCCAACTTTAAAGTCTCTCATATGGACTCTATTTTTATAAGCTCATGTTATATGATCCTGGTAAATGCGAAGGTGCTCAAGGGTATTGATGCACCATTCATCCAGAAGGGTCAATTGATCCAGGTGAGCTTATCGCGCAGTGTCATCATTGATGAACTCTTTCAATGCGATGTGCAATGTTGGAATTTCCAACTCTAAGGGCATAATGGCCTCAGCGCCATATACAAGTGAAAATGGTGTTTCCCTAGTGGGCATCCGTACGCTAGTCCTGTAAGCCCATAATGCTAAGGGTAATTGTAGATGCCAATCCTTATGATTTTATTTCACCATCTTCTTTAAGATGGCTACTATTATCTTGTTTGAGGCCTCTGCTTTCCTGTTTTCCTGTGGATAGTATGGTGTCACAAAACTATGCTGAATATTATATTTGGTCGTTAGAGCTCACACATTTTTGTTTTTGAATGATGGACCATTATCCAAGATTATCTTGAAGGGTACCCCAAAATGACAAATGATATTGTGAAGTATGAACTCCACAATCCGAGGACCAATTATCGAGGTTAAGGGGACCACTTCCACCCATTTGGTGAAGTACTCAATGGTCGTTAAGATGAATGTGTGCCAGCTTGAAGATAGGGGAGAAATATTTCCAATCAGATCAAAACCCCACTGAGAAAATGGCCAAGCCGCCTGAATGGGTTGTAAGGCCTGAGATGGCAAGTGCATCAGGTTTGCATGATGTTGATATTTAACGCATTTCTTGACATACTCACAACAATCCTTCTCCATGGTGGGCCAGTAATAGCCCATTCAAAGGATGTGCTTGACAATGGCCATACCACTGAAGTGGCCATTGCATGTACCATCATGAGCTTGTAAAATCACCCAAGCTGATTCTTGGGGCTCTAAGCAATGTAGGAGAACTCCATCATAGCTTTGATGATACAATATGCCTCCTAGAAAGACATATCTAGTCATTTTTTGCTTGAATGCTCATCTCTCAGCATGCGATAGTCCATGTGGGACAATTCCAAGCCTAAGGAAGTCTTGTAATTGGGATAGCCAATCTTGATAGGCTACAACCTCGATAGATAAGATGACTTGTTCCTCCTACAATTTGATTTGCATAAATGCATATTGAGAAATAACCTTGTGGTGAATAGTGGTACCATTCTCCATAGGACCCTGAGAGATCAAGGACCCCCAAGGCACCTTATTTAAGAAGTCTTTGGCTTTACAGAACCAGTCATGGTCTGGCTCTATATGGATCATGTTGACTGATTCCTTGTTATCAAAAGCCTCACGCTAGATCACTAAATGCGAGAGCATTTTGACATGAATGGTAGTGAAATCAACAGATGGATTTTGAGGGATCAAGGATCCCAAAGATGCCATGGTGTCTGTGAATCTATTTTATGAATGAGGGATTGCCTTGATGTCGTACCACTCTAGTTTGGCTAGATATGTGTCAACAAGCTCCTTGTAAGCTTTCAAGATTGGATCCTAGTATTGAAATAGTCCTTTGACCTGGTTGACTATGAGGAGGGAGTCACCAAAGATATTTAGCCTCTTGATTTTCATGGTGATGGCTATTTGGAGACCCAAGATTAGGGCCTCATATTTGGTGTTGTTATTGGTGCAAGGGAAGTCTAGCTTGAATGACAAGGGCATTGGAGCACCTTGTGGCATGAAAAAGACAATCCTTGCACTGCCTCCTTTCTCACACTTCAAACCATCAAAGAACAAAGTCATGTCAACATCATTTTTTGGTTCTTCAGGTTTGGGTGTTGCAAATGCTACCTCATCATAAAGCTCTATGTAAAGGGGTCTACTATTCTAAAGAGGCGCCTCAACCATATGATCAGCTATGACTTGTCCTTTGATGGAATTTTGGCTTATGAATTCCAAATCAAATTCTATCAATAGCATGATCCACTTTGTAGTACGTGTATTATGATATGTCTTGCTCATCATATACTGCAAAGGATTTTTCTTGGATATTACATATGTCATATGGCTCAACATGTAGTGGCACAATTTCTTGGTTGCAAAAACCACTGCTAAGCACAAATTTTCTATGTATGCATATCCAATTTTGTAGCTCACCAGGGTGTGGCTAATGTAATATATCGCTTGCTCTTTGTCTTGCATGTTATTTTGAGCCAACATGGTGCCCAAATCAAAATCTATAGCATATATATAGCAAGAATGGCACATTTGGCCTTGGTGGAGCTAGGATTGGCAGCATTTCCAGGTACTCTTTGATCTCAGCAAAGGCTTGTTGACATTCTTCATCCCATTGGAATGGGACCCCCTTGTGTAGTAGTCGATTCATGGGTCGACATTTATCTGATAGTTGTGCGATAAATCACTTTATGGATGCTACTTTGCCTTGTAAGCTTCTTAGTTCTTTGATGTTTATGGGTGGGGCCATTTCTAGGATAGCCTTTACCTTTGCTGGGTCTACCTCGATGCCTCATTTAGAAATGATGAATCCCAAGAGTTTTCTAGAAGTTACGCCAAAGACGCATTTCTTGGAGTTCAACCTGACATTGTGCTCAATCAAGTGATCGAAGATCTTTCTGAGGGTCTCAGCATGCTCTTCTCATAGTAATGACTTGGCTAGCAAGTCATCGATGTAGTCTTCCAAGATCTTGTGCATGTAGTCATGGAAAATGTATGTCATAGCCTATTGATATGTGGCACCAACATTTTTAAGGCCAAATGGCATTACTTTGTAATAAAATATCCCCCATGGAGTGGTGAACGTGGTTTTATGCTAGTCTTTGGGTTTAATACAAAATTGATTATAACCAAAAAAACCATCCATTAGGGAGAGCATCTCATGACCTACAGTTGCATCTACAAGAGCATCTATGTTGGGCAATGGGAATGAATCCTTTGGGATTGCCTTGTTGAGATCCCTAAAATCTATGCAAATGTAGACTCTTCCATCAAGTTTTCCTATGGGTACCATGTTTGATACCCACTCTGGATAGTCAATGGGAACAATAAAGACTACATCCAAAAATTTTGTAACTCATTTTTAACCATCAAAGTGATAGTTGGATGCATCTTTTTGAGCTTTTTCTTGACCGGTTTCTTAGTGGTATCTAGCAATAGGTTGTGGACAACCAAATTTGGATCTAGCCCTGACATGTCTTTGTAGGTCCAAGCAAAGATATTTGGTCTCTCTTTTAGTAGAGGAATTATGATGGCCTGTTCTTCTGGAGATAAGCTTTCTTCAAACTTGAATTTCTTTGGTTGAGAAGGATCATTGCTAATGTCCACCTCGAAAGTCTCCTCTATTGCCATATGTGACCCATCCTCAAGCTGGTGAGGAGTGGGGATTAAATGAATGTCATCTTCTGGATTTATGGTTCCCACTGACTCAGGGTTAAGACCAGCATGATAGACATCATGTGCACAACTTGACATGAAATGAAATGGTTGCAACATCTCTTCATTAGGGAAGAAATCCTTAGGCTCTAGGGGTGATTCAACGCGATCCCAATCAATAGCATCTAAGTTAAGACACAATGGTTTTGTAGGATCTACTGGGTTATGGAGTGGAGTGGTCAAATCAATGGAGATCATGTTGATGGATGGAATGAAATCTCCAGGACCATGCGGGTGAAACTCTATATCTTGGGTGTGCCCTCCATACTCATGATGAGGCTCTAGGGGCATAGGGATCTCAGGATCTGGTCTATGAATAGATGGGATGATGGGATCATTAGGCAATATCTTCTCTCTAAATGTGGATGGATTCGGGTTGACCATGTGATGAATGGCATCTAGGTTTACTGGTCTCCCTAGAAAGTGAATATTAGGATCTATGGCATGGAGTGTTGCTTCTCTCTCCACAAGCAGATTGATTGGGCACAAGTATCGAGGCCCAAGATAAGCCATCTCGGTCTCATCCTCAAAGTCATCATCGCTTATCTAGAAGCCATTGGCATTGGTTTCTAGCCCTAGGATGGGATGGTGGCTTGCCTACTGATGCCCTAGATAAGCCATCTCGATCTCGTCTTCATAGTCATCATCACTTATGAAGAACCCATTGGCATTTGTCTCTAGTCCAATGATGTGGCTCATATGTCTAGGCCGTAGGTAGGCCATCTCTATTGAGTCCTCCAACTCATAGCCACTTTCATCTGACATGTATCCACCCTCATCCGAGATGTATTCACTCTCATCTGATATGTAGCCACTTTCTATGTGGCCTATCCAAGTAAGGTTTTGAACATATCGAGGCCCATGGTAGGCCAGGATGGTTCCATCTTCATCCTCACTTGGAACATAATCATACTCCTCTCACTCATATCCATGCATTGGCTCCTCCTCCCATAGGATGGCTCCTGATGGGGGCACTTCAAGAGAGGATTTAGGGTGATACTGATCAGGTGGTGTGATATTGACCATCGACACCCACCCATCACCCAAATAGTTTTTTCTAGGGGGTTGATAGGGGTTCCAGTCGATGTCCTCCCCAAACCCAATGCTTAATCTATCTAGGGCTACTTCCAAAGAGTCATCATGACCCCCATATTTGATAGCCCAAACCACACCTATCAGTAGGTAGTTGGTACTATGGCTAAAATGGTAGTCGATGCCCTTGCTCATATAGGCCTAGGCCATAGCCTTTCTAGTGATACTACTCAAAGTACTTTAGAGTGAACTTCAAGATTCAATAAGTAATGAACATTCGTGGTGAAAGGTTCATCCTCATCCCTTTCCAGATTAGGAGTAGTGTGGGCGTAATCTAGACCAGCATATATAAAATTAGTTTGGTTAGGTGGCACCCCCAAGGGAACCACTATTCCTACTGGTAGACTTAGGACTCTTGGCCATCCCATGTCTTGTGCAGACTCAATTATTGGCGTGAAAGTTATGTTCTACACAAGATATTCACCTAGTGTTGTGTTGGCTAGGTGAATTGTCACCTACGATGTAGATGATGCTGTTGATGATGCAGGTGAGGCAGGTTGAGGTATCTCCTCAATTATTTCCTGGGAGTGTCCCTCCTCCATGGGAGTAGGGACTCCTGCAACTACTATGGTCAAAAGTTCCTTGGGTCCTTCTTCCACTAGGGGCACCTTCATATTTTTTTTATCCTTTGCCTTATTTGTAGAAGGCTTTTCAAAAGCACCAGTAGCTTTGGATGTAGGAGGTGGTGCCAACATGGATGGGTCACCTCACACTGATCTTATTTTGCTACCTAGTTGTATGGTTGGGTATGAGGGACTTATGTACAAGTGCATTGATGGAAGGAAAAAATCCTCCAACAAGTCAACTTGATGCATGTACTTGAATGGATCTTCATCGGATGGAACCACATGAACTTGTATCTACATGTCTCTAATACATGGATGCCCCAGAAGGATGTTATATTGCATCACCCCTTCTAACATATGATACATCATGGGGATGGTATTATGTCCTACATTTATAGGTAAAATAATCGTACCCACTATGGATCACAATGCATCATTAAATCCCTGAGCATGTAGAAAGTCAGGACGATGTTGGACTTAGATATTTTCAAGTACCCTATAGCCTTAGTGGTGATGATGTTGATCAATGATCTTGTATCGATCGAAACTTGCTTGAATGTAATTTCATTGATCGATGCAATAATATGTAGAGGTGGGTCTACTAAGGTAGTGGGGACTACCTTAATTTTGTGATCATAAAAATGAATCATAGGCTCTTGGCACTATTGTATTTTATGCATAAAATGTGTGAATGCATATAGGTCTCAGGGCTAGAGCTCAATTGATATTAAAATATCCATTAAAGTCTCCCTATGCCTAGGGAACTATTTTATGAGCTCGTAAATGGATAACTTTTTTGGAGTCATTTGTAGATTTTATTCTAGTCTACTTTTAACAGTCACCACAGGTCTCATTGATGGACCTAGAAGGTTATCATGCACCTATCTATACCAAGGTGCAGCTAGGATATTGATGGGAGCCACTAGAGATTATGGTTACCCATATATCTGACTCTTGGTTGCCACATTAACAAATTGACTATTTTGATGCACCCTTGAATGGGTGGCTCAACCTAGACTTGGTTAACTTATGGGCCCTAATCTCTAGGGACATCGTGATTGGGCAATGGGTTCCTGAATATCCCTATGTATTTGTTGTTGGTAGCTAGCAGGTTTTCAACTCTGAGCTCTCCTTGTTCATCATGTTTTGTACAACATTCTTGAATCTGATGTAATTCTTGATATCATTCCCTTGTATCCTATGATAGGGGTAATTTTGATCTTCCTTTTATCCCTTTAGCTTGGTATGATTAGGTTCAATAAGTTGTACATCAAGAAATCTTACCCCTTTTATGCTTCATTCAATTGATTAAACAACGATTACATTGATTCATTCAGAGGTATGAAATAATGAGGCAACCATCATTCCTTATTCTAGCCCTGGTTATTCTTAGGATCATAATTTTTTGATGAAGGATGAGCTTGATAATTCTAGGATTGTTTTCCATTCTGCTCCTTTGGTGCAGCCAATACAACCTGATTAACCTGAGTAGGCTTAGCCTACTTTTGCTTATTCTTTTTATTCTGGTTGTTCTTGCTTCATTCTTTCTTATTTTGGAGCTTAAGGTCTCTCTCATTGGCCTTAATGTCTTCAATTATCTTGGATTGATCCAAGGCTTCTTCGAATGATTCATATTTTTGTAGCTGTAATAGTAGGGAGATATGCTTTGCGCAACTCTTCGTGAACATATGAACAAGTTCCTCTATGGGGACAGAGAATGATAGTTTTGCCATGATTTTTCTCCACCTGTTCTCATAGTCCAGCACTGGATCATCATCATATTATTTCAAGTTGGCCAGATTAGACAGGTTCACCTTCATGTTCCTAAAGGTTTGCTCATGGTGGTAAAGGAGGTAGCCCTATATTGGCTTGATTTGGGTATCTATAGTCATCTTCTATAACCATGGATGAAGGTTCATGATATGTTTGTTCTTGGTATTCCATACCTACCCTTTCCTCATTGAATTGTGTTTGTTCTAGGTCTAGGTGTTGTTTATGTTGTGTATTGTGGTGACCACACTCATTTTCTATCCTAGTGCTTCTCTCCTGTTGGTAATTAGCATGTCCCTCATGTCGGTATCTCTCACCATCTATGTGTGTGTCTATTCAATCCAACCTCTCTGATAGCTTCTCACACTCATATTTTTCTTCTCTTGAGCATTTTTCTTGTAGGTGTAGGCACATTTTCCTTCACTCCTATTTCTCAAGAGCTTCTACACACTCTCGATCGATGTGTAACACTTTCTCTAACCTACATATTTGGTCAGAATGACCTGCTACTAAAGGCTTATATATTTCTAACTCTATGTGAGGAGTTCTAATTCTTAGGCCCTTCAAGGAGGCTCCCACTGTACACTTGCCTTTGTCCACTAGGGTGACCTTCTCTATGTACAATATTATGGGTTGAGTACACTCATGATCTAAAGTAGTGTATGTGCTACGAGGTCACTTTGAAGCTTCCCCTTGTTCATTGGTGCATCTAGTGGCTACACTGCATGAACTTCCTAATATAAAATGTTTGGTAGCAATACTTCTAGGTGCTAGCTTTGAGGTAACTCGATCCAACCCATCAAGTTATTGGGTTCTCCATGGCTGATCTCACGATGTCCCATTGGCACCAATGAGTTGATGGTCTAAGGGTACCCTCCCATCTACAGGGAGGCTGTAGGGTGTCCTAGGTCTATGAATGGGTGTAGCCCCATGGTATTACCCCTTAGTGGTTAGATATATCCTATGTGTATCTTGTGAAGCTTGGGGTATTGTAACCCCTACATGCCTATGTAATGATGGGGGCTTGGATGCCTCCTCATGTCAGTGTGATGATGGAGGCCTTGAATACTTTGTATTTTTGTGCAATTATGGAGGTTATGACACCTTCACATATTAATTTTAATATGGAGGTCGTGATGCCTTTGCATGTCGATGTGAAGGGGGATGTTGTGATGCCTCCACTTATCTATACGATGAGGAAGACCTTCAGGTTTCCTTGTACCTATTTTACGAAGGAGGCCATGATGCCTCTATGTACCTGAGTGAAGAGAGAGACCATAATGCCTCCTCATGCCCATGTGACAAGGAACCAGGATGTGGCTCTCTTGCTAGGGTTTCTCATGGAGTCCCCCCAAGGGTTGAGTTGTCATCCCTAAGACTTGCCAAACTTTATTCAGTGACACTATGGGTGGGTAGCTCAATGTCAGTGTGACTATGAGTGTGAGGAGTATTAGTTTCTCCCTCAATGTTGGATTGGGGGTGATTTATATATATATACACCATTATTATTATGCGTTATCTTCTTGATTAGTTTCTAAATTACACAAAAAAATAAGCAGGTGTTTATCTCTTTTAAGGATTAGTGTGCTCCCTAAACTATTTGGTGTGTCTATATTTGTTGTTTTATCTTGACTTCTTGTTTGTGCTTTGTAATTAGAATTATGGAACTCAATCAAAGTGGAGACTAGGAAAACTAGTGTCAAACATGATTTCTCAAAAGAGTCTAGGGTACACCACTTAAATCCCAGTGGGGGGTTCACCTAGATCTTCCACTATGAAATAGTGGGAGATAGTTTGAACACAATTGACTTGTGCCAACTAAAAGTGAGTTCTCTATTCTGTCTAAGGATATCTAGGGGGCAAGTTAGCGGAAGGAGATGAATTCCAATGTCACCGATCTAAATTGGGAGTCGGTGATGAAATCCAACCTTACCAATGTTATTGTAGAATGTGCAAGTGTGTGGGGTTCTTTTTAAAATTTGAAATATAAAATGATGCATCAACCAACCTTAATTCTTTACATCACTACATGCCTAAAAAGAACATTTTACCTTTAGAAATATGCATATCTAATGTAATCTATATGATCTTCATGTAATGCACTTCCTACTTTGTGAATGGGCGGCCACTGGTTGGGCCACATGCAATAAGACTAATCACACAGAAGCCTAGCATGTTGGAGACTAGGACAAAACTTACAAGTAGAGGCCCATTGTTCCTAGTAACACCTAGAGGAAACTAAAGAAATCTAAGAAATGTACCATACAATTTTCTTTTCATTTTATTCATTTTTCCCTACTTAGACTATGTTTTTTCTTGTTGTTTTTGGAAAATAAATGTAGATAGAAAATCATAGAGAAAATAGAGGATGAAACCAACCTCAAATCCCGCTCTGGTGATGAAAATTTTGAGCTCTGTTACACTCTACTACTAGAAGCTATCGACTAGAGTAGCTAATTATGGCCACTGATAGCTACAACGGCTAAGATCTACTAGTTGTTATCGACCAAAGTGGCCAAGATCTGCAATTTTCTATTGACCAAGGTGGCTAAACCTGCACATATAAAAATCCTTGAATGTCAATAAACTAACTGGAAAATAAGACCTAGTGGGGGTCCCACCATGATCACCATATGTATGACCTTAGGAGACATGCACCCCGACTACCCTACTTGCAATATTTAATTTACTATGTATATTATCACTTGCACAAAATGAAAGTACTAAAAGCACATGCAATGCAAAAGTAATAAAACAAATAAATATGATTTAATTATTGATATCTCAATCCTCGATTACAATTTCTTCCCTCTTACGGAGACCCATCATTTTGATACAAATATTTACACAGAGCAACAATTGGATGTATTACGTGTAAGGTAACGATGTGCCTACATAGACCTCTTGGTCCCACACACAAAACTATATGGGCACTTGTAGATGCCCCCTTCTCTAGATCTGGTCCTGGAGGGATCTTTGTGCTCCTACTGCTTCAATCTGGTCCTATAGATTTGTACCTGTGCTCATGGAAACAACAAAGCACACTTAGTAGGATAGGCTACCTCTACGAATGAGACCTTTGTTAGTGGATCAGATAGATATGATAATAATAAAATATAAGCATAAGCAAAATAATAAATGCATAGAAAGCTAAGAAATACAAAATAGATGTGTTAATGAAATCATATCTGAGCTATGACTAACTAAAAAATCAAGCAATAATAAATCTAGACTAAAGAAAAGGTAAATAACATCTATACCCTAAAATATGTCTGTGGGCCACTGTCCAAGACATCGACCATGATATGTGTAGATTAAAAATACAACGCCAAACAGAAATAAAACCACAATAATGGAATACAGGAAAGTTGTACAAAACAAACGATTTTTATTAATCAATGGAGTTTAGAAACTCCTTTTGAGTACAACAGGGCCTGTAACCCTTTTCGTGATACACAAATTACAATTTGTGCTAGGGTTCTCCGAAACCCTAGCCGGCACAAAGTGGTGGCGTCTCCGAAGAATGTATCCTTAACCCCAACAGAGTGAGTGGGCTTCGTTGTATCCTTTGGCTCGGACCACTCCAGCTTAAACAACTGCTATCAACACACCAGATCTGCCATTAAAATCCTGCACACATTAACACTATCAAGGAGTTAGAAATTAATAAGAGGGCTCCACTGTGTGAGCCCTCAGAAACAATTTAAAACCCTAGAAAAATAGAATGCAGGAGTTCAACAACAGATTAATAAAAGAAAAGAAGTTACTTGCTTTAAACTGATTTATACCTGTTCTCTGTTAACGCGGCTAGACCAGGCGGCATCTGGAAGTAATGTGGCTATCAAATCGGTTGCAGAAGGCGCCCTGGTGCACTCGCTGAACGCCCGCGTGCTTCTGGATCGGGGTTTCAGACGTCGGTCTGAGTCTGTGGCTGCGGGTAAACGCCCGTGGGCACTTGCGACAAGAATGGGGGATTCTGCAGAGTGCTGCAGAAGGGATGGCGATGAAGTTGGCGACGGATGCGGCGATGGATGCGACGAAAAGGGGCGGCGATGGATGGCTGAAGAGATAGATGAAATAGAAGAGATAGGTCCAAAAGATAGCAAAGATAGCAAAGATAGCCAAGATAGAAGTAGGGTTTGAGCCATCAAGGTGACTCAATTTATAATCTACTCTTAGGGCACACTTTAGGGTTTTAACGACACTTTGAACGTGTGGCTAAGATTAAAGTGGATCCAAGGGTAGAGAATAAATCTAGGTTGTGAAACGGATTAAGATGGATGGACGGATGAGATTAAATGAAGGATGGACGGCTTAGATTAAATCACTTAAACTATATTTATATATATATTAAAATATATTAAAATATTAAAATATATATATAAATATTAATTTAAATAAATTTGGGGATGAAAAATGGCGGGAAAGGTGAAATTGGGCCAAATAATGGCGGGAAAGTGTGGATTTGGGCCAAATAATGGCGGGAAGGATGGATGATTGACACGTGGCTAACAGGAAGGTATAGATGACTTACAAGTGGCTGGATTTTGGTGTCTACAGATGCCCCTTTTTGAGCTGCTTTGTGTGAAGACACAATGCAGCACAAAAACTTAAGACACCTGAAAAGTTGGATCAGACGCAACTCTCTCTCAAGACTAAAGCACAACTTTGAAGACCAAAGAATAAAAGAATATTTAAAATTTTATCAACTTACCCCCTCAATTGGCGAGCGAGAATGGTTCTCACAAGCCAATTGGAAGAAATTCGGAAGAAAATGAACCGTTTTTGCCCCAACGGTGAAAAAAAGGGGTTGGTGTATGAACCATCTGTTTATGTCCCAACGGAAAGGGGTTGGTGTACAAACCAGAAAAGAATATGATTGAAGACGATATGAGTGATGTGAAAGATGGACCGTTTTCTGCCCCAACGGTTATAAAGGGATTTTTGCCAAATTGTAAGTTCCATGATCATGTAAGATGAATTCCACTATAGGAAAATTAGAAATTGATAACGGATGCCCCAACTCCCGTGTGTGAGTCCGTACCGTTGATGAAATTGCCTTGTTGGCGCCATTGATATGCAGAGATGAAAGATGCATGAAAGAGTCCAGAACTCAGAGATGCTCCTAGTGACTCGTATGGATAATTCCTCGGGTCGGAACCAATCAACCTAGGTAGCCTCAATCTCTAGCAAGACTCAAAATAATGATGATATTAAAGATTGTCCATGTTTAAGGCCCCATGAACTAGGCCATCAATGACAACTGTTGAGCAAATTAATCTTGGTATGAGGTCACTTGAAAAGTAGAATACCCAAAATTGATTTCCAATTTTCAAACAAGTGAAATAATTGATGATGATAAATGGTAAGTGTCCTTATGGTGGTTTAATCCTCTTACCGAATTGCATGGATTCAAATCGTTGCAATCGCCAAGGTGATAGAATATACCACTAGATACGAGGTTTACTTTAATTTGATTTGGCAAAAATATGCATGATGAAAGAAGAATGAATGAAATTGACGATAGATCAGAAGAATTGATGAATGTGGTTAATTTTGTGAAGGTTTTGAATATTTTTAACCCAATTTGTAAAACAATGATGAATGATGCGCTTTTTGAGCGAAATGACAAAATTTGTGTCCAAAACTGTTGTAACCTTCACAAAATGTTTTATTATGATAAGAAGAATGGATGAATGCAATTTGATGAAATTTGGAGGAGGTAAGCTTCAATTTTGCAAGTTTTGTTCCTTTATTCAATACTGACACCAAACGCCGGTCTGCATTTGTGGTTGGCAGAGACGCCCGCCGGTGTTTAGGCGCTTCTGCAGACGCAGCACTGCGTCTGAATGCGCCATGAAATGCCCCACTACATTTTAGGGCGCCAAAACCAGCTATTTAAACAATTTCAACGAGAATTTCGCTCATTTGTGCGTTCGAGCTTGAGAGAAGTGCGTCTGAGGGAGTGGAGGTGGAGTGAAAGGTTGTGTGGGAGAGTGAAGCACGCGGGAGCTATGGCGGAGATGGGAGCGGACGCGCCAGAGCAGCCAGCTGAGGTATTTGTTCATTTAAGCAAGTACTTATTATGTGTTTTTTTTTTTTTTTTTTTTTTTTTGGGAAAAATTTGTAACAAATTTTTGTTTTGTTGTTTTGCAGCTTAGGGTGTTAGAGGCACGACACCGATTCTCCCCTATCATTCCGGGGATGAGGAGGTCATTGTCCCAGGCAGACTGGGAGATATTGGAGGCAGTGGGGCTAGCGGAGGCAGCCCGGTTGGAGGTAGTTCGGGCGGATGAGGGGTACCTCTCGGCTTTGGCCGAGAGGTGGGATCCAGGATCGGGGGACGTTCCAGCCTCCCGACTGGAGAGATGACGGTGACGCTTGAGGATGTATACCGCATCCTCAAGGTGCCCGTGGAGGGGGCACGGGTGGAGGTTGGATGAGATAGGGCCACGGAGATGGCCAAGTTGTTTGGGGATGACTGGAGAGAGATCCGGACGGAGAGCGGGGGGATCCCATACTTGGCCATGTATACGGCCAAGGAGTTGGTAGCGGTGGAGGCTCTGATGATGTTCGTGTTGACCAACATTGTGGCCCCGAACAACATCGGGTGTAGGTTCCCATGGAACCTGATGGGTGTAGTGAGCGAGATGCTCACTAATAGGGTAGTGTATGCCTGGGCGCCCGCTTTATTGGCGCAGGTGTACCGGGAGTTGTATGAGGTTCGAAGACGGGGCCGGAAGGGCCTAGGTTGCAGTGTGGTGCTCCAGTCTTGGGGTGGGAGCACTTCAGAGTGGCTCGACCGGAGGGGTTGCCATGGGCTCACTGGGACATGAGCCAGGCTTATGGTAGGAGATGGCCGGTGGCGGAGGAGAGACAGCCGAGCCGCCCGTGAGATCGGGGCAATGGTATAGGAGATTATGGGCAGACTTGACAGATGCCCAAGTCATTTGGAGGCCCTGGCGGGAGGCGAGGTGGATCGGGGATGGAGAGCACCTGAGACGGGTGCGACAGGCAGATGGGTAGTGGGGCGGGGCCATAGCGAGGCGGAGTACATACAGATGTCTCGAGTACTCCGCCAAGTCGGATTGAGGCAGGATGTCCCCGGTGAGCCAATGCGCTACCGGAGGCACAGATCAGAGGGTGATTTGTCGTGTGCCGAGCCATGGAGGGAGGCGACAGAGGACGATGAGGACATGGAGATCCCCGACATGGATGACGTCGGGGTGACAACTGAGTATGCAGCATGGATGGCCGCAGAGCCGAGGTGGGAGCCACCATTGGTGGTTGGTGGAGCGTAGGAGAGGGCGAGGGAACCGCGGAGGTTCCCAAGCGTAGGGAGGGTCCCCGCCTTCGATCTGACAGTCGAAGGCGAAAGGGGAAGATGGCACGGTAGGCTCGGGGAGCGAAGATGACGGGGAGGATGGCGGAGAGGGCCTAGGAGAGGCCGCAGGAGAGGCTAGGGAGGTACCCCCTAGCGGGCACGAGGACGAGCTAGCGCAACTGCAGCAGTAGATAGCAGAGCGTGATGCTATGCTAGCTGCCCGGGACGAGAGGATAGCTCAGCTGGAGCAGTAGGCAGTAGAGCGGGATGCCCGGTTAGCTGCTCAGGAGGAGAGGATGGCCCAGCTGCAAGCGGACTTGGATAGAGCGACCAGGGTGCCCCAGGATGACAGGGTGACGAGACTCCAAGCAGAGCTAGCGGAGCGGGAGTGACGACACGGGATAGACATAGCTAGGCTTAGGTCTAGGACTCGTTACATTGAGGCACTGGAGGACACATTGTTTAGGCATCACATTGTGTTGCCTGATCCTCCATCCTCCTCTGTCTCTAGGCGTAGTGAGTCTAGGCACACCACTAGGTCTAGGGCTCCTACTAGGTCTCAGGGGTCCTCTTTTGATGGTTAGCTTAGTGCTTAGATGCACTCTTTATGAGCCTTGGTGCTCTATTGTATATTGTAGCCTTTTGGCATTCATCGTACAGTTTGACCTTTATACTAATATATATATACATGGCTTTTATTTATTTGGTGTTTTACTCTCTTTTGTGTGAATGCCTATGTTTTTGTGATGCATGTTTTTATATGTTTTAATGTTTTTGATGCATATGTGATGGAATGGAATGCAAACTTATATGATGATTAATGCGTAGACTAAGTAAATGAAATATGCACTAAGAAGCACTCATACTTTTAGATAGTTAGATTTAGCCAACTGTTATCATAATTGTTTAATCAGGGGCACCGAACTTGGTGGCTTGTGAATGGATGACGTATGGAATGACATGAATATGGAAGAAGATATGGAGGGTGATATGGAAGAAGATATGGAGGAAGACTATTTTACAAAGACTCAAACATGCTAGTGGTATCAAACAAACTTACTAACACTGCCTAATTCAACTAGGACCAAATGTGTGTGCATGCGAGTTCATTAACCAAATCAGAAGCATGGTAGTGACTCTAGGCAATCAAAAACTTGTGTGTGTGCAAGTGTGTTCATTAACCTCATCTTGCATAAATTAGGTAACCCTGTTATGGAGAAGACCCCGAAGCTAGTTTGTCCGTATGAGCATTCAGAGGTCTCTTTTTGAGGAGAGACATGTCGCCACGCAATGAGTATACTCCACTGCTAGTCAAGCGTCTATAGCCCCGGTGAAGGTTAACTCCATAGTCCATGTTGTTTTTGACCTTTGTAAGCCTTGGGGATGACTACCTATCCGTCTGACTGGGACAAGTAGTACGATCCTTACAACTTATTTGGGATCAGTGGTGTGTGAAAAATGTTCATTTCCTTAGAGCTTTGGGGAATCGGATTCTCAACCGAAGTATGATGAGAATTTTACCCTATCCTTACTACTCTGTTTATATTTATATTTTGTGATTGCTTGTGATAGTGGTAAGAACCACTGTTTTATGGACTATGTTTGCATGATAGGACAAACGAGGATTACCCTTTTCACTTCAAGGCACAACCCAAGGATGGTGTTATCTCTCTTTGACACAAGATGTTTTTAAGATGTGAAAATGTGATAGGTTCAAGACCGCTTTTGAAATCATTTCCCAATACTCAAGATTTTATTTAGTGTAATTTGTGATATGGCCCTAGAGAACTTTGACATGCATTTCAAAGTTTGCTTAAAACACTAGGAATGGCTGAGTGACTCAAAACATTTTGGCAATGTAAATATGTGCAAATGGAAAATGGGTGTACGAATGACAATTCGGTTTGATGGATTTTATGAAGGTGCCCCCGATTAAGGCAACATGACTTTTGCTTGACCAAATTTTATATCCAAAAGATAGAATGGTCTCTAACATGATATGCAACTATGGCTGAAAATGAAATGTTATGGTTTTCAATGAGATGTATGCACATGAAATGCAATGTTTTTGAATGAGATGTATGCAACTAACAATGAAATGCAAATTCTTTTTATTTTATTTGTTTTTTTTTTTTTTTGTACAAGCCATGTATATATGTACATATAAAATTCAAACTATGCGTAGAATGCCCTCAAGTGTATAACATTAAGTGGTTCGGGTTCTTCCTCTCCCTCTAAACTGGCAAGTCTATAAGTTCCATTACCCACTCTTTCAGTGACCATATATGGACCTAACCAATTAGCCGCGAATTTATCTCGAAGATGCGGCAATGCATTGGTGTTTTGTTGATTCTCTTTAAGGACAAGATCCCCTACTTGAAATTCTCTTAGATGAACTTTGGCATTGTAAGCACGTTTCAATCGGTCTTGATAAACTCACAAATGCTCTAAAGCATTTATTCTTTCATTCATCTTGTGCAAGCATTGTCTAGCAGCCGTAAGGATTGGAAGGGACCCCGGACGAGGCGGAGCTAAGACGGCGGAGATGCTAAGTACCGCTTGATGTCATCAAAGGCTTTCTCGACACTCATCTGTCCATGAAAATTGTACCCCCTTTTGTAGTAGGTGGCAAAATGGCCTACATTTATCGGAAAGTTGTGCAATAAAGCGACGGATTGAATTAATCTTTCCTTGCAAACTACGCAACTCCTTCAAATTAGTTGGGGGACACATTTCCATAATGGCTTTGACCTTGTTTGGGTCCACCTCAATACCTCGTTTAGAGATAATAAAACCTAGGAGTTTGCCTGAGGTAACACCAAAGACACATTTCTTAGGGTTCAACCTTACTTTATGCTCTAGAAGTCTATCAAAAACTTTTTCCAATACATCAAAATGCTCTTGTCGAGTTTTAGATTTTGCCAATAAATCATCCACATAATCTTCGATAATCTTATGCATATAATCGTGGAAAATATAAGTCATGGCTCGTTGATAGGTTGCACCTGCGTTCTTAAGGCCAAAGGGCATCACCCCGTAACAAAAAGTTCCCCAAGGTGTGGTAAATGTTGTTTTGTGTTGATCTTCAGGGTTTATTCGAATCTGGTTGTATCCTGAAAATCCATCCATGAACGAAAGCATTTCATGACCAGCACAGATGTCGACAAGAGTATCAATGTTTGGAAGAGGAAAGTCATCCTTAGGACACGCTTTATTTAGATCTCGAAAATCGGTGCAAACACGTATCCCCCCGTTAGGCTTGCGAACGGGTACCATGTTAGAAAGCCACTCAGGATAATCAATCGGGACGACAAATTTAACATCCAGAAGTTTTTGAATCTCCGATTTAACTATGAGGGCCACGGTAGGATGCATTTTCCTAAGTTTTTGTTTGACAGGTTTAGCATCTTTTTGTAAGGTGAGGTTATGGACAACCAAATTAGGGTCTAGGCCTGGCATGTCTTTGTAAGACCATGCAAATATCTCCTTCTTCCGCTTGAGTAGAGCAATCATTTGCTCTTGTTCCTCTGATGATAGAATTTTAGCCAGTTTCACAATTTGGGTGCCATCTTGGTCTGGACTAAGGTCTACATCGATAGTTTCTTCAATAGACATGTGGGAACCTTCCTCAAGCTGATGGGGAGTAGGGATCAGATTTATGTCATCTAAAATGTCATCAAGCTCCCGTGCCTTGCTCTCGTCTATGTCTGCCTCGAAGACCTCTGGCTTAGAAGATGAAGGTGAATGTGGAGGTGAAGGAGGAATGTAGTTGGCGGAAGCCCTTAACAATTCCTCGGAAAGGATGAACTCGAAATAGATGGAGGGGATGAAATCCGATCCATGTCAATCAAGCTTGGGTTGATCGGGATTGGCTTATCCGGATCATATGGATTATGGAGTGGGGTGAATAAGTCTTCAAAATTCATTGTCGACTTATGGAAGAAAGGATGGGCGGAATGGAAGGGAAAACCGGTGAAGACCTCGGAAGACCTGAGATGCAAAACAACATAGTTTTTCAGTTTTTTTTTTTTTTTTGTAGTTTGAGTTTTTTTTTTTTTTTTGTAGTGGTGAAAACCACTATTACACACATACATAAAGCAATAAAGTATTTTTATATATTTTGATTTTTTTTTTTTTTTGGAAATTTTCTGATTTTTTTTTTTTTTTGGTAGTGGTGAAAACCACTATTTTAGTATATACATATAATACAGGTTTGGATTATGGCTTATGGATGTGGCGGAGGGGGTGGTTCACCTCGTTCTTGTGGAAGAAGCAAGCGAAAGATGGCCTCTTGGAGAGGGAACAATTGGAGATAAAACTCGTCTTGTTTAATGAGGGGAACAATGGGCGCCGACTCTTCTTCAGATTCATCACCATTTGACATGACGTCAAATTCTTCATAGGCTTCATCTTCGGATTCGTCGGGGTGGAGGATTTCTTCTTCTGAATTAAGATTAATGCTTTGAAAAGCTTGTTCAAAAGAAGAAAGGGATGGAAGTGGTTGGTAGCCCAGACCAAAACGCTCAGTGGGTCTCTGATATGGCATATCGATGCGTTCAGTTACCCCTTGCTCGTATCGACCTAGGCCAAATTGCTGCCAATTATGTCTGTGGAAATAGCGAGAGGGAAAACCCTCCATCCTTTCGATATTGGCAGGGACCGGATGCTTGGGTTCTAGTATGGTGGTAGGACTAGAAGATGACTCTATTCCCCCATATACAAAATTAATGGAATTTGGCATAGAACCCATGTTATAAACCGATCCAATGGATAAATGTTGGTCATGTGGACGACCAAAATCTTTAACTGTTTGCACATTGAACGGTGTGATGTGGACATCTTGGATGGCATACTCACCAATACCCGCATCAGTGAGATGGACCTTGACTTGGGAGGGAGATGGACTAGATGATGGAATAGAAGAATGTGGGATAGAAGAATTGGAAGGATTTGGTTGGGTTGATGCTTCACTAACTTGTGAAACATCACCTGGTGATGGTTGGGAAGATGGAGGAATAATAGGTGATGTTGAAGAAGGTGTAGAAGAAGGGGGTAATGACGTGGAAAGAGATGATTGGTCATGGCCACATGTGCATGTGGTCACTGATGAAGAAGAAGGAAGATTAGGAGATGAAGAAAGTGGTGAATGAGATGGAATAGCGGAAGAGGAAGATGGTTGCGATATGATGGGTAGCTCCTCAAGAATGGGAGCTTTAGAAGAAGATGGTATAGAAGAAGTAGATGGGGTCAAGAAAAGATGAGTGGATGGCAACACAATCTCATAAGGATTTGAGACATAGTTGCAATGTTTGAAGGGTTCAATGTCAGCAGGTACACAATGAACCTCGTCCCTCATATACATACTTCAGACATTGATGCAGTATAGAAGGGACACATCTCATCTCCCTAAGCCAAGGCCGTCCAAGCAATACATTGTATGCCATGGACCCTTCCAAGATGTGAAACAAGGTATGCAAAGTTCGGGCCCCTACCTCAATGGGCAAGATAACCGTGCCAACCGTGGAAGATAAAGCATCATTGAATGCTTTAAGAGTAAAAGTCGACTTTGTGATAAGGGATGGCGACAGCTTT
The DNA here is from genome assembly GCA_028583015.1 of Wollemia nobilis. Taxonomy (NCBI): domain Eukaryota; kingdom Viridiplantae; phylum Streptophyta; class Pinopsida; order Araucariales; family Araucariaceae; genus Wollemia; species Wollemia nobilis. Next base: position 7,280,825 of record JAQPPZ010001870.1, read on the forward strand.
AGATGACTCAACGCCGATGTTGTAATGATATTGATTGAGGAACCGGTGTCAATTAAGACTCTCTTGAATGGCTTGTGATCGATCTTGGCCATGATATGCAGTGGAGGATCTATACTTTCTGTTGACATAGGTTTGATTTCAAAATCATAGAAAGTGATGGAGGGCTCCATGCATGTTTGAATACTCCCCACAAAGTTGTTGAAGGCATTAGTATCTTGAGTTTGAAGCTCGATTGACTTTAATATTTCCATTAATGCCTCTCTATGCGGGGGAGATTGTTGAATGAGGTCATAGATCGATAACTTGGCAGAAGCCATTTTTAAACTGGTAGTTAACCGGCTACTCAATGACATGATGGGTCGTTGGCATTGAGTAGAATGATTTAGCGGTTGTTGAGAAGTACTAGCACGTCGTTGGGTCACTGTTACCTGAGGTGGACTGGGGTTTGTACAGGTGGTCGTGGTTCAGCTCGATTTGGTTGGTTCGCCCTTTGACCCCGGGTTACTACGTTAATAGTACCCACAAAACCTTGGTATTGTTGTACATGGTTGACTTGATTAGGAGGAGTTACCCGAGTTACTCCCCCTGAAGTTGTTGGAGCTTCCTCCCGATGTGGAAGGGGTGTTTGAAATATACCAAGATTTTGATTTTGTTGGGCTAAGGGGCTATCCAATTTAATGGCTCCAATCTCAATAAGATCTTGGATCACATGTTTGAAAGTCGTACAATTATTGATATCGTGCCCATTTTGCCTATGATAAGGACAAAATAGGTACTCCTTGTAATACTTCCCCCTTCTAGATGGTTCTAAAGGTTTAAACTCAGGTAAAGTTAACTGATTTGTGCTATATAACTTGTTGAATATGACCGCATATGGTTCATCTAAAGGTGTGAACTGTCGCTTGGGACGATTATTTTGCCAAGGTCGAGTTTCCATGGTTGGCCCAGTATTGGGAGTCTGGTTGAGGAGGGGCGGGTACCGCATGATAAGCAATTGGTTGCGGTTGACTTTGCATTACTTGTTGTTGTTGAGCCATTACGGGCTGGCTCGCCACCACTTGATTAACTTGGTTAACATTTGAGGTTGTACTAGCCTGTGCTTGTTTGTTTTGGCCATAATTATTATTTCGTTGTTGGCCCTTTTGTTGCCATTCTTTTCTACGGGGTTTTAAAACACCCTCTTGGACTTTAATGTCTTCTATGATACTTGCTTGGGCCAAAGCCTCTTCAAAAGTCCTGTATTGTTGTAATTGGAGTAACCAAGAGATAGGTTTTAGACAACTCGGGTGAACATTTTGGTTAACTCCTCCATTGGTAGGGAGAATGGCAGATTATTAATGATAGCCCTCCAACGGTTTCCAAAGTCATAAACAGTCTCATCGTCATGTTGCTTGAGCTTGTATAAGTCGGACAATGAGACTTTCCTTTGTACATTTAGGGAGAATCGTTCTAAAAATAGATTAATCAATTGCTCGTAAGCATAAATGCTATGGTGAGCTAAATGATTGTACCATTGTACAACATCTCCTCCTAATGTCTCGAGGAAAAGTTCTGAGCATAAGAGCGTCATTATTTTGGATTCTAAAGCGAGCATGCATGAATGAGCTCACATGTTCATGAGGATCCTCGGTTCCTCAAAATTTGTCAAACTTCGGTAATGTGAAATCAGCGGATATGGCGGTGAAGGTACCGAAGGATGAATTGGTTGATTGATCAACGACCTTAGCGTAGGTTTCGACTAGATGAGCCGGGCATGTTGAGCATAAGGTTGTCAATCTGTTGTTGCATAGCATGGAGTCGAGAATCTTCATGAAAATTTTGATTCGTTTGATGATTATGATGATGCAATGGAGGAGTGGAAAAATGATGAGATGGGATGAAATTGCCTGGATTAGGCGGTGTGGAATGGACAAGTTGTTGGTATGGATGATACCGAAAAGAAGGTGATTGGTGGTGAATGATGAATTGGACTGGGTTGGGAGAAAGGTGGGGTAGGAATGGACACCACCGAAGATTGGGGTACCAGTGTGGGGCCCGAGCTAAGAAAAGTCGGGTCGGGTAGAAATTGGTTGGGGTGTAGGATTTACTACGACAGGTGGTTGAGCATTTTGTTGTTGTTGTTGCTGAAGCAACTTGTCGAGGTACTCCCTAACCTTATTAATCTCTAACCCAAGGGAGGTGGGATGATTGGATGAAGGTGGAGGGCAGGCTGCCATGGTAGTCACAGGAGACTGCATAGCAGGGGCAATGAAGGTGGCTGAAGTAGGCGGTACCTGGGAAGAAATAGTAGATTGTGCCCCAGGTAGGGTGAAACCATAAATGGTTTGGGAAGAAGAGGGTTGAAATTGGTCATGGCTAGAGGAGGTTCCACCAACCTCATAGAGAGAATTGGTGTACACTCGGTAAATGGAGGAGAAAGTGGTCGGGAAGACACTACATTTGTCTCCAAAGGAGGACAATTGAGCATCTGGGAAGATGTTGGAGATGAAGCCGGCTGAGCAGATACAACATTAGCCTCAAAAAAAGGGTTAGTGTAGACCCGAGTGAAACCAGCGGGTATGGTTGATGCAATATCCTGCTGAAAAATAGAATCTTGCATAGGGGAATCTTGGATTGGCTCAAGGACATAGCCAATGCCATCTCTTAAGTGAGTTTGCACTTGGGCCATATCAATGTGGGTAATATGACAGGAATTGTCTTCCTCCATGGGCATGGCCATGTGATAGACGGTAGAAGGACGTGAAAGACCTGCAGCGAACCTGCCTGAAATTCACTAGGATAAGTGGCCATGTTGGTGGTGGGGATGTTCTGTGAATTATTCATTTGATTATTTAGATTTAACATTTTAGATTGATTCCTTGTTAAGACCATAAAGCAATAAATCTAAACAAATTCAGAAAAGAAGAATGCAAAACTTGAATGATAAATTTACACTAAAGAAATTATCAGAAAACAGTCACAACCTAGGTTTCAACCAATGTGTCTTACCTTGCGGTTAATTAATTATTTTCTGATCTTAATCTGTAGTAAATTTTAAGTGTCCGGTTTATGAGTTTTGCATGTGATCTAATCTTGAATTATTCACAAAAAAGGTAAAAACTATGGCTAGGAAAGGACAACGAGATTCTTACTGGTGATGAAATCCAGCAAGTTTGCTCGGGGGTGACCTATGGTGTCTAAGGCAGAAGTTTAATGGATGGAGATGAATTCCATCGTCACTAAACTTCAAGCAATACCTGGTGATGAAATCCAGATATTATTGTTTTAAATGCAATATGAAATGCAGTGAATTTTATTTTAAGTGTTTTAGTTGTCTAATGTATACATACAAAGCTATAAATCAAAAGTTCTAATGATCTAAGCAAGAGGCTACTGAAAACATGCCATTTCCTCTGAAGAAGTGGAGTACACCGTTTAAAACCCCCTGCCTACCAATGATATCAGATATCAAAGGAGCAACCGGAAGGTTCGTCCACTTCTCTGCCTGGAATCACCCAATGGCAGGAGTACTATTGACATCCAATCAATAGTCCTACTTAGATAACTAAAACAGATAATTCGTAGCTATTCTAATATGCAGCTAGGTATGCAAATTTTTTTTATGCAAGCAACAACCAATAATGCAATGCAAAAAAAATGTAACTAAAAATAACTGTTCTTTTCCAGATTACTTAGTTTTTGTTCATTTTAAAGCAATGATCCGAAAAAGAAACAGAATACGACAGAAAAACCAAAAACGTAAAAAGTACAGCACTTACTTGGAAGCCTACGCTTTTTCTGTAAAACTGCCTTCAAACGCCCACGGGAGTCTGCGCAGGCTGAAACGCACCTCTGCATTTCGGATTGGACTTCCAGACGCCGCTCTGCGTCTGGCTACATTTTCGCAAACCTCTCAGAAACCCTAGTTCGTTGGAACAACGAATTTCATGATTTTTGGAACCTACAAAATAAAACAAAAAAAAAGAATAGATCAGTAAAGCAAGTATTAAAAACATGAAACCCTAGGGGGTCCCACCGTGATCGCCATTTGTAGATTAAAGATACAACGCCAAACAAAAGATAAAATCACAATAACAGAATACAGAACAGTTGTACAAAACAAACGATTTTTATTAATCAATGGAGTTTAAAAACTCCTTTTGAGTACAACAGGGCTTGTAACCCTTTTTGTGATACAAAAATTACAATTTGTGCTAGGGTTCTCCGAAACCCTAGCTGGCACAAAGTGGTGGCATTTCCGAAGAATGTATCTTTAATCCCAACAGAGTGAGTGGGCTTTGTTGTATCCTTTGGCTCGGACCACTCCAGCTTAAACAACTGCTATCAACACATCGGATCTGCCATTAAAATCCTGCACACATTAAAACTATCAAGGAGTTAGAAATTAATAAGAGGGCTCCACTGTGTGAGCCCTCAGAAACAATTTAAAACCCTAGAAAAATAGAATGCAGGAATTCAACAACAGATTAATAAAAGAAAAGAAGTTACTTGCTTTAAACTAATTTATACCTATTCTTTGTTAACGCGGCTAGACCAGGCGGCATCTGGAAGTAATGTGATTATCAAATCGATCGCAAAGGCACCCTGGTGCACTCGTTGAATGCCCGCGTGCTTTTGGATCAAGGTTTCAAATGTCGGTCTGAGTCTGTGGCTGTGGTAAACGCCCATGGGCACTTGCGACAAGAATGGGAGATTCTGCAGAGCATCGCAGAAGAGATGGCGACGAAGTTGGCGACGGATGCGATGATGGATGCGACGAAAAGGGGCGACGATGGATGGCTGAAGAGATAGATGAAATAGAAGAGATAGGTCCAAAAGATAGCAAAGATAGCAAAGATAGCCAAGATAGAAGTAGGGTTTGAGCCATCAAGGTGACTCAATTTATAATCTACTCTTAGGGCACACTTTAGGGTTTTAACGACACTTTGAACGTGTGGCTAAGATTAAAGTGGATCCAAGGGTAGAGAATAAATCTAGGTTGTGAAACGGATTAAGATGGATGGACGGATGAGATTAAATGAAGGATGGACGGCTTAGATTAAATCACTTAAACTATATTTATATATATATATTAAAATATATTAAAATATTAAAATATATATATAAATATTAATTTAAATAAATTTGGGGATGAAAAATGGCGGGAAAGGTGAAATTGGGCCAAATAATGGCGGGAAAGTGTGGATTTGGGCCAAATAATGGCGGGAAGGATGGATGACTGACATGTGGCTAACAGGAAGGTATAGATGACTTACAAGTGGCTGGATTTTGGTGTCTACAATATGAAGCTCTTCACTTTGTGAATCAGGGGCTATTGCACTATCCTCTTTGCTAGAATTGATGTTCAAGGATTATTGGGTGTGTCTCCTACACTGATTGGTGGTTGGGAACATTGAATCTAAAAATTGGTACATGGCAATAGCTCAGCCAGACGGTGCTCCAATGCTCCTCAAAGAGATGTAGCTTTGTTCTCTATTTCAACAGGGCTTCACTACATAACTCTAAAACTTTGTGGATCCTTTGCTTTTCATAGGATATTCTATATGTAGACTTCCCTCTCAGATCTAGAATTTGGCTTCTTGGATAAGCTTCAGTCTAAATTGCATGTAACTGACCATCCTAGGTGGGAAGTGTTAGTCATAAACTAGCATGGAAGGGGCAGTTAGGAGGAACTTAGGGAGTTCCTCATCAAAATATACACATTATTCATGCAAATATGCAGTAATACTGCATGATATGGGCCTATATTCATGGTCAGACTTTGCATGGTGCTATCCACTATCAATTTTAGTGTCCAGGTGTGGTCGTTATAGTCTTCAATGGCCAGGTGTGGTGGCTGCTTTGCTTGAGAGTAGCCAGACCTAGATGGGATAGAACTACCCTATTTGAGTGGTTAGGACCACTGCTTGCTCTTAGAGAGATCCAATAGGATCCATATGGTCTGTGAATATGTCCAAATGGATAGTCTCCTAAACATGACTTATTTTAGGTGTCTACACATTCAATATCTCAACCACAAATTAACTACTAGGTTTAAAAGGTTGCATCCTTTATCAAAGGTTGTACCCTTTACCTTAATTTCAATAAATAATCAAATGCCAAGTTTAAAATGTTGTGTCCTTTGTCAAAGTTTGTTATATTTATATTTCTTTCACAAAAAAATCAACTACCAAGTTCAAAAGGTTGCATCCATTGTCAAAGGTTTAGCATTTTGCCTCACTATCATAGATTTTCCTTACAAATGGCCCCAAATTCCTTCAGTCCTCTTTCAATTTTCACTTAGCATTGATATTGATCCTACCAAGAAACATTCATTCAAGTTATTAAATTTATCAATTTTCAACAATTAAAATTCTCTTAGCAAAGGCATCATTCATTTGGTTAGGTTTCCCAAAACCAGAATATTATTTTTAAAAATATCTTAGGAAATGAACCCTTCATTTGGTCAAGTTTACCAAAACCAAAATACTCCTTTTAAATATCCCTTAATAAAATGCACCATTTATTTAGTCAAATTTCAATTCATTTCAAAGATTCCAAAGGCACAAAACCCCTTTGGTCAAAATTCAATTTCAGTTTAAAGGCTCCAAAGGCACAAAAATCCTTTGGTCAAAATTTCAAATTTCATCTCAAAGGATCCAAAGGCACAAAATCTATTTGGTCAAAATTCAATTTCAAAGGCTCCAAAAGCACCAAATTCCTTTGGTCAAATTTACTCATAGAATAGGTGTTCCAACTCATTTTCATGTTTGGGAGAGAGTTAATCCTCCTTATAATCATCTCGATTTTGTATTTAGGGAAATTTGTATCTCCTAAGCCCATATATAAAGAATAGAGGAACCCAAACCTCTCAATAGAATTCATCTCCATGCATTCAATGCCTAATATAATCAAACAAGGATCTCACATTCTTGTACATTCAATATATAAAATAGCAAAAACATAAAATATAAAAACAATAACAACAAAAAAAATAACATAATGAAAACCACCCATAAGCAATGTATCTTGCATTTCATCTTCCTCTTTTTTTATTATTTCCTCTCTATCTTGTATTTCCTTGTCCTCAAAATCTACCTCACCTAGACCTATGTCAATGTTGTATGGTCACACACAAGTGGCTACATACCTTTGATTGGTTTCATTATTTTCTCTTTTTCTTTCTTCTCCCTTCTTCCGATACTTATTATTAATTAATTCTATATTCTTATCTCTTTAAATGCTCTTCTCATTGGCATTTGTACTTATCATGATTTATTATTCATGTCAATACCACCAAACAATGACATTTAATTTGTTCATAATATTCATGTATAAATTAAATAAAACTCCTAATGTGCTACCTCTATCAAACTTTTGGATGCATGCATACGTGTTAACCTATTGCATTTATTTTACTCACTTAATGACACGCTCGTCATATACATTCATTCACATTCATATGCATTATATCATGTCCACTCATTATACACTACATTACTCTTTGTCCTATTATCATGTCAATTTGCTTATACATATGCACCCATCATTTTACATACACTATTTGATAAAAATGTACACTTGTTAGTGCAACTATAGTGATGTCCAATCCTATTATTCAATGGCTTGATATATATAAATATTTTCTATTTTTCAAATATTTTTAGTTGATCCAATCAACTGTTATCGAACGTCATCAAGTTCTAAAGCACTTCAAGCCTTCCCTTGACTAACTTGATTTCCTTCATGGACCAATCACATATCAAAAATTAAGAAAAAAAATTGATCTTAGGGAGGACAACACCTTGAGTAGACTTACCATAAATTGAATGGTTTCCTCTACTCATCCTATCATTTGTATGATCCAAGCATATGGATACAACCAAGGACAAGTTACAAAAAAAAAAGAGAAAAAACAAATCAAAAGATCACTACCAAACTGCTCGACTCCTTGGTACCCTCAAGTACTTTATACATATCCACTACGGATATAGACACCTAGTTGGTAGTGGAGAAACATCAATAGATCATGGGACTAACTCCATCGAGGATATATTCGATTGTTTTGCAGTGGAGTATGCCTTTCAAGTGATGACATGTTTGTCAAATTAGCAACCTTCCTTTGTATAAATTATTACATTCTTATGGATGACCTAGCTTATAGTAGTTAAGTTTACAATTGGTTAGTCCAATCTCACTCAAAATGGATAAATGAACATCATTGCACACACATTGGTCCATGATAGGCTCAATCCTAGTCAATATAGTTAACATTTTTGTTGAACATTGAATAATAAATAGATGAGTTTGATTGCTCAAACTATGGTGTTTGAATTTCTAGAAATTCTTCTAAATATCCAAAGTCACTTAGAAGAAGAAACAAACATAATAACTAATTTCACAAAACATCATTCTCTTCACATCATTAGTACATTGTACAATCAATAAGTCAGTAGCATCATCATAAATAGTTTTCTCATGTATATTCACATAATAATTTGCATCACCTACCTACATATATTATTAGCTTGGAATCATCCTACATATTGTATATTTTCTTATCTCATATTATACTAATTTTTGTGTGACTGTTACCCTATCATTGATTAACTCAACCATTTGAGATTATCCATATCAATGTATGCATTCAAAATAATGACTACACAAGCATATATAATGTGCACATACCATAAACTTTTCAAATACATACATTTGTATTTCTAACATTAGTAATAAACAAAGGAATACCACATTTTGTACAACATCTATCAAACAAATGCACCAATGCATAATCATATCAAATAAAACTTGGCAGCATACATCATATTGCAATAACATAATCATCAAACATATTCATGAATCCTCATCACATATATCTATTAAATCATGGATACATCATAAAAAAATCTCATAAGTTGCATCATATATATTTATGTATGTCACAATATTTATCTCTATGATCATATCACCAGAAAAATCCTACAAAAATTGTGGTGCATCCGACACACCAAAAACATTGCTACAATACAAACATTGACTCACCATTGCTAGTCCCTTGGGTTCTATCCACTCCTCTTCTATCCATAATCTCTATGAACACTTAAAATTGGTACATTTTTCATCAATTATAATCAATTCACCCTCATACATTGACCCTATAACCAACTAAGCCAATTTCCCCTTCCAAAGACCAAAAATTGATCATTTATCACTTAGAAAAGTAAGGTCATATTTGAAAAAAAATTTCCCATCCCAATTTTTCTCTAAATTTCACAATACCACCACCATTGGATCAGGCTCAGAAAGAGATTTTCAATGATATAAGTTTTGTTGTATTTTAACATTATTTGATTCCCTAAAATATAAAAAAAATGCACATGGATCACATAGAGCAATTCATATGTACAAATATGATCATTCGGATTGCACCTAGGGGTTTTGTCACCACAATATTTTAATTTTCCATCAATTTTTCTCAACATTCATCATTTTTATCATTCCTAACCACTATGCGCTCATCCAATGACATTCTTGTCAAGTGATTCACTGCTATTCTTAGCTTCTTCAACCATAAAATCATCACTTTAGGGGGTAGACATCATATATTAAAGCTACATTATGCATGATCAATATTCAAACACTCAATCTTGGAATTTGCATTTATCCAAGAACTTTTCCAGATATTATCACAAGCCCTCCATTGCTGGGGCAAACAAAAGAATAATTTATCTTCTCAATCAAACTCTAACCCAATAAAATTTGGCATGCTTCATTCCATTGAATATATTTTTAATCATGTATTCACTTCATCAAGGTGGTAGAATACCACTTAAAATTGATTAAAGCATCATGATAATACCTACCAATGGTTGGTTAGTTTACTAGATAAAATCAAGCTCAAAAGCTTATCAAAGGTAAATTTTTAAAGATATTCATCCCTTCCAAAATTGGAACATAGTACATTGATCACGACATAAGGCAACCTTGCGTCTATTTCCTCAATAATCATGTGATGCATCAAGACCTGCAATCATCCATAATCAATCGCACCACAAACCATAATTTCCACTTCTTCACCCTTCAACTCATTGCTTGAGGGGATAGACATCACACACTAAATCCATCTTGTACATGGTCAAATTCAAACACTCAAAATTGGAATTTGTGTTTATCCAATAAATTTTCCAGAGATTATCTCAAGCCCTATTTTGTTGGGTTAAACAAAAGAAATATTTTAAACAAACATTTGGTATGCCCCTTGCTTGTCACTATACGATTAAACATGAATTATCTTCATCAAAATGGTAGGAATAATACCACTTGTGATAGAAACATCATGAGAACACCTAAAAATGGTTGGATGGTTTACCAAATCAAATCAAGATCAAAATATTATCAAAAGTAAAGTTTCAAAGACATTCATCCCTTCCAAAATTGGGGCATCTTGCATTGATCATGACTCAAGATAATTTTTTCTACTCCTCTCAAACAATCATTATGGCTCAAAAAAAGCCATAATAAACCATAATCACCCACCATCAATTCATTCTTCTCAAATCAATCATCCATCATCAACCACCAATCCATCTCTCTCATAATCAAATGACCAATCCATCTCTCTCATAATCAAACCACCAATTCGATGTTATAAGTTTTTGCATTGCATCGTATTTTCACATAATGTAGCACAAAAAGGGGTAAATGTAGACATCTAAAAATCTTACATTGTCCCTCATCCCACCATAATAGTAGATTCATGTGTAAAACCCCTTTAATTTTACATTATTTACCTAAAAATACTATTCATTATTCTAAACCCCCTCAGCCACTTAATCCCTTTCCTACGCTTAGCCCATGGTCACCATGTGATCATATCTCTAGCCTAATATAGGGATACCTCATCCTAGTCTACCCTTTGACTAGTCTAGCTTCCACCTAAGCCTAGCTCACCCTAGTCTAACCTTGGTTAACTCCTAACCTTGGTCAAACTCCACATCATAGTCAAACTTAAATCCATGGTCAAAATTAACCCATGGTCAACCTCACCCTAGTCTAGCTTCCACCAAAGCCTAGCCTCCACCTCACCTTGGTCAACCCTAAACCCATGGTTAGCCTAAATATAGTCAGACATTGACCCTTTCTCCCAACATATTCCTATGTACATTAAATTCCATAAATATCATTTGAAAACATTTTACATTAAAGGCATTCAAGGCATTGAAAGCATGGATGAATCATCCTCCACCATGTCATAATAAGGAGAAGAATTTCATGCCTCACCCATAACCATTTATTAAAAATGTATGGGTGAGGACTTCTCTCACCTAAATATATTTATAGGGTATGGAACCCCATGCCACCTTATGGGATGCCTCATAGGACACCTCACAGGACACCTCAACCCCGTCTAAACTTGGAAAATTCTATAGGATATCATTTATTTCATTATAATTAGACACACATTCGCATACCTAGACTCTACAAAAAATTACTCTGGAGGCCACTTAAGCCCTCACTTGCCATCAATCACCATGTATGCCCATATATTCTTGTCAGCATTCTCATTTGTTTTGTAAGTTGCTCTCATTTTTAGGTACAAAAGACTACCAAACACAAACAAGGAGCTTCAACAACATTAGAAGAACCTTTGCAACATAACTTTACTCTGTCAAGATACCAGAGAGGAATTCATATAGAAAGTTATGAACAAAATATTCATACCTAGGGGTAAAAACCTCTCCAAGGGCATATTTCAGTCCAAATCCCTACAACAAACTACCAAGTTAGGTAAGTAACACTCTATTACTATTTTAAGTTATTTTTAGTCACTTTCATTATGCAATAAACTAGTTTCTTTTGGTATTTTCATCTTCTATCATGAGGGCTATGATAGAGATAGGCCCCAAAACATTTCTAACTATTTTTTTAGGGTTGTGTAGGTTCAAAGGATGTACATGACTAATAGTGAACTATGCATAGTAAGCCCACTCTCCTCAAGGTGATCATAGAAGACCTAGAATCCATCACCATTTCAATGACAAAGAGGGTCTCTTCATCAAAAGGACCCATGTTGTAGCCCATGGGGTATATTATTTAAAAAGGGATAAATTTGTAATCCTTTTAATTATCAATGTAAAATGGCAGGTTTTCTATAGCTTCAAACAAAAGAAACAAATTTTTATTTGTAGTTAGTATAAAAACTAGAGTTTGGTGCTTTGTACCAAAAAATAATAATAAGATTGCATGGATTCACTAGAGGATCAATATTGCTACCTCATTTTATCATAGAGTGGCTATTTGATCAAGAATTATTCTTATAGATGGACTATGTGGAAGCTAACCTTGGTGATAGAATAAACAATGTTTCTCTATTTCATTTGCCTCTTAGTTTTGGTCTGATTACTCTCAAGTCTCAAATATTGGCCGAGTAGCTAAAGTAGGATCTCCTAAATATAAATTTTAAATTTTTATTAGATATGTGGATTTATGACCTAAATGGGATTTTAGAAGACCTCCTTGCTATTTTGACTAAGAAACCTCCTAAATTTGATCACAATTCAAGGCCAAATATAGAAAAGGCTAGAAATCCGATGGAAGAAGAAATAGTCATGCAAGAAAGAAAGTTGAAAGAAGATAATCATCTACTATAGATGAAAAATTATAAAAAGTTATGCAATTATGACCCTGAGCAAAACCCAAGCCATGTGTTCTAATATATAAGAAGGAATAAAATGGTAGACAAAATATGGATTGATAAGAAAATATAAATGGTGGACATTTAGCTACAAATCAGGCACATGAAGCATTGGATTCGATAATAAGAATGATGAAAAGTTTGAATAAAATTTTGATGAGCTAAATTTGGATGTTGTAAGATCTGATTTCAAGGAGATGGATGCTTTGAAAAAATATTATGAGGAAAGATCCAGTATTCTAGAACAAACAAAGTAGGTTCTAGAAGTTATAACTTTAAGTACGTAATAATCCCTAGACATGACCATTTTAGAGTGAAACCAAGCTCTACCATCTCCCACACCTAAATAATAGCTACAACTAATATATACTATGGGCATTGGAATCATGTGTAAAATAGGATACACAGGTGGTGGCCTGGGTCCAATTACATTTGGGCCAATAAATCCCCTTTAGGTGCTAATAATTAAGGGTAGAACTATATTAGGTATGGATATTAGGAAATCCCTCCCCATAATATGTTTAGTCTTGAAAGAACCAAAACATAGTCAAACACAACATTAGGGAAGTAACAAATAAAAAAGGTTAGGTTCCCCTTTGAAATAGAAGATTCCAAATACAAAAATAATCAAGGATATGACACCTCCATAGCATAGAAAATAGCTAGGAGCTATATTGCAAGGATTAGGTATTTTGTCTCTCCTACTTTCTTCTCCTCAACATTCCCCTCTTCATTATCCTCCTCACTCTTCTCTATGACTATCTTTCCCACCTCATTCATCTCTACCACCAAAGGCACCTTTTAGGTCATCTCCTAAAACCACAACTTCTTCTCGAGTTTTGTTTTCTTCCCAAAATCTAGATGCCTCTCAAAATACATCATCCTCTAGAACTATTCAATTTATGTCTGTCATATCCATAATGCCTTCTAAATATTCCCAATCCCTATTGTATTATTATGTCACTAGTCTCCTAGTATTTATAATTTAAAATTAGTTCTAGAAAGTAAAAGCCAATATGCAAGCTTGTTTTGATAAAAGGAAGAAAAGGATAGAAGAGCTAGACACAACACCAATGAGAGTTTTAAATATGGTGGATCCTAAGTAGAGACAATTTAATTTGAGAATCGTGACCCCTACTATACCTAATCCAACTTCCCAAATTATTGAAGCTAATTATCAAGTTGTTGCACATATTATAGACACAATAAAATTTCTAATAGGGGATAAGGCTCAATTGTAACACATGTCAGTTGATATGTTGTACATAGATGGAATTTGGGTAATAGCCAAATACCAAAAAGAAAAAAAAATCAAAACAATTTATAAAGGCTCACAAAATGGAGAAATAAAACACAAAAGCAGTAAAAAATCAAGTCCTACAACTACAATAGAGTCTCGATGAAGCACCAACACTAACAAAGCTACAAGAGAAAGAATCTAGGAATAACACTCTATAGAAAAATGTAGGAACTTCAATAAGAGCTTTCTATTAAAAGGCAATAGCCTTAAAATTCTTGGATATTTATAGATGCATGCTAGAGGATAAAAGATATTCTAGTATCAAATTTTTAAAGCTACCACGACATTATATCTAGCTATTAAACTTTATTAATTATTGTTATAAAAACACCAAAAAAGTGCAAGATGATTTTAATGCCATGTAGATTATTATATCTAATAAAGGTCAAGAAGGTCAGGTTATTATTGACACTTTAAATGAGACCTCTGATTGGAAAATTTCTTTAGTAAAATATAAGGTAATAATATATAGGAAAGCATCAGAAATGATTGAATGGGATCAAATACTAAATATAGTATATGAAACCCTTAACTCACTACAGCTAAAAATGAAGTTATAGGTAAGGTGAATGTAGTCATCATGTATGGGATCCTATCTTGTTGAAAAAATATTATCAAATCTACTCTTCAATTGATCTAAAGAGAATTTATGATAAGATAGATGAGGATCTAGATAAATTGGTTGAAATTCAAAACAATTTTGATGAAAAAAAATTCTTTACTTTTGCTAATAAGCTAACTATACTACACACTAGGGCCATAAAGTTGGAAAAACTTTTTTAGGAACCCCATACAAGGAAGCTTATAATTTAGATTTAATTCATTATAAAGCTAAGAGGTCTAGAACACCATCATAATAGGAATGTAAAATAGCCAAGCAAGTGTTAGGCCTACAAGTTCATGATTTCATAGTCGGTATGAATAAGGAAAAAGACCCTATAGTAGAAAGGGAGGATACTATATTGGCATGAGAATTAATAGTCCAAGGATAATGCCATCTAGGTTCAAAAAATTTTACAAGAAAAATTCCTTGGGAGGCACCAATAATGTGGCCAAATTTTTAGAAATCTTTGCAACATTCTTTATCTATATTCACAAGTCTAAACATGTAGATCCAGACTTGCAAATTATTTATTCTTAGAATTTAAGGAATATATTTGGGCTCTTAAATTCCTTAGATCCATTAATCCATAATATTTAATCTACACCCAAATTTTCTAGACTCACAAAGTCTAGGTATGCTAGAACTTCTTCAATTGATATTAATAACATGCTTTTGGACTAGCAAAAAAGAAGAGTGCCTAAGCCTAGAAGATAGAAACTTAGAAATTTTTTTGATGATGTAAACATTGGATTAAAAGAGTTCAAGAATAATTAAAAAACACAAGGTTTTGTTTAAAGCCTACTACCTTTGAAAACCTGGAAGCAATGAAAAAACTAGAAGGAAAGCATGCTAGAAATTTTCTTACCGAGGTCACCAAAGCCCATCAAAACCTTCAACATAGTGTAAATATGGTAAAATAAATAGCATTCATTCTAGAAATGAAGTTCTCCATATCATATAGAGTAATGACATAGGCCTAGGTCTTCAAAAAAAATCACAAAATTAAAGACATACAAAGAGCATGAGAAAAAGCTAGGTAAAGAAAGTTGTCAACCTGGTTAAGAAATTCATCAAAAAAGACAATTATGTCAATACCAAAAGGGTTTTTCATGCTTAAAAATCAATATTAATTTAATAAATAGGCAACAATATCCATGGAATATAGTTCTTAGGTCCCATAACTGCAAATGTCAAATCCTAAAAGCAACAACCGCCTTGAAAAATCACAATTGCTTCAAGTCTAACATGAATTGTGCTAAAGATATCGAGGGACATTAGATCATCCATAATCATGAAATCACAATTTGAATCATTATTGAAAATGACAATAAATTCAATGTCCATATAATTTGGATTTGTTAGGCTTAAACTATTTGGATTTATTTCGTTAGAGCATTGGTGATGCTAAATGTCCATCTAAGTTCAATGTATTATTTGCATAACATTAATTGCATAGTCTACTAGGCTTTGCTTGTACTAGGTGGTCTATGCTCATTCAAATCAAATTAATGTTGTTAACTGAGCCTTGAATACCATTTTTCCCTCTATTCCCTTTCTCTTTTCTCTCTTCAATATTTTCCTAGCACATCTCACAAGGAATCATACTTCTCTAGAGGTTGGTGTAGATTCAAAACCTCACATGCACATGGGGGAGATTTACTCAGATACCTACTTTCCCATAAATACCTCTTTCCAAAGGAGACCTTAAGAATTGATCTTCACACAAGTAGGCTCTACATCCAAGTCTATGTTTATGTTCAAGCTCATGTAGTGTTTTATGGGTTATTCAAAAAACACCTATATTTTTGTCTCTATCATGCCCTTTCAAGATAAAAAATAATTACTAAAATTAAATGAATTATCACCTAAAGTTGTATGCTAAATGCAATCAAACAATAACGTAAAAAAACAAGATTTCGAACCTAGTATGTTTTTTAAATTTGAATGATGATCTATGCTAAAATATTTTTTTCTTTTTAAGAGGAAAATAAGGGTATTATGAACAATCAAAATAGCCTATGATGTAACTATATGACTTCAATTTCTTGCCTAATTAATTTTTTTTTAAATAAAATTGTGACTATCCTAAAGGGTTCCTTAATTTTTCAAAATAAATGTGATTTTAGGAAACAGGATTATAGAAATAAAGATCAAAAAGCAAAAATAGTAATAAAGTACAAAATAAATATTTGTAAAGACAAAGGTACCTATTTCCAATGTTGAACAAATTCACCATAGGTGAACAAATTTTCCACTGGAAAATTTTGCAGTGTTTGATGACTTTGAAACCTACAAAATTTAAGGAAAACAAAATTGGATAGGTCTATTTTTTAGGGCTTATTTTTTTTGAGTAAAATGTAAAAATATTATTAAAAAAAAAATTGATCAGCTTATACAAATTGATTTTGATATCCTGCCTTTCTTGGCAAGCTCAAAATGCAATTTTTTTT
Organism: Wollemia nobilis; assembly: GCA_028583015.1. NCBI lineage: Eukaryota > Viridiplantae > Streptophyta > Pinopsida > Araucariales > Araucariaceae > Wollemia > Wollemia nobilis. The sequence goes on from JAQPPZ010001870.1 coordinate 7,297,852, forward strand.
TTGTTTTCTTTTATCTACCCAGGATATTTGAATCTCCTGTTCTTTAAAATTTACCTCCTTTTTAACTGTCTATGTCCTCTTCCAACAAATATTACTGAAGCCCTCTTTGTTCTTTTTTCTATTCCTGGTAGCTTTCATGTTGCATTTGATTCCATAGTTGTGCTGAAATGTCTTGTTCTACCTCTATCATCGAAGATTCTTCCTGTACTTTGGTCTACACTGTTTCTAATAACTTCCTTAACATAATCCCCCATGTCCTCTCTTCTGAGCTGAATTCCTCTTTAAAAATTTTGTTGTTCCATTCCAACCATATTTGCCAGCAGATGAAGCCAATCCCTAAATTTCAAGCTGTTCTTAGTATTTTGGATTTGAAGGTGTTATGTGACCAATAGTCCCAAAAATTACTACCATTAGGAGGATATCATTCTATTTGGCTAAATATGGAGTACCACCAATTCCATATTGTGTAAGCATAGGAGAAATAAAAAAGGAGGTGGTTTATAGTTTCTACCTCTTAGAAGAACATTACACATCTACTGGGTCCAATGAACCCCTTTCTCCACATGTTTTCCTGATTCATAATGCGTTTGTGAGCAACCTACCATATAAAACAATTAACCTTTAGCCAACATTTTGGTTGCCATATTTCTTTCCAGGGATGTTTTTGTTGGGGTTGGTTCTTGCTACTTTGGTGAGCTTTTTGGTAGCCTGCTTTCATTGTGTAAGTACCTTGTTTTCCATATCCCCATGCTAGTTGGTCAAGGCCATATTTCCATAGCCATGTTCTTTTTTCTAGAATTTCTTTCAGTTCACGTTTTTTAGCTTCCCATTTTTCACCTAACTATTGGTCCAAATTTTGCCATCTTCCTGAAGCTACTAGTTGTTGGCTTGGGGAGATAAGATACTGAGATATAAGAGTTTGGCCATGATTATGAAGAGTCTCTCTAATGCCACTAAGATGAGGGTATTTTTTTATAATGGGGGTGAAATTCCCAAGAATAATCCCACAATATGACTTTTCTCCCATCACCTACTTTCCAATGTAAGTCTTCCTTAATCAGTGAGGCCCCTCTTTTGAGTGTTTTCCATATATCTGATTCCACACCTATAACTGATAACCGTGGGACATACTCCATTGCGCGTGTAGGGTAATATTTAGCTTTTAGAACTTGACTCCATAACTAATCTGGATTTGTGATCCACCACCAGTATAACTTCCCTATTAGTGCTAGGTTGTTTATTGATGCAACTCTGATTCCAAGACCTCCCTCTTCCTTTGGTTGATAGACTTTCTCCTAGCTTACCAAAGCATTTTTCTAATTTTCTTGTGCCCATGACCATAAGATTTTTTTCACAATTTTATCCAAATATTTTAGTATGCTCTTTAGGGCTACTAAAATGGAAAATTTATAAACTAGCATTGCTTGTAACACTGACTTCAAAAGTGTGACTCTACGTCCAAAGCTTAACCATCTATGAGACCGGTGTGACAAATTTAAGAAAATTTTATCTTTTATGAATTTATAATATTTATTTTTAGGCTTTTTTCTATTAATTAAATTCCCAAGTAATCTAATGGACACAAGGCCATTGATAATTTAAGAATGTTTGTTGTTCGATCTCTAATTCTTTTATGAACATTAAATAATACAACTTTCGATTTTTCTTCATTTAGAAGTTGGCCAATGGCTGCAGTGTAGCAGTCTAATATTTCTCTGATACTGGTTGCTTATTTTATTATTTCTTCCCTCCATAATACTATATCATCTATGAATTATACATGAGTGATAGCTATATCTCTGTTTATTTGAATTCCTGTAATGTTGTTCTCTACTTTTTTCTTTTGTATGAGTCTTCCTAGTCCTTCTACAAAAATAATGAATAAATATGGAGAGAGGATATCCTTGTCTAATTCCTTTGCTAGCCTTGAATAGTGGGGAGGGTATTCCATTGATGAGCACTTAAAATGATACTATGGAGATGCATTCAAGTATCTAGTTGATTCAATCTTACTGGAATCCAAATATTTGCAAAATTTAATCCAAAAATTCCCAACTCACTCTGTCATAGGCCTTGGATAGATCTAACTTTAGGAAAATTCCAATGTTCTTTCTTTGGCCCATATGATGTATATTTTATTGTGCTATTACAATCTCATCTAATATTTTTTTCCCTGCACAAATTCCCCTTGTTCAAGAGATATGATATTTGGTAATATAGCTTTTAGGCTGTTGGCTATTACCTTGGTGATGATCTTATAGATCACATTGCAGAGGGCTATTGGTCTATAATTGGTTAGATTCTCCATCGCTCATCCCTTTGGAATCAAAGCTAGAAAATTATGGTTGAGGTATTTGAGAATCCTACTACTGGATCTGGCTTCTTCTAATGCTCTAGTTATATCTTCTCCTATAATATTCCAAAAAGCTTTATAGAATTCTATTGGTAATCCATCAAGACCTAGGGCCTTTCCTAATTGCATGGAGAAGATTTTTCTTTCATGTCTTCTTCATTTTTTTAGGGCTTATTTGAGTGCAAAGAGTTGATATTATATTTTCCCAACTGATCAAAATCCCTCTTGTAAAACAAAAATTAGAACATGCCTTGGATTTTGAAGCAAAAAATGAGTTGTAAAAATCACAATAAGTAAGAAATTTATATATTGGAAAATATGATAGGGGTTGATGAATTTGGATAGTGTAAAACTAGAGAGAGAAAATCACCGGTTGTTATAGGATGTGGTTAATTTGACTTACAATAGATAATTGATATGTTTTGGGAAGAACAATTGAGCTAATTGGGTCTAAATGGTCCAAAAGTAGAGAAAGGGCATAAAACCCCCAATCCTCGGGATCTATGGCTTGGATATTTACAAAATATTATCAAGTGATTTTCAAATTTCCCACTTATGGGTTTACTTGTATAAGTTAGGAAGTAATAATGACCATTGGTTGCTTAGGAATGTCTCAAATGATAATGTGATGATGCCTAAATTCCTAGAGAGGGAGTTAGAATGCCTATAAAAGAGGATGATAAGATTAAAAAAACCTAATCAAGCCTATTATATGATGAATTTTATATGGTGAAAAAGACAATATTCTACTACTAAGACCAATAAGGATTTAGTGATGTTTTGAGCTAAAGGGAAACACTAAAATATGTAATACAAATTAAATGCTAAATGTAGGAGATTTTTATGCCCACAATAATGTTAGTATGAAATTAAAACAAATATATAAGACTTGTAAATAAAATATGATGCAATATTGCAACAAAGCTTAATGATAAGAGCATAAAAATATGAAATTGAATAGACAAAATGGACATGTAATGCTACAAGTAATGTGAGTATGAGCAAATAAAATTATTAAAACATAAATAATATTATTGTAGACATAGAAAATTGACCCATAAAAATGACTCAATTCTTCCTTAGACCCTTATCCAACCACCCAAACTTACCAAGTGCAAATTTGGAGCCTTTTGGCCTTCTGCCTTTGCCTTGTTTCCCTAGTGTTGTGGAGTTTTTTCGCTTACCCTTAGCATATTTGTCACATTATGGAAACCTCTGAAGGTCACAACCAAAACTATTTATTCTAGTAGATCCACCTTATTAACCTGGGAATAGACTACCTTTGACAGCTCTAAACTGACCAAGTTGGGTAAGGAAACCCCAAGCAGTGGGTCCTTTTACTAATGCTTCACAATGCACACACCCACTATGCCAGGAAAAATGTTGTTTTGTTGTTTTTGATATGTTTAGTGACTGAACCTATCAATATTAAATCCTATAAAATCCAAACCGGTTCCTTATCCATTACAAAGTCGTAGTAGGTTGATAAATGACTTTAGAAAGAGAACAGAAAGAATAACTAGTTTGTTTTACTCCATTCAAATGATGTAATGTAAATAAAATAATTAAAATAGTAATAAAAGGTGTTATTTATGGATTTTGATTGTAGTAATACATAAATAAGCTAACACAAGATATTCACACAAAAATATTTCAAGGGAAGAGTTGAGATTTTCATTAATAAAATATGTGCATAGAATAGATCAACAGGGTGCTTGAAACTCATATGCCATTTGATTACAGTAAAACCCCAATTTGATATTCAGAACAAGGGGTATCTCCTCTCTGACCTTATTTCAGTGACGTAAGAGTCCTCAACTCTGGCGCATTCCACAGGAAATAATCACAGCGAATAGTGCACCTCAACAGTCCCTAGTGAATGACAAGAGAAAGGGTGATAAGACACATAGACAAGAGATACAAGGGAAAATATGACTCAAACAATAGACAAAGCTATACTTAGTTTTTCTCTCTCATAGGTTTGATAAAAAACTTGATGCTACATTTATGTCCTCTATATATAGTGCAGGTTTCCTGACTGCTCAGCTGTAAAAATCTTCTTGTACCCACCATTGAGATGCATTCAAAAATGGGTACATAGCCCACATTCTCTTTCAAGTAGGTGGCGATTGTGCTTCCCCACTAGTACTGCCATGAGCTGGTGGTCGCAGTTCTCCTAGTATGTGTGTTGTAGCAATGGTAGACCCCACTCTAGCCCTATGATTTTGAATGGCTTGGTCAAAAATTCCTAAGCTTCATCATGAAAAGTCAAGGAAAAGAGCAACATGTTCAAATATTGCATGGCATCGGTTATACGGTCCTTGGCCCACTGCACATTATTATTAGTAAACTAACATAGGCAGTCTACCATATCCACCAAAGTTGTGAAGTATTTAGACAACCTGTTGCTAGACTCCAAATAAAAATTTTTGATCCTTTGAAAAAAAATATATTTAATGACTGGGGCCCGCACAAAGTCTTTAATGGAGAGGTTGTAGTCGGCCAATTCATCGTTGGCCTCATGTTCAGATTTTACCACCTCTTGGTTCCATTGGTGCCAATTCTGCTCATTCTGCAAGAACATGGAGACCTTGATGAATTCCTTAGCAAAGAAACACAGGGAGTCATCTGAAAAAGTAGTTGATAGCCCAAAAATAGGCACATAATCCTCATTGAACCTTTTATAGATTGGTATAATTGCATATAATCTTTGTCTCCCTTGTTGTATGTTGTTCTGAATGAGGCCCACTACACATATCATAGCATATATATCTATCAAAATGGACTCCAAATCCCCCATATTTTCTTGGATATTCTCCTTCATATCTTGTTTTAGTTCATCTATTGATCCCAATTGGACACTAGCCTATGTAGTGCAAGGAGCAGGCATCCTTAGTTTATCAACTTCCACCTGAAGTTGCTTGACCTTGAGCTGTAATGGCCCTACCTATGCAACCTTAGCTTTTTAACTCCTCAAGTTATTTCTCTATTGCTTCTTCCACCTATGCTTGAGAGGCCATCTAGAATTTTATCATTTCAATGGGTGTTTTTTATGCTCTTATGATACCTTTACTTACATTGATAATGGCCTCTTTCATGCTAGGTGGCAAAGTGATCTCGAAGGTAGAAGCAAGTGTGTCGATGGATGTTTTCCTAGCTATCTTTGTATGCCTGACTATCCCTTTGCTAGGGGTCCTTTGTTCTTCCATGTCATCGATCTGGCATTCTTCATCAACGATGAACTAACAAGCGTCAGTGACCCTTGCCATTATAAAATTCTCAACTCCTTGATCCGAGGATTCAATTCTAGCATTTTTGTGAGTAGGGGACCATGTGGGGCTTCACACCTCATAGCCTCTTAAAATATTTGACAGCCCCCCAACTTACACTATATTTTTCATTACCCTAGGTCATACTTGACGTTCTTCTTGATTTACTACCAGGGTTGTGGAATACAATGAATGTTGACTTTCTGCCAATTGGCCTTGCCCATGTGGGCTTATCAAGTTTAGCATTGATGCTATGGCATCCTGTTGAGAGGGGCCAATGGCCAACTCCTTTCCTTTGGAAGTGGCAATGGGGGAACTGGAAGAGGAAGGGAGCTTGGCCTATTTGTCAACTATTTTCATCATGAACTCAAAGAGATCGAAGTCTTGCTAAGCAATTTGAAGAGTGGTGTCTTTGAATTCTTTGGGAGGGACCATCAGGACCAATGGGGCCATATTATACACTAGAAATCTTTGATGTAATTTTAGTTGAGTGCTATAATCATCGACAACTTCCAATTCACTGTAAGGCCGCTTATCCTTGGGCATCCTCCACACCAAGTCTAGAGTCTAGTTATTTCTAAAATCCCATTGCATCACATATTCAAAATCATCACCACTATGTGTGACCTCCAGGAGGACAAATTTTCTGGTAACTTCTCTCCTATGGTGGTCATCTGGGTCATAGGCCCTCTAGGTGACCTTTGGGAAACAATAGGTGTCCATATTCCAAATGGCCCGTAGTGTGGCAAAGTGACCAAGGTAGGTGTAATGGCCCATTGTACAGGGAACAGGAAACCACTTCACTGGTCCCTTCTTCCTCAGATGTTTGATTTTCACCTCTTTAACCATCTATCGAGTGATCTCGAGGATAGCAATGGAAGTTGGGTAGTGGTATGGTAGTGCTTTTAGGGGTAATTTTGATCCATATATCCTAATATAGGAAAATTCTTCTATGTAGAAGTAATCTCCCACTTTCTCTTTGTGTAGAAAATATCTAACACCTACCCTGATCCTATTTGGTAAGTCACCACACAACTAAAAATGTATCATGGGGAGGACCTTATTGAAGAAGGTTGTATAGCTGGAACACCCATCCTTGTTGTATAGCAGTCGGTCCTGTACAGTGGGTACATTTACCCCCCCATCTGGGCTAAGGCTTTATCCAATTGCACAACAAATAAATGAATAAAAAATGAATAGTATGAGAACGGAGGCATCTCCCTCTTATTAGCCAACACGGCTTCCTATAGCAATAATAGTTCTTCATCCATATTATCACTAATAATATCCTCCCATCAGTAAAGAGGTGTTTTATCTATTCTATTACATTAGAGGATTAGAAACATCACCTCCTTAGTGATTGGCTCTAAGTATTTCACTCCTAGGACTAGATTGATCATGTTAGCATAATCTTGAGCATAGGGATGGAGCAAAAACTTCTCGATGGGGAAATCAGTTGGCCTCACCTTCCCCCTATTCAATAGATTTTTGGGGAATGTAGTACTTATCATATAATTGGCTTGGAGGGCCAATGTCTTAAAATCTACCACCCTAGAGGTGGTGGCCAGGCCAAAAACTTATCAAATTCTATCGACCATCACCTAGGCTACTACCTGGCCCTTGAAGTCATGAATGGTGTGTGCTCTGTAATCGTAAGAAAATGCGAGCCACACCAGTAGATCAAAGGAATGGTATACCTTTAGATATGTTAATAGACCTAGGTTTGTACTCCACTTGTTGCATACAAGAGCTGGTCTGGTGCTATCTCGGTAGGCCCACATGTAGAGGTCCCTTAGGAGCATCAGGTGATGCTGGTTATCTTCTTTTGTGGGGTCAAATGTATAAATGGTGACCCCTTCCACCTATTTTTTCTACTCTTCCATGATGTCTCTACTAGTATTGGGTAAATCCTCAAATACCTTGGGGTTTTGTGCCTTCCCTGGCCTCTTATCTATGGGCCATGCCCCCGTAATCTTGCCAATCCTCCATCAAACAATTGATGTTTAAAGGGTCGAAGAGCTGGTAGATGCCATTTTTTACCAACAAAAGGTATAAAATTTGACTCCCAATTATAGTCTCTCCTCTACCTAAGACTGTATTTTCCTCTACGCTCTCTACACTTCACACTACGTTCAATCTCATTGTTGGGTAATTTTGCATGCATGGATGGTGTGAAAATAGGACCGCCACCTTCCATTTTAAAACTTGTGTATTAAATATGGTAGTTGGAACATGCTCATTTTTTATTTTTAGGAGCTTTGAGATTGGTCAAGCATGCCACGTCGACTACCACCTTCTCATCCTAATGGGTGAATTTTTATCGTGGACAATGATTAGGACATGAGGTGTCTTAGGATTGGCGATGGTGGGGTGCAGTAGGTATATGCTTGCTTTAGGCATGTTTGTATTAATTTTAGTGCGTGCACTCCATTGGGGACTAGGGCACATGGCTTCCAAGGTGGGTGCATAGGGTTGTGCACCCGCTCGAGCTTCATGTGCTCCAAGGGAGTGGAGCACACTCGACTCAACTAGGAGCATAGTCCATGCGCCCTTATATACCTTACACACTCCATTGTGGTGGAGCACACAACCCGGAGGTGGGAACACAACCTTGTGCACCCGACTTAGACACTTGCACATCCCAAATATAGGGGCATGCTGACTTGGGATGAGGCTCATAACCTTGCATGCCCCAACTAAGGTCGTGTGCTCCACTTTGAGAGTAGATTGCATTGGCTGGAGAGGAAGTGCATGATTTATGTGCTCCATGGGATTGAGTGTGCTCCATTATAATGGAGTGCACATTGGGATTCAAGGCATGCATAGAAATATGCACCCTTGCAATCCATTATGTACTCTATTCAGTGGAGCGCACAACTTCTTTGGGGTGCACAACCTATGTGACCTTTATGGGCTCGTGCATTATCTACTCCCTTGGAGCACGTGGGGTGCACAACATTGTGCATCCAAAGGATTATTGTGCACTCCACCTCCCTATGTATCGCATAGGCTTATGTCAGGGTGCACTACCTTGTGTGCCCCTAAGGGACATTATGTGCCCCACTCCTCAATGGGGCACACAGGCTAGAGGTAGGCACACCATCTTGTGCACCCACTCGGGGTACTTTGTGCTCCAAGGAGTGGAGCTCATGGGGCACACTCTCTTGTGCACCTGGGTGACTTCGGGTGTGCTCCATTGTAGTGGAGCACACAGGGCTAATCTGGGGTGCACCACCTTATGCATCCCATGGGGGAATGTGAAATTGGCTCCCAAAAGGTGGTTAGCCTTTTGGGAGTCAACACCTAGATTTACCAAATTCATTCTCGGTCCATACAAGGCATGAAAATTTGGCTTGCTAAATTCACATCCTATAATTATGGGGCATGAATTTGGCATTCTAGGGATTTTTCTCACTAAAACCCCTCCCCTCATCGACCTGTTTTGGGGTTGGCCTTTGCCCATGATGAAATTTTATTTTCCCACCCATTTTTCCCTCCAAACATCTTATAAATAGAGGATTGGATTCCCTATTTTACCCCAATAAATTCTTTAGAGAATCTAATTCTTGACTCACTCATTTGCTCATGCTAACAAGTGCCCTTCTACTACAAGTTGTTGTTTTATTATTTTGTGCTTTGGTGTTTGCTACCCTTGGGGATTGAGTGGAGGAGTCTTGATGATTGGAGAGATCAACCTTATTGGAGTGCTTCTTCCACCTCTTCATTTCTCCTTGCTTTCTCCATTAGCTCATCAGGTTCTATATTTACATTAGTTGCTTTGCAAGTCTATTTTTTATTGTTTTGCACTCTATTTTTTGTTATTTTAGGGCCCGAAAAGGGCATCTAAACCAAATTCGTGCCTCACCCATACAGGGCATAAATTTGGTAATCCATATTCATGCTCCTATTTTATAGGGCATGAATTTGGTAAATTAGGGCTTGGGGGTAAGTTTTGCACCCCAAAACCCTGATTTTGCATTTGCATTTTAGTGTTCTATTGTGTCCACCCTATCTGCATTATATTTCATTGTTATCTATCTGTTTCACTCTATTTGTGCATGTTCCAAAGGTCAAAGATCATTTTACTTTCGAATAGTCAGCTAAAAGGACCAAGGGGGCTTGATTGTTATGCCTCCAAGCTCAGTCTTATAGTGGCCTAAGCAGGCCCCCAAACATTGATCAAATTTTCTAGGGTTTGTGAAGTTATTTTGTAGGTTTGAAGCCATTGGATATTTTGGATGTAAGATAAATCTTGGATCAACCACCATATCAGATAAGTTCCCTAATAGATATTTAGGTTATTTGGTGTTTGCTTTTGTTCATTTTTATCCAAAACCTAGATTACAAGTAAAGGAAAAATATTTGATTGAATTTCTAGGCATTTGAAAGAATAAAAGCATATAGTGTGCATCTAGGGTTTTTATCTTGTTTGTGCATTCCCTTGGACCCTTGCTCAAAGACTTTATTTTGCAATCCTAGGGTTAGACATCATTGAATTACAGAATCATACTAGGGTTAGTTCTTGTCTTCTTGCATCTTGTGTGTCTTGCATTATTCTTTCATTTTCATAGCTTAGTTTAGAAAGGCCAAAAAATAGGTGTATGCTTAATTGACACATCAAACATTCCCACCTTAGACTTGGAGTGAGTCCTAAAACCATTCCTGGTGAACCCTTTCCCTTGTCCATCGAGTGTAGAGAATATAACACACCCCCATGGTTCACCTCAGCTCCTAGTAGATCCAACCAAGAATCATACACGATAGGGCAGTTTTCCCCCTCTACATATTTGGTGAACCCGACGTGAACACACATCTTAGTGGCCAAGATAGGAAGCCTCTTCCTTTGTGTTTTCTTGAAAACTTTAAACAAGACCACTAATTATATTTGTTTAGATCAAAAAATATTTAAAAACATCTTAAGAATCTTCTTGTGTGTCTTTCCTTAGTTTTCTCCTCTATCCTTTCATTTCTCCTAATGGCTCCATTCCTTAGGAGTCAATGAAGGCATCTAGAATCTGATCAAATTCCTCAAGAAGATGATCAAGTTGATAGAGAGAATCCTAACCTTGATACAGAAGAGCAAGAACATGTTGAAATTGATACTAATTATGATCGGCCTAATGGTGGCTTCACTTTTACATCAGTTGATCATTTATGGGGTTTCATAAAACACCATAGGGAGACTTTGATTAGAGTTATGGATGAGGAGGCCCAACTCAAAAGAGGTGAGGTACCTCCTCCTCCTACCATCTCTCCTAGGAATGTTCATAACAACCCCTTGTTTGAATCTTCACATCATGGTAATCTTGTTCATAACCCAACATATGCTACTACTATAACCACCAACATTGGAAGAGTTTCACAAGTTCCTCCAACTAGTAGTGCATCTCAAGATTATGTTCAATTTCCTCCTCATTCAACTAATCTCAACATTCATGCTTCTATTCCACCAAATATTAGTTATCCTCCACATCAAGATACCACATATCATAACCCATACCATAACAGTGTCAATACCTCCAACATAGACCAAGTTCCCTTTCAACAACCTACCTATACCCCTCCCCTAGGGAACCTAAGGGTATTGCACAACAACAATCCTAAAATGCAAAGTTTAACAAATATGGTGAAACAATTGGTTTCAAGAGTGGACATGATTCAACTGCCTAGTTTCACCTACAACTATAGAGAAATGTGCAATCAACCCTTAGACCCTATCATTACCTCTAGGCCCTACCCTAAGAATTTTCCAATGTCAATTTTACCTATCTATAAGGGAATAGAAGATCCAATTGAGCATTTAAGAATGTTTAGGACAACATGCCATGATATCATATATGATGACATGTTGTTACTTAAGATATTCCCTAAGAGCCTTGGTGGTATGGCATTAGAGTGGTATTATCAACTTCCTAATCATTCTTTGAGGAATTTTGAAGAGACATCTGAAATGTTTGTTCAACAATTTGGTGCTTATGTTGAAAAGAATGTGACTATGAAAGATGTCTATATGTTGAAACAAGCTAAAGATGAAATTTTTTCAAAAAATTTGTCTCATTGGAGGAGTCTAGTTGGATGCTTGAGATATACCTTACCTCCTCGAGACATGCTTGAGATATTTATTGGAAATTTACAAGAACAAATATCTTATGAATTGGAAACTACAACTATCACATCTTTTGATCAAGCTATAGATCTAGAAAGAAGGGTAGAGCAAGCCCTTATTCGAAGAGGTCAACTTAAGATAAAAGAAGATAGGACCACTAAAATATAGTATAAGAACAAGCATGTAGTTGGTGATGGGGTAATGGATAGTAGGCATATTAATAGTGTGGTTAACACCCTACAAAATATGGTGCTTAACCAACCTCAAAAACCCCCACCAAGGAATTTTACAAGACTCAACATACCTATGAATGTGGTCCTACAATAACTTTTGGAAGCTAATATGATTGAGTTACCTCCCATAAGGTAACCTGATACCATAACTGATTGGTATAAGCCTGGTCAACATTGTGAGTATCATAGAGTGGAGGGGCATATGACAAACTCATGTAAGAGGTTGAAACATGTGGTTCAAGACCTAATTGATGAAGGACACCTTGTTATAGAAGGTTCTCAACCCAATCCTCCAACAAACAATCAACCTCCTACTCAACAAGCACCCACAACTAATCAAGACATGGGAATCTTCCAAGATCCCCTCCCTAAGCATGGTCAACCAATAACTAATCAAGTGTCATATCGAAATGTGCCACCTCCCTATGATAATATGGTTGGTATGATAGCAATAACTACAAGGCAACAAGCACAGAATCAATCGACTCAACATTCTCAGTAGGAGATGAGTTCTTCATCCAACCCACCTTCAAAACCCACCTTAGTTTTGAAGAATACCCAAAAAAGGAGCACGAGAGTAGAAAAACCACCTTTAGTGTTGAAGCCACAACCTAAAGTCTCCTTTGACATTCAACAACAATTAGCTAGTACCCCGACCAAGATCTCTCTCTTAGAACTTTTGCAAACTTCTCCTATTCATAGGGAAGCTTTGTTGAAACTTCTAAGACAACAATCTATTCCTCAAGACATTTCCCCTAGTGCTATGGCTAATGTTGTAAGTTCTCTTGGGATACATCATATCACATTCTCAGATGATGATATGCCTTCCTCAGACTTACAAGGGGATTCTTCCCTTTACATCATTGCATTTATTGGGGAAACATTTATCAAGTGAATTCTGATTGATAATGGTTCTTCCCTCAATTTATGCACTTATCAATTCTTCCAAAAGTTTGGATTAAAAGAGGAAGACTTAACTAAATCTGATATCATCATCAAAGCTTTCAACAATGAGTCCCAAGAAGCTTGCGGTATTATATCTCTCCCCCTTAGGGTTGGACCTAAGATCTTAGATACCTTGTTCTATGTGGTGTCTTGTCCTACATCTTTTAATCTTCTTCTTAGATATCCTTGGATTCATGTGATGAGGGTGGTCCCTTCTACTTTTCATCAATGTTTGAAGTTTGAATTTAAGAATCAACTGGTCACCATTCTGGGTGATCCTCACCCATTCGAATATTATTCGATGGTTGAGCAAGCTCAATCTGATCTCAATTTATGTCCTTCAATTTCCTCATCTCACATAACCAAGCAACTTGAAAATTTAAAAGTGAGTGAGGAACCTCTCATCAATGTTTCATCATGGGATCAAGTTAATCCATTTCTTCAAGAGCCTCTTCTGGATCTTTCCAAGCTACCACCTTCACCAAGGACTATGGGTTTACCTCGTAAGAAGGGTGAAGTTGTACACATTGGCACGTGTACCTTTATCTTTGTAGGTACATCCCTCAAAGAAAATATCCATGGTAGCAACCCTTGTCCTATTGAGCATTCTTTTGCCCATTGTTACCTATCCAATGATTACCCACTTCCCAAGCAAATCCTATCTAGTATGGGATATATAGGTAAAGGTTTGGGGCCATGATAGAAAGGTATTCAAGAGCCTTTAGAAGTGGATATTTGGCCTGGGAGATGTGGCATAGGCTACATCCCTAATAAAAACCAACCTTTACCCTTTGATAATGATGATCATCTTATTACTTATGCTGAACATTTAGATCATCAAAGCTTGAAGTGGAGTGATGAGGATGAGGGCCCCCTTATCCCTCAGATATTTTGTTTTGCAATATGGTAACCATTGGGCATCCTAAGTCTAGTGTGATCCCAAAGAAGTATGCTAAAAGGAGTACCCCTTGTGACATAGCTCATAAGGATATCTCCTAGAATAGCTTCTCCTTTGATGGGTCTATCCCTTGTGTTGCACATGTTAAGTCTCCTCATTCTCAAGGGGACTCTATTCCTCTATCTCATAGAGACCTTGCAAAGTTGGGAATCTCTCCCTTTCATCAAAAAGGATGGTACAATCAGAGTTTGCAATAAATTTCATGCAACATCTCCTAAAGAATGTACTGTGGGTGATCCCCTTCATGATGAGAATCATGAGGATATCCTCCATCATAGTCCTTTATTTGATGGGTTAGATCCTTGCACTATCATCATGTTTGTTAAAATAGGTGGCACACTCAGAATTTGTGCTGACTTTAAGAACCAATGAATATAATTCAAATTTAAAAATAATAATAATAATCAATAAAATACTATGCATGGTGTTATATCTTCATTTTCATCTAGTTTGCATTTGGTTTGCTTGTTCATACTGCATGATTTCTTGTCATACCTTGCATGGTTTGCTTGACATTCTATTCCACTTTGCATTTTTCTTGTCATACAATTGCATTGTTGCTTGTTCATACTTGCATGATTGCTTGATCATATAGATTCTTAGGGATTTCATGATAATGGCAAGTGATGACACCTAGTTAGGTCATAGCTCACATGCATTGCACTCTCACTAGGGCTCTGATGCCTAGAGAATCCCCAACCTAGGGCCCATTTTCATGCATTTTCATCACTGCATTCACCCATCCCATATTCTCTTCTTTTTTCTCTTATATTCCTTGACCTTGAAAGTTTTCATTGCTTATATCTCTCCAAGTCAAGGGATATAGTTCTTCTTTGGTATATCCTTGTCCTTTGCATGTTTTCCTTTCTTCCTTTCATCAAGACAAGGATATACATTCTTCTTCTATCTATTCATCCATTGGCTTTGTCCATACACCTTCTTGCACACACCACACCCCTATTGGGTAGTACTCACTTTGGCACATCATTCACACACAACACACCCCATATGGGATCAGCTTCATGGTCATGAGTGAGGGGTAGCCTCCATTCGACCATTTGTGAGCATACATCCTAGTGGGTATATCTCTTTCTCTTTGTCCATCTTAGTGAGCACTACACCCATAGTGGGTACAACTCCACCTTGTCCATATTTGCAAGCTTACAACCCTCATAGGATAGCTTCATGACCACATGCGAGGGGTAGCCTCCATCTCGATCATTTGTGAGCATACATCCTCACAGGGTTTTGTTCTTTTCTTTCCTTTTTCTCTTTGCCATTTTGGAGCTTTGTTTTGACCTCTTTCTTATTTCTCATCATTTTTATTTTTCCATCCATTCACCCATGCATTTCATTTAGATTTGAATTTTAGATGCATTGCATTTAGTTAGATTCATACCATTCCATATCATTCATTTAGGTTCATTCATTGCATCCATTATGTTTGTGTTCACCATGCATACAAAGTAATAATAAATATAAATAAAAAACAATCACACATAAGCACACACATTTTAATTGCACCATAACACATAAATAAATCATAGCTAGTATTACTCAATAGCACTAAGTGCATGCTTATCGATTGATGTGCCACAAAAGAGAGCTTGGCACACTTGACCATCCCTAGGGGTGCATGCCACAATCTAAAATTGACATATCATCCTAATCCTAACCCTAGCCATACAATATAGTCCCTTCTGCTCTACCTACTAGAGGTGGTGGAGGCATCATGTTCATAGATCATGAACTAAATCATGCTCATGACTATGAATGACTCTATGACCATCAAGAAGATGGTTTTGGAACCCTCTGATCTACTAAGATGACATGGTAATAGGCCATCTAGTAGTAGGCCATCCTCTGTACTATCACCTCATATGACTCCCTCATCCTCTATAGCTCCATTAGTAGCAGGTGGTCTCCCTCACTCTATTGGTTGCCTACCATGATAGCCATCCTCCTATGCCTAGGTCTATTGACCCATCTCCCCTCTGAGGCACTCTACCTTAACCTGTGTCATGTCCCACTCTACTCAGGCCTGGTCCAATACACTATGGATGGACTCCATATCTACCTGCATCGTTGCCACTATGGCTTGTAGCCCCTCTACCTCTCTTGGACCTACTACCTTAGGTCCCACCTATGCCACAATGGGGGTAACCCTTGTGGCTCCCCTCCTCTTAAGCTAGATATCATGATGGTCACCCTTGTGGCTATCACTATCTCCACCCAAACCTATGCTCAGGATGGTCTCGGTGGGACCGTACCTCTCTTCTACCTCTCGATGGCACATCGAGTGGCCTCTTGAAGTGCCAACTACACTCATCGACTCATCACCTAATGCCTCTACACTAGCACTGGTGGAGATCTCTTCAGGGGAATAATGCTCCTGTACCATATCTTGTACTCGAAGGCCACCTTAATGTCATCCACCCCTAGATCCATGTACAGTGGGTCATCCAGGTCCTCCTCTAACCATATCATGTCCCAAAATTTTCCATCCCAGATATGAACAATTTTTTTTAATAATAAAACATCTTCATATGCTAGGACTTGTTCCTTTCCTTTTTAACAAGAAACTTTCCTAAGCTTTAGTTAAATATATTAAGGTCCCCTAACTAAGTTATTTTTTCCAATACAAGGTTGTGTGTGTCCTTTTCCACTTAGCCCCATCTCGAGGCATACCCATACCTACAACTTACATATGTTTATGAATGTAAGTGTACTATATATAATACCACATTAAATATATCATTCTCATTATCCCCAATGAGCTAGCTTACCCTATTTCATTCTGTTGAAATGGGCATGCTAATCACCACACTCTATATAAGTTTGTCTATGTAGATGCAATAAGCGTATAGGGATTCAACTATCCTTCTCATATCCACGATGAGCTAGCCTTCCCATTGATAGGCCTCTTTCCAAAAAATATTTTGTGAATACAATGTGTTTAAAATCCCTTCTTCCTCAGTAAACTATGAAGGTCCATTATGATAAGGCTTAAGATAATAATAGTAATTAATCCTTTGTGGAAGAACCAAGTTTCCTAATTACATTACTTACAACTATTCCAAAAAATTTAATATCCTTGGAGGATTCTCAATGATATTTCATTCATAAATGCTTGCTATATAACTCTTAAAGTATTACATATCTAATATAACTTTAGGGGTTTGCATTCCAAAGGTTGTCTAACAATAGAAAGCTAGATTTATCCCTATTTCTATTCTTGCCCTTTCAAAGAAACATTAAAATGAATTATCACCTTTACAAAATACAAATCACATCTTTCTTTTTTCAATATAAAGGCACATATTAGATAAGTCCATCAATTTACTTTATGACACTTTAAAAGAAATATCCTATCATCATGCTTAACAAGAAGGAATCATTAATATTTCATATTAACTACAAAAATTCATTTTTCTTATCGAAGTAAAATATATTTCATTTAAAATGAGTGGCAAACCCATAGATAATTTTAACCAAATAAGTAACATCTTTTTCCTCTTGTATTACCCAGAATAAAAAATTAATATTTCTTTTACATATCAACATGAAAGGTTCGCAATACTAAACTTGTTGGATCAAATCTATTGAACCAAATTTCCTTAGCATGGAATTCACCATTTACATAGTCCTCAAATAATTTCTCTTCACTTAAGATATTTCTAATAATATTTCCTTTAAATTACATAAATACATTTAGGTATCTTATAATAAGATGCATATACAATGCTTTCCATAGTCCTTTTTAATAGGATTTAAAAATGGTAGGAAAATCTCTATTTTTCACTCATGTGCATCTTAAGTCCTTCCATCATTAGGTTTACTTTATCCCACCAAGAAATAGATGTCTTTAAGGGATCAAAACAACTACTAGCATGAGAATTCATTTCCTAAATGCAAGTGTTTTCTTTCATTGCATGCAATAAATCCAAGCAATTCAAAACATATTTTGTTATGTTCATCTATTTAACCTGTAATTTAAAACATGCTAACTATCTTATTTAGATATTTAATTCTCAAAAGAAACACCATAAATTTATTTTGCAAATAATGGCTCTGCACCTCACAACTAAGGAATTTCAAGCATCCTTTAGTTTCAACAACATTTCAATATTTTCATATATAAACTAAAAATTTCACAATCATTTAAACTAAACTTAAATAAAATACAACACAAACATATGGAAGCTAAAACATATGCCAATTTCCTTCTTACGGATGATATATTTTTTAAAAATAATTACAATTATTTTCTAGATTACTTCATTATAAGTTCCATGAATGAATTAGCCTTTCCTGTAGATAAAGAAGAACTCATCTCATTCACACATAAGTTCAACATAGAAGATTATAAATCCAAAAAACTACTGTATTAAATTATGTTAATCGTTCAAGTAACCTATTCCATTGTATGGTCATCTTGAATAAGAATAACCCTTATTCAATATTTCCTATCATTACTTAAATAAAAACTCAATAGAACACTCAACACAATTTATAACTATGGCTGAAATATTAAAATACTTTCTCCACTCATATCCTCATATTGGAGCTCAATTACAGAGTGCGCTAGGTAAGGTTAAATAGTAGTGGTTGGCTGTGATGAGCATATGGGTCAATAAGACCTCATATGTGTGCTCTTGTCCTAATTATTAGGTTTTCATGGGCATCCAAGATGTATATTGTAAATAAAATCTAGAACAAAGAATTAATAATTACACTTTAATATAAACATGATAGCCCGTGGCTATCTACTACCCATGATTTTCTTTACACATAGA
The DNA here is from genome assembly GCA_028583015.1 of Wollemia nobilis. Classification (NCBI taxonomy): domain Eukaryota; kingdom Viridiplantae; phylum Streptophyta; class Pinopsida; order Araucariales; family Araucariaceae; genus Wollemia; species Wollemia nobilis. The sequence goes on from JAQPPZ010001870.1 coordinate 7,316,512, forward strand.
AAACTTCGCTCATTGTTTTTCATGATCAAAGTACATGTTATGCAAGTAATCTAAGTCTTACTTTGGATAGGTGGCATCTTCAACTTACTGTTCTTTACGTAGCATTACAAATTCACAATTTTACTTAACATAGTATACTATCCAAACTAAACTTAGGAAAAGCATAGTCTTAAATACAATGAGTAAGCAATACTAAGCATTTTTCACCTAAAGCTTTAGTTTCCTCAACCGACTGTGCTTGCATGGCTGGAAATTTTGCTATTTTCATTTTACAAAAGGTTTAGGAAAACTAAACACTTGGTAGAGCAATGATACACATCCAATAAGATGAAACTCTATTGAAATAAAATTTCTCATAATCAACATATCGTAGTTTCTAGCAAACTCAAAGGTGCATGAGAAATTTGTTAAATCTCTAAAAAAATCTTATCCAAATGAATCTTACCACTCAAGATACATTCCAATTCAAGTTGAAGTTTTAAAAATATTTTTTAAAACCAAATATAAGAATAAATACCCAAAATTCTACCTGGTATTCATGTCATGATTTCCATAAAGGTTTTTCAAGATACAAGATTGGTTTCTCAAGTTTGTCAGCTCTATACATTTTCCTCCGTATATCCTCTCTTTTTTTGAAAAATAAAAATCCTCCCTTACTTACTCTAGCTCAAAGGTTAAAAACTCTCTCCCAAATGTCCTAATAAATCGAAAGGTTACTAAAAATGAGTTTTATCTATGCATCCACTACACACATCCTCATCTTCATTTGAAGAAACCCTAAGCTATGCCAACCAACCAGTAATTTAAATATTTATCATATATTTACATTCCAAAACTTTTACGTAATTCATAACAATTTAGTATTATATCATATATATATATATATATATATATATATATATATATACATATTTTTGGTTTAGCAATACACTCCTCCATAAGATAATGTAGTATTTTAATTAACCATATCAGGTCATTAAGTCCTTACTTAATGACTCTCACTCACAAGCAATACTTTCTTTTTTATAATGGTGGATGAAAGCAAGAGTCCCTATTAAAGACATTAATGAAAAACCTTATTCATTAATGAAATCAAGCAAGCATAGTAATACTCCTTCATTTTTCATGCTAACACAATAATGTCAATCAAAAGATAAATTCCTTTATATCGTTTCCTAAAAGAAACAAAGAAACAACAAATTCAAACATTTTCAAAATAAATCTCTTATATATAATAAAATATCATCTAGAAGAAGATTATATCAAATAGAATCGTATCAAAGGAATATTATCAAGCAGCAAATAAGTTCCATCCTAAACCAGATATATTTCCCTCATGCAAGTCATGATATGCAACTACATGAAAAGAGCATTCATCCATGTTGCTCTTGAGCTATTCGATGAATAGATCATCACATCATTTCCCTTTTCTTAAGACATCCCATTCTTAGTGGTTAAGTTTTTCTTCCACATATGATAAAAATTATGCTCCTGCAATAGTGCAAATCCATTAGCAACATATTCTTTCATAAAATACATCATGTTTTTCCATAAAATATATGTTTGCAAAAATTAAGCATGAAATAGTCAGTCATTCCATCAACAAGATAACATAGTCAATCATGAGTCCATCCTACAAAAATTTTTCCAAGGGAGGGTCATGACATCCTACCTCCCTTAGGCTAAACATAGTCCTTTGTGTTTTATCAAAGTCCAAAAGTTTAAATCAATAATTGCATTTCATTTTTAAACAAAAATAGAAAATGCATTTGCATATCTTCCACTTTCTCCCAAGTAGCATTTCTCTTGAAATAGCGATATCATTGGAACTTACATTGCTCTAGAGTCCTATTCCTTATTGCTTTGGAATGGAACTCAAGGATATTCACTATACGTACTTCAATGGCCTCTGGATCCACCAATTTAGAAAAATCCCAAACATGATCAAGATTAGTAATGTATTTCGTAAGGATATATGAAAGGTGTCATGGATCTTCAACAAATTGGGTGGCAAGGTGAGTTTATATGCCACAAAACTAATATTTTCTATGATTTTGAAAGGTCCAAAAAAATGAGGATCTATTTTTATAGAAAATATGACACTCTTATTTAATCTTGCCCTCAAAAACACTCTATCACCTACTAAAAACTCTCTTGGAAAACTCTTAAGATCGGCATAACATTTTTGATGATCAATGACTTCTTTAAGCCTCTCTGTGATCATCTTTAATTGTTTATCCATTTATCTAATCATGTCTAGCCCAAGCACAATATGGTCCTCTAGATTATTCCATGACAATGGTGTCCTACACCTCCTACCATATAAATATTTGAATGGAACCATGCCTAAGTTTAAATGATGACCATTGTTGTAAGAAAATTCTACCAGGTGTAGATAGTCTTCCAATTGATACTTCTGATCCATACAATATATGTAAAGTATATCTTCTAAAATCTAGTTCACCCTTTTAGTTTACCCATTGGTTTATAGATAATACATAGAACTAATTCTTATTTTGGTACTGATGGTATGATGTATATCTAACCAAAACTCAAATGTAAACTTGGAGTCCCTATCTAAAATAATCACCTTAGGAAAACCATGAAGTTTGAATGTTTTCTTGGTAAATCTATTAGCCAAAATCATGATGTCATCCTTGGTATTTACCTATATAAAATGTGTAACCTTAGTCAATATGTTGACTACAACAAGGATTGTGTCATGTTGGAACCTAGTTTTAGGTAAACCTATAATGAAATCCATTGAAATAACCTACCATTTTTGCATTGGTATGTCATGTGCATATAACAATCCTACAGGGTGTCTATGTTTAGCCTTAACCTTCTAGAACTCAAGGCACTGGTAAATAAATTTAGTGATATCCCTCTTCATTCTTGGCTAGTAAAATATTTTCTTCATATTTTCTCTCATATTGGCTCCCCCTAGGTGAGCAAAGTAAGGAGATCTATGTGCTTCATTCATGATAATTTTCGTTAGATCACCTACCTAAAGAATGATTACTTGGTCCTTGAAGAAAATAAAACCATCATTGATTCCAAAATCCTTTCTTTATTTGGGTTCCCTTTTCATTTTATCCTAAATTTGGTTTCAATACTCATCTTGATATTACATTTCCTTGACTTGATCCATCAATTCTACATGGTTGTGGGTTAGGGAAACAATATATCTTCTTCTACTTAAGGTATATATCATCTTATTTTTCTTCCTCTTAATGTATTTGATCCCAAAGTTGTATTTAGTAAGGAACTCCATCCATATACTCTATCTAGCATTAAGCAAAGTCTGAGTAAATATATATTTCAAAATTTGATGGTTGATTCTCAACTTGAAAGGTCTTACCATAAGATAATATTACTATTTATTGAGAGCATATACAAACACTATCAATTTTAGATCATGTGTGGCATAATTAACCTCATGTCTCTTGAGCTTCTTTAAAATATAAGCTATAAATTCCCCATCTTGCGAAAGCACTCCACTCAAATCTTCCAAAGATGCATCCGTGCATACCGAAAAATTACCCCAAGGATCTGGAATCTTTAATATAGGTGTTGTGGTGAGTTTTTGTTTGAGAATTTCAAAAGCTTCCTCATACTTATCAGTCCACTTGAATTCCTTCCCCTTTCTCTAGAGATTAGTTATTGCAGATGCTATCTTGGAGTAATATTTCACATAGCACCTATAATATCCAATCAAACCCATGAAGCTTTGCACTTCAATCACATTTTTTGACATCATCTAGTTCAGTATAGCCTCAATATTCTTGGGATTGATTGTGATCCCTTTTAATGATAATATATGTCCTAAGTACTATACTTTTGACACATTGAATTCACACTTAGATATATTTCCATAAAGTTAATTTTTCCTTAATAATCCTAGCACAATTTTGAGATGCCTATAATGCTCCATTTTATTCCAAGAATATACCAAAATATAATCCAAAAATATAAGAAAATATCAATCCATATGCTTTCTAAATACATTATTCATCAGGTTCATGAATTCTACTAGAGTATTTGTCATATAAAAATGTAAGACTATAAACTCATAGTGTCCATACTGGGTTTTAAATGTTGTATTGTGAGTATCTTCTTCATGGATCCTTAATTGGTGGTATCTGGATTTCAAATCAATCTTTGAGAAGATGGTAGCATCCTTTAGCTGATCAAAGAGATATTCAATTCTAGGCATAGGGTATCTATTTTTTATGGTTACCTTGTTAAGAATTCGATAATATATGCATAAACATAGCATGAAACTAGCACTATTTATTTTCTTGAGCATCTATCGGTCATGTTCATATGTCCCTTCATAATCAAAGTAGATATTTAGATAAGTCTATGCTTTCAAATACAGATAGTAAGCCTTCTATAAATTTTTAGGCTCACACATATTCACTTCATGCCCAATCCTAGGATTTTCTCCCAATATGAATTTGTGGATTTTCATCTTCTCATTATACTTAGGCACATATTTCAACAACTTAACAAATTTCTAGTAATAAGCCTCCACCATCTTATTTCCTTATCAAATACTCGTGAAATATTCAAATTTATTGGATTAAAAATGCTTCATGAGGAATATTTCCTTAAAAGCTACAATAAAATCCTCCTATTTCATGTCAACTATGTCAATATTTCATTTTCTACTAAAATTTTCCCACCAATCTAGTCCAACACCTTGTAAATGTATAGTGGCATATAATTTCTAAGTCCCTATAAAGTAATTCTTCAAAGTGAAGAATATTTTAAATTCCTTCAACCAATCTTTGGTTGCATCACCTCCCTCTCCATTAAACTTGGAGGATTGTATATTCTTCACATCTTTAGCCATTTCCACCTCTAGCCAAATTTTTGCCAATTATGCCTCTGTAGGAGGGTCGTTAGCCTATATTACCCCAAATTTCCCAACTTGTGAATCCTGATTCACTATGTTTTATAATTGTTTCCTTTGTTGTTCGATCTATTCTCAAATAAAAGCAACTATTGCAGTAAGATCATCCCCTCCATTGGTAGGATTACCTATACCTAAATTTGGGGTCCTATATTCAATATTAGTCTGTCGTGTCTGCCTCTTTTATGGGAGAATACTTCCTCTCCTTTTTCTTGGTGCCATTATCCCTGGTCACACACAATAATGTGAGTTTGGATTAGGTCACAATTCCTTCTCCAAATTGTACCACTTTTTATAACTAAATAAGTTACCAGCTTGACTAAACAACAAAGTTGATTACCCTATCCCATGTAGGGTATAATCCTTATTAATGATTTTATTCCTTCAAAATAATTTCTTCACTTAGTCTAGCTATGTCTAGGTATTATATAAGAAAGCTTATAGTCCTACGACCATGGCTCTGATACCAAATATCATGTCCCAATATTTTCCATCCTAGATGTGAGCAATTGTTTATTTTAATAATCAAACATCTTCACATGTTAGGAGTTGGTCCTTTCCTTTTTAACAAAAAACTTACCTAAGATTTAGTTAAACATATTAAGGTCCCCTAACTAAGTTATTTGTCCAACACAATGTTGTGTGTGTCCTTTTCCACTTAGACCCATCTCGAGGCACACCCATCCCTAAAACTTACATATGTCTATCTATGTAAGTGTACTAGGTGTAATACCAAATTCAAGCTATCATTCTTATTATCCCCAATGAGCTAGCTTACCTTCTTTCAATATATCAAAAGGGGTATGCTAATCACTACACTCTACATAATTTTGTCTATGTAGGTGCAATAAGAGTATAAGTATTCGAATATCCATCTCATCTCTGTGATGAGCTAGCCTTCCCATTGATAGACCTCTTTCCAAAACTTATTCCATGAATACAATGTGTTTAAAATTCCTTCATTACACTATGAAGATCCATTATGAGAAGGCTTAATATAATAATAGTAATTAATCCTCCATGAAAGGACCGAGTTTTCTAATTACATTACTTACACCTATTCCAAAATATTTAATATCCTTGGATGCTTCTCAATGATATTTCATCTAGAAATGCTTGCTATATAAATCTTAAAGTTTTACATATCCAATATAACTTTAGGGTTTTGCATTCCAAAGTCTATCTAACAATAGAAAGCTAGGTTTATCCCTATTTCTATTCTTTCCCTTTCAAGGAAACATTAAAATGAATTATCACCTTTCTAGTATACAAATGACATCTTTCTTTGTTCAATATCAAGGAACATGTTATATAAGTCCATCAAGTTCTTTTATGACACTTTAAAAGAAATATCTAATCGTCATGCTTAACAAGAAATAATAATTAATATTTCATATTAACTAAAAAAATCCATTTTCCTCATCAAAGTAAAATATATTTCATTTAAAACAAGTGGAAAGCCCATAAATAAATTTAACCAAATAAGTAACATATTTTTCCTCTTGTATTACCCGAAATAAAAATTAGTATTTCTTTTACATAAAAACGAAAGTTTTGCAATACTAAACTTGTTGGATCAAATCTATTGAACCAATTTTCCTTAGCATAGAATTCACCATTTGCATAGTCCTAAAAGGAATTCTCTCCACTCAAGATATTTCTAACAACATTTCCTTTACATTACATAAATACATTCAGGTATCGTATAATAAGATGCATATACAATGCTTTACATAGTCCTTTTTAATAGGATTTAAAAATGGTAGGAAAATATCTTCCTTCTATTTTTCACTCATGTGAATCTTAAGTCCTTCCATCATCAGGTTCACTTTATCCCACTAATAAAGAGATGTCTTTAAGGGATCAAAACAACTACTAGCACAAGAATGCATTTTATAAATGCAAGTGTTTTCTTTCATTGCATGAAATAAATCCAAGCAAGTCAAAACATATTTTGTTATGTTCATCCATTTAACCTATAATTTAAAGCATTATAACTATATTATTTAGAGCTTTAATTATCAAAATAAACCCCATAAATTTATTTTGAAAACAATGGCTCCACACCTCACAACTAAGGAATTTCAAGCATCCTTTAGTTTCACCAGAATTTCAATATTTTTATGTATAAACTAAAAATTTCACAATCATTTAAACTGAACTTAGATAAAATACAACACAAACATATGGAAGCTAAAACATATGCCAATCATGCCAGTGCCAGGTTCCCTAGGACTATCCAATCCCACTTTCCATTTCCCTACCCCCCTCCCTCTATTACTCTCTGGCCTAGTTCTCAGGATTCTTGGGTTTCTCAAGTTTCCCATTTCTGACTAGATTATTTCACTGCATGGAGTGTGTTGTGGTTTTTATCCCTGAGTACCCTAGTTTGGTATGTTCCTGGCTAGATTGGGGGTGGCTTTTTAAAGATGTTTTGGCTCTAATTTCCTATTCACTACTCAGGATTCTCATATATGCTCTCTTTTAGCTTTGGGGGGGGTCTGGGCTTCATTCTCGTAGATGACTTTCCTTCTCAGTTATTCTAGGAATGCTCTGCCTTTGAGATATCCTTGTAGATCTAAAGGTTGGTTGTTTTTTGGATGGATCCTTGGTTTCTTCCTATAGTCTATCCTTTTGGTCTTGGAGGGGGACCCTGAGCTTCTTTGTGCAGTTGCAAATTTCCTTGGATACATCCTTTTGCAGGCAAGGGTGGGATTGGTAGATTTTTTATTGGTTGTTTATGTGGTATATTTCTTTGCAGGTTTAAAGGTCTTGGGATGGGACCTCATGATTCATCATCTACTACAAAGGCACTACCATGTTTTTCAACCTGGGCAAGAAATCCTCTCCAGTCATAGGTGCTCATGTGATAGTTTCCCTATTTCTCCTTTGTAGTTGCATTCCCAGTCTAGTTATAGGGGAGATCCGATGGTCTTGGGGATCTCCCATTTTTGTTGTTCCATTTCTAGACCTTGCCCTAACCTGGTTACCTCGTAATCCTATTGGTAGAATACTAATGCTACAGTTTTTCAAATCCATTTTTTTGCTAATTTTCCCACTGTGCGGGATTTTCCAAACCTACTGGTTTTCCCACTAGGTGGGATTTTTCAAATCCACTTTTCTACTGGTTTTCCTACTGGACAAATTTTCTAAACCTGCTGGTTTTCCCGCTAGATGGGATTTTCTAAACCTACTAGTTTTCCCACTGGGCGGGATTTTAAAAATCCATTTTCTACTGGTTTTCCTGTTGGACAGGATTATCCAAACATGCTAGTTTTTTCGTTGGGTAAAGTTTTTTAAATTCATTTTTTCTGTTGGTTTTCCCACTAGGTGAGATTTCCCAAACTTGTTGGTTTTCTCGCTAGGCAGGATTTTCAATTTGGTAGTTTTCAGCTGCTTCACGCTGGGCAGGATTTTCAAATTTGTCATCTTGCACATTTTTTCGATAGACAAGATTTTTCAAAATTGGTAGTTTCCCATTGGGCAAGATTTTTCAAATTTTCTTGTTCCTGCTAGGTGAGTTTTTCCAAACTGTTTGTTTCTTACTAGGCGAGATTTTTCAAATTGATTATTTTTTGACCTTTGGTTTGGTTGGTTAACCTGTTGTAAAAATATTTTGGGGTCCTTTCAAAACCTGCTTTTAATATAATTTTAAACTACCAAAAAAAACATATGTCAATCGCATTCTTACGAATGATATATATTTTTTTAAATTACAAATTATTTTCTAGTTTACTTCATTATAATCTCCATGAACGAATTAGCCTTTCCTATGGCTAAAGAATAACTCATCTCATGTAGATGTAAGTTCAACATAGGATATTATAAATCCAAAAAACTACTATGTTAACTTATGTTAATCGTTCAAGTAACCTATTCCATTGTATGGTCCTATTGAATAATAAAAACCCTTATTCAATATTTCCTATCATTACTTAAATAAAAACCCAATAGAAAACTCAACATAGTTTATATTCATTCCAGACTATGGCTAAAATATCAAAATACTTTATCCACTCATTTCCTCAAATTGGAGCTCAATTCCGGAGTGCGCAAGGAAAGGTTAAATTCTAGTGGTTGGATATGATAAGCACATGGATCACTAAGACATCTTATATATGCTCTCATCCTCATTATTGGGTTTTCATGGGCATCCAAGACATCCATCATAAATCAATGCTAGACCAAAGAATTAATAATTACACTTTAATATAAACATAATAACATGTGGCTATCTACTACCCATGATTTTCTTGATACCATACCAAACTCTGCTTAGTTATTACTTTGGATAGGGAGCATCTTCAACTTACTATCCCTTACACAGCATGACAAGTTCATAATTTTACTTAACATAGTATAATATCCAAACTAAACTTATCAAAAGCAGAGTCTTAAATACAATGAGTAAGCAATACTAAGAATTTTTCACCTAAAGCTTCAGTATCTTCAACCGATTGCACTTTCATGGCTGGAAATTTTGCTATTTTTATTTTACCAAAGATTTCTAGGAAAACTAAACACTCGATGGAGCAATGATACACATCCAATAATATGAAACCCTATTGAAATCAAATTTCTCATAATCAACATATTGTATTTTTTAGCAAAATCATAGGTGCATGAGAAATTCATTAAATCTCTACAAACTATAGCGACCTCGGGGCGCACACGCCGCTCTTAACTCTACTTGCGATGTTATTACTATACCAAAAATGAAGCTAAAATATTACGAGAAAACATATAACACGAAAATGACAAATAATGGATCTTTCATTAATATTGAACCCCGATTACATTTCGGTACCTCTTAGGGATACCCATATTGATACAATGATTTACAAGTGGATGAAGAGATGTCCCCTTTTGCAAAAGGGTGGCACTCTCTGAAATGCTTTTTAGTTCCACACACAAAAATTTTTGAGGGCTTACATATGCCTCCTTCTCTAGGTATATCTCCTGGATGGATCCTCTTGCTCTCGTATGTCGTGGATTACGTCTCGTGAACCTATGGCCCTATATGCAATTAAAACAATAATACACGTTTAGTTGTCCGAGATTGCCTTCCCGAATAATGTTGTTAGTAATCAGAGAATGTAATAGAAATATGATAAAATGATACCATGGAATCAATTAAATCTAAGCTAATGATATAAGAAAATAAGATAAAAGATTCTATGTCTATTTAAGCTAAGTCTACGGGCCACTGTCCAAGATAGTGGCCGCTAAATAAAACCTTGCTCTCCTTGCCACAAAGCTATGGGTCAAATATTATGGTCTGATGTTGAAGAAAGTAGGTGTTATGCCCCTTGATTTGTCAAAGCTCCGTCACACACGTGATCCCAAAGATAACTCTCTCTTTGAAATGATCTCATGTATGTGATTCGGGTCTCTATATGTCATATATCGATCATGTGTCTCTTTCTTTCTTTTCCCTTTTCTTTGGTGCTTTTAGGCTTTCACCTTTTATAGTGTGAAACCCTAGGTCTATGTCCAAGCCCTAGAAATGAATTTCTCATGCGTAGTGCAAGTTAGCATGAGAAGCCCTTGTCTATTGTCTATATTTGAATGCTAGTTAACTGAAATCTAACTGCCCACTTGAGTCTTCTATGCGAACTATTCGTTAGCATGAGAAGCTTTTGTCATTTTTTTATGATTGAAGGTCAGTTAACTTAAGTCTAAATTCAAACTCAAGTCTCCTATGTGAACTGGTCATGAAAAGAAATGCAAAGTCACTCTCGCTCACCTTTATTGCATGTAGACTACCACTTCCACCTGATATTGGGTCTATTTGTTAGCAAACCACTTCTTATGGCTTAGCCAATATCATCTATAGTAGCTATGATCTGGCTGCTATCATTTCCAGCAGCTAAGGTCTGGCCACTCTAGGATTGAGCGGCTAGAATCTGGTTGCTATTGGCTTGAGTGGCCAAGCTTGGATGGCTTGAAAAGGCCCTAAATGAGTGGTGAGAACCATTGTTGGTGCTTGGAAAGTCTAATATTATCTTATGATCTTATGAGTGTGTCTATGTAAGTAGCTCCCCTAAGCATGACATGATTTAGGTGTCTACAGATGCCCCTTTTTGTGATGTGTTGTGTGGAAAACACAACGCTGAGCAAAAACATAGACTGATCCATTTGTAGGGTGTATGGTGATCAATGGTATAATCAATGTCGGATAGCCCAATCATGAAATATGGTGCACATCCCTTGAATCATTGCCTCAATATTTGAAGGACTTAGCTTGGTGGATTTTGCATGTTAAATTGCACTCATTCCTCAAACTCAATCGGGTAGCTTCAGTTGCTACAATAATTCTGACCGGTAGGAGAGCTACAATTGAAGATGTCATGTCTGCTTATGTTCCCAGAAAACAAGGGAAATTTGTGATTGTTGTATGCAATTATTCAAAGGATGAACACGATTTTGCTATGATCAAGTGATCTTTTGTTGATTTTGATTATGATTAAGTTGAAGTTTTGAACTACTTCTTCACACAATGGATTGGTGAATAAATGACAATGAATGAAGCGACAAGTCGCTTGACCAATATGACTAATCTGGTTCCTTTCTAGCATTTGCTGCTTTTAATGGGCAATCCCACATCCAAGTGTGACTCCAATTTCTTATGATAATCATCTATCCCTATCTCGAGGAGTGGTCCGCCTATCAATAGACTTCTTAGGGAGTTAGGATGAGTGATTTTGTTTATGTTTAGATTGTATCACTTTGACTTAATGTTTTTGATGTCATCGGGGAATTAGAATGACCCCTTCGCACCCATGGAGCAGTCCGACCATATTGATCTTCTTCGGGTTTGAAGGGTGACATATCGTAATTCCAAAATGATTTGCTTTTGCCCCAAGTGGCCTTATGGTTTCCTCCTTATCTCATCGAAATACATGGAGTGAAAATTGTTGCAATCATCGAGTGGATAGAGTAGGTAATTGGATACGAGGCCTGCTTGAGATTGTGATTTTATGCAAAAAAAATTGTTTTTTTTTTAACATTCTGAAGATCCTAAACCACCAAAGTGTGATTATTTGTTGTTTTTGTTATTCCCTCATTGAAGGAACTGCTTAATTTTGACCTATGGGCTTGGTTGCTGTTAGGTCCAGTGGCCTCTGATTTCCTTCCTATGGCCACTATCGCCTTGAGTGGCCAAGAAGCTCGAGCCGCTGACGTCAGCAACGACCAAGGCATAATTAAGGAAATATAAAACTTGTAATTATAGGGTTTTGACCTATCATTTTCACTATTCAAGATTCCATTTTCAGAGCTTTGGTGCAACGGTGATGGTTGCGACTTCGAAACTTGTTGGTGCTAAGGACATGGCTACACGAGGTGAGACATCAACTATTGGAGGAGTCGGAGCTTCTTGGGTATTTCTCTTCAAAACCCTAGCTCTCTTTTATTTGCTTAAGTAAAATTGAACTTCACTAAGAAATGAGAAAAATGAACATCACTAAACCTACTGGCAATGAAAAAACTTCGTAATTAGGCTTAGGTTCCTTTTTTTCATGGTGGGTTGGTCCCAAAATTTGCAATCTATTAGTGGCTTTAGCCTAGGGTTTTTGAAAATTTTCCATTATTCACCTATTGCTGCCATTTTGGGCATTCTCAAACTTAGCTTAGTTTTGATTCTTGGGTAGGGGATTTGTTTTCCAATTTGTTTGCTTTCCCTCCCTTTTGTTGCTTTGCTTAAGTTATTTTATCAATTGTAATTTTTTTTTTTTTTTTTGGCCAAGGGTTCATGGGTTTGTCGTGCCGCCCCTTGGTCGCTATCGCTCAAAGCGGTCGGCTCTGAGCTGCTATCACTCATAGTAGCCAATCTTGAATCCCAACGGTCAAAATTTTGACTGTTTTGCCGTTGCTGCCTCTAGCGGCTAGGTTTCAGCTACTGTAGGAGACAACGGCTAAATCTTGAGCCTTGTTTTTGCATTTTATGTATTGATTTTATGATTTTTTTTTCTTTTCTTAGGTGCAATTTAGGATTCTCTTTCTTAGATTTAGAGTAACTCATACTATTTTGCACCATTTTCATATTTATTGTGAATTATGCCTTAGATGCATTGTAGTTATGTTTTGGTTTTCTTCTGCTTTGTTTAGATCCTCACTGATCGAGCTTGGGACCCGAAGCTCCTATTGGAATTGCTTCCTAGATTTGATGACACTAACTGGAAGTGGTTTAAGGCCCATGGGATATATTATATTATCAATTTGCCCCACATTATGGCTGACCGGGCTTATCTTATAGATTTAGCCCACCATTGGGACCCATGGAACAACACCTTACACCTTCCACGTGGCGAGATGATTATCATGTCGGAGGACCTATACAAGATCTTTCGGATCCCATTCAATGGGGTGCCCATTGTTTCGTCAGCCACTAATGATCAAGTGGTCATCTATGATAGGGTGTTTTGGGCATGTTCTGCATAGGCTCTCTGGGAGACTGGGTCCGAGGGAGTATCTATCAAGACTTGGTATGATGCTTGTGTTTTCATAGTGAGGCATGTTGTGTTGCTGATGGTGATCAACAAAATTCTTATCCCAGAATGCTTGAGTTTGAGGTTCCCTTGGAACCTCCTAGTGATGGTGCAGGACCTACTGGATAGCAAGGAGCCTATCATCTATGCATGAGGTAGATCACTATTGGCTTAGTGCTATGATGAGTTGTATCACATCCGTCGATGGGGACACATCATCATTTCTTGTAGTTTGCTCTTACAGGTTTGGGGATGGGTGCACATTAAGGTAGATTGCAGTAGGATGTGCCCTTGGTACCATTCTTGTATAGGAACCTCATAGAAGAGAGGGACCTACCTCCATGACAGGTCACAGAGCTTGCATATGAGGAGGATTCTCCAATCATAGACCCTATAGTGGTTGGGGGAGTTATAGAGGCCTATTCTCAATGGTGGGGTGATCATATGTGGCATGGTGTTGGCAATCTAGGGCATGAGAATGATGGCAAGGGTGATGGCATATATCTGGTAGTATGGAGGGTTTGATCCAGGACTAAGGTATGGGGCCAATAGATAGAGCAGGTGGCAGTAGAGGATCCTGATGTTCCTGAGGAGGAGGAGTTAGAGCCCGAGGAGAGAGACTATCCTCTGAGAGCATAGTTGCACAAGGTCGAGGTTGAGCTCCAGGCTACTAAGATCTAGGTACAACGGTGAGATGCTATGATTGAGCAGCTCACAACATAGATACAGGCTCTGCAAGCTACTATCGAGGGTGGCGATGTCAGGATGTAGTTTGTTGTTCCTGCTTCTACACCATAGGAGGTTCTAGCAGTAGGCTCAGGGGTAGAGGTGGGATGACTTCATTCCTTGTTGGATGAGCATGAGGCTCGGATCTAGGGTCTTACGGATCATGTTACCCTCCTTCATATGCAGCTCAGGAGGCATGGGATTTTCCCTAAGGATCCAGTAGATGCAAGTGGTTTGCAGGTCAGCGGGCGCTCTACCTCGGGGTAGTCTTCCACCCATCCTAGCCAATGGACCTGAACTTGGACAGAGAGACCTACAGGCTCACATCACTCGACTCACGACACCGCCACAGGGGGAGGTGGCACTAGAGGAGGTGATGCAGGGGGCTCAGGCCCGACACTATATTGATGTTCTACTTGGTTCTTGATCCATTTTTGAGGTCGACTGACCTACATGACTATAGCCCACGGGTATTTTTGTATATCCATTGGACTTGACACACATATTTTTATGATAGATTTGCCTTTTGTGACTCATTATGTGTATCGTTTATTGCTTTATGTTTTTGTTATTATTTTGTTTTATGATATGATGTGATGATGGTATTATGATGATTTGATGAATATGCTAGATGATAGATGATATTTTAAGATGCTTAGATGGATGTGTAGATGCTTATATGATTTGATGATATGATGCAATGTATTTTGATGATGAATGATGAATTTATGGTATGCAAATGGATATTGCCTGTATGTTTTATGATGTGGTTTATGGATGATTAATGACTTGTTTTTGTGGATGCAAATGTTATTGTTAAATGCATGTTTAATATTTGCTTTAATTATATGCACCTAACTTATGTGATGGAATGGTATAAATGAACCTGTATGCTCTAATCATTAAAAACATACGGAATGCATATGACATTGACAATCTTAATGGGTGATACCACATAAAGTTTAAAAATAATCATGAATTTAAATAATCACTTCTATCATAAGAATTGATTAAGTATTCATATATGAGATGTAATGGTGTGTAATGTATCTTCTTAATAAGTTTCTGTAAATTAAAAGATATAAAGTAGTCAGTGGTCGTCTATATACTATTTCTAATATATATGCGGTATCTGTCCTACTATGTTGATACCCCCTAATTTATAGAATCTTATAAAGAAAGTGATGGTGTGAATGATTTAATGATTTGTTGCTATGTAAAAAAAAAATTGGGGCTTTTCGGAGATTCAAACACTCTAGTTCCCCTATCAACAACTGTCTACTTACCACTTAGACTTTTGAAAAGTAAGGCTTTTACCATGGACCTAGTTTTTCATGATCTCTGTGTGTGCATGTGATTGTATATTTTGAGGTAGAACTCAAGCATTTCCTCCGATGTCAGGCGGGATTCTTTCAGCCCATTGCTAATATCAGGGATCCTCAAGTGTTCTTCTCATCCTTATGTTGGACTTAGTTGGACTATACTACTAGGCAATATTTGGTTACCTAAGCTAGCTCATCCACATTCAAACATTGGTCTACACAAATGCATGAAGCAATTGTAATAGACATATCATCATGCGTAAGGATTTCTCCTTCCAGTTTTGTACAATGCTGAGAATTCCAGGGATTCAAGCTTTATTCCCTTCTTTTTGGCTTCTTTTTGGCTTTGGATTTTGCTCATATGTAGTGATGAAAATCACTGTTTATTTTTTATTGATTTTTTTCTTTTGAGCGGGGATTTTTTTTGTAGTGATGATAATCACTGTTTATTTTGCTCATTCTTAGTGATGAAAATCACTATTTATTTTTTATTTTTTCTTGAGCTTGATTTTTTTGTATTTTGAATATATGATTGTATTGGATTTTTGCTTTTGAAATCTGGACTGTATGCTTGGCCTTTTGAATTTGTACTTTTGCTTTGGGATTTTGCTTATTTTGATTTAAGAAAGGGATTTTGATAGGGTAAAGCTTGTCCTTTTGCCAATTCTCAACACCTTTAAACCGGTTGCACAGGGGGATAAACAAGGATAATCCTTTTCGCTTAAGGTAACCTAGACCGCTTTGCAGCTTTCATATTTTCCTTGTACCATCTAGGATTTTAGTGTTTCAATTAGTGATGGGATCTTGAATATCCAAGGATTTATCACAGCTAGGCATTTTTTTCTACTAATCAAAGTTGTTTTCCTCAAAAGTTGATAAGATTACTAGATTTGGTTGACTAACCGAAAAGCCTTAGTAATTATGTATAGCAACAAATAATGGTTGTGTTGAAAAACACAATTACACACATGTTGATGGAGGTATGGATATGAATGACTTGTGCGACAAACTGTGGTATCACTTTTAAGACTCTCATGACATATCTTGTAATGTATGTGAAAATGCAATGCAATGATGTGGATGCAAAATGTGAAGTGCAATTGTTTTTGTATTTTTGATTTTATGTTGTTTTTGTATTTTTGATTAATTTGACCAAAGGGCTTATTATGCCTTTGGGGCTTTTGTTATTGATTTTGACCAAGCGGTTTTGAATTACCCTTGGAGCTTTTTTTATTTGATTTTTGACCAAGCGGCGTGAATTACCCTTGGAGCCTTTTTGAATTGATGTTTGACCAAGCGGTGTGAACTACCCTTGGAGCCTTTTTGATTTTGGTTTTGACCAAGCGGTTTGGATTACCCTTGGAGCCTTTGATTTGATTTTTGACCAAGTGGCTTGAGTTACCCTTGGAGCCTTTGATTTGAATTTTTGAATTTTATGTTTTTATGATTTGTTTTTGTTTTTGACATATTTGAAATTTTTTGTTTTTATGATTTGTTTTTGTTTTTGACATATTTGAATTTTTTTGTTTTTTGACATATTTGAATGTTTTTGTGTTTTTGATATATTTGAATGTTTTTGTGTTTTTGACATATTTGAATTTTTTGTGTTTTTATGTGTAAAATGCCTTTAAGTGAATGATATTGAGAGGTTCAGGCTCTTCAACACCATCTAATGATATAAGGTGATATGCTCCAGGCCCAACTCTCTATGAAATCATGTATGGACCTATCCAGTTTACCGTGAACTTATCTCATAGATGCGGTGGCATATTTGAATTCTATTGGTTTTCTTTGAGCACTAGATCTCCAACCTTGAATTCCCTTAGGTGGACTTTACTATTGTAAGCTCGTGCAAGGTGATCTTGGTAAACACGGAGATGCTCTAAAGCATTGACTCGATGTTCATCAAGAAGCATCAATTGATCAAGGCGGCCTTGCCGCGCAACTTCATCATCTATGAAGTCTTTTAGTGCTATGCGTAGAGTCGAGATTTCCAACTCTAGAGGCATGATGGCTTCAGTGCCATATACTAGTGAAAATGGTGTTGCCCCAGTGGGCGTCCGTATACTAGTCATGTATGCCCATAGTGCAAGAGGCAATTGCATGTGCCAATCCTTGTGATTTTCTTACACTGTCTTCCTCAAAATGGAGACTATTATTTTGTTTGAGGCTTCTGCTTGCCCGTTTGCTTGCGGATAATAAGGCATTGAAAAACTATGCTGAATATGATATTTGTTCATTAAAGCATGCACATTTTTGTTCTTAAAATATGGCCCATTATTCGATATTATCTTAGAAGGGACCCCAAAATGACTTATGATATTATGGAGTATAAACTCCGCAATCCTTGGTCCAGTTGTTGATGTTAAGGGGATCGCTTCTACCCATTTAGTGAAGTATTCTATGGTCATTATGATAAATGTATGTCGGCATGAGGACGGGGGTGAGATCTTCCCAATCAAGTCTAGTCCCCATTGTGAGAATGGCCATGTTGCCTGGATGGGCTGCAAAGCTTGCGATGGTAAGTGCGTTAGATTTGCATGATGTTGGCACTTACTACATTTCTTGACATACTCGCAACAATCCTTTTCCATTATGGGCCAATAGTAACCCATTCTCAAGATGCGCTTAACGATGGCCATGCCACTAAAATGGCCTCCACATGTTTCATCGTGAGCTTGTGAAACTACCCAAGCTATTTCCTGGGGCTCAAGACAACGGAGCAATACTCCATCATATCCTCGTCTGTAGAGGATTTATCCTAGAAAAATGTATCTTGTTGCTCTCTATTTAAATGTTCACCTTTTAGTATGCGACAAACCTTGAGGTATTATTTCGAGCTTCAGGAAGTCCCACAGTTGGGAAATCCAATCCTGATAGGCCACAACCTCTATAGAATAGACAACTTGCTCTTCCTGCATTTTTGAGGTAGTGAACACGGATTGAGGAACAACTCTATGGTATATGGTCACACCACACTCTATGGGTCCTTGGGAGATCAATGACCCCCAAGGTGCTGTTTGCAAGAAACTTCTGGCTATGAAGGACCAATCCTGATTTGGTTCGATGTTGATCATGTTGACTGATTCTTGATTGTCAAAAGCTTTACGACGTATTGTTGAGTGTGAAAGCACTTTCACATGAACGGTTGTAAAATCAGCAGATGTATTTTGAGGGATTAAGGATCCCAAAGAGGCCATAGTGTCTACAAATCTATTCGATATATGAGGGATTGCCTTGATGTCATACCATTCTAGCTGGGCTAAGTAATTGTCAACAAGTTCCTTGTAAGTCTTCAGGAGTGGGCACCTACATTGGAAGAGCCCTTTGACCTGGTTTACTATGAGCAAGGAGTCACCAAAGATATTCAATCTTTTAATGCCCATCGCTATGACTGTTTGGAGTCCCAAGATCAATGCTTCATATTATATATTATTGTTTGTGCATGGGAAGTCTAGTTTGAATGATAAGGGCAATGGAGTACCCTATGGTGTGATAAAGACAATCCCTGCTCTACCTCCTTGTTCACACTTTGAACCATCGAAGAACAATGACATGTCTTTTTCTTTCTTAGGTTCTTCGAGCTCTGGCGGATCTGATAATGCAAAGACCGCATCATCAAGCAACTCTATGGTGAGAGGCTTGTTATCCTGAAGAGGCACCTCTACTAATTGATCTGCTATGACTTGTCCCTTGATGGACTTTTGGCTTATGAACTCTAGATCAAATTCTATCAATAGCATGATCCACTTTGCGGTACGTGTATTGTGATATGTCTTGCTCATCATGTACTGCAAAGGGTTTTGTTTTGATATGACATAGGTCGTATGGCTCAACATGTAGTGTCACAACTTTCGAGTTGCAAAGACCACTGCTAAACATAATTTTTTGACATACGCATATCCTAGCTCATAGCTCACCAAGGTGCGACTAATGTAATATATGGCTTGCTCTTTATCTTGTGCATTCTTTTGGGCTAACATGGTGCCCAGTGCAAAATCAGTAGCTGATATATATAGTAAAAATGGTATGTATGGCCTTGGTGGAGCCAATACTGGCGGCGTTGCCAGATAAGTCTTGATCTCTGCAAAGGCTTGATGGCATTCTTCGTCCCAATGAAAGGGGACTTCCTTGCATAGCAACTTATTCATAGGTCTGCATTTGTCTGATAATTGCACGATGAATATTTTGATGGATGCTATCTTGCCTTGTAGGCTCCTCAACTCCCTAATGTTGGTAGGGGCGGCCATTTCCAGTATAGCCTTTACCTTTGCAGGATCAACTTCGATGCCTCTCTTGGATACGATGAATCCTAAAAGCTTTCCAGAAGTTATGTTGAATACACACTTCTTAGGATTCAATCGGACATTATGTTCTATGAGGTGATCAAAGACTTGTCTAAGGACTTCGGCATGCTCTTGCCGCAATAGGGACTTGGCTAGTAAGTCATCCATGTAATCTTCCAAGATCTTATGCATATAGTCATGGAATATGTATGTCATGGCCCTATGATATGTGGCACCAACATTTTTGAGACCGAATGGCATCACTTTGTAATAGAATGTTCCCCATGGAGTAATGAAAGTAGTTTTATGTTGATCTTCGGGCTTAATCCAGATTTGGTTGTATCTAGAAAACCCATCCATTAGGGAGAGCATTTCATGACCTATGGTTGCATCTACAAGAGCATCTATGTTTGGCAACGGGAATGAATCCTTTGGTGTTGCCCTATTCAAATCTCTAAAATCCATGCAGATATGGACTCTTCCATTAGGTTTCCCTATGGGTACCATGTTTGACACCCACTCAGGGTAGTCGATAGGAACTATGAATACTGCATCCAGTAGTTTTTGCAATTCGTTCTTTACCATCAAAGCGACGGTTGGATGCATTTTTCTTAGTTTTTGCTTGATTGGCTTCTTCATGGGATCCAATGAAAGGTTGTGAATGACTAACTTTGGATCTATCCCTGGCATGTCTTTGTAAGTCCAAGAAAAAATATTTGGCCTCTCCTTGAGGAGAGGAATCAAGATGGCTTGTTCCTGTGGAGATAGACTTTCTCCGAACTTGACTTTCCTTGGTTGGGTAGGATCATTACTGATGTCCACCTCAAAAGTTGCTTCTATAGCCATATGTGACCCATCCTCTAGCTGATGAGGCGTGGGTATCAAATGAATGTCATCAATGGGATTCACAGGACCTATTGACTCAGGTTCCAAACCAATATGGAAGACGTCATACGCACAACCTGATGCAATATGGAATGGTTGTAACATCTCTTCATTGGGGAAGAGGTCTTCTGGCTCTATGGGTGAATTAGCACGATCCCAATCAATAGCCTCTACATCAAGATGCAATGATTTGGTAGGATCTACTGGATTATGAAGTGGAGTGGTCAAATCGATGGAGATCATGTTGATGGATGGGATGAAATCTCCAGGACCACATGGGTGCAATCTTGTCTTAGGGGTTTCTCTTCCATACTCACGATGAGGTTCTGGAGGAATGGGAATTTCTGGATCTGGCCCATGAGTAGGGTGGACAATAGGATCATTGGGCTCTAACTACTCTCTGAATGTAGGTGGAGGGGGATTAACCATCCGATGAATGGCAGCTAGGTCAATAGGTCTCCCCAAAAATTAGAGTTGAGGGTCTATGGCATGAAGTGCCACCTCTCTCTCTACTAGCTCGTTGACTTGCCATAAGTGGTGAGGTCCAAGATAAGCCATCTCGGTCTCATCCTCAAAGTCATCATCACTTATCCAGAAACCATTAGCATTGGTATGCGGCCCTACGACAAGGGGCTCATGTCTTGGCCCCAAGTAGGCCATCTCTATTTCATCTTCATATTCTTCGTCACTTATGAAGAACCCATTTGCATTTGTCTCTTGCCCCAAAGTCAGGGGTTGATGGCTTAAGCCTAAGTAAGCTCTTTCTATTGAGTCTTTTGATTCATAGTCACTTTCATCTGATGTATATTCAATCTCATCGTGGATGGACCATGTGAACCTTTGTAAATAGCGAGGCCCTTGATAGGCTAAGCCAAGTTGCGCCTCATCATCACTTGCATCATATCCATTCTCCTCATCCCATGAGTTGTACCCTGTTGGGGTGGAATCAATTGAGGTGTTTGGATGATAAGTTTCTGGAGGCGGTATGTTTACCATGGCCACTTGTCTATTGCTCAAATTTGCTATTCTCAAGGGGTGATAAGGAATGAAATCAATGTCTTCTCCCAACCCTATGCTTAATATTTCCAATGCCACTGCAAGCGAGTCATCTCGACCTCTGCTATAATAGCCCAAGCCAAATCTATCGGAAGGAAGCTGATATAGTGGCTCATAAGGCCTCTTGCGCCCCTGCTCATATACGCCAAGGCCATAGCCATGCCAATGGCAATGCTCAAAGTAGCTTAGAGCAAACTCAAGATTAGAGAGGTAATGAACATTGACTATGAATAATTCGTCACCATCTCCTTCTATATCTGAAGACTTATGAGCACAGTCTAGGCCGACATAGACAAAATTGGTTTGGTTGGGAGGGATTCCCAGTGGAACCATTATTCCTACTGGCAGCCTTAAGTCTTTAGGCCTCCCTATGTCCTGTGTAGACTCAATGATAGGCGTAAAGGTAATGTTCTGCACAAGGTATTCCCCTATGCCTGTACTTTCCAAGTGTATTGATGCATGCGACGTGGATGACCCCATGGATGATACTGGCGAAGCAGGGTGATAATCACTATCTTCATCTTGATCTTGAGGATCTTCCTCTTCCATAGGACTTGGCATTTCAGCAATGGCTATAGTTGGCATTTCTTTGGGCCTTTCTTCCTTAACTAAGGGGGCCTTTAGCTTCTGATTGTATTTTGATTTTGATGTTGATGGTACTTTAGAAGCATTGATTATCTTGAGTGCACCAGGAGGTGTTGATGTGCCTAGGTCTTTTCTTACCCCTTTGTCTTTGTTATCAACTTGTGTGGTTGGGGATGAAGGTGCCACGTATAGGTGAGTAGAAGGGATCATGAATTCTCCTAGAATATCCACCTGATTAACGTATTTAAAAGGTTCTTCATCGGCCAGAACCACATAGACTTTGCTTTCATGCACATACTTGACACACTGGTGCAAGATCGAAGGCACGCACTTCATGGCCCTTATCCAAGGGTGCCCTAAGAGGATGTTGTATTGCATAGCGCCTTCCAAGACATGACACATCATGGGGATGGTCTTGTGCCCCACCTTGATGGGTAGGACTATCGTTCCCACAGTATTGCATAAAGCATCATTAAAAGCTCTCAATGTGTAAGTTCCTGGAATGATATTGGTCTTGGGTATCTTGAGGTGCTCTATTGCAGTTGTTGTGATGATGTTTATCGATGAACCTGTATCGACCAAAACCCTCTTGAAAGGTAAGTCATTGATGGCCGCTACAATGTTTAGCGGAGGGTCTAGTAAGGCAGCAGAAACTGTCTTAATCTCATGATCATAGAATCGGATTACAGGTTCCTAGCATTCTTGCACTTGTCCCACAAAGTGAGTGAATGCATTCGCATCTTGCGGTTGAAGCTCAATTGTTCTTAAAATCTCCATTAGAGTCTCCCTATGCTTTGGGGACTATTGTATGAGCTCATAGATGGATAACTTAGCTAGAGTCGTCTGTAGGTTTTGCTCCAATCTACTCCGAATAGTTACCATAGGTCGCGTTGGTGGACCTGGAAGGTTGTCTTGCCTTTGCCTAGGAGTGGCTGGGATGTTCATGGGAGCTACAGGTGGTTGCGGTTGACCATACCGCCTAGTCCTTGTTGCTATGTTAACAATCTCAACCATCCCAATGCATCCGTGGGTAGGTATGTCAGCTCGAACCTGATTGACTTGGGCCCCTTGCTCTCGAGGGGCTTCATGATTGGGCAACGGGTTTCTGTATATGCCCATGTCTCTATTATCGAGAGCCAGTGGGTTGTCAACTTTGAGTTCTCCTGCCTCAATCATGTTTTGCACTTGATGCTTAAACCCGATGCAAGCCTCAATGTCATGCCCTGGTATCCTATGATAAGGGCAAAATTGATCTTCCCTATATCCTTTTGGCTTAGGATGGTTGGGATCTATAAGAGGTATATCAAGAAATCTGATCCTCCTGGCCTCGCTCAACTGATTAAATATTGATTGCATTGATTCTATCAGAGGCATGAAATAATGAGGCGGCTTGCATTCTCGGTTTCTTCCTTGATTGTTCTTTTGGTCGTAGTTGGCTGGTGGGGGATGTGCTTGATAGTTCTGTGGTTGTTGTGCACCCCCATCCTTGGGTGTAGCCAATACGACTTGATTGACTGGAGCAGGGTTGCCCTGCTTCTACTTGTACTTGTCATTCTTACCATTCTTGTTCCACTCCTTTTTGTTTTGGAGCTTAATGGTTCCCTCATCTACTTTTATCTCTTCGATGAGCTTGGCCTGTGCCAAAGCTTCCTCGAATGAAGGATACTATTGGAGTTGTAGCAAGAGGGAGATATGTTTAGAACAAATTTTGGTAAACATACGAATGATCTCTTCTGTGGGAATGGAGAATGATAATTTTGCCATGATTTTTCTCCACCTATTCCCATAATCCATTACTGGCTCATCATCATACTATTTCAGGTTTTCCAGGTCTGAAAGGTTCACCTTCTTCTTAGCACCAAAGGAGAAACACTTCAAGAATGCATTTACTAGTTGTTCAAAGTTGGTTATGCTATGCTTAGGTAGTTGGTTGAACCATTGAGTGGCAGCACCTAAAAATGTCATTATGAATGTTCTTAGCATGAGAGCATCATTGTCTTCAAGATGAAAACAAGCATTGATAAAATTGGTGACATGCTCTTGTGCATCCTCTTCACCTTTAAACTTCTCTAACCTAGGCATCTCAAAGTGCTTAGGATATGGAGGGCTAGGGATTGATGGGCACAATGGTTGATTGTGTATCTTGCTCAATGTTGGTGAGTTCCCAACTGCCTCTTGTTTCTCAAAGGTTTTCATATTTTTAGCAAGCTCTTGAAATGCCTTTGATGCACGGATTTCCTCTTCATGCAAGCCTATTCACATTGGCAATGGAGGTAACTCTCTATTCATTTGATTTGTTCCATTTTCCTCCCTCCTACGAGGGGAATCAAGATTGTGATCTTGATTTGTTATGTTTGCCCTCCCCCATTAGTTGGATTTTGTTCATGATTTGGTGGGGGGTTTCATTGTGGGATATCTTGTCTAGTGTGCCTTTCCTTAGGTGAGTCAGTGTATCTTGTTCTTTGGTGGTCACCACCATTTATCTATAAATTGTTAAGAGCTAGCTGCTCAGATTGCTCTCTTAACCGCTGCTCATGTTGGCGCAAGAGTCTTTCTCTTTGTTTCTCTTGTTCGAGAGCTTCCACTAACTCTCGCTCTTTACGTAATGCATTTTCTAACCACCTCATTCGGTCAGTTTGTGTTGTTGTAGAAGACTCATGTTTATCTGACTCTGTTCTTGTAGTCTTGACTCGCAGATTCCTCGAGGGGGTTTTTGTTGTATCTATACTCTTGCTAGTTAATGTGACTTGTTCAATGTACTATTGAATATCCCTATGATCAGACTCCATGCGTCTTCTATAGGGTCGCTCTGAGGTACCCCCAGACTGGGAGGTATGTTTAGAAGTCACAGTTCATGAGCTTCCAGATGCAGAGTTCTCAGTAGCTATAGTTCTTTGAGTTGGTTGAGTAGGAAATCGATCCAACCTATCTAGCTATCTCATTCTCCATGGCTGGTCCCATGGGGTGCCATTTACTCCTATGAGGTCATAGTCTATGGGAATATTTCCTTTTGTGTGAAGGGTTTCTTCTATATGATTCCCATGACTAGATGTAGCTCTAGTTTCCTGCCCTTCAGTGGGCAGACCTATTTCATATGTTTCTTGTGAGTCTTGAGGTGTTGCAATTCTTGTTTGCCTTCTTGATGAAGAGGGCTTGGTGGTGACATGTTTTCTCCATGTGGATGGAGACGTGGCAGTCTCATCATCCCTATGTGAAGAATGAGTCTTAGAACCTTCTCTATGTCTATGTGAGGAGGAAGCCTTTGAAGTTTCCTCATGTCTTTGAGATGTTTCTGTGTGTTTAGAGGAGGCCCTTGAGGTCTCCTCATGTCTCCTTGATGAGGATGGCTGTGAAGCCTCTTTTTGTTTATGTGACTTTGTTCCATGATGTGGTTCCTTACTTGGGGTTTCTTGAGGAGATCCCCCAAGAGTTGAGTTATCACCCCTTAGGCTCGTGGAGCTACATCTCACGGTCTTACGGGTAGGTCATTCAACATTACTATGACTCTGCCTATGGGTATGAATTGCTTCTGTCTCTCCCTCGGCATCAGACCGAGGGTGTTTACTTCTTGTTTTGACCATGTTGTTTTATGACTTGATCTTTTGAGTTTGCTATTTAGGAATGACCACACAATTCCAAACAAATGTTTATCTTGATTACCAATTTAAGTGTGCCCTAAACTGTTTGATGTGTTTTGATGTGTTGTTCTCTTGATTTCTTTGCTCTTGTTCTTGGATTAAGAATGAGAAGACTCATCCATAGTGACAATCAAGTACACTCATGCCAAACATGATTTTCTCAAAAGAAGCTAGGGTACACCGTTGAAGACCCAATGGGGGGTTCACCTAGCTCCTCCACTCTGAACCAATGATTGTTCCAATAGTGGGAGATAGTTTGAACACAAGTAACTTAGTGTCACTATAAGTAAGTTTCCCAATCCATTTCTAGGAAGCTCTAGGGGGTAAACCAGTGGAAGGAGATGAATTCCAACATCACTGGACTGAATTGAAGGTTGGTGATGAAATCCAACTCTCCAATGTTTAAATGAGACGTGCGTGTGTGGTGTTCATTTTAAGCTTGCGTAACATAAAGTGCATCATATAGCAGCAATGAGTCTTTCCTATATGCCTAAGTGCAAAAATACATTTCAATATTCAGAAATATGCATGAACTACTATGATTTGTATGAGCGCACTTTATCTCATGCAACTATGGCCTCTAGCAGGGCCTCAAAGCAAGCAAACAACATACAATATCTAGCATGTTGGATTCTAGGGCAAAATTTTTAGGCATAAGCCATTGTTCCTAGCAACGCCTAGTGGAAAATTTAAAAGAAGATCTAAGATATGCGAAATGCTTAATTCTTTCTTCTTTATTCTTTCAATTTCCAAACATAAATGTGCTTTAAGTTCTCTATTTTGAACACACAGAAGTAGACAAAAAGCTGTAAAATATCAAAAAAGCTATACCAACCTTTGATCCAGCTCAGAGAGTCGATGTTTTGACCTCTGCTGCACTCTAGTCCTAGTCGCTGTTGACCAGAGCGGCTGGTTCTTGGCCGCTGTAGCTCAGAGCGGCTAGTTTTTGGCCATTGTAGATCAGAGTGGCTAGTTTCTGGCCATTGTAGCTCAGAGCGGCTAGACCTGCACACAAAATTAAGTTAGTTTTCTAGTAAAAAATGAAAAATTTAGTGGTCATCCCATCGTGATCGCCATCTGTAGCGACCTCGAGGCGCACGCGCCACTCTTAACTCTACTTGCGATGTTATTACTATACCAAAAATGAAGCTAAAATATTACGAGAAAACATATAACACGAAAATGACAAAGAATGGATCTTTCATTAATATTGAACCCCGGTTACATGTCGGTCCCTCTTAGGGATACCCATCTTGATACAATGATTTACAAGTGGATGAAGAGATGTCCCCTTTTGCAAAAGGGTGGCACGCTCTGAAATGCTTCCCGATTCTGCACACAAAAATGTCTGAGGGCTTACAGATGCCTCCTTCTCTAGGTATGTCTCCCGGATGGATCCTCTTGCTCTCGTATGTCATGGATTACGTCTCGTGAACCTGTGGCCTTGTATGCAATTCAAACAACAATACATGTTTAGTTGTCCGAGATTGCCTCCCTGGATAAGGTTGTTAGTAATCAGAGAATGTAACAAAAATATGATAAAATGATACCATGGAATCAAGTAAATCTAAGCTAATGATATAAGAAAACAAGATAAAATATGCTATGTCTATTTAAGCTAAGCCTACGGGCCACTGTCCAAGACAGCGTCCGCTAAAGAAAACCTTGCTCTCCTTGCCCCAAAGCTATGGGTCAAAGACTATGGTCTGATGTTGAAGAAAGTAGGTGTTATGCCCCTTGATTTGTCAAAGCTCCATCGCACACATGATCCCAAAGAGAACTCTCTCTCTGAAATGATCTCCTGTATGTGATTCGGGTCTCTATATGTCATATATCGATCATGTGTCTCCTTTGGTGCTCTTAGGCTTGCACCTTTTATAGTGTGAAACCCTAGGTCTATGTCCAAGCCCTAGAAATGAATTTCTCATGCGTAGTGCAAGTTAGCATGAGAAGCCCTTGTCTATTGTCTATATTTGAAGGCCAGTTAACTAAAATCTAACCGCCCACTTGAGTCTTCTATGCGAACTATTCGTTAGCATGAGAAGCTTTTGTCCTTTGTTTATGCTTGAAGGTCAGTTAACTTAAGTCTAAATGCAAACTCAAGTCTCCTATGTGAACTGGTCATGAAAAGGAATGCAAAGTCACTCCCGCTCACCTTTATTGCATGCAAACTACCACTTCCACCCGATATTGGGCCTGTTTGTCGGTAAACCACTTCTTATGGCTTAGCCACTATCATCTGCAGTGGCTATGATCTAGCCACTATCATCTACAGTGGCTAAGGTCTGGCCGCTCTAGGCTTGAGTGGCTAGAATCTGGTTGCTCTTGGCTTGAGCGGCCAAGCTTGGATGGCTTGAAAAGGCCCCAAATGAGTGGTGAGAACCACTGTTGGTGCTTGGAAAGTCCAAGATTATGTCTTATGATCTTATGAGTGTGTCTATGTAAGTAGCTCCCCTAAGCATGACATGATTTAGGTGTCTACACAAAAAAATCTTAGCCAAATGAATCTTACCATTGAAGATACATTCCAAATCTAGTTGAAGTTTTAAAATCATTGTTTAAAACTAAATATAAGAACAAATTTTCCAAAGTCTACATGGTATTCACAGGATAATTTTTGCAAAGGTTTTTAAAGAGAAAAGACTGGTTTTTATGGTTTTCTAGCTCTCTCCTTTTTCCTCTGTGTCTCTTCTATTTTTTTTGAAAAATAAAAAACCCCTCTTACTTACTCTAGCTCAAAGGTTAACAACTCTCTCCCCAACACCCTATTTGGTGGAAATGTTACTGAAGATGAGTTTTATTTGTGTGTTACTATGCACATCCTTATCTTTATTTGAAGCAACCCTGAGCTATGCCAACCAACAAATAATTTAAAAATTTATCATATATTTACATTCTAAAACTTTAATGTAATCAATAACAATTTGGTATTATATGTAATCTTTTTATTGTTGGTTTAGTGATGCTCTCCTCCATAAGATAAGGTTGTATTTTAATTAACCATATCAGGTCATGAAATCCTTCCTTAATGACTCCCACTCACAAGTAATACCTTTTTTTATAATGGTGGACGAAAGCAAGAGTCCCTACTAAATATATTAATGAAAAACCTTATTCATTAATGAAATCAAGCAAGCATAGCAATATTCCTTTCTTTTTCATGCTAACACAATAATGTCAATCAAAAGATAAATTCCTTTATATCTTTTCCTAAAAGAAACAAAGCAACAATAAATTCAAACATCTATTTTTCTTCAAAATAAATCTCTTATATCTAATGAAATCTCATCTAGAAGAATATTATATCAAATAAAATTGCATCAAAGAAATATTATCAAGTAGTAAATAAGTTCCATCCTAAACCAAATATATTTCCTTCATGCAATTCATGATATTCAACTACATAGAAAGAGCATTCATCCATGTTACTCTTGAGTTGTTCGATGAATAAATCATCACATCATTTCCATTTTCTTATGATATCCCATTCTTTGTGGTTAAGTATTTATTCCACCTACAAGAAAAAGTATATTCCTACAATAGTGCAAATCCATTAGCAACATCTTATTATTTCATTACATACACATTTTGTAAAAACTAAATATGAAGTAATCAGTCATTCCACTAATAAGATACATCATATTTTTCCATAAAATATATGTTTACAAAAATTAAGCATGAAATAGTCAGTCATTCCATCACCGAGATAACATAGTGAATCATGAGTCCATATTATGAAAATTTTATCAAGGAAGGATCATGACATCCCACCTAGCTACATCAAGAACACCTCTACATCCTAATGGATCCCTCCTCACCCATATGAACCAGTAGTCTCTCAGGTCTAGAATCTCTTGTAGAATACCAAATTTGTGTTCTACTCATTCAAACCTAAATAGCTCTCACTTGCCCTTCTTATTGATGAGACACCATATCCTCCTCACCCAAGCTAGCTCCTCTACATCCTCCTTCCAACCTGGGTGTAGACACCATGGTCAACATATGATCTGGTGCTCCTGTAGCTCATCTATCATCTACCTCCCTAGATAAAAGACACCAGTGTATGGCCTATGCTCATGCTCATAGTAGTGTATGGCCTATGGTCAATCCACATAGGGTAGTAGTGTTGGTAGTGCATTTGGTATTTGAACTACTATGTGCTTCCAGCACTACATATAGAGTAATGTTGTATAGATCAACCCTATTTATTGTTTATACACAATGTTGTGTAGTGTCCTATATAAACAGGTTAGCACATATAGTGCTCATGCAAATCTCACTCCTTGATCTTGCATGTCTACCACTACTCCCACCATTGCCCATGGTAGGTGTCACCAACTGGTATGGCACACAAACATCCTAGCCACCACTCCATATAGTATAGATGTTAGCACCCCAACTCTATATCTATATGGCATATCATTGACATGTAATCCACTCTACTAGATCACATGTTTTGGATCCCTCAACATCATCTCTAATACCACCATCGACACCCGTACCATGTAAATAGTCCTCCCCTTAATGGGGATCCTCAAGATGCACTACACTTACTCTAGTGTGATCATCATATATTTGGTTAGTAGCCAAAGTATGAATAATTTTGGATACCATCACTCTACCAAATCCATCGATAAGGCTTGGTCTACCTTGATGTAATGAATTTTTACTAACTATAGTAGACCCATGTTCTCTAGTGTCTCCCTCTTATCTACTAAGAGTTGCTCCAGGGCAGTGTCTAATGCTCGGCTATCACTCTTTACTCTTGAGTACATATAGCTATATAATAACATAATTTTATCATCAATTCATCATTTAATACATATAAAAATCATAAACACATAAAAAATAAAAAATAAAAGTATTATTTATGCAAAATTCACCAAATTCATGCCCTAGAATGATCGAACATGAATTTAACAAATCCTCCTAACCAAATTCATGCTCAATCCATACAGGGCATGAATTTGGCTTGGTTAGACTACCAAATTCATGCTCCATGACCAAATTCACATCCCACGATGAATTTTACAAAAAATTGACTAAAAAATACTAAAAAATTTGTGTGTGTTAGGTGCAAAATCTAAAATGAGCAAGTGGGTCTTGGTATGTACCTTCATACGGTCAATAGTGATGATAACATTGTCCCTCATCATGGTATCATGGTGATTTTGTAATTCCATTCTCCTCTTTCTTCTCCAGAGCTCTTTTCTCCTCCTTGCATGGTGAAAAAACTTGTTTTTCCTCATTTTTCCTCTTTTCTTCCCTCCCTTTTATTTTCCCTCCATTTATTCTCTCTCTTCATTTTTATTTTCCCTCTTTTTATTCTCTCTCCTTCCTTTCCTCCGTTTCTCTCTCTTTATCTTGTCTTTTCTCTTTCTTCACTTTATGTCACTTTTTGAGCCCTTTGTTTAACTTTTTTGAGTTTTTATCTAAAATTTCACATTTCTTCTAAACTTGAGGGGGCATCCTATCCTTAGAGGCATTAATAGTACTAATGCCTTATTTTACATGTAAATTTGTAGTGTTTAGGCTAACACATTTTTTTGTGTTTTCTGCTTTTGCCCATAGGAGTCTACATATTTATTTGACATATTTATTTGGCCATAAATGCATCAAAGAGGGGATAAAATATAGACATGGAAAATTGACCCATCAAAATGAGTCAATTCTTCCTTAGATCCTTAGCCAGACAACCAAGCTTACCAAGTGTAAATTTGGGGCCTTTTTGCCTTCTCCCTTTGCCTTGTTTCCCTAGCTTTACCAAATTCATGCTCGATCCATACGAGGAATGAATTTAGATTTCTAGATTCACACCTTGCAATTACGGGGTATGAATTTGGCATTCTAGGGATTTTCCTCACAAAAACCCCTCCCCTCATCATCCCATTTTGGATTTGGCCTTTGCCTGTAGTGAAATTTCATTTTCCTATTCAGTTTACCCTCCAAACCTATTATAAATAGAGGATTGGATTCCCTCTTTTTAAAAGAATATTTACCTAATGAATTATTGGGAGAATCTAATTGTTGACTCACTCATTTTCTCATGCTAACAAGTGCCCTTCTGCTGTAAGTTGTTATGTTTTTTTGTGCTTTGGTGTTTTATACCCTTGGGGATTGAGTGGAGGATTCTTGATGATTGGATAGATCAACCATATTGGAATACTTCTTCCACTTCTTCATTGCTCCTTGCTTTCTCCATTAGATCATTAATTTTTGCATTTACATTAATTACTTCGCAAGTTTATTTTTTGTTATTTTACACCCTATTTTTAACTATTTTAAGGCTTGAAAAGGCCATCTAAACCAAATTTACACCCCACCCATACAATATGTAAATTTGGTAATCCAAACTAATGCTCCACTTTTACAAGGCATAAATTTGGTAAATTAGGGCTTGGGGGCAAGTTTTGTATTCCAAAACCCTAATTTTGTATTTGCATTTTAGTCTTTTGTCATATCCACCCTGTCTACATTGTATTTAACTATTATCTATATATTTCACTATTTTTATGAATAATCCAAAGGTCAAATATCATTTTGATTTTGAACAGTCAACTAAAAGGACCAATGGGGCTTGACTACTATGCCTCCAAGCTTAGCCAAATGGCGGCCTAACTAGGTCCTTGAATGCTGATTAAATTTTCTAGGGTTTGTGAAGTTATTTTGTAGGTTTGAAACCATTGGATACTATAGATGCAATACAAATCTTGGATTAACCACTAGATCATATAAGTTCACTAATATATCTTTAGGTTGTTTGGTATTTGCTTTTGTTTATTTTTGTCCAAAAGCTATATTACAAGTAATGACAAAATATTTGGTTGAATTTCTAGGCATTTGAAAGAACAAAACCATATATTATGCATCTAGAATTTTTATCTTGTTTGTGTATTCTTTGGACCCTTGATCAAAGAATTTATTTTGCAATCCTAGGGTTAGACATCATTGAATTATAGAATCATACTAGGGTTAGTCCTTGTATTTTTGCATCTTGTGTGTCTTGCATTGTTCTTTCATTTTCATAGCTTAGTTTAGAAAGGCCAAAAAATAGGTGTATGCTTAATTGACACATCAAACATTTCCACCCTATACTTGGAGAAAGTCCTAAAACCATTCCTAGTGAACCCTTTCCCTTGTCCATCAAGTGTAGAGAATATAACACACCCCCACGGTCACCTTGGCTCCCAACAGATCCAACCAAGAATCATACATGGCAGGGCAATTTTCTCCTCTAAACCTACAAATGAGATAATATTAGATGGTATAACCATAAAATTCTTGTAAATTAATGAGGATTAGAGATTAAATACTATAATAAGAGGTGAAATGAAGATCTAACATACAAAGTATAATAAAATTAACTGGTTAGTGATTAGAAGTAAGTAAATAAATATTATTGTAAATAAGATAATGGAGATACAAAAAAAACTATTAGATAGTTGTATATAGAAGTTAGAATGAAAAATAGACAAGATATGTAAGATTAGCAGTAATGTAAATAAAAAAATCGAAGCTAGCAAAGACAAAATGAAGAGAAAATACATAAAATTAAAGGAAGGTGATAAAAATAAATAGTAGCTAGGGACTATATTTCCTAGGAAGACCTCCTTATTGCACAAATCTATCATCCTTACTCTAATGCCCCCGTGAATTGCTTAACTTGCCCAAATTATTTATGGAGAAGATCTAAATGCAAGAATGGAAGAGAGGATAGAAGGGAATGGAGATAAATTTTAATAGAGTAATGCTACCAATAATTATGCTATGAAATCCTGATCCTAAGGGATGCATTTATAGATTTTTGGAGGTCTCATTGAGGATGGAAAAGGGGTCAAATATGCCCTTAGGGAAAGATAAAAATTTGGATTTTGTAGGCCTAGGAAGTGGGCATGGCATGTGTAATATAACAAGGGAGTGAGATTTATGAATCCATACTCATGCTAGAGGATTTTGTTCATGTTTGCAAATTTACCACTAGCAACTTTGCACTTGATTAGCGATTTTGTCCAACAGTCAAGTTGACCAATCAAATGATTGAAAAATGACTATTTTAAAATTCACCACACTTGATCAAGTAGACCATTAGTGAATATGACAATGAGTGGTGAATTTATAAAAGGTTTGATTTTATGTATGGATTGCTTAGGTTGAGCCAATTGATTGTTGGTGTGATGCTTGGTGCCTTTTCTTAGGGTTAAGGTCATTGGGCATGCCAAAATTGAGTATCTGGGCATGCCAAAATTGAGTATCTATATTTTACCCTATTTGAGGTAATTTTTGTGAAATAATCACATCAAAAATAATTTGGACTCTAATTTTGACACTATGTTGCTTGTTAATGTCATGAAAATTTATGTTGAAAAAATGGTTGTGATTGGATTTGTTTCAAAAATTTGATGATTGATCAATGTTAGTATTGTATGTATGCCTCCAAATTGATGCCCCATGGGTGTCCCCTTTATATTTTTACTAAAAAATAATATGGAAGAAAATATTGATAAAATGAGGCACAAAATTGTCTAACTAGAATGCAAAAAGGGATTGGAAGGAAAATGAATTAGGCTAGGTGATGCAGGAGCATCCAATAGTGTAAGAGTGATATTGCATCACCCAAATTGTATTTGTTTCATTTTTTTTAGCATTTGTTTATTTTTTTAGAGGATGGAGAAATAGACCCAACACTAAAATAATCATCCCAATATCCTGAGTAGTTTGGGAGATATGTAAATTTTAATGTCTTCTACCCTGTCAAAACTAGTGAAAATTCCTGCTAGTAAAACTAGTAAAACTTGGAGGCCAATTTTGAAGGCCTTAGAGGCCTTTTTAAGGGCTGAAATATGGTGGTAATTTGTGTAGACATAGTATTGGGCTTCCTACCCCTTCGATATCTTTTCAAAAAGGTGCAATAATAGCCATTTTTAGAAACAAGCGAGGAGTTATGACCTCGGTAAGTTTGCCCCCAAAATTCAAATATCAAATACATAGTTTTAGGCAGGAAAGGAGAAAACAGGGTCAAAAGGGGAAAATTTCAAATTTGTAAGCAGTTAGTATTTATAAGCTCTATCTTTGGAATAGTAATTCAATAAAGCTTTGGATCATTTGGCATTTTTTCTATCTTTTTTGGATTGTATGTGCTTGTTTAATGCAACTCTGCTTCAAGTGGTATCAGAGTAGGAGTTCCTAAGTGTGTAAATAGATCATCGGATGTGAGGCAATTTACACTAGGATTTGTGGTTAGGGTTTATGAGATACGAGATAAAAATGCCTCCACAAAGAAACCATGGTGGTGGAAGAAATGTTGTGGTGCTAGAAGAAGATTTTAGAGATTTGCAGAGGCAATTTCAGGCTTTGCAAGACGAGTTGTGTAGAGGGTTTGAGCTAAGGAAAGAATATGGGAGTGATATGAAGCTGAAGAAGAAGAGGACTAGTTCAAAGAAGAATAAGAAGCAGTAGATCCTACACAAGACAGGTTATATAGAGCCATATCCCATATTGGAAAGAGACCGAAGATGGAGGTTTCTATGTATTCTAAAAATCTTAATCCAGAAGAGTTGATTGATTGGATCAATGACATGGAAGAATAATTTGCGTATGAGGAGGTTGAAGATCCTGAGAGGGTCAAGTTTTTTAAGACCAAGCTGAAGGGTCATGCTAGTATTTTGTGGAAAGGAGTGTAGTTGGACAAAAATAGGAGAGGTAAAGAAAGGATAACAAGGTGGGAGCAGATGATAGAGAATTTGAAGAGGTAGTTCATTCCAGATTATTATGAGTTGTATATACTCAAGAAAATGTAGGGTTTGAGGTAGTCAAGCAAGTCTGTAAAGGAATAAACTGAGGATTTATATAAAATTTTAATTGTAACAGGCCATTCTGAGGCCAACAAGGAGAAGGTAGCCCATTATATAAATGGGTTGAGAGCAAGCATTCAAGAGGAGCTAAGTTTGGTTAGGATGACCACCATCTAAGATGCTTACCATTTTGCCTTGAAGGTATAAGAGAATTAGAACGTGAGGTTTGAAAGAAAACAGAGAGGAAGAGGTCATGGTAGAAGAATTGGCAGGAGAACAAATGGAGGACGAAATGAGGATCAAAATAAAATTGGGGAAATAAGCAATAGTCAGGACCAGAAGGGAGGGAATGATTGCTACTCTTGTGAGCAGAATAATAGCTATCGAAGAGGAAGAAGAAGGTCTGGACGATGGCTTGGAAGAGGAGGATTTCATGGAATATGCTTTTGTATCACTCCAAATTTTTTGCATCCTTACCTTCAGGCTATAGGATCCGTGCTCGAAAGGGGGATGTGAGAAGTATGGGACAATACCTCAGACTGACAGGCCCTTTGAAGGTCCCGCCTCTCGAGGGAAGAGTATAAAGGTGAATTTTTTATGGATGGTGGGTTCACCAGGAAACTTTTGAGTGGCAGTTTCCATGCCTACGTTGATAGTGGGTTTGATGTGTTCATTTTTATACTCGATCATTTAATTCCTAGGTTTGGCCAAAATGAATCTGAACTACTCTATATGCCAATGCTGATTTTTATGGGTACAAAAAATATGCATAAATGCTAAACATAGAAAATGTGCAGAATGGGATAGAACATACCTGATTTTGGATGTTTGATGAAGGTTCTGAGTTTTGTAGCAGTCCAGATCATCTCAAATCATATGTAATCGTCTGAAATTTCACAGGATCGTCTCAAATCACAGGCAGTCGTCTGAGATCACACGAAATCGTCTGAAATCTGACAAATTCATCAAAAACCTACAATCACAAAAATAGATACAAAATACCAAATATGCAACTACAGAAGCAAAGGAGAATGATAGCAATAACAACAAACATGCCTAAATAATGGATTCAAATAACAAATAAGAGAAATGCAGTAGATTTAATGATTGATTTTAACTTTATCATGCGATTATGCTAAATGAGGTGAACTCCAAGATGCATAAATATAACAACTAAGATAATGTGTAAAAAGAATGCAAAAAATGATAAAGAAATGCAAACTCTAGACTCTGATTGCCCCCAATCTGGACTACAATCGGGATCACCTCCAATCGTACGAGATCATCTGTGCTCCTCGAAAAGATCGTCCGAAATCATCCAAGATCACTTGCGACGATCCGAGCTAGCTTCGACTAAAAAATAATAGAGTTCCTGCAAGAAAATGCAAAATACAGAATGCAGACAGGAGTGCGAGGATGCTCTAGTGAATAAGGAACTAAATCTACATGGAAATCCATCAGCTAAGGGGTTTAGGGGGTTAAACTAGAAAAATCCTAGTTTATATAAGATTACGGGGAGGCTATGAGGTTGGAGATTATTCCAATCTGGGAGATTTCAAACGGGTGGAATCTCCAATTGTGCAGACGTGCTTCTGCCCAAGTTGGAGAGGTTGTTGAAACATAAGCTAATTATGAAAATTTAGTTTTAGGACAAAATCGTCTGGATGCTTTGTTCCAGATGAATTCGTCAGATAGGGGATGATTTCATATGATATGCGACGATATCATCCAATGGTCAAAAAAAATCCAAAAAATGGCACAAAAGAGAAGGGAAGCGGGTAACAGGCGATTTTGGGGTTAAAATTCAAATTTTTATCTTTTTACTAAAGTTTAACCATGCCAATTTTAGGGTGCTACAACTTCCAATTGGGAGAAGAAGGACATCGGTCATACGAGTGCCCACGACACCAAGGGGGAACAAATAAAATACCTAAAGGTAATACCCGAGCTACTATTATAGATGAAAGTGCTAAATATGAGCACTCTAAAGAAGCAGAAAGAGAAGTTCTGGTCACAAGGAGAGCCTTATTGAATGAGAAGGATCAAAATCAAAGGAAGAGTCTATTTTGAATAAGGTGTAAATATGTAGGTAAGGTGTGTAATATTATCATTGATAATGGTATCATTGATAACCTAGTTTCGGAAGGAATGGTTACCAAGTTACAATTAGAGAGAAGAAGACACCTAAATCTATATCATATAGCTTGGTTGCAAAAGTACCATAGGGCTTTGGTCAGTGAGCAATGTTTGGTAAATTTCCATATTGGGAATTACCATGATGAGATCCTATGTGACATCTTGCCCATGGATGCTTACCATTTGCTATTAGGAAGGCCATGGTAGTTTTATCGGCATGCAATACATGATGGGCATGCCAACACTTACTCCTTGACAAAGGATGGAGTGTGCCACAAGTTGAAGCCCTGAAGG
Source organism: Wollemia nobilis (assembly GCA_028583015.1). NCBI lineage: Eukaryota > Viridiplantae > Streptophyta > Pinopsida > Araucariales > Araucariaceae > Wollemia > Wollemia nobilis. The sequence continues at coordinate 7,354,638 of JAQPPZ010001870.1, forward strand.
AAATGGATGAAAAGGTATGTAGCAGTATCAAAATCTATTTAGTAGATGGTAGAAATTTTTTGGATGGCCCAAAGCATGAGCATATGTGCTATGCATTAATTCCTAGAGTTAAGAATGAGAAATGTAAAGATATCCCAGTAGAGGTCTCAGGTATTTTATAAGGATTTATAGATATTATATCAGATAATATACCTGAGGGTTTACCACCAGTGAAGAAGATCAGTCACCACATAGATTTGGTACCAGGAGCTAGTTTACCCAATAAATCATCCCATAGAATGACTCTTGTAAAAATTGAGGAGCTAAAAAGACAAGTCCAAGAGTTATTGAAAAGGGGACTGATTCGAGAGAGCTTAAATCAATGTGCAGTACCTACAGTACTAGCACCAAAGAAATATGGAGAGTGGAGAATGTGTACAGACTCCCAAGCTATTAACAATATCACCATAAAATATAGATTTCCATCGCCAAGGATGGATGACATTATGGACTATTTAAGTTGAGCCAAGTACTTCACCAAGATTGACCTGAAGAGTGGATATCATCAGATTCATATCAGAGAAGTAGATGAGTGGAAGACAGCCTTCAAGACCAGATAGGGTTTGTATGAGTGGTTGGTCATGCCATTTGGGCTAACCAATGCACCAAGAACATTAACATGACTAATGAATGAGGTATTGAAGGAGTTTTTAGGAAATTTTATCATTGTATATTTAGATGATATTTTAATTTTTAGTAAGACTTTGGAGGAGCACCTGTTGCATATTCAATGAGTTTTTGAGAAGCTGAGGGAGGAGCAGTTGCTAATTAATTTGAAGAAGTACAGTTTTATGAAGAATAAGTTGGTGTATCTAGGATTTATCATCTCAGTTAAAGGTCTTAAAATGGACCCAAAAAAAGTGAGGGCTATCATCGAATGGCCTAATCCAAGGAGCATTACAGAGGTAATATCATTCCATGGTATAGCAAGTTTTTACAAAAAAAAATATTAGGAATTTTAGTAGTATTTGTGCACCCCTAACAGAAACAATGAAAGGGAATAAGGAGTTTAAGTGGACTTCAGGAATAGATAGAAGTTTTGATATGTTGAAGAAGAAAGTCACAGAGCAACCTATTTTAGCACTTTCATATTTTAACAAGGTATTTCAGGTAGATTGTGATGCTAGTGGTAGTGCCATAGGAGCTGTATTGAATCAAGAAGGTAAGCATGTTGCCTACTTTAGTGAGAAGCTTAATGAGGCTAGGAAAAAGTATTGTCTATGATCAAGAGTTTTATACTATAGTTAAGGCTCTGAAGAATTGAAGACACTATTTGTTTCCAAAATAGTTTATTCTATATACTTATCATCAGGTCTTACAGTATATTAATAGCCAAAGAAAACTAAATTAGAGGCACTTGAAATGGGTTGAGTTTTTATAGATTTATATCTTTGTGTTAAAACACAGGAGTGGGAAGTCAAATAGGGTTGTAGATGCCTTAAGTAGAAGGCAAAAATTATTGATAGAAATGAAGGTGGAGGTCATAAGGTTTGATGAACTTAAGAATTTGTACCCTAAAGATCTAGATATTTTAGAGGCTTGGGGAGCTTGCATGACACCTGTTACTTTGGATAGGACAAAATGGTTGGATTTTCTAATCCAATATGGAATTTTATTTAGATAAAACCAATTGTGCATTCCAAGGAGTTCAATGAGAGATAATATGGTCAAGTAGAAGCACAATGGAGAATTGGTTGAACACTTTAGTCAAGGAAATATCATTGCGCTCATTAGTGAGAACTATTATTGCCCACAATTATAGCAAGATGTGAAGATATTTGTACAAAGTTGCAAAGTAAGCCAGAGGGCCAAGGGTGTGAGGCAAAACACTAGATTATACCAACCATTACCTATACCATAGAAACCATGGGAATACATCAGCATGGATTTTATTCTTGGCCTACCAAGGACACAGAGGGGGAATAACTCCATATTTGTGGTGGTTGACAAGTTTTTAAAGATGGCATATTTCATTCCCTGCCAGAAAACTAATTATGTAGTTCATGTTACAAGGTTGTTTTTCAAAGATGTGGTATGAATACATGGTCTACCAAAGAGTATTATTTTAGATAGGGATACCAAGTTTGTTGGGTATTTCTGGAGGACTTTGTGGAAGAAATTGAAAATAGATTTGAATTTTAGTTTTGCATACCACCTACAGACTAATGGGTAAACAGAAGTGGTGAATAGAAGTTTGGGTAATATACTGGTATGCTTAGTAGGATATAGGCCCAAGGGGTGGGACTTGGTTTTACCATAGGCAAAATTTGCTTATAATTTTTTTTTTAAGAGAAGTACTAATAAATCCCCATTACAGATTGTGTATGGGAGCATCCCAAGGAATAATTTTGAGTTGAGAAATATGGATAGAGGGGAAAAGAGTAGTGCTAAGGCTTAGGACTTTTCAGAGCACCTAAAGAATTTGCATGAGGTAAAGAAACATATTAACAATATGAACACTCAGTACAAGACAAGGGCAGACCAAAAGTGATAGTTTAAGAAATTCAAAGTGGGATATGAAGTTATGGTCCACCTGAGAAAAGAAAGGTTTCCTGCTAAAACCTATAACAAGATGAAAATGAAGAAGTTTGGACCATGCAGAATCATAGAGAAACGAGATTCAGGTAATGCATATGAAGTGGAATTGCTGAGTGGGCTTAACATATCACCCATTTTCAACATTTCAGATTTGGAAAAATACCATGAAGGAGAAAATGGTGATGGACCAATAGCAAAATTGTGGAATATTCTGGCATCTACTCCAGATAAGGAAGATATAAAAGAAATCATGAATACCCGCATCGATAAAAGTACTATAAATAGGTAGTATGAATAATAGTTGGTTAAGTGGAAGGGCATGCCTATTCAAGATTCATCTTTATTGTTGAAGATAGAGGTTGACCACCTGGGTTTTCCTCCAATAGCAGATAAGTGAAGGTCACTTCTAAATTTACCCTGGGTGTCTGATGTAGGAGCATCTAGCAGTGTAAGAGTGATCTTGCATCACCCAAATTGTATTTTTTTAATTTTGTTCTCTAAATTTTTTAGTTGTTTAGAGGATGGATAAATAGACCCAATTCTGAAATAATCATCCCAATATCCTGAGCGGTTTGGGAGATATGTAAATTTTAATGTCTTCTACCCTATCAAAACTAGTGAAAATTCCTGCTAGTAAAACTAGTAAAACTTGGAGGCCAATTTTGAAGGCCTTAGAGGCCTTTTTAAGGGATGAAATATGGTGGTACTTTGTGTAGACATAGTATCAAGCTTCCTAAACCTTTGAGAGATTTCCTAAAAGGTGCAATAATAGCCATTTTGAGCAACGAGTGAGGAGTTATGACCTTGGAAATTTTGCCCCCAAAATTCAAATTTCAAATACATAGTTTTAGGCGAGAAAGGGGAAAACAGGGTCAAAAGGGGGGAATTTTGAATTTGTAAGCAGTTAGTCTCTATAAGGTCTATCTTTGGAACAATATTTCAAGAAATATTTTTCTCATTTGGAATTTTCTCTATATTTTATGGATTGTATGTTCTTGTTTAATGCAACTCTACTTCACTAGGTTGGATGGGTAAAAGGAGTAGAGGAGGTGAAAAAAGTTCATTTTCACCTTTGAAGGTTGCAAATTTAGATAGCTTGTATGTGACAAACTAGAATTCGATGGAAAATAATAGAAGATCTATGCATCACATAGAATTGGTTCGAGTGCCAACATTGGATTTGAAGGAGCTTTTTACAAGTATGCTAAAAAAAATTAGACTTGAAATTTTAATTAGAGGTTATTTTTTTTGTTTTTTTTGTATTTGTAGTGAATTTTCTAGTGGTATTTTGTCACTTGTGGTAAATTTACCAAAGTGAATAAAATGTGTTATAGATATGTTGATTTAGATTTAGGTTGCATGGTTTATAAGGATTAGATGTGTTGGTGATTTGAGAGTGATGAATGAGGATGATGGACAACATAGTGACTTTGGTTGATGGTCATGATGTTGGGATACTTGGCATGACTAGATTGGATCATGTGGTGTATATGCCAAAGCTAAAGTTTGACCGACCACTTTTGACAATGCTAGCTAAGATATGGTATCTATTAGACTGAATCCTGCCATATCTATGGATAAGTAGTGCACCCTATATTCCAACTAATAATTTAGATTTAATAAAACAATATTTCTCTCAATTTCAACCTCTAGAGAAGGCTAAATCCTTAGAATGATTATGTATTTAGTAGGAAAATGGTTAAGGGGAGATAAGGGTTTAGAGAGATTTAATAAAAATGGATGGGATATAGTGTAACAACATTGGATTTCACTAAGAAATATGCTAACACATCCAATTCACATGATACTTATATAATCATAAATTTATTCAACTTTAATTATTTTCCCTAATCATTCCAAATACTTAAATGAATATCAATCCAATAGCGATCTAATTAGCAAAATTCTCTTTAATAGAATAAAATAAAAAACTAAGTGTAACTAAAATGACTTAAAGAAAATATGCATTCATAAAATCCTACAATAAAAAAGCAATGGAGGGTAAACAACTATCACTTCATTAATTGGTAGCAACATTACATAGAAAATCTAGGTAAGGACTATAGATTCAACCCCTCAATTGGGGGTGTGATGACTTATTTATAAGCTACCTCTTGAGGCTTGCAGCATAAAATTTTACAGTTAGTCACCAGACTATTATAAAATAGCCTAGCAAAAAAGTATTCTAGAAGTTGAGGTGGATATCTCAGATCTTTACTATGTTTGAATTTGAATCCTCATGAGACCTACTTTGTCGATCTACAACTTCTCATTGCAAGTGGTTGAATGACTACAATAGATCTATTAGAGTTATTATTTTCATGCTTCTATGGTGCTAGGTCATCTAATTGGAAAGAACTGAGGTAGTTATGGCCTCTCAAGGACTATGTATGGAGGTAGAGGCTCTAATTTGCTTATAGAGTCTCTTTGGAACTGCCCTAGCTTTTTTCATCACTTTTGGGCACCACTACTAAGTGAAATCTAACTTTACACATGGTGTTTGCTCTAAATTTGTGCATTGACTTTATTTGCATAATCTCAGGCCTTTACTCGAAGACACTAATATCATCATTAGAGGAGCCCCACTTTGTTCCTCCTAATTTTTCTCATCATGGTCTTGTGCAATTGGATTTGAATGCTTGACTTACATAGTTTTAGACTCTCTTCTTCTTACACTAACATCACTACTCAATCAACCTTGACTTTGTACATCATGGCCTTATTCATTGTGGCTTTGTGCAATCTACTCCAAGCATATATCTTTGGTATGACTTTATATTTTATTTACATTTTGTTTTTGTCATCATCCAAATGATCTTGACTTTGTTCAATCATGGTTTTATGCATCGTGGCTTCACACATTAACATAGTTGTATGGCATCACATTGAAATCACCACCTAGAGGGTCCCAAATTTGTGCATTTTAAACTTCATGCATTTTGAATTTGAAAATACTAACTTTGTGCATTGGTTTTGCATAGTATTGGGCTTCAGTGTGGTGACATTTATGTCATTAGCTGGAAGAATCCATATTCATGCATTCATGGCTTTGCGTAGCTCTTATCAATCCATTAAAACTTTGCCAATTTTAAGAAAAAGAGCCTAGCATTTTGAATTACAAATGGGATCATGAATTTGACCTACATTATTGACACCTCTTTTGTAAAAAAATGATGAACCTATATAGCCTTATATTCAGGTTATAAACTTGTGAATAAGGGAATGAGCTAGAATATAAGTTGAATAGAAATAAAAAGGGCAAGATGGTATTATATGTGGTATTTACTATAAGAAGCAAAAAAGGTAAGGATGATGGGAAACATTGTGATTGGAGTTGATGGAGAGGTACATAGGAAAAAAAAATAAGAAGTAGCACAAAGGGGAATACATCAAGGAAAAAAGAGTATATGGTAAACATGGATATCTAAATTTTAATACCCTCAACAAAAATGGTACCTCCATGAGCACATTCCATCATAGCTAAGAGCTGCTTTAGGTCCAAGCAAGATGCCTTAGGAAAATATTTTAGGAACTTATAGGCCAAATTCTACCATCATTATAACTTTTCCTTTTCTTCACCCAATTGCATAAGAACTATTTTTGTTTATCACTTGCATTAGTGTAATACCTGAAACCTTGAACACTATCTATGAATTTTCCAGAGATCATTGTATCTTGAATTATTCAGCACATCACAATCTTATATAGGACTTGAAATGATAACTATGTCATATGACCTTTCCATAATGATTGCATGATGTTTTCTTTTGACTTGATTATTTTTCCTAAAAATCCAAAACCTATGTAGAAGGTTTTTTCACATGCCAAATTTAATACTTTAACACCAACTAAGCTCCTTTGGCTCAGTTGACATGCATTTTTCTTTCATCATATATATAGATGAAATATTATGCAATGCATTTTACACATCACTTCTTTTCTTAGCTCATGCCATGTAATTATGTCTTGGTACTTTTTATGTCATCTATAAGGTCTTTTGGCATATCTATTGGGGTAAAGAGTCATGAGAAAGGAAATGGAGGTAAATGGTAGATGGAAAAGTGCATGCGAGATAATCAATAGAATGAAATAGGGTGGGTGAGGGAATGATATGGTACTCAATGGAATTTACTATAGGAATATAATGTTAAATAGATAATACCTACGGATAACAAGGGTTATCTTTCTATCTTTGTTCGATATTTTACCTATGATCAGGCCATGTAGCGTCCTTCTTCTCAAAGCTCTAGTAGGTCCCTAGTTTGGTCAATTTTTAAGAGTGTTTATAGTTACACAATTTTGAATATTCACTCAACTATGAACATCCCATGGGTATGGTCAAATATATTCATGATTTTTTTTCCTCAAGGAGGCTAGGCTCTTTTCTTAGGCACAAGATTTCTTGAACTCATTTGAAATTACAACATCAATCTTCTCAAATTATATTTTTTTGTATACTCCATTTTAGGATTCTTGTGAGGGAAATACAATCGAAGAACCTATTATATAGACCTATTATTCTATTATGGGTATTGCTCTATCATCCAAGTTATGCCTTTTTACCTATGTCCACCTTACATATATTTCCTAGAAGAATACTTTTGAACACCATTGTTGCTTTTCTTGATTAGTGTATCGGTATAACCATGGAGTTTGCATTTCAATACCTTATGATGTGTACTATTTATATACCTTATTGGCTAATCATATTATTTTCTTGGGTTGTATACAAACTTTTATTTACTTTCTGGCTATTTACACAAAATTATGGCATGTTTTCCCACACTTGGAAAAAATAATCTTCCTTGCTTTATCCTAGAAATCTACAATATCTTGACCATATGATGTCAAATTTAAGCCTCTCTTCATGTTATATTCTTTGAGAGTCACAACTACCATTAGGTGCTTATAGATAATTATTTGGCCCTACTCTGTTCCCAAAAATCTTCTCGCTTTAGGTATGTGTGGTAGCAATAGATAATGGTTCTACACAATGAAAAGTGCTAGGCTCTATTTTCTTGAGCATTAAAATTCCCAATATTGCTTGTAGGGTTTTAAGGAGCATGTTTATTATCATTTCATGCTCCTTTTGATTTGTTTGTTCTGAAACATGCTAGATTTTGATAGACTCTTTTTTTATTCAAAATCCAAATTCATTGAAACTTATGATTTTTTAGGTTTTGGAAAGACTTGTAACTAATTTCTAGATCTAATAGTTCTAAAAAAATTCCTTGGGGTAGTGACTATTTTTTCATGCCAATTCTAACTCTTCCTTCAAACAATAAATTATTTCTATATATGTATTTCTTGTATCTATTCTTGTAGAATTTGCTTTTAGTAACTCATATTCTTCAATGTGGAAGGACTATAGACCTTGGTTGGATATTTAAATTAACTTCTTAGTACAAGGAAAAACCATGTGATTTTGATTGGGGTTCAAGTATATTCCAATTTGATCCAATAAATATTTAGAGAAACATGCATTGAATATAGGATCTATATCAACAACCACTAAGTCTTGTAACACTACAATATCTTAACATCCATGTATCATCATAAATATTTCTATAAGGATAACTACTCTAATTTTTCTCCCCTTGAACCAAATCCACTTCTATTTTGTTTGGATGAGGGTTAGCCCCATATTCTTGCAAAATTCTTAGGGCATAATTATTATCTTATATTTTGGATCTACCACACAATTATGTAGTATGTGTCTCTCTAGAAAAAGAGATAAATAGAATTGGTTAGGCTATTAACTTTCCATACCTAATGATGATCTTCTTGTCACTGGGTTTTGAGGACTATCACCTATTATTTATTCTTTAAGAGACAACTTGAATAAATCCACTCCTTCAGCTACTAACAAATATCTCCTTGGATTCTTGATGTTATTTATAGGATTATCTTTTATTTATTGTAAGATTTCATGCCTTGGGATCGATGCTTTGAATAAGCTTTGAATTTGCTCAAATATTTAAGTTCTCTATGCTTGAGTCATATCTAGGAAATAAAATATTTTATACAATTCAACCCTTCGTAGATTTAGTGATTGTGCCTCAGGATTTGGTGTTTGAACATATGATTATAGATTTATTTTCCCACTATGTGTGTCTAGATTTTGAGCATGTCAAATACTATTTTCCTTATCTTGATGACAGCAGATTAAAATAACTTTTTCCAAATACAAATGCTCTAATTTCCTTATAATATCCACCATATCTCTCATTACCAAAAGTTTCTTAGGACACAAGTGATGTTGACAACTTTTTTTAGGATAAGTCCTATTGGGAAATGAAGACTCACATGTAGTAAAGACTTTGAAACTCCCTTATATGCTACCATCAAGATAGTGCATTATCTAGTCTTCTTGATTATGCTTATATTAAGATCTTGTCTCTATCTAAGAGAGTCATTTCTCCATATTTTTGAGATCCTTAGTTAATTTTTTTATCAATGTCTTTAATTCTTGTTTTTTCTGGGGTCAATAAACCTATATAATGGGAGTGTAACTTACCATGGGAGAGTGGGATGAATATGACCTAGAATCTTCATGATATGGTACATAAGACACACTTAGGAATGGTTTATATGGGTAACTTTAAAATTTGGACACACAATATTTCTATGAGGTATTTTACTTATCGTTATTAGCATATTTTTATTGGTATGGCTTATTGAAAAACTAGCGAAAACCTCTACTTCTTAGAATATTGAATTAAAATATTTAATTTGGGATCAAAATCATAAATATAATAAAGGTATGGTTGATCTTGAGAAGGATAAAACTCTTGGGGAATTCTCCTCCAAGTCCTTTTAAATTAAACATTGAAGTTGGGAATGCTTTCATAGGGAGCTCTTCGAATGTAGGAAAAATGAGTAAGTAGAAAAATGAATCTCCATGATCACCAAAATCAATGAGAAGATATTTTGATAATTTGGCCCAAGTACTAATGCTCTTATATTCTAAAGATCGATACTATCAATACTTTACCCTTGAAATATTGTATGAGTAGTCTAATCATTATATCTTCAAAGACTATATCATACATGGTAGCTAAAGTAGTTATGTCTCGATAGTTATCATAAGTTATATTTTATTGCCATCATAACTAGGGAGGACTTTCAATGAAAATTTTGGTATTTCATTGAATATTGAGATATTATACAGACCAGTATCATACTAGGCTGGACAAGATTGTTTGGCCATAAAAACTTTCTTAATGGGGTCAAACCTATCTCTCTAGGTAATTCTATGTTTGATATTTAGGGGAGTTTCCAATTGAACTTAAATTCTCTACTTATGAGGTCAAGACTACTCATAAAATCTTGAGATATTTGGAAGTGTGAGATGAAACAACATGATTTGTCCTATCGGGTGTGCTAGAAAATAAACCATTGAACTAAAATATACTATATCTATGGATAGGCAATGTGCCCTAGATTCCAACCAATGGTTTATATTGGATGAAATTATATTTCTATCAATATCAACCTTTGGAGAAGGCCAAATCCTTAGAAATATTATGTATTTAGCAAGAAAATGGTTAATGGGAGATAATGGTTTAGAGATATTTAATAAAAATGGATGGGATATAGTGGAACAACATTGTATTTTACTAAAAAATATGCTAACATCGACAATTCACATGACACTTAATAGACAAACCAATATTAATTGTAATCATAAATTTATTAAACTTTAATTATTTGTTCTAATCATTCCAGAGACTCAAATGAATAACAATCCAATAGTGATCCAAATGGCAGAATTTACTTTAACAAAATAAACTAAACATCTAAGTGTAACATACATGACTTAAATAAAATATGCATTCATAAAAATCTAAATTTAAAAATCATTGGAAGTTAAACAACTATCACTTCATTAACTTGTAGTAACATTACATAACAAAACTAGGAACGGACTATAGAGCCCACCCCTCAATTGAGGGTAAAATGACTTATTTACAAGCTTCATATTTAGGCTTGTGACATAATATTTTATAATTAGTTACCAAACTATTACGAAAACAACCTAGCAACAAAATATTCTAGAAGCTAAGGTGGTTGTCTTATATATTTACTATGTTTGAATTTGAATCCTCATGATACCTGTTCCATTGATCTACAAAATTTTATTGCAAGTAGCTGAATGGATACAATAGGTCTATTAGAGCTATAATTTTCATACTTCAATGGTGCTAGGTTAGCCAACTAGAAATCATTGAGGTGGTTATGGCATCTTAGGGTCTATGTATGGAGGTAGAGACTCTACTTTACTTATAGTATCTTTGGAACTATCCCAAATTTGTTCACCACTTTGAGGGTACCATTTCTAAGCAAACTTTGATTTTGTGAATGGTTTTTACTTCAACTTTATGTGTTGAATTTCTTTGCATAATCCTAGGCCTTTACTTGCAGATACTAAAACCATCATCAAATAAGTCTTAGATTTATTCCTCCTAGTTTTTTTCATCATGGTCTTGTGCAATTGGTCTTGAATGCTTGACTTGCATAGTTTCATACTCTCTTCTTATTGTGTTAACATCACTACTCAATCAACCTTGGATTTGTGCATCATGATCTTATTCATCGTGACTTTGTGAAATCTGCTCCAAGCTTGTCTCTTTGGTATGATTTTACAATTTCTTTTAATTCTATTGATATCATCATTCAAATGATCTTAGCTTTGTGAAATAATAGTTTTGTGCATCATGGCTTCATGAATTATTAGAGTTGCATGGCATTATACTGACATCACCAACAAAATGGGCTCAGCTTAATGCATTCATGGCTTTGTATATTTTTACTTTGAAAAACCTGATTTTGTGCATTGGATTTGCATGGTATCATGCTTTGATGTAGTAACACTAAAACCATTGGATAGAAGAACCCATATTCATGCATTTACACTTGTATATAAATCTTCTCAAGCCATCAACACTTATCCAATTTTAAGAAAATAACCTAGCCTTTTGAATTAATAATGGGGTCATGAATTTGACCTAGAGTATCCTAAGATGAATACATTTCAATTGCCTATTGATGAGATAATTGTAACACTTGAGGATGTATGGGGTAGTTTCAATAATTTTTAGGAGTGATGAAAGGGTTGCTAAGTAATTATTGACAAGGGATAAGAGATATATAAATATTGAGTTAGGATTATGCATTAATAATACATACAGTGGGAATAACATAGATCGTCTTATTGCATTGTTATGTTTGATTATGCATGGTATTCTCATGATAGACATGAATTATTGGTTGCTTCCCTAGGAATGGGGAAATGTGATAGCCAATATGTGATATCATGGTATTGCCTATGCATAATCCCCAATTATCTTGACTAGGCTATATAGAATACTATATCAAGCGGCTTACCAAAGTGGTAAGAGTTTGATTGGTTGCACTCTACTATAGGTGTGGATCTGGGAGCATATAGTAAAGATATTACTAACTATATATGGTTCAAGAATTTTAATTTTATAGATGTTGGTGTTATTCAAGTGTAAAGGGATAATTAGGTCTACTTGATTTTCTTTTACATAGGCTCACCAAGTGATCGATGGGATGAGAGATACACAAGTTACTTGATACCTTTGGAGAGGCTAATATATATGGTATGAGGATGATTAGGATTTATATTTGGTAAGCATGACTCAAAGGATAGATGATAGAGGAAAGGATTATGGGATTTATTTGTATGATATAGTGGTTCATCAATTTGGGTAGGTTTAATGAATACTTAGAATTGAGAAGATATGGATTCGATGGGTCACATGAATTTTTTACCCTCCTAAATTGCTCTCATTTATAGAAGAGAATGTAAATTACCTTGAGATACAAAATCTAGATATGGATTATCCTAGGGTGGAAAGAGTATACATGAAATTTTACATTGAAGTTTATCCATATCAAGTTAGAGGCTTTGTTAAGGAGATTCCATTAGGTGAGGGCATAGTTAGTAGTAGTTGATGCAACATGGGAGGAGGATATAGCTAGATAATGGGATGATATGGTGATGGTGGAGCATGAGTGGGACACAATTATAACTTATAGGGGTGGTCATTGTGAATCATGATGCAACCATTTCCTAGCTATAGATTGAATTCGAATAGGTTACTCAAGAGGAACAAGGGTCTTTCTAAAGTGAGTGCAGGATTTGGTGTATATTTAGTAAATGCAATGATTAGTTCCTAAAAGTGATAATTAGAGTGGTTGGAGGAGGATCTTGAGAGGTATAGAGTAGATACTTATAGTGTGAGGGTAGATATTGATAGGGTGAGGATAGTGTTGTGGTAAATAGAGGTGGAGGATGACTTATAGAGGAGTAGGGCAAGGAACTATTGATATATATACCATGTGGTGGTATCTATATCTAATAGGATTCCATCACCAATGTATTCAAGATCAAGGACTCAGTTTGTGAATCACTACTCACAAAGGTGAGTGAGCTTCAATATTCCACCACCTCTACCAACACCTAGGGATGGGAAGCAAGACCTAGATGTGGGTAGGATTAGTCTTATAGGTATGAGTGCACCAATTTTATCATGTGGTGCATTGTATGATAAGGTTGAGTGTGCCAATTTTTTGCATTATGGTACACCAAACCCATATATATGTATAATTTTGAGGCTTTTATGCAATTATAACACTATATAGATGTCTTTAAATGTTTTGTTTGATGTGATATGACTTTTTATTTGTTTATATTTGATGCATGATTAAGATATTATTTACATAAAGTGGATCAAACACAGGACACAATAAAAACACTAGAGTGTAGGTATAGAACAATCATACTATTTGAAAATGAGTCACTCATGCGACGGTATAGGAAACTAGGTAATGGAAAAATGCTAAGGGTGACTACATTTTATTATTGAGTGGTCACCTAAAAGTTTAATAATGGAAAAGCACTCAAAAGTATACTTTTATTTTAATTTTATGTAAGAGTGGTAGTCTTTGAACCTAATAAAGGACAAGCACCCATTATGATTCCATTTTGAGTGTTAACCTTTGAGCTCAAAAGACACTTATGAGATAAGTATGCATATGATATGAGAAGCACACATTTAATTAGTGGCATAAGAGCCATGATAATGGTTTTCTTAAATATATGATAATAATGATTACATTCTTGAGTAGTGGTCTAAGAACCATAATAATTTATAAGAACTTAGAAAATGGAATGAAACTCATCATGCTTAAATGGTGGCTTGAGAAGCCACATAAAGGACAAGCACATAAGACATGATAAGGTACCTATAATAAGTACAAGATATATATGTTGTGGTTAGTATGTTAGTAGTTAGCGATTGTTAGTAATACCTCATAGTATGACAAGCATGGCCCAAAGGAATTTAATGTCTCATACTATGAGAGGCATGGCTTGAAGTACTTTAATATCTCATGTTATAAGAAGCATGGTCTAAAGGAATTTACATGGATTGAAGAACTTTGATATATCAGATTATGATAAGCATACCCCAAAGGATTTTATATGGCTTGAAGGACTTTAATGTCTCATGCTATGAGAAGTATGGCCTGAAGGACTTTACATGGTCCAAAGGACTTTGATGTCTCATATTATGAGAAGCATGGCTTGAAGGACTTTACATGGAATGAAGGACTTTGATGTATCAAGATATGAGAAGTGTAGCTCAAAGGAATTTATATGGCCTATATGAATTTTATGTCTCATGCTATGAGAAGCGTGTCTTAAATTACATTACATGGCTCAAAGGACTTTTATGTCTCACATTATGAGAAACATGGCTTGAAGGAATTTATATGGCCCAAATAAATTTGATTTCTCACATTGTGAGAAGTGTGGCCCAAAGGATTACATGGCCCAAATAACTTTACATGGCTTGAAGGACTTTACATGGCCTAAAGGACTTTGATGTATCACATTGTAAGAAGGATGGTCTAAAGTATTTTGATGTATCACACTATGAGAAGTGTGGAATGAAGAAATTTGATATCTAACACAATGAGAAACATGCCTTAGAGGAATTTACATTGTCCTAAGGAGTTTGATATATCATGCTATGAGAAGCATGTCCTGAAGGACTTTGATATATCATGTTATGAGAAGCATTACCTAAAGGAATTTACATGGCCTAATGGACTTAAATATCTCACATTATGAGAAGCATGGCCCAAAGGAATTTACATATCTTAAAGGACTTTGATTTCTCACATTGTGAGAAGTATGGTTTGAAGTACTTTACATGGTTCAAAGGACTTTGATGTATCACACTATGAGAAGAATAGCCTAAAGGAATTACATGGTTTGAAGGACTTTGATGTCTCAATTTTAGAGAAGTGTGGCTTGAAGGACTTTACATGGCCTAAAGGACTTTACATGGCTTGAAGGACTTTGATGTCTCACATTGTGAGAAGCATGGCTTGAAGGAATTTACATGGCTTAAAGGACTTTGATATCTCAAAATATGAGAAGTGTGGCCAAAGTATTTTACATGGCCTACAGAATTTTACATGGTTTGAAGGACTTTAATGTCTCACACTATGAGAAGGAGGCCTAAAGTACTTTACATGGTCTGATAGACATTGATATCTCATGTTGTAAGAAGAATGGATTGAAGGACTTTGATGTATCACACTATGATAAGTGTGGACCAAAGTACTTTACATGGATGAAGGACTTTGATATATCACACTATGATAAGCATGGCCTAAAGGACTTTGCAGGCTTTGAAGGACTATGATGTCTCACATTGTGAGAAGCATGGCCTGAAGGACTTTACATGGTTCAAAGTACTTTGATGTCTCACACTATGATAAGCATGGCCCAAAAGAATTTAAATGCCCTAAATTACTTTAATGTGTATAATATGTTATGTTGTAATAAAAACAATATTTGAGCATGTTTGAATAGATTTAATATACCACATGGGCATAGGTGTCTATAGTGTTTGAAAACAAAAAAAAAATGTGTGTATGATAAAATTTTCATGATAATTTATGTGTGATGGTTTTAATAAAGGCACATTAATTAAATAATAATAATTTGAATATTAATTTCAACATATACCTCCAAATGAGAGAAATTGTAGGAATAGCGTAGATTGTGATATTGAGATGATGTAATTTATTCAACATAAAATTGGGGGGCAAGTTGCCCCCAAGAAAATGCATAGATTTTTTTGATAAGATACAAGAAAGAGTTTTGAAAGGATCCCTAAATATTTTATAGATCAAAGTAGATGCACCCCATTGTTATACAACATCGACAAGACTTATAATCCAGCTAGACATAATCCAATGAAATGAGACAACTATATTAAACATACCAAGGATCACAGGATCCCACAAGAACAAAAAAACTAAGGATCTCAACAAAGAGCCCTACAAAAATATTAGAACCTAACAAACTATACCCCCAACAAGAGAAGTATAATAAAAAATCACAACAGCCCAATAGAACCAAAGTAGCCATAAAAAAGGTCCTTAGGAGGACCAAAATTAGAATCAAACCCCTATTAGAAACAATTCTTGGGAGGACCATTTCCAAAATCTATTCATACCAGCTTAGGAGCTCCAAAGGTAACCTGGTACCACTACATTATGGACTTAGCATCTTCAGTAAAAGAAATGGCCACCATTAGCATCCCAATTAGGGACTTCTAGTTATCCTCCAATAAATTAAGAAAATCCATAGGAGATTCTAAAATATGCATCAAAACCTTGGCCATATGATCCATGGGGTCTTCATTGGTTTTTACTCTTTTTATTGTAGGAGCTAGGTCCTTCAACCTTGAATTATCCATAGACACTAGGGAATTCTCTACCTTGATTGATTTCACAAAAGGTATCTAGAATGCCTAGCTTTATTTGAACCCCCTTTTGACCCCACAAGAGATGTTGAGACTGGACCCTTAGAGGGATTCTTCATATTTCTTTAAAGAATATTGGGGATAATTAGATAGTTGTCTCCCTTTCTAATATATGTAGGGTTAAATAAATATTCCTCCAATGCCTTAGAGTTGCTTTAATTGGATTATGAGGATCTCAAATAATCCTCCACAACAATGGTTCCTTCTAAAGTAAAACCTAATTAAGAGCCACTCCTCTAGATATTCCTCTTGATTTCACCACATTTTTAAATAACAAAAGAATCAATTCCTAATTAATGGTATTAGAGATTCTCCATTTCTTAACATCTTGCACTGAATTCTCTAGAGAACTAAAAAGGATAGATAGGATATTCATAAACCTCTTACAATGAATATGGTTAAGGAACATGATATGGTATCTTTGAAGGATTCTATTTTATAAACTAACATGAATTAATCTATCACCACCACCCTATCCCATGGACTTAAGCACACTCCTTTGATAACAATTTTGAAGTTTTAGTAATATTTCGTCACTACCCAATTAAATACTTTAGCTCCCTTGCTAGAGAGCATTTTTTCTTATTGTGGCAAATACCATCAAAAGGTAGGCCCATCACCTCTGCAATGAGATATATCAAGATTTAAAACTCTATGCCTCTCAGGTCACCACTCTATTTTTTCATGAGTGCACCAAAAGCTTTGAGAGGTATTTATTGTGGCCATGGAACTTCAAAATACAATCCAACATGCCCCCTTTTTGTAGGATTTTCTTAACATCATCATCTGCTTAAAATAGGTTTGGTTTAGTCACTACTTCGTCCATATCCCCTTTAATATGTGACAACAAGTTTGTATACTTTGTGGTATGGTATCACATGGATATCCAAGGAAATATGAGGTACTTTACCTTTGCCCGATGTATGTACAAATAAATTTTATATGCATAGAATATGGATAAAAGAAGTCACTTTTCTATAGATATCCAATGCTCTACCATAGTGCATGGCCTAAAACTTGTTTACTAATATTTATAGACCATCAAAAAGTAGTGGAATTTAATGATCTATTTCTTGGTGCACTCATAAACTATTATGGGTATGCGAAGTGTTGATCATTAAATCTTGTCACTCTTAAAAGTCTATAAATAGGTAATATAAATTTGTATAATTATGATTAAATATTGACTAAGGGTAAAAATGATGATTGTTCCCTAAATCACCTAATATATCATCAAACATCTTTGGCTACTCTCATCCCTTGTCTAGCACATATGCAAAAAATTGTAAACACGTGAGATGTAGGATGTAGGCTACTTATTATTTCGGTGATATATAAGGGAATTAGAAATTTTGTGATGATAGTTTTGTTGAATGTGTCAATCATGATGAAATTTATCTATCCATAAATTAACATATCTATGAAATATTACAAAATGAATAGAGAATATTTGCCTATCTAAATGGCACATGAGACCATATTACATAGTCCTATAAGATATGTATGATGTAAAATTTTGGGATGTGTTTCCAAGAGTACCCACCATGGTTGGAGGTTCCAAGTATCCACTAAATATCACACTTTATAAGAAATTATAGGGTTGTGAGAGATTGTATATACTAAGGATACATATGCCTTCTTGACATGATGGGAAATATGATTTATTTTATGTTTACATTCGATTTTGATTGCATGCTTTTTTAATAAACCAAGCAATAAAGTGAAGCCCTATTAATCCATTTCCTAGTAGGATCACAAAGAATTGTGTGATTACAATATATTAGATTAATAATATTTCACTACCCAAGTGGTTTACCAAAAAATAAAATTTTGATGAATTTGATGAATGTATATCATAACTATTTTATAAACCATGCCAAGATACTAAAATCATCTTTTTTTGCACAATGTGTCTACAAGAAATTGTAGAATTATAGTGCATTAGAAGAAGAAATCAGTACCTTGAGAGTGTATATTAAATGATCTTGAGAGTTGATGATAACTAGGAGTTTTTATGAGATAATTTTTGTTTATCAATATGAAGATGATGTTAATTGCATTAGTATTGAAATTTAAGGCAATTAATTAAGATATGGTCGATGTGAATGATCATGATGAGATCTTGATTTTTAGAATAAAATAAAGGGATAAAGTAGGGTCATTACGGCTATGAATGATTGTGTCTTACATCACTTAACCCCATAGAGGGAGAAGAAGAGAAGAAATATTAATAGAAATAAATGAGGAGGTAGAAGAAAGTAGAGTGGAGGAAGCAAAGACAAGAAAGTAATTTCATGGACTGGGAGGACTATTAGTATCAGGTACCTAGTGCAAGCGTAATGTAAGAGATAATTTTGCTAGATAGGATCATAGTTATCTCATTGTGAATTCATCTAACTTTATGGTATGAGTAGGTAAATCAAACAATAATATAACCAGGCATGTGCTTTTAGGTAAGTATGAATTTATGCAATCATGTAGGAAAGTAACCATGCAATAAGGCACATAAGCAAGCAGGCCATGCAAATTCAAGCAAAATATGATTTAATATGCATTGTGTTAATTTATTTTTTATGTTCTTCTCCATATAATGTGGCTAGGCAATAGGATTCAAATCTAAATTTGGTGGTAATGATAAAACGACCTAACCAATTAGGTTGAAATTTATCTTTGATTTCATCTTTAGCATTAGTTTTCTTTTACTTTTATTTGAGGACTAGGTCCCTTATTTCAAAGGATCTTGGGCATAATTTCTTATGGTATTTAAGTCTATTATGGTAAGTTCTTCAATGTTCTAGTGCATTTATGCATTTTTTCTTCTAAAATCTCTAATTGATGTAGATGACCCAAATGATATTCATAACTAACTGAGGAGTCTTGTAGTAAGACTCTTAGAGAAGGGATTTCAATTTCAAAAGGAAATATTGCCTTAGTGCCATAAACCAAATTATAAGGTGTTGCACATGTAGTAGTTTATACACTAGTATGATATGCTTATAAGGTAGGATATAATTATATGTCTCAATCTTGGCCATTTTTGCTGACCAAATTCTTAAATATTTTGATTAATGTTTTATTTGAGGATTTTGTTTCACCATTTCCTTGAGGATAATAAGGTGTTGATCTTTTTTGTCGGATTTCATATTTAGTACAAACTTTATGAACTTCTTTATTCTTAAAGGGTATATCATTATTTACAATTAGGATATATGGTATATCATAATAGATAATTATTTGATTAACAATAAATTTGGAGACTTGAATTCTAGTTGTGGAAGATAAAGATATGGCTTAAACCCACTTAGTAAAATACGTAGTGGTAATGATAATGAATTTATTTCCATCTGTTGATTGGGAATTTATTTTTCCTACTATGTCTAGTCTCCAAGTGGATAAAGGCCAATGTTATGTAAGTGGTTGTCATTACTAAGAAGAAGCATGAACCAAATTATCATGTCATTGGAATTTTTCATATTTCTTGACATAGTTTCAAGGGTGTTTTTACATAGATGGATAGTAATAATCCTATTCTAAGGATTTTTTGGCTATAACTAGTCCACCAAAATTTTTACTACATGATCCATCATATGGGATTTTTTAATAATTTTTTAAGCTTATTTTGAGTTGATGAATCTAAGGAGTATACCTTAAAATAAGCATCAATGCAAAATGTATCTTGGGATGACATATCTACAAGATCATTATTAAAAATAATTATGATTTATGTTAATTAATGCTTCAAGCAATGTGCCATCCTTTAGGAATTCAAAATTTCTTGATACCAAGGCTCTTGTGGTGAAGTATATTCAATGAAACAAAAAATTAAAGGTCATTTCCATAATTTTAATGTTGTAGGTTCTCTTATTGATTGTATAACAATGAATTTTTGTTCATACTCTAGGTCTAGAGGGATAATATATGGTATTATAGCCATAACATTTGCATGAATAGCTATAGCCAAAATACCCCAAAGAACCCCACATCATATTAATATTCTAATTGTGTCAAATAATACATCAAAGGAATACCCATATACGTTGATGGAAATTTTCTAATTTTTTGGAAAATATTTCTAACTCCTTTGGATGACTACTTTATTTGCTACTACATTTAGCATATTTTATTTTAACATTTTACTTAGATGAGACATCTTATTATAGATCCTTTTTCTCCTCCTATTAGGTGCTTGGTATATATTATGCAAATTTTTGGATTCTCTGCTTAGGGTATGTTTTTCAATACCATCATCTAATTTGGGATTGATAATTATTGAGTCTCTCGAGCAAGGTCCAATGTAAGTAATGCCTAGATTTCAATTGTTTCTCATGAACAATATTCAAGCTTTAATGTCCAACGTTCTCATGTCTAAATATTGCTTTTGAGATGTTAGAATTTGATTTTGAGTGTCTAAGGTACTCTATCACTTTGTGCTAAAATTTAGTAAGTATTTATTGTGAGAGTACCAAATGGATGGAGTGGTGATAACCTCATGGTCTTCAATGGTTGTGTGGATAAGTTTTTTTATTGGTAGTATATATTTCTTCCATTCACACCTCAAATAGAGATGCTCAACTTAGTTTCTATTATTTGAATGCATGTCCGTATATCTAGTTGATAATTTTAATTGCACCACTTCTTTATTTTAAGTAACATCTCAATTTATTTTTGAGAATGATAAAATTCCATTGGAGTGATGTCTTCCACATTGTATCTACCTATTTTTGAATGATGTCTACTTAAAATTATCTTGTGGTTTCATGATCTTGAGTTTGAATGCACACTCCTAGAATAAAGATGTTAACCTCGTTGTCTCTTAATGGAAAATCTAGTTATGGATTTATTTTTGTTGATGATAGTGATTTCATGCAATATTTGAGAAGTTTTAATGGCTTCTTAGTTTCTTCAAAGGAGCAAATAATTTTTCAAGGAAAACTTATGACCCCATTTTTTCTCTTATAGTGTCTTCTTTTACTTATTGATCACCTAATGGTGCTTATGCTTAGATGCTTTTTATTTTACCTAACAATATTTTGACAAATAATGCCATAAGTTTTTTCCTTAATCTAATACATGGAAATATTTCATGTCTTGGTATTGCTTCTACCTCTATTAGGGTATTTCAATAGAATTTTTATCCTAAGACCCTTCTTAGCAAGATTTTGGTTTCTAAATTTATTTTTTTGGAATGCTTCATGGAGAGAATAGTTACCTCTTTCTTTTGAGGTTAACCTTACTTGGTATTTTGAAGGGTTCTTCACCTTGAGATCACTTTTTATTTAATAGATATCCCTTTTTATTATTATATATGTTGAAGCTTAAGAGGGATCATAAGGAGGGATTAATATTCCTTCTACTTGCTATGATACTACATGTTAAAATTCAATGCTTTTATGAGTTACATTATGAAATGATAGATTTTAAAAATATATTGAATTCCCATTTTTGGCATAACAAACCACTACGTAAACATGCAACTACCCTTATCCTATAGTACATGCATAGTCCTTATGAAGGGTGGCTATACTAAAATCATGTCACATGGGCTATAATGTAATAATCTATAACATGTGCTATCCTTAAGGTATGAAAATATATCCTTGTACTAAGGATAAAAGGATGAAGTTAATTCTATGAATTATAGAGGAATCTAACTAGAATCTAGAGTTGATGGTTCTATAATTTACTAAATAATGCTAATGAATTTTTTATTGTCTATCTATAAATATATCATGGATACAATTCATTTTTCAAAACCATCCTACATAGTAACTAGACAACAAGCTAAAAATTAGTCTTTAGAACCATCTATACAACCACCATTGGTACTTCCTCATACTACCAAAATAAATATATCCAACAAAACACCTTTAGTCCTTGCACCTCCTATAAATACCTTACATTATTTTAACCTTTGATAAAAACTAGATAGTATACCAGCTAAGATTTTCCTTTTAGATTTGCTAAAAATATCACCTACTCATTATGAAATATTGCTTAACTCTTGAGTGAGCAAGAGATCTCTCAAGACATATCTCCTAATTATATTTTTGACACATTTGGTTTCACTATAATTAACAATGCTATCTTAGGATTTTATGAGATAAATACACGTCTTGAAACCATATCAAGAGATTCACCTCTTTATATAATAACCCTAATAGGGGATAAATATATGAAGAAAATTTTGGTTGACAATGAATCAACTCTCAATGTTTGCAATGTTAATTTTTTATAAAATTTTAATTTAATTACAAAATACTTACAAAAATATGATCTTGTCATTAGAGCCTTTGATAATAAGGAACAAGAGATAATATGCACCATTACCTTATCCCTTAAAGTAGGACCATAAATTTTAAAAACCCTCTTTTAAGTTATATCTTGTGATGTAACATATAACATATTGCTTGGAAGAACTTGGATACATCCCATTAAAGTAGTACCATATACCTTACATCAATGTTCAAAATATGAATATCAAGTAAGTATCATTGATATTCCCAAATATCCAAAATATTTTGCTTATTGCCAATTATTAGACATTCAACACAAGGAATTCAACCTTTATCCTTCACTTCAATAATTTTTATCATCAAGTTAATATTAATCAAAAAAATTCAAAGAAATATTAGAGGAACGTCTTATTAACCTAGGATATGATCCTCTATCTTCAAAAAAACAAGTTAATTTAATTCATACAGTTATAGATCCTTTGTAGATCTAGTTAGTCTTTTCCTTTCTCCTTGCATCATAGGTTTCACTAATAGAAAAAACTTAAAAATCGAAATAGAAATGTATTCCTTTATCTATGTTGAAACCACTTTTTCTAAACAAATTCAAGGTGGTAACTCCATGCCTAATGAATGAATGTATGTATCATGCTACGCGTCACCTATATTTTCTATTTCTAGTCAAATGCTAGTTAATATGGGCTATCAAAAAAGGAGTATATTAATTCAAACAAGCTCTTAAAGATACTTCAAAGGCATAGCCTTGGATGGGATGTTGTGGGATAAGGTATATCCCTAATAAAAAGGGCCATTACCTTTAATAGAAGAAGACAATGAAGAAAATTATACCAAATATTTACATGGTTTATAATAGAGTGATTAATATGAGAAGGAAGTATGGTTCCTTCTCAATACAACATCTTGTAAGAACTTATATTTTGCTAGTATCGACATGTTCTTATGTATTACATTGTAGAAGACTATGTAGATGACCTCTTAGGTATATCCAAAAAATGGGAAGATCATACCCAATATTTAAGATGCATCTTTGAGAAATTGTAAGAATACAAAGTTTAGTTAAAACCCTAAAAATGTGTTTTTGGGGTCACATTAGAAAAATAATTAGGGTTTATCGTATCCTATCATGGAATTGAGGTGGATCCTACTAAAATTGTAGAAATAATAAACATTCCATCACCAAAAAATCTTACCAAACTTCATTATCTTCAAGGCAAGCTACAATCCATTCTATGATTCATCTCACAATTAATATACAAGTGCTAACATTTTTCTAAACTATTAAAGAAAGATACTAAAATTGATTAAATTGATGGGTGTCAAAAGGATTTCAAAGCCTTTAAAATTTATTTTTTGATACCTCTTATTTTAATACCACCTATTCCAACTTAGATATTATTGTGATCCATAGTAGCTACCAATCATACCCTTGGATCTATGCTAGCTTAATATGATGATCACCATAAATAAAGGTACATCTACTACATTAGTAGAGCATTGGTTAGCTATAAAAATCAATACACACCACTAGAAAATATATGTTTACCAGTTGTATTATCCTCACTCAAATTAATATATTACATGCTTAGCCAAAAAATATATGTTATAGCAAGGGTTGATCCCTTATGTATTTTATGTAAAAACCTTACCTTTTAGGGTGGACTACCAAATGGGTTATTTCCCTTAGTAAATCTGATCTTGAATTTGTTAATCAAAAATCATTATAGGGATAGATAATTGCAAACCAATTAACTATATCACCTTTAGAATCAAAATATCCTTTAGAAATAGACTTTATTGATGAGATATATCAAGATTTAAAACCAATTAACTATAGAGGCCCAAGATTCTAAACCATGTACTTTGTACTTTGATAGAGCTTAATGCATTGTATGATAAGGTTGAGTGTGCCAATTGTTTACAATATGGTCCACCAAACCCATATATGTATAATTTTGAGGCTTTTATGCAATTATAACACTATATAGATGTCTTTAAATTTATTCTTTGATGTGATATGATTTTTTATTTGTTTATATTTGACTCATGATTAAGATATTATTTACATAAATTGGAGCAAACACAATACACAAGAAAAACACTAGAGTGTAGGTATATAACAATCATACTATTTGAAAATGAGTCACTCATGCGACGGTATAGGAAACTAGGTAATGGAAAAATGCTAAGGGTGGCTACATTTTATTACTGAGTGGTCACCTAAAAGTTTAATAATGGAAAAGCACTCAAAATTATACTTTTATTTTAATTTTGTGTATAAGTGGTAGTCTTTGAACCTAATAAAGGACAAGCACCCATTATGATTCCATTTTGAGTGTTAAAATTTGAGCTCAAAAGACACTTATGAGATAAGTATGCATATGATATGAGAAGCACACCTTTAATTAGTGGCATAAGAGCCATTATAATGTATTTCTTAAAGATATGATAATAATGAGTACATTCTTGAGTAGTGGTCTAAGAACCATAATAATTTATAAGCACTTAGAAAATGGAATGAAACTCATCATGCTTAAATGGTGGCTTGAGAAGCCACATAAAGGACAAGCACTTAAGACATGATAAGGTACCTATAATAAGTTAAATATATATATGTTGTGGTCAGTAGTGTTAGTAGTTAGTGATTTTTAGTAATACCTCACACTATGACAAGCATGGCCCAAAGGACTTTAATGTCTCACACTTTGAGAAGCATGGCTTGAAGGACTTTAATATCTCATGCTATGAGAAGCATGGTCTAAAGGAATTTACATGGATTAAAGAACTTTAATATATCAGATTATGATAAGCATACCCCAAAGTAATTTATATGGCTTGAAGGAATTTAATATCTTATGTTATAAGAAGTATGGCTTGAAGGACACTACATGGTCCAAAGGACTTTGATGTCTTATATTATGAGAAGCATGGCTTGAAGGACTTTACATGGAATGAAGGACTTTGATGTATCAATCTATGAGAAGTGTAGCTCAAAGGAATTTATATGGCCTAAAGTAATTTGATGTCTCATGCTATGAGAAGTGTGGCTTGAATTACATTACATGGCTCAAAGGACTTTTATGTCTCACATTATGAGAAACATGGCTTGAAGGAATTTATATGGCCCAAATAAATTTGATGTCTCACATTGTGAGAAGTGTGGCCCAAAGGATTACATGGCCCAAATAACTTTACATGGCCTAAATGCCTTTGATGTATCACATTGTAAGAAGGATGGTCTAAATTATTTTGATGTATCACACTATGAGAAGTGTTGCATGAAGAAATTTGATATCTAACACTATGAGAAACATGTCTTAGAGGAATTTACATGGTCCTAAGGAGTTTGATATATCATGATATGAAAAGCATGTCCTGAAGTACTTTGATATATCATGCTATGAGAAGCATTACATAAAGGAATTTACATGGCCTAATGGACTTAAATATCTCACATTATGAGAAGCATGGCCCAAAGGAATTTACATATATTAAAGGACTTTGATTTCTCACATTGTGAGAAGTATGGTTTGAAGGACTTTACATGGTTCAAAGGACTTTGATGTATCACACTATGAGAAGCATATCCTGAAGGAATTTACATTGTTTGAAGGACTTTGATGTCTCAATTTTAGAGAAGTGTGGCTTGAAGGACTTTACATGGCCTAAAGGACTTTACATGGCTTGAAGGACTTTGATGTCTCACATTGTGAGAAGTATGGCTTGAAGGAATTTACATGGCTTAAATGACTTTGATATCTCAAAATATGAGAAGTGTGTCCCAAAGTATTTTACATGGCCTACATAATTTAACACGGTTTGAAGGACTTTAATGTCTCACACTATGATAAGGAGGACTAAAGGACTTTACATGGTCTAACGGACTTTCATATCTCATGTTGTAAGAATAATGGCTTAAAGGACTTTGATGTATCACACTATGATAAGTGTGGACCAAAGTACTTTACATGAATGAAGGACTTTGATATATCACACTATGATAAGCATGGCCTAAAGGACTTTACAGGGCTTGACGGACTATGATGTCTCACATTGTGAGAAGCATGGCCTGAAGGACTTTACATGGTTCAAAGGACTTTAATGTCTCACACTATGATAAGCATGGCCCAAAAGAATTTAAATGGCCTAAATTACTTTAATGTGTATAATATGTTATGTTGTAATAAAAACAATATTTGAGCATGTTTGAATAGATGTAATATGCCACATGGGCATAGGTGTCTATAGTGTTTGAAAATAAAAAAATTTGTGTGTATGATAAAATTTTCATGATAATTTATGTGTGATGCTTTTAATAAAGGCACATTAATTAAGTAATAATAATAATTTGACTATTCATTTCAACATATACCTCCAAATGGGAGAAAGTGTAGGAATAGTGTAGATTGTGATATTGAGATGATGTAATTTATTCAACATAAAATTGGAAGGCAAGTTTCCCTCAAGAAAATGCATAGATTTTTTTTATAAGATACAAGAAAGAGTTTTGAAAGGATCCCTAAATATTTTATAGATCAAATTAGATGCACCCCATTGTTATACAACATCGACAAGACTTATAAGCCAGCTAGACATAATCCAATGAAAGGAGACAACTATATTAAACATACCAAGGATCACAGGATCCCACAAGGACAAAAAAACTAAGTATCTCAACAAAGAGGCCTACAAATTTATTAGAACCTAACCAACTATAGCCCCAACAAGAGAAGTATAATAAAAAATCACAACATCCCAATAGAACCAAAGTAGCCATAAACAAGGTCCTTAGGAGGACCAAAATTAGAATCAAACCCCTATTAGAATCAATTCTTGGGAGGAACATTTCCAACATCTATTCATACCAGCTTAGGAGCTCCAAAAGTATCCTGGTACCACTACATCATGGACTTAGCATCTTCAGTAAAAGCAATGGCCACAATTAGCATCCCAATTAGGGACTTCTAGTTATCCTCCAATCAATTAAGAAAATCCATAGGAGATTCTAAAATATGCATCAAAACCTTGGCCATATGATCCATGGGGTCTTCATTTGTTATCACTCTTTTTATTGTAGGAGCTAGGTCCTTCAACCTTGAATTATCCATAGACACTAGGGAATTCTCTACCTTGATTGATTTCACAAAAAGGTATCTAGAATGCCTAGCTTTACTTAAACTCCCTTTTGACCCCACAAGAGATGTTGAGACTGGACCCTTAGAGGGATTATTCATATTTCTTTCAAGAATATTGGGGATAATTAGATAGTTGTCTCCATTTCTAGTATATGTAGGGTTAAATAAATATTCCTCCAATTCCTTAGAGTTGCTTTAATTGGATTATGAGGATCTCAAAGAAGCCTCCACAACAATGGTATCCTTCTAAAGTAAAACCTAATTAAGAGCAACTCCTCTAGATATTCCTCTTGATTTCACCACATTATTAAATAACAAAAGAATCAATTCCTAATGAATGGTATTAGAGATTATCCCTTTATTAACATCTTGCATTGACTAGAGAAATAAAAAGGATAGATAGGATATTCATAAACCTCTTACAATGAATATGGTTAAGCAACATGATATGGTATCTTTGAAGGATATCTCTTTTATAATATAACATGAATTAATCTATCACCACCACCCTATCCCATGGACTTAAGCACACTCCTTTGATAACAATTTTGAAGTTTCAGTAAGATTTCGTCACTACCAAATTAAATACTTTAGCTCCATTGCTAGAGAGCATTTTTTCCTATTGTGGCAAATACCATCAAAAGGTAGGCCCATCACCTCTGCAATGAGATATATCAAGATTTAAAACTCTATGCCTCTCAGGTCACCACTCTATTTTTTCATGAGTGCACCAAAAGCTTTGAGAGGTATTTATTGTGGCCATGGAACTTCAAAATACAATCCAACATGCCCCCTTTTTGTAGGATTTTCTTAAAATCATCATCTACTTAATATAGGTTTGGTTTAGTCACTACTTCCTCCATATCCCCTTTAATATCTTGAAAATTAGACTAGAGGAACAACAAAAAGCAAAGACCAGTCTCACACCACCCAAGTGATACATAGGCATGCAAAAAATAATGGACATAAGGATTAAAGGCTTTAGAAATTCATTGAATAGAGTCCTCACATCACCTTAAAATCCTAAAGAACAAGTAAAAATTCCTAAGATTATAAAAAAGAGGAGGATGCAAGGATCTTCTTGAAACCAAGTAGGAAAGAAACACAATCCTTTCTAAATGCCCAAAAAACCAAACTTTTCTCTTAAGCCAGAGTCTTGTCAAAAATGATTGTCCTATCACCCTACCACCTTGAGAGCTAGAAATAAATGCATGAGAGCAAGTAAACTAAACTGAACATACTCCTATCAAATTGACACCCCAATACATGATGAAGATGATCCACCAATATATCATCCCAAGAGTCACATACATCAGGCTAAAAAAGCCTCTCCTTGTCATAACGAGCCAATTCATAATCTATAGCCAAATCACACCAAGCATGTGAATGCTATGGGAACACAAACTCATAAAACTCCACTTAGGCCAATGAGTGGTTGTCATCAAAACCATAGACCATGCCAACAAGAAGTCCCTGAGCTCACACCAAAAACTAATAGATGCTATTGAAACAAAGAAAGGGGCGTGCCTCCTAGGCCATGTAGGCTCCCAATAAGATAGAGAAACCACCACTATCATTGAATTTGGATTATTGATAAAGCTAGTTCATCCCAAATCAATACTTCCAATGAGTAAGAGATGTATCAACCATCAATAATTTGAATTTTAAATATCTTAAGATATCTAGGTATAGGAATCAAAGACACAAGAAATAAAAAGGGAAAAGATGAAAAATAGAGGATGGAAGTCCACCCTACCAATAACCCATGACCACCAAAGACCAAGACCACACCAAAGCAAAATTTTACACCTCATAAGTTGCAAATCCATACCATAAATGATTAGACCACCAACAAAAGGCCTTGGGGAAATTTTCTTCTCCACACTAAAAATCCATTCAGGGACACTCCAATATTAGCTATAAAATCAATACTCATGTTAAATTATCTAAAAAAGTGCTAAATGTGAACCTCCTCCTAAGACTCAATAAGCAATTTAGATTTCTCAATCATACTTGCCACATTCCAACTAGGGGTTTGATAACCCATAATCACCTTAAAATATTCAAATTATCACCTTCAAGGATTATCTTTCTATAATTCAAGGACTCCATCAACCTCAAACCTTGTAAGAGATTCCTTAATTTTGTAAAGTGGTTAGTTTGAACATCTAAAGACTCTACAAATGCCAAAATAAAGGAACCCTTATCATCCTTCAACACTCATCCAACACTAGTTTTACCAGGATTACCTTTAGAAACCCTATCAAAAATAAATTTTACCCAACCAAGAGGTGGGATATCCCACCTTGATTAGGTTTTTGCTGACAAAAGAGCCTAATCACCCACACCTTACCTTGGTAGGAATCCAAGTTTCAATTCCAACATTTATTCCATCGATCCTCCATGAGCCGCATCCAATCCAAGGCTTGAAACATTTTTTGCCCTAGCTAAGATAGCTCTATGACATATAGACACAACATCTCTACTATAATTTTTAAATGCCCTACTATTTATTTCCTTCCATAAACATAAAAAAATATGTGGCAATTTGGAATACCAAAGCAACATAATATGGGGGGTTGACAAGGGATTGGACCACTGAATGCAAAATTCTAATAGGAGGAGCAAAAAAACCCCAAAAAACATCCAAGGTATTCAAAAACATTGAGAGCACTTTCAAAGAGAAAATATAATGGAAAAATAGGTTTGTAAATGTTTCAGCATCAACACTACATAAGTAACATCTATTGGACAAGGACCAACCCTTTTTTGTAAATTTTCTAGGGTTAAAAACTTGTTCTGAATAGCAATCCAAAAGAAAATATTTATCTTAGGAGTAAAATATTTATGTTAAATCTTACAAGGAGGAAGCCAGGATTGAGAATCAACATCCAAAAAATAATAAATCAAGTTCACCAAGAACAAACCATTCTTCTCACCCTTCCATAGAATATCATATTCTTTATCCTAGCTTTTGAAAACCTGTAGATTCAACTTGTCCAAAATAAATTTCCAACTTCTCAGTCTGGTTAAGATTTGAAGATGATAGTAATTTCCATCTATTTCTACCATTTTTTGAGCAAATATAGTCAACTACTTTTGATCCAAAGGCATATTTCAAGATAATTTCACACAAGTTAAGTTTGGGTAATGGAAAAGGGATCCATCTAACAACCAAGGGTCCTCCCATAGATTTTTTTTTTTTAATGTGACAATAAGTATTTATTGGTGAACTAAATTTATGAGATGAAGATGTCCTAAATCGCTTTACATATTAGTAGTAGGGCTCAATATTTTCAGTCCATTACCTAATGTATATGCAAATATTTTATAGATTCATGAGGTATTAGACTTGATAATATAATCCCTTCACTAATATATATGGAAAATTAGGACTTTGCAAATAGAGCACTATCAAAGGTGCCAGTAATGACAACTATAAACTCACATCCATTAACTAGCATTATCATAATGTAATTATGGGTTTGAAATAAAGTGGATATGATATTTCGATCTTCCTAAAGAAATATCTAGGCCTTACTACTAATCATAAGGATAAATGATAAGAAATTTTTTTAATTAAGATGTCCTAGATTGCATAGTATATTAGTGGGAGGTTTAAATCCTGGTGGTTGCTACCTAATGCATTTGTAAATAATTATAGACACACAAAATATTGGTCATGAGGATTCAATTTCCCTACTAATATACAAGATATTATTACATTTTGTAAAAAGAGTGTTGCCAAGTATACCTCCTAAGGTAGTACAATTTTTTCTTCCACAAACTAGCATATTAATAAAGAATTATGAACATGCAAGACACTAGCAACAAAGTGTCTACATACTTGGGTGACATGCTAGACCTCATAGCTAATCACAAATGTATATTATTTCTAATAAGGTTTGATTTATCTCCTACCTACCTAGTATATTAGGTTGGAAAGTTTGATACCATTGATCCCTTGACTGGTAGGCATACAAATAATTGCATGATTACAAGTCATAGAATCAATAGGATCAATCCTCCAACATGATTTAGTAGATAAGCTAGAGCATGTGATAGATTATGCCAGTGAGTTTGTAGGATTTGCATCATGATAGTACATAGAAATCCAAGGAAATATGAGTTCCTTTACCTTTTTCTGATATATATATACAATAAATTGTGTATGCAAAAAACATGGGTAAAAGAAGTCACCTTTATACAGATATACAATGCTCTACCATAGTACTGAGATTGAAAATTGTTGCTAATATATAATGGATAATATTTGTGATGGTATTTATAATATGTGACAACAAGTTTGTATACTTTGTGGTATGGTATCACATGGATATCCAAGGAAATATGAGGTACTTTTCCTTTGCCCGATGTATGTACAAATAAATTTTATATGCATAGAATATGGATAAAAGAAGTCACTTTTCTATAGATATCCAATGCTCTACCATAGTGCATGGCCTAAAAATTATTTACTAATATTTATAGACCATCAAAAAGTAGTGAGATTTAATGATCTATTGCTTGGTGCACTCATAAACTATTATGGGTATGCGAAGTGTTGATCATTAAATCTTGCCACTCTTAAAAGTCTATAAATAGGTAATATAAATTTGTATAATTATGATTAAATATTGACTAAGGGTAACAATGATGATTGTTCCCTAAATCACCTAATATATCATCAAACATCTTTGGCTACTCTCATCCCTTGTCTAGCACATATGCAAAAAATTGTAAACACGTGAGATGTAGGATGTGGGCTACTTATTATTTCGATGATATATAAAGGAATTAGAAATTTTGTGATGATAGTTTTGTTGAATGTGTCAATCATGATGAAATTTCTCTATCTATAAATTAACATATCTATGAAATATTACAAAATGAATAGAGAATATTTGCCTATTTAAATGGCAAATGAGACCATATTACATAGTCCTATAAGATATGTATGATGTAAAATTTTGGGATGTGTTTCCAAGAGTACCCACCATGGTTGGAGGTTCCAAGTATCCACTAAATATCACACTTTATAAGAAATTATAGGGTTGTGAGAGATTGGATATACTAAGGATACATATGCCTTCTTGACATGATGGGAAATATGATTTATTGTATATTTACATTTGATTTTGATTGCATGCTTTTTTAATAAACCAAGCAAGAAAGTGAAGCCCTATTAATCCAGTTCCTAGTAGGCTCACAAAGAATTGTGTGATTACAATATATTAGATTAATAATACTTCACTACCCAAGTGGTTTACCAAAAAATAAAACCTTGATGAATTTGATGAATGTATATCATAACTATTTTATAAACCATGCCAAGATACTAAAATCATCTTTTTTTGCACAATGTGTCTACAAGAAATTGTAGAATTATAGTGCATTAGAAGAAGAAATCAGTACCTTGAGAGTGTATATTAAATGATCTTGAGAGTTGATGATAACTAGGAGTTTTTATGAGATAATGTTTGTTTATTAATATGAAGATGATGTTAATTGCATTAGTATTGAAATTTAAGGAAATTAATTAAGATATGGTCGATGTGAATGATCATGATGAGATCTTGATTTTTAGAATAAAATAAAGGGATAAGGTAGGGTTATTACGGCTATGAATGATTTTTTCTTACATCACTTAACCCCATAGAGGGATAAGAAGAGAAGAAATATTAATATAAATAAATGAGGAGGTAGAAGAAAGTAGAGTGGAGGAAGCAAAGACAAGAAAGTAATTTCTTGGACTGGGAGGATCGTTAGTATCAGGTACCTGGTGCAAACGTAATGTAAGAGATCATTTTGCTAGATAGGATCATAGTTATCTCATTGTGAATTCATCTGACTTGATGGTATGAGCAGGTAAACCAAACAATAATATAACCAGGCATGTGCTTTTAGGTAAGTATGAATTTATGCAATCATGTAGGAAAGTAACCATGCAATAAGGCACATAAGCAAGTAGGCCATGCAAATTCAAGCAAAATATGATTTAATATGCATTGTGTTAATTTATTTTTTATGTTCTTCTCCATCTAATGTGGCTAGGCAATAGGATTCAAATCTAAATTTGGTGGTAATGATAAAATGACCTAACCAATTAGGTTGAAATTTATCTTTGAGTTCATCTTTAGCATTAGTTTTCTTTTACTTTTATTTGAGGACTAGGTCCCTTGTTTCAAAGGATCTTGGGCATACTTTCTTATGGTAAGCACATTGAAGTCTATTATGGTAATTTCTTCAATGTTCTAGTGCATTTATGCATTTTTTCTTCTAAAATATCTAATTGATGTAGATGACCCAGATGATATTCGTAACTAACTGAGGAGTCTTGTAGTAAGACTCTTAGAGAAGGGATTTCAATTTCAAAAGGAAATATTGCCTTAGTGCCATAAACCAAATTATAAGGTGTTGCACATGTAGTAGTTTATACACTAGTATGATATACTTATAAGGTGGGATATAATTATATGTCTTAATCTTGGCCATTTTTACTGACCAAATTCTTAAATATTTTGATTAATGTTTTATTTGAGGATTTTTTTTCACCATTTCCTAGAGGATAATAAGGTTTTGATATTTTTTGTCGGATTTCATATTTAGTACAAAATTTATGAACTTCTTTATTCTTAAAGGGTATATCATTATTTACAATTAGGATATATGGTATATCATAATAGATAATTATTTGATTAACAATAAATTTGGAGACTTGAATTCTAGTTGTGGAAGATAAAGATATGGCTTAAACCCACTTAGTAAAATACTTAGTGGTAATGATAATGAATTTATTTCCATTTGTTGATTGAGAATTTATTTTTCCTACTATGTCTAGTCTCCAAGTGGAGAAAGGCCAAGGTTATGTAAGTGGTTGTCATTACTAAGAAGAAGCATGAACCAAATTATCATGTCATTGGAATTTTTCATATTTCTTGACATATTTTCAAGGGTATTTTTACATATATGGATAGTAATAATCCCATTCTAAGGATTTTTTGGCTATACCTAGTCCACCAAAATTTTTACTACATGATCCATCATATGGGATTTTTTAATGATTGTTTAAGCTTATTCTGAGTTTATGCATCTAAGGAGTATACCTTAAAATAAGCATCAATGCAAAATGTATCTTGGGATGACATATCTACAAGATCATTATCAAAAATAATTATGCTTTATGTGAATTAATCCTTCAAGAAATGTGCCATCCTTTAGGAATTCAAAATGTCTTCATACCAAGGCTCTTGTGGTGAAGTATATTCAATGAAACAAACATTTAAAGGTCATTTACATGATTTTAATGTTTTAGGTTCTCTTATTGATTGTATAACAATGAATTTTTGTTCATACTCTAGGTCTAGAGGGATAATATATGGTATTATAGCCATAAAATTTGAATGGAAATTTCTAGATCATATAATGACTTCTATTATGCTTTTGTCAAAATAATTTATTAATTTATCTATGATGTATTTGTATAGTTGTAACTTGTCATCTTTGGTTTGGTGAATATTATTAATTTGGTTGATCACCAATTGAGAGTTACAAATACTATTAGGACCTTGATCTTTAGATTTATCATAGCTTGAAGACCTAAGATCAGTGACTCATATTCTACTATGTTATTAGTGCATGATAATTGAAGTTTAAATGCAAAGCGTATGATTTGTTTTTTTTTTGTTAAGTAAGAATCTTCATTAATTATCGAGTTTTGCAGGTTAACCCAAAACCTATTATAAAACTCAGCCTTATGTTGATGTTGTGGATCCTAGTCATCCTAAGGACATCCTAAGGACATAGTTATGGCTATTTTCAAAGGGTATGATTTGTATTGTGGGGTAACTAGGAAAATTTATACCCCCACACCTTTGACACATTAAGCTCTATTAAAGTACAAAGTACATGGTTTAGGATCTTGGGCCTCTATAGTTAATTGGTTTTAAATCTTGATATATCTCATCAATAAAGTCTATTTCTAAAGGATATTTTTATTCTAAAGGTGATATAGTTAATTGGTTTGAAATTATCTATCCTTGTAATGATTTTTGATTAACAAATTCAAGATAAGATTTACTAAGGGAAATAACCCATTTGGTAGTCCACCCTAAAAGGTAAGGTTTTTACATCAAATACATAAGGGATCAACCCTTGCTATAACATATGTTTTTTTTCTAAGCATGTAATATATTAATTTGAGTGAGGATAATACAACTGGTAAACATATATTTTCTAGTGGTGTGTATTTATTTTTATAGCTAACCAATGCTCTACTAATGTAGTAGATGTACATTTATTGATGGTGATCATCATATTAAGCTAGCATAGATCCAAGGGTATGATTGGTAGCTACTATGTATCACAATAATCTCTAAGTTGGAATAGGTGGTATTAAAATAAGAGGTATCCAAAAATAATTTTTAAAGGCTTTGAAATCCTTTTGACACCCATCAATTTAATCAATTTTAGTATCTTTCTTTAATAGTTTAGAAAAAAGTTAGCACTTTTCTATTAATTGTGAGATGAATCATAGAATGGATTGTATCTTGCCTTTAAGATAATGAAGTTTGGTAAGATTTTTTGATGATGGCATGTTTATTATTTCTACAATTTTAGTAGGATCCACCTCACTTCCATGATAGGATACGATAAACCCTAATGATTTTTCTAATGTGACCCCAAAAATACTTTTTTAGGGTTTTAACTAAACTTTGTATTCTTACAATTTCTCAAAGATGCATCTTAAATATTGGGTATGATCTTCCCATTTTTTGGATCTACCTAAGAGTTCATCTACATAGTCTTCTACAATGTAATACATGAGATCATGAAAAATATATATCATAGCTCTTTGATATGTTGCTCCATGTGTTCTTTAGTTCGAAGGAAATAAATTGATAACAATTTGTAGCCTATGGGGTTTTCTTATATTGGTATTTAGGGTTAATTTTTATTTGATTGTAACTTTAAAAATTGTCCATTAATGTAGCATCTTGGATATTGAAATGAAGTATACTATCATGACTATGTTTGGTAATGGAAATTCATCCTTGGGGTAACCTTTATTTATGTCTCTAAAATACATGTAAATTTGAATGGATCATTTTTATTGGTGATAGGAACAATGTTTGAGATATAATATGAATAGTATATGGCTTTAATGAATCCAACATCTAAATTTTTTTGAAGTTCACCTTGACTAAAAGGGTGACCTCAGGGTGCATTTTTCTTAAATTTTATTTAATTGGTTTGGCATCTAGATGTACAACAAGGTGATGCACAACTAGTGATGGGTCAAGACTAGACATGTTTACATAATTCCAACCAAAAATATCATTGAAATCCTTTAAAATATTGATGTATTCTATTTGTTCATCTTGTGTCAATACTTTACCTAATTTCAAGGTCCAAGGATTTTTTTCAATGCCAATGTTAATGTTTATTATTTATTCAATTAATATTTATGATTCATCTTTAAATTTAAGGGGGTGGCTAATACCCCTAAATCTTCAAATTCTTCTAGGTCTAATATTACTTGTTCTAGTTTAGGTAGCTATGCAAAATCTAGGTTAAATATTTGATTGGGAGATTCTTCAACATGATATTGATTATAAGAATTGTTAAAGTCTTATTCTTCATTGTATAATATAAGTTCAAGATGAAAAATTGTTAACATGTCGATACTAGAAAAATCTAAGTTCTTACAAGATGTTGTATTGAGAAGGAACCATACTTCCTTCTCATATTAATCACTCCATTATAAACCATGTAAATATTTGGTATAATTTTCTTCATTGTCTTCTTCTATTAAAGGTAATGGCCATTTTTGTTATGGATATACCTTATCTCACAACATCCTA
The DNA here is from genome assembly GCA_028583015.1 of Wollemia nobilis. Classification (NCBI taxonomy): domain Eukaryota; kingdom Viridiplantae; phylum Streptophyta; class Pinopsida; order Araucariales; family Araucariaceae; genus Wollemia; species Wollemia nobilis. The sequence goes on from JAQPPZ010001870.1 coordinate 7,392,332, forward strand.
TCGAAGGCTAGGCCTTTGAAGGATCTTTAATAGATTGTTTGAATTAATATAAGCCTTTTTTGATAGCCCATATTAACTAACATTTGACTAGAAATAGAAAATATAGGTTGCGTGTAGCATGATGCATACATTCATTCATTATGCATGGAGTTACCACCTTGAATTTGTTTAGAAAAAGTGGTTTCAACATAGATAAAGGAATACGTTTCTATTTGGATTTTTAAGTCTTTTCTATTAGTGAAACCTATGATGCAAGGAGAAAGGAAAAGACTAACTAGATCTACAAAGGATCTATATTTGGATGAATTAAATTAACTTGTTTTTTGAAGATAGAGGATCATCTCCTAGGTTAATAAGATTTTCCTCTAATATTTCTTTGACTTTTTTTGATTAATATGAAGTTGATAATAAAAATTATTGAAGTGAAGGATAAAGGTTGAATTCCTTATGTTGAATTTCTAATAATTGGCAATAAGCAAAATATTTTGGATATTTGGGAATATCAATGATACTTGCTTGATATTCATATTTTGAACATTGATGTAAGGTATATGGTACTACTTTAATGGGATGTATCCAAGGTCTTCCAAGCAATATGTTATATGTTACATCACAAGATATAACTTAAAAGAGGGTTTTTAAAATTTATGGTCCTACTTTAAGGGATAAGGTAATGGTGCATATTATCTCTTGTTCCTTATTATCAAAGTCTCTAATGACAAGATCATATTTTTGTAAGTATTTTGTACTTAAATCAAAATTTTATAAAAAATTAACATTGCAAACATTGAGAGTTGATTCATTGTCAACCAAAATTTTCTTCATATGTTTATCCCCTATTTGGGTTATTATATAAAGAAGTGAATCTCTTGATATGGTTTCAAGATGTGTATTTGTCTCATAAAATCCTAAGATAGCATTGTTAATTCTAGTGAAACCAAATGTGTCAAAAATATAATTAGGAGATATGTCTTGAGAGGTCTCTTGCTCACTCAAGAGTTAAGCAATATTTCATAATGAGTAGGTGATATTTTTAGCAACTCTAAAAGGAAAATATTAGCTGGTATACTATCTAGTTTTTATCAAAGGTTAAAATAATGTAAGGTATTTATAGGAGGTGCAAGGACTAAAGGTGTTTTTTTGGATATATTTATTTTGGTAGTATGAGGAAGTACCAATGGTGGTTGTATAGATGGTTCTAAAGACTAATTTTTAGCTTGTTGTCTAGTTACTATGTAGGATGGTTTTGAAAAATGAATTGTATCCATGATCTCTTTATAGATAGACAATAAAAAATTCATTAGCATTATTTAGTAAATTATAGAACCATAAACTCTAGATTCTAGTTAGATTCCTCTATAATTCATAGAATTAACTTCATCCTTTTATCCTTAGTACAAGGATATATTTTCATACCTTAAGGATAGCACATGTTATAGATTATTACATCATAGCCCATGTGACATGATTTTGGTATAGCCACCCTTCATAAGGACTATGCATGTACTATAGGATAAGGGTAGTTGCATGTTTACATAGTGGTTTGTTATGCCAAAAATGAGAATTCAATATATTTTTAAAATATATCATTTCATAATGTAACTCATAAAAGCATTGAATTTTAACATGTAGTATCATAGCAGGTAGAAGGAATATTAATCCCTCCTTCTAATCCCTCTTAATCTTCAACATATATAATAATCAAAAGGGGTATCTATTAAATAAAAAGTGATCTCAAGGTGAAGAACCCTGCAAAATACCAAGTAAGGTTAACATAAAAAGAAAGAGGTAATTATTCTCTCCATGAAGCATTCCCAAAAAAAATATTTTAGAAACCAAAATCTTGCTAAGAAGGGTCTTAGGATAAAAATTCTATTGAAATACCCTAGTAGAGGTAGAAGCAATCCCAAGACAAGAAATATTTCCATGTATTAGATTAAGGAAAAAACTTATGGCATTATTTGTCAAAATATTGTTAGGTAAAATAAAAAGCATCTAAGCATAAGCACCATTAGGTGATCAATAAGTAAAGGAAGACACTATAAGAGAAAAAATGGGGTCATAAGTTTTCCTTGAAAAATTATTTGCTCCTTTGAAGAAACTAAGAAGCCATTAAAACTTCTCAAATATTGCATGAAATCACTATCATCAACAAAAATAAATCCATAACTAGATTTTCCATTAAGAGACAACGAGGTTAACATCTTTATTCTAGGAGTGTGCATTCAAACTCAAGATCATGAAACCACAAGATAATTTTAAGTAGACATCATTCAAAAATAGGTAGATACAATGTGGAAGACATCACTCCAATGGAATTTTATCATTCTCAAAAATAAATTGAGATGTTACTTAAAATAAAGAAGTGGTGCAATTAAAATTATCAACTAGATATACGGACATGCATTCAAATAATAGAAACTAAGTTGAGCATCTCTATTTGAGGTGTGAATGGAAGAAATATATACTACCAATAAAAAAACTTATCCACACAACCATTGAAGACCATGAGGTTATCACCACTCCATCCATTTGGTACTCTCACAATAAATACTTACTAAATTTTAGCACAAAGTGATAGAGTACCTTAGACACTCAAAATCAAATTCTAACATCTCAAAAGCAATATTTAGACATGAGAATGTTGGACATTAAAGCTTGAATATTGTTCATGAGAAACAATTGAAATCTAGGCATTACTTACATTGGACCTTGCTCGAGAGACTCAATAATTATCAATCCCAAATTAGATGATGGTATTGAAAAACATACCCTAAGCAGAGAATCCAAAAATTTGCATAATATATACCAAGCACCTAATAGGAGGAGAAAAAGGATCTATAATAAGATGTCTCATCTAAGTAAAATTTTAAAATAAAATATGCTAAATGTAGTAGCAAATAAAGTAGTCATCCAAAGGAGTTAGAAATATTTTCCAAAAAATTAGAAAATTTCCATCAACGTATATGGGTATTCCTTTGATGTATTATTTGACACAATTAGAATATTAATATGATGTGGGGTTCTTTGAAAGTGGATTATTATATGATGTATTCATCTATGTTGAGTGCGAGCAGCTCCAAAGGTTATTTTTCACGGCCTTTAAGCCCTAATTTCCAATATTTTATGGTTTTTGCTCAAGATTTTAGTGGGATATGTTGTAGGGGACCCCAGATGGGTTAGAAATATATCTTTCAATAGATATTCATTCTAAAAACTTGATTTAAAATGGCTTCTAATTTTCTACAAAAAATAAAACTAAAAATCATACATTTTATCGGTGTTCAAGACATGGATTAAAGATATCTTAAACAAGTTTCAAGCATCTAATCAAAAAATGGTTCAGATCTCAAGAAAATCTGGTGCTAAGGAAAACTCCCAAAAAAAAACACTATGGAAATGCCTTTCAAGGGCAAGGATTTTAAAGACTCAGCACAAAAAGTGAATTTTATGGATGCCATCCATGGTGGATAGCCTTAGCCTAATGCTAGCATTAATCTTAGGGTTTCCCATAAATATCTAAGAATTCCTAATATTGATCCAAAGAAAACTAAGTCATGATTTCTTAGGGCATTTGATGGAAATTTAATTGTTAAGCTTGATATGGGTATCATTTAGACTAGCATAGAATATCTAGAAAAAAAAGGACTAAATTATCATTTCTTGGGTTTCATCCGAGTCTATCTGCTTTCAAATTTTAGGCTACAAAAAATTAGAAAACAAAAGGTGAGTTACAAATATCTATTTATCCAAATGGTTATTTTCTTGTTTTATTTTCTAATAATGAATATAGAGAGAAAATATTTCAAGGGGGTCCCTAGTTATTTGTAAGGGTGAGACTTTTCATTAAGCCTTGGTATACTAAATTTAAATTTGAAGAAGAGATACCTTCTATAATTCCTATGTGGGTTAGACTCTTTGGCCTCCTAGTTGAATTTTGAAATCTAGTTATTTTTCTTCAAGTGTATAATTTTTAGGAACTTTTATGGTGACTATTGATTGTATTAAAAAAATTGAACATATTATTTATTCTTGAATTTGTGTTTTAATGGATTTTGACAAACCTCTACCTGAAAAGATATCATTAAAATTTGGGGAGTACACTTGGGAGCAAGTGGTAGACTATAATAATATTCCTTTTCATTGCCAAATTTTCCATGAATATAGTCATTTGGCTAGTGTCTACCCAAAAGAAAATTTAGATCAAAAGAAAGAGGATACAAACTTAACAGGTTTCCAAATGCCTACGAAGAAGAACACTAAAAAAAATAGTTAAGAAGGATAAATCAAAGTTATCAACTAGTATGTATAAATTTCTTTCCATAAAATATGTCCTAGGTGAGGAAGAGGAAATAATGGAGATAGAAATATTAGAAATGCAATTTAAATATGCAAGGAAGGACTCAAAGACAAACTAGCAAATTAAAGGTTTTCAACAGGAAAAAAAGGAGGAAATATACACAAGAAAATTAATATTTTAAATGTTGAGACTTTAAATAATATAGGTCCTAAGATAGACTTTGTTGAACCTTTTAGTAACACTTTGACTTTATACATGCATTATTCAAAGTTAGAATCCATACCAGATTCAATTGGGGTAAGTCAATAAAAAGGAAAAAAAAAATAAAGATGGATTCCAATCAACATCATATGGTAAAAGAAGGTGAAAAGCTTGTAGTGGAAGGTAATATTAATTCCCCTACCATTTTTTTAGCCCTAGTATTAATGAATATCATCACTTGAAATATTAGAGGACTCAAAGGGAGTCTTTCAAAACAAAACAAAATTAGAAGAATGATTCAAAAAAACCATCCACATCTTGTTTTCCTTTAGGAAACGAAGATGTCAATAGAGGAAATGGATTCAATTGCTAGTAAAATATGGCCAGCTAGAAAAGTTGCTTCCCTCAGTTCCCAAGGGACTTTTTGTAGCATTGATTACCTTTGGGACCTAAAAGAGGTAGTTATTCACCATATGGTTTGCATTTGGGGTATTTTGGCTATAGCTATTCAATGTAGACATTCTAACCAAATTATGCTTTGTATAATTTTTTATGCTCCAAATACTTTGGAGGAAAAGGGAAGATAGTAGAAGGATATAACTTATATTATCTCTAATTTTCCTAAAGCTTAGATCTTTATCAGAGGATATTTCAATACCACCCTCTCTAGATGAGAAAACATGAGGATATAGAAAATTTGACAAAAGCACTGACCTCATGAGTGAATATATTGCAAACCTTCATATTGTGGACATCCATATAGATAATTGCCTTATGAATTAGTCTAATAGAAGGCAAGGCTTAGCTTGTATAATAGAGAGACTGAATAGGTTCTTGTTCTCTAATATTTTCTTAATCCATAGTCACATTACTAAGGTGAATACTATTAATAATGCTGGTTCGGATCACTGGCCAATCATGGTGGAAATTTGGAAAACCAATGTGAGTTTCTTACATTTTTTATTTCAATTAATTTGGCTTAGAGACAATTCCTTTAGACCTTGAGTGAAACAATGGTGGGAGGAAGGTAAAGCAAGGTATGAGACTAAGGTGTTTTTTTTTCCCAAAAGGGTGCAATACATTGAATCCAAAATCAAGATTTGGAACTAGAAGAAGTTTGGATATGTTCAGTAAAAAACATGAATTTATTGCTTAGCTTGAAAATTTGAACAAGAAAATCCATGTAGATGGCCTTGCAGAGAGTAGAAGTACAAATGAAATTAAACTCACAGCGCAGTTAGAGGAATGGGAAAATATAAGAACTCTTATGGAAGTAAAAATCTAGGATCCAATGGCTCAAATAAGGAGATTGAAACACATATTTCTAAAGAACACAAGCTTATACTGAGAGGGGGGGTGAATAGTATAAGACCAATTTTTCCTTTCTTTCCAAACCAATATCAATTAATATCCTTAATTGCAATAAGCAATTATAGCAGTGTCCATTAATAACTCAGATAGCAGTAGTAAGAAAGAGCATAAGTCACCACACAATTGAGACACAATAATTTATGTGGTTCACCCAATGTGGGCTACTCCACGGAGAAAATATTTTACTAAAATTTTCTCAATCAATCTCTTTGGGAATCACTCCTAGTTATAATGTTTATGGATATTTTTCCAAAGGAGAACTCTTTACCCTTTTTCTTTGGCTATGTGATCTTCTAGAAGACTTTGTCTCTCTACTGCACTAAATTGTGGACCTCTCTCCACTTGAAGACTCCTCACTCAGATTTGTCTTCAAATGTGCTAGTTTTTGTATCTCTATCCACTGAGACTCTTTCCTTTGTACTCTGTCACCTCTAAAGCTCTATCAATAGGATCACTAAGAACCTACTCAATAGGTTCACACAGAACCTGCTTAACAGGCTCACACAAAACTTGTCCAATGTTTCATAACAAGCTCACACATAACCTGTCCAATGCTGAATAACAAGCTCACACAGAACTTGTCCAATGTTGAATAACAAGCTCACACAGAACCTATCCAATGCTGAATAACAAGCTCACACAAAACCTGTCCAAATCTGCTCCAACAATCTCACTAAGAACTTGTCCAAATATGCTCTAGCAAGCTCACCAAGAACTTGCCCAAATCTGCTCTAGAAAGCTCACCAAGAACTTGCCCAAAACTATCCACAAATTTGTCCCAACATTGTCCTCAAATATATCCCAACACTGTCCTCAAATATATCCCAAAACTATCCTCAAATATGTCCCAAAGGCCTTCTCAAAGGCTCAATCAATCATGCTCAAGTAGTACTCAAAATGAACTCAACAATGAATGGAAATCTCAACTCAAATCCACTTCATAGAAGCATAAAGAGAATTTTTAGAGACACAATATGTTCTAATCTCACTCTCAACCCAAATCAATCTCAAACCAACTCATAGAAGCATAAAGAGAATTGTTAGAGACTCAATAAGTTCTAAACTCACTCTCAACTCAAATCAATCTCAACTAAATTCAAGTAAACCTCAACTCAACTCAATTCTTATAGAACCATAAAGAGAACTGTTAGAGACTCAATATGTTCTAACCTCAATCTCAACTCAACATAGAATGATGGAATATTTTATTTCATATAACTTGAACAATCACTTCACACATCACTTGACTAGGCTCAATCAACTCAACTCAACCAATCATCACAAGGGAAAACTCTTTCTCACACAACCCTAGTCCAAGTATGTATCAACCAACTTAAATGTTTCCAATAATTCTCAACCACAAATCTCACATAACAATGATACTCATGTTCTTTTCTAACTCAAGTTATTTCACAACCAATGGGCTTCAACCACTATGCTTATAACACAAGGTTTTAAACACAACTCTCAATTCATAAAACCTTGATGCATTCAACCAACCACTTTCAAAAATGAAACCACAAAAAATCCTTTTCCCTCCAATGATATTTCATAAATCAACCACCATAAACAATAAATAAGAGGATGTACCCATACCTTTTATGAAGTGAAGAAACCCCTTTGGAAATCTGCCACAATCAACACACTTTGAAAAAGAGCACAACAATATTCACTTTTGAACCCCTTTACAAAAATAGAAATATCTCTCTACGTACACCTTATTTCTCATTGTAAATTATTTAGTCAAATAGCCCTTGAAATAATCTTTCCAACAATATATAATATGATATACTTTTATAAAAGGAAAATACCAGAAATATCTTCTTTTCTAAAAGTGCATTTAAACTTGCCTTCCAATAAAAATCAAATCAACCATCATCACCTTATTCCTCCAACATTAGGAAATAATAAAAATTTATTAATAAAAATATTACTTACCTCTTAGAGGGAATCGAACCCTCGTCTCTTCTCAAAAAATCCTCAACCGCGGTGCCAAATACCATGCGAGCTATGCGCTCGCATAGGATGAAGAGTGCAAAATGCGCTTTTGTCCTTCTCCATTTGCTCACGTCAACAAAAACATGGTCCAATTCTCTTGCTTGAAACTCTAACCCATGGGAATCAAACCTTGTCTCTTTCACAATAAAAAACCTTTGCACTCCCCTTTCTCACCGTTGGAACACGCTACCACATGAAGATTTCAATGCTTTTCGTTTTATCTCCTCTGCATTCGATTCCAAGGCTTTTGAAATAAAAGCCTTTGCATTTATATGCAACTTCCCTTTAATTTTGCAAACATCAACATCACTTTTAAATTAATTTCCTTTTGATGATGACATCGACGCTGAGGTAATTTTAATTTTAAAATTTTAAATTAAATTTTAAATATTAAAATTTAAACCAAATATTCAAAATTTAATATCTCCATCTCCGGGGCACCTTTTTCGACAAAACAAAAAACCAACCTGGGTTTTAATAAAAACCCATTTCAAATATGCCATCCATATTTTTAAATAAAACCTTTTATTTGACCTACCTTGGTTTTCACAAAAACCCTATATATATCCATGCTCTCTGAAATGTGAATGCTTTGGTCATCAAAACTCAATGTTACCTTGTGACATTAATGAAAACATAAAACAACTCAAATTACCAACAATCTCCCCCTTTTTCATTGATGGCAACACCTCTAAAGCAAAAACCACAATCACTGCAAAAACCATCTCCAAGAATCAAATCTGCTCCCCCTGACTCAATACTATCTTTGGAGGCTGTTGCCCCTAAGTCAATGCTCTCCCCCTTACTCAAATATCTCTTTCGAGGCTGCCCCCCCTAACTCAAATCTCTCCTCCTTTGACATCAATGCCAAAAGGGACACCTATGGGGCTAAAATATGTGACCCTTAATCTTAGCCCCCTCACCCCCTTCTCTTTTGAGGTGATTAATTTTTGGGTGGGAGTACTTTTACTCCCATATCACTTTGTTTCTTTCCTCTATCAATTTCATTCCATGTTTTTCTGATATCCTTCTCTTGATGAATTACTTGATCTTATTGTCTAGAATATTTTTGACCTTCTTGCTTTGAACCTGTTTGACTTCCTTGCCTTGAACCTGTTTGTAATTGAGTCCTACACCATCTTGAAATATTCCCAAAGTTATTGCAATTAAAACACTTGATATTGTAGCCTTTGTATGGTGCCCATATCCTAAAATATTTCTTGAATTAATTTCCATATCCATTCCTTTCCTAAACCTTGTATTGTGAAGTTCTATTTTCATGACCATTATGACCATGACTTTTGAATTGTGTAGCTCTAAAACAAAAACCATGTTGCTCATTTCCTTTGCACTGAAAAGCTTTATGACCAATCCTGTTACATGAGAAGCAATGTCCCTAAAAATCATACCTTCTTCCTTTGAAGTTTCTTCTAGAAAAATCAAACTTCTTTGATCCATAGACCCTGTAATGTATAGCCCTGTGTCCAAATCCATTACAAGAAAAGCAATGTCCTTGAAAATCCCTTTTTTCATGTCTTGGTTCCTCATCCTTTTCTTGACCATTATCCCTATGATCATCTTCAACTTGTTCATTGCATCCTTGAACCTTCTTTGTAGCATCTAAATATTCTTTTTTAATTTCTTCCTTTCTTTTCTCTTCAAGAGTTTCTCTTCCTTTGGAACTTGATTCACCTATTTCAAAACAAGAACCGAACTGAATATTTGGATCCATAGGAACTTTGTAACTTTCCTCACAAATCTTAGGTGCTTATTTGCTTTCATATTTTAGAACTTCCTTTCCTTTTGAGTGTGACTTTTCTTGGAAGTAAGATACAACCTTAAAATAAGTTTCCACTCCTTTTTGAACCTTTTCATCTAATGTATCATGTCTCTTCGTAGTTACCCTTAGTTATTTATTCATCCTATCTTCTATCCTTTTTGCATTTTGAAGATCTTCTCTAAGATTACTGATTGTTTGAAGTAGTTCTTCTCTGATTTTGACACCTGTTCGAATCTTGTTTTCAAGATTCCTGTTTTCTTCTTTTAGCATTTTGATTTCTGATTTTTGTTTACTTAGCTCATCCTCTTCTTTTTCTATTACCAAAAGTGAGACTTCTTTATTTTCATTGTCACTAGAACTACTACTTTCTTTTTGAAATGAACTTTCCTTTTTGCAATTGTTGTAGTATGTGCAATCATCATATATATGCCCAAAATCTCTGCATATGAAATATTTTAGTATCCTTAGACCCTTCTTGTACCTATTTTCTTGATCAATGGCTATGGCTAACTCTTCATGTCTTTCTTCAATAGATCTATCCTATTCTTTAACTTCAATGCCTAGGAATAGGTGTTCTTGCCTTTATTCACTTATTCCAAAGAATGTACTTTCTTCTTCATCTGATTTATCTCTATCACTATGATCTAAGCTATCACTTGCCTCTACAATGTAGTAAGACTTCTTTACCTTACAAAAAAAATTCTTCTTCTCATACCTGTTTTGCTTGTATCTATCATCTTTGTCATGCTTGTGCTTTCCATCTTCTTTTCTTCTGTGACCCTATTTTTCATCATCATATTTTTCTTCATGTGGACACTTGTATGCATAGTGACAAATATCACCACACTTGTAGCATCTGACTTTCTTTATATCCCTGAAATTCCTCGAGTCTTTATTCCTTTTGATGAAGTTAGCTTCCTCATCATTTTCTACAACTCTATTTGTTTCTGAAACTTTATCTTTCTCTTTTTCTGAAGCCTTGAATGCAATATCTTTTATTGGAGCCTAATGCTTACTTACTCTCATCTCATAAGTTGTGAGAGTACCTTGCAATTCTTCCATTGTTAGCTTGTTGATATACATTGTCTCTTCTATTGTTGAAAACTTAGAATTATATTTCATGGGAAGTGATCTCAAAACCTATTGAGTAACTTCTGATTCTTTCATCTCAAAATCTAAGCCTCTCATGGTGTTAGTAATATCATCAACACAAAGTAAAAACTTTGCAATATCTTCAAAATATTCCATTTTCAATTCCTCAAATCTTTTTCTATGAGTTTGTAATGTTTCCAACTTTACCTTGGAATATCCTTCATAAGTATTCTACAACTTGGTCCACATTTCATTAGTTGAATTACATACCATGACCTTTGCAAAATATGTCTCACATAGCCCACTCAAAATACAATTCATTGCTCTTGCATTTATCTCAACCAATTTCTTGGTAGTCTTATCTTCCTCGGGATCACCTTCAACCCTATACTCTTTTTCAACCATCTATCATACCTCATATCCTTGTGATATCAAGTAGTTATTCATACTCATGCTCCAGAAAGCATAATTGTTACCATCAAATATTTGAGCATTATTTGTAGATAATCCATTTTGTGAAACCATTTGTGTTCTTATAGAATATTCCCTCAAGCTGTTAGCCTTTCCGAAGGAACCCGCTCTGATACCAATTGAAGAACATAATATTATACTGAGATGGGGCGGTGAACAATATAATACCACTTTTTACTTTCTTTCCAAACCAATATCAATTAATTTCCTTAATTGCAATAACCAAATATAGCAGTGTGCATTAATAACTTATATATTAGTAGTAAGAAAGAGCATAAGTCACCACACAATTGAGACACAACAATTTATGTGGTTCACCCAATGTGGGATAATCCATGAAGAAAATATTTTACTAAAACTCTCTCAAATAAATATCTTTGGAAATCACTCCCAATTACAATTTTTATGGATCTCTATCCAAAGGAGAACTCTTTCCCCTTCTACTCTTGCTATGTGATCTTCTAGAAGATTATGTCTCTCTGCTACACTGACTGGTGGACCTCTCTCTACTTGAAGACTCCTCCCTCAAATTTTTCTTCAACTATGCTAGTTGTTGGATATCTATCCACTAAGACTCTATCCTCTGTACTTTGTCACCTCCAAAGATCTATCAATAGGCTCACTAAGAACCTACTCAATAGGTTCACATAGAACTTTCTTAACAAGCTCACACAAAACTTGTACAATGTTGAATAACAAGATCACATAGAACCTGTCCAATGTTGAATAATAAGCTCAAATAGAACCTATCCAATGCTGAATAACAAGCTCACACAGAACCTATCCAATGCTTAATAACAAGCTCACACAGAACCTGTCCAAATATGCTCCAACAAGCTCACTAATAACTTATCCAATATGCTCTATAAATCTCACCAAGAACTTGCCCAAATATGCTCTAGCAAGCTCACCAAGAACTTGCCCAAAACTATCCACAAATCTATTCCAACACTGTCCTCAAATCTGTCCTAAAGGCCTCCTCAAAGGCTCAATCAATCATGATCAAGTAGTACTCAAAATGAACTCAAAAATGAATGGCAATCTCAACTCAAATCCACTTCATAGAAGCATAAAGAGAATTTTTAGAGACTCAATATGTTCTAATCTCACTCTCAACCCAAATTAATCTCAACTCAAATCATAGAAGCATAAAGAGAATTGTTAGAGACTCAATAAGTTCTAAACTCACTCTCAACTCAAATCAACCTCAACTCAATTCAATTAAAGCTCAACTCAACTCAAATATTATAGAACCATAAAGAGAATTTTTAGAGACTCAATATGTTCCAACCTCAATCTCAACTCAAAATAGAATTATGGAATATTTTTTTTCATAGAACTTGAACAATCACTTCACACATCACTTGACTAGGCTCAATCAACTCAACTCAACCAATAATCACAAGTGACAACTCTTTCTCACACAACCCTAGTCCAAGTATGTATTAACCAACTCAAATGTTTCCAACAATGCTCAACCACAAATATCATATAAAAATAATACTCATGTTCTTTTCTAAATCAAGTTATTTCACAACCAATGGGCTTCAACCACTATGCTTATAACACAAGGTTTTAAACACAACTCTCAATTCAAAAAACCTTGATGCATTCAACCAACCACTTTCAAAAAGGAAACCACAAACAATCCTTTTCCATCCAATGATATTTCAAAAATCAACCACCATAAATAATCAATAGGAGAATGTACCCATACCTTTTATGAAGTGAAGAAACCCCTTTGGAAATATTCCACACTCAACACACTTTGAAAAAGAGCACAACAATCTTCACTTTTGAACCCCTTTAAAAAGATAGAAATATATCTCTACATACATCTTATTTCTCATTCTAAATGAGTTAGTCAAATAGCCCTCGAAATAATATTTCCAATGATATATAATATGATATACTTTTATAAGAGGAAAATACCATAAATATCTTCTTTTCTAAAAGTGCTTTTAAACTTGCCTTCCAATAAAAATAAAATCAACCCTCATCACCTTATTCCTCCAAAATTAGGCAATAATAAAAACATTACTTGCCTCTTAGAGGGAATCAAACCCTCGTCTCTTCCTAAAAAATCCTCAACCGCAGCACCAAATACCACACGTGTTATGCGCTCACATAGGACGAAGAGTGCAGAATGTGCTTTTGTCCTTCTCCCTTTGCTCACATCAACAAAAATGTGGACCAATTATCTTTCTCGAAACTCTAACCCATGGTAATCAAACCTCATCTCTTTCGCAAGCAAAAACCTTTGCACTCCCCTTGCTCATCATTGGAACATGCTACCACACGAAGATTTTGGTGCTTTTCATATTATCTCCTCTACATTCGATTCCAAGGATTTTTAAATAAAAGTCTTTGCATTTATATGCAACTTCCCTTTAATTTTACAAATTTCGGTGATGTTTTTAAATTAATTTATTTTTTATGATGACGTTGGCGCTAAGGTAATTTTAATTTTAAATATTAAAATTTAAACCAAATATTCAAAATTGAATATCTCCATATTCGGGGCACCTTTTTTGATGAAACAAAAATCCAACCTAGGTTTTAAGAAAAACCCATTTCAAATATTCCATCCATGGTTTTAAATAAAACCTTTTATTTTACATACTTTGGTTTTCACAAAAACCCTGTATATATCCATGCTCTCCGAAATGTGAATGCTTTGGTCATCAAAACTCAATATTACCTTGTGACATCAATGACAACATAAAACAACTCAAATTGCCAATAATTTATTCCACAAATATCTTCTAGATCAAATAAACTTATATAGCTCTTCTCCCAAAAGCTCAAGAGGTAGATCATATCTCAACTTTTAAACCTATAGATTTATGTAATGTTCTTCTCAAAATCATTAAAAATATCATGGCAGAAAGGTTGAAGCCTCTTTTGCATAAGATTATTTCCCTTCAACAAGGGTATATGTGGAAGGGAATCAAATAGTGTATGAGATAGTTCTTGCTCAGTAAGCCATCCATTCCATGGAAATTCAATAATCTCCATATAGTTCATTTGTTTAGACTTATCTAAATCTTATGACATAGTGGATTGGAATTTCCTTGTCAAAGTTTTAAAGGAATTTAGTTCTCTCAATATTGGATGGACTGTATTATAGGATGTATCTCTTCGATGTCCTACTCTATTCTTATCAATGGCAAACCTTCTCAGTTATTCCCTCCTTCCAGAGGTATTAGGCAATGTGACCCCTTCTCCCCATATTTATTCATCATTCTTGTTGAATGCTTGGGTAGGACTATAACCAAAAATAGGTAGTTACCATTGCTTGTGGAGCTAGGTCTATTTCTCATCTTTAATTTTTTTATGACTCTACTTTGTTAGGTAAAGCTACAGTTAAGGAAGCTTCTAAAATTAAGCAAATCATTAGTTATTTTCTAATGCTACCGGGAAATTGATCAATGAAGACAAATCTAAAGTCATTTTATTTCACTACTCTCCTAGATAGGAGTTTCTGGTCTTGGATAATTTAAGATATAATAAGGCATCCCTTCTGATAACTTATTTAGATATTCCTATCAATATTCAAAGATATAAAAAATACTGGAAATGGTTATTGGATAGAGTTAGAAGAAAATTATAAAGTGGACCAATAGGTAGCTTTCATTTGGGGGTAGAATTACCTTGGTAAAATCAATCCTTCAAGCTATACCTATTTATGTTTCTGTTGTTTTGAATATCCCAAAGGTAGTTATTTGATAATTGGATCAAATCAACCATTGGTTCCTCTATATTGGTACTAAGGAGAAAATAAAATGGGCCTTGGTGAAATGGGATAATTTATGCCTTCCTAAGAATGAAGGCAGGTTAGGTTTCTAGTATCCTATTAATAACAATAAGGCTTTAGTTTCTAAATTGTATTGGAGGATTTTGCATAACCCCAATGCTCTTTGGTCCAAGAATATTTGTGCTAAATATGCTAAGAATAAAAGTCTTAAAGACCTTGTTTTCTATCAACTGCCTACCAAAGGTTCTCCCATTTTATAAATTCTTAAGACTAGTGAGGATTTGATTAAGCAAAATTTATTTTGGATCATTCATAATGGTCAGTAGGTAATATTTTGAAAATATTCTTGGGATGGTCACAAGCCTTTGATAACTTAGTTTCTTTATTGGAGGCCTTGGATGGAGGAGCTTCATAAATCTAACTAGATTAATGTTGTTAATTAGTGTCAGTACAATACTGGTAATTTAGATGTTGGTAGATATTGGGTCTCTATTGAGGACTGGCCTATTCAAATTTCAAAAAGGTAAAGAAAATATATCCAAAGCATCCTTCATATGATATATCTCTCTCGATACCATAATAAATACTATTTTGTATGGAACAACACTATTCAGTGTGAGTATTTAGTTTCTTAAGGTTATTTGACCTTATGCCATATAATCCCAACCAATCATATGATATATTTACTTAGTTGTGGGTGCAAAAGATCTGGCCTAAAGTGAGGTTCTTTACATAGATTGTATTGCATTGCAGGGTGCTTACTAGTGAGAATCTTATGAAACATGGTTTTCATGGCCTATTTAGATTGAAATGTGTGGAGAGAATGTGGAAACTATCAGCCATATTTTTATTGAGTGTACCTTAGCCTTTGATCTAGGGAGAAGAATGGTCATCTTACTTGGCTTACATTGGTCCATTTTTTTAAATTTTGAACAACTTTGGAGGGATTGACGTAATTAGGAGGGTGTTGATCATTTTATTAGGTAGCTAGTTTGGATGGGTTCTACCATTCTACCTTGGAATATCTAGAAGGAAAGAAACAACCATATTTTCAATAAAGGAAGGACACTCACTATATCTAGAAAAATACCATTGCCAACTTAGTTGAATCAATCCAACAACTCCTTAAATACCCCTAGAACTCCCATCAAATATGGGACCAAGTGATGCAAATATTGAATATTAACTCTTTTAAGGACAACCAACTTAAATGGAATGTAAGCGATCAAAATATGGATAGAACAAGGAATTGGTAGCCTCCTCCTAAGAATTTTAGAAAATTCAATACCTATGGAGCCTTTAGGTGGAACCCTAGAAAAGCTAGTGCAAGAGAAATTGGTAGACTTTCAAATAATTCATTGGTTTTCACTTTTTCTAAGAATTTGGGTATCCTTTCCAATAACCTTGTTGAGGGGTATGGTATCCTTAGAGGCCTTTGAGAGGTTTTTAAGGTCAAATGGAAAAATATGTTGGTTGAATTCGACTCTCAAATAATGATTAATCTATTGAAGGCTCCTAAGAATAATAAGGTTGATTGGAGAATAAAAATAATTGTTGAGAAGATTCCATTAATCCATATGGGCTTTTTGAATGTTTTATATAGTCATGTGGTCAAAGAACATAACAAGAGTGTTTATGCTTTAGCTAATTGGGTATTAGAAAAAGGTGATCTTACTTACTATGACCATCCTCTCAAATGGTGGGATTCACAAATAAGGGAAGATCTTCTTTCTATTCTTGCTCTATATGGCTCAAATACTAGAGGTACCTAGTTCATTTTTTCTTTGGTTTTTCTTATCTTTGGTTTGGTCAAAGTATTTTAGTTGCCTTGCTTAGACTGATCATTCTTATGTTTCTATAGCACCCTAAAATTGGCACGGTTAAAACCTTAGTAAAAAGATAAAATATTAAAATTTGAATTTCAACCCCAAACTGCCCGTTAAACCGCCTTTTACCCGCTTTCCCCATTTTCTGCACCATTTTTAGGATTTGTTTTGACCGTTGGACGATATCGTCTCAGATTAGACGAAATCGTCCCCGATCTGACGAATTCGTCTAGAACAGAACGTCCAGACGATTTCGTCCCAAAACCAAATTTTCATAATTAGCTTCTGTTTCAACAGCCTCTCCAACTCGGGCAGAAGCGTGTCTGCGCAGTTGGAGATTTCCCTGTTGGAGATCTCCCAGATTGGGATGATCCCCAACCTCCCAAACCTCTTCCTAATCCTATATAAACTAGGATTTTTCTAGTTTATCCCCCTTCTCTCCTGATTCCCCTTGGCTGATTCTCCCTGAACCCCCAACCCCTTAGTTGATGGATTTCATTGTAGAGTTAGCTCCTTATTCCCTCGCACTATTTTGCTTGCATTCGGTATTTTTGTATTTTTATTGCAGGAACTCTACTATTTTTCGATCGAAGCTAGCTTGGATCGTCAGCGGACAATCTCGGATGATTTCTCGATTATGATCTCGTACGATTGGAGGCGATCCTGACTGTAGTCCAGATTGGGGGCAGTCCGAGTTTAGAGTTTGCATTTTCTTAGCTTTTTCTGCATTTTTCATATCATATCTCTGCATTGTTTTAAGTTATTATGTTTTATGCATCTTGGAGTTCACCTCATTTAGCATAATTGCATGATAAAGTTAAAATCAATCATTAAATTTATTGCATTTCCTTATTTGTTATTATAATCTATTATTTAGGCATGTTTGTTGTTATTTCTACCATTATCCCTTGCTTCTGCATTTGCATATTTGGTATTTTGTGTCTATTTTTGTGATTGCAGGTTTCTGACGAATTCATCAGATTTTAGATGATTCTGTCTGATTTCAGATGACCTTCTATGATTTGGGATGATTACGTACAAACTGAGATGATCTGAACTGCTACAAGACTCAGAATCTCCATCAGACATCCGAAATCAGGTATGACACCTTCTAGTTAGCATATTCTCTGTTATTTGCATCCATTTCTATTTTTTGTATTCATTTAAATCAGCATTGGCATATAGAATAGTTTAGATTCATATCGGCCAAACCTAGGAGTTGAATGATTAAAGCATAAAAATGAACACATCAAACACACTATCAACCTAGGCGTGGAAACTGCCATTCAAAAGTTTCCTGGTGAACCCACCATCCATCGAAAATTCACCCTTATACACCTCCCCCGAGAGGCGGGACCTTCCAAGGGCCTCTCAGTCCGAGGTATTGTCCCATCCTTTTCACATCCCCCTTCCGGGCGTGGATCCTATAGCCTGAAGGTAAGGGTGCAAAAAATTTGGAGCGATACATTTTGGTGAACCCGACGTGAAACAGAAACCTTTTGAAAACAAAAACCTTTTTAAAAATAAAAATAATAAGAAAACAAAACATAAATGCATTTAGACTTAAGAAAATTTGCATGTCATATTTAGATGGTAGACTATAATAAAAGACGAGTTGTCACTATTAATGTTGAAAATCAATTAGTAGCTATAGAGATTACTTTTGTGCTTAGAGTACCTCAAACAAATAGGGTTCAACCTTTGTGGGACGAACTTGATAGGAGATTGGATCTCATTTCATCTAGAGCAACCGAACTTAGGCAAATCAAGAGGTTTGTCCTAGATAGAATCCTGGATCCCGATCAAGTGATTTTGTATCATGAACTTCAGAGAGCTTGCCATAGGTGGTTAGCGAATAAAAGAGCCCTTGTGTCTTCTGAGTTGTATACCTTTGAGGAATACCTTGAGAATGCAGCCATAGTACATCAATTTCTAGCTCGTATAGAGGACCAAGAAGCTGATCTTACAGATAGAAAGAGATGGAATAGAGTTCCCAGAGCTGTGTTATATCGAGAATATTGCCATGAGATTTATTTTTACAAAACAGAATCTGAAACAGATAATATCACCATAGCACACTTTGTTGACTTCTTGAAAAACAATTTCCAATTTGAAGAGGAGCACTTTATGACTCTTGATGAACTTGATCCTATCAATGATATCTATAAACTATTTATAGAAAACTAAGTTATTATTTTATTATTGTTATTTCTTGTATTTAGTGTGTTGTTTATTGTCTTTATAAGCATAAAAACAAAAACAAAAACAAAATAAAATCATAAAAAAAAAATCAAAACATTTTCTTTTAAGTATTATAGTAGGTATATAATTAAAATATATACCTCCCAAGATCTGTTGCAAATATATTAATATATATTTGCTAAAACCTAAATTTAGACACAATGACTAGACTCAGGAATGGAAAACAAATTGAAGTAGAAGAAGATTGGTTAGGAAAAACCACAAATAAACCAGATGCCCTTCTTGAAGACCCAATTCAAGAAGAAGTAACCTTAAACCAACAAGAAGAAGAATTTGTGGACGCAAATGAACAAAAAGAAAATGATAGAGAGGAAGGATCCTCATCTCCTAAAATAACTCCAGAAGGAGCTATTACTTTTGAGAACATGGACCATTTTTGGAAATTTCTCAATAATAATATTGGCACCCTTAATAGAGCAGTTCATATGGATAAAGATCAAATTAGTGATACTCAAGCAACCCTAGAAGACATATATCACACACGCACTAATCCTTTGTCCTTTGTTGATCAAGAGAGTGATCAAGCTGGACCGTCCAATTTGGACATGGCTGCTATAATCCAAAACATGCAACAACAACAGGCTACCCAACCACCTAGAGTGCCTGTTACCAAGCCAAGGGTTATCCCCACACAAAAGAAACCTTCATTCACTACTCTATTTTGCCAAGCTATTGATCAATATACCTCAAATCAACAAAAGCCTAAAACAAAACCAAATACCAATTTCCAACAATCTGGGATACAACATAATGCTACAACAAATCTTCTTCATAATACTCTTCCTACCAACCATTTGCATAACAGCAATATAGCATCTAATCCTTATGTCCCGCCTTCCTACGGTCACAAATCCCATACTCATGTACCACCAAACCAATATGGTGGACAAACTGGTAATTTGGAAGCCATGGTGAAACAGTTAGTCTCTCGCATGGACCAGATAGATCCCTACCATCCCTCATACAATTATCGAGAGATGTGTAGTCAACCTCTAGATCCTATAGTTGTAGCACAACCATATCCCAAACACTTTCCTATGCCTCTCCTACCTATATATAAAGGAACTGAAGATCCCATAGAGCATCTTCGTATGTTTAGGATAGCATGTCATGACATATCACATGATGATTTGCTATTACTAAAAATGTTCCCGAAAAGCTTAGGGGGATGGCATTGGAATGGTATTATCAACTACCTACTCATTCTTTGAGAAATTTTGAAGAGACCGCTGAGTCTTTTGTGCATCAATTTAGTGCCTATATCGAAAGGCATGTAACCATTAAAGATTTGTACAACCTAAAACAAGACAAAGATGAGTGTTTTGCTGACTTCTTAGCTCGATGGAGACAGTTGATAGGAAAATTACACTTTGTGTTACCTTATCGGGAGATGTTGGATATTTTTATCAATAATTTACAAGAACAACTATCCTATGAATTATCAACTGCTACCTTGACCACCTTCGATCAAGCTATAGACTTAGCTCGAAGGGTGGAAGATGCTCTCATTAGAAGAGGTCAGCTCAAAAAGAAAGATGATGAGAAAACATCCAGAAATCAATATAAAAATAAACAAGTTGTGGGTGACGGAGTCACTGATAGCAAAAACATTGCTAATGTTAATACTACGAAAACAACAGAGAAGTTTATATTGAAACCTCCTGATAAACCACCCCGAGAATTTACTAGGTTAAATCAACCTTTATCAACCATTCTCCCGCAATTACTAGCACGAGGCTTGATCCAATTACCAGCTATCCGAGAACCTGATCCAACTATACCCGGATACAGAGCTGATTTATATTGTGATTTTCATAGAGGACCTGGACACGCTACCAACTCTTGTAAAATATTAAAACATAAAATACAAGATTTGATTGATAATAATGAGATGGAGGTGCAAGCCTTCCAACCTAAACAAAATCCTTCTAATAACGCTCAAAAGAGCATTCCCCAAAATCAGAATCAGAATGCCAATCAATCATTGGACATATTTCAACATCCTTTACCAAAACATGGTAAAGAGGTGGCCAATCAAATTGAGCATCACAATGTTCCTCCTCCTACCCGATATGTAGGGACTATTAGTGGACAATTACCTGTTCATGATCCTCAAATATTTGACACAACTTTATCCATAGTTACGACTAGACCTCTACATAATATTCGGATACTTGATCTTAGTGACACCGAATATGAGACTGAAAGTGACATGGAAATCACCTCAAATCAATCGAATAGTTCTGAAGATGAATCAGATCCTATTCAACCTATCACAAGTTCTATGGTTCCAGAAGAACCATTTCCTCGAAGAGTCACTACTAGACCATCTTCTCACCAAATAGTTTCTAATGAACAAGCCATAAATGCTAGACCAAGACCTATTCATCACTTGCAAAATAATATTGTAGGAACCATCGGAGCCGTTACCAGACAACAGGCTCAAACCTCTCAACAGGATCAAACTCAGAACGATGGATCAGCCCCATTTGTTTTGAAAAATCCCAATAAAGGGAATTATGCGTCTAATGTTCAACCTAAACCTCCTTACAATATTAATGAACAATTATCCAATACTACAACTAGAATTTCCCTTTTGGACCTGTTAAGATCTTCTCCTACCCATAGGGATGAATTAATGCTTACATTAAGCCAAATGATGGTACCACAAAATATTCAACCTGAAGCCATGTCCAATACTATCATCACTCGAGAAGTCGATTGTATTGACTTTCGAGATAAAGATATCCCGCAACATAGTTTACATAAGGATAACCCCTTATATATTACTGCCTTAATTGGAGATGTAGCCGTTAAACGAGTCTTGATTGATAATGGTTCATCTTTAAACATCTGCACTTTTGACTTCTACCAACGATTTGGGTTTAGAAGTGATGAAATGAAAAGAACTGATATGATTATAAAAGCCTTCAATGACGAGACACAAGAAACGTGTGGAGTCATTACTATACCCTTGCAAGTTGGTCCTAGAACCCTAGATACGACCGTGTTTATTGTACATTGCCCTGCATCGTACAATATACTTTTGGGTCACCCTTGGATCAATGCGATGCGAGCGGTTCCCTCCACTTTACATCAGTGTGTTAAATTCGAATTTAAAAACCAGTTGGTTACCATTCATGGTGATCCTAGACCCTTTGATATGTGTGCTTTGGCAGAACCTGTTGGAGTTCAATTTTGCCCTGCCCTGTCATCCACACATCCTAATTCTTATCATCCATCCAAACGTGTGAAACACACACCCATAACATCATCTACTCTTTCAACTACACCTATACATATAGCTCAACCATCTTCTGAACAAACCACATTAGGACCTCGAAAAGATCCTAAACCTACAACCAATGCTTCCTGTTTTACTCCTATATCTTCCATACCTATAGACTCACCCATCAATATCCCTATGACATCTACATCCACTACAGGCATCCTTTCTACACCCGACGATGTAGGAAATGTTCCTTCTACCTCTTATGCTCTTACTGATGAGCTCTTACCCGATTTATCTACAATTCTTATATCTGAGGAAGCCAACACTGCCATGCAAACTTCCCTCCTTTTAAATAAACTCCCACCCTCTCCTCGTACCTTGGGCCTCCCACAACCTATGGGAAGTATCTACCAAGTCGGGAGTTGTGCTTTTATTTATAAAGGATATGATTGGGGAAGAATACCCAGAAACATTAAGACACATTGTGATGGATATGCTAGATGCTATTTTGCTAATGATTATCTTAAAGCTAAGCCCATAATGCTTAAATTGGGATATAAAGGGAAAGGTTTGGGACCTTTCCAAAATGGTATGAAAGAACCTTTTGAGGTAGAACCGTGGCCTGCCCGCTGTGGTGTGGGCCTATTTTCTAGTAAAGGTCAGCCCTTTCCATTTGAGGATGATGACCATCTCGTATGTTATCAAGATTATCTAGATAAACAAGATTCTTTGTGTCTAAAGAATAATTCTTTTACCTACAATATGCTATCCATAGCCTACCCTGAAATGATTGTCGAATCCGATGACGAGTTGGAGGGAGATATCTTTCATGATGTTTCCATTGAGGAATTGTTATATAATGAATTTTATTTTGATGGCTCTATACCTAGTATAGCCCAGCTTGAGGCCTCGACTCCTCAAGATGAATTATCCAAGCTAACCTTGGAAGAATTACAAGAATTAGGTGTTTCATCCGCCCCACCTAATTTTGAGAGAGATTTACATATGGAAGTTGAAAACGTTATAAAAATTAACATTGGAACCGAACATAACCCTCACATAATCAATATTGGATCAGAATTGAGTCAAGAAAAACAAGATAAATACATTTCATTTCTTAAAGACTATGAAGATGTCTTTGCTTGGACATATGAAGACATGCCAGGTTTGGACCCTTCCGTAGTTATGCATCATCTAGTAGTCCATCCAGATGCTAAACCTGTTAAACAGAAACTTCAAAAAATGCATCCTAAAGTGGCCTTACTAGTCAAAGGAGAACTAGAAAAACTGTTGAAAGTCATTTTTATACAAGCCATTGATTATGCCGAATGGATCTCAAATGTAGTTCCAGTAACTAAGAAAGAAGCCACTAAAGTTAGGGTTTGCACCGATTTCAGAGACATTAATGTTGCATGCCCTAAAGATGATTTTCCTCTTCCCAACATGGATCAGATCATTGAATTTACTACTGGAAGTGGAATGATATCCTTAATGGATGGATTTTCTGGTTATAATCAGATCAGGATAGCTCCTGAAGATCAGGCCAAAATAGCCTTTATTACCCCTTGGGGAACCTTTTGTTGGAAAGTGATGCCATTTGGCTTAAAGAATGCAGGTGCAACCTATCAACGAGCTATGACTTATATCTTTCACGATATGATGCATGATATCCTACATGATTATGTAGATGATATCATAGCTCGTTCCATCAAAGAAGATGATCATTTAAATGACTTAAGGAAAGTATTTGATCGGTTAAGGGAATATCTTATCCGACTAAATCCAGCTAAATGCATATTCGGAGTTAAGTCCGATAAATTATTAGGGGTTATAGTTTCTTTACGTGGCATTGAAATTGACCCTCTCAAGATCGTGGCTATCACAGATATGCCCGCACCCACCAATATATCAGAATTACGAAGTTTACAAGGTAAGCTTCAAGCTATTCGCCGCTTCATCGACAAGTTGGCAGACAAAACTGGACCCTTTCTTAAGCTTCTTAAGAAAGATGTCTCTTTTCATTGGGACGAAGAATGCCAAGAAGCATTTGAACTCCTTAAGCAATATCTCCTCAAACCACCAGTGCTTTCCCCACCTAGATCTGATCGTCCTTTTATCTTGTACATTTTTGCTTCTGATTCTGCCTTAGGAGCTATGTTAGCTCAGCTTGACGATGAGAAGAAAGAACGTGCTAATTATTACATTAGCAGAACCTTAATCAGTTATGAAACTCGATATACCATATTAGAGAAATTATGTCTAGCAGTCATATTTTCTACACAGAAACTATGACATTATATGCTCGATCAGAAAACGTATGTTATTGCCAAATTCGACCCTTTGCGATATCTCATGAGTCGACCGTATTTATCTGGTCGCACAACCAAGTGGGTTCTTGCGCTAAGCGAGTTTGAACTCACCTTCATAGGACAAAAGTCTGTTAAGGGTCAAATCATAGCAGATCAATTAGTTTGCTGCACCCTTAGAATCTACTCATCCCCTCATCATTGAGTTTCCTGATGAATGCCTTAAACTAGAGGCAGACCATTCAGAGCAATGGTCCCTATACTTTGACGGAGCCCGATGCATGAGTGGGGCTGGTGCGGGTATTATTTTAATATCTCTGCAAAAACATCTTATACCTCTGTCCTTCAAATTAACATTTGCTTGCACCAATAACACTGCTGAATATGAAGCTCTTATCCTTGGATTACGAGCTGCCTTGGCATTGAAAATTAAAAGTTTATTGGTTTTCGGTGACTCCCAACTTGTCATAAACCAAATCAATGATGTTTATCAGACCAGAGATGATAAATTACGCCCATATAAAGCATATGTTTTGCAGTTATTATCCTTGTTTGATCAAGTTACTTTGGAAGCTATTCCTCGAACTAGCAATCGTGCGGCTGATGCTATGGCTGCAGTTGCATCTCTTTTACCCTTGGAGTTAGACGATGAATATGCTACCATCATTATTCATCGACTCTAGGAACCCGCTTCAAGCAAATCATGCTTAGAACCTTTGGATGTGTTTCTCATCAACGAAACAACTCCTGAACCATGGTATACTGATATATTTAATTTTTTGTAGAAAGGAACCTTCCCTGATGGTTGTACTAGCAACCAGCGTAGGTTATTACGTAGACAAGCAAGTCGCTTTGTGATTATTGGTAATACCTTGTACAGAAGATCTTTTGAAGGCATCTTACTGAGATGTTTGAATCTAGAAGAATCTAGATCAGCTTTGAATGAAGCCCACAATGGATCTTGTGGGGGACATTTTAGTGGTAGCGCCATTGCTAAGAAACTCCTTCGGATAGGATATTTTTGGCCTACCATGGAAAATGATGCACATAATTATGTGTGACATTGCGACAAGTGCCGAAACACGCTGACCTTGTCCATGCGCCTGCACAAGAACTACGAGCTATTTCATCTCCTTGGCCCTTTTCAAAATGGGGCCTAGACATCATTGGAAAAATCAACCCTGTGTCATCCGATGGACACAAATTCATCATAACCACCATTGAGTATTTCACGAAGTGGGTTGAAGCTATGCCATTAGCTTCTTGCACTGGAACACAAGTTTCCAAGTTTATTTTTAATCAAATTATTTGTAGGTTTGGAATTCTTGCCAATCTCATTTCCGATAATGGAACTTGTTTCAAAAATAAAGATGTCAAGAAATTATGTCAAAAATATAAAATTCAACATCGCTGGTCCACTCCCTATTATCCTCAGGGTAATGGTCAAGCAGAAGCATCTAATAAAACCTTAATCAAAATTCTCAAAAAATTGGTTAATAAATCCGGTCGAGATTGGCACATTCAGTTATATCCTGCTTTGTGGGCCTATCGAACTAGTGTTCGAACCCCCACTGGAACTTCACCTTTTGTCTTGGTTTATGGTGCTGAAGCCATTTTTCCCTTTGAATTAGAAGTTCCTTCTTTAGCTCTACTACTTCAAGATACTGAAGTAGGGGATGAATATCGTGCTGGCAGATTTAGTCAACTAGAACTTCTAGATGAAAAGCGCATCAATGCTTTGGAGCATCTTCGCGCCTACCAAAACAAGCTTAAGAGAGCATATCTTAAGAAAGTTCATCCTCGATCCTTTGAGATCGGTGACCTTGTCTTAAAAGAAAATCAAAAAAATACTAATGCAACTAAAAACCTTAAAGGTAAATTTGAGCCCAACTGGCTTGGACCATATGTCATCACTGCTAAATTTGGATCAGGAGCATACAAATTATCTACCTTGGATGGTAAAGAACTTAAAGAACCTATGAACATTATGCATCTTAAACGTTACTATGCATAAAAATTGGTCATTTCATCATTGTATATATTTGTTTTGCATATTATTTCCTTTTTAGTCACTTATTTAAAACATTTCAAAAAACAATTATCTTGTATTTCTTTCAATTCATAACTTAAAATTAAAAACATCCAAATCATCAAAATCTTCAAAAACATCTTTTATTTTGTACCTCTCAAATTGTGAAGTATTGCAGTTATATTTTTAGTTATTTTGGATAAATTAGCATTTATTTGGAATCCCGCACTTTCACATTCACATGAATAAATATCTTGATTTTATTTGGTATGATTATTCATCTCTCTTATATCAAAGTCCACAGTTGAATTAAATAAAGTTTTGAGCATAGAGAACTGATCTTGTTATTTACTTGAACCAAGTATATCTTTTCACATTAAAA
This sequence comes from Wollemia nobilis, assembly GCA_028583015.1. Taxonomy (NCBI): domain Eukaryota; kingdom Viridiplantae; phylum Streptophyta; class Pinopsida; order Araucariales; family Araucariaceae; genus Wollemia; species Wollemia nobilis. The sequence goes on from JAQPPZ010001870.1 coordinate 7,419,339, forward strand.
TGATTTCATTGCAAATTCGATATGATGCTACATAGTAGAAATGGTTTCCTGAGCGAAAAGTTTCCCCTGCTATCCTATCATGCACATGGTCTAGAATCTTTGAGAATTGACAAAAGGACAAGCTCACCCCTACCCAGAATAAAAATCCCTTGCTCTACAACTAATCCGAGCAAGTATCCCTAGCATAGGAAGAAAAAGAAAAGTTCAAGAAAAAGAGAAAAAAGAAAAAGGTTATTTTGTATCATCACAACAATATTTCAGTATTTTCTCAAATATCAAGCAAAAATACAAAAGTACAAAAAAAAAAAAGAAAAAGAAGCAAAAGAGAAACGCAAAAGCAAAATGCAATAAAATCCTTTCCCTACCCCTTGAAAAGAAAAGAAGGGTGAATGAGCTTGAATCCCTGGAATTCTCAATTATTCGAAAACCGTGAGGTAAGCCCCATAACAAGTGGTTTGTGCCCAACCCGCTTGGCCTTGGGTAATCCCTAGCGTGGCGATATGTCTGTCACATTAGCGACCTTCTTTTGTATAGACCTCTATCAGCTTATGGATTAGCTAGCTCTTGATAACCTAACTTACATAGTAGTCTGGTATGGTTACATGCATATAAATCATGGTCAACGAACATTCATTTGGTCAAGGCAAATTACTTGTATCAAATTATCTTGCTCAAAATTGGTGAATGAACAATACAATCGCACACACATTTGTATTTGAGAGATTTTGTATCATTATGATAAATCAAGATCGGTAATGAATTCACATTTGCACATGAGGATTCCTTATAAATCTACATTTCTCTTTGAGATAATTTAAAATATTTCTGTAATTCTTTTCGGAATAATTTTATCCTTTTATTTCAGAATTTTTGTTTTGTATAAAAGCAATTACATACACCTTTTTACAAAATCTCAAAAAATAATTTCAAACAAAATTTTCATATTATTATTTTTCTATTTATCAAAAGTCAAAAATTCATCTTGCAATAAAACCAACAATCTATTTTCTTCTTTGGATTTCGCGATGATGGTATAAGTCTATACCTATAATTCTATGCCTAGCGCAAACCATTGTTCTAATTTTATTTTCCATTTATTTTAAAACAAATTCATCAAAACATATGACTTGCATCATTATGTTACACAATTATGCTTTACAAACAAACGAACACCTATTCTATTTCATGTCATTATGTTCAAATTCAATTTTGCAACCATGGTATAAATTCTAAGGAATTGTTCAAAATTTTATCACACTTAGGAATTTATGCCTAGCAAAATCATATTTCTTTTCGTATCTCATGCATACTATTTTTATGAAAATCTGAAAACAAATCATCAAACCATCATTATCTCCATCATTACAACACAAAGTCTTAAGACAGTCTCTTAAGCACTCTTTTACTTTTAACAATATTTCTATGAAAACCGAACGCAGTCACATTAACAAAAAATAATGCAGGACAAAGAATTAAAAAGGATTTATTTAATTTGAAGCACCCTCTCACCTTATTACAAATGTATCGAATATTATATAGAGAAGGGAAAAGATGGTGGGTACGAATAGGTCGGAGGGATAAGGAAGGTAGTTGGAGAGATAGAAGGGAAATGGAGGGATAAGGGGAGGAAGGTGTGGAGAAATAAGGGGACGGAGATGATAAGGAGATTAGGGAACGTGGAGGGCATATAGGAGATTAGGGGAGAAAAATAGGAGATAATATGCCAACAAAAACAAATTTTCCGACACATGATTTTAGGAGTTTTTTTTACACTGGAGGCTAAAGAACTAGATTTTTCTAAGCCTCTTTAGTGATGACCCTATTCACACTGCAACATTCTCCCCCTTAACAAATCTTAACCTAGATACTTAGGAATTAGGGGTAATTCCAACATTCTCCCCCTTGATGTTGATGTGACTTTTTGCAAAAAGTTTCATCAGCATCACAACATTGGAAGAAACTCAATCTTTTTCGTCTCCTCCAGTTTTGTAACAAGAAATCAAAAATTGTTTGTCTTGGGCACTCCTTCCATTGTTTGTGTGTGATCTCCTCCATCTTTGTTATTGCTCCTTCATGCAAGTAATAGAGTGCCTCCTTTTGATGAGCTACTCCCCCTTCATCAAAAGCTCCTTCAAATGATGGCATTCCCAGAATACCATAAGTATTGGTTCTCATTAACCAATCCAACACATTCCTTTTATCATTCATTCTATGGTCTTCAAACCATATTTCAACTCCTAATACTCCTCCTGAGTATGTAATATGCATTGGAATTTCATTCATCTTTGATGTTGCTCTTCCATAACGCAAATGCTTGAGTGCCATCTTTTGTTGATTAGCTCTCCCTTCAGCAAAAGTCTCTCTTCTTGTGGTTTTCAACAACCACTCTCTTACATCTTGATCATGATGGTCTTTAAACCATACTTTCACATTTTGATCATCTTTTACATCTTCATCACTAAACAATACTCCACATGAGTATTTACAATTAATCATCTCACATAGATGATTATACCATACAACTCTTTCAGATATTTCTACACAAAATATCACAACAAATATGGCCACCCAATGACCAATTACATATGCAACATAAAGTTGCTCCTCACACAAATGTTCTCTCAAAACAATGGCTTTACAATATTCCTTCTCCCAAGGAATTTTAAACACATCATTTGGATCCATGTGACCCAAGTTCTTCATTACTGTCTTCGCTCCAAGAAGACTCTTCATCAAAGTTGTCTCAATGAGACAATCACCTTTAAATAATGCCTTTGGAAGACATTCTCCTTCCTTTTCATACCTGCTCACAAAAAACAAATCATTAATCATAAAAATATTACCTTCACTATGATTAGATTTGGTGCTTCCCATAAAGCTATTTTGTTGCAGTTCTCCTTTGGGGTATGGTGCTTCAATATCAACCATCAACTCTTCACTAAGAGCTCTTCTCCTTTGATCAATCCATGGTCGTGTGTTGAAACACCATTCATTAAAGCAATCATACATTGTCGCCTTTTCAAGACAACTTCTTTTCTGTAATGTAGCCACTCCAAGTGAGTGATCTTCAACCATAATTGTCTCTTCAAGACAATTTTCAATCTCCTTTGATGATGCCTCCATTGCATCATGAAGTCCATTAGTGACTATCTCACTATGTTCTATCTCCTCCTTGAGATAGTGTTTCTCATAATGCTCTTTTCCTGTTATTATCTCAGCCTTGAGATAATCTGCTTTATGGAGCATGAAACTTATGCCCTTCATTTCTTCTTTCATTGATGTTTCCATAACATGGAACCCATCAATATCTTTTTCTATTACACCAAATGAGTAATCGTCCTCTTGATTTGGATTTTCCTGTACAAAATAATTTCTAGGTTCAAGCATTGATGTTCTCATAGTCATCACAACATGAAAACTATCAATCTTTCCTTTTTCATGTTTTACTTCTTGGGTGGATGAACAAGAAGCATCTCTATTTGTCACCCCTAATGAGTGATATCCTCCATTGAGCATGAAGCTTATGACTTTCATCTCCTCTTCAATTTCAAATTCTTGTGGATCAAAATCCCACATAAATTGAGCCTTACAATCAACAATGTCATGGGAATCAACATCCCATACAATTTGTGAATCAAGCTCCTCTTCATCTTTAATATTTTCCTTCCCCTGTAGAGGAACAATTTTATCGTCTCCTTCAAGAATATCTTGAGTTGCTCTATCAAGAGAGCATACATCCATTCCAAGTGAATGGTCTTCAAGCCAATGATTTGTCATGAACATTGCTTTTCCATCATTATGCCAACAATTTGTGGTTAGATTTTCATCACTCTCCTCCATGAGAATTTTTGGTGTATTCTCCAAAATACACTCTCTATTTGTCTCCACGCCATGTGAGTGGACTTCAGCTATGCAACACTCCATTATGAGTGTTTCTCCATCATCTGCATCTTCATCTTTATTTTGTGCCTCCTCCATGAAGCAATCTTCAATAAATAGCTGATTTGGTGTCTTCCTCATAAGACACTCTTCTGCACATGCCTCCTCCATGAGACATCTTTCATCTTCCACCACCTCATCTAGGTGATCTTCAAGCAAGGAACACTTCAATGTGAGTGTTTCTCTTCCTTCTTCTTGGAGTGATTCTTCAAGCAAGCCATCATCCACTTTAAAGTGGTCTTCACAATAAACATCATTCCCATAGAATGATCTTTCAACAATTGTCTCTTCAATGAGACATTCATCCTCTTTTCCATCAATACAATTTTGCTTTTCATCATCATATTCTCCCTCTAAAGGAAATAATTGACAATTTTCATCATATTCTCCTTCTAAAACAGAGAATTGATACTTACAAGTTTCCATGCCTTCACAAGTAACGTCTTCATCAGTGAGAGTCTCCCATGGTTGCTCAAAACAATCTTCAGATAAGTCTTCATAAGACTCTCCAAAAGGATCTTCTAGGGAACTAGGTTCTTTCTCATCCTCTTCTCCATGAAGGGACTCTTCATCACTTTTCCTTCTATCAGCTGCAAATCCTCGTCTTCCTCCTCTTCCTCTTGAGGAATACACACCTCTTCTTTTATTTTCATCAAGAAGAAGTTCTCCATCATCTTCCACCGTAAGGAAGAATTCATCATGCATGCCTTCTTCATAAGACATGTCTTCACATGCGTCTTCAAAAGCTCCTGCAAAAGGATCTAATTCAGAAACTTCTTCAAGAAAGCAAGGCTCCTCCTTGCTTAAACAATCTTCTTGATTGTCACACATGGATTTATGGGTGTCCTTATCAAACCCATATGTATCTTTCAACACTTGCCATGCCATTGTAGCTGATCTACAATTGGCTATAAGAGGAAAAACATTCTTTTCCATTCCTCTTCTCAAATCCATAAGGGCTAAGCAATTTTGGTATTGCTGCTCTTTCTTCTCTCTTCTTTCATCTTCCTGAAGGCTGCTCCAATTTGAAGGTTCTTCATATCCTTCTTCTACAATGCTCCAAAGGTCTTTGGCCATCAATAAAGTTTTCATTCTTATGCTCCAATAAGCATAATCATCTCCATCGAATTTAGGCACAACCAAATCTTCATACATGGTTGCCATTCTGCAATTCACCATTCATCAAACTTCCACAAAGTTCTCAGCCACTCTTTTCCTGAATCGATGCAGCCTTTATGTCTTATTGGTACCAAACAGTAGCAAAACTCTCTTCTGTCTTTTTAATGCAATCAGTTCTATAAATCTCTTCACTGTATCTCACTGCCCAACTCTGTCAAAAAATAGCTTTTTCATCCTTTCCATGTCACAACACTGCCTCCTCTCTTCTTCTCTCTTCAGCGTATATGTCTCTCTTCAGCGTATATGTCTCTCTTCAGCAAGATGCAACAACTTATTGTGAAACCAGTCTCACGTGGTTCTCACTTATTTGGGTAGCAGTGTGACTCACCAAACAATGGTACTCCTTGTCGAATTGCATTCAAACAATAGCAGCAAATAGCAACCAACAAAATCAGAATCAACTCCAATGGTCTACAGAATCAGCAAGCTTCTGATAGTGCAAGCTATTTTTACAGTCAGCAGAGTTCCTCCCTCTGCATCATTCTCAGTTTTGGCATATTCATGTCTTAAAACATCTACTATTTTGTAACAGCCAATCACCAATTGGCAAACAAGTATTTGCAGCCATTTCTGCTACTTAAAAGCAAACTTTGATTTCACTGAAATAAGCAATTACAAAGCAAAGTAATTCTCTTACTGATTGCTTGTTGTGAGACTCCCCAACACTGGTTCTAGCTCTAGCTCTCTGGCTCCACTGGCTCCGCTGGCTCTGGCTCCACTTCAATATTGAACCCTTAAACGGGGTTCCAAGGGGCAGCCAATTCCTCCAATCGCCAATCGACACGTCAGCACGACACGTGCCAAAATTTTGGACCAATCACGCGCTGCCAATCAGACCGCCTCGTCAGCCAATCGAACGTCGCCACATCAGCTACTGCCTCGATCTGCGTGCCACCTCGTCAGCCAATTGGACTCCGCCATGTTAGCTCCTTGAATCGGACATCGCCACGTCAGCTTCTGCCTCGATCTGCATGCCACCTCGTTAGCAAATTGGACTCTGCCACATCAGCTCCTTGAAATTTGTGCCGCTGCCACCTATCGCCTTGGGAGTCATGCCACTACCACGTGTCGCCTCGCTTGTGCACGATCCGCCTCGGGATCCATGCCCAAACTACCTCGGGATCCATGCCCGAGCCTGCTCGTGATCCGCCTCGGGATCCGAGCCCTACTGTGACCTACGTCGGGATGCGTGCCCACCTCGAGAACCATGCCCGTTCCACTTTGCCTCGAGAACCGTGCCCGACAGATGACGAATTCTGGCTCAGATACCAGATTTGAAAACCGAACGCAGTCACATTAACAGAAAATAATGCAGGACAAAGAATTAAAAAGGATTTATTTAATTTGAAGCACCCTCACACCTTATTACAAATGTATCGAATATTATATAGAGAAGGGAAAAGATGGTGGGTACGAATAGGTTGGAGGGATAAGGAAGGTATTTGGAGAGATAGAAGGGAAATGGAGGGATAAGGGGAGGAAGGTGTGGAGAAATAAGGGGACGGAGATGATAAGGAGATTAGGGAACGTGGAGGGCATATAGGAGATTAGGGGAGAAAAATAGGAGATAATATGCCAACAAAAACAAATCTGCCGACACATGATTTTAGGAGTTTTTTCACACTGGAGGCTAAAGAACTAGATTTTTCTAAGCCTCCTTTGTGATGACCCTATTCACACTGCAACATTCTCCCTCTTAACAAATCTTAACCTAGATACTTAGGAATTAGGGGTAATTCCAACAATTTCTATACTGGGATTAGCTTGACGACCGAGTGAGCGGCGACTCCATGAAATGGTCTATAACAACGACAATGTCCTTTGAAATTATTGTTAGAAGTCTCTCTTTTATTTTTTTTATCAAATCACACCACCACAACCAATTGTTTACATCAGATTATTTCATTTAAAATCTTACAGCATGACCTCAAATTATACTATTTCAACATGACATAATTACATGAATCATCAATCCAATAAGCAAACAATTCAAACATTAAAGCATCATAAAAACATATGAACAAGTCATATCATTAGAAACAAGATCATATATATACATTATTGGTATGCCACAATCTATACCCTGGCATACTCAATCCTCTCAAAAATCTCTACAAAATCTATAGTCCATAGAAACCTAGCCTCGAGACGCCCTCAAGATCTCAGCCTCATCTCCTCCCCCACCCTGACGTGGACGAAGTGGTCCAATAGAGGTCTGAGATGTATCTCGGGTCCTCATCGTCAATCGGGAGGATGTCCTCGTCGATCCCAGCCTGACTGGTTTTGCAATGTTGGCTGGCAGTTGTACCCTCTGGCCCTCTAGAACCAGATGAAAGTATACACCCTGGTAAAATGTAGTCTGCATCATGGACCGCACTAGATCATACCTACTCGCTCCTTTTCCTTGAGCTCTGAGCCATGTAGCCTCATCCTGCAATGTCTGCACCTGATTTCGAAGGCGGGCAACCTCAGCCTGGAGAGCTACCGTCTCGCTGCTCTCCCCTGTGTCAACACCCTTACCCTTATCAAGCGATGGTGGTCTCTCCCCCTACTGTGAATGGATTCCCTCCCTCCACCCTGTCTCTCATAGCCTCTATGGAGCCCATGCCATCCTCTAGAATCTCTCCTATGGGATTTTTTGCTGCTCTCTTCCCCCGCAACCCCGCACTACCTCAATAGCAACCTGTCGTCACCTCCCCATCTGGTGCACCACAGCGTGCACTAGACCCTGCGCCCTCATCATCCAAGGAGGGTGGATGCCTATGTACTAGGCATCGTAGCCATCAGCAACCTCAATGTTGTCACCATCCACTGGCTGGATGAGGGCATCATCCACATCCTGACTCCAGAATCACTGCATATCTGGAGCCCTGCTCAGTGTAGTACTATCCTAAATAGTCTAGGAGTACTCGTAATTCTTGAGAGAAGGGATCCCTTGCTGTAGACTAAACTATCATAGTACTCAATCATAGTGGTGGAGCTCTACCTCTCCTCGCTCCATCCTTAGCCAGCAGACTAGCCTAATGCGAGCCAGCTCCTGCCCATCCTCTGCCCACCCAGGGTGCTCTCGCCATGGTCTCCAGGCGATCTAGTCTGGGATGAGGTTGTCTAGCAACCTCTATGACATCGACAGATCTATCCGCCACTATGACCCCCGCTGCAACCACCAATAGAAAACCCGGGGCCTCTTTTGATCAACCCCTATCAATGGGAGCCCTATCGGCCTCCGCACCACAATGTACTCCCAACACCAAACCTATAGCAGCGATGTCAAAACCAGACATCGACCTCCCTTGTATATGACCCCATACAGGATCCTATACAAGCGATAAAGAACAAAGCTGCCCCATGCAAATCTATACCCGTGGTCTCTCATGTCGTAGACTATGTCTTAGAGCACCCACGATAGTCTACATCCGCTCTGGTGGCACAACAATAAGCCACCGACAACTCTTGCCAAAACTCGAGTCAGCCTAGATGCCCCAGGCATCTGCCATAGAGACTCAATGTTCACTTCGCCCTTCTCCAAGGCGAAGCTCAGGTCTCTAGTGAGCCTCATCATCGCTTGGCCCTGATTGGCCGTAGGCATCATCAGACACCCTTGTATGGGGATCCTCATGATCCTCCATACATCCTCTAGAGTGGGAGCCATCTCCCCTATCGATAACCAAAATTAGGACGACCTTGAATACCACCTCTTTGCTAGGGCTGTCAATAGCCCCATGTCAGTCGGTACTTATGGCATCTCTGCCACATGCTATAGACTGACCTATCCAATTTGGTTATGCTCCGCATGGTCAAGCATGGCTATGTCATCTCTTAGCTTGTCGTATTTCCATTCCTGGATCTTTAGTAACCCCTTCTGCAAAACAAACAATAAAACAACAAAATCATTAATAACTCAATCATTCAAATTAAACAACTTAAAATCAAATTTTAAATGATATCGTCCACCATTGGATGATATCATCCCACATTGGGCAAAATCATCCTTTGTGAGGACAAAATCGTCTCCGATTTCACAACTTGGGAATCGCCCCTTGTTGGACGAAATCGCCCCTAATTCGTCGATTTTAGTGTCAGACGAAATTGATGATCTAGGTACGATTTCAACGAAATTGAGACGATTTTGTCTCGATGGCATCGATGGCCTAAAAACGGCCGCGATGCCCCAAACAATCAAATGTAAATCAAAAGCATTGCACAAAGTTAAATTAAACCTAATCTACTAGGATTAGATCCTTACCCGTAGCCTGTGTCGGACCTCTATCGCTCGGTGCATTGTCTCCACCATGTTTCTTCTCTACAGAGCTCTGGAACAGTAAAAAAATGAATAGTATAAATGAATTAGGGTTTTCCCTATTTTCTTTAATTTATTTCAAAATCAACATTTTAAATTTTTGCTTTTCTGTGTTTTTACCTCAAATGTTCGATTTGGGTAAAAACACGAAGGGGGCACCATAGTCAGCATTCGTACGATTCGACCAAGAATCGTTGTCTAAAAATTGAGTATATTTTTGCTTTCTCGTAAAATGGGAAAAACTCGTCTTTAATGCATTTTTTTCAAAAAATTCGCTAAAGAGGGGGCAAAATTTAGCACCCTAAAATTGACACGGTTAAAACCTTAATAAACAGATAAAATATTAAAATTTGTATTTCAACCCCAAACTGCCCGTTAAATAGCCTTTTACCCACTTTCCTCATTTTTTGTGCCATTTTTAGGATTTGTTTTGACCGTTGGACGATATTGTCTCATATTAGACGAAATCATCCCCGATCTGGCGAATTCGTCTAGAACAGAACGTCCAGACGATTTCGTCCCGAAATTGAATTTTCATAATTAGCTTCTGTTTCAACAGCCTCTCCAACTCGGGTAGAAGCATGTCTATGCAGTTGGAGATTTCCCTGTTGGAGATCTCCCAGATTGGGATGATCCCCAACCTCCCAAACCTCTTCTTAATCCTACATAAAATAGGATTTTTCTAGTTTATCCCCCTGTCTCTCCCTGATTCCCCCTGGCTGATTCTCACTGAACCCCCAACCCCTTAGTTGATAGATTTCATTGCAGAGTTAGCTCCTTACTCCCTCGCACTATTTTGCTTGCATTCGGTATTTTTGTATTTTCATTGCAGGAACTCTACTATTTTTTAGTCGAAGCTAGCTTGGATCGTCTCGGACGATTGCGAACGATCTCAGACGATTGCGAAAGATCTCGTACGATTGGAGGCGATCCTGACTGTAGTCTAGATTGGGGGTATTCTGAGTCTATAGTTTGCATTTTCTTAGCTTTTTTTGCATTTTTCATATCATATCTCTGCACTGTTTTAAGTTATTATGTTTTATGCATCTTGGAGTTCACCTTATTTAGCATAATTGCATGATAAAGTTAAAATCAATCATTAAATTTACTGTATTTCTTTATTTGTTATTAGAATCTACTATTTAGGCATGTTTGTTGTTATTTCTATGATTATCCCTTGCTTCTACATTTGCATATTTGGTATTTTGTGTCTATTTTTGTGATTGCAGGTTTCTGACAAATTCATATGATGAATTTGTCATATTTTAGATGATCCTATTTGATTTCAGATGACTTACTATGATTTGGGATGATTACGTACAAACTGAGATGATCTGAACTACTACAAGACTCAAAATCTTCATTAGACATCCGAAATCAGGTAGGACATCTTCTAGTTAGCATATTCTTTGTTATTTGCATCCATTTCTATTTTTTGTATTCATTTAAATTAGCATTGGCATATAGAATAGTTTAGATTCATATCGTCCAAACCTAGGAGTTGAATGATTAAAGCATTAAATGAACACATCAAACACACTATCAACCTAGGCATGGAAATCGCCATTCAAAAGTTTCCTGGTGAACCCACCATCTGTCAAAAATTCAACCTTATACACCTCCCCTGAGAGGCGGGACCTTCTAAGGGCCTCTCAGTCTGAGGTATTGTCCCATCCTTTTCACATCCTCCTTTCGGGCACGGATCCTATAGCTTGAAGGTAAGGGTGCGAAAAATTTGGAGCGATACAGTTTCCTTTGTTGAATCTTGCCTAAATAGCCTTTTAGCCTAGAAAGGCCAAAGTTGTATTATGTTTTTTCCTTCCTTTTATTTTTTTGGTGTATGTGTTGATTTGTATTGTTTTCATTCTATTTCATTTTTATGTTTTTTGTGTTTTTTTTGGTGTTTTTATGTTTTTGTATTTTTCATGTTTTGTGTTTTCATTTTTTTTAATTTTTGTGGTTTTTTTGTGTGTTTTTTGTGGTTTGTTGTTGTTTTTTATTTTTTGTGTTTTTTCTTTTGTTTTTATGTTTTTTGTTGTTTTTGTGTTTATTTTTTGTTTTTGTCATCTTTTGTTGTTTTTGTAATTTTTTTGTTGTGTTTTTTGTGTTTATTTGTGTTTGTTTGTATTTTATTATTTTAGGCATGCTCTTTAAGTGTGCCAAAGGGGGTATACCAGGTGTGAGCCCTAGGAATTTCTAGCAGAATAGATACCCCTACCTCCTTGGGACTTACCCAAAAGTGGAATCCCAATTGGGGTGTTTTCCATAAACAAAAAAATTCCAAACATGATACCTAGATGAGTCTACAAAACACACTCACAAGAAATCAAAAAATCTACTAAAATTTATCTAATCAAAGAGATTTCACTAAATAGTTGGTAGTATGTTTAAAATACATAAAAGCACTTTGGAGAAGAAATGTCTAGTAGAGTGCTCTAGGTTCTAGCATGACAAGATCATGAATAATATGTAATGTAGGCTAAATCTAAATTGATCAAATGATAGGTGGATCTATCACACATCTAGAGGTAACCTTGATGATTTTAATATGTGATAGAAACCAAAGCAATACCTCAAATCAATAAATATTATTTTCACCTACCATAACTTCACACAGGGACATGCAAAGAAACTCTAATTCATAAAATATTAGGGAGACAGACATTAAAAACAAACATGGGATTTGGCCATCAAAAAGCCTAGCTAATTCTCCCATATGATTTGTGGATAGACTTACAATAGACTATAAGAGCAAGCTCACTTCTTTAGGATAATGCAAGTCAAAAGGAGAAGTGTATATTTTAAATACAATTACCTCTAGTTATTATTTGTTTTTCTCATCTCATAATCTAAGGCATTAATTAATCCATGAGTATACCTTTATATATACTCATTAGAAATTATTTTTTGAGGTTGACTTGGTAGAAGAAAAATTTCAAGTTTTGTGAATGTTTGATATGGCTAGTTGCACTAATTTTCTTGTTGCCTAATTTCCAACTATTAACAAGGAATTATTATGCTACCTAGAAAACCATACTCAAAACAATTATTGAGTTTGAAGAAGTATGGTAAGTTGTAGATAAAACCATTACTCATACTATTATAGAAGGTGAAGATCAGATAAAGTTTGACAAGGTAAATAGAAAGGCATAGTTGACCATCATGTTTGGAGTAGTTGATAAAGTACAAGCATACATTTAGGATTCAACCATGGCCAAAGATGCATGGGAGAAGCTATAAGCAATTTTTGAAACAAGCAATCAAAATCAAATTATATTTCTCCATAGCTAGTTCCATTGCTTGAAAATGAAGAGAGGAGACAAAAATGAAATCTTTCATGAAGCAAATACTAAATTACAAGCATCACTATTGTAGCACCCTAAAATTGGCACGGTTAAAACCTTAGTAAAAGATAAAAGATAAAAATTTGAATTTTAACCCCAAACCGTCCCGTTAACCGCTCGTTACCCGCTTTCCTCATTTTCCATGCCATTTTTAGGATTTGTTTTGACCGTTGGATGATATCGTCACAGATTAGATGAAATCATCCCCGATCTGACGAATTCATCTGGAACAGAACGTCCAGACGATTTCATCCCAAAACCAAATTTTCATAATTAGCTTCTATTTCAATAGCCTCTCCAACTTGGGCAGAAACGCGTCTACGCAGTTGGAGATTTCCCTGTTGGAGATCTCCCAGATTGGGATGATCCCCAACCTCCTAACCTCTTCCTAATCCTATATAAACTAGGATTTTTCTAGTTTATCCCCCTAAACCCCTTAGCTGATGGATTTCCCTATAGATTTAGTTCCTTATTCACTAGAGCATCCTCGCACTACTGTCTGCATTCTGTATTTTACATTTTCTTGTAGGAACTCTACTATTTTTCAGTCGAAGCTAGCTCGGATCATCGCAAACGATCCCGGATGATTTTGAATGATCTTTTCGAGGAGCGCAGACGATCTCATACGATTGGAGGTGATCCTGACTGTAGTCCAGATTGGGGGCAATCAGAGTCTAGAGTTTGCATTTCCTTAGCTTTTTTGCATTTTCCTATTGTATTTCTGCACTGTCTTAAATTATTATGTTTATGCATCTTGGAGTTCACCTCATTTAGCATAACCGCATGATGAAGTTAAGAATAAGCATTTAAATTTACTGCATTTTCCTTATTTTGTTGTTTGAACCTATGATTTAGGCATGTTTGCTATTATTGCTATCATTTTTCTTTACTTTTGTAGTTGCATATTCGGTATTTTGTACCTATTTTTGTGATTGCAGGTTTCTGATGAATTCATCTCATGAATTCATCAGATTTCAGATGATTCTATTTGATCTCAGATGATCGACTATGATTTGAGACGATCCTGTGAAATATCAGATGATTACGTATGAATTGAGGCGATCTGGACTACTACAAGACTTAGAATCTTCATCAAACATCCAAAATCAGGTATGTTATGATCTAACTAGCATATTTTCTATGTTTAGCATTCATTCCTATTTTTTGTATTCATTTAAATCAGCATTGGCATATAGAATAGTTTAGATTCATCTTGGCCAAACCTAGGAGTTGAATGATCAAGTATAAAAATGAACACATCAAACCCACTATCAACCTAGGCGTGGAAACTGCCACTCAAAAGTTTCCTGGTGAACCCACCATCCGTCGAAAATTCACCCTTATACCCCTCCCCCGAGAGGCGGGACCTTCAAAGGGCCTCTCAGTCCGAGGTATTGTCCCATCCTTCTCGCATCCCCCTTCGGGCGCGGATCCTATAGCCTGAGGGTAAGGATGCGAAAAATTTGGAGCGATACATTTTGGTGAACCCGACGTGAAAACAAAAACCTTTTGGTAACAAAACAAAAACAAAAAATAAAAATAAGAAAAAAATCAAAACATAAATGCATTTAGAATCAAAAATTGCATATCATATTTAGATGGTAGACTATAATAAAAGACGAGTTGTCACCATTAATGTTGAAAATCAATTAGCAGCTATAGAGATTACTTATGTGCTTAGAGTACCTCAAACAAATAGGGTTCAACCTTTGTGGGACGAACTTGATAGGAGATTGGGTATCATTGGATCTAGGACAACAGAACTTAGGCAAATTAAGAGGTTTGTCCTAGATAGAATCCTGGATCCCGATCAAGTGATCTTATATCATGAACTTCAGAGAGCTTGCCATAGGTGGTTAGCAGATAAAAGAGCCCTTGTGTCTTCTAAGTTGTATACCTTTGAGGAATACCTCGATAATGCAATTGTAGTACATAAATTTTTGTCTCGTATAGAGGACCAAGAGGTCGTTCTTATGGATAGACAAAGATGGAATAGAGTTCCCAGAGCTGTGTTATATCGAGAGTATTGCCATGAGATTTATTTTTACAAGATTCAAATATGAAGCAGATAATATCACTATAGCACACTTTATCAAATTCTTGAAAAACCATTTCCAATTTGAAGAGGAGCATTTCATGACTCCTGATGAACTTGATCCTATCAATGATATCTATAAACTATTTATAGAAAACTAAGCTATTATTTTATTATTGTTATTTCTTGTATTTAGTGTGTTGTTTATTGTATTTACAAGCATAAAACAAAAATAAATAAAAACAAAAACAAAATCATAACAAAAAAAAAAATCAAAACATTTTCTTTTAAGCATTATAGTAGGTATATAATAAAAATATATACCTCCCAAATCTGTTGCAAATATATTAATATATATATTTGCTAAAATCTAAATTTAGACATAATGACTAGACTCAGGAATGGAAAACAAATTGAAGTAGAAGAAGATTGGTTAAGAAAACCAGAAAATAACCCAGATGTCCTTCCTGAAGATCCAATTCAAGAAGAAGGAACCTTCGACCAACAAGAAGAAGAATTTGCTGTAGGAAATGAACAAAAAGAAAATGATAGAGAGGAAGGATCCTCATCTCCTAAAATATCTCCAGAAGGAGCTATTACTTTTGAGAACATGGAACATTTTTGGAAGTTCCTCAATACTAATATTGGCACTCTTAATAGAGCAGTCCATATGGACAAAGATCAAATTAGTGACACTCAAGCAACCCTAGAAGACATCTATCACACACGCACTAATCCTTTGTCCTTCGTTGATCAAGAGAGTGATCAAGTTGGACCGTCCAATTTGGACATGGCTACTATAATTCAAAACATGCAACAACAACAAGTTACCCAACCACCTAGAGTGCCTGTTACCAAGCCAAGGGTTATTCCCACACAAAAGAAACCTTCATTCACTGCTCTATTTTGCCAAGCTATTGATCAATATACCTCAAATCAACAAAATCCTAAAACAAAACCAAATACCAATTTCCAACAATCTGGGATACAACATAATGCTACAACAAATCTTCTTCATAATACTCTTCCTACCAATCATTTGCATAACAACAATATAGCATCTAATCCTTATGTCCCGCCTTCCTACGCTCACAAATCCCATACTCATGTACCACCAAACCAATATGGTGGACAAACTGGTAATCTGGAAGCCATGGTGAAACAATTAGTCTCTCGCATGGACCAGATAGATCCCTACCGTCCCTCGTACAATTATCAAGAGATGTGTAGTCAACCTCTAGATCCTATAGTTGTAGCACAACCATATCCCAAACACTTTCCTATGCCTGTCCTACCTATATATAAAGGAACTGAAGATCCCATAGAGCATCTTCGTATGTTTAGGATAGCATGTCATGACATATCACATGATGACTTGTTATTACTAAAAATGTTCCCGAAAAGTTTAGGAGGGATGGCATTGGAGTGGTATTATCAACTACCCACTCATTCTTTGAGAAATTTCGAAGAGACCGTTGAGTCTTTTGTGCATCAATTTAGTGCCTATATTGAAAGGCATGTAACCATTAAATATTTGTACAACCTAAAACAAGACAAAGATGAGTGTTTTGTTGACTTCTTAGCTCGATGGAGGCAGTTGATAGGAAAATTACACTTTGTGTTACCTTATCGAGAAATGTTGGATATTTTTATCAATAATTTACAAGAACAACTATCCTATGAATTATCAACTGCTACCTTGACCACCTTCGATCAAGCTATAGATTTAGCTCGAAGGGTGGAAGATGCTCTCATTAGAAGAGGTCAGCTCAAAAAGAAAGATGATGAGAAAACATCCAGAAATCAATATAAAAATAAACAAGTTGTGGGTGATGGAGTCACTGATAGCAAAAACATTGCCAATGTTAATACTGTGAAAACAACAGAGAAGTTTATATTGAAACCTCCTGATAAACCACCCCAAGAATTTACTAGGTTAAATCAACCTTTATCAACTATTCTCCCGCAACTATTAGCACGAGGATTGATCCAATTACCAACTATCCGGGAACCTGATCCAACCATACCCGGATACAGAGCTTATTTACATTGTGATTTCCATAGAGGACCTGGACATGCTACCAACTCTTGTAAAATATTAAAACATAAAATACAAGACCTGATTGATAACAATGAAATGGAGGTGCAAGCCTTTCAACCTAAACAAAATCCTTCTAATAATGCTCAAAAGAACATTCCCCAAAATCAGAATCAGAATGCCAATCAATCATTGGAAATATTTCAACATCCTTTACCAAAGCATGGTAAAGAGGTGGCTAATCAAATTGAGCATCATAATGTTCCCCCTCCTACCCGATATGTAGGAACTATTAGTGGACAATTACCTGTTCATGATCCGCAAGTCTTTGACACAACTTTATCCATGGTTACGGCCAGACCTCTACATAATATTTGGACACTTGATCTTAGTGACACCGAATATGAGACTGAAAGTGACATGGAAATCACCTCAAATCAATCGAATAGTTTTGAAGATGAATCAGATCCTATTCAACCTATCACAAGTTCTATGGTTCCAAAAGAATCATTTCCTAGAAGAGTCACTACTAGACCATCTTCTCACCAAATACTTTCTAATGAACAAGCCATAAACGCTAGACCAAGACCTATTCATCATCCTCAAAATAATATTGTAGGAACCATCGGAGCCATTACCAGACAACAGGCTCAAAACTCTCAACAGGATCAAACTCAGAACGATGGATCAGCTCCATTTGTTTTGAAAAATCCCAATAAAGGGAATTATGCGCCTAATGTTCAACCTAAGCCTCCTTATAATATTAATGAACAATTATCCAATACTACAGACTAGAATTTCCCTTTTGGACCTTTTAAGATCTTCTCCTACCCATAGGGATGAATTAATGCTCACATTAAGCCAAATGATGGTACCACAAAATATTCAACCTGAAGCCATGTCCAATACTATCATAACTCGAGAAGTCGATTGTATTGACTTCTGGGATAGAGATATCCCGCAACATAGTCTACATAAGGATAACCCCTTATATATTACTACCCTAATTGGAGATGTAGCCATTAAACGAGTCTTGATTGATAATGGTTCATCTTTAAACATATGCACTTTTGACTTCTACCAAAGATTTGGGTTTAGAAGTGACGAAATGAAAAAAACAGATATGATTATAAAAGCCTTCAATGACGAAAAAAAGAAACATGTGGGGTTTATTACTATACCCGTTGCAAGTTGGACCCTAGATACGACCGTGTTTATTGTACATTGCCCTACATCGTACAATATACTTTTGGGTCACCCTTGGATCAACGCAATGCGAGCGGTTCCATCCACTTTACATCAATGTGTTAAATTCAAATTTAAAAATCAGTTGGTTACCATTCATGGTGATCCTAGACCCTTTGATATGTGTGCTTTGGTAGAACCTGTTGGAGTTCAATTTTTCCCTGCCCTGTCATCCACACATCCTAATTCTCATCATCCACCCAAATGTGTGAAACACACACCCATAACATCATCTACTCTTTCAACTACACCTCTACATATAGCTCAACCATATTCTGAACAAACTACATCAGGACCTCGAAAAGATCCTAAAACTACAAACAATGCTTCTTGTTTTACTCCTATAACTTCCATACCTATAGACTCATCCATCGATATCCCTATAACATCTACATCCACTACAGGCATCCTTTCCACATCTGATGATGTAGGAAATGTTCCTTCTACCTCTTATGCTCTTACTGATGAACTCTTACCCAATTTATCTAAAATTCTTATATCAGAAGAAACCAACACTGCCATGCAAGCTTCCCTTATTTTAAATAAACTCCCACCCTCTCCTCATACCTTGGGCCTCCCACAGCCTATGGGAAGTATCTACCAAGTCGGGAGTTGTGCTTTTATTTATAAGGGATATGATTGGGGAAGAATACCCAGAAACATCAAGACACATTGTGATGGATATGCTAGATGCTATTTTGCTAATGAGTATATTAAAGCTAAGCCTATAATGCTTAAATTGGGATATAAATGGAAAGGTTTGGGACCTTTCCAGAATGGTATGAAAGAACCTTTTGAGGTCGAACCATGGCCTTCCCGATGTGGTGTGGGCCTATTTCCTAGTAAAGGTCAGCCCTTCCCATTTGAGGATGATGACCATCTTGTGTGTTACCAAGATTATTTGGATAAATGAGATGTCTTGCATTTAATGAATAAGCCTCTTACATGCAATATGCTATCCATAGCTTACCCTGAGATGATTGTCGAATCCGACGACGAGTTGGAGGGGGATATCTTCCATGATGTCTCCGTTGATGACTTGTTACATAACAAATTTTATTTTGATGGCTCTATACCTAGTATAGCCCAGCTTGAGGCCTCGACTCCTCAAAACGAATTATCCAAGTTAACCTTGGAAGAATTACAAGAATTGGGTGTTTCACCCACCCCACCTAATTTTGAGAGAGATTTACATATGGAAGTAGAAAACATCATAAATATTAACATTGGAACCGAACATAACCCTCACATAATCAATATTGGATCAGAATTAAGTCAAGAAAAACAAGATAAATACATTTCATTTCTTAAAGACTATGAAGATGTCTTTGCTTGGACATATGAAGACATGCCAGGTTTGGACCCTTTTGTAGTTATGCATCATCTAGTAGTCCATCCAGATGCTAAACCTATTAAACAGAAACTTAGAAAAATGCATCCTAAAGTGGCCTTACTAGTCAAAGGAGAACTAGAAAAACTGTTGAAGGTCATTTTTATACAAGCCATTGATTATGCTGAATGGATTTCAAATATAGTTCCAGTAACTAAGAAAGAAGCCACTAAAGTTAGGGTTTGTACAGACTTCAGAGATATTAATGCTGCCTACCCTAAAGATGATTTTCCTCTTCCCAACATGGATCAGATCATTGATTTTATTGCTGGGAGTGGAATGATATCCTTAATGGATGGATTTTTCGGTTATAATCAGATCAGGATAGCTCCTGAAGATTAGGCTAAAACAACCTTTATTACCCCTTGGGGAACCTTTTGTTGGAAAGTGATGCCATTTGGTTTAAAGAATGCAGGTGCAACCTATCAACGAGCTATGACTTATATCTTTCACGATATGATGCATGATATCCTACATGATTATGTAGATGATATTATAGCTCGTTCTATCAAAGAATATGATCATTTAAATGACTTGAGAAAAGTATTTGATCGGTTAAGGGAATATCTTATCCGACTAAATCCAACCAAATGCATATTCGGAGTTAAGTTCGATAAATTATTAGGGGTTATAGTCTCTTTACGTGGCATTGAAATTGACCCTCTCAAGATCACGGCTATCACATATATGCCCACACCCACCAATATATCAAAATTACGAAGTTTACAAGGTAAGCTTCAAGCTATCCGCCGCTTCATCGACAAGTTGGCAGACAAAATTGGACCCTTTCTTAAGCTTCTTAAGAAAGATGTCTCTTTTCATTGGGATGAAGAATGCCAGGAAGCATTTGAACTCCTTAAGCAATATCTCCTTAAACCACCGGTGCTTTCCCCACCTAGATCTGATCGTCCATTTATCTTGTACATTTATGCTTTCGATTCTGCCTTAGGAGCTATGTTAACTCAGCTTGACGATGAGAAGAAAGAGCGTGCTAATTATTACATCAGAAGAACCTTAATCAGTTATGAAACTCGCTATACCATATTGGAGAAATTATGTCTAGCAATTGTATTTTCTACACAGAAACTACGACATTATATGCTCAGTCAGAAAACGTATGTCATTGCCAAATTCGACCCTTTGCGATATCTCATGAGTCGACCGTACTTATCTGGTCGCACAACAAAGTGGGTTCTTGCGCTAAGTGAGTTTGAACTCACATTTATAGGACAAAATTTTGTTAAAGGTCAAATCATAGCAGATCAATTAGTTGCTGCACCCTTAGAGTCTACCCGTCCCCTCATCATTGAGTTTCCTGATGAATGCCTTAAACTAGAGGTAGACCATTCAGAGCAATGGTCCCTATACTTTGATGGAGCCCGATGCATGAGTGGGGCTAGTGCGGGTATTATTTTAATATCTTCGCAGAAACATCTTATACCTTTGTCCTTCAAATTAACATTTGCTTGCACCAATAACACTGCTAAATATGAAGCTCTTATCCTTGGATTACGAGCTACCTTGGCACTAAAAATTAAAAATTTATTGGTTTTTGGTGACTCTCAACTTGTCATAAATCAAATCAATGATGTTTATCAGACCAAAGATGATAAATTATGCCCATATAAAACATATGTTTTGCAATTATTATCCTTGTTTGATCAAGTTACTTTGGAAGCTATTCCTCGAACTAGCAATCGTGCGGTTGACGCTATGGCTACAGTCGCATCTCTTTTACCCTTGGAGTTAGACGATGAATATGCTACCATCATTATTCATCGACTCCAGGAACTCGCTTCAAGAAAATCATGCTTAGAACCTTTGGATGTGTTTCTCATCAATGAAACAACTCCTGAACCATGGTACACTGATATATTTAATTTTTTGTAGAAAGGAACCTTCCCTGATGGTTGTACTAGCAACCAGCATAGATTATTACGTAGACAAGCTAGTCACTTCGTGATTATTGGTAATACCTTGTATAGAAGATCTTTTGAAGGCATATTATTGTGATGTTTGAATCTAGAAGAATCTAGATCAGCTTTGAATGAAGCCCACAATGGATCTTGTGGGGGACATTTTAGTGGTAGCGCCATTGCTAAGAAACTCCTTAGGATAGGATATTTTTGGCCTACCATGGAAAATGATGCACATAATTATGTGCGACATTGCGACAAGTGCTAGAAACATGCTGACCTTGTCCATGCACCTGCACAAGAACTGCAGGCTATTTCATCTCCTTGGCCCTTTTCAAAATGGGGCTTAGACATCATTGGAAAAATCAACCCTGTGTCATCCGATGGACACAAATTCATCATAACCACCACTGAGTATTTCATGAAGTGGGTTGAAGCTATGCCATTAGCTTCTTGCACTAGAACACAAGTTTCCAAGTTTATTTTTAATCAAATTATTTGTAGGTTTGGAATTCCTGCCAATCTCATTTCAGATAATGGAACTTGTTTCAAAAATAAATATGTTAAGAAATTATGTCAAAAATATAAAATTCAACATCGTTGGTCCACTCCCTATTATCCTCAGGGTAATGGCCAAGCAGAAGCATCTAATAAAACATTAATCAAAATTCTCAAAATATTGGTCAATAAATCCGGTCGAGATTGGCACATCCAATTATATCCTGCTTTGTGGGCCTATCGAACTAGTGTTCGAACCCCCACTGGAACTTCAACTTTTGTCTTGGTTTATGGTGTTGAAGCCATTTTTCCCTTTGAATTAGAAGTTCCTTCTTTGGCTCTACTACTTCAAGATATTGAAGTAGGGGATGAATATCATCGTTGGGCAGACTTAGTCGACTAGAACTTCTAGATGAAAAGTGCATCAATGCTTTGGAGCATCTTCGTGCCTACCAAAACAAGCTTAAGAGAGCATATCTCAAGAAAGTTCATCATCGATCCTTTGAGATCGGCGACCTTGTCTTAAAAGAAAATCAAAAAAATACTAATGCAACTAAAGACCTTAAAGGTAAATTTGAGCCCAACTGGCTTGGACCATATGTCATCACTGCTAAATTTGGATCGGGAGCATACAAATTATCTACCTTAGATGGTAAAGAACTTAAAGAACCTATGAACATTATGCATCTCAAACGCTACTATGCATAAAATTTGGTCATTTCATCATTGTATATATTTTTTTTGCATATTATTTCCTTTTAGTCACTTATATAAAACGTTTCAAAAACAATCACATTGTATTTATTTCAATTCATAACTTAAAATCAAAAACATCAAAATCTTCAAAAACATCTTTTATTTTCATACCTGTCAAATCGTGAAGTATTGCAGTTATATTTTCAGTTATTTTGGATAAATTAGCATTTATTTGGAATCCCACACTTTCACATTCACATGAATAAATATCTTGATTTTATTTGGTATGATTATTCATCTCTCTTATATCAAAGTCCACATTGGCATTAAATAAAGTTTTGAGCATAGAGAATTGATCTTGTTATTTACTTGAACCAAGTATATCTTTTCACATTAAAATGATTTCATTGCAAATTCGATATGATGCTACATAGTAGAAATGGTTTCCTGAGAGAAAATTTTCCCCTGCTATCCTATCATGCACATGGTCTAGAATCTTTGAGAATTGACAAAAGGACAAGCTCACCCCTACCCAGAATAAAAATCCCTTGCTCTATAACCAATCCGAGCAAGTATCCCTAGCATAGGAAGAAAAAGAAAAGTTCAAAGAAAAAGAGAAAAAGAAAAATATTATTTTGTACCATCACAGCAATATTTCAGCATTATCTCAATTCCAAGCAAAAATACAAAAAAAAAAGATAAGTGAAAAGCAAAATCAAAATGCAATAAAATCCTTTCCCTACCCCTTGAAAAGAAAATAAGGGTGAATGAGCTTGAATCCCTGGAATTCTCAATTATTCGAAAACTGTGAGGTAAGCCCCATAACAGGTGGTTTGTGCCCAACCCGCTTGGCCTTGGGTAATTCCTAGCGTGGTGATATGTCTGTCACATTAGCGACCTTATTTTGTATAGACCTATGTCGACTTATGGATTAGCTAGCTCTTGATAACCCGACTTACATAGTAGTCTGGTACGGTTACATGCATATAAATCATGGTCAACGAACATTCATTTGGTTAAGACAAATTACTTGTATCAAATTATCTTGCTCAAAATTGGTGAATGAACAATACAATCGCACACACATTTGTATTTGAGAGATTTTGTATCATTATGATAAATCAAGATCGGTAATGAACTCACATTTGCACATGAGGATCCCTTATAAATCTACATTTGTCTTTGAGATAATTTAAAATATTTTTGTAATTCTTTTTGGAATAGTTTTATCCTCTTATTTCAGAATTTTTGTTTTGTATAAAAGCAATTATATACATCTTTTCACAAAATCTCAAAATGATTTCAAACAACATTTTCATATTATTATTTTTCTGTTTATCAAAGGTCAAAAATTCATCTTGCAATAAAACCAAAATATCAAATTCTCTTTGGATTTCGCGATGATGGTATAAGTCTATACCTATAAATTCTATGCCTAGCGCAAACCATTGTTCTAATTTTATTTTCCATTTATTTTAAAAATAAATTCATATGACTTGCATCATTATGTTCCACAATTATGCTTTAAAACAAATGAACACTTATTATATTTCATTTCATTATGTCAACATTCAATTTTGCAAACCATGGTATAATTTCTAAGGAATTGTTCAAAATTTTATCACACTTAGGAATTTATGCCTAGCAAAATCATATTTCTTCTAGTATCTCATGCATACTATTTTTATGAAAATCTGAAAACAAATCATCACCATCATCATTTCCATCATCACAACACAAAGTCTTAAGATAGTCTCTTAAGCACTCTTTTCCTTTTAACAATATTTCTATACTGGGATTAGCTTGACGACCGAGTGAGCGGCAACTCCATGAAATGGTCTATAACAATGACAATGTCCTTTGAAATTATTGTTAGAAGTATCTTTTATTCTTTATCAAATCACACCAAAACAACCAATTGTTTACATCAGATTATTTCATTTAAATTTTACAACATGACATCAAATTATAATATTTCCAAATGACATAATTACATGAATCATCAATCAAACAAACAACCAATTCAAACATTGAAGCATCATAAAAACATATGGACAAGTTATATTACAAAAATATCATATATACATCTCAAAAATATCTATACATCATATCACAATTGGATTGGTATGCCACAATCTATATCCTGGCATACTCAATCCTCTCAAAAATATATACTAATA
Source organism: Wollemia nobilis (assembly GCA_028583015.1). NCBI lineage: Eukaryota > Viridiplantae > Streptophyta > Pinopsida > Araucariales > Araucariaceae > Wollemia > Wollemia nobilis. The sequence continues at coordinate 7,444,099 of JAQPPZ010001870.1, forward strand.
CATATACAATCCATCTATAGCAGCTAGCCTCGAGAAGCCCTCGAGCTCTCAACCTCATCTACTCCCCACCCTGACGTGGAGGAGGTGGTCCCATAGAGGTCCGGGCTGTATCTCGGGTCCTCATCATCGATCGTGAGGATGTCCTCGACGATCCCATCATGACCGGCTCCGCAATAGGGGCTGGCAGTGGTACCCTTTGGTTCTCTGGAACCATGTGATAGTATAGCCCCTAGTAGAATGTGGTCTGAGCAATAGACCGTGCCAGATCTTGAGTGCTCGCTCCTCCGCCTCGAGCTCTAAGCCGTGTAGCCTCATCCTGTAGTGTCTGCACCTGAGCCCGGAGGCGGGAAACCTTAGCCCAGAGAGCCATCGTCTCGCTGCTCTCTCCCACATCGACACCCTTGCCCTTATCGGGCGATGGTGGTCTCTCCCTCTGCTAAGGAGGCAGTCCCTCCTCCCTCCTCCCTAGCTACTGTGGTCTCTGGGGAGCCCGTGCCATCCTTTGGCATCTCTCCTATGGAGACTGTCACTGTTGTACCCATCATGACCTCATGCTGCCTCAATCATAGCCTGTCATCACCTCCCCATTCGATGCACCATAGCGTGCACTGGACCCTATGCCCTCATCATCCGAGGAGGGTGGATGCCTACGTACCAGGCATCGTACATGTCAGCAACCCCAGCATCATCACCATCCACTGGCTGGATGGGGGCATCATCCACATCCCGACTCCAGAATCGCTGCATATCTGGAGCCCCGCTTAGCGTAGTACTATCCTGAACAGTCTGGGAGTACTCATAATCCCTAAGAGAAGGGATCCCCTACTATAGACCAAAATATCGTAGTACTCGGTCGTAGTGGTGGAGCTCTACCTCTCCCTGCTCCATCCTTAGCAAGCAGACTAGCCTGATGTGATCCAGCTCCTGCCCATCCTCTGCCCACTCGGGGTGCTCTCGCCATGGCCTCCAGGTGATCTGGTCCGGGATGAGGTCATCTAGCAACCTTCGTGACATCGGCAGATCTATCTGCCACTGTGACCCCCTCTGTAGCCACCAGTAGAAAACCCGAGGCCTCTCTCGATCAACCCCTATCAGTGGGAGCCCTACCGGCCTCCGTATCGCAATGTGCTCCTAGCACCAAACCTGTAACAGCGATTTCAAGACCAGACATCGACCTCCCTTGTATATGACCCCATGCAGGATCCTATACAAGCGGCAAAGTACAAAGCTACCCCATGCAAACCTGTACCCATGGTCTCTCATGTCATAGACTATATCTGAGAGCACCCACGGTAGTCTACACCCACTCTGGTGGCACAACAGTAAGCCATCGACCACTCCTACCAAAACCTGAGTCAGCCTAGATGCCCTAGGCATCTATCGTAGAGACTCGATGTTCACTCTGCCCTTCTCTAGGGTGAAGCTCGGGTCTCCAGTCAGTCTCATCATCGCCTGGCCCTGATTGGCCGCAGGCGTCATCAGCCATCCCTGTATGGGGATCCTCATGATCCTCCATACATCCTCTAGAGTGGGAGCCATCTCCCCTATCGATAACCGAAAGCAGGATGACCTCGGATACCACCTCTCTGCTAGGGCTATCAGTAGCCCCATATCCGTCGATACTTGTGGCATCTTTGCCACATGTCGTAGCCCGACCTATGCTAGTTGGTCGTGCTCTACCTAGTCGAGAGTGGCCAAGTCATCTCTCAGCCCATCGTATTTCCATTCCTGGCTCTTTAGTAATCCTTTCTGCAAAACAAACAATAAAACAACAAAATTTATTAATAAACCAATCATTAAAATCAAATTAAACACATTTTAAAATCAAGTTTAAAGATGATATCGTCCACCATTGGATGATATCATCCCAAATTGGGCAAAATCATCCTTTGTTAGGATGAAATCATCTTCGATTTCACAACTTGGGGATCGCCCCTTGTTGGACGAGATCGCCCCTATTTCGTCGATTTTGCCCTCGAACGAAATCGACGATATAGAGACGATTTCGGTGAAATTCGGACGATTTCATCCCGACATCGTCGACGGCCTAAAAACGGCCGCGATGCCCCAAACAATCAAAATTTAAATCCAAAAACTTGCACAAAGTTAATTAAAACCTAATCTACTAGGATTAGATCCTTACCCGTAGCCCGCGCCGGACCTCTGTCGCTCTGTGCGTTGTCTCCACCATTTTTTTGTCTGCAGAGCTCTAAAACAGTAAAAATGAACAATAAAAATGAATTAGGGTTTTACCCTATTTTCTTAATTTTATTTAAAAATCAACATTTTAATTTTTCTTTTTCGCGTTTTTACCTCAAACGTTCGATTTGGGTAAAAACACGGAGGGGGCACCATAGTCAGCATTCGTACGATTCGACCAAGAATCGTCGTCTAAAAAATTGAGTATATTTTTGCTTTCTCGTAAAACAGGAAAAACTCGTCTTTAACGCATTTTCTTCAAAAAATTCACTAAAGAGGGGGAAAAATGTAGCACCCTAAAATTGGCACGGTTAAAACCTTAGTAAAAGATAAAAGATAAAAAATTGAATTTTAACCCCAAACTGCCCATTAACCGCCTGTTACCCGCTTTCCCCATTTTTTGTGCCATTTTTAGGATTTGTTTTGACCGTTGGACGATATCATCGTAGATTAGACGAAATCATCCCCGATCTGACGAATTCGTCTAGAACAGAACGTCCAGATGATTTCGTCCCAAAACCAAATTTTCATAATTAGCTTATGTTTCAATAGCCTCTCCAACTTGGGCAGAAATGCGTCTGCGTAGTTGGAGATTTCCCTGTTGGAGATCTCCCAGATTGGGATGATCCCCAACCTCCTAACCTCTTCCTAATCCTATATAAACTAGGATTTTTCTAGTTTATCCCCCTGAACCCCTTAGCTGACGAATTTCCCTACAGATTTAGTTCCTTATTCACTAGAGCATCCTCGCACTACTATCTGCATTCTGTATTTTACATTTTCTTGCAAGAACTCTACTATTTTTCAATCGAAGCTAGCTCGGATCATCGCAAATGATCCCGAACGATTTTGGACGATCTTTTTGAGGAGCGCAGATGATCTCGTACGATTGGAGGTGATCCTGATTGTAGTCCAGATTGGGGGCAATCAGAGTCTAGAGTTTGCATTTCCTTAGCTTTTTTGCATTTTCCTATTGTATTTCTGCACTATCTTAAATTATTATGTTTATGCATCTTGGAGTTCACCTCATTTAGCATAACCGCATGATGAAGTTAAGAATAAGCATTTAAATTTACTGCATTTTCCTTATTTTGTTGTTTGAACCTATGATTTAGGCATGTTTGTTGTTATTGCTATCATTTTTCTTTACTTTTGTAGTTGCATATTCGGTATTTTGTACCTATTTCTATGATTGCAGGTTTTTGATGAATTCATCTCACGAATTCATCAGATTTTAGATGATTCTGTCTGATCTCAGATGATCGACTGTGATTTGAGACGATTTTGTGTAATTTTAGATGATTACATACGAGTCGAGATGATTTGAACTGCTACAAGACTCAGAATCTTCATCAAACATCCGAAATCAGGTATGTTATGATCTAACTAGCATATTTTCTGTGTTTAGCATTCATTCCTATTTTTTGTATTCATTTAAATCAGCATTGGCATATAGAATAGTTTAGATTCATCTTGGCCAAACCTAGGAGTTGAATGATCAAGTATAAAAATGAACACATCAAACCCACTATCAACCTAGGCGTGGAAACTGCCACTCAAAAGTTTCCTGGTGAACCCACCATCCATCGAAAATTCACCCTTATACCCCTCCCCCGAGAGGCGGGACCTTCAAAGGGCCTCTCAGTCCGAGGTATTGTCCCATCCTTCTTGCATCCCCCTTCCGGGCATGGATCCTATAGCCTGAGGGTAAGGATGCAAAAAATTTGGAGCGATACAACTATAAGCATTGGGAGAAAATTTATCTTAAAAGACAATAGTTTTAATTATTTTAAGATCTTTCTCTTCAAAATATAATATTTTTGTGACAGCTTTAAATATCACTAAACACCAACATTTGAGAAGTTGATGAACCTCCAAAAATTATAGGATTCACATATAGCAAAAGAATAATAAGTACTTATTACAAAGAAAAAAGAGAAGTAGTAATTCACAAGAGGCTTAAGACCTCAAAAATGCTTCCAATAGAGATATAATTCTCAAGGATATCAAAAATAAAGAAAGGATTCTCAAGGATATCAAAAATAAAGAAATATTTTTCACACAAAATATGTGTGAAATTTGTGGAAGAAATAGCCACACAATGAAATAGTATTGGCATAATCTATTTACAAATGGATATCCTTCATGAGAGATGAACTAGAAATAAGGTAGGTCATCATTAGACAAACAAAGTCAAATTAAAAGAAGGGAATAATAAAATAATATAGTCAAATAGAACCAAGTTAAAGAATGAGAAGAATAAAAACATCATGAAGAATAATAAGAACATGTGTTTGTTGCACAAGCACAACTAAGTCAACACAATAACGTTTAGTATGAATTTGAAGCAATAAAAAAAGATAGGTTAGAAAAATTCTTTTCATACAAATTGTTTCAATTATATATGAAATAATGAATAAATAGATCAAATAAAATACCAAATCTATGAAATTTCTAATGGTATTAAAAAAACCCTATTTTCTATAGGGATTAACCAGATCAAGGATGACACAAAATACATCAAACCTCCCCAACCTCATGGAAAGGTAGGAAAAATAGCTTTAAAATCTACCAAATGAAAATCCTCTCATGGAATGTGAGAGGGCTCAATGGCATGGCTAAATAGAGGCTAGCCAAATCATTGAGAAAAGAAATCAATCCTTCTATCTTCCTAATGCAAGAAACCAAAGTTGGAGATACTATTTCCAAGTTCGTCTACAATAAAATTTGGAAGAATAGTGAATCCATTTTTTGTAATGCAAGGGGGGCTTCAAGAGGTCTTATCTATCTTTGGAATCCTGCATTCCTTGATGGGAGATTTATCAATTCTAATGAAGAATATTCTAGTATTCTATTTTTTGATAAATATTCCAACTTCCCTTGGGTCCTTACCAATGTATATGCCCCAAATTCCATCCCTAGGTAGATCCAAAATTTGGGAAATCTTATCTTCAATCAAGGAAGCCTTATCAAACCTTCCTAGGATCCTTGTAGAGGATTTTAACACTCCATTATTTCCTTCTAACAAAAGAGGAGGAGTGGGTTCCTTTACAAAAAGTATGGATTATTTTCAATATTTTATTAACCATACTAACATGATGGATGTGAACCTAAAAAGAAATCAATTTACCTAATCTAATAGAAGAAGTGGTAGTGAGCTTATTTAGGTGAAACTTGATAGAGTTATTTTTTCTTAAGAAGTTACCGCTATTTTGGGGGATTCCATTCTTTAATATCTTCTCAAAATTGAGTTTGACCATAGTCCTATCCTCATAGATACCAATAATCCTAAAATATTTAGAATTCCCTTTAGATTCAAAGCAATGTGGATGCAACATCCTGACTTCAAAAACAAAATTATCCAGTGGTGGTAAAGATATTTCAAGGATCACCTTCATATAGACTTGGGCAAAATCTCAAATTGATTAAATAAAATCTCAAATTTTGGAACAGGGATATTTTTGGAAATATTTTTTAGAACAAACAAGAAATTAAAAATCATCTTGCTGCCATTTATAAATACATTCAGGAAGGCCAAAGTTGCAGTGTTGAGAAAAGAAGAGAATAAAAATATCTTCTATCACAATTTCACAATATTCTCCAGTGTGAAGAAACCTTTTGGAGGTAGAAATATTGAGTCATTTGGCTTAAGTAAGTTGACTCTAACACTAAATTTTTTTATTTTTATACAATGAGGAATAGAAGCAACAACAAAATCAAGATTGCCAGGATGGAAGAATTACTCCTGATATAAAGGAGATTAGATCTGAAGGTATATCTCATTTCATGCAACTACTTGAAAACCCTACTCCTGTTAGCTTAGGTGAGGCCAAGGATTTCCTGCTCCAATTCATTCCTCATTCTATTTCTGAAGACATTAACTCTAAGTTAATTGCTGGCCTTTATGATGAGGAAATCAAGCATGCTCTATTTTCTATGAAACTAGACAAAGCTCCCAAACCTGATGGTTTCTCTCCTATATTTTTCTAGGTCTTTTGGGATTTCATAGGACTTAATGTGTGGTAAGCAATCAAGGAGATTCAAAATTCTAAGGTCATCCCTCAAAGTTTTAATTCTACCTTTATTTTCCTCATTCCAAAAATCCCTAACACCAAATATTTCAATAATTTTAGGCCCATTAGTCTCTGTAATGTGGTTTATAAAATTCTAACCTCATTATTGACCATTACCAAGGACTATGAGTTTGAGGTAGATCCATCCTGGATGGAATTATTTTTGTTCATGAAGCCCTCCATTCAACTTCTTTTACCAAAAAAGCTACTTTCCTTTTAAAATTGGATATGAATAAAGCCTATGACAGGTTGAATTGAGATTTCCTCCTGGCAGTTCTTTCTAAATTTGGCTTTCATCAGGATTGGATTAACTTGATTAAGGGATGCATTTCTTTTTCTTGGTTTTATGTTTTAATTAATGGTTCACCATCTAGATATTTTCCCATAAATATAGGATTAATTCAAGGAGACCACCTTTCCCATCTTCTATTTATCATCATTGTAGAAGCATTTGGGAGATCCATTCATGCGGTAAGACAGTCAGGTCTAATTATTGGTATTAAGGTGACATCCCAAACCACTCCTGTCACCCATCAATTTTTTTTTGATAATACTTTTTTATCCACCTTTGCCTCAGTGTTCGAAGCTAAAATCATAAAGCATATCCTCCTTCTTTATGAGGAGGCAGCAGGTCAAAAGGTTAATTTCCAAAAAAGCAAACTATATTTTCTCAACACTCCCTTGTGAAGATAAATCAAAATTTCCAATATTCTTGGGTGTGCCATCTCATCCTTAGGTGATGCCTCTGTTTGTGGGTAATGCTACTAAACATCTATGGGACAATGTCATTGAAAGTTTTCAAAAAAAATATTTTAGGATGGAGAGGTAATATTTTATCCCAAGCATGAAAATCTATCCTAACCATGGTCTTCTTACAGAGTATACCCATCTACTTTCTCTCAATATTCAAAGCACCTGTCAAAGTCTATCATAAAATTGAACAAATCCAAAATCATTTCCTTTGAACAAGAGCTGAAAATAAAAATATATTCCATCTGGTTGCTTGGGAAAAAGTTTGTAAGCCTAAATATCAAGGGGTTATAGGGCTTAGAAGAATCAATTTGTTAAATTATGTTCTCCTTGCAAAACAAGCATGGCGTTTGATTTCAGGAGACCATATAGAGTGGGTCAAAATTGTAAGAAGAAAATACCTCTAAAATTTTGATTTTTATATGGATATGTTCCCTCTACTAGTTCCACCTTCTAGAAATCCATTTGCTCTACGAAACTGCTCTTAACAAAAGGATTAATATGGTAGGTCGATAATTGGAAATCTATAAAAATTCTAGGAAGATAGGTGGTTATGTGATCATCCACTCTCATAATTCCCAGGATTCAGGTTTCTAAAAGATTTCACTAATCCTCTTTTTGGTCCCAAAATGGCAGACTTCCCTACTACCTTCAATGGAATTAGATCTTGGAAAAGGATCCATCATCTTAATTTAGCAACTAAAATCTCATCCCTTGAAGCCATCCTATCTTCATTTCCTATCCCTTATGAGGCCTCTTGTGACCATCCTATTTGGGAGCCCACTAATTCAGGATATTTCTCTATAAAGTCTACTTATCATTTATCCTTGACCTTTGTAGATGTTCTCACCCCTTTTAATCTTGTATGGCTAAAATACTTGACACCAAAGGTTACCTTTTTTTCTTGGTTAGCCATTCAAGATAGAATTATTTATATTGAAAATATTATTAAATGTAGAATTCACCTCCCTAAAAGATGTTTATTTTGCCTTACTAATTGGGAATCCACTAGCCATATTTTCCTTTTTTTCTCCTACTCCAGGTCTATCCTTAATAATATTTTCCTCAAGTTCAAAATTATTTGGGTGTCTCCTCCATATTTAGTTGATCTTTTCTCCCAATGGCCTAATCCCTTCAAAAATCCCTGTCTCAAAGGCCTCTAGATTTTTTGCCTTCATCACTATTTATGGCAGATTTGGCTTGAGTGCAATAGGCATATTTTTTCTAAGGAAGCTAGGGATATTGATTTTATTTCCAATAGAATCATATTTTTTGCAAAAGAAAATGCTATGATTGCACCTTTTGAACCTTCACCTATTCCCTATTTTGAAGCTTCTTTACTCCAATATTTTCACATTTCCTTGGAAAATCCTCATCCTGCCAATCCCCAAATTTCTAAAAACAACATTAAATGGAATCCTCCTCCTCTGGGGTGGGTTAAGCTCAATTTTTATGGAGCTACCAAAGGAAATCCAAAAAGAGCTGGTGTCAATGGTATTCTTAGATATCATCAAGGAAATTCCATATTTACCTTTGTAGAGCCCTTAAGGGATCAATCTAACCACTTTGCAGAAGTAAGGGCTCTATGGAGATTATTACAATTCATAAAACAAGTTGCAAGAAAATTCATCATTGAAGGAGATTCATTAAATATAATCAACTACCTAAAAAATTCCAAAACACTATGATGAAAAATTAGAAAGCTCATTGAGGATGTCAGGAACTTAATGTTGCTCTAACAAGAAGTCATAGTTCAACATTATTTCAGGGAAGCTAATGTTGTCACTGACAAGTTGGCTAACATTGGAACTTTTGCCCCTAGTATGCTGACCTGGATAGATACTCTTCTAAGTGATGTTAGTGAAATTTTCATGTTAGATTTATTTCATACTCAGCAAAATTAATCCTCATCATTTCACATGTTATCTTCATATTTTTCGGTCCTCAATTTTTATAAAAGTAATACCATAGGCCCTAATGGTTCATGCTTTGTGACTATTATTATAATCACTTTTATTACTAAAGTCCTTTCCATAATGCAAATTGTTTTCCCTAGGCACTCCCATTTTTGGAGCTTCATCTTGGAAATAATACCTTGGCACATTTCCCTTGAGAGGTACTTAATCCCCATGCAAAACATTCATGTCACCACCTTTTTCCCTTTGCATTTTACCAAGGATTTTAATTTTATCATGTTAAAGGTTTTTTCTTCCATCATTTTCTATGATTACGGGATTTTCTTCCACATGTGGGCCTCTTCTTCTTGCTTGTGATATTTTCTTATTTCTTGTTTTAGTTGTATGGTTTCAAGATCCATTTTTATCCCTTTTTTTTTTTGCATCCCAATTTCTTGGGATTTTGAATTAATCTTTGCTCTTTCCATGTTCAGATCCCCATGTTTCCCAATTAGTCAACCTTTCCATATCTGGGCACACCTTTCTATTATCATTACTGATACTTTCTATCAAAAATTCTTCTTGTGTAAATTTTGGAGCCCATTGGTCCATCCTTTCTGGCATGTTAGCTTTCCCATATGATGGCTTTTTACGAGAGGATTTGTGAAGGGTCTTCCAAAATGTTTAGAATCACCTTGGCTCTATATAAGCCTTGCTCGGAAGTTGTTATGTTCAGTCCTTGTTTATCCTCTTCTCTTCTGCACCATTTCTAAAATATCTTTACCCCTTCCTTTGAGAGTTTCCAGGATGTCTTACGTTGAGCCTGACACTTATTCCATTGAGCCCATTGCTGAAGCAATCCTCAAAGATAGAGGATTTATTCCTTTTCTCAAGATATTTTTAGGATTTGATTGGGATATCAACATGGCATTCACTTCAACATGGGACAAGGGAGTCATCATCATCCATAGTGTAGATTTCCTGATGGATGTGGATCTCTTGGTGGAGCTTACTAGAAAACCTGTTGCTGACCGCACGATGATAAAAAACAAACACAATTGGGAAGTGGATATTAATCAGTTTGAACCTACATCACCAATCAGGAAGCTCATCAAGAAAGGGTTATACCGCAAGGATCTTCCTACACCATGGAAGGAGGTAATGAAACCTGTTATGGAATACATAATAGTTGATGACCCTGATTCCTAGCTTTGTAGCTTTCACCTTTCCTTTGTGAATCATTTTAGAGAGTCAAAATTACTCAATATTCTAAAATTTCTATTTTTGTCTATGGATTACACTATAACCTCAACCCGTGTTAAGAAGGAAGAAGCTTGGCCTTCTCACCAAGGCCTATTCAAGGTCCTTTATGCATTTCTACTGTAGAAGTTTCCCAAGGGTAATATCACCATTCAGGACAACACAGAAGATGACACTTCTTCCACACCTACTCCTATGATGAGAGGTGCCAAAAGAAAAGGAAAGGAAGAAAAACATCAAGGCCCTCATAGTTCTAGGAAGAAGGTAAAAATAGAGGTTACTCCCATAAGGAGTTCCCAATAACTTAGAAACAAATAAATCCAAACCCCTGAGAAGGTTACGAAAGAGGGTGAGGATGACCTCAATGACCCTGTTGAAAAGTATCTACAAAAAATTGTCATCAAAACTATGTCTACTACTATTGCCCATTTTGATACTGCCTGGGATGCTATAGGGAGTTTTATATCACAATTGAAATATCAAAGGAATGCACTTAGTTTGTTGTTCTTCTGTGACACCTTCGATGAGGAGGCCTATACAAATTTTACTACTATCGATAAATTCAAGGTGAAAGAGGATGACGTTGTTAATATTACCAAGGATGTCCCTAAGGACAAGACCAAGGATGTACCTAAGGATGAGACCAAGGAAGGTAAAATGGAAATTTTTGAGATGTCTATCATTTATTGAATGGCTTCCTGGCTATTTTTGTTGGCCCATTAGGGTTTCTCCATCTTTTGGTTTCAATTTTGTTAGTCCTTTTGTGTTCCTTTCTGTTCCTCTAGGATGCAATTTTGGTAATCCTTGCATCCTTGTCTCTTTTGTTTGTTCCTTTAGGATGCATTTTTTTTAATCCATGCATCCCATTCTGTTTCGTTGTACTAAGGCATTGGAGCGCCTTTCAAATACCCTTTAATAAAAATCCTTAACTTACCAAAAAAATACCAAACATGTCTACAAATATGAGACAATACTATCAAGATACAAAGGTAAACATGACAAGTACAATCCATGGGATACCTCTAGAGCCAAGAAGTTCAATATCTCATGCAATGAAGACGGTATGTTCAAAGTTAATTTTTTTTCCGTTCAATTTTCTAGGTATAGAGAAAATATTTCCAAGATGAATGGCCTATTGTGAGAAGAGCTTTGAAGGAGCATGGCATAGCATGCAAGCTCAATCTTGTTAAGATAATATTATCAATTTGTGCAACTCATAAAATAAGAGATCCTTACATCACTATCAAATTGCAAGATCTTATGAAACTCTTGTCAAAGAGTTTACCAACACTACAAGAAATCAAGATACTAAATGATAAGATGCATTGTGATATCATCAAAATTAGAAACATAATATAAAATAAAAGGAAATTTGTTAGATATCTTTAGGTGTTATTGGGCCCTAATGGTTCAACTCTAAATGCTATTGAGCACTCATCAAGTTACTACATTCTTGTTCAAATAAAAAATGTAGCAGCTATGGATCACTCAAGGGGTTAAAACATGCACACAAGATTTCTAAATATTGTATTCCATACATATAACCTATTTATCATATCAAATAACTCATGATAAAATGGGAAATTACAAAGAATTCATAGCTTACTAGCAATAGGAGAAATGGAAATCAAAAGAAGGTAAAGCAATAGAAGAATCATTACACAACTTTTTTTCCATAACATGACAACACAAAATAAATATTGGTGATAAATCAATTCTATAGTTGACATAAGATGCATGGTAGCACATCCTTCACATGAAAACATTAGAGGAGGAATAAATTTCATGCATTGAATTTGTATGTATTTTTTTATTGATAATTGGGTTTTGAAAGGTCCCCTAAACTTTTTAAAAATGGGTCAAGGAGAGGGTCTCCACAAAATGAGCATAGAACAAGAGACAATCCCTATGGAACAATCTCACAAATCAAACAGTGGGACCATCCCATGCAACACAAGCAAAGAATACCAACTTATGGGAGTCTGGGATAAATAAAAACACCAAGACTAAAACTCGACTAAAGAGAGTCGAGGACAAATAGAAAAAAATTAATAAAAAACCCAACTTGTGGTAGCCCGGGATAAACAACAAGAGGAGACACCCATCCAAAATGGGAAAAAATAACAACAGACTTAAAATTTGAAATTTAAAATCAAAACCCCACCCAAAAAGGCTTAGGAAAAGGAGACTAGCTAGCACAATTTAAAATTGGGCATCAAAAAAGAGACGTTTTTCGTAGGACTACCCAAAATGCTGAAGTTGTTTTGGCCATATCTCACTCATCCGAACTCGGATTGAGCTAAAATTTTGAGGGTAGATGCCTAAAAAACCCTAGAACGTCTCCACCAATTTTCATATCATTTGGAGCAACATAGATCCTAGCACATCCATATGTGTGAACAATATATTTGGCAAGTGGCTATGCGAGGGTTTCATCTGGGTTGAGTGCAAGCAGCTCCAGAGGTTGGTTTTTAGGGCCTTCGGGCCCTAGCGGCAAATATTTTTGTGGTTTATGCTCAATATTTTAGTAGGAAATGTTGCAGGGGATACAATATGGGTTAGAAATTTGTCTTTCAACAGATCATACTGTGAACTTGAGTGACAACGGCTTCCAATTTGCTGCACAAAAGAAAAGTGAAAACCATACCTTTCCACGGCGTCTAGGGCAAGGATTAAAGAGACCACGAAATAAGTTTCAAGAAGTTGATCAAAAAATGGCTCATATCTCAAGTGAATCTGGTGCTAAGGTGCACCCACAAAATAATTCTACTATGAAAACCCCTATCAAGGGTAAGAATTTTGAAGACTCAGTCCCAAAAATGAATTTTAGGGATGCCCTTCATGGTGGATAGCCTCAGCCCAATGCTAATATCAATATTAGGGCTTCTCATAAACCTCTAAGAATGCCTAAGATTGATCCCAGGAAAATAGAGTCAGGATGTCTTAAAGCAGCTAATGGAACTCCTATTGTTAAGCTTGATATGGGTAACATTCAGATCGGCATTGAAGATTTGGAAAAAAGAGGACTAATTTGTAGATTCGTGGGTTTTCGTTCGAGTCTATCTGCTTTCAAATTCTGGGCTGCAAAAATCTGGAAAACTAAAGGTGAGTTACAAATCTCTATTTATCCAAATGGTTATTTTCTTGTTTTATTTTCTAACAATGAAGATAGAGAGAAAACTTTTCAAGGGGGTCCTTGGTTTTTTGGAAGGGCGGGGCTTTTCATGAAGCCCTGGCATACTAAATTTAAAGTCGAAGAAGAGATGCTTTCTATAGCTCCCGTGTGGGTTAGACTCTTTGGCCTCCCTATTGAATTTTGGAATCCTACTATTTTTTCTTCAATTGGAAACTCTTTAGGAACTTTTATGATGACTTGTTGATTGTACTCAAAATTTTGAACATATTATTTATGCTCGAATTTGTGTTTTAATGGATTTTGACAAACCCCTACCTAAAAATATCACATTACAATTTGGGGAAGACACTTGGGAGCAAGTAGTGGACTATGAGAACATTCCTTTTTGTTGTAGAATTTGCCATGAATATGGTCATTTGGCCAGTGCTTTCCCAAATAAAATTCCTGATCAAAAGAAAGAAGATATAAACTCAGTAGGTTTCCAAATACCTAAGAAGAAGAACACTCAAAAAAAACCAGTAATGAAGGATCAATCAAAGTCATTTTCTAATATGTTTGAAATCCTTTCCACAAATGATGTCCCAAGTGAGGAAGAGGAAATAATGGAAACTGAAATCTTAGAAACACAATTTAAATATGAAGGAAAGAACTTAGAGACAAACCAACAAATCAAAGGTTTTCAATAGAAAAAAAAGGAGAAAATTTACACAAGAAAAACAATATTTCAAATGTCAAAACTTCAAATAATGCAGGTCCCAATATAGACTCCATTGAACCATCTAGTAAAATTTTGGCCGTGTATGAGCATTCTTCAAGGTTAGAAGCCATCTCGGATTCAATTGGAATAAGTCAAGAAACAGGGAAAAAAAAATTGAAGATGGATTCTAATCAAAAAGTAGGTCGCAAGACCAATCAATATCATATGGTAAAAGAAGGTGAAAAGCTTGTAGAGGAAGGTAATATTAATGCCCTTCCCAACATTTTTAGCCCTGGTATTAATGAAGATCATCACTTGGAATATTAGAGGACTCAAAGGGAGTCTTTCAAAACAAAATGAAATTAGAAGAATGATTCAGATAAATCATCCACATCTTGTTTTCCTTCAAGAAACAAAGATGTCAATGGAGGATATGGACTTAATTGCCAATAAAATTTGGCCAGTTGGAAAAGTGGTTTCCCTTAGTTCCCAAGGGACTTCGGGTGGCATTGCTTGTCTTTGGGACCCAAAAGAGGTAGTTATTCACCATATGGTTGGCAGTTGGGGTTTGTTGGCTATAGCTATTCAAAGTAGACATTCCAACCAGATTATGCTTTGCATTATTGTTTATGCCCCAACTTCTTTGGAGGAAAAAAGAAGACAGTGGAAGGATATTACTCATATTATCTCTCATTTTCCTAAAGCTTGGATCTTGATCGGAGGAGATTTCAATACCATCCTCTCTCTGGATGAGAAAAGGGGGGAAATAGAAATTTGGACAAAAGTACTGACCTCATGAGCGAATATATTGCAAACCTCCATCTTGTGGATATCCAACTAGATAATGGCCTTATGACTTGGTCTAACAAAAGGCAAGGCTTAGCTTGTATAATGGAGAGATTGGATAGGTTTTTGCTCTCTAAAAATTTCTTAATCCATGGTCACATTCCTAAAGTGAAGACTCTTAATAATGTTGGTTCGGATCATTGGCCAATCATGGTGGAAATGTGGAAAACCAATGTGAGTTTCTCTCCTTTTCATTTTCAATTAATGTGGCTTAGAGACATTTCCTTTAGACCTTGTGTACAACAATGGTGGAAGGAAGGTAAACCTAGGCATGGGACTAAGATGTTCTGTTTTGCCAAAAGACTGCAATACATTAAATCCAAAATCAAGACTTGGAACTAGAAAGAGTTTGGGGATGTTCATAAAAAAAAACATGAAGTTATTGCTCATCTTGAAAATTTGAATAAGAAAATCCATTTAGATGGCCTCACAGAGAAGAGAAGTGCATATGAAATTAAACTCACAACTCAGTTAGAGGAATGGGAAAAAAGAGAAGAAATCTTATGGAAGCAAAAATCTAGAATTCAATGGCTCAAAGAAGGAGATCGAAACACAAATTTCTTCCACAAATCTCTTCTAGCTCGAAGATCTCACAACTTTATTTCTTCCTTAAAATCAGATTCTGGAGATGTTGTTTATACTTGGGATGGCATGAACTCTATTGTTGTTGATTACTTTTCCAATATTTTTATCGCTACTCCTCTTGACTCAGATTCACAACAAAATGTTCTTCAAGCAATCCCTTCTCTTATCACTTTGAGGAGAACTCTATTTTGACTGCTCTTGTTACTATCAATGAGCTTCAACAAGTAGTTTTTAAAATGCAAAAAGGGAAAACCCTAGGTCCTGATGGTTTTCCTATTGAGTTCTACCAAGAGTTCTAGGATATCCTTCATGTTGATTTATTAGAGGTGGTGGAAGAAGCCAGGAAATCCAAAGAAATTTTGAAGGTTATCAATAAAACTTATATTACTCTTGTTCCAAAAGCTCAAGAGGTTGATCATATCTCAGCTTTTAGACCTATTGCTTTATGTAATGTTCTTCTCAAAATTATTACTAAAATCATGGCAGAAAGGTTGAAGCCTCTTTTGCATAAGATTATTTCCCTAGAGCAAGGGGGATATGTGGAAGGACGTCAAATAGTAGATGAGATAGTTCTTGCTCAGAAGCCATCCATTCCATGGATATGCAAAATTCTCCTTCTATGTTCATCCGGTTAGACTTATCCAAAGCTTATGACAGAGTGGATTGGCACTTCCTTATCAAAGTTTTGAGGCAATTTGGTTTCTCTAAGGATTGGATGGATTGGATTATGGGATGTATCTCTTCAGTTTCCTACTTAGTTCTTATCAATGGTAGGCCTTCTCAATATTTCCCAGCTTCCAGAGGTATTAGGCAAGGTGACCCGCTATCCCCTTATTTATTCATCATTCTTGTTGAATGCTTGGGTAGGACTATAACCAAAAAGAGGGAAAACAAAACTCTTGAGGGAGTTACCATTGCTCATGGAGCTAGACCTATCTCTCATCTTCAATTTTTGGATGACTCTACCCTTTTAGGTAAAGCTACAATTAAGGAAGCTTCTAATATTAAGCAAATCATTAGCTATTTTTCTAAGGCTACTGGGTAGTTGATCAATGAAGACAAATCTAAAGTTATTTTCTTTCATTGCTTTGCTAGACAGGAATCCATGGTCTTGGATAAATTAAGATATAAGAAGACCTCTCTTCCAATCACTTATTTAGGTATTCCCATAAATATTCAAAGGCAAAAAAATAAATATTGGAATTGGTTGTTGGACAAAGTCAAGAAGAAAATTGGAAAGTGGACCAACAAGTGGCTTTCTTCTGGGGGTAGAATCACCTTGGTAAAATTAGTCCTTCAAGCTATTCCTATTTATGTTTCTTTCGTTTTGAATATCCCAAAGGTTGTTCTTCAAGAATTGGATCAAATCAGTCATCGTTTCCTTTGGAGTGGTACTAAGGAGAAAAGAAAATGGGCCTTGGTGAAATGGGATACTTTATGTCTTCCTAAGAGTGAAGGGGGGTTAGGATTCCGGTCTTCAATTAATAACAACAAAGCTTTAGCTGCTAAATTATATTGGAGGATGTTGCATAACCCCAATGCTCTTTGGGCCAATAATCTCCATGCTAAATATGCCGAGAACAAAAGTCCTGAAGACCTTGTTCGCTATCAACTTCCTACCAAAGGTTCTCCCATTTTAGCAGTTCTTAAGACTGGTGAGGATTTGATAAAGAAAAAATTATTTTGGATCATTCATAATGGTCAACATGCAAATTTTTGGACAGATTCTTGGGATGGTCACAAGCCTTTGATAACCCAGTTTCCCGATTGGAGGCCTTGGATGGAGGAGCTTCACCGAGCTAATTGGATAAAGGTGGCTAATTACTGTCGATACCATACTCGGTAATTCAAAGGTTGGTAGATATTGGATCCCTATTGAGGACTGGCCTATTCAAATCCTAGAAAGGCAAAGACAAGATATCCAAGGCATCCTTCATATGAGATCCCTCTCTTGGTCCCATGAAAAATATTGTTTTGGATGGAACAACACTACTAAGGGTGAGTATTCAGTTGCTCAAGGTTATTTGACCTTATGCCATAATAATCCCAACCATTCTTCTGACATATTTTCTCAATTGTGGGCTCAAAAGCTCGGCCTAAGGTGAGGTTCTTTAATTGGATTTTATTGCATCGTAGGGTTCTTACTAGTGAGCAACTTATGAAGCGTGGTTTTCATGGCCCTTTTAGATGTGAAATGTGTGAAAAGAATGTAGAAAATATCAACCATATTTTTATTGAGTGTACTTTAGCCTCTCGAGCTATGGAGGAGAATGGCAACTTTACTTGGCTTACAGTGGTCCAATTTTTTCACTTTTGAACAACTTTGGAGGGATTGGCCTAATCAAGAGGGTGTTGATCATTTTATTAGGCAGTTAGTTTGGATGGGTTCTACCATTCTTCTTTGGAATATTTGGAATGAAAGGAACAACCAAATTTTTAATCAAGATAGGAAGGATATTCACTATATTTGGCAAAATACCATAGCCAACTTAGTTGAATCAGTCCATCAACTCCTTAATCACCCCCAAAACTCCCACCAAAGATGGGATCAAGTGATGCAAAGATTGAAGATTAAACCTTCTAAGGGCAACCAACTTAAAGGGAATGTGAGTATTAGTAAGATGGATAGGACTAGAAATTGGCAACCTCCTCCTAAGGATTTTGGAAAATTCAATACCGATGGAGCCTCTAGAGGGAACCCTGGAAAAGCCAAGGTGGGAGGAATTGGTAGACTTTCAGATGGCTCCCTGGTTTTTACTTTTGCTGAGAATTTGGGTATTCTTTCCAATAACCTTGCTGAGGGGTATGGTATCCTTAGAGGCCTTCAAGAGGCTACTAAGGTTGGATGGGAAAAGGTGTTAGTTGAGTTTGACTCTCAACTTATGATTAATCTCTTGAAGACTCCTTCTAAGAATCATAAGGTGGATTGGAGAATAAAAAGAATTATTGAGAAGATTCAGTTAATCCAGATGGGATTTTTGAAAGTTGATTACAATCATGTGGTCAGAGATCAAAACAAGAGTGTTGATGCTTTAGCTAATTGGGCTTTGGACAAAGGTGATCTTACTTGTTATGGCCACCCTCCTATATGGTGGGCTTCTCAAATTAGGGAAGCTCTTCTTTCTATCATTTCTTTGGATGGCTCTAGTTCTGAAGGTACCTAGTTTCTTCTTGTTTTTTTTTTGTTTCTCTTTGGTTCATTCAGTTTTTTTAGTTCCCTAGCTCATTCTATTCTTTATTTTGTTTCCTCTATTGATTCTTGCATTAATAGTCTTCTGGTCTAGATAGGTCATTGTTTTGTTCATTTTTTTTTTCTTTTGTCTTCTTTGTTTAGTTTTTTAAGGTGGGTGGGTTCTTTTGTTTTGTTTTGTTTTTGTGTTCTTTGTGTTGTTTTTTGTTGTTCTTGTGTTTCGTTGTTTTGTTTTTTTTTTATGTTTTTTGTTATTGTTCTTGTGTTTTTTTCGTTCTTGTTCTTGGGTTTCTCTTTGTTTGTGTTATTTCATTTTTTTTATGTGTGAGTGTTTTCTATGTTTTTTATTTTTTTTTATTGTCTGTTGTTGGTTGTTTTTATTTTTATTTTTATTTTTATTTTATTTTTTAGGTTTTGGTTGTGTTTATTTTTCATGTTTTTTTGGGTTATGTCTTTGTAGTGTGTTGTTGTTTTTGTCTTGTTTGTGTTTTGTTATGTGGTTCTTGTGTTTTTCTATGTGGTTTGTGTTGTGGTTTCTTTTATCTTATTGTGCGTGTTTGGTTGTGCTTTTGGTTTTGACACACTCAAGGAGCATGTTTTTTATTTTATTTTATTATTTTTGTTGTTATTTACTTTTTTTAATTTGGTTTTGTGTGTTTGTTTGCTCCTTGAGTATGTCAAAGGTGGTAGGCCAGGTCCGAGTCTTGGGCATTTTTGGCGGAATGGATACCCCTGCCTCCTTGGGTCTTACCCGAAAGTGGCATCCCTTTTGGGATGTTTTCCACAAATAAAAAAAAAAAAAATTGGGCATCCCACCCAAAAGTAAATAGCCCAAGATAAAAACAAACCCTAGAAACCCGCCTGGGAAAACCATGCATAAAATGAAAAACCCATCTAGGAAGGCACGAAAATAACTAGCAAATGAAGAACTCATCCAGGAAGACACGAGGAAAGCCTAAAAAAGACAAACCCATCCAGGAAGACATGGGAAAATCCTAACAAATAAAAAACCCATCCAAGAAAGCATGGGACTATCCTGGAGAAGAAGAAAAGCGTCCAAGAAGGAACGAGAACAACTAGGAAATAAAAAACACATCCAAGAAGTCACAGGACCAGCCTAGAAAAAATATCAAGCAATAGGAGATATATCTTCAAGTACTGAGGTCTCACTACAAAGAATAAAAATATCATAGTAGTAGGCAATAAAAACCTAAAAATCAATCCATCATGGCACTCCATGGCTGGAAGGGATTAAGCCATTGATACTATCAACAAAATATCATCAAAAGTAGTAGGTACGCATGCACAGGGCTACACCTAGGCCAAAAAATTGCAAATATAAAATCCAATAAAGAGCCTTAGAGCAAGGATACCCACTAGTCCCACCAAATATCCATACAAATGAGATCTATGGACCTCAACACCCATAATAGTATGAGAAACACAAGGCCCTACCCCAGAGGCTAGAAATATGTAGCAGGGAGAGGAACCATAGAAAACCCAAGATAGACATTGAAACCCACTTCAAATGGCCCACACTAGCCACAACTGAGATACACTCAAATGTGAATGATAAAACCATGGTCCAACCTAAAGGCCAAGAAAGAAGTAAAGAGAAAACCCCAATCTGAGACAACAAGACCAAACAAAGTGGGAACCCCTTTAGATACCGAATCCAAGAATAGAGTAGAGGAAACAAACCAGTGGTAAGAAGGAAAGCATAGGCTCCTCCCAAATACAAAAGTACCATCAGGATAGTATTTTAAACTCCAAATTTTGATTTGGGCCACCTAAAACCAACCACCAACGAAGGTCACTATGGAAAAATATAGGGACGTTCCAACCAAGCTCCAACAATTTTTTCAAGATGGGAAACACCACCTAGAAGGCCCTAGGATGATCCTGTAATGGATCAAAAAGCATAGTAGGTTTGACATAGGGTCATACTTGGTTGGGAATCCATAGGATTTGAGAGGGAAAGCAAGGTATTTGGGACAGGGTCCTCCCACCCAGAGCGGGAGGCCTTCCCACTTCCCCTCCCACCATAAGTATTAGATTGTTAATAAGTTTTTGTAATAAATGTGTTTTTGGAAGTGCAATATTGGTGGAACTTGACACTCCTAAGTATTATAATACAAATTTTGCATTAAGTCAAAGTGATAAGCCAAGAGCTAGAGCAAGAACCATGAGCCAGAGTGAGAACCAAAAGATAAAGATAAAACCAAAGCTATGACTATGACATAATAAGGGAGGTGTGTTAAGAATTATTAAATCATAGCACATGTGACATTAGTGTGGTATAACCACCCATCAAAAATACTATGCATGCACTATAGAAAAAAGGTAGTTTCAAATTTAGTTAGTGGTTTATTATGCCAAAAATGGACATCCAATGTATTTAAATATCTATCATTTCATTTTGCAAATAAATAAAGCATTGAACTTTAACATAGATTCCTCTAGAGATTTTTTCATATAAATAGCTTCTTCTCCTGACCATTGGTATAAGGATATCTTTACTTACATTAAGGATGGCACAAAGTGTGATCATTTGAATCATAATGAGCATAAAAATATAAATCAATGGTCCTATAGACATATCATAATTGGAAACATTATTTACTTCCATACCTTTGATGGAATTTTCTTAGGTACTTAGACTCTATCAAAGACCAAAGTAGTTGTTAAATAGGAAATAATGGATAAGTGGTGATCATTTTAGTGGTTTTGCCATCATAAATGAAAATTTATGGATGGCTTATTACTTGTCTTCCATGGAAAAGGACTCTTGTGACTATGTCAAGAGGTGTGATAAGTGTCAAAAGAATTATAACCTTATCCACACACTATCCCAAACTCTTTAATTTGTGACCTTTCCATGGTATTTCTCTATTTAGGGAATATACATTATTGGGAAGATAAACCATGTGTCTTTATGGACATAAGTTTATCATCATGACTATTGAATATTTCAACAAGTGGATCAAATATATTCCTTTAGCCTCAACTACTAGAGTCCAAGTATCTAAGTTTATTCTATACTAGGTCCTTGTCTACTATGGCATCCATCTGTTATAATCTTTGACAATGTAATACCTTTTAAGAGTAAGGATGTCCAAAAAATGTGTCAACTACAATATTATCACAAATGGTCCTGTTGGAACAAAATCTGCCTATGGTTGTTATTTGCGCCTTGATTTTGTCAACATTGAGTAGACGGACTTGATCTTGGGATCTTCCATCTAATCTCCAGAGGAGGTTGGTTCCTTAATGGTTTTTATGAGAAAAGGGAAAAGAGCATTACTGAAAGAGAGGGAAATATAGCCGAGGCTAGAGCTTGCTTATGGTACAGATTAGACAACAACTAAGATGAACGTATATACTTTACTTGTTAAAGCATTTATTATATCTCCATGCAGAAATCATGGATTTCTCAATGTGATTTAGATGTCTATCTAACACATGCATATATCAAATTTCAACTCCAACAATATGATTTATGTTTTGCATAAGTCCAGATTTTAGAACAAACACAATCTATATTTCAATAATGTGAATAGAAGTGAGAAATGTTAATACATACACTTGCACACTATGAACCAGAAGCCAATAGAAGCATAATTTTATTGCTTGTATTCAAAGTACATACATCCAATCTTGTAAATGCCCAAGAGCCGACCTCTTTTCAAGGTGCGTTTACTATTATATATACCCTATGGTGAGTATCTTTATAATTAGTACATTCTGACATAAAATCAATTACAAGCAATCAGACTACAATCATGCTTCCATATGTTTTGCATGGCTTCTAACAAATAAAATATGATAGCAAAAATCTAGGAATTGATATTTTCTACTGTCTACTTCCAGTTATTGACACGAGCTTTTGGAGGCATCTTATTTATTACTGATTATATCCATGTCGGTGAAAACTCGTCATGTCATGAAATCGTGACACTCTTTCCTTTCTAGCTCCTTTGGGCTGCTTACGAGCAAAAACCCGCCATGTCACGAAATCATGACATTTTCTCACTTTCTAGCTTCTTCGGGTTTCTTACGAGCGAAAACTCATCATGTCACGAAATCGTGACATCTTCTTGTACTTCAAATTTTATGAGTGGCATGCTGGAGAAAATCCATCATGTCACAAAATTGTGACATTCTTTCCTTTCTAGCTCCTTCAGGCTACTCATGGGCGAAAACCCGCCATGTCACGAAATCATGACATTCTCCTATTTTTTGGCCTCTCCGAGCTACATACTGGGAAAAACCCGACATGTCATGAAATCGTGACCTTCTTCATGCCTTAGTAATTTCACGACCTTCTTCATGCCTTAGTCAATTTTTTGCCTCATGTCTCAAAAATGAAACGTTGGTCTTTCTATGCAAAAATTTGCTATCTATCAAGGTAGTCTTTTTAGACTAACATTCTTGGCGCCTTCCGAGGAAATTTTGCTAGCAAAAATATTAGAATCCAGGACCTTCATCCATTGGGAAACGGAGTTAAAAAAACAATACAAGAGAGGAGATTTTGGAAAAGAATATTCAAGAAGAAATGCATTTAGACAATTAAAGCATTACCTTTTCAGGATACCTTTCACAACTTATGGATTTTTTACTAAAAATACATTAACAACTAAAAAACAATCTCAAACAGGTTTCATGGTTGGCTACTCGTCCCTCCTTCTGTTAGCTGCTTTTGATTATCATGTTTGGACTTCTTCAATTTTTCTATCATAGCAACTACTTCATTGTAAGTAAGGCACACTCACTTCCAGTCTTCATCTTCAAGGTCTGAAGAATCCATGAACAACTGATATATATACTGCAACTCTTCCACTTTATCATGTGACACAATTTTATTCCTCAGAATCAATTCCTACAAGCAAGACTTAATCTGCGTGAGGTTCTGCACCATAGCGAATATTAGCATTTCTTCTACAGGCTCTTCCCAATTCTCTATCTCTAACTCATCTTCTATGAAATATTTTAGGGATAGTGTTAGCGCATCTTCACTTAAAACTTTTGAATTATCATCCCACAAATATGGAAGTCCACATTTGTTTGCCAAATTTAAATGCTTCACTAATCCCTTGGCCTCAGCCTCTAATTCTTGAAGGAGCTTGTCACCTTGAGTTACAATTTTAAGTCTCCTAAAGAAACTCTTAGCTACAATCTTGGCTTGAGACCATGCTTCACTCCAGATTTTAGCAGCGACGCTCTCTGGCATCTTTTTTGATAAGACTTGGATTTTTGTTGCTGCATCTGATCTTTCTTGAAGGAAGTTTACTGAAGCTTTTAGTTCTTCACTGACGACTTCAATTACCTCTTTCACTTTGGCTAGGTACAATAACATAGGCCTTGCTCTAAGGCTTAATGTCAATATATCTTTGAGCATCTCTTTTCTTACTACCTTGGCCCATTCTTTCGAGAGACCAGATGGTGCGTTCTACTTTTCTATTATCTGTTGTTGGAGTTGTTGAACCTGTAGATTCAGGGACTGAATCTGTGCATCTACCTCTACCAATTTTTCTTTGTATTTGGCTACTTCATTAGCAGCTTCTCTAAACTTATCTTCCCATTTCTTTGCTTCTAGTTTCAGGGCCTTTTCTATCAATTTTTGTTCCTGTAGGATTGACTCTAATTCTTTCCTGGCCTCTTGCTCTTTAACAAAATTTTCTTTGAAAAATTCTCCATGTAAGTAAATAGTGCCAAAATGTGCCTGAGCCTTCCCCCACTCATCTGACATATGTAGCTGAGTAATGTCTTCAGCTGTATCTTCCGCTTGATAATCTTCAATGGTCATATCTCCTTTTGATTTCCTTGACACAGGTGTCAATTTTACTTTCTTCCTCTGCATTGTGGTGGGATCAAGAGAAATTATCTCTTGAATACGAGCTGGAGTTTTGGAATCTCCAGCAGAATGAGATGTCCACCAGTCTAAGGTATTTTTGTTTGCCTTCCTCAAATATTTTAATTTCGAAAGAGTGGGATGACTCTCAACATCTGGAGTAGACATTGATTTAATGGTTGGGATGCAAATGCTAGGGAGAAATGGATTTGGAACTAACTCAACATTAACTTTAGATTGGAACTGAGGAGATAATGTTGGTTCTGAGGAAGAAAACCATGAATTCAAAGGAAACATTACATCTTTCTTTGAACAAGAAAAGGAAGGAAAATCATTTTGGGGATGAGTAGAGAGAAAAGAGTGAGAGAAAAGGGAAAACATACCTTTTTCTATTTGAAGCGCTTGTTGATCTCCATCTTCTCCTTCGTGATCTTGATTGTCTTCATTCATGATAGAATTTTGACTTTAATCCTATGTAGGAACTTCTACATTTTCTCTGTTGTCAACCATATTTTCACCATCTATATCTTCTTCAAGATTTATAATTTCAACATTTTGGGGAATTTCCCCAGGTTGTTTTCTTCTATGTTCCACCTTTTCCTGTTTTACAATAATTTCTTTAAAAATAGATACATTTTGATCCTCCTGAGCAAGGTCATTTGGATCATCAATAGTCCCAATCTGGACATTTTCTTGTTCAGTAAGCTCTGGATTTAGAACGTTATTCTCACTATCCTGAACAATTTTCTCACCATCTAGAGCAGTTCCAATATTATTAACATCATCATTTTGAGCGATTTGCTCATGAACTAGGATTTCTTCAACATTTTGTTTATTTTTTGTTTGAACTTCTGCTACAGACTTTAGCCTCTTCCTCTTAATACAAAGAGGTTCTTCATCAGATTCTGTAGCTGAGTTTGATGGGGGAACAAACTTAACAGTTTTAGAAGTTGCAGCTTTACCTCTTGATGAATTAGCTCCTAGGGCCAAGCGTTTTCCTCTTCTTTTAGCCTGTAAGGGTTCAGTGATCCCTTGTCCTTCTTTTCCTAGGCCTTTGCCTTCATATCCCATATTTAACATCATTTGAGCAGCTTTCCCATATGTTTTTCCCTGCTCTTCTATGAAGACTTCTTCAGTGGCCCTTTTCTTCGAAGTTCTAAGCCTGGTCTGTGCTTGAGCCAATGGTTGCTCAACTACAATTTTCTTACCTTTACCTTGGTCAACATTCTATTTTTTAGCAGCTTTAAGACTTGTCTCTTTGCTACCGCCAATGCTACGAGGTATCTTCACAGGAAAAACTCCTGACCAGGATTTTTGATAATGGTCATATCGTACCAAAAATTCAAGATCATTTTTTATAGGGTACCTTGAATCAATCATGTCTGTTTGCACTCTCATAGTCCACCATTCATGAATCTTCCCTATCATCCAATCTGCACCTTTCTTTTGCATTCTAGAAATAGTGTTCTCATTTAACACATGTTTTAAATTATTCTCAGGGTCATAATACATCACATGTTCATAAAAATCATGCCAAGGAGGCAATGGTTGCATTCTTTCTACATGCCATTCCAGTGCATCTTCTTCATTATTGTTTCTACAGGCTTCAATATCCGGTCTGATGGATGCATGATAAATTTTCATTGGAATTCTATTCAAAATTTCTTGTCTTTCTACAAATCTATTTATAGGATCATATTTCCACCTCTGAGGGATCTCTACTAACCCCAAATCTCTCAGAGCTTGAGCAATTTGCTCATTTTGTCCTCTTTTAGAAACAATAATACCTTCAAACTGAAAAGGCATAGTACAGGTACCAGTTTTACCTATACCTGTGCCATATTTTACATTAATGTGTTCAATTTGTCTTACATACTCTAATGCAAACAATTTATCAGTAACATAATGAGGGAGTAAGAAGGGTTTTCCAGCAAACCCATACAACCTGATGACAACCCCCTGGGTGAGAATAAACCAGTCACCCTCTTCAGCGTGTTTATTCTATAAAACTTTTTCAGCTTTTAGGGTTAACCTTCTGATTTCTCCATACATTATTTTCAGAGCTGGACCCAGAAATTCCCTATTAAAATCATAATATGATTCAGTTTTGTACAACACATTGGTCCACTCATACACTGGTAAGGTCCTCCCTTTTTCATATTTATCATTAATAGAAATAAATGCTAACTCCTTAGCCATAAAGAAAAAGAATAGCCACACCAAATATGAAGAAAAATGAAAAGAAAACTGAGACCCCTTCTTAATTGTAGATAACCCTTCGTGGATTTCTCTAAACAGATACTCTGGCCAGTCAAAAAACAAAGGTCTAACATTCTTATCCATAACTACAGAGTCATAATTTTTTGGATTTGATAGGCAATTGACTAAGGCAATCTGCCACCCATGAACTTTCTCATCAGTCTTCAGTCCGACTACCATGGCTAATATAGAAAATAACTTCGGATTTTTGAACTCAACTAGGGGAATGGGGGTTTCAGGCATTTTTCCTCCGGTAGGTGGATTTTTCAACTGTGTATAGAGGAAATTCTTTATCTTTTCAGAAGGAACAAAATATTTCGCTTGATCTTCTGGGTTAAAATCTTTAGGCCCAAGAGTGGGTACATATCCAATGGCAAAAGTAGAAATAAAAGCATCTGTGCTCAAAGTGAAAAGCAATCTCCCTCTCTGATTTCTAACAACTTTATTTTTTTCATCATAACAATTTGTGATTGCTTTAACCAATTTGGGACAAGGGTGCACAGGAATATAAACATACCAGTATAGCAATGAATGAAAAGCATAAGTGGCAGGAGAAGATGTAGTAATCCCAGTAGCCATTATGTCTTCAATATCCTTTCGGATTCTTGTTGGGTCTTTCCATGTTACCACCGTATCACCGATTCTAGCATCCCGATCGATGAATTTTTCACTCATGTCTTCTCCACGTCTTGTTGTTGAAGGTGTAGAAGATGGGCCCGCCATTGTTGTTTTTTGGGTATTCTTTTTTGGAGCCATGAGAAATTTGTCACACTGAGCTTTTTTTGAACTGAACTTGAACTAGGAAAAGCAGGAATAGAAAGTGATGCAGTGGATTTTACTCAGGAGTAAAATTAGGGTTTTACATCAATTAGAAACATATGCATGATTTGCATTAATTGTGGTTGGTGGGCTAGATCTTCTCGAATCCCTCTATGCCTTGTTTCTGCCACCTTTTCGAATGTTTCAAAAAATCAAACTAATGATTATTTTTTGTAGACAAATAAATATTACGCTTACCAAAGCTTTTCCCATTTGCAAAGGTGGTTCCTTTCCTTCTATCATCGAAAAGCCACGTGGCAAATTTTGAATTTCTTTTAGCAACTGACCATCAACCTTATTTAATGAAAATAACGCTTATCAAGGCTCCTTCTAGAAAATGGTTTTCTCCCACCAATAATTGGAAAGTTGCATGGCAATTTCAAATTTAAACTGCTATATCCGACAATATAACACTTTTTGATTTCATCTCTCTCTTGCTGGCAGCCTCTGGTTGGTTGCGGGATGACGACAAAACTTTTAACGAACTAGAAATAACTTAGGAAATATTTACAAACTTATCATAATGTACATATTATACATAAGAATTTTTTCCCTTTTTTATTTGAAATAGAGCTTTAAGTGAAAAGCATTCACTATTATGGGTAAAGTCATACCCTACTGATCTTTCAGTTGAAAAGAATTAAATTACCTTTCAACGACTATCTCGAAAGGGCCCTCCCAAAAAGCATCAAATTTATCATGGTTACCTAGCTTAGCCTTTTTCACATTCCATTTTAAAACTAGGTCTCCCACTTTAAATTTCCTGTAGGTTGTCTTTTTATTAAACCATCCTTCTGTATCTACCATATATTTTTGGTGATGATTATAAGCTTGTTCTCTCTGTTCCTCTAGTTGTAGAAGTTGCATTAATCGGGCATCCATTGGTTGACCTCCTTCTTCATTCATTTGATTGAGTAATTTTAGTGCTGGTATTTCCATATGTATAGGCAAAATGGCCTCTTTACCATAGACTAAGGAATAGGGTGATGTATCAATAGATTTCTTGATTGAAATCCTGTCAGCCCATAGTGCTTGATTGATCAAGGAATGCCAGTTTCTCTTGTTATCTTCCAGTGTTCTTTTCAGGATTCTGAGGAGATTTTTATTTGTAGACTCAGCTAGACCATTACCCTGTGGATAATAGTTGGAAGAAGTCTTCAAATATATGCCATATCTGCTAGTAAACTCAATCATTTTAGCTCCAATGAAAGTTGATCTATTATCTGTAATTAGTGAATCTGGTACACCAAACCTTGTAATCAAGCTTTCCACAAACTCAATTACCACCTCTTGATCAACCTTCTTAGTAGGGATAGCTTCAGCCCATTTGGTGAAATAGTCTGTGGTGGTAAGTATGTACTTATGGCCAGCTGATGAATTGGGTTCTATTATCCCAACAAAGTCTAACCCCCACTGTTGGAAAGGTTCTTCAACTTGGATAGGCTTTAAGGGCATAGGGGCATTTCTATTTCTCCCTACATATCTCTGGCACTGCTCACAACTCTTAGTGACTTTGTAAGTGTATAAAAAAATAGAAGGCCAGTAACAACCTGCTCGGAGTATTTTCAAAGTAGTGGATCTTCCTGAATAATGTCCTCCAGAGAGACCCCCATGAAATTCTTTTAACACTTTTTGTTTCTCATCCTCTCTTATGCACTTTAAAAGTACACCATCTATATTATTTCTATACAACCCTTTTGATTGAAGGGTGTACTTCAATGCTTGTGCTCTATACCTTCTTCTTTGTGAAGCATTCAGATTCTCAGGACACATTCCAGTCTGAAAGTACTTCACAAGATCATCAATCCAATCAGTGTTTTTTGGACTTGGATCTGATTCTGTATTTGCCATTACACCTTGGTGCTCCACATGATCATTTGTAGCTTGCTTGGCCAATTCTTGACACAGGGCTCTACCTCTTACTATTTTTGTTGGATGTATTTCTACATCATATTCCTGTATCTTAGTCACCCAACCAACTCTTTTTTCACCAAGTTCTCCTTGTATTATAAAATTTCTGACATCAGGATGAATCACATAAACAATGATTCTACTTTGTGATAAAAAATGTTTGAATTTGTTCAAGGATTTCATGACAGCATACACTTGCTTCTCAATAAAATTGTATCTCTCTTCATGATCATGCATGGTGGAACTGAGAAAAGCTATGGGTCTTTCTTCATTGTCTACCCCCTTCTGTGTAAGGACTGCAACATAACTTTCTTGTTCACCAACAACATATAAAATAAAACTTTGGGAGTAATCAGGGTTAATCAGAATGGGTGCTTGAGCTATTTCTTCTAGGATTTTTTGGAAAGCATTCTTTCTTAGATCTGTCCATTTGAAAGGTGCATCTTTCTTCAATAGTTCAGTCATTGGCTTAACAATCTATGAAATCTGCAATAAATTTTTGCACAAAATTTATTTTTCCAAAGAAATATTGTAAACCTTTCTTATTAACTAGTAGGGGAAGCTCCAAAAGTGCTTTCACTCTATCAGGATCAATGGCTAATCCAGCTTTAGAGATGACGTGACCAAGTAGGATACCTTCTTCCACAAAAAATATGGATTTCTTTGGGTTCAAGGATATTCCAAATTCCCTACATCTTTCAAATACT
Source organism: Wollemia nobilis (assembly GCA_028583015.1). Classification (NCBI taxonomy): domain Eukaryota; kingdom Viridiplantae; phylum Streptophyta; class Pinopsida; order Araucariales; family Araucariaceae; genus Wollemia; species Wollemia nobilis. The sequence goes on from JAQPPZ010001870.1 coordinate 7,474,277, forward strand.
TGTTCAAGGTGTTTTATATGATCATGCTTATGATGAGAAAATATAGTCATATCATCTAAATAGATGACTATAATTTTGTTAGCAAGTTCACCAAAAGCTACATCCATTGCTCTTTGGAAAGTTGCTCCAACGTTAGACAAGCCGAAAGGCATCCTTTGATAGGCAAATATTCCCCATTTTGTGGTAAAGGTGGTCTTGAATTGATCTTCGTCTCTGACCCATACCTGATTATACCCTAAAAAACCATCTAGTAAAGAGAACCTTTCTACCCCTACAACTATGTGTAAAATTTGGTCAATCTGAGGGAGGGGATAATGGTCTTTGAGTGATGCTCTATTCAGATTCCTAAAATCCACACATAATCTAATGTCTCCATTTTTCTTCCTGATTAGAACCAAGTTTGCCACCCAGGTAGAATGTTTAATAGGATACACTATTTTAGCTTGAAGAAGTTTTAGCAACTCCTGCTTCATCAAAGCCTCTATCTTTGGATTCATCGGTCTTTGCTTTTGCCTAAAAGGCTTGGCTCCTTCTTCTAATTCAATGGTGTGTTGGATAATCTCTTTCTTATACACTTTTAGATCATTGTACACCCAAGCTATAATATCAAGAAATTTTTTGCATAATTCCCTGATTTGGTTCAACTCTTCTTTTGTACAACTAACCTCGACTTTAATCATTTTTCTCGGTTCTAACTCCACTTCTTTATACCGGTGCTTATCAACTTTTATTTTATGGCCTATAGCCCTATCATTATTATCAAACAGACTTTCAAGGGTGATAAGTCCCTTGGGGATATGATTATTCTTCAACTGAATCACATCTTCTTCTTCTTCATCTTGCAGTATCCTACCGCTCGAGCAGTTCATTTCATAGATTAAAAAATCTAATATTTGCTCGTCATTCTCAAAAAATTGCCAGAAGATATTCTTTTCTGGCACTGAGGGTTTATATATGAGTCTAACTATCTTGGATTTTTGTATGACGTTGCTAACAGGACATAAATTAGCTCCCACTGATGCCAATAAATCTGCATGGGTATTTTGTTCTCTAGGGATAGACTTCATATTTAGAGCCTCAAAGGCTTCTAAAAGGTCCCATACTTTATTTCTATAAGCCTTTAAATAGTGTTGTTTACTGATACATTTTCTCGTGACTTGATTCACGATAAGTTCTGAATCTCCATAAATGAGTAGTTGTTTTACTCCTAGTTTTTTAGCTTTCCTCAGTCCCAAGCAAAGTGCTTCATACTCTACCGCGTTATTGGTGCAACTCCATGTCAACCTGTAAGAGAAAATTCTTTCCTTCCCTATGGGGGAAATCAAAACTATCCCAGCACCAGCTCCATTCTTACACCTAGCTCCATCGAAGAATAGCTTCCAAAGCTGACTAGTAGAATTATTTTCTTCAAGAATAGGTGTCAATTGCTTTTTTGGTTTTTCAATGGAATAACTTCCCATTTCTGTTTCTATCATGGCATTGAAATCCTTTAGAGAAAATTGATCTTCTGCTTGAAGATCTTCTAAGGTCTCTTCCATTAGGTCCACTTCTCCAATTTCTTCAGTCATCATATTCACGGTGTCAACTTCCCCTATCTTTTCTACATGAAAAGTAGATGGTTTCTCATTAAATATCTTAATCCTCCTACCTTTGAAAGGTATTTCTAAATGTGAGTAATCCAGGGATAGGTATCCTCCTATTTTTATCATGAATTCTCTAGATAAGCACATACCAAAGTATGGTGCCAAATCTACCACTACTACTTCTTGTATAACCACCATTTGGGGCATCCTATGGAGTTGTATGGGAATGTCCTTAATCACTCCTACAGTTTTAACTGGAGTACCATCCAACTGTAGGACTCCTGGATTGCTCCTAGTGTACTCCATCCCCATAATATCACATACTGCTTTGGGTATCACGGTAGTAGCAACACCTGAATCTATCATGCAGTTGTGAACAACCCACCCTTCCATTTGAAGAGATAAATAAAAAGGAGGTGGTCTATTTTTTCCAGTAGTAGATGTTAGATTTTCCTGGACTGTATTTGAAGAGGATATATTTTTACCTTTATTTTTCATCGTCTTTAGAGATTCCTGCAGGAGATCAATATGACCAGGGAACTGAAGAGCGTCATACATACTCGCCTTTGAGGGAGTCTTTTTCATTTCTTCAACTATGTTAAATGCAGGTGATTCAACAATTTTTTCTCTTTCCTTGGTGGAAGTATCATACCTATTTCTGTATCCCTGGGTCACTTCAGTTCTTTTCCTCTTAGTCAATGAAGGAAATCTCAGCCTTTCCTTAGCTTGGTCTTGAGTCTCAGTTTCCTTCCATGGAGTGAATTCTTTACGTATTTTTGGCCCTTGGCTTTGGGCTGGAACCTGAGGTCTTTTTTCATAGGATGAATTTCCTTTGGGTGTTGCTTTGGGAGCTGGAGGAAAACTTAGAGGTTGAAGTTCTTTAGGATCTACTTGTAGAGGTTTTTTACCTGATCTAGTTAGAACTGCAACTTGTTCTACCGTAGGCATCATGAAATTGTGGTCCATTTCTCTAATCATATTCACATGACCTTTCATGTTTTTCTCTACTTTCTCAATAGCTACATTCTGTACATAATTTTGATGGATCATACATGAACTCTCTCCATGTGGATCATTACATGTGGTACACCAGTAATCAGAATTCATAGAAGGAACTGCAACCTCCTCTACTTCATTTGCATAAACAACATTTGATCTTTCCTACCCTCTATTACTCGACTGCATCACATCTCTCATTATCTGGGGAAACCTTCTTGGTTGAAAGTTTCTCTCAACTTCTCTTTTCTTCATTGAAGTCATATCATTTGCTAGATTCTTCATCGTATCTAGTATAATAGTGAGTTGATTGTTAGGGACTGGTTGAGGTGGTGGTGCAGGTAATGCGAGAATTGTAGGAATAGGAGGTAATACCAGAGGATTATGAGGCATATGTATTGTAGGGATGGAAGGTGGCCCATTCCATTTTGGGAGATCTACGCTCAAAAAATGAGAAGAGCTGGAAGAAGTAGCATTGGGAGCTTGGGGGATATCAAGAAAAATAGGCATTATTGCTTTAGGTGGATATCTCCCAATAGCAATGAGATCTCTTTCTACTTTAGATGCTTCTTGATAAATAGTAGGGAAAGTGAATATTCATGATTGTCATATTATCATGCTGATATATATATATCAAAAGCTCTTAAATAATAATATACTGCTTGCTCTATGGTTGGTTTTAATCCAGCGAGCACTCTTTCCTAAGTGTGATTGAATCGAATATTAAAATCAACAATTTCCTCTTGAGGATATTTTCTTATAATCGTGAACTAGCTGAGTAGGGAGAATGGATCTACATGTTGATTGAACTCATCTACCAGCCTGCCAATGAGTTCTACCCAAGTTGCAATGGATTGAGGAGGAAGTGCTCTGTACCAATAGAGCATTTTTCCTTTCAAGGAGATAACTAGCAACCTGATCATCACATCTTCTTGAGTGATATTGTAAATTGTTGCCAAGGCTGCAACATCTAAACAATGTTCATACATTGTTTTACCTATCCCATCATATGAAGGCAAAGCCTTCAAAGCTGTCATAGGGATCAGGTTCTAGGCCACCAGGTTCAGTGGACCCGTGTGGTTCCATGTAAGATAAGTTGGTGGAGGAGTGGCCATTGTAGCAACTGTACTTGCCTAAACTATAGAACTATTGGTAGTCATCATTGAAGATGTATTGACAATAGGACTAGGCAAAATAGTGGGTACAAGGGTAGTAATACTGGTAGCAGGTGGGTTTGATCTAGCAGATAAAACTGGATGCACTCTTAGGCTACCAAGATGTAACTCGAAGAACTCAATGGGTTCTTTAGAGTTTCTTGCTTTAGATCTGGTTATCATATAGGTAAATAATCATAAGTTTTAACCAGATAAATAGATAAGGTATTTCTTGGGTCTATACCTTCAGACGGAGTCGCCAGGTGATTTGATTTAGATTTTAAAAGATCAAAGACAAACACCAAACCTTATAGAATATTATGGGATTTAGGGTCCCACCAGGCGTGCCAAAAATTGTTGGAACAAAATCTACCTATGGTTGTTATTTGCACCTTGATTTTGTCAACATTGAGTAGACGGACTTGATCTTGGGATCTTCCATCTAATCTCCAGAGGAGGTTGGTTCCTTAATGGTTTTTATGAGAAAAGGGAAAAGAGCATTACTGAAAGAGAGGGAAATATAGTCGAGGCTAGAGCTTGCTTACGGTACAGATTAGACAACAACTAAGATGAATGTATATACTTTACTATTAAAGCATTTATTATATCTCCATGCAGAAATCATGGATTTCTCAATGTGATTTAGATGTCTATCTAACACATGCATATATCAAATTTCAACTCCAACAATATGATTTATGTTTTGCATAAGTCTAGATTTTAGAACAAACACAATCTATATTTCAATAATGTGAATAGAAGTGAGAAATTTTAATACATACACTTGCACATTGTGAACCAGAAGCCAATAGAAGCGTAATTTTATTGCTTGTATTCAAAGTACATACATCCAGTCTTGTAAACGCCCAAGAGCCGACCTCTTTTCAAGGTGTGTTTACTATTATATATACCCTATGGTGAGTATCTTTATAATTAGTACATTCTGACATAAAATCAATTACAAGCAATCAGACTACAATCATGCTTCCATATGTTTTGCATGGCTTCTAACAAACAAAATATGATAGCAAAAATCTAGGAATTGATATTTTCTACTGTCTACTTCCAGTTACTGACACGAGCTTTTGGAGGCATCTTATTTATTACTGATTATATCCATGTCGGCGAAAACTCGTCATGTCACGAAATCGTGACACTCTTTCCTTTCTGGCTCCTTCGGGCTGCTTACGGGTGAAAACCCGCCATGTCACAAAATCGTGATGTTTTCTCACTTTCTAGCTTCTTCGGGTTTCTTACGAGCGAAAACTCGTCATGTCACGAAATCGTGACATCTTCTTGTACTTCAGCTTTTGTGAGTGGCATGCTGGCGAAAATCCGTCATGTCGTGAAATCGTGACATTCTTTCCTTTCTGGCTCCTTCGGGCTGCTCACGGGTGAAAACCCGTCATGTCGCGAAATCGTGATGTTCTCCTATTTTTTGGCCTCTCCGAGCTACATACTGGCAAAAACCCGACATGTCACGAAATCACGACCTTCTTCATGCCTTAGTCAATTTTTTGCCTCATGTCTCAAAAAATGAAATTTTGACCTTCTTCATGCCTTAGTCAATTTTCTACCTCATGTCTCAAAAATGAAACGTAGGTCTTTCTATGCAAAAATTTTCTATCTATCAAGGTAGTCTTTTTATACTAATAGGTCCACTCTTTACTATCCCTAATGCAATAATAAAGTAGAATCCTCTAACAAAACCCTTGTTAAAATTCTTAAAAGGCTAATCAACATGACTAGTAGAAATTAGCATCTTTAGTTGTATATAGATTTATGGGCTTATCAAACTAGTATCATAAATCCCACTGGTGATGCACCCTATGCATTGATATTTGGAACTAAATTAATATTTTATTTTTAGCTTGAGGTCCCTTCATTGCATATTTTATTTCAAGATACCTCTAACATAGACAAATATCATCTCACTCATCTAATCCAACTGGAACTACTTGATAAAAAGTATATCCATTCCCTAGAGCATCTAAGTATCTAATTTTAAAATCTTAAACATACTTATAGAAAAAAGGATCTATAATTTTAATCCTTTGAGGGAAATGATCTTGTTCTCAAAGAGAATAGGAAAAAATAATGCTAACAAAAATCTCAAAGTTAAAAACAATGAGCCTAATTGACAAGGTCCATACATCATAACTACTAATTATGGTCTAGGTGCTTATCACCTTGCCATGCTTGATGAAAAATAACTTAAATAACCAATGAACATAATGCATCTTGAAAGATACTATGTCTATACTTGCATTAGCCATTTGCTTACTTTTAGTTGGTTGTCATTTTTTGTTTTTGTTTGTCTAACTTCATGTCTACCTACATGCACATGTGTGTCTTTGTTTGGACTACCAATTGCATATTGAGTTAGATATTTGTGATGACATGCAAATTATGATCCTATCTAGGATATATTATCTTCCTTTATACTAGGTGGATAATGCAAGAAAATCCTCCCTAGTTCTATTTTTCAAACTAATCGATCCTACCATAGTTTACACAACCCAACTACTTTTTTATCATAAAACCTATTATCTTCATCCCACAATATTGTATATCAATCTTTATATCTTCATCTTCTATCTATATAAATTCTATACCTTTATCAACTCATCTTCATATTGCCACAAGATGAAAATTATAAGGTTCACATGCTTTGATCATAAAATCTCACTTCTTCAATCCTATCCCATTCATGATAACATCACTTTTTTCACCCATGAAAACTATCATATGGCATCAATAAAGGATCCATTCTCTATGTAGGATCACCACAATGACCCAATTCACATATAAGCATGAGAGAAATATATCTCATGTACACAATGGATAATTTCTTATGACTCAATTGGGGGTAAACACATTGTCACATCAACTTCTAATCCAATTACAAAGTCCTCTATAACATTCATCTAAAATGAAATGTCATCATTGTTTGGCACATCCAAAAATTCCTCTATAATGTTCATGCTAGAGGAAATTATATAATCAATCTAAAGTCTTGTATGAAATGTATCTACAATAAAATTAAAATACCTTTAGATATTTATCTAAAGGAAAATCAATCAATCAGAAGTGTTGTATAACACTTGTCTATAGGTAAGTCATAACTCTTTTAGATATTTGTTTAAAGGAAAATATATCAAGTAGTAATCTTATATGACTTTTTTCTATAGGTAAAGTAGAATTAATTTAGACATTTATTCAAATGCAAATCCATCAACAAAAGTCCTATATGAATTTGCTTATGTAAAGTAGAATTCCTTTAGACATTTATTTAAATGCAAATCCAATAGCAAAAGACTTGTATGACATTTATCTATAGGTAAATCAGAAGTCCTTTAGACATTTATTTAAAGGTAAATCTATCAACAAAATTCTTATGACATTTATCTATAGGAAAATCAAAATCCCTTTAGACATTTATTTAAGGGAAAATCCATTAGTAAAATTCCTATGTTATATTTTTCTACAAGCAAAGTAGAAATCCTTTAAACATTTGTACAAAGGTAAATCCATTAGCAGAAGTTATAAATGGCATTTGTCTACAGGTAAAGAAAAATCCCTTTAAATATTTATTTAAAGGAAAATCCATCATAGAATCCCTCTAGGAAATTCATCTAGAGGTAAGTCTCTTGCCATTTGGCGCATCTATAAAGTCATCTCAAACATTTATTTTGAGGTAAATATATTTTGTATATTTCAAATAAATCAACAAAATGCTCCATCTAGGGAAACTCAAATTAATATATTTATCTTGTGTCATAGCAATACCTTGTGGTATTATCTAAATTTCCCTTGGGTAAATCTTTATCTCTATATTTATATTGCATCATAGCAATGCTTCACGAAATTATCTAAAGTCCTTGTAGGAAAATATTTATTTGTGCACCTCTTGTATTATAGCAATACCTCACGATATTATCTAATATCCCCCTAGGAAAATATGTTATCATGTATTATAGTTGAAGTCCCCCTAATCAAGTCTTTATTTTTATATAACTTGTATTATAGCAATGCATCATAACATTACCTAAATTTTTCTAGGAAAATATTTTATCTTGTATCAAGGTTAAAAGTCACCCTAAGAATTTTTTTATCTATATTTATCTTATATAATAGCTAAAGTCCCCATAGGAAAATCTTTATCTTTGCATATCTTTTATTATAGAAATACCTCATGACATTATCTAAAGTCCCCCTGGGCAACTCTTTATATATATATATAAAGAGTTGCCCAAGGGGAGTTTAGATAATATCATGAGACATTGTTATAATACAAGATATGTAAAGATAAAGATATATATATATATATATATATATATATATATATATATATATATATATATATATATATATATATATATTTATTGTTGTGTGAGAGCAATATCTCATGGCATTATCTAAAGTACCCCTAAAAAATCTTTATTTGTATATATCTTGTATCATAGCTATAGCCCCCTTTCACAAATATTTATGTGCATATTTTGTATCATAGTTAAAGCTCCCTCGAAAAAGTATTTATCTATATATATATCATGTATGATAGTAATACCTCATAGTATTATATAAAATTCCTTTAGGAAAATATTTGATCTATATCATAGCTAAAGTCCCTCTAGGAAAATATTTTATTTGTATCATAGGTAAAACCCCCCTAGGAAAATCTTATATCTTGTATCAAAGCTAGAATTCCCTAGGCAAATCTTTATCTGTATATATCTTGTAATATAGCAATGATTTATGAATGTATTAGAATTCCTATTTATAACATCATTTGGAAATATCAATCACACATTTATCTACATCATATCATAAAAAACTCAAATCTACTTTTCCAAATCTAATCATCTAGGCCTATCATCAACACATATTAAGCAACTAAAGATCTAACATGATTATTCTAACATCATCATCATCATCAATAATAACTTAAAATCACTTCATAATTCATCACATGAAATATAAACTCAATCAACTCATCATCATTAACATAAATCAACTACCTATAACAAATAATACTCATCCATCATACAAAATTGACATAAGATCATGTCTATATATCGATTTATCTATACACACATATGTATGTATGTATGTATGTATGTATGTATATGCATCTCAAATACATATTTCTATATATAATTTTGTGTTTACAAAGCAAACAACAACAACAAAATTGCCCCTTGTAGGGGTAACTAGCTCTAGGACCCAGTATCTAGGACACTTACTTCTCCTACATGTGATTGTGGCATTTTCATAGATAAATACAACTACCTATTCATAGCCTATGAATATGTCTATGTTTTCTTAGTCTATGACTTAGTCAATAAGGATAGTCGATGATCTATTAGCACTATCACATGGTAGGTGCACCTCTTGCCTTTACTATTAGATCTTCCTACACCCATGCTAGCTCTATTTATTGTCATTGTTGCATGGTAGTCATTTGGTCTAAGATATTTTAAACTAGCTAACTATTGCTAGCTCTACCTATACTAAAGTATTTGTCATAGGTAAATCCCTCTCCATAATAAAAATTAGGATAGTTTGTTGTATCATAGAGGCTTGTTAATCTATTGAGTCCCTCTCCACCATCCTCACCACTACCATAGACCAATATAAGTCTTTCTCTATATGCATTTCCACTAATATGGCCTAGAGGTTATACACTTATTGGTCTAGCATATCTCTCTTTGTCTTCATCATAGACTAAGGTGACGTTTTAGGTCCTACCTTGCCTACTATTCTCATTGGCATGGTTGCTTCTCCTCCTATTATTGTTGTCATTTCTATCATCTATCTTATTTGGTGATAACCATAATACTTCCTTAGTAATGGTGGGGCCATTGGCTATTCTCATATAGGCTACCTCCATGGTTGCATATGCTCACATATTCTTAGAATAGCTATAGTGATCCTCAAATAGTAGATGTATGATGTCATCCTTTTTAGCTAACATTGACTCTACGGTTATCTATCCTTGGATTTAGGATCATTGGGTCATCCATGATTGCCTCTATGTATGTGTTAGGGTCTATTTGAGTCCTAATCCATGCTCTCATGTAGATCATTGGTACCAAAGTGGTCCCATTGAGACCCCTTACTAGAATCTAAATTTTAGGACCACCCTATCAAAACAAAAGAACTCATGTTCTTCCCATGGTCTGACTAACCATTTGACTCATCTAACTTAATCCAATGAGTAGGCATCCTCTACCTATCCTAGGAATTATCAGTATGGATACTAAGTAACTTAATCCCATATTAGGTCATTAATAACTCTTTGAGATCTCCCAAAAATACCTTTATGAGGCCTCCCCTATCCTTCCTCAAAGTGTTGAACCTAGCTATATGTTGATGGTATCTCTAGATCCTCCACTTGTCCCAATAACCCTGGTGGCTATAGCATGGCTATATGCTCTTAAGCTAATGCCTACAATAGTGTGCAATAGGTCAAACCCATACATACCTTATCAGCAACTTGATAAATTGAATGGTATAGCCTATCTAAAATTATAAGTCCCCATGCAAATATTGTTTGATACTCCAACATATCAATGGATACCTCATCCTAATCCTAGTGTATAAATCTCTAACTAGTTTCCCTAATCAAAAATATATATATAAATTTGCATAGTAGTGTTGCTTACCTATCCAAAAAAAATCTAGCATAGGTGGCATTGATGTCAATTTTGAACCTAACTTTACCATCTCCTATGAGATTCTAAAGGATATACCATTGATCCTAGCTCCTATAAATTGGTGTGCGTCTAATCGACATCCTCAAAATAACCACTTATCCTCCAATATGATGGTGAGCTCTCCACATGATAACTAAAAGGTATTTGTATTTTAATACCATTGCTCTATTTGAGCTATCAATTATGCCCTATAAAATATGCCCTTGACATAAACAACACATGGTATAGCACTACTTTTGCCAATAATGCATGATCTACAAAATCTAGAATCACCATAATTGTATATAGCATATGGGGTATCCTCTCTTGATAATATAGGGTATCTATTCTCTCGTGCACCAACCAAACCAACACCTTTCAGTCTCCTCCAATTTTAAAAAAACAACAAAACTCAAAGTTGGAAAAATACCATCAATGTGCAAAAGCACTATTGACTGGTGCTAGTATTGGTGCAATAGTTTCGCTAGTGCATAAAAATGTTACACTTGTCTTTGAGCATGTTTTTTTAGGCCTAAAATTAAAAAATTATAATTTTTGAATGGTCTTACTCAGAGCTACCCTTCTGCTTCCATTGTGGTGGTATCATCCTATCAACACAGTGCATAATTATTTCTAATATGCCATCAAAATTTTTAATGAAATCAAGGTTCTAAAGCTCTTGATCATACTCATCCATGTTAAAAATAATTTTATTTTTACTCGTAGATATTTTACCCCATCATATACCATCCATTTTCTATTATTTTTCATTAATATATCATCATTACATTATTGTGTATCATGGTCAAGTCAAATTACCTTGGCCAAACTTGATTTTTCCTTTGAAACTTGAGGGGTACACCAAGCCATAGTAGTATTTAAATCTATGAAATAAGACAAAATTTAACCTCATTAACAATAAATAAATCAAAAACACTAAACATATTACATTGTACATCCTAAGCAACATCAAACTTGTCTATCAAAGAATTGGGGCATAAATGTTAATTTTTATGCATTCGTCATCCAATAAATGAATCAAAAAGGGGTAAACATAGACCCTAAATTTTGAGCACATTGTCAAAGTCTTAAAAACTTATCATATCTTCATTGGTTAACCAATCAATCATCCAAATCAAGTCAATTATCTCAAATATCAACCCAAGGTCACTTATTGCTCCAAAAGAAAAAACATTAAGGCCTAAGCAATATCGCCAATTGTACTTCTACTTCTTAGTAGAAATTTTATAAAACCTTCAAATTTTCATCATTTTCCATTGAATCTATCCAACAATAGTCATATTAGCACTAGCATAAGGATCATTAGCACTACCAGTGCTATTGGTTATTAAACATAAAAAATGAAAGGTAAGTAGCTAGTAGCTACCAAGACACCCACCAAATATAGATTTGATTACACCAGTCTAATCCATTGCATAAGAAGCAACTTGCATGGCAATTCAATTCCTAAAATTTCCTTTTTCTATCTTGCACCCTTAATTGAATGTTGAGCCTTTAAAAATATTACCTTTAAATAGTCCTATCAAATTCATATAACCATCCTTCAAGGGATCCTCCAAGGAGCCATGGCTTCCTATAAAGCCAGCCATTGGGGGAACCCAATCAATGAAATCTTGGTAACAATGAAGCTATATCAAATTTAAGATCATTTCTTAGAATAGTAAAGCTCTATCAAATCCTCAATCATATTAAACAATAAAAAAAATTCATCTACTTCATCATAGCAAGGGGATATCAACAAAATATTTGAGGCTAAAAACTTGCTTGTACCTAATTGGTTATGTTCTCTCATCTCTTAGATTGATTATTATTTTTGTTTTATTTTTTTGTAATCATTTTATACTAACCTTACTTATTTAGGAAATAGTGTATCTTCTTATCACTTTGTTCTTATTTCATCAATTTCATATTTTATCATCAACTAGATTATCTTTCCCCCTCCATAAAGACCCCTATACCCTCTAGTCAGGTATCCTCACTAAATCAATTAAAATTTAAAAATTATTTTGTCCCAAAACTCATTCTACTATATATAGAGGTGAAAGTGTCAACGAATTGCAATATGAATATATTATTACACGTTGTTTCCACTATAGTAGAAATTTTGACTCCATAGTCACTATATGGCATAAAAAGTGAAAAGACCACTAGCTGGTAAGAGTACCGATGATATTATTGTTTACCTACTGGTGCTTTAACCACTAATCTTATAGTCATAATTACATATTTTTGCATCTATTTATCTTCATATTTTGGATAGGTATCTAATACTAATCAAGGAAGCCACATATTTTCCATAAATCTAGATAGATCCCTTTACTACTAACTCCTTTTTTCTAATTGGTAGATTTTTGAATGTTTAAATTTACAATATTTTCTACAAACATCCAAAAACATGCATTCACCACAATTATATAGGGAAAATAAGATAAGGTGATTAAAATATAGCAATATTAAATGAAGTAAAGAGACAAAGGTAGATGACAAGAAGTAGAAGGTGGGTGTTCATGGGCACCCCAATTTATCATATTCAATTTATACATCATACAAAGGGATCCTCATTGAGGGGTATTTATAGTGATACTGAAAACCCAATGAGAAGTTAACCTCAAGCCTACATTGAATTTATCTTTATGTTAACTTTACAATAAAATAATAATAAATTACACCCTTTAAGCAAGGTTATCCATAAAGAAGGATTAACTAATACCACTAAGGGTGAAATGTGAAATAGACCCTAGATTCACATGAACATGTTGATAGGCTTACATAAATGATGAATTTTGGTAGGAACCTAGTTCCTAGCAACCTAGATGGATGAAGAATAGATGAAATGAGATGCAAATACAATGGAAATGGATAGAATCACTGTTATAAATGAATCACTTTTGCACTGGAGGTGAACTTGCCAATGGAACAATAAAATATATCTTCTTATATTTGTCTGATGATTGTTTTACACCTTTGTGAATGCATATAAGTATCTACCTAGAGTTGTGAGGTGAAAGGACATAATTGTCCATTTATAGTCCCAGATCTCCCGATTCATCCTTTTTTCTTCTTCCCAAAAATTAATTTCGCTCTTGATTTTGATTAGGTATGAAATGATCCATTCTTACCTTTATGGTCGGATAACAAGGAGTGCTCAATTATTTAAGATGACTCACAGCTATATTCTTTATAGCTCTACCGTGATGCGTAATGCCAAGACCATTTCAATTGAACTATTTTGACAGACATAGGGACATACATCTTGGTTGCTTGTATTGGGGATTTCTATTTCCTCATGTGTGAGATTTTCTTGGGATGAGTTGGGTGAGTTGGAAGGAGCCATGGGGTTAGTAGTAGGATGGTTGGGGTTAAAATTGTTAATGTGTAAAGGATAATTATGTTTCGTACCTTTATTTTGTAGAGGTCTTCTTGGTGAATTTAATTATCCCTCTTTATAATAGTTAGGATTAGGATCCTAACATGCCACCCTAGTTAAAAAGAGATTTGTCCTCAAAGCAGAAAGTGCAAAAATTATTTTTGAATATGATGAAGTGTTTCCCATGTAGCATCTTCGAAATGTAGGTCTCTCCATTGAATGAAAAGTTTGATGATAGTGCAATATCGAATTTGTCGAATACGGTGATCCAAGATAGCTTCAGGTTCAACCATGAGTACTACCTCCTTTGTGAACTTAGGTAGTTGAGTTTGTGTAGTAATGTGTGTACCAAATATTGGTTTAAGGTAAGAGACATGGAACATGGGATGAATTTTATAAGATTCTGGTAAGTCGAGTTTATAAGAAATTGGTCCAATGCATTGGAGAATTTTATAATATCCATATAATTTGGAAGCTAGCTTTTGGGAACCCTTGATTTCGAGAGAATTTTGGTGATAAGGTTGAAGAAGAAGGAATACTATATCACCTACTTGAAAAGCTTGCTCAATCCGATGTTGTTCCACTTGATGCTTCATATGATGTTGTGCGGTGAGTAAATTATCCTTGAGAAGGGGAAGAATAATATTTTTAGTAGAAATTTTAGAATCTACTACTGGAACATTGGTGGTTCCTATAATATAATAGGTAATGGAAGGTGATACATGGCCATATAAAGCTTCATATGGTATCATTTTAATTATAGTGTGGTATGAGATATTATACCACCACTCGACTAAAGGTTAACCCAATGAAGGGGTTGATTAGAAATAAAATAGTGTAGGTAAGTTTCCAAATATTTATGTACAACTTTGGTTTGATCATCGATTTGGGGATGATAAGCAAAACTCATACGAAGTTGAGTGACTTGGAGTTTAAACAATAATCTACAAAAATTTCTAGTGAATGTGGGATCAAGATCACTAACTATAGTGGAAGGCATGCCATGTAGTTTAAAGATATTATAAAATTAAATTTAGCAATGGTGCTAGTTGTGTAAGGGTGGGCCAAGGGAAAAAATGAGCATATTTAGATAAGCAATCCACCACAACTAGAATAGTAGTTTTACCAGTAGATTTTGGAAGACCTTCAATAAAATCCATGGAAATATCAGACCATGTTTTGGTTGGGATGGGGAGAGGTTGAAGAATACCAAGGGTTCTATTGTCTCTCCCTTTTTTCTTTGGCAGATCTCACATTCCTCCACAAATCTCTTGATATCTTTTTTCATACCTACCCAATAAAATGATCTAGACACTTTTTTATAAGTTTTGAGGAATCCATAATGTCCTACAATAGGTGTGGTATGTAACTCATGGAGGAGTTTTTTTTTGTATGAGGAGTTAGGGGATAGTACAATACACCCTTTGTACCTAAGTATGCTATTGTTCCAAGAGTAGTGAGGCTTGCTTGTGGGGTCTTGTTGTATTTATTGAATTAATGTTTATGTTGTAGGATATTTAAACTATTCTTCAGATAATTGATCTATCCATTTTGGAATAGGAGAAGAAAGGGCATGCAATTGGGGTATTTCTTCTCTGAGAAAGGGCATCGACAGCCATGTTATCATTTCCTTTTTATATATGATCTCATAATCATAACCTAATAGTTTAGAAACCCACTTTTGTTGTTTAGGAGTGGATATGTGTTGCTCAAGAAAATACTTTAGACTATGGTGGTCAGTCCGAATAATAAAATGTTGGTCGATAAGGTAGGGTATCCAATGTTGAATAGCATGAATAATAGCTAACATCTCTTTTTCATATGTACAACGGGCCAAATTCTTTCTAGAAAATACCTTCCTAGTAAAATCCAAGGGTCTTTCATTTTGCATAAGAACAACTCATATTCCTACTCCCGAAGCATCACTTTCAATAATGAATGGTTTGGAAAAATCTGGCATGGTTAACACAAGAGTGGTGCACATGGCATTTAAGGTGATGAAAGCAGCATCAACCTTTGAGGACCACATAAAAGCATTCTTCTTGAGTAGAACTATCAAGGGGGCTGCGATCTTGCCATAATATTTGAAAATTTTATGATAGTATCTTGTTAATCCTAAAAAACCATGTAAACATTTCAAGGTTTTTGGGATAGGATAGTTTTTCACGTCTTCAATCTTGTGGGGGTCCACTTTAACTCCTTTAGAAATAAAATGTCTAATATATTCAATTTCTCATTGTATGAAGGAACATTTTGATATTTTGGCATATAATTGGTTGTCCTCCAAGGTTTTCAATGCTTATTCTAAATGACGCAAGTGATCTTCCCCTTTTTTTCTATAAATCAAAATGTTATCAAATAAAACTAAAATAAATTTTTGAAGGAAATGGTGGAATACCTAGTTTATTAGACTCTGAAATGTAGAAGGGACGTTGGTAAGGCCAAATGGCATAACCATAAATTCATAATGCCCTTCATGAGTGCAAAATGTAGTTTTTAGAATATCACTTTCCTTTACTCTGATTTTATGGTAACCTGATCATAAATATAGTTTTGAGAAGTATGTTACCACATAAAGTTCATCTAACAATTCATCAATGACGAGGATGGAAAATTTATCTTTGATGGTTAGTTTGTTAAGGAAACAGAAATCTACACATAGACACCATGACCTATCTTTCTTCTGAAGTAACAAAATGGGAGAAGAGTAAGGACTCACACTAGGTCTAATAACCCCTGCCTTTAGTAAGTCTTGTACTCATTTTTCAATTTTTGTTTTCTATAGATAAGGGTATCGATAAGGTCAGATATTAGGGGTTTGATGCCCTAGAAGAAGTTGAATGGCATGATCATGGCTACATGGAGGGGGTAATCTTTTTGGTTCATTAAATAATTGATAATGGTGTGCTAGAGGTTGTAATTCAGGCACTTATAGTTGTTCTTCATTGGTGAGTTGGATGGAAATAATTATGCAATCATACTCTTGCCTCCTTTGCAAATAATTTTCTCCATTCTATGGAACTTACGATTTGTGAAGGGTCTGATTTTAATCATTTAATATTATATGTTTGGTCCTTTTGTGTGAATTGCACCCATAAGTCTTCAAAATCCCATTGGATTGTGTCGAGTGTTTGCAACCATTGTACTCCTAGGATGATATCGCATCCTCCTAAGGGCAGTACAACATGTCCCTTTTCATATTATAATCAACCATAGTGAGTTTAATATTTTTACACTTTCCTTTGCATGTAATCCTTCGTCCATTGTCAATCATGACTTCAAATCTATTACAAGGATGTATAAAACAATTGGCTTGTTTTTCCACCCTTGGGTCAATACAATTATGCATGCTATCGGAGTCCATAAGCATAGTGAGATTTTATTTTTTAAAGTGCCCTTTGACTTTCATAATTTGTGGGGAGGAGAAACTAGTGAGGGTGTTAAAATATATTCCTGGTGTGTCTTTTGTGTTATCCTCAAGTGTATTTGAAACCACTTCCACCTCCATATTATCCTCTTCTTTTGAACCACAATGATCAATCGTATCTAGAATATATAGTTTTGGCATAATACATTTGTGATTAGGGATAAATTTTTCATCACAATGAAAACAAAGGCCTTTTTCTCTTCTTTCCTTCATTTCTTTAGGGCTTATACGTTTAATAGGTAAGACCCTATTAATTTTTAGGGTGGTGTAAGGATTTTGTGATTTCTTGATAGGTGGTCTTTCTAGTCGATGTTGGTTATTAAATTTTTCTTCTACCATTTATGCTAGCATGATAGTTTACATCATGTCAGTGGGATTGAGCATTTGTACTTCTAATCGAATGTCTTCCTTTAAGCCACTGATGAAATAACTTTGGAAGAATGAGGCATTTAGCCCTAATGTAAGATTTGCCAATTTTTTAAATTGAGCTTGGTATTCTTGCACTATAGTGGTTTGGCATATTTTGGGAAGGGCTCCCATGAAATATTCAAATTTATTCGAGCTGAATCATACCATTAGTTTTTTTGTAAATTCTTGCTATGTAAGGGTGCTATTTGTCTTTTTGTACCATTGGTACCATTGGATGGTTGTACTTTCAAGGTGGAAGGATGCAATGTGAACCTGCTGTGTCTCATGGACCTAGTAGAGGGATAAGTATTGGTCAGCCTGATAGATCTAGTTTGTGGGATCACCTCCTTCAAATTTTAGAAAATCCAATTTAGTAGTTCAAGGTAGGATTGATGTTTGTGGTCCCCCAAGTAATTCTTGGTGTGTTGGTGCTCCGGTAGATTGGTCAACTTAGATTAATGCCAAATTTTGTTGTACCATATTGATAGAGTGGTTAGTGGTGTCAATTTTTAAGTCTAGTTTTGCTATATTGTTCTCAAATTCCACCTTTGGTATAGTGTTTTCATCTTGTCATTGATAAAAATCCTCCTTTGTTATCATTTTATTTGCAATAACAACCTTCCATTGATTCATTTATTGCATGAATTCCTTGATAGGGTATTGCGATCACCTACCATCGGCCATTGTAGAGCTGGTTTATGAATTGCAAATCCTCTTTTTACAATAGTAATTGATTTTTTGATTAGTGTAATTTAACAAAAAAATTGTAAAAGAATTTTGCAAAAAAAATATCCAAAATTTTTTGGCTTATTTCAATGATCTCTCTTCAAAATTTCAAACTTCAAAATTTATATATAATGGTCACAATTGTGAATTCATATTTAAACTCTTAATAGTCACAGTTGGCGTATAAATTCAAATTTAAACTCTTAATGGTCACAGTAGGTGTCTATGATGGTTGGTGGGAGGTTGACTAGGAAATCGATGTGGAAGATTTCATGGAAC
Source organism: Wollemia nobilis (assembly GCA_028583015.1). NCBI lineage: Eukaryota > Viridiplantae > Streptophyta > Pinopsida > Araucariales > Araucariaceae > Wollemia > Wollemia nobilis. The sequence goes on from JAQPPZ010001870.1 coordinate 7,492,936, forward strand.
AAATTGACTAAGCTGAATGAGAGGACAATCAATGGTAGATGAGGATGGCAAATAGGAATTCAATCAAGCACAAGTCACGAGTGGCTAGGGAAACAAATGGGAATTCAGTTACAAGAACAAACCACTGATTATTGCCACATAGATGGAAAATGATAAAAAATATTGGTCAACAAACGAAGATACAATGCTAGTGTGGGAGGGTGGAGGAGCTAACTAGCTAAAGCTAGTCGATAGTCTATGAGAGCACTGGTGATTTTATAGTATGTTTTTTACCCACGAGTTTTAAATATGGGATTTTTTATTTTAATGCTTTTTTTAATCCTTTTTCCTTTGCTATCTCTGACATCAGAGAAACAACCATCGACGGTTGTTTTAATTGTAAACCTTGGTTTTTTATTTAAATATTTTCAACTGTCACTGATTATTTAATATTTCACCTGAAAATGTCACAGAGTCGTATTTTTTATAGAATCTTCATGATTTGAGGTTGAGTCATTGAATTTGGGTTACCTACAAAGATTTTTAAAACGATATAAGGATATATAAAAAAATTATTGTTGTCTTTGCCTGTAATACGTTGAAGTCATCAATTTTTTTTGTGACATATCCAATTTCCTAAAGAACTTTTGGAATAGAATTTTTTGCATATTTTAACTCATTTTTGCAACCCTAAATTATGTTTCCATTCTTGGGATGATCGTGTTGCTTGGCCGAGGTGTTTAGAGTCAATGGTGGGAAAAACTATAGTGGACCTACTAGTGATAATAATGTTGCAGTGGTTGGCGTATGAGTGACAGTGATAAAAAAAATTTGTAGCAACTGGAAGACAGATGATAGAGATGAGTGAGGTAAAAATATTTTGTGAGGGAAGCTATGAATAGGTCCCTTAGGACACTACTCTGATACCAGATGGTAGGAACCTAGTTCCTAGAAACCTAGATGGATGAAGAACAAATGAAATGAGATGCAAATACAATGAAAATGGATAGAATTATTGTTATAAATGAATCACTTTTGCACTAGAGGTGAACCTGCCAATGGAACAATAAAATATGTTTTCTTATATTTTCCTGATGATTGTTTTACACCTTTGTGAATGCATATAAGTATATACCTAGAGTTGTGAGGTGAAAGGACATAATGGTCCATAAATAAATAAGTGAATTAATAATAAGAGTAATAGTTAGGATTAGGATCCTAACAAATTCCCATAGGCTTAAATAATCACATGCTTGTAGGCTTACATCAAGATACCCAAAGTCTTACATAATATTTCCCATAAGATTAAATTAAGAGCACTTGCAAGTACTTCATCACTATTGACCTCATCCTAATAATATCAGATATCACATATTTTAATATCCCTCATTATTTGAATTGAGGTTCCAAGAGAATATATTAGAGATACATATCCCCCCATAATGAATTCTCATATGGACCAATGGATCCTTCTATATTCTCTTTTTCAAAGGTACATGAACTGGATAAACCTCTCCCAAACATAAATTCATAACTCCAACTCCTATATCAATATGTTGAGCTTCTCATGAGAATATCTTCAACATGCACTATGGTGACAACAATATATCCCCCAATCGCAAGAGAAGGCAATTAATTCTTACTTTTGACTAATCCTAAAATTTGAACTAACCAAGTGCTATAATTTTATCCATTGAGATAGCATACCCTAAGGAATCTATTTTACACAAAAATCATAAGTATATCTATACCAACTTCGTAAACTAAGGTCACCACAATGCAGAGCTCAAAAAATTTGGTAATCTTAAAAAATGCTTTAAATGCTTTTATATGCAAAAGTTATGGACTCCAAAATATTTTTTATATGAACACTCAAATTTTAAAAAAATTAAATGCCAAACCTTAGAAAAATTTTCACCAAATCATTTACTTCCACTTGACAACACTTGATTGGATGTTTCACTATCAATCAATAAATATGATTTTGACATGTTGATTAATGTGATTGGTTGGAATCCTCACATATACATATAATTATTTTTATGGGTTTGGAGTCCATAAGGCTTGAACACAAGACATCCCATATGTAAGCAAGAGGATTGACTAGTGAACCACACATGTTGGCTAAGAATAAAAGAAGAGTAAGATATATTTTAGGGCATCCTAAGTTGATATTCCTTGCAACAAAAAGAAGTGTTTGCATCGAGTCTCAAACTTGAGACCTTCCCTCTAAAATCAAGCAACCCAACCATTGTGATATGCAATTAATTGAGTCCAAGAACCAACCTCCTCCCTAAGGTGCATACACCATCAATTAGAATGAAAGGGGGCTCATAAAAATATTTTTAGAGGATCATACCATTGACCTAAGTGTTGCAAGGATGTAGCCCAATCACTATGCCATGGAGGTAGATGTGACTAAGAAAATGGAATCTATTAAAGGCCTAAGAATGATGCCTATGTAAAAAAATATTTTTATCAATATTCAAACTAAGAACCTTCCTGCTATAGAAAAATTCCCCTATTATTTTGCCACTCCCTTCAAAACATGTGATAATTCAATTCCTTTGTGGGTAGTGTGCAAAAGTGTATGGAACCCTCGATAGTATTCTATGACTTTGAGGAAAAACAAATATCAGCAGATTCACCTGACCCACCATTGCACATAGTAGCTCACATTGATAAGAAACCCTTCAAGAGAGTGCTTATTGATATAGGTTCTTCAATCAACCTCATTACTACACCTGCCATGATGAAGCTCAACGTCCCATCATCTCACATCACAACATCCATATTCACTCTTAGGGCCTTTAATGATGCTTTATGCTCAAATGTAGTGAATGTTGTTCTTCCCGTCATAGTGGGGGTGAAAACAATACATGTTCTCTTTCACATATTGGAAGGGAAAATGCAATATGAAATACTTCTTGGACACCCTTCGATTAGGGAAATGAAATTTGTGCCTTCAAAATTGCATCAATGCTTAAAATATGTGCATGAAGGCAAAGTACATTGCATACCAGCAGACACTGAACCTTTCAAATACTACAACTTTATTTGAAATCCTTATGAGCCTTTACTCCCATCATCACATCTAACCATCCACCCATTAGTCATTAGAAAAATTCCATCAAACACCACATCATCAAAAGCACCCATTCCAAAAGAGTTGCATATAGTTGATCTGGCTTTCACATCCAAAAGCGTCAACTCAACGCATCCTTCAAACACTGCATTCCATTTTAAAATTACACCCACTCATCCTGTTAACCAATGGTCAATCTCATCTAGAACACTTCTAGATACAAAGCCACCTTTCACATTCAAAGCACAACCCACATCATCAGCCACTACTTCACAATCATTAGAACCCGTAGTCTCACAAATAGAGCCGCCTGTTAGAGATAATCCAACATCGCCAGCAGAGCCAAGAGCTAAGTCTCAAGAATCATATTCATCTATCGATCCATTAGCCACACAACCATCTAGAGTTGCAGTACACCTCGCCAATCCAAGTATTGGTGAGTACATCATTGAGAGTGTCACAATTACACCACCTATTGAGTCAGTCAAATATTACGATCACCCTCGTGACCCACCTTTAGCTATTGGTGATATATATAGAATGGGTTCTCAAACAAATGCAATCAATTTCATATATGGAGGGATGTATTCTTCATCGAATCCATCCCCTCAAAATGACAACTCTTTACAAGAGTTTAATGAAAACATTGATTATCTATCGAACCCAAGTTTCCCAGTGAGATATTTTTGAAGGGTTAGTTGGCAAGGATATGGACTTGGAAGACATGAACAAGGTCCTCACCACATCATTGAACTAGAATATAGAGATCCAAGTGACCACTCCGATCTAGGCTATAAACCTTCCATCGCAAGCTCTTCGCTTAATCAAGCTTTCCAAGAACTAGACATAGAATGCGAACAAGAGGAGGAAAAGAGCGATGATGAGGATGAACCTAATGATGAGGATGAACATAATAATGAGGGTGAACAACTAGAAAGTAGATAACACATATATATTTTTTACCTTGCAGAGCAAGCTTTACAATGAGAGGCAGATTATGAAGATCCTACTGCGATAGCATACCTTAGGCAAGACCTTGAGCCACTAATGCTAGGACCTCATACAAACGCTAATGGATTCTGGATAAGTGACAGTGATGATGATGAAACTGAAATGATTTTTATCAACCATGCTCTTGAGATACAAGCCAGGAGAATGCTCCAAGATGAAGAACATCCTGAATGGTTTAATCAAGAAGAAGAAGAACCTCAAGAAGATATAATATATGGAGAAACCATGCAAAAAGGTAACTGGTATCAACAAAAGTTTCTAATAGACCTCACACTTTTTTGGTTGAACAAAGAGTGTGAGGGTCCTAAACCATAACCTCCTCCATCACATTGAAAAATCATACAGCAAAATCAATCACACACATTAGGTCAGTTGCAACCTAGAGAATACGAGTCATCAATTCTTGAATTGTAACCACCTCATTTCCATCAAGTCAACATGATTTATGTTGATTTTCTCACCCCACTCTACAATCCATATAATGAGACAAAACTGATCTATATCAACACCAGTCTCATAGCTATGGACAGGATTTCATCCCCACCATCCACTGCTAACTTCATCCTATTTGAAGATTTGTTGCACGCTTCAAATGCTTATATTTTGCAACAAACTTCATCATCAAACAATTTAGTTTTTCAAACTGAGATAGAATGGGATACCCCAGACACATTTGAAAATGTGGTAGATGATATCCACCTCATCCCAACTCTACATCAGCTAGAAGAAGGTTCTCACATGCTAATAGAAGAGTCTATAGATGTGAACCTTAGTGAGGACATGGATAATCCCTAGATTATCAAAATAGCAAAATAATTATCTACAAAAGAAAAATATAGCATCATAAACATGCTTATTAAAAATAAGGAAGTGTTTTCATGGTCCTACAAAGAAATGTCTGGCTTAGATCCAGACTTGGTAGTCCACAACCTTACGCTAGCACGTGATGCCAAGCCATTCAAGTAAAAGCTTGGAAAATTTCATTCGAAAGTCACATTAATTGTAAAAGAAGAGTTACAAAAGTTATTGGATGTACACTTCATAGTACCAATCGGTTATCTTGAGTGGCTTTCGAACATGGTACCCGTTCGTAAACCGAATGGGGGGATACGAGTATGCACTAATTTTTGAGATTTAAATAAAGCATGTCCCAAGGATGATTTTCCTTTGCCAAACATAGATCAATTAGTAGACTCTTATGTTGGTCATGAAATGATCTCTTTAAAGGACGGTTTCTTCGAATACAACCAAATTTGGATTAATCCAGAAGATCAACATAAAATAGCATTTACAACGCCTTGGAGGACATTCTGCTACAAAGTGATGCCTTTTGGATTAAATAATGCAGGAGCTACATATCAGCGTGCCATGACATACTTATTTCATGATTGTATGCATAAGATAATTGAATATTATGTAGATGATCTCATTGCTAAATCAAAAACATGTCTTGAACACATAGATGTGCTAGAAAAGGCATTTGATCGATTAATAGAACATAAGGTAAGGTTAAATCCTAAAAAGTGTGTATTTGGTGTAACATCAAGAAAAATTCTAGGATTCATTGTCTCCAAGAGAGGCATTGAAGTAGACCCAGGCAAGGTAAAAGCAATTTTAGAAATATCACCTCCCAAAAACTTGAAAGAGTTGCAAAGTTTACAAGGAAAATTCCAATCTATTCGTCGATTCATTACACAACTCTCAGATAAATGCAGGCCTTTTAATCACTTGTTACAAAAACGAGTGATATTTTCTTGGACAACTAAATTTTAGGATGCATTTGATGATATAAAGAAATATCTAGCCTCACTCCCGGTTCTTATGCCACCAAAAATAGGAGTCCCATTTCACCTATACATTTTTGCAACAGATTTCGCCTTAGGAACAATGCTTACACAAAAGAATGAGAAAAATAAAGAGCAAGCGGTTTATTACACCAGTCAAACACTGGTAAGTTAGGAAATAAGGTATTCTTATGTCAAACATTTATGCTTAGTCGTGGTTTTCACCACCAAGAAACTTAGACATTACATTCTAAGCAATACCACCTATGTTATATCTAGAGAAAACCCTTTGTGATACATGATGAATCACACTTACAACAACACCCACACTGCTAAATGGATAATGCTTTTAATAGAATTCGACCTCAAATTCACAAGTCAAAAATCCATAAAAGGGCAAGTAATAGTTGATCAATTAGCAAAAGCTCCATTGCACAATGATACACCATTAATGATAGAACTTCCCGACAATTCAGTATCTTCTATCATAGAGCAATAAGAAATAATTTCACCTAAGGATGAAGCAGATATAACAATGTTCTTTAACGGATCAAAGTGCAAAAAATGGCAAGGTGCAGGATTTGTGTTTTACACACCTGAAGGAATTCCCATTCCTTTATCATTCAAACTCGACTTCACATGCACTAACAATAATGCAGAATATGAAGCCTTAATACTATGTCTTAAATCAGCTATAGCAATGGGAATAAAAATAATAAGCATTTATGGTGATTCTCAATTAGTTGTCTACCAAATAAAAAGAGAATACCAATGTAAAGATCCAGTCTTAAAGAGATATCACGAAGTAGTGATACAATTGCTATGAAAATTTGACTGGTATGAAATTAGTAACTTACCACGATCAATAAATAGATTTATGGACACAATGGCTTCCTTGGGATCTCTCATTCCTAAAAATGAACATGGAGAAATGCAACCGCTAATCATAACAACAGTGTCTAAACCATCAATTCAAAAAGTAGAATCTATGGGTGAGAAAAATGTTTGTTTGATACATGTCGAACCTTACAATTCTTACCTTGATGAGATAAAATATTTTCTCAAAATAGGCACACTACCAATGGACATGACACGAGCTGCAAAAAGAACATTCAAACAAAGAGCCATTCGTTTCACTTTACTTGGAGATGTGTTATATAAATGTAGTTATGATGGAATACTACTATGATGTTTAAATCCAATTGAAGTAGAAAGAGCAATATCAGAAGCCCACAATGGTACTTGTGGTGGTCACTTTAGCATAATTGCAATTACAAAAAGAATATTGCGCATGGGATACTACTGGCCAAAAATGGAAAACGACTATTGCAAATATGTCAAAAGATGTCAAAAATGTCAACATCATGCAAACTTGACCCATGTGCCATCACAAAATTTGTAACCCATTCAAATTTTGTGGCCCTTTTCACAATGGGGCCTTGACTTGATTGATAAAATAACACCTACTTCATCAGGACAACATAAATTTATCATAACTTCTATAGAATACTTCACAAAATGGGTGGAAGCAATTCCAATGACAACTACGACTGGACCTCGAATAGCAGAGTTTATACTTTAGCATATTATATGTCATTTTGGAATACCCTCAAAAATAATTTCAGATAATGGAAATTCATTTAAGAATAAGGATGTTAGAGCATTGTGCAATAAATTCAAAATACTACACAGCTTCTCAACACCTTATTACCCGCAAGCAAAAGGGTAAGCTGAAGCAAAAAATAAAATAGTCATATCCATTCTCAAGAAAGTGGTAAAAGATAATCATCGAGATTGGCATACTCGCCTCCCTTTAGCACTATGGGCTTACAGAACAAGCATAAGAACACCAATGGGAGCAGCACCATTTTCACTAGTTTACGATGCAGAAGCAATATTACCATTGGAGCTCGAGATACCATCCTTGCGAATCGAGATATAGGAATTCATGAACGATGATATAACTAGATAGGAGCATCTTGACCAATTGACAATTATTGATGAGAAAAGTATTAATGCTCTAGAATATTTATGAGTATATCAAGATAGATTCAAGCGTGCTTACAATGCAAAAGTCCATCCTCATTAATTTCAAGTGGGGGACCTAGTGCTCAAATAAAATCAACAAAATACCAATGCTTTATCGCACTTAAGGGATAAATTTGTAGCAAATTGGTTGGGACCATATATAGTAAATAAAAAATTGGTACAAGGAACGTATAGACTCTCCAATTTAGAAGGGAAATTGGAGCAAGAACCACTGAACATTATGCACCTAAATGCATTTTATGCATAAAACGACTTGCAATATATGTATATATATATATATGTACATGGCTAAAATATATATATATATAGATATAATAAAATAAATAAAAGATTTCATTTTAAAAATTTACATGCATTTCACAGTGTAAATAGATATATTTCAAATTGCATTTTTCATATGGCATTTGCATTTCAATTATATGTTCATACAAAAAAAAATAGTTGCATCCATCCCATCCCTTGCTCAGTAATCTTTAATAGTGGTGATGATAAGACCAAGAAAAAAATTCCAAGAATTGGGGGTATTCAACTAAGATTCTTTACAACTCACAAATCATACAAATCATACATGATATATCATACAATTTTTAGTTACTCAAACATGTCTAGTGAAAAACCAAACTTCATGAAGTGTCCAATTTTCTTTAGTACCAAAGCACCTTCATCACATTAATAAAATCTTGAATATGGTAGATTGATCCAAAAGCAATCTGGAACCAAATACACTTTTAAAAATCTTAAAACATCTTGAATAATAGAAAGATAACGCCAATTTTTGTAAACCTCAAAGCGAAAAAAAAAGACAAAATTCTTTGCTTACCCTATCACGCAACATAGTCCAAAAACAAAAATAGTGGTTATCCCCACTACCACAATGAAACAGCAAATATAAATAAATGTAGAGTAGTAAGGATAGGGTTAAGTTCTCATCATACTTCGATTGAGAATTTGATTTCCCAACACTATACACAAAAAACAAATTAACAACACACACCACAGATCTCTAAAGCTGAAAATATCATACTATGTTCCCCTTAGAAAGTTATGTAGTCATCACAAAGACTTAAAGATCAAAACCATTGGACTATGGAGTGAGCCTCCATCGGGGCTATAGACGCTTGACTGGCAGTGGAGTAAACTCATGCAAGGCGACATGTCTCTTTCTTAAGAGGGAGACCTCTGAACGCACATACGGGTAAGCTAAAAAAAAAATGAAAACCCAAAAAGATACCATCCAAAAATTACTCAAGATGGGGCAATAAACATCACAATCACATGCACTAGTTATGTATTTCTTAGGGTCATCGACACACAATATTTAGAAAATTAACTTCACTTGCACACAATATGGTCCTAAAGAAAGTAAGACAACATTCAAGAAAAACGGTTAACGTTACTAGCTTCTTTGAGTATTTGAGAATATTTTTAGTTACATACCAAAAGCAAAATTATTATACATATCACCATCCACATACCACATACATCACAACAAATAATAATCAAGTGGGAACCCCCAATTGCATATAAGAATGAGTAAAGGTCAACTACTCTGAGCTAAATAAGATTACATGAGCACCATGCATACCTTCATTTAGTTACATTACTATAAATCAAAATGCATTTTACATGTTCACTTGCATTCATTATCATAGCATTAACATACAAATATAGGATTGCATAATATAAACATTGCAAAAAGCATAAACAAGAAGAATACATATACAAATAACGCATGTGAATACCAGAATAAAATGCCATGTATATATAAATACGAAAGTCTACAAAGTACAAAATTCTTGAAGGCAGTATACATCAGAGCATTGAGGCTCATACTAAGATAAAATATACAAAAAACAAAAATAAGGCAAATACAACATCTAGCTAGTTACAGTAGGATCCCTCTGTGGACCCTACACAGTAGAATCCCCATGAGAGCTAGAAGTACGATGAGTCCTACGACTTGTCTCAGTCCCTTCGGTAGTGGTGGCAGCAGATGATGAAGGAGGAAAAGGTAAAGGAATCTAACTCTCATGAAGAATGTTCTCCAACATCTTGATATAGATAGCCTGCTTACGTAAGCTCCTCAAATCAGCACCCTAGCGAGCGACCCTATAAGAAATATTTGCTCATAAAAAAGCAATAGTCAGAGTTGAATCATCACCTCTAGTACCTGACTGCAATCGAGAAAGCTCACCCTATAAATGGGTAATCTCACCACCAAGTCTAGTGATCTCTACATCCTTAGCAGCCACAAGTGTGCTGTTAGGTCCAACCCATAGCCTATCCACCTCAGCCTAAAGATGAGTAACCTCACCCTGATATCATGCTAACTCGGCCTTCACTCGACCCAGATCCAAATCCAAGCTATCTCGCTCAACCTGGAGAATCCCCCACTCCTCATCGAACTGTCAAGGAGGTAAACCCTCATCATCACCACCAACATCCTCAAGCAGCTAAACGTTCGTCCCCGTGTCAACTCTTGAAGAGCTACCATGTCGATGCTTCGTCGACCAAGGAACCCATCCACCCGCATCAGCATCATCATCGCTCCCATCATCATCTACAATGATGCTAGGAGTCCATAGAGGCTAACTCGTAAACCAAGAATCATACTCAGCAGTCGTACCAACATCATCCAAGTCAAGCACCTCCAAGTCTTAGTTGTCAGTAGGATCGTCAACTCACTAAAAATTAGGAGCAACAGGCAACCCCAACTCATTGCCACATCTCTTGTATGTAACAAGTGCATCTAGAAGGTACTGAATGAGACCAAAATATCGTAGTACGTGAGAGAACTGGATAAACTCCATATCCCTCAAATGGGCACCAACAAACCATCATCCCTGCCTAAGGTGATGAAGCTCAGCTGCATCTGTCACCTAATATGAACCCCTCCAAGGCCGCCAACACATCAGGTCCCTAGTTAGAGAACTCAAGATATCTTTGAACTCTGATGCACTCACAGTAGATCGACTAACCTCCTCATTGAGCAATCACCCGTATGCCCGAGGAGATATGGCATCCATGCCACATGATAAACCAGTAGGGCGACCAATGATAACATGCTCCCAACACCAAATCTAGAGTCACAAACTGTAGCCCAGGCCCTTGCACCTGTGCCTCTTCACCTCATAAATCTTGCTATAAACCTCATAGAGAAGAGCAGGAGCCCAAGCTAACCAACGAGGATCAGCTATCAAGTCAAGAACAATAGACACTTGATTCCACAAGATCCTTGATCCCATGAAATTGGGCAACAACATGTTTCTCAAAATGTACATCATGAAGGCAGGCAATGCACCCAAGCTGCTAGCTGCAAAGAGATCCAGATATGCAATGCCCCCCATGCTGCAATTGATGTCCCACATCTCACAAAACAAAGGGAAAAGGTCCTCCTTCTTGTCAAGGCCAACACGAATGGTAAGACCCTTGATAGGGACACAAAATATAAGATAGATATCCTCGAGAGTGATAGTCATCTCCCCCGTTGGGAGATGAAATGTGCCTCTATCTCGATCCCAACACTCAATAAGCACCGAAAGAAGATCCTCATTAGCTTGGATGGTGCCTAACCGCCCGCAACCATCCAAACCAATGGTCTGAAGTAGAGCCCAATCATCATCAGAAAGTGCTTTCCACACTTTTCGAATGGTCCTCGGCCACCTATGCCAAGCATCAAGAAGCTTAACTTGAAAAGAAAACATATAAAAAAAATGAAATTTAGCACAACATGCTAAAAATAAAGCAAAAGCGAAAAAATTTTACCTACACTAGGTAATAAAAGCAAAAAAAAAATCTTTTTTTTTTCCTACACTACACAATAAAGCAAAAAAACAAAAAAAATTACCTACCCTAGGTAATAAAAGCAAAACAAATTTTTTTTTACCTACACTAGGTAGTAAAAGCAAAAAAAAAAACAAACAAAAAAATTTTACCTACCCTAGGTAATAAAAGCAAAAACGAAAAAATTTTACCTACACTAGGTAATAAAAGCAAAAAAAAAACATAAAACAATTTTACCTACCCTAGGTAATAAAAGCAAAAACAAAAAATTTTTACCTACACTAGGTAATAAAAGCAAAAAATAAAAATAAATAAATTTACCTAACCTAGGTAATAAAAGCAAAAACGAAATTTTTTTTCCTACACTACACAATAAAAGCAAAAACGAAAAAAAAAAATTTACTACACTACACAATAAAAACAAAAACGAAAAATTTTTACCTACACTAGGTAATAAAAGCAAAAACATAAAAATAAAAAAATAAATAATAATTTACCTACCTAGGTAATAAAGCAAAAACGAAAAAAAAAATTTACAAGTTCATTGCCAGCCCCGCTTAATGAGCAAACAATAATATTTACCAGCCCAACTTAGTTTTCAAACAAGAAAAACAAACACAAAACAAAAAAGGCCAAATCGCCTACCTCTGCAAACCGACCGCCAACTTCCGCTCCAACCGAGCCACCACCACCGCTCCCCTCGTCAACCTCCATCTCACTCATCACTTCAGCTAATAAACAAATGACAACTGGCAGAATGATTTTGAAAATGACAGCAGCCTATAAATAGCTGCTTTTAGCGGAAAAAAACGTGCGCTCGCTTTTTTTACAATGCACGAAAATGTAAACCCGTGTTTTGAGGCGCAAATACGCAGTTCCATAAAGGAAAACGCAAATCCAAGTTTTTTGCCAAAATAACTTTCAAAAAAAAAAGGAAAAAATCAAAAAGTACCTCAATTCCTTTGTTCAAAAACAAATTCAACAGGCTTTTGAAAGAATAGAAGTGCCCCCATCTCAACTCCCTAAGAAGGCCATACGGTTGGACTGCTTCAAGGGATAGAGGTGTACATTTCCTTCTTCCACTTAGCCTCAAGTGATCCTTGTATACAGTAACTTAACCTATATACCTGGCGGTTGCAGCGACTAGCAATCCATGAAATCTGGTTGGATGGGTATCTCACCATAAGGAAACTCATTCAAACATTCAACATCAAATCACTATGACATTAAATCAGCTAGATCCCTAAATCTTTGAGCTTAGATGTGTCCAAAATATATTTGCACAAGGTTATCCTTCAACCCCTTACGTTGGATCAAAAGTGGAAAACAAACAAACACAATTTGGTAATAATCAGAAATCATTTGAGTATCAAATTTCCGAACGACTAGTTCCTTGAACCCATCATTTGGAAAGAATTGCTAAAGTCAATGTGGAAAAGAACTCCAAATGTGGTTAAAGATTTTACCACATATTATGCACATCAACGAAACCAAAGGAAAATTTGCAAGAACACACAAAATCCAAAACTTGGGGCATCAAGTTGGTCAAAATGACATACATTTGCATCACATCCATATCATTCAAACAAACACATCCGTTCAACATCCACAATTGGTCAATCGGCTCATGGGTTTCATCCTTTACCCATTCTCCAATTGAGGGGGTAAGCAAATAAGCAAAAATCAAAATGAAAAATAATTCATTCATTTTGTATGTCAAAAAGGAGTGAACCCATTCATCCAATAAAGTTAGATGTCATTAGTTTTTGCACCGCATTGTGTTGTACACAACATAATACAAAAATGGGCAACTGTAGACACCAAAATCTAGCACCCTTCAATTCACATTCACCACCTCACCATCAAATCCTGCATAATAAAGATATATGCCTAAGTTCTAACTTAGGGATATAAAATCATGCACATCATTATACTTTCCTAATTTATTTAATTAAGAAAATCACCCTAGGATACCTTGTCTACCCATTGGACATGTGTCCTGGACACTTCATCCAACATCCATGCCACATCTTACCCACTCTTGTCCCCTTTTTCCTTGCACATGAGACAGATTCCCAACACCCATGCCACAACTCCTTTGTTGTTGTCCCCTTGTCCCTTCACATAAAATAGCATTCCACATCCCACTCCACTTGGAGCCACATCACCCCAGTTAAGTGAGCCACACTGAGTGACTCACTGTAACTGTCCCTTCCACTTGGCAGTCCAGATTTGCCACTTGGCAAATCAGGCTTGCCACCTCACATCTCCCTCCAAAGCCCTAGTCAACCTATAAATACACCATAAATCCACCAAACAAAGAGAGCTAAATCTGCATACCGACAAGCTGCCGAATTAGATCTGGACCCAACAAGAAGTTGAGGGCACAAGCCGGACTCTGATCGTTGGCTAAAATTCTGAGGCAATCTTTCGTTCAGCCAAAATCACCCATCCATGGTTCCACAGTCAAGAACGCGCATCTGTGGTTTCACAATCATAGGTCCACGATTTCCAGCTTGCAATCACGCTTTCATGGTTCCATAATCTCGAGAACAAAAAAGGGTTTCATCGACAGAGATTAGCGATTTGAGTAGTAAGGTTTTATTTGTTATTTATTTTGCATTGTATGTTTTTCATCCATATCGGTAATAGGTTTATGTGTAGCATTATATTTATTGTTTGAATATACGAGTGCTACTAATCCCCTTTGTTGGTTTGCATGTGTGTAGGTAACAGGTATCTTGGATAGGTTGTTGAAGCTGGAGTGGTCCCGTGCTAGATACAAGAGCCCACTCATCTTTTGAAGTTGCAACTAGATATGAGGAGAGCATTGTACATTGCGAAAGATCTGGAAAACTCCCAGAGAGAAATTTGTATCACATTGAGGCCAAGATTGTAACATTGTACCCAAGCTACTTGGGGCAATCCGAAACATTGTAAATCTATATCGAGAGAGTCAATATATAAAGGATTTTATTATTTTGGGTAATCTCTTTGTGTCTATGTGATTTTATATTGCAAGTGCTCAAGTATTCTAGTTACAATATGGTTAGAAAAATCTATCCAATGTGGAATAGCAATGGTCCCCTCCTCCTTTTATATCTCTATAAAATCCCCTAGTCTAATATTGAAGCTCTACAAAATTTTGATAGAACTAATAAAAATACATATAAGCACTACCAAGACATGGTTGCCCTTGCTACTATTCAAAATATCCAACATGAGGATGTCATGATGTGATTATCCATATATTTTAGAGAAAAAATGCTCACCTACTATAGATCCCTTGATGATAACAATATTACTTCATGGGATCAACTTGTCAAACCATTCATATTGGAATTCAAAAATGTAGGAGATCCATTTTTATTACTTACCCAGTTTACCTCCATTCAGAGGCATCCACAAGAAAATATCATTATTTTTAACATTAGATTTAGCAAAATGTAGAATAAAATTCTTCAAGACATCATATCCTTCCATCCCTAGGAATATATCTATTACATCCAAGCCTTTGACCTAGATCTAGTTAGCCAATGAGATGATATTTCCTCATGTCTTTCAAATTGCAATTATTGTAGAAGATGCACTCATCTCAATTGGAAAGCTTCCTCCTAAGATCACTACACCATACTTTCTAGAGTTTTCTACATAATAGGTTCTAGCCACTATTATGCCATGATATGTTATTTCTCTAATGCATAAATATCTACCTAGACCTATTGCACCATCTCTACCTCTCTTACTAGCTCTATAACCTAAAAAATATATAGAATTATTAGAGCTAAGGGCATAAATGAATAATCTTAGCAATAAACTAATTATGCTAGAGAGATAAAGTAAAGAGAAGAGATATAAGGTCTATTATCCTAGAAGGTTTCCCATTATCATCAAGGACCTAGGGACCTCTAGCAACAATATCTTTAGATAAAACATATTGCATACAATTAACCAAAGGATATGTCATCTACTTTCACTTTTCATGAAATCTATTAGTGCTTGGCCTGTAATTATCCCCACAAAATGTACATGTATGGTCTACCAACACCAAGCTCAGTTGGTAGTAGCAAAAAAAATGAAAAGAGTAGAATAAGCATAGAAGGAAATAGTCAATATTTTAGAGGATCCAAAATAAGTCACGATAGCCAAGAAAACCTAGGAGGAATAATCTATTCAAGTCCTAACCCAATCTAGAAATAAGACTCTGCAAGTAGATCCATAAAAGATGTAGCCATTCAAAGTCCCTATTGAACCTTACAAAGAGCAAGCAAAATAGTAGCCAAGGTCAAACTCACCAAGGCTAGAACTAGTAAAGGCAAAATCCCCTTCAAATGATCCTAATGAGCAAGCACTAAGAAAGTTAAGGTATCCCACTATGACCAAAATGAAAAGGCTAGAAGTTATTGATCAATGCCACAAAAGGTTTGAAGAGACTGACCAAAGGATCAAAAGCTACCAGGAGTGATCAAATACAATATTATTGAAGAACTAAAGAAGACTCCTTCCAAGGTAAGCATGTATGATGCATTGCTAATACCCAATTAGATATATCTACTCAAAGAAATATTAAAAGGCATCAATCACAGAAAAGAGAAGTTGTTAGACCTAAAATTTACTCAGGACTAACCAGTCCCCGACATGGGAAATATATAGCCACCCTCATTCTATATATCTTTGTAAATGGAGGGATGGATAGTACACAACTGCATGATTGACTAAGAAGAAGCCAATATTATCATGCCAAAGTAAATATGCAAATAAATGAGAATGGAATACACTCGATCAAGATCTAGTGTTCTACAATGGTATGGTACCCCTATTTGGATAGTTGGGGTGGTCAAGTACATGTTGATGGTGCTTTATAAGCTACCAGAGGTAACTATTATGCAAGAGGTGGTCATGGTCAATTTTTTAGCCTACTTTGGTCTATGCCTATCTTAATAATTTATCGCTAAGCTAGAAGGTTATTTGTATCTAGATTGTTCTTATATTGATCTCTAGATTATTCTTATATGGCCATCATTTACAAAGTACAAAAGATCAAAATCTATGTGGAAAATCCATCTCCTTTCCACATTGAGAAATTTAAAGAAGAAAGGGTTAGCCTACTAGAGGATGATCTAGATTATGTTGAGGAGGTCAAGTTGGTCAAAGAAGACTAGGACTATATTCAAGAAGTGGTTGGAGAACATCAAATGGAGAATTATCATTACTTTAGGGAGCCAGTCAAAGAGTTTGAAATAGAGGTCAATCACTACTCAAAAGAGGTGATTGGGGACTTACATATGGAGGATGCATTTTCTCTAAAGGAATTTATTGCTACAACTAAATATGGAAAAGGGTTTTATGATAATGCAAGGTTATGAGCTCAATAGTTGTCAAACACTCCAAAATAAGAGTTTCATGAAATGAAGTTAGATGGATTGTTATTACAGAAGGAACCCAAAAAGAAGGATTTTTATGGTTTGTGGTAGCAACAACACTTTGATAAAATTTGCTCTGACAAGGAGATTTTATCACAAGAATTCCTAAAGGGTAACCCACTACATTAGAATGAGGAAGAAGCTCATCCATAGAGGCATAAAATATTTGGTCCCATAGGGATTGGGCCCTAGAAAAATTATTTTAGGTGTAAGTGCAATGTGTATGAGCTAGTAATGATCAATGGTCAAATTTTTCTAATATTGGTAAGCGATTGTTATTCATAACACACTTTGCATAAAAACAAGAATGTGTCAATTTGTATCATAAATGTATATAAAAAAGAGAGGGGGCTATTAGTATATCAAGTATGACCATGGCTCTTAGTTCACACAAGTCGCATGCCCTAAAAAGCTAAAAGTAGAAGTTTGAGACACTATAAGGGGAAGCATGTGAGAAATAATTGGTGGAAGAAAATCTCACCAAAATTTTGAGTAAATAGACAAGTAAATAAATTTGATTATAGATAAATGTAATAACACCAATGGTTGGAATAGATAGTATATTTTTTGGAAACTACATCAAGTGAGTCACACTTGGAATGGTCATAGATTAATGATAGATTGTCATGCTTTTGTCGATTCAACAATGCCTAGAAGTCCTTTCATGAGCTATCTAGAATAAAAGTGATAAAAATAGGATGAGAGGTAAATAAATTTAATGAATTCCCTATGAGGAGAATTTAATATAAGGAGGATCCTATTTTCAATATTTTACAAGGCCTGAGTAGAGTTGATCCAACCTAAAAAATAATTTTAATTCAAGGTAGAATGAGAGGACCTTATGCTTTGATGAACTTTTGATTTGTTAATGCAAAATAAACATAGAGGTTGCTTTCAAAAAAGGGCCATAAAATAAAATTACAAATAGGTTTGAAGCTCCCTATGCCACAAGGCTCTAACCCAGTGAACTAGACAAGAAAATTATTTCTAGCCTTTTCAATGATAGCTAAGTTAGACCTTATCATTGGTTTGGATCCCATAACCTTCTCGATGATATCTAAAATAGTTCCACCAATGGCAAGACTCTCCAATTTTCAACAATCATGGTTTCATTCCCCAAGTTAGGGAGTGTTCTCATAGATAAGTTCATACTCTATAGGCAATTGGATTTGCAACTTATCATATACCCTATTGCTATCTTAAAATAGAAAAATTAGTAAGACAAAAAAGTGAAGCCCAAGGACAAAAGGGAAAAAAAGAAGAGAAAAATTCTAAGAGGTTGGTAAGCTTGGTCGAGCTTGTTAGACCAAACAAAAATTTCATTAGTTGGCTTAACTGCAAAGAGCCTCTACAAGTGCATACATCCTATGGAGAAATGATCACCCCGAGTGTTTCAAATTGCTAAAAAATTGTAGAACATATAGTCTTGTAAACCCAAGTAAATAAGAAAAAAAATTGGACTTCACGACTTTTCAACACCCTCAACCAAAACAAAAGGGAATAGCAAGGCCAAGTTGGGCTTGAAGAATGGCTTAGTGTACAAATTGAAAATTGGAAATTCTCATACAAAAGAAACTAAAAGGTATTAACAAATCAAGCAAGGAGCATAACCAAACAATGATAAGGAGTGAATGGAATTACATGTATCATGGAAAACACAAAAACAAGCCACGAGAACTTGGTCCTACTAGGAAATTGGTGGCTAGAAAGAAAATATAGAGAATGGGCATCTTGCATCTATCACCAAGATATAGGAGTTTGGAACACTTACCTAAGGCATTTTTTCCTTGCTTGAAGCAAGTGTGAGCTCTTGTAGAATAGCATGAAGAAGTTTTCATTTCTATGAAATCTACCACCAGTAAGGTATATATGTTATTTTTTCTTCCTCCTCTTCTATTTTCCATCTTATATTTATATCTTCCCATTTATACTCACACCTTTTATCCTTGCCTATCTCTCCATTCCTCTCCACCATCCAATTTAGCCATTCCACTTCCAAAATAGGTTGTGTGTCCTCTATCATATCTTGTTCCTTTCCTCCACCTTCTATAAAAAATAATACCATATTTTTTTGATAAATTAGATGCAATTAGGTTAGGGCCATCTTCCAACACATATTTTGAAGCTCCATTGATGTCATAGAAGTTTGGAACCATTTTTATCCAAGTTTCCTTCTCTAATTAGATCCATTTAAGCCCCCAAGTATTTTATTCCTAACTTCTTGTTTCTTCTGCTTGACTCTAATATCCAATGAATAAGGTTACCTGGGTTCTCAATTTTACAAGCAAAAATTCTTATAAGGTGCCAATAATATGGGCCCATGAGAGTACCCATATAGATAGTTCCTAGAAATGTGTTGGACTATCAATTTTGTTGATACATGGAATTTTTGATAACTATTATACAATGATCAACCAGAGCATCAAAGGTATTCTTCTAGGCCTACAATTGACTAAGGTAGGAAGGTCCAATCACACTAAAGGGTGACTAGGAAACTTGAAATATAGCCCATCAAAGTGCATAGTGGCCTCAAAAAATGCTAACTAGAGGTGTGAGTGACCAGGTGAAAGGGTGGTCAAATGTTTTCTAGTGACCAAAGTCTCTGAACTCTTATGATAGCTTCATCCAACTCTCTAAATTCCTAGAAACCAATAAAAGCCTATGATCGATAACAACAAAGAAAAATTCTTTCAAGAAGATCCCTTTCAAGAGAAATAATGCAAATCAAAGGCAAGGGACACGTAGATACTTCTCAACCATCCAATGCAAGGAAGTTATAGGAAAGTGATAGCCAATATTCTAGAACCTACAATAGCATTGTGCACCACTAATAATAATTCAAAATCCCTTTGAATTTGATAGTTGGTACAACAAAATGGCATGATGGGAGAACTTGATCATGTTTAGGTGGAATTAATCTATCAAATACATATGGCAGCTACAAATGATGGATGGTGTCTATCGACAACAACTGGTGGAAGTTGATTTGAAAGTGGCATCCACTCCTTCCTAGCATGTTGATATGATAAAGCACAAGCCTTGAACTATGCTAGGTTGTGCCTATATTGTTAGGCCTATGGAAGGCCTTCCTTGTAATCATTATTTAGGCTATTATAGATATCTATATATAGCGACATTTACCTTTGTATAAGGGTTGAAAATTTGAGTGTTTGCTTGTATATTATGTAATTCTCCCCTAAAATTTTAATGAATCAACTTACCTTTTGATATTTTCTAGAATTGTGTTATTGAATTCTTATGTATGTGGATGCCCTAGAGGCCCTAGATATTTTTAAAAGGCTCTTTGGGAGGTCTAGTAGATTGCTATTAGGTCTAGGCTATTGGAATATTAGGTATTCTTGGTATCTTATTGTGTGGTTCTACTTCCTTTTATAGAGGTTTCTTAGGGTGCTAAGATCTATTAGAGTAGTGGAGGGCATGATCTTGGGCTCAATTCATATTCAACAATACTTTACCTAGTAATTGGTCTGTTAGACCTTGTATGTAGTTTAGTTGTAGTGTGTGTTACATGATATATGGCAATGTTGTTAGCCAAATTTCATTTGCCTCTAATCCATAATTTCCATCCCTAACCCTCCATTTCTTACTCTAATCTTCCTCATATTTTTATTTTTGTTTTATAACAAGGAATCGACCTTCTCTAGAGGTTGGCTAAGGAGAGATCCTAAGCCATACAATCTTGGCCTTGTGGTCAAACAACACACTCCCATCCATTAAGCATATCATAGACCAAGAATAACCTAAAAGAAACCCTTGATCGCTACTAAATTATTTTATCTTCTATTTGATCGCTACTAAATTATTTTATCTTCTATTAATGAGTGATGTAGCTTCAAAACTTACTTTGATACCATGCTCAAATTTATAATATATTCTAAAAATATTTAAAAAAATGCGTTCACCCAATTGTATGCAAAAAAGAAGAAAAGAAAATAAATTTACCAATAGTAAATGAAATAAATAGACAAAGGGAGACAACAAGAAGTAGAAGGTGGGTGCCCATGTGCATCCTAATATATCACATTTTATTCATGCTTGTTATACAAATGGAACCTCATTGAGGGGTTTGTCACCCAAATATATCACTTTTTGTTCATGCTTATCATACAAATGAATCCTCATTGAGAGGTATATATAGTGATACCAAAACCCTAATAAGAGGTTAACCTCAAGCCAAAATTATCTTGACCTTGAGGTTAGTTTTATAATAAAATGATAATAAATTATACTCTTTAAACAAGGTTATCCATAAAGGTGGATTAACCAATACCTCTAGGGGTGAATTATGAAAGGGGCTCTTAGGCTTACATGAATATTCTCAAAGGCTTACATAAATGATGATTGCTCATAGGATTACATAATTATATGCATGTAGGCTTGCATGAATATGCACATAGGATTACATCAATATGCTTGAAGGCTTACATAGCAATTGCTCATAATATTACATCAAGAGCACTTGTAGGTACTTATCATTGTTGGCCTTGGCCTATAAGATCACATTACAAATATTTCAACACTTAAAAGTTGGATTCCTAAGAAAAAGCACCACTAGATAATAGTAGAACTAACACCACTTTCATGGATTGATCATGTTTCTTCCAAGAAGGGGTCATCAGCAAATGTACCACCAAATAATAGTAGTGCCAACAGTACTTATGCATCCCACCAAAGCTTCTACCACTAAGGTAGAAATGAAGTCATAAATTCCAATTGTTGTTCCTAGCATTTAAAATTAGAGAAACTACCTATTTTTTGTTTGCATATATTGTTCTTTGGTTTCTATTTTTATCCATTAAAGTACAAAATGAAAAATAAGAAACCAATCATTGTTAAATAGCATTAGTGGAAACTATAGTATTGCATCTCATCAAACTAAAATCACATATAATCATATTAGGACTTGTTTGATTGTATTATCTTCTTGAACCCTTGCCTTAAAATAAATTTATCTTTTATATGCATCATTAAAAAAAACATATATTTTTTAGGACCTATTTGCTGCATTGATTAATAAATTTATGTTTAGGATCTGACTAAATTAAGGATAATTTGTCAAAGGGAATTCTTAGCTAGGAGTGTAGGTGTTCTCTAATAGGGATAATTAAACTTTAGAATTAGGCTCATGACTACCCATATCCTTGAAGTGAAAGGTGAAATGTTTTGGACCCAGTAAGTCTAAGGCACTTTGTGATCTTCTCCCCTTCTTAAAAGAATATGCATTTCTAGCTAAATAGGTTTTAAAACAACTTGCTCACTATTCTATTGCTACATGGAACCAAAATTATAGCTTTGATGTCACTTGTAATTAAACAACTTTAAGAAAATAATAATTATCATAATAAGTTTCATAGATATAGCAACAAAGGTAGCATATACTAGAATATTTGTAATAAAATTAGATTTCAAAATAGCAAGTGCAATAAATTATCATAGATCCAAATTCCAAGTCGTAGAAACAATCAAGCCACTCAATGAGGGTAAAGTCTCCTAACCGCTATGAGAGTACAAATTCCCTTATGTGCATAGAGGTGATAGAAGTTATATGAATGAATTATAATCCAACTATATCATATGTATCCTATTTTTTTGGCTTTTTAATCCTTACTACCACATAATTTCACAGGTCTCAATATAGAGAAGCCACAATATTAAAGGTAAAAATATCAATAATGTAGAGTATAATTACATATGAGCAATCTAATATGCATATCAAGTCTAATATAATACTGAAAATAGAATTCACTTGTATAATTAAAGATGAATGTAAATGGCCTATTCATGAACAATACATGAAAAAAACTTACAATATTAATTGCTCAAAATCTGTATACAAGCTTTATTCCTTTTATGTACCTCTTTACAATTGGATAATCTAATATTTGGATTTATTTCTCATGGAGTATTGTCTCCATAATATAGCCATAGTAATGTGACTCTTCAAGTACTTGACTATTGCTCTCCATATGACAAGTCCCATGACCTTTGGCTTATCATCTTGCCACTTGCATACTAGACTCTTCACTTTTTTCTTACATGCACACTTGACTCTATGGAACTTGTACACTTCTACATGACTCTTACACTACTACATGTACTCCTAATATAATACACTTGTGCACATTCTCTCTTACATGACACTTGTGCATTTCTTACACATTGCACTCTTACATGACACTTGTGCATTTCCTACACATTGACACTTACATAAAATGGGAAATATAAATCACACATCTAAACTAAATACTCAACCCTAATCTATTACATATTTATAATTTTTACCATGAAGGTATCATGGGGGTACATTAGCATGTACTAGATAATGTAATATACCTCAACAACCCCCTATATTACATTATTTGGTTATTGAAGATTTTTGTCTTCAATATTGGTCTTCATTCTTCAATATTCAAGTGACCTTGCATTGTTCATGAACCTTTGCTTCTTCATCATTATTATATGTATCTTCAATATTTATATATTCTTGATCTAGATAACGAACTATCTGAGCTTCTTCTTTGACTTCAGGTTGATGTGTATGAATAGCTTAATTTTTTTTTTGTATTTGACCTCTAGATCATGTGCTTAATTTGATCTATTTTTCTTACAATCTTGATATTGTCCTATCTCTTCTAAACATTCACTTAGAGCATCATAATAATTTCATGAATTGGATGAACTTGGAATGTCAATATTACATGAAGAATGAAACATTGTTTTTAGAGATGATTCAATTGATTCACTTGTATCAATCTCTACTTTTCTTTTTAGAGTTTCAATCAACTCTTTTTGCTTTAGATTTTTTTCTTTATGAAGTTCAAGTTAAAGCAATGCCATATACATTATACTACCTATGTCAATAGGTATCATAATATCATTCTCATAATTACCAATTGCTTCAACAAGTTTAGAATGTAAATAATATTCAAGTGTCTCAAAGTTCGTATGAATAGCTTCTCTATAGATGAATTGTAATGCCATATCTAGTTTACCCTTAGATTTTTCAATTAATTTTCTAATGCTAGATTTTATAACTTCTAATATTTTCTTGTTGATTATGGTCTGCATATTTCCTTCTATAATGATAATTTTTTTGTAATTCAATTTCAATCCTTATATATCCTATCTTAAGAATTACTCAAATATGAAATTTGTAGATTTTTTAATTTTCTATCCTTTGATGTAGAGATCCTTATAACTCCTTAATATATTAAATTTGAAAATTTTCAAAATCCAAAATTTTTCAAAATATTTAAAAAACTTTTAAAAGCTTTAAAATCCTTAAATAACTACAAACTAAAAAACTTCACTCCTTTCAAAAAATTTAAAAACTTCAAAAGCTTTAAATACTTTCTAATAAAAAAACTCCATTTTTTAAAACTTTCAAAAACTTAAAATATTTAAAATCTAAACCCTTTTAACTCCAATCAACCTTTTAACTTTTCTAATCTTTAATCCTCAAAATATTAACTAAGTTATAAATCTTATTACTCCATATCTTAAAAATAGATTAAATATTTTAATTAATATATCTAATCCTTATTACTTCACTTGACTTTTCAAATAAGCCAATTTTTTCTCCCTCAAAAACTTTAAACTGCGCATAAAATAGAATGTAATGATTAGTAATGTTACCTGGAATTGATCAACATGAATTTCATTACACCTATTAACATTCGTTGAAAAAATGATTTCAATTCTTCTCTTCTCTCCTTGAACATATTTTGGATAATAAAGACTCCTTTGTTGCTCTCGAGCATCTTTCTCTAGATGGTGGTAATGTCTCTCTACTCAAGGTTCTAGGTGTCTCTTTTACCTAAGATAACCAGACCTCTCTTCTTCCTGAGATGATCAAGTGTCTCTTTGTATCTTAGGCATATCTTCTTTTCTATTGATGCCAGAATGTATCTCCTCTAGAGATGATTTAGCTTCTCCCTGTGCTCATTGAATATTCATCAAATGATGACCAAATACTTCTTCACCTATGAGATGGTCAAATGCTTCTCTGCTTGTGAGATGACCAAATTCTTCTTTGCCTGTGAGATAGCCAAATGTTGTTCACTTTGGATGCTTTTTTTCACTACAACATGTTCCTTTTATTTTACTCTTATGTTATTGGTAAATGGTTCACTTCTTTATTGGATAGTGTCTTTCTAGACTACTGTGAAATGAAGTGCTCTTCATTAGATAGTTTCTTTCTAGACTATTGTGAAATAAAGTGCTCTTTAATAGATAGCGCCTTTCTGGATTGTTGTGATATTTTAAAAACTTTTTTATTATCGTATCTTACTACCTTTGTCTCTAGTGCTCTAGAATTACTTCTTGATAGCATGCTACTAGGTTGGCTACTTTTGACTTCTTGATAGCATGCTACTAGGTTGGCTACTTTTGACTTCTTGATAGCCCATTTATAACTCTTCATTATGTTGCTTTGGTTTCTTTAACATAGGTTGATTATGAATATTTCTTTAATGTTGGACTCTTAGACCTCGTCCTTTAATGCAAACCTCTTAGACCTCTTCATTTAATGTAGGCATCTTAGACCTTTTCTCTTATGCATACCTCTTGGGGCTCTTCTCTGATGTAGGCCTCTTGGGCCTCTTCTCTGATGCAAGCCACTTGGACCTCTTATCTAATGCAAGCCTCTTGGACCTCTTCACTAATGTAGACCTCTTGGAAAATGATGCACTTCTTCATTGGATAGTGTCTTTCTAGACTACTGTGAAATGAAGCGCTCTTCACTAGATAGTACCTTTTTAGACTATTGTGATCTTTTCTCTTATGTTGTTGGGAGATGATGTGCTTATTTATTGGATAGTTTCTAAACTACTATGAAATGAAGTGCTTTTCACTAGATAGTGCCTTTCTAGAATGTTGTGAAATGAAGCACTCTTCACTGGATAACGCCTTTCTATATTTTTATGATCTTTTAACAACTTTTTATTTTTATATTATCTTACTATATTTGTATCTAGTGCTCTAGCATTGTTTCTTGATAACATGCTACTAGGCTAGCTACTTTTGACTTCTTAATAGCTTGTTTAGAACTCTTCACTATGTTGCTTTGGTTTATTTAACATAGGTTGATTATGAATCTTTCTTCAATGTTGGACTCTTAGACCCCTTCCTTTAATGCAATCCTCTTAGACCTCTTCATTTAATGTAGGCCTCTTAGACCTTTTCTTTGATACATACCTCTTGGACCTCTTCTCTAATGTAGACCTCTTGGGCCTCTTCTCTAATGCAAGCCACTTAGACCTCTTCTCTAGTGCAAGCCTCTTGGGCCTCTTATCTGATGTAGGCATTTTGGGACTCTTCTTTCTTGATCTATACTACACTCTAGTGCTATTTTGCTTATTAAGCACTATTCTCTTCTTGTAGAATAAGAAATCTTCAAATATGTGAAATTCAATTCAGTCTTGACCTTGTTATTCAATATTACTTTATCTTAGAAAGTTTAGAATGCTTTCTTCTTCTTCTTTTCTCTGTATGTATAGCTTTTTGTTGCTTCAAATCTCTATACTTAGGAAGCTTGAATGATTCTCACTCTATTGCTTAATCTTTGTAGAAATCTTAAATGCTTCTCTATCCTTGTAAGCTATAATGCTTCTCTATCCTCTATATTATAACTTTGATGCCTGAAATATTTCTGCAATGTCTTAGGTCACACCTAAGAACCAAATATGATTCTCCTCCTTGCTATATAACCCTATATCAATGTTAGGGTGACTGTGAATGTCCTCGAATGACCAAATTTATCTTGAGTTGGATTTCTTGAAATATTCAATAGTGATTCTCCTCTTCTTCTCTAGAGAATCCAAAATCTATATCAGGGTGACTATGAGTGTCCTCAAATATCCAACTTTATTCTCAGTTGGATATCAATCTATCAATGTCCAAATATCTTCTGAGTTTGTCTTTTCTACCAATATAGCTTAGTCCTAGTCTTCATCAATTTTCCTTCAACCAAGTCTACACTACCTTCAAAGTGGATAGACTCTAAATTAACTCTATCAATAATGAAAAAATTTAAATATTGATGATGGTGGCTAATAAAATAAATCTATCAAGAATGGATAGATTTAGGTGATAGCTCTAATATCACTATAATCCTTACTACCATAGAATTTTACAAGTCCCAATATAAATAAGCCACAATATTAAAGGTCAAAATATCAATTATGTATAGTAGAATTATATATGAGAAATATAATTTATAAATCAAGGCCAATATAATATTGAAAATAGCATTCACTTATATAATCAAATATGAATGTAAATGATCTAAATCACTCTTGAACTATGCATGAAGAAAACTTACAATATGAATTGCTCAAAATTTGTATACAAGATTATTTTTTGCTATTGGTAAATAATAGGGTTTTAAAAGGGACCCTTCCCTTTTACAACTCCTAGAAATCCAATAAAAACAAGCGAATTAATCCAGGCACATAAAACTACTTATCTTCTTACAAATCAAATTTTGCATTTTTTGAACAATACAACCTTTTTTGACCAAAAGTGCAATGACCAAAATAGTAATAGTCTAAACAGACTGCTAGTTATAATTTCCTTTCAATAGCGGGATTATTATTAAATTTAGTTTGCAAATCATGTGAACAAAATGGAAATATACTTGTCCTTAATATGTGAACATTGTTCCTCCAACCGCGTTGGATGTCTATAAGCCTCCAAACGCACCACTAGCAGGAACCATTTCCACTTGAGTTGTTTTCCAAATTGAATTCTTCACCTTCTAAAAATTAGAATCATCCACTTTAGTCTCTTGTAATAAAATAATATCAACCCTCCTCTCCTTTATTAACTCTCTAAGCACCTTATGTTTAGTCAAGGCATTCATACCTTGAATATTCCAAGATAGAAAATTTATTTTGTATCAAGTTGAGGAAGTTTTCCTCCTAAAGACAAAATTATTTGCTTCCCATCAGCTACATCCTTAGCAATGGCTCTGGTTCTCAATTCTTGGAGATTGAGCCTTCCTCAATAAACTAAAATTCCCAAATCAACCTTCTTAGATTTCCTTCTACTTCCAACAAAAAAAATGGATAACCTTTTCCTCCTTTTCCAACTCCAAATCACTAGTAGAAGTCCATTTTCTTCATCCTTGGACTCATTTTGAATAATGTTAATATATTTTTCACCCATAGCCAATCAATGTCACATTATGTTGAGGAGTGGTTTCTCTTGAAACCTGTTTGAAAAAGAAGATACTTCATGTTATTGAATGAAAGGAGCATTGCTTAAATAGCAAAGGCATACAATATGATCCATTGGATCATAACCAACTGAGTTAATCTCAGCCACACAAATTATCCTAGTAACAACTTAGGATATAATATATATTCTAACACCCCCCTTAAGTGGTACTAGGATATACTAACACCCCCCTTAAGTGATACTAGGAGGTAGAAAAAAACAAAAAAACTAAACAAGTGGCATATCCACAAGTATGAGTCCCGAAACAAGGCCTGATAAGGTACTCATGTACAATATATGCATATGAAATATTTGCTGAAAGAGATGATGAGAAAACCACAAGGGATAAAAACCACCTGCCATAATAGAAGAAGAAGAAGGAAGATGTCCTCTTCAACCCCATAGGACAACTTCCATTAAGAAGCATGTAAAGTATCCATGAGATGCCTTAAAAAAGTAGAGAAGCCTCATCACCAAACTAAAAGAAAACATACTCCTAGACTGGTGCTTGTGACACATATCAAGACTATGAAAAAAGGGCACTAAAGAAAACCCTTTGAATCTAAGTGTCTCTCAAAAATAAGAGTGAGAAAATAGTGTGGAAAGAACCACAAGAATTGCAAGGGATGTCAAAATTGACTCCACAAGCATAAGTATGTGGTTACCACCTATATGAACACAATGGGCTGATAACAAGGTCCAAAACTTATGGACCAACAACAAAACAAGGGAAATAAAGCACCAATGTGGCAATCGAATGTGTCCTTATGGTGACCTCCTCATCTTACCAGAATGCATGGGTAACCAGCCATTGCATCCGCTAGGTGATATAGAGGAGATGACTAGATACTAGGATCACTTAAGCAAATATTTGGGAGTGTCGAGTTCAACCGAGAATGCACTCCATGATACAATATTTTTAAGACCAAAAAAACACAGGTTAAACTACCTCAAAATTGAAATTGGACACCACCAATGCATCCATCTCGGAAAAACCTTTTCGACAATTATAAATACCTCTATATTTGGATTTCAATGTAACCTTCATCTTGCAGGAAAAAAAAGTCATGTCCTCTCTTCACAATGGAATATTCCAAAAAAATGGAAAAAAAAAATTGGTTTGTTTTTTTTAAAACATGTCGGCCTTCCATTCTCTGAAATTTTGAAAAATGGAATGAACTGCTATGTGGGCCGTCATCTTCTGAATACACTAAAGCATAATTAAAGCTTTCCCACGCTCAATGTGGAGAAAGCATAAAAAAAAGCGTTGTGAAGGATTTAAAATAATGCATTTAAAAGTGCATCCCATTATTTAAAAATAATTTAATTAGCATGCATTTAACGTCCATGAGCTCAAAGTGTGACTTGCACTTTTTAACGTCTTCGGGTACGTCCGACTGTAACCACTATCCCGACCTCAACACCCATGTTGCTTAGACGTGATCGTGGACCTGCCATAGCAACCGATTGGTATTGCTGTTACGAAGGTCTGGTCAACGGATCAAGGCACACCCTAGTCCAGCAAAAAAACACACGGGTCATAATGGGTTTTAGTGCATCCACAGGTAGCTTTCACATTTGGCACAGATCGGATCTGAAAAATAGCATCGAAGCAACAAATGGCGTGCCAAATAGCTTCTACTTCCAGTTTACCATGGGCTCCCACGAACAAAAACCAACATCGCCAAAGTTTGTCCATAAGGCACAATTTCTCATATTGTCTTCAGAAAGCCGCATGTGACCCCTACTCAGCATGGAAATACAACTAATTTTTAAAATATTTCCCCAACCACGTGGGTACGCCCAAAAAACTAAGCTTCAATCTTCAAATACTCTGTCCACTGGAGTACACAAATCCAAATCACAACATAAAAATAAATGTCTCTCCATGATAAAAAAAATGCTTCAACAGCCCGTCGAACTGGAGAAAATTAAATCCGCCTAGTGGCTGACATGAGGCAAGAAAACAACATTTGCAAAAAATGTAACTGTTGTATCACTCTTCCACTATTATAAAAAATAAGTCTATAAAGCTTTATATCCATGATCTCAGCACACCGAGCAAATTTACTTCCACTGTGATGTCCATATTGCGCATCGCCTATTGCTAAAAGAAGCACCAAAAGAAAAAACAAGCTTCAAAATTTTGGTAATGTTGATCCTCGTTGTTCCATTAAAGGCGAATCTACAGCAAGAAAATATGGATAGCTTCATCTTGGAAGAGAGATCGATATGGCCTTTATTCCAATTTGACAATGGGCCACACTAGATCGGGGCACGCGCCATCAAACTACTCTTCAACATCGGTCCCGTATTTCTCTCTGTATCAACAGCGCCCAGAATCCAGCAACGGTTTCTTGTCAACAACATGGCTGCTCGGCAACAAGTTTTATTGCCACACCAAACACATTAGCTCACAGCTCCACTGAATATTCTCTCTACCATTGTTGTAGTGTCCTTCGAAAGTGTCCATCCATGACTAACTTCGACACGACTTCTCCTCCTCGATCAGTCGAATACCAAAATAGGAATAGAATCTATAGACGGGCACTGACACGACACTTCATCACGAAACAACTGATCACAATCCATTGAATTTATTGGCACTGGTAGGTGGACGGGCGCTGCATGCTTTCATCATAAGAGTACTTTCAAACATTGACCTCTAATAGGGAATGAAGCACTTCGCACTCATTTAAGAGAATGATTTCAGGTGATAGGGAATGAAGCACTTCACACTCACTCAGCTGATTGTTGAATGATTTTGGTAGTTCATGTTTGAATTGGTCTATTCTCATTCTCTGGATACTTATTGATGCTCATAATTCTAATATTTGGGTTTTGTATGTTTTCAGAGTTTGGTTTTTGAGTCTAAAATGTCCAAGGACATTTATCAGCAGAGTCACCATTGCCCAAAATTTGGGGACCCACTTGAAATTTTCAAAAAATTGTTCCAAGTTTTGTTTTTTTTGCTTCTTGTTGATTGCAGCCATCATATTGTTCCAAATATTGTTTTCGCATGTTGTTGACTGTTGTCATTATTGGAATGTCAAAGAAATCCAATTTCATAAAAGTTGGCTTATTGAATTCAATGTTAGATTTTGTCTTATTATTCAATGGATCTTTACTTGTTATGGTATGACCATGTGGTGGTAATTAGTTCTTTATATTATGTTTGTGGTAGTAGTTACAATGTTATATCATATTGTTATTGTTTGTTTTACTAAAGTGTATTTAGATTACGTAAGTTTATGTTATTTAGTTATTGTTAGTTTTTATTTTATGTGGCTTGTTATTTAGAATATGTTTGTTTTTATAATATTTGTTAGTTTATTATATTGTTGTTATGATTGTGGAGGGTATGATTGTGGAGGGTTTGGTGTTAGGGATGGTTATCTTTTTTCGGTTATGTTTATGTTATTTTATATTAGATGTATATGTTATTTTCTTGTTTCGTGTGTATATTGTTATGTAGTAGGTTAATTTTATGTTAGTTGTTTTATTTATTTATTTTTATTATTGATTGTGGTTTAGTTTTTTGGTTTGTTTGTTTTTGTAAGTTTCGTCTTTCATATATTTCCTCTCTTCATTTTTTTGATTAATAAAATTTAATGTTATGCAGGTGTTGAAAATGGGCGCGTTCTCCAAAGGTTATTACCGATCATTCGGAGGCTTCAAAGTTATTAAGTGGCGCACGCTGCTAAGGTCCTAAGGCAGGACACAATTGTCTTCAAGTTCGAAGGTTTTCAAATATGGCGCGGTGGGCCCGGCAATGAACAGGTGGCCTCAAGATTGAAGATTTTAGGCACACGTGTTGAAGGGTTTACGGGTGTCGAAGGGTTTCGAGCGACATATAGTTGGGGATGGAAGCTTTGGACCCTATGTTGGACCGCATATGTGGAATTCGCCAGCCAGTGAATGAAATAACACGTGGCATATGAAGGGCATGAATTACCCTAATACACAGTAAAATCTTGCAGGAAAATAGACGAAAATATTTGAATAACTCCAAAAGCATTCGGGAGGCATAAAGCAATGGAAATGCATATTTTTGGGGACATTGTGAAGGATATTTTGGGAGAAGCCAATAGATTGAGGACAACGCGGAGAGCGGTGAGAGAAAATTATCTGAGAATCCGAATCCGTAGACGACATTGGCAACGGTAAAAGATGTCAAATGTTTGGGACTGGTCTCAAGGTTTAACATATGAAGTTATGTCTTTCAAAACAAAAGATGAATGGTGAAACGATATTATATGGCATAGTTTGCAATGAAAAATAAGTTGGTTCTCAGATAATGTAATGCAGAGCTGGATGGCTTGATATAGTAGCAGCAAATTGAGTGCAGGGGGGAGAAAATTAATTCAAAGCCTAATGTTGGGTGACATGAAATTCACCATTACAAATAAAAATTGGCAGATGGTTTTCAAGAGAGTATTTAAGTGTTCAATGGTACTGTCAAGTTGAAACTGGTAGTTGTGTATTAAATTTTCTATTAATAAGTAAATTAGTGATTGTGTTAAATTCCTTATTAATAAGTATAACTTTTAGCTGTGAAACTGGTAGTTGTGTATTAAATTTTTTATTGGTAAGTAAATTAGTGATTGTGTGTTAAATTTTCTATTGATAAGTATAACTTTCAGCTTTACCAAAAAAAATGTGCAGGTGGTTTTAAATCAGTGCAAACGGAAAAACAACAGCAAAATATTGGGAAAACATTAGGAAAGATACATATACTTATTGGAATTTGGAATTTGTACATGTTAGTTCAGGTTGGATTGTCGTATAAAAGAGTATAGCTAACTTGGAGGCATGAAAGAATATTTGAATCCTTTGGAGCAGTATTCACAGCCAGAGAAGATCTCGGCTGAACATAACGAATCACACAGATTTTACCTGGTAATTTAGTATGGTTTAGTCCAGAAGCATTAGAGAAGCCACGCAAAGTGAATGTTGATTGGATATCCCCACAGTGGATCCCAGAGCAGATGATAACCAAGATTCGGACATTATGCGGTGGATGCCCAGGACGATGTTTTTGATATGCTTTGTGCGGATTCCAAAGGTGGATATACTGTGATAAGGTTGGTGCAGACGGTTATTAAAAAGTCACGATGAAATTTGCAGGCTAAAAATAAATAGGACTCACCCAGGTGTTGTAGGTGAGTTGGAGAGGAGAGGGCAATCCTCCAAGGGAGGTTCCAGGTTCAAATCTCCATCCTACCAAAAAGCTGAATTGGGTATCCAAAACCCAATTGATAATGTTGGTAAAAGCAGGGTCGGGCGCGACTCCCGGGTGACTTTAGGGCCGGATGCAACTCCCGAGTGACGGTGTAGAACCACCCCAACTTGGTATATCGATCCATGGGTCAAGTATAGCACAAGTGACCCGGGAGAGCATGGGATATGAAACTAGAGGTCGATTGCAGCGTTTGCACCGCTATCACATTAGCGAAGAGGTATAGGAGCGCCATTATTTAGTGAAGCATTAAAAATGACAAAATGATAATTTAAATGGAGGCATATGTTTAAGTGATATATGTGCATATATATATATATATATATATAAAAGACTTATAAAGAGAAGTGGCTAGATTATGGTAATATCAAATCTTTCAATGTGGAAGTTATGTGAAAGTTACTGATATGAAACCTAAAGAAGGCGAATGTGGAAGTTGTGAAAAGAAGTTACATAACTATATAAAACCAAGAAACAGAAATGGAACGGGAATTTTAGAAAGTTTTAAATACATATGAAAACAAAGAGAAAGGGTCGGACTCTTTGCAGGGAAGAGGAATGAGGAATATAAAGATAGGGAGCAAAGAGAGATGCAGGTTGCAGGAGCAGAATTTGAATTGTAAGATCTCAGTTATATTCAAATGTATTGTGAAAGCAAATAAGTAAGTTTATTGGTGTTTGTTTTAGAAGCAATGCATTGGATGTAATTTCTTTATGATAAATTTCATTGGAGGTGGCACCAAACTGTGTGTATAATCTAGTTAAATCTCAGTTTTGGTTTATAGCTTCTGTGCTTGAAGTTCTGTCATATATGTCTGAAGTTCTATTATATTTTCACAGCTCTAAAACCTTTTTATTTATTTTTATTTTTACATTCAGATTCACATCAATAGCCTAGATGAATACTGAAAGGTTAAATTTATATAACTAGGTTATTTATGGGATTTATTCAGACATTTAAATGTCTGTGATAAAGTTCCACAGAGCTACATAATCTATTAATCCCAACTTTAATTTAATAAGGTCGGTTGATTATAATTGATGTGGTAGATTAAAAAATCAGTTGTAATCGGACAAAATTACACCTCAACACGGCGGTCTCTATCAAAGGAAAACAGCAATTCATCACAGGCTGCTCGACGGAGATCAATAGACTTCTCTTCATTACTACCACCTTCCCAACGCAGACTTCTACCACATCCACGATGCGGCAGCACAAATTTGCAAACTAACTTATCTCCTCCAAAAATTGAACAAACAACATTGCAAACTCCACCGGGGATATTGAAATTAGCCACTAATTACCATAGCTAACATCGGGATTTGTTCGACGGCGCACTGTCTACATTATCACTGCAGTCTTTAATCGCAGACATGAACTCTTCAACTCCCACCAACGTTCGCAATTCTTATCAAATCAAAAAACACACACCACGCAAGATTCGCAATGGTCTGCAATAGATCTTCTGGCGTGCCTCCAAATTTCGTCCTTGTCGGTATCTCCACATCTGCTGACGTACTCCACTGCAAGATGAAGGGCCATCACATGTCTGGAAATATGGCAACTGCTACATATCTATTATTCGACATAAATAATGAGAGGGATTATACGAACACGGTGGCGTTTCTCTAAAATAGACAACATCTCTGCACAGGTTGTACGCCACGACGATCTCAATGCAGGCTGTTGCTAACAGGAAGATTCACATAAATAGAACAAACTGACGTCAATCTCCGTAATGAACGCCTCTGACAAAAATATTCGCATAGGGAGCTGTTATTGGCAGAGGAAGCCGTTATGATGTTTTTTCTTCGCATCATTGATGCCTTTGAGATTGCTCTCATACCACGAACACTGCATATAGACGACCAGGGCTATTGAAAAGTTGCAGCAGCGCACGAGATAGATGCATCAACTGCCTTTGTGATTGGAAGAGTTGAAAATGATAGAAATTTAAAAAAAAATCGATCCATAATCTCTTCTACACCGGATCCACGCAGAAGCATCTCACGGAGAGAGAAGAGGACGTAGTCCAACGAGGACTGCAAACGTCCACACATCATCGCGGTACGACTCTGGTACTGGATGTCGCAGTTCTTTCATCGGAGCTGCAATTCGAATATCTTGGATCCAAAAAAAACCCCAAGTTTTTTTTATTCAAATCTGAAGTGAATCCTCCAATCT
Source organism: Wollemia nobilis (assembly GCA_028583015.1). Taxonomy (NCBI): domain Eukaryota; kingdom Viridiplantae; phylum Streptophyta; class Pinopsida; order Araucariales; family Araucariaceae; genus Wollemia; species Wollemia nobilis. The sequence goes on from JAQPPZ010001870.1 coordinate 7,528,712, forward strand.
AGAGCCTTTTCCTTGATCTTTTAGACACCACGGCTTTGAAAAAATTTCAGCAAGGAAACAACACCAAGATCAGACTCCCTACAAGCTTATATTTCACACTCCAAACGAAGGGCCGACATACGGCTCTTTAAACCAGAAACTTGACTCCCAATGAAAAACATTACACAAAAAAAAATTAGCCATTATTTTTTTTCAACGTTGGGTTTCAAGAAATCCCCTCTCAGGTTCACAGGGCAGGGAAAGCCCGCTTTGATACCATGTTGGAAAAAGAAGATACTACATGTTATTTTATTGAATGAAAGGAGATTTGCTTAAATAACAAAGGCATACAATATGATCCATTGGATCATAACCAACTGAGCTAATCTCAACCACACAGATTATCCTAGTAACAACTTAGGATATAATGTATATTCTAACAAAACCTTGTTGGAGAGTGTGGCTCTTTCTCAATATTCTCTTCTACATGCAAATAATAATTCTTTTTCTTTTCAATTTAAGCCTTAGTCACCGATTCATTAATACCTCCAGGTTGAGTTTTTAGAACAAACTCTTCCCCTCCAACAATGCCATCCCATTAAGGGTAGTAAGAACCTCAAAGCTATTTAGAGATGTTTCACTAATTTCTTTCTACCCTAGACTTCTCCTTGTTTAGTTTCCTTTTTCCTCCAAAACCTCAAAGGATATCCAAATCTATTATTCATAACTTTCTCTTTAGGATTTTTTGGACATGTTTTTCAAATATGCCCTACTCTTTTGCAAAGGTCACACAAGGGAATGAAGTTTCATATTGAATCTCTTTTTCCCATTCCTTATAATCTGAAACCAGCCTAATAGATTTAGGCAGTGGTTTAGCTAGATCTACCTGTACACAAAAATAGGTCACTATCATTCTAGTCCAAAATTTAGTAGTTGAATCAAAAGCAATTATTATTCCAATCATTTTAGCTGTCCCGAGAATAATATTTTCATCCCAACATTCCATTGGAAGCCCTGGTAGACTCACCCATAAGGGCATCGATTGAAGAGTGGTTGTGGTTAGATTAAAGCCTTGGCTCCATTTTTATAAAAATAATCCTCTCCTCCCAAAAAACCATGGGCCCCTCAATAAAAGATTTGTCATATCCTTTAGATTTGCAGTGTTAAACAACAAAAAATTATTAGGCAAAGCCACCATTGCTTTTTGCTCCAGAAGTTTCCATTTATCCTGAACCCACTTCCTTCTTGTATCTAAATTTGGTTTATTGCCCAAAAATTTCCTGACCAAAGAATTTTTCCTTTTTGAATCACTTTCTCAGCCAAAATTTTCAGGATCTTAAGAGTAAAACCCCTTCCATCCCGATCTAAAGATAGAACAAATCCCTCTTCTTACAAATTTTGACCTCTTCAAAACTTGCACCCAGGAAGCACCTTCCTTTGACCTTTCTACTACTATTGAATTCAGATCTATTGTTATTAGATCCAAAGGGTTAGAATCTCTCCTATCCACATCCTTAGGGGATTATGCCGCAATAGAACCCTCACCTATTGCCTTTTCTGATCCTCCTATCCTTGCTCCTTCAAAATACTTGTATACCCCACCTTTTCTCCTCTAGGGCTTCCTCTAGCAGATTGTGTTTCCCCTTCATAACAGTGACCATTACCATATCGTCGACACATGCTGCGAGCAGCCTACGATATTATGTTTTAGCCTCTCACTTTTGTAGAGTGATAAAATTTGTATAAAATATTTATTCATAATTCGATCTCCTTTTTACAATCAGATAATTGTATAAAATCATATTGCTTTCTCATGGAGACAATAAGTCCCATGATCTTTGGTTTATCATCTTGCCACTTGCATACTAAACTCTTCACTTTCTTCTTACATGCACACTTAACTCTATGACACTTGCACACTTCTACATGACTTTTACACTTCTACATGCACTTCTAATCTAAGACACTTATGCACATCCTGAAATTACATATTTGCAGTCATACAAGACACTTGTGCACATTCTCTCAATTCGCTCTTGCATTCTAACTTACATGACACTTGTGTGTTTCCTACACATTAACACTTACATAAAAGGAGAAATATAAATAAACTGAAGACTCAACCCTAATCTATTAGGTATTTACAATTTTACCATGAAGGTACCATGGGGGTACATTAGCATGTACCAAATAATGTAATATACCTCAACATATTTATAGTCTAATAAGTAATACAACCTAAACCTAATGCTCAAGGGCTAACTAACCTAACTTAAGGGCTTGAGCCAACAAAATAAATATAGCCAATGTGACTACAATGGAGCCATTACAGATCACTCTCATGGAGATCATAATGTAAAATAGAAGCTCAATCTTAGCATGTTGGATAGCAACACCTTGAAGCTTTCTTGCTTGAGAGATGACAATATCATCAGATAGCTCATTATCACCTTAGTAATCTACAAAGAGTTACTTCCTACATGTTCTTACGTTGCTATTTAAGAGTGAATTTACAAGATGGTTTATGGGAATGTTTGTTGGTGTGTTGAGCAAATGTGATCTATTGGGAGTGAGAATTTGATTTGTTGGCATATGTGAGGAAGCCCAAGGAGGTGGAATTTTCCAAAGAGTGTAAATGTATAACAAATGATTCTCATAGGAGTGGGAATATACAAGAAACCAACAATAACCTTGGTAATAAATGAGGACTTACATGGATTAGATGAAATGCCAATCTTTTAAGAATGTCATTCTTGATCTTAAATTGAGATACTAGTTAGAGAACTACACTCACCCACTCTATCAACTAATAATTCATTAAAATAAAAGTCATCACCCTATGCAAGTGGGTGCAGTAACAAGATGAATTTATTTCTCATATAAGAAAATACGATGTAGAACTTTGGCCAAATGATTTACAAATTTAACTCCTCACTCCTACCAACATTGATACTATGTACTAGAAAAATGCAATTGATTGATGAGCTTCACACATTTATAAATACTATGAATTACATTCTCAAATAAGCAAGAATAACTTCTTTTGCTAATAACTACAATATTATATAGGTCGAATCAAACTCTTGTTTTAATACAAAATCTAATTCTAAATTAGATTCCCAAATTTGAAATATCCTACTTATACCTTAGTTTTTTTTTTTTAACTTAAATCGATACCTATTAGCAATACGTGGTATTAGAATCACCAACCATTACAATAGTAAGAGACGAATAATATTGAAAATAGTTTCCTACCTTCACTCTAGGTAGGTTAAGTGATCATATTTTGGTCATAACATTTGGCAACTTTTCGCCTTGTCGTTTAAAATTTGTCGAATTTTAACATGCAATTAATTTTATATTATTCTAAGAAATTGTGAAATTAAAAGTGTTGAGATACATTTCTATCTTTTCTATATTAAACATAGTTAAAAGGTAAAAATAACCATTTTAACTAGTTTTATTTTGTTTTATTAAATTTTATTACGAAGGATACCGTAGTAATATTTGGATTTTCAAATAAGAGATCGAGTTCAAAACTTGGTAAAGGGGACCAAAACCCTTTCAAAAAAGAATCCATGTTTTACCCTAAAATTTGTCCTTGTCGTGATACTATAGTGGTATGGCTTTAGGTTTTAGGTTTTCATTTAGGAGACCTAGGTTCAAACCACTACACAAGGGACCAAGGCCCTTTCAAAAACCCGTGTTTTACACTAAAAAAATTATCCTTATTGGAAAATCGTACCATAGGGGTATGTCTTTGGGTTCTCATTCATGAGACCCAAGTTCAAACCATTGCCACAAGGGACCAAAAACCCTTTCAAAAAACCCATGCTTTACTCTCAAAATTTTCAATTCCGTCAGGGATACCATAGCGGTATGTCTTTGGGTTTTCATTCAAAAGACCCAAGTTCAAACCCAGTACAAAGAGGCCCCACACTTTACCCTAAAATTTTTATCCCTATTGGATATCGTAGGGGTATATTTTTGAGTTCTCATTCAAGAGACCCAAGTTCAAACCATTACACAAGGGACAAAGATCTTTTCAAAAACTCATGCTTTACCCTAAAAGTTTTCAATTTCACGAGGGATATCATAGTGGTATGCCTTTAGGACCCAAGTTCAAACCATTACACAAGGGACAAAGATCCTTTCAAAAACTCATGCTTTACCCTAAAAGTTTTCAATTCCACGAGGGATATCATAGTGATATGCCTTTAGGACCCATGCTTTACCTTAAAACTTTTATTCCTGTTGAGATATTGTAGGGATTTGTCTTTGAGTTTCTCATTCACCAAACCCAAGTTCAAACCATTACACAAGGGACCAAGATCCTTTCAAAAACACGTGCAAATTTTTCAATTCCATGAAGGATACCATAACGGCATGTCTTTGGGTTTTCATTCAAGAGACCCGCGTTCAAACCCTAACACAAGGGGATCAAAGCCCTTTCAAAAACCTATACTTTACCCTTAAAAATTTGTCTCGTGACTGTATTTTACCCTAAAAATTTTAATCCCATTAGGGATACCATAGTGGTATGTCTTTTAATTTTCATCTAAGAAACTCAAGTTCAAAACTGATACAAAGGGTCTAAAACCCTTTTCAAAAACCCAAGTTTTTACCCTAAAATTTTGTAACACATGCGAAACAAAATATTCTATAACAATAACATATTTCATAATTGAAATTTTATAAAAATATTCTACCATCTCTAATTAAAAATCCTTTCCCAATGTATCAATAAAATTATCTTATTCAAAAGATATGGTTTGGATAGTTGTTTACTCATTTTCCCTTATTAGATCTAATCATCTGTTTTGCAAATTCTAGCTCATTTCCCTTGAAAAACAAAACTTCGTCCCTAAAATTCATAAAATCATATTTAAGTGAACTCAAATTATATCTCCATATTAAAATATTAGTCTTTACTTATTTTACATACACGATAAATTTACAATTTTTATTACAAATTTCTGATTCGGAGTATATTCTCCCCTGAATACCTGATGCTCCCCGCGTGTTCATAGAGTTGCAGGTTTCCATCAAAATATCTTACTCAACAACTTAGTTGTTATACTCGAAACATTGTCAGCTAAAAGACTTATGTAAAGACTGATTTTGCATTATTTTTAAAGTTTTGCATAAGATTGAACTTAGCAAAGCTACAGTTTTTAATATTTTATATTGCCTTATCAGAAGATGAATTTGAAAATCCTCTTCAACTCATGTACAAAAACAATTCAATATCCAAGTGATTGATTCTAGATTTTATTTTCATATTTGGAATACTGAAAATAAATCAGTCCACATTGAAATCTTGCAAGATCCATTTACCCTACTTTTTCCATACTAGAATAAAAATCGACCAAAATAAAACATCTGTTACTTCTTACATTTTGAAGGGGATTTAAAAGTGCCTCCTCAGATGCTTTATGAACCGTGTTAGGAAATATAGCTAGTTTAATACCATGCTGAACATATCAGGATCAACAAGGTGGAGATCAATTTTTAACACCTCGGCACCAACACGGACCTCACAAAAAAAATGAATAAAGAATGGTAGAGAAGAAAGAATAAAACAAATATAAATTGGCCTAGGTTAACTATTCTAAAAGCAATAGTGTTGTGCTACAAGTATTTTTGTCCACTGAAAAGAATAGGCTCTAGCTTTGCTGCATAGTTGAATTTGGGAGAAGAGTATTTCCTGTGAACAGCAGTCAGCTTGTCTTTCCCTGCATTCTGATGGAATCCAGCCATCAACTTTGCACATTCTCTGCATGATATGATGATGATTGCAAACAATTGAGAGCCCGAAATACAGACAAAGCAGAAAATCGGTTTTACAAATTAATTGCAAAGTAAAATACCAAGAAAAAAGGGGAAAATTTTGCAACTCACATAAGTTGATCTTCACTGTAGATAGTATTGCACTCCATTGTTTTGTTCCAAGATGGAACCCGTATGAGGATGCATTGACCCATGTACACTGCTGCTGCAGCAATCATTGATGGTGGGTACTTCAACATAATATACTCCACAAGACACAGCTCTAGGAGAAACGAGGACACCATTTCCAACTAAAACAGGGGAGAGTCCCATCAGAATTGACATCATTGAATGAGATAATATGAATCAATCCTTAACAAGCTTAAGAGACTCACATCCTTGTCCGATCCGGCTGCCTTAAGGAATCTCTTCATGAAGACGTATGGAGTTGGAACAGTCATATTGAATTGCAAGGTATTGAGGATTGATTTCTCCTGCAATGGGAACATTTAATAAGCCAAAAAAAATTAAATACAGGCCACACATCATGTGATTCATATTTGCGACTTAAAAAATGGGATGAACATCTACACACCATTTGGAGAATCTCAGCTCTTGTGTAAGCATTGTCACAAACGAGGACAAAATCTTCAACAAGAGGAACGAAGATCTCCTCGTATTTACATGCCAAAAGCATGGAAGTGACACCAACGAGCTGCAATGATCTTCTCATTACTGTTTGAGTTGAGAGATATCTATCAAATACATTGATTGCCAGGAACAAGGTCTCATGCATGAGACCAAATTTCAAATGCACCTACACAGTAAAAGGAACAGAGGGGATTGGTGCTTTGAAAGAGAATACCACTGACACCAAAGAGAAATATATATAGATTCTGCAATTGAGAGAATTATCTAAAGAGAAGACCTCAATGATCCAGTCTACCAAAATGGCTCTCATTTTCTGATTTACATCAGCTTGGTGAGACATGTAGTCTGCAGGAACACAGCTAAGGACCTGGCATGAATTTCAAGATATTAATTAGATACTAAACAGGTTCAGAAGTCTGAGATTGTGAATCAAACTATTAAAAATTTGATTTTATTTTTCGCCAACAGAACCTCGGCTCACTGGTGAATTGCCACAGTTTTATATTCTTCACCAGGGTTCTCTTCCAACTGTGGTCTGACCCAAATGACGTAAAAGGTAAAAAGTAAAAAGTAAAGTAGTTTTTAATACCCACGAATTTATAAGTTACATGAGACAACTCTAATAAAATATGGTGTACGGTTAAACCCATTAAATTCGAACCTTTAACCTCCTATTAAAATTTCAAAGGCATGGCGAGTACTAGGCTACTTCAATTCAGACTATAAATAAAACTTCTTACATCATGTATAAATTAAAAAGAAGAGCACAAAATTACCTCTCTTTCACGGTAGAAACTATAAATATCATGTACATAGTCCACCACAGCTAATGGATTGCACTTGTCTGCCTCATCAATATTAGGCATTGAGTCCTCCACATCCTCTGTTTCCATCTCACAACATTCATCATCATCCTGCCACAAAAATCATAGCGCCCTTGTCATGATGAAGATGAATATATATCCTATTAATGGCTATTATAGCAATAAAATGACAAGCTAAACCCCAAAAAAAAAGCATGGAGGTAATTTTTGGCTTAAGAATTCAAGTCTCATGTCACACACCTCATCCTCATCAGTTAAATCTATTATCATTGATTCTGTCCCATTCTTCCATATCGTTGCTCGAGACCGAGTGACTATTTCACGGCGGCATGGCACAGACTCGAATACTCTGGAATCTTCCATAGGTAGAGGTACAGCAGAGTTCTCTACATTTTTCTTGATATCATTTTTCTCCCTTGTAGATAGCATTGTTCTCCTCTGCTTAGCTCCCCATTTCATATGCTCCTCAACTTCCTCAGCCGGTGGGGCAACCTGGATTACACACACCAAAAAAATAGAATTGCCTAAACATGTTACCTATAGGCAGGTCTTCTAGTAGTCACTAAAATCAATCAAAATTTTCAATTGTAATAGTCCAAATTATAAATTTAAATTTTACATTTTATCAAATCTTCATAATTTAAACAGATGAAAATTATTATTTAAACAATTATCAGTAAAAAAAATTCAAAACCTTTATTGAAAAAAACACTTGCACAAGAACTTTGCCGAGAAATACCATTTGCTACCAAAAATGCACATGATTATCTGATTTTTCCCTCTGTTTCATACTTTTAAATGAGCACACTAGTTTCCAATACCAACCTGTGTCGAGATGTGATGTTTGGCCAAAGTGGCGCCGAATTTCCTGGGAATAAAGAAGAGGCACAATATATGAGTCCTTAAGCATTAACATAGGAGCCTTAAGCTGATTTATAGGAAAATTAAGTCCTCACCTTGTTACTGGACGACCCCCATGAACAACATTTTTAGCAGGAACAGCATTGTTCCTGAGCAGCATACAATGCACATAATTTTACATCAGAGAAATGACGAAACCAAAACAAAACAGAAGGGTTATTCAAAAAAAATGTGCAGAAACACATACTCTGCAGTCGCTGCTGTCACTACTCTGCCTTTACTAACTGTACATCTGGTAGAGAGGGCACCCACAATGTTCCCAATATCTCCCAGAGCTCTGCGGTTATTTGTACGCCCTACCATGGTCATATACGCATCTACTCCTCCTGTCTCCTCTGCAGGGTTGAGCATTCATTGTAAGCACTCAAGCCCATTCAAATCATAGAATGAATCCCATGTTTAGCTAAAAACCCTAAGCAGAGATAACCCAAAGAAATCAAAAGGTATTAAAAAGCCCAATTAACATATATGCTTCAAACCCACCTCAGAAAGCCGGCTGAAATCTCCAAAGCTGTACGCTGCTGGACTGTAAAAGGGCTCAAACTTTATTAGGTTGTGATGCTCTTCTTAGAAAAGTTCTTCATTTTCAATGACAGATTCCTCTGATGAAGTTTTGGGTTCCAATCAGAGCAATGGTTGGAGTGAAGAAGAGCATGAAATAATAAAAGGGAAGTGAAAAAGCAAAAAAACATACAGGCGATGCAGTGTTAACGGTCTAATCGAGAAAAGCTCCAACGGGCATGTCCGTGGCGCCACAGCTGACTTGCCCTAACGGTCGGATGTTCCGAGACGTCCGATCCGAAATTGGACGGAACAGATTCGTCCCTTTGGCGGTGTGTAAATTAATTATTTGGCATGCCTCGAATTAATAATTTCTGTTAAAAAAGCAAAAAGAGAAGCAAATCCCGCAACGGTGACAACGAGGAAGCTCCTCCTCTCTTGTTTGTATGTGCCATCGAATTAAATCACGCCAAGACTTAGCAGTTAGCACACTAGAAAAATAGATGGCTTTAACAAAGCGAAACAAAATGGGCCTTGGCCCACATTTCACCTTGTTTGGATAGACGCTCCTAGCACTTGGGCCCACCCCATTGTCTTTGTCACTCTTATTGGTAAAGAGGTTTTGAAAGGGTCTCGTAACTTTTCACAAAAAAATGGAGTTAGGTCGAGGAACACTTCATAGGAACGACAGGCAGTTGCCCTGATGGTTAAAGATGGTGGTTCAAACCCCTTGAAGGTGATTGTTGATGTAATAAATTAAAAAAAAAAATCAAAACAAATGTAAGTCTCCTGTTGCAAAAAAAAAAACAGAAACAAACAAAACCCTCTCAAGACCACTTTATTTATTTATTTTAATATATAATTTTACACTCACATATGCCCCCACCTACCATACTTTGAACTTGAGTTTTTGGATGATAGTCTAAAGTCATATCATTGCAGTGTTTTACAAAGATTTTTTTTTTCAATAAGCTCGATTAACACAAATATATTTCGTGGTTTGAACTTAACCTTGCAAAGATTCTTATCACTTTTTATGTAATGGATTTCACTAGTGATGACTATATTTTGGATTAGAATAGAAGGATTTTAACCTTTATAAGTATTCAACAAAATTAAAAATATAATGGATTTCACTCATGATGATTATATTTTGGATTAGAATAGAGGGATTTTAATTTTTATAAGTATTTAACGAAATAAAAAATATAGAGAGAGATTGGATGGGATAAGAATTTTAATAAATTTATGTTTTTTTAGAATAAGTGGTTGTATTGGGTCTCCCACCTTTGATAAGTTACAACTCTCTCCTTTAGAGCTTGAGAGTTTATAAACATATTTAATTCTCAGCTTAATTGAGATTTTATAGTTAGATAGCTACATCATTTTTCATAAAATGTTTGAATCCTTGATTTTTATTTTTTTGGATATTCTTCAATTTTATGTGTGAATACAAATATTCTAAAATTCAACATCTTTCTTGATAATTTTCCTATAGCAACCTTCACAATACCAAAACTCTACCTATACTATCTATGCATTGCATCTTAGTAGAGTAATATTTCCAAAACATCGCATGATCATAGTCCGCTTTACCAAATCTAGATTGCTAGTTTCCTTCCTACAAAATAAGTGCAACCACAAAAACTATCATAAATAGTTTATATGAAAACACATTAATGTTATAAAATAAAGCAAATATTACCAATGAAAAACAGTATAGTAAATCTTAATCATTGTTTGATTTAAGTAGTCAATATTTTGTTATTAGCTTCAACTAAACTTACTACTTCCTCTAACCATGGAAAATAGAATTTAGCTTTACGATCCTCAATTAAAACCCTCTATTGGCTAACCTATCTACACATTTGTTTCCTTCCCTTAATGTATGTATAAACCTAATTTCTTCAAACTCTATAGAAAGGTATTAAATTTCCATAATAATCTCTTGTATGTTCCATGGAGCCTTTGCTTTCCTCAAAATTGCATTTATTACTATGAGTGAATCACCTTCCATCCATACTTTGTTCCATTTCATTTGTTTGCATATTTTTAACCCTTCCAAAGTTGTCAAAGCTTCAACTTAATTATTTATCTTAAATCTACTATTAAATCTCTCCTCAATTATTTGTAATTGTTCCTCCTCTTGTTGCTGGTTCAGGATTCTTTTAGATGCTCCATCACATTTCAATTTGAACAACTCCACATCTGGTGGTTTCCACTTTATATTTTTTTCCTTCCTTTTGTTTCTCCTATACCCAACATCATAATTCTATTTAATGACTTGACTCCATCTATCAATCTCCATCACAACCTAGACGACATGATTAGAAGGGTCACAACCCCAAGAGATCAATATAGAATGATAAGGTTCCGAAAGGTAAATGACTGCCCCTCCTTTACCTATGTCATGCATAGTATGAAAGGTGTGGCCTCGAGGCCAGAGAAAGAAGCAAGTACTTGAAAAAATAAAGTTAGTGACTTTGACTTCTTGAAGGCAAAGAATATCAATACTGCCAAATTTTGTCTTGAATTCATCCAAACCATGACGCACTATTGTTAGAAATAGATTATTTTCCATCAATTGGGTTATATAAATGTATCTTCAAAGGTACATACTTAGGACAATAGATTACTTTATGGGGAAATTATCTAGTTATTTCATGCAATGTAATAAATGCACAAGTGTCAATGTGCAAGTTATTAATGTGTAAAGTATCACTTGTACAACTAGATAGAGTGTTGTCCAAATATCCTATTTTACCTATATAAGGAAGGCCTCATTGTTAGATAGATATAGAATAAGGAGAGTCAGTGATTGAAGCAAATTTGAGATCGACAAAACACACACAATCTACAAAAACGAAGAAATACAAATAATTTTTTTGTATTCTTTACTGAGGAGAATGGAGCTTATAGAGACCAACCCCTTACAATTTCGAAATTCCCCCTCAAATACCCTATTTTCCCTTTTCTTGCCTAGAACAATTCATTTGAAATTTGAATTTCGGGGGTAAACTTCCCGAGGTCATAACTCCTCGCTCGTTGCTCGAAATTACTATTGGTGCATGTTTTTGGAAAGCTCTCAAAGGGGTTTGTGGTCCAATAATGTCTTAATTACCACCATTTTTTAGCCCTTTAAGAGGCCTCTAAGACCTTCAAAATTGACCTTTAAGTTTTAGTGGCAGGATTTTCACTAGTTTTGGTAGGGTCTTCACCTTAAAATTTGCATATCTCCCAAACCGCTTAGGATATTGGGGTGATTATTTTATCATTAGGTCTATTTTTCCATCCCCTAAAAACTAAACAAACTTAGAACATAATAAAAAAGTATTACAAATTTTGTATGATGCAAGATCACTCTTACACCACTAGATGCTCCTACATCAGACACCTAGGGTAAATTGAGAAGTGACCTTCACTTCTCTGCTTTTGGAGGAAAACCAAGGCGGTCAACCTCTATATTCGACAACCAAGATGAATTTTCAATATGCATGCCCTTCCACTTAACCAAATATTCTTCATACTGTCTATTTCTGGTACTTTTATCGATGCGTGTATGCAAGATTTCTTCTATCTCTTCCTTCTCTGGAGTAGATGCTGGAATATTTCAAATTTGTGTTACTAGGTCCATCATCATTGTCCCCTTCATGATATTTTGCCAAATTAAAAATTTTGAACACAGGTGATATGTTAAGCCCATTCAACAATTATACTTCATATGCATTGCCTGAATCATGTTTCTTTATGATCCTGCATGGTCCAAACTTCTTCATTTTCAGCTTGTTATAGGTTTTATCAGGAAACCTTTCTTTTCTCGGGTGAATCAAAACTTCATTTCCCAATTGGAATTCCTTAAACTGTCATTTCTAGTCTACTTTTATCTTATACTGAGAGTTCATCTTATTAATATGCTTCTTTACTTATTCATGTAAGCTCTTCAGGTTCTCTGTAAAGTCCTCAACCTCAACACTACTCTTTTCCCCTCTATCTATCTTCCTCAACTCAAAAACATTCCTTGGTCTACTTCCATATACAATCTGAAATGGAAATTTATTGGTACTCATGTTGATAAAATTATTATAAGCAAATTTTGCCTGTGGCAAAACTAAATCTCATCCCTTGGGCTTATCTCCTACTAAGTTACCCAAACTCCTATTCACCACCTTTGTTTGTCCATCAGTCTGGAGATGGTATGCAGAACTAAATTTTAAATTTATCTTCAATTTCTTCCATAAGGTCCTCCAGAAATACCCAATAAACTTGGTATCCCTGTTTGAAATGATACTCTTTGGTAAACCATGTAGTCATACCACTTCTTTGAAAAAAACCCTGCAACATGAACTGCATAATTAGTTTTCTAGTAGGGAATTAAATGTGTCATCTTTGAAAATCTGTCAACCACCACAAATATGGAGTCATTCCCCATTTGTGTCCTTGGTAGAACAAGAACAAAATCCATGCTGATGTATTCTCATGGTTTCTATGGTACAGGTAATGGTTGATACAATTCGATGTTCTGCATCACACCCTTGGCCCTCTGGCATAGTCTACAAACTTGTACAAATATCTTCACATATTACTATAACTATGGCCAATATTAGTTCTCACTAACAAGGGCAATGGTCTTATCTCGACCAAAGTTTCGACCAACCCTCCACTATGCTTCTCCTTGACTAGATTCTCTCTCATCGAACTCCTTGGAATCCATAATTGGTTTCCTCTAAACAACATTCCATATTGGAATACCCAATAAACTTGGTATCCCTGTTTGAAATGATACTCTTTGGTAAACCATGTAGTCATACCACTTCTTTGAAAAAAACCCTGCAACATGAACTGCATAATTAGTTTTCTAGTAGGGAATTAAATGTGTCATCTTTGAAAATCTGTCAACCACCACAAATATGGAGTCATTCCCCATTTGTGTCCTTGGTAGAACAAGAACAAAATCCATGCTGATGTATTCTCATGGTTTCTATGGTACAGGTAATGGTTGATACAATTCGATGTTCTGCATCACACCCTTGGCCCTCTGGCATAGTCTACAAACTTGTACAAATATCTTCACATATTACTATAACTATGGCCAATATTAGTTCTCACTAACAAGGGCAATGGTCTTATCTCGACCAAAGTTTCCAGCCAACCCTCCACTATGCTTCTCCTTGACTAGATTCTCTCTCATCGAACTCCTTGGAATGCATAATTGGTTTCCTCTAAACAACATTCCATATTGGATTAGAAAATCCAACCATTTAGTTTTGTCCAAAGTAACAGGTGCCAAGCAAGCTCTCCAAGCCTCTGCAAAATCTAGATCTTCAAGGTACAAACTCTTAAGTTCATCAAACCCTATAACCTCCACCTTCATTTCTGTCAACAAGTTATACCTTCTACTTAAGGCATTTGCAACTCTGTTTGACTTCCCACTCCTATGCTTCAACACAAAGTTATAACTCTGTAAAAACGCAACCCACTTTAAGTACCTCTGATTTAGCTTCCCTTGGCTATTAATATATTGTAGGGCCTGATGATCAGTATATAGAACAAATTCTTTTAGCAGCAAATAGTGCCTCCATTTCTTCAAGGCCTAAACTATAGCATAAAACTCAGGATCATAGATATAATACTTCTTCCTAGTATTCTCACTAAAATAGGCAATAGGCTTACCTTCTTGACTCAATACAAATCATATGGCGCTACCATTAGCATCACAATCTACCTGAAATACATTATTGAAATCTGGAAGTGTCAAAATAGTTTGATCTGTGACCTTCTTCTTCAACATATCAAAACTTCTATCTACTCTTGAAGTCCACTTAAACTCCTTATCCCATCTCATTGTCTCTGTTAGGGGTGCACAGATACTACTAAAATTTCTAATATATTTTTTATAAAAACTGGCTAGACCATGGAATGATCTTATCTCTATAATTCTCCTTGGGGTAGGCCATTCAATGATAGCCCTCACCTTTTTTGGGTCCATTTTAAGACCTTCAACTGAGATGAAAAATCCCAAATACACCAACTCATTCTTCACAAAACTACACTTCTTCAAATTAATTAGCAACTACTCCTCCCTCAGCTTCTCAAAAACTCATCGAATATGCAGCAGGTGCTCCTCCAAAGTCTTACTAAAAATTAAAATGTCATCCAAATAGACAATGACAAATTTTCCTAAAATCTCCTTCAATACCTCATTCATAAGCCGCATGAATGTGCTTGGTGCATTGGTTAGCCCAAATGGCATGACCAACCACTCGTACAAACCCTCTTCAATCTTGAAGGTCGTCTTCAACTCATCTCCTTCTCTGATATGGATATGATGATACCCACTCTTCAGGTCAATCTTTGTGAAGTACTTGGCTCCATTAAAATAGTTCATAATGTCATCCATCCTTGGCAATGAAAATCTGTATTTTATGGTGATCTTGTTAATAACTCAAGAATCTATACACATTCTCCACTCCTCATATTTCTTTGATGCTAGTACTGTAGGTACTGCACATGGAATCAAGCTCTCTCAAATTAGTCCCTTTTTAGTAGCTCTTAGAATTATCTATTTAGCTCCTCACTTTTTACAGGAGTCATTCTATGGGCTGCCTTATTGGGTAAACTAGATCCCGATACCAAATCTATGTGGTGACTGATCTTCCTCACTAGTGGTAAAACCTCAGGTACATTATATGATACAATGTCTGGAAATTCTTCCAATAGACCTGAGACTTCTATTGGGATATCTATGCATTGTTCTTCCTTAACTCTAGGAATTAACACATAGCACATATGCTCATGCTTTAGACCATCTAAAAACTTTCTACCATCAACTAAATAGATTTTGGCACTGCTACATACCTTTTTGTCCACCTCCTTTAGGGGCTTCAACTTGTGGCACACTCCATCATTTGTCAGGGAGTAAGTGTTGGCGTACCTATCATGTATTGCATGTAGATCAAACTGCCACGACCTTCCCAAAAACAAATGGTAAGCATCCATAGGCAGGATGTCACACAATACCTCATAATGGTAATTCCCAATATGGAACTTTACCAAACATTGCTTGCTGACCAAATCCCTATGGTCCTTATGCAACCATGCAATTCGATATGGATGCGGATGCCTTCTTCTCTCTAACTGTAACTTGGTAACCATCCCTTCTGAAACTAGGTTATTAGTGCTACCATTATCAATGATAACATTACACACCTTACCTGCACATTTACACCTTATGCGGAATAAATTCTTCCTCTTATCTGGATCTTTCTCCTCATTCAAAGAAGGCTCTCCTTGTGACCAAAACTTCTCTTTTTGCTTCTTTAGAGTGCTCAGATTCAACACCTTCATCTACAACAACAGCTTGGGCATTACCTTCAAGCCTCTTATTCATTCCCCCTTGGTGTTGTGGACACTCGTATGCTCGATGTCCTTCTTCCCCACATTGGAAATAAGTTCCATGAAATCCTCCTCTTCTAGACCATCGTCCAGACCTTCCTCTTCTTCGTTGGTAGCCATTATTCTTCTCATGGGGGCGGTAAGCATTATCCCATTTCTGGTCCTAACTGTTGCTAGCTTCTTTATTCTTCTTTTGGTCCTCATTTCATCCTCCATTTGTTCTCCTGCCAGTTCTTCCACCACGACCTCTTCCTCTTTGCTTGCTCTCAAATCTTATGTTCAACTTCTCTTCTACCTTCCAGGTAAACTGGTAAGCATCTTCTATCGTGGTCATCCTGACCAGAATTAGATCCTTTTGAATACTTGCTCTCAACCCATTTATGTAATAGGATACCTTCTCCTTGTTGTCCTCAAAATGACTGGTTCTAATTAAAATACTATAGAACTCCTCTATGTATTATTTAATAGACTTGCTTGACTGCTTCAAACCTTACATTTTCTTTAGTAGATCCAACTTGTAATTAGCTAGAATGAACTATCTCTTCAACTTCTCCACCATCCACTCCCACCTTGTTATCCTTTATTTCCCTCTTTTGTTTTTGTCCAATTGTACTCTCTTCCACCAAATACTAGCATGACCCTTCAGCTTGGTCTTAGCAAATATAACCCTTTTAGGATTTTCCACCTCCTCATACTCAAAATATTCTTCCATATCATTGATCTAGTCGATCAACTCTTATGGATTAAGATTTTCAAAATATGTAGAAACATCAAACTTCAATCTCTTCCCAATCTAGGATATGGCCTTATACAATTTGGCTTGTGCATGATCTATTGCCTCTTCTTATTCCTTAAACTATGCCTCTTCTTCTTCAGCTTTGTCTTCACTCCCATATTCTCTCCTTGGCTCAAACCCTCTACGCAACTCTTCTTGTAGAGCTTGAACCCACCTCTACAAAGCTCTAAAATCCTCTTCTGACACCACAACATTTCTCCCACCACCACAGTTTCTTCGTGGAGGTATTCTACTCACGTTTCTCACAAATATTGATGCAAACTACATCACGTTCAGTGATCTATCTACACACTTTAGAACTCTCACTCTAATACCACTTGAAGCAGATCTGAGATCGACAAAACACACATAATCTACAAAAACAAAGAAATACAAATAAATTTCTTGTATTCTTTATTGAGGAGAATGGAGCTTACAGAGACCAACCCCTTACGATTTTGAAATTCCCCCTCAAATACCCTGTTTTCCCTTTTCTCGCCTAGAACAATTCATTTAAAATTTGAATTTTGGGGGTAAACTTCCCAAGGTCATAACTCCTCGCTCGTTGCTCAAAATAACTATTGATGCATATTTTTGGAAAGATCTCGAAGGGGTTTACGGCCTAATAATATCCTAAAGCATATTTCCACCATTTTTCTAGTCCTCTAAGAGGCCTCTAAGGCCTTCAAACTTGACCTTTAAGTTTTAGTGGTAGGATTTTCACTAGTTTTGGTAGGGTCTTCACCTTAAAATTTGCATATCTCCCAAACCGCTCAGGATATTCGGGTGATTATTTCACCGTTAGGTCTGTTTTTCCATCCCCTAAAAACTAAATAAACTTAGAACATAATAAAAAAATATTATAAATTTTGGATGATGCAAGATCACTCTTACACCACTAGATGCTCCTGTATCGGTGACATAGTAGCTTAGAGCATCTTCATAGGTAGTACAATTATGTGTGGATCACCATCCAGTGGTGATGGGTGCAATGTAGTCCAGTAGCTTTATTAATGGAGTGTTCACTTCCTCCATAGCTACATTGTATTCATTTATATCATTTCTATTTATTGCATGTCTCAGTCATCTAGTAGATTTACTTTCTTTCATATTATTCTGCATCTCATGATTGTTATCTCCCTTTGCATATTATATCAAAATCTAATAGTGGTATCAGAGCTATGGTAGATCTAGTCTGTGTAGGTCTATAGGAAAACCACCATCATTATTGAGCCTGAGTGTTTTGTCAACCTGACATGCCATTGGACCAGTCACTATCAAAAGATCTCAGAAGAATCTAGGTGGTAGAATTAGGGAGAGTCACAAGTGAGGACTGAAAGAAATCTCAGTTCCAGAAAATACTGAGATTGCATTTGACTAGAGTCTTTCCATAGAGTTATAGGAAAAACTCGTGAAGACCAAGACTCAACATTCAATCCACTAGATTGATAGATCATCTAGTGAAGATCCAGGATATCTAGAACTTGCTAACTATTACCCAAAGTTTCTTTTGTTGTAGATAATTAATTCTCAGAGGATTGGTACTCCTACGATAGAAAGCTAGGAGACTCCAACTTCATTTCTTGAAGGTTGGTGTGCCCTCATAGCATAGATATTAGTTCCTTGTGTAGGAGAAGGACACTACAGAAGAAGACTTCTAAAAAATATACATGGTGAAGCTAGGATACTGAATATATCCATTGTAGATTGATTAATAGGCCATAGTAGCCTTGAATAATAGGCCATAGAAGCCTTGATACAAAAATGCCATAGTAGCCTTGAAGAATAGGCCATAGAAGCCTTGATACAAAAAGGCCATAGTAGCCTTGAATAAAAGGCCATAGAAGCCTTGAAGCAGAAGCCACAGAAGTCTTGATACTAAAAAGGCCATAGAAGCCTTGATACTAAAAATGCCACAGAAGCCTTGATATTGAAAAGGCCATAGAAGCCTTGATACTAAAATAGGCCACATAAGCCTTGATCCTAAAGAAGAATTTGAAAGGAATATCTAATTCAGAAGCATATTAAGATTTTAGTATTAATATTTTTATTGTAGGGAAAGAAGATTCAGTGAGTTGGGAAACTTCCTACAAGAAATTTAGGAAGAGTATCTTCTTCAAAATCAATTCAACACCTGAAGCAAAAGATATTAGGAGATCTCATTGAAGGACTTCCAGACTTAGAAGAAGAAGGACTAGGAGAGTCCTACTCAAATCCAGAAGTAGCAGAATCAGAGATCCAAGAGCAGATCACACCACCAACACTTCCAAGAGAAGAAGGTTGAAGAGGTCTCAAGGGAAGACCAAAAGAAGTTACAAGATCAAAGACCTTGGGAAGGTCTCATAGAGCATCCAAAAAATGCTAGGAAAGCCTTACTAAAGAAATCATCAAAGGAGAACTCACTAGAGAAATCCACTACCAAGGAGAAGCCCCTGATAGTGAAGGACTTGGGACAATTGTCACCATCCGAAAACAAGCCCAAGAGAAGGAGAATTTGGCAAGGAGTGCCAAATATGAGAAGAATAATTTGGCAAGGAGTGCCAAATTTTAGAAGAAGAATCTAGTGAAAGACCTCAAGACATTTAAAATATTGAGAAGAAGATCCTACTTGAAGTCAAAATTTGACAAGAAGACTTGAAGACAGAAGAAGCTCATCAAATCTAGGAGATTTGAAGATTACCTCTCACAACAAGAAGGCACCACTTCAGAGACAGAGACTTATCCAAATCTATAATAGAAGGAGGAGACCACAAGAGGAGAACAAGCCACCAAATCTTAGGCTCATGAAAGAAAGTTTGAGACCATCATTTGGTGAAGAAGGAGTTATTCAAGATAGTCTACAAAAAGTTACAAGATCCTACTCGAAGTAGCAACTTGGTGATCTTAGACACCAAGATCCACATCCTCTACAGAAGTGACAAAAGGAGCTACAGAATGTTATAAAAAGGTATGCAACTACTAGTGCTAACTAACTCATTAATTAGACTACTTATCAGATTCATTAGAGCACCTTATTTGGATTAAAGTTGCATGAAGAAAAAGTAGATTACAGTCTTCAAAAGTGCAAAAAGGAAAAGGTTCTTTTTAAGGTTCATTTGCACATTAATTAGGAGTTGATTAGATTTCAGAATTATATCTATCAACTACCTATCATCTACTTTGGAAATATAAAAGAAGACTAAGCCCTACAATATTAGTTGTAGTGAATTTGTAGAATAACTCTTGAAGATTCATTTTAGGTTATTCTTGATTAGTTGTAGTAAATTGATTAAGTGCATTATCTTGAGAGTTGATTGGAGTGATAAGGTGAAATTGTTAGTGCATTAAAAATAAATTCTATTAGATTTATTTGCACTATTATACTACTCTCAAAAGAAATTAGTTTTGTGTTTTTGAAGGGCACAAAATCTGATTTGTATCAAGTGTCTAAAGACACTATTGAAGCACATAAATCTGCAACTCATAGTGGCCAAAATAAGCCACCCAAAAAGGTTAGAATCCTCCAAAACTTGGAGAAGAACACAACTAACCAAAAATAGAAATAGAAGCTTCAAATATTGAGACTTGGTGAGTCTCAAATCCAAAGCATTACAAGATTGGATGCAAGAAAAGAAAGTGCAGAAAATTGCATAAATTAAAAAGCTTCTATCTACTATTATCTAAGCTTGGATTTGTTATCAAAGTGTCCAAGAAAAAAGGGGAAGGTGTCTACTCATAAAATACAACCTCAAAACCCTTGTATTGCAGGAGAAAAATCTGCCATAAAACCAGAATTTCAGATCTGAAATAAGAGTGCAAAAGAAGGTGCATCAAAGGAGGTTTATGTACAATCTATAGTACATTTTATTGCACTACTTTAATCTAGTTTTTTACAGCCCAAGAGCAGATTTGAATGTGTCCCCAAAAGGCACAATATCTATAGGGAAAATCAGCCAAGAAAGGTCGAACGTAAGCACTCTTCTTCCCAAGCAATAGGAGCCACTCAAAGGGCTCATCTTGGATGGATGAACCTGCAAAAACAAAGCCCACAAGAGGCTATCATCAAAGCTACATTTACGTAGATAAAAAGAGTGCACATCTACCAATGGATAACATCCACATCTACCAATATGGGATGAACAACATCTACACTACAAAGAGAAGGCGTCTACTTCTACCAACATGAGATGGACAACATTCACATCTATCAACATGGACAACAATATCTACACTACAAAGAAGCACAAGAATTAATACATTGGAGGCATAGAAGATAAAGAGCAAAGGAGCTACATTCAAAATCTTAAACTTGGTGAAGATCATCCACCAAAGGAAGCATCAAAATCGCTATTCAAAGCTCCATAGCGCCTCATCAATCCACCTACAAAAGATAAGTTTGCTTGTTACTCAAGAAACATAGCAAAGCAAAGGAATGGTATACGAAAGGACTTAAGGAGTTATAATAATCTCCTTGGAAGGTATTACAGGGAAGGACTTCATGTAGAGAGCGTGAATGCCACTTGGCATCAATCTTCTAAGGTGCATACATTACAGGGATTTCAACTCTCAATGCTCATCAACCTCAATTATACATTATATACATGGTGACACTTGTTATCCTCCACAAGTCCCACATGAGTGAGCATACATTACAAAGTGACCAAGAGGTATTGAAAAAGAAAGAGGTACATTAAGAAAAGGAGAAGTGCTCATACATAATGGATGTGACATGTGTCACAAAGCTCAAGTTTATTCCTCCAATAAAAGGTGCCCAAATTCCAAAGTTCACAACACAATAAAACACAGTCAAATCTAGTCAAGCACAACATGGAAGGAAGGAAGAAGGAGCATTAAAGGCTCCTAGTCTTGAAGGTCAAACCTTCCTATTTTTACAGCATCTACATTCCAACATTGAATATGAGCATCTCCATTGATTCTAGCACCCAAGGGAACTTTAATACTATTATTATATCCAGCTAAAGGAAGCACCAAAAAATGAGGAGATTAGCATAAAAAAGGTAAGGTTTAAATCCCACTTTATTATTGCTTTCAATTTTGGAGATATAAGGGTTATAAGCTAAGGTTGAAATTTAGATTTTTGAAAGCAAAAGCTATAAGGGATAACTTACCAAATTAAAATAATATTTGCAACTCAACCTAGGAGAAATAAGGAATTCTACTTGGATTAAATTCTTTAATATTTTACAAATATTATTAATTTTCTAATTTTCCAAATTTGGGAGTGATAAGGGTTACAACATCAAACTAGGTCTTTGGAAATTAGAAATTAAAACCTAAGGGTTATAAAAAGAGGTTATTAAATATTTTTTGTTAAGGTTGGAAATTTATAATTTTCTTGTCTCTAAATTTCTCAAAAAGGGACAAAAGGAATCCAACATTAAAACCTCTTCAAAAATTGGAAAAGTGCTTAGTTCAATTAGGAGAAATAAGGTGTTAGAAAAGTTGATTTTTGATCTTTACAAAACTGTACAAAATCAACCATAAATTGAACTATATTTTACAAAAGCACTATATCATATTCCAAAAACATTAGGGAGATATAAGGTAGCCTACAAATCTAAGGTTTGATATTAGGAAGATCTAAATGGCATCAAACAAATTCTTCCTAGCAGAATCTCAACTACTCAAGGGTCCTAATTATTTCTCTTGGAAAAATAAAGTGAAAGCAATCTTAGTGTATGAAAAACTTTGGGATGTTGTAAAAGGGAAAACACAGAGGCCTACCACAGGTGAAACTAAAATCCTAAAGTTTGAAGAAAATGATTCAAAATCTCTAATGATAATAACCTTTGCTATCACTGATGAGATTCAACCTTATATCAGTTCAGCAAAAACATCTTCAGATGCATGGACAAGCCTAGAGAAAATATTTGAAGGAAAGAATAAGGTAACTATTCTTCATCTCCAAACTCAACTTCACTCATTGAAAATGAATAGTGGAGAAAGCATAGAACTATTCCTAAGGAAGGTAGTAGATATTAAAGGGAAATTGTTGACCTTAGGAGAAACAGTCAAGGATGAACTTCTTACTCAAGTAACCATGAGAGCACTTCCAGATAACTATAAGCATTTGGTAACATCTTTACATGTCTTAAGTAAAGATACTTCTTTTGATGACCTAGTCAATATACTTCAAGAATATGAAGTAGAAAACACTTTGAAATATGAGATGACTAACACTGCATTGGCATCAAAAGATAATCCATAGGGAAATATTGCTTCATCAACAAGAGGATGGAAAGCATGGTATTGTTAGATATGTAGAAAGAAAGGCCATAGTACCAGCTATTGCAGATACAATCCCAAAAATAGGAACCAAGGAAATTAGATGAATAATGGGAATCAATTTCGACCATGACAATACCAAAGGAACCCTCATCAATAGTAATTTTAGTGACCAACCAATTATCCTCAACTAGAATATCAGAAGAGAAATCAGAAAGGTCACCTAGTTCAGAGGATAGAAGAAATTGAAGAACTGGAAGAACCCATAGAGGATTATGAAGTGAAAGCTCTATCAACAAATGTAACATATTATAGAAACACTGACTATTTGCTTGAACAGGTTACAAAGAATGCAGAGGAAGAGTACAAAGCTCAAGATGAAGATGAAGATCCATATTGAAGACTAAAAGTCTTCAATACCCAAATAATGTAATACAGGGGGTGTTAGAAATATATTATATTCCATCATTTAGGTTATGTAAATGTATCTTCCAAGGTACATACTTAGGACATTAGATTACTTTAGGGGGAAGTTATCTAGTTACTTCATGCAATGTAATAAATGCACAAGTGTCAATGTGCAAGTTGTAAATGTGCAAGGTGTCCCTTGTACAACTAGATAGAGTGTTGGCCAAGTAACCTATTTTACCTATATAAGGAAGGCCTCATTGTTAGATAGATATAGAGAGAGTCGGGGACATAGTAGCTTAGAGCATCTTCGTAGGTAGTACAGTTTTGTGTGGATCACCATCCAGTGGTGATGGGTGCAATGTAGTCCAGTAGCTTTATTAATGGAGTGTTCACTTCCTCCATAGCTACATTGTATTCATTTATATCATTTCTATTTATTGCATGTCTCAGTCATCTAGCAGATTTACTTTCTTTCATATTATTTTGCATCTCGTGATTGTTATCTCCCTTTGCATATTATATCAAAAGCTAAAAACTATGTACTTGCACACAAGATCTGTCAAACCCCTAACATTCCAAGACATGCACTTCATGAGACATGATCAAGGAGCATATTTCCTTTGATGACCTCAAAGTCCTCAAAATATGCCAAAGTTTCAAAGGTGTTTGTGAGAAACCTATTATGATTTTCATAAAAAAAATATGTCTGTCGTCGCTTCTCCAAAGGGATGCCTGAGGCCTCCTTAATTGGACTATGAGAGCGACTAGAATTTCATGAGGGAACTTCACTAGGCATATTAGGTGGAGAGACAGGGCATCCTCTTGAGAGGATGGACTCTGGCATAGCTAATGGTTTAGCCAACTTGGAGGCTTGAAGAGTTGGAGAAACATTTTGTTATTACCACTAGAGGTACCTACAAGAAGAGAAATAGAAGTTCCTTCTGTAGAGGTTGCATGAGAGCTCCTTGACTGAGAGCTCAATTAAGGCTCCTTTTTACCATTTCCCATAGAAGGGTGTGGTCAGTTTCCTTTATCGTTCTTCCTGGTGACAAATATCAATTCCTCCCCTCTATTAGCAGAAGGGGTATATTTAACTGTGTTTGAAGGCATTGATGTCTCTATTGGAGCTTGATTTTTGAATCAACTCTCCATAAGAGGGTAGTCTTTTATATTTTTATCTACAAACTGATATCGATAACAGGTATTAGAGAGATTGATATAAACCACCCGTTGTTGGAAACGGGTCTCACCAACCTAAATATAAATAGAATCCTTAAGGTCCTTTGAGAGATCAATTTCAATGTAGATGCATTTGTATGGCTGCACAACATAGATTTTTGTGGATCCATGCATACAAAATTGTCAATGGGTGTGGCAAGATGTGGAAATAATGGCCAAAGGGGCAAAGGGAACCTTGGTAATTCCACCCAAACTAGGATACACAGGGAAAAATCAACAAAAACAATAAAATTACAGTGCTAGGGAAGAATTAAAAGGATATTTCTAACATACCAAGGACATTTACTCATAACTGCAACGACATGTGGATCGAAAAATTGAAAATGAAAAAAACCTTTAGTAAGGTTTTGAATATGGTAAACTTTTATGTCATATGGATGTCAAACTTGTTGAATCCATTAATTAGCGAGTCACTAGGAATACTCCCTAGAAAGTACCCAACCAAGGTGTGGCTATCAAGCTAGTTGTAGGCTTTATCAAAATCATGCATGGGCAAGACTATGTCCGACACAGAGGAACTACCTTTAGGATAAACTTCCTAGGTGGTTTTACTAGTGCCATGGCTCTTCGCAGCTGCAACTTCACTAACTAGTGAAATGTTATCCTGAGAGGTGGCCATCGAAAGGGAAGGAGTCCCCTGCCCGAGGTGAAGTAGTTACACAAAATGGCACAATGTGTGTATATCTTGTAAGGGCACTAGCATGGTGATCGATGAAAGAGCAAATAGGTAGCAACAACATGTGAGCAAAAAACCCTAGCAACTTTGAACCTTTAGGGATTCTTATTGTAGACCTATGTTAACACTAACCTATTATAAGATTTTTAGTTTGAACCTAAGAGAAAGATTTAAGGTTTTGTATGTTTTAGGTAGGTTATGAAATGAATTCATCATTTTATTTCTTTGGTATTTTGGAAACATTATACCAGGTTGATCATTAAAAAAATTGATGTAGTTATATGGATTCCTAGAATTTCATCTTAACATTAACCTGTGTTATATTTTTTTGATATATTCCTCGTATTAAAACATGTCATAAATAAGATTCTTATTTACCTTAGAAACTCTTCATAACCTAAATCTAATACGTATGAGCCTTCAAGTATCAAGCATACCATTATGAGAGATTTCTTGTCTTCACTCTTGTAGTATCAATATTCTATGAAACATTCCTCTAATAACATGTGTATACATTGAAAATTTACAATAATCGATGTTGGACATTTTGAGTCCTCTAAGTCAAAGTTGTCATTGATGTTACCTGATAGAGTTATCACTCATCTAAAGGAATTTGACAAGAAATAAAGTCACCCAAGTCATCTAGGAAAAAGCTTCATCGGTACAAAAGTGAAAGGAAAAAGGCTCCATAATATTTTAATATTATTGGGAGCATAGGTTAAGTGATTGGTTTATAAAAACCCAATGTGGGTTATTGCAAAGGTTAAAAAGGAGGTTTAATAATTATTTATAAATTATTTAAATTCACAAGGAATTTAAATTTTATAAATAATATTTAATTATACCAAGATTGGGCATTAAGACAAGGTTCTAAGGTTTAATTAAATTAAACCTAAGGTTGGTTATTTTTAATTTATAATATTTAAATTTAAATTTAAATTAATTATAAATTAAAAATCACGTCGACGTCAAAATTATTCGAAGCACCGACGTGATTGCAAAAGAGGACAAAGGCATTATATAAATGCCATCAAAAACATTTACCAAGGCATCCCTTGCAATAATTATTCGAAGCGCATGCGAAAAGGTTTTGTTTTTTTGAAGGCCTTACGATTTACGTAAAGGCTAAAGGTGTGAAGGTTCGGAGGCTCTAAGCTCAAAGTCTAGCATGGCCTAGTGGTATGTTGTCTTAGTACTAAGGAGGAGGTTCCGCGTTTGATTCAAGTGAGACCTTTTGGATTGCAAGGAAGAAGCGCTTGAAGCGCTTGTTTTTCAGAGGAGCATTGTTCATGAAAACTTTATGGTGGACGTGTCGTTTTAGACACGTCAGGGCATGTGGCCCAATGACGGCTTGGCCGCGGCTAAGGCATTAGGAAGGAGGACATCAAGGGATCGAATCCCACCAAGGGCAAGGCAAGTGGATTTAATTTTTGATGTTGTTTAATATTTTAATTTTTGCCAAGGTTGCCTAAGGAGAAATAAGGATATGGTATGCCTTAGGAAAGAGATTTATGCTGATTTTATTTTTGGAAGTATATCATATTATATATCATTGGAAAGCTCTTTTCGAGAGCTATTTGTTTAGATTTCTTAGAGGGAGAAATAAGGTGTGTGCAAGGAGATATTTTTGGTTTTGTCAAGGAGTTTCAAAAGTAAGTTTGATTCATTCTTTTGAGGGTTTATTTCTTGCATAAGAGGGTATGGTGCATTTTATTGAGTAGGAGTAATAAGGTGTTATTGAGATATTATTTTTATTATTGTGTTATTACTCAAGAATTCTAACCCTTGTTGATATTGGAAAATTAAAATGTGTTGAGTGTGGCAGATTTAGTGGATAAATCATAAGGCATCAAAAAGGTATGGGCAATATTCTTCATTGAATTATTTGGGTGATTGATTTCTAAAAATATATTTGGAGAGAAAAGGATTGATTGTGGTTTCCTTTTTGGAGTTGTTGGTTTAATGCTTCAAGGTTTTGTGATTTGAGAGTTGTGATTAAACCTTGTTTTATAAGCATCGTTGTTGAAGCCAATTGATTATGCAAAGAACTTGAACTTGAGTTAAGAACATGAGTATCACTGTTATGTGAGATTTGTTGTTGAGCATTGTTGGAAATTTTTTGAGTTGGTTGATACATGCTTGGACTAGGGTTTGAGGAAATGATTGTTCATTGAGGTGATTGGTTGAGTAGAGTTGATTGAGCCTAGTCAAGTGATTGTGTGAAGTGGTTGTTCAATGAAACAAACTATTCTATATTCTGATTTGAGTTGAGATTGAGATTTGAGAATAGAACATATAGAGTCTCTAAAAATTATCTTTATGCTTCTATGAGATTGATTTGATTTGAGATTGGGATTTGAGTATAGAATATATTGAGTCTCTAACAATTATATTTATACTTCTATAAGGTTGAGATTGAGTTAATATTGGGATTTGTGTATAGAACATATTGAGTCTCTAACAATTCTATTTATGCTTATATGATATTGAATTGAGATATTGATTGAGCATTTAGTATAGAACATATTGAGTATCTAACAATTCTCTTTATGATTCTATGAGATTGGACAAGTTCTGTGTGAGCTTGTTAAACTGATTTGAGGTAAGTCTTTGAGAAGGCTTGTGGACTGATTTTGTGTAAGCTTTTATGGAAGCTTGCTATGCAGATTTGAGGAAGTACTAGAGAGGACTTATTGAGCAGATTTGGACAAGTCCTAGAGAGGACTTATTGAGCAGATTTGGACAAGTCCTAGAGAGGACTTATTGAGAAAATTTGGACAAGTCCTAGAGAGGACTTATTGAGTATATTTGAGCAGGTTCTGTGTGGACCTTTTGAGCAAATTTGAGCAAGTTCTGTGTGGACCTATTGAGCAGATTTGAGTAGGTTCTATTTGGACCTGTTGAGCATATTTGAGCAAGTTATGTGTGGACCTGTTGAGCAGATTTAAGCAGGTTTTGTGTGGACCTGTTGAGCAGATTTAAGCAGGTTTTGTGTGGACCTATTGAGCAGACTTGTGCTAGACCGAATAAACTATATTTAGTTCAAGAGATTGAGCAGATTTGTGCTAGATCGAATGGACTATGTTTAGTGTGGATTTGAGTGGACTTGTGCTAGATCGAATGAACTGTGTTTAGTGTAAGATATTGAGTAGAGTTGTGCTAGACCGAATGAACTGTGTTTAGTGCAAGATATTGAGTAGAGTTGTGCTAGACCGAATGAACTATGTTTAGTACAAGATATTGAGCAGAGTTATGCCAGATCTACTGGACTGTGTTTAGTACAGTATTAAGATAGAGATTTGGAGGTGATAGAGTATAGAGGACAAAGTCTTAGTGGATAAAGATCCAACATCTAGGAAAATTGAAGATAGATTTGAGTGAGGAGTCTTCAAGTGGAGAGAGATCCACCAGTCAGTGCAGCATAGAGACAGAGTCTTCTAGAAGATCACTAGCCAAAGTAGAAGGGGAAAGAGTTCTCCTATGGAAGAGATCCATGAAATCAAAATCTCCTTTGGACAGAGGTCCATAAATATTATAATTGGGAAGGATTCCCAAAAGATTATTTGAGAAATATTTAGAAGAAATATTTTCTCTATGGAGGTAGCCCACATTGGGTGAACCATGTTAAAATTGGTGTCTCTATTGTATGTGATGATTTATGCATTGCTTTGGTTATTGCTATTAATATTGCCATTGATTATATTAATTTAATACTATTTGAAAAAATAAAATAAAAAGTGATCTTATATTGTTCACCCCCCTCTTAGTATAAGCTTGTGTTCTTTAATCGACTCTAAAGCACTTACATTTTGTTCCCATATATTGAGTTTTTCTTATTAATTTTTTTTTGGCAATTCATCGATTCAACACTTATAAGCATATTTCCTATGATGTTTACTACAAAATCCTTCTCGTAAAATTTTATAACAAAGTATATTGAGGAAGTATTTATAGTTAATTTTATACTCTCCTAGACTAGCATATCAAGTAGCTTCAAAAAAGAGAAAGGTGGACTAGATCCTAGTTTAATAAGACTAGTATAATAAGCATTTGTTTACCTAGGAGGATGTCATAGAAATAAGAGAGGTATACCCCCTATAGACACCAAAACCTAGGAATTTAAGCTTTAATACAAGGCCTTGCACATTTCAACCACATTACACATCACAATCTTGCATAATAAAATTATATATCTAAGTCTAAATTAGGTGTATAAATTTTGCACATCATCCTATTTTCCAGATTTTAGTAAATCTGGAAAATCTACTTAGGATACCCTACGTAATCACTAGACATGTGTCCTAGCCACCACTACCCCTGCCCTTGCCACATCTAACACACTCATGTCACCCTTGTTCCTTCACATGGGACATCACTTACACCTCTCTCCACTTGCACTCACTCATTAGCCACATCACCCCAGTTAAGTGAGACACCCTAGGTGACTCACTGTAACTACCCCTTCCATTTGGTAGCCCTAGATTACCACTTGGTAATCCTGGCTTGCCACCTCCATTTTCCTTCCAAAATCCCAAGGAGCCTATAAAGGCACCTTCACCCCATCAACCAAAGTAGGCTAAGAGAACACACCGTCAGGATATTGGAATCACAATAGGAGCTCACATGCATCCCAAGGAGATCAAGAGTCAAAGCTTTGGAGTGCCCTTTTTAGATATTTCTACCATCTAGCCTCAATTGCACATCTATAGTTACACAGTCACAACCGCCATCCCATGGTTGACCAACCACAACCATGCACCTGTGGTTACCTAGAATGTATAAAAGCTCATGAACGACACAAATCATATCAGTAAGGTTTTGATTTTGTTAGCAAGGCATCTAGATTTAATTTTTTGTGTTTTTACAAAACATTAGTTTAAGGGTCTCATTGCATTAGTTTTCAGTCACATATATAGGTGCTACTAAACTCTTGTTTGCTTTGTCATGTGTGCAGGAGATAGGTATTTTAAGAGCTATTGAAGCTGAGAGTGGCCTCACATTCAGGATACAAAATCTCACTCACCCTTGGAACTATAGCAAAGGAGCAAAGAACACCCAGTCATTACTAGAGAGTTGGAAGACCACCATCCACAATATTGTATTTACAAAAAGAGAGCATTGAAATATCTCCACCAAGACATTAGGGTAAGCAAAAGCATTGTAAATTTAGGAGATTCAGGCTCCCCTGTATCAATAATACAAAGAAAAAAATTATTTTCAAACATGCAATATCTCCTTTTTATTTTGTATATTTTTGTGTTTAGTTATTTTTGCTACAAAAATGGCGATCACAGTGGGACCCCCTCACAGTCCTATTTTTTGTTGCCTTGTTGGTTTTTGTTATTGATCTATGTTTGTCTGTGATTGCAGGTTTATGGAGCTTGGCCACATAGAGATCAAGGATTAAAATTGATAGTTCCATATGCCTTTTCATCCCAAACCTACACCTGAGGAACCACACATGCATGATTACATAGACGAAAAACTACGTGTCGGTGTTTACAAGTCTGCACAACTGCGCACCGAGGTTAAAACCCTATAGAACCATGGATTGGCGGTTGGATGAATAATAGGGAGCAACAAAAGGATCATAGGTTTTTACATTAGAAATTTCTCTCTCCATTTCGTTTACTTTAGGATTTCATTAAGTTAAATAATATTCTTTATCCTTGTTTGCCCTTATCTACATCTAGGTCTTAGGCTAGGCATACCTAAAATTAAAAAAAAAGGAAATCAAAAGAACTTGTATTTTATATTAGTTAGCAAAGTATTTGCATAGCTTGATTAGGAATAGTCTAGGCACATTTATGGTTTTAGGTCTGTTTTACCCTATTTTTTGGTACACAGCTAAAACCACAGGTTTGTGGTTGGAAATTACCAAACACATGCACATGGTTGGTTAACTGCGCAATGGCAGTTGACCAGGCCCAAATACCTAGTGGTGGTTGGCTCTATGTACCATAACTCTGGTATATCTTACCTAAAATTAGCCATTTGGTCTCTAATCTATTTTTGTCTACACTTGTCTATTTTTGCTTTGTGTATTTAGGAAGTAAATGAAATTGCATGTTAAGTTGCATCACACTATAATAAACAGAGCCTTCACATACTTGCACGTGAATGTTGGCAAGGTTGGATTTCATCACCAAACCCCAACAATTATCCCATTATTTGGACAATGCCGGTCCAAGAACTATTGTAGCTATGAAAAATAGCACACATTCCTCTTTGGAGGGTTTATGAACTAGGTGAGGATTGGTAGTATCTAGGCTCCCTCATCAGATTTGGGCTTCATCACCAAGTCTTTATGGGTTTCACAACTTGGAATTCATAACCAAGTTAGTGTGTGAGAACATCTAGGTGAAATCCTTAGATTCATATTTAGGGTTAAACATTATACATTGTTTACCAAAAAAAATCAAAAACCTTTCAAAACTGAAAAAAATAAAAAATCAGAACTTTGTAAAAAATTAGGAATAAACTTGTTTGTATGTTTGCTTTGCATGCTATTGCTTGTGCTTCCACCAAATATTCACACATATACCTTCACATTTTACACTTCATCCCACCCTTAGCATATGGTAACAACCCATAGCCAAGCCAAAAAGTTAGCCCAAGTTTAGAGTCGGTTGCCTTCATCCATGGAGCCTCCATCTCAGTCCTATCATACCCTTAACACTTCAATGGTAAGGTAAGTTAGTTTACCCCCTACTGTGTCCTTGAACCTAAATTTTAGTCCATATAGTGGTGCCTCTACCTCAGACACAAATATCATGTAGAGGGCTACTCATGTCACAATCCCTGAGACTCCTAGGAGTGAGCCACCAATGCCATCAGATGATCATATCACATATGTGGGTATGGATATCGTTAGGCTATATCTGAATACAGTTGGTTTGGTCTTTTCATAATTACCTTCACTTACCATTCCACCCCACTCCATTCCATCATTACATCAGGAAACCTCCTTCCCACACTCGTAGTAGTCCAACCAAATATTCAGGAATCCACTCTTTGAACCGACTACTACCACCATGACACACAATCATCCATCATCATCTAATCAACACCCCTTCATATTATAAAATCAAAATATCACTTGTACTAACCCTCTCTATGAAGCACAAGTTAACGTTGCTTTGCAGATCCCTACATCCATCCCATCCACCGCACCTATGGATCCCACACATCATAACATCCCCCATTTAGCGGTAATACCTTTTACCACTTAACCTCCACCTACATCCACTAACATGGTTGCCATGCAACTAGTCCAATCCTCTACCACCTACATGGTCATACCATCTTCATCTATGATTACCATACAACAAGCATTTCTACAGTTGCACTGTAGTTGCAGTAATTGATTATGGATAATGCTAGTCGAAGCATTAATCTTGATCCACAGTGATAGTCATAAGGGGTAGGACCTAACCAACCATCAAAATCTCATTAAAACACATTTTTGTACTCAAGATCCATATTGGGTGTTGCATCCCCCAACCACGACTATAGCCACTAATCCACTTCATCAAATGTATGCCAGCTCATCATGTCAGCATGCCATCATACCCCCATCCCCCCATCATCATCAAATTTATCAACAATAATTCTATAATCCATTTCATACTAACATCCCACATCATCAAAACCACACTAATAATACACACTA
The DNA here is from genome assembly GCA_028583015.1 of Wollemia nobilis. Classification (NCBI taxonomy): domain Eukaryota; kingdom Viridiplantae; phylum Streptophyta; class Pinopsida; order Araucariales; family Araucariaceae; genus Wollemia; species Wollemia nobilis. Next base: position 7,561,747 of record JAQPPZ010001870.1, read on the forward strand.
TTTCCAACCACAGTAAACCAATCAGGGTTTTAACCCTCTAGAAGATCCAAATTTTTAATTTTTATAGTCATATTGATAGCCTAGCCATGCAAACACTGGGTATGCAATACCAGAAACCTACTCTAAGGTAGCTACTCAATAATTCAATTCATGCTTTGGTATCATCACCGATCTATCTAGCAAACTTTAAAATACCAAAGTTTGATAAATTCAATGGGGATGAGGACACCCGAGAGCATGTGACTAGATTCATTAATGCATGTTTTAGAATAAAAAACAATGATGCACTCATGCTCCATAATTTTCCTCAGATGTTTGGAGGAGATGCTCTAGATTGGTACAACCATATTTCACATCAAAGTATCTATATTTTTGAGCAATTAGCAGACCAATTCTTGGAGCGGTTCTTTCTGAAGGTTAGAAAGAAGACAACATTGATCAATTTGCTAAATTTACAACAATATGACGATGAATCGGTCTATGATTTTGGCAACTGCTAGAGGGTGGCCATGACCAAACTACCATTCTCCCTCCCTATGGTATAATTAACATGAATATTCATGAGGAGTTGTGCCAAACCTATCTCCTTGTTATTACAACTACAACAATATAGAACATTCAAAGAAGCACTCGCCCAAGCCCGAGTAATAGAAGAAATCAAGATTCAAGAGGGCAAGATAAAATCAAAAAAGAAAGAATGACAGAACAATAATTTAAATGGGAACAACCATGGTAAACCCAAGGCCGACCAGGTTAATCAAGTAGTCTTGGGCCAACCTTCACAATAAATCCGACAAGCCCAAGTCCAAGTACAACAACCCACACAACAACAATAAAAAATGCAACAATAGACTTATCAAGCAGTTCCACCCCCATAATAGCTACAAAATCTAGCTCAACCTATAGAAAATAAACAACATCAATTCAGGCCTAAACACATCTACACCCCATTACCTGAACCATATTCATCTATCTTCTAGAAGTTGTATGATGCATAGGCTTTCACATTACCAAAAATGAAGCTTGAAGACCCTAACAAGTTGAAACCTAGAAACTACAGAGAGCATCTATAACGCACCTTTCATTGGCATAAAAGTCATGACATCGAGACTTGCTATGGGTTTAAGAGAAATTTGTGCAAGATTTACTTGAAAAGGGAAATATCAAGACTGATAACCCCTTAGCCCAACCAAATCAAAATATTGAAATATATCAAACACCATTACCTAATCATGAGGTAAATCAATAAGCAGTGGGAGCATCAACTTCTATAGTTCCTCCCAATCAAGTTAATCATATATCACAACACTATACCAAGGTTTTATGGGGGCTATTCATGTAGTCACCTGAGGACAAAGAAAAATGAATCACTCACAAGCAAATGAGCCAACCAAAGCAGTACCAACTCCTATAGCACAACCAAATGTGCTCATACAACAAGGCCCAATCATTACACCTACACCCATTCACATTCTAAATCATCCACCTAGACCAATCATCATATTGAGAAGTCAGTTGACATAGAGCCTAAGGATGCCATAAGCCAAATTATCGATATTTGAGCTCATACAACAATCTCCCCCACATCATGAGGCATTAATGGAAATCTTAAAATCTATCAAACTACAAACAAAAGATCCTAACACCTTCAACACTTTTGTATGAAGTGTTTACAAATGTATGGAACCTTCGATAGCATTCTATGAATTTGAAGAGAAGAGCATATAATTAGAGTTACATGATCCTCTGTTGCATATCATAGCTCATATTGATCGAAATCCATTTAAAAGAGTGCTCATTGATATTGGCTCCTCTATAAATATCATCACTTCCCCAACCATCAAACATCTCAACTTGCCATCATCTCATATCACCACATCCACCTTCACCCTATGGGACTTAAATTACACTTTGTGCTCCATTGTGGGGAATGTTGTTCTACCTGTAATAGTGGGGGTGAAAAAAATCCATGTACTCTTTCATATCTTGGAAGGGGCCATGTAGTATAACATACTTCTTGGATGTCCTTGGATTAAGGAAATGAAGTGTGTTCTCTCAACATTACACCAATGTTTGAAATATGTGCATGAGGTAAAGGTCCATTGCATTCAAGATGACATCGAACCATTCGAGTATTACAACATGATATCCAATACATATGAGCTATCTCTTCCATCCATCCACATTTCCATTCAATCCCTCATTGTTTAAACCACCCCAACTAACAACACCTCATCCAAAGCACCCATCCTAGAGGCTTTACCAATAGTTGATCATGCCTTTGCATCTCAAAACATCAACCTAAGTCAACCCTCATCCACTTCATATCATTTTTCCATCACACCTGATCATATTGCTAACCAACCATAATATTCATTAGTTGCACCTCCCACTTTGCAAACACCCTTCATATTTTCATCCCAACCAAATCCACCAACCACTAACAAATCCATTCAACCAAATCCACCTCAAACCTCACCACCCATTGTCTCATAGATAGGATCACCTATTCGAGAAAAACCAATACCAAGTGAACCATTACCTCCATCCAAGCTACAAGCCAACATTGAAGCCTCCACATCAGCACCTGAATCATCTATATCCCAGCCAACTCAATTTGTAGTTCACCTCACCAATCCAATTATTTTTGAGTACATAGTTGAGAGTGTCAAAATAACACCACCTATTCAGTTTATCAAAGATTATAGTCACCCACATGATCCACCTTTGGCTATAGTTGTAATATATAGAATGGGTTCCAAACCTAATAGAATCAACTTTGTATATGGGGGAGTGGATTCTTTGTCCAATCCATCTCCTCCTAATGAATAACCCATGTAGGAGTTTTGTGCTAGCCTAGAATATCTGTCCAATCCATATTTCCCCTTATGATGTTTTTTTAGGGTTAATTGGTAGGGATTTGGTCTTAGACGACATGAACAGGGTCCACATAACATCATAACCCCAATATCAAGAAGCACATGATCACTCTACCTCAGTCTACAGGCCATAGGACTCAAGCTCCTCCTTTGAGCATACATTCCAACGACTCAACCTCGAGTCTGAAGAGGAGGATGAGAAGAGCAAAGATAGTGATGATAAGTATTTGGACCCTAACTTTGTGCCTTATTTACATGAGGTTTTTCCAAAAATGAGACATGTAGCCATGATCAATTACATTTCTGATGATGAAAGTTCCAATGAAGATTTTGAAGAATTTTAGGAAATGGGACCAAACATGGACATGATCAATCACATTTTTTATGGTCCTCAAGAAGACGTGGCTCCTATAGAGCCCATTCAAAGAGATGAGTCCTACATTACAAATTTTTCTATCGATCACTCCATATTTTACTTCAATAAATCAGTAGAGTGACCTAAACCAATTCTACCACCACCACCTTTGTTGCATTCGCAAAATCATAATTCTCCCACCATTGGTCAATTGTTCCCTAGAGAGAGTGAGAGAGATAATTCACTCTCCAAATCGTAGCCACCTCATTTCCACCAAGTTAACATGATTTCTGTTGAATTGTTCACCCTACTCTGAAATCCATATGATTTTGCAAAGTTGATTCCAATCGATGCTAGCCTTATCAACATGGATAGGATTTCATCCCCACCATACATAGCCAAATTCATCCTATCTGAAGAATTTCTAAGAGCTTCTAATGCTTATATCCCTCAGTAATCTTCGCCTTCGACTGCTTCTATTTTTCAAACCAAAGTAGAAGAAGCATTACCCAAGTCCTTTGAACATGTGGAGGATGATATTCATCTCATTCCTACTCCACATCAGTTGGAAGAAGGTTCTCATATGCTTATTTAATAATCCATTTATGTGAACCTGATTCAAGATGTGGATAATCCACAAATCATGAAAATAGCAAAATATTTATTCATAGAAGAGAAAGAGTGCATTCTAGACATTTTAACAAGAAATAAAGAGATTTTCGGATGGTCATACAAAGATATGCTTGGTATTGACCCCAACTTGGTGGTCCACAATCTCACCTTAGCTCATGAAGCTAAATCATTCAAGAAAAATTTGAGGAAACTCCATCCTACCATAGCACTCATTGTCAAAGAAGAGCTATAAAAATTATTAGATGTGTGTTTCATAGTACCCATTTATTATCCTGAATGACTCAAACATGGTACCCGTTCATAAGTTGAATGGAGGGTATGTGTATGTACAAATTTTTGAGACTTAAACAAAGTGTGCCCCAAGGATGATTTTTCATTATTGAACATATATCAACTTGTAGACTCCTGCACAAGCCATGAAATGCTTTCTCTAATGGATGTTTTTTTAGGATACAACAAAATTCTAATCAATCCTGAGGACCAACATAAAACATCATTCACCACACCTTGGGGCACTTTTTGTTACAAGGTGATGCCATTCAGTCTCAAAAATGTAGGAGCTACTTATCAATGCGCCATGATGTATATCTTCCATGACTATATGCACAAAATCATTAAAGACTATGTGGATGATTTAATTGCCAAATCCAAAACACGTCTTGAGCACATTGAAGTACTAGAAAAGTCTTTGATTGATTGCTTGAACACAAGGTGAGGTTAAATCCTAAGAAGTATGTATTCAAAGTCACATCAGGTAAACTTCTAGGATTTATTGTCTCCAAGTGAGGAATTGAAGTGGATCCTGATAAGGTCAAGGTCATTATTGAAATACCCCCTCCAACAAATCTTAAAGAGTTGCACATTTTTCAAGGAAATATTCATAACTGATTAAATCTAAACCACCCACTTATCATGATCCTTTGTGTCTGATTAGATGAATATGTGGCAACTTACCTATATCTTATTTTGTTTATAAAATTACCTTTTGCTCTCTGTTGAGCCTTTGTATTTTCTCAAAAAGTGGTTTATAGTTGTCTGAATATTTATTATGGGTTGGTCCCTTGGTCAATATTCTCAATTTCTTCTTTAGTAGTGGATCCTTTAGTTTCCATGTTGACATATGGAAACACATACTTTCCTAAGCTCTGGACTACTTCAATTGTTTTCATTTTAGTGCTTGGGGGTATTCTCAACCTCAGGTCATTCAATCACTTGCTATGGAAGGAGTCACCTTTTTTTGGACAAAAGAATGTCAAAATGCTTTTGATGACAATAAGAAATATCTAGCTTCATCACTAGTACTAACGCCATCTCGTCCAAGAATTCCTATTCACCTATACATTTCTATAATGAATTTTGTATTAGGGACAATGCTTTTGCAAAATAATGAGAATCAGAAAGAGCAAACAATCTATTATATTAGTCAAACATTGGTGAGTTACGAGACAAGATATGCATATGTTGAGAAGTTGTGCTTAGCAGTGGTTTTTACCACTAAGAAACTCAGACATTATATGCTAAGTAACACTGCCTATGTCATAGCTAGAGAAAATCCTCTACATTATATGATGACTCGCACATACAACAATACCTAAACTACAAAATGGATAATGCCCTTAATGAAATTTGATCTCGAATTCATTAGTCAAAAATCCATCAAAGGTTAGGTGATAGTCGATCAACTCATTGTCACAACCCAAGTCTACTCACTTGGTTGTCATATTCACAAAATAAATTTTTTAAAGAGAGCTTACTAATATGTCACACATATTCGTTTTTTACCCAACTAAACAATAGTACAAGGCATAGAGGAACTGCACTTCAAGTTTTTCAACCACTGTAGATGGTGACTTAAGTGCTCGATACCGGCCAACTTCCCACAACAGGTTGTCATTAAAATATCTTTAACCCTTCCTTAGGTTATTTTAGATCTTGGTGTGTATTTGCTCATCCAGGGCCCTATAACACTTGGAGGAGTGGACGCAATAATTCCCTTGTTCCAAAGTTTGAGAATTCACAATTCTCTTATCATCACTAATAGAACTCACTATGTTAACACTTTGGAACTAGTTTTGCTATGCCTATGACTGATCATTGACCTTCAACTAAGGTATGATTAGGATCCCCATCGCATGGTTATGGACCAAATCTCTCAATTCTAGCTCTAGTTGACAGTAATGTTGCCCATACCATCTACCACTGGATCTTCTAACCTCATAGACCAGCCCTCTGGTTATGAGTCTTGTTGGCAATTCGACAACTAAGTCGATTCATGAGCATCCTCACATACTTTCCATGTACATCCAAAGATGATGTCCCATACCATCGTATCTTGCCCTCATTAGTGCAGAACCTTCATTATTATGCTTGGATGGATACACTAGTTCATGATTGTTGCCACTACTAGCTTCTGGATTTGGATTAGTGCTATCCTTCCCGATAAGCACTGGCTCTCATATGAGTATAAATTGGTATTATCCCAATTCCTTTTTGCCAAAGTTTCTCATGGTTGTGGTTATGTTTTAAAGTTCGGTTTTAAATTCATATGACATAGTTTAATTAAAGCACCAGATAATAAATTCCTCATATAATTATCCATCAAAGTCTTCTACTCAAAATAAATCTCATAGCCATAAAGAAAACATCCAATCTTTTTAACATGTATTTAACCTTCACAACATAATAGTAAAGCTTTATATGTAAATCAAAATAAAAACTTCTTAAGCATGGCAATAGAAAATATAATAGTAATTTTTTAAATGTAATAAAAATTATAGCTTCTTTAACATGGCTATAGGGAATATGTAAGCTATCACAAGCATTAAGACTACTTACTTTTTATTTAAAGCATAAAACACTTTAGTCACTTAGTCCCATATATTAACAACATGATACTTCACGTAAGTCATTACAATCAAGCTTAACCTAATAGTTTTTTTTTCTAAATATTTAGATAGCTATAGTTCCTATCTGCTTAATACGAAGAACATTCTTGAAGCAAATATATATAATTCTCTATCCATTAAATATCAAGATCACCTAATTAATAAGGTCTCAAAACTAAAATTTCGATCCTTAATCCGAAAGAGTTTAACTCTTTAAATTCTATTTTGTTTTTCTTTTCCATGTAAAGCTTTTAGTTAGTTGGTTGTTTACTTATAGAGTAAAGTAATAGAATCAAAGTAATCACGTCTACCATTATAGCTTTCAGACGCTTACACATTTAAACCCTACAAATTATGAACAAAAACATGGCACTTCAGCATCATTATATATACTAACTTTTTTTTAGAAAGAAGAGATCACACATAACATATTGACATATCCTACAATGAGCATCCCAATGGAACATCAAGTGGTGCCTACATTGTATTACTCAAATGGATATAATTTTATCAATAGTTGTATTTTTTTAAAATATGTGTTGAGGGTTTAACCAGAACTTATCAAACCTTGACCAGTTTCCCATTGTCTCAATCTATTTGGAAAAATTATTAGTTACACTTTTATGGAAGTAATAATAAACCGGTTACTACAGTTTTCCTACACACCAATTCGTTAGCCCATATGAGCCCAATACTCCCTAATTTATGGCATACGAGCTCTCATATTTTAATGTAAAAAAATCATTCAGGAAAATAAAACCCAAAATTTCAACATCTATCGTAATACTTTCCACCAAATTTATCTGGTTTCAACGCAAAACAACGAACAAATATTATATTAAGTTAACCATTGCATTCGACCAATAAACTATTAATTTGACCAACTAGGTACTCGCATTAGAAATGAACATTATTAGCCATACCACCATAAACAAGATTTTTTTTCAAGAGCAGCTATATGTTCTTTTAAAGAAATGCAATCATATACAGCAATTTTTTTACTCAATCTACCCATCATTACACATACCCTTTTTAAGCATGGATTAGCTCAATAATTTATGGCTAGCACCTTCACAAAGCATAATAGCTGACATATTTCTTTTCAGAAGAACATCTTATATATTTTTGTCTAAGCAAAATAAAGAATTAAACGGACACTCAATGGTGCTATTTGGAGATGGCTCCTACAGCGCCATGACTCTATAAGGTGGTGCACTCCATGAAAGACATTGTTTAGCCCACTCCTTGCTGTGGATGCTTGTGAACTGACAGAGATGAGATTTTGGAGGTTTAAAGGTGTATAGGGCCAGCTTGGCCCATTTTTATGTAGCTAAATGCACCAAACATACATGCAATGAAAGCAAGCCCAATAAAACATGACCAAAATATTTTAACACAACAAAATTACCGTTCTATAGTAAAATACATGCAGAGAAGCAACCAAGAATCATTTTATTATCATTTGAGAACATATACGGTATCTTTCTACATTAAAAAATACTACATTGATGAATTTTACTTTCAATAATAACTTAATAGTTCATTAAAACATAGAGGCAACATAACACAAACATCACTCATACATGTCAAACGATTAATCCACAAAGCATATGAAAGACCTAACCTGGTTATGCAAAATCGATAGAAATTCATTAGACTCTAACACTTCCAATGAAATGGCAGCTTCTCATAATGCAAACTCCAGTATTTAGTAGTACCTTTTTACATACCTTTTCATTCTTTTATAGAGGATTTTGTGAGACAACAAAATGACACCTTTCAATTTTGTAATGCTAGATAATTCTCTAACACATCGCCAGGTGGTAATGTTTCTTTCATCCGAGTGGAAGAAATATTTTATTTGATTATTTTCTTAAATTCCAAACCTTCAATGTCGTGTGCCACTTTTTATTTTTATTTTTTTTTAACTTTGATATATATTGCTTAGGCTCGCTTATTAATACCTTCGTTCATATTGCATAAAGTTCTGAAATATGTTTCTTTTCTAAAAATAAAGTAAGCAACAAAAGCACCATAATATATTATATGTGTATTTTATATTATAATGTATTTATTAATACATATATTTTTCTTTCTTTTGACATTTATATTTATTTTATATTCTTTTTATTCATTATTTTTATTTTATTTATTATATTTTTATTATTATATATATATTATCATTTGTTTTTATACCTTGGCACTTTGAGCTATAACAAGCAACATGCAAGAAATGCAGTAAGAGTAGTCATATATGAAATGCAGTTACACATATGCATTAAATGCAACAACAGGCATAATGATATTTATATGCAAATTCTACGGTGGGCTTCCATGTACCCACGGGCCAAGGTGCACGAGGCACGACATCATATCCCACCTTACCTGATGCCTCCAACCTCTGTCTCCGTTAGGGGTGGGTGTCTTCTTTTGCCTTTGCACGTATACCTGTACTTGCACCACAAAACTTATCGCAGAATCACATTCTTCCAAACAAAATGATCACAAGTAGCGAGGATGTTACATACTCCCCCACTAAGAATTAACATAGTCCCTGTGTTAGCTAAAGAATACATATACAAATTTCCACAACATTTGGTCATGTACATATATATAATTAATACAAAAAATACATACATTGATCACTTTTACTACATAAAGCTAATATATAAAAATTTTACATCTCAAATACATATAGTAAATTATCTTTTTTGTTATCAATTTTCAAATAAGTATGGAAATTGATTTCTCATGGCAGTAACATCCTCCCAGGTGGCATTTTTCTTAGAGTAATGATCCCACTAGACCCTACACTGCTCCATAGTCCTTTTTCTCAGTTGTTTGGTTCTGAAGCCCAAAATTTTAACTGGTCGAACCTCAATGAGTTGTGGGTCCGACGTCTACAAATGAGACACATCCAGGATATGAGATGGGTCAGCTATATATTTATGAAGGAGGGACACATGGAAAACATTATGGATTTTTGACAAGTTTGGTGGCAGTGCGAGCTTGTAGGCAACAAGACTGATTTTGGCAATAATGTCAAAAGGACCAACAAATCTAGGGCTTAATTTGGTGGATTTAATGGAACTTTTGGTTGGCTTGACTCTAAGGAAGACTTTGTCACCAATGACAAATTCTCGAGGTGTTCGTTTAAGGTCAGCATAACTCTTCTGACGATCAGCGGCTTCACGAAGTCGCTAGTGAATCTCTTTAAGTTGATTCTCCATTTGTTTAACAACATCAAGACCGATCACTTCTCGATCATCCAGATTATCCCACGTTAATGGTGTCCTGCACCTACGCCCATATAGGGCCTCAAAAGGGGCCATGCCCAACGTGGTATGATAGCTGTTATTATAAGAAAATTCCACCAGGAAGAGATAATCTTCCCATTTACTTTGGTGGTCCATACAATACATGCGTAGCATGTCTTCTAGCACTTGATTGACCCGCTCGGTCTGTCCATCCATCTCAGGATGATAAGCAGTGCTGATATTGAGCTTTGTTCCCCAAGCTCGGTGCAAAGCTTACCAAAACTCAGAAGTGAATCTCGAATCTCTATCCGAGATGATTATTTCGAGAAAATCCATGCAGTCTTACAATTTCTCGAGCAAAATTTTGTGCTATAGCTGTTGCATCATCACGAACACTGCCTGGTATAAAATGTGCTACTTTGGTTAACTTATCCACTACCACAAATATTGCATCATGCTGAAATCATGTCTTTGGAAGGCCAACAATAAAATCCATAGATATCACTTGCCACTTATGTTCTAGTACATCGAACAGATGCAACTTTCCACCAGGATGTTGATGCTCTACTTTGACCTTCTGACATTCTAAGCATCTTGCAACAAATTGTACTACATATTTTTTCATCCCAGGCCAGAAGTAGTCTTTCTTCAAAGTTTCCCTCATCTTAATTACCCCTGGATGAGCAGAATATGGAGCATAATGAGCTTCCTGTAGGATAGTTCTTTTAAGTCCTTCATCATTGGGTACTATTACTCTATTTCAAAAATATACCAGATTTTGCTTGATACTATAATCTTTGTGCCGATTTGGTTCCTGCTCAACCTTGTTACGACATTGTTTGCAAAACTCATCATTCTTCTGCATCTCCATGATCTGCTCCTTCAGCCCATACTGACATTTTGTAAGAGTTGCTATATGCCTTCTCCTACTGAGAGCATCTACCAGTTTATTTTCTTTCCCTTTGATATATTCAATACCAAAGTCATATTCAGCCAAAAACTCCATCCATCTTCATTGTCGGGCATTTAGCAGAGGCTGAGTAAAAATATATCTCAAACTCTGATGATCGATTTTAAGTTCAAAGGGCTTTCCTAATAGATAATGCCTCCAAATTTTAAGAGCATGAACAACTACTGCCAACTCTAAATCATGTGTAGCATAGTTTATCTCATGTTTCTTGAGTTTCTTGGACTCATATGCTACTACGACCTCATCTTGCATCAACACACCACCTAGTCCCTCCAATGAGGCATCAGTACATACAGTAAATGATTTGTTTGGATCAGGTATTTTTAGTATAGGTGCAGTTGTCAACTTTTCCTTAAGAATTCTGAAGGCTTCTTCACATTATGTTGTCCACCTAAATGCTTTCCCTTTTCTTTGTAGGTTGGTAATGGGAAATGCAACTTTTGAAAACCCCTTAACAAATCATCGATAGTAACCAACCATCCCCATAAAACTTCTTACTTCTGATACATTGGTTGGAGCTGGCCAATCTATTATAGCCTCAATATTTTTAGGATCTACGACTATTCCTTCAGCTGAGACAATGTGCCCCAAATATTGAACTTGTGATGTATAGAACTCACATTTGGATAACTTACCATATAATTGATTTTTCCTGAGAACTTCTAACACTATCCTCATGTGTTCATCGTGTTCTTCTCTATTTCGAGAGTAAATCAAAATATCATCCAAAAATATTAGCACAAATCGGTCTAACTATTCCTGAAACATGTTGTTCATCAAGTTCATAAATGCAGCTGGAGCATTGGTTAACCCAAATGGTAATACCATGAACTCATAATGTCCATATCGAGTTCTAAAAGCAGTCTTATAGGTATCCTCTTCCCTGATTCTTAACTGATGGTATCCTGACCTAAGATCAATCTTAGAAAATATTGTAGCTCCCTTCAACTGATCAAACAGATCATCAATTCTGGGCAAAGGATACTTATTCTTAATAGTCATCTTGTTAAGCATCCTATAGTCAATGCATAATCTTAAGGATCCATCTTTCTTTTTGACAAATAGAACCGGTGCTCCCCATGGTGACACACTAGGTTTAATGTGCCCTTTTTCCAATAAATCTTGTAGTTGAGTTTTAAGTTCTTGCAACTCAAGTGGTGTCATACGATAAGGGGTTCGGACTATCGGAGTTGCTCCTGGCATAAGCTCAATTGAAAAATCAAACTCCCTTTTTGGAGGTAGTCCAGGAAGATCTTCAGGAAAGACATCCCTAAATTCATTTAACACTGGGTATTGTTGAAATAATGTGGAACTTGAGTCAGTTTCCTCCTTTTTGTTCAATTTAACCACATACAGTTTACATCCTTTCCTCAAGGCTCTTTTGACCTGCATGGCGGTCATCAAATGGGGCTCAAGAGATGTTCGATTGTAGTGGATACGAATTCGTCTGATTAGCATCATCCATAAAGTCCAACCACCTTTCCTCAAAATTCAGTAGGGCCTTATGAGCTTTTAGCCAATCTACTCCTAGGACTATGTCAAATGCATGCAAAGGAGCCACATACAGGTGCCAGTTGATTTTTCCCTAAGGTATTTCTATTTGTGGGTCAAATAGACATTGGTTGACTAAGTAAGTTTATCCTGAGCCATACTCGACTTGCCACCCTCTTGCCATAACCCCAGGTTTAACAGGTATATCCCTCAAAATACTATTTGAAATGAAACTATCTATAGCACCACTATCAATTAAAATATGTACATCTCTTTTGCCTAATTTTCCTTTAATAAAAAATGGAGTAGCTTGCCCCGAAAGGTTAGGGTTACCTATGGCAGCAAAAATTTTGTGTGGTGCTTCCTCAGTGGGATTCCTACGATCCGCTCTATTTGGGCATTATCTAGAAAAATGGTCTAGTGCCCCACACGCAAAGCATGCATTTGGTCCATCATTCTTTTGTTTATCACTTTCCTTATTCTGATTGCCATTTTTACCCTGTTCCTATTGTTGTTTTTCTTCTCCTAAAAATTCCTTCGATCTGGCTGCCCTCTGTGCCCCTGGTATTTACCCTTGTTTCTATTATCATTTTTGTTACGCCCTCCATATCTAAATTTCTTGTACTGATATTTGCCTCTATTCTTCTTGGGATATCTTCTTTTCCTTGAATTATCTCTTTCAACTTGTTGATAGTAAGCCTTTACCTCTTTTTGGCTTGATTCCTCATATCGAGCAGCGTCATAGGCAATTGTCAGTGTTTGAGGTACTTTTCTTCCCACCGGTTGGCTGTATTTTGGGTGCAACCCCATAACAAACTTATGGGCTTTGAACCTTTCCTGCCCATCAAATTTTGGAGCATACTTAAGAAGTTGCACAAACCTCTGGTAATATTCAATTACCGTCATATTGCCTTGTCGTAAGTTGGTGAACTCTCCATGTTTCTCAATATAAAATTGTTCAGTAAGGAAGCGATCTTTGAATTCTCTTTCAAATTCTTCCCATGGTATATCTACCGCTTCCTTCTGAGTAATTTTCTTGTATGTGGTCCACCAGTCTCTTGCAGGACCCTCTAAATGTGCCACTGCCCAAGTAGTTTTAGATTCAGAGCAAAGGGGTTGAATTGCAAAATACCCCTCGACTTCACTCAACCAATTAATGATGGTTTCGCCATCACCTCTTCCATAAAATTTAGAGATATCCAACTTCTTTATTTCCTTTTTCAACTCTTCACCCACCTTCCTCCTCGAGGAACCCTCTGGAAACTCACTTATATTTTCAGTTTCCTTTCTCTTAGTCAAATTTTCAATGACTTTCTATTGTTGGGTGATTAGTTCCTATTGTTGGGCCATCTGTGCCCATTGTTGATCCATATGCTCACTCATTTGAGCTTTCTGGATTTCCATTTGCTCACGTTGTTGGTTCAGTTGATCTTGCATCAGCTGAATCATTCGAGCCATATTCTCATCATTTTGTGTAGCTCTTGCAGCTACCGGCTCCTTTTCTTTCTTGACCACTCATCGTGGTACTTCAACAGCTTGCACCCTTTCAGACTCCTTCACGAGTCATCTTGGTCCCTTCCTTGGAACCTCTGCAATCTCCTCTTGCAGATTCACACTGGTCCTCCGCGAGGTACCTGCCATGTCTGGCATCAAAAGAGTTATGTCAGAACAACTATTCATGTTATTAGCCAAGGTTTCATATGACATAGTTTAATTAAAGCACTAGATAATAAATTCCTCATATAATTATCTATCAAAGGCTTCTATTCAAAATAAATCTCATATCCATAAAGAAAACATCCAATCTTTTTAACACGTATTTAACCTTCACAACATAATAGTAAAGCTTTATATGTAAATCAAAGTAAAAACTTCTTAAGCATGGCAATAGAAAATATAATAGTAATATTTTAAATGTAATAAAAATTATAGCTTCATTAACATGGCTATAGGAAATATTTAAGCTATCGCAAGCATTAAGACTACTTACTTTTTATTTAAAGCATAAAATACTTTAGTCACTTAGTCCCATATATTAAAAAGAACATGATACTTCACGTAAGTCATTACAATCAAGCTTAACCTAATAGGTTTTTTTTTTTTTTCTAAATCTTTAGATAGCTATAGTTCCTATCTGCTTAATACAAATAAAGTTCTTGAAGCAAATCTATATAATTCTCTATCCATTAACAAAACTAAAGTTTCAATCCTTAATCTGAAAAAAGTTTAACTCTTTAAATTTTATTATGTTTTTCTTTTTCGTGTAAATGTTTTAGCTAGTCAGCTATTTAGTTACAGAGTAAAGCAATAGAATCAAAGTAATCACATATACCATTATAGAATTCAGATGCTTACACATTTAAACCCTATAAATTACGAGCGAAAACATGGCACTTCAACATCATTATATATACCATTTTTTTTTAGAAAGAAGATATCACACATAACATATTGACGTATCCTACAATGAGCATCCCAATGGAACATCAAGTGGTTTCTATGCTATATTACTCAAATGGATATCATTTAATCAACTGTTAGCAACGTAATCATATTTTTTTTGAAATCTGTGTTGAGGGTTTAACCAAAACTTATCAAATCTTGACCAGTTTCCCATTGTCTCAATCTATTTGGAAAAATTCTTAGTTACACTTTTATGGAAGCAATAATAAATCTCTTACTACATTTTGCCTACACACCAATTTGTTAGCCCATACGAGCCCAATACTCCCTAATTTATGGCAGACGAGCTCTCATATTTTAACGTCAAAAAACCAAACACTCAGGAAAATAAAAGCCAAAATTTCAACATCTACCGTAATACTTTCCACCAAACTCATTTGGTTTCGATGCAAAACAATGAACAAATATTCTATAAAATTAACCATTGCATTGGACCAATAAACTATCAATTTGACTAAACAGGTACTCACATTAGAAATGAACATTATTATCCATACCACCATAAACAAGAATTTTTTTTCAAGAGCAACTATATGTTCTTTTAAAGCAATGCACTCATATACAACAATGTTTTTACTAAATCTACCCATTATTACACACATCCTCTTTAAACATGTATTAGCTTGACAATTTATGGCTAGCACCTTCACAAAGCATAATAGTCGACGTCTTTCTTTTCAAAATAACATCTTATATATTTTTGTTTAAGCAAAATTAAGAATTAAACAAACTCAATGGTGCTATCCATAGATGGGTCATATAGTGCCATGACTCTATAAGGTGGCGCACTCAATGAAATATATTGTTTAGCCCACTCCTTGTTGCGAACACTTGCGAACTGATAGATATGAGAGTTTGGAGGTTTAATGGTGTATAGGGTCAGCTTGGCCCATTTTTATGTAGCCAAATGCACCAAAAATACATGCAATGAAAGCAAGACCGAGAAAATGTGACCAGGATATTTTAACATAACAACATTACCGTGCTATAGTAAAAGACATGCAGAGAATAAACCAATATTTTTTTATTATCATTTGAGAACATATACGGTATCTTTCTACATAAAAAAAAGAATACTGCATTGACGAATTTTACTTTCAAGAATAACTTAATATGTTCATTAAAATACAGAGGCAACATAACAAAGAGGTCACTCATACATGTCAAATTATTAATCCACAAAGTATACGAAATACCTAACTTGGTTATGCAAAATCGACAGAAATTTGTTAGACTCCAACACTTCCAACGGAATGACAACTTCTCAGAACGTAAACTCCAGTATTCAGTAGTACCTTTTCACATACCTTTTCATTATTTTATAGAGGATTTTGCAATACAACAGAATGACACTTTTCAATTTTTTAATTCCATATAATTCTCTAACACATCACCAGGTGGTAATGTTTCTTTCATCCGAGTGGAAGAAATATTTTATTTGATTATTTTCTTAAATTCCAAACCTTCAATTTCATGTGCCACTTTTTTTATTTATTTAACTTTGATATATATTTCTTAGGCTCACTTATTAATACATTCATTCATATTGCATAAAGTTTCGAAATGTGTTTCTTTCCTAAAAAGAAAGTAAGCAACAAAAACACCATAATATATTATATGTGTATTTTATATTAAGATGTATTTATTAATACATATATTTTTCTTTCTTTTGGCATTTATATTTATTTTATATTCTTTTTATTCATTATTTTTATTTTATTTATTATATTAATATTATTATATATTATCATTTGTTTTTATAACTTGGCACTTTGAGCTATAATAAACAACATGCAAGAAATGCAATAGCAGCCATATATGAAATGTAGTTACACATACACATCAAATGCAACAACAGGCAAAATGATATTTATATGTAAATTCTATGGTGGGCTTCCATGTACCCACGGGCTAAGGTGCACAAGGCACGATATCATATCCCACCTTACCTGATGCCTCCAACCTTTGTCTCTATTAGGGGTGGGTGTTTTCTTTCGCTTTCGTATGTATACTTGTACCTGCACCACAAAACTCATCGTAGAATCACATTCTTCCAAAAAATAATGTCAAGTAGCAGAGATGTTACACTCAAAAAATCTCCACTCCCAAATGATCAACCCCTTCTTATCGAGCTTCCAAATGATTCAGTATTTTTCATCAATGAATAAGAAGAACTAGTCCCTCCTAAGTACGATTTTGACATCACTCTCTTCTTTGATGGGTCAAACTACAAAAAAGGACAAGGTGTTGGAGTCGTATTTTATACACCCAAAGGAATGCCAATTTATTTATCATTAAAACTTGACTTTCCATGCACAAATAATAATGCAGAGTATGAAGCCTTAATATTGGGGTTTCAGTCAACACTAGCTATGGGTATTAAGCGTATAAACATTTTTGGTAATTCCCAACTTGTCATTTGCCAAGTGAAAGGAACCTACCAATTTAAAGAACCAGTCTTGAAACAATCCCATGAAGTAGCAATGAAATTATTAGTAAATTTTGATTGATACTAGATTGACAACTTGCCTCATTCGACTAATAGGTTTGTGGATGCGATGGCTTCTTTAGAATCATTGATTCTAAAGAATAAAAATGGAGAAGTCCAATCACTTGGCATTACAACAATGTCCAAATATACAATTGCACGAGCAAAATATGAATGTGAGAAGAGTGTTTGTTTCATCCACGTGAAACCATATGAATCTTACCTTCATAAAATAAAAGACTTTCTCAAGTTTGGGATCCTCCCATTGAATTTTATGCGAACTACAAAAAATATTTAAACAAAAAGTAGCTTGTTACACTCTCTTGGGGGACATTTATAAACATGGCTATGATAGAGTTTTACTTTGATTCTTAGACCCCGTAGAGGCACAAAGAGCCATAACTGAAGCCGATGATGGTACTTGTGGTGGCCACTTTAGTGGAATGGTCATTGCATAGTGTATTTTGTACATGGATTATTATTGTACCACTATGAAAAATGATTGTTGTCAATACGTGAAGAAATACCAAAAATGTCAACATCATGCATTACAACCCATTCAAAGCCTTTGTCTCTATTCACAATGGGGCATAGATTTGATTGGTAAAATTTTGCCTACCTCTTCGGGACAACACAAGTTCATCATAACTGCCAAAAAATACTTCATAAAATGGGTTGAAGCAATCCCAATGACCACTATGACTGGACCTTGAACTATAGATTTTATACTCTAACACATTATCTATCATTTTGATATTCCCTTAAATATCATTTTTAACAATGACAAGTCTTTCAAAAACAAGGATGTTCGAGCATTATGCAACAAGTACAATATCCAACATAGTTTCTCAACTCCTTATTACCCATAAGAAAATGGACAAGCTGAGGCAACCAATAAAACCTTGATAGCCATTCTTAAGAAACTTCTCAAAGAAAACCATAGAGATTGGCATACTCAACTCCCCTTGGTATTATGGGCTTATCGAACAAGCATCTGAATGCCAACATGGGCAAATCCATTCTCATTGGTATATGGATCTAAAGTAATCATGTCTCTTGAGCTCGAGATCCCTTATTTATAGGTTGCATTACAATAATTCATGAATGACGATATAGCTAGACAAGCACGTATTGACCAAATTACACTCCTTGATGAATGTTGAATCAATGCCTTAGAGCACCTACGAGTATATCAAGATCACATCAAGTGTGCTTATAATGTAAAAGTCCATCTCCATGAATTCCAAGTAGGAGATCTCATTCTTAAAGAGAATCAAGAGAAAACTAATGCATTATTGCATTTAAGAGACAAATTCACGGCTAATTGGTCCAAGAACGTATAGATGCAAATTTAGAGGGAACATTGGAACTTGAGCCACTAAATATTATACACCTAAAAGCATTCTATGCATAGTGCAGGTTATACATATGTACATATACATGTCTAAAAAATAAAAGAGATATAAACAAATTCATTGTATTTCATACATCCACCCATGCATTCCACCTAAATTTCATAGATGCATTTTAGGCATTTGTTCATACCATTCATCATATTAGGGATCATTTGGTTAATTTGGATGATCACTAGTCTATTATGTCTTGTCGCCTTAATCAGGGGTACCTTACATCAAACATTACTCATCACTCCATCAATTGCAATAATTTGTAGCTTTCCTTATGATCTTTTGATGATTAAGAAGTTCACATAAACTAGGATAGATACCATATAATCATTAGCAATAATGATTATACGACCACTGACTATTTTGTGTGCACTTTTTAACTTTCAAAATCTTGTAGCGAAAGTATCAAAAAATCTTATATATCACATTAGTCCATAAGAAAAATCTAAATGTTTTCAATCACTTAGCCACTCCTAGTTTTTTGAGCAACCTCCATTAAAAATCAAACAATATTTAGATGCAATAAGTTGTTCCTGGTCAATCAAGTTTTCTCTTGGACCATGCACATCAAAATTTATTAAAACATTGTGAAACTTAGGAATGACGAAGTCATGAGTGGCTATTGCCATAAAGTGAAAGGTTTCCCTTGTTCATCCAATTACGAGCACGGTCTAGAATTCTAAAAATTTAAAAAAAGGACAAGCTCCACCTTCATCCCGAAAAAAAAAATCCTTTGTTCTTCCTCAAAATGAGAAAGTATCTAAAAAGCAATAAAATCCCTTTGTTCTTCCTCAAAATGAGCAAGTATCCAAAATCAATAAAAAATCCCTTACTCTACCTCAAAATGAGCAAGTATCCAAAAGCAATAAAAAATCCCTTACTCTTCCTCAAAACGAACAAGTATCCCAAAAGCAATCCAAAAAGCAATAAAATCCTCTTGCTCTTCCTCAAAATGAGTAAGTATCCAAAAGGTAATAAAAATACATGTTGCTCCATTAAAAATTGAGCAAAGCCTCAAAAATAAAAATCCCCAAAAATCTAATGCAATAAAAGAAGGAAAATGAGCTTGAATCCCTAGAACCCTTAGTGTCTTGAAAATCATGGGTTGATCCTCATTATAGTAATGGGTTGAATGAAACCCACATGGCAATGGGGTATCCTTAAGTCTGGTGCCACGTTTATCACATTAGTGACCTTCTTTTGTACAAATCTATGGATGCTCACGAATTAGCTAGCTTATTGGCATAATTTACAATTGACTAGTTTGGCCTAGCTCATTACTATAAATTAACAATCATTGTACACATAGTTGGTCCTTGAGCAATTTGAAAACACTAGGACAACCTTAGCATCATGGAGATTCATGAGATCATAGACAAGTTTGTTTGAGATCACTAGGATGTTTGAGTCTTTGTAAAATGACCCTAGATCCTTTATCCAAACCACCCCATATCATTTCCACCATTACACCCCACAATGCATTGCATTTATAAATACCACATGTTAGTGATCTTGATTACACAAAAAAAAATTGATAAAGGAAAAACCTATAACATATCAAATGATCATTAGAACATAACATTCATTATTCATCCCATCAATCACGACATCATTTCATATGCATTCATACATAAAATAAAATAAAGAGCACAATAAAAATCAACATAAATAAGACCATATATATGCATATATGAATCGCATAGTACAAAAATACCCAAAAGGTTGTATACATCAGAGCACTAAGGCTCATAAAAAAAATAAAACTACAAAAAAAATGGTAAGCGTTACTAGCTAGCACAACCAAGACCTCTAGGAGGACCATAAGCTAATCCCTTGAACCTGAAGGAGCACAGGAACTAGGCACCCACGACTGTGAGCCACTAGGTCTAGACTCACTCTACCTATTAGAGCCAAAATATAATGATGAAGGTTGTAGAGGTAGCAAAATATGATGATGAGATAGAGTGTCCTTGAGCATCCCAATATAAGTAGCTTTTCTCTGTGAAGTAGCTAAATCTAGAGCCTGATGTGCCTCTCACTAGAATATCTCAACATAAAGAACCATAATCGTAGAAGCATCCCCACCTCCAATAGGTATGCTTCATAACCCATCCACCTCACTCTGCAGTAAAGCTATCTCGACATTTGAAGCCACTAACACCCCCTATACCCTTGTGACATCTACATCATGAGCCTCTACACTCTACCCCAATCTATCCCGCTTAGCTTGGAGAACCTCCCACTCCTTAGCACGGAGTGGAGAAATATCCTACCCTCCATCATTGCCACCTCTGTCACTGCTATCGCTACTTCCACCTCCATCTCCGCCAACCTCAACCCTAGTATTTGTAGGTTGCACATATACTCCAACTCACCCCCTGCTCCCACTATCCCAATGATGTTTCTAGCACCAAGAAGCTTGATAACCAGCATCTTGCTGATCATCGCTAGCCACATGATCCACAGCCTGGCAAGGTGCCCATGGATGTTGTGTAATAAACCAAGTATCATAATCAATTGTCATCCCAACATCATCCGCATCTAGGATGCCCACCAACTCATCATCTTGAGCATCAATGCTTAGGGGTGACTAGGAGACTCAGCTCATCACCTCAATTCTTGTACACCACTAGAGCATCAAGAACTCCTTACACCAAGCCAAACTATCACATCACCCATGAGAACTAGATGAACTCCATCTCTCACCCATGCTAGACAACCACCCACCTACCTAGCCTAACCCACCAAATTTGTGTTACATCAATATCCTAAGTCAAACCTCACCATGGTTGTTAGCAGATATCACCGCTAGTAAGAGTACCAAACATATCCTAGTACTCTTTTCCACTACATATAAGGCAACTCGATGAAGCCTCCTCATTGGTGTGCCAACGAAGATCACAAGGCAATGAATGATCCCACTCACAAGGTAGACCCTCTAGATGAGCTATACGGATGTGCTCCCAAGCCCACAACTGAAGCAAAAATATACATTTGAGTCCCTTCCACTCCTACCTCTTAACCTCATACAACTCCACATACATATGGTATAGTAGAGCGAGATACCATGCATAAATCTGAGGCTCACTAATAAGATCCACAAAAAGTCTCACTTAGTTTCAAGAGAACCTAAACCCCATGTTGTTAGGCAACAACATGTTGCCTACAATATACATCATAAAGGTTGAAATTGTACCTAACTTCCCATCTTTGAACAACTGAATATATGGGATCCCACCCTTGTTGTAGTCTACATCATAGTCATCCCCATAGATTAGCCTTAACTCATGCTCCTTCTCATGGTCAACCTGATCTAGTGATTCCTCGATAGGAACACAAAATATGCAATAAACATCCTCTAAGGTGATAGTCAGCTTCCCTAACAAAATATGAAATGACCTCCTATCAATGTCTCATCTCTCCACTAGGGCAAACAAGTACTCCTCATCAGCCCTCACAATCTCCACCTTCCCACAACCATCCAACCTCATTGTCTCCAACCACTTCTAGTCATCATCTATCAGTGCCTTCCACATCCAGGATATCATGTGAGGCCATCGATGTTGAGCCTCAATGAATTTCACCTACAAAAAGCACAAGAAAAATCTATATCAGTGCACACATAATGTAAAAAAAAATGGAAAAAACATAAAACAACAACAAAATTTCATGCATTTTTGTTAATAAAAAACAAAAAAAAAAACACAAAAATATTTAATGCATTTTTCTAATTTACAAAAAAAACACGAATATTTTTATGCATCCTTTTCATTTTGCAAAAACATACAAAAAACCACAAATTCCCCCCTCCTTTATCATAGTAAAAAAAAATATTGTTTACCATCCCCTCTTAGTTATCAAAAAAAAAAACAACAAAACAAACAAAAGCAAGCAAAAATAAAATAAAACGCAAGCACACTAAGCTAAGGGTTTTGGAAATCTACCTTGGTATATCACACTTTGACTTACTCCAGCCGAACCTCCAACCTCTGTCCTTGCACCTACTCCACTTGTCTCACCCATCACCTCCATAACTTACTTTCTCCCTAAACTGCTCAAGAAAACTTCAACCATAGAAATAAAATCAAAATCACCCCCTTTGCCCTTTTATAGCCAAAAAAAGTGGCCAACTGTGCATCTACAATTGTTGGGCACAACCAAACGCACTTGTGTGATTACGCAAAAAAAAACATCATCATTATTAAAATCAACAAATGCATTCAATTAACATCATCATCAACATCATGTAGTGAACCTTGTATCTAATGAATTACCCTACATACCTGGAGGTTGCAGCGATTGCTAATCCATGCAATCTGGTAGGATGGGTAGCTCACCATAAGGATACTTATTCACAATCATCCAACATCATCACATGTGACATTAAATCCACTGGGTCCCTCAATATTTGAGTATGGCCTTGTTAAGCTAATTTACACAACGTTATTTTAAGCCCTTTCTATTGGGTTACAAAAGCGAAAAACGTCCAATCATAATTTGGTAATAATTGCTAAAATCACTACTAATTTTAAAATCCCAAAGTTTCTGGTTTCTAGCACCATCTCATTTGGTAGGAATTGTTACAATCGCATGGGCACCCAAAATCCCAAAGTGATTATTTAATTTTACAATGATATTTTACGCATCATCAAAACCAAAGGTAAATTTACAATGACAACCATCCCAAACTTCTAGTTGATCTTCAATGTCATACATTTGCATACATCACATTCACTTCATTTCATCATTCACATCTGGTCAATTGGCTTGTGGGTTTCACTCTTTACCCATTCGAAAATTTAGGGGGTATGCAAACAAATCAAAAATTTCAAAGATCATTCATTCTTGAGCATCGAGAAGATTTGAGTCCATTTATCCATCCAATAAGAACAAGTGTCTCTTGTTTTTGTATTGCATTGTATTTTACACAACACAATACAAAAAGGGGCATTTGTAGACACCAAAACCTAGGCATTTATGCTTTACCACAAGGCCTTGCACATTTCACCCACATTACACATCACAATCCTACATAATAAAATTATATACCTAAGTCTAAACTTAGGTGTATAAATCTTGCACATTATTCTATTTTCTAGATTTTAATAAATTTAAAAAATATGCTTATGATACCTTGCCTAATCACTAGAAATGTGTCCTAGCCACCATTACCCCTCCCATTGCCACATCTCACACACTCATGTCAACCTTGTCCCTTCACATGGGACATCCCTTACACCTCACTCCACTTGCACTCACTCATTAGCCACATCACCCTAGTTAAGTGAGATACCCTAGGTGACTCACAGTAACTGCCCCTTCCATTTGGTAGCCCTAGATTACCACTTGGCAATCCTAGCTTGCCACCTCCCTTTTCCCTCAAAAATTCCAAGGAGCCTATAAAGGCACCTTCACCCCATCAACCAAAGGAGGCTGAGAGAACACACCGTCAGGCTATTGAAATCACACTAGGAGCTCACACGCATCCCAAGGAGATTAGAGAGTTGAAGCTTTTGAGTTCTCTTTTTGAATATTTCTACCATCCAGCCTTAAATGCCCATTTGTGATTACATAGTCACAATGGCCCTCCCATGATTGACCAGCCATAACCGCGCACCTGCGGTTACCTAGAATGCAGAAAAACTCATAAACAACACAAATCAGATCAGTAAGGTTTTGATTTTGTTAGCAAGGCATCTAGATTTATTTTTTTGTGTTTTCTGCAAACATTAGTTTAAGGGTTTCATTGCATTAGTTTTAAATCACATATATAGGTGCTAATAAACCCTTGTTTGCTTCAATGTGTGTAAGAGACAGGTATCTGAAGATTTATTGAAGCTGAGAGTGGTCCCACATCTAGGATACAAAAGCCCACTCACCCTTGGAGTTGTAGCAGAGGAGCGAAGAACACCCAATAATTGCTAGAGAGTTGGAAGACCACCATCCAAAATATTGTATTTAGAAAAAGAGAGCATTGTAATATCTCCCCCAAGACATTGGGGCAAGCAAAAGCATTGTAAATTTGGGAGATTCCTATATCAATAATACAAAGAAAAAATATATATTTTTCACATTGCAATCTCTCATTTTTGTTTTGTATATTTTTATGTTAAGTTATTTTTGCTACAACCCCATTTATTTTTGTAACTTATAGGAGGAACTTTCAATAATGGGGGAGGATGTAGTGCCCACTCCTCTTACCTCATTTGGACTATTAATTAGATGATATGATGACCTTATGTATGATGGATATCTATTCCCTTTTTTCTTATTAAGGTTATTAAGTTTAATGGTTTTATGAGTTATTTTTAAAATTATTATTGTCATGTGTAGATTATTTTCTATGATATGGGGTATATTTAAATTATGGCTAATGGGATTCATTATGGTTATTAGTAGAAGATCACATATAACCTTGTATTTGATTTTAATTTTAATGTTATTTCATAGAATTAATGGTCTTCTATAATAAAACAATATTCTTATTGATTTTACAAGCATAGGTAGATGAAAACCACCATGATGGGAGGAAATATTATGTCTAGACATGAATGATGTCAAAATCCAATGTGGCTTTTATTGTGATGATTTTTTTTTAATTTTTAAATGTTTAATTTTTTATAAATGGATTGATGTTAGCCTGGATCATGTAGTTGATGAGTACTTATTTAATTTGATTTAATAATATGGTGTATATATTATGAATAGATGATAAAAGTAAACAACATGGAACAATAAATTAAACAAGAAAGAAGCAAAACAAAAACAAAATAAAAAATGGAAATGCATGGGTGTAGATGATGAGCAAAGGGAGGAAGTAAGTAAAGGTGGGAGAGATGGTGAAGTGAGGTGAGGAGATAGGTGATTGGTTACATTATAATGAAAAGGTGAAAGTGGGGTGAAGGTTTCTATGAGAATATATATATCAAGAGAAGGTGATGGTGGTTGTATAGATGAATATGCAATACTATAGGTTGGACACAGGGAGGTGTAAATTTGAGCACTAGTTGAGGAATACATAACATTGTAGGTGTAACAACCCCAATTGTTACTACTCATCCACTAAATTTTTTTTTTTTTTTTGTTTTCCTTTCAACAAGCGAAGGATATAATAATGATCTAAGTCTATGATATCCCAATGAATAGTAAGTAGTCCGAGTAACAAGATATCAAGAAGCACTAGAACCCCAGTTACTCTTGAGTAGAAGCACCAACTTCTACAAATCCATCATACCATCACCAAATGGTATGAGGATGTTTCAATGGCTATATCCATCATACCATCACCAAATATTATGAGGATGTTTTTCAATGGTTATACCATACATATAGGTGAACTATACCTCACCAAAGGGAATCACCTCCTCTCCATACTATCCATGAAGACTAGTAATTTGGATAATACCATTAAAGTTAGATGATACACCACATTAGTGTCCATCCAATTCATGGAATTTTTTATTATCCTCATCTCCACGATGAGGTAGCCATTAATCATTATTTCTTGTGATAACTTACTTAAAATTTGGGATATCCATCTTATGCACCATTATATTCTCTACTCATTTACAAGGTGTGTAAGGTTTGTTTCTCGTCATCCAAAATGTGTTGTCTATTTGGTTCATGGTTAACCTTACAGTTTATTGGTACATACAATAGTTTGATACAAATTGCCACTCTCAAGTTTTTATTATACACTAATCATCTAAAGAAAGACAAGTATTTCCATTCATCATCCATAAGCCTTACAATTTGCAATAAGCAATAATCAAAAGTACTTCCATTTACTCTATCAATTCCATTTTAATGGCATGCATACATATCCTATCAATATCTAAGGTGAAGACTATATGATTAGGCCTTCATTCCTACTATACATGAGCTTATACAAAATTACATCAAATAGTACAAAGTCTTGGCGAAATAAACATCACTTATTCTCACCATTTACAATCACAATAGTCTTTAATCATGTGAACATTACAATAGTCTTCATTGGTCTTGTACAAGTCTTCTCTAGTTTTCTTGGTCTTCCTTGGTGTGAGAGATGATGGTGAAGGGATCATGACAACTCGGATGCACATATGACAAATGCAAATCAAGCAAACCATGCTTAACTACTTTGAACGCAATCATTCATCAATCATTTGCCACAGTATTTTACATTTTATTTCATAGATAATGCTAGGCATGAATATCCATAATTCATCCATCATTAATGCTTTCCACTACATGGATTTCTAATCCCATACATCATAAATGTCAACACATTTTGATCATCACAAAAATATGGAATAGTCCCATAGCTCTTCCAAGGATGGACACCAATCCATCCTTTTAAGACTAAAATTTTTACTGTTCATTATAAAACATAGAATAAAATTTTGCAAACAAGTCTATAATTTTGGGAATTCATTCAATTTACCTAGTTAATTTCTTTTTCATTTCTTTACTCAAAATATCCCATAAAACTAATTCCATATATCACAAAATTATTCATTTATTATAAAAATTTAAAATACTAATACAAATAAAAGAGAAATAACTAATACCCAGGTGTTGTAGGTGAGTTGGAGAGAAGAGGGCAATCCTCCAAGGGAGGTCCCAGGTAAATCTCCACCCTACCAAAAAGCTGAATTGGGTATCTAAAATCCAATTGATAATGTTGGTGCGGGCAGGGTCGGGTGCGACCCTCGGGTGACTTTGATGGTGTAGAACCCCCTGTTTGTGGTCTCTCAGACCAAGGCGGCTTCGCAAGGGGTTTTTCGCTTAAAAAAAAAAAAGAGAAATAACTAATACATTCCCAATATATTCAAATTTCATTTAATTTTACTACAAATATGGAAATACTATTTCAGGTTCATGACATAGAAGAAACTACTACACATCTAGATTTTGTAGGGCAATCAAAGTTACTCCATCATACTCATTATATTCAATTTTTACCCAATCCTCCCAACCCACACCAAGAAACTAATCCTCTAAAAATTAGGTAATCGAATTTACCTCTAAACTTGTCTTTACTCTTTGTCAAGGTTAAATATTCAGTATGATCCTTTCACCAAACATTTAGAGAATTATAGTCTATGTCTATCTGACGTGCTCTCTCTTTATTAAAAGCTAATTCTAAAGCATGGTTATTAATGACATCCATATTACTTTTGACATATATCATATAGATATGTAATGGTAAATCAATCACCCTAAGAGGGTATACTCTGTGTATATCAAAATTACTCATGACGTCTATAGGAAGACGATCGTTGAATGTCTATATATAACTAGGGTTGGTATGTAATTTTTAAACATGGTTTATTATTGAAAATAAATTTAAGAACAATCTTGATTATTTAATAGCAAGGAGGGTTGACTACGATCAACAAATAATTTATGGGAACACAATTTGACCTACTCATCTATGGTTTGAAATCAAGTTAACCGCCGAGCATGCAACCATCAAGACTAGTGTGCTTGGTTGGTTTTGAGGCAGCCCGAATTGTGATTTCTTCTCAAGTGAATTGACATCCTCAAGATTTACACATTGGCACATGGTAATATCAATGAATCTTAGTAACAATTAGGATGAATTTAAACAATATTTTGCTCATTGGGTTGACCAGTGGTTCAAGGTCGCAAGGTGAAGAGGTCTGATAATTTATAGACAAATGTTAGTCACAGCTTTAAAGACACAGAACTGGACCAGTCCAGGTCATCCGGGTCCTTCGCCTCATGTGGTAACAATGGTGAACAATACTCCATTTCAAATGAGTTTGGAGCTGAAATATCTCCCAAGGGTAGCGACAGATTTTAGATGAAAGCATATAGAGGTGTAATTTATACGCACATAAGGTTGGGAGTCAATATCGAATAGAGTGCGACTATATAGTATAGGCATGGTGGTGAATGTTATCCCATGAAATTATCTAGGTACCCAACCACAATAGAGTCCTATGAGGTTATAAAATTATCATTAGGTACCATAGTTACTCACGATGATACGCAGAAAGAGCTCGATGAGTTTCACATACACAGGCACGAGTATTTTATTTTGAGGTTTAGATAAAATGATTTTTATAAGGTACTAACTATAATTTTATGGATCAAATATAATGCCTCTATACAATCTAAAAAGTAGAGAGAATAATGCGTCTCTAACCACACGTGTACACACGGACAAATTAATTTTTTTCTATCAAAGGGTGTCAATGACAAACACGAGGGCCACTATCCAAGCATGAATTCAATCCTTCTTCCATATCCTCTTCTCCTTCCTTCTTGCCTAACCCTTTTCCAAACCTCTATGGCTATTTATAGCTCTTTTCCCTCCTGACAAGAAATATGCTTCTAAATATTTTATTTATTTTCTTTCTCTCTTCCCATGTGTAGGCTTCCACTAATATATATTATTTTAATGGGAAGGGTACCTTTAAAGATAAGGTAAGGGTTGTTTATTTGTCATGTGTACCCCATTACTAGAGCACTACTACTATTATGTGTATGGGTGATAAGGGTTGAGACTATTAGAGATAAGAGAGAAATCCCACCCACCATTTTAACCATCCTAAAGTAGCCATGTGGAGGAGAGGATGATTCTATAAATCAATAAAGTAGTATTTTCATGTTTTGGTCCAATCAAAATTGAACAAGTTCATAAGAGAACAAACCACCTAATTTCCTTTCTAATATGGAAGTAATTAAATTAAATAAGCATATTCAAAAGGTAAATATCTACTTTCGAAATTTTCAAATTTAATATTTTCACAAAATCACAATAAGCTTTATGATATTTTTCAAATGAATACAAAATATTTTTAAAGTAATTTGTAAAATACAAACCAATTACATAATGTGCATTTTACAAGGTAATATTTAAAAATACCAATCTCTTGCAAAATTGATTGTGGAATTAAATGCAACACATAATGGAAAACATAATCAAACGATGCATGCTAAATATTCCTTACTACTATTTTTCCTTTAAGTGGGCAGGTATTTTAAGATACTCTTAGTTATCACCGCCCATGTTTTAAGGAGACTAGTAATGATGCGAACATGAGCACTTACCTATTGAGTTGTCATTATCATCATTTCTCTTCTCATCTCTGGTGGTCAATCTCCACCTATGAGAGTACCTATTCTTGCAATCAAGTAATGCAATGCAACATCATTTTATCTTAACAAAAACATACATATTGCAAACATATCAAGTATTGAAAACCAGTCATCAATACATAAATAACATCTTAAGATATTTCTTCCAAGGTGGGGTGTGACATACTCCTCCCCTTGGATTAAACATAGTCCCTTGTGTTTCTCCTGCAATAATACATAAAAGCCAATAAAAACATAGTTTCCACTTTCCATAAGTGGTACATAGTTCAACCTGTATTATTACATAATATCATCAAATAAATAAGGAAAATGCTTTTTCATGTCTTCCATTTTTTCCCAAGTGGCAATCTTTTCAGAATGTTGGTCCCATTGGACCTTGCACTAATCAATATTTCATTTCCTCATTGTCTTGGAATGAAATATTAAGATCTTCACAGGCTTAACTTCATAGGTTGTTGGATCTGCCATTTGCAACTTAGAAACATCTAACACATGGTCAGGATCAACAATATATCTCCTAAGTAGGGATACATGAAAAGGGTTATGGATATTTGATAGTTTAGGTGGTAATTCAAGCCTATAGGCTACTAGACTTATCTTATTCATAATTTTCAAAGGGTCCAACAAATCTAGGATCCAGTTTGGTTGATTTGATGGTATTTTTCATAGGTTTTACTCTTAGAAACACTTTGTCACCCACATATAATTCTCTAGGTGTTCTCTTTAAGTCAGCATAGCTCTTCTATCTATCTGTAGCTTCCTTGAGCCTTTTTTAGATTAGTCTTAGTTGGTCTTCCATTACTCTAACTATTTTCAGTCTAATGACAACCCGATCTTCTGGATTATCCCAAGATAACGGAGTCCTGCATCATCTGCCATACAAGGATTCAAAAGGGGCCATATTCAAATATTAATGATAGTTGTTATTATAAGCAAAATCAACCAGATACAAATAGTATTCCCAACAAGACTTCTGGTCCATGCAATACATGTGCAATATATCTTCCAAGACTTGGTTAACCCTTTCTATTTGTCCATATTTTTTTGGATGATATGTAGAATTGATATTCATATTTGTGCCAAATACATGATGGAAAGCCTCAAGAACACAAGCTTATACTGAGAGGGGGGGTGAACAGTATAGCACCCACTTTTTACTTTCTTTCCAAACCAATATCAATTAGTGTCCTCAATTGCAATTACCAAATACAATAGTGTGCATTAATAACATAGATAGCAATAGTAAGCAAGTGCACAAATCACCACACACAATTGAGACACAAGATTTAACGTGGTTCCCCCAATGTGGGGTAGTCCACAAGATAATCTCCTTATAATATTTCACAAAGAAATAGGGATCCTTATCCCAATACAAATGATTACTTTGATCTGCTCAAAGCTAGGTTGTCTTGATCTGCTCAGGTGGGCTCCACTGATCTGCTCAACTAGGCTCTCCACTGATCTACTCAGCTAGGCTATCCACTGATCTACTCAGCTAGGCAATCCACTAATCTGCTCAGCTAGGCTATCCACTAATCTACTCAGCTAGGCAATCCACTGATCTGCTCAACTAGGCTATCCACTGATCTACTTAGCTAGGCAATCCACTGATCTGCTCAGCTAGGCTATCCACTAATCTACTCAACTAGGCAATCCATTGATCTACTCAACTAGGCTATCCACTGATATTCTCAGCTAGGCAATCCACTGATATGCTTAGCTAGGCACTCCACTGATATGCTCAGCTAGGCAACTAGTGTTGATAAGTTTTTCCATTTTTTCTATCTCTTTCACTGCTCACAAATCTGCCTCAATGCCTTCTCACAAGGCTCAAACAATCCTACTCATATGTTGTCCCAAATATGTCCTCAAAGCCTTCACAAAAGGCTCAAGCAATGATGCTCAAATGTTATCCCAAATCTATCCTCAAAGCCTTCACAAAAGGCTCAAGCAATGATGCTCAAATGTTGTCCCAAATCTATCCTCAAAGCCTTCACAAAAGGCTCAAGCAATGATGCTCAAATGTTATCCCAAATATTTCCTCAAAGCCTTCACAAAGGCTCAAGCAATCATGCTCAAATTTTGTCCCAAATCTATCCTCAAAGCCTTCTCAAAGGCTCAACCAATCATTCACAAGTAGCACTCAAATCTCAACCACAAATCAATGAAGTCAAGGCTCAATGATGAACTCAACAATGAATGGCAATGTACTCTTAAATGGATGACAACAATGATCCACAATGATCTCAACAATGTATGACAAATACTCTCTCAAATGGATGACAACAATGCTCAACAATATACTCTCAAATGTATGGAAAATGAGCTCTCTAATGAAAACCTCTCCAAGCAATAACAATGAGGACTTCAACCAACCAAGGACAATCTCCACAAGTGATAGCAATAGGTTCTCAATAATATCTTCCTCATGCAATGTCAATAAGCTCTCAAGAAACAAGCACAACTCCCTCAAGCAAAGAGCTCTCAAATAGCCAACAATGATCTCCTCAAATGAAAGACAAATGTATCCACAAGTGACTAGCAAATGATCTCCTCAATGGTCTCAAATAGAGGCAATGTACTCAACAAGTAACCAACAATACTCTCCTCAAAGCAATAGCAAAAACCTCCTCAATAGTGGCAATACTCTCAATGAACTCCACTAAAGCAATTATGAACTCAAGCATCAATTTTATCCATAAAATTGATTTTCTAATCCATCCACTTCCTCTCAATAGTCAAGGCACATAATCAAGCAATTTGTCTTCAACTTCAAACCCTAACTCATGTGCATGTCTTCTAACTCAAGGTAGCAATTAACTAGGTCTCAAGTTCCTAGTTTAATTTCATAATCAAACCATGCACTAGGACATATACATGTTCAACACTTTACAACCTTATAACTCCCTAAATTCATTAACATAAACAACAAGCACCTATGCTTTTATTTATTTAATTTCACACCTTATAACTCCACAAGTACACACAATAATTTTCAATTATTTAATTCAACACCTTATAACTCCCTAAATACACATAGCAATAACAAATAATATCTCAACACCTTATATCTCCCTAAGCACACACAACAATCATTTATTTCCAACAAATACCTTATGACTCCCTAATTTTGGTAGAAATGATTTTAATGCACCACAACTTTGGCAATATCAACTATTACCATGCGCTAGAGATAAATACCTTTTTATGAAGTTCGTAGCCTCCGCAACCTTTGAAAACATTAATGTCTTTGCCAAAAATCAATGCGCCTTTACCACCTTCGAAATCGTCAATGTTTTCCCAAAAATCAATGCGCCTTCACACCTTCGTGGGAGTCGAACTCTGTTCCTCCTTGCTTGTGCTGTGAAGCGCTTACCACGTGAGTGTTGGCCCACATTGGGATTTAATCCCAAACACTTCCTTTAATCTCTGTGCTCGGCTGTCAAAACGAAATCAATCTCTCACAAAAAACTTTTTCTCCTGGCGGGATTCGAACACAGACCTCTCCTATGCAAATATGATGCCCTGCCAACTGCGCTACGCTGTCCAGTGTGACGTCAGTTTCAGTAGATTTCAATTTTGTCTTTGCCCTTGAGTTCAATATTTCATTTTGCCTCTACGTTGCCTCCCTTCGACGACTCTCTCTCATGCGCTGATTATTCTCCTATCTCCTCAACGAAATAACCAAAGTCTTCTTTGATTTATATGCCTTTCAATGCCTTCGAATGACGTCGGAAAACTTTGATTTGCCATCCTAACCTTTGCACGTCGATGGATAATTTAATTAAACTTTAGACCTTAGAATTATTAAATAAATATTTAATAATTCATCTCTTATCTTTGAATTGGGATATCTCCTTCGTTCTTTTGAATTTTGCCATGAAACTTTTTGCACCTAGGTTTTATTGAAAAAACCTTTTCATCCATCATCATTTGGAGATGTCTTAGCACATTGGTTTTAATGAAAAACCCTTTCCAATGGTTTTAATAAAAACCCTTTCCATTGGTCTAATTAAAAAACCTTTCCGTCGGTTTTAATAAAAACCCTTGCCATTGGTTTTAATAAAAACCTTTACCATTGGTTTTAATAAAAACCATTAATATAATATTTAAAAATTAAATATTATATGCCTCTTGTGCCACAAAACCTTGTATATATCCATGCTCTCCAAAATGTCATAAATGAATATTTATGAAGTGCTTTTGCCACCAAAACTCAATGTGATCCATGTGACATCAATGACAACACAAAATAACTCAAATTGCCAACAATCTCCCCCTTTGTCATTGATGGCAACACCTCTAATGCAAAACACCACAATCACTGCAAAAACCATCTATGAGAATCAAAGTTGCTCCCCCTGACTCAATACTCTCTATGGAGGCTGCTCCCCCTATCTCAATGCTCTCTTTGGAGGCTGCTCCCCCTAACTCAATGCTCTCCCCCTTACTCAAATCTCTCCCCCTTTGACATCAATGGCAAAAAGGGACACCTATGGGGCTAAAAGATATGACTCTTAAGCTTAGCCCCCCCACCACCTTCTCTCTTGAGGTGATTAATTTTGGGGTGGGAGTATTTTTACTCCCATATTACATTGTTCCTTTCCTTTGTCAACTTCCTTCCACTTCTTTCTGATATCCTTTTCTTGATGAGTTACTTGATCTTCTTGTCTTGAACCTGTTTGACCTTCTTGCCTTGAGACTGCTTGAACTTCTTGCCTTGAACCTATTTGGAATTGAGTCCTACACCATTTTGCAATATGTCCAAAGTTATTGCAATTAAAACACTTGATATTGTAGCCTTTGGATGGTGCCCATGTTCTGAATTCTTTCTTGAAATCATTTCCATATCCATTCCTTTCCTGAACCCTGTATTGTGAGGTTTTGTTTTCATAATCATTATGACCATGACCTCTGAATTGTGTAGCTCTAAGACCAAAACCATGTTGCTCATTTTCTTTGCACTGAGAAGCTCTATGACCAATCTTGTTGCATAAGAAGTAGTGTCCTTGAAAAACATACCTTCTTCCTTTGAAGTTCCTTCTAGAAAAATCAAACTTCTTTGATCCATAGACCCTACAGTGTATAGCCCCGTGTCCAAATCCATTACAAGAAAAACAATGTCCTTGAAAAGCCCCTTTGTTCATCCCTTGGTTCCTCATACCTTTCTTGACCATTATCCTTGTGATCATCTTTGACTTGTGCATTGTATCTTTGATCCTTCCTTGTAGTATCTAAATCCTCTTCCTTAACTTCTTCCTTGCTTTCCTCTTCAAGAATTTCTTTGCCTCTTGAACTTGATTCACCTATCTCAAAACAAGATCCAAACTGGATATTTGGAGCCATAGGAGCTTTGGAACTTTCTTCATGAATCTTAGGTGCTTCCTTGCTTTCATATTTTAGAACTTCCTTTCCTTTTGAGTGTGACTTTTCTTGGAAATAAGATACAACCTTAAAATATGTTTCCACTCATTTTTGAACCTTTTCATCTAATGTGTCATGTCTTGCCATCATTACCCTTAGTTCTTCATTCATCCTTTCCTCTATCCTTTTTGCATCTTGAAGCTCATCTCTTAGATCACTGATTGTCTGAAGTAGTTCTTCTATGATTTTGACATCTGTTCGAATATTGTTTTCAAGATTCCTGATTTCTTCTTTTAGCCTTTTGACTTCTGATTTTTGTTTTCTTGGCTCATCCTCTTCTTTTTCTATTACCAAAAGTGAGACTTCTTCATCATCACTATCACTAGAACTCTCTAGAACTATTGCTAGAAATATTGCTTTCTTCTTCCATAAATAAAATTTTTCTTATCACAATTGTGTAGTAGGTGATCATCATCTAAATCCAAAGTCTCTAATATAAATTTTAGTATTCCTAACCCATATTACTTTTTTTGTCAATCTATAATTCTTCATGTCATTCTTGATAATATTCCTCTTATTAACTTCAATACCTAATATATTCTTCTTTCTTCACTTATTCCAAAGAATGTACATTCTTCTTCATCACTGGTCACTTGAGATCATTATCATCTTCTATAGCAAACAAACTCTCATGAATTCTTTGACCATGCATATTTCCTTGATGTGTCATTTCATCTTCACTATCACTAAAGCCATTGCAATATCCTGATCTGTGATCTCTTTGACCACACACAAAGCATTGTTCTCTTTCACCTTCTATTCCTAAGAATAGATGTTCTTCCTTTTCATCATCTGACTTGTCTCTATCATTGTGATCTAAGCTATCATTTGCTTCTTCAATGTAGAAAGTTTTCTTTGTCTTACGAAAACTTTTCTTCTTCTCATGCTTGCTTTGCTTGTACCTATCATCTTTGTCATGCTTATGCTTTCCTTCTTCTTTTCTTCTGTGACCTTATTTTTCATCATCACTATTTTCTTCATGTGGACACTTGTTTGCATAGTGACCATAATCACCACACTTGTAGCATTTGACTTTCTTCATATCCCTATAATTCCTTGAGTCCTTTTTCCTTTTGATGAAGTTAGCTTCCTCATAATTATCTGAATCTCTATCTATCTCTGGATCTTTCCATTTATTTTTCTCTAAAGCCTTGAATGCAATTTCTTTCATTGGAGCCTGATGCTTATCTATCCTCATCTCATAAGCTGTGAGAGTTCCTTGTAGTTCTTCCATTGTTAGCTTGTCAATATCCATTATTTCTTCTATCACTGAAACCTTTGCATCATACTTCATGGGAAGTGATCTCAAAACCTTTTGAGTAACATCCGATTCTTTCATCTCAAATCCTAGGCCTCTCATGATGTTAGCAATCTCATCAACTCTAAGTAAAAACTTTGTAATATCTTCAGAATCTTCCATTTTCAATTCCTCGAATCTTCTTCTATGAGTTTGTAGTTTTGCCAACTTTACCTTGGAATCTCCTTCATAGGTATTCCACAACTTGGTCCACATTTCATTAGCTGAATTACATACCATGACCTTTGCAAAATCTATCTCACATAGCCCACTCAGAATACAATTCATTGCCTTTGCATTGATCTCAACTAATTTCTTGATA
This sequence comes from Wollemia nobilis, assembly GCA_028583015.1. NCBI lineage: Eukaryota > Viridiplantae > Streptophyta > Pinopsida > Araucariales > Araucariaceae > Wollemia > Wollemia nobilis. The sequence goes on from JAQPPZ010001870.1 coordinate 7,598,729, forward strand.
GTCTTATCTATCTCGGGATCACCTTCAACCTTATACTCTTTTGCAACCATCTGCCATACCTCATATCCTTGTGATATCAAGTAGTTCTTCATTCTCATGCTCCAGAAAGCATAATTATTACCATCAAATAGTGGAGCCTTACTTGTAGATGATCCATTCTATGAAGCCATCTATGTTCTTGTAGAATCTACCCTCAAGATGTTAGCCTTTCTGAAGGAACCCACTCTGATACCAATTGAAGAACATAAGCTTATACTGAGAGGGGGGTGAACAGTATAGCACCCACTTTTTACTTTCTTTCCAAACCAATATCAATTAGTGTCCTCAATTGTAATTACCAAATACAACAGTGTGCATTAATAACATAGATAACAATAGTAAGCAAGTGCACAAATCACCACACACAATTGAGACACAAGATTTAACGTGGTTCCCCCAATATGGGGTAGTCCACAAGATAATCTCCTTATAATATTTTACAAAAAAATAGGGATCCTTATCCCAATACAAATGATTACTTTGATCTGCTCAAAGCTAGGCTGTCCTGATCTACTCAGGTGGGCTCCACTGATCTGCTCAACTAGGCTCTCCACTGATCTACTCAGCTAGGTAATCCACTAATCTACTCAGCTAGGCTATCCACTGATCTGCTCAGCTAGGCTATCCACTGATCTCTCAGCTAGGCTATCCACTAATCTACTCAGCTAGGCTATCCATTGATCTGCTTAGCTAGGCAATCCACTGATCTACTCAGCTAGGCTATCCACTGATCTACTCAACTAGGCTATCCACTGATCTACTCAGCTAGGCTATCCACTAATCTTCACTAGGCTAGGCACTCCACTGATCTGCTCAACTAGGCAACTGGTGTTGATGATTTTTTCTATTTCTGTTCTATCTCTTTCACTACTCACAAATATGCCTCAATGCCTTCTCACAAGGCTCAAACAATCCTGCTCATATGTTGTCCCAAATATATCCTCAAAGCCTTCACAAAAGGCTCAAGCAATGATGCTCAAATGCTATCCCAAATATATCCTCAAAGCCTTCACAAAATGCTCAAGCAATGATGCTCAAATGTTGTCCCAAATATTTCCTCAAAGCCTTCACAAAAGGCTCAAGCAATGATGCTCAAATGTTGTCCCAAATCTATCCTCAAAGCCTTCAAAAAGGCTCAAGCAATGATGCTCAAATTTTGTCCCAACTCTATCCTCAAAGCCTTCTCAAAGGCTCAACCAATCATGCACAAGTAGCACTCAAATATCAACCACAAATCAATGAAGGCAAGGCTCAATGATGAACTCAACAATGAATGGCAATGTACTCTCTCAATGGATGACAACAATGATCCACAATGATCTCAACAATGTATGACAAATACTCTCTCAAATGGATGACAACAATGCTCAACAATATACTCTCAAATGTATGGCAAATGAGCTCTCTAATGAAAACCTCTCCAAGAAATAACAATGAGGACTTCAACCAACCAAGGACAATCTCCACAAGTAATAGCAATAGGTTCTCAATAATATCTTCCTCATGCAATGTCAATAAGCTCTCAAGAAACAAGCACAACTCCCTCAAGCAAAGAGCTCTCAAATAGCCAACAATGATCTCCTCAAATGAAAGACAAATGTATCCACAAGTGACTAGCAAATGATCTCCTCAATGGTCTCAAATAGAGGTAATGTACTCAACAAGTAACCAACAATACTCTCCTCAAAGCAATAGCAAAAACCTCCTCAATAGTGGCAATACTCTCAATGAACTCCACTAAAGCAATTATGAACTCAAGCATCAATTTTATCCATAAAATTGATTTTCTAATCCATCCACTTCCTCTCAATAGTCAAGGCACATAATCAAGCAATTTGTCTTCAACTTCAAACTCTAACTCATGTGCATGTCTTCTAACTCAAGGTAGCAATTAACTAGGTCTCAAGTTCCTAGTTTAATTTTATAATCAAACCATGCACTAGGACATATACATGTTCAACACTTTACAACCTTATAACTCCCTAAATTCATTAACATAAACAACAAGCACCTATGCTTTTATTTATTTATTTTCACACCTTATAACTCCACAAGTACACACAATAATTTTCAATTATTTAATTCAACACCTTATAACTCCCTAAATACACATAGCAATAACAAATAATATCTCAACACCTTATAACTCCCTAAGCACACACAACAATCATTTATTTCCAACAAATACCTTATGACTCCCTAATTTTGGCTAGAAATGATTTTAATGCACCACAACTTTGGCAATATCAACTATTACCATGCGCTAGAGATAAATACCTTTTTATGAAGTTCGTAGCCTCCGCAATCTTCGAAAATGTTAATGTCTTTGCCAAAAATCAATGTGCCTTTATCACCTAATCATCAATGTTTTGTACAAAAATACCACCTTCAAAATCGTCAACGTTTTGCCCAAAAATCAATGCGCCTTCACACCTTCACGGGAGTCGAACTCTATTCCTCCTTGCTTGCACTGTGAAGCACTTACCACATGAGCATTGGCCCACATTGGGATTTAATCCCAAACACTTCCTTTAATATCTACGCTCAGCTGTCAAAACGAAATCAATCTCTCACAAAAAACTTTTGCTCCTGGCGAGATTCGAACACAGACCTCTCCTGTGCAAAGATGATGCCCTGCCAACTACGCTACGCTGTCCAGTGTGACGTCAGTTCTGGTAGCTTCCAATTTTATCTTTGCCCTTGAGTTCAATATTTCATTTTACCTCTACGTTGCCTCCCTTCGACGACTCTCTCTCATGCGCTAATTATTCTCCTATCTCCGCAACGAAATAACCAAAGTCTTCTTTGATTTATATGCCTTTCAATGCCTTCGAATGACGTCGGCAAACTTTGATTTGCCACCCTAACCTTTGCACATCGACGGATAATTTAATTAAACTTTAGACCTTAGAATTATTAAATAAATATTTAATAATTCATCTCTTATCTTTGAATTGGGATATCTCCTTCGTTCTTTTGAATTTTGCCATGAAACTTTTTGCACCTAGGTTTTATTGAAAAAACCTTTTCATCCATCATCATTTGGAGATGTCTTAGCACATTGGTTTTAATGAAAAACCCTTTCCAATGGTTTTAATAAAAACCCTTTCCATTGGTCTAATTAAAAAACCTTTCCGTTGGTTTTAATAAAAACCCTTGCCATTGGTTTTAATAAAAACCTTTACCATTGGTTTTAATAAAAACCATTAATATAATATTTAAAAATTAAATATTATATGCCTCTTGTGCCACAAAACCCTGTATATATCCATGCTCTCCAAAATGTCATAAATGAATATTTATGAAGTGCTTTTGCCACCAAAACTCAATGTGATCCATGTGACATCAATGACAACACAAAATAACTCAAATTGCCAACAGAGCCTTCCAGAACTCATAAGTAAACCTAGAATCCCTGTCAGAGATAATCATTTTCAAAAATCCATACAACCTAAAAATTTCCTTAGAAAATTTATTGGCAATGATTACAACATCATCCATGGTACTCCCTAGTATAAAATGTGCAACCTTGGTAAGTTTATCTACTACAAAAAAATTGCATCATGTTGGTATTTTGTCTTAGGCAAACCCATAATAAAATCCATCGATATAACCTGCCATTTTTGAATGGGTATATCATGGGAATACAATTTTCCTACTAGGTGTTGATGTTTGGCTTTCACCTTCTGACATTGCAAACATCATGCTACAAAATATGTAATATCTTTCTTCATGACAGACCAATAAAAAATCTTTTTCATTTTTTTCCTCATATTGGATCCTCCTGGATGAGCAGAATAAGGAGAATTATGAGCCTCACGCATAATTACTCTCCTCAAATTACCCATTTCAGGTATAACTACCCGATCCTTAAAGCATAAGAGTCCATCCTTGATGCTATAATCTTGATTTTCATTCAGGTTTTATTCTATTTTAGCCCAAATCTCACTACATTCTAGATTCTAGCCCTGCATTTTCCTGAATTGCCCCATTAAATCCACATGACTACGAGTCAATATGACTATGTTCTTCCTTATACTTAGGGTATCGATGAATTTATTATCCTTACCTTTTATATATTCAATACCAAATTCATACTCTAATAAGAACTCGGTCCATATTCTGTGTCTAGCATTCAACAATGGTTGAGTAAAAATGTACTTCAAGCTCTGATGGTCAGTCATTAATTCAAATGGTCTACCCACCAAATAATGTCGCTAAACTTTCAAAGCATGCACAAAAGTGACAAGTTCTAAATCAGAGTAGCATAATTAACTTCATGATTTTTTATTTTTCTAGACTCATATGCTACCATAAATTTAGCTTGGGATAGGACTCCTCCTAGTCCTTCCAAAGAGGCATCAGTGCAAACAAAAAAATTCCTTGAAGGATCTGGAATTTTTAATATAGGAGTTGAGGTAAGCTTTTTTTTAAGCAAATTTAATGCAACTTCACATTTTTATGTACATTTAAACTCCTTTCCTTTATTCTGTAGGTTGGTTTTTGGATAAGCAATCTTGGATTTATCCTTTACAAACCTCCTATAGTAACCTGACAAACCCATGAAGATCCTTACTTCTATCACATTTATTGGAGGTGGCCAATTCAAAATGGCTTCTATTTTTCTTGTATCTACAACAATTCCATCTACTGATATAATATGTCCCAAGTAATGTACTTATGGAACATATAATTCACACTTAGATAAATTCCTGTAGAGTTGATTTTTTCTCAATAACTCTAGCACTATCCTCAAGTGCCTATCATGTTCTTCTCTACTACAGGAATAAATCAAAATATCATCTATTGAAGCATTTCACAATCAACATCAAAAAAGGAAACAAGTAGAACTCCTTTTCTCTCCAACATTATTTGAACAAAAAGCATCCACCAACTCAAATCACCAAGCATAAAACAACTTTCAAATCATCAACAAAGGAGTAAGCCCAACACTTTAACCAAGTAAAGAATAGCTTGATTATAACCAATTTAATGAAAGCTAATATCAATATCAAAGATGCCCACTTAAGGTTTCACAACTTCACACAAGAAGCAATTCTAACCTTAAAACATCATCCTTTCATTTCCATAATCAACCAAAAGCACTCTCAACATTACAAGAAATATTTATTCCTTATACACCTTATTTCTTCCTTATAGTCTTATCAACAATAAACTTTATCTCTCATAAGAATGTAATAAGATAATGCAAACAACACCTTCAAAAGAATCTTTTATCAAAATAAAGCAAGCTTCAAAACTCCTTATAACTCCTAAGCTGTTTTTCTCTCTAATAAACTTCCTCCATCCGCAAAATACACTAGCAAAAATTAATTTCAAAAATACCTTGGCCAACACCAAAAATCACGCTATGGAGAAATTGCACACGAATTCTAACACCACCCATTGTGTCCACTTCAATGAAGAAAAACCCTTTCACATTATTCGAACGCGAAACCTCCTATTTTGGTAGCACACCAATAGCCTAGCCGCTACCAGTGCGCCAAAGGCATCCGGTGAGGTTTGAACCTCACTCTGTTTCCCTTGTACCTTATGCACCAGGGCTAAAATAAACAACAGGCCTCCCTGTCTTCTTACGCAAATGACGACGACGAAACCTTACGGCGGATACAAAAAAATGAATGACGGATATTCGAACAGCGGATCACAAAATCTCAACGAGGAAGAAGTCGAACATCATATCGTGAAATTACAGCGAGCAACACTTTTCGAAAATGCGGATGGGATGATCTTTGAACTTCATCGTGGGAGATTTATATGCATATTTCCCATAAACTATTGACATCGGCTAGGGGTTTAACACGTCGGCAGAGGAGTTTAACATGTCGACGAAGGTCTTGGCTAGTGCCCACACTCTTAGAACATAGCGCCATCATAGTTAAAGACATTTGCGCCATGGGTTAGGAGAACCCAATGCAAACAAATAAATTAATATTTATTTAAAAATAATTAAAAGGAACCTTAACAAGGTTTTTAATTATTTAAATAAATACTTCCTCCTGGACCCAAATGCATTAAACTAATGCATCCACCTGTAATCTTTAAACTACCCAACATGGGGTTTACAAAAGACCTTTGAAACTGTCATGTCGTAACCTTCATCAAAACAAGTTATTTGACATCAAATCAAATTCCTTCAAGAGCTTCTTGACATCAATGACAACTTATACACTTGAGCGAAGGCAATGTACCCAAAGTACCCAAAATTTCCAACAATCTCCTCCTTTGTCATTGATGGCAAACCTTTACTGAAAACACTTCTCAAGAGCCAAAAATGAAACCAACTCTGCTAACAACTGAGAATCTTCCTTTGAAGTTTTTCTCCCCCTGACTTGAATCTCTCCTCTTCACTTTGAAACTCTCGCCCTTACTCATATCTCTGCCCCTTTATCATCAATTGCAAAGTGTCACATTTGGGGCTCGGGACTAAGAATGAGCCTCTTAGCTTAGTCCCTCCCCCACCTCCTGATGAGGTGATTAATTTTGGGGTGGGAGTAAAACTCCCATTAGGTACTGATCATCATCAGCGTCTATAACTTCCTTGTCGGGCCTTCTCTTGAACTCTTTGCCCATATTCCTATTCTTGTCACTGTTCGTGTTCTTGTTTTCATCCCTATTCTTGTCCATGCCTTGATCCTTGGACACTGATCATGCCATTGTTCCTGTTCCCCTGTATTCTAGAATTTCAGCTCTACATCTGTCTGATTATGTGACCTTCATTGTTGCACTTGAAACACTTTACGATGTTGTTTCTCTGAGGTAAACCTGATCTTTGAATCCACCAATTCTGACCAAACTTGTTCTGACAAAACTTGTTCTGGCCAAACCTGTTCTAACCAAACCTGTCGTGACCAAACTTGTTCCTGTTATTTGCCTTGCAATAAACTGCCTTGTGCCCAAACTGTTGACAAGAGTAGCAATACCCTTGAAAGTAACTAGCACTTCTGAAACTGTCATTTACCTTCTTCACTTGAGCCATGCAATGTGAAGCCATGTGACCAAACCTGTGACAAGCAAAACATCTACCTTGAAACTTTCCTTTATTTGACCTCTTAGGTTCTAAAAACTTCTTCTTCTCATTCTGAATTCTGTTTTCTGTTTCTGTGCATCTATCATTCAAGGACTCCTTTTCTGAAATACTTTCCTCATCAGAACTCTCTTCCTTTTGGAGTCTCTTACTAGACTCTCCAACTTGTTCCTTGTGTGGCTTAACAAAACCAAGGCCTGTTTTATCTGTTGTCTTTCTTTGATCTTTGATGAGTGACTTAACCTTTTTGGAGCTATCTTGGAACTTGTAAAGCTTATCCTTGTACTCTTTAGTTTCCTCTTTCAAAGAAGCCATTTTCTATTCTAACTCACTATACTCAAGAACCTTAGACTCTAACTCATCCTTGAGTTCCTGTGTCTTAGCTATAGAGAAGTTAGGACTTTCTATAAGATCATATCTCTCCATATAACATTCATCTAACTTATCCTTGAGTCTAGCATTCTTCTTTATTTCATTTTTCAAAGCACTAAGAGCACTAATAAGTTCACCTTTAAGATCTACTTCACCTTCCTCTATATCTTCCTCTATTTGTTTGCTTTTTGAATCATCAAAGCCTTTTTCGGATTTCTTATCACTAGAGGTGCTACCCTTTTCAAAAACCATACATGCATCTTCCTTATAGTTTTTTGAAGCATCCTCATACATACTAGAAACCAAATCATTATTTGTGCAATCATCCTCAAGGTGACCAAAATTTCCACATCTAAGACATTTCATGATAATGAATCTATGTTTCGGTTCTTCCTCTTTTTATGATATGAACAACATCTCATTTTCAACATCACTTGAAGAACTTTCACTATCACTACTAGAACACTTACTTGCTTTGTCTAGGTAGAAACTCTTCTTGTGCTTGTGAGAATACCTCTTTCCTTGATTGTTGTGCTCATCTTTGTTTTTCTTGTGATGCTTGTGCTTTTCAGAATCCTTGCTCTTAGAATCCTATTTATCTTCATCACTTTCATTCTTGGGAACAGTACAGTCAGTAGAATAATGACCAAACTTTCCACAATTGAAACATCTTACATTTTTCATACTTTTGTGCTTTCTAGAGAACTTGCCTTTCTTGCTGTAATATGCCTCTTCATCACACTCATCACTATATTGAAGCTTTTTACCCTTGGATTCCTTGGTAGCCTTGAAAGCTACCTCTTTCTTGACATCAACCTTCACTTGAGTTCTCAACTCAAATGCTACAAGTATACTATGGAGCTCATCCTTTTTCAACTTATCCAAATATTTAGCTTCCTCAATAGCAGAAATATTTTCACTAAATCTATTAGGAAGAGATCTTAAAATATTATCACAAACATCATTTTTAGCAAGCTCAAGACCTAGGTCTTTCATGGAGTTAACAACCTTATCCATACGAAGCATGTAGTCACTAATATTTTCATCATCATTCATCTTGAGTTGTTCAAACATACCTTTGAAGTGTCTCAACTTGGCCTTTTTGACATTTGTATCACTGTATGAACCACCTTCAACTGATTCCACATTTCACTAGTTGTCTTGCAGTGAATCACTTTGGTGAGATCCGCTTTACGTAAGCCTTTTAGGATTGCATTCATTGCTTTTGAATTGTTGTGATGTAGGAGCCTTTCTTCTTTAGTATTAGGACCATGTTCAAGAATAGTGTACTCATCTTCAATCACTTCCGAAACCTCATTCCCAAGTGCCATTAGATGAACCTTCATCCTTGCACTCCAAAGACCAAAATCTAACCCATCAAGAATAGGTGTTGCATTGTCACTTTAATGATCCATTGTGTTCTTTACTAGATTTTCCTTCAAGCTGTTAAACTTTTCGAAGGCACCTGCTATGATACCAATTGAAGAACACAAGCTTATACTGAGAGGGGGGGGTGAATAGTATAAGACCTCTTTTTACTTTTTCCATTATACTTCAAAATAGTAAAGCAATATACCCAAAGCAATATCAAAGCAATGCACAATATCAACCACAAAGTGACACCAATTTTAACGTGGTTCACCCAGAATGGGTGGGCTACGTCCACAAAACTTTTCTCTAAAAGTTATCTCAAAGTTCTTTGGGAATCCTTCCCAATTACAATGTTTATGAGCCTCGGCCCAAAGGAGATACCTTCCCCCAATCAAAATTTATGAGCCTCTGCTCAAAGAAGATACCTTCCCCCAATCAGAATTTATGAGCCTCTGCTCAAAGGAGATACCTTCCCCTCTGCTCTGGAAATGATCCCTCAGAAGATCAACTGCCTCTACCTCTTGCCAACACGTGGAACTCCTTTCCACCAAAGACCTTATGTCCTCAATGCTTAGCATAAGAGACCTCTGCCTTCAATGATCACGTCCACAACAGCTCAACAACCTGTACCAAACATAGTCAGCCGGTCTAGTACAAGTCTTCCTCTGTCTGTCAGATCTGTCCAACTCTTGAAAAAATCAATCCTCTACATACAAGCCTTCTCAAAGACTTGCCAAATCTATCCTTAGGTTCTTCTCATAGAACCAGTGCACCTCTATCCTCAAGTTCTCTGATAGAACTATCAAACTCAGCTCAATCTCAATCTCAAATCTAAAAACTCAACTCAATATCTGAAAAGGATAGGATAGAATGTTTTCTTTCAAGAACATGAAACCCCAACAATTGCCAACTATGCAAAGAATCATATAACAATGATACTCATGTTCTTTTCACCATCAATTAGGGCTTCAACAACAATGCTCATCAACCAAGGTTCAATCAACACCATTTAACTCAAAACACAACCTTGAAGCATTTCACAATCAACATCAGAAAAGGAAACAAGTAGAACTCCTTTTCTCTCCAACATTGTTTGAACAAAAAGCATCCACCAACTCAAATCACCAAGCATAAAACAACTTTTCAAATCATCAACAAAGGAGTAAGCCCAACACTTTAACCAAGTAAAGAATAACTTGATTATAACCAATTTAATGAAAGCTAATGTCAATCTCAAAGCTGCCCACTTAAGGTTTCACAACTTCACACAAGAAGCAATTCTAACCTTAAAACATCATCCTTTCATTTCCATAATCAACCAAAAGCACTCTCAACATTACAAGAAATACGTATCCCTTATACACCTTATTTCTCCCTTATAGTCTTATCAACAATAAACTTTATCTCTCATAAGAATGCAATAAGATAATGCAAACAACACCTTCAAAAGAATATTTTATCAAAATAAAGCAAGCTTCAAAACTCCTTATAACTCCTAAACTGTTTTTCTCTCTAATAAACTTCCTCCATCCGCAAAATACACTAGCAAAAATTAATTTCGAAAATACCTTGGCCAACACCAAAAATCATGCTATGGAGAAATTGCGCACGAATTCTAACACCACCCGTTGCATCCACTTCAACGAAGAAAAACCCTTTCGTGTTATTTGAACGTGGAACCTCCCATTCGGGTAGCGTGCCAACAGCCTAGCCGCTACCGGTGCACCAAAGGTGTCCGATGAGGTTTGAACCTCACTCTGTTTCCCTTGTACCTTCTGTGCCAGGGCTAAAATAAACAACAGGCCTCCCTGTATTTTGACGTGAATGACGACGACAAAACCTTACGGTGGATACAAAAAAATGAACGACGGATATCCAAACAGCGGATCATGAAATCTCAACGAGGAAGAAGTCGAACATCAGATCGTGAAATTACAGTGAGCAACACTTTTTAAAAATGTGGATGGGATGATCTTTGAACTTCATCATGGGAGATTTATATGCATATTTCCCATAAACTATTGACGTCGGTGAGGGGTTTAACACGTTGGCGGAGGAGTTTAACACGTCGACGGAGGTCTTCACTAGCGCCCACACTCTTAGAACATAGCACCATCATAGTTAAAGACATTTGCGCCATGGGTTAGGAGAACCCAATGCAAACAAATAAATTAATATTTATTTAAAAATAATTAAAAGGAACCTTAACAAGGTTTTTAATTATTTAAATAAATACTTCCTCCTAGACCCAAATGCATTAAACTAATGCATCCACCTATAATATTTAAACCTGCCAACTTGGGGTTTACAAAAGACCTTTGAAAACTGTGTATCCCTATGGGATCACCCTAATTCAAAATGAATATTTGGTGTCTTCTATGTCATATTTTACTTCAAACAAGTTGTGGGTGGGCTTGTGTATCCCTATGGGATCACCCAAGATGCAAAAACTGTTAATGTAAACACTCCTCACAAATTTTCACACAAACAGATTAGAAAAATAGGTTAGTAATACATGTAGGGCCTCCATAGTGTGACGTCCACTAAAATCCAAAAGTATACAGAACTAACCTTAACTAAAATTATTGATAAAATAACATGCATATGTACTGGAAATGTAAATAATGCAGTAACAAATAATATCTTATCAATATTATGTTTGCAATGCTTATCTATATTTTTGATGATCTGATGGTGCGTGAACACCTGAAAGCATTCAAGGGTTTGTTGATGGTAAACCAAAAATAAGGAAACACTCTTGAGCATTCTGGAAGGGCTGTGAATGCCCTGCAACATTCTTGGAATGTTTAGCAGAATTCTAGGAATGCTTGAAAACATTCAGGGGTTTCTAGGAAAAGTATTGCAGAACCAGATCTAGTTCATAAGGGTTTTGGGCAATAAAAATTTGAGGTTATGGTGATGGCGAGGAAGGAGGATGTTAGAGAAATTCTAGGGTTTTGGATTATGGTGAATGAAGGGCTCTGATGATCTCAAGAAATCACAATCAACTTTTGAATCAACTAATCGCTTAACACTATTCACAAAAATGAATGCTCTTTTATAACTTACCTTCAAGATGTTAGGGTTTCGACAACACCAATGGGTGGTCAAGATTAAAACATGATGAATTTCTAATATTATAACTTTGATATATGACACTGATCAAGTTAAATGGATGGTTGATATTGAGATGTGATGAGTGGTTGTGATTTATTTATATATAAATATATATATTTTATAAATATATAAAATATTTATATTTAAATATAAATATAAATAAATATATACATATAAATAAATAATGAGTGGTTGTGATTTAATGGTGTGTGAAGGACAAGTGGTTAGGATTTGGTGTCTATAGATACTCCTTTTTGTATCATGTTGCATGAAACACAATACAGTGCAAAAACAAGAGATACCTAGTTTGGTGAAACAACTTCTTTTCCTTGGTGTGCAAGAAGATCCTGAAGACAAAAATTGTAGGTGCAGATTGTGTGTATAGCTTACCCCCTCAATTTTTGAATGAGTGAAGAAGTAATCTCATGAGCCAATTGAAAAAATTATGGGTGATAATGTGGATGCAAATGTAGGTGGATAATGTGTTTTGTTTTTACCCCAATAGATGAAAGGATTTTTGAAAATGTGGATGATATGAATAATGTAAATGAATATGAGTGATATATATGATGATGCAATGGTTGATTCTATTCTTTCCCTGATAAAAATAAAGGATTTTTGCTAATTTTGGGTGATAATGAATGATGTAAATGATGTATCCTGATGTGGGAAATCAAAATCAAATGTGGTTACCCCAAGTTTGGGGTGGTTCTATGTTGTTGAATAATATATCTTTTGGCATCATTGGAATGCAAAGTAATTAAAATACAATATGACATGGAGGAATGTGATCGTATAGTGACTGTTGAGAAATTCCTTCAATCGAAACCAATCATCCTAATATGTTTGTATACTCGATTACTGTGGGTGTAAAAGAGATGATGTAATTAAATTTATTCATGTTTCAAGCCCCATGAACAAGGCCAACAATGATAACTTTTAAACAAATTAATTTGGGCTTAGTCTCACTCAAAAATGAGGGACCAAATGAATTTTGATTTTGAACAAGGGGTGTTGGAGTATGATGGGAGTAAATGTTCTTATGTTGATTCACCCATCCTACCGAATTACATGGATAATAAATCACTATAATAACCAAGGGGATAGAGGAAACCACTAGATACAAGTTTCACTTGGATGATGTGAATTATGTGAGGGAATGAGATTGATGTAATGCATGTGAATATTGTATGGATTGTGAATAGTGGAGTGATTGATTTTTGATTTTGCCCCAACATAAAAAAGGGGGGTTTTGTCTGGATGATTTGAATTATGTAAATGAATGTGGATGTGCAAGTGTACTTATGGTGATATTCTCATCCTATCAAGTTGCATGGATGAACAATCACTACAACCATCAAGTGAATAGATTAAACCACTAGATACAAGGTTCACTTGATAACGCGAGTGATTATGATAGTGTGGAGTGGAAATGCATAGAATTGTGGATGATATGAATGATGTAAATGAATGTGAACATATATGGTGCCATGAATGTTAATGATGTAATGATGGATGGGTATATTTGATGATTTTGTAAAATTTAGAATTTGATTTGGGATATTTTGAAGCAATTTGGGGTATTTCATGACTTTTGGTCACAATCAAGAATTAAATACCCAAATTAATCCAAATTATCACAAAATGTGTTGGAATAATGTGGTGAATTCTAAAAATTATGAATGTGATAGTTTTGTGAAATTTTGGATCATTTTGAAGTATTTGTACGTGATTTAGGTAATTTTTCAACTTTTAGTCGTAAACAAAAATAAAGCAAATCGATTAGTTTCTTCAAAAAACATAATGGGGTGATGAAATGCATGTATGGATGGATTTTATGGTGATTCTATGGAGGTAAGATACATTTTTTAGCATGTTTGGTCTTTTTGCAATATTTTGGAGCCAGATGTCGACCAACGTCCATGGCAGGTATAGATGCGAAAGAGTGTCCACCACCCTGGAAATGTTAGGAGGTATTCAAGTGCACATGGAAAATGCCCTAGATAATTTGAGCACACAAAATTTAGCTATAAGAATGTTGTAAAGGTAAAATTGGATTCATTTTTACATTCAAGATTTTTAGAAACAATATTTGACTAGTGAAGGAGTGAATGTGAATGAGTGTGGAGTGAAGTGATGGTGATGGAGGAAGTAGATACAACAAAACGCATGGAGGTGCAGGTGGCTGAGGTAAGTGTCCTTGACACTCTTGTTTAGAGTTTTGTAATATTTTTTATTGCAATGAATGTGATGCTAATGCATTTGTTGTTGTGTTGTGTTGTAGTGGAGGATCTTGGAGGCTTGACACTAATTCTCACCTATCATACCATGGGTGAGAAATGTCTTGCAGAAGGCCCATTGGGATAATTTTGAGGATATGGGATTGGCTAGTACAGTGTATATTGAGGTGGAGCACCTAAGGCTCCTATTCTTTATAAGCATCGATCAGATGAGTCGAGTCTATGTTGTGTGGAGGAGTGGCAAGTGGACTATATGGACGATGAGGAGATAGATCTCCTAAATGTGGATGATGTTGGGACCATAGTGGATTATGAGGTTTGGTTTACTTCATAGCTACCATTGGTACCAATTCAAGTTTTTTAGGAGGGCGATGGAGATGGGGAAGAGGCAGTGGAACAATAGTAGGCATTTCAACCTCCTATAGCACCTCAAGCAAGTGTGTCTCCACAACCTACCAATTCATCATCACCCATCCATTTTTTTACCAATTCATCCCAACCAATTCATCTTCCAAACCATCCACAAAGACCCATCATCTCACTGAGTAGCTGGCTGACAACTAGCCTCAAAATGGCTTCAGCCAAACTATCTATCTATGAGCTAATACAACAATCTCCCCCACACCATGAGGCATTAATGGAAATTTTAAAATCCATTGAACTTCAATCCCAAGACACTAATGCCTTCAACAATTTCATGGGGAGTATTCGAACGTGCATGGAGCCTTCCATCACATTCTATGATTTTGAAATTAAATCAATTTCATCAGAATCGGTGGACCCTCCACTACATATTATGGCTCAAGTTGATAGGAAGCCATTTAAATGAGTGCTTATTGACACTGGCTCCTCCATCAACATCATCACCACATCCACCCTTCAACATCTCAATATTCCACCATCACACATAACCAAATCCACCTTCACCTTAAGAGCATTCAATGATGCTCTTTGTTCCATAGTTGGCACTATCGTTTTACCCATAGAAGTGGGGGTAAAAATATTGCATACCATGTTCCACATCCTGGAGGGGTCCATGGCTTACAATGTACTCCTTGGATGCCCCTAGATTAGGGAGATGAGATGTGTCCCTTCCATACTACATCAATGCTTAAAATATGTACATGAGGGACAGGTCCATTGCATACCAATGGACATCAAACCATTTAAGTATTACAACTTCATTTCAAATCCCTATGAATCCACACTTCCATCCACCCACCTATTCCTAACACCATCAACCACACCATCCACCACTTCTTCATCCAAATATCCTATTCTTGAGGAGCTTCCCATCACTACCCCACATCAAGCTTCCACTTCCACACCCCCACCTTCATCATAATCAACTACATGTACATGTGGTCGAACCCAATCCACACCATCCACATCATCAACATCAACATCACCCATTATCACCACTCATTCATCATCACCCATCCAACCTACAACCACTACCATTCCATCCACATCAACATCATCAACCATCCATCAAACCCCTCAACCAAATCCATCTTCATCTCCACCAACTGATGTCTCACAAGTCGATTTAATAGATTGTGAGATGCCATTCCAGCACACATCCCTCCCATTATCTGAGTCACCAGTCATCCATGAGCCTTCCACTTCCACATCCACTCCATCCACCTCATCCACATCCTCACAAGTTGTAGTCCACCTCACCAATCCTAGCATTGGTGAATACATGGTCCAAGATGTCAAAGTTACACCGCTAAGTATCCAAACTATTAGGGATTATGGTCACCCACATGACCCACCCTTATCCATAGGAGTGGTGTACACCATGGGTTCAACACCTAATAAAATTAATTTTATATATGGAGGGTTGATTCATCATCTGATCCACCTTCCCTAGATGAACCCAAACAACCAATCCTTGCCAATATAGAGCACATATCGGGTTTTCCTTCATGATACTTTCATCGAGTCAATTGGTAAGGATATGGCCTAGGATGACATGAATAAGGCATGCATGAAATCATTGAAACTCCATATCAAGAAGTGCATGACCATTCAAGTTTAGGCTACCACTCTCATTCTTCCACTTCCTCTTTTGAACAAGCTTTTCAAAGCCTCCATTTAAATTCAAAAGAGGAAACCAATCACAATGATGACTTTGAGGAGGAATTTTATGAAGAATATGATATCATATCGATAGATTCAGATGAATCTAAAGAGGAATCAACCCCAATCATTCCATTCACCGAATAGGATGAGCATTATCTCAGAATGTTCCCCATCCATCAACCCATATTTTATTTGCTTCTCCCAAGGGAGTGAGCTGAACCAACTGGTGAACCACCACCTCCACCTCATCCACTTCACTAAAACATCATGTAACATATGTACATAAAATAAAAAAAAACAAAAACACAAAAAAAAAAAAAAATATTTGCATTGCATTTGCATAGCCTTGTCATTTGCATTTACAAGTGTTGCTTGTTGCTATTCAGGTTCCCAAGGTTCCTTCATCAATTCTAGGAGATAAGACCAACCCACCCTTCACATTGCCAACCACCATTCTCCCACTAAGTCAACATGAATTCTATTGACTTATTCACCCCACTCCATAATCCATACGATTTGGAAAAACCAATTCCAATTGACATTAGCCTCATTGATATGGAATAGATTTCATCACCACCATCCTTTATCAAATTTATCCTTTCTTTTTAAGGAATTGTTAAGAGCTTCCACCACTTACATTCCTTCATCACCTTCACCTTCACCTTTACCTTCACCCTCAGATCCTGAGGTTTTCTAGGTAGACATGGAAGAGACTAAGCCAGAAGAGTTTGATAATGTCATTGATGACATTCATATGATCCCAATACCCCATCAACTTGAGGAAGGTTCTCACATGTCCATTGAAGATACTATAGATGTGAACCTTAGTTCAGATATGGACAATCCATAAATCATTAAACTTGGAAAAAGTTTATCCATTGATGAACAAGAGCAATTGATAGCTCTCCTCAAGAAGAAGAAGGGCATATTTGCATGGTCCTATAAAGACATGCCTGGTCTTGACCCTAACTTGGTTGTCCATAATTTAACCTTGCATCCTGATGCTAAGTCGATCAAACAAAAACTGAGAAAGATGCATCCTACCATTGCCCTCATGGTCAAAGAAGAGCTTCAAAAGCTATTAGATGTGGGTTTCATTATACCCATTGACTATCCTGAGTGGCTTTCAAACATGGTACCCATTCACAAACCTAACGAGGTGATACACATTTGCACTAACTTTTGAGATCTTAACAAAGTGTGTCCTAAGGATGAATTTCCTCTACCAAACATCGATACTCTTATCGACACTTGCACTAGCCATGAAATGCTTTCTTTAATGGATGGTTTTTTAGGATACAACCAGATTTGAATCAATCCTGATGACCAACACAAAACAACATTCACTACACCTTGGGGGACTTTTTGTTACAAGGTGATGCCATTTGGCCTTAAAAATGTAGGTGCCACTTATCAACATGCCATGACATACATCTTCCATGATTACATGCATAAGATCATTGAAGATTATGTGGATGATCTCTTGGAAAAATCTAAAACTTGACAAGAGCACATTGGTGTCTTGGAAAAAGTCTTTGATCGACTTCTAGAGCATAATGTAAGGTTGAACCCCAAGAAGTGTGTCTTTGGTGTCACCTCAGGAAAACTACTAGGATTCATTATCTCCAAGAGAGGCATTGAAGTGGACCCAAACAAGGTCAAGGCCATCATGGAGATGCCTCCCCCAACAAACTTGAAAGAGTTGCATAGTTTACAAGGAAATATCCAATCGATCCATCATTTCATTGCACAACTCTCAGACAAATGTAGGCCATTCAATCACCTACTACAAAAGGGGGTGATATTTTCATGGATAGATGAATGTCAAAAATATTTTGATGATATCAAGCAATACCTAGCTTCTCCACCAATCTTAACTCCTCCTTATCCAGGGGTCCCCTTCCATATTTATGTTTCAGCAATAGAATTTGCATTAGGGACAATGCTTGCACAAAAGAATGAAAACAACCGAGAGCAAGTTATCTATTACATTAGTCAAACATTGGTAAGCTATGAAACCAGATACGCTTATGTAAAAAAATTATGCTTAGCAGTGGTTTTTACCACTAAGAAACTCAGACATTACATGCTAAGTCACACTACATATGTCATAGCTCAAGAAAATCCTCTATGTT
Source organism: Wollemia nobilis (assembly GCA_028583015.1). Taxonomy (NCBI): domain Eukaryota; kingdom Viridiplantae; phylum Streptophyta; class Pinopsida; order Araucariales; family Araucariaceae; genus Wollemia; species Wollemia nobilis. The sequence continues at coordinate 7,617,139 of JAQPPZ010001870.1, forward strand.
ACATGATGTCTCACACTTACAATAACACCCACACCACAAAATGGATAATGCTCCTCACTGAATTTGATCTTGAGTTCATTAGTCAAAAATCCATTAAAGGTCAGGTAATAGTCGATCAGCTTGCGGAAGCTCCACTTCCTAGTGATCAACCCTTGATTATTGAGCTCCTAGATGATTCGGTATTTACCATCACTAAACAAGAAGAAGATGTCATTCCTAAGGAAGATGTCGATATCACACTATTCTTTGATGGTTCTAAGTGCAAAAAAGGACAAGGTGTAGGAATCATGTTTCATACACCCTAGGGGTACCGATTCCATTATCATTCAAACTCGATTTCCCATGCACAAACAATAATGTAGAGTATGAAGCCTTAATATTAGGACTTCAAGTAGCCATAGCTATGAGCATAAAGCGTATCAAGATATTTGGTGATTCTCAACTTGTCGTTCATCAAGTAAACAGAGAATACCAATGCAAAGAACCAATCTTAAAACTTTATCATGAAGTAGCAATGAAATTGCTTGCAAAATTTGATTGGTATGAGATTGATAGCTTGCCTAGATCGACTAATAGATTTGTAGATGTGATGGCCTCTCTAGGATCACTGATTCCAAAGAACTTCGAAGGAGAGGTACAACCATTAATTGTCACAATGATCTCTAAATCTACAATTTCTCATGTTGAATCTAAATATGAGAAGGATGTTTGCTTTATCCATACAGAGTCATATGAGCCTTGGTCTAGCCAAATAAAATCCTTCCTCAAGTTTGGAACACTCCCATAAGACATGTCATGAACTACCAAATAAACTTTCAAACAAAAGGTAGCTCATTTCACTCTCTTGGGGGACGTGTTGTATAGACGTGGTTATGATGGAGTCCTCCTTCATTATCTCGAGCCTACAGAGGCCCAAAGAGCAATATCAGAAGCTCATGATGGTACTTGTGGTGGTCACTTTAGTGGAATGGCCATCACAAAGTGTATTTTATGCATGGGTTATTATTGGCCCACCATGGAACGTGATTATTGCAATTATGTCAAGAAATGTCAACAATATCAACAACATGCTAATTTAACTCATGTACCATCACAAGCATTACAACCTATTCAAAGTCTTTGGCCATTTTCACAATGGGGTTTGGACTTGATTGGTAAAATATTACCTCCTTCCTCAAGACAACATACATTCATCATCACAACCATTGAATACTTCACAAAGTGGGTACAATTCCTCTAACCAATATGATAGGACCTAGAATTATGGAGTTTATACTTCAACATATCATCTATCATTTTGGTATCCCCTCAAAAATAATTTTTAACAATGGTAAGTCTTTCAAGAACAAGGATGTTTGAGCACTTTGCAAGAAATATAATATCCAACATAGTTTCTTGACTCCTTATTACCCATAGAAAAATGGACAAGTTGAGGCAACCAATAAGACCTTGATTGCTATTCTCAAGAAACTAGTCAAATAAAATCATCGATATTGGCACACTCAAATCCCCTTGGCATTATGGGCTTATCGAACAAGCATCTGCACACCTATTGGGGCAACACCATTCTCATTGGTCTATGGTGTCGAAGCCATCATGCCTCTTGAGCTCGAGATCCCCTCATTACAAATTTCATTATAGGAATTCATAGATGATGATACTGCTAGACAAGCACATCTTGACCAACTTACACTCCTTGATGAAAGGTGAATCAATGCCTTGGAGCATTTACGAGTATACCAAGATCATCTCAAGCATGCTTACAATGCCAAAGTCCATCTACATGAATTCCAAGTAGGAGATCTTATCCTCAAAGAGAATCAACAAAACACCAATGCATTATCGCATCTTCATGATAAATTCATGGCTAATTGGTTAGGTCCATACATTATCACCCAAAAAGTGGGTCAAGGAACATATAGACTTGCCAGTCTAGAGGGAGAAGAAGAGCCCGAACCACTTAACATCATCCACTTGAGAGCATTTCATGCTTAATGTGATTTACATATATGTATATATATACATGGCTAATACACAAAAACATCATCCATACACATTGCATTCATACACATTGTATTGCATACATCCACATTGCACAAACACATTCATTATCATTTTAATGCATTTCATCCACCATATTAGGGGTCATTTGTTAAGTTTAGACAATAATTGATCCAATAAATCTTGTTGCCTTAATCAAGGGCACCCCCAAGTTCACATCCATTTCATTACACCATTTCACAAGTCAATTTACCATTTGCACTATCACTTCATTACCACTAGGTGTTTTTGATCACTCAACCACTCCTAGTGTTTCAAGAAAACCTCCAATACATGTCGAGTTTTCTCTAGGACCAAGTCACATTTTCACTAAAGAAAATCTTGAGTTATAGGATTGACTCTAACATTCTTGAACCAAACACATCTCACACATATTAAAAACATCTTGTGTCAAAGAGGGATAACACCATGATTGGGTTGAACCTCAAAGTGAAAAAGGTCATCTTTGCTTGTCCCATTATGCACATAGTCCAAAATAAAAAATAGTGGTCTTCACCACTACTCACACTTCCAAACAAAAGAATGAGTAGTAAGGATAGGGTAAAATTCTCATCACACTTTAGTTGAGAATCTAATTCCCCAAAGCTCTAACTCTTTTACAAATCACACACCACAGATCCACAAGTAGTAAGGATAGAACTACATTTCCATCCAGATGGTTAGGTAGTCTGAATCCCCAAAGCTTAGAGATCATATCATTGGACTATGGAGCTAATCTCCACTAGGGCTATAGATGCTTGATTGGAAGTGGAGTACGCTCATGCATGGTGACACGTCTCTCTTGAAGAGACCTCTAACCACACATAAGGATAAGCTAGCTTCTTGGTCTCCTCCATGATAGGTTTCATCTCAATTTACTCAATATGGGTTAATGAACTCACTTGCACACACATTGGTTCTTGATTGCCTTGAGTCATTACCATGCTCATGATTTGGTAAATGAACATTTCACTGCACACACATTTGGTCTTAGAGAAATTAGATAGAACTTAGTGAGTTTGTTTGAAATCACTAGTATGTTTGAGTCTCTGCAAAACAATTCCAAATCAGCCATCCATAAGCCACAACACCATCCATATCATTACCACATCATTACATGAGTCTTCCATTTCACATACCACCATTTTGGTGCCCCTGATTAAACAACAATGATAAATATGGTCAAGAAAAATCTAAACTACAAATGATCATTAGAGCATTAGTTCATTTGCATTCATACACATCATCATTACATTATCATCCATCACATATACATATGCATTCACACAAACATCCACACAAATTCATAACACAAAAGTAAAATCCATGTATATATATAATCACATGTACAATGAATGCCCGAAGGCTATATACAATGGAGCACCAAGGCTCATATACAAAAAGTGCATCTAAGCACTAGCTAATACCCATAAGTAGACCCCTATGACCCTGAAGGAGCCCTAGACCTAGAGTCACTATACCTAGAGTCACTATACCTAACAGAACCCACTATAGAGGAAGAAGGTCGATCTGGCAGCCCAATGTGGTGTTGCATGAGTAGATCCTCTAAATCTTAGATATATCCTCTTAAGATCGAAGGTGTAGTACATCATACCTCTAATGAGAGTCCCTCTATCTCAGCTCTACCTAGAGCCTCACTATCATATCCTCACCTCCACTTGCTATCTCACTCATACATCCAACTCTACCCATAGCTAAGCAATCTCTACATCTTGCTCTACCACCATCTATCAAAGCTGGTCCCACTCTACCTCAAGCCTAGCCCACTCCTCACTCCAACTAAGAGGTCTCTCTAGAACCTCCTCCATATCATCCCTACCACCATCATCACCTCCAATATCTAGAGGCTACTCTACTACATCCCTCACCTACCTCCCTTGACTACTAGACCGATGATATCTCTAACATTGAGGAGCCTCATCTACACCTCATACCTCCTCCTCATATCCATCACCCTCCTCAACCACCTAACTCAATACCCATAAAGGTTGTGAAGTAAACCAAGCATCATACTCCATTATGGTCCCAACATCATCCACATCTAGGAGATCTATCTCCTCATCATCCATATAATCCACCCACCACTCCTCCACACAAGGTAGGCTCGACTCATTCGATCAATGCCTATAGAGCACTAGGAGCCTCAAGTACTCCCTACCTCAACCCAAACTATCATAGCACCCATGAGAACTAGATCAACTCCACCTCACTCCCATGCCACCCAACCACCCATCTAGCCTACCGAACCCTCCATAATTACTCTCCATCACTAGGCCACCTAGCCTCCTCCATGGCCTCCAACACACCTAATCCGATATCAACCCTACCCATAGATCCCTACACTCCTAGCCACTATGACCAGGATGACTAAACTAAACCTCCTCAACCACCCACCATCTCAAAGCATAGGGTTGATCCCTATCCCACTCCTCACAAGGCAGGCCCATAGGATGAGCCACACTAAAGTGCTCCTAACCCCAACACTATAGCAACACACTACAACCCAACCCCTTTCACCCTTACCTCCTCACCTCATACAACTCCATATACATCTACTAGTAGATGGTACCCATGCATATACCCAAGGCTCATCAATCATATCATACACTAACCTAATCATGTTCCATGGAAACCAACAACCGATGTTATTAGGCACCAATATATTGGCCAACAAAAACATGATCAAGGTGGGTAATGCCTCCAACTCTTCTTCGCATACATGGCCAAATACCTTATCCCTCCACCCCTCACACTCACATCCCTCCATCCATCTCCAAAAATCTACCTCAACTCATACTCCTTATCATGCCCAACTTGGACATGCAACCCCTCCATCAACACTCAAAATATATGATATACATCTTCCAGTATCACATCATCTCCCCTATCGAGAGCTAGAAGGTCCCCCTATCTAGATCCCATATCTCATCCAAGGTAGAGAGATACCCCTCATCAACCCTCACCACCTCAATCTATGCTACCCCAACCAATCCCATATCCTCCAACTTATCCCAATCGGCCTTCTGCAAGGCCTTTCTCACCCCTAGTATAATAGGTGAGAATCAATGTCGAGCCTCCAAGATCCTCAACTACAACACAACACAACAACAAATACATTACTATCACATTCATTACAAAAAAAATATTACAAAAATCCAAACAAGAGTGCCAAGGGCACTTACCTCAGCCACCTACACCTCCATGCCTACTATCGCATCCACTCCCTCCATCACCATCACTTCACTCCTCCACACTCCTTCACACTCACTCACACTCAGACATTTCTAAAACTCTTGAATGCAAGAATGAATCCAATTTTACCTCTATAGCACTCTTATAGCTGATTTTGTGCACTCAAATACCCATGGGCATCTACCAAGTGCACTCAAATTCCTCCTACATTTCCCATGTGGTAGACGCTCTCCCGTGTCTATGCATGATGGATGTTGGCAAACATCTAGCTCTAGAATGTTGTAAAAAGACCAAAATGCTCAAAACATAGCTTACCTCCATAAAATCACTCCAAAATCCATCCATACATCCATTTCATCATCCCATTATATTTTGTGAAGATACAGATCGATTTGGATGCTTCATTTTTAATTATGACCAAAAGTCATAAAAATGCCTAAATCACATACAAAAACCTCAAAATGGTCCAAAATTTCACAAAAATACCACATTCATTATTCTAATAATTCATCACATCATTCCATCATATTTTGTGATAACATGGATTGATTTGGGTATTTAATTCTTGATTACGACCAAAAGTCATGAAAATACCCCAAATTGCTTCAAAATATCCCAAATCAAATTCCAAATTTCACAAAATCATCAAATTCACCCATCATCATTGCATCATTCACATTCATAGCACCATCTATTTCACATTCCATTTACATCTTCTATCATCAATTCAATTTCATCATTCACCATTTCACACTTTTCATTTTCAAGTGAACCTCTATCTAGTGGTTTACTCTATTTAACCTAGCGATTGCAAGATTGATTATCCATGCAATTCGGTAGGATGGGTAGATCACCATAAGGACACTTGCTCATATCATCATCCAACATCCTCTTGTTTAAAATCAAAATCCATTTGGTCCCTCATTTTTTGAGTGAGACTATGCTCAGATTAATTTGCTCAAAAGCTATCATTGATGGCCTTGTTCATGGGGCTTGAAACATGGATAACTTTAATTACATCATCTCTTTTACATCCATAGTCATCGAGGATACATGCCTATTAGGATGATTGGTTTCAATTGAAGGAATTTCTCAATAGTCACTATACGATCACATTCCTCCATGTCATCTTGCATTTTCATCACTTTGCATTTCAATGATGCCAAAAGGCATATTCTTCAATAACATAGAACCACCCCAAACTTGGGGTAACCAAATTTGATTTTGATTTCCCACATTGAGATACACTCATTTACATCATTCATATCACCCACAATTGGCAAAAACCCCTTTTCTATTAGGGCAAGAACAGAATCAATCATTGCATCATCATCTATGTCACTCACATTCATTTACATCATTCATATCATCCACATTATCAAAAACCCTTTCATATATTGGGGTAAAAATAGAATACATTATCCACCTACATTTACATCCACATTATCACCCATAATTTTATCAATTGGCTCGTGAGATTCATTCTTCACTCATTCACCAATTGAGGGGGTAAGCTACACCCATAATTTTTATCTTCAAGATCTTCTTGCGCTCCAAGGAAAAGAAGTTGCTTCACCAAACCAGGTGTCTCTTATTTTTGCACCGCATTGTGTTTCACGCAACGCGATACAAAAAGGGGTATCTGTAGACACCAAATCCTAGCCACTTGTCATCCACACATCATCCAATCACAACCATTCATTATTTATTTATATATATATATATTTATTTATATTTATATAAATATAAATATTTTATATATTTATATTTATATTTATATATATATATATATTTATATTTATATATTTATATTTATATTTATATTTATTTATTTATATTTATATTTATGAATAAAATCATAGCGAATATGAAGAACACAAGCTTATACTGAGAGGGGGGGTGAACAGTATAAGATCACTTTTTACTTTTCTTTCCCAAACAATATTATCCAATATATCAATGGCAATATCAATAGCAGTAATCAAAGCAATGCACAAATCATCACACACAATAGAGACACCAATTTTATGTGGTTCACCCAATGTGGGCTACTCCACGGAGAAAATATTTCACTAAAATTTTCTCAACAAATCTCTTGGGAATCCTTCCCTATTACAATGTTTATGGACCTCTGTCCAAAGGAGATACCAATCCCCTAATCAAGTTCATGGAAACCTATCCACAGGAGAACTCTTTCCCCTTTGCTGGTTCATGGATCTCTATCCACAGGAGAACTCCTTCTCCTCTACTCTGGCTAGTGATCCTCTAGAAGACTATTGCCTCCACTGCACTGGCTTGTGGATCTCTCTCCATAGAAGACCTATGTCCTCACTCAGAAGACTTCTATCCTCATTACCCTAGCTAATGGATCTCTATCCACTAGAGACTACTATCCTCTGCTTTATCACCTCCAAAGCTTGCTCTCAGCTCTACTCAATCTCTATCTCAAATATGCACTAAACACTATCCTTCGATCTAGCACAAATCTTCTCAATATTTATCTCAAATATACACTAAACACTATACTTCTTTCTAGAACAAATCTACTCAATATCTGTCTCAAATCTACACTAAACACTATCCTTCGGTCTAGCACAAATCTACTCAATATCTATCTCAAATATACACTAAACACTATCCTTCAATCTAGCACAAATCTGCTCAATCTCTATCCTCAAATCTACACTAAACATAATCCTTCGATCTAGCACAAATATACTCAATATCTATCTCAAATATGCACTAAACACTATCCTTCAACAAATCTACTCAAATCTCAACAACTATCCTCAATCTAGCACAAATCTGCTCAATCTTTATCTCAAATCTATCCTCAAGCCTTAACACAAAGCTTGACTCAATCACAAATCAACTCTGCTAGATCTTCTCCAAGCCTTAACTCAAATATTGAACAAATAAATCAATCAACTCTGCTCACAAGTCTTCTCAAAGACTTACCTCAAATCTATCCACAAGTCCACTCAAGAACTTGTTCAATATGCTCTCAAGTCTTCACCAAGACTTATCTCAAATATATCCAACAAGTCCTCTCTAGAACTTGTCTAATCTGCTCAACAAGTCTTCACCAAGACTTACCTCAAATCTACTTGTAAGCTTCCACAAAAGCTCACACAAATATATCCTTAAGTCCCCTCTAGGACTTACTCAAATCTGCACACAAGCTTTCACAAAAGCTTACTCAACTATGTCCTTAAGTCCCCTCTAGGACTTACTCAAATTTTTCCACTAGCTTTCACAAAATCTTATTCAAATCAATTGCAAAACTTGCATACAAAACTCAACTTAATCTCTTTCAGAAAACCTCTTCAATCACACAAACAAGTTTCACTCAGAATCTTGTTTAACTATAGAAACATATAGAGAATGGTAAGAGACTCAATATGTTTCACACTCACAAATCACTCAATCACTTTCAAACTCTCTTTCAAATCAATTCAAAAATAAAGAATAATTTGTTTCACAAATCTTGAACTATCACTCCAATGCTTTCAATCAATAATGCTCAATCAACTTCACTCAACCATCCACTCAATGAAACACAACTTGCTTACAAACCCTAACCAAGTGTTTCACTATACTTCCAACAACTCACACTATGGAACTCAAACCTTGACTCAAGATGATTCCAATTTCACATAACAATGATACTCATGATCTTTCACAAACCCTAGTCATGCACATGAAGGCTCACTCAAATATTTCCAACAATGCTTATCAAACAATCTCACATAACAATGATACTCATGTTCTTTCACAAGCCCTAATCATGCACATGAAGGCTCACTCAATTATTTCCAACAATGCTTATCAAACAATCCTTTTCACTCCAACTTTGCATTTCACAACATTCAATCCAACAATATTTCACTCACAAGGAAGATGTGCCCATACCTTTTGTTTGATGGAGATATGTCTTCAAAAACCTGTCTTAATCACAATCAAATCCTCTTTGCCACTTTCAAGGTTAGATAGCAACAATTTATCTCAAAATCTCCACACAAATATTTCCTTCAATAATTATCTCACCATACAAAAATATTAGCTCTCAAGTACACCTTATAATCTCCAAACTTCATAAAAATAATATTCAATTCATAACCAATCAAGACTTCTTTAAAAACACTTTATAACTCCAATTTTCACACTTATCAAAAATAAAAATTAATTCCTTTGTTTAACACTTTTAACTCCAATCTTCAAACAATAATATTCAACACAATTAATTTCCTTTCAAACACCTTATATCTCCAATCTCTATTTTAATGCTAAGTAAAAATTAAAATATTTAAACTCCCTTATGACTCCCTATCTCTAACCTTAGCAAGAACTAATCAAAGCACCATCAAAAATCACGTGGCCCCCTAACACTATTCACACCTTGGAAAATTAAATTAACCGCTTACCTTAGACGATGGCCCACGTCAAAAGATAATGCCCTCACGATTGCACTCGACTCGAACCCACGACCAACCGTCATCGCAGTGCCTAAGCCCTAAGGCTTGGCTATCATTGGGCCACATGCCCAAGACAAAACCAAAGGTGCACGATGCACCTTTTACCCTGCTCTCTGGTACCTTTTGAAAAAGATGAAAAACCTTTGCCACGCTCAAAATGAAGGGGACATGAATCGAACCCTTGACTTACCTTCCACAAATGCCTTAACTAGCATCCGATCACCGCTTGCACTACCAAGCGTTTGGTGAGATTTTTAATGCTCCACTTTGTCTTATTACAAGGTCTACCATTTTTATTTTTAACACATGCAAATCTTTCTTCTCTTCTCTTTAGCGCATGAAATATTTTCTCTCTTGGGCATTTGAATTGCATGGATAATTTGAAATAAAAAATATTTCCTCCTTTTATATCCTTTGCTATGTACTCCAAAACGTCGGCACTTTTCAATTCGAATTTTAAACTTAGACTTATGGTGACTTTTAATATTTATTTAAATTAAAATTTTAACCTATGGTTAAAATATTTTAATTTAAATAAATTAAATAATAACCTTTACAATCTACCAAATGGGTCTTTTGAGGATTTATATTTTAAAGACTCCTTGGACCTCGTTTTTCTTCACTTCAACCTTTAGCCCAGAATATTATAATATTAAATATTATAATATTATTATGTCCTTTTAAACCTGCTTCTCCTTCCTTTTAATCTTTTAGGCCGCTTTAGGCATATAATATTTAAAATAAATATTATATCCTATTTCTTTTAACCTCTTCCTTACCTTTTGGAAAAACCACCTGATGACATTAATGATGACTAAACTTGGACATCAATCTCTTGACATCAATGACAACAAAACTTGCTCATATTTCCAACAATCTCCCCCTTTGTCATTGATGGCAACCCTTTTTCCTTTTTCATTTTTGCTCCCCTTGAGAAACTGCTCCCCCTTACTGAATGCTCTCCCCTTTGACATCAATGGCAAAGGGCCACCTTTGGGGCTTGGGGCTAAGTATGAGACTCTTAGCTTAGCCCCTCCCCCACCTCCTCTCTTGAGGTGGTTAATTTTAGGGTGGGAGTATCTCTACTCCTAGCATACATTGCTCTTTACCTTTGTCCACCTTCTTCCTCAACTGATCCTTCTGATTCCTTTGAATGTTCCTATTCCTGCTTGTCTCTGGAAATTCTTCTCTACACCACTTAGCCATATGCCCAACATTATTGCACTTATAACACTTAATATTGTGGTTCCTTGAAGGTGCAAATATCTTGAAGTTCCTCCTAGTGAAGCCATATCCATTCATGTCATGAACCCTGCAATTAACTACCTTATGACCAAACTGATTACAAGAGTAGCAATACCCTTGAAAGAGATGTCCATTTCTAAAATTTCTATTGGTGAAACCATATCCCTATCTTTCATGTGTCCTACACTGCGTAGCCTTGTGGCCAAACCTGTGACATGAGAAGCAATGTCCATTGAAGAAACCTTACCTTGACCCCATTGGTCTCTTAGTCTCTTCTTCCCTGTGTTGTTTCATATTCCATCTGTTCCTTATTTGTGCATTGTTCCTTTCCTTGTTGAACTTTCTATTGTCCAACTTATCCTTAGAAGTCTCACTTTCTCTTTCACTCTCTTCTTTTAAAGCTTCTTCTTCTTTGGAGCTTGAGATTGACTCCTCTCCTTGTCCTCTATATTCTTATTCAAAACCAAGTCCTGTCTTGTTTGATGAAGATCTTTGTACCTTGATAATCTTATCCAAGTTCTTTGAGCTTCTCCCAAACCTGTGTAGCTTGTCTTTAGACTCTTTTACTTCCTTCCTTAGTGAAGCTACTTCATGCTCTAATCTTTCACATTCTAAGACCTTTGCCTCTAACTTCTCTTTAAATCTCCTTGTCTTAGCTATTGAGTTGGTTAGATCTTCTATAAGCTTTCCTTTCTCTTCATCACATTCTTGAAATTGAATCTTGAGTTTTGAGTTCTGCTTTCTTACCTTTCTTAATGCATTAAGAGCAGAAATAAGCTCACCCTCAAGATCAACTTCTCCTACCTCTTCATTTTCTGATTCTTCCTCTATTCTTTTGTCTTCAAGATCATCTTCATTCTTTTATGATTCATTTCCACTAGAAGCACTTCCTTCTTCTTCTATTTCCATAAGAAGACTTTCTTCTTCTAGACCTTCAAGAGCATCTTCATATTCATCTTCACTAAAACTGAACCCATTCCTTGTACAACTATCTTCAAGATGACCAAAGTTTCCACACCTAAAACACTTGAGAATTATTGGTGCCCTTTTTACCTTTTTCTTATCATCTTCTTTTTCTACTATTAGAAATAGAATTTCTTCTTCTTCATTATCTGAGGACCTATCATCACTATCACTTGAACTCTTGCTTGCCTTATCTGCATAAAAACTCTTCTTATGCCTTTGGAAAAACTTCTTTCCTTGCTTGCCTTGTCCATCCCTACTTTTCTTTTGATACCTATATTTTCTTGTTTCCTTATTCTTATGATCATGTTTCTCATCACCACTGCTATTTCCAGCTTCTAGAAAATCAGATGCATAGTGACCATATTTACCACATTTGAAACACTTAACTAATTTTGTACCTTTATACTTTCTTGTGTCCTTGTTCCTTCTGCCATAGTTTGCTTCTTCATCACTAGATAACTCATTACTTGAATCTGACTTCTTACCCTTTGTCTTCTTTGTAACTTTGAAGGTTGCTTCTTTCTGAGGAATAGACTCCTCTTTTATTCTCATCTCAAAAGTTGTGAGAGTTCCATGTAACTCATCCCTTGTCAAAGTTTCAATATCTCTTGTTTCTTCTATGGCTGAAATATTTTCACTATACCTCTTAGGAAGTGACCTTAAAATCTTTTGACAAACATCTGATTCTTCAACTTTAAACCCAAGTCCTTGCATGGAGTTAACAACCTCATCCACATGAAGTAGGTATGTAGCAATGTCTTCCTCATCCTTCATCTTTAGGTCTTCAAATATTTTCTTGTGATTTTGCAATTTTGCCATCTTGACATTTTTGTCTCCCTCATATATATTTTTTAGCTTATCCCAAATCTCTTTTGTTGATGTGCAATGCATAACTTTTACAAACTCTGATTCATGTAAACCATTTAAGATTCCATTCATTGCCTTTGAATTATTCAGTTGTAGGAGCTTACCATATTTATCTATAGGTGGAGTAGTTGGTGGTATGTACCCATCCTCAACTGCTTGCCATATATCATTTCCTAGTGCCATTAGGTAAATCTTCATTCTTACACTCCAAAATGCATAATTGTTCCCATCGAACAATGGTGCCTTATTTCCTGAAGATCCACTCTGAGAATCCATCTATGTTCCTGTAAGCTTTTCCTTCAAGCTGTTAAACTCTTTCGAAGGAACCCGCTTTGATACCAATTGAAGAACACAAGCTTATACTGAGAGGGGGTGAACAATATAAGACCACTTTTTACTTTTCTTTCCCAAACAATATTATCCAATATATCAATGGCAATATCAACAACAATAATCAAAGCAATGCACAAATCATCACACACAATAGAGACACCAATTTAACGTGGTTCACCCAATGTGGGCTACTCCACGGAGAAAATATTTCACTAAAATTTTCTCAACAAATCTCTTGGGAATCCTTCCCTATTACAATGTTTATGGACCTCTATCCAAAGGAGACACCAATACCCTAATCAAGTTCATGGATACCTATCCATAGGAGAACTCTTTCCCCTTTATTGGTTCATGGATCTCTATCCATAGGAGAACTCCTTCTCCTCTACTCTAGTTGGTGATCTTCTAGAAGACTACTACCTCCACTACACTGGCTTGTGGATCTCTCTCCACTGAAGACCTATATCCTCACTCAGAAGACCTATGTCCTCACTACCCTGGCTAATGGATCTCTATCCACTAGAGACTATTATCCTCTACTCTATCACCTCCAAATCTTGCTCTCATCTATCTCAAATATACACCAAAATCTATCCTCAAATCTATCCTCAAGCCTTAACACAAATCTTGATTCAATCACAAATCAACTCTACTAGATCTGCCCCAAGCCTTAACTCAAATCTTGAACAAATCAATCAATCAAATATACTCTCAAGTCTTCTCAAATACTTACCTCAAATCTATCCACAAGTCCTCTCAAGAACTTGCTCAATATACTCTCAAGTCTTCACTAAGACTTACCTCAAATATATCAACAAGTCCTCTCTAGAACTTTTCCAATCTGCTCAACAAGTCTTCACCAAGACTTATCTCAAATTACTTCAAACTCACTCTAACTTACTCAAATCTGCCCACAAGCTTTCACAAAAGCTTACTCAACTATATCCTTAAGTCCCCTCTAGGACTTACTCAAATCTGTCCACTAGCTTTCACAAAAGCTTATTCAAATCAATTGCAAAACTTGCATACAAAACTCAACTTAATCTCTTTTAGAAAACCTCTTCAATCACACAAACAAGTTTCACTCAGAATCTTGTTTAACCATAGAAACATATAGAGAATGGTAAGAGACTCAATATATTTCACACTCACAAATCACTCAATCACTTTCAAACTCACTTTCAAATCAATTCAAAAATAAAGAATAATTTGTTTCACAAAACTTGAACTATCACTCCAATACTTTCAATCAATAATGCTCAATCAACTTCACTCAACCATCCACTCAATGAAACACAACTTGCTTACAAACCCTAACCAAGTGTTTCACTATACTTCCAACAACTCACACTATGGAACTCAAACCTTGACTCAAGATGATTCCAAATTCACATAACAATGATACTCATGATCTTTCACAAACCCTAGATCATGCACATATCACTCAAATATTTCCAACAATGCTTATCAAAACAATCTCACATAACAATGATACTCATGTTCTTTCATAAACCCTAGATCATGCACATGAAAACTCACTCAAACATTTCCAACAATGCTTATCAAACAATCCTTTTCACTCCAACTTTGCATTTCACAACATTCAATCCAACAATATTTCACTCACAAGGAAGATGTGCCCATACCTTTTGTTTTGATGGAGATATGTCTTCAAAAACCTGTCTCAATCACAATCAAATCCTCTTTGCCAATTTCAAGGTTAGATAGCAACAATTTATCTCAAAATCTCCACTCAAATATTTCCTTCAATAATTATCTCACCATACAAAAATATTAACTCTCAAGTACACCTTATAATCTCCAAACTTCACAAAAATAATATTCAATTCATAAACAATCAAACTTCTTTAAAACACTTTATAAATCCAATTTTCACACTTATCAAAATAAAAATTAATTCCTTTGTTTAACACTTTTAACTCCAATATTCAAACAATAATATTCAACACAATTAATTTCCTTTCAAACACCTTATATCTCCAATCTCTATTTTTAATGCTAATTAAAAATTAAAATATTTAAACTCCCTTATGACTCCCTATATTTTACCTTAGCAAAAATTAATCAAAGCACCATCAAAAATCACATGGACCCCTAACACTATTCACACCTTGGAAAAATAAAATAACCACTTACCTTATACGATGGCCCACGTTAAAAATAATGCCCTCATGACTGCACTCAACTCGAACCCATGACCAACCATCATCACAATACCTAAGCCCTAAGGCTTGGCTACCATTGGGCCACATGCCCAAGACAAAACCAAAGGTGCACGATGCACCTTTTAACCTTGCTCTCTGGTGCCTTTCAAAAATAAACAAAAACCTTTACCACACTCAAAACGAAGGGGATGCAAATCGAACCCCTGACCTACCTTGCACAAATGCCTTAACCAACCATCGATCACCACTTGCACTACCAAGCACTTGGTGAGATTTTTAATGCTCCACTTTGTCTTATTACAAGGTCTACCCTTTTTATTTTTAACACATGCAAATCCTCTTCTCTTCTCTTTAATGCACAAAATATTTTTCTCTCTTGGGCATTCAAATTGCATGGATAATTTGAAATAAAAAATATTTCCCCCTTTTATATCCTTTGCTATGTACTCCAAAACATCGATACTTTCCAATTCAAATTTTAATTCAAATTTTAAACTTAGACTTATGGCACCTTTAATATTTATTTAAATTAAAATTTTAACCTATGGTTAAAATATTTTAATTTAAATAAATTAAATAATAACCTTTACAATCTGCCAAATGGGTCTTTTGAGGATTTATATTTTAAAGACTCCTTGGACCTCATTTTTCTTCACTTCAACCTTTAGCCCGAAATATTATAATATTATTATTTCCTTTTAAACCTACTTCTCCTTCCTTCTTCAATATTTTAGGCCACTTTAGGCATATAATATTTAAAATAAATATTATATCCTATTTCTTTTAACCTCTTCCTTGCCTTTTGGAAAAACCACCTGATGACATTAATGATGACTAAACTTGAACATCAATCTCTTGACATCAATGACAACAAAACTTGCTCATATTTCCAACAATCTCCCCCTTTGTCATTGATGGCAACCCTTTTTCTTTTACCATTTCTTTTACCTTTTCAGTTCTACTCCCCCTAAGTAAATGCTCTCCCCTAACTCAAATCTCTCCCCCTTTGACATCAATGGCAAAGGGCCACCTTTGGGGCTTGGGGCTAAGGATGAGACTCTTAGCTTAGCCCCTCCCCCACCTCCTCTCTTGAGGTGGTTAATTTTGGGGTGGGAGTATCTCTACTCCTAGCATACATTGCTCTTTACCTTTGTCCACCTTCTTCCTCAACTGATCCTTCTGATTCCTCTGAATGTTCCTATTCCTGCTTGTCTCTGGAAATTCTTCTCTACACCACTTAGCTATATGCCCAACATTATTGCACTTATAACACTTAATTTTGTGGTTCCTTGAAGGTGCAAATATCTTGTAGTTCCTCCTGGTGAAGCCATATCCATTCCTATCATGAACCCTGCAATTAACTACCTTATGACCAAACTGATTACAAGAGTAGCAATACCCTTGAAAGAGATGTCCATTTCTAAAATTTCTATTGGTGAAACCATATCCCTATCTTTCATGTGTCCTACACTGTGTAGCCTTGTGACCAAACCTGTGACATGAGAAGCAACATCCATTGAAGAAACCTTGCCTTGACCCCATTGGTCTCTTAGTCTCTTCTTCCCTGTGTTGTTTCATGTTCCATCTGTTCCTTATTTGTGCATTGTTCCTTTCCTTGTTGAACTTTCTATTTTCCAACTTATCCTTAGAAGTCTCACTTTCTCTTACACTCTCTTCTTCTAAAGCTTCTTCTTCTTTGGAGCTTGAGATTGACTCCTCTCCTCGTCCTCTATATTCTTCTTCAAAACCAAGTCCTGTCTTGTTTGATGAAGATCTTTGTACCTTGATAATCTTATCCAAGGTCTTTGAGCTTCTCCCAAACCTGTGTAGCTTATCTTTAGACTCTTTTACTTCCTTCCTTAGTGAAGCTACCTCATGCTCTAATCTTTCACATTCTAAAACCTTTGCCTCTAACTTCTCTTTAAATCTCCTTGTCTTAGCTATTGAGTTGGTTAGATCTTCTATAAGCTTTCCTTTCTCTTCATCACATTCTTGAAATTGAAGCTTGAGTTTTGAGTTCTGCTTTCTTACCTTTCTTAATGCCTTAAGAGCAGAAATAAGCTCACCCTCAAGATCAACTTCTCCTTCCTCTTCATTTTTATTCTTCCTCTATTCTTTTGTCTTCAAGATCATCTTCATTTCTTTTGATTCATCTCCAATAGAAGCACTTCCTTCTTCTTCTATTGCCATAAGAAGACTTTCTTCTTCTGGACCTTCAAGAGCATCTTCATATTCATCTTCACTAAAACTGAACCCATTCCTTGTACAACTATCTTCAAGATGACCAAAGTTACCACACCTAAAACACTTGAGAATTATTGGTGCCCTTTTTACCTTTTTCTTAACATCTTCTTTTTCTACTATCAGAAATAGAATTTCTTCTTCTTCATTATCCGAGGACCTTTCATCACTATCACTTGAACTCTTACTTGCCTTATCTGCATAAAAACTCTTCTTATGCCTTTGGAAAAACTTCTTTCCTTGCTTGCCTTGTCCATCCCTACTTTTCTTTTGATACCTGTATTTTCCTGTTTCCTTGTTCTTATGATCATGTTTCTCATCACCACTGCTATTTCTAGCTTCTGGACAATTAGATGCATAGTGACCATATTTACCACATTTGAAACACTTAACTGATTTTGTACCTTTATACTTTCTTGTGTCCTTGTTCCTTCTGCCATAGTTTGCTTCTTCATCACTGGATAACTCATTACTTGAATCTGACTTCTTACCCTTTGTCTTCTTTGTAACTTTGAAGGTTGCTTCTTTCTGGGGAATAGATTCCTCTTTTATTCTCATCTCAAAAGTTGTGAGAGTTCCATGTAACTCATCCCTTGTCAAAGTTTCAATATCTCTTGTTTCTTCTATGGCTGAAATCTTTTCACTATACCTCTTAGGGAGTGACCTTAAAACCTTTTGACAAACATCTGATTCTTCAACTTTAAACCCAAGTCCTTGCATGGAGTTAACAACCTCATCCACATGAAGTAGGTATGTAGCAATGTCTTCCTCATCCTTCATCTTTAGGTCTTCAAATGTTTTCTTGTGATTTTGCAATTTTGCCATCTTGACCTTTTTGTCTCCCTCATATATATTTTTTAGCTTATCCCAAATCTCTTTTGTTGATGTGCAATGCATAACTTTTACAAACTTTGTTTCACGTAAACCATTTAAGATTCCATTCATTGCCTTTGAATTATTCAGTTGTAGGAGCTTACCATATTTATCTATAGGTGGAGTAGTTGGCGGTATGTACCCATCCTCAACTGCTTGCCATATATCATTTCCTAGTGCCATTAGGTAAATCTTCATTCTTACACTCCAAAATGCATAATTGTTCCCATCGAACAATGGTGCCTTATTTCCTGAAGATCCACTCTGAGAATCCATCTGTGTTCCTGTAAGCTTTTCCTTCAAGTTGTTAAACTCTTCCGAAGGAACCCACTCTGATACCAATTGAAGAACACAAGCTTATACTGAGAGGGGGTGAACAGTATAAGACCACTTTTTACTTTTCTTTCCCAAACAATATTATCCAATATATCAATGGCAATATCAACAATAGTAATCAAAGCAATGCATAAATCATCACACACAATAGAGACACCAATTTAACGTGGTTCACCCAATGTGGGCTACTCCATAGAGAAAATATTTCACTAAAATTTTCTCAACAAATCTCTTGGGAATCCTTCCCTATTACAATGTTTATGGACCTCTATCCAAAGGAGACACCAATCCCCTAATCAAGTTCATGGATACCTATCCATAGGAGACACTCTTTCCCCTTTATTGGTTTATGGATCTCTATCCATAGGAGAACTCCTTCTCCTCTGCTCTAGTTGGTGATCCTCTAGAAGACTACTACCTCCACTACATTGGCTTGTGGATCTCTCTCCACAGAAGACCTATATCCTCACTCAGAAGACCTCTATCCTCACTACCCTAGCTAATGGATATCTATCCACTAGAGACTACTATCCTCTACTCTATCACCTCCAAAGCTTACTCTTAGCTCTACTCAATCTTTATCTCAAATCTCAAATATGCACTAAACACTATCCTTTCATCTAGCACAAATATTCTCAATCTCTATCTCAAATCTACACTAAACACTATCCTTAGATCTAGCACAAATCTACTCAATATCTATCTCAAATCTATACTAAACCTATCCTTCACACAAATCTCTCAATATCTATCTCAAATCACCAAAAATCCTTTATCTACACAAATCACTCAACTCAATCTATCCTCAAGCCTTAACACAAAGCTTGACTCAATCACAAATCACTCTCTAGATCTTCTCCAAGACTTAACTCAAGGTTTGAACAAATCAATCAATCAACTATACTCTCAAGTCTTCACCAAGACTTACCTCAAATCTATCCACAAGTCCTCTCAAGAACTTGTTCAATCTACTCAACAAGTCTTCACCTAAGACTTATCTCAAATCTATCAAACAAGTCCTCTCTAGAACTTTTCCAATCTGCTCAACAAGTCTTCACCAAGACTTACCTCAAATCTACTTGTAAGCTTCCACAAAATCTCACACAATCTATCTCCTTAACAACAAAAGCTTTCACAAAATCTTACTCAACTCTATCCTTAAGTCCCCTCTAGGACTTACTCAAATTATTCCACTAGCTTTCACAAAAGCTTATTCAAATCAATTGCAAAACTTGCATACACAACTCAACTTAATCTCTTTCAGAAAACCTCTTCAATCACACAAACAAGTTTCACTCAGAATCTTGTTTAACCATAGAAACATATAGAGAATGGTAAGAGACTCAATATATTTCACACTCACAAATCACTCAATCACTTTCAAACTCTCTTTCAAATCAATTTAGAAATAAAGAATAATTTGTTTCACAAAACTTGAACTATCACTCCAATACTTTCAATCAATAATGCTCAATCAACTTCACTCAACCATCCACTCAATGAAACACAACTTGCTTACAAACCCTAACCAAGTGTTTCACTATACTTCCAACAACTCACACTATGAACTCAAACCTTGACTCAAGATGATTCCAAATTCACATAACAATGATACTCATGATCTTTCACAAACCCTAATCACAAAACTCACTCATGATATTTCCACAACCTTATCAATATTCTCAATCTCACATAACAATGATACTCATGATCTTTCAACATCCACAAATCATGCACATTTAAAACTCACTCAAATATTTCCAACAATGCTTATCAAACAATCCTTTTCACTCCAACTTTGCATTTCACAACTTCAATCAACAATATTTTACTCACAAGGAAGATGTGCCCATACCTTTTGTTTTGATGGAGATATATCTTCAAAACCTGTCTCAATCACAATCAAATTCTCTTTGCCAATCTCAAGGTTAGATAGCAACAATTTATCTCAAAATATCCACTCAAATATTTCCTTCAATAATTATCTCACCATACAAAAATATTAACTCTCAAGTACACCTTATAATCTCCAAACTTCATAAAAATAATATTCAATTCATAAACAATCAAACTTCTTTAAAACACTTTATAAACCCAATTTTCACACTTAAAAAATAAAAATTAATTCCTTTGTTTAACACTTTTAACTCCAATCTTCAAACAATAATATTCAACACAATTAATTTCCTTTCAAACACCTTATATCTCCAATCTCTATTTTAATGCTAAGTAAAAATTAAAATATTTAAACTCCCTTATGACTCCCTATATCTAACCTTAGCAAGAATTAATCAAAGCACCATCAAAAATCATGTGGCCCCCTAACACTATTCACACCTTGGAAAAATAAAATAACCTCTTACCTTAGAAGATGGCCCACATTAAAAATAATGCCCTCACAACTGCGCTCAACTCGAACCCACGACCAACCGTCATCGCGACGCCTAAGCCCTAAGGCTTGGCTATCATTGGGCCACATGCCCAAGACAAAACCAAAGGTGCACGATGCACCTTTTACCCTGCTCTTCGGTACCTTTTGAAAAATAAAAAACCTTTGCCACACTCAAAATGAAGGGGACATGAATCGAACCCATGACTTGCCTTGCACAAATGCCTTAACCAGTCATCGATCACCACTTGCACTACCAAGCCTTGGTGAGATTTTTAATGCTCCACTTTATCTTATTACAAGGTCTACCCTTTTTATTTTTAACACATGCAAATCTTCTTCTCTTCTCTTTACGCATGAAATATTTTCTCTCTTGGGCATTCAAATTGCATGGATAATTTGAAATAAAAAATATTTCCTCCTTTTATATCCTTTGCTATGTACTCCAAAACATCGCACTTATTCAATTTGAATTTTAAACTTAAACTTATGGCACTTTTAATATTTATTTAAATTAAAATTTTAACCTATGGTTAAAATATTTTAATTTAAATAAATTAAATAATAACCTTTACAATCTACCAAATGGGTCTTTTGAGGATTTATATTTTAAAGACTCCTTGGACCTCATTTTTCTTCACTTCAACCTTTAGTCCAGAATATTATAATATTAAATATTATAATATTATTATTTCCTTTTAAACCTGCTTCTCCTTCCTTTTCAATATTTTAGGCCGCTTTAGGCATATAATATTTAAAATAAATATTATATCCTATTTCTTTTAACCTCTTCCTTGCCTTTTGGAAAAACCACTTGATGACATTAATGATGACTAAACTTGAACATCAATTTCTTGACATCAATGACAACAAAACTTGCTCATATTTCCAACAATCTCCCCCTTTGTCATTGATGGCAACCCTTTTTCCTTTTACCATTTCTTTTTCTTTAGTTCTTCCCCTAACTAAATGCTCTCCCCTAACTCAAATCTCTCCCCCTTTGACATCAATGGCAAAGGGCCACCTTTGGGGCTTGGGGCTAAGAATGAGACTCTTAGCTTAGCCCCTCCCCCACCTCCTCTCTTGAGGTGGTTAATTTTGGGGTGGGAGTATCTCTACTCCCAGCATACATTGCTCTTTACCTTTGTCCACCTTCTTCCTCAACTGATCCTTCTGATTCCTTTGAATGTTCCTATTCCTGCTTGTCTCTGGAAATTCTTCTCTACACCACTTAGCCATATGCCCAACATTATTGCACTTATAATACTTAATGTTGTGGTTCCTTGAAGGTGCAAATATCTTGAAGTTCCTCCTGGTGAAGCCATATCCATTCCTATCATGAACCCTGCAATTAACTACCTTATGACCAAACTGATTACAAGAGTAGCAATACCCTTGAAAGAGATGCCCATTTCTAAAAAAATTATTGGTGAAACCATATCCCTATCTTTCATGTGTCCTACACTGTGTAGCCTTGTGGCCAAACCTATGGCATGAGAAGCAACATCCATTGAAGAAACCTTGCCTTGACCCCATTGGTCTCTTAGTCTCTTCTTCCCTGTGTTGTTTCATATTCCATCTGTTCCTTATTTGTGCATTGTTCCTTTCCTTGTTGAACTTTCTATTGTCCAACTTATCCTTAGAAGTCTCACTTTCTCTTTCACTCTCTTCTTCTGAAGCTTCTTCTTCTTTGGAGCTTGAGATTGACTCCTCTCCTTGTCCTCTATATTCTTCTTCAAAACCAAGTCCTGTCTTGTTTGATGAAGATCTTTGTACCTTGATAATCTTATCCAAGTTCTTTGAGCTTCTCCCAAACCTATGTAGCTTGTCTTTAGACTCTTTTACTTCCTTCCTTAGTGAAGCTACTTCATGCTCTAATATTTCACATTCTAAAACCTTTGCCTCTAACTTCTCTTTAAATCTCCTTGTCTTAGCTATTGAGTTGGTTAGATCTTCTATAAGCTTTCCTTTCTCTTCATCACATTCTTGAAATTGAATCTTGAGTTTTGAGTTCTGCTTTCTTACCTTTCTTAATGCATTAAGAGCAGAAATAAGCTCACCCTCAAGATCAACTTCTCCTACCTCTTCATTTTTTGATTCTTCCTCTATTATTTTGTCTTCAAGATCATCTTCATTTCTTTTTTATTCATTTCCACTAGGAGC
The DNA here is from genome assembly GCA_028583015.1 of Wollemia nobilis. Taxonomy (NCBI): domain Eukaryota; kingdom Viridiplantae; phylum Streptophyta; class Pinopsida; order Araucariales; family Araucariaceae; genus Wollemia; species Wollemia nobilis. The sequence goes on from JAQPPZ010001870.1 coordinate 7,640,466, forward strand.
ACTTCCTTCTTCTTCTATTGCCATAAGAAGACTTTCTTCTTCTGGACCTTCAAGAGCATCTTCATATTCATCTTCACTAAAACTGAACCCATTCCTTGTACAACTATCTTCAAGATGACCAAAGTTACCACACCTAAAACACTTGAGAATTATTGGTGCCCTTTTTACCTTTTTCTTAACATCTTCTTTTTCTACTATTAGAAATAGAATTTCTTCTTCTTCATTATCTGAGGACCTTTCATCACTATCACTTGAACTCTTGCTTGCCTTATCTGCATAAAAACTCTTCTTATGCCTTTGGAAAAACTTCTTTCCTTGCTTGCCTTGTCCATCCCTACTTTTCTTTTGATACCTGTATTTTCCTGCTTCCCTGTTCTTATGATCCTGTTTCTCATCACCACTTCTATTTCTAGCTTCTGGACAATCAGATGCATAGTGACCATATTTACCACATTTGAAACACTTAACTAATTTCGTACCTTTATACTTTCTTGTGTCCTTGTTCCTTCTGCCATAGTTTGCTTCTTCATCACTGGATAACTCATTACTTGAATCTGACTTCTTACCCTTTGTCTTCTTTGTAACTTTGAAGGTTGCTTCTTTCTGGGGAATAGATTCCTCTTTTATTCTCATCTCAAAAGCTGTGAGAGTTCCATGTAACTCATCCCTTGTCAAAGTTTCTATATCTCTTGTTTCTTCTATGGCTGAAATATTTTCACTATACCTCTTAGGAAGTGATCTTAAAACCTTTTGACAAACATCTGATTCTTCCACTTTAAACCCAAGTCCTTGCATGGAGTTAACAACCTCATCCACATGAAGTAGGTATGTAGCAATGTTTTCCTCATCCTTCATTTTTAGGTCTTCAAATGTTTTCTTGTGATTTTGCAATTTTGCCATCTTGACCTTTTTGTCTCCCTCATATATATTTTTTAGCTTATCCCAAATCTCTTTTGTTGATGTGCAATGCATAACTTTTACAAACTCTGATTCACATAAACCATTTAAGATTCCATTCATTGCCTTTGAATTATTTAGTTGTAGGAGCTTACCATATTTATCTGTAGGTGGAGTAGCTGGCGGTATGTACCCATCCTCAACTGCTTGCCATATATCATTTCCTAGTGCCATTAGGTAAACCTTCATTCTCACACTCCAAAATGCATAATTGTTCCCATCGAACAATGGTGCCTTATTTCCTGAAGATCCACTCTGAGAATCCATCTGTGTTCCTGTAAGATTTTCCTTCAAGCTGTTAAACTCTTTCGAAGGAACCCTCTCTGATACCAATTGAAGAACACAAGCTTATACTGAGAGGGGGTGAACAGTATAAGACCACTTTTTACTTTTCTTTCCCAAACAATATTATCCAATATATCAATGGCAATATCAACAACAGTAATCAAAGCAATGCACAAATCATCACACACAATAGAGACACCAATTTAACGTGGTTCACCCAATGTGGGCTACTCCACAGAGAAAATATTTCACTAAAATTTTCTCAACAAATCTCTTGGGAATCCTTCCCTATTACAATGTTTATGGACCTCTATCCAAAGGAGACACCAATCCCCTAATCAAGTTCATGGATACCTATCCATAGGAGAACTCTTTCCCCTTTACTGGTTCGTGGATCTCTATCCATAGGAGAACTCCTTCTCCTCTGCTCTAGTTGGTGATCCTCTAGAAGACTACTACCTCCACTACACTAGCTTGTGGATCTCTCTCCACAGAAGACCTATGTCCTCACTCAGAAGACTTCTATCCTCACTACCCTAGCTAATGGATCTCTATCCACTAGAGACTATTATCCTCTACTCTATCACCTCCAAAGCTTGCTCTTATCTCTCTCAATCTCATTTATCCTTTTCTACACAAATCTACTCTACTTTATCTCAAATATACACTAAACATATCCTTCAGTCTAGCACAAATCTACTCAATCTCTATCTCAAATCTGCACTAAACACTATCCTTCGATCTAGCACAAATATCTCAATATCTATCTCAATCCTCCTTTATCTACAAATCTCACCTCTAGCACAAATCTGCTAAATATTTATCTCAAATCTATCCTCAAGCCTTAACACAAATCTTGACTCAATCACAAATCAACTCTACTAGATCTGCTCCAAGCCTTAACTCAAATATTGAACAAATCAATCAATCAACTCTGCTCTCAAGTCTTCTCAAAGACTTACCTCAAATCTATCCACAAGTCCTCTCAAGAACTTGCTCAATCTACTCTCAAGTCTTCACTAAGACTTATCTCAAATCTATCCAACAAGTCCTCCCTAGAACTTTTCCAATATACTCAACAAGTCTTCACCAAGACTTATCTCAAATCTCTTGTAAGCTTCCACAAAATCTCACACAAATCTATCCTTAAGATTTCACAAAAGCTTACTCAACTCTATCCTTAAGTCCCCTCTAGGACTTACTCAAATATGTCCACTAGCTTTCACAAAAGCTTATTCAAATCAATTGCAAAACTTGCATACAAAACTCAACTTAATCTCTTTCAGAAAACCTCTTCAATCACACAAACAAGTTTCACTCAGAATCTTGTTTAACCATAGAAACATATAGAGAATGGTAAGAGACTCAATATGTTTCACACTCACAAATCACTCAATCACTTTCAAACTCTCTTTCAAATCAATTCAAAAATAAAGAATAATTTGTTTCACAAAACTTGAACTATCACTCCAATACTTTCAATCAATAATGCTCAATCAACTTCACTCAAACCATCCACTCAATGAAACACAACTTGCTTACAAACCCTAACCAAGTGTTTCACTATACTTCCAACAACTCACACTATGGAACTCAAACCTTGACTCAAGATGATTCCTAAATTCACATAACAATGATACTCATGATCTTTCACAAACCCTAGATCATGCACATGAAGGATCACTCAAATATTTCCAACAATGCTTATCAAAAAATCTCACATAACAATGATACTCATGTTCTTTCACAAACCCTAATCATGCACATGAAGACTCACTCAAATATTTCCAACAATGCTTATCAAACAATCCTTTTCACTCCAACTTTACATTTCACAACATTCAATCCAACAATATTTCACTCATAAGGAAGATGTGCCCATACCTTTTGTTTGATGGAGATATGTCTTCAAAAACCTGTCTTAATCACAATCAAATTCTCTTTGCTACTCTCAAGGTTAGATAGCAACAATTTATCTCAAAATCTCCACACAAATATTTCCTTCAATAATTATCTCACCATACAAAAATATTAGCTCTCAAGTACACCTTATAATCTCCAAACTTCACAAAAATAATATTCAATTCATAAACAATCAAAACTCCTTTGAAAACACTTTATAAATCCAATTTTCACACTTATCAAAAATAAAATTAATTCCTTTGTTTAACACTTTTAACTCCAATCTTCAAACAATAATATTCAACACAATTAATTTCCTTTCAAACACCTTATATCTCCAATCTCTATTTTAATGCTAAGTAAAAATTAAAATATTTAAACTCCCTTATGACTCCCTATCTCTAACCTTAGCAAGAATTAATCAAAGCACCATCAAAAATCACGTGGCCCCCTAACACTATTCACACCTTGCAAAAATAAATTAACCGCTTACCTTAGACGATGGCCCACGATAAAAATAATGCCCTCACGACTGCGCTCGACTCAAACTCATGACCAACCGTCATCATAGTGCCTAAGCCCTAAGGCTTGGCTACCGTTGGGCCACACGCCCAAGACAAAACCAAAGGTGCACGATGCACCTTTTACCTTGCTCTTCGGTGCCTTCCAAAAAATATGAAAAACCTTTGCCACACTCAAAATGAAGGGGACATGAATCGAACCCTTGACCTGCCTTGCACAAACGCCTTAACCAGCCGTCGATCACCGCTTGCGCTACCAAGCGCTTGGTGAGATTTTTAATGCTCCACTTTGTCTTATTACAAGGTCTACCCTTTTTATTTTTAACACATGCAAATCCTCTTCTCTTCTCTTTAGCACACGAAATATTTTTCTCTCTTGGGCATTCGAATTGCATGGATGGTTTGAAATAAAAAATATTTCCCCCTTTTATATCCTTTGCTATGTACTCCAAAACGTCGACGCTTTCCAATTCAAATTTTTAAACTTAGACTTATGGCACCTTTTAATATTTATTTAAATTAAAATTTTAACCTATGGTTAAAATATTTTAATTTAAATAAATTAAATAATAACCTTCACATTCTATCAAATGGGTCTTTTGAGGATTTATATTTTAAAGACTCCTTGGACCTCGTTTTTCTTCACTTCAACCTTTAGCTTGAAATATTATAATATTATTATTTCCTTTTAAACCTGCTTCTCCTTCCTTGGGTCTTCAATATTTTAGGCCGCTTTAGGCATATAATATTAAAATAAATATTATATCCTATTTCTTTTAACCTCTTCCTTGCCTTTTGGAAAAACCACCTGATGACATTAATGATGACTAAACTTGAACATCAATTTCTTGACATCAATGACAACAAAACTTGCTCATATTTCCAACAAAATCATCACATCTCAATCTCAGCCATCCATTTAACTTAATCCATGTCACATGTCAAAATTATAATCTTAGGAATTCATCATGTTTTAATCTTGACCATCCATTGGTGTTATCGAAACCCTAACATGTTGAAGATAAGTTATAAAAGAGCATTCACTTTTGTGAATAAGGTTAAGCGGTTAGTTGATTTGAAAGTTGATTGTGATTTCCTAATATATTTAGAGCCCTTCATTCACCATCATCCAAAACCCTAGAATTTCACTAACATCCTCCTTCCTCATCATCGCTATATCCTCCATTTTTTATTGTCCAAAATCCTTGTGAACCAGATCTGGTTCTACAATATCCTTCCTAGAAACCCTCAAACATTGTTGAGCATTCCAAAAATGTTGCTGAGCATTCCAAGAATATTATAGGACATTCATAGCTCTTCTATAATACTCCAAGGTATTTTCTAGCTTCTATTTTACCACCGACAAACCCTCAAGCTCTTCCAGGCGTTCACACACCATCTGATCACATAATCAAAATCGTAGATCATCATCATAGGCATAATCTTGACAAGGTATTATTTGTTACTACATTATTTACATTTATAGTACATCTACATGTTATTTTATCAATCATTTTAGCTAGGGTTAGTTCTGTATACTTTTGTATTTCAGTGGACCTCACACTATGGAGGCCCTACAAGTATTACTAACCTATTTTGTTGATCTGTTTACATATAGATTTACGATGAGTGTTTACATTAATAGCTATTGCAGCTCGGGTGGTCTCGTAGGGATACACAAGCCCACCCACAACTTATTTGGAGTAAAATATGATGCAGAAGACACCAAATATTCATTGTGAAATAGGGTTTTGAAAACCCTTCGATTGTAATTATTGTATCAACACATATTGTATTGTAACATTGGATATCAAGGCTCCCACAATATTAATATAATATTATTTCTTTATTGTGTAATATCTTTTGTGTTGTTTTTGTTATAGATTATCTTGGTGTTATCATTTTTCACTTTGCAATTAAAAAGGAATCATCTACTCAATATGATCCTAATTTAGAGATGAACATTCCTAGTAAACCTAAGAAATGTGCCACATCAATTTTTGAAAACTCTCTTGAAGTACCATGCACCATTTAGAAGAAGGAAATTGGTAGATAAATTGTAGTTTTATATGTTAATACCTCTACCATTAACAAGGAAATAGTAGAAAATGAGCAATATAAGTAAAAAGCTTCCTTAGAAGAGCCAGAAGAGGATAAATCTAATGAAAAGAAAAGTTGTAAAATAATATTAAGGAATAGCATAATAAGACCTACTCCTGATACTAGCAAGACAACAAGAGGAAAATCTTCAAACTATTAAGCAAGAGCTAGAGAAGCAAAAACAAACATAGATAAGGGAGCATAATTAAGTTGGTTGAAATTCTCTTTACCAAACAACAAAATAATATTGGTAATTTGCAAGAGGGTTTAATAGCCCCTAGTGATACATAATTACTATATCATGGTATATAAGGGGTTCTAATGCCCCCTCAAAGCAAAGGTGTATTAGGGACATCTATTTAAGTAATCAGCCTGATATTAGTTGTATTTAGGAAATTAAAATGAAAAAGGAAGAAGTTTCCAAAACTATGAAAGTAATATGGAAAATATGTAAATGGGAAAACCTTCAAATTATCAAGCAAGAGCCAGGAAAGTAAGAGAAAATATATAGAAAGGAGCAAAATCAAAATTGGTTGAAATTTATTTTACCAAACAAAAAAATAATATTGGTCATTTGCAAGAGGGACCAATAATCCCTAATGGGACATGATTAGTATCTCATGGTATACAATGAGTGCTAATGCCCCCTCAAAGCAAAGGTGTGTCAAGGACATTTGTTTATATAATCAGCCTAATATTATTTTTATTCAAAAAACTAATTACAAAGGAAGGAGTTTCCAAAACTATGAAAGAAGTATGGGAAATATGTGAATGGGAAAACCTTCAAATTATCAAGAAAATGTTAGGGAAGCAAGAGAAAACATAGATAAAGGAGCACAATCTAATTTGGCTAAACTTCTCTTTACCAAATAGGAAAATGATATTGGTCATTTATGAGAGGGTCCAATAGCCCCTAATGATACATGATTACCATCTCATGGTATATGAGGGGTGCTAATTCCCCCTCAAATAAGAGGTGTATCAGGGACCTTTTTTTAAGTAATCAGTCTGATATTCTTTGTATTCAAGAAACTAAAATAACAAAGGAATAAGTTTTAAAAACTATTATAGTATGGGAAATATGTGAATGGAAAAACCTTCAAATTATCAAGCAACAACCAAAGAAGTAAGAGCAAACATAGATAAAGGAGCACAATCTAATTTGGTTGAACTTATCTTTACCAAATGATAAAATGACATTGATAATCTACAAGGGGCCAACATCCCCTAATAAGATATGATTACCATGTCATGGAATATAATGGATGCTAATACCCATTCAAAGTATAGGTGTGTCACAAACCTCTATTTAAGTAATCAGCCTAATATTCTTTGTATTCGAGAAACTAAAATGACAAAGGAAGAAGTTTTCAAAACTATGAAATTGGTATGGGAAATATGTGAATGGGAAAACCTTCAAATTATCAAGCAAGAGCTATGAAAGCAAGAGCAAACATAGAGAAAAGAGGCCAATCTTATTTGGTTGAATTTATATTTACAAAATAGCAAGATGATATTGGTCATTCGCAAAAGGGGCTAAAAGCCTCTAATAAAACATGATTACCATCTCATGGAATATAAGACTGCTAATGCCCCATCAAAGAAGAGGTGTACCAAGTACCTTTGTTTAAGTTATTGACTTGATATTCTTTGTATTCAAGAAACTAAAATTACAAAGGAAGAAGTTTCAAAAACTATGCAAGCAGTATGGGAAATATGTGATTGGGAAAATCTTAAAATCAATTAAGAGCTAGGGAAGCAAGAGCAAACATAGAGAAAGGAGCAAAATCTAAGTTGGTTGAACTTCTCTTTACCAAACAGCAAAATGATATTGGTAATTTGCAAGAGGGGCTAAAGCCCCTAATAATACATGATTACCATCTTATGGAATATAATAGATGTTAATGCCTCCTCAAATTAGAGGTGTATCTTTGTTTAAGTTATTATACTGATATTCTTTGTATTTGGGAAACTAAAATAAAAAAGGAAGAAGTTTCCAAAACTATGAAAGTATTATGGGAAATTTTTGAATGGGAAAACCTTCAAATTATCAAGCAAAAGCAAACTTAGATAAAGTAATATAATCTAATTTGAATTAACTTCTCTTTACCAAACAACAAAATGGTATTGGTAATTTGTAGGAGGGTCCAAAATCCCCTAATAAGACATACCATATCATGGAATATAAGGGATGTTAAATTCCCTTCAAATTAGAGGTGTATCAAGGACCTTTATTTCAGTAATAGTCGATATTCTTTGTATTCTAGAAACTAAAATGACAAAGAAAGAAGTTTCTAAAACAATGAAAACAATATGGGCAAGATGTGAATGGGATGTTGTAGATTCAAAAGGGGTGGTAGGGGGAATTCTAAGATGTTGAAATCTAGTTATAACCCCCTATAAAACTATTCATAAACTAGGCATTAGATAGCCTCATTAGTCACATGCTACTTTACATATACTTGTTTCATCCTTATCAATGTCTACGGGCCTATAACTCAGACAAGAAAATCAAAAGTATGGAGTGGGCCTTTATGAAAAGTAAAGACCAAGAAACCAAATTCATTATCATAGGAGACTTTAATGCCACAACCAAGTTGGATGAAAATTTTAAGGAAATTAGAAAAATAACCCAAAGTATAAAATATTTCTTAGCTTTTATTTAAAACAACAATCTATGGAAGGTTTAGTTTGAAGAGGACTGTTAGAATATATTACATTATTGGGTACATGTCAATGTACCACCTTGGGTACATAAATAGAGTAAGGTTTGAGTAGTTATTTTATGCAAGCAATAAATTCACAAGTGTTAGAATGTGTAATGATGTAAATATACATGTAGTCCACATGTACATGAGTCATGGGTATAGTAAAGCCCAAGGCACATATCTTCCTATATGTATATGCTTTTAAGGAGTGAGTATATAGAGTGGTGATAATATTGATAGAGAGGTGATAATATAGAGTGGTGATAATAGTTATAGATTGGTGTTAATAGTGAGAGTGGTGATAATAGTGATAGATTGGTGATAATAGTGAGAGAGGTGATAATGGATAGAGAGTGTGAGTGAGTAGGTACAATGCAGTTCTTTATTGAAAATTTTGGAGTGTTCAAGTCCTCCATTATATTGTATTGCAGTATTTTTTGAGCTTTCATTAATGGCATATTAATGATTTAGTGCAAAAGTTTCTCATTATTTTCTTGCATATTATAGTGTCGTTATCATATAGTTATCATAGCTTACTTATTTCACATCTTGTGGTTGCATTTCCTTTAATATACATCCTCAAAAGCTAACAAGGACAACTATACATGGACCAACAATAGGATAGGACATAACTTGATAGTGAAAAAATTAGACAAATGCATACTCTTATATCATTGGCTAGATGAAGGGACTTGTGCTAAAATTAATACCTTGAAAAGGATTGGTTCAAATCACTAAACAATAAGAGTTTTGTGGTAAGTGAATTCAAAAAAATATCATATTTTAAATATTAGAAAATATGGGAAGACCATCCCCAATTTTATGATATGATAGCATATACATGGAATTCTTTATGAAATGGTGGGTTGTATACACTTCCAAAAAAAATTAAATCAATGACATCTAAATTTTAAAAATGGAACAAGAATACTTTCAAAAATATTTTTAAGAAATATCTAAAAGAGAAACTTTCAAAATTCCAAAAATGTGAGCACAGTAACCCAATATCATAGGAAAATGAGTTTCTTAGTGCATATCATAATATTTTGCATAAGAAAGAGAAATTTTGGAGATTAAAATCGAGAAAGACTTGGTTAAAAGGAGATAAAAACATAGTTTTTTTATAGGATGGAAATGGTACAAATATTAACATACAAAATTTGTAGAATTAAATCAATAGAAGGGTTTTGAATTGAAGACAGGACTGAAATTAGAAAGGAGACAAGGATTGTTTACTAGAATATTCTATGATTAGAGGATATTGAAGTTATTAATAATAAAATATTGTAAGAAGTACCTTCAATATAATGTATTAAGACAATAACAAACTCATGGAGCCTATTAATCTAGAATAAATTCATTCAAATATTTTCTCTTTTGATAATGATAAATCCCCAATATTGGATGGTCCCTTAGTAGAATTCTATCAGCATAACTAGGAAATAGTGAAGGATCATTTATTTTTGATAGTGGAATAGTATAAGGTAAAATAGTACATACCTTATAAAATAAATTCAACATATCTTACCTTGATTCAAAAAAAAAGTTGCAAAATTGTTTGATTCATTTAGGCCTATAAGCCTATGTAATATGGCATATAAGATAATATCCAAAGTGATCGCAAATTAGTTAAGACCGTTGTTAGAAGAAAATTTAATTGATTAGGTAATGGAAGGGGTTTTGAAAGGGTCTTCAAACCTTTTACAACCTCAAATTAAAAGCTTCCATGAAGAAACCTAAGAGACTTAGACAAGGGTTGCCCCACCTAGGGGACCCAAAAGCCAAGCAAAATCTCACACTGGAAAATAGGAACAGAACAGAGAAAAATAGAAACTAAGAGAAATTAAAGATCCAAGGGAACCAAGAAAGTAATTCCCACCCAAGCTATCACCAAGAGTACAAACAAAAAAAATTGAAAATGCTAGGTTTATAATGGGAGAATTCCAAAACCCAAGAAATGGAACCCTCCCAAACTATCACCAAAATATTAGGTTGCAAAAGTTAAAAAATGCAAAGTGAGGACCATGACACCAATAATTTCATACCCAGAGGGAAGATTCAAAATTTAAAAGTAGGAGCAAAGGACACCAAATGAAAACCATCTATTTTTTGAAGCGAGTAGTCTTGGAAAAATATAAGGACTCCTCACTCAAAATCTAGACAAAAAATGAACCCCATAATAAGAAGAGCAACATAAATAAGGAGCCCACAGGCCACTTACAAGAAAAATATTAAATCTAAAACTTGGAGTTGGGATTTCCCCCCTACCAAAGGATAGGGCAGGTCGAGACCTAAGGGAAGCTTAACTTAAAATATCATTGCCTCCCTCAAAAATTAGGATTGAAAGTGATCCATCGACAATATCTACTTTGGTTTCCCTTTTTAAATATTTATTGGCCTTTTTTTTGCTCCTTGTTTTTGGGCTTGGGGAAGCAAAGTCATTCCTCATTTTAAACTTAGGAGATTCTTTCTAGGTTTCTAAAACTTGTGATTCAGCTAGATGGAAACCTTGATCTTGAATTTCCTTTTCCTTTACAAAGGATATACTTCATAAATATGTTGACTCTCAAACGCTCCTAGGGGAGCATGGTGGAAAATGTAGCCAATAGAGCTTCCAACTAACTTGTTCTTCTTCAACTACTTCCTAGGAAACCTGATCCTAGGTTTCAAAAATCCCTTTTACTTCCTAGGGAGGATGTAGATCATTAGCAAGCCTCAAGAACTATAGCATTAGCCTATCCTTCCTCAACTTCTTGAATCTTGAGGAGACTTATCTTCGTCACAGGCTTTCTTATCTAGATTTATCTTAGAGGGGCACAAAGCAGAAGAGTACCCAAATTTCTTACAAATAAAACAAAAATTAGGTCTATTTTCATATTCTATAGGTTAACTCCAAGATCCAAGGTCAAATATGATATCGATAGAGCTTGGGAGATCTACTTCAATATCAATGTTGACACACATCCTCACAAATATCATCCTTAACTTTTCTCTCATTATTGAATCAATCATGATGAGATCTCCAATAGCTTTGTCAATACCTCTTAGGATGTCATCATACCACAAATAGAAGAGGAGACTAGGGAGTCTGACCCATGGTGACACTGAGTTAAATTTTTAAGAATCAAGATTAAATTCAGAACCCCATTTTTAGAGGAAAATACTTCTTTTGCCATAAAACCAAGGACCTCTACCCAGAATCCATCTCATGTCATCTTCATAGTTAAGCTTAATGAGGAAAAAGTATTTTGAGAGGGTAACAATTTCCATAAGACTTTATGGTCTCCATTTAGAGCACGCCCATATTCTAATGGAATCGAAATCTAGTTAAACCCCTAGGAATTTACCCATAAGGTTAAAAACATCCTTATCTAAGTTGAGATTTAAGATATCCACAAGAATGTGTAGCATACTTTATATTCCTTTAAGATAAAAAATAACATTTGAAGAGGGCCTACCTAGAGAGTTCAAGACCATAGTAGAAAAGGAGTATGCACTTGGAACAAAGGGCTTGTGTGGGCCCAATAGTAGATCCACCCAACTATATAGTGGGCCCAAGTAGGAACCAGGGGCCACCAGAACACCGCCCAAACCGTTCAATCTGCTTGATCCACTCGATCCACTCTCATTGCTCAAAACATCTCCTTATCAAGAACCACATCCCCAAGGGGGACTAGATACCTAATTTTGTATACAATACCCTTAAGAATCTCTAGTGAGGACATCTTAAGAGCCTCAGTTTTAGCCAGCTCCTTGATTTCTTGAAAAGACCCATCAAGGATCTCTAACAAGATCTTCCTAGGGACCTCATTCCTAGGTGGAACTAACTCCCTGAATTCATGGACAATATGGGTAACTAGTAAGGTCTGCCTAGGAATCTCATTCCTAGGTGGGAACTGGTCCACCCTGATACCAGTAGGCCCCATATCCTCTCACCTCTCATGAGCACTTCTCTATTTTTTATAATTAAAATTGGGACTAGAAATAGAATAACCCCAAACTTACTTCTGGGAAGCACCCCTTCCACTAGGGAATCTTGTCCTTCCTCTCCCTCTTGAACTCCCTCTCCCTCTCATCTCCCTCTCAGATCCCTCTCAACTCCCTCTCATACTAGGGTGAAAAATAATTACTCCTTGTGAAAGTAAAATTATTGTTATACAATTATTTTGGATGAGCAAGGAGGATTTGTGAAAAGGAGAGATTCTAGATGGGATCATAGTAGCTCATGAAGCAATGCATTCAACAACTTCTATAAAAGAGAGAATAATAATCTTAAAACATGATATGAATAAAGACTATGATAGGATTAAATGGGATTTTATTTTCTGTAATACTAAAATATTCAGATGGATTCAAGTTTGTGTCTCTACAATATCATATTTAGTGTTGATCAATGGGTTAGTAATAGAATCATTTAAAACCAAGAGGGATATTATATAGGGACATCCTCTATAATCATATATGTTCATTATTGTGACAAAGGTATTGGTAAGGAACATGAATAAGGCATACAAATATGGGCTAATAAGCATACTTAAGGCTATAAATATCATCGATAACATCACCCATCAACAGTTTGTAGATGATACAACCATTTCTAGGAGGGTAGGAAAAATGAGGCTAGAGATTTGTATAACTTATTAAAGGAATATGAAATAGCATCAAGGCAAAAAAATAAATAGGACAAAATCCAAAATTTACTTCCTAAACACTCCAATTAAAATAAAAGTAGGGATATCTCGGTTACTTCAAATGGAGGAGGCAAATTTACTAGCAACATATCTAGGAATTCGAGGGGAGAATGTGGATAGAATTATGGAATCTAGTTATATATAAAATTTAGAATAAACTATTGGTATGAAAAGGTATATGGTTATCATTAGCAAGGTATATGGCCACTTGTACCATTTTCATCGAGCCCCCTTCCCAACATGTATTCAACTGGGCCTACCTATTCCTTGATCCCTCATGCTACAATCGAAGTCTGTGTCTACCTTAGAAATCCCTTGTCATCCCTAGCCCACTCCTGATGACCTATCCTATTGTGTGCCTTGAGCCTCCTCCTACGACTAACATGGCAAATCTAATCCTCATCACCATACCCAACCTTTTATTTATGATCGTTCCACTTGTGCTCCTCATATTACCAAGATCATTACCAGTGTTGTCAAGAAAACCTTTTTAAATATTCAATTTCCAAGGTGACCTTAGGCCTAGATCCATCGTTATCATATGTGAATCAATGTATATCCATTGTATCATTTCCAATGCTCTTTTCATCACCAGTTGTCATAAAATCATCTTGCTATATTGGATTCATGACTTAAATATATCCAAGTACGATGCTTATCAATGGCCAAGGTGCATAATCATCCATAGAATAATCAACATGTGTTCTCTACAAGCTTCAAATGACTCTATTCTCCCCAAGCACTTTAAATTCCCATTTCAAGAGTAAATATATCCATTGTGTTATTATGAATTTTCCCTCCTTTTTGAGGTGTGAGTGTTTAGTTGTCCCTAAAGCATCCATTCTCTACTCAAAAATGGCCCTTTTGGAGCCAAAATATTTGCAGTTGGAAGCCACAATCAAGGAAATCCTTGCCAATCATGGCTTCATGCCCCTCTTGAAGAATTTTAGCAAAAGTGACTTTGAGCTCTCAAACAAAGTCACTCAATCATGGGATAATGGACGTGTTTGTATTCACGGCCTCTAGTTTAAAGTCAACATCCAATTTCTAGTTGAGGTGGTAGAGTTACCGAATAATGGTATGGTCATCTACAATGATAAACATTCATTGGATGAGAAGACCAATTACTTCATTGAAAAAGGAAGTTAGGCAGAGTGAAAGAGGGGATCATCAGAGAATCCCTCCTAGTCCCTTGGAATAGGGTCATGATCCCTGTAATGCAATACCTTACAATCAATAAAATTGATTCCCCCTTTAGAGCTTCCATTTGGCTTTTTTAAATCATCTTAGGGACATTAAGGCCATTAACATCCTTGAATATTTATGAAGGTCAATGGAACTCTTTGTTGAGAGTGTAAGGAAAGGAAATTCCTCTCACTCAATCCACTGGGACCTGCACCTGATTCTCTATAGGCATGCCCTTCAAAAATAGACTTAGAGGATGATTTTAACTTATTCCATTGGACCTGCTGACATCTCCCCTATCTAGAGCTCAAGCTAGGAAAGGCATCGCAAGGATACCATTAGTGAAGGTGGAAAAATGGAGATTGCCTCCACTTATTTAGCTAAGCCTAAAATAAAATTGACCTATGACTCAAACTTATGTGACACCCCTCAGTCTACCAAATATGCTCCTCACTATTACTCCTCTAGAGGTAAATATTCTAAAGAAAAAGCACAAAATTAATACCTCAAAAGATTCTCCTCCAAAGCCTCAGAAGGTGAAGGTCAAAGACATCCCTCAAAAAGTGAAAATTGAAGACTCCCATAAAAATTTGAAGGTCAATAATACCCCTATTCACATGAATAATTTAGGGTCTCTAAGTGGACCCTCAGCCCGTATATAGTAGAAGTCTGTCTTGAATCCTCTAGCTAGCCTTAGGATGATATTTTCCTCTATGTCTAATGCTACGTAAGCAACCTAGACCCTTATTCAACAAGCATCAAAGGTGGTTGAGGACCCCATGCAACACCTAGACATCCATACCAAGGCTACTAACGTGGTGCCTAAAACTAGCAATGAATCTAATTAAGAAACCTTCGTTGTGGTAGCTCCCTTTTTGGCTAGTCTTTGTAGGATTATCTCTTTAGTTTTTTATTTTAATGGCTTCCTTTGTTTCCCTTGTTGGCATCTTTTGAAGGCTTCATTTCTTCGGTTGCTACTCCTTTTTGGTCCTTCGAGGTGACCTTTCGAGTCCCCCTTCTTTGTAGTTCCTTCTGGTTGTGTCCCGTGCAAATATTCCTATTGTTTATCTCTTTATAAAAGGTTTTGGGGTCCTTTCAAAACCCCCTCCTCCAATATATCAAAAAAAATAATGATCCAACTAATTAAATCAATCTTACAGGTCATTCCAACATATTATACGTTCTTGTATATTATGCCAAAATTGGTAGAAAATTTTTAATCTTTATTATATGATCATTTTTATGGTCAAGATTACATGATAAAAGGAAATTTCCTTTTGTGGAATGGAGCAAGGTGTATGATGATAAAACTAGTAGAGATCTCATCTTAAGAGTTCTTATGGATACAAACTTAGCTCTAAGGGAAAAAGTAATTTGGAGATTGTACAAAGAGTCAAAGATAATGGGCAAGAACTCTTCTAGTTAAATATGTTGAGCCTAATGACCCAAGCTTAATATTTGCTACATTCTCACTACTAGATGGTTCTACACAATGGAACGGTTTTTAAAAAACAATTTATCCAATGATTAAAGGTCTAAGGTGGGTGGTGAGAACTATAGAAAATTTTTTATTTGAATGGATACTTGGTGCGATAAAAACCCACTCAATCTAGATCTAATTTTGAAACCATGGATGTGATTACTTCAAGACAAATATGGTGATAGGGTTTCAAACATTATGTATAAGAATCAAGAAGGAAGATACAAATGGAAATAATATTTTTTACAAGTACACAACATATTGTTGCTAGGAGGAAATTGAGTAGAAAGATAACAATAGTGATTATTCTAGGGGAAGCCAAGGATAAGTTGATTTGGTAGTTGAATAGCTTAAGAGGATACACAAAAATAAGTAGATATAATGTAAAGCACCAACAAAATAGGAATACCACAAGAATATAGAGAGATATTTGGGATATCCTAAGCATTCCAAAAAATAAAATGTTTGTATGGCTAGTACATCATAGGAAATTTTAGCCTAGGATAACCTAATGAAAAGGGGTTTTCATGGCCCTTTACAATGTGTTCTATGTAAAAATGAGGAAAGTGTAGATCATGTCTTGGGACACTATCCAATAGTCTATTAAATATGGAAATATATTCTTAATATGGTTGATAAATACATGGTGATGAATGGAATAATTGAAGAATGGTTAAAGCAATGGTAGAGCACTTTTAAAAGTGAGGCATTATAGATAATCTGGGATATATCAAAACATACAATACTTTGGACTGTATGGATGGAAAGGAACAAAAATAATATATAAATGAAAGGAAATAATTTTAGAGGTAATGAAAAGAAATATTTGTTTATCCATATATGATTCTAAATCAACCCTATCAACTCACTCAATCCCTAATCTTGAAGTAGAGAGCCTTGATAGATAGATTTAAGTCATCAAATGGAATTATGATGTAGGGTACAGGAGAAACAAAAGGAAGGAAAAGAATATAAAGTGGAACCTATCAGAAGTGATTTGGTTAAATTGAATTTTGATGGAGCATCTAAAGAAAATCCAAAACGAGCAGGAGGAAGAGGAATAATTAGAAATAATAGGTATGATATTTTGTCACATTATGTTTTAAATAGTGGATTTAAGACAAATAATTAAGTTGAATCTTAGGTGGATTTAGAAGGGTTAAAAATATGCAGATAAATAAAATGGAACAAAGTATGGATGGAAGGTGATTTACTAATAGTAATAAATACAATTTTGGGGAAAGCAATGGTTCCATGGAACATACAAGAGATCATTATGGAAATACAAGACCTTGCTATAGAGTTTGAAGAAATTAGATTTACACATATGTTAAGGGAATGGAACAAATGTGTAGATAGGCTATCCAATAGAGGGTTTTAATAGAGGATCGTGAAATTTAATTCTCTTTTCCATTGTTAGAGGAAGTAGTAAGTTTAGCTAAAGCTGACAATAAAATGTTGATTGCCTAAATCAAATAATGATTAAGATTTACTTTAATGTTTTCCATTGGTAATATTTTTTGTATTTTATAACATTAATATGTTTTTATATAAACTATTTATTACAATTATTGTGGTTGCACTTATGCTTCAAGAAGGAAACTAGCAGTCTAGATTTGGTAAAGCATACTATGATAGTGCAAAGTTTTAGAAATATTACTCTGCTAAGGTGGAGTGCATGGATGATAGAGATGGAGTTTTGGCATTGTGAAGGATGCTATAGGAAAATATCAAGAAGAAGGATGTTGAATTTTGAAATATTTGTATTTACAAAGAAAATTGAAGATCCAAAAAATGAAAATCAAGAATTTGTATTTTTTATGAAAATATGTAGGTATCTAGCTATAGCAACTCATATGAGATGAGAATTGAATTTATTTGTAAACTCTCAAGCTCTAAAGGAGATATTTGTGATTTGTTAAGGGTGGGGGACCTGAGTACAACCCTTTTTCTCCAACAATAAAAATAACAACTTGGCTATTATGCATGTATCACTTGGCAAGATTCAAACTTGGGTCTCCTTAAAAATTGAGGAATTTAATTGGTTGAGCTAATGCCATTTATAAAAGTATAACAACTTACACATAAAGAAATTAATATAGGGATAATTTTTAAAATATAATATGGGGATAAGTAATTTTTATATAAATATATAAAATAAATAAATAAATAAAATATATAAATTTAAAAATATATATGTTTTGAAAATATATATACATATATGTAATTTTAATCATGGAGAAGAAATTATAAAAATAGGCATATATATATATATATATATATATATATATATATATATATATATATATATATATATATTTATATATATATATATATGTGCGTGTGTGTGTGTGTGGAGGAATAATAGTGAAAACACAAAAAAAAAAAAAAAAAAAAGGAAGAGGATTGTAAGGGGGATTTCATATATATTATATATATAAACAATGATGTTTATATAGGTATTTATAAGGAATAAAAAAGAGATATTTTATTATAAAATTTTATTATGTATATTCATTTAAGATAAAATGTGGTATAATAAATGGGTTAATAACTTGGGATCAAGTTTGTTCACGAAAGGAAGTGGGGGGTCTCAGCTTTAGGAAGTTACACAAGATGAATCAAGCCCTTATGGCAAAGATAGGGTGGAAATTGCTTACTAAAACTAAGGTCGGATGGATCCAAATTCTTAGAGCTAAATACCTTAGAAATGGATGAAATATTATGGAATAACAAACAGTATGGACAATTCCTCCACTAGAATAGGTGGAGTTGAATTCCAACTGAGCGTTGAAAGGAAATCCTAATAAGGCAGGTGCAAGTAAGGTCATTAAAAACCATGAAGGGATGATTATTATGGCCTATGTGGAAGGTTTGGGCATTCAATATAGCCACTTCTCTAAAGCTAGAGCCTTATTACAAGGAGCTCTATTACTAAGGAAATTGAACATTAGAAAAGCGATGATAGAGGGTGATTCTTTTAATATCATCAACTATGTAAATGGCTTGTAAGAGGCTAGCTGGAGGATAGAGGATATGATAACTTTAGCTTGAAGGAGTATTCAAGACTTGGAAAGCTCTCAGGTAAATCACATCTTAAGGAAATGCAACCAAGCTATAGATATTATGGTCAACCTAAGCATTTCTTAGGAGGATCTCAAAGTTTGGAAAATAGATTTTTCTCTAGAGCTCCTAGACGTAGTGAATAAAGATACCCCTCAATGGAAATGGAAAATGAACAGTCTATGATAAGTATGGGTTTGCCTCTTCCTATTAGATATTATAGTATACAATCATTTTAGATCTGATGTTTTTGCTTCACTCAATTGTGTAATGCTTTTGGATCAATTATTGCTTCTAATAAGTTGTCTTGTATAGTAACAAAAGCCTCTATAATAATATGGAGATCTTATTCGTTACCTCAGAATCATTTCATCCAACTAGGATGGGCCATTTGACCTAGTTGGAAACCATGCAAACCTAATCAACTTGACTTGTTGGGCCTCATCAAAATTATGAGAGACAACTAGAGTTTAATGCGGACTTACCTTCTTTTCATTGTTTTGCTTGTTAAATTCTTCAAGGCTAACCTATGTGTGTTAAGATATGATTGTAACTCCCAATAAATTTTAAGAGAATATATAATTGCTTATGCATACCCAATTTCCAACTACTTCAATATCATGCTAGATAATGTTGTTTCTCTCCCAGGTGGTAGATATGTCCCACCTAAGCACATGCAAGGTTGTGTGTCAATATCTAGACAAGAAAATTTTGAGGCTCACATGTAATCAGTGTCTTCCATTTCTTCTTTAATAAGGACCCCTACTAGGAATGGCACATCATAATTTGAAGTTCAAATGCTTCCTCTCAATATTATTGCTCAACTTGCTAAAATGGTCATCCAATAGTGTCGATGAAGCAAATATCTACTTAAAGGATGTTGGGAGGAAGATCATCACTCTCAGATCCAAGGAGGTGATGAAGAGGGAGAAAAGAGCTACAAGAGGATTGGGTTCTCCATCACCATATTGACTCTTGCTAGTTTATTTATGTTATGTTATGTTGGTGTGTTGTTCTTTGTTCTATCTCTATAGTTTGAAGTGTTATTCCTAAGAGATTACATGTTTATATCATGTAGTTTGTTTCGTTATTTTTTATAATTCTCTTCTAAGCTTTCCCTAATATATCTTTTGGTTGTAAAAGGGTTAGGACCTTTTCAAAAAATCCTTTCACCAATTAATAAAAAAAATTGATATAATTCCTTTACGTACATGTTTAGTTTTAGGATAATAAAAAATGAACCTTTTAATCTAGGTAGGATAAATGGAAAATGGCGTATTGTTAGATATCTAATAGATGAATTTTGAACTGAGGAATATAAGCAATCCAATTTAAGGAGCTAAACTTGACCTTTGTTAGACAATAGAGATAAGTACTAGAGCAAATTAGCTTGAAGATTTCTTTAGAGCAAGTTGTTGCTTAGCATTAGAAACCATTAATGTGAATTAATGATGATGATGTATGCATGACCTTAAAGTAGGGAGATTTAAGCTTGTTATTGGGGTTGTGTCTAAGTGGCCCCAAGTGGGCACCACATGTTTAGATAAAGTTATCTAATGTAGAGAGGTGTTTGATATCTAGTGTTACAAGGTATGTTGTCAATTTTTTGCTATATGATGACACATAGATTTAGTGCCTAAAGGTTATCAAATTCGAAGTATTGGTAAAACTAGAGTTGGAACTAGATAAATCATGGTGTCATACTAAGACTTGGTACTAGACCATTGAGTAAAGAGTCTAGATAGACATCAAGCTTTACACATTATGATAATTTGAAATCATACTTTTTGGGACTTTTAATATCCTTTAATCTGCTTAAATCATGTTTGCAACACCACCATCATGCAAGCATTTCGTGCTACACAAGCATAAAATATCAAGGCTAATTAGATGCTAATCTAGAAATACTATGACTTAAAATTTATATTGTAGCATAAATGTAGTTCCAAAATATATTTTTAGAAAATGGAATTGTGTTTTTAATGCTACAATGATATTATGATGAGGCTATGTGTGATGCTATGATCATAAAATATGGTACTAGTTGGTTGGCCCTATGTAGTATTTCCTTCACTCATCACCTTATGAGTGCATGTTGATGTTTCTTAATTGGATGATATGGTGCATATAATTGTTAAAAAATTAATCTAAATGTGTTGAACAACTGGACAAAAATGGGTGGGACTCACTTGCTATATTTCCATAAAATTATCTTGAATTAAGGATATCTTGCCATTTAGCACTATTATATTGGTATTGTTCCTCCTTACCATATCTTGGATATTGTCCATTTGAATGGATGTTTATTATTTGTTTTATCTGTGATTTAATGGTATAACAATACAACTATCAAAGGTTTCATTGGGGTATCTTTATTATAATTACCATGGGTTGTGTTTTGGCACTAAATTGAATTATTTGACATCAAGTTGGAAGGTTTGACACTAGGTTGAAGTTGAAATCTAATTGTTAAAACTTGCTAACTTTCAACCCCACTTAACCATTGTCTCATCTCAATACAATCACTTATGCTTTACACTAGTATACTCTACAATTATAACGTCACACATAGTGTTGACATAGTATCAAAAATTGAATTTTTATTTTTCTAATACTACTATGCATTTGTTGTGCCCACATAGTGCCTAAATATATCATCACCATTATATATAACTATAAATTGATTTATCACCAAAAGGTATTGACATTAGCCTAGCATGAAAATGAGTTTGTTAAATACCAATACTAAGATAATTCTATATTAAGCTAAAATTATATATAGAGAGAGAGAGTAACTAATTAGTTTTTAATTGATTTTATTTTATACAATGATATGTTTTTTTAATGTGTTATAAGCGGCTTCTATTGGGGGTCACTCCCATGAAAATACAACATTGCATTTAATATCAAGTCAATTAAACCATATTTATCTTGTCCTTTTACCAAATATATTCTTCATTTCCTTTTATATTAAATATGTTATCCATATTTCAAAAATTGTTATATTTCTTCAATTATCTCCATACAATAATTTTTAATAAGAGATAAAATATCACTTGTAAAATTGTCTTTCAAAAATTGAATTTCACCAAGACGAAGATCAACTTTGTGATTGGCTAAATTATATTCTACCCAATTTCCTTCCCTATACTTATGTTCACATTTCCAAGAGCATGCCTCCAACAATATTTAATGAATCTCGGCAATAATGTTATTTTTAACCAATCCCCACAATCAGTTGTTGATAGAATTAATAATGATTTGTGAATCCCCCTTAATTGAAATTTATTTTCATCCTTTTCAATTACAATTTAATCCCTATAAGAAGTTCCCTAGCCTCTACATTGTTGTTAGTTGAAGTATCATATGATTCTGAGTGAGGAGAATTTTGTCTTTATTATTTCAAAAATTACCACTCCACCAACTTTTTTCAAATTTCCTTTGCAAGCACCATGAAAATTTATTTTAATAAACGTAAGTTTTGGATATTTTCACTTTACCATAGATCAATGCAAATCTCTCATGTTAACTTCATTATCATAGATGATCTTTCCATGTATATTCAAATCCTATAACCAAGAGGCTAGCACCTCTTTTTTTTCACTTGAGACTTCCCATGGTGAACACCATGTCTATAAACATTATGCAAGAGAGGCAATAATATGGTTCCAAAATGGGGCATGTTTTTTAGATTTAATTCTAAAAAATCTATTATTCCTTTCAAGCCAAAATTTTAAACAAATAATAGCAAGACCAATCCCTCACGTAATATATAATACTTTAGCTTTGAAAAATTAATCAAACATTTTATCAACTCTTTAAATTATTAACAAATCACCTTATTCTTACAGTTTAATCAATCACCAGGATCAAATATCTCAAAAACATACAAGAATCAATCCACAACAATGAACATAAATCTCACTGAATATTATTGAAAATATATCTACTATAGTAATGCATAAAATGCAATACTTGTTTGATTACATATTACAAGGATTTGTCTTCAATATATACATGCGTGAGACTCTTCATATTCACATGACTCTTGACCTTTACAATTACTTAAACTCTTCATCTCCTCATACTCACGGGAGATCAAAATATTCATATTTCTTAATATATAATAATCAATCTCCCATATTTACATAAATGCAGACTTTCATTATTGCACATAACTCATAAATCCTCACTTATAAACATGATACTTCATTCATATAAATTACACTTACTAAAATGAAAACTCACACATATAAATCCACACTTATTTACATGACACATAACTCACACTTAATAACATGACACCTACTATAGACTCAAATATTAAACACACCCTAGACTAAACTATTTACAAGGTCCTTGCATTAATATTGCAAGGTACCAAATAATGTAATACCTCCAAAAATCTCCATGTATTATATTATTTGGTATGAAGACCTTTTTCCTTCATGTGCTTTCAATATTTGATTCTTGATGCACTCTATCTTGTTCTAATTTTGAAGAAGTCCATACCCTATTTCTGGTCATAATTGGAATTGGAATTTCTTTTTGAAGAAATCCTTATAGTGATATCCTTGTTATAATTTATTTCATCTTGTATTATTTGTGGATGCTTATCCATCCATAATTCATATTCATATTATTATTTTCTTTATACCAAGAATATTTTTTAGAATGATTGTTACCTCCACAAATTTCACAAAAATGAAGATCCCAACATCTTTCTATCTTGTGTCCATACTTGCCATAGTATCCACAATTGTCACTTGATTATTTGAGGTCTTCATTTTTTTCTTTACAATATTCTTTTGCCAAAAAAAAACAGAATTTATTCCACTATATCTTGTCAAAAATTATATACCAATCTTTGTCACTATTATTGATATCATTACAATATCTATTGTCACATACACTTTTTACACAATCTTTGTCTTTATGAACAATGCTCAAATCCCTTATGTCACATGCAATGTCTATTCTTGGAACAAGTTCTCCTATATTTGTTGTTGTGGGTCCCAAATCACAAGTATCACAACTTGCATAGGCCTTTATGGACTTCAAATCACAATTCTCATTTTTATTTTGATGAAGATCACTAGTGTCACAACATGCATCTGCCATCATGGGTTTTAAATATACGGAATCACAACTTATATATATCTTTTGAAATAGATCACTAGTGTCACAACATATACTTGATGTCATATACCTTATATCATTTGTATTACAGCATACATCTTTCATCGTAGGCTTATTTTCTATATTTTTAATAATTTATCCTTGTCTTTAAGGACTTCATTAAAGGGTAATTTCATATACATTCCTATATCAATAAGCAATATAACATCTTTCGATTTGTTATTTTCTTTAGTAATTTTCAAACTTAGATAATTACCAAATGTTGAAAAAAACTCCATAAACTCCTCATCTCCTCATACTCCATAAACTTAGATATTTACACATACATGAGACTCTTTATATTTACATAATTCTTGACCTTTACACTTATATAAACTCCTCATACTCATAGGATATCTAACTCTTCACATTTCTCAATACATAATAAAAAAAATTCACATATTTGCATAAAGATAGACTTTCATGATTGCACATAACTCACAACTCCTCACTTATAAACATGACACTTCACTTACATAACTCACACTTACTAACATGACACCTCACCTACATAACTCCATACTTATTTACATGACATAACTCACACTTAATAACATGACACCTACTATAGAGTCAAACACACCCTAGACTAAACTATTTGCAAGGTCCTTGCATTGATATTGCAAGATAATAAATAATGTTATACCTCCAACATAAATGTTGATGGATCTACCCAGTATATTTTTTTTATTTTTTGTAAACTAGACCCAAATGGTGTTAAAAAATGAAAAGTTAAAAATTAAATTATCTATCGTTTCTTTATCCTTATCACACAAGGCATACCTAAAAGGTCCATGATATCTTCTTTATAAACTCTCTTATGAGAATCTTGCTTTGGGATGCTAACCAAAGGAATATTGAGACCTTGGGGAGGGCTTCTTGTGATAAAACATTATTCCAAGGCAAGTCATTGGGAGTATATTGCTCTAAATCCTCATATCCCAACATAATCGAGTATTAACCATATTTTGATAGATTTTAAATCAACTCATACTTTGTGTAAAAGTAAGCAAATAAAACTCTTGAAGCATCTTTTGAAGTTCATCTTCTATTTTTTTAGTTCTTCTCCTTCGATTAGATTAGTAATATAAATACATGATTTAGAGTTGTTACTCACATTGATATAATCTTTGACCTTTAGAACTTTATAAGCTAGACATGCTCAAGCCAATGGTTTTCATTTTGAATCAAAGATAAAAGAATAAGGCTTCAACAAGAATTAGACCAAAAAATTGCATAATCCCCATAATTGACTAACCATCTGATATAATTCTTGATAAATTACACAATATTTGGGATGAATTTTCATCTTGTTGATCCTTTACATAAGATTCATTTCTTAAAAAAATCATTACATCAAGAGAACCTATATATTTTTTAAGTAACATTTTTTCCCAATTCTTTCCTTAATATTTGAATAATCTCCAATAAAGTTTTGCTCCTAAGGCCAAACTCATAAGTCTACAATTTTATAGGTCTTCCCCTTTTATTTTAAAAATTCTATCCCACCTATAGAGAGAAAACCTAAATTTTTTCACAAATTCTTTTCAAAGAAAATGTCTTTGAATTTTTCAAATTTGGATGTTATACCTATTGGCAATCTTGAAAGTGACATCATATAAAAATGGGTGGATTGAAGTGTAGTCTTTATGAATTGTAAAATTCTAGCCATATTTAAGAACTTACCTTTCCAACCTACCAAACAACATTTTAATCTATCCAAAATTGAGTCATTTAATTGCAAAAGTATTCAATGTCTTATGCATCTTCAATTATATATTCAAAAAATTGGAAGGAATGGATAATGTATTCTTCAAGCTCTATATATACGTCAACTCCCCACTATCCTTGTCAAAATCTAACTTATCTAATATATTTTTATGAAATAAAATATGAGAAATTAAAGTGCTAAAAGTTAATTCATGAAAAATAACTTGTCAAGTCTAGGGAACGAGGGATTAAAAGTAAATACGACCATTACCATAGCAAATAGAGTGTGTGATAAATCAACACATGAGAAAATTTAATAACAATATTGTATTCCCATTCACATGAAATAAAATTAAGAGATAAATGACAAGATGGACAAAAGGGTAGTGCCACAATCATAGCATATTCCATAATCGAAGAGGGTGGTGCACTAATTGAAAGCAAAAGACTTATCAATTTCTCATTAATCTCAAGAGGTGAATGAATCACTCTAGTATACTAGTGATTCACTCTCAATTGCTACCATTTTGCTCTTATGAGTCAATTTCACATCATGGTAGCAAATATTTCCTATCATCCATTCACTTCCCTTTGAGCAAATTGGTCCTCTAGTACTCAATAAAATTTGAGTGTTTTTAAGGTTTTGATTGATTGTTTATAAAGGTTTTACGTCCATCCAAAATGGTGGAATTCTTAAGGTAGTTAACTATCACTACATTTTTTGTTACTTTATGAGGATCCAAGCTCAATTGGTGAGAGATTCTAGATCCTAACTTCATCCTTAAAGAAGTTTTCAAAATTTGAATCCCTTGCTACAAAGCTGCAACATCGTTGGTTCTCCTTTTCTTATGATAGTAGCCCCTATAACTTTTTCCACTCCTAATTTATTTGAAAATAGATGTTTGCAAGGTCTTCTGCATCACTTGCTAGATCCTCATTCAATTGTTTAAACAACCTATCATATTTCTTCACCATTTCCTATAGCTTGATAAGTAGTGTCTCTAGTTGTTTAGATCTTTTTTTTTACTATCTTAACCCCAATCTTGGTCATTTTCTCTTTGATCATTGAATTAATAATTTTATTGTTGAGAAGCTTCTTTTAATTATCAAACATGTTAAGAAATCTAGCAATGACTAACCCCTAAATTTCTTCTTCATTTCATACACCAGGGCTTCTAGAGAGGCCATCATGTCCTTGCATGATTGGAGATCTCTCTTGTTGTCATAGATTTTCTTAAACCTTCTAATGAGGTCTTTCTTGTCTATTCACGCATATTGTATCTAGAATATCATCATTATGGATAGTAGCTTAGGTAACTCCTACTAACTTCTCTTCATAACTAAATCCTCCTTGGTTTGCATCATGATCTTTGTTATTTTATCAAGGATATTTTCAACATTAGATACAAACGTGAAGTACTTCTTAGCACTTGTTACCTCAATTTTTATATCATCCTAGAGGGGCTTCATTGAGGCCCACACTTGGTCAACAAATTATCATTTTAATTTGAAAATCTCTTATTGGATCTCAAAGATATTCTAATCTTCCACTTGTTGGGCATCTTAAAGCTTATTCAGTTGATCCTCCAACTATAATTTTTTTGTTTGATTTATTTTTCAGTTGGTCCTACCCCTATGCAAGTTGTGAAATATTTTTAAGCTACTATTTCTACTTATTGACCTCAACAAGTTGGGACTTGAGGTCCTCAATCTATTATTATAGCTTGTCCTTATACACAACATCCTTCCTAAGGGCCTCATTATCCTAGTAGAGTTGTGATTTTTCTACTTCTAATTGTGTTACTATTACTTTTAATTTTGCAAATTTCCTCTTTAGTACATCATTCTCCATTGTCATTTGGTCAAATTGTATGGTTGCATTGATGGTGACTTGGTTTGTAAGTTGAATCATTTGATAAGGATCTATTCTAGTCAAATCTAGCTTTAACTCTTTGGCAATGTAATTAATATATGTGGTGGTGGGTTTGGAAGGGTCATTTGGGACCACTTTCACAATGAAGATATTTTTATCTCTATATTCCAATTGAGATTGCATGATGACTAGTGCTTTAGAGGTTTTATCCTTTAGTTGTTCATACTCCTTCCAAACCTTTCTCTACTCTACTTAGAGATATTTAAATGTCTCTTGCCAATTAGTCTCCTTTGGTTCACTAGCAATGTTTCAGAAAAAATTCTAGCTAGACCCTATGGTTGTATTGGTACTTGGGGATATCTATGTAGGCTAGCTCATAAGAGTGTGAGTGGATGGCATCAGTTCCTCTAGTAAGAGTTGTTTCGTTTGCTTGATGGGATTTTAAGATGGATGGGATGACATGGTGGGTGAAGCAAAATGTATGGAAATAGGGGTTAATGAATATGTAGAAGTGGGTATCCCTATTGTTAACTAAGATAATGTTTTAGCTAGACAAGATACTAGCTATGAGGGATATGGGCTCATAGTGTAGAATACTAGGGGTTGTAAAATGATTAATTTTATAGTAGATGAGGGGAATGAAGTGATATGTGTGGTTCTCGTGATGAGGGTTGTGGTGGGAGGTAAAGTGCCTCCAAGAGAACCAATGTTAATACTTGTGGATGGTGAGGGAAGTGCAACAGATCAAGGGTTGGGAGAAAAATAAGAATAAAGAAGAAAAGAAATAGCAAAGGAAGAAGAAGCAAAAGTAGTTGAAAGAGAAAGGGCAGTGGTGGTGGAAGGAGTGGTGACCAAAGTTTGGACTTTTTTTGTTGCTAACTTATAAAAAGATCCTCCTTAAGGGATTTCCCACTCCTTAAGTTGGGGTTCTTGTTGTTGTTATACTATTGCTACTTTTCCAAATATGGACCCATGTGGGTCATATTTCTACTTCTCAAACCTCTCCCTTGACATCTCTTGAACTATAGCACTTAACATTGCAAACGTTGTTGGCGCTACAGATATGGTGATCTCAAGTACAATGGCATGATTTAGATTTGATGGATATTTTAGGGATTCTCCTACTATTTTCAATCTCTTGGGTCCTCTCATATGTTTCTTGTACCATATTGATGAGAACTATTCATTGAAGGGATCGCTATGCACTAGCTTTCTAATGATTCCAATTTCATACCTCATTTTCTATTAGTTGGGATATTCCTCCTTGAGTATCTGAGGTTCTTTAGGGCCTTTAACACATGATGGTTGGATTTGTAGTCTAGATAAAATCATCTTTGACTTTGCATTAAAATAGAGTACAACTCTAGGGGTTAGCATAGAATTGGATTTTGTCTTCATATCCATGCTCGCTCCCTAGAGTGAAGTGGGTTACTTCCTCATTTGGGCTTTCCTCCTTAATATTTTTTATTTTCTCATGTATAAAGAACGTGTATAAACCTTTTTCTTCCCATCATCATTAAAATAACCCTTAGGATCATAAAACTATATATCTCAAAGTTGTTAAAGCTCAATGCTTCTTAATTTTTCTTCGATCACTAGGTGGATATCTCATAGATTGAAATTCATATGCATTATATGTTATTTTAGTAGGTAGAATGTGGTATTATTTTACCCCAAAAAATACTTCAAGTATACATAATTTAGTTGCTTGACGTATTCAAGTTTAAATAAGTAACTAGTACATATATAGGAAGCTTAAAGAGAATGCCCAAGAAACTAAATAGTCAAATGAATGATCTTGATTTGCCCAAGTATAGTCTCCACCCAACCACTCCTCTAACCTTAGCAAGTTTTGGGCCCTGTCCAAAATATTTGGCATCTTTCCCTTCATATTTTCCATGATAACATTATAGGTTACATCATAGAAGAAGTAAGAGGTTCTTCCCACTTCTTAGAAAGGCAGGTCCATACAATCCACCTCTAACAAATGTTTTCCATCTAGCCCCATGTGGTTTAGCTCCAAGGTAGGAACTAGTCTTTTTTTATGGATAACTATATGAAGTATAGACTGGATAATTATATTTAGACCAGATAGGAAGTATATATAGAATTCCTTTCCTCTTTAAACTCCTTTAGTTAGTAGTTCATTTGTTCTACTATATATTTCCACAATAGATCTTTTGTAAGTGGTTTAGGTTGTTTTCAACTATGTGGAGGAGGGATACATGTTGCTTGTACACTTTCACATCTATCTTCTCACCCAAGCCCATAGCAACCCCTGATAAGACTAGATGAACATCATATTTGAATCACTCCAACTCAAACAAGGTGCTAAAATTGAGAGCCTTATTGGGGTCCTATAGATGTGGGACTATGAAATCCTACCAGTATTTCTAATCAAACCTATAGTAAGAATCCTTTTGTGCTTTGAGGTTACATGTGACTCACATGGATGGGTCATCCACTACATTAAGCATCTTCCCTATATTGTCCTCTTTGATATAGAATAATGACTCCATCCACAATGGTGGTCTAATAATTTTTCTTTTAAAATTGTGTCTTTAGGCACATGCCTCCATCAACTTTGGACATTTCTAGACTTGGGAAACTAGGTTCATTGCTAATCTGAAATTGAATAGTCATATCAATGGTCTTGATTTGCCTAGGTGTAGTCTCTATGTGACCACTCCGATGATCTTTTTAGTTTTTAGACCTTGTCCAAAAACCTTGGCATCTTTCCCTTCATATTTCCCATGATTACATTATAGAAGAGGTAGGAGGTCTTTCCCACTTCTCAGCAAGACAAGTCCATATAATCCATCACTGACAAAGGTCTTCCATCTAGTCCCATTTGGTTTATCTCCAAGGTAGGAACTAGTATTTCTTTTGGTGGATAGTTAGCCAGATGAGATAGGAATTGTATGTAAAATTATTTTCCTCATTGAACTCCTTGTGTTAGTAGTTCATCTAGTCTACTATACATTTTTTACAATCAATCATTTGTAAGTGTTTGAGGTAGTTTTCAACTATGTGGAGGAGGGATACATGTTCCTTGTACACCTTAACATTTGTCTTCTAACCCAAGACCATATAAACCTCTGATAAGACCATGTGAACGTCATCTTTGAATCACTCCAACTCTAATGGGATGCTAAATTTGAGAGCCTTATTGAGGTCGTTTAGATGTGGGGATATGAAATCCTACCAGTATTTTTAATCAAACATATAGTAATAATATTTTTGTGCTTTTAGTTTGCTTGTGACGCATGGCTGGGTCATCCACTGCATGAAGCATCTTTCCTCTATCGTCCTCTTTGATATAGAACAATGACTTCATCCACTATGGTGGTCTAATACTTTTACTATCAGAATTGTCTTTAGACACATGCCTCCATCAACTCTAGGTAGTTCTAGACTTGGGGTACTAGGTTCATTGCAAATCTTGATGTTTAAACATGGATTATGCTCCAAGAGTTGATTTTAGGACCCAAGTTTAATCTTCTCGGGGTCTTTCACCTTATCTCTATTAATAAATGTTTGAACTTGCCCTCTTCTACTCTCCTGTAAGTCTCGTCAAAGAGATATTTTGGTTGTTGGGGAGGAGGAATGGGATTTTTCCTTTCTAGATTATTCTTTCCCTTGTCCTTTGAGGACTCTATTTTAGGTATTTCTATTTACATTGGTATTATTGGTTGTGATACAAGTTAGGCGATAGGTAGTTGGTGGAGTAATAGGGTTGGCCTCAAGCATAGATAGATTTGTGGAAGCAAAATCAGTGTTCATGATGGATGGAGTGGAAGATAGATGATTTTTTAGGAAGAGGGGAAAATTAGACAAGTTTTAACCTAGGGAGTGATTTGCTT
Organism: Wollemia nobilis; assembly: GCA_028583015.1. Lineage (NCBI taxonomy): Eukaryota > Viridiplantae > Streptophyta > Pinopsida > Araucariales > Araucariaceae > Wollemia > Wollemia nobilis. Next base: position 7,671,982 of record JAQPPZ010001870.1, read on the forward strand.
GACTTGGGAAGTGATTTACTAAGTCTGGTGAATAAATCTCTTACTTTGCAAAGTTTGAAAAAAAATTGTCAATGAATTGCTTAAGAAGTGGAGCAATTCACTCAACTTGTCTAGCAAATCGCTAATCAATATGAATTTGGAAAAAAAAATTAGTAGATGGTTAGACATATGTGAGGCAAAGTGATTCACTCAATTATGCTAGTGTATTGCTTGTAGTTGGGCATTTGGAAAAAAATCTAGTTTGCTTCATTTTGATGATTGACTTTCTTGTTTTAGAGTGATTCACTCCCAAAGGTAACCCTTAGAGGAATTTACCCCAAGATGAAAGGTCGTCTTGTTAGGGAACCCCTATGGGGTTTGATCCAATCAACTGATTTGATAAGGTCTACAAGATTTGTTAAGGTCCACATAGGTGGTGTAGCCAAGGCAAGCGAAGTGGCTCGAGTGGATCAGTAACTATGCATAGTGGGTCAGTGGTTGTTTTTCATTGGGAGGTGCTCATATGAATCGACAACTATACTTTTCTTTATGTAAGAAAAATGGAGAGGCAAAATCTCCTCAATAATAGTTTTATAGCCACTACCTACATGCATCCAACGTTTTTGAAGTTGGTTGGGTTAGTTGGCCCAAAAACATGTTGATTTTTCCACCTGGTCAGTTTACTTTCCATGACAAACAACAATGAGTGATTTGTTTGCTTTATAGAGCTAATAGCTCAATGATATAAGCAATTCACTCATCAACTTGGAATTCACCCTTTTTTGAAGTAAATAAAGTGATAGAATGGATTGGTCCATTGGGACAAATGGACCAAGAGAAAGGGATGGTAGAACCAGGAATGATACCAAAAGAAGAACAAAAAAGTAATAACCAAAAAGATGTAAAATAAGGGATTTATGTACATATTTACATTTCTTTTTTATTGAATTTTCCATTAGGTGGGATGGAGACGTTGCCCATTCACCAAACATGGCAGTGGTCTTCCATCCATTATTTCAAGCTTATAGACATTTGGACCAATAGTCCATAAAATTTGGTACAATCCACTCCAAAGGAAATCAATTTTTTTATGGCTCCCTAGTTTGGACCTATCTTTGTCCCAATTGAATACTAGATCAACTTCCTTGTAATCCATCTCAGTGACCTGTTTGTCAAACCATGATTTGATTTCCTTCTAATGTTGGACCATCGTCTTGAACACTCTTTTTCTTTCTCTAGATCAAGCAAGGCATTTAATCATGCTTGCATTGGTTCAATGTCAATGTCTTCAAGCTCTAATAGTTGTGACATTTGGAGAGAAAGGAATTCCAAATTGATTGGTAACACTTCCGAAAACTAGATTATAGGGAGATGACCTTGTAGAAACCTTGGGTGTTACCTAGTCTACCCATAGTGATTTCCACAATTTAGTATGCCAATCAATTTGTGATTTGGCTATGATCTTTAAGATCCTCACAATATTCTTGTTAATAGATTTTTCTAGACCATTGCCTTGTGGATATTAATTGGAGGACGTCTTGAGCATAAACCCATATTCCCATGTCAACTTCATCACCTTGAACCCTATAAATGTAGTGGCATTGTTAGTCATTATTATGGATGGATCCTCAAATCTAGTGATGATGTCTTTCAAAAGTTTGACTATCACTTCTTGATTGATTGACTTGATTTATACCACTTCAACCCATTTAGTGGAATAATCTATTGTAGTCAAAATCCATCTATCTAACACTAGATAAAGGGTTGTTTTTTCCAATGAAATCAAGGATCCATTGTTGGAAAGGTTTAGTGATGATGACAGGTTTTAGGGGCATTGGCACTTTTCTCCTTCCCATGAACATGCAATAGGTTTTGCAACCCTTCCAATTGGAAGTAATCAAAGAAAATGGTAGGTCAATAATATTCCACTCTTAGGATCTTATGTGTTGTGGTCTATGCAAAATAATACCCTCCTCCATTATGATATTCCTTAGTTAGGGTTTTTATCCCTCCCTCCTCGATGCATCTTAGCAGGACCCCATAGTATCCCTTTTGAAAAAGTACATTGTCCAACCAAGCATAGTATGTTGCCTTCTGATGTTTCCTATCTAACCTAGCTAATCATATGGATCTTTCTTGTCCACTAGTGCTATATGATCCCTAGGTGCCAAGATTGCAAGGTTTTCACATAAAGCTCTTCCTCTAATGAGCTTAGTATGATTTATCTTTACATTGAACTCATGGATTTTGTATATCCACCCTACACTTTTTTCTCCTAGTTCACCATGTAGCATAATGGATCAAACATCAAGGTGGACCATGAGTCTTGTTTTAGGACAAGTAATACCTAAACTTCCCTAGGGATGTCATGATGGGAAACACCTATTTCTCAATATTGTGAAGAACTTGAATCTTTAAGGAGATTGGATGTTCATCTTTATCATTTATTGAGTCAATACCATAGCATTGCTTTCATCTATGCCAAACACATAGAGCTTGAAGTCTTTGGAAAATATGGGATTGATGAGGACTAGGGCTTTGGTGATGGTATATTTTATATCATGGAAAGTTTTTCTACCCTCTTTGGTCCATGCTAAGATTGCATCCTTTTTCAACATCTTGGTGATTGGCCTAACCAACTATGAAAAATTGGTTATGAACTTAGCTACAAACTGGATTTGACCTCAAAAGAATCAATCTCTTTGACAAACGTGAGTAGAGAGAGCTCTTGGATTACCTTTATCCTATCAAAATCTATTGTTAGGCCATCCTTAGACACCACATACCCTAAAATTTTACCTTCTTGGACCATAATAATAGACATCTTAGGGTTAAGCAAGATACCATACTCTACATTTTTGGAAGACGAACTCTAGATGTTCAACATGCTTACTATTTTTTCAAAAGGTAGTTAAATCGTCAAGATATATAAGAACGATGTCACCAACTACTCTTATAAAGGCTACATACATAGCTTGTTTAAATGTGACCCCAACATTTGATAGCCCAAAATGCATTTGTTGAAAAAAACAATTCCCCCATTTGGGGGTGAAAGTTTTCTTGTGTTGATTGTCATCTCTGACCCAGATCTAATTATGCTTTGAGAAGTCATCCAAAAGTGACAACATTTGTGATCCTACCACCTTAAGGAGGATTTGGTCTATGGAAGGTAGAGGATAATGGTCCTTTAATGATGCCTTATTTAGATTCCTAAAGTCGACACAACTTGATGTCTTCATTTTTCTTTCAAACTACCCAAGTGGAGTGCTTAATTGGAAAGATGATTTGAGTCTATAGGAATTTTAAAGGCTCTTTTTTTATGACTACAATTTTAGGGTTCACAAGCCTCTATTTTTGCTTGAAGGGTTTTGTACCTAGTTCTAATTTGATAGTGTATTCAATGATGCTTCTATTGTACAGTTTCAAATCCTCATTGGACTAGGCGATGATGTCCCCATACCCCCCACAGATTACTTTAAACAAGCAGGATTCCTCTTCAATGTACTCCTTGCCTAGTAGCAAATTTTTCTTTGACAGTATCAACAAGGTGATCGAACACATTCACTTTGATGTTGTGTTTCTTTGCATTGTTGTTTGAGTTGAATAGGCTTTCTAACATGATTAGCCCTTTCAAAAACTTGTTTGACTTCAACCAGATTACTCTATATCATCACCATGTTTGTTCTTGTCTTCACCATGTTGAGCTTCTTTAATGAGAATCTCAATAATTGGCCCATCATTATTGAAGACTCGTGAGTGATAAGAATTTCAAGGACAATTGCAATATTCCAATTGCTTATAGTATTCAAGTGGAGTAGTGCCCTGTGGCAAGTTTTTCCCTATACCATCAACATTCCATGCCTTGGATGATATATTCCTTTCTTGACGAGCATTTTTTGTTGATTTTGCTTTAGATCAAATGACCCAAATGTGCATGTCAATCAAATCTAACAAACACTTGCCCATTATAATGTCAAAGCCTTCCAAAGAGCATGCACATGGCACACCATGTGTCAAGTGTTGGTTAGGGTACCACCCCTTTTCTCTTTGACCTTTTTTCTTCTCATGATGGCAGGTGCCTCCCATTGATTCCCATTTTTTATCATATTGCATACAAATATCACCCACAAATGCCTCCTACCAGGATTTTATAAAATCTTGACAAAACAAGGGTCCATAAAGGTGTTTAGGTTAAAGTGTGCTATGCATCAATCGTTGATATGTATGCTTATCCTTGGGATCTCTTGCCTCAACCAACTCCAATCTTCAATCACTCTCCTAAACAAAGGATGCACAACAAAAACATTATTGTGCCTTCAACTTTGCATAAAGCAAGTCCAGCAAATCATGCATGCCAAGCAAACATCTCATGCGCTCATTAAGGAGCTCTACTTACCATAGTGAGCATGATTTGTCAATTCTTGTTGTCAAAGTACACTTTAAATAGTGATAATATTACCAAGTATAACCATTTTTTATTTTTTTGTTACATAGAGGAATCGGTAACACCTTTGCCCAATACGGGGCACGACACCAGATTGAACTTGGACACCACCAATATAAACCCTAGCCCATTGGGTAAGACAGTCAACTGGACACCAACCCTCCAAATTATCGAACCGGGGCAGCCTACCGACAAACGCTCAACTGCCACCAACTAGCCTATTCCCTTTTGGGTACGCCATGGTTTGAACCTAGGTCTCCCAAAAGAGAGCTCAAAGCCCTAACCACTACAGTGTCATGAAAGGCTTCTAATGACAATCAAACAAAATAATAACATTTATACGAACTCCTTAAAGCAACTCATAACTTTGAAAACATATCACATACTTGGAAAAGTTACATAACATTTTTATGTAATATTACATATGCAATAGTAAACTTCTATGTTAAACAGAAGGTAAATTATAACAAATGGGAGAGAATGCCATTCTACTAACAGTCCAAATGGTTAGTGGAATAGCATTCTACAAGAAATATTGACTAATTTTTCAGAGATGAGTTGCATACATCCCATCACACCTACCTAACCAAATGGAAATGGTCTTGCCTACTCTAACAAAACTAAAAAAAGATCAACATATAAAACCCGATGCACATGTATCATTATAGAAAACCTAAATGCAGATGAAAATCAATGGTGAAGAAAGAAAGAATGGGTCTGAAAGACCAAATTACTTGCATCAACAAAGCCCAAGTAATCCATATCATACAGTGTCAATTCATACAATACATGTTACTCTGATTTCAGTTCAGTTCATGTATTTGTAATATGGGCATTCAATAATTTGAAAAAAAAACTATCAAATGGTTTTAGCTCAAATGGTTAAAAATATAATTTTACAATGCAAAACTAGCAATGTAATTCCTTTATTAAAATCTCATTTAATCAATTTGAAGAACGAAAGGGAACAAAGAAAATGAAGAATATTCTATAAAAAATCAATGCTGTAGTTATTCAGTTTTGGAATAAACCACATTATATACTTTAGAATTTAATCCTACTGAACTCTACAATGACATATGACCAAAAGATTTCTCTCAAACCAATTATTGAGACCAGTTATTGGCTTCTTTTTCTTCATAGCTGTCTCAGGTGTGCCAAAGTTATACGCAGATGGCCTTATTATATTATTTTTTTTTTATTGCAACTTCTCGTTTAATATATTTTTCCTTGCAACTTTTCATTTAATATACACCGCAAATCCAAATATCTCAAAATCCTCTTTTATAAAATTATGAACTTAGTCTCACTGTAATAATAGAACACAGAAATCAGGTTCTTAATGAGCTCAATGTTTATTACTAAATATTTAAGCAACAAGATTTGAAGGCTGATGATCCCCAAGCAATAATTATGATTCCTATATTCCTTGCTGGCACAAACTTGAGGCCAGACAATTGCAAGCAATAATCAATGTGCTTAAACCTGTGATTGCAAATTACATGACATGAACTTCCATGGAAATTTATTAAAGAAAAGAAAAGAGAAGATAATAATAATGTTTACGGGATACTTCTCCCCAAAAACTAATTGTACATAGAAATGAATGCAACATTCTCTCTGGTAATCACCCATTATGATAAATCCAATCATAAGCATCGTAGTGGTGGCCAGTCAACCCCAAGTGTAGATATGATGACAGAGAATGACATGCAATATCACCCTTGGCAGCATCTACAGTTGAGTGGAGACTATCATGCATTCTCCACTTTTGTTAGTAATGACTGAATGCCAAATATAACGAAGAGAATTCCACCAGAAAGTGCAACCTGCTTGGGCAAAAAGCAAGAAGAGAAATGATCAGTGAAGTACAAAAATTCCAACCAACAAAACATGTATATAGCCCAAATAATTTACCATCTTTTCTGATATCCGAGATGCCAAACTCCTGCCCCCAATAACAGCTGCAGTTGTACAGAGAACTTGTCCTCTACAATGACAATATACAAAACACTGTTAATCATTCCAAACTTCAGTTCATGATATGGTTGACCAAAGGGGACAAAATAAAATAAAATACAGATCTTACTACTCTGTGACATTATCTTACCAGGACTCTAGTAGCTATGTATGTAAAAATAAAAAAGTGGAAAAAAATATGAAGTACATTCGAGCAAATTGGGAAAGGAAAACAAGAAAAAGACAACATAATAAATTCTTATTATTAATTTCTTATGGGTATATTAAAATTGTAGGGATTTTGGCATCTCATATCTGTGCAAATGCAAGCTGGATAAGTTCAAACAATTTCTATTTAAGACAATGAAAGTTGGATGTCTTATTCCTAAAACCAAACAAAAAAGACTGCTCATATCATGAGATCAATTACCAGTCCTAAAAATAAATGAATTTTATATTATGTCAAAACCAATATGTGCCTGACACAAAATGCAAAATCTGGTTCTTAGTGCTCCTCTATTACAATCAGTATTAAATTTTACAAAACGCAAAAGACTGCCTCTAATAGGTACAGAGTCCAGGAAGAAACATACAGAATACCCCCAAGAACTACTCCAATTGGATTCTCATCTGCAGCCAGTCCTATAGTAGCAAGCTGCAAAATGGATATTAGTGTAATAGGTTATCAGTTTTCTGCAGAGATCAACTTGACTAGATTGCAAGAATTTCAGTAGGAAAATAAATTTTCAAACTGATTCAAATGTGGGCATTAAATTGCATGCCTGGCTCTTATCACCCCACTCTCCAAAAAATGTTAGAGAAAATGCCTGCAGATATAGAAATGAGAATTGCATGATCAAAACAGGAATTACCCTTGGGTAACTAAAATAGATCTCACTTTGAAGTACATAATTTCACTACTTAAAAGGCTTTAATTAAAAAAAGATAAACTTGCCTCTAGAAGAACCGGTGAAAAAAACTGAGTAAAGAATGGTCTCTGCTGTTTTTTCATATCATCTCCAATCTACACGAATAAACCACAATTTTATGTGCTTTTAAATGCAGACACATTCAAGCAACCATGTCATTTCCATTAAACCACTGAGCCAGAAATTTCTCATGGTTCCAAAAGAAATGCAAACAAAAGCTGAAATAAAAAATTGCCTAATACCACAAAGATAAGTAAGACAATTATTCATGGGAAAATTCATAAACTGTCAAGTCAATAATCAAGTTGCTTGCATACCTTATTGCCTTCTGCTGTTGCTTTAGTTGAAGGTACAGTATTCTTCAACTGCTCCATGCACCCAAAGGATATTCTAGTCAGTTTTGAGAAATCCACCTCAATTACAAATTTTGTGGTAAAAGTTTATGATAAACCAATAATCTCAAAAATGACAAGATGACATTTAACAAGGTTAATGTAAGAGTCCATACAAAGTCCCTGTAAGGATATTTATGCCTTGATAACAAACTATCCACCTATGGAAACACCACTGTCTACAACTAAAAAGAACATAGTGTTTCATCATTGACTTGCTAATCTAAATTCTAATGATTGGGCAAAAGGGTGATGAATCTATAACCCACCAGTTCAGCTTCCACCTCAGCCAACTCTTCAGACTCTCTGCAGGAAGAGCAAAAGCCATTAAATCCTTTTAAATCTAACATGCATAGAAGAAACCCAGTGAATGTAAGGAAACTGAAAGAGAAGTTGGAAAAACACACCCTCCCTCCTCAGTAAGTCCTTCCCATAATGACCAGAATCCAAATGCAAAGAATAAGATTGTTGTAATAAGATGAGTCCATTTCCGAGATAACTGCATTAAACAAGAAATAAATGTACATTCAGTTATAGCTTGAGCAATAGTGACATCTTTGAAAACACAATACAATCTCATAAAAATTCCTTCTGGCTGAAGAACATAGCAAATTGCAATTCATGATTACAATATTTAAGCACAGAATTCAAGATTACAATATTTAAGCACAGAAAACATCGTTCTCCACAAAAGTTGGAGCTGATGAAAAGAATGACAAAGAAGCAGTGAACGTTGGGCACTTTAATCTTAGTGCTTATCCACATAATGCATTTGTATCACAGACAATAAATAAAAGATCAGACAACCCCTTTTTTCCAATAGAAGTCTAGAAAACTACTTCTATTGCTTATCATAAGTGATGGTTGTTGCCTATAATACCCTCAGACTAGTCCCTTGTTTGGGGGGCCAGGGTGGGGATGATCCTGACCATTCCTGAAACAAGGGAAAATGTCCTTGTTCCATCCCGCTGCACCAAGAACTATCTCATTGAATGCAAGCCAAATTGGTAGAAAAATTAAAGCAAAAAAGGTGGAAAATTGATTTCATCTGTTTCAAACTGGGACAGCTCTATTACTCATTTTTTATTTTCCAACATGATTACTACATACAATAAGAGAACTGTTTTCTCTTGTGATACTGAAAAGTTAATTACACAAGATAACCAGTAAAACATCTCGCTCTCATGTATATTTTTTAACTTTTCCAATAACTATGCCAAACATCTAAGGATCAAAACTCATCCACATGATCCACCAGCAGTGCCAAGCAGAACAAGAACATTGACATAAACAGGAATGGTAAATAACATGTCAAATATCAAATATATTGTTCACACTTTAAGTCCGAGATTATGGTACATAGCACAAAATCCACAAGCATGAAACAATGACTTGATTCAAAACCTAGTAAATGATGACTCCAAACAGATATTATTCAAAATATATGGTCAATATCAGCTTTGGTGTGACAGATGCAACCAACCAGCAATGCTCAAATGGGCTAGCAGCATCCTACCTCCTTCCAAAAAAAATTCCAAGATGCATAGGGAGAGAGAAGGCAACAAGGACAATAAAAGCAAACCAGCTTTTTTGGGTCTATATGTCATATTGCTCCATTTATCCACAACGAAGATAAATCTTTGTCCAAACATTTAATTTCTAGTATTTGAGAAAACATTTATTGCAAACATTGCCAAGGGTCCAAGTTCATTGTCGTTCTCTTTAGCTGCTTGTTCCATTTGGCACTAAAATTGTTGCCTTCATTCAGTACTTGAATCATAATGATATATGAAGTAAAACTATGTAGCTGGTTGAATATTTAACTCGATATGACCTGGCAATTCAAGATTTGGCCTTGTTTTTCCCTGCCCTTCCAAAAATGGTTGTATCATCTACAAACTGTTGATGGGTGATGTCAATGTTATTACTAGCCTTAAGTCTACTTATAAGCCTATCTTTGTATGCCTTTAAGTTTCTTCCCAATACCTCTGCCATAATAATGAATATATACGGTGATAGAGGATCTCCCTGTCTAAGAACCTTTTTGGCTATAACTGATTCTGTTACTAGCCCATTGACCAGCACTGAATATGATACTGTAGAGAGACCAGCTTCATTTGACCCATTTCTTCCCAAAACCAAACTTTTCTAGTACTGCAAAAAGAAAATCCCATTTAACCCTATCATAGGCTTTATTCATATCAAGTTTTAAGATATGTCACGCTAACTTCTGAGTCTTGTCCATGCTATCTTGTTGTCTTGTCCTGGTTATGTTTTCAGTTAAACTCTAGAGGTCCAGCCAAAGCCAGCCCCTTATATTTCATTTTCGAAGCAGCTTCTTGATGAATAAATCCATTCAGGAATATGCAAGCCACATGTTGACACTTCATCAAGCATAAAGCAGGAAGACAAGAAAGAACTAGTACTAAAAGATTGTTTATCTGGATCTCAACCCAAATGACTCATATTTTACAAAGATTGCAATGTCTTATGACAGCCTGCAAAATCTGTTCTACTCAGCATTCTTGGAGAATAACTCCAGTCTCAAGATCAAGGTTTTCTTCCATCATATAACCTCAATTTAATAAGTTGTGACCTGCAATATTTGATTCTGAAATGGCCTGTATCTTTTTAAATGTGTTCAAAGTTTTATTCTCCTATGATAGGCAGTACTCTTTGATTGCACATCATATTCGTTCACACTGCATGGTAGCCTCCTTGACATACATATGAGGAAGACTGCTGCAGGCCTTTCCATAAATACCAAGTTCCATGAACACAGGCTGTTCCTCCTCCCTATGTAACCATATGATAACACTTTGGTGAACTGATTTCTTCTGCAATTTGTTGAATTATGACAACCTCTTTGCCTTACACATTTGGAGCATTTATCCTTGCTTTCAATGTAAAATTACTAATTAATTATTTATTCGAGGCATTTGTAACTAAAGATCTTTTAAGGATTGTTTGCAAAGCAAATAATAGGCTTATTTTATTATGCAAAATAATTGTATGGCAACATATCCAGAATATTTTATGAGGCTTTGAAGAGTTTAGCATAATTTCATGCTTTTCTTTGGCAATTTATTTTTATCAAACTTTGTGGAGCGCATTTGCAATTTTATTGTAGCATTTTGATAACATCTCCAGACATTAAACTTGTGGATTTATGGAGACCATGGCAGTTTAAGTGTTTTCCATATAAAACCCTCAGCATTAAAGGACATTATTTCAGAACTGAGTTATGGACAACCTTCGTCATGATGTACAGTGCCCACTAGAACAAAGAATAACAACTTTTGTTTTCAAAGCATACTAGAATGCATAGAATCAAGCTCATAACTTGATCCTAGTCTTTTGCTAGAATGAAGGAAATTGCTTCCTACAACTGCAGAAGAAAGGTGGAAAGAAACAAATTGTATTAGTGTCCATGAATGGGATTCGAGAAGTATATTTGGTTAAACAAGCAACTAGGAAAGTAAAAACCATGCCCCAATGTAAAAAGTATTAAAATATTACAAAGTTTGATTGTGTGGCATATGCTGTAATTTGATACAATTGCATCTCTATAATATATATAGGTATGGTACAAGTATTATACATCCAAGGCTCAAATGTTAATGGAAGATTCACTCCTAAGAAAGGGGAGAGTACAAGAATTATAGTTTTAACTAATCCATGTCCATATTCAAGGACTCATCAGAAGTCACTGTGAATGAGCCAATGCAAGTCCTAGCAATGTCTCAAAGGAAACAGATAGGCTAGAAGGGCCAGACTGGATCCTAGAAGGATTTCCCCAAAATACCCTCCTACCACCTAAGGCTGAAGATCCTCAAGACGTAAAGAGGAATCCAAATACACATGCCTATATAGACTTCCCAGATTATGCACTTGAGAGACTGAAGAAGAGATCTTCCTCGTTGTATCTACGATGAAGGTCCCTTGGTAGTTGCTCCATGAGAACATAGTTATGTCATCCGATGGGTGTTTGGTGCCCCTTGCTACTTAAGGGGGATGAAAGGAGGAGGGAATCAGCCTAGTAGTCAATTGGGACTATGAGGTTACCTTCAAGTATTGACGTCTGAGGAGGATTGCTCCCCTTATGGATAAGGCCAAGCATGTCTGATCAAGATAAAAGAAGAAGGTAGACAATGACCTGCCTCATTCTTTGTATAACCAGTAGTATCTCCCTTTAAGCTTGTTGTAGTACAAATGACACCTGAAGATAAAGTGTTCCTTTGTCTCAACCTCTTCAATAGAGAAAAGATAGCAGATCTTATTCCCCTAGGAATATGATAGCCTCAATCCTTAACTAATGGGAATGGACTGACATCTAACAAAGGGAAATCTTGAGTCCATGGGGCCAATGACATCGGATATAATCAAGGGAGGTAATGATTCCATTAACCATCTGCATAAATTGCTTAGCATAGAAGGCTATCTTGGGGACAAGAGGCCAAGGAGAGACCCAAGTAGCCTAAGTATATTCCGAATAGATGTATTCCCTAACTAATTTATGAATACTCCCTATCTCAGTAAGAAGGTGAAAAGGGAGTATTCAAAGACCATCGAAATTGGGGGAGCTTATCTATGCAAGTCTTAATACATTGGAGAAGCTAATCTATAGATATCAACCTCTCATCTGCCTAGGAGGATTCATAGATGCAACTCTTTATCAAACAAAGGGGTATGTATAAGTAACTCCCAATGACCCTCGCATTCTCCATTCCTATCTTGACACAATTCGCATGGCGGTTTATAGGCTCCTCTTGCCTATGTCTTGGGTTTGATTTGGGTGAGCAATCGTTTGAGAACGTGCTATAAGGCCAAGAGGCCATTCTTCCTCTCCCTTGCGACCAAGGATTTTCCAAGGAGGAATTCGTCTTGTGATGCGTTAAGAGCAAGCGCACTGTTGGTTGAAAGACATGCATGTTTTTTGCTTGATCTGAGTCAAAAGTTCGAGCTTGGCCCTTCTCATCCCATTGGACCTCGTTCTTTTGCTTTGATGTGGGTGGGCCCATGCACTCTACTTCAAGAAGCAATGCCCAAGCCATTCACCACAACATGGAGCAGCATATTGGTTAGTGGAAGCGCACGTGAAGGCTTTTGTCAAGTTAGTCGTGGGTCCGACTCGTGCTCAATGCTTAGCAAGAGGATATAGGCATTTTTCATGTGTAAGTAAGATACTGGTACTTCTTTAAGGAGGGTGCCCCCTTTTGTTCACCAAGGCATCACGCAGCATGTTAGCTAGTATAAAGGCAAGGAAGGATTCTTGCCAAAAGGTCAACGGTTCAAGCCATGGGCTTGATTTTTGAATTGAAAAGCCCCCCATTCATCTAGTTGGGACGGTTCTTGTTTCCAAAGGCAGAGTTGTGCACCTCGCTAACCTTGCCAAGTGAGTGTGCTTGGCATGCAAGAGACCCAAGTACAATTCCCTTAGCTCTTTCTTTGGCTTCTCTATGTGACCTGTCAGCAAATGTGGCCGACATGGAGTCCAAGCACAAAAATTTCAAATTATATATATGAGGCTATTCATCCAATCAAATCAGTCAATGTGGCAAACAATGATTCGTCAATTGTCCATAGTGGCAAACAAGTCGTTACACAGTGGTTGACTTCCTCCTATCACTATGAAATAGGTGGCGCATGCTAGATCACCAAATTTTTGCTACGGTTTGGAGGATTTTATTTTATTTTTTTATTTAATTGTTTTTGGAGGGAGAGGCACTAATAGGCTGAAACTTTCGGAGGCCTTAACTTATGTGTATGAAAACATTTTGTAGCCATTTTTTCAGATTGCATAGTTTTTCAAGCTCTTTGCAATGGTAACATTGTTAAGTTTTCCAAACCCTAGACAACTGTTTTCCTATGTTTCTAAACATGCAATATGCAATAGCCACATTGACGCTTGGAAAATGAAATAAACAGCGGAATGAACAGAATAAACAGGTGAAGTTAAAACTATTACTTAACCTGTATATTTAATATAATGGAGGAGATTACAGTTACAGCAGGACAGCCTGCTCTTTTGCTGCCTTCCTAGCCAGCAAATCACTCTTCATCCTGGTCAATAGCCTTGTTGTTCTCCTTCAGCAATCTGCCTTCACTTCCTTCTGTTATACTTTCTATTAGTGTGTAAAACACTCTTGCCCTACTCCTTTTATGCTTGAAAAGGAAACCCTAATCTCTCTAACCCTAATCTATTCAGATGTATGGTCAAGATTACATCTCATCTCATCTTGAGATGTGTGGTCAAAATTGAATCACTTAAGTGAATTACAAAATAGAATCACTTAAGTGAATTTCAAAATAGAATCACTTAAGTTTATTACAAAATAGAATCCGAAATGTCTCGAACCACTTCTAACGCATTCATACTGAAGCCTGTGCAAGAAGTTCCTGTCTGAGCTACATTTCTCAACAAACATCAATTCAACTTCTCATTATAGTGTTGAGGGCAAATTCGTCTGAAATGGATCCTTTGGCACATATTAATCGCCTTAATGGATGAAATTACAGTACTTGGTCAATTTAAATGGCCGATTTATTGAGAAGCAAGAATCTATGGTGCATATTTAAGGACGAAATAGTGAAGGCTCTTCATGAAAAAGATCTGGCTTACACGACAGGCCTTGCTAGTCCCATGGCTTTAGATTGCCTTCGGTCACATGAAGGTACACTCCCACCAGCTCAAGATAAAGGCTAACAATCACTTTCCTAGGTCCTAGCAGGACAAGATATGTCACCTCTACTCCATATAAGAGGTAGATATAGAGGAGGACTTATGTCTTTTTAGGTGCCTTGTATGCTATGAGATTAAAGAGAAACAATATTGCTTTTACAGAGATTCGGGGAGGTTACTTTCTACTTTCTTTTGATATCCTGACTACAGGTGTTTAATTCTTTACCTCCAAGAGGCAATGAGCCTCAAACAACAATCTTTGAAAGGGTTCCCACAACCCCAACAAACTACCAGGCTGATTACCTCCTCCTTTCACCCCTCTCTCAGCACCAAGCTGCACCAAGTGCCTCTCGGATAAATACAATTGCATCTGTCTCGCATGGGGTTAGAAATGTGAGATAGGGACTCCCCATATAAAGTAGTTACCAAGGGGGTGTCACCATGCATAGGATGTGGAAAGCTGCGTCACACTTACCCACAAAATAGGAGGCCTAGACAAGTAGGCATATCTAGATGGTTTTTTTTTCCCACATATCTAGAGGATCTGCGGCCTTGGATAACAAGACAGTTCTCCAGATACCATCTGGTTAGTTTTGTCCTAACTGCTCTCCCTCAAACATCATCAGACCTTACACTAACTCATACACAAAGTCATATTTGTTGGGCATCTAGATAAACAACCACTTAGTATTAACCTTTTAGTATTTTGAATTTTCCATGTTTAACAAAGATCCAAGATCTGGATTGCACAAATGCATTCATTCATTAAGAAGATGCTCCAATAATGAAATAAGTGGTTGGCTTACGCTGGGCCACTAGAGCTTAACAAAATGCACAAAATCAAGACAAAGCAACAAGTTTGAATCAACAAAACTCTTCAATTGTCTAATAAAGAGACACTAGAGTTGGGCATTTATGCCTAATCTAAGTGTTGGGAACTAGCATTGCCATGGAATAAATATATATGGGTGATTAATTGGGAATGCAGTTTCTCTAATAAGGACTACCTCCGGCATTATTATGAAGACCCCTTTGTCAGTAATGTATTGTTGTATCATCATTGTCACAATATTAGCAGAGCCCTTCACAGGAACCCTCACATATTTATTCTGGCTGCAGATGTGTAATTTGTTTTCTAGTTTCTATTAGCAATGGCACTACACATAAATGCCTCAACCATCATTTTCTGCTACTTGAGGAGCATAGGTGGTGTGCCTGTGCAAATCAAGTCTCAAAATTTAACAGCATACAAGTTATTGTTGATTATAAATTAAATTCTTAAATATCCCAAGCCCTTCAGCCTTCTATCTAGAGAGGTTTATCTCTTGAACAAGAGGATTGCATTTGTAGTGTGGGATTTCAGCAAGCATATTTATTTTTAAGTGCCCATCTCTTACAATTTTAGAGGTTGATTTGTCTGGTATACAACTTGTGTTGTGGCTTCTGCCTTTTTTATGTGGTAGGTATGCTTGTCATGAAGACAAAGGTGCTAGTTGAAATCAGATTTAATTACATCTTCTTAAGTGGGGTTGAAATCAGATTTAATTACATCTTCTTAAGTGGGGAATCAGTCCAATTCTGGATTCAGAAGCGGTCTTTTAAAGACTAGTTGTCCCTTCTATCTTGAATATAACATTTTTTTCTGTGGAACAAAAACAAAAGTGATTTCCTACAAGCACAGCGAAAAAATTGACATCAACCATGAGTTGTGACCAAGCAAATGGCAAGAAGCATAATGCCATGTAGCACAACGACTATACTCTTGGATGAAAATCATTTTCAGCCAAGTGTTTTGTGCTCACGGAGAAATTCGACTCAAATCAATTTTAAGAATCTTTTCATATAAATGCTTTCATTAACAAGTATTGAGGTGAAGTCAGTGCTAAATCAGTTTGCAAGTGGTTGATGATAGTAATCCTAGTTAGGTAGAGATACATTGCAAATATAACAGTATAGCATATATGCTTCAAACTTGCCTGCCATTTGTACACTATATATTACACTTGTATTTCATATAAAGCATTTCTGTCTATTCCCTCAAAATATCAAAGCAGCACCAAATGCAGAGAACTTCGGGAATGTATGACCAAAATTGTTTTGCACTATCCATAATTTGCTTCTCTCATCACACAAGTTAAGGAATAAAAGGAAAAGAAACTGAAGCTGTGTCATATTTCTTTGTTCATATAAAGATTTAAAATGACTTGCAACTTCAATCCCAACTTTGAACATTTGCATTTACGTCCTTGCTATTTAACCCTATCTGAGAGAAATTTGGCAGACACCCATGCAGTCAATTCATTAAGCAAATTATCTTGAAAACCAAAAAGCTAGAAGGCTATGTGCTGCTCCCAGATTCATGCAATCAGACCATGCACAACATAAGCACGCACAAATCATGTCTCAAGTTTCAAAGCCTCCAACAATAGCCATGTTGTTAGACCTAAATTCCTAATGTGCATAGACACTGAGACTGAAGACTAAATGCAACTGACAGCCTTGCCCATTAGATGCTGATCATACATGACACATTATGATACAATACTTCAAAGTCCAAGCATTTTAAATGCAGGCTTTGTATCTGAAGAGAGTTAGCATCAAAGCAAACAGGAAAATTTTGCTATGAAGGACTCCAAGTACAAGAAATAAAACAAACTGTGGAAAAACATAAAAACCTGTTGTTAAGTAGATTGATTGAAATTTTCTGCATTGTAATCTAAGATGCATTTCTAAAAATCTACAGGTGATATTCTTGCGATTTTGAACTCAACAAAGAATAACCAACTCAAACTTACTAGATTTGGTGCCGCCCAGCCAAACATTACAGATATGGCGGTCATAATCTGCATATTGCAAAACAATTCCAGCATTAGCTTACTGTCATTATTAAAACCACAAACAAAGCATACATGGCAGTATTTTAACACCCCTTGATAAAGACAAAGAACTAGCTTGCAGAACAAAGGAAGACAACTATACTTACAATGAGAGCTCCAAGGCATCCAGCCAAAATCAACCTCCTTGGATGTCGCATTGCCATGATCTTGAATGCATAAAAACCAAAAAGTAAGCTTGAAACAAAGAAAAAAAAGTCTCAGCTCTCACATCAAAACTCATGTTTTACTAACAAGAAGTAAAAGGACTAAAAACGCCTAGCGTTTTCCAGAGAATCACTGCCATCTTTTAAAGCTGAAAAAGCATAACTTCAATCTTAACCCAATTTCCAGCATATAAGTGTTTTAGATAAACAGTGCAAGAATGCATTAAAAACACATTTTTAGCATTTATATATTACTTACAAGAAGCAGCAGTAAGCCACTGGATAGCACAGAAATTGCAAGAATCCCACTAACAGTTGATCATAAATGCCACATAAGCCAAACAACTCATGGGTAATATAAAACACCAGCCTATTCATGATTACTGAGAAATGCATGACATCCACAAAAAGATGAAAGCTTGGACTCAAATTTTGCTAAATTCAACTCACACCATTACCAAGGCTTGCACACCGAAGAAATTTAAATCTTGACTTACACAAAAGGTAGAGGAGGTGGAGGGAGAGAGCACTTATGCAAGGATGAATATAAAACACAGTGTGGCATGTCAAACCCATCTACGACTTGCAATGTGTTGTAGGTATGTAATAATGCCAATTCAAATGCATAATGCTTGAAAATGCTTGGTATGATCACTATGATGGATTCAAGAATAGGTGCATCTGATTGCAGGAACTGCTTATGATTATATTAAAAGGCCTAAAATGTCAATTGTAATAAAGGAGAAATTTTCTGATAATAAAGTACATCGAACAGCAGGTGCACTACCAAGGATACAAAGAGAGAAATTATACTAACATCCACGACTCACCCAAGGTCAATGCGACTCAAAACTACAGCAAATTACAATAGCTAATCAGGAGTGCTAAAATTAACCCTAACAACTAAAAAAATAAAAATATCTAACATTAAATCTATGTACCAGTAGAACTAAATAAAAACAGAGTAGAGCCAAACAGATAAACCCCAGGTAAGTCAAAATAGACAAAAGCCAAATGAAGATCCATTGCCAAAAGTAACCACCAACACAGCCAAAAGAAAGATGGAGAAGAAAGCTCTAGTATGCATCAGAACCACGAGCAGAAGTGCTAGCATCCTCATTGATTCCACTTAAGGATGGAGCCGAGAGTGCATATGTTATCTGCTGGACTGAAGTCTGCAAGTCCAAGGCAGCAACTATGGTAACCAATCTCTGCTAATGAATATTTCATATTGCTAATCCTAAGATATTTAAATAGAGGTTTCCTATTTATTAGTAGTCTGTGTTTGTGATCTTCTGAGGCTTTTACTGTTTGTTTAATGCTTTCTATGACTGCTGAAGAAAATGGGAAAGTGGACGCACCCTTGAGGTAACACAAAAAATTTCAATACAGAGATACTGCTGTAGTCATAATGAAGTCTGAATTGGTCCTATACCATATTTAGGCTTTGAGATTAAAGGACTTTAATTGGAATTTAATGAAGATTCATCCCTGCACTGAAACAGTTCAACAATGGGTAGGAGAGAATCTAAAGGCTTAGCAAAAGGAATGAAGTCATTATATCGCCATAACGGCTTCTAGAATTGCTTTGTCCTGGTTTAATGAACCTGACATTTTAAGTCCTCCTGGATTCATCTTCAGGGAGACAAACGATTGCATCTTTTTCCAAAGGATTGTTCTAATTCTAACTAATATATCTAGCATTCCTGTTTTTGAATGAAAAGGTCAGCCAAGTGTCAACCTTGCCTATCTTCTACTATTTTTTTATAATATAATCCTTCCAATTGTGTTTTTGACTTTAACAACAAATACTGTTCTATTATCTTCTTTCTCTCTCAACCAAGAGATTATGCATTTCCATGCCTCACTATATTCAAGTCTATTGTCTTTATAGTTTATTCAATCTATTAGTATGCTTTTTTATTTCTATTGCCTCTCTTATGCATCTTTTCAAGTAATTATATTTTGCAATGATGTGAGTTTTCTACACAGATGTAGTGCTTTGAGGAATTTTAGTGTTCAAGAAGCACTGACTTGACATCAAGATTGTGGTGTAAGTCACCACAATACTCACACACCATTTCTTGGAACAACATACCAGTTTCTCTTATGCATGAAATGCTGCAGGAACATGAGATCAAGTACATGTCTCTTTGTAAATTGGGTTCCACTGGGTTCTTTGTGGTGTCCAACGTATTTCTTAAAGCTTTAATACCTAGTTATTGAAATTACCGATGCTGTGAAAACCTCAACGATTTAGTCATTATGCTTCCAGGAAGTTATTGCTTAGTGTTTTTCTCCAACCCTGACGACAGAAAGGTTTGTTGAGATAGCATGTATAAGGGGTTGGCAGGCTTGTTTGTGGTGTTATGCACAGTTGGGTTTACATTCCTGAAGATAAATAGCTGTAATACCTGTGTGTTTCAGGTTGTCAACAATACTGCTACAAATTTAGAATACAGAAGCCCTGAAAGACCGGAGAATTGTCAAGACACTACATCATAGCATCTGAGGTGAATTCAAATTTCCCAGTCTAAATTATAATTTTCCAGTCCTAAGATGTAAGGAATTAAGAACAGGAAGCATCCAAAGAAGTAGGAAAGAAGGAAAGCACTACAAAGAAGGAAACTGTAAATCCTGAGGAAGACCGGAAAACAATTAGAAGAAAGACAATCATAAAGCAAGTAACTGCAAAGGACATCTCAAATAGACTCGTTCCCTTCAAAGAAGCTAAGGAATGGGCCTTGGCAACCTCAATTAATCTAATCAGCAATTGAAGGAACATGTCGGGGATAACCAAGGCCAGAAAGAAAAGGAAATTGAATAGTTCTAACCTCAGAAACAGTCACACCGAATTGAAGTAAATGTGGAGAGGGGGCAAAAGATGCAGAATATCAAATGAGCCCAGGAGTGGAACCTCCACAGATAAAATCAATAGTACAGAAACGAGATGAATGAAGAATACCAATATTCAATATTGATATAGGTACAAACTAATGGAAAACTGTGATTGGATCTGGTAGCTAGAATCAAGTTTCAGAAGGCAAGGGGCATTGCCATGTGATAAAGTTCTAGGTTTAGCCTTGCATTCTTTACTCCAATCAAGTTTGACTTATCTAAGTTTTTACAACAATGTAATTTCTGCCTACTACAAAAAAAGGAAAAGAAATCTGAGAATAGCAGGCAGTTTAGCTCTCAGTCTATTCAAGAGCTCCCAGCAACTTTGCCAAGCACCATTCTTCATCATATTAAGTCAACGTTATAAATATAGTGATGCTGCATGGCATCCTCTCAATTCCCCATTGACGTGTTCAAATCAGATGGAAAACTTCTTGACGTCCAAAAACACATCCATGATTTAGAAACAGTTATTTATAAGAATATGAGGCTAATTATGGAGATGACAAAAAATTCTGATAAAAAATCTCCTTAGAAAATTAGAAATGATCCTACTAAAATACACCCAGTAGGTCAAACTTTACCCATTGAAAATGCCCAAAGATACCTCAAATTCATGGGTTATTCCACATGATTGGCTCTAGCATACTGAAAACAATATTACAATCCAAGATTTAGAGAAGCATATTTAGGAAGTTTCTCACTGTTAAAAACACATCACCAAGAAAACCATAATTTTTTTCCCAAAACCAAAGCAATAGTAATAAAAGAGTACAGCATAGTGTGATAATTATAAATATCAAATGGCATAAGCTCAACTGGTTAAATTCCACGAACTTCAAGGAGAAGACTCGGGTTTGAAACTTGCCAAGTGATACGTGCATAATTGTCAGCTGTTGTAATACCACTATGTGATCTTGATGTAATATGGGTGAGGCCCACTTCAATCTCATATAAAAAATATGACAAAGAATCAATGCTGAATGCCAGGAATACTTATATATATCATAATCGATGATGCATGCAAACATATTCTTCGTATAGACTTCAAAATGCAAAACAAGAATGAACCAAAATGAAGGCTCAAATGCATATTTATAGCCAAACAAGCCCACTTGTAATCAATAATCACGGACTGCTTCACTTCCAACCTTTAACACATTTGAGTTTGCTAGGTTGTGACATGTGATCTAAATTAGTCACAAATACGAATATTTTAAGATCTGAGCCTCTACCAACTACCAGCTTCCCAAACAGACATATCACATAAATAAATCCATGGCAATAATAAAACCCCAAAAACATATAGCATCTTAATTACCAAGAAATATAGAATGCCCCAAGAATGAAATAATCAAAATACCCATTGTCACTTACACATTTAAGTTTATAACCAAATAATTGGTATCATGACCTTTCACAAATAACATAATATCAGGAAAAAATAGGATTCAAGGAATGAATGCTTAAAGTGGCTTTGAGAAAATCAAAGTGCATGAGATTGCATTGAAAGGATCATCTGTGATTGGAGGGTAGGTTTCCAATTAATTATCCAACCATAGCCTGTTTCTTTTTTAGCGTTTGCTATTCATCAGTTCGGGTGTTTAGATAAAGTTTGTTTAGGCAGACAATTAGATAAAAAATGCTTCAGTCTATAGTTGATCAGCTGCATATATATTTTTTCTCCTGTCAAGAAGGAAAGAAGACACGGAGCCATCTAACCCACAACAAATAAGAGGCTATAAGCAAGACGCTTAAGACATGTCTATAGTATGATATATTTCATGAAAAAGTTGCAATGAGAAGGGAATCGACACCTATCACCTAATGTCATAGACAGGTAAATATTTGTCTGTGCTGTTTTACAGGTGATTAGAGGTTTGTTGTCCATGCTGATGCTTGAAATCTCTAAATTGAAGATCAATAAAGCAAAAAAAGCACTAAAAAGACAAATAGTGCACTTCAGATTTCTTTTTCATGATTATAGTAAATGCTTAGTCTATTGGTCGAAGAGACTGACTTCTTCGAATCATCCAATCAAAAACAAGCATGGACAAGAAAAGTCCTCCAAACTCATTAAAGAACTGCAGCACTGGCATCTAATGCTTTCTGAGACAGCGCTCTACTTAACCAAATCAACAGCTGATAACTTTGCGGCCCAAACAAGTTCAATTCTTCTATTGCACTAAATAACTACGGGCAAAAGTTCAATTTCTCCATTAAACTTGAACACAAAAGGTACTTGCTGTAAATTAAGCATTCTATTCAAAGCTTACCGCAGCAACAAAAAAGGTCTTGTCACCAATCTCTGAAAGAATTGTCATAGCCAGAGACTTTGTAAAAGCCTGGAGAAAACCAGCATATACACAGACAATCAGAACATGAGTACACAATTTTTAACCAGCACATATCAACATTGACAAAGAAGTGGACTTGTAAAACATGTTACCAACATATCATCCACATCAACCAACAAGCATATATAGTAGTACTAGTCGTCGTCATCTCACGTCTAGCCTCACCCCACACCATGCAAATGCCCCTTTCATATATACAACCTTATAATTTTGGGAGCCAGGTCTGAACAACACAGTAAAAATACACACCTAAAAGAAAAAGGAAAGGAGGAAAAGGAATATCAAGCCACGCAAACAAATATTTCCTTATTTATTGGCATTTAAAAACCAGGGCTGTGAAGACTGGTATTATTTTGTAGGACACGAAGAAGGAAAGACACAGGGGACAACCATGTTGTGTACCTCCATTATTGAGAAACCCATCGTTGCCTGTGCCTCGGATTTGTTGCAGTACACAATTTCTCTATCTCGGGCAAGTCTTAATTCAATGCCAATCCGATCATTCGGCGAACATGTGGGTACCCAATTTCTCTACCAAGTAGAGGAATTTTGGCTGAAATTGAGCCAAAAAAGCGGTTGGATGGTCAAATAATCACAAAAAATGGAGGGATTTTCGATCTGTTAAATAGACATTTAGAAGTCAAACTGTACATGCCAATACCATGAACCGAACCAAACGGTCTTTTAGGGTTTCACGTGTTCCCTTCAATCCAAGCTCGAACAACATGGCACTTGTTGAATATTATATTATTATAAATAATAACAAGTATCTGTGTTTTTTTTCAAATTAGCGATCAGTGGTTTTCATCTCACAATCAACAATAAGAGATACTCTTGTCAGTTATTAAAAATAAAATATTGGCTGGAACCAACTCCGCTATGTAATTAAAAAAAAGTATTGGTGATTTTTGTAATTAAGGTTATGAGATCCCGTCTCAACCATAACTTCTTATAAGGGTGAGAGCTAGCTTATCAATAGGGGCCAAACACACACCCACCATCTCACACATTAAATAATTATAATATAATAGAAATAAAAAATGTCTGCATGGATAGCGTAGTGGTAAGGGCTTTACGTACCTTCTTACCTAAAAAGAGATAGGTTTGGTGATATCGGGCTCGACAAAGGTGTTATTGATTCTCTTACATTTAAAAAAAAAAAATGGTTCTAGGAAAATGTTAAGGAGAAGAATGTTGAATTCTGAAATATTTTTATTCACACAAAAAATAAAGAAAATGAAGAAGGATGTTATATGTGTATTTATAGAAAATTGAAAATGAAGAAAAGTCGATGGAGGAAAATGTCAAGAAGAAAGAGGTTGAATTTTAGAATATTTGTATTCAAACAAAACATTGAAGAAGATCTAAATACGTAACAAAAAAAAAAGGTTGATGTAGAAAAATGTCAAAAAGAAAGAGGTTGAATTTTAGAATATTTGTAATCACACAAACAAAAAAATTAAATCAGATCTAAAAAATAAAAATAAAAATTTCAAACATTTTATGAAAATTGATGTAGCTATCTAAGTAAAAAATGTGATTTAGGTATCTAACTATAACAACTCAATGAAATAAGAATCAAATTTATTTGTAAACTCTAACAAGCTCTAAAGGAAAGAGTTGTGATTTTTCAAAAGGTGGATTGGTAAGCTTGGGCACTTCTTGAGAGGAGACCTAGGTTTCAACCGCGGGCACGCCCATATCATAGGCAGTACTCTGTTTCGAATCCTTTGTGTGTTGTGCTTGACCACGACGGTACGAACCCTGTGTGTGTCTGGCGGTCCCCATTTCACGTCGGGTTACCATTAAAGAGACGAATGGGTTTGTTGGATGCGGGTCACCGATGGTTTAAACCCCAATTCACCTATGTACTCCAAAAACAAAAAAAATAAAATAAATAAATAATAAAAATAAAAATACAACCCCTTGTTCTCCTCAAAGAAAAAAACATATAAATAAAAATTAAATATTAATAAATATTTTTTTTTTATTTGGTTAATATGAGAAACCCTTACGACGAAAGCAGAGGGTTGAGGAGTCTCCTCCAACCATAACCCTTGTAAAACTGATAACTATGCTTATCAATAGAAAATTTAACACACAACCACTACACACCAATATTGATAAATATTTTCAAACCTATATTACATTAAAAGAGGTCAATATTTTTATTATCTATTCAATGCCAGAATGAATAATTTTTTTTTTTTTTTTAAGGATTTGGTTAGTATAAGAAACCCCTACGACTGACGTTGTGGGCATCTCCATCCCACCTCATAAAAGGGAGAGTTGAGCCTATCATTAGGGAATTTAACACATAGCCCTAACACATTTTTTTTTAAGGATTTGGTTAGTATAAGAAACCCCTACGACTGACGTTGTGGGCATCTCCATCCCACTTCATAAGAGGAAGAGTTGAACTTATCATTAGGAAATTTAACACATAGCCCTAACACACACTACAAACGTCATTGTTTAGGGAACTTTAGACCTCTTTGCAATCCTATATAACAATTTTAAAAAAAAAAATGTAAATATTTTATTTGTTTTATGTCATTTTAAAGAAGGAAACAAATTTAAAAAAAAATCTTTAAAGGTTGAATGATGTGACATAGTGGTATTTTATTTTTTAATATAATTTGACATTTGATATTAGAGGTCTTCGTGGTAATATAATTTAGCATTTGATGTTAAAGGTTTTAGTGGTTTATAGTAGTTGATAACTTAACAATAAAGACTTTAAAAATTTTAATAAAGGTTTGAAGCTTGCAAAGTTTTTTTTTGATACATAGGAAAATGGTTCCCTTCATTTTTTTTTAGTACCAAACCTTGGTTCAAATCTTTGGAGTTGCCTCACCTTGTTCTAAGCAATCTGGCTTGGGATTGGAACTGTCGTCTAGCGGAGTCATGATAGTTTATTACCTTTGCCTCAAGAAAGGCTTCCCTTCAAGGTTTGATGTTTTAATATAATTAGCATTTGATGTTAGAGGTCTTCGTGGTAATATAATTTAGTATTTGATGTTAAAGGTTTTAGTGGTTTATAGTAGTTAATAACTTAACAATAAAAGACTTTTAAATTGAATTTTGAATTTTTTTTATTTGGTTAAAATTGGTAGCTTTCCTTCATTTTCTACTACCAATATTGGGTTCAAACCCCTACTTCACCTTGTTATTGGCGATCTGGCATGAAAGAGCCCACTGGTGGTTCACGATTGGTCGTTCAACGGAGTTAGGATAGTCTACTACGTTTACCGCAAGAAAGGCTTGCCTTCAAGTTTTGAACCTGGGTTTCCAATTGGTAAGCACCAAAACTTATCAATCCACCCAGCCCTTGGGACTTAAAGGACTTAAACTCTTGGTTAGAGAAACCTCTAGAGCCGCTCTTAGATGGTTGGCAATGTCATCCCATCTAGGTATACGAGTTTGCCCCAAGAAAGGCTTGTCTCCTGGGTTTGAACTTGACTCTCCTTTGGGTATACGATTTTGCCTCAAGAAAAGGTTTGAACTCTAGTCTCCTCTTGGTAAGCACCAAGACTTATCAATCCATCCAACCCTTGGAACTTAAACTCTTGGTTAGAGAGAAACCTCCAGAGCTGCTCTTAGATGGTTAGCAATGTCGCTCTTAGATCGTCGGTAATGGCAATGTCGTCCCATTTGGGTATATCATTATTTAGAGGGAAACCACAAGAAATGTTTGTTGGTGTTTGCTCGGTCTCACGTGTTTATATGGATTATGCTCTTAGATGGCTAACAATGTCGCTCTTAGATCGTCGGTAATGGCAATGTTGTCCCATTTGGGTATATCATTATTTAGAGGGAAACCACAAGAAATGTTTGTTGGTGTTTGCTCGGTCTGTTTATAGGGATTCGAACTCAAAGACCTCTCAAATGTAAGGAGCTCTTTGCAATCACCAATGCACCACACTTTCGGATGAACCTTGTAGATGTAAGGTTGTACACCATATTACTTCCATAATAAAAGTATGGAAATTTTTGTTAGTGTGTAGTTGGTCTCACATGTATATAGGGATTCAAACTCGAGACCTCTCAAACAAAAGGATTCGAGACCTCTCAGACAAAAGGAGTTGTTCGCAATCACCAATACGCTAGACTTACAGAGGAGTTAAGATTATACACCATATTACTTTCATGATTGAGAATCATTGTATATTAAATAAATACCTATTTGATATACCTATTCGATATGACACATAACAACTTGATTTATTTTATTAATATTTGTAAGGGTTGCGTTAGCTTTACTTTTTTAATAGAATCTACTAAGACAACTTGGTTTATTTATTAATATTTGTATAAACCAATGTTTTTAAAGTTTGCGTCAGCTTTACCCTCTCTACTCTTCAACTTTTTCGAGTTTGGCCTAAATCGCCTTTTCTGCATACGTTGCCCTTTAGGGGTCCTGGCGCGCATGGGATTCCATCTATCGTGGAGGCCAAAGATCCCGAAAATTATGCTTCTCCACCAATTAGAATAGGTGTTCCTTTACAAGATTCCATGGAAATGGTAGTATGACACCACACGAACATTATATAATGCAACGTCAACTTTCTAGCATGAGACCACACGAACATTATATAATGCAATGTCAACTTTCTAGAATGAGACCACACGAACATTATATAGGGCGCACTTGCCAACTATAGGTTCCTCACCCTTTGACCCAAAAAGCTTACACCATTTTTCATGTGCCCACGTTCGTAGTATATTAAAATTCTTATTCTACAATTTGCTTTTGAAGTCAGTAGGCCGTCATTTGTGATTTATAGGTAAGGAAGTCATTTGTATTATTGATAATAAAATTTGAGATTAATTCCATCTTATGTGTATAAATTTAAAGAAAAAAAAAATTAAAACGTCAAGTATTATAATTTGAATAAGACAAACAAAAGAAGGCAGAGGTAAGGTTGATGTTTTGGTAATCATATAAATAATCATATATGAATAAATAACAAGGATATGGTTTGTTGTTTTATATATGGATAAACAACAAGGATATGGTTTGTTGTAACTGCAAGGATATTGTAATGGTAAAAGTTATTGGACTTTCTTAAAGAAGATTGTCTCCATCTTAACACTATGATCCTTGTTGAACGTGGAGAAAACTCATGATATTATTTTGTAATATTTTGTAAACATAGAGGAACACCTATGATAAAATTTTGTAATGTTTTGTAATAGTTGTGGATCTATAAGCGCCTAGACAAGTGGCATCATTTTATGTAACTGTTATTAAGAATGTAACCGCTTGTAGGTAGGAGATTCTAGTCCGGGTGGCATTTTGCATGTAAGTCAACCTTGGGAGTTAGGTGGTTGATGAAATCTTTAAAACTGCGAGGGGTAGGGGCAATATTGTATGTATATTTTTGCATAATTGAATGAAAGTATTGAAGGAGGTTGCCCCCTCGAAGAGGCTTGCGATTCAATGCTATTTGTGATATTGTTCTATTTGCATTTATATTTCCATAGTTGTGTTTTGAGCATTAATGTTATTTTTAGCATTTTGTGTGAGTGTGTTTATTTTTAATAGTAGATTCCTAACAAAAACCCAAGTTCAATTCACGAGAAGGATGGCCCTTGATATGCCTTCACTTTTAAACCTCTTCAAAACAAAAACAATGATATAGTTTGTGGTTTTATAACCTCTTCAAAAAAAACAAGGATATGGTTTGTGGTTTTATAGAGATTCAAAACTATTTTATAAGTTATGATTTAATAAAGTTAATATAATGACATTAATAATAATATTAAGAAGGAGGTAAGGAAGAGGGAAAAACAATAGAGATAGCCAAAGGAACATAAACCATCATCAATTTGGTCGGGGGAGGGAAGAAATCAACTAAATCTAAAAAATTAGTGTTTTATCATGGAACGTACGAGGTCTCAACGGGACTAGAAGACATAGATCAGTACAAACATTGAGAAGAGATAATCACCTAGATATTTTGCTATTACAAGAGACAAAGGTGGTAGAAGCAAACTTAGCAATGGTTAAAGACAATATTTGGAGAGGAGGAGACTTTGTTGCTCAACCCTCAATGAGCTCATCAGGAGAAATGATGTGTATTTGGGACCCAAATAAATTGGTAGGACAAAAAATTATCTCAAATGACAGATTTTGTGCTATCCACTTCTTTTCGAAGGAGGATAATTCCCATTGGATCATTACAAATGTCTATGCACCCACTACTGTGGTTGGAAGATGAAGGTTATGGAGGGAATTGAGTGAACTCAAGCATGTCTTTGTAGGCATCCCATGGATTATTGTAGAGGACTTCAATATCCCTCTGTATTCGTTTGATAAGAAGGGAGGCATTAGAGGATATTCAAAGAGTATGACTGAGTTTGGTGATTTTATAAATTCAAATGTTTTGATGGACTTCGAGCTTAGACAAGCAAAGTTTACCTGGACTAATAGGCGGTTGAGAATTCAATTGATTCAAATCAGAATGGACAAGATATTGATTTCTTAGGAGAGCTTAGTATTGTTTGGGGACACTACTCTCATGACCCTCCTAAAAACTAGCTCAGATCATAATACTTTGATTTGGGAAACAACGGACAGGAGAA
The DNA here is from genome assembly GCA_028583015.1 of Wollemia nobilis. Lineage (NCBI taxonomy): Eukaryota > Viridiplantae > Streptophyta > Pinopsida > Araucariales > Araucariaceae > Wollemia > Wollemia nobilis. The sequence goes on from JAQPPZ010001870.1 coordinate 7,701,250, forward strand.
GGCTTTTTGCTATCCCTTTTCAGTTTGAAAAGATGTGGATCCTTCAATATTATGTAGAGAGCATGATTCAATCTTGGTGATAGTAAGATTTTTTCGAGGATAGATTGACTCAAATAGCAAAGAAACTAATATTTGTAAAGCGTAACTTAAAACTATGGAATAAAGAGGAGTTTGGAGACATTATGGTTAAAAGGTAAATTTACAACAACTCATGGAGTTAGATAACTCTTTGCATTTGGGGGAGTATTCAGAGGAAGTCCGAACTAGAGAAAATGATCTTCTATGTGATTGGCACAATACTCTAGCATGTGAGGAAGCATTCTGAGGCATAAATCAAGAGCTTTGTGGTTAAAGAAAGGGGACATGAATACGATGTTTTTCTATGTTTCAACTCTCAAGCACAAAAGTTTTAATAAAATCCAAGAGATCAAGATTGTTTATGGTTCCTCTACAAGGGATCCTTTCCAAATTAGAGGGGAAGTTGTTTGATTTTTCCAAAACATGTTAGGAGTGGATTTGGAACTATATGAAGAGGCGATGAAGCTGCTATTAGGCCATATTCCATTAAAGATTACAAACCAAATAAATGACTATCTCCTCATCCCCTTTACGGATGAGGAAATTAAAGAGGTGGTCTTCTCCATGAAGGGAGACAAATCTCCTGGTCCAGATGATTTTTCGACTCTCTTCTATCACAAGTTTTGGCACATCATTGGCAATGAGGTCACCTTGGTAGTTAAGGAGTTTTAGATCTCTAAAAGGATCCCTTCTGATGTGAATTGTACATTCTTAGCCTCATCCAAAATATTGCAGGTGCTAAATATTTTGCAGATTACTGCCCAATTAGCTTGTGTAATACTCTACAAAATTGTATCCAAAGTCCTTGTAAATCAGCTAAAAATGACTCTCCCTTTTGTCATTGATAAACACTAAAGGGGTTTTGTTCAAGGATGAAAAATTCTTGATGGGATCATTTCGATCCATGAGATCATGCACTTTGTCTCTAAATCAAAAAAGGAAGGTATGTTTATTAAATTGGATATGAATAAAACATATGACAGAGTTTCTTGGGATTTTTTGATCAAAGTGCACCAACGTTTTGGTTTTCATGAAGATTGGATCTCTATGATGAAAAAATGCACCTCCATAGTGATGATCTCCATCTTAGTTAATGGGTCTGCAGTGGGTTATTTTCCTAGAAAGAGGGGGTTGAGACAAGAGGACCCCTTGTCCCCTTATCTATTTATAATTTTAGCTAAAGCTATGGGTAGAGCCTTCACAACAGCTACGGATAGAGGAGACATAGAAGATATCAGACCAACTTCCACTCTAGAACCGGTCTCTTTTCAACAGTTTGTGGATGATACTTTAATTTTGACAAGATCATATCTTCCACAAGTAAGACATATTAATATGATTTTGCATTTATATGAGCTTGCAGAAGGCCAAAAGGTAAATTTTAATAAAATCAAGCTTTTTATCCTGAATAACTCTAGAGCTCTCCAACTGTAGATAGCACGAATCTTCAATTGTGGCATAGGTGATTTCCTAGCAACCTATCGAGGGATGCCTTTATTCTATGGGAGTATGAAGGAAGCCTTGTCGGATTCGGTTATTGAATGTGTTACAAAGAAACTGTCTTCTTGGAAAGGCTCTCTTCTTAGTCAGGTAGGAAAGGCCTAGCTTGGGAAATCCTACCTTCAAAGTATACCTATTTACTTAATGTCAATTTTTAAAATGCCATTATCGGTCTACAAAAAAATTGAAGAGATCCAAAGGATTTTTCTATAATCTGGGGCTGAGGAAAAAAAGAGGATATCTTCACTTGCTTGGAACAAAGTTTGTACCTCTAAAAAATATGGGGGATTGGGACTGAAAACTCTTCCCAAAATGAACAAATCTCTAATCAGAAAGTTGGTTTGGAAGTTGGTGAAGGAAGAAGACAATTCTTGGGTCAAAAATGTAAAAGCTAAGTATTTACGTAATTCCTCCTTCCTAGAAAACCTCAACCCCCCTAAGGGGTCTAGTTTCTGGAATAACCTTTAATAGGTAAGACCTATGATCCAACAGGGTTGTAGATGGCATATTGGATATGGTGCTAACGTGAGATTTTGGCAGGATACTTGGCTCTTTAATTCTCCCCTTTGTGACATACCAAGGTTTGCAAACTTAAGAACAATCCTAACTCCTATTTATGGACTGTTGGTTTGGGATTATATGGTGGAATAAAATGGCATCAAGAAGTGGAAGAAACTTTATGCTGAGAACATCAATGAGGAATTGCATCCACACCTGGAAAGTCTTAATATATGCCTTAATGCCTACATCCTCAGCCATTGGTGACCAAATGATATAATTATTTGGATGAAAACGAAGAGTGGAGATTATTCTGTGAAGTTTGGTTATAACTTGGCTAAAGGTGTAGGGGTAGTGTGGCCCCATGTAAAGGTTTGGGACAAAGATCTCATCCATAAGATTACTATTTTTCAGTGGCTGGTTATGCATAATAAAATTATGACCCAAGATAATGTGAAAAAATGTGGTTTCTCCTTACCAAATAGATGTGTTTTGTGTGAAAAAGAGGAGTAAAGCATTGGTCATCTACTTCTTAAGTGTGCCTTTACCAAAAACTTATTTGATCATCTCTATAGTGAATTCCAAGTTCTGTGGGTTTTCCCTAGAAGTATCTTAGACTTGAACTTGCAATAGGAGCCTCCTTTTAAAGGCAGAAGAATCAGGAAGTTGTGGCTTCTAAGCCTTCCACATATCTAGTGGAGAGTCTGAAATGAAAGAAACCACAAAATATTTGAGGACTTGAAGATGGATTGGGAAATGGTTTGGAACCGAGCAAGAAGTCTCTTGATGGAGAATTTTAACACTATCCGCTTCAAGGAGGGATGGGAATCAGAGTAGGAAAGGCACATATTGGAATGTTGGGAAGTCAAAGAGAAATTACCAATGCCTCGAGTTCATCCTAGAACTCATGCAAAATGGATACCACTACCGGTTGGATGGTTCAAATTAAATTTTGATGGAGTCTCGAAAGGTAATCTCGGGCTGGCAGGAGCTGGAGGGGTGATCCGGAATCATCTGGGTAAGGTAATCAAAGCCTTTGCTAAACCACTAGGTGAACAGACAAGTCATTTTACTGAAGTAAGAGCAGCTTATGTAGGAATTTCTTTGGCTATCAATTGCAATCTAGATAAGCTCATAGTCGAAGAAGACTCCAAAAGCGCTCGAGCTTCCACCATAATTAAATCAATAATCTAAGTGGTTGATTGTCCTCCATTTAAAATGGTCATAATATTTTGTGAGTCTTCTTCAACTATGAGCTTATCTAGATTGCAATTGATAGCCAAAGAAATTCCTACATAAGCTACTCTTGCTTCAGTAAAACGACTTGTCTGTTCACCCAGTGGTTCAACAAAGGCTTTTATTACCTTACTCGGATGATTCTGGATCACCCCTCCATCTCCCGCCAATCATCCACTTGGACTATTTATTTAATGATGGTGGAAGCTCGAGCGTTTTTGAATAGACTCGAGAATGTTTCTATGACTCATATTTATAGAGAAGCCAATAGGGTAGCAGATGGTCTTGCTAACGAAGGAGTTATGGCATATGCTAGAAAGGAATGGGGAATGATATCCTAGTGCACATAAATAATTTAGTTGATAATGATAATACCACATGAATTGACAACGAGGATTAGTAGGAAGAGGATGTCGGGAAAGCATAGAGTATATGATTTTTTTTTGGTAGGTAAAATACTTTAATTAATTTCCAGGTCGAAGGGGCCCAATCCCTTTTACATAGGGCATTCGGAATGCCAATAGGACAAAATTTGAAGCATCCCAACATCACAGGGATGGACGTGAGGACAACCAATAATCTGTAAAAGCCTAATACAAACTAGCTCCAAAAATTGAACTGGAAAATTAAAATAGACCCATAGACTAGAAACCCTAAATAGGGAAAACAACATCATTACGTAATTCAAAAAACCATTGGCAAACCAACTACCAACTACCCCACTCCCAGTCCTACTGGGAATCATCTTCATCCTCTTGTTTGGCACCAACATTCTGATCCTTTGCAAGGAGGACATTAAGGGAAGTCGGGAGTTCCTAGAGCTCTTTGATGGTGTTTGAAAAGATGACACCCGCCTCCCTGACCATGTTAGTTGTTGCCTTGAGTTGCTCCACCACTCTGGATACATGATTGATGGTGTTGGTTCGAAGTGCATCATCAACATTGCACCTGACATCTTCCTCATCATCTAAAATGATCTCGGGCAAGGGTTGCTATCCGTCAAGACCCTTCCTTTTTAGGCATCACAAAATTCTATTGGGAGAGGGTCATACAACTTTTATTTTTCTCCTCAAGGGTTTTATTTTTGTTTCAGTAGCTCAGGACTCCACAGGGGTTGAATCCTTTGGATTGGGCGATGGGATTTCCTCATTTTTCCTATTGGACTGAATGGGATTGACAACTTTTGGGATACCATCAGAAGGGGTAGAGGATTGTAGGGGAACTTCAATTGAGGGGTTGTGGGAGAGGGGAACAACACCAAGGGACTCAATTGGTGGATTAGGATCACGGAGCTCAGGACCATGAGCTGGCTCAGGAGAGGGCACGGTGATCGGAGGAGGGACCAAAGGTCCGACAGTAGGTTGGGACAAGAGGGCATGTTTGTAAATAATGAGGAATAAGCCTTGGTGCAAAAGGTATTTGGAAGATTTCTTATCCTTAAATTTTTCTATGGTAAGGCTTATGGACCGAACCAAAAATTCAGGAATGTTAATTGGCTTGATGTCACACAAATGGTTGACAAAGGCAAGGTGGAAGGAACGGAGGGGACTGCTAACATTGTCGACTATGATATACTAAATTATGGGAATAATGACAGAGTCCCAAGGACGAGGAAGAGAGGAACGGAGGACTCCCCCCTTAACCCAAGTCAACTCCTTGCCTTTATCAAGAAAGTGTTCGATTTTTTCTTTGAAATTGTGTCTGTCCCGATGCACCGCCCTACCCTTGGGAGACAACCCAAAAATTTTAGCTAAAAGATAACACTTAGTTGAAATTATTCTACAAACTTATGAAATTGTTGGTGACACCCTCATACACGTCGTCGAATATCTTGAAGAAGGAAATGAGTCCCTTGGCTCCAAGCAAAGCTTTAGCTACAAGTTCGAGCTGCAACATAGACGGCTCAATAATTTCCATAATATTGAACAGGCTATAACAGTACAAGCACCATGATAGAAACACAGAAGCAAGGATGCTAAGAAACAAATGAATTCGCTCCAGAATGTGGTAGAATAAGAAAGAGTGCCTAGGATTGCAGTAGAAAGGATTACAAGATAGAAGGCCCTTTTCGATTCATGTTGGAACTTCAACCATAGGGCAACAACACTGGACCACATCAACACTTGCACATGAAAGGAAAACAAATCAAAAAAGCAAGAGGAGAGGATGGGTGACAAGGTGGAAGAGGCCAGCTAACAAGGCAGAGCAGACGGTGTAGAAGGCAAATGGGTGATGGAAATGGAAGAGCGAAGAGGCTAACATCAAGATATGTGGGAAAACAAGGAGGAAGAAGTGGAGACATAGGATGATGGGATGATGCCAGTGGGGTTTAGAACCTTTACCATGATCTGATCGATCTGCAAGGAAAGAGGTACAATCGATATTTTAGAAGACAATGATTAAATGGGAAGGGGAACAAATAATAGTGGTGTTCATGTGAAAACCCTTAGTGTCGATAAAAAAACCTTTGAAACGATGCTTGCTTTTATTTGGAATTGTGCTCAACATCATTTTTAGCAGCATCTATGATGTCTTGAGGGAAAGAGTCTTCCCATATAGTGAGATCGTTCTGATTGGTTGCTCTGTTAGCCAACAAATATGCCACCACATTGGCCTCTCTAAAAACATGCTAGACTGTGTTGAGTGGGCACTACTTGAGGATGGATTGACTCTCCTAAATGATGCTTTGAATATTCCACCTAGCCTTGGAATTATTCTTAACATGGTTGACCATATTTAGGGAATCCCCTTCAAAGATCATTGGGTTAGTTAGATCTTTGTTGAGTTCAAGGCTCCTCCAGAGGGCACAAGCTTCGACATAGTTGTTGGATTGGACTCCCAGGTTTTTGATGAAGGCTCTGATTATTTTGCCCTCATGGTCCCGAATGACTCCTCCAGCCCCAACATCTCTAGGGTTTCCTTTAGACGATCCATCAAAATTCACCTTAAGCCATCCTAGAGGGGGAGGGGTCCACTTGACGGTAGACCTGCAACTAGTTTGGGTATGGGATTTGGTGCACTCTGTAGAGATACCAAGGGATTTGAACAGGGAGGTTTCCAAACCAGACGCTTGGGTACTCAGATAGGGGACCAAATTTACATTTTCAATGGCAAAGCATAAAGCTTTGTTAGCCACCACTTTTGGGTCCCTAGAACGGTCATTGAAGATTTTGCTATTGCACTCAAGCCATATTTACCACAGGGTATGGTGCAACAATGCTTCCCATAGAAACTTGAGTTTGGGGTTACAAAACACCTGGGGCCACTAGGTAAAAAGGTCAACGATGTTCTGGGGCCATACCCACTTGACCTGAAACATACTAACCAATGTTTAGAAAGCATTGTAGGCAAAGGGAAACTCAATCAATGGGTACTAAGTGGATTCCCATACCTGTAAGCACAAGTAACATTTGTTGGGAACTATGACACCCCTCTTGATCAATTTTTTTGTAGTGAGAATTCTATTTTGGAAAGCTAACCAAGAGAAGTGAGTGACTTTCAGGATGAGATGTTTGAGCCAAATTATCTTGATGATAGCTGGGACAACCTAGTTATTGTGCAAGTCATGTGGGGAATCCAGCAAGAAAAATGCAGACTTGACCAAAAAGGATCCATCATAAGTAGCTTTCCAAAAGGGTTTGTCTTTATTTTGGGCCCTAGGTATGAAGTTTGCTTTGAAAATTTCATGCAAAGAGATAATAGCTCTGTTAATGATTGTGTTGCTTATTATGTAATAAAGTTGCTTCCACTTAGGGTGGCCCTGATCTTGCACAATGAAGTCAGCAACTCTCAGGCCAAACTTGTGATCAGTTAGAAGTTTGATAGCAGTGATTTTTGGGTCATTGATAAGGGCCTCATCCTTCGCCCACGGGTCATGCCAAAAATCGATGGAACTTCCATATCTAAGTTGTCATCTGGTGTCTCTTTGGAGTAGGGGTCTGGTTTGGATAATCGATCGCCAAAAATGAGACCCCATTTGGGGGATTTATTCATCTTTGAAGGAGTGATGTTGTAGATATTTTCTTTTAATGATTTAAAGCCATTCCAAATTTTCATTAGTAAAAACTTTCCAAGCCTGCTTAGCTAAAAGGGCCATATTCATTTTGTTGATTCTATGAAATCCAAGCCCACCCTTATCTTTTGGAGAGCATACTTTGTCCCAGGACACTAAGTGGAACTTTTTTTGATTGTCAGATCCAACCCATAGGAAGCATTTTCGGATCTGTTCAATCGTGTGCTGTAGGGATTTTGAAAATTGATAAAAAACACACAGGTATGATTTGAAGAACTGACATGACCAGGGTAGCTTTACCCTCTTGAGAGATAAGGGCACCCTTCCACCCTACCAGTTTCTTATGAAATCTCTCAATAACATTATTCCACATCGTCTTAGCATGATTCCCTTGAAACATTGGGAGGCCAAGATAAGAAGTTGGAAACGCTGCAGTAGAATATCCTAGAATATTCATAATTTTGACTTGGTGGGGCATTGGGGTATTAATGAAATAAATCTTACTCTTGGTGAAGTTGATTTTTTGCCTAACGGCTTCCTCGTAGAGGTTGAGGATAGTTTTGATGACTCTTGCCTCCGAAATAGATGCAGCAGTTGCCAACATAGTATCATCCATGAACTGTTTATGATTTAAGGGTTGGATATTGGATGGAACTTTGATGCCAGAGATCAAATCCATAGAGCAGGTAGCTTTTATGGCTCTTCCAAGGCTCTCAACAAGAATAATGAAGAGGATGGGGGATAAGGGATCCCATTGTCTCAGGCCTCTGGTACTAGGGAAGTATCCTGTAGCAGATCCATTTACAAGAACAAAAATCCAAGAAGTTGAGATGCATTGCATAATCAGATGAACCTAGTTATCATGGAACCTAAACTTCTGGAGAACTTTGGATAGAAACTCCATATCCACTCTGTAAAAGGCCTTGTTAATATCAAGCTTTAGGAATAAAACTAATTTTTTGGACTTGTGGGCTGAGTGGATAAGCTCATGAATGGTTATGACCCCATCCACAATATTTTGACCTTTAATAGAGATTTCTTGGTAGGGGTCAATCAAGGAATCTGTTGGCCATAGCCTTTGAAAATATTTTGTAGACAACATTACAAAGGCTTATGGGATGATAATCATATAGGGATTTGGAATTAGGGCCTTTAGGGATGAGGGCAAGAAAAGTAGATTTCACATATCTGGGAATGACTCTAGATATCTCCATTTCTTTTATGGCTTGGCAAAGGTCAGGGCCAATGATTTCCCAAAAGGCTTGGAAGAACCTTGGGGAAAATCCATCGGGACCTGGGGCTTTATCTGGCTACATGGAGAATGGGGCCTGGTGGATCTCCTCAAAACTTAAAGGACTAAGCAGATAGGTATTCATGCTATCAGTGATGGTTCTAGAAATGTGCATGAGGAGGGAATCCATGGCTTGGGCAGAATGGGGAGTGCAGGAACCTAGGAGGGACTCAAAGTGAAGGATAACTTCAACATGAATTTCATGAATATTGAAAGTGAAGGTGCCTTTGTTTATGATTAGACCCTTGATCTTGTTTTCCACTTTATGTTTGAGTGTTGAGATGTGGAAAAACTTCGAGTTGGAATCTCCTTCTTTCAACCACAAGTGTCTCAATTTTTGACACCAAAACATCTCTTCCTTCTTCAATATGTTATGGAAATCTGAAAGCAGACATTTTTCTTCAACTCTCAAAATGGCATCCCCTTGACCTTCTAAAATTGATTTTCAATTATTTGGAGTCTGTCCCTGATGTTCTGCTTATTTTCAAAGATATTTCCAAAAATTTCTTTATTCCATATCTTCAGTTTGGCTTTTATAGACTGCAGCTTATGAGTAACTTGGTTAGTAATAGATCCTGAGAAACTCTCTCTCCACCACTCAACAATACATGCTTTAAGGTCAGGGTGCTACGTCCACATTACATCAAAATGAAAGGGAGTTTGAAAGGAGTTCTGTTAGTAGTTTTACAAATTAGGGGGCTATGATCAAATCCAATCTTTTGCAGGGCCTGCAAATTGGCATCTCCAAACAGAAGTAGCGCATCCTGAGAAAGAAAAAAATGGTCAAGCCTTGTCACGTTCCAAACATAGCCATCGACTATGTTTCCAAAAATGATTTATTTGATATTTATATGATAGGATTTAATGTAGTTTGATTATATTTTATCATCGAATTTATCATTTGCATTTGAAGAGGACTGAGCCCTCCAAGTGGCAAGGACCAACCCTCCTTAAGAGACGAATTGATTTAAAACTGAATTCTTTTATCCACTCAATTAAATTCTATTTGATTCATTTGCATTTAAATTGATGTTTCATTACACTTGGTTCTATTGGATATTTGTTTATTGATTTATATTCAAATACATGGTTAATACTAGAGATACTAGTAGCAAGATCACTCCATGTGGTATTAGTCTAGGCAATCTCAAAGGGAGTGGGTAGCCAATGTGTAGGATAAAACATAGGCATAATAGGTGGTGCTAGACAACTAAACATCGGTCAGTTATAGACATGAAACACAGGTGCAGTAGTTTTGTAGGATAGCCAAAACATCATGCAAATATGAAGTTTAAGCAGTAGAAAACTAGTTGTTATTTTCGTGAATAGATTGGCATCACCGAACTACGGTTTGAAGGCTTGTTCCTCACATGCACGCATAGCAGATTACTAGATCGTTCAAAGTGATTTTTCAACCAACATAAACAACCAACATACTATTTTAGGAAAATCAGACATCAATTTTTTATGTGCAAAATAGCCAAGAAACATCAAGCCAAGTTATTGTTGCCAAACGATTCGTCTCCCACTCAAAATCGTAGTAGAAAAGTTGTAGAATCTACAACACCGAAGATCAAAATTTTCGACTAATCAAAAATGAGTATTAAACGACAAACCTAAGGTTAGAAACTACATTATATATTTTTTAAAATGTCTGGGGCAATTATCCCACATACATCGTGGGTTAGCACATTAAGATTTTATAAGGCGCAGGCCGCATCTAACGAGCTATGACTTTGGTCACACTCACTAGTCACCTGGTTCACATGTCCCTACCTGTCATGTAGCCCTAGTTGGTTTGCTTAGTCTAGTCTTGTGTCACCTAGTCGGTTCCATCGGTTGTCATCTTACTGTCATATATGTTGTGTTCTTATGTTGGGTCACCTTGTTGTCATGTATTTGGTGTCCTTGGTTGTCGCCTATCTATCATATTCATTGTGTCTTAATTGTTAGGTCACCTTGTTGTCGTGTCTGTTGCATTACCTCATGTCGGGTCTAGTAGTCTTCGTGTCCTTGGTGTGTGGTGGCGTTGTGTACTCCTTATTGTCGATCCAGTTGTTCGTTGTGGTTGGGTCTAGTGCTATCAATCCAGTGTCAACTGTGTCAGGTGTAGTGCGGTCGTGTCGAATTCCTTATTGCATAGTGGTATCCTTTTTGTGCTCTTACGTGTCTTCATCGATCGTCGATCGCTAGTTGGTCACCATTAATCACTAGAGATAAGTAGCCATTGGAAGTGAATTAGCTATGGGCATCAATTCAACCAAATCATTGGATATGAGTTAACCGTTGAAACTAAGGAAAAGGAAACTAGCCATTGAGTTCAAACTCAAACAATCCGTGTCACAGTTGGAGCGGCAGTTGAAGCAGAGAACAAACAATTTTTTGGCCAATTTAACCAAATTTTTGTAGAAATCAAAGGCAAAATTTGTTAAGCAGGACTTCTTGACAAGTGCATGAGCGGAAGGTGGACCAAAGGACCAAATGGATCGATTATCAAGCTCAGAGAATTCAAACGAAGGGTTCCTAAAGTCACAAAGAAGACCTCCACGAAACAAAGGTACACATTATACTTCTCCTTTACGCATTAATAGTTTTGATCCCGATCATCCACTGCTTAACACCATGGCTTCCAATCCTTCTCCTACTTCTTCCCATGAGAATCTCACACATGAGGAAATGGGAAACCCCAATACCAACACCCCAACCATGCAAACATTAGTAGAGAGCATGAACAAATTGACCACAATGGTGACCCAACTAATGGAAAACCAAAACCAAACAACCCCTCCTATCCCAAATCGCTTCCATAGACACTGGAACAATGAGGATCAGGATAGAGAGGAAGTTTATGCACAACAAAGAGGTCCTACTGGTAGTACCCAAAATCACTTCAATAGACAGAGGAATAATGAGGATCAGGATAGCGAGGAAGTTTATGAACAACAAAGAGGTCCTACTAGAGGTGCCCAAAATCGCTTCCATAGACAGAGGAATAATGAGGACCAAGATAGAGAGGAAGTTTACCAACAACCAAGAGGTCCTAATGGTGTCAATTTCCCATGCATTGATATGCCCACCTTTGAGGGTCATGATCCACGTGGTTGGTTAGCTAAAATGGAAGGCATTTTAGACTTATACCGAATTCTCGATTCAAAAAAAGTTCCTTTTGCTTCCTCCAAACTCGGTACTGAAGCTTATCAATGGTTTGCATGGCACAAACGTGAGACTAAAAAGACCATCTTCTGGGATGAATTCACCACACTTTTCCTTAATAGATTTGATGAAGGATCCTCATCTTCATACATGGTTCGGTTGTTATCACTTAAGCAAATAGGATCAATAAGGGAGTATATTTCAGAATTCACTAGTCTGCTTTCCTACATAAGAAACTTACCATCCGATGTGGTGGTATCTACTTTTAGAAATGGGTTGAAAGAGAATATTCAAGTCGAAGTTGACCTACAAGATCCATCCTCTTTAGATACCTGTATAAAGATTGCCAAGTTGGCTGAGAAGAAGGTGCAATATGGAACATCTATCCGACGTGATTCCTATAGTCGACATCAATACCGCAACACCTCTTTTCATAGAAATGATCAACCATCAAGATATTACTGCTATAAATATCGCAATCACCATCCAAAATATCAAGCATGTGTACCAAGACAAAACTTTCAAATAGAATATGCTGACAAGGAAGATGAAGAGGAAATAGTGGATATCAATTTACCTGACTCTCCCATAACAGAAGAGCAAATTGAACAAGGGGAGGCGGTAGTTGAAGAGGACACTATGGCAATTTTAGTACATGCTCTTATGGGACTATCAACTCACCATACAATCAAGGTATCAGGATTCATTCGACAAAAGAAGGTAAATGTGTTGATCGATTCAAGAAGTACTCATAATTTTATCGATACAAAAATAGCCAGAGCATTAAACTTACACATTAACTCCTCCAATCAAGATAAGTTTCAAGTTATAATTGCAAACGGAGGAAATGCTCAATGTATCGGTAGAACATCTCCAATTTCATTACAAATGGGAAATTATACTTGGCATGGGCCTCTCTTTGTTATGAATTTAGGGAATTCAAAAGTCATTTTGGGAGTTGAATGGTTAGAACAATTGGACACGGTCAGTTTTAATTACAGACAACGCTTTGTGGAATGGAAAGAAAAGGGAAAGACCATTCACCTCCAAGGAATTCCAACACCTCCATCAAGGGTAGTAAGTTCTCACAACATGGAGAAAATATTAAGAAAAGGTAGTTACGGATTCATTGCTCAAATTAATTGTATGGAACGACAAGCACAAGATATTCCAGAAATTCAATCAGAAGATCTACAAAACATTGTGGCTAACTATGATGATGTCTTCCAAGAACCCAAGGGACTACCTCCCAAAATATCCCATGACCATGCCATACACCTTGTTCCAGGAAGTCTTCCTCCTAATGGTCATCCTTATCGATATCCCCAACCTCAAAAAATAGAAATTGAGAAAATTGTCCAAGAACTATTAGAACATGGAGTCATCCATCACAACACTAGTCCCTATTCTTCACCAGTAGTTTTGGCCCGTTGCAAAGACAATTCTTGGCGTATGTGTCCAGATTTTCGTCCCCTTAACAAAATCACCATCAAGGATAAATTCCCTATACCTATCATTGATGATTTACTAGATGAACTACATGGTGCAAATTTTTTTACAAAATTGGATTTACGTTCTAGGTTTCACCAAATTAGAGTTAGGGAAGAGGATATTCCCAAAATAGCTTTTCGTACTCATGAAGGTCACTATGAATTCCTGGTCATGCCTTTTGGTCTCACTAATGCCCCATCCACATTCCAAAGTCTCATGAACCATGTGTTTCATCCATTCCTTCACAAATTTGTCCTAGTATTTTTTGATGACATACTCATATATAGTAAAACATGGAATGATCATCTGATGCATGTGGGAAGGGTTCTTCATATACTACACAAGGAAAAATTGTTTGTCAAATGCTCTAAATGCTCTTTTGGTGTTCAAGAAGTTGAGTACCTGGGTCATATAGTTTCTCAGGAAGGTGTTAAAGTGGATCCCAATAAGATAAAGGTAATTCAAGATTGGCCCTTACCTAAAACTATCAAGAAACTTCATGGTTTTTTGGGTCTCACCGGCTACTATCGCAAGTTTGTGCGTAACTATGGAAAAATTGTAGCTCCTCTCACAACTCTTACAAAAAAGGATGCTTTTCATTGGTCGAAAGTAGCCACTCAAGCTTTCGAGGCTCTCAAAGAAGCAATGTGTACTACTCCAGTTTTGGCAACTCTGGATTTTCACAAACCATTCGTGATCGAATGTGACGCTTCAAGAATAGGTATTGGGGCAGTATTAATGCAGGAGGGTCATCCCTTGGCATTCGAAAGTAAACAACTTTTAGGAAAAAATTTGGGAAGGTCCACATATGAGAAAGAAATGTTGGCTATTCTACATGTAGTGGAGAAATGGAGACATTACTTAATCAGTAGCCGCTTTATTATTAAAACCGATCATAGTAGTCTCAAGCACTTTCTAGAACAACGATTTTCTTATCCAGAGCAAAACAAGTGGTTAACAAAATTGTTGGGATATGATTTTGTTATCGAGTATAAGAAAGGGAAAGAAAACATGGCAGCAGATGCATTATCACGAAAATATGAAGATGAAGTGGTTATTAATGCTATTTCAGGTCCTTGTTCCCAATGGGTATCTCAACTACAAGAAGAATGGTTGTCCAATACAGAAACTGCTCAAATAATTCAGGATTTGTTGTTGGGTTCATCCAAGCATCCTCTTTTTTCCTATGATGACAAGGTGTTAAGAAGAAAGAATCGCATTTACATTCCACACAATTCTACAATCAAATCAAGGATTCTAGATGAATCACATGCTTCTCCATCAATAGGACATTCAAGTTTTTTGAAAACCTATATGTGGATAAAACAATCCTTTTATTGGAAAGGATTAAAAGCAGAGGTCAAACAATGGGTGGCTGAATGCGAAGTATGCCAATGCAATAAGGGTGAAATAGTCAAATCACCAGGATTGCTTCAACCATTACCTATTCCAGATCATCAATGGGAACATATTTCAATGGATTTTATTGAAGGTCTTCCTAAATCAGAAGGCAAAATAGTAATTTTTGTGGTAGTGGATCGCCTCTCCAAATATGCTCATTTCCAGGCTTTACAACATCCATTTTCAGCAAGCAAAGTGGCTAAGGTATTTATGGACTCAATTTTCAAATTGCATGGAATGCCAAAAAATATTGTAAGTGATCGTGATCCCATATTTACTAGCAATTTTTGGAAAGAATTATTTCATCTTAGTGGTACCAAGTTGAATATGTCCTCTGCATACCATCCACAAACAGATGGCCAAACTGAGATAGTTAACAAATGTTTGGGTACCTATCTAAGATGTTTTGTTCAGGATAAACAATATCAATGGAGTCATTGGCTTTCCTTGGTAGAATGGTGGTACAACACTTCGTACCATTATTCCATTAAGATGTCTCCATTTGAAGCATTGTATGGAATTAAACCACCAACAATAGCAGATTATGTACCAGGATCTTCCAAAGTGGCCCAAGTAGATGATTGGTTCCAACACCGACAATCAATGCTCAACATTCTCAAAGACAACTTGGTCCAAGCACAAAATCGTATGAAGCAGCAACAAGACACACACCATTCGGAAAGATAATTTAATACAGGTGATATGGTGTTCCTGCGTTTGCAACCCTACAAACAATTGTCATTGAAGATCAAGACCAGTCAAAAGTTGGCTCCATGATTTTATGGCCCTTACAAAATAGTGCGTCGCATTGGAGAAGTGGCATATCAACTAGAGCTTCCTCCCTCATCTCGTATACATCCAGTATTTCATGTTTCCTATCTCAAAAAGGTGATCGGCCAGAAAGTACAATCTCAATCAGAATTACTAGTACTCGATGAAGAAGGACGTATATATCTCCAACCTGAAGCAATTTTACAAAGTAGAACACGTATGTTGAGATCTCATCACATCAAAGAATTCCTCATCAAATGGCAGGACCTACCTGAAGAAGATGCTACATGGGAACCTGAAAGTATTTTCTAGACATTTCCAGCTTTGAGGACAAAGCTTTTCGAGGAGGGGAGCCATGTTACATACCAAACATAGCTAGTCGACTATGTTTCCAAAGAATGATTTAATTGATATTTATATGATAGGATTTAATGTAGTTTGATTATATTTTATCATCGAATTTATCATTTGCATTTGCAAAGTGTAGCGACCCCGGGATGCACGCACCGCTTTACTCTACTTGCAATATTATACCCAAGATGAAATGAAAGACCATGAAAAAGCATATAACATGGAAGTAACAAAGATAGATCTCTTTATTTGTATTGAAACTCGGTTACATGTCGGTCCCTCTTAGGGATACCCATTTTGATACAATGAATTACAAGTGAGGAAGAAGTCCCCTAGCAAGGGGTGGTGCGCTTTCACAAGCTTCCCGGTTTCACACATGGAAATGTATGAGGGCTTACAGATGCCTCCTTCTCTAGGTCTGATTGCTAGAGGGATCCTCTTGCTCTCGTATGTTGTAGCTTCCATCCGATGAACCTGTGGCCCTGTAAGCAATGAAACAACAACACACGCTTAGATGTCCGAGATTGCCTCCCCGGATGAGGTTGTTAGCAATGAATATACTCAAATGAAAGCAAGTGCAAATGAAACTAATGCTATGAATGTGAATGAATGAAATGATGCTATGCTAATGATATGCTAAACAGAATAATGAAACTAATGTCTAAAACCCTAAGCTAGGCCTGCGGGCCACTGTCCAATGACAGCGACCGCTAAAGTGAATCTCGTTCTCTTTGCTCCAAAGCTATGGATCAAAGCTTGTATCCGATGTTGAAATGGTGGTTGCTATGCTCTCCAATTTGTCAGGGCTTCACCATAAATGTGATCTCCAAGGGAAACTCTCCAAGTCTCGAAAGCTCTCCTCAATGATCTAATGTGTTCCTGTATCTCTGGATTGATTGATTCTCTCTCTGGTGCTCTAAGCTTGCACCTTTTAAAGTGTGTGAAACCCTAAAGTCTATGCTCAAAACCCTAGGATTGAATCCCTCATGCGTAGTGAATGTTAGCATGAGAAGATTTTTATCTTTTCTATGTTTAAAGACTAGTTAACTGAAGTCTAAATTCAGACTCAAGTCTTCTATGTGAACTGGTTGTGAAGGGGAATGCAAAGTTACTCCCGCTCACCTTTATTGCATGCAGACTACCACTTCCACCTCTGATTAGGCCTGTTTGTCGGCAAAATGCTTTTTATGGCTTAGTCACTATCATCTGCAGTGACTAAGATTTGGCCACTGTCATCTATAGTGGCTAAGGTCTGGCCACTCTGAGCTTGAGCGGCTAAGATCTGGCCACTCTGGTCTTGAGCGGCTAAGCTTGGATGGGCTCAGAATACCCCAAATGGGTGGTGAAAACCACTTTTGATGCTTGGAAAGTCCAAGGTTATGTCCTATGATCTTATGAATGTGCCTATGTGAGTAGCTCCCCTAAACATGACACATTTTAGGTGTCTACAGATGCCCCTTTTTGTGATGCGCTTGTGTGGAAAACACAATGCTGAGCAAAAATGTAGACTGATCTGCTTGTAAGGTGTATGATGGTCAATGGTCTGACCAATGCCTGATGGCCCAATCATGCAAGATGATGCACATCCTTTGAATCATTGCTTCAATGTTCTAAGGACTTAACTTAGCCAAGTGGCTTATGCACGTTCAATTTGCACTCATTCCTCAAACTCAATCGGGTAGCTTCAATTGCTACAATCAGATCCGACTAGAAGGATAGCTACAAATTGAAGATGTTATGTTTGCTTACGTTCCCAACAAACAAGGGAGATGTTGTGATTGTTGTATGCAATGATTCATAGGATGAACACAATTTTGATATGATCGAGTGATCTATTGTTGATTTTGACTATGATTATTTTGAAGATTTGAACTACCTCCTCACACAGTGAATTGGTGAGAAAAAGGTGATGAATAAAGTGACAAGTCGCTTGACCAATATGACTAACTTGGTTTCTTTCTAACATTTGTTCTTTCAATGGGTGAACCCCCATCCAAGTGTGACTCCAACTATTTATGATAATCATCCATCCTTATCCCGAGGAGCGGTCCGGCTATCAAGAGCCTTCTTAGGGAGTTAGGATGAGTGATTCTATTTATGCTCATATTGTATCACTTTGGCTCAATGTTTTTGATTTCATAAGGGAACGAAGATGATTTTATCACACCCATGGAGCAGTCCGACCATTTTGGTCTTCTTCAGATTTGAAATGATGCATCATGGTTCCAAAATGAATGTTTTTGCCCCAAGTAGCCTTATGGTAACTTACTCATCTTATCGAGTTGCATGGAGTGCGAGTCGCTGCAATCGCCAAGTTGATAGAGTAGGTAACTGAATACGAGGTCTGCTTGAGAATTTATTTTTATGCAATTTTTTTTGTTATTTTGATCATTATGGTGATTATGAACCACCAAAATATGCTTATTTGATGTTTTTGGTTGCTTCTCTTGGAGGGAAACAACTTATTTTTGCTTAGGATCTCGGTCATTGTCAGGTCCAGCGGCCACCAAGTGCTTGGCCATGGCCGCTCCCATCCTGGGCGGCCACAAGATGCGAGCCGCTGACGTCAGAAGTAGCTAAGGCAATATAAAAGATACCCTAGGGTTTTTGTCTTTTCACTTTGCCAACTATCAATTCTGCTTTCTTGAGCTCTGAGGTGAAAGTGACTTCTGCAACTTGGAGTGTTTCTGCAATTTGGAAGATCATGGTTGCATGGGGTGAAGCATCTTCGGGTGGAGGAGCCGGAGCTTCTCGAGTACTCCCTCAAACCTTAACCCTGCTTGTTTATTTTTGTTTTGGGTAAAACTGAACCACATTAAGTAATCGGTAATTGAACCCCATTAAGCTTGTTGGCAATGAATCAAAACCCGTAGCTAGGCTTAGTTTAGGTTTTTATGTGGTGGGCTTGTCCCCATTTTATTTTTGTTGCTTTTGTTATATTTTTTTGGTATTTTTTGGCCTAGGGTCGATGCGTCTACCTCGCTACCCATTGGCCGCTATCGATCAGAGCAGCCAGGAAGGCCTGCAACTTGGTCGTTGTCACTGGCAGCGACCGATTTGAATCCCAATGGTCAAAAAATTGACCATTGGGGCTTGGCCGCTATCAGCTTCAATGATCGATTTTTGGCCATTGTAGGCGACAACGGCCAAGAACACTTAGTGAAATTTTTAATTTTTGGTGCATTTTCTGGGTTGACTTATTGATTTTTTTGAATTTTTGATTTGTTTGATTAGGTGCAATTTTGTCCCTTTGCTTAGACTTAGAATAGCCTATCATATTTTGCACCATTTTCATGTTTATTGTGAATTATGCCTTAGATGCATTGTAGTTATGATTCATTTTATTTTGTTATTAGATTCTTACTGCTCGAGCTCGAGACCCGAAGCTCATGAATACACTTCTACCCCTCTTGGATGGCGATGATTGGGCTTGGCTCAAAGCTCATGGGCTACAGTATGTCACCAGACTACCCACCATTATGGTAGATCATGCCTACCTTATGACTTTGGTCCATCGATGGGACCCTCGGACCAATACCTTCCACTTTCCTACCGATGAGATGACCATCACGCCGAAAGATGTGTATAGGATATTTCAGATCCCCTTTGATGGAGTGGCCATTGTCTCTTCGACCACTAATGATCAGACTATTATTTTCACTCGGGTGTTCGGAGGGTGCTCTACGTGCAGGCTCTCAAGGACACCAAATCTAGGGGAGTGTCCATCTCGTAGTGGTATGAGGTGGATGTCTTCTCTACGAGGCATGCAGTGTTGCTGATAATCATCAACAATATCTTGATTCTAGATTGCTCAGGTTTGAGGTTCCCATGGAACCTTTTGGTGATGGTTCAAGATTTTTTGGATAGTGAGGAGCCTATCATCTATGCATGGGGTAGATATTTGTTGGCTCAGTGCTATGATGAGTTGTACCACATCCATCGATGAGGTCACATCGGCATTGCTTGTAGCTTGCTTCTACAGGTCTGGGGATGGGAGCACATCAAGGTAGATCATCCCAGAGGGCTTCCTCCTATGATCATAGCTATGGAGGAGCGGATGCAGTGCTATGCTGCTAGATGGGCTTGAGAGCATGAGCTATGCAAGAGCCACCCTCATGCGAGGGAGCTTCCCCACTACACTACTACTTTTACTAGGCTGAAGGCCGATGATGTCATGTGGTAACCATATCATGAGTGCCCAACTTGGGATGATCCTGCTAGTTTCATAGTGAGGATACGGTATGAGCGATGGCTCATCGACCACAAGGTTGGCATCTAAGAGTATTTCTTCTACTCTCAAGTTCTTCATCAGTACGGGCTATAGTAGGATGTGCCTCTGGTTCCATTTGTATACAGGCGCATCACAACAGAGGGAGATCTCCCCTACCATGGATCACAGAGTTGTCAGATGAGGAGGATGCCCCAAAAGTTGACCCAGGAGTCACTAGGGGTGTCACAGAGGCATACACTCAGTGGTGGGGGGATCGGATGTGGCATGGTGATGATAGCTTGGGTCATGAGGATGATGGCAGAGGTGATGATACAGATCCAATAGGGCATAGAGTCCAAGCTAGGACTGAGGTATGGGGCCAGCCAATAGAGCAGGTGGTAGCAGAGGAGCAGGAGGCTCCTAAGGAGGATGAGGAGGAGCTAGAGCCTGAGGAGAGAGATTCTCCTCTAAGAGCATAATTGCATGAGGTCGAGGTTGAGCTCTAGTCGACCAAGATCTAGGTAGAGCAGTGAGATGCTACTATTGCACAGTGGGATGCCACCATAGAGTAGCTCACACTATAGATCTAGGCTTTGTAGGCTACTATCGGGGGTGGTGCTACTAGGATGCAGTTTGTTGTACCTCCCTCTACTCCATAGGGTGCTACAGGGACAGACTCAAGGGAAGAGGTTCTACACCTGAGGTCACTATTAGAGGAGTATGAGACGATGATCCATGGGCATGTTGGTCATATTACCACCCTCTAGATGTAGCTCAAGAGGCATGGGCTTGTCCCTAGGGAGGCACCAGGTGTAGGCGGTTCATAGGTCAGCGGGTGCTCCACCTCAGGGTAGTCTTCCACCCATTCTAGCCAGAGGACCAAGACTCGGACAGAGAGACCGATAGGTTCACACCATTCGACCCGTGACACCACCACAGGGGGAGGTGGCACTAGGAGAGGTGGTGCAGGAGGTTCAGGCCCTATATTTGATTGATGATGCTCTTAGTTTATCATTTTTGAGGTCGGCTTGACCTATATGACTGTAGCCCTATGGGCAGTTTTGTATACCCATCTATTTGACACACATATTTATATGATATCTTTATGTTTATGACTCATTATGTGTATCATTTATTGCTCATGTTTTTGTTGTTATTTGTTTTATGATGAGATGTGATGATGGTATTATGATGATTTGACATATATGATAGATGATAGATGATATTGGTGGTGATGTGGATATTGGGATAGATGCTCATGTAGATGTGATATGATCTACCTATTGTGATATGATGTGATGTATTATGTAGTGATTTGATGATGGATTTATGATTGTATGCAAATGGATATTGCTTATGTGTTTTATGATGTGCTTTATAATGTGATGATGGATGATTAATGACTTGTGTATTTATGGATGCGATGTTGGTATGTTAAATGCATGTTTGATTTTGATTTCAGTGTGCGCACTTAACTTATGTTATGATATGGTAAATGCAATGTGCAATGTGCTATGTATATGGTGAATGTAATATGTAATGGGTTATGTATATGATGTATGCAGTGTGTAATCTAATGTGAATGAACTTGTATGTTTTAATTACTCAAAACACAAAGAATGCATATGCTATGATTTTGACAATCTAATGGGTGATACCACAGAAAGTATAACAACCATGGATTTTTTTTTAATAATCATTCTAATCATGAGAATTGATCATTTACTCCATCCATATGTGCAATGTAATGGTGTGGGATGAATGTATTTTCTGGATAAGCTTTTGTAATTTAAGAAATATAAAATAATCAGTGGTCATCTAAATATCATTTCTGACATATAATCGGTATCTCATATATTTTATTAATACCCCCTAATTTATAGAAGCTTATGAAGAAAGTTGTTGATGTGATTGGTGATATGATTTGTTGCTTATGTAGGAATTATTTTTGGTTGTTCCTGAAACTCAACCACTCTAGTTATCCTATCAACAGTTGTCTATTGACCATTCTAGACTTTTGAAAAATAAGGCTTTTACCATGGACCTGGATATTCATGATCTCTGTGTGTGCAAGTGATTGTATATTTTGAGATAGAACTCAAGCATTTCCTCCGATGTCAGGCGGGATTCTTTCAGCCCATTGCTAAGATCAGGGATTCTCAAGTGTTCCTCTCATCCTAAGTTGGACTTAGTTGGACTATACCACTAGGCAATATTGGGTTACCTAAGCTAGCTCATCCACATTCAAACATTGGTCTACACAAATGCATGAAGCAATTGTGGTAGACATATCATCATGCATAAGGATTTCTCCTTCCAATTTTGTACAATGCTGAGAATTCCAGGGATTCAAGCTTCATTCCCTTCTTTTCTTCCTTTTGGCTTTGGATATTTGCTCATATGTAGTGATGAAAATCACTATTTATTTTTTATTGTTTTTTTCTTGAGCGAGGATTCTTGTAGTGATGATAATCACTATTTATTTTGCTCATATGTAGTGATGAAAATCATTATTTATTTTTTATTGATTTTTCTTTGAGCGAGGATTCTTGGAATCTCTGATTTGTGTATCGGATCATTGCTTTGAAATCTGGAATGTATGCTTGGATTTTTGAATTTGTACTTTGTTTTGGGATTTTGCTTATTTTGATTTAAGCAAGGGATTTGGATAGGGTGAAGCTTGTCCTTTTGCCAATTCTCAACACCTTTAAACCGGTCGCACAGGGGGATAAGCAAGGAAGATCCTTTTTGCTTAAGGTAACCTAGACCGCTTCGCAACTTTCATATTTTCCTTGTACCAACTAGGATTTTAGTGTTTCAATTAGTGATGGGATCTTGAATATCCAAGGTATTATCACAACTAGACCTTACCTTCTACTAATCAAGGTGGCTTTCTACAAAAGTTGATAAGACCACTAGACATGTTTGAATAACAGGATAATCTTAGCCTATTTTGTATAGCAACATGAAATGGTTGTGTTGACAAACATAGTTATACACATGAGTGCATGGATGGAGGTGGATTTGAGCTTTTGGGTTGTGATACAAACTGTGGCATCTTTTGCTAGAATGTGATCATAACATATGCGAATGCAATGGATGTAATGCAACTTATGTGAATGCAAGTGTGAAATGCAAATGTTTTTGTATTTTTTATTTTTGCATTGTTTTTGTGCTTTTTGATTTTGTTATTTGACCAAAGGGCTTTAAGATGCCTTTGGAGCTTTTTGTTTGATTTGACCAAAGGGCTTTAAGATGCCTTTGGAGCTTTTTGTGATGAAGGTGACCAAGCGGTGTGAAGATACCCTTGGAGCATTTTTATTGATTTTGACCAAAGGGCTTTAAGATGCCTTTGGAGCTTTTTGTGATGAAGGTGACCAAGTGGTGTGAAGATACCCTTGGAGCATTTTTTATTGATTTTGAGTTTTTGATGAAGGTGACCAAGCGGTGTGAAGATACCCTTGGAGCATTTTTTATTGCTTTTGTATTTTAATTTTTGACATATTTGAATGTTTTTTTATTTTTGACATATTTGAATTTTTTTATTTTTGACATATTTGAATGTTTTTTATTTTTGACATATTTGAATTTTTTTTTTTTGACATATTTGAATTTTTTTTTTTTTTGACATATTTGAATGTTTTTTTTATTTTATGTATAAAATGCCTTCAAGTGAATGATATTGAGAGGTTCAAGCTCTTCAACACCATCCAACGATGTAAGGTGATATGCTCCAGGCCCAACCCTTTCTGAAATCATGTAGGGGCCTATCCAGTTTACCATAAATTTGTCTCATAGGTGCGGTGGCAGATTTGAGTTCTGTTGGTTTTCTTTGAGCACAAGATCCCCAAATTTGAATTCCCTCAAGTGGACTTTACTATTGTAAGCTCGTGCAAGGTGATTCTGATAAACGTGGAGATGCTCCAAGGCATTGAATCGACATTCATCAAGAAGCGTTAGCTGATCAAGGTGGTCTTGTCATGCGGTGTCATCATCTATGAAGTCCTTCATGGCTACTCGCAAGGTTGGAATCTCCAACTCTAAGGGCATGATGGCCTCAGTGCCATATACAAGTGAAAATGGTGTTGCCCTAGTGGGCGTCCACACACTAGTCCTGTATGCCCATAGTGCAAGAGGTAATTGCAAGTGCCAGTCCTTATGATTTTCTTTTACCATCTTCCTCAAGATGGAGATGATTGTTTTATTTGAGGCTTCTGCTTGCCCATTTGCTTGTGGATAATAAGGTGTTGAATATGGTATTTGTTCATTAAAGCATGCACATTTTTGTTCTTGAAATATGGCCCATTATCCGATATTATCTTCGAAGGGACCCCAAAATGACTTATGATATTATGGAGTATAAACTCCGCAATCCTTGGTCCAGTTGTCGATGTTAAGGGGATCGCTTCGACCCATTTAGTAAAATACTCAATGGTCATTATGATGAACGTGTGTTAGCCCGAGGATGGGGGTGAGATCTTCCCCACCAAGTCTAGTCCCCACTACGAGAATGGCCATGCTGCCTGGATGGGTTGCAAGGCTTGTGATGGCAAATGGGTGAGATTTGCATGATGTTGGCACTTAATGCATTTCTTGACATACTCACAACAATATTTTTCCATAGTGGGCCAATAATAACCCATCCTTAAGATACGCTTAACAATAGCCATGCCACTGAAGTGGCCACCACACGTACCATCGTGAGCTTGCAAAATTGCCCAGGATGCTTCTTGGGGCTCAAGACAATGAAGGAGTACTCCATCATAACCTCGCCTATAGAGGACTTCTCCTAGAAAAATGTACCTAGTCACATTTTGTTTAAATGTTCATCTTTCACCATGCGATAGGTCTTGAGGTAGCATTCCCAGCTTCAGGAAATCTCACAATTGGGAAAGCCAATCCTGATAAGCCACAACTTCTATTGATAAAACAACATGTTCCTCCTATGATCCAGCATGTGCGAACATAGATTGAGAAACAACTCTATGGTGAATGGTCGTGCCACACTCCGTAGGTCTTTGAGAAACCAAAGATGCCCAAGGTGTTGTTTGCAAGAAGTCTCTAGCTATGATGGACCAATCCTGATTAGGTTCGATGTTGATCATGTTGACTGATTCTTGATTGTCCAAAGCCTCACGTTGTATTGCTGAGTGTGAGAGCACTTTCACATGAATGGTTGTAAAATCAATGGATGGATTCTGAGGGATTAAGGATCCCAGAGAGGCCATGGTGTCTACAAATATATTTGATGTATGAGGGATTGCCTCGATGTCATACCATTCCAATAGAGCTAGGTAGGTGTCAACAAGTTCCTTGTAAGATTTCAGGAGTGGGCACCTACATTGGAATAGGCCTTTAACTTGATTTACTATGAGCAAGGAGTCACCAAAGATGTTCAATATTTTAATGCCCATTGCTATGATTGTTTGGAGTCCCAAGATCAAAGCCTCATACTCTGTGTTGTTGTTTGTGCAAGGGAAGTCTAGTTTGAATGATAAGGGCAATGACATGCCCTACGGTGTGATAAAGACTATCCCTGCTCCGCCCCCTTGCTCACATTTTGAACCATCGAAGAACAATGACATGTCTCTTTCTTTCTCAGGTTCTTCGAGTTCAGGTGGATCTGATAATGCAAATACTGCATCATCAGGAAACTCTATGGTGAGAGGCTTGCTATCCTGAAGAGGAGCCTCTGCTAGTTGATCTACTATGACTTGTCCCTTGATGGAATTTTGGCTTATGAACTCTAGATCAAATTATGTCAGTAGCATGATCCACTTTGCAGTACGAGTATTGTGATATGTCTTGTTCATCATGTACTGCAAAGGATTTTGTTTGGATATAACGTAGGTTGTATGGCTCAACATGTAGTGTCGCAACTTTTGAGTTGCAAAGACCACTGCTAAACACAAATTTTTGACATACGCATATCCTAGCTCATAACTCACCAAGGTGCGACTAATGTAATATATGGCTTGCTCTTTGTTTTGCACATTCTTTTGGGCTAACATGGTGCCCAAAGCAAAATTAGTAGCTGATATGTATAGCAAATATGGAATGTCTAGCCTTGGTGGAGCCAACATTGGCAGTGTGGCCAGGTATGTTTTGATCTCTGAAAAGGCTTGTTGGCACTCTTCATCCCAATGAAATGGGACATCCTTGCATAGCAACCGGTTCATGGGTCGACACTTATCTGATAATTGTGCAATGAACCATTTGATGGATGCTATCTTGCCTTGTAGGCTTCTTAATTCCCTAATGTTGGTAGGGGCGGCCATTTCCAGTATAGCCTTCACTTTTTTCAGATCGACCTCGATGCCTCTCTTAGAAATGATGAATCCCAAAATCTTTCCAGAAGTTACGCCAAATACGCACTTCTTAGGATTCAATCTTACATTGTGCTCAATGAGGTGGTTAAAGACTTGTCTAAGGACTTCAACATGCTCTTGCCGTAGCAAAGACTTAGCGAGTAAGTCATCCATGTAGTCCTCTAAGATCTTGTGCATGTAGTCATGGAATATGTATGTCATGGCTCGCTGGTAGGTGGCACCAACATTCTTGAGCCCGAATGGCATCACTTTGTAATAGAATGTTCCCCATGGAGTAATGAAAGCAGTCTTGTGTTGGTCTTCGAGTTTAATCCAGATTTGATTGTATCCAGAAAAACCATCCATTAGGGAAAGCATCTCATGACCTACGGTGGCATCAACAAGAGCATCTATGTTTGGCAATGGGAATGAATCCTTTGGAGTTGCCCTATTTAAGTCTCTAAAGTCTATGCAAATACGAACTCTTCCATCGGGTTTCCCCATGGGCACCATGTTGGACACCCACTCAGGGTAGTCGATAGGAACTATGAAAACTGCATCCAATAGTTTTTGCAATTCATTCTTTACCATCAAAGCGATGGTTGGATGCATTTTCCTCAACTTTTGCTTGACTGGTTTCTTCATGGGATCCAATGAAAGGTTGTGAACAACTAACTTTGGATCTATCCCAGGCATGTCTTTGTAAGTCCAAGCAAAAATATTTGGCCTCTCTTTTAGGAGAGGAATTATGATGGCTTGTTCTTCTGGAGATAGACTTTCTCCGAACTTGACTTTCTTTGGTTGAGTAGGATCATCACTGATGTCCACCTCGAAAGTCGCTTCTACAGCCATATGTGACCCATCCTCCAGCTGATGAGGTGTGGGTATCAAGTGAATGTCATCGATGGGATTTATAGGTCCTACTGACTCAGGATCCAAACCAGCATGAAATACATCATATGCATAGCCTGATGCAAAATGAAATGGTTGTAACATCTCTTCATTAGGGAAAATATCTTCAAGCTCTATGGGTGAATCAACGTGGTCCCAATCAATTGCCTCTGTATCAATACACAAAGGTTTTGTGGGATCGGTTGGATTATGAAGTGGAGTGGTCAAATCAATGGAGATTGTGTTGATGGATGGAATGAAATCTCCAGGACCACATGGGTGCAATATTATCTCAGAGGTTTCCCTTCCATACTCATGATGAGGCTCTAGAGGAATGGGAATTTTTAGATCTAGCCCATGAGCAGGGTGGATAATAGGATCATTGGGCTCTAACCACTCTCTGAATGTAGGTGAAGGGGATTGACCATCTGGTGAATGGTAGCTAGGTCAACAGGTCTCCCCAAAAATCATAGATGAGGGTCTATGGCATGAAGTGCCACCTCTCTCTCTACCAACATGTCAACTTGCCGCAAGTGGTGAGGCCCAAGATAAGCCATCTCAGTTTTAGAGTCAAAGTCATCATCGCTTATCCAAAAACTATTAGCATTGGTATGTGGCCCTAAGACAAGAGGCTCATGCCTTGGCCCCAGGTAGGCCATCTCTATCTCATCTTCATATTCTTCATCACTTATGAAGAATCCATTTGCATTAGTCTCTTGCCCCATGCCATGGGGCCAATGCCTTGGTCCTAAGTAGGCTCTCTCTATCGAGTCCTCTGACTCATAGCTACTTTCATCTGATATGTATCCACTCTCATTGTGGATGGACCAAGTAAAGCTTTGTAAATAGTGAGGCCCATGATAGGCCAAGCCCTCTTGTGCTTCATCATCACTTGCCACATATCTATTTTCTTCTTGCTCATCATCCCATGAGTTGTATCCTACTGGGATGGCATCAATTGTGAGTCTTGGATGATATGTCTTAGGTGACGGGATGTTCACTATGACCACTTGTCTATTGCACATAAGACTTGAACTTAGTGGGTGATAAGGAATAAAATTGATGTCTTCTCCTAACCCCAAGCTCAATCTATCTAAATCTACTACCAAAGAGTCATCCCGACATCTGATGTGGTAACCTACCCCAAACCTATCAGTAGGAAGCTGGTATTACGGCTCGAGTGGCCGCCTACGCCCCTGCTCATATATACCAAGACCGTAACCATGCCAATGGCAATGTTCAAAGTAGCTTAGAGAAAACTCAGGATTAGAGAGGTAATAAACATTAATAGTGAATAATTCATCATTGTCCTCTTCCTCTTCAGTAGACTTATGGGTGCAGTCTAGTCCAGCATAGACAAAGTTTGTCTGGTTGGGAGGGATTCCAAGCGGAACCACTATTCCCACTGGTGGTCTCAAGTCTTTTGGTTTTCCCATGTCTTGTGTAGATTCTATGATAGGTGTGAATGTTATGTTCTACACAAGGTATTCTCCTATCCCTATGCTTTCCAAGTGTATGGTTGCATGCGATGTGGATGACCCCATGGATGACACTGGTGAAGCAGGGTGGTAATCATCATCTTTGACTTGCTCTTGGAGATCTTCTTCATCCATGGGACTTGGACCTTCCTCAATGGCTATGGTTAGCACTTCCCTAGGCTTTCTTTCCTCAACTAAGGGTGCCTTTAGCTTCTGATTATCTTGTGGCTTAGACGTTGATGGTTTCTTAGAAGCATTAGTCATGTTGGGTGCATGTTGAGGTGTTGATGTGGATGGGTCTTTTTGTACCCCTTTGTCTTTGTCCTTCAGTTGCGTAATTGGAGATGAAGGCCCTACATACAGGTGGGTAGAAGGGATCACAAAATCTCCTAGAAAATCCACCTGATGGACATACTTGAATGGCTCATCATCGGCCAACACCATATAGACTTTGTTATCATGCACATACTTGACACATTGGTGTAAGATTGAAGGGACACACTTCATGTCCCTTATCCAAGGTCACCCTAAAAGGATGTTGTATTGCATGGCCCCTTCCAAGACATGACACATCATGGGGATGGTCTTATGCCCTACCTTGATAGGTAAGACTATCATTCCCATAGTATTGCATAAAGCATCATTGAAAGCTCTTAATGTGTAGGCTCCTAGAATGATATGTGACTTGGGGATTTTTAGGTGTTCTATGGCAGTTGTTGTGATGATGTTGATTGATGAACCTGTATCGACCAAGACCCTCTTGAAAGGTAAATCATTGATTGATGCCACAATGTTCAGTGGAGGGTCTGGTAAGGTAGTAGGTACTATCTTAATCTCATAATCATAGAATTGAATTACAGGTTCCTGGCATTCTTGTACTTGTCCCAAAAAATGGGTGAAGGCATTTGGATCTTGCGGTTGGATCTCAATTGACCTTAAAATCTCCATCAAGGTCTCCCTATGCTTTGGGGACTATTGTATGAGCTCATAGATAGATAGCTTAGCCAGAGTCATTTGTAAGTTTTGCTCAAGTCTACTCTGGATAGTTACCACAGGTCGAGTTGGTGGACCTGGAAGGTTGTTTTGCCCCTACCTCTACCTTGGTGTAGTTGGGACATTCATAGGAGCTGCAGGAGGTTGTGGTTGACCATACCGTCTACTCCTGGTTGCTATATTGACAATTTTAACCATCCCAACACATCCGTGGGTAGGTATATCAACTCGGACCTGATTGACTTGGGCCCCTTGCTCTCTAGGGGCCTCATGATTTGGTAGCGGGTTTTTGTAGATGCCCATATCTCTATTGTCAGGGGCCAGTGGGTTGTCCACTTTGAGTTCTCCCACCTCAATCATGTTTTGAACTTGGTGCTTAAAACCATTGCAAACCTCAATGTTATGCCTCGGTATCCTATGATAAGGGCAAAATTGATCTTCCCTATATCCTTTTGGCTTAGGATGGTTGGGATCTATAAGAGGTATGTTAGGGAATCTGATATTTTCCACCTCGCTCAATTGGTTGAAGATTGATTGCATTGATTCTGTTAATGGTGTAAAGTAGCGAGGGGGTTTTCATTCTTTGTTTCTCCCTTGATAGTTCTTTTGATCATAGTTGGTGGGGGATGTGCTTGATAATTTTAGGGTTGTTGTGTAGCCCCATCCTTAGGTGCAACCAACACTACTTGATTAACTGGGGTAGGGTTTGCCTACTTCTATTTATTTTTGCCATTTTTGTCATTCTTGTTCCACTCCTTGTTTCAGAGTTTGATGGTTCCCTCATCTAATTTTATGTCCTCAATGAGTTTGGCCTATGCCAAAGCTTCCTCAAATGAGGGGTACTATTGTAGTTGTAGCAAGAGGGAGATGTGTTTGGAACAACTCTTGGTGAACATGCGAACAATCTCTTCTGTGGGGACGGAGAATGATAGTTTTGCCATGATCTTTCTCCATCTATTCCCATAATCCATTACTGGCTCATCATCATAATGTTTCAAATTGGCCAGGTCCGAAAGGTTCACTTTTCTCTTAGCACCAAAGGAGAAATGCTTTAGAAAAGCATTTACTAGTTGTTCAAAGTTGGTTATGCTATGCTTGGGCAATTGGTTGAACCATTGAGTGGCAGCGCCCAAAAATGTCATGATGAATGTCCTTAGCATAAGAGCATCATTGTCTTCAAGATGAAAACATGCATTGATGAAATTGGTGACATGCTCTTGTGCATCTTCTTCACCCTTAAAATTTTCCAACCTAGGCATCTCAAAGTGCTTAGGATATGTAGGGCTAGGAACTGATGGGCACAATGGTTGATTATGTATTTTGCTCAATGTTGGTTGGTTCCCAGCCATCTCTTGTTTCTCAAAGGACTTCATATTTTTAGCAAGAGCTTGAAATACCTTTGAGGTGAGGAGTTCCTCTTCTTGTAGGCCCCCTCATGGTGGCAATGGAGGTGACCCCCTATCCACTTGAGTTGTTCCATTTTCTTCCCTCCTATGAGGGGATCCAGGATATGCCTGATCCTGATTTATTAAGTCTACCATTTCCCCCTAGTTGGATTCCACTCATGATTTGGAGGGTGATTTTGGTGCGGGTCACTTTCTTGTCTAGTGCACCTTTCTCTTGGTGAGTCAGTGCATTGATCTCTTTGATGATCATTACCATTTGTTTGATGGTTGATGCGAGCTAGTTGCTCAGCTTGCTCTCTTAAATGTTGCTCATGTTGGTGCAAGAGTTTTTCTCTTTGCTTTTCATGTTCAAGAGCTTCCACAAGCTCTCACTCTTTGTGCAAGGTATTCTCTAACCATCGCATGTGGTCAGCATGCACTGTCATAGAGGACTCATGCTTGTCTGATCTAGTTTTGGTGGTTCTAACACATAGATTCCTCAAGGAGGTTTCTACTGTTTCTCTGCTCTTGCTAGCTAATGTAACTTGTTCAGTGTATGTTTGAGTGTTTTCATGATCAAATTTTGTATGTTTACTATGGGGCCATTCTGAGGCACCCCCAGACTGAGAGGTATGCTTAGAAGTCATAGTTCATGAACTTCTAGATGTAGAGTTCTCAGTAACTATGGTTCTTTGAGTTGGCCTCTGATGAAACTTATCCAACTCATCCAGTTGTCTTATTTTCCATGGCTGATCCCATGGGGTGCCATTCACTCCAATAAGGTCATAGTCTATGGGAATCCTTCCTCTTGTGTGAAGGGTATCTTCTATTTGATGCCTATGACTCGATGTTTCTCTAGTTTCTTGCCCTTCAGTAGGTAGACCTATTCCATATGTTTCTTGTGAAGCTTGAGATGTTGTAACTCTTGTGTGCCCTCTTGATGAAGAAGGCTTTGTGGTCACATGCTCTCTCCATGAGAATGGAGATGTAGCAACCTCATCATCCTTATGTGAAGATTGAGCTTTAGAACCTTCTTTATGTCTATGTGAGGAGGAAGCCTTTGAAGCTTCTTCATGCCTTTGAGAAGTTTCTATGTGTTTAGAGGAGGCCTTTGAGGTCCCCTCATGTCTCCTTGATGAGGATGGCTTTGAAGCCTCTCTTTGTTTATGTGACTTTGTTCCATGATGTAGTTCCCTACTTGGGGTTTCTCGAGGAGAACCCCCAAGGGTTGAGTTATCACCCCTTAGGCTCATGGACCTACGTCTCACGGTCTTGCGGGTAGGTCATCCAATATGACTATGACTTCACCTATGGGTATGGGCTACTTTAGACTCTCCTTCGACATCAGACCGAGGATGTTTACTTCTTGTTTTGACCATTTTTGCTTTTAGGAATTTATCTTTTGAGTTGCAATTCAATGTACACAAACAATATCAAGCAAATGTTTATCTTGATTATCAATTTAAGTGTGTCCTAAACTATTTGTTGTATTTTGATGATTTGTTGTTCCTTTGATTTCTTGCTTTTGTTCTTGGATTAAGAATGAGAAGACTCATCCATAGTGATAATCAAGTACACCCATGCCAAACATGATTTTCCCAAAAGATGCTAGGGTACACCATTGAAGTCCTAGTGGGGGGTTCGCCTAGCTCTTCCACTCTGAACCAATGATTGTTCCAATAGTGGGAGATAGTTTGAGCACAAGTAACTTAGTACCACTATAAGTAAGTTTCTCAATCCATTTCTAGGAAGCTCTAGGGGGCAAGCCAGTGGAAGGAGATGAATTCCAACGTCACTAGACTGAATTGAGGGTTGGTGATGAAATCCAACTCCCCAATGTTTAAATGATGCGTATGTGTGTGGTGTTCATTTTAAGCTTGCGTAAAGTAACATGCATCATACAACAGCAATGAATCTTTCCTATATGCCTAAATGCAAAGAGACATTTCGATTTTTAGAAAAATGCATGAACTACCATGATTTGTATGGATGCACTTTATTTCATGTAGCTATGGCCTCTAGCAGGGCCTCAAAGCAAGCAAACAACATACAATGTCTAGCACGTTGGATTCTAGGGTGAACTTTACAAGCAAAAGTCATTGTTCCTAGCAATGCCTAGTGGAAAATCTAAAAGGAACTCTAAGATGTGCAAGATGCAAGTTCTTTTTCTTTCATTCTTTCAGTTTTCCAAATAGAAATGTGTTTTAAGTTCACTATTTTAAACAAACAGAAGTAGAAAAAAAACCATAAAATACCAGAAAAGCTATACCAACCTCTAATCCAGCTCAGAGAACCAAGGTTCTAGCCTCTGTTGCACTCCTGTGTTGGCCGTTGTCGACCAGAGTGGTTGGTTTATGGCCACTATTAGCAGGAGCGGTTGACTGCTGGCCATTGTAGATCAGAGCGGCTGATTTTTGGCCATTGTAGCTCAGAGCGGCTACACCTGCACACAAAACTAAGTCAGTTTCTAGGCAAAAAAATGAAAAATCAATGGAAGTCCCACCGTGATCGCCATCTATAGCGACCCCGAGATGCACGCACCGCTTTACTCTACTTGCAATATTATACCCAAGATGAAATGAAAGACCATGAAAAAGCATATAACATGGAAGTAACAAAGATAGATCTCTTTATTTGTATTGAAACTCGGTTACATGTCGGTCCCTCTTAGGGATACCCATTTTGATACAATGAATTACAAGTGAGGAAGAAGTCCCCTAGCAAGGGGTGGTGCGCTTTCACAAGCTTCTTGGTTCTGCACATAGAAATGTATGAGGGCTTACAGATGCCTCCTTCTCTAGGTCTGATTGCTAGAGGGATCCTCTTGCTCTCGTATGTTGTAGCTTCCATCCGATGAACCTGTGGCCCTGTAAGCAATGAAACAACAACACACGCTTAGATGTCCGAGATTGCCTCCCTGGATGAGGTTGTTAGCAATGAATATACTCAAATGAAAGCAAGTGCAAATGAAACTAATGCTATGAATGTGAATGAATGAAATGATGCTATGCTAATGATATGCTAAATAGAATAATGAAACTAATGTCTAAAACCCTAAGCTAGGCCTGTGGGCCACTGTCCAATGATAGCGGTCGCTAAAGTGAATCTCATTCTCTTTGCTCCAAAGCTATGGATCAAAGCTTGTATCCGATGTTGAAATGGTGGTTGCTATGCTCTCCAATTTGTTAGGGCTTCATCATAAATGTGATCTCCAAGGGAAACTCTCCAAGTCTCGAAAGCTCTCCTCAATGATCTAATGCGTTCCTGTATCTCTGGATTGATTGATTCTCTCTTTGGTGCTCTAAGCTTGCACCTTTTAAAGTGTGTGAAACCCTAAAGTCTATGCTCAAAACCCTAGGATTGAATCCCTCATGCGTAGTGAATGTTAGCATGAGAAGATTTTTGTCTTTTCTATGTTTAAAGACTAGTTAACTGAAGTCTAAATTCAGACTCAAGTCTTCTATGTGAACTGGTTGTGAAGGGGAATGCAAAGTTACTCCCGCTCACCTTTATTGCATGTAGACTGCCACTTCCACCTCTGATTAGGCCTGTTTGTCGGCAAAATGCTTTTTATGGCTTAGCCACTGTCATCTACAGTGACTAAGATTTGGCCGCTGTCGTCTACAGTGGCTAAGGTCTGGCCGCTCTGAGCTTGAGCGGCTAAGATCTGGCCGCTCTGGTCTTGAGCGGCTAAGCTTGGATGGGCTCAGAATGCCCCAAATGGGTGGTGAAAACCACTTTTGATGCTTGGAAAGTCCAAGGTTATGTCCTATGATCTTATGAATGTGCCTATGTGAGTAGCTCCCCTAAACATGACACGTTTTAGGTGTCTACACAAAGGACTGAGCCCTCCAAGTGGTGAGGACCAGCCCTCCTTAAGAGGTGAATTTATTTAAATTTGAATTCTTTTATCCGCTCAATTAAATTCTATTTGATTCGCTTGCATTTATATTGATGTTTCACTATGCTTATTTCTATTGGATATTGGTTGATTGATTTATATTCAAATACGTGGTTAATACTGGAGACCTTGGTAGCAAGATCACTCCAAGCCTTTCCTGAATGAGATCACCCCCTACCATTCTATTACTCCAGGTAAACTGAGATCCCCTTAACTGAACATCCATTAACTCATTTGCATCCACAAAATTGTTGAAGTCCCCCATGACCCTGGGAGTGATCTCTTTCCCTCCTTTTTCTCAGAGGGATATAGCGAAGCATTGAAATCCCCAGCAAGGATCCAGGGGATATTATTAAAAGCCTCGTGCATCTGAGTGAGAGTATTCCAAAGGTTTAGCCTGTCCTGAGGAATATTCGGGGCATAGACGTTTGTCAATACCCAAGAGTGCTTACTAACATAATCATGAAAAAATATGTTGGAGATTCACCCTTCATCGAAGATCACTCTTCCTTTGACCTTGGTTGGATCCCAAAGGTAGAGGAGTCCGCTAGAGGTTCCAGAGGTAGGACTAAAGGAAAATTCACATTTTCTCCATATAATTTTGGCAACTTTAGGCGAGGACTGCATGCCTAATTTGGTTTCTTGAATTAGAAATATTGTAGGATTTGAATCCTTTTGCATCAAAGCAGTAAGTCTCTATTTCATTGCTCCATTTAATCCTCTCACATTCTAGGAGAGGATTCTCATTTGGAACTCTTGGAGAGTTTTTGCCTCCTTTACCTTGTTGTGTAGGAGGTTTGGATCTCTTTGATTCTTCTCTATTGGAAATTCCCAATTCCTAAAAGAGAGTTCATTGGGTGCCATTGGCTATGTATTCCACTATATCTCTATTTATTTGCTCCACAATAGAGGGTCTACACTTATTTTTGTCACTTTCGACATAAATTAGGGATTTTTTAAAACTTTTGGTCTATTTAGGGCTCCATGCTTAAGGAGAATCACGAGATGACTCAGGGCTATCAACCTTGTCGCCATGGGGGTCGGGTGGGGGATGAGAGGGGCCAGACCTATTTGAGTATGGGGGGATTTGGGTGGGGGATTAGATGGTGATGGGATATTGGTCGGTGGGGCATGAGGAGCAATAGCCATGGTCAATGGGGATTTTGGACATGGATCAGGGGATGAATGAGGAGGTTGTAGGGGAGGGTTTGCCTTCTCAGAGGATTGGTTAGGGTGATTTGGGTCAGGGAATTCCTCTCTAGGAATATCCTGATTATCATCATTTGCATTGAGATCTAAATTATTGAATAAACTAAACCTATTGGAAAAATAAAACAGGGAACTTGCCTTATTATTGTCACCATTTAGATATGGGGGAGCATGTTGCTTGTATTTGGACTCATAACGTGGACCTACTTTAGATATAATTCTAGGAACCTCTCCTTTAGGTGGGCATTGCATCTCTTGATGATAATTCAAAATAAGCCTCAGTTTCAGACATTGACTTCGAAGGTTCCCCTAGGTGTGGCACTCAGTGCCAAAAGAGGGTTTGTTCTCATACTCCACCACTTGGCATCGATGGTATGACCCATAAATCAAATTCACATGGGTCAAAAGCTGGGATTCTAAATTTACATTAACACAGATACAAGCTTGTGTTATTCTCGATCGAGCATGCATGGCAGGGTCAATGGTGACAAGCTCCCCAATTGCTTGGGCTATCCCTTGTAGAACATCCTTGTATCAAAAGTGAGAGGGTAAATTTGGAAGACGGACCCAGATGGGGGCAGAGTTGATGCTCTAGGTTTTTGGATCAAAATCCATGCCCCACTTGTGGAGGAATAGACTCCTTCCAAATAACCATGAACCCCTGGATAGAATGAGATCAACATACTCTTGAGTATTGAGCTGAATCATGAAGAATCCTCTTGACATAGCAACCAATTGCATACAACCCTTAGTTTTCCATTTCACCACCGCCCATCATCGGATAGCCTCCATATCAGGTCTTCCCCCTATAAACTTCCTGACTAGGGAAAAGGAATCAAGAGAAATGTACCCAGCCATGACTTCTTTCAGTAGGATTACATTGCATCCATAAGGAAATAATGTGTGTGATGTCATTGAGGAGGGTTTGGGCCTTCCCTTGAGAGTTTCTATGAATGTTGCTGCTTGGGATTTCCTATTTCCCGTTGCTATTTTGTCCAGGGGTTCCTTCCCCTCAAAAACATTGTTCCCATTATTCGAAGCTACAAAGTCAGACTTATCTGGGGCCCCGTTCCTGTTTCCCTGGCCGTCCATTCCATCCTTGGTCCTAATTCCATGCGTGTCCATTTCGTTACCTACTCCCGAGCTGTAGCTTCTCTATTTCCCACTCGATGAAGATTAAAAAATTAGGGTTTCGCTCACCATCGCTAAAAAAATCTACTAGGATCCTAAGTTAAGAACCCGAGTATATGATATTTAGATATGGAAGGTGTATGCTGGTTTTCTAGTTTTGGATGTGGTTAGTGAAGTGTATTTGTTATAGGCTTTATGCCAGTGGGAAATCCTTCTTGGTGAAATGAACAGTGATTGGTCATATCTGTTGATGTAAAAGGTTAACATTCCTTTAAAAAATGCACTTTTCCAAATTAACAAAAAAAATAAAAAATAATACTAAGAAACAAAGTGAATGCAAGTAAGAAGTAAGTTTTTTAATTTTTTAAGAAATTAAAAAATGAAAGATTTTTATTTAAAAAAAAAATGTTAAATAGAAAACAAATAAAAGTTATTTACGAAAGTTTTAGTTGGAAGTAAAGATGTTTTTTTTGAGAATAAGGAAAAAGTGAATCTATGGTAATTCTTATTCAAATAACAAATGTTTCGTCAAAAGTTATTATTAAGGATGAGATGATGAAGCACAATATAATAACTTTTTAAAGTAGAGGTATAATATGTATGATGAAGCACAATATAATAATTGTTTTTAAGTAGAGGGATAATATGTATGTTCTACAAAGGTTGGGCAAGTTTTTGTGATACCAAAAAGTGGATTAAATGGAAGGGAGGATTAAATTTAATTTCATCACTTTCCCTTCAAAATGATTTTTATCATGATATTTTACAATTTAAAAATCAAGGATAAAAGAATAGGTGGAAGCCCATGGTTTAGGAGGAGAGATAGCCTATGTTCAAGACTAGGGAGTGAGAATTTTTTGAGGAGACAAAAGTTTTTAATTTTGGTTTAGGTTTTTTGGATTTCCATATCAACTTATAAATAAGGATATTTTAAAAAATATTAGTAATACTCTATAGGAGTTCATCTAGGAGGGACCAACTGCTAAGGAACTAAAGTCTGTTGTGTTTACTCAAATATATGTTGTTATGGATGTTTAAAACCTTTGTCAAAATCCATTAAGATTCAATCTAAGTCAAGAGAATGAAATCAACAAGTAAATTATGAAATATTTTCATTTTGATGTCACATATGTTATGACATTAGGCACATGACAAGAGATTGTAAAGTAAAAATGATTGAGAATTTTTTGGTTATGAGATAAACTTCAAGATGAAGGAAAGAGATTATATTATACTAGAAGTTGGCTTAGATCAAGGATTTTTCACTCCCAAAAAAGTAGCAAATGAATTCCTTTACCTCATTAGATAACAAGGCCTTTATTGTTCAAAGCAACCATAGAATATTGTATGGTACCTAAGGAAAGGTATCCAAGGATATAATATTTGTTTGTATATGGGTGTTATGGATATTTGGCATGGGCCACACATAACCTAAGGTTTATTGTGTTGGAATATTATATTGAAATAATGAGTTGGTTAAGGGTTAAGAAGTCAAATAAGGTTACGGTTATACCTTTCCTAAGTAGCATTAGACGATGAGTATATAAAGAAGGGATCTTGTAATTGTAATCAACCATTGATTATATCAAACATTATTTGTAATTTTCTTTGCCCATGGAGTGGTCCTCTCATCATGGGAGATCTTGTGGAGTTCTTCCTTCCTTAATGAGTACTTGTAGGTCCCGTAAGAGAGAGTGCAAAAAATATATTGAATCATTAACCTAATCAATACAATAGTCTATGTTTAAATAATAGACTAATAACCAATAGTGTAGAGAATCTCGCTAACTACCCTCTAACAATAGAATAGGGAGGGAGTTGCGTGATGCTAACCACTAACCTAGGTAGAGAGTTCTAACCATAACACTAACCTAAATATCCGACATAGGATATTTAGGTACTTACCTAGTTTAACCATGAGGTAAAATATCTCATGGTAATTACATAGAAAAGTAAATGTAATAACCCCACGTAGTGTAATGCAATACACTACCTTATTTTACCCTAACATCCCCCCTTTATTACATTACTTTGATATACAAAGTTTGCTCCGAAACAGTTGAAATTTGACACGTCCAAGTGCCTTTGTAAAAATGTCTGCAACTTTGTTCGTCGGTGGGAATGTGTTGGAGCTTGATTCTCGTGCTTAGGAACTTCATCACGAATGAAATGACAATCTGTATCAATATGCTTAGTTCGTTCATGATGCACTGGATTCTTGACCAAGTTCAAAACACCTGAGTTGTCACAAAACATGTGAATGGGAAGTTTCTTTGGTAGGCCCATGGTAGCCAAGATGCGACTTAGCCATATCGCTTCACACACAGCTCCACGTGCAGCATGATATTCTGCCTCAGTTGAAGATAAAGCAACCACCTGTTGCTTTTTACTATGCCATGAGACAGGACCAGATCCAAGATGAAAAACATAGCCTGATGTTGATTTTCTGTCATCTATGGATCCAACATAATCAGAGTCAGTGTAACTCTGTAAGAAGAATGAGTTATTCTTCTTATACTCTAGACCATAATCGGCACTACCCTGAATGTAGTGTAGGACTCTCTTAGTTGCTTTCCAATGGGAGACCTTTGGTTCTTGCATGAACCGTGAGAGATAGTTTACAACATAAGTAATATCTGGTCCAGTATTAGTCGGATAGACGAGGCTTCCAATCATCTGTCTATAAAGTGTTCCATCTACCTGTGGTGAGTCTTCATATCGTGATAACTGTAGCCCTGATTCCATCGGTGTTGCTTTGGGTTTACAATCAGTCATACGATATTTTTCTACTAAAGTCTTGGCATACTTTGTCTGAGTCACCCTAAGATGATTCTCTTTCTGTTCTATCTCAAGGCCAAGACAGTAGTGGAGAAGTCCTAGATCTGTCATATCAAATGACTCTTTCAAGTCATCTTTCACGGCGTTAATCAAGTTCTCTGAATTGCCAGTGATGATCAGATCATCTACATATAACACAAGAATCACTATCTCAGAACCTGTGTTCTTGATATAGAGATTTGTGTCAGATGGACTTCTCTTAAATCCATGCTGTAGTAGGTGACTATCCATTTTTATGTACCATGCTCTTGGGGCTTGTTTTAGCCCATATAATGATTTGACCAATTTGCAAACATGTTGCTCATGGCCTACCTCTGTAAATCTAGGAGGTTGAGTCATGTACACCTCTTCTTTTAAGTCACCATTAAGAAAGGCGCTCTTTACATCCATCTGATGTAATTTCCATCCGAACTGTGCTGCCATAGCACAAAGCACTCGAATGGTGGTCATCCTTGTTGTAGGAGCAAAGGTTTCCTCATAGTCAAGCCCTTCCTTTTGAGCATAGCCCTTCGCCACAAGACGGGCTTTATGCTTATCTATAGTGCCATCTGCCTTATATTTTACTTTGTAAACCCATTTGCAGCCTATGGGTTTCTTTCCTTTAGGCAAATCCACTAGCTTCCATGTTTTATTCTTTATGAGGGAGTTATATTCTGCATCCATAGCTGCCTTCCACTGAGGCAGTCTAAGTGCTTCATCAACTGTAGAAGGTTCATTCTCATCACATGCTGACAAGTAAACCCTCTCCTCATCTATTTCCATCTCATCTTCCCTTGGTAACTCTCTATCAACAGAAAGATCTTGAAAATCTGCACAAAGATCATCAACTGAAGTGGATGCTTCATTCTTTTCTTTCTATGTCATGCTTCTTGTCTTTGGATGATTGAGAGTAAGATCAGGTGGGGAAGTGAGTTTATCTTTCAGTGTTCTATGCTTGTATACCATTTGGGTGGATTCTTCTATTGTGAAGAAGGAAGTTGATGTTCCTCCTCATCATCTAGGTCTATTGATGTAGTGTTGGGTGTGAAAGCTTCATCAAACACTACATCTCTACTTGACATGTATCTTCTTGGTAAATGGGTCTATCAACCGATAGCCTTTTGAAAATTCATCATATCCAAGAAATACACAAGGTAGGGACTTCTCATCTAATTTCTTTCTTTTCTCCTTGGGTATATGCATAAATGCCTTACACCCAAATACCCGTAGATGAGTTATGGAGGGTTTCCTACCACTCCATGATTCCTGAGGAGTCATACCTTCAAGAGCCCTTGTGGGAGCCCTATTCAGAAGATATACTATAGTTTGAACAACTTCAGCCCAGTAAGTTTGCTCAAGGTTGGCCCCCTTAAGCATACATCGAACCATTTCCATAATGGACCGATTTCTTCTCTCAACAACCCCATTGGATTGAGGAGTATAGGTTGTTGTTAACTGTCTCTTTATCCCATGTGTCTATAAAAATGAGGAAAATTCTTTTGATGTGTATTCCCCCCCTCGATCTGAACGGAGGGTCTTAATAAAGCATCCTGATTCCTTCTCAACAAGCTTTTTGAATTGTTGAAAATAGGAAAATGCTTCAGACTTCAACTGCAAGAAGAAGACCCACATTTTTCGTGAGTGATCATCGACAAACAATTGAAAATACCTTTTTCCTCCACAACTTGTAGACATGGGACCACACAAATCTATGTGAACCAACTCCAAAGGTACCTTAGCTCGAAAAGAGCTAGGTTCAAAAGGTACTCTATGTTGCTTTCCTGACAAGCAATCAGAGCACACTGGCAAAGTAGATGAAAGAGTAGGCAGTCCTT
Source organism: Wollemia nobilis (assembly GCA_028583015.1). Taxonomy (NCBI): domain Eukaryota; kingdom Viridiplantae; phylum Streptophyta; class Pinopsida; order Araucariales; family Araucariaceae; genus Wollemia; species Wollemia nobilis. Next base: position 7,743,190 of record JAQPPZ010001870.1, read on the forward strand.
TCACCATTTGATATTTACTCAACTCTAGTAAATATCCTGAACTCAAATGCCCAAATCTCTTATGCCATAGAGAAGTGGCCTCCTTTGTGGTTACTGCCAATGCAGTATGGGTAGAGGTAATTGCATCTAAGACAAACAAACCATGTTTGTATGAACTTGTTGCTATCTATTTTCCCTTCTGAGTGATAAAGCAACATTTCTTTTCTTTGTCCACTTTGAAATTGACATTCATGTTATTGTCCAAGATTTGTGGAACTGACAAGAGATTATTTTTCAATCCTGGTACATAAAGAACTTTTTGAATATTACATTCTCCATCTGGAAGGGAGACAGAAACACTTCCTTCTCCCTGAACTCGATAGGTCTGATCATCAACAATGGTGACCGGTCTACCTTCTCGAGCCTCAAATGTTGCAAACCAAGATTTATCGCCAGTCATATGTTTACTAGCGCTCGAGTCTATGTACCACATAGAGTCCTTGTGGGAGGTATCTGTATGTGTCATGAGCACTTTGTGTGCTCTCTCAGAATCTGAACTAGAATCTTCAACTGCAATGTGTCCCTTTTGTTGTTTGTTCTTGTTCTTAGGTTTGCCTTGGCCCTTTTTGTTTCCTTGTTCATTGGGCGTTTTGTTCTTAAACCAACATCTTTTGGTTTCATGAGTGTCTTTGTCGCAAATCTTACAATACTTGCTTCTTCTTCGGAATCTCTTTGGCTTTACCCTTTTCTTGATTAGAAGAAGAACCTTTCTGTTGATTCCACTTTTTCTTACCACCTTGTCTTTTTGAGAAAAGAGCATTGTTGGATGCCTCATCTCTTTGGAGTTGATTAGCTTCTTCTGTTTGAAGCATGTTTACCAACTCGACAAAAGTTACTGTCCTGCCAGAAACTTGTAGTGAAGTGATCAACATTCGGTAGGAGTCAGGAAGAGCTCTCAAAATGATAGAGTTCAAGACTTGGTCTTCCACTTTCTCTCCTAAGGATTGCAGTTTTGTTTTCAATTCTGTGACTCTGTAGAGGAATAGCTCTACTGTTTCTCCTGATTTCATATGTAGAGTATGAAGTTGTGTTTGGAGGTTAAGAATCGTTGATTGATTCTTTCCCTCATAGATGGTATTTAAGGCATCCCATGCTGCCTTACCGGTCGTAGCTTCACTGATATGAGGTTGGATATCATCAGTAATAGCGAGCAAGATCATTAAGGATAGTTTTTTATCCTTTTTATCAAATTCTCTTTGATCTGCTCCAGGTGATTGAGGTCTAGTGACACTTCCATCCACTATTGACCACAAATCCTCTATAGTTAAGATAGCTTTCATCTTAGTCTTCCAAGCTGAATAATTTGAACCTTTGAGCAGTTGGCTCTCAGTGAGATACTTGTGTATCATGGCCATGGTTTAGGTTTCAAATTTGATAGGACTAAGATGGTTGTATCTTTGCACTATACCCTCAAAAGAGTATATGGAAGTTGTTTTCAATTCGCCTCTATAAGATATTTAATGGCACCTGCCTTAACACCCTGAACAAGGGATGAGAAGTTTGAGGAATTTAAGCCAAACAAGATAGAGCAAATGAAAAAAGGATTGGTTGACAGACTTGTGATTGTTCTCTCTAGGATATTTAATGGCACCTGCCTTAACACCCTTCAAGAAGGATGAGAAGTTTGGAGGAAATTAAGCCAAACAAAGAGAGTTTAATCAAGGTGTGTTTTGAATTTTGACCTTTGGAGGGGGTAAGTAAAATTGACTGCTGTTCAACCTGTGCAAAGTGTAGCACGTTTTGAGTGAAATATGGGTTTCTGAAAATGCTTCTGCCAATGTTGTTTTGTGAATGATTTAAGTGCACATAGGAAACATGAGTGTTAGTGCAAATAATCAAAACATGAAAGCAACCCACATTATTATCACTATAGGTGTCGGGTTCAACCGAAAATGCACCTAGTAAAAAGTCAATTTTTAGAGAAAGGTGTCGAGTACAATCGAAATTGCACCTTTCTTACTATTTTGTAGAATCCCCCCTTGTTCTTTACAATTTTGCAAATAATAGAAGCAAAAAAAAATGACTTCTATCCCCCCTTAATGTGTTACAAAATTGAAAAATGTTTCGAGCACTCCTTTCAAGACAAGTCGACACACGACCCGCGTTTGAAAGGCTTCCAGAACTAGTCGACACACGACCCAGTTTTTGTCTTCAACAATGTCACATGTAGGAGCAAGAAAAATGGTATTGTATCTCAAGTTTTGTCAACAAAAATAATGTTGCTATTTTATGTTTTTATGTCCCCTTTGTTGAAGGAGAGAACAAAAGCAATTTTGTTGTTGTTTTTGAAAAATTTGAGATGACCTTTGTTGCTCCCTAATTCACTTCACGGTATGTGTTTTGCAATAGAATAATAATTTGTTTGAAGAAGGCCTTTGGATTTTGCAACAAAAATTGTTCCTATGTCTATTTATCTCCAAGTTGGAGAAAACACAAATTTTCTATAGAACTTTTAGTGCAAAATAATTTGGTTTAATTTTAAATATTTCTAAGTTCAATAAGGTAAAATATATGTTTTAAGATTAAATTATTTATAATCAAGAAAATTGGGGAAAAAAATCAATTAAAAATGCTTAAAATTGACATTTTTCTGACCAATTAATACTAAATTATAAAGAAATATCTAAAAAAAATATTTAAAACTTAAAAAACATTAGAAAAATTAAAAAAAATATTTAAAAAACCAAATATTTTACAAAAACCTTTGTATGGAGGCATCGTGTTTCGATCTGGTGACCTCGTGGCTGCTATGCGGCCGCCTTAGCCAAGCGAGCCACCGTGCTCTTCGAAACAACAGTGTTCGCTGCTTCTTATCTCCACCGTGCTCTTGAAATTTGTTTTTTTTTAAAGTCTCGAGACTTTTATCCCACATGCATCCCGCAGTGGGATGCAAAGGGATTTTTAAGGCGGAGGCCTCCCCTTTAACGTCGATTGCCTTTGGGCAATCGACCAGAGTCGCCTGCCCTTTTGGACGCCGCCACGTGGTGCCAAGGGTAGGCCAATCAGTCCTGTGGTGATGTGCCACCTGTCTATCCGATGGCGATGTGCCACGTGTCGATGTCATGTTCGGTCAACGTCGATCAGGTGGCGATGTGCCACGTGTCTGTCCGATCGACATCGCGTCTAGGCTCGTCTGCCAGTCGGCGTCGATCGGTAGGCAGATATGTGCCACATGTCGGTCAGGGATTGGAGGGTCACCTGCCCTCTCAGATCTCGATGTAGGGTCTAGTGTCCACGGGGAGGGGAGGGCGCTCCTGCCCTCTCTGCTCTCCCATGAGTGGGCCACGTGGTTGCTTGGCCTACGTGGCTCTATGGGCCCTGGGCCGATGTGGGAGCCGAGGCTGAGATGCCTCCAGACGTCGACCATGGTCGGTCAAGGAGATCATGGGCCCTGGTCGGCATCGACTGAGTCGGCCAGGTCTACGGGCCCTTGGCCGACGTCGACCGATTTGGCCTGATCTGTCGGTCGAGTGCATCGACTGTTGGCCTGAGGAGGAGCACTACGGCTGCTCCGTAGGAGTGATTCCGCGTCGAGCGTCGCGGCTGCTCCGTGAGGGACTCTCCGCATCGAGCACCTCAGCTACTCCATGGGAGTCCGTCCAGTAAATTTGGAATGAGCGAAGCTCGTCTTTCCCAAATCCAGTGAGTGATACCAATGTAGGTCCCGTAAGAGAGAGAGCAAATAATATATTGAATCATTAACCTAATCAATACAATAGTCTATGTTTAAATAATAGACTAATAACCAATAGTGTAGAGAATCTCGCTAACTACCCTCTAACAATAGAATAGGGAGGGAGTTGCGTGATGCTAACCACTAACCTAGGTAGAGAGTTCTAACCATAACACTAACCTAAATATCTGACATAGGATATTTAGGTACTTACCTAGTTTAACCATGAGGTAAAATATCTCATGGTAATTACATAGAAAAGTAAATGTAATAACCCCACGTAGTGTAATGCAATACACTACCTTATTTTACCCTAACAGTACTATTGGTGTTGCATTATCTTAATGATATTATCTATCTTTATATCATTATGGTTTATTGTTTGTGGATATTTTGCTTGGTTTTTCAATATATTTATGGATTATTTATGTTTATTGGCACAAAGATTCTAGAGATAAATATTGAATGGTATGGTACCTATGGATAGGTATATAAAGATATGGTATTGTATTATATGTGTGTGTTATGGTCCACACATAACCTATGTTTTATTGTATTGGAATATTATGTTGTAATATTGGGTTGGTTAAGAATTAAAGAGTCAACTAATATTAGATTTATACCCTCTTCTAGTATTATTAGATAAATATTATATAAAGAAGGAATCGTAAAGTTGTAATGATGGATTATCAATCATATCAAATACTCTTTTTAATATTATTTACCCATGGAGTGATCATCTTATCTTGGGAGATGTTGTGGAGTTATTCCTTTCTTAAGGTAGTGTTATTAGCATTGACCTACATCAATTTTGTATTATCTATCTTTGTATTATTATGAATTTATACTTATGGATAATTTAACTTGATATTTTAATATATTTGTGGATGATTTATGTTTATGAGTATAAAGGATTTGTATTTGTAAAAATAGCACTAACGATTGACTCGACTAACTTTATTAGTCCTTGGGTAGTCTAGTGGTGATCCATATTGGTTGATGGTTTTGGTTCCCTTATCTCACCTATTTTTTCAACTTTCTACCATTTTCCTTATCATTTTTTCTTGCCAACCTTCCCAAAAATTTGAAACAATGATAAAGACTTGATTAAGAGATGTGTTTATACATGTCCCCCAAAGTGTGTATCTTGATAATCAATAGTATCATGATCACCACTTTAAGTGGTGATCATAGCCATTGATAAAATCTTAGGGTTTTCAATGTATGGTCTAAATCCTAGCATTTTTTGTACACCTAGGGTAAAGATCATGTGTCATATTGACCGAAAATTGTGATTTGATAACTTTGACAAGAATGTAATCCAGTTTTCGAACACAAAATGGAAAGTTGTTTGTTTTATCTGCTATAAAAACTTATTTTATTCACTCATTTATTCAACATTCATCACCATTCATCCAATTATTAAAATAGTTATTTGCTTTCAGCAACCTTGTCCTCATTCTTCTACTACCTTTATTTCTATTACAACACGTGATCCTCTTTCACTCCATTCATTTTCTTGTTCTTGTAGGTATGACCAAAGCCATTGACCATTAGTTTGTTACCTTCCACAAAGGAGAAAAGAATGCTCCATTAGGATTTATAGTTCAAGATTAAACTTGCTACTCAAGGACCAGTTTCCAAAGCAATTTGAGTCCCCTATGTTAATCTAAGGTGTAGTAATTCCTTTTTATTATGGTGATGTTGTAAGTAAGATAGAATAAAATTGAGTATTTTTTGTGCTAATTATTGCAATGTTAAGAATGATATGGTCCTTGATACCCTAAGGTATCAAGTATTTGCTTTTATACATTGGGATTTAATTTACATATGTTCTATAGATGATCTTAGTGTAGTAAGCTCTTGTGTTCCTACTAATTATTATTTGCTTTAATTAACATAGTATTAGCTCAATTATTACATGATTACTTATCTTATTATTGCTTTGATATCATGGTTAAAGTATCTAGGTGTATCTTATGTTTTTTTTTCTAGATAATAAGGGGTTGTAGTGATTGTACTCGGGTCCCCCACCCTTGAAAAATTACAACTCTCTTATTTAGAGCTTAAGAGTTTATAAATAGAAACACTTCTCACCTCAATTGAGATGTTATAGCTAGAAACCTACATCATTTTACATAAACTGTTTGAATCCTTGATTTTTATTTTTTGGATCTTTTCAATTTTCTGTATGAATACAAATATTCCAGAATTCAACATCCTTATTGAATTTTTTTCTATAGCAACCTTCACAATACAAAACTTCACCTCTACTATCCATGCATTGTATCTTAGTATAGTAATATTTCCAAAACATCACACTATCATAACCCACTTTACCAAATATGAATTGCTAGTTTCCTTCCTGAAACACAAATGCAACCACACAAATTATAATAAATAGTTTATATGAAAACACATTATTATTACAAAATAAAGCAGATATTAAAAATGGAAAACATTAAAGTAAATCATAATCAATAATTGATTAACGCAATCAACATTTTTTCCAGCTTCAACTAAACTTATTACTTCCTTGAACCATGGAAAGGAGAATTTGATTTCACGATCCTCGATCAAAACCCCTCTATTGGATAGCCTATCTGCACATTTATTTCCTTCCCTCAATGTATGTGTAAACCTGATGTCTTCAAAATCTTTAGCAATATCTTAAATTTCCATAATTATCTCTTATATGTTCCATGGAGTCTTAGCTTTCCTCAAAATTGTATTTATTACTATGAGAGAATCATATTTTATCCATATTCTATTCCATTTTATTATTTTTTGCATATTTTAACCCTTTTAAAGCCGCCCAAGCTTCAACTTCATTATTTATCTTAAATCCACTATTGAAAGCATAATAAGACAAAATCTCTCTACTATTTCTAATTATTCCTCTTCCTGTTGGTCCTAGATTTCCTTTAGATGATCCATCAAAATTCAATTTAATCCACTCCACATCTAGTGGTTTCCACTTTATACTCTTTGCCTTATTTTTGTTTCTCTTGTACCCAACATCATAATTCCATTTAGTGACTTTACTCCATCTATCAAGGCTCTCTACCTCTAGATTAGGGACTAGGTGAGTTGATAGGGTTGGTTGTTGGAATATATTATATTATTTAGTACATGCTAATGTACCATCTTGGGTACATATTTAGATTAGGAGTGTCTTAGATTAGGGTGTGAGTATTTACTTTATGCAATGTAATGTGCAAAATTATTCAATAATGTAAATGTGCATAATAGTCCATGTGCACATGAGTCCATAGAATAGGAAGGTGAAGAGTCATAGGAAGATGGAAGGTCAAGAGTCACATCCCATTATATATTGGCATTTGTGTGAGCATATGGAGGGATGCAAGATAGAGGAGAAGTAGAGAATAAGGTAGAGATACAATGTAGTGCATGTATGAAGTATGGAGAGTTTGAGATCTCCATTCTATATCAAAATACTATTTTCATGAACTTTTATTAATCGTAGTTTTATGAGTTATTACAAAATTCTTTCATGTTTTATATGATTTAAATATTGTCATTATCTTATATTTGATATAGCATGCTTATTATAGATCTTGTGGTTGCTTTCCATTAAGTATTTAGTATCAAAATCTAACAGTGGTATCCGAGCCACAAGGGAGATTGATAGGAGATAGGGAGATTCACAAGAGAGATTGAGAGGAGATAAGGAGATATCATTTTCAAAAATTTAAAGTTACTTTTTGGCTAGAGTATTTCCATTGGGTTGCAAGAAAACTCATGAAGACTAGGACTCAACAAAGATTAATTTCCACTAGATTGAAGGATAACTAGTGAAGTTTATTGATTTTAGGGATCTAGACATTTAGATGTATTTGCTTGATGCTTTCTAAATTTTGTTGCAAAAAATTAGTTCTCAAAATTTGAGAAGTTTTATTTATGTAGGGATTAGTATTTGAGTTGTAGCAACATAGAAATTGAATATTGAGAAGGCCCAAGAAAAATGTCCCCATAGAAGGTTGGATATTGGATATTGAGGACACCCAAGAAAGAGGTCCCCATAGAATATTGAAGACTGTAGATTGTAGATTTTAATAAAGAAGAAAGCAACTCTATTGAATTTTGAGGAGACCTAAGAGAAGAGGTACCATTGTAGATTTGAGAAAGGAGATAGGAGATTTGAGAAAGAAGATAGAGGAGGACTAAGAAAAGGTCAAATTGAAGAGTTGTAGAATTTGAAGACCCAAGAGAAGAGATCTCAAGAAAATTTGGAAGGAGAAAAAATAAGGCTAGAGAAACCCTATTGAAGAAGTGGTCATTAGAGAAGATTTGAAGAAAGCTTGAGATAGAAGATTTCAAGCAAGAGAAGCTCCTTAAAAGAAGAATTTGGGATAATTTTCGCCATCTGACAACAAGCCCAAAAGAAAGAAGGATTTGACAAGAATTTTGTAAAATTTTAGAAAGGATCATTTGAAGATCTCAATATATTCATATTATTGAGGAAGATACCAAAAAAAGAGGTCATATTTTAAGTGAGATCTAAGGAGGAGAAAGAGGATTGAAGAGGCCACCTATTTTAGTAATTTGAATATTACCGTTAAAAGTTTGAAGGTTGATTTGTAGAGGAGAAGATTGTTGATTTTGCAGCAAAAATTGAAAGGTCACAGGACAACAAATTGAAGGTGACATAGTGCTGCAAATTAAATAATATTTAGGTAGTGTTGAAGGCTACAAATTAAAGGATTTTTGGACAACTTTGGGAGAAGAAAATTAGTTGCAAATTTTAGGGAGTTTGGGCAGCAAGTTGAAGGAGATAGAACAAGTCTTGAGGCAACAATTTGAGTAGAAAGAAAAGCTACAAATTTGAAGGTATAGAACATTAAGTTTGAGTAGCAAGAAAGGAGAGGAGACAAGCTACAAAAGACAACCAAAGAGGTTTGAAATTAGGTGCTTAAAAGAGTATTTCATTTTTATAAAAAAGATGATTTAATTCAAGTTTATTTAGCACCATATTAGAGTTATTAGAATCATAAAAAAAGAAGTCTGAGTTAAAAGTATTCAAGCCAAGAGAGGAGGTAGCATTTTCATATCAAAAATTGCACAATACAACAACAAATATTGGAGTTAAAACTTGCTTGAAAGGGAGTGATAAGAAGAAATAGTATATGTTGTTTTTATAGTTAAAGTGCGGATTTTTTATAAGTCTTATTGAGTAAGAGTAAGAGATCTAATAGTGATCAAAGACAAGGAAGGTTTAAGGTGTCTAAAGACACCAAGAAGAGTGCTAAGAATTACATAAATATTGGTGAAGATAAGTCACTAAAGGAGTGGTAAAACCACCATACTAAAGAAGTGCCAACATATTGAAGGAGATAACCATTTTTACCATTTGACCAACGTAAAGCATTGGAAATTGCCATCAATTTTAGAAATGTGCAGTCACCATACATAAGAGGAAAGGAGCACCAACGTAGAGCATTGGAAACTACCATCAAGTTTGGAAATGTAGAGACATCATATGTAGGAGGAAAGGAGCACCACCAAAGCTTGGAAGAGCCACCAAAGTTGTATAACTAGCTTGAGGTGGAGGAGCAAAAATATCACTACCATCAAAAGCACCAGTTAAGGAAGAGAGATCATGGCATACGAACAAGCATAAACATATAACATTGATGAAGGATAAATTAGGGTGAATCAAGCGACAAAGTTTATACCATTCAAGTGGATTTTTAAGATTGAGAATAGAAAATGGCATGCATTAGATGAAATGCCCAAGATATCATAATGCTTGAAGAATGTTTCACTAGTGAGCATTACACAACAAGAAGGTGCAAAGGAGGATTTGAGCGCTCACTTGAAGAGGAATAGATACCATCTTCCACTTGGCATTCTAGACACATAATGCTAACTACCTTGTAGGGAATCAAAACATCCAAGGTGCCTATTAATGTATGGGCATTCTTTGAGGGAGGAAGACACAGTTTAAATTTTGAATTCAAAGCTTGAAGAGTAACATAAAACAATAGAGACGTGGAAGATCATTAACCAAAGAAAAGTGTATAGAGTTATAGAAGATCATAAATGGAGGATTTGAAGAGTCTCAGATATATTTGCAAGAGGGAGTGAAGAATCTCTGAAAATTAAGGTCAAAAGAGGACGAGCTAGGGCAAAGTAAAACAAACTCAAAGCATCAAAAAATCGGATGAACGCTTGAATAATAGAGTAGCATAACAAGGAGAATATTGATTAATATAAATGTTTGAAGAAGATGAATAATTAAGAATAATGTGAATTGGAGATGTAGAATACATTGAGTGCCATGTGGCACATGATAAGAGGAACGCTAATAGGTTTGGAGGAGCCCAAACTTTTTTTGAACGCATATTAAGCACATTGATGATCATAGAAGTTAGAGTGCACGTAGAGGAGAGTCTAAAGATCGAATTAAATGAGCACCATAAACAAGAAGGAGCATTAAATACATTACAAAGAGGAAATATCATTTTAGATCAGAGGTTGTAGAGTTGAGAAGACTTATGAGAAGCAAGTTGAAAAGTAGCATGCCATATTCAATGAGGTCCTTGAAAATTTTAAATTAATTTGCTTTTACATAGGTTTGAGAGACATAAATAACATTATTACTAAGGTTAATATTGAATAATATATTATGCTTGAGATAAATTGAATGAATGGAGGTATAAGAAAATGAATTGACAAGTTATAAACTTAGAAAACTTATTGAATAATTTAGAATATTTTTGAAGTAAAGAGAATCTATTTTGATTTTTTTTTAAACTAATAGACTTGAAATTCAAGCATAGAAATACTTGCAAATAATTTGACTTGGAGGAATAAGGATTTGTAGTTATAAGGCATCTTTGTTTTCTAAATTTTTAATTATGCAGTTATAAGGAATTCAACATCAACATAGGTTCTTGGAATTTAGAAACCATACTAATAAAAATTGAAAGATATAAGAAACACAACTTAGAGTTGTTTGAAAGTTGGAAAATTACATTGGTAATAGTCTCTTACTCAAATTAACGAGACAAAAGTTCTTTAAAATAGAGAATCTTATCAAAATTAAAATTGCATCAAGATTGTCTTTAGCTTTCTATTCATAATTAGGGAGACAAAAAGGATTCAACTCAAAGGAAAACTTAGAAAGCTAAGAATTTTATGAAATCTATCTTATATTCAAAACACTAGGGAACTAAAAGAAATTATACCTAGATATTTGATCCTTGTTGAAGCCATTGTTTGATCATTAGAAATTACAAAGTATCCTACAAATTTTAGAATTAAAAAAAGTTTATCACATTTGATTACATACTCAAAACTAGGGAGTCATAAGGTAGTCAACCTCATTGTTTTTGAAAATTAAAGGTGTTGGAATATATTACATCATTTGGTTCATGTCAATGTCCCACCATGGGTACATCTATAGATTAGGAAAGAGTGTCATAGATTATGATGAAAGTATTTACTTTATGTAATATAATAAATGCACAAGTGTGCAAAGTATTTTGGCAATGTAAATGTGCATAGTTATCCCTATGTACATGTGTCCATAGAATAGGAATATGAAGAGTCATAGGAAGAGTGAAGGTCAAGAATCCTCCATATGAAGAGTCACATTCCATCCTATAAATGGGTATATGAATAGACAAAAATACATAGAAAGATATAGAGTGATTGGTCATATACAGTTACAATGGAGAGTGATGAAGTATGATGTATTTGAGATATTTATTCAATAAAGATCATATTTTTGTGAGCATTTATTAGTGGAATTTATATGATTCATTTTTGAAGTTTTTATGATTTTTATATGCTTAATATATTGCCATTATCATATTTTTTATATTGCAACTTTATTTTAGATCTTGTGATTACTTTATTATGTTAGAATTAAAGTGCACTATGCCTATGTTTTGACACTTGTCAGTTTATATTGACACTTGTCAGTTTATCATAGAGGCATTATGCCTATATATGTAACTCATTTCATGTATAATATTATCTCATCAGTTTTACTCCCAACATTTGGTATCAGAGCAGGTTCCCTATCCTGCCTGTGAAACCCTTGAGGGGGGATTTCCCTCATGGAAATCCTCCCTCCCCGATTTTTTTCCCTATTTTTTTAAATTTTTTTACCGAGGGAGTATGCTCTCCATCATTTGATGGATCAGAAACCAGATGGTAAGAATTTTAAAATTTGGGAAATTATTTTTAGAATTTTTTCTTAGTTTTTAGATCTGCAGAATGGTAATATGTGGGTATCGAGGTTTTTTTGGTAACGGGGATTTATTGCTGGTGGATGAAAATGATGTGGCTTTGAGGTTGGCCAGGTTGGAGAATATGATGAACAGGAGGCCGAAGCTGGTGAGCAGTGTGCTGCTGTAGCAAAACCCGCACAATGTGCACGAGTGGCACAAGCGGGTGACATTGTTCAAGGGAAACCCTACGCGACAAATCCTCACTTTCACCGAGGCGGTGAAGACCGTGGACCCGATGAAGGCATTTTGTTTTTCTATAACATTCATCAGCTACTGCAACAACCTTCTCTCTTTCTATAGCAGTGCTGTTTCCTCCAAGTTCCTGCAATATACGAGCAACATCACGCTCAAAGTCCTCATTCAATGCTGACGTATCATACAACCAAACAAATTGATCAAGCCTTTGGCTATCATCCCTGTACTCCAAAATTCTTTCTTCGATTTGCAAGAGCCGCTTCTAGGAGTCCGGATGGATGTCTGCCCACTTGGTTTGATATGTGACAGGAGTCCTTTCATTCATGAAGAGGTGAATTTGTTGTTGATTTTGCCCAACCACGCCCACCATTGCATTTTGCATTCGCTGTTGTTGTTGCCGAAAGGGATGGGGTTGCTAGAAGGAGAGAGGAGGAGTGAGAGAAGACAGAGCGTCGGTGCCACTCTTAGCATTGTCGGCCTTGCTACCCGATGGGTAGGGCCGCTCGAGCAGGATTTCCTCCGTGGAGACCATGGTGAGGCGGCTGCTGGCATCTTCGTTGGCTGCGTCACCAAACTTGCGCCACTCATGATGCTCGAGGATAGATGTTTTGTTCGATGATCGTGGAGAAATCAAATAATGGAGACGCACTGGCAGATCACAACGGACTTGTTCTTAGCATAATCATCTTGGTCAATAAAGAAAATAGTGGGTCCCCAATAATTCTAACATGTGTCAGATTCGATATCATGGCCTGTAGAAGAGCTAATGCTTCTAATCATAATCCAATGAAAAATGGTGGAGTGTAGATGTCAATCAAAAGCTATTTCAATGGTCAGACGAAAACTACTGAATTATTAATCAGATCAAAAATGGCCAGACCAGATGTTTCGGCATATGCATTGGTCCATGCCAGCTGTCGTGGCTTTGCTATTGATGGATATCCAGCAAGCAAAGAATGAGTAGTGTGCAGTCATCTAAGGCATGTATGTCCTAAATGACCAATTGTACCTATGCCAGTGCCAGAGCATTCAAAGGTTTGGGGCCATTTTTGGTGGTTGCAACAAGGCAGAGTGCCAGATGAAGGCGAGCGAGCGGAGTATAGACGATGGACGACTTGAGGAGGAGATTGGCGGAGAGCATGGGGCTAAGTGCCTAAGAGATGGAGGTAGTGTTCGCTATGGGAATAAGGGCATGATTTGGCCTCAGTGACCTATCTTTGACAGATTTCAAACACGGCAGTGGTGAAGCACGCACTGGTAGTGCCCATGCTTATTGGCCGCCAGTAAGGCATCAGGCCAATTTTTTTGTATTTTTATAAATGAAGAGTCAATGTGGAAGGCCTAAATGGCCCTTGTAATTCCCCTGTATGGGAAAATTGAAAAATGTTTATTTTTATTCTGCCTCAGTGCGATGATTATTTGCTGCCTTAGATAGGCATGATGGTTTTTCCACATAATGAAGGCCCCTTTGATGGTGGAATATAGGGGTATTTATAGTCGTTGGAAACGTTTTTCCATGATGGACACAATGGTGGTGTCATATTGTAATTTTGAGGCTGTTTCAATTGAATTTTTTAGCCTTAAAGTTTTTCTACCTTGGAGTGCACTTTCGGTTGTACCCGACACTCCCAAGGCACTTATAAGTGAACCTAGTATCTAGTAGTCTCCTCTTTCTACTTGGCGGATGCAGCGGCTAGTTACCCATGCATTATAGTAAGATGAGGTGACTACCATAAGGACACTTATTCTAGGGACTACATACATAGACACCCTAGACTCTATCCGAAGTTTTTTTTTTGGATCTACTTTTGAAGACTACAGACGAAGACACTTCAGAGGATTCTCTTCTTCTTTCTCTTCTCCTCCATATTTGGATCTATGGATCATTTTATTGTATTGAGTGCATTTTTGGCAGAGATCAACACTCTTATATGGCTCATTTTTTCTTTGTATAAAGGTGCATTTTTGGTAGAGACCGACACCTTCTAGATTGATTTCACCATAAGGAAGGATTTGATATTCGTGATGGATCTAGTCAGTGACCTACAAGAGGCAACATCCTCTGAGGATGACCTGTAGAGGCAACAGACCCAGCAGTGGCTGACCCTAAGGCACCCATGATGACCCTGAGGCACTTAGATGGTTGACCTAGTGGCAACAGACCGTGGAAGAGGCTGAACCTGAGGCAACAAACCGAGATGTATACACAGTGAATCTAGCATTATTCATATTTGGAGAGACAAGAGCAAAGAGCACGAGCCTAGACCAAAACAAAAATAAAATAGGATGATAGGTTGCTTTTAGAGAAGTCAACATTAAGGGGGAATGTTACCTAATGTTGACTTGTTTTTTTCTTTAGTTAGGATAGTGCACTTTAAGGGGGAATGCTAGAATTAAAGTGCACTATGCCTCTATTTTGACACTTGTCAGTTTATATTGAAACTTGTCAATTTATCATATAGGCCTTCTGCCTATATATGTAACTCATTTCATGTATAATATTATCTCATCAGTTTGACTCCCATCATTTTCTATGCATTTAGCTTCAAAAGCTAACAGTGGTATCAAAACTATAGCAAGGTTTTATCTTGCACAGGCTTTTGGTTGCAAAGAAGATTTCTACTAGTTAAGGAGAAACTAGTAAAGTTGAAGAAATTACCTCTAGAAAGAAAAACAAAAGAAGATAGCTTTTCTCACTGTGTTGAACAAAAACTAGTGATAATTAAGTATTTACCTATTCCAAGAGGAAATTTGGAATAGAAGGAAATTTATAGGTCTTGAATATAGACCTTGATATTGAAGAGATTAAGAGATCCCTAATGGAGGTCCTATTGATAAGTTTGAGAGAGAGAGAGAGAGAAGATTCCATATTAGTATTTAGCTAGAATATTTCCATAGGGTTGAAGGAAAACTCATGAAGACTAGGATTCAACAAAGATTTGCTTTCACTAGTTTTTGAGATAGCTAGTGAAGATTATTGATTTTAGAATTCTATAACTTTGAATATATTTGATTATTATTGTCTAAGTTTTTATTGTAGAAGATTAGTTCTTAGAAGTTGAGAAGCTTCCTACAATGGATAGAGAAGAATTTCAACTTTGATTGCCTGAAAGTCTATGTAATTTCCTCTTGCAGTGATTAGCTCTTTGTTGTATAAAAGTAGAAATTGAATATAAAAGAAGGTCAAATAAAGAAGGCCTCATTGAATATTGAGGAGAATTAATAAGGAAGTCCTCATTAAAAATTAAGGTCCAAGAAATAAGGCCCCATTGAAGATTGAGGAGAACCGAGAAGAAAGTCCACATTGAAGATTGCAGACTACAAAATGAAGATTGAAGAGACCCAAAAAAGAGGTCACATTAAAAACTTCTAGATTTGCAAAATTGAATATTGAAGATTAAATATTGAAGTCTGAAGACTGAATATAAAGAAGACTACAAAAAGGTCCTATTGCAAGTTTGAGAAGCAGCAAATTTTGGAAATCCAAGAAAGGAGATCTCATTGCAAATATTCCATAATTGGAATATTAAAGAAACCAATTTAAGGGTTCATCAAAGAATTTATTAAGAAGATGTTAGTAGTTGTAGAATTAGAAGACCCAAGAAAATAGGTCTAAAGAATATTTCTAGAGAAGAAGGCTAGAGAAATCCTCATTGTAAATTTTAAGCAGTGGCCATTGGAGGAGTTTTGAAAAAAATTTCTTGTCTAAATATTGCAAGTAGGATAAGCTCCTAATAAATGGAATTTGGGATAATTATCCCCATACAACAACAAGCCCAAAAAGGAAAGAAGATTTTGGCAATAATTTTTCCAAATTTTGAGAAGTTTTGAAGATCTCAAGACATTCAGATTCAAACAACAAACAAGATCATATTTAAAGTCAGAATTCAATAATAAGCTTAAAGAAAGAAGAAGGATTGAAGAGTCCAAAAATTTGAGAGATTTGAAAACAACCACAAAGGTTTTATAGGCTGATTTGTAAAAGAGAATCTGATGATTTTCAGAGGAGAATTTTAAAGGTCATTGGGCAAAAAATTGAACAAAGCATAGAGCTACAATTTGGAGAAGGTTTGGAAAGCTTTTCAAGTACTTTTGGATAGCTAATTAAAGGAATGCTTGATAATAAAAGAGAGTAGTAGATTCAAATATTTGTGGACATCAACGAATCAAATTTTTGTAAGCAACAATTGAAAGAATTTTAAGCTACAAATTTGAGCAACATTGAAAGAGTAAAGCAAGCCACATTTTGAAAGAGTTTTAGGATAGATTTGGAAAATATTTGAACAAAAAAGTGCAAGAGGATTTAGCAACATCTAAGGAGGATATTTATTGTATATTTGGATAGTTAAAGGGCTATATTTGTAGCTACAAAATTTAGAGATCGATAGCACACATTTGAATGCAAGAGAGTCGATTTTGGGTAGCAACTACAACTACAAGATAAAGAGCCTACAAACAACAAGAAAAAATGAGTATTATTGCAAATTCAGGACAACAAGCTATCAAGAATGAGAGCTGCAAAAGAATCCATAAAAGGTGTGTTAAACTAATGCCATACAAAGTGTTATTTTATAAAATTTAAAAGTGCTTATTATAAGTTTTTAACATCAATTTTAGAGCTATTAAGATCTAGCAAAAATATTTTTTTAGAGTGTCTCTAAACCAAGGAAAAAGACACCATTTCACACCATTATTATTATAGAAATATGCATATTATAACAGCTAGAGTTAAAGCTTGTAAAGAGATTAAAAGGATTAATAAGAAGATTAGTATATGTTTTTTTCATAATAAGAGAAAGAGCTTATTTATCCTACATTATAGTGAGATCGAATAGTCATCAAAATCTAGGTAGATTTAAGGTGTTTAAAAACACCAAGCTTGCATATTACGTTGGTGAAGGACATCACAAAAAGTGTGGTAAAATACACCACTGAAATCACCACCAAACTGCATAGGTTGAACACTATTGAAGAGTGCAAAAGTGACATCAGAATATAAGGGGGCAAGTGCCCTAACATTGTCTAGATGAATAACCATAAAAAGAGCAATTGAGCCAAGAAGGATCATCATGGAACAACAACCAAAGGAGCACCCAAGAAAAATAAAACTATCATGAAAGAAGCCACCAAAGAAGAGCACTTGAAAGCTACCATTGCTGAAGTTGAAGAGACACCTACAAATCTGGAAACATAACTAGCAAAGAAGAGGATACATTTGCTATTGAAAACGTATCAAGAAGGCTAAAGATTCAAGTTCATGCATTCACCAAGAAATAAGACATTCATAATGTAGAATTAGCCTATTAAATCATATCACATGCAGAACCAAGTGTCCAAAAGGGAAACATAATGCAACCAGGGAACGTTACAACCTCGAGCAACAAAATTTTGGTTCAAAAATATGTTATAAATTATTTATAGAGTGTGGGAAGTATTATAACATTGTATGAAACAATTGTCACAAGAAATAGGAAGCATTGGAAACCATCCAAGAGTCACAGGAGCATTGATATTAGTGAAGCAATTTTTCATAAGGGAGAATAAGCGCCACACAACCACAAGTTACGTTAATAAGGGTGAAGGAAGAACTCTAGTGGCATTTGTCACTCATCTTTGCAAATATTACAAGCATTACCAAGGAAGGTAAAAGGTTTTGAGCATTCATTTATTGCATGAGATGAATAGTCTCATCAATCATAGCAAGGACTCTTGTAACAACCCCAATTGTTACTACTCATCCACTCATTTTTTTTGATCATTTATTTATCTTCCAAAGAGTAAGAGACATAATCATGATCTAAGATAGAATCATTTTAACTGGACTATAAGTTTCCAAGGTAATCATCATCAAGAGATATTAATACTGGCTCAAATTCACTCTTGATTAGAAGTGACCAAATTATACAAAGCCCTCATACCACCAGGATATGAGAACACTCACCAAAGTGTTAGGTTTTCATCCTTCACCAAAGGGAATCACCCTTCACCATTCCATCGAGATTAGTATGTAGGCAAATTATTTGAAGATGGAAAACCACACAAATGGTTAACCATCATATTTGTTTTAAATCCCTCATCTCAATGATGGGGCCACTAAGATATAAATCACTGAATGTGATTAACTTACACAATCCTTGGAATAGACATCTTAAGCACGATTATTTTCCCTTATTCCTCTTAAGGCTTATTTGATCATTTTTCTCATTTAAGGCATCCCCTTTGTTATTTATCTGAAACATTTAATTTCGTTACCAAAAGGTATTATTTTCACCATCATGGGAGCACCTGCTCCACATGTACATCCGAGCACCAACTCAGAATGTAAGATCTAATTTGAGATACAACTAAAGCCTAAATTGCCATTTGTGGGTTCCAACCCACTCCAATCTCCAACTCGGATTACTCCAAGATTAGTTATCATTTTATTATTATAGTGTTTCTGGTTAAACCATCCATGAGTATTTATGAAGTGATTAGCACAACATATTTCAATTATCCATTAAAGTATAGAACCCATTACATTACAATCCTTGAGATTATTTATAAAATAAACATCTCAATGAAAGGTAAATAACATGAGATAACCATTTGAGCAAGGCATATATTTCATTACATCATACTTTCTGAATCTACCCAACAATTGAATATATCAAATACTACTCATTGAAAGGTAAATCTAGCTAATTACATCATTCACAATTCATTTAATCAATAACATTTTAGAAAGTAAATGTCATATTCATAATCTATTAAATCAGCAACATATTAGAGAAAAGCATACATTCCTTGCATCATAACTTGACTTCAGATTGAATAGTAATTAACAAATGATAAGCATTGTCATATTGATCTAAAGGATTGCATATTCATTACATAAAGCAAATAACATCTCACTAACATCAATTTATAACATTCACAATTTACATAATCAATGACATATTGAAAGTAAATGCAACATTCACAAGAAATATTAAATCAAACCACAAATGTAGTGACACATATTTATCCTGGGAACCCTCATGGGGAATAAACCCAACCTCCAAAATATGACTTCTTCCTCTCATTCATAAACAATTATTGTTAAAATTACAATGTAGAGAGGTATCTCTTGGATCCTCTTCTAAATCAATTATACATTTACAAGAGATCAAAATGTCTCTTATCAATTCAAGATGCAATTAAGGAAACACCAATTTCCTTTCTCTAAGTCATCTGTATAATACATAGAATTTCTCAATTTCTTATAGACACACATATTTATGAATGATCATCAGACACATATTAAGGAGGTATCAGACCATTAGTCAAGAGGGAACTCCCTAGTTCCCTTGAGAATGAACTCCAAATCCATTCTCAAGATACAATCATTCCTTTGTTCCATAAATTAAAGTCCCATACCTTTAAATTGATGGAACAAATATCCTTTTAACAAATTACTTAATTAAAAATAATTTTCATAATTATATCCCATTTGAACATGCCATGTCTACACCCTTGGTTATCAATTTCCTACAAAATTTGATTCAAAATTATAATCAATTGTTTTACAAAAATGTTCTTAATTTGACATTCAATATTTGTGATCCTTTCACAATATTCCTTTAATCCTTTGAAGTAAAATTTATTAATTAATCCTTAAACCTCCAAATACAAGGGGTTAATTTCATAAATATGTTGTTTCGTTCTATTAGTCAAATCTCTTCCATGCTAATTTTAACCTATATCTAAATATGTTCATAAATCCTTTAGCCGAAGGGATCCTATTTATCATTCCATGGATTTCATAGAATGGAGTTTATGGATATTTTCAAGTTCAATGATTATAGTGGGAATTATTTTACTTTATGATCCAATGGTCACATTAGTGGCTTATTAAATATCCAATGGTTATTTCTTAGAGTGCTACCATCACAAAACCCAATGTTTACTAGACTGCCCATGGACATAAGAGGGTATAATATACCATAAAATAATCCAAAGGTTATTCTATTTTTCCAAGAATCTAATGGACATAATGGTCAAAAAATTTATAACTATCACAAAGTTATCCTCGATCAATCTACCCTAATTAATATTCAAATTGGATCAAACCTCACCATCAACCTTGTTTTGCTAGCGCTTAACCGCTAGCACCTTAGTCTCCATGACTAGGTAGCTAGCTTTTGGTTGGATTGACCAAAATCTATGGTCACTTAACTAGAGATGACTTTCATTCTATTAAACCTTCTAGAATTCCTACACACGCGATGTGGGATTATGCTCAACCACACCAAAAAAATAAAAGTATTGTTTCCATTACGAGAGCTCATGATTAACGTGTGGTAGGGTTGGGGTGAATTCTAGACAACATGTGGTAACATACACATCAGACTCTATGTGCACATGCTTCAATCATCATCCTCGACCACCACTTGGTGATCGAATATATATGCAAGAGACTTGCTCCCTTTATGGGGCTTCAACTCCCGAGCATAGCCAATGTGCTTGGGAAAACCCCCCTAAGAATATTTTTCCCCTAAAATAAATTGAGTATTGTCCAACACCTCTACTGATAAGGGATCAAATACCTCTTAAGGAATCCACCAAGGTTTCAGACCAAATTAATAGTTTGAATTTGATGCATATAAGGCAGGTTAAGTCATTTGTTGTAGAAGAGAGTACTATAATATACACAAAGATTATAGTTCTTGTAATTGGCACAGGAAATGAACCATAATTTTGGACTAGATATTGGGGTTTTCATTGGTTTTTTAGCCAAAGTGAATCAAGGCATCTAACACAATCGAATGCCACATCTGATTCGAAAGGCAAAATATACATTTATCAAGATCTTTATAAGAGGTTGCAATAGCTAATTTGTTCAAACTAGGGAATGATATGATCACCATAACATGATCCAATCCTATTTAATAATCTATCCTTACGATGGAGAGCATGTGAGGTCATATTAAATATAGGATAGAGGGATAAAAGAACTCTGAGTATTTTATATGGCCTAGGATGACACAAGCTAACGGTGACTGAATTGAGCGATATACAGAGTTTTATCAAACAGCACCAATCATGCATTTTCTAAAGGAATTTAGCTCTTTTGCTGAACAAAGTAAATTAAGGCATCCAATAGTCAAATGCCATAATTAATTCAAAAGGTAAGATAAATATCAATTAGGAATTATCGTAGGGAGTTACAACATTGAATATGCTCATATTTGGATACGATAAGATCACTTTATCATATCCTAGTCTAGATATTGAACAAATCTCAAGGAGGGATACACACATGGCAAAATTGCAACTATTATATGACTATTAATCATTAGTAAATGAGCACATAGATAAAGCACATAGTAAGATTACAAACATCATAGATTGGATTCGATTAGAGAGATTCGACCTTATTTTATCTCCTCCACAAGTGTCTTCTTCCCTATGCTTGTCTATAGTCTCCTTATATTCGCCAAGTTTCTTCTTCATGCTTGCCCTTCAAGGCTACTTCATGGACTCCACCTTCTTCCAAGGCTCCATAAACTCATCTTGACCAAATGCCTTTAGTTTAAACTTTAGAATTCTCCCAAAAGCTGTTTGGTTTCTGATCCATCGAAGTGGATAGCATACTCCCTAAGACTCCATGATTTCCTACCTCTTTCTTCCAAGAGGCACTCAATTTATAGGAAGACTTCTCCTCACATGAGCCAAATAGTGGCCTTATTAAAAGATGCCTTCATTCAAATAATGCATTTCTTGTGGAGGAAAAATTCAAAGAGTAGAAAAGAGTCCACAAAGAGTAGGTGGCCTTGTTTTCTAGAGACAATTACCAACTAACACTATTATTAAGGAATAGGTTAGATGCCGAATTAGGACTAATAGTGACAAAGAAAAGAATATCCACCTATTTTCCATTAATGAAAATAGGCCATGTAGAAAATAAGGATAGATTTTCAAACAATAGAATAATTCATATTTTGTTTAAAAATTCTAGAATCCTTTTTAGTCCAATTAAAATTGGACAAGCTTGGTGAGTACCTAATTGTAACATAATTAGGTTATTTACACCCAATTTACTACATTGTAGTAAATTTTGGTAAAAGGTTATTTTCTATTTCATCTTTCACCAAGGCTTTATTTATTTTCTAATTAAATCACTTTAAATTATCTATTTTGAAAGATAATAAATCCTTCTCTAAATTTTACAAAATTCCCTAGTTGGAATTTTGTAGTATTCTTTAGGGTCTATACCCCTTTTGTTGGTCAATAACTCATCCCACTAATTAACTAGTAGCCTTTTGGAAAGGATCCATGGGTACGGGCTATGACAACTCCACAACATCAAAGAAGAAGCACCTTGACCAGTTTGAAGGAAGTTGACCAGAGGAAGAGTGCCCAATTTCAAAGGAAGACCAAGCATAGCATTAAGGTGGGAACACCTAAAATATCAAAGGTAATATTTATTACTTTTTGGAATTAAAGTTTATGCTAAGTAGGAGTTATAAGGTGTAAAAGGATATATTATCTAAGGTTAAAATTTAAAACTATTTTATTGGAGAGATAAGCATTATTGAAACCTTAGAAATATGCTTATTATAATTTAAAGCCTTTTACAAAGTATTGAATATTATTTTGAATATTGAAGCATTGATTTTGAAGTTTTGTAATTTGCACATTTGATTTACAAAACAAATTAAATATTTGCAATTTGATAAGTTTGGAGAAATAAGGTATTCTACATCAAATTAGGAATACACAAAACATGCAAATATTATTTTTAGAATTTCTAAATTTCTAGAGTTGAAGTTATACGGAATCCAACATCAACATAGTTTATGAAATTTAGAATTGAGAAATTATAGTCTTAAATTTGAGAGATAAAAGGAATTCAACATAGAAGGTCTTGACAAAGAAAATTTGCATTAATATCTAATTCAAAATTATTAGAGATATAAATTTGAAAGATTTGCAATATTTAAAAATTGCATTTAAATCATTGATTGATAAGAGGAAAGTAAAATTGCTATTTTTGAAATAATAGAATTTGAATAATTATAATCATATTCATTCACTAGGGATTGTCAACATTTGAAAATTTATCCTTAGCTTATCATTCAAAAATAAGGAGAAAACAAAGAATAGAAAATTTGACTACATTAATTAAACTAGGGAGATATAAGGTAGTCTACTCATGACAATTGTAGACACCAAAATCTGACACCCTCTAAGTCACATTCACCACCCCACCATCAAATCCTGCATAATAAAATTATATGCCTAAGTCTAAACTTAGGGATATAAAATCCTACACATCATCCTATTTTCCTAATTTATTTAATTAGGAAAATCACCCTAGGATACCCTGTCTACCCATTGGACATGTGTCCTGGACACTTCACCCAACACCCCTGCCACATCTTACCCACTCCTGTCCCCCTTGTCCTTGCACATGAGACAGATTCCCAACACCCATGCCACAACTCATTTGTTGTTGTCTCCTTGTCCCTTCACATAAAACAACATCCCACATCCCACTCCACTTGAAGCCACATCACCCCAGTTAAGTGAGCCACACTGAATGACTCACTGTAACTGCCCCTTCCACCTGGCAGTTCAGATTTGCCACTTGGCAAGTCAGGCTTGCCACCTCTCATTCCCCTCCAAAGCCCTAGGAAGCCTATAAAAGCACCATTAGTCCACCAAACAAAGGGAGCTGAATTTGCATACCGACAGGCTACCAAAATATATCCAGACCCGACGAGAAACTGAGAGCGCGAGCTCGATCCTGATCGTTGGCACGCATCCCGAGGCAACCTATCATTTCAGACCGAAACTGCCCATCCGTGGTTTCACAGTCAAAAATGTAGGTCCACGGTTTCACAACCGTAGGTCCATGGTTTCCAGTCCACAACCGCGCTTTCATGGTTCCACAGTCCCGAGCACGAATTCATCATGCACGATCGAGATCATAACTACTACTGATTAGCAAGGCTTTTATTTATTTACTTGTTCTATCATTTGCTTTCATGCATTATCTCGCTTAGGGGTTTATGCATACATTAATATTATTTCTCAAATATACAGTGCTACTAATCCCTTTGCTTGTTTGAATGTGTGCAGGTGAAAGGTATCTTGGATAAGCTACTAAAGCTAGAGTGGTCCCTTGCTGGATACCAAAGCCCACTCACCCCTTGAAGCTGTGACGAGAGAACAAAGAACACCACATCCTATGAAAGAGTCGAATATCTCCCCTCCTCCATCAAAGCATTGTACTTCTAAGAGAGAAGGAAACATTGTAACATTGCTCCCAACACACTTGGGGCAATTCAAAAAACCTTTTGTAAAAAGTTGTATCAAAATCAATACAAAAGGGCATTTTGGCAATTTACTTTTTTCTCATTCATTTTATTTTGTGTTCAGTTCTTTGGTTATAAAAATGGTGATCACGATGGGACCTCCCAAGGGTTCCATTTTGTTTTGCCTTGCTTCTTTTTAAATTTACTGATCTCTGTCTACACCTATAGGTTTTGAGAATTCGAGACACACAGATTCAATTTTGAATCGATACATTCAAAAACCTTGCACCCGAATTGTTCACTATGGAAACAAACGTGGTTTTTGTTTAGGAAACACAAACACATAGTTCCTAGTTGGAGAAAATACAGACGCACGGTTCCTAGTTCGAGAAAACGCAGAAACACGGTTGCTATTTTAAAAATGCAGATCGATGGATGACAGCTGGAAGGAGCGACGAAAGGAACACAGGTCTGTACCTTGTGCTCTCTATTTATTTTTTTCTTTAGTTAAGTTTAGATTGCATTTAAGTAGATTAAGGGTCTCAGTCTTGTATGCCTTTGTGTGCATTTAGGTCTTAGGGATAGGAAAAAGTATTTAAATTTTGCATCCATACATAAAATAACAAAAAAAATTAAAAAGAATCTGCATTTGCATAATAGAAAATAGATCATTTTGCATTCACCGAGTTAAGAATAGATTGGGTGTTAATTTTAGGTTCGGGTCTATAAAAATCCCATTTTGTTTCTATTAGCAGAAAGGACCCGCGCATCCATGGTTGGGATATCCCAAACATAGACGCACGGTTGGCAAACCATGCATTCATGATTTACCAGAACTAACCACGCATCCCGGTTAGCCCTGTATAACAGAAGCCAATTGGAATTAGACCTAAAGGTGGCACTTTTCCCTTGATTTGTTGTCTATCATTTTTTGTTCTCTATTTTCTACATTTAGGCATCAAAACAGAATTGCATGGTATCATTGCATAACACCATAATTAAACAAACCACCACACACTCACATAAACATTGGAAAATGGCTAGATTTCATCACCATCGGGTTTGGATTTCATCACCGAACCACCAACATCATACCCCATTCTTTGCCAAGGCCGATTCCAAGATCCATCATAGCCCATGGGTTATAGCATGCATTTCTCCTCGGAGAGGTGTATCGCAGACTACAGGTGAACTAGGTGAGGAATTGGTAGGACCTGTGCTCCTTGGCCATGTGTGGGCTTCATTACCACACATTATAGGTGGGATTACATGACCTGGAGTTCATAGCCAGGTTGTCGAGCTGTGAGTATACAAGTGAAATCCTAGATTCATTTAGGGCAAAACATTGAGCACATGTCTTTTTTTCATTTAAAAAAAAAAAATACAAAAATCTAGCATCAAAAAATTTGTGTGTTTATTTGCTTTGTGTGTTGTATTGCATCATATTATCATTTTATTTACATAGATAGTCACACTTGGCATTGTACCACATAATAGCGTATGGTAGTGACTCGTAGTCAAGCTAAGAAACTAGTGTCAAACCAAAGTCAGTGGTCTTCCCCTATGGCCTCTCAATCTGGTAACGTCCCTCCCACTTCGGTGGTAGGACAAGTAGGCATGCCCCTTTCTATGTCCCAAAGTCTTAATGTAGGGCCTTCTAGTAATGCCCCTAATACGGACATAGACATTATGCATAGGGCTACTCACACAACCATACCAGAGACACCTAGGAGTGAACCTCCTATAGTGGTAGATAGTCATATCACCATGTTCGATATGGATACTATTAGAATGTACTTGAATGCAGCTGGAATGGTCTTCCCATCATTACCACCACTCTCCATCCCATCCCGTGTCATACCCTCATCACAACAAGAATCCACATTCACCTATCCACAATAATCAGAACAAATTTTCACCAATCCTCTTTTTGAGTTAGCTGCTATAGCATTGGCCAATCAACCATCGTCAACCAACCAATTACCCCCCACATTACCTCAACAAATGACCATTTCCACTAATCCCTTGTATGAAACAATTCCTATTGTTTCACAAGCCCCAACATCCATTCCTCCCGCCACACTCGTAGGACATACATCTCATACCATACCACAGTCAGTAGCGATACCTTTTGCTACTTACCCCCACCTACTTCCACTACCATGGTTGTCCCACAACCAACCCAGTCTACCACATCACATGTAGCGGTTCCTACTTCAAATGCAATTGCTATGCAACAGGCTTTCTTACAACTACAGCAAATGATTTTAGATAATGCTAACCGTAGCATGAACCCTGACCCCAACCAACATTTGCAAGGGATTGAGCAAAATTTTCCACCTACATCACATCAACCTAATACCTTTATCCAAGATCCATCTTGGGTAATGCGCCCTCCTTCTACCACTGTGGTTCATAATCAACCGCCACACCCATATGCTAACGTAGCAGGTCAGCATAACATCATACCACCATCACCCCATCCATATCATAACATCCCTCAACATCCATACCATAACACATTTCAGCCACCCATGTCTTATCACCCACAACCTACATACAATCCACCCCATTACCAGCAACATCAAGTACATTCAAGTGTCAGTCCTGTGGATGACCCTAGATACCAATTTTTACAGAGTCAGATTGATAGTCTTGCCATGCAAACCCCAGGTTTGCAATACCAAAAGCCAACTTTGAGGTAACTACTCAATCACCCTATTCATGCTTCGGTACCTGAGCCACCATATCCACAAGATTTTCAAATACCGAAGCTTGAATTTAAAGGGGAAGAGGACCCCCGTGAGCATATAACTAGATTTGTGAATGCATGCTTCAGAATCAAAAGCAATGATGCATTACTATTACATACATTTCCTCAGACACTAGGGGGAGAAGCACAAGACTGGTACAACCACCTGCCACATCAAAGTGTTTTTACCTTTGAACAACTAGCGGACCAGTTCTTGGAAAGATTCGCCCTAAATGTTAGAAAACAAACCACATTGACTGATTTGATTTATCTAAAACAATATGACGATGAATCAGTCTATGACTTTGGCAATAGGTGGAGATCAGTCATGATCAAATTACCATTTTCCCTCCCTATGCCAGAGATAATACGAATGTTCATGAAGAGTTTTGGTAGACCCATCTCTTCATTACTATAACTACAATAGTATAGAACATTCGATGAGGCACTCGCCCAAGCAAAACTGATTGAAGAAATAAAAATCCAAGAAGGTGAGATAAAGCCTAAGAAGAAAGAGTGGCACAATAAGAATCAAAAGGGGAATAACCATGGTCAATCTAAGACCACGCAGGTTAACCAGATAGTTTTGGGCCAACCACAGTTAAATCAACCGACCCAAACACAAATCCAACAACCCCAACAACAACAACAACCGCAACAATCGAATTATCAAGCGGTTCCACCCCCACAGTAGGCACAAAATTAGACACAACCTGCAGAAAGGCAACAACATCATTTTAAGCCAAAAATAAATTACACACCAGTACAAGAGCCATATTCATTAGTGTTTCAGAAGTTGTATGCGGAAAACTTTTTACATTGCCGAAAATGAAACCTGAAGATCCTAACAAACCAAAAACAAAAGGTTACAAAGAACACCTCTTTTGCATCTATCATAGACAAAGAGGACATGATATTGAAGGTTGTCATGGATTTAAAGGAATTGTGCAAGATTTATTGGAAGTGGGTACAATCAAAGTTGACAATCCACTAGCCCAAAATAATCAAAACCTAGGCATCTATCAGACACCTTTGCCACATCGAGAGGCAAATCAACAACCGATGGGAGCATCAACTTCTATAGTTCCTCCCAACCAAGTTAATTATGTGTCTCAACTACCGCAAGGTTTTGTAGGAGCTATCAACATAGTTACCCATGGACAGAGGTAAGCTAATCGCACAACACAGGCTCCAACAACACAACCAACAAATGTGCCCATACAACTTGGACCAAGCATTCCACCACCACCTTTCCACAATCGCCCAGTTGTTACTTTGAACAGACGGTTAACACAAAGTTTGAAAATGGCTTCAACAAAATTGTCAATATATGAGCTAATACAACAATCAACACCTCATAGGGAAGCATTGATGGAAATTTTAAAGTCTATCCAAGTTCAATCAGAAGACCCCAATGCATTCAATTCCTTTGTAGGGAGTGTGCAAAAGTGTATGGAACCCTCGATAGTATTTTATGACTTCGAGGAAAAACAAATCTCAGTAGATTCACCTGATCCACCACTGCACATAGTAGCTCACATTGACAGGAAACCATTCAAGAGAGTGCTTATTGATACTGGTTCTTCAATCAACCTCATCACCACACCTGCAATGATGAAGCTCAACATCCCATCATCTCACATCACAACATCCACATTCACCCTTAGGGCTTTTAATGATGCTTTATGCTCAACTATGGGGAATGTTGTTCTTCCCGTCACCATGGGGGTGAAAACAATACATGTTCTCTTCCACATCTTGGAAGGAGAAATGCAATACAACATACTTCTTGGATGCCCTTGGATTAGGGAAATGAAGTGTGTGCCTTCAACATTGCATCAATGCTTAAAATATGTACATGAAGGCAAAGTGCATTGCATACCAGCTGACACAGAACCTTTCAAATACTGCAACTTTATTTCAAACCCATATGAGCCCTTGCTTCCATCAACGCACCTAACTATCCAACCACTAGCCATTAGGACCATTCCATCTAGTAGCACATCCTCAAAAGCACCCATTCAAGAAGAATTACCTATAGTTGACCCAACTTTTGCATCCAAAAGCGTTAGCTCAATGCACCCTTCAAACACTACATTTCATTTTCAAGTCGCACCTACCCATCCTGCTAACCAATCACCAACTCCATCTAGTAAACTTCCAGATCCACAACAACCATTCACATTCACAACACAACCCACACCATCCATCACTACATCACAATCATTAGAACCCATAGTCTCACAAATAGGGCCACCTATTAGAGATAATCCACCACCGCCAGTGGAGCCACAAGCTAATGTACAAGAACCCTCTTCATCCACTGAGCCATTAGCCTCCCAACCATCTAGAGTTGTAGTACATCTCACCAATCCAGGCATTGGTGAGTACATTATTGAAAGTGTCACAGTTACACCACCTATTGAGTCAGTCAGGGATTATGGTCACCCTCACGACCCACCTTTAGCTATAGGTGATATATATAGAATGGGTTCTCAAACAAATGCAATCAATTTCATATATGGAGGGGTGGATTCTTCATCGGACCCACCTCCTCAAAATGACAACTCTTTACAAGAGTTTAATGAAAACATTGATTATCTATCGAACCCAAGTTTCCCAGTGAGATATTTTTGAAGGGTTAATTGGCAAGGATATGGACTTGGAAGACATGAACAAGGTCCTCACCACATTATTGAACCAGAATATAGAGAGCCAAGTGACCGCTCCGGTCTAGGCTATAAACCTTCCATCGCAAGCTCTTCGCTTAATCAAGCTTTCCAAGAACTTGACATAGAATGCGAAGAAGAGGAAGAAAAGAGTGATGAGGAAGATGAACCTAATGATGAGGATGAACAAATAGATGGTGGGTACCAAATCTACACTTTTTACCCTCAAGAGCAAGCCTTACAACAAGAGCCAGAAGATCCCATAGAGATGACCTACCTTAGGCCAGATGATACGCCACTGGTATTGGGACCTCACACAAATGCTAATGGTTTTTGGATGAGTGACGATGATGAAGAGGATGAAACTGAAATGATATTCATGAATCATATGCATGAAATGCAAGCTAGAAGAATGATACAAGTAGAGGCACATCCTGAATGGCTTAATCAAGAAGAAGAAGAGCCTCAAGAGGAGATAATATATGGAGAAACTATACAAAGAGATGACTGGTATCAAAAGAAATTCCCAATAGACCGCACTCTTTTTTGGCTAAACAAAGAGCGTGAGGGTCCTAAACCAGAACCTCCTCCATCACATTGGCATCGCATACAACACAACCAATCACACACATTAGGTCAGTTGCAACCTAGAGAAGATGAGTCATCAATTCTCGAATCATAGCCACCTCATTTCCATCAAGTCAACATGATTTCTATTGATTTGCTCACCCCACTCCACAATCCATATGATGAGACAAAACTGATCCAAATCGACACTAGTCTCATAGCCATGGATAGGATTTCATCCCCACCATCCACTACCGAGTTTATCCTATCCGAAGAGTTGTTGCGTGCTTCAAACGCATATATTCCACAACAACCTTCATCATCAAACAATTCAGTTTTTCAAACTGAGATAGAGGGGGAAACCCCAAAAACATTTGAAAATGTGGTGGATGATATCCACCTCATCCCAACTCCACATCAGTTAGAAGAAGGTTCTCACATGCTAATTGAAGAATCTATAGATGTGAACCTTAGTCAAGACGCGAACAATCCCCAAATTGTCAAAATTGCAAAATATTTATCCATAGAAGAAAAAGAATGCATAATAAACATGCTAATGAAAAATAAAGAAGTGTTCGCATGGTCATACAAAGACATGCCTAGTTTAGATCCAGACCTGGTAGTCCACAACCTTACACTAGCACATGATGCAAAGCCTTTCAAACAAAATCTTAGGAAAGTTCATCCAACAATCGCATTAATTGTGAAAGAAGAGCTACAAAAGTTGTTGGATGTGCACTTCATAGTACCAATTGATTACCAGAATGGCTTTCAAATATGGTACCCATTCACAAACCGAACGGAGGGATACACGTATGCACTGATTTTTGAGACTTAAACAAAGCGTGTCCCAAAGATGATTTTCCTTTGCCTAATATCGATCAACTAGTAGATTCCTACGCTGGTCATGAAATGCTTTCCTTAATGGATGGTTTCTCGAGATACAACCAAATTCGAATTAATCCCGAAGACCAACACAAGATGACATTTACAACACCTTGGGGGACATTCTGTTATAGAGTGATGCCTTTTGGACTTAAGAATGTAGGAGCAACATATCAACGAGCTATGACGTACATATTTCATGATTATATGCATAAGATCATCGAGGATTATGTAGATGATTTGATTGCTAAATCAAAGACACGTCTTGAGCACATCGATGTACTAGAAAAAGTGTTTGATCGATTGATAGAACACAAAGTAAGGCTAAATCCTAAGAAGTGTGTATTCGGAGTCACATCAAGAAAACTTCTAGGATTCATTATCTCCAAGCGAGGCATTGAAGTGGATCCAGGTAAGGTAAAAGCAATATTAGAAATGCCACCTCCCAAAACATTGAAAGAGTTGCATAGTTTACAAGGAAAGATCCAATCTATCCGATGATTCATCGCACAACTCTCAGATAAATGCAGGCCTTTCAATCGCCTGTTACAAAAGGGAGTGACATTTTCATGGACAACTGAATGTCAAGAAGCATTTGATGACATAAAGAAGTATCTGGCATCACCACCAGTTCTTACACCACCTAGATCAGGAATCCCTTTTCACCTATACATTTTTGCAACAGATTTTGCACTAGGTACAATGCTTGCACAAAAGAACGAAAAACATAAGGAGCAAGCAATTTACTATATTAGCCGAACACTGGTAAGTTACGAAACAAGATATGCTTATGTCAAAAAGTTATGCTTAGCAGTGGTTTTCACCACTAAGAAACTTAGACATTACATGCTAAGCAATACTACCTATGTCATAGCTAGAGAAAATCCTCTGCGATACATGATGACTCGCACATACAACAACACCCGTATTGCTAAATGGATAATGCTTTTAACCGAATTTGATCTCGAATTCGTAAGTCAAAAATCCATAAAAGGGCAGGTGATAGCTGATCAACTAGCTGAAGCTCCACTACACAATGATAAACCATTAATAATTGAGCTTCCAGATGATTCAGTATTTTCTATCACAGAACAAGAAGAATTAGTTTCTCCTGAGGAAGAAGTAGACATGACCATGTTCTTTGATGGGTCTAAATGCGACAAAGGACAAGGTGCGAGAGTCGTGTTTTATACACCTGAAGGAATACCAATTCCTTTATCATTCAAACTCGACTTCACATGCACCAATAATAATGTAGAGTATGAAGCCTTAATCTTAGGTCTTCAATCAGCTATAGCAATGGGCATAAAAAGACTAAGCATTTTTGGGGATTCTCAACTAGTTGTATACCAAGTAAAAGGAGAATACCAGTGTAAAGAACCAGTCTTAAAGAAATACCATGAAGTAGCAATAAGGTTGCTAGAAAAATTTGACTGGTACAAAATTAGTAATTTACCATGATCGACAAATAGATTTGTGGATGCAATGGCTTCTTTAGGATCTCTCATCCCTAAGAATGAACATGGAGAAGTACAACCGCTAATCATAACAACAATGTCAAAATCATCAATTCAAAAGGCAGAACCTACAGGTGAGAAGAACGTTTGTTTGATACATGTTGAACCTTACAATTCTTACCTTGATGAGATAAGAGACTTTCTCAAGTCTGGAATACTCCCAATAGAAATGACATGAACTACAAAAAGAACATTCAAACAAAAAGCAATTCATTTTACTCTACTAGGGGATGTATTATACAAACGTGGGTATGATGGAATATTATTACGATGTTTAGATCCGATCGAAGCAGAACGAGCAATAATAGAAGCCCACGATGGTACTTGTGGTGGCCACTTCAGTGGAATGGCCATTGCAAAGAGAATACTACGCATGGGATACTATTGGCCGACCATGGAAAATGACTGTTGCAAATATGTCAAAAAGTGTCAAAAGTGCCAATATCATGCAAATTTGACTCATGTACCATCGCACGCATTACAACCCATTCAAAGTCTTTGGCCCTTTTCACAATGGGGTCTCGATTTGATTGGTAAAATATCACCTGCTTCATCAAGACAACATAAGTTCATCATAACTACGACAGAATACTTCACAAAATGGGTGGAAGCAATTCCAATGACCACTACGACTGGACCTCGAATAGCGGAGTTTATACTTCAACATATTATCTATCATTTTGGAATACCCTCAAAAATAATTTTTGATAATGGGAAGTCATTTAAGAATAAGGATGTTAGAGCATTGTGCAACAAATTCAAAATTCAACATAGTTTCTCAACACCTTATTACCCACAAGCAAATGGGCAAGCTGAAGCAACCAACAAAACAATGGTATCCATTCTCAAGAAAATGGTCAAAGAAAATCATCGAGATTGGCATACTCAACTTCCTTTGGCATTATGGGCTTACAGAACAAGCATCAGAACGCCAACGAGAGCGACACCATTTTCACTAGTTTACGATGTTGAAGCTATATTACCTTTAGAGCTCGAGATACCTTCCTTGCGAATAGCATTACAGGAATTCATGGATGATGAAACAACTAGACAAGCACGTCTTGACCAATTGACACTTATTGATGAAAAATGTATCAATGCTTTAGATCACTTACGAGTATATCAAGACAGAATCAAACGTGCTTATAACGCAAAAGTCCATCCTCACGAATTTCAAGTGGGGGACCTAGTGCTCAAAGAAAATCAACAAAATACCAATGCATTGCCACACTTAAGAGATAAATTTATGGCTAATTGGTTAGGCCCATACATTGTAAAGCATAAATTGGGACCAAGAACATATAGACTTGCCAACTTGGAAGGAGAATTGGAGCCAGAACCACTAAACATAATGCACCTAAAGGTATTTTATGCATGAAACGACTTGCAATATATGTATATATATGTACATGGCTTAAAACAAAAAAAAAAAAAATCTAGTGCATTAAATAGGCATATCACATGCATATAGCAACATTAGAATAAACACATAATTGCATCCATCCCATCCCATGTTCAGTGATCTTTCATAGTGGTGATGATACGACCAAGTAAAAACAAGTTCCAAAGAATTGGAGATACCCAACTAAGACTCTTCGCAAGTCAACAAAGTTCATATTTACCCATGTTTTACTATATCATAAATCAAATTTTCAGTCACTCAAAAATGTCTAGTGAAAAACCAAAAATCATAATATGTCCAATTTTCTTTAGGACCAAAGCACTTATGACACATTAAGAAAGTCTTGAGTATGGTAGATTGACCCCGAAGCAATCTTGAACCAAAAACACTTTACAAATTTAAAAACATTTTGAGTAAGAAAAGATAATGCCAACTTGGGTACAACCTTGAAGCGAAAAGGAAATATTCCCCGCTTGTCCCATTACGCAACATAGTCCAAATCAAAAAGGTGGTTTTCACCACCATCACAACAATCCAAACAATTAAATTAAAAGGTAGACAATAAGGATAGGATCACATTCTCATCACACTTCGGTTGAGAATCCGATTCCCCAAACTCTATCATGATAAATACTATACACACACCACAGATCACAAAAGCAAGAAGGATCGTACTACATTCCCCTCAGAAAGTTATGTAGTCATCCCCAAAGCTCGAAGATCGAATCATTGGACTATGGAGTGAACCTCCACCGGAGCTATAGACGCTTGACTGGCAGTGGAGTAAACTCATGTAGGGCGACACGTCTTTCTCCAAAGAGAAAAGACCTCTGACCGCACATACGGATAAGCTAGCTAATTGGTAAACCCAAACAGGTACCATCCAATTTTACTCATCATGAGTTAATGAACTTCACATACACATGCACTGATTCTTGATTGCTTAGGGTCATTCCCAAACCAAATATTCAGAAAATGAACTCCACTTGCACACACCTTGGTCCTAAAGAAGGTTAGACGAACATTGAGAAAATGGTTAAAATCACTAGACTGTTTGAGTCTTTGAAAATCCTCCAATGTTATATATCAAAAACCATACCAAATATCATATCATTATCACATGTTCTACATTATCACATACATACACCCACCATACACCAAACACGAAGAGTCATCAAGTTGGATACCCCCAATTGCAAAAATGAACAAGTAATGGTCAACTACTCTGAGCTATAAAAGATTACAAAAACATCATGCATATCATCATATAGTTAAATGAAAATAAACATAAGCTGCATATTACATGTTAGTTACATTCATTTATCATAGCACAAATATAAAATGTGAACATTGCATACATAAGCACAAGCAAAGCATATATAAAAAGCATCAAAATAAACATTAACACATGAGATAACCAAAATACAAAGCCATGTATATATATGTATAAATATGAAAGTCCCAAAGGTACAAAATGCCATAGGCTGTATACATCGAAGCACTAAGGCTCATAGCAAAAAAAAAAAAAAATACAAAAAGAGAAGCGACAAGTCGCACTAGCTAGTACCAGCAGGATCCCTCTAAGGACCCTGAGCTATAGAAGCACCATGAGAACTCGATGAACGATGAGTCCTATGACTCCTATCAGTCCCTCGAGTAGCAGTAGTGGCTGATGAAGAAGGAGGAACAGGCAAAGGAATCTGATGCTGGTGCAGAATGTTCTCCAACATCTCTATATAAATAACCTACTTGCATAGGCTCCTCAAGTCAACACCCTCATGAGCAACCCACTGAGAAATATCTGCTCGTAAAGCAAAAATAGTAGCTGTAGTGTCACCTCCATCGGACCCTACCTGTAGCCGAGTCAGCTCACCCTCTAACCGAGTGACCTCACCTCCAAGCCTAGAAATCTCTAAGTCCTTTATAGCGAGAGCATCACTGCTAGGCCCATCACGCATCCTATCCACCTCACCCTAGAGGTGAGTCACCTCACCCTGGTACCATGCCAACTCGCCCTTCAAACGAGTAACCTCTAAACCTAGGCTATCACGCTCAGCCTATAACATGTCCCAATCCTCCTCAGTCCATCGAGGAGGAGCATCCTCATCACCAACACCCCCATCACCACCATCGCCACCAGCCTCCTCAGGCTACAAAAATTAGTACCCATATCAGCTCTCGAAGAGCTACCTCATCGATGCTTCATCGACCAAGGAACCCAACCTCCAACATCTACATCATCACCACTCCCATCGTCATCTACAATGACACTCGAAGTCCAAAGAGGCTGACTCAAATCAATCATCATACTCAGTAGTGGTACCCACATCATCCAAGTCAAGAACCTCCAAGTCAAGGTCATCAGAAGGATCATCAACTCACCAAAAATTAGGAGCAACAGGTAGCCCTAACTCGTCACCCCATCGCCTGTAGGTCACAGGCGCATCAAGAACATCCTGAACCAGCCCAAACTGATGCAACACTCTAGAAAACTGAATAAACTCCATATCCCTAAGATGAGCACCAACAACCCATCATCCCCACCTGATACGATGAAGCTCTACTGCATCCGTCACCCAATCCAGACCTCTCCAAGGATGCCAACTCATCAAATCTCTAGTCAGAGAACTCAGGATATCTCTATACTCGAAGCGCTCACTACTGATCGACTAACCTCCTCACTGAGTACCCATCTATATGCACGAGGAGAAGTAGCATCCACACCACAAGGTAAACCAATAGGGTGACCAATGATAATATGCTCCCAACACCAAATCTAGAGCAACAAACTACAACCCAGGCCCTTACGCCCCCACCTCTTCACCTCATATAGCTCACTATAAACCTCACAAAGAAGAGGGAGCCAGGCCAACCGACGAGGATCAAATATGAGATCAAGAACAATAGGCACCTAGTTCCACGGGATCCTTGATCCCATGGAATTGGGCAACAACATGTTGCTCAATATATACATCATGAAAACTAGAAGTGCCCCCAAGCTACCAGTTGTATACAGGTCCAAATAAGCAATACCACCCCTTGTAGTCTACATCCCACATCTCACCAAACATAGGAAACAGAGCCTCCTTCTTGTCGAGGCCAACCCGAACAATAGGACCCTCGATAGGAACACAAAAAATACGATAGATATCCTCAAGGGTGATAGTCAGCTCCCCTATCGAGAGCTAAAAAGTACCTCTATCTAGATCCCAACGCTCAACAAGCATCGAAAGAAGATCCTCATCAGCTCGGACGATGCCTAACCGCCCGCAACCATCTAGACCAACGGTCTGCAAGAGAGTCCAATCATCATCAGAAAGTGCCTTTCACACTTTTTGAATAGTCCTCGACCACCTATGTCGAGCATCAAGAAGCTTAACCTGAAAGAAACAAATTAAAATTAGCAAAACATACTAGACATAAGCAAAAACAAAACAAAACAAATTTTTACCTACTCCTAGGTAATAAAAACAAAAACAATTTTTTTACCTACTCCTAGGTAATAAAAAAAAAAAAAAAAACAAAAAATTTTACCTACTCCTAGGTAATCAACACAAAACAAAAAATTTTTACTCCTAGGTAATAAAAACAAAAAAATTTTTTACCTACTCCTAGGTAATAAAAAACAAAACAAAAAATTTACCTACTCCTAGGTAATAAAAACAAAAAATTTTACCTACTCCTAGGTAATCAAAAACAAAACAAAAATTTTACCTACTCCTAGGTAATCAAAAACAAAAAAATTTTTTACCTACTCCTAGGTAATAAAAACAAAACAATTTTTTTTACCTACTCCTAGGTAATCAAAACAAAACAAAAAATTTACCTACTCCTAGGTAATAAAAAAAAAAAAATTCTTTAAAAATTTCCTACTAAAAAAAAAATTACCTGCTCCTAGGTAATAAAAAACAAACAAAAAAATTTTACCTACTCCTAGGTAAACAAAAACAAAAAATTTTTACCTACTCCGGTAATCAAAAACAAAAAAATTACCTACTCCTAGTAAAAAAAAAAAAAATTCATTACCAGCCCCACTTAATTATCAAAAACAACAAAACAACAAAAAAAACAAACAAACAAAAACAATAAAAGAAGGGACCACCTACCTCAGCAAACCGGGCACCGACTTCCGCTCCAGCCGAGCCACTACCACCACTTCCCTCACCAAGCTCCATCTCACTCATCACTCCAACAAATAACAAAATGACAACTGGCAGAATGAATTGAAAGCGACATCACGCCTTTATATAGCCGCTTTTGGCGGTAAAAAATGTGCCCCCATTTTTTACGGTGCATCAAAATGCAAACCCATGTTTTGTGCCACAAAACGCGTAAACGCATTTTCAGATAAAACGCGCAACCGTGGTTACCACCATAAAAACCGCAAATCAACGGTTACAAAAAAAAAAAACAACAAAAGCAAATGAAAGTCTAACAGGCTCAAGAAACAATATCAATCAAATCAACCCAAGGTTGAAATTGATGCCCACTCCGTGAGGTTACAAAACATGGTAATGATACAATCAATCTGCATTAAGGAATTGCTAACAATCACTAGGACAGACACCTAGGATGATTGGTTCCTTCAAAACACAAACATGCATGTCAATCAAATCAAACGGTAATTTTGAATGGAAAGTCAACCAAACTTGGGGCAATCATTTGCATAAAAACATAGAAAAATCATGAAACACCTTTTCATCAATTGGTTATTAGGCTTCACTATTCACCCACTTACCAATTGAGGGGGTAAACAAAAAAAAAAAAATAAAGAAAAAGAAATGAGTCCATTCATCCAATAAAGTTAGATGTCATTAGTTTTTGCATCGCATTGTGTTGTACACAACGCAGTACAAAAAGGGGCAACTGTAGACACCAAAATCTGACACCCTCTAAGTCACATTCACCACCTCACCATCAAATCCTGCATAATAAAATTATATGCCTAAGTCTAAACTTAGGGATATAAAATCCTACACATCATCCTATTTTCCTAATTTATTTAATTAGGAAAATCACCCTAGGATACCTTGTCTACCCATTGGACATGTGTCCTGGACACTTCACCCAACACCCCTGCCACATCTTACCCACTCATGTCCCCCTTGTCCTTGCACATGAGACAGATTCCCAACACCCATGCCACAACTCATTTGTTGTTGTCTCCTTGTCCCTTCACATAAAACAACATCCCACATCCCACTCCACTTGAAGCCACATCACCCCAGTTAAGTGAGCCACACTGAATGACTCACTATAACTGCCCCTTCCACCTAGCAGTTCAGATTTACCACTTGGCAAGTCAAGCTTGCCACCTCACATTCCCCTCCAAAGCCCTAGGAAGCCTATAAAAGCACCATTAGTCCACAAAACAAAGGGAGCTGAATTTGCATACCGACAGGCTACCAAAATATATCTAGACCCGACGAGAAATTGAGAGCGCGAGCTCGATCTTGATCATTGGCATGCATCCCGAGGCAACCTATCATTTCAACCAAAACCGCCCTTCACGGTTTCACAGTCAAAAATGTAGGTCCACGGTTTCACAACCGTAGGTCCACGGTTTCCAGTCCACAACCGTGCTTTCGCGGTTCCACAGTCCCGAGCACGAATTCACCCGTACGATCGAGATCAACAAAATACTCTATGTTAGCAAGGCGTTATTGGTTTACTTGTTCTGTCATTTGTTTCATGCAATCTGTTGCTTAGGGTTTTATGAATAGCATTAATTTTATTGGTTAAAATATGCAGGTGCTACTGATCCCCCTTTGCTTGTTTGAATGTGTGCAGGTGACAAGTATCTTGGATAAGTTGCTGAAGCTGGAGTGGTCCCTTGCTGGATACCAAAGCCCACTCACCCCTTGAAGCTGTGACGAGAGAGCGAAGAACACTACATCCTGTGGAAGAGTCGGAATATCTCCCCTCCTCCATCAAAGCATTGTACTTTAGAGAGAGAAGGAAACATTGTAACATTGCTCCCAATACACTTGGGGCAATTCAAAAACCTTTTGTAAAAGTTGTATCAAAATCAATACAAAAGGGGCATTTTGGCAATTTACTTCTATGTCTGTATTCATTTTATTTTTGTGTTCAGTTCTTTGGTTACAACAACAAATAAATTATTTCTTTCAAAATATCAACTACTCAAAGATCCTAATTACACCTTATGGAAAAATAAGGTGAGATCAATACTTATAGTAGAAAATCTCTGGGAGATTGTCAAGGGAGAAAAATCTAAACCTACTGAAGATGATAGGGAAATTCAAAAATATGAAGAAGATGAAGCAAAAGCACTTATGATTATAACTTTTGCAATTATAGATG
Organism: Wollemia nobilis; assembly: GCA_028583015.1. Lineage (NCBI taxonomy): Eukaryota > Viridiplantae > Streptophyta > Pinopsida > Araucariales > Araucariaceae > Wollemia > Wollemia nobilis. The sequence continues at coordinate 7,783,755 of JAQPPZ010001870.1, forward strand.
ATATACAACCTTACATCAGTTCAACAACAACCTCTACTGAAGCATGGAATACCTTAGCTAAGATATTTGAAGGGAAAAATAAAGCCACTATCTTGAATCTACAAACCCAATTACATTCTCTAAAAGTCAAGAGTGGAGAGAGTATAGAACTCTTTCTAAGAAAAGTGGTAGATATAAAAGGAAAGTTGTTAACTCTAGGAGAGACAGTAGAAGATAAATTTCTTATCCAATTTATTTTGAGAGCCCTTCCAGAAAGCTACAAGCACCTAGTCACATCCTTACAAATTCTAAGTAAGGATACATCATTTGAAGAATTAGTCAATATACTACAAGAATATGAAGTAGAGAGTTTAGTCAAATATGAAATGACTAATAATGCATTAGTCTCAAAAAATAACTCACAAGGAAATGTTGCTTTAGCTTCAAGAAACAAAACAAAATGGAATGAGAGATATTGCCAAGTTTGCAAAAAGAGAGGTCATAGTATAAATTTGTAGATTCAATCCAAGGAATATGTATCAAGGGAATCAAACTAGATCAAGAAATCAACCAAATAGTTTGTCTCAATCTATAAAATATCAGAACCGATATAGATCACATTAACAACAATTTTAGCATCACTACAATCAACCTCAACTACAATATAGAGAAGGAAATCAAAAGGGACACTTAGCTCAAGAGATACAAGAAATACAAGAACTAGAAGATACTACAAAATATCATGAAGTTAAGGCACTATCAGAAAATATAGTATTCTATGAAAATACTAATATTTTACTTGATTAGGATACAAACATGAAGCAGAATGTAGAAAGCAAAAAAGAAGAGCACATGTTTGAGAAAGAAGATGAAGACCATATTGAAGACTAACCAAATAATGTAATACAAGATGTGTTGGAATATATTACATCATTTGGTTCATATCAATGTACCACCATGGATACATCTATATATTAGAAAAGAGTTTCATAGATTAGGATGAAAGTATTTACTTTATGCAATGTAATAAATGCACAAGTGTGCAAAGTATTTTGGCAATGTAAATGTGCATAGTTATCCCTATGTACATGTGTCCATAGAATAGGAAGATGAAGAGTCATAGGAAGAGTGAAGGCCAAGAATCCTCCATATGAAGAGTCACATTCCATCCTATAAATGGGTATATGGATAGAGAGCAATTCATAGAAAGATATAGATTGATTGGTCATATACAGTCACAATGGAGAGTGATGAATTATGAGTATTTATTAGTGAAATTAATTTGATTCATTTATGAAGTTTTTTTTATGAATTTTATATGCTTAATAGATTGCCATTATCATATATTTCATATTGCAATTTTATTTTAGATCTTGTGATTACTTTATTCTATGCATTTATCTTCAAAAGTTAAAAAAAAGATTCTATGAAAAACTATTCTTAATATTTAATACTAGGGAGCTATAAGGAATTCTACTTCAAAGGTTAAATTAGAAGAAGCATGGATGAAATAGTGAGGAATGCATTTAATGATGAAGAACTATTTCATAAATTGAATTTTTATTCACAAAACTTAATAGATACTTTTGATGAATACAAATATTTGTTGACTAGCTTAAAAAATATATTTTCTTTGTTTATCAAGGAAGCAAAAGAAGAAAATGTTATGATATTAATTGGTTATCTTCATGAGGTACTTTTAAAAGCTTGGTGGAATGCTCAAAATACAGTTATGATTACTTCAGAAGAATGTTTGATGATATATCTATCATTAGTTATTTTTGAATTCTTTCAAGGAATGAAACAAAAGAAAGATGAACATATTAGAAATGAAGTATTGAATCCTGATCAATACTATTGTGATGATGTACTAACTCACCATGTTGAAGATATATCACTAGTAAAGGTGCAGGAATAAATAAGAAAAAGAAGCAAGAAAATAAGTTAGATCAAGAGAGACAAAATGAATATTGAATCTAAAGAAGATACTCATTTGAAGAATCCAAGACGAAAATCAAAGATTTATTATTGTGATAATTTGCTAACACAATTTTTAGAAGGTGAACCATAAATGAAGATACAAAAGCAAATAAAGAAAAATAAGAATAGAAAAAACCACATCAAAAATATTAAACAAGAATTTGATCAAGTTGAAGGACTTATGAAGATCCATATTGAAGACTAAAGTCTTTAATAACCAAATAACATAATACAAGGGGTGTTGGAATATATTACATTATTTGGTACATGCTAATGTACCACCTTGGGTACATCTTTAGATTAAGAGTGTGTCTTAGATTAGGGTGTGAGTATTTACTTTATGCAATGTAATGTGCAAAGTATTCAATAAACTAAATGTGCATAATAGGCCATGTGCACGAGTCCATAGAATAGGAAGGTGAAGAGTCACAAGAAGATGGGAGGTCAAGAGTCACATCCCATTATATATTGGTCTTTGTGTGAGCATATGGGGGGATACATGATAGAGGAGAAGTAGATAATAAAGTAGAGATACAAGGTAGTGCATGTATGAAGTATGGAGAGTTTGAGATCTTCGTTCGATATCAAAGTACTATTTTCGTGAGCTTTTGTTAATGGTAGTTTTATGAGTTATTGCAAAAGTCTTTCATGAGTTTTATATGCTTTAAATATTACCATTATCTTATATTTGATATAGCATGTTTATTCTAGATCTTGTGGTTGCTTTCCATTAAGTATTTAGTATCAAAATCTAACATTGGTTTATAATCCTCTAGGTTAAACATATATTCCTTTTCATTACCTCTAAATTGCTTTCCTTTATTTTAAATATTCTTCTATTCCTTTCTAGCCATATAGTCCAAAGTATTGTATCTTTTGATATATCCCATATTATTTGTAAAGCCTCACTTTTATAAGTGCTTTGCCATTGCTTTAACCAATATTCAATTTTGCTATTCATCACCATGCATTTACCAAACATATTAAGAATCCATTGCCATAGATTCTAAACTATTGAGCAATATCCCAAGAGATGGTATATACTCTCCTCATCCTTTTTACAAATAACACATTGATAGGGGCTATGAAAACCCATTTTCATAAGGTTATCCTAGGATAAAATTCTTCTATGACCTACTAGCCAAACAAACATTTTGACTTTAGGAATGTTTGGGCTATTCCAAATATCTCTCCATATTCTAGTGATATTATTATTTTTTTGGTGTTGTACATTATATCCACTTCTTCTTGTGTATTATTTTGAGCTATTCAACTCCCAAATAAATTTGTTCTTGGCTCCCCTCGGAATAATCATAATTTTTATCTTTCTACTCAATTACCTCCTAGCATCAATGTCTTGTATACTTGTAAAAAAATTTCTTTCAATTTGTATCTTCTTCCTAATCCTTGTACAAAATATTAAAAATATATCACCATATTTATCTTGAAGTAATCTCATCCAAGGTTTCAAAATTAGATCTAAATTGAGTGGTTTTTTTTATCACACCAAGTATCTATCCAAATAATATTTTTTCTCTAGTTCCAACCACCCATATTAAAACTTTAATCATAAGATCAGAAGATATTTTTAAACCATTCCAAAGAGCAAAACCATTTGGTAGAGAGAATATAGTAAATATTAAACTTGGGTCATTAGGATCAACATACTTAGAAGAATTCTTGCCCATTGTCTTTGACTCTCTTTGTACAATCTTCGGATTACTTTTCCCCTAAGAGCTAAGTTTGCATCTGTAAGAAATCTTAAACCAAGACCTCCCCTAGTTTTATCATCACACACCTTACTCCATTTTGACTAAGAAAATTTCCTTTTATCATGTAAAATTGACCATAAAAAGGATCGCATAATATAGATTAAACTTTTTTCAACTGATTTTGACATAGAATACAATGCCATATAATATGTTGGAATGGCCTATAATATTGACTTAATTAATTTCATTCTTCTTAATAATTATAACCATCTACCTTTCCATACTGGAATTTTATTTTGAACTTTACTAATAATTATATTTTATAATTCTATCCTCATTCTCCTCTTAAATAAGGACATCCCTAGATAATTTGCTATCAAATTTGCCTCCCCAATTTGAAGTAACCTATAAATTCTTGCTTTGATATTAGTTTGAGTGTTAAGGAAGTAAATTTTGGATTTTGTCCTATTAAGTTTTTGCCTTGAAGCTCTTTCATATTCCTTTAAAAAGTTATTCAAATCTTTGGCCTCATTTATCCTTGCCCTTCCAAAAAAGGTTGTATCATCTACAAACTATTGATGGGTGATGTTTTTGATGTTATTACTAACCTTAAGTCCACTTATAACCCCTATTTGTAAGACTTCTTTAGGTTCCTACTCAAAAACTCTGCCATAATAATGAACAAATAAGGAGATAGAGGATCTCCTTATCTAAGGCCTCTCTTGGCTTTAGAAGATTCTATTACTAACCCATTGAACAACATCGAATAAGAAAATGTAGAGACACAAGATTTAACCCATCTAACCCATTTCTTCCTGAATCCAAAATTTTCTAAAAATTCAAAAAAAAAATCCCATTTAACCCTATCATAGGCTTTACTCATATCAAGTTTTAAGATCATTGCTTTTTCTTTTTTTGAAGTCGTTGAATGTATAACTTCATGAGCTACTATGATCCCATCCATAATTTGTCTCCCTTTCACAAATCCTCCTTATTATTCTAAAATGATGTTGTCTAAAAATGGCATTAGTCAATTTACCATAACTTTGGAGAGAATATTATATGCCATATTACATAGGCTTATGGGTCAAAAAGAATCAAACAATTCAACATCCTTCTTTTTGGGAATTAGGGTAAGATATGTTACATTTATTTTATAAGGCATGTATTGTTTTACCCTAGACTATTTCACCACCACCAATAAAGAATCCTTCACTATTTCCCAATTATGTTGGTAAAAAGCTATAGAGAGCCCATTTGGACCAGGGGATTTATCCTTATTAAAAGAGAAAAGAGCTAAATGAACTTCTTCTAGAGTAATAGGCTCCATCAATTTCCTATTGTATTTTTTTTAAGCTAGAAAACTGCATTTTTGAAAGGAATGCTAACATTTTACATCAACATATATGGCCAATCACTATCCATTTCACCAAGAAGGATTTCCCACTGGCATAAAGCATCTACCATCTGTGTAACAACAAAAACACTTCACTAACCACATCCAAAACTAGAAAACCAAAATACACCATACATATCTAAATAACATATACTCTATGCTTTCCTGACAACCTCTTCGTATTGATCCCAATTATAAATTCTTGTGGAATTATCATTATCAACTAAATTATTTATGTGCACTAGGATATCATTCCCTAATTCCTTTCTGACATCTGCCATAACTCCTTCGTTAGCAAGACCATCTACTATCCTGTTGATTCTCTATAAATATGATTGATAAACACATTCTCCAGTCTATCCAAAAGTGCTCAATCTTCCACCATCATTAAGTCAATAGTCTAGGTGGCTTGTTGTCCTCCATTTAAGATGGTCATAATATTTTGTGAGTCTCCTTCAACTATGATCTTATCTAGATTGAAATTGATAGCCAAATAAATTCCTACATAAGCTGCTCTAGCTTCAATAAAATAACTTATCTGTTCACTCAGTGGTTCAATAAAGGCTTTGATTACCTTACTCGGATGATTCCAGATCATCGCTCTAGCTCCTTCCAGCCTGAGATTACCTTTTGAGGCCCCATAAAAAATTAATTTGAATTTTCCAACTGGTGGTGGTATCCATTTTGTATGAGTTCTAGGATGAACTCGAGGTATTGGTAATTTCTCTTTGACTCCCCAACATTCCAATATTCACTTTTATTGCATTGGTTCACATCCCTCCTTGAAGAAGATAGCATTAAAATTCTCCATCAGGAGACTTCTTGCTCATTTCCAAACCATTTCCTAGTCCATATTCAAGTCATCAAATATTTTATGGTTTCTTTCATTCCAAAATCTCTACCAGATATGTGGAAGGTTTAGAAGCCACAACTTCCTGATTATTCTATCTTTAAAAGGAGGCTCCCATTGCAAGTTCAAGTATGAGATAGTTCTAGGGAAAACCCACTAAACTTGGAATTCACTATAGAGCTTATCAAATAAGTTTTTGGTAAAGGAGCACTTAAGAAGTAGATGATCAATGCTTTCCTCCTATTTTTCACATAAAACACATCTATTTGGTAAGGAGAAACCATATTTTTTCAAATTATCCTAGGTCATAATTTTATTATGCATAACCAACCACTAAAAAATATTAGTCTTAGGGATGAGATCTTTGTCCCAAACCTTTACATGGGGCCACACCACCCCTACACCTTTAGCCAAGTATAACCAGTATTCACAAAATAATCTCCACTTTTCATTCTCATCCAAATAAATATATCATTCAGTCACAAATGACTGAGGATGTAGGCATTAAGGCATTTATTAAAACTTTATAGGTGTGGACACAAGTCCTCATTGATATTATTAGTATAAAGTCGATTCCACCTCTTGATGCCATTTTCTTCCACTATATAATCTAGAACCAATAGTCGATAAATAGGAGTTAAGGTTATTCTTAAGTTTGCAAACCTTGGGATCTCACAAGGGGGAGAGTTAAAGAGCCAAGTATCCTTCCAAAATCTCATGTTAGCACCATATATAATCTACCATCTACAACCCTGTTGGATCAGAGGTCTTACCTGTTGAAGGCTATTCTAGAAACTAGACCCCTTAGGGTGGTTGATATTTTCCAGGAAGGAGAAATTACGTAAATACTTATCTTTTACAATTTTGACCCAAAGAGTGTCTTATTCCTTCACCAACTTCCAACCCAACTTTCCCATTAGAGATTTGTTCATTTTGGGAGGAGTTACTACTCCTAATCCTCCATATTGTTTAGAGGTACAAATTTTGTTCCAAGAAAGTAAAGATATCCTCTTATTTTCCTCAGCCCCAGACCACAAAAAAATCCTTTGGGATCTGTCCAATATTTTTGCAAACCGATATTGGCATTTTAAAAATTGACATGAAATAAATATGTATACTTTGAAGGTAGGATTTCACAAGTTGGGATTTTCCTGCCTACAAAGAAGAGATCCTTTCCAGGAAGATAGTTTCTTTGTAACACATTCAATAACCAGATCCCACAAGGCTTCCTTCATACTCCCATGGAATAAAGGCATCCCTAGATAGGTTGCTAGAAAATCACCTATGCCACAATTGAAGATTATTGCTATCTATAGTTGGAGAGCTCTAGAGGTATTCAAGAAAAAAACCTATTTTTTGTAAAAAAATTCCTTTTGGCCTCCTCAAAGCTCATAGAAATGCAAAATCATATTAATATGTATTGCTTGTGGAAGAAATGATCTTGTCAAAATTAGAGTATCATCCACAAACTTTTGAAAAGAGACTGGTTCCAAAGTGGAATATGGCCTGATACCTTCTATGTCTCCTTTGTGGCTATTGTGAATTATCTACCCATAGCTTCAACTAAAATTATAAATAGATAAGGAAACAGGGGGTCCCCTTGTCTCAACCCCCTCTTGCTAGGAAAATAACCCACTACAAACCCATTAACTAAGATGGATATCATCACTCTGGAGGTGCAGTTTTTCATCATAGAGATCCAATCCTCATGAAAACCAAAACATTGGAGCACTTTGATTAGGAAATCCCAAGAAACTCTGTCATACACTTTATTCATATCCAATTTAAGAAACATACCTTCCTTTTTTATTTAGAGATAGAGTGTATGATCTCATGGATTGAAATGATCCCATAAAGAATCTATCATCCCTGAACAAAACCCCTTTGGTGTTTATCAATGACAAAAGGAAGAGCTATCTTCAACTGGTTTGTAAGGAATTTGGACATAATTTTGTAGAGTATTACACAGGCTAATTGGACGGTAATATGCAAAATATTTAGCACCTGCAATATTTGGGATGAGTGATAAGAACGTACAGTTCACATCATAATAGATCCTTTTAGAGGTCTGAAAATCCTTTACTACCAAGGTGACCTCATTACTAATGATGTGCCAAAACTTATTATAGAAGAGCATTGGAAACCCATTTGGTTCAGGAGATTTATCTCCCTTCATGGAGAAGACCACCTCTTTAATTTCCTCATCCGTAAAGGGGTTGAGCAGATAGTCATTTATTCAGTTTCTAATATTTAAGGAAATATGGCCTACCAAAAGGTTCATCGCCTCTTCATCCAACTCTGAATCCACACCTAACATGTCTTGGAAAAATAAAAAATCTTCCCCTCTAATTTGGAAAGGATCCCTTGTAGAAGAACCATCAATAATATTGATCTCCTGGATTTTATTAAAACTTTTGTGCCTGAGAGTTGAAACATGGAAAAACCTTATATTCATGTCCCCTTCCTTTAACCACAAAGCTGTTGATTTATGCCCCCAGAAAGCATCCTCACACGCCAGAGTATTGTGCCAATCACATAGAATATCCTTTTATCTAATCTGGACTTCCTCTGAATACTTTCCCAAATGCAAAGAGTTTTCTAACTACATAAGTTGTTGTAAAGCTATATTTTTAACCATAATGTCTCCAAACACCTATTTATTCCACAGTTTTAAGTTTTTCTTAATAAGTCTTAGTTTCTTTGCTACTTGAGTCAATATATCCTCGAAAAAATCTTGCTACCACCAATATTGAATACTGCTCTCTAAATCAAAATGAAGGATCCACATCTTTTCAAACCAAAAGGAGTAGCAAAGAGCCTTCTCCTATCCGTTGTTTCCAAAATCAAAGGATTATGGTCTAAGCCAATTTTTGGGAGGGCCGTGAGAGTAGTTTCTCCAAAAAATATAATATCTCCTAAGAAATCAACATCCTATCCATTCTGATCTAAATCAATTGACTTCCCAATTGCCTATTAGTTCAGGTAAACTTTGCTTGTCTAAGCTCCAAGTCCATCAAAGCATCTGAATTTATAAAATCACCAAACTCAATCATACTCTCTGAATATCCTTCAATGCCTCCCTTCTTATTAGATAAATAAGAAGGGGTATTCAAGTCCCCTACAATGATCCATGGGATGCCTACAAAGGCATGCATGAGTTTACTCAATTTCCTCCATAACCTACAACTTCCAACCACAATAGTGGGTGCATAGATATTTGTAATGATCTGGTGGGAATTATCCTCCTTCGAAAAGAAGTGGATAGCACAAAATCTATCATTTGAGATAATTTTTATCCTTCCAATTTTTTTGGGTCCCAAATACACATCATTCCTCCTGAGGAGCTCATTGAGGGTTGAGAAATAAGGTATGCTCTTCTCCAAATATTATATTTAACCATTTCCAAGTTTGCTTCTACCACCTTTGTCTCTCGTAATAGTAAAATGTCTAGGTTATTATCTCTTCTCAATGTTTGTATTGATCTATGTCTTCTAGTCCTATTGAGACCTCGTACATTCCATAATAAAACCTTCATTTTTTAGATTTAGCTGATTTCTTCCCTCCCCCACCCATATTGATGATGGTTTGTGTTCCTATGGCTATATCTACCATTGTTTCCCTCTTCCTTACCTCCATTAAAGGGGGTATACCTAGAGTGTGTTCCTTGCCAACATCTAAGGGAGTTATCTTTTCTTGATTCCAGTCACCCTTAAGGACATCATTGAAACCTCCTCTAAACCGAAATCCTCTCATATTGAAATTACAAGCTTTGTTGGAAATTTTGATTCCTCTAAGTCAAAGTTGTCTTTGATATCAGTTGATAGAGTTATCACTCTTATCAAGGAATTTGGCAAGAAATAAAGTCACCCAAGTCATCCAGGAAAAAGCTTCATCAGTGCAGAAGTGAAAGGAAAAAGACTCCATAATATTTTAATATTATTGGGAGCACAGGTTAAGTGATTGGTTTATAAAAACCCAATATGGGTTATTGCAAAGGTTAAAAAAGAGGTTTAATAATTATTTATAAATTATTTAAATTCACAAGGAATTTAAATTTTATAAATAATATTTAATTACACCAAGATTGGGCATTAAGATAAGGTTCTAAGGTTTAATTAAATTAAACCTAAGGTTGGTTATTTTTAATTTATAATATTTAAATTTAAATTAATTATAAAATAAAAATCACATCGACGTCAAAATTATTCAAAGCATCGACGTGATTGCAATATAGGACAAAGGCATTATATAAATGCCATAAAAAACATTTCCAAGGCATACCTTGCAATAATTATTCAAAGCGCATGCAAAAAGGTTTTTGTTTTTTGAAGGCCTTACAATTTATGTAAAGGCTAAAGGTGTGAAGGTTTGGAGTCTCTAAGCACAAATTCTAGCATGGCCTAGTGGTATGTTGGCTTGGTACTAAAGAGGAGGTCCCATGTTAGATTCGTGTGAGGCCTTTTGGTTTGCAAGGAAGAAGCGCTTGTTGTTTTTGGAAGAGCGCTATTTGCGGAAAATTTATGGTGGACATGCCATTTTAGACACGTCAGGGCATGTGGCCCAATGATGACTTGGCTGTGGCTAAGGTGTTGGGAAGGAGGACGTCGAGGGATCGAATCCCACCTAGGGCAAGGCAAGTGGATTTAATTTTTGATATTTTTTAATATTTTAATTTTTGCCAAGGTTGCCTAAGGAGAAATAAGGATATGGTATGCCCTAGGAAAGATAGAGATTTTTGCTAATTTTATTTTTGGAAGTATATCATATTATATATCATTGGAAAGCTATTTTTGAGAGCTATTTGTTTAGATTGCTTAGAGGGAGAAATAAGGTGTGTGCAAGAAGATATTTATGGTTTTATCAAGGAGTTTCAAAAGTAAATTTGATTCATTCTTTTGAGGGTTTATTTCTTGCATAAGAGGGTATGGTGCATTTTATTGAGTACGAGTAATAAGGTGTTATTGAGATATTATTTTTATTATTGTGTTATTACTCAACACCTAAAACCCTGAGTGTGGCAGCATTAGTGGATAACTTATAAGGCATCAAAAAGGTATGGGCAATATTCTTCATTGACTTATTTGGGTGATTGATTTTTGAAAATATCTTTGGAGAGAAAAGGATTGATTGTGGTTTCTTTTTCGAAGTTGTTGGTTTAATGCTTCAAGGTTTTCGTATTTGAGAGTTGTGATTAAACCTTGTTTTATACGCATTGTTGTTGAAGCCATTAGTTGTGTGAAAAACCTGAGTTAGGGTTTGAGAAGAACATGAGTATCATTGTTATGTGAAGAATATTTTATAAGCATCGTTGTTGAAGCCAATTGATTATGCAAAGAACTTGAAATTGAGTTAAGAACATGAGTATCATTGTTATGTGAGATTTGTTGTTGAGAATTTTTGGAAATATTTTGAGTTGGTTGATACATGCTTGGACTAGGGTTTGAGTAAAGGATTGTTCATTGAGGTGATTGGTTGAGTAGAGTTGATTGAGCCTAGTCAAGTGATTGTGTGAAGTGGTTCAATGAAGCAAACTATTCTATATTATGATTTGAGTTGATATTGAGATTTGAGAATAGAACATTTAGAGTCTCTAACAATTCTCTTTATGCTTCTATGAGATTGATTTGAGTTGAGATTGGGATTTGAGTATAGAAAATATTGAGTCTCTAACAGTTCTCTTTATGCTTCTATGAGATTGATTTGAGTTGAGATTGGGATTTGAGTATAGAACATATTGAGTCTCTAACAATTCTCTTTATGCTTCTATGAGGTTGAGATTGAGTTGAGATTGGGATTTTAGTATAGAACATATTGAGTCTCTAACAATTCTCTTTATGCTTCTATGAGATTGAATTGAGATATTGATTGAGCATTGAGTATAGAACATATTGAGTCTCTAACAATTCTCTTTATGATTCTATGAGATTGGACAAGTTCTGTGTGAGCTTGTTAAACTAATTTGAGGTAAGTCTTTGAGAAGGTTTGTGGATTGATTTTGTGTAAGATTTTGTGGAAGATTGCTATGTAGATTTGAGGAAATCCTAGAGAGGACTTATTGAGCAGATTTAGACAAGTCCTAGAGAGGACTTATTGAGTAGATTTGGACAAGTCCTAGAGAGGACTTATTGAGCATATTTGAACAAGTACTAGAGAGGACTTATTGAGCAAATTTGAGCAGGTTCTATGTGGACTTGTTGAGTAGATTTGAGTAGGTTCTGTGTGGACATGTTGAGTAGATTTAAGTAGGTTCTGTGTGGACCTATTGAGTAGATTTGAGAATTTTCTATGTGGACCTATTAAGCTGGCTTGTGCTAGATCGAATGAACTATGTTTAGTGTAATATATTAAGCAGATTTGTGCTAGATCGAATGAACTATGTTTAGTGCAAATTTGAGTGGACTTGTGCTATACCGAATGAACTATGTTTAGTGCAAGAGATTTATCAGAGTTGTGCTAGACCGAATGGACTATATTTAGTGCAAGATATTGAGCATAGTTGTGCTAGACTGAATGAACTACGTTTAGTACAAGAGATTGAGCAAACCTATGCTAGACTGACTGAACTATGTTTAGTACAGTATTAAGATAGAGCTTTGGAGGTGATAGAGTATAGAGGATAGAGTCTCAATGGATAGAGATCCAGCAACCAGGACAATTGGAGACAAATCTGAGGTAGGAGTCTTCAAGTGGAGAGAGATCCACCAGTCAGTGTAATAGAGAGATAGAGTCTTCTACAAGATCACTAGCCAGAGCAAAAGGGGAAAGAGTTATCCTATGGAAGATATTCACAAACTTGAGATTAGGGGATCAACATCTCCTTTGGACAGAGGTCCATAAACATTGTAATTGGGAAGGATTCCCAAAAGATTATTTGAGAACTATTTAGAAGAAATACTTTCTCTATGGAGGTAGCCCACATTGGGTGAACCACGTTAAAATTGGTGTTGCTATTATGTATGATGATTTATGCATTGCTTTGGTTATTGCTATTAATATTGCCATTGATTATATTAATTAATACTATTTGGAAAAGAAAAGTAAAAAGTGATCTTATACTGTTCACCCCCCCTCTCAGTATAAGCTTGTGTTCTTCAGGATTCACCTCTATATTTTTTAGGATCTATTTATCTTCCCTTAATGCTTTTCCATCTTCATTATGCTTGTCTCGATTTGTAAGAATCATGTTAATAGGTTTAACCTCTACATTTGCTTCTAGAGGTTTTACGGTCTCTTGTTGTAGCCCCTCATGATTCACCCATTGTGTCTCCTCCACAAATTCTACAAATTTGGTTGGATCTCCTATTTCATACTTTGCAGCTTCTATCAAGAAATCAAAAGAGTTAGGGTTTGCAAATTTAGGGGGTTCCATTGCTTAGGGGGATTGGACTCCCACAACTCCATAAGAGGGATATTCCATGTGTTCCTCCTTAGCCACCATAGTAGGTTGGTGTGATGTGCTTGCTTCATTCTGATTATACACCATGAGATATGTGCCTTTGCCTTGCTCTACATATTTAATCTCCTTCCTCTGCTAGAATTTTTTATGGGATATTTCTTCTTGTTCAGGTAGAAGCTTGAGATATGACCTCTCCCTTTACAAAGACCACAAAGGGGTAGCATATTTTTATACTCTAGCCTCTAAGTCTAGGTGCCCACTAGGGATTTTAGGTGTATTAATTTTGAAAGCTTGCTATCCAGATCAACATTAACACAAATTTGGGAAAATATCATATGAGACTTCAACCTGGTTATACTATTAATTGTAAAAAAAGTACCAATACCATTTTCAATAGCCATTAAAAATTCATCATGCCAATATTGAAAGGGAAGGTGAGGTAATCTTAACCAAACAACAACTATGTTGAGACTTTGGGTGTGAGGATTAAATTCCACTTCCCATTTTTAGAGAAACATGCTACGCTTCCCCATCTACTATGGTCCTCCACCTAGAATTTTTTGCATGTCACTTACCTTGGTAAGTTTGATCATTAATAACCCATTTTGGAGTGCCACAATCTCCATGTATCTCATTGGTTTCCATCTAGCGAATGCCCACCTTCGAATAGTGTCTATATCTAGCCTTGCCCCCAAAAACTTGCCCACAAAATTGTGTTCCCCTTCTGCCTTCATGTTCAAAATTATCTCTGAGGTAATGTTGAGAATTCCATATTTAAATATCAAGTTTAAGTGAATTACCAAATGAGGAAGAGTAGTAGCAGGTTTAGAACCATGTACCACCTGGAACCAAGAGTGATTTTGTCCCACTTCTGAGACCCAATTCTCCTGGTCGTTGTTTACCTCTGATTCAACATGCCCCTTCTTTGGGACCACTTTTTTGGGAGGTTCTTGGATTTTTCTTCCTAGAAAGCCATTATCCAAATCTTTATCCAAGGACACATCCATTTACATACCTTCTAAGGCCCTAATATGGTCCTACCTTACTCTAATTCCTATGCCAGCCACTCCCCGTCCATATTTGACTGCTGCAAATACTAGTCCTCTCCTTTTCCTATTTGTTTCATTTTTTAACTCAAACACCCATTTATGGGTTGAAAATAATTGAAAACACTACTTGTTAGGTTTTCCTTTTTTTTCACTTTTTAGGTTTCAAACCCTTGCTGGTTATTCACCCTACCTTCTACTCCCATTAACTAGGTTCGAGATTTTTTTTTTTTTTGTTGTTCCTTACCACCATCACTGCTTCCAGCTTTGTTTGTTGTTTTTTATACCCAATGTGCACAAGGGTTTCTATTTTACATCCCACTACACACTTTCATCCTATGTATGCTTTTTGAATTTAGCCGTTGCAGATCGTCACTTTGTATTTTTCACTACTCTTGAAGACCCTATCACAATGCAACCATTACCAAAACCTGTGCATCTATCATTGTTGAAGATCATGTTACCTAGAAACCTGCATGTAGCATGATGCTCCATGAACCCAACCGTTGCTCATACTATGATTTCCAATAATTTCCTATTGTCTTCATTCGTTATAACTAAACGAACATCTTGAAGAAGTTTATCATTAAGAACTTCAATCTCCTTTGATCCTATAATATTTTAATAAAAGACTTTACCTCTTTTATATTGATTTAATATTACTAATTTTGGATGTTGATATCTATACCATAGCCATACGATGAAAAATATTTGTATATTTATCTCATTTTAACTATATTTATCTTGATTTTAATCTCCAAAATTTCTCTTCCTTATTAAAAATATTATGATATTCATTAAGTAACTCCATTTCCTCTAAGATTCTATTATTATGATCACATTTTTAGAATTTTAAAAGTTATCTTTTAGTTCTTATTTATTCTGAAAAATATTTCCAAAAGTGTTCTTATTCCATTCTTTTAATCTATATGTCATAGATTTAATTTGATTTGGAAGAGCATACAACCCATAATTACCTAAAGAATTCCATGTTTGAGCTATCATATCAACAAATTGAGGATGGTCTTCCCAAATCTACTCATATTTAAAATATAATCTTTTTTTGAATTCACTTACCACCATTTAACTCTTATTGTCTAGTGATTTTAACCAATCCTTGTTAAGGTATTAATTTTAGGACAAGTTCCTTCATTTAGCCAATGATCAAAGAGTATGCATCTATCTATTTTTTTTTGATATTAGGTTCTAGCCTCTCTTATTTTTGGTCCAATTATAGTTGCCTTCTTCAAACTCAAACTCCCATAGATTATTATTTTGCAAAAAAGTTAAGAAATCTCCCATACTTTGGGTTAATTTTCTAATTCCCCCAAAAATTTTCATCCAACTTGCTTATGGAATTAATATCTCCTATAATCATGAATTGGGTTTATTTGTCTTTACTTCTCATAAAGGCATCAATCCCACTCCAAACTTCTAATATACCTGACTGAGTTGTATATCCATAGACATTGATAAGGATGCAATGATAATCTGCAAAGTAGCAAGTGACTAAAGAGGCTATCCAACACCTAAATTTATGAATGATTACACAGGAGGTTACAGAAGGATTAAAATAAGTTAGAATTCCTCCTGCTACTCTTTAAAAATCCATAGCATCCCATTCACATCTTGCCCATATTGCTTTCATAGTTTTTGAAACTTATTCTTTTGTCGTTTTAGTTTCCTATATACAAAGAATATCAAGCTTATTACTTAAACGTAGGTCCCTAATACACATTTTATTTGAGGGGGCATTAGCACCCCTTATATTCCATGATATAACAATTATGTATCATTAGGGGCTTTTGGCCTGCCTACATATTACCAATATCATTTTGTTGTTTGGTAAAGAGAATTTCAACCAACTTAGTTTGTGTTCCTTTCTCTATGTTTGCTCTTGCTTCCCTAGATATTGCTTGATAATTTGAGGGTTTTCCTCTTTTTTCCTTGCCTATATCAGGAGTAGGTCTTATTATTCTATTCCTCAATATTTTTTCACAATTTTATTTTTCATAATATTCATCCTCTCCTAGCTCTATTACAGAAGCTTTTGACTTGTCCTGCTCATTTTTTGGTATTTCATTTCTAATGGTAGAGGTATTAACTTCTAAAATTGCATTTTATTTACCAATTTTTTTCTCTTGAATGGTGCATGGTACTTCAAGAGAGTCTTAAAAATCTAATGAGACACATTCCTTAGGTTCATCGAGAATGTTCTTATTTAAATCAATATCATACTAAATAGACGGTTTCTTGTTAATATGTTGAAATTGTTGTACTGTGTCCTCTAAGTTTTGATAAAAATTTTCTTCATAGGCTAAAGCCTCAAAAGAGTTGATATTTCCTTGTCTCCATTTTTTATTTTCTTTCATTTTTCTAGATCTATGAAGTTGAAAAACATCTTCATCCATAACCATTTGTAAGTTTCTCTTACGATTTTCTACATATGATTTTTTTGGGCTCTTCTTACGACATGATCTCTTAATATGCCCCACCTCATGATATATTCTACATCTAAAATATATATTTTCATAATCTATGGTTTGGATTTCCATATTATCCCCATACTTGAGAATGATTGATTCTAGTAAATATTTACTTATATCAATCATGACTAGTATCTAAGCATAAATAGCCAAGAATCCATATTTTTTCGTATCTAAAATCTTAAGGAATTCTCCTAGAGTGTTTCCTATTGCCTTGAAGGTATCTATTTTCCAAAATTCAATGGATAATCCAAACACCCTAACCTAGATTGGAACTAGGGATAGATTTACATTTTTAGGTAAAAAACCTTCATACCAGCGAGTAAGGAAGAGTCTTGATCTTCCCATAAACCAAGGACCCCCTTTTAGGGTTTTTTCTCTTTATTCCCTAGAACAAAAATTGGATAGGAAGAAGCCTTTGGAAAGAAATGATAGAATCACCCTTGGAGACTTCCAACTCCTATCAAATTATTTTATCAAGGTTGAAGCCCCTAGCCAATACCCATTAATTTTACCAAAAATCACCCTATATTGGAGCAACACGGATCTCTTTTAGGTGCATTCACTAACCTCTACCACTAGAGATTATTGTAAGGATTTAACTATAAACCTGTGCATGGAAAGGAAACTAAAACTCAAAATCTATTAAAATTTATCTAAATATCCTATAGCAAATATAATATTTGATAAAAAATTTATAATAGTTTGCATGCACAATTTCTAAGATAAATAAAGGTAAAAAAACTTCATTAAAAAATTATGTCCAGATAGAATGTCTTGCCTCACTAAAGTCCTAGCCCTTCAATTCTCTTCCCATCATCCGAACCCTGGCTGATAAATATTTGCAATTTTGCTTTTTGCAACTTGAAAATTTGTCACTGCCCTTGTTCTAGATTGTTGGCTTCATAGGGTTGTATCTCCCTCAATATTGCTCAGATTCTTTGATATGACCACTCATTTTAAATCTATTCAATCTACACAAGTTGGTCTAAGAATAACTTGAATTGGATAACCATTCATGAAGATATGGCTCCTAAAAGATGAAACATTTTTTAGAAAAGAAAACTAATCCTTTGCGAAGCTCTAGGTAAACCCCGATCTCTAGGTGTATCTTGTGTTAGTTCATATGATTGTATGAGATATCCCCTTTTTACCACAAATATTTTAGTGAACCTGACATGAATGTGCATTCTAAGGTATGAATTTCCATATTTTCAACCTTAAGGTTTAGTTGGTTGGCTACTGTAGGTCTTATATTAGTTGTTTTTCATAAGATGATTTAATCTTTTTGTAGTTTTGCTTTTTGTCTTAAGGCTTCTTTTAAAATTTATTTTGCTTTGTTGTGAGAGTTTATGGTAGTTTGATTTCTTATTTTATTGCTTGAGGATAGAGACTTTGTCAAATTTGTAGCTTTTTTTGAGTGGTTTTTTGCCTTCCCTCATGGCTCCTACTTCTTCCCTAGGTGTTGGAATTGTTAGAATTCATAATATTCTCTAGAAATGAATAGAAGTAAACCTGCACTCAAACCTTATACATGGAATTAAAAATAAGGATTTTGTGGGCACCCATAGGTATCATAAATAACCACTATATATGTAGATAATATTATACAACACTCTACTAATAAAATGAGGAGTGTGAAGGGAATATTTATAACGATACCAAAACCATAATTACATCATAAATTTTAAGCTAAACCAACATAACAAAAGTGATTTAGGTTAATTAAGTTTAAAAAGGGTTTAACCATAACAAGCTAAACTAACCCATAGGGATTATATAGTAAAGATTACAAAATAGTTAATATATTATATAATGAAAAACCCTTAGGCCTATCTAATACATCACACAATGTTGGCTCTTGGTTAAGAATTAAATTATAATTTCAACACCCCCCATAATCTAAACTAGGGGGTCAGGGAGAGAATAAATTAGTAATAATAATATCTTCCCCCCATAATGGATGCTTTAGTGGGCCTCTGTAGTTGAGGTAAATCCTTATAAATCTCCCTCATCATCTAGAAGATGTCCACCTAACTTCAAGAACTCATATTTAATCATTTGCAACTCCAATAAGCAATTCCTCATTGGATGTCCCTCCCTCTTATAGTATCCACAAGTGGTATTCATTTTATTTGAATACTTAGCCTGAAATTTAATCCCTTGTGTCTTAACCTCCTTAGATTTTAATTCCTTTGCATGACCCTATATTTGTGGAGTCCCACCACAATTCTACATTGCAACCAGAAAGTGAACTAGGAGAGAAAACAATTGGTCAAGAGTAAGAGTCTAATGAGATTCCAAGAACATAAAAATTATATGAACTATTAGGTTCAATGTCTAAAAGGTAAAGGAAAAATTAGCAAGGACAATCTTAACACAATCTACATCGTCTTTCTTTTTGCCTCTAAAAGATGCAATATTTTCTATCAAAGCTTTGAATCTTGTAATAGAGTCCTCAACATTATAAACTCAACTAGTTTAAAAAAAAATTGTACTTCAAAGTGACTTACTTTAGTAGTATTAACCTTTTCAAAAATTTCATGCAATTTTGACCATACCTTGATAGGATCACTCTCCTCTTTGATGTGGAAAAGCAAATTTGGTTCAATAAAAAAGAAAAATAAACCTATAGCTTATTTTGCTTTTTTTATGGTGAGTTCATCATCAAGAATAGTTCCTTTATACTCTTAAAATATGCACCATAGGTTATTACTTCGTAGCAAGCCAACCATTTGAGTTGACTAAACATTGTAATTTTTCCTATTAAGGTAAGTAACTAGGGCTTTCTGGTCCATCTTAGATAATATGATCCTTAACACTACAATAGGTCCATGAAATGATAACACCAGTATGTAGATCTCAAAATATCATATGATTTTAAAAAATGGTCTCATGCTTTCATATGCTAAAATTATGGCCTCTAAAAATTTTACCCTAATGGACCCCAACAAAATGAAATATTAAACTCCAAATCTTAAAAAATGGAACTAGCCATCTACTACCACTTAACAATCCATGTTTCGCTAAAGTTGTCCATCAATTTTTTGCCACCTTAACCCTATTGTACTACTCTTATTGCAACACACAAGTATTTTTTTATTGGAAATATTTAAAAACACAAAAATATCTTTATGCTACAAAAAATGGTCACCTCAACCAAGGAGTCAATCAAAATTTAACCTTGTGAGCAAAAAGTCATCGAATAACCTTGGCAAGACTCAAATTGAAGTCTCATTCATGCAAAGGCCCATGCTCTAACAAAAAAACAATAGTGCCCATTGTGTGTAGAGGGGAAAGTCTCCACTTTTAGACTACCCATGTACTTACTTCAAACCTATGAAATATGGAGGCGTGTGGGTTGAACATATGATCTCTCCTTCCAAAATTAATTCAATTTACTAGTCTGCCTATACTGCTTCAAGCGACATTGAGTTGGAGCCTCCCATAGAAGAAGTTGAGCCCAAATTTACCTGCTAAAAAATATAAATACAATTTGAACCCATACCTTGCTTCCTCCAATTCAAAGTATAAACTACCATGCCATTTGTGGATTTCAAACAAGAGCAAAGAAAAAAAGAAATACTACATAAGTACAATTTTTTAGTGAGAAGTTCATCTTTCCTTTAAAATAGTCAACTACTTATGGCTTAGAATCAAAACATAGAACCATAAATGCCTTAATGCCTCTTCCCATAGTTTTAATGACATTGTTTTTAGGTGGCATGTGGTGCATCCCTTCCCCATAGAAAAAGGTAATGCACACCCTTATTGTTAAGGGAACCAATCCAAACTAGGAAGAGAATGCTTGTTTGAATTCAAATAAATATGTGTAATAGTGTTGAATCATGGAGCTCCAATTCCATACTAGATATCCATCTTTGCAAAATATTTTCATAGTAAAAAACCAAAGTTTAATTTCTTAAAATATTTTTAGGAGAAATGAGGATTTTTAAGCCAAGAGCTTTCAAAAAGGTAGAAAAATAGATAGTAAATAATTACTAAACTTTAGAAGAATAGTTAGAAGCTTTGAATATCATTCTTGCATGACCAAGTAAGACAAATCTATACTAGCTCTAATACCATGTTGGAATTCACAATACTTTCCAGAAACAAATAGAAGCAAAACCATGCACTCAAACCTTATACATAGATAAAAAAAGAAAGACAAAAAAATATGGAATTGATGGCACCTTTAGCAACCAAAATTCCAATTACATTATAAATAACCTAAGTCGACACAACAAGAGGGCTTTAGGATAATTACAAGTTGAAAAAAAGGGTTTAACTATAACAACGTTAACCACAGGCCATAAGGTTTACATGATAAAATATTATAAATTAATTAATACATTGTACAATGAAATTCCTTTAGGCCTATCCAATACATCACACAATTGGCTCTTGGCCAAGAAACAAATTATAATTTCAATAGAAATAACTCCTAGGTCTAAGAAGAAGAAAATTTGAGAAATAGAAGAGGACTTAGATCATACTATTCCTCCAATAAAGTATGTTGTTCATCCTTTTTTTCTTGGTCACAATAATTTTATTCTTATCAAAGATTTGACAAATAGAGGAGATTCATATTTTGATAATGATAGGAACCCAACCAAGGATTATGATAAGCCCTATCAGTTTGCCATAAGATCCCAAGGTGCCTTAGTAGCATTTATATTCATCATCGAAGACTAATATTGTGCTTTATTGCGATCACTACTTAATGTGATGATCATGACAAATAATACGTGAATGCAAAGAATAAATGCAAGAGAGTTATTTCATTAATATTAGCCTTTTTTGGAATGTCAAGATGATAAATTAGTTGAATACATGACTAATCTTAAGTAATATATTACTTATCATCTAGCAAATCATATGAGAGACACTAAGAAACAAATGGAGTCCACTAGGAGAAAAGCAAGAAAATAGTTATAGGACATTGCTCAAAATATGATGAAAAACCTTACTTAGATCATGAGTGTTAATAGGTACCTTATAGTACAAGTTGTTATCCCTCTTTTGGTTCTAGAACCTAATGTCCCTTCTCCTTCTCTTCCTACCCCAACTAACCTTAGGGTGATTATGCCAGTATCTATATACCCAACATTAAGAAATTGCCAAATTTAATCTCTATCCTTTGATGTGGAAGCCATTGCCTTGTCTAGGCATGTCACTAAAAATATTTTATGATGGACCAAATAAATCCCAAATATTTATTGATAAATTTATTGCATATTATAGGGACTAGTTGCAAATGAAAAAGCTTTGTTGAAATTAATTACTATGGCCTTGGTAGAAAATATTCTTCATTGGTTTGCATATTTGCATAAATACTCTATTGACTCTCTAGAAACCTTTGTCAAAAACTAATACAAGATTTTGATGATGACATGACTATTATGGAAGCAATGGATGTGTTCATAAATGCCAAACAAGGACAAAATGAGTCTATAACTGAATTTCATAAGATATGGGAAAGGCTTAAATGCAATGCTAATAAGATCCTAAATAAAGAGACAATAACTGCATTTGCCCAAACACTCTATTGACTCTCTAGATACCTTTATCAAAAAATTAAAACAAGAATTTTATGATGATATGACTATTATGGAAGCAATGGATGTGTTCCCAAATACCAAACAAGGACCAAATGAGTTCATAATTGAATTCCATAAGAGATGGTAAAGACTTAAATGCAATGATAATATGATCCTAATGGAAGAGGCAATAACTGCAATGTTTGTTAACAAACTAGGTAGACTTTTCAAGCTAAATCTAGGAACATGACCCATATGGTTTGTCATCCTTAGAAAAGGTCATACAATTTATGAATGTCCTTAAACATTAGGAAAAGAAAAGTGGTTCATAATCACTAGTAGGGATTGAATCATAATCAAGGTCAAGGGTTCAACTAAGGGGGTAATCAAAATTATCAAGATGAAGGGCATCTCTAATCAAGGGAACCAAAGATATAGCCAAGAGGTGGTTATAGTAACCAAAATCAAAATCGTATTCATCCTCTAGACCAAAATACAAGATCTAGAAATTCATCAAGTCAATCAAGTCTTTGTCCAATCTAAGTTTATATTGAGAATATATTTATAGTTAGCTAAATGTGACTAGTTATGTCTACATTTGGAGGTGAAAAGAGAAACCATTGCATATTTATAATAATATATTATTGCTATCACTAAAAGTGCATCCCAATATAAAAGGAAACAATCTTCTAATTATGAAAAAGAGAATAAAGACCAGACTAATAATCCTATTCAAGCGATGGTTAATACAACCATAGGTGATAATATTCCAAAGGGTGCTACATAACTATACAATAGATCTAGAAGATAATATCACAATCATGCCTCAGATAATTTTTGATGTCATGAGCTTAAGTAATGTGAGAATAGATTTTGGTATACTACATTTTAATGGAATGCAAGTCTAGACAGTTGGGGTCATAGAAGATATTCCAATTTTGTTGCCTAGGTTTCCAAACTTGGCAATAATTCAAAATGTGAGTCGTTGATTTGCCTCCACTCTTTGGATGAGCCAATCTAAAGGGTTCTTGGAATAAATAGGGGAAAAAATAGCATAAAGTAATGCACACATGACTATCCCCTATATCCGAAAAGTGATCTAAATTCATAGTAAAAAATAAGGACTTATCATACTAGGAGATATGAAGAGCAAAAAGTAGACATGGAGGCAAAAATTATGGAGCATACCCAGATGGAGGTAGCCTATTGTCCAAAAAATGACCAAGAGCTAATCTAGCATAAGTTTATTTTGAGTAGTCCTAAGGCTGTGATCTAGTCAAACAAGGGTAGTCAACAAGATCTACATATTAACTATCATCTATCACAATACATGGCCAATCACGTGTCCTAAAAAACAAATCCAAAATTGCTAAGATAACTACCAGAAGAACGAAACTTGGCTGAATGTTCTAGGCTATATCTCAAGATAAAGGTTCTCATTCACCTTGGAACTCTTTAGCTATTTATTGTTGATATGGCATAAAGACCAATGCACATGGGGAAGGTGACCAATAAGTAATATGCTTAAGAAGAGTTATTATTACTAATTCTCAATGTCACTTCTCATACAAGCTTGGAAATTAATCTAAGCTCAATGTCAATCCCTTGGTAGAGTTTTGGTAGTACAAGCTACATGCTCCAAGAAATAAAACAAAGGGATAAGTACAAGTTTGACACTATTTGGTTAGGTTACTACAAATTCTAGTGCAAAATCTAAAATCAAGCACCTCTATAGGGAGGGGACACCATAATTTTGTGTAAATAAGTAGACATGTAAATAAAAACATAATTATAGGAAAATGCAACTAAAATAAGGTAGTTAGATAAATAAAGTAGCTAGGAATAAGGCCTTGAAAAGTACTAACCATATCACATTCTCAACATAAGGTTAATATGGTATTGCATTAGAAATATTCATTCCTATAAGCTGGCAATACCTAGACTAAAGAAGAAGAGGATAGACTTACAGTTGATCAATGATGTCTTTTAGCCAACGAATCTATTTAAAGAGGTTTCTTCCTTTAGCTTTGCATCGTTGCTGATGATTTTATTGGAAATTATGCTCTTTTGACATAATTTTGGTATCTCTTGTTGAAGGCCAGTAGGAAAAACTATACTCTTTCGATAATGGGATGCAAATTTTTGAAGGGAATACCAAAATTATCTAGAGTAAAGTCTAGTAGTTAGCAAATATGGCCACATATTGAGAGGAATTTTTATTTTATTGAGCCTAAGGAGCAGGGTTATGCATAAGGGGTTGGCCCTAAATTGTATTTATAAAAATGGGGTGAATCAAATTTTGAAATCCAAAATTATTTATAATTTCAAGGTGAAAGGTTCCCTATTATTAGGGGTAATAATTGAGATTTATATATAAAATGGTCCAATTATTATAAAATTTGGGTAAATCTACCCAAAAAAATTTTACACCCAAAGTTTTGGGCTAATGGGCCTTGGTCAAGGGTCCTCAATATTAGCCAATTCTAAATTCTAAAAATCGTTAATTAATTACGATTAGCCACAATGCATGACCCTGCTGAGGAGTGTGTGCAGTGTATATCTTAAAGCATATTGCCAAAGCATGTAATTGTGCACACTCTCTAATATTGATTAGATAGTGATTTATTTGAATATGTGGTAAAAAGAAGGGTCAATTTCAATAACTTCTTGATCAAGAGGGGTGGCTTCACCTTTTTTGTCATTTGAAGTTTTAGAAATGCCAGATGATAAGAAGGCTAAAAGATAAAACCTCAAATTATGATAGAGCAATGAATGACGTCAGAAATGCCCAAACCTTCAATGTTCAAATATCCTCACTTCCCATCCTCCAGGCACTCATTCTCCCCATTTTTAGTCACCCTCTATATCTTGATGCATTTTATTTTCTTCCAATAATTTCATATCCAATTTTACTTCTATCCATTCCTCTTTCATCCCATCTTGTAAACTCCCTAAATCCTTATCCCATTTAACTTTTCCATTACCTCCTCCTAACTTTGTAGCCCAATGGACATGCTAGCTAAATTATTCCTTTGCAAGCAATTGAGGGTGTTCAAACTGATTGAAAATATGTATGAAGCCTATCGTATGACACATTAGTACCTTGATAATAAAAGCAAACACAAGGTGTCATCATGAGAAATACAAAGCTAATAAACAACTATTGGCTCCATAAAAAAATGTCATAATAAAATGCTAAGATTTGGGAAGATTGGTACCATTGAGATGGATGAATGACAGGTGGCATAAAAGAATTATGAGAAAGAAGAAAGATGATGCAATAAGATATTATCCACATGCCATGGTGTTTGAATTATAAAGGCAAGTATGCGATACCAAAAATGAAAAAGCATATTTGCATGGTGCATGAAGTACAATTCCCATTTGGCAATGCTAGCTCTGAAAAAAGCTAAATTAAATCTCCTTTTGTTACTACCATCTATAAGGATATAAGAGAAAATACAAGGTAAGAATTATGCATAATAAATTTCTTTAACATTGGGATCTTAAGCTAAGTAACCATGCATATCTTAGATGCTTCTAGATTCTACATAAGAGCTTGTAATCTAAAGAAAGAGTACCTATGTGACTTTGTTTAGAAGGTAGTAGAGAAAAATAAGGTACTCATACTACTAAGTTCTTGGAATATTTGCCTAAGGCAACTTGTTTGGGTTTAAAGCAACTTGCAACTATGACAGACTATGCTCATGTAGAATTCATTTTTGTCAAAGGTACTTCAAAAAAGGTATCTCCTCATTTTTTCTTTTCCTTCCTCTTCTTATATTTCCTCCTCTTTATTTCTCTTCTCATATTTATTTTTTCTTCCCTCTTCCCTATAACCTTTACCTCTCTAATCATGTCCTTTCCCTCCATGATTCCTTAAATTTCTATCTTCTAAATTTATTATTACTCTCACTCCTTGTTACACAACCTCTTCTTATTCTAGAATATTTCTTCTTCTTGTAGAATATTTCTTCCTCCTTCATGGGATAGAGCATGAGTATTTCCAGTACTCATGGATAACCTATTAGCTAGTGAGATAGGATGTTCTATATGAGTTATTGATCTACAGGTGGAGGACTAGTGAGACCCAGCTAGCATGCCCACGAGTGGAGCCTCTAGGTGAGGAGTTGGATGCAACATTGCTAGATCCAGACATAGAGGACCCTGGCACCAAACCTGAGTATAATGCTTGGTTTTTAGCCCAAAAAAATTAGGGAGATGCAATGGATAGAGGAGAGACTAGAGCGATAGGGGAGAGGGTAGCTATAGTAGTAGAGGATCCGTTGTAGTGATGAGTGCATCACCATGTGGAAAGGGTGGTGAGCACCTCATAGAGAGACATCGAGAAGGCAAATATGCTTGGGATAAGTGATGGGGGTGAGGGATCAGATGAGGATGATCCTCAAGAAAAAATTATTGCTCTAAGAGAGTAGGTTCAAATTCTCTAAGAATAGATGATAGATCGAGATACAACCCATGCCATAGTGTAGATCCAAGTGGGAGATAGACAAAGAGATATGGCAAAGCTGGATAGAAGAGAGGGATACCCTATGGGCCCAAATGGTGAGCCTTTATGAGGAAGTGAATAGATTTAAGGTAGAGTGAGATGCTCTAAAGACTTAGGTTAGAAGAATGCCAATTGGATAGGGGACAAAGGTGGCCTAGTTGAGGGCTAGTTTGAGCTTAGAGAAGACTTGGTATTAGGTCGAGCAAGACTATGTTCGACGGTTAGAGGATGAGGTTGATAGAATCAATGGGTGACTACCCTCACAATTATTAAGGTCATCCAAATCATAGCGGAGCCAAAAAACTAAGGCCTTAGGAGAACCATCTATGAGACCTCTAGTGCCACTATTTATAGCACCAAGGACCTCCAGATTTCAAGGGCCAATAGATCCAGATAGCCTCATAGAGATGAGGCCAAGGGTAGTGGTGAGAGTGGTGGGCTAGGGCCAGCCTAAGCATAGGTCCTTTGGATTAGCTTCTCTTTGGATGTGAGGTCTAAGGACCCACTATTATTGTAGCCTACAAGCATTTTTGTACCATGGATGTACTTATTATTTTGATTATATATATGAGATGATTTTTATTGATGCCTATCATGTGTTTATTGTGCATGTATTTATGTAATGATGAATGAAATTATGGATGAGTATGGATGTATGCCTAGACTTGTAGATATGATTATGCATGTATGTTAGATGAATATTTTTGATATGCTAGAGCTATTATTTATGCATGGAGCTAGATATGTATGTGATGTACTAATGACATGTGATAATTTAGATGATGTAAAATATGAATGTATGTTTAAATGATAAAACATAATGAATGAATCTAAGATGCAATAACAAACTAAGTGTAAGCACCATAGAATGTATGAAAGTCATAAATCAAGATTGAAATAATTTCATCTAAGGCATACACTTAAACATATACCAAGTGAAACAAAATGTGCACTAAGAACATGTGAATGTAATGGATGGTGATCAACAAGAAGTCACAAGGGAACAATAAGACTTTCAGGAGACTCAAACACCCTAGTTGACCAATCAAAAGTTGTATACTGACCATGCAAGAACCTAAAAGATAAAAATCTGCTAGGAAGACCAAGATATTCAATATCCCTATGTGTGCATAGTGAAGTTCATTACTCCGACTTTGTACTTGGTTGGACTTAACTACTCTGTAATGCAAGCCATCAAAAGCTAGCTCATCTGTAAGCTGACATTGGTCTGTACAAAAGAAGGTCGCTAATGTGACAGACGTGTCACCATGCGTAAGGCTACTCCACTGCCAGGTAGGCATCTATAGCCTATTGTTGGCGATGGAGATCACCCCATGGTTGTCAAAAACTAAGAATTCTAGGGATTCAAGCTCTTTGCCCTCTTTTTTTTTTGGGATACTTGCTCGTTTTGAGGAAGAGCAAGGGATTTTATTGCTTTTTGAGGGTTTTGCTCATTTTGGAGAGGAGCAAAAGGGATTTTTTTTGGGAGCTTGCTCATTTTGAAGAGGAGCAAGGGATTTTATTGCTTTTTGGAGATTTGCTCATTTTGGAGAGGAGCAAGGGGATTTATTTTTTTTTTGGGGGGAGAGGAGAGCTTGTCCTTTTGTCAATTCTCAGACTTTTAGACCATGCACATAATAGGAGAGCAAGGGAAACCATTTGCTTAAGAGGCAAGAACTACTTTGTAGTTTCATATTTCCTTGTTCAAAAATTATTTTTAAGAGTGTGAAAATGTGTTGGGATTTTGAGATAAGCAAGGTACAATCAAAGCAAGACCCTACCACCAGAGATCAAGATGGCGTTCTACAAAATATGAAAGGAAAACTAGGAATGGTTGAATGATCGAAAGACCTTTTTGGACACCTTGTGACAACTACTTAGAGGGAAAGTAGGAGAGAGTGAAACAAACATCAAGAAATGGGAATGTGGATGGGAATGAACAATGAGATGGAGTGTATGCCCAAGATAGAAGAAGTTTCATCAAGACAAATGATAGTCATACAAACATTGTGCTATTCTTAATGCTCACAAGAAAAGACTAATGCAAGTGCAGTGATACCAATGCCTAATGCAATATGATGACAAGTGTAGCTAAATACTTGTGGAATGCAAAAATGAAGATATCAAAATGCATGGTGTGATAAATGGTAATATGCAATGCAATGGTAATATGAAATGTTATGCGATACATGATGAAATGAGAAGATGCTATGCTTTTATGTTTTTTGTTCTTTTTATTTTATGCATAAAATGCCCATAGGTGGAGAATATTAAGGGGTTCAGGCTCCTCAACACCCTCAAGTGAAGCTAACCGATAAGTTCCTGGTCCCACCTTATGCTTTATGATGAATGGGCCTAACCAATTTGTGGTAAACTTGTCCTGCAAATGGCTAGGCAAGTTAGAGTTCTGTTGGTTCTCTTTGAGCACAAGATCACCAACTTGAAATTCTCTAGGATGAACCTTTGTATCATAGGCTCGCTTAATATGATCTTGATAAACATGAAGATGCTCAAGAGCATTAATGCATCTTTCATCAAGAAGAGTAAGTTGATCAAGGTGAGCCTGTCGCGTAACATCATCATCGATGAATTCTTGTAATGAGATGCACAATGAGGGAATTTCAAGTTCCAAGGGCATAATGGCCTCAATGCCATATACTAGTGAAAATGGAGTTACCCCTGTTGGTGTTCGAATGCTCATCCTATAAGCCCAAAGTGCTAGAGGTAGTTGAAGATGCCAATCCTTGTGATTATTATTAACTATTTTCTTTAGGATGGTGATAATTATTTTGTTTGATGCCTCAACTTGCCCATTACTCTATGGATAGTAAGGAGTCAAAAATATGTGTTGGATATGATACTTGTTGCACAAAGCTCGAACATCCTTATTTTTAAATGGTGGCCCATTATCCAAGATGATCTTGGATGGGATACCAAAATGACATATGATATTATGGAGTAGGAACTCCATGATGCGTGATCCTATCATAGTGGTAAGTGGAATAGCTTCAACCCACTTTGTGAAGTACTCAATGGCCATTAGAATAAACGTGTGTTGGCCCAAATATGGGGGTAATATTTTTCCAATTAGATCAAAGCCCCATTGCAAAAAAGGCCACAATGAGTGAATCGATTATAGTGCTTGCGAAGGTACGTGCGATAGATTAGCATGATACTGACACTTGATGCACCTTTTGACATAAGCACAACAATCTCACTCCATCGTAGGCTAGTAATAGCCCATTCAAAGAATGCACTTTGCGATAGCCATGCCACTAAAATGGCCACCACAAGTACCATCATGAGCTTGAGAAATGGCCCAAGTAGACTCTTGGGGCTCTAAGCATCGAAGAAGGAGACCATCATAACTTCGATGGTACAATATATCTCCTAGAAAGACATATTTAGTCACTCTTTTCTTGAATGTTTATTTGGTGGCATGCGACAAGCCCATAGGAGGGCTACCAAGCTTCAAGAAATCTTGAATTTGTGAGAACCAATCTTGATAAGGCTCAGCTTGGACTAAATGAACATCTTGCTCCTCTCTAGAATAATTGCACAAGAATGTAGATTGAGAGAGAACCTTAAGATAAATGGTTGTGACATTATCATAAGGGCCCTATGGGATCAGGGATCCCCAAGAAGCAAGTTTCAAGAAGTCTTGAATTTGAGAGAACCAATCTTGGTATGGTTCAATCTGTACCATGTGGATGCTTTGCTCTTCTTTAGAAGCATCTCACGAAACCATGGATTGAGAGAGCATTTTGACATGAATGGTGGTGACATTATCTGATGGGTTTTATAGAATTAGGGATCCCAAGGAAGCCATTGTATCCGCAAAATGGTTGGAGGAATGAGGGATTGCCTCGATGTCATACCACTCAAACTTAGCAAGCAATTTGTCCATAAGGGTCTTGTATGATTTCAAGACTGAGCACTTGCATTGATAGATCTCTTTTACTTGGTTAACAATGAGCAAGGAGTCACCAAAGATGTTAAGTCTCTTGATATTCATGGTGAGAGCTATTTGAAGATCCAAAAGGAGGGCTTCATACTCAACATTGTTATTAGTGCATGGGAAATCAAGTTTGAATGAAAGGGGAATAGGAGCCCCTTATGGTGTGAAAAACATGATTCTAGCACCACCCCCTTGCTCACATTTAGAACCATCAAAGAACAATGTTAGATCCACTTTATGCTCTAGTTCTTCTAGCTCTTCTGAGCTAGATAATGCGAAGATTGCATCATTAGGTAGCTCAATTGTAATAGGCTTATCATCGTGAAGAGGTGCTTCTACTAGTTGGTCTACGATGACCTGACCCTTGATAGACTTTTGTCCAATGAATTCTAGGTCAAACTCTATCAAGAGCATGATCCACTTTATGGTATGACTATTATGATAAGTATGACTCATCATATATCACAAAGGGTTTTCTTTAGAGATAACATACATTGTCTGATTAATCATGTAATGATGGAGCTTCTTGGTGGCAAAGACCACCACTAAGCAGAGTTTCTCGACATAAGCATATTTTATTTCATACGAGACCATGGTGCGACTGATGTAATAAATGGCCTACTCCTTATTTACCTCATTCTTTTGGGCCAACATGGTCCCTAAGGCAAAGTCAGTGGTCGAGATGTATAGTAGAAAAGGTGCACCAGGTCTTAGAGGAGATAATACTAGCATAGAAGCCAAGTATTGCTTGATATCTTCAAAGGCCTCTTGGCAATATTTATCCCAATGGAAAGTCACCCCCTTTTGTAGAAGATGATTGAACGATCGACACTTATATGATAGTTGCATGATGAAATATTGGATGGCCTGTATCTTCCCTTGCAAGTTACGAAGTTGCTTAAGATTGGTGGGGGGAGGTATGCTTAAGATTGCTTTGACCTTCTTTGGGTCAACCTCGATGCCTCACTTAGACACAATGAAACCTAAAAGCTTTTTAGATGTTACACCAAAAACACACTTTTTAGGATTC
The DNA here is from genome assembly GCA_028583015.1 of Wollemia nobilis. Lineage (NCBI taxonomy): Eukaryota > Viridiplantae > Streptophyta > Pinopsida > Araucariales > Araucariaceae > Wollemia > Wollemia nobilis. The sequence continues at coordinate 7,815,638 of JAQPPZ010001870.1, forward strand.
AAGCATACGTTATGCTCGAATAGGTGATCAAAGACCTTTTCTAGAACATCGATATGGTCCTGATGTAATAAAGATTTGGCCAAAATATCATCAACATAATCTTCAACAATCTTGTGCATGTAGTCATGAAATATATATGTCATTACCCATTGATAGGTAGCACCAACATTATTTAATCCAAAGGGCATGACTTTATAGAAAAATGTCCCCCATGGTGTAGTAAAGGTCATTTTGGGTTGATCTTCAGGATTGACTCAAATTTGATTGTATCCTAAGAAGCCATCCATGAGGGAAAGCATTTTATGGCCTATAATTGCATCTACGAGTGTATCAATGTTAGGAAGCAAAAATTCATCCTTGGGGCTCACTTTATTAAGATCACAAAAATTAGTGCATATGCACACCCCCATTCAGCTTCCTAATAGGTACCATGTTGGACACCCATTCAAGATAGTCGATAGGTTGGATGAAGCCTGCATCCAAAAATTTTTGTAATTCATCTTTTATCATTAAAGCTATTGTTGGATGCATTATTTTAAGCTTTTGCTTGATAGGCTTGATTACTAGATTTAGCATCAAATTGTGGGCCACTAAGTTTGGGTCTAGACCAGGCATATCCTTGTATGACCAAGCAAAAACTTTTCTATACTCTATTAGAAGAGAAGTGAATACAACACGTTCTATCTTTGAGAGACCTTTCCCTAATTTAAGAATTTGAGGATGTTTAGGATCATCACTGATGTCAATATCGATCATCTCTTCTATTAACATATGGGATCCCTCCTCCAATTGATGAGGAGTAGGGATCAAGTGGATATCATCAATTGGATTGAATGAGTCAGATACATTATCCGACTCTATCTCAACTTGGAGGATAGCTAAAGGTGGGTATGATGAGAAATGATATGGCTATAACATGTCCTTAGAAGTAAAGAACTTAGAAAGTGAAAATCAATAGCCTCAAGATTGAGAGGTAATGATTGGGAAGGGTTGCCTGGATAATGGAGGGGAGTGGTGAGGTCAATGGAGATCATATTGATGGATGGTGGATGATCTCCATTCGTAGGTGGAAATAGGTGATTAAATATGGGTGGGCACAAATTTTTAGGAGGTGGTTGGGGTGGAATGGAAATGATGGGGTGTCCCCTAGGTGGGATAGGGATGACTGGATCCTTGGGTGGGAGAAGTTGGTACCAAATGGGTAGCTACCTAAGGAAAATATGAAGATAGAATTCATCTAGATCCATGAGAGGCTCAATGGGAGTGGATTCTTCTTTCAAGCTAGATGAAGCAATGGATAAGGCCTCCCACTCATATTCTGACTCCCAATCATCTTCTTACTCCTCATATAATGAGTTATCATCAATAATAGATAATGTAGTGATATGTAGATGATCGCTAAGTAAATGAGTATTACCAGGATCAACATACTCATTACTATCAATGTCTCCCTCCAAGCCTAAGTTAAGGCATTAAAGGAAATCAACAAGAAGCTCATCAGGCATGTGTATACCGTATCCCAAGCTTGATTTATCTATTGGTAGTTGGTAGTGTGGTTCCAGAGGGTCCTGGGGACCTTGCTCATATCTCCCTAAGCCATTTTCGTGCCAATAATATAGAAATATCACATAGCAAAGGATGGGTTTGAAAGATAATTAATATTTGCTTAAAATGGCTCTTCCTCCTCTAGTATAGGAGGTGTGTCTATGGAGGCATCAATACCACCATAGACAAAATTTGTTTGGCTTGGGTAGGACCCAAGGGGGACGATGGTACCTATGGGTAGTGATGTGTTGCATGGGTGACCAAAGTCTCTGATTGACTCTACGAGTAGGGTGAATGTAACATCTTGCACTAGATATTCACCAATACTTGGATTCGTCATGTGAATTATGACTTATGGTGACTCTATTGGGGGAGATGATGATGAAGATGTGGGTTGTGATGAAATATGTGTGGTGATGGGTGGTTCCTCCTCTATGGGGGAAGTATGGGTGATTGTTGCAGAGATGGTTGAAATCAAAGGTGTAGGAGGTGGATTGGATGGTTGAGGTGTAGATGTGTTTGTTGGCGAGGGTGGAGATGAAGATGATGGCATGGGTGCCTTTTCTAGATTTTGAGCTAGAATATCTGATGATGAAGAAGGAATTCCTAAGGAAACCAATGGTGAGGATTGAGATGGAGGTGGTGGTGATGGAGTTATGGATGATTGTGGTGTGAAATTTGTGGGTTGGATGGGATTATTGGGCCGAATGTCTAGATGCGTGGAAGGCAAGGTGGAATCCTAGGGATGCAAAACCATATTGTAAAATTTGAAGGGCTCCAAGTCTGCAGGGATGCAGTGAACTTGGCCTTCATGTATATACTTGATGCATTGATGCAATATAGAAGGTACACATTTCATGTCTCGAATCTAGGGCCTGCCAAGCAATATATTGTATTGCATGGTGCCTTCCAAGATATGACATAGTACATGAATAGTCTTTTGTCCAACCTGAATAGGAAGAACTACTATGCCAATGGTGGAACACAGGGCATCATTGAAGGCTCAAAGGGTGAAAGTGGATGATGCGATGCATGATGGTGAAAGGTTGAGATGTTGGAGGGTGATAGAGGTGATGATGTTAATTGAAGATCTTGTGTCAATCAAGACACATTTGAAGGGGATCCTATCCACACTAGCGATGATATGCAATGGTGGATCAGGTACCTCAATGGGTATTATCTAAATTTCATGATCCTAAAATGTTATCATAGGATCTTGACAAGTTTGAACATGCCCCACAAAGTTGATGAAAGAATTAGGGTCTTATGGTTGCAATTCAATAGATTTTAAGATCTCCATTAGAGCCTCTCGATGTGGGGTTGATTGCTGAATCAACTCATAGATGAAGAGTCTCATCGATGCTATTCTTAGACTTTGAGTAAGTCTATTTCTTAGTGTGAGCATCGGATGGGAAGGGCATGGTGCCTATGACGTTGAAGGAATATTGGTAGGATCCATAGATTGTGTGGGTTGCATTGGGTATCATCTATTCCTTATCACGATGTTGATCATTCCCATGAAACCTTGGTTAGGTGGGGTGGTATGCACTTGATTAACCTACTTAGGTTATTCTATTTTGATAGCAGGTGTTGTGTTTATTCCATGTTGGGGTAAAGGGTCTTGGAAGATGCCTATATTTTGGTTGTTGGAGGTAAGAGGATTATCGATTTGAATCTCTTACCTCTCGATCATGTCTTACACTATATTCTTGAATGAGTAGCATGACTGAATATCATACCTCTTTTATTGATGATAGGTGCAGTATTGATCCTCCCTGTAAGATCTAGATTTGGGATGATTTAGATCTAACGGATGGATCTCAGGGAGAGTAGTTTCTTGTGCCTCATATAATTGATTAAAAATTTATGCCAAAGACTCTAGCAATGGTGTGTATTGGTACAATAATCAGTGAGGTTGGGTTTGCAGTTGATGTTGTTGTGGTTGGTTGGTTGATTGAGGGTGGTATTGCACTGGTGGAGGTTAGGCCTAATAGTTAGATGGTTGGGATGGAGTTTAGTTTGAGGGCCCAAGGACACTCAAAATGACTTGGTTCATAGAATCTACCTTTAGTTGATTTTGGCTACCTTTTGCATTTTTATTAGGCCATTCCTTTTTATGAAGTTTGATCTCTCCTTCCTAGACCTTGATATCCTCAATGACATTTTCTTAGGCCAGGGCCTCCTCAAAAGTTCTATACTACTAAAGTTGCAATAATAATGAGATCTATTTGGTGCAACTTCTAGTAAACATTCAGGTAAGCTCTATGATGGGTAGGGTGAAGGGCAATTTTGTTATGATTGCCCTCCACCTATTTCCATAGTCCATGACTGGTTCATCCTCGAATTGGCAAAGATTATATAAATCAGTCAGGGTGGCCTTTTTCTTGATGCTAAAGGCAAAGCATTCTAAAAATATATCAACCAATTATTCAAAGGTGAAAATACTATGGCATGGCAAATGGTTGTACCACTCCAAAGCACCCCCAAAAAGCATTATAAGGAATATTCATATCATGAGGAGGTCACTATCTTGAATATGAAAGTAATTATTCATGAAGCTCATCACATGCTCTTGTGTTTCTTCATCACCCTTGAACTTATCCAATTTTAGCATCTTGAAGTGCTCATGATATGGCGATGATGAAACAGATGGATGGAGAGGTTGATTGGTGAGCTATCATAGGGTAGGGTTTTGGTAACCCAAACCTGAAGATTGTTTTTCTAAATATTTGAGGTGCTCTATAAATAATTTATAGGTCTTAGATGAGATGATGTCATTTTATTGCCTTTGGCCTCGATGAGTTGGAAGTTTCTATTTTTGATGAGGTGGTTGGTGAGTGTTGTCAATAGGCATGTCACCATATGTTACCTTAGGGTACATATCAATTAGTTCTTGATACTTTAGTTGTTGTTCCTCATAGGCTTCATGATTCTATTGATATGGGTATGATTTATAGTATTTTGATGAATGAGGTTGGTGATGGTGGATGATGGTGATATATGATGTTAATTATGAATTTTATTCGAGTGTGAATGAGATGGAAGATTTTGATTAGGGTGAGATGGAATATTGTGATGTGTTTGGTGCCCTAGGTGTTGTTGGATTAGTTGCCTTTTTTGTGTAGGTGTGAGCAACCTATGATGCATTACCCATTGCAATTGATGGTCCAAGGTTGTCCTAGGTACTTGGTTTTGATTCACTAGGTTAGTTATGTGGGGTCTATTCGCATGTGTGTGAGTGATGCGATAAAGCATATTTTTCACTCCAACCCCAAAAATATTAACAATAGTTATTTTCCTTCTATTTAATTTATCAATCTGGGAGTTTGTAAACTTGCTGAGTACCTATGCATAATATATGTCTGTAGTAATTGGGAGATGAGTATTATATATCATTTGGTTTGGTGGGGGTGTGTTTGTTTGTGTAGTTTAGTTTTATCCAAACCATTAAAAACTAAATGTAGAAAATTAAAACACACAACTGAAAGAAACTACAAGAAGTAAATTGCTAAAATTAAAATACTAATATCAAACACATGATTGAAAGGAAAATTGCTGAATTTAAACACACAACTTGAAATGAAATTGCAGAAATTTAAATATGCAACTGAATTAAATAAAATGAAAAATAAACACACTGTAAAAATGAAGAAAAATAGGAAATCAAATAAAATAATAGGGGAGGATTACTGTCTGGAGTGGATCCAAGCTCCCGTAAATGGTCCAACCAGCTTGTTATGTAACACTCACTCTTTCGAATACATGCAAATGGAGAACACTCAAAAATTTATTTATAATTATGTAGTACAAAATAACAACACTTCGTAGATTGGAAAATCGGGATCCTTTATCTTAGGAATGACCTACATTTTATATAGAACATGACCATCCTCTGTTACAAAAATAGGTTGTTCTAATTTAATCATGTGATGTGATTTGCTATGACCGATTTGTGAACAATTATAATCAACATCTAATAAAAGAGTGACCATGTCTAAAAATAATCGTGCAAGATAATGATGGTGCTCCATAAGTTTACATAACCATTTATTTCTAAATTTCGTGCAGTATCCAAGTTAATTAGTCAATGCATAAAATAAAGGTACTTTATTCCCATAAGTTATAGGCACCTATTGGCTTGTCACCAGGATATAAGTACCTTTTGGCCTATCACTAGGAGATAGGCATCGGGACATAGTCAATTTTTGATCATCAAAAGATAGTCACTTTGTTTTATCACCAAAATATAGTCACCAGGAGATGGTCACCGAGAGATAGGCACCGACTTGCACCCAAAAAATAGGTGTCGACCTATGCCTAGGATATAGGCACCATACCTTAGCAATATTTAGATGCCCATTCTTGGATTAACAACTCCTTTGTTTCTCAAAAACATTACGATTATTGTACAATGTTAGGTCCATGCAGGACCTCGACTAAAAGATGTGCAAAAAGTAACTAAAATTTACATCTACACATATTTTCCACTAAAAACATTGATAAAGCATAATACATCAATTTCTATTAAATGTATGCAATAATTACATAGAAAAACAAATCTAGTGTTAGTAATGCCACACAATACCCTGCTTAAACATGCATAAAAATGAGTATTTCTAGTGTTCATCATCCCCAAATGCCTAAGTATTGACATGTCCTCATGTCATTCTATATTGATAGTTCCCTGTTTCTGCAACTACTTTCCAGTATGTCATCTTTCAAAGTCTCTGCTCTTGAGCCGTGGCCTTGTATTTTTGTTTGTTTTGTTTGCATTGGCCATGTTTCTTGGGTTGGCTAGGATCTACCTCTGCTATTGGCTTTCTCTTTCATCGACCACACTTTTCTATTTTCTCCATTATCAATCTAGTAAATGTAACTACATCTCATTCAAGGGCTATTTCAACTTACTACCATAGGAAATGATGCTCAGGTAGCTGCACTACTATTTTTATTGCTAGAGTATCCCACGATTGAAATTGTGATATATCAACCACTTGTGCTTTCGATAGAAGTATAACTTGTAGGTCCCCTGTGAGTACTCTTTTATCTGTAATATCTTCTTCATATTTAGACTATAGAGGTTGAGGTGTTCTAACTAGAGGTGGCACCATGGGTTATTTGTCAAACAACCCCATCTACTAAAAATATTCCATCATTCATGATGGATGTCCATCAACAGTAGCATATAGGGCCCAAAATTGTATTAGGTGTGTAGGTCTGACATTGATGCTCAACTCCCTGGTCATTCTCTTATAGGCTCACCATTATTTCTTACTCTTCTTTAGGCTCTTCTTGAGCTTTGCTATCTGCTACTAGTAGCTTGCAAAGACGTTAAGCAATGCAACCCACTCTTCATCAGAGTTAGGATCACATCGTACTTTTCTCCTTTGTGGTGGCTGCTCTGCCATAGCCTTATACCATTATTTTTTTGTGAGTTTTAAGGCCTCTACATCTATTGGAATCACCATGAGAGTAAAAACCACTTATCTCTTAGAAGGTGATACTTTAGAAACATCTGGTGGCTCTATCTCTGCCATGCATTGGTCCATCGATGCAACATCAAGGGGTTCAACTCTTGGCTAATCATCACACTGACCAACCATGGTTTGGTTAACCTTTGGATGACTAGCTAATTGGGTAGATAGTGAAGGCTCTATAGATTCCTCTATTGACTGTGTTGTGTTACCCTACTTAGCTAATTCCCTAGTTAACTAGGTAGCATTATCCCATGTAGGTGACTCCCCAAATGACTAGGTAACATCTACGTGTGCCACTACCTCCCTAGTTGATTGGGCATTCTTTGAAAAGTCAAATTTAGGTTGACCAATTGACCAAGTAGCCTCATCCTCTTCACTATCCAATATTTCAACAAAAAGGGGCCCACCCTACAAAATAGGGCTCCCTTGTTCCTGGGAAACATCTAACATAGGAGCTTCTGATTGGTCCCCTACATTAGACACCTAGGTGTCTGATGTCCTCCTAGAATCAAAGTGATATGCCCCCATGGAATCTACTGTCTCCTCTAAATCAATGGAGGAAATCGGTAGGTCCATGGCCCAATCTATCTGCATAGCAGTGTCAACTCGATTTTCTTTTACGATGAGCAATTATTGTAATTGCTGCATTGTGCTCTCTAACTGCAACACTATGTTTTTCAACTATTGCATAATGTAGCTAGACTCTTGTTGCTCTACTATGGTATCCCATAAAAATTTCTAAAACTTAGTTTGTACTACATTATATTTTTCCTCCTAATCGAAGGCTTGTGTTTTTATGTCCCTCAATTATCCCTGGACGTCTTCCTTCGAAGAGTTATCGTAGGTCATTTCGATAAAGGCCAAACCATGCAATACCTATATGGCTTGTTTATTATCTATTGTATGATCCTTGTTGTCCTTTTATGAATTGTAGTTCACCAAATTCTTTATTGTTGCCCTACTCCTCGATGTAGGCAATGATGTCATATGAAATGAGCTCAATTCATCCTGCTTTGCCTACCCTTTTGAGTGACTATACTGGAACATAAACACATATACTCCTTCATACCCATTAGCCTTATGTTGCATACTAGAGGATTCAAACATAGCTCCTTATACTACAACAACTGGTAGTGGTAGTGCAACCCTTCGTGCTTCTACATGTTGAATTAGAGTTGAAATTATCTTGTGATGTCCCAATGCTTCTACTGTGCTCACTTGGTATCTATTGGCATCATCCTATAGAGCACTCATCAAATAATATGGGACATTGATATGATTTCCATGCAATAAATGGTTTAGGAATTGAAGGTGGTTGGCATTGAGACAAAAATATTTTTCTATGCAGGTGAAAAACCTAGCCAATTGCTCAAATACACTTCACCATACCTCTAGGACATACTGTTTTGGCAACCTCAATCACATCAATCGTGTCATGGGATGCCCAAAAAATATTTTAGTATAATTCTCAATATTATCCCCCTTGTATGTTCGATCCCCTATGCATGGGAGATCAATGTCTTCTACTATATATTCCTCCATCACTGGTATCACCAGTCGCTACATCCATACAACACCATCATGCATTGAAGCTACAAATTCTTGTGCTACTACAAAGTTCTTGGTCTTGGCTGACCAAGCGGTAATAATCCATCCATCCAACAACCTTGAATTGATCCCGAACAAATCCTGTAATGCTCAAGAGATCAGTGGGCTCATATATTTTTTGCACATGATTTTACAAAGGGCCTACCATGGAGTTTGCTCTAGTTTCTTGTTTTTTGGTTGTAAAATAGACACCTATATCCATTTTAAACATGCCAAAGTATGCGACTATATCTATGAATATAGTGGGTACCTATATTTTTGTAATCAGTAATAATTATATAATCTGTGTAATTAATCTTAAATCGTATGATGGGATATAGTTGGATATAGTTACAATATCTCCCACACCTGATTGGTGTCACATGGTATATTTCTAACGTGGGATTTCATGATTGGACAATGGAATCATTATACATGTGCTAGCACGTAACATAAAAATGTTTTTCATGATAACTATGCACATACATAATAGAAAATCAGTACATACCTAGGTGATTTTTTGTAAAATATGATATGTAGACACCTGGTGGTGCAACTTGACTGATCAAAATATTGATTACAGTGTACCAAGGCAAATCAGTGGCTTGCATTTTTCCATGTTGTGCAATCTCATCAAAGTAATGTTATTGGGTACTGTATTTTTATCAGTTTTGAGATCTAGTGTTGAAAATAAAATCATGATTTATTTACCATGGGATAGCACACCTCCGCATTGAAATTTATAAGTAGTATATCCTATTGTAAACATATTGAGAGTAAGCACAACTTCCCTAGTGGAATATAGGTGCTTGTGTGGTGCCCTGAATATAGGTACCGTCCCCCTAGTGGGAAGAAGGCACATTTTTTTTAGCTCAAATATACGCATCATATTCCTAGTGGAAAATAGGTGCATGCCACTTGGCCTGAATATAGGTGCCTACTATTGCTGGGATATAGGTACCTTTTCTAAATCACTACATTATTAGAAAGCAAGAAAACTAGGGTGACATAGCTTTGTGCCTGATAGGCCCATTTAACCTAGATGCGTACAAATTCAGTTGAGTCCACGTGGCCTTGTAAAATAAATACACAAAATAAAAGAAAAATAGGGATCATAGCTTTGTGCCTAATACACTTGGTTGGCTTGGATACCTATAGATTGCACCTGAGTTCATGTTTCCCTACAAAATAAACACTAAGAAGAAGAAAATTTTATTCTAAAAATACGATAGAAAAAAAAAAAAAAAAAAAAAAAAAAAAATATATATATATATATATATATATATATATATATATATATATATAATGTTTTTCGTGAATGCATAAGCGTTCGTCAAACTACTAAATATTTTTCATCAAATGGGGTCTCCCCCATGTCTGCATATAAGTCGATCGCATGCATTGGAGGCATGTGGTGTGGGCATAGGTGATGTTCATTGATTGTTAAAATGATGTTGCTACCATCAATGGTTTTAATACAAACAACATCGTTATTAATTACTTCAACCACCTCATACGAGCCCATCCACCTCTGCATGAGTTTTCCCTTTTGCTCCTAGAATCGATAATCATAAAGTAATGCCCAATATTCCTATTTAAATTATTTTGGTTGTATGTGGTGGTCATGCCACATGGCCCTCTGCTTCTGCATGATTTTTGTGCACTGCAATGCATTTTTCCTGTATTCACCCAACTGATTTAGTTGGAGAAAACATTCCCGTTGTGCATCATCTAAGTTCAAGTTTGGATCTACAGTCATCTGCAGAGTTTTTATTTCAAATTCAATTAGAATCATTGCATTCTTCCCATACACCAACTAAAATGGTGTAAATCCTGTAATTATTTTCTAGGTAGTCTTATATGCTCATACTGCTTCCAATAGGTATTTTTCCTAGTCCTTATGTTGGTACACTATTTTTGTGAGAATGTTCTTCAAATATTGGTTTGTAACCTTCACGTACCCATTTTCTTATGGATGATAGGGGGTGGTTTTGTTGTGTTAGATCTAGAACTGTTGCATCAAAATCTAAATCACCTTTGAGGTAAATTGAGTTTCGTGATCAATGGTAATATCCCTAGGAACATCTGTAACATCCTTACTATTTTATTAAATAATTACTTCTCTACTTGAATAATGTGATAATACTAAATATATCTATGAGTGCAGGTGCAGGTTTCCACCCCAAAGCAAGCAATTCGAATGAGAAGAGCACGCACCCCTAGCAAAAATAGTGGTTGTAGGCATCAGGTAAGGTGGGATATGATCTCGTGCTTAATACACCTTGGATCATGGGTACATGAAAGCCCACTGAGGTAAATTCATGTAGGAAAATATGCCTGTGGCTTGTGTTTGATGCATTTGTTTGTCTATGAAAATTTGAATGCATTCTTCTGGATAAAAATTAACTTATATAAAAATATAGTGTTTCTTTTCATAAAAGATCATTATAAATATATATATATATATATATATTACAACATATATGAAAATATATAATAATAATATGTATAAATACATAAATGAAAATATTATATATATATAATAATCAAATTATATAAGTATGTATTTTACAAAATTTGTTTATTTAGAGAATGTAAAGAGTTTTTATTTATTTGATATTAATTTTTTTTTTTTTGGAAAGGAAACCTAAACCTCCACCTGGAAACCAATGCGACTTCCTTGATTCATAAAATTTGATGTGTCTCTTTTGAAACGCTCTGAATTTCCTTAAATAAGGGAGGAAAATCAGTTCATAGAGGGGGAGTCCGAATGGTATCTTGTGGCTGGTGCTTGTTGTTGGTTGGCAGTGTCACGCTCTGTGTCCATTTGGCTTGATCTCACGACCATATTCTATGTTGAACCTTATGTTTTGTTTTAGAATAGCTTGGTGAATTGTCTTCGTGTATTGTTATTTTTTTAATTCCAAATTATGGTTGTATGTTTCCATTTAAAGCCAATGGTTTGATTGCTCACTGTGTAAGAGTTTTCCATTTAAATTCTGAATTATGATTGGATGTTTCCTTTTAAAGCCACTGGTTTGATTGCTCATTGTATAAGAGTTTTCCATTTAAATTGTGAATTATGATTGGATGTTTCCTTTTAAAGCCACTAGTTTGATTGCTCACTGTATAAGAGTTTTCCATTTAAATTCCGAATTATGGTTGGATGTCTCCTTTTAAAGCCACTACTTTGATTGCTCACTATGTAAGAGTTTTTTAATTTATGGTGGGATGTTTCTTTTTAAAGCCACTAGTTTGATTATTCAATGTGTAAGAGTTTTCCATTTTATTTATCTATTTTATATAAGGGTCTAATATTACCAATAGTTGATGGATATTAAGTAAAACAATTTAATTAGCATCCCAGGGAGATAATGAGAAGCGATAGCTTTGGTTATGTAACATAAATATATAAATTATTAGGGATGCCTAAACTGGATTGCGTAATGGATAATATGTTCTAAAAATAATCTTGTGAATAATGCATTGTTGCCTGCATATAGTGCATTGGGCATATAAAACCTGTATATACTATTGTATATTTTATTGTTGCATCACTGTTTGCATGTAGTAAGATGCATTCATATGAAGTCAAGTGATCCAATCAAACACATACTCCATTGTCGTCCTGCCATGACGAAGCTGAAAGGAGCAATGATTTGTGTGTGTGAATTTAGTCCATCGATGCTCGAACTCCTTTAGGGTCGGGTTGTTTAAAAAGATAATCATATTGCCATATAAGCCGTGTATACCTTATGTTAAGCTGCCATGGATCCATAAGATCACTGTGAAGGCTCTCATTCCTTTATACGTAGCTACAACTACATGCTTATTATGGACGTATTCTAAAATAAATATTGTGCTTTTTATTTCATCAAATGTAAATGGTGAAAAGTTAGAATATGGACCAAGTTCGTGTTCAAAACTATGTTATTACTAGATAAATAGTAAATTTTATTCTAAATGAATGAGACTATGTTATTTATTTAAAAATTTATCTATTTAATATTAAAAAAGCATGTATTTTTGTTTTACACTATGGTCTCTCGACAAACGCATTACTTAAGTTTTGAAACATTCATCTCTGGTTTGAATTCTCATTTTGTCATGGCTCATGTGATAGAAACTAGTATCCGAATATGGAAACCCTATATATAAGATCAATGGGTTTGTATCTCAATAATTTTAGGTTGTTTTGGTGTCTTGGGGTGTGTTCCACCATGACATATTGGGAGTTTTCCTCTCTACGAACCAAGAGGTCACCATAACTACAAAAGGTGTTAACATTAATACCAAATGCCAGTTATAACTTGATAGGTTTAAAAAAGTCCATGGCTTACATATTTTTGCTTCAAAAGAGAAATTAATAAATGTACCCTGCCTTTGAGTTTACTAAACTGTAAAGCTATCTCGATGATTGATTAAACCTGATGTCAAACTAACTGCAGGAAAACCCAAAGTTCAAACGTAAAATAATGTTTATATTCGATAGGTTGGGAAAATAACAAAATTTAAATATTATAACCTTATTTTTGAATGATTGAAGTTTTTCTATGAAGTTTCATGAATAAAAATGAATTTTACAACTTGTGTGAACATGTGAAAAATATTACACCCTTGAAGATAACTATAAAGTGAATAATTTGAATAGGGAAATATTTTTCTGCCAAGAGAAAACCCATGCATGCCGAATGACTACTTTTATAATGTCAAATCATCTACATAAGTATTCAAGAAATATAGCATTTAGGCTTATTTATTTTATAAACTTAATAAACATAGTCGCAGTCTAAGATTTGATTGATGCTACAACTTAAAATTTCTTTTTGACACTGTTATCTTTTCATAATTAAGTAGGGTTTTAATTAATCAAATAAAACTGTATCATATCTTTTTGGAAATGGTTAAAAAGTTTTCAAGTAAGCTTTATCGTATTTTTACAAAAGTGGATAAATTTATTTAGTTATAATTAAGCTCATAAATTTATTATAAGCCTTAAAATAGTAAAGAATTTTTATTCTTACTTATAATTGAAGTATTGAATGATTATAAGGTGTTATTAACTATATACTTGTTTATCTATTATAAAATTTTATTAAATCTATACTTATTATTGTGGAATAAAATCTTTCTTAATATATTACTATCCTATTAAGACTTTTAGAAGGAGAATAAGAAATTAGACAACATCATCGTAAAACCAAAATCTCAAATAAACTTTGTGATGCTACAAAAATTTACCTTAAACCAAACCAACTCAGCTATCAAGAAGGATGCACATCCACTCAACTCTGACAAATTGTAGGTGGTAGTTGTGATTCAGAGATAAACATTCTAGAAATCATGACATCAAGAAGGATGCACATCCACCCAACTCTAACAACTCGCATGTGGCAGTTGTTGTGATTTGGGGATAACCATTCTCAATGCAAAGGTCAGTGGACCTTATGCTATGGAGAGTAATGAACGATGGTAGTGTCATTCTAGGTTATCATACGAGGTAGTACTATGAGGGTTCTCATGATTCATAATCAGTTGCAGAATAGCCAATAGTAACTCAAGACTAGGGGAGCTAGTCTTGGGGTTGGAAGGTCCAGCGATAGATGGTATGGGACGTCTTATCATCAACTATGATGTGATCTGAGATACCTGGACCCAAAGCTAGAGTATTGGTGGGCCCTGATAGTGTCCATAGAATGATGGATTGCTATCAGGCACTAGGCATAATAACGCTAACTCTAGCATGGGCTTAAAGCTTAATCATGAACCAGGACAAAGAAAAGGTCAGTGGGACCAATGTCCTCCATGCTACGAGATGGGGAAAATATGCATCCACCCTTCCAGGTGTTATGGGCCCTAGAAGGATAACCCCTTGTCGAGAACCCAGAACTCGAGCTAGGAGAAGGTGGGTCTCATAAATGGTAGCCTATTGTGAGATTTGTCCAATCTCGAGCACTCGTGATTCCATCTATAGTGGTATTTTATCTCGGAGTGCGGAATTTTATGCCTATGTACTAATATAAAGTTGGGTGTACATGTGTTAGTTTGTGACTTTATTTTTAAATTAAATCAAAATTTTGAATTTGAGATTTTGACAACCAGGTGAGTAGACTTGGGTTGTTACAATTGGTATCAGAGCCTAGGTTGCAAAAACCCTAGGTTGCAAATATATGAATTGTTGAATTGACATAGCTCTTTTGTCACTAGGTATAATGGTGGGGACCTCAAAAAGGGCAAATGCTACTCTGCAAGAGGGGCTTGCAGAAGTTTTGAGAAAGGGACTGAGATGACTCGTGAGAGAGTCAGATCGTGTACAAACAACTGAAGCACCTTGGCATGTTTTGAGAAAAGAAAAGGAGCCAACAATAGGAAGGGCTGCACAAAATGATGATAACATGACTAAAATGATTCAGCTGATGCAAGAACAGTTGAATCAATAGAAGGAGCAAATGGAAATTCAAAGGGCTCAGATGAGTGAGCACATGGAACAACAGAGAGCACAATTGTCTCAACAACAAGAAATTATTACTCAACAGTAGAAGGTAATAGAAAATTTGACTAAAGGTAAAGAGTCAGAAAGAATACAAAGTGAATTTCCTGAGGGATCTTCAAGAAGGAAAGTCGGTGTGGAATTACAAAAAGAAATAAAAAAGTTAGATATCTCTAAATTTTATGGAAAGGGGATGGTGAAGTAGCTGTAAATTGGTTAAGTGAGGTTGAGGGATACTTTTCCATTCAACCCCTGTGTGTTGAATCTAAAACTACATGGGTTGTAGCACACTTAACGGGTCCTGCAAGAGATTGGTGGACCACATATAAGAAAACTAGTCAAAAGGAGGCTGTTGACATTCCTTGGGATGTGTTTGAGAAATAATTTAGGGATAGATTCCTTACACCATAATTTTATATTGAGAAATATGCAGAATTCACCAATCTTCATCAAGAAAACATGTCAGTGATAGAGTATTATCAAAGATTTGTCCAACTACTAAAGTATGCACCTGAATATGACAAGCGTGAGGAGTTTAAAGCTCACAAATTTGTGCTAGGCTTGCATCCCAGAATTGGATCTCCTGTTGGATGGATCAAGCCAAAGAATTTGATAGAAGCCTTTGATGTTGCACGTTATGAAGAATTAAGCCAGAAGAATAAGAAGGCTTATTATCAAAGGTTTGAGAAGGATGAATCTAAGAAAAGAAGATACCCAGAACCCACTAAAGGAAAGGACCAATACAAGAAATATAGGGAAGGTGACCATTTCAGAGGGGACAACAGGAACAGAGGAAAATATCAGAGTAACAAAGGGCAACAAGATAGGAGAAACTTTCCAGAGAAAGCTGCACAGAGAAATACGACACAAGAAAAAGGAAAGAATGTTACTAGTCAGAATAAATATGGGGACAGATGGAAGAACAAAGGTCCAAATGTATGCTTTATCTATGGAGCTAAAGATCATTATGCAAATCAATGCCCGAAGAGAGCAGATAAGAGAAAACCAATTGAAGAAGCTCCTCATAGAATTTATGCTACCACAGGTAACCCCAATCTTTTAGGGTAAGCCACTCCATTTATTTTAAAAGGAAAATTAGGTAAGAAATATGTTCGTATTTTGATAGATAGTGGTGCAACTAATAGTTTTATATCTTCTAGTATTGTGAGGGACATACCGGTAAGACCTAGGATTATGGCAAATGGGTGGCAAGTTGAATATGGATCAGGATAAACCTATATGGTCAACCAATGTTTATTTGACTCCCAGATAGATATACCCCAAGGAAAAATAAATTGGCACCTGTATGTAGCACCTTTACATGCTTTTGATATCATCCTAGGTGTAGATTGGCTAAAAGCTCACAAAGCCCTATTAAATTTTGAAGAGAGATGGCTTGATTTCATGGATGATTCCAAACAATGAATCTGAGTCCATTGCAATCGAGTGACCCTAGAACCTCACTTACTAATTGCTATGCAAGTTAAAAGGGCCTTAAGGAAGGGTTGTAGGCTTTATGTGGTCAAAATGAACAAGAAAGAAGAAATTGAATCTAGCTCTACTCTATTCCAACAATATCCAGTTTTGAATGAGTTTAGAGATGTTTTTCCTGAAGACCTACCTGGACTTCCACCAAAGAGAGAATTTGATTTTTCTATTGAGTTATTACTAGGAGCAACACCCATAGCTAGAACCCCTTACCGTATGACTTCCATTGAATTACAAGAGCTCAAAACCCAACTTCAAGATTTATTAGAAAAAGGGCACATCAAACCTAGTGTTTCACCATGGGGAGCACCAGTTTTATTTGTCAAGAAGAAGGATGGATCCTTGAGATTATGTATTGACTATAGAATGCTCAACAAGATGACTATGAAAAACAAGTATTCCTTACCAAGGATTGATGATCTCTTTGATCAACTTAGGGGAGCAACAATTTTCTCAAAAATTGACCTTAGGTCAAGATACCATCAATTAAGAATTAAGGAGGAAGATACTTTCAAGACTACCTTTAGAACCCGTTATGGGCATTATGAGTTCACAGTGCTACCCTTTGGTTTGAAAAATGCTCTTGCTACCTTCATGAACTTGATGAATAGTGTGTTTCGAGAACAATTAGACCAGTTTGTGTTAATATTTTTGGATGATATATTGATTTATTCTCGAAGTAAGGAGGAACATGATCAACACATGAGAATAGTCCTAGAAATTCTTAGGAGAAATCAGTTGTATGGAAAGTTATCTAAGTGTGAGTTTTATTCATCACAAGTGCAATATTTGGGTCACATAGTCTCAGTAGATGGGGTTGCAGTTGATCCTAAAAATATAGAAGCCATAGTAGACTGGCCAACACCCACCAATGTATCTGAAGTGAGAAGTTTTATGGGAATGGCTAGATATTATAGGTGATTTGTAAAGGGATTTTCAAAAATTGCCTTTCCCATAACCAATTTGCAAAGGAAGGGAAAAATTTTTCAAATGGACTCCTCAATGTGAGGAGGCATTCAAAATACTTAAAGAGAAGTTGACAACTGCACCTATTCTTTAGATTCTAGATCCAAGTAAACCATTCATAGTTTGTACGGATGCTTCTCTAGAAGGGCTAGGAGGTGTCCTAATGCAGAATGAGGTCATTGTGGCATATGAATCTAGAAAACTTAAGAAGCATGAGGTTAATTATGCCACTCATGACTTAGAGCTAGTTGTCGTAGTTCATGCCCTCAAAATGTGGTGGCACTACTTGTTGGGTAAACCCTTTGAATTAAAAATAGATCATCAAAGTTTGAAATATATCTTTACCCAACCATTATTAAATGCTAGACAATGATGGTGGATGGAATTTTTGGCTGAATATGATTTTGGGATAGAGTATATTAAAGGGAAAGAGAATAAGTTGGTTGATGCACTTAGCAGAAGGAGACATGTAGCTACTTTAACATGATGCCAGTATGGACTGGCAGAGCAAATTAAAGAATTGTAGAAAGATGATGAATTCTGTAATCAATGTTGAATTAAGGTCGAGCAAGGACCAAATATGAATATGGATTTCAAAATCAAAGAGAATCTACTATATTTTAGAGATCGAATAATAGTTCCAAATAATGATGAGATAAAAAGGACTATATTACAAGAGGCACACTATGCTCCATACTCTGCTCATCCAGGAGTAGTGAAAATGCGAGAGAATTTGAAGAAGGATTACTTCTGGCCTGGAATGAAGAGGGATGTAACTCATTTTGTTGCAAGGTGTCTCGAATATCAGAAGGTTAAAGCAGAACATCAACATCCTGGGGGATGACTTTACTCTTTTGATATTCCAACACAAAAATGGCAAGTGATTTCCATGGACTTTATAGTTGGTCTCCCCAAGAATCGATTTTGGCATGATGCAATTTTTGTTATAGTTGATAAATTAACTAAGGTGGCACATTTTATACCTAGAAATGTTCATGATGATGCTCCTACAATAGCTCAAAATTTTGCTCGAGAAATTGTGAGACTGCATGGTTTTCCTAAGATAATTATCTCTGATAGGGATTCATGATTTACTTCTAAATTTTGGTAAGCTTTGCACCGAGCATGGGGTACAAAGCTTAACATTAGCACAACCTATCATCCTAAAATGGATGGACATACCGAGAGGGTCAACCAAGTGCTGGAAGATATGTTACGTATGTACTGCATGGACCACCAGAGTAAGTGGGAAGATTACCTCTTCCTGGTGGAATTTGCTTATAATAATAGTTACCATGCCACATTGGGCATGGCCCCTTTTGAAGCCCTATATGGGCGCAGGTGTAGAACACCGTTGACATGGGATAACTTGGATGATCGAGAAATGATCGGTCCTGATGCTATGAAACGAATGGAGGTCTAATTGAAAGAAATCTTCCAACGACTTCGAGAAGCCATAGATCGTCAGAAGAGCTATGTTGATCTAAAACGATCTCCTAGAGAGTTTGCTATTGGCGATAAAGTCTTCTTGAGAGTCAAACCAACTAAGAGCTCCATAAAATCCACTAAACTTAGCCCCATATTTGTAGGTCCATTCGAAATCATTGCCAAAATCAGTCCTGTTGCTTACAAATTAGCTTTGCCACCTAATTTGTCCAAAATCCATAGTACCTTCCATGTGTCCCTCCTTCGAAAATATGTGGCTGACCCTTCACACATTTTGGATGTTTCTCATTTATAGACATCGGACCCACAACTCATTGAGGTTCACCCTATCAAAATTCTAGGATACCAAACTAAACAACTAAGGAAAAGAGTTGTTGATCAATGTAGAGTCTAGTGGGATCTCTACTTAGAAAGAAATGCCACATGGGAAGATGTGGCAACAATGAAAGAACAATTTCCATTCTTGTTTGAAGACTGATATTTACATGAATATTTGGATATTTGATATACATATATGTGTGTATTTTGGATTTATAATGCATATTTTGATATACTAATGTTGAAATGCATGCATCTTTTGATAAAGTTCATAATATATGGCTTGATGTTTATATATATAATTAATTTGAAAACCTGCAAAAATATTTTGGCTAACACAAGGACTATGTTAAATTTTGGTGGGGGAGAATGTAACATCCCCACTATTTGATTAAATAATTACTTATTTGCTTGAAGAATGTGATACTGCTAAAGATATCTGTGAGTGCAGGTGCAGGTTTTCACTCCATAGCAAGTGAGCCGGATGAGAAGAGCACCCACCCTTGGCGGAGATAGTGGTTGAAAGCATCAGGTAAGGTGGGATATGATGTCGTGCTTAATGCACCATGGCCCATGGGTACATGGAAGCCCACTGAGGAAAATTTCATGTAGGAAAATTTGCTTGTGGCTTGTATTTGATGCATTTGCCTATCTATAAAAAACTTGAATGTATTCTTCTAGATAAAAATTAACTTATATAAAAATATAGTGTTTTTTTCATAAAAGATCATTATATATATATATATATATTATAACATATATGAAATTATATAATAATAATATGTATAAATAAATATAAATGAAAATATTAAATATATATATATTATTAAAACAAAATTTAAATAATATATTATATATATAATAATCAAGATATATAAGTATATATTTTACAAAAAAAATTTATTCAGAGAATGTAAAGGTAGTTTTATTTATTTAATATTATTTTTTTTTGGAAAGGAAAATTAAACCTCCACTTGGAAACCAATGTGATTTCCTTCATACATGAAAGTTGATGTGTCTCTTTTGAAACGCTTTGAATTTCCTTAAATAAGGGAGGAAAATTAGTTCATGGGGGGGAAGTTCAGATGGTATCTTGTAGCTGGTGCTTGCTGTTGGTCGGCAGTGTCACGCTCTGTGTCCATTTGGATTGAGCTCACATCCATATTCGAGGTTGGACCTTATGTTTTGCTTTAGAAGAGCTTTGTGAATTTTCTGCGTGTATTGTTATCTTTTTTTACTTCCGAATTATGGTTGGATGTTTCCTTTTAAAGCCACTATTTTGATTGCTCACCGTGTAAGAGTTTTCCATTTAAATTATGAATTATGGTTGGATGTTTCCTTTTAAAGCCGCTGGTTTGATTGCTCATTTTGTAAGAGTTTTCCATTTAAATTTTGAATTATGGTTGGATGTTTCCTTTTAAAGCCATTGGTTTGATTGCTCACTATGTAAGAGTTTTCCATTTAAATTTCAAATTATGGTTGGATGTTTCCTTTTAAAGCCATTGGTTTGATTTCTCACTGTGTAAGAGTTTTCCATTTAAATTCTAAATTATGGTAGGATGTTTCCTTTTAAATCCACTGGTTTGATTGCTCATTGTGTAAGAGTCTTCCACTTTATTTATCTATTTTATATAAGGGTCTAAGATTATTGTTAGTTTATGGATATTAAGTAAAATAATTTAATTAGAATCCCAGGGAACTAATGAGAATCGATAGCTCTAGTTATATAACAATAATATGTATAAATTATTAGGGATGTCTAAACTGGATTGCATAATGGATAATATGTTTTGAAAATACTCTTGTGAATAATGCATTGCTGCCTGTGTATAGTGCATTGGGAGTATAAAACTTGTATATACTATTGTATATTTTGTTGTTGTATCATTGTTTGCATGTAGTAAGATGCATTCATATGAGGCCAAGCTGACCCAACCAAATGCATACTCCAATGTCTTCCTACCATGACAAAGCTAAAAGGAACAATGATTGGTGCATGTGAATTCAATTCATCGATGCTCAGACTCCTTTAGGGTCGGGTTTTTTGGAAAGATAATCATCTCGCCATATAATTTGTGTATACCTTCTGTTAAGTTGTCATGGATCCATAATATTTTTTTGAAGGCTATCATTCCTTTATGCGTAGATACAACTGCACGCTCAACCAAAACATTATGGAAGCATTCTAAAAAATATTGTGCTTTTTATTTTGTCAAATGTTAATGATGAAAATTTAGAATATGCACCAAGTTCGTGTTCAAAACAATGTTATTGTTGGATAAATAGTAAATTATGTTCTAAATGAATGATACTATGTTCTTTATTTAAAATTTTATATATTTAATATTAAATGAGCATGTATTTTTATATTGCACTATTGTCTCTTGATGAACGCATTACTTAAGTTTTGAAACATTCATCTCTGGTTTGAATTCTCATTTTATCGTGGCTCATGTGACAAAAAATAGTATCCAAATATGGAAATCCTAGATATAATATCTATGGGTTTGTATCTCAGTATTTTTGGATTGTTTTGGTGTCTTGGGGTGTGTTCCACCATGACATCTTGGGAGTATTCCTCTCTACAAACCAAGAGATCACCATAACTACATAAGTTGTTAACATTAATACCAAATGTCAGTTATAACTTGATAGGTTTAAACAAGTCCATGGCTTATGTATTTTTGCTTCAAAAGAGAAAGTAATAAATGTACCCTACCTTCGAGTTTACTAAAATTTAAAGCTGTCCCGACAGTTGATTAAACTCGAGGTCAAACTACCTGTCGGAAACCCCAAAGTTCAAACGTAAAATAATGTTTATATTCGAGAGGTTGGGAAAATAATACATTTTAAAGATTATAACCTTATTTTTTGAATTATTTAAGTCTTTCTATGAAGTTTCATGAATAAAATGATTTTTACAACTTGTGTGAACATGTAACAAATCTTACACCCTTGAAGATAACTATAAAGTGAATAATTTGTGAATAGGGAAATGTTTTCCTGCCAAGAGAAAACCTGTGCATGCTGAATGATTGCTTTTATAATGTCGAATTGTCTTCATAAGTATTCAAGAAAGATAGCATTTAGGATTAATTCTTTTATAAACTTAATAAACGTAGTTGCAGTCTAAGCTTTGATTGATGTTACAAATTTAAATTTCTTTTTGACAATGTTATCTTTTCATAATTAGGCAGGGTTTAATTAATCAAATGAAACTATATCATATCTTTTTGGGAATGGTTAAAAAGCTTTATCATATTTTTACCAGAGCGGATAAATTTATTTAGTTAGAATTAAGCTCATAAATTTATTATAAGCCTTAAAATAGTAGTGAATTTTTATTCTTACAATTAAAGTATTGAATGATTATAAGGTGTTATTACCTATATACTTGTTTATCTATTATAAAATGTTATTAACTCTATATTTATTTCTTTTGGAAGAAAATATTTCTTAAGATATTACTATCCTATTAAGACTTTTAGAAGGAGAACAAGAAATTAGACAACATCATCATGAAACCGAAATCTCAAATAAACTTTGTGATGCTATAGAAATTTACCTTAAACTAAACCAACTCAACTGTCGAGAAGGATATGATAGAAATGGTGTCATCAAGAGGGATGCACATCCAATCAACTCCAAAAAATTTTAGGTGGCAATTATTGTGATTTGGAGATAATTGTTATAGAAATGGTGACATCGAGATGGATGCACATCCACCCAACTTTGACAACTCACGGGTGGTAGTTGTTGTGATTCGAGGATAACCGTTCTCATGCAAAGGTCAGTGGGCCCTATGGTATGAGAGTAACAAATTATGGTATAGGATGTCATTCTATATTATCATACAAGGTAGTACGTGAGGGTTATCATGATTCATTAAACAATTGTAGAATAGCCAATAGTAACTCATGACTAAGGGAGCTAGTCTTGGGATTGGAAGGTCCAACAATAGACAGTATGGGACATTCTATTGTCAATTGAGATGTGATCTAAGATAGCTAGACACAAATTCAAGGTGTTGATAGGCCCTATCAATTTTCATATAAGGACGAACTACTATCAGGCACTGGGCATAATTACGCTAACTCTAGCATGGGCTTAAAGCTAAACTTAAACCAAGACCAAATTAAGGATATGTGAGATCAAAGTCATTAATGCTATGAGATATGGAAAATAACGCATCCACCCTTCTAGGTATTATGGGCCCTGGAAGGATAACCCCTTATCAAGAACCCAAAACTCGAGATATGAGAAGGTGGGTCTCATAAATAGCAATGTATTGTGGGATTTGGCCAATCTCGAGCACTCATGATTCCATCTACAATAGTATATGATATCAAAGTGTGAATACTATGCCTATGTACTAATAAATAAAATTTGGGTGTAGATATAATAGTTTGACTTTATTTGCCAAGTAAATCAATATTTTGAATTTATGAATGACAACCAGGATAGTTTGACCTGGGTTGTTACAACATTGAATCTGGTAAAAATGAATTTCTATAGGAACTGCACTATATTATTTTCTTTTGTGTTTTGTAGTGATTACACTTCAACCCACTTAGTCACATAGTTAGTACATACTAAAATATACCTTTTATCATTAGACTATAGATTGATTGGTCTGAAAAAATCCATCCTCCAATTATCAAATGGTTCAATATACACATGGTATTGAACAAGCTTTTCATCTCGTGGAGTTGGTCTACCCATTCTCTAATTTTGATCACAATGGATAACATATTTTATTACATATTTGAATAATGAGGGCCAATAATACCCTGTTTGTAAAATTTTAAATGTAGTTCTTCATCCTACAAAATGTCCACCACATGGTTCATCATGACAATATTTTAGAATTTATATGGTTTCATTTTCTACAACACATCTATGCATGATTTGATCTAGGTTTTCATCAATCCATGAGAAGGCTACACTATTTTCAATTAATGTTTGATATTCTCTAGGTGTGAGTGCAGGTGATATTTTTTTGGTCGCTAGATAATTTGCCATATCAACATACCATGGTATTTGTTCATCAAGAGCAAAGAGATGCTCATTTAAAAATTGGTCTTCAGTGGAAATGTTGTCTTGAGAGATTAACCTGGAGAGAAAATTTACCACAACATTATCCTTACTAGGTTTTTCTATGATAGCCACATCAAATTCTTGCAGGAGTAATAACCATCTAATAATTTTTCCACTTACTGTTGGTTTGTTCATCAGATATCTGACGGTTGTATGGTTAGTGTGTACAAATATTTTGTAGCCCATGATATAATGATGAAATTTATTAATAGCATGTACAACTATGAGGAATTCTTTCTCTATGATAGTGTATTTGAACTCAACGCTCGTAAGGTTCTTACTGACATTGTACATGGCATAAAACTTATTATTATCTTTCTTCCCTAGTGCTACCCCTATGGTATTATTGGATGCATCTGTATAAATGTGGAAGGGGAGCTTCCATTTTTGACCTCTCAACACAAAAGTAGTTGTTAGTTTTTCTTTCAGGGTTTGGAACACTTGTTCACACTCACTAGTCCAAACAAATTTTGCATCTTTGGTTAGTAATGTGTGTAGTGGTTTGGCGATTTTGCTAAAATATTGAATAAACCACCCGTAGTATCCAAAAGAGCCTAAGAAATTACAAACATCTCTCTATGTTTGGGGAGTAGGAAAGTTTTTAATCACTTATGTTTTCATTTTATCTACCTTGATCCCCTTAGTAGAGATATGGTGTCCTAAAACTATCCCTTCTTACATTAACATGAAGCATTTTTCATTACTAAGGGACAAGTTTATTTCTTGACAAATTTGGATTAATTTCTCCATATTAGCTAGAGCTTCTTCAAAGGTTTCATTGTATATGGTGAAATCATCCATATAGACTTCTACAGTCTCTCCTACCATTTCTAAATTTTTTTTAAGAACTACCCTTTGGAAAGTGGTAGGCGTTATATAACATGGATGATGAGACTTAATAGGTAAATGTACCCCAAGAATAGGTAAATGTGGTTTTTTCCTGATCCTCAACCCCTATTTGGATTTGATTATATCCACTATATCCATCAAGGAATGAAAAATATTTTTGTCCTACCAAAGTATCTAAGACTTGGTCTATAAAAGGTAGGGGGAAATGGTCTTTTATAATGGCTTTGTTTAACATTTTGTAATCCACAAAAAATTTCCACTTGCCATTTGTCTTGGGAACTACCACCAAAGGTGAGACCCATTGACTATCCAAAATGGGATAGATGAATCCAGTTGATAAAATTATTTGTAGTTCAACTTTTACTATTTCCTCCATTGTTGGATTCATCCTCCTTTGAGGTTGTCTTACTAGTATTGCGTTATCTTCCAAATAAATTTTATGCATGTAGACTTCGGGTGCAATATCCCTCATGTCTTTATAGTCCCACGTGAAAGCAATTTTATGGTTGACTAGTTTTTATTTCAACTTGCCCTCTTGAACAATTGACAATGTATTGCTAATGTTCAATGTTCTACTAGGTTCTATCTATATCTGTTTAACATGATTTTTATTGTTGCCTACAAGTGGGGATACTATAGGAGGATGTGAAGATTCTTACTGAAAGAATTTTGTTATGACTACATCTTCATTGGTTTCATCATCTACCTCATCTAGGGCCATCACTTGTTGTAGCATTAGCAAGGCATCAATGTTTAGAAGTTTAGAATTTGGTTCTCTCAATTCATCGATGGGTTGTGTAGGAGGATAAATGATGAGGTTTTTAATGTTTTGTCCATCCAAAATTATCATTTTTCTAGTCCTACAACTTATGTAGGCATCAAATCTTACTAGCCAAGGACATCCTAATATGAGTGGATAACCACCCAATCCTGATATAGATTGCAGAACTAGAAAGTCTATTAGATATTCCCACGCATCTATAGTTACAATCACATCTTCTAGCATTTCTTTCAGGAGTACAATAGATTGATCAACCAATTGTAAAACTGTTGTGGTTGGCCTCATATCTAGTAGTTGTAGTTTTTACATGGTTTCTTTAGGCATGATATTTATAACTAATCATAGATCTACTAAATTTTTAGGTAATCTTAAGCCTGTGACTTGAACTATTAATATCAGGCTTCCTAGATCAGAGTACTTTGGGTGGTAGGTATTTCCTAACATTAAGCTAGCTAAGCGATCTACCACATGCACTGCTTTCGATGATTTTTTTCATCTTGGTTTCTTAAGACATAATTCTCTAATGGCCTTTATGTAAATTGGCATGTCTCTTATGGACTGATAGAGGGGAATTGTGACAGTCAGGTTTTTCAACCCTTCTAGTATGTCAAATTTTATCTATAATTTTTTTCTAGGTTCTTGGAACCTTTTGGGGAAGGGTGGAACCCCTTAATTATTGGTTTGTTTAGTAGTTACATTTTATTCCACCCCCTCTACTGTAGGTGTTTTTTCTTCTACTTCTACTTCTATTTCCTCTTCCTCTACTGTTGGAGGTGTGGGATATACTCCTAATTGTTTACCTGACCTAAGTTGTATAGTATTACAATCTATACTAATATGATACATAGGGTACATCCCTATATCTACCTGATATGTGGGTTGATTTATTTTATTATTTGTATTGGGGTCAGTTGCGATGATATTTTTTATGGTGTGGATGTAGGTGGTGTCAATAAACTAGGAAAAAATGGTGTTTGTATTGTGGTTTGTGGAGGTGAAGTCTATGTATAATAATTTTACCACTACGTTCCAGCTTGCTGGTATGGCATTCATGGATAAGGTGTGTAGGGAGTAGATACTTGGGTGGCATGCATCCAAGGTAGCTGACCCCACCATCCCATATTGGATGGTTGAACTTGTCCTTGATTCACAAAATTGGGTCCCCCATATTATGGTACTACTCTTAGCACCACCTCCTATAAGAAATTATTGCCAATTTCTCCTATTAACGATGAAGTAAGTTTTTGCTACTTTTGGTTCCTCTTTCATATTTTTTAAATTTGTGCACAATTTCATTTTGTGATCCATTTGACAAATGGCACACACTTTGACCTTATTTTTTGGATACTCATTATTAGGGTGTTTTCTTCTACATCTTGGGTAGAAAAAGGCTAGTGCTACTTCAGTGGTGATTCTCAAGGATTTCTCACCTAGTTTTGCATGTGGTGAAAGTTGAAGATTAAAATTAAATATTCCCTAGTAATCTTCCAATGAATCTTCCTACATTTGCAAAATATCTAGGACTTCTTCCCTAGTATCTCATGCCCTACAAAAATCCTAGTATTGTTCTAGAAATATTTTCTTCATGTCCTCTAAGGTGGTAATTTGTTTGTTCCCTAGATCGATAAACCAACGTGATGTTGAATTATCTAACATAGAGGGAAACAATTTTAGGTTTTGGACATCATTTTTATAGTCCACTGATCTACAAAGCACGTAAAATTTAAAAAGAAATAGATCAAGGTCCTCAATTTATAGTCCTTTGAAATTAGGAAGGTGTGCAAGAAAGATATGTTTCATTTTGATATCTCCTCTTATTTCTTAAATAGGAAAGTCAAAACTGGTACCTCATTTTCAGCCATAGTTTTAGATGATATAGGTGTTAAACCTAATGCTTCTACAAAAGCTAATAAAGCTTCACACTCATTTATTGTATCTTTAAAAAATAAATCTAAATCAAATCCTAAGGCAAACCCCCTTTTTAATGTTTTCCACCGTGGATCATTTTTAAAGTTTCTCCAAATATTGAATTAATATGCCAAGGTGTCTCTGGTGGATATGATGGTGCAACTTCAGGAAGTGTTTTAGATTCTTCATAAGGTATTTCAGGTGTTTCCAGAGTGATTTCTTCTTTCTTAATAAAACATCCATCCGGTCCTCTTGGTCTTGGTGGAGTCATACATTATCAGGTAAGGGATATATTGGTAAGATAGTCTGAACAATTATTTTTAGGCTAACTAACCTACAAATACTAGAATACTACAGTTGGCACTCCCCAACAATGATGCCAAAATGGTGAGAAAAAATGGTGTTTCTAAAAACAATTATTTTCCTTCCATTTAATATATCAATCTAGGAGTTCGTAAACTTGTTGAGTACCTATGTAGCAATTGGGATATGAGTCATATATATCATTTGGTTTTGTGGGAGTGTCTTTGTTCATGTAGTTTAATTTAATCCAAACCTATAAAAAATAAATACAAAAAATTAAAACACACAACTAAAAGAAACTATAGGAAGTAAATTGCTAAAATTAAAATACTAATATCAAACACATGACTAAAAGGAAAATTGCTAAATTTAAAGACACAACTTGAAATGAGATTGCAAAAGTTTAAACATGCAACCAAATTAAATAAAATAGAAAATAAAAATACCATAGAAATGAAGAAAAAAAATAATAATAGGGGAGGATTACTTCCTAGAGTGGGCCCAAACTCCTGCAGACAGTTCATACAACTTGTTGTGTAACACTCACTCTTTTGAATATGCGCAAATGGAGAACACTCAAAACTTTATTGATAATTTTATAGCACAAAATAACAACACTTTGTGGATTGGAAAATCAAGATCCTTTATCTTAGGAATGACCTACATTTTATACAAAATGTGGTCATCCTCTGTTACAAAAATAAGTTATTCTAATTTAATCATGCGATGTGATTCGCTACGACCAGTTCATGCACAATTATAATCAACATCTAATAAAAGAGTGACCATGTCTAAAATTAATCATGCAAGATAATGATGGTTCTCCCTAAGTTTACATAACCATTTATTTCTAAATTTTGTGCAGTCTCCATGTCAAATAGTCAATGCATAAAATAAATGTACTTTATCCCCATTAGATATAGGCACTTATTGGCCTCTCATCAGGATATAAAAACCTTTCGACCTATCGTCAGGAGATAATCATTTTTCAACCATTGAAAGATAGTCACTTTTTTTACCACCGAGAGATAGTCATTGGGAGATAGGCACCTTTCTACCATTGGGATATAGACATTAGAATATAGGCATCGACCTGCACCCAGGATATAGGCACTGGCCTATGCTAAAGATATAGGCACCATCCCTTAGCAAGATTTAGATGCCCATTCTTGGCTCCACAATATTCTTCATTCCTCAAACACATTATGATTGTTGTACAATTCTAGGTCTATGCAAGACCTCGATTAAAAGATGTACAGAAAGTAACAAAAAACTGCATCTACACACATTTTCCATTAAAATCACTAGTCAAGCATAATACATTAATTTATATTAAATATATGCAATAATTACACAAAAATACAACTCTAGTGTTAGTAATACCACACAATACCCCATTTAAAAATGCATAAAAATGAACATTTCTTGTGCTCATCAATTGGGCCATTCCTTTTTATGGAGCTTGATCTCTCCTTCCTAGACCTTGATATCTTCAATAACCTTTTCTTGGACCAGGGTCTCCTCAAAATTTCTATACTACTAAAGTTTCAATAATAGTGAGATCTGTTTGGTGCAACTGCTAGTGAACATTCAGGTAAGCTCTATAATGGGTAGTGTGAAGGGCAATTTTGTTATGACTGCCCTACACCTAATTCCATAGTCCATGACTGGTTCATCCTTGAATTGGAAAATATTATATAAATCAGTTAGGATGGCCTTTTTCTTGATGCTAAAGGCAAAGTATTCTAAAAATGCATCAGTCAATTGTTCAAAGGTGAAAATACTATGGCATGGCAAATGGTTGTACCACTCCAAAGCACCCCTAGCAAGCATTATAAGGAATGCTCATAGCATGAGGGGGTCACTATCTTGAAGACAAAAGTAATTATTCATGAAGCTCATCACATGCTCCTATGCGTCTTCATCACCCTTGAACTTATCTAATTTTGGCATCTTGAAGTGCTTAGGATACAACGGTGATGAAATAGATGGATGAAGAGGATAATTGGTGAGCTATCATAGGGTAGGTGTTTGGTAACCAAAACCTAAGGTTTTTTTTTCTAAAGAGTTGAGGTGCTATGTCAACAATTTATAGGTCTTCGATGAGATGATATCGTTTTCTTGAATTTGGCCTTAATGTGTTGGAATTTTCTATTGTTGATGAGGTGGTTGGTGAGTGTTGTCAATAGGCATGTCACCATATGTTACCTTAGGGTATGTATAAATTAGTTCTTGATACTCTAGTTGTTGTTCCTCATAGGCTTCATGATTCTATTGATATGGGTATGCTTGGTAGCATTTTGGTTAATGAGGTTGGTGATGGTGGATGGATGGTGGTCTATGATATTGATTATAAATTTTATTTCAGCACATATGATGTGGAAGGTTTTGATTATGGCATGATTGCAAATTATGATGTTGTGTTTATTACCCTAGGTGTTGTTGGATCAGTTTCCTTTGATGTGCAGGTGTGAGCAATCTCTGATGCATTACCCATTATAATTAATGGTATAATATTGTCTTGGGTACCTAGTTTTTATTCACTAGTTCAGTTGTGTGGGGTCTATTCACACGTGTATGAGTGATGCGACTAGGTGTGTTTTCTACTGCAGTCCCAAAAATATTGAAAACTTATTTTTTAGGGTCATGAGAGATATATTGACTTGATACTAATGTTGTAGAGTGGATTATACATAGGTAGCTCATGCTGAGGTGTAGTGCTCTTGGATGGGTTTATTATTGTACGACATAGAGGTATGGTTAAGATCACCATTCCTCAATGCATTACCCAACATGATAGGCCTATCATGATTTTGAATTATGTATCTATCCACATGACCATACTCACGATTCATCCATGAGTGCCTAGTTGTGGTAGCTTGAGCATCCCTATCCTAATGTGGAGTGTACATTTGATCCTACTCTAGGGGAGTTACGTGATGAGCCAAAATGTGAATGCACAATAACAACTTCCTAGATGACTTATAATAGGGCTGAGTGTCCCTATAAAGGGCATGGAGGGTGTCATAGTCTAGATAATTGATATCATGATCATCATCTAACCTTATGGGTGAATGGTGAATAGCAACACCAGATGCATCAAGGTTAGTGGAGTGATGGATGTCATTCGAGTTAGGGTAGGCGTGTTGCCACTCAGGGATGACAAGGTCCTATGGATTGATTCAAAAATGATCCATGGCTCTTGGTGATGGATCAACAGTGTGTGCTCATGATTAAGCCTCATTACATGTTATGAATATATGCTAGACAAATAATGTGTAAAGAGCCATGATAATTCTTTCAAGCACTTTCTAATCTATGCAAAAAATAGTAAGATGAAATAATAAAGAAAATACTTTTTTTGGTGTGTTTTTGTTTTGCAATTCTACTCCTAAAAGACTAGGGAAGATGAAGTTATCACTGCAAAAAGGTAGTTTGTGCATAACCTCTATTGAGGAATGCAACACAAATGATAAAAATAGCTTTCTATAGGTAATAGATGATGATAGATAATGCTATAGGAATAATAAATACCCCCCAAGGAGGGGCTACACTATCTAAATCTTCCTACTTACTATGTCAGGCTTTTGCTTCACACTCGAGCGTGCTCGAATAAAAACCTAACCCTAACCCACAAATTATTAAGCCCTATGTTTAAGGGGTATATAAACCTAACCTACTTCGAGATGAACCCAAAATTAGGGGGTCTCTTAGTGATGAAATTCAAGAAACTACTTGCAAGGGCTACTATGGTGTTTAGGGGGTGAGCTAGCGAAAGGAGATGAATTCCAACGTCAATAATCTCAATTGGGGTTAATGATGAAAACCAACCTTACCAATGTTTAAATTCTTGTGGTGTGTAATGTTCTTTTTATTGCTGAAATAAAATAGAGAGCACATGATGTTTATATCAATGTAAACTATGAAGCAAAAATGCATCTATTTTCTCTAAATGATAGTCTATATTTTTATCAGGAATCAATGTAGGAAAATAGTGAGGAGACGAAGACCGTATCGACCTAATATGGTCACAGATAGGAGACCATCTCAACCTGAGATAGTTACAAAAAAGAGATCATATTGAATTGAGATGGTCATAGACAGGGACTATCTCGACTTGAGATGGTCACAGTTAGACATAATTAAAACTAAAAATGCATACATCTAAGCTATGTATTTTATCTTTTTGTTTCTATTTTTTTTTTTTTTTTTTAAACATGTAATGTAAAAGAAATTATAAGGAAGGATGAAAATATAACTTGAAAACCTTTCATTCAATGTGGATTTTTGTAGCTCTGTGATTGTTCTACCTCTGAGTAGAGACCATATCAACCTGAGACATTTGTAAAATAGGGATCGTCTCGACCTGAGCAGATTAATTTTGAGTACCTGTAATCACCAAAAACAAGTAAACATTAGTCATTTTGCTAATGTAACAAAACAAAAAATGATGAAAAAAAGGAAACCTGAAGGTCCCACCATGATTTCCATTTGAAGGATGAAAACTTGCACCATACAAAAAGCAATATAACCAAACACAATGATTTGAATAATGAATCAAATATTTTATTAATCTTGTGTTTTCAATGTGTTATAAAGAGCATCCCCTTGGGGGATCTTATTGGTGACACAATAGATACACTATATCACTTAAAAAATCTTTGAGTGTTTTATGTTAGGCTTATGTACTAGCACAGTGTTTTGGTGAGCGGGTTTTCTTGAGACTGTCGCACTGGAGTAGTGTCCAAAATATTTTATGGTACCTGAACCCTGTAACCTACATACAATAAAACAAAATTGGATCAATAGCATCTATGGGATCCATAGAGGTTGGGCTCATATTTGATCAAGAAATATAAAAAAAGAAGGAAAGCAGGTGCATGCATTTAATAATAGAAATCTATGCTATTGTAGCAAGGTAAAATGCATGAAATGAAAGATATGATGCTAGAATACACATGCAAATAAAAATATAAGTTAAGATGTAGTGAAATGATAAAAATGGTCACCTGACTAAGATTGTATTGGGTCAAGAGGATCTTGTCTATGAACTGTCTTGGGGTGAGATGGTTGTTGTTACAGACTTGCACTTCTATGAAACCAAGTTTGAGTGATGTTTGGATGATACAAGGGGGTTTTATAAATAGATTTTGATAAGCATGGAGGTGGGTTAGCTGATGTGATCGATCACTTGAGTGATGGATTGGATCATGTGAGTAAGAGGAATGCTATTTCAAAACCTATGGGTAATCCAATGGCATGGATATGACAACAAGAGAGCTTCATGATTCATTTTGGTAGTACTTCATGGATTCAAATTGTGAATTTGTGGCACTTAAAACTAAGGAGAGATCCTAGTTTTATAGCCTCTTAGCATGAGGTAAACAAGGAAAGAGCGCAATAATGGTAGTTGGATTGATGGCAAATTATTGGCAACTACTGATTGATGATAGTTTCCCCTTTTGTTGTTGGTAGGTGACTACAAGGTAGAATGTAGACAAATGCTATATTTTCACCTATGTGCAACCACTATTAGGTAGTTAACTACCACTTTTATTTATTTATTTTACTTGATTCTACATGACCATCTCAGGTCGAGATGATCTTGACCCTGAAACCATCTCGGGTCAAGACAGTCAAGCTTCCCATGGGGAAAACCTACCTAGTATTGGGGAAGGCACTAAATTAGCCCTAAGGCTACATAATATGGATGTCATGAGTATGAAAGGAGTATCTTGGGAGTCTCCATGCGATGATGCATTTTAGGTGTCTACAAATCCTATATTTTATAAGCAAATGGATGGATCTATGATAGGGTTACTTTCTATTACATGTTTTAAACATCCCTATTACAACTATAGAATCCATTCACCCACTTATCATCTCATTTTTTTGCCATCAATTCCTTGTTATGAAATTATTTTATTTCTTATAGCTTTAAGCTTTGTTTCCTTCCATATTTATGTTACACCATATATAAGGCCTCTTAGGTTCTCTATTTTTACAAGCAAAAATTCCCATAAGTCACCAATAAGATGGATTGATATGATCATCCACATTCACAATTCCTTGTAAACCTAGATAGATTATAATTTTTCTAAGGCAAAAGTACAACAACGCGATCGAAAGCCTCGCCTTTGCATAATTTGAAGATTGGAGTAAGTTCCTAATGAAGATTTGGTTTCAAAATAGAAGTGAAAGACAAGAGAAAAAACCATAGGATAGCTTGATATCTAATAGAGCCTATCCAAACCCAAAAATTGGTTAAGGATAATCCAAAATCTTACATTGATATCGAATCAAATTTTTATCTAAGGCATGAGATCTAACATTTAGGAGAAGCCAAACATTTTTTAAAGTTGACATAAGCACAGAGGCAACAAGAGTCTTGTATTTAGTGTTTGACACATGGTGAGACTTAAAATTTCACTAAGGTAGAGTGCTCACCATAGAGAATAGGGTAGAATTTTTAAGCAGTTGATGTTATTGTAGGAGTGAATATTATCTGACATCTAATATAGTGCCAAACCCAAAATATGGTTAAATATAGATATCAAGCCAATAGGTGGCCAAAATTTTGGAGGTTCTAACATCAATTCGAAGAGAAAAAGTTTGACATCTAGTATCAAAGGCTGATCTTCATTAGATTCAAAATTTGGCTACGTGTGAAGAGATGGATGAGCATTTTACAAAGTTAACATCATTAAGAGATAAAAAGTCTAATGTTAAGAAACTATGCTAAAATTAATTTTTTTCTAAGACATAGGATCTGACATGAAGGTTAGATCTATCTGACATTGGATGAAAAGCTTCCAAACTTGGACTTGTCAATAAAATTCATGCATACCAACAAGCTGCCTATATTGAAGCTATCAAAATAAGCGATGAGATAGCAATACAGTAGAATGTAGTGGTTAAAAGTATACTTGTAAAAGTATGCTAAAACCTTATAAAGGTATATGTATGCCATATTCATGGAAGAAATCTAGACCGAACACATCAACAAACCATAATCAAGGTGGTTAGGCTTAGTTGAGATAGAAAGTGATACCCACTTTCCACACTTGCCCTTGTTAGGTCTAAATCCAATTTTGTACAATCATTATGAACTAAAAAAATGCAATGTAAATCTATGAATAGTTCAAGATAGCTCAGAATAAGGGTTGACTCTTTATCTTTTACAATTACATAAGTTGTACGATGACTATACTATGCATCTCTCAATAAATATTTTTTTTGAAAAATAATTTGAAAAAACTTGTATTAAAACAAAGATCATTTACAAGTTGGGATGAGACTTTTCCAAACCTTAGTCAAAGAGAACACATGTTTACAATAGTAAAAGAATATTTGCATTGGAGCCAAATCTCTTAAACCATATTTCTACAATGACTGTTCACCTGTTTACAACTATAAAATAAGATCTACATTGAAGCACAAATCTCCTAAATAGTATTTTTGGAATGGTTATCCAAATTAGCTAAGCACTGGATTTTCTCACCAACCTGCCTAATCATCTCATCCTCAATAGCCATGTCACTATGCCACTGAACCCCTACCTCCTTCTCAGTACCCATATTAGCCAGGAAGTCTGCCACTTTATTTAGATCTCTACTCACATAAACTGGAATCACATCATCTAATTCCCTCCATAATTCCTTAATTTGAGTGACAAGAATCCTCAACCTCCATGTTTTCAAAGCAAAGTTCCTCATGCAATCTAGAGCTCCAACCATTATTTGAGAATATTATTCTAGGATTATCCTCTTGTGACCTTGTTTTACTGCCCAAATAGAAGTAGATTTGATAGCTAAGGCTTCTGCTTCATTATTTGTGGCTCTTCCCAAGCCTTGTAGTTCCTAATAGAGCACTATTCCAACATGATTATGGCAAACCACTCCAATTCTAGCTCTACTTGGATTGCCTTTTGCAACTCCATCAGTATTAATTTTAATCCAACCTTCTAGGGATGGTTTCCAACTAGATCTGTCCTGTCCCTCTTGCACATCAACTTCCTTTTCCATTGCCCCAATAACAACCTGAGTTTCATATTTAGCATAGACTACAATAGTTTCTATGACTTTGCTCTAAATGACCTACCAAACTCCATCTAAAGAAGAAAAAGTTTCTCTAAAAATTTTGGCATTTCTCTCCAACCACACTTGCCACCAAATAAAGTTTAATCCAAGCTCCCAACCAATATAAAGAGTTTTATATTTAAATATATCCCTCTTCCATATTTCCCAAATATTAATCCTATTCAAATCACCATTAACTTGAATTTTATAATATAAAAACCATCTCTCCCAAATATGGCACATGAATGGGCACTCAAACATCAAGTGATCAGTTGTTTCCTCACTCTTGTAGCATAAAACACATTGATATGGACCAATGATTCCCCTACATCTGAGATTATCAAAAGTAAGAATTCCATTATGCATGAACACGCAAAAAAGTTTGCTTTTGGCCAACCCTTGGACTGCCAAATATTTCTCCAATCTTCAACCTGATATGTATGAGGAGGAGGCTTTGGAAGGATCTTATCATATCCATCCTTCACTGTGTAGACACCAAGGCTCCCATAGCCCCAAGATAATTCATCCTCCTTGTCTCTACCTATGAGAAATATTTTTGCCAAGATTTTAGTCATGATGAGTGTCAAATTCGGAGGGATTGAAATTGGCCACTCATCCAACTTCTTAAACTGCTTAAAATTATAATCCCCTAGCCGACTAGTGTTGAAATAACTTTCAATTTGCACCAATCCCCTGGTTTTATGGCTATTTTTATTGGTTGTAGTTTAGGATATTCAATAATGATAGGTGGGTATTGATCCCATGAATCTGTCCAAAATCCTGCCTTCTCCCCTCTCCCCACTTTCCAAAATAATCTATCTTTTACTACCCGAGATCCTAACTTGAGAGCTTGCCACACTAAGGATCCATTACCATCCAAAGGGAAATGACCCACCTCATTTGGGTTTACCTGTCCCAAATATTTACTAGTTAAGATTCTATTGAATAAAGAAGTTGGTTGGGAAATCCACCTCCAGTAAAGCTTTCCAACCAAAGCTTTATTATTTAACTTTGATCTTCTCAGTCCTAAACCTCCTTTTATCTTGGGCTGGCTTACTTTCTCCCAACCTACTAAGGCCCATTTCATCTCTCCTTTTACTCCTTCCTATAAAAATTTGCTAGCCATCTTGTCCAACTCTTTCCATATGGTATGTGGGGCAACAATGATAGAAAATTTATAAATTGGCATGGCTTGAATGACTTACTGTAAAAAAGTTAATCTACCCCTATAGCTTAACCATTTATGAGACCAATGATTAATTATGTCCTTGATACAATAAAAAATATTCCTCCAGATATCTATTTTTAGTTTTTTTAAATGCAAAGGGACCCCCAAGTATACCACTGGGAGATAAGTCCTTGTGAATCCCAAGATCTCTAAAATTCTGTCCTGAAGCCTTTGATCAAGATTTAAAAAGACCACTTTGGATTTTTTATCATTGATGACTTGGTTTTTAGCCCTAAGGTAGACATTAAGTGTATCTCTAATAATTTTTGCTTCCCTGAATCTGGCCACTCCCACCAATCTTGTATCATCCATAAACTGTAGGTGAGTCAAAACTTCCTCACCCACCTTGATACCTGTTAGCAAACCTTGTTGTCTTCTCCTCAAGATGAGTCTACCCAATCCTTTAGCCAATATGAGAAAAAGATAAGGAGAGCAAGGATCTCCTTGATAAAGGCCTCGAGTAGCTCCAAACGGTTGTGAGGGAAGACCCTTGATTCAAACTGAGTATGTTAGAGTAGAAACACAACTCATGACCCATTCTATCCAATCCCGAGAGAAACCAAAGGCTAGCATCATCTTTGACAAGAAGCTCCACTCCACCCTATCATAAGCCTTTGACATATCTAATTTTATGAACATTCCTCTATTACCAGATGTTTGCATTGAATGGATTACCTCCTGAGCTAGAACCACACCATCCAAGATCTGCCTACCCTCTATAAAACCCCCTTGCTCCGAGGATATAATTCTATGTAGAAGATGTTTTAGCCGCTCAGCCATTACCTTTGTGATTATTTTATATATGACATTGCATAAGGCAATAGGTCTATAATATGAAATGTGTACCTCCTCCTCCCCTTTTGGAATTAAGGTAATGAAAGTATGATTTAATGCTTTAACCATTATTTTACTACATTTGGACTCCTCTATAACATCCATTACATCCTCCTCAAAGTTATCCCGAAAGGCCTAAAAAAAATCAATTGGAAAGCCATCTAGACCTGGTGTTTTTCCAGTGCTCATTCCAAAGACTACATTATTCAATTCCTCTCTATCAATGCGTTTAAGTAGGGTCTGATTTTCTTCTTCGAATATAACAGAGGGTATGAAAACAATAACTTCTTTTTGAGCCTCTTCATATTGCATCATACTTTCATTAAATAGTTTAGAAAAATAATCCATTGAATAGAAATGCATACCTAGAATTGTATCAAAGGAGTGTCTGTTCTCATATTGAAGAGCTTCCATGTTGTTCATCTGTATCCTAGCACAAGCCGTCCGACAAAAAAAATTGGTATTTTTATCACCTTATAATAACCAAGTGGTTCTTGCTCTCTATTTCCAGTAGGTCTCCTCTTGGTTGTCAATGTCCTCAACCGCTTTACGCAATGCATCATCCTCTTCTTTGAGCTGCTCTATAATTGTTCCTTCCCTAAAGTGTTTTTGAACCTCATCTCATTTGGCCACCAATGGAGCTCTTTGGACCTGGAAGTCTGTCTTGTTAGCTCACATCCATTGTTTTAGTTGATCTTTGACATAATGAAGTTGTTTGTGGAATCTAAAAATTGTTGTCCCATATGCTAGGAGACCTTATTCCCACCACTGTGGAATTTTATTTCGAAGTTCCTCTTTTTGTAACCAAAAGTTTTCAAATTTAAATGTTTTGTGATGCTGCACTGTCTTGATCCATCCTTCCAACAAAATGGGTAAGTGATATGAAACTGGACCCTCCAAAATCTGAAATTTTATATTCCATTTTACAAATGCCTCCTCTGAAACCAAAAAATGGTCTAACTTCACCTTCCTGCTATGTGGCTCCCTCCTCTTATTAGTCCAAGTATAGTTGGTTCCAGGGCATTTAATATCCACCAAGTGTAATTCCTGGACTTGGGTAATCATAAGTCGATCCCCTAGGTCCAAAATTGGGGTTCCCTCTTCCTGATCTCTAGAGGATAATTTAGCATTAAAATCCCCAGCAATAATCCAGTATAAATCTTTCCTTGAGACTCTCATGCTATGCACAACTTTCCATTGATGCATCTGACCATCTAGGTTTTGAGCCCCATAAAAATTTATGATTAAAACATGTTCAATTGTGACATTATTTCTAAAATGTGATGTGAGAACACCCATCCAAGCTATATGTTCTATTACAGTCCATTCAAGAGAGTTCCAAATAGTAACTATCCCCATTGAGGCACCTTGGGCAGCCACTTCCATATGACCAGCACCCCTCCAAAGTCTGTTAACTATTTTACACATAAGATCTAATGACATTTTTGTCTCCTGGATAAGCAAAAAATCTGTTTTACATTTTTCTAAGAGTATTCGAACAACAGATTGATGGGTTCTACTGTTTAAACCCCTAACATTCCATGATTGTATAATCATTGGTTACCTTGAGAGCAGTAAAAATCTATTGGCCTCACCAATCCTCCAGTGATCAGTTTGTCTCCTTGAACTACTATCAATTCCTTATTTGATTTTCTACCCACTCCTTGAGAGTTGCTATTTTTTGATCTCTTTTCCACCCGAGTTATCCCTAAAGTTGGCCTTTCTTTGTTCTTTTCTGCTATGCCCATGCTGACATACTTAATTATTGGCTACTCTTGGTTATGCACTATCAATGCCCCTACACTCTCTTACTGCGGTAACTCACTGTACTCAATTACCTACTCTATGACGGGAGGAGATGAAAGAGGAGCTTGAACATGGCTATTATTATTTTCATTATTCCCATCCACTCCTTCCATGAATTGTTCTTCTTGGTCCATTAGTTTCTTAAATATCTCATACCTATTGGAGGGCTTGAGTTGGGTTTGCTCTTTACCATATTTTTTCTTTTGCCTTCTCCTTCTTTTGGGTTGTTCAAAAACATCTCTCTGTGCTTCTTTACCCTAAGAAATATTGGTTGGTTCTTTGTTTATTGTTGAATTACCCTCCTTAGGAAGATTTGACATTCCTAGAGGAGCCTCCATTTTTATGTTCATATTATTTGGGCAAGATCGGGCCAAATGCCCATATTTGTGGCAAACTCTACATCTGAAGGGCAATGCCTCATAATCCAGTTGTTGAATCCAAGATAGTCCTGCAAGTTCAAGTTCCACCTCTATCGGTAGAGGTTGGCTAAGATCCATTTCCACACATGATCTTGCATAAACAACTGTGTTTCCTTATATTGTGTCTTTGGAAATACCCAAATGTCTTCCAAGGGAATTATCGATAATTTCCAATACCTGCTCACTCCAAAACTCCATTGGAAGTGCATACAAACAGATCCAAACCGGGATAGTAGTGGGTTCAATTCGAGGATCAAATCCCACTCTCCAGGGTTGAACAAATAATCTTGTCGGACCATGATTCCTCTTTTCTAATTTGAAAGCCCTATTTCTATCGGCAAGTGAAGAAAAACTAACAATAAAATATCCATTGCTAATAAACCATAAAGAATACTCACCAAGAGGCTCCCAGTTTTGCCGGACCCAGGAATGCAAAAAATTTAGGGTAGGGCGAATACCCATGAATTTACATATCAAATCATGATTGGCTCTATATAAAATTGTTTCTTCAACCATCCTTTGCTCAATGACAATATTTGGCCTTGATTATGACTGTGGCAAGCATCCATTAACTCGTTGAGATGTTTATCTATTTCCAACAGTCGTAAAGAGCATTTTTAATGCAGTTTTTTATTCTTCTTCAGTCTTTGATGGAGATTTATCCTTTTAAAAATCTGCAAAATAACTATGTCTCTCTAGAAGAGGATCCGAAGGTGTCCCCATTAGGCCCTCCTTGGGCAACAATATTGTATTCAAATCCATAGTAACCAGAAATCTCTTCGGATACCCAACTAATGCCCTAGTTTTCTCTTCAGCTAGTGTGCCAAACATTAACTTCCACCAAGATCATATAGTTTTTCAAAAGTTATTTTTTTTTTCATCTCTCAATGAATATTGAAGTGATGTTTACCCTCTATTAGAAGATATTTTACGATATATATGGATGTGAGTTAAACTGATATGCATTTTTTTTTATGTTAAATGGATAGTGTATTCTATTAAAGATTATTATGCTAACCTAGATAATTGTTTGGATTACTATTTATTTAGTCCCTAGAATGCTTAGCTATGTATGTGTTGATTTAAATGATGCTTTACAATATTGTAAGGTAGCTAGTTTGTTAGCCCTTTTAATTGAGTTAAGAGTGCAAGATTCTCATGCCTTGCATCTCTTGTTGTAGCTAATCTCAACCAATATTCATTTCTACATTCTAACCTTTCTCATTTTCTTTTTTAGTTTTTAACCCCATTTTTAGTTTAGTTAGCATCATAGAATCCAAATATACTCTAGAGGTTGATTGATAGCATATTCCCAACCATCCAATATTGCATGAGATCTTAGGGCACATCTCATCCACATAGGCAAATTTTGGATCAAGAGTAACTAGGCCTATGTCCATTGACCCTTATCAAATACAATATCTAATGTTAGGATCCCATCCTAACCCTTAATGTAATAACTTCCATGATGTAATAATTCCTAAAGAACGTGGGTAGTACCCATGATTAATATTTTGTAATGTTCTAAGTTTTAGCTTATGTAGTGCCTATGACAAATGGCACCCTTTTTATGTAACACATGGTAGATAGGTTATGTAAGGTGGCCTTGTGCATGTAATTCGAGTGGCATTGTGCATGTAATTCGAGTGGCACTATGCATGTAATTTGGGTGGCATTATGCATGTAATCCAAGTGGCATTTTGCATGTAAGCCAACCATGGAAGGGAACTCTTTAAATACCCGAGAAGGCACCAATGTATTCATATTTTTGCAAGTTAATGAAGTGTTGAAGGAGGTTGCCCCCTCGAAGAGGCCTACGATTCTATCTTATTGTGAGATTGTTCCTTTATGCAAATTTATGTTATAATGTGTATTTTGTTCTAAATATTAATATGATGTTTATGTGAGTTTATTTCCAAGCAATTGTGTGAGAGTGTGTTTATTTGAGTTTATTTTATAGTAGGATCCTAAAAAGTGGTATCAGAGCGCTTTCCAGGGCCAAGTTCTACTACAACAGTAATGATTCTTGCCTGTTAGGTATAATCCCTTATTATTTTCATGTAATTTTTTTTTACTATTATCAAAAAAAAAAGACAGAGACTAGTAAAAAAAAATAGTCTTTTTAGTTGAGTAGGTAGAAACCCTATGTTGGGGGTTTTAAAATATCATGAAGGATCTATCATTATTGGCTAAGCTAGATAGCCCATACAACATCTAGTGAAGTGAGGGGCGATCAGGCTCCAATACCCAGGCCTCAGATAGAACTCGTGCATGGACTTGAGCTCCCATGCATCTTCGGGTGTATCGAGAGACCATTCTAGGGTTAACAAAATTTTATCCAGTAGGAAGCTTATCAGCCTTGTATCATCCATAGTCCATGGGACACAACATCCCGGATGATTACCCTCCCGTACTGTCAGAGAGGCAGATAGTGTGCTCAAGGGTATGTGTGGAATCCTCCTTGGGTAGTGGCCTAAAATATTGGTCCGAGCACTATTGTTCGTCACTACGGTATAACAGAGGGCCTATGGGTGTTACATACTCCTTTACCTAGCATACCCTAGTTCTATTAAAACTTCAACTTGCAACAAAATCACAAACCAAAACTCCCTGTTTGTAAACCTGCATTCCAAATTCCCAAAAGTGAGCATATGAGAAAGGAATCCTCTACCAAAAAAATAGCATAAATTGCATGAATTCAGGATAGAATATGAGGGTGATAGTTAAGTTGATAGTCTGGAGAATAATAGTTAGATTTACAATGGCAGTAATAGTCAGGTCAGTCAGATCAGCACAGTCAGGTCAAAAATTGCAGTTTTCAGTGTCAGAATAGAACTGTCATAACAATAACCTACACAATATAGAGAATATTTAGACTAGTGAGGTAAGTAGTGTCAGAGAGACTATCAGGGCTGAGCAAAACATTGAGCGAGTGACCAGAGACCAATTATAGATAGTGCTCCAGTACCCAACTTTTGCATTGTAGCTCAAAATCCAAAACTATAAACACCATTAGACTCGGCAAAATAGGAGAAAAAAAAGTCTAGGGTGCCAAAAAGTAGTGTTGTGGGATATAGCTCATTGTGACCACCTCTTCGAGCTGATCATTTTGATATATAGCACCCAAGCACTTTTTTGGACACTTACTAAAAATAGTAAGTCCTGAAACCCAATTCTATTTTTAGTAACTGGTCACAAAAGGTTCCAAAATGGCCTAGGGTACCCGTGGACATCAAAAAGAGCTAGAACAGATGGACTCCTTAACAAAAGCCATTGAGAATTTGAACTTGGCAATTTTCTCCATAAGGGAAGAGGTCCAAGGTCTTCGTCTAGATCATGAGGCCACTAGCGCTCGCTTAGAAGAAACACTGATAGAAGTGGGTAGCAAGTTACATAAGGGACCACTCAAAATAGAAC
Source organism: Wollemia nobilis (assembly GCA_028583015.1). NCBI lineage: Eukaryota > Viridiplantae > Streptophyta > Pinopsida > Araucariales > Araucariaceae > Wollemia > Wollemia nobilis. The sequence goes on from JAQPPZ010001870.1 coordinate 7,859,675, forward strand.
ACCAGGCTGAAAACTCTACAAGGAATGACCATGACCCATCCTTTAAAATGCCAAAATTGGACTTCCCTCGATTTAATGGGAAGGATGTTGATGGGTGGTTATGTAGGGTTGATCAATTCTTTAGACTTCATAATGTTCCCATATATCATCGAGTTCAGATGGCTTCCTTCAATTTGGAATCTGAGGCTCTACACTGGTTCCAGTGGTTACGTAATTCCAACCCAAATCTCTCTTGGGAGGACTTTGAGTCCCAACTACTGACCCGATTTGGGCCTAGTGAGTATGAGGACTTCACAGGGGCCTTGACCAAACTGCAACAAACATCCTCAGTCCGTGACTACCAAACTCAATTTGAAAAATTGGCCAATAAGACAAGAGGATTGACGGAAGGGTTCTTCACGAGTTGTTTTATCAGTGGGTTAAAAGGGGATCTCCAAGCTGAAGTAAAGATGTTGAAACCATAGTCCATGATGGAAGCTATCAGTTTGGCCCATCTGGCCGAATCTAAACTCTCAAACCAAAGGCGCCCATCATGGTTTCCTCAAAATCGACCTTCATTTCCTTCTCAAACCCAAAATTTAGTGGATAGTAAACCTACTACACCCAAGCGACTGACTACAGAGGAGATGGATGCACGTCGTGCCCAAGGATTATGTTATAATTGTGATGAAAATTTTTTTAAAGGACATAAGTGTGCAAACAAAATACTATTCTTGATAGATGTTGAGGAACCTGCTAACACTGACCAGAGTGATGAGGATGAGGACCCTCCTAAAACACCTTCTCCATAGGAAGAAGATACACAAGGGTCTGAGGTAGAGATTTTAGTCCATGCTCTTGCAGGCATTACCACTCCACAAACCATGAAAGTTGTGGGATTTTTCAAGGGCCAACGTCTTACCATCCTTATTGATTCAGGCAGCACACACAACTTCATTGATCCTCGAGTTGCTAAGTGGGAAAATTGCTATATCCACACTTGTAATTCATTCGAGGTCATGGTAGCCAATGGGGGAACATTACCTTGTAAAGGAAAATGCCACAATGTCAAGATCAGGATAGGGGACTATGAACTCAAGCAAGACATGTTTACCCTCCAGTTGGGAGGATGTGATATGGTTTTGGGATCTCAATGGTTGAGTACGTTGGGCACTATCAGTTGGAACTTTGCAGAACTCTGGATGCAATTCTCCCAAAATGGACAGACACACTTACTCAAGGGCTCCCCTACAGGAACACCTCACCTCATTAGTTCCAATCGTATGGAGAAAGTGCTAAAGAAATCAAAACATGGGGTCATTGCACAACTCTTCTCCATCCAACCAACCACTTCACTAATGGCTGAAATTCCATCAGACCTACAACTAGTTCTACACAAACATGATGTTGTCTTTGCAGAACCAACTACACTACCACCGTGTCACTCTCACGACCATGCTATCCCATTGCTCCCGGGTAGCGCACCACCAAATATCAGGCCATATAGGTACCCTCATGCCATGAAATCAAAACTAGAAAAACTGGTACAGGAATTACTCAAGGCTGGTGTCATCCGACCTAGTACTAGCCCCTACTCCTCGCTTGTCCTACTTGTTCCCAAGAAATATGGCTCATGGCGCCTATGTATTGACTACCGAGAACTCAACAAGACTACGATCAAGGATAAATTTCCTATTCCAGTGGTTGATGAATTACTCGATGAACTACACGGGACCATGTATTTCACCAAGCTTGATCTCCGCTCTGGGTACCATCAGATCCGGCTCAAGGATGAGGACATCCCCAAAACTACCTTTCACACTCATGAAGGTCATTATGAATTCTTGGTAATGCCATTTGGTCTCACAAATGCTCCTTCTACATTCCAAAGTCTTATGAACAACATCTTCCGGCCCTTTCTATGGAAGTTCATCCTTGTGTTCTTCGATGACATCTTGATTTACAACCGCACATGGGAAGAGCACCTCAATCATGTGGATCAAACTTTACAGTTGTTGGTAACCCATCACCTTTTTTCCAAAAGGTCCAAGTGTTCCTTTGGTCTGATTGAAGTAGAGTATCTGGGACACATTGTCTCACAGGATGGCATCAAGGTTGACCCTAAGAAGATTCAAGCAGTTCAAGAGTGGCCGAAACCTCGCACCCTCAAGGGACTTCGAGGATTTTTAGGGCTTACGGGCTATTATCACAAATTTATCTACAATTATGGGAAGATAGCTGCCCCCTCACCTCCATGTTGAAAAAATATTCCTTCACTTGGACAGGGCCTGCTGACCAAGCCTTCATTGAACTCAAGCATGCTATGACCACCACTCCCATTTTAGCCATGCCAGATTTCTCTAAACCATTTGTCATTGAAAGTGATGCTTCTGGTCATGGTATTGGGGTAGTATTGATGCAAGAAGGATGACCTATGGCTTTTACTAGCAAGGCACTCTCTGATCGTAATCTGGGGAAATCCACATATGCTAAGGAAATGTTAGCCATATTGCATGCAATCACACATTGGCGACCTTACCTCATTGGGCATCACTTCTCCATCAAAACCGACCATCAAAGTCTCAAATATTTTTTGGAACAAAGAGTTGCCATGCCTGACCAACAAAAGTGGGTGTCTAAACTCATGGGCTATGATTATGATATCACCTACAAAAAGGGAAAGGAGAATATTGTGGTTGATGCTCTTTCTCGCCAAATGGAGACCGTAAGTATGTTGTGTGCCATCTCAGCACCACTTCCCCAATGGATTGATTCCTTGCATCAAGAAGCACGTCAGGATGCAGATTTGCAAGCTTTGATAGCCTCACTAATGGATGATCCAGATTCTGCACCAGGGTATAGTTGGAATGGCCATGATCTGTGCTACCATCAATTCCTGGTTCTACCTCATAAGTCCCCACTTCGAGAGCTCCTCATGAAGGAATTGCATGCCACTCCCTCTGTAGGCCATTCAGGGTTCCTTAAAACATATGAGCGACTCAAGCGCACCTTCTTTTGGAAAGGTATGAAACATGACATCCACTCTTTTGTTGCTACCTGTGACACATGTCAAAGGATGAAAGGTGAAATAGTGCGCTCTCTGGGCACTCTTCAGCCATTGCCTATCCCAGATCAGGTTTGGACTGACATTTCCATGGACTTTATAGAAGGGCTCCCTAAATCTGGAGGCAAGTCAGTTATTTTTGTGGTAGTGGACCGCCTTTCAAAGTATGCTCACTTTTGTGCCCTTGCCCATCCTTATACAACATCCATTGTTGCACAAATTTTTCTTGACTCCATATTTTGCCTTCATGGCATGCCCACCTCCATTGTATCTGATCGTGATCCCACCTTCACTAGTCATTTCTGGCAAGAGTTGTTTAAGTTGTAGGGGACTCAACTCAAAATGAGTTCAGCCTACCATCCACAAATGGATGGTCAAACAAAAGTTGTTAATAAATGCTTGGAAACCTACCTTCGTTGCTTTGTCTCAGATCATCCCACTCAATGGGCAAAATGGCTATCCTTGGCCGAATGGTGGTACAACACTTCCTATCATACCGCAACCAAACTCACACCATTTGAAGTAGTCTACGGGTGCCTTCCACCTATGCCTTCCTCTTACATTCCTGGCAGCTCCAAGGTCCAGGCCATCGACAACACTCTGAGTCAACACACCGAGGTCCTTCACCAACTTAAGAAGAATTTGAACATGGCCCAGAATCGGATGCACCAACAAGCTGATCAACATCGTTCTGAGCGTAGTTTTGATGTAGGTGATATGGTCTTCCTTCACTTGCAGTCGTACAAACAATCATCCCTACAACTTCGTAGGTGCCAGAAGATTGCTACAAAATACTATGGTCCTTACCAGGTTCTACAAAGGATTGGCCCCATAGCTTACAAATTGGTGCTCCCACCTACTTCCAAGCTTCATCCTATTTTTCATGTTTCTGCTCTCAAGAAAGTTGTGGGCACACAGGTACAGGTTCAATCCACACTTCCTGAATTGGATGAAGAAGGCTCCATATTACTTGAACCTGAGCAGTTGTTGGATCATCGGACTCACACTCTTTGCAACCGTACAATTACAGAGATCCTGGTTCAGTGGCATGGGCTTCAACCTGAAGATGCTACATGGGAGTCTCTCCACCAACTCCAGCAATAGTTTCCTCATTTCAGCTTTGAGGACAAAGCTTCTTCAAGGGGAAGGACATGTTAGGATCCCATCCTAACCCTTAATGTAATAACTTCCATGATGTAATAATTCCTAAAGAACGTGGGTAGTACCCATGATTAATATTTTGTAATGTTCTAAGTTTTAGCTTATGTAGTGCCTATGACAAATGGCACCCTTTTTATGTAACACATGGTAGATAGGTTATGTAAGGTGGCCTTGTGCATGTAATTCGAGTGGCATTGTGCATGTAATTCGAGTGGCACTATGCATGTAATTCGGGTGGCATTATGCATGTAATCCAGGTGGCATTTTGCATGTAAGCCAACCATGGAAGGGAACTCTTTAAATACCCGAGAAGGCACCAATGTATTCATATTTTTGCAAGTTAATGAAGTGTTGAAGGAGGTTGCCCCCTCGAAGAGGCCTGCGATTCTATCTTATTGTGAGATTGTTCCTTTATGCAAATTTCTGTTATAATGTGTATTTTGTTCTGAATATTAATATGATGTTTATGTGAGTTTATTTCCAAGCAATTGTGTGAGAGTGTGTTTATTTGAGTTTATTTTATAGTAGGATCCTAACATCTAACCCCTAATGTTAAATCCATAAATTTATTTGGGAATATACCTAACTTTTTTTATGATGGAACAAGTAATATCCAATTAATTATTGATAAGTTTAATGCATATTATAGAGGTTTGTTACATAATGACTACTTTTTTGAAATCATTGACTAGGGATTTCATAGAAAATGCTCTTGATTGGTTTACATATATTCCTAAGTACTCTATTGATTTCCTAGACATTTTTTTTAAAAAGTAAAACAATAATTTGATGATGACATAACTATAATAGAAGAAATGGATGTGTTGCCAAAAAAAGACCTATTAATTTTATAACTAAATTCCACAAGAGATGGGTAATAGTTAAATGCAATTCTAATAGTATTTTAATTAAAGAGATAACCATAGGAAAGTTTGCAAATAAACTTAGGTAACAGTTTCAAGCTAAAGTTCAGGAACGTAACATATATTATTTGCCCTCCCTAGAAAAAGTCATACATTTTATTAAAGTCCTTAAGCATTGAGAGAAGAAATATGGTCAAAATCCCTTGAAATCCAATCCTAGAAATGATGTTCTAAGGGATGGAATTTGTACAATAGTTGCCCAATATACCTCTTATGAGATAAAGATAGTTGAAATCCTATACACATGACCAAATTTGAAGGTGTTCCAAGACCTAAGAGTATGATACCACAAAGAATCATGAAGATATTCTTAAAATTTATCTTCCATATAGGATAAAAAATTATCATTATAATAAAAGGTTTGAAGTAGCTAAGTGGCATGATCCTAAAAAAATTTACTTTTGGCATGGGACTTATGGATATGAACATACTAATTGCTCAAAGTTGCACAAGTTTTGCTACAAACATACCTTTAGTCCTAATGTCAACATTGATAAAACCAATAATAATTGGATTAGCCTATTTTATGAAAATATTAAGGGTCTCTAGAAGACATCTAACCAGCCTTGTAATTAGAAGCTAGGTACTTATACCACCCCATTCCCCAACCATGAGCAAAAATATTCCAATCAAAAAAAGAGAGTGAATATAAATAAATGTTAAGGGTTCAATCAAGGATATAGTCTCGTTCATGTGAACCAAGCATATAGCCAAGAAGGGGGTTCAAGTAACCAAAATGAAAATGGTTCTCATGTCCAAAACCAAAATCCTAGACCCGTTAATTCCCAAAATGCTCCTAAAATCAATCAAGTCTTTTCCCACCTATTCCAAATGAAGAATACATTTGTATTTAACCAAATATAACTCATTATATAAATATTTTGGAGGTGAAAATAGAAACCATTGCATCTTAATATTATCAGATTGTTGCTATTACTAGAAGGTCACCCCCATATAAAAAGAAGTAACCTTATAAGGATGAAAGAGTATGAGGGATAAGGATAGAGAACCTATCCATACATTAGTTTATCCATCTACAAGTGATAAAACACAAACCTTCTTTTATTTATCTAAGAACTTGATAGAAACATAGAAACATATAATGCCATAGAAAATATTCCTAAGAAGGCCTCAATCAAGTCTATAGATTCTATCATTCTTGAAAATATTGAAAGACCACAATCACCACTTAAAGTGGTGATATTGGATCCCAAAACATAAAAGTTTCAAGACCCTATCAATCCCAAAGGATCACTACTTAAAATAGTCATGAAAAAAACAAAAGCATGGGAATCATGGAAGAGTTGCATACAAACCCTTTTAAGGTTCCATACCTAGAATTACTTAGGACATATACCTATCAATGACATTAATTAAGAGAATTATTGGGTGAAATAGAGATACCCAAACCTAATGTTTCCACTATAATTCCCACAATTATAGGGTATTATGAAGTGCTGTGTATTCAATCACAAAAAAACTTTTGTTGATGCACATACTAGACTTGATTTGATTACTAGTTTTCATTTGAAAACATGATTGTTGGTGATAATTTGGCAAGGTTTTATGATCCACCATTAATTATTATAGGAGTATATATTTCAATGGTTATTCATAGGATTTGGTTGATGAACAGAGTGATACATGTGTTATGCCATTGTCCTTGATGGATAAGCTAAAAATCCCTAGAGAGAATATCTTATCCACTGGAAACCTTTGCTATGATTCTATGTATAAAGTTAGAAGCTTCATGGGAATAACTAGATATTATAGGAATTTTGTGAAGGACTATTCAAAAATTGCCTACTCTATTACCAACCTTCATAGAAAAGGAAAAGAGTTCAAATAAATGGATAAGTGTGAGGTCGCCTTTGAAACTCTAAAAAATAAGCTGACTACAACACCAATTCTTAGGATACTAAATCCTCTTGGGAATTTTATAGTATGTATACATACTTCCTTAGAAGGTTTGGGAGGTGTGTTAACCCAAAATGAAGTTATAGTAGAATATAAGTCCAAGAAACTCAAAAATCTTGAACTGAATTATGCTATACATGACCAAGAGTTGATAGTGGTTATGCATGCACTAAAGGTATGGAGGCACTATTTGCTAGGGAAACCTTTCAAGCTAAGGAAAAACCACAAAATTCTAAGGTATATATTTACTCAACCTATGTTGAATGCAAGAAAAAGATGGATAGAGCTCCTAGCTGAATATGACTAGTATGGAGTATATCAAATAAAACAAGTTTTTTGATACCTTAAGTAAGAGAAGGCACATAACAACATTGACATAGAGTCATGTAGACTTGATGGATAAAGTCAAGGAAATACATATACAAGATGAGTATTGCATTGAAATTTAGGATAAAATTAAGAGAAATATTGAGGAAAATAAAGATTTTAACATAAAAGATGTTTTTTTATGTTTCAAGGATAGGGTTGTCATACCCAAAACCAATTATTTAAGGAGAATTATTATGCAAGAGGTGCATAGTTCTCTATATTTTACTAATTTAGGGGGTTCAAAGATGAGATAAAACATGAAAAATATCTTCTATTGGCCAAGGATAAAATAGGATATTAATAGTTTTATCGCTAAATGTTTGGAATGACAAAATGTTAAGGCAGAACATCAGCTTCTGACAGGAAAATTGTACCCACATGATATACCAACTCAAAAGTGGCAGGTTATATCTATGGATTTTATTGTGGTTTTATCTAAGACTAGGTACCAACATGATACAATACTTGTGGTGGTAGAAAAGTTGATTTAAGTTACATATTTTATATTGAAAAACATCAAGGATGATGCATTGGTCGTAGAAAATAGGTTTTCCAAGGAAATTTTTAGGTTACATGGTTTTTCTGAGGTGATCATATCAACCAGAGATTCCATATTTACATCAAAATTTTGGTAGGCTCTTTATAGTGCAATGGGTACTAATTGAATATTAGTTCTACTTACCATCTAGAAATAGATTTGCAAATGAAGAGGGTGAACCAAGTTCTAGAAGATATGCTTCACATGTATTGCATGGATCAAAAGTATAAATAGGAAAACTTTGTACACCTGGTTGAATTTTCATATAATAATGGATACCATGCATCCTTAGGAATAGCTCTATTTGAATAATTATATGGTAGAAGATGCATAACACCTATATTATGGGATAATACAAAATATCGGGTGGTGATCGGACTACACATTGTCAAAGAGATGGTAGAGTAGGTTATAATGATTCGACAAAGGATCAAGGAAGCAACCAATCACCAGAAGAGCTATGCTAATCCAAAAATATCACAAAGAGAATTCTCTATGGGAGATAAAGTCTTCTTGAGGGTAAGACCCATGAAACATGCAATCAAGTCAACTAAGTTTGATCCTAATTTTGTTGGGTCTTTTGAGATCATTGATAAGATTAGTCTAGTAGCCTATAGGCTCACTTTACTATCCAACCTATCAAAGATCCATGATACTTTCCACATATCCTTGCTTAGGAAGTATGTTTTTGATCCTTCTCATGTTTGGAATATTTTAAAATTATAGATGGTATATCCCTCAACCATTGAGGTGCAATCGATAAGAATTCAAGGTTTTAATTCTAAGCAATTGAGAAAATAAACCCTAGATCAATGTAAGGTCCAGTGGGACCAATATTCTAAAAATCGTACAACTTGAAAAGCTATTGAGAAAATGAGAAAGTAATTCCTATATTTGTTTGAATAAAATATATGCTTTATTTTTAAGGAACACTAGGACTATGTTTAATCCAAGGGTGGGAGTATGTAACAACCCTCCTTGGCATGAATTATTCTTGATACTTGATTTATGTATTGATGTGTGGATATCTAATGCTTAATATCATTTTATGTTATCAATATGTATTTTATACTTTGATTATATCACCTTTGGAATATGATACTACTGATGAAATTTATGATTGTATGACCAAGTAATCTCATGAGTGGATTGGTATGGGACAACTACTAGAGTTGAGAGAAAAATGGAAATGATGGATGACGTTCTCATCGATAGCTCAAGCATAAATAGAAACCCTTTATATAGATGCATTGTTCATGTGTATGTTGATTGAATGCACCAGTTGTTGAGCAAAGTGCAACAAATAGTATTGTCATTGTTGTCAACACAGTCAGAAAGATTTATTGATGCAATGGACAAGAGTTTATTGAACAACAAGGTGCAGCCAAAGTACAATGGATAGGAGTTCGGTGTTGAGCAAGGTGTTGCAGGAGGATTGTCATTGTTGTCAATACAGTCAGTTAGATCTAATGATGCAATGGACAGGCAGTTTAGAAGTCACTCAGATGCGAGAGGATAAAGTTCAGAAGTTAGTCAGATCATGAGTCCTTAAATGATAGATGCACAAAAATAGAAAACATAATTCAGAATGAGAAGAAGAAGTCTTCAGAACTTGAGATGTCAAGAAGCGAAAAGGTTTTTTGTGAAAACCAAGGCAGTCAGAATAAAAAGTTTTATTTAAAACCATGGATAACAGATTTGAAATGGGTTTTTCTTAAAACCCAAGTTGGCTCTTCGTTTCGTTGAAAAAGATGCCCCGGTGATAAAGATATTTAATTTTAAATATTTAGTTTAAATTTTAAAGGTTTTTTGTGAAAACCAAGGCGGTCAAAATAAAAAGTTTTATTTAAAACCATGGATAACAGATTTGAAATGGGTTTTTCTTAAAACCCAAGTTGGCTCTTCGTTTCGTTGAAAAAGATGCCCCGGTGATGAAGATATTTAATTTTAAATATTTAGTTTAAATTTTATTTTATTTAAAATTTAAATTAAAATATTAAATTAAATTAAAAGGGCCGACATGTTACTATTTCACGGCAATAAGCTACAGGAAAGTGACGAAGGTGGAAGAAGTGTTTGAGGCCGACAAAGTTAAATCCGGGCCGACGGATTTTAGGGTTTGGCGGTGACAAATTCTAGGGTTTCTCAACCGACGTTCTTTTAGGGTTTGTTCCTAAAACTTCTTCTATAAAAGCAAGGGTACTTCGAGTTTGAAAAGTGGGGTGTAAAGATAAAGTGCGAATGCGAGCATAGTGTTTGTGAAAGTGAAGTTCGTGTTGAGCAGAGAGCGAGAATGTGAAACGACACGAGTGTGCGAAGCGTGTGCGCAGAGAAAGCGAGTGTGCGAGAGAAGCGCGAAGGGCAAAGTTGATTGCAAAGTACGGTCTGTAGCAGTGCAACAAAGCTGTGTGAAGTGATTGTGCAAGAGAGAGAGAGTGCACGAGAGATTGCAAAGGTGATGTAGACCGGTTAGAGTCTTGCAATAACAAAGGTATATGTCAAACATTTTTTTATTCAATATTGAAGTCCAGTTGGTGTTGGCAAATTAAGGGGTTGGTGCCTCTTTCCGGTTGGTGCTTGGTAAACAATTTGTCCGATTGGTGCTGGCAAATTAAGGGGTTGGTGCCTCTTTCCAGTAGGTGCTGGTAAAATAGGAGTTGGTGCTCCATTCTGTTGAAGCGGATAAAGTTAAGGGGTTGGTGCTCCTTCCGGTTGGTCGTTGGTAAAGGATTATGTAAAGTTGTAGCTTTGCATTGGCTGGATTTGGATGGTAGTCCAAGCGGTATTTTTGAGGAGTAGCCACATTGGTGAACCTCGTTAAAATGCTGTGTTATGTGTGATGCTTTCTTGATGCATTTAGTATCTCTTTTATCTGCTTTAAGCTACTCTCTGGTTTTATAATCTAATTGTTTTAGAAGTTTTTAAAGAACACACTGATTCACCCCCCCTCTCAGTGTCATTGTGATTACAACAATTGGTATCAGAGCCAAGTTCCCAATTTTGGCTAAATCAGTCAGGGTTGATCTTGGATTAGTACACAATGGCTAAGAAGAATAGATCCTCATCCAAAAAGGCATCCCAGTCAGTTTCGGTTCCTGTAGAAGAGAAATTTGAACCGAAAAAGGTAGAAGAAGTGAATCCTAAAGTTTGTGATGAAAATCTTGAGGCTGAAGTAGATTTTGAAGGAGAGTTGATATCTGCTCTTGAAGAGTGGAGAATAGAAAAGAAAAAGAACAAAATATTGTCCAAGAAATTAGAAGAATATGAGGATGAGATTGAAGATCTCTTCCTACAAGTTCAAAAGGCCAAGAAATCAGAAGAAGCCTTGAAGACACAGCTGGATAATAAGAATGATGTATACAGCACAAGTGAAGAGGAATATAAACAGGTTATTGTTGATCTAAAGCTGCAAGTAGAACAGAACAAAAGGATTGAAGATATTCTTAGGTCTCAGATCAATGAGAAAGAGACTGTATCTTGCCAACAAGAAGAAGAGATTGTTTCATTGAAGAAACAACTAAAAGAGGCCAATATAAATCTCAAATTTGAGAAGAGCACAGAGTTGCTAGATACAATGATAAATCAACAAAGAAGCTCCACGACTAAGTTTGGTCTTGGATATGAAGCTGAACAACCTTCATCCTCCAAATATGCGGAGAAGAAGAAGTCCTCGGTTGAAGGATTGAAACAAGAAAAGTCTGAAGTTGAATCCTCAAAAGGAAGAAAATATCAAAGAAGATCTACAACAAAGCAACCACAACAAAAGAGGTTCTCTCACTCTCACTCTTTTAATAATAATGCTTTTTATGGCTATTGTTCTAAATGCAACCACTTTGGTCACAAGGCAATTTATTGTGGAGTGAACAATAGATCAAAGAGTTATGTTGATAAAAATACTTCTATTTTTTTGAGTGAACACCCTGTGCAATGTTTTAAATGTAATGGCCATGGGCACATAGCAAGGTTTTGTTCAAGCACTTATGTATCCAATCTAAGGCAATACCATAGATTTCATCATACACATAGAATGCAATACGAGACGGGGAATAAAACATGTGCAATGTTTTAAATGCAACGGTCAAGGGCACATAGCAAGGTTCTGTCCAAGCACTTCTATATCTAATCTAAGGCAAAACCCTAGATTTCATCGGACACAAAGAGGACAACACCGACAAGGAACATATCATGTGCATAAAAGAAAAGAAAATAATCATCCATCAAGAATGCACAAGAGACAACCCCACAAGAGAAATGTTCAAGTTCACGAACAGGAGCAAAATAGGGATGTTGTTGAAAAACCCAAGCCCAAGTTCAGGAAAGTCTGGAGAAAGACAGAAGAAAGGAAATTGTGTCTCCTTGGACTGAAGGAGGCTACTCTGCCATTGCTCTAAGCAACTCTAGGTGGCACATCCTCAGGAGGAGCAATATTAAAGTTTTATTTTAATGCTCCTATGTATTTGTCTAGGTATCTGAGGATGAAAGTGTTTGGTACTTGCACAGAGTTGAAAGTGGATTGAGGTAGCCTGTTGGATTCTCACTACAGAGAGAGACAAACAGCTGTCATTGGGTTCAAGCTTGTTGAGAATATATCCAAGATGCATGGTGAAGTTGTATGCAGATGTTGTTGGCATTGCAGAACAAAAAGTTGGCTATATAAGATTATTGTATGCCTTCACTAACAGTGGACAAGTTTGAGTTTGCAAAGCAACAGAGGGTAGTTGCACAGAAGACAGTGGTTCAATCATGTTCTTACACATGTTATATTGGTGAAGTTGACGGTGATGGTGTCATTCACTGGTTATTCCTGCTATTCACATTGTTGATTTTATTGATGCCTATTATGCTTATCATGATGTTGTCAATCAGTGAAATGAAGTGGTCTTGGACTCAGGGGGAGCATTTGTGTACTTGTTTTTCTTCTTGTTCATGCTTGGAATATTTGCTAATTGTAATAATTTGTGTCTAAGAATATTGTGCATAGACTCGGGGGAGTCTGCAGTGAGCCCTTTGGTATTATTGTCAAAGGGGGAGAAGATTTACGAGGAAAATTGCACATGTGTTGCCAACAATTCCAAAGGGGGAGATTGTTGAGCAAAGTGCAACAAATAGTATTGTCATTGTTGTCAACACAGTTAGACAGATTTATTGATGCAATGGACAAGAGTTTATTGAACAGCAAGGTGCAGCCAAAGTACAATGGATAGGAGTTCAGTGTTGAGCAAGGTGTTGCAGGAGGATTGTCATTGTTGTCAATACAGTCAGTTAGATCTAATGATGCAATGGACGAGCAGTTTAGAAGTCACTCAGATGTAGAGGATAAAGTTTAGAAGTTAGTCAGATCATGAGTCCTTAAATGATAGATGCACAGAAACAGAAAACATAATTCAGAATGAGAAGAAGAAGTCTTCAGAACCTGAGATGTCAAGAAGCGGAAAGGTTTTTTGTGAAAACCAAGGCAATCAGAATAAAAAGTTTTATTTAAAACCATGGATAACATATTTGAAATGGGTTTTTCTTAAAACCCAAGTTGGCTCTTCGTTTCGTTGAAAAAGATGCCCGGTGATAAAGATATTTAATTTTAAATATTTAGTTTAAATTTTAAAGGTTTTTTGTGAAAACCAAGGCGAGTCAAAATAAAAAGTTTTATTTAAAACCATGGATAACAGATTTGAAATGGGTTTTTCTTAAAACCCAAGTTGGCTCTTCGTTTCATTGAAAAAGATGCCCCGGTGATGAAGATATTTAATTTTAAATATTTAGTTTAAATTTTATTTTATTTAAAATTTAAATTAAAATATTAAATTAAATTAAAAGGGCCGACATGTTACTATTTCGCGGCAATAAGCTAGAGGAAAGTGACGAAGGTGGAAGAAGTGTTTGAGGCCGACAAAGTTAAATTTGGGCCGACGGATTTTAGGGTTTGGCGGTGACAAATTCTAGGGTTTCTCAACCGACGTTCTTTTAGGGTTTGTTCCTAAAACTTCTTCTATAAAAGCAAGGGTACTTCGAGTTTGAAAAGTGGGGTGTAAAGATAAAGTGCGAATGCGAGCATAGTGTTTGTGAAAGTGAAGTTCGTGTTGAGCAGAGAGCAGAATGTGAAACGACATAGAGTGTGCGAAGCGTGTGTGCAGAGAAAGCAGAGTGTGCAGAGAAGCGCGAAGGGCAAAGTTGATTGCAAAGTCACGGTTGTAGCAGATGCAACAAAGCGTGTGAAGTGATTGTGCAAGAGAGAGCAGAGTGCACGAGAGATTGCAAAGGTGATGTAGACCGGTTAGAGTCTTGCAATAACAAAGGTATATGTCAAACATTTTTTTATTCAATATTGAAGTCCAGTTGGTGTTGGCAAATTAAGGGGTTGGTGCCTCTTTCCAGTTGGTGCTGGTAAACAATTTGTCCAGTTGGTGTTGGAAAATTAAGGGGTTGGTGCCTCTTTCCAGTAGGTGCTGGTAAAATAGGAGTTGGTGCTCCATTCTATTGAAGCAGATAAAGTTAAGGGGTTGGTGCTCCTTCCAGTTGGTGCTTGGTAAAGGATTATGTAAAGTTGTAGCTTTGCATTGACTGGATTTGGATGGTAGTCCAAGCGGTCTTTTTGAGGAGTAGCCACATTGGTGAACCTCGTTAAAATGTTGTGTTATGTGTGATGCTTTCTTGGTATTTCATTTATCATTTTTAAACTACTGCTGGTTTTATAATCTAATTGTTTTAGAAGTTTTTAAAGAACACACTGATTCACCCCCCCTCTCAGTGTCATTGTGATTACAACACCAGTGCGACGAGAGGTTACTATTGCAAAATAGCCATATTTAGTAGGTAGGTGATAACATGGTAGTTATCATAAAACTACCTACTTAAGGAAAAATATTGTTGTGCTTATTATTGATTGCTGGGTTGAATGGCACTTGAAATTTGGAAATTGCTTGGGTAATATTTATAATAATATGGTATTATTAATAGTTGGTATATTTTAATATCAATGTTAATGGTTAATATTAACATTTGGTAATAATTAATGAAATTAATTAATTAAATTGATTAATTAATTTTATTATTATATTATCCTATGATTAGGGGGTGATAATATTATTGGATGAGCTAAGTGGATGGTTTACTAATTTTTTTGTATTATAAGTATTAATAGGATCATACTAATTTAATTTGTTATCTATATTAAAAAATATAGATGAGCCTTGATTAATAGAGAAAAGTCTCCTAATTCATAAATTAGCAAGGTGGCAAAGTATCTTGTTGGAATTTAATTTTCAATGTATTCTTATGAGGTATTATTCTTGATGTGTTATAAGAAGTCATGCGTGAAGGAACCACACTCAGGACTATTTGAGGATTTGCTTTGGAAAGGTTTGGGGTAATTTTTTGGGATTGTCGATAGTAGAAGAGGTGGGAAGGAGTGTAGAGTAAGCTCAAGAGGAAGGTGGAAGTTTGGTATCAATGACAAGGAAATTTCCATCATGTTTCTTCTTGGCTAACATGTAGAAGTATTTCATTTCTTCCATATTAATGTTTACTCTTATGTCTATGTTGCGTTTTATTTGATCCCTGGAGAGGTTTGTTGGTTAGTGAATGAGATATATGTTGTGTTAGATATTTTGATTTATTTCTATTGTTATAAGAGTGGTTCCTATTGCTTTTTATTGCTGGTTTGGAGCCTAGAGTTTTTTGTTGGTTTTAGAAAGTTGTAGCTTTTTCCAGTAAGCTCTTGGAATTGATAGTCATCCATAAATGTTTGAGGAGAGTTTGGGAGAGACATAATCATCTCTTAATTTTATCTATTATATAGCTGAAGTGTAGTTGTATATGGTTTCATTTGGGTGAAACCTATCATAGTTAGTAGTATCGTTGGATGTTGAGAAAAGTGTTACCCGATGCATGGTAGTTTTTGGTAGAGTATAGAGTCTCCTATTTTGCTTTTGGTTTTGAGTTTATTTTGTTCTACTTAGTCTTGATCATTGTTCTTTCTATGAGTGAGCATGTATGGCATCTAAATTTTTTTCCTTAATTATTTATGAGCAACATTGTTGCACTATCCACAACTATGGGTTCTAGACACCCGTGTCTTTCAATAGTCCTTGATGAGACCTGTTTGGGTTGAGTCTTCTTCATGTTAGTTCACATAAGCTTTGGTAGTTGTTAGCTTTTGAGGATGTATGCAATGGAGAGATCTAACATAGGTCCTAATGAAATATAGGAAATATGAAAGAAAGTGAAACAATAATATGATTGAAATATGCTATAAATAGAAATGATGAAAATACAATGCAATATGGAGGAAATGGTCACTCCATTAATATGAGCTAAAGAGCTACATTGTACTCCATACAGGAGTACTACTATAAATATCTAACATGAACTAGATATATGCTTGATGTCTAATCTACCACTATGAGGCCCTTTATATAGGAAGATAGATTCCTTGGCCAACACTCTACCTAGTTGTACAAGGGGACACCTTGCACATTACAACTTGCACATTGCCACTTGTGCATTTATTACATTGCATGAAGTAACTAGATAAATTCCCCCTAAAGTAATATCCTATCCTAACTATGTACCTAATGTGGTACATTTACATGACCCAAATGATGTAATATACTCTAACTCTAACACCCCCTATATTACATTATTTGGGTATTGAAGATTTCAATCTTCAATATGGATCTTTGTCTTCAGATGTTCTTCAACTTGATTTGGTCCTCTTTAATTCATGTTGCACTGTATGCCTTATTGCATTGGTTCTTCTTCTTCTTCTTTATTGGAGTTAGTACTTTCATAGGTGGATGTGCTATCACCTAATTCTTGCAAAGAAATTTTCTCTTTGCTTTTGTCCTTGTCATCATTATTTGTGTCCTGTATAGAAGTTTTTGAACATACACTTAGAGCATCATGATAAGATTTTGAGTTAGTAGAACTTGAAGTACTAATACTGCATGAGGATTGAAATATCTTTGCTAGTGATGATTCATATAACTCTATTTTCAGCTTAAGTAATTCTATCAATCCTTTTTATTCTACATTTTTATCCTTATAACATTTGAATGTAAGTAGTGCCATGTATAGTATACTTTTGTATTCTAAAGGAATTTGAATGTCATTCTTTCCTTTGTCAATTGCTTTAGTGAGTTGAGCATGTAGATAGTGCTCCATCGTTTCAAACCTATCTTTCAGAGCTTCATTATGTATCCTTTTTGAAATAGGATCTAAGTTTCCTTTAGATTTTATAAGTGAATTCTTGATTCCACTTTTTATGACACTTTCTCTTTCTTTTCTAATAGTGTTGTTCATGTCATTGTATTACTTGAGGTAGACATCTTTATAGCTTCTTGGAATAGAGTCTTCTAAAGTGATCTGCCTTGTGACTCTCTAGTTATGAGCTTTGATTTGATAGAACCTTTTAGAGCTTAGGTTTTGTAGGCTTCCTTATATCTCCCTAGTTAAGAGATGTGAATTAGTAGAGTCCTTGTAGATTTTGTAGAGACCTTATGCTTCCCAAATGGATTGAGCACTTGATAATATTTGAAGAATGCTATTATCAAGTTTTGTAGAATCCCTTATGTCTCCCTAGTAATTTTGGAAATGCTATATGATAGATAAAGTGCTTTTGAGAATAATAGTTCAATTTTGAGTTGATTTTGTAAAGTTTTGTGAATAGCAAAAATCAACTTCTTTTACACCTTATTACTCCTATTGAACTTAAGCACTTTCTATTTTGATGAGGTTTAATAGTTGGATTTATTTTGTCCATTTAATGTATTTTGAGACAAGTATACCAATTAATTTCCAACTCTTAATATTCCTTAATAAACCTTTTTTTATAGCCTTTAATAATTTGATATTTATTGTTTCTAATTTCCAATTTCCTACTTTGATGTAGTATTCCTTATAACTCCCTAATGTGGAATATTAGAAAAAAATTATTTGCAATAATAGAAATTCTAATTTTTCAAGTAGAAATCCTTATTTCTCCTATGTTTTAATATTGCAAATATTAGGCTATTTTAATAGATATTTTCCCTTTAGATATTGCTTTCAAATATGGTTGATTTCTATTAATATTTCAACCTTATATTATACCTTATAACTCCCTATTAATGAAAGCAATTTTGATGAAGTATAAACCTTACCTTTAGTGTTGTACTCCCTATGTATTCAGTGTAGGTTTTAAATGTATATGAAAGTCCTCTTAATACCTTTTCCTTGAACATTATGGTGTACATTGATTCACCTTTGACTTCAAGTTTGGATGGTGGCACTTCAACTCTGGAGATTTGACCTTCCTTGAATACCTTGACCAGAGATTTTAATGCTCTTTACCTCTCTTCCAAACTATGATTCAGGCTTTTGTAATTGTTGTAAGTGCTATGACTATTATGAATGCTCCAAATACTATCCCTCATGGTATTTGACACCTTTTAATAGATGGAGGATCTTGGAATTTGTGACAAGTGTCACGATGGTTTTCCATTGAGTGCTTGAGATGCTTATTACCATTTGTGAAACTTTTCCAGGTAGATGAGTGTTACGATCTTGGATGAGAGCTCATTCTTTCCAATCTTCTTCCTTGAGCATTTTCTTGGTCAAGCTTGTAACAAATGGGTGCTTGTGTGGGAAACGTTTTTGTTTCCTTCTAGGTGACAAGTGTCACCTTTCCTTCATGCATGGGATTTTCTATGTAACGCTTCTCCAACGTATCTTGTAATCCCCTTATTAACCATGCAATGCAGCCAAATCTTCCTTTGTTCGATGGCACTTGATATGAGATGGTTCCAGATGTAATAATAAGCAGCACCTTGGGATCTTGGAGCAATATTTTTCCAATTCTTGAGTGGAGTTTTTGGGCTACTCCAATGGTGCTCCTTGGATGTACGTCCTTCAACCTATTATGCATTACTTTGTTGTAGATGATATTGCATTTTAATGTAATGCTTTCTCCTTGCTTTGTTTTCTTGTAGGTTTGACTATCCAAAATGTAGAAGATGTGAGCCTTTTGAGCGACTCTATTCCCTTGCGAGGAGAATTCTTTTGCATGGCTGCCTTGGAGTATTTTTCTCCTTGTAAAGAGTGTTCCTCTTTGGCATAGAAGACCTATCCTTTTTCCTACGTAGAGTATATTAGAGTAGTGCAAAACAAATGTAAATACTTTGTATATAAAATACCTTTTTGCACCTCCTTTTGCAATCTGATTTTTCTGGTCTTATGGTAGCTTTTTGAAATAGGCGATGGTAGATTTGATGTTGTATCTTTTGCTAGATAACTCTCTCCATTTCTTGGTGAATTTGTTAATAAAACCAAGATAATAACCACTTAGATAGAAGATCCTTTTTTGTAGAAGTAATTTTTTCACCTTTTTGTAAATAGCCTTTAGTGCACTTTGAATCTGAGATTCACCAAGTCTCGATTTGAAGCTTCTATTGCTGATTTTGATAGTGGATTTTATTCTCCACTCCTTGGAGGAATATTATCTAATTTTTGTGGCTTCTTTGGGCCACAAGATGCTATAGGTTCTATGCACCAATAGTGTCTCTAGACACTTTGATAATCTACTAGTTTTTGTGCTCTTGATCCTTTAATCAACAAACACAAACTAACCTTTTTGAGAGTAATTAGTGTAGTGCAAATGATCTTAATAATACCAATTTAATGCACTAAAAATCTCACCTTATCACTCCAATAAACTCTCAAAATAATTTTAGATGCACTTAATAATCTCTACAACTTTTAAGAGTAATCTGTAATGAACCCTTAATAAGTATTCTGTAAATTTTCACTACAATCAATATTGTAGGATATAGTATTCTTGCTTTCTAGATAGCAAATAGGTAGATGATAATTTTATTTCTCTCAAAAATATCCAACTCCTATTAATTGTGCAAATAATCCTTAAAAGGAATTCTTTCTTTTTGCACTTGAAGACTATAATGCAATCTATTCTTCTGCAACTTTTAATCCAAATATGGTGCTTAATGGAATTTGATAATGAACCCTAATTTGAAGTTCAACTAATTGCACCCTAGTTGCTTACCTTTAATGGCTTCTATAGATGATGTAGATCTTGGTGTTTTGATTCACCAAGTTGTTGCTTTGTAGTGGATGGATACGCAACTTCTTTGTTGGTTATCCTGAACAACTTTCTCCTTCACTAATCTCTAGCCTCAAACTTTCTATCTTGAGCCTTGGATTTGGTGGATTAATCCTTCCAGTGATCTTCTAATTTCTTCTGTAGATTTAGAGAACTCCTTTATCTAAAATGTGCCTTCTTGCTATGAGAGGAAATCTCCAAATATTCTAGATTTGGTAGGCTTCTTCTGTCTGAATCTTCCTTCAAGCTTCTTATCGAATTCTAACTTCAAATAGGATCTTCTTCTTCTCAAGATTCTAATTTTATTGAGGTATTCAATGGATTATTCTTCTAGGTTTTGGCACTCCTTGCTAAATTCTTCTTCTCATATTTGGCACTCCTTACCAAATTCTTATTCTAGGATTTGGCACTCCTTGCCAAATTCTTCTCCTTAGATTTGGTACTGCTTTCCAAATTCTTCTTCTCATATTTGGCACTCCTTGCCAAATTATTCTTCTCTTGGGCTTGTTTTCGAATGGCGACAATTATCCCAAGTCCTTCACTATCAAGAGCTTCTCCTTGGTAGTGGATTTCTCTAGCGAGTTCTCCTGGGAACTCTTCTGATGATGCTTCTACGAGCTTTACAATAAGGCTCTCCAAGCCTTCTTTTTCTTCTCCTTGAGACCTCTCCAAGGTCTTCTATCTTGCACCTTCTTTGGTCTTCCTACTGAGACATTTTAATTCAACCTTATACTTCTGGAAGTGTTGGTGATGATATCTTATTGAATCTCTAATTTTACTTTTTTTGGATTCTAAAATAGGACTTCACTGGTCCTTTCTTTTTCCTTCTAAAAATTGCAGGCTTTGATGGAGATCACCAATATCCCATTTCTTGGACTCTTCTCCGGAGTTTTATTTTGAATCAAGAACTTTATATTTTAAATCAAGAATCCTTTTCTAAAATTTTCTTTAGAAACTCTCCTTTGGATTTTTCTTCTTAATTAGGAATTTATCTTCTGATTCAAGATTTTTTTTTTGAAGTTTTCTTCAAAATTTAGGCTTTTATGGCCTTTTTTGGATCAAGGCTTCTCTAGCATTTTTTGGATCAAGGCTTCTCTTACACTTTCTTCTTCAAGTCTACTCTAGCCTATTCTTCATATAGGATTGTTTGGCCTATTCTTCTTCTAGGCTTCTCTTGCCTATTCTTCTTCTACACTTTGCAGGTATTGATCTTGAATGGAGATCACCAATCTCTTATCTCCTCCTTGACTCGAATTTTGGAGTATCTTCTTCCTTGAGTCTGCTATAAGGCTACTATGGAATTTTCTTTACTTCTGTACTTTACAGTATTGCAGCTCTTATAATGGGACCTTCTTCAAGGTCTTTGAAATCTTCAATCTTCTACATTGTTGCTGCAAGTGCTAGAATGATTCTTAAAGATATTATTCCTAACTCTCTTGTAAGAAGCTTCCCAATTTTTTCTTGAATCTCCTTTTCTTGCAACAAGTTAGAAATTGGAATGGAAGAATTTATAAATATGGAGATAATAATCTTCACTAGTTGATTTGTCAAACTAGTGGCTTGAATGTTGAGTCCTAGTATTCACGATTTTTTTTGCAACTCTGTGGAAAGACTCTAGCCAAATATAATCTCATATTTTATACAACTAAGATTTATTTTACTCTTCACTTTTCTAATCCTATTGACTACTGTGGCTATTTCTATCAAATGATCCTAATGAGAGCTTTTGCATGTAGTGGCAAATATGTAGGTCAAAAGTAGTAATGGTGACTCTCCCTATTCCTCTTGACCTACTAGACTTCTCTTATGATGGATGTAGGTCCTCCTATCTCGATGCATCATGGTTCTGATACCACTATTAGCTTTTGAGTATGTATGCAATGGAGATATATAACATAGGTCCTAATGAAATACAAGAAATATGAAATAAAGTGAAACAAAAATATGACTGAAATATACTATAAATAGAAATGATGAAAATACAATGCAATATGGAGGAAATGGTCACTCCATTAATATGAGCTAAAGAGCTACATTGTACTCCATACAAGAGTACTGCTACAAAGAGCTAACATGAACTAGATATATGCTTGATGTCTAATCTACCACTATGAGGCCCTTTATATAGGAAGATAGATTCCTTGGCCAACACTCTACCTAGTTGTACAAGGGGACACCTTGCACATTATAACTTGCACATTACCACTTGTGCATTTATTAAATTGTATAAAGTAACTAGGTAACTTTCCCCTAAAGTAATCTCCTATCCTAACTATGTACCTAAGGTGGTACATTTACATTATCCAAATGATGTAATATAATCTAAATCTAACAGTAGCATTACATTATCACCGCTTCTCAGGTACGCAGGCAATGACCGCTTAAGTGGGTGGTGTTGGCTCAACTCTTAGGTTGTGTTTAACATTTTTTATTTGGTTGGAGGATCGTTTTGATTTGTGTTGTCTCTTTGGCATTATTGTTTGTTGTTTATTATTTGGAATAAAACAATCTTGCTTTTATCTCTTGTTAAATATTTTTTGATGAGAAGCTTGTTATTATATGGTATGATTATTTTAGGAATCAAGCAACATATTGGATAGTTTTTAATTTTAAGATATTAGGGTGTGTTTTTATAATTATAAGAAGGTTTTATAATTATTTTTGTTATTAATGGCTTTATGGATATTGATGTTAGATAGTCATTTACTTTTTATGAAATTTTACAAAGTAAATAGATGCATTATATGTATTAAAATATGTGAAGATGTCTAGTTGTATGGTTAGAAATTTGGGATATGAGGTTCCTTTATAAAAAGAGAAATGCATTGGACTTGATATTTATTTAATACTAATGGTTTTTCCTTAGGCTTGAGTAGATAAGGAAACCATTATTGGGAGAAGTATGAGATTCTCTTAATACCAGTGTATGGTTTTTACTTATTTGATGAACTTGCATCTTGTATGTTATTTACATAGTGCATGTAGGATTGCATATGCATTAATGAGTTGTCCTGATCCCTAAAACTTCTCACAAGTTCATGGGAGATATTATTTCATGAAGAGGATCATAGAAAGAAGATGAAATAGAACATTTTGGGTGGAATTTTACCATTGTAATTGAGGATGTAAAGTTATTTTGAAAGTGAAATTCATGTTATGTAACACTTGGTTATCATTCTTGATTTAATGGAGCTAGTTCAATGAATGGATGGTTAAATGTTATTAATTATTTATGTAAAGTGTATGAAATGAGCAATTGGAAAAAATGTATTATATTTTAATTCATGGTTATGGATTATAATTTATTTGGTGATGTTCTTTCTTTCATTAATTAGATTAAGGAATTTATTTGTGCTACTATTGTATTTTAAAAGTATTTAAGTTGCTAACTTAGCAATGTGTTATATTTAAGCATGTTTTACTATAGCACTTTATTGGAGAGATGTTGTTATTTTTATGTTCATACTCTTGGATTTGGATGGGGTTCATGGGCATGAATATATATCCATATTAGAGAAACCCTCGAGTCAAGAAGATAATCCAATCCTAAGAGGATTTATGGTGATACAATAACTAAATAGTTGTAAATACTAGGAGGAGTTGTTGTGATGCAATAACTATGTATTCACAAAATCTAGGAGGAGTTGCAGTGATGCAATAACTAGATAATTGTAAATGATACACCTTGAACAATGAGTCTTGAGAGTTCCAAATTGATGAGTCTTTTGTATTAATTCACAAGATAGTATAGTGGTGGCACATTGAACAATGAGAATTAGGTGACCATTATTATTACCAAGTGAGTGGTAATAGCCTTAGTTAGCCCATAGAGGTGTGGTAACTAAGCATTAAGGCATTACACCAAAATAATCCTACATAGATGGACTTATGTAGGGTTAGGGAAAAAACATCCTCCTTTAAGTGTTATGGGCCTTAAAGGATAATACCTACATCATGGTCAAGTTGTCCTATATTGGTGAGGGTATAGGAAAAGTGGGGAGACCACTATTGCCATATTTTTTAAATGGTGAGTTTAGAAAAATAAACCCCATAAGTATGAGATGTTGGCCAATCCTATCCACTTGAGTGTCATCTATAGCGAAATTGAACTCAAAATATGGTTATGTCTTGCAATTCTAAAGAAAATATTCGAACTTATTTGAATTATTCCTTGTAAAAATGAAAAATATCTCTTCTTTGGGTTGTTACAACTAGACTTATTCAATAAGGATGTTTATATGGTGTTAACTAGTATAGTTATGGTATTGGGAGAGAGGAGTGACTTAAATATATATGAAGAGCACATAACCCATTTTATGTCATCCAAAACTACTTAGATAATTCACAAATGTTTGACTATGTCAAATATATTATATACAAAATGGATAGTTAATTAAAAACTCAAGAAAGAGATAAACTTCAACTACACCTCCTATCTAGTATGGATAGTTCTATACTTTAAGAAAGGCTAGTTACCACATTATAGCTAGACCAAGTAGGTATTTATGCACAACCCCTCTCAATTGTGGAGTGTATAAACATACCTTGGCAAGAAGTAGGGAAGATGTCCTATTGCTTCTATGATGAGGTGTTTGAGGTCATCATGGAGAGGTTTAGGGAAAAAATACCAATGCTATAAAATGAGATACAATAAATTCTTAGTTATGGAAAATGGCTAAGTAGATATTTATATTTAGAGAGGACCTAATCATTTAGCTTCCTATAAGGATTTTTATCTAAGTCCTTTGAGTTTCCTACATGTGTGTCCAATCACATATTGAAGTTATAATATATGTGTTAGCTCTAACTACATGGATTGAAGTATTTTAGGGGAAAAAATAAGACAATATTCTACCTACTAAACCTACTCAAGCATCCAATCATGAACATTACCCCAAAACTACATGGGATCCACTAAGTGACAAAGATGTGGTTGAGATAATTGGCTTGGAGCAATTAAAACATAATTAGTCTTAATATCCATGAGGATTATTTAATAAGATATTGGGAGATAAGAAGTTAGATACCTTATTTGCTCATGATAAGAGGTATAATGTACAATAGGAATTCAACCCAAATAAATAAACAACCCTTGCCACTCTAGGATGTGATCATAAATATGAAAATGAAATCTTGACTTGGTATGCCAACCCACTAGAGTGGTACATTTTCTATATAATATTTAAATATTACTTCTACCCATATATCAACATGAACCATTAAAGTATGGGACACTTAGAAATTTGGGCTACATAGGTTGAAATATCTTAGCAAGATAGAGGATGAGGTATGAGACAAGTATAATCACCAAGTCTACCAAAAATAACTTGTTTGACATTGTGTACTCTACCATATAGGATAGAAGAAATCCAAAGAATACAAATATGGAAAATATAATTAGTGAAATGACACTAAGTGCCTCAACCCCTAAAAAATCCAAGAATAAAATAGCACCTGAGATCACCATCTCCATCACACCAAGGACTAATTATAGTTAGTTTAGTGGTGAGTCAAATAGTCATCAAGAGGTAAATACTATTTGAAATATAGATTCATGTTTGGGAAAATTATTGTAGAAAAGTACTAACAACAATGATAGATAACCCAAATTGAGGAGGAGGAAATATCTCAAGGAGGATCCCATATCAAATTGGAAATTACTAGCCTTGTAGTGACCACTACAACAACTTCTAGATCCATTACACTATCCATAGATTTCCATCCTTTATCTATCCATTCTTCTTCTATTCCTACTTATCACCTTTATCATTATTTCATTGTACTTCTCTCATCATCCACAAATGTAGCCTATGGTTATCTAAGGGACACACTATACCCAATAGTATTTATCATAGTTGGGACTACACACATCACATACTTATGATATCCTACCATTTAGGTCACCATCATGCAACCATTGGTCCCATACACCACATCATATCCAACGGCCATGTCATCACCAAACATGTTGTATCTTGCCAACACTCTAGTATAGTTGGCATTCTAACCCACTTTCACTACTTCCAATATATTCTCCACCATCACCACATAATATATTTTTCTCACTTTATTGTCCACTTCCACATACCCATAACTAAGGTGACTTCTCCGACAACTGATGATGCCCCAATTCCCTAGCCAAGGACTTGATTTTACAAGATAATCCCAAAAACTAGCATGACTGTTAGGCTAAGCTTCACCTTTGCATGAAAAACTGTAGAGATAGAAATCACCAAGGAATTTAATGTCATTACTACTAAATAAAGTAAGTGGGAGAAGGAATATAAAATAATAAACAAGAGGAACTCTAAGGCTTCTATGATCATTTAGTCATAGTTGTCAAGGAAGGGGGATAAAGTGTATATTGAAAATACTACAAATATTGACCTTCCAAACTAATAAAAACTCCTACTAACTTGACTACCAAAGTGCCTAAGCTATACTTAAATAATATACCAAATGGTTCAGTTGGAAAACTATTTCACAACTGGCACAACCATACAATTATGTTGTCTCATAGTCAAGGATGAAGCAATGTAGATAAGGAATAAAGAGCTTGAGGTAGAAGTGGATAACCTAAAATTATAGAGGTATTAGCTCTAGTAGTGAAATGAGGTTCTTAAAAAAGATATTTTAGAAAAGGATCACCTAAAGAAGCAAGTTAAGGATCTTAAATCTTGACTTGTTAAATATGGAAAAAGTATTGAAGGCCTGAAGACCTTGTGTAGTAGCTAACATAGAAGTAGAGTCAACTTCAAAAGGGCTTAAAAGTAAAATACCAACATGTTGAAGAGTTGGTAGCCTTGAGTCCAATAGAAGTAGTAGTATACCCTAAGGTGTATCAAGGCATTCAAAAGGTTAAGTCCCTTAAGGATAGGATAAAAAAATAGATAAAAAATGCTTATGGGTAATTTCAATGGATCTCCTTTGTAGAAGAAATCCTAGAATAAAATAATTAATAACTTGGAAGGGAAGCTATCTATAAGGAGAAAATATTAGGTCCTTAAAATCCTCTCCTTAAAGATAACATCATGGTCATAGCAATATGGGATAGAACATAAAGACCTAGTCAAGAAATTAAGAAAAATCCCAGATGTCCAAAGAAACCTCCAAACTTGTAAAGACAATCTAACATTGTTGAACACCCAAGTTTAGGAAAAGGACAAAAATTCAAGAGTTAGCTGTTATGGGATGCCTAATAAGTCTTATGAATAGAAAAAAATCCTTAATTATGACATAATAAATATCATTTTTAAAGAGAAGAAAAACTAAGCCAACCAAGGGGATGCAACTAAAACCTATAAGAAGAAAGAGCCAATATATGCCAAGTTGCAAGAGCTGGTTATGAAGCAAGGGAAATTATCAAAGAATCCTTTCGAATACCTCATAGGGGAATTATAATATCATGCATCAATATAGTTTTTAAGTGGAACTGAGTGGTAGAAATTGTTGGTATTACTACCATAAAATACTAAATAAGGAGAACCAAAATTTTGATAATTTTTCCTTCAAGATCCCAATTTTATAGACTCCATGCCCATAGATAAAAGCAATATTTTGGATCTTGAATTTGATAGTAGACGCCCTAATAAAAACCCTTCAAAGTTTGGCCATGTATGGAATAAGTATCAATTCTTTTACAAAATGAGATCGATTAGCTCCAAGGAGTAATTAAATTAGCAATAGGTATTGATCCACTTGTAGATGCAATAAACTCACTTACAAAAAGTGAATGATTTATTTGTTAAATTGGATTGTACCACTCAAATGATCATAAAGGTAAACTAAAGGCATTGATCCCAAGGAAAATATTCTAAAAAGTAATATTTTTGTATATAATGTCATACTAAGTCATTTTAAAATCCTTCTAGGCTTGTTAGAGGTATAATTGTAGACATGTAACACTTGGTAGTGCATCATTTTGCTAAATATGTTCCCATACATTTACTTTTACAAGTAGTTGGTTATCACCATAGGTAACCCAGGGGTAAATTTTTACTGTAAATAGAGGCCTGGAGACCGCATTGTAATCATCTTTTTTTAATTATAATTTAGAGATAAAATCTATAAAAACCATATTATGCTTTGACCTCATTAGATTATAAGAAATTAGCAAGCCCTTAGGCATTCCCTTAGTGCCACCATCCTCCTTGTTTGCTAAGTGTGAAACACTTGTGGTATATCCCTTCTATCCCATTTTGTCATTAAATTATAAATTTTATAATCTAATGAACAAGTGGAAACTAAGTTTATTTAAATTTTCATGTGTTGATTGATCATAAACTTTCATTTCTATAGTTTAAAACTGTATTTGCTTGTATCACTTGCACTCTTAAACTTTCATGTATTTTTATTTATGCACTTTACTTTTCCATATTTTACTTGCATTGCAAGTTAGTGTATGTTAGCATAGGATTATTACATGAGGAATAGTGTGGATCGAGCCTAAATTTAGAGGTTGGTATAAGCCATTAACAATCCTTTCCAACTTTGTTGAAACTTGAATTAGGTTGCAAACCTTAAAATCAAGACAATTCCATGGATAATTTAGTTACCAACTGGGCTTCAATTGCTAAACAATTAATGAAATAATTTTTAATATGACACTACAATACACCTAAATAAAATTATTCATGATTACAACATGAAGTTTCTAATGAATGTACAATATTTATTAAATATCAAACCAATAGATGAGTAGACACTAGTATATTAAATTGCATGCCTACAATTTAACTTGGTAAATATGGTATATAAATTGAATCATATTATATTGTTGGTGGTATTCAAAGAGGCAACATGTATGGAAGATATATTAATCTAGGTGGAAACACCACTAATAGCCTATGCAACTCATATTGCATAACCTCGGACCCAACAAATGTAGTATCCTCCACCTATAGTAACATCAATATTGAACATCAAATTGAAATTAGCTCATCCAATTATATTCCTCAATTTTTAAGAGAAGACCTAGGTTTGAATATTTCTAGGTGATACATGATTAATTTTTAAGTTGTTATAATACCACTATGTGGTTATGATCTAATACATGTGGGGCCCATTTCAATCCCACATAACTCATTAAAAATATCAACCTTGAACATGTAGTACCAACACATGCAAACTTATTAGTAAGCACTATTTGTAGCCCCTCAAGACACTCCAATATCATTCAACATGCTAGTATACCCCTAAATGAAAATTCCCTAAATCATGACATTCCTAGGTCATATTATTCCTAATACTATCACATTCCAACTCCATTTCTCGATATTAACTACTCCATAATAGTCACCAACTACACCTATTTCCAACCAAGGGAATGTAAAACAACTCACACAATAATTAGGAGTAATTAATGGTCACTTAAACCTATAAATAGGGGGTTTATACCCATTAAGAAGAAGCATGACCAATCAATTAATGATGAATCAAAGACAAACTGGAAGATGGTAATAAAAAAAAATTGACAACAAAGAGGAACACTTTATCTCACTAAGGACCAAATTCCTCACTAGCTAAATGGTTACATGATGAAGTGCAAAATAATATGTTGAATGTTAATTCAAAAATAAACATGCTATGATGGTTTGCTTACAATTTTGGGCATAATCTAGTAGAGTATGCAATCGCTATTTATAATGCTTAGATAATTATATATAATAAATAGTGCCAAGGTTAAAAAAGAGGGATGGAAGGTCAATTTGTGATGGTCCATCAACTAGTAGTAAGACAACCAATGAATATCCAACCGATGGTAGACTAGTAAATAGTGATAAAATAATTAGTACCTATGATACCTCATGTAAATAATGTTATTTTTACCATTTTTGGAATTCCAAAAAATTACAATGATTTTTCTTTTAAATATTAAGTGGTTTTGATAAATCAATAAGGAGATACAACATGGAGTAAAACAAAATTAACAAAAGGAAACTCCATATTAGTAAAAAATTGATCATCTCTACAAAAAAAAATCTAAGTTAGGTATGGGTACCATAGTATTAAGAAGAGGATGAACACTTCTTCATCTCAAATATGTTGGAGATATTACATTATTTGGTAACATTAAAGTACCATGGGGTACATTTGTAAATATTAGTTTAGGGAGTGTGTTTATATTTTATCTAATATATGTTTCAATGTGTGAGGAGTGATTATATGTTAAGTAGTAAATTGTACAAGTATCAAGGTGTGAAAAGAGTGAGGTGTGAGTTATGAGAGTGCAATGTGTCAAGTGAAGAGTCATAGATATTAGGTGTCAAGTACAGAAGTGAATAATCATGAAATATGTGTCAAGATGTAAAGTGAAGAGTCATGAGAGTTTTGTCATAAGTGAGGAATGTGAAAGGTTGCATCTCTTGGATGTTTGAGGAGAGCAATAGTCAAGAGTATTGAAGAGACATTTTGTAAGGTTATATATTGGAGACAAAGCTCCATACTATGTAATTGATCTTGATGTAATATTTGATGATTTATGAATATAATAGTGATATTTATTATTGTGAAATATTGATGTTATTATGTGAATGCATTTTATGTGATTGATATTAGATCCTGGGATATTGACTTGTGAGATAATTTGGTAGGAGCTACTACCATTGTGGTTCAAGTACCATATTGAGAGAGTTATTGAGGAGGATATTATTGAAATATTTGAGATAAGATTTATTTGAAGAGAAGAGTTTGGAAGTTGAAGATTTAGAGGCCTGTGGTATGGAATATTTTACTAGAAATTATTTTTGGAAGGGTGGACATTGAAGAAATTGATTAGAGAAGAGTTTGAAGAAGGAGAACTTGAAAGAGATTATAGAAAGAAGAATATGTGAACATTAAAGTGTTGATAATATTGAGGAGATAATTGATATTAGTGCTATTGGATGAGAATATTTTTGGACTTGTTATAGAGGACGTTGATAGAGTTACTGTTGTAGATAAGGATGTTGCTATAGATTTTGTGGATGAGGATATTTTTGGAGTTGTTGTAAACAAGGATGTTGCTAGAGTTGATGCTAAAGCATTGGATAAAAGTTGAATAAGATAAAGTGCCTATGATCATGTTGGAGAAAGGAAAGTGCCTATGGACTGCGTCAAAGAAGATAAAGTGCCTATGGGTTGTGTCAATGAAGAGAAAAGGGCTATGGATTGCATTGATGGAGAGAAAGTATCTGTGAAGCCAAAATGACTATGTTTGGAGGAGGAATAAACATAAGGTTTGCATTTTTAGTAATATGTGTGAAGGTGTAATGTTGATATCAATGCCTACAGAGGAGAAAATTTTGAGTGTGACACTAGAACTATAACATTGCCAAAATTAGTTACCAATCCCATGTGAAAGCAAGAAGAAATATCAATGCATAATGAGTATAATTAAAATACAAGCACTTTATTTTTTGGGCCTGCATGATTTGGAGTTATAAGGTTTGATAATATTTTATGAATTTGACTTTGGGGAGTTAAAAGGAAAGACATTATTAATTTTGGAGACATAAGGAAAAATAAATCATTTGATTTTTTATCAAGAAATTAATAAAATGAATGAATTAATGCATGGGAGATGAGGAACAAACATTTGAAGTTTGAATTAATTTTTGGGTGAAATTGAAATTGAAAGTTAATTGTGAAGTTGTGAATTGAATTGGGAGATATAAGAATTGATTTTGATTAACGAATGAAGATGGAATGAAATGAATTAATGAATATGGAATTAAATGAATGAATGAAGATGAATTGAAATTTAATTATTGATTGATTGATTAAGGAATTTATGAAATTGAAATTAAATTTGGTAGATAAAATAAGATTAAAATAATTTTATGAATTGATTAATGATTTGAAGGTTGATGAAATTTCAAGAATTAAAATTTGTGATTTAAAATTGAGGAAAGAATTAAATTTTGGGATTTATAATAAGAAATATGATGAGTTGAAATTAATTGTTTGATTGAATTTGAATTTGAAATTGTTTGATTAAATTTGGGAAAAATAAGGCAACCTACATGAAAGGAATTAAAGCTGTTTAAAATGAATGCATCACAACGATCATACAAATTCAAAGGATCTGGAAATGTTACACTTGGTTTCCCATATTATGAATGCATGTTAGAATATGTATTATATGTTCCAGGTTTAAAAAATAATCTTAATTTAGTAGCTCAATTCTCATTAAGAGATAAAATAAAATTAAAGCTATGGGTTCCATCAAGAATGAAATTTTTGCATTGGATGCAATGGGATTATCAAAAGAACTTTTATATCATATTTTTCCATGAGAATAGTATAATGATGCATGCTTTGAATTCTCAAAAAAATATGAAATGGGGAATTGGACCAGACACAATGCAAGAATATCAAGCAAAATCAATAGAAATAATCCATGGATAGAAAAAAGAAGAAAATAAACATGAAGATTGAAGACTAAAAGTCTTCACACCATTTAGTGTAATACATGGGGGTGTTGAAGATATTATATTATTTGGTAATATTAAAGTACCATTGACTACACTTTTAAATATTAGTTTAGGGAGTGTATTTATATTTGGTCTATTGTATGTATCAATGTGTGAGGAGTGATTATATGTTATGTAATAAAGTGTGCAAGTGTCAAGTTGTGCAAAGTGTCAAGTAAGTGAAGAGTCATAGATGTGATATGTGAGTTATGAGAGTGCAAAGTGTCAAGTAAGTGAAGAGTCATAGATGTTAGGTGTCAAATATGAAAGTTAAGAGTCATGAAATATGTGTCAAGATGTAAAATGAAGAGTCATGAGAGTTTTTTCATAAGTGAGGAATGTGAAAGGTTGCATCTCCCGGATGTTTGAGGAGAGCAATAGTCAAGAGTATTGAAGAGACATTTTGTAAGGTTATATATTGGAGATAAATCTCATACTATGTAATGAATATTTATGTAATATTTGATGATTTATGAATATAATAGTGAAATTTTGTATTGTGAAATATCAATGATATTATGTGATTGGTATTAGATCTTGGGATATTGAGCTATGCCATAATTTAGTAGAATTGCCATCATTGGTATTAGATCTACCACTATTGTGGTTCACATGTTATCTTGAGAGATTTATTGAGGAGGATATTATTAGAAGAGTTGAGACAAGGTTTATTTGTAGAGAAAAGTTTGGAAGCTAAAGATTTATAAATCTACGATAAGGAAGATTTTTCTAGAAATTATTTTTGGAGAAGTGGACATTGAAGAAATTGACTAGAGAAGAGTTTGAAGAAGGAGAATTTAAAGTTAATTTTGAAAATAAGACATCAATATTTAAGTATTGAGAACATTTAGGAGACTATTGATATTGTTGCTATTAGATGAGCATGTTGTTGGACTTATTGTAGACGAGGATATTGTTAGAGTTGTAGTTGTAGACAAGGACATTTCTAGAGTTGTTATAGATGAAGGCATTGCTAGAGTTGATGTTGTAGATAAGGACATTTTTAGAATTGCTTCTAAATATTTAGATAAAATCTAAACAAGTGTCTATGATCATGTCAAAGAAAAGGAAGTGCCTTTGGACTGCATAAAAGTATAGAAAGCACCTATGGATTGCATTTATGAAGAGAAAGTGCCTATGGATTATGTTATAGAAGATAAAGCATCTATGAAGCCAAAAGGACTATGTTCGAGGGAAGAAACCTAAGGTCCGTATGTTGAGTCAGAGAGGTGAAGGTTTATAATTGATATGAGAGCCTATAGAGGAGGATATTTTGGGTGTTACAATAGAAATGTAACATTGCCCAAATCAATTATCAATTTCCATTTGAAAGCAAGGAGAAAGATGATCACACAATGAGTATAATTAAACCTTAGTCACACATTTTTAGAGCTAAGTGCTTAATTTTTTGGGCATGCAAGATTTGGAGTTATAAGGTTTGATAATATTTTATGAATTTGAATTTGGGGAGTTAAAAAGTAAGACGTTAATTTTGGAGACATAAGGGAAAATAAATCAATTGATTTTTTATTAAGGAAAAAATTGAAGGAATGAATTAATTCATGAGAGACATAAGCAAACAAAACATTTGAAGTTTGAATATATTTTTTGGTGAAATTGAAATTAAAATTTAATTGTGAAATTGTGAATTGAATTGGGAGATATAAGAATTGAATTTGATTAATGAATGAAGATGGAATAAAATGAATGAATGAAGATGAATTGAATGAATGTTGAATTAAAATTTAATGATTGATTGATTTATTAAGGAACTTATGAAATTAAAATTAAATTTGGGAGATAAAATGATATTAAAAGAATCTAATAAATTGACTAATTATTTGAAGGTTGTTGAAATTTGATGAATTAAAATATGTGATTTGAAATTTGAATTTAAAATTTGAGGAGAGAATTAAATTTTGGGAGTTATAAGAAGAAAGATGATGAATTGAAATTAATTGCTTTATTGAATTTGAATTTGAAAATGTTTGATTAAATTTGGGAGAAATAAGGTAACCTACATCAAAGGAATCAAAGTTGTTTAAATTGAATGCATCACAAAGATCATATAAATTCAAAGGATCTATAAATATTGCACTTGGTTTCCTATATTTTGAATGCATGTTAGAATATGAATTTTATATTCCAGGTTTAATAAATAACCTTATTTCATTAGCTCAATTGGTTGATAGAGAAAGAACAATGGAATTTAAATACATCAATGGAAATAAGAAATATCTCGTTATGAGACAAAATAAAATTGAAGCTATGGGTTCCGTCAAGAATAAAATTTTGCATTGGATGAAATGGGATTATCACAAGAAGTTTTAGGTCATTGTTTTCCATGAGAACAATATAATGATGTGTGTTTTTCTTCTTAAAAGAATTGGAAATAGAGCATTGGACCATACATGGTGTAAGAATATCAATCAAAATCAATAGGAAGAATCCATGGATAGAAACAAGAAGAAAAAAATATATGAATATTGAATACTAAAACTATTTACACCAAATAATGTAATATGAGGGGGTGTTAGAGATATTACATTATCTGGTAACATTAAAGTACCATGGGGTACATTTGTAAATATTAGTTTAGGGAATGTGTTTATATTTTGTCTAATGTATATCTTAGCATGTGAGGAGTGATTATATGTTATGTAATAAAAATTTGCAAGCACTAAGGTGTGCAAAGTGTGAGGTGTGAGTTATGAGAGTGCAAAGTGTCAAGTAAGTGAAGAGTCATAGATGTTAGGTGTCAAGTATGAAAGTGAAGAGTCATGAAATATGTTTCAAGATGTAAAGGAAAAATTCATTAAAGTTTTATCATAAGTGAGGAATGTGAAAGTTTTCATCTCCCACATGTTTGAGGAGAGCAATAGTCAAGAGTATTGAAGAGACATTTTGTAAGGTTATATATTGGAGATAAAAATCCATACTATGTAATCGATATTGATGTAATATTTAATGATTTATGAATATAATAGTAAGATTTATTATTGTGAAATATTGATGTTATTATGTGAATGCATTTTATATGATTGATATTAGATCTTAGGATATTGACCTATGATATAATCTAGCAAAATTACCTTCAAAATATAAAGGACCAAAGTTGTCAAACTAACCCACAACACAAGATATTAAATAGATAATGATACCTACATAGGCTCAATGACCAAATAAATTGAATGTAAGATAGTCTATAGAATATAAGGTAAGGTTTAAGGAACTAAACAAATGAAATAAGTTGAATAATACTATAATAAAAAACTTAAAGTATCAATCATTAGTTAGTAAGGTTGAGTATTCACCATAAGACAACTCATGCCACTTAGTAAAAATTATGTTTTTTAATTTACATGGTGGAATTGGTAGCTGCCACAAATCCAGGAAGGTTGTTTGAATTTTATGGCCACCATAGTATTCTATGCTATCCACCCTGAAAGCTGCCACACAGTTCTTTGCACAGTCCGCCCCTATAACCACCATGCCATAATCATTTTAAACCTTTTGCACCATTGAAAGCACAAAGGGATAAGAATTCAGTTTGACAAGGCCCGAGATTTGAACCTTGGACCTTCACCCCCTTATGGGGTTTGGTTGAACCAATTGGTCTATACCTCAAACCTTAGTAAAAATTATGTCACAAATCAAAATTCAACATCATATATGAGCTGAAGAAGATACCATTAAGGTAAACATGTTGGAAGCATTATCATTATTAAGAAAGAGATATTTTCTACAAGAAGCTATAAGGGATGAAGAAGAAAATGGTGCTATAGCTAAACCAGTGACACAAAAATAACCTCTATCCAACCTATTTGAATAAAATTTCATTTGATATTCTAAATACACGAAAGACAAAAATAATAAAACCATCACCATTTTATATCACATTGAAAATCAAAGGTCTTATGCTCTAGAATTGTATAGTTGATTCAAGGGAAATTATCACTATAATATCTAGGGTAATATGCAAACAAATGAGTCTTATTTCAAGAGGACCAATTTAGATGTTTGGAACAAGGGTAAACGTTGTTGGAATATTTAAATATCTAGTAATTATTATATTCAAGAACTCTAAACTTATAGTGGTTTAGGAAGTCATTCCTCCCTATTTCAAAATGTTGGTATCATGGCAAAAACTATTTTTTTAAGTGGAAATCTATCCATGGATTACATGCACATGAAATTATTATAGGATGGTCAAACTATAAGGGTTGACAAAGAACCACCATATAACTATCTCCTTCATACATGAAGAACACAAGCTTATACATAGAGGGGGGGGTGAACAATATAAGACCACATTTTACTTTTCTTTTAAAATAATATTATACAATATATAAATGGAAATATTAATAGCAGTAATCAAATCAATTAACAAATCACCACACACAATAGAGACACAAATTTAACGTGGTTCACCCAATGTAGGCTACTCCACGGATAAAATATTTCACTAAAATTTTCTCAACAAATATCTTGGGAAACCTTTCCCTATTACAATATTTATTAACCTTAATCCAAATGAGACACCAATATCCTAATCAAGTTCATGGATCTCTATCCATAGGAGACACCAATTCCCTCTGCTCTAGCTGGTGATATTCTAGAAGAACTATTGCCTCCACTACACTAGCTTATGGATATCTATCCACTGAAGACTCCTGTCGTCACTCAGAAGACCTATCTTCATTCTCTTGGTTAATATACCTCCATCCACTAGAGACTATTGTTCTCTATACTCTATCACCTCCAAATCTTACTCTCAGATCTATCTCAAATCTGTACTAAACATGCCCCTTCGGTTTAGCACAAATATTCTCAATCTCTATCTCTGATCTACACTAAATAGAGTCATTCGGTCTAGCACAAATATGCTCAATATCTATCTCTGATCTGCACTAAAAATAGTCCTTCAGTCTAGCACAAATCTACTTAATATTTGTATCTGATCTACATTAAACATAGTCCTTCAGTCTAGCACAAATTTTCTCAATCTATGTCTCTTGTCTGGTACAAAATTGTCCTCAAATATGTACCAAAATTTATCTTCAAATATATCATCAAGACTTAACACAAAGCATGAATCAATCACAAATCAACTCTACTAGATCTATCCCAAATATTAACTCAAGGTTTGAACAAATCAATAAATCAAATATGCTCACAAGTCTTCTCAAAGACTTGTCTTAAATCTGCTCTACAAGTCCTTACTAGAACTTGTCCAATCTACTCAACAAGTCTTAACCAAGACTTACTTCAAATCTGCTCAACAAGTCCTCTCTAGAATTTGCTGTCACTGCTCTCAAGTATTTACCAAGACTTACCTCAAATATGCATTGTAAGGTTCCACAAAAGCTTACTCAACTCAATCTATCACAAAAAACTTCTTTAATCACACAAACAAGCTTCACACAAAATCTTGTTTGATTCACAAAAACATATAGAGAATGGTTAGAGACTCAATATGTTACTCACTCACAATAATACTCAATCACTTTCAAACTCTCTTGCTTAACCATATAAAAATATAGAGAATGGTTAGAGACTCAATATGTTTCACTCTTGCACAACACTCAATCACTTTCAATCTCTCTCAAATCAATTCAGAATATAGAACAATTTGTTTCACAGAACTTGAACTATCACTTTAACACTTCCAAATGACTAGGCTCAATCAACTCCACTCAACCAATTACTCAATGAAACACTCCTTTCTTACAAACCCTAGTCCAAACATATGAACACTCACTCAATTATTTTAAAAAATGCTTATCAAACAATCTCACATAACAATGATACTCATGAACTTGCACAAACCCTAGTTTCAATATAGTTCTCAACTTCACATAACAATGATACTCATGATCTTGCACAAACCTTAATCATGCATGTGAAGGTTCATTCAATATTTCAAAAAATTCTTATCAAACAAGTTTTTTATCATCAACTTTTACTCAGAAAAACCTTTAACAATCAAAATCAACAATGCTTATCAAACAACCCTTTTCACTCCAACTTAGCATTCACAACATCCAACAATCACTCATAAGGAAGATGTGTCCATACCTTTTGTTTGATGAATAATTGACCTCAAAATCTATCTCAATCATAATTACCCTCTTTGCCAATTTCAAAGGTTATATGATATCACTCTAACATTCCCTCAAAATATTTCACAATCACAAAAATAATTAAACTCAAATACACATTATTACTCCATCTTGAAATTAGCATTCACCAAAACATATAAAAAAGACTCTCTTATTACACCTTATAACTCCACTATAAATAAATCAATACACCAAAAAATTAAATAAAAATAATTATTTAATTTCATCAACCTTATATCTCCCTAAGCTCAAAACTATACCACACAACCTTAGGAGCAAAAACCAATTTATAATAAAAACTTTAGTACCTCTCAAAGTGCTCCTGGTAGGATTCGATCCCAAGTCAAAGCGCCTCTAGTGCTTTAGCTGCGACTACCTAGCCGCATGAGCTAAGCACTCACATGGAAGGCAAAAGTACCCACAATGCTTTGTCTTCTTACCTAGCACCAAAATCCAAAAGGCTTTGGCATCTTCGACGCAAATAAAAACCTCACGATTTTCCCTACTACGAATTGAACGCAACACCTTGCATTCCTAAAGCGCTACCAACTACCGCTAGCCCACCTGGCTAGATGGTGTCAAGGCTTATGAGCCTTTTTCATTTTGGCCCTTCACAAACTACCAAGAAGTAAACAAAGGACATCTTCCTTCCGCTTGTCGAAATATTGTGCACCCCTTTTTGCTTGGGAGTTTTAATTAATTCGATCATGGATAGTTTGAAGCCACTTAGGCTTTTGGTATTTATACTCATGCCTTTAAATTTTTTGACGTCGATGGAGGAGATAATGTATGACATCGATGCATTATTTTTGCCCTCATAACCCTAACCTTAGGGTTAATTAAATTAGATTATAATTTAATTAATAATAAAATTATTATAATTAACTTATAATTAATTTAATAACCATAGGTTTAATTAAATTAAATTACAAATTAATTTATAATAAATTTATTATAATTAATTTATAATTAATTTAATTACTTTAGGTCTTACCATTAGACCTTTAATATTATAATAAAATATTATAATATTATTTTTCTTGGGCCTTCTTATTTCTCCTGTAGACCTTATCTAACCATCTTGAATATTATAATGGGAGATATTATAATATTATTTCCCTTAGGTCTAGAAGCAATCTTTCTCTTGCATTGATTACTAAAACTGACTCTTGACATCCTTCTTCTTGCACTACTCATTGAAATTGACTCTTGACATCAATGACAACAAATCTTGCTCATATTTCCAACAATATCCCCCTTTGTCATTGATGGCAACCCATTTACCTTTTACCATTTATTTTACATTTTCATGTACTGCTTCCCCTGAGAAATTGCTCCCTGTGACTGAATGCTCTCCCCCTAACTCAAATATCTCCCCCTTTGTCATCAATGGAAAAGGATCACCTTTGGGGCTTGGGTCCAATAATGAGACTCTTAGCTTAGCCCCTCCCCTACCTCCTCTTGAGGTGGTTAATTCTAGGGTGGGAGTATTTATACCCCCAACATGCACTGATATTTACCTTTTTCCACTTTCCTCCTCATCTAATCCTTATAATTCCTCTGACTATTCTTGTTCCTGCTTGTCTCTGGAATTTCTACTCTACACCACTTTGTTGTATGTCCATCATTATTGTACTTATAACACTTAATATTGTTATTCCTTGTGTTACATACCAAATAACATAGTCATCGACTATGTTCCACAACTTTAATTTAATTATTATTTAGCTATCCAAGTGTTTTAGTTTTTATCATATATAATCAATTCTTCATTTGCGTATTCACACTATAATTTTCCCATTGCGGCAGGGATCTGCCCTCCTCAGGGGCATTGATTTATTATCTAAATTTCATTTCTTACTTAATTATTGTCATTCTGATTGTATTTAACTACTGGTTAATTGAGTATGAGTTTTAATTGATTGTAAGTTTCCAAGAGCTAAAGATAAAAGGGTAACTTCTACCCTTGCAAGTGGTATCAAGAAGTCATATGAACGAGCAACATCAAATCCTTCATCTGACTGCAAACAATGCACTCAGTGCAGTATCTCAGTGAGCAAGAAACCACAACCTAACGATTCCTCACACCCAACCAAATGGAAGCATGAAGGATTAATTTCCCACAGAGCAAATTCTTCTTAGGAATTATCATTGGTTCATAGAGTTTACTCCTCATAGACGTTACACAGATGCCATGACAACAGTGTACCAGGTGGAGAGAACCCAACCCAAGAATGTCTAAATCGGTGAGCTCAACAATGACTGTCCAAATTCTAAGCCAAGATAGCATTCAAAACAAAACTCCATGATATTTGAAGCATAATTTGAACATAGGCAAGAAATATATGCACTACGAAGCCCAAATAATAAAATGTGTCATCGTACAACCAAAAAACATGAAAAAAAATTAAAATTGCGTCTAAACTAAGGTACAAAAAATAAATTTTATTTTTTAAAAACCATTATCGATTGCTTTATCCCACACGAGTAGTGTGGGAAGTGTGTGGGAATTTATAAGTGAAGACACTCCCTTAGTTACATGTGATCTTGATCATACGCCTCTCTCCTTCGTGCTCGCGTAACCGTGCTACCTTGGCCCTATCTAGTTGTCGCTTTCCTATCCTAGCTATCATGTTTAGGAGTACCTATCATATTCACCTCTATGTCCTTGTACATTTTGCCTAGTCATGTCCCTTCTACAAATTGTTGCATTCCCTCTATCACATGGTCTTTAGTCTACATGTCCTGGTCTCTTCGATCGTGTCATCTCATTGCATCAGTCCTATCGTGTCATCTTCAGTCCACATGTCAAGTGGTTTCGCTGTCATATCGCCTCATTGCTTTAGTCTGTGTCCCTATTTTTTCTTATTTCATGTGGGTTAGTTGGTCATATTAGTGTCAAAAGTGGTCAATGGGTTGTATAAGAAACCGTGTCGAGGGTTTCGTGCGGGTTTTCTTCGATCAGTTTGGGTTTTGTGTTGGTTAGTTGGTCATATTGGTGTTAAAAGTGGTCAATGGGTGGTGCAAGAAAGTTTTGGTTAGTTGGTCATATTGGTGTCCAAAGTGGTCAAAAGTTGTCAAGCTGCAAGAAGTAGATCCAAATTCAAATTCGCATCACAGTTGGAGCGACATTGGAAGCAGAAAATAAACCAATTTTTTTCCCAAATTCCTCAAAAATTTTATAGAATTCAAAGGTGAAATTGGTTAAAAGATACTTCTTGACAAGTGCATGATTGGAATGTGGACCAAAGGACCAAAGGGGAGATTAACAAGCTCAGAAAATTCAAACAAAGTGAGCCTGAAGTCACCAAGAAGACCTCCTAGAAACAAAGGTACACATAATTTTTCTCCTTTTAGAATTAATAGCTTTGATCCAAGTCATCCATTGCTTAACAATATGGCATCCAATCCCTCCCCAAATTCTTCCCATGAGAACCTCACACAAGAGGAAATAGGGAGCCCCATTACCACTGACAAGGCCTTACAAATATTATTGGATAGTATAAACACCCTAAATAACAAGATGACCCAACTATTGGAAAGACAAAGCCAACCAAATCCTCCTAGCCCAAATCACCCCCAAAGACACTAGAACAATGAGGATTAGTATGAAAAAGTTTATGCACAACAAAGAGATCATAATGGTAGTCCCATAAATCACTTCAATGGACAATGAAATGATGAGGATATCAACAACGAAGACGTTTATGAACAACAAAGCGTTCCTACCCAAAATCACTTCCATCGATATAGGCACAATGAAGACCAAGATAGAAATGAAGTTTACCAACCACCAAGAGGTCCTAATGGGATCAATTTTCCATGCATTGATATTTCCATCTTTGAGGATCATGATCCATGTGGGTGGATAGCCAAAATGAAAGGCATTTTAGAATTATATCGAATTCCAGATTAAATTTTTTTTTTTTTTGCTACTTCCAAACTAGGTACTGAAGCTTATCAATGGTTTGTATGGCTCAAACATGAGAAGGGAAAAATCATCTACTGAGATGATTTCAACAAATAATATCTTAACATATTTGATGAAGGATACTCATCTTCTTACATGGTGTGGTTGTTATCACTTAAGCAAACAATATCAGTACTTGGATTATATATCAGAATTCACTAGCCTGCTTTCCTATGCATGAAATGTACCAACCGATGTAGTGGTAGCTACTTTTAGAAATGGATTGAAAGAGAATATTAATTTTGAAGTGGATCTACAAGATCCATCCACTATAGATGCCCGTATATGGATTTCCAAGTTGGCTAAGAAGAAGGTGCAAATGGTGACATCCATACAACGTGATTCATATGGTTGACCTCAATACAACAACTCTTTTCATGGAAATGATCAACCATCTAGATATTTTTGCTATAAATATCGTAATCACCATCCAAAAGATCAAGCATGTGTACCATGATAAAACTTTCAAATTGAATATACTGACAAGGAAGATGAAGAAATAGAGGAGAACAACTCTCCT
Organism: Wollemia nobilis; assembly: GCA_028583015.1. Lineage (NCBI taxonomy): Eukaryota > Viridiplantae > Streptophyta > Pinopsida > Araucariales > Araucariaceae > Wollemia > Wollemia nobilis. The sequence continues at coordinate 7,902,781 of JAQPPZ010001870.1, forward strand.
GATGATACCATATATGAAGACCAAATTGAACACAAGGAGGTTGTAGCTGAGGAATATACTATGGCAATTTAAGTACATGCTCTTATGGGGTTATCATGTCACCATACAATCAAAGTAGAAGGATTCATTCGACAAAGGAAGGTAACTGTATTAATTGATTTAGGAAGTACTCACAACTTTATTGGCACAAGGCTTGCCAAGGCATTAAAATTTCACATCCACTCCTCCAATCAAGATAAATTTCAAGTTAGAACTGTAAGTGGGAGTAGTGCTCAATGTATAGGTAAAACATCTTAAATTTCATTACAAATGGGAAGTTATACTTGGTAGGGTCCTCTTTTTGTTATGAATTTAGGGAATTTAGAAGTTATCTTGGGAGTCGCATGGCTAGAAAAAATGGAAACCATGGTCGGTTTTAATTACAAACAACGCTTTTTTGAATGGAAAGAAAATGGAAAGACCATTCACCTCCAAGGAATTACAATACCTCCATAAAAGATAGTAAGTTCGCACATCATGGAAAAAATATTAAGAAAAGGTAGTTATGAATTCATTGCTCAAATTAATTGTATGGAAATACAAGCACAAGATATGCCAAAAATCCAATGAAGAGATCTACAAAACATTGTGGCCAACTATGATGAGGTCTTCCAAGAACCTAAGGGACTACCTCCAAAAATATCCTATGACCATGCCATACACCTTGTTCCAGGAAGTCTTCCTCCTAATGGTCATCCTTATCGATATTCCCAACCTAAAAAATAGAAATTGAGAAAATTATCTAAGAACTATTAGAGCATGGAGTCATCCATCACAGTACTAGCCCCTATTCTTCACCAGTAGTTTTGGCTCGTCATAAAGACAATTCTTGGTGTATGTGTCCAAATTTTTGTCCTATTAACAAAATCACCATCAAATATAAATTACCTATACCTATCATTTATGATCTATTAGATGAACTACATGGTGCAAATTTTTTTACAAAATTGGACTTACGTTCGGGGTTTCACCAAATTAGAGTTAGGGAAGAAGATATTCCCAAAAAAGCTTTTTGAACCCATGAAGGTCATTATGAATTCTTGGTCATGCCTTTTGGTCTCACTAATGCCCCATCCACATTCCAAAGTCTCATGAACCATGTGTTTCATCCTTTCCTTCACAAATTTGTCCTAGTATTTTTTGATGACATACTCATCTATAGTAAATCATGGAATGATCATCTGTCGCATGTGGGAAGGGTTCTTCATATACTACACAGGGAAAAATTGTTTTTCAAACACCCCAAATGATCTTTTGGTGTTCAAGAAGTGGAGTACCTGGGTCATATAGTTTCTCAGGAAGGTGTTAAAGTGATCCCAATAATATTAAGGTAATTTAGGATTGGCCCTTACCTAAAACCCTCAAGAAACTTCATGGTTTTTTGGGTCTCACTGGCTACTATCATAAATTTATGTGTAACTATGGTAAAATTGTAGCTCCTCTCACAACCTTAACAAAGAAAGATGTTTTTCATTGGTCAGAAATAACCACTCAAGTTTTCGAGGCTCTCAAAGAAGCAATGTGTACTACTCTAGTTTTGGCAACTCTAGATTTTCACAAACCATTCGTAATAAAATATGATGCTTTAGGAACATGTATTAGGGCAGTTTTAATGCAAGAAGGTCATCCCTTAGCATTCAAAAGTAAACAACTTTCAAGAAAAATCTAGGAAGATCTACATATGAAAAATAAATTTTGGCTATTCTACATGCAGTGGAGAAATGGAGACATAACTTAATTAGTAGTTGTTTCATTATAAAAACAAATTATAGCAGTCTCAAGCATTTCCTAGAACAACGATTTTCTTATCCAAAACAAAGCAAATGGTTAACTAAATTTTTGGGCTATGACTTTGTTATCAAGTACAAGAAATGGAAAGAAAATGTGGTAGTAGATGCATTATCCAGAAAATATGAAGATGAAGTGGTTATTAATGCTATTTTGGGTCCTTGTTCTCAATGGGTATCTCATTTACAGGAAGAATGGTTGTCCAATAGTGAAACTACTCAAATAATTCAGAAATTGTTAGCAGGTTCATCCAAGCACCCTCTTTTCTCCTATGAAGACAAGATATTAAGAAAGAAGAATCACATTTACATTCCACACACTTCGACAATCAGATCAAGAATTCTATATGAGTCACATGCTTCTTCGTCAGTAGGTCATTCAAGTTTTTGCAAACTTATATGTGGGTTAAACAATATTTTTGTTGAAAAGGATTAAAAGCAGAGGTCAAACAATGGGTAGTTGAATGTGAAGTATGTCAACGCAATAATGGTGAAACGGTTAAATCACCAGGGTTATTTCAACCACTACCCATTCCAGATCTTCAGTAGGAACACATTTCTATGGATTTTATTGAAGGTATTCCTAAGTCAGAAGGCAAAATAGTAATTTTTGTGGTAATTGATCACCTCTCCAAATATGCACACTTTTAGGCTCTACAACATCCATTTTCAGAAAGCAAAGTGGCTAAGGTATTTATGGACTCAATTTTTGAATTGCATGGTATACCAAAAAATATTGTAAGTGATCGAGATCCCATATTTACTAGCAATTTTTGGAGGGAATTATTTTGACTTAGTGGTACCAAATTAAATATGTCTTTTGCATACCATCCACAAACATATGGCCAAATGAAGGTAGTTAAAAAATGTTTGGATACCTACCTAAGATGTTTTATTTAGGATAAACAATATCAATGGAGTCAGTGGCAAGCCACCAATAGTAGCAGATTATGTACCAAGATCCTCCAAAGTGGCCCAAGTAGATGATTGGTTTCATCAATGAAAATCAATGCTCACCATTCTCAAAGACAATTTGGTCCAAGCACATCATTCAGAAAGATAATTTAATATTGGTGATATGGTGTTCCTGTGTTTGCAACCCTACAAATAATTGTCATTAAAGATCAAATCTAGTCAGAAGTTGGCTCCACAATTTTATGGTCCTTATAAAATTGTGCGTTGTATTGGAGAAGTGGCATATCAACTAGAGTTACATCCCTCATCACGTATACATCTAGTATTTCATGTTTCCTATCTCAATAAGGTGATCGGCCAGAAAGTGCAATCTCAGTTAGAATTACCTATACTCAATGAAGAAGGGAATATATATCTCTAGCCTAAAGAAATTTTACAAAGCAGAACACGCATACTGAGATCACGTCACATCCAAGAATTTCTCATCGAATGGCAAGACCTACCCAAAGAAGACGCTACATGGGAACCTGAAAGTATTTTCCAATCATTTCCAGCTTTTAGGACAAATATTTCTGAGGAGGGGAGCCATGGTACATACCTAATAACATAGCCATCGGCTATGTTCCACAAATTTAATTTAATTATTATTTAGCTATCAAAGTATTTTAGTTTTTATCATCTATCATCAATTCTTCATTTGCATATTCACACTATAATTTACCCATTGCAGCAAGGATCTGCCCTCCTCCAAGGGGCATTGATTTATTATCTAAATTTCATTGCTTACTTCGTTCTTGTTGTTATGATTGTATTTAACTAATGGTTAATTGAGTATGAGTGTTAATTGATTGTAAGTTTTTGAGGTGCAAATTTCTTGGGATTTCTCCTAGTAAAACCATATTTATTCTTGTCATGAACCCTACAATTCTTTGCCTTGTGACCAAACTGATTACAAGAGTAGCAATACCCTTGAAAAAGTTGTTTGTTTCTAAAAATTCCATATTCCTATGTTCCATGTGTCCTACACTATGTAGCTTTGTGCCTAAACCTATGACATGAGAAGCATCATCCATTGAAACTGCCTTGCCTTGATCTCATTGGTCTATTAGTCTCTCTACCCTATGTTGTTTCCTATTCCATATGTTACTCATTTGTGCATTGTTCCTTTCCTTGTTAAACTTTCTATTGTCCAAATCATCCTCATAAGTCGTACTCTCTCTTACACTCTCTTCTTCTAAAGTTTCTTCTTCTTCAGAACTTGAGATTGACTCCTCTCCTTGTTTTCTTTGTACCTGTTTAAAAGCAAGTCCTATTTTGTTTGATGAAGATCTTTGTACTTTGATAATCTTATCCAAGTTATTTGAGCTTCTTCCAAACCTATGTAACTTATCCTTAGACTCTTTTACTTCCTTCCTTAGTGAAGCTACCTCATGCTCTAACCTTTCACATTCTAAAACCTTTGCTTCTAACTTCTCTTTGAATATCCTCGTCTTAGCTATAAGCTTTCCTTTCTCTTCATTACATTCTTGAAACTAAAGCTTAAGTTTGGAGTTCTACTTTATTACCTCATTTAATGCATCAAGGGTATGAATATGATCACCCTCAAGGTCAACTTCTCCTTTCTATGATTCTTCCTCTATTTTTTTACCTTTGAAAACATCTTCATTATTTTTTGACTCTTTACTACTAGAAGCACTTCATTCTTCTTCTATTGCAATAAGAATATTATCTTATGTTACTTCAAGTGTATCTTCATATTCATCATTAATGAAACAAAAACCATTCCTTGTACAATTATCTTCAAGATGACCAAAGTTACCACATCTAAAACATTTAAGTATTATTGGTGACCTATTTCTAACCACTTTTTTTCTTTTGCTAGAAATAGTACTTCATATTTATCATCATATGAGGAAATTTCATCACTATCACTTGAGCTCTTACCTACCTTGTCTGCATAGAAAATATTCTTATGCATTTGGAAAAACTTATTTCCTTGATTGCCTTGTCCATTCCTACTTTTCTTTTGGTATCTATGTTTTCCTGTTTCCCTGTTCCTATGATCCTATTTTTCTTCATCATTGCTATTTCTAGACTATGGACAATCAGTTGCATAGTGACCATACTTTCCACAATTGAAATATCTAACTAATTTTGTACCTTTATAATTTCTCAAATCCTTGTTCCTTCTACCATAATTTGCTTCTTCATCATTGGATAACTCATTTCTTGAATCTGAATTCTTACCCTTAGTCTTCTTAGTGGCTTTAAATGTTGCTTCTTTATGGGGAATAGGTTCCTCTTTTGTTATCATCTCAAAAGCTATGAGAATGCCATGTAATTCATCCCTTGTCAAAATATCACTACCTTTTGATTCCTCTATAGCTGAAATATTTTCACTAAACCTTTTTGGGAGTGACCTTAAAATATTATCACAAACATCAAATTATTGAACTTCAAGTCCAAGTCCTTGCATGGAGTTAACAACCTTGTCTACACAAAGTAGATAAGTACTAATATTTTCCTCATCCTTCATTTTTAGGTCTTCAAATATTCCATTGAAATTTCACAATTTTACCTTTTTGACCTTTTTATCTCCTTCATATATGCCTTGCAATTTATCCCAAATTTACTTTGCTGATTTGCAATGCATAACCTTTATAAACTTTGTTTTATGCAAACCTCTCAAAATTTCATTCATTTCTTTTGAATTGTAATGATGTAGAAGCTTACCATATTTATCTATAGGTGGAGTAGCTGGTGGTGTGTATCCATTTTCAACTGCTTTCCATATTTCATTTCCATGTACCATCAGGTGAATATTCATTCTCATACTCCAAAATATATAATCGATCCCATAAAAAATTGGTGCTGAATTATCTAAGGCTCCACTCTTAGAATCCATCTGTATTCTTGTGAGATTTTCCTTAAAGCTATTAAAATCTTCCGAAGGAACCCACTTTGATACCAATTGAAGAACACAAACTTATACTAAGAGGGGGGGTGAACAGTATAAGATCACTTTTTTATTTTCTTTTCAAAAAATATTATGCAATATATCAATGGAAATATCAACAAAAATAATCAAACCAATGCATAAATCACTACACACAATAGAGACACCAATTTAACATGGCTCACACAATGTGGGCTACTCCACGGAGAAAATATTTCATTAAAATTTTATCAATAAAATTCTTGGGAAACCTTTCCCTATTAAAATGTTTATGGAACTCTATCCAAAGGAGATACCAATCCCCTAATCAATTTCATGGATCTCTATCCACAGGAGACACCAATTACCTCTACTCTAGATGGTGATCTTATAGAAGAACTGTTGCCTCCACTGTATTGAATTATGGATCTCTATCCACTGAAGAATCCTACCCTCACTCAGAAGACCTATCTTCACTGCCCTGGATAATGGACCTCTATCCATTGGAGACTATTGTCCTCTATACTCTGTCACCTCCAAAGCTTACTCTCAGCTTTGTCTTAAATCTATACTAAACATGGTCCTTTGGTCTAGCACAAATATGCTCAATCTCTATCTCTTATCTGCACTAAACATAGTCCTTAGGTCTAGCATAAATATTCTCAATATCTATATCTGATATTAACTAAACATAGTCCTTAGATCTAGCACAAATTTGCTTAATATTTGTATTTGATCTACACTAAACACAGTCCTTCAGTCTAGCAAAAATCTACTCAATATCTGTCTCTAGTCTAGCACAAACCTGTCCTCAAATCTGTACCAAAATATGTCTTCAAATATGTCCTCAATACTTAACACAAAGCTTGACTCAATCACAAATCAACTCTGCTAGATCTATCCCAAATCTTAACTCAAGGTTTGAACAAATCAATCAATCAACTCTGCTCATAATTCTTCTCAAAGACTTGTCTCAAATATACTCTACAAGTCCTTACTAGAACTTGTCCAATCTACTCAACAAGTATTCACCAAGATTTACCTTAAATCTTCTCAAAAAGTCCTCTCTAGAACTTGCTCTGACTGCTCTCAAGTATTTACCAAGACTTACCTAAAATCTGCATTGTAAGCTTCTACAAAATCTTACTCAACTCAATATATCACAAAAAAATTCTTCAATCACACAAACAAGCTTCACACAGAATCTTGTTTGATTCACAGAAACATATATATAATGGTTAGAGACTCAATATGTTTCACTCTTGCACAACACTCAATCACTTTCAATATTTCTTTCAAATCAATTTAGAATATAGAAAAAATTGTTTCACAGAACTTGAAATTTCACTTCAACACTTCCAACTGACTAGGCTCAATCAATTCCACTCAACCAATTACTCAATGGAACACTCCTTTCTTACAAACCCTAGTCCAAACATATGAAAACTCACTCAATTATTTTCAACAATGCTTATCAAACAATCTCACATAACAATGATACTCATAAACTTACACAAACCCTTGTTTCAATATAGTTATCAACTTCACATAACAATTATAATCATGATCTTGCACAAACCTTAATCATACATGTGAAGGTTCATTCAATGTGTCCAACAATGCTTATCAAACAAGGTTTTTATCATCAACTTTTACTTAGAAAAACCTTTAACAATCAAACTCAACAATGCTTATCAAACAACCCTTTTCACTCCAACTTAGAATTCACAACATCCAACAATCACTCATAAGGAAGATGTGCCCATACATTTTATTTGATGAAGAATTGACCTCAAAACCTATCTCAATCATAATTACCCTCTTTGTCAATTTCAAAGGTTAGATGACAAAATATCACTCTAACACTCACTCAAAATATTTCACAAACAAAAAAACAATTAAACTCAAATACACCTTATTACTTCATCTTGAAATTAGCATTCACCAAAACATATAAAAATGACTCTCTTATTACACCTTATAACTCCACTCTAAATAATTCAATCCACCAAACAATTAAATAAAAAAAATTATTTAATTTCATCAACCTTATATCTCCCTAAGCTCAAAATTATACCACACAACCTTAGGAGAAAAAACCAATTTATAATAAAAACTTTAGTACCTCTCAATGTACTCTCGATGGGATTCAATCCCAAGTCGAAGAGCCTCTAGCACTTTAGCTACGACTGCCTAGTCCCGTGAGCTAAGCATTCACATGGAAGGTAAAAGTTCTCATGACACTTTATCTTCTTCCCTGGCACTAAAAGCCAAAATGCTTTGGTGTCTTCGATGCAAATTAAAACCTCATGACCTTACCTATTGTGAATCGAACGTAGCACATAGCACCTAGCTAGGTGGTGACAAGGCTTCCAAGCCTTGTTCCTTTTGACCCTTCACAAACTATTAAGAAGTCAACAAAGGACTTCTTCCTTATTTTGCTCGCTAAAATATTGTGCACACATTATTGCTTGGGATTTTTAATTAATTCGATTATGGATAGTTTGAAGCCACTTAGGCTTTAAGTATTTATACTCATGCCTTTAAATTCATTGATGTCGGTGGAGGAGATAATGTATGTTGTCGATGCATTATGTTTACCCTCATAACCCCAACCTTAGGGTTAATTAAATTAGATTATAATTTAATTAATAATAAAATTATTATAATTAATTTAATAACCATAGGGTTAGTTAAATTAAATTACAAATTAATTTATAATGAAATTATTATAATTAATTTATTTACTTTAGGTCTTACCATTAGACCTTTAATATTATAATATTATTTTTCTTGGGCCTTCTTATTTCTCTTGTAGACCTTATCTGACCACATTGAATATTATAATGGGAGATATTATAATATTATTTCCCTTAGGTCTAGAAGCAATCTTTCTCTTGCACTGATTACTAAAACTGACTCTTGACATCCTTCTTGCATTGCTCACTAAAACTGACTCTTGACATCAATTACTGATGAGCACCATAAATGCTCATTTTATATACACTTTTAAGGGTATCATTATTGGTTTAAGTTAGCATTTGAAATGTAGTTTTATATAGATTTTGCATATAATTGATAGAAAATTAAGTATTATGCTTGACTAATGTTTTTAGTGGAAAGTGTGTGTAAATGCAGGATTTTTATACTAATATGGTTTTTTGAGTCTACATCCCATTTGGGTGTGGCAACGCACAAAGACATCTTGAAAAGAACAACAGTAAATGGTGAAGGCAAGCGCTTGACTCATGAATGTTGGCGGCACCTGATTCCTAACTGTTGGTGGCACCTACTTCCTGACCATTTTTTGCACCTACTTCCCATCTATTTTTGGTGCCTACTTCCAGACTATTTTTTGGCGTCTGCTTCCCAGCTATTTTTGATGCCTACTTCCAAAGAATCATGTGCCTACTTCCAGACTATTTTTGGTGCTTGCTTCTCGACTTGTTTTCTGGCGCCCGACTCCTATTGTTGATTGGTAGATTGACCAAGTCAATGTTGATCGGTTGACCAAGTCAACGTTGACCGGTTGACCAATTGACCATGCACTTTTTAAGGAGGTTGTTGCACAAAATATGGAGGAGAAATAATTCGTATTCTTATGCATATTAGAGTTTTGTGATTAAAATAGAATAAAACACTTTTATTCTAATTTGACTATGTAAGCTTTTTAAAGGCATTATTTTAGGATGCATTATTCTAGGATTAGTTGTTACGTACACCGAAGGATTAATATGGATTCCTTTGGTGAACGAACATGATTGTAAATAGTAAAATAATATCTATTATTCTAGGATTAGTATTTACGTACACCTAAGGATTATTATATTTATTCTTTTGGTGAATGAACATGCTTGTAAATAGGAGAATAATATCTATGTAACTGATTATAGAAAATCATGTTACATGATCAAAATAGACCAATTTATTATTGTAACAAGATCTAGTTGCGGTCTATATAAGAACGCAGGCCAGACGAATACATAATCAATCAATCAATCAAATACATAGAGAATCACTTTATTTATTTTATGTATAATTTTTTAAGAGTTGCAAAGACTCTTATTTGAAGAAATCTTCATGTAATTAGCCAAACGGACTATCTATGGGAGCTCGAGCCCACTCCCTGCAGTAGTCCTCCCCATTTTTATTTTTGTTATTTATTTTCAATAGATTAGTTTCCTACTTTATTTTAATTTAGTTGTGTTTATTTTTTGTACTTTTATTTCAACTGTAGTTTTAGTTAATTTAATTTTTCCGCACTTAAACTTTATTTGGTTTGCTGAAATGAAAATACATGAACAACACCCCCACCAAACCAATAGGTACAAAGGATTAATTCCCCACACTGTAGGCATATACTGTACATGACACTCACAAGTTTACGAGCTGTACCGAGTTGACAAATTAAATGGAGGTAAGAAATTGAACCGTAGATTAACCAATGTTTTGCCCAACAATGACAATAGATCTTGCTCATATTTCCAACAATACATTAGATGATGATAAAAATATTAATTGGAATGAACTACCAAAGTTTGTGGATGAACAAATAGATGATGGTGAATTTATTTCTAAAATAAACATGATAATAGTAATCCTTCATAAATATAAGAGAGATTATATATAATATTTATTGATCAATACATGTATCCTCTATCAAATATCTATAGAAACCCATAGAAATTTTTCTTTCAGCATAATGAATGGAAATCTAGCTAGGTCTAATGGTGTAGTATTTGAGCAGATTTGACATGTATTCATAATTAATTTTATTAATATAGGGGATCTTATACTTGTAAGGTGTTGTGCATTATGTGTGTATCATAAAGCCTATAGATTTTACTATCCTAGGATGACCTATGCATGTTAATTGAGAGGATCCAGTAAATCATATAAATTATTTCTATATATTCTCTTCTAGGGATAAAAAGGGTAATAATCATTAATATAGAAATGAAAACTATATTAAAGCAAACGTAAAAGAATAATTACAAGGAAATAGATGAATCATCTATAGTAATGTTTGAAATAGTAATTATAAACTAAAACACTAAGCCTAATTTGTAGATGTGCAATTATCAAAAAGTATTAAAAAATATGAAAAAGGGAAATCTATGGGAGTAAATGCAACCAAATTCCTATAGTAGACCATTTATACAAGGCTAGGCATAGTAATCTAGAATAATGAAACTTTATTTACAAAATAAAAAAATAAATTGATATTGCAATATTCATGTCTATTTTATTATTCATATACAAATGTTCCAAACTTTATAATAAATTAGTGCCTAATTTGATTAACCAAACATTTGGGAGGAACAATAGGATCAGTAGGATTAGGAACCAAAATATGGCCACCCAGGCAATGGATAATGTCCAAAATATCGCTGGTGGGGATTAGGACCATCCTGCAACTTCTAAGTAATTAGGGTGCTCCCATCCTTCTACTTTTGGTGCTTGGGTTCCTCTATTTTTATCTATTTCTTGGGTTGATGGTCCTCCATCCCCTTGGTCTCTATTTTGATCCCCTTGTTGTCTTAGTTTTTTGAGGTTTTCCCATTGTTGGATACCTCCTTTTGTCTCTTGCATTGTAAAAGGTTTGGGGATCCTTTCAAAACCCCATTTTTATCAATAATAAAAAAAACTATAGAGCAAAGACTATGTTTAGCCAATTACTCCCTAGAAAACTATCTCTAGTTTAGTTTCATTGTTGTGGATTCATCAGGTAGAAAACAAATATCCTAATAATTAGAAATATATTTCTATAAAATAGAATAATAATGTCAACAATATACTTGCCTCCTATAATATATGAATAAGAATATCACATCCATCCATACCTCCTCCCTATAGACAACTTGATCATCCTTAAAATAGAAATCATTATTTCCATAACAATATCACTACTTCCTGTAGTTATTAATTATGACCATATCATTATTGGTTATGATCCCATAGTCCAATACAACAATGGGTTCTTCTATTCTATTTATAACCACATAGAAAGAGACAATAAATATGCCTTGCAGGAATATATTAATGTTATAAATTCACAACAAAACAAGCAAATCCAAATAAAAGACATTCATTTTACCATAAAATAATCATATTTTCAATATAATTTACATATACAAAACAATGTCCAATATTATATAGTTAGGGCATATAAAGAATTTATGTCCACATAATGGCCAATATATAGGGAAAAAGGACTATAGGATGAGTCAATTCTATGACTCATCATATCCCCCAGACTTAACCTATGGTACATACCTATTAAACATAAAGCTCAATTATTATTGAGATCTATTAGCCTCCATGGCATAATTATCCTTAAATTTTTGTATTTTTAGTCTATATTTATCCCATGGATCATAAGCTAGATGTTAGGTATCTTGATCTTCTTCCTTATATCCTCTAATTTCCTATATGTCCTCCCAAACTTTTAGCTTCTCTATTGTATTAATAAGAATACTCATAGTGTAATATCTAAAAGGTGTCAATAGCATCAAGGGTTTGAAATATAGATCTATCCATAATTTTCCCATAGAACTATATCCATATATGTTCTAGTCCTAATAAGGGCCTCTCTAAATCCCAATAATGAATATGGTTCCTCTTTATTCAATTGGTGTTAACTCTTCCCATTGGATATGATTGGCTATCATAACTTTATTAATATCAATCATAGGAATATAGTGGAGAGCTTCTAATGCCTCAAGCTATACCTCCCATAGACAAAGTCCATATATACAATGAACAACAACCTTAGCTTTTTAAGCAATCGTTTCCATGACATTCTCACACTCAGGTCATACCCACAATGATTCTATGAATTCTTTGTGTTAATATTGTAAAAATTCCTCATGTCTTGTAATATCATTGTGGATGAAGGAAATAAATGCCTTGTTTGTTACATTTTCCACTAAAAACTTGGGATCCATATATATACAGTAGGGTAAGACATAATGATGCAAGTAAAATTCTTAAAATAAAATTTTTATTCATAGGGTAAAGAGAGGTATAGATATTCCATATGTCACGGGCTATTGGAATTCAAATGTTCTCCTTTGGTTGTGTATTCCATCTACAACCAGAGCCATTATTATTTAATATAAAATACATACATGCAGGGTGGTGGCCTACATTCTATGATTTGATGAGCTAAACTAACCATCAATGCTAAAGATTCTATTAATTCCCAAATTTTATCCCATAATCGATCTAAGTGGATGGTAGATATTGCAAGTTCAACCTTCTAATTTTTAATTTTATCCTAATGGGTATGCAATTTGACTTGTAAGGATGTCATATTTACTTCATATTTAGGAAGGGAAATGAATCACTAGTCATATTATTTTACCTTTATTTTCCATTTTTATGCTTTAGCTTGGACGATAAATAATTGTGATCATAACCCTTTAGCTTCTTTGAAATTATTCCTCTAATTAGCAACTTTAGTGTGGGTAACAAGCAACTATGCATGTAGTTCTTTAGCCTTGTTAGTCTTTTCTTGCTAATATGTAGCTTTGGCATGTAACTTTTCCTCTAATACTGGGTGTTTAAATATAAATCAATAGTTCCTCTATCCCTATTGACATGTCTAGTGCACAATTCCCATAGTGCCAATTCATATATTCCTTATTATTTCTCATAATTTTCCTCTTTATGATCCTCTCATCATCAATATACATGGCATAATTTTTATTGTCCACCTTATTGACCCATAATTATTGATGATATGGCTGACATGATGGTAATTCATCATATAACATGCATGGTACAAATTAAAAATCTGGCATCTAACAATTATTGCATCCTAGCATTCCCCCAATGAAGGAAATACATCATCCTCAATGTATAATAAAAATATGTGGTGGTGACTTGGAAGCATTCCATGGTAAATGTCATTCATGATGAAAAGTGGCTAGAGTAGAATGTGGACATGTGGCATAGATGCATCACATGGTTATAGAAGAAAGATTTGTAATATTTTTCAAAGATGGATTTATTTGGGAAGGTCACTTATAGTTCCCATGGGGACAAGAAATGTAAGATTATTTTATGATATATAAACTACATGTGATAAGATGACTATAGAAATAAAATTATTTACATGGATTACCTATCAGAAGTGAAGTGTTGTGAGTAGAGGCATGTGTCTCTAGAATTAGCAAAGTAGATAAAATACATAGTATGTAATATTTAGGTTTCCATAGAACTATATGAGTGTATTTCTATTTTTTAAGAACATATCGAGAGTCTTGGTTTTCTATGATTCTTCCTCTCAATAGTGTCTAATGGGTTTTCACTATAAAAATTGATATTTTTTTATTTTGCTAGAGATCAATGGCATGTTATAGATGGTGAATAAATATCCTCCATCAAATCAAGCTACGATCTAGACACTAGTTGATTGGTAAACTCCTCTTTAGTTCATAGTTTTTTATGTAGGTGAATCCCACGACCATTAACCATAAGAAGTGTTCTATCTTCATCAATGGTACATAATTTGATTACACGATTATCATAAACCATGTTGATATTGTAACTTTCCAAATACCAATGTTGTCGTTTCCCCTTAAAGTCCATATACCTTGAGTCATACAATAGGGCCTGATCTCCATGAATGAATTCTTTTCTTTTGAGAAAATTATCATGTCAGGCATCCCTTTGCTTTTGAATAACTTTTGTGTGGAAGATTTCTTATTGTCATAAGCCTCCCAAGGTATTAAGTTATGATAAATACTATTTTTATGCTTCACAGAGATCCATGCCTAGTGCAATAGTGGTTCTCAGAGTTTTATTTTAAATTATATAGATAAAATAGTAGTCATGCCATAAATAATCTCATATGAGGTCAATCCCATTGTCTTCCACATAGTTTTGTAAGCCCATACTACTTATTATAGTCTATTGGCCCAATATTTATGATGTGTTTGGACTATCCTTATTAAAATATTTTCTAGTTTCCTATTTGTCACCTCAACCTAACCATTAGCTTATGGATGACAAGGGGTTTTTAATGATGAATATAACATTATATTGCCAAATCTTTGATGACCTTCAAGGTGAACTATGGTGCCAAGTCTAAACTATTTATCTATGTACTCCAAATCTAGTGAAGATGTCCTCAAAAATTTTACCACTTTTTTATCATATTCAAAATTCAATGCATTACATAGTTGGTATAGACTAGAATGTATAAATTTTGGTTGGAGGGAGTTTTGATTGGCCCTATGAAGTCCAATCCCCATTTATAAAATTATTTGATAGAATTTGTTTCATATCATATGTTTGAGTAGGTGTCCTTGTTTTTTTATACTAGTCATAACAATCCATATAGTTTTTAGCATCATTTTACATAGTGGGATAGCAATAACTAGTTTCCAATGCCTTAGTGGTAATCCTCCTTCCTATAAAGTGTCCTCCACATAGTCCATTATGGTAAGCCTGTACAATATCATGTACTTCATCCTCATAGGAGCATCTATGGATAACATGGTTTGGTTCTATTTTAAAAAGGTAACTTCCTATCTATGCATACAAAGCACTTAATTGGATTTATATGAACTTTCTTGGGGTAAAATATCATGGAACCTTTCCTATAGAAGATAATTTGCAATGCTAGAAAATCATGGGAATTTGATAGAAAATACAAATAGATGCTCATCTATAAAAGTATCCTCCACTAAGGGATCCTCCAAATTCTTGGGTATCCTAGATAAAAAATCAACTATAATATTTTTCCTTCTAGGTTTATCAAGTATGGTTAAATCAAATTCCTATAGGAGTAATAGCTATATTATAGTTTGAAAATTTATAGTGTGTTTGTTTATGTTATCTAATTTTACCATGATTAGTATGCATAAATGTTTGATAAATAGTAATATAATGATGAATTTTATTAATAACATATACCATAGCAAGGATTTTCTTTGAATGATAGTATAATTCAATTTAGTTCTAAAAAATATTTTACAAACATAATAGATGACATAATTTTTTTCCCTTTTTTATTTCCTAAAATAACTACTAATGCAATGACAAATGCATCAATATGATTATGAAATAGGAGTAACAAATTTGGTCCCTCAAGAATAGGTGTAGAGATCAATTTTTCCTTCAAAGTATCAAGAGATTTTTGATACTCATGTGTCCATATGAGCCAACATCCTTGGATAATAGGGAAAAAAGAGGGTTTATATATTAATAGAATATTATATGAAGTTCCTATCATAACCTACATGTCCTAGGAAACTACAAACATCTTTTTTTTTTCTTTGGGATAGGGAGGCTTTTAGTGAATTCTATTCTAGTTGGATCCACCTTAATTCCATTGGTAGAAATATTATGTTAGAGAACAATAACTTTAGTCATAATCATGTATCATTTCTCATGAATTAGTGAGAGATTTATATTTTCATATAATTGAAGGACTTTTTTAGGTTTGTTATAGTTTTATCAAAATTATTACCACAGACTATGAAATCATCCATATAAATTTATATTCACTCTCCTATTAAATTTGGAAAAAATATAAGGACTACCCTCTAAAAAGTTGTAGATGCATTACATAACCCAAAGTTCATCATTCAGTAGGAAAAAATTCTGACATGGATAAGTGAAAGTGGTTTTGTCTTGATCTTCCAATGTAATTTTGTTTGGTTGTATCTGCTAAGCCCATCCAAGAAGGAAAATTACTTTTTGCTAGCAAGTGTGTCAAGAACTTGGTCAATGAAATGTAACAAGAAGTGGTCCTTTCATATTTTTTATTTAGTTATCTATAATCAATACAAATTCACCACTTTTCACTTTTCTTAAACACTATCACCACTGGAGATACCCATTGACCATTAGATATTGTTGGATGTATTGTATCCTTTGCATAAATAAAAAAAGTGTGGGGTCTTATTTTTGGGGAAGTCTCCTTAATTAGTAGGTATAAATGGTTTTAGACCATGGTATTATTTTTGGGGCAATCTCCTTAATTAGTAGGAAGGGATGATTTTAGTCCATGGTTTTATTTTTGGGGTAGTCGCCTCATTTAGCAAGTATGGGTGGTTTTAGCCCATGGTCTTATTTTTGGGGTGGTCTTCTTAATTAGTGGGTATGAGTGGATTTAGCCCATCATTTTTGGGGGAACTATAAATGGTCCCTACATGCTGGGTTTCATGACCCCCCACAATGTGGTTCTTACTGGGTGCATCTGGTGCCTATGCCTCACTTGGAGCTCTAGTCTTGGGAAGTCTAGAGAGTGTGGGACACAACTCCTTCGAATGAACGCTAGGATTTTTACCAAGGATGGATCCTTGTTTGGGTGCAATATTTGATGCTCTTATTCCTAATATAACCTAACCTATTGGGTTATTTCCAGGTAAAAATTAAAAGAGGGAAAGCACAAAAATCTAACTAGCCTAACTAACCTATGCTATGGGTGGTGATGCGCCAAATACTAGAGTTTCCATTTTGCATACTAGTGAGATTAGTGGACACATGATTTGAAATATAATAGTTGAAATTGAACATGATCCCAACAATATATAACTACAAATAAAATAATCCCTCATGAAATATAAGAGATATACTAGTCATAGCCCCCCACAAAAAAGATATATAAATTTAGAGATCAAGATGGATTTGCAATAGTAATAGCTCCTTGCATTCATGTTAAAATCATATTACATTCATATATAATTAAAAGAGGCTCAATGATCTATACATACAATGAATCAAGGCTCGAGTCTAGACTGATATACAAGATATAAAGAGAAATAAAATTTGTTCAAGGTTAAATTCTAGACGTGACAACAATTCAACCTCCACTATATTGAAGAAAACATTAATATTTATAGAAAACATTGGGAATTTTTCCATAAAAATTTTAAAATACCCCTTTCAAAAATCTTTCTCAGCTATAATTAATATTGTTAGATTTGTGGTCACTTCTCAATAGCCTCCATGTTGGTATAAGTAATGTGTCTACTACCTTGTTGGATATGTTGTATATTTTGTAGGAGAAGGACTATACACATCAACAAAATTTATCCTAAATTTTTGTAGCATGTCTAGAGGTGGCCTAAGTAAAATTTGGTTACTAATACTTTTGTACATTGTTCTTGGTTTGGTTGGAGCTTCTTGTGATTAAATTTGGCTTGATCTCACTTGATATTTTGGTTGTTCCCATTAGCCTATGTTCATAAAATGTTTAAATTATTTTGGAGTGTCCCAGTCATTCTTCCCTTTTAGTTATAACGTATCACTACTTTGGGTTGTCTCTAGGACTTTGGTTTATATTAAATCTAATAAAAAAGGATGAGCCACCAAACCCACACTTGTCTCTATTTCCTTCTAGGTCTTGAGTAGCTTGCATCCCACCAGACCCCTTTTTAACAAAAAACTAGCCAATATGCATTACTCGTCCCAAGTGTAGTGAGAATTCACTATAGTTTTATATCCATTGTATTCTAATAACACTTAGTGGTTTAGAGTTGTTTGGTGTTGCAAGATACCTATATATATTGTAACTACTTTGTTAAAAGTGTACATAATAATATAAAGTAAAAGGTGTGACTTTGATTTTTTGCTAGTTTTCTTAGTCAAGGGTTTCTAGGATAAATATTTGTGTTTATTGTGTATGCATGTTATTTTTCCTTCTCTTTTATGATTTTTTTTGCATTAGTATCCCAAAATTAGGTTTATCAATGATAAATCCCTTCGTATCGTATCAAAGCATGGTTATTGGCTTCAAGGGGACACCCTTATTGCTAGGTATTAACTTGGTCTAAGAATAGCAAGGGTATCTTGGGTCTACGATAAACCTATTTTTGAGTGGGAGTTTTGTGTAGGAAAATATAGTGTGAAGGAAAATGGATAGAAATACAAGGATCAAGTTCAAAAATTTTAATAGCAAGAGCTTTGAGTTATGGAAGCTAAATATGGAAGATATGCTTGTGGATAGAGATCAATGGATTGTGTCAGGAAAAAACCCATGGATATATCACAAGAAGATTGGGAGAAATTGGAGAGGAAGGCAAAGAGTATTACCTGGTTGTACCTTGCAAATTCAGTGTTGATCAATATCTCTAAAGAAAATAGTGCTTAGGAGCTATGGTAGAAGTTAGGGGTTTTATATCATTCAAAGTCCATGGTAAATAAATTGTTCCTTAAAAATAATTTGTATCTCCTTTGGATGAATGATGGGGATTCTATGGTAGAACATATCAATGCATTTAACATAGTGGTAAGTCAATTAGAATCTATTGATATTAAAATGATTGAAGAGGATAAGTGTATTACTTTATTATGTTGTTTGTCAAATTCATGGGAAATTTTGGTTTTTGGAAATTGGAAGTGCTGCTAAAACTACTTTAAGCTTTGAATATGTGGTTACATCCTTGTTATAAGAAGAAATAATAAAAGAATTTATTGAGGCATCATCTAAGGATGTCTTGTTTGTAAGAGGTTATCCCCAAGATAAAAATAAATATAAATTTGGTGATAGGTCAAATTCAAGAGGGAAATCTAAATCTCTTCAAAAATTAATGGAAATATTAGAAATGTGGTAAAGCTGGGCATTTAAAGAAAGATTTTAGATACAAAAATATTGATAAAAGTAATGGATTTTATGATGATTCTATCATACCCCACCTTGGCAAGACTTTTGCCTAATAGACTATGTATTGATAAATGACTAATTGATGCCTAGTTTAGATGCTTTGAATGATTATGCATTATTTATATTGATTTATATTTGAAGAATATGGTACTGCTAATGTATTGTTGATGTGCAACACTAGGTACATCCATGGGTGGAAGAGGTAGAATCAAACATCGAGAATGGGGTACTTGAAAAGGGAAGTGATAATTTTGGCAGCTCAGGGTAACATGAACGACTACTCTCATATAGGAATACATTCTTGCTTTTAGGGGTGATCATCGGCGATCTAGCCACCTAGAGCCAAAGTTGGTAGCCTAGAAGCTATCGTAAACCCTCAGCTAGGATAGGTGATTGGGTTGATGGTAAATCACCCACCTTGTTTTAATGCACATAATTGTTTGATTTGTTTACATGTGTTGTGTGTAAGAGGATTGGGTAAAGAACACCTTCAAAAAGGACTAATGGATATAGAGGGTCCATTAATCCTAAGTTTTCTTAAAATACCATACTAATGTTTGATATTAGTATGGGTATTTTAATTAAATAATAAAAGTATTTTATTTAAATGGGAAATAACAACTATGTTTTAAATAATAAAGGATTTTACTTAAATAAAAAGGAATGTTTTATTTTAAATAAAGAAAGTTTTTTTTAAAATAGAATATAATATATTTTTTTTTTAAATAGAGAAAACTTTTATTTAAATATAGAATGTTTTGTTTAAAATAAAGAAATACTTTTATTTAATTAAAAAGGAATTTTTTTTATTTTTATGAAAGACTCTTATTTAATTAGAAATGATTTTTTTAGAGGCTAGATATTTTGAAAAGAGGGAGAAAATATTTTTAAATTCAAAATATCTCCCTTGGCTGCCTGGGGTAATGATGTTATTACTCCTATTAGACGGTCTTTATGGCATAATGAAGACTTTAGGCCTTGGGTATATACAATAACCATGTTAAGAAGGTCATAAGTTAGAGGAGAGATGGATCTTTGGGTTGGAAAAGAAAAAAGAGGATTGCACATAAGGACTATAGGAAGAGGCTAAGGATGAAGAAGAACCACCAAAAGGTACCTAAAGCATTCAGTAAGGAGGCTTAAGAATTAAGGTTGGCCCTTGTTTTAAATTTGATTCAAACAAATTTTGTTAATGCATGGTAATAATTTCAATTTAAAAAGAGATAAATCTTATGATTTCTTAGTAGCCAATTGTTGGTGTTATTCAATTGGTTTATATCAATCTTCTGTTGAAAATATATTTATTTGTGCCATAGTGTTTCAAAATTTTATTATAAAGCTATGCATTTTAGTTGGTCATCATCATTGTGGTTACAAGGTTTTATTATCCCATTCTGAGTAGAATTTTGCATCAATTTTTGGTTGTTCAACCTGAGCGACTGTATTTGATTACTAATCCTTTTAGCTTCCTTTATGCATTGAATGTGTAGTGGTTAGGATCATATTTTAAAAATAATTTGTTGCTTCTATATTCATTGGAAACTTCATGAGGGTTGAAATACTCCCCCTAGCTATACACCTTCCCCATATCAGCTGAGAAAATCAACCCAGCCTCCCATCCCCCAATCCAAACCAAGTAAAATCCTAGTTAAGGGTGCTTATGCCAAAGGAGAGGTCCCTGTTTACAATTGATTTCTTCCTCATTTGTTGTGAGCATGCTATGATGGATGAAGCACCTATGTTAACATCTACCCCATTTTTTTGCTTACTCAATAGAGACCTTGTAGGGTATTTCATCACCCTATTCATGGATTATGGGGATTATGTTCCCTACATCTACACCTTGTACATCTTAGAATGTTGAGGGTTGGTTGGAATATGCTCCTTGTCGATATTGTTCATTGAAACCCCCCATTTGTGTAAAGAGAAGATTTCAATAATAGACCTTACGTCAACACCAAACTACCAATCATATTTCATGGTTCGTCTTCCTTGTTCACTGTTTGGTTATACCTGTTATTATGCTTGTAGTTTGGAAGCAAAGAGCTTCCTACATTCTTTAAAATCTACTGAGTGGAAAGAATTAAACCTTATAATTATTTGTTGGTTGATGTGTAGCATAGGAATGAAACACGACTTAAAAAAACTATCGTAGGTTTTGGTCGCACAATGTTTGACCATTCCTTGAAACCTTAGTCCCATCTGGGACATTCAGTGTGCTTAGCCAGGTTCAAAGGGATTGAACCTCACTAGGTTAATTATTCATGCATGCTAGGTGTGGGGCTTGCTGTGTAAACCACTTGTGTGATCGAGGTTACCCCACTATTAGTTAGTTGGTCTTTGGTTTCACCTTGGTTATTACAGTCGCCTTTGTTGGTTTAACCGATGACTTTCCATTTTGTTATGCAAATGCCCTTTAATATAATTAAAGGAATGGAGTTTAAGTCATATTTTATTCAAATGAATGCCTGTTAAATCTAAATGAAAGAATGGAATTTAGAAATCATTATATTTCTAAAGAAGAAATGATAATTGGTTAATTATTTAATTAACTATGGGATGGACTTCTAGTTATTAAAGAAATTGACTTGTATGTAAGTATTTAATTAATTAAGGTTATGGGGCCTTAATTAGTTAAAGAAATGATGTGTTAAGTATTTAATTAATTAAGGTTATGGGGCATTAATTAGTTAAAGAAAGGTTTTGTTAAGTATTTAATTAATTAAGGTTATGAGGCCTTGATTAGTTAAAGAAATGGTTAAGTATTTAATTAATTAAGGTTATGGGACCTTAATTAGTTAAATAAATGATGTGTTAAGTATTTAATTAATTAAGGCTATGGGGCCTTGATTAGTTAAATTTTTTTTAGTAAATATTTAATTAATTAAGGTTATGAGACCTTAATTAAATCAAGGAAAGGATTAATATGTTAGAACATGAACCTTTGAGTGATAAAAGGGTGGTACCTTGAATTTACCCATGTTTGATAGATGACTTTCCTTCTAATGTTGAGTGAATGATTTATAAAAGCATTTGATAATTTATATAGTTGCAATTTAGCATATAAAATTATAAATGCACTGGATTAAATAATCATTTAGTAGATGCATTAGTTGCATGCTTCATAGGATCCATGAGCTGTCCTGATCCCTTACCACCATCAATTGAGCAATGGGAAAGCAAGAAGGGTTGAGGAGGATACTTAAGATCCAAGACAATTACATTTGATTTAAGTTGTAGTAAAGACTTAATGTGGAAAGCTATTAAGGAGTAGGCTCTAGTTGAGCAATCTACTATTTGTATATTGATGTAATGCTTTATAAAGTATGGAAACACTCCTACCATACTTAGACTATGTAATTATTTGTTAAATAAATGAAATTTGTACCTCTTACTTGTTAGATATGAAGTATCCTGATGTTGTAGTTTCATAAACTATTCTATTTTGTTAAATGCTTAGATGGATATTGATGTATTATTTGGTGCTCTCTTGATGTATTGTAGTTATTATTCCATGTTTTAAATTAAGTATATAGACTTAATATTATCCTCTTAAAAGAAAGAATAAAATAAGGATATTATGACTTATTGTAGATAGATAATTAGTATAGATAACTCAATATGATTATGCTTGTGTGATATAAGTAGAGAAAGAAACCTAAAGGATTATGGGATATCTTAGGAAGGAATTTTGGATAAAATTGATTGAAAGACCTCTTCAAGAAACTATACTAAGTAGATTCAAATGAACTTGAATATCTACGGAAGGAATAAGTTAGTTGTTGCAAATTTGGGATAGGTAGCTCATTTGCAGTATGCGTAGTATACCTAAACATATGGACTTGTGTATGGTATTGATATGGGTGTACCCTTCAATTGATATAAGGAGATAAGTTAGCCCTCATGATAATGAGGTTAATAGCTTATTGCAATACATGTAGTATACCTACATAGACATGCTTGTGTATGGTATAGAGATGGGTGTATCTTTGGTAGATTTAGGGAAGGAATATTGGCTCATTGAAAAGAGAAGACAAACAACTTTAAACATTAGGTTAGCTTAGATATCCTCATAATTATTGCACATGCTGATTTGTAATGTAGATATCCCTATCGAGTATATTTTTGTTGTTAAAATGTTTAAAAAAAAACAACCCCTTAGTTATATTAGTTATATTTTTGGGTTGTTACAGATTCTTCCATAGAAACAAAGACCTTCATAGAAGGAGGGGATGTATACTTAGCATATTTGAATATGCATTCACATCATGATGCATGGTTTATCAACTCATGGGCTTATTTTCATATGACTCTTGATAGATTATGGTTTTGTGAATATGAAAAATATAACAGAGGTGATGTATTTCTAGCAGATGACTCAACAACTAGAATCATAGGACATGGAAGGGTCAAATTTTTATTAAAACATGGAAGGGTTAAAACCCTCCTTGGTGTTTTGCATATTCTAAGGTTGGAAAAAAATTTGATATCTATGAGTAGAATGAGTGATGCAGGTGTGTAGATAGTATTTGAAAAGGATACATGTAGGATGGTTCAAGGAGCAATGGTGTTGGCAAGAGGAGTTTGGATTGGAACACTATACAAGCTATTGGGTAGCATTGTGATTGATGGGTGTAATAGTTATGTTGTTCTTAAAAATTAAATACACAAAAATCCTAATATTCCTACAGAGATGACAATGCTTTGGCATAAAAGAATGAAACATATTGAAGAAAAGGACCTTCTAGCTTTGTATACTGAAGGTATGATAAAAGGTATTTCTAAATTTTCTTTAGATTTTAAATTTTTTGAACATTTTGTTTATGATAAACATAATTAGGTAAAGTTTCCATTTAGTGTTGGGAGAGCAAAAGGTATTTTGGAGATGATACATAATGATTTATTTGTACCTATGCATGTTCCATAGCTTGGAAAATCATTTGACTATGTTTCATTTATGGATGATTTTTTAGGGTATGCATGGATATATTTCCTCCCAAAAATAATGTCTTTGAAAAATTTAAAGGGTTTAAGGATCTTGTAGAAAACTAGACTAAGAAGAAGATAAAGGATTTGTAGATAGATAATGGTGGAGAGTTTTGTAGCAATGAATTTAAATTCTATAAGCAATGGGGAATAACAAGGTAAAATATGACTCCATACACTCCTAAATAGAATGGAGTTGTAGAAATAATGAATATGACATTGATGGAAAAGACAAGGAGTATGCTTAGGGGTGTAAGGTTAGCATAGGAATTCTAGGCAGAGGCTATGGACACTATATGTTACCTAGTAAATTGATCACCTACATTGGTTGATAAATCTCTGTATGAGGCAAGGAACGGTAAGAAACCCTCTCTTAAACATCTTATATTTTTTTGTTGTGATGCTTGTGTGTATATTCCAAAGAAAAAAAGGAGTAAGATAATAAAGTAGAGAAGTGTATATTTATTGGCTATAAATATGGTGTAAAAAGGCTAAAAACTTTGGAACTGAAAAACTAGGACAATTGTTTATATCCAAGATGTAATCTTTAAAGATTTTAAAAGTGCTCCCAAGCAATAAGAACAAGTAGGAGAGGAAGAACACAAAATGTGTAGTTTGAGTTCATGGAGAAGCAATCTAACTTAGATGATGATAAACCAAATCCTCAAACTCTAGTCTTGAAGAGATTAACTCGAGAAAGAAGGAAACCAAAAAGGTATAGTTCACCTAATTTTTATTCTACTTTTGTCTTATCTATTACTGATCATGATCCTAGAATTTTTAGGGAGGTAGTTGATGAAATAATAGTAAATTTTTGAAGAAGACCATGGTTGATGAGATAAAATATTTACATAAAAATAAGATAGCATTTGGTGAAGTTGCCTATTGAAAGAAAACCAATTGGTAGCAAAGGAGTAATCAAGAAGAAGTTTAATGTAGAAGGTAAAATAAATAATTACAAAGCATATATGGTAGCAAAGGGATATTCCTAGGTAGAGGAAGTTTATTTTTGTGAGGTTTTCTCCCTTGTTGCTAAACTAACTTCTATTAAATTTATTCTGTTTAATGCTATTGTATTTGACCTAGAAGTAGAGCAAATGGATGTGAAGATAAAATTCCTACATGGGTATATAGAAAAAGAAATCTATTTGTCTCAACCAAAAGGATTTACAATAAAAGAAAAGGAAGAATTGGTATACAAGTTGAAGAAATATCTATATGGTTTGAAACAATCACCTAGGATGTGGTATCAAAAGTTTGATACTTATGTATTGGTACTTGATTTTTCATAAAATAAAGTTGATAATTATGTGTACATCAAATAGGTTGGTGGTCACTTTATTATTATGGCATTGTATGTTGATGATATGTTGTTAATTGAAAATGACGAGGAAATCATCCAAAATTTTAACTCTCAATTGTCATCTCAGTTTGATATGAAGTATCTTGGTCTTGTAAAATTCATATTGGACATGTAGATTAAGAGGGATCAATCAAACAAGAGACTTTTATTGAATCAGAGAAAATTTATTGAGATAATATTAAAGAGATTTAATATGCATGAATGTAAACCAGTCAAGACTCCCATTCCTTTGGATGCAAAGTTATCTATACAGTAGTGTCGAAAGACACAAGAAGAGAAAGAGGAAATATCTTGTGTTCCTTATGCAATTGTTGTTGCGAGTATGATGTATGTCATGGTATGTACCAAACTAGACATTACCCATGCAATCGTATTTTTGAGTAGATATATGTCAAAAGGAGGAAAATAATATTGGACTATTGTAAAGCAAGTTTTAAAATACGTGTATGGTATATCATATTATGTAGTCTACTATCAAGGATAGCCTGAACCAAATAAGGTATTGAATGCACAAGGTTTTGTTGATGTATATTGGGATAAAGATCTTGATCATTGAAGATCCACAAGTGGTTATACATTTTGCTTATTTGGTGGAGTAGTTAGTTGGATGAGCAAGAGATAAGTTGTATCACATTCAACTACATAATCTAAGTACATGAAAAACACTCATACAAGTAAGAAAGTAGTATGGTTATAAATAGTGTGTTGATATTGGGTTATTACAAGGAGCTATAATTGTGATAGTAAAAGTGCAATCTATCTAGCAAAAATCTTACTTATCATTCTAGGACAAAGCATATTACAATATAATACCATTTCATTAGAGAAATAGTTGAAGAAAAGAAGGTGTCACTGGACAAAATTGATACTCCAAAAAATGTTGTAAATTCATTAACCAAACCTATGAGTACTAGAATTTTTCTTGGTGAAGGGAGACAATGGGCTTAGTTGCCACAAGTAGCTAAATTTATGATTTGTATAGGCCCCATTGCAAAGTATTCAGCAAATGGAAGATTGTTGGATGTGTTGCATCCTTTGCATGGAAATAAAAAATAAGTGTGGGGTCTTATTTTTAGGGCAGTCTCCTTAATTAGCAAGTATGGGTGGTTTTATCCCATGGTATTATTTTTGGTGTGGTCTCCTTAATTAGTAGGTATAGGTGGTTTTAGCCCATGGTTTTATACCCATAGTATTATAATACCACTTGGTGGTTTAGGGTTGTTTGATGTTGTAGGAAACCTATATATACATTGTAACTACTTTGTTAAAAGCATACATAATAATAATAATAAAGCAAGAGGTGTGGATCTGAGTTTCTGAGTGGTCAAGGATTTCTAGGATAAATATTTGTGTTTAGTGTGTATGCATGTTATTTTCTCTTTTTTTTTATGATTCTATTTGCATTAGTATCTCAAGAATAGGTTTATTAATATCGTCAGATATAGGGTAAATGTATCTAGCATTTAACGATTTTTATAATTCTTCTTTGAAAATATCTTTTATTGTTGGCTTCACACTCCATTAGGGTTGTTAGATTGATTTTGTAATATCTTATATATAAATATGATGAGTGCATATATTTAGATGAATTTCTTCATATTTTATAGTACCATACAAAATTATAACTATACATAGTAAGCAACCTTCTTAATTTATCTCCCTGGTCCTTAGGCAACTATTTATTAATGTTTAAGGTTTTTTTAGGGGCAATCTCAATTATTTTATCAAAGAAATATTTTTCCACTTGATTGTAATCATATAGGTAAAATAAATATTGTTGCAATATAACCTTGGATGTTTCTATGAGTTCTTCTAGTGTGATATATGATAGGTTATAAATTTTTTATAGATGGTAGTGTCCTTATCCATTTCTTGAAGTCCCAAAGTTTTTTCTAATAGTTAATATGGGTTGTATAAATGCATAATTGTTCTCATATTGATTTATCCAAATAGACTCTTGAATTTCAATAGCAAGGGTAGAAAAACGATAAAACACTCGGCTTTTTGTCTTAGAACCATTTGATGTGGTCATGTTCCCTAACCTATAGTTGATGTAAGCATTAGTTGTAGCAATCCATGGTCTTCCAAGGATTAAAAGATAACCTACTACACTAATTTTTGGATTTAAATCAAAATATTAGTAGGGTATTCCCATGAATCCATAGATATTACAACATCCTCTATAACCCCTTTAGAGACTATTATATATTAATCATACATTTCAAAAATTTGGGTTGCTCTCAATTTTAAAAGTTGTAAATCATCCAAATTCTCCTTTGTCATGAAATTAATGGTTGTCCCTAAGCCAATTAGAAAATACCAAATAATAAAAATTATAATTTACACATTAACATGTAGACTCTCAAGATCAAAATACTTGGGAATAAGGATATTTCCAAGCATCAAATTAGCCAAGTATCCTACAACCTACAAATTTTTTGGATCTTTTTTCCTTTTAGGTTTTTTGAGGTATAATTCCATAATATATTTACTATAGATAGGGGTATTTAATAGCCTATAAAAGTGGTATCTACACACATACATTCCATAGTTCCCCTAAGAAATAAAATTCAATTCATGGGGGTTGTCTCAATTGTTGCAACCATTTAGGGTAAGGGGCTTCTTCTTTAATTTCTTTAGCAGTTTCTACCCTTCCCATATATTCTACTTATTTTGCTTTCTAAATTGGTTATTACCTATACAAGGACTCTTTTTTAGTTTATTGAATAATTGGTGTCTCTAGGTCCTTAATTATTCTCTTTGATCAGGGGTGTAGTTTGTTACAATCAATATTTTCAAGAACATAGATTGGGTATCTCATTGATTCTTGGTTGTACATTGGTTATTTTAATTTAGTGTTGTTAGGATTTGGTCCTAGTTGAGTAGGTAGTTGTGGTAGTTTTGGTTGTTGAGAACTAGAAGGTACTGGTAGACAATGCAATTGACTCCATTGAGATTGTTACTATTGATAGTTTGGGGATGACCTCCACTAAGGTTGTTGATTTTATCACTAAGGTTTAGTATTCTACCATTGAGGCTAAAAATTCTTAGGGTTTTACCATTATGGATAAGATTTTTGAGGGTTATTCTATTGTAACTAAGACCAAGGAATATATTTATTAAACCATAGGCCTTTATTCTATAGGGGCCAGTGCCATCTAGGTGGAAACCAAACATTAAAAAAAATAACAGAATAAAATGCTTGAGCTCTAGAATTCATAATTGATTAATATAGTGGATTCCATCGCTTCCTCTAATAATCTCCTAAAATCCTTATGTTTTTACTTTGTAGGCTATCTTTAGATATTGTATCATTATGCATCTACTTATGTCATGTCCCTATTAACATATACTCTAGAATTTAACCTTATCCAATGGGCATTCATGCTTAACATGTTTCTTAGTGCATCTTTGACAAAAAATTGCCAAGGATTTTTCTATATATTCATGATTTATATTGGCTTAGAATGTATCTAGCTAAGTGGTAAGAGAGGGTAAGATGTCAATCTTAAATTCTTTAAGTACTAATTTATACTCTAGTAATGTTGGTTGAAATTTTGATATTGGATGAGGTAGCTCCACTGACCCCTTTTTCTTTTCTCATTGTTTATCTTGAGTAGTTACTTCTAAGGGGTTTCATGTTATAAAATTTGGTTTGGTATACCACACTTTCCATTAAATTTAGTGCTTATAAGCATTCATAAAGGAGCCTCCATAGGAAAAAATCCAAATTTTCATACTTAAACTTTTGAAGGTTACATTGGAATCCTTCTCTATAGTCCTCTAGTATTTATTCCTCTCTTTGATTCATCCTTAGAACTTTATATCATGCTTCCCTTGCCTTGAAGTAACTTAATACCTTTAAAAATTATATCTTCATAGATGCCTATGTGCTAATATCCTTTCATCCTAAACCCATACACTAGTGAATTGCTACATCTTGAAGGGTGGCAGAAAAAAGCTTTAGCTTTTGGTTGTTAGTTTTCTAATCATTTTTTTTGGTAGATAATATACTATAGCATTAATACCAGGTTTTATAGGTTGACCCAAAACCTTTTGGAAAAATCATCCTAGGGTTGTCGATGAACATGTCCTTACTAAGGATCCTATATATGTAAAATATACATGCCACCAAATCCATTACATCCGGTAAGGCACATAGCCTGTTATCAAAAAGAAACTTTCCATACAACATTTTGGGTATACCCCAAGAAAACACACCTACATCATAATTACAAAAAAATAAATAGACACAGATCCCTTCCTTGAAACAATGGAGAAACAAAAAGCTGCAGACACACATAGCAGAGTACTAAAAAAAACTCCCACAAGCTCTATATTGATAGTTACTCTTAATAATTCTTTGGTAATTGCTTTCTTTTGTATATGAAATGCTTTGGGACCACATCCCATCTTGGCCAATCAGCCTTGGAGAAGTGAACCTGTTGGCGATATTTATGGCGGTGGCTATCTGGTGGTCCACATGGCTATGGTTTGAAGTCTTATATTGTTGTTTCTTTCCTACCCTGTGATTATCAACCAACCTCAAATTACTAAGATGACTAGGAGCCATGTTATCTGACATGTGACTATCCCCATTAGTCTTTGTGGTATTTCCAAGCAGCATCCACCAAGACTGATAGCTCGGATAATTTTTATTGTGATTCCATTTCAAAAAAGATATGGGAATACTCATAGCCTTCGAACTTACAGTGCCTTCCTTGTTGGTAAATTCGACTATCATTATTGGAATTCTTGTTGAATAAGCTCCTCTACTTCGCTCGGGACACCATGTTCCCATTTGAAAAGTTTGTCACCATAAAAATCCAAATTGGTCAACTTATCAACAACTTTGTTAGCTTCCCGAAAGACATGTTGGGCTTTTCTGTCCTGTCTTCCCTAGAAAAGGATCCTAGACTCTTCAAAAATTGTTTTAATCCTCTAATAAGGTGTTTTCCAATTATTGAAGAGATTTATAACATGCATAGAGTCTCCTTCTATGATCAAATTGCCTTCTAAGTCTTGAGTCATTTGAAGGCCTCTCCACATAGCTCTAGCTTCAGCTTCATTGTTCATCCTTTTTCTCAAATATTTAGAAAATGCAAGCATCATATTCCCATTATGATCTCGCACAATGCCACCAGCACCTGCTCTGCTAAGATTTTCCTTAGACGCTCCATCAAAATTAAGCTTAAACCAACCCGTAGGATGTGGGGACCACTTAACATTGGCTCTGGGGTTGACTACCCTAGGCATAGACTCATATAACAAGGTTAAGCTTAAATATTGAGTAATCATGGTCTCCTATATATGAGGTTTATGACTATCAAAAGGGATAAGGTTCACATTCTCATTGGTAAAGGATAGGATCCTGGCAATGATAGTTTGATGAATCATAACTTCTACATAAGACATGAAATTCAAAGAGGAATACATCTATCTTATTAATGTCCAACCCATAAAATTGGAAATAATAGGAGTGATGTTATCCACTCTTACATCATATTAATATTCCCTAATAGATAATTCAAAAGTAGCAGTCCAAATTTCTTTAGCCATTTCTACTAAATTTAGTCTACCTAAGAGGTCCAATAAAGATTGGTTCCTCCAAATGGTAGTTCTAGAAACCAAAATTTGTCTAATTATTCTAACATATACTATTATTCTCTTTTGGAATCTTCTTCTATCTCATTGGGTTGTCCTAGGTGTTTCTTGGCCCCCCTCCAAGATGTTCTTCAATCAGTCTAGCAATCTTAGTTGATTTTTATTTCTATATTAGGAGCTTGTTTGACTGTTGTAGCTCTCCTATTTGATTCTAAGGTTGTCATGAGCCTACTAATATTACATTAATCCTTGTATTATTTTAAATAAATCTTTCTTTTTCATCCATGGGTTAAAACATGCATCACTATATGAACTTACACAAGTAACTATGGAAAGTAGTAAAACACCCAAGGTTATGCATAGCGGCTATTTATCGCCAAATTGGCTAAAATTAGGATTTTCAAAATTTAGAATTGGCTAATATTTGGGACCCTTGACCAGGGCCCATTAGCAAAAAAAATTTGGGTGCAAATTTTTTGGGTCAATTTGCCCCAATTTTATAATAATTTGACCATTTTAAGTTTAAATTTCCAACATTGCCCCTAATAATAGTGAACCTTCTATTGCGTTTGGACACTACTCGCCTGGATTTCGAATCTGATTCGCCAAATTTTTATAAATATATTTTGGAGCCGATCCCTTACGCATAACCCTGAAAACACCACAAAGAGGATCTATTTATTTGAATGTCATCCTTAAACACAATTATTTTTGTAGTGCATCAGACTCCAAAATACAATGATTTAACACCTCCCTATAAATGGCACTAAATTATTGGTCCCCATTACCTCCATCAAAGATCTATAGGATTAGATTCTATGAGAACTTGTAGAAAGTATTTCTTCCTATACAATGGATGGAAATCTAGCTAGGTCTAATGATGTAGTATTTGAGAAAATTTGACATGTCCTCATAATTAAGTTCTTAATCTAGGGGATCATATACTTGTAAGATACTATGCATTATATGTGCATCATAAATCCTATAGATTTTACTATCCTAGGATGGCATTGCATACTAACAAGGACAATCCAGTCAATCATGTAAAGTATTTCTATAGATTCTCTTCTAGGGATAAAATATGGTAACAATAATTAAAGCATAAATGAAAACTATCATGAAGTAATGACAATAAAAACAAAATAGTTATGAAGGAACATATTACTCATCTATAGTAATGCCTAAGTAATTACAAATTAAAATGTTAATCCTAATTTATAGGTAATTCTCAAAAAGTATTAGAAAACATGAAAAAAGAAATATTTAAGAATGCATGCAACCAACCTCCTATAGTGGTCCCTTTCTACAAAGGGCAAGCATAGTACTCCCAGAGTAACAAAATTCTCTTGAAATTAAAAATAAACTAAACTAAAAAAATTATATATATTTTTTAATTTTGTGGAAGAAGGGGTTTTAAAAGGGTCCCCAAACCTCTTACAAAGAAAATATATTTTTCAAAGAGAAACCAAAGTGAAACACAAAATGGTCTAACCCCATAGGAGAAAGGAAACCAAACACTAAAAGGTACCAAGCTAAAAAAAATAGGATCCAGTAGATCGAAGAGAACCAAGAGATCTAGAGGGGCGGATCCCATAAAAAGAAAGGATAGACCAAAGAGAAATTTGAAAATTAGGATCAGGGGTAGGAACATTCGGTTCCCACCCAAATTAAACCCAGGCCGTTTATTTCAAATTTCAAAAAATACTTCCCACCTAAAAAGGAACTCTATTTCTGGATCTAACTTCCTATATTAGGCTCATAGGATCATTCTCGACAAGTTCTAGCCAACAATTTCTAAAGAGGATGCTTGCACCAAATTAGCACATTGATCCCATAGATATTTCCTAATGCAGGAGCATCCAATGGTGTAAGGGAAATATTGCATCACCAAAAATAAATAAATAATATATATATATGTTTAGTCCCATGTGTTTAAAAATTCAATATATATTTTTAGACATATATGTTTAGATCCATATGTTTATATCCATGTGTTTAGATCCATATGTTTAGAACCATATATGTTTAGACACATGAGTTTAGACCCATATGTTTAAACCCATATGTTTAGACCCATATGTTAAAAAAATTAAAGATTCAAATGAATATTTTCTTGGGAGGGAAAATGAAAATTTCAAATTTCAAATGAATATTTCCTGGTGGGAAAAAGAAAAGGAATTACACTTACCAGAACATTCTTTGGGAAGTTATTAATAGGGGGAATAGAGATTACCGAAGGCAGTTTGGTATCATAGATCGTGGCTCCAAGATTGGACGATCTGGCATTGTAATTTTTGCCCCTTTTGGCTGGCATTAATAAAATAATTCTTTTTTATTGTGATTTTGCTCCTTGGATAGTTTTGTTCATGTTTGTTCATCCTCATCAAGTGGTATCAGAGTGGGAGTTCCTGAGTGTGTAAGCAGATCACCGAACATGAGGCAATTTACACTAGGATCTATGGTTTGGGTTTGGAGAAGCTAGAGCAAGATGCCCCCATGAAGGAACCGAGGTGTTGCCAGTAATTTCGTAGTGCCAACAGAGGATTTTTGAGCTTTGTAGAGGCAAGGATCTACATAGAGGGTTTGACCCAAGAAGAGAGGAAAATAGTGAAGATGAATCCAAAGAAGGGGAAGACTAGTTTGAGGAAGAATAAGAGGCAGTTAATCCTGCCCAAGCAAGGTTTTACAGAGCCATATCCCAGATTGGGAAGAGGTCAAAGATGGAGGTTTCCACATACTAAAGAAATCTTAACCCAAAGGAGCTGATTGACTGGATCAATGACGTGGAAGAATATTTTGAATATGAAGAGGTGGAAGATCCTGATCGGGTCGAGTTTGCTAAGACCAAACTAAAGGGTCATTCTAGAATCTTATGGAAGGGAGTACAACTTGATAGAAATAGAAGGAGAAAAGAGAGGATCACCGTATGGTAATGAATGGTGGGAAAGCTAAAGAGGCATTTTATTTTGGTAGATTATGAGTTGGATCTACTAAAGAAGATGCAAATTTTGAGACAGTCAGGAAAGTTTGTCAAAGAATACACCAAGGATTTCTACAAGATCTTGATTTAAACTAGTCATTCTGAGGCTAACAAGGAGAAGGTAGCCAATTACATCCATGGGTTGAGAACCAATATTCAAGAAGAGCTAAGTTTGGTTAGTATGAGCACCATTAAGGATGCTCACCAGTTTTATCTAAAAGTTGAAGAGAAGCTGAACATAAGTTTTGAGGATAAGTAGAAAGGAAGAGGTCATGGAGAAAGATCTAGTGGAAGAACATATGGAGGACGAGGTGAGAATAAAGAAGAAGCTAGCAACAATCAGGACCAGAAGGGAGATAATGCTTACAAATCTCGTGGTCAGAACATCAACTACCCAAGAGAAATATGTATATCTGGCCGAGGAAATGGAGGAAGAGGGTTTCATGGAATCTACTTCAACTATGGATAAGGAAATCGAGCATATAAGTGTCCACAGCACCAAGGGAATCCAAATAGGAGGCCAACAGGTAATGCTAGAACTGCTACTATAGATGAAGGAGTTGAATCAGAGTACTCTGAGGATGCAGAGAGAGGATAATTTATGGTCACAAGGAGAACCTTGTTGAATGAGGAGAAGGAACTAGACCAGAGGAAGAGCCTATTACGCACAAGATGCAAATGTTCAGGTAAGGTCTATAATATTATTATAGATAATGGTAGTATTGATAACTTGGTCTCTGAATAAATGGTTACTAAATTACAGATAGAGAGGACACACCCACATCCATACCAGATTACGTGGTTGCAAAAGAACCATAGGATATTGGTCAATTAACAGTGCTTAGTCAAGTTTAATAGTGGAAGATACAAGGATGAGATCTTGTGTGATATCCTGCCTATGGATGCTTGCCATATGCTGTTAGTAATACCATGGTAGTTTGATCATCGGGCAGTCCATGATGGACATGTCAACACTTAATACCTAACAAAGGAAGAAGTGCACCATAAACTAAAGCCACTGAAGGAGATGGATGAAAAGGTATGTAATAGTGCCAAAAATTTTTTGGTTGATGGTAGGAAATTTCTAGATGATTTGAAGCATGAGCATGTGTGCTATGCATTAATTCCTAGAGTTAGGGAAGAACCAAGCAAATATGTCCCTATATAAGTCTCAGGTCTGTTGGAATACTTCTTAGATATTATATCTGATAATGCACTAGAGGGTTTGCCACCCATGAGAAATATTAGCCATCATATTGATTTGATACTAGGAGCTAGTTTGCCAAACAAGGCTGCCCATAGGATGACTCCTGTCAACAAGAGTATTGGTAAATCACCATTCCATATTGTATATGGGAGTAGTCTAAGAAATGCTTCTAATTTGAGGAAGTTGGACAAGGGAGAAAATAATAATGCTGAAGTTGAGAACTTTGCAGAGCATCTAAAGGATTTGCATGAAGAAGTAAAACATCAAATCAATAATATGAACACTCAGTACAAGATAAAGGTTGATAAAAAAAGGAGTTTTAAGGAGTTCCAGGTTGGTGATGAAGTCATGGTGCACCTGAGAAAGTAGATGTTTCTTGCTAAAACATATAACAAGCTAAAAATGAAGAATTTTGGACCATGCAGGATCATACAGAAAAGAGATTCAGGAAATGCATATGAGGTGGAGTTGTCAAGTGGATTGAACATATCACCTATGTTCAATATTTATGATTTGGTAGAGTATCATGAAGGTGACAGTTCTAAGGAACCAGTTGTAGAGTTGTGGAGTGTTCTAACATTAGCTCCAATGACATAAGAGATAGAGGAAATCTTGGATACCTACATTGGTTGAGGTACAAGAAATAAGAAGTATGAAGAATATCTGGTGAAATGCAAGGGAAGGCTTGTAGAAGATTCAACTTGGCTATCCAAGTCTGATCGCCTTGGTTTTCCTCCAACAACAAAGAAGTGAGGTCACTTCTCAAACTTACCTTGGGTGTCTGATGCAGGAGCATCCAATGGTGTAAGGGCAATCTTGCATCACCAAAAAATAATAATAATAAATAATATATATGTTTAGACCCATGTGTTTAAAAAGTCAATATATATGTTTAGACATATATGTTTAGACCCATATGTTTAGATCCATGTGTTTAGACCCATATGTTTAGACCCATATATGTTTAGACCCATGTGTTTAGACCCATATGTTTAAACCCATATGTTTAGACCCATATGTTAAAAAAATTCAAGATTCAAGTGAATATTTTCTTGGGCGGGAAAATGAAAATGAAAATTTCAAATGAATATTTTCCTGGTGGGAAAATGAAATGTGGGAAAAGGAGTTACACTTACCAAAACATTCTTTGGGAAGTTATTAATAGGGGGAATAGATATTATTAGAGGTAGTATGGTATCATATATTGTGGCTTCAAGATTGGACGATCTGGCATTGTAATTTTTGCCCCTTTTGGCTAGCATTAATAAAATAATTCTTTTCTATTGTGATTTGGCTCCTTGGATAGTTTTGTTCGTGTTTTTTCATCCTCATAATTTCCTTAGCTAGAACTAAGTCAAAAGACCCATCGCACCAAGAGCTCTATAAGGCATGAAAAAAATCCTATAGGAAGGACCCATAATCCACATAGTCTTTCACCCAGCATATCTGTACACCTACATAAAATTTGTTGAATTCACAAAGCCAAGTAGCCATACCTTGTAACCTCTCAAGGATTACACCTTGAAGGGTAGGAACTATCCATAATTCCATATTAACTTCTCTAGCCAGGTTCCACAAAAAATTGGTCCAAAAAATAATATTAAGTTTTTCTTGCCCAAACCAAAAGTCAAATTTTTGGAATCGCTATGGATATTGAAATATTGCAATATATGTCAAGGGGGGAAAACCCAAAACTAGGCTAGAATTTTCTCACCCAATAGTTCAATAAGATCCAGAACCATTGAGCACCCAAAAATCTATAGGTAGCAAATATTTTACTTGGCTCGACAATTAACATTTGGATCATGTTCCTACCCAACACAATACCCTTGGGGAACAAATCCTGTTAGGACATATGAAGACTCATAAACATGAGATCCTCAGTTACAGGTGAAGCACATCTAGGACACGTAAAAAATAAACACATAACTAGAATCTTGTTTACATCGCTGCTTAAATCCATTATCCTGACTATGACAAGAATCACACTAGAATTTGATTGTTCTAAGTCATAAGTTTGCATAAAGCTTTCTAGATCCGCTAAAGGACCCAAGTTTTTAGACAAGGCAAAAATAGGATCAATGACCAAACATATGATGGTCAAAATCCCTCTCACATCTAAATAAATCCTATAAAATGACCTCCTTCCTGAATTAGAAAAATCCAACAAGAAGTTCCTTGGAAATGTAGATCCAAGAACAACATATGTAGCCTAGGAAAACCTAAAGCTAAACCTACCCAGGTTAGGTTTTCTCTCTAATACAACCATAAATAAAAACCTTTAGAAATAGGGTACACCAAAATAAAAAACAAGGATAGGGCCAAAACACTACTATAGGGGATGGCCCCTCCATTGGAGAAGAAACCCCTTCCACAACTGCACAACCTATCGCACTCATCCAACCAAACATGACATCTCACCCAACCACTTCCATACAAGTTGCCATAGCAACACCATATTCCAACTGCCTAATCACCCAGTACAAGAAAACCCAAAGGATCCAAGGGATCCATGGGATCTGGATCCACCCAAATCCTAGTCAGAAGCAGACCATTCAACACTCTCAAACCAACTCCTCTTTCGATCCCTCTCCCTTTCATTGCTCTCCTCTTAGTTTTTTTTTATTATATTTTTTTATTAGGGTAAAAAATAGGTTTTTGAAAGGGCCCAAATCCTTTTACACTTTTCAACTAGCATCATCATTCCTATTGCACAAAACCTCTTCTTATAGGACTATAGAATTTTGGGTTATTTCCATCAATTTTCAACCATTTTCAACTTATTTTAGTCTACCATCCTAATTCCAAAAACATATCTAAGATGACTCTTGGGCCTTACCCAAAGGTCAAAATGGTTGTAACCCTCATCCATAAACCATTGATCTACCCCCAATCCAAACCACCATTGGACCACACCACCTACCATCCCTTAATATTATCCCTGAGTTCAACTATTTGTAGGGACTTTCCTTGACTAGTTAATCACTAGAAATTTTATGCCCTTGACATCTTTTTCTTATTTCCATAGATTATTGATCATTATGCTTGAACTATCTACCCAAGTATTTTATGTAGTAACCACATATCTAGGTGGAATATTCTATGGGTATATTATCCATCGAGGGACATCTTAAGTAGACTACCATTACATATTCCATTTTACAAATGACTACCAATGATGAAACTTTTTGTTTACAAATTTGTCACTAGACTTGTGCAATTATGAAGGCCAAATATCAACTAGATCAAAAAATAAGTCCTATCACTTATCTACCAATGGTGGGGCTTACATTTGGGCATTTACTCTAGCTTGTAAAAAAGTACAAGCCATTGGATTAATCTTTGACCAAATCAATAAATAACATGTTTATGCCTCTTCCCTTTTCACTAACTCTTTTATGTCTAGTCAAATATTATCTAGGGGAATCCACCTTTGGTCCTCTTCACAAAGAGCCCCCTAATTAGCCATCCAATTTGCCACCCTATTACCTTATTTAAAAATATGATTCATCTCCACTTGCTCTAGTGAGTTAAGGATCCTTAGAGTTTTTGTTATTATACTTGATTTTCACTAGCTCTCTATAGTCCTCTTATTAAAATAAATGATAATATTGTGAAAATCCGCTACGCTATAAACTTTCTTACTCCCAAATACCTTGTTAATTTTATTCCAACTAAAGATACATTGGCTTATGCTTTCTGAATCATCATAGAGCCTAGAAAATTATTGATAGCACCAATTAGGATCCCTTGTTATCCCTTATCACTAATCCCACTTGACTTCCTAGGGTTCCCTTTAGAAACTCCACCAAATTTGAGCTTTAGCCATCTCTCTCTAGTTGAATTTCATTTTACTCTTCTTGGATTTTATTTTGTGGCTTTCTCCATCTCAAATGGGCTAAGGTTCCAATGTTTAATAATACTTATTTCCTCTACTAATTACCTATTTTCCTTCATACTCAGGATTTCAACATTTTCCATTGTAGCTGCCCAAATTGTCTTCCTAGTACTTGAGGATCTTTTTTCCTCCTTAAATATTCTTCTTTTATGCTCCAATAAAATCCCCCAAGCATAATGCAAAGTAATTAGATTCTATACATTATTCAACCTTGTGTTCCTAAAGATATTTTTCCACTATTCTATCCAATCCACCATTTTATTTGGTAGTACCCAAATAACCCCCATATCCTTAATTAAAAATTGAAGAATCAAACAGAAATAGCCACATCCTAACATTAAGTGTTCCAATGATGTTTCTTGTTCTACACATAGATAATATATATTAGATTTTTTTTTTTTTTATTAACATGGTGGAATCGGTAGCCGCCACGAATCCGGGTAGGCTATCCAGCTTTTATGGCCGCCACGATATTCTGCGTTGTCTGCCTCGAAAGCTGCCACACAGATCTTTGTTCAATCTGCCCCTATAACCACCATGCCACAATCATTTTAAACCTTTTACACTACTGAAAGCACCAGAAAAGGGAGAAGCGTTCAGTTTGACGAGGCTCAAGATTTGAACCTTGGATCTTCGCCCCCCTTATGGGGAATATATATTAGGAAATTAAAACCCTCTTTTACATTATTTATTTATTGTTAGGATCTTATTTTGCATAGCTAATGAAAGAAATATTGCTATCTTTAATACTGTTTTTGTTTCCTAGAGCCTCCTCCATTGAAACCCATATTTTGGCTTAATTGATAGAATCTCATAGGCTAATTTTACACTAAAGGATCCATCAAGAGTAACTCCCCTAACTATAGAGTCTTTTTCTATATTCACACCTACATGAAAGGATCTTATTTTACTTTTAAGCTCATTTAAAGCTTCCTCACTATAATTATTGCCATGTAAGTCCTTCCACCTTGACACTCCCTCTTCCTAAGTCATATAGTCTACAACCATACTCCTATATATTTATTCCAAATATGTTCATACTTCAACTAAATCCTCACCCAAGATTAGGGGTTGGTTCTCCATACATGCATCCTAGAAATGAATTGACCTACCATTCCCAATTTTTTATTTAGCTCCTTTCCGTAGCAGATTTCTTCCTTCTACCATATGGTTCCATATAGACAATACTTAAAGGAATTTAAAATGGTTAAAAATATCATATCTTCTTGGCTATCTAAGTACTTGTTCTTTAAAATTCTAGCCCACAAATAATGGCCTTCCTTCATTAGCCTCCATCCTACTTTAGTAGCTAAGATATTATTCACATCTTTAATCCTCCTTAATCCCAAGCATTTTTTAAATTTTGGTCTATACACTTTCTCTTATGCCACAAGGGTATTCTACTCTTCTCCTCTACACCTAACAACAAAAAATACTTTTGTATACTTTCCATACAATGCAATTTTAGCTAGTATTTTAAACATAGATAGGAGATATATTGGTACTCTTTAGTAACTAAAGCTTTCCTTCTTAAATTAATAAATTTTCTTTCAAAATTGCTAACTTACATTAAATCTTATTTATCAACATATCCCATACCTAGTTTGTATGCAAACCTATAATTTATGAATAAAAGGTTATTCATAATAGTATTTTATTTATAATAAAATGTTATTATAAATAAATATGATATTATTATAATTTATGAATAAAAGGTTATTCATAATAGTAGTTTATTTATAATAAAATGTTATTATAAATAAAGAGGATTTTTTAATGCACCTTGCGAGGGCAATAACTTTTGCTCCGAGTGTCTGTTTTACCCTGTTCTTTTTTTAGAATGTGTAGAATTACATGGAGAACATAAGATAACTAGCCCAATTGTTTTTAGGAAAAAAAATACCTCTAGGAGGTCCAAAATTAGCTTTTAATGTAATTTTCAGTTTTCGCAACTGAAAAGTTATCATAACTATTAGTGTAGAACTAGAGTGGGGTTGCTATCTTGGAGTAGTGGGTATTATTTAATAATGGGTGCATGATTCTATTTTGGATGCTATCCAAGAATTTTTTTAGGATTACAAAAAATAGCAAGTGAGTTGCTAAAAATATAAAGTGACTAAAAATAGTAAGGGTGTAGCGTAGGCTAGGGATTTTCTTTTTAGGGAGTATAAGGAGTGGGAAACTCTATTAGAAGGGGATGTGAATTTAGATAATGAAAGGAAGTATTTACATGTTTCTTTTACAGGTGTATTTTTTATGATGTCTTGTCTTGTAATTTTACCCTTGGAGTCCATTGTCGATCTCCTGTAGTGAATTTACATCATTTTTTTTATTACATAGGAGAGTTGGTTACAACCACTATTTTTAGTAACTAGCCAAAGCAAGGTTCAAACCATAGGAACTGCTCCCAATAAACCTATTTATCTCATTATTATTGACTCAACATGATATGGGGACAACCAGTTGCTCGAGGTTCGTACTGTCGTCATCGATATGGCATGCACTTAGAGGATTTGGAGCAGACTACTACCTTTGTAAAGGGTTGGCTTTCCCCCCAATGTTTGAACCTAGGTCTCTTCTTGGTAAGTGCCAAACCACACCTGCATTTACCAATCCACCTAGCCTTTGGGGGTATAAATAAAGAGGATATTATTAATAGTAGTTATTTATAATAAAATGTTATTATAAATAAAAAGGATATTATTATAATTTATAAATAAATGAGGGTTTTTTATATAGTTATAAAAATATTATTGCATTGATGAAGAGATATTTTTGTGAAAGGATATTATTTTATTTAAAAGGGAATAAAATATCTCTTATCGTCTTGACGAATTTGTACTGGAATTTATTGGATAATGGCCTTTTGACATAAGGTGAGGGAGGCCTTCAAAGCCTTCAATTCTGGCAGGTATACCTCAAAAAATGGAAGACTTCCTAGTGGTGAAAGGAAAGGGATCTTCGTCTAGATAAATATGAGGCTAGGGCCACTTGCAAGAGACACGATATTCGACAAAGGGAAGGCTCTACAATAGAAAAGAATCAAGGATTTCCTTAGAATTCAAACTTGGAAGAAATGGATGAACTTGGGACTAAGGTTTTGATCTTTTATTTTTGCATGTACATATTATTATGCTTGAAATATTTTATGAAACTCTACCCGACTATTTCTTGACTATAAACACCATGTTGTATTGTTATTATATAGTTGATTAGAGGGTTAAAATATTGTGATGGTTGTAGTGAAGATATTGTTGTTTAAAAACTATTGTTAAACATTTTAATTCGCCCCCTTAGTAGTCGATAAACTATGAGTTTACCTATGTATTTAGTTGGAAAACCCCTATCTTGCATGTTTTAGAGTACGTTCAGCTCATTTGGATGACGGAGAAACATGTATAGGAAGTTTACAAACGGATGAGTTTGTGCTGCCTGATTCAGCAAAAAAAATCTCACCCTTTGCAATTGAATATTGAAATATCTGTTAAACACCTAGTTTAGGCAGTCCGCTTCAAATGTCTCCACTGTGCAGTTGTTGTGATCAACCAAATTGGATGTGGAAATTAGAGCATGGTCTTAGAACAACTTATGGGGCATTTTGCTTTTGGGTTTTGCTAAGTATTATCCACCTGTCTATCACCCATGGACATCCTTCCCTTTTTACTACC
This sequence comes from Wollemia nobilis, assembly GCA_028583015.1. NCBI lineage: Eukaryota > Viridiplantae > Streptophyta > Pinopsida > Araucariales > Araucariaceae > Wollemia > Wollemia nobilis. Next base: position 7,945,784 of record JAQPPZ010001870.1, read on the forward strand.
ATGATTAACCCCCTTTTTAGATGTTAGAGCTAAGCTTAGCTTTAGATCAACTTGAGAGGAATATCCCCACTAAATCTTGGTGATATCCTATCACCTGATGTAGAGAGCAACTTTTATTTCCGCTATGTTGGATCAGATTAAAACCATTTAGAAACCCTTATAATGTGGTTCTGATTGGAAAAGACTAAGATTCATGGTGGTTTGAGGTGCCTGGCCAACTTGAGGTTGGGCCACTTAGTGGCCACCAAGCTTGAGATGCCTCCGTGTGGTGTGAGTAGTGCCTTCCCATTAGCTTACCTAACTACCGACCATCAAGATTTGCTGGATTGTTCTCATCGGCTAATTGTTTGGGTTGGCTGGATTTTGAACCAATGTTAGATTGTGGGTGCCTATATGCTTAAGCCCCTTCTCCTTAGTCTTTCTTTTTTTTAAAGGTTAATAAAATTTTAAAGGTTAAAGTCACTTTGATTAAAAGTTTAAAGGTTAAAGTTCAAAGATAATTTACATTGTATTTAATTGAAATGGATTATTTACATTGTATTTAGTGGAAAAGATAATTTACATTGTATTTAATTGAAAGATATTATTTACATTGTATCTAGTTGAAAAGATAATTTACATTGTATTTAATTGAAAGAGGTTATTTACATTGTATCTAGTTGTAAAGATAATTAATATTGTATTTAATTGAAAGAGATTCCTTATAATGTATTTTGTGGAAAAGATAATTTACATTGTATTCAATTGAAAGAGATTATTTACATTGTATTTTGTGAAAAATAATAATTCACATTGTATCTAATTGAAAGATATTATTTACATTGTATCTAGTTGTAAAGATATTTAAAATTGTATTTAATTGAAAGAGATTATTTACATTGTATTTTATTGATTATGTTATATGTTAGATAACATAGTTAAAATGAACAATTGTAGAATTATGTTATATGTTAGATAAAAAGGAAAGTTATGATTATGCAAAGATGTTAGCGTAGTTGTAATGAAAGGAAAGTTATGATTATGCTAAAGATGTTAGTGTAGTTGTAATAAAATGAAAGTTATGATTATGCTAAATATGTTAGTGTAGTTGTAATGAAAAGAAAGTTATGATTATGCTAAAGTTGTAATGAAAGGAAAGTTTATGATTATGCTAAGGTGATAGTGTAGTTGTAATTAAAGGAGAGTTATGATTATGCTAAGACGATAGTGTAGTTGTAATGAAAGGAAATTTATGATTATGCTAAGATGTTAGTGTAGTTGTAATGAAAGGAAAGTTATGATTATGCTAAATATGTTAGTGTAGTTGTAATAAAAGGAAAGTTATGATTATGCTAAAGATGTTAGTGTAGTTGTAATGAAAGGAAAGTTATAATTATGCTAAAAATTTTAGTCTAGTTGTAATGAAAGGAAAGTTATGATTATGCTAAGATGTTAGTGTAGTTGTTATGAAAGAAAAGTTATGATTATGCTAAGATGTCGATGTAGTTGTAATGAAAGGAAAGTTATGATTATGCTAAAGATGTTAGTGTAGTTGTAATGAAAGGAAAGTTATGATTATGCTAAAGATTTTAGTGTAGTTGTAATGAAAGGAAAGTTATGATTATGCTAAGATGTTAGTGTAGTTGTAATGAAAGGAAAGTTATGATTATGCTAATATGGTAGTGTGGTTGCAATGAAAGGAAATTTATGATTGTGCTAATATGGTAGTGTGGTTGTAATGAAAGGAAAGTTATTATTGTGCTAAGATGGTAGTGTGGTTGTAATGAAAAGAAAATTATGATTGTGATAATATGTTAGTGTGGTTCTATAGAAAGGAAAGTTATGATTATGCTAAGATGTTAGTGTGGTTGTAATGAAAGGAAAGTTATGATTATGCTAAGATGTTAGTGTAGTTGTAATGAAATGAAAGTTATTATTATGCTAAGATGTTAGTGTGGTTGTAATGAAAGGAAAGTTATGATTATGCTAATATGATAGTGTAGTTGTAATGAAGGAAAGTTATAATTATGCAAAGATGTTAGTGTAGTTGTAATGAAAGGAAAATTATGATTATGCTAAGATATTAGTGTAGTTGTAATGAAAGGAAATTTATGATTATGCTAAAGATGTTAGTGTAGTTGTAATGAAATAAAATTTATGATTATGCTAAAGATGTTAGTGTAGTTGTAATGAAATAAAAGTTATGATTTTGCTCAATATGTTGGTGTAGTTTTAATGAAAGGAAAGTTATGATTATGCTAAATATGTTAGTGTAGTTGTAATGAAAGGAAAGTTATGATTATGCTAAATATGTTAGTGTAGTTGTAATAAAAGGAAAGTTATGATTATGCTAATATGTTAGTGTAGTTATAATGAAAGGAAAGTTATGATTATGCTCAAGATGGTGTAGTTGTAATAAAATGAAATTTATAATTATGCTAAGATGTTAGTGTAGTTGTAATGAAAGGAAAGTTATCATTATGCTAAGATGTTAGTGTAGTTATAATGGAAGGAAATTAAATAGAAAGTGGATTATTAGATTAACTAAAGGTATGGGAATTTAGTTAGTTTAGTAAATGGAAAGTGTATTATTAGATTAACTAAAGGTATGGGACTTTAGTTAGTTTAGTAAATAGAAATTGGATTATTAGATTAACTAAAGGTATGGGACTTTAGTTAGTTTAGTAAATAGAAATTGGATTATTGGATTGACTAAAGGTATGGGACTTTAGTTAGTTTGATAAATAAAGTTAGATTCTCAATTTAATTAACAGTGTGGACTTTAGTTAAATTGACGAATGAAAATATTTTTATGTGGAATTTGGTACTGAGTGTATAAGTACAATAAAGTAATCATAGAGATTGTTATGTGGATTAATTGACTAATCCATGGTAAATTCATATGAACTATGTGTTCTACGTAATGTATCGATATATGGTTGGGAGAAAATAATTATGAGATCCTAAAATTTGTAAAGACCAAACTTATGCAATAAAGGAAACATTTGAGGCTGGGTTTTCCCAAAAGGGTTTTCCCTAGGATATATAATGTGTTATGGGTATTGAGTCTCTCTTTTATTTACTTTAATGTATCTCTTTTCGTAGTTTCCAGATATACTATTAATAATTCTCTTGCTAGTTGATTCTCATGTTTGATTTAAATTGATGCTTAGTTTATATTATTCTTGTTTATGTAAATAGATAAACTTTATGATTATTAGTATGTGATGGTGTTTGATTTTGTTAATTAATTAAATTAAAATATATATAATAATAAATAGTGGCATCCCCTAAACTAGTTGGGTTTGCAGGGTTTACATATGGTTGTTGGGCAAAACATTGGCTAGTTTTTCTATGGTTCAATTAATTACCTCCATTTAATTATCAACCTAGGGTAGCTCGTAGTCTTGTGAGTAGTCGTGCACAATATATGCTTATAATTTCTCCTTTAGATATGATTCCCTCAAATTTATGGTTTGGGGGGTGTTTGATGTTCATTGAAGTTTTGATTCTAAATTCTAAATAATTAATCTATCTTACGTTTATGAAAATATGAATAAAAAAAAAACATAGAAATCAAAATAATACTTTGCTGGAAATCACAAAAAATAGAGGAAAATAATCAAGAAAATAAATTAATCTACAAAATTTAAATAGCAAAAAAAAGGTAAAGGAAGGGAAGACCTCTGTTTTAAGTGGGCCCACGCTTCCAATAAGTTTTGCCCGCGTTAAATCTTCACCAGACGCTTTAGACAATTTAATAGAAAATAACTCAAAAAATGTTTTATTAATATCTACAACAAAGAATTTATAGAGAAGTTCAGGGTTTCGTATTTAGGGGCGGCCTACATATTTATAAAATATGTAGCCACACCCTGCTACAATTTTCAAACAAATTGAAAATACGATTCGCTTTTACAATCACCTGCATGAATGAAGGAATCAAGAAAAATATCGAGCCTGGTGAGCTATTTCAACATATTTTATTTCCACAATACGTCTGATATGTTTTTTGCCCAATTTATATAAATATATCATGTAGTAGTTGGAAAATAAGTGGTTAATCATCTTTGACATCATCCCTTGTCCAGTTTCAATGCTAAAACTTCATTTATACTTGTTGCTGAAATTTTGTTATGTTCTACCGACCACAAAGTCGTGCTGGAATTTGGCTTTAATGGAAATCAGGCACCTCGTCTGTAAAATTCGGGAAGTAAGCACCTTTTTTGAAAAAGTCAAGAAGCAAGTGCCTTTTCTGAAGAAGTCAGGAATCAGGCGCCTAGCTATTAAGTGTCAAATGGAAGTTAGGTGCTTCAAAAATAATTGGGCGCCTAACTTCATACTTTACACTGATGTTTTACAGATGTTTTACCTTCATGAAATCGTAAGTTCCAGGTCCGAGTGGGACCTCGATGAAAACATGCCAAAATGCAACAATTTCCACAAAATATACACAAAATACACTTAAAGACAAATATTAATAACATGTAGAATAAACTGTTATATATATAATTTTCATAAAACATATGCATATATAAAATAAGTGTCATTTTTATAAGGAAAGAGGTACAAAAATGAGCATTTTCGAGGCTCATCATCCTCCCATGCTTAAGAGGTGGCACGTCCATGTGCCACTTTATACTGATAATTACTAGTTCTATTTACAACATCCTAATAAGCCATGTTGGTCTCTATCCTTTTCTTTTTAGTGGCCTCTACTTTTTCTTAGCTCGAGGCTTTCACCCCTTTGGTGCTTTGGGAGCAACTGCCTCATGTTCCTACTATTTCTGGCACTTGTTGTGTCGAACTGGCTAACTTGGCCCTACTCTTTTCTTGGGTGGTTCCCTTGTCCAGGACACCTTGCCTTTTCTATGTTCAAATAGTAACCAAAGAAACTGGTGGTGTCCTTCTAGAATGCGGGCTTAACCATTTTCGAGTACTCATGGTGAAGGGGTAACTCTTCACCCACAAGTACTACTTCTTCATCGCAAAATGGGATGTTAGACTTTTTAGAAAACCTAGTTATGGGTAAATCTACCCCTATTGGGTCAAGCTCAAGTTTAGCCTTGATATCTAATTTTACCACCAGAGGTGTTTTGTTGCTTGATGTCTGATATGTAGATGGCACAGGTCCTAGAAATGCCATCCTCATGAAATATGCCTTCATCCTTGAAGGCTCATCACCTACCAACCCATACAAGCTCCATAACTACTCAGCTTGGGCAAATAGAATTATCTTGGGAGGCCTCTTTGCTTGCTTTCTAGCCTCTTTTTCATTTTTCTTGAGTGCTTTCTTAGAGGTATTATTCCAATTCTTACTGTTTGCCTTAATATCCTATTTAATCTCCTCAAATTTTTGTTTTTGGGTAGCAAAAAATTCCCTTGCTGCATTCCATTCCTCATCAGAATCTAGTTATGATTCTTTACCAGATTTGATGTCCATTTCTTCAATTCGACAACTCTCGCTCTTGTTTTGGGTCTTCATTGAGATGCCTTGATAGCTTTTTACTTTGACCTCAACTTTATGTGATGCATATCAGGGTATGTTAGTGGTGTTGCTGCTTCCTGGTTGTTAGCCAATGTAGGATACTGAGTCTCTTCTTCTTGTGTAGTGAATTTTTTCTTAGCTAGAACTCCTTCTTCCTCTTGAGGTTGTTCAGACCCTACATCATCTAGAGAATATTGTGGCTCTTCCTCCTTGCTTGAAACTTGAGGATCTTCAGACTCCACTTCATTCTTCTCTTCATTTTCTTTTTTGTAGACTGTTTTGAATTTTGAGGTTCCTCAACCTCAACTTCATCCTCCTGAAATACTTTTTATGCATAATGAGATGTGGAATAGGGCTTCTCTACTTCCATTGTAGCATCCTCTCCCTACTTTGTTTCTATATCAATAGGGGCACCTCTATTTTCCCATAATTCTGCACCATCACATCAACTTTCACCAATTGCTCAGCTCCCATTACTCTACCCTACAGTTGTAGTTGTCTTATTTGCCCCTACAATTACTAAATTATTTGATACAATTCATGCATCTTCAATGCAGCTTCTTTCCTAGAATCTTGAAATAGAGTTCGTTCTTCTCTGTATTTGGCTTCCCAAGTGGAAGCCTGCTCTCTCAATACCTACAGTTGTTGCTGCAAATCTTCCTCTTGACCCTCCTATGGTAGATCTTCTGCTGCAACCTCCTGTTGAGGAGTTTCCATTTGGAAATATCTTGTAAAATCTAGGTCAGGTACTCCTCTATGTTAAGCTCATCAATCATTGTTTCATCATCTGATGAGATCGAAACCACCCTAGACATATTCGTCCTTTTTCTTTGAGTCCTAGTGGAAATTGGCATGGATGTTGGGCTTGGTAGTTCCTACCTTACCTCATCCTCAAATTGAGGGGCAATGGAAGATAAAGCCTATCCTTTCCTCATAAAATTGGGGAAAAATAGGGGATGAGACTTGTACTACTTCCCCTATATTTTTTGTAGGTTGGGACGCAGGAACTATCTCCTTTCTTTATATCGTTGCTTGGGCAACTTCTCATTATGTATTGGCACATCCCCCTCTTCTTGTGCCCCTCGAACTATGTTTATGCCCTTGATCTCCTAAACTATCACATATCATACCAGGGCTAAAATTAGTCCATGGTGAGCCAAGACAGATGTTGTGCCTTCCTAGTACCGTTTGGCCTCATCCTTTAGGGTGCATGCAAGGTAATATGGGACATTGATTTATCCCCATGCAATATGTGATTGAGAACACAAAAATGATTTACGTTCAATGTGGAGTATTTACCATAGCAAGTGAAGAATCACACGATCTATTTGAAGACTGCCCTCTAGAGCTTAAGAATGTGGCATTTGGGTAAACCAACATGCATCAGGTGCTCGATCGGTCCTCCAAAGAATCTCTACATACAAAGCATGAGGTTATCCTCCTTGTACATGCTCTCCCCTGTTAGAGGGAGGCCCATAACTTTGGTGATATAATGTTTGGTGACTGGAATCCCTAGTCCCTACATGTTCACAATCCCATCCTTCATGGATGCTACAAATTCATTAGCTACCACTGCATCCTATCCTTGACTGACCAATCGACAATACTCCATCCATCATGCAACATCAAATTGGGTTTGTATGTCTACAAAAATCCCTGAGCAGTTGGTAGGTTAACTTTTCTTGAGGTTGCAGTTCTTTAATTTCCCCATGCTTTTCCTTTGGTTTACATTTCACTTGGCAATGGTTCTAGTTTTTCTCCCTAAATTACTACAACACTTTACACTCTAGTTTGTTTCTTTCTATATGCAGCTTTACATTAGTTGTTAAGAAGTTTTAGAAATAACTACTTTCTTGCATGTAGGTCGTTAATTACTGTAATCAACAATGATTATTGTTATCCATGGTAGGTTTCCTTCAATCATGTTCCTAATTATGTGGAAGTGATAACCATAGGCAATCGACCAATCAAAGCCATGACACATAGCACAGTGCCAAGTGGAGTTATTTAGGTGGCTAGGATAGTAATTGGGGTTGTGTCGACACTTTTCCATAGACACATGCGTATAAAAAATATAGACATAAAAAAAAATATTTAATCCTAAATTCGTTATGTGGGTGTATATGCATAGATATCTATGGTGTGTTGCTATTAGCTGGTGTTTGATGACTAGGCAAACCACAACAAAGAATGATGGCCATATTTCCCATTCAATGAATTCTCCTCCATATGATTGGTTCTCGGTAGCTGTAATATGACTTATTCGAGAGATCCTATTAAATTCAAAATAAAAATTAGGAAAAATGTATCTTCTTGGGATGACAAACATCCCCTCCTCGAAAGGTAGAAAATGGCTGAAAAATATAGAAAGTAGGTGCTTTTTCCATATGGAAATCAGGAGCCTTCTTTTTGAATTATGGTGTGTAGGTTCCTTGGAAATTGGAAGCAGGCACCTTAGGAATAAAATGCTTGGCTTAGCATGGGAAGCAGGTGCCTTAGCAATCATATGCTTATGCCTAACATGGGAAGCAAGCACCTTGGCAATAGGATGCTCTACTTAACATGGGAAGCAGATGCCTTAGCAATCGGGTGCTCTACTTAACATGGGAAGCATACACCTTTTTGCTAATTGTCATGTGTCATACTTATAATAAACAAACTTTATACAAACTCAATTCTTTTTTAACAAGAAATATGGTGTCATCCTAACAAATGGAAGTTGGGAATCCTTTTTCTTGGAAAAACTAGAAATCAAATATCGGTCTGCCATAACACGGGATGCAGGTGCCACCTCCTTAACATACTAAGAGTCAGGTACCCTATATCGTATAACAAGAATTAGGTGCCTCCTTTTCATAGTATGGGAGTCAAGCACCTCCTACCATAATATGGGAATCATGTGCCTTCTACCGTAAAATGGGAATCAGTCACCTTTCCCATTAGAAAATGGAAAATATACGCTTCTCTTTATTCAATAGGTGTTGATTTTTATTTGTATATGCATTGTAAGGTTGATCAAACCCTTCAATACTCTGATTAAAGAATAGGAAAAAATCAACATCTGCCCCTGAACCAGTGGTTGAGTGTTATTGTCCATAAAGACCAATCCAAACACTCTTGTACAAATTTTAGGTTAGTATTCCCCTCTAAGTGGGGACTAGCTACTCCTACTGCAAGCAAATTCTCCTAGAAATATTGGAAGGCACAGGTTCATGGATCTTGTGCTTGTTAGGCCTAGGTTTCCCAAGCTACCTAATAGTTGCAATTAGGGCATAATTCTTGCAAAATAAAAATACAACTAAAAAATAAAAACTTTTAAAGAATAATTGTCTTTGGGACTATGTGGACTAGGTCCACATATTACTGACTCAAGATAAAATCAGAATCAACTGGGGTCTCCCCCATGCCTAATCTAGACTCAATCATTTATGCTTCAGACACATGGTATGGACACAGGTGATGGCCACTGACTGTTAAAGTAATGTTGATGTCATCAATTGTTTTGATCCTCACATCCCCATTGTTAATGACTTTAGTCACTTCATATGGCCCCATCCAATGTTGCATGAGATTACCTTTCCTTTCCTAGAATCAGGAATCATATAGTAATGCCCATTCTCCCATTTTAAGCTACTTTGGCCTAATGTGGCGGTCATGCCACTTGGCCCTTTGTTTTTTAATGATCTCTATTTTTTGCAGAGCATTAAGACGGTATTCACCCAGCTGATTAAACTACTGAATTCATTCTTTCTATGCATCATCTAGGTTTATATTCAACTTTACTACAGTACTAAGTGTTTTTAATTGAAACTCTATAGGCATCATAGCACTTTTCACATAGACTAATTGAAATGGTGTGAAACCAGTAGTAGTCTTCCATGTGGTCTTGTAGGCCCATACTGCTTTTGGTAATCTAGTAGCCCAGTCCTTCCTATGTTGCTACACTATTTTTGTCAAGATATTTTCCAACTCTTAGCTGGTCACTTCAACTTGCCCATTCGCCTATGGATGGTAGGGAAAGGTATTTTTATGCTTGATTTTGTATTATTGCATGATTTATTGAATCATCCTTGAAGTAAACTAAGGTCCTTGATCAGTTGTGATCTCTCTTGGAACCTCAAATCTTGTAAAAATTAATTAATATAAGAAATATACTACAGTTTTCTCCTTTAAATCATGCAAAGCTTGCAATTCAACCCACTTAGTCACATAGTCAATACAAACTAGGATATACCTATTACCTCCTGACTACATATTAATAGGTCCTACGAAGTCATCCCCCATTTATCAAATAGCTCAATGTGAACATGTGGTTGGAGTGGCATCTCATCTATAAGAGTAGGTCCGCCCATCCTTTAATATTAATCACATTGGTTCACATGCTTAGCTGCATCCTTGAATAGTAAAGGCCAATAATAACCAACTTTCAATTATTTCATTCCCAGCAACTCATCTTCTCATGAGCTGATCAGGCACTATTTTAAATAGGCACCCATCAATCAATGAGAAATCTACACTTTTCTCAATTAAAGTCTATTTTTCATGAGGTAAAAGTGTAGGGGATACTTTACTAGTGGCTAAATAATTAGCTATACCTACATACCAAGGTATCAGATCATTTAGAGAAAATAAATGCTCATCTGGAAACTGGTCCTCTATAGCTGCATATTTTGGAGGTGTTAATCTGGATAAGAAATCAACTACCACATTGTCCTTTCTTGGCTTGTTTATTATTGTCACATTGAATTCCTACAAAAGCAATAGCCATGTAATAATTATACCACTAATCCCAGGTTTTTTTTCAAGTATATGATCACTTAGTGATCAGTGTGTATAAAAACCTGATATCCTATGATATAATGATGAAATTTTTTAATACCATGTATTACTGCAAGAAACTCTTTCTCTGTGATAGTATAATTGAGTTCAACACCTATGAGGTTTTTACTAACATAATAGATGGCATAAAAATCATCACCATATTTCTATCCCAGTATTGAGCCTATTGCATTGTTAGATGCATCAACATATATGTGAAAAGGTATGGTCCAATTTGGACCTCTCAGCATTGGAGTAGTAATTAGTTTTTCTTTAAGGTGTTGAATGCTTGTTCACATTCTTCAATCCAGACAAACTATGCATCTTTAGTTAACAATGTGGTAAGAGGTTTAGCAGTTTTGCTAAAGTTTGATATAAACCTCCTATAGTAATCAACTGATCCTAGGAAACTATGGATATCCTTCTGTGTTTTGGGAGTAGGCAGGGTTTGGATGACTTCTATTTTCTTCTTGTCTACTTTGATCCCATCTGCAGAAATGTGATGTCCTAAAACTATCCCTTCCTACATTAGCATATAGCATTTCTCATTGCTTAAGAACGGGTTATTTTCCTCACAATGTTTAAGTGTCTTTTCTAGATTTTCTATGGCCATTTCAAAAGTCTCTCTATATATAGTGAAATCATCCATGTATACCTCCACAGTCTCTCCAATCATGTTAGAAAAAATTATCATAATTACCCTCTAGAAGGTGGCAGGTGCATTACATAGACCAAATGGTAAAACTCGATAAACAAATGTCCCCTATGGACAAGTGAAGGTGGTTTTGTCTTGATCTTCTTCCCCTATTTGGATCTGATTGTATCCATTGAACCCATCTAGGAAAGAAAAATACTTCTTGTATGCTAAGGTGTCAAGAAACTGATCTATAAAGGGTAAAGGGAAGTGGTATTTCTTAGTTGTTTTGTTCAACAACCTATAATCAACACAAATTATCCACTTTCTATTTTTCTTGGGCACCACCACTAATGGTGATACCCACTCACTATCTGAAATGAGGTAGATGAATCCAACTGTGAGGAGTTTTTGTAATTGTATTTTGATAATTTCTTTCATAGCTGGGTTCATTCTCCTTTGTGGTTGTCTTACTAGTTTAATCTGGTCTTCTGGATATATCCAATGAGTATAGGTATTAGGAGCTATTCCTCTCATGTTATAATACTCCCAAGCAAAGGTATCTTGATATTTTTCTAATGTTTGTTTTAGTTTGGTTTGTTGTTCAGCTGTCAACTTGTTATCTATGTTCAATATTCTACCAGGTGCAACTTCTATTTGTTGAATATGGTGGTTTTTTCCTCCCACTAATGGAAGCTCAGGAAGAGGATAGGAGGATTCTCCCTAAAAAAAATAAGATACCATCTTATCCTCATCATTTTCATATCCCAACTCATCAAGTGTCATGACAAGTTGGACCATTGATAGACCACCAATGTTTTGACTTTTATTCTCAGGTTCTCTCAATGAATCTGCAGACTATGTAAGTGGATGTATGATTAATTTATTTATATTATGACCATCTAAAATGGTCATATTCCCATCTCTACAGCTATTTCCAATCAAGGTCTACCTAATATTAATGGGTATCCACCTAATCCAGACTTGGATTGTAGCAGTAAGAAATATGCTGGATACTCTCATGCATCCACTATAATAGCAATATCTTCTAGTATTCCCTCAAGGATCACTGTAGACCTATCTGCAAACTACAACACAATTTTAGTAGGCTTCAAATTAGTCAATTTTAGTTTTTGCATGGTCTCTTGGGGCATGACATTGATGGTAGCCCCCAAATCTACTAGTGTATTGGGTAAAACACAACCTTCTATTTTTACAGTTGACACAAAGCTTCCTAGATCTGAGTACTTCTGGTTATAGGTATTCCCTAATATAAGGTCAACTAATTGACCTACCAAACTAATTGATTTAGTTGGGTTCCTCCCTAGTTTCTTGAGGGACATCTCTCTTATGGCCTTACCATAGATAGGTATATCTCTGATGGCCTGAAAGAGAGGCATTGTGACCGTTAAGTTTTTAAACTAGAGAGAATATCAAACTCTATTTGATTTGGTTTTCTGGGTTCCTACAACCTTTATGGAAAAGGTGGAACCCTTTCTTTTCTATTCACAAGTGTTGATTCTCCTTCTAATTCCTATATAAGGGGTGATTCCTCTTTTCCTATTTCTATGTGTTTCTCTTCTTCTACAAGAGGAGTGACTTCTACACCTAATTGTTTTCCTAACTATAATTGGATCGAATCACAATCTACCTTAATATTATAAATAGGTTACATATCATTTTCCATATGATAGGCTAGCTATTGATTATTATTTGGGTTTTTTGTAGGCTATGCTGGTAACTAAAGAGTTCTTGAAGCAAGAGGAGTAGGTAGACTTGGCTATAGTGGAGTTGGAGTAGAATGATTTGGATAATGTTTCCAAGCATTTTGGTTTCTCCACTACTTCCTAGGCTTCTGGTATTGCATCCAAGGGTAAGGGTTGTAAGGATTTGCTCCTTGGGGAAAAGGATTCCAAGGTTTTTGCCCATACCAAACCATATTGGGTGGTTGGCCTTGACCTTGGTTTTGGTAATTACTGCCCCCATAAGATGGCATTCTTGATTGCATGTTGTTACCCATAGGAGACTATTACCAGTTTCTCCTATTACCCATGAAGTATGCTTCGTTACTTCAGGTTCCTCCTTATATTTCATTAACTATGGATATGTTGGAACCGATTATTGTATCTGTATGAAATCAATTAACATGCTACAAGAACCCATTTGAAATCAACAAGCTATTACAGTCTCTTTTTGACCTACCTCATGTTTTGTTAAACCTGAATATTGCTATAAAATATGGCATAATGGGTAAGGAAACCCCAGTGGCAATTATACGATTAAACTTCTAATTTGCATGCTCCATATTTATATTAAACTATAGTACTCTTATTAAAATGATCAAGAATGAAAATAACCAATTGTTATGCCTTATGTAGATTGATGCCTAGATTCATTAGGCTATTATAGCAATTTAACAACTACTTTAATCATGAACGGAAAGGAGAGAAGGAAATTAGCGTTCTTGCTTTCATTCGAATATCGTAACAAAATCAAGAGTTAACTAACAAAAGAAATGTGTATAATGCATTCAAATAATGTAACCCATTATACAAATACACACAATACTGAGACAAAGAAATGATAGGAATAAGATTCAAAATTGTATTGATTTATGGAAAAATTACATACAGAGTGGGCATAATGCCTTTTAACTCTATTTTTCTCAAAAGAATACAACAATACAATAGAGAAGACTATGTTCAAATGATGTAACAGGTCTCTCATATTCATGTCTCTCATATTCTTCTTATTCCAATCTAGTAACAGAATAATCTCTTAATCCTAAGATCAATATACTGGAAATATTCTCAACTTCTCAAATGCTTTCCTATCATACAATCCTACATAGCAAGGGGAGGAAGAAAGAATGAATAAAATAAAATAGACACAAAGAAAATAAAATAGCACAACTAACAGGGAACTCAAGTATACCTATTAGAAAAAATGTTATTCTCTAATTGCTTGATGTAGAATGCAGACCTGTCTGCTTCCTTTTACAGCTGTTGGTTCTTGATTCTGTTATTTTTGGTTGAATTTCAACTGTACACTTGGTAGCATTCTAATTGAATCCATTCTATGTGTTGTCCAGTTGGTGTAGCTCTAAACTGACTATTAAGGTTCTTCTCTCGACTGAAGGGAGCTCTTTGTTATTTTAATTTTGCCTTTTTGCTCTCTTTGGTGGGTCCTAGAAACTAAGGATTCAATATTATATTTGTCCTTTTTGTTTTGCTTGTCCTGGCCCCTATGCTTGGTTGTTAGGGACCGACCAGGCTGTTATCATGAATATTAGAAGAAGGATAGAGGGGAGCTCGACGTAATGGTGAAGATAAGGGGTGGCGTGCCAATGGCAAACAAATGGATTTGCACTGATCACAAGATAGAGCGAAGAAGTAAGGATGGTGAGGGTGTGATGGATGGAATGACGAGGGGTAAATGATAAGAAGCGGTAGTGGGCGAGGGTGACATACTAGGAAAAATATTAGGATGGTCAAGAGGAATACCCAAGAGGAGGAGGGTAGTGGTAAGTAGGAAGAAGATGGGAATGGACAACAAGATCTGGAAACATCTATAATTTTCTTCCATAACTATACTCCGTTGAAGTGCTCCCTTGGTAACTATATTCCGTCGAAGCACGGATTGAATGGTTTTTCTAAAAATTGAAACCATGTTTTTTCTTCATGTGCATCCTTTGCCTTAAGTATTTGCAGAACAAAAATTCAATACATTTGTATTCCTTGTATTCTATTATTTCTCTTTACTAATGCTCTTAGCTCTTCACTACTATCTTTTATTTATAAGTCAGTGACTATGCTTTGTAGTCTTATCTTATGGTACGCCATTATTCCTGTGAGATATACTTGATTTGGTGGCATGCTTGAGCATTAGGATTTATCTTTTATTTGGTTTGCTTTTTTCTTAACAAGGTATTACACACAGGATTTTCTCTGATTTCTTTGAATATTTCCTCCCATGAGTATTCTTCTGGATTCATAGCTTTTGTACGTACTATTTTGACTCCGTCTTGGCTATTGATTTTCATAATATCTTTCAGTGTGCCTTGTTGTGAATGAGTCACTTCTTTGATTCCTACCTTGACATATGTTGATGGTGTTTCTATGAAGTGATCACCCTTTTTTATTGCTTGGTCCATTTAATCCTTCTTATAGGTGATTTTTTGCAACGATCGTCCTTCTCAGATTATTGAATCTTTTTACAGATGAGTACACAAACTTTGTCAGTTTTGCATCCTTCTCGATTTCTAACATGGATGCTTTTGATATTCTTAATCATGTAAGAGTGTTAGTTTCTAAAACTCCAAACATGTTGGTCAATGGTGATTTTGTTTTTATTTATATCTTCGTATCTATTGGTTTAGAGTTTTGACCACGTTTAGTTGCTCAACTAGCCCTCATTGTATCGCTTTATGGGAAAAAACCTGTAGGTTAGATAGCCGAAAGATGTATATTTTGAATTTTGTTTGATCAAGAGGAAGATGTTTGATTACTAATGCATAAAGGCCTTTGTTAATAATGCTCAAATCTTTGATTAATTAGGAGTCTTTTTTAAACTTGCCTTTGGTTTTACCTTTGAATTGGGTGCTACTGTTGGATTAAGATCGAGGTGAAAGCATGACCATTGATATCCCGAGATTCTTTGATTAATTAATAATCATGTGTTGACTAAACTTTGACCATCTCTATTCATGCAAACTGTTGGATCTCAGGATAGATGAACGTCGCCATCGGATCTCCTTGTCCTCATTTGATATCTTATCATTCGTGATCTAAGGATCATCCTTATGTGTCTTGGCTCGTCATGATTGGATGAGAGTTCTGCCATCAAGATTTGCTCTTTGGCGTAGATGCCTTGTTATTCTTACTTATTTCGATACCACCTTGGTTAGTGGTCTGATTAAGCATTTTGCTACATCCTTTTAGGCATGGAGGCCAGCTGGTGCCCGAATTTTGGTATGTATAGCCATTTATCACTCTCAACTGATTATTTTGGCTTCTCTCTGATTCATGTTAGCTAATGGCAGCAAATCCTCGATCGATCGACTTCATAAAGTTATTTGTACAAGAAATTACTAATCAACAAGGTTAAATTAATTTAGTGGGATGGTTAGGCATACCTCCTACTTGGTTCTTATTCCAAGCTAATTTTTTGCATGATGGATCTGCTTATCGAGGCATCGGTTATCGAAATTCTCTAACTGACTGACTATTTTCTTTCCTGAGCTGATTGATCGCTAGTCTGGGAAGCTCGGTTTAGAGATGCATCGAAGGAGCTGATCGAATTCTCTTTGTAATGCGTCAGTCGATGGTCTTTTTTATGAGCTTTCAAAATTTTGGCCCACCCTTGTTACTCGAGATTTTATCGGCTACTCTCTTGTATTTGTGGACCGATTGATCAATCTTTCTTCATCTTCGATCAGATAAGGTATTTGTCAGCTCGACTCTCCTTCATCCGTTGGGAGCCGATCGACTAGGTATGGCTTCTTGAAAGTTGATCAACTTTTGTTTGAGAAGCGAGGGTCAATCGATCTTTATCTTGTTTTTTCCAGCCAAGGAGGCTTCCTCCTTCATTCAGTTTATCCTTTAAAGTTAGGAGCTGATCGGTCGGCTAGTTAGTCGAACAAGCTGATCGATCAACGTTTCTTTCTTGGGAGCTGATTGATCGGTGGACCCGAACCATTGCTTATATTTTCATCATCGATGGATTGACTGATTAGTTGTAATTGGTAGTTGATCAGCTGGTCGACACTGGTCGGGAGCCAATCGGTCGATTAGTGTAGTTTGGGAGCCGATCGGTCAGCTAATGTAGTCTAAGAGCCAATCGGCTAACTTTCTTTGGTGGGGTGCATGCCCTTAGGTTTTAATTAATTTATAATTTTATTTAACCTTAGGCTTTCAAACTTTGAGACCATGGTAAATGATTAACCGTCTTATGATTTAAGGACTTTATTAATTGGCTTTTACGCCCAAGGAAAGATTTATGAATGTCAAACTTTGGCTTTAGATTTTTAATTTGGAAATTTCTTCCCTAACCATTTGAGGTATTTTGATTAATACAATGAAGCCCACATTAGAAAAGGTTAAGGTTAGACTTAATCAAACCAACTAATAAAAAATTGAATTACCCACAACAACTATAAGCAATGACCAACAGTATAAGTAGTTTGATTGAAACCAAAAATTTAAATTTGGGGGTTTCAAAGTTGAGTTAAATTTGGCTCCAATATAGGCTCTGACTGGGACAATGTGTTGAAAACATGAAGCACTTGAGAACCACAGAATATCCTGGTTTTATTTTGCAAAAAATTAAAAACAAACAACAAAATTTTGATTGCTAAACAAAACTTGAAATGCATAACAGAAAAAACTTCCTCTTTTTCTTTCTTTTCTTCATCATTTTTTCATCTTTATTTATTTATTTATTTATTTATTTTTATATACTGAAAACATGATATCAAAGCAAGTAGAGTATGAAAAACTGAAGATCTCTTTTCGGTCAGTTTGGAAACAAAGGTTAGAAAATTTTAGAAATCGATGAGTTTTATTTTGAAATTTTGTAATGCTTGTTTTAGCTAAGTCATAATATATGATTACACAGATTTTTTCACAACTATTTGTCTCATCATATTTTTTCCCATGTGTGTGTTTGTGCATTATTTTTTGGGATTTCTAAATCTTTCAAAACTTTATCATATCTGAGCAAAATAGCCAAGCCTAATATGTGATTTCACTCTTTAAAAATTTCACCATTTTGCAGGGCTCCACTACCAGTCAGGCATATATAGCCCCGGTGGAGTTGCCTCCAATCCCATCTTAGTTTTACCCTACTACTAGTCAAGCATCTATAGCCTCGGTAGAGGTTTTCCAAGATATCTCAGGTAGTGACTCAATTTTACTTTATTTTTTATTTTTCTTTCTCGTGAGAGAAGTGTTTGGATATATAAGTAAATTGTGCAATAAGTATGCCTAATTTGAGGATTAGTTTCTAGCTATAAAATATGAGTGTAATAATTTTTGGCTCAACTACCCTCTCAAAGATAACTCGGTTCTTTGGAGCTTTGAAGTCACTTTAAGTATCATTTGTAATGTGAGGCTTGACATGATGTTTCAATCAGCTTTGTTTTCTGTCTGTTTTATCTCATATCAAACAACTATTGCATAAACACTCATTTTTGACATAATTGTAAAGCTCATCAATATCTAAAATAAATTCCCTTTTTCTTTTTATTGTTTTTGGTGGAATAAACAGTTAGATATACTCATAAAACTAAGATATCATGTATACAGTAAACTCAAATTTATTTAAGAACAAAATGGAAGCTATAACTAATAAACAAAATAGACCACTCTATTTTTGGATTTTTGTTTTTCTATTTTTATTTTTATTTTTATTTTTGTAAAGTACACCTTCAACAGGGATTGTACATTTTGAGGTGTTGGCCATTAATAAGGATAGCCATTATTTCTCCCTACAAATTCTATAGCTTGTAAGTATTCTGACTGATAACATGGGAAATTTGGTATGGGCCAATCCATTTAGGTTCAAAATTACCCTTTTCACCATGCTTATCATTTTTAGGATCCCAATAAATGACTATATCTCCTTGAGGAAAATGAGTACCTTTAGCTTTCTTATTAAACAATTTAATGGTTTTTCGTGTTTGTTCCATCATTCTATTGAGGGTCTCTCTTCTTTTTTCTTCTAACAAGACAATTTGATCAAGCCTTCTCTAAATGGGATTAGGGTTTTCATGATCTTGCAATAAAAGGAAAAGTGCCATTTTTTCCATTTTTGGAGTCAGTAGATCTTTTTCTCCATGAACCATCTCATAGGGGGTTCTTCCTGTATTTATTTTAACGGACAACCTATCAGCCCATAAAGCAAATTTAAGTTCACTATCCCATCCCCTTTTGTTTTTTCCTAATAACCTTTTTATTATTGTTATTACATTTTTATTTGATGACTCAACTAGACCATTTCCTTGGGGATAATAATTAGCAGAATGAGATAATTCAATTCCATATTTAGCACAAAATTCTACCATTTCATATGACACAAAATATTGAGCATTATCAGTTATAAGCTTTTTAGGAACTCTATACCTGGTCAAGATATTTTCTTCTATGAATCTGATGACTGCAGTCGATGTAGATGTTCTCAAAGGTGCAGCTTCAACCCACTTGGTGAAGTAATCTATTGTAGTTATGATCCACTTATGATGGCCAGATGAATTAGGATTGATCTCTCCAATCAGATCAATATCCCATTGAGCAAAAGGTTCTTCAATGATTAGTGGCCTGAGGGACATGGTTGGTAGATGTTTTTTTCTATAAAAACTTGGCAGTTATGAAAATTCCTTACATATTTATATACATCCTTAAAAAGGGATGGCCAATAATATCTTGCTCTCATGATTTTATTGGTTGTAGCTCTTGGAGCAAAATTTCCCCCACAAAAACATTATGAAATTCATTAATTATTTTTGGGACTTATTTTTCATATAATCAGACTAATAAAATTCCATCAGGGTGTTTCTAATATAGCACACCATCCTGTATATAGTATTTTTGAGTTTGCAGCTTGACTGACCTCATTCTATTTATTGACATGTCTATGGGAAATGACAGAGTTTGTAGATAGGACAAAATTTCTTCATACCATTTATATTCTTCATTTTTTATTCTTCTATCATCATATGTCTGATCTATGGTAAGAATAGTTTTAGATCCTGCTTCTTCTTTGTTAGCCAACAGTTTAGCTAAACCCTGCCCTTTGACTGTTTTAACTATTTTGAATTCAACATCATATTGCAAAATTTTTACCATCCATATTGCTGGTCTTCCCAATGGCTATGATTGAGAAAAGATATCTTTTATTGCTATAAAGGGAATACAGCAGTAAACTTTGTTTGAGCTAAATATACCTTTAAAGTGTTCCAAAGATTGGATGACTACATAGGCATAATTTTCTAGCAGGGTGTATTTAAGATTCGCTCATTTTAGTCATGAGCTCATAAAGGCTATTGGCCTTTCATTATTTTCATTATCTTTTTGTGAAAGCACTGCAGTAATAGAATGTTCAGATGCATACAAATAGATATTAAAATCCTTTGCATAATCAAGGAAACTTAAAGTTGGAGTGGTTGATATGACTTCTTTGATCTTTTTAAATGTTTCCATATTTTCTAATTTCCATTTAATTTCACCAGTTTTATTTACCATATCATTTATGGGTTTGGTCATTTTTGCAAAATTTGGGACAAATATTCTGATAAAATTTATTTTGCCAAAGAATGACCTTACTCCTTTTAGATTCTTGGGTGGGGGAATTTTAGAAATGGCTTCTATCCTTTCTGGATCAATGCTTATCCCATATTTTGAAACTATATGACCTTGCAATTTTCCTTGTGTAGTTCCAAATATGCATTTTTTTGGATTTAGAGAAATTCCAAATTCCTTGAACCGGGCAAAAACTACAGCCAAATGTTCTAGATAATCTTCTAGATTTTTAGAAAAAATTGTAATATCATCTAAGTACACTACTACAATTTTGAACATTAGTCTTTTGAAGGCAAAGTCCATCGCTCTTTGGAAAGTAGCACCTGCATTCATTAATCCAAAAG
Organism: Wollemia nobilis; assembly: GCA_028583015.1. NCBI lineage: Eukaryota > Viridiplantae > Streptophyta > Pinopsida > Araucariales > Araucariaceae > Wollemia > Wollemia nobilis. Next base: position 7,966,343 of record JAQPPZ010001870.1, read on the forward strand.
GTATTCTTAAATATTCAAATGTACCCCAGGGTGTGGTGAATGCGGCCTTGTGTCTATCTTTTGTATTTATCATAATTTGATTGTACCCTAAAAATCCATCTAATTGGGACAATCTAGTTGAACCTACTTCTGGTTGCAGCAGTTGTTCCATGTTAGGCAATGGGTAATTGTATTTCAGTGAGCTCTTGTTTAAATTTCTAAAATCCACGCATAGTCTAATGTCCTCATTCTTTTTCCTAACTGGTACTAAGTTGGATATCTAGGAGGAAAATATGACTTTTCTTATTATCTTGGAGTCCAACAATTTTTGAACTCATTTTTGCATTACTGGGTGTAGAGTTGGATTGTACTTTCTCTATTTTTGTCTAAAAGGCTTGGCCTCTTCTTTCAAGGGTATTATATGTGTCATCACATCCATTTTGAAAGTTTTGAGATCTTCATAGGTCCAAGAAAAATGTTCTTTGTTCTTTTTTAGGAAACTAATAAATCCATCTTTTTCTTTAGCAAGTAATTTCATGTCTACTTTCACTATTTTGGATTCTTTCATAGAGCCAATATTAATATCCTCAGATATTACTTCTCTGTGTATAGTTTTATAGGCTTTGTTAAAATCATCAAATAGGCTTTCAAGAGACACCAATTCTTTGGGTATTCTATTAGTTTTCAACTGGATTACTTCTACTAGTTCTCCTATTTGATATTTTAACTTTTCTTCATATTTTTCATCACATATGACATCTGCATACTGATTTTGCAAAGTCATAAAATCCTTAATATCTATATCATCTTGAAAGAACTAAAGATAGACTATGTTATCTGGCATAGAAGGTTTATAAACTCAGATCGTTGGAAATATGTCCATATATTCTGTAGTTATCTCTGAGTGATCTAGACCTGAGGCATTCACAACTAAGAGATCTGCAACATGATTTTTTTCTCTAGGAATATATGAAATATTGAAAGCCAATAATTTATCAATTTCTTCCAGTATTGCATTTCTATATTGCTTAAGTCTAGGATGCTTGGTCTAATATTTGCCTTTTATTTGCAGTATAATAAGTTATGCATCCCTTGTTATAGTTAAGTAGTTAATACCTAACTCTTTTGCCTTCTTTAGCGCTAATAGTAAAGCTTCATACTCAACTACATTGTTTGTGCAAGGAAATTGCAATCTATAAGGTATACCAAGGTAATTTCCTTTAATATCAATCAAATTTACACCTGCACCTGCTCCATATTGGAATTTAGCCCCATCAAATGACATGGTCCACATTTCTTGGGTTAATACTCTATTTGATTCAGCATTAGTTATTCTCATTTCCTCTGGATCCATATTCTTTGCATCTGGTACTTCCATCAGGAATGGGTTGTGCCATATTGAATAGACTCACATCCATTTTTCTTCCATAGAGCTAACTAAATCATGGTTTCATATATTTGAATTAACTCTACAAAGTGTTTATTAAATGGTTCTCTTCTTAAAATTATATTCTCTTTATCTGATATGGGGATAGTAGCATAAGACCAATCTAGTTGTATTGATCCCCCTAGTTGTTCTGCCCAATGCTTATTGAGTAATAGTGAGAATAATGGGTTAACATAAACTACTGCTACATCCATGACAATGCCCTTTTTGGGGTGTTGGTCTATAAAAACTGATAATCCAGTTATCACCCCTACACAGGGAATTTGTCTATTGTCCATTACAAAAACAGGGGCAAAATCTCTAGTACAGATTAATCTCATTTAGTCAGCTATTAACTTAGGAATTATATTATGTGAAGCTCCACTATCAAGCATGCAATTATGATCTTTCCCCTTCATCTGACTTATATCTTAATGACATGTAGAAGGGTCTGACAGAATATGGTGATCTTGTCTCATGTTGATTTTGTCTAGCAGCATGAAAAGTAGGGTATTTTTTTTTCTCTACTAATCCAAAAGCTCTGCATACTTGTTCTCTGTATGTTTGAACTTTCATAAGTTCACCTAATGTGATATTAACTTTGTACTTACTGAGTTCTGAACCAATATTAAATTCTATCTTCTTTATATCCAATGGTTTATTACTTTATTCTTTGGTAACTTCTTCTGTTGATTCTATTACCTTAGGAGTAATTTTGTTAGCGTTCCTATCAGTTTTCTCTTTACTGATATTTTTATTGGTGAAATTTTATCTTCTTGGTTCATTTGTAGATAATTTCTCCTTTCTTTTAGGGATTGTTCTATTCCTTAAATTTAAAACATTGTTGCCTCTAATTATTCAACCTCTTGAGCAGTGGGAATCAATTTCCCTTGCTTCATATTATCATATCTTGACTCATGTGATTTCTATAAGATTTTAGTTCCTTCAGTCACTAAGATCTGAGGATGATGATTTGAAGCATATTTAGGTTTTCTCTCAGGCATGTTAACTTCTAAAGAATAAGGTTTTATCTTACCACTGTCAAGCATATTTCTTTTTATATCCATTGCTTTTTCCATACAACCATCAATGGTAGTGGCTTGTTCTTGCCTTAATTCATAGTTAAAATCTCCTTGAAAAACATTATTATAAAAACAAATAGACTGGATATCACTAGACCTGAGGTTGGCAAGGATTTTGTTCCTTGTTTTTGAAAATATTCTGTTAAATTCACTAATAGCCTCATTTTCTTTCTTCTTCATAGTGGCTAGCTCAGTTAATAATTATTGTTCATTTTTCCTTTCACCATACTTCTTTAGGAACACCTCTTCCATTTTGGTGAAGTCTGGGATATCATTGTTAGGAATGGAAACCATTCTCTAGCATCTTTTTATAAATTCTATAGAAATAGTCTTAATACTACATCTTCATGTTCAACTTCCATACTGTCCATTGCATATAAGAAAACTTTGATATGATCCTCTCTAGTTACTGCATTGTTTCCTAAAAACTTGGGGACGTATTTGTGAGCTTTACTGGGTAAGGCATTTAAATTTACTAGTAATACAAAAGGTCTATATCTGTTAGTTCTCCATAAATAAACATTACCTTGAGACATAGCTACTGCTGCATTTAATTTCATAGATGTAGGACCTATAGTGGTATGGGTCTGGGTAGTTTGAACGTAGATTGATGAATTATCTACCTTTAAATGAGAATAATCACATGTCTTCTACTACTAATTTTAAACGTTCATCTACAAAAATATCAGCAGTAATAGTATTCTGGATTTTCTTCACGTACCTTTTACCACTAGAATTTAATCTATTATTATAAACGGTATTCTTAAAAAGTGGATTTTTCTAGGTATGTATAAATACCTCTCGATTCTCAAGTTTTGGAAACAGCTCCTTACCACTTCTCCTGGTGTTTGCCAGCATGTTCTGTTCTCTTCCTTTTTTATTTTATTTTTCTTCTGGATTTGTCCAGCAGAGTCGCCAACACTAGGGTATAGAAAGAACAATGTATACTCTTATCAAGAATGCTTGATATTATCTCTCATCCTCACAAGAGTGGGTTCTTGGGGAAAATCAAGAAAATCAAGAAACCAAAAATTCAAGAAAATCAAGAAAGAGAAAATTTTCAAGAAAATCAAGAACGTAAAAACTTACTTCAAAACATAAACTACGGACATAGGAAAAATAAAGAACTTTTAACTAAGTGAAAATTAAAATGTTGGTTCTTTACTTTAACAGGTCGTTCATTTAAAAATAATCGTTGAAGAAAACTTTGAAAAATATAATCGAATATTTCTAATAAGTCCTCCCTAACAACGATGCCAAAAAACTATTGGCGTCAACTTGACGGGTTAAAGCACAAAACTATCATTGGGAAACAAACTGAAAAGATATGATTTTAACATATAAGTTCATTCCCCGACAACGACACCAAAAAACTATTGGAACCGATTCTTGCATCCATAGGAAATCAATTGTCATGCTACAAGAACCCATTTGAAACCAATGAGCTATTACAGGCTCTGGTCAACTTGCCAAGAACCCATTTGAAACCAATGAGCTATTACAGGCTCTGGTCAACTTGCCTCATGTTATGTTAAACCTGAATATTACTATAAAATATGGCAGAATGGGTAAGGAAATCCCAGCGGCAGTTCTACGATTAAACTTCTAATTTGCATGCTCTAAATTTATATTAAACTATAGTACTCTTATTAAAATGATCAAGCATGAAAATAACCAATTGTTATGCCTTATGTAGATCGGTTTCTAGATTCATTGGATTGTTATAGCAATTTAACAACTACTTTAATCATGAACAGAAATAAGGGGAGAAGGAAATTAGCATTCTTGCTTTCATTCGAATATTGTAACAAAATCAAGAGTTAACTAACAAAAGAAACGTGTATAATGCATTAAAATAATGTAACCCATTATATAGATACACACAATACTGAGACAAAGAAATGATAGGAATAAGATTTAGAATTGTATTGATTTATGGAAAAATTACATGCAGAGTGGGAAAAATGCCTTTTAACTCTGTTTTTCTCAAAAGAATACAACAATACAATAGAGAAGACTCTATTCAAATGATGTAGCAGGTCTCCCCTATTCTTATTATTCCAATCTGGTAATAGAAGAATCTCTTAATCCTAAGCTCAATAGACTGGAAATATTATCAGCTTCTCAAACGCTTTCCTATCATACAATCTTGCACAGTAAGGGGAGGAAGAAATAATGAATAAAAGAAAATAGACACAAATAAAATCAACAACACAACTAAAAGGGCACTCAAGTATACCTTTCATCAAAAATTCTATTCTCTAATTGCTTGATGTAGAATCCAGACCTGCTTGCTTCATTTTATAGCGGTTGGTTCGTGATTCTGTTATTTTTCGTTGAATTCCAATTGTACACTTGGTAACATTCTGATTGAATCTATTCTATGTGTTGTCCAGTTGGCATAGCTCTAAATTGATTGTTAATGTTCTTCTCTAGACTTAAGGTAGTTCTATGTTATTTTAATTTGGCCTTTTTGCTCTCTTTGGTTGGCCCTAGAAACTAAGGATTCAGCATTATAATTTTCCTTTTTGTTCTTCTTGTTCTGGCCCCTATGCTTGGCTATTAGGGATCAGCCAGGTTGTCATCATGAATATTAGATGAAGGATGTAGGGGAGCTCAATGTAATGGTGAAGACAATGGGTGGCGTGCCAATGGCAAACAAATGGAGTTGCATTGATCACGATATAGAGTGAAGAAGTAAGGATGGTAAGGGTCTGATGTATGGAATGATGGGGGTAAATGATAAGAAGTGGTAGTGGGCAAGGGTGACATACTAGGAAAAATTTCAGGATGGTCAAGGAGGAATACCAAGGAGGAGGAGGGTAGTAATAAGTAGGAAGAATATGGGAATGGACAACAAGATCTGGAAACATCTATAATTTGCTTCCATAACTATACTTCGTCGAAGTGCTCCCTTGGTAACTATATTCCGTCAAAGCATGAATTGAATGGTTTTTCTAAAAATTGAAACCATGCTTTTTCTTCATGTGCATCCTTCACCTTAAGTATTTACAGAACAAAAATTTAATACATTTGTATTCCTTGTATTCCATTGTTTCTCTTTACTTATGCTCTTAGCTCTTCCCTATTATCTCTTATTTATAAGTCAGTGACTATGCTTTGTAGTCTTATCTTATGGTATGCCATTATTCCTGTGAGATATACATGATCTGGTGGCATGCTTGAGCATTAGGATTTGTCTTTTATTTGGTTTACTTTGTTCTTAACAAGGTATTACACACAAGATTTTCTCTGATTTCTTAGAATATTTCCTCCCATGAGTATTCTTCTGGATTCATAGCTTCTGTATGTACTATTTTGACTCTGTATTGGCTATGTATTTTCATAATGTCTTTCAGTGTACCTTGTTGTGAATGAGTCACTTCTTTGATTCCTACCTTGACATATGTTGATGGCATTTCTATGAAGTGATCACCCTTTTGTATTGCTTGGTCCATTTAATCCTTCTCATAGGTGATTTTGTGCAGCGATCGTCCTTCTCAAATTATTGAATATTTTTATAGATGAGTACGCAAACTTTGTCGGTTTTGCATCCTTTTCGATTTCTAACATGGTTGCTTTTGATATTCTTAATCCTGCAAGAGTGTTAGTTTCTAAAACTATGAACACATTGGTCAATGGTGATTTTATTTTTATTTGTATCTTCGTATCTATTGGTTTAGAGTATTGACCACATTCAGTTGCTTGACCAGCCCTCATTGTATCGCTTTATGGAAAAAAACCTATAGGTTAGATAGCCGAAAGACGTATGTTTTGAATTTTATTTTATCGAAGAAGATGTTTCATTACTAATGTGTAAAGATCTTTGTTAAGAATGCTCAAATATTTGATTAATCAGGCGTATTTTTTAAACTTACCTTTGGTTTTACCTTTGAATCGAGTGCTATTGTTGAATTAATATCGAGGTGAAAGCATGACCATTGATATCCCAAGATTTTTTGATTAATTAATAATCATGTATTGACTAAACTTTGACCATCTCTATTCATGCAAACGGTTGGATCTCGGGATATATGAACACCACCATCAGATATCCTTGTTCTCATTCGATATCTTACCAGTCATAATTCGAGGATGATCCTAATGTGTCTCGACTCATCATGATTGGATGAGAGTTTTACCATCGATATTTTCTCTTCAGCGTAGATACCTTGTTATTATTACTTATTTTGAGACCACCTTGGTTAGTGGTCTGATTAAACATTCTACTACATCCTTTTAGGCATGAAGGCCAACTGGTACCTAAATTTTGACATGTATAGTTGTTTATTGCTCTTGGCCGATTATTTTGGCTTCTCTCTTATTTGTGTTAGCTGATGGCAGCAAATCCTCAGCCGATCAGCTTCATAAAGTTGCCTATACAAGGAATTACTAATCAGCAAGGTTAAATTAATTTAGCAGGATGGTTAGGCGTATCTCCTGCTTGGTTCACGTGGCAAGCTGATTTTTTGCATGATGGATCTACTTATCGAGGCATCGGTTGTCAAAATTCTTCGATCGGCTGACTGTTTTCTTTCCCAAGCTGATCGGTCGCCAGTCTAGGAAGCTCGATTGAGAGATACATCAAATGAGCCGATCAGCTTCTCTTTGTAATGCATCAGTTGACGATATTTTTGACGAGCTTTCAAAATTTTAGCCCATCCTTGTTAATCAGGAGTCGATCGGCTACTCTCTTGTATTTGTGGACCGATTGGTCAGTATTTCTTCATCTCTAATCGAACAAGGTATTTTTCGGCTCGGCTCTCCTTCATCCGTTGTGAGCCGTTCAGCTGGGTATGGCTTCTTGAAAGTTGATCGACTTTTATTTGAGAAGCGAGGACCAATCAGTCTTTGTCTTATTTTTTCCATCCAAGGAGGCTTCCTCCTTCGTTCAATTTTTCCTTTAAAGCCAGTAGCCGATCGGTCAGCTAGTTAGTTGAACGAGTTGATTGATCGATGTTTCTTTCTCAAGAGCCGATCGGTCGGTGGACCCAAACTATTGCTTATCTTTTCATCATCTGTGGATTGGTCGATTATTTGTAATTGATAGTCGATCAGCTGGTCGATGCTAGTCGGGAGCCGATCAATCGATCAGTGTAGCCTGGGAGCCGATCAGTCGGCTAGTGTAGTCTAAGAGCCAATCGGCTAACTTTCTTTGGCAGGGTGCATGCCCTTAGGTTTTAATTAATTTATCATTTTCTTTAACCTTAGGCTTTTGAAATTTGATACCATGGTAAATGCTTAACTATATTATGATTTAAGGACTTTATTAATCAGCTTTTAGGCCCAAGGAAAGATTTATGAAGGTCGGACTTTGTCTTTAGGTTTTTAATTTGGAAATTTCTTCCCTAACCATTTGAGGTATTTTTATTAATACAATGAATCCCACATTAAAAAAGGTTAAGGTTAGAGTTAATCAAACCAACTAATGAAAAATTGAATTACCCACAACAACTATAAGCAATGACCAACAGTATAAGTAGTTTTATTGAAACCAAAAATTTAAATTTGGGGGTTTCAAAGTTGAGTCAAATTTGGATCCAACAGGATACAACTTGGTTTTATGATCCTTTTTACAAATAGCACATACACAAATTTTATTTTTTGGACACTCATTTTTGGGGTGTTTGCCTCTACATTTAGGACATAAGTAGGCCAATGTTGTCTTATTCTCCTGCTTCTTCTTCTAAAGTAGAAGGGTATCCATTTGAAGATGCATAGATGATAACATCTCACTCTTAAGGTCTTCAAGCATATTGCCTATTTCTGTTTTAGTGACAGTGGTTGACTGCTTAACATTTCTAGGGGTCAACTTACCTTTTCTTCTTGAAAAGTTTCAACATAACTATCGAATATCATTCATTTGATGTTGGTAAATATCCCCTCCATAGATCATGTTTAAGGCTTCTAGGGATTATTTGTCAGTCCTTTCAAAAAAATGCTTCTTAGGGACCTATCTCCTAGTTTTGAATGGGGTGATATTTGTAAATTGAAGTTGAACCTATCCCAATATTCTTCTATAGATTGTCCTTCCTTTTGTGTCATGTGTAGGACTTCTTCTCTTGCATCTCATGCTCTTCCAAAATCCTGATACTGATCTAGTAAAAGTTTCTTCAACTGTTCCTAGGTAGTTATCCGTTTATCCCCCAAGCTGATGAACCAACGCAAAGTTGAATCATCAAGGGTGGAAGGGAATAATTTTAGTTTTTGAGTATCTGTGTTGTAATCCACATATCTACATAAAACATCAAATTTAAACAGGAATAAATCTAGATCTTCTATTGGTATTCCTCTAAAGGTTGGAAGGTGGGTAGGAGAGATGTGCTTCATCTTGTGATCTCCTCCTACCTCTCCTATTGGATAACTAAAACTAGTGAATGTTTCCTCTATATTTTTTTCCATTATGTCTACTATTAGAGTTTATACATAGACTATGTTTAGAGCAGCTAACAATGCTTCTAATTTGTTTCTTTTATCCTTCAATAGGATGAATAATTTAGTATTTGATATTGTTCCATCTAATATTGCTTGCCAGCATTCGGCATTCAGTAGATCTTTCTCATATTGAACTCTACTTATCTATGATCATTCTCTAAGATTTTGCTAAAAAAATTTAGAAGGATCATGTGCAAATAATGGGTGTTCTCACCAATGTACAGGTGGAGATTATTATGGAGGGATTTGAGTCTTAGGTTTAGATTCTACTGAAGTAGAGGGTTTTGAGAAACAACTTCTTTATTTTTGACAAAATGACCATATGGTTCTCTATTCTTAGGTGGACTCATACAAAGTTTCAGATGAAGTTTTTTGGAGAAAGCATTCTAAAATACTACTACTATGCTTCCTTTAGAATGGGAAATTACAATGGCTATTCCTCGACAACGGTACCAAAATGTTGGGCAAAACATTGGTTAGTTTTTCTATGGTTCAATTAATTACCTTCATTTAATTGTCAACTCAGGGTAGCTCGTAGTCTTGTGAGTAGCCGTGCACAATATATGTTTATAATTTCTCCTTAAAATATAAGTCCCTCAAATTTATGGTTTGGGGGGTGTTTTATGTTCATTGAAGTTTTTATTCTAAATTTCAAACCATTAATCTATCCTACACTTATGAAAATAAGACTAAATTGCACACAAAAATAAAAACAATACTTTGTTGGAAATCACAGAAAACAGGGGAAAATAATCAAGGAAATAAGTTAATCTACAAAAATTTAAATAATATAAAATAGAGGAAAGGAATGGAAGAACTCTTTTGTAAGTGGGCCCACACTTCCAGTAGGTTTTATCCGCATTAAATCTTCACCGAATGCTTTAGACGATTTAACAAAAAATAACTCAGAAAATGTTTTATTAATATCTGCAACAAAGAATTTATAGAGAAGTCCAAGGTCTCATATTTAGGGGTGGCCTGCATATTTATAAGATATGTGGCCACAACCTATTATAATTTTCAAAACAAATCAAAAATATGATTCACTTTTACAACTGCCTGCATGAATGAAGGAATCGGGTAAAATAGCGAGCCTGGTGAGCTATTTTAGCGTATTCTATTTTCAGAATATGTCTAATATTTTTTTGCTTCATTTACATAAATATTTCATGTAGCAGTTGTAAAATAAGTGGCTAATCATCTTTGACATCGTCCCTTGTCTAAATTCAACGCTGAAACTCCATTTATACTTGTTACTAAAATTTTGTTATGTTCTACCAACCACAGAGTCATGCTGGAATTTGGCTTTAGTGGAAATCAGGTGCCTCATCTGTAGAAGTCAGGAAGCAGGTGCCTTATCTATATAATTCAGGAAGCAAGTGCCTTGCCTAAAGAAGTCAAGAATCAGGCACCTAACAGGAAGTAGACGCCTAATAGTTAAGTGTCGAACATAAGTCAAGCGCTTCAAAAAGAATTGCGTGCCTAACTTCATACTTCACACCGATGTTCTACAAATTTTTTACCTTCATAAAATCGCAAGTGCTAGGTATGAGTGGAATCTCAATGAAAATATGCCAAAATGCAACAATTTCCACAAAATATACACAAAATACACTTAAATACAAATATTAAATAACATGTAGAATAAACTATTAAATATATATATATGTAGTTTTCATAAAACATATACATCTATAAAATAAGTGCCACTATTTGTAAGGAAAGAGGTACAAAAATGAGTATTTTTGAGGCTCATAAATGGTATCAGAGTAGTAATGCATAGGACAAGATGCTTGTGTGAAAGGCACTCTAGGAGATGATGGACTAGAGGTTCCTTTGGAATGAGCTAGGGTTAAAGTATCTTCCTATACAGGCCCTTGCTTAGTTAAGCTAAATTTGAGAAGACCTTGAACTACCAAGTTGCTTGAAGTCAAAGCACATAGTCGTGGGACTATCAGCTTTCCTAGATAAGGATCTAGGTATGACAAGCTAGAAGCTTCCTTGGATAAGCTAAGGATTGGTCCAAGGAAAAATAACTTTACTTTGGTATAGTATCTTGCGTAAAGCAAGCATAACCTTAGCCATTCACAAAAGAAAGTATCTAAAATGAGATATATGACTTTAGCTATCTCAAGTGAGATAGATAGATAGAGTCAACTCATAGCTAAAATGAGATAGATTACTTTAGCTATCTCATGTAAGATAGATGGATAGAGTCAGCTCATAGCAAAAATGAGATAGATGACTTTAGCTATCTCAAGTGAGATAGATGGATAGAGTCAACTCATAGCAAAAATAAGATAGATGACTTAGCTATCTCAGGTGAGATATATGGATAGATTTAGCTTTATAGAAAAAATAAGATAGGTGACTTTAGCTATTTCTCCAATAAATATGAGATAGATGGATAGATTCAACTCATAGTATAGATAGGATGGATAAATTTAGTTATCTCATCAATAAATGTGATATATATACCTTAAGTTAACTCATCGAGGGTGAAGTGACTAAATTTGGTTAAGTTAATCATACTTAAAGATATACGTAAGGTTCTATTCTTTAGATTGAGCTTGTAATTCTAAATAAGAGTAGGTGGGAAATCTACTCTAGAGGGGATTATGGGACCCTCTCCTTAAGTTGCTTAAAGAATGAACCAATTGAGTTTAATAAACACTTGAAGGCATAAATATTGCACTGAGAGAGCAAAATTTGAGGTTAGGAAGCAAGAAAATGGTGTTTAGCTTCAAACCTTAAAGAAAGCACACAATAGTTTGACTTGAAATCCCTTGGATTTAATGGAACAACTCAATAATATTCGATATCTAGGTGAAAATTTGTGATAAATTTCAAGACAAAGGTCAAGGAAAATTTTCAAAAAGTGATATTTCCGCATAGATGATGGACTCTTGTGCTTTAAATAAGGGGTATGGTAATTTGAGGCAATGCATTATGCAGAAATTACTATGCTTCCTTCTTCCTCTTACCTTGCAGGTGAAAAATAAGGAAAATTAGGAATAAAACCTCCTTCTGAATAGATTTGGAGAAGGATGTTACTACTTCTATTTCTTAGTGATTAAAGTTGCACCAATCATAAAGCGAATGTAATGTCGATATTTGTAGTAGATGAAGAAATCTTGTTCAAACTCAATAGAAAGAAATTTGGATATTATCCTTGACCATCTAACTTTGTATAACCAAAGACACTTTTACCGGAAACACCCAAGATGATCCTTAGACCTAGAGGATAGGATGTCATGACCCTCCCTAGCAGGCTTTTGGCCTAGAAAGCTATGTGTTGTTGGAAGGTAAGTTGAGCTTAGGTATTATTATAATTTATGAATAAAAGGTTATTCATAATAGTAGTTTATTTATAATAAAATATTATAAATAAAGATGATATTATTATAATTTATGAATAAAAGGTTATTCATAATAGTAGTTTATTTATAATAAAATATTATTTTAAATAAATATGATATTATTATAATTTATGAATAAAAGGTTATTTATAATAGTACTTTATTTATAATAAAATGTTATTATAAGTAAAGAGGATATTATTAATAGTAGTTATTTATAAGAAAATGTTATTATAAATAAAGAGGATAATATTATAATCTATGAATAAATAAGGGTTATATATATAGTTATAAAAATATTATTGCATTGATGAAGAGACGTTTTTGTGAAAAGATATTTTTTTATTTAAAAGGGAATAAAATATCTCTTATCGTTTTGACGAAGTAGTCCTAGAATTTATTGGATGATGGTCTTATGACATAAGGTGAGGGAGGCCTTCAAATACTTCAATGCTGGCAAGTATACCTCGAAAAAGGGAAGACTTCCTAGCAGTGAAAGGAAGAGGATCTTCATCTAGATAAATATGAGGCTAGGACCACTTGAAAAAGATGTGATATTTGATAGAGGGAAGGCCCTACAATAGAAAAAATGGAAAATTTCCTTAGAATTCGAACCTGGCAGAAATAGATGAGCTTGGTACTAAGGTTTTGATATTTTATTTTTGCATGTACATATTATTATGCTTGAAATATTTTATGAAACTCTACCCGGCTATCGCTTGACTATAAACACCATGTTGTATTATTATTATATGCTTGCTTAGAGGGTTAAAAGACTATGATGGTTGTAGTGAAGATATTGTTGTTTAAAAAATACTGTTAAACGCTTTAATTCACCCCCTTAATAGTTGGTAAACTATGATTTTACCTATGCATTTAGTCGAAAAACCCCTGTTTTGCCTATTTTAGAGTACGTTCAACTCATTTGGATGGAGGATAAACATGTATAGGAAGTTTACAAATGGATGAGTTTGTGCTACCTGATTCGGCCAACAATATCTCACCCTTTGTAGCCATATGTTGAAATATTTGTTAAACATCCAATTTAGGCAGTCCACTCCGAATGTCTCCATTGTACAGTTACTACAGTCAACCAAATCGGGTATGGAAATTAGAGGATGGTCTTAGAACAGCTTATGGGGTATTTCATAATTGGTTTTTGTTGAGTATTATTCACTTGTTTGTCATCCATGGACATCCTTCCCTCCGTGCTACCATTATTAATCCCCTTTTTGAATGTTAGAGCTAAGCTTAGCTTTAGACCAGCTTGAAAGTAATATCCCCACAAAACCTGGTATCATCCTATCGCTTGATGCAGAAAGCAAATTTTATTTCCCCTATGTTGTATTAGATTAAAACCATTTGGAAACCCTTATGATATGGTTTTGATTGGAAAAGGTAAATATTTTGTTAGTCTTACAATGACACTGAGAGGGGGGGTGAATCAGTGTAGCTCTTTAAACTTAAATTTATAGCTCTTAATACCGTAGCAATTAAAACTTATTACTAGATACAACAAGTATAACAAAATAGCATCACACAACACAAGATTTAACGAGGTTCCCCAATGTGGCTACTCCTAAAAAATTGAATGCTTGGACTACCATTCAAATCCAGCCTTTGCAAAGCACCAACTTTATAATCAATTTACCAACACCCACTATAAGGAGCACCAACCCCTTATTTATCTACACCAACAGAAAGGAGCACCAACCCCTTATTTATCTACACCAATAGAAAAGAGCACCAACCCCTGATGCCAAGCTATAACCTAGACTTCAATTTGAATCTATAAGTTTGACAGTAAGATACCTTTGCTTTTGCAAGACCCTAACTGGTCTTCTTCACCTTTGCGTTCTCTGTGCACTCTACTCTCTTTGTGCAATCACTTCGCACACTCTGCTTCGTTATAGTCAAACTTCATGATCATCTTCTCCCTTTTGCGCACTCTGCTCTCTTTGAAAATTTTGCACTTAGCACAATTCAACACGACTTGCTCTCTACGCACAATGACCGTATTTCACACACCTTCGACACTGCTTCAATTCGCCAAACAACCCTCCTTTTATAACAATTTTTTTTATGATGAAAACCCTAATCTTAGTCGATTGTAAATCCTAATCTTAGTCAGCTTTCATAACAACTGTAAACCCTAATTTTAGTCGGTTGTCATCGGTCTTCATTGGCTTCAACTCAAGAAGATGTTCGATTTATCCATCGCTTGATGATTTCATTCTGGACAAACCCTGTAACCGCCATATTGACTTTTGATCAATCTTTGTATTTCAGCAGTATGAAATCACTCTGTAACTACCCTTGTAAATGTCGTAGTGATGTCGGTCCACTGTCATACTTCTCATTTCAGTCTGGTTCTCCTTCTTGACTTGCGTATTTACGACGCGAAATCACAAAAATTTTGCCTCTGTAGCTTCTTTTGTTGTTGTTGCCATGAAAATACATGTCACGATATCATGACACTTTCGCCTCCGTACACTTTCTCTATTCTTTTGTCATGATATCATGACATTTCTACCTTCGTAGACTTCATCTTTTCTTTTGTCATGATATCGCGACATTTCCACCTCCGTATACTTTGTCTTTGCTTTTGTCGTGATATCACAACACTTCTGCTTCCATAGACTTCAACTTTACTTTTGTCGTGATATCGTGACACTTCTGCCTCCGTAGTCTTCAACTTAGCTTTTGTCGTGAAATTGTGACACTTCTGCTTTCGTACTTAGCTTCTTTAGTTTTGTTATGAAATCCTGACACTTCTGCCTTTGAAGTCTTCTTCTTTGATTTTGTCACAAAATCGCAACACTTCTACTTCCATACTTTACTTCTTTGCTTTTGTCACGAAATCATGACACTTCTGCTTCGAAGTCTTGCTTTCTGCTTTTGTCACGAAATCATGACATTTTTGCTTCCGTACGCTTCCTCTCTTTCTTTTGTCGTGAAAATGCGACATGTGATATCGTGACACTTTTCAAACTTACTTTCTCTCTCCTATTTTAGTCGCAAAAATGCGACATGTCGCGAAATCGTGACACTTTTCTTACTTGTTCTCTTTCTTTGAACTTGTCGTGAAATCGTGACACTTTTTCCTGCTTTCTCTTTCTCTTCCAACATGTCATGAAATCATGACAGTTTTTCCACTTACCTTTTTCTCTTCCAACATGTCACAAAATCACGACAGTTTTTCCTGCTTTTTCTCTCTCTTCCAACATGTCGTGAAATCATGATAGTTTTTCCTGCTTTTTATCTCTCTTTCAACATGTCACGAAATCATGACATTTTTTCTTGCCTACTGTATATGTCGCGATATCGCGAAACTTTTCTTACTTGTCTTTTTTCTTTGATCTTTTGCATATGGGCCACTTCGGTCTTCTTGGAAAATCACTGTACATACTCTGAATAACATTTGAACTCATGTCTTCTACATCTGAATAGCTTTTGAACTTCCTGTCCACTACATCAATAGATCTATCTGATTGTGTTGACAACAATGACAATACTGTTGTTGCACCTTGCTCAACATATTCATGGCATTTTGAGGTGCCTGGCCAACTCGAGGTTGGACCACTTGGTGGCCACCGAGCCTGATATGCCTTCGTGCAGTGTGAGTAGCACCTTCCCATTGGCTTACCTAACTATCGACCACCAAGATTTTCTAGACTATTCTCATCGACTAATTGTTTGGGTTGGTTGGATTTCGAACCAATGTTAGATTATGGATGTCTGGATGCTTAAGCCCCTTCTCCTTAGTATTGCTTTTATTTAAAGGTTAACAATTACTATTATTACAATTTATAAAAATTTAAAGGTTAAAGTCACTTTGATTAAAAGTTTAAGGGTTAAAGTTCAAAGATAATTTACATTGTATTTAATGAAAGAGATTATTTACATTGTAATGAAAGGAAAGTTATGATTATGCTAAGATGTTATTTTGGTTGTAATGAAAGGAAAGTTATAACTATGCTAAGATGATAGTGTAGTTGTAATTAAAGGAAATTTATGATTATGCTAATATGTTAGTGTAGTTGTAATATAAGGAAAATTATGATTATGCTAAGATATTAGTGTAGTTGTAATGAAAGAAAAGTTATGATTATGCTAAATATGTTAGTATAGTTGTAATGAAATGAAAGTTATGATTATGCTAAGATGATAGTGTAGTTGTAATGAAAGGAAAGTTATGATTATGCTAAGATGTTAGTGTAGTTGTAATGAAAGGAAAGTTATGATTATGCTAAGATGTTAGTGTAGTTGTAATGAAAGAAAAGTTATGATTATGCTAATATGTTAGTGTAGTTGTAATGAAAGGAAAGTTATGATTATGCTAAATATGTTAGTGTAGTTGTAATAAAATGAAAGTTATGATTATGCTAAGATGTTAGTGTAGTTGTAATGTAAGAAAAGTTATGATTATGCTAAGATGTTAGTGTAGTTATAATGGAAATAAAATAAATGGAAAGTGGCTTATAATATTAACTAAAGGTATGGGACTTTGGTTAGTTTAGTAAATGGAAATTGGATTATTATATTAACTAAAGGTATGGGACTTTAGTTAGTTTAGTAAATGGAAATTGGATTATTAGATTAACTAAAGGTATGGGACTTTAGTTAGTTTAGTAAATAGAAATTGGATTATTGGATTGACTAAAGGTATGGGACTTTAGTTAGTTTGATAAATAAAGTTAGATTCTTGATTTAATTAAAAGTGTGGACTTTAGTTAAATCGATGAATGAAAATATTCTTATGTGGAATCTGGTACTGATTGTATAAGTACAATAAAGCAATCATGGAGATTGTTATGTGGATGAATTGAGCAATCCATGGTAAATTCATATGAACTATGTGTTCTACACAATGTATTGGCATATGTTTGGGAGAAAAGGATTATGGGATCCTTGTATTTGTAAAGACCAAACTTATGCAATAAAGAAAACATTTGAGGCTGGGTTTTCCCGAAAGGGTTTTCCCCAGGATATATAATGTTATGGGTATTGAGTATCTCTTTTATTTACTTTAATGTATTTCTTTTTGTAGTTTCTAGATATGTTGTTAATAATTCTCTTGCTAGTTTATTATCATGTTTGATTTAAATTCATGCCTAGTTTATATTATTCTTATTTATGTAAATAGATAGACTTTGTGATTATTAGTATGTGATGGTGTTTTATGTTGTTAATTAATAAAATTATATATATATATATATATAATAGTAAATAGTGGCATCCCCTAAACTAGTTGGGTTCACAGGGTGTTACAAAGGCCTAATATATTACAACCTATTACCTTTGCTATCCTTCTTTGTCACTTCTTTCAAGTGTTTATGAAGAAAATTTTACTATTTTCCAAGTTAATAATTTGTTGGAAAGCCCTGGTATGTATATTTAGGATCTTTTTGAATTCCTTTGCTTTAGCCATCAAATATTTTCCAAGTAGGATTGTATCATCCACAAACTATTGGTAAGTGATACCTCTCATAGACATAGAAGGTTTCAACCCATTTAATGCTCCCATAATTTGGGCTACATCTATACATATCCCAAGGGCTTATGTCATGATAATAAAGAGGTAAGGATAAAGTAGGTCCCCTTGCCTTAAGCCCTTGTTGCTCTCAAAGAAACCTATTGAGGAATTGTTTATGATAATTGAGAACCTTGGTCCACCATAGCAATTTATCACCCATCTTTTTCATCTCCTACAAAATCTAAACTTGCAATAAATTTGTGTAGGAAGCTCTAGGATACACTATCATAAGCTTTATTCATATCTAGCTTCAACAACATTCCTTCTCTCCTACTCTGCACTACCTATTATAGTGTTTCATGGATAGAGATGATACCATCCAATATTTTCCTTCCCTTCACAAAACCCCCTATTGGTCTACTATAATATTTGGGAGGAATTTTTTCAACCTTAATGCTATCACTTTAGCAATGATCTTATATACTACATTACATAGGCTTATCAACCTATAGTCCTTAAATCCTTTTTGTCCCTATTTTTTTGAGATGGGCACTAAAAAGGTGTTAGATTCTCTTAGAAATTTTATTGAATGGTGAGACTCTCAAATTGCTTCTATTAAATCCTTGTTTACTATATTTTAAAATTTGGAAACCATTAAATATTGGAACTTTGTCCTTCTCCAAGGAGAAGACTACTTCCTTCACCTCCTCTTCACTAACATCTATCATCAACTTTACATTCATTCCTCTTGGCATTCTCATTGGTATATACTATAGCTTCCTAGTCTTCCCTCTTTTCCTTCGATAGCAACAAACTAAAGAAGTCAACTACCTCTTGCCTAATCCTTTTTTTACCTTTGAATATTTCACCATCCTCACATAATATTTTAGAAATCCATCCAATACTTTTATGTTTTATCATCAATATGTGAAAGAATTTAATGTTTTTCTCTCCTTCCATAAGCCATTTGTTCCTTATTTTTACCTCTTATAAGTTTCCTCTCGAGCAAATAATTGTGAAGCTTTACCTATATCTCCTTATCTCTATTATATAGAACTTAGTCCATTTCAATCCTCCTAACTTCCTCTTCCAACAAACTCAATTATACATAAGGTTTTTCTTCTATGTAAAAATGTTTCCAAATACTTGCTTATTCCATATCTTCTCTTCTTTCTTCACATGTTTGAGTTTTCCTACCAAAATAAACATCTTAGAGACTTGGATTGGAATCCTCCACCATGATTCAATTTTTTCATAAATATTTGGGTATTGAAGCCATATGCATTCAAACTTGAAAGAGATTATACCTTTTCATTTTTTCCAAAACCAACTAAATAATAGTGTATTATGATTAGATCTCATCCTATGTAGAGATAGTAATGAGTGCTCATAGTTGCCCTCAAACCATTCCATAGATATCAATACTCTATATAGTATCACTTGGATAATATTATCTCATATTCTTCTATTCATTCATGTAAAATAATTACCTCTAAATTAAACATCATATAGACCAAATTTTGATAAAAATTTTCTCAAATCTTCCATGCTCTTTGAGAAGCCCTAGGATCCACCTTTATTCTCTCTAGGTATTAAAGTGGTGTTGAAGTCCCCTTCCACTATCCATATTAGACCTCTTATTTATCACCCTATCTACTCTAATTCCTTTCACAACACCTTTGTTTATCTATTTATATTATTAATAATGATATTATAATATTATTTTCTACCTTATTCTTCATATATAAATGTTCTAAACTTCCTAACATAGTGTCTAATTTTATTAACCAAATTTTAAGGAGGAATATAAAGCTTAAATAACATACAACCTCCTAAATTACATATAGCTTTAGGGTAACAACCTCCTTTAAAAATAGAATTCTATTACAACAATTAAACCTATAGAGTAATAACTATATTCCACTAATTTCTCAATAGAAAGCTATATCTAGTTTATTTTCACTACTACTAATTCATTAGGTAGAAGATAGAGATCCTAAAAATTAAAGGTCCATTTATATAAAATATAATAAGAATATCAACAATATACTCATGTCCCATAGTCTACAAATAAAAATATTACATCCATCTATATCTCCTCCCTATAGATAGCTTGCTTATCCCTAAAATAGAAATCATCATTTATACAAGAATATCATTGTTCCCCTTAGACATTGGTTGTGACCCTGTAGTCCATTGCAACAATGGGTTTTTCTATTCTAATTTTATCTGCATAGAAAAAGATGATAAATATCCCTTATAGAAATATATTAATGTTACACATTCATAATAAAATAAGCAAATCCAATTAAAAGACATTCATTTTACCATAAAATTCTTATATTATCAGCATAATTTACACCTATATAAAATAGGAAAAATCTTATATAGTTAGTTAGGGCATATAAAAGATGTATATTCATAAAAAGGAAAACAAACCCAAAGAATAAAATATTGACACAAGTGATTGTAATAAATAAAATGCTTTCGGTATTCAACTCCTTTTATAGTAATGATCTACCTCGAATTGTAAGGGGTCTTATTACAAAATAAGTTGTTTGTTCACTTTGTTAAAATACAATAAACACCACAGGAGTGAAGCTCCTTTGGCAGATCCAATTGAAAGTGGTCACTACTATAAACAGATTTTTGAGTGGGCTTGTGTATCCTTTGTCGAACCACTCTAGCTTCAATAGATATCCAATAATATATAACCTGCACCTACAATCAAACAAATAATATAAAAAGAGTCAATAGCATATGAGGGACTTCCACTATGTGAGCCCCTCTTCAATAACAATGTAGATCTATAAACCTTAATTGTAATGCTTACAAAATGTATAACAAAATAAATAAAAAAATAAGCAAATAAATCATAATGCCTTACTAATACCTGACCTTGATTTGTGCTCTTGAGGGTTCAAAATACTATTGCACAAATGTCAAAAAGTGTTTGAGGGATTGTTGGACATAGACTTGTGTCTGATATATACCTAAAAGCATATGTGGACTGTGATGGATGCCCTGCAACATCTGGTAGATACCCAATGGTGTTTGTATACTATGATGGATGACCTGTAGAGTTTGGATCTAGTTCACAGAAGTGGTAGAAATCAATGATGAATGTGGTGCTTGATGCAGATGATAGCTAGGGTTTTTATCTTATGCAAAATGTTGTGAGAATGTTAGAGTTCTTGATAACTCATGTGATCTCTATTCCTCCCCATAAATCGTATTTCATAACCCCTTTAATAAATATTAGGTTTTTGATGGTGGCAATGAGTGGGTAAGATTAAACCTTGATGAATTACTAAGATTAAAATTTGGTTAAGTGGCCAGGATTACCAAATGGTAGGCTAGGATTACAGTTTTATGGATGACTGTGATTTAATATCATATTTATAAACATATAAATATGAATATATATGGATGGCTATGATTTTATGATGATGAATGGGTATGATTTGGTATCTACAAATGCCCCTTTTTGTATCGTGTTACGTGAAACACAATGCGGTGCAAAAATAAGAGACACTGATTTTATGGAATGGACTCTTTCCTTAGCATGAAAGAAGATTTTGAAAATTTTATGATTTTTTCTTACCCCCTCAATTGGTGAATGAGTGAATAATGGAACCCATGAGCCAATTGATTTAATGAGGATGATGAAATGGATATGTGTGATGTATGCATATGTTAGAAATCAAATTCAAGTTTGTTACCCCAAGTTTGAGGTTGATCTGTGTTGTCAAAATTTTGCTTTCAACATGATATGCACTGTTGTTGATGAACCAGCAACAATTAGGTAAACATTGTGGTGGAGGTAGAGGCATTACCACATTGCTTATGAAAACTACATTTTTGAATCTAAATATTGGCATGATGCATTTGAATTTTGTAAGAGAGTTTTGCTTTTTACCCATGGAGAGGGCTTATGATAGCTTTAAGCAGATTTTATTGAACATAGTCACATTCAAAAATTGAAGGATCAAATTGATTTGATTTCAAACAATATGATGTTGGATGATGATTATGAGCAAGTGTCCTTATGGTAATATACCCATCCTACCAAATTGCATGGATAATCAATCATTACAACCACTAGGTGACTAGATTACAACACTAGATATAATATTTACTTGATAATGTAGGTTGGATTGATGGTGTGAAATGATGATGTAAATGCATTGATGATTTTATTTAGACATTTTGTGAAAATATGGATCATTTCTAGGATGTTTTGAAGTTTTTTGGAACATTTTGCACTTTTTGTATGCATTCAAAAACTAGCCACCCAAATCAATCCAAATTACCACAAAATGAAATGGAATGATGTAAGTGATGTATGAATGAGCTTTTGTAATAATTTTGTGGGGTTTTTCTATGTTTTGAGGCCCTTTTGAAACATTTTACAAAATTTTTAAAATAGATGCAATCCTGTGTCTATGTTTACACAGATGCGGGACTGTGTCTGTCATGCTTCAAATGCAATGATGTGTTTTAGTGTCCCTGCCAAACATAGAGGTGCATCTGGGTACATGATTTTATCTATAAAAGGGTTGTAAGGGAAAAAATTCATTTCATTCTTGCGTTTGAGAGTTTGAGAAGCACTGTTTGAGAGAAGAAGAGTGAAAGAGCTTGGCGATGCTGATGGAGGGAGCTAACACGAGGACTGGAGCTAGAGTGGTCCAACAAAGGATATGCAAGCCCACTCAAAAATCTATTTGTGGCAGTGAAAAATATTTACACCCACTTTCGATTGGATATACCAAAGGAACTTCACTCCTATGGTGTTTGTTGTATTTTGTTGAAGTGAACAAATTTCTTTTATTATAATATCCCTTATGAGTCACCCACTTCTTTTGTAAAGTTTTTATTTTTTTGATGACTAAAATAGAGGCAATAAAAAGTTTTTTATTTTTGAAATGGATGAGATCTTGATGTACATTTGCTTTTGTGTTGTGCTGTAGTTGAGGATTTTGGAGGCTCGACATCAATTTTCACCTATCCTACTAGGGGTAAAAAAGGCATTGCGGGAGGTCAACTAGGAGTGGTTGGAGTGGGTGATATTGGATGGTTTTGCATGTATTGAGGTGGTGAGGACTAATGAGGGGTATCTATTTATCTTAGCAAAGTATAGGGATCTAGATAGGGGGACCTTCCATATATTTATAGGGGAGATGACAGTTATGCTCAAGGACATATACCACATCTTCTATGTACCTATGGAGGGATTGCATGTTCGAGTTGGACACACAAGGGATATGAGATGAGTTGGATTTTTGGTGATGAGCTGAAGAATATGAAAATTAGAAGTGGTGACATCTGATACCTAGATCTATACTCATAGAGGAAGTTGGAGAAATTACCAATCTACATCATGTTCCTACTGGCTAATGTGTTGGTTCCTAACAGCATAGGATGTTGGTTCCCTTGGAACATGATTAGGTTGGTGTTTGATATGATCGATGAGCCTCGGGTGTATGCTTTGAGTCTCACTTGTATTCTTGGGTGCCTTATTTGCTAGCTCAGGTATACATGAAGTTGTACGATATGAAAATATAGGGAAGAAAGGAATTGGGTTGCAGTCTACTACTTTAGATCTAGGATTGGGATCATTTTAGCATAGCTCATCATGTAGGCCTACCATGTGAGTGGGATAGGGTTCATCACTATGTGTTGAGAAGGTGAGCAACTAAGGAGATACAATCAAATTATCTCGATCGTAGTGACCAAGAATATATGAATCTATGGGTGAGGTTGATCCTTGATCAGGTGTATTGGTGACCATGGTGAGAGGATATATGGTATACTAATGGGGAGTAGCTATGATGTATTAGGTAGGCCAGATGGGTTGTTGGTCATCATGGTAGTAAGATAGAGTTGATCCAGTTCTCACGTATTCTATGATAGTTTAGGATATGATAGGTGGTTCTTGATGCTCTAGTGATTTACAAGCATCATGTCGATGAGATGAGATTACCCTATGCTGAGGCATGGTAGGTGGAGTATGAGGATGATGAGGAGATGGATATCTTAGATATTGATGATGTTGGGACCACAACTGACTACAATGTCTTGTTTACTTCTCAACCTCCATGGGCACTAATATAGGTTGTGGATGAGGGTAGTGGTGATGATGGGGAGGCTATGGTTGAAGTGGAGGATATAAGACTCCATGACAACAAAGACATCATCGATCGAATGATAGGGAAAATTAGTCAAGGGCCATGGTAGATTAGCCTCCTAAAATTGGAGGTGATAGTGACGGTGGGGGTGGTATGGAGGAGATTTCATAGAAACCTCCTAGTCATAGTGATGAGGATTAGACTATGCTCCAATATAAGTGAGATAAATTGGTTGAGCAGGATCTAATCTTGTAGATGTTGGCAGAGTAGGATGCAGGGATGACTGCTCGAGATGCTGAGATTTTCATCTATTTATGGAACTAGAGGTGTGGGCTATTGCAAGTGGAGATAAGGATGTTGATGTGATAGCTAAGCTTTGGGAAAAGCTGGAAAGGAGAGATGCATGTAAAATATAGTACCTATCTCACCTTTAGTCTTGAGATGGCTACATTTAGGATCTCAAGAATTGCCTTGTGTAGTATGGCATTTTATTACCAGTGTGACCTTCTTCATATGTATCTAGATCTATTAGGCATAGTGACTCTAGGCATAATAGTCCTTACTCTAGGGATTCTCAGGTTTATGATCCCTCAAGATCATAGAGTTCTGCCTTTGGGTGTTAGTTAGTGTCTCTTGTTGTATTTTTGTATATGAGCCTAAGTGCTCTATTGTATACAACCTTCGGACGTACGTTGTACATGCGATATATATACATGGATTTTCTTTTGTGTATGAGTTTGTGTTCTTTTATTGTAAATGTATGTATGAATGTATGTGTATATGATGTTATGGATGCATTATGATGATGATGTATATGCTTTATGATAACAATGTAAGTGAACTAATGATCATTTGTAGTAGTTTAGATTTTTGCTTGACCATTTTTATCTTTGTGGCTTAATTAGGGATACCAATATATAATGGTGGAATATGAAGTGGAAGAGTCATGTAATGATGCGATGATGGTATGGATGTTTTTTTGGATTATGGATAATAGATCTAGAATGTTTTTACAGACTCAAACATCCTAGTGATTTCAAACAAACTCATGTTTTTAAGCATCGTCAAATTTCTCAAAGACCAAATGTGTGCAATGGATGTTCATTTACCAATCATGAGCATGGTAATGACTCAAGCCAATCAAGAACCAATGTGTGTGCAAGTGAATTCATTTACCCATATTGAGTAAAGTGAGATTAAACCCATCATAGAGAAGACCAGGAAGCTAGCTTATCCTTATGTGTGTTCAGAGGTCTCTTCAAGAGAGACATGTCACCACGCATGAGCATACTCCACTGCCAATCAAGCATCTATAGCCCCAATGGATATTAAATCCATAGTCCAATGATAGAATCTCCAAGCTTTGGGGAATCAGATTCTTAACCAAGTCATGATGATAATTAAACCCTATCCTTACTACTTGAAGATCTATCATTATTATTATGTGTTTTAAAAAGAGTTAAAGCTTTGGAGAATCAAATTCTCAACCAAATTGAGATGAGAATTTTACCCTATCCTTACTACCCACTCTTTTTGTTGTTAAATTTAAGTGGTAAAAACCACTATTTTCATTGTTATTTTAGACTATGTTATGTTTAAGTGGTGAAAACCACTATTTGTGGACTATGTGCATAATGGGACAAGCAAGAATGAATTTTTCACTTTGAGGTTCAACCCAATCATGGTGTCATCTCTTTGACACAAGATTTTATTAATAAGTGTTATATGTGTTTGGCTCAATAATGTTAGAGTCAACTCCTAAAACTCAATATTTTCTTAGTGAAAATGTGCTTTGGTCCTAGAGAAAACTTGATATACCATGGAGGTTTGCTTGAAACACTAGGAGTGGTTGAGTGACCTAAAACACCTAGGGGTGATGGGATTTTATTACAAATTGTGACATGAATTTTGAAATGGTGAAATGAGATTAATGTTAAATTGAGGGTGCCCCTGATTAAGGTGATAAGACTTATTGGATTAACCATTATCCAAACTAAGCAAATGACCACTAGTATGGTGGATGAAATGTACTGAAATGACATGAATGTGATTGTGCAAAATGGATGTATGAAATGCAATGTGTATGAATAGTGCTTTTTGTTTTTAGCCATGTATATATGTATGTATAAATCGCATTAAGCATAGAATTCTCTCAAGTGGATAATTTTCAATGGCTCGAGCTCTTCTACTCCCTCTAGACTGGCAAGCCTATATGTTCCTTGACCCAATTTTTGTTTGACAATGTATGGACCTAACCAATTAGCCATGAATTTATCACGAAGATGCAACAATGCATTGGTGTTTTGTTAATTTTCTTTAAGGATGATATCTCCTACTTGGAATTCGTGTAGATGAACTTTGGTATTGTAAGCACACTTTAGACGATCTTGATATACTTGTAAGTGCTCCAAGGTATTGATTCACCTTTCATCGAGGAGCGTGAGTTGGTCAAGATATGCTTGTCTAGCAGTATCATCGTCTATGAATTCCTATAATGAAATGCATAGTGAGGGGATCTCGAGCTCAAGAGGTATGATTGCCTCGACACCATAGACCAATGAGAATGGTGTTGCCCCAGTAGGCATGTGAATGCTCATTCGATAAGCCCATAATGCCAAGGGGATTTGAGTATGCCAATCTCGATGATTTTATTTGACTAATTTCTTTAGAATAGCGATCAATGTCTTATTGGTTGCCTCAGCTTGTCCATTTGCCTATGGGTAGTAAGGAGTCGAGAAGCTATGTTGAATATTATATTTTTTGCAAAGTGCTTGAACATCCTTATTTTTGAAAGACTTGCCATTGTTAGAGATTATTTTTGAGGGAATACCAAAATGATAGATGATATGTTGGAGTATAAACTCCATAATTTGAGGTCCTATCATGCTAGTCAGAGGAATTGCTTCGACCCACTTCGTGAAGTATTCAGTGGTAGTGATGATAAATGTGTGTTATCCCGAGGAAGGAGGTGAGATTTTACCAATCAAGTCAAAACCCCATTGTGAAAAGGGCCAAATACTTTGAATAGGCTGTAATGCTTGTGATGGCACATGAGTTAAATTAGCATGCTGTTGATATTTTTGACACTTCTTGATATAATTACAACAATCACGTTCTATGGTGGGCCAATAGTAACCCATGCATAAAATACACTTTGTGATGGCCATTCCACTAAAGTGACCACCACAAGTACCATCATGAGCTTCATATATGGCTCATTGTGCCTCTACAGGCTTGAGATAATGAAGGAGGACTCCATCATAACCACGTCTATACAACACATCCCCCAAGAGAGTGAAACGAGCTACCTTTTGTTTGAAATTTTGTTTGGTATTTCATGATAGATCTGATGGGAGCATCCCAAACTTGAGAAATTATTTTACTTGATTAAGCCAAGGCTTGTATGGTTCTACATGAATAAAGCAAACATCCTTCTCATATTTAGATTCAGCTCATGAAATTGCAAATTTAGAGATTGTTGTGATGATTAGCGATTGAACCTCTCCTACGGAGTTCTTTGAAATCAATGATCCTAGAGAGGCCATTGCATCTGCAAATCTATTAGTCGAATGAGGCAAGCTATCAATCTCATACCAGTCAAATTTTATAAGCAATTTCATTGCTACTTCATGGTAAAGTTTTAAGATTGGTTCTTTGCATTGGTATGATCCATTTACTTGATGAACGACAAGTTGGGAATCACCAAATATTCTTATATGCTTTATACCCATAGCTATAGCTACTTGAAGTCCTAATATTAGGGCTTCATATTCTATGTTATTGTTTGTGCATGGGAAATCAAGTTTAAATGATAAGGGGATAGGTATCCCTTGTGGTGTATGAAACACGATTCCTGCACCTTGTCCTTTCTCATACTTGGAACCATCAAAGAATAGGGTGATATCCACATCCTCTTTAGGGATGACATCTTCCTCCTGTTAGTGATGTTAAATACCATCATCTGGAAGCTCAATAACCAAAGGTTGATCATTAGGAAGTGGAGCTTCTACAAGCTGATCGGCTATCACCTGACCTTTAATGGATTTTTGGTTGATGAATTCAAGGTCAAATTCTATTAGAAGCATTATCCATTTTACGGTATGGGTATTGTTGTATGTGCGAGTCATCATATAATGCAGAGGGTTTTCTCGAGCTATGACATACATGGTGTGACTTAGCATGTAATTTCTGAGTTTCTTAGTGGTAAAAACCATCGCTAGGCATAGTTTTTCCACATAAGCATATCTAGTTTCATAGCTTACTAATGTTTGACTAATGTAATAGATTGCTTGCTCTCGATTGTTTTCATTCTTTTATGCAAGCATTGTCCCTAATGCAAAATCCATTGCTGAAACATAAAGGTGAAAGGGGACCCCCGAGCGAGGTGGAGTTAAGATTGGTGGAGAAGCTAAGTATTTTTTGATGTCATCAAAAGCTTTTTGACATTCTTTTATCCATGAAAATATCACCCCCTTTTGTAGTAGGTGATTAAATGGCCTGCATTTATCTGAGAGTTGCACGATGAAGCGATGAATCGATTGGATATTTCCTTGTAAGCTACGCAACTCCTTCAAGTTTGTTGGGGGAGGCATTTCCATAATGGCCTTGACCTTGTTTGGGTCCACTTCAATGCCATGCTTGGACATAATGAACCCTAGAAGTTTTCTTGATGTGACTCCAAAGACACATTTCTTGGGATTCAACCTTACGTTATGCTCAAGAAGTTGGTCAAAAATATTTTCCAAGACATCGATGTGCTCTTGATATGTTTTAGATTTGGCTAACAGATCATCCACATAGTCTTCAATGATCTTATGCATGTAATCATGGAAGATGTATGTCATGGCACGTTGATAGGTAGCACCCATATTTTTAAGACCAAATGGCATCACCTTGTAACAAAAAGTCCCCCAAGGTGTTGTGAATGTTGTTTTGTGTTGGTCATCAAGATTAATTCAAATTTGGTTATATCCTAAAAAACCATCCATTAAAGAGAGCATTTCATGGCCAACGCAAGTGTCTACAAGAGTATCGATGTTTGGTAGAGGAAAGTCATCCTTAGGACATACTTTGTTAAGATCTCGAAAGTCAGTGCAAATGTGAATCACCCCATTAGACTTGCGAATGGGTACCATATTTGAAAGCCACTCAGGGTAGTCAATGGGTTGAATGAAACCCACGTCTAATAACTTTTGAAGTTCTTCTTTGACCATGAGGGCAATGGTAGGATGTAACTTTCTTAGCTTTTGTTTAACCGACTTAGCATCAGGATGCAAGGTGAGATTGTGAACGACCAAGTTAGGGTCAAGGCCAGGCATATCTTTATAATACCATGCAAATATGCCCTTCTTTCTCATGAGGAGGTCTATAAATTGCTCTTGTTCATCAATGAATAAACTTTTTCCAAGTTTCACAATTTGTGGATTGTTCGCATATGTGCTTAGGTTCACATCTATAGTATCTTCAATGGCCATGTGTGAACCTTCTTTGAGCTGATGGGGCATTGGAATTAGATGAATGTCATCAGTGACATTATCAAACTCTTCTAGCATAGTCTCTTCTATTTTTTCCTAGAAAATAGAAGAAGCCAAGGGTGAAGGCGAGAAGGCTATAGAGGAATGTAAGTGGTAGAAGCTCTTAACAATTCCTCTGAAAGAATGAATTTGGAAATGGATGGGGGTGATGAAATCCATTCCATATCAATGAGGCTTATGTCAATAGGAATTGGTTTTGCCAAATCATATGGATTACGGAGCGATGTGAACAAGTCGATAGTATTCATGTTGACTTGGTGGGAGAATGGTGGTTGTGATGTGAAGGGTGGTTTTTCTTGTCCTCTAGAATTGATGAATGAACCTTGTGAACCTAGATAGCAACAAGCAACATGTATGAATGCAAATGATAAGGATATGCAAATGCAATGTGAAATGCAATGTTATGTTGATGATTTTTTTTTATTTATTTTTTATTTTTATTTTTTGTACATATTTTACATCATGTTTTTCTGAGGTGGACAAGGTGGTGGTGGTGGCTCACTAGTTGGCTCAGCTCACTCCCTTGGGAGGAGAAAATGAAATATGGGATGATGGATAGGGAACATGTTAAGGTAGAACTCATCTTCCATAGTGAATGGTGTGATTGGGATTGATTCTTCTTCAGATTCATCTGAGGCTATCGACATGACATCATATTCCTCATACAATTCATCCTCAAAATCATCATTATCACTATCCTCCTCTTCTTCACTATCCCCTTCAGGATCTATAGTGAGTCATTGAAAGGCTCATTCGAAAGAGGAAGTGGAAGATTGTGGACTATATCCTAGGCTAGAACGATCATGCATTTCTTGATACTGAGGTTCAACGATATCACACATACCTTATTCATGTCATCCTAACCCATATCCTTGCTAGTTAACCCAACGAAAATATCATGATGGGAAATCAGGGTTGGACATGTGCTCAATATTGGCACAAGATGGCTACCTAGGTTCATCTAGGGGAAGTGGATCGAATGATGAATCAACCCTCCCATATATGAAATTGACTCTATTTGGTAATGAACCCATGTTGTAAACAATTCCTATAGATAGAGGTGGGTCACATGGGTGACCGTAGTCCCTAACAATTTTAATGTTAAGCGGTGTGATTGTAACATCTTGAACCACATACTCACCAATGCTAGGACTAGTGAGGTGAACTACAACTTGTGTGGGTGATGATGTGGATGGATTGGATATGGAAGTGTGGGGCTCAGGGGTGACCTATGGCTCAAATGAGGGAAAATATTTATGTTGGGATGGCATCTCATGATCTATCAAATCGACTTGTGAGATGTTGGTTGGTTGAGGTGGAAGGGGGTTTGGCTGAGAAATTTGATTAATGACTAGGGATTCAAGCTTGGATGAGGTGATGATAGGTTCTTGTGAAGTTGGTTGTGTGGATGATGATGGATGAGTGATAATGAGTGATGCAGATGATGTGGAGGCATGTCCCCCTTGTGTGGATGTTTGAGGTGATGATTGGATTTGACCACATGTACATGGTGTCGATTGTGATGAAGGTTGAGATGTGGAAATAATGTGATGAGATGTTGAAGTGGAGGCCTGATTTGGATCATTGATAGGGAGTTCTTCTAGAACAGGTGCTTTGGATGAGCTATTGTGTTGTGTGGTGGGTGGTGTGGTTGATGGAATTAAGGACATATGGGTGGATGGAAGTGAAGGCTCATAGGGGTTGGAAATGAAGTTGTAGTATTTGAATGGTTCAATGTTTATGGGTATACAATGTATTTATCCCTCATGCACGTACTTCAAACATTGATGTAATTTTGAGGGAACACATTTCATCTCCCTGATCCAAGGGTACCCAAGGAGTATGTTATAGGCCATGGCCCCCTCTAGGATATGAAACATGGTATGTAACATCTTGACCCCCACTTGTACGGGTAAAACAATAGTACCAACTATAGAGCATAAAGCATCATTAAATACTCGTAATGTGAAGGTGGATTTGGTAATGTGGGAAGATGGAAGATTGAGATGGTGGAGTGCTGAAGTGGTGATGATGTTAATTGATGAGCCAATGTCAATTAGTACTCATTTGAAAGGCTTATGATCAACCTGAGCCATGATATGCAGTGGAGGATCCAATGATTCTGATGATATTGACTTGATTTCAAAATCATAGAATACAATCGAAGGCTCCATGCATGTTCAGATACTCCCCATGAAATTGTTGAAGGTATTAGAGTCTTGAGTCTAAAGTTTGATGGATTTCAAGATCTCCATCAATGCCTCACGATGTGGAGGAGATTATTGTATAAGCTCATAAATTGATAGTTTGGCTGAAGCTATTTTTAGACTATTTGTCAGTCGATTGCTTAGTGTAATGATTGGTCTTGGTGGATGACTTGGAATATGAATGGGTTGAGGTGGATTAACGGGATTTGGTTGTGGATACACACTTGTTGGTGGTGCCATAGGAAATTGCATTGCTTGGGGTTGTTCATTTATCTGTTGTTGATGATTCGTGCTTCTCTAACCTTGGGTTACTACATGAATAACACCCACAAAACCTTGGTATTATTGTACATGGTTGACTTGGTTAGGGGGAGTTATAGCAGTTGATCCCCCCATTGCCTATTGTGTCTCCTCATGATGAGGAAGTGGTGTCTAGTAAATACCAAGATTTTGGTTTTGTTGTGTCAAGGGGTTATCCATATTAATGGCCCTCAGGTCTAACAGATCTTGCACAATGTCTTTAAATATAAATTAATTATTAATGTCATGGCCCTTCTATCGATGAAAGGGATAAAACAAATGCTCCTTATAGACCTTACCATGTGGTTTAGTTGGATCTTCTAGTTTGACTTCTAGCAAGGTAATTGTGTGTGTATCATACAACCTTTGGAATATGGATGAATATGATTTGAGCAATGGCATGTAGTTGTGAGGTTGCCAAATGAACTATCGATGTTGATTATTATCTATAATTGGCACTAGGTTTTGCAACTATTGTGGGGGTGGAACCACTTGATATATCATTTGTTGGGTGGTTATTGTTGCGATGGTGATTGTTGAATATGGACTTGAGATTGTTGAGTCTGCATCGTTGGTTGACTCAAGACCACTTGGTTAACTTGACCAAGTTTAGTTTGGCCGTTATAATTTCCTTTGTTTTGGCCCTTGTTCTACCATTCATTTTTCTTAGGCTTGATCTTACCCTCTTGAATCTTGATTTCCTCAATGACTCGGGCTTGGGTGAGAGCTTCATTGAATGTTATGTATTGTTGTAATTGTAGTAACAAGGAGATAGGTTTTAAACAACTCCTTGTGAACATCCATGTTAGTTCTTCCATGGGGAGGGTGAATGGAAATTTGGTAATTACTACCCTCCAATGGTTTCCAAAGTCATAAACTGAATCTTCTTCAAATTATCATAGATTATACAAGTCGGTTAATGTGGTTTTCTTTCTAACATTTAGGGAGAACCTCTCTAAGAATTGGTCTACCAGTTGTTTGAATGTATATATGTTGTGGTGTGGCAAATGATTATACCATTCTAAGGCATCCCCCCAAATGTCTGAGGAAATATTCAAAGCATTAAGGCATCATTCTCTTGAATCCTAAAACATGCATGGATAAATGCACTTATATGCTCTCTAGGGTCCTCAACCCCTTTAAATTTATCAAACTTTGATAGTGTAAAATCGGTAGGGTATGGTGGCGATGGTATCGAAGGATGAATCGGGTGATTGACCAACTATCTTAAGGTGGGTTTTTGGTACATCATACCAAGTGTGTGCATAATCAAGCTATCAATTTGTTTTTGCAAAGATTGAATTTTGGGATCTTCCACTTGTATTTGGAAGCCTTGGTTTGCATGATGAGTGTAGGTGGGTGGTGTGTGTTGTGTGATGAATTGCTGAGATGAAATCATATTCTGGTTGGCTAATGGGTTGATGGTAGTGGGTATGTGATGGTGTTGGATGTTCTATTGGAATTTATTATGGAATGATTGATGTTGAGGAGGTGGAGGTTGATGATGTGGAGTTTGGGGAATTTGGGTGTTTTGGGTAGTTGTGATGGCATTGATGTGGTTGAATGGAAGGGTAGGTATAGTGATCATAGGTGGTCATGATACCCAAGATTGATCGAGAGTGAAAAAGGTATTTTGGGTGGGGATGGGTTGATGGTTGAAATCCACCACCTATGACTATTGTTGCAAGAAAGGATGGGCATTTTGATTGGTATTACCAACAAGCAATTGGTTTAAATGTTGCCATGCTTGTTGTATAGTAGTTGCAGATGTTGATTGAATGGTTGTATGGGAGGCAGAGGTTGGTATGTTGTGAGCATTAGTGACATGGGTTGAAGTTGGTGGAGGGTAAGTTGTGAAGGGAATCACAACCAAATAAGGAATGTTATGCTGGGTTGGATCAACAAATCTAGATGATGTGAATGGAATGGTTGATGGTATCTATGAAGTAGCATTAGCTTGTGCTTCGTAGAGTGGGTTGGAATGAATGGTGGTATAGTTATATGGGAGAGAAGTGCATTGGCTAAATGATGATGGAAGAGTTTGATGTGGAGGTGTAGATGTGGCCTCAAAGAGAGGGTTGGTGATAACTTGGTTAAAGTTGTTAGGGTATGAATGAGAGGGTTCCTACTAAAAAGTAGGAACAGATCAGGGTGGAATGGTAAGAGGTTCCAAAACTAGATTGGTTGAGCTCAAATAGGCTCTGACAACATCAGAATCTATATAGGTGATGCGATGGTCGAAAGGTGTGGATGGTTTAAGTTTCAAGGATGGAGGTGTGGATTACCCTCTACATCATATCTATATCCGAAGTGGATGTTATGTGTGAGGGTCCAATGGATAGGTCAAGATGCATTGTCTATGACACACTAGTTGGGTTAGCCATGGAAGTAGCTAGGGTAGGAATGGAATTCTCCATGGATGATGGTGGTTGGTTGATGGGTATCTAACTCATAGCTCTGGCTTGATTATGGGTCAATACCATAAGCTAGAGGTAAGTTGGTATGGAAAATGAAAGGGTGTGTGTGTGAAAAATGTAGTGGCAATGAAAATGAACAACACACAAATCACTCAAGCAAACAAGCATTTTCTATATCTTTGCAATTTATTTTATTTTTTATTTTTTTTTTGTGTGTTTTGATGTTGAAACTCCTATTCCTATGTTGACTAGCAAGGTAAAAAAAAACTATTGCAGGTAGTTCAAGCACACCCCCCTTGTTGAGGAGTATACCCAAATGACAAAAAAATGGCTTCCTATATTGGATATGGCTCAAGGTAAACCTATGGAAGCAAATAACCCCTAAAAGGGGCCACACTATCTAATGTTCTGCTATCATCATACCCATGCTTTCTCTTAACCCATGCATTTAGGGCGTGAACAAGAATAACAACTGCATCCACTAATTATTTGAAAAGCCCCATGGTAAAAGGGCTTGCTAATCCTTCCCACTCTGGGTGCACCCAAAAGTAGGGGACTTTCTGGTGATGAAATCTAGAAAGCCACTCGCTTGGGGCTACTATGGTGTCTAGGGGTGAGCCGGTGGAAGGAGATGAATTCCAACGTCATCGATCTCGATTGGGGGTTGGTGATGAAATCCAACCTTACCAATGTTTATATGATACGTGCAGGTGTGTGATGTTCTTTTTAAGGTTCTATTTTCTAGGGTTTTTGAACAATAAAGTGCAAAAATTATCCTAGAATGCAACTACCATGCAATTCATATTTGTTGCCTATAAGTGTAATAAAAAACATACAAAGGCACACAGAACAGGAAACAAAACACCAAAATAGAGGAAAACCTAAGCCAAATGCAGTAAACAAGTTCCAAATAAACCCTAGAATATTTCTAACACATAGGTCCAAAAATAGAATATGGTAAATTTGGAACCCTAATGCAATCTAAAATGTGCTTTTAAAAATGCAAATCTATCCCTAAATGCAATTTATATGACTTTTGTAATTAGATAAATCAATGCCCTAAAATGCAATTTTATTTTGATTTTTACAAAAATGCCTAAAATACCTACAGAATGCTTAATTTATTGCCTTTTAAAACATAGAAAGATAGATATTTCCTTTTTCTTATTTTTTTTAAAAAGCAAAAATATGGCTAGGGTTTTGAAAATAACTTACCTAGAAGCCTTTCGTTCTCTTCCCCTAGCTTCTCAAATGCGACATCATGTCCAATTTGAATCCCATATGTAGTGTGGCATCTCCCAGATGTAGTGAAGCATCCGATATAGCCCCCAGACATAGTTCTACATTTGTGCAAGCACAAAATGAACCCTAATAGACTCTAAAACCCTAAATTTGAATTTATAACTTTTGCATGATCGGGCTTCAAAACCTACAATAAATAAAAACATAGATCAATAAATCAGAATATGACAAGGCAGATCAAAACAAAGAACCCTTTGGGGGTCCCACCATGATCACCATTTTGTAAATAGTAAAAACACACCCAAACAATAAAATATTGACACAAGTGATTGCAATAAATAAAATGCTTTTTGTATTCAACTTCTTTTACAGTAATGATCTACCCCAAATTGTAAGGGGTCTTATTACAAAATAAGTTGTCTGTTCGCTTCGTCAAAATACAATAAACACCAAAGGAGTGAAGCTCCTTTGGTAGATCCAATCGAAAGTGGGTGTAAATATTCTTCATTGCTACAAATATATTTTTGAGTGGGCTTGTGTATCCTTTGTTGGACCACTCTAGCTTCAACAACTATCCAATAATCTGTAACCCACACCTACAATCAAGCAAACAACATAAAAAGAGTCAATAGCATATGAGGGGCCTCCACTATGTGAGGCCCTCTTTAATAACAATGTAGATCTATAAACCCTAATTACAATTCTTGCAAAATTTATAACATACAAAAAATAGTAAACAAATAAATTAGAATGCCTTGCCAATACCTAACCTTGATCTATGCTCTTGAGGATTCGAAATGTTGTTGTGCAGATACTAGAAAGCATTTTAGGAATTTCTAGATGCATACCTATTTCTAATGGATTCCCTGGATGCCCTACAACATCCAGTAGATGCTCGAAGGTATTTGCAGATTGTGATGGATTCCCTGTAGTGTCTAGATATGGTTCACATAAGTGGTGATGATCGAACAACAAATGCAGTCTTTGATGGAGACGACGACTCGGGTTTTGCTCTTGTGTGAAATATTGTACAAATGTTCAAGTTCATGATTACTCGTGTGATCTTTATTCCTACCAATGAATAATATTTTATAACCCCTTTAGTAAATATTAGGGTTTTGATGGTGGCAATGAGCAGCTAAGATTAAACCTTGATGAGTGGCTAAGATTAAGATTTGGTTAAGTGGCTAGGATTACCAAATGGTAGGCTAGGATTGCAGTTTGATGGATGGTTGTGATTTAATATCATATATATATATATATATAAACATATAAATATGAATATAAATATATATATATATATATATATATATATATATATGGATGGCTATGATTTGATGATGATGAATGGACGATGAATGGCTAGGATTTGGTATCTACATATAGGGAAAAAAGGACTATAAGACAAGTCAATTTTATGACTCATCATTTACTAAAAATTTTAAATTGGGAAATTATTTGGTGTTTGAGAAACCAAAGAAAATTCCAACCCTAATTGAGAAACAAAATCAGAATTTAAATATCCATAGATCATGAATTTGATGGCTCTAGGACTAAGAATGGTGCAAGATCGAGAATATAGTTCATAGACCTATAGGTAGAACAAATTGATTATGCATGTACTTTTTAACTATACAAATAATATGATTAAACATGAAGTATTATGTGTTCAATCATGGAAGGCAAAGAAACTTGGCATTAAAAACTTGAATATTTTTAGTGATTTAGAACTAGTAGTGAACTAGGTAAAATCATCATGTGAAGATAAAAATAATTAGTTAAATATATATAAACATAGGTTATGATACTTAAAATTTTTAGGATATTTTAAATCACAATAATTCTTATGGAGTGTAATTTCAAAGTTGATGAATCAGCAACCATGGTCATATGCTTTGATTTTAACATAAATATATAGAATAAGCCCAATGAGCTATAATTAGTTTTAAAACCTAAGATACTAGGAAACATAGATCATTAATAAGTATTCAATAATTATAAATAAATTATCTATATTAGGATTTAAAAATCTCAACATGTAGAGGAACACAATGAATATTAAAAAAATATCAAAGAAGGTGTCATTCAATTGAAGCCTATTCAGTTATCTCATGGTCTTGTTACTTTATAGAGCATCTTCAACCCTTATAACAATTCCTAAAAGCCTAATATAAAGGTAAAACCCTCTTTCTATCAACCAATTGGGATTATTAACAAAAACATTTGTTGCTAAGGAGTGCATTAAGGAATAAATAAATATGTTCAAAAACCTTTATACTAAACACAATGATATTTTTACCTGGCGATATGAAGATTTGAACGTATATTAAAGAAAATTAATAAAGTATACCATTTAGACAAAATTGGAGTCCAATAAACCCAAAAATAAGATCGTTATGAAGAAAATATTAGCCAAATTGCTTCAAGCATAGATAACAATTTTGATTAAAAAATTAAAATTGGTTGTAAACCTAGGACTTGTGTAGAACATAAATGAAGACATTTGTATATGTTTTTATTCTATAAACCTAAATAGGCCATTTTTTTAGGATCATTTTAAATTGGAATTAATAGATTAAATACTACAAAAGGTTGCCAGGTCTCAAATAATACTGTTGCCCGATGGATTTTTGGGCTATAACCATATTTGGGTGAAATATGAAGATAAACATAATATAACATTTATAACCAAATGAAGAATGTTTCCTATTAGAGTATATCATTTCATTTGAAAAATACAATATCCACCTTTCAAATAGCTATGGATATCGCCTTCTCAAGTTGATCGATAAAATTATATTGATCTATTTAGATGATGTAATAGTGTTCTCCAAAGACAAAAGTAAACATTTAGAGAATCCATAAGTAGTGTTTAAATAATTTTTAGGGTATAGGATATAACTAAATGCAAATATATATATTATATTTATTCAATAAGGGAAGTTGCAAGGTCATGTAGTCTCTAAATATGGACTTTCCATTGATCCAAACTACATAAAATTCATTCAAGAGTTACCTCTACTTTATTAATAAAAGGGATTATATATTTTATGGATTAGGTCCAATATATGGCTAAATTTATCACCTACTTTATAGAAATAGTCAAGCCCATAAGAATAATTATTAGGAAAGATGCAAGTTTCACCTAGACCAGAAAAGAATAGCAAGACTTTCAAATATGTAAAGCTATAATTAATAGGACTATAGTTTTTATGAATACAAATTATAGTAAATATTTTAGGCTTTAATTTTTTGGGATCAACATCAACATTACTATGTTATTCACATAGAAAACTAATAAATACAAAGAGTATCCTATATCTTTTGTGATTCAACTATTGCACAACTTTGAATAAAATACATATTCATTAAAAATGGGTGTTTTCAACTATAAAAGCTCTAAAGAGGTTTAGGAATTATCTATCATAGAGTTAAACTATAACCTTGTGGTATACCTAGACATCAAGTATGTTACATTGTATGGTGAACTGGGATAAAATATAGTTAGGTGGATTAATAAAATCTAGAAATTTGATATTGAGATTAAACTCACAAAACTCATGAAAATTATGGCATTGGTAAAATTTCTATACCAATGACCAAGTGGTATTCATACATGAGTTTGAGAAGAAAGTAGAGCAATCTGATGAGTAAATATAGGAAGGGTTGTATGTACAATATCATAGAGCATATGAAGAATAGTAGTGACCCAAAATTCTTAACATTAAAATAAAGAATGCATTTTAGGTGAAAATCCATGGACTATAGTATACTCAATATGGTTTTCTTTTAAAAATAGTATGATGGTATTTTCTTCATATGCATTCAAGAAGAAATAGTAAATGACCTATTACACAAATACCATGACGAATATGATCATTATTTGGATCATAGAATAAATTATAAAATCCTAAGTATAGGGTATTACTAGCTAACAACCTTCTCATATGCATTCTAATGGATCAAAAATTGTAAGTTTTATCGCATGTTTATGAGAAGAAAAATTCCAATGCCGTTGTAGTCAATAATAGTGACTAAAATATTCCAATAATGGGTTTATGTTTCATTGGTAATATTAACCCACTAACAAGCATGGGCCATTGGTGGAATTTGATAGTAGAAACTTCACTACAAAGATAGAAGCAATACCCAACAAATAATAAATCTCTTAGATGATATTACCACTAGGTATTGAGTACCTTTGATGGTCATTACTGATAATTCTATAGTATTCATTATATAAAATCTCATTTAATTTACAATAGAGTATGGGTTTATCCTAATGATGTCCTTTAAGTACTATCCATAGGAAATGACTAACTCTTAGAATATATTGTCACTAGGCAATGTTGTATCTTTAGTGGCTATTATTGATAATGTTATGGTATTCACTAAATAAAAACTCATCTAGTTTGCATTAGAGTATGATTTTACTTTGAATATGTCCTTTAATTAATATCCATAAGGAAATTGACAAATAAAAACATGCTCTAAATTTTGAAATGAATAATTATTTTCTCAAAGAGATTGGAACATGAAGCTAAAGAGAGCACTTTGGGAATATATGATAACTCCAAAAGCTTCTATCCAATATTTATCGTATACGCATGTGTTTATAAAGGATACAATTCTATGAATTAACCTTGAGCTTCCCTTGCTCCAAATTTCTCAACAATTAGAGTTGGATAATATAGAAGTGATACCTCTTCAAATAGGCTGAACATTATTATTTTAAGAGAAAACATTAAAATGTTTCAATCACTAAAATAATATTTCATGAGAAATCTATACACATCAAATTCAAGGAATGAAATTTGGTGTTAAAATAGAATGAATATTGAGCCAAGCTAGGCAAACAAGTAAAGTTTGATTCTCTTTTGACCAATCCATATCAAATAGCCAAAATGTGAGTAATAAATGCTTATGAATTGGCCATACTAGAGTTTCAAGTGTTTCCTATTGTGTTAAATTGGAAACACTTAATGTACATCTAATTAAATTTTGAATTATAACTAGATTTCCATACAAGTACATAATTTTTTGTTTTTTCCATTTCTTTTCTAACAATATTGCTTGTTATTTTCTAAATTTTTTTAAAATAATCCCCTATTCTATTTGGATAAAATATTGAAAGAGACATTCAATAACCCTTCTCCTTCTTATCCATTTATTATAGGATACAACAAATTGCTTTAATACTACCAAAGAAAGCAAAAGAGTTCCAAATTTTTCCTAAAATTATCCTAGGTCAAAGAAACAAAGATTTTCTCTCCCACACTAAGAAGTGGAAGAATAAATGAGGGTGATTCACTCTCTTTCAATGGATCAAATAACTCCTTTAAAATTTAATCAACAAAAAGGAAATCCTAAAGCTGATGGGGGGTTAGGATTGAGGAGAGTTGCTCATCTCAATACAACTTTGTTAGCCAAACAAGCGTGGCGGTTATTGACTAAGGTCGATAATGAATGGACTGCCATAGTTAGGAGGAAATACCTCCAAGGTGTGAACTTCCTTAATGACAACTTAGCAAGCAGGGGGTCTACTTTTTGGAAGGCAATCCTCACGAGCAGGGATCTTGTCAATAAAGGTCTTAGATGGATTCTTGGAAATGGGCAAACAATAGACTTTTGGAAGGATCGATGGGTGAGAGCTGAGGAATTATCCTAGAATCCTCGTTTGGCTAGGATTCAAGAGAATATGGAGCAGCATATTTGGAAGAAGGTTGCAAATTATATGTGGCAGAATATAAATATCAACATGTGGAAACACATCATAGTACAGGGTTTTGAAGCGGAGTCTGAAGAGCTTTATAACATTTTAACTCAGCAAATTATTCCCTCTAGAGAGGATGAAGATCACATTTTTTGGGCTGAGACTGAAAGTGGTGACTTCACAGTTAAGTCTGCCTATAATTTGCTTCTCAATGTGGAAGGTCAACAATTTCAACCGAGTTTGGTTTGGATCAAAGGCTTAATTCCTAAAATATCCTTTTTTTCATGGCTGGTGATTCAAGGAAAAATCCTCACTATGGACAATATGTTATCCAAATGTATGGTTATTGCTAATCGTTGCTACATGTGTAGGGTAGGATGGGAGACAATACAACACTTGTTTTTGGAGTGTCCGGTAGCGAAGTCCATCCTAGATGAACTTTTCCAAGCCTTTAGGATCTCGTGGGTTAATCCTGCTCTTATATCTAAAGTGTTCCATCAATGGCCTCAACCCTTTGTTAGCCTAAAACTTAAGTACCTATGGAAAATCTATTGGCATCATTTTCTCTGGCAGATTTGGCTAGAAAGGAACCATAGAGCCTTTAAGGATACCATTCACAACCCAAAAACCATCCTCAATAGGATTATTGTCTTTGAGAAAGAAAACCTTAGCACCTTAGTGGATGAGAACCACTCAATTCCTCCCCAAGAAAAAAAATTAGCTCGGGCCTTAGGTATTGAGGAAAAACCTTCCATTCCTTTGCCCAATCCCAAAAATGGGATTTCTTGGGAGCCACCCCCCTAGGGTTGGTTTAAACTAAATTTTGATGGTGTAGCCAAGGAGAACCCGAAAAGAGCTGGAGCTGGAGGATTAATCAGGGTTTATCAAGGAAATTTGGTCAAGGCCTTCGCTGAACCATTGGGAATCAGAACTAATAATGAAGCAGAAGCTAGAGCTCTTTTGAGAGGGTTGCAAGTAGCCCAAGCAAATGATTGAAGGTGATTCGATGAGCATCATCAACCTGTTAACCAAAGGCAAAAAACCTCCATGGAGAATCGAGGGAGTCATCCATGAAGTGAGGATTATTTTTGCGGCAAGACAGAATAGGAGGGCTCGTCATGTGTACCATGAGGCCAACAGGTTAGCTGAAAAATTAGCCAACATAGGTGTTGATGTTGGTAGTTTGGTGACATGGACACAAGGTGTGCCACGTGAAGTGGAAAAAATTATTAGTCATGAAAAGAAACCTACCCGTTAAGGAGAAATATGAATGGGTGTTTTTTTCCCATGGAGCTAGTAATAACTATGGGGTTTCCCTCTAAATCATACAAAATTGGAAATGAAGGTAACAGGGTGTAAGCCTTGGAGGATTTCGACAGAGAATAGGAAATGGGCAAGCAACAAGTTTCACAAGTGCAAAGTTCCAAACTTCAATTTCCTATCAATGTAAGTAATGTTTACAGTTATGTTTAGGTATGGGTGTGCCTTGTTAGTAAGGTGTTGTAGGGGATTCAACACAAGTTCTGGTAAGAAAGTTTCAAGGATGACTAGGATCTACAATCTCAGTAGAAGGTTGGATATTGTAATATGTTTTGGGTTAACTTGCAAAACCCGGTAATTAATGAAAGGCTTTTATTTACCAAAAAAAAAATCATTAGTGTGAGTCACTCCCAAGTAAATGAATAAATCGCTCTTTAAGTAAAGTAGATGAAAAAGTAGTTAGATACACATTAAAGGTATGGGGGTAGGGTTTTATCCCCTCGTAAATTTTACTCCATTTTTCACTATTCAAACAACAAAAACACTTTCAATTCTACTATTCCACCTTTAAAAGTACCTTTTTTAGCCAATAAAAATTAAAATTGAGAGGGACAAATTTATTCAATAAAAAACAACAAATTTATGGTTTTTATTTTGTCATAGCATGCCCTATTCACCTCTATGATATAAATGGAAAATGACTAGGGTTTGATACATGGGTTATATTTGAGTTTGGAGGAAAAATACCTTCTATGAAAAATAGAAAGGAACATGATCCATTCATCACCATCATTCTAACTACCTTTTATATAATTCATGAAAATTTGTGCTACATAGTAAAAGCATCCTTCACAGATAGGGAACATTTCACTCTTTGGGGTGGAAAATCCATGCTTTTCAAAGCCAATAAAAATCAAAATGTGACAAATTTTTCTAGATATTTATTCACTCTCTAGATCCAAAGTGAATTACTCCTTATGAAGGAAATCTCTAGAAGTACTACATAAAAATCCTCTAAGTCCTGAATAGAGTGAATCACTTTCCAAGACGAAAAAAATTCTAAGTATTGAAAAGATGAATCACTCCATTCATATTAAATATCAAATATCAAATAGCTCTCTCAAAGAGTTAATAGATCTTCAACCTAGCCTGGTAATAAATATTTTTAAGATAATATGTATTCCAAGAAGTATCAAGCAACAATATAATGTCAAAATTAGTCCTATCAACCCACTCATGTTAATCACTAAAGTCCAAGTTATGGAAAAATTATCAAGAGTTATAGATGCACAATAATAGGAAGGACCTCCAAGAACCCAAAATACTACAAAAAGGAAGAGGATGACTAAAAATAAGGTCATCGACAGGAAATATAAACATGCACCTAATGTCATCAAGAAAAAAATAATTAGAAGGTTTAAAATAGGTCTTGGCACTAAATCTTGGGGTGTTAGTCAAATTTGGACATTAGGACTAGTATCAAAGTACCTTGAGATTATAAAAATGTGTGTCGAATAAAATGATAGAATCCAATATATGACCAAAGTAAATCCATGAAAGGAAATCCCACTATCTTGTGTTCAAATGAATTGGAGAAATCATATGTGGAAAATATGACATATCACCTACATTTCCTATATGTTACAAAATCAACTTGACTACTACAAGAGTTTTAATGAGAAGAAATAGGCATGTGCAAAGGACACCACAACATACTAGATTTTTTGTTTGCCCAAAACTAAGTTGACTATTATAAGAGTTTTAATGAAAAAATGGGTAGAATTTCTATCCCAATTACTGGAGAAACCAAAATAGATTCAAGGCTTTGAACTACCTCTAAAATTAAATAATTTAAACCCAATGCCTAAAAATATTTGTTTGGCTTGATAACAATAATAGAAGAGGTAATTGATAAATGGATTTGAGAAAAATATAGTCATGGCCCATGTTATACAAAATTAACTTGATCACACCTAAATTTTATACTATTCATATTACATCATAAATATGAAATTTAAATAATTTTGAGAAGTCCAAGTAATTTAACTTCTTGTCATATCTAATCTAGATAATTTTACACTAGAAGAAGCATTGATTTCAAAAGCTACAATTAGACAAGATAAGATCAAATAAAAAGTGACTACCAATATGCAATTTTATATATGTGTCATGCAAGGGTGAGGGTAAAATCAATCAATATTATTTTGAAATGGTGTACAAACCCATCATTATGGGGTTCAAAGGAAAAATAAATAGGATTTCAAATGAATGAAGATACTAATAAAACTAAAGGAATAACAAAAAGGGAACTTCTAT
Organism: Wollemia nobilis; assembly: GCA_028583015.1. Taxonomy (NCBI): domain Eukaryota; kingdom Viridiplantae; phylum Streptophyta; class Pinopsida; order Araucariales; family Araucariaceae; genus Wollemia; species Wollemia nobilis. The sequence goes on from JAQPPZ010001870.1 coordinate 8,011,217, forward strand.
CTAGTTAATAAATAATAATTCTTCAGGCTATATGAATTCATTAAACTACCCTTTAATTTACCATCATACATGCTAAATTACCTTTTCAACTTGGAACTTATTCAACAATTAGATTATGTAGAAAATAGGTTCTTCAAAGAGAATAACATGTTAGCTTTTTATAAGGTCAAGAAGTTCATGATGATTACTCATATGGAAAAAGAGTGTCATATTTAATTTCAATGTAGGTCATAGAACCTTGGGCTAATATTACCGCAATATTGTTGGGCCTATGTTTCTAAATCCATATTTTCAAATGCCTTGATAAAGAAAAGGGTCAAGACTAGGTATATGCATGAAAAGACGATTGAAATTGAAAATAATAAAAACCTAATTGAGCAACAAGCCAAATCCAAGATGAATGCCCCAAGAGATTATGGATAAGATCAACAAGTAAAAAATTAGTCCTCCTCTATAGTTTTCATTCTATGTCAACATGAGGACCAAGATAGAATTTAATCCAAATAGTAAAGTAAAACCTCTATATCAGATATGCTCTCTCGAGGAAAAATGGACCCTAGAATTAATTTGCCTAGAGGAATATGAGTTATGAGAGAAATATAATAATGTGTTTAGTATCATAAGGTCCATTTAATGTATATTTATTTAGAGTTTGAGAAAAGCACCATGATAAAGAGAAAAATAAGAGAAAGATAGCTCTTATAGTTACTCCCACAAATCTTGTTTAGTAGTCAGTATTGCAATATCAACTAGCCCAGCCCTAATAAGTAGTATAATAAATAAAACCAAAGCCACTATAATATTGGATAAACATAGATCATTCCTTGAGATCTTAGTAGCAAAAAAAATAGAGGATGAGCCCATAGGACCTTTAATGATTCAATAGAAAGAATGAGAAAAAGAATATGGATAAAAAACCAATAACCCTAAGGAGGAAACTAAAAAAATAAAAGGTTTATCCACCAAGAAAGAAGTAGTAAGAGCAAAATCTAATACTCTAGAGGAACAAATTGAATCCACCATCTCTCTCATAACTACTTTCACTTCCATTCCATCCTCATTTCCTTTAATAACCTTATTTATATTTTCTCTTTATATACCTCTTATCATTCCTTTCCTTATGTTACCCCTATTTCTTCTTTTGCACCCATCTCACCTCTAATAAGTGTAGTGATAATTTAATAGTTTTGTTGAATTGGGAATTATCATCACTTCTAATTAAGATTTGTGCCCCAATTTGAGTTTTATCAAATTTGGAAGGGATTTTAAATGGATTCTCCTAACCTCTAGATTTAGGCTTACACCCCACTATTCCTCATAGAATAATCCTATGCTAACCTAAAATAACTTGCATTAAAAGTAAAATATAAAAAAAAAAAAAACAATGCATGAAAGTTTAAGGGTGCGATATATTCAACCAAATATGCTTTTAAACAATATAAAGGAAAAAGTATGATCAAACAATATATGATAAGTAGAATAACACTAATGTCCATCTATTCATTATATTATGAAATTTATAAGTGAATAATAATATGGCATAGAAGGGCAATGTCACATTCATTGAGCAGTTAGCAGACCATGAGGGTGATTCTAGTAATGGAATGCATAAGGACTTGCCAATTTCTTACAATATCATGAGATCAAAGCATAATATGGGTTTAAAAAGTATAGCTTTAAATTATAATGGCTAAAACATGATTACATTGAGGTCCTTATGCCCTTATGTATAGTAAAAGTTACCTCTATATTACTTAGAATGATAAACAGACACTTCTAATAAAAGTAGAAATTTGGGGGTGTTTTTAGAAAAAGGATGCACCACCAAATGTTACACACCTCTAAAAGGGTTAGAGGTATTCCAAAATAGCTTATTACACCACTACATATAAAAAAATTTCTTTCCAAAATATTTAGCTTGGGATCTATGCCTTCAATTTACCTTTGTGACTATATAAGTAGTTTGCTTTAGTTTAGAAACTAAATCACTTGATTTTTATGAGCTAATCACTTGCATTTGCAAGAGAAACAACTCTAATTGCAAATAAAATTGCTTCTTGGATCCAATTGGTCCTCTTTAGCAAGTGAATTAATACTTGGATCTAGTTTTGAGGTCTTGGTTCAATGGTCAAAATGCTTCTGTAGGAGTGCAAAGACCAAGGTTCCAATCCCTTGGGCCTCGTAGTACCGATCGACGTGTCGCGTCAGAGTAGCTGGCTATGTAAAAGTTTTATCCAATGCAACTGGAGGTTATAGTGGTGACAAGGAGCGATATTTAAACCCATGAAGATGCATAGAAAATTATAACTAGTTATCGATTCCTCTAGTATAATAATAAAAAATAGTACTTGGAGCTAATCACCCATCTTTTGTAACCAAATCGATACATATTTTTTATTGGTTTGAGTATTGATATTTTTTATGAGGTGTCTACTATCCAATTTCTCTATTGCATACTCCTTCAAAATTTGTAAAAATCTATGCAGTATCAATGTACTACATTTCTAGTGACTTTATAGAGTGCCAAGCTTTATTGGCATGAGATCCTAGATCTTGTCTTTATCCTTAGGTATGGGGTCTACAAATTTAGAACCTCTATGATAAAATTATTAAAATTGTTGGTTCTCCTTATTTAGTATTTGTAAAATCATTCCCAACAATTTCTACCATTCAATGTCACTTAGTAACTATATTAATCCAAGGTATTTTGCTTCCCCTAAGAGATCTTCAAACCAATTTTTTGATAGTTCCCATTCCTTTACAACTAGCTCTTGTAGCTTGGCATATATTTGCTTTAGCTTCTTGTATATTTTAACTACATCCCCTTGGTCATATTGGCTTTTCTCCTCCTCAAATATAACACTTTAAATATGTAACATCCCTCCAATTTAGTCATCTTTATGCTTGCTTTTATTTTTAGAATGAGATATTGCTAATCGATTTAATGAGTGCAGGAACATGTGTTCTTCTTCAGGCAAGCAGATCAGATGAACCTATTGCCCATATTCTATCAAAAATATAGGGGTTTTCTGCATGAGGTAAGGTGGGATATGATGGATAATAATGGACCTGTGAGTCCATGGAAGCTCACAGATAGGAAAATTCATGTAGTTGCATCCATCCTTTGTATGTCATATTTTGTTTGTTGCTAAAAAATCAATATGTTTATAATAATTAGTAAATGTTTTGGAATAGTATGATTTACAAAATTTAATAAAAATATATATAATAATAAATAAAAATAAATAAAATGATTTAGAAACAATTTAAAATATTGGCTACATAAATGGTGAAAATACTAAACAATAAAACATACTCTTTAATATAAAAGAAAATATATAAAAAAACATATATAAATTAACTTTAACACCATTTGGCGTACGTTTCGTTCACGAGCCTTGCATGAACCTATCAATTTGGAGTACAATGGTATGATTAAAACACTTATATATTGAGGTCCCTAGATGGCTTGGGGGTGTGCTATGTTCTATATTGATGTTTTGTTGAGGAGAAAATTTGTGTGAGAGAGAACTTATGTTTACAGGTTAGAGGGTTTTTAGCCTCTCCTTAATATTATTGACATTTTCTTTAGAAATATTGTGTTATATTTTTACTTTTAATTATGTACATGGCATAAAGCTGGTTGTGAAAACTTACCTAGAATTTGGTGGCAAATAAAAAGTTGTTTTTATATAAAATGTACTGATAGGATAGTAAAGAAATATATTAACTATAAAGAAATCCGAATCTCATATATTAATATTTAAATAATTTCTCACGAGAATTTTGTTTGCAATTCTTAATTTTTAGATTAGGAGAATGCATTGTATGTTTTATTTTAATAAAAATGCATATAGGAGTAGATGCACTACATTCATAGGGACCATGTCTGATCCTACATGCTCCAATCCCATATCTTTCTGCTCAAGAAACCATGTGAGTTGATGGTCATGCAAGCTATGCTAATGGATGACAGATTGTGAGCCTGGCGTTAGCAACTAATTGTAGTCTATGGAGTATATGCTTATTGATTCTTTCAATAGAGGTTCTATAGTGTCTACCTTGAATTATTGTGTTCAAGTGATAAATTCTATATTAAATTACCACTAAACCGCCACTCTGTTTGTCTAAGCAATCTTTGGAAGAATTAGAGGATATTATGTGTGGATATATATGCCAATGTAATATTGATAGATATGAAATTCATTACTTGTATACAACTATAACGACGTGGATATCCTTCCAATTAAATTTTACAAAATCTTTTATTTATATTGACTTCTTAAGAAATTTTACATCGGAGAGAAATTGGTTAAATTTAAGTTTGGAACCTTGGATTGATTGTTGACTATTGCTCAGGTTTTTAGTCAACAAACTGTGTAAATTAAACCTGTTTCTTTAAAGTGTGCATAAACTTTATGTGAAAGCTTTGCAAACATATAAATAGTGTAGTGCTTACTTAAAGTTTGTGTAGTTTTCTAGTGCGTAATTTGTTGACATATATTAGTTATCCGTAAAACATTGCTACCAATTGACCTCTAATATTAGTTATGGCAAATCAAGCACTAGAATTTTGTAATATTTTCTTTAATCTCTTAAGCTCCTGTCAAGCATTTGGAAAGCATTTAAGTTATCAAGCAAAAGGTCTCAAGGGGGCATCATCATCAACATTACCACCTTCAAGCATCCAAGCATAGGAAGATAGGCTTACCTCTTTGGTTGTTGTGTTTAGTCCTCTATTGCTTTTTTTCTTCCTATAGTTAGGCATTTGTAGTTTTGTTGCATTATTGTGTTTCTTTATTCTATTTTCTTGTTTCTGTTTTAGATAAATTTATTTTATTTTTCCTTGCATTAGATTCCATTCAATTTCATCCTTGTTTCTTCCTTTTGTAATAATTTACACCTAGATTCACTTTTCATACTTATTTTATTGTAAATTGCACTTAGGTCCATTTTGCATATTTATTTATAAAAAATTACATTTAGATTTATTTTGCATAATTCTATTACATTTAAATTCATTTTGCATACTTCTTACATTTATATTACATCTGCATATTTTCTATAGCATTTAGATTTACAATTTCATATTTTCTGTTATATTAGATCATATTCATTTTTGCATAATTTTTTGCATTTAGATATTTCTATTACATTAGGTTCACTTTATATCCTTGTTGCATTAAAATATACTTAGTTTATATTTTTGCATTCTCTTGTATTGAGACTGTTTATATTTCTACTTGTATTCTAAATCATTTGCATTCATGTTTGAGTTTAATTATATCGTTTGCATTTTTGTTTGTCTTTTATTGCACTGAGGTTTTTTCTTTTTTTTTTTTTAGCCTGCACCTCATCCTAGTGCAGGCTAAAATATAAAAAAAATCTAAGTGCATTAAAATACAAACAAAAATGAGAATGATATAATAAAACTCAAACTGGAATGCAAATGATCTAGAATGCAAGTAAAAATGTAAACAATCTAAATACAAGAGAATGCAAGTAGCAATATGCACACAAATATGGAAAAGATAAACTAAGAGGTGTAGGATAAAATTAAAAAAATTACCTAAGTGCAATAAAAGACAAATAAAAATGCAAACAATATAATAAAACTCAAACAAGAATGCAAATAATCTAGAATGCGAGTAGAAATGTAAACAATCTAAATACAAGAGAATGCAAGTAGCAATATGCACACATTGGAAAATATAAACTAAGTATTATTTAATGCAACAAGGATATAAAGTGAACCTAATGTAATAGAAATATCTAGAATTATGCAAAATTAAATTTGATCTAATATAATAGAAAATATTAAATTGTAAATGCAAATGCTAAGATGTAATCTAAATGTAACAGAAAAATGGACCTAAATGCAATTTTCTATAAATAAATATGCAAAATGGACCTAAGTGCAATTTACTATCAAATAAGTATGCAAAGTGAATCTACATGTAAATTATTGCAAAAGGAACAAAGAAGGATGAACTTGGATGGAATCTAATGCAAGGAAAAATAAAATAAATTTATCTAAAACAAAAAAAAAATACAATAAAGAAATACAATAATGCAACAAAACTACAAATGCCTAACTATAGGAAGAATGAAATAGCAGTTGAGGACTACAACAACCAAAGAGGTAAGCCTATCTCCCTATGCCTAGATGCTTGAAGGTGGTGATGTTTTTTTTTGGGGGGGGAGGAAAAAAAATTATTCAAAATCTAAAACAATACATTCCACAAGGATTTCCAAGTGATCCAAGCCAGCACATCATACGAAATACAATAAATCCACCAAGGAAATCCATGGATAATTCTGAAAACAACTTCGACAAGACACAACAACCCATAACAATCAGGTTCCTCCACCATATAATTATCTTTCTTGGTCCTCATGAATTAATTGATTAAGGAGTCTAGATTTCTCCTGATCAAGATCATTCCAGCTATCATATTTCTAGTAAGGAAATCCTTCAGAAGCCCACTTTGCAAAACAATCAACCACTCTATTCCATTTTCTTCGGATATGAACAAAAGAAATTTCAACAAAATTCCCAGCCAAGCTCAAAATCTATTTCACTATTCTAGCCATAAACCAAGAAGCATTTGATAAATGCTTGTTGTTCAGAAGAGACATCACTATCATGGAATTGGATTCACAAATAACCCTTCTCCATCCCAAAGAAAAAGTTATTTCCAACGCATGGATAATTGCCAATGCTTCCATATAATTATTTGAATAAATTCCCTTATACAGAGAGAAAAATAGGTGGGCCACACCCTCACTATCATGGCCAATTTCTCCTATACCAGTATTACCTAGGTTTCCCCTGGAAGAACCATTCGTGTTTAATTGATAACACCCTTAGGGAGGGGACTCCACTTCCTAGATATATTGACCTTCAACGAACCAATCCCCCTAACAGGGCCTCTATTTGCAATTGGTGATAATAAATAAATCTCCAATATATTTATAATCTTCCAGTTGAAGAAAGTAAGAGGAGAACTCAGAACACTCTTGGTCTCAATGGCCTCCTTAAACATCCTTTTGACTCTGAGCCATACATGTAAGGCTCCAATTTAACATCCCTAAAAAATTCTTCGATTACGTTCCAACCAAATCTACCTAAATATGAAGGAAGGACCAATATCCCAGGTAGTTTGAAGACATAAAGCAGAGGTAGGGTGTCTACCCAAGCTTTCCCAAAACTCAAAAATAAAAGTAGCATGGATGATGGGCCTTTTTCCAAATCTTCCACCACAAGTTCTAGACCTCCAAGGAATATGATCTTTGGAATAAAATATGGGGAATGGTTTCCTCATTCTTTCCACAAATAAAACATAGTGAAGGACCCTAAAAACATATTTTTTGAATATTATCCCAAGTTGAACATTTCTTCTGACACAGAAGCCAAAGAAAAAAATTAAATTTGGGCCAACCAAACTTATTCCAAATCTTCTTCCACCAATGGGACACAATCTCCTCTCTTCTCTACACAATAAGGGTTTTATAACCCATAGCAAAAGTGTATTTCCCCTTTGAATTATGGCCCCAAGCAAGAATATCAGATTCTTCAATATAACAACATGGTCTCTCAACTAAAATAGAAGCTAGAGTGTCACGATCCTTAGGACATCCACCCTCTGGCCAGCCCTGCGAATCCCACTAGTAATGAGTAAAATAACTGCCAAGAGGACTTTGTCATTTGAAGTCAGCCACATTAGACCAGCCTGCATCATAAAAATATCCCAAAGAAGATGAAGGTGGGGGAAATAAGAAAGGATATGAGGATTATTATACCAAGAATATTCCCAAAATAAGGCATTTTTTCCCTTATTAACAATCCAAAATAAACCCTGCTTAATAAGCATGGCACCTTTTTTGAGAGTGTCCCAAACAATGGAACCTTTCCTCCTCAGCCCCAATCTCAAAATCTCATCAGTTGGAGAACCACAAAAATATTTGAGGCTAAGAATTTTAGCCCAATGTTGATCAATATTACTGCACCACCTCCAATAAAGTTTAGTAGCCAAAGTGAGACTATTCAAATTGGATTACCTCAAACCAAGACCCCCATATTTTTAGGGCAACACACAGTATACCAACTGACCAGGATTCATTTATTACAGTCCAAGTTTCTTGCCCATAAAAATTTTCTAGAAAGAGAATCAAATTCTTTGAGAAAGCACTTAGGAGCAGCCAAGATAGAAAACCTATAAATAGGTAAAGCATGAAGGACTAACTTCAAAAGCATTAATTACCAGTAAAGGATAGCCACAAAAAATTCCAATGATTAACCCTTTATTGAAATCTATCCACAATACTTTTCCAGTAAGCTCTTCTAAAAAATTTAGAAGAAATAGGAATCCCCAGATACTCCACTAGCAAACAGCCCATCTAAAAACGTAAAATATTAGCAATCCTACATTGAATTCAACCATCTATATTGAAGAAGATTTTTTATTTCTCTTCGTTTAATAATTTGACCAGAGGCAGATAAGTAAATATTTAAAGCCTTCCTAAAATTCACTGCTTCCTCAATTTTTGCCCTCCCCATCAGAGCAGTATCATCGACAAACTAAATATGATACTAGGATAAAGAATTCTCTACCCAAGACCATCCCTAGATAGCACCATGATTCTAAAAACTCTTGAGAAGTCTGCCCAAACCTTTAGCCATAAGGATGAAAAGATAGGGGGACAAGGGATCTCCTTGATGAATCCCCCTAGAGACCGAGAAGAAAGTGGATAGTAAACCATTGATTAAAACTACAAAGGAGGTAGAAGTCACACAATAAATAATACAAGCCTATACTAAGAGGGGGGTGAACAATATAATACCACTTTTTACTTTTGTTTCTCAAAATAATAATATCCAATATATCAATTCAATTTCAATAGTAGTAATCAAAGCAATACATAAATCACCACACATAATAGAGACATCATTTTAACGTGGTTCACCCAATATGGGTTACTCCATGAAGAAAATATTTCACTAAATTTTTTTTGACAAATCTCTTGGGAATCCTTTCCCTATTACAATGTTTATGGACCTTTGTCCAAAGGAGACACCAATCCCCTAATAAAGTTCATGGATCTCTATCCACAGGAGACACCAATCCCCTAATCAAGTTCATTGATGCCTATACATAGGATACACCAATCCCCTTATCTAATTTGTGGATCTCTATCCATAGGAGAACTCCTTCTCCTCTTCTCTGGTTGGTGATCCTTTAAAAGACTACTACATTCATTGCTCTGGATTATGGATCTCTCTCCACAAAAGACTCTATCCTCACTCATAAGATCTCTATCCTCACTATCCTAGCTAATGGATCTCTATCCACTAGATATTGTTGTCCTCTGCTTTATCACCTCCAATGCTTTCTCTTAGATCTATCTCAAATTTACACTAAACACAGTCCTTCGGTCTAGCACAAATCTTCTCAATCTCTATCTCAAATCTGCACTAAACACATTCCTTCGATCTAACACAAATTTGCTTGATCTCTATCTCAAATCTGCACTAAACACAGTTCTTCAATCTAACACAAATCTACTCAATATCTATCTCAAACATACACTAAACATAGTCCTTCAGTCTAGCACAAATCTACTCAATCTCTTTCTTAAATCTGCACTAAACACAGACTTTTGATCTAGCAAAAATTTACTCAATCTTTATTTCTAGTCTAGCACAAACCTGTCCTCAAATTTGCATAAAAATTTGTCCTCAAATCTATCCTCAAGCCTTAACACAAAGCTTGATCTAATCACAAATCAACTCTGCTAGATCTACCCCAAATCTTAACTTAAGGTTTGAACAAATCAATAAATCAACTCTACTCACAATTCTTCTCAAATACTTACCTCAAATATTTCCACAAGTTCTCTCTAGAACTTGTCCAATCTACTCAACAAGTCTTCATCAAGAATTGCCTCAAATCTAAATTGTAAGCTTCCACAAAAGCTCACACTATTATGTTCACAAGTCTTCACCAAGACTTACCTCAAATTTTCTCAACAAGTCCTCACTAGAACTTGTCCAATCTGCTCAAAAATTCTTCACAAATACTTACCTCAAATCTACTCAACAAGTCCTCACTATAACTTGTCCAATCTGCTCAATAAGTCTTCACCAAGACTTACCTCAAATCTGCTCATCAAGTCCTCACTAGAACTTGTCCAATATGCTCAACAAGTATTTACTAAGACTTACCTCAAATATGCATTGTAATCTTCCATAAAAGCTTACTCAACTCAACTCAATATTTCATAGAAAACCTCTTCAATCACACAAATAAGTTTCACACAAAATCTTGTTTGAATCTCATAGAAACATATAGAGAATTATTAGAGACTCAATATGTTTCACACTCATAATAATGCTCAATAACTTTAAATCTCTCTTGCTTTACCACAAAAATATATGGAGAACGGTTAGAGACTCAATATGTTTCACTCTCACACAACACTCAATCACTTCCAAACTCTCTAGAAATAAATTAAGAATTTAAGAACAATTAATTTCACAGAACTTGAACTATCACTCCAACACTCTCAATCAATTATGCTCAATCAACTTCACTCAACCAATCACTTTATGAAACATAACTTGCTTACAAACCCTAAACAAGTGTTTCACAATGCTTTCAACAACTCACACTATGGAACTCAACCTTGACTCAAGATAATTCCAAATTCACATAACAATGATACTCATAATCTTTTTCACAAACCCTAATCAAGCATATGAAAGCTTACTCAAATATTTTCAACAATGCTTATCAAAAAATCTCACATAACAATGATACTCATGTTCTTTCACAAACCCTAGTTCAAGATAGTTCACAATTTCACACTCAATTGTCTTCACAAATGTTCACCCAACATACATGTGAAAACTCACTCAATCATTTCCAACAATGCTTACCAAACAAAACCTTTTCACTCCAACTTGCATTCACAACATTCAACAAACAATATTCCACTCACAAGGATGATATACCCATACCTTTGTTTTGAAGAATATTTGATCTCAAAACCTGTCTCAATCACACTTAACCTCTTTGACAATCTCAATGGCTAGATATCACAAATCTGTCCCTCATATTTTCTTTCAAAAATATTTCACCATGCCAAAATATCAAAAATCAACTATGCCTTATTTCTCCTTTCAAATCAATTTTTATAATATGACTTTATTTCAACAAATAAAATCTAACACCATTGGCACACCTTATTACTCCTTTTATAAACTTTAACCACTTAAAAATCAAACACAAAAATTAAAACTTTGCATACCCTTTTATCTCCCTTTTATAACTCATAAACCCTTTTAAATATGCAATTTTCAATTAATAAAAACTTTAGGAAATGAAAAAATTAATTTCCACCCTTGCAATTTTTGGATGCAATGTTAAACCTAAGCATATGTGAGTGCATACCTTTGTCAATCACACCAAAAGGGCCTTGGTGGGTTTCGAACACGCAAACTCCTCCTTCCAAGTGCCTTCGCACAATGCGCGCCCACCAAGTGGGCTACATGCCTCCACACAAAGTGAAAGGCATGTGCCTTCCTTTTTTCCTTCTTCGATGGTGCATACCAATACACCTTCTCCTCTTGCAAAATGAATATCACATGGATTGAACCCCTAACCTTCCACCTGCGAACGACTTAGTGCAGCCCTTGGTACCAATTGCACTACCCAACGCTTTGGATAAGCGTTAGTGCTCCCACTTGTCTTTGTTCCTTCGTTTTCCCTATGAATTCTTTAAACACATGCAATTTTTCTTCCTCTCTAACCACAGTGCATGATTCCCTTAGGCAATATTACTTTCACATGGATAATTTTTTGAAATAAAACTTACCCCTTTTATATGCAATGTGCCATGTGCTCAAAATGTCAACGATCCTTAAAATTCAAATTTAATTTGAATTTGAATTAAACTTTGTGCCCTTAGAACCCTAACCTTAGGGTTAATTAAATTACATCATAAACTAATTTATAATTAAATTATTATAATTAATTAAATAAATTTTAGAGTTAATTAAATTAAGTTATAAATTAATTTATAATGAAATTATTATAATTAATTTAAATCTTTAGATCTTAACCTTAGACCTTTAATATTATAATAAAATATTATACTATTATTTTTCTTGGGCCTTCCTATTGCTCTTTAGACCTCATCTGACCACCTTGAATATTATAATAAGAGATATTATAATATTATTTCCCTTAGGCCTAGAAGCAATCTTTCTCTTGCACTGCTTACTGATTCTTGACATCCTTCATTTTACTCTGCTCCACTGAAACTGACTTTTTGACATCAATGACAACAAAAAATTTCTCATATTTCCAACAATATCCCCTCCTTTTTCATTGATGGCAACCCATTTACCTTTTACCATTTCCTTTACCTCTTTTTGTTATGCTCCCCCTGAGAAACTGCTTCCCCTGACTGAATGCTCTTCCCCTAACTCAAATCTCTCCCCCTTTGTCATCAATGGTAAATGGTAACCTTTGGGGATTGGGGCTAAGAATGATACTCTTAGCTTAGCCCCTCCCCCACCTCCTCTTGAGGTGGTTAATTTGGGGTGGGAGTATTTCTACTCCTAGTATACACTAATTTTTACCTTTATCCACTTTCTTCCTTAACTGATCCTTTTAATTCCTTTGAATATTTATGTTCTTGCTTGTCTTTGGAATTTCTACTATACACCACTTGGCTATATGCCCAACATTATTGCACTTATAACACTTAATTTTTTTATTCCTTAGAGGTGCAAATATCTTGGGGTTTCTCCTAGTGAAGCCATATCCATTCCTGTCATGAACCCTGCAATTCACCACCTTGTGACCAAACTGATTACAAGAGTAGCAATACCCTTGAAAAAGTTGTATGTTTCTAAAATTTCCATATTCCTGTCTTTCATGTGTCCTAAACTATGTAGCCTTGTGCCCAAACCTATGAAATGAGAAGCATCATCCATTGAAACTACCTTGACTTGACCCCATTGATCTCTTAGTCTCTTTTACCCTGTGTTGCTTCCTGTTCCATCTGTTCCTCGTTTGTGCATTGTTCCTTTCCTTGTTGAACTTTCTATTGTCCAACTCATTCTTATAAGTCTCACTCTCTCTTACACTCTCTTCTTCTAAATTTGTTTCTTCTTCGAAACTTGATATTGACTCCTCTCCTTGTTTTCTTTGTACCTGTTCAAAACCAAGACCTGTCTTGTTTGATGAAGATATTTGTACCTTGATAATCTTATCCAAGTTCTTTGAACTTCTCCTAAACCTATGTAACTTATCCTTAGACTCTTTTACTTCCTTCCTTAGTGAAGCTACCTCATGCTCTAACTTTTCACATTCTAAAACCTTTGCTTCTAACTTCTCTTTAAATATTCTTGTCTTAGCTATTGAGTTGGTTAGATCCTCTATAATATTTTCTTTCTCTTCATCACATTCTTGAAATTTAAGCTTGAGTTTTAAGTTTTGCTTTCTTACCTCTCTTAATGCATCAAGGGAAGAATTGATCTCACCCTCAATATCAACTTCTCCTTTCTCTGATTCTTCCTTTATTTGTTTACCTCTAGGATCATCTTCATTCCTTTATGATTTATTTCCACTAGAAGTACTTCCTTCTTCTTCTATTGCCATAAGAAGACTTTCCTTTTATGGACCTTCAAGTGTATCTTCATATTCATATTCACTAAAATTGAATCCATTATTTGTACAACTATCCTCAACATGACCAAAGTTACCATGTCTAAAATACTTGATAATTATTGTTGCCTTTTTCTAACATCATCTTTTTCTTCCACCAAAAATAGAATTTCATATTCTTCATTATCTAAGGACCTGTCATCACTATCACTTGAACTCTTACCTACCTTGTCTACATAAAAACTCTTCTTATGCCTTTGGAAAAACTTCTTTCCTTGTGTACCTTTTCCATCCCTATTTTTCTTTTGGTACCTTTGTTTTCCTACTTCCCTATTCTTATGATCTTTTTTTCTTCATCATTGCTATTTCTAGCCTCTGGACAATCAGTTGCATAGTGACCATATTTACCACAATTAAAACATATAACTAATTTCATACCTTTATAATTTCTTGTGTCCTTGATCTTTCTACCATAATTTTCTTCTTCATCACTGGCTAGCTCATTGCTTGAATCTGATGTATTACCCTTTGTCTTCTTAATAACTTTGAAGGTTGCTTCTTTTTGGGAAATAGGTTCCTCTTTTATTCTCATTTCAAAAGTTGTGATAATTCCATGTAATTCATCCCTTGTCAAAATTTCAATATCTTTTGACTCTTCTATAGTTGAAATCTTTTCACTATACCTTTTTTGGAGTGACCTTAAAATCTTATCACAAACATCTATTTCTTACACCTTAAGCCCAAGTCCTTGCATAGATTTAACAACCTCATCCACACGAAGTAGATATGCAGCAATGCTTTCCTCATTCTTCATTTTTAGGTCTTCAAATGTTCTCTTGAAGTTTTGAAACTTTACCCTTCTAACATTTTTGTCTCCCTCATATATACCTTTCATCTTATCTCAAATTTCCTTTGTTGATGTGCAATGCTCTAAACGTGATCCTTGAAATTCAAATTTAATTCAAATTTGAATTAAACTTTGTGCCCTTATAACCCTAACCTTAGTTTTAATTAAATTAAATCATAAACTAATTTATAATAAATTTATAATTAATTTAATAACTTTTAGAGTTAATTATATTTAGTTATAAATTAATTTATAATGAAATTATTATAATTAATTTAAATCTTTAGGTCTTAACCTTAGACCTTTAATATTATAATAATATATTATACTATTATTTTTCTTCGGCCTTCCTATAGCTCTTTAGACCTCATCTAACCACCTTGAATATTATAATAAGAGATATTATAATATTATTTCCCTTAGACCTAGAAGAAATCTTTCTCTTGCACTGCTTACTGATTCTTGACATCCTTCCTTTTGTTGTGCTCCACTGAAACTGACTTTTTAACATCAATGACAATAAAAAGTTGCTCATATTTCCAAAAATATCCCCCTTTGTCATTGATGGCAACCCATTTACCTTTTACCATTTCCTTTACCTCTTTTTGTTCTTATCCCCATGAGAAATTGCTCCCCCTGATTGAATGCTCTTCCCCTAACTCAAATCTCTCCCCTTTGTCATCAATGGTAAAGGGTCACCTTTGGGGCTTGGGTCTAAGAATGAGACTCTTATCTTAGCCCCTCCCCCACCTCCTCTTGAGGTGGTTAATTTGGGGTGGGAATATTTCTACTCCTAGTATACACTAATTTTTACCTTTATCCACTTTCTTCCTTAACTGATCCTTTTGATTCCTCTGAATATTCTTGTTCATGCTTGTCTCTGGAATTTTTTCTCTACACCACTTGGCTATATGCCCAATATTATTGCACTTATAACACTTAATGTTTTTATTCCTTAAATTTGCTAATATCTTGGGCTTTCTCCTGGTGAATCCATATCCATTCCTATCATGAACCCTCCAATTCACTGCCTTGTGACCAAAATGATTACAAGAGTAGCAATACCCTTGAAAAAGTTGTCTGTTTCTAAAATTTCCATATTCCTGTCTTTCATGTGTCCTACACTTTGTAGCATTATGCCCAAACCTATGATATGAGAAGCATCATCCATTAAAACTACCTTGCCTTGACCCCATTGGTCTCTTAGTCTCTTTTACCCTATGCTACTTCTTGTTCCATCTGTTCCTCATTTATGCATTGTTTCTTTACTTTTTGAACTTTCTATTGTCCAACTCATTCTTAGAAGTCTCACTCTCTTCTTCTGAAGTTGCTTTTTCTTTGAAACTTGATATTGACTCATCTCCTTATTTTCTTTGTACCTGTTCAAAACCAAGACCTGTCTCATTTGATGAAGATTTTTATACCTTTATAATCTTATCCAAGTTATTTGATCTTCTCCCAAACCTATGTAACTTGTTCTTAGACTCTTTTACTTCCTTAGTGAAGCTACCTCATGCTCTAACTTTTCACATTCTAAAACCTTTGCTTCTAACTTCTCTTTAAATCTCCTTGTCTTAGTTGTTGAGTTGGTTAGATCCTCTATAATATTTCCTTTCTCTTCATCATATTCTTGAAATTTAAGATTGAGTTTTGAATTCTACTTTCTTACCTCTCTTAATGCATCAAGGGCATAAATGAGCTCACCCTCAAGATCAACTTCTCCTTTCTCTGATTCTTCCTTTATTTGTTTACCTCTAGGATCATCTTCATTCCTTTTTTATTTATTTCCACTAGAAGTACTTCCTTCTTCTTCTATTGCCATAAGAAGACTTTCCTTTTCTAGACCTTCAAGTGTATCTTCATATTCATATTCACTGAAATTGAATCCATTCCTTGTACAACTATCTTCAAGATGACCAAAGTTACCACATCTAAAATACTTGAGAATCATTGGTGCCCTTTTTCTAACATCATATTTTTCTTCTTCCAGAAATAGAATTTCATCTTCTTCATTATCTAAGGACCTGTCATCACTATCACTTGAACTCTTACCTGCCTTGTCTGCATAAAAACTCTTCTTATACCTTTGGAAAAACTTCTTTCCTTGTGTACCTTGTCCATCCCTATTTTTCTTTTGGTACCTTTGTTTTCCTGCTTCCCTGTTCTTATGATCCTATTTTTCTTCATCATTGTTATTTCCATCCTCTGGATAATTAGTTGCATAGTGACCATATTTACCACAATTAAAAAATCTAACTAATTTCATACTTTTATACTTTCTTGAGTCCTTGTTCTTTCTGCCATAATTTTCTTCTTCATCACTGGATAGCTCATTTCTTGAATCTGACTTCTTACCCTTTATCTTCTTAGTAACTTTGAAGGCTACTTCTTTTTGGGAAATAGGTTCCTCTTTTATTCTCATATCAAAAGCTATGATAATTCCATGTAATTCATCCCTTGTCAAAATTTCAATATCTTTTGACTCTTCTATAGCTGAAATATTTTCACTATACCTTTTTGGGAGTGACCTTAAAATCTTATCACAAACATCTATTTCTTCAACATTAAACCCAAGTCCTTGCATAGAGTTAACAACCTCATCCACACAAAGTAGATATGCAACAATGTTTTTCTCATTCTTCATTTTTAGGTCTTCAAATGTTCTCTTGAAGTTTTGCAACTTTACCCTTATAACATTTTTGTCTCCCTCATATAAACCTTTCAACTTATCCCAAATTTCCTTTGTTGATGTGCAATGTATCCCAAATTTCCTTTGTTGATGTGCAATGTATAACCTTTATAAACTTTGTTTCAGACAAGCCCCTTAGAATTTCATTCATTACCTTTGAATTACTCAGTTGTAGGATCTTACCATCTATATCTGTAGGTGGAGTTTCTGGTGGTATGTATCCATTATCAACTACTTCCCATATTTCATTTCCAAGTGTCATTAGGTGAAACTTCATCCTTGTACTCCAAAGTGCATAATTATTCCCATCGAACAATGATGTTGAATTCCTTGAAGATCCATTTTGAGAATCCATCTATGTCCTAGAGAGCTTTTTCTTCAATTTGTTAAACTCTTCCAAAGGAACCCACTCTGATACCAATTGAAGAACACAAGCTTATACTGAGAGGGGGGTGAACATTATAATACCACTTTTTAATTTTCTTTCTCAAAATAATATTATCCAATATATCAATGGCAATATCAACAATAATAATCAAAGCAATGCATAAATCACCACACACAATAGAGACACCAATTTAACATGGTTCACCCAATGTGGGCTACTCCACGGAGAAAATATTTCACTAAAATTTTCTCAATAAATCTCTTGGGAATCCTTTCCCTATTACAATATTTATGGACCTCTATCCAAAGGAGACATCAATACCTTATAAAGTTCATGGATCTCTATCCACAGGAGACACCAATCCCCTAATCAAGTTTATGGATGCCTATCCACAGGAGACACCAATCCCCTCATCTATTTTTTGGATCTCTATCCACAAGAGAACTCCTTCTCCTCTACTCTGGCTGGTGATCCTCTAGAAGACTACTACCTCCACTGCTCTAGCTTGTGGATCTCTCTCCATAGAAGACTCTGTCCTCACTCAAAAGATATTTTTCCTCACTTCCCTAGCTAATGGATCTCTATCCACTAGAGACTATTGTCCTCTATTATGTCACCTCCAAAGCTTACTCTTAGCTCTGTCTCAAATATGCACTAAACAGAGTCCTTCAGTCTAGCACAAATATGCTCAATATTTGTCTCAAATTTGCACTAAACGTAGTCCTTCGATCTAGCACAAATCTACTCAATATTTTTCTCAAATCTGCACTAAACACAGTCCTTCGATCTAGCACAAAACTGCTCAATATTTTTCTCAAAAATGCACTAAACATAGGCCTTCGATCTAGCATAAATTTTCTCAATCTCTTTTAAAAAATCTACACTAAACATAGTCCTTCGATCTAGCACAAATCTTCTCAATCTCTATCTCTGGTCTGGCACAAACTTATCCTCAAATCTGCACCAATGTCTATCCTCAAATCTATCCTCAAGCCTTAACACAAAGCTTGATCTAATCACAAATCAACTCTGCTAGATCTGCCCCAAACCTTAACTCAAGGTTTGAACAAATCAATCAATCAACTCTACTCATAATTCTTCTCAAATACTTACCTCAAATCTATCCACAAATTCTCTCTAGAAATTTTCCAATCTGCTCAACAAGTCTTCACCAAGACTTACCTCAAATTTTCATTGTAAACTTCCACAAAAGCTCACACTAATTTATTCACAAGTCTTCACCAATACTTACCTCAAATTTGCTCAACAAGTCCTCACTATAATTTGTCCAGTTTGCTCAACAAGTCTTCACCAAGACTTTCCTTAAATCTGCTCAACAAGTCTTCACCAAGACTTACCTTAAATCTGCTCAACAAGTCCTCACTAGAACTTGTCCAATCTGCTCAACAAGTCTTCACCAAGACTTGCCTCAAATATTCTCAACAAGTCCTCACTAGAACTTGTCCAATCTTCTCAATAAGTCTTCTCTAATACTTACCTCAAATTTGCATTGTAAGCTTCCACAAAAGCTTACTCAACTCAACTCAATATTTCACAAAAAACCTCTTCAATCACACAAACAATTTTCACATAAAATCTTGTTCTAATATCACATAAACATATAGAGAATGATTAGAGACTCAATATATTTCACTCACAACAATGCTCAATCACTTTCAATCTCTCTTGCTTTACCACAAAAACATATGGAGAATGGTTAGAGACTCAATATGTTTCACTCTCACACAACACTCAATCACTTCTAAACTCTCTTCAAATCAATTAAGAATTTAAGAACAATTTATTTTATAGAACTTGAACTATCACTCCAACACTCTCAATCAATTATTCTCAATCAAGTTCACTCAACCAATCCCTTGATGAAACATAACTTGCTTACAAACCCTACACAAGTGTTTCACAATGCTTTCAACAACTCACACTATAGAACTCAACCTTGACTCAAGATGATTCCAAATTCACATAACAATGATACTCATGATCTTTTTCACAAACCCTAATCAAGCATATGAAAGCTTACTAAAATATTTCCAACAATGCTTATCAAACAATATCACATAACAATGATACTCATGTTCTTTCACAAAACCTAGTTCAAGATAGTTCTCAATCTCACACTCAATTTTCTTCACAAATGTTCACCCAACATACATGTGAAAACTCACTCAATCATTTCCAACAATGCTTACCAAACAAAACCTTTTCACTCCAACTTAGCATTCACAACATTCAACAAATAATATTCCACTCACAAGGATGATATGCCCATACCTTTGTTTTGAAGAATATTTGATCTCAAAACCTATCTCAATCACACTCAACCTCTTTGACAATCTCAATGGTTAGATATCACAAATCTGTCCTTAATATTTTCTTTCAAAAATATTTCACCATGCCAAAATATCAAAAATCAACTATGCCTTATTTCTCCTTTCAAATCATTTTTTATAATATGACTTTATTTCAACAAATAACATCTAACACACTTTGCACACCTTATTACCTCTTTTATAAACTTTAACCACTTAAAAATCTAACACAAAAATTAAAACTTTGCGTGCCCTTTTATCTCCCTTTTATAACTCATAAACCCTTTTAAATATGCAGTTTTCAATTAATAAAACTTTAGGAAATTAAAAAATTAATTTCCACCCTTGCAATTTTTGGATGCAACATTAAACCTTAGCAAATGTGAGTGCATACCTTTGTCAATCACACCAAAAATTCCTTGGTGTGTTTCGAACATGCAAACCCCTTCTTCCAAGTGCCTTCGCACAATGGACGCCCACCAAGAGGTCTACATGCCTCCACACAAAGGGAAAGGCACGCACCTTCCTTTTTTCCTTCTCCGATGATGCATACCAAAACACCTTCTCCTCTTGCAAAATAAATACCGCATGGATCGAACCCCTAACCTTGCACCTACGAATGACTTAGTGTAGCCCTTGGCTGCCAATTGCACTACCCAATGCTTTGGATAAGCATTAGTGCTCCCACTTGTCTTTATTCCTTCATCTACCCTTTGAAGTATTTAAACACATGCGAGTTTTCTTCCTCTCTAACCACAATGCATGATTTCCTTAGGCAATATTACTTTCGCATGGATAATATTTTGAAATAAAACTTGCCCCTTTTATATGCAATGTGTCATGTGCTCAAAACGCGATTTTTGAAATTCAAATTTAATTCAAATTTGAATTAAACTTTGTGCCCTTATAACTCTAACCTTAGGGTTAATTAAATTAAATCATAAACTAATTTATAATTAATTTAATAACTTTTAGAGTTAATTAAATTAAGTTATAAATTAATTTATAATGAAATTATTATAATTAATTTAAATATTTAGGTCTTAACCTTAGACCTTTAATATTATAATAAGATATTATAATATTATTTTTCTTGGGCCTTCCTATTTCTCTTTAGACCTCATCTGACCACCTTGAATATTATAATAAGAGATATTATAATATTATTTCCCTTAGGCCTAGAAGCAATATTTCTCTTGCACTTCTTACTGATTCTTGACATCCTTCCTTTTGCCCTGCTCCACTGAAACTGACTTTTTGACATCAATGACAACAAAAAATTGCTCATATTTCCAACACACAACTCATGGCCCATTCAATCCAATTATACGAGAACCCAAAATCTCGAAGGATGTTATGCAAAAAAGGTCAACTAACCCTGTCATAAGACTTGGACATATCAAGCTTAATGAAAATAGCCTTTTCCTTATAAATATCCATAGAGTGAATAGCTTCAACAACAACCACCACACCATCTAAAATTTGATGACCCTTAACAAACCCACCTTGCTCAGGAGAAATAAGAAAACCAATAACTTTCTTTAGTCGATCCGCAATAATATTGGTAATTATTTTGTAACATTGCATAGGGAAATAGGATGGAAAGACCCCAACGAGCTAGCATTTTTATATTTGGGAATAAGAGCAAGGAAGGTTGAATTAATAGCTTTAAGTATTTCCTTATTAACTTGGGATTCCTGAATAACTTTTAGCAGATCAAAAGATAACACTTCCCAAAATTCTTGGAAAAATTCTATAGGGAAACCATCAGGTCTAGGTGTTTTACCTTTTTTCATTTGAAAAACCACCACTTTAAGTTTCTCTATCGAGATGGGGTCCATTAGCTCTTATTCATATTATTAGATACCAGCCTAAGAATACAATCCAAAATAAGCCTTATATTAACAGCATCATGAG
Organism: Wollemia nobilis; assembly: GCA_028583015.1. NCBI lineage: Eukaryota > Viridiplantae > Streptophyta > Pinopsida > Araucariales > Araucariaceae > Wollemia > Wollemia nobilis. The sequence goes on from JAQPPZ010001870.1 coordinate 8,033,064, forward strand.
GACCCTGCTGGGAGAAAAGAGAGGAGAAAAACTTGACTGCTTCATTAGAGATATCCTCAAAGGATGAGAGAGTTTCCCCCTAATCATAAGTAAGTGAGACTATAGCATTACCATTCCTACAGTCTTTAACTGAATTATTAAAAAAATAGGTGTTTCCATCCCCTTCCAACAACCGATCAATCTGATATTTTTGGTTCCAAAAAATCTCCTCACGAAGCTCTCATTTAGTAAGATGACTAGAAAGAGAAGCTTCCATTTCCAACAAATTATTTTTCAATCCTTCATATTTAATTTGAAAAGTGATCTACTCTAGGCTATCCTATAGTTGTTATTTCTTCTAAAAGATATTTCCAAAAGAAAATCTATTCCATTGCATGAGTTTGAATTTGAAAAACTAGAGGATTTTGAAAAAAATAAACATAGCAGTGCCAAATTTGGATTTCTCGTCGACCCACCACCTCTCCACACATTCATACAAATCCTTATCCCTGAGCCACATAAGTTAAAATTTTAAAGGTAAATTTCTTGGTAATGAGAATCTCAAGGACTGAAAGAGAATGGGCCAGTGATCAGAGACCCTCTAGCCTAGAATCTCTAAGAATGAAGTCCAGCTATCATAAAACCAACTATTTGAAGTAAGTAATCGATCTAATATTTCAAAAATAAAATTTGTTCTACATCTTCTATTAGTCCAAGTAAAGAACCCATTTCAAGGCTTCACGTCAACAAGATTAAGGAAATAAATATTATCCCACATCAAAGTAGAAGAAGAGCCCAAACACTCCACACCACCATTCTTATCCTCCAAGGATATGATAGAATTAAAATCCTCAGCCACAATCTAAGGATAATTGGTAGTAATATATCGAATGAATCTAAGATGATTCAATAAGAGGAGTTTGCCTGATAAATCACTAGAGGTATACATATTAGATAAAAGAATATAATATCCAGATGAAAATCAAGTAGCAACTATAGAGGGATAGTTCCTGCTACCCACCCAACAAGAGGGAGTAAAGCTTCATGTATCCCACAAATATGCAACACCACCTACCAAACCCTAGGCTCCAATAGCAAGATAGTGACCACATTTCCATATCTTAGAAGAAATTCTAACCATATCTTCACAAGATAATCCTATTTCCTGGATGAAAACAATATTAGGTCTATGATCTCTAATAAAATTTTGAGTAGATTTTTGTCTAGGGCTGCTACCCAAACCCCTAAAATTCCAAGATATCACTTTCATTTTGGGAGAATAGAGAAGTGATAATCTAATGTCTTAACAACACCAGACTCAACTAAGGATTCACCTATCAATTTCACTTTTTCTTGATCCTTATTTCTTCTTGTTTTTACCACCTTCTCCACCCCACATTTTTTGATAGTTTTTGGGTGAATCCCTAACATAGAAGAAACTTTATTTTTACCTTCCTCTCTGATAATCCTATCCTGAGAGGGTTCAAACCTAATCTCATCCTCATTTCCCTCAATCAAGTTTTCAGCCAAATGAGAATGCTCAAGAACTTTATCAAGACACTTTGAAACTTATTTGGACTTATCTTCATTTCCTACAAGATGTTTATTAGGCACCACCCCTTCCTTATCAAAATTTTGCATTTCAAAAGAAGGATTTAGGAAAGAACAAGTACCTAGCTCTTGAATACAAGCATCCATATCACCTCCATTACAGACTTGCTCCTCAACATGTGGCTCCTCAAAAGTCTCAAGCACATCAAATCTGTTACTAGAACCTCCCTTTCCAACACCTTTATTCTAATGAACAAAAGGCCTATATATTGAATGATACTTAATAGGAATAAATCCATCAAAACCAAGCATCTCATTTACCATAGTAGATTTTCCTTTTTCCTTTGTAGATGCATCTTGAAATTCAAATGAAGAGGATGAAGGCTGAGAATTCACTTTCTTACAGTTTCTTTGAAGATGCCCATATTCATGGCATATGTGGCATCAAAATGGGAGAGCTTCATAATCTAACTGTTGGACCCAAGACATGTTTCCTAGTTTAATATCCAATGATTTAGGCAACATATTATTCAAATCTACTTCAACATAGAGCCATGCAAAAGAAGTAAATTTCCTATCCAAAGTTTGGTGAGATTGACCAACCAATTTCCCAATAATCTCTGCAATAGAATGAATAATATCCGGCCTCCAATATTCCATAGGGAGTCATGGCAAACATACCCACACAAGAATACTATAAGGCCTCTTCTCCACCAAATCAAATACTAAATTCTAGGGTTTTATAAATAATCCATATTGATTGTGAAATTAAGGGCCCCCTTGAATACTTTACTACGATCTACCATACGGGAGAACACCATAATAAAATACCCATTAGTTGCAAGAGTAATCTCTAGATCACCTTCAAGGCTCCAATTTCTCCTAACCTAGTTTTCTAAAAAAGGCATAGAAATTTTGAGACCCATGAATTTGCAAATGAGTGCATGCTCAGACAAATATAAAACATCATCTACAATAGAATTAGGATTGATAACCAAGACAAGATGATCTTTGCTTTTCTCCAAACATCCATTATTCTTCGACTTCAAATTCGAAGAGGAATTAGAAATAGGATCAAGGGTTGCATGCAGTAAAAAATTCATGGAATTTGCATGATCATAAGAAGAGGCATCCTTATTCAAAACAACATCCTTAAAAGACAAATATCGGGGTTCACCAAAACCCCCAAAGCTACCATATCTAAAGCCAAACTATAGCACATCTTTCACTAGCCAACGTGCTAGTTTTCATAGAATTTTTTAGCACCCTTGAAGTTGGTGATGTTGATGATGATGCCCTCATGATAATTTAAATGCTTTCCAAATGGTTGAGAGAAACTTGAGAGCTTGAAGAAAATCCTGCATAATTTTAGTGCTTGAGAATGCTTGATGAAGAGGCTATCCCAAGGGTTCTATTTATAGGTTTTTCATGGCCTTGGGAGAGAGGGAAAAGAGTTTGAATTTAAAAATTAGATTAATAAAATATTGTCCACCAAATTTAGTGGAAAATAACATGCCACTTTGAAAATGGACTAGTAAAGTAACATGCCATTTTGAAAATGGAACATACTACTTTGAAAATGGATAATAAAATAATATGCCACTTTGAAAATGGCCATCAAGATAACATGCCACTTTGAAAGTGGACTAGTAAAGTAACATGCCACTTTGAAAGTGGAACATGCTACTTTGAAAATGGACTAGTGAAGTAACATGCCATTTTGAAAATGGAACATGCTACTTTGAAAATATGTCACTTTAAAAGTAGACTAGTAAAATAATATGCCACTTTGAAAATGGAACATTCTACTTTGAAAATGGACTACTGAAGAGGCATGCCGCTTTGAAAATGGAAAATATGACTTTGAAAATAGATAATAAAATAATTTACCACTATAAATTGGTTCCATGTGCACTCATGTGTACCAAGATGCCTTCTCTAGAAGGCTCTTATTTAACATCACATGGGTCCTTACCATTACATGAAATTGTGAGAACTATACCCATGTGCAGTTTTTCTACATTTTGAGTAACCAAATGATGTTAGAATGGGATATGAAAATATCTTTTTGAGCTTGATCCAATGGTATTATTTTTGGAATGAATGGAGAAGAATTAATAGGGTAAAATTTAGCACAAATAAGACCTTACTTATTGAAGCAATAAATGCTCAATTTTAAGTCTCTAAGAGGTGATTTTGGCTTGGTTTGTTAGAAGGTTAATGCATGAGGGTGAATTGATGAAAATGGATAAAAAGATGATCAATTTTTAATTTCTATAGTAACAATACTCACCTTGATCATTCAGCTTGCTTATGCCTATCCATGGCATACTTTCTATTAAACTATACAAAAATAGCCAAGCTAGGTGTGAAGGGTATCGATAGGTCACATATTTTGTAATATATAGTTGTATGAGTTGTTTGTACATTCTTTCACATAGGAATACAACACAATAAAAGAAGAGAGGATTATTAGACTGGTCATAATAGGACTCATCGTAATAATGTGGATTAGATATGGCATACGCCATAGCAATCTAGTAATCATGGATTTCTTTATCGATGGGTAACCAAAACATGATGGATAACATTAAAAATATTTTTGGATATTTGAATTCAAATATTGGGATTGGAGTACTAGGAAGGTCATTACAGGGTGGAGGGTGGTACAGTTGATGGTTTACCCAATTTTTGAAAAACATGTCCCCTTCCTTGTGCCTTTTGAGGTCATAGTACTATTTTGCTCTTAGATGATAAAAATTTTTGGGGATGTCCTAGGTTCAACTCCTGAGGTGAAGGCACCAATGAAGATATTGAGTGTAATATAGAATAACTCTTGACTTCTATAGTTTTGGATTGTTCTCATTTATGGATTATAAAACTAGGTAACAACTAACACTAACTCAAGGTAGTTATGTACAAGCTTATGAATGTAAAAGGATAAGAAAGAATGTCATGTAAACACACCTAGGCAATTGGGTGATATTTCTTTCATTCGCTACTTTGGGGTTTCTCGAAGATACTTCTACTTTGACTTTAGGGTGACCTATGTATCCCTAATTCTGCAAGTATAGTCTTACACCATTTTCTTCTCCTTCTATATTTTTTGAGTGTTTGTTGCTTACTTAATAGGATTTTCATATTTTTACCATCCATTGTTGTTGATTTTGCACTATAATATCTCTCCATTTAGCACTTTTTTTATTGTCTCTATCACTAGCTACATAATTCTTGTTTAGGATACTCTATTAACTCAGGATTTATTTCACTTAACAATTTTGTAAATAGATATCTTGCTAAAACTTTTGTTTTATAAGCTCAAAATTGGTTGTTGGGTAGTTATTATGGTGGTTTGGGCACATGATTTGCTTTTTCTTGGAGATTATATTTTGCATTTTGCAAGGTTGTGCGAAATATTTTGCATGTTAGTCAAATTGTGGTTGCTTTTATTATCTAGTGAATAGGTGCATAAGATTTCAAAATTGTCGTTAGCTAGTTTTAGCTTTGGCCAATTGGCTTTTATATTTTTACAAAATTGTCATGGTTTATTAACTTTACACATTTCTATGTACATATAATACAAAGGGTGATGACACCTTAAACGAAGCACATTAAATGTAGGTCATTTATCAATATTGATAAAATTTGGTTATTGACATCAAATAGCTTATGCACATTATGTTCATGTTTGGCAATGATGTGGTATGGCCAGGACCAAAATGAATCAATTTTTTTATAATTCCTTGGATTTGATCTATCTTCGTCCCATTTGAGTATAAGGTCGTAAATTTGATCATTGTGAAGCATGGCCCTCTTGTTAAACCATTGCTTCATTTTGACTGAATGCTCTTGAAAATTATTATAAGCCTTTTCTCTTTGTTCTTACAAGAATAAAAGTTGCCCCATTCGAGCCTTTGTTGCTCCAATATCTAGGAATTCTCTTTGGTCTATCAATGTCATTATGGCCAATTCAAGATGTAAGGGAAGAACAAATTTCTTTCTATAGACCAAGGAATACAACATATCTTTTAGCACCTTCTTTACTATTAACCTATCTACCCATAATGCTTGATCAAGTAATAGATACCAACTTATTTTGTTTTTGCCAATAGTTCTTTTGAAAAATCTTAATATTTTTTTATTGGTGGATTCAACCAATCCATTTCTTTATGGGTACTAATTTGATGAGGTTTTTAAGTAAATACCATATTTATTGGTAAAATTAATTATTTTTACCCCTATAAAAGTAGATCTATTATTAAACCTCGTGATTAACCTTTCTAAGAACTAGATTACCATATTTTGATTGGTTTATTTTGTTGTTGTTGCTTTCGCCCACCTAGTAAAATAATTAGTTGTCATTAGAATATACTTATGCCCTACTAAGAAATTTAAATTTATGACCCTGATGAATTTTAATCTCCACTACTAAAAAGGTTCTTCCATTATGATTGGTTGTAGTGGAAGCATAGGATTTTTTTTCTTTCTGACAAACCATTGACATCTTTTCCAGACTTTGGTTATCTTAAAAGTGTCTACAAATATGGTGGTCCAATAGTACCTAGATTGAAGAATTTTTGTAGTGATATTTTATCCTAAGTAATGTCTCCGGATAAGCCTACATGAAACTCTTTAACACTTTTTTGACCTATTTTGATTTTATGCAACGAATAACTAAATAAAAATTCTTTATGTATAATCCTTTTGGAAATATGATATATTTTACCTTTGTGAAGGTTGGAAATAGTTTGTCAATTTGTCTACCCAATCAATTTCTTTCATGTGTTGCTCATTTTCAAAATCAGTCTCAATGTTGTTAGTTATACACATTGTAGTTGTATTCTAGTGTAGTGACTAGTTGTTGACATAAATATATTCCCTTTATCAATTTAATAGGGTGTATCTCAATTTCATACTCTTGTACTTTAATGATTCATCTAGCTTGTTTTTCTCCAAATTCTCCTTGAAGAATGAATTTTCTAACATAAAAATGAACTACATAGACTATAATTCTACTCTAAGCCATATAATATCTAATATTTTTTAGTGACTTCATGATGGTGAACACTTGCTTTTTTATGAAGTTGTAGTTCTTTTGAAAATCATCTAATATTTGGCTTAAGAAAGATACCAGATGTTCTTCTTGATTATAATATTTCTTAGTCAAAATAGTAGCATAGTTATCTTCAGCCCCATCCACATCTAGAATGAAGTCTCTGTTAAAATATAGGTTGAACAATATCAAAGCCCTTATTATAGCCTATTTTATTTGTTTGAATATTTTTCTCCTTTCAAGGGTCCACTCAAATGTTGTGTTCTTCTTCAATATTTTTGTCATGGGTTTGACTATTTGTGCAAAGTCAAAAACAAAGTTTTGAACAAAATTAATCTGCCAAAAAAATGATTGTAAAGCCTTCTTACTAAGGTGAAGAGGTAAGCCTATAATAGATTGGATTCTCTTTGGATTGGTAGCCATCCCTTATTTAGATACAACATGCCCTATGATCTTTTCCTCATGTACAAAAATTATTGATTTCTTGGGATTCAATGATATTTTGAATTCATAATATTTTTGAAAATATATCTCTAAATGCTCTAGGTGCTTTTGCTTTGGGAAAAAATTGTCATGTCATCTAAGTAAATCGGGATAATTGTGTTTAACCAACTCATTGAAATCAAAGTCCATTGTGCATTCGAAAGTTGCTCCAATATTAGGCAAGTCAAACAACATTATTTGATATGCAAAAGTTCTTCATTTAGTGGTGAATGTTGTTTTGTGTTGATCCTCATATTTTACCCATATTTTATTATACCCTAAGAAACCATTGAGGAGTGAAAATATTTTTACTCTCGCTATGGCCTACAATATTTGATCGATCTATGGTAGGGGATAATGATATTTCAATGAATATTTGTTTAGATTTTGGAAATTTATGCAAAGGCAGATATCTCCATTCTTCTTCCTTACTGATACTAGGTTGGCCACCCATGTAGAATTTTCAATCAGATATATGATTTTAGCATTTAACAGTTTGAGAAGCTCTTGCTTCATCATCGCTTATATTTTGAGATTAACCAGCCTTTGCTTTTGCTTGAATGGCTTAGTATCGGGTGTTAGCTCTATGGTATGCTAGATAACCCTCTTATCATAAAATCGAATATTATCATAGCTTCATGATATTATGTCTTAGTATTGTTTACATAGCATCATAAATTCATTTATTTCTTCTACATAGTAGTATATTTTGATTTTTAGACTTTTGCCTAGTTCAATCTAAACCTCCTCGTAAGCCTATTATATTTTCATATTTTGTCCTATTGTTTGATCATTGTTATTAAATAGGATCTCCAAAGTGATCAATCCCTTAGGTATATGATTATTTTTAAGTTGAATGACTTCTTCTTGGTCAACTTCCTACAACATCTCTTCTTGTTGTGTTGTGTAGATCATATTTCTTGTCAAGAAATTAATAATATATTGGTCATCTTCAAACACCTGCCAAAATATTTCTTTGTCTAGGATCACCAGCCTAAATATCATCTTTACCTTATTCATTTTTTCACCATAATTGGTAGAAAGTTTAAAATTTACTCCTTGAGAAGCTAATGCGTCAGTTAGCTCATTATGTTCCTTGGGAATGGTGTTTATGTTTAGGGCTTCCAAACTTTCAATTAGATCCCCACCCTATTATGATATGCTTTCAAGTAGTGGTGTTTACTATTGCTTCTTTCAATCACTTGATTGACCATAAGCTCAAAGTCATTGAAGATTGAAAGTAATTTAGTACCCATTATTTTTGCCTGAAATAAGCCCAAACACAAAGCTTCATATTCAGTTGTGTTTTTCGTGCAACTCCATGTTAACCTATAGGATATTTTTTTTATCCCTTATGAAGTAGATACCGATACTATCTTAGCTCCAATCTCATTCTTGCATCTAGTTCCATCAAAGTAAAGCTTCTAAAGCTCTTATTTTTGGAGTTCTTGGTTTATCACAACTGGGACCTTTAATTTTTCTGGATTCATCATGAGATATGTGCCAATTTATGTTTCAATCTTGGTATTATAATCCTTTATAGATAATTCATCTTTAGTTTGTAACTCTTAAAGGATATACTCCATAGGGTATATCTCTTCATTGATCATATTAATACATTCTTCTTCTATCTTCTCTGTATAATATGATGTTAGTTGTTGTAGAGGGGGAGTCTCTCTTGGCTCTAGTTGGATTGGAGTTTTTTAGAATCAAGCAGTGTTTGCTCTTTGGGATTTTGTGGATGAGCTTTGTGGATCTATCTATAATGGTTTCTTTTCTAACCTAGTTAGCACTGATATACACTCTTCCTCTAAAGGATCTTGCATGATAATAATCTATTTTGGATCCCATAGCATATTTACCTAATCCTTTTGTGTCCTTTTAGCCTTTTATGTGGTAGCTATTAGGGCTTGGTGTTGGTACATCATGCAAGTGTCAACAATATGGGGATCATTACACACTATGCACCAGGGATGACCTTCTGAGTCTACCACAATGACTCTAATTCTTATTCATTGTAAATATTATTGGCCTTCTCAGTTGTACTGCTAGTAGAAGCATTTTGATATTTAACAACATTTGGGAACCTTCTAGATTGGTTTCTTTCAGCCTCTCCCCTTTCAATATCTATCACCTTGTTATTTAATATCTTCAATGTATTCAATACCTCTATCATTATCATAGACTCTTTTAGCTCAGGAGTTGGTAGTGCTTGTAATGTTGGTATCAGATTTAATGCCTTGGGGGTAGGAATAGGAGCTACTAATGGAATGTGTGTGATGGTGACTAGAGTTTCTTTCCACTGAATGGATTGGCCAATCTCTAGAAATTATGGCATCACAACCTTAGGAGATAGATTCTTATGGATATTAAAGCATTCTATACCGTTATAATGGCTTGATAGACCTAAGGGAAGGTTGTCACATTATATTATTATGTTTTGAGTCCTATATCAAGACCTATGGCTATGATATAATAAATGTATATTAGGGGGCCATGAGGTCTAATATCTTGAGGGATTCTTTTCCAAGTCCAACTAAACCTAATGTTGAAATTAGTGATGATCTCTTGAGGATATTGTTGAATTACCATAAATTGGGTAAGTAACAAAAAGGGGTCTACTAACTCATTAAATTCTCTGATAAAGGGATTTTCAAAATTAGCCCATGAATGGAGTCTTCCATATTCTAGAGTGTGATGTCAGTGTAGTTTCTTTCCTCTAAAATATAAGGTGAGGAGCTTGACCATGATATCTTCTTCCCAAATATTATGAATTATGACCAACAAGATCATATCTTGTCAATGCTTGTATGTCATTTTACCTATATCATTATATGTAGGAAAGGCTTTCAGTGCTACCTGAGGGATGTCATTGAGATGTTCCAAACCCAACGGTCTGATGGTATTCCATTCAGTGAAATTTTAGGGAACTTGTTATTGATTTTGAGACATGACATCATAAATAGATGTTCTTGAGAATTTTAGAGAAATAGAATACATAGAATCTATAGTTTTTGATAACAAATCTAAAGGTAAATACTTATTTCATCTTGACCTAAAAGTCAATAATTCAAGAAATGATAATGGATTATCTATCTTATTGGTTGCAGATCTTGTCAACATAAAGCACAAAAAACTAGAATGAAGTGGAAACTAGGTATTTGTTAGCCACTTGAAGCAGAGTCATCAGGTGAATAATTTGAATGATCTTAGAAAGGAAAAATTTCACCAATATTTTACATAATTGAATGGATGGAAAAATTGCCACAATTCATCCCATCAGGTTTTCCAGAAAAACTATTGGTGTAAAGTCTACCTAAGCCAGTGAAGTGCACCCTAGACTTTAGCTAACATTTGGATGAACAAGATTTCTCTGAATTCAATCTCCAGAGAAGGGCGATTCCTTGAAATACTTGCAAAATTAAATTAGGGTGATAAAATGTAGGGTTAGAATGGAGTAAGAGTTTAGAGTAATGGATAAATGGTGTATGGGGTACAACATAACAGCATTGGACCCATACTACAAGAACCTACTACAATTAACTTGTATTGATACGTAACAAATCAGTTATTTCTAAATGCATAACAAGGTTAATTAATTAATAATCATATGCTTTAATCATTCCAAAGACTTTAATGCAAATTAATCCAACAACGATCAAAACAGCAAATTTTATTTTAACAAAATAAACTAATCATAAAGTGCAACAAAAATGACTTAAAATAAAGCTTCATTCATAAAAACATGCAATAAAACTAGCAATAGAGGTCAAACATCTATCACTTCTCATTAATTGACAACAAAAATCATACAAAATACACCTAGGCAAATGCTATAGATCTTACCCTTATTTTTGAGGTCTATCTCCCTATTTATAAGTTGATCTTTGAATCTTGCAACATAAGATTTACAATATAGTTATAGGTATGTTATGCAAAATGACTGGAAAAGAACGCTCTAGGAGCCTTGTCATTTTCATTTTGTGTTGGTTCGTTGTTGATGTAACTTGCTCTAATTTTATCTTATGCTTGAATTTGAATTTATCTGCAATTTTCTCTATAGATCTCTAAATATCTTTTGCAAATGGTTGAACCATTATAACTGATCTATTAGTGATGTCATTTTTTTACCTTAATGGTATTAGTTTGAACTGTTGGAAGATATCAAGGTAGTTGTATCTCTAAAAGGGACATTTCAGAGTGTTGTGTATCAAATTTAAGCTTATGATATTCTTGAAGAGCTCCTCGAAACAAATCCAAATCTTATAGATGCTCTGATGACATCAATTTTGAAAAAATAGTGGCTTTGTTCTGCTCTAACTAATATCTTGATCTTTCAACTTTGTGTACTATTTGTCTTGGTTGGAATTTCAATATTAATAACTTTGATCTTGTTCAACCATAATGTCTTTATGTGATTTTGTACTTTAATGTAGGAGTGCTGACACCATTATCAAAAATAGTCTAGAATATGCAATTGTGTATTTCTTAACCGATGTCAAGGATGTGTTGTTTCATTTTTAGGGAGTCTAGTTTCATTCTGTATTGATGCTCTTCTATGCATTTTTGGACTTTTGAGATGCCATGCTAATTTCATAGTCAAAAATAGTCCAAAATTATTTTGTTCTATCTTTGTGCAATCTCAAAATTCTTTTTGGAACTTAGCCAATTTTTTTGAAGGAGTGCATGATCATTTTGAATCTTGTTCTTATGTTTCAACATGGAATTCTTTGGTAAAAATGGGACTTGTAAATGAGGGAATTAGTTTTACCTAGACCACCCACCCTATTATAAATTAGGGGATACTGGAGGTTGATTGTGAAAGATAATAATAGCATGGACAAATAGCTTTATTTCTTATTAGAAGCATATCAAAAGTCTATATGAAATGTTGCCCAAGTCCAGTTGTTCATACCTTGGACCCATAATCATGGGGTAAGATAGAGGTTATTGTGATTTTCACATAGTCTTGAAGTTTTCGTATGGCCCAAAAAAGGTGTAGAAGTAGGAGATATGTTCAAGGCTTGATTCCCCTATTAAATTCCCTATGCAATTTGATATTGATAAGGAATAATAAGTCTATAACAAGTGGTGATGTTCTCTTCTTCCATGGCTTAGTGGTGAATTAAATTATTATTTTTACTTAGAAAATATATTTTCACTCTCTGCTTGGGATTTTCATTGGGTTTATCATTTATTTTCTTTTTATTGATTAGTAGGCAGGGCATATCTACCATCATATCATATACAAATTTTTAGATACTATAAATATGCATTAGTCTAAATGCCTTTATTGAATCAAAATATATATAATAATCAAATACAATATTTAATATACATTATTTTCAATTGCCTTTAATATTTTTTAGGAATATTCTTTGTTACCACATTGTACTGAAGATTTCACTACATCAGGTAAATCCAACCTAAGGAAGGGGATTTTTGAGCAGGGTTACTATATAGATCAAAGCAGGATGAGGGGACCAAAATTTCCCTCTACCTATCAAGTAGCTAATTCCAATAATATGCTAAAGATATCAATAAAGAGGAGCCTACACCAAAGACTACTAGTAAGTTCGAAGATCCCAATGCCATGAGATAAGGTTAACCATCTAGACTAGATAGACAAATACTTTTAGCATTTTTGATGGTAACTAATTTGAGCCCCATTACAAACAAGGATCCCAAATCCTTTATGGTGGTAACTAATAGGACTCCACTGTCGACAGGATCTCTATCCTCCCAACAACCCCAAATTCACCCCTCAACTATAAGGATGGATCTAGAAACCAAAATGACCTCTTAGGAAAATTAGGTTTCAAATATATGTATCCTAGGATCATCACCAAGTGACACTAGCATCATGTCCACAAAAAGGAACCCAAGGACCAAAGAGGAAGAAAATAAGGGGAACAATATTTATAGTGTTAAGGTTGGTAAGCTTTTCAAAGCTTTCCAGGACATATGAAGGTCTCCCCAAATTTTGTGGTGAAAGCCATAGGGGAACAATCGATTGAACTCAATAAAGAGAATAGCTTAGGGAACACTCACCAAATAAAAATCCTAGTAACCCCTACAAAGAAGCAACTCTAAAGAATTAGTAATAAAGAAAGGGATTAAATAGTGATAAAGGTAGCATCAACTAGATAGAAAAACCATATAGAAGGTAGTAGCTAAAACCTTGATTGGGGGAATTTGATCTTGATACTTTGACACATAGATAAAAGTTACTAAAGCAATTGGGCTACAAGAGGAAATCCTCAATCTGAGGCTACTTTTAAAGTTCAATGATCCAACCCCAAACCAGTAGAACAAAGGTAAGATTGATAAAATGATAGTATCCTAAGATCATATGGAGACCTAGGCATAAACAACCCATGCAAGAATTCGATAACACAAACACCAACCAGACCTAGTGGTAAGTTAGGCAATGTAGAGACTTGGAAACTATAGTAATGAAAAGTAGTGCAGCCCATATCATCTTAGATCAACAAAAAGGCTCCCTAAATGAGTGAAAGTTGACAACACTTGAGCTCAAATTTCCACAAATAGGAGCATCCACTAAATACATCTCCAAAGGACACCACTCTACCTAGTGGGAATTTATCAGATTATATCTTAGATGAACTATGGACCTACTAGATATCAATGCATTGTGACCCCTCAAAAATGGTAACTAAAAAAGACATGCATTCTTACTCAAGGTAATCATGGATGGAATTTTGAGATTTAAATCTAGGAAAAAAATATATAAATAACAAATTTATATCTTAGTAAGGAGAGAATAATGATAGTTCCTCATGCCTAGTATCCATACTAATTAGAGCTCTTTTCTCATTTTTTCCTATGTATTGATCTAGAGTTGAGCCCCAAGTCATTCTCTGTACAACCTTTTTTGATACCTCATGTTATGGCATAAGTATTTCATTGTTTTTAACATATATAAATATATATAAGAGCTATGGTTATTTGCTTTCTTCCCCATTCTTTGTGTGTATGTAAGTTTGTATAGGAACCTCGTGATTAGTCTCTATCCCTTCCTTATGTAAGCTTCATAAGAAATAAATATGTATGTTGTAATGATACCATGTTAACTTTCTTAGCATGGGTGATTCATGTGTTCATTAATCCTATCAATGCATGGAGAACATTTGTATTTCTTAGTACATTTCCACCCTTAGTCTAGGTTAGTTAGGTTTTATTTGCTTTCCTTTTTTTTTTCTCTTCCCTTTCCTAGACAAGATTCGATAGACTAGGATAGATTAGGAAGAAGTGTGCCTAGAGGTTATCCTCAAATCCATATGCCATGCTTTCTAGACTTACAAAATTTTACACTCCATGTGAGGCGCAGGCACCGAATGCACCCAACAACTGTAATAAGTGGTCACCTTGCTAGAGTGTGAACCAGAGCAGATCTAGTTCCCAGTAGTTAAATTAATATGCCTAGTAGGACCAACCACATCAAAAGAAGTGTAATCTAATATTTTAATGAAGTTCTCATATTGTCACTTATTTAAGCATTGTGAGTATTCACATAGCGACTATTCTTAATAAGAATATTTAGAAGAAACCATTTTGAAGGATACCATATTAGGATTTTGGTGAAGGTCCTAGTCCATTGGTTTGAAGAACTAATATCGTATTCACCTGGAAACTCCACCATCCAAAGACCTTGCTATTTGGAAACTCTATTGGTTTAAGTGAACCCAATACTTTATGAGCCCTTTCAGGGGTACAATTGATTTTGGATCAGTTGCAGGGGTGCAATCTATCAACTACTTATATTTATTGATTGTAGAGGTGCAACCGATTGACAAAAGAGTCAATTGGTTGCATAGGAGTAGTTGATCAGTAGAGAAACTTCTAAGAGGTATAACTTTTGATCTACAACTCTATTTAAAAAAAAAAATTGAAACCACCTAGCTCGATGATATCTACACTTTGAACCAAACAATCATTGTTTAGCACTTGGTAAAATTCTCAAAAAACCCTTAGAAGACCTCCAAAATGAGCTCTAAAGTTGCTAAAGTGCAATACTAGAGAAAAAACAAGTAGAGATCTAGTAAGGGTAATGTGTAGAAACCCTTAAAGGATGCTAGATCTAGGTAACCTAAAATGATGTATTTAGTAAATATTATTGTCTTATTACAATAATATATGAAAAATGAGTGGTAGCAAGATTTTACAAATGATTCGCCCTATTTTTATATTTTTTGGTAAAAAATAAAGGCAATTTGCCATGTCTTCTACATTATTCTCCTCAATTTTAAAACTAATTCACTCTTTTTTTATAAATATATTTTGGATATAACCTATTATGCATAACCCTAAACCCAAGCCTTAGAGACAGAGACTACCTCAGTCCCACTTCCCTTGAAACCTTCACTACACAACCCAGTATGGGATATTGCATCCGCTCAAAACAACTACATAGAGGATTTGAATGCCTAGAAATACTCATTTCTAGATCCTTTTTGTTATAGCTACAACAACTCCTAACAGGTCCCATCTCCTAGAACCCAATCCACCTACAACCAACCCAACCTCTCCATCTCAGAGCTGACAACTCAAGGCCTTACCATAAATGCTACTTGTTGCACCTATACAACACACCCCATTCTACATGGACTAGGGACCCACTTTTTAAAAAAATTGGTAAGCTTTATCTTGATTTTCTTGGATTTGTTTGCAATTTTTAGTCATCCAAAAAACTTAGGTTTTTAGTTGAAAGCTTTTTAATATAGGTGCCTAGTTTTTGCTTGCCTTGAGCTTGTTGTGATGATTATTATTATGGTTGTGTCTGGTAAACTTATTTTAAATGTTAAATAAACTCTTCCAATAAATTGGGATTAAAATAAGCTTTCCAATGGGTACCTACATGTCTGTGTTCCATAGCCTTAGAATCCTAAAATTGCTTAAAATTAGACATCATAAACATGATTTTTCTCTTGGCCACACAAATGGATTCACTTTCAAGTCCCTGTTTCTCTTGTAATATTAAAAAAAAATATGAAACCACTACTAATATATGCTCCTCAAGAACATATTTCTATAAATTATAATTTTGTCTATGTTTCGAGGATATTTTAGCCCTAAAAATGTTTTTTCTACAAGTTATCCAAGTTGCCAAGATAAATCCTAGGGGTATAAAAGAAAGTGGTTGTAAGCCCAAAAAATAATTGAATAAATTGCCTCAATAGGTATGTTTGGCACAAAATAAATCCAAAATTTTTCTAAGGAACAAGGCGAGTAAAAGGGGCTAGATTATTTTCCCATTGAAACTTGACAAGTTACCCCAACATTAAAAAATGTGATCCAAAAATAAGAAATTTGCACAACACAAAGTTGGAATCAAAATTTCATTTAGATATGGAGTCTAAGCAAGTGGATATTAAGCCCTCTAATGGGAAAAGTTACCCAATTCAGCCACTCATAGGAAATACAAAGTAAAAATTAACCTAGCCAGAATCCCGGATATATAACAGACAAGATATTGAGCAATGAGTGTAAGGGAAAGGAACTATCCAACATTGATTTTTTTAGGAAATGACGTAAGTAGAAGCATCTAAAAAATCTAGAAAAACAAAAAGTGAAGAAATATCCCTTACCACAACCCATCCACCTACAAGTAAATATATATATATATAAACGTAGGAAGCCTTAAACACTTAGTGGAAAAAGCAATATCGAAGATCGGGGGAAATATAAAATCAAAGAGCAATCAAAAAATAAGTAGCTAGATGTTAGACCCTTTTTAAAAAGTTTTTAGATGTCGAATGTTGGATGTTGGACCTTTCGGTAATAACTCAACATTTCCCCCAATTGCAACCTAGCCTTATGTGGAAAGTAAAATAATCTGAGTGGAAAATTACCCAACATTTGAAAACATAACCCCAACAATTGAAAGCTAATGTATCCAAAAGCCTTACCCACTTGTTGTTGAAAGCATAGGGAAAGAAAAATAAAGCATACCCAACTAGAAGCTCAGGCTACTTAATGGGAAGCATAAGAGGAGCATTAAAGCCAAAATCAAAATCCTAAATGTACGACCCCAGGAAGCATGCATCTAGTCGACTTGTAACATTATATAAAAATAAAATACCATAAATGCTCAAATAACACAGAAGTAACAAATGCAAGAAATATATTTTATTTATTCATGTGGATTTTGGTTACATATTGGTCCCTCTTAGGGATACCCAGTTTGATACAATGAAATATAAGCAGAGTAATGGCTCCCTCCGCAAGGGGATGGTGCACTCCGTAGGCCTCCCGATCTCGCACATGAACTTGTATAAGGGCTTATAGATGCCTTCTTCTCCTTCTTGTTTGGAGGGATCTGTTGTTTTAAACACTTTGGCTTGATCTTGTAACTTGTATCATGTGTACAAGAAACAATAGTAGGAGATCAGTAGCACGAGAAGCCTCTCGTGATGAGGCTTTATTAGTAAATATGTGAAACATGATATGTAAGCATAATAAGATCAAAATATAGCAAATTTGAATGATAAATGCATGGATAACTCAGGAAATAATAGTGCAAATGCATTCAAGAAACCATATCTATGCTAAAACTAATTATCAAAGCAAAAAGCAATGACAAATCTAAACTAAAACTTAAAAAATAATGTCTAAAACCCTAGGCTATGTTTGCAAGTGCTATCAAGGACAACGACCATGAAATAAAACCTTATTTCTCATGCACCAGGGGCTGTAGCACTAGATTCCTCATCTAAATTGATGTCCAAGGATCACCTCTATGTTTATACACTGATTGGTGATGAAGAGCATTTGATCTAAATGGTTGTATGGCTAGAAATCATTGCTAAATAGGGTAGAGCTCCACTACTCCTCCAAGGGGTATGGAATCTCTCTCCAATTTGCTAGAGCTTCACTGCACAAAATTTTGATATTTGCCTATATTTTTCTTTGCTTAGGAGGTTCTATATGTAGACCTCCCAGATTCATATCTAGATTTGGATCTTGGTTTCCTAGAGAAGCCAAGATCTAGATATGCATACAATTGATCATCCTAGGGGGAAGGATCAGTCATAAATTTGCATTGAAGGGGCAGTCAGGAGGATCTCTGGGAGATCCACAAACCATTTGCAAGCAATGCAAGTGCAATCAAAGTACATGATCTAGGCTTGTATTCATGACCAGACTGTATTTTGGTGCTAGTCGTTGTCCATATTAGCAGCTATATCTGGTCACTCTCAACTTCAAAGACCAGTGTTGGCAGCCACTCTGATTGATAGCGGCTAAGCCTAAATGGGCTATAACTACCCCTTCTGAGTGGTTATGACCATTTTTGGCTCTTGTAAAGGTCCAAGATCAGTCATATGGCCTTTGGGTGTGCCTATATGAGTAGTCTCCTAAACATGATGTGTTTTAGGTGCCTACAGATACCCTTTTTGGGATGCATTATGGGAAAACACAATACAGAGCAAAAATAGACCACCTAGGGACACATTGTAGGGTGTGTGATGATCATTGATCTGATCAACATTGGATACCCCAATCATGATAAGGCACACATCCTAGAATCATTGCTTCCAACAAGATGAAAAGTTTAATTTTTTAAAAGCTTTTGCAAGTCTAGTGATGGTCAGGTAGCCTTGGTGCTATGATTGGTTTGATAGGAGGAGAGCTACAAGATTAACTATCATGTTTTCTTTTTTCCCAACAAAGGGTAAGCTTATGATAGTTTTTGGCAATGATTCATAATACAAATGCAATTTAACATGATCGAGTGATCCTTTGTTGATTTTGATTATGATTGTTGATATTATGACTACCCCCTCAAACAATGAGTCGATGAGGGAAGGACAATGAATAAAGTGATGAGTCGCTTGACCGAGATGAATGATTTGGATCTTTTTTAGAGTTTTGCTTTGTTATTTATAGATCCCCTTTGTAGGTGTGATTTCAACAATTTTTAGTAATTGTACATCTCTATCCCACGGAGCTGTCTGACTACAAAGGCCTTCTTAGGGAATCAAGATGATAACAATTCTATTTAAGCCTATGTTGACTCACAGTGTGATTTGTTGAAAATGTTATAGAAGAATTGATATAGATCCTCATTCCCATGGGGTAGTTCAACCGCCATGGCCTTCTTAGGGATTGAAGTGAAGCGTCTCAATTCTGCCATAACTTATTTTTCCCAAATGTCCTTATGGTAATTACTCATCTTGCCAAATTGCATGGAGCGCTAGTCGTTGCAACCGCCAAGTGTATATAATAAATAACTAAATACGAGGAGTATTTAAAATTTTGTTGTTATTTGATTTTTTTGTTATTTTATCATTTTGTTGATTATGGATTGGCATATATGCTTATTTGCCCATTTTGAAGCTCCTTGTGGTGAGATATTTAGTGCAATTTTTTGTTTTTTGCTAGTTGTTGTTAGCAACAATGACCAAATCATGGTCGCTGTCAGCATCAGTGACTAGAAAATACGAGTCACTGACGCCAGCAATGGTCGAGGTAAAACTAAAAAAATATAAAAGAAAACTAAGGTTTTGACTTTCATTATTGTCAGTTGTCAATTTGCACTTTTTGAGCTTTGAGGTGAGAGAGAGTGATTGTGATTCGGGACACTACCAAATTCAAACACCATGGCGGAGCAGGGTGAGGCATCAACAGGTGGAGGAGCTGATGACTCATGGGTAACTCTCAAACCCTAGATTTATTTGTTTAATTAACCGATAAAATGAACCTCATTAATTAATCGATAAATGAACCAAATTAAACCAGTTGGCAATGAACCGAACCAGTCAATAGGTTTAGGTTTAACTTAATTATAGTGGGTTTAGGTTAGTTTTTGAATTTTTTCAATTTTTTTTTATGTTTTTGGATGAGGGCGAACGTCGTTGAAGTGTCACCTCATGGCCACTGATGACCAGAGCGACCCCAATTGACCAATAGGGGCCGCTACTGTTGTTAGCGGCCAGCTTGAATTCCAACAGTCAAATTTTTTACTATTGGCAGCTGACTATTGTCGACTTCAGTGACCACTGCGTGGCCTCTCTTGGTGTGAGCGACCGAGCAACCTTAGGGAAATTTTTAGATCTTTTTTTTATTTTTTGCATAATTAACTTATTTTTTTAAGTTTTATAAGTGTAGATTTTGATTTTTTTGGATTTTTAGGTGCATTTAGCCATTGTGTTTGTAGCCTTAGGCTATCTTAGGTTAATTTTAAACTATTTTGTATTTTATTGTTCTTTTTATCTTTTAAGTGCATTTAATTTAGGCATTTAATTTGCATCTTTAGCTCTTGTCTTTGCGTGCTTAGGACCCTACTTTGCTCATGCAGATTTTGCCCGAGATGGATGACATAGATTGGGGTTGGCTTGATGTCCATGGACTCCAGTACGTCACGAGGCTACTAACGATCATGTCAGACCAGGCCTACCTCACTGACCTGGCACATAGGTGGGATTCATGGACTAACACCTTTCATCTCCTACTGGTGAGACGACTATTACTCCAGAGGACATATACAGGATCTTTCAGATTCCTTTTTATGGAGTCTCTAATGTGTCCTCTCCTACAGAAGCCAAAGATGTTATCTTTACGAGGGTCTTTGGATATCATGCAGCTGCAGTGTTTGGTGATTGCCATCATGGCAGGATCTCTATAGATTGGCGGTATCAGGAGGATGTCTTTCCACGGTGGTAGGCTATCTTGATGCATGTTATATGTAACATACCTTTTTTGGATTGCTATGGAGTGAGGTTCTCATGGAACCTCTTGGCTATGGTTCAGGACCTTATGGATAGTGAGGTGTCCATAATCATGGCTTGGGGGAGTGCACTTTTGGCCCAATTCTATGATGATATCTATAGAATTCAATGGTGTGGATGAGACAGTGTCGCTTGTAGCCTGCTACTTTAGATCTGGGGTTGGGAGCACATCAGGGTGGACCACCTAGGAGAATTGCCTATGAATATTACTACCATTGTAGATGTGGCTCAGTGTTATGGATGCAGGTGGCCTCAAGAGTGTGAGAAGTGCAAGAGTCGATGCAATGCAGGGGATCTTTCTCACTATGTAGTGACTCTGACTAGCCTATAGGCCAAGGATATTATATGGAGGCCCTATCATGAGTACCCTACCTGGGCAAAAATAGATAGGTTCACAGATTATACTAGGCATGATCGATAGGTTATCAGTCACAAGGGTAGCATTAGAGAGTTCTTTCACTATTCTTGGGTGCTCTAAAAGTTTAGCATATAGTAGGATGTACCTCTAGATCTCATTTTGTATAGGTGGGTCACCTCAAAGAAGGATCTCCCACCACCCTGGGTTACAGCAGTTATGGAGGATGATGACCCTTAAGCAGTGTATGTTGGTATAGAATATTCTAGGGTTACAGAGAAATATACCCAGTCGTGGGTCACACAGCTATGGCAGGGCGGTGATAGCTTAGGTCGAGACCAGGATGAGGCAGTTGCAAAGGATCCTGATGGGCATCGAGTGCGGGCCTGAATAGAGGACTAGGGGCAGGCCAGAGTGGAGTAGGTAGTAGAGCAGCTAGTAGTAGAGGAGTAGGTATATTCTAAGGAGGAGGAGGAGTTAGCTCCAGAGGAGTGGGAGTCTCCTCTTTGAGTCCAGTTACATAGTGTAGAGGTGAAGCTTCAAGCAGCTCATATACAGATTTTATAGTGGGACTCTACTATTATTAGGATTTAGACATAGGTCAAGATTTTTGAGGGGGAGAGGACCACCCTCCAAACACATATTGACTCGATGTATCTTAGGATAGAGTATCTTACTACCAAGAGGGATGCTACACGAGACCAGGTTGCACCCATTGCTACAGTTGTACATGGGTCAACAAGTTTGGATCTAGGTGCAGAGGTCAGATGCTTATAGGGTCTCTTGGAGGACTGTGATGCTCATATCATATGATATGTTGGGTACATTGCATCTCTACATATGTATATTTGAATGCTAGGTGCCACTCCTCAAGAGAGACCTACAACAGGGGGATCACAGTGAAGCATGCAGAACACATCAGGGCAGTCATCAATTTGGCATAGCTAGAGGACCAAGACTCAAATAGAGCAAACCGTAGGGACTAGAAACCGTAGGGACTAGCTCTCATCATACTCATAGGGATAGAGCCGAGGGTGGAGGTGAGCTTGGGGGTGTAGGCCCATTCTGATGGCTTTAATGGTTCTAGCTTTATTTTTGAGTGTAAGGTTAGACGACCTGCATAATTGTAGCTTATGGGTAGTTTTGTACCTTTATGTACTTATTTGAAAAATATATATATGATATCAACGTTTTGAGACTCATTACGTGTATTTATATGTTTTTTCTTTTATGTTTATGTGACGCAGTATTATGATCATATGCTATATAATGTGATATATTGATGACATGCTCTATCTATATGATGGATGAATGCTTAGATGTTATGATCTAGATATGTGGAGGCACTTATTATGTATGCTTATATAGATATACTGATGGATGTTAAATGCATGTTTAATTTTTTTTAGTTGTTTATGCATTCAATATATGTGCTATGATATGATGGATGATGTGATGCATTAATTATATGGGGATAATATAATGTAAATGAACTCGTATGCTTTAATCACTTAAAACATAAGGAATGAATTTGATATGAGTTTAACAATATAATGGACGACACCACATAATGTAAAACAATCATGAATGTAACTGATAACTCTTATCATAAGAATTAATCAATTAAGCATCCATATGTGATATGAGATGATGTGATATGTATGTGCTTTCTTTATAAGCTTCTATAAATTAAAATATTTGTACAAAATAGTCAGTGGTCATCTAAATACATTGTTGATATTTATCCGGTATATGTCCTATTCATGAACACACTTTAATTAACAAAACCTCCTAAAGAAAGTTGTTGATTTGATTGATGACATGATTTGTTGCTATGAGGTGATTTTTGAGGTTTTCCATGAGACTCAAACATCCTAGTTACTTCATCAAAAGGTGTATACTAACCATACATGACTCTTGAAAGATAGAGTTATTGTTATGAAGACCTAGATACTCATTATTCATGTGTGTGCAAATGAATATATTAGATAAAACATAAGCATACCCCAGTGCCAGGCAGGATTCATGCAGACCATTGTTGTATTGGGGATCCTCAAATGTTCATCATGATCCTAAGTTGGACTCAGTGGGATTAGACCACTAGGAGATATAGGACACCTAAATCTAGCCCTTTTTGCAAATTTCTTAGAGCTTACCCTAATACCATACGAGATTCATGCGGTCCATTGTTGTATTAGGGATCACTCAATGTTTTTTTGAGATTGACCACTCCAGGGATTCAAGATCTTCACCCCCTTCTTTTCTTCATATTTATTTGGGATACTTTATTATTCTTAGTGATGAAAATCATTGTTTATTTTGAATTTTTGCTTTCCTTTGAGCAAGGTATTTATGTAGTGATGATACTCACTATTTTTTTTTGCTTTTGAATTTTTCTTTGTTTCAGGTTTTGCTTCTTTTGATGAAAGCAAGGGATTTCTTTAGGTAGAGGGGAGATTTTCCTTTTGCCAATGATCAAAATCCTATACCATATGTATCGCAAGGTGATCAAGTAAAAACATTTCACTTAGGATGCCTAGTACCACTTTGTAGCGTTCATCTTTTCCTTGTTCCAACTAGGATTTTAGTGTTTTGATTAGTGATAGGATTCTGAAATATACCAGGTGCTATCAAAACCAAATCTCATCTTCTGCTAGTGAATATAGCTTTCTATAAAATTTGATAAGATCACTAGGTATGGTTGAGTGACTGGAAAACCCTTTCCTTATAGCAACAAGAGAGGTTGTGTTGAAAAACATAGTTACTCGCACGGGTTATGGATGATGATGGATTTTGAAGATGCATGATTGAGGTACAAATGTGGTGTCATTTATGAGATTGTGAACACAACCTATCCTAATGCAAGTGCAATGGATGGAAATGCCTAAATGCAATGCAACTAATGGATGCAAATGCCAAATGCAAATGTTTTTTATTGTTTTTAAGTTTTGATTATTCTGAATGTTCTTTGGACCTTTTGGCTTTAAACTATTTTTGTGCTTTTGTGTTTTTTTTTTTACCAAAGGGCTTTAAAATGCCTTTGAGGCCTTTTATGTTTTGATAAAAGGGCTTCAAGATGCCTTTGGGTCTTTTTGTGATATGACCAAAGGGCTTTAAGATACCTTTGGGTTTTTTTGTGTAGTGACCAAAAGGCTTTAAGATGCCTTTGGAGAATTTTGTGATTTGACCAAAGGGTTTATGATGCCTTTGCAACCTTTTGTGATTTGACCAAAGGGCTTTAATATGACTTTGGAGCCTTTTGTGAGTTGACTAAAGGTGCAATGTTGCCTTTGGGGCCTTTTGTGATTTGACCAAAGGGCTTTAAGATGCCTTTGAAGCCTTTTGTGATTTGACCAAAGGTCTTTAAGATGCCTTTGGAGCCTTTGTGATGTAACCAAAGGGATTTAAGATGCATTTGGGGCCTTTAGTGTTGTGACCAAAGGGCTTTAAGATGCCTTTGGGGGTTTTTGTTTTTGAAGTTTTCTTATTGTTTTTGTAATTTTGAAATTTTAGAATGTTTTTGATATTTTGACATTTATTTGAATGTTTTTATGTTTTGACGTTTATTTGAATGTTTTTGTGTTTTGACATTTATTTGAATGTTTTTGTGTTTTTTGGTTTTATGTGTAAAACACCTTCAGATGAATAATGTTGATGGGATTTGGCTCCTCAACACCTTCTAATGATATTAGGCGATATTTCCTAGGTCTAATTTTCTCAAAGATGATATAAGGACCTACCCAATTAGCCATAAATTTGTCTCACCTATGCAGTGGCAGATTTGAATTATATTGGTTCTCATTAAGCACAAGATCCCAAACCTTAAATTCTCCCAAGTGGACTTTATTGTTATAAGCTCATGTTAAATGATCTTGGTAAACGTGAAGATGCTCAAGAGCATTGATGTGATGTTCATCAAGAAGGGTCAATTTATCAAGTCGAGCTTGCCATGCAGTATCATCATTGATGAACTTTTTTAATGTGATGCACAATGTTGAATTTCTAACTCTAAGGGCATAATAGCCTCAACACCATATACAAGCAAAAATGGTGTTGCCTCAGTGGGCATCCGCACGCTAGTCCTGTAAGCCCATAATGCAAGGGGCAATTATAGATGCCAATCCTTATGATTTTCTTTCACTGTCTTCTTTAAGATGGCTACTATTGTCTTGTTTGAGGCCTCTACTTTCCTATTTTCCTACGGATAATATGGTGTCACAAAACTGTGTTGAATATTGTATTTGGACATTAAAGCCCGCACATTTTTATTTTTAATGAAGGACCATTATCTAATATTATCTTGAAGGGGACCCCAAAATGACAGATGATGTTGTGAAGTATGAACTCCATAATTTGTGTTCCAATAATTGAGGTTAAGGGGACCGCTTCCACCCATTTTTTGAAGTACTCAGTGGTCGTTAAGATAAATGTGTGTCGATCCAATGATGAGGGAGAAATATTTTCAATTAAATCAAAACCCCACTGAGAAAATGGCCAAGATTCCCGAATGGGCTGCAAGGCCTGTGATGGTAAGTGTGTCATATTTGCATGATATTGACATTTAACATATTTCTTGACATACTCACAATAATCCTTCTCCATGGTGGGCTAGTAATAACCCATTCAAAGGATGTGCTTGACAATGGCCATGTCATTGAAGTGGCCACTGCATGTACCATTGTGAGCTTGCAAAATCACCCAAGCTTATTCTTGGGGCTCTAGGCAATGAAGGAGGACTCCATCATAGCTTCAACGATACAATATGCCTCCTAACAAGACATATCTTATCACTTTTTGTTTAAATAATCATTTGTTGGCATGCGATAATCTGTGTGGGACAATTTCAAGTTTTAGGAAATCTTGTAATTAGGATAGCCAGTCCTGATAAGTTACAGCCTCAATAGATAAGATGACTTGTTTCTCTTGTAATTGAATGTTCACAAATGTATATTGAGAAACAACCTTGTGGTGAATGGTGGTACCATTCACCATAGGACCCTACGAGATCAAGGACCCCCAAGGTGCCTTCTTTAGAAAGTCTTTGGCTTTATAAAACCACTCATGATCTGATTCTATCTAAATTATTTTGAATGATTCTTTGTTATCAAAAGCCTCACGTTGCATCACTGAGTGAGAGAGCATTTTCACATGAATTTTAGTGAAATCAGCATATGGATTCTAATGGATCAAGGATCCCAAAGATACCATAGTTTCTACAAATTTGTTTGACCAACAAGGGATTGCCTCGATGTCGTACCATTATAGTTGGACTAGATAGGTGTCAACAAGCTCCTTATAAGCTTTCAAGATTGGATCCCTGCATTGAAATAGTCCCTTCACCTGGTTGACTATGAGAATGGAGTCACCGAAGATGTTTAGCCTCTTTATTTTCATAGCGATGGTTTTTTGGAGACCCAAGATTAGGGCCTCGTATTCAGTTTTGTTATTCATGTAAGGGAAGTCTAGCTTGAATGACAAGGGTATTGGATCATCCTGTGGCATGAAAAACACAATCCCTGCACCATCTCCTTGCTCACACTTTGAACCATCAAAGAACAAAGTCATGTTAGCTTTACTTTTAGGTTCTTCAAGTTTGGGTGCCTCTAATAATGCAAAGACTGCATCATCAGGAAGCTCTATGGTGAGGGATCTACTATTCTGAATAGGTACCTCAACCAGTTGATCAGCTATGACTTATCCCTTGATGGAATTTTATCTTATGAATTCCAAGTCAAATTATATAAATAACATGATCCACTTTGTAGTATGTGTATTATGATATGTCTTGCTCATCATATACTACAAATTATTTTCTTTGGATATTACATACATTGTATGGCTTAGCATGTAGTGGCATAGTTTCTTGGCTGTAAAGAGCACTGCTAAGCATAGATTTTCTACATATGCATATCCTATCTTTTAGCTCACCAAGGTGTGGTTGATGTAATATATCGCTTGTTCTTTATGTTGTGCATTCTTCTAAGACAACATGGTGCCCAAAGTAAAATTGGTAGTAGATATATATAGCAGGAACAGAACGTCTGGCCTTGGTGGAGCTAGCACTGGCGATGTTTTTAGGTATTTCTTAATTTTAGCAAAGGCTTGCTGACATTCTTCATCCCAATGGAATGGGACCCCCTTGTGTAGCAATCGATTCATGGGTCAACATTTATCTAATAGTTGTACGATGAATCTCTTTATGGATGCTAATTTGGCCTATAAGCTTCTCAACTCTTTGATGTTAGTGGGGGGCATTTCTAGGATAGCCTTTACCTTTGTTGGGTCTACTTCGATGCCTCATTTAGAAATGATGAATCCCAATATTTTTCCAAAAGTTATGCCAAAGATGCATTTCTTGGGATTCAACCTCACATTGTGCTCAATCAGGCAAATCGAAGACCTTTGTGAGGATCTCGACATGTTCTTCATGCAGTAGTGACTTAGCCCATAAGTCATCGATACAGTCTTCTAAGATATTATGCATGTAGTCATGGAAAATGTATGTCATAGCCCACTAATATGTGGCACCAACATTTTTTAGACCAAATGGCATTACTTTGTAGCAAAATTTCCCCCATGAAGTGGTGAATGTGGTTTTATGCTGGTCTTCAGGTTTAATATGAATCTGATTATAGCCAAAAAAACCATCCATATGGGATAGCATCTCATGACCTGTAGTTGCATCTACAAGAGCATCTATATTGGGCAAAGGAAATCAATCCTTTAGTGTTACCTTATTGAGATCCTTGAAATTCATGCAAATATGGATTCTTCCATCTGATTTTTCTATGGGTACAATGTTTGATACCCATTTTTGATAGTCGATGGGAACAATAAAGACTACATGCAACTCATTATTTACCATAAAAGTGATGGTTGCATGAATATTTTTGAGCTTTTGCTTGACTGGTTTCTTTTTGGGATCTAGTGAAAGGTTGTGGACAAAAAATTTTGGGTCTAGTCCTGACATATCTTTGTAGGTTCAAGCAAAGAGACTTGGTCTCTCTTTCAATAGAGGAATAATGATTGCATGTTCTTCTGGAGATAAGATTTCTCTAAACTTGACTCTCTTTGGATTAGACGGATCATCACTGATGTCCACTTCAAAATTCTTCTCTATTTCCATATGCGACTCCTCCTCAAGCTAGTGAGGAGTGGGGATTAAGTGGATGTCATCTGCTATATTTAAAGGTTCAACTAAATCATGGTTGAAACTAGTGTGATAAACATCATGTGTACAGCCTGGTGCAAAATAAAATGGCTATAGCATTTCTTCATTGGGGAAGAAATATTCAGACTCCAAGGGTGAATCAACATGATTCCAATCAATAGCATCTAAATTAAGACACAATGGTTTAGATGGATCGGTTGGGTTATGGAGTGGAGTGGTCAAATCAATGGATATCATGTTGATGGATGGGATGAAATCTCCAGGACCACATGGGTGAAACTCTACATTGGTGATTTGTCTTCCATCCCCAAGATGAGGTTCTAAAGGTATGGGGATCTTAGGATCT
This sequence comes from Wollemia nobilis, assembly GCA_028583015.1. Taxonomy (NCBI): domain Eukaryota; kingdom Viridiplantae; phylum Streptophyta; class Pinopsida; order Araucariales; family Araucariaceae; genus Wollemia; species Wollemia nobilis. Next base: position 8,061,750 of record JAQPPZ010001870.1, read on the forward strand.
GGTCTATGGACAGACGAGATGATGGGATCATTATGTTGTAGTTGTCTAAATGTAGGTGAATTGAGGTTGACCATGTGATAGATTTCATCTAAAGTGAGAGGTCTTCCCCTGAAGTGAGGTCCAGGATATATGGTGTGGATTATATCATATCTTTCAACAAGTAGATTGAGTTATGAGGCCCAACATAAGCCATCTCGATCTCATCCTCATAGTCATTATCATCTATAAATAACTCCTCATTCTTGCCCATTGGAATTGGACGTTGACCTAAATGTTGATGCCCAAGATAGGTCATTTCAGTCTCATCTTCATAGTTATTGTCATCTATGAAGAATCTATTGTCCATTTCCACTAGCCCTGTGATGTGGTGTGCATGTCTAGGCCCAAGGTAGGCCATCTTAGTTGAGTCCTCTAACTCAACCTGGTATGAAACTAAATAATATCAAGAGGGTATCATAATGTTAGTTGAGTCTGCCATTTCCAATCATCACTTCGAAGTTATTGCAAGGGTATATAAAATAATTTGCTTTTTTGGCCACCTTTGGATCGATAAAATTATGCGTGCTACCAGAATCTAGGAGCACGGTAAGGTTTTGTTTCTTAAAATACCCTTTAACTCGCATTGTTTGAGGGGCAAAAAATCCGGCAAGGGCGTTGAAGGAAACCTTTGGTGCATTTTCTTCGTCACTTTCAAGTGTGTTGGATAATACCTCTACTTCGATTTCAGGTTCCTCTTCAGTAGAATTCCCTTCCTCTGTGGCATCTAGAATATATAATTTCCATGAGGCACATTTATGATTTCTGTCAAATTTTTCATCGCAATGGTAGCAAAGACCCTTAGCTTGTCTTTCCTTCATTTCCTCGAAACTCAGACGCTTAATTGGTAGAGCGGGGTTAATTTTTGGGGTTGTGTAGGAGTTTTGGGTTTGTCCATTTTGCATTGGTTTGGGGTTGGTATAAGTGTTTGATGGTTTCCCCCAAGTTGGTTTTATGAACCAATTTCGTGCCTTGATTTTGTCCTCCGCTAATTTTGCCAAGCCGATGGTCTCTAACATGTTTGTAGGGTTATACATTTGCACCTCTATTCAAATTTCTTCTTTTAATCTGTTGACAAAACATTCTTGAAATAAGGCAGTGTCTAATCCGGATGTTCGATTAGCTAGCCTTTCAAATTCTGCTTTGTATTCGCTTACCGAAGTGGTTTGGCATAATTTAGTGAGGGCCCCTGTAAAGCTTTGAAACTTGCTAGGGCCGAATCGCACTAATATATTCTATGTAAAGGTTGACCACGTTGGAGTGCCATTAGTTTTCTCGAACCATTGGTACCATTGGATGGCATCATTTTCCAAGTGGAAGGAGGCGATATGCACTTTTTGCATTTCCATAATTTGATTTAGTGAGAAATATTGCTCTGCTCGGTAGATCCAGTTTGTAGGGTTTCCTCCTTCAAATTTTGGGAAGTCTAATTTGGTCATCCATGGTAGAATGGAAGTTTGTGGACCTCCTAACATTGCTCGGTTTGATGACCCGTTGTTGGTTGAATTTGCATGTGGTGTTGCCTGATTTTGACTGATGGCATCAAGTTTAACATCCATTGCAAATATTTTCTCAAAGAGTTCTCTTGCGTTATGGGTATTCTCCTTTCTTTCCTATTGAACTTCTTCAGTGATCTTTTTGTGTTTCTCATTAATGGAATCTAGTGATCATCGTCCTTAAGCCATTGCGGTTGGTGTAGGTAACGATAAATATGACTTGGTACAGGTGAGCAAAAAAAAAATAATAAAAAAAAAAATTGGTGGGCAATACCCTATCAACTTTTTGAATTTTGTGCTCTCTGTTATTTAATAGGTAGCTTGTAGAGGTGTCAGGGTCGAGAGCACATGGCGGTCGACAAGGTGGCAGGCGGAAGGTCGACTGATAGGGCGGTAGGCGAGAAGGCAGACTGGCAGGGCGGCAGCAGGTGATTGAGGCAGAGGCGTGACCGAAGTCACATTCTTCCTTGTGCCTTTTGGCTCTTATAAAGTGCTACAAAGATGTAGCACCATGAATGTGGGACTTTAGTCCTTAAAAAAAATTTAATTTTTTCCTTTGCGTTTCTGACGTAGAAAACCTTGATATTGCGTTGAAGATTTTAGCTTTTTCAAAACAACCATCGGTCACCACGTGAAAGGTCGAGCAATTTGGGTGTAATACAACTTAATTTGTACCTTAGGAGAAGGTTTAATTTTTTGCAAGGATTATGACATGGATCCTTGAAGCGTGAATGTTGTTTGTGTCCTCGCGAATGTGGACTGGCTGAAATGTGTAGTGGGAAAAATTTTAATGGTGAATTTGCTCCTTGATCTAGCTCTGATCCAGATGGTATGAAACTAAATAGTGCGAAAGGAGGAATCATTTTTATATTGAATCACTTTTTGATTGTAAGGTAGAAAAACACACAATAGACTTAATTAATATATTTGTTCGATGATGCCTTATTATCATATTTGGATTGCATTTAAATACCTAGTCTAATAGTTGTAAGAGTGAAGGGTTGTGACCCTAAAATATAATTAATAAATAATATAAGTATTAGGGTATGTTAGGAGGGTCCTAACATAACCACTCTCATCTGAGATGTATTCTCTCTCTATCTTACCTGACCAAGCAAGGTTTTGCAAATACTGAGGCATGTGACAAGCCAGTCTGGTTTCATCCTTAGACTCACTTGTGATATACTCATTCTCTTATCGCTCATAACCATAGCTTAGTTCATCCTCCCATAGGATGATTATTTATGGGTGTGCTTTGAGAGAGAAATTTGGATGATACTCATTAGGTGGTCCTATATTGACCATAGCCACCCATCTATCACTCAAGCAACTTCTATTTGGGGTTTATAGGGATTCTAGTTAATGTCTTCCCTGAACCCCAAGCTCATCCTATCTAGAGCTACTACCAATGAATCATCGTGGCTTTGTATGTGATATCCTAGACCAAACCTATCAGTAGGCAACTGGTACTATAGCTAGTATGGAAGTTAGTACCCTTACTCATACAAACCTAATCCATGGCCATGCCAATGGCATCGTTCAAAGTACCTTAGAGAAAACTCAAGATTGGATAAGTAATGCACATCCATGGTGAATGGCTCATCCTCATCCTCTTCAATATCAGAAGCATTATGGGCACAATCCAAACCAACATAGATGAATTTGGTTTGGTTAGGGGGATCCCTAATGGAACTATTGTCCCTATTGGCAAGTTTGGGACTCTTGGTCATCCCATGTCCTATGCAAACTCAATCATGGATGTGAAAGTTACATTCTGCACAAGATATTCACCTAGCCCTATGTTGGCTAAGTGAACTATCACCTATGGTGTAGATGACGTTGTTGATGATGCAGGCAAGGCATTTTGAGGTACATCCTCAGCTATACCTTGGGAATCTTCCTCCTCCATGGGATTTGGAATTTCTACAATTGCTATAATTAGAAGTTATTTAGGTCCTTTCTCTACTAGGGGTGCTTTTAACTTTTGAGAGTCCTTTACCTTGGATGTTATGGGTTTATTAGAAGAACTAATAGCTTTAGATGCAGGAGGTGGTGTCAATGTTGACGGATCACCTCACATGGATTTAGACTTACTTTTTGTATGTGCAATGGGGTATGAAGGCCTTATGTATAGGTGTGTTGATGGAAGGACAAAATCCCTCGACAAGTCAATCTGATGCACATATTTAAATGGCTCTTCATCCTACGAAACCACATGCACTTGTCCCTCGTGCACATACTTGATGTATTAGTGCAATATTGAGGGAACACATAGCATATCCCTTATCCAGGGATGTCCTAGGAGGATATTGTATTGCATTACCCCTCCAATATGTGACACATCATGAGGATGGTCGTATGCCCTACCTTTATAGGCATAACAATTGTACCCACTATGGAGCATAGTGCATCATTGAAAGCTCTCAATGTAGGAGGTTGGGACAATGTTGGACCAAGGGATTTTTAGGTTCCCTAAAGACTTTGTTGTGATGATATTAATCGACAATCCCATGTCGATTAGAACCTTCTTGAAGGGTATGTCATTGATGGACATAAATATATGTAGAGGCAAGTCTGCTATGGTAGTAGGGACTACTTTGATTTTGTAATCATAGATGTGGATCACAGTCTCTTGATACTGTTGGACCTATCCCACAAAGTTTTGGAATGCATCAGGGTTCTAGTGTTGAAGCTCAAATGATCTCAGGATTTCCATTAAAGTCTCCTTGTGTCTTTGGAACTATTGAATGAGCTCATAGATTGATAACTTGGCCAATGTCATTTGGAGGTTTTGCACTAGTCTGCTCTGGATAGTTACCACAAGTCACGTTGGCATATCTAGAGGATTATTTTGCACCTTCTTGTACTGAGGTACAACTAGGATATGAATAAGAGCCATTAGAGGCTCTAGTTGGTTATATCATTGGCTTCTTGTTGCCATGTTGACTATTTCAACCATTTTGATGCACCCCTGAGTGGGAGGTTCAACTCGGACTTGGTTCACTTGAGCACCCTAATCTCTAGGGACCTCATGATTAGGCAACGGGTTTCTAAATATGCCCATGTCTCTATTGTCATGTGCTAATGGATTGTCAACTTTTAGCTCACCCTTCTCGATCATGTTTTGTACAACATTCTTAAATTTGACACATGTTTCAATGGCATGCCCCTGTATTCTATGATATGGACAATATTAATCTTCCCTATATCCCTTGGGCTTGGGATTATTAGGATCAAGAAGTTGCATATCAGGTAGCGTAAGTCTGTGTGTCTCACTTAGATAGTTGAATATCGATTGCATCGACTTCGATAAAGGCATGAAATAGTGAGGTGGTCGACGTTCCTTATTTTGACCTTGGTTGTTCTTTGGGTTGTAATTGGTCGGTGGGAGTGATCCTGATAGTTCTACGATTTTTGGCTATTGCCTCCCTTTGGAATGCTTAACACAACCTAGTTGACTTGAGGAGTATTGGCCTGCTTTTGTTGATTCTTTTTGCGGTTGTTATTATTCCAGTCCTTTTTGTTTCGGAGCTTAAGGTCTCCTTCATCAACCTTGATTTATATTAGCTTGGCTTGAGCCAAGGCTTCCTCAAATATTTCATACTATTATAGTTGTAGTAGAAATGAGATGTGCTTTGTGCAACTCTTGGTAAACATTCGGGTGAGCTCTGTAGTGGGAACAAAAAATGGTTACCATTTTCTTCTTCCATATGTTCCCACAGTCCATAACTGGCTTATCATCCTATTGCTTCAAGTTTTCCATATTGGATAAGTTTACCTTCTTCTTGAAGCCAAATGAAAAGTATTCAAGAAATGCATTCACTAGTTGCTCAAATTTGATGATGTTGTTCTTAAGTAATTGGTTGAACCATTCGATTGTTGCACCCGATAATGTCATGATGAATGTTTTAAGCATTAGGGTGTCATTATGTTCAAGTTGGAAGCACACATTCATAAAATTTGTGACATGTTCTTGTGCATCTTCCTCTCCTTTGAACTTGTCTAACCTAGGCATCTCAAAGTGCCTAGGATATGCATGACTCGATACTAAAGGGCACAATGGTTGGTTGTGTATTTTACTTAGGGTTGGCTTCTACCCAACCGCATCCTATTTCTTGAGAGATTTGACTCTCTCAATGAGTATTTTGTATTTCTTTAAGGTTTACTCATGGTGGTCAGGGAGGTAATCCTATTTCTACCCGATTAGGGCATCTGTATTCATCCCCCATGACCATGGATGGGATATGTCTGCTCATGATCTTCCATCCCCACCTATTATTCATTAATTATATCTATTCTGGATCCCAAAATTTTTTATTTTGTGATGCATGGTGAGTTTGCTCATCTCTTTGTCTAGTGTGTCTCTCATTCTAAGAATCAGCACATCTATCATGTTGGTATTGCTCACCACCTATGTGTAAGTCGACATAAGCTAGCATGTCGGCTTGCTCTTCATGCTCTATCTTCTCCTCTCTTAAGCGCTATTCCTGAAGGTGTAAAAACCATTTTTTCTACGCTTTCTCTTGCTCAAGGACTTCTAAATGCTTGCACAATTCTTCCTCCTTTTCTTGGAGTAGCTTCTTCTGATGTTGTGCATCCTCATATTACCTACGCAAGTGGTCAAATTAATTTACCATTGAAGGTATGTGGCTTTGTAACTTTGTGTGAGGAGTCTTAATGGATAGGCCTCTTGTAGAGGCTCCTGCTATGTTTTTTCCCTTGTCTATTAGGCTGACATGCTCTATGTAAAGTGACCTATATTTTGTACCCCCATGGTTAGAGGCAGTGCACATGCTATGGGGATGCTTTGAAGCTTCCCCTAGCTCATTGGTGTGGCTTGTAGTTATGCTACATGAACTTCTCAAAAAAAAATGTGCAGTAGTGATGCTCCTTTGAGCTGGTCTTGAGAGAACTCAATCCAACTCATCAAGCTATCTGGTCTTCCATGGATGATCCTGTGGAGCCCCATTAGCCCCAATGAGATCATGATCTAGGGGTATCCTCCCATCTTCTGGGAAGCTAGAAGGTGCTCTGGATCTACAACTGGGTACATCCCTTGTGTTTTGCCCCTTAGTGGGATGATCTAACCTAAGTGTATCCTATGAAGATTGGGGCCTTGCAGCCCCTCATGTCTATGTGAGGATTGGGGCCTTGAAGCCTCCTCACGTCTATGTGAATATTGGGGCCTTGATGCCCCCTCATGCCTATGAGATGATTGAGGCCTTGAGGCCTCCTCATGTCTATGTGAATATTGGGGTCTTGAAGCCCCCTCATGTCTATGTGATGATGGAGGCCTTGAGGTCTCCTCAGGTTTGTGTAATTATGGAGGCCTTGAGGCCTCCTCCTATTGGTGTGATGATGGATGTCTTCAGGCATTCTCATATCTATGTGATGAGGGAGACCTTGAGGCCTCCTCATGTCTATGTGAAGGTTGGGGCCTTGATGCCCCCTCATGCCTACTATGAGAGAAACTAGGATATGGCTCTCTAACTAGGGTTTCTCGAGGAGTTCCCCATAGTTTGAGGTATCATCCCTAAGGCTTGCTGAAATTTTTTCAATGATATGGTGTATGGGCAGATCAACATCATTGTGATTGTGAGTGTGTAGAGCATCATTTTTTACCTTAGTGATGGACCAAGGGTGGTTGCTTCGTGTGTAGACCATGATAATTGTGAATTATATTTTTATGTAGATTTTAAAACACATAAACAAAGTAAACAAGTGTTTATCTCTTTTAATTTTTCTTGGTGTTCTTAGACTGGTTTGGTGTGTTTTCATATTTTTTGATAGCTACAATCTAACTCTCATTGTTTTTTGCATTTTGTTGATGATATAATCATATTGTTCAAGTGGATTTCACATGTATACTCGTAGCTCAACAACCAATAGAGAAGTTCTGGTTATGTTATCCAACCTATAATGTGTGGTAATGAAGTCCACACACGATCAGGGAGCACAAGCTCTCCCAGTCCTCATCCAGTTCACCCGCATTCAGTGATATACCTCTCCGAAGAGAGATACGTGCTATATCCCATGGGTTATGATGGATCTTGGAACCGATATTTGCCAATATAAAAGGTTTGCATGATTTGAGACAACAGGTGGAGATGAAAGCCACCTTGTTGAACTCTACCAGTGGATGGTGATGAAGTCCACCTCACTAGCATTTAAGTGAGTCATGGTGTGTGGGTGTTATTTTTAGATTTTGCATAAAGGAAAATAATGCATCAATAAGCACTCATGATTTTTCTCCTACATGCCTAAGAAAAGAATGTTTTATTTTCATAAAAATGCATGTCTAAATATTTTAATGACTTTTAGAGAATGCATTTCTACTCTATGAAATAATGGCCTCTAGTCGGGCCCCATGCAAGCAAGCCTAACAAACAAAAACCTAGACCGCTAGAGACTAGGTCAGACCTTGAAAATAGAGGTCCACTATTCCTAGTAGTGACTAGAAGAAAACTAAGAAAACTAGAAAGCTTCAATGCATTTTTCTTTTAGTATTTTCTATATTTTCTTAATTACATGAAAATTTCCCTATTTTATTCTGATTGGAAAACACAAAGAAAGAAAGTAAAAATAGTAGAGAGTTTCCCCAACTTGAAATCCACATCTAATGAAGCACGGGCTGACCTCTGTTGCACTTTTTCTTCTGGTCATTGTCTTCAAAAGTGGTCAAACTTTGTTGGCTATTGTCAACCAAAGCAGCTAGACCTTCACATAGAGAACACATGAAAACATCAACAAAATGGCCAAAAATAGAAAACCAGGTGGTATTCCCATCGTGATCACCATTTGTATGACCTCAGGAAACATGCACCTAGTCTACTTGCAACATTATATTGAAATAAAAGACCATAAATGCTCAAATAACACGGAAGTAACAAATGCAAGAAATATATTTTATTTATTCATGTGGATTTTGGTTACATATCGGTCCCTCTTAGGGATACCCAATTTGATACAATGAAATACAATCAGAAGTAATGGCTCCCCTGACAAGGGGATGGTGCACCCCATAGGCCTCATGATCTCACACATGAACTTGTATAAGGGTTTATAGACATCTTCTTCTCCTTCTTTTATGGAGAGATCGATCATTTTAAGCACTTTGGCTTGGTCCTGTAACCTGTATCCTGCGTACAAGAAACAATAGTAGGAGATCAGTAGCATGGGTAGCCTCTCATGATGACACTTTATTATCAAATTTGTGAAGCATGATATGTAAGCATAATAAGATCAAAATGTAGTAAAACTAAATGATAAATACATGGATAACTCAGGAAATAACAATGCAAATGCATTCAAGAAATCAAATCTATGCTAAAACTAATTATCAAAGCAAAAAGCAATGATAGATCTAAACTAAAACTTGGAAAATAATATCTAAAACCCTAGGCTATGCCTACAGGCCGCTATCAAGGATAGTGACCACAAAATGAAACCTTCTGTTGAGCAAGGTGCAGCAACAGTATTGTCATTTTTGTCAACACAGTCAGATAGATCTGTTGATACAGTGGACAGGAAGTTCAAAAGCTAGTCAGATGCAGAAGACAGGAGTTCAAAGGTTACTCAGAGTATGTACATTGATTCTCCAAGAAGACCGAAGTAGACATCTTGCAAAAGATCAAAGAAAAAGGCAAGTAAGAAAAGTGTCACGATATTGCGACATATACAGCAGGCAAGAAAAACTGTCGCGATTTCACGACATGTTTGAAGAGAGAAAAATGAGGAAAAATTGTCGTGATTTCGCGACATGTTGGAAGAGAGAGAATCAGTAGGAAAAACTGTCACGATTTCACGACATGTTGGAAAGAAAAAAACAGAAGTGGAAAAACTGTCACGATTTCGCGACATGTTGGAAGAGAGAGAAACAATAGGAAAAATTGTCGTGATTTCATGACATGTTGGAAGAGAGAGAAACAGCAGGAAAAACTATCGCGATTTCGTGACATGTTGGAAAGAAAAAAACACAAGTGGAAAAATTGTCGCGATTTCGCGACATGTTGGAAGAGAGAGAAATAGCAGGAAAAACTATCGTGATTTCGTGACATGTTGGAAAGAAAAAAACAAGTTGAAAAACTGTCACGATTTCGTGACATGTTGGAAGGGAAAAAGACAAGTAGAAAAAGTGTCCGATTTTGTGACATATTGTAAGGAAGGTTGTACGGACGAAAAAGTGTCACGATTTCGTGACATGTTGCAGGAGAGAGAGTTCAAAAGAAAAAGTGTCACGATTTCGTGACATATTGCAGGAGAGAGATTTCGAAAGAAAAAGTGTCGTGATATCGCGACATGTCAGGTTTTCACGACTCGAAGGCAAGAAAAAATGCTAAGGAGAAAAAGTGTCGCGATATCGCGACATGTCGGGTTTTCGCGACCCGAAGGCAAGAAAAAGTGCTAAGGAGAAAAAGTGTCGCGATATCACAACATGTCGGGTTTTCGGGACCCGAAGGCAAGAAAAAGTGCTAAGGAGAAAAAGTGTCGTGATATCGCAACATGTCACGTTTTCGCGACCCGAAGGCAAGAGAAAGCGTACGAACGAAAAAGTGTCACGATTTTGCGACATGTTTCATTTTCATGGTCCAAAGCAAAGAGAAAGAGGAGAGAGAAAAAGGTGTCACGATTTCATGACATGTTTCATTTTCACGGTCCAAAGCGAAGAGAAAGAGGAGAGAGAAAAAGGTGTCACAATTTTACGACATGTTTCATTTTTGCGGTCCAAAGCGAAGAGAAAAAGGAGAGAGAAAAAGGTGTCGTGATATCGCGACATGTATTTTTGCGGGCCAAAGATAAGAGAAAGCATACGGAGGAAAAAGTATAGCGATATAGCTACATGTATTCTCGTAGGCCAAAGATAAGAGAAAGCATACGGAGGCAAAAGTGTCACGATATCGCGACATGTTATGTTTTCGTGGCAACAGCAACAGAAGAGTTACAGGGGCAGTTGAAGCCAACGAAGACTGATGTAAGCCGACAAATAGTAAGGTTTGCAACCGACGAAGTCTAGGGTTTGCAACTGACTAATATTAGAGTTACAGCCAACTAAGATTAGATTTTTTCATCATGAAAATATTCTTATAAAGTCAGGCTATTTTGGAGAAATTATGAAGGATCGAAGTGTGTGAAATACGGTCGCTGAGCATAGAAGAGCAAGTCGTGTTGAATCTTTCGAAGTGTGGAATTTTGCTGAGAAAGAAAAGTGCACAATAAGGAGAAGATGGCTGCAAGGTGCAGTAGAGTGAAATCAAAGTGCGCAACAAGGATAAGACGACTACGAGGTGCAGCAGAGTGTGCGAAGTGCTTGCGCAAAAAAAGCAGAGAACACAAAGGTGAAGTAGACCAGTCAGGGTCTTGTAAAAGTGAAGGTATCTTACTGTTAAACCCAAAAGATTCAATTTGAAGTCTAGGTTGGTGCTTGGCATCAGGGGTTGGTGCTCCTTCTAGTTGGTGCTGGTAAATCAGGGGTTGGTGCTCATTTCTATTGGTGCAGATAAATCAGGGGTTGGTGCTCCTTCTAGTTGGTGCTGGTAAATTAATTGTAAAGTTGGTGCTTTGCAAAGGCTGGATTTGGATGGTAGTCCAAGTAGTCATTTTTGAGGAGTAGCCACATTGGTGAACCTCATTAAATCTTGTGTTGTGTGTTGTTATCTTGTTGTTCTTACTGTAAATGTTTATAAGTTTTAACTGCTGCTATTTTAAGAGCTGTTAATTCATAATTAAAGAGCTACACTGATTCACCCCCCTCTCAGTGCCATTGTAAGTCTAACAATTAGTATTAGAGCCAAGTCCCTGTACAAGCTTAACCATCTAGGGTGATCTTGGAAATATCACAATGGCAGGTGGTTAAGGCTTCTCATCAAACAAAGCACCATTGTTTGACAGATCTAATTATGCATTCTGGAGAGTCAGGATGCAGACATATCTCTGTGCGTTGGGTTATGACATCTGGGATTCAGTAGTCAGTTGATACACAATTCCCACCACTCCTCCAAAAGAATCGAATGAAAAGAAACTATTTGAGAATAATTCGAAAGCAATGAATGCCATCTTATGTGGATTAGCAGATAGTGAACTAGTAAAGGTCATGAGCTGTAAATCGGCAAAAAAAATATGGGATAAATTGAAGAGTGTTCATGAAGGAGATGATAAGATCAAAGAAGCCAAGTTACAGACACATCGAGCTCAGTTCGAAGCATTGAAGATGAATGACAACAAAAACATTGAGGCATTCATGTTGAGAGTTAATGGAATCATCAATGTGATCAGAGGACTCGACGAGGATATCGATGACTCTACTGTCGTGAAAAAGGTGTTAAGATCTCTTCCTCAAAGGTTTGATTCCAAAGTCTCAGTGATAGAAGAAGCTAAAAATCTAAATTATTTTAGTATAGATGAAATGTATGGTTCTTTAACTGCATATGAGATTAGGATAGGAATATCTAAACCTTCTGACAGAGAAGCAACTTTCAAAGCTCTTAAAAATAAAAACACAAAACATGAGTCCGAGGAAGAAGAGACATCAGATGAAATGGAAGCAAACTTTGTTAGAAAACTAAAAAAGGGGAAAGAAAAATACAGAGGGAAGCTTCCATTTAAATGTTTCAACTGTGGAGGCGTTGGGCATTTTGCGACTAAATGTCCACTTAAAGAGAAAAACAAAAATGATGAAGGATCCCACCAAGAAAGAAGTGACTGGAAGATGAAAACAAATTTTAGAAAAGGCAACTTCAAAAATAAAAGTTTCATCTCCAATAATGTCAGTTCATCAGAAAATAGCTCCGGAGAAGAGTCTGAAGAAGAAAGAGATGAAGCTCTTTTTATGGCATTTGAAGTAGTTAAATCAAAAAAGGAAGGAGTGACGTCTGAAGTTTGTGATGAGATTCTCGAGGCTGAAGTAGATCTAGAAGGTGAGTTGATATATGCACTTGAAGAGTGGGAGATAGAAAAGAAAAAGAACAAAAAATTGTCAAGAAAGCTTGAGGATGCAAATGGAATCATAACCAGCTTAAAAGTACAAATAGAAAAATCTAAGAAAATCTTCGAAGATCTCGAAGTGCTATTAACAATGAAAATAGATCATTGCAGCAAGTTAGAAGAAGAGATTGTTGGTTTAAGAATGCAGCTAGAAGAGATGAATAAGAAAATCAGTGGTTATCACAAATGTGAAGAAAGTTCTATAAATTTGGATAAAATATTAAATGACCAAAGACCTGCAGGCATCAAATTTGGTCTAGGCTTCATCGAAGGAGAATCATCAAGTGGATAAAATGCCAAGTCCATAAAGAATGAAGCTAAGAAATAGGTTGATCAAGGAAAAATGTCTCATGAAAGAGAAAGCATTCATACCAGACACGATGGGAGATTTGACAATGATGGATTCACCAAAGTCACACATCAAAGAAGAAGAATACCTATGGCTCCTACGGCAGCATGGCAAAGACCATCACCCAGGTTCAATTATCCTTTCTCTGGTTTCTATTTTAAATGCAATGGCTATGGGCATAAAATCACAGATTGCAAATATAATGTAAGACCAAGGAAATTCACCAGTAGAAATGTTTTTTCTCCTCCGATGAATTATATAGTGGAATGTTATAACTGTCATAAGTTTGGGCACTTTGCAAGAAACTATAGAAACACATTTACTTCAAATCAGTTTCAGGGAAGAAAATTTCAACCATACAGGATGAGTCAAAATAGAAAGCTTTCTGAAAAACATGCTCAAACTACTGATAAGGAAAAGGCAAAACAAGAGAAACTACTATCAAAACAGTGTGGAAAGGAAAAGAACAACTGAAGGAAGAAAAGGAATCCTTAATCATTCAAATTGCTTTCAAAGCTTAGAACAAATATGTACCATGGATACTAGATAGTGGATGCTCCAGTCATATGACAGGTGACAAACAAAAATTTGAAAAGTTACAGAAATATGAAGGAGGATCAGTAAAATTTGGAAATAATGATGGAGCCAAGATAGTCGGCAAAGGCTCAGTTAAAATTAGTGATGGAAGGATTAAATCAGAAGAAGTCTTATTTTTGTATGGGTTGAAACATAATTTATTGAGTGTAAGTTAGATTTGTGATAAAGTTCATGAAGTAGTCTTTATGAAGCAGGGTTGTGAAGTCAGAAAAATAAACAGTGGAAAATTGATAGCAACAGGGTCAAGAACATCTGGTAACCTATACACGCTCTCAGAGACTTCAAAAGGAGCTTGCTTTATTGGACAGGAAGAAGAAAATTGGTTGTGGCACAAGAGACTTGGTCATATCAATTTTGATAATCTAGTAAAAATCACCTCAAAAGGGGCAGTGAGAGATATTCCCACCATTAGCAAACCTGCAAACAGCATTTGTGCTTCATTCCAAAAGGGGAAACAAACTAGAGTCTTATTCAAAATAAAATAATACTACACAAGCAAACCTTTGGAACTAATTCACATCGATTTCTATGGACCCATGAGAACACAAAGCATAAATGGTGACAAATATTTTATGTTGTGCATTGATGACTATTCCAGAATGACATGGATATTCTTCTTGAAGCAGAAATCAGAAGCTCTTGATATGTTCAATATTTTCAAAAATTAGGTTGATAATGAAATAGGAAAGAGGATCAAATGTTTAAGATCTGATAGAGGAGGAGAATTCATTTTAGAAGAGTTTGCAGAATACTGTGAAAAATATGGTATCAGAAGACAGTTCTCAGTAGCCAGGACTCATCAGCAAAATGGAGTGGTAGAAAGAAATAACAAGACTATGCAGGAAATGGCATGATCTATGTTGTCTGAAAGTAGAGTAGCAGATAGATTTTGGAAAGAAGCAGTCCATACTGTGGTGTATATCCAAAATAGGTACATGATGAGAAAACATGAAAGCAAAACTCCTTATGAACTGTGGTTTGGTAAAAGGGCAACAGCAAAATACCTCAGAGTGTTTAGCAACAAGTGCTATATCAAAAGAACTAAAGATAATCTTGGTAAGTTTGAAGATAGAGCAGATGAAGGTATTTTTTTTGGTTATTCACCTAGAAGAAAATCTTACAAATGCTACAACAAAAGGCTAAAGAAAATTGTGGACAGTGCTAATGTTAAGTTTGATGAAGGTAAAGAACGAGTAATCAATTATGAAACAAACTACCCAATCTATGAAGAGGTTATTGAAGGAGATGAAGAAAACAAAATTGAAAAGATACAAAAAATTGACTCAGATGATGATGCAAATATGAAAGAAAATAAGAATTTCAAAACAGGTAGCTGGCAGAGAAATCATCCTAGAGAGCAAATCATTGGAGATCCCAAAGTTGGAGTTCAGACAAGAAGAAGAGCAGTAAGCAACTACTCTCTACTATCCAGCATTGAGCCTAAAAATATTGATGATGCAAGCAAAGATGACAGCTGGATGAAGGCAATAAATGAAGAATTAGATCAGATAGAGAAAAACGACACTTGCGAGTTAGTTCCTAGACCTACAAACAAAAATATAATCAAGACTAAATGGATTTTTCAAAACAAGTTGAATGAAGATGGATAGGTAGTCAAAAACAAAGCAAGATTGGTATGCAAGGGTTATACTCAGGTTGAAGGCATTGACTTTGAGGAAACGTTTGCTCCAGTAGCTAGACTAGAGGCTATCAAAATGTTTTTGGCTTTAGCAGTCTACAAAAATTTCAAAGTTTATCAAATGGATGTGAAATCAGAGTTTTTGAATGGGAAACTTGAAGAAGAGGTTTATATTGAGCAACCAGATGGGTTCCAACTTGGTGATAATCCCAACTTTGTTTGTAAGTTGAAGAAAGCACTATATGGCTTAAAACAGGCACCTCAAGCATGGTATGCAAGGCTAGACAACTATCTCACTCAACAAAGGTTTAAGAAAGGTATGGTGGATAGTAATTTGTATGTCAAAACAGAAAATGGGCATCTTATCATTCTTGTTGTATACGTAGATGATATCATATTTGGTAGCAGCAAAGATGAGTCATGCAAGGATTTATCAAATAAGATGTAGAAAGAATTTAAAATTTCAATGATTGGAGAATTGTCATATTTTCTTGGGTTACAAGTTAATCAAAGTAAGAAGGGCATATTTATTTGTCAAGTTAAATATGTAAAAGAGATGTTAAAAAAGTTCACAATGGAGGATTGTAAGCCAGTTAGCACTCCCATGACAATAGGTTGCAAGTTGAGCAAGGATGACAAATCTCCAACTGTTGATCAAACCATGTACAGATCTATGATTGGAAGCTTACTGTATCTGACAGCTAATAGACTAGATATTTTACAGGCATATTGCATGGTAGCACATTTTTAGGCCAATCCCAAGGAGACTCATGTGATGGCAGTAAAGAGGATTCTTCGATATCTCAAGGGTACTATGGAGTATGGGTTGTGGTATCCAAAAGGTAAATACTTCACCCTTATATAATATTCAGATGCATATTGGGCAGGATGTGTAGATGATAAAAAGAGTACCAGTGGAGGTGCATTTTATCTCGAAGACAGATTGGTTGCATGGCACAGTAAGAAGCAAGAGTCAGATTCTTTATCAACAGCAGAGGCAGAATACATTGCAGCGATAACATGTTGTACACAGGTATTATGGATGAAACAAACCTTAAAATATCTTGGTATTATCTTCAGTGAGCCAATATCAGTTCAGTGTGATAACACCAGTGCCATTAACATCTCCAAGAATCCGGTTATGCATTCATGCACAAAGCACATTGCCATCAGGTATCACTTTTTGAAGGAGAAATTTGCAGAAGGTGAGGTTAAATTGGATTTTTTTCCAACTATAGAACAAGTAGCAGATATCTTCGCAAAACCATTGCCCAAGGAAGTATTTGAGAACCTTCAAAACAAATTGGGAGTGGTCACACTTCCCATGAATTGACTAGCTACAGGGATCACATTCTTAGGGGGAGCATTTAAGTATTTGATTTTTTTTTGCTCATGTTCATAATTTGTGCTAAGTGTAAAAAATTGTGCCTGAGAATGTTGTGCATGGACTCAGGGGGAGTCTGTAGTAGCCCTTTGGTATTATTGACAAAGGGGGAGAAGAGTTACAAAAAATTGCACATGTGTTGCCAACAATTCCAAAGGGAGAGATTGTTGAGCAAGGTGCAGACGACAGATGATTGTCATTGTTGTCAACACAGTCAGATAGATCTGTTGATGCAGTGGACAGGAAGTTCAAAAGCTAGTCAAATGCAGAAGACAGGAGTTCAAAGGTTACTCAAAGTATGTACATTGATTCTCCAAGAAGACCGAGGTAGACATCTTGCAAAAGATCAAAGAAAAAGGCAAGTAAGAAAAGTGTCACGATATCGCGACATATACAGCAGGCAAGAAAAACTATCATGATTTCGTGACATGTTTGAAGAGAGAGAAAAAGGAGGAAAAACTGTCACGATTTTGTGATATGTTGGAAGAGAGAGAATCAGCAAGAAAATTTTTCGTGATTTCGTGACATGTTGGAAAGAAAAAAACACAAGTGGAAAAACTATCGCGATTTCGTGACATGTTGGAAGAGAGAGAAACAGTAGGAAAAACTGTCGCGATTTCGCGACATGTTGGAAGAGAGAGAAACAGCAGGAAAAATTGTCATGATTTCACGACATGTTGGAAAGAAAAAAATACAAGTGGAAAAACTGTCGCGATTTCGCGACATGTTGGAAGAGAGAGAAATAGCAGGAAAAACTGTCGTGATTTCGCGACATGTTGGAAAGAAAAAACACAAGTTGAAAAACTATCGCGATTTCGTGACATGTTGGAAGGGAAAAAGACAAGTAGAAAAAGTGTCGCGATTTCGTGACATATTGCAAGGAAGGTTGTACGGACGAAAAAGTGTCACGATTTTGTGACATGTTGCAGGAGAGAGAGTCCGAAAGAAAAAGTGTCATGATTTCGCGACATGTTGCAGGAGAGAGAGTCCGAAAGAAAAAGTGTCGCGATTTCATGACATATTGCAGGAGAGAGAGTCTAAAAGAAAAAGTGTCACGATATCACGACATGTCGGGTTTTTGTGACCCGAAGGCAAGAAAAAGTGCTAAGGAGAAAAAGTGTCGTGATATCGTGACATGTCGAGTTTTCGTGACCCGAAGACAAGAAAAAGTGCTAAGGAGAAAAAGTGTCGTGATATCACGACATGTCGGGTTTTCACGACCCGAAGGCAAGAAAAAGTGCTAAGGAGAAAAAGTGTCACGATATCACGACATGTCGCGTTTTCGTGACCCGAAGGCAAGAGAAAGCATACGGACGAAAAAGTGTCACGATTTCGCGACATGTTTCATTTTCACGGTCTAAAGTGAAGAGAAAGAGGAGAGAGAAAAAGGTGTCACGATTTCATGACATGTTTCATTTTTGCGGTCCAAAGCGAAGAGAAAGAGGAGAGAGAAAAAGGTGTCACGATTTCGCGACATGTTTCATTTTCATGGTCCAAAGCGAAGAGAAAAAGGAGAGAGAAAAAGGTGTCGCGATATCGCGACATGTTGTATTTTTGCGGGCCAAAGATAAGAGAAAGCATACGAAGGAAAAAGTGTAGCGATATCGCTACATGTATTCTTGCAGGCCAAAGATAAGAGAAAGCATACGAAGGCGAAAGTGTCATGATATCACGACATGTTATGTTTTCACGGCAACAGCAACAAAAGAGTTACAGGGGTATTTGAAGCCAATGAAGACCGATGTAAGCCGATGAAGAGTAGGGTTTGCAACCGACGAAGTCTAGGGTTTGCAACTGACTAAGATTAGAGTTACAGCCGACTAAGATTAGAGTTTTTCATCATGAAAATATTCTTATAAAATTCGAGCTATTTTGGAGAAATTGTGAAGGATCGAAGTGTGTTAAATACGATCACTGAGCGTAGAAGAGCAAGTCGTGTCTAATCTTTCGAAGTGTGGAATTTCTCTGAGAAAGCAAAGTGCGCAACAAGGAGAAGATGACTGTGAGGTGCAACAAAGTGAAAGTAGAGTGCGCAACAAGGAGAAGACGACTACGAGGTGTAGCAGAGTGTGCGAAGTGCTTACACAAAAAAAGTAGAGAACACAAAGGTGAAGTAGACCAATCAGGGTCTTGTAAAAGCGAAGGTATCTTACTGTTAAACCCAAAAGATTCAATTTGAAGTCCAGGTTGGTGCTTGGCATCAGGGGTTGGTGCTCCTTCTAGTTGGTGCTAGTAAATCAGGGGTTGGTGCTCCTTTCGTTGGTGCGGATAAATCAGGGGTTGGTGCTCCTTCCGATCGGTCTTTGGTAAATTAATTGTAAAGTTGGTGCTTTGCAAAGGCTAGATTTGGATGGTAGTCCAAGCAGTCATTTTTGAGGAATAGCCAAACTGGTGAACCTCATTAAATCTTGTGTTGTGTGTTGTTCTCTTGTTGTTCTTACTGTATCTGTTTATAAGTTTTAACTGCTACTGTTTTAAGAGCTATTAATTCATAATTAAAGAGCTACAATGATTCACCCCCCCTCTCAGTGCCATTGTAAGTCTCACAAACCAAGGGTTGTAGCACTAGATTCCTCATCTAAATTGATGTCCAAGGGTCACCTATGTGTTTGCACACTGATTAGTGATGAGGATAATTTAAAATGAATGGTTGTATGGCTAGAAATCATTGCTAAAATGGTGAGAGCTTCGCTACTCCTCCAAGGGGTATGGAATCTCTCTCCAATTTTCTAGAGCTTTGCTGCACAAAATTCTGATATTCGTCAATCTTTTGCTTTGCTTAGGAGGGTCCATATGTAGACCTCCCAAATTTATATCTAGATCTTGTCTTCCTGGAGAAACCAAGATCTATATTTGCATGCAATTGATCATCCCAGGGGGAAGGATCAATCACAAATTTGCATTAAAGAGGTAGTCAGGAGGATCTCTGGGAGATCCATGTCAAAAACCATTCATAAGTAATGCAAGTGCAATTAGAGTGCATGATCTGGGCTCGTATTCATGGCTAAACTATGTTCTGGTGCTAGTCATTGTCTAGAGCAACAGCTAGATTTGGTCACTCTCAGCTTCAGTGACCAGTATTGGTAGCCACTTTAATTGATAGTGGCTAAGCCTGAATGGGATAGAATTACCCCTTTTGAGTGGTTAGGACCACTTTTGACTCTTGGAAAGGTCCAATATTAGTCATATGGTCTTTGGATGTGCCCATATGAGTAGTCTCCTAAATATGATGCATTTTAGGTGTCTACAGATACCCCTTTTTGGGAAGCATTATGGGAAAACACAGTGCAGAGTAAAAATAGACCACCTAGGGCCACATTGTAGGGTGTGTGATGATCATCGATCTCATCAATATTGGATGCCCTAGTCATGAGAAGGCACACATCCTATAATCATTGCTTCCAACAGGATGGAAGGCTTAATTTTTCAAAATATTTCGTAATTCCAGCGACGATTGGGTAGCCTTGGTGCTACGATTGGTCTGATAGGAGGAGAGATACAAGCTTAACTGTCATGTTTGATTTTTTTCCCTAGCAAAGGGTAATCTTATGATAGTTTTTGGGAATGATTCATAAGACAAATGTAATTTGACATGATCAAGTGATCCTTTGTTGATTTTTATTATGATTGTTGATATTATGACTACATTTGTATGACCCCGAGAAGTGTGCACCTAGTCTACTTGTAGCATAATATCAAAATAAAAGACCAAAAATGTGTAAATGACATGAAAGTAAAAAACAAAGAGATATCTTTTATTAATTCATTTGAAACTCCGATTACATATTGTTCCCGCTTAGGGATACCCTTATTTGATGCAATGGTTACAAGTAGAGTTAAATGCCCTTTGCGATGGGATGGTGCACTTCGTAGGCCTCCCGATGTCACACACAAATTTGTACAAGGGCTTACTGATGCCTTCTTCTCCTTTGCTTTCTTGGAGGGATCTATTGCTTTGAGTGCTTTGACTTGGTCTTGGAACCTATAACCTATGTACAAGAAACAATAGCAAACAATCAGTAGCACTTGATGCCTCTCAATATAAGGTCTTATTAGTAGATCTAGAAAGAATGGTGTAAAAGCATGGTAAAAGCATATTGAAATAAAACTTAAGAAAGAATGCATTGATAACTTAGAAATCACTGTGGAAATGCATTAATAAAAATAGATCTATGCTAATATTAATTGATAAAATAGAAAACAATGAAATATCTATGCTAAAACTCAAGAAATAGTGTCTAAAACCCTAGGCGGTGCCTGCAGGCCACTGTCAAGGATAGCGACCATAAAATAAAACATTTTTCCTCATGAACCAAGGGCTGTGGCACTAAGTTCTTCATCTAAATTGATGTCCAAGGGTCACCTATGTATCCATACACTGATTGGAAATAAGGAGCGTTCGATCTAAATGGTTGTATGGTTGGAAGTCATCGCTAAATCAGCCAGAGCTCCACTACTCCTCCAAGGGGTATGGAATCTCTCTCTAATTTGCTAGAGCTTCATTGCACAAAATTCTAATATTCATCAATATTTCACTTTGCTTAGGAGGGTCCATATGTAGACCTCCTAGATTCAGATCTAGATCTTGGCTTCTTTTAGAAGCCAATATCTAGATCTACATGCAACTGACTGTTCTAGGGGGAAGGATCAATCACAAATTTGCATTGAAGGGGTAGTCAGGAGGAGCTTTAGGAGTTGCATGCCAAAAACTACCCTCAGGCAATGCAAGTGCAGTTAAACTATGTGATGTGGGCCCGTATTCATGGTCAGACTATGTTTTGGTGCTATTCGATGTCCAGAGCAGTGGCTAGATCTAGCTGCTCTAAGCTTTAGTGACCAGTGTTGGCGGTCACTCTGATTGATAGCGACTAAGCCTAAATGGGCTATAACTACCCTTTTTGAGTGGTTAGGACCATTGCTAGCTCTTGTAAAGGTCCAATATCATTCATATGGTCTTTGGATGTGCCCATATGAGTAGTCTCCTAAACATGACATTTTTTAGGTGTCTACACTGAACACTCACTTTGAGGAATTGAAAGTCAGTCTAGGCAATTGGAAATCAACCCAACATTGGAAATATTACCCTAGCAATTAGAATTTAGCATTAGACCATTAAAAAAAATACCTTGGCTAGTAAAAAATACTACATTGACCCTTACAAATGGATGATGGGGTATCATACTTGGGTGCCTATGGAGAAGCAAAGAAAAACCCGAATGCCTACAAAGAAGCAAAGCAGAAGCCTAGATACTCACTTTGAGGAATTAGAAATTAGTCTGGACAACTAGAAATCAACCCAGCAATGAAAAATTTTACCCCAATCATTAAGAATCACTTTGGTAGATGATTGGATAGCTCAAATAAAAAAATGGACAATGATGCAAAGTACAAGCAAATTTCTAGAAAGAAAAGAAATTTAAAAAATTCTAAAACCATATATATGCATATATAACGTATAAAAAAATAAAAAAATAATAAAAAATAAATAATTATAGTATTTATAATAGTTTCTAATGAGGTCCGAGGTGTATACCAATTGGTTCATCCAAACCCTATAAGGGGGGTGGAGGTCCAAGGTTCAAATCTCGAGCCTCATCGGACTAAATGCTTGTCCCTTTCTTGGTGCTTTTAGTGGTGTAAAAGGTTTAAAATGATTGTGGCATGGTGGTTATAGGGGCGGACTACGTGAAGATCTGTGTGGCGACTTCTGGGGTGGACAGTGCAGAATACTATGGCGGCCATAAAAGCTGGATAGCCTACCCGGATTCATGGCGGCTACCGATTCCACCATGTAAATTAAAAATAATAATAATAATAATAATAGTTTCTAATGTTGTAGTTGATTGTGGACACATAGCACTTCGAGGAAGTTGAAGAATATATTTAAAATAAAAAAGAAATGAAAAAACTGATAAAAATATATGTTGCAACAAATGTAATATTTTGGTATTTTGATGGGAGTGGCCCCCAATAGAAGACACATATAACCTATTAAAAATGGTTTCTAATGATGGTGGGTTGGTATCAAGTGTGTTGGGAATGAGTATGAGCACGAGCTAGGAGGGAGTGTAGCAACAAGTGCGAGCACAAGCCAAGAGTGAGTGTGGTAGTGATTGCAAGTGCAAGCCAAGAATAGGTGCAGTAATGAGTGTGAGTGTGAGCCAAGAGTGAGTGCAACAATGAGTGCAAGTGTAAGCTAAGAATGAGTGCAGCAATGAGTGTGAGTGTGATTTGGGAGTGAGTGTAGCCAAAAGCGAGTACAATATCCAAGAGTGAGTGTAGCCAAAAGAAAGTGCAAGCACAAGCTGGGAGTGAGGAGGAAGTGTGATCAAGAAGTAGAAAGCAAAGTGTGATCCAGTTGAATAAAATCCAGTGCAAGCTAGGAGGAAGTGCAATATAAGAGAGTGTGCAAGCCAAGATTCGATCATGATGAAAGAGTAGTGGGTTCATCCAAAGTGCATCAATGCTTCAAGCCCCTACTACAAATACATGGAACATTATTTCCAAAAAAAAATTAAAGCAAAGGAATATCAAGAAAAAGAAAATATAAGGGCTATTGCGATCGAAGAGAGAGTGCAAGCCAGGAGCAAGTGCGAGGCAGGAGAGAGTGCAAGCTAGGAGCAAGTGCAAGCCGAGAGGGAAGGTGAGCCAAGAGGGAGTGCAAGCCAAGAGCAAGTCCCATTAGCTAGTATGGAAGGAAATTCATATTTGAAAGCTCTAATGGGAATTTATTATGCCCTAGTTAGAAGTATGGAGGTCCAAGTTGGAGATAAGTAGAAGAGTGAATACATGGTAATTTTGATCTAGGTAGCAGATGTTACACCAGAAGTGAGTATCAAGGATGAGATGATTGAGCATGATATAATGGTTCTTTAAAATAGAGGGTTAATATGTAAGTTCCATAGATCATGGCTAGTTTTTTTAGAGATTAAAATTTTGATTAAGTGGAAGTGGGGATTAAATTTAAATTATTTTGTGACTTTTCTTCCTAAAGGTTGTTTTCTGATCATATTTTCTAGTTCAAAAATTAGAGATAAAATAATGGTTGGTTGTACATGGTTTAGGGGAAGAGATACACTTTATTTGAGACCATGAAATAAAAAAATTTCTATTGATATGAAAACTATTAAGAAGCTTCCAGTATGGGTTGGGCTTTTTGGAATTCCATATCAGCTTATAAATAAGGATGTTCTAAAGAATATTGGAAATACCCTAGGGAAATTCATAAATAAAGGACTGATTACTCAAGAGTGAAATCACGCTATATATACTCGAATATGTGTTGTTATAAATATTTTAAAACCTTTGCCACAATCCATTAAGATAAAATTTGAATCAAGAGAATGGGATCAACAAGTAGATTATGAAAATATCACATTTCATTGTCATAATAATTATGAGATTGGACACATGGAAAGAGATTGCAAAGTGAAAACTATGAAGAAAGAGATAAAAAATTCTAGCCATGAGATAAACTTTAAGACGAAGCAAGGAAATCATACGTAATAGAAGTTGGATCATATCAAGGATATTCCACACCAAAAGAAGAGGCAAAGAAATCCTATCTACAGTATCATTTAGCAAGTTTAGAAGGAATTAAAGGTACCAAAAAAGAGAAAAAGAAACCCATAGGGATATTGATATGGGAAAACAAAAGCAAATATTACAAGTGCTAACAAGAAATGGGGATAAACCCACAAATAAAATGAAAAAATAAAAATGAAAATAATATCTTGGAATATTAAGGTAATGGATAAGAACCCTAAAAAAAGGTATTAAGAAATTTTGAGGTTGTTATAGACAAGATAATTATAGACAGAGAAGTTGGGTAGCAAATATTAAAGCCATTAGTGGTGTTGAATTTTATCTTGGAAGAATTTAAATTTTAGAAGGCATATGATATAAAAGGAGTTGATTGTGGAAACTTAGCAGTTTGAGGAAGATGGAGATTGATAGAAAGGTAAAGTTGGATATGCTTTAATTAACTTGTTAGAAATGTAATGAGAGCAATGTAATTTTTTTTTTGTAATGGGAGTGGTCCCCAATAGAAGCCACAAATAGCTTATTAAAAAAAAAATCTAATGCTAGTACTTTTATGTTGTGCTTTGCAGGATAGTTGTTATAGTTGCTTCAAATGTTGGATGTAGAATTTTAATGCTAACTAGGTAGGTACAAACACAATAGACATGGTAAAATTAATGGACAACCCAAACTTTATTGATAATTTAATAAGGCACGACCAATCATTGTACTAGATATTTATAGAACCGTGCAACAATAGAATACCAAACTCAAATATCTCAATGCCAAGGACACTTGGCACTCCAAAAATGAAAAGTTATATTACATGACATCTATCAGAGCTGGAAAGTGACTACCACCTCCATGAAGCACAACAAGCATCATAATGACCTAACAAAGGACGTGTAAAGAAAAATGAAGGGAATGAGTGGTGCTAACTTAGCCCAAGATCATGCCCAATCAATTTTTGCCAATATTTTATGTAATAGGTTTTTTTCATTTTATATTAAGTGAAAGCTATGTAAGGGTTTTTACTTCTCATTTACAAAGGTTGAAATCCATCTAGTAGCATAGCTTTTAGCTTTCTTCTTCCTTTGATTTTTTTTTTGTAGTTGGATGGATCATATGAACTAAGTTGATGGTATTTTAAGTTCTAATTTGTAATCCACTAAAGTGGGAAAATTTGAAACAAATGTGCTTCATGACTATCTTTTAATACAAGTTTTATGAAATTCCTATATTCAATTTGCACATGTTGGTGTTTGAACTTAGTATATTTTATAGTCTTTTCCTCCCTTGAATATTGCACCATCTTAGATTTCAGTTTGTGTGAATGTTGGTCATGTTGAGGCTAGTTTTAAATCAGAATTTATCACTTTACCAGATTGGTGCTGGAGTTTAGGGTAGTATTAGCTTATTTTTTTTATTTTTTCTTCCTAAAACTTTGATCTTTCTTTGGATCTTTTTTATATTATAAATAGATCAAATAAATCTTTGAAGCTGATATTTGTTGTACCAATTTCAAATTATTTTTAAGTTGTAAGCTAATAAATCTGAATGCAATGAATGATAATTTCTAGTTTACAACCATTTACATTTCGCTTAGCATGCATGCATTATAATATTAGTGTAGTAGAATTTTTTTTAGGCAATTAAGCATTTTAATTTTAAAGCATTGTGCCCATGAAACTTATCTTTTAGAGTCATAACTAGCAAAGGCCCCTTGAAGGAATAACAAACAATGGCCTCTGAGTCTATCCACACCGACCAAGACCTAGCTTACCCGAAACTTGGGGGAAAAATATTTCCCTTTCAATAGGGAATAGATCTTGTTCCAAGTATGTTGGTTTTTCCTTGACAATGTGTCATTTGCATTATCAACACAACTGGTGCTAGCAGGAGGGCTAAATTGTTAATTTTCTAATTCTTCTAGGCCGATAGAACCCAACAAAACTAGCACTAGAAGGAGTGCTAGATTCTAACAATTAAGTTTTATTATATATTTTTTATGTTACATATCTTGACTATCAAAGCTAAAACCTAAAGTCATCATCACTAGATTGAAGTCATTTGTAAGTGACATCGAGTTTCTCAGTATTTCTCCATTTAGAAGATCTAAATTTGATAAAGGTAGACCAAATACCCCTCTGGCTACCAATATTTCTCCTTAATTTATTATCCCTTTCATTGGTCTTTTTTCCACTCCCCAAGATCCACAAATGACATATCTTACCCCATGGTTAGTATAATTCATCCCTTTGAACATACTAGGGCCCGCACATGATATGCCTAAGAATGTTGAAAGATATATCCCTAGGTATAGTCATGATGGAACATGATTAACTAATGACCATATACAAGCATACAAAGATGCCTTACTATGTTTACAAATTGAACATAAGTATATTTCCATACACATTGTATGAGTTTTCATACAATTGGTATATCAACTTATCTTCAGGTTCCATTACTTCCTAGGCTTACTTAGAAGCAACATTTATTAGCCATTTTATATTACCAGTTGACCCAGCTATGATCTATCATCAATTTGCCTCTGCCCGTAGGGAAACCAGTGAACCTTTGATACTATTCAACACTAGGTTCCATAAACTATACACTAGGTTTATAGCACCTTACACCCTCACAACTAAAGTAATCATCCAAATGTATCTTAGATATTTGGTTTCATTAAGTTCTATGTTTGTGAGGAGAACCTCATAAATCACAACCTTTCCCATGGCATGTAGTGAGGCTCTAACTATTGAACAATAATTAATGCCTTAAGGTTTTGGTTTACATCAATTACCTTCACTTGGACAACCAAGAGCTTATAATCAAATACCACTAATAAATCAAGCCCTTACATAACACCTTCCCATGCTAAATCTATTACCAGGAGCCACGTATCCAAACCAAAATCAACCCTTCAATCTAGCACCCCTGAATCAAATGATGCCTAATGTGAGTAATCAACAGACCATTTTGACATATTTGTACAATTAGGTAACCACAATCAATGTTCTTAATCATACACCTCCAAAAAATAACCAACCAGCCTTACCCTTATTTATGAATACATCTGCACCATCAAGTAATGTAGCAGGTCAACCAGGACCAATTCAACCTAATAATTCAAATCCTAAATTAGACAACATACAAAGGATGGTTAATAAACTGAGCAATGATATGATTCAACTACAAATACAAGTTCCTCAAAACCCACCTACAAATAACACAAAATAGAAACTTTAACTTCCAAAGGATCAATCATCAATGGAAGACTCGCCCAAATAATGAAGTTCCAAATCTTGTTGGCAACCAAAATCAACCAAACAACAACTTAAATACTTCAATTAATTTGGTATGTCTTGCTTTACCCAATTGGTGCAGGGTGTATCCATAGCTCAACACAATGAAACCGACTATCCAAAGTTTAAAATTGCTTTGGATATTATCCAAAAAGAGATGGAAATTTTGGAATTAGTGCCCACTAATGAGAATGTTGGGAATCAAGCTAATCATAATGCAAGAACAACTCTAGTTTTAGAGACATGAACTCTTAAGAGTATATGAATATGAATATGATGAATTCTTAGAAGAAGAGATGCAAGCTTACTGATAGTTTTAGAGGGATAGCAATTATATTCTCTATAGTAAAGGTAAAGCACCAATGACTTCTTCTACACCTCCTAACAAAACCTCTATCCCATCAAATGAGTAGGCCAATAAGAATCTAGTCCCACCAAAAGGTCCCACAGTGCCTACACAACCAAAATCCAATATGCCATTACCATAGGCAGGGAGAATCCTAGAGCAAAATAAGTTTAAAGACCTTAAGAAAACCAAGGCAAATATTTCTTTGTTTTAGGTAGCTCAATTAACTAACCAAAAGGATTTATTGCTTAAAACACTCTCTAGTAAAATTAAAAAGAATTGAAAAATGTGGTAATATACAAAGAAAATGTAGAATCCCCTCCTTTCCTTTTGACTATTAGAATTGTTGGCAAAAATTTACATAATTATCTTGTGGATTTAGGTGCTTTTTGGAATGTGATGCCATATGTGGTCAGCCAAAAATTAGGATCGACTCTCACTCCCTCAAACAAGAAGGTTGTTTAGCTAGATAAGATAAAGGTAAATATAGTTGGGGTGTTGAACCAGATCCATATATAGTTAGTTGTTAAACCCAGGATACAACAATGTATTGATATCCATGTTATGGATCTCAAATGTATATGGGATGTTGCTCAATAATGATTGGTCAAGAACCCTAAATGGCTACATGGCAATTGATTTCTCACATATGTGGCATAGCCAATCAAATTTAGATTAAAAAAGAGCCAAGGGTAAAGGAGCTCATTACATAGTACAACAATGTTAATGAGATGTTGTACACTAAGCCAAAATTGGGAGTCTACATTGTGGTAGTGGAAACTAGACATGAAGATAACAATCTGGTAGCAGAGACCCCACTAATAAAATAAAAAGTAACTAAAAATTAGTTATGGACTCTCAAGTTTGATGGGTCAAAATGTAAGAATATGAATGGCATTGGAATTAAATTGATCAATCCCAAAGGAAAATATCATCTTGTTGATTATTGGTTTCAATTTCCTTGAACATGTAATGTTATTCAATATGAGACATTGATTCATGGACTACATTTTACCATTAAGAAGGGAATCAAATGTGTACAAGTCATAGGAGATTCTGAATTGGTGATTAAGCAAGTGTGAAACTAATATACCTTTCATGATAAACATCTCTTCAATTACCATAGTCATGTGTGGTATTTAATCAAGGAGTTTGATATCTTTACTATCCATATTATTTTGCATTAAAGGAACCATACTACAGGTTCACTAACAGTAGCAACAAGCACCCTAGAACCAATTACCCATTCCAAGATAAAGTGATTCTCAATAGAACTGGTTGTCACTCCTTCCATACCAAACAACATCCAAAATTTTCAAGTGTTTAATAATGACAGGAATGTAGTTGACTTTATCACTAACTCTCATATATTTGAAGCTCAGATCATAGATGAGGAATATATAAATTGTGTATATTTGGATGAAGAATGTGAATTGAAAATGAAAATAAACATCATTCCTAAAGGTATGGTTTCTTTGAAAATATTATTTGATATGGATTATCATGTGTGTAAGCAACAAACTGCTTCATCTAAAAAGGGTCGTATGAAGCATATAATCTAGGAAATACTAAGAATCCCCTAAATATTTTCTTGCAGAAGACCTATACTAATAAGGAAAAAAGGGGGATAATTCAAGCTTTAAAATATTATAGAGATGTTATAGAATGCACCTATGAATATTTGAAGACTTATGATGTGTCCATCGTCACCTGCACCATTCCTCTAAAGCCTGGAACAAAGCTCTTTTTGGAAAAAATAAAGACCAATGAATGCATTATTAGAGCCTCTCGTTCTCAAGGAGATACAAAAGCTTTTAGCTACCTACATAATTTTCCCTGTAAGACATTCCATTTGGGTTGCAAATTTGGTTCTAGTCCATAAGAATAATGGGGAAATATAGTTGTGTAGATTTTATAAATCTTAATAAAGTGTCTAAGAAAGATAATTATATTCTTCCTTCCCTTGATGAAATACTACAAATGGTGAATGGCTCTTAGATGATGTATTTTCTAAATGATTACTTAGGGTATAATCAAGTAAAGGTAGATCCCAAGGATAGGATTAAAACTACATTTACTACCAAATGGGAAATGTTTACATATAGGAAGATGATGTTTGACCTAATCAATGCAGGAGAAACTTTCCAAAGAGCAATAGACATGGCTTTTAAGGACCTCATTGGAAAATGCATCGTGATCTACATGTATGACCTCCTTGTCTATTATAAAAAGTGTGTATACCATGTGGAGGACTTAAGAAAGGTACTGAAAATATATAGAGAGCATGGAATATCATTAAATTCTAAAGATGCATTTTTGGAGTTATAGGGGGAAAACTCCTAGGGCATGCTATTTCAAAAACTGTCATTTTTATTGACCCAAATAGAATTAAAGAAATTAAAAAAAATCCCTTCTTGGAAGCAAAAGAAGTTGAAATATTTCTTCATCAAAATTAATTTTGTAAGAAATTTTATTTTTGGCTTTGTAGAAATAGTTTGGCCTTTGAATTTGATGCTAAAAAAATATGCCAAGATTGTATGGACTAGGGAAACACAAGCTACTTTTCAAGAAACACAAGCCTTTCTATATTTATTCATTCGTATAGGAGCATTCAACTACTAGAGATTTTACTCAGAAGAAGGAAGCTAGAAATGAGAGACCAATAGATTTTATAAGCTCACCACTGAAGGATGCTCAACTTAAATACTCAGTCATTGACAAGTAGGCTTTGCTTTAATCAAAGTTGTAAAAAAATTTCAGCACTATATCCTACATAGCAAAGTGTTTGCAATAATGCTTGATCTAGCTGTAAAAACAATGTTGATGTAGAATGAGTTAGGAGAACGTAGAGGCAAATGGATGTCTATATTACAAAAATTTAATTTAGAAATTTAGCCTATGAGAATTTTTAGAGGATAGGGACTGAGCAAAACACTAGCAGAAGTTGACCCTCAAATTTCATACTAATGGTATATTGTGGGAGAAATTATAAAATATGAGTGATACTGGGACATCATTTATTATTTTCTAAATAAAGTGTGTCTTGATCACTTGAATTCCACCCAGATAAAAGCGTTGCATCTTAAAAGTGTAAACTTTATGATAAAACTAGGCATTTTCTACCAAAGAAATCATGAGGGAATCTACTTGAGATGCTTAAACAAATAAGAAGTTATTGAAGTTCTCAAATATTTTTATGGCAAATATGGAACTAGACATGGCTTTGGAAATACCATAGCACACCAAATATTAAAATTTGGTTATTACTAACCCCATTTATTTAAAAATGCACATGCACACGTTTGATCGTGTCATGTTTGCTAGATTATGGTTCATCGAGAAAGGAATTATCCCGCTCCATTATAACCAATGATTGAAGCTTTCCTATTTACACAATGGGGACTAGACTTCATTGGCGTCATTAATCCTAATTCATCATCTGGCCACAAGTTACTCCTGACTTCCACTAATTATTGCACTAGTTGGACAGAGACTCAAGCACCCAAAAATTACATAATAGAGATCATGATCTAATTCATTGAAGATAACATCATGATTACGTTTGGGATGTCATATGCTCTAGTATGTGATAATGAACCTACTTTATCTTCTTTGCAATTTGTTGAATGGGCTTATGATAATAAGGTAACTCTTAAATTTTCTACTAATTATTACTCAAGGTAATGGAGTGGCAGAATCAACTAAAAAAAATCTTTTGAAAATAATTAAGAAAATTTTGGACAAAAATACTAGGGACTGGCGGGATAGATAGAACGAGGATTAAGTCTTCATTAGGCACATCTCCCTATCATTTGGTTTATGGTTAGGATCATATATTTTCCACCAACCTCAAGATTATTACCTTGCAATTCATAAAATACTACATAGAGACAGATGACAATATGGAAGCCAAATTGTTATATTTAATAAGTTTGGATGAGAAAATGGAATATGCACTACAACATTTTAGTAAGCATCAAGAAATTTTAAAATTATGGTTTGACACGAGGGACAAAATAAAAGTTTGTAGAATTATTGATCTAGTGTTACTGTGGGATAAATCCCATGAAAATAAAGGAGACCATGGCAAATTTAACACCCTTTGGCTAGGTCCCTTTCAAATATCAGAGATTCTAGGAGAGAATACCTTCAGGCTAAAAAGCTTCACTAGAGAGTATGTTCCATTACCGGTGAATGGAGAATTCCTCAAACACTACTTTAGTGCTTGAGATTATTCCAATCCTACCTTGTAAATAAACCTTGCAAATATTTTTGTATTTTGAGTTTTTGGTGTGTTGGTTTTGTTTCATTCTATTTCCATTCTTGCTTGGATCTTGTTTCTATTTTTAGTTATCTTGTGATTTTCTCTTTTTGGCTCAGATCAACCAATTGTAACCAGCTTCTGGTTACTTTAAGTGGAAAGTATTTTCTACATAATTTGGTGATGAAAGGTCCTGCTCTGAACTCAATCAAGCCAATATTACCTTAATCAACTATTTGGTGTATATTAATTATTTTGGGGTAAAAAAAATCAATCTGAAAGTAGTGCAAAAGAATGTTACAACTTCACAATGAAAACATTGTAAAGAGATTCTAGATCAGGAGAAATGAAACCATTATAGTTTAGTTCTTGGGCGAAATTCATTTCAATGTTCACTCTCATGTTTTTCATAGTGATCCCCAACCCAAAAGTAGACCCCAATGCTTCTAAAATTTCTATGATTAAAAATAAATAAAAATAAAAAGAAGAGAAGGCTCAAGTGCTTAGGTGATTCAGAAAAGCACTATCCGTATTATGAATGCCTGGCTAGTAGTAGAGCAAGATCTAGAGTGGGATCATAGATAACTCTTTTGAGGCTATAAATTATTGGTTGGTAGCGGAGAAATACCTGGTAATTGGTGATATGTCTACCTATGTTACAAAGTTCATCATTAATAGACCAATGTTCACTTAGGGGTGAACTAGCCTAGTTTTCAAAATATGGTGGCAAATTTTAACTAGTGTTCGAATAAAAATGAATTCATATGCACACACTTTTGTTGAAATAAAATGGAGTATTGCTTTCATATTAATTGCTTAACCCCAGCCTTGGATGGATGCCAAATTTTTTATTTTTTTGTTTTTTAAGTTTCATTGTTTCAGAGGGGGATCGTTCTATCCCAAAACTCAAGAGAATTTTCCAACAGAGTCATAATTTTTTGTTGTGCTTGCACAATACACCCTAATTTACATGGATTGGGGACTCACTTTTTTTTTTTTTTTTTGTAAGCTTTCTCTTGTTTTTATTGGGTTTGTTTGCAATTTTTAATCATCCAAAAAACTTAGGTTTTCAGTTGAAAGCTTTTAATATAGGTGCCCAATTTTTGCTTACCTTGAGCTTGTTGTGATGATTATTATAGTGGATGTGTCTAGTAAACTTATTTTAAATGTAAAATAACCTCTCTCATTAAATCAAGCTCAAAATAATCTTTCCAACGGGTACCTGCATGCTTACGTTCTATAGCCTTAACACCCTAAATTTGCTTAAAATCAGACATTACAAACTTGATTTTCCTCCTAGAAACATAGATGGATTTACTTTTGGGTCCTTGTATCTCTTACAATATTCAATTAAATTTTATAAAATAACTTCCAATAGATGCTCCTCAAAAAGATATTTTTGAAAAGTATAATTTTATGATTTTTTTTGGGAGATTTGAGGCCTATAAATGCTTGTTTTCTACAACCTATCGAAGCTACCATAATAAATCCTAGGGGCATAAAATAAAGTGGTAGTAAACCCCAAAAATAATTGAAGAAATTGCTTTGATGGGTATAGTGGAAAATTCTTTCAAAGACTTAAAATATAGCTAAGTAAAAAGTGAAGTCAGACTTTTAAAATGATGACATCATCTTGAAGAGAAAAAATGTTCAACATAAAAGAAGCCAAAATTTGACTAAGGTACAAGGCGAATAAAAGGGACCAAATTATTTTTCCATCGAAACTTGGCAAGTTACCTAGGCATTAAAAAATGAGATCCAAATATAAAAAATTGGCACAACACAAAGTCGGACTCAAAATTTCTTTAAGGGATGGAGTCCGAGCAAGTGGAAATTAAGCCCGATAATAGGAAAAGTTACCTGGTACAACCACTCGTAGGAAATGCAAAGAAAATGTTTCTCGCCCAACATAACGGACAAGAGATAAAGCAATGAGCGCATGAGTAAAAGAAATTGTCGGACGTCGAAGTTTTTACAAAATGATGTAAGCAAAAACATCTAAAAATTTCATCAATTGGAAATCAACTCTACATTTGGAAATTTCACTTCGATAATTGGAATTTAGCATCCAACCATTAAAAAATTACCTCGGTCCTTAAAAAAGGATGATGTTATTACAAGGTATCATCTCCGGGATCTTATGGAGAAGCAAAGCAAAAGCCTGAATACTCTCTTTGAATAATTAAAAATTAATCCAGACAATTGAAAATCGACAATGGAAATTTTTACCCTGGTCATTAAGAATCACTCTAATACATGTTTGGATAGCTCAAAGAAAAAAATGGATAATGATGCAAAGTACAAGCAAATTTCCAAAAAGAAAACAAAATTAAAAAAAATAAAAAAATGACAAAAGAAAATTAATAAAAAAATAAAAAATGCGAAAACCATATAAATGCATACATAGCGTATAGTAAAAAGAAAATAAATAAATAAAAATTTATTAAAAATATAAAATAAAATTAATAATAAAAAAAATTATGATAGTTTCTAACGCTGGTATTTTTTTGTTCTGCTTTGCACGATATTGTTGTAGCTGCTTTAAATGCTAGACGTGGAATGTTAATGCTAATTGGGTAGGTACAAGCACAACAAAGATGATGAAATTAATGGACACCCTAGAATTTGTTGAATATTTAAATAGGCATGGCCAAGCATCGTACTAGAGATTAATGAAGCATGACATAGTATGGGTGAAAGCAATCCCACGTCTTTTAGTATAAAATGATATTTGTCAAGGTTGCCTTAAATTTAAAAAATGATAGATGTGATGGCAAACGTGGGATTTTAATGTTGATCAAGCAAGTTGTTGGAAATATGAGCAAGGTTTGTTGTCATTGATGTCAATAAGAGAGCAAGGTTTGTTGTCATTGATGTCAAGAAGATGATGTCCAAGTTTCGGTGTTATTAATGTCCTCCAATGGTTTTTCCAACAAGGCAAAGAAGCAGGTTTAATGGAAATAATAATATTATAATATTTCGGGTTACAGGTTGGTTTGAAGAAAAACAAATGCCAAGGAGTTATAAATTTATTATTCCTCCAAAAGACCCATGTGACAGATCTTAAAATCTTAGGTTTAAATTATTTAAATTTAAATATTTTACCCTAAGGTAAAATTTAAATTTAAATTAATTTAAGCTCCAAAGTCGAATTTAAATTTGAATTAAATTCAAATTAAAGGATCGCCAACGTGTTTAGAAATATGGTGCATTGCATATAAAAGGGGGTAAGCTTTACCTTAAAAAAATTATCCATGCAAAAATTTGAATGACTAAGTGAAATCGTGTGCAGTGATTGAAGAAGGAATATATCGCATGTGCTTTAAAGGCTTAGAAAGGCAAACAAGGGGATAAATACGAGTGGAGCACCGTTCATATTTCCAAGCGTTAGGTAGCACAATTGGTAGCCAAAGGTTATGATAGATCACTTGCAGGTGACAGGTTGCGAGTTTGATTCATGCGATCATTGTTTTGCAAGGCAGAGACGAGTTTGATTTGTGCCATCGATTGAAGGTCAAAAGGAAGGTGTGTGTTGTACCTTTTGTATGAGGGCACGTAGCCCGCTTGGTGAGTGCGCATTGTGCAAAGGCACTTGGAAGAAGGTTATCGAGTGTTCGAATCCTGCCAAGGTCTTTTGGTGTGGTTTACAAAGGTATGCACTCACATTTTCTAAGGTTAAAGTTGCATCCAAAAATTGAAAGGTGTGAAAATTAATTTTTAATTTTCCCAAAGTTTTATTAAGTTAAAATTACATAATGGAAAAAATTAAAAGGGTTTATGAACTATAAGAGGGAGATACAATGGTGAGTAAATTTTTAATTTTGTGTTTAATTTTTTTGTTGTTAAAGTTTATAAAAGGAGTAATAAGGTATGCCAAGAGTGTTATATGTTATATGTTGAAATAAAGCTATATTGTGAAAATAGTCTTGAAAGGAGAAATAAGGTTTAGTTGAGATTTTATATTTTGGCATGGTGAAATATTTTTCAAGGAAAATATTGAGGATAGATTTTTGATATCTAACCATTGAGATTGTCAAAGAGGTTGAGTGTGATTGAGACAGGTTTTGAGGTCATTTCTCCATCAAGAAAAAGGTATGGGCATATCTTCCTTATGAGTGAAATATTGTTGGGTTGAATGTTATGAATGCTAAGTTGGAGTGAAAATATTTATTTGATAAACATTGTTGAGTAAGATTTCATGTGCATGATTGGTGAATGTTTGTGAGAATATTTGAGTGAGATATTGAGAACTATCTTAAACTAGAGTTTGTGGAAAGATCATGAGTATCATTGTTATGTGAGATTGTTTGATAAGCATTGTTGTAAATACTTGAGTAAACCTTCATGTGCAAATTAGGGTTTGTAAAAAGAACATGAGTATCATTGTTATGTGAATGAGGAATCATCTTGAGTCAAGGATTGAGATTCTTAGTGTGAGTTGTTGAAAGGATTGTGAAACACTTGTTTAGGGTTTGTAAGCAAGTTGTGTTTCATTGAGTGATTTATTGAGTGAAGTTGGTTGAGCATAGTTGATTGAAAGTGTTGGAGTGATAGTTCAAGTTCTATGAAATAAATTATTCTTTATTATTAATTGATTTGAAGAGATTTTGGAATTAATTGAGTGTTGTGTGAGAGTGAAACATATTGAGTCTCTAACCATTCTCTATATGTTTTTGTGGTAAAACAAGAGATATTGAAAGTTATTAAGCATTGTTGTGAGTGTGAAGCATATTGATTCTCTAACCATTCTCTATATATTTCTATGATATTAAAACAAGATTCTGTGTGAAACTTGTTTGTGTGATTGAAGAGGTTTTCTGTGATAGATTGAGTTGATTTGAACAAGATTTTGTGAAAGCTAGTGAGAAGATTTGAGCAAGTCCTAGAGTGGACTTAAGGACATATTTGTGTGAGCTTTTGTAGAATCTTACAAGAAGATTTGAGGTAAGTCTTTGTGAATACTTATTGAGCAGATTGGACGAGTTCTAGTGAGGACTTGTTGAGCATATTTTAGGTAAGTCTTGGTGAAGACTTGTGGACAGATTAGTGTAAGCTTTTGTGGAAGCTTACAATGCAAAATTGAGGTAAGTCTTTGAGAATACTTGTGAGCAAAGTTGATTGATTGATTTGTTCAAACCTTAAGTTAAGGTTTAGGGCAGATCTAGCAGAGTTGATTTGTGATTGGATCAAGCTTTGTGTTAAGGCTTGAGGATAGATTTGAGGATAGAGTTTGGTACATACTTGAGGATAGGTTTGTGCCAGACCAGAGACAGAGATTGAGCAAATTTGTGCTAGATTGAAGGATTGTGTTTAGTACAGATCAAATACAGAGATTGAGCAAATTTGTGCTAGATCGAAGGACTATGTTTAGTGCAGATTTGAGATAAAGATTGAGCAGATTTGTGCTAGACCAAAGGACTGTGTTTAGTACAGATTTGAGATATATTTGAGAGCAAGCTTTGGAGGTGACAGAGCAAAGAATAGTAGTCTCCAATGGATAGAGTTCCATTATTCAAGTCAGTGAGGATAGATATCTTTTGAGTGAGGATGGAGTCTTTTGTGGATAGAGATCCACAAGCTAATGTAGTGGAGATAGCAGTCTTCTAGAGGATCACCAGCCAGAGCAGAGAAGAAGGAGTTCTCCTATGGATAGAGATCCACTAACCACCTAAGAGGATTGGTGTCTCTTATGGGTTGGTACCCACAAATCAGATTAGTGTATTGGTGTCTCCTTTGGATAGAAGCCCATAAGTATTGTAATAGGGAAGGATTCCCAAGAGATTTTTTGAGAAAATTATAGTGAAAATTTTTCTTCATGGAGTAGCCCACATTGGGTGAACCACGTTAAATTGGTGTCTTTATTGTGTATGGTGATTTGTGCATTGCTTTGATTATTGTTGTTGACATTGCATGGATATATTGGATAATATTGTTTGAGTAAAGAAAATTAAAAATTGGTCTTATATTGTTCACCCCCCTCTTAGTATAAGCTTGAGTTCTTCATAAGTGTGCAACAATAGAATACTAGACTCAAATATCTCAATGCCAAGGACACTTGACACTCCAAGAATGAAAAATTATATCACATGGTATTTATTAGAGCTAGATAGTGACTACCACATCCATGAAGTATTCATAATAATGGCTTGACAAAGGATGTGCAAAGCAAAATGAAGGGATTGAGTGGTGCCAGGTTAGCCCAAGATCGTGCCTAATCAATTTTGGCTAATATTTTATGTAATAGGTTATTTTTATTTTAGGTTAAGTGAAAGTTATATAAGGGGTTGTGCTCCTCATTTTTCAAAATCCATCTAGTACCATAGCTTTCAACTTTTTTCTCCCTTTATTTTTTTGTGGTTGGATGGATCATCTATACCAAGTTGTTATTTTGAGTTGTACTTTGTAATCCACTGAAGTGGGCAAATCTAGAATTATGAAATTTATATGTTCAATCTATCCATTTTGATGGTGGTTGCACTTAATATTTTTCATAGTTTTTTCCTTCCTTGAATATTGCACCATCTCAAATCTCAGGTTGTGTGAATACTGGTCGTGTCAAGACTGGTTTTAAATCAAAATTTATCATTTTACCAAATTGAAGTTGGAGGGCAATATTAGTTTGTTTCTTTTTACATTATCTCATCCCTAAACCTTTGATTTCTTTTGGGATTATTTATATTAAAAGTAGATCAAATAAAGCTTTAAAATTTATTTTTCTACTGTGCCAATTTTAAATTTTAGTTAAGTTGGAAGCTAATAAATTTGAATGCAATGAATGATAATTTCTAGTTTACAACCATTTACATTATTCTTAGCTCGTATGCATTATAATATCAGTATAGTGGAATTATTACTTTTAATTAGTTAAGCATTTTAATTTTAAAGCATTGTGCCCATGAAACTTATCTTTTAGAGTCATAACCAACAAAGGCCCCTTGAAGGAACAACAAACAATGACCTTTGCGTCTATCTACATCGACCAATACCTGGCAGACCTGAACCTTGGGGAAAAATATTTTCCTTTCAAGAGGGAATAGATCATGTTCCAAGTATATTATATTGCCCTTGACATTGTGTAATTTACACGCTCAACACTATTTTAGGCCACAACACTAGACCATCAAAACAAAAACTAGTGATGTGGGATGGGTGTGAAGTCTATACTGGTTCTAGTAGAGTTAACATTCTAATCAGTGGCAAAAGGTAATCATAATCTAATATCCCCATTAAAAGGCCATAAAATAGAATCAAGTAACAATATCAAGGATAGAGAAACTAAAGAAGATACCTAAATCTATTAGATTCAACATTATCAAGGAACCAAAGGAGGTTATATTAGAAGTTGGTACACGTAACACTCTATTGACCACTAGACATATCCCAAAGGAGGCACTACCAAGCAGACCAAAATGTTTAATCTAGGGCATAGTTAAAATATAATAGGTCCTCAGGAATAAGAGGACCCTAGTACAAGCTTTAGGCATGGTGAAATACCTCCTAGTGATGTTGCACAATATTGTAAAGGCCTTGATGGTTGAAAAGAAAATAGTTGTGGATCTTCCTCTATTTAGGATGCATCTACCAAAGCATTCCAAAATAAAACCAGGGGGACACCTATCCCTAGAACATACGTACATTAAAATTCCTTATTAGGGAAGAAAGGTTTGACTAAGCACAAGGTGCCCTATTCCCTATCACATGAAGAGGATGGAAAATCAAGATGTCCACCCAACTAGCAACGATCCTAGAGTCTCCCATGGGATAATCCAATAGTGTTTGGAATTATGGGAAGATATGATAGGTGCACCATGAATGGGTGATAAGTTTCCCATGATTGATTTCAACATAGTAATGCAAATAAGCCTAGGGACTTGTCACTCACCAAATTTTGACACCCACTGATATCTCTCCATAATGGGTCACATGTTTTCAAGATAACAAATAGGTAGGAGTGATGTACGTTTGGATCACTTTGGTTCAAAAATTATAGATTCTGATGAACAAGCCTCATCAGATTTGCTCAACATAAAAAATGCATCGAAATCATGTACTATATTGTAAATACGTGATGTTTAAAATAAGGTAGGTGAGAGCCAAGTGTTGTGAATATGTTGGCTAAAATAAGTAGAAGTATGTAAGAAGGAAAATCAGTACAAGGTGCTCACATGCAGTAAAATTTGGAAAGTGTGCCATCATATGTGCATTTGAGGAAGGTTGCATGAATTAAGAGACCCAGAGTCAGTATAATAGTCCAATAAAAGATAGTTGTCATAAGTGAACACGTGGAAAAACAATAAAAAAATTATGCCTCTATTGGTTTATCCATACCTGGGGACCACTTCCCATTGACCTTCCAAGAGAGATCAAATGGGGCAAAGGACTTTAGGTAACCTTTTCCTAAGAGGAGCTCTATTTGATGTATCTCATAAGCTTCCAAATATTTATTATATTTCAAGAGATTTGTCTTCCATCCCTTAAACTTAAAGTTCCCTAGATTTGCTTTCATAGACTTCAAAACCAATAGATAAGGCTATAACTTCTAGGTTTTTTGCCTCCTACAAGCAGAAGCTTCCCTTATGAGTCGCCAAATTTTAGTGAAGACTTCATTATATGAGGCAAATCTAGCCTAAGGGGGTAAAAATTTTTAGCAAGGTTGTTATCCAGAGTCAAGCAGGATGAGGGGACTAGAATTTCCCTCTACCTATCAAGTAATTGATGCTAGAAAGATGCTAAATATTCCAATAAAGAGGATCCTACATTTAAGAATACTAGCAAGTTCCAAGCTCCCCATGCCACAAGGTAAGGTTAACCATCCAGAATATATAGACAACAACTTTTAGACTTTTTGGTGGTAACTAAGTTGAGCTCCACCACAAACAAGGACCCTAGAACATTTTTAGTGGTAAGTAATAGGGCTCTATTGCGACAAGATCTCTATCCTCTTAGGAGCCCCAAATCTACCCCTCAACTAGAAGGATAGATTTAGGAACCAAAACACCCTCTCTAGAAAATTGGGTTTCAAAGAGACATGTGTCTTGAGGTCTTCACCTAGCAATATCAGCATCATGTCCACAAAATTAAACCCAAGGACTAGAGAGGAAGAAAATAAGGGGGATTATATTTACAAGGTTAAAGTTGGTAAGCTTTTCAAAGCTTGCCAAGCCATATGAAAGTCCCCCAAATTTCATGGTGAATGTCATAGGGGAACAAATTGGTTGAACTTGAAAAAGAGCATATCTAAGGGCACACTCACCAAATGAAAATATTGGTGGCCCCTATGAAGAAGCAACTTTAAAGCATCAAAAATAAAGAAAGGGATAGAATAGTGATAAAGGAAACATCAATCATATAAGGAAACCATCTGGAAGGCATTAATTAAAACCTTGTTTGGAGGAATTCAATCTTGAGACTTCAATACATAAATAAAAGTTACCAAATCAACAAGGTTATCAAAGGAAATCCTAGATTTGAGGATACTTCTAAATTATGGTGATTCAATTCCAATCAATCAAGACAAGGCAGGACTGAGGAAACAATAGTATACTAAAGATCGCATGGAGACCCAAGCACTCAAAGCCTAACCAGGGATCAGATAGCACAAACACCAACCAGACCCATTGATAATTCAGATAAGAAAAAGGCTCAGTAGCTATGGTAATGAAATAGGTGGAGTCTGCATCATCCGAGATAAATAGAAAGGCTTCCCTAAATAAATGAAAACCAATGATGTTTGATCTTGAATTTACATAAAGAGGAGCATTTTTTAATGATGTATCCAAAGGATACCACTCCATATAATGGATATTTGTGGTGATTAGACCCCAAATAAACTTTGAACCTACTAGACATCAATGCAATGTGACCCGTCAAACATGGTAACCAAGAAATACATACATTTATGCTTAAAGTAATCTTAGAGGGAATTTTGAATTTTAAATATACGATAAGGTTGTATAAATAGTCAATTTTGTGTCTTAGTAAGGATATAATAATGATAGTTCCTTGTGTTGAGTATTTGGTCCAGTTAGAGTTATATTCTCATTTCCTCTCATGTATTAATCTAGACTCGAGCCCCAAGTCATTCTATGTATAGACCCCTTCAAGCCCTCTCATTATGGCATATTTATTTCACTATTTTTAACATATATATAAGATCTATGGCTATTTGCTTTCTACCTCTTTCTTTGTGTGTACGAAAGTTTGTATAGAAACCTCATGACTAATATCTATAGCTTCCTTGTGCAAGATTCATAAGAAAGAAACGTGTAAGTTGAAATGAGATCGTATTAAATTTTTTGAAATGGATGATTCATATGTTCATTGATCCCATCAATGCATGAAGAATATTTACATTTCTTGGTGCATCACCACCCTTATTCTAGGATAGTTAGGTTTTATCTGCTTTCCTTTACTACTTTTTTCTCATCCCTTTTCCTAGACAAGACCTAGTAGACTAGGCTAGATTAGGAAGAAGTGTACCAAGAAGACACCTAGACAAGGATTTGACCTTGGAAAAAAACCTTGTTGGTTATCCTCATAGCCACATCCCATGCTCCTTGTACTTCCTAAACTATACACTCCACATGAGATGCAAGCACTAGATGCACCCGACAGTCACAGTGGGCGGTCACCATGTTGAAGCATGAACTAGAGCAGATCTATTTCCCAACACACATGATTCTTAATAAGAATTAATACAAGAAATTTTAATTTCCAATACCACCTCTATTTTTTTCTACTTAGCTAGTTGTTACTTCAAAGATACTATTTTCTTACCTAGTCCTTTTCTTAAATAACTACTAGATATAGATACCCACTAGTCACTATTTCTAATAATCTAACTTGCTCTTCTAATTATGGTGAATCAATAAATGGTCCCTCCCACTCATCCAAGGATAAGGAAGGAAAGGACAATGTCCTTCTATCTCATACTATTTGCTTGCTTAGTCCTTTTTTGAAATAATTACTAAACATAGATACCCACTAGTCATTATGCTTCACAATCTAACTTACTCTTCTAATGATGGTGAATCTAGCCATGGTCCCTTCCACTCATTTAAGGATGAGTAAGGTAAGTACAATGTCCTTGTATATCTCCTTTTCCTATTCTTTTTCTAAATTTTTACCCTACCACATTTATTCACATCCCAATTCTATTTGAGCCAAATTCTAGACACTCTTTACACAAGTACATGAAAAATGCATATTCTTCTTCCTCTTCTAGAAATCTTGTTTGTTTATATAAATAATATAGTATCATCTTATAGAGTATATTAATCACCTTCATCCACTCTAGAGTATATTCACTTGGTTGTTCTACCAAGGCCCTCTAACAATTCCATAAGTCATACTTCTAGTATTTCTAGAAAATACAAGCCCATTAATATTATCAATATGTTTTGATATTCATGAGAGAAGGTATTATCTTTATAGTTCAACACCATAGGGTTTCCTATGCAACACTTTAAAGAGATTATTTGGGTTCTGTTGGTTATAAAATTCATAAAATAGAAACTTTCCATAGAAATTAGATTCCCCTATATAGTCATGACCTTTCTAAAACTCAAAATAATTTCAGTTTAGGTTACAAGAAGTTCATCAGTAATGTTTTTCTATTTAAATTTTAGATATTAGTGCTCCCTTTTTAAATAGAAAGCAAAAATTTATTTTACCTTTAAAATTTATCTATTACAAAAAAAAAATTCATCAACCAATTGATCACCAATTAATGATCATTAAATGTAGATGGGACATAGAACACATTGATATGTTATTACTTTTATTTCAAATAGAATTCTAGGTAGTCTAACATGGGGGATCAAGGCTTCATTATCTCTCAAAGTCCTTGAACACAACATGGATTTTCTTACAAAAACTAAAGCAACAACTAAAAAGTCATGGGTTATTTATGACTTCGTCCTAAGTTGTCTTCAATCAAATTATTTTAAGCTATAAAAACTATAAGAGATGATGATCTCATGATAGGGGTTTTCAAGGCTTGTAATCTATTCTTTGACTTAGAAAGTCCAAAATCCATTCAATAGTAATACTAAGCTTATAAAAATTGTTTATAACATTTAATCACCATCCTTATGAATGAATCAAATGCTTAAGTCCAAACATTTTTTAATATTTTAATAGATATACATGATCTGTGAGAATTACAAAGAGTTTAGTAGATGACATCACTGACAACCAATAAGCAAATGGAACAAATATCCTAACAATGTCAAAAATGATAAATTTTCTTTAGGGTCTACGATTTTTAAAATAGATAGGCTAAATAAATGGTCTGGATTGTGCAATCAACTCAAATTGAATTTCAAAAGTTATTCAATCCCATAAGACTCTTTTTCCTAAGTAGTGTGAATGAAAACATGATATCATTGAGAGGCATTCCTACCAATCAAGGAATGCAAAGGATATTTTAAAGGATTTATATCTTTCATTATGCTCTAAAGGTATGAATAATTTAGAGAATGATTGATACTATTGCATTGGCATTTTGATCCATTCTAGAAATAATAACCTTTCCATATTTTGAGCAAAAGGAAATCAAGAGGGCCACCTATCCATCAAGCTTAATGAGTGATTGATTCTGAAACCACACTCATATTCAACCAAAGAGGATAGGACAAGACTATGGACCCTATGATAATTGGAAATGGGGTCGAGGCATAAGCTACTTACTAACTCAGCATCTCTACCACTAAGTAAAGAGGAAATTTTGTATTAGTTCATGTGGTTCCTACTATATCAAAGATATTCATTGACTCTAGTAAACAATAGTGAAAGGCACTTATTATCAAAGAAAGATATTCCCTACTAAAATGGGGAAAGAAATAATATTTTAAAGAATTTTATAATATTTTCACTTCTACTTCTCTCATTATCTCAGGTGAACTTTCGTAAGGTAGGGCTAAATCACAAAGATCAATTAATTTTCTTAAATAATCAAAATTT
Source organism: Wollemia nobilis (assembly GCA_028583015.1). Classification (NCBI taxonomy): domain Eukaryota; kingdom Viridiplantae; phylum Streptophyta; class Pinopsida; order Araucariales; family Araucariaceae; genus Wollemia; species Wollemia nobilis. The sequence goes on from JAQPPZ010001870.1 coordinate 8,106,630, forward strand.
ATCATTGATCTACAAATATCACTACATCCTCTTAATTTCTTAAAATAGAATAAAAGAGTTCTAAATTCCTTTCTAATATTGAATGATGATTCTTAACTAAGTGAATATTTCAATTCCTTCACCTCTCAACGAGATTTTCTGCCAAAAATTGTTTTTAAGGACATACATTAAATAGGAGAATCTCCTCTTCTGTTCATAAAGAAGTAATATTAGGATAATCTTACTAGTAGTGGGTATCATTTACTCTATGACTAACTTAGAGGCATGTTGGGCTATAAAAAATCTTCTAGATATCATTAAATGAAATTATAATCACTTTCCCTTTTGGTTGATATATTTTAATATAATATTTATAATCATTTCCATTCAACTTGGTTTCTTGAATCAACAAAATATCTAGGCCACTAAATATTATTAATTATCTTATCACTCTTATTTTTAGGTATACACATGCCTTTTATATTCTAAAAGTAACTTCTACATCAATTTATTGATATTACATGTGGACTTCACCCCACTTCTAGATAAATTTTAAGTGATCTATTTTTTTATGTCTTTAAGTGATGACCATATGTACTCATCACATAATGCCTCCTTTAAGAGTTGTTATGCAAGATTAGGAGTAGCCTCTAGCTGATTAGCAATCACCTCAGCTTGTATAGCATTTGTGTTACAATATGAAGATTAAATTATTGCATAATAGTGATCCATTTTTGTATTGGGTATCATTAGGGATGTAAGGTTTTCATAGCAAGTGTCTTAGGGGGTCAATTTTAGTGACCATGTAAATTGTACAATATAACACATAATATCTCAATTTCTCACATGTAAAATAGATGGCCAAGCAATCCTTCTCTATGGGAGTGTATCTAGTTTTGACTAGTAGCATTGTTCAACTAGTGTAATACATGGTGTCCTCCTTATTGTTATCATTTCATTGGGTAAGGACTAATCACAAGGATAGATGAGCAGCCAATATATATAGAACAAACAACTTATTAAGGTTGAATGGATGAAGATTTAGGGATTATATTATAAATTTCTTAAATTCAAGCAAGGTCTTGTTACAAATTTTATCCCATTTGAATTCATCATCTTTCTTAAGTAAGTGATTTAGCAAATAAGCTTGGAAATTTAACACAAGTATAAAATTCCTAAAGGATCCAAGCATTCCCAAGAAGGATTTGATATCTTTAATAGTTTGAGAGAAAGGCATATCATCGATAATATTTATCTTATCATGAATGACATATGTACCCTTATGAGACACTAAGAAGCCAAAGAGTCTTCCACTAGTAAAACTAAATACAGATTTATTGGATTAAAGTCTAATATTATAGTAACATAATCACTCAAAAATGACATAAAGGTTAGTTGGGTGGTCATCCATACATTGGACTTACCCAAGAGTCTACTATCTTTCCAATCAAATCATTTGACTTGCTGATAAGTGGCTCTAGCATATTTCAATCCAAGTGGAATGACAAAATAGTAGAATGTTCCCAAGGTTATAGTAAATGTTATTTTATTTTGATCCTCATGGGAGATTTGTATTTGATTATACCTTGAATATCCATCTATAAGGGATAATATTTCATACCCCATCGTGAAATTGAAAATAGCATCAATAGAGGGTAAGGTAAAGTTGTCCTTAAGACAAGCTATATTGGCATTTATAAAATAATAACAATTTCAAATAACATTATTTTCTTTCTTCACAGGCATAATTTTTAGACACCCATCTTCAATAATCGATAAGTCTAATAAATTTTAGATCTAACAACATCTAGGTTTTAATTTTGCATAATTATTGAATGAGGGGAGAGAACCTTCTTTACATTTTTTGGAGGGAAGTGACATTCTTATAGGTAATAATGTTGTGGATAACATTATCCTCATCCATTCCAAGCATGTCAGAATATTCCCAAGTAAAACATCATTATACTCCTTAATGAAATGATTCTAAGTATGTCCATGAGACCAAAATAGTCTATGGGACAAAGATATTTAATACAATATGGGTTATGTTGTACAACCTTACTCCCTTTTGGATTCAAGCCTTGGACCTTCTATTCAGAGTTTCAACTTTTAACAACCAATAAAAAAATGTTTAACAAAGTCAAAAAGCTCAACATCCTCTTATCATATTTTAGAGTGTGTTTCTTCTATTGATTTTGATGAAAAGTTTCCCTATTTTTTCTGTTTTCAGTTCTTCGAAAAGTTCTATTAGTTAATTTACTTCTAGAGTGTCCTCATATGTAATATTGATGTCCTTGTAGGCTTCACAATCCATAACAATATATTTTCAATCTTCAATATTCCTACTATGCAAAAGATACATATTCATTCTAACCATACCTCTTGAGGTATTGTCCATCTATGAGTTTTGTATCTGATATGGTGTGAACTAGATCTTAGTTGGGATATAAGAATTTTTCCTTCATTTTGAACCTTGCATCTATGTACTTATTTTGGAAATGTTCTCAATTTGTGTTAAACTCATTGATGTATAATTTTTTTTTCCTTCCTAAATTTTTAGTCTAGATGACATGTTTGAATTTTTTATTCACATATTATTTAACTTATTTATTGGATTTTGGGACCTCATAAATTTTTAATGCTCCATTTTCTCATCCATTTTTTATTTTCTATCATCCATATGTTTTTCTTCTATTCAATATTTCTTTGATTACCTATTTTGGCAACCTGCTATATTCCATTTTTATATTTTCTTTAGGTATGCCAATAGCCTTACCATAGCTTATGCTTCTAGTGGAAAATCCCTATTTTAGAAAGTAATATCTCATATGGAACTTAGGCTTTAAGCAAGTCAGTAAAGCTAGCCTACTCTCGCTTAGCCTAGTCCAAGTTTTGACTATGCATGGTTTCTTAGGGGTGCCTATGTTAATATCTATAGGAGGTTTAATATTCATGATGTTGCCTTCTTTAAAATGTTATAGAGTAGGGGGGAGGTTTTCTAATGCAAAACTAATATTGACTTGGAAAACAAAATTAGACCCCTTGTGCCTCCCCTAATTAGGATTGGGACCTAGGAGAAACTCTCTTTTATGGTATTACCAAGGGAATATTTCTTATATGACTTATAAAAATTTGAGGATGGCTTCAAATTCAAGTAAGAACAAGAGAAAGAGGTTATTATTTAGGATTAAAATATTAAATTCAACTTCCTACCCCTTTCCCCTAATTTGAGAGAGTAATTGAGCATGTGATTGAAAATTAAGGAAGAAAAGGATGTGGGGACTAGGGTATGGTTCTAATTGCTTGTAAACTATCATCAAAGCATCCATGCAAATCCTATTTTTTAACTGAATAGAAAACTCAACTTCAATTAAATGCCACACTAGATAAGAGGATGTAGGATCAACCAAACTTCCAAGCCACTCATCATACAATATTTTTGAGTAGGAATATATTTTTTGCTATGGAAATAGGCTACTAGGGATAGTAATGAATGCTTAGAAGTTCATTGTTTCTCAAAAAATAGGAGAAACTAGGATCATGACATTAAAATGCAATCCCAATTGCATAAAAAATTCATCTAAAATATTAAATAGTATGAGCACAATAGGGATTGTACAAGTCAAAAAATCATTAGAGATTGCTAAACCAATAGGAATAGGTCCCAAAAAGGATAGGAAAACTAGGTTTGACTAGGATAGTCACTTTAAGAGGTGATCTTGGTTCTATGGACAAACCTCAACAGTGGGGTCTAGTTTAGTGTAGTTGAAAATAATGTTTTTCAAAGATAGAACAACCAATTGGTCTATCTTCATAGAAATTTTAGAAATGATAAAGTTTACCCTTTTTTAGATGCCTAAGCAAAGGAATAACTCCAATTTCATTAGGAAAATGTAAAGTTTTTGATGTAGAAATAATAAAAATAGTTTTTATGTACCTATTTGACCTAGTTTTATAAAGACTACAATCATCATTTTTAAGCATGCAATAAGAAAACAAATTACTACCACCTCCAATAGCAAATTTATAAAGATTTATATTAGTATAACTATCATTGTAATAGGAACTTCTATTAATCATTCTTGATAATGCCTAACATCCACCTCAAAAATAGGAGTAGTAGAAGGATCATTATCAATTTCAATGTTCAAGGCCTAAAAAAATCATTGTTAACATCACTACCAATCTCCTCCCCATGTTATCATTATCCATACAAAATGTTAATTGTTTCAATTTGGAAACATACTCATGGGATTTGTGTAATTTAGATAATTATTGATAGAAAAAAATAGGTCTCTTCTTAGGTTTCAATAATAGTGGCAATTTTTCAAATACCTCTTAAGAAATATGAACAATAATATAATATCAAATTGATCATATTCTGCTTAATACTTAAGTTGGGGGTATTTTAAGCAAAATTTAAGATGCCCCTTACATAACTTACTTCTAAAATTTCACATTAGCTCATATTAATAAATTAGATATTTTGTATTTCATCCATAGAAGGAATAAAACAACTTTCTTGGTTTGGAGGATGAGATCCCCAAGTATCTAAGTCTCCTTATATGGTGAAAATTTTATCATCATAGGCATATTTAACCACTCAACAAGTAAAGGAATCTATGGATCTCATATTACTAATCCAAGGTCTACTTAATAGCATGTTATAGCTGGTTTGGAAATCAAACACCATAAACTTTACTCTTATTTAGGTCCAGCTAAAATTGGCAACCAAATGCAACCTATAGGATCTTGTGGATAACCATTATAAGCATAGCAAATACTTATAGTAGAGAGAATATTTTCTTTTAGTATCTTTAGTTTATCTATCAAGGACAATGGTCTAATACATATACCACTCCCTTCATCAACCAACGCCCTATAGATCAACATATCATTATAAACTACCATTATCATTAGTGGCTATTTATCATCCCTTGCAATATAATCATCAAGTAATCATATTTTCAAAGGAAAATTTATAAGTATTGCACTTCATAATACAAATATTTTCCTTATATATTTAGATTTATTACACTTCATAATACCCTAGAATTGTGGGCATGATGTTGGCAACCCTTGATCCGGACATCTCCATCTCATCTAGTAAGGCTCTTAACCATTATCATTGATAAGGACATGTCCCAAGTAATTCCAAGTATATAACTTTACAGGGGGTTGTATAAAACTCTTAAACTATGTCTCATACTTTAGTTTTGCTTGTGATTGATTTAAGCAATGATTTCTTAGAATGGGTATGGTCTTGATGCTTTTTTATCATGGGTATCGAAATCACCACTTTAAGTGGCAATCATTGACTTTCAATATTTTTAGAAGCAATAAAGTATGTACATTTGGCTAAGGCCTTATGAGGAATATTTTTAAATTATTTTGGCATTTTTACAGTTGTAGCAGATTTCTAAATGACCAAATAAATGTTTGAGATTTTATAAATTATGGAAGGATTGATAGTTTCCTATATATGTTCTTTTTCCTTATCCTTATTTTCTTTTTCCTCTTTAGAAAGTTGACTCTTTTTGCATTAAGGTACATTCCTAGTAATAACAACAATTTGATGTTCCAAGGATGTAATGGTTTCTCTCTACACCTCCAAAATAATGAAATAATGAGCCACATTTTATTGAATACAAATGCATTCTCAATTTGAGTTGGGTTCCTAGTAATAACAACAATTTTATGTTCCAAGGATGTAATGGTTTCTCTCTACACATCCAAAATAATGAAATAATGAGACACATTTGATTGAATACAAATGCATTCTCAATTTGAGTTGGGTTGGGCAAAGACTTTTTTAACTATAGATGAATTTTGAGATGTACTAGGTTTGGAAATTTGATTTTGGGAGTAGCTACCATTTTGATTTTGGTTATTCTAGCCCCCTTCTTGATTATACCCTTTGTAACCATGATCGAAATTGTATCTTTAATTTTGATAGTTTTGAAGGCCTCCTTAATTAAACCATTGAATTAGATTTTTGTTCACTCCCTATTTTTTATTGAGAGTTTGATGTTCATGGTTAGGGAATCATATATTATAGATTCCTAACCTTTGATTATGAGGACGATTATAATTTTTCTTAAGACTATAATTCTTTTCATTGAAAAAATTGATCCTATTGACTTTACCAATGCTAAAATTAGGACCAAAGGTTTGCTTAATATAAATTTACACAAATCTATGCAAGAAGTAATATCATAGACATAAGTCCCATGCCAAAAATATATTTTTTGGGGGTCATGTCATGCAGGCGCTTCAAACTTGTTGTTATAATGGTAATTTTAAGCTTGGGTAGTGGACAAATTTTAAAAATAACTTCATGAATCAATTGTAGCACCATATTCTTAGGACTTAGACCATATTTATATTTTTTCAACATATGTACAAGGGCTCTAGATATCTCTATTTCATGAGAGGTATCTTGGAGATCTACATCCTCTACACTATTATTGTTTGGGTTTTTAGGTTTCAAGGATTTTTGGCCTTCCTTTTTTTCCAATGTTCAAGGATTTTAACAAATGACAAGACCTTGTCTAGGGAGGGCAAAGCATATGGGTTATGTTCATAGATATTAGCTTAAAAAGGTGGTCTCAGCTTGTCTCTTTAGATTAGGTCATAATAGCATGGCTCTAAGCCTTTCCCACATTTTGTGGAACTCAGTGATAGATATATTAGGGATTTTTTTAACATTCATAAAAATATTCATTGCTTCCATGATACTCATGTAAACATCAAATTCTTGTTTCATTTTCTTGATAAAAATATCTAGGGATTCAATCGAGTGTTTAGGAAAATATGTAAACCAAAGAGCATTTCCTACCAAATCCCTAGTCATTAATTTTAATAAATCATTTTTATTATGTAACCAATCCCTAATATATGCAGTGAACTTATTGATGAATATTTGGGTTTTATTTATTTCATCATAAAAAAATTTACAGACATGACTAGACAAGTCTATGGCTTTCACATCAAGGGCTAGAGGGTGGATTTGACAGTTTCTCAAAGTAGGATCTGTAAATAATGGTAAAGCCACAACAAGGTTAGTTGGTGGAGGTGAAGCATTGGGTTTTAGGATTAAATGATTTAAGAAGGGATGATAGCTTGTACTATAGGGTTTCTACTAGGACTCAAAAGTTGAGTGAAATTGTTTATCATCTGGTTAGTTGTCTTTCTTTGAGTAGCCTCCATCTAATTTCTAGTATCTCTTCTATGATTGTCTACCTGATATGCAAGAGATTCCCTAAGGGTAGTCTTATATGTAGTTAGATTTTCATCATGAGACTAAAAAAAAGGTGGGGTATATGGGAGACCCAACCTATGTTTACACCCAATTTGTCATGATTGCCACATTAAACAACAATCATGATAAAGTACAATGTTTGTCATTAGTAACAATTACAAAAGCTCTTAGGGCACCTTGGGATCCTACAATAAATTGCTAAGTCTCATCATAATTCTTAGTTGGATTCCTCTTCTCCTTATAATCTTATTCTTTTCTTCTCTTAGTCAAATATTCAATTAATACATCATTATAATGACCAAGAGAGAAAGGATGTACAACATAATTTTCATGAGAAATAGAGTGATTCAATCCTCCTCTATTTCTAGAATTTATTTCTTCTTAGACCCAGTATTCATTCTAAAGCCCTTGGAAGAAGTGAGGGTCCATAAAGGAAAGCAACAAACTTACTTGAGAGCAACTAGGATTTTGACAAATTTTCTATCCTTAATAAAATTACCAAAATTCTTACAAAAGAACAAAAACATTTTTTAAAGTCAGCCATAAGAGAAAGAGAAAAACTATAGTAGGATTACTCATCTTACAACAAATGTAATAGCTAACACAAAATCTATCTCAACAAACCTATTAAACCCTAGGGGATAAAAATATAACTTAAAAGTTTTAGAATGTGATTTCATGTTGGGTTCACCAAATTGTTTGTAGAAAAATGGGATATCTCATACAATTACATGAATTACTACAATATATGCTAAAATAATTAAACCAATACAATTAAGCAACCATTATACAATGAAATTTAAAACTATCCTAATATAAGCATAAATTAAGAGATAACATTCAAGGACATACTACACCAAGACCATCCACAAAAACATAGGATATAGTAAATCCTAGTGAGTAAATTAATTGATACCCATGGAACCAAGGACCATGTTATTCATAAATAATCATAATAATTAACTCGCTTCTATTATATCCTACTTGCAATATCACCACTATAAAAAAAAGGAGATCATACTTGGAATGAATGCAGAGGATTTTTTGTACCTTGGAAACTAGTCCTTAAGCAATAGCTTTTGATATTTGGCTACAAATATTGGTAGAGCTTCTCATCCTCCTCTATGGAAGGTAATAACCCAACAATATATGGCTTTTATTATTCTTGTAATAATAAGAGAGAGAGTAAAAAGGTCTCATATCATAGCAATATTAGAGGTAAAAAATTTGAGAGCAATATTAGCAGTAACCAACAATAACAAGTGAATGTATGGTGAATAAATGAGGAGATAAAATGGGTATTTATAGTAGATAAAAATGATAACTTTACAATTTAATACCAACAACTAAATTAAACTCTTGTTGGAATTATAAATCATAATCGCCAATCCAAATGACAAACCATCTTAACCCTAGGTACAAAAACATGCTAGGATCACAATCATATATAAAACATTTAAAGTGGAAATCATGTCAACATTGATATTAAGGATGCATGCTTTGGGAGACATGTTTAAACATATTCCTTAATCATAAGTCTATACTTATTTTAAATTTATGGAAAATTTAACAAGCAAAGATGACAAAGAAAGGTGGTAGAAATGTGACAACTCGACAAAGAAAAAAATCAAAACCATCAGACAACATGGCTCACTGTCATCCTACCCTAAGAATAACAAAGTTATTCCACCCCTATCTCATATGTGGGAGGATATAACTCTCCACCACCTATAAAGTTAATTGTTAGAGCTCTTTTTACAAAAATATAAACTTGGGTGATAATAAACTATGGTACAACACCATGCTCTTAAGGATAAAATACTTACCTTGAAGTTTCCATTTACAATCAATCCATTTTTTATTATTTGAATATTAAATTTATAATTGAGTCTTATAGATTTTATAATTTCAACATTATATTTAATCAAGAGATCAAATATCATTAAATTTCAAACTTTCTTTGCTAAATGGTTGGATTCAACAAACTCTCCTATATTATTCTTTAATTTTGATTTTCCCTCACCCTAAGTACTCACATTTTCTTAGATCATCTTCAAAGTTATTTTCCAATAGATATATCCATTCTACAATTATAGTTATGTTCACATAAGTACTTATTAGATATATTAACCAAGGTTATAAGCAATGTAAAAATAGCTCTAAACAAAAATAACAAGTCTTTTAAAAATAGATTTAGCAAAAGAGGAAGAATGTTATACATACATATATATAATCAAAAAAATGAAGGTACCATATATTATTTTATAGGGAAAATGTTAGATATACTATATCACTTAGACAAAAAGATAGGTGTCGATGCTTTATTATTTAAAGTATTAAAGCAGAGAAAAATTCCATACTAGAAACTTGATTTATAGCTTCAATAAGAGTTATGTTATGGTTAATCACTTTGAGGTTTGCAAGGTTGTGATTTACTTTCAAAATAATCTATGTTCCATAAAAAATTTAGGGTGGGAAATATGTAAGATGAAAATATGCACTTATAGGATGATAATAGGTCTCCAAGATGGTGAGACAAGTTTCTTAGATGATAGGATGAAGTTCTAAGATGATGGGTCAAGCCTATGATATGGCCTCCAAATCTTGGGACATATTCCAATGGAACATAAGAAATAACAAAAGATTTGATAACATGGCAAATCATGTCAAAACCAAAGTTTGAAGATTATTATTATGTGAAGGCTTATGAATTTTTAAGCATCCTCATGTTAATGTCAATGAGAAGGCCTTACCTTGATTTTTGCATATGTTGTTGATGCACATCCACAATGCAAAGTCAACACTTGTCAAGAATGAAGGCTATAATAAAAACTTTTAGAAAATAGTAATTGTCAAAATAAGTTTCAAAATATAACATACACCAAAATATTTGCAACTGAATAATATTCTAGAATAACAATCTAATAATTTATCATAGACCCAAATTGGAAGTCTTAAAAATAATCCAAGCCACGTAGAGAGAGCAAATTCTCATAAACACTTAAGAAATTGAAGTCTCTTATGCACTCTCGAGGCAATATAAGTTAGATAAATGAATGATGATCCAACTACATTAGATATCTTCCATATATAACTTAACAAAGTAATAAAACATAAACCTAATGCTCAATGACTAAATATCCTAATCTAAGGGGTCAATCTAACAAAATAAAAATAGCCAATATGTATAAATTAGGGTTATTACATGAATTATGGACCTATGACTATAACATTGCTTCCAACTTTATATCAACTTGTCCTTCTTCATCCAACTCTAAAAGCTTTGTCTAGGATTGTATGCTATTACCAAGTAATTGATTAAGACAAGAAACATACAAAATAGGGTGTATTATGGAGGTTGAAGGAAGATCCAATTGTTATGTCACCTTCCCTATATAATAAATCACTTCTTTAGACCATCAAATTTGCATGTAAGTTTTTAGCTAGACTTTATCTTTAGACACAGTTACTTATACAACTTAAGCTACAAAATACCATATCATCCACCTCAAATTTTTGTTTGAAGTGACATAAATCCTATTACTACTTCATATGATTCTAGGCTTGGCAAAAATTGTCCTTAAGGAGTTGAAGAATAGTTTGATTTTATTGGAGGAAATCATCCACTTAAGCAAAGCATACCAAGGATGGAATTTTTCCCCATACAACAACTCAAATGGATAAATCTAAGTGGAAATATGATAAGTGGTATTGTACCACCATTCTATTAATGGAAGCCATTTTACCACCGACACTATTCATCTTAGGCAAAGCATATCAAATATGTACCTAGGCAATTGTTTTACAATTTCTCTTTGGTCATTTGACTAAGGGTGATATAAAGAGCTCATATTAAGTTGAGTGCCATGGAGAATAAATGACTACTTTCAAAAGTTGTTAGTGAAAATAGGATCATGATCATAGGTAATAGATTTGGGTATTCCATGTAGTTTTAAAATAGAATCAAGGAATACCTTCACCATATTTATGGTTATGAATGGGTGTTACAAGCAAAAAATGGGCATAACTACAAAGGAGATCCATGACCACAAAATTATTATTTCACTTTCTAATTTTGGAAGTCGTTAAATTCCATGGATATGTGTTCTCACTAGTAGTCCATAATAGGAAGGGGTTACAATGATCCCAAAGTCTCTTAATTATTTTGCCCTTATTGCTTTGGTACCTTTACATTTTACCATGAACTATTTAACATCATATTTCATTCCTTTCTAAGAAAAATTATTTAAATTGTTGATAGGTTTTAATAAATTCAAAATGTCTTGCCATAAGAGAAACTACAACTCATAAATGATGTTATTCTTGATTCCTAAGAAATCCTTTATAGCTTCTCTAAGCTTTTATAAGAAGTAGGCCATATGAAATTTAGATTAGAAGAGTAATTTTCCATCCTCCTCATGGGTTGGGATTAGGTATCCTTGAGGTAAAGAGGCTTCCTTTTCTTGAGGAAAGGTAGGGTTCTCAAGGTTAAGGTGTTCATCTTGGATCTCTATCAAAGGATTAGTATTACTGGCCAATTGGTGAACAACACTACAAGATAGGTATTATTTCTTAGCCATAGGAGAGAAGACATGTTTATTTAATATTTAAACTATTTAAAGTGTTATTTAAAAGAATGAAGAGAAGACATTTTATGTCCTTATATCACCTTCCTTAGAAATGCCTAATCTGACCAGTATACCCTAAGTTTTGCCCTATATACCGAAGGTTTTGATATTATTAACCCCTCTATATATACCTATCAATACATGAGAGAAGGCCAATATGTGGAAATACATTAGTACTGGATATGTGGCCAAAATTATATGTGATAAGTAATAATTCTCCTCTTTATAACTCCCACTAGTCTCTTATGAAATATTCCCTATAGGCGTATGTATGTATGAGACCCTATATGGGTGACTAGTGGCCCAAGCTTGGTATATACCCAATATAGCCTAGAAATTTATATTGTAAGTGCTTAGAGATTAAGAAGACCCCTAGTAAAACTAACAATTTATTATGTTCTTGTTATCTATGATTAATATGATCTAATTAAGAAAATAAAATTAGTAATCTTAATTGTAAGATCCCAAGTCTACTCACCTAGTTGTCAAAAACAAAAATTTAAAATTTTGATTTAATTAGTACTTAGGCATAGATGTTCACACTTCGAGATATCATATCGCTGCATATGATATCTCAAGTGCTTGGAACAGGCCAACTTCTCATGGTAGGTTGTCATTTATGAGATCCTTTATCTCCTTTCTCGAGTTTCCAAATTTAGGCATGGGTTGTCCTTCCATGGCCCCTAACACCTGAAAGAGTGGATGCTCTATTTTCCTGTATCATAGCATGGAGGACTTGGATCTATGATCCCACTCATGTCCTATTGGTCCATTGACCAATTAGCATATTTTAACCTTAAGGTTCATGTTGTGAGTTAGGGTAGCTATGCCAGTACCTGATTAATGACCTTCACCTAAGGTTTTATCAGAGTCCACCAATCCTCTAGTTCTTTAGACTAGGTGTCCTAGACCATTCCCTAGTTGACGGTAATGCTTCTCATACCATCTATCGATGGACCTTCCAACCCCAAGAACTAGCTCCCTAGCCTTAAGTTTATTTGGAAATCCTACAACTGCTTATGTTCTTGATAACCCTCACGTACTACATCATACTACAACCTAAAACTATGTCCCATTCCATCGTCCGTTACTCTCGATAGCATAGGATCCACTAATTCTGCTAGAGAATAGTTGTCCTCGATTCACAATAGTCACCACCATGCACTATCAGGGTTGGGTGGATGCCTAACCTTCTCGTTAGCATTAATTGATACTTTGATACTTTTAATTTACCCTATCCCAAAAATTTTGCATATTAACCCTTCTCGGTCTTATCAATAAAGCAGTATCCATACGTTACAAAAGGTTTGTTTTATTCTATAGTTTTTCTTATGCTTTTGAAATAGATACCCCACCCCTTTTCTGAATAGGTATAATTTCATATTAAAATTTTGTATAATTTCATAATTTAAAGCATTTTATGAGAACAAATTACACATGATATACATGTTACAACCATTGTATTATTGCAAAAACATTTTTATAATAAACTATTCTATTAATAGAAGTTTTCAAACATTCTAATAATAAGGTTAAAATAAAACCACTCTTCTACATGGCGAAGTAACTCTAAAGTAAGCTTAGAACATGGTATAATGTACCTATTTACTCAATTAACAATATCAATTCTAACCTAGTTTTTTCCTCAAAACTTTAAGGTTTTAAAATAATCATTTTGAAGTAACTACTCATAAAAGATGACATCTTATGATCATAATGCAATTTCAAATTACCCAAATAAAAGAAAAATATTAATAACCTAAATGTTTATATAACATTCCTAAAAGTTATATCTTTCTTTTAATATTCATTTCATGGCTAACATTACTAGCGGTCTATCATTCCCTATTATTTATGTTATTTTTTTATCAAAATTTATTCTCGTATTCTATTATTGACGAAAACACAGTGCAACAATCACACATTCGAATATGGAACTTCGAGTCGCTTTAATGAACCGTCAGATCTTCTGAGGTGGATCCATAGTTTGGTTTTTAAGTAGTAACATAGGAGTACTCACAATTGTTTTTAAGTAGTAACATAGGAGTACTCACAATTTTTCCCATCTATTATGAAAAGTTGATCATCTAAAAGATATTTTCTATGTATCGATATTAATCACTACGTAAATCAGTCTACTAATAATATTCCATAAATATGATTGTACTAATTAAAAGGATAACTTTGTTAAGGCTAAAAGCTCTAGAAAATGGAAAGTAAAATACTAGAATTCGACAATTCATGTATTTCAAGAATCTTTATTAACCTCCACATAATATCTTAATTTCTTAATATATTTTAGAGGGCTTTCGAGGGCTTTAGACATTAAGTTTTCAAAAAAAAGAAACTTGTTGTATATCTTCAATTAATCTTCAAAATGTTAAACTATGTGTGCTAACACTTGAATACACACCGTGATAATTCCAACCACTAAAATTGCTATTGCTAATGTATTCAGTACATTTCTTTATCCTTTGTAAATATTATTTTTATTTTCCTCCACGATAACCGAGAATCATTACTGTGTTTAGGATTTCTCATCAAAAATGAAATTGACATTATTAGAAGTTTATTTAGGCACAGTTTCCTATGTATAGTTAACCATTTTGCAATGCCCTAAAATAGTTTACGTATTTGCACCAAGAGATATATTTCCTAAGAATATCTTAAGTTTTTAATTGTATGAAGTTCACGTCCAACATGTTAAGGTTCACTCGGTGGTTAATTCAAAGCAAGGTTATATTGCAATTATTAAACTACAAATAACTATTAATAGAATTTAAATTCTCTACAATTAATTTATCATGATAAAGCTTAATAGTGGTCCAGAGATGAAAACGCGACCAACCAGTTAATAAAACAAGCCTTTATTAAATTCCTTTGTTTTGAGAACATAAAGTTTTGTCTAAAGCAGTATCTCGCAGTTGGAAAACACCTTCAAGAATATAACCTACGATAACCTTTCAAAACAATAATGTATGACTCTGCATCCGGAGTTAAGTTTCAAACTAACATAGTTATTCTATTGAATGTACAAATCTTGGTAATACTTTGGTGGTATTCTTAGGGTAAAACTTTGTTGTGGTGTGCTCACGTATTATGAGATGTCAGAGAATTGTTTGAATGTCTACCTATATATTCAACCTTTCAATGAAAATGAAAATATGGACGCACTCAACAAAAAGTTTATCACTTCAAGAATACTTATAACAGTTGCTTTTAAGAAAGCTTTCCCTTTTCAACAAAATGACGATTAATACAAGATTCATTCTTAAGGAGAAGTGCAGGGTTATTCGTGGCTTCATTAATAAATTACAACGAACAATACAAACGCTTTTCATCTCAAACAAAAGTATCTTACTATGGTCACAGTAAACAATGCTGCTCTAATGTAACCAAAGAACTAATTGATCACTCAGAGATATCCATGCAAACATAATGTTTCCAGGTTTTTTTTTTTTAATAAGTAACATTTATATACAAAAGTGGGTTTTTCTAGAGGATCCCAAAAACCTTATTACAAAAACGGGATGAACCCATTACAGCCGTGAGGTTGAGGTCTCAAAGCGGGCCTCAGACCTGAACAGAAAGACAGGAAAAAGAAGCTGCCATAGCATAGAAAAAAGAAGCTGCTCTAGCTCAAAAACCCAACCGGCCTGGAAGCGCCTAGCAAAGCGTTAGGAACGGAAAAAGAGCTGATTGCCAACTTGGGACTGCCGCCCACGTCAGGGGTGCTGACGGGTATGCCGAGGAAAGACTCACCGCAGGCAGTAATTGGATGCCGCAAGAAAACCAAACCCCAACTATCCACCTTTCCAAGAAAGCTTGACGTGTCCCACCAAGCTGATCTGGCGAGACTCATTGAGCTTTTTGGAATTCTGACGCAGCAACATCTTAAGGGATTTCAAGATCCCACGTGGTGAGTTTGTCGGAGGAGGATCCTCTGTTGGCTAGGAGGTCAGCCAAAGAATTTCCTTCCCTGAAGATGTGCTGGCATCTGTGGGTCCCGCTGCGGAGAATCCTTCGAATTTCTTCGATGGTGTTGTGGACCCTCCAGGCAGGGGTCTTATCCTTGTTCAAGTAGTTTATGATATTCATGGAGTCACCTTCAATGATGATAGCTCTGGAGTCCTCCGCAATGAGGACTAAACCTCTCCAAAGGGCTCTGGCTTCCGCGACATGGTTGGTCTGAACCCCAAGATCTTCAGAGAAAGCGAGGATGACCATGCCCCGATGGTCCCTGACCGTGCCACCAGCCCCCGCTGCTCCTGGGTTCCCTTTGGAAGCCCCATAAAAGTTAAGCTTGATCCATCTCGGAGGGGGACTCCACTTAGCAAGGATACGGGGATGAGGTAGAGGGTTCCCCAGGGGGGACAATCAGAAATATTAAGAGAAGAGAGGATACGCCCTTCCCGGGACAGAGGAGAGGGGCTGGGACAGTGAATAAGATTAGCATTTTCGGAAGCGAACGCCATAGCCCTGATGGCCACCGATTGAGGATCCCGGGAAGAGGTTCCAAAGATCCTGCAGTTTCTCTCAAGCCAGACTTGCCATATCAGGTGGTGGAGGCAGATGTCCCAGAGGAAACGAAGCTTAAGATTAGCAAAGGGTTGGGGCCACTGGTAGAAGGCACCACACAAAGACTTGGGAGGAACCCATTGGATCTGAAAGGTAGACAGGATGAACCCAAACACAGTCGAGGTGAACTCACAGTGGAGGAACAAGTGATCGGTGGATTCCCAGTAGGACGAGCATAAGTAACATCTGTTGGGAAGGGGGATGCCTCTTTTGATGAGGTTCTCAATGGTGAGGGGTTTGTTTTGGAAGGCAATCCACGAGAAGAAGGCCACTTTCGGAATGAGGTTCTTCTTCCAAACAATATGGGAAGGGGAGACAGGGTGATCCTTCAGGAGGGAGAAGGCAGACTTAACAGTGTACAGCCCTTTGTCGGAACCAGCCCAGGCAGGCTTGTCATCTTTCTGTTCAGTGGGAATGGTAGTTGCTTGGAGCAAAATGTTGAGAGCAGCAACCTCAGGAGAGGTGCCCGCGAGGAGCCTCCAACGGGGATGACCATCCTCCCAAACTATGAAGTCGAAACTTTCATTCCCAACCGAGAGTCAGGGACCGTTTGAAGCATGGCAAGGTCCGCTCTGCCGCTTAGGGGTTCATCCAGCAACCATCTGTCGCTCCAGAAATCAATACTTCGACCGTCCCACAGAACCCATCTGAGGCCTTTCTGGATGAGCGCTTTGGAATGAGTCACAGCCTTCCAGAAGGCAGATCCATTGGGGTGGTTGCCATAATCAACGAAAGATTGGTTTCCCATGTATTTCTTACACACCAGCATGGTCCACTCCGCAGGGTCTTTCGAGATAATCCTCCAAGCCTGCTTACCAAGCAAGGCTGTGTTCATGTCTGACAGTTTTCTGAAACCCAGCCCTCCTTGCTTCTTGCTTCTGCAGACAGTGTCCCAAGCCACCAGGGGAATCTTAGCTTTGTCTTCGGATCCTGACCATAGAAACTTTTTCTGGAAGCGTTTAATGAGCTTGCACACTGACTTGGGAAGAGGGAACACTGACATGAAGTAAATGGGGATGCTCTGGAGGGTTGAACTTGATAGGGTTGCTTTTGCCACTTGGGAGAGAAGTTTACCTTTCCAGGCTGCCAGCTTGCGTTGGAATCTTTCAACAACATTGTTCCACATACTCTCTTTAGGTCTTCCCCAGAAAAAGGGGAGCCCCAGATAGGAGGAAGGGAGAGCACCAGCAGAGCACCCAAGGATCCGCCCAATCCTGCCCTGACGGTCCAGGGGGGTGTGAATGAAAAATAGCTTGCTTTTGGAGAAATTCACCTGCTGCCCAGCCGCTTTCTCATAGAGGGAAAGGATATGCTTGATGTTCCTTGCCTGAAAGACAGACGCCTGCGTAGAAAGGATGGTGTCATCAACAAATTGCTGGTGAGTAGTGGGAGTGGAGTTGGACGTCACTGGGATGCCAGAGATCTTCCCTACCACTCTGGCCGCAGAAAGGGTTCTTCCAAGGGATTCCGCCAGAATGATGAACAAAAGGGGGATAGAGGGTCTCCTTGACGGAGTCCTCTAACGCTGGGAAAAAAACCAGCGGGGGAGCCATTGACCAGCACCGAGAACCAGGCCGAGGAGAAGCAATTATGGATTAGCTAAACCCAACTGGGGTGGAAGCCGAACTTCAAGAGGACGTCCCGGAGAAACTCCCAACTAACCCAATCAAATGCTTTGGTCATATCAAGTTTGAGAAAGAGACCTGCTTTTTTGTTTCGGACCGCAGAATGAAGGGTTTCATGAATGGAAATGACTCCGTCCAGAATGTTTCTGCCTTTGACCGAGCTTCCTTGGCGGGGGTCAATAATGATGGGGAGGATGGGCTTCATCCCCATGGCTTTGGAGAGGATCTTGAAGAGAACGTTGCAGAGACTAATGGGCCGATAATCAGCCATAGACCGGCAATCAGGGGACTTGGGGATCAAAGCAATGAAGGTGGAGTTAACAGCCCGGGGGATGGGGTGAGATTGGAGATCACGAATGGCAGCGCAGATGTCCGGTCCTACCAAGTCCCAGCAGGCTTGGTAGAACCGGGGGGGAAATCCGTCCGGCCCGGGAGCTTTATCGGGTTGCATGGAGAAGACCACCTCCTTAATTTTTGAGTCGGAGAAGGGCTTGAGGAGGGAAGAATTGGAGTCGCCGAAACCGGACTGGGGATGTTCTCCAGAAGGGCGGCCTTGGCAGAGGCAGAGCTTTCTGGGGAGGTTCCTAAGAGGTTTTGAAAGAAAGAGACAGACCTCGGCTCCGATCTCGTTGATATCTTCGATCTTTGGAACCATCGCTGCATTGAATTTTACTAATCTTATTGGAGCCTCTGTGTCTCATGGTTGAAGCATGGAAGAATCTGGTTTTGGAGTCTCCCGCTTTGATCCATAGTTCTCTGGATTTCTGCCTCCAAAAGGACTCCTCACTGGCAAGAATGGAGTGGAATTTAGCAAGAAGTTTCCCTTCCTCCTTCCTCACGGCATCCCCGGAATCCCCTTCTTCGATCCTTCTCTCAATGGCTCGGAGTTGATCAGAAATAAGCTTCTTTTGGCTGAAAATGTTGCCAAACACCTCTCTGTTCCATCTCCGCAAGTTATCCTTGGTGAACTTGAGCTTCTAAGTTATCCTGAAGATGGGAGATCCATGGACATGTCGGCTCCATCACTGACTCATCATTTCACGGAAGTCCTTGTGATTGAGCCACATAGCCTGAAACCGAAAGGGGGTTCGAAACACGGGAGACTTGCCCACCTGGAGGATAATGGGATTATGGTCCGAACCAATCTTGGGGAGAGCCAAAATGGAAGCAGCACCAAAGAGAGGAATAGCTTCCTGGGAGATCAGGAACCTATCCAATTTGACCTGAATCAGGTTACCTCCAATTCTCCTATTGCTCCACGTATAGCGAGTCCCTTTGAGAGGAATGTCAATGTTTCCAGGTTTTAAAATAAGCTAACATTTCAATATTTTGAATGAATTTAAGACAAAATATATTATCTAAAAATTTGAGGTGACTTCAGTCACATAGCTATCCAGGTCTGAGGTGTAGACCAATTGGTTCATCCAAACCCCAAACCCCATAAGAGGAGCGGAGGTCCAAGGTTCAGGTTCAAATCTAGGGCCTCGCCGGACTGAACGCTTGTCCCTTTCCTGGTGCTTTCAGGGACAGCCTGCCCGGATTCGTGGCGGCTACCTTCCACCATGTAAATTAAAAAAAAAAATTTATCACCCTTTTAATTAAATAAATGACACAACTACTCGTATTAAATGTGTCTCTGACATATTAAATTCAGTCATTCATTTAGAAAACTAGTATAAATGTGTCTCTGACATATTAAATTCAGTCATTCATTTAGACAATAGTTTTCGGTTTAAAAATATTATTGGTGAACAGTCATCAGCATTGGTCAAACTATTTTCTATCATGTTGCATATGAAAACAATATAGTATAGCTTATCAAGATAGTCGTCAGTTTGTCAGGTTGTTCTTAAATAAATGTTACCAGAACACGAACCAATGAATACTACAAGAGGTGTGTTGAGCCTAAGGTTGAAATACTACTCCTACTTGTTTTCGCCAACCTAACCAAGATGTCTCTCCATTGACAATCATATCAGAATTCTCATGCTTATCTAGATTATATTCTTCTGTATAAGTTTATTGGAAATTTTGAAAATAGAGCCACTTAGCCGAATTAAAGCACACTGGTCAAGATTAGTGTGGTGTATCCAACAGTATGAATTAAATTTTGCCATTGTGAGAAAACATTTTCAATGTTTACATAACTTGAAATTTTCATAAGCCATTTTAGAGTTGGAGCAGAACGTCACGCGACTCCTCCTACCGCCTTCATAAATAAAGTGCCTCATTATTTTTTTTATATCAAAGCATTAGTTTAAACCAATTAAAATGAAATGAAGCTTTTAAAAATTAAGACATCTAAAAGTATTTTCACAACATACTTCCTTCTACATCTTAAAAAAAGATAGATATTACATCATGATTCTATAAATTTACTGCTTCTTACTAACTACTTATCATTTTTTTAAAAGGGTGGATATCTTTAATGACACGATGGCTATGTAAACATAATTGAAACAACTTTTTTTTTTTAAGTGAATCTTAATTAATGTTTCTCTTTTATATCCTCATGTCTCCAAAGGGATTTTTAAACAGAAGAGTACACTATACTATTAAACGTCATGCGCTTACAAACACAGTTTTCAATATTCACTAGATAACAAATTGATTAAAATGAAATCTATTTGAAGGATATATGGGCAAGCCTCACTTAATATAGTATGCATGATGTAATTGAACTCTAAAGCGCTCTGAACAGTAGTATCCCATCTCAAATAATTCACAAATAAATAGACTTTAACACTTCTCCAATTGGCAACTTTAAAACGCCCATTGTTTCTTGTGAATCTTCATTATCTCTTTTGAAAAGAACAAAAATCCACCTATTACATTCTATAACAAAAAAACCACATAGAAAGATACGTACTCATTATTTAGTAACTATTTTACAATTAGAACACAACCTGTATTTTTTCAATCGTTCCTACAGATTGAAAGCTGAAGTCTTATGGTCAAATTAGAAAATATCTTTAGCATTTTTACAAATGCAAATCCAGGGTTCGTCCTACCTAACGATTCCATTATCTGAACATCACTGACTGAGCTATAATTTTTTGGCTTCCAGGAAGTCCATACCTTACAACCCATGCAAAACTGACGCATGCTCATGCTATTCTATCTTTATTTAAGTGTAGTGGCTTCCTTATCTGAATTCCCCTCATAATCAGGCGGAAAGAATAGGAGGATGGGCACGTTGGGTCAGACGTGGCCTCAATGAATGCATTATGCACCTACCTATATTTTCATTCCTCAAGCAGTATAAATCAAATATACCAAAGGATTTTCACACAATATAGATTCACACGTCCCAGCGTAATTATTTCAAGCAAGCAATGGTTTAAACTTTTCAAATATATATATTAAATTATTATGCATCTACTGTTTGTGAGTGACTAATTAAAATAATTATTTCCTAAAAATGCAGTCAAACACTCGCTTGTCCAACTCTTTATCATATAACTCTGAGAATTAGTTTTCCATTCTCTAAATCCAAATACTTATAATTACAATTTTACAGAGCATTCTCGCTTGAAGTTAAATATTTAAAGATGATTTCACAGTGCACATCGAAAACATTTTTAAATAAAAAGAAAAATCCACACAATACTTTTATTAGAATTGGTTGTCCTACTATACAAAGAAAAAGAACGATGGCCTAAAGCCGCTTGAGCTAAGTGTAACCTAACCTATTACACAGTGTTGCTTCTGAAATTCGAAACTCTTTTTTCGCTACAATCAGTAGGATAAGCTCCTCCCGAAAGAGTTCTCCTCCTTTCTCTCTTTCATATCTCTATTAAATAGAATTTAAACACAATTTTCTTTTAACACGTGGACATTCTCATGCAAGGTTTATGCTTGAGCAGATGCCAAATGGTGGCTTTGTTAAATTTACTTTACATCATACGAAGTATTTATATATATAGATAATTATATAATTTTATTTTATTTTTATTTTTTATATATATATTTTAATCATACCTATCATATTGTATTTGTTATTTTATAAAGTATTTTATTATTGTCTAATTTTATAAATGTTAAATGAAGAGAAAAACGCAAGTATCAATTGCATGGAATGGATGCATCTACATGAAGTATTTTAATTGTGAGCTTTCGTGTGAGTACACGGTTATCCATCATCTCCATCCTTATCTTGTGTAGATACTTCCCTTCTTTCTGCCTAAAGGAGGGTAACAAGTTCTACTGATTCTCTAACCTAATGATAGAAACTTGTTCCTGCATTCACAAATTTCATGAGCAATATCTCGTTCTAAAAATAATAATAAGCAGAAAAAAAGATAGCACAATGGAAGGATGTTACGTTCTTCCCCACCAAGATTAAACACAATCCCTATGTTTGTATTATTACTTATGCATATTCACATTGTAATATAAACATTCAAATTTCATCATTAATTCAAATAATTCCAACAACACATACAAATTTCTAATCAAGTGTTTAACAATATTTATTAATTCTCAAAAAAAAAATTGCTCTTGTTCTTCATAATTGTCGCATCCTCACGTGTAGAAATACTCTCAGAGTAGAGGTCCTTTTGGACCTTACTTTTGTCAATAGGTCTCTTTCTCAGTTACTTGATTCTAAACCCAAGAATCCTAATCGACATATTTTAATGAGTTGTCTATCCGATATTTGCAATAGTAAAATATCTAAGATATGTGAGGCATCTACCACTTACTTGCTAAGAAGGGACACACAGAAGTGCCATGGATTTACGAAAAATTACACAGCAAGGCTACATTGTAGACTACAAGACTGATTTTGATAATAATTTTAAATGGTCCCACAAACCCGATCCTACAAACCCAAGACTAATATTAGAAGACTGTATGAAATTATTAGTAATTTTGACTCTTAGGAAGGCTTTATTACCAATATCAAATCCTTTAGGTGATCTCTTAGAATCAGCATAGCTCTTTAGGCGGTTTGTGGCTTCTTTGAACCACTGGCATAATTCCTCCATTTGTTTCATGATATGTGGTTTGATCATTGCTTGACCTTCTAGATTATCTCAAGTCAAAGGTGTTCAACACCTGTACCTGTATAGGGCTTTAAAATAAGGCCATTCCCAATATGACATGGGTCTACAACTTAATAAATTTTGATAGATTTTTTTAAGTTTAATTTGGGCTTGGTTTGGTCAAAGAAAAATTTTGTGATCCACTATGTTGTTTACATCAAGTTCATGAAAATGTGAGATGGAAATAGTCACAAATAGCCTCTAATTGACCAATAGGATTGAGTGTGTTGGCTTCCTATTCCTATGGGGTAAAGGATCTATAACATCTCACTTTAAGGATAGGGAAAATGAACCTAGTTTATGTTAAACCTTAAATATTGAATAAATTTTGCATTACAAGATAAGGATATATAAGTACAATGCCTTGCTAAATATGGTGTAACTACCATCCATGTGATAATAGTAACCATATTAGGATCAAGGTCCTTGTGAAGCTAATAACATAACATAAAATTTCCTTTTAAGGGTAGTTAACAACTACCCTAATTATTGTTCCATCTAAACTATGATGAAATAATTACTAACATTCCCCACTTACTATATCGTAGTTTAGAATTTCTTAAGGAGGAAATTTTAAAATGCTTCAAACTTGTTTGGTCCATGTGGCTTGATAAATATGTTTGCATGTTGTTCCTAAGTAGATAAAAAAAAATATTCTTGGCTTTGACTCTTGATTCTAGTTCTATCTTTGGCTCTTAGCTCTAGAGTAGAGGAAAATTCCACCCTTTATTCAACATTATCCAAATATGGTTATGGATTAAGAATACTTAAGTAATAGTGGGATTAGCCTCACTTTGCTTATCCAAGGATATGTATGATATATTTTATTCATTATTATAAAATATAATTGGACACATACTATTGTGTCTATCACTTATGATTGGAATACACAACCAATCATTTATTATTAGTCAAATTGGTCCTTATTGATTTTCATTTTCTTATGAAATTATGACAACTATTTTCACCTTGAGTAATGCATATGCCTTCACTCATCCACATATTTATGAACTCTCAATTGTTGGTCTTCTTTGCTTCTTCAACTACACATATGCTTATAGTAATCTCCTCATCCTATCAGATTGCATGGATAACTAGTCACTTCAACCACCAAGTGCAATAGAGTATATTACTACTTACAAGGTTCACTTTGTTGATTCTACATCAAACATTCATTTTTCTCATGTCCTTGCACAATATCTGGTTGCTTAGTGCTTACTAGATTTAATCTACAAAAATTGATTATCAAGTGCAGTATTGAACATTGGGAAGATTTCATATTTTCTTCCCCCTCAATGTGAACTTTACACTTGTACAATATTAAGTAGTGTTGAGTCCATAGATCATGCTCTCCTAGTAAAAAATACATTATTCATAATTATTAATTTTAACTTTGCAAATAGGGACCAATACTATTCATAAATAATCAATTCTTAAATCAATTCAAGAAATATCTGCCTCCTCCAATGTCTTCATGGGGAGGATATTTGTCAAGTAATTTACATATATCTGTAGTTGATGAGCCCTTGTGTAACAAATGCATCTTGTGATGATAGTTGTAATGACCTATCACCATTTCTTATCTTGAATATAGCTTGTTATTCTAACATTGATTATCTCATACTCTTTATTTTGTATCTTGTCATGTTGTACCACTAACAAAAATGGTATAATATTGAGTGCCTTATGAAGGGACTCCTAGTCCTTCTCGCTAGCTTCTTTTGAATTTAGGTAATATCCATTGTATGTGCCTTATTTTCATAGGTTCATTGCTTGTAGGTTGCCTTTGGATCTCTGCCTCGTAGTTGCCTCCAGGTCATCATGTTTGGAACTTACCTAAATTATACTTTTGGAGTCTTCCACATAATATTCTAGTATAGGTTCTATCACTACAAGTCTTCCAATAATTTCTTAGGTCATCTTCTAATACAAAAATCATTTATCTCAAGTTTTCCAAGAAATTTTACCATGGGTAAACTTACATACTTATCATTTAACATATTTTTATGTTTTTCAATCACCAAACTTGGTCTTCCTTTGTGGAAACCATTCCCTATTTCTTTTGCTTTATCTCATTCTAATACATTCATCATATAAATTCATATGGATTTTTTGGTTACTTTCTCTTTGTGCCTATATTTTTTTTGGAGTGATTATTACCTCCACAAATTTCTCAAGACTACAAGTTCTAACACTTGTCATATATTTGTATTTTCCACAATGATTGCAATAACTCACCTTAGGAACTTATACATAATATTTCTTTCTTCACAAATTTGGTTTTATTACTTTCTACTTGACCATTAAAATAAGGCCTTCATTTTTTTTGGCCTTATACCTAGTTGTATGAATATTTTCATACCTTACCCATATATTCCCAACCTTGTTGTCAATCTTTTCTATATGCTTTATCAAATTTGTATTTGCTCTTTATTTTTTTTTCAAAATGGGTAATGGACCCATTTACAATATCCCATTCTTTGATTTCAAACTAAATTCTATTTTTGGTCTTCCAAGTCAAATAGTTATCTCCTTGCAATAGTTGTAAGTCAAACAACAAGAACTTTGGTGCCACCATTAGCCATAATATATCTTCACAAAAGTGGAAAATTTTAATTCCAATGGATTTTCTTCAAAAAATGTTTTTCAATAAGTATATATAAGCATAAATTCATGATTTAATTGATGCCTCGAATTATAGAGAAATAGTGTCTCATCAAGCAAAAATAGAGGGAATATCCTTTGAAATATTTTTATTCTTCAAAAATTATCACTTGCATTCAATAAAAAATAAAAATGAAAGACAAGGTCATTAGTGTGCCTTCACACAATTCATGTGGGATAAAAAGCCTTTTGATGGCCAAATTCTTCCTGTTTTCTCAACTATCATTTCTCTCGTTGACTCCAATTTTGATGTCAATCGCATATTTCGTGTGTCGACCCATATTATCAATATCTTAATGTTATATTTAGCTCATGAAATATCCTCTTGCTTGATCATGATGGATTCAAGAAGGAGAGGAAAGTCTTTGAGATATTTGACTATCCATGTTAACATGCTTGTTGTTATATCCTATGCCATAAAGATCACCTCGATGATGTTATTGACAACCTGATTGTCTGATAATGGCTCTAAGCTTATTTTATCCCTTGATTACTATAATTTTTCTTTATTTGCATAAAATCATCATAATAACAACACTTTTTGGCATTATTTATTGTTATTAACAATCTCTCGCACATTCAACATGGATTCTTAATATTTGTCTAGATAAATGCATTTTATCTCTTATTATGGTAGATGGTTCATGGACTATTAACTTAATTTGACATAACATAATTTAAATAGATACTTTGTGGGATATTCAACAGTCAACTTAAGCAGTTTCATCTTGCCTAATGTGATTGCATCTACTAATGCATATTTTCTAGATACTTTAATTCTCTTGCATACTGGAAGTATTGCTTTTGACAAGCTTCAACATTTTAAACATCTATATTCCTAAAGAAGTCAAAAAATTCTATAAATATGCTTGATATCTCCTTTTTTTTTTATTAGCTTAAGATTTGGGAGATATTAGACTTCATTTCATGATCTATAATAGAGTCCAAGAAGTCAAGTTGTTTTGAACTCTTGGATATTGACTCAAACTAAATTGCTACCATTGTTAGCGACTTTAAATTTAGAAATAACTCCAATGATTGATCCAATATCTTGCTTGCTTTCTTTACATTACCTACTACCCCGTAAACGAGTGTATTGAAAATGAAGTAGTGGAAAAACATATGATTCTTCCTTTTCTTTCTCCTTTAATTACCTTTTTGTATACTAGCATAGCTCCTTCGATGGTTTTCAATGTTTCTCCATTTTTGTATGTTTACTACAACTTCATGAGGCCCAGGAGCTAACTCTCCAAGAATATGAAATGACGCATGTGCTCCATCAATATCACCACTCCTTGAATATTGCAACAAAAATATGGATCTCTGGTCATCTCTTGACAAATAGGTTTTTGGCATAAAGAAGTGCATAGTCTGCTACCTTCATGTTGCCACTAGCTTCCATGAATTGTGTATATTGAATCTAATACTTTGGATAGTTGGCACATGCAATCAAGCATCTTTCATACAATTTCACTATTCTATCAACATTAGCCTCTTTCTCAATGGAATCAATGTAGTGATGCCAGTTTTTGAATTGAACGTCATCAAGAGGTTTAACATGAAAGTAAGGCCTATGGATAACTGCCTCAAATTCATACAACTTTAGATCAAACTCTTATGCTTGCTTATACATTTATTCTATGATTGTAAGACACTTCTCTAGTTTCTCTTATTTATATAGACTGGTTCCTCTAGGCTTGAGAGCTTCACCATCAACAATCACTTTACATCCTTTTCCATATGCATCCATAAGAGCAACTACAACTATTGAAGAAATTTCACTTGTTGTTCTTAAATCCACTAGTTCATGATCTGTTTGGAGGGAGTGAGAGTTGGCCCATCTAAGTCTAGCATTGGTGGCTTTCATAGTTTCCAATGCAAGAACAATGCAGATTGATTCCCCATTAATGTGAAAAGGTTTCAAAATTATAAAAAAACTGGTAATAATATAATCAACATCTTATCTTGTATTTTTATTCATGGCTTCTTCTTATTTTATATCTAGCTACTCTTGCTTCATGATATTGTTTTTCTCTGCCATCACGAAAAAAAATTCTAATCTTTTTTTGAGTTTGTCTCATATTTTTGTGGTTTTATCAGAGATATGCTAAAATTATGGTCATCTAGAAGCAAGTCATCAATGGAGATGAGGTACCACTTTAGCATGGGGGAAACACCTATCAGTACTTGGTCATAGGGTTGCACACCATTAGGGCTAGTAAGCCTAGTGTTATTTCACCCCTAGAACACAGCCATATCCCCTATGGGGGCTACACCTCCAAACCTGCTTTAATACCACTATTAATTCTTCAAGCTTAGATAAACTTTGCATTACAAGTGAAGGATGTATAAGTATAATGCCTTGCAAAACATGTCATAACTACCATCCATGTGAGGATAATAATCATATTGGACTCAAGGTTCTTATGAGGCTAATAATAGCACATCAACTTCTATATGAAACATAGTTAGAAACTACTCTAATTATCATGCCACCTAAACTATGATGAAATAATTCCTAACAGCCTATTATTTTATGGTTTAGTTTGAAAACATCTATGTTTTCCCTAAGATATTACTATGATTATCTTACATTAATTTGGCACTATATAGATATAAATGCAATAAAAAAAGATGTAGTAAGCATGCCTATGACTATATAATTTTCACTTTTAATTGATAAAATGAAGGACCTTTTTTTAATTTTGGTACAAGAAGGAATGCAAGCAAACAAGTCTGATTTCCTATATGCAATTTGGCCTTGAATGATAATATAGTGAGTAATGTATAGACAATCTTACAAAAAAATAAATGTAAAACAATTGATCCCGTAAGATGATATGGTTAAGCTTTTTGTTTCTTCTATTTGTTTCCTTAATAACTGAAAGAAAACATAAATAGAACAATAAAACAAACATAGATAATAGATACCAATCAAACTAAGTTTGAAAGTTGATAAGGTATATACTCTAACTTAGTTTGTCTTTATGGTAGAAGCACTACCTATAATTGAAGTTTTGCTAGCATTTTTTATAAATGATAGTTCTTTCGTTCATATCTTCTTTCTTCCACAAAAAAACTACAAGACAAATAAAAGAAAACAATGTTAAATGTAGAGGGTCTACCTAAGTCAATGAAGAGTTGATACTCCCCTAACACACATGAGAACCTTATTTACAAATATATAAAAATCAAAGAATAACTATTGCACAAAATGTAAAAGCATCATAATTGAAGAACAATATCGCCTCTACTTTCGACTAAGGGCAGTGCTTTCATTGTTTGTGAATAGAATGTTTGACTATAATTTTTGTAGTCTATGTTACAATAGAACCAAAGCAGAGTAATTTCATTGAGACTATAGTTGTATTATGATTTCACCTATAGATATAGTAGTACTAATTTCTAGACCTAGAAACCCATAATTATATGATGAAAGCTATAATATTTTCACCAATTAAGTGCAAGGATCTAACATAGATACACTAAAAACTATTCAGACTATGAATAATATAAATGCAAAAGCTAAAGTCCTAATTAAATTAATACAATATCATAGCAAATTATAATATAAGAGCCTACAATTAAAGATAAAATAAAAGAGGGTCAGAAACACAACCGAACAACCTCAAATGGGAACCTATCTTGATTTTAAAGTCTCACAACTTATGACCTCCACCAATTGCATGGGTGCTAATAAATTTTACACAATCTACTCCAATTATGTCATTGGTAGAATCTTGATGAGATGCACATGCAAATGTGGAAATCTATAAGAACGAGAATCCAAGGATCTTCGCTCAACAATGTGGGAAAGAGCCAAGTCCCTATTCTCACCCTAAAGATGAAAGGGATATTATAAGTTATGAGTCATATTCTATGTTTTGTGAGTTTATTAATGAACACCTAGGGTTTTTCCTAAGGAGACCAAAGGTCGACATTTTTAAGTTTCTAAGACCTAACTAGACCTAATCTAGAATAAAATACAAAAGAGTAACGTAAATGCAAGAGTACAAATTGATGTAAACATACAAAGTTCTATCCTATATGATATTTTGCTTTGAATAAATACAAGAAAATAATTGTTTTCTCTTTCTTTTAGAATCAAGGAATCAAGGAGGAAATTCACATACAAATCTAGCTTATTATGCAACTATATGCCCTTCTGATTTATTGCCTATAAAATAGAATAAAATTATCCCTTAATCTAAACTAGATTCTTTTATTTCCCTTATTACATGAGAAAAACAAAAAATAGAAAGATTATTTTATGTCAAATAGCACACAAAACTATGTTTAGAATGGAAATTGTAGATACAGGAATAAAATCATCGGGTTTAATAGTATAGGAAAAATTATTTCTAAAGACAAAATCATCGTCTGTAATTAGATCGCTTGCAATTTTGTAAGACCTTCAAAAACAAATACACTAAATGATGAGGATTAGTTTGAGGGTTTTGCCTAGTCAGGTAAGGATAAAGATCCTCCTTGCTTTTTCTAGTCAGACCCCTTGGTATGTTGATAACATAAAATCTAGTGAACAAATGAAATATAAAGACGTAAACAATGAAATCACCACCTAGAAATCTAGCGACAATGATTTCGCTCTTGTATATTTAATGAGTAAACAAAGTGTAATATTTGTAAAAGTATGGTTAAGTGTTAATGTAAAATACTAAATAATATGTAAACAAGTAGAAAACATTATAAGGGTGAAAGTGAGTGTTTGGAATGAAGTGCATAAATATGTGTGATGAAATAATTGCCTATAGTCAAAGCAACAATTATTTCACTTTTATAGCTCAGATTGGAAGACAAAATACAATTTTTTTGCTAATATGCCTAAACTAGCATGGAGTATGTCTAAAATAATGGGTAACTAAGGCAGTGAGTGTTGAGAAGAACATAAGGGTGGTATAAAATGTTTGGCAAAATTGTTGCTTGAAATCAAAGAGATAGTGATTTCATGTCTGCAAGAAAACCTTGGTTATTTTGTTACTTTGAATGATGGAGACTAGTTTTAGGGGTCTTCTTGGTTAGGGAAGGACAAAGGGACTCCTTGCTTTTGCTATTTAAAACCTTTGGTATGTTTATAAAATTGTAGACACTAAAATCATGTCAATCCGATTAGGCGACCAAAAGCATTGGCTAATTGACATCATATGGCCCCCTTGGGCAACCCTCAGAGGTTACATGGTGGTCCTAACCACTCTGGGAAGGCTCTACCCCACTTTTGGGAGGTTTTGGGCCACATAGGCATGACCTTCCCACCCTGGGATGGTCACAGTTCATGGTCGTCCCACCCAGGGATGGTGGCATAGCGGTCGTCCCTGGGTGGGACGACCACAAGCTTTGACTCCCAAAAAGTCAAATTTGGATAAATGGCACCCAAAAACTACCATTTATCCCACCTATTCAAGCATGAAGACCTAAGGGTGTAGAATCCTTATGACATGCTACAGAATGGAGGCCAAAATGGGAGATTCTCTTCCCCCTCCAATGCATGCTCTATTTTAGACAAGTGGTACCTCTTGCCATGCATGCCCTTGCATGCCCATTTGCCCAAAAGGCCCCCTTTGGCTATAAAGTGGATCTATTTTCCACCCAAAATATAGAGAGGAGTTTTGAGACATAGCAACGAAGTGCTACCAAGATTTCCCCTCACCCTTTTGTGCCTTTTTCCCTCAAAATATCTACCTAGCAAAGGAGGTTTGCGAGTGATTCAAGAGGCACAATTTGTTTGCAAAACTGAATCATCTGAGTGAATTTCACCACCAAATTTTATGATAAAACTATTGAGAAGGTTTCTGACCAATTCACAAAGGAATTGGTGGTAAATTAGGAGCAAAACTGGTGGTCGTCCCACCCCAGGATGGTCCCCATTCTATGATAGTCACCACCGTCCCTGCAAGGGATGGTGATATATCTATGCATAATTTTTCTACTATTTTTAATTAGACATATTCTAGGTTATATTATGAGCATGCTGTCCAAATTTCATGCAATTTGGAGTTATATTGAATGAGATATTATAATTTTAAGGTTTTATAAGCTTTTGGGGACCATCTGAGGATGCACATGAAACTATGATTGATATTGCTAATCCACTAACATGGGTCCTCTTAAAATATCATTTTATGCATACTGTCCAAGTTTGGTTTGATTTGGAAGTGTTTTGGTCTAGAAATTGCTTGTTTTGGGTTTTGTAGGCTTTGTAGGTACACTGCGAATGCAACATGGATTCGGAGGCAATTTCTGTTCTATTTTTTATTATATCTTCCCAAAATCATATATTATGCATGTCTCTGCAATTTCAGATCATTTGGATTTGTTTTAGATAGGCGCATTGCATATTTACACTTTCTAGCTTATAGTTGCATGTATGGCTTTTGCATGTTTCATATTCTACGCACTTGCTATTTAACAAATCTGGTTTCCTTGTGTGTAGGTGCAGGTTTTACAGTGCATGAGGAAGGAATACAAGATCATAACATCGAATAATGAAGCAATGGCATCATAGGTTTGCCCACCTCAATTGTGGGTACGAGGAAGAACATTGGAAGTGCACACGAGCTTGTTTGAAAGGACTTGATCCTTGGGCACCCATTTTTGTAAACAAGTGTATCAATATAAGAGCCCTCAAGGGGACATCTATGTAACCATGTTCTTATTTATCAAATTAAATAAAGAGAAACACCCTTTTTATTGCACTTATTTGGATTCCATGGTTGCTTGAATATGTCCTTTTGTAATGCTTGATTAATACCAGATATAGATGCATCTTGTTTAGCATTCTTAGGTGCACCATTTTTCCCATACTTTAGTGGTGATCATGGTGGGACCCTATCCCTATTGACTTGGTTAAATATTTAACCCTATTTTTGCCTTTGTTCTATTGTAGGAACTGGTCATTCTGGCCTAAAACGGCCTGTGGACTGTTGACCATCCCACCTTGGGATGGCCACACAACCGTCCCACCTTGGGATGGTCATATAACTGTCCATCGTCCCACCCTAGGACGGTCACAAAATAGGAGCTTTTCTGCTCAAAATTCCAAAAATAACAAGCTTATAGGCCCTCGAGGTAACTGCCTAAACCCTTAGTTTTCATTTTTGTTGTTCAAATTTGCTGAAATTTGGTTTTTCTTGCCTCCCTTGATTGCTTGAAAGGTAGAAAGATAGGTTTTACTTTTCTATAATTACAAAAACAACAACAAAAAAAGAAAAAACTAAAAAGTAACTAAGTAGAAATGCATTTCTATGGTTTGCTTGCTTGTAGCCTACCTAATGGGTAGGTTATCATTTAGGGTTTGCATTTTGTAGGTTACTTTTTATCTATATTTTTTTAAAGTAAAACATACTTTGCATTTAGTGAAATATTATTGAGTGCTTTATTGTTTACTTTCTTTAAGCATAAAAGGAACCACACACACTTGCACGTATCACAATAACATTGGTAAGGTTGGATTTCATCACCAACCTCCAATTCAGACTAGTGACGTTGGATTTCACCTCCTTCCATCGGCTTGCCCCACCTTAGATAGAATAGGGCACTCTCTCAAGATGGAATAGGTCACTGGTGTTCAAACTCCCTCCCACTATTGGAAACGCTTATCGTTTCAGAGTGGAAGAGCTAGGCGAACCCTCCACTCATTATGGGTTTTAAGCGGTGTACCCTAGACTCTTTTGAGAACCTCATGTTTGGCACTAGTGTTCCTAATCACCACTTTGGTTGAGTTCCCTCATTCTAATTCCAAAGCACGAAAAAGAAATCAAGAGCAACAACAAATCTAAACACACCAAACAACTTAGGGATTCACATCTAATCCTTAAAAGAGATAATCATATTGTCTACTTTGTGTGTTTCCTTATTGTTTGGGTAATCAACATAAGATCCTTGATCTGTGACCAAACCCTAATTTTTTTTTCAAATCTACTTTTTTATTCTGCATCCAACAGATTGAGAATCGTGCAAATCAAAGCTATAACAAAAAATTTATGTTGGTTTTATGATTACTCTATTTTTGAAGCCGAAAATAGGGAAAAACTACACTAAAACGATCATAAAAAGCTCTAGAAAACCCCAAAAATTGCCAAATTTGTTTTGTTGTCTTAATTAGCCCCTTCTACACCTGATTTTGAGTCCTAACTCCTTATTTCTCAAAATTTCCCAAAAGTTCCTAAAAGTGGGCATTTCCCCACGAGCCTTGGTTGGCCAAATATTTCAAAAATACAAATTTTTGACCCAGAAGTCAAATTTTGGAGCCCTAGCCCATTGTGATCAGCTCGTCGTACTGATAATTTTGGTATATAACACCCATAACCTTTTTTGGAAGTCAAATTTTTCTTTAGTGTGGGTTTCCTTTAGGGTTTGCTTAGTCAACACATTATGACAACCATGCATAGCCAAGCTCAATCACGAGCCAACAAAGCAAAAAACTTTTAGGAGAGGCCCTGAGCACCATCATTATAGGTATGAGGATCTCCTCATTCCTGCATGGTTCCCTGATAGTAGTCGTGTCCATTACTCTCCTGAGAATATCGTCACTCCTGCATGGTGCCCTGATAGTAGTCGCCTTCGCTATTCTCCTGAGGATCTCATCATTCCTACATGATGCCATGAAAGCCATCATGAGGTCAACTCCTCACTCAGAGGACCCGACCACCAAGGTACCTCTTCCAGGAGAACACCAATGGGTTATCCACATGATCAAGTGGATTATTCGGTTAGCCAACACCGATTCTAGGCCCAAACCAGATATAATCAACCTTCCAAGAGGCCTAGTAGGGAGGTCTACACTCCCTCTACATCATGGTCTTCACCACCCAGAACTCCCATCCAACAAGTGTTAGCAACCCAGAGTAGGCCTATGTGAATTTTGCATGCACCATCAACCAATATGACCATGAGCGAGCTTCTACTACATTCCTCCAAACATTGGGAAACTTTGATCTTAGATTCCATCGAGATACAACCTCATGACTCTGATGCTTTCACCAACTTTGTGGGATACATACAAATGCACAAGAATCCTGTTATATCCTTTCAAAATCATGAGATCAAACCTGTGCCTACCAATTCACCATATCCTACTTTGCACATCATCACGAGTATCAATAGGCTCCCCTATAAGCGAGTATTGGTTGACACAGGTTCCTCAATAAACATTATTACCATAGCTTCACTAAAAAATCTCAACCTTCCATCCTCATGCATTGTACCATCCAATTTCACCTTGCAAGCATTCAACGATGCTTTATCCTCCACTATGGGCATGATAATCCTACTTGTTGAAGTTGGACAAAATATTGTGCCTACATTGTTCTATATCTTGGAAGGTGCAATATAGTACAACATACTACTTGTAATTCCATGGATACGAGACATGGAATGTGTTCCATCCATAGTGCATCAATGCATTAAATACATTGATGAAGGTAAGGTCCATGTGGTTGATGTCGATCCAGACCCCTTCAAGTATTATAAATAGGTGGATCATCTAGAGGAGCCTACTATATCACCCATGCACTTGGACACTAAACCCAATGACCTTATCTAGAGTCCAGATTCAACCCTGTGGTTAGTCATGAAGCTACCTTCACCACCGCTAGTACCATCCTCTATTTCTTCGAGCAAGGAAGAGTTAGAAGAGCCAGCTATAGAGGCTCCCATAGCTATCATCAATACATCTACATAAGACCTTCCCAATCCTACTAAAAAGGAGGAACCCATAGTTGATACGGATGAATCAGATCATATCATGCTTGAGGACATAATTCAATTGACCTACCCAAAACTTGATGAGTGCATAGTACCCAATGTTACATTCACACCTATCATCGAGTCAATCAAGGATCTAGGTCATCCTCATGCCAAGTCACCACCCATTGATAGCACTTTTGATGCACCTCCCAAACATGGGGGCCAAGCAGATCACCTTGGACAAGTTGATGAGGTAGCCATGACTTGTCCAAATGCAAATGCATCTTCTCATGAGTTTGTGGGAATGATCAATGTGATGACAGAGAACCAAAGTCCTTTGAATCTATCTATGCCACTTGCGACTCCATCCAACATTCCATCCATACCACAAGTGATACCATTGATGGATTTGGTCACACCTACTCCATCTCACTCAACATCTCCACAAAATCAAGAACAGGTGTACCCCCTACACCAAAGTGGGGGTAATCCAACTACCACAATTGAACACTCTAAGTTGGAACATGAGCATGAGCTAAATCAAGAGCAAGAACATGTGGATATACTCACTAAGAAAGATCACCATGAACCATCCAAATTTGCTCAGATATTGAGGACTTTTGATCCACCTCTACTCAATTGTCTCTTAGCCCCACACCCAATTCACCTCCACCACCTATCAGTTGCCATCCAACTTCCTCAATAGTCATCTAGTCATCACCTCCACCCATTCCACAATATATCTTGGATAGGCTAGCCAATGTGGAGTTACAAGCGAGTCACCAACATAATGATTTACAATAGATCTTGAATCGACTCACAAGCATTGAGTTACAATTGAGTCATTCAAAACCTCAATCCCTTGATTGTCAGGACCAACCCACTCCTGTGCATTCCAATGTTAAGCCTCAACAGAAGCAGGGGCAAAGGCAACAACGCCATCAACCTCACATTTATACACCATTTTTTGAATATTTGGCATCATTATTTAATCGATTATGTGAAGCTAAGGCTATCACATTGCCAGATATCCACCCCTTGGATCCAAATGCACCAAAGCCCAAAAATATCGTGAAGACCTATACTGCAAGTACCATAGGAAAAAGGGGCATGACATGCAAATGTGCCACAAGTTTAAAAACTTGGTACAGGATATGTTTGACAAGAATGATCATAAAATAAAAAATCAACAAATTGGCATATCTTAGAATCTGTTACTTACATATGGGAGTCAGGAGGAGCAACCTAAATAGGTTATTGAGATGCATACAACCCTAAGGTTTCATAAAATGAGTCAACCTTATTCACATTATTTAAAGCATCAACCTCGTACCTGGACTCCATTATTTGAGCCCATGTCAACCATCTTTCACAACCTGTAAGACACAAAGACAATCCTCTTACTAGAGATACCCCTGTTCAATCCAAATGGGCCCAGACCTAAATAATACAGGGAGGATCATTCTTACCTCTATCATTGAATGAGAGGGCATGACATTAGCTATTGTCATGTTTTTAGACACATGGTCCAAGATCTTATTGATAAGGAAGCTTTATCCACGAATGGGGCACTCATTCTACCCCCTCGAGACATTGGAATTACCTAGAATTCCCCGCCACAACAAGGGGGTCAATTTCTATCACTCCTCCTAGCCAAGCCAATAACATTGCATCAATCATAGTACATACTGGGGGTATCCAAGGTGCCACACCTTCCCCACTATTCACATCATAAGAAATGAAGCAAATTGGGGATCCTAAAGGTATCGCACCTTCCTCACTTCCTTTGATCACCACAAATACTGGGGGTACACAAGGTACCACACTTTCCCCCTAAAATCATAAAATGATCAAAGTTACAAAAAGCTCCAAGGGTATCTACAAACCGCTTGGTCAACCCAAAATGCTCCTAGGCGGTCTATGATAGTCTAGGTCACCCCAAAATGCTCCAAGGGTTTCTACAAACCGCTTGGTCAACCCAAAACTCTCCTAGGTGGTCTATGACCATCTAGGTCATCCCAAAATGCTCCAAGGACTTCTACAAACCGCTTGGTCAACCCAAAATGCTCCTAGGTAGTCTATGACCATCTAGGTCACCCCAAAATGCTCCAAGGGTTTCTACAAATCACTTGGTCAATCCAAAATTCTCCTAGGCGGTCTATGACCTTCTAGGTCACCCCAAAATGCTCCAAGGGTTTCTACAAACCGCTTGGTCAACCCAAAAATGTTCCTAGGCGGTCTATGATCATCTAGGTCACCCCAAAATGATCCAAGGATACTATAAACTACTTGGTCAACCCAAAATGCTCCTAGGTGGTCTATGACCATCTAGGTCACCCAAAATGCTTCAAGGGTTTCTACAAACCGCTTGGTCAATCCATAATGCTCCTAGGTGGTCTATGACTGTATCGATCACCGCAAAATTCTCCAAGGGTTTCTACAAACTGCTTGGTCAATCCAAAATGCTCCTAAGTGGTCTATGACCATCTAGGTCATCCCAAAATGATCCAAGGATTTCTACAAATCGCTTGGTCAACCCAAAACACTCCTAGGTGGTCTATGACTGTCTAGGTCACCCCAAAATGCTCCAAGGGTTTCTACAAATTGCTTGGTCAATCCAAAATGCTCCTAGGCAGTCTATGACCATCTAGGTCACCCAAAAATGCTCCAAGGGTATCTACAAACCGCTTGGTCAACCCAAAATGCTCTTAGGCGGTCTATGACCGTCTAGGTCACCCAAAATACTCAAAGGGTATCTACAAACCGCTTGGTCAACCCAAAACGTTCCTAAGCGGTCTATGACCATCTAGGTCACCCCAAAATGCTCGAAGGGTTTCTATAAACCGCTTGGTCAACCCAAAATGCTCCTAGGTTATAACCGTATATATCACCCCAAAATGTTCCAAGGGTATTTACGAACCGCTTGGTCAACCCAAAATGCTCCTAGGTGGTCTATGACCATCCAGGTCATCCAAAATGCTCCAAAGGTTTCTACAAACTACTTGGTCAACCCAAAATGCTCCTAGGCGATCTATGACTATCTAGGTCATCCCAAAATGCTCCAATAGTATCTACAAACCGCTTGGTCAACCCAAAATGCTCCTAGGTGATCTATGATCATCTAGGTCACCCCAAAATGCTCCAAGGGTATATACAAACTGCTTGGTCAACCCAAAATGCTCCTAGGCAATCTATGACCATATAGGTCACCCCAAAATACTCCAAGGGTATCTACAAATTGCTTGGTCAATCCAAAATGCTCCTAGGTGATCTATGACTATCTAGGTCACCCCAAAATGCTCCAAGGGTTTCTACAAATTGCTTGGCCAACCTAAAATGCTCCTAGGCGGTCTATGACCATCTAGGTCACCCTAAAATGCTCCAAGAGTTTCTGCAAACTGCTTGGTCAACCCAAAATGTCCCTAGGTGGTCTATGACTGTCTAGGTCACCCCAAAATGCTCCAAGGGTTTCTACAAACCGCTTGGTCAACCCCAAAAGCCCCAAAGGTATCCATAAGCACTTTGGTCACCCAAACGCCCCAAAGGCATCCATAAGCCCTCTGGTCACCCAAAATGCCCCAATGGCCCCTACTAAGTCCATTGGTCACATGTATATACATATCAATAAAAATCCAAAAACATCATCAAAACATCAAAAATATAAAAACAATGCATCACATCACATTACATACCATTGCACTATACAATTGATTGCATTAGGCATGCTCACCACTACACTTTGCATCTTAGAGTTGCTTATACATGTATAGCACTAAGACTATACATTAGTCATAATTCAAAATCAATCTTGTCAAATTCATCATTCACACTATTTCATATTTCTCATATCATCTCCATATACATTTCCATTTCTCCACATTTGTGTCCATTTCTCTTCACCTAGTCATATGTTCTAGAATGTCATTAGGTTTTTTGATCACTCAGTCATCTCTAGTTTTCTTTTCAAATTTTGTAGAAATTTATCCTAATTTTTAGGAGGTAGAGTCTTGCTTTGATTGTACCTTGTATATTCCAAAATCCCAACACATTTTTCACATCAAACCCAATTTTTGCACAAGGAAATATGAAACCTACAAAGTGGTCTAGGTTACCTTAAGTGAAAAGTTTATCTTGCTCATCCCCTTGTGCGAATGGTGCAAGAATACTGAGAATTGACAAAAGGAAAAGTTCCTCCTTACCCAATTCCCCCAAAATAAATAGTGGTTTTCACCACTATCAATAATAAAAATCCCAAAAATAAAAAATCCAAAGAAAAATGAACAGTGGTTATCACCTGTAACCTTGTAGAAAGCATACACCTAACTAATGCATCAATTGATATCAAACATTAAAGCATAAAATATTGACAATAATAACTTCAACAAGAAAGAGAATGTTTCTTTTATTAAATATTTTATCAAATCCAATTACAAGTACGTCCCTCTTAGGGATACTCAATATTGATACAATTAATACAATATTGGAGACCCTCTAAATGAGGGGGTGGTGTAATTCACAGACTCTCCACAAAGACACAAACTGCTCAAGATCAATGGTGACCTTCTTCTCTCATGAAAAGAGGCATTTGTTGTCTTGAATGCCTTGAAATGAATGGATCCTTTAAACCCTATGTTCAAGAAACAACAAGAAAGGATTAAAAGCAAATATGGCCTCTCTTGATGAGGCTTTTGATGGAAACTTGCATAAATGATGATAATGAAAATAAAAAACATCTAAATCTATGAAGATTAGCATAAAATCATAAAATTACTATGAATCATAGAAAGAAAGCATATAATCTAGGTAATAAGCAACCTAATTAAACATTAGAAACTTGAATAGCATGAAATAATAAGAAACTATGCTAAATTGACAAATGCAATGAAATGGAAGCAAATCTACCACTAAATCCTAAATTAACCAGTCCGATGTCTGCTACAATGTTAACCTATGCTAGATTAAGCTAATTGCATAACTAAAAATGTAAATCTAATGCTAAAACAAAAGAAATCAAGGATCAAACCCTCATCGTGGGTCTGAGGCATGGTGGGCATTGTTAGCCATGGCTGACAGCCACGGTTGATGTGCAAATACCTTTGCTCTTGTAATCAAGGCTTGGGTCTCCAATTTTCTCTATAGAATTGATGATCAAGGTTTGCCTTTGTGTCCTCTAAAAAATTCGCAGTCGAATTTAATGAGATTCACATTTGATTGGCTTGATTGTGTGATTATGCTTCCTAGTCCTTTGGAAGCTTCATTGACATATTCATGCTTGTCACTCCACAATTGGGCAGCATTTTGACTCTCCTCAAGGGGTTATCAATTTGCTATCCATTTTGACAGAGCTTCGCTATGTTCAAATGCAAACTTTCTCCAAACTTCTCCCCAATTTGGAGGGGGGTCTTATAGGACTCCTAATATCTAATCTTGGCTTTCTTGGGAAGCCAAGATCAAGATCCAGGAGGTTGGATCAGTTGGGAGGAAAAATCTCAAAGCTTCCCCACCTAAAACCATTTGAATTCTCATTGCCCAAACTATTGTAACCGAATTTGACCCATCCTGGGATTTAAAATAATTTTGATGCTAGCCGCAGCTCTGAGGCATAACCATCTCTGTTAGCCATGGGTGTCAGTCGTGGCTAAGGCTGAGTTAGCCAACTCTACCCAAATTGGGTGGCTAAAACCACTGTTTCACCTTGGAGCTGTCCAAGATCATTCATATGGTCTATTTAGCATGTCCCATATGAGTAGTCATCTCGACATGACATGTTTTAGGTGTCTACAGATGTCCCTTTTGGGATGCGTTGTGAGAAAGAACAACACTGAGCAAAAATAGACCTCCTAAAATGATACCATAGGTTGAATTATGATCATTGATTTGATCAACATTAGATGCCCAGTCCTGCCAAAGGACACACATCTTAGAATCATTACTTCCAACTGAGAAAAGGCTTAAATTTGCAAAGCTTTTGTAAGCTCCAACGACGATCGGGTAGCTTCAATGCTACAATAGTATCGATAGGTGGAGAGCTACTAAATTAATTGTCATAGTTGCTTTTTGCCCCAAAAAAGGGTAAGCTTATGATAGTCATTGGCAATGATTTGTAAGACGAATACAATTTGACAAGATCGAGTGATCTGTTGTTGAATTTGATTATGATAATTGATATAATGACTACCCCTCAAGCAACAAGTCGATGAGAGTAGGACAATTGAATGAAGTGACAAGTCGCTTGACCACAATGAGTGATTTGAACAGTTGAAGATTTTAGCACTTTGATTACTTGGCAAGGCTTAATTCAGCCATGATTGCAACTGTTAATAGTAATTGTACATCTCTATCTTGTGGAGCAGTCTAGACGTTGTGGCCTTCTTAGGGAATCAAGATGGTAGCAATTCCAATTAGGCTTGTGTTGAACCATAATGTTCGATGATCTCCTGAAGATATCATAGAAGCATTGAGATGAATACCTTGTTCTCATGGAGGAGTCCGACTGTCATGACCTTCTGAGGGATTGAAATGAAGCATATCAATTCAACGATGAATAATTTACCATAAATGACCTTATGGTAATTTAATCATATTTCTGGATTGCATGGATTATAATTCATTGCAACCACCAAGTGTATAGGGTAAATAACTGGATACGAGGCGCATTTGAAATTTGAATTATTTGAATTTTTTTGTTATTTTGAAAATTTTGAGGGTTTTGCACCATTGAATATTTTTAATTTTGCATTTTGAAGCCTTTCATGGTGAAATTTTAAGGGCATTTATTGTTGTATGCTAACTATGCTTGTCAACCGTAGCCAATTTTTACAATTTTCCTAGCTATGGCTCTGACCCACGATCGAAAAACCCTAATTCTGTGCCCATGATTGCCAGGCGCGATCAAGGGCAAAATTGAAAATATAAAAGAAAATCTATCATTTTCAACGTCATTATTTTCAACTACCAAGCTATAAAATTGAGAGCTTTGAGAGGTAAACTTGCACTTTTGACATGAAACGCTGCTGAAAACCCATGCAAAATACCTCATGGCAAACCAATTGGAGGCGTCTTCCAATGGCGAAGTCGGTGCGACTAAGGTGGCCACACGCATATCTCTTATTTGATTTACCCAAATAAAATAAACCTCATTACTTAATGGTTTAATTGAATCTCACTAAACTACCGGTAAATAACCTCACCTTAGTTAGGGTTTAGCATAGGCTAGCTTAGAGGGTAGGGTATTTAATTTTTGGGCATTTTCGGGATGGGAAAGGACCCTAAAAAGGTCATTTCTCTTAGCCGTGGGTGGCGATCGCGGCTCCCAATTGGCAAATTGGTGGCTGCAACTGTAAACCACAACAGGATTCAAATCCCAACGGTCATAATTTTGACCGTTGCCACTGACCGCAGCTCCCAGCCGCGGTTAGCCCACATTAGGAAAAAATTTCAAAAAAAAATTATTTATTATTTTTTTACTTATTTAATTGATTTTTTTAATGTTTGAAGTGCAATCTTGATTTTTTGGATTGTGTTGCATGCATTTGTGAATTTTTTTATCTTTTTGAAGATTTTTTTGAATTTGTTTGTCTTGTTTATGTCATTTTTTGATGTTTATGATTGATTTTATGCATATTATTTATGTCTCTCTTCAAACTTTGACCGCAAGGGTGAGGGAATCAGATATCCTTCGTACCCTTTGCAATGGCCTTAATGATACTAAGTGGGTCTGGTTTGGAGCCATTGGATTTGGCTACGTGTTATGACTACCATCTATTAGAGTCGATCAGGCTTACATGACCACTTTGGCCTGTCATTGAGATGTGAGGACCAACATCTTTCACCTGCCCACAGGTGAGATTACTGTTACATTAGAGGATGTCTACCACATATTTTAGATCCCGATATATGGTGAGGCCATCACATCTTCACCTATAGAGGCAAAGGATGTTGTATTTCGATAGATCTTTGATGTTCGAAGTGTTGCGGTCCAAGCAGATTCAGATCATGACATGGTCCACATTGAGGACTGATACCATGAGAATGTGCAGTTTTACTTATGCACTTGATAGTCCAGATTGTGATGTCAGACACATCAAGAGCGAGGTTCCCCTGGAACCTCTTGGTGAGGACCCGAGACGTGCTAGCGAGCAGCACCATACAACCACTTATCCTATCCTGGGGGAGCACTCTACTCGCATATCTCTATGATGAGTTGTATTAGATTACACAGAGGAGTCGTACAGGAGTCAGTTTTAGTATCCTACTGCAGATCTGGGCATGGTAGCACATCATAGTTGAGCACCCCACACCACTACCCCTTTAGATTTTTGATATTGTTTAGGAGATTCAATGCTATGCTTCGTGCTAGCCTCGAGAGTCCAAGGGATTTTGAAGTAGATCTCAATTAGAGGACATGTAATACTACATTGATCATCTTGCACGACTGCAACCTGGGTAGGTGCTATGGAGGCCCTACATGGATTGCCCAACATGGACGGAGACAGACAAGTACCTCAAGAGGACACGATGTGAAATATGGCTTCTCGAGCCCAAGCCTGAGATACAATAGTTCTTCTACTTCTCTCGTGTGACCAGGAAGTTTGATATTCGCCAAGATATCCCTCCCACTCCCACTATCTATCACTGCCTTAAGGCAGAGAGGGACTTGGCATGGCCTAAGGTGACTCCACTAGGGATTGAGGACAATGATTTCTATGAGTTTTGACTGGAGGATGCAGGGACTACAATATATTATGACACCTGGTGTACTACCAGGTTGTGGTGGGGTGATGGCCTCCTTGCTAGACTTGTAGGTGGTGCGGTAGCAGCGGGGGTAGAGGAGGCACACCAAGAGGGAGTAGACCCTCACGGGAGCAGAGTGCGCCAACAAACAAAGGGTGGATGGGGTGAGGTTGTAGCTAAGGAGAAGCCCCAAGAAAAGGAGGGTGATGAGGAGCCTAATGATGAGGTGTCCTAGCTCAAGGCCCAAGTTGCCAGCTTACAAACGCACGTAGGAACCCTCCAAAAATAGGTTCCAGAGAGGGACACTTTCGTGGTGACTCTACAAGCAATGATTCTAAGACTTCCCTCAGTTGGGAGCAATGATTCTAAGATGTGTGTCCTTTGGCAGGACTGGGCATCTAATTTTGATCATATCAATGATCATCATTCAACTTACGACATTGTTTTAGGAGGTCTATTTTTGAGTTTTTGACTAATTTAGTTGATTTTTTTGAATGTTTGAAGTGCAATCTTAATTTTTTGGAATGTGTTGCATGCATTTGTG
Organism: Wollemia nobilis; assembly: GCA_028583015.1. NCBI lineage: Eukaryota > Viridiplantae > Streptophyta > Pinopsida > Araucariales > Araucariaceae > Wollemia > Wollemia nobilis. Next base: position 8,151,389 of record JAQPPZ010001870.1, read on the forward strand.
AATTTTTTTATCTTTTTGAATATTTTTTTGAATTTGTTTGTCTTTTTCAGGTCATTTTTTGATTTTTTTATTGATTTTACGTATATTATTTGTCTCTCTTTAGACTTTGATCGTAATGGTGAAGGAATCAGATATTCTTTTTACCCTTCGTAATGGCCTTAATGATACTGAGTGGGCCTGGTTTGGAGCCATTAGATTTGGCTATGTTCTACGACTACCATCTATTAGAGTTAATCAGGCTTACATGATCGCTTTGACCCGTTGCTGGGATGCGAGGACCAACACCTTTCACCTACCCACAGGTGAGTTTATTGTCACATTAGAGGATGTCTACCACATATTTTGAATCTTGATCGATGGTGAGGCCATCACATATTCAACTACAAAGGTGATGTATGTTGTCTTCCAGAATATCTTTGGAATCTAGAGTGTTGCGGTGCAAGTTGATTCAGACCACGACAGGGTCCACATTAAGGACTGGTACCATGAGAATGTTTTCTCCTAGTGGGTAGCTGTACTTATGTATTTGATAGTCTAGATCGTGCTGCCAAACACATCAAGAGTGAGGTTCCCTTAGAACCTCATAGTGAGGATCCGAGATGTGCTAGCGAGTAGCACCAAATAACCATTGATCATATCCTAAGGGAGCGCTCTACTCACACAGCTCTATGATGAGTTGTATCGAATTACATGGAGGAGCCACACGGGAGTCAGTTATAGTCTCTTACTGCATATTTAGGCATGGCAGCACATCACAATTGAGCACTCCATGCCACTACCCCTTCAAATTATCGACATTGCGAAGGAGATCCAGTGCTATACTTTGTGCTGGCCTTGAGAGTCTGAGGGATTTCGAAGCAGGTCTTGAGAAGGGGACGTGTAGTACTACATTGATCAGCTTACACGACTACAGCATGGGCAGGAGCTATGGAGGCCCTATATGGATTTCCCAGCATAGATGAAGGTATATAAGTACCTCATGAGGATGTGACATGATAGATGACTTCTCGGGCACAAGCTCGAGATACTAGAGTTATTCTACTTCTCTTATGTGACTAGGTAGTTCGGGATTTTCTAGGATATACCTCTCAATCCCACTATCTACTATCACCTTAAGGTGAAGAGGGACTTGGAATGGCCTCAGGTGAATCCATTGGGGGATGAGGATGATGATTTCTAGAAGTTTGGACTGGAGGATGCAGGGACTACAACAAATTATGATGCCTGGTGGACTACCAAGTTATGGTGGGTGATGGCCCCCTAGGCAGACCTACAAGTGGTGCGACAACAACAGGGGTAGAGGAGGCACACCTAGAGGGAGTAGACCCTCATGGGCATAGAGTGCACCAGTGGATAGAGGGTGGATGGGGTGAGGTTGCAACTGAGAAGGATCCCCAGGACGAGGAGGGCAATGAGGAGCCTGATGACAACGTGTCCCAACTCAGGGCCTAGGTTGCCAGCTTATAGACATGGTTAGGGACTCTCCAGACACATATTCTAGAGAGAGACACTTTAGTGGTGACTCTACAGGCATGGGTGCGAGTAGCACAGTCTCAGATGACACAGGGATATGAACAATGGTGGGTATTCAAGGAGGAGAGGGCATCTCTACGAGCATATATTGCTACTACCACCATAGAGATAGATAAGATCGCTGGACAATGTGATCTTCTCAAATCTTAGCTTAGTGTTGTCACCACATAGCGAGACTTACTTTGAGCCATGAGGGGAGGTCCCTCAACTTCTCAGGTTGCTCTTGCCACTCCAGCTATACCAAGATTAGTAGGCTTGGATCCGATGCAGAGATTTGTATATTGCATGCCCTCATCTGGGAGGATCATATGTAGTAGTTAGTAGATGCGGCTTACATCTCTCTCCTGGTGGGAGCAATCAGACTACTAGGTGGTGAAGTGTTAGAGCAACCCATAACTATAGAGTCTCATCAGACTAGGACACGAGAGACTGGGTAGTCCTCAGCTCGATCCAACCATAGGACTCACCAAACAGAGAGGTCCTTTTGTGCTAGCTCTAGGAAGACTCACAAGGAGGGTGGCACTGGTGGAGTCTCATAGACCGGTGGTGCAGGAACTTCCTAGAACAGATCTTGACAGATATTTATACCATTTTTGAGTGTAAGGTCGAGGACCTACATAGTTGTAGCTTGCAAGTATTTTGGACATATGCCTTATGTACTCTATTTTTTGACATATATTTATATGATATGACGTTTATGAGACTCATTATATGTGTACATTTATTTGTTTTATGTTTATGGGATGCATATGGATGCAATGCGTATATTGTATGTTTATTTTGCTTTACCTTTATGCATTTAATTTATGATGTTATGATATGATGAATGCAGTGTATGTAATGCATTATTTATATGATGATGATCTAATGTAAATGAACCTGTATGCTTTAATCACTTAAAACATAAGGAATGAATGCAGTATGAGTTAAACAATCCAATGGATGACACCATATGATGTATAATAATCATGAAATGTAATTGATACATCTTATCATAAGAATTAATCAATTAAACATCCATATGTGCTATGAACTGATGTATTGTTTCTATTCATAAGCTTTGGTAAGTTAAGAAATATGCACAACATAGTCAGTGGCCATCTAAATATCATTGTTGATATCCATCCGGTATCTAACCTATATTATGAACACCCCTTAATAAACAAACTCTCATAAAAGAAACTTGATAATTGACTGATTTGAAATGAATTATTGCTATTTGGGAATTTTTGAGGTTTTCCATGAGACTCAAACACCCTAGTTGACTTATCAAAATTTGTATAATGACTGTACTGGTCTTCTAAAAAATAAAACTTTCGCTATGAAATACCAAGCTATTCATTACCCCTGTATGTGTAATTGAATATATTAGATGAGACATAAGCATACCCCAGTGCCGGGCAGGATTCATTCAGCCCATTACTATATTGGGGATCCTCAAATGTTCACCCGATACTAGGTTTAGATTTAGTTAGACTAGACCACTAGGCAATACAGGCCACCTAAAGCTAGCTCATTTGTAAATTGCTTAGACCTATCCCAATGTCAGGCGGGATTCATTCAACCCATTGTTGTATTGGGGATCACCCTATGAATTTTGAGCATTGATCATTCCAGGGATTCAAGTTTACCCCCTTCTTTTCTTCAATTTATTGGGATACTTGCTCATATATAGTGATGAAAATCATTATTTATTTTGTATTTTTGTTTTTCTTTTGTCTTGAGCAAGGGATTTGATTTGATTTTAGGATTTTGCTCCTTTTGATGTAAGCAAGGGATTTCTTCGGGTAGGGGGTAAAATTGTGCTTTTTCCAATGACCACTACTCTAGACCATTGTACCTCACAACTGAGCAAGTAACAAAACCTTTCGTTTAAGGTGGCCCGGACCACTTTGTAGGGTTCATATTTCCTTGCACTAAGTAGGATTGTTAATGTATTTATTAGTGATGGTATTTTTATGTGCTAAGTGCTATCAAAACTAGACCTCATCCTCAAAAGCAAAGCAAGCTTTCTACTAAATTTGAGAAGACCACTAGGTATGGCTGAATGATCGAAAAACCCTAGTATATTCTTCATAGCAATGGGAGGGTTTGTGTTGAGAAACACAATTACTCACAAGGGTGATGGAATATGATGATGCATAGATGCATTATTGAAATACAAACGTGGTGTCATTTGTGATATTGCAAACACAACCTAACCTAATGCAAATGCGACGAATGGAAATACCTAATGAAATGCAATTAAATGAAATGCATGTGCAAAATAAAAATGCATGATGCAAATGAAATGAAATGCATGTGCAAAATAAAAATGCATGATGCAAATGAAATGAAATATTTTTAGATTTTATAGCTTTTTGTTTTTTATGGATTTTGAAATTTTCCATATTTTTAAGTTTTTGAATTATTATGTGTGGAACGCCTTAAGATGAAGGATGTTGAGAGGTTCAGGCTCTTCAACCCCTTCAAGTGATGTCAGGCGATACGTTCCAGGTCCAATATGCTTTAATATTATGTAAGGACCTAACCAGTTAGCTATAAATTTATCTCACAAGTATGGCGACAGGTTTGAGTTTTGTTGATTCTCTTTCAGCACAAGATCACCAACCTTAAATTCTCTCAAGTGGACTTTACTATTGTAAGCTCATTTTAAGAACTCTTGGTAAACACAGAGATGCTCAAGGGCATTCACATGACGTTCATCACATAGCGTCCATTGATCTAGGCAAGTTTGCCATGTCATGTCATCATCGATGAACTCTTTCAATGTGACACGCAGTGTTGAAATCTCTAACTCTAGGGGCATAATGGCCTCAATACCATATAATAGCGAAAATGGGGTTGCCCCAGTGGGCATTTGTATGCTAGTTCTGTAAGCCCATAATACAAGGGGCAGTTGGACATGCCAATATTTGTGGTTTTCTTGGATTGTCTTTTTCAAGATGGCTACCACTATCTTATTTGAAGCCTCAGCTTACCCGTTTACCTGTGGATAATATGGAGTCACAAAATTGTGTTGTATATTGTACTTAGACAGTAAATCCTTCACAGTTTTGTTCTTAAATGATGTTCCATTATCCGATATTATCTTTAATGGTATCCCAAAACGACTAATGATATTGTGAAGTATAAACTCTATAATATGTGCTCCAGTTGTCGTTGTTAAAGGAATTGTTTCCACCCACTTTGTAAAATACGTAGTAGTTGTTATGATAAATGTATATCAACCCAATGATGGAGGAGAGATCTTATCTATGAGATCCAAACCCCACTAAGCAAATGGCCAAGTTGCTTGAATGGGTTGTAAGGCATGGCAAGTGCGTAAGATTAGCATGATGCTGACATTTAACACATTTCTTGACATACGTGGTGCAATCCTTCTTCATAGTGGGCCAGTAATAACACATTCAAAGGATGTGCTTGAAAATGGTCTTCGCTAAAATGGCCATCGCACGTACCATCATGAGCTTGCAAAATTGCCCAAGTTGATTCTTGGGGCTCAAGACAACGAAGGAGAATTCCATTACAACTTTTGTGGTACAAAATATCTCCAAGCAAGACATATTTTGTCACTTTCTATCTGAATGTGTATTTTGTGGCACGCGACAATCCCTATAGGATTAAACCAAGCTTGAAGAAGTCATGTAATTGTGACATCTAGTACTGATAAGCTTCTACCTCGATTGACAAGATGACTTGTTCCCCTAGAATTTTGTTGTTTGTGAATGCAGACTGAGACACAACCTTGTGGTGAATGGTGGTGCCATTCCTTGTAGGACCCTACGAGATCAAAGACCCCCAAGATGCCTTCTTGAGAAAGTATCTAGCTTTATAGAACCACTCATGGTTTGGTTCTATATGAATCATGTTGATTGATTCCTTGTTATCAAAAGTTGCACGCTGCATCGTGGCATGCGATAGCGTATTTACATGAATGGTAGTAAATTCAGCAAATGGATTTTGAGGGATTAGGGATCCCAAAGATGCCATAGTGTGTGAATTTGTTCAATGAGCGAGGTATTGCCTCGATGTCGTACCACTCTAGCTAGGCTAGATAAGTGTCAGCAAGATCCTTGTAAGCTTTCAAGATGGGACACCTACATTGAAAAAGTCCCTTCACTTGATTGACTATGAGAAATGAATTACCAAAGATATTTAATCATTTAATCTTCATGGTGATAGTTTTTTGGAGGCCCAAGATTAGGGCTTCGTACTCAGCATTATTGTTGGTACAAGAAAAATCCAACTTAAATAACAAGGGCATTGGAGTACCTTGTGGTGTGAAGAAGACAATTCTTGCACCACCCCCCTACTCACACTTCGAACCATCGAAGAACATAGTCATATCAGCTTTGTTATTTGGTTCTTTAGGTTTGGATGCTTCTAATAATGCATAGACCACATCATTAGGAAGATTTATGGTGAGAGGTCTACTATTCTCGAGAGGTGCCTTTGCTAGTTGATCAGCTATGATTTGTCCCTTGATAGACTTTTGGCTGATGAATTCTAAATTGAATTCTATCAATAGCATAATCCACTTCACAATATGTGTATTATGATATGTCTTGCTCATCATATACTATAAAGGATTTTGTTTGGATATCATATACGTCGTATGAATTAACATATAATGACACAATTTCTTTGTTGCGAACACTACTGCTAAACACATCTTCTCCACGCATGCATATCCGAGTTCATAACTCACCAAGGTGTGACTGATGTAATATATTACTTGCTCTTTGTCTTGCACATTATTTTAGGCTAACATAGTTTCCAATGCAAATTCGATCATCGATATATAGCAAAAAAGGCACATTCGGACTTGGTGGGGCTAGCACTGGCAGCGTTACCAGGTATTGCTTAATTTAAGTGAAGGTAGCTTGACAATCCTCATCCCAATTGAATGGGACCCCTTTGTGTAGCAGTTGATTCATGGATCGACATTTGTCCAATAATTGTGCGATAAATCACTTTATGGACGCTACTTTTCCCTATATGCTTCTTAGCTCTTTGATATTTATGGGAGGACACATTTCTAGTATGGCCTTGACCTTTGCTGGGTTAACTTCGATGCCTCATTTTGAAATGATGAATCCCAAGAGCTTTCCTAAAGTTATGCCAAATATGTACTTCTTGGGATTCAACCTAACATTATGCTCTATTAGGCGACCGAAGACATTTCTTAGGACCTTTGCATGCTCAAAATGCAGCAATGACTTTGCCAACAAGTCATTGATATAATCTTCCAAGATCTTATGCATGTACTCATGAAAGATATATTTCAAGGCTCATTGATATGTGGCACCAGTATTTTTAAGGCCGAATGGCATAACTTTATAGAAAAATGTTCCCCATGGCATTGTGAACACGTTTTTATGCTGGTCTTCTGCTTTAATCTAAATTTGATTGTAACCAAAAAAACCGTCCATAAGGGAGAGCATCTCATGACCTACAGTTGCGTCTATAAGAGTGTCTATGTTCGGCAAAGAAAATGAATCCTTTGGTGTTGCCTTCTTGAGGTCTCTAAAATCCATACAGATATGGATCCTTCCATCAGGTTTTCCTATAGGTACCATATTTGATACCCATTCTGGATAGTTGATGGAGATAATGAACTCTACGTCCAACAACTTCTGCAACTTGTCTTTAACCATTAAAGCGACTATTGGGTGCATCTTCCTGAGATTTCACTTGACAGGTCTTTTAGTGGGGTCTAGCAAAAGGTTATGAGTAACCAGTTTCAGATCTAGTCTCGACATATCCTTGTATGTCCAAGCAAAAAGGACAGGTCTCTCTTTCAATAGAGGGATGAGTATGGCACGCTCATCAAGAGATAGACTCTCTTAGAATTTGACCTTCTTAGGATTAGTGGGATCATTATTGATATCCACATTGAAGGTCTCCTCTACTGACATGTGTGATCCCTTCTCAAGCTGGTGAGGTGTAGGAATCAAGTGGATGTCATCAGTTAGGTTTAAAGGTCCTACATCTAAATGTCCCTTAGTGTGATAAACATCATGTGCACAGCCTAGCACAAAATGAAAAGGTTGCAACATTTTCTTATTAGAGAAGAAATCTTCTAGCTCTGATTGTGAATCAACACGATCCCAATCAATAACATCTATATTTAGATATAATGGTTTGGAGGGATCGACTAGATTGCGAAGTGGAGTGGTTAAATCAATGGAGATCATATTTATGGAATGGATTAGATCTCCAGGACCACGTGTGTGTGATACTATGTTGATATAACTTCCATCCCTGAGATGTGGCTCTAGGGGTATGGGGATCTCTGGATCTGATCTATGAACAGACTCAAAAGTGGGATCACTTGGATGTAGGAGCTGCATGTATGATGGCAGATCAGGGAAGACTATATGATAAATCATATCAAAATTGGATGGTCTCCCTCTGAGGCACAGGCCAGGATAGACTCATCGATACATCTCATCGATGTCAATCGACTCATGATGATGATATAAATAGTGAGGCCTAAGATAGGCTCTCTCGGTCTCATCCTTGTCATCATTATCGTATATGAGTCCTTCACTCCGATCGACTGGAATCGAACAATTAGCAAGATGGGGCCCAAGGTAGGCCCGCTCTATTTCATACTCATAATTGCTATCGATCATGAAGTATTCCTCAGTCTTGCTCATTTGTTCTATGGGTAATAGATGACACAAATTTAGAGGGCCTAAATAGGCCAACTCAATTTCATCCTCATATCGTTCATTGTGTGAGGATAGCTCATCATAATCTATTCTAGAATCGCAATCTGGTCCATCACTTTTGACAATGGACTCTGCTACACCTAGATTTTGAATTTGCATGCTTGTTTCATCGGTAGCTTCATGGATTTCATTGTCCAAGTTAGTTTTTGGTTTGTCTCCTTGATTTACCTCAACCACGATGCACTCATGATAGATCTCTAGTGGCGCTTTTGATAAATAGGTTACCAGCCTATTACCCCTTTGTAGACAAGAAGGGTTAGGGTGAGTCCACATCATCCCCCAAAGCAAGGTTTATACGATCTAAAGATGCTGCTAGGAGCTCGTCCTATCCTTGAATATGATAGCCTAACCCAAACCTATCAGTTGGTAGCTGATACTATGGTTCGATGGGAACTCGATGCCCTTGCTCGAATAAACCTAAGTCGTAATCATGCCAATGGTAACGTTCATAGTAGTGCAAGGTGGATTCAGGGTTAGACAGGTAATGAACATTCACCATGAATGATTCATCATCATCCTCATTTATGGGTGTACAATTTGTAAGTTGATCTATCCCTCCATAAATGAAGTTTTTTTGGTTGGGCGGTACCCCTAATGGTACCACCATTCCCATGGGAAAGCGATGGGATTGATGTCGACCCATATCCTGTGTAGTTTTGATAAATGGCATGAACGTCATATTTTGCATGATATATTCCACTAATATGGGGTTAACCAAATGTATGGTCACCTGTAGTGCAGATGACCCTGCTGAAGATGCAGGTGAGGCAGGTTGAGGTGTCTCCTCGACTTGATTTTGAATGTCCCCTTCATCCATGGGACTAGGACCCTCAACAGTTGCTACTTTTGGTGCTTGCTTCATCTCTTTCTCACCCAATTTCACCTTAAGCTTTTTATCATTCATCAGCACTATGGATATCATAGGTTTAGTCGAAGTTATGTGCTCTATTAGCTACGGTGCGATCATGGAAAGTCCCGTGCAAACTCGTTTGAGTTTGCCTTCTGGTTGTTTAATAAGCGACGTCGGTCGTATATCCAGATGCGTTGAGGGGAGAATGAAATCCCCCAACAAATATGCTAGGTTCACATATTTGAATGGTTCTTCGTCAAAAGGAACCATGTGAACTTGTCCCTCATGTACATATTTTATACATTGATGTAAGATCGAGGGAATGCAATGCATTTCTCTAATACAAGGCCTCCCCAAAAGGATTTTATACTGCATGGCACCTTCAATCACATGACACATCACAAGGATGGTCTTAAGTCCAACCTGAATTGGAAGAACTATAGTACCTACCGTTGAGCATAGCGCATCGTTGAATGCTCTCAAGGTAAAAGTAGAAGGTACAATATGTGACTTTGGCAACTTCAGATATATTAATGCCTTGGTTGTAATAATGTTGATTGATGACTCTATATTAATAAAAACCTGTTTGAATGGTGTGTGATTAACACACACAATTATATGTAGCAGGGGGTCCGCTATAGCAGTGGAGACTGTCTTAATCTCGTGATCACTAAACTGAATGACCGGTTCACTGCACTATTGCACATGTTCCACAAAGTTCGTAAATGCTTCAAGATATTGGAACTGAACTTTGATTGATCTTATAATATCCATGATCATCTCCCTATGCTTAGGAGATTGTTGAATCAGTTCATAGATTGACAACTTCATTGGAGTTATATGTAGGCTTTGAACTAGCATGCTCTTAATGGTCACCACCAGTCTTGTTGGTGGGCCTAGCATATTCTAAGCTGGCCTTTGTTGAGGCATAGCATGCACTCTAATTAGAGCTAGAGGTGGATTTGGATGCTCATACCTCCCTTTTCTTTTGAAAACATTAACCATGCCAACAAATCCTTGATTTGGCAGTTCAACCCGCACTTGATTCACATGACCAGTATTGTTACTTGGTGGCTCATGATTTGGTAAGGGGTTCTTGAAGATCCCCATATTTTGGTTGTTTGGCACTTGAGGGTTGTCCACAATTAGCTTTCCTTTTTCGATCATGTTTTGGACTATGTGTTTGAAACTCCAACATCCTTTGATGTTGTGTCCTTTCACCTTGTGGAAAGCACAGTAGAAATCATCCCTATACCCCTTTGGCTTGGGTTAATTAGGGTCTATTAATTTGATCTTCGATAATTTTAGGACCTGGGCCTTGCATAGTTGATGGAATATCGACGTCATCGATTTTGACAATGGTGTGAACTGGCGAGGCGGGCGCTATTCTTTATTCTTACACTTCTTGTTATTATTGCGTTGATCATATCGCGTAGGAGGAGGTTGGGCTTGATAATTATGTTGTTGCCCCTTATCCCCTTTTTGGAGGTTTAACACCACTTGGTTTACATGGGCCGACTTGGTCTATTCCTTTTGATTTTGGGTATTCTTTTTGTTCCATTCCTTCTTGTTCCAAAGATTCAAGTTACCCTCATGTAACTTGATGTCCTCTATTACCTTGGCTTACACCAAGGTCTCCTTAAATGTTTGATACTATTGCAGTTGCAGTAGTAACGAGACGTGCTTTGCACAAATCTTGGTAAACATTTGAGTTAACTCTGTGGTCAAAATAGAAAATGGTAATTTTGCCATTATCTTTCTCCATATTTTACCATAATTCATGATCGACTCATCATCATGTTGCATTAAAGCAGCCAGATCGGATAGGTTCACCTTATTCTTGATGCCGAAGGAGAAGCGTTCAAGAAACACATTAGCCAGTTGTTCAAAGTTGGTTATGTTGTGCCTCTTAAGTTGATTAAACCACTCTCGGGTAGGGCCTAAAAGGGTTGTGATGAACGTTCTCAACAAGAAAGCATCATTGCTTTCAATCTGAAAGCACATGTCCATAAAGCTCATAATATGTTTTTGAGCATCTTTCTCACCTTGAAACTTCTCCAGCTTCAGCATCTCAAAGTGCTCAAGATACGCTAGAATGGGTATGGATGGGCATAGAGGTTTGTTATGAATCTTATTCAAAGTCAACTTTTGATAAGCCATCCCTTGATTCTCTATAGCTCAAACCTTTTCTTCCAAAGCCTGATAGGCCTTCGAAGATAGAATTTCCTCTTCTCTATGAGGTCCATGAGGAGCCTTGGGAGGCAAATTCTTCTTTGAATGAGGTGGTGGAATGGGATCATCCTCCACATATACTAGGGAGATCTCAAGATATTCCTATTCTTGATCATCACCCGCTTCTTCTTCGTGATGCATGCACCCATGATGCTCCAGTGCTTGGTACTACATCGTGTTTTGGGTCATGTGGCAAGTACGGTTCTCCACATGCTCAGGGCGTAGATCAAGATACAAAGTAGCTCGTCTATGAGTGTGCTCCCTATACTCACTACGAGGGGGTAAATTGGCCTGAGCTAATCGATCCTCTCGCTCAAAACACTCCTTTTTATCAAGAATACATTGTTCATGCATGCGTTGCTCAAAAATACGTTGTCTTAGAAACCTCTATTTCTACATATCCTTATTTTTTAGGTGCTCACGCTTTGCGTGGATATCCTCCAATTGATCTTGGAGAATCTGTTGTCATTGTTCTGATACTAGTTTCTATGATCGATCTATAAGATCGGTCGTGTGCGGTCTCTAGTGTATCTCTTCTATCTGAGCAACTTTATCGGTATGACCTTTGACATATTGGTTTACCACGCTCTTGCCCTTGTCTATGTAGATGACATTCATGTTCTGGTGTTGTATGTACTCTATTCCCGCATGGGTTGACAAGGAAATTATACTACTTGCACATTTAGAGCATTCTCTTAGATATTTAATGGTTTGACGTGTGCTCTCACTATGAGAATGCATAACTAAGGGTTTATACCCTAGCTGCCCTAAGACTCTATCTAGACCATCCAATTTCCTAGTGTGCCATGGCTCATGTGGTGGTGTACCGTTGACTCCAACCTTAGACATGTCAAATATGAACTTGCTAGGATGATTTTTGTTTGGAGTCTATGAGGGCCCATGCTTTGAAGCAACCCTCTCTTCCTACCCCTGAATGGGCAAATTTTCTACTTATCTATTTTAGAATGGTGGGGGGCTTAAGCCTCCCTTATCTCAAGTATATATGGGCACTAACTTAGTTATAGTATCTTCCTCAATGATGTACTCTTCAACGGATCCATTAGATCCATGAGGTGTACGATCGTGATATATACTCCCATGCTCAAAGGACCCACATTGGTATCTTTCGTACTCGTATCTATCTCACGAGACATGTGCATTGCCTCCTCTAAGTGGGGTATTCTGACGAGAACCCCCACGCGTAGATTTATCCCCTCTAATGCTCGTCAAATGTCGTTCGAGAGGATCTTGTGATTGAAGTTTCTTCACTTTGTGTTCTGAATTGGGTGGAGCCTCGACTCCAACCTCGGTCTTGTGCCAAGATTGGCCACTTTGTGTGACAACCATGATATGGTATTATCTCGTATGTATATTTTAAGGCAAACAAAGCAAACAATGATGATTATATCTTTTTAAATTTTGTTTGTGAGCCCTAACTGGTTTGATGATATACTCAATAGTTTAAGGGTTTTCACCTATATGCTCATAGCTCGACAATTGGTAATGAAAATCATGGTCACGTAAACCCCACAAAATGTGGAGATGAAATCCACACCCGGGCAGGGAGCACAGGTCTTGTCGATCCTCACCCAACACCCCGTACGCAGTGATATACTCCTTCGAAGAGGAATGCATACTATTTTGCACAGTTAGGATAGATCTTAAATTCAGCATTGGCCAAGTAACAGGGTTTGAGGGAGTTGGGCCAATGGATGGAAATCATTGCCACCATCTTTGAACCCTACTAGTGGTTGGATATGACTTCCAACTCACTAGCATTTAGATAGTGCATGGTGTGTATTTTTCATTTAAGATTTTGTATGAAAGTAGAAATGAAACACCAAGTACGCAATGCTCTTTCCTAAATGTCTAATGATAAAAGTGTTTAATGTTTCGAAAGATGCATCTAAATAATCTAAATGTTATTTCAGAGAATGCATAGTAAAATGTTCTAACAGGCCTCTGATTGGGCCACAACAGGTAAACTTTACAAACATACTTTGACTGTTAGCCACGAGACAGAGCCATAGGTAACAATGCTAGCCGCGGGACAGAGCTGCAGGTCAAGATCTTAGTTGCGGTTGACAAACGCAGCTAATAATGCTAGCCATGGTTGTTAGCCACAACTAAGAGACAACAAGATATTTTCATGATTATTTTCCTTTTACTATTTTCTATGTGCTTTTAATTAGCTAAAAACCAAAAATGCAGTAAAACCCAGAAACACAAAGGGTTAGAATTACCTGGAGTCCTCGTTCGATGGAGAGGGAGTTTGATTCCTGCCTATTTTTTGCTCTGATGCTAACCATGGCTAACACCTGTAACAACTAACAGAAGAAATCCATTAGTTACTACAAAATTTGTGGGGTTTCCATCGTGATCACCATATGTAACCTTGTAGAAAGCATACACCTAACTAATGCATCAATTGATATCAAACATTAAAGCATAAAATATTGACAATAATAACTTCAACAAGAAAGAGAATGTTTCTTTTATTAAATATTTTGTCAAATCTGATTACAAGTACGTCCCTCTTAGGGATACTCAATATTGATACAATTAATACAGTATTGGAGACCCTCTAAATGAGGGGGTGGTGTAATTCGCACTCTCCACAAAGACACGAATTGCTCAAGATTAATGGTGACCTTCTTCTCTCATGAAAAGAGGCATTTATTGTCTTAAATGCCTTGAAATGAATGGATCCTTTAAACCATGCGTTCAAGAAACAACAAGAAAGGATTAAACGCAAAGATGGCCTCTCTTGATGAGGCTTTTGATGGAAACTTGCATAAATGATGATAATGAAAACAAGAAACATGTAAATCTATGAAGATTAGCATAAAATCATCAAATTACTATGAATCATAGAAAGAAAGCATATAATCTAGGTAATAAGCAACCTAATTAACCTTTAGAAACTTGAATTGCATGAAATAATAAGAAACTATGCTAAATTGACAAATGCTTGGAAATGGAAGAAAATCTACCACTAAATCCTAAATTGATCGATCCAATGTCTGCTACAATGTTGACCTATGCTAGATTAAGTTAATTGTTGAACTAAAAAAGTAAATCTAATGCTAAAACAAAAGAAATTAAGGATCAAACCCTCACCGCAGGTCTAAGGCGCAGTGGGCATTGTTAGTTGTGTCTAACAGTCGTGGCTGAGGTGCAAATATCTTTACTCTTGTAATCAGGGCTTGGGTCTCTGATTTCCTCGATCAAGGGTCACCTTTGTGTCCTCTGATGGATTAGCGATCGAATTGATAAGATTCACTTTTGATTGGCTTGATTGTGCGATTATGATTCCTAGTAATTTGGAAGCTTCATTGATGGATTCATGCTTGTCACTCCATAATTGGGCAGCATTTCGACTCTCCTCAAGGGGTTATCAATTTGCTATCCATTTCGGTAGAGCTTCGCTATGTTCAAATGCAAACTTTCTCTAGAATTCTCCCTAATTTTGAGGGGGGTCTTATAGGACTCCTAATCTCTAATCTTGGCTTTCTTGGGAAGCCAAGATCAAGATCCAGGAGGTTGGATCAATTGGGAGGAAAACTCTCGAAGCTTCCCCACCCAAAATCGTTTGAATTCTCATTGACCAGACCATTGTAACTGAATTTGGCTCGACCCAATATTAAAAATATTTTTGATGTTAGTCGCGACTTTGAGGCACAACCAGCTCTGTTAGCCATGAGTGTCAGTCACAGCTAATACTGGGTTAGCCAACTCTACCCAAATTGAGTGGTTAAAACCATTGCTTCACCTTGGATATATCCAAGATCATATGGTCTATTTAGCATATCCCATATGAGTAGTCACCTCAACATGATGCATTTTAGGTGTCTACATCACCACTCCCAAAATCCCCTGCTCAAAGAAAACAAAATACAAAATAAACAGTGATTTTCATAACTAAGTATGAGCAAGTATCCCCGATCAAATAAAAGAAAAAAATGGAGTATTGAAATTGAATCCCTGGAATTCTCAACATTTGACAAACCATGAGGTGATCCTCATTACAGGTTAGATAGCATCAAGCTTGTCTGGCAATGGCAGTATCCTTATGCATGATGATATGTCTGTCACATTAGCATCTTGCATGTGTTTAGACCAATGTTTGCATGCAGATGAGCTAGCTTTTGGTAGCCTATACTACCTAGTGGTCTAATCCAACTACGTACAAAACCTAGGATCATGATACTCATAGGGTGATCTTCAGTATAGATGGGCTGCGTCAATCCTGCTTGGAATTGGGGTAATCTTATGTGTATTACAAAAATGAACTCACTTGCACACATAGGGATATTGAGTATCTTGGTCATCCTAGTAGATTCATACCTTGTCAAAAAGTCTCGCATGATTAGTATATAATTTTTGATTAGTTGACTAGAGTGTTTGAGTCTCATGAAAACCTCAAAGACATCCTAGAACATAATATTGTTCATTTCATTTCATCACATGTATGTCAGTTTACATTTCCACAAATCCATTACATAGTCTCATGACAAAATTACACATGAATCGATGAATTATATACAATCTATGGTGCTAACATAGTATGTTATACAATATTCATATTCCATAAATACATATCAACAGATCATCCATTTCATTATGCATACACATATTGCATATCATCAAATAACATTATAGTACAACACATGCATCCATTAATGCATCCATAAATCATAACACATAATGCACAAAAAAGGATCCAAAACCCACCAAAAACAACTCAAATTTGGTTAAAATTCACTTTGGATCAAAATGAAACCTAAATTGCTCATGGATGAATAGAAAAGTATTTACTTCAATCCCTAAGAAAGCCACTACGATCGTACTGTCCCACAAGAATGAGGTATTCAATTCCTTTCTTCCATGAAATATCAACAAAATCATCAAAATCCTCACAAAAATGCTCAATTTCACAATGGGTATAGCTGAAGGAAACCCTAACAAAGTTACATGGGTCAAGCAGCTTGTTGCTTTTCTCACTTTTCATTCCCTCATCGACTCGTCACTTAAGGGGGTAGTCATACTTAACAAATTCATAATCAAAATCAACAATCAAACACTCAATCATGCAAATTGTATTCGTCCAACGAATCTTTGACAAAGACAATCACGCCCCTACTTGGGGTAGTAAACAAGCAAACATTTCAACTAAGCACATAACAGGGCAGATGAACCTACCTATTTGGTACACCTCAAAAGTTACCAAAATACTTGGTATTCTCTAATGCCTAGGGTTATAAGTCCCCCGAGCATACCTGGAAGCTGAAGAGAAACCAAGACTAGTTCCTTAGCTCGTAAAAAACAAGGATTCAAGAACGCATGATCTTTCCATTATTAGGGCATCTAAAGTTGGTTAGGTTATAAAATAACCCTAATCATTCAACAATTTAGTCATCTATTTTTGCTCAGTATTGTGTTGCACACAACGCATCTCAAAAAGGGGCATCTATAAACACTAAAATCATGTCAATCCGATTAGGTGACCGAAATTATTGGCTAATTGACATCATATGGCCCCCTTGGGCAAACCTCAGAGGTTACATAGTGGTCCTAACCACTCTTAGAAGGCTCTACCCCACTTTTGGGAGGTTTGGGACCACATAGGCATGATCGTCCCACCCTGGACGACCACAGTTCATGGTCATTTCACCCAGGGATGGTGGCATAGCGGTCATCCCTGGGTGGGACGACCACAAGCTTTGACTCCCAAAAATTCAAATATGAACAAATGGCACCTAGGAACTGCCATTTATCCTGCCTATTTGAACATGCAAACCTAAGGGCGTAGAATACTTATGACATGCTGCAGAATGATGGTCAAAAAGGGAGATTCTCTCCCCCCTCCAATGTATGCTCAATTTTAGACAAGTGGTACCTCTTGCCATGCATGCCCTTGCATGCCCATTTGCCCAAAAGGCCCCCTTTGGCTATAAAGTGGATCTATTTTCCACCCAAAATATAGAGAGGATTTTTGAGACATAGCAACGAAGTGCTGCCAAGATTTCCCCTCACCCTTTTATGCCTTTTTTCCTCAAAATATCTACCTAGCGAAGGAGTTTTATGAGTGATTCAAGAGGCACAATTTATTTGCAAAACCAAATCATCTGAGTTAATTTCACCACCAAATTTTATGACAACACTATTGAGAGGGTTTTTGACCAATTCACAAAAGAATTAGTGGTAAATTAGGAGCAGAACCGGTGGTCATCCCATCCCAGGACGGTCCACATTCTGTGACAGTCACCACTGTCCCTGCAAGCGATGGTGATATATCTATGCATAATTTTTCTACTATTATTAATTAGGCATATTCTAGGTTAGATTATGAGCATGTTGTCCAAATTTCATGCAATTTGGAGCTATATTAAATGAGATATTACAATTTTAAGGTTTTGTAGGCTTTCAAGGACCATCTGAGGATGCACATAAACTGTGATTTATATTTCTAATCCATTGACATGGGTCCTCTTAAAATCTCATTTTATGCATATTGTCCAAGTTTGGTTTGATTTGGAGGTGTTTTGGTCCAGAAATTGCTTGTTTTGGATTTTGTAGGCTTTGTAGGTACACTGCGAATGCGACACAGATTCAGAGGCAATTTCTATTTTATTTTTGATTATATATTCCCAAAATCATCTTTTATGCGTGTCTCTATGATTTTAGGTCATTTGGAGTTGTTTTAGATAGGCACATTCCTTATTTACACTTTCTAGCTTATAGTTGCATGTATGGCTTTTGCATGTTTCATATTCTATGCACTTGCTAGTTAACAATATGGTTTCTTTGTGTGTAGGTACAGGTTTTACAGTGCATGAGGAAGGAATACAAGATCAGAACAACGAAGAATGAAATGACGACATCATAGGCTCGCCCACCTCAATTGTGGGTACGATGAAGAACATTGGAACTGCACACGAGCTTTTGAAAGGACTTGATCCTTGGGCACCCATTTTGTAAACAAGTGTATCAATCTAGAGCCCTCAAGGGGACATCTATGTAACCATGTTCTGATTTATCAAATGAAATAAATAGAAACACCATTTTCTTACACTTATTTAGCTTCCATGGTTGCTTGAATATGTCCTTTTGCAATGCTTTATTAATACAAGATGTAGATGCATCTTGTTTAGCATTCTTCGGTGCATCATTTTCCCCTACTTCAAAAATAAAATTTAATGAACAAATAAAATATAAAGACAAACAACAAAATTGCTACTTGTAAGTGTAGTGATAATGATTTTGCTCCTATAGACTGAATGAGTAAACAAAGTCAAATATTTGTAAAAGCAAGCTTAAGTGTCAATGTAAAACATTGACTAATATGTAAACAAATAAGAAATATTATAGGTTTGAAAGTGAATGTTCATAATAAAGTGCAAAAATATGTGCAGCGAATTCACAGTCTATAATCAAAGCAATAGTAATTTCACTTTTATAGCTCAAGCAAGAAGTCAGAATGCAATTTTTTTTCTAATATGCCTAAACTATCTTGGAGTATGTCTTATAGAAAGGGTAATTGAGGCAGGGTGCTAAGAAGATCATAAGTGTGGTAGAAAACAATGTCTAGAAAAATTGTTGCTTGAAATCAAAGAAGCAATAATTTTACATCTACAACAGAAAGAGGTGGATAGAAGGTCAATTTTTGGGTGGTATAGGTTGATGAGGTTGTGGGTCATTTCTAGAAAGTTGTAGCTCCTGAAAATACTTAAGAATGCTACAAAGCAAAGCTAGAAACGTAAAAGTAAATATAATTTAGTTAAAATATGAACAAAAAGGCTGCAAGTTAGAATATGTTAGCAAGATATGATAATATTAGTAGCAAGTAATATCAATAGTATATATGAATAGAATAAAAAAAACAATGAGAAGAGAAAAGGGAAAATACAACCAAGGTCAAGTTGTTTCCTCCCTTCCATGCCCCTTTAGATGCTATATGAACTCTAAGTGCTTGAATGAGAGCTATGAGAACAAGAGAGCAAACTAGAAAGCAATTTTAACAGTGTCAATGCATAGAATTGTTGGTTGAGGATATCCTAAGGGTCAAATTTATACGCATTCTTGGTCTTGGGAGAGGAGAAGTGCATTGAAGGTGATATGATATGGGAAGGTAAGTTTTTAAAATTCAAGTCTAAATAACTAATTGGGTAAATCACAAAAGGGGTAATTCTTGGATTTGGAGAGTAGTTGGAAAAAGACATAGATCCAAGGTTAGATTGGCCTCATAAATGGTGGGAGACTCAAAGAGGTCAAAGAATCTAAGGTTTTGAGATTTTGTACATGTCAAAGCAAAATCATTGTTGGTCATTTTTCCAACCAACAATTTTGTGATTTTGACCATTATGAGTCAAACTAGGTGGGAAAGATCAAATTTAAGCATGCAAGACAACTTTTGCAAAATCACTACAGGTACTAGTGATTTTGTCATAAGAAATTTTATGCTTTTACCAACTATCTCACTTCTAAGGAGGAAATGCCCAAAATTTGGATCAAGGTAGCTAATTAGGCCAATTTGGTTACTTGGTGGATTGTTGTAAGTTTGGCATGCCAAAATTGGGTGTCTACAAAATCCAAAGGGGTGGTACCTTATTATGTAAAAAAGTGAGTACAAATTTGGATAGAGTTTAGTTGCTTTGCAATTAGATTCAAAATTGGTAGAGCTTTACTACTTTAAGAGGAGTGGATTGGGATTCCCTGAGTGGTAGCTTTATAAAAAATCATCAATCCCTTAGAGGATCGTTAGGAAGATTTGCTAATATTGGTAGGTTGTAGAGGTGGAAAGCTTACATGGAGAGGATCAGGTTGATTGGAGAAAGGTTGAGGAAAAATTAACATGCAAGGGAGGATAATGGATAAAGTAGGAGCTAAAAATAAATGTTTGAGGATTTGATTATCAATCACAATGTTATGGGATCTTCTACCATTCTATTTTTCATGATCTGCACTATGGTTTCAATTTTTTGCTCTTCTACCATTCTCCTCATTCACCACCCCTATTTCCTATAGTCTAGGCACAACAACGTTGATGATGGATTGCTAACTGAACACTATGGAAAATTTTAGAGACAAACACTTTAGCCCTTTTGGGAATTTTGTTGTTGGATTTGATACAACAAAAGATGTATTGTAATTTAATATTGGGCCATGCTTGGATGAAGCTTTTGGTCTAGTAAATATTTCTATACCCAAAAAGTTGATTGAGTAGGAAACATGCATGAGGAAGAATTCATTTATCAACAAATTTTTTGGGGTGCATACCAACATTGACTTAATTCATAGATGAGCACATGAAAAATGGAGAATAAAATATCAACTAGAGATCGTCACACTTCCAAAAGGTTTCTTGCTCTTCAATTTCACTCATGAATCTGATGTGTAGAAGGTTTTGGATTTTAGGCCATGGTTTTTTGGCAAGAAATATATATTCTTGAAAAAATGGTATAGAGGCTTCAGGACAGAGATCGAAAACATCCATCTCGCTCCTATATGGGTCCTATTGCTAGACCTCCCCATCAAGTTTTAGAATTTAGATATAATAGCAGATATCGCTAAGGTAATTGATTTGCTTGTTGCAATAGACTCAACCATAAGAGCAAAAAGTAGGATGATAATAGTGAGGTTTTACGTAAATTCAGATATCTCCAAAGATCTTCCATGAAAAATATTTCTTGACAAGGGTGCATGAGAACAAAGGATTGAATATGATAACCTACCAACAAGGTGTAATGTTTTCAAGGTAGTTGGACATGCAACAAGAAAATATCTAGAAAGAAGGCCCAACCCTTTACCCAAAAAAGTGAAGATAAGCAAGATTGGAGAAATAAAACTAAGACCCCTACAAAATAATGACAATAACAATAGAAACAAAAACTCCTTTGATGCATTAGATACAATGGCTAAAATGGAGCTTAAAGAAGACAAGTTCAAAGAAGATGAATTTCATAATGAGATAGTCATAGCAGAGTCCCAACCTGTAGAAAAAGCATAAAAAAACACCTATCTAGAATCAACAACATCAGTAGACATATCGACCAGGACAAAATTGAAGGAACTAGAGAAAAGTATTACCATTGTCTCACAAGAGCAGACCAAGCCTCCCCTCAGGACAACTAGGAGCTCAAAGAAAATGATAGACCTTGGAAAGGACCCCATCGAAAGGTCTACTGACTCTACAATTAGAACCAAAGAAACAACAAATAATATTTTGAACTGCACACACCGCACTTTGGAGCAGAGTGGGGGTGTTATCGCCACAAGAGCAGGTAAATAAAGATCCTAAGTTGGAACATCAAGGGGTGCAACCCCCTCGCTAAGCAAATAATTCTCAAAAATATTTGCTTAGACAACAAACCAGATATCCTCTTTGTGCAAGAAACTAAAACCAATCAGGAAAAATCTCAAGCCATCAAAAGAAGTGTGTGGAGACAGGCTGAGATGGAGGCAAAAGAAGCAGAGGGCACAATTGGGGGATTGTGGATCATCTGGAACCCAATAATTCTTAAGGGCCAAGTACCGTTCATATATTGTCTAGACAAGTTGTACTCCTTTTGTTTTTGCTATGTTTGTGTTGTGACTTTGCTATAACTCGACTATAACTATGCATATGTATATAGGTAGCTACATATGCAATTTTACAATATCTTTGTAGCAAACTTGTAAGAAATTTTGTAAATATAGGTTTTGGGATCTTGTTTAAAAAACCCCTTATATTTAACCTTATAAAAAAATCAATCATAATGTTATGAGATGGAAGGTGCAATCATAAAATTTAAGTCCAAATTTAGCAGACAACTAGTGTCTATCAGTTGTCAATATTTTGTTTTTATATTTTGATAGTCAATAGCATTGGCAATGCTAAGGATACCGATGCTAATTCTGAAATGACAATTGTCTGGCTGATTAGGCAGAAAAATATTAAATTTAATAATTTGGTAAAAGTGTTGCCAGCTAGTCAATAGCATTGTTGATGCTAGTGCTACCACTTCAAGTACAATACTTTTGTTTCAAAGTAATAAAGACCCCTAAGTTTAGTCTTTAAATGTTTGATTTGATTAAGATTCTTGATTTGCTAGATGAAACAAATATGGTAAGTTTTGAATATTTGATGATGTACTCAAAATTGGGTGTCTACAAACTTCACTTCAATAAGGGTAATAGAATAAAGTTAAAAGCATTTGTGCTTTATTTTTTTGCTGAAGAACTAAGAGTTTTACTCGAGTCCCCATCCTTGAAAAATCACAACTCTCTTTTTTAGGGCCTGAGAGTTTACAAATAGATTCACTTGTCATCTCAATTGAGATGAAAATATTTGAATTCTTAATTTTCATTTTCTAAATTTTTAATTTTTTTTGTGTGAATTCAAATATTCCACATAAAAGCATTGGTGCTAATCATTTAGTTGGAGCACTTTTACATTTCCACCTCTATTTATTGATTGTTTATTTGATTTGACCTCAACATGTATTAAATCTTCACATAATTATTAATTGATTATGAAATCTTGAATGTGTATTGAGTTTGTCAAATGATAATTTCATATTGTTCCACTGGTCAAGCTTGTATGAAGTGGCAAGTTGTTATTAGTGTGGAGTATTTGAAAATATTTTTTTTCATCTCATGGCTTCCTGTATGGGCCTAATAGTTAAGACAGTGGAACTTTAAATAAGAGGTTCAAGGTTTGAATATAAAAGGGGTAGGGTTGTATACCATACCTTGCTAACCCAAGTTTGGATGGATAAACACACATTGGATAAACATATCATCTTGTACGACCTATAACCTCATGGATGTTAAAAAACACCTTACTTATCTTAGTGGGATAGCGCAATGATTCAGGCTTTGGCTCTTCTTTAGGAGTTCTAAGGCTTAATTTATGATGTGGATAAGTGTGTGAGGGAGTAGGTGTACATATGATTGTATGTTTAGCCCCTATTGATAAGCTCAACTCTCCTCTTATGAGAGGTAGTGGTGGGATGGTGATGTCCAACCCTGAGCATCGATTGTAGGGGCTTCTTGCACTAACCAAATCTTAAAACAATAAAAACACCTCACTTTATTTTACAATCTCTTAGTCATAAATATTAATTTTTCTAATGACCATAATTTATATTATTTTCTTACATGACATTTAATTTTAATTTTGAATGTCTATTTTTTGTGTCATGGGCTATGTTACCCATCAAAGTTCAAGCCTATTTTTGCATATTTTGGTGATGTTATATTGTAGCACCCTAAAATTGGCACAGTTAAACCTTAGTAAAAAGATAAAAATTTGAATTTTAACCCCAAACCGCCCGTTAACCGCCCGTTACCCGCTTTCCTCATTTTCCATGCCATTTTTAGGATTTGTTTTGACCGTTGGACGATATCGTCGACGATCAGACGAAATCGTCCCAGATCTGACGAATTCGTCTGGAACAGAACGTCCAGACGATTTCGTCCCAAAACCAAATTTTCATAATTAGCTTCTGTTTCAACAGCTTCTCTAACTTGGGCAGAAAGCGTGTCTGCGCAGTTAGAGTCTTCCCCATTGGAGATCTCCCAAATTGGGATGATCTCCAACCTCCTAACCTCTCCCTAATCCTATATAAACTGGGATTTTCTTAGTTTATCCCCCTGAACCCCCTAGCTGATGGATTTCCTTGCAAATTTAGTTCCTTGTGCCTTAGAACACCTTCATACTTTTGTTTGCATTGCATATTTCAAGTTTTCTTGCAGGAATCTTACTGTTCTTCAGCTGGAGCAAGCTTGGATCGTCGCAGGCGATTCCAGATGATTTCGGACGATCCTGTCGCAGATCGACGATGATCTCGTACGATTGGAGGTGATCTCGACTGTAGTCCAGATTGGGGGCAATCAGAGCCTAGAGTTTGCATTTCCTTATTGTTTTTCTACATTTCTTTATGCATTATCTTAGTTATTGTATTTATGCATCTTGGAGTTCACCTCATTTAATATAAATGCATGATAAAGTCAAAATAAATTGTCAAATTGATGCATTTCCTTTTAATTGCTATCTGGATTCATCATTTAGGCAAGTTTACTGTTATTTCTATCATTTCCCCTTGCTTTTGCAATTGCATTTTTGGTATTTTGTATCTGTTTCTGTGATTGCAGGTTTTTGACGAATTCGTCAGATCGACGATGATCTCGTCTGATCTCAGATGACCGACTGAGATCTGAGATGATTCTATGTAATTCCAGATGATTACGTATGATTTGAGATGATTTGGACTACTGCAAGACTCAGAATCTTCATCAGACATTTGAAATCAGGTATGTTCTGTCCTATTTAGCATATTCTTTGTGTTTAGCATTTATTCATGTTTTTTGTATCCATAAAAATCAGCATTGGCATATAGAATAGTTTAGATTCATCTTGGCCAAACCTAGGAATTGAATGATTAAAGCACAAAATGAACACATCAAACCTACTATCAACCTAGGCGTGGAAACTCGCCACTCAAAAGTTTCCTGGTGAACCCACCATCCATCAAAAATTCACCCTTATACCCCTCCCCCGAGAGGCGGGACCTTCAAAGGGCCTCTCAGTCCGAGGTATTGTCCCATCCTTCTCGCATCCCCCTTCCGGGCGTGGATCCTATAGCCTGAAGGTAAGGATGCAAAAAATTTGGAGCGATACATTTTGGTGAACCCGACGTGAAAACTAAAAACCTTTTGAAAACAATCCAAAAAAAAAAAAAACAAAAACATAAATGCATTTAGAATCAAAGATTGCATATCATATTTAGATGGTAGATTATAATAAAAGACGAGCTGTCACCATTAATGTTGAGAATCAATTAGCAGCTATAGAGATTACTTCTGTACTTAGAGTACCTCAAACAAATAGGGTTCAACCTTTATGGGATGAACTTAATAGGAGATTGAATATCATTGAGTCTAGATCAACCGAACTTAGGCAAATCAAGAGGTTTGTCCTAGATAGAATCCTGGATCCCGATCAAGTGACCTTGTATCATGAGCTTCGGAGAGCTTGCCATAGGTGGTTAGCGAATAAAAGAGCCCTTGTGTCTTCCGAGTTGTACACCTTTGAGGAATACCTCGACAATGCAGTTGTAGTACATAAATTTCTATCTCGTATAGAGGATCAAGAGGTCGTTCTTACTGATAGAAAGAGATGGAATAGAGTTCCTAGAGCTGTGTTATATCGAGAGTATTGCCATGAGCTCTATTTTTACAAGACAGAGTCAGAAGTAGATAACATCACCATAGCACACTTTGTTAAGTTCCTGAAAAACCATTTCCAATTTGAAGAGGAGCATTTCATGACTCCTGATGAACTTGATCCTATCAATGACATCTATAAACTATTTATAGAAAACTAAGCCATTCTTTTATTATTATTATTTCTTGCATTTAGTGTGTTGTTTGTTGTCTTTATAATCATAAAAACAAAACAAAAAAATAAAAAATAAAAATAAAAACAAAACAAAATCATAACAAAAATAAAAATCAAAACATTTTCTTTTAAAGTATTATAGTAGGTATATAATTAAAATATATACCTCCCAAATTTGTTGCAAATATATTAATATATATTTGCTAAAATCTAAATTTAAACATAATGACTAGACTCAGGAATGGAAAACAAGTTGAAGTAGAAGAAGATTGGTTAGGAAAAACTAGTAAATAAACCAGATGTCCTCCCTAAAGACCCAATTCAGGAAGAAGGAACCCTAGACCAACAAGAAGAAGAGTTTGTTGACGCAAATGAACAAAGAGAAATTGTTAGAGAGGAAGGATCCTCATCTCCTAAAATATCTCCGGAAGGAGTTGTTACTTTTGAGAACATGGAACATTTCTGGAAGTTCCTCAATACTAATATTGGCACTCTTAATAGAGCAGTCCATATGGACAAGGATCAAATTAGTGACACTCAAGCAACCCTAGAAGACATATATCACACACGCACTAATCCCTTGTCCTTCGTTGATCAAGAAAGTGATCAAGCTGGACCATCCAATTTGGATATGGCCGCTATAATCCAGAACATGCAACAACAACAGGTTACCCAACCATCTAGAGTGCCTGTTACCAAGCCTAGGGTTATTCCCACACAAAAGAAACCATCATTCACTGCTCTATTTCGCCAAGTTATTGATCAACATACCTCAAATCAACAAAAGCCTAAAACAAAACCAAACACCAATTTCCAACAATCTGGGGTACAACATAATGCTACAACAAATCTTCTTCATAATACTCTTCCTACCAACCATTTGCATAACAACAATATAGCATCTAATCCTTACGTCACGCCATCCTACGCTCACAAATCCCATACTCATGTACCACCAAACCAATATGGTGGACAAACTGGTAATCTGGAAGCCATGGTGAAACAGTTAGTCTCCCGCATGGACCAGATAGATCCCTACCGTCCCTCGTACAATTATCGAGAGATGTGTAGTCAGCCTCTAGATCCTATAGTTGTAGCACAACCATATCCTAAACACTTTCCTATGCCTGTCCTACCTATATACAAAGGAACTGAAGATCCCATAGAGCATCTTCGTATGTTTAGGATAGCATGTCATGATATATCCCATGATGATTTGTTATTACTAAAAAATGTTCCCAAAAAGTTTAGGAGGGATGGCATTGGAATGGTATTATCAACTACCCACTCATTCTTTGAGAAATTTCGAAGAAACCGTCGAGTCTTTTGTGCATCAATTTAGTGCCTACATTGAAAGGCATGTAACCATTAAAGATTTGTACAACCTAAAACAAGACAAAGATGAATGTTTTGCTGATTTCCTAGCTCGATGGAGACAGTTGATAGGAAAATTGCACTTTGTGTTACCTTATCGGGAAATGCTGGATATCTTTATCAATAATTTACAAGAACAACTATCCTATGAGTTATCAATCGCTACCTTGACCACCTTCGATCAAGCTATAGATTTAGCTCGAAGAGTGGAAGATGCTCTTGTTAGGAGAGGTCAACTTAAAAAGAAAGATGATGAGAAAACATCCAAAAATCAATATAAAAATAAACAAGTTGTGGGCGATGGAGTCACTGATAGTAGAAATATCGCTACTATTAATGTTGCAAAAACAACAGAGAAATTTATATTGAAACCTCCTGATAAACCACCCCGAGAATTTACTAGGTTAAATCAACCTTTATCAACCATTCTCCCGCAATTACTAGCACGAGGATTGATCCAATTACCAAATATCCGGGAACCTGATCCAACTATACCTGGATACAGAGCTGATTTACACTGTGATTTCCATAGAGGACCTGGACACGCTACCAACTCTTGTAAAAGATTAAAACATAAAATACAAGACTTGATTGATAACAATGAGATGGAGGTGCAAGCCTTTCAACCTAAACAAAATCCTCCTAATAATGCTCAAAAGAACATCCCCCAAAATCAGAATCAGAATGCCAATCAATCATTGGACATATTTCAACATCCTTTACCAAAGCATGGTAAAGAGGTGGCTAATCAAATTGAGCATCATAATGTTCCCCCTCCTACCCGATATGTAGGAACTATTAGTGGACATTTACCTGCTCATGATCCACAAATCTTTGACACAACTTTATCCATGGTTACGGCCAGACCTCTACATAATATTCGGACACCTGATCTTAGTGATACCGAATATGAGACTGAAAGTGACATGGAAATCACCTCAAATCAATCGAATAGTTCTGAAGATGAATCAGATCCTATTCAACCTATCACAAGTTCTATGATTCTAGAAGAACCATTTCCTAGAAGAGTCACTACTCGACCATCTTCTCACCAATTACTTTCTAATGAACAAGCCATAAACGCTAGACCAAGACCCATTCATCATCCGCAAAATAATATTGTAGGTACCATCGGAGTTGTTACTCGACAACAAGCTCAAAATTCTCAACAAGATCAAACTCATAATGATGGATCAGCTCCATTTGTTTTGAAAAATCCCAATAAAGGGAATCATGCGCCTAATGTTCAACCTAAACCTCCTTATAATATTAATGAACAATTATCAAATACTACAACTAGAATTTCCCTTTTGGACCTTTTAAGATCTTCTCCTACCCATAGGGATGAATTAATGCTCACATTAAGCCAAATGATGGTACCACAAAATATTCAACCTGAAGCCATGTCCAATACTATCACAACTCGAGAAGTCGATTGTATTGACTTTCGAGATAGAGATATACCACAACATAGTCTACATAAGGATAACCCCTTATATATTACTCGCCCTAATTGGAGATGTAGCAGTTAAACGAGTCTTGATTGATAATGGTTCATCTTTAAACATATGCACTTTTGACTTCTACCAAAGATTTGGGTTTAGAAGTGACGAAATGAAAAGAACCGATATGATTATAAAAGCCTTCAATGACGAAACACAAGAAACGTGTGGAGTTATTACTATTCCATTGCAAGTTGGTCCTAGAACCTTAGACACGACCGTGTTTATTGTACATTGCCCCGCATCGTACAATATACTCTTGGGTCACCCTTGGATCAACGCGATGCGAGTTGTTCCCTCAACTTTACATCAGTGTGTTAAATTCGAATTTAAAAATCAGTTGGTTACCATTCATGGTGATCCTAGACCCTTTGATATGTGTGCTTTGGCATAACCTTGTTGGAGTTCAATTTTGCCCTGCTCTGTCATCCACACATCCTAATTCTCATCATCCGCCTAAACGTGTGAAACACACACTCATAACATCATCTACTTTTTCCCCACCAACCACACCTCTACATATAGTTCAACCATCTTCCGAACAAACCACATTAGGACCTCAAAAAGATCCTAAACCCACAACCAATGCTTCTTGTTTTACTCCTATAACTTCCATACCTTTAGACCCGTCCATCGACATCTCTACAACGTCTACGCCTATCAAAGGCATGTTTCCCGCATCTGAAAACATAGGAAATGATCCTTCTACCTCTTACGCTCTTACTGACGAGCTCTTACCCGATTTATCTAAAATTCTTGTATCAGAGAAAACAAACGTTGCTATGCAAGATTCCCATATTTTAAATAAATTGCCACCCTCTCCTCGTACCTTGGGCCTCCCACAACCTATGGGAAGTATCTACCAAGTCGGGAGTTGTGCTTTTATTTATAAGGGATATGACTGGGGAAGAATACCTAGAAACATCAAGACTCATTATGATGGGTATGCTCGTTGTTATTTTGCTAATGAGTATGTTAAAGCTAAACCTATAATGCTTAGATTGGGATATAAAGGGAAAGGTTTGGGACCTTCCCAAAATGGTATGAAAGAACCTTTTGAGGTAGAACCATGGCCCGCCCGATGTGGTGTGGGCCTATTTCCTAGTAAAGGTCAGCCCTTCCCATTTGAGGATGATGACCATCTCATATGTTACCAAGATTATTTGGATAAACGCGATGCTTTGCATTTAAGGGATAATCCATTTACATGCAATATGCTATCCATAGCTTACCCTGAGATGATTGTTGAATCCGACGATGAGTTGGAGGGGGATATCTTCCATGATGTCTCCGTTGAGGAATTGTTACATAACGGATTTTATTTCGATGGCTCTATACCTAGTATAGCCCAGCTTGAGGCCACGACTCCTCAAGACGAATTATCCAAGCTAACCTTGGAAGAATTACAAGAATTAGGTGTTTCACCCACCCCATCTAATTTTGAGAGAGATCTACATATGGAAGTTGAAAACGTTATAAAAATTAACATTGGAACCGAAGATAACCCTCACATAATCAACATTGGATCAGAATTGAGCCAAGAAAAACAAGATAAATACATTTCATTCCTTAAAGAATATGAAGATATTTTTGCTTGGACATATGAAGATATGCCAGGATTAGACCCTTCTGTAGTTATGCATCACCTAGTAGTCCATCCGGATGCTAAACCTGTTAAACATAAACTTAGAAAAATGCATCCTAAAGTGGCCTTACTAGTCAAAGGAGAATTAGAAAAACTCTTGAAGGTTATTTTTATACAAGCCATTGATTATGCTGAATGGATCTCAAATGTAGTTCCTAGTAACTAAGAAAGAAGCTACCAAAGTTAGTGTTTGCATAGACTTTAGAGATATTAATGTTGCATGCCCTAAAGACGATTTTCCTCTTCCCAACATGGATCAGATCATTGATTTTACTGCTGGGAGCGGAATGATATCCCTAATGGATGGATTCTCTGGTTATAATCAGATCAAGATAGCTCCTGAAGATCAGGCTAAAACAACCTTTATTACCCCTTGGGGAACCTTTTGTTGGAAAGTGATGCCATTCGGTTTAAAGAATGCAGGTGCAACATATCAACGAGCCATGACTTATATCTTTCACGATATGATGCATGATATTCTACATGATTATGTAGATGATATTATAGCTCGTTCCATCAAAGAAGATGATCATTTAGATGACTTGAGAAAAGTATTTGATCGGTTAAGGGAATATCTTATCCGACTAAATCCAGCCAAATGTATATTCGGAGTTAAGTCCGATAAATTATTGGGGGTTATCGTTTCTTTACGTGGCATTGAAATTGACCCTCTCAAGATCGTGGCTATCACTGATATGCCCGCACCCACAAATATATCTGAATTACGAAGTTTACAAGGTAAGCTTCAAGCTATTCGCCGCTTCATCGATAAGTTGGCGGACAAAACTGGACCCTTTCTTAAGCTTCTTAAGAAAGATGTCTCTTTTCATTGGGACGACGAATGCCAGGAAGCATTTGAACTCCTCAAGCAATATCTCCTTAAACCACCGGTGCTTTCACCACCTAGATCTGATCGTCCATTTATCTTGTACATTTTTGCTTCAGATTTTGCCTTAGGAGCTATGTTAGCTCAACTTGACGATGAGAAGAAAGAACGTGCTAATTATTACATCAGCAGAACCTTAATCAGTTATGAAACTCGTTATACAGTATTAGAGAAGTTATGTCTCGCAGTCGTATTTTCTACACAGAAACTACGCCATTATATGCTCAGTCAAAAAACGTATGTTATTGCTAAATTCGATCCTTTGCGGTATCTCATGAGTCGACCGTACTTATCTGGTCGCACAACCAAGTGGGTTCTTGCGCTAAGCGAGTTTGAACTCACGTTTATAGGACAAAAGTCTATTAAAGGTCAAATCATAGCAGATCAATTAGTTGTTGCACCCTTAGAGTCTACCCATCCCCTCATCATTGAGTTTCCTGATGAATGCCTTAAATTAGAGGCAGACCATCCTGAGCAATGGTCCCTATACTTTGACGGAGCCCGATGCATGAGTGGGGCTGGTGCAGGTATTATTTTAATATCTCCACAGAAACATCTTATACCTCTGTCCTTCAAACTAACATTTGCTTGCACTAATAATACTGCTGAATATGAGGCTCTAATCCTTGGATTACGAGCCGCCTTGGCACTAAAAATTAAAAATTTATTGGTTTTCGGTGATTCTCAACTTGTCATAAATCAAATCAATGATGTTTATCAGACCAGAGATGATAAATTACGCCCATATAAAACATATGTCTTACAATTATTATCTTTATTTGATCAAGTTACCTTGGAAGCTATTCCTCGAACTAGCAACCGTGCGGTCGACGCTATGGCTGCAGATTGCATCTCTTTTGCCCTTGGAGTTAGATGATGAATATGCTACCATCATTATTCATCGACTCCAGGAACCCGCTTCAAGCAAATCATGCTTAGAACCTTTGGATGTGTTTCTAATCAACGAAACTACTCCCGAACCATGGTACACTGATATATTTAATTTTTTGCAAAATGGGACCTTCCCTGAAGGTTGTAATAGCAACCAACGTCGGTTATTACGTAGACGAGCAAGTCGCTTCATAATTATTGGTAATACCTTGTATAGGAGATCTTTTGAAGGCATCTTACTGAGATGTTTGAATCTAGAAGAATCTAGATCAGCTTTGAGTGAAGCCCACAATGGATCTTGTGGGGGGCATTTTAGTGGTAGCGCCATTGCTAAGAAGCTCCTTAGGATAGGATATTTTTGGCCTACCATGGAGAATGATGCACATGATTATGTGCGCCATTGCGACAAGTGCCAGAAACACGCTGACCTTGTCCATGCGCCTGCACAAGAACTGCAGGCTATTTCATCTCCTTGGCCCTTTTCAAAATGGGGCTTAGACATCATTGGAAAAATCAACCCCGTGTCATCTGATGGACACAAATTCATCATAACCGCCACCGAGTATTTCACGAAATGGGTTGAAGCTATGCCCTTAGCTTCTTGCACTGGAACCCAAGTTTCCAAGTTTATTTTTAATCAAATTATTTGTAGGTTCGGAATTCCTGCAAATCTCATCTCGGATAATGGAACTTGTTTCAAAAATAAAGATGTCAAAAAATTATGTCAAAAATATAAAATTCAACATCGTTGGTCCACTCCCTATTATCCTCGGGGTAATGGCCAAGCAGAAGCATCTAATAAAACATTAATCAAAATCCTCAAAATACTGGTCAATAAATCTGGTCGAGATTGGCACATCCAACTATATCCTGCTTTGTGGGCCTATCGAACTAGCGTTCGCACCCCCACCGGTACTTCACCTTTTGTTTTGGTTTATGGCGCTCGAAGCGCTAGTTTTTCCCTTTGAATTAGAAGTTCCTTCTTTAGCTCTACTACTTCAAGATACTCGAAGTAGGAGATGAATATCGTGTCGGCAGATTTAGTCACTGGAACTCCTAGATGAAAAGCGCATCAATGCTTTGGAGCATCTTCGTGCCTACCAAAACAAGCTTAAGAGAGCATACCTCAAGAAAGTTCATCATCGATCCTTTGAGATCGACGACCTTGTCTTAAAAGAAAATCAAAAAAATACTAATGCAACTAAAGACCTTAAAGGTAAATTTGAGCCCAACTGGCTTGGACCATATGTCATCACTGCTAAATTTGGATCGGGAGCATATCGATTAGCTACCTTAGATGGTAAAGATCTTAAAGAACCTATGAACATTATGCATCTTAAGCGCTATTATGCATAACATTTGGTCATTTCATCATTTGTATATATTGTTATTTTGCATATTGTTTCATTTTAGTCATTTATATAAAAATTTCAAAAAACAAGTAATAGTATTTATTCTTTCAATTCATCAATCAAAATCAAAATATAAAAACATCAAAATCATCAAAAATCTTCAAAAAACATCTTTTATTTTTGTACCTGTCAATTCTTGAAGTATTGCAGTTATATTTTCAATTATTTTGGATAAATTAGCATTTATTTGGAATCCCGCACTTTCACACTCACATGCATAAATATCTTGATTCTATTTGGTATGATTATTAATCTCTCTTATATCAAAGTCCACATTTGAATTAAATAAAGTTTTGAGCATAGAGAACTGATCTTGTTATTTACTTGAACCAAGCATATCTTTTCACATTAAAATGATTTCATTGCAAATTCAATATGATGCTACATAGTAGAAGTGGTTTCTTGAGCGAAAAGTTTCCCCTGCTATCCTATCATGCACATGGTCTAGAATCTTTGAGAATTGACAAAAGGACAAGCTCACCCCTACCCGGAATAAAAATCCCTTGCTCTACAGCCAATCCGAGCAAGTATCCCTAGCATAGGAAGAAAAAGAAAAAGTCAAAGAAAATGAGAAAAAAGAAAAATATTATTTTGTACCATCGCAACAATATTTCAGCATTATCTCAATATCAAGCAAAAATACAAAAAAAAAAAGAAAAAAGAAAAAAAGCAAAAGCAAAAAGCAATAAAATCCCTTTCCCTACCCCTTGAAAAGAAAAGAAGGGTGAATGAGCTTGAATCCCTGGAATTCTCAATTATTCGAAAACCGTGAGGTAAGCCCCATAACAGGTGGTTTGTGCCCAACCCGCTTGGCCTTGGGTAATTCCTAGCATGGTGATATGTCCGTCACATTAGCGACCTTCTTTTGTACTAGACCTATGTCGGCTTATGGATTAGCTAGCTCTTGATAACCCGACTTACATAGTAGTCTCGGTACGGTTACATGCATATAAATCATGGTCAAGGAACACTCATTTGGTTAAGTCAAATTACTTGTATCAAATTTTCTTGCTCAAAATTGGTGAATGAACAATACAATTGCACACACATTTGTATTTGAGAGATTCTCGTATCATTATGATAAATCAAGATCGGTAATGAACTCACATTTGCACATGAGGGTTCCTTATAAATCTACATTTGTCTTTGAGATAATGTAAAATATTTTTGCAACTCTTTTTGGAATAATTTTATCTTCTTATTTCGTAACATCTGTTTAGTATAAAAACAATTACATACATTGTTTTCAAAAATCACAAAATGCTTTCAAACAACATATGACACAAATATAATCAATAAAGTCATGTTCATATTATTATTTTCTGTTTATCAAAAGTCAAAAATCAATCATGCAATAAAACTAAAATATCAATTTCTTCTTTGGATTTCGCGATGATGGTATAAGTCTATACCTATAATTCTATGCCTAGCGCAAACCATTGTTCTAATTTTATTTCCCATTTATTTTAAAAATTCATAAAAACATATGACTTACATCATTATGTTACACAATTGAGCTTTAAAACGAACGAACACTTATTCTATTTTCATGTCATTATGTCAACATTCAATTTTGCAATGATGGTATAGTTCCTAGGGACTTATTCAAAAATTTTATCACACTTAGGAATTTATGCCTAGCAAAAATCATATTTCTTTAATATGTCATGCATAATATTTTTTATGAAAATCTGAAAACAAATCATCACCATCATCACTTCCATCATCACAACACAAAGTCTTAAGACAAGTCTCTTAAGCACTCTTTTACTTTTAACAATATTTCTATCCTGGGATTAGCTTGACGACCTAGTGAGCGGCGACTCCATGAAATGGTCTATACCAGCGACAATGTCCTTTGAAATTATTGTTAGAAGTCCCTTTTATTTTTCATCAAATCACACCACAAAAACAACCAATTTATTCACATCAAATTATTTCATTTACAATTTTATGGCATGACATAAAAATTATAATTTATTTCCAACGACATAATTACATGAATAATCAATCACAAAAATTCAAAATTAAAGCATCATACAACATATACACAAGTCATATCATCAAAAAAAATCATATATATCATCAATCAATTATGTACATCATATCCTGGATTGGTATGCCACAATCAAAACCCCGGCATACTCAATCCCCTCAAAAATATACAAATCCAATCCTACAAAGCAACTAGCCTCGAGAAGCCCTCGAGCTCTCAGCCTCATCTCCTCCCCCACCATGACATGGAGGAGGTGGTCCCATAGAGGTCCGGACTATGTCCCGGGTCCTCACCGTCGATCGTGAGGATGTCCTCGACGATCCCATCATGACCGGCTCTACAATGGGGGCTGACAATGGTACCCTTTGTCCCTCTGGGACCACGTGATAGTATAGCCCCTGGTAGAATGCGGTCTGAGCAATAGACCATGCCAGATCCCGAGTGCTCGCCCCTCCGCTCCGAGCCCTGAGCCATGTAGCCTCATCCTGTAGCGTCTGCACTTGAGCCCGGAGGTGGGCAACCTCAGCCCAGAGAGCCACCGTCTCACTGCTCTCCCCTACCTCGACACCCTTGCCCTTATCGAGCGATGGTGGTCTCTCCCCCTACTGAGAAGGGACTCCCCTCTCCCTCCTCCCTATCTCCTGAGGTCTCTATGGAGCCCGACCCATCCTCTGGCATCTCTCCTATGGAGACCATCGTTGCTCTCTCCCACCATGACCTTGCATTGCCTCAATAGTAGCCTGATGCCGCCTCCCCATCCGTCGCACCACGACGTGCACTGGACCCTACGCCCTCGTCATCCGAGGAGGGCGGATGCCTACGTACTAGGCATCATACCCATCTGCAACCCCAACATCGTCACCATCCACTAGCTGGATGGGGGCATCATCCACATCCTGACTCCAGAACCACTGCATGTCTGGAGCCCCGCTCAACGTGGTACTATCCCGAACAGTCCGAGAGTACTCATAATCCCTGAGAGAAGGGATCCCCTACTGTAGACCGAACTATCATAGAACCCGATCATAGCGGTGGAGCTCTACCTCTCCCCGCTCCATCCACAGCCAGCAGACTCGCCTGATGCGAGCCAGCTCCTACCCATCCTCTGCCCACCCGAGGTGCTCTCGCCATGGCCTCTAGGTGATCTGGTCTAGGATGAGGTCATCCAACAACCTCCGTGACATCG
Source organism: Wollemia nobilis (assembly GCA_028583015.1). Lineage (NCBI taxonomy): Eukaryota > Viridiplantae > Streptophyta > Pinopsida > Araucariales > Araucariaceae > Wollemia > Wollemia nobilis. Next base: position 8,188,019 of record JAQPPZ010001870.1, read on the forward strand.
ATAGATCTATCCGCCATTGTGACCCCCTCTGTAACCACCAGTAGAAAACTTAGGGCCTCTCCCGGTCAACCCTTATCAGTGGGAGCCCTACCGGCCTCCGCACCATGATGTGCTCCCAGCACCAAACCTGTAGTAGTGATGTCAAGACCAGACATCGGCCTCCCTTGTATACGACCCCATGTAGGATCCTATACAAGCGGCATAGCACAAAGCTGCCCCATGAGTATCTGTATCCGTGGTCTCTCATATCGTAGACCACATCTGAGAGGAGCCAGGGTAATCTGCACCCGCTCTGGTGGCACAACAGTAAGCCACCTACCACCCCGACCAAAACCCGAGTCAGCCTAGATGCCCTAGGCATCTGCCTTAGAGACTCGATGTTCACTCCGCCCTTCTCTAGGGCGAAGCTCGGGTCCCCGATCAACCTCATCATCGCTTGGCCCCGATTGGCCGTAGGCGTCATCAACCGTCCCTGTATGGGGATCCTCATGATCCTCCATACATCCTCTAGTGTGGGAGCCATCTCCCCTATCGGTAACCGAAAGCAAGATGACCCCGGATACCACCTCTCTGCTAGGGCTGTCAGTAGCCCCATGTCTGTCGGTACTTGTGGCATCTCTGCCACATGCCGCAAACCGACCTGAGCCAGTCGGTCGCGCTCGCTCGATCGAGCATGGCTATGTCATCTCGCAGCCCGTCGTATTTCCATTCTCGACTCTTTAGTAATCCCTCTTGCAAAACAAACAATAAAACAATAAAATTCATTAATAAACCAATCATTAAAATAAAATTAAAAACATTTTAATCAAGCTTAATTTCTTAAAAATGATGATATCGTCCACCATTGGATGATATCGTCCCAAATTGGGCAAAATCGTCCTTTGTAGGACGAAATCGTCTCCGATTTTGCAACTTGGGGATCGCCCCTTGTTGGACGGGATCGCCCCTAGTTCGCCGATTTCGCCCTCCGACGAAATCGACGATCATCGGGATGATTTTGTCCCGACGTCGTCGACGGCCTAAAAACGGCCGCGATGCCCCAAAACAATCAAAATTTCAAACAAAAAATTGCACAAATTAAATTCAAACCTAATTTACTAGGATTAGATCCTTACCCGTAGCCCGCGTCGGACCTCTGTCGCTCTGTGCGTTGTCTCAACCATTTTTCTCTCTACAGAGCTCTAAAATAATAAAAATGAACAGTAAAAATGAATTAGGGTTTTACCCTATTTTCTTAATTTTATTTAAAAATCAACAACTTTTTTAATTTTGCTTTTTCGTGCTTTTACCTCAAACGTTCGATTTGGGTAAAAACACGGAGGGGGCACCATAGTAAGCAGTCGTACGATTCGACCTAGAATCGTCGTCTAAAAAATTGAGTACATTTTTGCTTTCTCGTAAAACGGGAAGAACTCGTCTTTAACGCATTTTCTTCAAAAAATTTGCTAAAGAGGGGGCAAAATGTAGCACCCTAAAATTGGCACAGTTAAACCTTAGTAAAAAGATAAAAATTTGAATTTTAACCCCAAACCGCCCGTTAACCGCCCGTTACCCGCTTTCCTCATTTTTCGTGCCATTTTTAGGATTTGTTTTGACCGTTGGACGATATCGTCGAAGATCAGACGAAATCGTCCCAGATCTGACGAATTCGTCTAGAATAGAACGTCCAGACGATTTCGTCCCAAAACCAAATTTTCATAATTAGCTTCTGTTTCAACAGCTTCTCTAACTTGGGCAGAAAGCGTGTCTACGCAGTTAGAGTCTCCCCGTTGGAGATCTCCCAAATTGGGATGATCTCCAACCTCCTAACCTCTCCCTAATCCTATATAAACTGGGATTTTCTTAGTTTATCCCCCTGAACCCCCTAGTTGACGGATTTCCCTACAAATTTAGTTCCTTGTGCCTTAGAACACCTTCATACTTTTGTTTGCATTGCATATTTCAAGTTTTCTTGCAGGAATCTTACTGTTCTTCAGCTGGAGCAAGCTTGGATCGTCGCAAGCGATTCCAGATGATTTCGGACGATCCTGTCGCAGATCGACGACGATCTCGTACGATTGGAGGCGATCTCGACTGTAATCCAGATTGGGGGCAATCATGAGCCCGGAGTTTGCATTTCCTTATTGTTTTTCTGCATTTCTTTATGCATTATCTTAGTTATTATATTTATGCATCTTGGAGTTCACCTCATTTAATATAAATGCATGATAAAGTCAAAATAAATTGTCAAATTGATGCATTTCCTTTTAATTGCTATCCTGGATCTATCATTTAGGCAAATTTATTATTATTTCTATCATTTCCCCTTGCTTTTGCAATTGCATTTTTGGTATTTTGTATCTGTTTCTGTGATTGCAGTGTTTTTGATCGAATTCGTCAGATCGACGATGATCTCGTCTGATCTCAGATGACCGACTGAGATCTGAGATGATTCTGTGTAATTCCAGATGATTACGTACGATTTGAGATGATTTGGACTGCTACAAGACTCAAAATCTTCATCAGACATCCGAAATCAGGTATGTTCTATCCTATTTAGCATATTCTCTCGTGTTCAGCATTTATTCATGTTTTTTGTATCCATAAAAATCAGCATTGGCATATAGAATAGTTTAGATTCATCTTGGCCAAACCTAGGAATTGAATGATTAAAGCACAAAATGAACACATCAAACCTACTATCAACCTAGGCATGGAAACCGCCACTCAAAAGTTTCCCTGGTGAACCCACCATCCATCAAAAATTCACCCTTATACCCCTCCCCCGAGAGGCGGGACCTTCAAAGGGCCTCTCAGTCCGAGGTATTGTCCCATCCTTCTCGCATCCCCCTTCCAGGCACAGATCCTATAGCCTGAAGGTAAGGATGCAAAAAATTTGGAGCGATACATATATAAAGCACTAGGTCAACCATCACTTCTATAAAGCTTAGGAGCAACAATTTCTCTTGCGAGTCATTATTTTTTTCTAAAATTTAAAAATAATTTAGATATAATTAAATTAATTATATAGTAAATATTTGATAATAATTTGTTTTTTTCTCGAAAAAATAGGTTGTAGTTTAGTCTGTCCTCCTTGATAATAGTTTGCATTAATGAAATTAACCAATTAATTAAAACATCTTTATTATAAATGTTTCATATAATAAATATAAATTATACAAAATAATTATAATAAATTTAAACTATAATCATATGGCATTAGTTCAAGTGGTTAGATTCCTCAACTTTAAAAAAATATCAAGGATAAAATCTTGTCGAGGGACCTCCATGGGTTAGGTGGATTGGTAAGTGTTGGTCTAGCTGGGCACTTACCAAGAAGAGACCCAAGTTCAAACCTTGGGGGAAGCTTGTTGCAAAGGTAGTAGTCTGATCTGAATCCTTTGAATGATAAATTCTAAGCACCCGATGGTCCATTTCATGTGGGCTATAAAAAAGACGAGGTGGAATAGGTTTGGTGGATGCATCCCCCTGTGGTTTGAACCATGCACTTGTCAACTACTAAAAATAGTGTGCTTGTAACCAACTCTCCTATCAAGAAAACAAATCTTGCCAAGGGATATACTTATAATTGCCAAGCTTATTGTAATACTACCAATGACAATGAGTAGACCTATTTCAATTCTATATAACTAATTAAAATATAAATACAAACTATTTTTTTTAGTAACTGCTAAGTGCAAGGTTCAAACCACATGGGTTGCTCCCAACAAACCTATACCACCTTGTTATTGTTGATTTGATGTGAGGAGGACCACTGATCGCTTGGGATTTGTATTGTCATTATCAGTGGCGTGTACTTAGAGGATTAATATCAAACTACTACCTTTGTAACAAGTATACCCCAAGGTTTGAAACTAGATCTCTTCTTGATAAGTGCCTGGCCAGACAAACAATTACCAATCCACCTAGCCCATAGGAGCTAATACAAACTATAAATATACATTGGTTATGTCATATATGTCTTTATGCGTTTGCTTGGGATTCGTATTGTCATTGTCGGTGGTGCACACTTAGAGGATTAAGGTCAAACTACTACCTTTGCAACAGGTATACCCCAAGGTTTGAAACTGGTTTGAAACTAAATCACTTTTTGATAAGTGCCTAACCAGACAAACAATTACCAATCCACCTAGCCCTTGTGGGCTAATACAAACTATAAATACACATTGTCACATATGTCTTTATGCATAATGGAAATTTGGTTGCGCACTCAGAGGATTCAAATCAAACTACTACCTTTGCAACAGGCATACCCGTAAGGTTTGAAACTAGGTCTCTTCTTGATAAGTGCCTGGCTAGACAGACAATTTTCAATCCACCTAGCCCTTGGGGGCTAATAGAAACTATAAATACACATTGGTTATGTCATATATGTCTTTATGCATGATAGAATTTTGGTTGCACACTTAGAGGATTAGATCAAACTACTACCTTTGCAATAGGTATGCCCCTAAGGTTTGAAACTAGATCTCTTCTTGATAAGTGTCTGGCCAAACAGACAATTATTAATCCACCTAACCCTTGGAGGCTAATACAATCTATAAATACACATTGGTTATGTCACATATGTCTTTGTACACGATGGAAATTGAAGAAACTTTATATAACTAAATACAAAATAAATATACATATTTCTTGCCACAAATGTTTTGTGTATGACATTTTAAAAATTTATAGATGAGTTAAATTACCTTCAAAATTCTAGGTTCATTATAACACAGAGTATAAAATTTTGTCTTAAAAATAATTTTTAAAATCTTAAGTTCTTATTTATATATATTTTTATATACACTCACATTCCTTACTAAGGTTTGAACTTATGTTTCTTAAATAAAATCCTAAAACCAAACAATTGTGATATCCACTTTTTTAAAAATTTCAAAATATTAAATATAGTTAACATAGTTTCTCCTTTTTAATTAAGCAAGCATTGTCAATTGTTTTCGTGCATACTACATAATAAGAACAAAGGCCAAATCATTTAAAACATTAAATGATTATTAATAAGCTTAATTTTTTGGGCGGAGCACTCCAATTTTTTTGGGAAGGTCCAAGGTTTAAATTTTGGGTTTAGTGGAACTGAATGTTTGTTACTTTATTGGTGCTTTCAGCAGTGTAAAAAGTTTAAAATGACGTAAATGTTTAAAAATAAGAATACACTGGAACAAGGGAGGAAAATATTGATTTACTTAGGGAAGCATAAACCAAAGAAATTTTTGGAAGGAAGGAACTAAGCGTGAAAAGGATGCAAATTGAAAATATCATAACAATTAATCAATGGTTGGAGTATATAAAACAATTGTATCAGCGTAATAACCAGCGGGAGACACCCCCTACTATCATTGTCAAGAAAAAAACTTTTCACAAATGAAGATATTATTCAAGGGACAAATAAGTTAGCAACTGGTAAAGTCCATGACATAGACAATCTTCAGGCAGAGCATATAAAATGAGGTAGATATTCTGGCACCGCAGAGCAAAGAAATTTTTAATAAGGTCATACAAAATGGCTTCCCTACCGAGTGGACAACTAGCTTAACCATTCATTTGTTTAAAAGTGGAAATGTAAATAATCCCTCAAACTATCATGATTAACCTTTTCTTTGCAAAGTTTTTTGGAGTATGATAGAGCGTAGGATCAACATATGGGTAGAAGAAAAGGGAAATAGAGTAAAGGGGCAAGTAGGTTTTAGGCCCAAGCACTTAACTATTGATCACTGTATCACGCTCAGACACATAGTGGAAAAAATATGGGATAAAAAAAAGGAGGCTTTTTGTTGTTTTGTAGACTTCAAAAAGGCATTTGACACAGTGCCAAAGAAAAAATTATGGAGTTGAATGGAAGAGCTAGAGGTTCCAATTCACTACAAGGCAACAATTTACAGACTATATGAGCATGTAAAGGCTAAAATTAGAACACAAGAAGGGTTATCTGAATTTTTTGGTAGTGATATAGGTGTCAAACAAGGTTGTCTTCCTCTATCTATCTCTGACCTTATTTGGGTTGTGTTGGTCCGGCTTTCATGCACACCCCGGGAAAAAGGATGGAGGCAAGGAAAGCTCCGGAGACACCCACGGGACTGATCCCACTCATCTTTAGGATCTAGCTGGTTATCCAAGGTGCGAGTTACGGAGTTGGGTCGAATGGCAATTCACTCTTTTCCACTTCGGAATAGATTTCGATATGGATCGCTCTCGTTACCTTACAGGGGGTTCCCGAACTTGTTCAAGCAGTTGCAAAAGTTGTTGACAATCGGATTTGACTTGAATTCTTTGATCTAGCTCTCATGGGTCAGCAGATTTAAATAAAAGGCAAACAAAGAAAATAAAAATGGATCATTCACGTAAAGCAAAGAGAGGGTAGGGTAAGGCGTAAAAGAGAAGTTTATCAGACTTTAAACTGTAAAACTTAAAACTATCAATCTTATCTATGCTATCACCTTCACAACGTAACAAATCCTGGAAGAAAGTGTCCAATCAGCCTAAGATCACTTTCAACTAAGAGCACAAGGCAGAGTGAAACGGATCTAGCAGTAAAATCATAAATCCAAGGGGCAATCGGTTAAAATCGGTATCTTTCACCTAGCAACCTAGCTCGCACAGAGGAAGACAGAGCAATTAGAACAAACTTACACCCGAAATCAGTAATTCCCCTAGCAGTACAATAGAACAACCGAAGCCTAACAAAGATATTTAATCTTGACAATGGCAGATTTACAAAGATATATCTAACAAACTTTAAATGGAACGGATAACAAAAGAAAATACACTTATCACACTCGCAAAAGATTAGGCTCCCGGCCATGCTATCACGTAAAAGCTAAAGCACATCAACTCCAAGTCCGAAAACAAAGGATTTCACAAAATTTGCAAGAAATTGCTTATAAGCCTTTATTTCTAAGTCTCCGCCTCCCCGCGATTACATTTAGAATTTGTATTTATAGACTCGTGACTGACCCCGATCTTTTCCAAAATATCTTGCTCAAACCCTAAATCTTATCGCACTTAAACCCTAGGACCCGGGTTTTACAATAAAAATCCATTTAAAAATCAAAGTCCGGATAGAACTTAACCCTTCGGCAAATCATGTAGATCACCGCCATAAATGGAGAAGATAAAATAAAATGCAACTTGCATTCATCCGCAACCGCAAATAAATGCTTCCATTAATTCTCGCCGGTGAGCCGGATGAGTCACCACTTCTCCATCAATTTGATCTCCGTAAATCCATCTCTGAGTTGAAATGGTCTCCATGCTATCAAGTCTGCAATAAATTTGTCATTGAATGCTCTCACCGGCAGCTTCTCTCCTAGCATGGCGGTCCTTGACTAAATCCGCACTTTATCTTCGCCTTTATGGTCTTTCCCGTTGTCCCGTAAGTGCGTGTGGAATCCCGCATGAAAGACAAAAAGATGCATTAGATTAGCATTTTAATTAAATCGAAGCTTAAAACATTAAAAACAGATTAAATCCGCAAAATAAGCTTGCATGTCGGCTTCTTTTGTCCCATTCACGCTTTGACACGTGTCGCTACCCCAGAAGCCTTCTCGTTTCCCGCCGAATGCACTTTCGTGTCAACTATGACTTTCTCTCTCCGCCGCGATTCTCGCGACATGTCGCGATTTCGCGACATGTCGCGAAATCGCGACCGCTGCAGCATCGGCAACTTCCTCCCTCGTCGCGAAACGGCGACATGTCGCGATTTCGCGACATGTCGCGAAATCGCGACCCTTCCCGGCCTCCGTACGCTTCTTGATTTTCAGCCGCGATTTTAGAACACGTCGCGATATCGCGACGCTCCCTTACCCGCATGCGTTGACCGCGTTGACCGCGATTTTGGAACATGTTTCTGACTTAACCGATTTTTCATCCTGCAGCCCATTTTCTCTCTCCCGCCGCGAAAATGCGACATGTCGCGATTTCGCGACATGTCGCAAAATCGCGCCCTCCGTACTGCTTGCTTCTCTCTCCCAAAATCGTCGCGATTTCGCGACATGTCGCGAAATCGCGACCTTCTTGGCACTTAGCCGCATTTTGACTTACCTGTCGCGATATCGCGACATTTCCGAAAATGGAAGTGTCGCGATATCGCGACACTACCAAAAATGGAAAGTTTGATTTTTCAGTGAATTATGCAACTGTTTTCTGGATTTTTCTCGGTAATGGTGCAAGATTTTCTTGTGCATGAATGATTCTAGCATGTAAAAAGTGAATTCTTGGATAACACAACTAGAATGCAAGAAAAAGCACAACTTTAAAAAGGAGGCAAGCAAAATATGGATTTAAAACCCGAAATGACCAAGAGGGTCCCCGCCGCAAAAATGGAAGTTCATAATTTTCTAAGGATGGAATCTCATTTTTCAAGTGGGGGTGTGTTGCTTATCAACAAATGGCGATATCTCATGGGTAAAATAGTAGCACTATTTTAGAACCCAAGACTCGGGTTTCAAAACAAAAAGACCATGCATCATGCCTTGCCACGTGCATTCTTCACAATAAATTGACTCGCTAACCGCCAACCGTTAAAATTTCCCAAGGACATACTAGGTCGGATTACTTCAAGGAAGATTTCGATGTGCAATTACAAAGGTATAGAACTTTCTTCAAGGATGACTCGAATTGAATGATAAACTTGGATTAATCAACTTTTCTAGATTGTAAATGGGGAAACCGAGTAGAGCTCTGTTTACTAGTTTAGCTTTTTACAGCCTAGACAGAGTTACCCTTTAGATTTACACGACCCAATTTACAACTGTAGGGCAGAATCTAATATTGGCTGCCTCTTTTGATCATATAACTCTTTTTTTTTTTTTTTCTTTTTTTCTTTTCTTATCTCTCTTTTTTTTGAAATATATCACTATCTGGAAGACCTTAGAGAAATTACAATTTTCTTTTAATATTTGATCAATCTGGAACCTGCTTCGGCCTAGGCATTGATAGCCTCTCGGTGACACCCAAATAATTGCATGAACCATAGTCCCCTCTTATAACCAAACTTTTCTTGGATTCCCCTGGAGTTCCTCCAACTAAACAAAGATAGCAGCTTTTTCTATCATTAAAACAACCGTGGCAAGTAAGACACAAGATCCAATCATCTCTCTACCTTCATCCTCGGATAACAAAATAGTTCCACAGCTTTAGTGCAAGCAGACTATCTCAATTAGAATAATGAGCAGTAATGGGGAGGCAATCGGATTGAGGATTTATCACCTAGGAATAAAACAATTTTCAGCAAGTTGACTTTTCATTGATTGCTCATGCAGAGGTAAAAAATAGAATTTTAGAAGCCAAAGGACTTTATACAAGCTTCCAAGGACAGGCACAGGCTTCTAAAGCAAAAAAGAATAAAACCGCACAGACTGCAAATAAAACTGCACAAGCAACTAAGACTAAAACTAAAACAAAAGACTGTACAGACAACAAAGAAAAGGAAAAGCAGGGAAGAAAATAAAAACTGTACAGGCAATAAAAGAAATAAACTAAAAGAACTGAAGCAAAAATAAAAATAAAAACTACAACTGAAATAAATTAAATCGCAACCGCAATCGTACAAAAAGAAAAAGAAATGCAATAAAGAAAAGACTGTACAGACTAAAATAAAAGCAAGCTAAAATAAAAAGACAAATAAACAAAAAAAAAAAAAAAAAAAAAAAAATAAAAATAAACCGCACTGACAAAGAAATAAACTGAAAAACAAATAAATTAAAACTGCAGAGCATTAAAATTAAACTGAAACAGATTAAAACTGCACAGACATTGAAATAAAAACTGCACTGACAAAGAAAAAAAACTGAAAAAACTTCAAAGCTTATTTACAATGCATACATATGTTACAACTTCCCTTCATACTCAAAAAATGCAGCAGTTGGGAAAGCAGAGAAATGGTGCTTTAAAAAATTTTGACCATGCAAGTAATTTAAAAAAAAATTACCTTTCAAGTCCTGTTGACGAAATGCACTCCGCACCGTGCTTCAAAAATTTGCTATCCGGGGAAAGACTTGGGTTTATCGTCTTCCCCGTCCCATTTGAAAACAAATCGCAACTCCTTCAAATTAAACAAATCATATAATAACAAATCATATGATAACATGTTTATGCTTCTAATTAAAGGGTTTGCAGAGTTCTTTCAAAAGGACTCAATGTAAAAAACCCCCAGGATCAAATACTTTAAAACCTTGACAGCACCTGCACCACCACATTTTCAAATTGATGTGACAACCGAAAGAAATCATGTTTTATCTCGTATGCCCCGGTTCTTAACAACTTGAACATTTTGTGGTTGCCGCACTGCTTCAATATCCAGGACTTCAATTTTTATCCCTCTAGCAGAATCCTTACAATTTTCCTTTTCACCCGAGCCTTGCTTAGACTTAACCTCATCAATGTGCAATGTCCAAACATCATTGTTGTTATTGATTAGGGCCAGAATCGTTCCCACCTTTTCGCTTGCCAAATCATAAACTCCAATATCTCGCATCAACACGCTTTATAGCCTCCTCTTTGACATTATGTTCGAAGTTGCAGTGCTTATGTTGAGACAGCTTCATCAATTCCAAGTTGGCCGACCACATTCATATTTACCACCTTTTCCTCCTTTTCTTGAAATTCAACAGGTGGTCCAAAGTAAGCCTCAATCAAGTTAATGTTTTGTCCAACAATCTGAGGCAGTTCATAGAGGGTGATGTCAGATTTAAGTTCCCTCATATCCTCAATGATGCTATCCTCCTCAGTTACTTCTGCATAGTGAGATTGAATCTCACTTTCATCATCCTCTGATGAGGAAGGATCATTGTTAAGTTCTGGACTCTGACATCTCAAATTATAACTGTCCATTTTGAACTGTTGAAAATCTTGTATTTCATCCACAGAGTCTCGTATAAGACTTTCTCGTCTCTTCGGGAAAAGTGACAGAATCGAAACCCCGGTTGTACTATTTTTGGGTGAACTAGAAATATCAATATTTCTTTGATCTCCAGGAAAATTTAACTCACCAGGAAAAACTTCGGATTTGGGTGGTGCCAGATCACAACTCGTTCAGTTCAAGCACCTGCACTTTGAATTTGTCAAAACTTTTCTCTGTATTTTGCACATGTTGAGTGGATGTCACAGTTAACGGAGTCTCCTTGGGTAGAGCATGACATGTTGGCACTAACTCATGATGTGGAATGGGGTCTGGAACAGTCATGTTCTGTGTAACATAGGATATCAAAGGACCGCTCAAAATTTGAGGCCCTAGTCGTCTTTCAAGAATTAAGGCTTCTTTATAAGCCCCTCGCCAGTGGTTGTAATATTAATGTCTCTCTTGAGGAAAATAGAGGTCACCGAATCCAATGCATTCTTGTAGATTTCTAAGGCCGGATTTGCATTTGGGATGTAATGGCCAGTCATTCTACCGTAAGCTCTTTGGAACCTCATATTGAAAGACCCGACAGTTTCTCCCGACTCTTTCTTGATGCTCGGAAAATTGCCGATATAAAATGTCGGGATCTATCACTTCACCGAACCGTGATATAAAAGCTTTCTCTAGATCATCCCAACTAGTAATGGAATTGCCGGTGAGGTTTAAAAACCAGTCATAAGCTCCCTCCTGGAGAGTGAACGGGAACAATCTGCAGGCAACATCTTCATGCTGTATATTCAATAATCTTAAAGCATTTTTAAAAGCTAGCAGATGTTCTTCTGCAGTTCTTGTCCCATCATGTTTGTACCTGGGGAGATACCTTTCTGGACTTCTGGGCAGGTCATGGGCTATACCCGGAATGTTCAAAGCGGTGGGGCCCAACCAATTTGCCATTAATACTTGGCTGACAGTGATGTTCTGATTTGTAATTGGATAACTGCAAGTGATGATAGAACTGTTCTTAACAAACCACTGAACTTAAGGCCTTCTCTGGCAATTTTAAAAACCGCACTGACAACTTTCAAAAACCGCACCGACAATTTAAAACCGCACCGACAATTTAAAACCGCACCGACAATTTAAAAACCGCACTGACAATTTATAAAACTGTACTGACAATTTATAAAACTGTCCGGAGTTCACTGTGGGTCCTTCAAATGTTGCTGTTATGCCCTTACAATACTTGAACTGAGTTCAGGCCCTCCTTCTAGCGCCAATTAGGTGTTGGCTGAGGAGGAGGGGAAAATTGGCTACCAACTTTGGATAAAATACGCTTTCGCTCCACATACAATGGATTTCTCAACTCAAGTGCACTAAGAACAGATGTTCATGGCCCTCCTTCTAGCGCCAATTAGGTGTTGGCTGAGGAGGAGGGGAAAATTGGCTACCAGACTTTGGATAAAATACAGTTTTACAGTTCCACATACAGTCGGATTTCTCAACTCAAGTGCACTAAGAACAGATGTTCTGTGGCCCTCCTTCTAGCGCCAATTAGGTGTTGGTCCGGCTTTCATGCACACCCCGGGAAAAAAGGGATGAAGGCAAGGAAAGCTCCGGAGACACCCACGGGACTGATCCCACTCATCTTTAGGATCTAGCTGGTTATCCAAGGTGCGAGTTACGGAGTTGGGTCGAATGGCAATTCACTCTTTTCCACTTCCGGAATAGATTTCGATATGGATCGCTCCGTTACCTTACAGGGGGTTCCCGAACTTGTTCGAGAGTTGCAAAAGTTGTTGACAATCAGATTTGACTTGAATTCTTTGATCTAGCTCTCATGGGTCAGCAGATTTAAATAAAAGGCAAACAAAGAAAATAAAAATGGATCATTCACGGAAAGCAAAGAGAGGGTAGGGTAAGGCAGAAAAGAGAAGTTTATCAGACTTTAAACTGTAAAACTCCAAACTATCAATCTTATCTATGCTATCAGCTTCACAACGTAACAAATCCTGGAAGAAAGTGTCCAATCGACCTAAGATCACTTTCAACTAAGAGCACAAGGCAGAGTGAAACGGATCTAGCAGTAAAATCATAAATCCAAGGGGCAACTGATTAAAATCGGTATCTTTCACCGGCAACCTAGCTCGCACAAAGGAAGACAGAGCAATTAGAACAAACTTACACCCGAAATCAGAATTTCCCCTAGCAGTACAATAGAACAACCGAAGCCTAACAAAGATATTTAATCTTGACAATGGCAGATTTACAAAGATATATCTAACAAACTTTAAATGGAACGGATAACAAAAGAAAATACACTTATCACACTCGCAAAAGATTAGGCTCCCGGCCATGCTATCACGTAAAAGCTAAAGCACATCAACTCCAAGTCCGAAAACAAAGGATTTCACAAAATTTGCAAGAAATTGCTTATAAGCCTTTATTTCTAAGTCTCCGCCTCCCCGCGATTACATTTAGAATTTGTATTTATAGACTCAGGACAGACCCTGATCTTTTCCAAAATATCTTGCTCAAACCCTAAATCTTATCGCACTTAAACCCTAGGACCCGGGTTTTACAATAAAAATCCATTTAAAAATCAAAGTCCGGATAGAACTTAACCCTTCGGCAAATCGTGGCAGATCACCGCCATAAATGGAGAAGATAAAATAAAATGCAACTTGCATTCATCCGCACTCGCAAATAAATGCTTCCGTTAATTCTGCTGGTGAGCCGGATGAGTCACCACTTCTCCATCAATTTGATCTCCGTAAATCCATCTCTGAGTTGAAATGGTCTCCATGCTATCAAGTCTGCAATAAATTTGTCATTGAATGCTCTCACCGGCAGCCTTCTCTCCTAGCATGGCGGTCCTTGACTAAATCCGCACTTTATCTTCGCCTTTATGGTCTTTCCCGTTGTCCCGTAAGTGCCGGTGGAATCCCGCATGAAAGACAAAAAGATGCATTAGATTAGCATTTTAATTAAATCGAAGCTTAAAACATTAAAAACAGATTAAATCCGCAAAATAAGCTTGCATGTCGGCTTCTTTTGTCCCATTCACGCTTTGACACGTGTCGCTACCCCAGAAGCCTTCTCGTTTCCCGCCGGAATGCACTTTCGGGTCAACTATGACTTTCTCTCTCCGCCGCGATTCTCGCGACATGTCGCGATTTCGCGACATGTCGCGAAATCGCGACCTCGCTGCAGCATCGGCAACTTCCTCCCTCGTCGGTCGCGAAACGGCGACATGTCGCGATTTCGCGACATGTCGCGAAATCGCGACCCTTCCCGGCCTCCGTACGCTTCTTGATTTTCAGCCGCGATTTTAGAACACGTCGCGATATCGCGACGCTCCCTTACCCGCATGCGTTGACCGCGTTGACCGCGATTTTGGAACATGTTTCCGACTTAACCGATTTTTCATCCCGCAGCCCATTTTCTCTCTCCTCGCCGCGAAATGCGACATGTCGCGATTTCGCGACATGTCGCAAAATCGCGCCCTCCGTACGCCTTGCTTCTCTCTCCCAAAATCGTCGCGATTTCGCGACATGTCGCGAAATCGCGACCTTCTCGGCACTTAGCCGCATTTTGACTTACCCGTCGCGATATCGCGACATTTCCGAAATGGAAGTGTCGCGATATCGCGACACTACCAAAAATGGAAAGTTTGATTTTTCGATGAATTATGCAATCGTTTTCTGGATTTTTCTCGGTAATGGTGCAAGATTTTCTTGTGCATGAATGATTCTAGCATGTAAAAAGTGAATTCTTGGATAACACAACTAAAATGCAAGAAAAAGCACAACTTTAAAAAGGAGGCAAGCAAAATATGGATTTAAAACCTGAAATGACCAAGAGGGTCCCTGCTGCAAAAATGGAAGTTCATAATTTTCTAAGGATGGAATCTCATTTTTCAGTGGGGGTGTGTTGCTTATCAACAGGTTGTACATTGACAAGTTAGAAGAATGGATAAAGAAATTTGGGGGAGAGGGTGTGCACTTAGCCAAATATGTGGTAAAACTCCTCATGTATGCAGACGATGTAATTCTTGTGGCCAAAAGAGCCAAAGATCTAGACGATGTAATTCTTGTGGCCGAAAGAGCCAAAGATCTAGAAGATCACCTTTGAGCTCTAGAACTCTTTTGTAAGGAAGTTGGGATGTAGGTGAACACGAGCAAAACAAAAATTATGATTTTTTTAGCAAAAAAGAAGAAGCAACAACTCGAATTTCAGTTTGCAGGAGAACTGCTTGAAGTAGTAGTAGAATACAAATACCTCAGCATAGACTTTCATGACAAACTATATTGGAATACATGTAGGATGAAAAGAACTCAAAGTGGTTGGAGAGCACTATATGCACTTCAAAACAGGTGTAGGAATGTCGAGTTGTGGGACTAGAAGACCACCAAGGTCTTATTTGGCCTACTTGTTACACCAATTTTGTTGTATGGTTGCGAGGTGTGGGCTAGTGGCACAACAAATGCAAAATGGAGGCAAATAGAAAGGATTCAAAAATATCTAATCACAAATTTTCTCAAAATTAAGGCCACAACCCCTTATGAAATTATTCTAGCTGAAACTGGAATGTTCCCTTTAGAAGCAATTGCTATGACCAAGCTATTATGTTACTTGAAAAAAACAGAAAACATGAAAAACGACAGATGACCTAGAGCAATTAGGGACGAAGAGTTGCATAGAAGAAATAATACATGGATAAAACAAAACCAGAAATGGATGAAACGTTGAGAAATCAACATAAATAAATGCCCAAATGTCAACAAAGACAAAAAAATTATGTGAATGAAAAGTTTAGAAGTGAAATGTGGAAAAATACAAGCAGGAAAAGACAATATTATATTGCAAAGTTTAACCCAATGTATGACCACAAGGAAAAAACGTATATAGGTGCTAAAATCAAGTGGTAGGAAAAAATCTTCATTGCTCAGATAAGGACTAGCTCTTATAGGCTTAAATGTGAAACACGAAGATGGACAATGCCCAAAGAACAATAAGAAGAAAAGATATGTACTTTATGCAGCACAGTAGAGACAAAGGAACACTTTATTTATAAATGCTCGAGTTTTTTAGATATCCGTTGCAAATACAAAGAAACACTTGGAAACGGGTCTATGGCAGAGTTATTTGAAGACAGTAAAATAAAAAAAAAGGTTGGAGAATTGCTAACCCAAATCAGGAGAAGGAACAACCTTCTTAAAGATATCAAAGATCATATGATATAATTTGAGTAGTTGTACTTCCATATTTGGGGTCCCATAAATCATATTTGGATTTCACAAACGTAATTAAAATCTTTCTTTCTTAAATAAAAACTCAAAACCAAACAATTGTGATATCCAATTTTTTTAATATTAAATTTCGTTAGTAGAATTTCTCCTATTTAATTAAGCAAGCATTGTCACTTGTTTCCGTGCTTACGACAAAATAAGAACATAGGCCAAATGATTTAAAACATTAAATGATTGTTAATAAGCTTAATTGTTTTTGGGTGTGGGATTGAAATTTTTTGGAGGGTAAGGTTTAAATCTTGGATTTCGTTGGATTGTATGCTTGTCTTTTTTATGGTGCTTTCGTTGGTGTAAAAGGTTTAAAATGGTCATGACATAGTGGTTAAAAGGGCGAATATGATGACTTCGATGATAGCGTAGAATACTCTGCTCATCATAAAAAACCAAACAACCTATCGAATTCGTGAAGGCTACCGATTCTACCTATAAAATAAAAAAAACTTAAATAAAATTAAAATATTTTTTAATCCATTTTTGTATACTTTGCCATGAATCCAAGTCTTATTACTAAGATAAGTGACGTCCAACTGAATGAAAGAAGCTTCGTTTATACAATCAACAATTAGAAACGTTAAAGAAACCGATTGATTGCCCGAGTCTAAAATGCTACCCAAGAGCGGTATATAACTTTGTCTAACAGTCTACTCACGTGGTTGGAGGAGATCATAGTATATTCTCGTCGACCAATAAAGCATATCCATCCTTGTGACGCGTAAGTGGAATGACGGTTATTCTGTTTGCTCGACAGCAAAATTTTACAATATTCATTTCTTGTGACATAGTGGAACGTTTTGAAGTAATTTTATTCATTTCTTGTGACATAGTGGAACGTTTTGAAGTAATTTTTTTTTTTTTTTTTGAAGTTTAGTGTAAGTGATTTTGTGAGGGATAAATTTTTCTTCAAAAGTTAAAAATTCAAACCTTTATAAGGAGATAAACTTTCTTACAATAACCACAATAAAAAAATGTCTTGCTGGCAATAGGTATTCCAAATGGAGTAAAGGAAATTGAAAGGAAGGTGACTTGTCTAATTAAAAAGACTAGATAGCATGTGGAATGCCAGCCACCCACGCGTCTCTTGGACCTACTAGTCCTCATCGAATCTTCTTACTCACATTTCAACAAAAAGAAATTCCATCTTATGAAAATAAAATATTTGTATAACAGTAAATCAGTTAAAATATCATAGGCCAACTACCAACACCCGTACCGCTACTCGATGTACAACAACGGCGCCGCCGGCAGCTTTTACTCACTTAAGAACGAGATGACCAAGAATTACTATCTATTCCACGTGTCAAGATGCTATTTGATGTTCAGACACGGCTGCCAAGACATTTAATGAAGCATGTGTACCGCAGGTTTCAATCTGGTTAGACAATAATCGCCGCTAACGCTTTCTTTCCTTTCCTCGGCACGGCACGTTACTGGGATCACAAGCAAAAAGGAAAGAAACGAATATTTAGGCGCAAGGGGAAAGGCAAAATTTTGTGTGCCTTATGGACAAACTTTGGCAGGTGTTCACAGTAAGTAATGGTAGCCACGCATTTTTACTTGGCTTTCTTCTTTTACATGGAATTGGAATGCAATGCAGTGGAGTAGGGACTCTAAATTGCATCGCAGTTTGTAGATTGCTTGTTCCTTTTTCTTGTAATTTCTCCAAACTCAGCTTCAAATACGTTCCTTACGATTGATTATCGCGCATTATATTATGCTAAGCTTAGGGCATTGAGCTCCGCCTCTGGTGTATAATCTGAAAAATTGTTTCTTTGTTTCGTGAATAGGATCGTACGGAGAAATTTCGAACAGGTAACAGTCGTTTTTATGATATCTATATTTTAGTATTGAAGAAAATAAATTAAGAAGAATAGGAACTTCTAATTCTGGCGTTTTATTTGGCTAGTAGAAATTATGCATTTCTCTTTTTTCAATTTTAAGTTCCTAAAGCTTTGTAATTTGGCGGCATGGAAATTTGAACTCGACGGTGAAATTTTCGGCAGGAAAGTGAGATTTTTTTTAGCTGGATAATAAGGGTTGTATTTGGGTCTTTGACAAATTACAGCTCTCTTCTTTGGCAGGAAAGTGATATAACTTACTAGTAATTCTTAATTTTGGTGTTCCTGTGCGATTTAAGCGGAAGAATTGAATACATAAGGGGTTGTATTTGGGTCTTTGACAAATTACAGCTCTCTTCTTTGGCAGGAAAGTGATATAACTTACTAGTAATTCTTAATTTTGGTGTTCCTGTGCGATTTAAGCGGAAGAATTGAATACATAGCAGTTTCGTGTGACTCCACGGGGATCTGAATCTAAGGGGTCAGAGTGGTTTAGGATGTTTATATTGGATGTTCGAATTAATTCATTTAGCTTTTAGGAATAAACATTTCGATTGGTTTAATTTTTTTGTGTTAGGCTTGTTTTTTTAGGAAGGTTACTGAAATTTACACTTAAAGTTCTGCCTTACGTCCCTCTGTCGGCTCAATTGTTGTTTCCATAGTGGAGCAATTATCGTAAAATAGCAGGCTTGGCAGCTTCTATCTGTCTATTTATTTATGTTAGTTATAGATTGAAAAATAAGTTTTTAATATCAATATTCATTAGAGGAGATTAAAGGCCAAAATTGGCTTATGGAGCTGAAACATACATAAAGAGTGTAAATGAAACTCTTAAAAAGAAAAAAAAGAAGAAGAAGAAAATACATTACAATTATTCAAGAGTTAGAAGAAGGTTAAATCAAGTCAAACTGTGCCATGCTACACTCGTCTATCCTTTATAAGCTAGTCAAGTTGCCTTTTCCTATTCAGTTTACGACAATGGGGATTCTGGATGTAAGATTTAACCATCTTGCATGGGTAACCTAGATATAAGAAGTAACCATCCTTGTATTGGGGCAATATAGATGCCATCTCTAACCATCCTTGCATTTTCTTTAACTAGGAAAGGGTAAGGGTCAAATATCTCTCCAAAGAAAAGTTCTAGGGATCCTTAATCCTTGTATGCCATCAAAAAAATTGGAAAGAGTTACAAGAAACACTGAAAAGACGAAAGAACCACCCCTTGTCTCATAACAAGGAGACCACATGAATACAAAATGATCCTTGGTTTCTGACTTCTTGGAACAAATCTAACGTATATGGTGTGCTAATCAATTTGATGATCCATTTCTATTCCATGCTGGAAGCAACAAATCCTCAATTATGCCAATGTAACTCTCAAGCTACAAGGTAATTGGAGTCCAACATACCCTGCAGGTTGGATGACCTTATCCTTAAAGTTAAGATAGGTACAATAATATTATTGAATCTTCAAAGTCAGAGGCTCTTGAGGCTCTAACCACTTGGACAGTAGATATGTTATGTAAATCTTATCTCCAATTCCTCTCTTTATCTACCTTTTGGAAAGATGTAGTGCGCCGACCAAAATGTTATGTTGAGGAAACCTGTCCATATCAAGATCTACTAATCCTTTGTGTGTGTGTGTGCGTGCACTCATTAGAAATAAGTTTTTTTCATGCATATCACAATTAATTAACATTATACAAATCCAAAATTAATACTGTAAGTGATATAACCTTAAACTACCCAGGAAAGTGAGAAAACATACTTCAATTAATGAAATTTTAATGCCTCCAAAGTTCGAATATTCTTGTATTGCTTATAATATAAAAAGGGACAAATTACAAAATGTGTCAAATTGCTTCAATAGACCCACTATCTAGTGTCTTGCAATGCCTTTGCCCTAGTAAAAGCTTTAGTCCTCTCTCCTTGGCCCTGTGCCCGTTCCTCTTCCTGTGCCTTTGCCACTAACTCCTCCGCTATACTTTCAAAATCATCCATGGAAAAGGGAGGCTCTTGTTGCTGCTCCTCTGGCTTTGTGATCCATTCAGATGATGTATCAATCTTGTCTAAATTGATGGCTTCGTAATTTGTTCCCGCAAATTTTTTATGGTGGAGGCAAAGGTTGTAATGAACAAAAACAAGATCATTTAACTTTTGCTGTGTAATTCTATTGCGCTTCTTGGAGTGAATGTGCTCAAACGTACTCCAGTTGCACTCACAACCTGAAGCGCTGCATGGTTGGCATAAAATTTTTATGGCGAAGATTAGGCGTATACGCACCAAAGTCCTCCCACCATAAATCTAGAAAATGCCAAGAGAAAGGAAATTTAATAATTTATGTAAAATTGTACTTTGAGATTATGTTTGAAAACAAAATCAATAATAATTCGATGAGGGTCACTCAACCTTAAAGTTGACCTTGCTCAAATGCACTGTGTGGATGTGAAAAGGATGCCCTCACATTTTTTATAATCTTGTAGCTCATATTAGATCAAATTGCAGGTGTGTTCATCTGGCACCATTCGATCAAGGCATTGCTGAAGGCCTGACAACACCTTGTAGTCGGCTTTGAATGTCTCATCATAAAAAAATTTGGGGTTGAGGTAGTACCTCCTTGCATGAAGTGGGCTATGGAGCTAAGAAGTCCATCACTGATCAATAATTTCCCAAATGGGATTGTATCTGGGCTTGGAATTATTATAAAATGATCTAATTGCCTTTTGCCCTATCCATAGCCTCATATACGTATCCCATTAGTGATGTTTCTCCATCAACAAGACAAAGAACCCTCACTAAAGGCTCTGACACTTGAATAAAAAAATGGAAAAATAATTTAAATGAAAATAATTTGCAATTCAAAATTTGCAAATGGAAAAATAATTTAAATCTGCAAAAATAAAATAAAATAACAATTAAACAAAAAAACTTAGTCTTGTACCTTGATTGCCTTAAGGCCTCCTCAAAGGCATAGTCGTACACCTTCTAGCCCTCACTAGAGAGTTGGTATCTAGCAACGTCTTCGACATTTCACTCCTCATTCACAAACATCCTTTTCAATGCCCGCTTTGCATCAAAAGAGGCTCTGCAATGTAACAAAGTTTGTGGTGAATCGTGTAACTCCAGGCCGCACAATCTCCCTCCCACTCCTAAATTGCCTCATCAGTTGGAGGACCCATGTATGGTTGTAGATAAATTTAGTAATACATTTGGCCTTCTATATAACCTCAGACACCTAAGGTAATTTCCCAATGTCTTCAAGAAGCAAATTGAGACAATGGGTTGCACATGGTGTCCAAAAAATGGTGGGGAATCTCTCCTCCAAAATCCTACCAGCTGCTACATACGTTGTTGTATTGTTCGTAAAAAAGAAAAGAAAGCCCTAGGTTTAAGCATTGACAGTTGAAACCAAGTTTTTTACCTCAGATGTAACTGTTGGGTGGTTAAAACTTAAAAAAATTTGGATTTAGGATGCAATTTAGTGTTTTTGTTGGTCTGATTTCACCTTGTCTCTGCTCTCTCTGCAATTGGGAACGGCAAAAATGAGGGCACTTTGAAAAAATAAAGCATTTTATGCTGTTTTCCTGTGCGTGTGTGAGGACGACCAAATTTGTTATAGGAACTTGGCAAGATTTTTTTAACTCGCGTGTCCCAAAAACTTGTCAAGTAAAAGAAAAACTTGGTGAGTTCAAAAAACTCACCGAGTCGAGCCCAATTGACTTGGCAAAGCTGACTTAGACTTGGACTTGGTGAGCTTCTCAAAAACTTGCCGAGTTTCGTAACAGAGGGGAAAAATAAAAGGGAAAAAAGAAAGGATCTACTAATCGTGGGACCGAGAAATCTTTAACATACTAGCCAACATTTTTTTCTTGTTGTGCCAAATGCATTGAGGACCTCAATGCTAGGTAGGGTACCTTAGTATGTCACACAGAGAAGTGGCCATCTGTCTAAGCCTATGTATCGTTGTCACTACTGCGAAGATAACAATGGTGATAACTGGGATTGCATGGAACTTGGCAAGAATGAAATGATGGGAAACAGTTTTTTTAAGAATGAAGATGTAACATTGAGGTGAACACTCTACCTATTTGACTTTGACATGTGCTTCTAAGGAAGGGCCCCCAAACCTTAGCCCTATGTAAAAGAGTATGTGTGATTAGAGAAATGGATGAATCTTTGCTCGAATGCATGGGAAGTGACTAATATTGATCATAAGCTGTTGATACAAATTGGGCTAGGCATTTAATTATAGGGATGACAATCATCTTCCCTATGTGAGAATTTCCCCACCATCTCTTTTTGAACTTTGTCATATCCTGTAATTATGGGTTAAGCACTGAGCTTCCTCAGCATAAAATTACAAACCCCTACTTGTTTGATTTCTTTGAGGAGCTTGTGGTAGTGTGGTAGGGCTTTGCCTCCTTGGGGCACTTGCCTTACATGTGCTTGTAGTCATGCGTTAGTTATGATCACTCCTAGGAGGATAGTTAGATATCCGAGTTTTCTCATTTGGGGAACTTTGCTTAATTGTTGTTCTATGTATGTGGTTGCTTGTTATTAGTCTGCCTTAAAAACTTGTTAAAGCTTCAAAATGCTTAGGAAAGGCCTGTTTTGGAGACAAGTAAGGGTGGGCTTTAGCTTTGTCTTATCAATTAGAAAAATCTGAGAACACTATCCTGTCTCATTTGTATATGGTACAAAAAGGTAGCAGTTTACTCCAAACGTATGGTATGAACTGATACTGATCTATATGGTGTATGATTGTTTATGATAGTTAATTTGAACAAAAATCTTGTATTGTTGATATGTAATGATAGATAAATGTTTCTTTTTCAATCCTGTTTTGATAAATATTTGATCAATTTATGGTCCTTATTGTAGTGTAATGTTGAACTTGGATCACCCTCTTACAAATGTACCACATTTTAATTTCATTACAAACTCTATGACATGTTCTCTAGGTTGTGGGGCACCTTATTATGGTAAAAGGATTTGAACCTGGGTCACATGTTGCCATTGTACCACAACCCTTTGGATGATAAATGAAGCATTTTATTTTAAAAGAAAGAATTATCACAGTTTTGGCATTTTCTTCTTAAGGATTTATGTTATGGCTCAGTAAATGGAGTTAAGCAACTGAACTCATACAATATGTATTAAGAAGAGAACTCTTGAGCTTAAGCAATGAACCGGTGTGATCTGGTACTAATAGTTGGAATCAACCAATGTAAATTTTGCTTACAAGACAATCACTTGGATTGTATTGCTTTTGGTTGACCTATGATTAAGTTTAAATTTCCTAACATTTCAGATCCATCTGATGGATCCATTTTCAAGGGTCTAAGAATTCTTGTGCTTTATTATCCAAGGATTCATGTGCTGGCTTCTTGACATATCAAGTATTTTCTTTTTTAATAAACATGTAGGCTGACAATCTCTTTATAGTATTTAATTAATTAATTAATGAGAGATTCTACATGGGATTTTACTTTAAGATCACTGTCCATACCTCGTTGATTTTGAGTCCATCATCTCTATTGATGTTGTTGGGCCATTTTTCTATTTCTATTTCTATTTCTAATGCCTTTCTCCCTTTTCACTTTAGTCGATTGTCTGCCCTTGCTAGGACTTTGGTGTCTTCAATGCAAATATGGTGTTTAGTGTTTGATGAATGCTTCATAAGTGCTGATTTGGAGGTTCTACTATGAAGGATATCTGCACAATGTCCTTCTAATGTTACCTTCATAAATATGCCTTTCTCACCTATGTGAGATTTATCATTTTAGTATTTACACAAGAGCAAGGGATAAGTATATCCCTTTATGGAGTTCAAAAGCTACTTTCTCTTTTGTTTTGTCCAATCAATTCCTTAGAGCGTTCACTTGAATAAAGGCCACATTGATTTGTTCTTATTTAAAATTCGAGCAATCTTTTTTGATGTGCCTTGTAAATATGACATTATAATCTTATATACTCCTCTTTCTTTTCCTTCTTCTTGTTTGGCTGGCATTTCTGAATTCTTGCAAGATTTGTTGGTCTCTGTATTTGTTATTTTTTAACATATTTAATAGACGTGCTCTCTCTTCCTCGATATGCTCCAAATCTTCTATTCTATAGGCTCTTTTTTCTAGAGTATTTAGTATCCTAGCTTTATGAGGAAGGTGTTGATGCGAGTCAGCTTGTAGGTATGAGCTAGATATCCATTTTCTTTCTTTTTTATCAAAACGTTGAGGAAAGGTAATTTCCCTTCTTCTCATTCCATGGTGAACTTTTCGGGAAAGACTATTGAGGTGTGCCATGAACTTATCTAATTCCTCTCTTCCATGTGACCGTTTGGAAAGGATGTTATTCACAAATTTATCCCACCATCAGTCATAAGTGGGTATAGGTCCAATCCTCTTCCATGAAAAGCTTAGCCATGATTGGGGAGAGGGAAGAACCCATTGCCATGCCTTCTGTTTGCTCGTAAATGTCTTTTTGAAAACAAAGGAAGGTAGACCTGAGGCACAAATCTACCAACTAAGTTGTTTGACGGTCATTCAATTTTTTCATGACTTCAAATGCTCCATTTATTGGTATCTTCTGAATAGGGATACCACATTAAAACTGACTACTGGGTCTTCCTTTTTAGCTTTCCTTCCTTTGAGATTCTCCGCCATATGTTCTGAAATTTTGACAAAAAACAAAGTTTTAGTTTTTGTGATTTTTTTTTGGCAAGGGTGTATGTCGGAGAATATGTAGTGTTGAGAATAGGATGAATAAGAACTCCTTTCTTGTGGAACTTTAGGGCTTCATAGATTCATGGCATGATTGGAGCATCAGATGATAATATTTTCTTGGTATTTTATTCCATTGATAAGTTCTTGATGGCTTTAGTTAACTACCTTATGATCTTAGGTAAGGGGTCTCATTTCACTTTTCTAAAGGTGCCATTGTTAAGAAGGTGGTCATACATCTTATCCTTATATTCAGACTTGTTTAGAATTATCATGAAGTTTCCTTTGTCTGCTTTGAAGATAATGATGCCTTCATTATTCTTTTCTCTCTTAATGCCTCCCTTTCTTCTTTCATGAGGTTTCTAGTCTTAGGTGGTTTCGCTCTCATAAGAATGCTTGTGCATTCATGTCTGATGTTAGCAGTTGTTTCTTTTGGAAAATCTATGATGCCTTCTTATATGTTGCTAACAAGGACTTCAATTGGAATCCTACTAGAAGCAATGGCAAACCCAAGGTCTTTCCCAAGAACACCTATTGTACTGCTTTAAGGTCATATCTGAGACCATAGTTGGAAAAATCGTGACTTGGCAAAAACTCAGTGACCCAATTTTTGTAGAGTTCTTGGCAAAAAACCAGCAAAAAGAAATCGAAAAAAATAATTTAATTCACAAAAAGATATATATATAAAACAAAAATTAGAGAACCAGGAAGTCGATTTTCTATCAAATTCTCATAAATAGAGTAGAATTATAATTCTTGATCATCAAAAGCCACCAACAAAATACATACTAAAGCAGTTTAAAATTGCTTGTTGCTCTCCGTTTCTTGCCCTCGAACTATATGTATGGATAGGTGGTGGCTAAGGCACCTCAAACTTAGGCAAATGGTCTTCCATATCTTGCAATCCTCGAGTATGTTTTTCTTCTAGCAACACATTGTTCTTCTCCAAAGTGAACACACTATCATCCTCTTGCAATATGAAAGGGGATCCATTGCATCGAATTTAATCACATCAAAGGATTCCATCCTCTCCACGTGTGTGATGCAAATTTGGAGATTGTACTACACAAGACAAGATCATTACGGTGCTTCTAGCTGAATTTATTGCGCTTCTTGGTGTGTGGGGCCTCAAATAGAGGCCAATTGCACTCACACCCAAAAGCGCTACAAGGCGGACTCAAAATTTCCCACCACATTTCCCCCCCCCA
Organism: Wollemia nobilis; assembly: GCA_028583015.1. NCBI lineage: Eukaryota > Viridiplantae > Streptophyta > Pinopsida > Araucariales > Araucariaceae > Wollemia > Wollemia nobilis. The sequence continues at coordinate 8,213,927 of JAQPPZ010001870.1, forward strand.
AAAAAATATAAATTATAAATTTACGTTTGTAATTTAGTAAATTACAATTTGTAGGTAAAATTTAACTTCAACTAAAGAAGTCTAAAGTTTTTACCCAGTTGCAATTTGTTCCTTGATTCAATACAAAAGGGGGACAAAAGCAACCTCCCCTGAGCCGTTTTGTAGTCTTGCAATTCTTGAGGGGTTATGCAATGTTTTTGGGGGACATTTAACTTCTTAGTGCAAGCGTAGAAGCCATCTTTGACTTCTTCATCAGTATGATGAAAATAATGACTTAAATAGAATTTGGGGTTCAAGATGTACCCTACTGCATGAAGAGGTTTATGGAGTTTCCTCGACCATCTCTTATCAATCAAATGGGATTGTATTTGTACTGATTGCCTCCCTAGCAACATTCAATGGCCTCTTTTGCCCTATCTATGGCCTCATAAATATTCCATTGACAATTTATCTCTATCCACAAGGCAAAGAACCTTAACCAAAGGTTCTGTCACCTGAAATTGAAAAACAAAAATTAATTATTAAAAATTAATCGTAATTCATGAAATTTAACTAAAAATTACACATTGGAATTTGTAACTTTTTTTTATTACTTTAGAAAATTAGAAAGATATTAAAACAAAATATTTAAATTTTAGAAAGTCAAATACTTATGTTGATTATTTCCTGCATGCGTTGCCCAAAATGCCTTGTCAAAGATTTGGTGGAAGATTTTTTACCCTTCCTTTTTAGAAAATGACAAGGCATATCATTCCTTATTGACAAGCATCCTCCTGAGCACATGTGACACCTAGGCAAAGAATGTCCCTTCTGACATTGTGCTCTCTCATCAAGTTGAGCACATGTGTGGTTGTAGATATATCTAGTGATGTTCTTCGCTTCATCAATTGCAATCCTCCTCATCCATGAGAGTTTATTAATGTCCACAAGGATGAGGTCAATGCAATGGGTGACACATGGGCTCCAAAAAATAGAGGGGTTCTTCTCCTCGAGGAGTTTGCTCGCAAATACATATGTCGTTGTGTTGTTTGTTACTAGTTGGACAACGTTCTCCACCCCCACTTTAAGCACAACCTCCAAAAAATGGAACAAGAGCTTAATGTTCTTCACCTTGCAAGAGGCATCAACAAATTTCAAGAAGATCATGGGTCCACCTAAAGTCACTAAGAAATCGAGAAGGGTGCGGTTCATTGCATCTATCCATCCATCGGATAAAATGTTGCACCCTCTTCTCCTCCACAACTATCTTTATCTTATACAAGAGCAAGCGTGTTTGTGACACACTCCTCTAATAAAGGGCCACTGAAATATTTCACAGTAGGTGCCCTTATCCCTTTGCCAACTATGTCAAATGCCTTCATGAAAGCATCCCAATAAGGGCTGTTTGTAGCATTAAAAGGAATGCTGCAGTAGTACCAAAAATTCGTTGTCACCATTCATGCTTCTTTCATATTCTCATTTCCCCATGTAGTAGACCCAAGGGCTGCCTACCTTGAACTCGAGGTAGGAAGCCCTCCCTTACTTGCACCTGACTCTCCCTAGAAGAGTGTCAGAGGTGAGGGCCAAGGATGGACTTTGATGCAACGGTACTAGGAACTTCCTCATATTTGGAGAACGACTCATTCTCATAAACATAGGCCCTAGGCCCTACCCTAGATCCAATTGCAACCTTTGTTCTTTTTGCCTCTCTACTCTTTGGTGGACAACCAAGCCTTGACCTTGTTTTAGATTGAATCATCTGGTACTATAAACTTCTCTGCATCGTGGCCTCCAACCCCAGCAAGATGAAATTTGAGGCGATGGATGCCTCCTCTCATGTCTTTGTTGCAATAATTGCAAAAGACTTGATTTGTCAAAGTCCCTTTCTTCCATGTTTCCACATTGGGTTTTTCTTGAGACTTGGAACTGGATCTGTTGGATTTGGTTCATTGTTGCCCTGGCCCATTACATGCCCCTCGCCTGAAGACTCCATTTGAAAAAAGGATGTGTTAAGAGTCTAAGACAATGCCTTAGAGGCATTTTGAAACAACAAAGAAGAGAGAACAAAGCAAAAAAGCCTAAAAAATGAGTGAAAACAAAGAAACCCTATCTCTGAAATGAGTAAAAATAAAGAAATCCTATCTTTTAAAATATTGTCCAAGATGTGAAATCATCAAAAACAGGGGGATAAATTTGTTAAGTCCTTGTCAAAATCCTTTTTTGAATATCTGATTATCCCTTGAATCAAGAGAGAGAAAATATAGAAATAATGACTGTTTTCCCCTTTTTATGGCCATTTTCCATGTTTTGTCTATATCGACCAAGTTTTGGCACGAAAATTGCGAGATTGATGAATTTTTGCATGTTTTCTTGTTGAAAAATCACCCATTTCTCGGCTTTGAGAAAATGGGGCAATTTAATAGCTGGGATAAAATAGGGTGAGAAATTTTGAGAAATCGCAATTTCTCGGCGATTTTTCCAACTATGTCTGAGATGTTAATGACACGATCAAATTTCAAGGCATGTCTATTAGAAATAGATCTGACATTGTACTCGAGTCTTGGTTGGTAGAATGCTCATGGGTGTTAATTTCTTCCACTTCATATTTGAAACCAACCTCGTCTCGACACATACCATGTTGATTTAATGATTCAGCAGATACCTTGGGGAGAATGGTAATTTATGCATTGGAACTTAGTATTTTTATGGGTATTGACATTACTCTTGTTTTGTTCTTCACGGTAAACATTTGGATTATTATTCTTATGATTTCTCTATTTGTGTTTAGTGTAATGTTACTGCAATGAGTGTATGTCTCATTTATCCCCCTTTCCATGTTGTTGTAAGCTCTAGAATTGAACTATACATGATGTCCTAGGTTTTTAGAATAAAGGCGCTTAAATTTCATTTTCATCCTTTCTGTTGCTTTGTTGAAATCCTTCTCAGCTTTAAAACTTTTTTTTCTTGCAATCATGTCCCATAGATTATTATTAACCGTGAGACTCCGCTTTAGGAGAAGATTCAAGGCTTGTTTGAAGAGGAGATCCAAGCATTTAATGGTCTTTTGAATTTCTAATCTAACCAATGACATTCTTGCCTTTTCTAAAATCTTGATACCTTTTTTAACACACATTCTGTGGTTAATGCATTCATAAGCAGAAATCACTTCTTTGTCGCCACAGCCTTTGAAAAATGCCAGTCAACATCAATAGAGAGGATGGATTAAAAATCAACAAAGTATGGAAACCATGGATCTTAAAGTTAAGATCATAAAGTAACACCCTATGTAGAACCTCTCATTAATTAATTAGAAGAGATTGTTGGCTTGTAAGCATACTGAGAAGGAAATACCTACCAAGAAGCACTTATATCAAGAAGCCAACACATAAACCTTTCGATAATTAAGCGCAGGGGTTCTTTTGACCCCTAAGGCTGGATCTATCAGGTGGATCTGAAACGTTGAGAAATTTAAACTTAACCACAGGTCAACCAAAAATAATACAATCCAACATTCTGACTGTGAAAGCATCCATAAACTAATAAGGCGATTGCTTGCTCCATACTAGTAGTTCCTCAAATAATTTATGTTGATGCAGCTTTATTGATCTGTTATGGCAGATATGAGGTTCTGGGGAAGCATATTTCACACAAGACAGAGTCAAATGACCATACTTTTGGGTTTATTTGCAACAAAAGTTTATTTATTTCCATAATCAAGGATATGTACTCAAGGATTAGAAAATTTAGAGGATTATTTTTTCAAGGTGAACATTTTGTTGATCAACTTCTATACAATGTCTCGTAGAGGAGAGTATAGCTTTTAAAGGTTTGATGTCAAGATACATTGTAATGCATTTTTAAAAGTTTGAAAATCCTTAATTATGCCAAATGTGTAGGGGAAGATCTGAGAGGTCGGTGCAAATTGGAATTGTTGATATTTTCTTTGTTGCACAATTAAAACAAGGATAACAAGGATACTATAGTTTCATATAAATGAAAAACATTGCACGTAACCAAAGGCCTTCCTTTAAGGCAATACATATATCTCCTACCTTTTGAAGTTCAAGGAAAAGTGACCCATAATTAAATTTCATTGTAGATGTTGCCTATTTTTGGTCAAAATACTATAAATTTATGGTTTAAAGTCTAAACCATTCTTAATTAAGAAATCCATGTTTATATATCTCCTGTTATTTTTAAAAGGTAGTAATAGGTTAAATATTTGAGTGCAAATGTCTCATGTAGGCAGGAAATAAGACATTTTGTTATGATGTAATAAATAAACGAATGAATAAGACCCCTCTATACTTTGTGACAATGAGTAGTTGTCATGCACTGTACACAATCACTTCTTATTCTGAGCTCTGATCAGTGGTGTCTGGGCAGTTGCCAACCAACACACCTCTTGTGGCTAATCCTATACAATATTTTTTGTGTCTGTTGAAGGAGCTCCTGTACTCTATTTGTATAAAGTTGCCATGCATTTAGGTAATTTGGCATTATAAATGATTATATTAAGAATGATGCCATTTTCATATTTCATGTGTCTAATCTATGATCTTGTCTTTTTATTTATTTGTTTTTTAATTTTTATTAGGTTATTTTAAAATGGGCTTCTATGGGTTTTAGTTTATTGTGAGGCCAGGCCAACTTACTTAGGTGTCAAGCACCTACTACTCACACACATTGGGCTGCAATGCCTACTGAGACTTTAACTTGAGCCTTCTTCGTGGAAGACAACCCCTCTCAACCATTTGAGCTCAGCTTGGCAGACTATGATTTTGTCTTGTTAATCTGAATGGTGTTACAATGTGCTTTATAAATATTGCATACTGTTTTGTATTGAGAATATTTTGTTTTGGACGTTTCACTATGCTATGTTTTTGCTGCCATGGCCACTTGGATTTGGGTCCATGGTGTTGTAGCCATGAAGTGATAAGGTTAGCTATCCATAATTCACACTCAGAAAATCATGAAAAACAAAACTTTGTGAAAATGGAATACAGTCCTTGATGTTTAGGAAGTTAATTAAATGGAGCCAAAAGAAAGAAGAGAAGATTTCAGTTTTCTCCACAAGATTTCTGTCAGAGACATTCTATTACAACAAGAAGAATATGTACAGGTTATACTGCAACAACTAGGTTACATTGCAAGAAGCAGATTCATTAGGTTGGCTCTTCTAGATTCATTTTGAGAAGAGTTTGAAGACAATTAGCCAGAAAAAACTTAAAAGTAATCTCCTCCTCCACTGTGTTGTGTGGTCATCCATCCAAAGGGAGACTTAGTGTGCACTATGGAAACAAGAAAATCACTACAATGTGAAGAGGATGTAAAATAAATTGTAAGAGTGTAAAAAACATGGGAACTAACTTGCAGGCCAGAATGGCTGGTTTTCCTAGTGCCACTTTTTCTAGAGACTGTTTTAGAATCCTCACAAGTCTTGCCTTGAGTTTTTGGAGAAGGTTATATTTACAAGGAACAATAGTTTCATTACCTGCTACTCAGAGCAACTAATGTGCCCAAAACGAGATTAGACATATACCAGGTTGACTGAGGAGCTACAATCAAGTGGATTGGCAATAACTTGAAGAAACAACCAACTTTTGCATGAGCGCATTCAACTCTTGGCTGGCCTTGATTTCCTACTAATAATCCTAGCAGTGATCTTCTGTGACCATGCATTTTCATTCTTGTAAACTACATTACTGTTTATCTCAGTTAGTGATGCCCATAACATAAAATTTACTTTCCTCTGTTTTGATGAATTTTGTAATTAATTTTCACTGACAAGAAAACACCTCCTCCTTGGGAGTTTTCCATGGTTGTTTCCTCAGTTCCAGAAAATGATGGGGTAACAAATTTTTTCCTCAAGACAACAGAAAAATTGGTTTAAGGTAGACCAAATTTGTCTGTGGACGCACTATGATCCATTGAGGATGTTTACAAAAAGAGAACTGCTTTAGGAGAAGACCCTAAAGAATTCCCAAGACATGAACATTATCCCACTTATTTAATAAACATGGACATTTAATAACATGGAAGGCAACAAAACATTCTTATTACTTTTGATCCATGATTATTGAAGTATTCTATTTTAGTAACTAGTTACTGCTTTTCAGACTGGTGGATGACCCATATTCAAACTTGGCATTATTGCTAGGGCTAAGCCCATTCGCTTTGAATCTGCATCTCTTGCAAGCAAGTGACACCTAGTTGCCACTGGACCACAACCCTGTAAACTAAACTAGTATGATTATTTGAACTTGGAATACTGATGCAACTCTGTTATTCCTATTATGGAATAAAGAATAAAACGAATTATAAAGTATCCTATTTTTATATTTGGTATCGGTTATTATTGCTCCATTTACATATGATGTTTCTCTGTTTCCAACAATTATAGGAAATACTGCTTCCAAAACCAGAAACATCTTAGAAACTTTTTCAGGCAAGTTTGATTTTTCATATTTTACGTGGATTTTGCGTTGAGGTCATTATTTATAGGTCATATAATGCCATCAAATGGAGAACTTTGATACTTAAACATGATTCTTTATCTCCAACTGTTTTAGGGAGACTGTCAACAACACAAACTATATATAAAACTTTTCAGTGTGTAAGAAAGTTTCAGTTCATGTAATGTCATCAAAGTGATATAGATAGTTTTGATGTCTTCTACTTTTTGGCCTGGGACACTGCTACAGATCCGTGACAGTGGTACCTTTGCTTGGGTCTCCATCTCTGTTTCTAATAAGTGTGTTGCACAATATGACACCTGCCCCTACAATTAATTGAACTTATACTTGTTTATATGTTCATGTTTCTAGGGTTTTAACTCTTTTTATGCATCTATTGGATTGTTCACTTTCGTAGTTTTTGTCTATTTAGTTAGTTGCTCATTTCCTTTTTTGAGGGTTTTGTTCCTTTACTCATGCACTTCCTACTTTTACATTGCTGTATTGTGGAGTCACATTGACCCGCTTGGGTCATATATGAACGTTAATATAATATAATATGTCATTCCTACTCATTTTGCTGTTTTCAGATGGCAGAATCTAGCATATTCGATAGAAGTATAACTCTGACATATGCCTTATAAAATTTGAAATCATTAGCTAATAGAAGGGATTTATTGTCAAGTAATACTGGTGCTGAAGATCAATGTCATAGTATCTTCATGCACATGCTGCTTGCTTATCAGGTCAACAGATCTTATCAGTAATACGTTGGCCTGTGTCTAACAGCAGACAAACAAATGGGAGATCATAAAAATCCAGCAGGAACAGTCTCTCACAAGGGAGCGTTGGATTTTATACCTAAGAGCTGGGAAAGTGTAAGAAAAAGTGCAGACAAAGATATGAAACTTGTCCTACAAAGAACACACTCATTGAAGGAGCCTCTTACAGACCTTGCAAATTTGATAGATAAAGAGTGGGAGAAAACTTTGTTCCAGAGATGGAAGACTGTCACAAAGAATTGTATATCTTCTCCACCAAAGCTTACACTACCCAAAGCTGAGAATTTGGAACTGCTGAAGAATTGGGAGCCAAAATTGATGGCACTACGTCGCTCATATTCGAAACCAGAGTTTCCTCACTATGAAAATAAGACTTTTCAAGGAGGACTGAGTCTAAGGGATGGAAAGCTACACATTCCGCCACCTCAGGATCAGGAAAGGTATGGATCTCTTGTTCCAATAGAATGGTCAAAGAATTGGCAGATGCAAGGCAGTATAGGGAAAATTGCAATTGGAGTTTTGGAACCATTGAAATGCTTAAGTGAAAGTTTGAAAGACATAGAAAATGCTGCAACTTCTAGCAATTCCCCAGCAGAGTTCTTTGAGAACCTGAAGAAGACAGAACTTTATCAAAATGCAGAGAAACACCTGGTATGTCTTGTCTGTCAATTTATACATACTTATGCAGTCACTGGAATCCAGTTTCACCAATTCTTGTGTCCACCAAAGCAAACTGTTTGGTCAAATGCTTTAATCTTTTTTTTAGAACTTCATACTTGTTAGGCCCCTATGTATTGCATATCCATTTCTAATAGAGTCTCCATGCAAGTGTCTTATATTTGATTATACATAAAAAACCTCAGCTTGCAAATGATTCCCCCCCTCCAAAGCTTGCACATTCTAAATGTATTATAGAACCTAACATTTATGCAAACTGAGTAAAATTTACTTCTCTTAATTTTCCATTAATTTGTGCCGTTTTGAAAATTCTCAATGTGGTAGGGCATTAAACGTATATAACTTTTGCTTTAATTGTAGTCTTTCATTAATGTTATCTGTTGTATTTGCCGAAGAGTAAGGCCAAAGAGTTTCCTGGCCAGGTGACTGTTGGTTTCAAATTCTCAATTTCAGGACAAATTTGGGAATTTAATTCCCTCCACTATTTAGGGATGGTTATCTAAAAGACCTTTTTTGAAAGTTTTAACATATTTTTAAAATTTAAAACTTCAAAAGACCTTTTTTGAAAGTTTTAACATATTTTTAAAATTTAAAACTTCAAATATTTATAGGTACAAAATTAGTTATGAGAATCCACAAAAAGTATAGTAAAGATTTTGGACTTGATACATGAAAATTTAATTGTTTCCATTAATGAGAATTAAGTACATCTATTGTTTTTTTTTTTTATTTCCTCATTTCATGCTACATAAAAAGAAGCAGTATATTTCTTCACTTAAAAATAAAACCTACACTTGTTATTTAACTGGATTCGGCACATAAAAAATCATAACGCTTCACAAGATGGACAGCAAAATAGTGCTAATAACAGCAAATTCAAATTGATCAATACTGCAGAAATTTTTGGATTCTTTACATTCAAAAGCTCACTTCTCTTTTACTAAAACGAATCTTTCTTCTATTTTGCTTTTAGAATTTATACCCAAGGAGGGCTATTTTTTTCCCCCTTCCCTAACTTCTAAACTTATTTCTTAGAACATGAGTCAAAACTTAATTGAAGCTTTTTAACATAAAGTCACTTTAGAAAAAGAAACAATTTTTTAGACATCATGCTTTTGATTGCATGCGTCCCACATATTTTAGTCTACCTTCACTGTCAAATTTAACTAACGACAGCTTTTTCTTCTCTTCCTCTTCTTTTGTTTTTTCTTCGTCAGCTCTTTTCTTCTTCAGTTTTCCTTTCGAAGTACACACCCCAATAACCAAGTTGTTCTACAATATCTTGCATCGCAGGACATCAACATTTGTAAGTCGAATTTCATGTCACCCTCTCCATTATTTCTTGTTCAACTGTGGTTGAGAACCTCAAAGCCATAAAATTTTCTAAGTATCAAACTACTTTGCAGAAAGAGCCTTTGTGGACGGAAGAACCTTTACGATGTCGGATTTCCCACAATACTTTTTCGCCTACAACCCAAATTCAAAGAGATAAAATTCTCGAAGTGTTGGACCTTTTTTGTGAGTTTGGATTGTGGAAGAGAAAGAGAATATTGGCTATTGAACTAGTTTTTCCCTGTTAACTTGTTTTACTATTTTTTATTAAAAAACATGCGATTTCTATTTCTTGATAATAGTTCTCAATTTTTTTACTTTAACTAGGCAAATCCACAACCCGTAGAAGAAACTTGCAATATTAATTAATCTTATCATTATTGCTTAAATAGTTGCTCTATACATGAATAATTATGCATATTCAAATTTGAAATCCGTCTCTTTTATATCATTAGGCAGAAAAATCAGGATGAAAATTCCTGATCTTTCTTTATGTCTTTTTTTCTTTCATAAAGCTTACTAGGTCATAGGTGTCTTATTATTGTTTCATGATATGAACACACACTAAGATTGCTGGAACTGTAAATGTTGTATGTCAAGTTCAGATGGATTGGCAAGACTTTATTTACCATGAGCTTGGTCAAAGAATCAAAACCCAAAGAGGGACATGATTTAACGAAGTATAAGGTAAAGCGATGGACTTACTGTTGCTCACAGAAGGGGGTCTCAATACCCAAGAGGCATGCTGTATTCACTGGGACTTAAAAAAAATCACTTTCATCTTTACCTTTATACAAAGAGTACAAAGGGATCTTCTAGAAAGAAAAGCTTTTAAGAGGAGGAGAAAGTTTACATAGAAGTTTTTTGGAGAAGGAAGAGAAGGAAATTTCTAGAGAATTTACATAAAAGACATGTGCAATATGTATGAAGGATATACAATAAATACAATCAAATACAACCATCAGTGTGATGGTAACTTCTATGTGACCACGTCTATTGTTTCCTCCCTATTTAGAAGAAATTGTTCCCAAATTCTATTTGATTATCATTGCTCAAACGCTCATTGGGTCTTTCTACTTTACTTGAGTTGGCAATACAACTTTGCAGAAATTTCTTATCATATGAGAAGTGCTACAAAGGTCATGATACAATGGAAACTGGTAAAACTACCTATAAGTGGATGAGGCAGAAATTTGATGTTGGAGTAGTCCTCATACTAAGCTCCCAGTACTGAAGTCTATAAATCTGAAGCTTGACAGGTGTAGATCTAGTAGAGGGTAAGAGGTGAAAAATCTTATGCTATAGATCAGCCTTGGTTGTAAGGGGCCTAAGACTGTTAGATTTAGTGAGGATAAGAGATGGGAACCCTTAAGATGGTTAGATCTAGAGGCTACGATCGCTTAGATTCTGATACCAAATCATATGAGCATACCAAGAGATTACCAGACTGTACATATTGTGTGCTCAGTGTATTATATAAATATATAAAGAATACAAAGGGAGCTTGTAGAAACAGAAGCTTCTAAGGGAAGAAAAATATGTAGATGGAAGCTTTTCAAGATGGAAGGGTTCGGATTTTTTAGAGGGTTTACATAAAGACGTGCAATATGTACAAAAGATATACAATAAATATGATATAGTATAATAACCAATATGACAATATCTTATCATGTGATTATGTCTTATCATTTTATAACTTCCACAAAAGTCTGGATTTAGACTTAGTAGCAAATGATCAAAATGTGTTCACATAACGCATTATAAAAATTGTCATCAAACATTTTTGCTAAATGGTTTTCTCAAATAAGAGAGGTTTTTGGGAAGGAAGAATTTAAATTTTCTAGAGGGTTTTCATAAAGATATGCAATATGTACAAACAATATACAATAAATACGATATAGTATAATAACCGATTTGGCAATATCTTATCATGTTGTTATGTCTCATCATTTCATAAGTTTGACAAAAGTCTGGATTTAGACTTAGTAGCGAATGATTAAATGTGTTTCACATAATGCATTATTGAAAGTTGTCATCAGACATTTTTGCTAATAAGAGAGATTTTTAAATTTGTGCTTCTGGTCATAATCATGTTATTAAGCTTCTTTAAAACCTGTTTTCCATGACCACACATACCTGTGTCTGTATACCCATGGAACAGGAATGGGGTGATGTGGTGGGGACAACTACATCCTCACCGCATCACCCTTTACTCATCTATGCAAGGGAAACTTAGGTTTGAGGTTTCAGACATTAGTTTATTTCTCCCATTATTTAAAAAAAAATAAAAAATATAAAGCAATGCATCATATGGGGCCCACTTAGGAGACACACAAGATGTAGGTGTCCCTTGCACAAATGAGTAAGGGGGGACACAGTGGAGATGTCCTCTAGCCTTCACCTGAGCACCTGACTCTTTGATATCGGAGAAGCATTATTTGAGCTCAGTTGCTTGAGGCAAGATCTACATCTTTTTTGTAAATCTGTCCAACCTGTTATATCCAAGTGATCAATCTATTCAACACAAGCCCAAATCATGTTTTAGAAGTTAATAATACTTCTAGAATAGTGAAATTACATTGAGCTCCATCATATATTGACTGATAGTTGGAGATTTACTTCAATAATATAAAGGAAGCAGCAGCAAAAATAGTCAAGTCAAATTCATTCATAGCATTTATTGTTTTACTGAGAATGTTTGTTTTGAAGTAGTTTGTGCAATTGATCTACTAATTGCTCGACTTGAATATGTTGTCTTTTATGCAGAAACTTTCTGGCTTGAATTTACATGGAGTGAAGGTAAACATTATATGCTCTTTACTATTTGTATGCTTTCATAGTTCTATCTTTTTTTCATTTAAAGTATTATGCACGTGTTTCACTTTATTTTATTTCTTTTCTGTTTTGAATCTTTTCCATGTGAAAATTGTTATAACTGTTGGTCTATCCTTGTTGCATATGAATCACAGTATGCAAGCATGTGGCAGAGGTTACATTTGACACACACAGACAAAGCCGTGCAAATTTAAAAATTTTAATAGTTGAAATGGTCTGTTATAACACCGATTCAAAAATTAAAATGAGGTTATTTGTCATAACTGTCCTTCGTGTGATAATCTTTCTTGCAAATCTATGCTGCCCAAACTTGTTTCTTTTGAGGTAAAAAAAAGAAAGAAAAAGAACAGAATATTGCTCCTGTTATTTGAAATCCTCTAGGCACTTTTGCACATTTATCAAATTTCCTGTTAATTTCTTTATATGAACGAATGAGATATGTCTTGGGTGTGTTGACATGTTAGGGCTTCAGACTATTTCATATACATTTTTTTGGATTTCTTTCATTTTTCATAGCAAGACTTGTTCGTTCAGGCATTGGGAGACATTCAGCAATGTCCTCTGCTTGCTAGAGACATCTCTTGAAGTAGGGAGATGTCGTCTGCACATCGCCTTGTCTCTGATAGATGTTTTTCTCTGTGAAATGTGTATTGTAGCCCTAAGTACATAACTTTGATTATCAGTGGTTATTATTAAGTCTCAAATGCAATTCGTTTATGTTACAACTTTGAGAAATATAGTTACAGAAACTTGGTAAGTTTTGAGTTGCAAGCAGAGAACACAAACCTAGTTTTTTTGCGGCTTGACTTTAAAGTCTTAAGAAATTTGAAATAATTGCCAAGTTTTTGGAAAATCTCACGAAGAACTCGTGGAATAGCAAAACACATCAAAGGCAGGCATAAAAATGAGATTTTCTGAGTTTCCCTGATTTTCAACTTTTTTCCAGAATAAAAGCAGTCGATTAGATGTAAAATGCATAAGAAAACATTTATCTTTGTAAAAATTGCATTCATTTACATGTCATATATTTGTCGAGTCACTGAGTGCTAGTCAATATTGGCCTTGTCAAGTCTTTTGTGATTGTGAATTTCACTACTATGCCGAGGAGGCCTATGATTCATGTTGATGCCATAAATTACATGCTCAAGATTCAGAATGAGAGTCCTCATTCTTGAAACTAGATGCAACTGACGCTCAAAAGAATTTATAAATTGCTAATATTACCCAGTATGGTTGCTGATGTCAATTTACCTGCCACTATAATGTGTGTATTATATATATAAATACCTAAACAAGCAAACCATTTTGGCACCATTCTTGCATGACAAGGGTTCTGCAACTATTTTTGGAGGTTTTGTGCCTAAACCTGATTATACCAGGAAAGTGAAGTCAACATTTTAGAAAGCTTGGTGTATATTATCGCTTACATTATTGATTGATGGCAGTCATCAATCAATAAGTTATGCCATTATAATTATTGTTGTTTATGTTACATCCCACTTTGGTAACAATTCTTTTTTTTTTCCCTTCTGAACTTGTTAGTTATTACAGATGACTTATCTAACAAACAGGTATGAGAAACCTCAAGGCTTTGAAGGATTTGACCGTTGTAGTTACAATCTTCTCTAATCCCTCATAGCTTCTATGTTATACCTAATGGATAACTATCCTGTGTGAGTGACATGACCCTGAGAAAGGGTGATTCTCCATTTAGGGTTCGGATCCATTTATATAATTTTCAGTATCGGTAGCAGGCCTGTGACTTATATGAATGCATCTGTGGCATTCAAACAAGTGTTCAGGAATGCAGTATGTCACATTTCCATTACGAGGTCCATTGCTTTGGGTTGTGACATATTCCAGTGGCACTAATATAATCAACGAGAACTCATGATTGTAACTTAAAACCTATGCCACTATAGAAATCAAATGTTGGTGGCAAGGACTGTAACCAAGGACTGTAACCTACTTTAATTCCATTATGGCTAGCAATTTAATAATATGGTACTTGCCCAAGGAATTATGGAGCAACAGTAAATGGGAAGCAATCATATGAGTGCGACCTGAGTTCAAAGACTGACATTGTGATGGACACTCCCATCATAATGCGTCCCACGATAATATTTTTTGTTTTAATACCACAAAAATGGGGTTTGTTGAAATACCGCTCTAATATGGATGGGGCCTATTTCAAACCCATATAACCAATTAAAGATAAACAGTGCTCGAAACATCTTAGTGGCATTACAATACAAGAAGTTATGGCCATTAACATCCTTTCTTACCACAGTCCACAGTTATGTAAAGGGCACTCAATCCCTGTTGTTGTATAAATTTTTAATGATGCCACAATACACACTATGCAGTCTGTGAGCTTGACAAGGGACACAGCCCCAAAATGATGATCAAGATATGATACCAATGTCATTGACAAGGATCACAATCTCAACAAAATGCACTGCATACACTGCCAGCCAGGCACAATAGCCAGTCCATAATCACCAAAGATGTACAGTCCATTTGATGCCTCACATACAAATTTATCGTTCTAATACATAGTTCGAAATTGCAAGGGTCTCAAATAAAAGATAATGCCCAATTACTCTTCATAGAGATCAGATGGACAAAGGCTATGGTCCTGTAACAATGTTCATTTTACAGTTCATAGTCTTGAACAGTCCAAAATGCTAAGACAGTTTTCAATATACAAGATTAACCTTAACAGGGGTTACAGCCTCCAAAGTGATATTCTATTTTTAATTCATTATCATAGATGTGCTACAGTTCCGTGATAATTTTTCAATGCAGAGTCCAAGACCATAAACAAGCTGCAGTCCTTGCAGAACATGTAACATCTACTGCCATGGGCATGCTAAAGTCTTTAATGGTATTTGAGCTAACTCATTATTGCATTGTAGCAGTAACAAAAAGGACCTTTGGTGTTTAGAATGCAAGACGGAGAGACGTACAAACACAAATTGTCTGAAAAAGACATATTGCAACATTTTGAAGTTAGTGGACATGCGAGTGCGGAATGTCTGTTTAACCTACGAAGTGCAAGGCACTAGATGATGATGGTGCAGAAGGAGGAGAAAGAAGAAAAACCCAAAACTTCCAAAATTGGGCAAAGAGCAACAAGCGGTTATTGGAATAACCGCCAGGGGAGTAAACAACCGCAATGGGGAATTGGCCTGGTGGAGGCAACGATGAAGGCCAATTGCAATACAATTTGGATGGCAGGCCAATCATTTAGTGCTGAAGATGTTAGGAGTGGGGACACTTAGCACACAATTGTGTGACTGCACTAGCTGGCGGAAGTGGGAACAACACAACAATGATGTGCCGGTGGTGTGGACCTAACAACCATAAGAAGGCAAGTACGAGCAAATTTCAAAATGTCAATTTCGTTGACCTTGAAGAGCCTCAGATAGACCAGCATAAAGACAAAGAAAAACACGTGTTGGTAGTGATGCAGGCACATGTGAAGAAGATGGAGTAGTCCTGGTAAGGAGGAGAAATGGCAGGAGGCACGTGTTCAACTTGAAGAAGAAATGCGAAAGACTAGTGACACAAGGAAGCAATTAAAGGAACCCATCGCAGTTGAAGAGGAGACGTCAACAAAGCAGTTGGCAGTACATATGCTGGACATGAACGTTGCAGTCAGAATGTCCAATCTATTTTGTGCAGTATGGGAGCTTTATGTGACAGTCTGAGAATCGATGAGAATGAAGAAGATAACAGAGACGAATTGCTAACTTGCAGCCAGACAGATTGCTAAGGATCAATACATAGACCTGATGGTGTTGATGATAGGAAGAAACCAACATTGATCTGTATTGATTTGCTTGATCATAAGCTGATGCAAGTAATTATAGACGGGATTTCAAGTATGAATGTATTGCTCGAGAAGATATGGAAAGACATGGGGGCACCATTTTTGGGTCTCCCAATTTCCGACTATATGGCATCAACCTGTTCATCGATACAGTCCCCTAGAGTTGGTGGTTTCCTGAAAATTGGCACTTATATAAGGAAATGCTCCCTCGCATCCAACTCCATGTTTGTATCATCTTTGGTGGTTGTTTCCTCCACATCTTCTGCATCTTCCCCTCTCAGGTTAATTGGGCTTATGGCTGCCTTACCTTGCTTGATAGGTTGTGCTGCATCAATTGCCATCGTTTCCTGCTCTCTTTCCAACTCTTGCTCTGATGGTTGGCTCCCTTCGCCTTTCTGCCATATTCTAAACTCTAATGCAGACTTTTTGCCTTGTCCCGAATCTCCTACGACACTACTAATATTGCTGCGGCGTCCTGTTTTGCGGATGTGATCTCTATATGCGTGTCCTTATCCAGTGGGGGTGACCCACATGGATCTATTTGCTAAACATACTACAATGGTGTATTGGGAAAATTACGGGGTGAATTGACATTCTCACCCTCTTCTTGTGCAACCTCCATTGCAATCTGGTCTTTTGCATTCACATCCACAATGATCGGTTCCTATGCAGTTCTCTCCTCCCACTATTGTGCGCTCCTTTCCATCTCTTGTGCTACCTGCACAACAATGTCCGGTGGTTACTATCTGCCCACTACAGCCTTTTCCTGAGTCATCCTCTCTCCTGCAACGCCTTCATGTACAACTTGACTTTCCTGTTGCACAAGAACTTCCTTGTGTACTGTTGCTTGTGGCACTCCACGCTTCCTACTTTGCTGTAACTGTTGTTTCTTCACCTATTGATGTTAAGGTTGAGCTCGCAACTGCTGCTTCAACCTCCTATGTTTCTTCTCTTTTTGCACTAGCTCCTTTGCTTGCGATTGCTTATCAACTCCCTATGAATTTGCACTCTCCTCTGTTGAAGCTTCCCGTTCCTTCCTCTTTCTCTTAGTATCCTTCTTCTTTACCAGGGTATTGGGCTTTGTAAGTGTCTTCACATGAACCCACCTTCATATAGTCGGTTGATGTGCCAGAATCACCCTTGGTGCGTTCAACCTAAGAAACCGCAACTTCTTCTATGTCAACAGTTTGGTTGCCTCCTTTGAAACTGTGGACTGGTGAGAACACCACTTTCACTTCGTAGTCACCAATCAAAATCCTACTCATGTGATGCTGCTAATCATACGTCTACAACATTTGTAGCAAGTACTCCTCGAAGTTTGGAATTTGCAAAATCTGATGCACTTCTGCACTCTTGAATGCATCTTTCAATGGATGATCCTGTTCATGTGTATTCAACCAGTTCCTACTAAACTCTCTCGCTAGTTGTTGCCAAGTCATCTCCTAAAAGGGTACTGTCGGTTACGAATCTGCCACTAGGATAGGATTTTCGTGTAATGCGCCCTAGATTCGCCCAGCAGATTGAAAGGCCGGGAGGAAGGAATGCCTTCCGTGCCAATCTCCGGAGAAGGCCGGCTCCTTTGCTTTCTCAGTTGGGGTTTTCAGCTCAGAGTGCAGGAAAGAAATTACAAATTACGGAAAGAAAGACAAATATGCTTTAATTCGGGTGGGAAGATAAGCAGCACAGTAATTAACCAATCACCACTACTAACAACGATCAAACATAAAACATGTTGCAGAAACTATCAATGCGATTTCATCCTATGTATCCTCTACTTTCATATTCCAGATATACTTAGCTATCAATACCGATATCCAGAAATGCAAAATAACAGTAATCAATAACATAAGCAACATGAGGCAGAAATATTCTGCAAAGGCAGCATACAAGACAAAAAACAATTAATAGAGCCAAGTACATTTTGTATTCAAATGCAAACGCACAGCTACAACAATTCCCTAGCAATATATCTCCCTTCCCCTCCGTGTACAATGAAACAAAACTGCTATTTATAATGCCATGTCCCCCCGATTACAATTTTGAGCATAGGATCCCAGACCTGGCAAAAGCTGACAAAAGCTGACAAAACTTGTGAGCGTGGAATGTACTTGCAGCAATGTCCAATTGGAGACGTAGCAGCTTCGTGACAATCGGTAGGTGAGGAGTCGAGTCTTTATCAATGGTGGCAGACGTAGTACATTCTGTTAATTCACGCTCGTCCACCTTGGCGCACTTCCTGTCACATCCCGACTCCTTTCCCGAAACCAACCGCCTGTCAGGTCCTGGGGCCACCGATGAAAAGGGAAACATCTTCACGCTCGGGCCTACTTGTCCTTTTCATTCTGCTCGATGGCGCACAAAAATGGACGCGCAGCCGAACGGGGGAGCGCACTTGGACGACCTTTCAAAACTTGGTGAATTCTGGCTACCTTCCACCCGGGGGCGCACAAACAGCCGAGCGGTAGCACCCCGGGGGCGCACAAACAGTCGAGCGCCGCCCAACTTCGGCCCGAAGTCGGGCGGCGTAATACTTAGAAAAAATGAGGCCATCCTTCCTTCTTTGGCCGCTTGGGTGCGCATCTTTTTTGGGGCGCCGGTGGGCCAACACTTAGACGATTTTGGGCCGTGTTGCTCCTGTTGCCCGGGTGTGCGCAATTTTCGGGGCGGTCCCAACACTTAGGCGTTTTGGCGTCCTTTTGCTCCCGACCGCCCAGGTGCGCGCTGACCGCCTGGCGTCGTCCGATTTCGGCCCGAAGTCGGGCGGTCCAAGACTTAACAAAATTTGGGCCTCTCTGACGCTTCCGCTTGGGTGCGGCAAAAATGGTGAGCGCCGCTCGGCTGTGCTGCGCAGTCGGACGGCCTCCATACTTAAGAAATTTTTTCGGGCAACTTGCCCATTTACAGAAAACAATGAAAACCATGAAAGTGCAAGACGAAGAACAGGAAATAGATAGCTGGGGAGAAGAAAGAGAAGAAAGGGAAAGAAGGAGGAGGGGAGGCAGAACAACAAATTTTCAATATTTTCAGGAATAAGGCACCCCGTGCAAAATGTGGCAACAGGTACGGGCATCCTCTCTCCTCCCTTGCTCTTTTCTTTCTCCTGAGATGCAGCCTCAACTTTTCTCTCTCGGGGAGTGCTAGATCTTGGCCTCTCCCCAGAGTGTACACCATGCTACCTTCTTGTGGTATGCCATTCAACGTCATGACCACGCTCTTTCTCCCTTGCACGAAATCGCTCTGCTAGTCCTCTCCTTGCAGCTACTGCAACGCCTTCTCTTCATGACCGAGATTACGTCTACAACCTCCACTCAGGTGGAGCTTTCCTTTGCTACTGCTCCACTTGGTGTATCCTCTCAGCAATGCTTGGTTGCTTCTGCATCTTATCAGTCTTCAACAACTCCAATTTTGACTACACTTTTGGTTGCATGGCACTTGCTGTCAGACACCTTCACTTGTATGGCATCTGCGCTCCTTGCTTGTATGGCGTTGCTGTACAACTACCTCACTTGTATGGTAGACTTGCTTGAACGATGTCATCGTCTGATGCTTCCTCTTGTACGACATCCTTTAGGCCCACACTTGTTCAACAATGTTGTACGACACAATCTTCGAATTTGTACGACACGGTTCCAAATGCTTGTTGGCACTAGGTTGTACAATAGTCCCGTTCGCAGGATTTCATGACAGCTTCCTAAATCTCCTTCTGTTGCTTGCATCACTCTATCGCCTAACTGTACCCGTTTGTCTGTATAGTCTCCCTATAGTGATTTTGCAATCCTTGTGTCTGCAATTGGGAATTTTTCACTTCTACCTCCGTCCATACGACTATGATTTTGAAATTAACTTTTTAACGCAGTCAGTTCTTTTTGCAATTCTTTACCTTAGGGCATGCCTGTTGAATCTTTTGTTGGCAGCTTCTTCCTTTATTGGTAGTTCTTTGTGCCTTAGTGCCTCTCGCACACCTCCATTGTGATTCCATATGACTCCTTCCCTCTGTACTTTGTCCTTTCTCCGTACACTCTAGGCTCCTTTTGCTCGTTCTTTGTTAGGTCCTGGGCTCTTGAATGTCCAAGTCCTCCCAATGCATGTATTTATAATGTTTATGGAGGGGAAGTTTCTGCTAGTGGCCATGCAATAACTATTCGATAATCGTCAGTTCGCCACCTCACCAACTTTGCAGGATAACTTATCGATACGCTTTTTCGTCCTTTCCCCCCTTTTTTTTTGAAGATGCGTCTGAGTCTATCTTCAGTTTGATTCATACGACCATGCAGACTATTACTTCCATTGCGTCTCTTGTCGACAAATCATTTTCCTCCTGATGATGTCTTTCTGCTTGATCTGTCGTTCCACCACCTTCATTTGTATGACAATTTCCTCCTCGTGTCGTACTTGTACGGCCATTTGCTATATAATCAACTCCATTTGTATGGTCGCCTTGACTTGGACTTGTAGGACCTCCATTTGTACGACACATTGTTTGTACTACAGTTTGCCATACAAGTACCACTTGTTCGACAATTTGCCATACAGGTGTTCTCCCTTCTGCACTTGTACGATAGGTTATCCTGCCTCATCCTTTTGCATTCTGCCATCGTCTTCAATCTTATCTTGGTTGATTCAACTGTTCATCATCTCTCCCTTGTCTCCGTCGTTGCCTTCTCTTTCCTTGCGACGGTATACCAAACTTAGACACATTTCTTTCTACATTTCCTTCCTCCGGGTGGGCCTCCCTGACTTGGAACTTCCTATTTCTTCCTCGAAGTTGTCTGAGGTCCATCTAGGATCTCCTTTCATTCCTCTGCCGTCTTTTTCTAGGGCATATTCTATTTGGACGATAACCAAGAGGCAGTCCTGACGAGCCATCCTAATGGTTACGCCACGACTAGTTGTTTATAACGCCACTGGAGAATGGTCTTGACGAGCCATCTTGCCAATTGCGTAGCCTAGGGATAGTTGGAGGGAAAAATCTTCCCCTCAAAGTATCAAAAGGGAGACCAACCAACCTCCTCCCTTGGCCGGGTAAACTTAGATGGCCGAGAAGACTTGACGGCCTTCCCAGACTGTCTAAGTTGCCTATTCCCTCTACTAATACTGGAGTGTCTAGTAGTCCTTGTGAACTACTTGGACCTCTTGCTTCATCATTTGCAATTACTGGTGGATCTTCCAATCTCGTTCTTGTTTGCCTTCCTTCGTTGAAGTTAGTCCGCTAGTTACTTCTTTCTTCTGCTTGGGGAACTAGTTGAGGTCTTGGTGTATTCCTTCTAACTCGTCTCCTGAGGCATGATCGTGAACTTAAACTACTAGAATCATCAGAGTTTGTGGAAAACATACTATTGGTATCTGTTTGCCAATTCCTGCCATCTCCTTCTTGAGATGTAGGTGGTTTGAATAAGTCTCTCCAAAATATCTCGTTTGCCTCTTGTCTTCTCATTCTTCTTTTCTCAAGACCATCTAACACTTCTTGTCTCCTTCTCTGCCTTGCTTCAAGATCCTCTATCATTCTCATTGTTTGTTGATCAATTTGTTCCCTCATTTGCACATTATGTCTTTGAAGTCGCTCATATTCTTCTTGCAATTGTTATGTTTCAAGGTGTATTCGTTAGTTTTGAAGACTAACTCTTGCTAGCAGACTCATCCCCTCATACTCACTACCATCTCTCCGAGGCTCATGATTAGGTGGCTCATCTCCATTCACCATGGCCACCGATCGTTGTACATCTTTGTCGCTGAGTGGTCCGAGTCTTCTTTCTTCCTCTATGTCTGGAAATTGTACATGTGTCCGTATCTTGCTTTTTGTAGGAAGAGGTTCCAACTCTTCTTGTTCAATTACGGGCTGCTCTTTTCTTGCTTTCCCAAACAACCAATCAAACCCTGGATTGCTTTCTTCCTTTTCTTCTGCACCATCTTCCACTTTGGTCCAACTTGATTCTCCTTGCCAAACCACTATTCCTTAAAATGCTTGCAAAGATTGATTTGGTGCTGCAATCAGCCTCCCAATGCTCTTCTCATTCTCATCTTGGCTCAAGATCTACCATATTCACCTGTGCTTTCATTTTATATGGTTTCAATCTCGAACCACTAATTGTCTCTGGAATGATTGGTTTGTCTAGTTTTTGCAATCGCATCGCTCCATTGCCCATCATCTCTACTACCTGGAAGGGTCCAAGCCACAATGTCTTCAGCTTTCCTGGCTTGATTTCTCACTTGCCATTATACCTTAATACCAAGTCACCTGGTTTCAACTCCATCTTCTATAGGTGCTTGTCATGCCATAACTTCCTTTGATGTTGGGCAATCTTTGTTGCCCATTGTGCCATCACCCTTTTCTCGTCCAGTTTGACTATTGTCATCAGCCTCTCCTACAGGCTTTCTTGGTCACCTAGATGGTTTTGTAGTGCCACCATCAAACTTGGTACCAAGAACTTTATCTTGGTTCCCTTGTTCTCAGAAATCTGACAAAGTCCAGACCCCATCTCTTGATTCCTGTGGTTGCAATGGCATCAAGTCCCTCCAAAATGGTTTCCCAATTCGTTGACAAGTATCGCATGCCTTTACAAATTCCTTTGCATTGCGTAGAGGGTGGACCACCATAGCCCCACCAGAAGCACTTTCCTTGCTATCGCATCTAGCCCCATATGCCCTTGTGTTAATCCCTCACGAGCTTCTCTCAATGTTGAGTTCGCTTCCTCTTCCATTACGCATCTCCTCAATATCCCATCAAGTCCCATTTTATATAGCAAGCTGATAATCAACTGGAATGGTGTTGGGTTGATGATGACATTTTTCCTCTTCGTTGCTGTCAGCTCCTTTGGGAGCTCCCTCATTAACAAGTATTCACTAATCAACTTGTACCATGATGGTAGCGCATTGATTGCAAACAAGTGAGCATTAGGAAACTCATATAACACTCCTTCAGCAGGTTCTCTTGAGCGAATCCTCCACAACCGATCTACTATCACATGTTTATTTCTAGGTCTTAGCACCAATTGGAACACAAACTCCTGTAACGTGATGAGCCACCTGCTAACTTGCCCATGGATAGTTGGTGTATTGATCAGATAAAACAGTGCTTGATGGTCTACATAAAAAGCAAAAGGGTTAGCTAGCAAGTAATGCCTGAACTATTGGACTGCATAGGCTATCCCTAAAGCTTCTCTCTTTGTTGTACTATAGTTCTTTTTTGCCCTTGACAACAATCGACTAGAAAAATAAATGGGCTGATCCAACCCAAACTGCCCCTCTTGGGCCAACCCGCATCCAATTGCAAAATTGGATGCATCCACATGGATGTGAAATTCCTTATCCCAATCTAGAAACACTAGAATGGGTGCACAAACCAACTTTGCCTTCAACTCCTCGAAGGCCTTTTGGTGCTCAAGGCCTTCTAGTGCTCCTTCGTCAATTAAAAAGGAACATTCTTGCGTGTCAAAGCTTCTAACGGGTGGGACACTTGGGCAAAATTCTTGATAAATCTCCTTTAATACCTGACATGTCCTAAAAAGGACTACAATGAACTCACATCGTATGGTTCCTCCATACTCATCATGACGCGAATCTTGTCAGGATCAGTCTTTAGCCTTTCCTTGCATACTAGGTGTCCCAACAACTTGCCATACGGCACCAACAACTTGCACTTTTTGGGGTTCAATGACAAACGAGCATTCATACACAATATCATGCACTCTTCTAGCACCTTTAAATGCTTGTCTTGTTTCCCATATAGTGCCCAATCATCCAAGAAGACTTTAAATTTTCCAGTGGACATTTGCTCAAATATATACAAAATTATTCTCTGGAACGTGGCTGGGGGACCGAAGAGCATTTGATTGTATGCATAGTTGCCATTCTCCACCACAAATACCATCTTCAACTTATCTTCCTCGGTAATGCTTATCTAATTGTAGCCGAAGAACCCATCCAAAAATGAGTAAATTTCATGTCCAACTACCTCTTCCAAGATTGAGTTAGTAAATGGGATTGGAAAGGGATCCTTGATTGTTACAACATTTAGACTTTGGAATTCCACACATACGCGGATTTGGTTTGCTTATTTCTTCAAGGTAATGACAATTGGTGACACCCGCTTGCTCACAGTAACCTTGAAGATTATGTTTGCCTCCAAAATATTTTGAATTTCCGAGTTTACCAAGGCTGCATACTTAGGATTCATCCTATATGGCCTTCTTATTGGTAGTGCACTTGGAACCAACTGAATCCGATGTACACACAATTTTGGTGGTATCCCTTTCAAATCCTTGTATGTCCATGCAAAGACTTCTTTATACTGCATAAAGATTTTGAAAGCTACTGCTTTCAATACTGGGTCCCAATCATCTTTGCAATGGATTATCTTTTCTTCTTCTTCATTACCAAGATTTACTTGAACCATTTTTGGTCCCTCATACTTTATGGTGTTAGGTTCACTCTATATCAATGAAATTGATATTCTGCAAGTTACTTGAACTTGCCTTCTTCGGGCAATTTTCCTCCTTGTGATTGTCTGGATCGCACGAACGACACATCAATCCATTGTTGTTACCATTTTTGGCATTATCCCCAACTGGCTGATTTTGACAATTTAACTTTCAATTTCGCGCATCCTAAACTTCCAAATTTACTTTCATGCACTTCAATTTCTGCATTTATTTCTTGTATTTAGTTTAGATTAGTCAGATTTAGTGAGGATAATGGGGAGCTGGCTTACATCCGGAGGTTGAGAGGGGCACATTCCCCTTCCTTCCAATTTGTTGAAATGGAATTGTGGGCACATAAAAAGTTGGACCTTTCCTCAATTCAACACATTGGCATGAAATTACTACAAAAGATGGGCTTCAAAAATCAATGTCTTGGAAAGGAGAGGCCAAATATAACTTTTGCTATTGAAGCAAACACAAGACCAAAGTGTGCAGGTACAATGAAAATGTTTATTAAAAAGACAATGAATTGACCAAAAAATGACCCTATGTTGATGCCAACAATGTTGTTTTTTTTTTTGTTTTTTTAACATGGTGGAATCGGTAGCTGCCACGAATCTGGGCAGGCTGTCCAGCTTTTATGGCCGCCACAGTATTCTGTGCTGTCCGCCCCGGAAGCCGCCACACAGATCTTCGCGCAGTCCGCCCCTATAACCGCCATGCCACAATCATTTTAAACCTTTTACGCCGTTGAAAGCACCAGGAAAGGGACAAGCGTTCAGTCCGGCGAGGCCCAAGATTTGAATCTTGGACCTCCGCCCCCTTATGGGGTTTGGATGAACCAATTGGTCTACACCTCGGACCTCTGCCAACATTGTTGTTAAACTCAACAAGATTTCGAAAAAATTAGTAATCAACATTCCCATTACTTTGAAAAGTATATGCAGGATCAGGATGTGAAGTAAAAGGGGTAATATTCTTGTCGAATGCTGGATTCATCAAGTCTTGAAAGTTAAGATCTATACAGTAATAGGTGTGTTGATAATGTAGTTTCAAAATTGGATGCAAATTTATAACTTCTCTTAGAATTGGGTTTAGTGTGGTAGTTATAGGCAGCATTCGCTGACCACTGTTCTCTACCTTAATCCTTGAGATTTCAGATAACTTTTAAACAACAAAATTTTATGAACAATGATTAATTGAATGTTTTGGGATTTTTTTTGTTTTATTAAAGTTGATTTCATCTTGGCTTAATCATATAATGGGAGTAAAGTGTAATGGTTTTCTTCAGAAAGTATACTACTATAACAATACAGCAAATGCTAGTGTACAATTTCACTTGGATAGAATATATTTTCATCAACCAGGCTACCATTTCCAATCATTTCTGTTTCAAGTTTTTGATGTAAAGATGTCGCCTGTTTAATCTCATAACAAAGTCAAGTTTTGCTGTTGGCTTACAGAAGCAAGAAACTTATGTGCAACCTCTGGATGCGGTGGAGTTGTTGGAGAACATAATCAGGGAATCTGAATCAATTCTGGATCAAATTGGCATTAAAAAAGGTAAACTTGTTGGTCAACTTCCCATATGATTGTGAATCTATGGTCTAGGACTCTAGACTTCTTATATATGTAATTGAAACATTTTTAATGGTTTATTGAACAAACTGGTATGATTTAAATCTTGCTTAGATTTTACTAGGAATGCTTTAAGAGTTGTGTCAATGTTTTCCACTTTGTATTTTAGATTTTCTCACTTGCTGCATCCCATTCAGCATCTTCAGTTAATGCCTTGATAAAATGAAGACATATCCTCTGATTGAAATACAACTCTTATAAATTGATAAAGTAAAGGCATTGATCAATTCAGTATGCCTGTGTTTTGGTGACCATTCTTCACTATAATGATTCATATGATAGACACAGACAGGTCACATATGATAAGGGTACTTCAGGCCCAGATGGATTGGCAAGGCCCATAATGATTCATATGATTAACATGTCACATATCATAAGGGTACTTTAGGCCTAGAAGCATCGGGAAGACCCATGATTTATCATGAGCTTGGTCAAAGGATTGAAATCCAAAGAGATACATTATTGAGCTGATAATTAAGGTAAAGTGAAAACTTTCATTCGCTCCAAGAAGGGGGTCACATAGAACCAAGAGGCATGCTGATTTGGCTGTGACTTAAAAAATCGCCCTTATCTTTTATATACTTTGTCACAAAGGAACAATCTCTGTATTTATACCTCCAGAATTTGTATTTACAATTTTCGGGCTGTCTTATCTTCATTTGCCTCCTTTGTATATGCCTCCTTTCATTGTTTGATTCAGTGCCATAAGTCACTTTCGTTTGAAATGAGTTATCTGGTTTAATCAGGCTCCCTTTGTATGTAATTTGCATTGTCCAGAAAATCCTGCCAAAAAGGATTTCAGCTACCAACGAACCTTATACTTTAATGATTGTCACGTACATTTTTTTCTAATTTCCTATAGTTTTATGCTTGGCCAAATTCCAATATTGATATACAGTGATTATACTTAGCAAATTTCAAAATTACAAGGCAGACTCTAAACTTACCTATGTAGAAGCAATGTATCAAATAATTACAAATATTTACACAAATAATAAATGGTCACTACAGAAATATGAAACTTAAAGGCTTTTGAAACTAGTGGTATGCTAAGTTAAAAAGATACTGTTTCTTTTGCTGTGGAATTTGCAGAGGAACACCAATGTTTTCTATGTTGTTTGCTTGCTAAGAATATGAAGCGAAGCGTTTGCAGGAAGAAAGAAGGAAATTTTATTAATGCCCGTAAGCAATTAAAGCAGTTCACTAGGACTCAAACATAACACTTGGTTACAATAGTCTAGAGGGAGTTGCAAATATTGCTCCAATGGGTACAATAATACAAAGTACGAACTCCTAATCAGAACAGGTGGAACATGTCTCTATGCAAATGGCATTATGTGGAACATATACATATCTTTTAGTACATATATAATCCAAGCAAAATATAGGCATGGGAGAATAGGGGCTCATATTGTTATCAAACATCTGTTGTTTGGAAGAGATGGACTGTGTGTGGAGGATAGAGAGGAATCTGGAAATGCATGCTTATTTGGACCTCATAGGTAGAGGGCATGGCTGATGTTGACTGCCTTGTCTTATGTGTGGAGAAGATCCCTTAATAGATGCTTTTGAGTGAGAGAATATATCACAACTGTAACCCTATCTAAGGAGGATGCAACCATATTGTCCAAAGGGTGCTTGTTGGTGCCTGCTACAAGAAGAGGGTGAAACAAAATAATCAGGCCGATTATCTATTGAGGTTGTGAGGGTTACTTCAAGGCCTGTAGTTTGAGGGTAATTGAACCCTGAAGGTATAGAGCCAAATACGTGTAGTTGTGATATCACAAGAATGTAGAAAGTGACCTATGGATCTCTATATAAGTGGTACCTCCCTTTGATGTCATAGTACAGCGAGCATCTGAAGATAAAGTGCTCCTCTGTCACCATCTCCAATACGGAGCAGAGGAAACAAATCCTGTTCCCATTGGGAATGTGATGGTCAACCTCCATCCTGAAGTAATGAGATCATACCCTTATCTGACTGAGGATGATCGTGACATCATAGGACCAATGGAACCTAACGTAATTGATGCATATAAATCTAATATATTGGAGAAGTAAGCTAGTTTGAAGGTACCAACTTCTCCTTAGACAAGGGAGATTCATAGAGACAACTCTCTTTATAGATACTTCTATGAATGTCCACAAATGGCCATAGTAGGCCAATGGGACTCATTCAAACGAGTTGTTACAAAGTAATGCCTGAACTATTGGACTGCATAGGCCATCCCTAGACATATAAATCTACAAGCAACAACTGTATGGTTATTGGACTGCATAATGCATTGTAGTAACCAAAACGTGCTACAAGAATAATCTAAACTAGAGTAAAAAATCTATTGTAAACTACTCTAAAGTGGAACAACTGTATGGCATAAAATTACAGCCTCGAGGGTTACCCAAAATGGATAAACCCTAACATGCTAAAAGTAATGATTAAGAGAGAGCTAGAAGTCAAGGTACAATAGAGATAGAAAGGAGCTCTAGTGGATCCAAGCACCAACATTAATCTATAGTGGGATGTAAAGTAGCATAATCATTGTCATCACCAACTATCCTAAAAGGGCCAACATAGGACCTAATGATGCTCCCAAGAGAATGGCTAGGACTAAGAAGACCTGGTTGAATAATATTGAGAGGACATGGAGTTCGAGCCTTCAAGACTCTTCTAGCATCCATGGCTGTGGAACCAATAGAAGAGGACAAGAAATTGGTAAGCTATGTTTGTCTACAACTCCTTTGTATATGAGGGGTGGTTGAAACCTGATGCCAAAGAACTGTACTGTTGCAAGCAAGAAGAAAGAATTGAAGCTTTAGTAGCCACTCTTGTATGCAAACAAGGGCACACAAATTTGTCATTAACATTTTGGATAGTTGTAGCTTCAAATGAGTGCTCATTACTCTTGATTGCAAAGATAGAGTTAAAGAATGAGGTGATTAGTTGAGTTGTAGTCTGTCTTCCTTGGAATAACTGACGCCAAAGAGTGATAGCTCCTTTGAGGTAAAAAGCCAAGCATCTTGGGTCAGGAGAGCTGAAAAAGAGGCAAGCGATCCACTTTGAGTCTTTATACAAGCAATAGTACCTCCCTTGAATCTCATAATAAAAAAGACCCCTGAAGATGAAATGTTCTTCAGTCTCCACCTCTTGAATAGAGCAAAGACAACATACCCTATCCTCTATAGGAATATGATGGTCCATCTCTAGCTGCAACTGACGTGAGCGTACTTTGAATTGACCAAGAGGAATCCTAAGATTGTGAGTCCAATGTCGCTTGATATAGTTAGGGTGAGTAATAATGCTATTGTCAATCCTTATGAAATGTTTAGTGTAGAAGGCCAACTTAGGCCTAAAAGGTTGAGATGGAGCGACCCAAGTTACCTTCCTATTGGGAAGAAGGCGGGGAGGAGCATTTAAAGAGTATTTGAATGGAGTAATTGATTTATGCAGATGCCAACTGACTAAAGAAGAGAAATAACTTTTGAGTACCATCCACGATGACGACCAAAAGAGCCCCTAGATGTAATGCATTCTGAGGAGCAAAGTGCCAAATGTGGGAATTTCTATTAGCTTGAGGTGTAATCACCCATGGATCTAAGGTGATGAAGCTAAACAATAATTTTGAAGATGCTTTCAAGGCGAAGAGCATGAGCGGCAAACTCACCCTAGACAATACATTGGGGAATTGTTCTTTTACATTGGATAAATCATTGAAGCAAAATAGTTTGGATCCTCTCAATGTGAGCCCAATCAACACATCCTAGACTTAGACCCCAACTCTTAGATCCATAAAGGATTGTAGGTTTGATGGTGTAGTCAAAGAGGTGCATATTTGTAGGTATGTCTTGGAAGTGTTGTTGGAAACAATGACATTCCAAGACTGAGAGATATGTGTATCCCTTGCAAAGACGTGACTATGAAGTTGGTCGAAGATTAGGGGAATGTAGGTGCTAGTTTTGACGTACCACCTCAGCAGAGAAAATAAAAGAGTTGGAAATAAAATATGCGTGGAAGTCAAGTACACATATGCAAAAGTTTTGTAATTTGAATAAATTGTAACGTTGTAATACTTGCATGGAAAGTAATAATAAGTCAAGTAGAAGTCATGTGCGGATAAAGTCATGCAAGGGTAGTTATAAACCAGTTCTCTTGTAGTTAAGAGGTGGGGTGTTAGGGGTGGTTGTTGCTTGTAACTGCCTTCCCCTAGTTTAATTAGACCCCACCTCATTCATTTGAGCTGGTACATGCTAGAGAGAGTACATTGTACGCACATTCATTGGGTAGATGGTACATTCACATGCACAGGCATTGCATTGTATATGCCAAGAGGAGATATTGTGGAGTGCATTGATGATATTCTACACAGGAGTAGATGTTTGTCTACTAGGAATTGTTGTACATAGTTGGCCGAACAAGTTTACCATTAATGCAATATCTTGTTCATACTTGTTCATTATTTTGCTATTGCTTATTGTGTGATATCTGTATGTGGGTCCATTGATTGATTGCTACAATAGAATTAGAATAAAACCTATAATCTTGTATTCTTTCCCTAATTCTGTTCATACAGGGCTGTCTAGGCAGCTACTAGGCTGTCTAATTGCATGTGTTAGGCCATCAAGACTGAGACAAGCTATTTCAGTGAGTGCCAAGCCATCTGGGCTAGTGCCAATTGTTTGAGGAGAGTGCAGGCTGTATAATTCTGAGATTGGCTTGTCTACAACATTGAACAAGGCCATCTGAGACAAGAAGATAATGTAGGCTATACAATTGCATCTTTGCAAGTCAAGAATAGTCAATTTGTTGATCCAAATTGTTCCTCCAAGGGTGGAAAACTACCACCCTGCTACGTTTGGTTCCATTGTCGTTTGAAGTTCGAATCGGCTCCGCATGAAGCCTGGAGAGGTTGATGACAAATATCTTACTACAAGGATGTGGGAGATGTGGACGTGGAAGAGCAAGAGATCAACCGACATATAAGAGTATGAAGATTGCACAACAACAAGAAAAAGAAGAAGGCGGAGTGTTGAGCATGAGGATGACTTGCATGTTGTTGATAAAGAGTTGCATGAAGAAAGAGTAGGAAGAGAACTTGTTGGTGGAGAGACACAAGCATGAGAATTTGAACGGGTTTGGAACCCTCGAGAGGAGGTAAATTCGAGAGAACAACAAGGTGGCAAACGTTGTTTGTAACAACAAAAGACTAAGCACAAGTGAAGGCGCAATGAGAAAACGAGGATCAAGCTAATGAGTTTGCACAAGTAGAGAAGAAAGTACCAACGTGGAGCGTGCGCAAGACGAGGCGGAGCAATTGGTGATGGCAGTACAAGTACGGGGGAGAAAGCCTAGAGGTGTAGAGGATGGGAGTCAAGCACAAAGGCAATTGCGGGAGAGTGTGCTTGAGAGATGAGATCTGATGCTCGTGTATTTGTGGAGGAGATCACAAAGTAGAGGTCGAAGGTTGTTTGCGGAAGAGTAGTCATCAAATGAAGGCTCGTCAAATGAAGACCAACAACCACCAATGGCTACTATTGTTGTAGCTACGAGCAAGAAGAAGTGCCTAAAATTCATGGGAGATGGGAAGGAAGACCCAAAATGCCATTTCGGAATGTGTGAGACGATAAGGAGAGCAAATAGCATTGATGATGAAGGTTCATTGCCTCGATTGTTTCCAACAACGTTGAGGGGAATGGTGATGGATTGGCATTTGAAACGAGAAGCACCCTTCACAACTTGGGACGAGTTGAAGACTGAATTCAATAAAGAATTCAGATTGCTTCATGATGATACGAAGATCATTGGTGAAATCTACTCAATGAAGCAAAGAAAGGATGAGAATATCAAGTCATATAATCGTCGTTTGAAGGAACTTATTGATAAGATGGAAGCAAAACTAGCAGATGGGCTGCAAATACAATGGTTCCTGGATGGATTGTTGTCGTGGTGCAAGAAGAAGATGAAGGTAGTTCCGCCAACTACCTATCAAGAAGCATTTCATAGAGTGCTGAATTTAGAAAGTGAGATGAAGACAACAACAACAGGTGGAGGAAGTGCAATCCATGATCAAGATGACGATTCAGATAGTGATTGGGATGACTTGAGCACAACAATCTAGGCCATAAGGACTTGGAGCATATGGTTAATGGTGTGAAGGCTGAAAATAAAAAGGAGAAAAAGGACATATGGCATTCTAATTGTAAATTAGAAGCAATGTCAACTATTTGAAGAAAGCATTTTGCAATATTTGTGAAGTTGTGGGACATGTTGTTGCCTATTTTCCGTTTAATCTAAAAAGCGCCAGACACTAGACATTGATGGTGCAAAAGGAGAGTAAGGAAGATAAGCCCAGTACTTCCAAGAGCGGGCAAGGAGTAACAAATGGTAGATGCCAAAACAACCGCCAAGGAGGAGAGGGTCAGTTGTAGTACGATTTGGATAAAAGGCCAATCATCCAATGTTGGAGATGTTTATACGGCCCTTCGGCAGTGTCAACAAACAAATTTACATTTTCATTTGCTTCTTTGGCTACATTGCTTCAGTGTCGTGCACCTGCCCAAGTGATTTGCTTCTCACAACTCCATGTCACTAGGCTGGACCAAACTCGTACAAGCAATGGTGCCATAATGTAGAAATAAAATTTAACATAAACATAATTCCATTTCCACTTAAATAAACCTACGAATTTACATTTTGCAGCAATTAGCAATGACAATACATATAGGAAACATATAATAGCAATAGTGGTGTAAATCCAACTACAAGAGGTCAGAACAAGAACCTCCAATCACATAAATTGCGATAAATAGAAATAAAGTGGCAAACCCCCAATCACACAAAACTGCAATAGATGGAAATAAACCAATAAATGCTTTATTTTCTCATTCCTAGATTTCACCCCTTTTACAATGCGATACCAAGGGAATATATAGATCCCAAAAGAAACCCTAAATCTTAAAGCCCTAAAGATAAGAAATTACATTTTTTATTTATTTTTAGGCTATTTTGTCTTTTAGTGCCAAAACCTAAATCAAAAAAACTTCGGATAGCCCTCTAAATTAATACACATTATTGGTTATCATCCATATTAAGCCTCCTAGAAAATCTCAACACCTACCCATGCCTAAATAAGAAGTTATTCCAAATATGCTTTCTTCCAGATTTTCAAAAAAACACTAAATCCCATTTTTGGGGCACTAGATGAAGGAATTAGGGCCCGATATAACACACTAAAAAATCGTCTAGACGATTAGGATGGCCTAGCCATGACATTGTCCACCTCTTTATCTAGCTCCTTATAAAATTTCAAGTTGATCCAATGGTCGGATCAAAAGTTATGCCCTCTGGAAGATAGGCTCTTACATCATTCTCCTCTAGTTGAAAAGAACTCTGCTCTTGTGAGTTCCTTTGATCAAACTCTTACAACTTTCTGCTATCAATTTTTTTAGTTCCCACTCTAAAATCCAAGTATTATCTTCCTATTGTAAACCTTCCCATTGTACCAAGTATTTGTTGTAGCTTCCCTACTTGGTATTGATTATCTTCTTATCAAGTACTTGCATAATTTTTTCTTTCTTCTTCTTAGGTATCTATTACTCCCAGTTTATGTCCTCTTCTGATTCAAATTTATCTTCATCCCCATGAAATTCATACAAATCTATAACATTAAAAATTGGTGAAATATCAAAATCAGTAGGCAACTCCACTTTATAGGTATTATCATTCATCTTCTTCAAAATTCTACATGGTCCAATCTTCTTATACTTCAATTTGTTATATGTACCCTTGGGAAACCTCTCCTTCCTAAGGTGAACCATCACCATGTCTCCCACCACAAATACTTTTAGTCTCCTACTTGCATCTACTACTACCTTATACCTTTCATTACTATCTTGCAACTTCTTTCTGACACCTTCCTGCAATTCATGTATGTGCTCTGCAAATGCTTCTGCATCATCACTAATTTTACCCTGAATTGGTAGGTCAATTAGATCTAACACACCATTGGGATTCTTACCATAAATAATCTAAAAAGGAGATTTTCCTATTGACCTATTTATTGAACTATTATATGTAAACTCAGCTTGTGGTAAGGCTAAGTCCCACTATTTTGGTTTTTCTCCAACAATACATCTTAGAAGATTTCCCAAACTTTAGTTTACTACTTCTGTCTACCCATCAGTCTAGGGGTGATATGCACTACTGAACTATAGCTTTATCCCCATATTCCCCCATAGAGTCCTCCAAAAGTGACTCAGAAACCTTGTGTCTCGATCTGAGGTGATCATTTTTGGAACACCATGTAGTCTAACAACTTCTCTAAAAAATAAATCTGCAACTCTAGTAGCATCATTGGTTTTCTAGAAAGCAATGAAATGTGCCATCTTAGAAAACCTATCTACTACAACAAAAATTGAATCCTTACTCCATTGTGTGTTAGGCAACCCCAACACAAAATCCATGCTCAAATCTATCCATGGTCCTGTAGGAACTGGCAAAGGCATATAAAGCCCTGTATTCTGCGCATGGCCTTTAGCCATTTGGCACACTCTACATCTTAACACAAACCTAGTTATGTCCCTCTTTACCTTTGGCCAATAATACTTCTCCTCTACAAGAGCAATCATCTTACTCACTCCAAAGTGCCCAACCAAACCTCCATTGTGCAGTTCTCTAATAATGTTCTCCCTCATTGAACCAACAGGAATGCACAACTGCTTCCCTTTAAACAAATAACCATTTTGCATCAAATAATCACAAACATCACTACCAACTTCTCCCATCACTGGATTCTTACACTGCTTCACAATTTTACCAAAATCTGGATCATATTCATACATTTTCTTAATTGCCTCAAATCCGACTACTTCATGCTCCATAGTAGTCAATAATACTACACGCCTACTCAAAGCATCAACAACTTGATTTTGCTTACCTGACTTATGCTTCAAAACAAATGTATACTCTTGCAAGAATGATACCCACTTTGCATGCCTACTGTTTAATTTCTTCTAGGTATTTACATACCTCAATGCTTCATGATCAGTAAATAACACAAACTCTTTAGACACTAAATAATGTCTCCAGTGTCTCAATGCCTGCACAATAGCATAGAATTCCACATCATAAGTAGAATACTTCTTCCTTACATCATTCAAATTTTCACTAAAGAATGCTACATACGACCTTCTTGACTCAATACGGCTCCAATTCCCACATGGGAGGCATCACAATCAACCTCAAATAACTTGCTAAAATCTGGCAATATCAAAATAGGTGCTTCTATCACCTTCTTCTTCAATAATTCGAAACTCTCTGTTGCTGCCTTTGTCCATACAAATTCTCTTCCCTTCGTACACTCTGTTATAGGTGCAACAATGCTACTAAAATTCCTAATGAACTTCTTGTAGAAAGTTGCCAAGCCATGGAAACTCCTCACCTCTATCACATTCCTTGGAATGGGCCATTCCAAAATTACCTTCACCTTCTCTTTGTCCATCCTCACTCCATCCTCTGAGATTACAAATCCCAAGAACACTAGACTCTTCTGAAGGAATCTACACTTCTTCAGATTGACATACAACTTCTCCTTCCTTAACAACTCTAACACTAATTTCAAATGCAACAAGTGTTCTTCTTCATTCCTACTAAATATTAGAATGTCATCAAAATACACAACTACAAACTTACCAATATATTCCCGTAATACTCTGTTCATCATCCTCATAAATGTACTGGGTGCATTGGATAATCCGAACGACATCACCATCCATTCGTACAACCCATATTTTATCTTGAAAGTAGTCTTCCATTCATCTCCTTCCCGGATTCGAATCTGATAGTATCCACTATGTAGGTCAATTTTGCTAAAGCACCATGCTCTAGCTAGCACATCCATCATATCATCTAGTCTTGGAATTGGGAATCGATACTTGATTGTAATTTTATTGATTGCCCTACTATCCACACACATCCACCATGTATCATCTTTCTTTGGTGTCAATAGTGCAGGAGTCGCACATGGACTCATACTTTCTCTAACAACTCCCTTCTTTATCAATTCTGTCACTTGTCTGTTCAACTCCTCATTCTGCATGGGACTCATCCTATAGGCTGCCTGATTCGGAAGAGTCGATCCTGGAATTAGATCAATATGATGTTGAATATCCCTTTTTGGGGGTAATCCATCTGGTAACTCCTCTGGTATGACATCTGCATACTCTTTCAACAACTTTGTTGTTGCAGGTGGTATAGCAACATCCTTAATATCCACCTTCTTTGTTGTCAGCACATAACAAACCCCAACTTCTTTCATCCCTATGACAAATTCCTTAGTTGCCAATAGGCTTTCACTCTACCCTTCTTCCTTATGTGGTAATAAGACCACTTTTACTCCATCCTTCCAGAATGTGTAAGTATTCCTTCCCCCATCATGGGTAGCCTTCCTATCATATTGCCAAGGCCTCCCCAATAATAAGTGACATGCATCCATTGGAATTACATCACACCACACTTCATCCTTGTAGGTATTCCCAATTGAAAACTTAACCAGACACCTCTTATCTATAGTTACCTCATTCCCTTTCTTGAACCACGATATGCGATAGGGATACAAGTTCTTCTCACACTTTAAGTTAAGCTTCTCAACCATTTCAGTGGAAACCATATTTTCACAACTACCACTATCAATAATCATCTTACATACCTTTCCTCCAGATGTGCATCTTGTTCGAAAGATACTCGTACGCAGCCATGAATCACCACCATCATTATCTTGTGCTTTCTCCTTCCTTGGGATGATCATTGTCCTTCTTATCATGAGGTTTTCCCCCATATCTACCACAACTTCTACCTCAGATTGCTCTTCAACCTCAACTAGATTGACTCTAGCTTGTTCTCCCTATCTTCTTTCTTGTGCAGGATAGTGTGGACACTCAAAAGCTATGTGCCCTTCCTCATTGCATCTATAATAGGTATATTGCCTTCGTGGGCCATCCCAATTTCATCCTCCACCATAGCCTCTTCCTCTTTGAGATCCTCCACCTCTCTGGTGGTTATCTTGACCTTGCTCCAGACTCTTCTTGTTTCTTTGTACTGGAAGATTCTCCCTTTGAGGGATACCCTCTGACTGAAGGTGACGATGGTCCTTTCTTCACTCCTTTTCTAAAATTACTCCTCTTATGTTTCTCTTCTACTTTTAATGCTAACTGATATGCATCCTCTACACTATGGGTCCGAAGCATACTCAATTCATCTTGTATGGCATAACTTAATCCATTCACATACCTTGCAGCCTTTTGTTCTTCTGACTCTTCAAGACCCACCCGAATTGATAACTTGTAGAATTCGTTGGTGTAGTCCTCGATGCTTTGATCCTTTTGTCTGAGGTTTTGAAGTCTACGAAACAATGTTTGGGCATAATATTTGGGCAAGAATTTCTCCTTCATTTTTTTTTCCATTTTACACTAGACCCTAATATTTTCCTTTCCTTTTCTTTGCCTCTCCTTCTGTAGATGATCCCACCAAATCAATGCATGCCCTTTCAACTTCGTGCATGCAAGCTTCACTTTATTTTCCTCTGAAAGGCTTTTCCACTCAAAGAACTTCTCCATGCTATTCAACCAGTCTATCAACTCCTCTGGTTTCAACCCTCCTGCATACTCAGGGACATCAATCTTGATCCCATCTTTATTTCCTTCCAAGGCCCTAATTAGCCTATCCTCAAACTCTTGCTTCCCCTCTAGTTCTTCCTCAACATGAACCTCTATCTTGTTGTCTCCTT
Source organism: Wollemia nobilis (assembly GCA_028583015.1). Classification (NCBI taxonomy): domain Eukaryota; kingdom Viridiplantae; phylum Streptophyta; class Pinopsida; order Araucariales; family Araucariaceae; genus Wollemia; species Wollemia nobilis. The sequence goes on from JAQPPZ010001870.1 coordinate 8,251,655, forward strand.
CCACAGTCTCATTATCAGAATCTAGATCTACAAATTCTATGGGATGTCTTTCCCTCATACGGGCCATCATTCTAGTCAATTGAGCAACTTGTGCCTATAGCTCCTGCATATTCCTATTGAGCTGGGCATAACCTCCTCTTCCTCTCCTCATGCTAATCTGATCTGTGTTATTCCAAACAAAAAAATAAGAATAGCAGAATAATTGTAATCGACAAGATTACCTTCTCTCCCCCAGCAAGATCCAACTTGCTCTGATACCAAATGGTGTAAATCCAGCTGCAAGAGGTCAGAACAAGAACCTCCAATCACATAAAACTATGATAAATAGAAATAAAGCGGAAAACTCCCAATCACATAAAAGCTACAATAGATGGAAATAAACCGATAAATGCTTTATTTTCTCATTCCTGGATTTCACCCCTTTACAATGCGATACCAAGGGAATATATATCCCAAAAGAAACCCTAAAACAAACCCTAAATATTAAAGCCCTAAAGATAAAAAAATTACATTTTTTATTATTTATTTTTATTTTTAGGCTATTTCGTCTTTTAGTGCCAAAACTAAATCACCAAAAAAGCTCGGATAGCCCTCTAAATTAATACACATCATCGTATCATCCATATTAAGCCTCCTAGAAAATATCAACACCTACCCATGCCTAAATAAGAAGTTATTCCAAATATGTTTTCTTCTAGATTTTCAAAAAAACACTAAATCCCATTTTTGGGGCACTAGATGAAGGAATTAGGGCCCAAAATAAGCCTAAAAAATCATCTAGACGATTAAAGTGGTCTAGCCATGACATTGTCCACCTCTTTATCCAGCTCCTCATAAAATTTCAAGCCGATCCAACGGTCGGATCAAAAGTTATGCCCTTCGGAAGATAGGCTCCTGCATCAAATAGTAGATGATAAATGAATATGAACAGTTCTTGTATTAACAATAGCCTGTACGGTTAACTACGTACATCTTCTTACATATACATTTGTGTGGAATATCTCCTTCCAACACCTACACACTTCAACCAACAACCATTAGCCAGCTTCCCAACAAATAATATAATCAACCTTTAGGTCATGTGTGGCCCATGCCAACCCTTATACAATATAATATCATATCCCCATATACCTATTCCTAGGTACCATAATAGGCCTTCGACACTATTTGGTCTTTGACACCATTCCAACCATTACAACCATTTGAATGAATGAGGGAAGGGTTTTATTTATACAACTAAAAAGTAGTTGCATCCTCCAACTACCCGACACCTCATCATTTTCCTAAATTACATTTGACATGCATTTGTCGTACATTCACATTTCTTTTGATGAGTCACTTTATGACTTAACAATACATAACTTATCATTACACAATATCACATATAATATTACATCACAACTTTATAACTTCATTATACGTATGCACATTTCATCACACATTTGGTGTACAAACCACAAAATAACAAAAAATGGCAAAACGTATCTACTAATTACGCAAACATATGAATTTGCCTGCCTACACTTGTGGTTTAGCAACTCAATATGGATTAATGGTGGCTTCTTTAAAGCATCGATCTTCAACACCGTTCAATGAACTGATCCCTTCTCATTCTAGTTGCTTCTTGCTGGCATCGCAGCTGCACCACTTTCCGTGTCTGTGTCATTTCTCCTACCGTTGCATAAAGCTCTAGTATTGCGCAAAGTAAGCTGGATACCTTCACCTCCACACTTGTATTTAGCACTTGCGCCGCTAGCTATTGTGTTGATGTCTCTATTTCTTCACTTACGATCGACTTTTTGAGTTTCTTCTCTTGGAGGAGTCTCTCTTGATTGGTCCTTTGCGTTTATTCTTCGACTTGGTCATGTGCTTCCTGCTATCTTTTCTTCTCTATGGTAGAGTTTGGATATTACTCAACTTTTCTTGCTTGAGCTTGCGTTTTAGCTAGCACATGCTTCTCTTTGTTTTGTTGGTCCCTTGGAGGCTCTTTGATGTCAATAAAATTGACATTCTACGAGTTACTTGAACTGCCTTCTTCGAAACCATCTACACATCATCCCACTATTGTTTTCGACATTTCCTCCCACTAGTGCATTTTGGCAATTTCTTGTGAAGTGTCCCCACTCTTGGCGTCTTCAACATTGAGTAATGGGTCTACCGTCTGAATGGTATTGTAGTTGACCTTGTCCACCTTGTGGTTGATTCCCTTGTTGCGACTGACGTCTTCCTTGGTGATTGTGCCTATAACAACCACTTGTTGCTCCTTGTTCATTTTTCGAAGTGCTAGGCTTCTCCTCTTTTTGCATTGTTAGGGTTCGATGTCTTGTGCTTCTGAGGTTAAATGGGCAATTTGCAACAACATGCCCTGCAAAACACATTTTTTGGACAATTTACATTTGTGTGCCATGCTGCCTTGCAGTCAAAACACCAAATGTGTTTTTCCTTCTTATCTCTCTTCACATCATTAATCATTCTTTTTAGGTCCTTTCTCATGGCTTGGATGGGAATATTTAAGTCATCATGATCACTATCCGAATCAGTCATGATAGTGACTCCCTCTTGTTGTTTGCTTCATTTTGATCTCTAAGACGAGAGCTTTGTAAAAGGCTTCTTGATAGGTGGTAGGTGGTACTACCTTCATTTTCTTCTTATATCTTGGTAGCAATCTGTCTAGGAACCATCGCTTTTGCAACCCATCTGTCGGTTTTGCCTCCATCTTGTCGATGAGTTCCTTTAGTCTCCTATTGTACGACTTGATGTTTTCATCCTTTCTTTGCTTTGTGGAATAGATTTCTTTGATGATCTTTGTGTCATCACGGAGTAATCTGAATTCCTTTGTGAATTCAGCCTTTAATTCATCCCATGTGGTGAAGGGATTTGCTCTTTTTAAATGCCAATCCATTGCAATTCCTCGCAATGTTGCCGGAAATAGTCTAAGCCAAGATCCTTCATCATCAGCGCTATTTGCTTGTCATATTGTTTCATACGTGCCAATATTGTGTTCTAGGTCCTTCTTTCCATCTCCTGGAAATGGTGGGCACTTCTGTTTTCCTGCTACTGTAGCTATATTCACCATTAATGGCTGATCTTCTTCACTTGACTCTTCTCTTGCAAACCATCATCGACTGCTTCACTTACGCGATGATGGTTCCTCTTCACAAATAAAAAAACATCGATTCTAGTCTCCGCTTACTCTCTCGTGGTTGCCCTCGTGTTTGACTCTCGTACTCTGCACCTCTAGGCAATCTGCCCCGCACTTTTGCCGGCGTCACCAACTGTTTTGCTTTGTCTCCTTGTGCACACTCTACATTGGCACATTCACTTGCACGAACGTCCTTGGTCTGATCTTCGTTTGCTCTTTGCGCGTCAACTTACACTTCCTCTTTTGTTGTTAGAAACAATGTTACCCTTCGGTTTCTTCGCTTGAACTATCCTCTGCTTGAGGATTCCACACACATTCCACCTTGAGTTCCACAAGTTCTATCAATCTTGACTATAGTACTTCGTTAGCAATGTCTTGCACTACCCTCCTTAGTTGTGCAATCCTTCGACTCCTTATTGGTTTATTATCAACTCTTCTGCGTCCATGTCTCCCACGTCCTCGCGACAAGTTATTTGTCATTCACCTCTCCAAAACTCATGCGGTGTTGGTTTGAACTTTAGACAACAACGATGCCAAATGTAGCATGGTGGTGAGTATTCCAATGTTTGGAGGAACAATTTGATATGACAAATTCAATGGTCAACCAAGACTACAATCATCAATCTCCTCCACTTGTATGACAACTTGCTTTTATGGCAAGTGACTTGTATAACAGTCACTCGTACGACAACTTGCTTCTACTTATATGACAGACACTTGTATGGCAATGACTTGAACGATAATCCACTTGAACGGAAGTCACTTGTACGACAATCTTCGTCGGTAAGACTTGTATGACACTCCTCGACACTCTCCTCGTACGTCACTCCTTGACAACACTCCTCGTATGACACTTCTCCGTACAACACTTCTAGACTGCAACTATTGCTTTGATCTTGCACATAGAACTTGGAAAGAACACCTATAGATCTACCTTGCTACAACAATGACATCACACACAATATACACAATCACATAGATGAAGGATGAAATGGATAGTGTTGCATTCACTCTCCTCGTACGACACTTCTCGTACGATGTAGTGTCCCACCCCATCTGAGACAACTGTAAAACTGCTCCCCTTAGGTAATTGTTTGTGTTTGCACTTTAATATTTGTTGATTTGGAATATTTTGAGTTTTGTTGGTGTGAAATACATATAATCATTCAATATACAAACCCCTACCTTCAAAGGATCTCATTCACTTAAGATTTTCAATAAGTCATTTTGACAAACACTTGTCATGCATACTCAGAAAAGATAGTGCAACAGACTGTAAATGATCCATAACTTACAAACCACTATTCCAAACGCTATGAATTTCGGATACAAGCAAGATACCAACATTAACTACAAACCCAATGAAGGAATAAAGCTGGGAATGAAAATACCCGAATTTATTGGTGACTGATATAAAGTTGGAAACACATATCAGCTACAGAAAATCCAAGTTTTTGCTCATAACTTTTGAAATACAAAGTTCTAAACCTCACATCCTTCCTCAAAGCATACGTTCAGCTTGGTACTTGTACGACCAACATCATATTAACCAAAATCTGCTTCAATGTTCACTCAAATCTCTTGGTAATGGTACAGTAGGGCTATAGGAAACCTCCCAAGGTAATGCTCTCCAAAGCAAGCAAGTATTCATTGAAGAATCGAGGTCTTTGCACCCCCAAATGGTGCGACATTATTGTGGAAAGGAGTTGCAAGTAATGTCTTATGAAAATGGTCTTCAACTCATCACCAAGTCACAAAAACACTGAAAATCTGTATCCCAATCTGCTCAAGTCATTCCCATAGATTGAGAATGCAATTGCCAAAGTGAGGAGGTCTTTCACTCCCGGCAATGGCGTCCTCTGTTGTGGTTTTCGTCACAAGCAAAGCTAGAAATTGGAAGCTTCCGCAAACTTGCAAGCTCTCCTCAAGACAAAGAGAATTCAATAGCCAAAAGATGTCTCCTTATGCCTCCTCAATGCCCTTTTATTCTTTCTTCAAGTTGGGCGATCCTCATGTTTGATGAATGTGGGATAAAAGAAATACATTAATTTCATAACTTAAGAGCCAAAATGAGCGTCCCACTTCCCAAGGTGACAAAAGTAATTAAAAATGATAAAATAATCTTTCCAATCAAATCTTTTTTGCTTCCCCTTTAAAACGAGTACTCACAAGGCCCCTTTTAATCAAAAATATAAGTCCAACTTTAATATATTTAAATATTACATTTAAATATATTATTAATTAACTTCGGGCATTAAAATAATCGGGCTCCCAACATCCAATCACCAATCAAATGGTAGAAACGGATACCCTTTTCGCCGTAGATGACAAACGTACCTTTTCCGTTTCCCAAAATGCCAACCCTAACTGAATTACTAAAAATAGTAAGTCTCCTGCTCTAGTGTCCAAACGGACTCAAAACTGACAAGCGAAGATACATCTGAATACCCAATTCTGCATAGAACACCAATCCACTGTCTGCACGGTCAGAAACCCTAGCGACTGACTTACTAAAAATAGTAAGTCCATCATCAAAGTACATAATGACTTCCGGAAATTGGCATCTAAAAACAATCAGCATCCCTGCAATGTCCAAACAACACCTGAGTGCATCCACACTGCCGACAAGCCAAAATGGGGACATTACAGTCCTCCCTCCTTGAGATTGCTTGTCCTCAAGCAATCCAAAATCATCACACATCATTCTCAAGAATGAATACCATGTGATCCCTGGGTCCCAGATTACTGTCATGTCAGATCTACCATGCTGACGTTGCACCACTCTGATCACAACAGTAAATTCCATCTTCTCAAACTGCACATCCCACTCCTGTATATCAAAATTAAGCTCATCCGCAAAATCGGAACCAGTGTGCCTGTCTAGAATGTGCTCAAAATCCTGAGGGGGCTCAAGGATAACCAACTCGACATGATCCATCCCTGCAATGACACTGTCCAAACTGATCAAGGGCATCCCAGAAAACAATCTGTTCATCAAGGTATCACAATGCTCTGCTGATCTCACCACAATGGTCCAACAAGAATGCCGATCAGACTCCCTCAACTGGTAAATATGGAAATCAGCATTATCCATCCTGAAAAAATTTCTCCTAGGGATACATCTGCCATCAAAGTCCAAAGACACCATGATGATACCATAACTCCATGTGTCAAAAGAATCAACCCAGTCTAGAATGAGATCTTTGCGTGAACAGAAGAGCTTGACAAGGACGGTATGCTGAAGAAAAGCCATAATTAACTCTCCATCATCTCTCGATAACCAAGGTATTTGTGCCCTGACTAGAATCTCTCTCCAATCAACCAAAAGAGATAAGACTGGAGTCCAATGGTTGCCGATCTGCAACCTAGCAGCAGAGTCCCATCTGAAAATCTGAACTAACTCCTGCCACCAACCAGCTAACGGAAGTAACATCATAGCGCAACCTCTACCGACCACTGTCCCCCGTGGATACATACCTCCCGGATCCCATGGGCAAAAGTAGAGCCTAGCAATCCACGACAATTGCCGACTCAGTGGGACAAAACAAACACCACTGATAACTCCCTGGATCCCAGATGTGTAACTGATCACTATCATACCTCACACCAAGGAGTAGACCATAATCCAGCATATAAACATCATAATTGTCTGAAGAATCCTGCTGGAAAAATATACATGCAGGTGTAAAGCTGCTAATCCCAAACTCAATCTCTGAAAAAGCGTTGTCCCGTTGAAACAGTCCACCATCCCTGTATAAAACCATCTTTCCTTACGGAGAAGGAAACACCTCATACTCAAAAGAAGGAAACAACCCACCGTCACAATATTTCGTTCCATGACCATTTGTCAACAAAAACGAAATCCACTCATTAATATATGGGCTGAAAGTGAACTGGTGAGCATAACACACAATGCAATCCATCAAAATCTCACCAACCTCGCCATCATCATCGTCACATGAGGAAAGAGTCATGGAATCAACTACAACTGGAATGGCATCCTGCCAAGGGGAAACACCATCATCCACACCATGCTTATGCTGATCCTGCTGAGTGGAAGGGGAAACTCTGCCAATGCTATGTAACTCCTCATCACACCCAATCTCATGCATATCCTCCACCAACTGTCGAATCACAGTGCTCTCTGTCACCCACTCTGAATGTTGTGTAGTAGCTACAATAGGTAACTAAGCCCTCGCCTGATCAAGAGAGTAGTGAGCTAAAGACAATTGCAAACTCATCTCATCCAATTCCTGCTCTCTCTCTGCTAATCTCTGAAAAGTCCTCCGAGTGAACTCGACAGCCACGTCCCGATCTGATAATAACTGTAAATAATCAGACTTGATTTTCTCCAAAGCATGCGTAAGAGTCTGCATGCTAGCAATAGATGGGTCATCAATCAATTCTCCCTTTCTCTCCCTGAGTTGAGTTGAATGACGGAGGCCCTCCACAAATGAATGAGCACGATCAAGATGTGACAAAGCTTGAGCAATCATCTCCTCTGAGACCTGCAGATGATCTCTCCAACTATGCGCTGCATCATAACTATGCTCACAGTCGATATCACACATTTGTATCCCTAAACTGTCACCTCTAGTAAGAAGAACAGAGTCAGATCCTCTGTTCACACTGCACTCTCCAGTCTCATGAACTGAAGTGAAAATTGAATCCGGCTCAACCTCAGAGTCCTCAACTGCATACTCTGCTGACTTATCACCTAAATCAGCATGCCCATCAAGAAAACTATGACCGCTCTCAACATGTAGAGACTCACCCTCAACAATAACTGACTCTAGCTCTGAACTGGGGTCTCCGTCAACTGTGTCATGAAAAGCATCCTCATGCACTAATGGGCTAGAACAAGAACATGTGCATGAATCCTCAATCTGGCGGTCAACCAACACAACAACTACTCGGCACTGCTTTGAAAACAAGTCAATCTCAACTGTACTGACCGGGTGCTCATCTCTAATACTGCCCTCTGTGCCTAACCCACGTTGTGAATCTGGGGCAGCAATATCACTAGAAGGAGAAACATCTCCCTCTGGTGCAAGGTCACCACCAGGTGTCAACACACCAGGATCCCATGGTACAATGAGACGATCCACTAACCCAATGCCAACGCCAGGACTGCGCTCATAAGTGTCGGCCGATGTGAGGGAACCATGCTGCTCAATACCGTCACAATAACCATGATCCTCAGGATGAACTCCCCCTGTAAAAACACATTGTGAATCATCCATAGGTAGATTAATTTGTGCATTATCCACCATAGATTTGGTTTGAAGACCAAATCCAACACCACCTATACCATCATGCTCTGAATAAGCAAATGTATCATCACTTGCAATATACCTGTCAATCCCAATATCACCATGACTAACTTGACGCTCAAAAAAAATTCCATGCACAAGATGAGAATAAGTAACAAAATCATAAGGAAAAGTTGCTCTGGAATCTGTGACAACACCATCATAAGCAACATACACATCCGACTCTCTTCGAACGGACAACACCGGTAGCCAAACCCGTAGTGACTACATGTCCACTAACAGTTGTAGAGACTCCAAATGGTATGTCAAAATCTGAATCTGCATCTGCTGTCAAGTCATCGCCTCCGTGCTCAACACCATCATTGCTAGGTGTATGCAATCCTAAAACTGCAGTTCCACCACCATTTCCTGTATCCGTGTCCGAGTCCAAATCAGCTTCCATATCATGAATCTTGTGATCAATGTCATCATTATTATGTGCATGCATGACCATAGGGAATTCCGGTGGTACATATGAACACATTTCATGTGATGAAGTATTTTTTACACCATCATCTGCAATCCTTGATTTGCATCCTTCTTCAATAACCTCTGAATTTTCAACCCTATCATCAATGAGAGTTAATTCTCTATTCATATTTTCAAGAAGGTTCATTTTCTCATCACCATTCGGTTGTTGCCTCATTCTCATGTCCACATAATCCCAAAGTGACATTAATTCTTTGAATTTCATACTGGCATTGGTCCATTCTTGAACAAACTGATCATGCAACTCTGTAATTGTAGGTAGAAAATTTGACATTGTAGCAACAAAGTGGATACCCAAACAGGCGAGCAGTGCTGAACCTGCTCTGATACCAATGTAGTGTCCCACCCCAACTGAGACAACTGTAAAACTGCTCCCCTTATGTAATTGTTTGTGTTTGCACTTTAATATTTGTTGATTTGGAATATTTTGAGTTTTGTTGGTGTGAAATACATATAATCATTCAATATACAAACCCCTACCTTCAAAGGATCTCATTCACTTAAGATTTTCAATAAGTCATTTTGACAAACACTTGTCATTCATACTCAGAAAACATAGTGCAACAGACTGTAAATGATCCATAACTTACAAACCACTATTCCAAACGCTATGAATTTCGGATACAAGCAAGATACCAACATTAACTACAAACCCAATGAAGGAATAGAGTTGGGAATGAAAATACCCGAATTTATTGGTGACTGATATAAAGTTGGAAACACATATCAGCTACAGAAAATCCAAGTTTTTGCTCATAACTTTTGAAATACAAAGTTCTAAACCTCACATCCTTCCTCAAAGCATACGTTCAGCTTGGTACTGTACGACCAACATCATATTAACCAAAATCTGCTTCAATGTTCACTCAAATCTCTTGGTAATGGTACAGTAGGGCTATAGGAAACCTCCCAAGGTAATGCTCTCCAAAGCAAGCAAGTATTCACTGAAGAATCGAGGTCTTTGCACCCCCAAATGGTGCGGCACTGTGGTGGAAAGGAGTTGCAAGTAATGTCTTATGAAAATGGTCTTCAACTCATCACCAAGTCACAAAAACACTGAAAATCTGTATCCCAATCTGCTCAAGTCATTCCCATAGATTGAGAATGCAACTGCCAAAGTGAGGAGGTCTTTCACTCCCGGCAATGGCGTCCTCTGCTGTGGTTTTCGTCACAAGCAAAGCTGGAAATTGGAAGCTCCTGCAAACCTGCAAGCTCTCCTCAAGACAAAGAGAATTCAATAGCCAAAAGATGTCTCCTTATGCCTCCTCAATGCCCTTTTATTCTTTCTTCAAGTTGGGCGATCCTCATGTTTGATGAATGTGGGATAAAAGAAATACATTAATTTCATAACTTAAGAGCCAAAATGAGCGTCCCACTTCCCAAGGTGACAAAAGTAATTAAAAATGATAAAATAATCTTTCCAATCAAATCTTTTTTGCTTCCCCTTTAAAACGAGTACTCACAAGGCCCCTTTTAATCAAAAATATAAGTCCAACTTTAATATATTTAAATATTACATTTAAATATATTATTAATTAACTTCGGGCATTAAAATAATCAGGCTCCCAACATCCAATCACCAATCAAATGGTAGAAACGGATACCCTTTTCGCCGTAGATGACAAACGTACCTTTTCCGTTTCCCAAAATGCCAACCCTAACTGAATTACTAAAAATAGTAAGTCTCCTGCTCTAGTGTCCAAACGGACTCAAAACTGACAACTGAAGATACATCTGAATACCCAATTCTGCATAGAACACCAATCCACTGTCTGCACAGTCAGAAACCCTAGCGACTGACTTACTAAAAATAGTAAGTCCATCATCAAAGTACATAATGACTTCCGGAAACTGGCATCTAAAAACAATCAGCATCCCTGCAATGTCCAAACAACACCTGAGTGCATCCACACTGCCGACAAGCCAAAATGGGGACATTACAGACACTTCTAGACTGCAACTACTGCTTCGATCCTGCACATAGAACTTGGAAAGAACACCTATAGATCTACCTTGCTACAACAATGACATCACACACAATATACACAATCACATAGATGAAGGATGAAATGGATAGTATTGCATTCACTCTTGCTTGTACAACACTTGCATTACATATCCATCTGTGATGGGCTATGATAGATACACGGTACCCACTCAAATGAATGGGGGTCCTATTTATCCTTGAGGGCTGGTAGTTAACAACAACTACTGCCCAAACACATCATCTAACTACCCTCCATTCACACATACTTAATCACATGCATTTTGTTGTACATTACAAACTTTAAATTATCAAATGCTTACGTCATCATCCTTGACGTCAAACATTACAAAATTACATTTCATTTACATTTACATTTATACGTATTGCGACTTTCTACACTATTTCCTTATTTGAGGCTGACTGATCAAAACTATCTCCTACAATTATCATGCCAGTAACTCAGAGGACAAGATCCAAAAGCATAGGATGGCTTTGAGTGATGGAGAATGTGGGGAATAGAATCAAATGCAAAGCATACGAAAGATTAATTTTTTTTCTCAGACGAGGCCATACAGAGGGAATATTACCCTGATATAAGCTGAGATAGGCGTACAGCATATTGGCATATGTTACAATGAAGTGCATAAATATAGGATAGCTGTAGAAGTTGAGGTGGGGACAGAAGAGATTGACAAGGAAGTAGCAAGAGTAAATTATAACATTGCATGGCCAGCTAGTGGATGTTTCGTCGAAACATCCAAATTGCAAATATGATGAACTCAAGGCCATAATATCTAGGACACAGTCAATAACACTTGCATGCGCACCATGCAGGAGGCAAGTAAAACCCATTTGACTGTGAAAAGCAAGGGTGGCCATGTGACTTGCATAGCTGGAGCAAGTGTCTCCCCTAGTCGCTGAGAGGATGTCATCAGTCAACACTCTTTCTGAATCCCAAGACTTTTTACATCTCGCTTGAACAGGCAGAGTTATCATTTATTAGGTTGTGAAGAGGTATTTGATGGGTCCTAGTATGAGCATTGAAGTCTATTAGGATAATCTTAACCAAATAAGAGTACACAAGATAATAAGATGAAATAATTCTATTAGTGTTCACGAATGACCAAAGTAGGTCAAGGGGACTCAACGTAAAAAAGCTGTTACAGGGCATTGTAGTTATCAAGAAATCTGCGGGTGAAGAGATTGACAAGGAAGTTGCAAGAGTAAATTATAACATTGCATGGCTGGCTAGTGGAAGTTTTGTCGAAACATCCAAATTGCAAATATGATGAACCCAAGGCCATAATATCTAGGACACAGTCAATAACACTTGCATGTGCACCATGCAGGAGGCAAGTAAACCCATTTGACTGTGAAAAGTAAGGATGGCCATGTGACTTGCATAGCTGGAGCAGGTGTCTCCCCTAGGCGCTGAGAGGATGTCATCAGTCAACACTCTTTTTGAATCCCAAGATCTTTTACATCTCGCTTGAACAGGCAGAGCAATATCATTTATTAGGTTGTGAAGGGGTATTTGATGGGTCCGAGTATGAGCATTGAAGTCTAGGATAATGTTAACCAAAGAAGATTACATAAGATAAGAAGATGAAATAATTCTATTAGTGTCCATGAATGACCAAAGCAGGTCAAGGGGACTTGATGGAAAAAAGCTGTTACAGAGCATTGTAGTTATCAAGAAATCTGCAGGTAAAGTTCTTGATATGGGTCACCATCCATGTGAATGACAAAGGATGGTGATGTTGGAGGAAAGTAGGATATGGTAATGAAAATGTCTTGGAGGATTGACCCCTTTGGATCCAAAACCATGTGTAGAGATTGTTCATTGGAGGCAACAAATGACACTCTAGAATCTAGACCATAGCAATCACAAATAAGACATGCTACCTACTCAAGCAATGAACACCCTTTGATCGACATGTCTCATGTCTTAAAGTTGATCTCTAATGACTGGTGAAAGTGCACATTTGGGGATCTCGTGAGTCTTGGTAAGAGAGACAAGATCATGTGAGGAAATCACATCATGGGAGGAACTTGGAGATGACCATACTGCACCATTGCAATTCCAGGGAGTGATGGAGAAACTATCAATACTGTATGAGGCCTTGGGAAAATTCAGTTGTTTGTAGAGGTTGTAGAGGTGATCTGTGCTGAGCATATTTTTGTGTAAAAACAGACTCAAGAACTTAGATATCAGCTATACATGCCAATGAAGGTAAAATTTTTAAATACTCTGCATTATCTGCACTTGCAATGAAAACTACTATAACTATGTATCCATTTATCCACCATGCTCAAGTAGAGACTTAAAAAATGCTTCTAAATATCCTTGGATGCTTTATGTAAATTAAACTATCCTCTTGTAATAGCCAGGTCTGGCTGGAAAGTTTCTGTGGTGAAAGATTAAGTTGAGTTGTGATGTGGATGTCCCAACAAAGGGATAGGTGAAAGCCCCAGCGACAGCTATAGAGCCTGATGGAGAAACTGTTTGTCAAAAACAAGATGTAGAAGTCTAAGAAACACAACTTGTCATGGGAGAGACAAATATAGATACTGAGACAGGAGTGTCTGCCTGGTTTGAAGGAAGTTATTAAATTTCAGTTCAGCAGGCAATAGAAACTTATCACCATAGTTATTTATCCTGGTTACCAGTTCATGGAAATCAAAATCCTGTCTGAGCAAGGGTAGTCATAGCTGCCATAAGTTTTTCTGTCTGTTTCATCAATGCTACCTCTCCAGTTAACCGTTCTATAGTTAAAGCCTGTTCAACGTCAACTATTGGCCTTACGGTGTATAACCATAATACCCCCATGGTTGCCAAGGAACTTAGAATTTGATATACAGACACTCAAGTGTTGTTGCTATGTTGGCTGCTATGGCAACTCTAGAGGAAAAATTAATGGAACCAGACTATGTTTTCAAAGCCAAAGATAGCTTAGGAAAAATTAATGGAACCAGACAATGTTTTCAAAGCCTAAGATGGCTTAGGCACCTAATAAGAGATTTGTCATTTGAGATGAGATTCTGTGCACAAGACAAATTGCGTCCTAGCTTGCTGAGTAAATTGTGTAATTTATAAACTTCTCTTGGTATGTATGTAGAAAAATGCTGCTCTATACACCACCTTAGGTTTTTAATAAAGCAAATTAATTGTTGCAACTTCCAATGAGGCTTTGTTGGAGGGCCCTTCCTTGATTAAGTAATTAATAGCCACTTTATAATCTTATTCCACATGTCAATGAGAAATACTTAGAGCTATGTTATTTGAAGTCAACATTGTAATCCCAATCCCTTTAATGTTTAATGCTGCAGTGAGATTAGCAGCATATGTTTTCACAACATCTGGCTGAAATTCTGATTACCCTACTAATACTTGCATAATATCAATTAGCAAAATTTGAGCTTTAAAGATAACATAAATGACAATCACTCTATTGTTTGATGCCACATTGAGATTAGAAGCATGAAAAACAGGATATGATAACTTTATTAGGACCTCTTGATGGGGATATTGTTGGACACAACATCATGAAAAGCAGGATATTTTCATTAATGCAGATGAAGATTGTTAATTGAATTTTACTTTTTCTATTTATTTATTAATTAAAAAAAGAAAAAAGAAAACACCCTAACTTATGTTCTTTTTTAATCTCATATCTTGGATATGGTTCTAGACATAGTTGGGCTGTTTCTGGATGTATTAGATATGGCCTAGGTATGGGCATGTATTGAGATATGTTTATATATAGCACTATAGACAGGATATTTTCATCAATGAAGAGGAGGTTGCTTGCTTTTTTTTTTGGACTGTGTCAAATTATGTAGGTGAGTTGGAGAGGGTAGGGCAATCCTCCAAGGGAGGTCCCTGGTTCGAATCTCCACCCTACCAAATGCACATCGGGTACCCAAAATCCAGTTGATTATGCTGGTGCGGTCAGGGCCGGGTGCGACTCTCGGGTGATTTTGACGGTGTAGAATCCCTTGGTCGTGGTTTCTTAGACCAAGGCGGCCCCACAAGGGGTTTTTCGCTATTAAAAAAAAAAAAAAATTATCTTTATAAAGGCAAATGTTTTTTTGATCTCATGTCTTTGGATGTGGCTTTAGGCATGCTTGGTCTGTATCTGGATTTTTTAGATGTGGGCCAGGTACAGGCATGTATTCAGATACGTCTAGATATCGAATCCGGCTATTGCTGTATCTGTATCCATATCTGAGACATAGATGAATCTAGACAGGAGTGCTGGATACAGTAACTGTGCATTGCAAATTATGGTTGTAAGCAGCAAATGTTATATTTGGGAAGATGAAAATACAAATGATGGGAAGAAAGTGTATATTTCATTGTTGAATGATGATTGGTTAGCAGATTGCAGATGGTTATTGTTATTTGAAGCTTCTATATAGAAGTAATCAGGTATACAAATTCAGATTCTTCTAGCACTAGATATATGAGACCTTAGACAACATTTAGAGTTCTAGACATAGATGTTTTTTTATCGCTATTTGACATAAGTAGGACCGTATAATACACCATTACACATGGTTGCCTATGCAGGTAACCTAAAATAGTATGAGGAGAGGCCTAGAAGAGTGGCACCTACTGATTAGAGTGAGGTATATTAGAGATTTCAAGATTCTATTACAGAAACGTTCAATGTGGATAAGGGTAGGACAATCTGTTGGAAAAATCTTCAATCTGTAGAACTTTGTGGCTCTTTCAATATGGTGGAAGCAAGGGAGGACTGATATATATGGTCCAGGACAATCCAAGTGGGTGGGGGAGGATGCATGAGGGCGGAGCTCAAGAGACCTGCCAACTTGCTATTTGATGACTACTCATGATTGCTTGTTCCTCTTTAGCTTTTTCTGGAGTCGAGAGAAATTTTCCTATTTGTATATTCATTCGTTCTGTAAATGAGACAAACTTACCTCTAAGAATGCAGACAATGTCATTATGCTGCATAATGCGTCACGCCTACATTGGAAGGCACCTGGGTGGAGCTTAAGAGACCTGCCAACTTGCTATTTGATGACTACCCAAGATTGCTTCTTCCGCTTTAACTTTTTCTGGGGTTGAGAGGAATTTGTCTATTTGTATATTCATTCATTGTGTAAATGAGACAAACTTACCTCTAAGAGTGCAGAGAATCTTGTTATGCTGCGTAATGCCTCATGCCAACATTGAAAGGCACCTGAGCATTTGCATGGATGAGTAACATGTTGGGATGTTAATCTAGAGGAGGTATTAAAGTGGAACAAAATTCCATCATAGGAATATGCCTCTGGAAATAAACAGCTTGTATAAGAACAGCATCACATGAACCGGTTAGAAAGCACGAGGGTCAACTACCCCCCACACACATGTCGCGACTCTATGTTAATAGAGGTGAGGAATCCCCACATAAGCGGGACCAAGGGCTTGCACCTTTAAGCCAGCTACCCCATTGGCAAAGAGTTTGGCAAGTGGTGGGGCTCATAAACCACTCAAGTCCCACAACCGGGTCAATGTGGGTCAAGGTTGATCTAGAGGATTCCACAAAAGTAGATGATCAGGATGGTGATGACATACAAGAAATATTTGTAGGGGTGTTTGCATGAATCTTTAAGGAGTCTTATCCACAGGATTTGAAGTGATGATGTCCATCACGTTGGATTTGAGCAATCGTGAGGTGCAATGAAGTAGAAGAACAAGCTTGGAATTCTAAAATCGTAATTTGTATGCTGAATTTGGCAATTTTATTTTCATTTTGTTGTGAATCCAAGATTTCTCATCATTTTATGACGTCTTTTGCCTATTATTATTATTGTTTAAAATAAATAGTACATATATGTTTCTGCCCTCTGTTCCCTTCTGTCACTGCTAAAATTTGGGATGTGTTTTCCATGCATTTATAAAATTCTTCCTTGAGGACCCTCAAAACTCCTTGTAGTATTGGTAACACCCACTTTCTATGCATACTAAACTCAAATGTGTCTAAACGATGCTCATTCCTGATGGCTGTTTTATATGCACTTGTATATCTGCCTTGTTCTTAGATATTCAGATATCTTTTTCTAATCAATGCTATCTTTTTATAGTTCAACTAAGTATGAGCATAACATATATCATTGGAAAGCTCTTAGTCATCTACTTTCTGATGTGTAACATCCATTCAATGTTTCTATTGTTAATTCTACGTTCTCTGTATGTTTTGCAAAAGATCTTGTCATCTGCGATAAGGGTGTGCTGTTAGGTTTAACAATATCTTTTATTAGTGTCATTGAAAGTTCTTACTATATACAATGAATGGTGTATAGTTTTGTCTTATGCTGTCAAAAATCTTGGATTGCAACCAACATCATTCCCATGGGCCATATATGCATCACTTGTACATGATTGATACAAGTACCTTGTGTAAAGCACATAAATTATTCATTCTTTTATGTTCCTTGTAAGAACATAAAAGTGAACCCTGGGTCTTTCTTGTAAGCAACTGCTTCATTCTTGCTATTATGCTTATATTTTTTTATAAAATATTATTGTCTGACAGTGAATAAGATATTAACAGAATCATTTTTTTAAATTGAAGAGCAAATATTAAATGTTTTTTCTATTAATTCTTCACAAAAAAACAGACATGTTCTTTCATGAAATTGCTTTATTCTAATGTACTATTTCCTTTTGTTGGTCACATATAATTTCAGAATAGGTCTTTTCATGTGGAAACTCAGTACAACAGTCTTTTACATACATTTATTATGTATGCAGTGAGGCCCAGTGATGGAAATGAGAGATTTTGTGCCTACAGCAGTAAATTAATGGTCTTTTTGTTGCCATTGCTTATTATCAAGTTCATAAATCTTGATAAAATGCCTCTTTTAATAGATCGTATTTTTTCATTCACCATGGCAACAATTGCTGTTTATTTTTGACAGATATCTGAAAAGAAATACAATAAATTGAATAGCCAGTGAAAGTTACATGTTTCTGAAGCTATCTACCATTTCTATAGTTTCAACGCCAAGCATGAAAAAAGTACCATGCAGTTCTAGAACATAATTCATAAGGATTTCTAGAATAAAATTCTTGTGGTTAAACACACATAAAAGGGTTTCGCTTTTTGCATCTGTTCTTTGTTGAAGACCTGAATTTATTTTTGCCATTGTTTTCCTCATCTCATGAATCTCTTTTCCTGTTCTTATAGTTTTTTGTAAAGGCAAGCTATTTGACTGCACCAGTTGCAGTTGGCACAAGATGAAACATAATTCTGTGAATAGCCTTTCCAAATATACATTAAAATCTGTATGCCCATTTCGACAATGACTCTAGAGAATCAGAGAGAGAGTTGTTGCTGGAACATTCTTCCAAAGGTTCCTTATACATTTATACTGAATTAGCTTTGTTGAGGAGAAATATAGCTTTAGCGCTTGAAGCCTCTAAATTCTTGAGCCCGATTGTCATTCACTAATTATTTAGAATTCAGTGAGATGGAAATATCTGCTAGAGTAATACATTTGCCAAATATTTCATATTTGAAAGCAAACAATTACACATATTTTACAGTATAAGTGCTGCATTGGACAATGATACTACATGCTTCAGTTTGCATTTTGTCTGTCTTTGTTTTTTTCAGGCTTGAAATTTGTAATTGTTTCTTGAGCAAGAAATTTCCTTCTTTTTACCAGTAGATATTTGTATAACTAACCATCCCATCAATAAATATTTGGTTCTAACTCAATGATTAGAAATCTCAAGGTTAGCTTTCCCTAAATTTGGGAAACTGCTTTCTTTAAAAATCTCAGTGATAAAATGATTGTGGGATGGGTATGGTTTGGCATGTGGCATAGATAAACACTATCAGATTATTAAGAACATCTTATTGTTGATGCTAAACTTATTCAGTTGGCTTGAATTTTGGTGCAGGCTTGTCAGATAGAATGTCTTCAATGTTACAAAGATGGAGATGCCAGGACAAACAAACGTCACAGTCAAACTTGGACATTTCGCATGTATCTGACATTGCGGAAACAACTGTACATGAGCTAGATTTAAGGATAGCTAATGTTCTGCAAAGCACAGGATATCAGCAAGAAGGAAGGCTTGGGGAAGAGAAAGCCATGACAGAAAGGGCAGTTGATAGAAAACGCCATATAGCTATTTTCACCACTGCAAGCTTGCCCTGGATGACTGGTACTGCTATTAACCCTCTATTTCGGGCTGCTTATCTTGCAAAAGATGGGGAAAGGAAGGTTACTTTGGTGCTTCCATGGCTGATTAAAGCAGATCAACAACTTGTCTACCCAAATCATATGACCTTTGAATCTCCAGCAGAACAGGAACATTATGTTCGACAGTGGCTTGAAACAAGAGTTGGGTTCAAACCAGGATTTAAGATTTCCTTTTATCCTGGAAAGGTAGAATTGGATCCTCCTTTTCTTATCATGCTGTGATGAAAAAGTTCTTTTTCCATCTTATTGTGTCAGTCAGCTCTCTTTTGTAGTGTGTATTTCTCTTTCAAAGTCTGACAATTGTTTTTTATTTGTATACAATGCATGGTTGCTTTAATGCTACTAATATCAGTAGATTCTATTTCCTCTATTTTCAGCTGATCAATGTTTTTATATTGATGTGGAGACATATTTTGTATCTTATTTCATATCAAACCAAGGTTTATGCGGTGTTTTGCTTTTTGTTGAATTTTTGAAGATAACGAGATTATTAAAAGTTTTGCTTTTCTGTTGTGAGAATGTCTCTTGTAGGAAAGCTATGCTGATTATGTCAAATAGGCTTTTGTAAAAACAATATGAATAGGAATGCTTCATTTCATATTGTGGTTGGCTTTATCTAAATCGTCTCACTTGAGTAGGCTTCTATAAACAGAAGATGAATAGGGATGCTTAATTTCTGTAGTGACAGGTCACTACCTTGGGAATCACAATTTTAAAAGGCTACAAAATAGTGGAATTAATTCGTTGATGCCTTCTAAATCCTCTCAAATTTTCGCTAAATTCAAGACAAGTGCCAATTCCCTCATAAGTGGTGATTGGTTCATGAGCAATCCATTAGCAAAGTGGACTGATTGGCTTGCAGGAATGAAGTGCTAGGAGTTTGCTGGCAAATTGCTGGTGAAGTCGAGCGATTTGCTCACTTCATGGAGCAAACCACTTGCAAATCTGCGGAGGGTTAAAAGTAAAGGCACAAATCTTGAGAAGAATCTTTGGAAAGCAACATTTTGGCATGTAGTGGCACCATAACTCATTTTAGAAGCCTTCTAAGCCTTTTAGAGGCATATTTAGAGGCATGTAACATTTGGAGGTATATCATTTTGTTAGAGATGCCCCCAAGTTTTTACTTTTACTAGGAGTAATAGTTTCTCACCCTAGGTAACTTAGGGGTAAACTCCTATAAATAGGAGCCATGGGCTCCATTGTAAACATATTTTGGCCTTGAGAATTTAGAGCTACACTCTGTGAAACCCACATTGTGCTTTGTAACTCATGAAATTGGTGAGAAATTGATAAGTCTTTTGCTCTCCATTAGTGGCATTGCCCTCCTAGATTGCAGAATGTGCGGTGATTGAGGCATAGTCCTTTTGCCCATCTTGTCATTCGCTCTACAATTTCATATTAATTGAATGAGAACATTGTTGTAATTCGGATTCTCATGTGTTGATTGATCACACACTCTTGTTGCTATGGTCACGACTGTATTTACTTTAAATCCCTCACACCCTAAGCTTTGCGATTAACTTTTCATGCATTTTAATCTTCGTATTTATTTCCACATTTTAATTTCATGTAACTATATTAGGTTAGATTAGAGATTAGCAAGAATAGTGGGGAGTCGGCCTAAATTTGGAGGTTGGAAGAGGCCGTAAATTCTTCCATCCAAACTTGTTGAAAACTGGAATTGGGACGTATTAAAAATCACATTAGAAGTCAAATAATTCCCCTATTCATCATAATTTTTTGGCATGCCTAGAGGGACCAATCCTCATTATTTGTCCCGCATTAAGCATTTAACTCATTTTTTGGATGGATTTCTCCAATTTGGTGCCAAATTTGCATTATGACATGAGTGGGAGTGATTGACTTAAGATTGAAGGAATTTTGCCAAGTTTTAACATAGGTAGCGATCCACTTCAAATTTTGAGCAATTTGCTCTACTTGATCCAATCGCTTGAGAGACAGCCTAAGTCCAATTTTGGGAGCTATCCACTCCACATTGTTGGCGATATGCTTTGAATCTATCGAACTTGCATACCTTGAATCCGAAGTGATTCGTCAGGGTGGGGGACTTGATTCATCAGGACCAGTTAGGATAGGATTGATTACATTATTTTATTATTATTAGATCATGCATTTTTAGATGGGTTATTATTTTAATATTTCTTGCATGTAACAATCTCCTCCTTGGGAGTATTGATCTTTCAGTTTGTAACCCTAAAGCATGTAATAAATAGGCTTATGCCTCAATGAATGAATTGCTTCGGTTTTGCTCATTTGCCATCATTGGTATCAGAGCAGGGAAATCCAAGTATGCTCTAAACCTGCAACGTTAAGCTGATCTGGTTTATCAGAAAGGATTCCTTGATCCAATCACCACAGAGTGTGTGAGATCTAAGTTACGAGACAATTGTCACCATCCAACAACATGCCCTAACTTGTTTGATTTGAAGACAAGGCGGTTTTTGACGAGGAAGTGGTTTGGGACCCCGTGTTGCTCGTGTGTTTGTTTTGTAAAGGCGACTAGAGATTTGAGTGGTCGACTGTGATGAGGAATTGACCAAAATGGTCGAACTGCGGGAGCCCCCCTAGGCCGAGGCCGAGTGTCATTAAAGAGGAGTGCAGGCCTCCTAACCCAAGGTCCTGCCGTTGCACCTTGCCTTAGAGGCGCGTTGGACCCAATCCACGTCGCTCGCATTGTGATCGTAGCCTAAAAATGCAGGCCTATTACAGATAAAACGTAGACTAGGCTGATAAGGGCAATTGGTGGAGGTTAGCGGATCTGCCAAAAACCCCTCACATGCTTAGCGATCAGCGGATTAACGTCAAGCCACAACCAACCAGCCAATAAGGGAAACCGATTTTGTTTTTAGTGACATAGAGCGACCGCATGTGGAGGTTGACGTAGATCTGGCATTCGATGTAGGTGGTCGATGCTGCATCGTCGTGGGGTTGGTAGCGCCATATTAGCCCAATGTATTAGTAGGGATGTCGACCGGTTTCTCTAGTGAAACACATTGATGTCATGAATGCATAGTAGTAGTCATGATGAAAGGATCTTGTCCGACTCGGTGGATATTTTGCCTTGTACACCCAACAGTGCATGGTGATTTCCTTGTTGATTTCAATCTGCTTCAATTGCAGGCCCTAGGAGATCCAATAAACCTGTTTGATGTTGCTCAGGAATCCCACGATGCTGAATCACAATCCCATCCTTGTGGACTGAGAATTAGCAGCTTCCTTGTCGAGAAAGAGTAATTGAACAGGCTATAAGATTAAGTGTGAACAAATAATGAATGAAATATTTTATGGGTCAATATTTGATGGCGTCAATTACAGCAATCCCCACCAGATGTGTGAATCAATATTAGTTTGATTTATGGTGAACGAGACACGATTGAGTCAGAGCATGAGCGGAGGCTGAGCCGAGCCACCACAACAAAAGAGGTGACAAACAAGTCAGGTTTAATATTTGCGAGTCCCTTCCATACCCAACGGGCGGGTCGAACCAGTTGGCTAGCGTGTGGGACGTAAGTGCTTTCTGCCCTCCGTCTTAGGTTTGAACCCCCCACCTTCCTAGGTGCAAACAATATTTTTTTCAAACCTTAACCTTGGGCACTTATTTTTATAAAAAACATTTTGTCACTTTAATTTGTTTTTTTAGAAGGGAAATTATTTTTTTAAGCGCTAGTTATTTTTAAATAAAATCAAAAGGGGATCATCATATTTTTTAAAATGGGGGCTTTAATTTTTTAGGCACTTTATTGATTTAAAAAAGAAGCTATGTTCACAACTTGTTGTCTGTGCCCCCAACTACTAGATCGAAACATGGAAGTTGATTTTAGAGTTGAGTGTAATAACCCTAACTCAGCAAACTAGGGTTTAAACAAATAAAAGTCAGATTTCTGCAAAATAGATCAGATCTGCAATTACTACTCAGAAATTACTCCAGAAACCCTAAAAAATGGACGTTCCAGCCATACAATTTTTTTATTAATTTTCTGAAAGTGCAAACAGGCCAAACAACTATCCAACAACACAAATCAACCCTCAAAACTGGCTAGAAAAATCCCCAAAGCTGGGCGATCCTCCTATGAGGGCAAAACAGGTCACAAAACATGCACAAATGGCCTCCCAAAGCTGGACGACCCACTCCCAGACTCCAACACACCAAAATCTGCAACACAATTGTGAATCCTGAGATAGATCCACCCAATCTCCAATCAAGAACAAGGGCACATCACATTGTCTACAAGATTGGCTATTTCTGAAGACTTAGGGCACACCACCTAAGCAGCAGAAGGTGAGGAAGGGTTCAGCCCTCTCTCTTACAATTCACAAGATGAACATGACATAATGAAACCCTAAAAGTGACTTTCCAAGCCTATATACCTAGTCGCCCCACTAGAGGCTTCTAATTATTCATTAAGTGAGGGTTACATCAACATTAATCCCCAACACTTAATTTTTATTACATAAAACACCTATTAGCCTAGCAAAAAGGGGACGTCCCACTTCCTTGTCCACAAATGACAAAAATAAAACATTACAATGCGTGGGGTCCACATAGTCTTCAAAATGGGACATTACAAGTCCTCCCTTCCCAAATTGCTTGTCCTCAAGCAATTCAGGGCTGGATGTGCAAGAATCTCTTTTCCCTCCCAAGTAGCATCTTCAATGGGCAAGCTCCTCCATTTCACCAAGTACTCTTTGATGACCCTGTTTCTCAACTTCCTCTCTCTAGTCTCCATGATCATTTCAGGTTCCAAAATCAGCTTTCCCTCATCATCAAATGGGGGCAACTCAATGGAAGGAACAATGTGCTGTCCAAGTGCCTTTTTTAGGCATGAAACATGGAATACATTGTGTATTTTACTGCTGTTCGGTAGCTCAAGCTCATATGCAACCTCCCCAATCCTGCGTATGACCTTGTAAGGGCCATAAAAACGTGGCTTGAGCTTCTCTGCTCCACTTCTCTTCATGGTGGACTGTCTATAGGGCTGCAACCTCAAATAAACCATGTCTCCAACCTCAAAATGATGCTCAATACGCTGCTGATCAGCATACTTTTTCTGCTGATTTTGTGCAAGCTGAATATTATCCTTCAATGTCTTCATAATATCCTGATTTTCCTGCATATAATCCTTGGCTTTTGGCACCCTACTGTCACTCAACAACAAATCAGTGAAGTTAGGAGCATCATATCCATATAAAGCCATAAATGGGGTCATTTTAATAGACATATGATAGGAAGAATTATAACAGAATTCTCCCAAGTGCAGCCATTTAATCCATGCATTCTGCTGCCCTGAAACATAGTTTCTCAAGTAGCCTTCAACCCATTTATTCACAATCTCTGTTTGGCCATCTGTTTGGGGGTGATAGCTTGTACTTGGAGTCAACAATGTGCCACAAAGCTTGAACAACTCTTGCCAAAACATACTCATGAATCTGCTGTCCCTGTCACTCACAATATTCTTTGGCATGCCATGCAATTTAAACACTTCTCTAAAGAACAAATCAGCAACTTGTACTGCTGTATATGAAGCTGAAATAGCATAAAAGTGTGCAAATTTAGTTAACCTATCCACCACAACATATATACAATCCTTACCATGCACTTTTGGCAGCCCCGTGATGAAGTCCATTGATATACTTTCCCATTTTTGATTGGGAATGGGCAAGGATTGAAGAAGACCAGCAGGCAATGTGTTTCCAATTTTATTTTCCTGACAAGTGGTGCACTCCCTCACATGCTTCAATACATCATCTTTTAGCCCCTTCCATGAAAACCTTTCACGCAGCTGTCTATAGGTCTTAAAAAACCCCGGATGACCAGCCATGGGTGCGTCATGCATAGTGGCAATCAATTTCTCTTTAAGCTTGGAATCTGGCACAATAAAAATTCTGTTTTTGTAAAAAATCAGACCTTCCTTCACGCTGTACCTGTCATCTTTCAAGTGGCCATCAAGAATGTTAGATGCAAAAGTGTTCTTCACATACTCAGCCATAATTGCAGCCTTCCAATCAGCTGTTATAATGGAAATAGAGTGAAATGTGGGCATTCTAGATAGTGCATCAGCAGCTGAATTCTTTTTCCCTTTTATAAACTCAATCTCAAAATCATATGCCTGCACTTTAGTGACCCATTTCTGCTGCCTATCATTTAAATCTCGCTGTCCAAGGAAATATTTAAGGCTATTATGATCAGTCCTTACCACAAATTTGCCACAAACAAGGTATTGCTTGAACTTGGTCAAAGCGTGCATAATGGCAAGCATCTCCTTGTCATATATGCTGAAAGTTCTCTCCATTGGACTAAGTTTCCTGCTCTCAAAGGCAATTGGCCGCCCCTTTTGCATTAGGACAGCCCCTACTCCAACACCTGAAGCATCACAATCAATGGTAAATGGCAAAGAAAAATCAGGAATTGCAAGTAGAGGGCAAGAAGACATCACTTCCTTCAATTTCTCATAAGCCTTTTGGGCTTCATCACTCCACACAAACGCTCCCTTCTTTGTTAATTCAGTCAAAGGTGCTGCCAAGGCTGAAAACCCTCTAATGAATCTCCTGTAATAGCTGCAAAGTCCCAAAAACCCTCTCAATTGAGTTAAGGTAGTGGGAATAGGCCAATTTTGAATTGCCTCTATCTTGTGTTGGTCTACATGCACTCCCTTATTGCTGATTATGTGCCCCAAATATAAAATTTCAGACATGCCAAATTCACACTTAGACTTCTTTGCATAAAATTGCTGCTGTCCCAAAATACTCAAAACAGAATCCAAATGCTTCAAGTGATTTTCCCATGAGCTGCTATAAACAAGAATATCATCAAAGAAAACTAACACAAAATCCCTCAAATACTCCCTGAAAATCTGATTCATGGCTGATTGGAAAGTGGCAGGGGCATTTGTCAATCCAAAGGGCATCACCAAAAACTCAAAATGGCCAAAATGACATCTAAAGGCTGTTTTATGCACATCCTCGTCTCTCACCCTGATTTGATGATATCCTGATCTCAAATCAATCTTAGAAAAATACATAGCCCCATGCAATTCATCTATGAGCTCATCTACTCTAGGAATAGGGTATCTATTTTTTATTGTCTTTTTGTTCAAGACCCTATAATCAATACACATCCGCATAGTCCCATCTTTCTTTTTCACTAACACTACGGGTGATGCAAATGGGCTAGAGCTAGGGCGAATGTGCCCCATGGCAAGTAGCTCTTTTATGGCCTTCTCTATCTCATCCTTATACATTCTAGGATGCCTATAAGGGGTTATCATGACAGGTTTTGTTCCTGGTTCCAACTCAATCACATGCTGAAATCCCCTATGGGGTGGCAATCCCTTAGGCATATCCCCAAAAACAGCGCTATGTTTTTCCAACAAAATCTGAATTTCAGGATGATAAGAGACATGATTATCAGATGAATAAGGCATACCTTTTGTCATAAATATACCAGCAGCCCAAACTATCTCCTCTTTCTTGAGAATCCTCTCCATCCTCTTGGACGTCACCTCTTGGACCACATTTTCCTTGATCCCTTGCAAAACTACCTCACGCCCTTTAGCTTTAAATTTCAGCTGCAATGTTTGGTGATTTGTGGTGTAGTCTCCCAATGAATACAACCATTGAACTCCTAGTATGAAATGAGGAATTCCTCCCAATGGAAACACATAGAAGTCATCTACTATGGAATGATTCTCAAAATTTACCTTCATTTGCCTCACAAATCTGTTGCAAGGCACAATGCTCCCATTTCCAGTAGCAACATTAAACCCAACAAATGTTTCTGGTTTTAGCCCTTTCTTGGCTACAAAACCCTCATCCACAAAATTGTGGGTTGCCCCACCATCTATCAATACTATCACCTTATTCCCCAATACCTCTCCTGGCACCTTGATTGTGAGATACCTGTTCGCACTGCTCAACGTGGCCAACGTGCCAGCGTTTGAGCTCTCATGAGACTCAAGGGATGGCTCCTCAAGCTCACGCTCCTCCGAAGACTCATATTCACTTTCTGATGCCTCCTCATCTGAAACGACCTCAATGTAGTGAATCTGCCCCTTTCCCTGGCAGCGATGGCCCGATACCCAAGGGCTTTTGCATGTGAAGCACAATTTTTTCCTCCTAAGCTCATCACGCTCCTCATTTACCCTCCTTCCTGGTGGCGTAGGTGCTGAATCCCTTTGTGGAGGGGGCGTTGGCTTCCCAAAAGCCTGATTCTTCCCTGGAGGGGGCGTCTCTCTCTTCTGGAAGAAATTCCCTCTCTGGAATGATCTTGACGGTCCTGCCTGGCTAAACCTAGGCGGTGGTGGTGCTGAAACCCTAGGTTTCGGTGATGTTGTAGACTCAAGGGTCAAAGCCCTTCTCATTGCAATCTGCAATGAAGCAGGCTCAAAGGCTTTTACCAAGCCTCTCAAGGAATCCACCAAACCCTCAATGAAAAGAAAGGTAACTCTCTTCTCTGAAATGTTAGGCACCATGACTGAAATCTTCTGGAACTCCTCAATGTATGCCTCCACTGTAGTTTTTTGCTTAAGGGTGGCCAGCTCCTTAAAATATTCCTCCTCATCCCTCATCTCAAAACGATCCAGGACCCTCTGACTAAACTCATCAAATGAGGCGATCTCTCCATGGCCTTGTGTGTTGAGACCATGATACCACCAGTCGTATGCAACCCCCTCAAGATGTAGGGTAGCAAATTGTACTGCATCCTCTTCATCCATAGGGCTGAGAGTAAAGTAAGTCTGCAATTTCTGCAGCCATGCCCTAGCAGACATGCTATCATCTCCATTGAACACTGGTACTTGCATTTTCTGCTGCAATTTCTTTCTTTCTCCATACTTGCTGCCTCTCCCAGCCTTCTTCCCCACGATCTCTAGGTAACTCTGGAAAGTGACTGCATTTCTGAATTCTTCAGCCCTACACTGATATTCTGCAAATAGGGCATCCAGTTCATCAGTCTCCTGGAGTACATCAGGTTCTTGCCTGGGCAAAAACATGGGTTTTGCTGGCCTGGGCAAAGGAGAATGAGTGTATCTCACAGACCTCTCACTCCCTTGGTCCCGACTGGCCGCCCTATTTGATGGCTCTCCCTGATCTGGTGGCGGCTGAGGGTTAGGGTTTGCTCCCTGGTTTGGTGGTGGCTGAACTCCACCCTGATCCATCTTGGTCACCAAACGAGTTAGTAACTCAAGCATGGTGTCAAATTTCTGCTCAGCAGGATCCCTTTGCTCATCTGCCATCTCCACCAGCTCCCTTTGTTCAACTTCTGGTTCTGGAATTTCTTTCCCCTGGTTGAGGTTAGGGTTTGACTTATTTCTCCTCAGATAGTACCTATTTGGCTGCATAAAGAGCTCTCACAGGCTGGCAGGAAACCAACTCTGATACCACTGTAATAACCCTAACTCAGCAAACTAGGGTTTAAACAAATAAAAATCAGATTTCTGCAAAATAGATCAGATCTGCAATTACTACTCAGAAATTACTCCAGAAACCCTAAAAAATGGACGTTCCAGCCATACAGATTTTTTATTAATTTTCTGAAAGTGCAAACAGGCCAAACAACTATCCAACAACACAAATCAACCCTCAAAACTGGCTAGAAAAATCCCCAAAGCTGGGCGATCCTCCTATGAGGGCAAAACAGGTCACAAAACATGCACAAATGGCCTCCCAAAGCTGGACGACCCACTCCCAGGACTCCAACACACCAAAATCTGCAACACAATTGTGAATCTTGAGATAGATCCACCCAATCTCCAATCAAGAACAAGGGCACATCACATTGTCTACAAGATTGGCTATTTCTGAAGACTTAGGGCACACCACCTAAGCAGCAGAAGGTGAGGAAGGGTTCAGCCCTCTCTCTTACAATTCACAAGATGAACATGACATAATGAAACCCTAAAAGTGACTTTCCAAGCCTATATACCTAGTCGCCCCACTAGAGGCTTCTAATTATTCATTAAGTGAGGGTTACATCAACATTAATCCCCAACACTTAATTTTTATTACATAAAACACCTATTAGCCTAGCAAAAAGGGGACGTCCCACTTCCTTGTCCACAAATGACAAAAATAAAACATTACAATGCGTGGGGTCCACATAGTCTTCAAAATGGGACATTACATTGAGAATGGTCACAAGAGATGTTTTATCACCAAAAATGGTGAACATATTGCCACCGGTTTTTACAAAAGTGGTTTGTTTACCCTAGATGTCCAATCTGCTCCAAATATAGCACTGTTAGTAGCCACGACGGATGCAACCTCACTATGGTATAGGCGATATGGGCATCCCAGTTTCGGCTACTTCAACTGAGTAAGCATCATATGCCCAACCTTTCACTCACATTGCCATTTTGCTTGGGATGTTTAGCAGGGAAGCAACATTGAGTACCATTTGAGTTGAGGTAGTTTACAGATGAGGTATAGATGCAGTTCACCTCTGCTGGACGAGGGATCACTAGTTGAACTTACATCTACAACAACATAGGTCGCGAACCAACTTCATCTGTGTCGGAGGAGAGAAGAGAGAATGGGAAGCAACATACATTAGAGCACAATTTATGGTAGAAGGGCCAAAATAGCCAATTGGCTGAGAAAGAACCTGATAAAGGCAAGGAGACGGTGGATACAATCAGAAAGCACACTGATGCAAAGGGAGGTACAATACTAGAGATTCAAGAGGGCAAGGCATCCAAATAGAAGATTAACCTGAAAGGTCAAGGTGGGGAGGTACAATACTAGAGATTCAAGAGGGCAAGGCATCCAAATAGAAGATGAGTTGGAGCAGGGAGAAACGAGTGAACATCATGATAGAAGTGCCTAACTTGAGGTAGGCTCCAATTCACAATGAAAAGATTAATGAACAGGTTGATACATTTTTCAAGAAGTTAAGTGGATTGTTCGATAGGGTTTGGAGTGAGTTCCGTGTGGGTTGTGTTGGGAACTGTCGACTGAGGCAATTGAGGATAGAAGTAGAATTGGGAAAACTAGTGAGTTGGGCTCAAGATGAGGAGCGAATGAAGAGGTTTGCAAAGATCCATCAAACGCATCCATGGGAGCTAGCTGTTGGTAGTAGCAGTGTCCATTTGATGTTAGGAGTGAAGAAACTGCCAGAAGGAACTTTGTTCCTGTATTGGCACCCACAGCGAGTTTATGTTGATGAAGGAATTATGGCTCCACATCTTGAATCTCCAGGTGTCAAGATAGTGAAGTTGGACTTGAGTTAGTGAAGTCATATATCTAAATGAACTTCTTGGCATATCTAATTCAGTAGTTAGCAGTAGGGTTGGAGACATTTCAGTATATGGTTTGTAGCTTGACGCTGAAGGAGGAAGAACAAGCTAACCAATTACAGATGGTGGAAGAACAACTTCAACAAGTGCAGAAGGATGCCAAAGCAGAGCTAGCAACATTGAAAACAAAGATGGAGAGCATGAGGCAAGTGCAAGAACAACAGGATTAGTTGATAGGTCAATTGAAGACAAAATGTGCAGTGAGGGAGCAAACTCTAGAGGTGAAGATGTAGGATATTGCTCACTAGGATTAATTGACAGTATCGACAAAGAAAGAAGCTGAAGTAGCGAAATGGGAGGCTGAATTGAAGGCTAGGCTGGCTGAATTCAAGCAGAAGTCACATCACTATGGCTTCCAATGGGCTCGTTACCTAGGCCTACGCAAAGTGGTTGAAAGGAGAAATCGAGGCCTTAAAGTTGTAGATTCAGGAGCTAGGAGGAGTACTTGTTCCAATGTCTCATCCTCAACACAATCAGAGCCCCCAAGAGCATCAACAATCATCGATTAGGACGTCGACCAATCTAGGGGGTATGGTAGATGTAGATGCTAGTTCTGACTTGCCACCTCAACACCAAAATTAGGAATAAGTGCATTGGAAGTTGAGTACGCACACATTAAGAGTTTTGATATAGTTTGATGTTATAAAGTTGTGATGTAATATTTCATGCAATAATGTGTAATGTTGAGTGAAGTGTTAGTTATGTACGGATGAGTCATTAGTTGTTAGTTGTCATGCAGTTTGTCTTGTAGTTGGAAATGAAATGAAATGTAAATGCATGACAAATGTAATGTGAGTTGGTGAGGTGTCGGGTTGGTAGTTGGGAATAACTACCTTCCCATAAGTTTAAATAGACCCCCTCATTCATTTGAGCGGGTACATACACATGGGTACACACGAGAGACACTGTGCATGCTAGAGAGAGCACATACATGATGCTGTATGTAGAGGAGATGCTGGAGAGTGCATCCATACAGGCATAGTTGTAATACATAGATGTATCTTTGTTAATATCAATAACACCATTCAGCCATTGCTATTGTGTATATTTATTGCATGTGTTTGTATCTGAATGCTATTGTTGTAGATAGATATTTCAAATTGTTTCCATTCAGTTATTCTTTGTCGTACTCCATCCGTACAGGGCCGTCTGGATCTGAATCTAGGCCGTCCCATGCAAGCTTGGGCCATCTGACCTGAAGGGCATGCCGTTTGACTTCTGTATCCGGCCATCTGGACTGCAGTCTGGGCTGTCTGACTGTTGTGTTGTGCAGTGCCATTGGAGAGACCATGTTGCAGGCTGTCTGGATTGCATACTAATGAATGTTTGCATACTCTGTCATTCATAATTGTTCCTCCGATTGTGGAATACCACCATCGTGATATATTTATTGCATGTGTTTGTATCTGAATGCTATTGTTGTAGATAGATATGCCAAACTATCTCCATTCAGTAGTCTTTGCCATACTCCATTCGTACAGGGCTGTCTGGATTTGAATCCAAGCCGTCCCATGCAAGCTTGGGCTGTTTGACCTGAAGGGCAAGTCGTTTGACTGCTGTGCCAGGCTGTCTGGACTACAGACTGGGCCATTTGACTGTTGTGTTGTGCAGGGCTGTCGGAGAGACCATGTTGCAGGCCATCTAGACTGCATGCTGATGAATTGTTTGGACAACCTACTCTGTCATTCATAATTGTTCTTCCGACTATGGAATACCACCACTGTGCTACACGTCCATCCATTCATTACTACCTAACATTAAAATCTAAATCACCTACAACCAATAGGATTTATAAAATATTTCATATCCAACATGAATATGATTTATTTGGTTCTGTTTGCATCTCCTTGAAAATTATTTAGAAGAAAAATGAAATCCAATCTTGATAACACTATTTATTTTCTCCAAATGGTCAAATCATGACCATGTTTAACTTTTGGATTTGAAGAAAAGCAGTTATGAAACCAATTGGCTTACTTTTCTTGCAAAACCATTTAACTAAGATTAAGATCATTTTGAAACCATTGTAACTCAAACCAAGTTCAAAATACTGGCAAGAAACCTTTCGTTACTGTCATTAAATGTATGAGAAATTCAAATTTATGTGGATCAAAATGGCATGCACATACTTGAATTGCATGCAGTGTTCTTCACTTTCCCAAAATATGGATTCAGATGGATATTAGGAGACATCCATGGATATTAGGAGACATCCATGGTGCATACTGTGATGCCCATGTCTCCGATCCTGGAAATGCATCGCGATCTTGGAGATGAGTACACATACCCCTTGTGCTATGAGTGAAACCATTGCAACTTTTATTTTTCTATTGCAAGTACGTTATCTTGTAGGAAAGCTATGCTGGAGCTTGATCTAGTCCTTGGAGCATGTTCTTAATAGTTCGTTAGACACTAAAGGGGTATTACCCAAGAGGATTTGATTCCTCCTGAATCAAGGGCATAATGCTTATTCGACAAGGCAAAGTGATATTTATTTATTTATTATCAAAACTAAACTTATGATATCAGATGCCAAAAACAAGTTCACTAGAGAGAATAATCAAATGGCACTAAGATCTTATGTCAGAGAGAATCAGCAAGAACCATTCACAAACTCTCAATTCATACAACTGAGCACTAATCTAAGTTACCAGGTTCGGGTTTGTGTTTGAGTTCAACAAGGATAAAAATTGAAAATAAATCATCATTAGCTGTAAGATTTGTCCTAATGTACAGAAAGTAAATAGTTTCATTAATGTAAATATCTAAAATAAATATAAATATGTACAAAGAACTTCACATTTTATACAAAAATAATATTGACTTGCAAATGGATCTATGAATGAGTTGCCCTGAAATCATTTTGCCCCATTATTTTAACTTACTTATTTTTCATTGTTTTATTTTATCTTTTACTTTTGATAGATGTGGAAGGGAATCAAGTAGATGCTGGAATGAAACACAGAAATGGAAATTTTTTTAGGTGTTATACGTATGATTTTTCATTTAACTGTTGTTTGTTCAAATCATAGTTGAGAAAATTGGAATTGGATCGGAAAAAAAATGGGGAAAAATTGGGAATTGGCAAAAAAAGGGGGAAAATCGGCCAAAGAAAAACCCGAAGAAAATGCAATTTTTCTTTGAAAAGAAACCTTTTTCATGCATATCATAATTTTTTGGAAAAAATCGGCAAAAATCGCCGATTTTTGAAAAAATCGGGATTCTAATGCGATTTGAATTGGCAAGCCTGAATTGGAAAAAATCGGATCAGAGCGGGATTAAATTGTGATTTTCGTAACTATGGCTCAGATATATCCATTGAATTTGTTCAACTAAGGTAGAAAATCGCGAAAAATTCGAAATTGTTTTTGATAAAATTTGCCAAATCTTGTGACAGAGTCACTAATAGATAACTTCTATCATTTAAGTGGAAGTTCTGACATGTCTTTAAGAGCCAAAAGCAAAAATGAGAATCTCTTTGGTGTTAAAATTTGAAGAGGAAAATAGGAGTGCTGTCTGTTGTCTCCAAGGCTACAAGCCTGTAGGGGCCCATGTGACCTCAGCAGACTGGCAGGCTCCCTCTTCTCCCTTTTCCAGTAGCGGGTGGCACTAAGCTCTCCTTTGAACAATATGGTTGTATCCTTCACAGTGTGGTTAGAGCTGTAAGACAGTACCTTTTTCATAGAGTAGCCATCAAGAGGATATTGTTTATGTCTAGGATCAGTCGGTCAGCATCATGCATGTGCACAGCCTAGGAGATCTAGAAGGGCATGCATTTGAGATTTATCCCAGCATCCTCCACTCAGCCTACCTCTTTTCAATAGTGGGTCTTCTACAACAGTTTGACATCTTATTGTGCCCTGCTTGCATTTTGCTTAGTTTATGTATGTGTTGTATGAGATGCATGCTTGCCAGGCCTGACCGAAGCAGGTCCAGTTTGGTTTGGACACCTTATTTTCTAAATTAAAAAGTATGAAAAATTTGATGTTTCTTTTATAAAATTAAAATAAAAAGCATGAAGCATGCTTAGCCCTAAAGGCTAAAGCACATGTCATGCACCTTTGGGCCTCTGCTCTCCACGTTCTCAAATCTTGGCCTCCAGTCCACATGGCACACTGTTGCTTCCCAGTTTCCATGGTACTGTGTAACTCCATGCAAGGTAGGAAGCACCCCCCCACAGGTACATACACTCGATGCAGAGAAGAGAATGCATGGCTGATGCAGAGAAAACTGAAGAGGATGCATGCAGGCAGGGAGCACACATGCAGAGAGGAGGGCGCATGCTGCCATGCAGATCAACATGGCAGCTCGCCGCAGGCTTGCAAAAAGAAGATGTAGCAGCAGGACAAAATTCTGGCCAGTGGCAGCATGGCAAGGAAAGGCGACGGCAAGCCATTTATTTCATCTAATTTTAAAATAAAAAATAGAAGTTGAAGTCTGTGATTCTTTAACCTGTCAATTTCATAGATTATTTGCCATTGTTTTTAACTTTAAAATTTGCTTTTAACAAGTAAATTACAAAGCTGAAAGTTTAAAAAAATTGCAAACCCTTACCTTGACAGTTGAGCTTCTTCAGCAGCAAGAGAAATCTGCAATATCGTCCATTGGCCTTTTGAAATCATGGCCAATACCTGTTGAGATGAAATACATGCTGCACAGAGATAAGACAAGTAAGAGACATTTGAGATACGCTGTTTGCAATTTGAATATGATGGAAAGTTTGACGAGAGCTCATGATTTGCCAATAAAAGGTCTACAAATCCTGAGTATGTAGTTTTTATAACTCAAATAAAATCAAAATGCAAACAGAAGCTTGTTGCAACATCGAGTTCACTAACAAAGGAGGCCAAAATTCAGTATACAGTCTCACAATTTGGCCCGAAAAAGTCACACAGCTTCTATAATGATGTAGGAAGCTGAATTTGAGATAAATAGTGCAGTGGAGCCAGTAAAATATCTTGGGCTTTTGAAATATTTATGGTATCTGACAAAAAAACATGATGTGGATAAGTTGCTGGCTTGTTTTATTTATGCAGATGCTATTCCCTTAAATATAGTTCAGTCTCTCTATTTTAAAAGTTTTGTAGGAGCTATCAATTTTGGAAAATGAAACACTTTGGCAGCGTATGAATTAGCCAGAAGCATTGGAATTAATGAAAGCAAAATTCTTCACTTAGAATCACATGGAACTTCAACTAACAACTATGCAGAGGCTAGGGGACTTCTTATAGGGATCAAGATTGTCATTGAAAAGGGATGGAGATATATTTCAATTGAGGGGGATTTTGATGTAGAGATAGAATCAACAATAGCATTATTTTTGATGTTCATCAACTATGGTTGGAGGTAGTATCTTGGAAATGTCAGCATATTTACAGAAAAAAGAAAAAGAAACAAGGTAGCAGATAATTGAGCCAATCACTTGGTGGAATTCAAATATTAAAAGATAATTGGCCGAAGGAGAATCTATCCCTTAATGAAAATAATATCAAGGCGTTGATAGAGGAAACATAGCAATTTGAGGAAAATGAAAAATATTTGTAATAAAAAAAGCAAGCTGGATATGATTTAATTGACCTGTGCAGTATTTCCTCTTACAGTCATGGTGCCAAAACATTTAGGAGGGGCCTTTTTCTTGAATTGGACCAGCCATCACTCAAAATTGAACAACTTGCTCTCTTTATTTATTTTCATTCACTTCATGAGATACAACTTGCACCTCCTCGTTATTATATTAGCTGTGACTAATTGATATACTGACAAAGTGCATGCGTTCCCAAAATTTATAGCTCTTTCCATAAAAATTTTAAAATAGGGCGACAAAACTATGTTGAAGGGAATAGCCTTTATATGAATAAACAAGCCAGCAACGTATCAAACATCATATTTTTCTAGTTGACTTCCATAGATATTTCAAAGGAGCCCATTTCTTTTGATTTTCACCGCTTGAACATTTTGTCCCACTTACCAAGGGGCGAAACTGTGAGACTGGATGCTGACTTTTGGTCTTCTTTGCTACCGAACTCAACGTTGCAGCTAATTTCTATTCATATTTTGATTTTGTTCATTCTACATACTCAAGATTTGTAGACCTTTCATTAGCAACTTCACAAAGCTTGACATTTGGTCCTTCTAGTAAGTGGTTGCGGACTCTTGTCAAACTTACTGTCACATTTGAATTGGAGAGGATGCATCTCAAATATCTTTTACTTGTCTCATCTCTTTAACCATTTATTTCATCTCGATAGGTTTATTGGTGATGCTTTCAAAGGGAAAGTGGACAATGTTGTAGCCTCCTGTTGTTGTTGATGAAGGTCAACTGTCAAGGTAAGGGACTGTATTTTTTTAAGCTTTTAGTTTTATAATTTAGTTGTCAGAAAAGTTAAAAAGTGGCAGATAATTTGCCACAATTAAAAAAAAATGGAAGATCAAAAAATCACAGACTTCAACTTCTATTTTTAATTTTTAAAAATTGGATGGAACAAAAAAATGCTCAAACATTGTCATTCCTTACTAGGCTCCAATTGGCCAAACTTGTGTCTTGATGCTGCACCTTCTCTCTGTGAAGCTGCGTTGATCTGCATGACAGTGTGTCCTATTCCTGCCTACATGCTTCCTCCCTGCCTGTGTGCGTCCTCTTCAGTCTTCTCTACAGTCAGCCATGCATCTTCTTCTCTACAGTCTTCTCTAATGCAGGGAGCTTCTTGCCCTGCGTGGAGTTGTTGAGTGGCATGGGTACTGGAGAGCAGGAGTGTGCCATGTGGATTGGATTCTGAGATTTGAGAACATGGAGAGTGGAGGCTTGGGAGTGCACAACACATGCTTTAGTCTTTAGGCGAAGCAAATTTCATGCTTTTTATTTTTAAATTTGATATAGTTTTTTTAGTATTGTTTAATTAAAAAAGGAAAAAAGAAAAGGAAAAGTGGTCTGAACCAAACCGGGCTGGTTTGGTCAAGCCGAAAAGTCTGAACTGTACTTGGGCCTGGTTTGGTCGGACATGGTAACTATGCTTTACAATAAAAGGTAAAAGGTAAAATTATAAGAAATAGTTTAGTTCCTAGCCTAGCAAGCATGCATTGTTGGTCTAGGAGATCCCCTTGGGTTGGCAAGTATGCATTATTGGTCCAGGAGATCCCATTTGGGTAGCAAATGAATTTTTCCAACCTTACCTTATGTAAAGTGTTTCAAATTTTGTATCTCCTTGAGTTTTGGCCCTTTGACAAAGCCCATGGTAAATTGGTCCTTGCCAATACATGATAATCGCAGTGAAATATATACATAAAATACAATAAATATA
The DNA here is from genome assembly GCA_028583015.1 of Wollemia nobilis. Taxonomy (NCBI): domain Eukaryota; kingdom Viridiplantae; phylum Streptophyta; class Pinopsida; order Araucariales; family Araucariaceae; genus Wollemia; species Wollemia nobilis. The sequence continues at coordinate 8,289,418 of JAQPPZ010001870.1, forward strand.
CACATAACCAGCCAAAAAAAAAAAAAGGAATCATATTTACAAAAGGGTAATGGATTTTTTAATTGCAAATGTAAATTGGATATTGCCAAAATTTTGAGAGTAGCCATATTACCACAAAGCTCCTTTTGTAAAGGGAAGTAATTTGAGGATCATCATGCTAATAGTTAGATAATATAAAGTGACATCAGCAGCACAACAGGATTACAAGAAAATTGTCTTCCTGTACAAGTAATGAAAGAATGCGTCTGAAACTTTGCCTTGATGGGAAAGGCATCAACTATCTTTTTGTATTTCTCATAGGTGGAGCTTTGACGAGCAGTTCCAGCTTGTGCTTAAAAAGCATCAACTTATGTAAGTTGTGTTGTCACATGTCTTCCCAATATGCTGCTTTTCTGATAGGGGAAGTTTAATTTTAAAACATTGGAAACTTACTTCTTCAATTCTTCCATATGATTGTAAACATTCCAGTTAAATTTGAGTGCATTTTGTAAGCCTTTGAAAGGCATTGAAGTGTTTTGCAATTAAAAAATGTAGAAGAAAACACTTTCAGTGCTAATGCAATGTGAGTGAGATTCATCTATATATCTATTTGATAGCTTTCTCTGAAATGTTTAAACCTATGTGAGCTCATAATTATGAAGCTGACTTCAGAGTCTAAGTATCATTGAAGTGCTTTTTACCTAAACTTTGAAGCAACTAATTTGTATTGATTATTGCATATATTAGGGCAAGTCATACATCTGGATCTTGATGGAAGCTCATTACAAATGGAAAACCTTTGTATTTCAAATTTTCCCTAACAACAATACTAGTCCAGTTTTTCTTACATCCTACTTATGAAGTGTAAATTTCACTCTTGTACTTGATGTATCATTTTTCAGTTTTCACTTTTTCCTTATGCTTGTTTAAATAACATCATTATTTAAGAATAACTACCATGATAGAGGAGTAAGCAGTCCCAATCTCTTCTCCCACACGTTGAACAGATATCCTGCGAAAGCAACCATTTGGCCAACCTCGCTTTGCTCTGAAGACCCTGCATAAGAACTAGCCAAGCAAAAACCTTCAGCTGCATAGAAACCTGCAAGCCCCAAACACTAGTCAATCTTTTCCTCCATTTCTTGGTCGAATATTTAGTACCCCATCTGGAAGGACAGATTGTCAGAGTTAGTGTCCTTTTTTCCATTTGGAAGGACAGATGCTATATTGTGTTCCAAACTGATCATATAGGGGTAGACCATACTATTAGTAGTGCTTGTAGGATGATTGCTGATCAGATTCATGTTTTTAGGAATAGCATTTTAAAAGATTGCCTTAGAATGGACAGATCGTTGAGGTCTGATTGCTTGCTGCTGATTCGCAAGTTGCTGTCATGCCTTTGACTATCTCTTGTATTCCTTGATTCTTTGATAATATGAAGTATTTTTTCAATAAAAAAAAAAAGAATAACTACCATGATATATATACCCCTTTTGCAGACTAAAAAAGATAAATACCTCGATTGTGCATTTCACTGTTAAAAATCACATCATCACATGAAACATTCTTACTGGGTTCAAACGTATCATTTTGACAGTAAGTTGTCCATCATACCTCTAGCTCACAGCCTAATGAATGACATGTGGAGAGAAATTGATACAAGGAAGTGAAAGCCAAAAACAATCTATACAATTTGCTTTGAATGTTTCCATTTGCGCAGGCCATTCTGTTGAATCAGAACATAGCACGTAAAATATAGTCAGTTGTGCTTGCTTTTGAGTCTTAGATAGATTGCATGACTCTGAAGTGAAAATTATATTGGTTAGTCAATGCCTAACTGGTAAGTCGTGGATTTCTAGTTGTGTTGAGGTCAAAATTTGATATGACACTCTGAGTTTACTGCTATGGACAGAATATAGAATGAAATCATGTCAATTACTATAGATCAGATGGGAGTGCGGTATTTGACATTAAAAGCATTAATAGATACCTAAACTTGGCTGTGCATAGACATGATCCATCTATCTTGACAAGATAATTATGTTCTGTTTGTAATTATGGTTGCAGTTTGCACAGGACAAAAGAAGCATTTTGGCGGTTGGAGACATTTCAGATTTCATTCCAGACAAGGAAGCTGACATTGCTATCCTTGAAGAACCAGAACATCTCACCTGGTTCCATCATGGGAAAAGATGGACAAAAAAGTTTCAGAATGTTATTGGGATTGTCCATACTAACTATCTTGAATATGTGAAGAGAGAGAAAAATGGGCGGTTGCAAGCATATCTTTTAAAGCACGTAAACAACTTGGTTACAAAAATTTATTGCAACAAAGTAAGTATTCTTGATGTGCATGCATTATTTATGTTCCTAGTTTTGATTTTCTACTCTATTTATTATTGGAGATTCTTAGACAAAATGTTTATAGCCTTCTTTTCAATCAGGTTCTAATGTAATGGATCACAAACCTTATGTAATGTTGTTTTACACAAGTCTACTGTTAGGTTGGGAAAAATAAATAATAATACCATAACATTTTAGGTGTTTGATTTTTCAACTAGGGAATACCTCCACATGCATGGCTTACATTTTTAAAATTTATTTTCACTTGAGGAGGTTAAGTTAATAAAACATGAATTACAGTTTTGTTACTGTATATATGGGTCCAGAGATCTACTGTTCAGCAAAATATTGTACTTATCCAAAAACAGCATTCTATTATCAAGAAGTCCCTTGGAAGTTTTCTGTTTGTTAGGAATAAAGATTCTAATTGTGATTGGTGGTAGAGAAATGAAATGAAATATTATTAATATCCACGGTGGGCCAAAAAAGACCCAAGGGACTATAAAAAGGACAACAATAACTGCCAGTGAGCGGGCCAAAGCACCCAACAAAGAAAGAAACTAAGATAAATACAAAGACGCGACCCGAGAAGTGGGCCAAAGGGAATGGGAATGAAGAAGAGGGGAAAGGGGTGGGCTGTAGTCCAAAAGAGTGGAGTGCATGACAAGAACGGAGAGAGAGAGAGAGAGAGAGAGAGAGAGAGGGGGGAGCAGCCCTAAAGGGCAAACTCCAACGCCCCCGAGAAACTAGTCTCTCCTAACAGTCAAGGCCGAAGAATCTATGTTGAAGAAATCCATGATCTGTCTCTATCCATCACTAACCCGGGGCCCCAAAAAACTGTGGGTGCCACTGTCTAGTGACACTGCCTCCGTCTGGATGGGCTGAAATGGGGTGTTTTCGTTTGGTGTCACTCGATCCATCAGAGCTGGTGAAGTAGGTTGTGATGGGGTGATGGTGGGGGGGGGAAGTGAGATCCATCTGGAGGAGAGATTCTCTGTCGATGAAACTGAGTTGTCTCCCTAAAAAGGAGTGCAAGACATCGCTGGTCCAGGTACCTGAAGGTGGATAGAGATTGAGAGTTATCCCTGAAAAGGCAATGAAAACTGCCTCGGATCTCATAGTAGATGGGACATCGAAAAATAAAGTGATGCAGGGTTTCAACTTCTCCCAAGGAACAAAAAAGGCAAACCCTCTCCTCCATCGAAATATGGTGATTTGACTCAACCTGGAGTTGGTGGGAGCACACCCTAAGTTGTCCAATCGGGATCCGAATGTTATGCATTGTGTGTTGTTGAAGGTATTGTGGAGGAACTATCTTGCCGTCTTGAATCTGGAGGAAGTGCTCGTGGTAGAAAGACAGTTTGGGGGAAAGAGGGGTAGCGGGAGAGATCCATGTGTAGTTGGTATATTGGAGACTAACATCTTTCCGGATCTCGTGAAGCACCTTCTCCTTATTATTCCAAGAGGGGGGAGAGCACCCAAGGAATAAGGAGGAAGCCTATCAATTTGTATTCGAATGCTGGCCAAAAGTGTAGACCTGAAAATACCAGCTCCTTCGACCCCCCCAAGAACTCGGAGAGAGGTCCATCGAGGAGCGAAGGGCAAGGTAAGGGTATCGTCTACACCCGAAGGGGTATCTCCCAAAGTACGAACCCTGTGAAGATAGGCAACAATAAAAAATATTATCTCAAGCCGAAGAGGAGAGGCCTTAAACTTTGCGAGAATAATAGAACGGGGGACTGTGCCCTTGCAACGAATGAATCTTTGAAGAAAAAGTGTTTGTACTTGTTCAACACGAGACCATTCAGTCGGGCCAAGGCTGGGACCCCAAACCACAGACCCATATGTAATAGTTGGCTTGACCAAGGCATAAAAAATTCTCATCTTTACAAGAATATCCTGGAAATGTGCTCTAAAGATGAATGTTGTGCTACATGAACAACATTCATCATTATTTTCATGTTTAAGAATGATTTAAAAGATTCAATATTACAAGTGAAATGAGTTATTGACAACATTCCACATTGTACTATCCAAATCATCTAAATGGACCAGCAAAATAGTAGGAGCATAATATTTGAAATTAGGAGCATGCTAGCAGATATTATGTAAGTGTTGTAAGCATGGAATGGATGCATGCAACATATTTTGGGGCAGGAAGACGAGAATAAATTAACTTGGACGGTGAATTGGGAATGTATCAACAACAATGTCTAAGCTAATCACAGGAAACAATGGACCAAAAATGAGAAAATAAGAATCAAATCTATAGAAGTGTATGGAGGCTTGCTTGCTTGGATAACTAATTGCCTAGTGTTTGCTGAACTTTGAGGAATTTTTTTTTAAGTTTTATGAAAATGGTCACCAAGTGGAATATGGAAGAGCATGTAAGAAATATAAAAAATATTGAAATTATGTAAATAGATAGTGGATCTATAGATTAAGATATTGTAATGTCCCTATTTTTCGTAATGTGCTTTGTACATAAGTGTGGTGTGGAGATTTGAGTTTGATGGGTGTTTTGGCCTAGGTATGGTGTAGAAGTGTTTTGTGTGGAGTTAGATTAATAAAAGAATAAAAGAAAATACTAAAATAAAAAAGGATAGATATAAGGGTAATGTGACTATTATTAAAATTATAAAATAATAAAAGTGCCACCTCAACGACAAATTAGAAGAATATCTATATAAGGAGGAGTAGGGGGCTCATTTGAGGTGTGTTGGATTAATTATTTCTCTTCCACTTTGTGTATTTGGCTGAAAAGCTAATACCATTTTCTCTTGTGGACGAAACCCTACGAGAGAACAACTCTTGTGGACGAAAACCTACAGGAGCTAATCCCTGAGGACGGAAACCCTCTTGGATCAGAGACTAAGGACGAAACCCCTTAAGTCTCATTAGCAATTTGGTAGCATTGTGAGCATATCTTGCCCTAGGGAGGCAGACGTCCCTGTTTTGAGCATCATTGGCAGTATTTGCAGCATATCAAGATCCACGTCCCACTCCTAGAATTTGATTTCAGCATTACAGGGTGGACGTTGCATCTTTGAGAGGTGGTTTCAGTGTTTAGAGGAAGAAATAAGGCTGACGTCAGGTTTGAGGACCCATTGGCAGACTTTAGAGGCTGACGTCCTCATTCTAAGGGGAGTTCTTCAGAATTTGGAGATCAGAATCAGCAATCTTGCACTCCTAGACTCCAACGTCCCCTTTCTGGTAGCAGATCAGCAGAGTTTTGATGTTAAATTCATCATTGTGGTGATTCTAGACCCCAACTTCCCATTTGGGGAATTTTATTCAGCAGCAGCAATCTGATTTGGTGTGTTGTGAGTTGTTTCATGCATAGTTGAGAAAATCGGTATCGGGAGTTAATCGACTGGGCAATAAGACGGGAGTTTTTCAAAAATCGGCAAAAAATCGGCAAAAGAAAAAACCGAAGAAAACGATTTTTTTTTTTTGTTCTTTTCATGCATATTACAATGAATTAACATTATGCAAATCAGATATTGCAATAAAAACAACAATTCAAGTCAAGACATCATACAAGGCTCAAGCTTTAAGTACACATGAAAGTGACAAAAGACATCCTGTATTGCTTATAATATGAAAAGGTACAAATTTACAAGGAACAATTCATTTTTTATATGCCTGCACATGGAAACAAGTAAGAACAAAGTTACAATCACTTGTAAAAAAGGAAAAAATTAAAAAACCTAAACCCTAAACCAAATGGCTAGGGTTTATGGTTTAAAATTGAAACATTGACAGCTGAGAAATGGGCTTGCATACATAGTTATCAGGCAGCAATTTTTACTTAAAAAGAGGAGGAAAAAAACCCTAAACCCTAAACCCTAGGGCCTAGACTAGGGTTTAGGGTTTAAACTTCAATTTCAAAGTTCAAAGTTTCAAATTCAAACACTAACAGCTGAAAAATGGGCTTGCATACATAGTTAACAGGCAGCAATATTTACTTATTTACTTAAAAAGAGGAGGAAAAAAAAAACCTAAGGCCTAGCCTAGGGTTTAGGGTTTAAACTTCACAGTTTCATACATTAACAGTTGAAAAATTTGCAGACATAGTTATCAGGCTGCAATATTTACTTTAAAAAAGAAAAAAAACCCAAAACCCTAAACTAGGGTTTCAGATTTAGGGTTTAAACTTTAAACTTCAAAGTTCAAACAATAACAGCTGAAAAATGGGCTTGCATAAAAAAACCCTAAATTGGCCACAGCTTGAAAAAATCGGCAAAAAATCGCCTGCATCGCGATAAGATGTCGATTTGATCGGCCCGGCATTGAGACCTGATTTTATCACGATTTTCCCGATTTTTTGGCGATTTTCTCAACTATGGTTTCATGTGATTACTCTCATAATTGTTTATGTAATTGTCTTTGCATCTCAGATTTAATACAAAATTGTGTTGTAGGTGTTTTCTGGCAAAGGCTTGAGTAATTTTGTAATTCTAAATTATAGATTAGAATTTTTATTTTAAATAGATGATATTTTATTTGGGAGAAATATTGCAATATTGTTAGGGTTTGGTAATTTTTCAGAATCAGGATATTACAAAGATGAAACGCTAGGAAGATTTATTGTTGATCTTGTGGGATGAATGCTAATGCCACAGTTCCTATGCGTAAAACACAAATCTACAAGGAAAATAAAAAGATCTAGAGGCGTAACACAATGATGAATATAAGCTAGTCAAACACCAACAACGTATGCTTAGTATTGAATCTCTTATGCTGTCCATAAGGAGATCTATCCTTAGGGATGTGTGCTGAAAAACAGCCAAACTTCGCTTGGATAGTCTCTTTCCATTTTTAGTGGGACATTATCATAAGCAGCTAGAGCAATCAACTTTTATGTTAGTGTTATATTATGCCTACTCCACAACATTCTTCCATATAGCATTAGGCACAATCCTACTTCAGTGCACTAGGACCTTCTTCCTTGAGACTATTTAAACTTGCTTGTAGAAGACACATCATGGGTCTCATTTAGTCTTCATAACCAACACTATCATCATCCTCTTTGATTGGCCATCAATCATTTGTACCTACACTAGGTTGTTAAGTCCTACCCACATTTCACTTATCATGAACTATGGCAAAATTAGAAATGATTATTGATAGAGGCAACAACATGTATATGATCAAAGCAGGCAAAAGTTTTAAGACATACAAGGAAATGTGAAGATCATTAACTTATTTTTAGAATGAGGTCAAGTTGTGGTCATGATTGAATCTTGATCATCTTTTTGCAAACTCTGTTGTGACAATTGACTATAGTAGTTGATTACTACCATCGCTTCCATAACGAGTTTTGTCACACAAATAGTATGAAGGATGTGAAGGGACCAAGCCAAGACTTCATAGACGGTTTGCTTTGAGCATTTTCCACTCCACATAGCTCCCAATCCGAAGTGCCCTGCCATCAGAGCGCCTTGCTTCCTTAGCATCACGTCGTTAGAGTGCCCCACTCAACAAAGCACCCCACCGCCTGAGCACCTTGCGCCCTGAGTGCCCCGCTCCCTAAAGTGTCCTGTTGCTAGAGTGCCCCGCTCGTTGAGTGCCTTGCTCTGTGTCTATTTTTAGTAATACGACAAGGATGATGTAATCACCTCGTAATTATCACTGGGGTACATTGTATGTACATTTTGTAGCTATAGGTTCAAGTATAAATAAGAGTTGAATGCTTATTGTAAGGGCTTTTGGCTTATGAAGCAATACTAGAGCTACTCTTTGGAGTAAGATTGTAAACAACTTAATGGCAAAATCAATAAAGATTTGTATCCAATTGTGTCATTCACCTTTTTTTTTATGAATGTGTGGAATCAGTAGCTTTGCCCTCCTTTCCCGCTTTGTTTGATATTGCAGGTTATTTGAAGGATCTTACACACTGCAGTAATTTGGTCTTTACTGAAGAAGTCATTTGCACAAAAACTTGAACCTCGTTATGGCCTTGGCCGTATTTCGCATTTTATATCTCACTCACACTTAAGATCAAACAAAAGTAGATGAGATTTGTTTTTTTGCATCAGTTTGCTTATTTATTTATTTATTTTTGCATGTTTTATATTAGTTTCTTTATTTATTTTCAGCATTAGATAGAAGGTAGAAGGGAACCGGTCCGAGATTTGGAGGTTGGGGAGAGTAGAAACCTTCCCATCCATTTGTTGAACTACGGTCACAGGTGCAAATCATACTTTCCAATTTCCGTGTTCAACAGTTTTGGAATGCCTTGTGGGCTGAATCTGATTCGCCCCACAAAGAAACACCCACTACTCATGTGTTTGATAGTTCTAGCACTCCAGGTGGGACACAAGTATGATTCCAATACAAATTCGATCTTACCCCACCTGCACATAATTTTGCAGATCTGCATGAGTATACTTCATATCCTTTAAGATTTGTGAAAAGGGTTGTGTGATACATTGACCATGCAAGAAACCCACAAATATTTTGCACTAAAATTTACAAGTTTTTTGTTTTAGATCTCATGCTTCATAATTTGTCATGCAAATGGCAACTTCATTTTTAACCTAGAATCTTACTTGATTTATGAAATCTCGCTTTTGTAGGAAGCAATGCCAAGCACTCTCCAACCGTTCGACGCTCTTTGCGCCCCGCTCTCTGAGCGACTTCCTCCCAAAGCGACCCACACTCTGAGCGCTCTGCTCCTAGAGCAACTTGCTTCTTGAGTGCTTTGTTTTCTGAGCATGAACCTGTCTCATCAAACACGTCAACTCGTTTTTCAATGTAAATTTCGAGGTCCTTTCTTTGGCCTTGCTTATGAATACAAGATCCAAATAATGTTTAATGGGGAAAGGGAACGAACTTGGCAAATTGCTTATTTAATAGAACTTGAAGAAGACAAGTACAACCATTTGGGTACAAGACTTGGATCACCGCTTAGAGGAATCACAAATTGAGGAAGTTAATTTATACTTAGAGGAAGCAAAAACAGTATCGATCCTGGACATGATACCTGTAGAAGCTATTTTACAAGAGCAAAACACTGATCCTTTTGTGGAACAAGTGTGATCTTACCCTTAGATAGGACAAACAAGTGAGTCATAGAACTCACCACCAGATACAAAGGTAGTGAAAATCCCATAGCTCGGTTTTCCTCCCAGCCTTTTAAGCATGCCTGTTGTAAGTGAGCTGCAACATCAAGTAGTACCATTGGGTCAACAAACCCCAATGTCTCAACAGGTGACACAAGGGCTGTAGGTTACACCCAATCAGCCGCTCAGTCCTAAAAATCCTCAATTCCAACACAATGGGTAGAAGATCACACAACAAGCATTATAACAATCTCAAAACCCTCAGTTGTTGCAAGGTCAACAAACACTGGTTGGGCAAAATCAACAAGCCCTCGGGGTGCAGATAGAACATATGTCTTAGAACTCTCAAGGACCCATGACCCCACACTTGAAACAGGTGATTGTTGCACAACATACACAAGGTGCGTAGAACCCACAACAACAGATTGCACAAAATCTATCACAACAAGTTGTGCAAAACTGACAACAATCAGTGGTCCAAAACTTGCTATCACAAGCCCCTCAGAATATTCAACAAGTTGTGCAAAATCTATTGATGCAACTTCAATAGATGTTTCAGAACCCTAACGCTGATTAGAATTCACAGATACAAATGGGCTAGCCCCTACAAATCACTCCTCTCTAGTCGTACCAACCACAACAGGGTATTTAAAATCAACTGCAATAGTTTGCGCAAAATGCGATACAACAATTTGCTCATTAACCTCAACAACCCCAAAAATTGAACCCTATTAGGCAAAATTTTCAAATGCCATACAACCTTCCATTGCAGATGTACGAAGGACAGCCAACATACCAAGCACCCTATGGGCAAGAACTAGTAACACATACAACCCCAAGTGCTTTTCCTTAGACTTAGTACTTGTCATCTCCTCATCTAGCATCCATTCCCATTTCGCCATATTTACAAACGTATCAACATCCTCAAGTGCAATTTTACCAATAGCCTCAAACCATCATTCCACCTTCTCAAGCTGGATCATTTTCCTCTAACATCGGGACGCCAACTCAACCACACACCCTATATACTGTTACATACCCGGGCCAATCCAATCCAAGTCCATTGTTTACCTAAATCAAACTTTGGCATTGCCTGCACCTACACCCAACCTTGCTTACCAATTTTACAGCTGATCACAGGCCAGAGGTGTGCCAAGTATAGTGGAGGACATGAATGAATTAAAAGCTGTGATCAGGGACTTGAGCCACAAAATGGCAATCAATCAAATGCGAATCGAAGGATGGCAATGGAGGATGTAGCTAACCAAGGACCAAGTGCCTCAACGAGCTAGTGGATCAATTATAAATCAATTACAAAATAACATGGTAAACGCTGATCCTGATATTAATTTCTTACGGTGCTTCACCTGTAATGCTGGACATAACCCGATTGAGTGTGTTGTTGCAATACGTTATGCACAAACCATTATTTACAATCAACAATACCAAGCCCAACAGGCTGTGATGGCTGGCCAAGCAACAATAAACACACCCGTTGGGGCTGATCCACAGATGGTGAGTCAACAAGTTATTGATCAACAGTGGGTAAATGAGCAAGTTGTCAACCAACAATGGACGATTCAAGAAGTCACAGGTGTACCTCAGATGTAGGTGACTTTGAATGTTAATAATGTCGTATTGGCCAATTTCACTATAGAGGTGGAGACTTTGGAACTTTGAATAGAGGTCCATGGTTCGAATCCTGTGGCGGGTAGGGTTGTACACCATGCTTCGGTAACCGGAGTATGGTTGGATAACCATATACTGCGTAAAAGATATCCACCAAGCATCAAATATTTTCCTCAACATCCACACCCCAATGCAGGTGCTAGAGCGGTTTTAGGAACTACGGTCTTGAAAAAAGGCCATACGTCTTTGCAAACCCCAGGTCAGGACCTGATGTCATCTTCCTACCAAGGGAAGTAGGGAGGAGGCCCTCAACCAAATGTTGTGGCATCACAGAGTAGGGGACCCAAGAGTGAAGGACTTGAAGGGACAATGAATAGTGCTCAAGAAGACAAAGGGAAAGCAACAAAAGAATCAAACAGGGTAGTCGAGAGGGATAGAAGATACCCCTTATGGACAAGTGAGGCAAGGGAGGCTATAACGAAACAATAAAGGCGGTTTACACATGGAGCATATGGGGCTAAAGATGGCAAATCAGAGTCCATATTTAACATCAAACAACAAATTGAGGAAGACTCGTGCCAAAGTAAGCATATTGGAAGCCCTATCGCTACTTGGCCAGAGATATTTGTTGCAGGAAGCTCTAAAAGAACAAGAAAAGACCTATTCCAGGGCTAGAGCCACACAAGTGAGACAAACTCCGACTCAACAGTGACCGTTGGCAAACAAAACCTCATGGCAGGGGATCCAATAAATATATTAGTAATTGTTGTAGATGTAAGTAATGCCCCAAAGCCAAAAGACATGAAACTGTTACTCTTCTACGTCACTTTGAAAATCGAAGGGCATCTTCTTCGTAGCTGTGTAGTTGATTTAGCAACTACCATGACAGTAATGCCGAGAGAAGTCTGCGAGGAGATGGGTCTAACATATACCACTATCACAAGAGCACCCATTCAGATGGATGGCACCAAGGTGAACGTTGTGGGAACCTTGAAAGATTTAGTCATGACAATAGCTCGACACCCAAAACTAGTGGTGGTGCAAGAAATAGTAGTGGTAGACCTACCTCCTTATTTTGGTATTCTTCTATTGAGAGATTATATGCGGAAGCTATCAAGTGTAGCACGGTGGTGGTATTCCACCCTTGGAGGAACAATTTGGATTGACAGATTAACTATCTACAACTTGCAGTGATGCAGTACAACCTGTATCATCTCCTTGTCTCTGACGGCCTTGTTCACTACTCCAAATGGTCTAGTCTGAGAATCAGACAGCCTGCACTCTTCCTAGATAGTTGGCACTAGCTAGACGGATTGCCTTCAGTCTTGATGGCTTGGTAACTGCACTATATGGCTTGCCAACTATGCTGAACAGCCTGGTGACTACCAAACAACCTTGTACAGTAGAACTTGGAAAATAATACAAATAACAAGATTGAATCTAATCTACTGCAGCAATCAATCAACAACAATACTTGCAAATCACACACAATAGCAATAGCAAATGATGAACAAGTATGAACAAATATTGCATTAGTGATAGCCTATTATGGCATTCTCTTACATTTACAGTTTTTGATCCTGTGCAGACTACATCCAATGCACTCTAACACTATCTCTCCTGGCATACACAATGCAACTACAATGGACTCTCTCTGGCATATTCAATGTATTATGTTTCTTGTGTATATATATTTGTTTCAAATGAGTGAAGAGGGTCTTATTTAAACTATCAGGCCAATAGTTAGAATGAATGAATGAAAGATTTTAATTACGTCCACGAGACCCAAATATGGTCTATGGGACCTCAAATATGGAAGTACAATTACTCAAATCATATCATATGATCTTTAATATCTTTGAGAAGGTTGTTCCTTCTCCTGCTGATTTGTGTTAGCAATTCTCCAACTTTTTTTATTTTACTGTCTTCAAATAAATCTGTAATAAATTCGTTCCCAAGTGTTTCTTTGTATTTGTCACGGATATCTGAAAAACTCGGGCATTTATAGATGAAGTGTTCCTCTGTCTCTACTGCCCCTTTGCTGCATAGAGTACATATCCTTTCTTCCCATTGTTCTTTGGGCGTTGTCCATCTCCCTGTTTCACATCTAAGCCTATGAGAGCTAGTCCTTATCTGAGCAATGAGTATTTTTTCCTTCCACTTGATTTCAGCGCCTATATATGCTTTTTCCTTGTGATCATACGTTGGGTTAAAATTTGCAATATAATATTGTCTTTTCCTGCTTGCATTTTTCCACATTCCACTTCTGAACTTTTCATTCACATAATTTTTAATGTCTTTGTTGACATTTGGGCATTCATTTATGTTGATTTCCCAACGTTTCATCCATTTCTGATTTTGTTTCATCCACGTATTCTTTCGCCTATGCAACTCTTCGTCCCTAACTGCTCTAGGCCATCTATCATTTGTCATGTTTTCTGTTTTTTTCAAGTAACATAACAGCTTGGTCATAGCAATTGCTTCTAAAGGGAACATTCCAGTTTCAGCTAGAATAATTTCATAACTACCACCCTTGACACCTCACCTCCTAACTACAAGACAAACTGGGTGTTAAAAACATTTGCATGACTATGTTTGCACATATCTCCAACTTGAATCATTATTACATGTACGATTACAACATACATATTTTATTCAAAATTACAAAACTTAACATAGGCGTACTTGACATCCATGCATATTTTATTTCTAACTTGTTTATTTCCTTTGTTGAGGCGGGACGTCAGAACTAGCACCTATATCTGCCCTCCCCCTAGATTGGTTGATGTCTTTGTCGACGACTGTTGCTGCTCCTAGGGACTTTTGGCTCTGCTGAGGTTGAGATGACGGGACATGTACTCCAAGTTCCTGAATCTGTAACTTCAAAGCTTCATTCTCTCCCTTGAGCCTCTTAGCATAGGCTTGTAGGGAGTCCTTTGGAAGCCATAGTGATGCAACTTTTGCTCGATCTTTGCTAGCCTAGCTCTCAACTTAGACTCCCGCTTTGTTGCCTCTGCTTCCTTCCTTGCAACTTCTGACAATTGCGCATTCCGTTCTATGATCAATTGCTTCTAATTGGCAAGCTCCTTCATATTGCCTTTAAGAGTTTGTTACCTAACTGTGCATTTGGAATTCAACTGTCATATCAACTAATCTTGCTACTCATTCATCTGACTCATATCCTCAGTCTCGTTTCTCATCCTAGCTAGTTTTGCTTCAACATCATATTGCACTTGTCGAATTTGACCTTCCACCATCTGTACATGGTTAGTTATCTTCTCCTTCAAATTTGAGCTAGAAGCCATTTGCTGAAACATCACCAATCCTACGGCTAACCATTGAATCAAATATACAAAAAAAGTTTATTTTGGCATATGATTTCACCAGCTCAGGTGCTAGCTTCATAGACTTAACACTTGGAATTTTAGGATAAGGGGCTAGATTGCTTCACCAACATGCACACGTGGTGAATATCGACATAATACTTGGGTTTTCTTTGGCAAGTTTCTGATTTCCAGCATTGGATCAACACTGTTATTGCCAAATCCTAGCTCCCATGGTTGTACCTGGTAAATTTTGGCAATTTTTTAACACGCTCATCGGAACGAGTCCAATACACCAGTTCGCTCAATTCAGCATTTCATTCTCAACTGCCATAGTCACGTGTCTCCAACACACCCAAATTTGAACTCATTGCGAACCTTGTCAAACAATCCACTCACTTTTTCAAAAAATGTATCAACTTGGTCATTGATATTTGCTCCTAGAATTGGTGGTTTCCTCAAATTTGGCACTTTTATAATGAAATGCTCACTTGTTTCCTCCTCTGGCAATTCTAAATTTGTGTCATCCTCGGTGGTAGTCTCCTCCACATCCTCCCCACTGTGAGCTGTCCGGTTGATTTTCTATTTGGTTGCTTTCCCTTTCCAAATTTCTTGAATCTTTTCTCCATTTGCATCAGTAGTCTTCTTTGTTGTTTTCACCATCTCCTTACCTTTCTTAGGTTCTTCCTTTGGCGGTTGACTACTTTGGCCTTCCTGCCATAGTCTATACTTTGATGCAGGCTATTTACATTTCTCTCGACTTTCCTCCGACACTGCTGAACTTGGAGCCGTAGTCATGTTGTTGTAGATGTAAACTCCATTGGTGGTCCCTCATCCAACGAAGGCGATCCACAATTATGCACGTCTACATATTGCCTAAGTGGTTTGGTGATGTAACTCTACGATGTATCAACTTTGTTCACCTATATTGAAACATCACCAACAAAGTCTCCTCCTCTTGGTGCTCCCTCCAATGGTGATGTTTCCACCCCATCAACTGCAATCTGAGCTTCCTCATCTACATTTACAATCACCGTTGTTTCCTATACAGACTGTTGCATAACTTTCTTATGCAACTATTCCGCTTATTTCTTCACACTGCACATTTCATGCAACAGGTTCTTGCAACTTTGGCTGTTGTCTACTCATGGCAGCCTCACTTGAAGTCACCCTGGTACCTGCAATGGCACCTGTAGTGCCTCCTTGCACAACCTGACTTCTTGGTTGTGCTGGAGTTCCCCTTTGCATTGCTTGCTACAATGTTCCACGGGTTTCACTCTGCTGGCCCACCACTATCTTCTGTACATTACCACCACCTTTCTTTCTTGTGGCCCACTGTGGGGGTTCTTGACTCATTGGCGGTTGTTTCTGCTACTAAGGCTGTTGTTGCTGCAGTTGCGTTCCATCTGTTGCCACTGCTGCTCCAACTTTCTTTGCTTCTTATCCTTTCTACCCAACTCCTCTGAATTTGGTAGTTGCTCTTCAGCCCCATTAGACTCCTCACTCCCTTTAGCTACAACATCCATCTTGTCACTTGATGCTTCCTGTGCCTTTTTCTTCCTTGATGCACTTTTCTTTTTCTTCCCCGGAGTATTGGCTTTCGGGAATGGGACATGTACCCATTTGTAAATCATTGGTGCATGCTTCGGAATAGTACGAGTATTCAGTCCTGTAAACTAAATCTTCTCCTATGACATTGCATCCAAAATTAGAGCAATGGCATGGAAAGCCATTAAAAAACTTCTTGGCATCTGCGTAAGAAAATTTTGAATGCAATCTGACAAAACTATAGCCCAATCATACAATTCTCCAACCCTTATTCCTTCGATATAGGGTATGAGCCAAATGGGCATCTCCGAGGCTCTTTGCTCGTCGGATAGTCTGGTCATGATTGCATTCATTGTACACCGCAGTTCATCAAACTTCATATGTTGCATTTTCAATCCACGGCATCCATGCTTAGCCACTTCTTGTGGACTGAGATTGGCAACCTTATCAACAAAATTCCTTAAATGGTAAGGCTCCACTCCTTCCTTCTTCACTGGTCTTGTGGAATTTAGCAATCCGAAAGTTCTTTGAAAATTGCTTAGAGAAAATGACACTCTAATCTCTTTGCTACCAATAATTATTCTGCTTTCATTCTGCTCAGCATCATAAATCTACAGTAATTCTAATAGGATGGCTCAAAGAAATCTTTGTCAAAACCTAGCACCTACAAAATAAACTGCACTTTGCACTTTGAAATGCTGTCTTCAGCAAGTGATCCATTGGATGCTCCAACCACCATGTTCTGAAAAAGTCTCCCGTTGGTGTTGTCTAGGTTATTTCTTCCAAGGGGATCTGCATCTTCTCCTTCCCCTTATTCTTCGCCTTACTTGCTTCTTGCCATGATGTTCATTTCAAGGCTCTCTGCTCGCCAGATAGTTTGGTCATGATCACATTCATTGTACACCACAATTCATCAAACTTCATATGTTGCATTTTCAATCCACGACTTCCATTATTTGTTAGCTTAGCCACTTCTTGTGGATTGAGATTGACAACCTTAGCAACAAAATTCCTTAAATGGTAAGGCTCCACTTCTTCTTTCTTCATTGGTCTTGTGGAATTTTGCAATCCAAAAGTTCTTTGAAAATTGCTTCGAGAAAATGACACTCTAATCTCTTTGTTACCAATAATTATTCTACTTTCATTCTGCTCAGCATCATAAATCTACAGTAATTTTAATAGGTATGGCTCAAATAAATCTTTGTCAAAACCTGGCACCTACAAAATAAATTGCACTTTGCACTTTGAAATGCGGTCTTCAGCAAGTGATCCATTGGATGCTCCAACCACCATGTTCTGCAAAAGTCTCCCGTTGGTGTTGTCTAGGTTATTTCTTCCAAGGGGATCTGCATCTTCTCCTTAGCTACTTGCTTCTTGCCATGATGTTCATCAGGAGTGCTGGTTCATGACCTTGATCACAACTCCATTTCGTGTTGCCTTGCTCTCCCTTGCTTTACGTCCCTACTACACTATCTCTCTTCCATTGGATCATGACTTCTCCAATTCATCATAATCCATGTGGTCTGCTAGGCTTATCCTAAAGTTAAATCTAATGCCTCTCCCATGAGTGCAAGGTCCTTCCTGCAACGCAACCTCAGATGGAAATCTCCTTTTCAATTCCACCCGTTCAATCCATTAAAAAATTGTGCCCTTATTTGCATCACTTCTACGGTCAATCTTTTCAACTCCGAATTTTGTCAACACCAATATGCATTGTCTTCTCGATAACGTGTCTTTGTTGTGCAACTCCACTTGGCACGTGACTTCACTCCTGTGCCTACATTAAACTTTTGCTATACAACCTTGACTATTTGCATAGATAACTACTGACACCTTGCTTCTAGATGGCTCTGCCTTGGATGACCTCCTGCTAGATGGCTCAGCCTCAGACGACCCAATCTCAGGTGGCCTAATATTGGACTGCCTAGTCTCAAACGGACTGGCTGCATATTGCCTAGTCTCTGATGGCTTTGTCCTTGACGGTTGATTTTTGGATGACCTTCCTAAGCATCTTCGTCTTTTGTACGACAATGCCTACAAACCCTCAGACGGCCCGTATGTTTCTGTTTAGCTTCTTCTTTGCTCTTGCATTTGCAGTTTGATAGATGTTAAATTGCAACCCTTGAACCTACAAATGAAAATTGTTTTCTATCGGCACTAGGGAGGGATTTCCTGCAGAAACCCTTTCCGACACTTCTCCTTGGCAGTTTTTTCTTGCAATGCAGTGGTCCTGCTTCAAGGTTTTCTTCTTGCGTGCTTTTGCTCCGATCTACTACTTTAACACAATCTTTGCTTCCAGAACCTTCTCGTCTGTACAGTCTACGTAGTTTGCATTTCCTCCATCTGTATGGTTTGCACCATTTGCATTTCCTTCGTCCGTACGTTTTGAGCAAGCTAACTCCTTCACACTTTGGCTAATTCGACTCTGACTAGTCTATCTCCTTTGGATCCTTCCGGTGTTAAGCGTTTGAGTGTCTCATGGCCATCTCCAATCATGTATTTATAAGATGGAGGTGGTAGGGGGACAATTGTCTTACATGCGACCACTATTTCTCAACTATCACTTCACCACCTTTAACTACTTTAACTGGATGTTGTGCTTTTTTTTTGTCTTATCCTTGCCACCTTGTGCATGTTTATTTTCACCTCGTACGACCATAATTTAATTGCTTTCTTTTGTCCTTATCCGTACGGCCCAAGCATCCAGACGAGTCGTCCCACTGTCCTGATAATGTCTTCCGATGGCTCCCTTGTCTAGACAACCTTGACTGCTGTCCCGGACAGCCTTGTTTGACCGTCTACCATCGCGATCTCATGCTTTGTTCCATGTGGCCTGGTTGAATTGAATATTGACCTACTCTTCTAGACTGCCTTATCTGTCGCCAGTTTCTTCTTGATTATCTTGCAAGTTCAGGTTCAACTCCATGATTTTGTCTATTGGTTAGCATTCCAATAGCTCTTCCTTCTGACGGCCAACCATTTCTTCTCTTTCATTTTTTTTTGGACGACCTTATTGCTGGTAGAACTTGCTCTCAATATGGTCCATTTGCATTCAATCCCTCATTTCTTCCTCTTAGACTGCCTTCAGCATCCTTTGTCGGCCTGGCCCCTAGTTCAAACGATCTGAGGGCCATCTGGGATCTCCTATCTCCTAGACAGCCAGGGGTTGGTCCAAATGGCCCACCTTGTTGGTTGTACAACCTAGGGGCAGTCTGAGGGAAAAACATTTCTCCTCAGATGGCCAAGAATGAAGCCAGATGACCTCCTACCTTGGTTTGGGTGATGCAGACAACCCCAGGGTCCTAACGACCTTCTCAGATTGCTTGAATTACCTAATTTGGAAACATGCATTGTGTCATTGGTAGCCTTTGCAAATCACTTCAACTCCCCAAGAAACCATTCAAATGTGGCGAATCATGACTTCTCCAACTCATCTGCCTACCTCCTCAAAGGTATTCTGGCTTTGAGTTGCTTGTTGCTATTCAGTGTTCATCGCCGCTGGGTTGATCATCTTGGGGTCATTCTTCTTGCTCGATTCCCAAGTTCCAAGCTTGAAGTATCACTGCTCCAGTCTTCTTCATTGCTGCTTGACCTTGTCAAGGATACACTACTTGATTCTTGCCCCAAGTTATCAAATTCTACCCTTCTTGGCAATGGTACTTCAAGTACATTCATCTATACTTCTTCACTTGCTACAAGCCTTCTTGCAGGGATAGTAGTCTGTCGCTAGAAACTCAACTTTTTGCGCATCCTTACAACCACTAGCAAGTCCTAACACTTGTTTGTTGTGCACTTCTAGGAGTTTCTTCTAGACTTGTTGCATTCCCAGAAAAGCTTCTACCCATTGCTTGAATATCCTACCACATTCTTAACAATTCTTGTGCATGTTGTCTCCTTAGTTCTCCATTCTTCTATTCAGTTGCTCACTCTGCCGTCGCAACTGTTGCGTTTCTTCCCTCATTCGCTTTTGTGCATGACATATAGCAGCAATCAAACTCATGCCTTTGTACTTTCTTCCCTCACCATGAGGCTCTTGTTTTGGTGGTTCTCCTTGCCCAACATACACCGCTACCATTTGCTGTATGTTTTCGACATTTAGTGACCTCAATCATTCTTCCACATTTGGAAATCTAACATATGCCAATCTGTCTACACTCCATAGACTGAGGCTGTAATTCATCCTGTTTGATCATAGGTTGCATATATTCTCCTTCTCTACTTGTTTACTCCCCTTCATACAACCAAACTAGCTGTTCCGCAAGTTCGTTGTCTGAGTCACTGCTTTCTACTTCCTCCTTGGTCCAACTCGATTCCCCAACTTCTTGAATCGAGATTCCCTCAAAAGGTTTTGAAGACTGAGTGGGTGCCACTATTAGCCTTCCCATGCTTGTTTCTTCTCTAGTTGGTTCAAAATTCACCATGTTCACTTGTGCTTTCATCTTATATGGTTTCAACTTCAAACCATTAACTGCTTCGGGGCACAATGTCCCATCTAGTTTTTCAATCTTATTCCGCCAATGCTCATCACTTCATCTACTTGGAAAGGTCCAAGCCATAATGTTTTCAACTTTTCGGGTTTGATTTCTCTTTTGCCGTTATATTTCAAAACTAAGTCACCTGATTGGAAATCCATCTTTTCCAAGTGTTTCTCATGCCACAACTTCCTACAATGCCAGGTAATCTCCATGGCCCACTGAGCCATCACTCTCCTCTCGTCCAATTGGATGAGTGTTGTTAGTCTCTGTTCCAGGCTCTCCTGATTATTTAGATGGTCCTATATCACCACTCTCAAACTTGGTACCAAAAACTCCATTGGCACAACTACCTCTTGACCATACATCAGTTGGAACAAAGTGTTGTTTGTTGTTGGCTTGAACGTAGTCATGTGTGCCCACAGTATTGTTGGCAATCTCTCCTCCCAATCAACATATTCAATTGCACACATCTTATACATTGTTGATACTAAGACCGTATTTATTGCTTCCGCTTGGCCATTTGCTCTAGGGTAATATGGACTAGACAGTGAATGCAAGATCTTAAATTTTGTGGTTAACTTTTAGATTATTTCATTGAAAAAATGTCCTTTGCGATCACTCGTCAATTTAAGAGGCATGTCGAATCTTGTTATCACTTGTTCATACAAGAAACGTGCAGTAGTCTTTGTAGAATTATCAGGCAACACTATTGCCTTGCGCCACTTTGTCAAATATTCCATCGCTACCACAATGTATCTACACCGTCACTTACTAGTTTCCAATCGTCCAACAAGATCAAGAACCTATCTTTCAAACAATTCTTTTGGCTATGATGGGTGCAATGGCATGAAGTCCCTCCTCAATGGCTTCCCAACTCTTTGGCATGTGTTGCATGTGGTCACAAAATCCTTCGCATCACGATAGAGGTGGCCACAACAGCCTTGCCAGAAGCATCTTCCTTGTGGTCGTTTTTGGTCCTATATGTCGTCGTGCCAGCCCCTCATGAGATTCGTTCAGTGCTGCATTCACTTCCTCGTCTATCACACATCTCCACAACACTCCATCAGGTATTTTGTACATAGCTATCAATTGACAAGGTGATGATTTTACAGTTATCTTCTTCTCAGCTGCCATCAATTCATGTGGCAGCTTTCCTGTCAAGTATTCTCGCATGTACTTGTACCATGATAGTAGCGCAGTGATTGAAAACAAATGAGCATTTGGAAATTCATCTGATACTTTTACAGGCTTTGCTGAGTGAATCCTTGATATTTGATTCACTATCACGTGTTTCTTCTCTGTTTTGACTACCACTTGAAACGCGAATTCCATATAACCAACTAAATAGGAAAGATATTATATGATTGTACTTCTTTGGGCATTTTTGCCATAATGTACACTCCATAAATGCTTCCTCACACTCCCTTTTATAATTCAATTCGTTTTTGTCTCTTCCTTGATTGTCCATTGCTCCCTATTTTTCCCTCCTTAGGTATGCTTTGGCATTTTGTTGTTTACTTTCAATGTACACTTTGGCTTTGATACTCTAGTCATTAACATATTTGCTTGATTTCCTTGTCAACATAAAACATTTGTAGAGTCCCCTCTAACCAAAGAAAGATAAGTTTCCTTCCACACAACAAGAAGGCTAAGAGATCTTAGTATTTGACTCATTTGCATATCCCATACAATAGATTGCCTCTAGAGTCTGATTCAGTGCTTGGTCAAGTGTTGTAGCACTTCTTGAATCTGGAGAAACAATAATGCACAATTTGGTTGATAATCTATATTTTTGACTTTAAAAAACAATAATGACCTCATTTTTGCACTGAAAGTGTAGCATATAATCATTCAAAAAATTCAACAGGATCTGTAGTTTAACCCATTTTTAAGCAATATGTTGAGATATCTTCAGATTCTTCACAACCCCCAAATACTGGACCAAGATGTGGGAATAATGGCAACAAGCAACCACAACTAACAGAATCATCTCATATTTAATACTTATTCATAGTAGCTCCTAGGAGGCTCTTTGATCAATGATTAGAATTAGGTTCTCTTTTGGACCAATCAACACTAAATGGTGGTCAGTACAATGGAGCCACCTTGCTTAGAACATGGTTCACTGCTTAAACATGTGTCAATACTTGATCATTTTGAACATCTGGTAAATGTAACCACCTTTGAGGACTATTATAACATACTTAAGAGAGAGATATTAATGTGGATAGGATTCACCACAACAAAATACCACAATAAATTGCATTGATTTTGCATGAAAAAGGTCTCCCTTAGTCTAAGAAGTTATCTAAGAATTTATTCATAAAGTTTGTAAAATTTGTTTGGCTTTCTAAATCTGTTCAAATTTGAATGCTAATCAGCATTCAAAGATTATTTTACAATTTGTTCCAAGTATTGGTCATTGATCTACATCTTGCATTGGCAATTAATAATTTTTGCAAATCTTTTACAAGAATTTTGTTTTTTTTTGGGGGCAAAATTGTGAATTTGAGGTCAAATTGTCTGTTGAGAAGGTTCTTGACCTCATTTCACTAATCTAGAATATGTGAGAATGCTGTAGTACACACATACGAAACTAAGTCATCATAATCCATTGTGTTGGTGGGTCAGGCAAATTGATGTGCAATACCTGAATCGGGTCTTAGAAATGGAATGTACAACTGCTTATACCAAAGGAATTGCTCTTCTCTGGTTAGTTTAGGAAAGGTTATCATAGGTCATTTGCAAATTCTAGTACTCACCCCCAATTATTGTGTTTTAAGAATGATCATTCTTCTTGAAATGTGTTTTGATTTTTAACTATTAATGTTTTTGCAGATTATACGACTATCAGGTGCTACTCAGGAACTCCCAAATTCCGTCATCTGCAATGTGCATGGTGTCAACCCAAAGTTCCTTGAGATTGGCCAGAAAAAGTTTACTGAGATGGAACAAGGGCTGAAAGTCTTTCCCAAGGGAGCATATTACATTGGGAAGATGGTATGGGGTAAAGGCTATAGAGAACTGTTGGATCTGTTAGCCATGCATAAGAAGGATCTGGAAGGCTTGGGAGTTGATGTCTATGGAAATGGAGAAGATTCAAAGGAAGTCAAAGAAACAGCTCAAAAGCTAGGGTTGGCAATAAATTTTAATCCAGGGATCGATCATGCTCATGAATCACTTCATGGGTATGGTTATGATGCCTTTGACATCATGCCATCATGGCATTTTGAGCTCAGCTTACCCATATTTCCAATTTTGAAAGAATAAATTATATTGCAGTTTTTTCCTAACTTTCTGCTTTTCATTTATTTGGTCTTACAGGTACAAGGTGTTTATCAATCCTAGCATCAGTGATGTAGTTTGCACAACTACAGCTGAAGCTCTTGCCATGGGAAAAATAGTCGTCTGTGCAGACCACCCATCTAATGAATTCTTCAAGTCTTTTCCAAATTGTCTTACTTACAAAGATTCCCAAGAATTTGTTGAGAAGGTAAAGCAGGCCCTGTCTACCGAACCATTGCCTCTGACCAGTGATCAGCAACACCTGTTATCATGGGAAGCTGCAACAGACAGATTCATAAGTTGTTCAAATTTGGATGCTAATCCAGAGAGGAATGGTGAATCCTTACCTGTAGTGATGTCCAGAGGAAAAGGAACAATGTCATTGTCAATGTCAATGACTAAACTGAAGCGGTGCGTTGATGATGGATTTGCATTTACACATTATCTTGTTTCTGGCATTGAAGCTGCCAGGCTTGCATCAGGTGCCATTCCTGGTACAATACACCCAGATGAAGAACTGTTAAGGGACTTGGGTTTACCTCCATCTTATGTGCAACAACCTTTGCATGGGTGGTAATATGCTGTATACCTAAGCTTTTGCATTTTTTTCTTAAATCGTAATAAATCTTTGTGCGCATTTGTTTGTTCTTCTGAAGGTGCTGAGATTAGACATTTTTAGTTGTGGTCTATTTGACATTAAAGTCATGCCATGAAATTTTGGAGGTTGCATGATTGTTAGGAGCATGTGTGGGCCGTAGGTCACCTCTGTGCCTTCCATAAACTACAAATGCATGGAGTGTAATACATCTCATATCAAGGCTTTGGTGGTTGCATGATTGTTAGGTGCATGTATGGGCAGCTCTGTGCCTTCCATAAACTACAAATGCATGGAGTGTAATATATCTCATATCAAGGCTTTTGTGGGTCTTGCATAATGGTGTCACCATCTATGTACAGATTTCCCGTTAAGGATTTCAAATGTGTTTTTAGAACCTTTGTTATCTGTCCAAAATTCTCAACAAAAAATGGGAGCTTTAATTGATGTCCTTAAAATTATACATCTTGTGTTCCAGCAGGACTACTGTTTGTTTGTGACTTGATCAAAGTGAAAATATCCCATCTCTGTGTTTGTGTTGAATCTTTAATGTTCCAGAGCTGTATGGATCTGTAACTGAGCAGACTAAGGATATTGAAAGCGAGAAAAATAGAGTTCTTCTGCATGTAACCAAATAGCATCTGCAACCTTATTGGAAGTTTTCCTGTAGTATAATGCTCATTACCATGTATTAATGAACAGCTGTCAAGAGTTTGGTGAGACTAGAGCATTGACCTTTGTGGCGAACAACTTCATGTCCGTTACCAATTAGCAATTCTCTATTTGTAATGCATCCATAATGTTCAGATAAATCAGGATGACAGTACAAGCTAATAATACTGAGATAGGTAACCTTATATATTGTGCAGTAGAAACAGATGCATGAGTAAATCCGTCATGTGTGTGATGTGAGTTGTATTTTCCTAGAGTGATCTATAAATAAATTTTTACTTAAATGTTTATGCTTCCAGGCTTTCAGCCATTTAACTTTGGTAACCTAAATTTGCCTATTTTAGAGGTGTCTCTAACTTTCTATCTAATCTTGATTCTGTGCTCTCACTAAAGTTGTCTTGTATATGAGAAGCATGTGGCGTGTTGTTTATGCTAAGCAGTACGCATCTTTGTGCAGGATTATATTAGTTGCAATGAGGTGGCATATTCTGCTTTGTATTTTTAACACCTAGGAATATAATTATAGGGTGCTGGACTCATCTGACGAACTGAGACTAACTTGCTTAAAGATGCTTGTACATGTAGTGTGGGCTATACTTGAACACTCACAGAAATATAGCCAGAGTAGACTCCTAATGTAAATTATAACACTTAGCAGGTATTGGGGGTTGAACTTTTCAAATGGAGGCCAATAATTGAAAACAGTCTGTTTTGCAGAACCAAGCATCGTGGAAAAGATCTACCACCGAATTTGTAACTAGCAGAAAGGAGAAAGCAAGAAAAACCAACTGGAATGAAATTCTCACATGTTATATTTGTATGTCAAGGACTGATTCGTCGTCTCTCTTGTTATTGGTTGTATATTATTTAATTTATTGGCCAGATTTGGTGGAAGTTGTAAAAATGTAAATTGTATGTATGGTAAGGGAGAAAGTGATGTCCTTCTATTGTGAATTTGAGGAGAAGGAATCCTGTGTAGTTCTGGATGAATCTTCCCTTTCATTAATAGGGCAGGATTATACTTATAATCATCTTGTTAAGCTGGTGTAACTTCATTGTTGTAACTTGTAATATAAGATGTGTATTTTGAAAAACAAACAAAGAGGATGAATGTGAAGCAATTTTTGTTTCCTTGGTCTCACAGTGCACAAGTGTTCACTGTGTAAGTGCAAACCGTGCCAGTGACATGTTTTTGCTGTGAAACTCCATTATGGATGTCATTATTTAAATCGTCATGATAGTTTAGTGAATAATTCATTTGTTTGCTTACATCGGTGCCAAAATTTATGAGTTGCTTAATTGTTCAATACATTTTGTTAAATTTTTTTAAATGGATATCGGTTTAAACTAGTCCTTGAATCCATTTTTCAAAATTTTTGTTTTGTATTAATTTTTGGGTACAAAGACTAGGGAATTATTTATATATAATGTTAAATTCTAAGAAAGAGTTTGGATTAGCATGATATCTCATACCTTATTACCTATATTTAGCATTTAATATAATCGTCCTTAATTTAATTTTTACATAAAATTTAAATAAGTTAATATTGAAGACAAATATAGTTACAAATTCTTAAAAAATAAAGATAATATAATTTATCCTATAGTTCCAGAGTAAATTATGGTGCCTGCCAATAAAAACCCTGTAAGGCTATCCCAAATAATCCATTTTTAATGCATTGAATTAGATCTATTCATCTATCAGTTTTTTCTTTTTTGAGGTATTTATAACTTTTAGTTTATCATTCTCTGTGGTGTATTGCTTTTCTTTAGGAATTGTTTTTAATATTCAATTGCATTATTTATCATTTTATTGTAATTATTATTCTTGTTCCTTTGTTATTATTATTATTATTGGAAATATTATGCAGGGGGACTTGAAACTAGGAGGGGCATTGTTGAGTACCAAAGGGACATAAACCATTAATCTCTTAACAAGGAGTTCCCTACACTTACCACTCCACCAAGACCTTGTGGTTTCTTTTGTTCTTATTATTACTATTGAAATAATCTGTGTGTGTCATTACAACACAAATAAATTTAATAAAAAAATATCACCATAAACAATTTTAAAAAATCAGCCAATGAATATTTAAAGATTTTGTTTCAAACCATATTTTTCATTCAATTGATTATACAGGGTTGAAATAGGTTTAACTCTTTTCAGTGCATTGTAATGGCATTTCAAATGACTCAACAATTTGTATTATTAGGGCCCACCTTATCACAATATAAAGATTTAAATTTGAGTTTGACACATACATTTGTTGTTGGTCACAATGTTTTATATCATTGCAAACCATATTTCGAGTGTCAATATACTTTGGTTTTTGAGCATATTTACTTTGTAATGGATTTTAAAAAATTAATAATAAATTCCTTATGAATTTCACCATTCTTACTATAAAATTTATAATAATGATTCAACTTTTAAATAGCTATTGCACAATGTTTTTTTTTTTTGAAATGAGTCAATTAGTATTACATTAGAAGTATATTACTTTGATATTTTAAGAGGTCACATTATTGTGATATTACAACAAACCACCATATTATTGCGATGTCGCAACAAATTGTACTACCATGACATCCATGGAAGTTGAAATCCAGTGGACCATTTGAGAGCAAAATATTCTCATCAAATAGACTTCAATCCCATGAGAAAAAATATTGATGTTAAAGTTCACCTATGGGATTGGAC
Organism: Wollemia nobilis; assembly: GCA_028583015.1. Classification (NCBI taxonomy): domain Eukaryota; kingdom Viridiplantae; phylum Streptophyta; class Pinopsida; order Araucariales; family Araucariaceae; genus Wollemia; species Wollemia nobilis. Next base: position 8,317,035 of record JAQPPZ010001870.1, read on the forward strand.
CCTTAGAATATGATGAGAAGCTTCACTCCCCGCTTTGTTTATTGGGCTTATAAGTCGTATTATCACAACACCTATGAGAATTGAAGTCAAGTGGACTTGTAATCCAACATTTTCATCAAACTTTCATCCCATATATATATATATTATTGTTGCATTAGGTAATATATGTAAAGAAATATTTAGGCTCCTTGTACTGTGTAGATTGGATTAGGTTGCAAAATATAGTAGTTTCAAAAGCCACAATTATTTGGAAAGCACTAGTAAGAGCTTTCCCATTAGTTGTGAATTTCTTGGTATGGAAATTAGGGAATGGAAAGGAAAGTAAGGATAGGCAAAGATCCTTAGCTATGTAGCAAAGGAGACTGTTAGCTTTCACAAAACATAATAGATCATCTTCATAGACAGGGAAAGATTGTATTGGCACAAGTGGTATTGGTAGAGAGCACTAGTTTGTGGAAACAAGGATGGCTCATAGCAGAAGAGCTAACACTAGGAAGAAATGAAGCACATGTTTGGCATGATTACACAAAGGAACTGGAAAGAACAAATATAAGACTAAATTAGGAACGAGTCTTTCTAATATGGTCTAGGAATCCAGCAAGTGGGTAGTACACGACCAAAGAAGGGTATAAGACAAGCTTTGACAACGAGGAAAAGCTTTGGTAGTGAAGTAGACTATGGAAGATAAAAGCTCCCCTAAAAACTAGAATCTTTGTTTGGTTAGCTCTAGCCAAAAAAACACTAACATGGGATGTTTTTCAAAGGTCCTGGCAAGGTCCAAGTTAGTGTATCATGTGCATAAAGGAAGAAGAAACAATGTACTATCTTCTGGTTCATTGCCCTTTTGAAAGATAAGTGTAAAATTCAATTTTGCCTTTGACTCAAGGGAAAGGATAGTGGCTTGCTAGGAACCTTTTGAATAATATACAATAGTGGTTCAAATAAAGAGGATTAAAGGAGTATAGATGTATCCCTTTGATAGTGGCATGGGGCTTATGGCTGGCTAGAAATGCCAGGTTGTTTGAAGGTAAGGAAATTCTAGTGGTTTAGGTGCAAATGCATATTAAATCCACTTTTGAAAGTAAAAATATCTCTAAAGCCAAAACTGAGTAGGCATATAGGAACATTAATAATGGATCCTATGAAGCCATGGACCTTTGATGGAGCTTGCCAGATTAGCCCAAGTAGGTGTGGGGCAGGGAGAGCACTTTACTTAAGTATATATCATAAGATCATTTTTAAGGCAGGTTTAGGGGAAGGCACAAATAATATGGCAAAATGGAAAAATTTGACCCTATTGATGAGAATAGTGGTGGAGCAAAGAATTACAATTTTACATATTTATAGAGATTCAAAATTAGTGATAAGTTGGATTATAGATTTTGTTGAGATGAAAAGCTTGCTCCTTAGTCCTTTATATGAGCAAGTGAAATTATTAGAATATTCTATAACATAAATTTCATGCAAGCACATCTATAGGGAACTAAATATAGTATCAGATGGTCTTTCAAAAGATGGTTTGAACCTTCTAGCAAGCACTTGGCAAAGGGAAGAAGTGGTTAAAGGACTTGGGGTTCTCATAGTCCTTTTATTAAGGATTATATCAAAGATCTATTAATAGCAAACATGGGTTTTGAAAGGGAACCTAGCCATTATTCTATAGAAAGACGCTTCATAATAGCGACAGTTTTTAGGATTGAAATCCGAGTCCTCTTTAGTTTTGGAATGCAGGCAAGAGTCATTTGAGAACTATTATTGATCCAAAAGTTACTCTTGCTTTCCACTTGTCAGTCTTACTATTAGGATTTTGCTTTTGGATTGTAAGCTAACTATAGGTTATTATAGTAGGAAGGTCAATACTCCTCTCAGTTTAGTTTAGACCAGCTCCTATATGATATGTAATTGGAATTCTTGAGGGTACTTTATACTCGTAGCATTGTAAATTATTTTCAAACTCAGAAATGAAAACTAGACATTGTAATTGAAATTCTTGAGGGTACTTTATACTCATAGCATTGTAATTTTTTTTCAAACCCAAAAATGAAAATTATAGATTTTTTTTGAGGAAAAAAAAAGGTAATACATGTATATTTGCTTAAAATATTGTTTTAATACCATTATGTGATTTGTTGAAATATCATCACATGGTCATGATGTAATGTGAGCAAAGTTCGTTTTATTTCCACATATATACATGCTTGTGTGCCCACACACATACATGGGTGTATGTGTCATTGATGTAGTAATGGTGTCTTGTAATACTATGATTTGATCTTAAAGTGTCTATGTTGTCTCGATGTTCATCTATTCATTTTACTACGTTAATCATGTGGATTTGGGTTTAATTTAACAATTGCAATTTTGTTTGCTAAAGCATTAGCTACATCAATTGATTAGGTAGGATGGATAAGGAGAGGCTTGATGATTTTTTCAAATAGTCTTTTAATTAAATTTTTCCATCATTAATTTAGTGAGGACCTTGTTATAATTATGTGACTTATTTTATTTTACAAGTGTCATGTTGCACTAATATAGCTATTTGTTGTAATATTTTTATTAAATGCTTAATCGTAATTGAGTTAAAATAATATTTTTGTGTTATTGCATGAAGTTTCTCTTGGTTATGATTGAATATTTTATGCTAATATAGTTAGCAATGTTATAAGTTTTCAATTTCAATGGTAGTGAACTTGTCTTCTTAAGAAGGGTGAAAATTTGGTCTATGCTTGATAATACATTTTTATATTTGTTTAATTTATTTTAGAAGTTTACAAATCGACTACAAAAACATATCTAACAACCAAAGATGATAGGTGTAACAAGGCTATAGAATAAGATAATTTTCTTTTCTTAACTAGGATGGGATAACTTATTTGGTTTTTAAGTTTAAAGTGTCTTATCGTAATATTTTTATTATTACATTTACTTAGATTTATTTCTATAGTGTAATGATTGAGTACCACTCCGTTTTTAACAATCATATAGGATGGTGGGTGCTACAAGGCTATAAAATGGAGCATTTTTTCCTCAATCCTAAACTTGAATATTTTGTCACTTTGTATAGCATAAAGGAATATCATGTCGTAATTTTTTTATATTACATTTACTTAGATTTATTTATATAGTGTAATGATTGAGTACCACTTCGTTTTTAACAATCATATAGGATGGTGGGTGCTACAAGGCTATAAAATGGAGTATTTTTTCCTCAATCCTAAACTTGAATATTTTGTCACTTACTTTGTATAGATTAAAAGAATATCATGCCATATTTTTTTGGATTAGGGTAAAAGCATGATTTTGAATGGGCCCGAATCCTTTTACAACACAAAGTCAGCCCATCAACTCCACAGCTGCCAAGGGCAAGTAGCCAAAAATTTTCTTGGATGCAAGACAAACAATATCCATCCTGGACCCCAAATAGTTGTAATCCTCCCTTGTGAACTTTTCTAAGTCCTCATGGACCACCCTTGGGGGATACATCTCCTATCCAAGTTTACCAGCTAGTCTGCTGGTTTGTTACCATCTCTAAAGACATGAACAAAGTCAACTTCTTCAAAATGATTTATAATCTCTCTAATATCTTGCACAATGTAATCAATTTGCCAATTAGCTTCTCCCTCATTTTTAAAAATATTGATAATATTCAAGGAGTCTCCTTCAAAGATAACTTTTTTAGCACCTAAATCCTTAGCTAGCTCTGCACCCAGATGTAAAGCATTAACTTCGACTTTATGACTAGTGCTAATTCCCAAAAACTTGCAAGCTCCTCCCACCACTCTACCTTGATTGTCCCTCAAAATTGGTCCTGCTCCGACCTTACCTTGGTTAAATTTGGATGCCCCATTAAAATCTAACTTCAACCATTCATCTCGGGGTGGTTGCCATTTTACATCAGTTCTAACCTGAGCATTTGCCTCTCCACCACTAATGGATTCCGAATTCCATGCCTTAGCTATCATAGTCTCTTCAGTATTCTCTCGCTTGATAGGGTACTTGATAGATTTAACTTTCTCCTCTAAAAAATGGGTGATGCTTCCAAAACTTCTCATTGTTGACTTTTTTTCTCTAAAAATTCTCCTGTTCCTCTCTAACCATACTCCCCACACAAAATGAAATGGAATCAGGTTCTAAATTACATTAAGATGAGGACTGAAAAAGGGGTTCTCCCATTTTTGTAACCAAAAAACCATATTAGAAGGCATCATCCAAGAGAAGCTCATATTATTGATGAGGAGCTGGAAAATATTTGGAGTGTAGGGACATTCCAACAAGATGTGTTCCACTGATTCTCTTGCCTTTTCACATAAACTGCATTTATTAGGTAACTTAAAACCTCCCTTCTTAAGATTATCCACCATTAGGATCTTATTTTGGAATGCTTCCCAAATAAAAATCTCCAATTTAGGAATATCTCTCTTACCCCAAATTCTATTTCGAGGGAAACCATTATCTGCAGCATGATCCAAAAGATCATAGACTATCTTCACACTGAATTCACAATTCTTAGTTTTGCTCCAAAACACAAAGTCTCTTTACCTGACAACACCTAAGTAATAAGACTTTAGTTTAGCTTTAAGGAGGTTTAAAGCCTCCAAATTCTCAAGGCCTGCCTCTAAATATTTCTAGCTTAACTGGTTATCCAATAAAGTCATGTAGTCGTAAACCTTTTTACCATATCTACCTTCTAGATCCTTTTTTTTTTTTTTATTTGTGGAAAACATCCCAAAAGGTATGCCACTTTTGGGTAAGACCCAAGGAGGCAGGGGTATCCATACCTTCTAGATCCTTTTCATATTAGAGAAAATATCATGGTTGGATAAAGGGTTGTCATCTAATCAGATATCTTCCTATAAAATTATAGAGGCCCCATATCCAACACACCATTTCACACCCTTCCACAAGGCCTCCCTAGCCTCCACCAAGTGGTTCCATAAAGAAGAACCATGACAAGGGTATTAAATTGTGAGAAATCTGGTATCCTCCTGGCTGTCAAGTTATTTTTCTTTAAGAATCCTTACCCAAAGAGTTTGGCTATCCCTTAGAATTCTCCATCCCACCTTGGCTGCCGTAGCACTATTAACTAGGTTGAATCTCCTCAGACCAAGACCACCATGCTTCTTTTGATAGAAATTTTTTCCCAAGCTACAAGAGGAATCCTCCTCTCTTTAGATCCTGACCATAAGAACTGTTTTTAAATTCCAATTATTTTAGAAACTTTGGTAGGGATCTTAAAAAGGAAGAAAAGATAAATGGGATAGTATTTAGAACACTTTTATCCAGAAATACTTTACCTGCTTCAGACAAGAGATTACCTTTCCATCCTACAAGTTTGGATTGAAACTTGTCAACCAAACCATTCCAAAGAGGTGCCTTGCAAGATCCTACGAACATAGGCATTCCAAGGTAAGAAGAAGGTAGGGTTGACACAGGACACCCTATCACTCTAGCCACCTTTATCTAAAGAGTAACTTTAGTGTTAATGAAGAAGATCTTGGTCTTGTCTAAATTGATCTTATGGTGAGAGGCATGCTCATAGAGGTCTAAGATTCTTTTAAATTCAATTGCCTCTGCCACAGTAGGATTACCAAGTAAAATGGTATCATCCAAAAACTGTAAATGAGTAATACCCTCAATATTATGAGCTAGTTTAAGGCCCCTTATCTGGACAGAAGCCTTGGTAGCATTGAGGTATCTTCCAAGTGTTTCAACCATAATAATGAAAAGATAAGGAGAGAGGGGGTCACCTTGTCTAAGACCTCTACTACTACTAAAAAAACTACTGGCTTATTATGGATTAGTACAAAGTACCTTGCAGTCTTATAGCAACTACCAACCAATCTTCTCCACTGTCTACAAAAACTAAAGGCAGCCAAAAATTTATCCAAAAAACTCCATGACACTCTATCATAAGCCTTGCTCATGTCTAACTTCAGGAACATACCTTTTCTTTCACCATATTTTATAGAATGCATGGATTCATGAAGGGATATAATCCCATACAAAATTTGTTTACCCTTAACAAAGCCTCCTTGCTCATCGGAGATAATGGAGGGGAGGAAGATCTTTTTTCTAAACAAATGGATCTAGCAAGGGAAAGTCAAAATATAACACGTCCTTTCAAGTTTGAATATTATGCCATATTTTGACTTTTCCTTGCTAGATCCATTTGTTTAGAAAAATAAGATGACAAATGATTGATTTTATTTTGTATTCTTATATTTACTTGATATACAGACATGGATGAAACAATAGAAATATAAGGTTAATTATGATTTGTAATTATCCACGGATATAATAATTGACTTATTATTATGTATACCAAGGGTAGAGTAAAATGAATATGATGTGTTGTTTTATCACATTGAATTATAAATTAAACATAGAGATTTAAAGGAATTATATTACTTTGTTAAGATAAGTATGAATTGATTTGTTATAAGTTAGAAATTAATCAAATGACATTGGTTCAAGTTGAATATTGCCAATCAATACATGCATAATTATCGAGTTATTGTAATACCACTATATGGTCATGTGTGTGACCCATTTCAATCCCATGTAACTGATTAAAAAAATGTTAGAAACTGATACTTGTAGGCCTTGAAATAAGATTATGTTCTTTGAGGTAAGAAATATGATTGAACCATAAGATAAGCTTAATGTTATGATCTTGTGATGGGTGAGTGATGTTTAGAATGCTATATAGATATTGTTGATGATTTATTGTATAAGCTGTATTAAGAATTGATTTCTAATTTATATTTTTATATATTGTTATACCTCTTCTTGGAATGTGATGATTAATTAGAATTATATAATATATCATTTTAGGAATTAAATAGTAATGAAATGGTGATATAATTATTATGTTAAGGGAATAGTGGTGGTATGCATTATTTTAAAATTAATATGCATTAAGTTAAAATAATTAAGATGATGAATCATAATTTTTTTTAATAAAAGGTAGAAGGGGTTTTGAAAGGATCCCCGAACCTTTTACAAGATAATCCAAGGCCAAAAAGATATTGGCCAAGGGTAAAAAATCCAACACAGCCAAACTAACAACAGACAAACAAGAAACCAATAGAGCTTCCAAGCCCTAGCTCCACAACCACTAGGGAGAATAGAGAGAAATGCCAAAAAAAAATTAAAGAAAATTGAAAAGGACTTCCATGCAAGGAAGTAGGACTAATGAGCAGTAAACAAAAATAACAATTAACCATGCTCCAATTCTCTACCAGGGAAATTTGTTGTCTCTAGAGAGCACAAACCCTTAGGGAAGTCCTCCCGCCAAATACGGAGTCCAGGGTGGTCCACACCCAAGTTTCGCATGAAGTCTACAGACTTATTACCTTCCCGAAAAGTATGTTGAAATGTGACATCCTCGAAAAGCAAGGTGACTCTTTTAGCTTCAAGAATCGTATATTTCATTGACATATTTCTTGGGGGGCGTCCTTTCATGTAATTGATGGTAGTAAGGGAGTCCCCTTCTATGACAATTTTATGGAGTTCCAACGAGAAATAGTATGGTTTTGATAAATTATTATTATTATTATTTTTTTTTAATGATGTATATGCAATTTCTTTTTGCTGTTTTAATAAGCTATATGAGGCCTCTATTGGGGCCACTTCCATCAAAATGCCAAAATATCACATTTGCTATTAGGCCTAATAAACCATATCCAACTTGCCTTTTTATCAAATATATTTTTTGTTTCCTTTCCTATCAAATATATTTTTCATGTTCCTCAAAGAGCTATGTTTCCAATCAGCTTGAGATCATTTTATTTAACAAATAAAATCTCACATGGCTAGTTGCCTTATGAAATTTGAATCTCACCAAGACAAAGATCAACATTGCAATTGGTTATATTATCTACTATTCAATTTTCTTTTTATAGATATGCTCACATTTCCAAGAGAGTGCCTTCAACAATAGTTAATGAACATCAATAGTAATATTATTTTTTATTCAATCCCCACACCCATTTTTATTGATAGCATTAACAATAATTTGGGAATCTCCATCGGTCCCCATCTCACGCCGGGTTACCATGTACCGAGACGGTGGAAGTCCTGGGAGCCTTCGTAGATAGTTTGAACCCTACCACTTGCGCTGGTAGTTACTAAAAATCGTGATTGTAACCATTGCTTCTATATACCAAAAAAAAAAAAAAAAAAAAAGTGAGGAGAAATTTGCCTTCATTATTTTTAAAAACACCACCTCCACTAGCTTTTCCTGTATTTCCTTTCGAAGCTTTAATAAACCCAAATTTTGGACATTTTTATTTTATCATAGATCGAAGCAAATCCTTTGTTTTAATGCCATTGTTGTAGATGACCATTCCATGTATATTCAAACCCTATAACCAAGTTTCTAGCATCTCTTCTTTCATACTTGAGACTTTCCATGCTGAGCACCATATATGTACACATTCTACAAGAGAGGCAAGAATATGGTTCCAAAGTTGGGCATGATTTTGAAATTTATTTTAAAAATTATATCATTCCTTTCAAAACATAAATTCCAACAAATAATGACAAGATCAGTCCACATAATACATAATGCTTTAGCTTTAAAATAATTAATCCAACATTTCATCAACTCTTTCAATGTTGATGGTGCTATCCAATATAGTCTCATACTTTTAAAAAGCATCCCAAAATGATGTGAACAAAGGAATAATGAAGAGGTAAATGTTTTGATGTTTCTAAATCCTTCTCAAACAAGGCACATGTGAAAGTACCAAGATATCCTCTTATCCGTGGACTCTCTACTTTTAGAATCTTACCTTGGACTGCTAATCAAAGGAATGTTTAGAGTCTCTAGCTTAGTTAAGAAAATTGTCAATTCCCCATTTTTTCCAAGTCTACTAGAAATTTGAATCAAATCAACACAGAATTAGATTTTGGTAATTTTTTTTTGATTTTTTGAAAAAATCGCCAAAAAATTAGTCACAGCCACATAGGTAGAGAACATTTTTTTTTTTTTCAATTTGCTTAATTTTTACCTATTGCAAATTGGATAAAGGATTTTGCCTACCTACTACCACACCAAACAAAACACACTAGGGCATCACAACAATAGATATTTTGCAGTTTGAAATAATCTAGCAACCACCGATAACCACCCATGTAAAATGCTAAAATCAATTGCAATCATCAATTAAGTTAATTTGTTGGTGTTTTATTCAACCTATGAGTTTTTGAAGTTCCATATTAGTATTTGCAACATCCTTTCTACACTAAAATGCAAACAAGGAGAAAAATTCAATTCAGATAGTGGATATATTAATGGTTTTGTTGTTGAGGGTTTGGGGCATTGCCTTGAACCTTATGGGGACGTTGCCCTTGACCCTGCAAGTGGGATCCTGCCCTCTTGACTCTTGATATAGGTGATGATGAACATTAGCAACCAAGGCACAAGAAGAAGCATGAGCGTTGGATATAGTGATAAAGAGAGACTAGAGCTTTTGCTAGGGCAAAATGTAAAGGCATTCAAAGATCTTGAGACATTATATTTGTGATGACTCATGAGATATTTTGTAATTTATACATTTTTTATATTATAAGCAATACAAGAATATTTAAATTTTGGACACAATTATTTGTATTTATTTAAGATATGTTTTGTCACTTTCATGTGTGGTTTAAGGCTTTAAGCTTGTATCACTTACCACTTTCATTTGTAGTTTAAGTTTACAATTTTACATCATTAATATTTGATTTACATAATGTTAATTCATTGTGATATGCATGAAAAAACTTTTTTCAATAAAAATTTGCGTTTTTGCCAGTTTTCTTTTTGCTGATTTTCTTGATTCCCAAATTTTCTTATTCTTTTTCTAGTCCAATTCTGATCTTATTCTAATTTTCTCTACTATGGTATTTAGTGATCAAAAAATCTTCTAATATAAATATTTGGAAGTAGAAAATGTTGATTGCTATAAATCCTCATATCCCAACACGACTTAGTATCCACTATATTTTCATAGATTCCAAACCAACTCATCCTTTCATGTTAAAATAAATAAATAAAACTCTTGAATCATATTTTAAAACTCATCTGCTATTTGTTTGAGTTCCTTTCCTTCAAACAGGTTAGTGATAAAAATCCATTAGATGAGTTACATTAATATAATTTTACCTTTAGGTCTTTATAAGCCAAATATGCCCAAGCCAATGGTTATCATTTTCAATTAGAGATAAGAGGATAAGGATTTAACCAAGCATCAAACAAAAAATTTATAAAATCCCCCTCATTGAATGACCATCTAATATGTTTCTTGATCAATTGCAAAACTATCTGATATGAAGTTCAATGTTGGTAATCATTTGGTAGAGATTGTTTCTTGAATAATTTTATTGCATCAAGAGAACCATATAATTTTGAAGTAACGTTTTCACTCAAATATTTCTTTTATCTTTGACTAATCTCTAGCCAAGTTTTACCTTAAAGGCCAAACTGATAAATCTACATTTCTACAAGTTTGTTACTCCAATATTCTTTCCTTTGCAATCCATATCCAACTTACAAAGAGAAAACCTAAAATTTTCCTCACATCCTTTCTAAAAAAGTCTTTTACAGTTTTTCAAATTTTGATGCTATATCTATTGGCAATCTTGAAAGTGATATCATATAAATAGTGATGGATTGCAACATAGTCTTTATGAGTTGTAGCCTCTTGCAATGTTTAAGAACTTACCTTTCTAATATTATAAATAAGCCTTCATTCTATCCAAATATGAGTTTGAAAACTTCTGTTTCTTTCCTTTGTGAGATAAAGGATTACCCAAATAGATTGATGAAAGTTTTTAAATTTTAAACCCTAAAATATCCACAATAATACATTGTAAATCTAGTGCAATGTAAATGAAAAATATTATTGATTTTATAGTACTAACCAATTATCCAATAGCATTCTCATAGCATGATAGTACTAATTTAAACTCTATGGACTCATTGGTTTAGGGATGACCCAAAATAAAAGTATCATCCAAAAATTGGAGATGGGATTTGAAGGGACCGTTTGTTGCAACTTGAATACCTTTGATTTTTTCTTTTGATAAAGTTCACCCTAATGCCTCCATAAGAATTAATAAATAGATAAGGAGATAGTGGGTCACCTTGGTAGAGTCCACGGGATGAATTAAAATATCCAATAGGGAAATCATTGATCAAAATAGAATATTTTAGAGTGCTATAACAACATCTAATCCATTCACACCAACCTTGATCAAAACCAAATTTTTTGAGAATACCATATAGAAAACTCTAGCAAACCTTATCATATGCTTTGTTCATGTCTAATTTCATAAGCATACCTAGTTTTTACATGGAATTATAAGAATGCATGGCCTCATGTGCAATGATTATACCATAAAGAATTTGTTTACCATGAACAAGGCCACATTCTTCCTTTGAGATAAGACAATCTAGAATGTTTTTCAATTGTTTGCCATAATTTTTAAAATGATCTTATCAATCATATTACAAAGACTTATTGGATGCAAATTATATAATTATTTTCTTGTATTTCTTGGAAACCAATGTAATAAAGGTGACATTGATATCACTTATTATATCATTCCTTTTTTGAGCCTCTTTAACCATGGTGAACATATCACTCTTCAATAAATCCCCAAAATTTTGAAAGAAGATTACAAGAAATACATTGGGAGTAGGTGCCTTGTTAGGATAAAAAGATAAATCTACATCATATAGCTCTTCCATAGATATATTTTTAATTAAGATTTCATTTTGTCCCTGTGCAATAACCGATGGAATATTTTTCAAAATCTTACCTTATGCCTCCTTATCTTGCCTAGCATTAGATAAAATAATTGTGAAATAATAAATTGATTTCTTACATATATCTTCTTCCTCAATATTTCTTCCATGTGGAGTTAAAATATTTTTGATGTGATGAAAAAAAAAAAATATTTTTGCTACAATATGATAAAATTTGGTATTTCTATCTCCAAGTTTGAGCCATTTCTTCCTAGATGTTTGGAACCAATATGACTCATTTTTAATGCATTATAATAATAAAATAGTAATTGTTTTACTTGCACATAAGAATCCTAATCCATTTTATTAATTTATACTATCACTTATAAATTTTGAGCTTAGATTTAATTTTCTTGTTTTCTTAAAATATTGGTACCAAAAGATTTGGCATTCCAAATCTTCATTTGCCTCTTTATATTTTTCATTATTTGACAAACCTATACATACATTATCCTTCAAAATTTACTTCATCCTAGCATAACATAACCACATGGAAGAAATCAAGATCTTGGAGCCACATAGATTGAAAATGAAATGGGTTTGGATTACCATTGTTAAATGAATCGTAATTCAAAAGAATAGGTTTGTGATCTGATTCTACTCATAATAAAATAGTTGAAGAGATTATATACTCTATTCGCAACTATGTGTTGGATAACCAAAACCTGTCCAATATGTTTTCTATACGAGTTTACCTATTGCATATATTATCTCATGTATATTGAAAACTTGAAGGAGTAGCATCCCAAAGACCATTTGAATTGACAAATGAAGTAAAATATTGCATTGATTTAGATCATCTAGGAGTATTACCTTTATTTTCCAAAGAATATGGAACTGTGTTGAATTCATCCCCAAGAGCGTATCATCATTGTGTTTGATGAAAGTATGTTAAGGTCCTTCTAACATCTTTCATGAGGAGCAACTCTAGTTGGAGCATTTACACTTATAACCCCAAATTTGACATTTTCCTTTTTCTTGTTAAATAGTCTAGCAACCTAATTAATTTTTTCTTCTAACAATTATCCATTCCATTTGTGTTTATCCCATATTATTGTAATACCACTAGGAGCTCCTATAGAAGAAATTGCTAAACAATCCCCTATATTTCAATTTTTTTCAAAAGCATCTTATATTCCTCACTACTTATAGGACTATAACAACCTATTAATGCCTTACTAAATCCTTTTTTAGGGGTCTTATTCATACCCCTAATATTCCATGTTATCATTTTCACCATCACTTTTTTTATTATTAGTAGGCTTAGCACCACTTCTTTTTAACACATGATATTTGTCTTTGGATTCCCAAATTGATATCCCTTTGAGTTTTATTTTCCATTTGTTATTGATTTGATGACCTTCCTCTCCTATTTCCTTTCCCACCAACAGTTTTATCTTCAAAAATCTCTTTTATTTTTCATACTATTCATAATGAATCTTAACTTCTAAAAATTAATGTTGCCATAGAGAATCTGAAATGCAAGGAATAGACTCATAAACACTTTATTTTTTGTGTTGTCTCAAAAATACTAAAATAAAAGGATGATTCTTCATGGTTATTACTTTCTTATGCTATCCTAAAAACCCTAAATTTCTATGGATATCCTCCATATGCATTTCTTTAGATGCTACTCTTTAAAACCTAAAGTGCAATGGATATAATCTATACTACTTTCATTTTTATTGCAAGGAGAGGATTTGAGCCTACTTGAGGAAAATGAAGATGATTTACTTGGGTTGACCTTGACTTCCTTCTCCTCATTTGCTTCAAAATTTGTATCCCCACCTTCCATTGCACCTTTAACTCTTGATTTGAACTTGTGCATTGTACTTCCTCATACCTTGTATCAATTATTATTCTAATGGTTAATTTAAGTAATTAATAATGGTCTCTTTCATTTAATGATGTTTTTGAAAGTATAACCTAGCTTATGTATAGAGATGATAATGTATGTTGTAGTTTTATATAGGCCTACGAGAATTTATTGTACAAATGCATTTAATTTATTGTATTATTTTATTATGTAAATCACATGGGCCATAGTTAACCTTGTTACTGTTAAACCCACCTTATAACTTATAATTAAACTTTAAGCCCTCTTGTTTTGTTGGCTTAGGTTAAAATCATTTATGTACTTGGGGTTTTGATATTGGTATAAATGCTCCCCATCACTTCATCTATTGTATCGATGTTGTGATTCTTATCTTCAAATAATATAGTGAATATTCATAATGCCTATGCGTGCCTGCTATATATTTCTATCTTTCATTCTTTTTATCCCTTTTATAGAATATTTGAGTGGATAAATTACTTCTATTCATTTTTGGAAATAGGTGTGAAATTCAAAATGGTACCAAAGTGGGTATGGAGTCGTATTGCTTGGTCATGCAAAAAGATTATTTGAAGCCTCTAATCCTTCCTATAAATTTTAGGGTAGAATAATTTTCAAATATTCATAGGCATCTTAAACATAAGAGACAAAGACAATATTCTACTTAAATTTTCCTTATTCATTTTTATAAAAAAAATAGAGAAATTGCATCCACTCCATGATTTTCTTATTGTCAAATAATCATCTACGATCCTTGAATGTAGATTTGAATCTAGTTTGGCATTAGCATATTCAAACCTCACAAGGAAGCCACAACATGTGGATTAGAGGGAAGAAGAACATTTAGTGCCAATTTATAAAATTCAAATTCAGTACTGTGCTTTCCAAATTTTTGGTGCTCTTCTTTTGAAAGGACTATGAAGTTATCTTTTACAAAACAAATGCAAGTAATCCATTGTATTTGAAATAGGAGCTAAAGTGGTTAGGTGCATGATGAATAAGGTATTTTTTTATTTCTAATCAAATGTTTGAATCCACACTAAGATGTTTTTTTTCTTAAAAAGTGAAGTACATAGTAAAAAAGGATATTTTTATTTTATTTTGAAGAACACAAGCTTATACTAAGAGGGGGGGGTGAACAGTATAAGACCTCTTTTTATTTTTTCCTTTATACTTCAAAACAGTAAAGCAATATACCCAAAGCAATATCAAAGCAATGCACAATATCATCCACAAAGTGACACCAATTTTAACGTGGTTCACCCAAAATGGTTGGGCTATGTCCACAAAATTTTTCTCTAAAAGTTATCTCAAAGTTCTTTGGGAATCCTTCCCAATTACAATGTTTATGAGCCTCGGCCCAAAGGAGATACCTTACCTTAATCAGAATTTATGAGCCTCTCCTCAAAGGAGATACCTTCCCCTCTGCTCTGGAAATGATCCCTCAGAAGATCAACTACCTCTACCTCTTGCCAGCACGTGGAACTCCTTTCCACCGAAGACCTCTTGTCCTCAATGCTTAGCCTAAGAGACCTTTGCCTTCTATGATCACGTCCATAGTAGCTCAACAACCTGTACCAAACACAGTCAGTCAATCTAGTACAAGTCTTCCTCTATCTGTCAGATATGTCCAACGCTTAAGCTTGAACAAATCAATCCTCTGCACACAAGCCTTCTCAAAGACTTGCCAAATTTGTCCTCAGGTTCTTCTCAAAGAACCAGTGCACCTCTGTCCTCAAGTTCTCTGATAGAACTATCAAACTCAGCTCACAAGTCCTCTGCTATAACCTATCCAAATCTGCTCACAAGTCCCCACTGGAACCTGTCCAAAACTCAGGAAGCTCACTAAGAAAAAAAAAACTTTCTTAGTAGGAAATCACAAGGTGAATTGTTAGAGACCCAATGTGATTTGTCAAACTCATAGAAGCATAAAGAGAATTGTTAGAGACTCAATATGTTATATACTCAAATCCCAATCTCAAAACTCAACTCAAATCAACTCAGCTCAAACTCAATCTCAAATCTGAAAACTCAACTCAATATTTGAAATGGATAGGATAGAATGCTTTCTTTCAAGAACATGAAACCCCAACAATTGCCAACTATGCAAAGAATCACATAACAATGATACTCATGTTCTTTTCACCACTAATTAGGGCTTCAACAATAGTGCTCATCAAACAAGGTTCAGTCAACACCATTCAACTCAAAACACAACCTTGAAGCATTTCACAATCAACATTAGAAAAGGAAAAAAGTAGAACTCCTTTTCTCTCCAATATTGTTTGAACAAAAAGCATCCACCAACTCAAATCACAATAGCACAAAACAACTTTTAAAATCATCAATAAGGGAGTAAGCCCAACACTTTAACCAAGTAAATAATAGCTTGATTATTACCAATTTAATGAAAGCAAATGTCAATCTCAAAGCTGCCTACTTAAGGTTTCACAACTTCACACAAGAAGCAATTTTAACCTTAAAACATCATGCTTTCATTTCCATAATAAACCAAAAGCACTCTCAACATTACAAGAAAAATTTATCCCTTATACACCTTATTTCTCCCTTATAGTCTTATCAAAAATAAAATTTATCTCTCATAAGAATGCAATAAGATATTTCAAACAACACCTTCAAAAGAATATTTTATCAAAATAAAACAAGCTTTAAACTCCTTATAACTCCTAAGCTGTTTTTCCCTCTAATAAACTTCCTCCATCCGCAAAATACACTTAGCAAAAATTAATTTTAAAAATACCTTGGCCAACATCAAAAATTGTGCTATGGAGAAATTGCGCACAAATTTGAACACCACCCGCTGCATCCACTTCACGATGAAAAACCCTTTTTCATTATTCGAATGTGGAACCTCCCGTTCGGGTAGCGCGCCAACAACCTAGCCGCTACCGATGCGCCAAAGGTGCCCAGTGAGGTTTAAACCTCACGCTGTTAGCCTTATTCCTTCTACGCCAGGGATTAAATAAAACAACAGTGCCTCCCTTTCTTCTAATGCAAACACGAAGACGAAAACCTTACGACGAATTTACGACAAACAACGAGTACAAAAAAATGAACAACGGATTCATGAAAACGACGAAGACACAGTCGAATAGTAGATCACGAATTCACAGCAAGCAACTCTTTTCAAAATACGAATGGGATAATTCTTGATTTTCATTAAGGGAGATTTATATGCATTTTTACCATAAACTCTTGACGTTGATGAGGAGTTTAACATGTCGATGGAGGTCTTGGCTAGCGTCCACAATCTTAAAACATAGCGCCATGGGTTAGGATAACCCATTGCAAACAATAATTTAATATTTATTTAAAAATAATTAAAGGGAACCTTAACAAGGTTTTTAATTATTTAAATAAATAATTCCTCCTGGACCCAAATGCTTTAAACTAATGCATCCACCTGTAATATTTAAACCTGCCAACTTGGGGTTTAGAAAAGACCTTTGAAACTGTCATTCCGTAACCTTCATCAAAACAAATTATTTGACATCAAATCAAATTCCTTCAAGAGCTTCTTGACATCAATGACAACTTATACACTTGAGCAAAGGCAATGTACCCAAAGTACCAAAAATTACCAACAATCTCCCCCTTTGTCATTGATGGCAAACCTTTACTGAAAAAACTTCTCAAGAGCCAAAACTAAAACCAACTATGCTAACAACTGACCAATTATGCCCACAACTGAGAATCTTCCTTTGAAGTTTTGCTCCCCCTGACTTGAAGCTCTCTTCATTTTGAAGCTCCCCCCCTTACTCATATCTCTCCCCCTTTGTCATCAATGGCAAAGGGTCACCTTTGGGGCTCAGGACTAAGAATGAGCCTCTTAGCTTAGTCCCTCCCCCACCTCCTGATGAGGTGATTAATTCTGGGGTGGGAGTAAAACTCCCATTAGGCACCGATCATCATCGGCCTCTATAACTTCCTTGTCGGGCCTTCTCTTGAACTCTTTGTCCATATTCCTGTTCTTGTCACTATTCTTGTTCTTGTTCTCATCCTCGTTCTTGTCCATGCCTTGATCCTTGGACCTGATCATGCCACTGTTCCTGTTCCTGTATTCTAGAATTTTAGCTCTACACTGTCTGATTATGTGACCTTCATTGTTGCACTTGAAACACTTGACGATGTTGTTTCTCTAAGGTAAACCTGATATTTGAATCCACCAGTTCTAACCAAACCTATTATGACCAAACCTGTTCTGACCAAACCTGTTCTGGCCAAACCTGTTCTAACCAAACCTGTTCTGACCAAACCTATTCTGACCAAACCTGTTCTGATCAAACCTGTTCCTGTTATTTGCCTTGCAATAAACTGCCTTGTGCCCAAACTGTTGACAAGAGTAGCAATACCCTTGAAAGAAACTAGCACTTCTAAAATTGTCATTTACCTTCTTCACTTGAGCCATGCAATGTGAAGCCATATGACCAAACCTGTGACAAGAAAAACATCTGCCTTGAAACTTTCCTTTATTTGACCTCTTAGGTTCGAAAACTTCTTCTTCTCATTCTGAATTTTTTTTCTCGTTTCGTGCATCTATCATTCAAGGACTCCTTTTCTGAAATACTTTCCTCATCAGAACTCTCTTCCTTTTGGAGTCTCTTACTAGACTCTCCAACTTGTTCCTTGTGTGGCTTAACAAAACCAAGGCCTATTTTATCTATTTTCTTTGACCTTTGATGAGTGACTTAACATTTTTGGAGCTATCTTGAAACCTGTAAAGCTTATCCTTGTACTCTTTAGTTTCCTCTTTCAAAGAAGCCATTTTCTGTTCTAACTCACTATACTCAAGAACCTTAGACTCTAACTCATCCTTGAGTTCTTCTGTCTTAGCTATAGAGAAGTCAAGACTTTCTATAAGATCATCTCTCTCCATACAACATTCATCTAACTTATCCTTGAGTCTAGCATTCTTCTTTCTTTATTTTTTCAAAGCACTAAGAGCACTAATAAGTTCACCTTCAAGATCTACTTCACCTTCCTCTATATCTTCCTTTATTTGTTTGCTTTTTGAATCATAAAATCCTTTTTTCAGATTTCTTATCACTAGAGGTGCTACCCTTTTCAAAAACCATACATGCATCTTCCTTATAGTTTTCTGAAGCATCCTCATACATACTAGAAACCAAATCATTATTTGTGCAATAATCCTCAAGGTGACCAAAGTTTCCACATCTAAGACATTTCATGATAATGAATCTATGTTTCGATTCTTCCTTTTTTTTTGATATGAACATCTCATTTTCATCATCACTTGAAGAACTTTCACTATCACTACTAGAACACTTACTTGCTTTGTCTAGGTATAAACTCTTCTTGTGCTTGTGAGAATACCTCTTTCCTTGATTACTGTGCTCATATATGTTATTCCTGTGATGCTTGTGCTTTTCAGAATCCTTGCTCTTAGAATCTTGTTTATCTTCATCACTTTTATTCTTGGGAACAGTACAGTTAGTAGCTATAATGACCAAACTTTCCACAATTGAAACATCTTATATTTTTCATACTTTTGTGCTTTCTAGAGAACTTGCATTTCTTGCTGTAATATGCTCTTCATCACTAGAAGACTCATCACTATCTTGAAGCTATTTACCCTTGGATTTCTTAGTAGCCTTGAAAGCTGCCTCTTTCTTGACATCAACCTTCACTTGAGTTCTCAACTCAAATGCTGCAAGTATACTATGGAGCTCATCGTTTTTCAACTTATCCAAATCTTTAGCTTCCTCAATAGCAGAAATATTTTCACTAAATCTATTAGGAAGAGATCTTAAAATCTTATCACAAACATCATTTTCAGCAAGCTCAAGACCTAAGTCTTTCATGGAGTTAACAACCTCATCCATACGAAGCATGTAGTCACTAATATTTTCATCATAATTCATCTTGAGTTGTTCAAACATACCTTTGAAGTGTCTCAAATTGGCCTTTCTAACATTTGTATCACCTGTATGAACCACCTTCAACTGTTTCCACATTTCACTAGCTATCTTGCAGTGAATCACCTTGGTGAGATCTGCTTTCTGTAAGCCTTTCAGGATTGCATTCATTGTCTTTGAATTGCTGTGATGTAGGAGCCTTTCTTCCTTAGTAATAGGACCATGTACAAGAATAGTGTAGTCATCTTCAATCACTTCCCAAACGTCATTACCAAGTTCCATTAGATGAACCTTCATCCTTGCACTCCAAAGACCAAAATATGACCCATCAAGAATAGGTGCTGCATTGCCACTTGAATGATCCATTGTGTTCTTTACTAGCTTTTCCTTCAAGCTGTTAAGCTTTTTGAATGCACCTACTCTGATACCAATTGAAGAACACAAGCTTATACTGAGAGGGGGGGTGAACAGTATAAGACCTCTTTTTATTTTTTCTTGTATACTTCAAAATAGTAAAGCAATATACCCAAAGCAATATCAAAGCAATGCACAATATCATCCAAAAAGTGACACCAATTTTAACGTGGTTCACCCAAAATGGCTAGGCTACGTCCACAAAAATTTTCTCTAAAAGTTATCTCAAAGTTCTTTGGGAATCCTTCCCAATTACAATGTTTATGAGCCTCGGCCCAAAGGAGATACCTTCCCCTAATCAAAATTTATGAGCCTCTGCTCAAAGGAGATACCTTCCCCTCTGCTCTGGAAATGATCCCTCAAAAGATCAACTACCTCTACCTCTTGCCAGCATGTGGAACTCCTTTCCACCGAAGACCTCCTGTCCTTAATGCTTAGCCTAAGAGACCTCTGCATTATATGATCACGTCCACAATAGCTCAGCAACCTGTACCAAACACAGTCAGTCGATCTAGTACAAGTCTTCCTCTATTTGTCAGATCTGTCCAATGCTTAAGCTTGAACAAATCAATCCTCTGCACACAAGCCTTCTCAAAGACTTGCAAAATTTGTCCTCAGGTTCTTCTCAAAGAACTAGTGCACCTCTGTCCTCAAGTTCTCTGATAGAACTATCAAACTCAGCTCACAAGTCCTCTGCTAGGACCTGTCCAAATCTGCTCACAAGTCCCCACCGGAACCTGTCCAAAACTCAGCAAGCTCACCAAGAAAAAAAAACTTTCTTAGTAGGAAATCACAAGGTGAATTGTTAGAGACCCAATGTGATTTGTGAAACTCATAGAAGCATAAAGAGAATTGTTAGAGACTCAATATGTTCTATACTCAACTCCCAATATCAAAACTCAACTCAAATCAACTCAGCTCAAACTCAATCTCAAATCTGAAAACTCAACTCAATATCTGAAATGGATAGGATAGAATGCTTTCTTTCAAGAACATGAAACCCCAACAATTGCCAACTATGCAATGAATCACATAACAATGATACTCATGTTCTTTTCACCATTAATTAGGGCTTCAACAATAGTGCTCATCAAACAAGGTTCAATCAACACCATTCAGCTCAAAACACAACTTTGAAGCATTTCACAATCAACATTAGAAAAGGAAACAAGTAGAACTCCTTTTCTCTCCAATATTGTTTGAACAAAAAGCATCCACCAACTCAAATCACAATAGCACAAAACAACTTTTCAAATCATCAACAAGGGAGTAAGCCCAACACTTTAACCAAGTAAATAATAGCTTGATTATTACCAATTTAATGAAAGCAAATTTCAATCTCAAAGCTGCCCACTTAAGGTTTCACAACTTCACACAAGAAGCAATTTTAACCTTAAAAAATCATGCTTTCATTTCCATAATCAACCAAAAGCACTCTCAACATTACAAGAAAAATTTATCCCTTATACACCTTATTTCTCCCTTATAGTATTATCAAAAATAAAATTTATCTCTCATAAGAATGCAATAAGATATTTCAAACAACACCTTCAAAAGAATATTTTATCAAAATAAAACAAGCTTTAAACTCCTTATAACTCCTAAGCTATTTTTCCCTCTAATAAACTTCCTCCATCCGCAAAATACACTTAGCAAAAATTAATTTCGAAAATACCTTGGCCAACATCAAAAATCGTGCTATGGAGAAATTGTGCACAAATTCTAACACCACCCATTGCGTTCACTTCATGATGAAAAACCCTTTCGCATTATTCGAATGTGGAACCTCCCGTTCGGGTAGCATGCCAACAACCTAGCCGCTACCGGTGCGCCAAAGGCGCCCGGTGAGGTTTAAACCTCACGCTGTTAGCCTTGTTCCTTCTGTGTTAGGGATTAAATAAAACAACAGTGCCTCCCTTTCTTCTGACGCGAACATGAATACGAAAACCTTACGACGGATTTATGACAAACGACGAGTACAAAAAAATGAATAGCGGATTCATGAAAACGGCGAAGACACAGTCAAACACTAGATCACGAATTCACAACGAGCAACTCTTTTCAAAATGTGGATGGGATAATTCTTGATTTTCATCGAGGGAGATTTATATGCATTTTTACCATAAAATCTTGACGTCGACGAGGAGTTTAACACGTCGACGGAGGTCTTGGCTAGCGCCGACAATCTTAAAACATAGCGCCATGGGTTAGGATAACCCATTGCAAACAATAATTTAATATTTATTTAAAAATAATTAAAGGGAACCTTAACAAGGTTTTTAATTATTTAAATAAATACTTCCTCCTGGACCCAAATGAATTAAACTAATGCATCTACCTGTAATCTTTAATCCTTCCAACTTGGGATTTACAAAAGACCTTTGAAACTGTCATGCCGTAACCTTCATCAAAACAAATTATTTGACATCAAATCAAATTCCTTCAAGAGCTTCTTGACATCAATGACAACTTATACACTTGAGCAAAGGCAATGTACCCAAAGTAACCAAAATTGCCAACATATTTCACACTAAGCACATGACATACTAGTCAACAAAAGTATTTCATGGGCATGGGAGGAAGAAGGTTAAGATTTTGAACCACTATGACTTTACTTTTATGTGAGCATGGTAAATAAGCTGGATGATATCTTGTATGAAGGCATTAATGAATTCAACACTAGAAGGTTGTTTGCCCATTTGGTTATGCAAAGAAATCAGGGTCCTTGGTGATATATGTTTTTTGCAACACGTAACTTCACTGACCCTTGGTATACTATGTCTAATCTAATATATAGCAAGAATCTCAATAAATGCTTTGTTTCCTTGGCTAGCACAAGGTCCTTAGGGCCTAGAGGCTCAAGATCAAATCCCATGAAATATATTTTTGGTATATTTAGAATAAACCCCTTAGTATATGGCCAATGTGGTATCCAACATGGCATCCTTGCATGCCACATAACCACACTTTACACATAAATGTATACCTCTAGCCAATTAAAATTGGATAAATTTCAAAACCATAGTTGTGTTAGAATTATTGAGTTGTCATTGATGTCAAATGCCGAGTTGGTTGTTGGAAAACTATGGTGTGCTTGGGCAAATTATTCAAGGCAAAGGGTTTCTTGTTTTCAACACGATCAAATATTTAAATTATATTTAAATATTAAATATAGCCAAAGGTTGAAATATTTAAATTAAATATTTAAATATTTAAATTAAAATATTTAAATATTTAAATTAAAAATTTAAATATTAATGAAGTAAAAGTTTGCATATTTGGGCCGAAATTTAGGGTGCTAAAAGCAAGAGAAAATTTTATGTATAAATAAAATCAAGTGAAAGGTTTTTGAATGTAGGTTGAAAAGTGATCGTCTTTGATATAAATAAGCAGTGCACAGTTGAGCTTCGACGGTGGTGGTACCGAGGTCAAATTTGAGGAAGCCGATGTTCGAGAGGCTGAAGAGCTTGCGCGTAGAGTAGAGAGAGCTGGAGTTGAAGTGCACTACGTTTGTGAGATGTCTTTGTGGATTGAAACATCCCTGAAGAATAGCGCAGTATCTTGGCACACTTTAAAATAGGTTGCTACGAGTAGTCTAAACGGAGAAAAATCAGAATGCAATATGGAGAAGCACAAGCAGAGCCTCAAAAATATTTTTGCTATAACAAGGAAATTTTGAAGGAGATAATTAAGGAGCCTATTGGATTTATATATTTTATTGAGAAAAATATTGGGAGCAGCTCACATCGTAGACCTCCAATAAGGTAGTAGTAACACATATTTACTATGAGAGAACGATTGCACGAAAGCTTCAATGGTTATAATCAACCAAAGACAAAAGGGACATCGCTCACTAGCCGTTGAATAATTCAACGTATGAGTCACCACTAGCCACACTCCGTAGAGTTTATAGCCGTTATAATTCAAGGAAGAACCATCACTTGGTTTACTATTATCATTATAGTAACTACTGGAATCCACTTGGTATTTGGAGGAAGTTTCGCACAATTGAGCTAAAGAAAGGATACAAAACACAAGGAAAGTCGTTACAACGTGGAATCATAGTTAGAGATTCAACATCCGTGGGTGCATAGTGCAACGTGGAATCATACCAAAGTAAAAGAGGATGTTGGAGCATTGTAAAATATAGAGCGATAGGAGAGTATCACTGTCTAGGGATTTGAGAGAGAGCTGATTCAACGTCTCGATGATGAGCGCAGGAAGATGGAGAAAGTGCACAAATATTTTGAAATGAAGGCAGAGTAGAGGTCGATTCTCCAACGAATAAAAGGAGGAGTGGATGAACCAAAGAGACATTATTTTGGAGATTGTTATGGTATATCACACGTCCAAGAGGAGTCGCTTCACTTGCAAACTAGGTAAGTTGTAGTCATTAGGAAAGCAACCAATGCGGTTTGGAAATGTTAAACAAAATCATGTGCTCAAGAGAAGAGATAGTATAGTGAACCCTATTAAAAGGAGCATCTAAAGTTGAGGAAGGTTGTGTCTTGTGAGGAAGCCCAGGTGAAGGACAACGCCTGCATTTATAACTTGGCAAAAATTGAAATTACACAAACCATATGCAATTGGATGAGCACCAAGAAAAGGTTAAAGGAGGAAGACTAAAACCTACGCATGCTCAAGATCAAAGAGGTTTGGTATTGTCAAGGAGTAAAAGCATGCATGAAATTTAATATAGCAACTAAACATTGGAATCCGTAGAAAAAGTGCATCAATGATAAGGAAGTGATCTTTAGTAACAACTAGTCGTAGATCATTGAACGGGCTCAAATCACGTTGTTGCACACTGTAAAAGGAAAGAATAGAGATCGAAGTGTGGGAGCATAGGCCATAAACTATTAAGTAAAACTGTTAAAGTACTACTTTATAAATAATGGTAGAAGCATTGAACTATGTGGTAGAGCCGTTAGAAGAGAGGATTAGTGCACATATTCACCCAAGATTCCAATTAAAGAAAGAAGGACAAATCAGGCATCTACAAGAAGAAGAAAAGGTGCACATGATAGTGAAATAAAAGTAAGGTATTAATGTCTCCAAGTCAACATGCATGTAAGTTATCTAGACTAGAGCTACCTTTAAATTGTGATAAATGTGAGACATGTGGAAGCAATATACTTAATGAATGTGAAGAATATTTTGGCCATTTGAAGCTTCCAACACTAGTATATCATCCTCTACATGTTCAGGAGTTGGTTGAGTAAAAATAGAGAACAACAAGGATTATAATATCTTGATGAGCAGGGATTAAAGTGTAGATCCAAGATATTGTGAGTAGAAGTTGATGCTATTAATGATCAGATTTTGAAGCAGACCCGAGTAGATATTTTGATCAAATATTTGGAGAAAAACTGAGTGAGGTTGGTACCTCAAGGAGATTGTTGTCTCTCGTAGGTTGGTGCCTACAATTTTGTAAAAGGATATTAGTATCTCCCATAGGTTGGTGCCTATGATTTTGTAAAAGGAGATTGGTATCTCTCATAGGTTGGTGCCTACTTACTTGCACAAGGAGATTGGTGTCTCCCGTAGGTTGGTGCCTACATTTTTGTAATAAGGAGATTGGTGTCTCCCGTAGGTTGGTGCCTACATATTTGTACAAGGGAATTGGTGTCTCCCATAGGTTGGTGCTTACATTTTTAAAATAAGGAGATTGGTGTCTCCCGTAGGTTGGTGCCTACATATTTGTATAAGGGAGTTGACATCTATCGTAGGTTGGTGCCTACATGTTTGTACAAGGGGATTGGTGTCTCCTGTGGGTTGGTGCCTACAAATTTATTGAAGTAAAAGCAATATTTAGCCATGGTTTTCTCCCAAAATTGTGTTTCCACGTAAAATACTTCTCTTATGTGTGTGATTTTTCTGTGCATTGATTCATTATTGCATTCATATTATTGCAATTATTGTTGTGAAAATAAAAGTTTTATCTTATACTGTTCACCCCCATATCAGTATAAGCATGTGTTTCTTCAATTAGTATCAGAGCGGGTTCCTTCGTGAAAGCCTAACCGCTTGAAGGAAGATCTTACAAGAACATTCATGGCTTACCAAGAAGGTTTTTCATCAAGTAGAGATCAATTGTTCGATGTGACTAACTATGCCTTCTCGAGCATGAGGATGCAAACCTATTTGATGGCACATGGCTATGATATATGGTAATATGTTGTGGATGGGTTCAAACCACCTACAACCCCTCCCATAGATCAAAATGGCAAGAAACCATTTAAAAATAATGCCAAAGCAATGAATACAATACTAAGTGGTTTGTGTGAATCAAAGTTCATTAAAGTTATGCAATGCACCTCTGTAAAAGAAATATGGGACAATTTACAAAGAAAATATGAAGGAGGCGATAAGGTTAAAATGGTAAAACTTCAAACCCATAGGAGGAAGTTCGAAGACTTGAAGATGAAATATGAGGAAGATATTTCCAAATATTTGCTTCACATTGATGAAATTGTCAACACCATTCATGGACTTGGAGATAGTATTGATGACTCTAATATTGTTAAAAAATTCTCAAGGTCACTTCCCATGAGGTTTGATGCAAAGGTCTCGACGATTGAAGAAATGAAGGATATTAAAACCCTAAGCATGGATGAACTACACAAAATTCTTACAGCCTATGAGATGAGGAATGAAAAAGATCAAACATCCAAATGGAAGACCACATTTAAAGCTTAAAATACAAAGAATAAATAACCAGAGTCAAGTTAAGAATCAAGTAGCGAAGAAGAAACTATCTTTGTACGAAGAAATAATAAGGGACCAAGAAAACACAAAGGTAAGCATACTATGAAATATTTTGTGGTAACATTGGTCACTATGCAGCTCAGTGCCCACAAGTTGGAAGTAGGAGTAGTGAATAAGAAGAGGAATACAATGGAAAGCAAATTTTATCAGGAAAAGAAAAAGAGGCACGATAAAAGCAAGCATGCAAAGATCTTTCAAAGGCACAAGAAGAGTCTTTATGTTGAGGAAGCAAGCAATTCTTCCAACAACAGTGATGAAAGTCTCTCTGATAGCGAAAGAGAAGAAATCCTATTTTTGGCCATGGAGGTTAAAGAAGATGCTCCTATTGTTGAAAAACAAGAAGAGGAGAAAGATCCAAAAAATGAAGAGGAAGCCATAGTTGACATAGAAGAGAAACTTGTTTTTGCTCTTGAAGAGTTGAAAAGGCTTAAAAATAAGAACTTAAGATTGAAGACTCAACTACAAGAGGATGAGAAGGCAAAGGCAAAGCATTCACAATATCTCACTGAATTAAAAGTGAAAATTGAAGAAGGTATGGCTGAGAAATTAAAGGCAAAAGAGTTGAAAATAATTAAAGAAGAGCCTAAGACCTATGCTGATGTGTTGAGAAGTGGAAGCATCAATAAGGAAGAAAACAAAGCATCATCAAGGAAAAAGGTCCATCACAAAAACAACAATGAGAGAACCATGCAACCATATCCTCCAAGGCAATCAGACAGGTTTCAGAATTTCTTTCAAGGTTATTGCTTTTCATGTCACAAATTTAGTCATAAAGTTGTACATTGCAAGATCCATGCTAAAAATAATTTTGGCTTCACCAAGAGGAATATCAATTCATTTGCACCTCTCATGGACTACAACATCATTTGTTATAAATGTAATAATATTGGGCATACAACTAAATGGTGTAGAACAACATTCCCTAAACTTTAGAAATCGAGTAAGAAGGAGGATGGTCAAACTGTTCAAAAGGATATGTCCTCCAAAGTTAAAAAAAAAGAACAAGACAAAGAGGATAGTAGGTTGGGAGTAGTTTCACTTCCATATCATCATTGAATGTCTAAGTTAGAGCATTTAGTAATGGGGCATTGTCAAGAGTCTTAGCCTTTAGCCCTGAGAAGCCTTTGCCATTGATGTCAAAGGGGAAGAATTTCAGTAAGGGGGAGTAGCGTGTATTTTTAGTTGGGGGAGCAACTTGTGATCCTATTGCAGTAAAGGACAATTCCTTTGCAGGGTTGCCATCAATGAAAAAGGGGGATATTATTAGAATTATTGAGTTGTCATTGATGTCAAAGGTCAAGTTGGTTGCTAGAAAACCATGGTGTGCTTGGGTGAATTATTCAAGGCAAAGGGTTTACTTATTTTCAACACATTTAAATATTTAAATTATATTTAAATATTAAATATAGCCAAAGGTTGAAATATTTAAATTAAATATTTAAATATATAAATGAAAATATTTAAATATTTAAATTAAAATTTAAATATTAATGAAGTAAAAGTTTGCATATTTGGGATGACCTTTAGGGTGCTAAAAGCAAGAGAAAGGTTTATGTATAAATAAAAGCAAGTGAAAGGTTTTTGAATGTAGGTTGAAGAGTGATCGTCTTTGATATAAATAAGAAATGCACAGTTGAGCTTCGATAGCGATGGAGGTATCGAGGTTGAATTTGAGGAAGTCGGTGTTTAGGAGGCTGAAGAGCTTACATGTAGAGAAAAGAGAGCCATATTTGAAATGTACTGCATCTATGAGACATCTTTGTGTACTAGAACAACCTCGAAGAACAACGTAGTATCTCAGAACACTTTAAAACAAGTTGCTATGAGCAGTATAAACGGAGAAAACTCAGAAGGCAATGTGGAGAAGCACAAGTGAAGCCTCAAAAACATTTTTGCTATGACAAGGAAAATTTTAAGGAGATAATTAAGGAGCCTATGTACGCTCAAAGGAGGAAGACTAAAACCTATGTACGCTCAAAGGAGGAAGACTAAAACCTATGTACGCTCAAGATCAAAGAGGTTTGGCATCGTCAAGGAGTAAAATAGTGCATGGAATTTAATACAACAGCTAAAAGTTGGAGTCCACGAGAATAAATCACATCGAGGATAAGGAAGTGACCTTTAGCAACAATTAGCCATAGATCACTGCGTGGGTTCAAACCATGTTGTTGCACACTGTAAAAGGAAAGATCAAAGATCAAACTATGGGAGCATAGGCCATGCAACATTAAGTAAAATCATTAAAGTGCTACTTTATAAAGAAGGACAAAAGCATTAAACTATGTGGCAAAGCCATTAGAAGAGAGGATTAGTGCATATATTCACCCAAGCTTCCAATTGAAGAAAGAAGAACAAATCAACCATCTACAAGAAGAAGAAAAGGTGCACATGATAGTGAAAGAAAAGCAAGGTATTAACATCTCCAATTAAAAATGCATGTAAGTTATCTAGACTAGAGCTACCTTTAAACTGTGATAAATGTGAGACATGTGGAAGCGATAGACTTGAAGAATGTGAAGAATATTTTGGCCAGTTGAAGCTTCCAACACCAGTATATCATCCTCTATATTTTTAGGAGTTGATTGAGTAAAAACATGGAACAATAGGGATTATAATATCTTGATAAGCAGGGATTAGAGTGTAGATCAAAGAAGACATTGTAAGTAGAAGTTGATGCTATTAATGATCATATTTGGGAGTATACTTGAGTAGAGATTTTAATCAAATTTTTGGAGTAGAACCGAGCGAGGTTGGTACCTACAATTTTGTAAAAGGATATTGGTGTCTCCCATAGGTTTGTGCCTATGATTTTATAAAAGGATATTGGTGTCTCTCGTATGTTGGTGCCTACATACTTGCACAAGGATATTGGTGTCTCCCATAGGTTGGTGCCTACATGTTTGTAATAAGGAGATTGGTGTCTCATATAGGTTGGTGCCCACATATATGTACAAGGGGATTGGTGTCTCCTATAGGTTGGTGCCTACATTTTTGTAATAAGGATATTGGTGTCTCCCGTAGGTTGGTGCCTACATAATTTTACAAGGGGATTGGTGTCTCTCGTAGGTTGGTGCCTACATATTTGTACAAGGGTATTGGTGTCTCCTATGGGTTGGTGCCTACAAATTTATTGAAGAAATAAAAGCAATATTTAGCTGTGGTTTTCTCTCGAAATAGTGTTTCCATGTAAAATCCTTGTCTCTTATGTGTGTGGTTTTTCTATGCATTGATTCATTATTGCAGTTATTGTTATGAAAAGAAAAGTTTTATCTTATACTGTTCACCCCCCTCTAAGTATAAGTGTGTGTTTCTTCAAGTTGATAAAATAGTTTGGTGGTGCTTAGGTGGAAAACATCTAATGGTAAAAATCTATGAATTAGTGGATGGCATGTGGCAGGCTATGATGGGATATCATTTTCCTTAAGTTTGAAGATCTAATTTTTCCATATTTGGGGTCTATTTGGGAAAATATTCTAGAGGCCATAACTTTTGCATATGGAAGCATATCGAGACCATTTTTTAAAATCACATGATATTTTTGAGCTCTTTACACCAGTGAAATTAGCTCATGGACCTATTATAGTATTAGGGAAAAAAATATGGGGGATAGTCCACAAGGCCTATTACCCTATTTTAAAAGGGAAAATTTACCATATGTTATGCAACTAGAATATTTGATATACTTTTATGGGAGATACAATTGGATTTGTGAAGTTGTAGTAGGTTTTGAGTCTTTTGGAGGTATATAGAAAAAGGATTCAAAATATGCTTTTGTCAATTCCTCTTCCTTCTTTGGACTATTGATTCAGATTATCCATGAAGATCTATTTTTTCATGTTCTCTTCATTCTATTATTTTTTTAGGTACTCTTGGAAGTTTGTAGTAGATTTTTATAGAAAATTCATGCAAAGCCTCTTTTGATGATAGAATTTAGGTGGCTTAGATGGTTTTTTAAGCCTTAATACTACCACAAATCTCACAAGTTAAATATCATAGGATCGAATATAATATAGCCACAATACAATAAGATGAAGATAATGATAAGAATGAAACTTACAAACTTGACAAGAAGGAACACAATCTGTAGAATTTTATTATGCAAAGAACTTGTACATCTAAGTTATGGAGCTTTGTCTCCATAATATAGCTTTACAAAATGACCTTTGAATTTCTTATCTTGCCACCTATCTAAGAGACTCTTGATATTTTCTTATGACATATATCAAATAATGTAATATACTCTAACACCCCCCTGTATTACATTATTTGATGTGAGTTTCTCTTGATCTGCATAGATGATTCCTAAATATCTGAAACTTGTTTCGACCCAGAGCCTTTGTGAAAATATCTGCAATTTATTCTTCTATAGGAATATGTTTCAACTGAATATGATGACTCTGAAAATGATCTCTGATAAAATGACATTGAGCTTCAATATGTTTGGTTCGTTCATGTATGATTGGATTTTTGATCAAATTTAATACTCCTTGATTATCATAATTTATTATTGTTGGAGTTCTTTTGATTCCCATATCTGACAGTATGTACTGTAACCATAATGCTTCATAGATTGCATCCTTTGTTGCACGATACTCTACTTCTATAGATGAAAGTGCTACTGCATGTTGTTTCTTATTGTACCATGAAATTGGTCCTGAACCAAGATAAAAAATGTATCTTGATGTTGATTTTCTATCATCTATAGATCCAACATAATCAAAATCTGAATATCCTTGTAGACAAAAATTCTTATCATCCTTTTTATATGTAAGTCCATATTTTGTAATCCTATTGATATATTGTAATATTCTTTTTGTAGCTTTCCAATGACTTTCTCTGGGTTCTTGCATAAATCTTGAGAGATAATTTACAACAAAAACTATATCTGGTCATGTATTTGTTAAATATAAGAGACTTCCAATTAATTGATGATAGGTTGTAGCTAAAACAAAAGATGTTTCATCATATCTAGATAATTGTAGTCCTTGTTCCATAGGTGTATCCTTGGGCTTACAATTGTTCATTATGTATTTCTCAAGTATTTTGCATACTTTATCTATGTTATTGTAATATTGTCTTCATTTTGATGAATTTCTAAACCAAGGCAATAATGCATAAGTCCCAAATCAGTCATCTCAAAATCCTTCTCAAGATCCCTTTTAACTTCATTTATTAAACCCTTTGAACTTCCTGTAATTACTATATCATCAACATATACCACAAGTATTATTATATCATTTCCAACCCTTTTTGTATAGATATTTGGATCTGACAAGCTTCTCTTAAAGTTATGTTGTAATAAATGATTATTGATTTTTATATACCATGCTCTTGGGGCTTGCTTTAGACCATACAAGGATTTGTTTAACTTACAAACTTTGTGTTCTTGTCCCTTAATTACAAATCCTTCTAGTTGTGACATATAAACTTCTTCTTCAATATCACCATTAAGAAATGCACTTTTTACATCCATCTGATGAAGTTTCCATCCATGATGTGTTGCCAAAGCACAAATTGTTCTGATAGTAGTCATTCTTGTTGTTGGTGCAAAAGTTTCTTCATAATCAATTCCTTTTGTTTGAGTGTATCCTTTTGCAACTAGTCGAGCCTTGTACTTGTCAAGCGAACCATCTACTTTATATTTGACCTTATAGACCCATTTACAACCAACTATTTTCTTTCCTAGAGGTATCTCAACTAGATTCCATGTTTTATTTTTCAACAATGATGTATATTTTGATTCCATAGCTACCTTCCATTTTGGATGATTTAAAGCCTGAAGTGTTGTTGTAGGTTCTACCATAGAGCTTAACAATCCCCTATTTATTCTAGTTAGACTATGAGTTTGAGGTCTTGTAGTAGTAAGATCTGGCATTTGCTCTAGATTTGAATCTCTAAGTGTATTTCTAAGCCAGATAGGTTCTTTTCTCTATAAGTTTGTAGAAGTTTCTATATTTTCATTTTGTTCATCTTGAAATTTTGATTTTGTATCTTCATTTGATGAGTCTTCTTTTGAAAAGTTTAGAAGAACTTTTGAATCAACTTTTTGTTCTTTAATACCATTTTTTATTTTTTCATCAAATACTACATCTCTGCTTATATAGATTTTCTTTGTTGTTGGATCAATTATTATGTATCCTGTAGATTCATCATCATAACCAAGAAATATACCACACATAGTCTTTTCATCTAATTTTGTCCTTTTTTGTTTTGGAATATGCATATAAGCCTTACATCCAAAAATTCTTAATCGCTCTACAGTTGGTTTTTATCCTGACCATACTTCTTCTGGTGTAACATTCTTAAGTATTCTTGTAGGTAATCTATTTTGCAAATATACAACTATTTTAACTGCCTCTGCCCAATACTAATGATCAAGATGAGCTTCTTTTAACATACACCTAACCATTTCCATGATAGATCTATTTCTTCTTTCTGCAATACCATTTTGTTGTGGTGAATATGTTGTAGTAAGTTGTCTTTTTATTCCATTTTCTTCTAAAAATAGATTGAATTCTTTTGACAGAATTCACCTCCTCTATCTGAATGAAGATTCTTGATAGTTTTTCTTGATTCTTTTTCAACTAGAAGTTTGAATTGTTTAAAACAACTAAATGCTTCAGATTTGTATTTCATAAAGTATACCCACATTTTTCTAGAATAGTCATCAACAAATAGTTGAAAATATTTATGTCCTCCAATACTAGTAACATTCATTGGACCACATAAATATGTATATATTAATTCCAATGGTTTTTGAGCTCTATGTTGATGAAGTTCAAAAGGTATCCTATGTTGTTTTCCTGCTAGACATTCTGGACAAACTGTAGATTCCCAAGAGAGTTTTGGTAATCCTTCTACCATTTGATATTTAGTCATTTCATTCAATGATGATGCACTTGTATGTCCTAGTCTTTTATGCCAAAGCTCTTTTGTTTTAGACATTCCTACTAATAAAGCCATATTTGTTATTGTATCTAGAGTAAACAAACTATCTTTATAAGATCCTGAAGCTATCACTTTTCCCTGCTTGATAATATGACATTGTTTTCTTCCTTTGATAACTTTAAATTCTATTACCAAATTTTGATCCATAAGTTGAGAAACTGAAAGGAGATTAGTAGTTAATCCTAGGACATATAACACATTATTAATTACTCCTTTTCCATTTGTTAGATTGACTAGAACATCTCCTACTCCTTTGACTTCATAAGTCATACTATCTGCTATAACAATTGGTTTCTCATATTTTTCACAAAAGTATTAAACCATTGTTTGTTTCTAGTCATATGCCTACTGGCTCCAGAATCTATGTACCAATAATCCATAATGACTTCTAGGTTTAAATAAAAATATAGTAAACCTTATGTCTCCCTAGTTAAAGAATGAATTTTGCAAATTTTATTTTCCTAAGTTTTGGTGTAGAAATCCTTTTGTCTCCCAAATAACTAAATTTGCAAAAAAAATAAAAAACTTTCTTTTTTTTTATCAAATATTTTTAAAGAATAAAAACAAAATAAACTATTTTTATTCCTTATCACTCCATTCTTAATTAAAAATTTCAATAATAAATAATCAAGTTGAAAAATCTTATTACTCCAATATAATTAATAAATCATATAACCTCAACCTTCTAACTCCTAGTATTAACTCAAAAATATAAAACCTTATAAATCCCTAATAATTAAAGTACCTTTGATGAATTCTATGCATTTATTCATATTCTGCTATGAATTCTATGCATGTCACTAGTGCTATTCACTTTCGGACATTTCAAGTCCACATAGATAGAGATGACATTTCATTTTGAGGTGGCATCCATCATATCTTTTGATGTGTTGTTCTAACAGATTATAAAACCAATGCTTTGCACTTCGGATGTTACAAATGTAACCACAATATGCTTTTCATTTGAGTTTAATTTTAGCACTTATGCTCACCAACCTCTCAAATGTTTTCACTTTTGACCTTGTCTTGCAAATGTTTCACATCCTTGTGTTCAATGTTCAATGTTTCACTACATTTTTCCTTCCCTTGCAAATTGATTCAATCAATGCTTCACATTTCTTGTTTTTTTTCTATCTGTTGACATTGTGATTCATTCCAGAGCACTGCATGACATAAGAAATTGCTCAATATTATTGAACTATTTAGCTTGATATAGGACGTTGCTTAATATCCAATGTCCTAAGTGTTGTCCAATGTCTAGGGTGCTGCTCAATATCCAATGTTTAAGGCACTGTCCAGGGCTCTAGTCTTAGTTCAATGTTCAATGACTCTAAGTATGGCTACATTCAACAGGTTGAATGATTTATTTTTATGCTTCTCCTTTCTTCCTATTACCACTACATTGAACTAAATATTGATGTCTTATTTACATAAGCTTTGAGTTGAATAATGTTGTCCTATTCAACTCCTCTTTGTATTGTCTGACTACGCCTTGAGTTTATGATGTTTTAGACCTCAAGATTATACATCTCGAACCTCATTATGTGTCTTCACGATATTTATTCTTTTAATGCTCACTTTATTTCTATGACTACAATATAGGATATTTTTATTGGATCCAAAACTCTCTTTCTTAGAACCTTTTACTCTATATCTTTATCTCTATATGGATTCCTTTATCAATTCTCTTAAATCTCTATCAAGGTTAATACCTAAAATTTTCTTTCTTATTCTGTCAAGGTCTCTCTTTAAGACCCAAAATCTATCCTTTTATGTCAAGGTCTATCACTAAGACCTGAAATCTACTTTATATCAAGGTTAATTTCTCTATGACCTAAAACTCTAATGTAAAGGTTTCTAAAACT
Source organism: Wollemia nobilis (assembly GCA_028583015.1). Classification (NCBI taxonomy): domain Eukaryota; kingdom Viridiplantae; phylum Streptophyta; class Pinopsida; order Araucariales; family Araucariaceae; genus Wollemia; species Wollemia nobilis. The sequence continues at coordinate 8,352,555 of JAQPPZ010001870.1, forward strand.
TGAATCTTCAATGTCTTGTAACTCTAATTAATCTGCTACAACTCTTTCTCTATCTTATCAATATGAACTCAATATCCTTGATGCTTCTATCAATGTCAAGGTGACTTTAAATGTCCCTAATTCTTCAACTATATCTGAAATCAATTTCAAGGGTTGGCTATGTCCCTGAATGATCAACTATCTCAAAGTTGTTATGCCTTCTAATATAACTAAGTTCTAGTATTCACTAGTTCTTCAACCATGGAAAGACCCTAGCCTTATACTCAATATGATATTCAAATAGAATTTGAGTCTCACTACAAATGGGACAAATTATTGATGAATCTTATCAAACTAGATAAAATCAATTTAATAATGGTGGCTAATAAACTCTATAAATATGGATAGAGTAATATGGTAGCTCTAATATCATTGATGGATTTTTAAGACTTAATACTATCACAAATATCACTAGTTAAATATCATAGTATCAAATTGTAGACATGAAAAATTGACCCACCCAAGAGAGTCATTTTCCCTTGAACCTTAGAGAGACCCTCCAAGTTTCCCAAGTGCAAGTTTAGATCTCTATTCTCCATTATTTTCTCTTTTTTCCTACTTTTTCCAAAATTGTGATTAGCCCTTACGGGGCACGATTTCGATAATTTAGGGTTTTCTCTTACAAAACCCAACTTTTGAGCCAACTTATTTAAAGTCAATCCTCCATTTAGGGTTTTTACACACATTTTTGTTAGAAATCCCTTATAAATAGAGGGCTTTTTTATCTCCTTTTTACCTAAGATATCAAAAAAGAAGTAATAAATAGCATGAAAAATAACAAGCTTAGAGGTTAATCATGAATTCTTTTAAAGTTTTTTGCATGCTATTAAAGTGATCTTTGGCAAGTACCTTCTAGTGTTATTCTACTGCATTGTTGATTTGTTGCCCTTGGTGGATACGTGTTGGAGCCTTGAGGAGGAGTCAACCATATTGTGGAGGTCTTCATACGTTTGTCTATATCTTTTGCTACCACTAGATTTTTTTTTCATATTTTATCATTCCTAAAATGTTAATTGCATTTTGTATTTACTAGGTGTGATTTTGGTAGATCCAATATTTTTGAGCAAGGTGCAGCAACAGTATTGTCATTGTTGTCAACACAGTCAGATAGATCTGTTGATGCAGTGGACAGGAAGTTCAAAAGCTTTTCAGATGCAGAAGACAGGAGTTCAAAGGTTACTCAGAGTATGTACAGTGTTTTTCCAAGAAGACCGAAGTGGCCCATATGCAAAAGATCAAAGAAAAAGACAAGTAAGAAAAGTGTCGCGATATCGCGACATATACAGCAGGCAAGAAAACTGTCGTGATTTCGCGACATGTTGGAAGAGAGAAAAAGAAGGAAACTATCACGATTTTGACATTTGAAAAAAAAAAAAAACTATCACGATTTCATGACATGTTGGAAGAGAAAAAGGCAAGTGGAAAACTGTCATGATTTCACGACATGTTGGAAGAGAAAAAGGCAAGTGGAAAACTATCACGATTTCGTGACATGTTGGAAGAGAAAAAGGCAAGTGGAAAAACTATCATGATTTCGTGACATGTTGGAAGAGAAAAAGGCAAGTGGAAAAACTGTCGTGATTTCATGACATGTTGGAAGAGAAAAAGGCAAGTGGAAAAACTATCATGATTTCGTGACATGTTGGAAGAGAAAAAGGCAAGTGGAAAAATGTCATGATTTCGTGACATGTTGGAAGAAAAAGAAAGTGGAAAAAGTGTCATGATTTCGTGACATATTGGCAAGAAAAGAGAAAGAAGAAAAATGTCATGATTTCATGACATATTCGAAGAAAGAGAACAAGTAAGAAAAGTGTCACGATTTCGTGACATGTGCATAAAAAAAAAGGAAGTTAAAAAGTGTCATGATTTCATGACATATAAGAGAGAGAGAAGACTTGAAGGAAGTGTCATGATTTCATGACAAAAGAAAGGAAGACTTAAAGAGAAGTGTCACGATTTCATGACAAAATCTAAGATGTGAAGTACGAAAGCATAAGTGTCATGATTTCATGACAAAAGAGAGAAGAAGACTTGAAAGCGAAGTGTCACGATTTCATGACAAAAGCAAAGCAAGACTTGAAGGAAAGTGTCACGATATCATGACATGTCACATTTTCATGACCAAAAGGATAGGAAGGAGAGAAGCCAAAAGTGTCACGATATCGTGACATGTCTTACTAAGAAGAAAAAAGTGTCACGATATCCAATGTATTTTAGCAAAGTAAGAGAAAGAGTAGGAGGCAAAAGTGTCATGATATCATGACATTTGTGCATTTTCATGGGCCAAAGCTAAGAGAAAGAGCAAGGAGAAAAGTGTCGCGATATCGTGACATGTATTTTTGCGAGCCAAAGCTAAGAAAAAGAGCAAGGAGAAAAAGTGTCACGATATCACGACATGTTGTATTTTCATGGTTGAGTTGAAGCCGACGAAGACCGATGACAACCGACTAAAATTAGGGTTTACGAGTGTCATGAAAGCCGACTAAGATTAGGGTTTACAATCGACTAAGATTAGGGTTTTCATCACAAGAATTCTGTTATAAAAGGAGGGTTGTTTGGAGATTTGAAGTGTTGTTGAAGTGTGCAAAGTTCGGTCGTAGTGCGAAGAGAGTAGAGTGCACGAAAGGGAGAAGATGATCATGAAGGTCGACTATATGAAGTAGAGTGTGCGAAGTGATTACGAGAAAGCAGAGTGCGTAGAGAGGGCAAAGGTGAAGAAAGACAAGTCAGGATCTTGCAAAAACAAAGGTATCTTTCTATCAATCTTATAGTTCAAAATTGAAGTCCAGGTTGCAGCTTGGCATCAGGGGTTGGTGCTCCTTCCAGTAGTTGCTAGAAAATTAGGGGTTGGTGCTCCTTTCTATTGGTGCAGATAAATAAGGGGTTGGTGCTCCTTCCAGTGGGTCTTTGGTAAATTGATTGTAAAGTTGGTGCTTTGCAAAGGCTAGATTTGGATGGTAGTCCAAGTAGTCATTTTTGAGGAGTAGCCACATTGGTGAACCTCGTTAAATCTTGTGTTGTGTGATGCTCTTGTGTTATACTTGTTGTATCTAGTAATTAGTTTTAATTGCTATTATATTAAGAGCTATAAATTCAAGTTTAAAGAGCTACACTGATTCACCCCCCCTCTTAGTGTCATTGTAAGACTAACAATTGGTATTAGAGCTAAGTTCCTGTACAAGCCTAACCGGCTAGGGTGATCTTGGAAGTAACACAATGGCAGGTGGTGAAGGTTTCTCATCAAACAAAGCACCTTTGTTTGACGGATCTAATTACGCATTCTAGAGAATCAGGATGCAGACATATCTCTGTGCTTTGGGATACGACATCTGGGATTCAGTAGTTAGTGGTTACACAATACCCATCACTCCTCCAAAAGAGGCTGACGAAAAGAAACTATTTGAAAGTAACTCAAAAGCAAAGAATGCTATCATGTGCGGATTAGCAGACAGTGAACTAGTAAAGATCATGAGCTGTAAAATGGCAAAAGAGATATGGGACAAACCGAGGAGTATTCATGAAGGAGACGATAAGATCAAGGAGGCCAAGTTATAGACACATCGAGCTCGGTTCGAAGCATTAAAGATGAATGACAATGAAAACATTGAGGCATATATGTTAAGAGTTAATGGAATCATTAATGCGATCAGAGGACTCGACGAGGATATCGACGACTCTGCCATCGTGAAAAAGGTATTAAGATCTCTTCCTCAAAGGTTTGATTCTAAAGTCTCAGCGATAGAAGAAGCTAAGAATCTAAATTATTTTAGTATAGATGAGATGTATGGTTCTTTGACTGCATATGAGATGAGGATAGGAAGATCTAAACCCACAGACAGAGAAGCGGCTTTTAAAGCCCTTAAAGATAAAAATGCAAAACAAGAGTCCGAGGAAGAAGAGACGTCAGATGAAATGGAAGCAAACTTTGTTAGAAAACTAAAAAGGGGAAAAGGAAAATACAGAGGAAAGCTACCGCTTAAATGTTTCAACTGTGGAGGCGTTGGGCATTTTGTGACTAAATGTCCACTTAAAGAGAAGAACAAAAATGATGAAGGATCGCACCAAGAAAGAAGTGACTGGAAGAAGAAAACGAATTTCAGAAAAGGCAACTTCAAGAAGAAAAGTTTCATCTCCAGGAATGCCAGTTCATCAGAAGACAGCTCCGGTGAGGTTTCTAAAGAGGAAACAGGTGAAGCTCTTTTCATGGCATTTGAAGAAGTAAGATCACAAAAGGAAGAAGGAGTGAACTCAGAAGTATGTGGTGAAAACCCTGAGGCTGAAGTAGATCTAGAAGGTGAGTTGATCTCTGCACTTGAAGAGTGGAGAATAGAGAAGAAAAAGAATAAGAAACTTTCAAAAAGGCTTGAGGATGCAAATGAAATCATATCCAGTTTGAAAGTATAGATAGAAGAATCCAAGAAAATCTTCGAAGATCTCGAAGTGCAAATAACCATGAAAATAGATGATTGCAGCAAGCTAGAAGAAGAGATTGTTGGTTTAAGAATGCAGCTAGAAGAGATGAATAAGAAAATCAGTTGTTATCACAAACGTGAAGTAAGTTCTATGAAGCTGGATAAAATCATAAATGACCAAAGGCCTGCAGGCATCAAATTTGGTCTAGGTTTCATCGAAGGAGAATCATCAAATGGATCAAAGGCCAAAAATGTAGAATCCATAAAGAACAAAGATAAGAAATAGGTTGATCAAGGAAAAACATCTCATGCAAGAGAAAGCAATAATACCAGGCATGAAAGGAGAATTGACAATGATGGATTCACCAATGTCACACATCAAAGAAGAAGAAGACCTATGGCTCCTACGGCAACATGGCAAAGACCTTCACCCAGGTTCAATTATCCCTTTTTTGGTTTCTGTTTTAAATGCAATGGCTATGGACATAAAATCTCAGACTGCAAATATAATGTAAGACCAAGGAATTTCACCAGTAGAAATGCTTTTTCTCCTCTGATGAATTATACAGTAGAATGTTATAACTGTCATAATTTTGGGCACATTGCAAGAAACTGTAGAAGTACATTTGCATCAAATCAGTATCAGGGAAGAAAATCTCAACCAAATAAGATGAGACAAAATAGAAAACTTCCTGAAAAACATGCACAAGTTGTTGATAAGGGAAAGGCAAAACAAGAACCCAAAACTACTATCAAAACGGAGTGGAAAGGAAAAGAGCGACTTAAGGAAGAAAAGGAATCCTTAATCGTACAAACAACATTTAAAGCACAGAACAAATATGTACCATGGATACTTGATAGTGGATGCTCCAGTCATATGACAGGTGACAAACAAAAATTTGAGAAGTTACAGAAATATGAAGGTGGTTCAGTAAAGTTTGGGAATAATGATGGAGCTAAGATAGTTGGCAAAGGTTCAGTTAAAATTAGTGAGGGAAAAATTAAGTCAGAGGAAGTCTTGTTTGTGGATGGTTTGAAACATAACCTGTTGAGCGTAAGTCAGATTTGTGATAAAGGTCATGAAGTAGTTTTTATGAAGCAGGGTTGTGAAGTCAGAAAAACAAATAGTGGAAAATTGATAGCAACTGGAGCAAGGACATCTGGAAACCTGTACACGCTCTCAGAGACTTCAAAAGGAGCTTGTTTTATTGGACAGGAAGAAGAAAATTGGTTGTGGCATAAGAGACTCGGTCATATCAGTTTTGATAATCTAGTAAAAATCACCTCAAAAGGGGTAGTGAGAGATATTCCCACCATCAGCAAACCTGCAAACAACATTTGTGCTTCATGCCAAAAGGGGAAGCAAACTAGAGTCACATTCAAAACAAAAGAGTACTACACAAGCAAACCTTTGGAACTAATACACACTGATTTATGTGGACCCATGAGAACACAAAGCATAAATGGTGACAAATATTTTATGTTGTGCATTGATGACTATTCCAGAATGACATGGATATTTTTCTTGAAGCATAAATCAGAAGCTTTTGATATGTTCAAGATTTTCAAAAACCAGGTTGAGAATGAAACAGGAAAGAGGATCAAATGTTTAAGATCAGATAGAGGAGGAGAATTCATTTCAGAAGAGTTTATAGAATACTATGAAAAATACGGTATTAGGAGACAGTTTTTAGCAGCCAGGACACCTCAACAGAATGGAGTGGTAGAAAGAAAGAACAGGACGAGTGCAGGAAATGGCACGGACTATGTTGGTTGAAAGCAGACTAGCAAACAGATTTTGGAAAGAAACGAGTCCATACTATGGTGTATATCCAAAATAGGTACATGCTGAGAACACATGAAAGCAAAACTCCTTATGAATTGTGGTTCGGTAAAAGGGCAACAACAAAATACCTCAAAGTTTTTGGCAGCAAGTGCTACATCAAAAGAACTGAAGATAATCTTGGTAAGTTTGAAGATAGAGCGGATGAAGGTATTTTTGTTGGTTATTCATCAAAAAGCAAAGCTTACAAATGCTATAACAAGAAGCTAAAGAAAATTGTGGACAGTGTCGATGTTAAATTTGATGAAGGTAGAGAACGAGTAATTAGCTATGAAATGAACTACCCAATTTATGAAGAGGTTATTGAAGGAGATGAGGAAAACGAAATGGAAAAGATACAAAAAATTGACTCAGATGATTTAAGTTGTGATTCAGAAGTGGAAGAAAATAAGAAATTCAAAACAGGCAGCTGGCAGAAAAATCATCCTAGAGAGCAAATAATTGGAGACCCCAAAGTTGGTGTTCAGACAAGAAGAAGAGTAGTAAGTAACTACTCTCTATTATCCAACATCGAGCCCAAAAATGTTGTTGACGCAAGTAAAGATGAAAGTTGGATGAAGGCAATAAATGAAGAATTAGATCAGATCGAGAAAAATGAAACTTGGGAGTTAGTACCTAGACCTGCAAATAAAAATATAATCGGGACTAAATGGGTTTTTCGAAACAAATTGAATGAAGACGGACAGGTAGTCAGAAACAAAGCAAGATTGGTATGTAAGGGTTATGCACAAGTTGAAGGCATTGACTTTGAGGAAACTTTTGCACCAGTAGCGAGACTAGAGGCAATTAGAATGTTTTTGGCTTTAGCAGTCTACAAGAATTTCAAAGTTTATCAAATGGATGTAAAATCAGCGTTTTTGAATGGAAAACTTGAAGAAGAGGTTTATATTGAGCAACCAGATGGTTTCCAACTTGGTGATGATCCCAACCTTGTTTGCAAGTTGAAGAAAGCATTATATGGCTTAAAACAGGCACCCCGAGCATGGTATGCAAGGCTAGACAACTATCTCACCCAACAAAGGTTTAAGAAAGGTATGGTGGATAGTAATTTGTATGTCAAAACAGAAAATGGGCATCTTATTGTTCTTGTTGTATACGTAGATGATATCATATTTGGTAGCAACAAAGATGAGTCATGTAAAGATTTAGCAAACAAGATGCAGAAAGAATTTGAAATGTCAATGATTGGTGAACTTTCATATTTCCTCGGGTTACAAGTTAATCAAAATAAGAAGGGCATATTTATTTGTCAAGCTAAATATGTGAAAGAGATGTTGAAAAAATTCACAATGGAGGACTGTAAGCCAGTTAGCACTCCCATGACGACAGGTTGCAAGCTGAGCAAGGATGACAAATCTCCACCTGTTGATCAAACCATGTACAGATCTATGATTGGAAGCTTACTATACCTGACAGCTACCGGACTAGATATTTTGCAGGCAGTATGCATGGTAGCACGATTTCAGGCTAATCCCAAGGAGACTCATGTGACAGCAGTAAAGAGGATTCTTCGGTACCTCAAGGGTACTATGGAGTATGGGTTATGGTATCCGAAAGGTAAAGACTTCACCCTCATTTCGTATTCAGATGCAGATTGGGCAGGGTGTGTAGATGACAGAAAGAGTACCAGTGGAGGTGCATTCTATCTTGGAGACAGATTGGTCGCGTGGCACAGTAAGAAACAAGAGTCAGTTTCTCTATCGACAACAGAGGCAGAATATATTGCAGCGACAACATGTTGTACGTAGGTATTGTGGATGAAACAAACCCTGAAAGATCTTGGTATCAGCTTTAGTGAGCCAATATCAGTTAAGTGTGATAACACAAGTGCCATTAACATCTCCAAGAATCCAGTTATGCATTCACGCACAAAACACATTGCTATCAGGTATCACTTTTTGAAGGAGAAAGTTGCGAAAGGTGAGGTTAAGTTGGATTTTGTTCCAACTACAGAGCAAGTAGCGAGATATCTTCACGAAACCATTGCCCAAGGAAGTTTTTGAGTACCTTCGCAATAAATTGGGAGTGGTCACACTTCCCAAGAATTGACTAGCTACAGGGATCACATTCTCAGGGGGAGTGGTCATGATTTTTGCTAAGTGTAATAAATTGTGCCTGAGAATGTTGTGCATGGACTCGAGGAGTCTGCAGTAGCCCTTTGGTATTATTGTCAAAGGGGGAGAAGAGTTACAGGAAATTGCACATGTGTTGCCAACAATTCCAAAGGGGGAGATTGTTGAGCAAGGTGCAACAACAGTATTGTCATTGTTGTCAACACAGTCAGATAGATCTGTTGATGCAGTGGACAGGAAGTTCAAAAGCTTTTCAGATGCAGAAGATAGGAGTTCAAAGGTTACTCAGAGTATGTACAGTGATTTTCCAAGAAGACCGAAGTGGCCCATATGCAAAAGATCAAAGAAAAAGACAAGTAAGAAAAGTGTCGTGATATCGCGACATATACAAAAGGCAAGAAAAACTGTCATGATTTCGTGACATGTTGGAAGAGAGAGAAAAAGAAGAAAAACTATCACGATTTCCGACATGTTGGAAGAAAAAAAAAACTGTCACGATTTCGCGACATGTTGGAAGAGAAAAAGGCAAGTGGAAAACTGTCACGATTTCGTGACATGTTGGAAGAGAAAAAGCAAGTGGAAAAACTGTCACGATTTCATGACATGTTGGAAGAGAAAAAGGCAAGTGGAAAAACTATCATGATTTCATGACATGTTGGAAGAGAAAAAGGCAAGTGGAAAAACTATCGCGATTTCACGACATGTTGGAAGAGAAAAAGGCAAGTGGAAAAATCGCGATTTTGACATGTTGGAAGAGAAAAGCAAGTGGAAAACTGTCATGATTTCTGACATGTTGGAAGAAAAGAGAAAGTGGAAGAAGTGTCACGATTTCTGACAAGTTCAAAGAAAGAGAACAAGTAAGAAAAGTGTCACGATTTCATGACATGTCGCATTTTGACTAAAATAGGAGAGAGAAAGCAAGTTTGAAAAGTGTCACGATTTCATGACATGTCATTTGACAAAGAAAGAGAGTGAAGGAAGGAAGTGTCACGATTTCACGACAAAAAGTGTCAAGATTTACAAAGAGAAGACTTAGGAAGTGTCACGATTTCATGACAAAAGCAAAGAAGTGAAGTACGAAAGAAAGTGTCACGATTTCACGACAAAAGTAGAGAGAAGACTTCGAAGGCAGAAGTGTCACGATTTCATGACAAAAGTAGAAAGCAAGACTTCGAAAGAGAAGTGTCATGATTTCATGACATGTCGCATTTTCATGACTCAAAAGGATAGGAAGGCAGAGAAGCAAAAGTGTCACGATATCACGACATGTCCATTTGACTCAAGAAGGGGAGACAAAGTGTCACGATATCGTGAAATGTCATTTTCATGACAAAAGAATAGAGAAAGTGTACGGAGGCAAAAGTGTCGCGATATCGCGACATGTTATTTTCGCGGGCCAAAGCTAAGAGAAAGAGCAAGGAGAAAAAGTGTCACGATATCGCGACATGTTGTATTTTCATGGGCCAAAGCTAAGAGAAAGAGCAAGGAGAAAAAGTGTCGCGATATCGCGACATGTTGTATTTTCGCGGTTGAGTTGAAGCCGACGAAGACCGATGACAGCCGACTAAAATTAGGGTTTACAAGTGGTCATGAAAGCCGACTAAGATTAGGGTTACCGACTAAGATTAGGGTTTTCATCACAAGAATTCTGTTATAAAAGGAGGGTTGTTTGGAGATTTGAAGTGTTGTTGAAGTGTGCGAAGTTCGGTCGTAGTGCGAAGAGAGCAGAGTGCATGAAAGGGAGAAGACGATCGTGAAGGTCGACTGTATCGAAGCAGAGTGTGCGAAGTGATTACGCAGAGAAAGCAGAGTGCACAGAGAGGGCAAAGGTGAAGAAAGACCAGTCAGGATCTTGCAAAAACAAAGGTATCTTTCTGTCAATCTTATAGATTCAAAATTGAAGTCCAGGTTGTAGCTTGGCATCAGGGGTTGGTGCTCCTTTCTGTTGGTGCAGATAAATAAGGGGTTGGTGCTCCTTCCAGTGGGTGCTGGTAAATTGATTGTAAAGTTGGTGCTTTGCAAAGGCTGGATTTGGATGGTAGTCCAAGCGGTCATTTTTGAGGAGTAGCCACATTGGTGAACCTCGTTAAATCTTGTGTTGTGTGATGCTCTTGTGTTATACTTGTTGTATCTAGTAATTAGTTTTAATTGCTACTGTATTAAGAGCTGTAAATTCAAGTTTAAAGAGCTACACTGATTCACCCCCCTCTCAGTGTCATTGTAAGACTAACAGATATCGTGAATGCCTCGTATAGGGAATGATTTTGGCTGCATCAAATCTGGGGGCAAGATTCACTTCCAAATATTATGTCTATGTTTACATATTATTTAGGATATAATACTGCTCTTTACATTCTATTTTTTACATTATTCTATTTCATTGCATTTTGTTTGTCCATTTCCAAAAAAGGTCAACATTCACTCTTGATTTCTAAAGGTCAACTAAAAGGATCTAGGGGGTTTGACTGCTGCACTCCCAAGCTCTATCACACAATGGCCTAAGAAGGCCCCCTAACATTGATCATATTTTATAGGGTTTTCTAAAGCTATTTTTATAGGTTGAAGCTATGGGATATTTTTGGACACAAGATAAAGCTTGGATCAAACATCGGTTCAAGTACCCTAGTAGATCTCTAGGTTGTTTGTTGATTGCTTTTGTTCATTTTTATTCAAACCTAGAATATAAATAAAAGGAAAATTATTTGATCATATTTTAGGTATTTGAAAGGATAAGAGCATATAGTGTGCATATAGGGTTTAGCCTTGTCTATGCATTTCACTTGTACCCTTGCTCAAAAGAAAAAGAATTTTATTACTACAACTTAGGGTTAGAAATCATTGAATCAAAGAATCATACTAGGGTTAGATATTGCTCTCTTGCATCTTGTGTTTTTTGTATTGCTATTTTATTTGCATAGCTTAGCTTATATAGGCTAGACATAGGTCATTGCTTAATCAAATAAATTAAACATTTCCACCCCAGAATTGGAGTGAGTCTTAAAACCAGTCCCTGTGAACCCTTTTCCTTGTCCATCGAGTATAGAGAATATAAAAACCACCGCTATCACCTTAGATCCTAGTGGATCCAGTAGAGAATCATACACAATGTGCAATTTTCCCCCTCTACATATTTGGTGAACCTGATGTGAAAACACGTCTTAGTGGCCAAGATAGAAAGTCTTTTCCTTTTTTTATTTTCTTGAAAACATTAAAAAAACCACTAATTTTATTTTCCTATAAATAGAAAAACATTTAAAAAACATCTTAAGAATCTTCTTGTGTGTATTTCCTTAGTTTTCTCTATCCTTTCATTTATCCTAATGGCTCCATTCCTTAGAATTTAGCAAAGGCATTTAGAATCTGATCAAATTCTTCAAGAAGATGATCAAATTATTAGGAAGAATACCAATCTTGATGCAAAAGAGCAAGAACATGTGGAAACTAATACTAACTATGACCCCCTTGAGGGGCCTAATGGTGGATTTAATTTTACATCATTTGATCTTGTTTGGGTTTCATGAAATGCCATAGGATGGTTTTGCTCAAAGCTATGGAGTAGGAAGATCTACTCAAAAAGGGTGAGACTCCTCTTCCTCAAACTATTTTTCCTAAAATATTCATGATAACTCTTTGTTTGAATCTTCACATCATGGAAATCCATTACATCAAAAAACATATGCTACTTCTATAACCACCAACATTGGAAGGGTTCTACAAGTCCCTCCAACTAGTAGTACATATCAATATTATGTTCAATTTACTCCTCATTCTACTCATATCAACATTTATGCTTATATTCCACTAAATATTAGTTATCCTCCACAACAAGATACCACATATCACAATCCATACCATAACAATGTCAATACCTCCAACATAGGCCAAGTTCTCATTCAACAACCTACCTATATCCCTGCCCTAAGGAACCTAGGGGTATTGCACAACAACAATCCAAAAATGCAAATTTGAACTAATGTGGTGAAATAATTGGTCTATTGTTACATGTAGGTCCTACCCTAAGCATTTTTCAATGCCAATTTTAAATATCCATAAGGGAACGAAAAATCCAATTGAATACTTAAGGATGTTCAGAACAACATGTTATGATATCATATATTATGACATGTTGCTATTTAAGACGTTCCTTAAGAGCTTTGGTGGTATGACATTAGAATGGTATTATTGATGAGCACCAGAAATGCTCATATTTTGTACATATTTCTTTGATCAATATGCGGATGTATAATAAGGATTGCGTACTTTTATGAATGATTATATAGATATTTGATATAATTATGCGTGTTATCTAATTTGTGTGTTTTTAGTATGTTTTGTGGAATTGCAGTTGATTTAGTTAGATTTGGAACAGTCGAGGTCCTTTTGATGGACCTGGCACTTTATTTCATCGGGGGTCAATGTAGAGAACATAGGCGCCTCCCTGCAACCGGAAGGCGCCAAGGGAACAAGCGCCTCCCTGCAATCGAAAGGCGCCAAACCAAAGATGAGCGCCTCCCTACAGTCGAAAGGCGCCAACTGAATACGAGCGCCTCCTTGTAGTTGGAAGGCGCCAACTGAATACGAGCGCCTCCCTACAGTCGGAAGGCGCCAACTGAATACGAGCGCCTCCCTGTAGTTGAAAGGTGCCAACTGAATACGAGTGCCTCCCTATAGTCGGAAGGTGCCAACTGAATACGAGCGCCTCCCTACAGTTGGAAGGTGCCAACTGAATACGAGTGCCTCCCTGTAGTCGGAAGGCGCCAACTGAATACGAGCGCCTCCCTACAGTCGGAAGGTGCCAACTGAATGCGAGCGCCTCCCTGCAGTCGGAAGGCGCCAACTGAATGCGAGTGCCTCCCTGTAGTCGGAAGGCACCAACAGAAGGCAAGTGCCTCCCCATAGCGGAAGGCGCTAATAGAAGGCAAGCGCCTCCCTACAACCAGAAGGCACCGTGATAACAAGGTACCTTCCTCATAAGGAAGGCGCCACTGATTCTTTGCCCGTTGACCAGATTCGAATGACGTGGACAGCAGCGGCTGGTGTAGTTCCAGCTCTGCGTCATGTAGAGCTAAATTGGAGATAGCACCAACGTATCAAAATGTCTTACTGATGCCAGGCAAAGCATGAACCGAAGCGAACATGCCGCCATCAAAATAGAATGCCAGACGTCGATTGCATTCGCCAGACTATTCTAATTTAGTCTGGGAAGAATCGACTGTTGTAACCACTTCTGTAACAGAAGTTCTATGGGTGTGTTATATAAACACACGTAGATCATTCTGAAATATATAGAGAGAGATATATAGAAATAATTAATAAAGATCCATTTAGAGTTACAGAAGATAGATTGTAATACGTTGATAAATATATTCCAGTTCCAGAAGTTCTAAAGCGCGTGTTCGATCGGGAAGAAGTTGCTGGAGCCCGGGCCCACTCCAAGCCAGTATTTCTTCCCCATTTCCTTCTTGTTTATTTATTTTAATTAGTTTATCGCTTTCATAGGAATGTTCATTGGTTTGCTAGTTCCAGTATTTGCAGTAGATTTATTTTCAGGAATGTGTACATGATTTATTTCTGTAGATTTAATTATGTTCTTCTTACGTAATTTATTGAGGAGTGCGGGAATGATTGACAACCATTTCAAGAACACCCCCCAAATGTAGGATTAGCAGATTCACCTCCAGTGGTATTGTAGTAACCTAATTCTGACTCTTCGCAAGTTTACGAAGCTCCCTGGGTTGATAATTAAATGCACGGGCATGTGACAAAAATAGGAAACCATTCACCTTGTTTGGCCCGCAACATTTTGGCGCCATTTTCGGGGAAGCATCTTAATTAGATTACCTACAATACCCTGAAACCTTCCATCTGACCTTGTATGAGTTCTTCGAGAAGAAGAGGACCTGACGGTCGCTTTATAAGAACTAATCCATCAGGACCTGAGTCAGCCGAGCATTTTGGATTTGAGTTAGACTCGCCCGACCTACCAGCAGTCCATTGGAGTGAGGAACCGCACTTTGTGCAAAGTGCCACCTCATCCCATCAACAAGGGGATGAACGAATCATCACAAATCCCCTATTTAATAGGACTCCTCTAGAGGAAGCCCTATTGTGGAAGGCTGTGGAGGATCAGACGATCTCGCCAGACAACCTTAGAGCATTGACTCAGAAAGTTTTAAATGATCGGAAGGCCATAAACGCTGCATTAGAAACCACATTTCCTAAAAAAATGGTAGATAACGATGAAGTCTCATCTGGCTTTAGTTTCCCAATAGAGGAGGGAGTAGGAGATACCAAAATGAAAAACATATCCCCTGCTCACCTTTCGTCCTTCAAAGGACACCCGACTGAGGACCCTGACCTATTTTTATTCAAGTTTGATGTTTTGTGCAGGTCTGTGGATTACAAATCAAACACGCAGAAGTTGAAATTATTTCCTTCTACATTAGACGATGCAGCTCTACGATGGTTCATCGGTCTGGGAGACAAACACATCACCAGTTGGGACCAGATGAAGAAGCTCTTTCTAGAGCAATATCAAGATTTTGGGAGAGCAAGAGACTCCAGGGAGGAGGTCCTGAGCATGACACAAAGAGAAGATGAGTCTCTCAAGGAGTATTGGGAGAGATTCAACTTTAATCTTCAACGGTCCCCTCACTCGAAGCTATCTGATAAGTCCCTCAAAAGCATCTTCTTGAGGGGACTTACCAATGAGTCACTGGAGGCTCTCAACATGATCTCTGGAGGTGATGTCTATCAGCATGCTATGGATGACATCCGAAAATTATGCCGGAACTACTCGAGAAGGTGAGGCAAAATCATCGCCAAGACCATGAAGGCGACTGCTTCAATCACCAAAATAGAAATAGGCAACATGTTGGAGGATTTGAAGAGTGAAATGCTCTCATCTCTAGCACTGTAGATGGATACGCTGTTGTTAGAAAAGAAGAAACAAGAAAATGATGCAGCATTAGCCTATTTCTGCCCAAAATGCAGAGGAAGACACGCAAAGAATGCATGTCCAGAAAACAAGGTTAGAGTATGCACAGTTTGCAGGCTGAATCATAAAACTCGATTGTGCCCACAACTGCCCAGTAACCAGGAAGCGGCTGAGAGCACGGAGGCCTACTTCATAGGCAATAGGAAGAGTTGGCCATAGCCCCCCATGGGGAATATACCAACCGGAATGCCATCATATGGGGGAGGGTCATACATGCACCAAGGACCCCCTCAACCACCTAATATGGGGTGGTGGGGACCATCACCCTGGACTAACGCACCCCCAACAACATTTTCGAATCAGCAGCCATGGATGCCATATCCATATCCTGGGCAGCAGTGGAGAGGCCACAATGCATGGAATCAGACTCCACAGAGTGCAGCGCCTGCTCACATCCAACAGAACTTACCAGCATTGCCAGCAGTGAGACCTGCATAGCTACCAGCACAACCGACAACAAACCCGAACAACAGAGTAAATCAGCCGGCATACAACGTAGAAGGTGAGATGTATCATATGTACAATATTCAGCTTAGATCAGGTAGGCAGCTAGGAGTAGAGACACCGCCTCTGGTAGAAGAGGAGGAAGAAATAGTAGAGACACCTCCACTAGTAGAAGAGGAGGAAGAAATAGAGGAGACACCTCTGGTAGAAGAGGGAAAAGCACTTGAGAGAGCGGAGGCTCCATTTCCTAGCCGACTACAGGAACAAAGAAAAACAACACAGCCAAAATTCGACATCTTGTCGAGCTTGAAGAATCTCACGATGACAATCCCATTATTTCAAGCAATTCGAGATGTCCCCATTTACACCAAGGCAATTAGAGAAATGTGTCTAAGGAGACCGGGATGAAAAGCTACCCAGACTATCAACGTCATGGGTAAACTGGCAGATCTAATGATGGGTAGAACACATCATCCGAAGTATGCAGATCCAGGCAGCCCAGTGTTGACCATAAAAATTGGAGGACATTCCCTATCCAACACATTGGTTGACCTCGGGGCAGCCATCAACGTGATGCCTCAAGAGACCATGCAGAGGCTGCAGCTCACGAACCTGAAGCCAACCATGACAGTGCTACAGTTAGTCGATCGATCAACCGTGTCATCGGAAGGGATGCTGGAAGATGTGATCGTAATAGTCAGTGCATGGGAATATCCAGCCAATTTTTTAGTTTTGCAAACCAAGACCAGGCTGGGCGGTTACCCGCTCATTTTGGGGAGGCCATGGATGGCAATAGCTGATGCTTACATCAGCTGCTGGGATGGGCTAATGACCATCTCCAATGGGCAAAACGTCAAAAGGCTGACCATTTCACCGCCAACTCAGTCTATGGACTCGACAGAAGAACCCAGGATCACCGAGCATGGAACTACGGAGTTGTCCATAATCCAGCCGGTGATGACCTTGGAGGAGGTGGCAGAAGAGGACGAGGATGGTGCTATCATGGAGTTTCTCCATGGAGAATCATCCACCCCCACACCTGGATCACCGTTGACTGGCGCCCAAGATCAGCACATCCGACAAATACACGTTGGGCCAGGGAGGATATTAAACGTCAACAATAGGTTGACGCCCACACAACTAGAAAAATTGGAAGAGCTTCTGGTAAAACACCAGCAAGCATTTGCATGGGACTACGTAGATATGCACGGCATCAGCCCAGAAATATGTACCCATCGGATTTATTTAGATGACCAGGCAACTCCTAGTCGGCAGCCACAGAGAAGGATGAACCCAACAATGAAAGACATTGTCAGAGAAGAACTGCACAAACTTCTGGCTGCCGAATTCATATATCCAATTTTTGACAGTGAATGGGTATCACCATTAGTGGTGGTCCCCAAAAAGAATGGGAAATGGCGGATCTGCGTGGACTACCGGGCGTTGAACAAGGCGACTAAGAAAGACCACTTCCCGCTCCCGTTCATCGATCAGGTCTTGGACACACTCTCAGGAAGAAAATACTTCTCCTTTCTGGACGGTTTCAGTGGTTACAACCAGATCCAGATAGGGGAAGAAGATCAAGATAAAACAACGTTCACCTGTCCATGGGGAACGTTTGCCTATAAGGTATTGCCTTTTGGACTGTGCAACGCATCGGCCACCTTTCAAAGGGCGGTGCTTAGCATATTCTCTGATATGATAGGAGACGGGGTGGAAGTATACATGGACGACTTCACCGCCTATGGAGAAACCTTCGAGGAGGCAATGACAAATCTGGAAAGAGTGCTCGACAGGAGCAAGGAAAATCATTTGTCCCTAAGTAATGAAAAATGTTTTATGATGATGCGGGAAGGCATCGTGTTGGGACACCACCTCTCTACGGAAGGAATAAAAGTAGACAAGAGGAAGATCGAGGTCATCAGAGACCTACCTAGCCCCAAAACGTAGAAGGAGGTAAGAAGTTTCCTTGGATCAGCTGGGTACTACCGGCGATTTATCGCCAAATTTAGTAAGATTGCCAAACCACTGCACACCCTACTTTCTAAGGACGTAGAGTTCAATTGGATGGGAGACTGCGAAGAAGCGTTCCAATTGCTGAAAGAAAAATTGATATCTGCACCGGTCTTGAGAGGACCGAATTGGGCCATACCGTTCCATATTTACTGCGATGCATCTAACGGTGCGATCGGAGCAGTCCTCGGGCAGAAAGACGATGAAGAATTTTATGCCATCTATTATGTCAGTAAAAACTTGGCGGGAGCAGAGCTCAACTATACAGTGATAGAAAAAGAATTCCTCGTAGTTGTCCATGCAATAAACAAATTCTGCCACTATATAACGGGATACAAGGTCTTCGTCCATACGGACCACGCGGCTATCAGGTATCTGATGAGCAAGCCGGCCATTGGTGGTAGAATTATCAGATGGCTGTTGCTATTGCAGGAATTCGACATCACTATAGTCGATAAACCGGGCAAGGACAACGTCGTGGCAGATTTTTTGTCCAGATTGATACCAGCAGATCATCAAGCAGTGGAAGATCAGTTTTTGGATGAACATCTGTTCGCTATTAGTGAACAAACTCCGTGGTATGCAGACATAGCCAATTACTTGGCCATCGGAAGGACCTCACCTGCTCTCTCCTACCGAGAAAAGTAGGCGGTCATAGAGAAGAGCGCATCATTCCTTTGGATGGATGGTCTCCTATTTAAAATAGGATGGGACCAAATTATAAGAAGATGCATAGCAGAACAAGAGTTTTCAGAAGTGCTCAAGGCATGTCACGATGAGCCATGCGGAGGACACTTTGCAGGGAAATGAACTGCCTACAAAATCCTACAGGTTGGGTATTTTTGGCCCACTCTGTTCAAGGACGCGGTAGCGTATACCAGCAAGTGTGACGAGTGCCAGAGGATGGGTAGACCAACCCACCGAGATGAAATGCCCCTGCAGCCCTAGGTACACCTGGAACCTTTCGATAAATGGGGCATGGACTTCGTGGGACCATTCAATCCACCTTCGATGGGAAGGAGGTTTATTCTGGTCTGCACGGATTACGTCACCAAATGGGTGGAAGTGCAGGCATTAAGGGACTCAAAGGAAAGAACGGTCATCGATTTCTTATTTGCCCATATTTTCACATGATTTGGGGTTCCTCGGGAGATAACAATAGACCAAGGGCCCCAATTCACCTCCAAATTGATTGAGGAGCTGATGGAGCAGTATAGAGTTCGGCACAATAAAACCATGCCCTACCATCCGCAGGCGAACGGGCAAGTAGAAGTGACAAACAGGGAGATAGAAAACATCCTGACCAAAACCGTGCAGCAACACAAGAAATATTGGGCCACATGGTTGTCGGAGGTAGTTTGGGCATACAACACCACGTGGAAATCCACCACAGGATGCACACCTTTCCAACTGGTCTATGGGAAAAATGCGATGATGCCCATCGAGTTCGAAATCAAAACTCTGAGGACGGCTTCAGAATTAAATTTGAGCTTGGACGAAGCTCAAAAATAGAGGATTCGCCAGCTAGATCAGCTGGACGAAATTCGACTGGATGCTTTGCAGAGGACAGAGATTATACAGAAGTAGAGAAAGAAGTGGCATGATAACCACATCAAGTTGAAGAAGTTCCAGGTAGGGGAATGGGTACTATTGTACGATTCTCGATTCCAGGAAAGGAAGGGCAAACTTATGCAGAGGTGGATGGGGCCGTATGAGGTGGCAGAGCTCATTAGGAATGGGGCGGTGCACGTTAAGACAATTGACGGTAGCAACACCATGTTCACAGTCAATGGCCACCGACTACGCCCCTATAATACGTCCAAAACATTACAGGTGGAATCCAGAGTAGGCATGGGGGAGACCCCATCTTGCTAGATCTGGACCGAACTCTCACAGGTGAAATGGTGGGCACGAAAGTGCTCACCCAAATTTTTTAGTTAATATAGTTTTTTTTGTAATGTGTGTTTTTGCAGGGACGACGCCCGCATGCAAGCTGCAGGCATCCTAATCCAGGGCCTAACAGGCATGGAACGCGTCTAACTGCCTTTATTTTCCTTTCTTTTTTGGTTGCTTTTTGTAGGTGGAGGACCTGACAGCACGAGGGATAGGTATCTAGGAAACCAGGCCTGATTCGGCTCAACATTCTGACACCGGCTCGTAGGTAGAATCTGGGCAACATGAAAAAATTGGGAAGGCTTGATCACCCTTTTTCCAGTCAAATCGCCACCCAGAAGAAGGCGCCTTACTACATCCAAAAGGTGCCAAGTCCAGAAGAAGGCACCTTACTACATCCAAAGGTGCCAAGTCCAGAAGAAGGTGCCTTACTACATCCAGAAGGTGCCAAGTCTAGAAGAAGGCGCCTTACTACATCCAGAAGGTGCCAAGTCCAGAAGAAGGCGCCTTACCACACCCGAAAGGCACCCATCCATGCAGAAGTTCCAAAAAAAAAAAAAAAAAAAAATAAAAAAATACATATGTAGGCGCCTTCCATGGCAGGAAGGCACCAAATCTAAAAAAAAAGCTAGCCGAATACGCCTTCCAACATCAGGAAGGGCATTCATCCAAGCCTTCCAACATCAGGAAGGCGCATTCATCCAGCCGAATACGCGCTTCCAACATCAGGAAGGCGCATTCATCAAGATGAACGCCTTCCAACATCGGGAAGGCATGAACCAGAAGGAGGCGCCTCCCACATTGGGAAGACGCTTGCAGACAAAAGCGCCCTCCATCGCCAGACGATAGCCAATCAGAGGCACTTCCTGTAGTCGAAAGGCGCATTCGTTCGATGAAAAGCACCGACAACATTGGAAAGGTGCTACAAGGGCACCATCCACATGGGGAAGGTACCAAAGAATGCCTTCCACGTACAACATTTACATCTACTGGATGCCTCGAGCGGAACGAAGCATCGCACGAATGAGTGACATCAAATGACCATACCCCTCCCTCGTGTCACAAGTCAGCAAATCAGTGGCTACCATGACGACAGGAACGTCGAATCAGGTACGCGCATATTAAATCAAATCATTTATATAATTATTTATAAATACGCAGTACCAAAAAAATACCGTCGTCATAGAGATCGTATCCCCCCAAAGCCGAAAACATGTGCCAATGATAGGGCGTCTTCCATAACTGCTAGGGTTAGGCATATTTTCTATAAGAAGGCGCCTTCCTGAAGAAGGAAGGACAAAAAAATATACAACACCGAAGGCGCCATGGGAGGAAGGTCCAAGAACCACGCGATCAAGAAGAATGAACCCAGTGATACTGATGGAATCAAAGGGCAGTGAAGACCCAATTCGAAGCCGAGGGGTGGCTCGAATACTGCACCCTGGTCAGTCAGGGCCAGGATGTGGAGGCAGCTAGAGAATTCGCCACCTCTTTGAGGGGCGATGCGGCCCAAGTACGAGGGGTGGAAATTCCAGTCACCCCTGAGTTCATCTCACAGGCGACTGGATTGCCTCTCACGGGGGAATGTACATACAAGGGCGGAGTGTTAAAACTATACACCGAAATACTGCTGCCAGGAGGAAATGTGCAGATAGACAGGGAGGGGTTACTCAAAAATAGTCTCCCCATGAATATGCGGAAGATGTTCGAGCAGATTGCTCGATTCTTCACATGCACAGGGAAGTATACCCATCTGAACATTAATCATGTGCACTTCCTCAATCACCTAGTGCATGGGAGGAAATTAAATATACCTTTCTACCTGGTGACTGCTCTGAAAGATGAAGCGGCTCGGTACCAGAAAGGGGCACCATCCGCCTTAGCCCACCATGGGCTGATATCGGCATTGGTCCGCCATGCAGAAGCACAAAGATAGAACCACGACGCAGAGGGAGATGGCGGCCAAATAGAGCAACACAATGCGGTTGCCGAATTAGGGCAAGATGAAGCATCCCCTGTAGAGGAGATAACAAACATCGGGCAATTGGCGTCGCCCTATTTTCCAGGAGGGGCAGAGCAGTCACCGGTGCCCGAAGACATAGAGGACAGAGGGCATTCCCTAGTGCCCGAGTATGAGGAGGAAGGAGCGCCACTCGCTGGTGGTGAGGACGAACCAATCCCCAGGAGGAAACGTCTACGGTGATTCCTCTCGATAGAGGAAGGACAGAGTGACCCAGAGATAGACGTTGCCACCCAAACCCTTCGAGAATTAACGAACCAGAGCCCACGGAATGAAGGAACTTTCGGGAGTAACGACCAGATCGATGCGGCCTTGGAGGAGGCGCTCGAATGGCAAACCGATTGCTGGATGGCACAACAGACTCTGGAAGATTGCCAGAACCAGCATAAAAGGGAATTGGAGGAAAGGGATAGATGAATCGCTCAGCTCGAGCAGCTGGTCCGGTAGTTGCAGGAGGAAAATCAAATGCTCCAGGATAGAGGAACAACAAGATAGGAGGCGGCCACTCAGACTGATTGGGCAGAAGAAGTGCCGATGAACTCTCCCACATCCATCGAACGAGTATTCTCTTTGAGGGAGATTCGATCGGATGCCCGACAGAGCAGCCCGGAGGTAGGGGAGGATTCCTCTATTTTTAGGGGTGAAAAGGAAAGAAGTCCTACGATGCCCCCTGTCATTGTCCTGAGTGACACAGAGCAGGACGAAGGTCTCCCACAATAGATAGGACCAGAGGATAAGGAGGACCTCCCCAGGCCTGAAGAAGGAGAAGAGCCTGAGGGGTCGACACCAGGTAGACAGGAGAATGAAGGATCACCCCCAAAGATAGCAGCACAACCGATCCTTCAGAGTAAAGAGAAGTCCCCAAAGGAGAAAGAAGAGACCCCGGTCCGAGCCGCCACATTTTTTGTAGAAGCCAAGGCAAAGAGGCCCAGGTCGGCTCGACAGAAGGCGAAAGTGACCTTCATCGAGTCAGAGGAGGATGAATGGGACATGCAGCTATTCGTCGAAAGGCAAAAATATTTTGAGTAGTTACGCAATGAAATGAAAGCAGCCAAGGAGGCCAGGAAGGCATCCTCGAGGGTAAAAGGAGATTCTGGCATCTACGTCAATCCGACAGAAGACAACCAATTTTGGGACATCTATGGTTCATCCCGAGGGTGGCCTTCCATGATGAGGAGGTACTTGGAATGGTGGGGAGTATATGGCCCACAATTGGAGGCTACTGCAATTGCAAAGGAGAATGCAGGGCTTACCCCTGAAGCGGCCGGATTATACAAGGCCCAAGTAGTGCCTTCCAGAGGGGATAACTCGGATATCCCTCTGGCAGTGGTCAGACCTCTAGACGTCGACCTCTGGCAAGCTGTCGAAGCTGCATTTCAATCGATAGGAACAACGCTGGCTAGACCACCACCAGTAGCGGCCAGAACAAGAAGGGGACAATTGACAGCCGTAGTTTCCCATAGGCAAAGGTGAACCACACCTTCAAATGCCGGCACAAAAAGATAGACTCGAGCCGCAGGGGCAGCCGAATCCTCCAAGAGATGGCGACGATGAAAAGTCAGAGGGCTACCTGTAGTTTGGATGCCACGAGGGCATGGCATATGTTAGGCATGGGGGGATGATGAGCACCAGAAATGCTCATATTTTGTACATATTTCTTTGATCAATATGCGGTTGTATAATAAGGATTGCATACTTTTATGAATGATTATATAGATATTTGATATAATTATGCGTGTTATCTAATTTGTGTGTTTTTAGTATGTTTTGTGGAATTGCAGTTGATTTAGTTAGATTTGGAACAGTCGAGGTCTTTTGATGGACCTGGCACTTTATTTCATTGAGGGTCAATGTAGAGAACATAGGCGCCTCCCTGCAACCGGAAGGCGCCAAGGGAACAAGCGCCTCCCTGCAATCGAAAGGTGCCAAACCAAATATGAGCGCCTCCCTATAGTCGAAAGGCGCCAACTGAATACGAGCGCCTCCCTGCAGTCGAAAGGTGCCAACTGAATACGAGCGCCTCCCTACAGTCGAAAGGTGCCAACTGAATACGAGCGCCTCCCCAGTTGGAAGGCACCAACTAAATACAAGCGCCTCCCTACAGTTGAAAGGCACCAACTGAATACACGCCTCCGAGTAGAAGGTGCCAACTAAATACGAGCGCCTCCCTACAGTCGAAGGTGCCAACTGAATACGAGCGCCTCCCTGCAATCGAAAGGCGCCAACTGAATGCGAGCGCCTCCCTGCAGTCAGAAGGCGCCAACTGAATGCGAGCGCCTCCCTATAGTTGAAAGGTGCCAATAGAAGGCAAGCGCCTCCCCACAGCGAAAGGCGCTAATAGAAGGCAAGCGCCTCCCTACAACCAGAAGGCACCATGATAACAAGGTACCTTCCTCATAAGGAAGGTGCCACTGATTCTTTGCCCGTTGACCAGATTCGAATGACGTGGACAGCAGTGGCTGGTGCAGTTCTAGCTCTGCATCATGTAGAGCTAAATTGGAGATAGCACCAATGTATCAAAATGTCTTACTGATGCCAGGAAAAGCACGAACCGAAGTGAACATGCCACCATCAAAACAGAATGCCAGACGTCGATTGCATTCGCCAGACTGTTCTAATTTAGTCTGGGAAGAATCGACTATTGTAACCACTTCTGTAATAGAAGTTCTACGGGTGTGTTATATAAACACACGCAGATCATTCTAAAATATATAGAGAGAGATATATAGAAATAATTAATAAAGATCCATTTAGAGTTACAGAAGATAGATTGTAATACGTTGATAAATATATTCCAGTTCCAGAAGTTCTAAAGCGCGTGTTCGATCGGGAAGAAGCTGCTGGAGCCTGGGCCCACTCCAAGCCAGTATTTCTTCCCCATTTCCTTCTTGTTTATTTATTTTAATTAGTTTATCGCTTTCATAGGAATGTTCATTGGTTTGCTAGTTCCAGTATTTGCAGTAGATTTATTTTCAGGAATGTGTACATGATTTATTTCTGTAGATTTAATTATGTTCTTCTTACGTAATTTATTGAGGAGTGCGGGAATGATTGACAACCATTTCAAGAACACCCCCCAAATGTAGGATTAGCAGATTCACCTCCAGTGGTATTGTAGTAACCTAATTCCGACTCTTCGCAAGTTTACGAAGCTCCCTGGGTTGATAATTAAATGCACGGGCATGTGACAAAAATAGGAAACCATTCACCTTGTTTGGCCCGCAACAATTATCAACTGTCTAATCATTATTTGCAAAATTTTGAAGAGACAACTAAATTATTTGTTCAACAATTTAGGGCTTATGCTAAGAAGAATGTGACTATGAAAGATGTCTATATGTTAAAGCAAGGAAAATATGAAAGCTTTTCAGATTTTCTATCTCATTGGAGAAGTCTAGTTGGATGCTTGAGATATACCTTACCTCCTTGAGACATGCTTGAGATATTTATTGGGAATTTACAAGAACAAATATCTTATGCATTGGAAACAACTATCACATCTTTTGACCAAGCAATAGATATAGCAATAAGGATAGAGCAAGCCCTTATCAGAAGAGGTTAGCTTAAACTAAGATAAGATATGACCACTAAGACATAGTATACGAATAAGCATGTAGTTGGTGATGGGATAACAAATAGTAGGCTTGTTAACAGTGTTATAAACACCCTACTAAATATGGTTCTTAGCCAACCTCAAAAACCACCACAAAGAAAATTCATGAGACTCAATATACCTATGACAGTGGTCCTAAAGCAACTTATGGAAGCTAACATGACTAAGTTACCACCTATAAGGCAACCTGATACCACAAAAAATTGGTATAAATTTGGTCAATATTGTGAGTACCTGTGACCACCAAGGAAGCTCACACCCGATCTAACTATCGCAATAGAAGGGAAACACACAAATAGGTATGCATAATTTGATAACAAGAAATAACATGAATATAAGGAATTCTTTATTATTTTTGATGAAGTCAAATTATAGATTCGTCCCTCTTAGGGATACCCATTTGATATATTAATTACAATAGTGTTTAATCCCTCTCAAGGGTAGGTATAATCAAAATGGCCCTCAGGGTGACACGAACTGCTCTAGGGTGTCGATGACCCTATTATTCATAGTGGGGAAGGGTTTGGATGCTTTATCTCTCCTTTAGAACTTTTTCATGTGGTCAAGAAACAACAAGAATGTCAAAAATATAGGCAACCTCTCATGATGAGGCCTTTTTAGGTAAAATGTATAATGACACCATCAACATGCATAATCAAGAAATCATAAAGAAAGCTGCTAAACTATGCAAAGCGAATCAAGATTCATGTAATAGCATAAAGTAAAATAGCATCTACACTATGCATGGATCAAATATAGAAAATGAAATATAAACATGCATAAAGAAAGCATTCTAGTCCTAATTGAAACATAAGCATAAAATGTGAATCTAGCGTAATTCTATGGTCATAAGTCTTCTAAAATGCTATTAAATAAAAAAAATGGCTAATCTAACCTAACTAGCTGGACAAAAAAGAAAAGAGTAAGGTGATCTACCACCTATTGCAAACCATAGATCTGGTGAGCAGTCTGCACTGTGAACCATGAATGACAGCTACCGTTTGACCTTTGATGAGTTTGCCCTTAAAATAAAGGGTAGTGGGCTCAATATCCTTGTCCAAATTAATGTTCAAGGGTCACCTTCATTGTTATCAGACTGATTTGGTAGTCAATTCAATGTGAAGGGCCTTCATTTACCCGAATTTGCATTTCTTGATCCTCCTAAGCACCTAGGGCATCCATAATGCAATTCATCATGAATGGTGGCAAAAGGATCGAGGATTAAGTGCAATAGCTCTATCTCTTAGTATACTCAGTTTGAGTGTACAATTCACTAGGGCTTTGCTACTCAAATCTCCAATGCTTGATCCTCTTTCTTCTCCCCATTTGGAGGGGGTATTTATAGCATACCCCTAGGGCTAGGGGTGGCTTCATGAAGAAGCCAAAACCAAGAAGGTTGGTTAGGACAGTTGGTATGGAAGCCTCTGGAATCTTCCATCCTACAGATCGCAGGTGTCAACCATGATTTATATTTGAGATCATAGGTATAGGCCGCGGTTCAGACTACTTAGTTTAAAATGCCTAAATTGAGTGGTTAGAACCACTGCTCTATCTTGGAGTCTATCCAAGATCCTCCATATGGTCTTGTAGCATGTCCATATGAGTAGTCGCCCTTGACATGATGCATTTTAGATGTCTACAAATGCTCCTTTTGAGATGCGTTGTGAGATTGAACAACACTGAGCAAAAATATACATCCTAAAACGATGTCTAAGGTTCTATGATGATCATTATTTAGATCAACATTAGATACGCCAGGTCCAACAAAAGGATGCACATCTTGGAATCATTGCTTCCAGCTTGTGAAAGGCTTACATTTTGACAAGTCTGACCTCGTCATCAGACGTTCGGATAGAACCAATGCCAAGTATGGGTATCTTTTGACCCATAAATCTAAAGGATGAGAGTTGTAAACCAATTATCATATTTGCTATTTACCCCAAGAAAAGGGGGAAGCTTATGATAGCTGTTGAAAATGATTCACAAGAACGAACACAAATTTGACAAGATCAGGGTATGTACGATCTCAGGGATCTTTTGTTGACTTTGATTATGATTATGAAATTATGACTACCCCCTCAAGCGACAAGTCCATGAGGGTAATGACAATGTATGAGGCGACGAAATCGCTTGACCATAATGAATGATCCTGAAAAAATTAATATTCGATCCCTTTAATTCCTTGGCTAGGTCCAGTTTAGCTTATGATTGCAACTCTTAGTGGTATTGGCACATTTCTATCCCCTGGAGCAGTCAGGCCACAATAGTCATCTTAAGGAATCAAAATGATACAAATGCAATTATACTTGTGTTGAATCATATTTTACGATGATTTTCTAAAATATATTATAAAAAAAATGACAATTTTACCCCAAATGTCCTTATGGTGATTTACTCATCTTGCCGGATTACTGGATTGCATGGATCGTTGCAACCACCAAGTGTATATTATAAATCATTGAATACGAGGCGCATTTGGTTTTTAATTATTTGATTTTTGTTTTGTTTTAATTTTGCATTTATTTGGTTGATCCTAGTGCTTTTAAAATCACCAAATTTGCAATTTTAATCATTTATTTTGAATTTTTGTCCAGTGGA
Source organism: Wollemia nobilis (assembly GCA_028583015.1). Lineage (NCBI taxonomy): Eukaryota > Viridiplantae > Streptophyta > Pinopsida > Araucariales > Araucariaceae > Wollemia > Wollemia nobilis. The sequence goes on from JAQPPZ010001870.1 coordinate 8,380,499, forward strand.
AGTCATTAATTTGCTCTTTTAAACCTTCCCATGATGGGTTTGAGTGCATTTAATTCTAGTTGTAGACCGTAGGTACGGTCTACGATTATATTTCCAAATTTTTGGAATCGCATGTCAAACTTGTGGGTGAAAAACCCTAGTTTTGGAATCGTAGGTGTCAGCTACAGTTCACCGAGACTAGGAAAACCTATAAATTGAATTCCCATTTGACATTTTTCATTATTTCATAGAAAACACTAGCAATTTGAGAGCTCTGAGAGTGAGAAGACCCTTCCAGATCAAAAATGCTACCACACTCTACCTTGATTACACTCCTCGACCTCAATGGCGGATCCTGACTAGCCATATACTAGCTGGGGCTAGGGTGTAGGTAAGGTAACTCAAAATTGAGACCACACACTCAATACCAATAAAATGAACTACATTAAGTAATGCAGAAAATGAACCTCACTATATAACTGGTAATGAACCTCACTAGTTTAGGCTAGCTTTAGGATTTAATTTAATGCCTTAGTGGTCTAAGAGGGTACCCGAAATGGGTGTCGCTTCTAAATAACAGCTGCTAGTTGCGGTTCCTAGTTGGCAAATTGGGGACCGCAAGTTTCAACTGCGGTTCCCAATTTACAAATTGGGGACCACAGGTTTCAACTGCGGTTTGTTGTTGCTACTTTTTTTTAAGCTCTAGTTAGCTAGATTTTGGTCTTAAATTGTACTTGTTATTTCAAATATTGACTTCTAGAGCCCGAGATCCAAATATTCTAAAGACTCTCCATGAGGTTTTATTTGATGATGATCAGGATTTGTTTCGAGCTATCGGGTTTGAATATGTCATGGATCTACCCATTATTAGGGAAGATCAAGCCTACCTGACTGCGTTGGCCTGGCACTGGAATGCGTGGACCAACACATTTCTCCTACCTACAGGTGAAATGAATGTTACTCTAGAGGACGTTTACAGGATCTTCAGTATCCCTATTGATGGTGAGGCCATCGTTTCCTCTACCTCTAGGGTAAAGGAGGCTATTTTTGACACTATATTCGAAAACCAGAGTGAGGATGCTCAGGACGCAATAGACCATGGCAGGGGGCACATTGGTGAGTGGTACCATGAGGATGTCTTCTCTGCATGGGAAGCCATATTTATGCACCTCATAGTTTAGATTGTGTTTCTAGACTCCTCGGGTGCGAGGATTCCTTGGAACCTCCTGTCCACCACCTGGAGGGTGTTGTAGAGCTCGATAGAGGTACCTTTACTTCTAGCTTGGGGGAGCACCCTACTATGTTAGCTCTACAAGGAGCTATACTAGATTATAGAGCATAGATGTAAGGGCCTCAACTGTAGTATTTTGTTATATATCTAGGGGTTGCAGCACATTCAGATCGAGCATCCTTTAGATCTGCCCTTATAGATTACTACTAATGCTGATGATTGTCAGTGCTATGCCATAGAATTGCCTCATGAGGAGGGTACCCATAGTAGGATCCATGCTGGTGATGTCCAACACTATATTAATCAATTCATTGCACTTGGCCCAAATGATGTTTAGTTGCAGCCCTATATGGATTGCCCAATGTGGCCAGAGGAGAGCTAGTGGCTGAGATAGACACATCACAACAGATGGTTGATCAGTCATAAGGCTAAGATTCAAGAGTATCAATTATACTCTCAGGTCCTATGGAAATTTAGGCTCATGTAGGATATTCCAGATATCCCTCTTAGGTATCGACACTTAGTTGTAGAGCACAATCTATAATGGATCGTTCTGGAGCCTCTAAGAGATGTTACTGATGACTATCAGGATACTGGAGTTGAGACTGATGGGACCACTATGGAGTATGATGGGTGGTGGTCCATGTTCAAATGGTATGACACAGGGCCTCTAGGTCAGGAGCCAGACTAGGTAGAGGCAGAGGTAGATCCTGATGGGCGTAGGGTGTGCCAATAGACAAAGTGTGGTTGGGGTGCAACGACCACCACTAAGGAGGCTCCTGAGGTTGACCCTAATGAGGAGGCTCCAGAGGAGGGTGAGGTCACTCCCAATAGTGTAGAGGGTCAACTCTTAGCTTAGGTGGCTGACTTGTAGAGTTATCTAGGGTGATTCCACACACAGCAGCTAGAGCGAGACACTACTATCACCACTTTGGAGGTGAGAGTAGTTGATAGGGATATATGCCTTATTGAGGTACAGGATTAGATACAAGGTCTAACTACATGGGCCACCGATTCAGAGGCCCAGGCTTAGAGATTATAGACTGCTTTAGAGTTAGCATAGGCACAACAGACTACAATAGAGGCAAAGAGGGATCTCCTCTAGGTATCGAGGGGAGCTATGCCATTTTGAGTGTAAGGTCAAGGACCTACACGCTTTGTAGCCTACGGGCATATTGATGCACTCCCTATGTAATCTGTTGGACACAGACACACACACACACACACACATATATATATATCTATATATATGACTTGATCATTTAGGCTCATTATGCATATTTGGTGTTTAATTTTTGATTTTATATTTATTTGATGTACATGGATGCAATTATTATGTGATGTTATGGTGATATGATGCAATGTATGAATGAAATGCACTATATAGCTATTTGTTTTATGACGATGATTTTATCCAATGACCTATATGATTATATGTGTTATATATAATGGATGCAAATGGATGTGGTATTTATTTTGAACGCATATTTATTTTAGCTTTGTGAGCATGCATTTATTTTTATGAAGTTATGACATGCTATGCAATGTATGGTAATGCATTATGTACATAATTGTAATCTAATGGGAATGAACATGTATGCTTTAATCACTTTTTTTTTTTTAATTTGTGGAAAACATCCCAAAAGGGATGCCACTTTCGGGTAAGACCCAAGGAGGTAGGGGTATCCATTACGCCAAAAACGCCCAGGACTCGGACCTGGCCTACCACCTTTGACATACTCAAGGAGCAAACAAACACACAAAACCAAATTAAAAAAAGAAAATAATAGCAAAAATAATAAAATAAAATAAAAAACAAACTCCTTGAGTGTGTCAAAACCAAAAGCACAACCAAACACGCACAATAAGATAAAAGAAACCACAACAAAAACCACATAGAAAAACACAAGAACCACATAAAAAAACACAAAAAAGACAAAAACAACAGAACACTACAAAGACATAACCCAAAAAAACATGAAAAATAAACAGAACCAAAACCTAAAAAATAAAATAAAAATAAAAACAACCAACAAAAGACAATAAACAAAAACAAAAAACATAGAAAAAACTAACACATAAAAAAATGAAATAACACAAACAAAGAGAAACCCAAGAACAAGAACGAAAAAAGTATGCTTTAATCACTTAAAACATAAAGAATGAATGTAATTGTGTATATCAATTTTAAACTGCGACACCACAGAATGTATGACAATCATGCAAGATAATTGATAATTCTCATTACAAAAACTTAATCAATTAATCACCCATATATGAAATGTAGTGAAATGGATTGGTATAATGCTAATGAATGAATATGTCATTCTGTATATTTCTTTGCTACACTATATAGTCAGTGGCCATTTAAACATCATATCTGAAATTTATGCGATAGCTATCCTATATGTTTGATTGTGCTTTGTAAACTGCATTATGATGAATGAATGACTAGTATTTTTAATGTTTTAATGATATTTGGTATCTTGTTGCTATTGGAGAATTTTTTTAGCTTTTCCATGAGACTCAAAAACCCTAGTAGACTTCTCCAAAAATCAAATACTAACTGTACAAGGCTTTTATTGGACAAATATTTTTCCGTGACAGACCCAACTATTCATTATCCCTGTGTGTGCATGTGAGTATTTTTAGATAGATCATAAGCATACCCCGTATGTCAGTCGGAACTCTTTCAACCCATATGTGATATAGGGTTTCTCATATGATCGTACCATACTTATTTCAGCTTTTATTAGACTTATACAACTAGACAATCCTAGGTACCTAGAGCTAGCTCATATTGCAAATTGATCAGGATTACCCCTCTAAATGCATGCGGGACTCTTTCAACCCATTGATACGTTTGGGGATCACCCAATAGAACTACCCCTTCGATTGCAGGCAAGACTCTTCCAACCCATTAATGCGATTGGGGATCACTCTATGGCTTTCAAAAGGTGGATAATCTAGGGATTCAAGTTCTCACCCTTCTTACTTGCTCATATGTAGTGATGAAAATCACTGTTAGTCCACATGTTACCATTTTATTTGAGCAAGGGATTTTTATAGTGTTTTTGATTCACTATGTAACTTTGTATTTTGAACTTGAAATTTGTACTTTTGCACTTTGTAACTTGGGATTTAAACTTTGTGACTTTGAGATTTATAGGGGAAATTCTTGTCCTTTTGCCAAAGTACACCTTTCTAAACCGACTATTTGCAAGATAAGCAGGTTGTGAAACCCATCTCTCTAGATACTTAAGATTGCTTTCGTAACTTTCATCATCTCTTGTCTTAGCAGGATTTTATATTATTTTTCTTAGTGATGGGATTCTTATATGTTGAAGCACTATCCCAACTAATGACCTTATCTATAACAGCAAAGCAAGTGTTCTACAATATCTGAAGAACCCACTAGGTATAGCTAAGTGATTGGAAAACTTAATATACATACATGTTTCTTTGCAACATGTATCATGTATGAATACAATGAATTATGATAAATGCAAGGGTGCATGATTGAAACACAAATGTGCGACCGTTTGTAAGATTTTGATAGATACACTACACTCTACTATGGAATACAATGGATGACAAAATACCTAAATGCAATATGATGATGTGAATGCATATATGAAAATGCAAACTACAAAAGCAATTTTTTTTTGGATTTTATGCTTTACCATTTTTTTTGGAATTTTACATATTTTCAAATTTTTATACATTTTTGAGCTTTCATATTTGACCAAACAACAAGTATATATGCCTTTGGAGCTTTTTAGGGTTGACCAAGTGATTTTTAGAAATCCTTGGAGCATTTTGAATTGACCAACGGTCTTACAGATGCCTTTGGAACCTTTTAGTCGACCAAGCTCTCAGCAAGAGGGCGTGGAGCCTTTTAGGATGATCGAGAAGCTATAGGAAATATCGAAGCATTTGGGTTGACCAAGCGATTTTTATAAATCCTTGGTGCCTTTTGGGATGAACGAGTGGCTTTAAGAAGCCCTTGGAGCCTTTGGGTTGACCAAGCAATTTTTAGAAATCCTTGGCACCTTTTTGGGATGACCGAGTGGCTTTAGACAACCCTCGGAGCCTTTGGGTTGACCAAGTGATTTTTAGAAATCCTTGGTGCCTTTTTACTGACCAAAGGGTTTATAGATATCTTTGGAGCTCTTTCTGCTATGCTCTCTAAGCATAGAACACCTTAAGATGGATGATGTTGAGAGGCTAAGGCTATTCAACACCTCCTAGCAACGTCAAGCGATCGGTACCTAGACCAATATTTTTAGATATGATATAGGGTCATAACCAATTAGCCACAAATTTGTCTTGCATATCGGGCAACAAATTTGAGTTCTATTGGTTTTATTTTAGCATAATATCCCCAACTTCAAAGTCTCTCTGGTGGACTTTGATATTGTAAGCTTGTTTGAGTCACTCCTGATAAACACGAAGATGCTCAAGGGCATTCATGCAACGTTCATCGAGTAGCGTCAGTTGATATAGGTGAGCTTGTCGTGCGATGTCATCATCGATGAAATCTTTCAATGTGATGCGCAAAGTTGGAATTTCCAACTCTAAGGGCATAATGGCCTCAGCGTCATATACTAGTGAAAATGGAGTTGCCCTAGTGGGAGTCCGAATGCTAGTTCTATAAGCCCATAATGCAAGGGGCAGTTGTGTATGCCAATCCTTGTGGTGTTCTTGCACTGTATTTTTTAATATGGCTACCACAATTTTGTTTGAGGCCTAAGCTTACCCATTTGCCTATGGATAATATGGAGATGCAAAACTGTGTTTGATGCGGTACTTAGAAGTTAAGGCTTGCACAATTTTGTTCTTAAAAGAAGTTCCATTATCCGAAACTATTTTGGATGGTACCCCAAAATGACTTATGATATGCTCCATTATGAAATATGCTATGCGAGTTCCTATGGTCATTGTTAAGGGAATGGCTTCCAACCACTTTGTAAAATACTCAATAGCCTTAATGATGAATGTACGTCGACATGATGATGGAGGAGAAATCTTGCCAATTAGATCAAACACCCACTGAGCAAATGGCCAAGCCGCTTGGATGGGTTGTAAGGCCTGTGATGGTAGGTGTGTAATATTAGCATGATGATTATATTTGATGCATTTCATAACATACACATTGCAATACTTCTCCATAGTGGGCCAATAATAACCCATTCGAAGGATGCACTTGACGATGGCCATGCCGCTGAAATGGCCACCACATGTATTGTCATGAGCTTCTAAAATTGCCCAATATGATTCTTGGGGCTCAAGACAATGAAGGAGAACTCCATCGTAACTTCTACGGTACAAAATATCTCCTATCAAGATAAATTTAGTCACTTTATGTTTAAATGTGCATCTTGCGACACGCGACAGTCCCTCCGGGACAAAACCAAGTCTTAGAAAGTCTTGAATCTGTGACATCCAATTTTGATGAGCCTCAACTTTGATCGCTAAGACAACCTGTATCCCTTACGTATTTATCTTCGCAAATGCAGACTGGGAGATAGCATTGTGGTGAATGGTGGTGCCACTCCCTGTAGGACTCTAGGAGGTTAAGGATCCCCAGGGTGCTTTCTTGAGAAAGTCTTCAGCTTTATAGAACCAATCAACTTTTGGTTCCACACTAATCATGTTGACTAATTCTTTGTTATCAAAGGCTACACGCTCTACTGCAGGATGCGAGAGTGTCTTGAAATGGATGGTAGTGAAGTCAGTAGATGAATTCTAAGGGATTAAGGATCCCAAAGAAGCAATGGTGTTCATGAATCTATTTGATGAACGAGGGATTGCGTCGATGTCATACCATTCTAGTTTAGCCAGATACATGGAAACAAGATCTTTATAGACTTTCAGTACCAGACCTCGACACTAAAATAGTCCCTTCACTTGGTTAATTATGAGTAGGGAATCACCAATGATGTTTAGTCTCTTGATATTCATGGTGAAGGCTATATGAAGGTCCAAAAGTAGGGCTTCATAGTCAATATTATTGTTGGTGCATGGGAAGTCTAGTTTGAACAACAAGGGCATTGGAGCTCCTTGCGGTGTGAAAAACACTATCCCTGTGCTAGCTCCTTGCTTGCACTTCAAACCATCAAACATTAGAGTCATATCAACATTATTATTTGGTTCTTCATGTTCGGGAGCTTCGGATATTACAAAAACTACATCATACGGAAGCTCGATTGTCAGAGGCCTACCGTTGGATAGTGGCACCTCAGCTAACTTATCTACTATGACCTATCCCTTAATGAACTTCTGGCTTATGAATTCCATATTGAATTCTATCAATAGCATGATCCACTTTGCAGTACATGTATTATGATATATCTTGCTCATCATATACTACAAAGGATTTTGTTTTGATATCACATATGTCATGTGACTTAACATGTAGTGCCACAATTTCTTGGTAGTGAACACTACTGCTAAACATAGCTTTTCCACATATGCATATCCTAGCTCGTAACTCACCAAGGTTTGAATAATGTAATATATGGCTTGTTCTTTTCCATGTACATTCTTTTGGGCCAACATGGTCCCTAACACAAAGTCTGTTGCTGATATATATAGCAAAAAAGGCTTTTCTAGCCTTGGTGGAGCTAACACTGATGACATTGCCAGGTATTGCTTTATCTCAGTGAAAGCTGCATTGCAATCCTCATCCCAGTTGAATGGGACACCCTTATGTAGCAATTGATTCATGGGTTGACATTTATCTAATAGTTGAGTGATAAATCACTTTATCAAAGATACCTTGCCTTTGAGGCTCCTTAATTCCTTAATATTTATGGGAGGACGCATTTCCAAAATGTCCTTGACCTTTGTTGGGTCTACTTCGATGCCTCTCTTGGAGACAATGAACCCTAAAATTTTTCTAGAAGTTATGCCAAATACACACTTCTTAGGATTCAGCCTGACGTTGTGCTCTATCAAGCGATCAAAGAATTTTTTCAAGACCTCCACATGCTCCTCTCATAGCAATGACTTGGATAGAAAATCATCGATATAATCTTCTAGAATTTTGTGCATATAGTCATGAAAAATGTATGTCATGGCCTGCTGGTATGTAGCACCAGTGTTTTTGAGACCAAATGGCATAACTTTGTAGCAAAATGTTCCCCATGGTGTTATAAACACGGTTTTGTGCTAGTCTTTAGGCTTAATCCAAATTTTATTATAACCAAAAAAATCGTCCATTAAGGAGAGCATTTCATGACCAGTAGTAGAATCTACTAGAGCATCGATATTGGGAAATGGAAATGAATCTTTGGGTGTTGCCTTGTTGAGATATCTAAAATACATACAAATACAGATCCTTCCATTTGGTTTTCCTACAGGCACCATGTTGGATACCCATTCTGGATAGTCGATGGAAATGACAAATTCTACATCCAATAGTTTTTGCAATTCGTCTTTCACCATTAAGGCTACTGTTGGATGCATCTTTCTGAGCTTCTACTTGACGGGATTCTTGGACGGGTATAGCAAAAGGTTATGAGTAACCAACTTCAGGTCTAGACCGGGCATATATTTGTATGTCCAAACAAAAATGTTAGGTCTCTCTTTCAATAGAGGGATGATGCTAGTGCGCTCATCTAGAGTGAGACTCATTCCAAATTTAACCTTATTTGGATTGGTGGGGTCGTTACCAATATCCACTTTGAAGGTTTTCTCTACTGACATGTGGGATCCCTCCTCAAGATGATGAGGTGTAGGGATCAAATTGATGTCATCAAATGAATTTATATGTTCTTTGTTGGAAGCATTTTCAGCATGATAGACATCATAAGCGCAGCCTGGTCTAAAATGAAATGGTTGCAGCATCTCTTCATTCAGGAAGAAATATTCAAGATCTACTGGTGAATCAACGTGATCCTAATCGATAGCATCCATGTTTAGATGCAATGACTTGGATGGATCTAATGGATTGTAGAGTGGGGTGGTCAAATCAATGGAGACCATGCTAATGGAATGGAATTTATCTCCAGGACCACATAGACTAAACTCTACATCATATGTGTAGCTTCTATACCCAAGATCTGGATCGGATGGCATGGGGACAAAAGGGTCCTCCCTGTGGATGCCTGGACAACTGGATCCTCTTTGTGCACTTACTCTCAAGAAACTCAACATAAGTAGGTATCTTGGGAAAGAGACTTTGATATTCCTCTTCCAGATTTATTCTTTCCCTGAGGCGGCACTAGAGATTTATCTCTCGATGCAAACCCACAGCTGTAACAGGCCATGGATCCCAATGTGGATTTTGATTATGTAGGTGATGAGGCCCCAAATAGGCCATCTCCAATGAATCCTTATCATCACTATAAAGATATAATCTTTCACTTTCCCCCATATGCAAGGGGAAATCTTCTAGATGTGGCCCCATGTATTTTATTCTGTGGTCACTATCATCACTATCCAGATAGACTGGATAAAATGATCATATATATGATGTCGAAATGAAAAATGGCTCTGCTTCCTATTAAGAGTGATCTATGTTAATATGACCTTATTCTATAACATACTCTGACTTCGCAGGCAATAGATGTAGCGGATATACTAGCCTCGAATCGCTCATCTCAACCTCATCGCTATGATTGCTACTATGAGCAGTGCACTCTATCGTGTCCATGAATATTGGGACATTAGCTAGATGAGGCCTTAAGTAGGCCTGATCTATATCATTTTTATAGTCACTATAAACCATGAAATTCTCTTGTATCTTATCTAATTGCTCTTTAGGCAACAAATGGCATAGAAATTCTAGAACCACGAAGGCTCGGTAAATTCCCTCTATGGATTGATCATCATTTGAGGACTTTCCATATGCATCATAACTCAGTCTACTCATTTTGGAGGTGGACTCCTCTACATATTCACTACAAAGATCTCTTGAATTGAGATCACCTAGAATGATGGGGTTGTGCCCCTGCATATCGGTATCATCGATTATGATACAGTTTTGATGACCTAGTCTGCCTCTGGGGTTCTTCTTCGAGAACTCTTCATGTTCAATATTTAGTCTCTCAATGGTGATGAATGACACCATTGGGTTGTTACCCTGAAGGCTAGACATATTAGGATGATATGGATTAAAATCCATGTCATCCCCTAGACCCAGGTACAAATGATCCAATGATGCAACGAGTAAATCATCATGTCCTTGAATCTGCAATCCCAATCCGAACCTATCAGTTGCCAACTGATAACATGGTTCAAGAGGGGTCTTCATCCTTGTTTGAAAATACCAAGGTCGTATCCATGCCAATGATAAAGCTCAAAAATACACATGGCGTACTCTGGATTGGACAAATACCGAATGTTCACTATGAACTATTCGTCATCATCCACCTCCATGGATGCCCATGTTGGAACTAGATCCAACCCAACATAAATAAAGTTTGTTTGGTTGGGTGGCTTGCCAATGGTACTAAATATACAACTAGGTATCGATGGGCTATCATTCGGCCCATGTCTTGTGCAGTCTCTAAAATAGGACCGAAGGTCATATTTTACACAAGATATTCACCTAGACCTGTGCTGGCTAGGTGAACAGTCACCTGGGGTGCAGATGTCCCTATTGACGAAGTAGGCAAAGCAGGCTAAGGTGCCTCCTTGACTTGATCCTGGGCTTCCTCCACCTCCATGGGAGTGGCAACCTCAGTGGCAACTGGTTCAGGCGCATTCTTTGCTTCTTTCCTACCCAATTACCTTTAATTTCTTATCATTCTGATGCATTGTTGATGCACTCGATCTCAGAGAAGTGGCAGTGGTATGTTCAGATCTATTTGATACAGATACCAATGGTTGAACATGCACCACCTATTCACCTCTTGGAACCCTCATTGGTGATGTGGGCCTTATGTCCAAGTGCGTTGATAGGATCATGAAACCCCATGGTAAATATGCTAAGTTCACGAACTTTAATGGTTCTTCATCTGATGCAACCATGTGAACTTGTCACTCGTGTATATACTTGACACACTGATGCAATATCAAGGGAACACAATGCACTTCATGAATCCAAGACCTCCCTAGTAGGATGTTATCCTACAAGGCACCCTCTATCACGTGACACATTACGAGAATGGTCTTTAGTCCCACTTGAATAGGTAGGACAATCGTGCCAACCGTAGAGCATAGTACATCGTTAAATGCTTGCAATGTAAAGGTGGTTGGTACGATAAGTGATTTAGGCAATTTCAAGTGGTGCAGTGCCTTAGTCATGATTATATTTATCAACAAACCATTGTCAATCAAGACCCTTTTGAAAGGCACACGGTTAACACAAGCAATGATATGTAGTGGCGGGTCAGCCACACTTGTAGAAACTATTTTCACTTCATGATCATAGAATTGGATCATTGGTTCCTGGAACTATTGTACGTGCTCCACAAAGTTCATGAATGCCTATGCATCCTGGGACTATACCTCAATGGACCTCAGAATGTCCATAAGAGTCTCCATGTGTCGAGGGGACTGTTGTATAAGCTCATGTATTGACAACTTTGTAGGAGTCGTCTATAGGTTTTGAACCAACCTGCTCCTAATGGTCACCATCGGTCTCGTTGGTGGGCCTAGAATATTTTGTGCTTGCTACTGCTGGGGCATGGCTTGTATTTGAATGAGAGCATGAGGTTTATTCATCCGTTCATACCTCCCATGTTTGGTAACAACATTGACCATTCTAATGAACCCCTGGGTAGGTGGTTTGAATCGTACTTGATTGACATGGTCAGCGTGGTTACGTGGTGCCTCATGGTTTGGTAACATATTTTTAAAAATACCCATATTTTTGTTGTCTAGCACCTGGGGATTGCCTAGTACTACAATATCTCCCTTGTCTATCATATTTTGCATAATGTGTTTGAAAGACCAACACACCTCGATGTCATGGCCTTTCACTCTATGAAATATGCAAAACAACTCTTCCTGATAGTATTTAGGCTTGGGCTGATTTGGATCAACCATTTTGACTTCAAGTAATCTTATTGCCTTGGCCTCATAGAGCTGATGAAAGATCGATGTCATTGATTCCGTCAATGGCGTAAATATATGAGGTGGGTGTTGCTCTTTGTTCTTGCCCTTGTAGTTATTTTTACGCTAGTCGTATTGCACAGGAGGGGGATGGGCTTGATAATTCTATTTATTTTTCCCATTATCCCCATTTTGGAGATTTAGTACCACCTGATTCACATGGGTTTGCTTGCCCTGTTGTTTTGAGGTACTCTTCTTATATCCATCTTTCCTAGTTTTTAGCTTCAAGTTGCCTTCCTGCAACTTGATATCCTCAATTACCTTGGCTTGCACCCAAGCTTCTTTGAATATGGCATACTTTTGTAGTTGCAACAATAGCGAGATGTGCTTTGCACAACTCTTTGTAAACATTTAGGTTAATTCTGTGGTAGGGATCGAGAATGGCAACTTTACCATTAATCTCCTCCACCTCTTCTCGTACTGTTCTATTGTCTCATCGTCGTGTTGAGCTAGCGTAGCCAAATCAGAAAGGTTGGCCTATTTCTTGATGCTGAAGGAATAGCATTCAAGAAAGGCATCAACTAATTGCTCAAAATTTATTATGTTGTGCTTCTTTAGCTGATTAAACCACTCTCGGGTAGGCCAAGAGAGTGTCGTGACAAATGTATGCAACAACAGTGCATCATTGTTCTCTATCTAGAAGCAAGCGTCTAGAAATCTCGTGACATGTTCTTGTGCCTCTTCATCACCCTTAAATTTTTCCAACTTGGGCATCTCAAAATGCTCTAGGTATGGGGGCATAGGTACCGAGGGATATAAAGGTTCATTATGAATTTTCCTCAGTGTCAGCTTTTGGACAACCGCACCCTATCTCTCAATTTCCTTGACCTTCTCAGCCAAATATTTGTAAGCCTCAAAATATAGAAATTCCTCCTCCCTAAGTTGGTGCGGAGGCATTATAGGAGGTACATTCCTCTTCTATCAAGGTGGAGGGCATTGCTCTTCCTCCTCCTAAGCTTGGGAACTATCAAGATATTTCTGGTTGCATATGTTCCCCTCTTGCTCCTCATAATGTTGCTACCTCTAATTGTTGAATGAGGGCGGTCACTCTCTATTATGGGCAATGATATGAGTATGAACGCTTGCGCACTCACGGTGCATGTCATCTTGCAAAAAATATTTCCTATGCATCTACTATCTACGCTCGTCTTGAGAGTATAGGCTAGCCCTAGACAACCTATCTTCCTGCTCTACACGCTCCTTCTAGATGAGGATGCACTCCTCACACAAGTGTTGCTCATATAGCCTTTGTCTAGTAAACCTCTACACATAAATATCTTCATATTCGATGCGCTACCTCGCTAGGTGAGCATCCTCCAATTGATCTTGGAGGAGTTGGCATTTTTTCTCAGAGGCTAGTCGATATGATCTCTCAAATTGGTTAGCCATCGAAGACCTTTAATATGCTTGCTCTGTATGAGCAACCTTGTGGGTTCTGTACCCATCAGAATGATATGTTATGCCTTTGCCTCTATCTATGAAGATGACATCAACATCGTATTGTGTCCTATGTTGCGTGCCACCATGCATGGATGGTGGGTGCGAGACATGAGGGTGCTTAGAAGCCTCTCCATGCTCTCTAGTAGTTCTAATGGTTCTCCTGCTATGCTCACTCGGAGCACAAGTGGGCGGAGCCGAAGGCTTGTAGCCTAGCTGGTCTAGCACACTACCTAGATTGTCTAGTTGTCTAGACCTCCACCTCTCATGGGGTGGTGTTCCATTAGCTCCCACCTTCGACATATCGATGGTGATATTGTGTGCTATAGTACACATGGGAGTATGGGTAGACTTGCACTCAGAAAGGAGTCTGTCTACTTGCCCTTGAATGGGTAGACCTCTATTCCTTATATACTCAAAATGTGGGGGTATAGTACACCCTGTAGACTTAGTGTAGATGGGTACCAATTTGGTCCCCTACATGACATACTCTTTGGTCCATCCCATGGACACGCATGTACTGCGGTCTCGATAATGGATTTCGAGTGGATCACCCTTAGGTTGAGAAGCCCTATGCTCTATTCTACATATAACAGTATGCAATAATGCTAGTCTATTAGGGGTATGCTCAATGGGATCCCATCATGTCGAGTTGTCTCTTCTAATGCTCATTGAATGTCGTTCGGTTTGCTCATGTTGTTGAGGACTAGACATGTGTAATTGTGAATCGGTTGGGGCTTGGTCATCGGTCTCAGGCTTACACCTTTGCCGACCACCCTGTGTATCCACCATAGTGTACCTAACGTCTAGATGTATATTTTATTATCAAACAAGGTATACAATGATGCTTATCTTATTTTAAAATTTTAAAATATGCCCTAAACTATTTGATGTTGTTTCAAAATGTGTTGTATCAGTATGAGAAACTCTCGCGTGTTTTGCAAAATTATTGGATTTTATTCTTAGTTTAATTGGCTTTCATCTATATACTTGCACACGCCAAATATGGTAATGAATTCCATACTCAACAAAGTAGCATAGGTACTACCAACCCTCACCCAACACACCGTGCATAGTGATACACCCTTCCGAAGATGAGTGCATGCTATTTTGCATGGATAGGACAGTTCTTGGGTTGGTCTTGGCAATGAGTGGATCCTGATAATACAATTTGAAATGAGCCAACCAAGTGGTAATGACGTACACTATTGGTCTCAATCAAATGGGTTGGATGTGAGAGCCCAACGCCACTGATGTTTACAATGAAACGTGGTGTGTGTGGTTCATTTTACTTTGTATAAAGATAAATGCATAAAAGAGCATTCATATGATCATTCCTACATGATATGCATAAGAAGGAACATTTAAAATTCACAAAGGTATGCATGCTATGTATTACATGATGTTATGGCAATGCAGTTACGATGACATGGCCTCTAATTGGGCCTCATGCATGCAAACAACCACACAATTTTTATCAAGGTCACTGTATTCTAGGGTGGACTGCAATTAGAGGTCCGTTGTTCCTAGCAACACCTTTCTAATGGAAAAAATATAAAATCAAATTAGGACTTATTCATTGATCCTTTTATTTTAATGTTCCTAATTTGTTGTTGATTTATCGCTTACTATAAAAATATAGAGGAGAAAATGTAGAATAGAGGATGGAAATAGAACCTACCTCAACTCCTACTCTGCTACCAAGTGGTTTCTCTACTGTCTGTTGCTTCTACTGTAAACCGTAGATCTGGTCTGCAGGTTGCAGTGTAAATCACAGGTGATAACCATGGGCCAAAAAATAACCGTAGCTGTTAGCTGTGGTTAGCACCTGATAAAAACAAATAAAAATGTTAGCACTCAGGGGCTAGAAATGTGGAGTTTCATCATGATCGCCATCTGTGAACACCAAGGAAGCTCACACCCGATATAACTATTGCAATCGAAGGGAAACACACAAATAGGCATGCATAATTTGATAATAAGAAATAACGTGAATATAAGGAATTATTTATTATTTTTGATGAATTCAAATTACAGATTCATCCCTCTTAGGGATACCCATTTGATACATTAATTACAATAGTGTTTAATCCCTATCAAGTGTAGGTGTGATCAAAATGCCCCTTGGGGTGACACGAACTACTCTAGGGTGTCGATGACCCTCTTCTTCATAGTGGGGAAGGGGTGGATGCTTTATCTCTCCTTTAGAACTATTTCCTGCGGTCAAGAAACAACAAGAATTTCAAAAATATAGGCAACCTCTCGTGATGAGGCCCTTTTAGGTAAAATGTATAATGACACCATCAACATGCATAATCAAGAAAGCATAAAGAAAGTTGGTAAACTATGCAAAGTGAATCAAGATTCATGTAATATCATAAAGTAAAATAGCATCTACACTATGCATAGATCAAATATAGAAAATGAAACATAAACATGCATAAAGAAAGCATTCTAGTCCTAATTGAAACATAAGCATAAAATGTGAATCTAGCGTAATTCTATGGTCATAAGTCTTCTAAAATGCTATTAAATCAAAAAATGGCTAATCTAACCTAACTAGCTAGACAAAAAAGAAAAGAGTAAGGTGATCTGTCACCTGTTGCAAACCGTAGCTCTGGTGAGTGGTCTGCACTGTGAATTGCGGTTGACAGTCACGGTTTGACCTCTGATGAGTTTACCCTCAAAATCAAGGGTAGTGGGCTCAATCTCCTTGTCCAAATTGATGTTCAAGGGTTGCCTTCATTGTCCTTAGACTAATTTTGTGGTCAATTCGATGTGAAGGGCCTTTGTTTTCCTAGATTTGCATTTCTTGATCCTCCTAAGCACCTAGGGCATCCATAATGTAATTCATCATGAATGGTGGCAAAAGGGTCAAGGATTAAGTGCAATAGCTCTATCTCTTAGTATACTCAGTTTGAGTGTATAATTCGCTAGGGCTTTGTTGCTCAAATATCCAATGCTTACTCCCCTTTCTTCTCCCCATTTGGAGGGGGTATTTATAGGATGCCCCTAGGGCTAGGGGTGTCTTCATGGAGAAACCAAGACCAAGAAGGTTGGTTAAGACAGTTGGGATAGAAGCCTCTGGAATATTCTATCCTTCAATTGCCTCCTTCTAGATATTCTAGCCGTTCTAACCGATTTGGCTCGGATGGAAGGCCTAACTTAACTTTAGTTAAGACTGTAGGTGTCAACCATGGTTTAGACTAGAGACTGCAAGTCTAGGTTGCGGTTCAGACTGCTTAGGCCAAAATGCCTAAATTGAGTGGTTAGAACCACTGCTCTATCTTAGAGTTTGTCCAATATCCTCCATATGGTCTTTTAGTATGTATGAGTAGTCACCCTCGACATGACGTGTTTTAGGTGTCTACAGTACCATAGGGTAGAGAGGCACTTGAAAAACTCTTGTAAGAGGTTGAAACATGTGGTTCATGACTTAATTTATGAAGTAAATCTTGTTATAGAAGGTTCTCAACCTAATCCTCCAACAAAAAATCAACCTTCTACACAAAAAACACCCACAATAAATCAAGACATGGGTATCTTCCAAGACCCCCTACCTAAGCATGGGCAATTGTTAGCTAATAAAGTATCATATAAAAATGTGCCTCTCCCTATAATAATATGTTTGATATGATAGAAACAACCATAAGGCAACAAGCACATATTCAACCGACTCAACAATCCTAGCAGGAGATGATTTCTTCATCCAACCCACCTTTGAAACCTCTCTTAGTTTTGAAGAATACCCAAAAAAAGAAGCACAAGAGTAGAAAACCCATCTTTAGTGTTGAATCCACAACCTAAAGTCTCCTTTGACATTCAACTATAGTTAGCTAGTACCCCAACCAATATATCCCTATTAGAGATCTTGCAAACTTCTCCTATTCATAGGGAAGCCTTGTTGAAGCTCCTAAGACAACAATCTGTTTCTTCAAACATTTCTCCTAGTGCTGTAGTTGATGTTGTAGGTTCTCTTGGTATATATCACATAACATTTTTGGAAAATGATATGCCTTCCTTAGAATTATGAGAGGATTCCTCCCTCTACATCATGACACTCATTATTGAAATATTTGTCAAGAGAATCTTTATTGACAATGGTTCTTCCCTCAATTTATGCACTTATCAATTTTTCTAAAATTTTAGATTAAGAGAGGAAGATATAACTAAATATGATATCATCATCAACGCTTTAAAAAATGACTCCCAAGATGCTTGCAACGTTATATATCTTCCCATTAGGGTTGGACCTAAGATCTTACATACATTGTTCTATGTGGTGTCTTATCCTGCATCTTTCAATATCCCTCTTGGATACCCTTATATTCATGCGATGAGGGTTGTCCCTTCCACTCTTCATCAATGTCTAAAATTTGAACTTAAGAATTAACTTGTTACTACTCCAAGATATCCTCATTCATTTGAATATTATTCGATGGTTGAGCAAGCTCAATGTAGTCTCAATTTATGCCCATCGGTTTACTCATCTCACATAACTAAACAACTTAAAAATATTAAAGTGAGTGAGGAACCTCTTCATCATGGGATCAAGTTAATCTATTTCTTCAAGGACCTCTTTTGGATATTTCCCAACTACCAACTTCCCCAAGGGCTATGGGTTTACCTCATAAGAAGGGTGAAGTACATATTGGCATGTGTACCTTTATTTTTGTAGGTGCAACCTTTTAATAAAATATCTGTGGTAGAAACCTTTGCCCTATAGAGTGATCTTTTACCCATTTTTACTTTTCTAATGATTACCCACTCCATGAAAAAATACTATCTAGCATGGGATATATAAGTAAAGGTTTGGGACCATAATAAAGAGGTATTCAAGAGCCTTTGGATGTTTATATTTGGCTTGGTATATGTGGCATAGGCTACATACCCAATAAAAACCCTCCTTTACCATTTGATAATGATGATCACTTTATTACTTATGCTGAATATTTAGATCATCAAGGCTTGGAGTAGAGTGATGAGGATGAAGGTCCCCCTTATCCCTTAGATTTCCTATTTTGCAATATGGTAACTTTGGTGCATCCTGAGCTAGGTGTGACCCCAAAGGAGTGTGCTAAAGGGGATACCCCTTGTGATATAAATCATGAGGATATCCTCTGAAACAAATTTTTCTTTAATGGGTTTGTCCCTTATGCTAGCATGCTGAGTCTTCTTGTTATCAAGAGGACCCTATTCCTCTATATCATAGAGACCTTATGAAGTTGAGGATATATCCCTCTTTTATCAAAAAAGGATGGTATAGTTTGCTTTTGAAATGAATTTCATGCAATGAATCCCATAGAATATTTTGTGGATGATCCTCTTTGTAATACAAATCATGAAAGTATCCTACATAATAGCCCTATATTTGATGGGTCAGTTCCTTGCACTACCATCCTTTTTGTTAAATTATGAAGTACAATCAGAATCTATGCTGACTTCAAAAACTTAAAACATTAATTTAAAATAATAATAATAATAAATAAATAAATAAATAATAATAAAATATACTATACATGAATTTGCACTTTCATCTAGTTTAATTTATATTTTGCATCCAATTTGCTTGATTCATATTGCATGGCTGCATGTCATACCTTGCATGTTTTTCTAGACATTCCATTCCACTTTGGATTTTTCTTATCATACAATTGCATTGCTGCTTGTTCATACATGCATGGCTACTTGATCATACATATTTTTGAGGATTTTGCAACAATGGTAAGTGATGACACCTAGTTAGATCATAGCTCACATGCATTATACTCTCACTAGGAATTTTATGCCTAGAGAATTCCCAACCTAGGTCTCATTCATATGCATCTTCATACTTACATTCATCTATCCCATTTTCTCTTCTCCTTATTTTATATTCCTTGACCTTAAAAGTTATAAATGATCATCAATTTCTCTCCAAGTCAAGGGATATATTTCTCATTTTGTATATCATTATCCTTTGCATGTTTTTGTTTCTTCCTTTTGTTAAGACAAGGACATACTTCATTCAAGTTTTTATGACTCAACATTCCTTGTGGGATAGGGTAGATATTGCATGAATATAATATATGGTGTTCACACAACCATTGACTATCTTACGCACACTACTTACCCACTGAATATGATAATGCATACACCTCTTGTTTTGTTTTATTTGCTTTATCCATACACCTTGCACACACCACATCCCTATAAGGTAGTACTCTCTTTGATACATCATTCACACACAACACACCCTATATGGGATATATTCATAACTTCACATTAGGGGTAGTCTCCATCTCAATCATTTTCAAGCATACATCCTAGCATGTATCTCTTTCTCTTTGACCATCCTAGTGAGACTACACCCATAGTGGGTATCGCTCCATGCTTGACCATATTTTATGAGCATAACACCCTTCAAATATAGCTTCATGTTCACACATGAGGGGTAACCTCCATATCGAATATTTGTGAGCATACATCCCAGTAGGGTTTCACTCCATTCTTTTCTTTTTTTACTTAATCTATGTTGTTTGGTAACATTGATCTAGGTTCGATCTACGTTGACTTAAACACCATATTTAAGTCCTCCTTCTCTATTGATTGAAATTTTTGTTCTTCCTTGTCTTCTTTTTTATTCTTTTGTGTTATTTTATCCATTCTTCACTTTGTTTCTAAGATCACACTTTGTTCTTATAGGTCACAATTTTGTTCTCTACCGATATCACGGTCCATTTATATAGGTAAAAATTTTGGCTAGAGAGGTATTTTCCCTTGTTTTTATTTCTTATTTCCCTATTTTTATTTTTTTTCTTCTTCCATCCATGCATTTCACACCATCCATAAACTTCATTACATCTATACGTTTGCATTTTAGGCTAGTTCATTCCATATTTAGATTATGTTGTGTTCATTCATGCATAAAAACAAACACATAAAAACATAAAAACATAAGCACACACATTTCATAAAAGTAGCATGATATTACTTAAAGTCACGATAGTAAGGTACACAAGTCTTCCCGATAAATGTGCCACAATCTAAACTAGGCATATTCGACCATCCCTAGGGATGCATACCACACTCAAAATTGGTATGTCACCCTAATCCTATCCCTAGCTCTGGGAGCTTGTCTCCTCTACTTTTTCCATCAGAGGTGGTCTCGATGGGGGCATGTTCATGGAACGTGAGATCATCCGTGATCTAGAACAAGACCAACTTGGTTTTTTAAGGGATGATGATGGTGGAACTTTTTGCTCTACTGGAACTACCTAGAATTACATCATATAGTAGAAGGTTACCCTCTACATGACCACCTCTAGCCTCTCTCCTACCCTCTATAACTCCACCTATAGTAGGAAAATCCCTTCATATTATTGGTTGCTGGTCATAATAGCCATCCCATTTGCCCAAGCCCACTACCAGTCCTGGTCCAACTAGCTTACCTCTCCCCTGAGGTGATCTACCTTCACTTATACCATGTCCCACTTGGTCTCCATTGTGCCCAAGGAACTCCATAGACCCTTGATCCTCTTGGCCCTATCATCTCAAAGTAGGTCTTGTATCGCTCCAATTTTTTTGCATCCTTACCTTCAGGATATAGGATCCACACCCGAAAGGGGGATGCGAGAAGTATGGGACAATACCTCGGACTGAGAGGCCCTTTGAAGGTCATGCCTCTCGGGGGAGGGGTATAAGGGTGAATTTTCGATGGATGGTGGGTTCACCAGGGAACTTTGAGTGGCAGTTTACACACCTAGGTTGAGAATGGGTTTGATGTGTTCATTTTATACTTTAATATTTCATATCCCTAGGTTGTCCAGAATGAATCTAAGCTATTCTATATGAAAATGCTGATTTATGTGAATACAGAAAGCAGGAATGAATCCTAAATGTAAAGATTATAGAAAATGAGAAAGAATGCACCTGATTTCGGATGTCTGGTGAAGATTCTGAAGCTTGTAATAGTCTAGATCATATCAAATATGATAGGATCATCTGCAATTGCACAGAATCATCCTAGATTACAATTGATCATCTGAGATCAGACAAGATCATCGTTGATCTGACGAATTCGCCAGAAACCTACAATCATAGAAACAGACACAAAAAACTAAAAATCCTACTACAATAATAATGCAAAATGATAGAAATGATAGTATAACTACATAACTGATAAATCTAGATAGCAAATTAAAATAAATGCATTGTTTTAATAACTTATTTTAACTTTATCATGCATTTATGCTGAATGAGGTGAACTCCAGGATGTATAATGAAAATAAATCAAACTAATGCATAATAAAATAAAGAATACAAACGAGGAATGCAAAATCAGGGCTTTGGTTGCCCCCAATATGAACTACAGTTGAGATTGCCTCCAATCATATGAGATCATCGCCGATCTGTGATAGGATCATCCAAAATATTTTGGAATCACCTGCGATGATCCAAGCTTTCTCCAACTGAAGCACAGTGAAAACCTGCAATGAAAACTTAAAACTACGAGTGAAAACAATGGTGGATAGGATGTTTTGACATAGCAAAACTAAATGGCAGGGAAAATCAAGCAGGGAATCATGGGATCAGCCAACCAGGGGGATAAACTAAGAAATTCCTAGTTTATATAGGATTAGGGGGAGGTTAGGATGTTGGGGATCATCCCAATCTAGGAGATCATCAGCGGAGGAATATCCAACTATGTAGACATGCTTCTACCCAAGTTGGAGAGGCTGTTGAAACATAATCTAATTATAAAAATTTGGTTTTAGGACGAAATCGTCTGGACGTTCTGTTCCAGACGAATTCGTCTGATCTGGGATGATTTTGTCTGATCGGCGATGATATCTTCCAAAGGTCAAAACAACTCCTAAAAATGGCATGAAAAACTAGGTGAGCGGTTAACAGGCGGTTTGGGGGTTAAAATTCAAATTTTATCTTTTTACTGAGGGTTTAACTGTGCCAATTTTAGGGTGCTACAGGTCCATATACCTCTACAAGATCACTATCTGAGCATACAATACCTCTATCCCTCTCCATAGGTCCTCCTAACCAACTATCCTACTTGGAATGGATGCTACTAATGTAGAGGCCTCTCTAGCCACTCTACTTGATCTTATTCCAACTATCGTGGGGATAACTCTTGCTACCCTTATCTACCTAGTCTTAGTAGTGGTGGTGTATATTACCAATATATCTACTCAAAACCATAACTATATCTATTATGGGGCTTCTTGATCCTACCCCTACCACTTCATGGACCATCAAGTGGCTCCTAATAGTGCCAACTATATGTTTTGGTCCATAATCTGGTGCCTCTACACTGAAATTATTGGGGAGATCCTCGAGGGCATGATACCTCTATACCATCTTTGGTACTTGAGAGACATACTAAAATTATTCACCCTTGGATCCACATAGAGTGGGTCATCTAGGTCCTCCACCCATCTCCTCACATCAAGATCCCATTTGAATCTTTATGGGTCCCTCTATACGTACCTATACCAGTAGTCTCCTAAGTTTGGATCTCTTGGAAGATATCGAAATACCACTAGACTCGGTCAAATATGAAAAGCTCTATATATCCCCTATCTATAGAGATATACCTAATTCTCATAACCCTAGTTAGCTCCTTTACATCCTCTATCCACCCAAGGTGTAGACACCATGGTCACCATACAATCTTGTTCTCCCGTAGCTCGTCTATTACCCACCTCCCTAGTGGTAGGTTAGTAGCATATATCCTCTAGACTCACTCATAGCTCCTAACCCATCTATATTCTACCAACCACTCTGGGTTGGTCAATAGCCATGGAAGTGCATAAAGTCTCTATACTTCTATATGCTTCCAGCACCACACCTAAAGCAAGGTCATATAGACCATCCCTGTATGCCATTTGTACATGACATTGTATAATGTCTTATACAACCAAGCAATCACATATGAACCTCATACAAATCTAGCTCCGTTATCATGCATGTATACCACTAAACCCACCTATGCCATAGTAGGTATCATCAACTAGTGTGGCATACCAAAAACCCTACCACCATCCCACATAGCACGATTGTCAAAGCATCAACCCTATAGCAACCCACCAGATCATCTAATGAGATCTCACTCTCTTGAACCTGGTGGGTCCAACCTTTGGATAATCTCTACAATATGTCCTGATACCCTCATACACTATAAAATTCTCTCTCCTTGATAGGGATGCACAAGGTGCACCACACATCCTCCAGTGTGATCGTCATATTCCCTATGGGTAACCAAAAGGTCAATAATTTTGGATACCATATCTTTACCAACACTGTAAGTAGCACTTGGTCTACCTCAACCTAGGGTATCTCTACTAGGTGATGTAGCCCCACTACCTCTAGGGTACCCTACTCTACCTATGAGAGGCCCTCTAGATCCATATCCAAGGAGCTCAGTTGCCATTTGCAACTCTCTAGTACATCATGTTGCATCCAAAAATAAAAATAAAATTTTAAATTAGTTCAACATGCATAATTAATCAAACTTGCAAAATCAAATATTTTCTTATCTAGTCTAGTTGGTTTCCTCTCTTCTCTCTCTTTTTTCCTTTGATTTTTCTTCCTTAGTTTGTTTTTCCTTTTGTTATTTCTTTCTATGAAATCATACCCCTTTAGTTTCAGGTATTTCATCATTTTTCTTCTTTTCCCAAAATCATGCCCTATATTTTTAGGGTATGATTTGGTCACTGTGATGAACCGACCAAAATTAGGATCAAACCCCAAAATCATGCTAGGATTATGTATAGTGATTATGGAGAAAACAAAAAAATTTTCTCAAAAAGGACCTAAAATCTAACTTAAGCTAATCTAGAGGGAGTATTTTATCTCTTACCAATGCTCACTCCTCTACTATGCTAGCCTCACCCCTCAAAATAGTTGAGTAGTGTATAGGTAGCACCATTTTCTCCTTTTCTCTAGAACCTTTTTATTCTTCTTAGCATGATGAAAATGAATTAGGGTTTTCATCCCTTTTGCCATTTTATTCTTCTTTTTTGTCTCTTTTATCTCCTTTTTGTTTTGTTATTTTCACTCTTATTTTGCATCTACCATTTCAAGTTCCATTAGGAATTCTACATTCCTTTCGAAACTTGAGGGGGCACCTTGGCTTGAGAGGCATTAATGTCCCTAATACCGATTTATGTGCAAAATATGAAAGTGTCCAGAATGACACCATTTTGCACCATCCCTTTCTTCTAAACCAACTACCCCTTTTTTGTTTGTTGTTCTTCACCCATAGGTGTCTACATCTTTCTTTGATGTATTTATTAGGCCATAAATGCATCAAAGAGGGGGTAAATGTAGACATAAAAAATTGACCCACCCAAGTGAGTCATTTTCCCTAGAATATTATAGAGATCCTCCATATTGTCCAAGTGAAATTTTGGACCTCTCTTCTACCCTCTTTTCTCTTTTTTTCCTAGTTTTTTCTGAAATCATGATCGACCCTTATAGGGCATGATTTCGGTAAGCTAGAGTTTTCTCTTAGAAAACCCAACTTTTGAGTCAACTTATTTAAAGTTGATCCCCCCTTAGGGTTTTCCCACCCATTTGTGTTTTAAATCCCTTATAAATATAGGGTTTTTTGATATCCTTTTCACCTAAGATATCAAAAAATAAGTAATAACTAGCATGACAACTGACAAGCTAAGGGGTTAATCATGAATTCTTTACAAGTTTTTCACATGCTCTTCAAGTGATCTTTGGCAAGTTTCTTCTAGTGTTATTATATTACATTGTTGATTTGCTACCCTTGGTGGACAAGTGTTGGAGCCTTTAGGAGGATTCAAAAATATTGTGGAGGTCTTTATCCTTTTGTCTACAAAGTTTGCTACCACAAAGTTTTTTTTGCACATTTTATCATTCCTAGACTATTAATTGTATTTTGTTTTTTCTCATTTTGCATCGTATACTATTTTATTTGACCTATCATAAAATCATACCTCGTATTTATAGGGTGTGATTTTGGTAGAGCTAAGATTACGAATGCCTCTTACAGGGCATGATTTTGGCTACATCAAGTCTACAAAAAATATTCGCTCCCAAACCCTAGGTCTGTGTTTGCATGTTGTATTTAGGACATAATACTGCTATTTACATTTTTTTCCATGTTGTTTTGTTTCATTGCATTCTGTTTATCCATTTTCAAGAAATATCAACATTCACTCTTGATTTATAAAGGTCAACTAAAAGGATCTAGGAGGCTTGACTATTGTGCTCCCAAGCTCTGCTACACAATGGCCTAAGCAACCCCCCTAACACTAATCATATTTTTTAGGGTTTTATAAAGATATTTTTGTAGGTTGAAGCTATGGGATATATTTGGACACTGGTTCAAGTAAGTACCCTAGTAGATCTCTAGGCTGTTTGTTGATTGCTTTTGTTCATTTCTGTTCAAAACCTAGAATATAAATAAAAGGAAAAACATTTGATCATATTTTAGGTATTTGAAAGGATAAGAGCATATAGTGTGCATCTAGGATTTAGCCTTGTTTGTGCATTTCACTTGTGCCCTTGCTCAAAAGAAAAAAAATTTCATTATTGTAGCTTAGGGTTAGAAATCATTGAATCAAAGAATCATAATAAGGTTAGATATTGCTCTCTTGCATCTTGTGTGTTTTGTATTGCTATTTTATTTGCATGGATTATTTTATAGAGGACATGTATGTAGGTCCTGAAGGTAAGTTCACAAAATAATCATTAGATTAATTAACATCTGCTAAGGTTTAGTCTATGCTTAAATAATAGACTAAACAATAGTTTGTAGGATATAGCGCTAACTACCCTCTAACAATAGAATAGGGAGGGAGTTGCGTGATGCTAACCACTAACCTAGGTAGAGAGTTCTAACCATAACACTAACCTAAATATCTAACATAGGATATTTAGGTACTTACCTAGTTTAACCATGAGGAAAATATCTCATGGTAATTACATAATTACATAGAAAAGTAAATGTAATAACCCCACGTAGTGTAATGCAATACACTACCTTATTTTACCCTAACATCCCCCCTTTATTACATTACTTTGATATACAAAGTTTGCTCCGAAACAGTTGAAATTTGACACGTCCAAGTGCCTTTGTAAAAATTTCTGCAACCTGTTCATCGGTGGGAATGTGTTGGAGCTTGATTTTATGCTTAGGAACTTCATCACGAATGAAATGACAATCTGTATCAATATGCTTAGTTCGTTCATGATGCATTGGATTCTTGACCAAGTTCAAAACACCTGAGTTGTCGCAAAACATGTGAATGGGAAGTTTCTTTGGTAGGCCCATGGTAGCCAAGATGCGACTTAGCCATATCGCTTCACACACAGCTCCACGTGCAGCGCGATATTCTACCTCAGTTGAAGATAAAGCAACCACCTATTGCTTTTTACTATGCCATGAGACAAGACCAGATCCAAGATGAAAAACATAGCCTGATGTTGATTTTCTGTCATCTATGGATCCAACATAATCAGAGTCAGTGTAACTCTGTAAGAAGAATGAGTTATTCTTCTTATACTCTAGACCATAATCAACACTACCCTGTATGTAGTGTAGGACTCTCTTAGCTGCTTTCCAATGGGAGACCTTTGGTTCTTGCATGAACCGTGAGAGATAGTTTACAACATAAGTAATATCTGGTCTAGTATTAGTCAGATAGATGAGGCTTCCAATCATCTAGTCTATAAAGTGTTCCATCTACCTGTGGTGAGTCTTCATATCGTGATAATTGTAGCCCTGATTCCATCGGTGTTGCTTTGGGTTTACAATCAGTCATACGATATTTTTCTACTAAAGTCTTGGCATACTTTGTTTGAGTCACCCTTAGATGATTCTTTTTCTATTCTATCTCAAGGCCAAGACAGTAGTGGAGAAGTCCTAGATCTGTCATATCAAATGACTCTTTCAAGTCATCTTTCATGGCGTTAATCAAGTTCTCTGAATTGCCAGTGATGATCAGATCATCTACATATAACACAAGAATCACTATCTCAGAACCTGTGTTCTTGATATAGAGATTTGCGTCAGATGGACTTCTCTTAAATCCATGCTGTAGTAGGTGACTATCCATTTTTATGTACCATGCTCTTGGGGCTTGTTTTAGCCCGTATAATGATTTGACCAATTTGCAAACATGTTGCTCATGGCCTACCTCTGCAAATCCAGGAGGTTGAGTCATGTACACTTCTTATTTTAAGTCACCATTAAGAAAGGCACTTTTTACATCCATCTGATGTAATTTCCATCCGAACTGTGTTGCCATAGCACAAAGCACTCGAATGGTGGTCATCCTTGTTGTAGGAGCAAAGGTTTCCTCATAGTCAAGTCCTTCCTTTTGAGCATAGCCCTTTGCCACAAGATGGGATTTATGCTTATCTATAGTGCCATCTGCCTTATATTTTACTTTGTAAACCCATTTGCAGCCTATGGGTTTCTTTCCTTTAGGAAAATCCACTAGCTTCCATGTTTTATTCTTTATGAGGGAGTTATATTCTGCATCCATAGCTGCCTTCCACTGAGGCAGTCTAAGTGCTTCATCAACCGTAGAAGGTTCATTCTCATCACATGCTGATAAGTAAACCCTCTCCTCATCTATTTCCATCTCATCTTCCCTTGGTAACTCTCTATCAACAGAAAGATCTTGAAAATCTGCACAAAGATCATCAACTGAAGTGGATGCTTCATTCTTTTCTTTCTGTGTCATGCTTCTTGTCTTTGGATGATTGAGAGTAAGATCAGGTGGGGAAGTGAGTTTAGAGTCTTTCACTATGCTTGTATACCATTTGGGTGGCTTTTTCTATTGTGAAGAAGGAAGTTGATGTTCCTCCTCATCATCTAGGTATACTGATGTAGTGTTGGGTGTGAAAGCTTCATCAAACACTACATCTCTACTTACATGTATCTTCTTGGTAAATGGGTCTATCAACCGATAGCCTTTTGAAAATTCATCATATCCAAGAAATATACAAGGTAGGGACTTCTCATCTAATTTATTTCTTTTCTCCTTAGGTATATGCATAAATGCCTTACACCCAAATACCCTTAGATGAGTTATGGAGGGTTTCCTACCACTCCATGATTCCTGAGGAGTCATACCTTCAAGAGCCCTTGTGGGAGCCCTATTCAGAAGATATACTACAGTTTGAATAACTTCAGCCCAAGTAAGTTTGCTCAAGGTTGGCCCCCTTAAGCATACATCGAACCATTTCCATTATGGACCGATTTCTTCTCTCAGCAACCCCATTGGATTGAGGAGTGTAGGTTGTTGTTAACTGTCTCTTTATCCCATGTGTCTGTAAAAATGAGGAAAATTCTTTTGATGTGTATTCCCCCCCTCGATCTGAATGGAGGGTCTTAATAAAGCATCTCGATTCCTTCTCAACAAGAGTTTTGAATGATTGAAAATAGGAAAATGCTTCAGACTTCAACTGCAAGAAGAAGACCCACATTTTTCGTGAGTGATCGTCGACAAACAATTGAAAATACCATTTTCCTCCACAACTTGTAGACATGGGACCACACAAATCTGTGTGAACCAACTCCAAAGGTACCTTAGCTCGAAAAGAGCTAGGTTCAAAAGGTACTCTATGTTGCTTTCCTGACAAGCAATCAGAGCACACTGGCAAAGTAGATGAAAGAGTAGGCAGTCCTTTCACCATTTGATATTTACTCAACTCTAGTAAATATCCTGAACTCAAATGCCCAAATCTCTTATGCCAAAGAGAAGTGGCCTCCTTTGTGGTTACTCGCCATTGCAGTATGGGTAGAGGTAATGGCATCTAAGACAAACAAACCATGTTTGTATGAACTTGTTGCTATCTATTTTCCCTTCTTAGTGATAAAGCAACGTTTCTTTTCTTTGTCCACTATGAAATTGACATTCATGTTATTGTCCAGGATTTGTGGAACTGACAAGAGATTATTTTTCAATCCTGGTACATAAAGAACTTTTTGAATATTACATTCTCCATCTGGAAGGGAGATAGAAACACTTCCTTCTCCCTGAACTCGATAGGTCTGATCATCAACAATGGTGACCGGTCTACCTTCTCGAGCCTCAAATGTTGCAAACCAAGATTTATCGCCAGTCATATGTTTACTAGTGCTTGAATCTATGTACCACATAGAGTCCTTGTGGGAGGAATATATATGTGTCATGAGCACTTTGTGTGCTCTCTCAGAATCTGAACTAGAATCTTCAGTTGCAATGTGTCCTTTTTGTTGTTTGTTCGTGTTCTTAGGTTTGCCTTGGCCCTTTTTGTTTCTTTGTTCATTGGGCGATTTGTTCTTAAACCAACATATTTTGGTTTCATGAGTGTCTTTGTCACAAATCTTACAATACTGCTTCTTCTTCGAAATCTCTTTGGCTTTACCCTTTTCTTGATTAGAAGAAGAACCTTTTGTTGATTCCACTTTTTCTTACCACCTTGTATTTTTGAGAAAAGAGCATTGTTGGATGCCTCATCTCTTTGGAGTTGATTAGCTTCTTCTGTTTGAAGCATGTTTACCAACTCGACAAAAGTTACTGTCCTACCAAAAACTTGTAGTGAAGTGATCAACGTTCGGTAGGAGTCAGGAAGAGCTCTCAAAATGATAGAGTTCAAGACTTGGTCTTCCACTTTCTCTCCTAAGGATTGCAGTTTTGTTTTCAATTCTGTGACTCTGCAGAGGAATAGCTCTATTGTTTCTCCTGATTTCATATGTAGAGTATGAAGTTGTGTTTGAAGGTTAAGAATCATTGATTGATTCTTTCCCTCATAGATGGTATTTAAGGCATCCCATGCTGCCTTACCAGTCGTAGCTTCACTGATATGAGGTTGGATATCATCAGTAATAGCAAGCAAGATCATTAAGGATAGTTTTTTATCCTTTTTATCAAAGTCTCTTTGATCTGCTCCAGGTGATTGAGGTCTAGTGACACTTCCATCCACTATTGACCACAAATCCTCTACAGTTAAGATAGCTTTCATCTTAGTCTTCCAAGCTGAATAATTTGAACCTTTGAGCAGTTGGCTCTCAGTGAGATACTTGTGTATCATGGCCATGGTTTAGGTTTCAAATTTGATAGGACTAAGATGGTTGTATCTTGCACTATACCCTCAAAAGAGTATATGGAAGTTGTTTGCAATTTGCCTCTATAAGATATTTAATGGCACCTGCCTTAACACCCTTACCAAGGGATGAAAAGTTGGAGGAATTTTAAGCCAAACAAAATAGAGCAAATGAAACAAGGGTAGGTTTGTGTAAAACTTTTGATTTTGCCCTCTAGGATATTTAATGGCACCTGCTTTAACACCCTTGAAGAAGGATGAAAAATTTGAGGATATTAAGCCAAACAAAGAGAGTGAATCAAGGTGATTTGGATTTTTGACCTTTTGATGGGGAGTAAAAAATGACTTGTTTTAACCTATGCAAAGTTTAGCATGGTTTTTGAGTGAAGTTTGGGTTTTGTGAAATGCTTCTTTTAATGTTGTATTTGAATTTTTAATTGCACACAAAAACATGAGTGTTAGTGCAATAATCAAAACATGAGAGCAACCCAAATTTGTATCACTCTAGGTGTCGGATGCAACCGAAAATGCACCTAGTACAAGCAATTTTTAAGAGAAGGTGTCGAGTAAAATCGAGAATGCACCTTTCTTACTCTGAAATATCCCCCCTTTTTCGTTACAATTTTGCAAACTATAGAATAAAAAAAAATGAATTCTATCCCCCCTTAATGTTTACAAAATGTAGAATTTAGAGCACTCCTTTCAAGACAAGTCGACACACGACCCGCGTTTGAAAGGCTTCCAGAACTAGTCGACACACGACTTAGTTTTTATGGGCCCAAGGTTACAAGGTCTTCTCAAATTTGCAAAAAAAAATAGATGTGCAATTTTATGTATTATATCTCCTTGGAGACAACAAATGCACTCTTTGAACTTTGATTCTTACAAAAAATTTCAGGCTCCTTGTTGTCTAATTTGCAAAAAAAAATCAAGTGTGATCCTTTCTTGTATGCTAAATTAACAAGGTTTGAGAAGAGTTGTCTAATTTGCAACAAAAAATGTGCTCTTGCTATGTCTCATATCTCCATTTTGTGAGAAAACACTAGCACCTTTAAATTTCAAAGTTGCAAAAAAAATATTTCTTTAATTTTAATTTGCAATATTTAAGAAAAGTTTAAGTAAATTATTTTAATTAATAATAAAAAACTAAAAATATATGTTTTAAATAAATCAATTTAAATGTTAAATAGAAATTGATTTAATAAATAAAACATTATTTTAAAGTTTAAATTATTAAAAAAAATAATAATACAAAAAAAAACTTTAATTAAAATGCAAAAATAAAAATTATATATTTAATTTACCTTGGCGTCGTATAAGGCAAAAAAATTGCCTTTTATACCCGACGGGAGTCGAACCCTGGACTCCCCGCCTAGGGCCTTAGCTCGACCCGATCAACCGGTCGAGCTAGAGAGCCCGACGGGTAATAAGGCACAGGAGGTGCCTGTTAAAATCGGCGGACGACGAGTTTTAGAAGGAATTCAAAATTCCTTCGGGACTTTTAGTCCCACATTGCCTGTGCGACAATGTTTTTGCTCTTTAAAAGAGCAAAAGCGCATAGAGCGCTTTGAATGCCTTCGGGCAGTCAGTCCATCGCGTGACTGGTTTTGCTGCCAGTCACGTGGACCGTCTGAGTCACGACACGTGGCTTGTCCACCACTTGTCGCCAGTGTCAGGTCCTGTGACACGTGGCTAGTCCGCCACATGTGTCTCGTCTCTGCATCGGGTCATCATCCAGTGGCTATCTGCCATGTGTCCGGTCTCGGTCTAGTCTGCATCATTCGTCGTCCAGTGGCTGTCCGCCACGTGTTCGATCTCGGTCCAATCTACGTCGTTCGTCATCCAGTGGCTGTTCGCCATGTGTCCGATCTTGGTCCAGTCCAGTCAGCACCTCGGGGTGCATGCCAGGGTCCAGTCCACGTGTCCATCGGGGTGCATGCAGGTTAGGCACAAAAATGTGCCACATGTTGATCAGGGATTGGAGGGCCGCCTACCCTCTCAGATCTCGAGGTCTGGGTCTGGTGTCCACGGGGAGGGGAGGGCGCTCCTGCCCTCGCTGCTCTCCCATGAATGGGCCACGTGGCTTGCTTGGCCTACGTGGCTCTACGGGCCCTGGGCCGATGTGGGAGCCAAGGATTTGTGGCCTCGGGACGTCGACCATGGCCGGTCTAGGGGATCATGGACCCTTGGCCTATGTCGACTACGTCGGCCAGGTCTGCGGGCCAACACGCGGGCCCTGGTCGGCGTTGACCGTGTCGGGCCAGAGTAGGAGCGTTGCGGCTGCTCCATGAGGGAGAGTCCGCGTCGAGCGCCATGGCTGCTTCGTGAGGGACTCCCCACATCGAGCACCTCAGCTGCTCCGTGGGAGTCCGTCCAGTCGATGGGGAATGAGCGAAGCTCGTATTCTCCTCCTGTGAGTGATACCAATGTAGGTCCCGAAGGTAAGTTCACAAAATAATCATTAGATTAATTAACATCTGCTAAGGTTTAGTCTATGCTTAAATAATAGACTAAACAATAGTTTGTAGGATATAGCGCTAACTACCCTCTAACAATAGAATAGGGAGGGAGTTGCGTGATGCTAACCACTAACCTAGGTAGAGAGTTCTAACCATAACACTAACCTAAATATCTAACATAGGATATTTAGGTACTTACCTAGTTTAACCATGAGGAAAATATCTCATGGTAATTACATAATTACATAGAAAAGTAAATGTAATAACCCCACGTAGTGTAATGCAATACACTACCTTATTTTACCCTAACAATGTATAGGTGATTTCTTAGTTGAACAAATTAAACATTTCCACCCTAGACTTGGAGCGAGTCCTAAAATTGTTCTTGGTGAATCATTTTCCTCGTCCATCGATTATAGAGAATATAATAGCTATTGCGATCACCTCGGCTCTTAGTGGATCTAGTTGAGAATCTTACATAATGCACAGTTTTATCCCTCTACACAAAAATAGCCACAATACGATAATAAGATAATGACAACAATGAAATTTACAAACTTGACAAGGAGGAACAATATGTACACTTGACAAGAAGGAATAATTTGTATAATCTTATTTTGCAAAGAACTTGTACATTAAGTTGTGGAGCTTTATCTCCATAATATAGATCTACAAAATGACCTTTAATTCTTATTTTGCCACCTATCTAAGAGACTCTTGATCTTTTTTTTTGACATATATCAAATAATGTAATATACTCTAACAAGCCCAAGGGCAAGTTGAATTTTTCAAGAAAGGTGATGTATGCTACGAAGGAGAAATCTACGCTTCCAAGTTTTACCTTATACAACTATAGAATATTGAAGCAATTCCTTTTTAGAGGAAGTGCACTTAATTTATATTTTTATATAGAGTCTTAGAGAAATTTGTCTTTGGACATGTGTAGGATTATCTAATATTGGCAATTATGACTATGGCCCAACCTAAGTATATTCTTTTATAGATACATTTCACATCGTTAGATTTTAGAAGATAAAGAGGATTTGGATGAGTCTTTTCCAAGTGAAAAGGCCCACTAGAGCATCCATTATAGGGGAAAGATATTATTATCACTAGTTTATTTTGTTCCTAATTCTCTATTTAAATTATGAGTGGGTGTTGAAAGTATATTCTAACTTATGGCCAAGGCCGACATTGCATGATGTAATATTGTATAGACCTAAGGAAAATAATTGTATAAATAAATTTAATTTATTATTTTATTATATAATCCCAATGGGGCACAATTAACCTTGTTATAATTAAACATATCTTAGAGCATGTAATTAACCTTTAATTCCTATTGATATGTTAGCTTAAGTTAAACTCATTTATGGCATTGGGGGTTATGGTATTTATATACATCCCTCCCACCACCCCATCCATTGTATTGGAATGTTGTGGTTCTTATTTATGGATAATATAGTGAATATTCATGGTGCTTATGAGTTCCTAGTATATCTTTGTCATTTTTCCATTTCTACCCTTTCTATATGGAAATTTGAGTGGATGGATTGCTTTTATTCATTTTTTAAAAATAGTTGAAAATTGATAGATGTAGAGGTATTTTTTATATTTTATTAGGAGTGGAAAATCCTATATTTGATGCAACTCCTACTATGATATAATCTCCCTATTATATATTAAATTTTATCTCATGCCCAAAATTTTCCATCACTTTCTATGTCATTTTTACTTTGTAACATATTACCATATGTTCGGTCTTATAACATTTATAATGTTAGAATGCAATGTATTCATATCACCTAATTGATCCCATTATCTTGATTCATATTTAATCTAAATGCACTGGGTAAAGATCTTGAATTATCCATGGAAACACATATTCAAGTGTATACAAAACACCTTATCTCCATAGTAGTTGGTCCCTCATGGATGAACTCCCTTAGATAATTTTCAATATTCTTCAAAACCTCCTTATTGATAAGTAAATATGGAATTTCAAAAATCCTAATCCACATTATAAGTCTTTTTATAGTCTCTATATCTATGCAATTTGTTTTACTCCATGGTCTTAAAGATAATGCATTATTTTCCCCTAAACTAAGGGATGCCATCCATTATATTATACCCGATGTTTAAACTTAAGAAGATGATAAGGAAAATCCTTTTAGAAGAAAAATCATGGAGTAATTTTAATTCAATTTCCACTTCCACTTCATCCAATTATGAATATTTGAAAAACATATAGTATTTGTGGAACTTATTTAACCCTTTTCTTTTAACAACCACTGTATCATGTTCATTCATCTCATCCTTGATAATCACTTTTGGTGTAGTATATACTACTTGATTAGGATTTCCCATAGATTTTCTCTTACTCTTATGCCTAACCAGGGCATCCATACTTCTAACAAGGACATCCTTATTTTCAATAAGGACTTTTAAAAATTATTTTCTTTCAATTTTAACTATATCTTCTTCATTATAATCCTTTAGTTTTTGAGTGGTGCTCTCTCCTTTATTGCATTTTACTTCTACTTACAATCATAACACTTGCTTGCATTTTAAAATAAGAAAATAATGAGGCTCACTCTAGGATCACACTTGTTATCAACTTGCACCTATTGTGCTATAATGAATTGTTAAAAATAATAAAAGTGAATTTGAAATTTTATCCAAAAATAAAATGGTTAATATGTAAGTTACTTTAAAAAAATATCCCTTAAGAAAAAATATATATAAATCCCTAATTGGATTCCCATTTCTTTGGAATTATTTTATATAAAAATAAAAATTTCAAGGTGAGAAGAATATTTAAAATTTAAAAAGTAAAGGAGTGAAAGGAGAGCAAGAAAATAAAAGTTAATATATGATAAAATGTGACATTAAGAATTGTTTTTCATAATTGACCTTGAAGATGTTAGAAATGCAGAATAGATTTGAATTGCAATCTATATTTGCACTAATGTGATAGAATTATATATACATGTGTAAACTTCCATATAATTCATAACAATAATATGAATATGTAAACATGATGTAATATTAACCAAATTCTTCCCTTATTACATCAATGCTTAATCAAAGTACATACAAGAAAATTTCTAAAATTTTCAAACTTTACACATGCACAAGACTATTAAAATATCTACATGTTGCTTCTATATGGGAAATAATTTGAGTTGTATGTTGTGTTCTTGAATATTCTAAATGACACTAAACTTCAATGTGTTTTTTGTGCTCCTTAAGAACTAGATTATGAACGAGATTCAAAATTTCTTGATTATCGCAATTTAGAATCATTGGTTTCTTTTGTGGAATGCCCATTCCTAACAAGATGCAATGTAACAATATCATCCCACAAATAGATACTCTTATAGAACAATATTTAGCTTTGGTGGAAGAATTAGAAACAATATGTTACTTCTTACCCAAGAAATCACACCAACTCCTAAAAATAATATGTATCTAGAAGTGAATCTCCTATCATTAATGAATCTTGCATAGTTCATGTTGTACTCTATGATTTTTCTAGGGAAGAGATTTAGGTCAATTGCACCTTGCACTGAGTGACACAATAGGGTTTCTTTTAAGAGCACAGGTTTTGTCTTAGTTAGGGGTCTCTAGGAGTTTTTTACAAGGCCAAATCCTTGTTGAGATGTGATCTTTATATGCAATTTGAACTCACTAGAGAAAGGGATGGAGAGATAAAATAAAAGCAACTAAAAAATGATAAATACCTAAGCTAACAAATATGGTGATGTTCCAAATATCAAATAATATTTTACTACACAACAAGACTGAATGCTATGTGTCAATGTGAACACTTCCTCTCCTTGACACAGATGAGTCCAAATGAGAGTTACAGGTAAACACATGCATAAAGATATGGGTTAGGGCATGATAACCACAAATGGCTACTCAAAATAGATGTGTAGGCCTCCCATATACACATAGACATGTAAAACTCAAAATAGGTAAATACTGCAAGCACATACACACATACAGAGATGGGTCAAAGCATGGGAACCACAAATGGCTATCTAAAATATACACACAAGCATCCAATATATATGTAAACAACATTACAAAGGTTGTGCTATAAGTGGGGGTTTGATTGCCCATAAATTTCTCAAGATTTTTATAACTACTATACAATATGAAATGAAAGGAAATCTTACAAAACTTGTAGATACAAACTTGTAAATCCTTTACACATCCTAAAATACTGCTATTTATGGATTACAATGGGAAGTATTTCTCTTCAAAAATTGTAGGTGGATCTAACAATTTTAGCTACTTCTCTTGGTAATTCTAGAAATAGA
This sequence comes from Wollemia nobilis, assembly GCA_028583015.1. Lineage (NCBI taxonomy): Eukaryota > Viridiplantae > Streptophyta > Pinopsida > Araucariales > Araucariaceae > Wollemia > Wollemia nobilis. Next base: position 8,418,064 of record JAQPPZ010001870.1, read on the forward strand.
AATAAGTACACTAAACCATAATGGATTTCATATGTGGTACTGTAGCTTCCATGTACACTTTTAATATGTTCTTGAGATACTCAATTGAGGTGACATTGGTAGGTATATTTTGTTCCTTTCAATAAGAGCACATTAATTCATCTCATCTACCCTTCCTAGGATCCTATGCATTTTGGCTTGTCTAAAATAGATTCCAATCCTTTGATTGCCCTTAATCTCATTAAATTCAATACATTTATCCATTGGTCATAACTTCCTACCATTGGATTTCATTACATATTGTAAAACTTCCAATATCAAGGTTGTCTAAGAGAAAGCTTTTCTAGTTTCCTCATAATTACATTTATTAGGAATTATCTCTCCTCTAATTTATAGGCTTCCTAGTACTTTCGATTATTAGGATTCATTTCAACTTCTTAATTTCAAAATATATCACATTATTTTGGGATTTAGGCATGTCTCTTTTGCTTACATTCTCCAAACTACAAATTCCTCTAATCAAAACTTTTGTCTTTCTTGAAATTTTTTCTTAAGTACAGATTAGTGGTGAGGAGTCACTACATTTTTTATAGATCATAGGGGCCTTCTAGCTTGTTTGAAGGAGGACCCAAAATTATTGCCTTTATCCTTGGGCACATAGTCAAATCCAAAGACCTGCAATACAAGAAAATAAAATATAAAATAAAATCATCAAGATAGGAGCCTTTACGATACTTCTCTGATTTTCACCCATTCCTCCTTATATGGATATTAAAGTATTTTAAAATTATTGTATGCTATTTCTACTTCAATCTATTTCCTTTTTGGGAGGCTTTCGATTCTTGCTACAATCTAATGTTTTTGAGCCTTGATATTGAGAATTGATTCAACTGCATGCATGATGTTCTTTGGTTTTAGTGATTCTAGATATTTTTTTGAAGGTAAATTGATTTCCTTGCATTCTTCTAGGAGTCGTACATATTATTATTCTGTCATCAATTCACTCTTTTAATTATAGGGATAAGGAAGTCATTTATGTAATAATATTTCAATTTCATCCTTGAATCACACCATAACATTGTCTAATAGCAATTCATTCAGTATGGATGAGAGCCATTATTTTTGTATCATTGTCTCTTTGTTAGAAATTACCATGGTCTCCAATTTTAATTCTATTATTAGAAAATTATTTCCTAATACATCTTAGCTTCTATTAATATTGTAGAGATTTCATCCATGCTATATTTGATATCTTGTTTAAGTTGTGCTCCCAATCAGACAACTATCTTGATAAACTTAAACGCATGGTAAAGTGGGTGAGCCATATTAATGATCAGGTCCTAGTAGGTAGCATTAAATATCTTAATTAGACCTTCAAATTTTCACTGTTGTTGTGCTATGCTCTTTCATTCAATATTTTCCCTCTTCTTTTATATGCTCTACTTTTCTAGAAAATTTAGCATCTTGCTCAACCAACTATCTTGAGAGATTTTAGATATATTCTTCTTTAATATTTCTGAGGGGGTCTATGGGTTGGACTTCTAGGCACTTAGCTAATATATCTACATACTATTGAAGTGCTTTTATTTCTAATTTAGAGTCTTTAAAGTCTACTTCACTATTTTGAGCTTCCTTTCTACCACTTTTAATTACAATCTTAAAGTCTCACAATTGTATGCAACTATTTTTTGTTTCCTTCCTAAATTGTATCTTATCTTTGGTTTGATTACTTTTTAAATCAAGACCTTCCATTAATACCTACCAATATTGCTCTATCATATGATATTTAGGATTTTCCACCAAAGGATATCTTCTTGAGGCTATTAAAGTTTCATCCCGAGGAACAAAATGGAAATCCATATGGGTTGAGGATCATAGTTTCACAAATAATTTTTTCTTCTATTGATTCATTTGTTTTATTTGTTGTTGTATGTCCTATAATCCATGGGATTGTGTGAGATGGAGTTTGTTGAATGAGGACTTTGATTGAGGTGAGGATGTACCATTGAAAGGTTGTGAGTCTATCTTAGCCTGACAAGCTAGGATATTAGAATTTTTTTAGGACTATTAGCTACTACTATGATTACATTTGGTACCACATTTGATAAGTTTATTATCTTTGAGGGTGTTGGAAACTCATCAAGGGAGGTTGAGAAAGCAGTTTGAGGTCCAATTCCTTCTTATTTTTTTATTTCTATTAGGATAGCTATATTATCTAAAATGGTCATTAAAGTTGTGGCATTCTCTTTTATTAACATTTTCTTCTTCTCTACTTATTTGTTAAATTTAGCCACCTATTTTTGGATTTAGGGAATACTTTTTTGAGCTGGGAGTTCATGTCTCTCCTATTCCTCTAATGATTATTGCTGAATCATTAATTTTTATATTCTTGGTAGGTTTCACCTCTTGATTTCTTCTACCTTACGTCCTTGTTTAAATATTCTGATGAAACCCTTATGAGCTTTTAATTGAGCAAGACTAATCTTCATAGCCTCATGTTTATTATTCTTGGTTAAGACTTCTTCTGGATGTTATTGATCATAATTCATACTAAATGCTCCATATTCCTTTGAATATAGTCTCCCAAAGGGTGTCTCAATTCGATTAATCTCTTGGTAGAACTTCCACCATTATTTGATCTTGTTATCACTCCATTTTGGCTTTTTAAGTGCCCTTCATATGGATACAGTGATTGTGAGAGTAGGGTCAAATTATTTAATTTTTATAAAAACTTTCATATGATTTATTTTGAGGTTCATATTATATAAAAAGCTCCTTTTTGAGTGGTGGGAAGACTCCTTCTCTTATGCTTCTAAAATTTTCAATATTTTTTTTTTGAAAAAAATTGAAAAGCTTGTATTAAAACAAGGGGCAAATACAACAGGGAGATAACTCATCCCAAAAAAATAGCAAAGAACTGAACAACAAGCAAGGAGCACAAAGGAAACTCCCACAAAGCAAATAAGGTAGCAAGGAGCGAAACCGCGACATGTCACGAAATCACGACATGTCACGGAATCGCGGGCAACAACCCAGTCGCGGCCGCAGCAGCGCCCTCAGCCGCGATAGCGCGACATGTCACGAAATCGTGACATGTCGTGATATCGCGACAAACCAAGGCCTCCACGCTCGGTCGACAATAAAGTCACGAAATCATGACCAAAACTCCAAGAAGCATCAATTCTTCGAAAAGGTCGCGACATCGCAACGAGATTCCTCCAAAGCTCCCAACCTTCTAAAATGTCATGAAATCGTGACCAGTTTCGAGTGAGGGTAGCAGCAGCAAAACCGGTCGCGATATCATGACAGTTCTCAACCTCGACTCCCCTGCGCCAAAAGCGTCGTGATTTCGTGACATGTCGTGAAATCGCAGCACGTCGAGAAATCGTGATGAAATTCCTCCGAAGCTCCCAGCCAGCAAAAGTGTCGCGATATCGCGACCATCTAAAATTTTCAATATTAGACCTTGGTTCATGCTCAATTATTTTGGAGATATGAGCATTTTTCAGCCATGAAACAAATTTTTCATTAGGATTATAACTTTATGTATCTTCCAAATCCTCTAACCCTAGTTTATTTAGATTTGTTTCAAAATCCTCAACCACTATTCTTTTATCTTGATTTATTATCCCCAATTGGGTATGGGGTTCTATAAAATCCTAGTTTATTTTTCCAACTTGCAAAGGCAAAATATACTAGATTTGCTTACCTTAAAATTCCAGTGCATGCCACTCTATTGGTTACATATGATAGAAAAAAAAAGATTGACCTACTAGAACTAAATACATGAATTATAGTCCATTTATTCAGGACATACCAATCCCATTTTATTTTTACTTTTAGAATATTCATGATGTCCCTTAATATTCATTTCAGATCTTCTTCCTTGATTATAGCTATTGTAGGAACCAAGAACTTGTTTGAAAATATACAATAAGGGAGCTTTGATATAGATTTTATGTCCAACCAATCATAAGGTTTGCTTCCCATTTTTTATTCCCTCTCCTTCAATTCAAGCTTTAAAATTTACAACTATTTTGATATAAAATAAGGTGTATAAAAATGAGCATTTTTTAAATTCTTGATGTCCTTTAACGTTTATCAGTACCTCATGAATTTTTTGAGCTATAAAGTCACTAAAATCAAGGGCTAGTGACTTTATTTTTGTATCATTCCTTAACATATGGACAATGGTCAACATCTCTATTATTTTTGTGTCATTGGAAGTTCCAAAAATGAAAGATGTTATACTTAGAGTATCTTCGTGTTCTTGTGTAAATATATATTTCTTTAAATGGAACTTCAATATGGTTTCTATGACCTAGATGAGCTCCTAGTTTAAACACCTCAAATTATCTTTTATCTTCAAATAGTATAAATTTATAATTTTTGGGTTCATCCTAAAACCCTTTGGTACTTGTAGCATTTTTTGGATGGCTTCTCTAGATATAATTACTTTAAAAGCACTATCATGAGGACCCAAAATTATTTTTGAGTGAGGTTCATAATGTTCAACACATGCCTGCACCAACTCATAACAAGAGTGAACACGTGGAAGAAGATATTGGGTGAGACAACTAGTCCAAACTTTTTTGATAAAGGATTCCTCCTCATCCTCTAGTTGCCTTTGGTAAACCTCATCTCTAAGTATCCTCCCATCCTTTGATAACCTAGGATCATTAACCCTCTTAGCTTCATCTTCTATATGTTTTAGTAACTCGTTATTTATAGCCTAGGATCAATTTACCTTTTCAGTAGCATGTTTTGATGGCATAATTGTAGGTCAAAATGATGACCATATATAAAAGCCCTTAAAAATAAAACCAACTTGCTATTTTGTTAAAATTTTCCTTCAATTTTGCCAAGGAAAATTATTTGGAAGTTAGTTGAAGCATCATAGCATTAAAAAAAAGCTAGTAAGGACTTAAATGCATTGAAATAGAGCCAAATTTTAGGGTGGTCAAAGTGTATTTTAACAGATCTAGAGTATAAGCATAATGCCTTCTACCAAAAGAAAAATTGACTAAGTCTCAAAAGGTTTTAATAATGTGTAGATCTAGGATTATTCAATATTGGAATTCCATATAGATATTTTTAGCCAAAGTGCTAGAAAAGTCTAAAAACAAGTAAACCCAAACAATATGATTTTGACATCACTCAAGATTAGAATGAAACAAAGTTAGGCCTTTTCAGTACTCATCATAAAGCAATCTGAGACTCCAAAAACTAAAAGGACAAATGAAGAAAAGATAAACTTTGTAAATGCTTACATCAACATTAGCATTTTAGAAGTCCAAATTTATGTCAATACACCAAAATGTAGCAAAATATGATCTCCAAAAGCACCTACATTAGTGAAAATGCTACTAAATTCTAGAATTGCACAAAATTGAAAGGTTAAAGAATTGCCCAAAAGGGCAAGAATTTGGACCTTTTGAGATATGGGGACAAAAAAACCTTTATACAAGTCCATATTTATCTCAAAATACCTCTAAAGTAATAAAATGAACTTGATGTTGCTATGCACCCCGATATCAGTTCAAACCACTCAAGAATATCCCATTCCTCTAGCTTGATCCTATTAAAAATTGTAATCGTTCAAATATCCTTAGAACTAAGGAAATTTAGGGCTTAAAAATGACAAGTCTGATAGACTATTGTAGTAACAAAGCAAATTGTAGAGGATGACGATTGGAGATTAATGAATCTACTAAAGGCACACCAAAGCTAAAGCAAGATGAAGAAAATTAGACCCACCACATCAACATGACAATATAGGGAATGAATATGACCTCCGCTCTCATGAGTATTTCTTTCCAGGATGTTTCTAATAGAATTATAATAGACTTTCTAAAAACCTTGAGTTACACGATTCATGTAAAGATCTATAAATAGCTTGATTCACCTCACAATGAGGGTTAGCTCTATAACATTTTCTTGAATATATGTTGTGTGATGACGTCTACCCATTAATGAAAAATGAAGCTATTTGGACTTCATTGTGGTTGCATTATCAATTTTTTTATGAATGAAATTTAGGTTCTAATGCATTTCTATTTAACTCTATGACTAGTTAATTTTTCTATGATGAATTATGCTAAATTAGATCACAACTTGGATTAATTTTTGTATAGTATCTAGAATTCTTAGAATATATAACTTGCACTTAATGGGCTTAGTACCACTTTCATGGATAGTTGATATGTTAGGTTTCATTCAAAGTTAATTGTGTAAGACTCTTGTTTAGTGTATGTTCATTATTGTTATGCTATATTTCATCCATCTTGAAGAAATTTTATAAACCCTCATTTCTCTTTTTCTAACCCTTCAATTTCTCTCTTTAGTCTTAAATCCTTGTTTTAATTTTACAAGCATTACAAGGAGCTAGCCTACTCTAGAGGTTGAACTTGGGAGAAATCCTAGTCATCCAATCTTGGCTAAAGTCTAGGGTGCATTTTACAAAGTAAGCATATTTTAGACCAAGAGTAACTACATTCTAACTATTTCTCTTTGACTTCATGGCTACTATTGGATTCTCTATGCCAACTCCTAAATTGTGTCTTTTTATTGGGTCATTTATATGAGCTTTTATAGTGAGGTGAAATAATTTTGTGTGTGAATGGTTGCCTTTGTGACCTATACCCTTTTTCTTTTTCTTCTATTTTGGTAATACACATCTAGTGAGCACCTTCATATTTTCCTTGATAGACAAAAAAATCGGCTTGTGTGCCCTAATTTTTGGTCGGATAATTTTAAAAATGTTAGCTCAATAATGTCCATCTGTTAGTTTTTATAGATTTTATCTGATTGTGCATGATTCGACTTATTAAAGGCACATTAATTATCATAAAAAATTTGGGTCCCTCCACTAGTATAGTCTATCACCTTTTGATATCCAATGGGTATATTCTATGATATAATTTTTTTTGTTGTGGTAGATCTCATTTATCCCATGTGGGTAGCTTGGTTTATCTAAAAGGCCTAGGATCCCATAAATTGGTTATTATTTTCCCTATTGGGTCACATGGGGTGGTAGAATACTTATTATTACTAGTCCTATTCACTCTCATTTTGGGAATTTGCTCACTAACCAACCCAAAAATTTGTGAATATTTAATATGGCCTGAGCCACATGGTTTTGAAAGTCTTTTCTCGTATACCTCCTAATCCAAATAGTGTACTCCTGCTTTTATGATCAAATGCATGGGTACAGAGTTTTTATAATAAGAAATACTACCATTTGTTGTTATGTCTGATACCTTCATATTGTCATATAGTTATACATTAGCTTTTATTTGTAAACCTTTAGGATATCTTATTCAAATGTCTAACTATATATTAATTATAGTTTTGCTTGTATTTTCTTTAGAGGTTGAGAGATTAATGAATGTGTTAGATGTAATAGGACATGTTGCACGTATCTTAATGCTAATACCCACTATATCACTACCTTCACTATTATACTTGATATTCATCCCTAGAAGATTACTTTATATTTTTCTAAAGAACTTTGATTTTCATTATATGCACCCTTTTTTCTAGAATTAGTAGTTTATGGATTTATACGGTCATTTCTAGATTGATTAGTTTCTTGGCTAGCCACATTTTCAAACCTACTCATTATTATATTGGTAATTTGGTTCCATTATATGATTAAGTATGGAAGAAGCAACTCATACTTCCAACATGTCTCTCCTTTGAGATATTTTTCTAGTAACCTCAAGACCACATCTTGTTTCATGATGTTTTGTGTTTGATATATAAACACTGTAACAATATAAAAAGCACCATGCATGTAAACAAGGAAAATAAAATTTGATATATTTGATATTGAGCCTTTTGAATACAATGAACCCTCTTGGGGGTTAAATGAGTAATATGTTTAAGGGGTGGCCCCTTTTACAACAACAATGAATAATTATGCAAATATCTTTTGTATGCTACACTCCTTTGTTGCTGAATTTTTAGTAACCACCATTGGTTGCATAGAGCCTCCTAATGCCTACACACATGCAAAAAACCAATGGATTAGTAGAACCTACCAATGAATAAAATAAAATAAAAACCACAACAATCAATAAAAAACATGCATAGTTGAATTTAGAATATTTTCCAGCAATCTCCAAGAGAACACAAGAAAGGATTAATGGAATCTCAAAAATACTTTGCTAGTATTTTCTTGATGTTCAATGGAGGAAAATGATGGTTTATTTATAAGAGTTATGGTGGGAATGGGTGAGGGAGGTTATTTGGCTAGTTAAGTGGTGGAGAGGACTAGTTAATATAGGTGTTATTTGGAGTTTCCTCTTTGCATTGGCATTATCACCAGATGTGCACACTTTGGAAAGATCACTATAGGTGTGCATGCATTGGAATTATCACAAACGTTGTGCATGTATACTTTAAATTATTAATGGATGTGCACAACTTGGAATTATCACCAAGGAGAGGTGAGAGTGGAGGTGTGACTAGGAGATGTGGCAAGTGAAGTGGAGATGGGATGAGCATGAGGGAAATATTCACCCATCCAAATAATGTGTAATTAGGATGGGAGAGAGTGAATTGGAACTGAAGTGGACTGGAGTGATGTGCACATGGGATAAGAAAGGGGAATGATCTCACAATGTCCATAGGCTAGACATAGGAGGGTGAGTGGATGGAGGTGAAAATGGTTAGGATAGCCTAGGTGGGATAATGTATACTAATTAATTTTTAATTAATTAGTATTAGATATATGTACTTATTTTAGGTGTCTACACATGTCCCTTTTTGTATTGTGTTGTGTGAAAACACAATGCGATACAAAAATAAATGACACCTATTTCTAGATTGATGATGGATAATGATGAATGGATGATGATGGTTGGTAAGCAATGAAAATAGCTTTTGGTTTGAGGAGGGTGATGTAAGATAATATCAAATCAAGAACAACATAGGATGCACCAATTATGGAAGCGACAAATATATGTGAACCTTTTCATCGATGAAATGATGATCGTGTTTGAAATAGATATGATAACAATGATATTAATGAGATATAGGATTTGAGCCACTATGCTAATAACTATGATAATGAGCCATGGTATTTGAGCCACTATACTAAGAACTATGCTTGAATGATACTATGTGAATGGTATTCTCAGACAATGTTTTGAGATAAACATATATTCCAAAAATGGGTGTTTGGATATTTGACTTGTTTGAGATAAAATTTTATGGGTATTGTCTACCCCCTCAAGCAGCGAGTGGGTGGAATAAATGGGTGAAAACCATGAGCCAATTGACAAAAGCTGAAGTAGAAAAAAGAGTGGAATGTAGTGTGAAATGGGGGGGAATTTGTTTTTGTTTTTGGAGAAATGTTGAAGTGATGGAGGATGATGTGAGTTTTTAGGAATAATGAATGAGTATGGATAAATAGAAATGGATGATAGTGAATGTGATAGATATAATATAATAGATGTATGCATGCACATTTGATTGTCATTCAAAAAATGCTTAGACATGTATCTTGACTCATGATTTTAATGGTGTAATCAAGGATGTCAACACAATGGTACTGATATAAATGTAGAATGGATGAGAGTGGATGTGACATAATGTATGTAAGATATGAGTAGACTGTAGAAGAAAAGGTGAAATGATTTTTCTTGTAATATATCCTAGGAAATAAGAATCGATAAGTGCTTTTAGGAATCTCAAACATCCAAGTGACATCAATCAAACTCATCTACTAATAAAATAGGCACTTGAAGATACTATGACCAACCAAGTGAGTCAAGTATCTCAAAGACCAAAGTGTGTGTAGTGATGTTCATTTCTAATTTTGAGCAAGGTAGGACTAACCAATTGTAACTCAATCCATTATAAGCTAGCTCATCCATGAGTGGTCATAGGTCTATACAAAAGAAGGTTGCTAATGTGACAGATATATCACCACACAAAGGGCATACTACACTATCAATCAAAAATCTATAGACTTTATGGAGATAGCCCCATAATCCTTTGATGTTCCTCCACTACTAGCCAAATATCTATAGCCTTGATGAAGACTTCTAAAATACCCAAGGATCCATGATGAAGTATTAAATCGATTATTGTGCTATTTTTTTCTTACTTTTTTTTGATAAAAGTGCTATTTGGATTTTTATATTTGTATTATGCACATGATAGGATAAGTAGGGAAAATTGTTTACTTGGTAGTGAAGAGGGATGCTTGGTTTGATCTTCTCTAGACTCAAAATATGATTAATATGTGATATATATGCATAGTCTTGGAAAAAACCTGAGGTAACCAGGAAGGCTTATAGTACTCAAGGATTAAATGACATTCAATGGAGGTTGGTTGAGACACTAGGTATGGTTGAGCAACTGAAAGAACTCAAATATTATTTGAAACTAAGATAATAAAAAGATAAAGCATGGTGGTATATGAATGTGGGAGAAATCAATATTGGGGAAAAGTGCATATAATAAAGGAGGGAAAATACAATTATGAATATGCCCTTGATTAATACAACAAAATTCCTTCATGATGACACATCAAAATTATCCAGATGATAACCAAGTTGGTTTTGGTGTTTGTAAAGTGAAGTGTGCTTATGATATGAGCTTGTTGCTGTGTGATCTAGTGTGTGTGTATATTTTTTTTGGTGATTTTTATTTTTATTTTTTTATTTTATTTTTTTGTACTCAGACTAGATGATGGATTAGAAAAGGGGTGAACTCCCCTGGTCATGGAAGCAAGCTGAGGAGGGATTAAAATAATTGTAACAAGAGGAAGGAAATAAGAGGCAAATTGATGAGCAATGGGATGATGATGGTCGATGATGGATGCAAAGGGACAAAGTGACACTTGAGCAGGAGACTTAAGATTATCTTGATCATGGTCAATGTGAGATGCCCCAATGATGGAAGTGATGAATATTTTTGAACCTTACCATTGAAACATTATTGAGCCATTTGAATGAATTAAATCATATTATAAAACTATGCAAATGATTATTGGATGGGTTTTCTCCTATCCTAAAAAACAAAGGGAGTGGCTAATGATGATTGGATGGGTTGGTTCTTGTCCCAGGAGACAAAGGGAGTGGTTAATATAATCAATTAAGCTATAAAATTAAATTAAAATATGATAAAAATCAAGGATGGCTAATGATAGTCTCAAGAAAGGTTCTTCGATAGATGCATATTCCAAAAATGAGTGTTGGGGATTGATCAAATTCATGACAACATTGATTTTGTGGTGTTGTCCAACTCAAGTGATAATGCAATTTATGATGGTGTATGATTTGGGTGTGTGAATTTGGTTGATGGTTATGTGTGATATGCAAATGGGTGAAAGAGATGAGTTGATGAAGAGGAAGGGATGAAAAAGGAATGAGCTTATTGAGAGGGGATCATGGGAGTGAGGTGTTTAATTTCTCGTGATCAAGAAGAGCTTGTACTAGTTCTAAGAATTTTTGATAATTATCAATGTCATGACCCTTTTAATGATGATAGATACAATAGTGGCCTACCTTATACCACTTGGGTTTAGGAATTTTGGGGTCTAAAGGGTGTATGCTAGGTAAAGATATTGTTCTTGCATCTTGCAACTTTTGAAATATTATTGATAGTGGCTCTAATAGGGGCATCTAGGTACAAGATAAACAAGGTAGATGAGGTTGATTATAAGGTTGAGATGAAATTTAAGTGGAGGAAGATGTCATAGAGGAGGATTGAGGGGATGCTAGAGATATATCTTGGTGACTCAAATGTAGATATAAGTTTGTGAGTCGATCCAAGATTGTTTTTAGGGTAGGTGGAGGTGGAGTTGGAGATGGATGAGGTTGCTTGGAAAATTGAGATGAAAGTGAAATAGAGGAAGATGCTGTAGAGGAGGATTGACGAGGTGCTCGAGATATGTCTTTGTTACTCAACTATAACTCAATATTTGTAAATTCAATCCAATATTTGTTGTAGGTTAGGTGAATGTGGAGTTAGATATGGAGTGACTAAGATAGGATTGAATTGGTTGGGGGTTTGGTTAGGAGTAAGGTGATAAGGATGAGGATACAAATATGGGGGTGGGGATGAAATAAAAAGGTGAGTGATAGAGCTATGAGAATTGGGCCATGTGAGGGGGATGGAATAGAAGATATGGTGTTGGAAGAAGAGGTGGTTGAGATGATGGGATTGGAAGAAAATATGGTAGAGATGGGATTGGAAGAAGAGGTGGTAGAGATGGTATTGGAAGAAGAGGTGGTAGAGATGAGGTTGGAAGAAGAGGTGGTAGATATGGTTTTGGAAGAAGATATGGTAGAGATGGTGTTGGAAGGAGAGGTGGTAGAGATGGTTTTGGAAGAAGAGGTGGTATAGATGGTGTTGGAAGGAGAGGTGGTAGAGATGGTGTTGGAAGAAGAGGTGGTAGATATGGTTTTGGAAGAAGAGGTGGTAGATATGGGGTTGGATGAAGAGGTGGTAGATATTATGGGGTTGGAAGAAGAGGTGGTAGATAGGGGGTTGGAAAAAGAGGTGGAAGAGATGGTGTTGGAAGAAGAGGTGGAAGATATGAGGAGGATCAATGTGAGGAGTTGTTCATGGTCTTATTGTGACAACACTTGGGTGATATGGGTGGAGGGGCCTAATGAATTAGGCTTGAACATGAGGGCCCTGAATAGTCCATGCCATGAGGGGAGTTAAGATAGTGAGGTATGGATGGGGTACGTGGCAAGGTAGGGGGAGTATACTTTAGATAAGTATGAGGTACCTCATATGTGTGAGATTTTCTTGGTACCTGAGATATCAGGAGAAAGGGTATGAATGGTGATGACTTGAAGAAATTTTGGAGGAAGCAAATGATCATAGTCAAAATCGATATATTCATTAGAATCATCATCCTCAATATGAAGAGTAAGATATTGGAGGTCATTTTCAAGGAGTACCAATGAATTTTTATGATATCCTAAATAAGATTTATCCTTTGATAGCTGGTAGGGAATGTCAACAATAAAGCATAGACCCTATTCATAGTGATAGTAGCTCTAATAGGGAGAAATTCATGCCAATTGAAATGTTGGAAATATTTCATGGAAAAGGATACATTGGATATATAATTAATGGTATCACAAAAAAGGCGTTGTAGAATCAATAGAAATAGATGGTTTAGAGGAAGCATTGAGGCCCCCAAGGACAACATTGGTGGAAGAACCAATGGGGATGATAGCACCAACATGTAAGGGAATGCCATGGGGCCAACCAAAATCCTTAACTAAATTAATAGCTATGGGAGAGACAGTGACCGTATGGACAAAGTACTCCCCCAAGCCAAGATTGGATGTTTGGATAGAGACAAGATGGAAATTTTGGTTGAATGAATGGAGGGGAGACTTCGAGTGAGGTGGATTAGAATAAGTGGAGGGCATAATAGAAAAGGATAAGAGTTAAAACAAAGTGGAGGAATAGGAAAGTGGTGTAGATTGATAAAATGACAAATTGAAAGAGGATATGGATGGAGTGGTTTGATAAGATGACGTGATAGCAGGAAGAGAAGAAGTAGTTGGAGTAAATGATATAGAAGATGAAGTTGAGGAGGAAGTGGATTTGATAACATGTGTTGTAGTAGATGAAAAACTAGATGGAGAGGGATTAGCTAGTTGAAAGTCAGACTTGATAGTGCACTGCTCCCAAGACTGACACTCTTAAGGAGTGGCAAATGAGATGGATGAAGTAGGAATAAAGTGATCATGAATTATTGTTCCCATAAAACCTTGGTATGATGGGTGATTAACTTGATTTGAATGACATTATGCGATCCCATGTTTTGGTAAAGGATTTTTGGGAGGAGGGGATAAAGGGTTATCAATGATAATGTCCCCTCAATTAATCATATCTTGTACCAAGTTCTGGAATTGGTGAAAATCATTGAGGTCATGACCCCTTTGGTGATGGAATACACAATAGTGTTATTCTATATACCATATAGATTTGGGTTTAAGTGGATTGTCTAGCCTTTTTTTAGATAAGGAGATAACCTACACCTCGAGAAGTTTTTAGAAAATGTCTAATAAGGGCTCTAAGATAGGTGTGAAGTTATGAGGGGGCTAAGGAGGAATGTGTCTGGGGTGGTAAGTGGGTTGGTTTTGCAATTGAGTTGAGGGTGGCATAGCTTGGGATATTGGTTGTTGAAGTTGATATGAAGGTTTTTGTGGTGGGTACTAAGGTTGTTGAGGTTGATATGAAGGAGTGTGTTTGAATGATATGGATGAGGTTAGGAATATGGGTAAGAGTGGTATGAAATTATGGAAGGTACTTGAGAGACTTGGATCAATGGGTAAGATTAGTTATAAGCATTGGTGGGATTTGTAGGTGATTGGTAGTTGGTGGGTTGAAGATATGTAGGTATTGGTTGATATTGATTGGATGGTGGATGAAATTGCATGGGAGGGGGTTGATGATGGGGAGATTGAGGTTGTTGGTAGTGATTAAGGTGATATTGATATTGATGAGGGGGAGAATGATACAGATTGGGATTATGTTGAGACTGGTTTGATGGTACATGGTATTGATTGGGTGATAGTTAAGGGTTTTGTAGCTGTGTTGATGACCACTAATGCAGATTTTGAGGTGGGGGTGTGTTGATTATCGATGACAAGAAGTCCATGATGGATCATGGGTGAAATAGGAACCTTGAGGGGGTGGTGGTTGTTGAGGAATATGAGTGTCATATGAGGCATGGGGATGTTGGTGGATATCATTGGTAGGAACTTGCTACACAAAGGGGTAAGAAAAAGAATGGATGATTGGAGGTTGAGATTGAGATGAATGAAAGAAGAAAGATAAGGAACTTACATTGTTTTGTTTTCTCTTTATTTTTTTGGGTGTGTTTAATGTTATCCTAAATTTATGAACTAAAAATGGGGTGGATGAAGTGTAATATATAGGGCCCACTCCTCTTACGAGAAATAGTGCAAAACTAGCTAAAAAAGGCTTCATAGGATAGTTGTTGTGGCTTTGGGTATCCTAAGGGGATAAAATTATCCTCCCAAGAAGTAGCACTATCTAAGTCTTGCTATTGGCCTACCTAGGCTTTCGCTTCACCCTCGATTGGGTTTGGAAAAAAATGATAGCTATGCACTCACTAATTATTTAGCTTTGTGAGTAAGGGCATCTAACCTAACCTACCTTGAGGTAATCTCAAGAGGAGGAGATTTTCATTGATGAAGTCTGAAAAAATTCTCATGGGGGATGTTGTGGTATTTAGGGGCCAATAAATGGTTGGAGATGAAATCCAACATCCTTGATTGCAACCGATGGTTGGGGATGAAATCTAATATCGCCAATTTGTTATCCTTGCAAAATCTTGCAAAAAAATGGTGTGTAATTGTATGATTATTTATTTTTATTGGTTTAAATGCATATTTATAATGCAAAACTAAAGCTAAACATGCAAGTGTGCGTGTGGTTTTTTTAATGTTTTTTTTTTGTTTTGAAATTTTCCAAGTAAAAAAAATAATTATTGCTCTTTAAGCATTAAAATCACCTTGCATATTTGTGTGTCCAGTAGGATTTCAGCTTCTTTCGTGGCCTTCCTGGTGGGTCTTAAAATAATTATTTGTGTGTCCAACAGGATTTCAACTTCTTTCATGGCCTTCCTGGTGGGCCTCTGGTTTTCTTGCTATTGTTTTCTTGTAGGATGTCCTCATATGTTTCCATAAAACTATTCAATGATGATGCTGAAGGCTATCTAGGATTTCTGGATGCATCCTTTATGTCTGGGCTTTATTGTCTGCAGCTGAGCTTCCTTGTGACTCCTTCCTCTTGGGTTCCTTGGAAACTTTCCCATATTTTTCCTTCAGAGTGTTGATATTCTTCTGCTACTTCCTTTGTTCATATAGCATTCTTGAAGGCGTCATTCTTCATTGCATGAGGAATTCATGGCATGTGGAGTTTCTCATTATGCTGACCCACTTTCCAGGCTTGTGATCCATTACTTGAGGATTTCGTAGCCTAAGGAAATACTCTAGTGGTTGTTCCACTTTTCAGGCTCGCAAGGACTCATTTTTTTGTAGCTTGGATGATCCTATTGCGTTCCTGGTTTCTTCCTGTCCTTGTCTTGGTAGGATTCACTACAATCTCAGTTTCTTTGCTCCATATTTGTTGCAGGGTGCTTTTTTTGTTGTTGGCTGGTTTTCCCCTACGTGGGAAGTTGTTTGCATCTTAGTTTCTGGTTTCCTAGGGATGGTTTGGTGCCTTGTTCTTTTTCCCGCCCTTGGGATGTTTCAAATTTTAAATTTAAGTGCCTATTTTATTTCCTACTAGTGGGCAGTTTCAAATTTGATTTTAGGTGGGTTCTTCTACCACCTTCTCCTTTCCCGCTTGGTGGGTTTTTCAAATTATGCTCTGCGCTATTTTCTTGAATGTGTTCCTCAGTTATTTCCTCTTCACTTTATTGACTGTGTTCCTCAAGGCTTTCTTTAAGCCTTTCCTATTGTCCATCCTTGGACTGTTCCTCTTGCATTTTGATGTATTCAGGTTTTGGGATCCTTTTGATGTACCTAAATAATGTTTTGTAGCTGGGCATTGAAAATATCTCGAAGTCAGCTCCACAATACAACTTTCAGATCGAAATCCAATACTCAGGGTGAAAGTTATGCTAAAATGAAGTTTTTATTTTTAGTTTTATTTTTTAATTATTTATTTATTTTTTAAAATTATTTATTTATTATTATTATTTTTTAATATATTTTTATTTGTTTGATTTTTTTTAATTAGGGTTTTATTTTTTTCACACGGCCCATTAGGGAATGTGGGGAAGAAGGGGAGGGGTCGTGCAACAACGTAGTAGAGAATGCAAGGAAGAAGGGGAGGGCCGTGTAGGGAAGAAGAGTGAGGGGGTGGGCTGTGTGAGGGCATGTGGCTAGGGGTGGGTTGAGGGCAGGAGGGTGAGGGTGTGTAGGGGGAGGTTGCGTAGCGTGGAGGGTGAGGGGTGCGTAGGGATGTGGGATAGAGATTGTTCTAGGGGACGTAGGTTCCAGATTTTAATTTTATTAAAATTTTTTAATGTCATAGGGGTTTTTCACAATAATCAAATTAAAAAAATCAGAAAATAAAAGTAAAAAGTTTTTTTTTTTTTCTAAATAAAAAATAAGAAAATAACAGTAAAAGCTAAATAATTAAAAAAAATAAAAACAAAAAATAAAAGTAAAAGCTAATTAAAAAATTATTAAAAAATAAAAGCAATATTAAAAAAAAAAAAATAAGAAAATAACAGTAAAAGCTAAATAATAATATATTTTTAAAATAAGAAAAAAAAATAAAAATAAAAGTAAAATCTAATAATTTTTTCTTTGAATACAAAGGGTTCTTAACCATACCTTTTTTTTAGCAGTTTGGAAGTTGGTTTGTTTTGGGACAACAAACTGCAACTATGAAAAGCAAGGAGTTAGTGTTTGTAAAAGCAAAAAATATTAACAAAGATCACCATTTATGTAACCATAGAAAAAGTGTCAAATGAAATTTGATATATTTGATATTGAGCCTTTTGAATACAATGAACCCTATTGGGGTTAAATGAGTAATATGTTTAAGGGGTGGCCCCTTTTACAACAGTATTGAACAATGGTGCAAATATCTTTTCTATGCTACACTCCTTTGTTGGTGGGTTTTTAGTGACCACCGTTGGTTGCGTAGAGCCTCCTAATGCCTACATACATGCAAACAACCAATGGATTAGTAGCACCAACCAATGTATTAAATAGAATAAAAACCACAACAATAAATGAAAATGTGAACATGCATACTTGAATTTAGAATAATTTCCAAATAATATCCAAGAGGACGCAAGAAATTATCAATGGAATTTCAAGAGTGCTTTGTTAGTATTTTCTTGTTGTTCAATGGAGGAAAAGGATGGTTTATTTATATGATTTATGGGGGGAATGGGTGAGGGAGGTGACTTGGCTAGTTAAGTGGTGGAGAGGACCAATTAAGATAGGTGTAATTTGGAGTTTCCTCTTTGCATTGACATTATCACCAGATGTGCATGCTTTGGAATTATCACCAAGGTGTGCACGCATTGGAATTGTCACCAAGGGTGTGCATGCATATTTGAAATTATTAATGAATGTGCACACCTTGGAATTGTCACCAAGGAGAGGTGAGAGTGGAGGTGTGACTGGGAGATGTGGCAAGTGAAGTGGAGATGGGATGAGTGTGAGGGAAATATTCACCCATCCAAATAGCGTATAATTAGGATGGAAGAGAGTGAATTAGAACTGAAGTGGACTGAAGTGATGTGCACATGGGATAAGAAAGCAAATGATCTCATGATGTCCATAGGCTAGACATGGAAGAATGAGCGTATGGGGGTGAAAATGGTTAGATAGCCTAGGTGGGCTAATGTATACTAATTAATTTTTAATTAATTAGTATTAGATAGATGTGTTTATTTTAGGTGTCTACAAACACCAACTTATTCAAGTGCTCAAGTGGGATTATTAAACCTTCTCTGATATACTTTGATAATATTGCTAACAATAATTATGCAAGATTTTCCCTTATAACAGGTGGTCTTGGGGGTGTAATGGACTTGGACTACCCCAACTCAAGGGAAATTTGGTTGGGGAATGCTTGAATTGATAAAGTAGAGATAAAAACAAAAGTTTTGATAGTAAGTTTTGCTTAAGTACCTCTGGATAGAAGCAAAGTCGCCAGGTGAATACAACTTAAAACATAAAGGTAGATAGATTGAGGTCTTCATTGCATCCTCAATTTGGTTCCTTTGACAATGGCTTATTTTGATGTTTGTTCTAGTACCAGGTTACCAGGTGAGTCAGAGGTACTTCAACAAGCAAGGGTAGGCATAAACCCTCACCAAGTATAAGCCTTACTTGTTATTATGATCGTGAGACCTATGATATGTTAGTGGGGTCCCATTGGGTATGCCATTAAACTATTATCCTCTCTAATTTTCCTAGGGAAGAGAGTCAGGTCAATCGTACCTCACATGTATCAACATAGTAGGGCCTCTCCCAAGAGTGTAGGGTTCAACTCAATTGAGGCCTCCAAGAGTTTTTTACAAGGTTGGATATTTTTTGAGATGTGATATTTAGGTGCACTTTAATTTAGGGAGGAAAGGGATGCGAGAGATAAAATAAAAACAACTAAAAAAAGATAAAAACCTCAGCTAAAAAATATGATGTGCCAAAGTTCAAATAAGATCTTCCTGCATAATAGGCCTAAACGCTATTCAAAGAGATAGATCAGGGCATGAGAACCACAAATGGCTACTCAAAATAGATGCATAGGCCTCCCATATACACACATGCATATAAAACTTAAAATAAGTAAAGACTACAAACACATACACATATACAAAGATAGGTTAGAGCATGATAATCATGGATGGCTATCCAAAAAAGACACATAGATCCCTAATATTTATATGCAAATAACATTACAAAGGTTAGGCCAAAAGCAGGGGTTCAATTTCCCATAAGCCACTCAAGATATTGCTAACTACTATATAAGAAGAAATGAAATCAAAGCTTACAAAACTTGCATATGCAAACTTGTTGATCCTTTACACAACCTAAAATACTACTATTTATGGATTACAATGGAGAGCATTTCTCTCCAAAAATTATAGGTGGCTTTAAATTTTTTAGCTACTTCTCCTAGGGATTATGGAAATTGAAAAAAGTACCCTCAACCATAATGGCTATTAGATGTAGGACTATAGCTACCATGTCCACGTTTAATATGTTCTTGAGTTGTTCAAGAGGTGACATTGGTAGGTAGCCTTCATTCCTTTCAATAAGAGCATATTAATTCATCTTATCTACCCTTCCTAGGATCCTATGCATTTTGGCTTGTCTAAAATGGCTTCCAATCCTTTGGTGTACCCTTAATTTCCTTCAATCCAATACATTTATCTGTTGGTTAGAACTTCCTACCGTTGGCTTTTGTCAATTCTTACAAAAAAATTGATGTTGGGTTGTGTAGGAGGAAGCTTTTCTAATTTCCTCATCATTACATTTGTTAGGACTTCTCTCTCTCCTCTAATTTATAGGTTTCCTAGAACTTCCAATTATCAAGATTCATATTGACTTCCTACTTTCAAAATGTCTTGCCCTCTTTTGGGATTTAGGCTTGTCTTCTTCACTTACATTCTCCATTAAACTTTGACTACCTTTGATCGAAAATTTTGTCTCCTTCACTTACGTCCTCCATAAAACATTGACTACGTTTGATCGAAACTTTTGTCTCCCTCAAAAGTTTACCTTAAGTGCAAATTAGTAGCAAGAAGTTACTATAGTTCACATCTATGAAACCTATCAAGAAGAATTAATTGCTTTTCTTATACTTCGAACCATACTTAGTTGTACCATGGATACACTTGAGTACCCACTTTGCTGCTTTCCCATGACACACCTTTGGTTCTCACATATGTTGGAGGTATTATATTATTTGATCATTTATAAATATTTAGATTACGTATGTGTTTATTATTTAGTATGTGTAAATATGTGAAGTGTTTTATGTGTCATGTGTGAGTTATAAGTGAAAATATCATGTGTACATGTGTGAGTTATAAGTGAAAGGTGTCATGGGTGTAAGTGAAGAGTTATGAGTGAAAGGTGTCATGTGAGTAAGTGAAGATTCATGAGTGTGATGTGTTAAGATTATAAGTAGGAAGTTATGTAATCATGAGAGACGTCATTATGTAAGAAAGACATATGAAAGGTTGCATCTCCTATGTGTTTGAGAAAAGCACAAGTTAGGTGTATTGAAGAGTCTCATGTAAAGATTTATATTGAAGACAAAGCTCTATGTAATGTATCTAATTGTAACAAAAATATAGACCTATCATATTTGAACCCATTTGTCAATAGTGGTATCAAAGCCATTTTCGTAAACTCTATCTAGGGTGGATAAAGAGAAAGATATTGGAGAAGAAGATTGGAGGAGAGGAAGAATAATATTAATAGAACATGAAATAGTTGGAAGTGAAAGTGTGAAGATTTGTAGAAGGGACGAAGAATTATTAGAATAGAAGTGGAGTGGTGGAGTTAATGCGAGATTGGAAAGAGTGGATTTGAGGAAGAGTTGAAGGCTACATTTAGAGAGAGAAAGTGAAACTATGTTTAGAGACAACAAACTAGTGGTCCAAGTTGAAAGTAAAGCTACTTGAGAGATTAAAAAAAAGGAATGGACTAGTGGTCCGAGTTGAAAGAATAACTATAAGAACTTTAAGAAGTAAAGGGTTGCTGGCCCAAACTGAGAAAAAACGTTGTAAGTAGCATTGGAAGATTGTTTGAAACTAGAGAATAAGCCTAAAAGCAGATAAATGTTAAATTTCAGATTGAAAGTGGACAAACATTGGAGTCTAAAAGCAGATAGAAGCAATCAACGAATGTTATGCAGAGGCAGAAGTACTCCGGAAGCACTAGTTCGGGTGGATGTTTTAACCTGCAAGGTAAATGTGAATTTTATGTTTTAACCTACAAGGTAGATGTTACTAAAGCAAAGATATATTAAGATTATTGTCTAGAGATAAGCAGAGATACATTTAGGTGGAGTTGGATAGAGGTATATGAAGGTGGACAAAGATATATCCGATTGTTACAAGGTAGAACAAAGTGCGCATGTATTTTTTTGACCAAAAATTATTTGAACAACATTAAGGTTGAATTAGTTTAATTATTTTTTATTTAAATAAATTAATTATTAATATTGAGTAGAATAAATAATATTTAATTTAAAGGAAGATTATCTCAGAGTATAATGATAAAAAAAAAAAATATAGTTGAGGATGTTATTGTTTTATGGAGATTTTTCAAAACAACAATTTTTTTTTGGTGAGAAGGAAGTTACTATCTTTGAAACCAGACATGCAGGAGAGTAACAATTGAAAATACAGAAGGGCATGAATGAACATACTGAATGGACATGTATTTAAATTTATTTACTTTTGACTGCACGAACGGATGAATTATTTGACTGTAAAGATTTCTGATTATTTGAAGAAAGATTATTGAGCCCATTACATTGTTAAGCCATTGAAGGAAGCAATCTCGGATGTTATGCATATGAGTTAAAAAAAATAGTAATGTGTTTTTAAAGTCTTCAATGTATTGTGAGCACGAGAGAGGTTTACTTAAAAGGTGGATTAAATTAAAGTAAGAAAGAGAAAGTGTTGGGAGATATTAGAAGGACATATAAAGAATGATATTAAAAAAAATTATAGGAGAAAATAAATTAAGGGAAGTTGCAGAAAGAAATTATTGATTGGAGGGGAAAAAATATTAAGGGAGTTATAAAGAAGAAGATTGAAAATTGAATGAAAGAAAATTTAAGGTTGAAAATTTTTGAAAAAGGGAAAATATTTTTTGGAGTTATAAGCATGGTAATTAAAAACAAAAACATGAATTATTAAAAATAAATGAAGAGAAACAAGTTAAAAATTTATATTTTTAAGAAGTTGATTTTTTTTTAAAAGATAAAGATTTTATGTCACCAGAATTGATGTTTTATTCACAAAAAATTCTTGAAGTGAAAGATGAAGATTTTTCAACTCTTATAACTACTTCCATATATAACATTATTACGGATGAAGTTAATTATCACTCTATCACATTATTTACCGATGTAGGAAAGATGATATATATATAACATTACTCTCTCTAGAAGACAAGAAGAAATAATTAAAATTTTGAAGAACAAGTTTATGATGAAAGATGTCACCAGTGACACAAACGATTTAAGGCCTATGACATCAAATGAATGTGTGATACCATTTAAAACCCATAACGATAAATGCATGTTCTGACACTAGTGATCTTCATCGAAAGGAAAAAGAGAATTGTTATGCAAGTTGTGATACCTGTGATTTCAGATCCACGAAAAATATAGAACTTGTTCCAAGAACAAACATTGCATGTAACAAAAAAGATTTGAATATGGTTTGTGAAGACAAAGAGCGTGCAGATAATATATGTGATAAAGAACATTGTAATATTATAAAGCAAAATAATGAATACCTTAAATAATTAGATAAAATATGTGGGCATTGTGGTAGACATGGACACAAGATAGAAAGATGTTGAGATCTTTATTATTGTGAAATTTGTGGAGGTAACAATCATTCTCAAAAACATTATTGATACAAAGGAGGAATATAATAATTGGAATGATGAATGGATAAGCATGCATAAATGAGATAATATGAAAGAAATAATTACAAGAATAACACTAAATGAATTTCTTTAGGAAATTTTTTTCAATTTTAGATTTGGTTAGAAAGAGTATGAATTTCTATAGCAATTGATTTACAAAAAGATAGTACTAGCAACAATACCAAAATCAAAGCCAAAGAATAAAGACAAGATCAAGAGTTGGAGACTAAAGGCAAAAAGCCTTCTTATCAAATAATGTAATACAAAGGGTGTGTTGGATGTATTACATTATTTGGTCCTTTGTAAATATTTAAATTAGGTGTGTGTTTATTATTTAGTATGTGTCAAGATGTGAAGTGTATTTATGTGTCATGTGTAAGTTATAAGTGAAAAATGTCATGTGTACAAGTGTGAGTTATGAGTGAAAGGTGTTATGTATATAAGTGAAGAGTTATGAGTGAAAGATGTAATGTGAGTAAATGAAGAGTCATGAGTGTGATGTGTTAAGATTATAAGTAAGAAGTTATGTAATCATGAGAGACTTTATCCTTATATAAGAAAGACATGAAATGTTGCTTCTCCCATGTGTTTGAGGAGAGCAAAAATTAGGTGTATTGAAGAGTCTCATGTAAGGCTTTATATTGAAGATAAAGCTTTATGTAATGTATCTAATTGTAACAGATATTTTATGCTATGTGATCAATAAAGTTACATTTTGTAATATTGGTGTTATAATGATTGAATGAGATTATATTTGTGAGATTATACGATCCTAACAAATATATACCTATGATAATTGATCCCATTTTCCAACAACATGAACCATAAAAGTTAACTCATAACATGGATGATGTTAGGTCTAATGTATACTAGATAAATGATACTTTTAATAAATTAGTGATAGAGAGTTTTATTTAGATATGAATATGGATCATAACATGCCAATTGTAAACTTACTTCCATTAGAGTGTCCATAGGCTTACAATCTATCATTCAAAACTTCTGAAGCATTATCTTAGAATAGTTGATTTTTGACATGAATACACAATTCTTAGTTTGATACACCTCCAAACCAAGAAAATATTGTATTAACCCAATATTAGTCATATAAATGGAATGCTTCAATGGTTTTATGGTTTTGTCAATCAACTTCATCAAACTCCCAGTAATGACCAAGTTGTTACCATACACAATGATGATCATGACCTCACTTTATTTCCTTTTGAAATATAGGTTCAAATCATATGGGTTGTGAGAAAATTCATGTCATAACAGATGCTTGTCAATATTTACATACATGGTTCTAGGTTTTTTATTCAACTTATAGAGGTATTTGATGAGCTTGCATACCTTGTTCTCTTGACCAGGTATAAAAAATTCTTTTGGCTATGTTATGTAGAATTCATTAAGATCACCATTAAGAAATGAAATTTTTATGTCCATTTGATACAACACTATCCAAACCATGCAACCATTATAAAAATTATCCAAATGGTCTTAATCTTCTCTATTGTTATAAAAGTTTCATCATAGTCAATCCCTTTATTTTATGCATAGATCTTTACAAAAAGTATTGCTTTGTACTTGTTGATAATACCATTAACTTTGTATTAAATCTTGAATAAACACTTGAAAAAAATGGGTTTATTTTCAAGTGGAAGATCAATAAGTTGCCATGTCTTGTTCTTCATCAATGCTTTATACTCTATGTTCATGGAAACCTTTCACTCCTTCGATGCAATATATTCATATACTATTGAAGGTTTATATATCTACATCAAAGTAGGTTGACCTTATTTTGAACTCTGCTCTTTGTTCTTGATCCAATTAGATATATCTAGAAAGCTATCTAAGTTTGCATCACAAACTGTATTGAGATACCACTTGGGCCTGCAAGTGGTACTCAAAGTGGATGGTCATGGGTCATCAAATCCATAAAATCCTTTAGGAATATTTATTCATCATCAAATTCTATATCCTCTCTCTCAAGGGATTCATTATTATCATCAAAAATAAAAATAATACGTGCTTTGTGAAGAACACATGGCTTAACAAAAGAGGTAGACTTATTCTTCTCATCAAAAAAAACATATTTGATGATATATAAATTCATGGTGTTAAGATCCTTTAGACTATATACCTTCAATTCACTATTGTATCCAATGAAGATACATAACTTGGATTTATCGTCTAACTTCATCTGCTTTTTATTTGAAATATGCATGAATGCAATGCATCCAAACATGCAATTATGTGACATGAAAGGTATTTTTTCCATCCATACCTTGTTATGTGTAATACTATTCAATTAAGTGTGGTGCATAGTTCAATAAATAGAAAGAGTACAAATAAATTCTACCTGGAATGTTAGCTTTGAATTGACATCAGTCAACATGCATCACGTCATATTTTGAATAGAATGATTTTACCTCTTTGCAACTCTATATTGTTGAGGCATGTAGGCATTCATCAACTATCATCTGATTTCATGTTGCATTAGAAAAGAAGAACGTTAATTACTATTATACTCCCATATCACTCTAATTAGAATGTATGAATAGGATGACCAACAACCTTCTCCACATGAGTTTTGAACTCTTAGAAAAAGTGGAAAGCTTCATCCTTTATATTTAGGAAATACACCCACATTTGTTATGTATGATCATCAATGAATAGTTAGAAATATCTACAACCATTAAAAATTAAATGCATGGGTCTGCATAGATCAAAATGCACCAAGTAAAGTGGACCAACTAATCTATGGCTACTTGAGCGAAATGGGTCTCTATGGAAACCAAACAACTCATACAAAGGTCATGAGGATTTATCAAATATGGAAGTCCACATACCATATCATGTTGTAGGAGTGACTTTCAATGGATAAATATTAGATATCTAAATCTCTTGTACCATGGTGAGGTAGTTTCATCTACTTTTTCTACCAATGCTTGGTTGTGACATTAAAGCCACAAGTTCAAACATCTTGCCTATGCCAGTAGCATGATCATTGATTGTGAGTGCTCTAAATTTCTCTCTAATGAGATAATTTTTATTTGCACTTGTTTTTAAAATTCAACACATGAATTATGATGAAGTAATTGATTCTTAGAAAGCAGGTTCTCCATGAGGCCATACACATAAAAAACATGATTCAGGTGATATGTATACTCTCCAAGATGTAATTAAACATAATCCATTCTAGTAATGATGTATGTAATTTTTTTGCCAAGTGTTACTTTCCCATAGTAAGATGAATGATAAAGGTTTACAAACAATTTCTTATGGCCTATCATGCACCTGGTAGCTCCTAAATCAATGTTGAAAACTAGGCTTAAGTTTGAATCAACATCAAAATATTGAATTGAATAGACATAGTCTCATCCTTCTACATCAATATAAAAGTCCTTCACTACCTTGCCATGTTAGAATTGATGTGCATTCCTCCTTTTTTAATGAGATTTTTTTTTCTTACCTCCTAATGAATTTTTTGATGGATTCTTGGATGATCCTTATGAGAATGTATTATACCAACACTCTTGAAGGATGTGTCTTGGATTTTATGGATTTTTAAGACTTAATAATACCACAAATATCATAGGTTATGTATCACAATATCGAATATAATATAGCCACAATATGTTAAGGTCAAGATAATAATAAGAGTAGAATAATATGATAAAATTAATATGTAAAAGAAAGCTTATAATATATCAAATAAAATTCAATAATATGCAGCAATATGAATGTAAATAACCTTAATCAATATGTACTAACCATGTAATACAACTTACATTATTAATTGCTTAAAATATATACAAGCTTTATTACTCTTTTTTATCTTACAAGATATACAAATTGTAGTTGATTATTATTGTTGTATCTCATATATGGAGCACTGTATCCATAATATAGTAATATTAGTGTGGCTCTTTTAATACTTGACTATTCCTATCCATATGCCAAGTCTCATGACTCTTGGCTTATCTACTTGCCACTTGCATACTTGATGAATACTTGAAACTATAACATATACACACCTATACATGACTCTTAAACTTCTATAACTTGCACACTCTAATCTAAGACACTTGTGCACATATTTACATTACATATTTATTTCTATACAAGACACTTGTGCACATAGACTCAACTTACACTTGTACACTAACTCACATGACACTTGTGCATTTCCTGCACATTACAACTTTACATGACACTTGTGCATTTCCTACACATTCATACTTACATAAAAGGGGAAATATAACTCACACTCTAAACTATAACTCAAATCTAATCTATTATTTACAAATTTACCATGAAGGTACCATGGGTTTACATTAGCATGTACCAAATAATGTAATATACCTTAACACCCTTTTTTATTACATTATTTTGTTATTAAAGACTTTACTCTTCAATCATGGTCTTAGTATTTATCTTCAATCTTCAAGTGACCTTGCAATGCATGTGATCTTCTAATTTTCTCATATTTGTTTCATCATCTTGAACTTTGGATTCACCCAATGCTTGTGTTGGTAGAAAGTCTGCTAAATATAATTTCTTGTATTCTATATTTCAAAACACTCAAGTAATTTATCAACAATTTCATCTTGAGATAAAATACGCTCTTGAGAAAAACCAAATGAATCTAAAGCATACATTATATTTTTTATTGATATTGTAGTCTTTGTTATACTTTGATTCTTGAAAATGTATTTATTGTGCTCATTTATACATTTGAATTCAATTGATCTTCCACTTTCAACCAATTTAGTAATTGAAATGAGATTGGTTGATAATCCTAGAACATACATAACATCCTCTAGTACAAAATATGAAAATAGTACACTAGGTGTTACTCTACCACTTCCATAAAATAGACATCTATTATCATCCACAATCTTTAAATAGAAAATTCTCTTGACTTCTAGACACTCAAACCAATGAAAATTACTAGTCATATGACAACTAGCTCTTGAATCTATATATCAAATATCTTTTTCTGTTCACACTATTTGATTAGATTCACTTTATAATATCTTGCATCTTTAACAAGAGTTTTGAAGAGTATTATGTTTCCCATTAAATTTAAAAAGTTGTCTTTGATATATATTTTGTTTTTGAACTTTTTCTTTTATGAAATATGGCTTTGTATTTTGATAATGCCTCCTATGTTGAAAAGTTCCTCTTGATAACTTATCTATTTTTGTACATTTTAATATAATGAAATAGACAACCTTATACATCCTAGGTTTAAATAATTAAAAGTTTCTAATTTAATTCATATGAAGTAGTAAACCTTGTCCCCCAAATTTTTAAAAACTTATAATGAATTTTGTAAATTTATTGTTTTTCCTAATTTTTGATGTTGAAAACCTTTCATCTCCAAAATAATTAAATTTTCAAAAACTCAAAACTTTTCAATTTTCAAATTTCTCAAAAATAAAACCAAATTAATTATTCTTAAAAAACTAGAAGACTTTAAAAAATAAATAAACTACTTTTATTCCTTATCACTCCAAACTTATTAAAAAAAATTCAAAAACTTCCTACATTAATTAATAAACCCTAAAAATGATACTACCAACCTTCTACTACTGCTTTACACATCTCGTTATGTCTACTCCGTTGCATGTGTTATTTGTGTTTGCTTCAAACTTAGTTTATCCTTGTTTCAAGCCTCTCAGACGTTGTTTGTCATATTATACATGTAAGCATGCATGAGAAGAACAACCATTTCACTTGCTTGAGACATTATAATGCTTATTTCTTAGGTGCATTTCCCAGGTAGGTTGAACATAACTCCTTGATTGATGATGTCTTAAACCTTTGGCTTCCACACTAATGTGAATGTGTTACTTCTCCAATTGACACTTAGACTCTAAAACTTCTACATTATCGCTTAGGTGTTATAATCACTTTGCCTTCTAACTTTTGCTTGGCTTCCAACTTGGTGCTAGGTTTCCAACTTAGCACTCATAGTGCTTGGCTTCTATCTTACTCAACTTCCAACATAGTGCTCTACCTATAACTTGGATTCCAATGTAGCATATGACTTGTCATTTGTCACTTAGCTTTTGAAATATTATTTGTATTATCACTTGGATTCTAAAATATTGTTTGCTACCTTACTACTTTGTCAACTCTACTTCAATGCTTCAACTTTTTCTAGCTCTCTGTGAGTTCTTAAAACCTTTCTTTCCATTTTAGCATACTGGTTCACTTTTATAATGCTAATATTTAGGCTGATGTTTCATAGCTCTATTTATTTGTAGGTATTTATGTTATACAATATTTGATACTTAACAATAAGAACTCTTTAAACTTTAAATACTGCTTATTCTCTTTGCTATTGCTTTACCTCTAACGCTTCACACTCTTATTTTGCTCCAAGACCTATTTTCTATAGACGTATTCTTCTGTAGTTGATTGAGTGGATGTCTCTTCCTTCTTTCATTTTCTTCAATGTGGGATGCCTTGATATTCTAGCATGGACTACCTTGTTCTTCTAGCATGAGCCTTAAGAACATATTGAATATTCTATCTCTAACCTCTTATCTTAGCTTATCTTCATATGCAGACCACATCTATCATTTCTATTCATTATTTGTGTCTTAGACCTCTTTTTTTACTCTATTTATTGTATGTGTCTTGAGACTCTTCTTTAATTTGAATGTGTCTCGGGACTCTCCTTTACTCTATATGTGCCTTTATTCCTTCTATAATGGTCACTTTCAAACCTCTATCTATTCTATAATGTATTATACATTGAGCCTCTTTTCTTATTCTTCAAGGGTCTCAATTTCTTCTCTATTCAAATATTTTTTTATTCTATATAAGGCTTCTCTTTTCTATCTCTTCTATGTAATGTTGGCTTCTTGAGCCAATGTCAAGGTTTTTATAACTTGAATATTTTTATTCTTTCTTGAATTAATGTCAAGATCTGTAGGACCTGAATATTTTTTACTTTTCAATGTTAAGGTCTATATGACATGAATATCTTTCACTACTTCAATTTCAAGGTTTCTAGGACCTAAATATCTTTATCTCTTTTCAAGGTCAGTATCTTTATGACCAAAAAATTCTTCTTGTATCTTGTAGCTCTTTAATCATAGATACTAATTCAATTATTGAAGCAATATAAAGTAATCTATGTGCTTATTTATCCTTATTTAAGAATGATATACTTTTTGCTTTATTCTCTTTAATCTTAGTAAGCTTTGAATACTTCTCAATTTATTGCTATGCTTCCTTCTTTTCTTAGGAAGCTTTGAGTGCTTGTCATTCCACTGCTATCTTTTATCTCTGCACTCAGAAACTAAAAATCTTCTCTATTCTTTGTAGGAAGATTCTCAAACTTTTGCTGCTACTTTATTCTAAAATCTTTCCACTATACTATCAAGGTGATTTTGAATGTCCCTAAATCCTCTACCAATGTCAAGGTGACTTTAAATGTCCTCGAATTCTCTATCAATGTCAAGGGTTGGCTATGGCCCTGAATGATAAACTATTTCAAAGTTGATTCACCAATTAATATAGATGAGTCCTAGTTGTTGGGAAAAACATTGGTTAGTTTTCTATAGTTCAATTAATTACCTCCATTTAATTGTCAACTCTGGGGTAGCTCGTAGACTTATGATCATCACATACAGTTAATGCATGTAGTGTGAGGAATGAGTCCCTATGTGCCTATTGGTTTGGGGGACGTTTGATGTTCGTTGAAGTTTTAATTCTAAATACCAAACCAATAATCTATCCTACATTTGTGAAAATATAACTAAAATGCAGACATAAAGTAAAGCGGTACTTTGCTAGAAAATACTAAAAACAGGGGAAAATAAATTAATATAAAAAAAATAGTAAATAATTTAACTATAGAAAGCAAGGTAAAAGGAGAAGGAATTCTTTTTAGAGTGGTCCCAAGCTCTAGCAGTATTCTGCTCGATCAATTCATTCACCAGATTCTAGTTTGAGATTAATAAAAATACTCAAATGAATATATTACAGTTTCAAAAAATTACAGAATAATTCTCACATCGAGGATCCGATATTTCTTTATTAGGGGTGGCCTACATATTTATAAGATATGCAACCATGCCCTGTTACATTTGAGAGTAAATCAATTCCTGATTTTATGGTTACAACAAATACATAGAAATAGGGAGATAAAGAAAAAACATTAATTCAGACTGATTTAATGTATTCTATTTTTATTAGAACATAATATGTTTAATATTTTGCTTTATTTATTTACATTGTTGTTTACGTATTTCTAAAGAACATGGTATTTGATATTGTCATTTGTCTTCAACTTTGCTAAAATATCATCCACATCTATTGTTGAAATATATGTTTTGTTTTGCCAACCATAGAGTCATGCTGTAATTTTACGTCAACAAAAATTGCACTGTAATTCTGTCACTGGGAAGTAGGTACCTTATTTTATATGGGAATCAGATGCCTTATTTTATATGGGAAGCAGGTTCCTAATGGAAGTAGGTTTCTAATGGGAAGCAGGCACCTAACAAGAAGCATATGCCCATCAGTTAAGCACCAAATGGTAGTCGAGCACTTAACTAAAACTCTTAATGCATCAGGTACCTCATGTTCAAGCCTAATGCATCAAACCCCTTCACCCATATCACCCAAGTGTTATTACAATAAGACCATGAATAACTCCTCACATGGATCCCCCTCATCTCTTCCACCTCTTCTTCCAACACCATCTCTTCCACCTCTTCTTCCAACCCCCTCTCTACCACCTCTTCTTCCAACCCCATAATCTCTTCCACCTCTTCTTCTAACCCCATATATACCACTTCTTATTACAACACCATATCTACCACCTCTTCGTCCAACACCATATCTACCACCTCTCCTTCCAACACCATATCTACCACCTCTTATTCCAAAACCATCTCTACCACCTCTCTTTCCAACACCATATCTACCACCTTTTATTCCAAAACCATCTCTACCACCTCTTCTTCCAACCTCATCTCTACCACCTCTTATTCCAACACCATATCTACCACCTCTTCTTTCAATCCCATCTCTACCACCTCTTATTCCAACCCCATCATCTCGACCACCTCTTATTTCAACACCATATATTATAGTCCATCCCCCTCACATGGCCCAATTCTCGTAGCTCTATCACTCACATTATTTCTTTCCTCTACACACCCCATATTTGTATCCTCATCCTTATCACCTTACTCCTAACCAAACCCCTGACCAATTTAATCCTAACTCGACCAATCCATATCCAACTCCACCTTCACCTAACCTACAACAAATCTTGGATTGAATTACAAACCTTGAGCTACAGTTGAGTCATAAAGACATCTCTCCAACACCTCCTCAATCCTCCTCTACAACATATTCCTCCATTTTGCTTTCATCTCAACTTTCCAAGTGACCTCATCCGCCTCCAACTCCACCTCCACCTACCCTACAACAAATATTGGATTGAATCACAAACCTGGAGCTATAGTTGACCAAGACATATCTCTAGCACCCCGTTAATCCTTCTTTATGACATCTTCCTCCACTTCACTTTCATATCAACCTTCCAATAAACCTCATCTACCTCATTCATCTCGTACTTGGATACCCATATTCGATCCACCATTAATAATATTTCAAAATTTGCAAGATGCAAGAACAATATCTTTACCTAACATACACCCTATAGACCCCAATAGACCTAAAACCAAGTGGTATAAGGTAGGTCACTATTGTATCTATCATCATCAAAAGGGTCATGACATTGAAAATTGTCAAAAATTCTAAGGCCTAGTACAAGATCTTCTTGATCACGAGGAATTAAACACCTCACTCCCATGATCCCCTCTCAATAAGCTCATTCCTTCTTCATCCCTTCCTCTTCATCAAATCATATATTTCACCTATTTTCATCTTAGACATAACCATAAAATAGATTTAAAACACACAAATCATACACCATCACAAATCATATTATCACTTGAGTTGGACGACACCACCAAATCAATATTATCATGAATTTGATCAATCCCCAACACCCTTTTTTGGAAGATACATCTGTCGAAGAATATTTCTTGAGACTATCATTAGCCACCCTTGATTTTTATCATAGTTGTATTTAATTTCATAGCTTAATTGATTATATTAACCACTCCCTTTGTCTCTTGGAACAAGAGCCAACCCATCCAATCATAATTAGCCATTCCCTGTGTTTGCTATGATAGGAGCAAACCCATACAATCATCATTTGCATAGTTTTAGAATATGATTTAATTCAGTTAAATGGATCAACAAGCTATCAATATCAAGGTTTAGAAATATTCATCACTTTCATCATTGGGGCATCTCACATTGACCATGATCAAGATAATCTTAAGTCTCCTACTCAAGTTTCACTTTGTACCTTTTCATCCATCATTGACCACCATAATCATCCCATTGCTCATTGATTCACCTCTTCTTGCCTTCCTCTTGTTAAAATTATTTTCATCCCTCCTCAGCTTGCTTCCATGACCAGGGAAGTTCACCCCTTTTCTAATCCATAATCTAGTCTGGGGGAGTACAAAAAAACAAAACAAAAAAACAACAAAAATAAAAGAAAAATCACCAAAAAAATATACACACACACTGGATCACACACCAACAAGCTCATATCATAAGCACACTCCACTTTACAGACACCAACACCAACTTGGTCATCATCTGGTTAATTTTGACATGTCGTCATGAAGAAATTTTGTTGTGTTAATCAAGGGCATATTCATAATTGTATTCCCCCCCTTATTTTATACACTTTTCCCTAATATTTATTTCTCCCACATTCATATCCCACCATGCTTTATATTTTTCTTATCTTAGGTTAAAATGATATTTGGATTCTTTTAGTTGCTCAGCCATACCTAGTGTCTCAACCAAACTCCATTGAATGTCATTTAGTCCTTGAGTACTATAAGCCTTCCTGGTTACCTCAAGTTTTTTCCAAGACTATACATATATATAACATATTAATCATATTTTGATTATAGAGATCAAACCAAGAATCCCTCTCACTACCAAGTGAAAATTTTCTCCTACTCATCCTATCATGTGCATAATCCAAACTTAAGGATCCAAATAACACTTTTATAAAAAAAAAGTAAAAAAAATAGCACAATAGTCGATTTAATACTTCATCATGAATCCTTGGGTATTTTAGATATCTCCATCAAGGATATAGATATATGGCTGGTAGTGGAGGAAAATAAATGTATTGTGGGACTATCTCCATAAAGGCTATAGATGCCTGATTGCTTCTCATTCCACTTACTATCTTTTATCTCTGCACTTAGAAACTAAAACTCTTCTCTATTCTTTGTAGGAAGCTTCTCAAAATTTTGCTGCTACTCTCTTCTAAAATATTTCCACTATACTATCAAGGTGACTTTGAATGTCCCTAAATCCTCTACCAATGTCAAGGTGACTTTGAATGTCCTTGAATTCTCTATCAATGTCAAGGGTTGGCTATGGCCTTGAATGATAAACTATCTCAAAGTTGATTCGCCAATTAATATAGTCGAGTCCTAGTCTTCACTGGTTTTTTTTAATCATGGAAAAACTCTAGCGTTTGTAATCAATATGAAATTATAAAATAGAGTCCAAGTCTCACTTTCTTCAAAGTGTATAGACTCTAAATTGACTTTTTCAAACTGGATAAAATCAATTTTAAAATGGTGGCTAAAATAAACTCTTATCTATTTGGATAGAGTCAGGTGGTAGTTATGATATCACTGATGGATTTTTAAGCCTTAATACTACCACAAATATCATAGGATCAAATATAATATAGCCACAATATATTAAGGTCAAGATAATAATAAGAGTATAATAATATGAGAAAATTAATATGTAAAAGAAGGCTTATAATATATCAAATAACATTCAATAATATGTAGCAATATGAATGTAAATAGCCTTAATCAACATGTACTAAGCATGTAATACAACTTACAATATTAATTGCTCAAAATATATACAAGCTTTATTACTCCTCTTTCTCTTACAAGATATATGAATTGTAGTTGATGATGATCATTGTATCTCATCTATGGAGCATTGTCTCCATAATATAGTCATAGTAGTGTGACTCTTTGGATATTTGACTATTCCTATCCATATGCCAAGTCTCATGACTCTTGGCTTATCTACTTGCCACTTGCATACTTGATGAACACTTGACACTATAACATATGCACACCTATACATGAATCTTACAATTCTATAACTTGCACACTCAAATCTAAACTACTTGTGCACATATTTACATTACATATTTGTTCTCACACAAGAGACTTGTGCACATATTTACATTACATATTTGTTCTCACACAAGACACTTGTGCACATATTTACATTACATATTTGTTCTCATACAAGATAATTGTGCACATAGACTCAACTTACACTTGTACACATATTTAAATTACATATTTATTTTCATACACGATACTTGTGCACATAGAATCAACTTACACTTGCACACTAACTCACATGATACTTGTGTATTTCCTGCACAATACAAGTTTACATGACACTTGTGCATTTCTTGCACATTCATACTTACATAAAAGTGAAAATATAACACACACTCTAAACTATGACTCAAATTTAATCTATTATTTACAAATTTACCATGAAGGTACCATGGGGGTGCATTAAAATGTACTAAATAATGTAATATACTCCAATAGGCTTTCCATAAATCAAACATGTAACATTTCTTTGTCTTTGATGTTGTTGTTTTTTCCCTTTATCTTTTGCTAGTTTTGGTACTTGTTGGGGCTCTACAACA
The DNA here is from genome assembly GCA_028583015.1 of Wollemia nobilis. Classification (NCBI taxonomy): domain Eukaryota; kingdom Viridiplantae; phylum Streptophyta; class Pinopsida; order Araucariales; family Araucariaceae; genus Wollemia; species Wollemia nobilis. Next base: position 8,454,037 of record JAQPPZ010001870.1, read on the forward strand.
TTTTTTGAATTGCATCATCTTATTAAATTTTTGATGCATGACCAAAGCATTTAGTCTTCATATTCCCAATTGGTTCCTCCTATTAAAGCAAATTTACAAGAGTATCCAAATTGAGACTTTAATTTGTCATGTTTAGAGTTGTTACCAAAATACTAAATGCTAGTGGTAGTGCATATATCACTAGTAAAATAAGTACATCATCATTGACAATTTCATCTAATGCTTAACTCAAAAATCCATCACAAAAAGCCTTTCAACCTTTCATTATTCTTCATATTCAAGGAATGCAATTGGATTTGGAGGTGTAGAAATTGGTTTTGAATCTTGGAACTTAAAACCATACTTAGTTTATCCTAAGCATCCTTTGAAATGATAGCATCATGAGTGTATCACTAGATCTCATCAGTCATACCAAATAATATGATCAATTTGGATTTGTTATCAACTTTATCAAACTTTATTTTTTATTTTAGGTCAATGACATGTCTTTATATAGTTCCAAATACCACTTTCCATAAGTATTTGAACTCTTGGTGAATATTCAACTTCATCTTCTATAAAAAATAGTTGTCATCTTTCAACAAATATGAATCAAGAAATAATATCTTTGGGGTATTAATAGCCATTATAAATCTTCACAAAATTGTAAAATATATTGCATTAGAATTGGATAAAAAATAACTCTCCAACAAGTATATATACCTATACTTGCGCAACAATTAATACCTCAAACTATAAGAAAACAATAGGGTCTTGCAAGATAAAAAATTAGGTGTGGGGTTTGAGTTTTTTCCCCTTCAACTTAAATATTTAAAATCAACATTCTAGGTCATAAAAAATTCCAAATAATCATCTTGTCACCTACATTTAATAACAATAAAACTAAAAAAATATTTTAAAGGCTTCAATGAGCCTTCCCATAGAGCATGTGGGATTTTCTATTATTTATATAATTTATTTAAATATTTTGGTTCCTACCTTTCATATTTGGACTATACATCCTTTGCACACAATATTTGATGCATATCATTTTCCTCCTAGTATACTATAGGTAACAAGTGTTTTTAAAATTTTAATATTTAATGTATAACACAATCATTCAAACAACAACACTTCAGTGGAAGCTAATATTAAAATTAACCATTTAATAGTAACTTCAAATTAAATGACCCTCATGCATATTCGAAAAATCTTATTACTATATGAGTTGGTCAATATATTATAGGGTTAAATTTTACTTTAGAATACAAGTTTTGTGATGACACCAATGCTTTCAAATGACCTATATCTTTAGATGATAATATATTTAGATGTAAAATCTACTCTAGATGATAACTATTGATAGTATCTCTAGATAAATCTAGATGACAACTCCATATGACAACTCTATATAATAGCTCCAAAGGATAGCTCTATATGACAACTCTAGATGGTAACTCTTGACTATAGATCTATATGGATCTTCTAGATTACAAATATTTTTTAGATGGCATCTCAAGATAGTAGCTTTAGATAGCTCTTTAATATGACTTTTCTAGATGCCAAATTTAGATGACCTATCCATATGATTTGTATCTCATTATATTCCTATGCATCTTTGAGATGAACCATGGAAACAAGATATAATGGGGATATTTTCCAACACACTAAAACTCCAATGCAATGCTCTAGATGACTCATTCATTTTTTTCAAATAACATGATTTTATTTTTTTAATATGACAATAATCAACTTTGTGATGGCAACTCTTCTAGCATGAACTGAATACTTATTGGATAACTTTATAACTCCTTTGTAAATAAATAAATTCTTGGAACACCTAAAAACACAAATAAGAATAACCAAGAAATCTTGTTCTTCTCTGATTGATAGGGTTTTCTCCTTGCTCAAACTTGCATGAGCTCCTTTATAGTTTCACTAGTGGTAGCATGCTTTCACAAACTCTAAGAGGTTTCTCTTGTTACTTGGCAATTGTATAACCTTCACAAGTTGAATATTTATTCTCATATTAGCTTACTCTAATATCAAATGTTGAAAATATATAATGGAGTTGAACACTATGATCTATCTTTATATTGATGTGATAGATGTATAGATACATATGTAATCAAGAAGGTAGGAGGGTAGGTGTTATGACTACTTTTCAACTTGCCTTAACCCTCATAAACATTAGGTGAATACATTAGCATGATGAAATATTCACAAAAGAAGAGGTAAATAACCTGTCCTTTAGATTAATATTTGAATGTATTTGATATAAAAAATAAGAAAAGACAATGGTAAATAACTACAATTATCAAAATTAGAAATGGTAATGATTAAATTTTTTAAAATGGATAATAGTTATTGTAGAATGGTATATTTATCCAAATTTAGCCATGAAGACAAGGGTTTGCACTTTAATAATTTAAGGAAAAACCTAATAAAATTTCATAATAACCCATCGATTAATAGAATTATGTATTATGATATTTTGTTTAAAATAGGGTCTGAAGGTGAAATTAATGTGTGACTAGGTAAGCAATCTTTCAATGATCTATCGTAAAAATACGATATATTAGAGCTAAAATTAAAAAATAAATATTGAAATAGTTTATTTATATGGTTGATATACAAATATATGGGAAAATACGATTTGATCTATGGAATATTAATCATTGGGGATGGATTATAATAATAAATTAAGATTATGGGATTTATGTGAAGTTTTCTAAATAAGATTATTCATGCAAAATTTTTATAGGTGAGCAAGAGTAGAGTTTGTTATGATAATATATTATTTTTCTTGATTGGTCTAGGGGAATCTTGGACTTCTATAGGCTAAGGGTAAAATAATATTAATTAATCTTCATCATTGATCCATCCCAAAGCATTGTGGAATATTTTTGACCACTTCCTCTTTATTATTGACTTTGTTTTAATAGACATGATTCCTTAATTAATTATATTATTGTACCATGGTCATAGGATCATGGATGTGTGAATTCTAATTTGGTTATAAAGTTGATTAAATTGAATGATGCCACCTTAGATACGAGGTGAAGATATACGGAATACTAAAATAGAGATAATAGCCTAGATACAAACCTTAATATATAATAGTTTCCTAGATAGCCTATGTAAGTGTGAGGATTCAATGGGTGTGAAAGGGAGATGAGACTCAAGATAAATAAATCATACATATAAAAAATGATAGAAGAACAAAAACCTAAAATTATACAAGTTATTAGGCTTGAAAACCTTTGAAATTTGTAGTATTCATGGAAGAGAAAATTACATAACATATGTTTAGCTCAGAACATCAACTCTAAATTTTTTTTAATATTACATAACAACACTCTAATTCTGAAAAAATAAAACTTACTACTATTTTCTCCTAGTTGAGCATGAAAAGATACCATATTTTCATGCAATAAAAACATCAAAAAAAAATCTAACACAAAATAATTATATATATATATATATATATTATTGTTTGAAAGAGGGGGTTTTGAAAGGATTCCTAAACATTTTACAATAAAAACATAGCAAAAGAAACTATCTCTTGGAGATAATAAAAGATTAGAAAAAGCCGGGAGACAATCCCCATAGGACCATCTAAGCAGGGAGACAAACTCCACTTTCTAGAACCAAAAAAATTGAAAAGAGGTTTCCTGTCTAGGAAAACCTTCACCAACAAGCTGAAATAGAGAAACTACGTCTATAGTTCAAAAATTTGAAATGAGGTTTCTCGCCCAAGGAATCCTTCACCATAAAATTTGAAAAGAGGTTTCCTACCCAAGGAAACCTTCACCAGTAAGTTGAAACAAAGGATCTGCACCTATAGTTCAAAAAATTGAAGAGATTTTCCACCCTGGAAAACCTTCACCAACAAGCTGAACCAAAAATAAACAAATGAAACTAATGGATGGATGCAAAGGATATCCCAAAAAGATATGAACCAACAACACACTTCTACAACCCATTGGGGTCCCTACAAACACCTGACCATGAAGCCAAAACTAGAACCCCTCCTCTATAGCCATTTTGGAAGCACTAGGTCCCCCTCAAGACCAAACAAATATACAAAGAATAGGGTTCAAAGGAATAGAATCATCATCAGATGAAACAAAGACCCCCAACTCCCTAAGGGAATTCCTAGGGATCTAACACTGAAACCCCTCTAATGTGGTCATCATGAAAGCATGATATCTCTCCCTTGACGAGATAAGAAAAACTATAGAGAAATTCTCACCAAAGCTCCCTAAACACGGGTAAAGGACCAAGGCTATTTTACCAAGATATGAACTATGGAACCCATTCTCCATGGACATCCTAGAAGCCTAAGGTATCTCTTCCAAGATCGCAAACAACCATAGAGAAAAGGATCCATACAAATACCTCTCACATAGACTGCACATGGCCATAATACCTTTCCACCATTGCTTGACTAGGAGGCCATCAAAAAAATCCTTCCTCCATGTCATGAAGCACATGGTCTCACCCTAAAGACCAACTAGAGTTGTGGAGAAAAATCGCACTAGACCACCTCACACATTAGGCAAGCAAAAGATGAAATGACCACCAAAGAGGTACTATTGATCCACATCATAGAGGACCACACTCACCAGCCCCACAAACACCAAATGAGTGACACAAAAATGGAGGAAATTCACCCAGGATCACCTCCAAAGAAGCCAAATAGGAAATCCACCTAGTATCACCTCAGGACTGAAGCAAGGGAGGGAGTAGGAAAATTAGAATGGTAGGCTCCTGCCCAGAGTGGGAGGCCTCCTCCTTCCTCCCAAAATAACAATATATTAAACTTAATTGACCCTAATGCCTTTTTCAATTGTTATTATATTTCTAGCACCAACTCACTCATAATTATTGGCATCATACATTGAGTTTATATCATGCAACCCATATACATGCTCTCTAAAAATGTAACTAGACTCAACAAAAGTTATTCCTAAAATAAGATAAGTTAATTAAGTTATCCCACTTTTTACATGTGTTCTTAGATAAAAGTAAGAGTTAGTTATAAAAATAATCAATATTCTAAAATAATAAAATTTTATAAATAATAATAATTTATTATTATTTTAAATTAATTAATTTATAATTGATCAATTTTGCATCATGATCTCCAACATTCCCCCTTTGATGTAAAATGAAGAAATGTTCAACTCCTTTAATTTTGCATGGGCCTATTTCAAAAGCCCCTTGGTCAAGATGTCCTCCACTTGGTCTTCAAATTTAACATATTGAACAACCACATTCTTTTTTTGTACCAAGTCTCTCACAAAGTGATGCTTTAGCTCAATGTGTTTTATCCTTGCATGAAACAAAGGATTCTTGGACAACTCAATTTCTCCTCCATTATCATAAAATATATTTGTTGGCCCATCTTGAGCCTCTCCAATATCCTCAATAACTCTCCTCAATTGAAATTCTTGTATACATCCTGAATCTAACACCACATACTCTACCTTTATAGAAGATAAAGCAATTGTGGGTTGTTTCTTAGAAATCCAAGAAATCAACCCATTACAAAAGGATACAAATTTACCTAATGTACAATTTCTAAAATTTATTGATCCTACCTAGTTTGAATCTATGAAGTCAATCAATCTTGCATTCCTAATTGATCCATAATTCATATCATGCTCCCTAGTAACCTTCACATACCTAAAATTATTTTCTCTACTTGAAGATGTATTTCTATTATATCACTCATAATTCTAAATCTAATGAGACTGCAAAAAGTAATATCTAGTGTAGTAGTTGTAAGGTACATCAAAATACCAACCATACTCTTATATTTCCTTTGATCACCCTTAGGATTACCATCATCCCTTGTTAAAATTCTCACCACAAGCTAGTGGAGTATCCATAGGCTTACAATCTGTTAGTCTAAATTTATTCATGTCTTGGGCATACTTGTCTTGGCTAATGAAGATCTTACCATATGATTGATTAACCTCCATCCCAATAATGCAATAAACCTAGATGCTTCATCTCAAAATAAAACATCATTTATTTTTTAAAGCTTTTCATCATGTCTTTTTATCTACCTATATAAATCAAATCATCAACATACAAATAAACATAAAGAATATAATTACCTAAAGTTTGTATGTAAAAAATGGGATAATTTTTGCTTCTCATGAAGACTCTCTCTAAGAACCATTTGTATATCCTAGATTACCAAGCTCTAGGGGCTTGCTTTAGTTCATATAGGTCCTTCTTGAGCTTATAGATCCAAACCTCCTTACATTTCTTCTTAAATCTTTGTGACTGATATTTATAGACTTCATCATCAATGAAACCATTAGGAAATACACTCTTCACATCTAGATGATCTAATTTACATCTCTTTTGTGTTGGTATGGACAACAAAAACCTTATAGTGTCTTGCATTATGATATGAGCAAAACTATTTCTATAATCCACACGATACTTTTATGCAAAATCCTTTGTAACCAATGTTGAATTATGATTGTCAATTGTACCATCACTCTTGAATTTGGCCTTGTGGAACCACTTGGTACCAATGAAATCCTTGTAACTTGGTATATAAAATAACTCCCAAGTACAATTATTTTTAATGGAATCCATATCCTTTTCTATTGCCTCAACCCAAACCTTATTTTTAGTTGCCTCTTCATAGTTTCTAGGTTTACTAGCAATACACAATAATGTATTTGAGTTATTTATTCATCTATATCATGATCAAGATTTTTATTTTCCATTGCTTACCTCCTTTTTACTCTTATATAAAATTTATGGTCCAATATTTGTGATGGTGGATGTGGAAGTAATAATATTTTACCTTTTTAGCTTGAGTTGTTTAAGATGGTGTGGTGGCTCCTATAATGCTAGTAGATAGTATAGATGATACCTCCATGGGTGCTTGTTGAGAACCATGAGTGTTATACTTATTCTCATGTCCACTCTAATATTTCATCCTTCACTTATAACCTCTTATCTCTTTTAATTTTGGTCTTTATAAACACTATTCTCAATAAAAATGCAACCCCTAGAAAAGTAGATCTATTTAATTACGGGTTGTAAATCTTGTATACCTTGTTCTCTTAACCATAACTAGTAAATATGCAAGGAATACTTTTAGGATCAATATTTTTCCTCTTCTCATTGCTAACATGCATATAATATAAACAACCAAAAAATTGAAAGTGAGCCACACTAAGTTTCTTACCATACCACACTTCATAAAGAGTCTTGTTCTTCACTATAATAATGGGACTTCTATTGAGAATATGCAATATTTTTTTTCATATTGCTTCATCCCAAAATTTCTTCTCTAATCCCTTGGTTTGAAGTATACTCATATCTGATTCTATAATTTTCCTATTATTATTTTCTTCCACTCTATTTTGCTATAGAGTATAAGGTGTTGTAAGCTTCTTTTTGATGCATTTGATAAACAAAAGTACTAGAAATATTTGGAATAACGCTCGCTACCTCTACCTATTCTCAATTTTGTTTTTAAATTTTCCATTTTTATTTTCAACCATTGATTTGAATGTATTAAAGGTTGAAAATGCCTCATCTTTACTCTTCAAAAATAAAACCCACATAAATCTAGTTGCATCATCAATAAAGAAAATGAAGTACAAGTTCATACTAATACTTGCACATGATATAGGACCACATAAATTAGAGTGAAACAAATCCAATGGATTATTTTCTCTCCATATATTTGAAGAATTTTTTTCCTTGCATTTCTTTCCATGTGTACACCCTTTGTACACGTTATTACTTTTTCCTTGAACTTTTGGAAGACCATGTACCATACCTTTCTTGTACAAAACATGTATGCTACCAAAGTTAAGACGTCTAAACCTTTCATTCCATAACCTATTTTAGTTTTAAATGGTTTCATAACACAATCCTCCTCCTAAAATATTTTATCTCAAAGGAAACATCCTAGTTGTTATTAAGGATATTTCAACCAACATCTCTCTTTGCTTTTTATCATAAATCAAGCACTCCCTATTATTAAAGCACTCCCTATTATTAAAAATTAGTTTGAAGCCCTTTTCCAAGACTTGACCTATGACAATTAGATTATACTCATATTTATAGCAAGGTAGAAATAAAACATGTATCATTTTTTCTTGTCTTGTGTTAAATGAAAAATTCCCTTTTCCAACCCTAATTAAATTTGACTTTTGAAATCCTCATCCATTTACATAAAAATATCCTTGCAACTTGTCATATGGTTGGAGAAACTAGAGTCTAGATACCATAAATATATTATAGAAACATAAGCACAATCACATGAAATATAATTATTTAAAATATCACCTTCATGATCTTCTTGAAAATATTTTTATGACCACCTCCTTGATTGCCTTGATTCCTAGCTACCAAAAACTTGTAATCCTTATTCATAGGGTCAATATTTTTACAATAGTAGTAATAAATATTTTTCTTGTTCAACTTGAATTTCCCATTTAAGGTTGTGTGATCCTTTACCTTATCATTTGAATCATCTAAAGATCAATCTACTCTTGCTTGCTACTAATTTTATTGCTTTCCTCCTTGATAACCTATGATCCTCAACCTGGATTGAAAAGCTTGATCCAATTTGGGTGTGTAGTATCTCATCTTGCCCTAGTGGGAGAAGAGAGATCCTACTAGATATTCTACATTTATGGTATTAAAATATTTAAATTATTCTAATGTCACCACAATATGGATCCATATTGGAGTTAAATATTTCAAAAAATTATTTACTACTACCTTGTCTTCTATTGTCTCTCTATAGACTTTCATCATGTTTAATGTATCATTGATCCTAATATAATAGTCTCCAACATCTTCTTCCTCATTTATCATATTTCAAAGTTCATATTCAGGGTTTAAAGTCTATTTTCCTTCACCTTCTCTATCTACTAATAGTAACTCTTCAATATTGTCCAAGCTTCATGAGCATTCTTGCAACCAACAATCAAATGGAAGATGCTATGATCAATTGCACTCTAAATGTAGAAAAAGTCCTATGAATAAAGCTTATCTTTTTATTTATTCTTTGTATTTTGTTTGGACCCTATCCTAACATAATTATGCAATTATATAGTATGGATGTAATCAAGAGTTTGTAATAATGTAAATATTACTTTTATTTTAAGTAGGAGTTACTAGCTTGAGTCCCCTCTTGCATGTGGACCAACCCTTGAGAATTAGGGTTAGGGTAAATAAGAGCCTATATAAAGGCAATGGTAGAGATGGAATGTAATGTATATTTTCTAAAATTATATTGGATCTCTACTTCCAAGGAGGTTACCCCTTCAAAGAGGCCTATGATATTAATTATCTTGATTAATAAAGTTTGTTATATTTTCATTCAATATTTTCTTAAGCGCTTATATTATTTTATTGCTTGCATTTCTATTAAATCTACATTAATTTTATGGATGTGCTTATTTTTATTTTAAGGTTCCTAATAAGTGATATCAAAGATATTTGCAAGGTCATGCTACATAGTAGTAGCAATAGTTATTGTCCTTTCATCTAATTCTCATTTGGTAAATTTTTATATTCTACTCATTTTTATTCAAATACCTTACAAAAACAACACCACTTTTTTTTTGTTTTAGTGGGTTACCTTAGAAACCATATGTTGGAGGTTTTAAAATATCACGAAGAAGCTATCATTTTTGCCTAAGCAAGATTGTTCATAAAATATCTAGTGAAGTAATGGGTGCTTAGAATCCAATACCCAAACCTTAGATAACACCCATACATGAAAGTAAGCTCCCATGTAACCTTGGGTATATCAAGAGATCCCCTAGAAATAGAATAAGCCTTTATCACTAAGAAGTTAGTGATCATTTGAGTTTTATGATGCACTAGTAAGAAATTAGCCTTGGGAAGTTACTCTCATAGTACCCTAAAAAATAGATAGTGTAGCTATAGGTATGGTGGAACCCTTCATAGGTAGAGCTCTAATCTATTGGGCTAGCCACTGATCATGATTGAGGTAGCATATCAGAGAGCCCATGGAATTAGACACACCTTGGCTTAGATTATAATTATTAAATTTATTTTTTGTCCTTTCATAACCAAAACCAAAATTTAGATTTGAGCAAACTATAGAGGACACTATTCATATTATAGATTGACGATGCCCAAAATATCGTGTGAGATAGTACAATAGATCCAGTTGACAACTCAGAGTAGTTGGGTGATAATTGGTAATAGTCAGTAGGTTGTTACCAGTTTCTATTTGAGTATAGAAACTACCCAATCTATAGTTAGAGAACTTAGTTGGTAGTAGTTGGTTAAAGAAGGATAAAAATTCATCATTTTGTGGTATATCTCATTCTAATCATCTCTTCAAGATAATAATTCTGATATATAACATATATAATATTTTTTGGGAACCCTAGGGTAACAATGAAATGGCTAGAGCTACTAGAGGCACCCAATTAGATCAATTATGAATATTTGAACAACTTGACAAAGCAACAAGAAATATGGAACAAGCTAATATCTAAACTAGACAAATTGGATAAAACAAATGACTTTAAGAGTCTTACATAAGGTCTACATACCAAATATGATTACCTAGAAAATAAGATATCTAGAAGTTGGGGAAGAAGTTCCAATAGTAAAGAGTGAAATACCTTACCCAATAGTACCGGTCATAGAATAATAAATCTAGATTTATCCAAATTTGAAGGATAGGATCCTACCAATTGGTTGTATTAGATCAAATATTATTTTGCTCTTCATGATATTTCCAAAGAATAAATATGTTGAAGGTATTAAATTATTTGGTACCTTTGTAAATAAATTATATTAGGGGGTGCTTATTTAGTGTGTTTTATATTTGAATCTATAGTATGTATCAAGTGCGAGTGTGTGTGATGTGTCAATCTAGTAAAAGTGAGTTAAAGGAGTGAGGTGTCATGTTTAGAATTAGGAATTATGAGAAATAATGATAGACTTTATCTTTATGTAATATGTGAGATTTATTATGTAAAAAGAAAAATATGAAGAGTTGGTTCTCCCATGAGTTTGAGGAGAGCAAAGGTCAAGAGTCATGTAATATGAAGAGTATCATGTATATTTATATTGAAGATAAAGCTTTGTAATATGTATCAAAGTAGAATTGCATTTATACATGCTATAGTATATGTATTTTATCAATAAAATTTCATTGAGTTTATTTTAAAATATTTGAGTGATCTATGTTTATTGAATCTTTGATATTCTTGAGATATTATTTGATCCTGGTGATTAATAAATATGTAAGAATAGCAATGATTTGCTAATAGTGGTATTAGAGACACATTTTTTATACTTCTAGGGTAGAGAGAAAATTTTTCTTAGCATAAGTAGAAGGTTTGCCACAAAGAAACATTTGGAAGAGATAGCATTGAGAAGACCTTGTTGGAAAAAGCCACCTTCATTGTGCCAAGTGAGAGCCAAGTCCAAGTATGAAGAGCTATTCTACAAGAAGTCCAAGAAATAAGAAGAGAAGAAAGAATAAGAAGAAAGGACAGAAGAAGAATTGCCAAGTACGGCAAACTTAATTATTTGGAGAAAGTGATTTTAATGGTTGGGAGGAGAAATTATTATTTAGAGGAAGGAGGAATTAATATTGTTGCTAGAAGATACAAGAAGAATTTCGGAGGAAAAAAATATGTGGGAGATATAATGTGAATGCAATAAAATAAATTATTGAGAGAGACAAAATAATTATTTGAAAGAAAGAGATTAATAGTAAGAAGAAAAAAGAAGAAAATTTGATTTGAAGAAGAAAGAATACTGAAGAAAAATTTGAAATATTAAATCAAAGAAGAAGAAATATTTTGGAGGAAGAAGAATATTTAATGGGAGTTATAAGAAGAATTGAAAAATAATGAAGAAAGAAGAATAAAGGAAAGTAAGAGTTATTTGAAGAGAAGAAAAATAATAATAAAGAAGGAAATATTGAAGGAGAGAATATTGAGAGGAAGAATTTTTAAAAGATATTGGTAAAAAAAAAAAGAATTGAAATTATTGAAGAAAAATGTGCAGAAGTTGCATGGGAGAAGCCAAAACATGATGCCATGAGTGGAGTTGAAGAATGTTAAAATTTTTGTTAGGAGCCAAGACTAGTAAAGGAGCCAAAACTAGTAGCAATGTAACACCAATGGAATTGCATAATATTGAGACGAGTTTCAACTTGTTTTATTTATCAAAGGTAGAAGGTTAAAGCCAAGATATTTTAAAAAAGGAAGAAATGTATCCAAGGATTGGATACTAGAATATGTAGGAAACATTACATGCAGAAGGATATTGAAGGAATAAAGTGTTCTAATGCTCAAGTGGCAATAATAGAAATAAATAAGGGATGCTATATAGGATCAAAAAATAAATTACATGCATGTTATCACATGTCATAATGTCATTCCAAAGACTATCAAGAATTTTAGGGTGACATGCACAACCAAGAAGGGCATTGGTCCTCACATTGGTCTTCTTATTCATTACAAAGGTATTTCACTCCATCATATTATTATAGTTTTTCAATGAAGAAAACCATAAAAATGTTGGTGACCGTATTTAATGATGGGTGAAAAGTATTTACAAAATTTGAGAGAATTTTTCTCATTTTTGGATGGCAGTATTGTAAATTAATATTATCGTGAGACATCATCTTCTATGATGTTAAGGCTTAGCAACAAAAACTGTTGGACATTTTGAGTCCTAAAAGTTAAAGTTGTCATTGATGTCAAGAAATGAAGTCAACATTAATATCAAGGTTTTCATCAAGGAACAAAGTTGTCAAAGTTGTTATTTGATATCCAGGAAGAAGGCCAAAGGTCAAGAGAATCAGTGCAAAGTTAAAAAGGAGATATAATATTTTTTTATAAATTATTTAAATTCAATGAGAATTTAAATTTTATAAATAAATATTATTTACACCATGGTATGCAATGAGAAGGAAGCAATAATATTATAATGGTTAAAAGGATATAATATTATAATGTTTGATATTATAATATTAAGTGATTTGGTTAAAAGCCCAAAGTAAAATATTTAATATTTTACAATACCCAAAGATGGGTTTGGAGTTTAAAATATTCAAAGCGCTTTATCAAGGTTCTAATCTTTGTCGACGTCTCATGGTAATGAAAGCTTCAAAGGCACCGACGTTTTACAAAGCATGGAGGAATTTAATATAAATACCTATGCCCAAAGGGCATTAAACTTTATCCTTGCTCGATCGATTAATTGCATACAAATTGTTAAAGAGAAGAGCTCGTGAAAAGGGACTACGAATTTCATGTTTGATTTTCCAATGAACAGAAACAAAGTGGAAGGCGTCGAATGGTCGAAGGCCAACTAGGCAGCTTGGCCTAGTGGCAAGTGGGTAGGTGGTAAAATGTTTGTTGGCAAGGGAGCCAGTGTTCGAAATGCGACGATGTGCATTGGTAGTCGTGTTGGTTGAAGGTGCCAAAGGTGCACATTTTTGCAAAGGGGTAAAAGAGTGATACATTTTGAAGCACGTGGTGCTTCCTCTATCTCAAATGAGCGCGTAGCTCATGCGGCTATTGGAGCCATGACAAGGCGTACGTCATGGGAATTATTGAGGGTTCGAATCCCTCCGAAGGTAAGGTAAATATTTTGCATTAAATTTTTATTATTTGCCTAAGTTTGGAGGTATAAGGGTTGTTAGTGGAATTTTTTAGAAAGGGTGTTTTTTGGATAGTGGTGGTAGTTGAAAATTATCACTTGGAGTAATAAGGAGGTTTTTGGTTTTAATTATTTTTGATAAAGTCTTAAATTACTATATTAGCATATTGAAGGATTAAGACTTTTTGAGTATTGTTTAATTTTAATAAGGGGTTTTTGTGTTAAAGAAGATTATTGTGAAGGTATTGAATATTATTTAAGTTGGAGTGATAAGGTGTAATTTTGATATCATTTTGTATTATGTTTTGTTGAGGAAATTATTATCTTCTAACCCTTATTGAGATTGGCAAAGAAGTAATTGTGAGTGTGGTAGATTTGTGAGATCAACTCCTTTTCAAGAAAAAAGGTATGGGCAAATTCTTCCTTGGTTGAGTTGATTGATTGGATTACTAGAAAATAAATTTTGGAGTGAAAAGGATTTGATTAGGGTTTCCTTTTCGAAAGTGTTTGAGTTAATGCTTCAAGGTTTTCTGGAATTAAGAGTTGTGATTAAAACCTTGTTTGATAAGCATAGTTGTTGAAGCCATTGGTTGTGTGAAGAACTTGAGTTAGGGTTTTGCAAAGATCATAGTATCATTTTATATGAAGATTTTTTATAAGCATTGTTGTTGAAGTGAGTTATTGTGCAAAGAACTTGAACTAGGGTTTTTGAAAAGAACATGAGTATCATTGTTATGTGAGATTTGTTGTTGAGCATTGTTGGAAACATTTTGAGTTGGTTGATATATGCTTGGACTAGGGTTTGTGAGAAAGGGGAGTTTCATTAAGAAATTGGTTGAGTTGAGTTGGTTGAGCCTAGTCAAGTGGTTGTATGAAGTGATTGTTCAAGTTCCATAAAACAAACTATTCTACATTCTGATTTGAGTTGTGAAAGTGATTGAGCATTGAGTATAGAACATATTGAGTCTCTAACAATTCTCTTTATGCTTCTATGAGATTGAGAAAATTGTGAAAGTGATTATGCATTGAGTATAGAACATATTGAGTCTCTAAAAATTCTCTTTATGCTTCTATGAGATTGAGAAAATTCTAAAAGTGATTGTGCATTGAGAGTAGAACATATTGAGTCTCTAACAATTCTCTTTATGCTTCTATGAGATTGGACAAGTTCTATGTGTGGACTTGTTAAGAAGATTTGAGGCAAGTCTTTGAGAAGACTTGTGGACTGATTTTGTGTGAGATTTTGTAGAAGCTTACAATACATATTTGGTTAAGTTCTAGAGAGGACTTATTGAGCATATTTGGACAAGTTCTATGTGAGCTTGTTGAGCAGATTTGGACAGGTTCTAAGTGGACTTATTGAGAAGATTTGGATAGGTTTTGAGTGGACCTGTTGAGAAGATTTGAGTAGGTTCTGAGTGGACCTATTGAGAAGATTTGAGCAGGTTCTGAGTGGACATATTGAGCAGATTTGAGTAGGTTCTGAGTGGACCTATTGAGAAAATTTGAGCAAGTTCTGAGTGGACTTGTTGAGAAGATTTGAGCAAGTTCTGAGTGAACTTGTTGAGAAGATTTGAGCAAGTTTTGTGTGGACTTGTTGAGAATATTTGTGCTAGACTGATTGGACTATGTTTAGTATAGATTTGAGTGGACTTGTTGAGCAGATTTGTGCTAGACCGATTGGACTATGTTTAGTGATATTTGAGTGGACTTATTGAGCAGATTTGTGCTAGATCGACTAGACTATGTTTAGTACAGATTTGAGATAGAGCTTTGGAGGTGATAGAGTAGAGAGGATAGTAGTCTCTAGTGGATAGAGATCCATCAACCAAGGTAGTGAGGATAGGTCTTCTGAGTGGGGATAAGAGTCTTTAGTGGAGAGAGATCCACAAGCCAGTGCAGTGGAGGTAGTAGTCTTCTAGAGGATCACTAGCTAGAGCAGAGGAGAAGGAGTTCTCCTATGGATAGAGATCCACAAACCATATTTAGGGGATCAACATCTCCTTTGGATAGAGGTCCATAAACATTATAATAGGGAAGGATTCCCAAGAGATTATTTGAGAAATATTTAGAAGAAATATTTTCTCTATGGATGTAACCCATATTGGGTGAACCACGTTAAATTGGTGTCTCTATTGTGTGTGATGATTTGTGCATTGCTTTGGTTATTGCTATTGATATTGCCATTGATTATATTTATTAATACTATTTGGGAAAGAAAAGTAAAAAGTGGTCTTATACTAGTTCACCCCCCTCTCAGTATAAGCTTGTGTTCTTCAATTGGTATCAGAGTTGGTTCCTTCGGAAAAGGTTTAACAACTTGAAGGAAGATCTTACAAGAACACAAATGGCAAAGAAAGGCAAAGGTAGAACCATGAGACACAAGAAGAAAATATCACACATGGTCATGAAATAAAAGGAAGATGAACTTGATATTGTTGTTTTGGGAGGAAGAATGGAAATAGATTCAAGAGATGAATCAAGCAGTGGAGAAAATATCAGATTGATAAATTTTTGTACCATATGTGGGAACACAGGTCACCATGCAACTTATTGTCCACAAGAATATTTTTTTTGTGGTCAACTCGACCATGATGCAGGTTATTGCAATGGGTTTAGTAGCGGTGAAGATGAAGATGACATTTTCAAAAATGAAATCCTAGAGGTTGGTTCAAGAAAGGATAATGAGGACAATCAAAATAGGTATGAAGAAAAAACTCTACTTTCAGTATTAGAAGAAAATGCTCCTATAGAAGATTCAGAAAAAGAAAAAGAGAAAGCCACTCTTAAGGAACTCGTTGAATTGAAAAGAGAGAATTTAGAATTGAAGGCTCAAATACAAGAAGATGAGAAATGTAAGACAAAGCTTCTACAAGATCTTTCTGACTTGAGAGATAAGGTTGAAAAGGCAAGAAGAGTTGAAGAAGGTATGGTTGAACAAGTCAAAGGTAAAAGAGATAGAATGTGAAAGGCTTATGGTTACTCTTGAAGAATTAAAAAGGGAGAACTCAAGATTAAGGGTTCAAGCTCAAGAAGATGAGAAAGCAAAAGCAAGGTTTCTACAAGAACTCACCAACTTCAAAATCAAAGTTGAAGAGACAAGAAAAATTGAAGAAGGTATGGTCAAAAAATTAAAGATAAAATATCTAGAGTGTGAAATATTAGAGCATGAGATAGTTTCACTAAGGATGGAAGTAAAAGGCTCTAAGGACAAGTTGCACAAGTTTGAGGAGACTCCAAAGACTTTGGACAGGATTATCAATGCACAAAGGTCATCAGTCACCATAATAGGACTTAGTTCTAAAGAAGAACAAAGGAAATAGGAAGCAGAAAAAGGAGAGTCAAGCTCAAACACCAGAAAAGAAGAAGCATCAAAAGAAGTAAGTAAAAGAGAGAGTGAGACTTCTAAGGATAAGTTGGACAATAGAAAGTTCAACAAGGAAAGGAACAATGCACAAGTAAGGAACATATGGAACAGGAAACAGGTAGAAGAGACTAAGAGACCAATGGGGTCTAGGCAAGGTTTCTTCAATGGAAGATGCTTCTCATGTCACAAGTTTGGGCACATGGCTTCACAATGCAGGACACATGAAAGATAGGAATATGGGAACATGGACAACTTTTCCATGGGTATTGTTACTCATGTAATCGGTTTGGTCACAAGGCAATGAATTGCAGGGTTCATGACAGAAGAGGATATGGCTTCACTAGGAGAAATCCTAAGACATTTGCACCTCCAAGGAATAATAACATTAAGTGTTATAAGTGCAATAATTGATGGTCATACAACAAAGTGGTGTAGAGCAGACATTCTAGAGATAGGTATGAACAGGAACGAAGGAACAAAAGAAAGGAAAAGGAATAGGAACATGGATAGGAACAAGAATAGGAACATGGATGTGAACATGGACAGGAATAGGAATAGGAACATGGATGTGAACAAGAATAGGAACAGGAACAAGAATGATGACATGGATAGGAACATAGACACGGATAGAAATAGTCAGAGGATTCAAAAAATTCAGAAAATAAGAGAAGAGGATAAAGGTAAAGAACAATGCTTTCTGGGAGTAGAAATACTCCCACCCCATAATTAACCACCTTAATAGAAGGTGGGGGAGGGGCTAAGCTAAGAGGCTCATTCTTAGCCCCGAGCCCCAAAGGTGACCCTTTGCCATTGATGTCAAAGGGGGAGAGATATTTGAGTATAGGGGAGAGATTTGATATTTGAGAGAGCATTGAGCCAGGGGGAGCAGTGTCCCAAGGGGAGCAACACAGAAGAAGAAGTCAAGTTTTTGGTAAAAAGTTTTTGGGTTGCCATCAATGACAAAGGGGGAGATTGTTGGACATTTTGAGTCCTAAAAGTTAAAGTTGTCATTGATGTCAAGAAATGAAGTCAACATTAATATCAAGGTTTTCGTCAAGGAACAAAGTTGTCAAAGTTGTTATTTGATATCCAGGAAGAAGGCCAAAGGTCAAGAGAATCAGTGCAAAGTTAAAAAGGAGATATAATATTTTTTATAAATTATTTAAATTCAATGAGAATTTAAATTTTATAAATAAATATTATTTACACCATGGTATGCAATGAGAAGGAAGCAATAATATTATAATGGTTAAAAGGATATAATATTATAATGTTTGATATTATAATATTAAAGTGATTTGGTTAAAAGCCCAAAGTAAAATATTTAATATTTTACAATACCCAAAGATGGGTTTGGAGTTTAAAATATTCAAAGCACTTTATCAAGGTTCTAATCTTCATCGACGTCTCATGGTAATGAAAGCTTCAAAGGCACCGACGTTTTACAAAGCATGGAGGAATTTAATATAAATACCTATGCCCAAAGGGCATTAAAATTTATCCTTGCTCGATCGATTAATTGCATACGAATTGTTAAAGAGAAGAGCTCATGAAAAAGGGACTACAAATTTCGTGTTTGATTTGCCAACGAATAGAAACAAAGTGGAAGGCATCGAATGGTCGAAGGCCAACCGGGTAGCTTGGCCTAGTGGCAAGTGGGCAAGTGGTAAAATATTTGTTGGCAAGGGAGCCAATGTTCAAAATATGGTGGTGTGCATTGGCAGTCATGTTGGTTGAAGGTGCCAAAGGTGCACGTTTTTGCAAAGGGGCAAAAGAGTGATACATTTTGAAGCACGTGGTGCTTCCTCTATCTCAAATGAGCATGTAGCTCATGCGACTGTTGGAGCCGTGGCAAGGCGTACGTCATGGGCATTATTGAGGGTTCGAATCCCTCCGAAGGTAAGGTAAATATTTTGCATTAAATTTTTATTATTTGCCTAAGTTTGGAGGTATAAGGGTTGTAAGTGGAATTGTTTAGAAAGGGTGTTTGTTGGATAGTGGTGGTAGTTGAAAATTATCACTTGGAGTAATAAGGAGGTTTTTGGTTTTAATTATTTTTGATAAAGTCTTAAATTACTATATTGGCATATTGAAGGATTAAGAATTTTTGAGTATTGTTTAATTTTAAAGGGGGTTTTTGTGTTAAAGAAGATTATTGTGAAGGTATTGAATATTATTTAAGTTGGAGTGATAAGGTGTAATTTTGATATCATTTTGTATTGTGTTTTGTTGAGGAAATTATTATCTTCTAACCCTTATTGAGATTGGCAAAGAAGTAATTGTGAGTGTGGCAGATTTGTGAGATCAACTCCTTGTCAAGCAAAAAGGTATGGGCAAATTCTTCCTTGGTTGAGTTGATTGATTGGCTTACTAGAAAATAAAGTTTGGAGTGAAAAGGATTTGATTAGGGTTTCCTTTTTAAAAGTGCTTGAGTTAATGCTTCAAGGTTTTCTGGAATTAAGAGTTGTGATTAAAACCTTGTTTTATAAGCATTGTTGTTGAAGCCATTGGTTGTGTGAAGAACTTGAGTTAGGGTTTTGCAAAGATCATGAGTATCATTGTTATATGAATATTGTTTTATAAGCATTGTTGTTGAAGTGAGTTATTGTGCAAAGAACTTGAACTAGGGTTTTTGAAAAGAACATGAGTATCATTGTTATGTGAGATTTGTTGTTGAGCATTGTTGGAAACATTTTGAGTTGGTTGATATATGCTTGGACTAGGGTTTGTGAGAAAGGGGTGTTTCATTAAGCAATTGGTTGAGTTGAGTTGGTTGAGCCTAGTCAAGTGGTTGTATGAAGTGATTGTTCAAGTTCCATAAAACAAACTATTCTACATTCTGATTTGAGTTGTGAAAGTGATTGAGCATTGAGTATAGAACATATTGAGTCTCTAACAATTCTCTTTATGCTTCTATGAGATTGAGAAAATTGTGAAAGTGATTGAGCATTGAGTATAGAACATATTGAGTCTCTAACAATTCTATTTATGCTTCTATGAGATTGAGAAAATTGAGAAAGTGATTGTGCATTGAGAGTAGAACATATTGAGTCTCTAACAATTCTCTTTATGCTTCTATGAGATTGGACAAGTTCTATGTGTGGACTTGTTAAGAAGATTTGAGGCAAGTCTTTGAGAAGACTTGTGGACTGATTTTGTGTGAGATTTTGTAGAAGCTTACAATACATATTTGGTTAAGTTCTAGAGAGGACTTATTGAGAATATTTGGACAAGTTCTGTGTGAGCTTGTTGAGTAGATTTGGACAAGTTATGAGTGGACTTGTTGAGCATATTTGGACAGGTTCTGAGTGGACTGTTGAGAATATTTGGACAGGTTCGAGTGGACCTATTGAGAAAATTTGAGCAGGTTTTGAGTGGACCTGTTGAGCATATTTGAGCAGGTTCTGAGTGGACCTATTGAGCAGATTTGAGCAGGTTCTGAGTGGACCTATTGAGCAGATTTGAGCAAGTTTTGAGTGGACTTGTTGAGCATATTTGAGCAAGTTCTAAGTGGACTTGTTGAGAATATTTGAGCAAGTTATGTGTGGACTTGTTGAGAAGATTTGTGCTAGATCGATTGGACTGTGTTTAGTGTAGATTTGAGTGGACTTGTTGAGTAGATTTGTGCTAGACCGACTGGACTATGTTTAGTGTAGATTTGAGTGGACTTGTTGAGCAGATTTGTGCTAGACCGACTGGACTATGTTTAGTATAAATTTGAGATAGAGCTTTGGAGGTGATAGAGTAGAGAGGACAAGTAGTCTCCAGTGGATAGAGATCCATCAACCAGGGTAGTGAGGATAGGTCTTCTAAGTGGGGACAAGAGTCTTCAGTGGAGAGAGATCCACAAGCCAGTGTAGTGGAGGTAGTAGTCTTCTAGAGGATCACCAGCTAGAGTAGAGGAGAAGGAGTTCTCCTATGGATAGAGATCCACAAACCAGATTTAGGGGATCAACATCTCCTTTGGATAGAGGTCCATAAACATTGTAATTGGGAAGGATTCCCAAGAGATTATTTGAGAAATATTTAGAAGAAATATTTTCTCTGTGGATGTAACCCACATTGGGTGAACCACGTTAAATTGGTGTCTCTATTGTGTGTGATGATTTGTGCATTGCTTTGGTTATTGCTATTGATATTGCCATTGATTATATTGATTAATACTATTTGGGAAAGAAAAGTAAAAAGTGGTCTTATACTGTTCACCCCCCTCTCAGTATAAGCTTGTGTTCTTTAGAAACAACCAATTTATTTTAATGGTCAAAGAGAAGATATTGGATACAAAAATGGAAGCATAAGTAACTACAATATTTTCTCCACATTCCACCATAATGATTATTTAAAAAAAATAATGCCCATTTTCTAAGATGGCAAGTGATGATAGCTTGTGTAAATTTTATAAAATCTTTGGTAAAATTTATTTTGGTGGTTGCATAATCTATTTTCTAGGTTACCCAAATGGAAACCAAAACGAGAGAAATGGAAGAAAAATGAATCTACCATAGATGCATTATTAAATTTTTGTGTTGATACGAATAAAATTAAGAGGGAGGATATGGTAGTTTTTGGATGGGCAATGTCAACTTATTTGGCCCTTTATCTTGGAATACTAGTCATTCTAGTTATATTGCTTCTAGGCTATGGTCTAGATACTCCAAGAAAGATGTTTGAATAAATTAAACTAAGTGAATCTACTTTGGATAAAGCAACCCCTTCAAAAGGATGCATTTGAAAATATTCAAGTTGGGTGCTGTCAAAACTATTTTTCATGAAAATATCTAACCAACTTTGTTTTGTGGTCAACCATCTGATGGATTTTGGGATTATGCGACATTTGTCTAAAATATCATGGCAGATTGTGAGAAATGTTTATATATATATATTGAAATATCAATAGCATACCAAATAATGTAATACAAAGGGTGTTGGAGGTCTTATATTATTTGGTAAATTTGTAAATAAATTAGATTTAGAGGGTGATTAATATTTAGAGTGTATTTTATATTTAAGTCTATAGTATGTGTCAAGTGTGAGTGTGTGTGATGTGTCAAGCTAGTAAGTTTGAGTTATATTATGTGTCAAGAAATAACAAAAAGTAAAGTTGCACCAAAATTAAATAACACACTTAAATTGACCAATATCTATTATTACAAAAGTGCACAAGAAAGTATGTAAACTTAACACTATAATGACATATAGAACAACAATAACATATTATGCTACAAAATATAAGAAATTTATCTTTATTAGTGTGAGAGAGTGGTCCCTTGATCCTCATATGATAAAGAGTAAAACTAATTTAGATTAAATGAATAAAGTTGCACAATAGCATATTTTTAGTAAAGCATACTCTTTGACTGTAGATAAAATTATTGGAAGTTTGATACAACAATCCTTAAGTCCACAACTATATTTTGTCTTCACAAAAATCTCTAACCTCCTAAATTTTTTTAAGGGAATTATTTATAAGAGTAATAATAGTCTAATCATCTCAACACTTACCATAAGGCAAGGCCTTTTCCTAGAAAGAGAAATAAATATCATTATCCTTTTCTTAGATAATTTTATCTAAAGTTATATGTGGATGTTACAAAAATAAAAATGAATGACAACCATGAGTTTGCATTGGTTTATTTTGTAGGGAAAATGATAATATATACTCTAGCAATAGGATCTATTAAAACAACAAAGCAGATCCAAGTGTGTCATTGATAACCAAAATTATCTCTTGGAAAATTTCCAAATAGGATCCCTTTAGGCTTTATTGATACAACCAACAACATGTCAGTTGTTGTGGTAGCCTTTCTCCAACTAATTGGCTAGGGTATGACCTATCTATCCTCAACCAATTTATTTGCAAAATAGAGTCTAATAACTTGCCTACATTAGCATCTCCTCATGTTCCAACACACACTTTATAGCCTATCCATTTTCCAAAGTATAAGTATATGCTCTAGAATATGCTCAGGAAAATGCTTTGAAATCTGTAGTATAGAATAACTCTTTGTAAACCAAGAATTATTAGCAAAAATAACCAAATAAAATACATAAATAATTCCAATATCAATTAGGAAATGGATTTCACCTATTCTAACTTGTCTAACCCAAACATCATAATAAACTATGTAAGAGTCCAATATTAGTCTACACATGTCTCAAACAGAGGCAAGGAAATATATTAAAAAACCTATAATATGAGGCATTTATAAGCCTCATAATTCCCTCCTTTAGTGATTGCATATCCACATGCAAATATCCATTCAAAAATTATACTCATATTGGTTTTCTTAGCCATCTCTAGAGTGATCTCTCATCTAATTTGTGGTATCCTTGACATTCTCTCATATCATAGAGCCAAACCAAGAATACTATGTGATTTAAGGATCTTGTGGCATAATAATAAGGCATGGTACTAATGATGAAAGGGGGCTTTAATATCATTCCATTCCACCTAAGTTCTAGGATCTAGATGGTAGAAATAATACATACTACTTGGTGGTATGACTAGCTGATATTAATAGGTTGTTGGCATTTTTGCCACATTGAAATTTTGTAAAGTTTTGATTGAAATATGAAAGCATTTTGCCAGTAAAACTCCCAAATACATTTTGAGTGTTGTTCACACATTAAAAATTTTTTGAAATTTTTTCTAAGTATCTGATGGGTGTAGTTTCGGGTAAAATTCAAGCGAAATGCTTTTTCGTTCCCCGAAATGGCTATTTCATTCCCGAAATGGTTGTTTCATTCCTCAAAATGCCTTTTCACTCCCAAGTGCAACGAAAATTCTTTCTTTTGGGTATTTCGCTAGTGAAACCACACTAGTTTTGCTCTCATTAATTCTCAAAGAAATCAAGTTTCCAAGATGGGCCCTACTTATGGCAGCGCAAGATTTTCCCAAGAGAAGTCATTGCAAAAAGACAAATATTGGGGTAAAATTCCATTTCACACAGGACAAAAACATTAAGTGCACATTCCAAGCGCAAGTCTAGGCGAAAGCTCATTTCGGGCGTAACTTGGGTGAATTGAAGATAAAGGCCCATTTCGGGTGAAATTTTACATTTTCAGTGCAAATCTTCTTTGAAAAAGAATTAAAGCTAGTAAAATTAATTCTTGTGGTGATACAATAGATATATCTGGGATCACTGCTGAAAAACTATGGGATTTAAGTATTGCTCCTTTGACTCCGGTGTAATCTTGTTCATTTTCGAAGCACCGTCCACTTTGGTGGGTATGCATTTCCAATGCACCGCCTATCAACCTTGCCAGTTTTCAAAGTAGATTTAATGCTCGGTGTACTTTCCTAGCAAAAGTGAATTTCTAAGGTGCAAGGTGAAGCGAATTCAATGACCAAATGCCCGATTTTTAGATGATTTTGTTGCGTCCCGATGCATCGACGTCCAAGATTGCTTCAAGCATTTATTCCTGTTGACTTCTTTGTGTGATTCTCCCATCAAAGTCGGATCGTGGTTTCCTTGTAGAATGTTTTAACTGAAGATGTCACTGATGCCGAGGAGAAAAATATGCACGCTGGTTTTTGATCTACCAACATTTTGTTTGTATATGCATTAAATGAAAGAGGTGTAATCCCTCTATAAATACTAAGCATTTCATTGTAATAAGGGAGGATAGACATTCTGTAGAAAAATACTTTAAGTTTTCTGCATCAATAGAAAGATATTCGGCTTCTGGTTCCTTGAGTAGTCTTGTGGTTGATCACTTCCTGCTTGTCATTTTTGCTTACGTTTATGTTCCTTATTAGCTGCTTTTAAATTTTGCATCTAAATTTAATTACTACTGGTAAGGGAATGAATATTGAAATGTGTCTTGGATGTTATCTCTACAAACTGTGAGTGGTTCATGTGCTTACTTTTCTATTTTATGCTAATTCGAACTTGAATGTGGTTTCTTGTTGTTAGTTTATCCCCACCGCACTTTTTCGGCTTACAGCCATATTTCCATCTCTTTCTATCATTTCTCATTTCTTTCCTGTTACCCTAAGCTTTAAACCAAATTAGATTAGTAAGGGAGCCAACCCTCTCTAGAGATCGGCCCGAAGGAATTTTCTCTTTCCCTCGGCCTTTCAATGTTGGTCGGGTCTAGGGCGCACAAGTGATAATACTTTGTACTTAGGCAGATTCGTGACCAACAATTTTTGGCACGCCCGGTGGGACCCCGAAAGTTCCACTTTCAACAGTATTGAGGTTTGATGTTCACCTTCATGTTGTACAGTTAGAACATTTGGTGACTCAGCACTACCCAGAAGCCTCCGAACATGGAGACAACGAAAGTTGTACTTCATGATCACAAGATCGAAGGCCAAAAATTTTGAAAACCCCGTTGAGTTTTTTGAACTCGACACCCAAAAATTAGGTGAAAACCCTAGGTTAGTCACCCCATCACTTACTTCATCCGCAACATCCTCGCAAATAGCTGGTGTGTTTTCCATTCCTTCGAGTCCAGCTAGTACTGCTACTAGTGTTCCACCTCCTCAACCACACACACCAGTCCATATGGCCTAGAATCCTCCACCATAGTAGCCACAACCACCAAGGTTGTTCCCAACATGGAATAGTTCAAGAGCCCTGAATTTACAAGCACAAAATCTAGTTCCCCAAGTAGCCTTGAAGGCCTTGCCAACCTATGATGGTACCGGTAAGACTGCATATGAGCATATCCAAGATGTGGCTTCTTTGGTGATAATCCATGACATTGTAGATGAAGATATTATGGTAAGGTTACTGGTGTTATCACTTAGAGGGAAGTTGTTATACTGGTACCGATATTTGCCACCCGCCACTATCACCACATGGGATCAGTTGGCAGAATTACTAATCAAGAACTTTCATGAACAAGCTGATCCATTTTCCTTGCTGCATCAATTTACAATGATTCAAAGGCATCCATAGGAGGAGATAGTGGACTTCAATGTCAGGTTCACCCAAAGCTGGCAGAGAGTTCCTGATGGCCTTCGACCCACTCATGAGCAAGCTGCATTTTATTATCTTAGAGCCTTTAACACAAATATTGGCATGGCTGTCCGATAGGCCAATGTGAATACGTTCCCAGATATGTACACATAGGTGCAGAAGGCTGAGGTAGACTTGATCACCATAGGTAAGCTTCCCCCGAAGGTAACAATGCCCATCCTACCTGATCTTCCACAACATTTGTATTCTAGTTCATTTTCATAGCCTATGCCTTCCATGTATCCCATTCCATCATGGAGCTCAAGTGCACCTCAAATCATGCCCATTCTAGTTCCCCAACTCCCTACCCTAGTTATCCCGTAATTACCTACTCCAAGCTTTCTATAATTGCCTGCACCCATTCCTTTCCTAGAATTACCCGTGCCACCAGTTCCACTATCATTGCCTGCCCCACTAGTACCTCTACCCTTACCGGTACCTCCTGTGCCCTCGAATCCTGATCCTTACACAACACTATTGCAAGAGGTGAAATCTGCTAATTCAGCCATAAGAGCAATGGGTAATAAGATTACAATTATTGAAAGAAAATAGGTTGAGAGAGATTTCCAACCTAGGATATTTCAACCCCTATCGATCACCAGAGAGCAAGCAACTTCGACCAACAAGGTACCTGAGAGGAACCCAACTATATTGGCAAATGAAGAAGCTGGCCCAATAGACAAAACATACTGGTTCTCTACCTGTAATGATCCACACGGTGAGGAGACTTGCATGGTTCATCTGAACTACGTGCAAACACTAGCCGTAAGCTCTTCTGGAGGTCAGGTTAACATGATTACCGAGGTGGATCATAAATTTATGGTTCCCTCCAAAGAACAAGTCTCAGTCCTCACAAGAGCTGGGAGAAAGCCAATCACGGTAGATCCAGCTGAGATGGAACCACTAAAGCTACCTGATGACCCAAAGGTACAAAATAAGAAGAAACAAGTACAAGTGAAAGCACCCGTTCCAACACCAAAGCCAGATGCACCTATCCTATTAAAAGATCTTTTGCCTCCGTGAGCGAAAGAAAGATTGCAAGAAAAAGCCTCAACTTCGTAGACAAGAGCTGAAATGGAGGAACAAGCCAGAGAAAAACTCAAGTACCCATATTTGACTAAACGTTAGAGGGTAGAAGCCACACAACAATATCAGAGCAAATACGAGGTCACCAATGAAAAGGAGTCTGGTACATCCACATACAACATTGTCAAGGAATTGAAGAAGATTCCAACCAAGGTTAGTCTTTATGATGCATTGCAATTACCTAGGCAAGTCGACCTATTACAAGAATCATTGAAGTTTGTGAAAGATAATGGGAAGAATCCTACTCAGATAGTTTTTGCTCAAACATTAACTACTTCAGCCACTGGAAAGAATAGACCACCCCTTTCTATTTGTCTCTCAGGATGGAGGGTTGGATCATGCACAATTGCATGATTGATTTTGGTGCTGCGACAACTGTCATGCCAAAGGCAGTTTGTGAAGTCATGGGTATGGAATATACAAGGAGTAGCCCTGGTGTCTTGCAGTTAGATGGAACTCCTATAAAAATAGTGGGTGTCATCAAGGATATCCCCATTGTCCTACATAGTATGCCTCAGATCACGGTAATTCAGGAGGTAGTTGTGGTTGATTTGGAGCCATATTTTAGTATGTGTTTGTCAAGAGAATTCACTGCCAAGTTAGGAGGCTACCTTTCTCTAGATTATTCTCACCTAGAGATTCCTTTCAAAGGGAGAAGAATCTGAATTTACAATGAGAAGCCTTCTACTTTTCATGTAGAGAAGATTGAAGAGGAAGAAAAGTCCACAAACTCTGTCAACATGGTAACTGAGGAATTGAAAGAGCCTGATTTGATGGATGAAGTTCTAGATGAGCTTCGCTTAGAAGATGAGTTCTCAATGCTCGATTTTAATGCCATGATGGAGACTAAAATTGGTTGTTACACCATTACCAAGCCCAAAAAGGTTGAAGTGAAGGTGTCTCAAGATCAGGATCCTATTCTCGATCAATTATGGAAGCTATATTTTGATGGTGCAAGATGTAAGAATGGTGCGGGAGCAGGGATTGTTCTCATTTCTCCCTCTGGCATACAGAGAACTTATTCATACCGGCTGACCTAGAGTTGTACCAACAACACAACCGAGTATGAAGCATTGTGCCTAGGTTTGAAGAAAGCGGAGAAGCTAGGAATTAAACAGCTGTAAATTTTTGGTGATTCTAAATTAATTGTAAACCAAGTAACGAACAAGTGCATCTCCAAGCAGCATTATCTCAAGGTGTACCGCAACAAATTTTGGGACCTATTTGAGGCTTACACAACATTGAATATTCAAGCCATCTCATGGGAGCAGAACAAACATGCTGATCTCTTAGCATCCCTTGGTGCAAACTTCTCTCCTATTGAACACGTAGTGAGGAAACCTAAGACCGTGAGGCTGGTTTACAGACCCTCGATCCTGGACAAGAACATGTACTGGCAAGTGTTCGAAAGCGATGAGCAGATTATTAATTTTTTGATAAGAGAGGTGAGTACGGTGGAAGAAAGAATGCTTGATGAGGAGGAAGCCAAAGGGTTAATTCAACTAAGGAATAATCATATCCCAAAAGGATTTATTACGCTCGAGAGCCTCTTTGATCAAAATGATAGAGCAAAAAAGCATAGGATCAAAGTGGATGAGAAGGAGTACACTGAACTACAGTTGGGCCCCCAAAAATCAATCAAGATCAGAATAGATTGCACTCCCGAAGAGTTAGAAGAGATCAAGGACTTGTGCCACAAATTTCTGGACATTGTCGCTTGGAGCTACCATGATCTGAAGGGATATAACAAAGATGTGATACAACATACCATTGAGCTACAGGATGGGGTGAAACCCTTTAGACAAAAATAGAGACCGGTCAATCCTAAGATTGAAGTGTTGATGAAGGTGGAGCTACTAAAAATATTGGATGCTAAGATCATTTACCCAATCAAGCATTCAACCTGGGTGGCGAATCTGGTCTCGGTATGAAAGAAGAATGGAGATATCCGCTTGTGCATGGATTTTTGAAATTTGAACCAGGCATCACTGAAGGATCATTATCCTTTACCTCAGATCGACCAGATTCTTCATGTAGTCGCAGGAGCTCAGAGATTCTCTTTGTTGGATGGATTCTCTGGATATAACCAAATTTGGGTCAAGGACGAGGACCAACATAAAATGACATTCACCACAAAATGGGGAACCTTTGCTTTTCAGCGAATGTCATTTGGACTCTCAAATGCTGGAGCAACTTTTCAAAGGGTGATGGACGTAGCTTTTGGTGAGTTGTTAAATCATGTTATTGTGATTTATTTGGATGACATGACTATTTTCTCTCACAACAGGGAGGAGCACGACTCTCATTTAAGGCAAGTGTTCGAGAAGTGTCGAGAGTTTGGAATATCCATCAATCCGAAGAAGTCCATTTTTTTGTAAAGGAGGGAAAGCTCCTGGGACATGTCATTTCAGAAAATGGTTTAGCTATTGATCCAGCTAGAGCTGAAGCTCTTCTGAAGCTTCCATTTCCAGCCAATAAGAAGGATTTGCAATCATTCTTTGGGTAAATTAATTTTGTTTGGAAGTTTGTTGCAGATTTTGCCCAAGTGGTAAAGCCAATGACTGAGCTTTTAAAGAAAAATGTTGAGTTTAAGTGGACTGAGCAGAGGAAGCAATCATTCAAGGAGATCAAAGAAAGAATTGCTCAAGCCTCGATCCTAGTAAACCCTGACTATTCCAAGGATTTTATCCTGTATGTTGTTGGTGAGCAAGAAAGTTAGCAAGTGGTGCTCACGCAGAGGGGAGATGATGGAAATGAATGCCCGATTGCTTTCCTAAGCCAAGTCATTCAACCACATGAAGAGAAGTATAACTTCATTGAGAAACAGGTGTATGCGGTAATGAAATATCTGAAGAAGTTTTGGCACTTTGTTTCATAGAGCAAGACAATAGTTTATGTTGTTCATCCAGACGTCCGAAGTTTCATTATCCAGGGAGAACTTGGAGATAGGAGAGCTGGTTGGGTTTCCAAAATCCAGGAGTATGATGTTGAGATCCGACCAACCAAACTTGTTCGAGGTCGAGCATTGTGCCAAGAACTTGCAAGGAGTGCTACCTTCGAATCCATAGTTTGTGAATACGAAGATGCAGTGGGTAACTGTAATTTTACCAATCATTCTACAGTTGACCAAGATTGGACAGAGGAACTGATCGAATATTTTAATTCTAGAAGGTGTCCTTCACATCTCAATGCCTCATAGAGAAGGAGATTTAGATTACAGGCCCTCAAGTATGTCTTGCTACCAAATGGTTTGTTTCATAAGAATATTGATGGAGTTCTTCTCAGGTGTGTCAAAGAATCAGAGAAGGAGAAAATTCTACAAGAATTCCATTCTGGATTTTTGGGAGGTCATTATGAGGCCAGACCCATGGCATTGAAGATTATTCGAGCAGGCTATTTCTGGCCTACTCTCTTTGTAGATGCTTTCAAAGTCAGTCAGAACTATGATAAGTGCCAAAGATACGTTGATAGGACCAGGAATGCATCATTGCCCCTCCACCCGATTCAAGTAGAAGCACCATTCCAGCAATGGGGCTTAGACTTTATTGGGGTCATTGATCCTAACTCATCTGCTAGACACAAGTATATCCTGACTACAACTGACTACTTCACCAGATGGACTAAAGCAATCCCAACCAAGAAAGCAGATCAAGCCATGGTCATCAATTTCCTCGAGGGGTTAATCACTCATTTTGGTGTCCCAGATGCAATCATAACAGATAATGGGACCCCTTTCATAGGCACCAAAATCAGTGAATTCATGGGTAAGTATGGAATTTATTTAAAAACTTCATCTAACTACTATCCGTAGGGGAATGGTCTGGCTGAGTCTACAAACAAGAACCTACTCAAAATTCTGAAGAGAACCCTTGGTGATAATAAATGGAGCTGGCACCTACTCTTGAACCAAGCATTGTGGGCCGATCGCATCTCAGTGAAAAAATCTATCAAGACATCCCCTTATTCCTTGGTATATGGTAAAGAAGCGGTCTTGCCTATCCATATTGAATTGTCGGCCCTCCAAACCTAGCATTTGTTGGATGATGAGGATGATGAGTTTGACCCCATGAGCATGAGGTTAGCTCAACTTTTATAGTTGGAGGAAGAAAGGGAGAAATCATACCAAGCCTTCATAGAGCATGCTCAAATGACAAAGAAGTGGTTCGGTAAAAAAGTTTCTGAAAGGACCTTTAAGGTTGGTGATCTTGTATTGAAGTGGAATGAAAAGAAGGCAAAGTCGGGTAAACACCACAAGTTTGAGGCCATATGGGAGGGTCCATTTCATATTTTAGGTGCCAATCAAATTAACTCTTTTTATTTGCAGGATATGGATGGTCATGCACTACCAATTTCGATCAATGGTCTTCATTTGAAGGCCTATTACCAGTGAAAATTGAGACTATGAGTGTAAATATGTACATATTTTTATTTTATGTTTCTTTCTGGTTCAAAGAAAAAAAAAAAAATTGAGGTGAAAAAGTGGTCAGAACCCGGGACTTCCCAAGGGGTCACCCATCTGAGTACTACTCCATGAATTTGAATTTTTATTAATGTCCATCGGTGACCAAAATAGGTCAATAGGACTGTAAAGTAAGACATATAAAAAGCAACAAGAGTGCCTAATGTAGCTCCATATAAAGTAAAGTAAGAAAAATAGTAAACAGGATAACATATGATATACAAGATCTGTGGATCAAGGATTACTCCCAACATTCAAGGCTAAAGAGAAGTGAGTGATGTAAGAGTTGGATGTCATCATAGATGTTATTTTTTGGAGTTGATGATGAGTTGATATTTTTGTATCTCTATGATCACCCTGGCGCTTCTTGGTTGTGGCCTCTGGAGGCTAGAAGAATGAAGTGATAAGTCAGGATCCTATTATCTTCTACAAAATGTTACTAAGTAGTTATTTCCTGATATTGAATAATTCCCAGATGAAAAGGATAATACATCTTTGATATTCATAATTAATCCAAGATTTTAGTGTATGGGTGTCTCTAAATAAGTAATAATATCTACCTTGTATCTCGTAGTAGATAGAACAAGTGAAAATGAAATGCTCCTCGAATTCCACATCAAGACTACACAATCTACAAATACGCTGATCTCTAGGGAGGTGATGATCTGTCTCAATATGCAACTGGTGGGAGCAAACTTGTAGCTGAGCTAGAGGAAACCTAAGGCTATGTGACATCTATATAAAGTTATATTTTGGAGTAGTGACTAATCCATTCTCTAGTTGGATATAAAAGTGAGAGTAATGGAGTAGTTTTGGTGAAAGAGGTTCCTTTGGATTAGTCCAAGTAGTTTTTATATATGTTGAGTAAATATCATCTCGAATATCCTTATTGGAGTATGGTGCATTGATTGATGCTTTAGTAGGAGGATGTATCATGATGTCTAGGACAAGAGATTGAAGTAGAGTATTAGTCTAAGCATACCAAAAATTCTTGACCCCTTGATTTGCCAACTGTATTAAGGATTGTAGTGCTAAATATGGATATCTTCTCATGTTCAACATACAATGAAATCTATGCAGTAAAGAGACAATAAAAAATATTGTTGTTGGATGCAATGGAAAAGCACCAAACTCAGCTAGAATTATGGGATGTGGAACCATTCTTTTGGAACAAATGAACTTGGAAAACAATGAGATGAGGACCCTTTCAATACGAGACCAACCCAACTGTCTGAGGCTAGAGCCCCAAAATTCATAGCCATAGAGCAGTGTAGGGGTAACAAGAGTGTGGAAAAGTATAATATTTGTACTGATGTCCTAAAATTAGATCTAAAATCATTGCTTATCCAGAGAGGCTAGGGCAGCATAACCTTTGTTTAACCTTTCTTGAGATGCAGGGATCAAGTTGAAGGTAGGTCCTATGAAAATAACTCCCAAGTATGTGTACAATGTGACAATCTCAACAACCTTCCCTTTATATGTGATGTGAACAAAAGAGAAATATTTCTTGGGTAGGTTGAATGTCATGATTTTTGTTTTCTAGAGATTAACTTCTAATCCATGCAAGTCAGAGTATGTGCCAAGTATGTCCAGTTGCTGTTGAAGTCCTCCTGCTGTATGTGATATTAGGATAATATCATCAAAAAATAGCAAAAGGACAATAACACTACCAAAAAGTAAGCAACTTGTACCCTTAGCCAGATATTCCATAATGAGCACCTCCAATTCATCAATATACAATCCAAAGAGTGTAGGTGAAAGTGAGCAGCCCTGTTTAACCCCAACAGTACTATGAATATCTTTTATTTTGAGAGATCCAATTTTAACCTGTCCAATGAATTTTTCATATAATGTCATAATCAACAGAGTAACCTCCTCTAGAATTCTTAGATCCTTCAACCTCTGAAGCAGTAACTATTTGGGAACAATATCAAATGCTTTCCTGTAGTCAACAAAACAATAGTAGACCCTGTGTTTATTGGCTTTGGATTCTTCAATGATAGCTCTGATATTTAGAATGTGATCATAGGTACAATGAATTCTTCTAAAATATTCCTACCCCTTTACATGAAGTTTATTAGCCTTAAAATCAGAGATAAAAACATCAATAATTGTTGCAAAATGTTTTGCAAGAGTATGACCAACCATAATAGTTCTGTAATTGTTTGGATTTAGCGAATTTCTGGATTTATGGATGGGATGTATGATATTCAAAGACCAAAAGGGTGGGAACCCATGAGTAACTATATGATTGAAGGGTTTGGAAATATGGACCACCAAAACTCTAGGGCTATGATTAAGAAATTCTACCTTCAAATTTTCAATATCAACTACTTTACCAGTCTGTAGTTTACGAATAACATGAAAAATAATTTCATCAGTCAAGAAGTTACAATGTGATGGTCATGGGTTGGGGATAATTGGGGCATGGTTTGGGATATCATAGAGTGAGCTACCATAGGTTTACCAAGTGTGAGGGTTAGAAATGGGACATTTTTTCTTTTTGGGTAGAAAAATACGCCAAAAGTTTTTGGGATTAAGTTTGAGCATGTCTATAATTTTTTGTCTTTTTATTTATTAGAATTGATGCTTTTTATTCCTAAGAAAAGAACGGTAGTGGTTTTGGGGTAGCTTGTAATTCAAGGGATCAAGATGACAAACTGACCAGGTGAGCTGATGTAAAGCCTTACATTCTGTGTCAAACCATGAGTTACGAGGGCAATGGCCACAGGACTGATGAAAAGAGTGG
Organism: Wollemia nobilis; assembly: GCA_028583015.1. Lineage (NCBI taxonomy): Eukaryota > Viridiplantae > Streptophyta > Pinopsida > Araucariales > Araucariaceae > Wollemia > Wollemia nobilis. Next base: position 8,488,302 of record JAQPPZ010001870.1, read on the forward strand.
GTGGTATGGGGAAAAGACTCAACAACTGCCAACCATAATGCTTTAGAAAAATAGTTCACTTTCTCAATGGGATCTTGAATTGTGTGATTATGGGTAAGGTAGGTTTTAAGTTTTTTTGTGTACACATCATCATAACTATGGTTAAAGTGGATTTTGGTAATTATTTTGGGAGGGGGTGGAGGGGCAGGTTCAGGTTTGGGAAAAAATGGAAGGTTAAAGGTGAGGAAGGCATGATATGCTAAAGGAGGTACACTTGAGATGCACAAATCAGATATGGTTAAGGCAAAAGGTGGGTTAGCCATCACATAGTCAACTACACTAGCTCCACCAACATGTGGAAAACATGTAAAATTACTTGAAAGAGGGAACTACTTGATACCATTTAGAATGATTAAATCATGAGACTCACCAAGGTTAATCAGGTTCTTCCCATAGGGTGTGATGGTAGTGTCTTCATCGTCTGAGCAACGAGAAATGCCCAAAATATCATGATAAAGCTCCTTTAGACACATTGGATCTAAAGAAACATCATAAATAGAGTATTGTGTAGTACATGTACATGCATTGAAATCACCCACTAGCAAATATCACTAAGGGAGGAGAATTTAGAATTTTTTGGAAAAATATTTAAATATGGTGAATCTCCATCTGATGTCATTGCATATGAAGAGTAGGTTGGAGGAAAATAACACACTGATATATAGAGTCGACTGAGTGGTGGATTTCTATCTAGGGAGATCCACATAAATCTAGCATGAGAATATGAGCATTCTAAATGTATAGAAGAGGCAAGATGATCCTTGAACAAACAAACAACACCTCTTGAACCCTTAGCACCATGATGAGTCTTTAGTATTTGTGCAAAAAACCATGAGTAGCCTGTATATGAGGGGAGCAACTTTGTGCTAGTCTCATGTGTTTTCGTGAAGAATATAATAGCTCTGTTCTGAATCACATCATCTGCTAAACTTGGGGAAAAGAAGAGAGAACCACCACAATTCCAAACAATGATTGATAATTCAGTCTGAAGACTCAGATCCTGATGTCATATTGAGCGGATTGGCCAAGACTTGGTCTAGCCTATGGGAGGGGTATCTCTAATCCAAGATTTTCCATTTTGGAGAACAACCCATTTACCTTGTTTCCTTGCTTCTATCATTCTATTTCTATTGTATTTAAATTCTTCATATTGCAATCTGGTCAAATATTCATCAAGATAAATCTTATCAGTCATATTAAAAAGAGTTCTTGAAGAATTGGAAAACCAAAAAGTCAACTTAGGTGACGTGGGTCCAAGGTTATAGAGGTGTAAAAAAAAAATACAACAAATGCCTTGCATTTTTGCCCTTACCTTGGGAACCCCTTTTTTGGGTTTTCACTTGCTTTATTTTCCCTTTCCCTCCTTCAAAAAAAAAAAGAAAAGAGAAGAAAAAAAATTACGGAAATAAAATATAAGGGGAAAAGAAAGTATGAATTAAAAATTTGAATTATTTTCCCTCCATGGTGTTTTCCCGTCTAGTCCCATGTTCCTTTATTTTCCCCCAAAAGGCTTTTTTGGGTCCTAAAAAAAAACATGTTCTCCTTGAAACTGCTGTTTCATTCCCTGATAAGCCTCCTCATTATTTGAAAAGCCTTTTTTTCCCACCAAAAAAAACATCCTGAACCATTTCCTAAAAATCCTTTTTCGCCCACCTTCCTTTTATTTTTTTAAACTTAAATTAAAAAAACATAACTCATCTTCCACTCTCTCGAATAAGATTTTTCAAGCCTCGAAAAACCTTTCACCCAGCATATGTCAACCTTTACATGCCCTGAAAAGCCTTTTCCCTCCCGCAATAGCTATTTCATTCCCCAAAATGGCTGTTTCACTCCCCAAAATACCTCGTTTCCTCGAAATAGCTATTTATTTTCCTGAAGTCCCTTGTTTGGTGGAGAACAGTTCTTGCAATAGACAGGAAACCAGAGAAACAAGAGACAACAATTTCTTATTCAATACTTCGGAAGAATTTACAAGAATATACAGCCAAACTGCCATTTGCCAACCCCCTCTCATTACAATCCATGGGTTTTTATTGAGGTCCCGATCCTCTGTGCTTTCACACTTCCCACGATCTACAATTGCCACTTGGAACAATTCTGGAAAGTTGCATTGATGAGACTCTAGGTGAGGTGCGTGACTGGCTGCCATATCCAACGAAATCTTCTTCTCGATCTGCTGCTTGTTGTTAGTTGCTTTAAACGCGTCTTCCAGATATCCTACGCGAGTGGCCAACATGCCCGTTGAAATCCTTCTTTGGAACTGTTGCTTCACTGCCTCTAACTTGTCACGCACGAAGGGACATCTTTATGAAAGCTGGAGTGCGTGTTTTTCTGTTTGGTCGCGATATCGCGACATGTCCATTTCCTTTCTACGCCTTCTCTCTCCGTTTTGGCCGTGATATCGCGACATGTCGCGATATCGCACCGTTTCTTCTATCGGCCTCCGTTCTCCTGCTTTGGTCGTGAAATCGTGACATGTCACGATTTCGCGACCTTTTGTCTCCATGCCTTGCCTTCCTTGCTTTGGTCACGAAATCACGACATGTCACGATTTCGTGACCTTTTGTCTCCGTGCCTTGCCTTCCCTGCTTCGATCGTGAAATCGTGACATGTCACGATTTCGCGACCTTTTGTCTTTGTGCCTTGCCTTCCCTGCTTCGGTCACGAAATCGTGACATGTCACGATTTCGTGACCTTGTGCCTTCCGTGCCTTGGCTTCCCTGCAGTGGCCGTGATTTCGCGACATGTCATGAAATCGTGACATGTCACGATTTCGTGACCTTGTGTCTCCCGGCCTTGCTTTCCCCGCCTTGGGTCACGATTTCGTGACACATGTCATGATTTTGTGACCCTGTGTCTTTCGGACTTTCTTTCTCTGCCTTGGGTCGCGATTTCGCGACATGTCACAAAATCACGACATGTCACGATTTCGCAACCCTGTGTCTTTTGGCCTTGCCTTCTCTGCCTTGGGTCACGATTTTGCCGACATGTCACGAAATCGTGACATGTCATGATTTTGTGACCTTGTGTAACACTTAGAAAAAAAATAACTTTGCCACTTAGAAAGAAATAACAACAAAAGTTTGGTTGATGCTCGATTGCTTTGCTGCCCTCGGATGCTCCTGCATCAGACACCGGGGGTGGATCGAGAAGTGATCCTCACTTCGATCTTTGGGAGGAAGACCCAGGCGGTCAACCTCTATTTTTGATAGCCAAGTTGCATCTTCTACAGGTCTGCCCTTCCACTTGATCAAATACTCAGAATATTGTTTGTTCCTTGTGCTTCTGCCTTCACGAGTATCTAATATTTCCTCGATCTCGTCTTTGGTTGGGTTAGACGCTGGAATGCTCCACAATTCTGTGCTTGGTGCCTCTGTACTATCTCCTTCATGGTATTCCACTAAATCAGATATGTTAAAAATAGGTGAAATGTCAAGCCCACTTGGCAATTCCACTTCATATGCATTGCCTGAATCCCGTTTTTCCAGTATTCTGCATGGCCCAAACTTCTTCATCTTCAACTTGTTATAAGTTTTGGCTGGAAATATTTCTTTTCGGAGATGGACCATGACTTCATCCCCCACTTCGAACTCTTTGAACCGCCGCTTTTGGTCTGCTCTTGCTTTATACTGATTATTCATTTTTGTAATTTGTTTCTTCACTTCTTCATGCAGGCTTTTCATCTGTTTTGCGAATTCCTCAGCCTTTGCACTGCATTTTTCTCCTTTATCTAATTTTCTCAGCTCAGAAACGTTTCTCGGACTGTTTCCATATATGATTTGGAATGGAGATTTGTTTGTACTCTTATTGACAGAATTGTTGTATGCAAATTCTGCCTGTGGCAAAACTAAATCCCATCCCTTGGGTTTATCTGCTATCAAGCATCTTAATAAATTACCCAGACTTCTATTTACCACCTCTGTCTATCCATCAGTTTGTGGGTGGTATGCAGAACTGAACTTTAGATCTGTCTTTAGCTTCTTCCACAATGTTCTCCAGAAATACCCAACAAACTTTGTATCTCTGTCAGAAACTATGCTTCTTGGTAGACCGTGAAGTCGTACCACTTCCTTGAAAAATAACCCTGCAATGTGAACTGCATCACTTGTTTTTTGGCAGGGAATAAAATGTGCCATCTTGGAGAATCTGTCAACCACCACAAATACAGAGTCATTTCCCCTCTGTGTTCTCGGCAATCCAAGAATAAAATCCATGCTTATGTCCTCCCATGGCCTCTCAGGTACAGGTAACGGCTGGTATAATCCTGTGTTTTGCCTTACGCCTTTTGCCATCTGGCATATTCTGCAACCTTGCACAAACTTTTTCACATCTTGCTTGAAGTTGCGGCCAGTAGTAATTTTCATTCACCAGGGCAATGGTCTTATCCCGACCAAAATGCCCGACCAGTCCTTCATTGTGCTTTTCCTTGATTAAGTTCTCCCGCATGGAACTCCTTGGAATGCATAATTTACTTCCCTTGAACAACATTCCATCTTGGATTAGGAAATCTAACCATTTTGTCCTGTCCATAGTAACAGGTGCCAAGCAAGCCGTCCAGGCTGCTGCAAAATCAGGATCTTCAGGATAAAGACCCTTCAGTTCTTCGAATCCTACTACTTCCACTGTCATTTCAATCAGCAGATTCTGCCTTCTACTTAAAGCATCTGCAACTCTGTTTGATTTCCCGCTCCTGTGCTTTAACACAAAGGTATAGCTTTGGAGAAACTCAACCCACTTCATGTGCCTCTGAATTAGTTTTGTCTGGCTATTGATGTACTGCAATGCCTGATGATCAGTAAATAGAACAAACTCTTTTGGCAACAAATAATGCCTCCACTTCTTTAGAGCTTGAACTATAGCATAAAATTCTTGGTCATAAACTGAATACTTTTTCGAGCATCATTGAGCTTTTCACTAAAATAAGCAACAGGTCTGCCTTCTTGGCTCAGTCTGACCCCTATTGCACTGCCACTAGCATCACAGTCGACCTGAAATACTTTGTTAAAGTCTGGGAGTGCCAAAATAGGCTGTTCTGTGACCTTTTTCTTTAATGCATCAAAGCTCCTCTCAGCCCCTAAGGTCCACTTGAATTCTTTCTTATCCCCTCTCATTGTTTTTGTGAGGGGTGCACAAATGCTGCTGAAGTTTCTTATGAACTTTCTGTAAAAGCTGGCTAGACCATGAAATGATCTTACCTCTGTTGTGCTTCTTGGGGTAGGCCATTCGATGATAGCTCTCACCTTCTCTGGGTCCATTTTTAGACCTTCTGCTGAGATTACAAATCCTAGGTATACTAACTCTTTCTTGACAAAATTACACTTTTTTAGATTTATTAATAACTGCTCCTCCCACAGCTTTTCAAAAACCCTCTTGATGTGCATCAGGTGTTCCTCTAGGGTTCTGCTGAATATTAATATATCATCTAAATAAACAATGACAAATTTTCCTAAAAACTCTTTCAGTACCTCATTCATCAACCGCATGAAGGTACTTGGTGCATTGGACAGCCCAAATGGCATGACCAACCACTCATACAAGCCCTCTCTTGTCTTGAAGGCTGTCTTCCACTCATCTCCTTCCCTGACACGGATCTGGTGGTAACCACTCTTGAGGTCAATTTTGGTGAAGTACTTGGCTCCACTCAAACAGTCCATTATGTCATCCATCCTTGGCAGTGGAAATCTGTATTTTATTGTGATCTTGTTGATGGCTCGAGAGTCTGTGCACATTCTCCACTCTCCATCCTTCTTGGGTGCTAGTACTGCGAGTACTGCACACGGGCTAAGACTCTCCCTAATCAATCCCTTCTCCAACAACTCCTGGACCTGCCTGTTTAGTTCTTCAGTTTCTACGGGTGTCATTCTATGTGCAGCTTTATTGGGCAAGCTTGACCCTGGCACCAAATCAATATGGTGACTGATTTTTCTTACTGGGGGTAAACCCTCAGGCACATTATCAGATATGATATCTGGAAATTCCTTCAATAGATCTTGGACTTCTGCTGGGGCATCTTTGCATTTTGTATCCCTGACTCTAGGAATTAATGCATAACACATATGTTCATGCTTTAAATCATCTAAAAATTTTCTTTCGTCAACCAAGCAAATTCTTGCACTGCCACATACCTTTTCTTCCACCTCCTTCAGGGGTTTCAACTTATGACGCATTCCATTCTTGGTCACGGAATAGGTGTTGGCTCGGCCATCATGAACCGCACACCGTCAAGCTGCCATGGCCTTCCCAGCGAGCAAATGGCACGCATCCATGGGCGAGAATGTCGCACAGAACCTCATCACGGTAATTTCCAATACTGAATTTTACCGAGCACTTGTTCATTGACCAAAACTTTATGGTCTTTCTGCAACCACGCGATCCGATATGGATGCGGGTGTTTCTTTCTCTCCGGTTGTAGCTTTGTAACCATTCCCTCTGAAACTAGGTTATCCGTGCTACCGTTGTCAATGATAATGTTGCAAATCTTACCCGCGCATTTACACCTTGTGCGAAATAAGCTTTTCCTCTGATCTGTAGCTCCCTCTTCATTCAGCAGGACTCTCCTTGCAATCATTACTTCTCCTCTCTCAGCTTCTTCAGAATGCTCAGATCCAGCATCTTCATCAGTGACTGCTACTCTGGCATTTCCTTTCGGCCTTCGATTATTTCTTTCTCGTTGTTGTGGGCACTCATATTGGTGATGTCCCTCTTCACCACACTGGAAGCAAGTCCCTCGGAATCTTCCTCTTCCTTGACCTCGTCCAACTCTGCCTCTTCCCCCTCGGTAACCATTATTCTGATTACGGGGGCGGTCTGTATTTTCTCTCCTTTGTTCTTGATTACTGCTACCTTCTCCATTTTTTTGAGAATCTTCATTTCTTCTTCCATTGTTCCTTCCGTCGGTTCTTCCGCCATGACCTCTTCCTCTTTGCTTGTTTTCAAACCTCCTATTGAGCTTCTCTTCAACCTTTAAAGCAAATTGGTAAGCGTCCTCTATGGTGGTCATCCGGACTAGACTTAGTTCTTCCTGAATGCTTGCTCGTAACCCATTAATGTAACGGGCTACCTTCTCCTTGTTGGCCTCTGAGTGGCCTGTTCTAATCATTATTTTATGAAATTCTTCTGTGTATTCTTTCACAGACTTGCTTGATTGCCTCAATCCTTGCATTTTCTTTAGTAGGTCTAACTCATAATCACCAGGGATGAACTGCCTCTTTAGCTTTTCTGCCATCCGTTCCCACTTAGTTATTCTCTCTTTCCCTCTTTTATTTTGCTCCAGTTGCACTCCCTTCCACCAAATGCTAGCATGACCTTTCGGTTTGGTCTTTGCGAATCTGACCCTATCAGGATCCTCAACCTCTTCGTACTCAAAGTACTCTTCCAGATCGTTGATCCAGTCGATCAATTCCTCTGGATCAAGGTTCCCGGAATATGTGGAAACCTCCATCTTTGGCCTCTTCCCAATCTGGGATATGGCTTTGTATAGTATGGCATGAGCTGGATCTACTGCTTCTTCTTCTTCCTCAGGTTGGTCTTCTTCTTCATCATCTTCCTCTTCACTACCTTCGTCTCTTCTTGGCTCCAATCTTCTATGCATTTCTTCTTGTAGAGCTTGCATTTGCCATTGCAAAGCTCGAACATCTTCCACTGCTGCCATGCCTCTCCCACCAACAGGATTTCTCCTTGGAGGCATTCTGCTCACCCAATTCCAAGCCCTTCCATAGATCCTGGTGTAACTGCCTCTCCTCCGGTGATCTGCTACACACTCAGGAACTACTGGCTCTGATACCACTTGGTGGAGAACAGATCTTGCAATAGACAGAAAACCAGAGAAACAAGAGACAACAATTTCTTATTCAATACTTTGAAAGAATTTTACAAGAATATATAGCCAAACTATCATTTTCCAACCCCCTCTCATTACAATCCATGGGTTTTTATTGAGGTCCCGATCCTCTGTGCTTTCACACTTCCCACGATCTACAATTGCCACTTGGAACAATTCTGGAAAGTTGCATTGATGAGACTCTAGGTGAGGTGCGTGACTGGCTGCCATATCCAACGGAATCTTCTTCTCGATCTATTGCTTGTTGTTAGTTGCTTTAAACGCGTCTTCCAGATATCCTGCGTGAGTGGCCAACATGCCCGTTGAAATCCTTCTTTGGAACTACTGCTTCACTGCCTCTAACTTGCCATGCACGAAGGGACGTCTTTATGAAAGCTGGAGTGCATGTTTTTCTGTTTGGTCGCGATATCGTGACATTATGACATTTCCTTTCTCATGTCACGATATCGTGACCATTTCCTTCTCATGCCTTCTCTCTCCGTTTTGGCCGCGATATCGCGACATGTCGCGATATCGTGCCTTTTCTTCTATCGGCCTCCGTTCTCCTGCTTTGGTCGTGAAATCGTGACATGTCACGATTTCGTGACCTTTTGTCTCCGTGCCTTGCCTTCCCTGCTTCGGTCATGAAATCGCGATTTCGTGACCTTTTGTCTCCGCGCCTTGCCTTCCCTACTTCGGTCGTGAAATCGTGACATGTCACGATTTTGTGACCTTGCGCCTTCCGCGCCTTGGCTTCCCTGCAGTGGCCGCGATTTCATGACCTTGTGTCTCCCGGCCTTGCTTTTCCCTGCCTTGGGTCATGATTTCGCGACCTTGTGTCTTCGGACTTGCTTTTTCTCGCCTTGGGTCACGATTTCGTGACCCTGTGTCTTTCGGCCTTGCTTTCTCTGCCTTGGGTCATGATTTCATGACATGTCACGAAATCATGACATGTCGCGATTTCGTGACCCTGTGTAACACTTAGAAAAAAAGAAAATAACTTTGCCACTTAGAAAGAAATAACAACAAAAGTTTGGTTGATGCTCGATTGCTTTGCTACCCTCGGATGCTCCTGCATCATTGTTCTTCTCCGAAAAGGTTGTTTCTCTCCCTGAAAAGTCCTTTCCTCATCCTAATTTTTTTTTCATCTACTTTTCCCCCTCACCCACTTTCCTTGAATGTTATTTAAAAAAAACACATGCATACAAACTCTTCTGCCCTACTTTCTCCCCCAAACCTCCATTTTCCATGCTTCTCTGCTCGTAAAATATGCATATCTCCATTTTATGCCCCACGTCATTCACTCAAGCCACTCATCATGATTTCCAAATTAGAAAAAGCAACCATGCATGTTTCCAAAAATAATCGTTAACAACCATTCCCACCCCTACAAAGGAAAAAGTAATTCAAAAATTAAAACAACCAATCGGATCACTCGAAGAAGAGGTGGGCAAAATTAAAAAAAAATCATTGGGATGCATGCCATGTCCCCAAAATTAGCAAGCACACCTCAACCATTAATTCTGGAAGGTATGGATGAAAATTTATAAGAGGCAACACTTTAGTGTAAAATAAATCAAAATAATTGCAGGGTTCCTATGTAGAGGTGTTGCAAATTATTTTTGCTCCAAGGTTTAAATTTTTCATCACGTGTTCAAAGAAATCTAAATATGGGGAAGAAAACCATGGAAGCCAAGAAGGAGAAAGTTCAAAAAATTCCTAAAACATAAAAGAGGCAATGAAAAGCTTGAGAGGAAGAGAAGGAAGTATAACTAACACCCTATGATGATCGCTTGGCATAGATCAATGATTGCAACATCACCGACAAGGGTGTGGATAAATTATGTTTGAATGTTGAGTTTGTTGTGCAAAAGGTGTTTGCTAAAAGTTATTGTACCACTACATTCTACTCTCATCTCTTCTGGTACCTATGTACGCCTGTACACTCATGTCCCGAGATGGTCTAGGTGATCATGCAATGTTATAACTCGTGTTCAAGAACTATTAAAAATGCCCAAGGAGATGAATTGTTTAGTATTTCAGCCAGATCCATACGGGATGTATTTGCTTGTGGTGCGTAACCTCCATCCTATGTCACATTTAAAAAGCTCAATTTTAAGGAGCAGGAGGAAATATATCAGTCCATTGTACACATGCGATAGTTTATGGAGAGCCAATTATTGAAGACACCACATTTTGGGGAGATTCCAGTATTACCAATGCCGCTAAAGGATTTCAAGAGCCCAAATTTATACTCAATGCTAGCATGGTTGATGGTATTGTATTCAGATTCCATAGTGCACAAGTGGTAAGCATATTTGGTGCAGTACATTTCACAAGTGGAATTTTATGCTTTGAACGCCATGACCACAACTACAAACCCAATTTTATTTGATTGGATAGATTTCTTGGAACGGAGGATACACTCACAGTTGTGGAAGGTACAAAGTGGAGAGGAGGTTAATTTCAGACATTGCTCCCTTCTAGTATGGAAATTTTTCTATCACATGCAATCTCATTTTGATTTTATAGCAGTATGCAAGATAGATGAAATAGGGAGGGCGTTTCCAATGTATTCATGGACTTAGAGCCTATCAAGAAAAGAGTCCTATTATAATTTTAACATAATTATTTTGGGACTTGCCTTGAAGTTGATTTATGGGGTATGTAACAGAGTGCCTTGAACAATGAAAGTAGAGGTGGATGATTAGAAAAGAGTTGATGTCTTTTTATGGACACAAGGGGTGGTGGTTAGAATTTTCAATTTCACTGGAAAACCTTTTTTGTTGCCATATTTTACCACTAAATATCTTTTTGCCCTGGAAGTAGCCCGACAAAGCAACTTCACAAATGATAGATATGGGATATGCAAGGGAAAGAAAGCTACATGTTCCATGACTTTCCAGTTTGGTGATATAAGGATTACATAGTGTGGATATAATGAATTGATTTTTGAGACATTGTATGACCACAGGTTGGTTGATTTTCCTCAATAATGGTAGTATGATCCTTTGGGTGTTTTTGCAAGTCACATTAAGGCCAAGAATTTTCATTGCTACCCCCGAGAAGACATCATACAACAGAGAAATAATCCCAATGGGCATGACCTTGAATGACATGTGGAGATGATGATGTCACTTCCTCCTTGGCATGATTTTTATGATATGGAGGTCGAGTATGATCCTGCAAATTATCCAAGGAAAATTCTTTCTCCAGGTTTGTTTGATCAAATGAAAGAAAAATTTCCTGATTGGTTTGATGAAAAGATTGCCAACTGGTGGGTCATGAGTGTCCATCGAAGTAAGCCTAGGGTAATTTATTTGTTGGTTATGGATGATGCATTTTCATTAATTTATGATGATTAGTGTGAAAAGTACCAACCCCTCTCCCTTGTTTATTTAGTGCCTAGAAGTTTTAGCAGTCCTGATAAAGAAGGCAATATGGTGATACAAGAGGAGGCATCAAAAGAAAAGAGGATAAATATTGAAGATGAATAAGAAGAAGAGCAATTGTTGCTGGAGGAGAAAATTTTACTTAGGAAGAGGAGTGCAATTATAAGAGTACCTTTCCCCAACATGGTGAAGAATCCCAGAAGTGGAGTCGTTTCTGTGTGTAGCACGAAATTGCTTCCCTTATAGATGATTGAGCAAACTATTTTTCCAGATATACCCTCTTCGGCTCAGCTAGGACAATCAGGCCCAATGGTGACAATAGTAGATCTGGAAGTGGAGAAGGAAGGATCAAAGGAAGAGGAAGACATTATAGTACAACAACATTCACCATCGACTCAAATGATGTTAGAGCCCATAGGTACGCATTTTATTTTCTCTTCTCTTTTTGACAAGCACTTGGTGACCATCGTATTCCTATTTATAATTCCCATATCTACTTCACCTCTAGTTGCTAGATATTCCTCTTCCATTCCCATATCTGTCCCATAGTCGTAGGTCACCAGTGCTTCCCTAGTTTCACTCATTCCCTCATTTTCTCTTTTCTAAAGTTCATTTGCATCCACCCCAAACCCATTTGCTCTTCCATTGTCCTCCACTTCATCTTCCATGCATTCTAATCCTATTACCTCTATAAGCATGAAAGCCCCTATTAGAGTAAGTGTAGTTGAATCACCCTCCGCTTCCATCCCTATGGTTGACTCAAACCCTCAACAAGCCCTTTTCCTATCTTCCCCAATTTTTGTAGTGTAGGAGTTGCTAGCTTCTGATATGGAGTTGCTACTAGAGAGCTCGATAGTAGAACAAATTAGTAGAGCGTGGTAGAGTTCATCATGATGGTTGAAGAATCACAAGCGAAAGGATGTGTTAGCCCTAGAAAAAATTATGAAGAAAGTGAATTTTGATCCAGTGACAATGGAGGTGCACATAATGATGATGGTTCTTCAGGTCCATAAGCCTCAAGGAGAAATGGTGCCCAATGATTATTCATACGAAGCTATCATCGAGGACCTCACAAAAATAGATCCAACTAAGAAAATGGGCACCATACAAGTGGTATCAAGTTCAATCTACCTACACATTGAGCATTATAAGGATATTTTATTTTGGGTTGAGGCAAAAATAAGAGAGCTAGAGGAAGCCTTGGTAACACGAAAGGCCAAACTGGATGTTGCATAGTCCCAACTGGATGTAGCGCAATATGAATCTCATTAGTGGTAACATAAAGAAATATGTTTAGAAGGTGAAATCAAGGAAATCAAATAGGTAGCTAGAAAGTACCAAAAAATGGAGCAGGAAGCACAACTATAGATCCAAGTCCTATAGGACCAGCTCCAAACTATGTAGAATTAGTTGGCAACAAAAGCAATGTAGTCGATGACCCTCACCAAGGAGAAAATTAAAGAAACTCGTAGTCAATTGTCGATTTATTATAGAAAAATGGCAGCAAAGGTTGTGTTAGTTCTCATGTTCCTTTAGGAAGTACATATAGTCATTTTGTATGGTAGGCATATATTGAAGTGCATAGAGTAATATTTAGATCTAAAATTGGAAATGGTAATGAACATCCAGGTAATGACTCAAATGGATCTCTAGTTTCATCCAATGAGTGAAATTTCTCATGCTTAGGATAATGCTAAAATAACGTTGTGCAATTATTTCTACAAGATGGACCTGGTTAAAGAATCCCGCAAGATGTAAGAGACATTTGAGCATGAGAGGCGTATTTCATTAATTTACTTTGATACAATCGTAGCTAATGGTTTTCCTATTTTTGTTGATGATCAGGGGAATATTATGGCAAAGAAGGACCTAGATGTGCTATGGGTTGTTTTCATAGATGATACTTCAGATATTGATAACTTGGAGGATCCCATCACTGAAGAGCATGTGCTGCCATTAATGAGGAGGTTCATTCATATTGAGTATGGATTATTGGAGCTTAGCCAAAGGGTCAAATATATTAATATAGAGAAGGTTGAGACTTTTCAATACATTTTGGGTACACATAGTGCTCGTGAGGTAGTTAGTATGGATGCATGGGCTGAAGCAGTGGCAGTGTATGAATCCACAACGACACATCTCAAAAAGCAGGATGAAGCTGGTACAAGTAGTAAGCCATCAAATGCAAATTATAGCAGGGACTCTGAGCCCAATGAATAAAGGCCTGGGATCTATTGCATTTAGGTGAGCTAAATATCTTGCGAGCCACCAGAAATATTGGCATTTTTGCCACATTGAAAATTTGTAAATTTTTGATTGAAATATGTAAGCATTTTGCTAGTAAAACTCCCGAATACATTTTGAGTGTTGTTCACAAAATTTTTGAAAATTTTTCTAAGTATTTGATGGGTGTAGTTTTGGGTAAAATTCAAGTGAAATGCTTTTTTGTTCCCTAAAATGGCTATTTCATTTCCCAAAATGGTTGTTTCGTTCCCCAAAATGCCTTTTCACTCCCAAGTGCAATGAACATTCTTTCTTTTTGGCATTTTGCTAGCAAAAACACTCCCTAGATATTTCACTGGTGAAAACACCTTACCGGCAGTTTCGCTCTTATTAATTCTTAAAAAAATCAAGTTTCCAAAATGGGCCCTACTTATGGTAGCACAAGATTTCCAAGGAGAATTCATAGCAAAAGGACAAAGATTGGGACAAAATTTCATTTCACACAGGACAAAAACATTTAGTGCACATTCCAAGTGCAAGTCTAGGCGAAAGCTCATTTTGGGCATAACTTGGGCGAATTGAAGATAAAGGCCCATTTCAGGTGAAATTTTACATTTTTAGTGTAAATATTCTTTGAAAAAATAATTAAAGCTAGTAAAATTATTTTTTGTTGTGACAAAATAGATATATATGGGATCACTGCTAAAAAACTATGGGATTTAAGTATTGCTCCTTTGACTCTGGTGTAATATTGTTCATTTTCAAAGCACCGTCCACTTTGGTGGATATGCATTTTCGATGCACTACCTATCAAAATTTCCATTTTTCAAAGTAGATTTAATACTCGGTGTACTTTCCTAGAAAAAGTGAATTTCGAAGGCGCAATGCTATTTCACTCCCCGAAAAGCCCTTTCCTCATCTCACAAAAATTGTTTTTCATCTATGTTTCCTCCTCAACCCCTTTCCTTGAATGTTATTTCAAAAAAAACACATGCATACAAACCCTTCCGCTCTACTTTCTCCCCCAAACCTCCATTTTCCATGCTTCTCTGCCCGTAAAATCTACATATCTCCATTTTTTTTCCACATCATTCACTCAAGTCACTCATCATGCTTTCTAAAGCAGAAAAGAAACCATGCATGCTTAAAAAAATAACTGTTAACAACCATTCCCACCCTCGCAAAGGAAAAATCAATTCAAAAATTAAAACAAACAATCGGAGCACTCGAAGAAGAGGTGGGAAAAATTAAAAAAATCATTGGGATGCATTCCATGTCCCAAAAATTAGCAAGCACACCTCAACAATTAATTCTGGCAGGTATGGGTGAAAATTTATAAAAGGGGGTAATGCTTCACTATAAAATAAATCAAAAGAATTGTAGGGTTCATGTGTAGAGGTGTTGTGAATTCTTTTTGCTCCAATATTTGTAGTTTTTCATCACATGTTCAAAGAAAGCTAAATATGGGGAAGAAAACCATAGAAGCCAAGAAGGAGAAAATTCAGAAAAGCACTGAAACAAAAAAAGGTAGAAAAAATCTTGAGAGGAAGAGGAATAAGTAGAAATAACACCCTATGATGACCGTCTGGCATAGATCAATGATTGCAACATCACTAATAAGAGTGTGGAAAAACTATGTCTGGATGTTGAGTTTTTTGTGCAAAAGGTGTCTACTAAAAGTTCTTGTACCACTGCATTCTACTCTCATATCTTCTGGTACCTATGTACACCTGTACACCCATGTCCCGAGCTGGTCTTGACGATCACATAATGCTATAACTCTGGTTCAAGAAATATTAAAAATGCCCAAGGAGATGAACTATTTAGTATTTTAGCTAGATCCATATGGGACACATTTGCTTGTGGTGCACAACCTCCATCCTATATCACATTTAAAAACTTCAATTTTAAGAAGTAGTAGGAAATATATCAGTCCACTATCCACATGCGATAGTTTATGGAGAGCCAGTTGTTGAAGACACCATGTTTTTGGGAGATGCTAGTATTACCAGCGCCACTAAAGGATTTCAAGAACCCAGATTTATACTCAATGCTAGCATGGTTGATGGGATTGTCTTCAGATTCCATAGTGCACAAGTGGTAAGTATAGTTGGTGCAGTGCATTTCACAAGTGGAGTTTTATGCTCTGACCATCGTGATCGAAACTACAAACCCAATTTTCTTTGATTGGGTAGATTTCTTGGAATAGAGGATACACTCACAGTTGTGAAAGGTACAAACCGGAGAGGATGTTACTTTCAGATATTGCTCCCTTCTAGTATGGTACTTTTTCTATCACATGCATTGTCATTTTGATTTTATAGTAGTAAGCAAGACATATGAAATAGGAAGGGCATTACTAGTGTATTCATGGACTTAGATACTGTCAAGAAAAGAGTCCTATTATAATTTTAATAGAATGTTTTTGGGACTCGCCTTGGAGTTGATTTATAGGGTATGCAAAAGAGTGCCTCGAATAATGAAAGTAGATATGGTTTATTAGAAAAGAGGTGATGTATTTTTATGGACACAAGGTGTGGTGGTTAGAATTTTCAATTTCATTGGCAAACCTTTTTTGTTGTCATATTTTACCACTGAACACCTTTTTGCCCTGGAAGTAGCCCGACAAAGCGATTTCACAAATGATACATATGGGACATGCATGGGGAAGAAAGCCACATGTGCCATATATTTCTAGTTTGGTGATATAAGGATTACATAGTGTGGATAGAATGAATTGATTGTTGAGACACTGTATGACCATGGGTTGGTTGAGCTTCCTCAATGATGGTAGTACAATCCTTTGGGTATTTTTGCAAGTCACATTAAGGCTAAGAATTTTCATTGCTGCTCCTGAGAAGACATCATACAGTAGAGGAATAATACCAAGGGGTGTGACCTTGAATGACATGTGGAGATGATGATGTCACTTCCTCCTTGGCATGATTTTTATGAGATGGAGGTTGAGTATGATCCTACAAATCATCCAAAGCAAATTCCTCCTCTATGTTTGTTTGATCAACTGAAAGAAAAATTTCCTGATTAGTTCGATGAAAATATTACCAACTAGTGGGTCATGAGGGTCCACCAAAGTAAACCTAGGGTAAGTTGTCTATTGGTTATGGATGATGCATTTTCATTAATTTATGTTGGTCAGTGTGAAAAGTACTAGCCCCTCTCCCTTGTTGATTTAGTGCCTAGAAGTTTTAGCAGTCATGATAAAGAAGGATATATGGTGAGACAAGAGGAGGCATAAAAAGAAAAGAGTATAACTATTGAAGATGAAGAAGAAGAGGAAGAGAAATTGCCATCAGAGGATCAGTTTTAACTTAGGAAGTATGTTTCCCCAACATGGTAAAGAAGCCCATAAGTGGAGCTATTTTTATGCGTAGCACAAAATCACTTCCCTCATAGATGATTGAGTAGACTATTTTTTTGAATATACCCTCTTCAACTTAGTTAGGACCATCAGGCCCAATGGTGACAATAGTAGATCTAGAAGTGGAGAAGGAAATATCGAAGGAAGAGGAAGACATTGTAGTATGACAACCTTCACCACCAGATCAAATGATGTTAGAGCCCATAGGTACATATTTTATTTCCTCTTCTCTTTCTAAAAAGCACTTGGTGACCTTTGTCTTCCCATTTACAATTCCCATATCTACTTTACCTCTAGTTACTGCATCTTCCTCTTCCATTCCCATATTTGTCCCATAGTCGCAGGTCACTAGTGCTTCCCTAGTTTCACCCATTCCTTCATTTTCTCTTTCCTTTAGTTCATTCACATCCACCCCTAACCCATTTACCCTTCCATTATCCTCCACTTCATACTCCATGCCTTCCAATATTGTTGCCTCTGTAAGCATGCAAGCCCATATTAGAGTAAGTGTAGCTAAAGCACCCTCCACTTCCATCCTTATGGTTGAATAAAAACCTCAACAAGTCCTTTTCCTATCTTCCCCAATTTTTGTAGTGTAGGAGCTGCTAGCTTATGATATGGAGTTGCTACCAGAGCACCCAATAGTAGAAAAAATTAGTAGAGCGCAGTAGAGTTCATCATTATGGTTGAAAAATCATAAGCAAAAGGATGTGCTAGCCCTAGAAAAAATAACGAGAAAAGTGATTTTGATCCAACAGCAATGAAGGTGCACACAATGATGATGGTTCCTCAGGTCCATAAGCCTCAAGGAGAAATGGTATCCAATGATTATTCATATGAAGCTCACAGAGGACCTCACAAAAATAGATTCAACTGAGAAAATGGGCTCCATACAAGGGGTATCAAGTTCAATATACCTGCACATTGAGCATTATGTGGATATTTTATTTCAAGCTAAGGCAAAGATAAGGGAGCTAAATAAAGCCTTGGTTGCAAAAAAGGCCAAACTAGATGTTGCATAGTCCTAACTGGATACATCACAGTCTGAATCTTAATAGTGGCAATAGAAAGCAATGTGTTTGGAATGTAAAATCAAGGAAATCAAATAGGCATCTACACAATACTAGACAATAGAGTGGGAAGCACAACTACAGATCCAAGACCTGCAAGACCAGCTCCATAATCTATAAAATCAGTTGGCAGCAAAAGCAATGCAGTCGATGACCTTCACCAAGGATAAAATTAAAGAAAATTGTAGTCAATTATTGATTGATTGTAGAAATATGGCAACAAAGGCTGTGTTAGTTCTCATGTTCCTTCAGGAAGTACAGATAGTCATTTCATATGGTAGGCATATAATGGAGTGCATAGAGTAATATTTAGAGCTGAAATTGGAAATGGTAATGAAGATCTAGACAATGAATCAAATGGATCTCTGGTTTCATCCAATGAGCAAAATAGCTCATGCTTGGGCTAATGCTAAAATCACGCTATAAAATTATTTCTCCAAGATGGACCTCGTTAAATAATCTCACAAGCTGCAAGAGATATTTAAACATGACAGACGTATTTCATTTATTTACTTTGATACAATTGTAGCTAATGGTTTCCCCAGTTTTGTTGATGATCAAGGGAATATTCTGGCAAAGAAGGACCTGGATGCACTATGGGTTATTTTCATAGATGATACTTCAGATATTGATAACTTGGAGGAGCCCATAACTAAAGAGCATGTGCTACCATTAATGAGGAGGTTCATTCTATTGAGTCTGTATTACTAGAGCTTAGCCAAAGGGCTAAATATATTGATCTATAGAAGGTTGATACTTTTTGATACATTGTAGGTACACTCAGTGCTCATGAGGCAATTAGTATGGATGCATGGGTTGAAGTAGTGGTGGTATATGAATCCACAATGACACATATCAAAAAGTAGGATGAATTTGGTATAAGTAGTAAGCCATTAGATGCAACTGATAGTGGGGACTCTGAGTCCAATGAATAAAGGCCTGGGATCGATTGCATTTAGGTGAGCTAAATATCTCGTGAGCCACCAGAAATATTGGCATTTTTGCCACATTGAAATTTTGTAAAATTTTGATTGAAATATGTAAGCATTTTGCTAGTAAAACTCCCAAATACATTTTGAGTATTGTTCACACATTAAATTTTTTTGAAATTTTTTCTAAGTATCTGATGGGTGTAGTTTTAGGTAAAATTCAAGCGAAATGCTTTTTTGTTCCCCAAAATGGCTATTTAATTCCCCAAAATGGTTGTTTCATTCCTTGAAATACATTTTCACTCCCAATTTCAACAAAAATTCTTTACTTTTTGGCGTTTCGCTAGTGAAAACACTCCTTGGGAATTTTGTTGGCGAAAATACCTTACCAACCGTTTTGATCTCATTAATTCTCAAATAAATCAAGTTTCCAAAATGGGTCCTACTTATGGTAGCACAAGATTTTCCCAATAGAATTCGTAGTAAAAGGACAAAGATTGGGAAAAAATTCCATTTCACACAGGGCAAAAAAATTAAGTGCATATTCCAAGCGTAAGTCTAGGCAAAAGCTCATTTCGGGTGTAACTTGGGTAAATTGATGATAAAGGCCCATTTCAGGTGAAATTTTACATTTTTAGTGTAAATATTCTTTGAAAAAATAATTAAAGCCAATAAAATTAATTTTTTTGGTGATACAATAGATATATTCAGGATCACTACTGAAAAACTACGGGATTTAAGTATTGCTCCTTTGACTCTGGTGTAATATTGTTCATTTTCAAAGCACCATCCACTTTGGTGGGTATGCATTTTCGATGCACCACCTATCAATCTTGCTAGTTTTCAAAATAGATTTAATACTTGATGTACTTTCCTAGTAAATGTGAATTTCTAAGGCATAAGGCGAAGCAAATTCAACAACCAAATGCCTAATTTTTAGATGATTTTGTTGCATCCTGATGCATCGATGCCCAAGATTTCTTAAAGCATTTAATCCTATTGAATTCTTTATGTGATTCTCCCATCAAATCCAGATCATGGTTTCCTTGTAGAATGTTTTAACTAAATATGTCACTAATGTCGAGGAGAAAAATATGCATGCTGGTTATTGATCTACCAATATTTTGTTTATATATGCATTAAATGAAAGAGGCATAATCCTCTATAAATACTAAGAATTTCATTGTAAGAAGGGAGGATAGATATTCTACAAAAAAAATACTTTAATTTTTCTTCATCAATAGAAAGATATTTAGATTCTGGTTTCTTGAGTAGTGTTGTGATTGATCACTTCCTGTTTGTCATTTCTACTTACATTTATGTTCCTTATTAGTTGCTTTTAAATTTTGCATCTAAATTTAATTACTACTGGTAAGGGAATGAATATTGAAATGTGTCTTGGATGTTATCTCTACAAACTATGAGTGGTTCCTATGCTTACTTTTCTATTTTATACTAATTCAAACTTAAATGTGGTTTCTTGCTATTAGTTTACCCCCACCACACTTTTTTGCTTGCAGCCATATTTCCATCTCTTTCTATTATTTTCCATTTCTTTCTTGTTACCCTAAGCTTTAAACCAAATTAGATTAGTAAGGGATCCAACCCTCTCTGGAGATCAATCCAAAGGAATTTTCTCTTTCCCTCGGCCTTTCAATGTTGGTCGGGTCTAGGGCGCACAAGTGATAATACTTTGTCCTTAGGTAGATTTGTGACCAACATAGGTAAAAATGACTCCCTCTTCCTTAGCCTTAGGGGCAATTATTTCCATATCATCTGACATGATTCCTTAGCTTTCTCTAGATATGATTCATAAAATTATTGAAACATCCTAGTATATTCCTTCAGGTGAATCACATACTAATGTCTGATATTACCTATGCTCATTAACTCAAGGTGCTTGGTAATAAATGTAGAAGCATTAGGGTTTCATATGTTATCTATATGTATTGATCTAAAAAGCATACACCTAACTAGTGCATCAATTAAAATTGAGTATTAAAGTAATAAAGAATGGACAACAATAAATTTAACAAGAAATTAAGGTTTATTTTATTAAAGCTTTGTCCAAACTCCGATTACATATACGTCCCTATTAAGGATACTAAATTTTGATATAATTAATACAATATTGAAGACCCTCTAAACGAGGGGATGGTATAATCCGTAGACTCTTTATAAGGAACATGAACTACTCAAGGCCAATGATAACCTTCTTATCCATGATTGGAGGCATATGTTGCCTTGAATGCCTTGAAAATGATTAGGTCCTGTAAACCCTGAATTCAAGAAACAACATTAAAAAGGTTAATGATAAAGGAGGCCTCTCTTGATGAGGCTTTTGAGAAAATTGCATAAATTTATGATAAAGAAATCAATAAAGCATGTAAATATATGAAGATATGCAAGAAATCACCAAATTACTGTAAAGCATGTAAAGGAAAGCATGAAATCTAGCAATTAGGATGACTAATTAACCATTAGAACTTGAAAAGTATGAAACTAGTCTAGATTGACAAATGCAAGGAAAATGAAGCAAATATACCTCTAATTTCTAAATCAATCGGTAAAATGTCTACTACAATGTTAATCTATGCTAGATTAAGCTAATTACATAACTAGAAATATAAATCTAATGCTAAAACAAATAAAAAAAATATCAAACTCTCGTCATGGGTTTGTGGCACAGCTGGCACTGTTATCCATGGTTGAAAGCTGTGGTTGAGGCACAAATATATTTGCTCTTGTAATTAGGGCTTGTATATTTGATTCCCTTTATGGAATTGATGTTCAAGGGTCACCTCTATGTCCCAATATGGATTGGTGATCAAATTTGTTGAGATTCGCATTCGATTGGCTTGAATTTGTGATTTGTGCTTCCTAGTCCTTTGAAATCTCCATTGATGGATTCATGCTTGTCTCTCCACAATTGGATAGAATTTTGAATCTCCTCAAGGTGTTATCAATTTTCTATCCATTTTGGTAGAGCTTCACTACGTTTCAACTCAATATTATTCCATACTTCTCCCAAATTTGAAGGGGGGTCTTATAGCCTTCCTAATATCTAATATTGGTTTCCTTGGGAAGCCAAGATCAAGATACAAGAGGTTGGATAACTTGGGAGGAAAACTCTTGAAGCTTCCCCACACAAAACTATTTGAATCTATATTGCCAGGCCATTGCAACCAAATTTGGCTTGGTCTGGGATTCAAAATAGTTTTGATGCTAGCCGCAACTCTGAGACACGACTAGCTCTATTAGTCATGGGTGTCAGTCATGGCTAAGGTTGAGTTGGCCAAATCTACCCAAATTAAGTGGTTAAAACCACTACTTCACCTTGGAGCTATCTAATATCATTCATATGGTTTGTTAGCATATCCCATATGAGTAGTCACCTTGAAATGATGTGTTTTAGGTGTCTATAGATACCCCTTTTGGGATGCATTGTGAGAAAGAACAACGCTGAGAAAAAATAGACCTCCTAAAACCATGTCATAGGTTGAATTATGATCATTGATCTAATCAATATTAGATGCCCAATCCTGCCAAAGGACACACATCTTAGAATAATTGCTTCCAACTGAAGGAAGGCTTAAATTTGCAAAGCTTTTGCAAGCTCCATTTTTGATCTGGTAGCTTCAGTGCTATGATGGTACCGATAGGTGGAGAGCTACTAAATTAACTGAGATAGTTACTTTTTTCCCCAACAAAGGGTAAGCTTATGATAGTCATTGGTAATTATTCATAAGACAAATACAATTTGACAAGATTGAGTGATCTCCTATTGAATTTGATTATGATTATGATATTATGACTACCCCCTCAAGTTATGAGTCGATGAGGGTAGGGCATTTAAATGAAGCGATGAGTCACTTGACCACAATGAGTGATTTGAAAAGTTAAAGATTTTAGCACTTGGATATTACTTGGCAAGGCCTAATTCAACCATGATTACAACTATTAATAGTAATTGTACATATCTATCCAGTGGAGCATCCTAGCCACTATGGCCTTCTTAGGGGATCAAGATGATAGTAGTTACATTTATGTTTATGTTGAATCACAATGTTTGATGATCTGCTAAAAATGTTAGAGAAGAATTGAGATAAATCCTTGTTCCTATGGGGTAGTCCGATCGTTGTGGCCTTCTTAGGGATTGGAGTGAAGCATATCAATTTAGTGATGACTAATTTACCCCAAATGGCCTTATCATGATTTATTCATCTTGTCGGATTGCATGGATCGCAAGTCGCTACAACCGCTAAGTGTATAGGGTAAATTACTAGATACAAGGTGCATTTGAATTTTGAATAATCTAAATTTTTTGTTATTTTTAAAAATTTTAAGGGTTTTGCACCATTGAATATTTTTGATTTTGCATTTTTAAACCCCTTATGGTTAGATTTTGAGGATATTTATTACTGGATGCTAACCATGCTTGTTAGACACAACCAATTTTTACAAATTCCTTAGCCGTGGCTCTAACCCATGGTCGACAAACCCTAATTTTGTGCCTACAATTTCTAGGAACGGTCGAGGGTAAAATAAAAAAGATAAAAGAAAAATCTATCATTTTCAATTCATTATTTTCTAATTTTCAAATTGTGAAAATGAGAGCTCTGAGAGGTGAGATTAAAAATTTGATACAACACTATTTAATTGAACACTCACACCCATGGCTGATCAACCAAAAGTGTCTACCAGTGGTGGAGCCAATGAAACTAAGGTAACCACACACACCTCACTTACTTGATTACCAACTTAAAATGAACCAAATTAATTAATAGGTTAACTAAACCACATTAAATTGTTGGTAAAGAACCTCACCCTAGTTAGGATTAGTCTAGGTTAGCTTAGTTGGTAGGGTTTTAATTTTTGGGTTGTTTCGATATGGGAAGTGACCTCGAAAGGGGCACTTGTCTTAGCCGTGGGTGGCAAACGTGGCTCCCAATTAGAAAATTGGGGGCCATGACTATCAATCGCAATGGGATTCAAATTCCAATGGTCAAAAATTTGATCTTTGCAACCGACCACAGGTCCCAAATGCAACTGAGCAAATTTAGGAAATATTTTCTAATTTTTTGATGATTTGACTTTTGAAGTACGTTTTTTGATGTTTTTATTTTATTTTATTATTATTACTTGCCATTTTAGCTGATTTCTTGGGATATGGAGTTTGAGCTCTTTTGTGACCTCCTTTGTAGGATTAGCGATGTTTATCAAGAGTGGTTCACTGCTATTGGCATTGGTTACATAATCCACCTACCATCCATTAGGGCTGACTAGGCCTATGTGACTACTTTGGACCATCACTGGGATGCACAAACCAACATATTTCATTTGTTGACTGGAGAGATCATAGTCACCTTGGAGGATGTCTACCGCATCTTCCACATCCTGATTTATGGTAAGGCTATCACCTATTTGCCTACCATAGTGCATAGAGCAATGAGGTATAGTATGATATTGACCATAGGGGTGTGCCCATTGAGCACCGGTACAAGGTGCACATCTTCATAGAGCAACATGTCATCTTGATGTACTTGTACATCCACATCCCAATCCTAGATATGTATGGTGTAAGGTTCCCTTGGAACATCCTCTCTAGGATGCAAGACCTACTAGGGAGTACTAGAGAGCAATCGTTGATTCTATCTTAGGGTAGCACCCTCCTAGCACAACTCTACGATGAGCTGTACAAGATCACCCAACGAGGCCACATTGGAGATGCCTATAGCCTACTGCTCTAGATATGGGTGTGGTAGTAAATCATAATTGACCACCCCGAGGGACTTCCACATTAGATTGGAAAAAATCCAAAGTTTTAAAAGTGCTACACTATCTACTGGCCTAGGGAGACCAAGGGCTTTAGGAGCAAGTCTCAAGCAGGGGACCTCTAGCACTATCTATATTAGTTGACTCGACTGTAGTTAGAGCATGTTGTATAGTGACCTTACATGGATTTTCCTACATGACAGGATGTAGATAGGTATCTAAGGTGGGTACGCTAATATAGGTGGCTCATCGGGTGTAAGCTTGACATGCATGAGTTTTTCCACTTCTTGCGCATCACGAGGTAGTTTGGGATATACCATGACATTCCACTAGTGCCTACTCTCTACCATAACATTAAGGTGGAGAAGGTTTTGACTTGGCCTACTATGAATCCACTAAGAAATGAGGATGATGAATGGTAGGATTTAGGATTAGCCGATGTGGGGACCACGGTTTACTACAATGCCTAGTGGACTACCAAGATATGGTGAGGTTGCGGTCCACTAGGTTGAGCTAGAGATATAGCAATAGGAGCACAGGTAACTAAGGTAGCCAAGGTTTTAGATCCTCATGGGTATAGAGTGTACCAGTAGATAGAGGGTAGATGGGACAAGGGCACAGTCCTAGAGGAGGAGCCCCAAGTAGAGGAGGAGGGAGAGGAGGATCTAGACGATGAGACCGCACAACTTAGAGCCTAAGTTGTTAGAATTTAATCACAACTAAGAACTACTTAGATGTAGATTCTAGGGAGGAACATCTCCAATGCCACTCTATAGGCACAAATTAGAGTAGCACATGATCAGCTAGCACAAGGATAGGAGCAGTGGTGGGGATACCAGGAGGAGAGGATTCTTCACTTGGTATAGATTGACAGTGCCACTATAGCTCTGGATAATATAATGCTTGAGTGAGATCTTGCACAATCTTAGCTAGACAACATGACTTGGGATAGGGATCTACTAAGGATCACATGAGGTGAGCCCTCGACTCCATAGGTTGCTCATGTGGATTTGATTGTATAGGTACCCATAGGTTTGGACCTGACTGCAAAAATTAGGATTTTATAGGCTATCATCCAGACCCATATCAGGTAGAATGCATTATACATTGTCCATATTTCTCTCCTAGAAGGATAGGTCAAGCTACATAGTGGTGAGATTCTATAGAGATTCATAGATCCAAAGACCCAAAGGACTCGAACATAGGAGATAGGGTAGTCCTCCACTCGATACAGCCACATGACACATAGGATGGAGAGGTCTACTGGTACCAGCTCTAGGTGGACTCACTGATAGGGTGGAGATGATGGAGTATCCTCATAGGATGGGGGTGCAAGCTAGTCATGATTATGCATTGAGCATATTATATCATTTTTTAGTGTAAGGTTGAGGACCTACACAGTTGGAGCCTGCGGGAATTTTGGACATACCTATGTACTTTTTGAGACACACACACAAACACACACACACACACATATATATGATCAAACATTTGATAAGAATCATTATGTGTATATTTATTTTTTTTATGTTTATGATATGCATATGGATGCGATGCTTATATGTGATGTTGATTTGAAGCTATATGATGTGATGTATGGATGATATGCACTAGCTAGATGATGGATGTATGACTAGATATTGTGATATAGATGTGTATATGGACTACTATGATGTATGCATATGGATGCAATGTTTAACTATTAAATGCATGTTTAATTTGATGTACTTGTATGCATTTAATTTATGATGTTATGATATGATGAATGTAGTGTATGTAATGCATTATTTACATGATGTAATATAATGTAAATGAACCTGTATGCTTTAATCACTTAAAACATAAGGAATGAATGCAATATGAGTTAACAATATAATGGATGACACCACTGAATTTATAACAATCATGAAATATAACTGATATATCTTATCATAGGATTTGATCAATTAAACACCCATATGTGAAATGAGATGATGATATTATTTCATCATGAGTTTTTTTAAATGAAAATATATGCACAAAATAGTCTATGGTCATCTAAATATCAT
Organism: Wollemia nobilis; assembly: GCA_028583015.1. Classification (NCBI taxonomy): domain Eukaryota; kingdom Viridiplantae; phylum Streptophyta; class Pinopsida; order Araucariales; family Araucariaceae; genus Wollemia; species Wollemia nobilis. Next base: position 8,514,976 of record JAQPPZ010001870.1, read on the forward strand.
TACTGATATCCATCCGGTATTTGTTCTATGTTATGAAAACCCCTTAATAAACAAAATTTACAAAGGAAATTGATATTTGATTGATTGAAATGAGTTGTTTCTATTTGATTGATTGAAATGAGTTGTTGCTATGTTATGAACACCCCTTAATAAACAAACACCCTAGTTGATTTATCAAAATTTGTATACTGACTATACTAGACTTCTAAAAGATAAAGTTTTTACTATGAAATACCAAGCTATTTATTACCCCTGTGTGTGCAAGTGAATATATTATATGAGATATAAGCATACCCCAATTCTATACGAGATTCATTCAGTCCATTGTTGTATTGGAGATCCTCAAATGTCCACCCAATCCTAGGTTTGGACTTAGTTGGACTAAACCACTAGGCAATACAGGCCACCTAAAGCTAGCTCATTTTTATATTGCTTAGACCTACCCCAATGTCAAGCAGGATTCATTTAGCCCATTACTATATTGGGGATCACTCTATGGCTTCAAGTATTGACTATTCCAGGGATTCAAGTTCACCCCCTTCTTATCTTCAATTTATTGGGATACTTGCTCATATATAGTGATAAAAATCACTATTTATTTTGTATTTTGTTTTTCTTTTTTTTTTTGAGCAAGGGATTTGATTTGAATTTGGGATTTTTCTCTTTTTTGTAAACAAGGGATTTATTGTGTAGGGAGGAACTTGTCCTTTTTCCAATTACCACTACTCTAGACCATTGTGACTTACAAAATGAGCAAGTAATAAAAACCTTTCACTTAAGGTGACCAGGACCACTTTGTAGTGTTCATCCTTCCTTGCCCTAATTAGGATTGTTAATGTGTTGATTAGTGATGGGATTATGATATACTAAATAATATCAACACTAGACCTCATCTACAAAATAAAATCAAGCTTTCTACTAAATATGAGAAGACCACTAGGTATGGTTGAATGACCGAAAAACCCTTGTATATTCTTCATAGCAATAGGAGGGGTTGTGTTGAGAAACATAATTACTCACAAGGGTTATGGATGGTGATGATGCATAGATGCATGATTGAAATACAAATATGGTGTCATTTGTAATATTGTAAACACAACCTATCCTAATGAATGGTGCGATGGATGGAAATGCCTAATACAATGTAATTGAGTGAATGCAAGTGCAAAATGAGAATGCATAATGCAAATGAAATGCAATGTTTTTATATTTTATTGCTTTCTCATTTTAATGGATTTTGAAAATTTCCATATTTTTAATTTTTTTGAAATATTATGTATGGAACACCTTAAGATGAAGGATTTTGAGAGGCTCGAGATCTTAAACACCTTCAAGTAATTTTAGGTGATACATTCTAGGTCCAATATACTCTAAGATGATATAATGACCTAACCAATTAGCCATAAATTTATCTCACAAGTGCGATGACAGGTTTGAGATCTATTGGTTCTCTTTCAGCACAAGATCACCAACCTTAAAATCCCTCAGATGGACCTTATTATTGTAAGCTTATTTTAAGTTCTCTTGATAAACATGGAGATGCTCAAGAGCATTCATGCAATGTTCATCAAGAAGCATCAATTGATTAAGGTGAGCTTGACACGTCGTGTCATCATCAATGAACTCTTTCAATATGACATGTAGCGTTGGAATTTCCAAATCTAGGGGCATAATGGCCTCAACACCATATACTAGCAAAAATGGGATTGCCCCAGTCGGCATCCAAATTCTAGTTCTATAAGCCCATAATGCAAGTGGCAACTAGATGTGCCAATATCTGTGGTTTTCTTGTACCATATTTTTTAAGATGGCTACCACTATATTTTTTGAAGCTTCAGCTTGCCCATTTGCCTATGGATAATATGGAGTCGCAAAACTATGTTGTGCATATTGTAATTTGAAATTAAAGACCTTATAATTTTATTATTGAATGATATTTTATTATCTGATATTATCTTGGATGGTATCCCAAAATGACTTATGATATTGTGAAGTATGAAATTTGTAATATGTTCTCTAGTTGTTGTTAAAGGGATTACTTCCACCCATTTAGTAAAATACTCAGTAAAAATTATAATAAATGTATGCTAGCCTAATGACAGGGGAGAAATCTTATTTATTAGATCCAAACTCCACTGAGCAAATGACCAAGTCACTTGTATGGACTGTAAGGCCTGCAATGAGAAGTGTGTAAGAGTAGTATGATGTTGATATTTAATGCATTTCTTGATATATGCGGTGCAATCCTTCTCCATAGTGGGACAATAATGATCCATTTGAAGGATGCACTTGAAAATGGCCATGCTACTAAAATGGTCATCACACGTACCATCATGAGACTTCAAAATTACCCAAGCTTATTCTTGGGACTCAAGACAATGAAGGAGAATTCCATCATAGCTTCTACGATACAAGATATCTTCTATAAAGACATAATTTGTCACTTTCAATCTGAATGTGTATTTTTTAGCACATGACAATCCCTACAGGATTAAACCAATCTTGAGGAAGTCATGTAATTGTGACATCCAATCCTTATAAGCTTTAGCCTTGACTGACAAGATGACTTGTTTCCCTAGCAGTTCGCTGTGTGCAAATGCAAACTAGGATACAACCTTGTGGTGAATGGCGGTGCCATTCCTCATATGACCCATGATATCAAAGACCCCTAGGGAACCTTCTTCAGACAGTCTATGGCTTTATAGAACCATTCATGGTTTGGTTCTATATGAATCATGTTGAATGATTCCTTGTTATTAAAAGTTGCATGTTACATCATGGCATACAATAGCATATTTAAATGAATGGTAGTAAAGTCAGTAGATGGATTCTAAGGGATTAAAGATCCTAAATATTCCATGGTGTTTGCAAATCTATTCAATGAATTAGGTATCGTCTCGATGTCATACCACTCTAGTGGATCTAGATAAGTGTCAGAAAGATCCTATGAGAAGGAAATCACCAAATATGTTTGATATTTTAATCATCATGGTGATGGCTATTTGGAGACCCTAGATTAGGGCCTCATATTCAACATTGTTATTGGTACAAGGAAATTCTAGCTTAAACAAAAATGGCATTGGATCACCTTGTGGCATGAAGACAATTCCTACACCACCCTCTTGCTCACACTTCAAACCATCGAAGAAGAAAGTCATGTCAATCTTGTTATATGGTTCTTTGGGTTTGGGTTCCTCTAACAATACAAATACCACATCATTAGGAAGCTCTATGGTGAGGGGCCTACTATTCTCGAGAGGTACCTCTACCAGATAATCAACTATGACCTATCCCTTGATGGATTTTTGGTTGACGAATTCCAAATCAAATTCTATCAATAGCATGATCCACTTTGTAGTACGTGTATTATGATATGTCTTACTCATCATATACTACAAAGGATTTTTTTTGGACATCATATACATAATTTGACTTAACATATAATGACACAACTTTTTCATTGCAAACACTACTGCTAAACATAGCTTCTCCATGTATACATACCCAAGCTCATAACTCACCAAGGTGCGACTGATGTAATATATGGCTTGTTCTTTGTTTTGGATGTTCTTTTGGGCTAACATGGTTCCCAATGCAAATTTATTTACCGATATATAGTAGAAAAGGAACATATGGTCTTGGTGGAGATAACAATGGTGGCATTGCCAAGTATTACCTAATTTTATTGAAGGATGATTGACAATCCTCATACCAATTTAATAGGACCCCCTTGTGTAGCAATCGATTCATGGATCAATATTTATCTGATAATTGTGTGATAAAATGCTTTATGGATGTTACTTTGCCATGTAGGCTTCTTAGCTCTTTGATATTTGTGGGATGATGCATCTCTAATATGGCCTTGACCTTCACTGGATCAACTTCGATGCCTCATTTTGAAATGATGAACCCCAAGAGCTTTCCTAAATTTACACCAAATATGCACTTCTTGGGATTCAACCTAACATTATGCTCTATCAGGTGATTGAAGACCTTCCTTAGGACCTCAACATGCTTAGAACACAACAGTGACTTTGCCAATAAGTTATCAATGTAATATTCTAAGATTTTTTGCATGTAGTCATGGAAAATGTATGTCATGGCTCACTGATATGTGGAACCAGTATTTTTAAGGCTGAATGTCATAACTTTATAACATAATGTTTCCCATGGCATTGTGAATGCGATTTTATGTTGGTATTCAACTTTAATATGAATTTGATTATAACCAAAAAACCATCCATAAGGGAGAGCATCTCATGACCTGTAGTTATTTCTATAAGTACATCTATGTTGGGCAATGAGAATGGATCCTTTGGTGTTGCCTTGTTGAGGTATTTGAAATATGTACAGATACAGATCCTTCCATTAGGTTTTCCTATAGGTACCATGTTTGATACCCATTCCAGATAGTTTATGAAGATAATGAACTCTACATCCAATAACTTATGCAACTCATATTTAACCATTAAAGCGATTGTTGGATGCATCTTCCTAAGATTATTCTTGATAAGAATTTTAGTGGGGTCTAGTGAAAGGTTGAGTAACCAATTTTGGATCTAGTCCCGACATATCCTTATATTTCCAAGCAAAAAGGTTAGGTCTCTCTTTCAGTATAGGGATGAGTACGACACACTCATCAGGAGATAGACCCTCTCCAAATTTGACCTTCTTAGGATTAATGGGATCATTACTGATATTCACATTGAAGGTATCCTCTACTGAAATGTGTGATCCCTCCTCAAGCTGATGAGTCATAGAAATCAAGTGGATGTCATCAACTGGGTTTAAAGGTCCTACATCAAAATTTCCCTTAGCATGATAAACATAATGTATACAACCTAGAGAAAAATGGAAAGGTTGCAGTATTTCTTTATTAGGGAAGAAATATTTAGGCTCTAGTGGTGATTCAGTACGATCCCAATCAATAGCATCTACATTAATATACAATGATTTAGAAGGATCGACTGGATTATGAAGTGGAGTGGTCAGATCAATGGAGATCATATTTATGGAATGGAATAGATCTCCCAGACCATGTGTGTGTAGTTCTACCTTATATGTGCTTTTCACATACCCAAGATGTGGCTTTAGGGGTATGGAGATCTTTGGATCTGATCTATGAATAGACTAGAAAGTGGGATCACTTGGATCAAGGAGTTGCATGTATGTCAGTGGATCAGGTAATACTATATTATGAATCATATCCAAATTTGGTGGTCTCCCTCTGATACACGAACTAGGATAGACTCTTCGATATATATTATCGATGTCAACTAGTTCATGATGATGCCATAGATAGTGAGGTCCAATATAAGCTCTCTCGGTCTCCTCATCATCATTGTTATAAATGAGTCCTTCACCCCGACTGACTAGAATTAGGTGATTCGCTAGATGAGACCCAAGGTAGGCCCACTCAGTTTCATCATCATAGTCACTATCAACCATGAAGAATTCATCATTCTTTCCCATTTACTCCATGGGTAATAGATGATGTAAATTTAGAGGGCCTAAGTAGGCCAACTTAGTTTCATCCTCATATCATTCATTTTTTGAGGATTGCTCATCGTTATCTATTCTAGAATTGTAATATCCATCACTTTTGAAAATGGACTCTACTTGCACTTCTTCAAAAGAAACTTTTGATTGAGTGTCTATTTCTATACCTAGATTTTGGATCTGCATACCAATGTCATCAGTAGCTTTATGACTTTCATTATCCAAGTTAGCTCTTGGAATGTCTCTTGGATTGACCTCTACCACAATGTTATCATGATAAATATTTAGTGGCTTTTCTAAGATCTAAGTTACCAACCTATTACCCCTTTGTATATATGAAGGGTTAGGGTGATAAGGATTCCAATCCACATCATCCTCCAAATCAAGTTTTAGATGATCTAAAGATGCTCCTAGGAGCTCATCCTATCCTTTGAAATGATAGCCTATCCCAAACCTATCAGTTGGTAATTGATACTATGGTTCAATAGGAGTTCAGTGCCCTTGATCGAATAAGCCCAAATTGCAACCATGCCAATGGTAACATTCAAAGTAGCTCAAGGTGAACTCAAGGTTAGAAAAATAATGAACATTCACCATGAATGGTTCATCATCCTCATATATGGGTGTGTGATTTGTAAGTTGGTCTAGCCCTCCATAGATAAAATTCATTTGGTTGGGTGGCACTCCTAGTGGTACCACCACCCCCACAAGAAAGAGATGGGCTTGAGGTCAACCCATATACTATACAATTTTAATAAATGGTGTGAACACCACATTCTACATGATATACTCTACTAATCCAAGGTTAACCAAATGTATGGCCACTTATGGTGCATATGACCCTACTGAATATGCAGGCAAGGCAGGTTGAGGTACCTCCTCGACTTGATTTTGAGCATCCCCTTCGTCCATGGGACTAGGAACCTCAACAGTGGCTACTTTAACTACCTTGTCTTGTGATAATATTAAACATTTTGATAGTTGACTTACCACTATATTGAATGCATTAATATGGAGGATCTACTCATGGACAGAGATTAGTGGTCTATTATTTTTGAAAAAATAAAACCTGTAGGTACATCCGATGAATATTGGGAAAATTTGAATCAGAAAGCAAGGAGTCTAATTCAACTGTGTCTTGTAGATTTAGTCCTAATCAATTTTTTTGGAGAAGCTACTACAAAGGATATCTAGGAGAATTTAGGGGCTCTGTATCAATCTAAGTCCCTAGTGAACAAATTTTTCCTCCAAAAGAAATTGTATAATCTCAGGATGAATGAAGGGGATTCAGTAGTAGATCATCTTAATGTATTTAATATAATGGTAAGTCAACTTACATCTATTGAAATTAAGTTGAGTGAGGAAGATAAATGTATTACTTTGCTATGCTTTTTACCAGATTCATGGGATAACCTGGTTGTAGCAATTGGTAGTACAACTTCATCCACATTGAAGTTTGAAGATGTTGTGGCATCTCTAATATCAGAGGGTATGAGGAGAAAATCCATGGAGGGCACATCAAAGGATGCACTAACAGTGAGAGGACATGTCAATGAAAAAGATAAAATGCAATTTGGTGATAGATCTAAGTCTAGAGGTAGATCCAAGTCTCGAGGAAGGTTTGAGAGAAAATATTGGAAATGTGATAAGTTTGGACACATGAAGGAGGATTGTAGATCAAATAATGTTGATTTAGAAAAGAGATATGACAAATCCAATTCCATAGAGATAAATAAATCCACTGATGAAGGAGGGGATGTATATCTGGAATATTTCTCCACATGTTCAAATAGAAATGATTGGTTGATCAATACTGGTGCCTCTTTTCATATGACTCCTCATAGGGGGTGGTTCAGTGAATATGAAAGATATGATGGAGGGGAGGTACTTTTGGGAGATGATTCACCACTTAGAATAATTGGTCATGGAAGGGTGAAAATATTGTTGCATTATGGTAGGGTTAAATCCCTCCCAAGTGTGATGCATATTCCTGGCCTTGCTAGAAATTTAATTTATGTAAGCAAAATGGTTTATGTGGTAGAAACCATATGTTTTAGTAAGGATTCATGCAAAATGGTTCATGGATCTATGATGTTAGAAAGAGGAGTTAAAATTGGAACCTTGTATAAGCTATTGTGAAGCACTATGACAAATGAGTGCAATAGCTCAACTATTCCTGAGGCTGAATCAGATAAAAGTTCAACGCTATGGCATCAAAGAATGGGACATATTGGATAAAAGAGATTGTGTACCCTATACATGAAAGGTATGGTTCAAGGTATCCCAAATTGTTCAATGGTTTTTAATTTCTATGAACATTGTATTTATGGAAAGCAGAATCGTGTGAGTTTTTCATCTGGTGTTGCAAGATCAAAAGGGGTATTAGATATGATTCACAGTGATATATTTGGTCCTATTCCTATACCATCCCTTGGAAATCATGGTACTATGCTTCTTTTGTTGATTATTTTTCAAGGTATGCATGGATTTATTTTCTTAAAAGTAAATATGAAGTGTTTGATAAGTTTAGAGAATTTAAAGCACTTGTTGAAAATCAAACTGGGAAAAAGATTAAGGTGTTGAGGTCTGATAATGGAGGAGAGTATTGTTCAAATAAATTTGAGAATTTTTGTAAGTAATGTGGTATTGCAAGATAGAAGACTAATCCATAAACACCCCAAAAAAATAGAGCTGTTGAGAGATTGAACAAATCACTGATGAAAAATGCTAGAAGTATGCTCAGTGGTATAGGTCTGGCACAAGAATTCTGGGCAGAGGTAGTGAATGCAACATGTTACTTACGAAATCAATCTCCTACATCAGAATTTGTAGATCAAACTCCATTTGAAGCATGGTTTGGTAAGAAACCCTCTCTTTCACATCTTAGAGTTTTTGGCTATGATGCATACATGCATATTCCAAAGGAGAAAAGAAGTAAGCTTGATAATAAGACTATTAAATATATCTTTATTGGTTATAAAGATGGTGTTAAAGGATATAAAATTTGGAATCCAAAAACTAAAAGTAAATTTTACAGTAGAGATGTGGTATTTAGAGAAATAAAAAATGATCACAGGAAGTAACAAAAGAAGAACCTCAAAAGGTGTAATTTTATCTCATGGAAGAAGAATCCTACTCAATTGAAGAGGATGAACCAGAGGTTCATATACCTGTGGTAAGGAGATCAACATGAGAAAGAATGCAACCTAAAAGGTATAGTCCATATGCTTTTCCTACTTTATTTTTTTATCTGTTATCGATGAAGATACTAGAACAATTAGAGAAGTTGTTAATTTTGAAGAGGTAAACCTTTGGGAAGAAGCCATGAATGAGGAAATGATGGCCCTAAAAAATAACAAGACATGGGATCTAGTAAAATTACCTAGTGGAAGAAAAGTAATAGGTTGCAAATGGATCTTCAAGAAGAAGCAAAATGCTGAAGGTAAAGTGGAGAAATATAAAGCTCGTCTGGTTGCTAAAGGCTATTCTCAGGTAGAGGGAATTGATTATGGTGAAGTATTTTTTCCTGTTGCAAAGTTAACCTCAATAAGATTTATTTTATCTATAGCTGCTTCATTTGATCTTGAAATAGAGAAAATGGATGTAAAAACTACATTTCTTCATGGAGATTTGGAGGAAGAAATCTATATGAGACAGCCTTAAGGATTTATTTTTGAAGGAAAGGAGGATTTAGTATGTAAGTTAAATAAATATTTGTACGGAATGAAATAGTCACCTAGAATGTGGTATCAAAAATTTGACACTTATGTTTTAGGACTTGATTTTGTTCATAGAAATACTGATCATTGTGTATAATCAAAACAAATTGGTAATAAACTTATCATTATAATTTTGTATGTTGATGATATGTTACTAATTGGAAATAGTAAGGAAATGATCAGGGAAGTGAAGTCTTAGTTAGCATCATAGTTTGACATGAAAAATCTTGGCCCTGCAAGTTTCATTTTGGATATGCAAATAAATAGAGATCGTTCAAACAAAAAGTTGTGGCTGAATCAGAAAAAATATGTTGAGATAGTTTTAAAGAGATTCAGTATGCAGGATTGCAAACTAGTGAAGGTACCTATTCCTTTGGATGAAAAATGTTTTACTAAAAAATTTCCAAAAATAGAAGAGGTAGAAGAAATATCCCATGTTCCTTATACGAATGTTGTAGGGAGTTTGATGTATGCCATGGTGTGTACTAGACCAGATATTTCCCATGCAGTGAGAGTTTTGAGCATATATATGTCTAAACCTGGTAAAGATCATTGGACTATTGTAAAAAGGGTTTTCAGATATTTGTGTGGTACATCTAATTTTTTAATCTATTTTGAAGGTACAAGTAAAGAAAACAAATCCTTGGATATAGAAGGTTTTGTTGATGCATATTGGGCTAGAGATCTTGAAAATATAAGATCTACTAGTGCATATGTATTCAACTTGTTTGTAGGGGCTATTAGTTGGATGAGAAACTATTGTTGCTCTTTCAAAAACTGAAGATGAGTACATGGAAGCCACTGATGTAAGTAAGGAAGTAGTATGGCTATAAAGACTATGTGTTGATATTGGGTTCTTTCAAGGAGTTGTGAAGATAAATTGTGATAGTCAAAGTGCTATATTTTTGGAAAAGAACCCTGCTTACCATTCAAGAACAAAGCACATTGATACAAAGTACCACTTTAGTAGGGACATGATTGAACAAAAGAAAGTGTTGCTGGAAAAGTGGATACCAAGGAAAATATTGCAAATGCTTTAACCAAGGTAGTTAGCACATAAAAGTTCATGTTTTGTATAGTTTAAATGGGTCTGACAAGACCAAGTGTTGGAACTAACATTTATTACAGACTTTATGCAAAGTATTCAACAAGTGGAAGAATGCTGGATGTGTCTCATCCTTTGTAGAGGAAGTATTGTACAACAAGCCCCTTTTTCTAGAGTGATTTTTGAAGCGATTTCCAAGATTCCTATGATTGGTGATTATGGGTGGTTTTAGCCTATGGTATTGTGCCCACAATATTCTAATACCACATTGTGGTTTAGGGTTGTATGAGTTTCCTTTAATATTGATTGTAATATCCCATTATGGGTAAAGAGTGAATGATAATAGAAAAGGAGGTGTGACTCTTATTTGCTAGAGTAGCCATTTTGGGTGAACTAGGGTAAATATTGTGTGTTCTATGTGCATGATTTCTTATGAGTTGTTATCTTCTTTCTAATTTATTTAATTATGCATTATTATTATAGAATAATTTTGGGTAAAACTCTTTAGTTTGACCCACACTTGATTCACATGACCAAAATTATTCCTTAGTGGCTCATGATTCATTAAGGGGTTCTTGAAGATCCCCATATTTTGGTTGTCCAGAGCCTAAGGGTTATCCATAGTTAGCTCACATATTTTGATCATGTTCTGCACGACATGTTTGAAAATCCAACATCCTTCGATGTTGTGTCCTTTTACCCTATGGAAAGTGGAATACAAATCATCCCTATACCCCTTTGGTTTGGGTTGATTAGGGTATATTAACTTGATCTCTGATAATTTAAGGGCCTTGGCCTCACACAGTTGATGGAATATTGATGTCATCGATTCTAAAAGTGGTGTGAACTGATGAGGTGGGCATTGTTATTTATTCTTACCATTCTTATTATTATTGCACTGGTCATACCACACAGGAGGAGGTTGGGCTTGATAATTTTGTTATTTTTTTCCCTTATCCACTTTTTGGAGGTTTAACACCACTTGGTTTACATGGGCCAACTTGGCCTATTGATTTTTATGTTGGGTGTTCTTCTTGTTCCATTCCTTCTTGTTTTAGAGCTTCAAGTTACCCTCTTGTAACTTGATGTCCTCTATTACATTGGCTTATGCCAAGGCCTCATCAAATGTTTGATCCTATTGCAACTGTAGCTGTAATGAGTTGTAATTCGCACAACTCTTGGTAAACATCCAAGTTAGTTCTATGGTAAGAATAAAAAATGGTAACTTTACCATTACATTTCTCCATATTTTCCCATAATCCATGATCAACTCATCATCATGTTGCATTAAAGTAGCCATATTGAATAGGTTTTTCTTCTTGATGTTGAAGGAGAAGCGTTCAAGAAATGCATTATCCAGTTGTTCAAAGTTGGTTATGATGTGCCTTTTAAGTTGATTGAACCACTCTTGGGCAGGTCCTAAAAGGGTTGTGATAAAGGTTCTCAGCAATAGAGCATCGTTGCTTTCTATCTGGAAGCACATGTCCATAAAGCTCATAACATATTCCTAAGCATCTTCCTCTCCTTGAAACTTCTCTAGATTTGGCATCTCAAAGTGCTCGAGATACGTTGGAATGGAAACTGAAGGGTACAAAGGCTCATTGTGTATTTTGTTCAAGGTCAGCTTTTGATAAGACATTCCTTGTTTCTCTATTTCTTGAACCTTGTCTGCCAAGGCCTGATAGGCATTTGAAGATAGAATTTCCTCTTCTTTGAGAGGTCCATGAGGAGCCTTTGTAGGAAAATACTTCTTCGTTCAAGGTGGGGGAATGTGATCATCCTCCAATTTGACTAGGAAGATATCAAGATATTCCCATCTTGTTCATATTTTACAACTTCTTCATACTACACACACCCATGTTGTTCTAGCACTTAGTGCTACATCATGTCTTAGGTTGTGTGGTGAGTATGGTTTTCAATGTGTTCAGGGCATATATCGGGCTATAAAGTAGCTCGTCTATGAGTGTGCTCCATGCACTCACTCCAACGGGGCAAGTTGGCACGAGCCAATCGCTCCTCTTTATTAGCATGCTCCTTTTGATCAAGTATGTATTGTTCACACATGCATTACTCAAAAATATGTTTCCTTAGCAACATCTACCTCTAAGTATCCTCATTTTTGAGGTGCTCATGCTCTACATGAACATATTCCAATTTATCTTGGAAGATATGCTACCATTATTTTGATACTAGTTTCTATGATCGATCTATAAGATCAGTTGTATGTGGTCTCTGGTGTACTCATTATGTCTAAGAAGCTTTATCAGTATGACCTCTGATAGAACTATTTTCCATGATCTTGCCATTTTCTGTGTATATGGCATTTGCATTCTAGTGTTGTTTGTACTTTATGCCCACATGGGTCGATGGGGCAATTATAATACGAGAATACTTAGAGAATTCTCCTGGTTCTCTAATGGTCCTACATGTGCTCTCACTATGAGAAATCATAGAATGAGAGTGTGAAACTAAGGGTTTATACCCTAGCTAACCTAAGACTCTATCTAAACCACCTAATTGTCTAGTGCACCATAGCTCATGTGTTGGCATACCATTGACTCTAACTTTAAATATATCAAATTTGAACTTACTAGGTTCATTGTTGTTTGGAGTCCATGCAAGCCTATGCTTTGAATCAGCCCTCTCTTCTTACCCTGAATGGGTGGATTTTCTACTTGTCTATTTTAAACTGGTGAGGACCTTGAGCCACCCTTATCTTGAGTATGGATGGAAACCAACCTGGTTACTATTCCTTCCTCAATGATGTACTCTTCAGTGGATCCAATGGATCCACGAGGTGTACGATTATGATATATGCTCCCATGCTTCAAGGCCCCATGTTGATATCTTCCATACTCATATATATCTTGTGAGTCATGTGCATTGCCTCCTCTAAGTGGGGTATTTTGATGAAAACCCTCATGCATAGAGTTATCCCGTCTAATTATCATTGAATGTCATTTGGGAGGATCTTGTGATTGAGGGTTCTCCATGTTGTGTTGTGCATTAGTTGGAGCTTCAACCTCAAACTTAGTTTTGTGCTAATATTGACCTCTCTATGTTCTAACCATGATGTTGTATTATCTTGTATGTATATTTTAAAGAAAAAAAAGCAAACAATGATGATTATCTCTTTTAAATGTTCTTTGTGAGCCCTTATTGGTTTTATGTATTTTGAGATTTATTGAAAAATTAAACTACTCTCATTGTGTTTGAAATTATTGATGTAATGCTCAATAGTTTAAGGGTTTAACTTGTATTCTTGTAGCTCGAAAACCAACAATGAAAGTCACGATCACGTAAACCCCCCAAAATGTTGGGATGAAATCCACACCCAAGTAGGGAGCACAGGTCCTATCGATCCTCACCCATCACTTATGTGCAATGATACACCCATCTAAAGAGGAATGCATACTATTTTGTATGGTTAGAACAAATCTTGGAGTCGGTGTTGGCCAAGTAATAGGGTTTGAGGGAGTTGGGCCAATGAATGGAAATAACTACCACTGTCATTGAACCCTACTAGTGGTTGGATATGAATTCCAACTCACCAATGTTTAGATAGTGCATGGTGTGTGTGTGTGTGTTCATTTTATATTTTGCATGAAAGTAAAATGCAACACCAAGCACTCAATGCTCTTTCCTAAATGCCTAATGATAAATAAATTTAACATTCAAAAATATACATCTAAATAATCTATATGCTATTTTAGAGAATGCATAGTAAAATTTTCTAACAAGCCTCTGATTGGGCCACAAAAGTAAAATCTATAAACAAACTCTGATTGTTAGTCGTGGTACAAATCCACAGGTAATAGTGCTCACCATGGGACAGATTTGTGGGCCAAGAATTTAGTTGCATTTGATAGGTGCAACTAACAGAGCTAGTTGTGGCTGTCAAGTGTGGTTGACATATGGCATAAGGTTTTACATAGAATTTTTCTAATTTATTATTTCTCTAGGTGATTTAATTACCTACAAAAGTGAAAATAGCAAAATAGAAAAATTACAAAGGACTAGGGTTACCTGGATTCCTCATCTGATGGAGAGACAATCTAATATCTACCTACTTTTTTGATCTGTTGCTAGCCACGACTGTCAAGCGCAGTGGAGACTGTATGTCATGGCTATCAAGCGTGATTGAAACTTGCAATAAGAAAATTAAAAAATCCATTAGTTCTCATGAAATTTGTGGGGTTCCCACTATGATCACCATTTGTATCGATCTAAAAAGCATACACCTAACTAGTGCATCAATTGAAATCAAGTATTAAAGAAATAAAGAATGAACAATAAATTTAACAAGAAAGTAAGGTTTATTTTATTAAAAATTTTTCCAAACTTCGATTACATATATGTCCCTCTTAGGGATACTCAATTTTTATACAATTAATACAATATTTAAGACCCTCTAAATGAAGGGATGGTGTAATCTATAGAATATTTAGAAGTAACTCAAACTTGTCAAGGCCAATGATAACCTTCTTCTCTATGATTGGAGGCATATGCTACCTTGAATGCCTTGAAAATGATTAGGTCCTGTAAACCCTGCATTCAAGAAAAAACATGAAATGGGTTAATGACAAAGGAGGCCTCTCTTGATGAGGCTTTTGAGATAATTACATAAATTTATGATAAATAAAGCAAGAAAGCATGTAAATCTATGAAGATATGCAAGAAATAACCAAATCACTGTAAAGCATGCAAAGGAAAGCATGAAATCTAGCAATTAGGATGACTAATTAACCATTAGAACTTGAAAAGCATGAAACTAGTTTAGATTGAAAAATGAAAGGAAAATGAAGCAAATATACCTCTAATTCCTAAATCAACCGATAAAATGTCTGCTACAATGTTAATCTATGCTCGATTAATCTAATTAGATAAATAGAAAGGTAAATATAATGCTAAAATAAAGGAAAAAAAATATCAAACCCTCATCGTGGGTCTATGGTGCAGTTGGTACTACTAGCCATGGCTAAAAGCTACAGCTAGGGTGCAAATATTTTTGCTCTTGTAATCAAGGCTTGGATCTCTAATTCCCTACATGTAATTGATGTTCAAGGGTTGCCTCTATGTCCCAAGATGGATTGGTGGTCAAATTTATTGATATTCATGTTCGATTGGCTTGAATTTGTGATTTGTGCTTCCTAGTAATTTGAAAGCTCCATTGATGGATTCATTCTTGTCTCTCCACAATTGGATAGCATTTTGACTCTCCTCAAGTGGTTATCAATTTTCTATCCATTTTTATAGAGCTTAGCTACATTTCAACTCAATATTATTCTAAACTTATCCCCAATTTGAATGGGGGTCTTATAGCCTTCCTAATCTCTAATCTTGGCTTGCTTGGGAAGACAAGATCAAGATCCAAGAGGTTGGATCATTTGGGAGGAAAAATCTCAAAGCTTCGCCACCCAAAACTATTTGAATATCCATTTCCCAGGCCATTGTAACCAAATTTAGCTTGGTCCAAGATTCAAAATATTTTTGATGCTAGCTATGGCTTTGAGGCATAGCTAGATCTATTAGCTATGGGTGTCAGCAATGGCTAAGGCTGAGTTGGCCAACTCTACCCAAATTGAGTGGTTAAAACTATTGCTTCACCTTGGAGCTATCCAAGATTATTCATATGGTCTATTAGCATATCCCATATGAGTAGTAATCTTAACATAATGTGTTTTAGGTGTCTACACTATAGTCCTATTGTGGATTCTCTACTTGCATATTCTATAGCTTTGTATCCATGGTGAATTTGATTTTACAGCATAGAGGCAAGGGCTCTTAGCTAGAAATTCCCAACATGGATGTTGGGGAAGATTATATAATCTTCAACCACAATAATATTATGAACAAAAAGTTCATAGAGAAGGTTCTTCTACTCAAGTGTGCTAGTCATCTATACCTCCAAAAGTGCCCATGGTATCTCCAAGGTATATGCCAATTAAAAATATAATCTAAGAAACTACCACCTAAGGAATTGTTCTTTTGAAAACAAGCTATAAAATCTTGTTGGTACCTATACTACAACATTTGTACTATGATGTTATAGGTTGCTTCAAAATTCATTTGTAGCCCAACAAGTTCTACCTCCTTGTAGCCCAAAAATTTCAAACTTCATTTGTAGCCCAATAAGTTCAAACTTCATTTGTAGCTCATTTTTATCCTTTAGAGGTTTAAAGGATTGTATATTCTACTCAATATAGGAACACCTCTTTGCCCATCATTCAATGTTAGCATTATGCTCATCTAATTTTACCAAATTCAAGGGAATAAATACCATATACTTAGGAATTTATAAGGGATCAGTTTATACCTCTTGGTCTTGATGCAAAATGGACCCTTCAATCTATATTTCTAACCTATTATCATTATGCTCTGTGATATCCATTTGTGTTTCCTAAGCACTTTCTTATTCTAATTCTGGTGTTTCCCCCAAATGTTGTTCTTCACTCAAAATTGTTATTTTATCTAAACTAACTTTCAAATACTAAAGGATGGTAATAATTAAGGGATTCTCCCTTTCCTCTAAATGGTCACTATGCTTTATAGGTTTTAGGGTTCCTAGAGTCCCTATGTGCATTTGTTGCTTCTTAAGTGTGGCTACTTATTCCTTAATCTGAGTGAGCAAGGTATCAATATCCTACAACAGCCTTCTAACCTCCTTTAATTCCTCTAATTGTTCCTCCAATTTCTCTTCAAGGGATAGGGTTTAATCCCTTGTTTCCTCTTCATCTATTACAATCTCTTGTGATACTCCACTCTAGTTGGTATCCTTCATTGATTTCTTTCTCCTATTTTTATTTTCTTTATACTATGCAATATTATTAGAAATAAGATCATATTACATCATTTAGGTCATGTAAATTTACCTACCAAGGTATATACTTAGGACATTAGATTACTTTAGGGGGAAGTTACCTAGTTTCTACATGCAATGTAATAAATGCACAAGTGTCAATGTGCAAGATGTACTTGTGCAAGTTATCCCTTGCACATCTAGATAGAGTATTAGCCAAGGAACCTATCTTCCTATATAATGGCCTTATTATCGTAGATCATAGAGCATCCCATATAGCATTACATAGTGCATCACACAATGCATCTCATAGAGGATATGTTAGATAAATTCACCCATACTAATATGGGTGCAATGTAGTCAGTAGCATTATTCATGGAGTTTCATTTCCTCCATAGCTACATTGTATTCATTTATATCATTTCTATTTATAGCATATTTCAGTCATCTCACATATTTACTTTCTTTCATATTATTTCTGTATCTTGTGATTGCTATCTCCCATTGCATACAACATAAAAATCTAATAGTGGTATTAGATCTATGGTAGATCTAGCCATAGAAAATCCACCATTATCAATAAGCCTAAGTTTATTTGTCAACCTAACGTGCCTTTGGACCAATCACTGTAAAAAACTCTCGTAAGAGTCCAAGTGGTAGAATAAGGGAGAGCCACAAGTAAGGACTAAAAGAAATCTTAGTTTTAGAAATACTAAGATTTCATTTGGCTAGATTATTTCCATAGAGTTGCAAGAAAAACTCATGAAGACTAGGACTCAACATTCAATCCACTAGATTGACAAATCAACTAGTGAAGATAATTCAGGATATCTAGAATTTATTAACTATTTCTCAAAGTTTTTTTTTTTTGTAGAAATATAATTCTTATATGATTGGGATTCCTCCTACAATAGAAATCTAGGATACTTCAACTTAATTTCTTTAATGTCAACATATCTTCATAGTGTAGAGATTATTTTCTTATCTAAGAATATAATACTATGGAAGAAGACTTTTGGAGAAGAGTTGTGGTGAAGTTAGGAGACAGGAGATCTCTATTACTAAATTTAGAACTTCACATAAGAAGAAAAGGCCATAGTAGCCTTGATAAAGAAGAAAAGGCCATAGATTCCTTGATCTAGAAGAAAAGGCCATAGAAGCCTTGATCCTAAAGAAAAGGCCATAGAAGCCTAAATATAGAAAAAAAAGACCACAAAATCCTTGATCCTGAAAAAGGCCACAAAAGCCTTGATATTGAAGAAAAAGGCCATGAAAGCCTTGATCCTAAAAAAAGGCCATAGAAGCCTTGATACTGAAATAAGGCCATAGTAGCCTTGATACTGAAGAAGACTCCAAAAGTGAGTATCTGATTTAGAAGGATATTAATATTTAAGTACTAATACTTTGTTGTAGGGAAAGAATATTTAGTGAGTCAGGAAAACTTCCTACAAGAAATCTAGGAAGAGTATATTATTCAGAATCAATCCAGCACCTACTAACAAAGATATCAGGAGAATATCTCATTGAAGAACTTCCAATATTAAAATAAGAAGGGATAGGAGAGTCCTTCTTGAATCCATAAGGAGTAGAAGCAAATATCCAGAGGAATATCTCACCACAAATACTTCTAGCAGTAGAAGGTTTAATAAAATCTCTCAAGGAAGACTAGAAGAAGTTGTATGATCAAAGACATTGGGGATGTCTCAACGAGCATCTAGTAAAAGGCTTAGAGAGCCTTACTGAAGAAATCATCAAAGAAGGACTCATTGGAGAAATATACTACCAAGGAGAAGACCCTAATAGTGAAGGACTTGGGATAATTATCACCATCTAATAAAAATCCCAAGAGGAGAATAATTTTGAAAGGAGTGCCAAATCCCAGAAGAATAATCTAGTGAAGACCTCAATATACTCAAAATCTTGAGAAGAAGATCATGTTTGAAATCAAAATTCAACTAGAATCTGGAAGGAAGATTTAGATAAAAAAAACCTACCAAATCTAGGAAATTTGGAGATTGCATTTCACAAAAAGAAGGCATCGATTCATAATGAATATCTCTTAAAATATACAACAAAAGGAGGAGACTACAATAGGAGAACATACCACCAGAATCCTAGGCTTGTGAAAGAAAGTTCAAGATCATATTTTGGTGAAGACAAAGTTGTTCAAGGTAGCCTACAAAGAGCTGCAACATCTTACACAAGGTAGCAACTTGGTGATCCTAGACACCAAGATATACATCCTCTATATAAGTGACAAAAGAGCTTTAAAAAATATGTATGCAACTATTGGTGCAAGTATATTCATTAATTGGATTACTTATTAGATTTTTTTAAGCACCTTAATTTGGATTAAAGTTGTAAACAAGAGAATTGAATTACAATATTCAAAAGTGCAAAAATAAAAAGGTTCCTTTAAGGTTAATTTTCACTTTAGGATTTGATTATATTTCATAATTTCAACTATCTATCAACTACCTATCAACTACCTATAATCTACTTTGGAAAGCAAAAGAAGACTAGTTCCTACTACCTTAGCTGATAATGAATTGTAAAATATTTCTTGGATTCATTTCATATTATTCTTGATTAGTTGCAGTAAATTGATTGAGTGCATTAATTTTTGAGAGTTAATTGGAGTGATAATGTGAACTTTTAGTGCATTAAAAATGAAAATTTATTATATTTATTTGCACTATCCTATTTATCCCAAAATATTGTTATTTGTCTTCTTGAGAAAGGTACAAAAACAAAATTTGTTAGTGTCTAAATACACTATTAGTGCACAAATATCTGGAAAGTTGAGTGGCTTGAGGAAGCCACAAAATCAGTTCAATCCTCCAAGAATTGGAGAAGAAAGTAACCACCTAAAGAGCAACAAAGGAAGCCTCGAACAAGACTTGGTGAGTCTCAAGTTCAAAGCACATCAAGTTTTCTACAAAATAAATGGTGCAAAAAAATACAACAAAAGAGATATTATATTAAGTGGTCACAAGCTTGGATCCATTCAAAAAATATCCAAGAAAAAATGAGGAGGTTTATAATCAAAGAGAAAACCTCAAAACCCCTCATATTGCATTTAAAATTCTGCCACAAAACCAAAAAATCAGACCTGAAAAAGAGGTGCAATAAGAACTATTTTATACATAAATATGCTACATTGCGTTGCACTATCTTAATATGGTTTATACAGAAAAAAGTGGTATATTTGAAGTTGTCTCAAGGGCTCAACATTCACTAAAAAAATCATTCGAAGGTGATCATTCAGTAAAGTACCTCCAAGCACATCAAAGGAGTCACTTTAAAGGCTCTTACTTCCTCATATTGGATGGTTGAACCTGCAACAGACAAGATGAAAAATCAAAGGTAGAAAATGACATTATAATAAAGAGCAACACTATCTACAAGGAGGACGTATAACATGTGAGTTAAGAGGAAAATAGAAGCACCATTGGAGCATTCCAGTATGCACATATTCAAAGCAAAAATTTTATGCTCAAACCTCTAGATCGGCGCTTCTCAACTCAGCCTGAAACAACCTACAAGTTAGTGCAATTGATCAAAAAAGGAGTTGTGGATATTACAAGGTTTAAATAAACTCCAAGAAGGATACATTGAAGGAGCATTATAGAAGACACCCATGCATAAGGAGGAAGTGATATTTGTAACTTGAAACAAGATCCTAATGCTCCTCACTTGAGCACTCATCATCAAAAACAAGGGAGTTACAAGCTATAGGTTGGTGCAATTATCATAAAAGGAACACTTTTCTAAAGGAAAGTTGAGCATTTCATTAAAATAACATAACATCCATATGTTATTAAGTGTTCTCAAGCATATTCAACTCCTCAAGCACTCATGAAGAAATGGATGTGCCACTTGGCACTCATACCAATATTATCCTTCAATTTAAGAGCATTAATGACCAACGCATTCATAGAGAGCATTTACGTTTGAGGTTTGTAAACATAGGGTGAAGCGACAACATGGAAGCAACACATGCAAGATCCTTCAATGCTTTGAATAAGGAAGGTCAAGGGAAGATGTAAACGGTGCCACATTTGGAACATCTATTCCCACTAAGGCTCCAAGAAAATAATTGGAGGAAGATCAAAAGAAGAAACATCTATATTACAACCCATGCACAATGAATACAACGTTGAATATTGAATGATATAAAGGTAATATTCATTCCCACCAAAATATGCTCTCATTTTCTTAGGAGTTATAAGGTCAAACTTAGAGAAATACAATTACATTGAAATATATATCTTAAATGGGAATAATATATCATATCAATATAATATTTTCAATATTAACATAGGAGTAATAAGGACTTCTACTAAATTTATTTATAAAATATTTGCAAATATTATGGTGATCTAATTTTCCAACATTTGGGAGTTATAAGGGTTACTACATCAAATTGACTTATTGGAAATTAGATACACTTCAATCAAAAACCTAAAGGGATATTTGAGAGGTTATTAAAAGGCTTTATGCTAAGGTTGGAAATTTATATACTTGTCTAAAACACATCAAAAAAGGACAAAAGAAATCCAACATCAAAACCTCTTCAAAATTGGAAAAGTGCTTAGTTCAATAGGAGCAATAAGGGATAGATAAAAGTTGATTTTTGATATTTACAAAACCTTACAAAATCAACCAAAATTGAACTATATTTTCAAAATAACTATATTATATCCCTAGGAAGTCATAAGGGATTCTAAAAAACTTGGTAATATCAACATTTATCATAAATTATCAAGTTGTAAATCCATTGGGAAAATACAAGATTTTTACAAAACCTAATATTCCATTAGGTGTATACACTCTCATAACTAGGGAGACATAAGGAAGCCTACAAACCTAAGGATCAATAAAGGTTTTATAAAAATGAAGCTTATGTACTTCAAATTTGAAAGATATACTACTAAGATTATATCAAATTTAATCCTAAGAAATATCAAGTTCTATCATGGATGAAATTTTGAGAAACACTTTCAATAATGAAGAATTTTTCCATGAAGTAGAATTTTATTCTCAAATAGGAGGATATGAGTATCTATCTACTAATTATCAAGATAAATTCTCATTTTTTGTTAGAGAAGCCAAATAAGGTAACTTTACAACATTGATTAACTATCTTCATGAAATCCTCTTCACAACATGGTGGAACTCACAAAGATTGGTTATATTTTCACCAAAAGAGTGTTTGATGGTTTATCTATCATTAATTGTGTTTGTACTTACTCAACATAAGAAACAAGTTAGAAAGAAGGAAACAATATTTTTGTCATGATAGACTAACTTGTCATGAAGAAAAAATCCCACCAGCACCAATGCAGAATCATAGGAGAAGGAGGAAAAAGAAGAAACATGCTAGAAAGAAACATGACATCATGATAACTAAATCAATAGATCACACACAAAAGATAGAAGAGCTTGCATCTACAACTACAAATTACTTTACATCACATGAAGACACAAATTACCTACTGAACTTGAATACTGTAAGCAATGAAGGAGAATACATATTTGATCATTCAATGGAAGAAGATATGCATTGAAGACTAAAGTCTTCAATACCCAAATAATATAATACAAGGGGGTGTTACAAATAGATCATATTACATCATTTGGGTCATGTAAATGTACCTACCAAGGTACATACTTAGGAAATTATATTACTTTAGGGGGAAGTTACCTAGTTTCTTCATGCAATGTAATAAATGCACAAGTGTCAATGTGCAAGCTGTACATGTGCAAGTTGTCCCTTGCACAAATAGATAGAGTATTGGCAAATGAACCTATCTTCCTATATAATGACCTTATTGTCATTGTTCATAGAGCATCCCATATATCATTGCATAGTGCATCATACAGGGCATATTGTAGAGGATAGCTTAGATAAAGTTACCCATACTGATATGGGTGTAATGTAGTCCAGTAGCATTATTCATGGAGTGTTCATTTCCTCCATAGCTACATTGTATTCATTTTTGTCATTTCTATTTATAGCATATTCAGTCATCTCACATATTTACATTCTTTCGTATTAGTTTTGCATCTTGTGATTGTTATCTCCCATTGCATACAACATAAAAATCTAACAAATATAACTCATCTCCTTTAGGCTGATGGCATGTGCTTCTACACTATTTTTTATCTTTTATATTTTGTAGATGTATTCAAATTATTAGGTAAAAACCCTTTTTCTTTTTATTTTGTATTTGCTTATAATCACTTATGGGAGGTATCCATTATAAAGTTATGTGACATCTTCTTAGTTCTTATCTATTTAGCCCTCAAGAATATACACAACCTATTATCTAGAAATACTTATCGTGGCATTTATTCTTCTTCCTATTGAAGGAAGTGGTTCTTGAAAATGAGTTTTACAAGGCCATGATGTCTAAGAGGGTCTACATCCTCTTGTACCCATCTGGACATCGAATGCAAAGAATACAAAAAATATGGTAGGTCTATTCTTACTTTTGGTCTTCTAACCCCATGTCGTAAGTGCTCTAAAATTTTCAAGTACTATCTTAAGACCAAGGTAAATTAACAATTGTAGGTAAAATAATGCATGACCTAGATGGCCACTGTATATTGTAGTTCTGGTAGACTGGTCTTCCTGATTTTCTTCCACATATTTTTGACCATCATTTTGTATTTTGGTTCAAGATATTCTTTTGTGAATGTTTTGAAAACTTCATGCAATAAGGGTTGTGAACTAAAAAATATTTCTCCTACATAGGGAATGAGAGAAATTTTACTCAATATTTTAGTCATTATCTATATTGTAGCACCCCTAAGTGTTTCTTTTTCTTCTTAAAGTCAATTAGCAAACTCCTCTACAAAAATGGCATCGAACCAATTGAATAATTGCAAAAATTCTAGCTAGCATATAGATTGGAATATTTTTTCTACTTCATATTGCTGCAATAACTCTGCAATCATTGAAGGTTTAGACATATTTCTATGTCTACCCATCTTGGTCAAGTGTAGGTTTAACAAGCAAGATATCACCTATACGTAATTCAAATTCATCAAAAACCATTTGCTGAGTAACAAGGTTGAGGATGGTGAAGCTCTTTGTTGTTGTCACAACATGCATACACATGGTAGCCACTTTTTGTAGCTTTCACTTAATTAATAATTAGTTTTTAAATGGTTCTTTTCCTAATGTGTAATCCTATTTAGCCAAGCAACATAGTTATTTCCCTTGATTAACTTTGCATTTATTTGTTGATGATAAGGCAACATGGATTTTTCATTTTCTATCACACATCACATGTATATTAGCTACCTTCTCTCCTCATGCAATGAGAAAACATATTATTTGGTGGTCATATCTCTTAATCATCATATTTGCATGGAAAATTGCTCTGCATAACTTTTCATTGCATCATGTAACTTTCCTTACCATGCAACTTAAATTTCCAAAATCCTTGGTAGTTATCTCCTTGCCACGTGTCTTTCATCGTATTCACCTTTATCGCACTTGATCTTGTCATGATACCATATCCTCCTTTATCACATTTGTGTCTCCCTTCACTACAATTTTTTTTTTTATCTTTGGTGTTAGTTTCTACCATCATTGTAGTTTTCCATAAATGACATGACATGTTGAAATGATGTGTCCTTCACATCTTCTTAATAAAAAGCACATTCTTGTGCTTACTTTTTCATAACATGGCCAAATTTTTTTATGCTTGTTTGGAACTTATTTCCATTGTTATTTTTTCATAGCTTTTTTGGAGCAACTGGTATATGTTATCACTAAGGAAGTGGGTTCCAAAACATGGGGTGTATTATATTTTCAACTACTATAGTGTTGCTACCAAACTATTTTATCTTTGCTACCAGAGGATATATGGAAGTGAACCATGCATAATATAGCCATAATATTGAGATTAAAAAAGAAATAAAGGGAATGTATACCTCTTCGATTTTTAGTGTGATTCAATTTTCAACTAGCAAACTTAGAAAGGCTTTTTGATGCAAGTTATGGTTGTAAGGGTACAAGAAATAGATCAAAAATTATAATATCATCAGGTACACACTTCTTTTTTCAAAAGAAGAGGCTGCCATTTTTTATTTTCATCCATCTTCTACCTTGGTTGCATTTTGAAAGGATTTTCACAAACAAATAATTATTTCCAAGTTGTGCACACTGAAAACTAGTCTTCATACATAACATGACCTAGTAACACCCATGAATGGGTTTTCATGACTAGGATTCTCTTTTTTTAAAGGACAATAGATTTTAATTGATAACTTGGTTGGAGGAAGAGGTTTCCACAAACACATACATATTTTACTATGAATGTATTTGAGTTATGAATTCCTCCTTGGTAATCAATTTATTATATACCTTTAACCTATGTCCATTTACCAATATGTGTCGTCTCAAACCATCAATAGATTGTAAGTAAACTACACCATTATCAAAAATCTATTCTATCTGATATGGGCCTAACCAACATGTGCATAGTTTACCTTTAAAATCATGGTAGAGAGAATCAAATAAAAGTACCCAATCACCTAGTTGAAACTTCTTATTTTTAATATGTCATCATGTCATTTCTACTAATGTTTCTGAATGAGTTCTATATTTTGAAGAGCTTTGAGTCTAAGATCATCTAATTGATTCAATTGTGTTCCTCTCTCCAACTATGCATGTGTTATATCAATCCCAAAATCTAAATATATACACAATGTTTGAATCTCAAATTCAATAGGAAGGTTGGGTTTCCTACAAACACAAGGTCATATGGGATGGAACCTATTGTAGAATTCCATATTGTATTGTACACCCATACTACTTTGTTCATTCTATTAGCCCAATCTTGTTAGTGTGTAGCTATTATCTTCATCAAGATGTTCTCCAACTCATGATTGGTAAACTCAACCTATCCATTGGATTGAGGGTCATGGGGAGAATATTTCTAGTGCTTGATTTGGTACTGCATAAATTATTTGATACCTTTGGATATGAATTATGATCCCTAGTCTAAAAAAATTTCTTAAGGAGCTCCATAGCACTGAAAAATTTATTCATACAAAAGTTAGTAACTTTTTCCTCATGATCTTGGGTTAGAGCACAAACTTTTGCCCACTTTGTAACATAGTCAATACAAACTAAAATTTATTTTTTTCCATTGGACTTTGGATCAATTGGTCCAATGGAATTGATTCACCACTTCTCAAATTAATTTTGTAGAGGTATCTCATATGAAGTGGTTGGTCATCCCATCCTTTGTAATTGGTCACACTGTTGAACATATTTTTGCACATCCTGATGAAGTGTGGACCGATAATAACTAGCACCAAGGACTTTATGAATAGTCCATTTTATGAAATAAGGTACTCTAGATAGCTCATCATGGCATGCTCTAAGAACACCTTATATTACCCTACACATCTGCATAACATAAATTTAGGCCTACTTCGAAGCAAAATTTGGTTAGTCCATTTATAAGATACATTTTTCTAAATCAAATGATATTTATGTTTATGTGATAAGTGAGGAGGTATTTTTCCTGTTGCTAAATAATTAGCAATGTCAATGAACCATGGAGAGTGTGTGGATACTATAGAAATATTATCATCTAGAAACATAGTTACTTGCATGCACTAGTCTAGAAAAATGGTCAGCAATAATATTTTATTTTCTAGGTTGATCAATAATAGTAATATCAAACTCTTGTAGAGATAACAACCACCTAATAATCCTACCAATAACTATTGCTTTTTTCATTAAGTATTTGATAATAGAATGATCAGTATGAAAAAATATTTGGTATCCTATGATGTAGTGGCAAAAATTGTTAATGGTATAAATTATTTCCATATGGTCTCACTGTCATGTAGTTTTTATCAGATCCTATTAAATTTTTGATAATATAGTAAATTGCATATGGTCTCACTGTCACTTGTATGCACTAGTCTAGCAAAATTGTTAGCAACAATATTTTATTTTCTAAGTTGATCAATAATAGTAATATCAAACTCTTATAGAGATAACAACCACCTAATAATCCTACCAATAACTATTGCTTTGTTCATTAAGTATTTGATAGTAGAACGATCAATATGAACAAATGTTTTGTATCCTCTGATGTAGTGGTAACATTTTTTAATGGTATAAATTATTTCCAAGAGTTATTTTTCAATAGTCATATAGTTTTTCTCAGATCCAATCATATGGTTTTTCCTCTTCTTCATAGCCTAAGATTACCCTTAGTGCAGTATTAGATGCATAAGTGTGGATGTGAAATGGAAGTGACCAGTAAGGGCCTCGAAGAACAAGTATAAAATTAAGATTTTATTTAACTATGTTGAATGTTGTCTGGAATTCGTCCGTCTAGTTAAATTCTACATATTTCATTAGAAATGTAAAAAGTGGAGCTGCAATTTTACTAAAGTCTTTAATAAAGTGATGATAATAACCTACATGACCTAAAAATCTACAAACATCTATTTGTGTTCTAGGTTTTGGAAGTTGCTTAATTATGTCAATATTTTGGCTATCCACCTTGATACCTTCCTATGAAATATGATTCCCTAAAATGATGTCTTCATCCATCATCATAAGTATCTTTTATGACTTAGAGATAGATTATAGGATTCACATTTGGTTAATACTTTATCCAAGTTTTGCAAGGCTTCATCGATGGAGTCCTCCTAGATAGTAAAAACATCCATATATACTTCCACACATTCATTAGAAATATCAACAAAGATTGCTTTACTCTTTTAAATGTAGCAGGAGCATTACAAAGGCCAAAGGGTAACACATGATATGCAAATGTTCCCCAAGTACATGTGAAGGTTATCTTTTCTTGATCCTTGGGTGCTACCTAAATTTGGTAATAGCCACTAAATCCATATAGGAACAAAAAAATTATTTTTGGTGAGTATGTCTAGGACCTGATTGATAAAATATAATGGGATGTGGTCCTTACATATTTTACCATTCTTTTTAGGGACTAAAACCAATAGAGAAACCCATTATCTACCAAAAATTGGGTATATGAATCTTGTAGATAATAATTTTTTAATTTTACCTTCAACAATATTTTAGTGTAGGGTTTATTCTCCTTTGAAGTTGACATATTGGTTTGAAATCATCTATATAGATATGATGGGTACAAAACGTAGGGTGAATTCCTTTCATATCATTTTACTCCCATGCAAATTCATAAAATGTTTGGTCAATATGTTGAATAATTTGGTCTCTTTGTGGTCATGGAGCCAACTGTTGATGTTCAAAATTTTACCAAGCCATATATTAAGTTGTTTATTAGATGTATTTGAGAGTGAATTCAATGGGAAGTGACAAGGTAATAAAGAATGAAATATTCTAGTATTTTTGTCAAAAGAAATTCTAGTGAGAATAATGTTATTCAATGGACACTGGTTAGATGTGAGAATGTGTCTTTCCAATTGTGTGTTGTGCTAAATAGAATTTCTTGGAAAGGCATGATTGAAAAAGATTCAACTTTTTTGCTTTCATATTTTCCCAAAAGTTAGTGTACCATGACTTATTCATTTTTAGGACATAATCCTGATGATGTTTCTACCAAGATGGTTTCATCTTCAAAGAATGTTCCTGCCAAGAGCTTAATTTCCTTAGTGTGATATTTTATAGTGATGTTGCGACGGATGATATTTTTCCTTTGTTTGACTTGTCTATCCACAAATGGCCAAAAAATATCATCAATGATTGGGTTGGTGGGTATAATGAGATTATCTTGGTGTCCACCCCATTGGCGATAGTCATGTGAATAAAAAATCAAGCAACACCAATACAATAATGTAAAATGATAATAAACACCATAACACATAAATATTGCACAAATGAAATAAAACTCTTTATTATTACGAGTGATTCTAAAATGTTATAATAAATATACCTCAAATGTGGAGGATTTACAATGCTTATTTTTGATACAAATACAAATTACTAGGGTTCTCCAAAATCCTAGTTGAAAAGAATGGGTATCTTCATGCTTGTCTGATCCCAATGAGGTTGTGGGTGGGCTTGTGTATCCTAGATAGGGCCACCCTAGCTTCAATAACTACCAAATGTATGATTCCTATACCTGCACACAACAAACAATAACAAAGATCAATAATACCTATGAGGGCTCCATTGTGTGAGACCCTTAGAATAAAATCACTAACCCTAGATATTGCAATAAAACTATAAACAAAGCATGGGAATATGAAAAATAATGCACATAACTATTATCTTGTCAATATACCTTTTATTTTTTTTTGTACTTACATAAATTATGTCAATGATAATTGCAAAGATGTCCTCATAGCACCCGAGGGATGTAGGGCTATAGAACTAGTGTGTGAGATGTCTGTGGGTGCTTGATAGGCTTTTGTGGGTGCTCGATAGAATCTAGAGGGCACTCTATGGACTCTAGTGGGTGCTCAACAAATTTTGGTGGGAGCTCAGTGAGCTCAAGGGGGAATTTATGGATTGATGAAAATGGTGTAGAACAAGATTTGGTTTATGTGGGAAGGGTGATGATCAAAGCAGAGGGTTGTGAATGGTAATTATGGAGGCGAGGATAGAAATGAGGGGGGGGTTAGGAATTGGACTCTAGAAATCTCTTAAGGAATTTAGCAAACTTAGGCACTTAGGGATTCCAGGAACTTAGAACTCAAAGAACTTAAAAGTGTTAGGGTTAGAGTCATCAAAATGACTCCACTTTATAATGTTTCCTTAGACATGTTAGGGTTTTGATGACACAATTTGAGCAGATGAGATTAAAACATGAGGAAGGGTGGAGATTAAATCTAGGTAAGTGGCATGGATTAAGGTGGATGGATGGCTAAGATTAAAAAATGATGGATGGCTGGGATTAATTCATATATATATATATAAATATAATATATAACATATTAGTATTTAAATATATATAAAAAAAATATTTATAAATATATATAAATAATGGATACAGGTGGGAGGTTACAGATGGATGACAAGTGGCTAGATTTTTTTGTCTACAGATGCCCCTTTTGTACCATGTTATGTAAAACATAATGTGGTGAAAAAATACGAGACACCTAGTTTGGCCTGATGATGAAGCAACTTTCTTTCATTGGAATGCAAATATGATCTTGAAGATAAAATAATTTGATTGTGTAACCATTTTATTGTGTAGCTTACCTCCTCAATTGGCGAGTGAGTGAAGAATGAATCTCACAAGCCAATTGATGGAATTGTGCAATGAAAATATAAGTGAATGGTGTAAATGTAGATGTAGTAAGTGTGGATGATATGAATGATGTAAATTGATACCATTTTTGCCCAATAAAGAGAGGGGGTTGGTGTAAATGCAAGTGATTGATTCTATTTTTGCCCCAACAGAAAAAGGGTTTTTGCCAAGTGTAGATGACATGATCATGTAAGATGTATCCCATTGTGGGAAATCAAAATCAGATGTGGTTACCCCAAGTTTGGGGTGATTCCATGTTGTTGAAGAAAGTGTATTTTGGCATCATTGAAATGCAAAGTGATGAAAATGTAGAAAAAGGAAAATAGTCTTGCCCTTGGGGCCACTCATGATTGTAGCTAATTCCCATAGAATTCCTAAATAGTTGCTCAATCACTTTACTCGACCTGTATCCTTGGATACTAGTGTAATTATAAAGGAAATGATGAAAGTTATCCATGTTGGGAACCCCATGGAAAAGGGCATCAATGATAGCTATGGAGCAAATTGATCTTGGCATAGTCTCACTCAAAATATGAGGGATCAAAAGTAATTTTGTTTTTGAACAAGGAGATATTGGATGATGAAGATGGCCAAGTGTCCTTATGATGATTTACTCATCTTACCAAATTGCATGGACAACCAAT
Source organism: Wollemia nobilis (assembly GCA_028583015.1). Classification (NCBI taxonomy): domain Eukaryota; kingdom Viridiplantae; phylum Streptophyta; class Pinopsida; order Araucariales; family Araucariaceae; genus Wollemia; species Wollemia nobilis. The sequence continues at coordinate 8,545,926 of JAQPPZ010001870.1, forward strand.
TGTTACAATCACCAAGGAGATAGAATAGACCAATAGATACGAGGTTCACTTGAAATTGTAGGTGAAGTTGGTAAATTTTGAATGCAATTGTTGATGGATTTGATGGTTTTGAAATTCAAACGTTGAATAAAGGTGTAATTATGAATGAAATGGATTATGTTGAATGTAGATGTACGGATAATGTAATGAATGATTCTATCTTTTTCCCAATAGATGAAGGGGTTTTTGACATGGAAAAATGTAACAATTGTAAAAAGTGTAAATTATTGAGTCTATTTTTACCCTAATAGATGAAGGGTTTTTTTGAAAATGCAAGTGATAGAGTTTGTTTTTGCCCCAAAAGATGAATGGGTTTTTGAAAATGCAAATGATTGAGATTTTTTTTACCCCAATATAAAAGGGATTTGTGAAAATGTAAGTGTCCTTATGGTGATCTACCCATCCTATAGAATTGCATGGATAACCAGTCACTGCAATCACCAGGTGACTAGGATAAATCACTAAATACAAGGTTCACTTGTACTTGCAAATGTACTTGGAAAATATTGAATGAAGGTGTAATGATGAATGAAATTGATGATGTTGAATGTTATTGTGTGTATAATGCAAGGAATGATTCTATTTTTGCCTTAATAGATAAAGGAGATTTTTGACATGGGAAAATATAATTACTATAAAAAGTGCAATGATGAATTCTATTTTTGCCCTAATAGATGAAGGGTTTTTGACAATGTAAATGATTGATTCTATTTTTACCCCAATAGATGAAGGGGGTTTTTAAAAAATGCAAGTTTCCTTATGGTGATCTACCCATCCTACCAAATTGCATGGATAACCAGTCGCTACAACCACCAGGTGACTAGGATAAACCACTAAATACAATGTTCACTTGTACTTGCAAACGTATTTGGAAAATATTTAATGAAGGTGTAAAGATGAATGAAGTTGATGATGTTGAATGCTGATGTGTGTATAATGCAAGGAATGATTCTATTTTTGCCTTAACAGATGAAGGGATTTTTTACAATGTAAATGTTTGAGTCTATTTTTACCCCAATAGAGGAAGAGGGTTTTAAAATGCAAGTGATTGAATCTATTTTTACCCCAATAGAGAAGGGGTTTTTGATATGGGAAAATGCAATGACTGTGAAAAGTGTAATGATTGATTCTATTTTTTCCCCAATAGATGAAGGGGTTTTTTACGTGTATGATTGACCCTATTTTTTCCCCAACAGATGAAGGGGTTTTGTGAAAATGTAAGTGTACTTATGGTGTTCTATCCATCCTATCAAATTGCATGGATAATTAGTCATTGCAATATCCAGGTGACTAGGATAAACCATTGAATACAAGGTTCACTCGTACTTGCAAATGTACTTGGAAAATATTGAATGAAGGTGTAATGATGAATGAAATTGATGATGTTGAATGTTGGTGTATGGATAATACAAGGAATGATTATGTTTTTGTCCCAACATATGAAGGGGTTTTTGACATAGAAAAATGTAATGACTATGAAAAGTGCAATGATGAATTCTATTTTTTCCCTAACAAATGAAGGGTTTTTGACAATGTAAATGATTGATTCTGTTTGTGCCCCAATAGAAAAGGAATTGTATGAAAATGCAAGTGTCCTTATGGTGATTTATCCATCCTATCAAATTTCATGGATAACTAGGGAGGTGACTAGAATAAACCACTAAATACAAGGTTCACTTGTACTTGCAAATGTACTTGGAAAATGTTGAATGAAGGTGTAATGATGAATGAAGTTGATGATGTTGAATGTTGATGTGTGTATAATGCAAGGAATAATTTTGTTTTTGCCTTAAAAAATGAAGGGGTTTTTGATAATGTAAATGTTTGAGTCTATTTTTACCCCAATGGAGGAAGGGAGTTGTTGTAAAATGCAAGTGATTGAATCTATTTTTGCCCCAACAGAGAAGGAGTTTTTGACATAGGAAAATGCAATGATTATGAAAAGTGAAATGATTGATTCTTTTTTTGCCCCAATAGATGAAGGGTTTTTGACATGTGTATGATTGAGCCTATTTTTGCCCCAATACATGAATGGGTTTTGAAAAAATATAAGTGTTCTTATGGTGATCTATCCATCCTATTGAATTGCATTGATAACTAGTCACTACAATCACCAGGTGACTAAGATAAACCACTAAATACAAGGTTCACTTGTACTTGCAAATGTACTTGGAAAATGTTGAATGAAGGTGTAATGATTAATGAAATTTATGATGTTGAATGTTGGTGTATGGATAATGCAAGGAATGATTCTATTTTTCTCCAATAGATGAAGGGGCTTTTAACATGGAAAAATGTAATGACTATGAAAAGTACAATGATGAATTATGTTTTTGCCCTAACAGATGAAGAATTTTTGACAATGTAAATGATTGTTTCTATTTTTGCCCCAATAGAAAAGGGGTTTTGTGAAAATGTAAGTATCCTTATGGTGATCTATCCCTCCTATCGAATTGCATGGATAACCAGTCATTGCAATCACTAAATACAAGGTTCACTTGTACTTGCAAATGTACTTGGAAAATGTTGAATGAAGGTGTAATGATGAATGAAATTGATGATGTTGAATGTGGATGTATGGATAATGCAATGAATGATTCTATTTTTTCCCCAAAATATGAAGGGGTTTTTGACATGGGAAAATGTAATGACTATGAAAAGTACAATGATTGATTATGTTTTTGCCCCCCCAAAAAAAGGGGTTTTTTGAAAATATAGATGATTGATTTTGTTTTTGCCCCAAAAGATGAAGGATTTGTGAAAATGTAAGATGATTTATTCTATTTTTGCCCTAATAGAAAAGGGATTTTTGACAATGTAAATTATTTATTCTATTTTTGCCCCAATAGAGAAGGGGTTTATGACTTATTGATGATTTTATGTGATTGTGACCAAAGAAGTTTGGTTCCTTTGGAGCCTTTTTTTATGTGTGTTTGTGAGGTAAAGGGCTCAACCTTTGATAAAATGATGCAACCTTTTGAACCTAGAAATTGACTTATTGATGATGTGATGTGATTGTGACCAAAGGAGTTTGATTCCTTTGGAGCATTTTACATTGAAATGTTTTTTTGCAATGCAAAGGGCTCAACCTTTGACAAAAGGATGTAATATTTTTAACCTTGACTTGTTGATTATGTGATGTGATTGTGACCAAAGGAGTTTGGTTCCTTTAGAGCCTTTTAAATTTTATGTGTGTATGTGAGGCAAAGGGCTCAATATTTGACAAAAGGATGCAACCTTTTGAACCTAGCAATTGACTTGTTGATGATGTGATGTGATTGTGACCAAAGGAGTTTGGTTCCTTTGGAACCTTTTGAATTGAAATATGTTTTTTTAAGGCAAAGGGCTCAACCTTTGACAAAAGGATGCAACCTTTTGAACCTAGCAATTGAATTATTGATGATGTGATTGTGACTAAAGGATTTTGGTTCCTTTGGAGCCTTTTGAATTTGATGTGTATTTGTGAGGCAAAGAGCTCAACCTTTGACAAAAGGATACAACCTTTTGAACCTAGCAATTGACTTGTTGATGATGTGATGTGATTGAGTGATTGAGTTATTTGTTGAATTGGTGGGGAAGGTGTGATACCTTGAACACCCTCAAGTTGTGTGCTTGTTTGTTTGATTGGAGGAAGGTGTGATACCTTGAACACCCCCAAGTTGTGTTGTTGTATATAAATTTCTAGTGATATTTGCATATGTAAATTATATATATATATATATATATATATATATATACATGGATTTTACTTTTGTGTGGATGTTTTTGTGTGAATGCATATGTATATGTGTGTGAATGCATGCGTATATGTGTGATGGATGATAATGCAATAAAAAATGCTTATGAATGCAAATGAATTAATGCACTAATGGTTATTCATAGTTTAGATGTTACATGACCATGTTTAGCATTATTGTTTAATCAAGGGTACTAGAATAGTAGCACGTGAAATGAAAGACTCATGTAATGATGTGGATGTTGATATGGAAGAATAACATGGATGTTGACATGGAAATTGATATGGATGTTGATATGGAAAACTGATTGTTTTGTAGAGACTCAGACATACTAGTGATACAAAACAAACCCACTAAACATTGCCTAATTTCACTAGGACCAAATGTGTGTGCAATGAATTTATTTACCAAATCAAGAGCATGGTAGTGACTCAAGGTGATCAAGAACCAATGTGTGTGCAAGTGAGTTCATTAACCCATCTTGAGTAAATTGGGGTTAAACATGTAATTGAGAAGACCAAGAATCTAGCTTGTCCTTATGTGCGATTAGAGGTCTCTTCAATAGAGACGTGTTGCCATGTATTAGCGTAGTCCATTGCTAGTCAAGAATCTATAGCCTCGATGGAGATTAGCTCCATAGTCCAAGAATTTTATCTCTAAGTTTTGGGGATGACTACCTAACTGTCTGACTAGAAATATAGTACTATCCTTACAACTTCAATATCTATGGTGTGTGATGTTTAAAATATTTAGAATTTTAGATATTTTTCTCTACTCCTTTTATTTTTAAATTGTGATAGTAGTGAAAACCACTGTTTTTATGGACTATGTGCATGATGGGACAAGCAAGGAATACCCTTTTTACTTTGAGGTACAACCCAAATATGGTGTTATCCCTATTTGACACAAGATGTTTTTAATATGTGTAATTGTGTTTGGTTCAAGAGTGTTTAGATTCTATTCCCAAAACTCAAGATTTTATTAGTGAAAATGTATCTTGATCCTAAATAAAACTCGACATGTATTGGAGGTTGCTAGAAATAGTAGGAGTGGATGAGTGATTTAAAACACCTAGGGATCATGAAAATGTGGTTTGCAAATGACTATTTTACTTTATGGAATGATGCAATGAAATGGATGATGATTTGAAGGTGCCCTTGATTAAGGCAACATAGTGTAATACAAATATTGGAAAATTACATGTGTGCAATGCAATGTGTAAAATGCAAGGTGTAAAATGCAATGATGTGAAATGAAATGTATGCAATCCAAATGTGTGAAATGCAATTTTATTTTTGTGTATTAGCCATGTATATATACATATATATAAATCACAGTAAGCATGGAATACTTTCAAGTGTATGATGTTTAGTGGCTCGGGTTCTTTTACTCCCCTAGCCTGGTAAGCTTATGTGCTCCTTGAATCTTGTGAACTCATATAGCATCAAGAAACATGTATAGATGCAAATGAATTTGATTTGACATGTGACCAAAGGTGTTAAGTACATTTGGAGCCTTTTGAAATTGAAATGGGACCAAAGTTATTAGGTGTGTTTGGATTTTTTTTAATTGAAATGTGACCAAAGGTCTTAGGTGCCTTTGGAGCTTTCTAAAATTGATATGTGACCAAAGGGATTAGGTACCTTTGGAGCCTTTTAAAATTGAGATGTGACCAAAGGGATTTTGATTCCTTTGGAGCCTTTTGAACTTGAGATGTGACCAAAGGGATTAGGTACCTTTGGAGCTTTTTAAAATTGAGATATGACCAAAGGAAATAGATAGCTTTGGAGCTTTTTTTTTGTATGGATAAGGTGCAATACCTTAAGCATCCCCGATTTACTTGATTATTTATGGTGTGAATGACTGAGAGGATGTGATATCGTGAGAATCCCAAGTATTATTAATGACTGATGATGTGAGTGACTGGTAGGTATTGAGGTATAATTTTTTCCAATTAAAAAATCACTTGACAATTAGGATCGAAATCCTCTCTTGCAAAGAAAATGTATTTCTCCAAGGTTCTTCACTTAATGTTTTTATGTATCATGCATATGTGTTAAAATAAGTGCTTGAACTATCTCAATGGTTTGCAAGTAACTGATAACAAGGGGCCTGGAATTCAGGTAATTAACTTTAAATTCATCATGTGCTATGTGTCCTTTAATCAAATTCTCTCTCTCTAATAAATAATAAATAAATTTGCCTTTTGAGTTTAATCTTGAAAACTTATGCAAACTTATTCTATAATATCAAAACAACAATTAATTAAAATGCTTCAAATGATTTTGAAATAAGTTTTAACTTAGCATTTTAATTAACATTAAAACTTAATAAAATTTAATAAAATTAAATTTTATAAAACTTTAATAAATTAATTAAATATAAACCTTAATTATAAAGTTTGGACTTTATAATATTCAAAATTAAGGTTATATTTAATATAGATATTTGTTTATCCAAATATAAAATTGAAATTTAAATATTTGAAGAATGAACAAATGTAAAATGATTAAACCCTAATTATAAGGTTTTGAACCTTAAAATTTGTGGAAATAGGGTTTTTTTTTTTAGCTAAAAACCCCTTATGGGGCCGCCTTGGTCTGAGAGACCACGAACAGGGGGTTCTACACCGTCAAAGTCACCCGGGAGCTACACTCGACCCTACCCGCACCAACATTATCAATTGGATTTTGGATACCCAATTAAGATTTTTGGTAGGGTGGAGATTTTAACCTGGGACCTCTCTTGGAGGATTTCCCTCTCCTCTCCAACTCACCTACAACACCTAGGTTGTGGAAATAGGGTTTAATGTAAACCTTGTCTATGAACTTTTTAGATTTTATAATACTAACATAAAGTTCATAAAACTTTCCTTTCTGTGATATTTATTTCTCAAATATTTATTGAATTAAATATTTAAGAATAAATATGAGCCTCAAATGTAAATTTTGGATCTTTAGATAAATTAAAACAAAAAAAACTATAATAAGCCCAAATTCTTTATGAAACTAAAGTTGGAACCCAAATAATCATTTATCCTCAGTAAATTTATTTATTCAATTATTACTTAAATTTAATATTTGAATAATAAATAAATTTAAAACCTAGTTATAAAGTTAAACTTTATAAAATCAAACTAGGTTAAATGCTCACAATTTAATATGAAATAAACTTCAAAAGTTTAAAGTAAAGGAAATAAAAGAAATCTCGGATAAATAACTACAGAATGGAATGCACAGAAACCTGAAAACCAAATTATGCCAACCAACAATCACATAGTACAACAATAAAATTTGTGCTATCTTCAATGGAATTTAATTTAAAAGAACTATATCAAATCATTTAATCAAAACTCAAATACCGTATTCACGCATATTTGAACCAAAAATAATTTGATATAATAATTGGATCTTACAATAAAACCTCTAAAATCTTTGAAAATCCAAATCCCTGTAGCCTCTTTCGTTTTCAACCTTTTGCTCCTTTGAATCCTTTATCCTTCCTTTGCCCTGCAATTATCCGACCTTGTTCTTGGCTTTTCATTCTCCATTTATAGTTTGAATAATTTGTTACATGGTTGGTTCTTTCCCATTCCATTATGGTTTCCATACAATTGTAAAAATGAATTCTTAATGAAACCCTAATGTCACCAACACCTTTTTCAAAGGATTTAATATTTCTCCTCATTGGCATTCAAAAATTAGAGTTAAGACATGCCCATGAAACCCACGAATACATCCTCTATTCAACATACTTTAATATTTTTGCCAACAAGACAAATATTAATTAGAATATAAAGCATTTATAAAATAACCTTATTAAATATAATTAAATTATAAAGTTATAAAACTTTATAATTTAATTAATTTAAAACATATTTATAAAATAACCATTCTAACTATATTAAATTATAAAGTTATAAAAGTTTATAATTTAATTAATTTAAAACAATAAAATAACAATCTTAAATATAATTAAATTATAAAGTTATAAAACTTCATAATTTAATTAGTTTAAAACAAGTTTATAAAATAACCATTTTAAATATATTAAATTATAAAATTTTATAATTTAATTAATTAAAATTTTTATTTTAAAAGAACATTTGAAACTGAAGACCAACAAAATAGAAATAATAAACCACCCCATTCTTCCACATCATACCAATACCTGAAACAATCAAAACCAACCAACAACATAACAATAAAATTTCAAAATTTTCTCAATGGGTCCCCAAAATTTGGGATCATTGTGAAGGACGTCACAACAGGAGGATACGATATCCTAAGAATCCCTAGTATTCTTGATGATTGAGTTGGTATCAATGTCCTAATCAAATAGGTTGGATGGACCATTTGTGGAAAAAACTTTCATATCAATAAGATATTGGACAATATCTTTAAATGCATGGAAATTGTTGATGTCATGGCCCGCTTGTTGATGATAAGGACAATACAAGTGCTTCTTATAACCTTTTCCATGTGGCTTGTTAGGATCTCTTGATTTTATTTCTGGAAGTGAAATCTCTTGTGCTTCATAAAGCCTTCGAAAAATGGTTGCATAAGATTTTGAAAGCATCATGTAGTTGTGAGGGGGCTTTGCAGGATGCTTGGTGCATTTGTTTGATTGTGTTGGATGTTAAATTTGTGGTACAGGTATTCTAACCCAAGATGTGGATTGCAGAAATGGATGTTGCAACCATTGTGGTTGCTGACATGGATGATGATGACTCAACTGTAACTCAATGTTAGTAAGTTGAGTTAAAATCTATTGCAAAATTAAAGTGTGTTGACAATATGATTGTAAGCCCTGGTTTGTTTGTTGAGTGTATTGAGATGTGGTGAATGGATTTATGAATGGATGAGATTGAATGTGTTTTTGGTGGTGTGATGAATTTGGGGGTGTGGATTGAAATTTATGATGATGAGGTTGGTGAAGAAATAATTGTGAATGAAGATAAGAATATGATGTGTGAGGACTATGGATGGGTTGACTCATGGGAATGGAATGGGTACAGGTTGATGGTAGCATGGGAATGGAAACCACAAAATATTGTGGCACCAATGATGGATTTGAAGTGAAAAATGTGGATTGGGTGGAAACAAGTCGAGGCTTGAAATTTACCCTTTGTAATTATTTTTGGGAATAAGGTTAGGCACCCTGTTGAGCCATAAGCAATGTATTAAGATGTTGCCAAGATTTCTATATGGAAACCTCTGAGGAAGATGGTGTGGATGTGGATGGAATGGATGAGGTATATGGAGGATAATTTACAATAGGAATTACAACTAGATGGGAAATATTTGATGAGATGGAGGCTGGCATTTGTGAAGCAGTATTGGCATGTACTTCATACAAAGGATTTCCATAGGTGGTGGTGTACAAATATGGGATGGATGTGCTTTGATCACATTATTGTTATGGAATAGATGTGTGGATGACTCTGTGTAAAACATCAACATTTGAAGTTTGCACAGTGTGTGATGAACCCGTAGAAAAATATGAATAACTTTTCTATATCACACTAGTGGGATTGACCACAAAAGTGGTAGGGAAGGATTTTGAACAATCCATGGATGAAGTGTCTTGGTGGATGGAATTTTTATTCAATACTTTTGTTTAATATCTAGTTAACACCATAAGCTATGAATCAAATATGTGAAATATGCAAGAAAGTAATGTAAATGAAAACTTCACAAAATCAAGTAAAGAACTCTATCCTATGTTTTTTTATTAATTTATTTTTTCTTTTGTGAGTTTTGTGTGTTTTAGATGTGCTAATTTGAATTATTAAGGGTGAAATTTATGGCTTGGCTGAAAAATGAGATTCTTCCTGGTGATGAAATCCAGGAAGTTTTCTCATGGGTATCTATGGTGGGTAAGGGCGGAGATTAATGGATGGAGATGAAGCCCACCATTGCAAAATCTTGAGAAATGGTTGGTGATGAAATCCAACTCATTAATTTTTGTTGTGAAACGTGCAGTGTGTGATTCATTTTAAAAATCTACATTTTCTATTGTATTCATACAATGTCAAAAGTAAGCAATTTTATAGGCCTAAATTAGAAGCCAAGAATAGTAGCACTAAGTTCCTCAAAAGAACTTAGGGGTACACCACTTAATACCCACTCTGAATAATCAAGTGATTCCATAAATGGGAGCATACTTGAGTGTTATGATCTTGTTCCTACTTAGACAAGTAAAAAAGGAATTCTTAACCTTATTATGCAAACTATTTTATGCAATTGTCATTTTACATGAAAACAATATGCATATTATTGAATAAAAATACAACTAAAAACAACGAAATTTTAAATATGAAATGTGAAATATGGTGAATGTGTGAATGCAAAGCTATTCTAAATTCTTAAAATGAAAATAAAATATTATTGCTTTTAACGAAAATTAATGATATACTTTTTATCAATTTTACTATAAAAGCAAGGAAACAACATAATTAAGGTTTATAGTAAACTTACAAGAAAGCCTATGTATATCCTTGAAGTAGGGAAAAATGGTGCACCAAATGATGATAAATAATGTACATATCTATGTCCTGTTACGTATGAGCATCAAACGGAAGCATGCAAGTAAGATGGAAAGATAACGAATAACAAGAAATGATGCAAACTAAATCAACTTCTTATTAATTGAAATGATAAAATATAGGTTACAAAATGTCCCCTTTGAGGGATCAAAATGATGATACAAATGTTTACAACTCAGGTGCCCAAGGATCGAAATCCTTCAAGAAATTTGGGTGCACATCTAGCGTCTTTCCTCATACCCACAATCAAAGTGGGCAGACCAACGCTGCCACCACTTGTGTCTCTGATTATTTGAGGTCCTATGCTGATACCCAAATACATTGTAGTAACCTATACCTACACACAAGGAAACCAAAAATGTCAAATAGTGGGTGCGTGTGATGAAAAGCATGCAATCCCCATAGGGAACAAATGGCTAGTAATGATAATATGTGTCAAATTAACTCAAAATGGCTTGAAATTATAGAGGTATGTAAAATAAGTTGTTTTGGGAAGATATCACCAAAAATTGTGCTAATATTGAGTTCGATGGTGCCTCATAATTGCAGTGATCGCTCGCAACCTACAAAACACAAAGCAAAAAATTTCCACCCCTACGCATATCCAAATGAATAAAAATTGGATAGGATACATAAAATAATATTATAAGAAAACCCATTTTATCATATTTGCAATATCAGTTACCTTTTAGGTGTTTCTCTAGATGACCATCGAAGACCTGCATGAGACCTTGCAAAACACTAAAATTGTAATATCTCGACCAATATAGCTTAGAATGACATGAAATTTGAACTACGACATAATATGATAATGTAGAAAATAAATAATTAAAAACATTAACAAAATCATGCATAGATTTATATTCATCATACGGTGAGATGAATAAGATTGTCACAAATTGGGGGGTGCCCGGGGATGGGACGCCCATCAATTTTGCCTAAATTTTACCACCAATTCCATTGAGGATTGATGCAAACTATAATAAAATTTGGTGAGGAAATTCACTTAGGTGGTTTTATTATGTAACAAATTGTACCTACTAGTTCACTCGCAAACCTCCTTCGCTAGGTAGAGATTATGAGGGAAAATGGACACAAAGGGTGAAATGAAATCTCGGTAGCACTTTGTTACTTTGTCCTCAAACTCCTCTCTATCCTTTTGTGTGTAAAATTCATCCACTTTATAGCCCAAGGAGGCTCATGGGTCAAAAGGCATGCATGGTCATGCGAGGCAATAGGTGCCACTTGGCCACTAAGGTGGCATGCGTTGGAGGGGGAAGAGAATCTCCCAAATTAGCCTCATTAATGGAGCATGTCATAAGATTTGTTGTGTGCTTTGACTTGTGGGAAAAAATAGCCAAGAATATGACTGTTACTGGGCACCATTTTCCCATTTTTGACTTTTATCCAGTCAAACTTGCTATTCACTCCACCTTGGAATGAATGCTACTATTCACCCCAGGGTGGGATGAATAGGTTCTTTATTCATTCTAGGGTGGGAAAAATAGAATTAGGGTGTCCAAAAGGTCCCAAAAGTTTCGTAGAACCTTTCAAAAACTTGTGCAAAGTTGTTAGAACCACTGTATGCCTCCTGAGGGCTGCCCTAGGGGCCTTGGTGTGTCATATAGTCATTGCTTATGGTAGCATAATTGGATTGACCATATTTTAGTGTTTACATATGCCCATTTTTGGGATGCATTGTGTGCAACACAGTGCTGAGAAAAAATAGATGACTAAAATGTTCAATGATTAGGGTTACTCAATAACCTAACCAACTTTAGATGCCCCAATCCTAGAAAGAGCATGTATTCTTGAATCCTTGCTTTTGATGAGATAAGAAACTTGCTTCAAGTACAACCTTTCATGTTTAGTTTACTTGATATTGGAACTTTTTCAATCATAAAGATGATTATATAATGCCAATATTTTTTTTAATTTGTGCTTGTTTGCTGCTCCAAGCAGGAGCATGATTGTCTTTATCAATGATTTGTTGAATGAATGCAATTTGCATGATTGAGTGTGTGCTTGTTGATTTGAACTGAGTATGACTACCCCCTTAAGTGATGAGTTGATGAGAGAATGAATCATGATAAAAGTGATGATTCAATTTACCCATTTGAATTTTGTTAAGGTTACCTTTAGTTGCATTCATTGAAAAATGACATAGTTTTGAAAGATTTTGATGATGCTATGGGGGTTTCCTGGAAGCAATGAGTTGAAAACTTCATTCCTGTGGGGTGGTCCAACCAAAATGGACTTCTTGGGTAGTGAAGGAGTAACTTGTCCTTGCATCCATGAGAAGTTGCACTCCATATTAACCCTGAATGAATTCCATCAGATTTGACTTGTTTTTGGTGAGTTTTGAGACCCTTTTCTTTCTTGTTTCCTAGAGGAAAGGAATGAAAAACCTCATTCCCGTGGGGTGGTCCATCCATATTGGCCTTATTAGGGATTGAATTAATATTCTTTCTGAGCATCGAGGAGTGTTATTATTTTCCTCTTGACTAATACAAAATTTTTGACCAAAATACAACTATTTTGTGGGATTTTGGACCCTTTTGGTGCATTTTAAACTGTTTTAACCTATGAATTATGTATTTATCCTAGGGTATAACAAATACCAATTTGGTATTCATAATAGGGTGGGATGAATAGCCAAAAGTGCTTTCATCCCATCCTGGGATGGATAGAACTATTACAGGCCTATATAAACCCCAAATGCAATTTTTGGGCTCATTATTGCATGTTTTCTTTGGCGATTTGAGAGGTGAGGAAGAGGAGGGTTATTTTCCTGTAGCGAAGTGCTATCGAAATCACCCCATGGCCACCATGATTCAGCAAGCAAAGGCATCCAATGAAGGAGCCAATGCGAGGCGGGTATGTGTTGACTCGACTTCCTCATTATTTTTGCTTTTAAAATTACAATTTTGTTTTGTTGTTTATTTGATTTGTATAAAATAAGTAATTAAACCTATTTAATTGGAATGCACTATATTTTTACCTTATTTGAATATTTGGTAATTAGACCTAAAAATATACAAGACTTTTTCAAGTTTTGTATTTTTTTTAAACATATCACATGACAAAAAAGGGAATGAAACCCTAATGTAGTTGTAATATGTTCAATTTAGAATTTTGTATTTTATTTTTAAACATATCACATGACAAAAAAATGAATGAAACCCTAATGTAGTTGTAATATGTTAAATTTTGAATTATTTTTGTTATTTTGAAGCATGATGGATGCTGGATTATGGCTTCTCTAGTTTATTTATTGTTGTACTAGGTGGTGAAGAGTCGGTATCGCACACCGAAACTCTTTGAGACCACCCATGATGCCTTGAATGAGGTTTACTAGGAGTGGATTGATGGCATGGGGCTCAAGTAGGTCACCCAGTTGGAGCCTGTGATAGGTGATTGGGCCTACTTGACTGCTATTATTAGCCTATGGGACTTGTGCACCAACACATTCCACCTACCCAAGGGGGACATGATGGTGATGCTAGAGGATGTCTATCAAATTTTGTGGATTCCAATAGAGGGGTAACCAATCCACTCGATGCACTATGACTAGAGAGGTGCAGTACTGATGAGGTACTTCGATGAGGATGTAGATGTGGTAGAACTAGACTGCCTAAATGGAGGGATACTAGTGGGGTTCAAGCACAAGGAGAAGGTACTGGGGGTGAGGCATGCGCTAATGATAACTCTAATATATAATATGCTTCTCTTGGATTCTTTAGGAGCTAGGTTCCCTTGGAACCTATTAGAGCTAGTGTACGCCCTGGTGGGGTGCACCAAGGAGGAGCCTCTAGTTATGGCTTAGGGGGCTACACTACTAGAATAGTTATATGATGAGTTGTATGATATCTGCTATCATAGGTGGAAGGGTTTAGGGTGAAGCTTTCTTGTTGTAGTGCTGGGGTGGCAACACATAGTTGTGGAGAGACCACATGGACTACCATGGATGACCCAGGTGTAGCTAGCATACAGGGAGATATGATATGGTATCCTATGGTAGAGGGTGTGGGAGAGAGGGTAGAGCCCTCACCATGTAGGATATGTGGATCACTATGTGATGCATTATCATGATTGGTGCTAGGGTAGTTGGTATGGCGACCATACAGGTACTGTCTATTTAGGCAAATGCTGGAGAGTAGCTCCGATGAGTGATGCAGGGCATATGGTTGATTATGTGGCATGGGACCAAGTAGGAGTACTTCCAATTTTATCATGTGATGAGATAGTTTGGGCTATGATAGAGGTTGCCCAAGGATCCGGTAGTATATTGGTGCTACGGGGATGAGAGGACATTGGACTAGCTAGTGGTGGAGGAGGTGGGAGAGGAGGTAGATCATATGGTAGATATTCCTAATGTGGATGATGCTGGTACTACCATAGAGTATGACTCATGGTGGATGATTCACCAATGGTGAGGTGCAGGGGCTCTTGAAGGTGAGGGAGCTAGGGCAATGGATGAGGTGATGCAGGATGCTCCAGAGGACGACCAAGTAGAGGTGGATGAGCCACATGGACATCACCAATAGGAAGATGAGTAGGTGGAACTCCTAGACTTGGGGGATTAGGGTGATGAGGGGGAGGCTAAGGATCAGGGGGTACAAGTGCAATAGGGTACATAGGGTAACTGATATCTAGAGCTGTAGGCTAAGCTGGTCAAGATTAGATAGGAGAGGGATATTCTTTGGGTATAGGTGCAGGAGAACCAGGTTGAGATATCCTCTCTGTGGGCATAAAAACACACAAATTAGATAATGCACATAATTATATTAAATAATTACATAATCATTCATAAAAGTACACAATTCCTATTATATTTCCGCATAATAATTGATGAAACCCATACAAAATATGAACATTTTTTAGGCTCATCAACCCTCCATGCCTAACATATGCCATGCCCTCGTGGCATCAAAACTATAGGTAGCTCTTCATATTTCTTCATCATCATCATTTTCCAGTGGATCTGGTTGTACCTGTAGCTTGTGACTGCTTCTTCTGTGGATTGGCATTGGGAGGTGTGGTATTTCTTTTCATGCATGAAACTATGGTGTTGAGGCAGCCAACTTCTATTGTTTGCCTCTACTTAATCTTCTGAATCTGCCTATTTGGGTTTCCTACCCTGGTTGCTACTAGAGGTGGTATAGCTAACGCAGTCCCTGCTACCTGGAATGCAGATTCTCCAATTTCTTCCTGTGCGTTTCCTGGTAATCTTCCAAAATTTGTTGGGCCATACAACAATCAGTTTGCCATTCTAGGGCCTCCTCTAGGGATGCATCAACTTGCTGATTAATACCCTCAGAAGTCCCTGCATCTTACGAACTTAGAATTATTAATTCCTAGAGGGTCTGGGCTGCAGGAACAACCTCTGGGTCATCTTCTTCCTCCTCTAATGATAGGAGAAGATGCCGCAGGTGCCTTCTCTCGAGAACTGGTTCTAGTTGCCATAATTGGGTTTCACTGCTAGCAAGCTATGCCTCTTCCTCTATGAAATTAGGCAATGGTGATTGCCCTCTTTCATCTACAAAATTTGGAAATGGCAATTGTCCTCTATATTATACCTCCTTTGTAGTACTTTCTTCGTCTTACCCTTCCCCGATGGTAGAATATTCTTGTCCTTCATGGCTATCATCTGCCTCTGCATTGGAGTTTTCCTTTTGTGCTTCTGCATGGTGAACCAGTTTTGATATCAACTTATGGTGGTCCAAGGTAGAAATGCACCCTTATGGTATCAAGTCGCTTCCTCCTTCAGGGCATTTTCTAGGTAGAAGGACACATTGATTTTTCTTCCATGCACCAAGTGATTTAAAAATTGCACATGATTAATATGCAGGTGGGATATTTCCCTATGCATGTGAAGAATCAAGCAACCTACTCGAATATCTTCCACAAGTTTATTGGAATTCTACTTTTCGGCAGCCCTTACTTTTCTATTTGCACACTTTCTCCCTCTAGTAATAATTTGGCATAATTTTTCAACATACTACCCTTATATACACTCTTGCCTATGATAGGAAAGCCGATCACCTAAGAGATGTATTCTGGGGTGACCAGAATCTCTCTTCTACGTACTTGATCTATGTCACCTCTCAAGGAGGTAGTAAATTCCTTGGCTACCCCCATATCTTGGTTTTTATAGACCAGGGTATAGTAATAGAGCCATCCCTCAGCTTCAAACTAAGTCCTAACTGCCCCCTTGATCCCTTCTGTGTCACTTGGATCATTTTTATTAATGGCATAGTTCTTTGATCGTCCTCCCATGGTGCCTTCATTAATCTCTCCTCTATTTTCTTGCCTTACCTTCTTAGGAAGGTGCCTTCTTATAAGGAAGGTGCCTAACCCTAGCATTCAATTTTGGGGTTGGCAAGGTACACCTCTCAAGCCATAACGTTGGCATGATGTTTCGGCCATGGGGGATGCATGATTTTTATGGCAACGCTATTTTTTGATACTACATAGTTCATGAAAAATTATATAAAAATTTAATTAGAATCATGCGTGTACCTGATTGGATGCTTTGTGCATCATGAAAAATAGTGATTCGTTAGTCTGTGACACAGAGGATGGGTATTTTTCATGTTGGATTATGCTAGAATTCATTGTTGCGTTGTTAGAGGTTTGATGTCAAAGATAGACTCCTGATTGGCTTGAAAATTGTCTGTCCATCATATTTGGGGTATGCATGAGGATCCCACCCTGTAACTCTACAATATTTTTGGTTGGGGCTGATTTCCATCACTTGGGGTGATGGTGGTAATCTGGTGCCACCTAATTGTGTGTTGATCTCATTCGAATTGAGGTGCATGTGAAGCGTCGGCTATATGTGGAAGGCACTTTTTTTGGTGCCTTCCTAATATGAAAGGTGCTTTAAATGAATGGTGCCTTCCCTAGGTTGAAATAACTTTTGCTTGACATCACCTTCCTGCTATGAAAGGTGCTTTTGAAGAATGGTGCCTTCTCGGTGTGGAAGGCACTTTTTAATAATGATGCCTTCCTACTATATATGGCACTTTTGAAGAATGACACCTTCCTGCTGTGGAAGGCACTTTTGAAGAATGTCACCTTCCCATTGTGGAAGGTGCTTTTGAATGGATGTGCCTTCCTCTAATGGAAGGTGCCTTGATCATCATCATTTTTTTTTAGGCCTCTCCTTCGGGTGCCTTATTTATAAGGAAGACACCTTATTTCATTTGGGTGCCTTACCTATAAGGAAGGCACCTTATTTCTATGGGATGCCTTATTTATAAGGAAGGTGCCTTACCTACAGCTTGATACCTTCTTCACGGTGGGAACGTCCACTCTCATTAGGTGCCTTCTTTGAAGAGGAAGGCGTCGTTCCTCCTATGGAGAGTCTACTTTGAAGATGAAGGCTTTCTACAAGGTATTTTTCTTAGCAGCACGTCATGATCATCTGGGAAAGGGTGATCAAGCCTCATAAGACTTTATTCATGCTACTGTAGCATCCTCCTACTAGGCCTGGCATTTGATTTCCCCCTGGAGGAGATTTTTTTACCTTTTCCTGAGCTTGGATAGATGCTGCTTCTAAACTATGTGCGTGGGTGTGGGGATGTTGAGCTGGTTCAGGCTTGGTTTCCTAGATACCTATTTTTTGAGTTGTTAGGTCCTTCACCTACAAAATCAAATAAAAAGAAAAGAGAAATACAGGTAGTTAGATGCATTCCGTGCCTGGTAGACCCTCTACTAGGATACCTTTAGCTTGCATGCGGGCATCGTCCCTACAAAAAACACTGTAAGAAATAAAACAAACCTAAACTAACTAATTTTGGTGGAAATCTCCATGTCCACCATTTTACTTGCTAAGATTTTGGTCCAGATTTACAAGGATGGGGTCTCCCCCATGCCTACTCTGGACTCCACCAATAAATTTTTGAACATTTTGTAGGGCCGTAGTTGGTGGCCATTCACTGTTAGTACAACGTTGCTGCCATAAATTGTCCTAACATGCACAACACCATTATTGATGAGCTCTACCACCTCATATGGTCCCATCCACCTCTGCATTAATTTTCTCTTCCATTACTGGAACCTAGAATCATACAACAACACCCATTCTCTCTCTTAGAACTATTTCATCTTGATGTGTTGATCATGCCATTTTTTTATTTGCTTTTGTATGATATCCATTCTTTGTAGATCATCCATTCAAATTTCATCTAGCTGGTTCAAATGTTTAACCCTCTCTTTTTGAGCTTCTTCCAAGCTCAAATTTAATTCTAAAGCAATTTTCAATGTCTTAATCTCAAACTTGATGGGCATCATTGCACTCTTTCCATAGACCAGATGGAAGGGTGTGAAGCCAGTGGTTGACTTCCACATGGTTTTATACGCCCATGCTACCTCCGAAATCCATGTAGCCCAATATTTTCTATGTTTTTGCACAATTCTTGTTAGGATGTTATCAATCTCTTTGTTTGTCACCTCCACTTGCCTGTTTTCCTGTAGGTGGTAAGATGTAGTATTGTTGTGCCAAATTCTATATTTTTTCATCAATTCCTTGATCAAATTGGAGGTAAATTGAGGTCCTTGGTCTATTGTTATCTCTCTAGGGACCCGGAATCATGTAAAAATATGAGCATATAATAAATTGGCTACTATTATTTCCTTTGAATACCTCAATGCTTGGACTTCCACCCACTTGGTGACATAGTATATATAGACTAAAATAAATCTCATTCCTATTGAAGTTAGATTAATTAGCCCCACAAAATCCATGCCCTAATTATCGAAGGGCTCTATATGCACTTGTAGTTGAATGGGCATCTCGTCTCGATGGGTTGGTCTACCCATTCTTTGGCACTCGTCACACTTTATGGTGTAGGTGACCATATATTTGAATAGAGTGGGCCAAAAATACCCAACCTGTAGGATTTTATAGGCAGTTCACTTCCCCACAAAGTTTCCCCTGCATGGTTCATCATGGAAAGCTTTGAGTATTTTTGAGAACTCCTGCTTTGCTATGCATATCCTTATAATATGATCACATCCTATTTTAAACATGAGGCCATCAACCCATAGAAAGGAGGTACCTTTCTCTACTACTTCCTGCTTTTATTATGAGGAGAGAGTAAGTGAGGTTCTTCCGGTGGCTAAGTAATTGGCTATGTCTACATACCATAGTGTTTGCTCACTGATGGTGAATAAATGTTCATTCAAAAATTGGTCTTCCACTATTGCATGATCTATTGGTGTCAATATGGATATAAAATCTGCTACGATGTTGTCCTTACTTGGTTTGTCAACTATTTTTATGTCAAACTCCTACAATAGTAGAAGCCATCTTATAATTCTTCCACCAATAGCCAGTTTTCTCATTAAATACCTAATAGCTACATGGTTCGTATGGAAAAACACCTGATTCCCGGTGATATAATGACAGAATTTATTTATGGCATGCACAACTACAAGGAACTCCTCCATCATTGTATAGTTGAGCTCAGCCCCTACCAAGTTTTTTTTGACGTAGTAGATGGCATAAAATTCCTTGCCATCCTTCTGTCCAAGGACTTCTCCAATCACATTTTTGGATGCATCACAATAGATATAGAAGGGTATCACCCAATTTGGTCTCCTTAGAACATGTGTAGCTATTAGATTTTTCTTGAGTGACTGAAACACTCTTTCATAATCTTCCATCTAGTTTAACTCTATGTCTTTAGATAATAAAGTGTGTAGTGGTCTTGCAATTTTACTAAAATCGACGATAAATCACCGGTAATACCCAACAGATCCGAGAAAACTTCTTACCTCTCACTGCATTCTAGGGCTAGGTAGGTCCTTTATGACCTCAATTTTTCTTTTGTCCACCTTTATTCCTTCCACGGAGATATGGTGTCCCAATACGATGCCCTCTTGCATCATCATAAAGCATTTTTCATTACTAAGGGATAAATTATTTTCCTCATTTCTTTCGAGCACTCTTTCCAAGTTCGTCATTGATTCATAAAAGGTTTCTCCATAAATGGTGAATTCATCCATGTACACTTCAACTGCATCTCCTATCATGTTTGATAATATGCTAAGCACCACCCTTTGGAAGGTGGTAGGTGTGTTGCATAACCCGAAATGCAATACCCAATAAAAAAACATTCCCTAAGGGTAGGTGAATGTCATTTTATCCTGATATTCCTATCCTATCTAGATCTGGTTGTATCCACTAAATACATCCAAGAAGGAGAAGTAATTTCACCTTGAAAGTGTATCCAAGACCTAATCGATGAATGGGAGTGGGAAGTGATCCTTTTTTGTCACTTTGTTCAACACCCTGTAGTCCACATAAATCTGCCACTTCACATTCTTCTTGGGAACCACCACAAGTGGTGATACCCACTCACTATTAGAAATAAGATAAATGAATATGAAAGACAAGAGTTTTTGTAATTCTTCCTTGATAATGTCTTTCATTACTGGATACATCCTTATTTGCGGTTGCCTACTTGGAGTCATCTACTCTTTGAGGTATATTCGATGAGTACAAATTTTTGGTCTATCTTTCATATTTGAGTAATCCCATGTAAATGCCTGTTGGTGTTTAACTAGGAGTTCTTCTACTTTCATTAGTTGTATGGGGGTAAACCCACTATTGATATTCAACATCTTTCCCAACCCAACATTTATCTGCTAAACGTGGTGGTCTTGGGCACCAACTAACGATGACTTAGGCATGGTGATGGAGGACTCTCCTTGGAGGAATTCTATGATAGCACCATCCTCATATTCTTCCTCTACCAATTCATCTAACACCATCATTGAATGATTATGGACAACTCATTGTCTCCATGCTTGGTTAGTGCAGACTCTCTCGATGAATCAATGAACTACATGGGGGTGAAATGGTCAACCTTTCTACATTCTATCCATTGGATATGGTCATAATATCATCACAACAGCATATGTAAGCATCGACTGTCGCTAGACATGGTCTTCCCAAGATAAGCAGGTAGCCACCCAGCCTGGTTTTAGACTACAAAATCAAGAAATCAGCCAAATTTTCCCACTCATCAATTGTCACTATGATATCTTCAAGCATTCCTTCGAGTGTTGCAGTTGATTGATCGGCCATCGGTAGAACCATTGATGTGGGTCTCAAGTCTATGAGTTGTAGCCTATACATGGTCTCCTGAGGCATTACATTGATGGCTGGACTGATATTGACCAACATATTGGTCAAGGAATGTCCCTCAATTTTTACAGTCAACATTGGACTGCCTGGGTCTGCATACTTAGGATGACACGTCTTGCCCATAATTAAATCTACCAACTTACCCATGACATTGATAGTATGGGTTAATAGTTGTCCTAAATTTCTTAGGCACATCTCCTTTATCACTTCAGAATATATCAGGACGCCTTGGATAGATTGAAAGAGTGGAATTGTCACTATAATATTTTTCAAGCTAGAAAGAATATCAAACTTTGGCTGTGTTAGTTTCCTCTATTCTTGCAGTCAGTTAGGAAATGGAGCTTTTGTTCTCTAAGCCACTTATTTTTCCACCTCTTCTATAAGAGGTGTTTCTTCTACATCTGCATCCTCTTCTATCAGTAGAGGTGTCTCTACTCCTAGCTATCTACCTAATCTAAGTTGAATAGGATTGCAACTAATATGATACATCAGATACATCTCACCTTCTACATTGTATGTTTATCGATTTACTCTATTATTTGGATTTGTCATTGATTGTATGGGTAGCTACGTAGATCTCATTATAGGTAAGGCTAACAGATTTTGATGGGTGTGAGATGGTGCTACATTTTTTGGAGACAAATTCCATGGAGCATGGCCTCTCCACTATTGCCCAAGATATTGATATGGCATCCAGGGTTGCTGGTTCAGAAATGTTGCTCCTTGGGGTGTGTTGGACCAAGAAGATGGCCCCTACCACCCCATGTTAGGTGGTTTAGTTTGGCCTTGTGGCATGTATGGTCCTCCCCTGTATGATGGCATTCCTTCTGGAATATTTACCGTAGGGGGTTATGGCCAACTCCTTCGATTGCCTATAAAATAGGCTTTCGTAACATCAACATCCTCCTTGATACTAGGAAATTACGAGCATAATCGGGTCTTCTGATTTAGTTTACAGACCGTTCATACTCTGACTTTGTTCTCCAGGCATGCTTTCCTCTACATTTTGGGCAGAAATAAGCCAATGTTGCTTTGTTTTCTTGATTTTTTTTCTCCAACAACAGTGTGTCCATCTGTAATGCCAGAGACGAAAGTATATCGCTTTTCAAATATTCCAGCATGTTGCCTATTTATATTTTTGTGACTGAAGTAGTTGCTTTCATGGTTCTAGAAGTGGTCTTGCCTCTCATTCTTGAGTAGTTACGATATAATTGTCGAATATCTTCCATAGCATGCTGGTAGACGTCACCTCCAAAAATCATGTTGAGAGCTTCTAATGATTCATTGTTAAGTCCTCTAAAAAATATACCAAAAAGAGACTTATCAGGTAGCTTCGCGTGAGGATATCATTGAATATTGAAATTTAATCTCTCCCAATACTCCTCAAGAGACTCATCTTATTTCTACATCATGCTTAGGACCTATTTTTTGGAGTCTTTGACTCTCACGAAGTCTTTATATTGCTCTAAAAATAGCCTCTTCATTTGATTCCATGTGGTAATGTGTTTATCTCCCAAACCAATGAACCATCATAGATCTGCATCGTCTAATGTGGAAGGAAAGAGCTTCAGCTTCTGTGTATCATATTTGTAGTCCATAGACCTGCATAGAACATCAAAATTAAATAAAAATAGGCCAGGGTCATCAGTCAGGTATCCTCTAAAGGTAGGAAGGTGAGGGATATGTTTTTCATTTTGGTTTCTCCTACTCCTTCATCAATTGGGAAACAAAATCCAGATGAAGCCTCTTTGTCGACCATTTTTTAGGAAATGTGGTCTCTAATGCAGTTCTTATGTTCTCACGATCATTCAGAACTTTCTGAGTCAGGGCTCTGAAATTGGCTAGTGTTATAGTTTGATCCTCTACAACTTTCCACAACAAGGCTTCCTATGAGGGTGTCCTCTTAAAAAATGGGTTTACAATGGTTCGTTCTTCCCTCTGTTGATGGGATGAGGAAGCACTTTGCACAAAGTGAGGATTATCACTCCAGTGGACTTTTGGTGACAAGTATGGGGAATCTAATTCAAATTCAAAGTGTTCAACTGACTCTGATTTTGGTGGACTTTGTTTTACAAAATGATCATCAGGTCCTCTTTTTCTTGAGGAACTCATACAAATTCAGATGGAAGGTTTTCAGGTATTGCAATTAATCTAGTAGAGGAACTTCCCCAACAATGGTGCCAAATGTTGCGGGCCAAACACAGGTGAATTTTGCTCCTATTTTGTCACTGCCCGATCATTTAAATTTTCAACCCAGGGAGCTTCGTAAACTTTAGAAGTGTCTCAAATAATATCACTTACAATACCCACTTTGAGATGAGTCTATCTAATTCTACTATTGGGGGGTTTAAAGGATTGTCAATCATTCATCCACACCACAATAATTTACGTATGAATAATTAAATATTGAGAATGTAAATATTCATACGTGCATAATAAAAAGTAAACCTACTACATAAATGAAAATAACAGTGTAGAAAATAAACCTATGAAAGCAAGAAACTAATTTAGGAAAGCATAAATAAAAAAGGGAAGGAATACTAGCTTGGAGTGGGCCCAGGATCCAGTAGCTCCCTTCTAGATGAACATGTAGTTAGGAACTCTCAAACTTTATTGTATTTGCAAAAGAATTATTACAATGTTTCTACCTCCTAAAAATGACAAATGTATTCTCAATTTGGATTCTAGATGATTATCAGAGAGGTCTGTGTGTGTTTATATAGCACACACATATATTTTCTATTACAAAGAAGTTACAACAATAGTTTAGTCTATACTAAAATAGGATAGTCTAGTAAACATAATCGGCATCTGCTAAATTAGGAATTATTCCTAACGATAGTGTGTTCATTGATTGGTGCATACTTCACCTGGTGTAGGTAAGACATTATCGTCTGTTGGTGCAACTCCTAGAATTATCTTGCATGATGTGTAACTAGAATGACACCGGTCAAATCTACCCACATCACTTTACTTGGTCAAATGGCAAAGAATGGAGGTGCCTTCTATTATGAGGAAGGTGCCTTCCTCACGTGCTTTTGACAAGTGCCTTCCATATGTAGAAGGCACATACTGATGTTGAGTGCCTTCTTCTTGTGGAAGGCACCTACTAATGTGGGTGCCTTCTTTATATGAAAGGCACTTTGCCTTGTATGGGGTGCCTTCCTTATGCAAAAGGTGCCTAAGTATGTCAGGTGCCTTCTTTATATAGAAGGCACCTACCTTCTATTGGCACATTCCTTGAAGAGGAAGGTGCCTACTCACCATGCCTTGATCCCAAAAGAAACAGAGTGTCAGGTCCATGAAAGACCTCGACAAATCTAAATCTATCAAAATCAACTACATTTCCACAAAAACACACAAATTAGATAACGCACACAATTCTATTAAATAATTACATAATCATTCATAAAAGTACACAATTCCTATTATATTTCCATATAATAATCGATGAAACCCCTGATCAATATTTTTGATATTGGTGGGGTCTGAGAACCCACTTTATTGTAGCCCACGGGCATTTTTTAAAAACTATGATGTATATATATATATATATATATATATATATATATATATATATATATATATATATATATATATATATATATATTTTCAGCGAAAAACCCCTTACGGGGCCGCCTTGGTCAAAGATACCACGAACAAGGGGGTTCTACACCGTCAAAGTCACCCGGGGGTCACACCCAACCCTGCTCGCACCAACATTATCAATTGGATTTTGGGTACCCAATTCAACTTTTTGGTAGGGTGAATATTCGAACTTGGGACCTCCTTTGGAGGATTGCCCTCTCCTCTCCAACTCACCTACAACACCTGGGTACTATGATGTATATTTTTACCCCATATATATATGTGAGATTTTGTTGTGATCATCATGCGTTTCTTTTATTATTTTATGATATGGATGCAATGTATTTATTTTATTAATGATGGTATTTTAAATGCTAGTGATTGATATAGATGGATAATATTATGTGATTTGCTGTAATACTGATGGATGTTGTACCATGTATGCATATGTATGCTTCTATGATGTAATGCAATTGTGATTGATGTTTATTATGTATGCATATGGATGCCTCTGTGTTATGATTTGATGCTATGTATATGCATGGATGTATACTAAAATGGATGAATTGCATTCTTTGATATAATTAAATGTGGCTAATGGTTTACCCCACTATGTTAGAACCATAGACTGTATAAACTGCATCAGTTCCATTTTGTTTCTTTTTGTACTTTTTGTGTGTAATGAACATATGAATAGGTAGTATTGCAATGTGATATAACGGAATAAGTAAAATGAGATGTTAAATAATGTAGATGAGGTTTTCTTGAGACTCAAACACTATAATTAACTTGATCAAAGTTGTTTACTGACTATGCAAGACTTTTTGACAAGATATGAATCTGCTAGGACGACCAAGATACTACATATCCTTGTGTGTGCAAGTGAGTTCATTCTTGTGAGACACATAAATATACCACCATTTCCAGATAGGCTATCCACCAATCCTGTAATGATGATCACCTTATAAATGTCATGATCCAGGGTTTTGTACTTAGTTGGATTAGACCACTAGGTAGTATAGGCTACCAAAATATAGCTCATCCACATGCAAACATTGGTCTGCACACACACAAAAGCTAATATGACATACTTATCATCATGCGTAAGGATACCACCATTGTTAGATAGGCTATCCACCAAACCCGTAATGAGGATCACCTTATGGTTTTTCGAATGCTGAGAATTCCAGGTATTCAAGTTCAACTCCCTTATTTTATTTAATTTTATTGGGATACTTGTTCATATGTAGTGATGATAATCATTGTTTATTTTGTATTTTGTTTTCTTTGAGCAAGGGATTTTAGGAAGTGGTGATAACCACTATTGCTTTTTCTTTTGCTTTATTCTTTTTGGGGATTGTGATTTGAACTTTTGGGATTTTGATTTTTTACTTTTGATTTCTTTGATTTTCTTGAGGAATTGGGATTTGTGGGAATTGGTATTTTTAATAGTGGTGAAAACCACTGTTTATTTTTAGGAATTGGGTAGGGAAGAGCTTGTCCTTTTGCCAATTCTTAGCATTATTGAACCATTCGCATAGGGGGATGAGCGGGATAACATTTTCTCTTGAAGAAACCTAGACAACTTCATGGATTTCATATTTCCTTGCACAAAAACTAGATTTATTAATGTGTAAAATGTTTTGGGATATATTGTATGCAAGGTATAATCTAGGCAAGACTCTACCTCCTAAAAATTATGATAACTTTCTACAAATTTTGAAAAGAAAACTAGATATGGCTGAGTGACTAAAATTGTGAAGACATTCTAAAACAAATGACTATGTGACCGGAGATAGACATTGTTATGACCAATGCAAAATGTAGGTGAACATGATAAGCAGAAGACTAAAATTATATGGATAGTAATTTTGACATAATTGCAACTATTTTGTTTTTGTTTGGGACTGACGCAGGGTGTACAACCATAGTGCTAGATACGTATGAGCAAATATCTAATTCAAAGTGTAATAATGAATATGCCTAATGTATATGATCTTGAGAATGCAACGATATGTGATGTAATGAAATACAATGTGATATTTTTCTATTTTTGATTGACATATATGATGTTTTTAACTTTTGATGATGTTTGGAGATGCAATGCGATGCAATATTTTTGTATTTTTTATGTTTTGATGATGTTTTTGGAGTTTTTATTTGATATATATGTACATGTGACCAATGGGCTTAATGGGGGCCATTAGGGCATTCAGGGTGACCAAAGGGCTTATGGATGCCTTTGGGGCTTCTAGGGTGACCAAAGGGGTTATGGATACCTTTGGGGCTTTTGGGTGACCAAAGGGCTTATGGATGCCTTTAGGGATTTTTGGGGGGACCTATATGGTTCTAGACTATCTAGGAGCATTTAAGGTTGACCAAGTGGGTTATAGGTACCCTTGGAGCATTTTGGGGTGACCGAGATTATTCTAGACTACCTAGGAGCATTTTAGGTTGACCAAGCAGGTTATATTCACCCTTGGAGCATTTTGGGGTGATCTAGATGGCTCTATACTACCTAGGAGAATTTTAGGTTGACCAAGTGGGTTATAGGTACCCTTGGAGCATTTTGGGGTGACCTAGATGGTTATAGACTATTGAGGAGCATTTTAGGTTGACTAAGTAGGTTATAGGAACCCTTGGAGCATTTTGGGGTTACCTAGATGATTCTAGACCACCTAGAAGCATTTTAGGTTGACCAAGCAGGTTATAGGCACCCTTGGAGCATTTTGGGATGACCTAGATTGTTCTAGACTGTCTATGAGCAATTTAGGTTGAACATGTAAGTTATAGGCACCCTTGGAGAATTTTGGGTTGAACTAGATGGTTCTAGATCACTAAGGAGCATTTTAGATTGACCAAGTATGTTATAGGTACCCTCAGAGCATTTTTGGGTGACCTAGATGGTTCTAGACTACGTAGGAGCATTTTAGGTTGAGAAAGCGGGTTATAAGCACCCTTGGAGCATTTTGGGGTGATCGAGATGGTTCTAGACTACCTAGGAGCATTTTAGGTTGACCAAGCAGGTTATAGGTACCCTTGGAGCATTTTGGGGTGACCTAGATGGTTCTAGATCACCTAAGAGCATTTTAGGTTGACCAAGCAGGTTATAGGTACCCTTGGAGCAATATGGGGTGATATAGATGGTTCTAGACCATCGAGG
Organism: Wollemia nobilis; assembly: GCA_028583015.1. Taxonomy (NCBI): domain Eukaryota; kingdom Viridiplantae; phylum Streptophyta; class Pinopsida; order Araucariales; family Araucariaceae; genus Wollemia; species Wollemia nobilis. Next base: position 8,574,158 of record JAQPPZ010001870.1, read on the forward strand.
AGTATTTCAAGTTGACCAAGTGGGTTATAGGCACCCTTGGAGCATTTTGGGTTGACCTAGATGGTTTTAGACCACTTAGGAGCATTTTAGGTTGACCAAGTAGGTTATAAGCACCCTTGGAGCATTTTGGGGTGATTTAGATGGCTCTAGACAACCTATGAGCATTTTAGGTTGACCAAGTGGGTTATAGGCCCCCTTGGAGCATTTTGGGGTGACCTAGATGGTTCTAGACCACCAACGAGCATTTTAGGTTGACAAAACGGGTTATAGGCACCCTTGGAGCATTTTGGGATGACCTAGATAGTTATAGACCACCTAAGAGCATTTTAGGTTGACCAAGTGGGTTATAAGCAACCTTGGAGTATTTTGGGGTGACCTATATGGTTCTAGACCACCTAGGAGTATTTTAGGTTGACCAAGTGGGTTATAGGCACCCTTGGAGCATTTTGGGATGACCTAGATGGTTCTAGATAGCCTAGGAGCATTTTAGGTTGACCAAGCGGGTTATAGGCACCCTTGGAGCATTTTGGGGTGACTCATATGGTTCTAGACTACCTAGGAGCATTTTAGGTTGACCAAGCGGGTTATAGGCACCCTTGGAGAATTTTAGGGTGACCTAGACAGTTCTAGATCACCAAGGAGCATTTTAGGTTGACCAAGCGGGTTATAGGTACCCTTGGAGAATTTTGGGGTGACCTAGATGGTTATAGATATCCTAGGAGCATTTTAGGTTGACCACGTGGGTTATAGGAACCCTTGGAGCATTTTGGGATGACCTAGATGGTTCTAGACCACCTAGGAGCATTTTAGGTTGACCAAGCAGGTTATAGGCACCCTTGGAGTATTTTGGGGTGACCTAGATGGTTCTAGATTGCCTAGGAGAATTTTAGGTTGACCAAGCAGGTTATAGGCACCCTTGGAGCATTTTGGGGTGACCTAGATGGTTCTAGACCACCTAGGAGCATTTTAGGTTGACCAAGCGAGTTATAGGTACTCTTGGAGCATTTTGGGGTGACCTAGATGGTTCTAGACCACCTAGGAGCATTTTAGGTTGACCAAGTGGGTTATAGGCACCCTTGGAGCATTTTGGGGTGACCTAGAAGGTTATAGACCACCTAGGAGCATTTTAGGTTGACAAAGTGGGTTATAGGAACCCTTGGAGTATTTTAGGGTGACCTAGATGGTTCTAGACCACCTAGGAGCATTTTAGATTGACCAAGTAGGTCATAGATACCCTTGGAGAATTTTGGGGTGACCTAGATGGTTCTAGACCATTTAGGAGTATTTTAGGTTGGGCCACCATGCCCTAGGCATGCAAAGGCCAAAAATGAAGTATGTTCAAGGGTTCAGGATCCTCGAAACCTTTTGCTATAAACTTGTATCTCAGATGGGGTGATAAATTAGAATTTTGTTGGTTCTCTTTCAGAATGAGATCACCAACATAAAAGTCTCTAAGATGGACTTTAATATTATAGGCTCATTTAAGATGCTCTTTATAAACACGTAAGTTCTTGAGAGCATTAATATGAAATTCATCAAGCAATGTAAGCTGATCTAGGTGAGCCTATAGTGCGGTGTCATCATCGATGAACTCCTGGGTGGATATGCACAGTGATGAGATTTATAGCTCTAGAGGCATGACTACCTTAGCACCATACACTAGGGAAAATGGGGTGGCCCCAGTGGGAATTTGAATGCTAGTGCGGTAGGCCCATAGAGCAAGGGGTATTTACATGTGCCAATCAGTGTGATTCTATTTGATAGTTTTCTTAAGAATGGCAATAAATGTTTTGTTAGAAGCCTCTGCTTGCCCATTTGCTTGCAGATAGTAGGGCATCAAAAATCTATGCTGGATATTATACTTTGTTGTCAAAGTGCACATCTTTATTCTTAAAGGATGTCCCATTATCCAACATGATCTTGGATGGAATACCAAAATGACAAATGATATTATGCAAAATGAACTCAACAATGTAGGGTTCTGTTGTAGTGGTAAGGGGAATCACTTCCACCCATTTTGTGAAATATTTGGTGGCTATAATGATAAATGTGTGATGGCCCAAGGATGCGGGGGATATTTTCTTGATTAAATCCAACCCCCATTGTGAAAATGACCAAGCCGATTGGATCGGTTGTAAGGCCTAGGAAGGTACATGTGTCAAATTAGCATGGTGCTGACACTTCATACACTTCCTCAGATATGCACAACAATATTGCTCTAAATCTAGACAATAGTAGCCCATGTGAAGGATGTTCTTTGAAATGGCCATGCCACTGAAATGGCCACCGCATGTACCATCGTGTGCTTAGGCAATTATCCAAGTTGAATCTTGATGTTCTAAGCACTGAAGGAGGATCCCTTCATAGCTTTGATGATATATAATATCTCCTAGCAAGACATATTTTATTTCCTTCCATTTAAATGTTATTTTAGCATTGTGCAACAATCTAGGATGGATATTACCAAGCTTTAGATACTCTATGATTTGTATGGACCAGTTCTGTTGTGAGGAATCCTCGATCATGTGAACTACTTGACCCTATTAAAGTTCATCTCGAGAAAATGTTGAGTGGTAAATAACTTGTAATAATAGCATTGTACTACTATCAAAAGGGGCTTGGGGGAACAAAGTCCCCCATTTAGCATGATTCAAGCATTCGTGAAGGTGCGATAATCTCTCTTGATGAGGTTCAATTTGAATCAAGTGGACTTTTGACATGTCCTGAGTGTTCTCATGCTCAACCATAGACTGTGAGAGCATTTTGACCTGATGGTTATCATCTCATTAGTAGGGTTCTATGGTATCAAGAACCCTAAGGAGGCCATTGTATCTACAAAATTATTAGATGATCGAGGAAGCATCTCGATGTCATACCATTCAAACTTTGCCAAGAATTTATCCACAAGGGCTTTGTAGTCTTGTAGAACTGGGCACTTGCACTGGTATATCCCTTTGACCTGGTTAACAATGAGAAAAGAATCATAAAAAATGTTAAGCTTGGTGATTTTCATGGTGATAGTCATTTGAAGACCTATGAGCAAGGCTTCGTACTCGACATTGTTTTTTGTGCACAGAAAGTCAAGTTTAAAATATAGGGGTATGGGAGCCCCATGCGGTGTGAAAAACATGACCCTTGATCCACCCCCTTTCTTGCATTTGGAGCCATCAAAGAACAGAGCCATGTCTGCCTATGGTTTAGGCTCTTCAAAATTAGGTGATTATGATATTTGGAGGATTCCATCATCGAGAAGTTCCATGATAAGAGGCTGATCATCCTAGAGAGGAGCCTTTTCTAGTTGATCGATGATGACCTAAAATTTAATTAATTTTTTTCCAATAAATTCTAGATCAAACTCCATCAAAAACATGATCCATTTTGCCATGCGACTACTATGATAAGTGCGACTCATCATGTATCACAATAGATTCTATTTAGATACAAAATACGTAGTATGGATAAGCATGTAATATCATAGCTTCTTGGTGGCAAAAACCACCACTAGGCATAACTTCTCCACATATGCATACTTGATCTCATAACTGACCAGGGTGTGGTTGAGATAGTAAGTATCCTATTGTTCTAGGCTAACATGGCATCCAATGCAACCTCAGTGGTTGAGATGTATAAGCAGAATGGTACGCCTATTCGAGGTGAAGCCAATACTAGCAACGAAGCTAGGTACCATTTTATTATGTCAAAGGCCTCCTGACACTTGTTGTCCCAATGGAATGCGACCCCTTTGTGCAATAATTTATTCATGGGTCAACACTTGTTCGACAATTGCGCTATGAAGCATTTGATGGACATGATCTTTCCCGACAGACTTCAAAGCTTCTTGATGGTAGTCGAGGGAGGTATCTCAAGGGTAGCCTTGACCTTGTTGGGGTCCACTTCGATGCCTCTTTTAGAAACTATAAATCTCAAGAGCTTTCCAGATGTGATTCCAAAGACACACTTCTTGGGGTTCAGTATCAGATTATGCTCAATAAGGTGATCGAGGACTTTGCACAAGACATCGATATGCTCATGGCGTAACAAATATTTATCCAATAATTCATCCATGTAATATTCCAAAATATTATGCATGTAGTCATGGAATATGTATGTCATGGTATGCTGGTATGTTGTGCTGATATTTTTAAGGCCAAAGGGCATGACCTTGTAGCAAAATATTCCCCAAGGCATTATGAACATTGTTTCAAGCTGGTCCTTTGGGTTGATAAAAATCTGATTGTACCCAGAGAAGCCATCCATAAGGGATAACATTTCATGGTCTACTATAGCATCTACTAGGGCATCGATGCTTGGCAAAGGGAAATCATCCTTAGGACTCACTTTGTTTAGGTCTCAAAAATTGGTGCAACTATGAATACTTCCATCAGGCTTCTTGATGGGAACCATGTTGGACAACCATGGTGGATAGTCTATAGAAATGACAAAACTTGCATCCAAAAACTTTTGTATCTTTCCTTTGACCATTAAATCCACTATTGGATGCATATTTATCAGACTTGGACTTGGGGTCAAGCATTAGATTATAGGTGACTATATTTGGATCCATTCCTGGCATGTCTTTGTAAGACCATGAAAAAGCCACATTCTTCTTTATGAGAAGGGCTATGTAATCGGCATGCTGTTTAGGGGATATAATTTCTCCAAACTTGATATATTGTGGATTCTTAGGATCTGAGCCGATATCTACATTAATCATAGGATCGATTGATATATGAGACACTTCCTCCAATTGGTGGAGATTAGGGATCAAACGGATGTCATCAGTTGGATTTAAGTCACCAATAGGAACCTCGGGTTCCTTATCAAAATAGAAGACATCATGAGTTGGCCCTGTAGATAAATTAAATGACTATAGTATCTCATTATAAGGCCAGTACTCGAAAGGCGAGGGAGGTGAATCTTCCCTATCAAAGTTGATTTCCCCAAAGTCAAGGTGCAATAGCTTCAATGAGTTATTCGGATCTTGCAGGGGTTTGAAAAGATCTACAAAAATCATATTTATGGATGGATAACTTTCCCTATGTGGCTAATGGTGTCCATGGACCTCTGAATGTCACACAACTTGAGGAGGTGGTCATGGGGGTAGTGGAATGAGTGGTGGTGGTCGATGCAGCTATGAGTGAACTTGCTCTGTATGAGGTAAAATTTGTTTCCAAATGTGGTCTTGTAATGGGAATATACATAGATATTATTCATCTTCATCATCCCAAGGGATTACCTACACGTATTCTCCATAAGAACTATCAGAGTCAATCAGTGTGACTCCATAGTCTGACTCATCATCTGATGTCCACTCATAGGGGGATCCTGGATCCTCTTCGTTAGGGTCATGGGGAAGAGTATGCGAACCTTCACCTTTCTCATAAGATTGAATTTCATCATGAGGTGGTTCGTCATCTCCCAAGGGCATAGGAAAGTAGTCCCTTAGTGAGTAGACATGATTGGGGTTGGCAAACAGGTCTCGTGCTAGCTCATATTGAAAGTTGAGCATCATGCACTCTAAGTTATCTATTAGGACATCAAGGGTCAAAGGTGTGTTGTGTCCTAAACTAGAATTATCATATAGCATTTGATACTACGGTTGGTAAGGGATTCTTGTGCCTTACTCATACAAGCCTAACCTATAACCATGCCAATTACATAGGTCAAGGTACTTTAGGGTAAAGTTAGGGTTGGACAAGTAGTTAATGTCTTCTCCAAAGGGCTCTTCATCTTCTTCCTACTATTGATAATCATCAATGTCATAGTCAAGGCCCCCATAGATGAAATTCATCTAATTAGGGGGGAGGCCAAGGGGTATGATCGTACCTATGGGAAGACAAGATCGATCCATATCTTACACCAACTCTATAGCAGGGGTGGTTGTAATATTCCTAACCATGTACTCCCTCAATCCAGTGGAAATTAGGTGTACAGTGACCTAAGTCTATAGATAGAAGAGGGATGAGAGTGAGACCTGATATGATTCATTGTTTGTATCATGCAGCAGCTCCTCATCTACTTGGCTAAGGGTCTCCTCTGTGGATATGGTGGAGATGATTGGATAGACCTCATCAACATACTGCTTTCTTGGGTTCCTAGGAAAAGGCTCCATAGGTGTAATGGGTATCTGGGGAGGGGTCAATTATGAGGATAGTATGGCATGCAATGATGATGGATTCAAACCTTGGATAGATTTATTTGGTTGAAAATCCATATGGGCTGATGGCAAGGTTGACTCGAGGAGTTGTTGCACCATATTGCAATACTTGAAGGGCTCTAGGTCTATAGGGATGACATGAACTTGCCCTTCATGAGTGTACTTGAGGCACTGGTGAGCGATGGAAGGGACACACTTCATGTCCCTGATCCATGGTCTACCTAATAGGATGTTGTACGCCATCTCACCCTCAAATATGTGGCACATCTTCGGGATGGTATTCTCCCCTACTTGAATAGTCAGGATGATTGTACCAACTATTGAGCATATGACATCATTGAAGGCTCAAAGGGTGTAAGTAGATGGGAAAATATGGGATGCTGGGAGCTTCAAATGCTTGAGAGTTATTGTGGTTATTATGTTTCTAGAAGACCCAGTGTCTATCAACACTCTCTTGTATGGCATCCCATTTACACATGCAACGATGTGCAAGGGCGGATCTACCATATCATTTAGAACCAATTTAAGTTTATCTTTACAAAAGGTAATCACCAATTTTATGCATTGCCACACATATCCACAAAGTTTTTGAAGGAGTTAGACTCCTAGGGCTGAAGCTCAATTGCCTTAAGGATCTCCATAAAGGCTTCTCTATGAGGTTGTTATTGCTGAATAAGCTCATAGATGGAAATTCGAGCAGATATTGTTCTTAAGCTCTGAGCGAGCTTGATCTTAATGGTGACCACAGGCCTGAGTGGGAGGCTCAGTATAGGAGGTAGAAAGGGCTATGATATCGAGGGATCATCACTCTAAGACATAGGTGGCATGGCTAGACTTGGGTATCACCTATTCCTCATTACAATGTTGATCATGCTAACATACCTTTGCTTAGGGGGGCATGGTGAACCTCATTCACTCGGGGCACCAGTTTGGCCTGCTCCACATGGGCAATCAAGGGATATTTGAAGACTTCCATCTATTTATTTTTTGGTGCGATAGGGTTGTCTACCTGAAGGGTATTCCTATCAATCATTTCTTGCACCAAATGCTTGAAATTGTAGCACATTTGTACATCATTCCCATTTTGACTATGAAAATTGCAATATAGGTCTTCTCTATATCCTTTGGGCTTCAGTGCATTTGGGTCAATAGATCAACTCTCAGGTAGGTGAATCACATCAGCCACTAAGAGATGCTCAAAATGAGTCCATAGACTCTACAATGGGAATGAACTGTCACTTGGGGCAACATTGTTGACTTTGCCCTTGACTATTTTGGTTGTCCTTGGCATAGTTCCTGGGTGTGGCTTGATAATTAAGCTTTTGAGGTGGTACGACTTGCAATGGCACTAGAACACTAATGGAAACCTAATTCACTACTGTTGGCTTAGGCTGTGTTGGGGTTTTCTTAGCATTCTTGTTCCACTCCTTGCGAGGCTTCACAATTTCTCCCTCTTGAATATTAATGTCTTCAATGATCCTAGCCTGAGCTAGGGCATCCTCAAGAGTGGGGTATTATTGCAATTGCAACAACAAGGAGATGGTCTTCAAGAAGTTCTTGAAGAACATCTCAATCAACTCCAAAATGGGGAGGAGATAAGAAATCTTGGAAAGCAAGGCTCACCATCTATTACCATATTTTTTTATTGACTCATAATCATATTGTTTCAACCTAGCTATGTTAGCCAGAGTCACCTTCCTCTTGGTATTGAAGGTGAAGCATTCTAGGAACATGTCTGCAAGTTGGTCCAAGGTGTGGATGATATTCTTAGGGAGTTGGTAAAACCAATCTGAGGCAAGTACCAAGAGGGTAGTCACAAATACCCATAAAATCAAAGCATAATCATCATGAATGTCGAAGCATTGGCTTAGAAACCTGGTGACATGTTCTTGCACATATTCCTCTCCCTTAAACATAACCAATTGAGGTAACTTAAATTTATCTGGATAGGGAGGTACAAGATCCTAAGGATGGATGGTCTAACTATGCAGTTGGTGCATAGTGGGATTTTGAGATTCAAATCTAGAGGTCTTGTTCTCTACTAACTCTAGGTGCTCTAGCAACTCTTTATATGGCTCTGAGGATTTGATCTTCTTGTCCTTGCTCACATCCTATGGTGGAGGTCTAGGATCCTCCAACCTATTGCGAGGTGGTGGCCTCTCACCCCCTGCCTTGATAAGGCATTTCCAAATACTCTACTTCTAACTCATGCTCACCATAGGCCCCATAGGGTATTTTTGAAGCTGATCTATAAATAGGGATATCCTCCCACTATGGGAACCCTATATCTAGCCTATGAGGTAATTCTTGATCTAGTCTAGGAGGTCGTAACATTGAATAATTTCTTGAGGACCTCTCTCGAATGAGCATGTTTTGCATCAGGTGGACTTCCTACCTATGTGTCTTAGGGATAAGGACCCGCTCTTGTAGAGTCTTCTAGAATAGCTCATTGGTTTATTGTTCAATTCTCTCTTTCTCAAGCTGATGAAAGTGGTCTAGTTGTTCTTTGTCTCATCAAAGCTGCTTAAACTGAGCTTTGCATTCCACATATTTTGAAACTGCTTACTTGATTTGTTCTACTATGTAAGGCCTAGGGGGCCTAGGTGTCTCACCTTGATGCCAACCTCGTTCAAGATAATATTTGATATCTATCTGGTGCTTCCCTTGATCGAGGTCCATCACATTGACTTGAGGTTTGGGATGGAACATATGCTCATGATACTCATAGGGTGTAGAGGCACATCAGGCATGCATGTAATATTGCTCCTGAGGAAAATCTAGGATCTACTCATGCCTTCCTTCATGGAAAAGGAAGGGTAGGGTGAAATTGGCTCATCTTGAGCGATGAGTGGCATACCTGTCAGGTTGCCTAAGCTACTATATCCTATCAAGGTAATGCATAGGTAAGGTTGAATCGACTTACTTTGCCTAATATGTGAAGTCATGCTCTAGCCTATGAATAGGTGTGTTAGCCCTAATAGGTACGTAGATGCGTGGCACTACTCTATCTATTAGCACCTCAGCACACTATCACCTTTCATCAAATAAGGCATGTGATGTATCTAAATACTAGGAAAACTCTCCCAAGTAATATCCATCATACCTCGAGGTGTCTCAAATAGGGCTTCCTAGGAGGTGTGGCTCATGCCCTGCTATCTTGGTGTTGGGTTGAGTAGAGGCTCACCAAGGAGGTATGACCAAGTCCCTAGGGCTAAAGTAGAGACGATTCATGTCTCCTAACCCACTCTCCATAGCTTCCACCCATGATTAGGCTTGGTTGTGGGTGCACACCATATTGACTCTCTATCAAACCCTAAGTGAGTATATTCTTTAATTTTTTTTAATGAAATAGTAAAAAAATAAAGGAAACACTCAATAATATAGATGCTTATCTCTTTTAAGTTTTAGATGTGAATCCCTAAACTATTTTGTGTGTTTCAAATGTATTGTTTGCAAAGAATGACCTTGTGTCACATGTTTGAAATCTTGTTGGATGATAATCTCGTATTTAATTGGCTTTCACCTATATTCTCGTAGCTTGATAACCTAGTGATGAAATCTAGGTCATGTAATCCCACCTATAATGTGTGGTAATGAAGTCCACACATAGCCAGGGAGCACAGGTCCTACCAGTTCCTCACCCGGTTCACCCACAGTTTGTGATATACCTCTCCAAAGAGAGATACATGCTATAACCCATGGGCTATGATGGATCTTGGAACCAACCTTGGAAAAGAACAAGGTTCATGGGATTTGAGATGATGTATGGATATGAAATCCACCTCATCAAGCTCTACTAGTGGATGGTGATGAACTCCACCTCATTAGCATTTAAGTGAATCGTGGTGTGTGTGGTTCTTTTTAATTTAAAGAAAGTAAGCAAATAATAATTCAATTATCCTTCACTAAATGCATGCAAAGGGTGCATTTTACTTTTATAAAGTTAAAATAAATAGAACTCACAAATGTATCTAGAAATGCAAAACCCTAAATGCTAGCCTACCCATCGAATAGGCTACAAGAAAGCAATCCAAAGAGATGCATTCCTACTTTATCTTTATTTTGATTTTTATCCTTTTATATTTTTTTGTTATTTTGTGTTTAATAAGAAGGAAAAATAATTTTTGACCTTTCTAAACAAGCAACAAATGCAAGAAAAACCAAATAAAATAGCTTTTGAAAGTGCAAAACAGAGATGGAAGATTCAGATGCCTACCTCATCACTGCCAAAACTTGCTATTTCTAGAATTTTGCTTAGAAATATCTCTAGTTTCTATTCACTCTAGGGTGTGATGAATAGTAGGTTTGCATTCATTCTTGGTGGGACAAATTCACATTCATTCCAGGGTGGCATGAATAGCAGGTCAGAGTTCCTTTCAGTCTAGAACGAAAATCACTTACAACATGAAAAGATGAAAAATGAGATCCAAAATTCACCTAAAGCAAAAGGGACTAGGTCTCACTATGATAGTCACTGAATTAGGGAAAAATGGTGCACAAAATGATGATAAAAAATGTATGTATATGTGTCCTATTGTGTATGAGCATCAAACGGAAGCATGCAAGTAAGATGAAAAGATAACGAATAACAAGAAATGATGCAAAATATATGAACTTCTTATTAATTGAACTGATAAAATCCAGGTTACAAAATGTCCCCTTTGAGGTTTCAAAATGAATGATACAAATTTTTACAACTTGGGTGCCCAAGGATCAAAATACTTCAAGAAATTCAGATGCACATCTAGTGTCTTTCCTCGTACCCACAATCGAAGTGGGTGGGCCAACACTGTTGCCACTTGTGTCTATGATTATTTTAGGTCCTATGTTGATCCCCAAATGCTCTGTAGTAACCTGAACCTACACACAATGAAACCAAAAATTTCAAATAGTGAGTGCGTGTGATGAAAAGCATGTAATCCCCATAGGGGCCAAATGACTAGTAATGAGAATATGCATCAAATCAACTCCAAATATCTTGAAATTACAAAGGTATATAAAATGAGTGGTTTTGGGAAGATATAACTAGAAATTGCATTAATATTGAGTTTGATGGTGCCTTGTAATTGTAGTGACCGCTCGCAACCTACAAAATACAAAGAAAATAATTTATGTCCCTACGCATATCCAAAATGCATGAAAATTGGATAGGATACATAAAATGATATTCTATGAAAACCCATTTTATAATATTTGAAATATTAGTGATATTTTAGGTGTTTCTCTAGATGATCGTCGAAGACCTGCATGAGACCCTACAAAACACTCAAATTGAAATATCTCGACCAATATAGCTCATAATGACATGAAATTTGAACTGCAACATAATATGATAATGTAGAAAATAACTAATTAAAAATAGTAACAAAATCATGCACAAATTTATATTTTTCATAAGGTGGGATGAATAAGACTGTCACAAATTGGGGGGCACCTAGGGGTGGGATGCCCATCGTTTTTGCCTAAATTTTACCACCAATTCCACTAAGGATTGATGCAAACCACTATGGGATGTATTTTCATAAAATTTTATGAGTAAATTCACTTAGGTGGTTCAGTTATGTGATAAATTGCGCCTACTAGTTCACTCGCAAACCTCCTTCGCTAGGTAGAGATTCCGAGGGAAAAATAGATACAAAGGGTGAAAGGAAATCTCGGAAGCACTCCGTTGCTTTATCCTCAAACTCCTTTCTATAATTTTTGTGTGGTAAATGCATCCACTTTATAGCCCAAGGATGCTCATGGGTCAAAAGGCATGTGAGGGCATGCGAGGCAAGAGGCGCCACTTGGCCACCAAGGTGGCATGCGTTGGAGGGGGAAGATAATATCTCAAATTGGCCTCATTCATGGAGCATGTCATAAGCTTTACTGCATGATCTAACTTGTGGGTGAAAATAGCTAGGAATATCACCATTATTGGGTGCCATTTCCCTAGTTTTGACTTTTTACCGGTCAAACCTGCTATTCGTTCCACCCTGGGATGAATGCTACTATTCACCCCGGGGTAGGATGAATAGGTTCTATATTCATTCCAGGGTGGGATGAATAGAAGTAGGGTGTCCAAAAGGTCCCAAAAGTGACCTAGAACCTTTCAAAACCTTGTTCAAAGTGGTTAGAACCACTATATGCCTCCCGAGGGCTGCCCTAGGGGCCTTGGTGTGTCATGTAGTCGTTGCTTATGGTAGCATAATCAGATTGAACAGATTTTAGTGTCTACACTCTTCACTCTGTTAAATGCACCCCAAATCCTATGGAATGTATCAAGGAATTCACTAAGCATTGTAGGGCACCCCTCGAGCATTGTAGGACATATACACAACTTTTGATCAACCTCTACAACTTTCTAGAAACCCTAACTCTACGAAAATTATGCAATCAAAATTTTGAAAACCTGCATAACAGAAACATAAATAAAAAGTAAGTGACAAAGTAAATTAGCATAGATAACCCATTGTGGTTCCCACCATGATTACCATTTATGAATCAAAAATCAAGCAACACCAATACAATAATGTAAAATGATAATAAACACCATAACACATAAATATTGCACAAATGAAATAAAACTCTTTATTGCTACGGATGGATCTCAAATATTACAATAAATATACCCAAAATGTGGGGGATTTACAATGCTTATTTTTTATACAATATTAAAAATTACTAGGGTTCTCCAAAACCCTAGCTAAAAATAATGGGTGTCTTCACTTTTGTCTAATCCCAACGAGGTTGCAGGTGGGCTTGTGTATCCTAGATAGGGCCACCCTAGCTTCAATAATTGCCAAATGTATGATTCCTATACTTGCACACAACAAATGATATCAAATATCAGTAATACCTATGAGGGCTCCACTATGTGAGACCCTCAAAATAAAATCACTAACCCTAGATACTGCAATAAAACTATAAACAAAGTATAGGAATATGAAAAAGAATGCATAAAACTATTACCTTGTTAATATACATTGTATTTCTATTTCTACTTATAGTTGTGAAGATGCCCTAAAACACCTAAGGGTTGTAGGGCTATAGATATGGTGCGTGAGATGCCTACAAGTTCTTGATAGGTGGGTGCTCGGTAGACTCTAGTTAGAACTCGATGGACTTTTGTGGATGCTCAATGAACTCTGGTGGATGCTTAGTGAGCTCAAGAGGGTATTCGAGGATTTATGGAAATGGTGTAGATCCAAATATGGTTCACATAGGAAGGGTAGTGGCCAAAGTAGAGCATTGAGAATAGTGACAATGGAGGTGAGGATAGAAATGAGAGGGGGGGTTAGGGCTTGGACTCTATAAATATATTAAGGGATTTAGCAAACTTAGGAACTTATGGATTCCAGGAACTTAGAACTCAGATGAATTAAAAGTGTTAGAAATTGAGTCATCAAAATGACTCCTCTTTATAATATTTTCTTGCACATGTTAGGGTTTTGATGACACAATTTGAGCAACCAAGATTAAAACATGAGGAAGGGTGGAGATTAAATTTGGGCAAGTGGCATGGATTAAGGTAGATGGATGGCTAAGATTAAAACATGACGGATGGATGGGATTAATTCATATATATTTATATTTATTATATATATAAATATAATATATAACATATTAATATTTAAATATATATTAAACAAGTATATATAAATACTGGATAATTGTGGTGGGAGGTTACATATGGATGACAAGTGGCTATATTTTGGTGTCTACAAGTCATATCACCATATTGATAGTCAATGAATGTTGTTATTATTGTAATTCAAGGTCTTCCTAATATCAATGGATATCCTCTAATTAAGGTGTAGGGTTGTAACACCAAGAAAAACATAGGGTATTCCCATGAAGCAATTGTCATAGGAATCTATTCTATTACCCATTTAGGTCTTGTAGTAGATTGATCTACCATATCTAATATAGTGTTAGTCAATCTAAGATCATTGAGATGCAACTTATCCATTGTGTGTTTTATCATTAATTTAATTAGCTTCCACAGTATCTATCAATACATTTATTATTTTGGTGGCACCAATAGCTACGGTAATGATATGACTACTAGGGTTGGCATACTTTGGTGGTATTAGGTTCCTAGCTAAAATGTAAACTAATTTTTCATCTACATGGATAGTTTAAGGGTCTGGTTTCTTCTTTCAACGTGGCTTCTTCATGCACCAATACTTAATGGTGTTTTTAAATAATGGTATTTCCTTGATGGCTTGTAGTAGAGGAATTGAAACATTAGGTATTTTGAGTTCCTTCATAATATCATGTTTGATTGTTTTATCTTCTTTTAGTGTAAAATGTATTGAATATGGTGGTCTAGAAGAATATTTAGGAACTTGTGGAGGACTTAGTTTTTCATGGTGATGTTGTTCTTATGGTGGTACTTCATTTTTTTGTTTCATAACTATTAGTTCAATCAAATCAATGAGTCTTTTTTTATTGTAATATGATGTTGTCACAACCAATAGCATTGATTGTGACAATATTTGCTATCTAATTAGTATAGACAAGGTTTGCCTACCAATTAGGGTTAGCCATAGGTTGTGATAGAAGTAGAGGTTGTTTAATATGTTGTGGTTGATTTCCTTGTGAAGGGTGTGTTGGACCAGTAAAAAGGCTTTTTGTTGACTCTAAAATATTTTTTGTCCCTCATATGACTAATTTGGTTGTGGATGGGATCCCCACTATTGTTGTAGTGGTTGATACCCCCAAGAAAAATTTGACCATTATTGTGGCCATGAGTGTTTAACCCAAGGTGTGTGATATGACATTGTCTAGGGTATTTTCAAGGGTTATTCATCCAGTTCATGTGGAATCATGGGGAATATTGGTAAGGGTTATAGTTGTTTCTTTGCTCCATGAAATTGAGTTCTTTCATGGGTTATTGACTCATGGAGATAGTGTTTTTGATTTTTGGCAAAAAGTAGCATTGGTTAGTGGAATATTCCTTTTCACAAATGCTACATATGATATTTTCCTTTAGAGGGCATTCATGGAGGGTACGCTTTCATTTACACGTAGGAAAATATACTAATAAGAGTTTTTTAGCTATATTCCTAGCTTACATTCCATCTAGTGCAGTGTTAAGATGCACTAGAATATCTATTTTAAAATTTATTAGTTCCTCCATTATTTATCCTATGTCATTGCCTATTTTTTATTTTCCCTTATAAGAAAGTCAAGTTTATTTATATCACCCTTATTCATAAGATTTAGAGCATCACAATTTTACTCTTGTAACCCTCTCAAGAATATAGTTTTATTTAACTCTCAATATATCCATTATCCACATAATTTTAGGATAAAAATAACCTATGAAGATAATATTCTAAGTTTTTTATCTTTTTGTTCCATTAAAAATAGTTCTTCCTTTCAATCCTTGATCCTACAATATTCCTGGTACTTGTCTAGAAATACTTTTTCCATATTAGTCCATGTATGTATTGAGTTTGAATTTAGCTCCATGAACCATCTCATGGTTGAATATTTCAACATGCAAGGAAAGAGTTTAAGTTTTTAGTTATCTTTTGTCTAATCATATATCTTACATAACACCTTAAACTCAAACTAGAATTGATCAGGATCCTCAGATGCAACCACCATAATTATTGGTAATATTGATGGTTAAATATTTTTCATATGGGCTTCCTCATTAGGGTTAAACTTGATATGGTATGTAAAATTTCTATTTAAATTACTTCCCTTAGTATTATGGTTTTTATCCGCATTACTTTGCCTATCCGCCATACACGAATCTCTACAAAAAACTTTATAAATTTATTTAAGATTTCCTAGGATTTTGAGTAGATTTGGGCTAGGTCAAAGACTACCAAATTATTCTATAGGATATTTTAAGAATCTTAACATCCCTTTTTTTGATAAAAGTGGTCCACTAGAACTTCCTTCCTCTTCACTTGGATGGTTAGGCAAACTTATTCAAGGAAATATTTTCGTTGACACAACCTCTAGGTTTGATGGTAAGTATTATGGTCTCCAACATATGGTTGGATGGGGTTTTTACTAATGAATCTACCCCTAATATCTCTAGGTCTATGCATTCAAAAGAGAATTATTTTCAAGCAAAATGTAATCATTCAAAAAAAAATGAAATGAAATTGCAAACTATCACACCTAGAAATACTTCTAGTTTTGTCTCATTTTCATGTCATTAACTAATTTGGTATGATACCCCTCTAGGTCCTTAGAAATATCAATTCCCCCAACAATAGTTCCAAAAATTTATGGATGTCATTTTTTCTATGCACTTTAACTTATCAATGTTGGGTGGTGTCCTTGGCTATATGTGCTAATTACTATAAGAGATATTGTGGGAGACATATTCCTAAGATCCTAAGAAAAAATAAAGCAATACTAAATTTAAGTAACATAACATAATAAAATTCTTGCAAAAAAAGAAATAATAGAAAGCAAATTTGCATAGAAATGAAATCACACTTAAATTTGCCAATGTTTACTGCTACGAAAGTGTGTAGGAAAGTATAAAAACTTAACACTATAACAACATATAAAAAATACTAACATGTTATGCTATAGAAAATAGGAAATATTAATTTATTAGTGTGAGAGAGTGGGCCTTTGATCCTTATCTAATAAAGAGTAAAATAATTTAGATTAAATGAATAAAATTACACAATAATATAGTTTCAACAAATCATACTCTTTTACTATGGATAAAATTATTGGAAATTTTATACAATAGTCCTCAAGTCCACAACTATCTTCTATCTTCACAAATATATCTAACCTCCTAAATCTCATCAAGGGAATTATTTATAGGAATAATAATAGTCTAATCATATCAGTGCTTGTTATAAGGAAAGGCCATTTCCTAGAAATAGAAACAAACAACATCATTATTTTCTTGGTTGATTCTACCTAAAGTTATCTATGGATATTATAATAGTCAAAACAAATTATAACCATAAATTTGCATTGGTTATTTTTTAGGTAAAATGATAATCTATACTTTGATAATAGGATCTATTCAAATGCTAAAGCAGAGCACATGTGCCATGACAACCAAAACTTTGTCTTGAAAAAGTACCAAATCAGATCCTTTTATTGACGTAACCAATGGGATGTCAACTATTGTGGTAACATTTATCTAGTTAGTTGGTTAGGGTTTACATTGTCTATTATGTGTTGCTTTATTTGTAAAATAGAGTATCTACTTAATTTTCCACATTAAAATCTCCTCATATTCTAGTGAACACTTTACAAATTTTCCATTGTCCAAAGCACAAGGATGTGCTCTAGAATATGCTCAGGAAAATGCTATAGAACCTACAATATAGAACAACTTTGTGCAACTATCTAATTATTAGCAAAAACAACCAAAGGAAACATGGAAATCATTCCAATATTAATTAAAAAATGACATTTACCTTTTCTAACTTGTCTAACCTAAATATCATGATAAATTATGCAATATTCCAATATTAGTCTACACATATATATCAAATAGAGGTAAGAAAACATCTCAAAGCACCTATTAGACGAGGTATTTCTAAGCCTCATCAAGTGGGTCAAAGGAAGATAATTGAGTTGAGGTGAAAATATTTAAATCAAAAAGCATGATGGTAGTAGTAGGCTTTCCCATATTGCTTTAAGATAAATTTGTAGCTTAGAGGCATATTGCAAAACCTCCATAATATTAACCCCTACTTATGTCCTAGACATCATCAAACCCTACCAACAAACCACACCCAAAAAAATGTCTTGAATAAGAAGAAATGGAGGAACGAAGGTCAAAATGACTATGTTACAACTATGATGATAAATACGCCCTCAACCAAAAGTGCATGCAACAAAAACTATATTTACTTTAGGTGTATGACCCTTTTACTAGGGAATCTCATGGTAAAATGAGGACCATGGAAAAGAGGATCAACTTGAGAAAGTTGAATCAATAGAGAAACAACACTAAAAAATTTAGTACATGCTTTAGAGGGATTTCCACTCCTCAAACCATGAAAGTGGAGGGGTTTTTCAAGGTTCAATGACTCATAATACTTATTTATTTAGTTCGTATAGACAATTTTATTGATCATTGGATGATCAAAAGAGTATATTGCTACATATACTCATGCAATTATTTTAAAGTCATGGTAGCCAATTGGGAAATTTACCATGCAAAGGAAAATGTAGAAATATAAATGTGTTGATGGATAAATACAACCTAAGGTAGACATGTTTGCCATTTCATTGGAAGGATGTGACATTGTGTTGGGAACTTAGTGGCTTTATACACTAGGCCCGATAGTCTAGGGTTTTTTGATCTCTATATACAATTCACTCAGAAAGGGAAGTAGTACACTCTTTGTGGTATTCCTAAATGTTTTACCCAACTTATAATTTCCCATTTAATGGAATTTATTTTGAAGAAATCATCTCAAGGGTTGGTGGTGCAACTATTTTTAATACAGGATCTAACTACTGAGGATATAATTTAGTCAGTAAAATTATAACTAATTATTGATAAAAATGCATTTGTTTTTATCAAACCATAAGAATTACCACCATAGTGCCAACATTATCATGTCATATAGCTTGTTTAGGGTAGCTCACCACCCAAAATTCACCCCTATAGGTACCCATATGTGCAAAATATTAAGATTGAAAGAATGATATAGGAGTTGTTGTCCATAGGGGCCATTCAACCAAGTGTCATTATATGCTCCTCTCCAATTATTGTTTCATAAAAAATATGGGTCTTGGTGGTTATGCATATATTTTTTTAAACTCAAAAAATTTATCATCAAAGACAAATTTCCCATTCTAGTCATTGATGAGTTGTTGGATGAGCTTCATAGTGCTTGCTTCTTCTCAAAGTGGGATCTATGTTCATGATATCATTATATTAGATTAATGAAAGAATATATTACCAATATTATCAAAGTGGGATCTATGTTCATGATATCATTATATTATATTAAGGGAAGAAGATATTTCCAATATAACATTTTGGAATCATGAAGGCCATTATGAATTCCTTGTCATACCTTTTAATTGTATCAATGCATATTTTAACTTTTAGAGTCTCATATGATATTTTAGCCCTTTTTTATTAGATTAATTTTGATCTTATTTTATGATATATTAATTTATAGTCACACATGCGAGGAACATCTATAGTATTTGGAATAGAACTTGCAACTCCTAGATAAAACCAATTGTGTGTGAAGCTTTCTAAATATTCTTTTGAAATGAAATAAGTGGAGTACCTAGGCCACATAGTTTTAGTAAAAGGGATCATGGTGGAACCAAATAAAATTATAGCCATACAAGAATGGCCCAAGCCATACACTCTCAAAGGTCTTCAAGGTTTCCTAGGCCTCACTAGCTATTATTAAAAATTCATCTATGATTATGGAAAAATTGCATCTTCTCTAACAACAATGTTGAGTAAAAACTCATTTATGTGGTTAGAACCAATGGAAAAAATATTGTTGTATCTTAAATAAGCTATGTTATCTACTCCAGTGCTAGAAATGCTTAATTTATCCAAGTCTTTTATGGTTGAAAGTGACACTTTAGGAAGTGGAATTGGTCCAATGCTTATGCAAGAATGATGACCATTAGATTTTACTAATAAGGCTTTGTCAAGCAAAAACCTAGGGAAATTGAACTATAAGGAGATGATGATGATATTACAAGCTATCAACCACTAAAGACCTTATCTTATTGGGAAACATTTCTTAGTAAAAAAAAATCACCATAGTCTCAAGTACTTTCTTGAGCAATGGGTCTCCATGCCTAAGAAAAAAAGTGGGTCACAAAACTACTAGGGTATGACTATAAAATAATTTATAAGGGAAAGAAAAATATTATTTATAATGTACAATCCCACCAACATGAGTATTGGGTATGTTGTGTCCCATATAAATGCCAATCCCTCAATGGATCCACTAGTTTCAAGAAGAGGTGAACCAAGACTCTACCTTGTAAGCCTTAATTCAACAACTTCAAAATGATCCTAGCACTTTTATAGAATATACATGGTATGGACAACATTTGAGATATTGAGGCTGCCTTGTTATTCCTATAAATTTCTATTCCATAAATCTATAGTACAATAAATGAATGCTTCTCCTACTACAAGACATTTTGGGTTCTTAAATACTTATGAGTGGGATAAATAAACCTTTTTTGAGCAAGGATGAAAAGATATATTTATAATATTATGGAAAAGTGTGATACTTGTTAGCTATGAAAGGGAAACTATATGCACACTAGCCACACTCTAGCATATTCCTATTTTGGAAACTATTTAGATGGATATTTCCATGGATTCTATTGAAGGGCTTCCAAAGTTTTGAGGAAAAAATTCATTCTTGTGGTGGTGGATTGTGGTGCAGGGGTCGAATTTTGAAATCCAATCTCCTACTTTCTTCACCGATCAAGCTTTCATTTCATTAAAATTTCAAAAGAAAATTTACAATACTAGCCCATAGGCTTAGTTTCCTTTTTTTTCTAATGCAAGCTGCCTCACGTTCGGCGATCTGCCTATGCTCCCAGGAAGAATACAATCTCCCCAATCCCAAAACTCAGCTCCTCTCCTTATGACTGTAACCTTCACCTATTTTTATCCTAACCTACAACTACCATCGGGTCAACCATGGAAAACACACATTGATGAGCCATCTGAACATCTCTGACCTTTGGGCACAGCAGTCGAGTGGCCTCCATGCTCAGCAAACTTATCGGGCAAGAAATCCTACATTGATGAGGCATTTGACCGCCTCGGGAAGCACCGTCTGGGAACACATGCCTTTTTGGGTCGTGAACCTGCAGTATGTCGTGATATCATGACATGTCATGATATCACGACATTTTTCTTCCTCGCTGCCTTTCCTCTTCGTCGGGTCACGATATCACGACAATTTCCTCCTCGCTAACTTTCCTCTTCGTCGGGTTGCGATATCGCGACATGTCGTGATATCACGACATTTTTCTTCCTTGCAACATTTCTTTCCTTCGGGTCACGCTGTCGTGACATGTCATGATATCATGACATTTTCTTTCCTTGCAGCCTTCCCCTCCATGTCATGATGTCGTGACATGTCAAGATATCGTGGCATCTTTCTTTCTCACTGTCTTCCTCTTATTTGGGTCATGATATCATGACATGTCGTGATATCGTGACATCTTCCTTTCTCATTGTATTCTTCTCCTTCAGGTCACGATATCGTGACATGTCGCAATATCATGACAGTTTCCCTTTCGGCTCTTCTTTCTTTCTTTTGGTCATGAAATCGTGACATGTCGCAATATCACGACATCTGCCTTCTGCTTCCTCCTTACCTTTTTGGGTCATGAAATCATGATGTGTCATGATATCATGACATCTTTACCCTCTGCTCTCTCTTTGCTTCTTGGGTCATGAAATCGTGACATGTCGTGATATCATGATAGTTTCCTTCCTTGCCTCCTTTCTGCTTCTTTGGTCGCGATTTCGTGACATGTCATGAAATCATGACATTTTCTCCTTCATCCCTTCCTATTTTCTTTCAGTCATGATTTTGTGACATGTCATGAAATCACGACATTTTTGCCTCTGGAACTTTTCGCTTGCTTTCAGTCACGATTTTGTGACATGTCGTAAAATCGTGACATTTTCTCCTTTGACCCTTCCTGCTTTCTTTTGGTCGTGATTTCGCAACATGTCGCGAAATCATGACATTTTCTCCTCTGGCCCTTCCTGCTTACTTTCGATCGTGATTTCACATGTCATGAAATCATGACATTTTCTCCTCTGGCCCTTCCTGCTTGCTTTTGGTCATGATTTCATGACATGTGAAATTGTGACATTTTTTTCGGATGCCTTCTCTCTCTTGATTCGATCGCGTTTTCGTGACATGTCACGAAATCATGACATTTTCTGCTCTATGCCTTCTCTCTCCTTCTTGAGTCGTGATAATGCGACATGTCACGATATCATGATACTTTTTCTATCATGATATTGCGACATCGAGGCAAACACTTAGAATTTTTTTGGTTGATGCAAGATTGCTTTGCTACCACCGGATGCTCCTGCATCAGACAACCGGGGTGGATTGAGAAGTGACCTTCATTTCTGTACTGTTATGTCACCTTCTCACAACTTGCAAAATCTTCCATCTCTTCAACCTCCACTCTCATTGTTGTCAGCAACCTCTTTTCATCCATTCCCTTCAGCAAATAGATTCTAGTGCTACTACATACCTTTTCTTTCGCCTCCTTCAAGGGCTTCAGCTTATGGCACACTCCATTCTTCGTCACTGAGTAGGTTTTGGCATGAATGTCATGCACTGTACACTGATCAAACTACCAAGGCCTTCCCAATAGCAAATGTCAAGCATCCATAGGTAGGATGTCACACAGGACCTCATCACAGTAGTTTCCAATATTAAATTTCACCATGCATTGCTCACTGACCAAAGTCCTATGGTCCTTCTGTAACCACGCTATTCGATATGGATGTGGGTGTCTCCTCCTATTTAACCATAACTTAGTAACCATTTCTTCAGATACCAAGTTATCAGTACTACCATTATCTATAATAACATTATAGACCTTACCCGAACTTCTGCACCTTGTGCGGAATAGGCTCCTCCTCTAGTCTGATTCCTTCTCTTCATTCAACAAGGTTCTCCTTGTGAACATCACTTCTCCTCTCTTTGCCTCCTTAGAATGTTCTGATTCAACACCTTCATCTGCTATAGCAGCTCTTGCAAGACCCTCAGGTCTCTTATCCATCTTTTCTCGGTGTTGTGGACACTCGAATGCTCGATGTCCTTCTTCACCACAGTGGAAACAGGTTCCATAAAATCCTCCTCTTCCATACCCACGTCCAGATCTACCTCTTCCTCTTTGGTAGTTGTTCTGACCATGGGATCTGCAATCATTATCTCCCTTCTGATCCTAACTGCAGCTAGCTTCTTCTTTCTTCTCATCTCGTCCTCCATCTATTCTTCCACCAGTTCTTTCTCCATGACCTCTTCCTCTTTGCTTACCCTCAGACCGTCTGTTCAATTTCTCTTCAACATTCAGATCAAACTGGTAAGCATACTCAATGGTGCTAATCCTAAATAGACTCAAATCCTCTTGAATACTTTCTCGTAACCCATTAATATAATGGGCTACCTTCTCCTTGTTGGCCTCTGAATGGCCTATTTTGATTACAATATTGTAAAACTCCTCTGTGTATTCTTTAATAGACTTGTTTGCTTGCTTCAAACCTTGCATTTTATTTAGCAGATCCATCTCATAGTCAACTGGGATGAACTACCTCTTCAACTTCTCCACCATTCTATCCCATCTGGTTATTCTCTCCTTTCCTCTTCTATTTCTTTTTAGCTATACTCCCTTCCACCAGATGCTGGCATGACCCTTTAGCTTGGTCTTAGCAAATCTGACCCGATCAGGATCTTCGACCTCCTCATACTCAAAGTATTCCTCCAGGTCATTGATCTAGTCAATCAACTCCTCTGGATCTAGATTTCTAGAGTACACAAAAACCTCCATCTTTGGTTTCTTTCCAATCTAAGAGATGGCTTTGTATAACCTGGCTTGTGTAGGATCTACAACCTCTTCTTCTTCCTCAAACTGGTCCTCTTCATCATCAACTTCATCTTCACTACCTTCTTCTCTCCTGGGCTCAAGCCCTCTGTGCAGCTCCTCTTATAGGGCCTGAAATTGCCTCTACAAAGCTCTAAAATTTTTTGCTGGCACCATATTTCTTCCACCACCACGGTTTCTTTGTGGAGGCATTCTGCTTGTTTCTCTTACAAGCTCTTCCATAGATCCTGGTGTAAACTGCCTCATGTTCGACGATCTATTTACACACTCAGGAACTCTCGCTCTGATACCACTTGGTGTAGGGGCCAAATTTTGAAATCCAATCTCCTACTTTCTTCATCGATCAAGCTTTCATTTCATTAAACTTTCAAAAGAAAATTTACAATACTAGCCTGCAGGCTTAGTTTCCTTTTTTTTCTAATGCAAGCTACCTCACATTCGACGATCTGCCTACGCTCCCAGGAAGAATACAATCTCCCCAATCCCAAAACTCGGCTCCTCCCTTGTGACTGTAACCTTCACCTATTTTTATCCTAACCTACAACTACCACCGGGTCAACCATGGAAAACATGCATTTATGAGCCATCTGAACATCTTTGACCTCTACGCATAGCAGTCGAGTGGCCGCCATACTCAGTAAACTTATCAGGCAAGAAATCCTACATTGATGAGGCATTTGACTACCTCGGGAAGCACCGTCTTGGAACGCATGCCTTTTTGGTTCATGAACCTGTAGTATGTCGTGATATCACAACATGTCATGAAATCATAAAATTTTTCTTCCTCGCTGCCTTTCCTCTTTGTCGGGTCGTGATATCGTGACATGTCATGATATCATGACATTTTCCTCCTCGCTAACTTTCCTCTTTGTTAGGTCACGATATCGCGACATGTCGTGATATCGTGACATTTTTCTTCCTTGCAACATTTCTTTCCTTCGGGTCGTGCTGTCATGACATGTCGCGATATCATGACATTTTCTTTCCTTGCAGCCTTCCCCTCCTTCAGGTCACGATGTCGCGACATGTCGTGATATCGTGACATCTTTCTTTCTCGTTGTCTTCCTCTTCTGCGGGTCGCGATATCGTGACATGTCGTGATATCGTGACATCTTCCTTTCTCGTTGTCTTCTTCTCCTTTGGGTCATGATATCGTGACATGTCATGATATCACGATAGTTTCCCTTTTGGCTCTTCTTTCTTTCTTTTGGTCATGAAATTGTGACATGTCACGATATCACGACATCTGCCTTCTGCTTCCTCCTCGCCTTTTCGGGTCACAAAATTGTGATGTGTCATGATATTGTGACATCTTTGCCCTCTGCTCTCTCTTCGCTTCTTATGTCGTGAAATCGTGACATGTCGCGATATCATGACAGTTTCCTTCCTTGCCTCCTTTTTGCTTCTTTGGTCGCGATTTCGCAACATGTCACAAAATCATGACATTTTCTCCTCCGTCCCTTCCTATTTTATTTTGGTCATGATTTTGTGACATGTCACGAAATCATGATATTTTTTCCTCTAGCACTTCTCGCTTGCTTTTGGTCATGATTTTGTGACATGTCGTGAAATCGTGAAATTTTCTCCTCTGGACCTTCCTGCTTTCTTTCGATCGTAATTTCGTGACATGTCACGAAATTGTGACATTTTCTCCTCTGGCCCTTCCTACTTGCTTTCGGTCGTGATTTCACGACATGTCACGAAATCGTGACATTTTCTTCAGATGCCCTCTCTCTCTTGATTCGGTCGCATTTTTGCGACATGTCACGAAATCATGACATTTTTTGCTCCATGCATTCTCTCTCCTTCCTGAGTCACGATAATGCGACATGTCACGATATCGTGACACTTTTTCTATCGCGACATCGAGGCAAACACTTAGAATTTTTTGGGTTGATGCAAGATTGCTCTACTGCCACTGGATGCTCCTGCATCAGATTGTCTCTCTAAGTATGCTCACTTCTTCCTCTAGCTAACCCTTATACAACCTCAATGGTTGCCAAAATATTCCATGATTCCATTTTTTGCCTTTGTGGCATGGCCCAATCCAATATTTCTAACTGTGATCTCACCTTCACTAGTAATTTTTGGTAAGAATTGTTCAAATTACAGTGCACAAAACTCAAAATGATCTTAGCATACCATCCCCAAATATATGGACAAATAGAAATTTCTAACAAGTTCTTGGAAATGTATCTTCCTTGCTTTGCATCTGAGCATACCACTTAGTGGGTCAAATGGATTCCATTGGTAGAATGGTGGTATAATACTTCTTATCACTTTTTCACCAAGGTGAAACCATATGAAGTAGTTTATGTACACACTTTGCCATCACTTTCATCATACTTTTTGCATAGTTCCAATTTTGAGGTAGTAGCTTGCACTACTTCTCCAACATATCAAGGATAATTTGGTGATGGCATAAAATTTTATGTGACAACAAGCTGATCAACTGGTTAGAGCATAGTTTTAATGTAGAGGACTTGGTCTTCCTATGCTTGTAGCCATACAAGCACTCATCATTGAAACTTTTAGGTGTTGAAAGATAGCAACTAAATTCTATGGATAATATTAGGTACTATAGAGAATTGGTCCCATGGCATATAAGATCAAATTACTTCCCTCCATGATACATCCAAATTTTCTTGTATCCTCCTTGAAAGAGGTCCTTGGTAGCTATGTATAGGTTCAATCAACACTTCCTGATTGGATATAGAAGGGTTAGTCATTTTAAAGCCTAAAATTATTCTATATCGATGAATTTGCATACTTTGCACCAAAACCCTCATTGATGTTTTAGTATAATTATGGGTATTATAGCCAAAATATTCCATATGGGAGCCTCTCCATTAGTTCCAATAATAGTTTCTTCATCTCAAGATTTTAGGATTAACCTTCTTGAATGGGAAAGGTATGTTAGGACCCTATCCTAATATCATGATGTAATTTTCTAGTATGGATGTAACCATTGTTTTATTGTAAGAAATAGTTCATAATGATATAACAGTTACTTTTATTGTAAGTAGGAGTTACTAGCTTGGCTCCTCCCTTGCATGTGGACCAACCCTTGAGCATTAAGGCTGGGGTAAATAAGAGCCCATATGAAGGCAAGGGTGGAAATGGAATGTAACATGCTTTTTTATTAAATTGTATAAGATCTCTACTTCTAAGGAGGTTTCCCCCTCAAAGAATCCTACAATATTAGTTCTCTTGATTAATAATTTTTTTTTGTATTTCCATTCAGTATTTTCTCAAGCACATCTATTATTTCTTTGCCT
Organism: Wollemia nobilis; assembly: GCA_028583015.1. Lineage (NCBI taxonomy): Eukaryota > Viridiplantae > Streptophyta > Pinopsida > Araucariales > Araucariaceae > Wollemia > Wollemia nobilis. The sequence continues at coordinate 8,601,167 of JAQPPZ010001870.1, forward strand.
ATATATTTTTTTAAATTTTGCTTAATTTTTTGCATGTGTTTATTTTTATCTAAATTTTCCTAACATCCTTACATCTTGATCCAAAATATTCTTTTTTTGAGAAGCCTCATAGCCTCTTTCTATAATATCCCTAGATCCTTTCCACATCAAGATCCTTCACAAGTAATATTTCTAGTAGTCAAAGTTCTATCCTTTGAGTAGAAGGATATTCATTGATGTACTATTTAGTGTCATTAAAATGCCTTACATGATGAAAATATATCTCTATTTTTTTTTGAATTTTTTGTTAAGGAAAACCTAGAACCAATTTCTCACTAATAAACACTTTTTTCCTCCTCCAAGGAATGTCTAAAACCTACTCTAATACCAAATGTGAGAACTCAATGGGAGTGAAAGGGAGGTGAGGCTCAACATAAATCAATGATATAGATAAAAAATATAGAAGAATGAAAACCCAAAATTATATAAGTTGTTATGCTTGAAAACCTTTGAAATATATAGTATTCATGAAAGAGAATTTTACATAACATATACTCAACAACATAAACTCTAAAATTTTGAATATTACATAACAACACTCTAATTCTGAAAAATTAAAACTTACTACTATTCCCTCCTAGGTGAGCATGAAAAGATTCCATATTTTCATGTGTAAAATGCATCTAACAAAAACTGACACATAACAATATACTAAAATTAACTAACTAAAACACCTCTTTTTACTTGTAGTTATATTTTTAGCACTCACCCATTCATAATTATGGGAATCATACATTGAGTTTACATCATGCAATTCATATGCATGCTCTCCAAAAATATAACTAGACTCAACTAAAGTTATTCCTAAAATAAGATAATTCCTAAGTTATCCCACTTTCTACATGTGCTCTTGACTAAAAGTAAGATCTTGTTACAAAAATAATCAATATTATAATCAAATAAAATAAATAATAATAATTTATTATCTATTAATTAATATCATCATTATTATTATTATTATTAACTAATAAATAATCAATTTTGCATCACGATCTCCAATTGGAAGAGGAATGGAAAGGAAGAAAATAGGGTGCTTGATTACCAACTTTTAGATAGTTGAATGAAATAATAATCTAAATAAATCTAATCTTGAATGTTTTAATGTATGAAAAATAATGGACTAATTTGTATCATATTGGCATTATCCTAGACATCATTATTTAAAAATATAATGCAATATATGAATGGAATCCCTTATTGCATGGTGACAATACTTATTGAGTGATATAAATAATTAAAAATATATATATATATATATATATATATATATATATATATATATATATATATATATATATATATATATATATATATATATATGTTTTAATATTATTAATTTACATATTATGTTAAAAATTAATTATTATATTCAAAAACTATGAAAAAAAGACTCACTATTAAAAAATAATTATTATTTCCTTTTTGTTTGTAAGAAGAAAACACTTAGAGTGAAAGACCTTACATAAATCAAGGTTTTGTCAAAGGGAGATAAATTTTAGATGGTATAATTACTATTCATGAAATTATCCACTCTATAGATAAAAGTGGGGAGGAGGGGATTTTTATTAAATTGGATATGAATAAGGCCTATGATAGAGTTTCCTAGTAATTCATTTATGATACCATCGTTACCTCCATGTCTTCTATACCGCAATCTAAAGAGCTAAAAACCTTTTTGTAAAATTAGGAATTAGTTATTGGGTCTTCCTTAACACCCTAGTCTTAAGGTAATAGAGAATATCAGTTTTTTTTGGGTGTGGTATTGGGGTTCTTCCTGCATCTTATCTCAAGATGCTACTCTTTAAAGGGAGATTTTTAGAGGATATATGGAACCCAGTGGTGGAACAGTTTGTGAGAAAACTTGTAGGTTGGAAAGGAGCCCTCCTTAGTCAGATAGGTAAAGCACAGTTAGTAAAATCATCCCTTCAAAGTATCTCGATATATTTTATGTCTCTATTTAAGATGCTTTTCAAAGTCTATGATAGAATTGGGAAAATTTAGAGGAATTTTTATGGTCTAATTTTGAGGATGAGGAGAATCCTGTTGGTTGCTTGGGATCATGTTTTCCAAAAGGAGGTTGGAGGCCTTAGATTTAGAATCTTAGGAGATGAACAAAGCCCTAATGGGAAATATTGGTTGGAAATTAGCTAAGTTGTAGAAGGTAGGATGGGTAAGTATCCTTCAAGCTAAATATTTAAGATACAATGATTGGTTCTTAGAAGAAAATAAACTTCATTTGGGATAAAATTTGTAGAATTACCTTCAAACTATCAAAACCTTTTTGTATCAAGGAATTAGATGGAAAATCAGGAATGGTAGGAAGGTCCTTTTATAGAAATACCCCTAGATAAAGAGCATTTATTTCAAGGAGTACCAAAAGATTAGTTGCCTAGAATATAAAATTTTTCTTATGTTTGTGCCCCTCATCCAAGATTTTTTAATAAGGGAAGGTAATTCTATGTGGAGGCATATCCTTGTGGAAGGTATGGATCTTACAAAGAGTCATATTATCAAGAAATTAAATAAAATATTGTAGGCTTACACTTTGAATAGCCATGATGCTCAAGATTTGATGTGGTGGAATTCCTCTAGCCAAGGTCTTTATATTTTTAAGACATGTTACTACTTGCTTAAAGAAGAAAGTGGTTGGCTCTCAGTATCTGAGGTTTGGATTAAGGACCTAACTCCAAAAATCTCCTTATTTTTTAGCTTCTTTTACAAAATAAAACCTTAACTTTAGATAATTTATCACAAAGAAGTTTCTAATTTCCTAACCAGTGCAATTTATGTGAAAATATGAGGGAGGATTTTAATCACCTATTCCTCAATTATCCCCTTGATTAGGATTTTTTTATTATCATAAATAAATTTTAACTTTTATGGATTTTTCCTAGTTGTATCTCAAATCTATGTATTCAATGGAGCTCCTCATTCAAGAGTAAAAGGTTGAATACCTTATGGAATTTTATCTCCCACATTCCCTCTAGGGGATTTGGAAAGAATGAAATAGCCACATATTTAAAGGCAATAAGAAATATAGTCTCACTGTGACCAATATAATTATGTCCCTTATGCTACAAAATGCTAATTTGGTCAATTGGAAAGGAGTTAGGAAATAAAATTAGGAGATTTGGGTTGCTATAGGTTGGGATCTTGAACCTATGTTGGTTTTGATCAATCCTCCTTGTAGTAGTGTTAGACAACAATATAAATGGAAAACCCCTCTAGTGGGATGGCTTAAATTTAACTTTGATGGAGCGATAAAAGGAAATATAAGGCCAATTGGGGATGGGGGTATAATAAGATATGAGAAGGGGGAGTTAGTCAAGGATTTTACTGAATCTTTAGGGGACCAATCTAGCTATTTTGTAGAGTCCAGGGATTTATTCCTAGGAATAAATCAGTTAGTGGATCTTCAATTCAAGAAAGTCATCACTAAAGGAAACTCATTAAATTTCATCAAAATAATGAAGGAGAACGTGGAAGTAAGATAGAGCTTAACCAAAATTATAGACAAAAGCTAGCAAAATATAAACCTTTTGGATATAGTGGAGTTTGATAATATATTTAGAGAAGGAAACAACGGAGCAAATTGCATGGTGAATATGGGGGATAGAGATTTCCCCATCCAAATAATGATGATTATAGATAATGAGAGGAAAAATGGTGATTTTGTTTTTATATGGTATTATGGATATCCTTTGTATTTTCTTGGATAGTTTTTTAAGCTTTATCCAAGGGTGGTTGAAAGGGTGTTTAGGGAGGAACACTTTAAGGGATGGGAACCAAAGGAGTAAATTTTTTAATAATAAAAAAACTTCATGTGGAGGAAAAGGTCATAGGGTACTGTTTTTCATGAGGATTTTTAGAAAAGGATATCTAATCTTCAAAACCAAGGAAAACTATATAAATAATAAATTTCTTCATCTTTCCTCTCGTGTCCCACTTGTTTTTATGATTTCAATATTTAGCACTAATTATTATGGGTTGAGTTATAGGGTATCTTAGAAATGTTGGTTCATGGAGGTTAGGAATCTATAGGATCATCCAAATCTTGAGAAGGTTGAGTCAGGATGTAAATTTGTTTCCCCTAGGTTGTCCTTCAGATGGATCACATGTAGAAGAGGATGTGGATTTTGTAAGTTTACATGAACTCAATAACCTGCCTTACCTACAATGTTTTATTTTCTTATAATATGAATTGGATTTATATCTCAAGGTAAGATAAGGGAATTCCTCTAATATTTGGCATTATGAAAATAAAGGTCAAGATCAAGAGCCTACGTTTAGAGTCGTTGCTCCTAAATATTAACAAAGAGATCTAGGTGATCTTGGAGAAGGGAGGTCTTTTGTATTTCATTAAAAATATTTGAGGGATATGATCTAGAGCTATCAAATTATATTGCATATTTTTGATCCACAGGGAAGATGAATGCATTTGGCTATGACTTAATCAACAAAAATGTAATGGTATAGGTCATTGGTTGTGAAGTTGAAGGTAAGTGCATCTGTAGAGGAAAACATTATTTGGCTAGGAATTGAGAGGATTTTTGGCACTAATGAACATACTTGCTAGGATGAAAGTGGAGTGGCATGGGAGTCCTTGCCATTTCCTTGGTGTTGTGTTGTCCTTATAATTATGAATTTTATTACTTTGGACTCTATACCATCTATTGTGAGGAGTTTTTGATTTACCTTTTTGAAATATCTTTAGAGGGTACAAAGATAAATATTTTGGTCTTTCTTCTCAAATCCTTGGAGAAAACCATCGATGCTATACAATGTGGTAAAATTATTTCTCCTTTGCACCAAGGTCTTATCCTTATCATCTTCAAGCATGTGAGGGTTAAGGAGGGTCTTCTTGGGAATGTCCATTGGAAACCCAAAGTTAAGATGCCTCATGAAGCCAAGGTGATGTTGAAGCCTTCTAAGGCCAAGGAAGAAATCACTTCTAAAGTAAAATATTTAAAGGATACATATTTTGAAAAGGATTTGAAGGACTCCCATGACATGCCCCTTGCTCCTAGCAAAGTCAAAAAGAGGGGACCTCCATTGAAGAATATTTTCACTAGGAAAATCCATAGGAGGAATATGTCTATCACTAAGTAAATGGTGATGGAGATCCAAAACCATGATGCTAAAGTGGATATGGTCAACCAACATGATACCTTTAGTCAAGAATCTCAAAAATTGCACATTTTTCTTGAGAATGAAATTAGCTCCAAGGAAGATGGCAAAATGGAAAATCTAGAAATTAATAAAGAGATAACTAATAATATCCCTCTAAATCATGTTTTGGATGTGATCAAGAAAAAATATATTATCCTTAAGGATATCAACAATTCAAGGAAAACAATGATCCAAATGTTAATATGTAATCTTGAGGAATTTGAGATCTAGTTGGAGAAGTTGAAGGTCAAAATTATTTCCATAAGTTTCTAGGTAGAGAAAAATAATTGGGCTAGCAAAGATTATAATTGGACCTCCTTAGTGTCTTTTGTTCCTTTGTGTTTTGTTTTAATCCTTGGTTTTATTATCTTGTTGTTTCTTATTGTTGGGATCAACTCTAAGATTGGCTTCCCGATGTTTATCTTTGCTTTATATTTTTTAAGGGGGTGTTGCTTTGCTTTATGAAGTTCCTTTTTGGAACTTTAATTTTGTTTATGTAAATGTTTGTACAAGGTTTGAGGACCCTTCAAAACCCCTTATTTTACCCCAATAAAAAAAATACCTTACATAAAAAAATTTGAAGCTTGATTTACATCTAACTTAATAGTTAAATCAAATTAGCATATTGGATCAGTTGTAAAAGAGTCACTAAGGTATAATAAATTCAAAATATGTTGATAAAGTAAAATAATTTATGGTTTAAAATAGTTTATAGACTATAACAAAATGATTAACATGTGTAATGAAATAAATATTAATATTACTAATGTTTATATCCTTGATGTCTCTCAATTTTTATTTAAGTGGTTGAAAAAGGTCATCTTTCACAAAACAAAGACTCAAGTTCAAGTCTCAATAGACATAAAGACCCTAAGTGTGAGTGAGGAATCCTTAATATCCAACTGTATTGTTCTAATCTCACTATAAATGAAATTTATGGTAGAATTTAAACAATTAAAAATTATTTATATACTTAATATTAAATAATAGGAGCTTAAAGACATCTAAGAACAACTTTGTATCCTAATTACAACAAGGAATATGTAATTTTATACATATGTGTTAAGCAATATACAATATTTAATAGAGATAATGTGAGTACAAGTACAAATCCAATGTAAGTATGAGTAAGACTCAAGCCTCTCATTTAGAGATCACATTCTAAAACTTTGAAAAATAAAAAAAATTGAAGGAATGTCTTGAGGAAAAGCTAGGTATCAAGAAACTAAATTCATTTATGGAAACCTTAAGTGTAATTAAGGATTCCCTAGTTGGAAGTAAGGATGCCCTAATTACAAACAAAAGGAAGAAAAAATCTATAACAATATCTATCTAGGCAATAAAAAATACATTGAAAGTGATTATCAAGGATGAATATGCAAGTTAAGAGATACTAGAAAGGTTTTTAAGAGATTAAAAATTTAATTAAATAAAATTGGGTATTGAGTTCAAATTATTCAATGACGTTTATTCTAAAAGAGTTTTTTTTCTTGTCATATTCTCCTATTTGATGTTAGGGATAAATTAATGGGTTATAACCCATAATTTAGAGGGAGAGATCACTTGTATTTAAGAAAATGAAGGGAGACTATTTTTGTGGAGATAAAAACCATTAAAATATTCTAGTGTAGATTTAGCCCTTTTGACTTCCATATCAACTTATTAAAAATATTTGTATACTCTAGGAAAGATCAAACATGGCATGAAAATCCTTCATGCTTTAAAGGTCAGTGTTAAAATGCTCAACTTTGAGATTATGAAAAATACTCTATTTTATAGAATTGTAGCATTGTTGACCTATATAATTGTTAGAAATGGTGTAATAGTCAATCTCTATATTTTTGAGTGAATATAAAAAAGTTATCACAACTTACTTTAAATTTAAAAATCAAACATCCTATCCTATCTTGATTAAGAAAAAAAGAATAGCCTTGTAACACCTATAATATTATATGGTTGTGAAATATAAAGTGGTAGTCCATTTCTAAAATTTTGAAAAAAAAAATGAGCAAATAAAAAAAAACTATCATACATCATTTTAAGTTTAAAAATAAAAAAAATTATCCTACCCGTCTTATGGATACAAGTCTACCATGATTTTGAAAAAAAAAATCTCGTAATCATGCCCAAGTTTAGAATCCTACAGTTGCATCTCTTGCAAAATGATTACAAACATTGTGCTCATCGTGAGAAGTATAAATGTAGAAAATAGATTCTACCCTCTTGGTTACAATATTTGAGTATACATGCAAAGGTAATTTGTGACAGTGGAGTTAACATAAAGGATATGCATTGATCTATGGTAAAATAAAAATGTCTAAAAGCTAGGTTCATCAAAATTAATTCTCCTCAAAGTTGTATAAAACTTCAATTAATAGCTATGGAGAGGCTAAGGCACTTTTTATAAGGATCAAGCTTATCATTAAAAAAATGAAGGAGATCTAATTTAGTCAAGGAGGATTTATAGATTATTATTAACATTACCAAGAAAATTAATGTGGGAATTGTATAGAAAATAATATTATAGTTATTTCCATGAACTATTGTGGAAGTAGTATTTTGAAAAATTTGGCATATTTATAATAAAAGCAATAGGGTGGTATCGAATGCCAAGAAGTTCAACTTCTCATGTGCCTTTGAAGAAGGAGAAACATGACTCCTTTGACCTCCAAATTTAGGTTGGGTCCCCATTATTATTTCTAAACTAATCTAATATAAACTAAGTACAAAATTAAATGCAATAATTTAAGAGTGATATAGATTAACATAAGTTACATGAAATAAAGAAGAATCATAACCATAACAAGGAGAGTGTATGATTAATAATTGCATGAATAAATTCAATAAAAACATTGTGATCCAAATGTATGAAATCAAAAGTAATAGAAAAAATTAAAACAATTGAAAGGGAAATGCCACAATCATTATGCATAACACAATCCAAAAGAGTAGTGCCACAAGTGAAAAGTAAATATCTTGCACTTTTCAATATTCTAAAATTAGAGCATGATTACAATGTAGAGTCCATATATTATAGATTTGGTTCCTTCAATAGCAAAAATAAGTTTATAGTTAAGCCCATGGCTACCATTTACAAGAAATTATACACTCAAGAGTTACCTAGGGTAAAAAATATTGGAATTCATAATATTTTCTAGAAATGAAAAAAATCAATCCATCCATGTAAATTTTATACATAAAGCATAAAGAAGGATAAAAGAGAGAAATATATAGTGGGCACCTATGGGAACCATAAATGATCACTATATTATCTATATAAAATAATCATAATACCTTGATAATTAAATGATGGAGTGATAGGGTTGTTTATACCAATACCAAAATCCCAATTACATAATGAACTTAACCTAAGCCACCATAACAAGAGGGACTTAAGGTTAATTATAAGTTACAAGGTGGTTTTAACTATAACAAGGTTAACCAAAACCCATAGGGCTTAGATAATATAATATTACAACTAACTAAAAATATTATACAATGGTCAAACATAATGAGAGTTCATGATTGTGATGTATGCATTCTAGGGGGTGACTTCAACATAGTTGTATCTCGATATGTTGGTCAAAAATGAGTGAGCTGAGGTTTAGCAGGTGCGGCAGGAGTGAGGGTTTGAATTTTTTAGACAGGAATCTTAGCCAAGGAGGTAGAGGTAGAGCAGGTATGGAAGGGGTGGGTGGGAACCTCAAGCATGGATCAAGCGAGGATCCAGAGGAATGCGGTCAGGTTGTGGTAGATTTGGAGGTGGGCATCACACGGGGGCCCAACCCTCCTCATAAAGACCCCGAAAAAAAAGATACGAAGGACAATGCGGGGCCCAAGAAGTGGTTGTCTTTTGCTGAGACTCTTAGAGGAAAAATAAAGGTTCTATCTCTTCCGCCCCTAGTTCCAATAAATAATAAAATTTCAGCCCCGGCAAGTTCCATGAGCCCTTTTCTTTTAATGGAAGAATTCTCCCTGGTAGGTAAGTTTTTTGGAGGTAGGTCATATATGGAGACTATCAAGGCTTGGGCGATGGGTAAATGGTGACTGGTAGGCATCTTGGAGTTGGTAGCTCTAACTCGAGGGTTCTTCATTATCCATTTTAACAATATGGAGGATGTTAACCGCATTTTAACAGGATGTCCTTGGTTTCTAGGCAAAAGGAGCCTTTTTATCAGACGATGGGGTGAATATTTCGACCCTAAAAAGCAAAATATTAACATTGCCCCTATTTGGGTTCGTATTCGAGTCTACCTACCCAGTTCTTCAATGAATATTGGCTGCAGGGCATAGCCAGAACTATAGGGTACCTGATCTCCATTGACCATGTGACCTTGGTCAGGACAAGGATGACTCATGCACGAATCTGCATAAATGCTAATTTGAATAATGAATTGCCAAGGTTTGTGGAGCTATAGTATGGAGAATACTATAGAAAATAGCCGATAGAATATGAGAATAGACCGGCATTCTATGCAAAATGTAAAAATCAAGGACATCGATTCAATCAGAGCCCTAACCTGACAATGAATAGAGAAAAGCAAAAGCAAAGAATTCTAGATGGAAGAAATTTTAGGAGTTTCCCTGGCAGAGGCAATTTCAATCAGGCAAACTATGTCTACCAAAAAAATAAAAGAGAGGGTATAGGGTCCCAGCAAGACAAAGGAAAAAAATAGGTTGTTGGCAACCAAAATACTCAGGTAAGTTCCAATCCTCTAGTTTCAAATAAATTTTCAATTCTATCCAATATGGGAGTAAGAGTATTATTAGAAGACATGGAAGCCCAACACCTTTAGGCTAACCTTTCTGAATCTCTCGAATCCCCATCCAAGTCAGGATCCTCAAACCCTAATGCTGAAATTACTGTAAGCCCTATGGGCATCACAAATCTAAACCCTAATGCTCGATCTCTAAAATCCACATCTAAGTCAGGATACTTAAAACCAAATGCTGGAAATACTTCAAGCCCAGTGGGAATCCCAAATCCAAACCTTAATTTTGAAGAACTTAGGAATAAAGTTGAGGCATTGGAAAATAAAAAATCTCATATCCCTAACATCATCACTAGGAGCCAAGTGAATCCTATTGAGGGTTCGTCCCATAGACCAGGGAAATACAGGAAAAAAGGAGAAGATTTGGATGTAGGGTGGAGATATGTGAAACTTTTCAAACTGAGGAATATGGTAGTCTGGTTTTGCAACAAATTACCTCCCCTCAGTTTAGTTCTAAACAAACCAGGAGCACTGTGAAGTCTCCTATAGATTTTGGCAGTGAAAAAAGAAGAGGGAGAATATTAAATGCTGAGCATCAAAAAATTAAAACTGATAATGAAATTGCCAATGGAAAACAAATAACCTTATTTCAACAGGTTACTCCGGGTTTTGAAGACAACAAATTAGGAAAACCCCCTCAAGGGAGGGGGAGAGGAAGAAATTCCAAACAATCTAAATGAAGTTCCTCTCATGGAATGTGAGAGGCCTCAATGGCCTACCCAAACACAGGGAAGTCAGTGCAATAAGAAATCAAGTGAATCCAACTATTATCATGTTGCAAGAAACAAAAAATGATGAGATTTAGTCAAAAAAATAGCAAAAAAATCTAGAATCAAGGGGAGATGGTTTGCAAATCAGCCAAAGGATCATCTGGAGGCCTTATGACTTTGTGGGATCCTCGGATAGTAGAAGGTACCATTATTCAGCAATATGACAGGGTTCTTAGTGTTTTATTTAAGGAAATAAATTACAACAGGTCGTGGATCCTTTCAAATATTTATGCCCTGACTTCAATTCAAGGGAGAGGTATACTGTAGGAGTACTTAGGCAATCTGAGTGAAATCTTCCATAATATCCCCTGGATTCTGGATGGGGATTTTAACACTCCTCTTTACCCTTCAGAAAAAATGGGTGGAAATGGACCACCTATCAAGAGAATGGATGAGTTCAATGACTTTGTGAAAACCAACATGTTGATGGATGTAAAACTTAGAGGAGTGAATTATACCTGGAGAAATCGGCGAATAGGGTTTCATCTCATTCAAGAAAGGCTTGATAGGTTTCTTTGTTTGATGATTCTACCCTGCAAGCCCTTCCTAAAATTACCTCTGATTGTAATCCCATTTTTTGGGAGATCCCTAACTCTCTATCCTTCAAGAAACCTTTCAGATTTCAATCTATGTGGATCAAACATTCCAGTTTCAGAGATAACTTAATTCAGTGGTGGTAGTAGCCTGTCAGGGGTAGTGCAACTTTTAAACTTGATGGAAAATTAAAGTTTGTTAAGGAAAAAATTTGAACTTGGAACAAAGAGGTCTTTGGGAACCTCTTTGAAAATAAAAAATAGGTTGTTGAAAGTTTGAATATAATTGATCAGAGGATCCAACATGGTGATGCTCATGAAACTACTAGGCAGGAGGAACGAACAAAACTAGCATAGTTTCATAACATTTTGGCCTGTGAGGAAATCTATTGGAGGCAAAAATCAAGGACTCTTTGGTTGAAATATGGAGATTCAAATTCCAAGTTTTTTCACGTCACCACGCTTAGAAATAGAAGCAATAACAAGATAATTTTTTTTTAAAAAGTAGATGTTTCTATTACTCAAGACTTAACAAAAATCAGAAAGGAGGCAGTAACTTATTTCAATTATATCCGGTCAGGAATCACAGTGCAATGAGGAGGCCAAAGATATTCTCTTGCAATCCATTCCTAGCATAATAAATGATGATATAAACCTTAAGCTTCTAGCTCCATTTTTTGATGAGGAAATTAAGGAAGCCTTGTTTAGCATGGAGCCAGACAAATCCTTGGGACCCAATGGCTTTCCCCCTCGTTTCTATCAAGATTTTTGGGACATCATAAGTGAGGATGTAATTTCTACTATCAAAGAATTCCAAGCAAGCAATCATATCCCAAAAGGTATAAACTCTACTTTTATTTCTCTAATTACTAAGAAGCAAACCCCTGAATCTATGGTTGACTTCAGGCCAATCAGTCTATGCAATGTTTCTTACAAGATGCTAAATAAAGCCATTGCAAATAAAATGAGAGATATTCTGCCCCGCATCATAGATCCATGATAGGGAAGCTCTGTCCAAGGCAGGTCAACCTTGTATGGAGTTATCACAGTTCATGAAGCTTTGCACTCTGCTCATAAGACTAATAGGTCTATTTTTACCCTCAAGCTTGATATGAACAAAGCATTTGACAAGCTAAATTGGGACTTTTTGATTGTTGTCCTCCTTAAGTTTGGTTTTCACCACCAATGGGTTAATTTGATCAAAGAATGTATTTCTAAAGCATGGTTCTCGATTCTAGTTAATGGAACAACTACTGGTTACTTTCAAAGTCGCAGAGGAATTCGGCAGGGGGACCCTATCAACCCCATGTTATTCATCATTGTGGTAGAAGCTTTAGGCAGAACCATAAAAAATGCTTGCAGTTCAAGGCTAATATCGGGAATCAAGGCAAAATCTCTCACTAGGGTTGTTTCTCACCAACAATTCATCGATGATACCCTTATATTGACTAAGGCATCAATGGTTGAGGCCAAAATAATTAAATACATCCTGCAACTCTACGAGGACGTTGTTGGTCAAAAAGTTAATTTTAGTAAAAGCAAGTTATATTTCTTGAACACCCCCATTCAAAGGCAAGGAAGGATTGCAGAAATTTTAGGGTGTGATATAGCAAACCTCCCCACTTCGTATCTTGGTCTCCCTCTTTTCATTGGTTCTCCGAGAGAGTCAATGTGGGATAGGGTTATTGAAAGAATTCAAAAAAAACTTGCTAGATGGAAAGGTCATCTTCTATCTCAAGCAGGAAAGCTGACCCTCACTAAGGCCTCTCTTCAAAGCATTCCAATCTATTTCCTCTCCGTTTTCAAAGCCCCTGTGAAGGTTTTCTAGAAAATTGAGAAACTCCAAAAATAATTTTTATGGACTGGATCAGAGGAGAAAAAAAGGATACACCTTGTAGGATGGACCAAAGTGTGCAGACCCAGGGAAAATGGGGGCTTAGGTCTGAGGAGAATTGCTCATATAAATTTAGCTTTACTAGCTAAGTAGGCGTGGCGTCTCATTTCTGGTGAAGAAAATGAATGGATAACTATCATCAAATGAAAGTATATTCAAAATATGGAATTTCTAAGTGACTCAGTTCCAATCAGAGGTTCTGCTTTTTGGAAAGCAATTCTTAATTGTAAGGAAATCATCAAAAAATGTTTAAGATGGGTTTTAGGCAATGGTGAGAGGATAAATTGCTGGAATGATAGGTGGGCTAAGGACGAACCACTGACGCAATATCCTAACTTAGCCCAAATCAGAGATATCATAGAAGAACTCATTGGCAAAAAAGTCTTTGATTATATGGTTGAGGACAGAGGTAGAATGAAGTGGAAACAAATAAGAATTCAGGGATTTCAAGCAGAATCAAATGATCTTTGTAACATTCTTGGGCAACATTTTATCCCCATGAGACCCAAGGAAGATCAAGTGACCTAGGCTCCTACGAAAAATGGGCAGTTCACTGTTAAATCAACTTACAAGATTTTACTTGATGACGAGGATTTTGTCCTCCAAAAGGACTTAGTTTGGATAAAAAATTTAATTCCAAAAATTGTAGTCTTTTCATGGCTGGTTATCCAAGGAAGAATTCTAACCATTGATAATATGATGCATAAAGGTATTTGTATCACTAATCATTGTTATCTATGCAAGGCTAATTGGGAGACCATTTATCACATTTTCCTTGAGTGCCCTTTTTCCTTGATTGTCCTAAGTGGGGTTTTTTAGGCCTTCAATATTTCATGGGTTAAACTAGCCATCGTACTTGATTTGTTCATCCAGTGGCCTTGCCCCTTTTCAAGCCAAAGACTTAGATACATGTGGAAAATTTGTCTCAATCACTATCTTTGGCAGGTGTGGTTAGAAAGGAACCATAGAGTCTTTAATGAGTCTATCCATGATCATCAAACTATCATTGCCAGGATCCTATCCTTTGCCAACGAGAATGTGAACCTTATCCCTTTTGATAGATGTAAACCTCATCTACAAGAGACCATGATTGCTCAATATTTAAGCTTAACCTTGTTAGATGAGTCTGTGCCTAGGGTAGTCAACCCCAGAGCCAATGTTAAGTGGTCTCCACCTCCTACGGGTTGGTTTAAGCTTAATTTTGATGGAGCAGCTAAGGACAATCTTGGAAGAGTAGGCACTGGTGGCATTGTGTGAGATCATAATGGGAATATGATGCTTGCATTTTCTGAATATTTGGGAACAAGGACAAACAATGAAGCTGAAGCTAGAGCTATGTGGAGAGGCCTTCAAATGACTCAAGACTTAGAAGGAAATTTGATCGTAGAATGAGACTCTATGCATGTTATAAATCTCCTCAATAATTGGAAAACACCTCCTTGGAGGATTAAAACAATTGTTGAAGAGGCTAGGATCCTTTTCCAGGGAAGACAGGACAAAAAAGCCCAACATGTCTTTCGGGAAGCTAACAAAATTGCTGATAAGCTGGCCAATTTGGGTGTCGATGGTGACGAACTTTTCAAATGGGAACACGGTGTCTCAAGTGAAGTAGAGGAGCTTATTCAACAAGAATTCCAAGAATGATAGTCAAATTTACCAATAGGGAAGGCACTATAAGTTCAAAGGCTAGGAGTATTCCCGTATCTTTTTTGAATTGGACTCATAATAAAAATTATCTGAGCTATCAGTCTTCGTGGATGTTGCTTGGAAATACCACAAATACTAATGGGGACAATCACATGTCATATAACATGGCTCCTAGTCATCTTAGTAATTTGAGGTTGGTTGATAATCACAGGGAAGGAAAGAAATGACAATATAAGACTTCAAACCAAAGCCACGTGGACCACCAGATAGCCACCACCATAAATCTAGCCAGTAGGTTCACTTCTCCAAGGCTGATTGGCCAAGATAGTATGTGGTACCAAAGCATGTCATATATGAAAGAAAGCAATTACCAAAGAATTATTAAGAGTAACTATCAATACAGAGCTTGTGGGAGTTTTTTTTAGTACTCTGCTATGTGTGTCTACAGCTTTTTGTTTCTCCATTGTCTCAAGGAAGGGATCCATGTCTGTTTCATTTTTGTAATTATGATGCATGTGTGTTTTCTTGGGGTATACCCAAAATATTGTATGGGAAGTTTCTTTTTGATAATAGGCTATGTGCCTTACCGGATGTAATGGCTTTGGCGGCATGTAGATTTTACATATATAGGATCCTTAGTAAGGATATGTTCATCAACAACCCTAGGCTGATTTTTGTAAAAGGTTTTGGGTCAACTCGTAAAACCCGGTATTAATGCTATAGTATCTTATCTACCAAAAATATATATATATGATTTAAATATTTCAAACTTATGTCCCAAATTTTGTCCTTTATAAACCTCTATCCTTTTTAAATATTTTGTCTCAATTCATAAAATGTTGGACTTGGCCATGAATAAGATTACTTTTTGTCAAGCCATTAAATCTTAGCTTTATATTCAAATTGATATTTAAATATTATAATCCTTTACTGAGAACACCCCACCAAAATATACGGTCGCCCCCCCTTTAATCCCCCAAAAATTCCCCCCCCCCAAAAGGGGGGGAACACTTGTCGTACCATCCAGGTCCGCCTACCATTTACTTGCCCATTATTTACATACATATTTTCCCTCACATACTAATCACCTTCCATGGAAAACTTGGACAAACAAAAAAAAAAAAAAAAATATATATATATATATATTTTTTTTTTAAATAATTTGAAAAAACTTGTATTAAAAAAAAGATCATTTACAATTTGGGATGAGAATTTTCCCAGCCTTAGTCAAAGAGAACACATGTTTACAACAATAAAAGAAGATTTGCATTGGAGCCAAATCTCTTAAACCATATTTCTACAATGATTTGTTCACTGTTTACAACTATAAAAGAAGATATACATTGAAACATACTCCTAAATAATATTTCTAGAATGGTTATCCAAATTAGCTAAGCACTGGATTTGCTCACCAACCTGCCTAATCATCTCATCCTCAATAGCCATGTCACTGTGCTATTGAACCCCTACCTCCTTCTTAGTACCCATCTTAGCCAGGAAGTCTACCACTTTATTTAGATCTCTACTCACATAAACTGGAATCACATCATCTAATTCCCTCCATAATTCCTTAATTTGAGTGGCAAGAATCCTCAACCTCCATGTTTTCAAAGCAAAGTTCCTCATGCAATCTAGAGCTCCAACCATTATTTGAGAATCTGATTCTAGGATTATCCTCCTGTGACCTTGTTTTACTACCCAAATAGAAGAAGATTTGATAGCTAAGGATTCTACTTCATTATTTGTGGCTCTTCCCAAGCCTTGCAGTTCCTAATAGAGCACTGTTCCAACATGATTTCGACAAACCACTCCAATTCCACCTCTACCCGGATTGCATTTTGTATCTCCATCAGTATTAATTTTAATCCAACCTTCTAGGGGTGGTTTCCAACTAGCTCTATCCTGACCCTCTTGCACTTCAACTTCCTTCTCCATTGCCCCAATAATGACCTGAGTTTCCTCTTTAGCATAAACTACCATAGTTTCTGTGACTTTGCTCTAAATGACCTACCAAACTCCATCTAAAGAAGAAAAAGTTTCTCTAAAAATTCTGGCATTTCTCTCCAACCACACTTGCCACAAAATAAAGTTTAATCCAAGCTCCCAACCAATACAAAGAGCTTTAGATTTAAATCTACCCCTCTTCCATCTTTCCCAAATATTAATCCGATTCAAATCACCATTAACTTGAATTTTATAATATAAAAACCATCTCTCCCAAATCTAGCGCGTGAATGGGCACTCAAACATCAAGTGATAAGTTGTTTCCTCACTCTTGTAGCATAAAACACATTGAGATGGACCAATTATTCCCCTGCATATGATATTATCAAAAGTAAGAATTCCATTATGCATGAACTGCCAGGCAAAAAAGTTTACTTTCGACCAACCCTTGGAATGCCAAATATTTCTCCAATCCTCAACTTGATATGTATGAGGAGGAGGCTTTGGAAGGATCTTATCATATCCATCCTTCACTTTGTAGACACCAAGGCTCCCATAGCCCCAAGCTAATTCATCCTCCTCATCTCTACCTATGAGAAATATTTTTGCCAAGATTTTAGTCATGATGGGTGTCAAATCCAGAGGGATTGAAATTGGCCACTCATCCAACTTCTTAAACTGCTTAAAATTATAATCCCCCAGCTGACTAGTGTTGAAATAACTTTCAATTTGGACCCATACCTTGGTTTCTATGGCTATTTTTATTGGTTGTAGTTCAAGAAATTCAACAATGATAGGTGGGTATTGATCCCATGAATCTGTCCAAAATCGTGCCTTCTCCCCTCTCCCCACTTTCCAAAATAATCTATATTTTACTACCTGAAATCCTAACTTGAGAGCCTACCACACTAAGGATCCATTACCATCCAAAGGGAAATGACCCACCTCATTTGGGTTTACTTGTCCCAAATATTTACTAGTTAAGATTCTATTGAATAAAGAAGTTGGTTGGGAAATCCACCTCCAGTAAAGCTTTCCAGCCAAAGCTTTATTATTTAACTTTGATCTTCTCAGTCCCAAACCTCCTTTTACCTTGGGCTGGCTTACTTTCTCCCAACCTACTAAGGCCCATTTCCTCTCTCCTTTTACTCCTTCCCATAAAAATTTTCTAGCCATCTTGTCCAACTCTTTCCATATGGTATGTGGGCAGCAAGGATAGAAAATTTATAAATTGGCATGGCTTGAATGACTGACTATAAAAAAGTTAATCTACCCCCATAGCTTAACCATTTGTGAGACCAATGATTAATTTTGTCCTTGATACAATCCAAAATATTCCTCCAGATATCTATTTTTAGTTTTTTAAAATGCAAAGGGACCCCCAAGTATACCACTGGGAGATAAGTCCTTGTGAATCCCAAGATCTCTAAAATTTTGTCCTGAAGCCTTTGATCAAGATTTAAAAATACCACTTTGGATTTTTTATCATTGATGACTTGGTTTGTAGCCCTAAGGTAGACATTAAGTGTATCTCTAATCATTCTTGCTTCCCTAAAGCTGGCCACTCCCACCAATCCTATGTCATCCACAAATTGTAGGTGAGTCAAAACTTCCTCACCCACCTTGATACCTATTAGCAAACCTTGTTGTCTTCTCCTCAAGATGAGTCTACCCAATCCTTCAGCAAATATGAGAAAAAGATAGGGAGATCAAGGATCTCTTTGATGAAGGCCTCGAGTAGCTCCAAACGGTTACGAGGGAAGACCCTTGATTAACATTGAGTATGTTGGAGTAGAAACACAACTCATGACCCATTCTATCCAATCCTAAGAGAAACCAAAGGCTGCCATCATATTTGACAAGAAGCTCCACTCCACCCTATCATAAGCCTTTGACATATCTAATTTTTTGAACATTCCTCTATTACCATATGTTTGCATTGAATGGATTGCCTCGTGAGCTAGAACCACACCATCCAAGATCTGCCTACCCTCTACAAAACCCCCTTGCTCCGAGGAGATAATGTTATGTAGAAGAGGTTTTAGCCACTCAACCATTACCTTTGTGATTATTTTATATATGACATTGCATAAGGCAATAGGTCTATAATCTAAAATATGTACCCCCTCCTCCCCTTTTGGAATTAAGGTAATGAAAGTATGATTTAATGCTTTAAGCATTATTTTACTACCTTTGGAATCCTCTATAACAACCATTACATCCTCCTCCAAGTTATCCCAAAAGGCCTGAAAAAACTCAATTGGAAAGCCATCTGGACCTGGTGTTTTTCTGGTGCTCATTCCAAAGACTACATTCTTCAGTTCCTCTCTATCAATGGGTTTAAGTAGGGTCTAATTTTCTTCTTCAGAGATAACAAAGGGTATGACAACAATAACTTCTTTTTGAGCCTCTTCATATTGCACCATACTTTCCTTAAATAGTTTAGAAAAATAATCCATTGAATGGAAATGCATACCTAGAATTGTATCAAAGGAGTGTCCATTCTCATCTTGAAGAGCTTCCATGTTGTTCATATGTCTCCTAGCACAAATAGTCCGATGGAAAAATTTGGTATTTTTATCACCTTCTAATAACCAAGTGGTTCTTGCTCTCTGTTTCCAGTAGGTCTCCTCTTGGTTGTCAATGTCCTCAACCGCTTTACACAATGCATCATCCTCTTCTTTGAGCTGCTCTATAATTGTTCCTTCCCTAAAGTGTTTTTGAACCTCATCCCATCTGGCCACCAATGGAGCTCTTTGGACCTGGAAGTCTGTCTTGTTAGCTCACCTCCATTGTTTTAGTTGATATTTGACATAATAAAGTTTTTTGTGGAATCTAAATATTGTTGTCCCATATGCTAGGTGACCTTCTTCCCACCACTATGGAATTTTCTTTTGAAGTTCCTCTTTTTGTAACCAAAAGTTTTCAAATTTAAATGGTTTGTGATGTTGCACTGTCTTGATCCCTCCTTCCAACAAAATGGGAAAGTGATCTGAAACTGGACCCTCCAAAATCTAAAATTTTATATTCCATTTTACAAATGCCTCCTCTAAAACCAAAAAATGGTCTAACTTCACCTTCCTTCTATGTGGCTCCCTCCTCTTATTAGTCCAAGTATAGTTGGTTCTAGGGCATTTAATATCCACCAAGTGTAATGCCTGGACTTGGGCAATCATAAGTCGATCCCCTGGGTCCAAAATTGGGGTTCCCCCTTCCTGATATCTAGAGGATAATTTAGCATTAAAATCCCCAGCAATAATCTAGTCTAAATCTTCCCTTGAGACTCTCATGTTATGCACAAATTTCCATTGATGCATCTGACCATCTAGGTTTTGAGCCCCATAAAAATTTGTGATTAAAACATGTTCAGCTGTGACATTATTTCTAAAATGTGATGTGAGAACACCCCTCCAAGATATATGTTCTATTGCAATCCATTCAAGAGAGTTCCAAAGAGTAACTATCCCCCTTGAGGCACCTTGGGCAGCCACTTCCATATGACCAACACCCCTCCAAATTTTGTTAACTATTTTACACATAAGATCTAACGACATTTTTGTCTCCTGGATAAGCAAAAAATATGTTTTACATTTTTCTAAGAGTCTTTGAACAACAGATTGATGGGTTCTACTGTTTAAACCCCTAACATTCCATGATTGTATAATCATTGGTTACCTTGAGAACAGTAAAAATCTATTGGCCTCACCGATCCTCCAGTGATCAGTTTGTCTCCTTGAACTGCTATCAATTCCTTATTTGATTTTCTACCCACTCCTTGAGAGTTGCTATTTTTTTATCTCTTTTCCACCTGAGTTATCCCTAAAGTTGGCCTTTCTCTATTATTTTCTACTATGCCCATGCTGACATCCTTAATTATTGGTTGCTCTTGGTTATGCACTATCAATGCCCCTACACTCTCTGACTGCGGTAACTCACTGTACTCAATTACCTACTCTATGATGGGGGGAGATGAAAGAGGAGCTTGAACATGGTTGTTATTATTTTCATTATTCCCATCCACTCCTTCCATGAATTGTTCTTCTTGGTCCATTAGTGTCTTAAATATCTCATACCTATTGGAGGGCTTGAGTTGGGTTTGCTCTTTACCATATTTTTTCTTTTGCCTTCTCCTTATTTTGGGTTGTTCAAAACCATCTCCCTGTGCTTCTTTACCCTGAGAAATATTGGTTGGTTCTTTGTTGATTGTTGACTTACCCTCCTTAGGAAGATTTGACATTCCTAGAGGAGCCTCCATTTTTATGTTCATATTATTTGGGAAAGATCGGGCCAAATACCCATATTTGTGGCAAACTCTGCATCTGAAGGGCAATGCCTCATAATCCAATTTTTGAATCCAAGATAGTCCTACAAGTTCAAGTTCCACCTCTACCGGTAGAGGTTGGCTAAGATCCATTTCCACACATAATATTGCATAAATAGTTGTGTTTCCTTCTATTGTGTCTTTGGAAACACCCAAATGTCTTCCAAGGGAATTATCGATAATTTCCAATACCTGATCACTCCAAAACTCCATTGGAAGTGCATACAAATGGATCCAAACTGGGACAATAGTGGGTTCAATTCGAGGATCAAATCCCACTCTCCAGGGTTGAAAAAATAATCCTGTCGGACCATGATTCCTCTTTTCTAATTTGAAAGCCCTATTTCTATCGACAAGTGAAGAAAAACTAACAATAAAATATCCATTGCTAATAAACCATAAAGAATACTCACCAAGAGGCTCCTAGTTTTGCTGGACCCAGGAATGCAAAAAATTTAGGGTAGGGCAAATACCCATGAATTTACAGATCAAATCATGATTGGCTCTATATAAAACTATTTCTTCAACCATCCTTTGCTCAATGACAATATTTGGCCTTGATTTTGACTGTGGCAAGCATCCATTAACTCGTTGAGATGTTGATCTATTTCCAGCAGTCGTAAAGAGCATTTTTAATGCAGTTTTTTGTGCTTCTTCAATATTTTATGGAGATTTATCCTTTAACAAATCTACAAAAGAACTATGTCTCTCTAGAAGAGGATCCAGAGGTGTCCCCATTGGGCCCTCCTGGGGCAGTAATCTTATCTTCAAATCCACAGTAACCAAAAATCTCTTCGGCTACCCAACTGATGCCCTCAAAATCATTCATACATATATATATTTAATATTAATATTTTTATATTATATTATATATATATTTAATAAATACATATATATGTGTGTGAATTAATATTGGCCATCCATCTTACTTAAATCCCATACATTTGTCTACTTTAATCCATGCCACTTACCTAGATTTAATCTCCACCCTCCGTCACATTTTAATATTATCCACATAAAATGTGTTGTTGAAACCCTAATGTGCCCTAGGAGAGATTATAAAGAGGAATCATTTTGACAACTCAACCCCTAAGTCTTTTACCACTGAAGCCTAAGCAATCCTTGAATTCCCTAATTTTTTCCTAGAGTTGTTCTAATAAATTCACCCCCTAATTTTTGAGTTCCCTAAGTGTACCCATGTAGAAAGCATACACCTAACTAATGCATCAATTGATGTCAAACATTAAAGAATAAAAGACTGACAATAATAAATTCAATAAGAAAGAGAAGTTTTATTTTATTAAATTCTTTGTCAAATCCAATTACAATTACCTCCTTCTTAGGGATACTCAATGTTGATACAATTAATACAGTATTGAAGACCCTCTAAACGAGGGGGTGGTGTAATTCGTAGACTCTCCAAAAGAACATGAACTGCTCAAGATCAATGGTGACATTCTTCTCTCAAGAAAAAAGGTATTTGCTGCCTTGAATGCCTTGAAATGAATATATCCTATAAACCTTGCATTCAAGAAACAACAATAAAAGAGTCAATATCAAAGGTGGCCTCTCTTGATGAGGCTTTTTATGGAAACTTGCATAATTGATGATAAAGAAAGCAAGAAAGCATATAAATCTAAGAAGATATGCAAGAAATCACCAAATTGTTGTAAAACACGTAAAGAAAACATGGAATCTAGCTAATAGATAACTTTACTAGCCATTAGAAACTTGAAATGCATGAAATAATAATAAACTATGTTAAATTGATAAATGCAAGGAAATGGAAGAAAATCTATCTCTAATTTATAGATTTTACCATACAAATGCATGAAAGAAAACTAATATAAGTTATATTCATCCAAATACATGTTAAAAAAGGAAAATATATGGCTAAAACAGAGAAAATGAGATGCCAAACCCTCACTACAGTCTGTGGCACAACTAGTACTGTTAGCCATGACTAATAGTCGTGGCTAAGCCGAAAATGCTCTTACTCCTGTAATCAGGGCTTGTATCCTCAATTCTCTTCATTGAATTGATGGTCAAGGGTCACCTTGGTGTCCTATAATAGATTGGTGGTTGAATTCATTGGATTCATGATGGAAGAGATCAATTATGGATTCTTGATATCCTTAGGCTCTTGGATCCTCCATAGATTTGAATGCATTCATGATGTTCAAATTGGTAGCAAATTAGCTCTCCTCAAAGGTTGTAATTGAATCAACAATTTGAAAGAGCTTCGCTAGAATCAATTCAAAAAATCTTCTAGACTTATCCCCAATTTGGATGGGGGTCTTATAGGATTCCTAATCCCTAATCTTGGCTTACTTGGGAAGCCAAGATCAAGATCCAGGAGGTTGGATCAGTTGGGAGGAAAACTCTTGAAGCTTCCTTGCCCAAAAATTTTTGAATCTTGCTACCTAGGTTGTTGTAACTGAATTTGGATAAGCATGGGATTCAAAATAGTTTTGATGCTAGCCGTGGCTCTAAGGCACATCTAGCTCTATTAGCCATAGGTTTCAATTGTGGCTAAGGCTGAGTTAGCCAAATCTACCCAAATTAAGTGGTTAAAACCATTGCTTCACCTTGGAGCTATGCAAGATATTTCATATGGTCTTTTAGCATGTCCCATATGAGTAGTCACCTCGACATGACGTTTTTTAGGTGTCTACAGACATCCCTTTTGGGATGCATTGTGAGAACAAACAACACTAAGAAAAAATAGACCTCCTAAAACCATGTCAGAGGTTGAATGGTGATCATTGATCTAATCAACATTAGATGCCTCGATCCTACAAAAAGGATGCGCATATTAGAATCATTGCTTCCAACTGAGGGAAGGCTTACATTTGTAAAGCTTTTGCAAGCTCCAATGGTGATCAGGTAGCTTTAGTGCGATAATAGTACCGATAGGTGGAGAGCTACTAACTTAACTATCATATTTTCTTTTTACCCTAGTAAAGGGTAAGCTTATGATAGTCGTTGGTAATGATTCATAAGACAAATGAAATTTGACAAGATCGAGTGATATCCTATTGAATTTGATTATGATAATTGGTATTATGACTACCTCCTCAAGCGACTAGTCAATGAAGGTAATATAATAAATGAAGCAATGAGTCACTTGACCACAATGAGTAATTTGAACAATTGAATATTTTTGCACTTTGATATTACTTGGCAAGGTCTAATTCAGCCATGATTACAACTATTAATAGTAATTGTACATCTCTATCCTATAGATCAGTCCAACCATAATGTCCTTCTTAGGGAATCAAAATGATAGCAATTCCAATTAGGTTTATGTTGAATCACAATGTTCGAAGATCTACTAAAAATGTCAAAGAAGAATTGAGATGAATACGTCACTCCTGCGGGGCAGTCTAGTTGTTGTGACCTTATTAGGGATTGAAGTGAAGCATATCAATTCAGTGATGACTAATTTACCCCAAATGGCCTTATGGTAATTTACTCATATTTTTGGATTGCATGGATCGCAAGTCGCTATAACCGCCAAGTGTATAGGGTAAATAACTGGATACGAGGCACATTTGAATTTTGAATTATATGAATTTTTTTGTTATTTTTGAAAATTTTGAGGGTTTTGAACCATTAGATATTTTTGATTTGGTCTTTTGAAGCTCCTTATGATGAAATTTTGAGACCCCTCATTAGTATCAGCTCCAAGCAAACTCACCAAGAGGGAGGAGATGATGGAGGAGATTCCTATACAGGGGTACATGCCCTACCTAGTATAAATCTTGTTAGATATTTGTACCATTTTTGAGTGTAAGGTCTGAGGACCTACATATTTGTAGCCTACGGGCATTTTTTGTATACTTATGTACTTTTTGAGAACACACACACACACACACACACACACACACACACACACACACACACACATATATATGATCATACATTTCATGAGACTCATTATATGTGTATATTTATTTATTTTATGTTTATGATATGCATATGGATGCAATGCTTATATGCTATATTGATTTTATGCTATATGATGTGATGTATGGATGACATGCACTAGCTTAGATGATGGATGTATGACTAGATGTTATGATCTAGATGCGTGGATGGACTACTATGATGTATACATATGGATGCACTGCTTGATGTTAAATGCATGTTTAATTTTATTTACTTGTATGCATTTAATTTATGGTATGATGAATGCATTGTATGTAATGCATTATTTACATTATGATGATCTAATGTAAATGAACTGTATGCTTTAATAACTTAAAACATAAGGAATGAATGCAATATGAGTTAACAATCTAATGGATGACACCATAGAATGTACAAAAATAATGAATGTAATTGATATATATTATCATAATAATTAATCAATTAGACATCCATGTGTGAGATGAAATGATGTATTGTTTCTATTCACACGATTTTGTAAGTTAAAAGATATGCACAACATAATCAATGGCCATATAAATATCATTGTTGATATCCATTCAATATATAACCAATGTTATGAACACCTCTTAAAAAACAAACTCTTATAAAAAGAAGCTGATAATTGATTTATTTGATATGAGTTTTTGCTATTTGGGAATTTTTGAGGTTTTCCATGAGACTCAAACACCCTAGTTGACTTATCAAAAGTTGTATAATGAGTATACTAGACTTATGAAAGATAATTTTTTTGCAATGAAATACAAAGCTATTCATTATCCCTGTGTGTGCAAATGAATATATTAGATGAGACAAGCATACCCAAATTCCAGGTAGGATTCATTCGGCCCATTGATGTATTGGGGATCTTCAAATATCCACTTGATCCTAGGTTTGAATTCAGTTAAACTAGACCACTAGGTGATACAGGCCACCTAAAGCTAGATCATTTGTAAATTGCTTAGACCTACCCCAATGTCAGGTAGGATTCATTTGGCTCATTCCTATATTGGGTATCACCCTATGATTTTTGAACATTGATCATTCCAGGGATTCAAGTTCACCCCCTTATTTTCTTCAATTTATTGGGATACTTGCTCATACATATAGTGATAAAAATCATTGTTTATTTTGTATTTTTTTTTCTTTTGTTTTGAGCAAGGGATTTGATTTAATTTTGGGATTTTGCTCCTTTTTGTAAGCAAGGGATTTCTTGGTTAGGGGGGAACTTGTCCTTTTGCCAATGATCAACACCCTAGACCATGCCCATCACAAAATGAGCATGTAACAAAACCTTTTGCTTAAGGTGACTAGGACCACTTTGTAGTGTTCATATTTCCTTGTCCTAATTAGGATTGTTAATATGTTTGATTAGTGATGATATTATGATATGCTAAGTGCTATCAAAACTAGACCTCATCTACAAAAGCAAAGCAAGCTTTCTACCAAATTTGAGAAGACCACTAGGTATGGTTGAATGATAAAAAAACCCTAGTATATTCTTCATAGCAAAAGGAGGGGTTGTGTTGAGAAACACAATTACTCAAAAGGGTTATGGATAATGATAATGCATATATGTATGATTGAAATACGAACGTGGTGTCAATTGTAATATTCCAAACACAACCTATCCTAATTCATAGTGCGATGTATGGAAACACTTGATGCAATGCAATTAAATGAATGCAAGTGCAAAATGAAATGCATGATGCAAATGAAATGTAATGTTTTTAAATTTTATTGCTTTTTTATTTTTATGGATTTTGAAATTTTTCCATATTTTTAGGTTTTGAATTATTATGTATGGAATGTATTAAGATATCTGGATGTTGATAGGTTCAAGTTATTCAACACCTTCAAGCGATGTCAAGCGATACGTTCCATATCCAATATGCTCTGAGATGATGTAAGGACCTAACTAGTTAGTTGTAAATTTTTCTTATAAGTGCGGTGGTAGGTTTGAGTTTTGTTGGTTCTATTTTAGCATAATATCACCAACCTTAAATTCCCTTCGATGGACCTTATTATTGTAAGCTTGTTTTATCTTGGTAAACATGGAGATGCTCAAGGGCATTTATGTGATGTTCATCAAGAAGCATCAATTGATCCAGGTGAGCTTGCCACACGGTGTCGTCATCGATGAACTCTTTCAATGCGATGCGCAGCATTGGAATTTCTAGCTCTAGGGGCATAATGGCATCCATGCCATATATACCAACAAAAATGGTTTTGCCCTAGTAGGCATCTGAATGCTAGTCCTGTAAGCCCATAATGCAAGGGGCAACTAGATGTGCCAATATTTGTGGTTTTCTTGTATCGTTTTTTTCAAGATAGCTACCACTATCTTGTTTGAGGCCTCAACTTACCTGTTTGCCTATGGATAGTATGGAGTCGCAAAACTATTTTGTATATTATACTTAGATATTAAAGCCTTCATAATTTTATTCTTGAATGAAATTCCATTATCTAAGATTATCTTGGATGGTATCCCAAAAAGACTAATGATATTGTGAAGTATAAAATTTACAATACGTGCTCTAGTTGTCATTATTAAAGGGATTGCTTCCACACACTTTGTAAAATACTTAGTAGCCATTATAATTGTGTGACCCCGAGAAGTGCGCACCCTTACTCTACTTGCAATATTATATTGAAATGAAATGAAAGACCATGAAATGCATATAACACGGAAATAACAAAGAAATACTCTTTTATTTATATTGAACCTCGGTTACATGTCGGTCCCTCTGAGGGATACCCATTTCGATACAATGAATTACAAGCATGGTAATGATGAATGTATCCCCCTTGCAAAGGGGTGGTGCACTTTTGCAGGCTTCCCGATCCCGCACACAAAATTGTACGAGGGCTTACAGATGCCTCCTTCTCCAAATCTGCTCTTGGAGGGATCCTTATGCTCCTAATGCTTTGATCCGATCCTGTAGACCTATACCTGCATTCATGGAAACAACAAAGCACGATAAGTAGAATGGGCAGCCTCCCTAGATGAGGCCTTTTGTTAGCACATATGATAATCTAGATAAATAAATAGGAAATGCATTGAAACAAAGCAGATATAAGCAATATGCATATGGAAACCAAGAATATTAATCTAAATGCAATGAAAGATTCAGATCTATGCTAAAGCTATGTAAATGAAATAATGATAAATAAATATCTAATGCTAAGAACAAAGGAATCAACCATTTTACAACCCAACTATGACTATGGGCCGTTGTCAAAGACAGCGACCTCTGATTTAAAGGTTACCTCTGATCTTATGGGCTATGGCAGTCGATCCCTTGCTCGAATTGATGTTCAAGGGTCGCCAGGTGTGTCTCCTACACTGATTGGTGATTAGAAATGATAAAACTAAATAACTATATGTGAACGTAGTTTAGCCAAACGGTGCTCCAATGCTCTTCCAAAGGATGTAGCTTGGCTCTCCATTTTGATAGGGCTCCACTGCACACAATTTGAACTCTCTCTATCTTTTTGCCTTACTAGAAATTTGCATATATAGAATTCTAGGTTTTAGGTTTAGATCTAGGGCTTGGCTTCCTAGGGAAGCCAAGCTCCAGATCTGCATGCTAACTGACTATCCCAGAGGGAAGGTTCAGTCTTGACTTGGCATGGAAGGGGCAGTCAGGAGGAACTCTAGGAGTTCCTCATCGAGATCCCTTCGAAATGCATGTAAACTATCATTACCACCCATGATTTGGGTAATCCCTCATGGTAGTTCATGTTTTAGGGCTAGCCATTGTCATCAGTAGTGGCTAGTTGTGGCCGCTCTAGTCTATAAATTCTAGATGGCCGCTCTAGTCTACAACTACTAGTTGGCCACTCTAGTCTACAGCTACTAGCCTAAATGGGCTAGAATGTCCTTTTTGAGTGGTTAGGACCACTACTTGTTCTTGGAAAGGTCCAAGATTGGTCATATGGTGTGTGGATGTGCCCATATGAGTAGTCTCCTAAACATGACACATTTTAGGTGTCTACAGATGCCCCTTTTTGGGATGCACTGTGAGAAAAACACAACGTGGAGCAAAAAAGTAGACCACCTAGGGCCATATTGTAGGGTGTGTGATGATCATTGATCTGATCAATATTGGATGCCCCAGTCATGCAATTGTTAGGGGTAGTGAGTTGACCAAAGGGCTTTAAGATGCCTTTGGGGCATTTTGTGAGTTGACCAAAGGGCTTGTGATGCCTTTGGGGCATTTTTTTTGACCAAAGGGCTTGTGATGCCTTTGGGGATTTTGTGAGTTGACCAAAGGGCTTATGCTACCTTTGGGGCATTTTGTGAGTTGACCAAAGGGCTTATGATACCTTTGGGGCTTTTTGTTTTGACCAAAGGGCTTATGATACCTTTGGGGCATTTTGTGAGTTGACCAAAGGGCTTATGCTACCTTTGGGGCATTTTGTGAGTTGACCAAAGGGCTTATGATACCTTTGGGGCATTTTGTTTTTGACCAAAGGGCTTATGCTACCTTTGGGGATTTTTATGAGTTGACCAAAGGGCTTATGATACCTTTGGGGCATTTTGTGAGTTGACCAAAGGGATTATGCTACCTTTGGGGCATTTTATAACCAAAGCTTGTGATCCTTTAGGAATTTTTTTTTGACCAAAGGTATTATGCTACCTTTGGGGATTTTTTTTGACCAAAGGGCTTATGCCACCTTTGGGGCATTTTATGAGTTGACCAAAGGGCTTATGCCCTTTGGGGCTTTTTTTTACCAAAGGGCTTATGCTACCTTTGGGGCATTTTGTTTTTGACCAAAGGGCTTATGATGCCTTTGGGGCATTTTGTGAGTTGACCAAAGGGCTTATGCTACCTTTGGGGCATTTTGTTTGACCAAAGGACTTTTTTTAGTGACCAAAGGGCTTATGCTACCTTTGGGGCTTTTTTTTGACCAAAGGGCTTATGATACCTTTGGGGATTTTTGTGAGTTGACCAAAGGGCTTATGCTACCTTTGGGGCATTTTGTGAGTTGACCAAAGGGCTTATGCTACCTTTGGGGCATTTTGTTTTTGACCAAAGGGCTTGTGATACCTTTGGGGCATTTTGTGAGTTGACCAAAGGGCTTATGCTACCTTTGGGCTTTTTGTATTGACCAAAGGGCTTATGATACCTTTGGGGACTTTTGTGAGTTGACCAAAGGGCTTATGCTACCTTTGGGGCATTTTTTGAGTTGACCAAAGGGCTTATGCTACCTTTGGGGCATTTTTAGTTGACCAAAGGGCTTATGATACCTTTGGACCTTTTTGGGTTGATCAAAGGGTTGATTGTTGATTAGGGGAGGTATGATACCAATAATGCCCCAGTTGATGTTTAGTAAATATTTTTGTTTTGATTTTATGTTGTGGATGCAATGATGAATGCAATGCCTAGATAATGATTTGATTATGCTATATGTATGCAATGTACTGATGGCATGTGCTAGCTAGATGATGGATGTATGGTTTAGATGGTATGATCTAGATGATGATGATGATGATGATGGATGCATATGTGGATGCATGTTTAATTTTGGTGTATTGTATGCATCTAACTCATGTTGTTATGATATGGTAAATGAAATATGTTATGCATTATGCTGATGATTTAATGTGAATGAACCTATATGCTTTAAGCACTTTTAAAACATAAGGAATGAATGTAATATGAGTCTAACAATCTAATGGGTGACACCACAGAATGTATAACAATCATGAATGTAAATAATAACTCTTAGCATAAGAATTAATCATTTAAGCATTCAAAATGTGAGATGTGATGATATGATATGTATGATTTACCTTGATGGAATGATTTGTTGCTATAAGGGGATTTTTGAGGATTTCCATGAGACTCAAACACCCTAGTTACTCGATCAAAAGTTGTATACTGACCATACAGAGCTTCTGAAGGATAAAGTTATGTTATGAAGACCTAGATACTCATTATCCCTGTGTGTGCAAATGAATATATTAGATAGAACATAAGCCTACCCTAGTGCCAAGCGAGATTCATTCAGCCCATTGTTGTATTGGGGATCCTCAAATGTTTATCTTGATCCTAAGTTGGACTCAATTGGATTAAACCACTAGGCAGTACAGGACACCTAAAGCTAGCTCTTCCACATGCAAACATTGGTCTATTCAAAAGCGAGATGCCAATGTGACAGACATATCATCGTGCTTACGACTTGGTCATGCTGAGAATTCTAGGGATTCAAGTTCTATACTCCCTTCTTTTCTTCATATTTATTTGGGATACTTGCTCATGATTTAGTGATGAAAACCATTGTTTATTTTGAATTTTTATTTTTTCTTTTGAGCAAGGGATTTATGTAGTGATGATAATCACTGTTCACTTTGTTTTTGGAATTTTTTTGAATTTTGAATTTTGCTTCGTTCAGGATTTTTGCTCATATTGATTAAAGCAAGGGATTTCTTTAGGTAGGGATGAACTTGTCCTTTTGCCAATTCTTAGAATTTTCGAGCCGATCGCACAGGGGGATGAGCAAGATAAACTTTTCACCTTAGGATACCTAATACCGCTTCGTAGCATTCATCTTTCCCTTGTTCCAACTAGGATTTTAGTGTTTTAATTAGTGATAGGATTTTGAGATATACCAGGTGCTATCAAAACTAAACCTCACCTATCAAAAGCAAAGACAACTTTCTACAAAGTTTGATAAAACCACTAGGTATGGTTGAGTGACCGAAAAACCCTAGTATATTCCTTATAGCAACAGGAGGGGTTGTGTTGAAAAACACAGTTACACACATGGGTGATGGATGATGATGGATTTTGAAGATGCATGATTGAGGTACAAACATGGTGTCATTTGTAAGATTGTGAACACAACCTACTAGATGTAAATGCAATGGATGGAAATGCCTAATGCAATGCAACTATATGGATGCAAGTGTGAATGCAATATGCAAATGTTTTTGTATTTTTGATGCTTTCAATTGTTTTTGAGTTTTGATTATTATGAATGTTTTTGAACTTTTGATTTTAAATTGTTTTTATGCTTTTATGTTTTGATTTTGACCAAAGGGCTTTAAGATGCCTTTGGAGTTTTTGTGAATTGACCAAAGGGCTTTAAGATGCCTTTGGGCCTTTTTGTGAATTGACCAAAGGGCTTTAAGATGCCTTTGGAGCCTTTTGTGATTTGATTTGACCAAAGGGCTTTAAGATGCCTTTGGAGCCTTTTGTGATTTGACCAAAGGGCTTTAAGATGCCTTTGGAGCCTTTTGTGATTTGACCAAAGGGCTTTAAGATGCCTTTGGAGCCTTTTGTGATTTGACCAAAGGGCTTTAAGATACCTTTGGAGCCTTTTGTTTTTTGACCAAAGGGCTTTAAGATGCCTTTGGAGCCTTTTTTTTTTTTGGTTCTCTATTGTTTTTGTGATTTTGAAATTTATGAATGTTTTTGATATTTTGTTGGTTTTACAAGGGGAAGGTATGATACCTTAGGTACCCCTAGTGTGCATGTTTCCTACTGTAATGTAGTCATATTGCTTAGGAAGAGTGATAAAAATCAGCTCTCCCAATTGGGGCATGGACCTCTACGGGGTACCCCTGTCTTGATGAGATGAAATGAGTGAACCATCTACGTGGAGCTCATTTCATTCTAATAGACCTTGGACCACCTTTTAGAATGAGTGGCAGTCATGGATGTCATGCCCCTATATACGATGGTACATACAATGGATGCTCTCATTAGTGGACCCATGCTTGGGCTCTCTTTGCTTGACCTCGGGCAATATAAATGCATTTACCTTGTACAACTTTTGAAATAAAGTCGTAGTAGTCATTTCAAATGTTACCTCCTACTGAGGTGGCTTGTTAGGCCTATGAGGCTGCGACTGACCTTGAGATCTCAGTTGGGATGATGTGGCCTCTATTTTGGTAGGTTGGGGTACTATGGATGAACCATCTATGGGAAAAACCCCACTATCTATGAGACTCTGAACCACATTCCTGAATCCTTTGCAATTGCAAATGCCATGCCCCTCTATTCGATGATAGAGATAGTAATGGTCCTCCCTATAACCCTTAGGTTTAGCTCTATTTGGGTCTAAAGGGTTTATGTTAGGTAAGGTGATGACCTTAGCCTCTTGCAACTTTTGAAAAATATCAGACATAGACTCGTTTAAAGGAGTCCAAGTGTGTTGTTGTTTTGAGTATTTAGCACACTTTAGCCTGGTATGAGAACCAGGTTGAGCCCTAGGTATGTCACTTGTTGGCTTAGGGGGCTCTTCTTGCATTTTTGATGCAAGATATGGATTGCTGACTATGGTCACTTGTTGGTTGACAATTTGAAGTTGCTTTTTGTTGAGCATGTTGTGTATTATGGCTCTAAAACCTTGACATACATGAATGTCATGTCCATTTTGTCTATGGTATACACAATGCTCATCCTCCTCATATCTCTAGGGTTTTGGATGATTTAGATCTAAAGGTTGCACCTCAGGTAGGGTGATGGCATTTGTGGCAATTAACCGATTGAAAATCGATAATGCAGGCTCAGGCAATGGGGGATACTTGCTAGGTTGTTGAGGTGGCTGAGTTGGTGCTTGCTCTAGTTGAGGCTTTTCTTGTGGTCATATAGGAGGTAGCTTGGCCTCATATGAAGGTTGCTTCTATAATTCTAGGCTCTCAAGTTGGTTCATGATAAAGTGCAATGCCTCATTTTGTTTCTCCATTTGTACCTCTATATTATAGAGGTGATTTTGCATATGCTCCAATACTGATAAGGCTCTCATGTGTATTTCTAGAGATTGGTTTGAAATACCATTTTCTATTGAAGGAGGTGAAAGAGTGGGTGCTAAAGATCCACCAGGTAACTGTAAATTACCCATTTCCTTCATTTGAGTTGATGTGGAGGCTTCATGATAATCCACTTCGATAGTGGTATCCACATGCTCATGTTTATGACTTAGTTCATGTTTCTATTTCACTTCGTAGTGTTGAACTGTGCCAGCTTGAGTATCCCCAATCTGATGTGGGGGGAGCACTTGTTTTTGCTCTTGATGAGGCAACATGAGAAGTGAATCAGGGGTGACTAATGCCAATGGTTTTGATCCCTTCAATGGGGAAGCAACATCTGATTGCACCACATCTTGTTTTATCTACTTTAGAGTCACTTGGTCCTCTGTCTTGTTGTTGACCATTGCCACAAACTCTTGAGAAGGCACTTTTTCTTGTGTCTCATCGACCTTCTTGTAATACTTGAATGGCTCAAGATCATGGGGGACCACATACACTTGTCCTTGGTGTATGAATTTTAGGTTTTGGTGCACTATGGAAGGTATGCATTCCATATCCCTCATCCATGGTCTACCTAGCAATATGTTATACTACCTCTCACCCCCAAGATATGGCACAATGTAGGTATCATCTTTATCCCAACCTGTATAGGTAGGATTATTGTGCCAATTATTGGGGAAGTAGCATCATTGAAGGCCCTCAATGTGAATGTTGAGTCCGTAATGCATGAAGGTGGTAAATTTAAATGCTTCAAGGCTGTAGCTGTGATGATGTTGATAGATGACCCAGTGTCAATCAAGACTCTCTTGTATGGAATCTGATTGATGCTTACTATGATGTGTAGTGGAGGATCGGGTTCATCCTGAGAGATTGGCTTAATCTCCTATCTATGAAAGGTAATCACAGGGTCCTTTTGTAAGTGAATTGAACTCATTGTTGGTGTGGACTATGATAGATTATCAGCTTTAGTTGACTTTTTTGGCATGTTGGGTTGATCAAAGCATCTTTTGCTTCCTGTTGTAGTATTGATCATACCGATAAAACCCTCATAAGGTGGGGCTATATGCACCTCATTGACATACTCAACTTGATTGTTGTTGGCCCCATGATTGGGAGGAGAATTTTTGAATATGTCGATGTTCTGCAATTCATTCTTATCCAACATATTTTGCACTACATTCTTGAATGCAACACAATCCTAGATATCATGGCCATTTTGCCGATGATAAACACAATAGAGATCTTCCCTATACCCCTTAGGTTTGGGGTAATTAGGATCCAGGATGCGCTCCTTAGGCAAGTTTAAAACCTTGGCCTCAAGAAGGTGGTTGAAAATTGATGCCAAGGATTCAGGCAATGGTGTATAGTTGTGAGGGGGTTGTTTCTATTTACCCCTGCCTTGATTCCTATTGCATTGGTTGTAATGCATAGTAGGAGGTTGAGCCTGATAGTTCTCTTGTTGTTGGCTCTATGCTACTTTTGGAATGTTTAACACGATCTGGTTGACATGCGTAGGTTGGGCCTATTGTGATTGATGTTGCGTGCTCTTGTTCCATTCTTCCTTGCTATGGAGCTTTAGGTCTCCTTCTTCCAGCTTTATATCTTCAATAAGCTTGGCTTGAGCCAAGGCTTCTTTGAATGATTCATATTGCTGTAGTTGCAATAGTAAAGAGATGTGCTTTGCACAGCTCTTTGTGAACATTCAGATGAGTTCTTCTATGGGGATGGAGAATGATAATTTTGCCATGATTTTTCTCCATCTATCCCCATAGTCCATCACTGGCTCATCATCATACTACTTTAAGTTGGCCAGATCAGATAGGTTCACCTTCTTCTTAGCACCAAAGGAGAAACATTCAAGGAATGCATTCACTAGTTGCTCAAAACTGGTGATGCTATGCTTGGGCAATTGGTTGAACCATTGAGTTTGTATGCCCAAGAATGTCATGATGAATGTTCTCAACATAAGGGCATCATTCTTATCAAGGTGGAAGCATGCATTCATGAAGTTGGTCACATGTTCTTGTGCATCTTCCTCTCCCTTGAATTTTTCTAACCTAGGCATCTCAAAGTGCCTAGGATAAGCAGGACTCGGTATCGAGGGGCACAAAGGTTGATTATGTATCTTACTTAAGGTTAGATTTTTCCCAACTATGTCCTACTTCTCGAGATACTTGACTCTCTCAGCTAGCACTTTGTATGCTTGAGAAGAAATGATCTCTTCCTCCCGAAGGGGTCTCTGGGGTGCAAGCGGAGGTAAGTTTCTTTGAGTACGGGGTGGTCGATTGTATTCATCGACCATGTTTATAGAAGATGGTTCAGGATATTGCTGATCCTGGTCATCCAACTCTGATCTCTCATAATGCCTATGCTCGGGCTTGTTTGGCACTAAACGCTCATGTGGTCGAGAAGCATGTTGAGAGGTATGGCAAATATAATCATCTACTCACCTATTATGCAGCTCAAGGTGCGAAGTAGCACATCTCTCATTGTGCTGCTACCTATACTCACTATGGGGAGGTAATTCTGATTGAGCCAATCTATTTGATCGCTCTTCATGCTCCTTTAGATCAAGGAGACGCTGCTCTTCTAGGTGGTGTTCATATAATCATTGTTGGTGCAACCGTTGTTGTTTTGCACTTTCTCATTCTACGTTTTCTAAATGCTCACGCTCAATGCGTAAATCCTCTAAATGATCTTGGAGCATTTGTTCTCTCTAAATTGCATCTAACCTATGTGACCGATTTGATCGGTTTGCTATGCTAGGTCTATGACTCTGCAACTCCATGCGAGGGTTCTTGTTTACTTCGAATTGCACAACAAGGTTGGCAACTCTCTTCCCTCGATGAGTCGAGATTGCATTGATATTATGCTCTTCCCTAGGGGTGCAATCCTCATGCAAGGATGTTGTAGGGGTGTCGCATGTTCATTAGGAACACTCACCATGGGTACGGATAGGATGCAACTGAGTTATAGTTCCTTCATCCATGATGTATTCTTCAGTAGATCTAGTAGATCCATGAGGGGTATGATCACGATATATGCTACCATGATCAAATGTCCCATGTTGGGATCTTCTAGCACCTTGATCTAAGAAGTCAAGGTGATGGGTCTTCCAAGGTTGAGCAAGAGGAGTTCCTTCCTCACCAATACTATGGTCAGACAACTGACATCCCCCATGTTTGGAAGGATTTGGTATTACAATGGGCATGTGAATAGTCGCCTTCCCTCTATCTTGCCCCTCATTGGGCTGATTTGAACTCTCAATGTAATGAGATGTGGTGGGTCTGGAAGTATTCTCATTTAGGTCACGAGAAGATCTAGTGTTAGTTCTCCTAAGTGAGGTTTCTTGGTGAGATCCACTATGAGTGGTGTTGTCTCCCCTGAGACTA
The DNA here is from genome assembly GCA_028583015.1 of Wollemia nobilis. Classification (NCBI taxonomy): domain Eukaryota; kingdom Viridiplantae; phylum Streptophyta; class Pinopsida; order Araucariales; family Araucariaceae; genus Wollemia; species Wollemia nobilis. Next base: position 8,638,342 of record JAQPPZ010001870.1, read on the forward strand.
CCTAAAGTTTGTTCAGATATGTTCTGGGTAGGTGTGCTACCTCTAGGGTGGTCTGGGCCCTCTGGTGCATTGGATGCAACCTCAGTCTTGGACCAGGGACTGCCCCATGTATTGACCATAACCTTGTGAAATTTGACTTCAAAAAATGTTGTAAGTGTTATAAATTTCTTTGAAAAATTAGGGTTAGGTTGATTACCCCAATAATAAAGAAACACACAAAGCAGACAATATGATTATCTCTTTTAAGGATTAAATGTGTATCCTAAGAACTTGTTTTAGTGTGTTTCAGATGTGTTGTTGCTTTTGCTTTCTTGTTCATGTTTTGGACTTAGAATGAGGGAACTCAATCAAAGTGGTGACTAGGAACACTAGTGCCAAACATGATTTCTCAAAAGAGTCTAGGGTACACTGCTTAAATCCCAGTGGGGGGTTCGCCTAGCTCTTCCACTCTGAATCAATAATTGCTCCAATAGTGGGAGACAGTTTGAACACAAGTGACCAATGCCAACTAAAAAGGAGTCCTCTATTCTATCTAAGGACATCTAGGGGGCAAGCCAGTGGAAGGAGGTGAATTCCAACATCATCGGTCTGAATTGGGGGTTGGTGATGAAATCCAACCTCACTAATGTTATTGTAGTACGTGCAAGTGTGTGGGGTTCTTTTTAGAATTTTGAAATAGAAAGTGATGCATCAACCAACATTCATGACTACTTTCCTACATGCCTAAAAAGAATGTTTGTCTTCAGAAATATGCATATCTAATTTAATCTAGATGATTTTTCATGCAATGTACTTCCTACTTTGTGAATGGGCGGCCACTGGTTGGGCCACATGCAAGCAAACTTACACATAGAAGCCTAGCACGCTGGAGACTAGGGCAGACCTTACAAGTAGAGGCCCATTGTTCCTAGCAGTGCCTAGAGGAAACTAAAGAAATCTAAGAAACTTAAAATGCAAATTTCTTTTCATTTTCTTCCATTTTCCCTACTTAGACTATGTTTTTGCTTGCTGTTTTTGGAAAATAAATGCAGACAAAAAATCATAGAGAACACAGAGGATGAAACCAACCTCAAATCCTTCTTTAATGATGGAAATTTTGAGCTCTACTGCACTTGGTTGTTGGCCGATATTGACCAGAGTGGTTGCTGCTACCTGCTGATAGCTATAACTACTAAGATCTTTTGGTTGCTGACAACTATAGTTGCTAAGCTAGCCGCTTTCAACTATAGTTGCTATCAACTATAGCTGCTAAGTTGGCCACTATTAGCTACAACTACTAAGCTAGTTTCTATCAACTACAACTACTAAGATCTATTGGCTACTATCGACCAGAGCGGCCAAACCTACACACAAAAAAATACCCGAAACATTAGTAAAATGGCCAAAAACAAAAACTTGGTGGGGGTCCCACCATGATCGCCATCTGTGCGACCTCGGGAAGCGTGCACCCCTTACTGTACTTGCAATATTATACTAAAATTAAATGAAAGACCATGAAATGCATGTAACACAAAAATAACAAATAAATATCCTTTTATTTATATTTCGAACCCTGATTACACTTCGGTCCCTCTAAGGGATACCCAGTGTGTGATACAATGAATTACAAGCGAAGTAATGGTGGAATGTATCCCCTTGCAAAGGGGTGGTGCGCTTCCGCAGGCTTCCCGATCCCGCACATGAACTTGTATGAGGGCTTACAGATGCCTCCTTCTCTAGATCTGCTCTTGGAGGGATCCTTGTGCTCCTGATGCTTTGATCCGATCCTGTAGACCTATACCTGCATTCATGGAAACAACAAAGCATGATAAGTAGAATGGGCAACCTCCCCAGATGAGGCCTTTTGTTAGCACATATGATAATCTAGATAAATAAATAGGAAATGCATTGAAATAAAGCAGATATAAGCAATAATGTGCATATGGAAACCAGGAATATTAATCTAAATGCAATGAAAGATTCAGATCTATGCTAAAGCTATGTAAATGAAATAATGATAAATACATATCTATTACTAAGAACAAAGGAATCAACCATTTTAAAACCTAGCTATGACTATGGGCCGTTGTCAAAGATAATGGCCTTTGACTTAAAGGTTACCTCAGGTCTTATGGGCTATGGCAATCGATCCCTTGCTCGAATTGATGTTCAAGGGTCACCAGGTGTGTCTCCTACACTGGATTGGCGGTTAGAAATGGTAAAACTGAATAACTATGTGTGGACGTAGCTCAGCCGGATGGTGCTCCAATGCTCCTCCAAAGGATGTAGATTGGCTCTCCATTTTGATAGGGCTCCATTGCACACAATTTGAACTCTTTCTCCATTTTTTTGCCTTACTAGAAATCTGCATATATAGAATTCTAGGTTTTAGGTTTAGATCTAGGGCTTGGCTTCCTGGGGAAGCCAAGCTCCAAATCTGCATGCCAACTGACTATCCCAGAGGGAAGGTTCAGTCTTGACTTGGCATGGAAGGGGCAATCAGGAGGAACTCTGGGAGTTCCTTGCCGAGATCCCTTTGAAATGCATGCAAACTACCGTTATCGCCCATGATTTGGGCAATCCCTCATGGTAGTTCATGTTTTAGGGCTAGTCACTATCATCAGTAGCGGCTAGTTGTGGCCGCTCTAGCCTACATCTACTAGTTGGCCACTCTAGTCTATAGCTGCTAGCTGGCCACTCTAGTCTACAGCTTCTAGCTGGCCGCTCTAGTCTACAACTGCTAGTTGGTCGCTCTAGTCTATAGCTCCAAGCCTAAATGGGCTAGAACTACCATTTTGAGTGGTTAGGACCATTGCTTGCTCTTGGAAAGGTCCAAGATTGGTCATATGGTCTGTGGATGTGCCCATATGAGTAGTCTCCTAAACATGACACATTTTAGGTGTCTACAATAATAAATGTATGCTAGCCTAATGATGGGGGAGAAATATTTCTGATTAGATCTAAACCCCACTGAGAAAATGGCCAAGCCACTTGAATGGGATGTAAGGCCTACAATGGCAAGTGCATAAGATTAGCATGATGTTGACATTTAACACATTTCTTGACATATATGGTGCAATCCTTCTCCATAGTGGGCTAATAATAACCCATTCAAATGATGCGCTTGACAATGGCCATGCCATTAAAATGGCCACCACATGTATTGTCATGAGCTTACAAAATTGCCCAAGCTAATTCTTGGGGCTAAAGACAATGAAGGATAATTCCATTGTAGCTTCTACGAAACAAAACATCTCCTAGCAAGACATAATTTGTCATTTTATATCTAAATGTGCACTTTGAAACACGCAAAAATCCCTGTGGGATTAAACCAAACATGAAGAAGTTATGCAATTGTGGCATCCACTATTGATAAGATTCTACTTCAACTGATAAGATGACTTATTCCCCTGGATTTTTACTATGCGTGAATGCAGACTGGGATACAACATTGTGGTGAATGGTGGTGCCATTCCTCGTAGGACCCTTTGAGATTAAATATACCTAGGACACCTTCTTGAGAAAGTATATGGCTCTATAGAACCACTCATGGTTGGGTTCTATATGAATCATGTTGACTTATTCCTTAGTATCGAAAGCCACACGCTGCATTGTAGCATACGATAGCATATTTACATGAATGGTAGTAAAATTGGCAAATGGATTTTGAGGGATTAAGGATCCCAAATATGCCAATGTCTATGAATCTATTTGATGTAATAGGGATTACCTCGATGTTGTACCACTCTAGCTGGGCTAATACGTGTCAACAAGATCCTTGTAAGCTTTCAAGATGGGACACCTACATTGAAAATGTTCCTTCACTTGATTGACTATGATAAGGGAATCACCAAATATCTTTAATTATTTAATATTCATGGTTATGGCTATTTGGAGACCCAATATTAGATCCTCGTATTCAAAATTTTTATTGGTACAAGGAAAATCTAGCTTAAACAACAAGGGAATTGGAGCACCTTGCGATGTAAAGAAGACAATTCTTGCACCACACCCTTGCTCACACTTTTAACCATCAAATAACAAATTCATGTCAGCTTTGTTATATGGTTATTTAGGTTTGGGTGCCTTTGAAAATGCAAATATTGCTTCATCAAGAAGCTCTATGGTGAGGGGTCTACTATTCTTGAGAGGCACCTCTACCAGTTGATCAGATATGACCTGTCCCTTGATGGAATTTTGGCTGATGAATTCCAAATAGAATTTTTTCAATAGCATGATTCACTTTGTAGTATGTGTATTATGATATATATTTCTCATAATATACTACACATGATTTTTTTTGGATATCACATACGTCATATAAATTAACATATAATGATGCAACTTCTTTGTTGCAAATACTACTACTAAACATAGCTTCTCCACATATGTGTATCCAAGCTCATAACTCACCAAGGTGTGACTGATGTAATAAATGGCTTGCTCTTTGTTTTGCACATTCTTTTGAGCCAACATGGTTCCCAATGCAAAGTCAGTTGTGAATATATATAACAAAAAGGCACATCTAGTCTTGGTGGAGCTAGCACTGGTGGCATTACCAGGTATTGCTTAGTTTTTGCGAAGGTCACTTGACAGTCCTCATATCAATTGAATGGTAACCCTTGTGTAGCAGTCGATTCATGAGTTGATATTTGTCCAATAATTTTGTGATGAATCACTTTATGGATGCTACTTTTCCATGTAGTATTATTAGCTCTTTGATATTTTTGGGAGGACGCATCTCTAATAAGGTCTTGAAATTCACTGGTTCAACTTTGATACCTTGTTTTGAAATGATGAATCCCAAGATATTTCCTAAAGTTATGTCAAATATGCACTTCTTAGAATTCAACCTAACATTATGCTCTATCAAGTGATCAAAGAACTTGCTCAGGACCTATGCATGCTCAGAATGCAACAATGACTTTGCCAATAAGTCATCGATGTAATCTTCCAAGATTTTGTGCATGTAATCATGAAAAATGTATGTCATGGCTCGTTGATATGTGGCATCAGTATTTTTAAGGCTAAATGGCATAACTTTGTAACATAGTGTTCCCCATGGCATTGTGAACATAATTTTATGTTGGTCTTTGGGTTTAATATGAATCTAATTGTAAAAAAAAAAAATAGTCCATTAGGGAAAGCATCTCATGACCTATATTTTCATCTACAAGAGCATATATGTTGGGCAAAAAAAATAAATCCTTTGGTGTTGCCTTGTTGAGGTCTCTAAAATCTATACAGATACATATCCTTCCATCAAGTTTTCCTATAGGTACCATGTTTGATACCCATTCTAGATAGTCGATGGAGATAATGAACTCTACATCCAAAAACTTCTATAGCTCATCTTTAACCATTAAAGCAACTTTTGGATGCATCTTCCTAAGCTTTTGCTTGATAGACCTTTTAGCGGGATCTAGTGAAAGGTTATGAGTAACCAATTTCGTATCTAGTCACAAAATATCTTCGTATATCTGAAATATCTTTGTATATTTGAGCGAAAAGGTCAGGTATCTCTTTTAGTATAGGGATGAGTATGACACACTCATTAGGAGATGGACTCTCCAAATTTGACCTTCCTAATATTAATGGGATCATTACTGATATCCACATCGAAGTTCTCCTCTACTAACATGTGTGATCTCTCCTCAAGTTGGTGAGGTGTAGGAATCAAGTGGATCTCATTAGTTGGGTTTAAAGGTCCTACATCATAATTAACCTCAACATGATAAACATCATGTGCACAGTGTGGCACAAAATGAAAAGGTTGCAGCATTTCTTTGTTATGGAAGAAATCTTCAAGCTCTAGTTGTGAGTTAATGCAATACCAATCAATAGCATCTATATTTAGATACAATAGTTTGGAGGGGTCAACTGGATTATGAAGTGGAGTGGTCAAATCAATGTAGATCATATTGATGGAATGGATTATATCTCCAGATTCACATGTGTGTGAATCTACATTAGTTGTGATTCAGTGCAATCCCAATCAATAACATCTACATTTAGATACAATAGTTTGGAGGGGTCAACTAGATTATGAAGTGGAGTGGTCAAATCAATGGAAATCATATTGATGGAATGGATTATATCTCCAAGACCACATGTGTGTGACTCTACATTGATATAAATTCCATCCTTGAGATGTGGCTCTGGGGAATGGGGATCTTTGGATCTGGTCTATGAGCAGACTATTAGATGGGATAATTGGGCTCAAGGAGCTGCATGTATGTTAGTGAATCAGGGAAGACTATATGATAAATCACATCCAAATTGGGTAGTCTCCCTTTGAGATATGGGCCAGGATAGACTCTGTAATACATATCATCGATGTCAACTAGTTCATGATGATGGCATAGATAATGAGTCATGATATAAGCTCTCTCAGTCTCATCCTCATCATCACTATCATATATGAGTCCATGCCTACCCACTATAATCAGGCGATTAGTGATATGAGGCCCAAGGTAGGCCTACTCTGTTTCATCCTCATAGTCACTATCAACCATGAAGATTTTCTCATTCTTACCCATTTGCTCCATGGGTAATAGATGACAGAGATTTAGAGGGCCTAAGTAGGCCAACTCAGTTTCCTCATATTTTTATTGTGTGAGGATTTCTCATCATCATCTATCCCAAAATTGTAATCTAGTCCATCACTTTCAATGGACTCTATTTGCACTTCATTAGAAGAAACTTTTGATTCACTATCTATTGCTATACCCATATTATAAATATGCATACATGTGTCATAGATAGCTTCATGGATTTCATTGTCCAAGTTAGCTCTTGGATTGTCTCTCAGATTGACCTCTACCATGATGTTGTCATGATAGGTCTCAGGTGGCTCTTCAAAGATACAAGTTACCAACCTATTACCCCTTTATAGGTGAGAAGGGTTAGGGTGATAAGGATTCCAATCCACATCATCCCCTAAACTGAGATTCATACGATCTAAAGATGCTACTAGAAGCTCATCCCATCCTATAACATTGTAGCCTAACCCGAACCTATCAGTTGGTAGTTGATATTGTGGCTCGATAAGAGTTAGGTACCCTTGCTTTAATAATACCAAATGGTAACCATGCCAATGGTAACATTTTAAGTAGTGTAAGGTGAACTTAGGGTTAGACAAATAATGAACATTCATCATGAATGGTTCATCATCATCCTCATCTATGGGCATGTGATTTGTAAGTTGGTCCAACCCTCCATAGATGAAATTTATTTGGTTGGTTGACACCCCCAATGGTACCACCATCCCCATAGAAAAGTGATGGGCTTGAAGTCTACCCATATCCTATGTAGTTTTGATGAATGGTATGAATCTCATGTTCTGCATGATATATTATGCTAATCTAGGGTTAACCAAATGTATGGTCACCTACGGTGTAGATGACCTTGTTGAATATGTAGACAAGGCAGGCTGAGGTGCCTCCTCGACTTGATTTTGAGAATCCTCTTTGTCCATGGGACTAGGAACCTTGATAGTGGCTATTTTGGGTGCTTACTTCATCTATTTTTCACCTGATTTCACCTTGATATTCATATCATTCCTAAGCACTATGGATGTAGGTTTAGTTGAAGTTGTTTGTGTGTGCTCTGATAGCTGTGGTGCTATCATGGAAGGTCCTGCACACACTCCTTTGAGTTTAACTTCTGGATGTTTAATTGGTGATGTCGGCCATATATCTAGATGCATTTAGAGGAGAATGAAATCCCCTAGAAAATCTACTAAGTTCACATATTTAAATGGATCTTCATCAAAATGTACCATGTGAACTTGTCCCTCATGTACATATTTAATACATTGATGTAATATCGAGGAAACACAAAGCATTTCTCTAATCCAAGTTCACCCCAAGAATATGTTATACTGCATGGTGTCTTCTATCACATGATACATCATAGGGATTGTCTTTAGTCCAACCTAAATTTGAAGGACTATAGTACCTACCGTTGAGTATAGTGCATCGTTAAATGCTCTCAAGGTGAAAGTAGAAGGTACAATGTGTGACTTCAACAACTTAAGATATGTCAGTGCCTTGGTTGTAATTATGTTGACTAATGAACATGTATCAATCAAAACCTATTTGAATGGTGTGTGATTAACACACAATATTATATGTAGCGGTGGGTCCACTATGGCAGTGGAGACCGTCTTAATCTCATGATCACTAAATTGAATGACCGGTTCACTACACTACTACACATGTCCCATAAAGTTTGTAAATGATTTAGGGTCTTGGAAATAAACTTTGATTGATCTTAGAATATCCATGAGCATCTCCCTGTGCTTAGGAGACTACTGAATTAGTTTATAGATTGACAACTTCACTGGAGTTTTTTGTAGGCTTTGAACTAGTCTACTCCTAATGGTCACCACTAGTCTTATTGGTGGGCCTATAATATGTTGTGTTGGCCTTTTTTGAGGCACAATATGTACCCTAATGGAAGATGGAGGTGGATTTAGTCATTCATACCTCCCTTTTATTGTAACAACATTGACCATGCCAATGAATCCTTGAATTGGCGATTCGACCCACACTTGATTGACATGACTAGCATTGTTCCTCAGTGGCTCGTGATTTGGTAAGGGGTTCTTGAATATCCCCATATTTTGGTTGTCAGAAGCCTAAGGTTTTTCCATAGTTATCTCACCTCTTTTGATTATGTTTTGTACTACGTGTTTGAAATTCCAATAGTACTTTGATGTCATGTCCTTTCACACTGTGGAAAGCACAGTACAGATCATCCCTATACCCCTTTGGCTTGGGATGATCAGGGTCTATTAATTTGATTTCCAATAATTTAAGGGCCTTGGCCTAATATAGTTATTGTAATATTGATGTTATCTATTTTGAAAAAGGTCTAAACTAGTGAGGCAGGAATTGTTATTTATTATTACCCTTCTTGTTATTATTATGTTGGTCATACCATGTAGGAGGAGGTTGGGCTTGATAATTTTGTTGTTTTTGCCCCTTATCCCATTTCTAGAGGTTTAACACCACTTGATTTACATGGGATGGCTTGGCCCATTCCTTTTTATTGTGGGTATTCTTCTTGTTCCATTCCTTCTTATTCCAGAGTTTCAAGTTACCCTCCTATAACTTGATATCCTCTATTACCTTGGCTTGCACCAAGGCCTCCTCAAATGTTTGATACTATTGCAGCTATAGTAGTAATAAGATGTGTTTCACACAACTCTTGGTAATAATTTGAGTTAGTTCTATGGTTGATATGGAAAATGGTAACTTTGCCATTATATTTTTCCATATTTTCCCATAATCCATAACTGGATCATCATCATGTTGCATTAAAGCAGCCAGGTCGGATATGTTTTCTTTCTTCTTGACATTGAAGGATAAGTATTCAAGAAACACATTAGCCAAATATTCAAAGTTTTTTATGCTATGCTTTTTAATTTGGTTGAACCACTCTCAGGTACGGCCTAAAAGGGTTGTGATGAAATTTCTTAGCAATAGAGTGTCATTGCTTTCTATCTGAAAGCACATATCCATAAATCTCATAGCATGTTCCTAAGCATCCTCCTCTCCTTGAAACTTCTCCAACTTTGGCATCTCGAAGTGCTTAGGATACACTAGAATGGGTACTAAAGGACATAAAGGCTCATTATGTATTTTTTCAAGGTTGACTTTTGATAAGTCATTCCTTTCTTCTCTATTACTTGCACCTTGTCTTCCACGGCCTGATAGACATTGGAAGATAGAATTTCATCTTCTCAGAGAGGTCCAAGAGGAGCCTTTGGAGGTAAATCCTTATTCACTCTAGGTGGGGGGATGGGATAATCCTCCATGTTGACTAGGTAGATCTCAATATATTCTTGTTCTGGTTCATCTCTCGTAACTTCTTCGTATTATACATGCCTATTATGTTCTAGTTCTTGGAAATGCATTATGTTTTGGGATATGTGGTGATTATAGTTTTCAAAGTATTCAAGGTGCATATTGTATTATAAAGCAGCTTTTCTATGAGTGTGCTCCCTATACTCACTCCGAGGGGACAAATTAGCATGAGACAATTGCTCCTCTCACTCAGCACACTCATTTTGATCAAGTATGCATTACTCATGCATGCATTGATAAAAAATATGTTACCTTAGAAACCTCTACATCTGGGTATCCTTGTTTTTGATGTGGTCATGCTCTACATGAACATATTCCAATTGATCTTGGAAGATATGCTACCATTTCTTGAACACCAATTTTTATGATCAATCGATGAGATCAGTCGTATGTGGTCTTTGACGTACTCATTTTGTCTGAGTAAATTTATTGGTATGACCTCCTACAAACCTATTTACCATACTATTTCCCTTGTTTGTGTAGATGGCATTCACATTTTGGTGTTGTCTATACTCTATGCCCACGTGGGTTGACAAGGAAATTATACTACAAGAATGCTTGGAGCATTCTCCTGGTTCTCTATTTGTCCAACATGTGATCTCACTATGAGAACTCATATAATGAGAAAATGTAATTGAGGGTTTATACCCTAGCTATCCTAAGACTCTATCTAGACCATCCAATTGTCTATTACACCACAACTCATGTGGTGGCGTACCATTGACTCCAAACTTAGACATATCAAATGTGAACTTACCAAGTTCATTGTTATTTAGAGTCTATTTGATCCTATGCTTAGAATATTATATTATTACCCCTAAATGGGCAGATTTTCTACTTTTCTATTTTTAACTGATGAGGGCCTTGAGCAACTCTTATCTTGAGTATGGATGGGAACCAACCTATTCATAATTCCTTCCTCAATAATGTACTATTTAGTGGATCCAATGGATCCATGAGGTGTATGATCATGATATATGCTCCCATGCTCGAAGGCCCCATGTTGGAATCTTCCATACTCATGATCATGATACTGTTATATATTTTAAATGTTCTTTGTGAGCCCTAATTGGTTTGATGTATTTTGATATTTATTGAAAACTTAAACTACTCTCATCATGTTTGAAATTATTTATGATATACTCAATAGTTTATGGCTTTCACCTGTATACTCGCAGCTCGACAACCTAGAAATGAAAGTCCAGACAATGTAATCCAACCTATAATGTGTGTTAATGAAGTACACACACAGTCAAGAAGTATAGGTCCTCCTGGTCCTCATCTAGTTTACCCGCAGTTAGTGATATACCTCTCCAAAGAGAGACACATGCAGATTTTCCATGGGCTATGATGATTCTTGGAGGTGGTATTGGTCTAGTAACAAATTTTGATGGAGTTGGACCAATGGATAGAAATTAATGCCATCATCGTTGAACCCTACTAGTAGTTGGATATGACTTCCAACTCACTAGCATTTATATAGTGAGTGGTGTGTGTGGTTCGTTTTAATTTTGCATGAAAGTAGAAATGCAACACAAACATGCAATGATCCTTCCTAAATGCCTAATGATAAAAGCATTTAATATTCAGAAAGATGCATCTAATTGACTAAATGAAGTTTAATATAATGCATCTACATGATAATATTGTCCACTAATTGGGCCCTAAGGAAGCAAACTCTACAAACATAACCCAGAATACTAGAGACTAGGGTGGATTGCAATTAGAAGTTCGTTGTTCCTAGAAACGACTGGAATAAAACCTAAGAGAGCCTAAAATTTCACTTTTAAAATTTCTCTATATTTTCTACTTAGATCAACTTCATCTACTGCATTCAGTAAATAAAAAATAGATAAACGCAGGGAATTGTCTGCTACCTGAGATCCAAGTCTAATGTAGATTTTGTTGTATACTATTTTTCTATTCTTTGTTAGTTGTGGCTATCAGGCGTGATTGAGATTATTAACCATGGCTATTAAGCATGGCTAAGACTGTTCACCATGGCTATTAAATTTTGTGGAGATCTGTAACAAAAAAAATACAGCAAGTCAGTCATCTATAGTAAAAATTTTGGGATTCCCACCATGATCACCATTTGTACCCATGTAGAAAGCATACACCTAACTAATGCATCAATTGATATCAAACATTAAAGCATAAAATATTGACAATAATAAATTCAATAAGAAAGAGAAGGTTTCTTTAATTAAATTATTTATCAAATCCAATTACAATTATGTCCTTAGGGATACTTAGTGTTGATACAATTAATATAGTATTGAAGACCCTCTAAATGAGGGGGTGGTGTAATTCGTAGACTCTCCAAAAGGACACAAACTACTCAAGGTCAATGGTTACCTTCTTCTCTCATGAAAAGAGGCATTTACTACCTTGAATGCCTTGAATGAATAGATCCTGTAAACCCTACATTTAAGAAACAATAATAAAATAATTAATAGCAAATGTGGCCTCTCTTGTTGAGGCTTTTGATGAAAACTTGCATAACTGATGATAAAGAAAGCAAGAAAGCATATAAATCTAAGAAGCTATGCAAGAAATCACCAAATTGTTGTAAAACATGTAAAGAAAACATGGAATCTAGCTAATAGGCAACTTGACTAGCCATTAGAAACTTGAAATGCATGAAATAACAATAAAATATGCTAAATTGACAAATGTAAGGAAATGGAAGCAAATCTATCTCTAATTTACAAATTTAACCATAACAATGCATGAAATAAAACTAATCTAAGTAAGATTCATCCAAATACATGCTAAAAAAGGGAAATATATGGCTAAAATAGAGAAAATGAGATGCCAAACCCTCACCATGCGTTTATGGTGTAGCTGGTATTGTTAGCTATAGCTGAGTCAAAAATACTCTTGCTCTTGTAATCAAGGCTTGTATCCTCAATTCTCTTTGTTCAATTGATGGTCAAGGGTCACCTTGGTGTCCTATAATAGATTGGCGGTTGAATTTATTGGATTTATAATGGAAGAGGCTCAATTATGGATTCTTGATCTCCTTAGGCTCTTGGATCCTTCATAGTTTTGAATGCATTCATGATGTTCAAATTGGTAGCAAATTAGCTATCTTAAAAGGTTGTAATTGAACAAAAAATTTGAAAGAGCTCCGCTAGAATCAATTCAAAAACTCTTCTAGAGTTCTCCTCAATTTGGAGGGGGGTCTTATAGGATTCCTAATCCCTAATATTGGCTTACTTGGGAAGCCAAGATCAATATCCAAGAGGTTAGATCGGTTGGGATAAAAACTCTGAAGATTCCCCACCCAAAACCATTTGAATATTCACTGCCTAGGTCGTTGTAACCAAATTTGGCTCATCCTGGAATTCAAAATAGTTTTGATGCTAGCCATGGCTTTGAGGCATAGCTAACTCTGTTAGCCATGGGTGTCAGTTGTGGCTAAGGCTGAGTTAGCCAAATATGCCCAAATTGAGTGGTTAAAACCACTACTTCACATTGGAGCTATCTAAGATCCTTCATATGGTCTGTTAGCATGTCCCATATGAGTGGTCACCTCGATATGACACATTTTAGGTGTCTAAAATAAGTTTTTAGAGTCCTCAAGTATCCAAGAATTCTCGCTATCCTCCCTCACTCATCGTAGCCTTCGCATTTGTTGCCACCCACTTTTCTAATCTAGGTATGCTTCTACATGTTTTTGTATTAGTTCTCGAGCACCTCTGGGTGTTCCCTATCACTTTCAAGCACATCTGGGTCCTTCCCCCCACTACCAAGTGCCTCTAGATGCCTTCCATCCATCATCTATCACCTCTGGGCACTTCCTACTATTGGAAAACACCCACAGGTATCTCAAAACCTAGTTCTACTGACTAGAAAACCCTTGAATGTTTCTAGGGTATCTGCACACCTATTTCTTGCAATGGTAACCAATGATAAATTGGAAAGTGATAAGTTTACAAGGTAAATATTTTGTTATTGTATTGATTTTATTATTTTCATATTTGCATGCAGTTTTATCATTTGATAGCTAGGGTTTTATTTATTTCTAAGGGTCTCACACAGTGGATCCCTCACAATTATTACTAACTTTGTTTGTTATCTTGTGTGTAGATCTGGAGGTATATAGGCATTGAGCAGTTATTTAATTTGGAATGGTCTAGTCAATGGATATCTAAAGCCCACTCACCTCTGTTGGGAGCAATAATGAGTGTTGAAGACACCACAAGCATTGTTGGCTAGGGTTTTTGAGAACCCTAGCATATTGCATTCATTTGTATAAAAATAATAAATGACCCACCCAATGATAATAATATAAAATCCATTCTTTGTGCAATCTCTTGTATCATTGCTTATTCATTTTTTGTTATATATTTGGTGTTTTGTTTTTGTCTTCACACTTTTTTAACACCCTCTCAAAATTTAAATTAAGGTGCCAAGAAGATAATACATTAGTGATAATAATATCTCCTCCCATAATTTATGACTAGTGGGACTTTACACTTGAGGTGGACTCATCTGAATCCCCCTCATCATCTAAATTTCATTATTGTAAAATACATCTTTCATAAGAGTAACCTTAGGATTAGTTGTAGTCATCATTGCCACTATTATATACTCCTACACACATCCATAAGATACTTCCACTAAGAATTCAAGTAAAGAAGATAAGTCAAAATCACCACCACCTCTAAAGATAAGCTACTTTAATCTTTGATAGTTACATAAGGTATGACTTGAAGGCATATATTTTTCTTTTACAACATACATCACCTTTTTTGCATACTTCCACTTGCCTTGACCTAATTTCCATCATCAAAAGAGGATTTACATGAAATTGCTTAAAATAAGAGCTACTAAAAACTTTATCATGAATGGTTGAATCTTCATGAATAAGATGAATCAATAATATAAAGGAGAAAGAGGAATTGACTAAGGTACATCCTAAATCCTTTTCATATATACCTTTAAAATTCTCAAAAATTTCTACAAATATCACAAATCTAACTACATCTTCTAGCAAAGTAGACCAAGATTATGATTGCATAGAATATGATAAAATCCACCCTTTTAAAATAATCTAGTAGGACTTGAGTATTATTCCATATAATTTAGCCCCTAACACTAGAAGAGATCCATACACTAATGTCACTAGTGCATAGAGCTTTAAAATTCATATGATTTGAAAAATAGGCTCATAATGCTTTCACATGCAAAAGTTATGGCCTCCAAAATATTTTTCTAATAGCCCCAAAAATGTAAAAAAATAAAACCTCAAACCTTAGAAAAGTAACATCGGTTACCAATCTATCATTTGGTACACACTCATTTTCTAGTGATTACCACCTAGTCATGTCTAATTGACTACAACCTTGCATTTTCTACATTTTTATTTGGTTGATTAATTTTAATATAATAAAAACTATTATATGGAAACAATTGTAGCCACATTGGTTGCCCCCTCATCCAAGGAATCATCACTTTTCCTTCATGTCAAAAATTTGCTACAACAAATCTAAGTGTCCCATGGCCTAAACACCTTATCCTAGCTAAGTGGCAAGGAACTCTTTGAAACACTCAATGCATATTTTATCTTAGATAGAAGATACTGGCTCCAAAAAGGTGATGTAAAAGGCAATACATGGAATCAAACCTACATTGGTCAGAGTGAGAACACCTTTGCAAACTTTGCATGATTATTTTGGTAGTGGTTCTAGTGATGAAGGATCCTTTAGTGCCTTAGTAAATAATATCATGTGGATCCATGGGTTTGCAAATAATGAGATCTAATAGTTTGAACTCTAAACTTCTCCCTTCCTATATCCAACTAACCATCTTATTGACTAGTGTACCATGCATATAGTCAAATATGAAACTCGTCAAAACAATTTCTCAAAAATTGCTTTGCCCTATAAAAATTTCTATAATGTGAATCATATGATTTTTAATCCACAACCTATAGTTTTAAAACCCTATCCAACATGTACCTATCCACTATAACACCTCCTTTGAGTAAAGTAAATATTTCACAATTTTCATAGAACATGGAATCATGATCAGTCCAAAGGAAAAGCATCAAAGGCTTGACACACATTGGCACAAATTTGAATGTCAAATTTTTGTGTCAAAATTGTTTCATGTTTCCAATAATCATGCCATGTCCTTGTTTTGAAGCATGAATAAAAATTCTACTTCTAATTTAAATCTATTTTAAAGGTTTTAAAAATTATTTAATGATAACAACACATTTTATGGAGCATTCAAAATTTCTTAAAAAAACCAAATAAATGAAAGAGAGAAAATTTTGAAATCTCTTCTTTTCCTATTATTCTAAAGATGCCCATGAAGCTTTGATAATAAATTCACCCTAAAATTTAGATGAATAATTGGAGTCTCCAAACAATATTTCTATGTGACCAACCAATGCTGCTCCACATCCAATTTGATACCATGTTGAAATTCATAATATTTTATAGAAATGAACATAAGAAATCCATCCACTAAAATCTTATACAAGAAGCTTAAAAAAGGAAAAAACAAAGAAAGGTATAATGGGGATCCATAGGCACCATAAATAATCATCATATTATCCATAGTGAGGGGTATTTATACCAATACAAAAACCCCAATTATATAAATGAAATTAAACTAAGTCAACATAACAATAGATATTTAAGGTTAATTATAGGTTATAATGTGGGTGTAACTTTAATAAGGTTAACCACATCCTATAGGGATTACATAATAAAATATTATAACTAAATAAATACATTATACAATGAATGCCCTCAGGCCTACTCAATATTACATTATATAATGTCATCTTGGGCTATGAATCACATTACTCTTTCAATGGGGAAATGTGGGAGATCTCCTACTTTGGGTAGGATGACCTCATTCTAAATTCTTGCTTTCTCTCTCCCTTCCTACGGATTCCCAATTGGGATGACCCTATGTCACCTTTGTTGCACTTCTAGGTATTTTATAGGATCCTCTTGGGACCTTCTAGGTTGCATTTTCCCATCCTGATGGGTTTGCTAGTGCTGGGCTGGATCATCCCTAAGTTCTTTCCATGGTGGCCTTCAGTGGTGGTTGGTTTTTGGGTGGCCCAAATCAAGATTTAGAGTTTCAAAGACTATCCTGGTAGATATTTTTGGCTTTGGGAAGGGCCTATACATTCTTGCTTTTTGTCAATTTTTTCGTTGCTTCTTTCTTGGATTTTGCATATGAAATGGGGTTCCCACTTTGTTTACCTGTGCTATCTTAGCTTAGGGTTTGCTCTCTTATTTTTATTGGTCTTGGGGAAGGGCCACAATTTTATCGTATGCAGTTGAGTAGCTCTTGGTTGTGGCTAGTATAGGTCTTCTAAAGTAGGGGTTCTTGTCTATCTAAGGATTTATATGGTTCCTTTCACTATAACATATTTCTAGCCTTAGGATAAGGGCCATGGGTTTCTTGTATTTCTACATGTGTTTGTGTTCATAGATCTCCTTTGGATAGACTGATGGCGGGGTTGGTTAGTGTTATTGCTCGGTGGAATATCTGATGGATTTCCTCTTTGTAGTTTTTTGGTTTGGGGAGCCCTATGCTTGCATGTTCATTGCTAAAGATGATCTATTTTTTATAGTCATTGGTGTACTAATTGATGTGTGTCATTAATCACATCATTTAATCTCAATGATCTATCAATCCGAGGTGGTGTCCAAGGCTATCTATGATAGAAGTGTTGAACATGGCTATAAATTAACTCACTTTGGAGCAACAGGTCTTATTGGTAAAATATATTGTGTTGGGGGTTTTCAGGTCACCTTTACTCCTAGATTGCATCAAAAAAACTAATTTACTTGCAGGAATGGAAATATAATCCTTAAATTACATAGATTGAAACCTAGTTACAACTGTAGAAATGAGATCTAGTTACTTTTGTAGGAATGGAAAATTTGATCCTTAAGTTACAGGAAATTGAACCTAGTTACAATTGTAGAAATGAGATCTAAGTACTTTTACAGGAATGGAATTACTGAGAAAAACACACAAACTAAATCCTATTAGTGTTCTATTGTAGAAGGTTGTCAATCTTCTATACAATAGCTGACAGCAAAAAGGAAAATACAAAAATCTGTTGAAAACTGCTAAAATGAAAGCATTCAAAAGCAAAATTGTAATCTACTAAAAATGAAACAGTAATCTTATCTATCAAATATCATATATCCAGAAAGCATTGCAAGTTTATCTTAAACAAGAAATGAATCATAAAACTGCAACAAATGTTAGTGTGCAACAAAAGATGAAATAGACAAATATTTAGCTAATTCTACTGCAGTAGGAATCAGAAGAAAACTTGTCTTGTCAGTCCTTCTCCTAGGCCTGGAAGTGGCCCTTGCTTCCTTTTCTAGAAGAAGGTATGAACTCCTCTTACTTACTAAATTTCACACACACTCATATATGACAAAGACAATGAAAGAACTGCACTTTATTATTCCAAAAATGACATTACAATGCTACTGTTGCACTCTGCTACAGATCTGAACCTATTCTGCTAACTTCTATTTTCTAACAACTACCTTCTACTTTCTACTTAGCTCAACCAATATGGGAGCTACACCTTTTATAAATATCTAAAATCTATTTACATACATAAAATATGCCATTCCTATCTTGCAATTTATTTGCCTATTATGCTGCAACTATTCTGGGGATATTTCAGGACAGGTCAGTTGTGTTAGTTGATATTTTTCATGAGCTGCATCTTTTGGTCGGCAAGGAATGGTGGGGACAGCTGTAGGAGACTTTCCCTATCTTCCCTCAACCTTAAGTTGCCTTTTCAACCGCATGGAAACCACAAAAAGTCAAACGAAAGCGTTTTCCCTTATTATTTCGAAGATCTTCGAAATAACTGGTTGTAGGTGCAATTTAAGCTCAAACATCTTCAAAATGCTTGTTTTGGTTGCTTCTTTTAGGTGGGTCTTCAAATATAGCTCCCAGGAGGTGATTCCAACTAACTTTATCCTTCCTCATTGGTAAATTCCATGCCTTGCCATTCATTGGTAGTTGGTTGGAATTTACACAGAAATCATATTTTTGTTCTACATAGTTACAGTATTTTGGCACTATCTTCTAGATTTAGATAAATAATTGCATAGAAAATATAAGTATAAAGGTATTAAAATGCTATTTTTCAAACCATGCATGCCCATCATTAATAAATCTTGCTGAAATAATGCAAAACTATACAAAAACTGCAAAAACAGAGCATAATATTCCTAAACACATCAATCATGCAAATATTTGATATACAACATATTTAAATCAACTTAATCAACATATAAGACAAATCACAGAGTTTTTAGGCATTTGTAATAGTTCAAAACATACTATGATGGAGGCATTTTCAAGCCTCATCATTTTCCCCCCAACTTATTTCAATGCATGTCCTCATGCATTCTGTTGGGCTACTGATTCACACATATCCATTTTTAGATTCTAGCTTCTGTAGAACAATTTGTTTCCCACATAGTATCCCCTACTTTCCTGGAGCTTCTTGACCCATTCCTGAAACTGGTCACTTGGTTGAGGATCACTGTCAAAATAGTAAGGAACAGGAGTAAGGATGATGGGAGGCCTAAACTTCAGACCTATCCATTGATGCTTCATGGTCAGGATAGTCTTTGTCACTCCTTCTGCTCTTCTTCTAGACCATTCTAAGTTGATAGGGGAGATAGGTTCTCTTTTCTACAATGACATGGATAATTATGCCCATCTATCCCTACAAGATGTCAGAGCAGGAATAAAATTATTTGCATAGAAATTTTGAAAACTGTTTAAACAATCCTTAAGATTGTTTAGATACATTATCTTAACATATGCCCTGTTCATCATAGTGAAGTGTTGATTGGTGATCATTTTATGATTTGGCTGCACAACTCTTATCAACAATTCAACTTTTACTTCAATATCTTTGTTATTTTTCTTTTTTTGACTCTAATAAATATGATTCTGCAAATTGGACATGAAAGCCCTTAACTGAACATCACCTGTGAAAATGTGAGGATGAAAGGTTACATCTTCTGGAATAAAGAAATTGTGTAAAAATAGTTCACATAGCAGATTTTTCTATTCCTCTGGGCTTCTCAGGTAAGCTTCCAGGAATTCTTCAGTAGTATCCAGATTATAGGGAAGATTTGAATTGATTCTCATGACTTGCCATCGAAGATATTTTTCTTTTAAAACTAGACTATAAAATCTAGTTGGCCATCTGAATTGAACCAAATACTCTACAACCTGGCAGAGGTATGTTACCTATTCTTGCAATTTAGTGATTTCTACATTTTTTTCTCTAACTATTTTCCTACCAGTTTCAATTCCCTAACCTGAGTTTCAAGCTTTTGATATCTCAAAACCCATTGAGCTATGTCCTCATTGTAATTTTCTAAAGTAACAATGTTTTATGGTCTGACTACTGGCTGAAACCTAGGTAACAACTCTACCTGTACTCCCTTTTCCTCTATTTCTACTTTTGGTTTAACAAATGAAAAATTGGGCACAAAAATCTGATGCAGGGGATTACTTACTTGACTGCTTATGTTTGGATGAACTGAGGCCTCCATGGTGGATATCACTTGTGTTGTTAGCTGTTGTGGCTCTTCATGTTCACTTTTGACTGAACTTCTGGCTTGTTTTGAAGCATCTTCAGAATGAGAAGGTATAGCTTCAGAATGTCCCAAATCTGCTATTGTTTGTTGTGGACCTTCATTTCCAAGTTCAGTCATCTCTGGATGCTGCTGAGAACCCTATTGTTCACCTGCCTCTGGAATAATATCATCCTGCTGAGGACCCTATTGTTCATCTGCCCCTGGGATAATATCATCCTATTGAGGGGCTTGGGCATCAATCACTTCCCTATTTTCTATATCCCCAACAAAAGGTTCAACTACTACAATTTGAGGGAGAGGCTAAAAATTTCCAGTTGGTGCTAGGTCATCTTGCATGGATAGTCCAAGCAAGATTTGAGCAGCATTTTCTCCTTCACTGGATTTTGTAGGTTGTGGCTCCAACTATGCCACTCTATTTTTCAACTTCTCTATTTCCTGCTGCAATTCAAAAATCTGCCTATCCTTTTCTTTAATGGTTGCTTCTTTTTCCTCAATCCATGTCATCTGTGTTCTTATAACACTTCTAGCAGCTCTCAGTTGTTTTGGTATATCTTCTTCTTCTTCTTCTTCTGTTTTAGAACCTGAGGAGTGAGTAGACATATTATCTTCAGATTGTGATTCAAGAATTGTTGTACCTGCTTCTTCGGTTTCATCTACTTGGTCCTATGCAGGGATATCTGGTGAATCCTCCATACCTGTATCTATTGTATCAAAAAATACAAAATCCTATTGTTCCTTAATAACTTCAGGACTATTTTATTTTATTGCCTCAGTCTATTTCTGTAAATTTCTAGGGCTTCTTCTTAAAGGCGGTGTAGGAGCAGTTTCTTCTTTTCTTATTTCCTCTTCAACTATGTTTTTTGTTGTGTCCTTTTTATGGAGTCTTGAAGACCTCCGAGCCCTTACTGTAGATTGCTCCCCTATGCCCTATTTTCTTGTAGTGCCAGAGGATGTAGGAATAATTTTAGTTTTTGATGGAGTTTCTCTTTCTTCCCTCTCTGTTTCCCCCTCTGTACTACTGGGAATTTTGTCTTGTTCTATGTCCTGGTCTGGAAACATAGTGACATCTTCAAAAAACCTGACTTTCTTTTGTTTTCCCTTTCTAGGGTTAGTTTTAGCTCCTCTCTTTCTTTGTTTCTGGGCTTTTGATGATGAAGGTTCAGGGGAGAGGGTTTCTAACTCTTCTTCTTGAGGTGCCCCTTCTTCTATGACAACATTTTCTACTTCTTCATTTTCCTCTTCCTCTCCTTCATAAATCACCTCATTCCATACAGAGAAAAATCTATTGAAACTTATAATATTACCCCTAAAATGATGCTTGCAAATAAGCTTAATTAACCCATGGTGGCGAGGACTTCCCTTACCCTCCTGATATCATCTAGACATGTTCTATAATTCCTGGTGTAGGTATAAAGGGAAGTTAACCCTAACTTCTAGCTATTGCCTACCATGTCTAAGGTGATTCAAAATTCAAAAATGGTGCCCCAACAAAACAACATATTGTCCCTCATAGGTTAAAAATTTAATCACCCAAATAGCTACTTCATCCCATGGCCCTTGTAAACTAGTTCTTTTTACTCCTTTACATGTGTTCTTATTCATCAGATATTCAGGTGCCCTATCCCCTTCTTCCATGAATTGACCAACCACATTTGCTAATGTATTTCTACCAATCCTAGAAATTTGGAGACCTTGTAAAGGAAGTTTAGTGATTTGGCTAAGAATTTCAGGAGTTACCTCAATCGCCATCCCGCTGATGTGAGCTCTATTATTTCTGAATGTATGGGTGAATTCTGCTACCAGGTCTTTAGAACACCCATCAAATTTGTCCAAAAAGGGCATCAAACTACCATCTTCAAAAATCTATAGTGCTTCAAGGCTTTCTCGGAGGTGTCTGGTATTCTCGGGTTCCATATTCATTTTTTGCCCCATATTTTATCTTTGCTGTTGTTCTGCTATCACACTGTTGCTCTGTTATCATCTTCTGCAACTTACAAGGGTTTTTCATCGTTCACCTTCAGAATGGATGGTAAGTTCAGCAAAAATTATCACCTTTTTTCGTAATCATGAGAGCACAACAAGCGAGCCATCTTCGGAAAGAAGGTGGTGCATACTACTTATTTTATTTTGGATACGTGGTCACCAATGAATAGTTGTTTCTCTGCACCATCAGAATCTATTTTGTCTTGATTAATGAGCCCATTCTGCATGCAAATCCTTCGCACACTTGGTTATCACCCACCAGGTTCGGTTGTTCGCTATTCATCGTCATCTCCATGGATTACCGTACCCTCTCGGTTGGCACGAAGAAAATGTGGACAACGATATACTTTCCAAAAAACCTTGATTACTCCTGTCGAAAGAATCACATGTGGTCAAACAATATTTCTCTTTCCCCTTTTTTTAGATGCCACATGGAGTAATTTTCTTTACCACGCGTTTTAACTTTCAAAATTGGCCCTTGTTATATTCTGAAGATAACTTCTCTATTTCGAAGATTAAAATGACATTTCATCATTCTGAAGACAAAACACCACTTTGTTATTCCAAAGATAACAAACTCTAGCCATTCCAAAGATAAACAAATTTTGCTATTCCAAAGATTAACAAATTTTTCTATTCCAAAGATCAAACATACTTCATTATTCCAAATATCATAGCACACTTCATTATTTCAAAGATCACACTTCATTATTCGAAGATAACATCTTCATATGTTTATTCCAAAGATCAAGCAAAAACTAGAATCATTCTTATTTTCCAAGTAGATTGATATGTTTTGAATATGCCAAACCTCATGGATGTCTTCATACTAATGGTTAATATTTATACACTATATACTAAGTATTTACAATGATAAAAGTGCAAGAAATATATACCTGTTTTGAACAAGTTATTTGCATGTTTTGATGGATGGCTACTTCTGATGATATCCTACTGATTTTTGTTGCAACACTTCAAAACAAGTGTAGTTGGTGAGTTTTTACAATGATGATGTAGATTGTTTCAAGGTTATGCATGCCGAAAAACTAGTTTTCATGCACACCAACTCAACAGTGCCTCATAGAGGTTTTCACTACTGAATTATTCATTTTCTCTCTCTCTTTTTTAAATTTTTTTTCACATCTTTTTTTTTTTCTAATTTTTTTCATTTTCTATTTTTCTTGAAACTCCATTGTCATGCCAAATCTGTTGAAGTTGAAATGGAAGAGGGAATCTCTTCCACCTGTTGTACATCCAAACTATCAAGATGCTACAAGAATTCTTCCTTAGTTAGTGGTGTATGGTATACCCAAAGTGATGCCCATTCACTACCAACTTCCTTCGTGAGTCATCGATAAGAGAGAGATAAACAAATCCATTGTCAAATACCTCCTCAATATGATAAGGTCCAAGCCATCTAGTCCATAAATTTCTGGGGAAATCCTCATAGCGAGAATCAAACAACAAGACCCAATCTCCTTACTAAAACTTCCTATGCTGAATGTGGCTGTCATGCCACAACTTCCTCTGTTCTTGAATTGCTTTAGTTTGATGTAGTGCATCCAATCGAAGTTCATCCAATGCATTTAGCTATAGAACTCTATCCATTTGTGCCTAAGACAAATCAATTCCAATTTCCAAAGTTGTTCGTAATGTTAGTAGCTCAAATTCAATAGGTAAGAGAGGCTTTTTACCAAAAACCAGTTCATAAGGTGTAAAACCGGTAGTGGATTTCTAGGTAGTATTATAAGCCCAGACTGCTTCAGGTAGTTTATCTAGCCAGTTCCTCCTATGAAAAGCTATTGTTTTAGTCAAAATCTATTCTAACTCTCCTATTTTTTACTTCAACCTTAACCCAACCACCCCCCCCACCCACACCCACAAAATCAAGCCCCCACCTCTCAAATGGTTCTAAAACCAATTGAGGTTGTAGTGGCATTTCATTTGTGTGAGTGGGTTTCCCCATTCTTTGGCATGCATCACAATGTCTGATGTACTTTTTTACATCCTTGTGAAGAGATGGCCAATAATACCCTATTCCTAAAATTTTTCTAATTGTGCTTTTTATAGAATAATGTCCACCTGAGGGTTCATCATGACAAGCTCGAAGGATATCATATACTTCATCCTTTCGGATGCACCTATGTAACACATGGTCAGGACTGCATTTAAAAAGTATACCCTTAATCCATGAAAAAGAAGAGCTCTGTTTTATCAATTGTTTCTTCTATTTTGAAGTGAAATGTGGAGGAACTTTCCCTGTGACCAAATAGTTGGCTATATCTACAAACCATGGTGATTGGAAAGATATAGAAAATAATTTTTCATCAGGAAAAGTATCCTCAACTAATTCCCCTTCCTCTGTGTTCTGCAACCTGGACAAAAAATCTGCTACAACATTAGCTTTTCCTGGTTTGTTGATTATTGTGATATCAAATTCTTGTAGCAACAGTAACCAACGGATAATTCTTGCACTCACCATAGGTTTATTCATCAAATATTTAATGGTTGTGTGATCTGTATGAATGAATATTTGATAACCTGTGATGTAATGTCTGAATTTTTTTATAGCATAAATTACTGCCAAGAATTCCTTTTCAGTGGTGGTATAATTTTTTCTGCTCCTATCAAATTCTTGCTAATGTAGTAAATGGCATAATGTTCACCATTATCAATTTTTCCTAATGTTGCTCCAATTGTAGTATTGGAAGCATCAGTATGGATATGAAATGGTAATGTCCAATTAGGTCCTCTTAACACAGGTGGAGTTACTAATTTTTCTTTCAGAGCTTCAAATGATTCCTGACACTTTGCAGTCCAGGAGAATTCAAAATCCTTAGTCAATAGGGCAAACATAGGATTGGCTATTGTGCTAAAGTTGGGAATAAACCTATGATAAAAACCAATGTGTCCAAGGAAACTTCTGACATCAGTTTGAGTCTTAGGAGGGAGAAGATTCTTGATTATTTCCACCTTCTTCGGATCAACCTGGATCCCTTGAGGAGAGATGTGATGACCAAGAACAATTCCTTCCTCCATCATCATAAAATATTTTTTAGGATTCAAAGATAACTGGTATGTTTCATAGCGAGTTAAAACTTTATCAAGATGTTCTAATGTAAAATCAAAAGTTTCACCACATACTGTGAAATCATCCATATAGATTTCAACACTGTCGGTAGTCAGATCAGAAAATATTGCTAAAACTGCTCGCTGAAATGTTGTTGGGGCATTACACAAGCCAAAAGGTAAGACCCTATAAGCAAATGTTCCCCATGGACATGTAAAAGTTGTTTTCTCCTGATCTTCAGGTGCAACTTGAATTTGATTATATCCATTGAATCCATCAAGAAAACAAAAGTATTTCTTTCCAGCAAGAGTATCTAACACTTGATCTATGAATGGTAATGGAAAATGGTCTTTGTATGTTACTTTATTCAATTCTCTATAGTCTACACACACTCTCATTTTTCCATTCTTCTTTGGAACTATAACCAATGGAGAGACCCACCGACTATCAGAAATTGGGTAAATGAACCCTACCTCTAAAAGTTTTTCAATCTCTTCCTTGACAATATCTCTCAAGGTAGGATTCAATCTTCATTGGGGCTGTCTCACTGGTTTAACATCTTCAGTATAGATTCTGTGAGTGCATACATCAAGGTGGATTCTTGACATATCTTTATAATCCCAGGCGAAAGCATGGACATGTTTCAGCAAAACAACTGATAGTTTTGCTTCTTCTTCCTTAGTAAGCCAACTATTGATATTCAAAAAATTTTCCTAGCTGAACTTCTATCTATTTTGTCCCTGGAAGGACAAAATTTACCCCTTCATACTTGGTTATTAAGTAGTTTAGTGGACAATGATGATAAATTCCTATCTCATTTTGAACACTAATTTCTTATGGAAGCATGTTTTGTATGGAACAATGAGAAGAAGGGAGTAGGTGATGATGCCACCCATGTGGTAGTGAAATAGATTTTTCCTATAATGGTGTAGATGGCTTGCTTCCAAAACTTTGACCTTCCTCATTTCCTAACAACTGATGAACATTTACTACTTCATTCTCTATTCCTTGCTCATGCAGAGCACTTACCAAGATAGTTTCATTTTCCAACATTTCCTTCATCATTGGAGTCTATATCTTCTATATGTTCCTTCACTACTATAGTAGCTAGTGTGGAGATGATCTCTTCTTGTTCTTCATCTAAATCAGGAAACCATAATTGACCTATAAATTTTCTTGAAGGTCTTGCAGGAGGATATAGAGAAATCTATTTTAAGTCAATACCATTGGAGATTGTCATATCTCCTGATCTGTAGTCTATAAAGGTTGTTGCAGTTGCAAGCCAAGGTCTTCCCAGAATAATAGGATAACCATGTGCTGAATTTCTAGGTTGTAAAACCAAAAAATTTATAGGGTATTCCCAAGAAGAAACTTCTATGGGGACATCTTCAATGATACCTTCAGGTTTTGCAACTGACCTATCAACCATTTCTAACACTATAAATGTGGGACTTAGATGTTTGAGTTGTAGTTTTTCCATTATATCCTTGGTCATTACATTTATTGTAGCTCCTAAATCAACTAAGACATTTGATATTGGTATTGAACTTATAGTGACTATGATAACTGGACTCCCTAGGTCACTATACTTTGGAGGTACTAATTTTCCTGACAAGAGATCAACTATCTTTCCTTCAACCTGAACAGTTTTAGGAAATGACTTCTTTCTCCTCGATATTCTGATACACAAATCTTGGATAGTTTTTTAATCAAAGGCACATCCTTAATGGCTTGCAATAAGGGGAGTGATATGGTTAACTTTCTAAGTTCTTTTACCAGGTTTGATTCAGAATTCTCTACTATAGTGTTGAATCTCTCAAGATATGGAATTATCCCTAATGAAGGTAATTGTTCTGCCTATGGTTCTATTTTTTCTTCTGATGTTGGTTTGAATCTGCTTGGTTCCAAAGGTTCTTGCATTTCATTTTCTTTAATTTCAGTTGGAACAGGTTCAGGTAGGATTTTTCCTAAATGAAGTTGGATGTTACTGCAATCAAGAACATGTATTTCAATATTTTCTTCAGATTCAACCACATAGACAGGGGATGCCTGTCTTATATTATTTGGATTAGTCACTGGTTGGGTTGGTAATTGAGGTTGCTTCACCTATTGTGTTTGTTGTAGTTGGTTTGGTTTTCCTTGAAAATTTTGATTAGGTGCAGGCAACAAATTCTGAGTTTGAGCTTGATTTCTTTGCTACCTTGGATAGGACTAGTATTGTTGTCCCCACTATTGTTGATTTTACATCCAAGATGGATTACTC
This sequence comes from Wollemia nobilis, assembly GCA_028583015.1. Taxonomy (NCBI): domain Eukaryota; kingdom Viridiplantae; phylum Streptophyta; class Pinopsida; order Araucariales; family Araucariaceae; genus Wollemia; species Wollemia nobilis. Next base: position 8,666,143 of record JAQPPZ010001870.1, read on the forward strand.
TGATTCCAAGATGGATTGTTTTGATTCTAGGATGGATTATTTTTATTCTAGGATGGATTATTCTAATTCCAGTATGGATTACTCTGACCTGACTATGGCCATTCTTGAGAATTTATCCAAGGAGAATAATTCCAAGGGTGTTGGGGTGGTTCTGACTATCCCCATGACATATTCCAAGGGTTGTGTCCCCAATTTGTAGGAAAATGAGGGGTGTTTTGATACTGAGAGAAATTTTCCCCTTATTTTGGTCCAACATAATTGAGTTCTTCAGTCTGATTTTCTAAAGCAGTTTTGAGTTGTGGTAGCAGATGACATTTATCAGTTAGATGTCCTTTTGAACAAATACTGCAGATGGCTGAAATGGATGTTTTTTTCAAAGGACACTCTTGCAAAGCATGTTTATTCCTGCATCTTGGGAAATAAATTGCCATAGGTTTTGTTGTTTTTGCTTTAGCAATCATTTCCCCTAGAGTTGTGTTTAATTGCACCAAAATATCAGTTTTGAAATTTACAAATTCCTCTATTAGATCTTTCACATCAGTACCATTTGCACTCCTTTTCTTTCTTCTTTGCTTAGTGTGAGAGTAATTTCTGCAGAGATCCACAATATCCTCATTTCTAAGAGTATTTACATCCCCATTTCCCATTAAATCCAATACTTCCCTAGACTCATCTTGTAGTCCTCTTAAAAATATGGTTTTGCACAATTCTAGTTCTACAAGTCCACATCTCCTTTGAACAAATGCAAACCTATCAAGATAATCTTCTAAAGTTTCATCATCCTCTTGCTTAATTCTGAACAACTCATCTTTCCTATTCCTTACACGACAATACTCCTGATACTTGTCCAAAAACACAGTTTCCATTTGATCCCAGGTTCAGATAGAATTTGGCTCCAAGCTCATGAACCAACGTAATGCTGAGTCCTTGAGTGTTGAAGGAAATACCTTGAGTTTTTTATTGTCATTTATATAATCATAGGTTTGACACACTACTTTGAATTCGAACAAGAACTGGTCAGGATCTTCAGATGCAACCCCTCAAAAGGTTGGAAGTACTGAAGGTGAGATTGTCTTCATAGGAGAGTTCTATGTGGGATTCAAATGAATAGGATATTCAAATGTTCTAGAATGTTGGGGATCATCTTGATCATGGACATGGCCATCCTGGCCATCCCCATCTAGATTACCTTGTTCTACCATAATGTCCTACTCTTTAGGAACAGTTAATCCTATCCAAATTTCTTTTTCAAGAGGTCCTAGACTCTTTGATGATGATGAAGCTGGTGATTTTTGTTTTAGTCTTTCTGGTAATTCAAACATAGGTGATTCACCTCTTAAGCATGAATATCTTCTTACTAGGACAAGCTAGGGATCACTTTGGATAAATCTGCCTTTCTCATCCCTAGACCTACTCATTCATGCTTACCCCTTAATGACATAAATTGTGATTCAATAATTGTTACTTAACCAACTATTATATTCAAGTTTTACCCTAAATTTTCATAGCTTAGCATAATTAACAACTATTGGACTGTTCTTTTCTTCTAACAACATTGTTTCCTCGATAATGGTGCCAAAATGATGTGTGTCATTAATCACATCATTTAATCTCAATGATCTATCAATCTAGGGTGGTGTCCAAGGCTATCTACGATAGAAGTGTTGAACAGGGCTACAAATTAACTCACTTTGGAGCAGCAGGTCTTATTGGTAAAACAAATTGTGTTGGGGGTTTTTAGGTCACCTTTACTCCTAGATTGCATCAAAAAAACTAATTTACTTACAAGAATGGAAATCTAATCCTTAAATTATAGAGATTGAAACCTAGTTACAACTACAAAAATGAGATCTAGTTACTTTTGCAGGAATGGAAAATCTGATCCTTAAGTTACAGGAAATTGAACCTAGTTACAATTGCAGAAATGAGATCTAAGTACTTTTGTAAGAATGGAATTGCTGAGTAAAACACACAAACTAAATCCTGTCAGTGTTCTATTGTAGAAGGTTGTCAATCTTCTGTACAGTAGCTAGTAACAAAAGGGAAAATACAAAAATCTGTTGAAAAATGCTGAAATGAAAGCATTCAAAAGCAAAACTATAATCTACTAAAAAGGAAATAGTAATATTATCTATCAAAGATCATATATCCAGAAAGCATTGCAATTTTATCTTAAACAATAAATGAATCATAAAACTGCAACAAATGTTAGTGTGCAACAAAAGATGAAATAGACAAATATTCAGCTAATTCTATTGTAGCAGGAATCAGAAGAAAACCTGTCTTGTTAGTCCTTCTCCTAGGCCTATAAGTGGCCCTTGCTTCCTTTTCCAGAAGAAGGTATGAATTCCTCTTACTTACTAAATTTCACACACACTCATATATGACAAAGACAATGAAAGAACTGCACTTTATTATTCCAGAAATGACATTACAATGTTGTTGCTACACTTCACTACAGATCTGAACCTATTCTGCTAACTTCTATTTTCTAACAACTACCTTCTACTTTCTACTTAGCTCAACCAATATGGGAGCTACATATTTTATAAATATCTAAAATCTATTTACATACATAAAATATGCCATTCCTATCTTGCAATTTATTTTCCTATTATGTTGCAACTATTCTGGGGATATTTTAGGACAAGTCAGTTGTGTTAGTTGATATTTTTCATGAGCTGCATCTTCTAGTTGGCAAGGAATGGTGGGGATAGCTATAGGAGACTTTCCCTATCTTCCCTCAACCTTAAGTTACCTTTTCAACTGCATGGAAACCATAAAAAGTCAAACGGAAGTGTTTTCCCCTATTATTCTGAAGATCTTCGAAATAACTGGTTGTAGGTGCAATTTAAGCTCAAACGTCTTCAGAATGCTTGTTTTGGTTGCTGCTTTTAGGTGGGTCTTCAAATACATCTCCTAGGAGGTGATTCCAACTGACTTTATCCTTCCTCATTGGTAAATTCCATGCCTTGCCATTCATTGGCAGTTGGTTGGAATTTACACAGAAATCCTATTTTTGTTGCACAGTTATAGTATTTTGGCACTATCTTCTAGATTTAGATAAATCATTGCATAGAAAATATAAGTATAAAGGTATTAAAATGTTGTTGTTCAAACCATGCATGCCCATAATTAATAAATCTTGTTGAAATAATGCAAAACTATACAAAAACTGCAAAAATAGAGCATAATATTCCTAAACACATCAATCATGCAAATATTTGATATACAACATATTTAAATCAACTTAATCAGCATATAAGACAAATCACAGAGTTTTTAGGCATTTGTAATAGTTCAAAACATACTATGATGGAGGTATTTTCAAGCCTCATCACTAATCCCTTACAATCATGGAGTACCATTATGGTTTTAATTTTTGGGATGTTCTTGCCTTCATCCATGAACTATCTCCTTTGAAAGGAGATATCATGGCCTACTAAGATATCTAGTTCTTATTGATCCACTTTCTAGGTCATGTTTCTCCTTTTGGTTCTTGAGTTCTTCTCATGCCTTCTAGGAAGGGATTCTCTTTGCTAGGCCAGTTTGTGATCTCCCTGTGCCTTCCTGGATAGGGTTCTATTTTTTGAACCAGTCTATGGTTTTTTTGTGCCTTCTTGGATGGGATTATCTTTGGTAGACCAGTGTGTAGGTTTCCCAGTCCTTCTTGGATGGGTTTTCATTTATTGCAGCTATTTCCATTTTGCCTATTGGTCTAATATCCATCAGGTTTCTTTGTTCTATGCTGCATTTTCCTGGGCTACCATTAGATGATTTTTTCATGTTTTGGCAATTTCCAGGATTCATATAGGACAATTTTCTTACTGAGCTTTTGGTTTCCTGGATTTTTTTATTGGTGAAAAAGGGTTTTGAAAGGGTCCCATAACCTTTTACATTTCTAGCCAAAGCCCAAAATATCTCTAGAGGTTGACTGACCCCTAGGAGATGACCCTACCGAGAAAAAAGGAGAAGCTACAACCAAGACATAAAAACCATAATAGACCAAACTATGTACAGACCAACATAAGCCCTTATAGGTCCAACCCAGCTACATATGAGCACCTACACAGGGGCATAAATAGAAACTTCAAAGAAAAACCACCCTCACAGGAGTAACCAAGATCAAAAATTACCATCTAAACCCTAAAGCTTGATCGATGTAGGAGGCACTCCTTCATGCCAGCTCACATGTTAGGCCCATCGCCATTATCCACATGATGCTCTCTGATTAGGCTCTTGAATTTTTGGATGATATTGAACTAGTTCTTGTACTCCTCTAGGAGAGCATCCGCCTACATTAGCAGAGATGAAATGGTTATGGCTACCCATCCTAATGCTTGTAGGATGTCCTGAATCTCCTGGATGTGCCTACGGTCAGAGAGGCTTAGGAAGTACATTATTTGAAAGGCCAAGAGGGGAGCCTACACTGATGTTCCTTTATTTTGGACTAGGAACCATGTTGGCTTCTCCTTATTCATCTAGAATGACAGAGAGTCATCTGACACATCATCAATGACCACCAGAGCCTTTCTTTTGCTTCTTCCTCATTTCATGCAAATATGATAATGGTGGACCTCGGTATTCTAAGGAACCGGTGTGTCATTGAATTTGGTAGCTCCAGGTTTCTTGGATTTTTCATTTGTAGGCTATTTTTTATTTCCAGTTTCTCTTGAGTGGGAAACATTGATTTAAATTTGTAGACTATTTTTGTGTGGGATGCCCTATTTCAAATTTAGGCAGGATTATCTTCTACTGTCTTGTTAGCTCCCATACCCATCCCGATTGGGTTTATCCCTTTATTTTTATCTTGGGCTTTCGTAAGCCAAGTTTTCAATTTATTATTACTTTTTAATTTTTTTTGCTCTCTTTTTCCTGATCTAGGTGAGACTCCTTTGCTATCCATCTTGTCTTGGGCTCTCACAAGTCAGGTTTTCCGTTTCGTGGTTTTGTTACGCAGGATGATCCCTATGCATTTTTTCTGGTGGAGATCTTCTCCCCATTTGTAAAAGTTTTGGGTTCCCTTTCAAAACCCCATTACCCTAATTAAAAAAACATTACTATTTCAACAAAAAGTTTTGATCCCTAGTAAATTTACTAATTTAGAGGTATCTTTATCAAAATGATACACCGCTAGATGTTACATACCTCTAAAATCATGACTAAACCACTTAGAAGTATTCTAAATTGATTGTGGTTCCACAAGAAGATAAAATGTTACTTTCTAATTTGTCGCATTGAAATGCATCCATCCTTGTCATTATTAACTTGATAATGAGAAATTCTCTCTTAGCAAGGGATCAATTTGCTACTTTATAGGACAATGGTTTGATCATAAGATTTAATCGTATGCTAAGAAAATAATGTTTTCTCATAGGATCTAATTGTATACTAAGTGAATTATTAATTGAGTATTGGATCACACACTAGGTATTTTATTGAATTTCTACATCCATAAACCTTAAATTATGTGTTTTGGAGGCTATAATTGCTCTTTATTTTTTCAAGCCTCATGACCCTCAAAATTTCTATTAGAAAATTACTGAAATATTCCATTTCTAATTACTTTATAGGGCTCCAAGGTCAATTAGAAAGATACCATACTTCCTACCTCTATCCTTGGGCATAACGTCTATAAAATTACAAAAAAATTGGGTTTCCTTGGTCATTATGGTGGTAATTTGAGAAAAATATACATAGATTAAATTTGGGTAGGTCCAAATCTATAAAAAATTTGAACTCCCCTACAATATAATCATAAATAATTTTTAAAATACCTTCTCACTACCCTACTGATCCTTTAAGCTTGTTAGTGAATGACTTTAGCTTGTCCACTTGGTTTAAATGCATGTCACTTTCTACTTTGGCCTTTTTTCCTCATATATTTTCTACAATTGATCATCAATAAGGAGTCTTAATTGTTCATAAAAATTATTGAGCAACCTAAAATTATTCATGTCTTGAATCTTATTCTTCATCTACATGATTAGATCCTTCAAGATGGCATATGGTTCCTTGCATATATATAGCTATTACATTAGAAATTACATTTAATTGCTTGACCACATTCTTCTAGTCAATTGATTTAAGTTGTTATGCCTATGTTTCCTTGATGGGGGTAAATTATTTGATTACCTCTTGGTACCTCTATTTTGTATCTAGCTCATCCTCTACATGTTATATTGATCTTTAGGAATGGTTAATTTATTCAAGGTGGCTTATACTCCAACAACAAATTCAAAGTAGGTCTTTGCATTCAATACTTTCATTGTGATATTTTTTCATAGGAACTTTATTTTATATAAATTCAAAGTGTACCTCTTATTTTATTATATCCCTTATTTTAATTATTCATTTTATTTTTAAGCTAGGTGTTTTCTTGATACTTTTCCTAGGATGTAGCTTGCACTTTCTCTAACTACATCTCTATATTTTTTTGTCCAAATTGGTGCCTAAGTTGAGCCTATCCTTATGCAAGGTACACTAAAGAGTTGGAATTATTTACTTATACTTGTCTCACACTCATATTAAAGGGATAAAAGAATCCAACCATAGAGAACTACATAAATTAATAAGTGCATAGTTTAATAGGAGAAATAAGATAAAATAGAAGATTATTTATATTCCCAAAATATTACCAGATCAACTCAAAAGGTGAACTAATAGTAGCTAAGCACTTTATCAAGATTATATCATACTCTAGATTAGGGATTTATAATGCAACCTACAAGGACCATCATGAAAACAAACAAATTCCTTCTTTTAGAATCCTAACTACTTAAGGGTCCAAATTATGCATCATGGAAAACTAAAGTGGTGGAAATTCTAGTAGTTGAAAGGATTTGGGATATAGTCAAAGGGACAAAAATTAAACCTACTACATATTATAGTGAGATTCAAAATTTTGAAGAAATTGAAGCAAAAGCATTGATGATAATAACTTTTTTCATTACAAATTAAATACAACCCTACATTAGTTCAACAGGAATATCTATAGAAGCATGGAAAAACTTAGGCAAAATATTTGAAGGGAAGAATAAAACCACTGTCTTAAATCTTTATAATCAATTACATTCTCTAAAAGTAAATAGTGGTGAAAGTATAGAACTATCCCTAAGGAAGGTAGTAGATATAGAAGAAAAAATATTAACCTTAAGAGAAAATATGGAAGATAAACTTCTTGTTCATGTTACCTTGAGAACACTTCTATATAGCTACAAGCACTTAGTTACATCTTTACAAATCCTAAATAAAGATACGTATTTTGATGAGTTAGTCAAAGTATTTCAATAATATGAGGCAGAAAATACAGTTAAATATGAAATGACTAACAATGTATTAGTTTCAAATAATCCATAGGGAAATGTTGCTTCATCCTCAAAAGGACAAAGATAATGGAATAATAGATATTATCATGTATGCAGGAGAAAATGACATAACACTAATTATTGCAAATCCAACCCTAGAAACCAGAATCAGGGCAATCAAACAAACTATGTAAGACAACCAAATAATGCATTCCATCCAAGGTAATATCAAACTCAAAATAATCCTCATCAACAACAGTTTTAGCATCCATTCAATTACCCTCAATTGGAATATCAAGAAGGAAATCAAAAAGTACATCTAGCTCAAAGCATTCAAGAAATTAAAGAACTGGAAGAACCAAAAAATGAACATGAAGTTAAAGCTCTCACAACAAAGATAGCATTTTATGAAGACACTAACTACTTGCTTGAACATCACTAAGGAGTCTCTATTGTTCATAAAAAATATTGAGCAACCTAACATTATTCAAGTCTTGAATCTCATTCTTCATATACATGATTAGATCCTTCAAGGTGGCATATGGGTCCTTGCATATATATAGCTATTGCATTAGAAATTACATTCAATTGCTTCACCACCTTCTTCTAGTTAGTTGATCTAAGTTGTTATGCCTAGGTTTCCTTAGTGGGGGCCAATTATTTGATTACCTCTTGGTACCTCCCTTTTGTAGCCAACTCATCCTCTACTTACATTGATAATGAGGAATGGTTAATTTATTTAGTATGGCTTCTAATCCAACAAAAAAATCAAAATAGGTCTTTGTATTCAACACTTTAATTGTGATATTGTTCCATAGGAACTTGATTTTCTCTACGTTTAAAGTGTGGCTCTTATTTTCTTATATCCCTTCTTTCAATTATTAATTTTTTTTGAGTTAGGTTTTTTCTTGATCCTTTTCCTATGATGTAGCTTGCACTTGCTCTAACTACATCTCTAGATTTTCTTATCCAAATTGGTGCCTGAGACTATACTTATGCAAGGTGCACTAAAATATATTCTAGTTACTTTCTTTGTTTCTTAGTTTGGGTAGTTTTAAATTTATATTCTCTACTTAATGATATAGTTAGTCCTTTTTGGTTGTATTTTTATTAGGGATTATATTTATTTCTAGAGCTACTAATTTTTAGTAATTAGCTAAGTAATTATTTGTATATTGTCCTATACCTTCTTGTTATGGAAAATATTCTTTGTCACCACTTCTACACTCTTCATGGCTACCCCTAGTTGTATATGACCCACCAATTGTATCATCCTAGTTTAGGTCAGGTCCAACTCATACTAATATATGAAATTTTTTATCAAGGCTATGGAGGGATTGGTAGAGTATTTGTTCATAACTTCAATAATGATGATCCTCTTTCCACCCTCTACCAACTAAGATTGAAAGAGCATTATCATTTTTTATGTTAGATTTTTCATCTTAACAAATTTACTTCTAGTCTTAATTTTTTCTTATCTCATAGAGTTGATTATTTTCTTTATATACCTTTCTATTGGTGCATTAATAATTAACTATACAAATTCCTATTTTGGTCATGTAGTAATTTGATGCTCCTAGGTGGTATGAATGTACTTAGTTGGTAGAGCAATATTAGTGATGTCATTATTCTATTGAGTAATTTTTGTAATAAAATTTCTAGTGATGATGATGGATGGGATGATATGATAGGTGGAGATAATAATGAATTTGTATTTAGTAAAAAATACTTTAGTATAGATCTATTTTAGTGTGTTGCACTAATGTGGGTGAATGTGGACTTAGGGAAAATGGAACTAGCAAATGCATGGAAATAACCTCAATGGGAGGTGAGGGTGATGGGTAATATCATGGTTATGTATACTTGACCAAAAATAAGAGGGAATATACCTCATAGAGATCCAATGATTACAATTTCTAATAAATAAGAAAATGTAGTAGTAGGGGGCCTAAAGAAGCAAGAATAAAAGTAGTTGGTAAAATATAAGTGGGAGGAGAAGAAGAGGGTAGTGGGGAAGAGACATGAGGAGGAGGAGAGGGAGGAGTAGAGGAGGTAGTTGCTCTTGCCTACCACCCTCTTTCCTTATAGGCATGGTATTAAGCCATGAGAGCTATTATATCTTATTTATTAGAGGAAATGGTAAAAATTTACTTCCACTATTCCTCCATAAGGGTCACTTGTTAATGTGTACCAACTTGTAAAATTTCATTTTCTTATAACATTGTTGTACCCTCACTCAGATTTATCTCTATAACCATACCCATTTTCTCTAGTGTTGATATGTTTAGATATAATTTTTTCTTTATCCAACATTGTATAATTATTTTTTTGATTGCATTATTAACAAACACTAATGTAGATGGGATGATAGATAGAGTGATGTTTGGACTGACTGGAGATTTTGTATCTTTCCTTGGACTTTTTATCATTTTTTATGCTTATGGTCTCAAATAATTGATAAATTTATGTCAAATGACCTTGGTGGATAGGGAATTCCAAGGTCCTCATTTTATATTGCATCCTCTACTAGGCCAATATTTTTCTTACCAAATATCCATTATTTTTCCAAAGTTTTTATTGTCTAGTGATTGATTTTGTAGTTGGGGCTAAAGTCATAATTCTTTACATTAACACAGAAAATGTTCTATGGTGGTGGATGTTCTTATCACTAATAGATATCATACTAGTATCCATGAGGTACTCTCATCTTGGACAACATAGTGTCTTCATACAAATTTACTTCTTTTTCAACCCCATCTCTCTTTTTGTATGCATAATAGGTGTTTAGGCCTCGAGCTTCAAATTTCTACTTGAAGAGATTATTTTAGTTATAGTACCAATTTTTTTAGGATTGTTAACCTCAAAAAATCCATCTTATCATTATATAGTGGTAGAATCCCCTCCCTTTGGATGTGATGACCATGATATTATTTTTAGCCTCATAAAATATGTATGTCTTCTACCCTTTGAAATATTTTAGATCCACATATTCCAATTGTTGTACATACTCAAATTTGAACAAATAGTTTGCTATGAATTCAAGCAATTCATATGGCATCCCAAAAAACCTAAAATCCTTATATAGGACCTAAGTTTCCTAAGATAGAAATATCCATTATGGAAACTAGATTTCAACAACCTATAGTACTCATATGATAACCTCTCCACTTTATCCTTCATCCCCTTCATGATTGGATGGTGCACTATGTCATTAGAATATAATATCCTATCCTTGTAAGAGCACATTCATATAATCAACAATAAGTAGTGGTTTATTTTTGAGTCCTATTTGATCCAAATATAATTTTGGAAGTCATTGTTTCATTTGATGAATAATAAGCTAGACAAGATAGGATCTGCTCTACTTAAATTCCCTAAGTTACTTTTTTTATTTCGTCTATTGTATATTTTTATACTTAATCATATGGGGGTATAGTTCTCTTCTATGTGTAGTAATACCACATGCTTCTCATTTACCAATTCAAAAATCATTTCTCCATACACTATGGTTATGCTTGACAAGATCATATTGACATCATCCTTGAACTAGTTTATATTTAATGGCAACTTAAAATCTTGGTCCTCATTGGGGTTCTTAAAATAGGGTGTCAAAAAGTTCCTCCTAGTGTCAGTCAAATATATTATAGTACTCCACCTATGCTTTTGGATTGTAGGTCACCCATATTTCTAGATTATATTTTGTGTTTAATATCCTCTTGATTTTATTTTTGTGACAAAGAACACCATAAACTTACAAGACTATGGAAATATCACTTTAGTCATGTCTTTTATGTACATTTCAACTATTTTAGGGCAATTCCACACTTGTGAAACTATATTTATTGCTAGTGTTAGGACCGTATACTAACACAGCTATTACAATGTACTTGTCTAGTGTTAGTGTTATATTTGTACCATGGGTGTCTAATGTGCATGGGCCCATTATAATGTAACATTTAATTGTATTATAATAAGGTTTTAGTGGCTCAGGTCCTCTCTTTCATGTGGTCCAATCCTTGAGCATTATAATTAGGGTAAATAAGAGTCTATATAAGTACATGGGTTTGAATTAGAAGGCATCTTGTATTTTCTTATTTTGTATCAAAGATATCCTTCTAAGGAGGTTACCCCTAGAAGAGGCCTATAATATATATATATAGCTTGATTAATATAAGTTTTTTGTTATTTCCATTTAGTTATTTTTTGTGAGCACTTCTATTACTTTCATTTTTGTGATCATTTAGTTATTTCCAATTCATGATATTTTCATTAGTTTTTTCATTGCTACTTTGGCTATGATTATTTTTATATGAAGGTTCCTAACAAGTGGTATAAGATCTATTTGTAGGGTCATATTTTGTACTAGCAATGGTAATTCTTGTCCTTCCATCCATTTTCTATTTTTAGAGTTTTGTATTATATTCATTTTCCATTAACGTATATTTCCAAAAAACATATTTATTTTTCTATTTTTTAGTGGAGTAGCATAGAAACTCTATGTTGGGGGTTTTACAATTATGTAGATTTGTTGTTCTCGATTGAGCACATTTACCCATAAAGCAATGCCTAAAGGAGGTATTGTAAAAGTGCACTAACATCCAATCCTTAGAGAAAATATGGTATGGATTTGGACCTCCACATACCATGAGGGATACTGAAAGATAATTTTAGGTTAAACTAAAATTAAATAGCCCTAAGAAGCCTTTAGTCATCTAAAACTTTTGTGTACCAAGAAGCGGTTATCCTTGGGAAGTTACTCTTATAATATCCTCAAAAATAGATAGTGGGACTATGGGTATGGTGGAACCCTCTATAGTTAGAGTTGTAAAATACGTGTCTAACCACTAATAATGAAAAATATTGTATATCAAAGAGCCCATAAAATTAGACACATTCTAATTTTAATTTTCTCTATGGAAACATTTTTAGACACCAAAACCTAGGCACCTAGAAAATCACATTTGGGACCCCACACCAAATCCTGCATAGTAAAATTATATGCCTAAGTTTAGACTTAGGTATATAAAATCCTGCACATTATCCTATTTTTTAGATTTATTAAATATGGAAAATCAGCCTAGGATACCCTGCCTACCCACTAGACATGTGTCCTAGCCATCTCACCAACATCCCTTGCCACATATCATACACCCTTGTCCCCTTTATCCCTTCACATGGAACAACCCCTGCACCTCACTCCACTTGTAGCCACATCACCCCAGTTAAGTGAGACACCTTGGGTGACTCACTCTAACTACCCCCTCCATTTGGAAGCCCTAGATTGCCACTTGGAAAACATAGATTGCCACCTCCCATTTCCCTCCAAAAACCTAAGGAGCCTATAAAGTCACCTTCACTCCACCAAATAAAGAAGGTTGAAGCTTCATACCATCAGGCTACCAAAATAGTATTAGGATTTTACACTCATCTTGAGGAAACCCAAGATCTGCAACTCGAAGCTATCTTGTGGAGTAATCTGCCACTCAGTCAAAACTAACCATCCATTATTACACAGTAAAAACCACCCCTGCACAGTTTATCCACCATCTATGCATGGTTTACCAAATCACATCATGCATCCACAATTTTTTAGAGACAAAAAAACACCATGAACACGATCAGTATATTTTAACTGCAACAAGACCTTTCATTTTTGTTTCTTTGTTTTATGCATTGCATGTTTCTTCAGCTAGGGTTTTTAGCCATATATTTTATTTTGATAAATAGGTTCTACTAAATTTCATATGGTTTTTGTGTGTTTAGGAAATAGGTACCTTGGAAAGCTATTGAAGTTGGAGTGGTCCCCACATTGGATAGCAGAAGCCCACTCACCCCTTTGAATATATAGCGAAAGAATGAAGAACACATGAGCCTATGGAATATTCAAAAGACCCTCGTTCCATTACCAAAATAATTGTACCTCACATAGAGAAAATAGCATTGTAACATTACTCCCAAAACATTTTAACATTGTATCAAAATATCAATACAAAAAGCATTTTTGGCAATTTTATTTTCTCTGTGTTTATCTTTTTTTGCATTCAGTTAATTTTCTACAACATTATTTTAGTCCTTTATTATTAAAAATATAGATCTAAACATACTATAGAAGAGTCTACTATAGTCATAGTCAATATTTTCTACAAAAGCACATTGAAATGCACTAGGTAGCTCAAACAAAGGTAGTTTAAACACTCTAAAGCTATATAGAAATTATTCAATTTGATAGTGCAAAGAATATCTAGTCTGATAGTGTAGAGAATATCCAATGTAAGTGTAGAGAATATCTAATCTGATAGCATAGAGAATATCCAATCTGAGAGTGTATAAAATATCCAATCTGATAGTCAGAGTAGTTAGTTGTCAATAGTCTTCTAGCAAGCAAAAAAAATAAAAATAAAAAAAGCCAAAATTCAAAAATTACCATTTTGAGAGATAGCCCATTGCGATCCTCTTTTTGAAGTTTATTATTTTGAGATCTAACTTTGGTAACCATTTTTGAAACCCTACCCTTTAAACATCATAATTTATAGTATAGTCCATTTTAATCATTTCTTAAGTTGATCATTTTAAAATATAACTCTAGTAAATATTCTTAAAGATCCTAGAGTAACTAAAATTGCTATTGGTATTAGAACTACTCAAGAGCTAGAGTGGTTGGAAAAACAAGTAAAAAAAATTAAATCTTCTTAATCAGCAATCCTACAAGTATTATACAAATTAGAATAAATGGATAGAAATTGATGACATTAAGAGTCATTTAATAGGTCTAAATGAAAAATATGATGCTCTAGTAGGAAAATCATCAAGGAGTTAAGGTGCTAATTCCAATGGATGATTATGAAACATCCCACATCTAAATACAAATTAGAGAATTTCCAAGCTGGATTTTCAAAAAATTTATGGTGATGATCTAACTAGTTGGTTGTATTGAGTTGAAAAATATTTTTCTTTTCATGTCATTTACCACAATTAGAAGCTTACAATTACATCTTTCAACCTAGAACATGAAGTAGTATAGTGGTTACAATTGTTATTGAATATGAATATGAGGCTCACTTGGATTGAAATTGACCATCACCTATTTTTAACCAAGTGAGTACAAATATTTTACAACAACCCTCACCAAATTAATATCGATGACATCTATCTTTGATTACTAGATAGTCTAAAAAGTTGGCAAATTGCACTAAGGGATTGAGTGCTAAGTTTTTCCAAAGTTTTTTTATTAGTGGACTGAAGGAAGATATACATGTAGGGGTGAAAATATTCAAGCTAGATAATATGGTGGAAGCTATAGGATTGGCTAGGCTCATTAAGGATAAATTTATAGCATAAAGATGCACTTTTTTGTTGGGAATCCAATGCTATTTCACCACAAGAAAAATTTCATAGGATCTTACAATATATCCATACAATAAATCTCACATACAATGCACAATAAACTCACTAAAATATTTATTGAAAATACATCTACTATAAGCAATGCACAAATACAATATTTTTTTATACATATTACAAGACTTTGTCATAAATGAGACTCTTCATATACACATGACTCTTGAACTTCATCTCCTCATACTCATAGGAGATATAACCCTTCATATTTCTCTTTTACTTAATAAATATTGCATATTTACATAAAGATAAAGTCTCTCATGATTATTCATAACTCTTCACTTCTAAACATGAAATTTCACACACACAAATCAAACTTACTAACAAGACACCTCTCACACATAACTCCACACTTATCTACATGACACATACTCACACTTTAATAATATGACACCTACTATTGACACAAATATTAACACACCCTAATATTAACTATTTTCAAGGTACCAAACAATGTAATAACTCCAACACCCACCCATATTACATATTTGGTATGAAGGCCTTTATCCTTCATAAGCTCTCAATATTTGATTATTTTTTTGGTCTTTCTACTCTATCTCTAACATTTATTTAGGCTTTGGTTATGAATCTATTACTTTAAGTTATTACCTATACCTAAACAATAATATATTTCATGGCTTGCTTCATCATCCTTGCTATTTGTATGTCTTGTTATATCATATCCCTACGAATACTTTATATTATTACTAATAATTCTACAAACACATTATAAACCAATACATATGCCTTGTGTACATTATTTTTCTATATTCAAGTCTCTTTTATCATATGCCATATCCATTCCTTGAACAAGATCATAACCTTCATTTGTTGTCATTGTTTTATAAGTATCACAAAGAACCTTTATGATGAATTTCTTTGTACTTGGATTATACATGAAGAACATTTTTCTTATCCATATTGGTTGGTTCTATGTGATATCATTGTTTGAAAATTTCCATGATGTCTTAGTTTATTTCATGTTCAAATCAAGTTTTACTTATTTATATGTTATAGAGAGGCATTTTGGAACTTTATTGCTCTTGAATGGCATCTCATAATTAATCTTGAACATTTTTTAATAATTGCACATCAATACCATATTTCCTTAAATATTTATCTCTTGCTCTTGATTTATCTTTAAGGTCTTCAAATAATTTTGCAATCTTCTTTTGTTCACACAAATTTCTTCAAATTAATTTCCTTTGATGTGGAATTCCTTATAACTCCAAATATTTCTTCTCTTATTTTTTCAATTATTCTTCACTTAAATTTTCAATTTCTTCAATCTGAAATTCAATTATCTTTCTTCTTTCAATCAATTTTATTTCTTTGAATTCTTATTTTTTTCAAAATCAATTTAGTATTCAACTTCAATTCATTTTTCTTCAAATTATTTTCCTATTTAATTTCAATTTTCAATTTTAATATATATTTTTATTATTATTTATTTTACATGTTGGAATCGGTAGCTGCCATGAATCTGGGTAGGTTGTCTAGATTTTTTTTATAGTCGCCATAATATTCTGTGTTGTTTGACCCGAAAGTTTCCACATAGTATTATTTTCCTTTTTTCTTTCAATTTTAAATTTCATTCAATAATCTTCTTGTTTAACTTCTTATACCTTACTTTAATTCAATTAATTTATTCTTCACTTCAATTAATTTCTCATTCAAATAGTTTTTCACTTCTTATTTTTCTTATAAATCCCATTATTTAATATTTCACTTTATTTTAATTTCTCTTCTTTTATTTATCTTTATATATCTCTCGACAACTAATTTCTTCTCACAATAATTAAATTTCTTCAAATTTTTAAATTTTTAATCTCCTTATAACTCCCAATTAATTTTAATTCTCTATATTAAATAATTTTGTCTCTCCCAAAATTAATTCCCTCCAAATTTCATAACCCTTTTAAACTTTAAAGCTTTCCAGCTTTAATAATTATATGGGGGAGAATTTTGAATACCTTATGCTTAGGAGAAACTATCATTGATATTTTTGACACTGCATGCATTTTCTCTGTACAATGTCTCATAGGTGTTTCCTAAGGTGTTATCTTCTCCTCCAATATAGATTACTATGGATGCTTTTATCAGTCATAGATTTCTAGGATCAAACCAAGTTTTTTTCTTTAGATACACTTCTTAGGTGTAGACCTCCAAAATATTATTGGTTGTTTTAATTGTCTTCACATTGTCCACCACTTCTCCTTTATAGTGTGTTTTCTATGTTAGAGAATATATTACATTATTGGGTACATATCAATGTACTAGCTTTGGTACATTACTATAGTAGGAGTTTAATTTAGAGTAAATTTATGTAGTTACTTCAACATGTAATAAATGCATGTGTTAGAATGCGCAATAATATAAATATGCATGTAGTCCACATGTACATGAGTCATAGGATAGATTCAAGATAGAGTAAGGGCCAAGAAACCTATCTTCCTATATAAAGGCCTTATAGTGAGTGAAATAGAGATGAGAGAATATAGAGAATGCATAGTATAGATTGGTAGTCTAGGACAATGTAGTTCCTTTAAAAATAGTTTATGGAGTATTCATATCCTCTATTATACTATATTGTACTATTTTTGTGAGATTTTATTAATGGCATATTTATGAGTGATTGCAAAAGTTTGTCTCTTTATTTTCTTGCATATTATAGTTTCATTATCATATAGATATCATAGCTTTCTTATCTTACATCTTGTGGTTGCATTTTTTGTATCATATACTCATCAAAAGTTAAAAGTGGTATTAGAGCACACGGTAGATCGATAGAAAATATGGAGAGTCATAAGTGAGATTGAGAGAAATCTAGAAATCTCATTTATAGAATTTTTGATATTGCATTTTGCTAGATTCTTTCCATAGAGTTGTAGAAAAACTCGTGAAAACTAGGACTCAACATAAATTCCACTAGATTGACAAATCAACTAGTGAAGATTGATTATATCTAGATTTAGAATTTCTTTCATTACAATCCTAATAATTTGTTGTAGGAAAAAGGAAATTCAAAGAAAGTGGGGAATCTTCCTACAAAAGATCTAGGAATAATATCTTCTTTAGAATCAATCCAGTACTAGAAGTAACAAGAGGAAGAATAAATATTTGGAGGCTTGAAGAAAAGGTCCCATTGCTAGATATTGTAGATCAGTTGAGTGCAGAAGAAGAAAATGCCATAGGATCCTTGTTTAATATTTAAAGAAGAGACTCCAAAGAAGAGTCTAAGAGAATATTAGAAGTTAGTGATCTCAATTGAATACTACAAGTAGTATATTTAAGAGACTCCAAAGAATATTCTCAATGAATATAGGAAATTTATGATATCCATTGAATATTGAAGACTTCACCTTGAATGAGTAAAATAAATCAGCCTAACAAGCTGAAGAGACCTACAAGACGTCTCATTGGAGAACTTCTAGTTTTGGAAGATATAAAGAAGGACTAGCAAAATTCCTATTTTTGAAATAGCATATTTTAGAGATCCAACAAGAATATCTCATTACAACACTTCCATAATAGAATTTTGAAGAAAAGGTCTCATTAGGAAGACCAAAGAAGCTATAAGAGTGAAGACCCTATAAGAGGTCATAAGGAGAAATAAGGATAAGTCTTGGAGAGCTTCATTGAAGGAGATTCGAAGAAGGCCATTAAAGGAGTTCCTATAAGAACTCATTATAGAAATTTACCACCAAGGAGAATTTTTTGATAAAGGAATAACTTGGGATAATTATCACCATATGACAACAAGCCCAAGGGAGAAGGATTTGGTAAGTTTGCCAAAACATAAAGGAGAATGGTGAAGACCTTAAGACTTTTATATTCTTGAGAAGAAGGCCTTGATTGAAGTTAGAATTTGACAAGAAGGTTGAAGGAGAAAGGAGCCATAAATTACTACCAAATTTGAGAGGTTTGAAAATTACCTTTGAAGGCTAGAAGGCTCATTTGGAGAAAGGAGATTTGCTAGTTTCTACAACAAAAAATTGAAGGGTTCTTGAAGGAAAATATTAACTATGATTTGGAGGAGTTCCCTACCAAATTTTTGATATTCAAGGACATAATTTTAGTGGAGATATTGATTGCTTAAGGGTAGAAATTAGGATAACATTATTAGCTATAAAACTTCATATTTATAGAGTGCATACTAAAGGAGAATTGAAGTCACCTACTACAGTTATAGGGCAACAAGTTAGAGGGTTTTTAGAGCTACAAATAGGTGAGTTAGAGAGTTGTTTTAGATAGCCAATAAGAGCTACAAGTTCATCTAGTTAAGGGAAGAAATTTGGTGAATCGAATCACCAAGACATCCACCATATTTAGAGATCTTAAAGGTAAGCAACTTGGGTGCAAAAGGTTCATTAGTTAAACTTTAGCTTTTTGGTTTATTAAGATTCATTAAGCACCATATTAGTTTAAAAGTTACAAGGAGTGGATTAATTTTAAAGTATTCAAGGGAGTGCCTAAGAGAGTTTCTTTTAAGGTTATTACTTGCACATTAAAATAGGATTTAGATATATTTTGGTAGAAATAAAAATACCATCTTCCTATTATATACTTGAAGCAAAGAAGACTACATTAAATTTACATAGTTTATAGTGCACATTTCAAGTTACATTGAGAGTTCTTTTATAGGAGCAATAAGGTGAGACCAATATTACACTATACTAATTGTTCTTAAGAGTTTTTAAGGTGCACTAAGTACTTTAGTTATAGTGAACATTAGTGCACTAAGAGTTTGGATCCATTGGTGCTAATTTATCCAAGAAAAGGAGTTAGAGGTTAATGTTATCTAGCAAGGAGGGAAAAAATACAATACATATTTCTCTCAAGGATTAGAGCAGAGAGCCGCCATATCTAATAAGCAAGGAATAACTTCAAAAGGAGATGTATAACTTCGATGCAAAATAAGAGATTTAATCCTATCTATTGCAAAGGTGTTTGCATTACATTGGCATTGGTCTTGTCCTTTCAAATATAGCAAAAGAGGACAAAATAAATAGTGTCCTAAATACACTACAATAGGTAGAAAAGTATAGTCTCCAAGAGGCCATTTCAAATAGAGAAAGTGAGCCAACCTAGGGCTCATAAGCATTGGGTTTGAGGTATCTAAAGATACCAGGTCAAGTGTCATATGTTCATGGAAGGAGTACTTATCATATTGTAAATCTAGTGATCCACATCATCATCAAAGAATCCACATAAGGTAGTATAGTTACCTATTACAAAGTAATGTACAATATTGAGGTGGAAGAAAGAAGTGTGTTACCCAAATATCTGGCTAAGAGCATAGTGTAGAAGCACTCAAAAGCCACCATCACTGGAAATGAATGGCTAGTTATAACCACTATTGCTTGGATGAGACGAACGACTAGGTAGAGCCACTATTATTGTGTGAAGATCACCAACTAATAACACAACATTGAAGCATTGTGGATACACCATCGCTAGATCCAACTTGGTGAAGATTGAATGCCATCAATTGTAGAAGAAAGAATGTTGGAATTAAGCCAAAAAACTTGCATTAGTTGGTATTGAAGCATTGGAAATAAAAAGGCATTGGAAGTAATATTGCATGCAAGGAAAAGATGTTCCACTTTCCATATCAAAGCAGGAAATATTGTGCCACTTGGCAAAACAAAAGTTAGGTTTTTAGATATCTTCCATAATGCCATCTCATAACGCATACGAAGGAAGTGTGCAGGGTAGAAGTAACACTCATCATGGATTATTAAGGGTAGAAGTAATGTTTATTGTGGAACATTAAGGGCAAAAGTAACATTCATCATGGAGCATTGAAGATAGAGGTAATCATCACATCATGGAGCATTGAAGTAAAGTTTGTAACCTCCATTTATCTGAGCAATGTAAGCACCAAATATTTGAAGCATCAAGAAGGAACATAACCTAGTAATGCACCTAGTGAAGTGCATTAATAACCAAGTGGAGAAGCATGCAATATGCAAAATAGATAAGCTTAGAATCAGTATTTGGAAGTTCATAGAAAGAGAATTCAAGGCACGTAGTTTAAGGGATTCAAAGACACATTAAAGAGTACATTCATTAGCCATTATGATCATTGTACATTAATGAAGAAGATTGATTTAATGCATCTTGAAAATACAATATTTGCCTTGAAGGTAGAAGTCAAGTCAAAGCATGTATTCAGATTCATAAAGGTATCACTTCTACATATTTTAATATTTGCTTTTCATAAGGAGGAATAAGGAGTAGTACATAAGGTTGGAATTATTATCACTTGCATTAAAAATCAACCTTAGTTAAGTTGAAAGCAAATTGAAAGGAGCTTATCCTTAATAGTATTTCAAAACCATATTAGTTGAAATACAAGAATATTAATATTTGAAATTAAATATTGTAGGAGATATAAGGGTTACTACTTGGTAAAAAATGCCTTATTATATTGCAAATATCATCAATTTCTAATATTCTAAATTATAAGGAATACTACATCAAACTTTAACTTATTGGAATTTAGCAAATTGAAATATTGAAAATTTAAGGATAGAGTAGCAGATTATTTCTTTCTTAAAGAGTTGGAATTATTTAGTTATACTTGTCTCACACTCATATTAAAGGGACAAAATAATCCAGCCATAGAGAACTACATAAATTTATAAGTGCATAGTTCAATAGGAGAAATAAGGTAAAATAGAAGTTGACTATTGTTATTCCCAAAACATTACAAAATTAACTCAAAAGGTGAACTAATAGTAGCTAAGCACTTTATCAAGATTATAGCATACTCTAGACTAGGGAGTTATAAGGTAGCCTACAAGGACCATCATGACAACAAACAAATTTTTCCTTTTAGAATCCCAACTACTTAAAGGTCCAAATTATGCATCATGGAAAAACAAAGTGATGGCAATTCTAGTAGTTGAAAAGCTTTGGGATATAGTCAAAGGGACAAAAATTAAACCTACTACAGATGATAGTGAGATTCAAAAGTTTGAATAAAATGAAGCAAAAGCATTAATGATAATAACTTTGTCCATCACAGATGAAATACAACCCTACATTAGTTCATTAGGAACATCTATAGAAGCATGGAAAACCTTAGGAAAAATATTTGAAAGAAAGAATAAAGCCACTATCTTAAATATTCCTCCAACATTGTCTCCTTTAAAATTGCTATCATTCTTCCTTAAATACTCTCACTTTTGTTAATCTTACTTGTTCTCCTTCAACTATTTCTTTTACACATTCTTTCTTGTTTCTATCTCATTCAATGTGACTCTTTATAAGCACACACAAAAGGTGTATCTAGTACCATTGTTGGAAATACAAGGCTACTTTACCACAGGAAATTTTTCATAAGATCTCAAAATATTTTCATACAATAAATCTCACATAACATACACAATAAACACACTAAAAAAATTATTGAAAATACATCTACTATAATAAATACATTTGATACATATTACAAGGCTTTATCTTTAATATATACATACATGAGACTCTATATGCACATGACTCTTGATATTTATCTCCTCGCACTCATAGTAGATCTAACTCTTCATATTTTACACATACAACTCACACTTACTAATATGACACCTCTCGCACATAACTCCACACTTATCTACATGATACATACTTACAATTTAATAATATGACATCCATTACTGACACAAATATTAAACACACCCTAATCTAAACTATTTACAAGGTATTAAATAATGTAATACCTCCAATAATTTTAAACCACCATAAGATTGAACCTTATGTCTATCCTAGAAATCAATAAATTTAGAAAATAAACCAATATAGGTTAAATGATTCACCCATGAAGAAATGGAGGTACATCAGGCACAATATCTATGTTACAACTATGATGATAAATATTCTTTGGGACACAAGTATGTATAGTATAAACTATATTTATTAGATGTGGGAGAACCTTCCACTAGGGAACCACATGATTAAGGGGAGGACCAAATAGAGGTACCTCAACCTAAAAATCACAAA
Organism: Wollemia nobilis; assembly: GCA_028583015.1. Classification (NCBI taxonomy): domain Eukaryota; kingdom Viridiplantae; phylum Streptophyta; class Pinopsida; order Araucariales; family Araucariaceae; genus Wollemia; species Wollemia nobilis. The sequence goes on from JAQPPZ010001870.1 coordinate 8,688,852, forward strand.
CTAATAGAGGACCCACAACCCAAAATTTTAATTCATTTATTACCCAAAATTTCTACTACCTAGACCATAAAGGTGTTGGAAATTTTGAGTAGTTTTGTTGTCATTGATGTCAAGAGAGTATTGTTTAAATTTCATCATCATTAAGGACATCAAGTGGTTTTTCCAAAATCAAAAAGGTATTGAAAAGGAATAGGACATAATATTTATTTTTAATATTATATGCCTAAAAAGACCCAAAGGATGAAGACCCAAGGAAGGAGAAGCAAGTTTAAATTAAATAATAATATTATATTATTATAATATTTCGGGCCAAATAACAAGGTGAAGAAAAACAAGGTTCAAGTTGAAAAGACCCATGAGTAGTTTACAAAAGATTTAATTTAAATTAAAATATTTTAATCCTTGATTAAAATTTTAATTTAAATTAATAATGGGTGCAAGGGTTTTAAATTTAATATTTAAAATCTAATTCGAATTTAAAAATTTTGAAATTGGCCGACATGTAAAAGACAAGAAGCATGTGCATTTATATAGGAAATAATTCTCATTTCCTAAGTCCTTGAATATACACCTTCGAATGAAAATGAAATTGTGTGCTACATTACTTGGAGGAAGAGAAATTCACATTTCAAAGTGTTGGAGGCAAAATAAGGAATAAGGGCAACGACGTGGATAGAGAAATCCACCGTCAATAGTAGCATAGGTGGTAGCTAAGAAAGTGCTAGGGATTTGTAAGGAAGGGATCATGGGTTCGATCCACATGATTGACATTTTTGCTAGAGGAGAGAAGCCTTTGTTTTATTTGGCATATTTTTTGAGAGGCAACATATAGAGAGGATCGTGTGCCTATGATTTCATGTGGGCACGTAGCCCACTTGGTAGCCTAGCTTTGGGCTAGGGTGTTGGAGAGGCTACGTTGTGTGTTTGATTTTTGCCAAAGATATTTTTGTGGGAAGAATAGTTGAAAGGTATGCTATACACATTTTTATTTCTCCAAAGGTTTTGAAATTTAGAAATTGCTTAGAGGGTTTCGTAAGCTGGAAGCTATAAGGTTTTTGAGGGAGTTATAAGGTAAAGTAAATTAAAATATTTTATTTTAATTTTTTGGTGATTGAAATTTATTTTATAAAGTTGGAGTGATAAGGTGTATAAAGGAAATTGTTGTGTATTTTTTTATAATAAATATGTTGACTTATATTGTGTAAGTTTGGAGATTATAAGGTGTACTAAGAGATTTGATATTTTTGTATGGTAAAATAATTATTGGGAAAACTATTTTGTGGAGATCTTGAGATAGGTTGTGGCTACCTAACCTTAATATTGGCAAATAAGATTTGATTGTGGTTAAGACAGGTTTTGAAGACATATCTCCATCAAAACAAAAGGTATGGGCACATCTTCCTATGAGTGAAATATTGTTGGATTGAATGTTGTGAAATACAAGGTTGGAGTGAAAAGGATTGTTTGATAAGCATTGTTGGAAATATTTGAGTGAGCCTTCATATGCATGATTAGGATTTGTGAAAGATCATGAGTATCATTATTATGTGAAGTTGAGTATAATCTTGAACTAGGGTTTGTGAAAGAACTTGAGTATCATTGTTATGTGAGTTTGGAATTATCTTGAGTCAAGGTTTGTAGTGTGAATTGTTGGAAGTAGTGAAACACTTGTTTAGGGTTTGTAAGCAAGTTGTGTTTCATTGAGTGAATGGTTGAGTGGAGTTGATTGAGCATTATTTATTGAGCGTGTTGGAGTGATATTTTAAGTTCTATGAAACAAATTATCTTTTATTTTTTAATTTAGTTGAAGGAGATATTGAAAGTGATTGAGCATTGTTTTTATTGTGAAGCATATTGAGTCTCTAACCATTCTCTATATGTTTTTGTGGTAAAACAAGAGAGATTGAAAGTGATTAAGCATTTTTGTGAGTGTGAAACATATTGAGTCTTTTACCATTCTCTATAATTTTCTATGGTTAAACAAAATTCTGAGTGAAATTTGTTTGTGAGATTGAAGAGGTTTTCTAGAAGAGATTAAGTTGAGTTTTGTGAGTGTTTTGTGAGTGTTAAACATATTCAGTCTCTAACCATTATCTATATGTTTATGAGTTCAAGCAAGAATTTGTGTGAAACTTGTTTGTGTGATTGAAGAGGTTATTGTGATAGATTGAGTTGAGTTGGGTAAGCTTTTGTGGAATATTACAATGCATATTTGAGGTAAGTCTTGGTGAAAACTTATTGAGTGGATTGAGCAAGTTCTAGTGAGAACTTGTTAAGAAAATTTGAGGTAAGTCTTGGTGAATACTTGAGAGCAGCTTGAGCAAGTTCTTGAGAGGACTTGTGGATAGATTTTAGGTAAGTCTTTGAGAAGACTTGAGAGCATAATTGATTGATTTATTTGTTCAAACCTTGAGTTAAGGTTTGGGGAAGATCTAGCAAAGTTCATTGGTGATTGGATCAAGATTTGTGTTAAGGCTTGAGGATAGATTTTGGTTCAAATTTGAGGATAGGTTTGTGCCAGATAAGATATAGAGATTGAGCATATTTGTGCTAGACCGAAGGATTTTGTTAGTGCAGATTTGAGATAGAGATTAAGCAGATTTGTGCTAGATCAAAGGACTATGTTTAGTGTAGATTTGAGATAGATATTGAGCAGATTTGTACTCGATCGAAGGAATGTGTTTAGTGCATATTTGACAAATCTGATATCAAGCTTTGGAGGTGATAGAGCAGAGGACAGTAGTATCTAATGGATAGAGATCCATTAGCCATGATATTAAGAACAAATATCTTATGAGTGAGGACATGAGTCTTCAATGGAGAGAGATCTACAAGCTAGTGTAGTGGACGTAGTAGTCTTCTAGAGGATTACCAGCCAGAGCAAAGGAGGAGTTCTCCTATGAATAGTGTTCCACAAATCAGCTTAGGATATTGGTGTCTCCTATGGATAGGTATCCACAAACTTAATTAGGGGATTGGTGTCTCCTTTGGACAGAGGTCCATAAACATTGTAATAGGGAAGGATTCCCAAGATATTTGTTGAGAAAATTTTAGTGAAAGATTTTTTCCATGGATATAACCCACATTGTGTGAACCACGTTAAATTGGTGTCTCTATTGTGTGTGGTAATTTGTGCATTGCTTTGATTACTGATATTAATATTGCCATTGATACATTGGATAATATTATTTGAGAAAAGAAAAGTAAAAAGTGGTCTTATGTTGTTCACCCCCCTCTCAGTATAAGCTTGTGTTCTTCAATTAGTATCAAAGCGGGTTCCTTCGAAAAAGTTTAACAGCTTGAAGAAAAATCTATCAAGAACATAGATGGATTCTCAGAATGGATACATACTGCCAACTACTCCACCTATATATAAATATGGTAAGCTCCTACATCTAAATAATTCAAAGGTAACGAATGGAATTTTAAAGGTTTTGTGTGAGACAAAGTTTATAAAGGTTATGCATTGCAAATTAGCAAAGGAAATTTGGCATAAGTTGAAATGTATATATGAGGGAGACAAAAAGGTCAAAAGAGCAAAGTTGCAAAATTACAAGAGAAAATTTGAAGACCTAAAGATGAAGGATGAGGAAAATATTGTTGCATATCTACTTTGTGTATATGAGGTTGTTAACTCCATGCAAGGACTTGGGCTTAAGGTTGAAGAAATAGATGTTTGTGATAATATTTTAAGGTCACTCCCAAAAAGGTATAGTGAAAATATTTCAGCTATAGAAGAGTCAAACGATATTGAAATTTTGACAAGAGATGAGTTACATGGAATTCTCACAACTTTTGATATGAGAATAAAAGAGAAACATATTCCCCAGAAAGAAGCAACCTTTAAAGCTACTAATAATACAAAGGGTAAGATGTCAGATTCAAGCAATGAGTCATCTAGTGATGAAGAAGCAAATTATGGTAGAAGGAATAAAGACTCAAGAAAATATAAATATATAAAATTAGTTAGAAGTTTCAATTGTGGAAAATATGGTCACTATGCATCTGATTGTCCAGAGCTTGGAAATAGCAATGATGAATAAAAATGGGATCATAAGAACATGGAAACAAAAAAACACAAGTACCAAAAGAAAAGCAAGGATGGAAAAGGTAAGAAAGGAAAGAAGTTTTCCAAAGGCATAAGAAGATTTTTTATGTAGATAAGGCAAGTAAGAGTTCAAGTGATAGTGATGGAAGCTCCTCAAGTAATGATGAAGATAAAATTATATTTTTGGTAGAAGAAAAAGATGTGGTTATAGGTTACTAATGGTTCTCAAGCATTTTAAATGTGGTAACTTTCGTCATATTGAAGATAGTTGTACAAGGAATGGATTTTGTTTCATTGAAGATGAATATGAAGATTCTAGTGAAGGTCTAGAAGAAGAAAGTCTACTTTTGGCAATAGAAGAAGAAGGACATGCTCCTATGGAAGATGAATTAGAAAGGAATGAAGATGATCCTAAAGGTAAAAAAATAGAGGAAGAATCAGAGAAAGGAGAAGTTGATCTTGAGGGTGAGATTATTTTTTCCCTTGATGCATTAAGGAAGGTAAGAAAGCAAAACTTAAAACTCAAGCTTCAATTTCAAGAATGTGATGAAGAGAAAGGAAAACTTATAGAAGATCTAACCAACTCAATAGCTAAGGCAAGAATATTTAAAGAGAGGTTAGATGCAAAGGTTTTAGAATGTGAAAGGTTAGAGCATGAGGTAGATTCACTAAGGAAGGAAGTAAAAGAGTCTAAAGACAAGCTACACAGGTTTGGGAGAAGCTCAAAGAACTTGGATAAGATTATCAAGGTACAAAGATCTTCGTCAAATAAAATAGGACTTGGCTTTGATCATGTACAAAGAGAACAAGGAGAGGAGTCAATATAAATATTAAAGGAAGAAGAAGCTTCAGAAGACGAGTGTAAGAGAGAGTGAGACTGTTGAGGAAGAATTGAACAATAGAAAGTTCAACAGGAAAAGGAATAATGCACAAAGAAGGAAAAAATGGAACAAGAAACAACACAGGGTAAAAGAGACTAAGAGACCAATGGGGTCAAGGCAAGGTAATTTAAATGGATTATGCTTCTCATGTCATAAGTTTAGGCACAAGGCTACACAATGCAGGATACATAAAATATAGGAATATGGGAATTTTAGAAACATGCATCTCTTTCAAGGGTATTATCACTCTTGTAATCAATTTGGTCATAAGGCAGTTAATTGCAGGGTTCATAACAAGAATGGATATGGCTTCACCCGGAGGAACTACAAGATATTTACACCTTCAAGGAATCACAAGATTAAGTGCTATAAGTGCAATAATGTTGGTTACATAGCTAAGTGGTGTTGTAAATATGAGAAATATTTGTTGTCATTGATGTCAAGAGTAAGTTTCAATGAGCAGTGCAAGAGGAAAGTTGTCAAGAGCCAGTTTCAGTAATCAGTGCAAGAGATAGATTGCTTCTAGACCTAAGGGAAATAATATTATAATATCTCCCATTATAATATTCAATGTGGTCAGATAAGGTCTACAGGACAAATAAGAAGGCCCAAGAAAAATAATATTATAATATTAAAAGGTCTAATGGTAAGACCTAAAGTAATTAAATTAATTATAATAATTTTATTATTAATTAAATTATAATCTAATTTAATTAACCCTAAGGTTAGGGTTATAAGGGCAAAGTTAATGCATCGATGTCATCCTTTTCTCCTTCATCGACGTCAATGCATTTGGAGGCATGGGTATAAATACCAAATGCCTAAGTGGCTTTAAAAATATCATCCACGATCGAATGAATTTAAATTTTCTAAGCTAAGGTGTGTGCAATATTTTTGATGATCAAAAGAAGGAAGAAGTCCTCTGTTGACTTCTCTTTTTGGTAGTTTACGAAGGGTCAAAAGCAACAAGGCTTGGAAGCCTTGTCACCACCTAGCCAGGTGGGCTAGCGGTAGTTGGCAACACTTTTGGGAATGCAAGGTGTTGCGTTCGATTCACAATGGGGAAAGTCATGAGGTTTTTGCATCAAGGATGCAAAAGCCCTTTTGGATTTTGGTGCTAGGGAAAGAGACAAAGCGTCATGAGCAATTTTGCCTCCCATGTGAGTGCTTAGCTTACGCACCTGGGCAGCCATAGCTAAAGCGCTTGAGGTGCTTCGACTCGGGATCAAATCCCATCGAGAGCACTTTGAGAGGTACTAAATTTTTATTAAAAATTATTTTTTGGCTCCTAAGGTTGTGTGGTATAGTTTTGAGCTTAGGGAGATATAAGGTTGATAAAATTAAATAATTATTTTTATTTAATTTTTTGGTGGATTGATTTATTTAAGGTGGAGTTATAAGGTGTAATAAGAGATTTATTTTTATGTATATTTTTGGTGAATGCTAATTTCAAGATGGAGTAATAAGGTGTATTTGAGTTTAATTATTTTTGTAATTGTAAAATATTTTAAGGGAGTGTTAGAGTGATATTTTGTCATCTAACCCTTGATATTGGCAAAGATTTGATTGTGATTGAGACAGGTGTTTGAGATCAAATCTTCTTCAAACAAAAGGTATGGGCACATCTTCCTTGTGAGTTATTGTTGGATGTTGTGAATGCTAAGTTGGAGTAAAAAGGATTGTTTGATAATCATTGTTGAGTTTGGTTTTCTGGAATGAAAGTTGATACTAGAAACCTTGTTTGATAAGTATTTTTGGAAATATTGAGTAAGCTTTCATATGTTGAACTAGTTTTTGTGAAAGAACATGAGTATCATTGTTATGTGAAGTTGTGAATGATCTTGAACTAGGGTTTGTGAAAGATCACGAGTATCATTGTTATGTGAAGTTGTGAACTATATTGAACTAGGTTTTGTGAAATATCATGAGTATCATTGTTATGTGAAGTTGTGAACTATCTTGAACTAGGGTTTGTGAAAGATCATGAGTATCATTGTTATGTAAATTTATGAACTTTCTTAAACTAGGGTTTGTGAAATATCATGAGTATCATTGTTATGTGAGGTTTATTTGATAAGCATTGTTGACTAAGCTTACATTGAGTGATTGGTTGAGTGGAGTTGATTGAGCTTAGTTGGTTGGAAGTGTTGGAGTGATAGTTCAAGTTTTGTGAAACAAATTATTCCATATTATAATTTGATTTGGAAGAGAGATTGAAAGTGATTGAGTGGTTGTGAGTGTGAAACATATTGAGTCTCTAACCATTCTCCATATGTTTCTATGGTTGAACAAGAGATATTAAAAGTGATTGAGCATTATTGTGAGTGTGAAAACATATTGATTATATAACCATTCTCTATATGTTTTTGTAAGTTAAACAAGATTTTGTGTGAAACTTGTTTGTGTGATTGAAGAGGTTTTCTATGATAGAGTGAGTTGAGTAGAGTAAGATTTTATGGAATCTTACAATGTAGATTTAATGAAAGTCTTGGTGAAGACTTGTTGAGCAGATTGCACAAGTTCTAGTGAGGACTTGTTGAGCAGATTTGAGGTAAGTATTGTTGAAGACTTGTTGAGCATATTGGACAAGTTCTAGTGAGGACTTGTTGAGCAGATTTGAGGTAAGTCTTGGTGAAGACTTGTTGAGAAAATTAGACAAGTTCTAGTGAGGACTTGTTGAGTAGATTGGACAAGTTATAGGGAGGACTTGTTGGATAGATTTGAGATAAGTCTTTGAGAAGACTTGTGAGCATAGTTGATTGATTGATTTGTTTAAACCTTAAGTTAATATTTGGAGCAGATCTAGCAGAGTTGATTTATTATTGGATCAAGATTTGTACTAAGGTTTGAGGACATATTTGAGGATAGAGTTTGGTGCAGATTTAAGGATAAGTTTGTGCTAGATCAGAGATTGATATTGAGAAGATTTGTGCTAGACTGAAGGACTATGTTTAGTGCAGATCAGAGACAAATATTGAGTAGATTTGTGCTAGACCGAAGGATTGTTTTTAGTACAGATCAGAGATAGAGATTGAGTAGATTTGTGCTAGATCGAAGGACTATGTTTAGTGCAAATCAAGGATAGATATTCAACAAATTTATGCTAGACTGAAGGATTGTGTTTAATGAAAATAAAATATAGATATTGAACATATTTGTGCTAGATTGAAGGATTGTGTTTAGTGCAGATTTGAGATAGAGATTGAGCATATTTGTGCTAGAATGAAAGACTATGTTTAGTGCATATTTGCTAGAACTGATATCAATATTTGAAGGTGATAGAGTAGAGGACAGTAGTCTCTAGTGGATAGAGATCCATTAGCTAGGGTAATGAGGATAACGGTCTTCTAAGTAAGAATAGGAGTCATTAGTGAAGAGAGATCCACAAGCCAGAGCAGTAGAGGTAGTAGTATTCTAGAGAATCACCGGCTAGAGTAGAGGAGAAGGAGTTCTCCTATGGAGAGAGATCCTAAAACTTGATTAGGGTATTTGTGTCTCCTTTGGATGAAGGAAAATAAACATTGTAATAGGGAAAGGATTCCCAAGAGTTTTGTTGAGAAAAATTTAGTGAAATATTTTCTTTGTGGAGTAGCCCACATTGGGTGAACCACATTAAATTGGTGTCTCTATTGTGTGTGGTGATTTATGCATTGCTTTGATTACTATTGTTGATATTTCCATTGATATATTGCATAATATTGTTTGGGAAAGAAAAGTAAAAAGTGGTATTATACTGTTCACCCCCCTCTCAGTATAAGCTTGTGTTCTTCAAGTGGTGTAGATCAGAACTTCCAGAGACAAGCAGGAATAGGAATAGTTAAAGGAATCAGAAGTATCAGTTGAGGAAGAAGGTGGATAAAGGTAAATATCAGTGTATGCTCAGAGTAGAGATACTCCCACCCCAAAATTAACCGCCTTAAGAGAGGAGGTGGGGGAGGGGCTAAGCTAAGAGTATCATTCTTAGCCCCAAGCCCCAAAGGTGGACCTTTGCCATTGATGACAAAGGGGGAGATAATTGAGTTAGGGGGAGAGCATTTAGTCATGGGGAGCAGTTTCTCAGGGGAGTAGCTTTGGAAAAAATAAAAAGGAATGGAATAAAAAAGGGGTTGCCATTAATGACAAAGGGGGATATTTTTGGAAATTTTGAGTAGTTTTGTTGTCATTGATGTCAAGAGAGTATTGTTTAAATTTTGTCATCATTAAGGACATCAAGTGGTTTTTCCAAAAGAAAGAAGGTCTTGAAAAGGAATAGGATATAATATATTTTTAATATTATATGCCTAAAAAGACCCAAAGGATGAAGACCCAAGGAAGGAGAAGCAAGTTTAAATTAAATAATAATATTATATTATTATAATATTTTAGGCCAAATAACAAAATGAAGAAAAACAAGGTTCAAGTTGAAAAGACCTATGAGCAGTTTACAAAATATTTAATTTAAATTAAAATATTTTAATCCTTGATTAAAATTTTAATTTAAATTAATAATGGGTGCAAGGGTTTTAAATTTAATATTTAAAATCTAATTCAAATTTAAAAATTCAAAATTGGTCGACGTGTAAAAGACAAGAAGCATGTGCATTTATATAGGAAATAATTCTCATTTCCTAAGTCCTTGAACATACACCTTTGAATGAAAATGAAATCATGCGTTGCATTACTTGGAGGAAGAGAAATTTGCATTTCGAAGTGTTGGAGGTAAACGAAGGAATAAGGGCAGTGATGTGGATAGAGAAATACACCAGTGGTGGTAGCACAGGCAGTAGTTGAGAAAGTTCTAGGGCTTTGTAAGGAAGGGATCATGGGTTCGATCCATGTGATTGATATTTTTTCTAGAGGAGAGAAGCCTTTTTTTTGTTTGGCATGTTTTTCGAGAGGCGACATATAGAGAGGATCATGCACCAATGATTTCATGTGGGCACATAGCCCACTTGGTAGCATAGCTTTGGGCTAGGATTTTGGAGAGGCTACATTGTGTGTTTGAATTTTACCGAAGATGTTTTTGTGTGTAGAATAGTTGAAAGGTATTCTATGCATACTTTTACTTCTCCAAAGGTTTTGAAATTCGGGAATTGCTTAGAGGGTTTTGTAAGCTGGAAGCTATAAGGTTTTTGAGGGAGTTATAAGGTAAATTAAATTAAAATATTTTATTTTAATTTTTTGGTGATTGAAATTTATTTTATAAAGTTGGAGTGATAAGGTGTATAAAGGAAATTGTTGTGTATTTTGTTATAATAAATATGTTGACTTATATTGTATAAGTTTGGATATTATAAGCTGTAATAAGAGATTTGATATTTTTGTATGGTAAAATAATTATTGGGAAAATTATTTTGTGGAGATCTTGAGATAGGTTGTGGCTACCTAACCTTAATATTGGCAAAGAAGATTTGATTTTGGTTAAGACAGGTTTTGAAGATATATCTCCACCAAAATAAAAGGTATGGGTGCATCTTCCTAAGTGAAATATTGTTGGATTGAATGTTGTGAAATACAAGGTTGGAGTGAAAAGGATTGTTTGATAAGCATTGTTGAAAATATTTGAGTGAGCCTTCATATGCATGATTAGGGTTTGTGAAATATCATGAGTATCATTGTTATGTGAAGTTGAGTATAATCTTGAACTAGGGTTTGTAAAAGAACTTGAGTATCATTGTTATGTGAGTTTGGAATTATCTTGAGTCAAGGTTTGTAGTGTGAATTGTTGGAAGTAGTGAAACACTTGTTTAGGGTTTGTAAGCAAGTTGTGTTTCATTGAGTGAATGGTTGAGTGGAGTTTATTGATCATTATTTATTTAGAGTGTTGGAGTGATAGTTCAAGTTTTGTGAAACAAATTGTTCTTTATTTTTGGATTGAGTTGAAGGAGAGATTGAAAGTGATTGAGCATTGTTGTGAGTGTGAAGCATATTGAGTCTCTAACCATTATCTATATGTTTATGTGGTAAAAAAAGAGAGATTGAAAGTGATTGAGCATTGCTATGAGTGTGAAACATATTGAGTCTCTTACCATTCTCTATATGTTTATGTGGTTAAACAAATTTTTGAGTGAAATTTGTTTATGAGATTGAAGAGGTTTTCTGGAATATATTAAGTTGAGTTTTATGAGTGTTTTGTGAGTGTGAAACATATTGAGTCTCTAACCATTCTCTATATTTTTATGAGGTCAAACAATATTTTGTGCGATTGAAAAGGTTTTTGTGATATATTGAGTTGAGTTGAGTAAGCTTTTGTGGAAGCTTACAATGCATATTTGAGGTAATTCTTGGTGAAGACTTATTGAGAAGATTGAGCAAGTTCTAGTGAGAAATTGTTAAGTAGATTTGAGGTAAGTCTTGGTGAAGACTTGAGAGCAGCTTGAGCAAGTTCTTGAGAGGTCTTGTGGATATATTTGAGGCAATTATTTGAGAAGGCTTGAGAGCAGAATTGATTTATTGATTTTTTCAAACCTTGAGTTAAGGTTTGGGGTATATCTAGCAAAGTTGATTAGTGATTGGATCAAGCTTTGTGTTAAGGCTTGAGGATAGATTTTGGTGTATATTTGAGGATAGGTTTATGCCAGACTAGAGAGAGCTTCCTAAACAATAGTTCTAACATTCCAAGAGGACACCCTATTGTTTTTAAGAGCATTTATAATGTTCAAAGAATCTCCCTCAATAAAAAGGTTGTCTTTATAATCCTTGATAATATCTAGCCCTCTCCACAGTTCATGACCTTCAACAAAATTATTAGTTTGGCACCCCAAATACTTAGCATAAGCCATTATAACTTGTCCAATACTATCTCTAACTAGGCCATTTGCACTAGCATCCCTTGGGTTTCCTTTGGAGGCACCATCAAATTTAAGTTTCAGCCACTCACTTGGGGGAGGAATCCAATGGACACCCACTCTGGGATGGGGGGTTGGTAAACTAGAACTGGAGTTGCAGGGAATATTTAAAGAAGAGAACAAAATAGAATCCAATCTAGAATCAGGTGGTTTGGGACAAGGGAAGAGCTAAGAATTCTTAACAGCAAAGGCAATAGCCTTGTTGGGAATAAATATGGGATCCATAAAGGATGAATAAAAAACCCTGCTATTTCTTTCAAGCCATAATTGCCATAAGATATGATGAAGATTCACTTTCCATAAAGAAGATAATATAAGATTTTTGAATGGAGCAGGCCATTGGGTGAAAAGGTGACTCAATGAATTAGGAGGAACCTAAGAGATATGAAAAGTGGACATAAGGTGATCCAAAGCTATCTTGGAGAAATAACACTCCATAAGGAGGTGATTGGTAGATTCCTAGGCATTCATGCACAAATAGTATTTTTTGGGGATAGAAATACCCCTTTTCATAATGTTATCAATTGTTAGAATCTTATTTTGAATGGCAAACCATCTAAAATGAGAAACTTTCAGTATGAGGAATTTAATCCACACTCGATCATAAGGGATATGGACCACTTTATAATCAATAGTCATATCATGAGGAGATTTAACAGTGAACAACCCAAAATCAGTTTCTTTCCAAAAAGGAGAGTTAGGGGAATTACCAGTGGGGATGACTGTTACATTTAGGATGGTTTTGAGAACTTACAAGACAAAAATATTTGACCATTAGCACATGGAATATGGAAATGTTTCCAACAATTGAAATCTGATAAAATATCAATGAAATATTCAACCTTGTTGCCAATTAATGTGTCCAAGAAAGGTTGTAAGACAACAATTTTATTGTTCTCTAAAAGTGGTTGATTAGAAATCCATCAGTCAGTCCAAAAATTATTTTTTCTCCCTGTGCCCAGTTTCCACTTTATCCCCTTCTAAATTAGAGATATATATTGGGTAATTGATTTCCAAAAAGTGGACCCATATCTGGGAATATCATCATTCAGGAAACAACAGTTTTGAATATATTTTATGTTGATAATTGAGACCCATTCAAGGTTGTTGTTGGTGAAAACCTTCCATGATTGCTTGGCTAACAAGGCTATGTTCATATTAAAAAATCTTTGGATCCCCAATCCCCCATAACATTTTGGGGAGCACACCTTGTCCCAACTGACCAGATGAAATATTTTCCTATCCTCGACACCTACCCATAATTTGTTTTTTATGGATTTGCTCAATTTTCATGCTGAAAACAACAAGAAATTTGAAGACGAACATGAAATAAATAGAAATATTTTGGAGACAAGCCATTATTAGGATGACTTTTACTACTTGAGAGAGGAGATTCCTTTTCCAACCTACAAGTTTTTTGTTAATCCTCTCAATAACATTACTCCACATGGATTCCTTCATAGCACTGGTGAAAAGAGGGAGACCCAAATATTTAGTAGGTAACTGAGATATAACACATTGAAAAATGTGTGTAATATTTGATTGTCTCTCTTGGGGAGTGTTAATGAAATAGATTTTGCTTTTAATATAATTTATTTTCTGACCTGCAACCTCCTCATATGTATCAAGAATACTCTTAATGGTTTTTGCTTCCCACACAGAAGCATGAGTAGCAATTATGGTATCATCAATGAACTGTTGGTGAGACAGGGCTCTTAAATTGGATGCAGCCTTAATGCCTAAAATTATGTTGTTGGACCAAGAATTTTTTAGTGCTCTTTCCAAGGATTCAGTAAGAATAATAAAAAGGATGGGGAGAGAGGATCTCCCTATCTGAGACCCTTGTTACTAGGGAAAAATCCTGATGCAGAACCATTTACTAGGACTGAAAACCAAGGATTAGAGATGCAATTGTAACAAGATAAATCCATTACCTATAAAATCCAAATTTGAGGACAAAATTCAAAAACTCTTTGTTAACTCTATCAAATGCCTTATTCATATCAATTTTGAAAAACATGGTAGATTTTTTGTTAAAGCTGGCAGAATGAAGGACTTCATGTAACGTGATAACACCATCAGTAATATTTCTTCCTTTGATAGAGCTACCTTGACAAGGGTCTATGATATGGAGAAGGATCTCCTTGATTCTTTTATCCATGGATTTAGTGAGAGTTTTGTAAAGAACATTGCAAAGACTAATGGATCTAAAATTTGACATAGATTTGTAAACATACCCTTTGGGAACCAAGGCAATGAAAGTGGAGTTGATACTTCTGGGTATATATTTATTTTTCTAAAGTTCAGTGATGGCATTGCATATGTCAGGCCCAATGATGTACCAAAAATTCTAGTAGAACCAAGGGGAAAACCCATCAAGGTCAGGGATTTTATTAGGGTGCATAAAAAAAAGGCCTATTTAATTTCATCAGGGGTGAGGGGTTTGATAAGAGCTAAATTCATATCTAAAGTGACTAGGCTGGGAATATGGTGGAGTAATTTTCTACCAACCTGGGTAGTATTTTTGGCATTTTCTGCCAAAAGGTCCTCAAAGAAATATGAAGCTTCATTTCAGATCTCAAAAATTTCCTTGGTGACAGTGCCATCACTTCTGGTTAATTCTTTAATTTTATTTGAACTTCGGTGCCTTAGAGTAGTGGCATGAAAAAAATTTGTGTCAGAGTCCCCCTCTTTGAGCCAAAGGGCCCTTGATTTTTGCCTCCAAAAAGTCTCCTCTTTAGCCAGTACATTGTGATAGTCTACAAGAACCTATCTCTCTTTATTTTTGAGTTGTTCATTGATCTATCCATTCTGAATTTAGAGTTCAATACTTTCAAGCTTTTGCAAAATATTTTCCTTATTTTCAAATATGTTACTAAAAAATTATCTATTCCAGAATCGAAGATTTTCTTTGACACACTTAAGTTTTTGAGAAACCCTGAAAGTAAAGGACCCATGAAATTCAAATTTCCACCAGTTAGCAATTTGCATCTATAAATCTGTATGCTGAGTCCACATAGCTTCAAATATAAAGGGGATTTTGAAACAAGGATTTTTTTGGGCTTCAAATAGGAAAGAATAATTATCAGATCCAACTTTGGGAAGACAGATAAGAGTGCCACCATACATCATCGATATAACTTCTTGAGACAAAAAAAAACCTATTAATTTTTACTTGAATGTGTTGATCCCCAATTCTCCTGTTGCTCCGAGTGTTTTTTGCCCCTTTAGTCTGAACATCCATATGCTCACAATCAGTGACAAAGTTATGAAAATCCTCAATGCTCTTGGAAGGCATCAGGTTCCCTCCCTTATTGTTAGAAGGAAAAAGGGGAGAGTTGAAATATCCAATGATAATCCACGAAAGGTTTAAGAAAGAACTTATTTGATTCAAATTATCCCATAGGTCCCTATGATTGAGAGGATTGTTAGGGGTGTGGACATTGGACAAAACCCAAGAGAAATTACTACTTTTACAGAAAAACATCATATTGAGTACCCTATTGGAAGAGATAATGATTCTGCCTTCTAAATTTTTTGAGTCCCAAATACAAAGAAGTCCCCTAGACATACCTTGAGCAGGGAAAAAAGCAAACTCACCATTTTTCTAGATAGAATTTGTGATTTTTTGGATTTTATTTTGGTCAATATTTGTTTCTTGTAGACTTATGATAGTGGGTCTATGTTCTTTCCTTATAGTGTAAACAAACCTTTTCTTGAAAACAATGTTGAGGCCTCTCACATTCTATGAGAATATTCTCATTTAGAATTTTTGGAAGTTTTTGGCCTCCCTTAGATTGCTACAAGGGAGGTTTGGGTCTTTTTGATTCATCCTTCTCCTATCCGAGAAGATCTTGGAATAGGGTGTTTTGGGTACCATTTGCAATATCATTTTCTATTTTCTTTTTCTTTTGATCATTTATAGAGGGTCTTCCCTTATTTTTCTTTTCACTACCAATATCAACATAAGCTTTCTTGATACTTCTAGTATTAATGGGGTTGAAATCATATTTATATTCTTTCTCCACTTTTTTTGATATGGGACTACAAATTTCTATATGCCCTCAAGGGTGGATGGAGGTTTTGAGATAGTATTGGAGGGCCCAAATATGGATAGGGATTGAAGCTTCTCTTGGTCAAAAACTAGGTTTTTAGTTGGATTTGAGGTAGTGTCACCCTCACTAGGTTCAGGCCCATGAAAAATAGTTCCTTTTAAAACATCAAAATGATTTTGAAAGGCAAAAATGGAAATCACCTTTGGATGATTGTTCTTTGAATCTTGGATTTCAATCTGCTTTCCTTTGGATTTTTTTGGAAATTGTTCCTTCTTTTGGTAGCTGCTTTGTTGCTTGCCCTACAAGGATCTACCTTTTTACCGCTTGGATTGTAACCCATTTTTAGAGGTATTGAGGAATTTCATCTCCTTTGAGTTTCTTAGCAACATGCATTGGGTTTTGAGATGGCCCTAAGCCTTGCATTAAATGCATAATGTAGGCTTATTCTCATATTATATGGCCTGACATCTGCAATAGGAGTCATAAACCAGATTTATATGAGTGGGAAGTTGGGAATCCAAATTGGTGTTAACACAAATTCTAGCATGTACCATACGAATGCATGCTTTTGTCACCAGGTCGATAACAACTAGCTCACCTATATATTTTCTAATACCCTTTAAAATATCTTTGTGCAAAAATGGGTAGGTAGATCTGGCAACTGAACCTAGATTTGTGCAATATTTATGCTCTACATCTCAGGGTTGAAGTCTTCATCCCACCTTCAAAGAAAGAGACTCTTCTGATCGAAG
Organism: Wollemia nobilis; assembly: GCA_028583015.1. Taxonomy (NCBI): domain Eukaryota; kingdom Viridiplantae; phylum Streptophyta; class Pinopsida; order Araucariales; family Araucariaceae; genus Wollemia; species Wollemia nobilis. The sequence goes on from JAQPPZ010001870.1 coordinate 8,705,415, forward strand.
AACCAAGGACCCTTGGTAAGGATTCGAGAGGCATCTTTTTCATTTTTGAGTCGAATGAGGAAAAAACCCTTTGAAATGATAACCAAATCCATATTGCCTAGGGTTTTCTATTTGGTATAGGCCCACCACCAAATAGATTCTATATCTGGCCATCCTCTGATAAATTTCCCAACCAGATTGTGGGATTAAACAAAAATGTAATCTGCCATTCGGGTTTCAGGAATTACCAGGTCTTCACCTGCTAGGAGTAAGAGAGTTCCACTACCTGAAGGAGGTTTCGTAGACCATTTTAATTTCTCATCATAAGACTGAGGAGAGGAATCACGGTCTTGAGAGAGGGACCCATTATACATGTGTCCCTTAATTTATCAACACTTTTATTACTTTGATTTTCATGATCATTTAGTTATTTCTAATTTGTGAGAATTTCCATTAATTCCTACATTGCTACTTTGCTTATTGTTATATGAATATTGTTAACAACTATTCCTAATGTCCAAATATAGATAAGCACCATAAATCAATGTCAATCCCCATTCGAAACCTTTTTTGTATTTCCTTTCTTATATTTATAGGAGAATTTTTAAACATACCATTTACCACCTTCTAGATTTTATCATCATATATTTCTTCTGGTTGTTTGAGAACTTTAGGAGGTTTTAACTTTTTCCATTGGAGGTGCTTGCCTCCTTGACTAATTCTTGAGTAGCTTGGGGTTGCATCAATTAATATTGGGTACCAACAATGGTTGAGGTTGTGGTAAAGGGAGGGATAACAAGATTATATATATCCAATGTGGTACTAGTGATAGTTGAACTAATTCCTATTATGAAATTTTAAAATTTAGGGTTTTTCTCCCAAGTCAAAATTGGGGTAGCAAACCACTAGCTATAGAGTAAATTACTTTACTTGGGGGGGGAGAATTGCTAGTTTGATAGGAGAAAAATTAGTAAGAAATATTTTTTTTTGGTTTGATTTTAAATAAATTAGCAATTCACTCAACCACTACTAGAAAATCACTCTAGGAATTAGGTGAATTTTTTAAATGAACAAATGATGACTTGCTCTCATGGGAGTGTTCTATTGCTCAAGTCCACAAAAGTAGAGATAAAACCTAAAATAATTTAGACTTTAAAGGTCTTAAAGTATTATTTTCTTGAGGTAAAAGGACACAAGGGTGTGATATATTTTTTATTAGAGGCTTATGGATTCTAAAGGTATGACTAATGGAAATAAAACTCCAATCCATCATAGCCTAGAAAGAGCTCATGTTGTATCCCCTATATAATACACTGAATAAAATGATGTTAAGCATTGGTATATGACTATGCCTGGTGCAAAAGATGACTTAAGGATGGAAAAGACTTACAACATCCCTTATCTTTTGCAATGTAATAATGAAGTTTCTACAAAATAAAATGGTAATCAATTATGGTAAACATGAAGAGTAAGTGGTTTGAAAACCCTCTCCTACATGGTAAATTACCTCTACCATATATTTATGATACATAGGAAGTGAGTCACTCATTTAAGGTGAGCAACTTTCTAGTTTTCTTTTGCCTTTGGCCCTAAAACCAAATTATGCCCTTGGTGGAGATGGATTTATTCACTCATAAAGGACAAGTGATTTACTTTTTGAATTAGAGTAATTTATTATCTACCAATAAAATAACTTCTATTTATTTCACTTGACCAAATTTTACTATTTTTTGCAAAATATGTCTATGAAAATAATAAAATGAAAGAAAGTACAAGGTGTATAACTTCCCTTTTCAAGGTTTTTAGACAAACTTGAAATTCCTCTTCTTTTTCTCATTTTTTGATTTTTTTTTCTATATTTTGATTTTTTCTTTTTTCTTTTTCTTATAGAAAAGAAAAATATAAATAGGATAAAAATATGGAAATAAATAAATAAATAAATATATATATATATATATATATATATATATATATATATATATATATATATATATATTTATAATTTCCTTTTCCTTTTTGGATCCTCAAATGGACCTTAAGCTACCCATTGAATAATGTAGGTAGCAACATTCTATCAAGTGTCATTAGCCTATAATAATTAGACCCTATTACTTCTACTATTCAATATATTTCACTCTAAAAGAAATCATTTTTGTGTCTCCTAGGTTTTGCTTTATCTTCATCCCATCTAAAAACTAGGGCTTCTTCCTTGAAATCAATTTTAGTTGTCTTTTCATCAAACCATATTTTGACTACCAATTGATGTTAGACTAAAATTTGGAAGGTATTTTCCATTTCTTATTCTAATTATAATATATAATTAGATGTGATTGCATAGGGCAATGTTAGTATCTTCCACATCTAACTATTGAGATATTTGGAAGAAAGGAAGCTCTAAAATAATTGACAACACTTCTTATTACCAAAGATGATTTTGTATGGGGTTGACCTAGTAGAATATTTAGGTGTAAATATATATCCCCATAATTCCACTTTTAAATTTGTGTGTTAGTAACTTTTATATTAAAAAAATGTTCTTTCTAGTATTTTAACAATGTTCTTATTAGTCAATTCTACCAAATCGTTCCCATAGGTATAGTAATTAGAATATTTTTTCAATATAAATCTATATTAAAGTGAAAAGAACATAAATTTAACGACTATAAAGGTTATGGGAATGTTAGTAACCATGATTTAAGGTATCCCAAATCTAATGATGATATGTTCTAGAAATTATAAATAAGTTCCTAGTTTGTTGACTTAACTAGTATCACTTTAATCCACCTGGTGAAGTTATTAGTAGTAGTTAAAATCCACCCATGGACATAACTTAACAAGGGATTTATCTTCCTTGTAAAATTTAGACCTCACAATTGTAAGGGTTCAATGATTATTATTAGGTCCAAAGGCATCAAAGTTTTTATTCTCATACCTATAAACATACAACAAGCTTTGTAATCTGTTATTCAATGAAAGTAATATTAATATGATTGGGAAATATTGTCCTACTATTAGAATTTTATGAGTTGTGTTTGCATTGAATAGTGCTCACCTTCATCATGATATTACTTTATAAAATTCTTTGTCCCTTATTCTTGTACACTTCTCAAAAGTACCCCATCATAGCCTATATAAAAGAGAGCATCATTTTATCCAAGTGTAATGGATTATCTTTTGCCTAAATATAGATCTATATTTTGATACCATCCCCCTAATAATTTTTCCATAATCATTTATCTTTTTATTTCATCCATACATCCTACTTGACCCTTTGGATCAAGTTCTGTTAGAGCTATTTGTTCCTTTGGGGTTGACATGGCGAGGTCTTCACATAGGTCTTGTCTTCTAACTAATTTTATTGGTTTAATATCTATGTTAAACTTTGTATTTTATTAATCTATACTACTCTCTTTTCTCCTAATTCACCATGCAGCACTATGGACCTTATGTTTGTTTGAACCACAAAGACAATAGTCTTGCTTTTGGATAAGTAATACTTGATTTTATAGAGTGTCTCATCATAGAAAATAGTTATCTATCTATAAACATGTACTTACCATAATTGTGGAGTCTTTGGCTCATTAAAAAAATATAATTTTATTATCCTTTATCATCTTTCTAAGTTAGAACAATGACTATTGTTTTATTAGTACCAAATACAATCTAAAATCTCTAAAAAAGTCTTGGTTGATTAGGACTAGGGCCTTGGTAATTGAATCCTTTTTTTTAGGAAAGCTTGTTTGCCTTATTTGGTCCAAGCAAAGGTGACGTTATTTTTAGCATCTTGGTAATATTTGGGATCAACTACAAAAAGTTAGTTATAAATTTGACCACAAACTAAATTTGCTTAAGGAATGATTTGATGCCTTTGATTGTTGAGGTTAAGGTAAACTCTTAGAATACTTTGATTCAATTAGGATTTTTGTGGGGAGAATTGGAATAACTCGTATGGTTACTAAAAATAATACTAGAAATACTAAAACACTCCAACTAGAAAAATAAAATTAGCAAAAATATAATCTAAAAAGAAATAAATGAGCTATTCTTATCCTAATCAAAGCAAATGAGATAATATGGTAATAAATTTACCTTCTATGTCAAAACTCTTAATAAGTACTTACTATTCAAATCTTAATGTAGAAAATAATACTTAGTGCCATAGGGATCAATGATCAAATCACCAATTACAACAACGAAAATAAAAAAATATTCAAATATTAACCTATCTTACTTATGACATCACCATAGCAGTAAGAAAAGACCACATCTAGGGTTTTCATAGAGGATTTGAGATGACCTAGAAATAGTCCTTTAATAGCAACTTTGATCTTCAATTATGAATATTTGTGGAGTTCCCCTTTATTGAAGTTAGTAAACCAATGGTCAATATATTTGGTTATATCTATAAGGATAAGAAAAATAGATCAAGCAAAAATGCGTTGCATACTACAAAAATAACATAGGAAAATACTGGAGATAAAATATACTAAGAAGATAGTGCATTATAGAAAGATAAATAGAATAAAATGGATTTAAATAGAAGAGATGAACAACTTTTCCTTTTGAAACCAATGACTAGATTACATGCTTATTGAGACTTTAAAATTACAACTATAAATCATAATGATGTGTTATTTTAACCCTGGTCATAAAACATATTAGTTTTGGGTGATGCATTAGAAAAAATAAAATTCAATCAATGGCCATGACCATTTCTTAAAGTGGAAATCATGGGATTATTTATTATAAAAACACATGGTTTAGAGAGCATGTGTGAACACATCCCTTAATCATGGCCATGTCCTTATTTAAGCATTTTGGAAAATAAAGGGAGTGAAACAATAAGGAAAATATGGTAGAAGGATGATAAACTAGGTGTTAGAATGAAACCAAAACCTTTTGCCAATATTTCTCACTATCGTCCTACCCAAGGAATAACAAAGTTAGTCTACCCTCTATCCCATACTAGGAGGATGAAGTTCTCCACTATCTATAAGTTAGTTGAGAGTGCTCTTTTTATAAATACAAATTACCCCTCCATAAGGGCCATGGATGACACCATTAGAGATATCCAATTATGAGTTATTTGAAAAAATAAAGAAGAATAATATGTAGTAGTTGAATCAACCTAAAATAAATTCTATGCTACAATGCAAAAAATATATTATTAGTTTACATCTACTATTTACACAAAATGTACATTTTTTTAAATGAAAAATAGAAACATAGCCAAAGATTTTAAAAGTGGAGGAAACCATACTTGATAGTTACTTAAATGGATTCCTTGAATTTTTGGCCAAAAGAAAACAATTTTTGCTTGCCCTATGTGGATTCAATTTTTTTTACTTGTAAAAATCCCCAAAGCACTAAAAAATGTTTGTGGATTTAAAAAAAAATAGAGTACACACATGATTTTGAATCAATACAAAACCCTTAGGAATACTACCCATATAACATTCCTTTTAAAATAGCAAAATATTACATAGAAACCTAATTTTATAATTAAATATTTCAAAAATATAAATAGGGGATACAAATTTTATTTTCATATGCACTCCAAACCTTATTACAACCACTATGAAAATATATAAGCTCAAATTTACATGAGGGGATATTCTATGGTGAGTGGATGAGGAGGTGGTATTGGAGAGGTAGGACCCCAAATGCACTTTTGCAGTTTTGACAAAAAAATAACAAAATTTAAAAAATAAGGTTAATGAATATACACACAGTTAAGCTAGCTAGGAAATAGTTAGTATGACATGGAACACATAGTTAGGACCATGCCATGCTATTTGTGGGGTCTATAAAAGAAAAAATAACCTAAAAATTATCATAAATGGCCTATAAATCAAGGTAAACTAATATTTCTACTTTTTAAAAGTGGAAATAATTATAACCATCCATAAATGTAATCCTAATAAAAATTGGTGATCATAAAGAAAAGTGATGGTCATAGTCATACACAAAAGGGGCAATAATGACCCTAGTAGTTGAAGGGTATTTATGGCTTTGTAGTGACTAATGATCATGGTTAACATGAATGTAAACACATATTTTTGATAGATTCAACCATTTTGGGATTGGACCAATAGGGAGACACTAGATGTAGGACAAGTAGAGGCTAAGGATATTGCCAAGATTGACATGACATAGAGGCTAATATTATTAAGTAGCCAAGGTGACCACCTATAGGCCAAAATGGCTACAACCATGATAAAGCTAAGAAAAATTTCAAAAAATGACTAAGTGTTGAGAAATTGGCTTAAAATCGTGGTCAAAGGAGAGTCAAAAAATTTCAAAAAATGAGTAAGTGTTGAGAAATTGGCTTAAAGCCGTGGTCAAAGGAGAGTCAAAAGAGCCCAAGGGATAAAATATCATGACCACATGACCAAATCCTCCTTGAAACTATGGCCCGCATGGTCAAATCATGCCTGAGTCTAAAAAAAAACATAGTCGTGAGTTTTCTTGAAACCATGATCAGCGTGGTCAAAATGCTCCTAAGTTGGAAATGAGTCATGGTATTAAGCTTTCTTGAAACCATAGTGAGCATGGTCAAATATGGCCTAGATTTAAAATGCATCACAAATGGAAAATGCTCAAAGTCATGGTCAATATGGTCAAACAACAAAATCTTTCCAAGAGAATCATGGCCATGAATGTGTTCAAATTGATGATCAAATCAGTCAACCTAGAAATTTAGAGGATTCAAGCCATGATTTCTAGCTAGCTCTATATCACAGTTAAAGTAGTCAATGTGCATGAATTCTAACTCCAATCACAACCATGAGATAATATTTCCTAGAAAGCAATTGAAAGCATAAATCTCATTTCCACGGTCAACATGGTCAAACAATACATAAGGTGAAAAGAAGTCACAATAATGAACTTTCTCAAAACCATGATTAGCACGACTGAAGTGAATCCCAAATGAAAAAGAAACCATAATCATGAACCTACTTGAGACCATGGTCAAACCAATCAAATAACATGATATTCTCAAGTTAGCCACAGTCATGAGTTGTCTCAACGTTGTGGTCAAAATGGTCCAAAGGGGCAGATTTTTTTATTCCAATTATGATCATGATTCAATATTTCTAAGCTACAAATATAGAATTAATGTGCTCAAATATTTGGTTAGACTGGTCAAACAAGCCCAAAATAAAAAATCAGCCATAGTTTTTAGCCAAGCTGAGGAAGAAGATAGAATCCCACGACCATGGTCAAAATGGTCAAAAGTGTTCAAAAGTGAGTGACAAGCATAGTTTTGGGATGAGTCTGTAGGATTTGACCAAAAAATGTGCCAAATATCATAAAGAGCATCAACTCTATCATATCCATTCAAAAATAAATTAAAAAAACAAAATTGAGACTTCTAAAGAAACATAAATAAAAGGAGATTTTTACCATGTCCTCGCGATAGACAAAGGAGAAAGATAAGGCATGAAGATAAAGCTCTCTATTCAAATCTATTAAGTAGAAGATAAAAAAGTCAAAAAGGGAAGATAAATCGATAGATACAAAAGCCTCTAGAATGATCTGATCAACAAAATTTTGTTAAGAACCTACAACAAAGAATTATTGTAAGAACAAGGGATGAGTTAGATTGAAGATTAGATAATAGATTCTTGGTCAGTTCACATGCACATAGTTGGAAGCCATGATAGTCAAGCATGTTTTATAAACTAGTTGCATCAAAAAAATGGAGTGGATTCAAGATTGATTACTCTGATAGAATAAGAGGTTTCCATATAGGTATTTTGCCTACCTGGTCCTCTAACCTCCTTGTAATGACTCATATTCAAATTTTCATTTTAAAAATTCTATAAATAGAATCCATGGCCTTATTTCAGGGGTTGGCTCTAAATTTTTTGCTTGTGCTATTGTTGTAATTTCATATGTTGATTAATAAAGAAGCATTACTTGGAGTTTTTGCCTCATCTTTGTCATTCTTCTTTAATTTCCTAGTAAAAACTCTAAAAAATCATTTCTATGAATGTTGCTAAGCTAGTTTATTCTACTATTATTAGATTGCTAACTTAGGGAAATTAGAATGATTCACCTCTACATGTATGTTTAAGAATTAATTTTTGTTAATTGGAGAATTAGTGTATTCTGCTGATATTGGATGACTAATACCCTAGATGTTTGGAATGGTTCTTAAGTATGCAATTGCTTTTAAATGTGAAGTTGAAAAACGGTGAATGTTGTTAGTTTCATTTAATCTTCCTGAAAGTGATCGAAAAGAGTTGATCAGTGGAAGTCTATGTTGCTAGATTTACCTAACCAATTATCATTCATATTTTTCTAACCCTTACTCTCTTAACCCTTATCATTTCTATCTCTATCTCTTCTACTACCTTAATTGAGCTTAGAAGTCAACATTCAGTAAGTTGACAAGGAACTAGCCTGCGTTGGAGGTTGGATCAAAGTATATTTGACTCATCCAATGTTGGGCTTGGGATGTGACTAGCGGGTTCTCATATTTCAAATCCTAACAGATAATAGTTGCAGTGCAATTTCATCTCAATGTGAATCTGAGCCACAATAGTTTTTGGCATGCTCAATGGGACCATTCACAAGGTATTATTTTTACCATTAGATGAAAATTAGTCCCATTGATTGATTTTTATCAAAGTAATTAAGGTTTAGTGAGTTGTATTGACCTTATTAGTGGAGAAAATAAATTCAATTGGTGACTACTTGAGTGAAAGAACCTAGAAACCTTCATTTCCATTTTATACTTTCATGATTACTAGGTCATCTATAAAAAAATTCAATAAATAGTACCTTTTCTTGAGCTACCACCTAGAAAAATTAGACATACAGTAAATCCTTCTCTTGGGTCCACCTCTAAGGATATTGAATCACCATCATATTGAGTCACCATGGCCCAATGTCAAGATTCTAATTAGTAAAAATTTCCCAATTGGGATAATTTAGGCCTTTTAGGACTCCCTCACATGAATGATATTCCTCAAACTACATTGAAGGCTATACCCACATACTATGATTTTAGTAAAAATCCTTATGAACATTGTCAAGATGTATTATCTTTAGCAACCATCCATAATATCAAAAATAAAGTTGTTATTGTTAGAATTCTAGCCCTATATTTTAGAGGTAAAAATTCTACATTGATTTAGAACCCTAGAAGACAATAGCATTCATTTGTGGGCTGATTTGGCAACTCCTTTCATGGAAGAATTTAATGAATAATTTTTTTTTCACTTCTAACTTAATTTACTGTTATGCAAAGGCATCCACAAGAATTGGTCTCTGACTTCAATATAAGATTCAATATAACATGGAAAAGGATTCCTCCCAAAGTTAGACCAACTACTTCTCTTGCATACATGTATTATATTAGATCCCTTGGCCCTGATCTAGGGGTGAAATTTTACATCTCTTCACCCACTCTTTTTGTAATATGATGGCCTATAGAAATGGCTAAATTTTGGATTTGAACCCTGGCATTGATGGTTGGGGCTGATTTCAATAGCAATCATATGGTAAAAGCAGATATTGAATGGGTGGAAGAATAGGCTGCCACTAAGCCATGAGTAATCTCAAAAGCTTTCCCTATACCAGGGCCATAAAAGGTGAAGAATTAGCTCAAGTTTGAGGTCGGGTGGATAATTGGGCGAGCAAGCAGCAAAGGTGGATCCCAAATCCCTATCCAATATTTTGGAAGCAATATTAGATAGTGATGATCTTATCCCCACCTAAATAACCCACCATAGCAGGCCCATAGGGGTAAATTTTTAAAAAATGGTGAAATCACCGTCTCGATTGAAAATGTGGCTTAGGCAAAGTTTTGGGAGAGCAAAAATTAAGAGTGAAGCCCAATTTCTCACCCCACTGAGTTACGTTGGATAGAAATTTGGGAAGCTAGTGAACAAGGAAGGGACCAATTCTCTTCCTGGTACCAGAATCACCACCAACACTAGGAAGGAACATTAATGATCTCAGGTACCCAGGTATAGGCTCTCCATGGGTGGGAAGGTGGTAATTTGAAATTTATGGTCTCCAAGGTAATTAATGTCAGCTATTCATTCACCTGGTTGAGGTCCCATTACCTGATTGAAGGGGTAAAGTAGATAATAATTGCATGCATGGTAGGAATGTCAGAATGGTCGAAGGCTTAGATTCATGTAGAAGGATCTACCCCCCTTCTGGACAACTATTATTATTCTAAGGAATAGTGTACCAGTTGAGTTCTTGTCAGCTTCAACAATCTCTTCCCAGCTAATGCCATTAATGCATAAAATTTGAATTCATTGTAAAAATATCTATAAATAGTGGGATGTTATCCATTCCAAAGGGTGGCTCTTTAGCCATTACAATTCATATGTAAAGCTTACTCTATTCTGTTAATGCAAGTGTTTTACTGTTTGGTCTCCAAATTGACTCTTGTACATGTGTGTGAATGTTGTGGGTTTATTTCTACTAAAGCTAGTTGAATGTGTGTGCAATAATTCTACTATCTCGATTCCCTACATCTTATTCACTGGTTTTAGAATTCACTTGTAGTATAGGGCATCAAAGTATAAGCAAGAATAATATTGGTTGATCTGTTAGGTAACTCACTTGTGTTTACAATGACAATGTCTACTTAGTGTGCATGTGTCTTGATGCAGCTATACTCATCCTTGTTAGTTATGGCTACGACTTCTGGTCAATCCTTTCCCACTCCCCCTTTACTCCCTTATTTTTAGGCTAGTAGCTAGGATAGAGGAATCAAACTTCTCCAAATATTGACCACCCTGCCTCCCCCAGGCATGATGGTCATTTAATTCTAGCATAGGTCCATGGGTGTATCAGTCCTCTCCAACCCCACCTTCCCGTTAGGTACCAGATACGCAGTCAACAATTGTTGGAATACCTGATGAGACTCAAAATGTATCATACCTATAGAGTTTTGTGAAGCTCTGCTATGCAACATCTATTTGTTCACTTGGCAACTCTATTAAGAAAAAAATGGGTTTCCTATGACCACTTGTCTTGAAAAGGAAGCAGAACTTGGTAACTTTTATTGGGATCCAAAAGGTCTATGTGCTCAAGAAAATTAGAGTTTGGTGATACTTTATTTTCCTATATCTTGCCAAATCACCTGGTGACTCCTCTAATAAAAATATCTATATCTAAATATTAGTTTTCTCTTAAATGTTTTGAAGGAGCCTAATATCCTAGAGGACTTAATATTTTATGAGAAATATTGACCTCAATGGCAGAGAAAGTATGTTCATTTAGTGACTTCAACTCCAACATAAGTGTCAAGACTCCTAAAGACCATTGCAAGGGTCAATAGTGTTTCCCTCAATGGAATGACCCTAGTCCACTCAATCTCCAATGTTGGTATGAGATTCCTAAAAGTATCCTGAAGGCCCTAACAAAATATGATGGCATTGAAGGAACTACTCGAGAGCACCTTGAATATATTGCTACTCTAACCCTCCATGGCATCACTCATGAATATGACATGATAGGAATCCTGGTCTTGTCACTTGAGGGGAGGGTGTTATTATGATATCAATATCTTGATAAAAATAGTATCTTCTCATGGGCAAATTTTGTGGGACCTCTTATTGACACATTCAATGGCTCCAAGGATCCTTTCCAATTCTTGATCTATATCTCATTCATCAAGAGGTCCCCCTTTGAATCCATCATAAACTTCAATATCCAATTCAAGAGGAGCTAGGAGAGGATTCCCTTTGAATATTAGCCATCCCCCACCAAGGCTTACCTATACTATGTGTAAGCTTTTATTTCAGACATAATCCTCCTCCTGTACCAATCTGGAGATAAGAGATTCCCTCAAAAATTTCAAAATGTCTTACAGGCTAAGTCAATCCTATTCCAAGTAGGAAATATATCTTTAAGAGATTTTACCCTCCCATACCATTTTCCATTCATTGTTGTTCCCCTCTTGACTATGCAATACCCATAATGGATATCATCCAAAGCTGTGCAACATACAGGGCTACAGCTATGCAAAATACAAAGAGAAAATTTCTTCTCAAGCTCATACAAAGGAAATGCAAGAATAATATTTGTAATGAATAACTTTATTGATTGCAATTTTCTTTAGTAGATAGAGAATTTGGACCAACACACTGGCTAAATGATGAATCTCATATCCAAAAGGGGTAAAAATTTGCACTCTTTTTATATCCAGTAGCATATTGCGCAAGAATTAGATAACTTGACCAACCAGAAGATAGGTCCTCAGGGGATTCCAATAGTAGGGTTGCTACAGAATGAACCCTACTATCAAACTCTTATAGATACATCGAAGGAACACGTGTTAGGGATTCCATAGTAGGTGGATCCCAAGGAATGGTGACATTAGATCTTATTGCCATATGAACCAGTACCCAAGGAGAGCTCCCACGTGGAAAGATTTTTTGCTACATCAGTCATTGATTGCATAAGTAATGATATGCATGATGACTTACCAAGTTATGGATATACTGTAGCTTGGAAAATTTTTGGGCAATGCCAGCTGGACTACAAAGAAAGTCTCAAGTTTAGTACAATTTGCTTCAGCCATTACATATTCACTAGATAAGCTCTAAGGTGAATCATTGGTTGCGGCATGCCATTCATGTTATAATTTTGTGTAAATAGGTCGACAACTAAATAAATGTGGAGAAAGCACATGGTCAAAAGATATCATCTTGTACTATGGTGACCCATGATGAAAAGTGTAAGGAAAGCTCCTAGAAAGTGCATTGGTTTTGAATAACTCTCCCTCGTAGTCTATGCTCTTCCTTGTGTTTTGTTATTGTGACCTCGTTTCCCAATGGATCAAGGCTTCAATTTTTGATATCATTTTGTGCAATCCCTAGAAAATATATCCACTACATTTTTGAGAGTAGTGCCCACTCCTTGATAAAATGGGAAAATTGATCTATAAATAACACCTCAAAAGGTGATAGCAACATGTGTTGAGTAGGATGAAGCTGAGAATGAAGCTACGACTGGAGGTTCCCTGGAAGAGTGGTAATGAGAAAACGAAGTTTTTGCATGATTGCATTAGAAAAAGTGTTGCATCAGGATTGACCAATTCTCCTGGCATTCTATCTATCCTTGAAGAGGCCTTGGTACTTGGTGGGGTATGTTGATGGGAGTGCTATCTATGGGGGTGCCCTATAAATTGCCTTCCCTTTTGTTTCTTTTACTTTTTTGCATCCTTATCTTCCTTCTCTTTCCTCAGTTCCTTATTACCACTGACTAAGGAGGTTAGTGGTCATTATCTTCCTACCTCTTTGTTTTTTGTATTTCCCTCCCTTACCTCTTGCCATCTTGTTCTCTTTCCTTATTTTTCCTTGGTGTTTCCATTTGTGGTCCCCTTTCTTTTCTTCCCTTCTGCCTTGTTTTGCCTTGTTTTCCATTCACCTTTGGTCGCCTTCCTCCTTTGTCTTTCAGCCATTGTTGGCTATTTTTCTTTGTGCCCTTTTTGTCCCCTCCTTATTCCCCTTATTTTTTGTGAGTGGTTTTTAATAAGCGATATATTTCTAGGTTCTTTTTTCCACAAGTGAAAAATCCTTGATAGTCACCAAGAGTGTGGGTGAAATTTTGCATCTCTTCACCCACTCATTTTGTAAGATGATGGACTATAGAAATGGCTAAATTTTAGAGCTAAACCTTGGCATTTATGGTTGGGGTGGATTTCAAAAGTAGGCAGATGGCGGAAGCAAATATTAAATGGGTGTAAGAATAGGATACCACTAAGATAAGAGCAATCTCAAAAGTATGCCCTATACCAAGGCCACAAAAGGTAAATAATTGGCTCAAGTTTGAGGTTGGACAGATAATTGTGAGAGCAAGCAACAAAGGAGGATCCCAAATTTCCACCCAATACTTGGGCAAAAATCATAGATAGTGATGATATTTTTCATTCCTAAAGAACCCGCTCCAACAAGGGTAGAGTTTTATAAAATGGTGGAATCATCGCCCCGATTGAAAATGTGGCTTGGGTGAAGTTTTGGGAGAGAAACAATTAAAAGTGAAGTCTGATTCCCCACCCCACTAAGTTGTGTCGTGTAAAAATTTAGGAATCTAATAAACAAGGAAGATCCCAATCCTATGCTCGGTACCAAAATCATTGCTAGTACTAGAAAGGTGCATTAATGATCTCAACTACCTAGGTACGATCTCTCCATGGGTGGGAAAGCAGTAAATTTGAAATGTGTGGTCTCCAAGGTATTTAATGTTAGTTTTCCATTCACCTAGTTGAGGGTCTATCACTTTATTGAAGGGGTAAAGTAGATGAGAATTGAATGCTTGGCAGGAATATCAGAATGATCAAAGGCCCAAATTCATGTAGAAGGATCTACCCCCCTTCTAGACAACCACCATTTTTCTAAGGAACAGTGAACCAGTTTAACGCCTATCTGCTTCATCAATATTTTCCTGCCTAACACCATTAATGATTAAAATTTGAATTCATTGTAAAAATATCTATAAATAGTGGGATGCTAGCCATTCCAAATGGTGACTCTTTAGCCATTAAAATTCATATGTAAAGCTTACTTTGTTCTATTAATGCAAGTGTTTTATTATTTGATCTCCAAATTGACTCTTGTACATGTGTGTGAATGTTGTGGGTTTATTTTTGCTAAAGCTAGTTGAATGTGCATGCAATAATTTTGCTATCTAGATTTCCTACATCTCATTCGTTGGTTTTAGAATTTTCTTGTAGTAGAGGGCATTGGACTTTAGGCAAGATTAAGGTTGGCTGATCAGTTAGGTAACTTGCCTATGTTTTTAGTGATGATGTCTACTTAGCGTGCATGTGTCTTGATGTGGCTATACCCATCCTTTTTAGTTCTAGATGTGGCCTCTTTTCATTCCTTTCTTGATCCTCCCTTACTCCCTTATTTTTAGCCTAGTAGCTAGGACAGAGGAACTAGCCTTCTCCAAAAATTTACCATCCTGCCACCCCTAGGTGCAGTGATAATTCAATGCTAGTGCAAATCCACCGGTGTATTTTCCTCTCCAACCCCACCTCCTTATTAGGTGCTATATCTAGGACCAATAGGTTGCAAACTCATTAGTCCAATATAACCATTTTTCCACAAGTTTATTAGGCAATTTTTTATGTATAGAATGTTCTTATTTCAGTAGGTAGACTACCTCCTATATTTGTAATATCTTACTACCCCAAAATTGGTCAATACCCACCTCAATCAAAGATAGCAACATTATCTTTTATAGATCCTCCTCCATTTTCATCTTTGCCTCTTTAAATAGCCTCAATTGTTCCTAAAAAATCATTATCCCCAATCCCTTTTCTACCTCTCCCATCCCAGGAGCCTCAAGAATCACCCTTATTACTTGATATTCAAAACACCTTGAAAATAATCAACAACAAGGTAAATACAATGGAAAAAAGAGAGATAGAGAGATCTCAACAAAGAAGGTTCCCATACATAAACAGGGATCAAAGACCTACTACAAGTAGCAACATAGGGCCTAAGATTAATGTTAATCATGAAGAACAAGAGTTAACCCCTAAAACCAATGGATATTCTTGGTGTTTATTTTGCAATGACCCTCATAGTCTAGATACTTATGTCATGTATCAACACCATGTACAACAAGCTATGGAAAAGGTAGAAAGAACTCAAAATGGTAGAGTAAATATGCTTTGGCAACCTAAACAAATCATGGTCGAGAAATATTATTTGGAAGAAGAAGCTATTTATGTGCTTAAAATATCAAGTAATAAACCATTACAAATTGATCCACACAAAATGGGGTAATTTCAAGTTTCTTCTCAAAAAAAGAGGGAACAAACATTGTCAAATAATGAGAAGTTTTCAATTCTACAAGCAAGTGAAAAGAGTGATTCGACCACCAAGGAACACAGTAGTGATAAGTATATTCCAAGACAAGATGATAAAGAGAAGATAAAGGAACACACAGGGTTAAAAGGATAAACCAAGGAGAAATTAAAGTTTCCTTCTATCACGAAAAGGTAAAGAATTGAGGTAACTCAACAATACAAAAGGAAATTTGATGATTTAGAAAGGAAATTTGATAGTAACTCGTTAGAGAAATCTAATTTAAATATTGTAGAGGAATTGAAGAAAACTCTTTCTAGAGCAAGTCTATATGATGCACTCTTTATTCCTTTATTCCTAGTCAGATAGAACTATTAAAAGCTTCTTTAAACATAAATTCTCAAGAAAAATAGACTTATACTATATACAACTTAATGCATGAGCAAGAGAAAATAACTCCAGTAACATTGAAGAATAAACCTTCTCCTTTTTATCTCTTTAAATATGGAAGGATGGATTGTTCACAACCGTATGATAGATTCAAGAGCTTTGACTATGGTTATGCCAAAAGCATATTGTGAAGAAATGGGTATGAAATACACTCATTTTTGTCCAAGAGTCTTACAATTATATGGAACACTATTAAAGACCATTGGGGTAGTCAAGGATATTCTAATGAAACTACATAGAGCCCCAAAGGTTACTGTAGTCCAAGAAATAGTTGTAGTTGATCTAGAGCCTTATTTTGGCTTATGTCTTTCAAGAGAATTCACTATCAAATTAGGGGATATATGTATTTAGATTACTCTCATATGATGATTCCCCATAAAGGCAAGAGGATAAAGATAGTTCTAGAGAAGCTAGTGGCCTACCATATTGAAAATATTGAATATGATATGTAAAATAACTCTAAAATGAAAGAACCAAAATTGGTGGAAATATTAGAAGATTTAGAACTTGAGGATGAGCTACCATTTGAAAATACTAGAATGGGTACATACAATATTTCTTCTGAATAAGAGAAAGGTACTCCCACCATATCCAATCAGACTCTAAGGAAATCTAAAATTTGGACCTTGCACTTTGATGGAGCAATATGCAAAAATTGAGCTGGTGCTGGAGTAGTCTTAAAAATCCTTTAGAAGGTTTAAAGAAAAAATTGAGCTGGTTCTAGAGTAGTCTTAAAATCCCCTTTAGAAGGTGTTAAGACCTTTTCCTATAGGCTAACTTGGTCTTGCACAAACAATGCTGCAAAATATAAGGTCCTATGTCTAGATTTGATGCAAGCCAAGAAAAGGGTATAAAATTATTGGATATTTATGGTGACTCATAATTAGTAGTGAATCAGGTTACAAAAATATGTAATAGCAAACATCACTACTTAAAAACCTATAGGAATAAATTATGGGACTTATTATAATTCTTCAATTTCTTAAACATATATGTTATTCCAAGATAATAGAATCTTTTAGCAGATGCCTTAGTTGCAAATAAAAGGACCAAAAGGATTTGAGGCGATGACCACAAAAGGGTTTTGGCCATTGGATGTAGAGGTCCACAAGGGAGTTGGGTAGAGCTTAGGCGATTCCAAAGTGGTTAAAAATGGAGAGGAGGACACTCATAGAGAAAGTATAGTCCGAGAAAAGATGGTGAATAGATTCAAATTTGGACCTACAAAGGTTACAGCAATTAGGGATGATCATACCTCTGGAATGGAGATTGTCAATGGTGAGAATTTTATTGAGAACCGATAACCCAAAAAATAAAGCAAACTTGGGGATAAGGTGCTTGAGCCAAATATGGTTAATTGAAAACCAATTGTCTTTACTATATTCAAGTATATGATATCCTAATTTGATAATGTAAAGACCCTTTTCACTATCTTTCCATATTGGAGCATCATCAAAAGCATTACTCATAATGACATAGGTTTTTAAAAGGTTTTAAATGTCCTTTGTTACACTTGATAGCCTTTCACTTAGGAGGTTTTGAAGGATGATTTTCTAGACCTTATTGCTTTTATTGGTACCAATAAAATCACAAACCTTGCTCCTAAATATATGATCGGTGATGGGTTTTAGACTAGCCAAATTGGGAAGATTGGCGAGAGGGGTATCTAGAATCCATAAGTCCTTCCAAAATTCAATACTTGAGCCATTTCCAAGCTTCCACCTCATTCCTATTTGAATTAGATGTTTGGATTTTAGAATGGCATCCCATAGAGCATATCCTACAGGGAGAGTAGAATCCTCAAGAAACCTGGAGCTATACCTTAAGTATTTAACCTTAACTATGTCTATCCACACAAATTTCTCATTGTGAAGGAGTCTCCATCCTTGTTTGGCTATAAGAGAAATATTCATTTATTTTATATTTCTAAATCCAAGTCCTACTTGTTCTTTCTTGGAATAGACTTCATCCCAAGCTACCAGTAGAAATATTTTGTAGGCCTTTATGCCTGACCATACAATTTTTTTTATTTTTTTATTTTGTGGTAAACAACTACAAGGACTTTAAATATTGAGATAAATAAGTTAGGGATACTTTGGAGGGATGCTTTGACAAGAGTTGCTTTCCCTGCTTGACTCAAGAGGGCTCCTTTCCAAACTATAAGTTTTTTGTGGAGTCTTTCAAGGATATTATTCCATAGGTTTCCCTTGGTGCTTCCAACAAAGAGGGGGAGGTCTAGGTATGTGGCGGTAAATTTTGAAATGGAACAACCAAGAATGTTGGCTATTTTCACTTGTCTTCTAATGGGCATGTTAATGAAATATAATTTTCTTTTGAGATAGTTGACCTTTTGTCCATTAGCTTTCTCAAAGAGATGGAGAATGACTTTGATGACCCTAGCTTGGGGAACTGAAGATGATGTGGCTAAAATAGTATCATCAACAAATTATTGGTGGGTAATTGGATTGAGGGAAAAACAACCTTAATTCTATAAATATAACCTTGAGTGCAATCCATTTTGAGGGTTCTTCCAAGGGACTCAATGAGAATGATGAAGAGGAAGGGTGAGAGGTGGTCTCCTTTTCTTATTTCTCTATAATTTATGAAGTATCCTACAATAGATCCATTAACAAGGACAAAAAATATAGCAATGGTAATGCATTCCTTGATCAAATTAACCTAGTTATAAAGGAAACCAAATTTGGATAGGATTGAGAAAATAAAATCCTACGAAACATGATCAAAGGCTTTGTTCATGTCAAGTTTTAAGAATAACCCAACTTTTCCACTTTTGGTGATAGAATGGATGAGTTCATGGATGGAGATAATATTGTCAATGATGAGTCTTCCTTGAACCAAGATTCCTTGACAAGGGTCAATGATAGTGGGAAGAACATATTTCATCCTATTAACCATGACTTTAATGAGGATTTTATAAATCATATTGCATAATTTGATGGGCCTAAAATCAGAAAGGGTTTTAGCCTATGTGGATTTTGGAATGAGAGCAAGGAAAGTGGAATTGAATCCTCTTGGGATGTGTTTGTTCCTTTGAATATCTTGGATGGAAGCCACCACATTAGGTCCAACAATTTTCTAGAATCTCTAAAAGAAGATAGCTAGAAATCCATCAAGCCTAGGGGTTTTATCACCAGACATGGAGAAGATGGTACATTTAATCTCTTGTTGGGAGAAAGGTTACAAAAAAAATGAGTTGAACTTAGGATTGATCAACGATGGAATGTTATCAAGTAATTTGTTGGAGATCAAGACATCATAAGGGTTGCTTTAGCCAAGGATATTTTCGAAGAAAATAATAGCTTTGGATCTAATCTCTAGGATATATTTAGTTGATATTCCATCAACTTTAGTGAGTTCTTTGGTCTTGTTGCAGCTTCTACACCTAAGAGTGATGGCATGAAAAAAATTAGTATTGGAATCCCTTTCTTTTAGCCAAGCTGCCCTAGATTTTTTATTCCAAAAGACTTCTTCACAAGAGAGAATGTTTTGATAGTTAGACATGAGGGATTTTTTAGAGTGTCTCGGGCTTGGGATAAAAACTCCATTTTGAAGGGAGTTGTCAATGTCCAGTAGATGCCTTTTAATATTCTACTTTTTGGAGAAGATATTACCAAAAAATTCTTTGTTTAATTGCTTAAGATTTGATTTAAAAAACCAAAGTTTCTTGGCAATATGAGATATGAGTCGACCAAAAAAATTTATGACCACTGTTCTAAAATGATATGCTTGAGGTCTTGGTGTTTAAGCCACATAATTTCAAATATGAAGGGAGTTTTGAAATATGAGATCGTATGCAAACATTCAAAAAGGAGAGGATTATGGTCCAATCCAATTTTAGGAAGAGATTGAAGAGTAGCATCACCAAAGACAGGAATGGCCTCTTGGGAGAGAAGAAATATGTTAAAATTGATTTGAATTAAGCTTACTCTAGGTGTACTTGGTTCCTCTTCACTGAATGTCTTAGGATATTACTGTCAACAAAGTTAACAAAATCTTCATAGCATCTATTCATTATTTTAGAACTCCCCATTTGTTAGAGGGAGAGATGGGGAGTTGAAATCACCAGCTAACATCCAGGCCTCATTGAAAAAAATGGTCCTCATTTGACTTAGAGTATTCCATAGGCCAGTCCTTCCTGAGTGAGTATTTGGAGCATAGACATTTGAGAGGACCCATCTAACTTTTGTCTCTTTACAATAAAACAAAATATGTGTAATGTTTACAATGGACAAAAGCCTTCCTTCAATATTATTCAATTCCCAAAGACATAGGAGGCCTCTAAAAGCACCATGGGAAGGGTTGGCAAGGACTTCATAGTTCTTCTAGATGGATTTAGAAACTTTTTCTATATTTGGAGCTTTAATTTTGGTTTCTTGAGGAAGTATTATAGAGGGTTTTAGGTCTTTCCTCATGGACTTAACTAGAAGTTGTTTGGTGAGACCATTGAGGCCTCTCACATTCCATAATAGGATCTTCATTTAAGACCTTTAGATGAATATTTTTTCCCCTTACCATGTGCTGAGGGGTGTGTTCATCTTCAGAGGATTGCCCTATCGGTAAGTTCTCCTTACAAGAAAGATAAAGAGTGGATTGAGTCCCATTAACAATCTCTTCTTTGAATTCTTTGCACCTTAGGTCTTGAATAAAGGGTTGACCTCTTTTTTCTCACTGCCAATATTAGTTGAGGATTTCTTTTTAATTCTGGTTACCAATTTAGAAGGGTTTTGGAAAGAGAGATTGGGTTGAAGAGGATAAAGTATGGTATGGGAAGGAAATTTGAGCTTAGGGTGTGGATAATTTGTATTTATTATTGCAATATTGTGTGGATTTACTTTTAATTTATTGCAAGGTTCCTAACAAGTTTCCCTTTAAACTAAAGTTGAAAGACTCCCTCCACTTCAAGGTTGAAGGGCAAAAAATAAATTTTATGATTTTATGGATATTTTTTAATTTACCCTTTTTTAAAATAGCATTTGAAGTGCTTTAAAAGTTGTAATTTTTATTCCTATTTATGATCACGTGATAAATTACTTTATTTTAAAATTATTATCATGATAAAATTGTTTTTTTACTTATCAAATGACATGAAATCAATAGGTTAAATACCTCATATTTTAAGGTCCGAGGTGTAGACCAATTGGTTCATCCAAACCCCATAAGGGGCGGAGGTCCAAGATTCAAATCTCGGACCTCGTCGGACTGAACGCTTGTCCCTTTCCTGGTGCTTTCAGTGGCGTAAAAGGTTTTAAATGATTGTGGCATGGTGGTTATAGGGGTGGACTGCGCGAAGATCTGTGTGGCGGCTTCTGGGGCGGATAGCGCAAAATACTGTGGCGGCCATAAAAGTTGGACAACCTGCCCGGATTCGTGGCGGCCACCGATTCCACCATGTAAATTAAAAAAAAAAAAAACCTCATATTTTAAAGAGAAAACCCAAGTTTGAATCTTACCCCTAGAGACATGCATAATTTTATGAATGAACCTTAATATTTACCTATGAGGCTTGGAATAAATTACAAAATGAAGAGTTTTACATAATTAATCAATGCTTAAATTTGGTTGATGAACCTTAACATTTATGCCGATGGAATTTGAGGTACGCAATAGGGAGTGAAGAGTTTTACACCATCAGGTTCTAACCTCACTAGTGAACCCAAATATTCCTATAAATTTTGGGGAAGTGGTGGGGAATGAGGAGTTTCACACCAAAAACAAAGGTTCTAATTCCATTGGTGAATCTTCACATTGGTCCATGGATTTTGAGGTAAGTAGTGAAAAATTAGGAATCTCACACTATAGCCCAAGGTTCCAACCCCATGGGTGAACCTTAACATTAGCCAATATCGTTTGGAGGAGTGGTAGGGAAGGAAAATTTTGAATTTTATAAGAAATGTTCCAATCCTATAAGTGAACCTTAAGATTTATTCATCAAGTTTGAGATAATTGATGAGGATTATGGGGTTTCTACTATAAGCCAAAGGTTCCAATCCCATGGGTGAATCATAGCTTTTTTAAAGATCCATGAGGTTTGGCTCAAGTAGTAGGGAGTGAGAAATTTCACATTCTAAATCAAAGTTCCAATTTCAATGGGTGAAACATATCATTTGGAGCTAATGATGGAGAATGAGGAATTTTACACCATACACCAAGGGTCTAATTTTATGAGTGAACCTTAAATTTTTATCAAAGGAAGTTTGCAACAAGTTATAAGCAAAGTTTGACACCGTAAACCAAAGTTTCAGTCCTATGTGTAAACTTTAATTTCAACCCATTGGACATGAGATGAGCAATAGAGAACAAGGATTTTCACACTATAAACCATGATTCTAATCATATTGTAAACCTTAAGATTATAGCTCATAAAAGTTGGGATAAACAATGGACATTAATGAGTTTCTCACCATAAACTAAGATCCCAATATTATTGGTAAACCCTAATATTAAAAGTAGGAAATAAAAAATTTTACATTGTAATCCATAAGTAAGTAAGCCTTAACATTTTATGTGCATTGAAAATAATACATATAATTATAAGTAAAAAAATTATACAATAAACCAAGATTGCAATTTCAATTGTGGGTAAACCTAATATTAATAGTAGAAAACAATAAGTTTTACATTGTAATCCTTAAATAAGTATTAAGCATTTTATGCCCATACATATAATTGTAAGTAAGAAGTTTAAGAAGTTTCCCGTCATAAGTTTTCCATCATAAATCAAGGTTGCAAGAGAAGGAATGGTCAAAGAAGCCCAACTCTTTCACAACAATATACACATGTTTGAGAGCCATGAAGACCTCTTAAAATCATTTTTCTTTTAAATTTCTAAGAATAGGTTTTCATTCCAGTAAAAGAAAAGATCGTGCAGCATCCAAAATGCTTAGATCTTTTAAATGCGCCATGCTTATAGTCCGGCTATATGCCGCAAGGCGAAGCAAATGAGACGACATGCTGAGAAATGGAGTCATGGACCAAATGACTGGAATACATGCATCCTTTCGAGGAAGGATAGATTTTCAGCTAATTTATTAATCCATGGAGACCTATTCTACTGACCTTCTAACCTATTTTCTTCCATTCAAGGTTTATGCAGAACTTTCCCCGCCACAAGAGCAAGTTCTATAACGTCGTAGATCAACGCTGTCACGTCTTGCATGTCACAGTTGCTTCCTTCAAATGTAACGGCGCCTGAAGCTCTGACGGAGTCTATGCACTCCAAGAAATTCTGGTTGCAGGTTTGGCTTAGATAATCCCCTGCCCTCATCAAAATAAATAAATACCATGCAAGACTTTTACGTAAATCATAGCAATGCCAAGAATATCTACATTTCCACATTAGTTTTCCTTTCTTTTAATAACAAAAGAGATTCAGAAATGTGCTTTTGCAGTACTCAAATTAGTTGAGGTAGTCAGGTATTCAGTTTTTTTAAATATTTTTTTTTGGTTACATAACCAAGTTGATTACAACCAAAGTATTTTTAAGAAGTAAGGGCAAGGTTCAAATTGATTTATAATAAACTAATGTGATTTAAAAGTTGCGTGAATCTGCATTGTAGGAATATCACGTTTCTCAACTGAGAGTTTCGTGTGGATTTACATTGTAGGAATATCACGTTTCTCAACTGAAAGTCTCGTGTGGATTTACATTGTAGAAATAACACGCTCTTCAATTGACAGCATCACACCAACTCATTAAACACTTACCCTTTATTATGATATGAGGATCTTCTAATTCAAAGAAAACAAAAAAATAGTTTAAGAACTGTTCCATTTCTATAATATATTTGGTTGTATTTAATGATTATAAATTGTAACTGTGTTATTTTTTTATCAATTTTTAACATAAAATTAACTTTTAAACCTTCTCATTTTTTTAATTGAATTTTTTTAGTCTCTCCAAGTTACCACTAAAATCCCAAAAATTCTAGTACCAAGTTTATCTCAAGTTAAAAGGTTTCTAACCAGATCTTTTGCCTATTCAACCCTAGCAGGCCATTTCAGCCCTACAGAATCCAAATGCAGTAACCCTAAACAAGTTTGTTTCACAAGAATAAACAATAGCGAATGCTTACCATTTTCTGCTTGGACGCAGTCATCATGGGTTTTGCAGCAGGCATCGAGTGCATCGCATGGTTCTTCTCCACTGCATCCACTGTACCCAAGTCCACAATATTTTCCATATCTTAGGAGGGGGGCGACTGCAACATACACAGTATATTCATTTCTTTCATTCGATTTTTTAAAAAATTACAACAAAAAATAAATTCGATAATATGATCTAAGTCCAATCCCCATGATAAATATATATAAAAAATATTAGGTTCCTTACCTGTGCAGAAACTTGACTCGCAAGTGGTGCTGCACCCACTTGTCTGTGCGATCCAAACACTAATCCCATTTCAGTTTATAGCAAATCTACCCATCATAACATAGACTACAAAAGAGTCTAAGATTAGAGAAACTACAAAAACTCAAAAAAGGTTGAATCGTTTTACCAGAGAAGAAGAAGTTATATTGAGGGGCCCTATATTCAGAGCCTGGACCCCTGATGTACAGCTAATCCAAAAGATGAAGGCTAGAGCAATCAGGACATCGATGCCGGCCATAGCTACTCCTCTTGGAATCCTGTCAAATATGTGATTTTCTGCTAATTTCTCATATAACAATGTGATTGGTGTTTAACCATAGCTCATAGGTATTGTGGAATACTGTGGAATAACTCCATCATCATCATGATCACCATGAATAGGGAGAGGGAAAGAGATAAAGGCGAAGTATAGGACAAGTTTGTCGCTACTTTGGTATACTGAATTCCCGTGACTCGTCCTTTTGTTTTCACATGCATGTTTTACGTTGGAATTTCGATGTTTTTTTGATCCAGAGACCGCTTTTTGACCTTCTGCAACTCATCAGACACGTTTTCAGAGGACCAGATGTATACTTTTTTATTATTTTTCGACTTACTGAACGGTGATCCAGCTGCCCAAGTAACTTGACAGCATTGAGGGTGACATACAACCGGCTTTTTGGGTAAAACATCTTTTCGTTAATAAGACTAAATACTTGCTGGATTAATAATATTGTCTAATAATTCAGCGCAAAAATCCAAGACGCCTACTCTCAAAGGATTTTGATTGGTTTCAATGAATGCTTGCCAGCTTAATGTTGGCAATTCTAATGTAGAGTTCGTTTAGGTCTGTTTCTGTTGAATAAAAAATTTCAGAAATAATAATAGCTTTTTCTTCGGCAATTCTAATGTAGAGTTCGTTTAGGTCTGTTTCTCTTGAATAAAATTTGTCAGAAATAATAATAGGTTTCCAAAAGAGACTAATTCCTGTATCAAAACTTTATTGTTTTTTTCCCAACTCTTTTATTTATAAAGAGACTGCACTGGTTTTTTTTTATATTAATAATAGTCGTCTTGCCCATGTTGAAGACAATTCTCTATGTATATAATCAGATATTTAACTTTTGGAGACTTTATTCTACGTATATAATCACATATTTAACTTTTGGAGACTTTATTCTGCGTATATAATCACATATTTAACTTTTGGAGACTTTATTCTGCGTATATAATCACATTTCACTTCTTTTTTTGAAATATTTGAAATAAGCTATATTATATTAAAAAAACAACTTAATCATATAAAAATTAGATGGGTAGGAAAAACCAAAAAGCAAATATAAAGTCTATATTCGGCTAACATAAAAAGGAGGGAATTAAAATCATCATCTAATGCATACATACAACAAAAATCATGTCGAGGGACAAAATTGTTCACATTGTCATCATGGTGCAATGAAGAGGCGGCAACAGGAGCATCCTAGCCATTATCATCAATGTCAATACTCACCATATCAACAACGTGATAACCTCTTTGTGCATTTATATCTTGGAGGTAGGGTGTTTGGCCATCACCGTGCCAACCTAGAGCATTAATTGTCCCAACCTTCGTGTGAAGGTTTTGGACGGACATCCCATCTGCTCGCCAGTAGCAAATTACCATAAAATAAAGGTTCTGTTTTAGATATTTACATTTCAGTATAATAATTTATAAAAATTTAATAAAAATTTTCTTGCATTGCTTTTTAATAATTTTTTTGGGTTTTAAATTTGGATAATTATCAAATCATTGTAAATTGAATTTGAATGTAAATTTAAAATTTTAATTAGTATAATAATTAATTATTACACCACAATTGTTAATAAAAATAAAAAATTAATAATTATATTAATTAATTATTTAGTATAGGAAGATTTGGTTTGAATTGACCTTCCACCAAACCATTGCGCTACAATATTGGAAGATTTTTACTTAATATATAAAATTATTTTAGGTGTGCATAGTTACCCACTTACACATCTTAGTTGGTTTTTAACAAATGATAATATTTTTTAATTTTTTTAGTAATATTTCTTACACACATCCACCATGGGATTGAACCTGGGTCACATTTCACCGATAATGCAAGTGGCGTCCTTGCCGGTAGACCACACTCACGGGGATAAAAAAATTTAAACTTAATTATATTATCAAAGCAACTTTTAATATCAATCTTCAAACGTGGCTTACCTAACCAATGATTTAATTTTCTAGATTTTACCTATACAAGGTTCACATTTGATGATTGTTGATTGTTGAAAATGTATGTCTACACTTGCACCCGTGCACAACA
Source organism: Wollemia nobilis (assembly GCA_028583015.1). NCBI lineage: Eukaryota > Viridiplantae > Streptophyta > Pinopsida > Araucariales > Araucariaceae > Wollemia > Wollemia nobilis. The sequence goes on from JAQPPZ010001870.1 coordinate 8,732,339, forward strand.
TCAACATGAGAATTTTACTCTCGTGTGGGACTGGTCGAGAGGGAAAAACCTCCAAAGAATCGGCTCTTGAAAACAAGAATAAAATTAAAAACTAAAAACTTTATTTAAAAAAATAAAAAACTGGGAAACATAGTGAAACAACATAATAAAATAATAATAAAAATATAACTTAAAAAAATGCAGAATAAAAACTAAAATTAAAAAAAAAAAAAATCGAAAAAAAACTAAAATTAAAAAAAGTTGCACTAATTAAAAAAAAAAAACTCATCGGGGAAAAGGGGGAAGGGAAAAATCAAAACACAACAACAGTGAAACATGCTCAAAAATAAAAAATAAAAGGAGGCGATTGCGCCAAACGAAAAGTGGTTGACTGATTCACCACAACCGCATGAAGAACGGGATGGGAAAACATAACATGAAGCGTGAAACAACCGCAAGAGGTAAGGCAAGGTGGACCAAGGGCCAATGCCACATGCAATCCAACCAAGGCTAAATATACACAGTATACAACCACAACATTCTCCAATATTAAATATGCTCAAACACAGTGCTACACACACAAAAATAAAATAGATATTGAAAACATATACAAGAGGTAAGGTTGGTGAACCAAGGGCCAATGCTACATGCAATTCAACCAAGCTAAATATACACAGGTACATTTGAAAACAATCTCTATATTAAATCTATGGTGTTACACAAGCTAGCAAAATATTGACGGTGAAGCAGCCCACTAGGGCCAAAAATATTGAGACAAAAATATTTAGGACCAAAAAGTCGAGTTTACAATGTGCATGCGGTGTTGTTAAATAGAGCACGCGGTTTACAATTAAAATTTAAAACTAGTAGATGGTAGTAATAAAAACTATGTGCAGATTCTACCAAATTCTGACCACCCAACCACGTAAACTGCACATTTCTTCCTTTGTTATCAGTAGTCTTAAATTATGTGAACAACCACGTATAACCAGCATTACACTTACATTACAAATTCTTCTAAGACAGTTGGTATCACACCAACCCATTGACACTACCATCCTTCTAGAACTTTCTCTACCGCCCAGGTATTTAATTTTCCACATGGATTTAATAACACAACAAGACTACACACTTTTTCTTTTTTACCTACTTGTTGACCTACATGCTTCTCAATTGTCTGTCCAGATTCGTAAGATTTTTTCATGTACGAAAATCTAGACAACTCACAAAAGGAGAAGACAAAAACAAAATAATTAAATAAAAGTCGCGGGATATTAAAAAATATTTTTAAAAGTCTCTACCATTGAAAACTCCAAAGGTCTTTAGTCAAAAAGTGCCTCCATGTGCTCTGATCGGGAAGATAGGCACAGTCAAACTAGGAAGTATGCACAGTCAAACTGGGTATGTGCAATCAAACTGGGTAACTAGAAGATAGGCGCCTAAAACTGGAAGACATGCACCTGAAGCTGGAAGATAGGCACCTACAACTGGAAGACAGACGCCTCAAACTGAAGATTTTTATTTAATATATAAAATTAATTTAAGTGTACATCATTAATTTAAAGGTACGATGACTCTTCTTTATAGCACAAAAGGTCATTTATCACCCCAAAATCCCTATTGGTCTTAGGATCTTTGCTCATTCTTGCTCAAATTTCTTGGCAATATTCATCTTGTTTTTGTTGTTGCCTTACTTGGTCCATGAGCTTTACATGACTTCTGGTTAGGGTTGCTATGTATCTTTTTCTACTTAGAGCATCCGTCGCCTTATTTTCTTTTCTTTTTATATACTCAATTTCAAAGTCATATTCAGTGAGAAACTCGACCCACCTTCTTTGCCTAGCATTGAGTATTGGTTAGGTGAATATATAGTTTAGGCTTTGATGATCTGTTTTTAATTCAAAGGGTCTTCCTACCAGATAGTGGTGCTAGACCTTCAAGGCGTGTACTACAATAACTAATTCCAAATCATGAGTAACATAGTTGACTTCATGCTTCTTGAGCTTCCTTGAGGTATCAATAGCTCCACTATCTTTTAATATATTTACTTGCTTATCAAAAATCTTACCTTTTATGATCAGTGGAGTGGTTTGTCCTTCAAGTTTTTGATTTCAAGTTGCCACATAGATCTTATGCATTGGTTCCTTTCCCTTAGTGCTAGGTGTGCTTGGCCATGGTCGATATGAGCACTGGTTGGAAAAATGTGCTCCTCGAAAATGATAGCATCCATCCTTGGGTCCTTGTTTCTTTTTCGTCTTCTGCTCTTCGTCCTTAATCGTTGGAATAGGGTCTAGTGGCTTTTGTGAAGGGGGTTTAACGTTTTTGGGCTTGTGGCATTTCTTATAAAAGTTTTTTTTAAACTTATTTTGACCTCCATTGAATTTCTTCTCCGGATTCTAGGGATTCTTAGCCTTCAGTTATTGCTTGGCTTCCCACTTTATAAACCCATTGCTATTCTTCTTCTTTAATTCTTATCATTCCTAATGAGTCAAGGTTTCATATTTGTAAAGAAAATGTGACTCTACTTTTTTTGCCAGATCATATGCCTTTTGTAATGACTTAGGTTCCTGCATCTCCACATCATGCTTCAGCCTTGATTGTAATCCATGGGTAAACTTATGAATCCATATTTTCTTGTTATAGGTGGGTACATATTTTAGAAACTTCACTAGCTTCTTGTAGTATATCTCCACTGTGTTGGTTCCTTGTCTTAGACTAGCAAACTCCTCAAATTTTAGAGCATAGAAATGTTCCGTAAGGAACCTCTTCTTGAAGATGTCTAAATATTATTTCCATAGAATGTCTACCGACTCTATTTTGGTTTCCTCATAATAAGTCTCCCACCAATCTAGGGTAGCTCCCTCAAGGTAACTAGTATCCCAAACCGTTCGGGTTCCTAAAGAATATCCCTTTACTGTAAAAAAAACTTCTAGTTCCCTTAACCAAGCCTCAACTGCATCCCCCTCTCCTTCTCCATAAAATTTGGAGATACAGACATTCTTTAGGTCTCTTACCATCTCCTGCTTTAAGAGGGTTCTTTCTTGCTTTTGTTTTGTTGTCAGTCCCTCAACTTGGTTGAATTTCGAATATCTAGCTTACAAATTTTGATTCACCATAGTTTCCAGCACTTGTCTTAACTGGTCTTGTAATTCAGCAACTGTAGTAGTAAGTTCTTCTATTTCCATATTGGGATTTTCTAGATCCTCATTTTGGATCTCTTCTTCAACATTACATTATTGAGTGGCCTCTCTGTCCTGGCCTTAGGTGGCATATTAATATGGTTTCAACCAAGAGGAGAATTAGATCATAGTTTATTTGTTGATTCACTAATTCCCAACCACATTACAGAGTTCTTTCTTGCTAATATTTAGAAATCTAATTAGGACAAGGTTCAAATTTTATGATGTAACATTGACACAAATCCCCATACTAAGGTATCACAACATTCATCTCGCCTTAGTACCGATTCCACTTAGATTCTAAATGAGCAGAGACTCTAGGTTATCCTAGTATCTTTCGCTTATCCCTAAGCAAGATTTCATTGGACATACCTGAATTCCTTTTTGCACATAAGAAGCTCTATACCCTCGTACCTATAGCTCTGATAACAAATGTAACAACCCTTAAACAAGAAAATAAGAAAACACACAAACATAAATAAAAAGGTTTATATTATACATATTTAATTTTTTTTTATCAAGGAGAAGGATTCATAAATCCCCATCCAACCTTAGACCAACTTAATGTTTGACATCTCCTAATTTTCCTGAAGAACTATACCACATTAGATTCCCCTCACACAAGTTCATTCTGTGTAGTCCTATCTCATGTCATGCACGTAAGTCCATTCATCTCATAATTCTTGATTAGCAAGACTTACCACCCTTGATCATTGGAAGGTATACACGCATCTCCATACTACACACAAACCATTATGTGTGGGTATGCTACATGCATTATGAGTTAAACTATCAATCTCATCCTCTAACAAGCTATATTAACTCTTGGTATGATCTTATAAACCTAGATAACCCATCTCCCTAAGGGGGTCTTAAGCCCTTAGGTCATCCTCTAAGTTCACCTAGAACTTACAACTTTTAATTCTTTTCTTTTATAAAAACTCATAAGAATACCAAAGATAAATCTAGATACTAAATCTAACAAAACAATGAAATTAAACAAGCATGAAACATACATTAAAGAGAAAGCATGCGATAGACAATTAAGTAGCATTTCAATTAGAAAGGATATCAAAATACAATAATAAACAATGCTCATTCAATCCATAGGCAAATATGGCAAAACCCCATGCTTTCCATAATTACTTTACATATAATTCATTGGGGAAATCTCCCCACAAATCTATTCTACTGCATAATCAAGCAGGAAGTAAGGTAGAGAGTAAACTTGCAAAGTAGTCCATCTCATGGATTTTGTCCTCCCGCTCTTCCATCGATCAAGTGAGGATAATAGGGGATCAGGACACTCATGGATCCGAATAGACATGCTTCTAATGCATTTACTCATTTATTTGCCAAATTGCAACTATACAATTAACCCAAGCAATTCAACTTTACAATGCATAGTTGTTATCATAGAGCTTCCCTCTCTATGACCCCTCTCACCCACTTATGAGAGTCATCCTACTATGCATCCCACCTCATGCTTTCTTTGCAATTAATAATCTAACCCACACTTAACAATTAAAGTCCCATACCCTTAACTGTTCAATGCACTGGGTTCTTTCATCTCATTTAATCAAAGCAAACCGATTTAGCTTGCACCACATATGTTTCTCATCACTTCATAAAGCAAGGTCCCATACCCTCATTTTACAAAATGAACTATAACATAATATAAATCCATTCCATTTTACAAAAAGAACTATAACATAATATAAATTCATTCCATTTCATAAAGCAAGGTCCCATACCCTCATTTTACAAAATGAACCATAACAACATATATAACCATTCCATTTCATAAAGCAAGGTTCATACCATCATTTTACAAAATGAACCATAACATAATATAAATCCATTCCATTTCATAAAGCAAGGTCCCATACCCTCATTTTACAAAATGAACCATAACATAATATAAATTCATTCCATTTCATAAAGCAAGATCTCATACCCTCATTTTACAAAATGAACCATAACATAATATAAATCCATTCCATTTCATAAAGCAAGGTCCCATACCCTCATTTTACAAAATGAACCATAACATAATATAAATCCATTCCATTTCATAAAGCAAGGTCTCATACCCTCATTTTACAAAATGAACCATAACATAATATAAATCCATTCCATTTCATAAAGCAAGGTCCCATACCCTCATTTTACAAAATGAACCAAACATATTATTCTAAATTAGAAGTCTACCACTTAAGGGAACCTTCTTGCTTAACGAGCTTCCTACTCGGCTAGAACTAGATGGGGGATTTCTCACCTATCACCCTATGATCTCCCAAGATGGTGCTTCTAACCCACCTAGCTCTATTTTCTTCCTTTTCTCCTTGACTTTCGTCCGCCAACCACCGCCATTACTCCCACACCCCTTCGTCAGGTGGTAGAGGAGACATCCCTTCCTCCCGCATTTTCATGGCACAACCAACATTGAAGTCTCTCCTTCCTCACGTAGAGGAAACCATCCCCTCATTCTGGTGGAGCCATTCCCTACGTTAATGGAGCCATACCTCCTTGCCAGCTAGACTCCACTCGGGTGGCCCGCCCAATTTCAAGGTAAGCGAAATAGATTTTATTGCCCCTTTTTTTTATTATTTAAAATCCGACCACTCACATTTTAAGGATAATCCACCATCAATCCAAAGGAAAGGCTATTTAAAGAGGGACATTTTTTTTTTTAAGAATACATTCATTTATATTTTAAGTTAAATTTACCATTTATTTAAATGGATAGCTACCTATAATAAGGTATTATTTTTATCCAAGAATGAATATATTTATTATTTAAAATAAATTTATCATTCATTCAAATGAATAGCTATTACAAATAAGACATCCTTTTTATGAATCTATTTATCATTTAAAATAAATCTACCATTTATTTAAATGAATAGCTATTAAAAATAAGACATCCTTTTTATCTAAGCATAAATCTATTTATCATTTAAAATAAATCTACCATTTATTTAAATGAATAGCTACTAAAAATAAGACATCCTTTTTATCCAAGAAGTTATGAAGACAGTTCATTCATTCCAAATTTCCACATTGCTGAGGTGAAGTGTTGAAGTAAAAGATAATTAAATATGAGCACAAACAAAGAGGGAGATATTTCCATCAATTTAGTCACCTGTATCTACCTCGAGAACTTACGATAACTACTAGGCCATCAGTTCGAGGCTCAAGATAGCTATTTATTGATGATTATATCTAACCGGATGCATGCCTATATGAAGGTATCTATCCTTGTTACCTTCGAGTTGTCATATCATAATTTCCCCCAACCTCAAGTACCCTTATCTTCGGTGGAGGACTCAACTTCTTCCACTTACGAGTGCACCTAATCCTACACATTGGCAATTTTTTAGCAGTAACATATTCTTCATTATCTAGTAATATTGCATAACTGCTTTATTGCATAAAAATCAAGTATTGAAGCATCACTCTTAAATACATTGTTTCTTCATTCCAAAAGTCCATTTGGGAGGGTCATGACATCCTCCCCCACTAGGACTAACACCGTCCTCGGTGTTGCTATTTGTTTTTTTTAACATAGGTAATAGTAGCCAAGATACAAATTATAACAAAAAGAAAAATGACTTTAGAGTTCATCAAACAGAAAAGGAAAATATTTTTGCATATCCGTCACTTTTTCCCAAGTGGCATTTCTTTTATATAAACGATCCCACTAGACCTTACATTGCTTAAGGGTTCGATTCTGCATAGCCTTAGAATGGAATTCAAGAATTCTCACTGGCATCACTTCAATTGCTTTTGGGTTTTCCATCTGTATCCCATACATGGTCAAGGTCAACAACATATTTTCTAAGCAAAGATATGTGGAAAGTGTCATGTATTTTTGATAAATTAGGAGGTAAGGCGAGTTGGTATGCAACTAGACTAATTTTATCGACGATCTCAAAGGGTCCTACAAACCATGGATCCAATTTTGTGGATTTGATCATACTTTTCATTGGTTTGACTCTTACGAACACTTTATCTCCCACCGAGTACTCTAGAGGAGTCCTCTTTAGATCGACATAACTCGTTTTCCTATCAAAAGCTTCCTTTAGCCTTTATCTAATTACCCTAACTTGTTATTCCATATCCTTGACCATTTCTAACCCAATAAAAATTCTATCTTCAGGTTTATCCCAAGATAATGGCGTTCTACACCTTCATTCGTACAAAGCATCGAAGGGTGTCATCCCTAAGGAAGAGTGATATCCATTATTGTAGGCAAATTCTACTAATGGTAGAAAATATTTCCATTGATTCTTGTGGTCCATGCAATACATATAGAGCATGTCCTCCAATACTTGGTTTACTCTCTCCATATGATCCTCCGTTTCAGGATGGTATGCTGAACTCATGTGCAATTTTTATACCTATTGTTTGGTGAAGGGCTCTCTAGAATTCAGAAGTGAACTTGGAATCCTTATCCGATATGATTACCTCTAGAAATCCATGCAATCAGAACACTTTCTTGATAAATCTATTACACACTATTTGAGCATCATCATTAGTGCTCCTAGGTATGAAGTGTGTGACCTTGGTCAATTTGTCAACCACCACAAAAATTGTGTCATGTTGGTACCTAGTTTTAGTAGACTCACTATGAAGTCCATCGCTATGACCTGCCATTTCTGAGTAGGTATGCTATGAGGGTACAAATATCCTTATGGATTCTTAGGTTCTGCTTTGACCTTCTAATATTCAAGGCATCAAGCTATAAAATCTGTAATATCTTTCTTCATTCCTACCCAAAAGAAGGTCCTCTTCAGATTTTCCCTTATTTTTGCCCCTCCGAGGTGAGCAGTATAAGGAGATCTATGGGCCTCTTGCATTATTAGCCTATTTGAATCTCTTGATTTTTGGTACGATGACTCTTCCTTTATAGCACAGAAGATCATCTATCACCCCAAACTCCTTATTGGTCTTAGGATATTTGCTCATTCTTGCTTGAATTTCTTGGCAATATTCATCTTGTTTTTGCTCCTGCCTTACTTGGTCCATGAGCTTTACATGACTTCTGGTTAGGGCTGCTACGTATTTTCTTCTACTTAGAGCATCTTCCATATTATTTTATTTTTGTTTTATATACTCAATTTCAAAGTCATATTCAACGAGAAACTCGACCCACCTTCTTTGCCTGGTGTTGAGTATTTTGTTGGGTGAATATATACTTTAGGCTTCGATAATATGTTTTTAATTCAAAGGGTCTTCCTACCAGATAGTGACGCTATACCTTTAGGGTGTGTATTACAATGGCTAAATCCAAATCATGAGTAGCATAGTTGACTTCATGCTTATTGAGCTTCCTTGAGGTATAAGCCACTACGGACTCCCCTTGCATGATTACTCCCCCTAATCCTTCCAACAATGCATCCATGCATAATGTAAAATCTCCTTAGGGGTCTGGAATCTTCAATATTGGTGTAGTAGTGAGTTTTTTCTTTAACACAAAAGCGGCCTCACACTTTTCCATCCATTTGAATTCCTTTCCTTTCTTCTAAAGGTTCATTATTGCCAAAGCAATCTTTGAGAAATCTTTTATGTGACGTCGATAATAACTTGCTAAGCCCATGAAGCTTCTTACTTTTGTAACATTGGTAGGAGGTGGCCAATTAATCATGGCTTCTATTTTCTCTGGGTCTACTACAACCCCTTTTTCTGAGATGATGTGCCCTAAATAGCGCACCTCTGAAACATAGAACTCACTTTTGGCTAGGTTCCCATAGAGTCAATTTTCCCTCAACAACTCTAACATGACCTTGAGATGCTTGTCATGCTCTTCCTTACTCCAAGAATATATTTTGATGTTGTCTAAGAACACAAGGATAAACTGGTCCAAATACCTTCTAGGTATTGTGGAATACTATGGAATAACTCCATCATCATCATTATCACCATGAACATGGACATGGAAAGTGATAAAGGCCAAGTATAGGACAAATTTGTCGCTACTTTGGTATACTGAATTCCCATGACTCGTCCTTTTATTTTCACATGCATGTTTTACATTGGAATTTTGATGTTTTTATGATCCATAGATCACTTTTTGACCTTATGCAACTCATCAGACACATTTTCATGGGACAAGATGTATACTTTTTTATTATTTTTCAACTTACTAAACAATGCTCCAGCTGCCCAAGTAACTTGACAGCTTTGAGGGTGACATACAACCCACTTTTTGGGTAAGCCATATTTTCGTTAATAATACTAAATACTTGCTGGATTAATAATAATGTCTAATAATTTAACGTAAAAATCCAAGATGCCTATTCACAAAAGGATTTTCTTTAAATTTTTGTGTTGGTAGATTGATTAGTTTGAATGAATGCTTGCCAATTAAGGTTGGCGATTCTAATTTAGAGTTCTTTTTAGATCTATACAAATAAAAATTTTCCAAATAAAAATAATAACTTTCCAAAAGAGACTAATTCCTTTGTATCAAAGCTTCATTGTATTTTTCCTTATTCTAGATCAAAAAGAGACTGCAGTGAAGTTGTACTGTCACTGGTTTTTTTATATTAATAATAGTCGTCTTGCCAATGTTGAAGACAATTCTCTCTGTATATAATCACATATTTAACTTTTGGAAAATTTATTATGTGTATAATCACATTTCAATTTTGGAGATATTTACATTTGAGTATAATAATTTTAAAAAATTTCCTTTCATTTTTTTAATTTAAATTTGGATAATTATCAAATTATAAATTGAATTTGAATATAAATTTAGAATTTTAGTTAATATAAAAATATATTATTACACCAAAATTATTAATAAAAAATAATAAATTAATAATTACATTAATTATTTATTTAGTATAAGAAGATTTTTACATAAAATATAAAATTATTTGAAGTGTACTTCATTACCCACTTGCACCTCTTATTTGATTTTTAACAAATGATAATATTTTTAAACTTAATTATATCATAGGGCCCATGAGGGTTTCCTTTGTGAGGGCTTCCTCTTCAAGGGTTTCACTCCCACTCCGGCTTCGATGCTCTGAAACCCTTTGAGCGGGAGGCCTCCTTTCTTCCATTCTGGATCTGGTTGCTATGCATGCTTAGTTTCTCTATTGTGGTTCATGATCAGGGTGTTTTGCTTGTTGGGGGTCTTGTTGGTATGTTCTGCTCTCTTATGGGTTAGGCATTATCACTCTTATTTGGGGCAAAGGGCCAAATGCTGATCCAAACTTGTAGGGGTGATCTTGGACCATTATAATGCAATGGAAAATTTTGGTTGTTGACCCCTTGGCTAGCTCTCACTCTGGTTGGTGGGTGTGTTGGGTGGTTACGTTTCTTAGGTTGTTTGCTAGTTTCGGGGACTTGGTTGGATTGTGCAACATTTCTTTTGGGTTTGATAGTTTCATTTTTTTTTGGCTTTCCAAGGAGAGGAAAGGGCCATCTATCGACCCAAAGCCATTGGGGTGAGCTTGGTATGGTGTTTGGCTACAAAAATATTGTGTTCCCTTGGATGGCTTCGACTATGATGGATGGATCTGTTTCTAGGGTTCTCTACCAGTATCTAGTTGTTTCGTGGAGACTGGGCCAAATACCAACCCAAACTAGTTGGGATGAAAGCGGGTTGTTATGCTGCAGTGGCTTTCGACTTTTGGCTCCATGTCTCTGGTGGGTTTCCTAGCTTCGACGGTCTGTAGAGATCTCTTTCTCTAGTTCTAGTGGTGGTGGTGTGTTTGATCCTAGGGTTCTAAGGCTTATTTTTTAGGATCTTACCCTTCTCCCTCTTAGGTGCAATCTCCTTTTTCTTGTACTTGAGAGCAGTTGTTCTTGAAACTTTTTTGGTTGGCTCTAGCAAGATTTGCGGCTTTCATGGAATTTCTTGTGCAGATCTCCTGGATGGTTTTTATGTTGTGGATTTTGTTGGCCGGTATTTCTAGTGTTGTTTTCTTAAACCGATTATTCTCATGAGGGGTTCTCCTATTATGTACTTTGTTGGATAGATTTGTTGATTGTGATGACAAGATTGCTCTATTCTCCTTTCTTGTTAGGTGATAAATGCTTCGGTTTGGAAAGTTTTTATTTGTAAATTTATTTTTAACCATAGCATTTTCATTATTCTATTGTTTTTCTCCATTGCTTTAGATTCAAAGCACACGGTGGTTTGACCATGGGATAATCTCTTGTATTTGCTTGATAAAAATTTGTGGCTTATTTGCTAGGAGGTTGTTTCATTGGATTTTTGGGTTTGATTCGTGGAATCCAGCTCAATATTTCTTGATGTCTTATTGTTAGATCTAAGGTTTAGGGGTGCCTTTCAAAACGCTACTTGTAATAGTTTGGGGGTCTTTTTAAAACCCCTTCTATTATCAATAAAAAATAATAATTATATCATCAGTAAGGTTTAATATCAATCTTCAAACGTGGCTTACGCAACCAATGATTTAATTTTCTAGATTTTACCTATACAAGGTTCACATTTTATGACTATTGATTGCTGAAAATGTACGCCTACACTTGCACCCGCGCAGAGCATTAACATGAGAATTTCCCTCATGTGGGACTGCCTGAGAGGAAAAAACCTTCGGAGAGCCGGCTCTTGAAAACAAAGATAAAATAAAAAAACTAAAAACTTCATTTAAAATAATAAAAAATAAAAAAAACTATGAACTTAATAAAATACAAACTCCACTATTTACCGGGAAAAAAACACAACAAAACAACATAATAAAAATAAAACTAAAAAAATCTGCAAACTAAAAACTAAAAAAAAACTAAAATTAAAAAAGTTGCACTAGTTAAAAAAAACTCACTAGGAAAAGGGGGAAGGGAAAAATAAAAACACAGCAACAACTAAACATGCACGAAAATAAAAAATAAAAAATAAAAGGAGGCGATTGCGCCAAACGAAAAGTGGTTGACCAATTCACCACAACCGTATGAAGAATGAGATAGGGGAACGTAACATGAAACGTGAAACAACTGCAAGAGGTAAGGCAAGGTGGACCAATGACCAATGCCACATGCAATCCAAATAGGGCTAAATATACACAGTATATAGCCACAACATTCTCTGATATTAAATCTACTCAAACGCAGTGCTACACACGCAAAAATAAAATAGATACTAAAAACATCTACAAGAGGTAAGGTTGTTGAATCAAGGACCAATACCACATGCAATTCAACCAAGCTAAATATACATAGGTACATTTGAAAATAGTCTCTATATTAAATCCGTGGTGTTACACAGGTCAGCAAAATAATGGCAGTGAAGCAGCCCACCAGGGCCAAAAAATCTGAGCCAAAAAGCTCGAGGACCAAAAAGTCGAGTTTACAATATGCATGCGGTGCTATTAAATAGAGCACGCGGTTTACAATTAAAATTTAAAACTCGTAGATGGTAGTAATTAAAATTACGTGGATATTCTACCAAATTCTAACCACCCAGCCACATAAACTGCACATTTCTTCCTTGTTGCCAGTAGTCTTAAGTTTTGTGAACAACCACGTACAACCAGCACTGCACTTACATTACATATCCTTTTAAGATAGTTGGTATCACACCAACCCGTTGACACTACCATGCTTCTAGAACTTTCTCTATAGCTTAGGTCTTTAATTTTACACGTAGATTTAATAACACAACAAGACTACACACTTTTTCTTATTTATCTACTTGCTGACTTACATGCTTCTTAATTGTCTGTCCAAATTCATAAGATTTTTTCATGTACAAAAATTTGGGCATCTTGCAAAAGGAGAAGACAAAAACAAAATAATTAAATAAAAGTCGTGAGATATTAAAATATATTTTTAAACATCTCTACCATTGAAAACTGCAAAGGTCTTTAATAAAAAAGTGCATCCATGTGCTTTGACCGGGAAGATAGGCATAATCAAACTAGGAAGTATGCACATTCAAACTAGGTATGTGTAGTCAAATTGGGTAACTAGAAGATAGGCACCTGAAACTAGAAGACAATCACCTGAAGTTGGAAGACAGGTGCCTACAACTAGAAGACAGGCGCCTCAAACTAGAAGACATATGCCTACAACTAGAATATAGGTGCCTACAATTGAAATATAGGCACCTAAAACTGGAATATAGGTGCTTGAAAATGGAAGATAGGCACCAAAATTTGGGATATAAGCACCTATTGCATGTATCAACCAAATCCTCACTAACTACAAACATGAACTTTTCCACCGTGTACCATTGAATTTAATTTGAGCAGTCAATAATAAATTAGAGCAAAAGGATCAAAAGTTATTAATAGGTTGGTGACTCACAGAGGACACATGCCTGCAATGTGAAAAGAACCTAAAAGACCAGGTGGACTTAGCATCCATTGGGCATAGAGTCAGCATTATTATCAAATTTCAACAGATCCCAAAAATCTGCACCTAGAAGATGTGCTTGACACCCATAAAATTGAAACACACGACAACAAAGACTTTTCAAAAATGAAATGGAAAATAATTGGGCTCGATTCTTTCAGTAGAGTCACTAGGTGCTTACAAAAAATGCTTCAGTAAGCAGATAATAGTCAATACAAACACCAAATATTGATTTATTTAAAACATAATAGATGTGTGCATATTTTGAATAAAAATACAGATCAAGAGGGAAAAACCTCTGGAGAGAGCCGGCTCTTGAAAATAAAAATAAAATTAAAAACTAAAAATTGCACTAAAAAAACTATGAACTTAATAAAAATAAAAACTCCATGTACTTGTCAGGAAAAAACACAGCGAAACAACATAATTAAATAAATAATTTAAAAAAAACTATTCTAAACAACAAAATAAAATAAAATAAAACTAAAAAAAAATGCAGACTAAAAACTGCACTAATTAAAAAAACTCACCAAGGAAAAGGGGAAGAGAAAAATAAAAATACCATAGCAAAAAAACACACACAAAAAAAAAGGAGACGATTGCGCCAAATGAAAAATGGTAGATCAATTCACCACAATCGCATAAAGAACAGGATGGGAAAATGTAACATGAAGCGTGAAAAAACTGCAAGAGGTAAGTTAAGGTGGACCAAGGTCCAATACTGCATGCAATCCAACCAGGACTAAATATACATAGTATACATCCACAACATTCCTCGATATTAAATCTTCTCAAATGTAGTGGAACACACGTAAAAATAAAACAGATACTGAAAACATCTGCAAGAGGTAAGGTTGGTGAACCAAGGGCCAATGCCACATGCAATTCAACCAAGATAAATATACACAAGTACATTTGAAAACAATCTCTATATTAAATTTGTGGTGTTACACAAGCCAAAAAAATATTGGTGGTGAAGCAGCCCACCAGGACCAAAATGCTCGAGGACCAAAAAATCGAGTTTACAATATGCACACAACACTGTTAAATAGAGCACATGGTTTACAATTAAATTTTAAAATTGGATCATGAAAAGGATTTTAACTAGAGAATTGACGAGTGATGGCGAACAGGAAAAGAGCGAGCGAGGTTTTGGCGATCGAGGTACCGATGAACGAAAAGAAGAAAAATGAGGGTAGGGATGACCACTCATCAAAAGACCCCATTGTAAATAGAATACAACAAGCAATATGCGAAGACATGATGATGGGCTCACAACCACGACAGGTATCTAATGCATAAACATCAAATGAAAATGTCCTAGGAGGGGAAGGAGATAGGAACGATGGTTGCAAAGGCAAAGACCCGCTTGACAAAAACATACAAGGACAAGGTGATCAGTAAGTCATCCTTCGTAGAAATGTTGCAATGTAATCCTAACCCTAAGTACTCAACAACAAATGCTTTTATAGCCCAATGTCATAATGTGCTATGCTCTGAACAAGTCATGTCCAAATACACTAGCCGAGATTCATTCTCCCTGATAGGGAAATTCGTCGGTGGGAGACCATACATGGACTCACTTCAGTGTTGGGTAGTGACCAAATGGAAAACCAGAGGATGCCTTGAGTTGTCAGCTATGACCAGGGGCTTCTTCATGATCCACCTCAATACCCAAGAAGACGCTGATAACATCCTATCAGGAGGTCCCTGGTTTTTCGGGAGAAGAAGTCTATTCCTACAGAAGTGGGCAGAAGATTTTAATTCAGAAGAGCAAAGCATAAATTTCGCCCCTTTATGGGTGCAACTCCTGAATCTACCACCAGAATTTTTTATGAAGATGCTCTACAAGGGATAACCCAAACTATAGGGGAACTGGTGGCCATTGACCTAGCAACTCGGGCTCGATCGTGACTGACACACACATGCATTTACATTAATATTAACCTGGATACTTAGCTACCGTGCCAAATAACTCTAATTTATGGGACCTATAAGCGAAGTCAGCCATTGGAGTATGATAACAAGTCAACATTTTGTTCTGAATACCAAAATCAGGGGCACCTACCATCGTAATGCCTAAAATGCAAGAACATGCAGACGAAAACCCAACATGGAGCCAAAATAGACCAGGGTAAAATCCAAAATGCGAAAGAGAAAGCAGGCGCAAACTAGTATCTCAAGGGCAAGCAATGGACTTTCCCCCTCCAAGAAAATACAAGCAAAAGGTAAGTAATCTCCTTACCACATCCAACAAATTTCTTTTGCTAAGCAATTCTAGTCAAAATATTAAAATCTAGGATAAGGAATCCCCTTGTGAGGAAACCCTAGACCCAAACCCTACTTCTCCCCTTGAAGCCATGATTTCCTATGCTCAAGAAAATCCCACCCCAATCCCATCTCGACGCCCTAGCCCCACCTTTAATTTTGGTGGTGCTCCCCCATCATCTCCCTTGAGACCCATCCAAGCCCCATCTCCCCACTCATAATTTTCTCCATCTGGGTTGGTTGGATCACCCAGGTCTACACCCATCTCCCCTGATACTGAGGCCGAAAGTGATGACCATCCTCAAGAATCCCCAGATCAATGGAGCCCCAAATAAACCAGAAGCTACAAGAAATCCCAGATTGATGTGGGAGGTGATAGAAAGAAGGGTAGACCCTCAGGAGTAGAGATTAGAAACAGAGATGTAGCTGAAGACATAGCTAATGGTACCCAAAATATCCTCTTTCAAGATCTAGGGATAACAAATAAATATGAAACCAAGAGAACCAAACCCCCTGTGTAGTAGGGTAAGGGGGGCATAAAACCCTCCAAGAGTGCCAAATGAAAGTCCTCTCTTGGAATGCAAGAGGACTGAATGGGGTATCCAAACAAAGAGTAGTTATTGCCATGAGAAAGGATTTAAATACTACTGTCTTCCTTATCCAAGAAACCAAACTCGATGACTACTGGTCCCCCAGAGTTGCCAAAACCATTTGGAGAAATTGTGATTTTGCTTACACTCCAGCCCAAGGCACCTCAGGAGGCCTTCTTTACCTCTGGAACCCTGCAAAAGTTGAAGGCCAGGTCATTACAGGGGATGAATACCTAGCCAACATCCTCTTTTGGGACTCCAACGCCCAACTATCATGGGTCCTGACCAATGTGTACGCTCCCAACACCCCCCAGGGTAGAAGCATCCTTTGGAACAACCTCACCAAGATGAGACAAGCATTCAGGGATGTCCCCTGGATCTTAGCCAAGGACTTCAACACCCCCTACACCCATCAAAAAAAATAGGTGGGAATACTATGGTCTCCAAAACTATAGACAATTTTGTGGAGTTTGTCAATTCCAATGAACTGATGTATGTACAGTTGAAAGGATCTCATTTCACTTGGACTAATAGAAGGACTGGCAGTCATCTCATATAGGAAATATTAGACTGATTCCTGCTATCCCAAGAACCGCTTTCGACCTTCGAGGATGCCAGTCTATAGGCCCACACAAAAATCATGTCTGATCACAATTCACTACTATTTGAAACAAACAACAAACCGCAGTTCAAAACCCCCTTTTGTTTTGAATCTATGTGGATCCATCACCCAGACCTCAAAAACTAGATTACTGAGTGGTGGGGAGAAAAGCACCCAGGGACTGCTATTAACCAGGTTATGCAAAAACTCAAAGCAATCAAAGGTAAGCTGAGAGTGTGGAATAGGGAGACTTTCAAAAACATCTTTGACAACAAAAACAACATCAAAAACATATTGAACCAGATTGAGGAGTTGTTCCAACAGGGGCAAGGAAACGATAATCTCAGAATTGAAGAAAGGACTCTCCTCTCAGAGTACCACAACATCCTACAAAAGGAAGAAATTTTTTGGCACCAAAAATCAAGAGTGTTGTGGCTTAAGGAGGGAGATTCTAATTCAATATTTTTCTCTATCTCTACCCTTATACATAGAGGACCAACAAAATTAAGTCCCTCACTAGGCAATATGGGACCTGCACTTTTGATATTCACCAAATTTGGGAGGAGGTTATCAACCACTTTGATTCCCTCCTTGGGACCCCCTCTCCCCCCCGGCCAGGCTATGGACTCCCTCCTTGAGAACATCCCCAGATCCATCACTAATGCCATGAACTCCCTTCTTCTCAGCCCCCTCACCACCAAAGAGATCCATCAGGTCCTCTTTTCCATGTAGCCTGACAAAGCTCCTAGCCCTAATGGGTTCCCTCCTAGGTTTTTCTAAACTTATTGGGACATCATTAGGCTTGACCTATGCCTGGACATTTTTGAGATGCAAGCCAATGGTTCCATCCCCAGGGATGTCAATTCCACTTTCCTCACCCTCATTCCCAAGGGGCCCGACTCCAAGTCTCTATTCGATTATCGCCCCATTAGCCTGTGCAATGTCATTTACAAAGTCTTGTCCAAAGCCCTGGCCAACAGGCTTACCAGCATCCTCCCGTCCATCATTGATCCATGCCAGGGTAGTATAGTAAAAGGTAGGAACATTGTTGATGGAGTCATCACTATCCATGAGCTTATCCATTCAGCCCATTCTTCTAACAAGTCAGCTTTTTTCCTCAAATTGGACATGAATAAGGCCTTTGATAGAGTGGACTACAATTTTTTGATCAGAATCCTCCTTAAGTTTGGCTTTCACGAGAAATGGGTCAATCTGATTTCTAGTTGCATTTCCTCATCCTGGTTCTCAGTTTTGGTCAACGACTCAATAGCAGGGTATTTTCCCAGTTCAAGAGGGTTGAGGCAAGGAGAACCCATCTCCCCTATCCTATTCATCATTCTAGTAGAAAGCCTAGGAAGAGTTGTCAAGGCAACTTGATTTAGAGGAATTATTTTTGGTATCAAGGGTGCTTCCAACCTTCCACCCTCTACCCATCAACAGTTTGTGGACGACACCCTTTTGGCTACCTCTACCTCTATTTCTGAGGCCAAGATCATTAAAAGCATTCTTAGCCTATATGAAGAAGCTGCAGGCCAAAAGGTTAATTTTAGCAAAAGTAAAATGTACTTCATGAACACCCTAGTAAAGAGGCAGACTAAAATTATAGGTATTCTAGGTTGTACAATCGTTGATCTTCCAACCACTTATTTGGGGCTCCCTATGTTCCAGGGAAGGGCAGTCAAAACCATGTGGAACAGTGTCACAAAAAGAATCCACAAGAAACTGGCAGGATGGAGAGGGGCCCTTCTCTCCCAAGCAAGTAAAGCTACTCTAGTTAAGTCTGTTACCCAAAGCATCCCAGTGTTCTTTCTTTCAGTTTTCAAAATCTCAAATGTGGTGGCAGAAAGCATTGAAAATATCCAAAAGCAATTCCTCTAGGCAGGAATGGATAACCAGAGGAAATTTCACTTAATGGCATGGGATAAGGTTTGCTCCCCGAAATACAAGGGGGCTAGGTTTGCACGAAATTAGCCTCATGAACCAGACCCTTATATCCAAAAAAGAATGGAATATGGTTATCAATGATGATCTATAATGGGTCTCCATTATTAAAAGAAAGTACCTCCAACAACACCAGTTCAGGGATGACAATACGCCCACCCATGGATCCTATTTCTAGCGATCAATTTCCCAAACCAAACACCTCATACAACAGGGAGCAATATGTCAACTTGGAAATAGTACCAGCATTAATTTTTGGAATGACTCTTGGGCTAGGGATGATCCCCTCATTAGAGACCTAGTCATTGCACCAATAAAGCATTTGATTGATCACATATTCAGAGGTAAAGTTACATACTTTATCTTTAGCACCCACAACAACCGCAGGTGGAAGACGATCCAACTGAGAATCAGTAATGCCACTCTTGACAGAGCAAAGCATGCCCTCAAATCCATCCTCGGGGTAAACTTTATCCCTCAGACCCAAGCAGAAGACAAACTATGTTGGAAAGGCACCAACGATGAGAAATTTTCACTAAAGTTTACTTATCAGATAGGGGACTCCCTGCCCAAGTGCCCCACTCCTACCAAAACCTCCACCATTGCTATATCCATATGGATGAAGCATCTAATCCTAAAAGTTATCCACTTTTGCTGGCTCACAACTCATAGCAAAATTTTGACCATAGACAACCTGATCAGAAGAGGCGTCATTGTCCCCAACAGATGTTACCTATGTACCTAGGCCTAGGAGTCCACTCAACACTTACTCATCGAGTGTCCATTCACCATGGAGGTTTTTTTTGTCCCTAACCTCCAGATTCAAGGTGAGCTAGGCCTAGCCCAAGATGGTCTTCGAGGTGATCACCTAGTGGCCCAACCCCTTCAGGAACCCTAGGCTCAAGTTTATGTGGAAAGCTCTGATGCATAATGGTTTTTGGCAAATATGGTTAGAACGTAACAATCATGTTTTCAACGATAATCCCAAGATCTCTGAAGCTATTGCCAACAGAACTTTATCCTTTGTGGTGGAAAATGCTAGTGTCATCCCTGGGTTTGACAATAGTGGTCGTGGTGGTGAGATGGCTCTGCTCAACAACCTGGGCATATTGGTGCAGTTTCCTAGGCCTCAAAATACCCCTAACTCCCGCAAAAATGTCAAATGGATTCCCCCTCCCCCTGGGTGGCTCAAATCCAATTTTTATGGATCGTCCAAAGGTAACCCACAAGATTTAGGGGTGGGGGGGTCATAAGAGATTACATGGGCAATATTATTCATCCAAACTAATAACTACGTGAAAGCACGAGCTCTTTGGAGATGCATCCAGGTCAGCAAAAACATGGTCAATCCCATCATCTTCGAAGGGTACTCCCTCATTGTGGTTAACCTCATTACCAAAAACAACAATAGTGGATGGAACATTACCAATATAATCCAATATTGCCAAGCCTCTCTTAAACAATGCCCCTAAAGAAAGACTTGCCACACTTTTAGGGAGGCTAACAAAGTGGCTGACCTTCTAGCCAACATGGTAGTCAATAAAGCTAATTTGTTCATCTGGGAAGAAGCTATCCCTAGGAAGTCTTAACAACAGCCAATCATGATGCAAGATCCATTCATCAATCATAGCTCTGATTGCCGCATCAATGTTCTCTCGGAACCTACGAAGTTTTTCAACACCAGATCAAAATTCAAGAAGCTTATCAGTAATTTTATTTGCCACAAGGGTGTTTTTTCAATGCCAATAAGGTGTTCCCTTAAAACCACGATCATCGAGAATCCATGCATATCTATCATACCTCGAAGTCATGTAAGCTCGTTCACCTGTGCGATCTCCTCAGCTAGTGTCATCATAACCAGCTCCCCGTTGTCTTCACTTCATTCGAGCCACCACCTCGTTTTCCCTAGTTCCTTGGCTTACATCCACCTCTTCCATCCTTTCCCCTTGTCGATTTTTTCATTTTTTGTCTTCGTCGATCACCACCTTTCGAACCGATCCATTTCGTCCACCCTTGCCCGATGCCCCACTAATTTCCATAGTTTTATCATAGTGCCAGGTAGCCTTTCTAGCAAGAGTGTTGGGTTTTTAAGCCTATTCATTGGCCATTTTGGGCACTTTCACTCAAGCCCTTTCCCATTGTTGGGTAGATTTTCCCATCCTAGAGAGCTCGCTCCCTTTTCTCGCCTAGCCTTCGTCACCATGGAACCCTATAACCTTCAAATTGACGTTGGGATAGAAGCTTTGCTTGCTGCCAAAAAGCTTGTTACCTTCTTCAAGCTCTTCTCGGGCAAAGATGAATAGGTTACTAGGGATTTTATCAGCACTTGGAACAATGGAGAAGTTGTGGTGGGCAAGTCTACATTTTATGGTAAGCATCCACTCCCTAGTTGAAATTTTTGGGTTATATCCTAGTGGAAGAACTATCCGTAGGGACAGGCATAATTTTAAATAAGAGTTAGAGCATTTCCCCAACAATGGGAAGGACTCACAATGGGAGAAAGGGGGAGTCCTTCGGTCTTCCCTTCCTAAGTCTTAGGACACTTTTGTCATCCTAGTTATCCAGTACATGGTTGTGGACAACCCCAATCGTCCCCTCTATGCCTACCACTTAGCTTTTGTGAACCATCTCAAAGATGCCAAAATGATGAATTTTCTTGGCTTCCTGTTTCGATCGATTAGCATTACCATCACCACATTTAGGGAGAGCAAATCCCCCAAACCCCCTATCACCAAGGTCTCTTCCTCATCCTTTATAGGTATGCTCTTACTAACCATGTTTTTGGAGGTATGCATGCCAGCTCCCCTAGCCCTGATTCCTCGTCCCCAATTAATGCTAAGCCTTATTCCCCTTAGTACTTTTCCTCTTTTGGATCCCCTCTAAAGTCTGCATCCCGCATCGCCTCCCCTCCTATCTCCCCCAACTCTACCCATCCTACTAACAATATCAACCCCACTCAGGACCTCTCCCATGTGATTGATGCTTCGATTGATTACCGCCCTCCAACAAAGCCTTGAGAAGCAAGCAGAAGGTTGTTCATCCTCCCCAAAAAAGAAAAAAATCTAGGCATCTACAGTCAACAAGTTCCTCTAGAGAGAACCCAAAAATCATAATTGACGAAGACGTCAGTCTAGAAATCAAGCTCCCTAGATATGCCGAAGATACGCTCTGAACAACCACGATTGCC
The DNA here is from genome assembly GCA_028583015.1 of Wollemia nobilis. Taxonomy (NCBI): domain Eukaryota; kingdom Viridiplantae; phylum Streptophyta; class Pinopsida; order Araucariales; family Araucariaceae; genus Wollemia; species Wollemia nobilis. Next base: position 8,754,416 of record JAQPPZ010001870.1, read on the forward strand.
CTTATCACCAGAACGGTGGATATTCTGAAATCAACTTCTATCATTTTCAAGGAACTAGGATCTAATATTTCCAATGCAATTCAAGAAGCTCAAGAAATCCTGGGTGTGCTTGAGATTCTCCTTGGAACTAGTCATAATGATGCCTCACAGCAAAATAAAAAAAGAAAATTCTAGTAACTCTGGGAAGATTGTTTTAGGTAGTTGGATTGTATCTGAATGTTATGGTCTCTGTTTTTTTTGTGTTAATTTTAGTTTTGTACTACACTACGATTGGAAGGGGAAGACCCCTGAATCTTGTTTTCAATTTTGTTGCTTCTGTGCAAACACAGGTATTAGATATACCCTATGTAATAGGGACATGCCCTTCAACCTGACCAGTAAATAAAAAAATAATTACCTACCAAAAAAAAATTAAAAACTGGTACATGGTAGTAATTAAAACTGTGTGCATATTTTGACCACCCAGCCATGTAAACTACACATTTCTTCCTTGTTTCCAGTAGTATTAAAGTCTGTGAACAACCATGTACAACCAACACTACACTTACATTACAAATCCTTTTAAGATAGTTGGTATCACGCCAACCTACTGATACTACCATGTTGGTAGAAATTTCTCTACCACCCAAGTCTTTAATTTTCCACGTGGATTTAATAACACGGTAAGATTGCAAACTTTTTATTTTTTACCTACTTGTCGACTTACATGCTTCTCAACTGTCTGTCTAGATTCGTAAGATTTTTTCATATACGAAAATCTAGGAAGCTCACAAAAGGAGAAGACAAAAATAAAACAATTAAATAAAAGTTCGGGATATTAAAATTTATTTTTAACAATATCTACCATTGAAAATTAAAAATATCTTTAGTCAAAAAGTGCCTCCATGTGCTCTGACCAGGAAGATAGGCACAATCAAATTGGTAAGTATGAACAGTTAAACTGGGTATGTGCAATCAAACTGGGTAATTGGAAGATAGGCACCTAAAAATGGAAGACAAGAAGCTAGAAGATAGGTGCCTACAATTGGAAGACAAGCGCCTCAAACTAGAAGACATGTGCCTGAAGTTGGAAGACAAATGTGTGACCTCAAGGAGTGCGCACCATAGCCCCCCGCTTGTAGTTTATTTAATTATTATATCAAATGAAAAAGACATGAAGCAAATAGATATGCGTAACACAAAAATAAAAGCAACAAAGAAATATCTTTTTATTATTGATTTCAAAGCTGAATCCGGTTACAATGTTCATCCCTCTGAGGGATACCTAGTTTGATACAATGGATTACAAGTGGGAAAACAAATGGTGGAATAAATATCCCCTCATAAATGGGAGGTGCGCTTTTGCAAGCTTCCTGATCCTGCACACAAACTTGTCTAAGGGCTCATAGATGCCTCCTCCTCTCGTCCAAGAGGGATATCGTGCTTTGAATGTATTGAATTGGTCCTATAAACCTATAGATATACATACACGAAAACAATAGAGCACATTTGGTAGTTCGAGATGCCTCCTCGAATGAGACTGTCAGTATAAAACCTGATAAGCAAGATAAATAAGCATAATATGATTGAATGCAATAAAAGTAATGAAAACTATGGGTATATTTGAGGGAACAATAACGTAAATGCATATAGTATATCAGATCTATGCTAGAAATAAATTCTGAAACATAAAGCAATCAAACCTAATGCTATAACGAAGAAACTAATATCAAAACCCTAGGTTATGCCTGCAGGCCACTATCCAGGATAGTGGCTACGAAATAAACCTTTCTCCTCATGATCCAAGGGCTATAGCATGAGGTTATCTGCTCCAATTGATGTTCAAGGGTCGCTAGATATGTCAAGTACACGAAATGGTAGTGAATAATAATAGACATGAATAGAGGATGTGTAGTCTCTCCTCAATCGGATAGCACTTTGTTACTCCTCATGGGTGTGCAGATTCGCTCTCTAATTCGATAGGGCTTTGCTATGTAAACTTTGAAAATCGTGGATTTTTTACTCTTTGTGAGAGAGTCCATATGTAGGCTTCCCTCTATTCCAGATCTGGACCTTGGCTTCCTGGAGAAGCTTCAATCCAAATCTCATGCGACTGATCATCCCGGATGGAAAGCATCAGTCACAAACTGGCATTGAAGGGGCGGTTAGGAGGAACTTAGGTAGTTCCTCACCAAAATCCGCCCGTAAACAATTCAAGGTGCAGGTAGTTCCTTTTTTTACCATAGAAGTTATATTGAAGGACCCTATATTTAGAGCTTGAACCCCTGATGTACAACTAATCCAAAAGATGAAGGCTAGAGCAATCAGGACCTCAGTGCCAGCCATAGCTACTTCTCTTGAGATCCTGTCAAATATGTGATTGCTTGCTATTTTCTCATATAACAATGTGATTGGTGTTTAACCATAGCTCATAGGTATTATGGAATACTGTGGAATAACTCCTCCATCATCATCATCACCATGAACAAGGACAGGAAAAGAGATAAAGGCCAAGTATAGGATAAGTTTGTCGCTACTTTGGTATACTGAATTCCTGTGACTCATTCTTTTGTTTTCACATGATGTTTTTATGATCTAGAGATTGCTTTTTTACCTTCTACAACTCATCAGACACGTTTTCAGGGGACGTATACTTTTTTATTATTTTTTGACTTACTGAATGGTGCTTCAGCTGTCCAAGTAATTTGACAACATTGACGATGACATACAACCTACTTGTTGGGTAAGACATATTTTCCTTAATAAAACTAAATACTTCCTAGATTAATAATAATATTTAATAAAAATCCAAGACACCTACTCACAAAGGATTTTCTTTTAAATTTGTGTTGGTAGATTGACTGGTTTCAATGAATGCTTGTCAACTTAAGGTGCGATTCTAATTTAGAGTTTTTCAGATGTGTTTCACTTGAATAAAATTTTTCCAAACAAAATAGAAATAAATAATAGCTTTCCAAAAGAGACTAATTCCTCCGTATCAAAACTTCATTGTATTTTTCCTTATTCTAGGCAAACTCTTTTATTTAAAAAGAGACTGCAATGAAGTTGTACTATCACTGGTTTTTTTTTATATTAATAATAGTTGTCTTGCCCATGTTGAAGACAATTCTCTATATAATCACATATTTAAATTTTGGAAACTTTATTATGTGTATATAATCACATTTCACTTTTGGAGATATTTACATTTCAGTATAATAAATTAAAAATAATAATAAAATTTTCTTTACTTTGTTTTTTAATAATTTTTTTGGGATTTAGATTTAAATAATTATCAAATTATTGTAAATTGAATTTGAATGTAAATTTAAAATTTTAGTTAATATAAAAATAAATTATTACACGACAATTATTTAAGAAAAATAATAAATTAATAATTATATTAATTATTTATTTAGTATAGAAAGATTTTTATTTAATATATAAAATTATTTTAGGTGTGCATCATTACCTACTTGCACCTTTTATTTGGTTTTTAATAAATGATCATTTTTTAAACTTAATTACGCCGAGAGGCAATCCTACAATGGCAAATAGGGGGTGGGAGGCAAAGAGGTCATAAATGTCACGTCGTAAACATTTTTTTTTTTTAATTAAAAAAGTCGACATTAACAAAAACATTTAAAATATTAAAACTAAAACAACCGACTAACCAACTGCTCCAAATGTTTAATAAAATATTGTATAAATACATGAACATCAATTGCAATATACCAAAAACAATATAGATGCCTCGAGATTGATAACTCTCAGCATTTTTAGATATATATCCTTTATATCTAAGCTAGTTATATCTTCAAACGTGGCTTACCCAACCAATGATTTAATTTTCTAGATTTTACTTATATAAGGTTCACATTTGATGAATGTTGATTACTAAAAATGTATGCCTACACTTGCACTCGCACACAACATCAATATGGCAATTTCTTTCTCATGTGGAACTGCACGAGAGAGAAAAACCTTCAGTTAAAAACTAAAAACTTCAGTTTAAAAAAATAAAAAAACTGCGAACTTGATAAAAATAAAAACTCCACGATTTGCCAAGAAAAGAACACAACAAAACAGTATAATAAAATAATAATAAAAAACTAAAAAAATGCAGACTAAAACCTAAAAAAAAATTAAAAAAATCGAAAAAAAACTAAAATTAAAAAAAACTGCACTAATTAAAAAAAACTCACCGGGGAAAATGGAAAGGGAAAAATAAAAACACAGCAACAACGAAATACACACGAAAATAAAAAATAAGAGGAGGCAATTGCACCAAACGATAAGTGGTTGACCGATTCACCACAACCGCATGAAGAACGGGATGGGGAAATGTAACATGAAGCATGAAACAACTATAAGAGGTAAGGTAAGGTGGACCAATGGCCAATGCCACATGCAATCCAACCAGGGCTAAATATACACAGTATACAACCACAACATTCCCCGATATTAAATCTACTCAGATGCAGTGCTACACACACAAAAATAAAACAAATACTGAAAACATCTACAAGAGGTAAGGTTGGTGAACTAAGGGCCAATACCACATCTAGTTCAACTATGCTAAATATACACAAGTACATTTGAAAACAATCTCTATATTAAATCTGTGGTGTTACACAAGCCAGCAAAAGATTGACAATGAAGCAACCCATCAGGGCCAAAAAGCTCAAGGACCAAAAAGTCAACTTTACAATGTGCATGCGATGCTGTTAAATAGAGCACGTAGTTTACAATTAAAATTTAAAATTGGTAGATGGTAGTAATTAAAACTATGTGCAAATTTTACTAGATTTTGACCACCCACCCACGTAAACTACACATTTCTTCCTTGCTGCCAATAGTCTTAAATTCTGTGAACAACCATGTACAACCAACACTGCACTTACATTACAAATAATTTTAAGACAATTGGTATCACACCAACCCGCTGACACTACCATGTTGCTAGAACTTTCTCTACCACACAGGTCTTTAATTTTCCATGCGGATTTAGTAACACAACAGGACTACAAACTTTTTCTTTTTTACCTACTTGTTGACTTACATTCTTCTCAATTGTCTGTCCAGATTCGTAAGATATTTTCATGTATGAAAATCTGGACAACTCACAAAAGAAGAAAACAAAAACAAAATAATTAAATAAAAGTCACAATATATTAAAATATATTTTAAAAAGTCTCTACCATTGAAAACTACAAAGGTCTTTAGTCAAAAGTGCCTCCATGTGCTCTGATCGGGAAGAAAGGCATAGTCAAACTAGGAAGTATGCACAGTCAAACTAGGTAACTGGAAGATAGGCACCTGAAACTAGAAGACAAATGTCTGAAGCTGGATGACAAGTGCCTACAACTGGAAGATAGGTGCCTCAAATTAGAAGACATGTGCCTACAACTAGAATATAGGTGCCTACAATTGGAAGATAGGCACTTGAAACTGGAATACAGGTGCTTGAAAATGAAATATAGGCACCATAATTTGGGATATAGGCACATGTTGCATGTAGTGACTAACTCCACTAGCTACAAACACAAACTTGTCCACCATGTACCATTATATTTTTGCAATTTGTGTAGTCGTTAATAAATTAGAGTGGGAGGCTCAAAATTTATTAATAATTTGGTGACTCATAGAGGATACATGCTTGCAATGTGAAAAGAACCTAGAATACCAGGTGGTTTTAGCATCCATTGGGCATAGAGTCAACAATATTATCATATTTTCAACAGATCCCAAAAATCTGCACCCAGCAGATTTGCTCGACACCCACGAAATTGAAACACACGACAACAAAGACCTTCCAAAAATGAAAGAATGGAAAATAAGGCAGATTGGGATCAATTCTTTCATTAGAGTCACCAGGTTCTTACAAAATATACTTTAGTAAGTAGATAATAGTCAAGACAAACACCAAATATTGACTGATTTAAAACATAACAGATATGTGTAGATTTTAAATAAAAATACAGATCCATCCCACCAAGCGTGCCAAAACTGTTGATGGCTAAAATTGTATACTTATATTTGCACCCGCGCATAACATCAACATGAAAATTTTCCTTTCTTGTGGGACTACCCAAGAGGGAAAAACCTCCAGAGAGAGCCGACTCTCGAAAATAAAAATAAAATTAAAAACTAAAAAATGCACTTAAAAAAATAAAAATAAAAAAACTACGAACTTAATAAAAATAAAAACTCCACGTATTTTTCGGGAAAAAAAAATAACAAAACAACATAATTAAATAAAAATTAAAAAAAAAAAAACTATTTTAAACAACAAAAAAAAATAAAAAAAAAATTGCAGACTAAAAACTAAAATTAAAAAAAACTCACCAGGGAAAAGGGGGAAGGAAAAATAAAAACATAGCAACAACGAAACATGCACGAAAATAAAAAATAAAATGAAGCAATTACGCCAAATGAAAAATGGTTGATCGATTCACCATGGCTACATGAAGAACGAGATGGAGAAACGTAACATGTAGCGTGAAACAACTACAAGAGGTAAGGTAAGGTGGACCAAGGGCCAATGCCACATGCAATCCAACCAAGGCTAAATATACACAGTATACATCCATAACATTCCTCGATATTAAATATGCTCAGATGTAGTGCAACACACACAAAAATAAAATAGATATTGAAAACATTTGCAAGAGGTAAGGGTGGTGAACCAAGGGCCAATGCCACATGCAATTCAACCAACACAAGTATATTTGAAAACAGTATCTATATTAAATCTATGGTGTTACACAGGCCAACAAAAGATTGGTGGTGAAGTAGCCCACCAAATCCAAAAAGCTCGAGGACAAAAAAATCGAGTTTACAATGTGCACACGGTGCTGTTAAATAGAGCACATGGTTTACAATTAAAATTTAAAACTGGTAGATGGTAGTAATTAAAAATAAATGCAGATTCTGACCACCCAACCTTGTAAACTACACATTTCTTCCTTGTTGCCAACAGTCTTAAAGTTTGTGAACAACCACGTACAACCAACACTGCACTTACATTACAAATCCTTTTAAGATAGTTGGCATCACACCAACCCACTGACACTACCATACTGCCAGAACTTTCTCTACCACCCAGGTCTTTAATTTTTCACATGGATTTAATAACACGGTAAGATTGCACACTTTTTCTTTTTTACCTACTTGTCGACTTTTATGCTTCTCAACTGTCAATACAGATTCGTAAGATTTTTTCATGTACGAAAATTTGGATAGGTCACAAAAGGAAAAGATTAAAAAAAAAAAAATTAAATAAAATTTGCAGGGTATTAAACTATATTTTTAAAAGTCTCTGCCATTGAAAACTGCAAAGGTTTTTAGTCAAAAAGTGCCTCCATGTGCTCTAATCGGGAAGATAAGCACAGTCAAACTAGGAAGTATACAGTAAAATTGGGTATGTGTAATCAAATTGGGTAACTGGAAGATAGGTACCTAAAACTAGAAGACAAACGCCTGAAGATGAAAGACAAGTGCCTACAACTGGAAGACATGAACCTCAAACTGGAAGACATGCACTTAAAGTTGGAAGATAGACACCTACAATTGGAAGACAAGAGCCTGCAACTAAAATATAGGCACCTGCAACTGGAAGATAGGTGCCTAAAAACAAAATATAGGCACCAAAATTTGGGATATAGGTGCCTGTTGCGTGTATCGACCAACTCCTCGCTATCTACAAACACGAACTTGTCCACCATGTATCGCCGAATTTTTACAATTTGTGCAGTCGTTAATAAATTAGAACGGAAGGCTCAAAATTTATTAACAATGACCAACCTAATACATCAATCAAAGATTGAAAATTGAGAATGTTTATGTTTTTAATACTTGTTACTTTATCCATGAATTTACAAATCTATAAAAGCATCCTATCAAAACATATTTTCATAAGAATTTTTAGGACTATAGAATTTTCTATAATACAAAATTTTATATAACTATAATATTTTTTTGTTAAGTTATTTATAGTTCTTTTGGTACCAATAAAAAAAAAACTAGTTAATAGAAAGGAAAATGACAAGTTTTAATAGAGTATCATGAATGAGAAAGATGTTAAAACTATTTGATAAAAAGGAAAATAACAAGTTTCAATGAAAAATGTATCATGAATGAAGATGTTCAATGATGAATTGAAGTATTTTAAATGCATACTATGACTAGATTACCACTTAATCTTATTTTTTGCATTGAAAATGTTTTAGTTTTTATGGCAATGCACTTAATAAACATAGTGCAAAATATTTTTAACATACATAAAAAATATTTTAAGATATTATTTTTCTCTAAAAATTACATGACCACAAAGGTTTGCACTAATCATTTACAATATTATTTAGATGAAATTTTTTAATAAATAAATTTATTTTTTTATATTTAAATATTTATAATTTGATTTAAAGGTTTATATTAAGTTTAAAAAATTGTTCTTTTGGATTTTCAAATGATACTAAAGAGCACAACATTTTTTTTTTATTTATACATAGGGGAATCACTTACATCCACAATCTTTTTCTACTACCAAGCAGGGTTCAAATCTTAGGGCTGCCCCCTATAACCCCTATTCCACCTTGTTGTTGTTTAACCCAACGTGAAATGGATCATTGGTAGCTTAATATTGGTATCACCATCATCAAGCTAGCACACACTCGACGTATTCAAGTCAAACTACTACCTTTGCAAATAGGCATGCCCCTAGGGTTTGAGCCTAGGTCTCTTCTTGGTAAGCATAGAAACTTACCAATCCACCTAACCCTAGGCACTAGGTGTCATATTTTTTCTTCTTTTTTATTCAATATTATTATTTTCTACAAAAAAAAATTAAAATTAAAATAAATTAGCAAGCTGACTTGCACACACCCCACCACCCCATCTTGGTTTGAATCTAGTATCCCAAGAGAGAACCCAAAAAAATAAAATTTTAAGACTTTGTTTCCTATAAAACACCTATTCAAAGAAAAACATATAAAATATATAAATCAATATAATATAAAATATTATATAAAAAAATATTTTCTTTAAAATTGTAAAAGTTGAATTTACTAAACATTTTTATTGTTATTCTATGTTTAACTTAATATCTCACTGAATTTTGATTGACTATATTTAACCTAACCTAATGTAAATGAAAATAATAGACTCATTTCATCTTACAAATACCTTTAATATCTCTTTTTATGTTCAGCCATATCTACATCCTCCATACCCTAATATAACAAATTTTCAAGCTTTCCAACAATATATAAGATGGTGGTGCAAGATATGCATATAACCTTGGAAATTAAATGATTTATTTTAGCAAGGAAAACAAGTTAAATGAAAATATTTGGTTTGTATGTTGAATGATTTTACTTTTTACATAGATTTGATTAATGCATATAGGCAAAGCTTATCCATCGAAGGGCAACCTCTACAAGTAGCTCAAAATTCCAACACGTCGGCTCAAGACGATGGGGCCTCCAAGACAATAGAGTCCTAAGATGACAACTTCTTATGACAACAATCTTACAAGACAATAATTTTTTGTGATAGCAATGAGACGACAACTTCTTGTGACAACAAGCTTACAAAACAACTTCTTGTGACAACAATAAGACAACAACTTGTGATGCCAATGAGGTGATAATTTCCATGTCAACACTTCCAATATGACACACACTGTATAAAAACACTTCTAATACGACACCAAAATGACACCTTGCATGACAATGTTTCTTTTTTTACAACTTTAACACTCTTGTTTGAATCATGCTTCCACTCAACAAGATCTTCACTTGGATTGCTACAACACCGTGTTCTTACTTGTAACCCTACACACATTAGACAATGCGATCTAGAACATACAACTCAAATAACATAATGTATTTATCATTTAAACAAACACATAAAACAAAATTCAAGGCGAATAACAATGGTATTGCCTATATATTAAATGATTGTACATCCATTAGTTTTTTGCATCTATCCCCCTTCTCATGGACATCTATACACTCTTTTGTGTCACTCTCCATGCCATTCTCTCTTCCTCTTCTCTTATATTTCTATGCACACCATCGTTTCCTCTTCCTATTCTTAATTCTTTATAAACATGAGATTGACAATTACAAATGGATTGGTAGTTTATTAAAATGGCTCATCTATAACTGTCTTCATATTGGGTGCTTTTGCATCATACTCGTTGGACAAGAAGAAATATTTCATGAATGAAGCTCATGAATATTTTTAGAAATATATAACTAAAATGTCATGCTTAGCAATCTTAAAATCATTCATCTATGTTGCTACGTCAATTGTCTAGTTCTTCCACTTGACCAAATATTTATAATATATTTTACCTTTTGTTCTTTTGGCCACTTTGGAGTCTATCACTACCTCTATTTCATCTCATGCCTTTTATAGAAACTACACTATCCAATATTTTTTTGGAAAATCAGTTGTGATATATTTAGTACTACTTAGGAATTTATCATAATAGGGATACAAAATTTCCACATTAAAAAACTAGTGAGATGTCTATTCCTTTTGGGAGTTCAATTTTGTATGCATTAGCTACAAACTTATTCAAGACCTAACAAGGTACAATCTTCTACCAATTGAGTTTGTTGTATGTATCTTTTGGAAATATTTCCTTTTTCTAAAACTAAGTCTCCCACTTGAAATTCTTGTGTTTGATGCTTGAGATTAGCAACTTGCTTGTATTTTATGGTACTCTTCTCCAAATCAACTTTCACTCTTTGATGTCAATCTTGTATGTAATTAGAAAAATATTTTTTTGTAGCACTAAGTCTCTACAAATTAGTTGTATTCCTCACTCATTGACCCCTCTTGGATGAATTCCATACACAATATGAATTGGGCTCTTGGTTGTGCTTTTGTTTGTTGAATAGTTATATGCAAACTTTGCCTATGGTATCCCATAAATCTAGTTTCTTCCCAACTAAATGCCTCAACAAATTTCCAAGGCTTATGTTCACCATTTTAGTTTATCCATCTATTTGGGGGTGATAGGATGAACTGAAACTCAATTTTTTACCCAACTTCTTCCATAGATTCCTCCAAAAATTACCTACAAACTTTGCATCTTTATCTAACACAATAATTTTTGGTAAACCATGTAGTTGTACAACTCTAAAGAATAAATCATCAATATGAGTAGCATCACTTATTTTTAGTAAGGTATGAAATGTGTTATCTTCAAAAATCTATCAATAACAACAAAAATTGAATCATTCCTCTTTTGTGTTTGAGGTAATCCAAGGATAAAGTCCACACTGGTATCCTCCCATGGCCTTTTTGATATCGGTAATAGCTAATACAACCCATTGTTGTAGTTCTTTTATTTTACATGTTGATATATTTGACAACTCTACACAAATATTTGTATATATATGCTTATTCTTGGTCAATAATAGCTTTCACAAAGTTATTTCAAAGTTTTATCTATTCCAAAATGTTCAACTAATCCTCCACTATATTTTTCTCTTATCATGTTCTCCCTCATTGAACTCCATGGTATGCATAATTTTTGTCCCTTGAATAATAATCCTTCTTGGATAAAATAATCTATCCATGGTGTTCTATCTCCCACAATAGGGTCATTGCAAGTTGCCCAAGCTTCCTTAGAGTTCAAATCATCAACATAAAGCTCTTTCATAACATGAAAATCTACCACTTCAATATCTATTGTATTCATCAACATTTTTCTTCTACTTAAAGCATCAACTACCCAATTTGAACTTCAATTTTTTTATTTTAAAATAAATGAGTAACTTTCTAGATACTCCATCCATTTCATGTGTCTTTGTTTCAATTTACCCTAGTTGTTAATGAATTGCAAAACATGGTGATCTATGAATAGAACAAATTTCTTTGATATAGATAATATATTTCCTTCTTGAGTGCTTACACAATGGCATAGAACTCTTTATCATAAACTAAATATTTCTTCTTAGTCTCATTTAGCTTCTTGTTGAATTAATCAATGGGTCTACCTTCTTGACTCATAACTCCTCCAATGGTTGTCCCACCGACATCATAATCCACTTGGAAGACTTTGTTAAAACATGACAATGCTAAAATTTGTTGCTCTATAACTTTCTCTTTCAATATTTGAAAGCTCCTTTCTGCTGCACTCATCCATTTGAACTCATGCCTACCTCCTTTCCTTGTTTCTATGATTGGAGCACAAATTCCACTAAAATGTTTGATGAATTTTTTTTTTTTTAAATCAAACCATGAAAACTTATAGCTTCAAACATACTCCTTGGTGATAATAATTCGAAAATAGCATTTACCTATTCTATATCCATCCGTAATCCATCCTTGGATATGAAAAAACCCATATATACCAATTATTTTTTCATAAAACTATGTTTCTTCAAGTTGATCAATAATTGTTCCTTCAAATTTTATAAAATTTACCTCAAATGCATTAGGTGTTATTTGAATTTTTTAAACACCAACATATCATCTAAGTAAACCACCACAAATATACCAATAAAAGGATTCAGTACCTCATTCATCAACCTCATGAAAGTACTAGGTGCATTCATTAACACAAATGGCATAACCAACCATTCATACAAGCCTTATTTGGTTTTAAATACAGTATTCCACTCATATCCTTCTCTAGTTCAAATTTGATGATAATTAGTCTTCAAATCAATCTTTGTGAAGTATTCCACTCCACTCAAACAATCCATCAAGTCATCTGTATGAGGTAATAGACACCTATACTTTATTGTGATCTTATTAATTGCTTGGAACTGTTGCACACCTTAGAACTATTACACACCTATTTTCCTTTGTCCTTCGATGGATTTAATGCATTAATTTTTGCATCCTTGACAATTCAATAAGTGTTCAGTCTACCATTATTTACTAATTTTCTATCAAATTTTTATGGTCTTCCCAAATAAATATAACATACATCAATTGACATAATATCACATAAGACTATATCCTTATAAGAATCAATTTCAAATTTTACCATACATTGTTTTGTTACAAAAATTTAATGCCCTTTTTGTAACCATGACACTTTGAAAGGATTTGGATGCGTCAAACCAATTTTCTCTACCATCTCTATTGACACTAAACTTTATGTGATATATCTATCCACAATCACCTTATTTACCTCCTTGTTTACAAATCATTTTTAACAAGTTCCTTCGTTGCTCAGGTTCATGCACTTCATTTACTGGTTTCAATATTAAAATTTTCATCATAATGGATTCTCCTTGTTCTAGTTCCTTTATGTGCTTTGAAGAGGCTAAGCTTTCCTCATCTACTTATGTAATATGACTACAATATTCCTTTCCATACCCATTGGTTTGCTATGCTTGAGGATTTTTATATGCTCGATGGCTAGCTTGTCCATATTTGTAATAATTTCCAAGGAATCCTCTACCCCTTCCTCTATCATAGCCTCCTCTTATTAAAGAGAAATATTTTTTTCTCTATCATTTTGAGAAGTGATAGATTCTCCCTCCTGCCTTTCCTATCCTCTTTCATTGTTGTTTTATCCTATTCCTCGAGAGGATCATCCTCTTCCTCTAGCATTATTTTATTGCCTTTGCAACAACTTTTCCTTTTCCTTGAGTGTATTATGTCTCTTCAATAGTTTTGATTTGAATTATACCAATCTCATCTTGTATGGATAATATTAGTATATTTATGTATATTACCACCTTCTACTTGTCATCTTCAATATGACCTACTCTTATGATTAATTTATAGTACTCTTCTATATATTATTTCACTCCCAACTCCTTTTTCTTGAGGTTTTGGAGACTTTTAAACAATCCAATCTGATAATGTGTAGGTAAAAGCTTAGATTTAAGCTTGGATACAAACTTTTCCCAAGTTTAAATTTTATCTTTCCCTTTTTGCTCTCTCAATTTGGACATTATCCCACCAAATTGAAGCATTACCCTTCAATCATGTACACACAAATTTGACCTACTTTGGATCCTCCATAGATTCACAATTGAAGAATCTCTCCATGTCTGTTGTCCAACCAATCAAATATTTGGGGTTTAAACTTACGTTAAAATTGGGAGTATCCATATTTATATTATTTCCCATATTTGAGATTACCCAAATCAACCATTTCTTTGGTTCTTCTCCATGCTTTTCATCTCAAGCTTCCACATGACCAATTTCTTCTTCTTCATTGTCACTAATCTCCTTAATATGAATGTCTATTTCTAGGTAGTCTCAATCACCTCTAACCAGGCAGTAATTCCTCTCAACATTTTTTCTATATCTACTAGTTTGGGTCCTATACCACATGGTCTTCCTCTCCCTCATTATGTCATCTTCCTCAAATATGTATCGTAAACTAGCTTTGATGCCAAATGATGTAAATAGGCAAAGTATATGCACAAAAGGATGGCCTTCACAAGTAACACAAAATTCCAACGCGTTGGCTCAAGGTAGTAGGACCTCCAAGACAACAAAGTCCTAATATGACAACTCCTTGGGACAACAACCTTACAATATGGTAACTTTTTTGTGATGGTAATGAGACAACTTCTTGTGATGAAAATCTTATAAGACAACTTCTTATAACAATAATGAGATGGCAACTTCTTGTGATAGTAATAATATGACACTTGCCACATTGCCACTTCCTATATGGCACACATTACATAATGACACTTCCAAGATGATACCAAGATAACACACGTTGCACAAGGACACTTGCCATGATGGGACTTCTAAGACAACACATGCTAGATGACACCTTTCATCAAGATATTTCTTTTTTGATAGCTTTTATGCTCTTGTTTGAACTACAATTTCACTCAATGGGATCTTCACTTGGATATTTGCAACACCTCATTTTCACCTATAACCCTACACACACTAGACCATGTGATCTACAATACACAATGCATTTTATCATTTAAACATGCACATAGAACAAAATTTGAGGTGAATAGCAATGGTATTGCCTATATATTAAATTATTGTACATCCAATATATTTTTGCATTTTTCCTTCTCATAGACATCTCTACGCTCTTTTATGTCACTCTTCATGTTGTTCCCTCTTCCTCTTCTTTTATATTTCCATACACACCATTATTTCCCCTTCTTATTCTTGTTTCTTTATATACATGAGATTGCTAGTTACAAATGGATTGATAGTTTACTAAAATGGATCATCCATAGTTGTCTTCATGCTAGGTGCTCCCGCATCATTGATTTCTATGTAACTATTTATAAATTATTTAAATTGTGAATTTATGCAACTTGAATTCAAGCTTGTTAATGAGTGATAGGTAATATTATTTCTACACAATTTATTATTATTATTATTATGGGATTTGAAGGTGTGATATAAGATTGGAATTCAAAGGTGGGTTTCAAATAATCCACCTTCTTAGTTTATAAATTATTCAATTTATTTTTAATAATATAATATTATATTATATATATATCATTTTATAGATGATATATTTTAATATTTTAAATAATGTTTTAATTTTTATAGATAAATATTGTTGAATGGTGTCACATTAATTCCCCAATGTTAGGGTAATTTTTTCCTAAAAAATATCTCATCTTATAGGAGCCTTATCTTTATAAAAGGTTGTTTGATTTAGATGATTCTTGGACCAATTTGTGTGGAATTTTAAGAGCTTTAAATTGAGTAGTCATGTGAAGGAATTCAAGTAGTATTGAGGGAGATACAACCCTATGAAGTCAACTATCTTTAACAAGCACAATAAGAATTTTTTCAAATCACAAAAAATAAAATTATAGATATCTTTGTCAATTAGGGTAAGCAAATCAATCACAATTTAATTTATTTTTTAATAAAATATATAGAATTATTTGTTGATAGCAAGGAATAGAGGGGATTTGAAAAAAATAAAAAAACCTTATTTTTTTTCCAAATCCTAATCGCTTTAGAAATTTTGGGAGGTTGAGATCATGGAGTTACCAATTTCACTAGAAAGGATGACATTGATGCTCAAGAATGGTGGATGAAGTTTAGATCTCTATATTTTGGTGACCATTTTTGACCATGCCAACTTATAAAAATTTTAAGAGAGGAAGCTTATGTTTGGTGGGCAAGTTTTGATAAGGAAAGGAATTATAATTACACTTGGGATGAAATGGAGCATGCATTCTTGAGTCAATGAGACCCATATAAAAAGATAGCTAGTTTGAATGTCACCATAAAAGGATATGAAGAAGAAATAAAAAAAATTTAGAAGGAACTAAAAGAAATGAATAAAGAGGATATAATAGAAGAAAAAATATAGATGAAAATGTGCAAGTTCATGGTTGCATTTAGAAGGAAAATCTTAAGAATCAAGGATCCAAGGAGAAGCAAGAAGTAGTTATGGTCGGGAAACCAGTTGAAGAACCAACATAAAACTCAAATTCTAGTTTACAGTATCAAAAATAGAGTCCATGAAAGTAGTAGTAGCAAATTCCAAGGAATCCCTATAAGAAGTGCACAATGACTCACCAAAAGAAGGGCATAGGAGAAAATATTGTGAAGAAGAATTTAAAATAACAAAACAAATTATTGAAGAATCAAAGGAAATAGAATGTCAAGTTAAGGTTGTAGCATATCGACACCCACACCACCTTGAGTAGCAACAATATTGGAGGCATGACTTAAGGCATCAATATTATAGATCTACATGGAGTCAAAAATACATCAAGTATAGTAGTGTTTGGTAAAAAAAATATAGTGATTCTAGATTTCAAAGAGGTCCAACAACATTAGGGAACAACAGGACTAGTCATTCAAAATATCAGAGCAAAGCAACAGAAGCATGGAGAAAATGAAGCAATTATGGCTATTCAAGTGGCATAATACCAACTTGGGATCATAGAAGACCACCACTAATCATTATTTCACTTGCATGGTGTTGGACATTTTGAGTCCCTAAGGTAAAAATTTGTCATTGATGTCAAAAGGACCTATGCAAGTAAGCACTATGATTTTCTCCACAAAGAGCTTCATGAGAAACAAAGGTTTTGATCAAAAGGATTCATGGCATTTGGTTCCAAAAAGGAGCTTCAAGGGAAGCTTAGAAAAGGGTTTTTATTTAAACCCATATATGGCAGATTTGAAATGGGTTTTTCTTAAAACCCAAGTTGGCTTTTCGTTTCATCGAAAAAGGTGCCCCGATGATGAATATATTTAATTTTAAAGGTTTTATTTAAAACCATGGACAACAAATTTGAAATGGATTTTTCTTAAAACCCAAGTTGGCTTTTCGTTTCATCGAAAAAGGTGCCCCGGTGATGGAGATATTTAATTTTAAATATTTAGTTTAAATTTTATAATTAAAAGTAAAATTTTACCCGCCAATGTCATGAGGAAGTGTCGATGTTTCCAAGCAGAGGGAAGGCATATATATATGCCATTAAATTCTTCAATTTAAATTATCCTTGCTCTTGTTGTTAATGTGATTGTCGGAAAGCGAATAGAGCTCATGCAAAAAAGGTTTAAGTGGTAGAAGCAACGAATAAATCGGAAAGCATGCGAAACCCAAGTCACCTTGTGTAGTGTGGCTTGTTGGCAACTCGGGCAGTGCAAAGACATTTGGTAGCACAAGGTCATGCATTTTATTTTTGGCAAGGTTCGTTTGTTGTGCTTTGTGGTGGAAGTGCCAAGGGCACACGGTTTATTTAAGGCACGTGGGCCTGTAGCATATAAAGGGAAGTCATGTCCCTTTTGCATTGTGAATGAGTGGGTAGCTTGTTTGGCTACCTTAGCCGTAGCTAAGGTGACCACAGTGAGGCAGGTCAAGGGGTCGAAACACCTTGAGGGAGGTATGCAATTTTTTTAATTAAAATTTGTTTGAATGCTCTAAAGTTTGGAGTGATAAGGGTTAGAAAATATTTTGTTTTTGTAAAACCATTGTTGCGTTTAAATGGTTAAATAATTATTTTGTTTGTGAAAACCATAGATGATTATTTGAGCCTTATGGTATTGATTTGAATTTATGAGAGCATTATTTTAGGAGAAATAAGGGTTTTGAATAAAGTGGAAATTGAATAGTGGCTTATTGATTATTATTTTTAGAGGGTTTTTCTATAAAGGGACTTTGGTGGATGTGATTATTGAGCTGGAGTAAAAAGATGTAAATTGAGTTATAGTATATCTTGTGATTATTATTTGAAGTCCACTAACCCTTGTTGAAATTGGAAAAAGAAAGTGTGTTAAGTGTGGCAGATTTTGTGGACAACTTCTTGGCATCAATAAGGTATGGGCAATATTCTCCATTGATTTATTTGGGTGGTTGATTTCTGAAAATATCATTGGAGTGAAAAGGATTGATTGTGGTTTCCTTTTAAGAGTTGTTGGTTGAATGCTTCAAGGATTTCTGGTTTGAGAGTTATGGTTAAAACCTTGTTTTATAAACATTATTGTTGAAGCCATTAGTTGTGTGAAAAACCTGAGTTAGGGTTTGAGAAGAACATGAGTATCATTGTTATGTGAAGAATGTTTTATAAGCATTGTTGTTGAATCCCATTGGTTGTGCAAAGAACTTGAACTTGAGTTAGAGAAGAACATGAGTATCATTGTTATGTGATATTTGTTGTTGAACATTGTTGGAAATATTTTGAGTTGGTTGATACATGCTTGGACTAGGGTTTGTGAGAAAGGGTTGTTTATTTTGGTGATTGGTTGAGTAGAGTTGTTTGAGCCTAGTCAAGTGATTGTGTGAAGTTGTTGTTCAGTTCAATAAATCAAACTATTTTATATTTTGATTTGAGTTGAGTTGAGAAAGAAATTGGATTTGAGTATAGAACATATTGATTCTCTAATAATTATCTTTATGCTTCTATTAGATTGCTGAGTTGAGATTGATTTGAGTTGAGATTGAGATTTGAGTATAGAATATATTGAGTCTCTAACAATTCTCTTTATGCTTCTATGAGATTGAGTTGAGATTTTGTTGAGCTGATTTGAGGTAAGTCTTTAAGAAGGCTTATGGACTGATTTTGAGTAAGCTTTTGTGAAAGCTTGCTATGCAAATTTGAGCAAGTCCTAGAGAGGACTTATTGAGTAGATTTGGACAAGTTCTAAGTGAGCTTGTTGTGCAGATTTGAGAAAGTTCTAGAGAGGACTTATTGAGCATATTTGGACAAGTTATGAGTGAGCTTATTGAACAAATTTGAGCAGGTTTTGAGTGAGCTTGTTGAGAAAATTTGAGTACGTTCTGAGTGAGCCTATTGAGAAAATTTGAGCAGGTTCTAAGTGATCCTATTGAGTAGATTTGAGTAGGTTTTGAGTGAGCCTATTGAGCAGATTTGAAGAGGTTCTAAGTGAGCCTATTGATAGATCTTTGGAAGTGATAGAGTATAGAGAGATAGAGTCTCAATTGATAGAGATCCAATAGCTAGGACAATTGAAGATAGATCTAAGTGAGGAGTCTAGAAGTGGAGAGAGATCCACAAGTTAGCGCAATAGAGAGATAGAGTCTTCTAGAAGATCACTATCCAGAGCAGAAGGGGAAAGAGTTTTCCTATGGAAGAGATCCATAAAATTGAGATTTAGGGGATCAACATCTCATTTTGATAGAGGTCCATAAACATTGTAATTGGGAAGGATTCCCAAGATATTAATTGAGAAAGTTTTAGCAAAATATTTTCTTCGTGGAGTAGCCCGTATTGGGTGAACCACGTAAATTGTTGTCACTTTTGTTGATGGTGTTTTGTGTATTTCTTTAATTATTGCTATTGATAATGCTATATATACACTGCATAATATTGAATTGAAAAGAAAAGTAAAAAGTGGTCTTATACTATTCACCCTCTCTCTCAGTATAAGTTTGTGTTCTTCAATTGGTATCAGAGCCAGGTTCCTTTAGAAGAGTTTGAAAACTTGAAGTAAAAGCGGTCTAAGAACTTAATGGATCATAAGGATCAAAAGTATAGGTCATTAAATAATGCAGTACCAGTATTTGATGGAAGTGACTTCTTGTATTGGTGTATGTTGATGAGATTTTACCTGATAGTACTTGGAAATGAAGTTTGGGATGTAGTGATGAGGAAGGTAAGCTTCTAATGCATGCAAATTCAAGAGCTATTAATGCAATTATAAAAGGATTGGGTAGATCAGAATATATGAAGGTTATGGATTGTAAAACATCAAAATATATATGGGATCTACTGCATGACATATATGAGGGTGATAAAGGTGTTAGGAAATCTAAGATCAGAAATCTCAAAGGAGAATTTGAGAGCTTAAGAATGATAGATGATGAAAATATTCATGATTATCTCAATAATATTGATGAGCTTGTACATGAGATGAGAGGTCTTGGAATGAAGGTTGATGAATCTGATGCTTGTGATAAGATCTTGAGAACTCTTCCAAAAAGGTATAGTGAAAAGGTTTCTGCTATAGAAACATCAATTGATAGTGATTCTTTGACAAGGAATTCTTTGCTTGGCATGCTTACTACTTTTGAGATAAGAAAAAAATATCATATTCCTCCGAAATAAGATGTATTCAAAGTAGACAAAAAGAAAAAGGGTAAAAATACAAAATCAAGCAGTGAGTCATCTAGTGATGAAGAAGCTAACTATGGTAAAAGAGATAAAGGTTCCAAAAGATCCATAGATATAAGATCTATTAAGTGCTTCAATTGTGGAAAGTATGGACACTATGCAATAGAGTGCAAAGAGCCAAAGTACAACAGTGATGAAGGAAAATAGGATCGCAGGTATAGGGAATAAGAAAGACACAGGTACCGAAAGAAAGACAAGGATGGACAAAACAAACAAGGAAAAAAGTTCTTAAAAAAGCAGAAGAAAAGCTACTATGCAGATAATGCAAGTAAGTACTCAATTGATAGTGATGCTAGTTTTTCAGACAATGATAGAGATGAAGTCCTATTTATGGTTAGAGAGAAAAGGACTCTAGTTATTCTCAAATTTTTTAGATGTGATAAATTTAGACATCTTGAAGATGATTGCACTAGGGATGGTTATAGTTTCAGTGATGATGATTTTGAAGATGCACTTGAAAGACCATATGAGAATCTTCTAATGGCTCTAGAAGATGAAGTAAGTGATCCTATAGAAGACAAGCCAAAAGGAAGTAATGATAAGGACAAAGGTAAACAAATAGAGGATTACTCAATAGATAATGGTTATGATCTCAAGGGAGAACTTATCTATGCCCTTGACATGGTAAAGAAGGTTAGAAAGAAACACTCCAAGCTTGAAAGTCAGTTTCAAGAATGTGATGAAGAAATATTATTGCTCATAAAGGACTAAGGAAAGTAAGTTCAAGGACAAGTTAGAAGCAAAGATTTTGGAGTGTGAAAAATTAACACAAGAAGTGGCACTACTAAAGGAAGATTTAGAGGATTCCAAGAAAAAGTTGTACAAGTATGTAAACAATGCAAAGAGTGTAGATAAAATAATTAAGATACAAATATGAGCAACAAACAAGACAGGTCTTGGCTCCAAACAGGTTCAAAAGAAATGGGAAGAAAAGTCTACTTCAAGTCTTGAAGAAGAAGGAACTTCGGAAGAAGATACTTCAGAAGATGACGGACAGTGTAAGTAGGAATGAGACATCATAGGATGAATTGTACAACAAAGAGTTCAACAAATATAGGAACAATACACGAAGAAGATACAGATTGAACGACAATCAAAATAGGAGACCAATGAGGTCTAACCAAGGAAGCTTCAATGGGATATGCCTCTCATGTCACAAGTTTGAGCACATGGCTTCATAGTGTAGGTCATATGAAAGATAGGAATATGGGAAAGGATAACCTTTCCATGGGTATTGCTATCCATGCAATGAGTATGGTCACAAAGTAATGGATTGCAGGGTTCATGACAGAAGAAGATATGGCTTCACTAGGATAAATTCTAAGACATTTGCACCTGCAAGGAATAATAACATTGTGTTATAAGTGCAATAATGATGGTCACATAGCAAGAAGGTGTAGAGAAAATATTCTAGAATCAAGTATGAATAGGAACATGAACAAGAACAGGAACATGGATGAGAATAGGAACAAGAACATGGATGAGAACAAGAATAGGAATAGGAATAGAAGTGATGATAGGAACAAGGATGATGATTTGAACAAGAACAGTTAGAGGATTCTAAAAACTCAGAAAATAAGGGAAAAAGATAAAGTTAAAGAATAGTGCTTTCGGGGAGTAGAAATACTCCCACCCCGAAATTAACCACCTCATGTGGAGGTGGGGGAGGGGCTAAGCTAAGAGGCTCATTCTTAACCCCGATCCCCAAAGGTGACCCTTTGCCATTGATATCAAATGGGGAGATATTTGTGTATATTGGGGAGATATTTTGATATGGGGAGAGATTTGATATTTGAGAGAGCATTGAGCCAGGGGGAGCAAAGTCCCAAGGGGAGCAAAAAAGAAGGTCAGATTTTGGTAAATGAA
Source organism: Wollemia nobilis (assembly GCA_028583015.1). Taxonomy (NCBI): domain Eukaryota; kingdom Viridiplantae; phylum Streptophyta; class Pinopsida; order Araucariales; family Araucariaceae; genus Wollemia; species Wollemia nobilis. The sequence goes on from JAQPPZ010001870.1 coordinate 8,776,840, forward strand.
TATGGGTTGCCATCAATGACAAAGGGGGAGATTGTTGGACATTTTGAGTCCCTAAGATAAAAAGTTGTAATTGATGTCAAAAGGACCTATGAAAGTAAGCACTATGATTTTCTCCACAAAGAGCTTCATGAGAAGAAAATATTTTTATCAAAAGGATGCATGGCATTTGGTTCCAAAAAATATCTTCAAGGGAAGCTAGGCAAAGGGTTTTTATTTAAAGCCATGGATGGCAGATTTGAAATGGGTTTTTCTTAAAACCCAAGTTGGCTTTTCATTTCATCAAAAAAGATGCCCCGGTGATGAAGATATTTAATTTTAAAGGTTTTATTTAAAACCATGGACAACAAATTTGAAATGGGTTTTTCTTAAAACCGAATTTGGCTTTTCGTTTTATCAAAAAAGGTGCCCCGATGATGGAGATATTTAATTTTAAATATTTAGTTTAAATTTTAAATTATTTAAAATTTAAATTTAAATTTTAAAATTAAAAGTAAAATTTTATCCGCCGACATCATGAGGAAGCACCGACGTTTCCAAGTAGAGGGAAGGCATATATATATGCCATTAAATTCTTCAATTTAAATTATCCTTGCTCTTGTTGTTAATGCGATTGTCGAAAAGTGAATAGAGCTCGTGCGAAAAAGGTTTAAGTGGTAGAAGCAACGAATAAATTGGATGACATGCAAAACCCAAGTCACCTTGGGCCGTGTGGCCTGTTGGAAACTTGGGCAGCACAAAGGCATTTGGTAGCACAAGGTCGTGCGTTCGATTTTTGGCAAGGTTCATTTTCTGTGCTTTGTGGTGGAAGCGCCAAGGGCGCATGGTTTATTTAAGGCACGTGGGTCTGTAGCATTTAAATGGAAGTTTTGTCCCTTTTGCATTGTGAATGAGCAGGTAGCTCGTTTGGCTACCTTAGCCATGGCTAAGGTGACTGCAGTGAGGTAGGTCAAGGGGTCGAAACACCTTGAGGGAGGTATGCAATTTTTTAATTAAAATTTGTTTGAATGCTCTAAAGTTTGGAGTGATAAGGGTTAGAAAATATTTTATTTTTGTAAAACCTTTGTTGTGTTTAAAAGGTTAAATAATTATTTTTTTGGTGAAAACCATAGATGATTATTTGAGCCTTATGGTATTGATTTTAATTTTTGAGAGCATTATTTTAGGAGAAATAAGGGTTTTGAATAAAGTGGAAATTGAATAGTGGCTTATTGATTATTATTTTTAGAGGGTTTTTCTATAAAGGGACTTTGGTGGATGTGATTATTGAGTTGGAGTAAAAATGTGTAAATTGAGTTATAGTTTATCTTGTGATTATTATTTGAAGTCCACTAACCCTTGTTGAGATTGGAAAAAGAAAGTGTGTTAAGTGTGGCAGATTTTGTGGACAACTTCTTGGCATCAATAAGGTATGGGCAATATTCTCCATTGATTTATTTGGGTGGTTGATTTCTGAAAATATCATTGGAGTGAAAAGGATTGATTGTGGTTTCCTTTTGAGAGTTGTTGGTTGAATGCTTCAAGGATTTCTAGTTTGAGAGTTATGGTTAAAACCTTGTTTTATAAGCATTGTTGTTGAAGCCATTAGTTGTGTGAAAAACCTGAGTTAGGGTTTGAGAAGAACATGAGTATCATTGTTATGTGAAGAATGTTTTATAAGAATTGTTGTTGAAGCCCATTGGTTGTGCAAATAACTTGAACTTGAGTTAGAGAAGAACATGAGTATCATTGTTATGTGATATTTGTTGTTGAACATTGTTGGAAACATTTTGAGTTGGTTGATACATGCTTGGACTAGGGTTTGTGAGAAAGGGTTGTTCATTGTGGTGATTGGTTGAGTAGAGTTGTTTGAGCCTAGTCAAGTGATTGTGTGAAGTGGTTGTTCAGTTCCATAAAACAAACTATTATATATTATGATTTGAGTTGAGTTGAGAAAGAAATTAGATTTGAGTATAGAACATATTGAGTCTCTAGTAATTCTCTTTATGCTTCTATGATATTGCTGAGTTGAGATTGATTTGAGTTGAGATTGGGATTTGAGTATAGAACATATTGAGTCTCTAACAATTCTCTTTATTCTTCTATGAGATTGAGTTGAGATTTTGTTGAGCTGATTTGAGGCAAGTCTTTGAGAAGGCTTGTGTACTGATTTTGAGTAAGCTTTTGTGAAAGATTGCTATGCCAATTTGAGCAAGTCCTAGAGAGGACTTATTGAGCAGATTTGGACAAGTTCTGAGTGAGCTTGTTGTGCAGATTTGAGCAAGTCCTAGAGAGGACTTATTGAGAAGATTTGGACAAGTTTTGAGTGAGCTTGTTGAGAAGATTTGAGTAGGTTCTGAGTGAGCTTGTTGAGTAGATTTGAGCAAGTTCTGAGTGAGCCTATTGAGCAGATTTGAGCAGGTTTTGAGTCAGCCTATTGAGCAGATTTGAGAAGGTTCTGGATGAGCCTATTGAGCATATTTGAAGAGGTTCTGAGTGATCCTGTTGATAGAGCTTTGGAGGTGATAGAGTATAGAGGATAGAGTCTCAGTAGATAGATATCCAGTAGCCAGGACAATTGAAGATAGATCTGAGTGAGGAGTCTTTAAGTGGAGAGAGATCCACAAGTTAGTGCAATAAAGAGATAGAGTCTTCTAGAAGATCACTAGCTAGAGCAGAAGGGGAAAGAGTTCTCCTGTGGAAGAGATCCATGAACTTGAGATTTAGGGGATCATCATATCCTTTGGACAGAGGTCCATAAACATTGTAATTGGGAAGGATTACCAAGAGATTGATTGAGAAAGTTTTAGCAAAATATTTTCTTCATGGAGTAGCTCGTATTGGGTGAACCACTTAAATTATTATCACTTTTGTGGATGGTGTTTTGTGTATTGCTTTGATTATTGCTATTGATACTGCTATCTATGCACTGCATAATATTGAATTGAAAAGAAAAGTAAAAAGTGGTCTTATATAGTTCACCCCCCATCTCAATATAATATTGTGTTCTTCACATGGATGGATGAACAATATTAAAAATAATATAAAAAAAGATGTTGAATATTTGTATTTACAAAGAAAATTGAAGAAGGCCCAAAAATGGATATCAAGAATTTGTAATTTTTTGAAAAATATGTAGGTATCTAGATATAGAATTTCAATTGAGATGAGAATTGAATATGCTTGTAAATTATCAATATCTATAGGAGAGAGGAGAGAGTTGTGATTTTTCAAGGGTGGGGAACCTAAGTACAACCTTTTTTCTCTAAAGCAAAATAAATAAAAATTGTTGAATGGTATTTAAATTTAAACTTTTTAAATATATACATATTATTTCTATTCAAAATAAATTTATATGGTTAATGGTTATGGGGATATAAATATTTTTAAATTATTTATATGGGATTAAAATAGGTCCTACACATATTACATCATGACCATATAGTGGTATTATAATAGTTTGGTAATTATGCATGTGTCGCTTAGAAAGGTACATTTATATGGTTAATGGTTAGGGTGATCTAAATATTCTTTAAATTGGTTATATTGGATTGAGATGGGTCCTACCTATTTTAAATCATGACCACATGGTGGTATTACAATAGTTTGATAATTATACATGTATCTCTTGGCAATATTGGAACCTGAGTCTCCCTCTTGCCATTTAATAGGGTGATTTATTTTTTTGAATGGGTTACATGGAATTGAAACTTGCCCTACCCACATTACATCATGACCACATAGTGGGGTATCAAAATCTTGGCATCTATGCATGTATCACTTGACAAGATTTGAACTTGGATCTCCTCCTTGAAAGTTGATGAATATCATAAATTGTGCTAATGTCATTTGATAGGGTGATCTAAATAATATTTTGAATGGGTTATAAAGGATTAAAATAGGTCCTACTTGTATTACATCATGACCACATCGTGGTATATCAATAGCTTGAAAATTATGCATGTATTGCTTGGAAATATTCAAACCTAGGTCTCCTTGTTGAAAGTTGAGGAATATTTTTTATTTATTTATTGATAAGGTGTGGATTTTGAGAGGATCCCACAACCTGAAACAAAAACTCCAAACAAATTCAAACAACCATCAAAACCAAAAGGGTTACATGACCAAAAATGAAGACATGATTGGAAAAATAACATCCAAACACCCTTCCAACCAACGAACAATACAAAAACAACCACACATAGAGAGGTAACCAACTGACAATCTAAGAGAGAGGTTCACCAACCCACAAAAATACAAGCACCTAGTCAACCTGGACTCAGAGCATCCCTGATGCATCACCAAATTCAAACTTCCCAATGGCAAAGTATCCAATATCCAACAAGATTGAACCACATCCTATAGATTCAGTTCTCATGGGGTCCAATCCTGCCCTTATTAGAATAAAAATTAAAAATAAAAAAGCACGCTCAAAAGAGAACAGATTCATTGCAATCCTAGGGGAGCTCAAAGAACCAAGAAATTTTGAAATTAGGCCTTCCTACCTAACACTGGAATATATTTGCGATAGCAATAGTTGGGACATACATACCACCCAAGAAAGGAGTCAATATCTGGGTCTTAAAATGGACAATTAAACAAGAAAACACAAGAAAAAAATCAAAAATCACTTGTTGGTAGTCTTTCTCAATGAGGTCTTAGGAGGTCTTCTAGCATTTTTTTTGACCCCCAAAGAAAGAAATAATTTTTAGACCACACTTTTTAATGCATTTGTTCCAATACTCTACAACTGAAATAGTCTCATTCTCTCCAGGATGCAAAGACTCAAAACTATCCAGTTTGAGCTAGATGTTATTGCATTTCTATTTCTCTAGTTTTAGTATTTGAACTCCATTAGCAATGTTAGAGTCAATATTCTTCTTCATGAGCACTTTGTTGTTGTGTTTCCCCACTTTCCTTTCAACCCCCACATCAATACGACCTTTTCTACAACTTTTGGTCTTTGGAATTGGATAGCCTTTCTCCAACATAGGAATTGGAGAGGCCATAGGGCTTTCCATTATCTATTGAAGAGTCAGATCATCCATGGAAAGACAATCAAAGGAATTTTGGAGGATAAGACTAGAGGGACTTACCTCATATTCACTCTCCCCAATCTTGGGCAATTGAATAATTTACCTAGTTTTTGGGATCACCTCCCTTCTCTTCACAAGAATCTTGTTCAACTCCTCATCTCCATCAAACAAGTTTGATGGGATAAGTGCTTCCTCATGTAACTCCTCTTTAAGCCCAAATTGAGAAAAGGGAACAGGTTCTTTCCTTTAAAATTTTGAAGGTTCCTCTTAGGCACCCACTTTTCATTGAGTTTTTTACTATTCTTCTTATAAGCCACTGCATTACTCGATGCTTTAGGATGTAGGGGGCATAAGTTCTTATGGTACCCACCCTTTCCACACTCTTAGAAAAATTGAGGTTTATTTTCATATTCAATTCTTTGAACCCATGTGCCAAGGTTAGAAATGAGCTCAATAAAGCTTAGTAGATCCTTCTCAATATTCTCCATCACACACATTCTAACATAGAGCATTCAATATTTGGAACTGGTATCCTGATCAAAGGAAATAAAATTCTTTATTATCTTGGCAATAGCCTCGAATACGCTCTCATGTCAGAGGTGAAGTGAGAAGTCTAGCAGTTTGACCCATATATAAATGCTCTATGTTAGAGGATTGAAATTTAGGCCCCATTTGCACAGAAATAAACCTTGTTTGCCAAAAACCATGGCCTCTCTTCCAATATTTTCTTGGATTCCTCCTCATAGTATATTTTGATAAGAAATAAATTTCTTGGGATGGCCACAATTTCAAGAGAACTAAGAGATCTTCATCTTGCCAAAGCCCATCTTCTAAGAGCATCAATGTTTGACCTCCCTCAAAATTTTACCACAAGATTCCATGAATCATATTTCAAGATGTTGTCAATCAAGCTATCAATAATATGGATCTAGTTCAACACAAGCATAATGTCAAAGTGGAAAGTCGCTCTACCACATTTAATGGCATCCACCACCTTTGCATATGAAGGTGAACTAAGGGGAATGGGGTCCTCCCTGTAGGTCCTATTGGTCCCACCTCTGAGCTTACCTGGATCACACATATTCCATTGAAAATAAAATAAGGGATCATAGGAATTACATAGACTCACCTTAATGGGCTTAACTTCTTCGAAAACAGGGTCAAATTCGATTGACCAAGCATCCAACTCCTCTACAACTCTTTTTCTAGTGCTTATTTTGAGTTGAGAAATATAATCGGTTGAACTAATACCATTTAATAGGGCAATTTAAATATTGATATTCTTATTAAGTTAGTTTTCTTATTGTGTTAAATTAGTATATTGATAGTTTTTTATATTTATATTTTTAATATTAAGTTAAAATATTCAAACCTTGAATTATAATGTTAAACTTCTTACTTCCTATTATTTGTCCTAAATTTTATAATTGAATGTTGAGATTATCGTCGGATTGAATGCTTGTCCCTTTCTTGGTGCTTTTAGCAATGTTAAAGGTTTAAAATTATTGTGTCATGGTGGTTATAGGGGCAGATTGCACGAAGAATTGTGTGGTGGCTTCTAGGGTGGATAGCACAGAATACTGTGGTAGCCATAAAAGCTGGATAGCCTGCCCGGATTTGTGGCGGCTACCAATTCCACCATGTAAATTTAAAAAAATATATTGAGATTCACTTATGAGATTTAAAATTTAGTATAGAGTATAAATGTTTTTATTTCTAATCATTTATCCTTAATACTATAGACAAAATTCTAACTATTTTAATTTTTTTTTTTTTTTTAAATATAAAAAATATATTTTATAGTAAATGTGGCATCACTATTGTTGGTCTGAAAATTTGTTTAATGGAAAGGTTGTGCACCCATAGACATTTACCAATATTGAATTACCAAGAGGTTGTGATTTCTACAAGGTCAATCTCCGAAGGAAAACGGTTCCTTTGAAGTTCAAGCTAAATATTCCTAAAATATGGGGGAAAAGGGTACTAAAATAAATAAAAGGAGTTGAAGCTATAACTTATGTTGGTGTTGATTAAGCAACATCAAGATACATGCGTAATAGAAGATCATGCAAATAAACAATCAATTACCGTTGGAACCGATTCTTGCATCCGTAGGAAATCAATTGTCACGCTACAAGAATCCGTTTGAAACCAACGAGCTATTACAGGCTCTGGTCGACCTGCCTCATGTTCTGCTAAACCCGAATATTGCTAAAGAAGACGGTAGAACGGGTAAGGAAACCCCAACGACAATTCTTTAATTAAACTTCTAATTTGCACGCTCCAGATTTATATTAAACTATAAGTATTCTTATTAAAATGACCAAGCATGAAAATAACCAACTGTTATGCCTTATGTAGACCGGTGCCTAGATTCATTGGGTTGTTATAGCAATTTAACAACAATTTTAATTATGAACAGAGAGAAGGGGAAAAGGAAATTAGCGTTCTTGATTTCATTCGAATGTCGTAACAAAACCAAAAGTTAACTAATGAAAGAAATGTGTATAATGCATTCAAATAATGTAACCCATTATACAGATACACACAATATTGAGACAAAGAAATGACAGGAATAAGATTCAGAATTGTATTGATTTCATGGAAAAATTACATGCAGAGTGGGCAGAATGCCTTTTAACTCTGTTTTTCTCAAAAGAATACAACAATACAATGGAGAAGACTCTGTTCAAATGATGTAACAGGTCTCTCCTACTCTCCTTATTCCAATATGGTAACAGAAGAATCTCTGAATCCTAGGCTCAATAAGACTGGAAATATTCTCAGCTTCTTGAACGCTTTCCTATCATACAATCCTGCACAGCAAGGGGAGGAAGAAAGAATGAATAAAAGAAAATAGACACAAAGAAATACAACACAACTAATAGGGCACTCAAGTATACCTCTTAGCAAAAATGCTATTCTCTAATTGCTTGATGCAGAATCCAGACCTGTCTGCTTCCTTTTATAGCTGCTGGTTCTTGATTCTGTTATTTTTGGTTGAATTTTGGCTGTACACTTGGCAGCATCTGATTGAATCCATTCTATGTGTTGTCCAGCTGGTGTGGCTCTAAACTGACTGTTAAGGTTCTTCTCTGGACTGAAGGGAGCTCTTTGTTATTTTAATTTGGCCTTTTTGCTCTCTTTGGTTGGCCCTAGAAACTAAGGATTCAACATTATATTTTTCCTTTTTGTTCTGCTTGTCCTGGCCACTATGCTTGGTTCTAAGGGACCGAGTTGTTATCATGAATTCTAGATGAGGAATGGAGGGGGACCCGACGTGATGGTGAAGACAAGGGGTGGCATGTCAGTGGCAAACAGATGGAGTTGCACTGATCATGAGATAGAGTGAAGAAGTAAGGATGGTGAGGGTCTGATGGATGGAATGACGAGGGGTAAATGGTAAGAAGTGGTAGTGGGCGAGGGTGACATACTAGGAAAAATGTCAGGATGGTCAAGGAGGAATACCCAGGAGGAGGAGGGTAGTGGTAAGTAGGAAGAAGATGGGAATGGACAACAAGATCTGGAAGCATCTATAATTTACTTCCATAACTATACTCCGTCGAAGTGCTCCCCTGGTAACTATATTTCGTCGAAGCACGGATTGAATGACTTTTTGAAAATTGAAACCATGTTTTTTTCTTCACGCGCTTCCTTCACCTTAAGTATTTGTAGAACAAAAAATGATAATTTTGGAATCCTTTATGCTCCATTGTTTCGTTTTGTTGATGCTCTCAACTCTTCCCTACTGTCTCTTATTTATAAGCCAGTGACTATGCTTTGTAGTCTTATCTTGTGGTACGCCATTATTCCTGTGAGATATACACAATCTGGTGGCATGCTTGAGCGTCAGGATTTATCTTTTATTTGGTTTACTTTGTTCTTAACAAGGTACTATACATGGGATTTTCTCTGATTTCTTTGAATCTTTCCTCCCATGAGTATTCTTCTGGATTCATAGCTTCTGTGCATACTATTTTGACTCCGTCTTGGCTATTGATTTTCATAATGTCTTTTAGTGTACCTTGTTGTGAATGAGTCACTTCTTTGATTTCTACCTTGATAATGTTGAAGGTATTTCTGTGAAGTAATCACCTTTCTTTGGAGGCTTGGTCCTTTGAATCTTTCTTACGGGTGATTTTATCAATTTTTTTGGTTCACGATCTTCACAGGTTCCGTCATGGTGGTTTTTGGTACTTTTAAACCTACAAGAGTATTAGTTTCTAAAGCTTTGAAGATGTTAGTCAATGGTGATTTTATTTTTATTGATATCTTCATATCTATTGGTTTAGATTTTTGACCACGTTCGATCACTCAACCAACCTTTATTGTACTACTTTATTAAATATTTAAAAACTTATAAGTTAGATAGCCAAAAGATGCATGCTTTGAACCTTTTCATTTGTTTAATCAAGATGAAGATATTGATTAATAATGTGTTAATGCCCTTGTTAAGAATGTTTAAATATTTGATTAATCAGGCATCTATTTTAGACTTACATTTGGTTTTACCTTTGAATCGTGCGCTACCATTGGATTGATCTGGGGTGAAGCGCATCCGTTGTTGTTCTGAAACTTGTATGATAGTTACTGTACCTGCTCTCATATAAGCACTTGAAATAATCTTGGTTTGTCAATCCTCGTTTACTCATGATTATCCAATGTTAATCTTCATAATTTTAAACCTTAACAACTCGTTATTTAATTGATGGCAATCATATGATACGTGCATTTTTCTTTTGTGATCACCGTTAGATCTTACTGTGGTGAGGCATGATCATTGGATCATGTAGATGCACATAGTTTTTAATAAATGAGAAAAATCCCTACGTACCTTGGGTCAATTAATCAACCTTTTGAAATAATAATGCTTAGATTAACCTTCGGTTATCTTCTCGTATGTGCACCGTTGGATCTGGGGAGAAATGAGCGTCGTCGTCCGATTTGTGTATCATTAAAATATCTTCATTTAGCTTTCAATCCTTTGCTGCCACTACAAGCCTTCATGACCATCGATTTTTGGATTAGTTTGGGCGCTATCATTAGATTGCCAATAAGATGCCCACCATATAATCAATGTAAAAACTTTTGATTTTCTATTAATCATGATTAAGGTGAAAGGGGGGATTAGTCAATGTATTAAACCCTCGCTAAACACAATTAATATTTATCTTTACCTTAGTCTTCATCTTACCATTCATGATTTTGGTGCGATCATTGGATCTGAGTGGAGACAAGCGCTGTCGTTGGATTAAGTCAACTTGCAAGTTAGTTTAATCAAGGGTGTATAATACTAATCATGTTTAAGCTGAAAGGGGGGAATTAGATGATGTATTAAACCCTTGCTAATAACATGATTATCATTAATTAATATTTTTTGAATCTTAACACTCCTTAATGTATTTTCAATTAGCGCGCCACCGTTAGATTAAAAATCGATCGAGCGCAACCGTTTGATCTTGGTAACCTACCCGACGATTAATCAAGGGGGCGCATTCTTTTAATATTGAATTTTAATAGGTGATTAATTTGAAACATGCATGACCATTGATCTGGATATCGCATGGGCACGATCGTTCGATCTATCAGACCTGCTCTAATTTTAACTTGACCTTGACCCATGATAACTTTTCTTAAACCTTTGACCTCTTAGAGGATGCACAACCATTGATTTTAAAGATGATTGAGCACTGCCATCCGATTATTTAGACTTACTCACTATTTAATCGGAACCTTTGACCATTATGGCTCATGTTTAATGCTTTGACTTTTTGGACAATGCGCAGCCATTGATTTGATCTTGGGGTCGATGCGTCTATCGATCTTGTCGAAGGTGCAAGGACTTTAATCATATTCATTTATTGGTTCATGACTTAACCTTCGGGTTTTATTGTGAAAGCGCGTCCATTGGATTTTTAATACGATGCTGTTTCATCCGATTTAATGAGAGATGCTCGATTTTTAAACCTTAGGTTAAACCTTATTGACCCTTTGACTTATCTTTTAGACTTCTTTTTGAATGTGCTTTCATTAGATTTATTCATGATGACGTGCTACCGTCCGATTAAGCCTAAGGTGCGATATTTTTACTTTTTGACCATGGCTTGACTTTTGACTTGTCCTTTGGTTCGATTTTATTAAAGCGTTGTCGTCCGATTTCTTTTGGATCGAGCGCGACCCTTGGATTAAATCTAAGGTGCTCGATTGTTAGCTTAGAGGGGTGCATACCCTTAGGTTTTGATTAATTAATATTTGCTTTAACCTTAGACCTTTCAGATTTTGAGACCATGGTGAATGCTTAACCGACTTATGATTTAAGGACTTTATTAATCGGTTTTAGGCCCAAGGAAATATTTATGAAGGTCGGACTTTGGCTTTAGATTTTTAATTTGAAAATTTCTTCCCTAACCATTTGAGGTACTTTGATTTATACAATGAAGCCCACATTATTAAAAAGGCTAAGGTTAGACTTTATCAAACCAACCAATGAAAAATTGAATTACTCACAACAACTTAAGCAATGACCAACAGTATTAGCAGTTTGATTGAAACCAAAAATTTAAATTTGGGGGTTTCAAAGTTGAGTCAAATTTGGCTCCAACATAGGCTCTGACTGGGACAATGTGTTGAAAACATGAAGCACTTGAGAACCATAGAATCTCCTGGTTTTATTTTGCAAAAATTTAAACAAAAAACAACAAAATTTTGATTGCTAAGCAAAACTTGAAATGCATAACAAAAAAACTTCCTTCCTCTTTTTCTTTCTTTTCTTCATCATTTTTTTATATACTAAAAAATTGTATGAATAACATGATATCAAAGCAAGTAGAGTATGAAAAACTGTAGATCCCTTTTCATTCAATTTGGAAACAAAGGTTAGAAATTTTAGAAATCAATGAGTTTTATTTTGAAATATTGTAATGCTTGTTTTAGCTAAGTCATAAGATATGATTACATAGATTTTGTCATAACCATTTGTCTCATCATATTTTTGCCCATGTGTGTGTTTGTGCATTCTTTTTTGGATTTCTAAATCTTTCAGAACTTTACCATATCTGAGAAAAATAGCCAAGCCTAATATGTGATTTCACTCTTTAAAAATTTTCACCATTCTATAGGGCTCCACTGCCAGTCAAGCGTCTATAGCCTCGGTGGAGTTGCTTCTAATCCCATATTAGTTTTACCCTACTATCAATCAAGCGTCTATAGCCCCGGTAGAGGTTTTCCAAGATATCTCAAGCAGTGACTCAATTTTACTTTATTTTTTATTTTTCTTTCTCGTGAGAGAAGTGTTTGGATATATAAGCAAATTGTGCAATAAGTATGCCTGAGTTGAGGATTAGTTTCTCGCTATAAAATATGAGTGTAATAATTTTTGGCTCAACTACCCTCTCAAAGATAACTCAGTTCTTTGGACCTTTGAAGTCACTTTAAGTATCATTTGTAATGTGAGGCTTGACATGATGTTTCAATCAGCTTTGTTTTCTATCTGTTTTATCTCATATCAAACAACTATTGCATAAACACTCATTTTTGATAGAATTGTAAAGCTCATCAACATCTAAAATAAATCCCCTTTTTTTTTATTGTCTTTGGTGGAATAAACAGTTAGATATACTCATCAAACTAAGATATCATGTGTATAGTAAACTCAAAATTATTCAAGAACAAAAGGGAAGCTTAACTAATAAACAAAATACACCACTCTATTTTTGGATTTTTGTTTTTCTATTTTTTTTATAATGTTTTTTTTTTAAGTACACCTTCAACAGGGATTGTACATTTTGAGGTGTTGGCCATTAATAGGGATAGCCATTATTTCTCCCTACAAAGTCTGTAGCTTGTAAGTATTATGACTGATAACATGGGCAATTTGGTATGGGCCAATCCATTTAGGTTCAAACTTACCCTTTTCACCATGCTTATCATTTTTAGGATCCCAATAGATGACTATATCTCCTTGAGAAAAAGGAGTACCCTTGGCTTTCTTATTAAACAATTTTACAGTTTTATGGGTTTGTTCCATCATTCTATTGAGGGTCTCTCTTCTTTGTTCTTCTAACAAGACAATTTGGTCAAGCCTTCTCTGAATGGGATCAGGGTTTTCATGATCTTGCAATAAAAGGGAAAGTGCCATTTTTTCCATTTTTGGGGGCAATAGGGCTTTTTCTCCATAAACCATCTCATAGGGGGTTCTTCCTGTATTTCTTTTAACAGACAACCTATCAGCCCATAAAGCAAATTTAAGTTCACTGTCCCATCCCCTTTTGTTTTTGCCTAATGACCTTTTTATTCTTGTTATTACATTTTTATTTGATGACTCAACTAGACCATTTCCTTGGGGATAATAATTAGCAGAATGAGATAATTCAATTCCATATTCAACACAAAATTCTACCATTTCATATGACACAAAATATTGAGCATTATCAGTTACAAGATTTTTAGGAACTCCATACCTGGTCAAGATATTTTCCTCTATGAATCTGATGATTGCAGCAGATGTAGATGTTCTCAAAGGTGCAACTTCCACCCACTTTGTGAAGTAATCTGTTGTAGTTATGATCCACTTATGTTGGCCAGATGAATTAGGCTTGATCTCTCCAATCAAGTCAATACCCCATTGAGCAAAAGGTGCTTCAATGATTACTGGCTTGAGGGGCATGGTTGGTAGATGCTTTTTCCCTATAAAAACTTGGCAGTTATGACAATTCCTAACATATTTATATACATCCTTAAAAAGGGATGGCCAATAATATCCTGCTCTCATGATTTTATTGGTTGTAGCTCTTGGAGAAAAGTGTCCTCCACATAAACCATTATGAAATTCATTAATTATTTTTGGGACTTCTCTTTCATATAAGCAGACTAATAATACTCCATCAGGATGTTTCCAATATAATACTCCATTTTGTATATAATACTTTTGAGCTTGAAGTTTGATTGACCTCATTCTATTTATTGTCATATCTTCGGGGAAAGACAACATTTGTAAGTATGACAATATTTCTTCATACCATTTACATTCTTCATTTTTTATTCTTCTATCATCATATGTCTGATCTATGGTGAGAATATTTTCAGATCCTGCTTCTTCTTTGTTAGCCAATAGTTTAGCTAAACCCTGCCCTTTGATTGTTTTAACTATTTTGAATTCAACATCATATTGCAAAAGTTTTACCATCCATCTTGCTGGTCTTCCTAATGGCTCTGATTGAGAAAAGATATCTTTTATTGCTATAAAGGGAATACAACAGTAAACTTTGTTTGAGCCAAATATACCTTTGAAGTGTTCCAAATATTGGATGACTGCATAGGCATGTTTTTCCAGTAGGGTGTATTTAAGATTTGCTCCTTTTAGTCCTGAGCTCATAAAGGCTATTGGCCTTTCATTATTTTCATTATATTTTTGTGAAAGGACTGTAACAATAGAGTGTTCAGAAGCATATGAATAAATATTAAAATCCTTTGTATAATCAGGGCAACTTAAAGTTGGAGTGGTTGATATGGCTTCTTTGATCTTGTTAAATGCTTCCATATTTTCTAATGTCCATTTTATTTCTCCAGTTTTCTTCACCATATCATTTATGGGTTTGGTCATTTCTGCAAAATTTGGGACAAATATTCTGATAAAATTTATTTTTCCAAAGAATGACCTTACCCCTTTTAGATTCTTGGGTGGGGGAATTTTAGAAATGGCTTCTATCCTTTCTGGATCAATGCTTATCCCCTTTTCTGAAACTATATGACCTAGCAATTTTCCTTGTGTAGTTCCAAATATGCATTTTTTTGGATTTAGAGAGATTCCAAATTCCTTGCATCGGGCAAAAACTGCAGTCAAATGTTCTAGATGATCTTCTGGATTTTTAGAAAAAACTGTGATATCATCTAAGTACACTACTACAATTTTGAACATTAGTCCTTTGAAAGCAAAGTCCATCGCTCTTTGGAAAGTAGCACCTGCATTCATCAATCCAAAAGGTATTCTTAAATATTCAAATGTGCCCCAGGGTGTGGTGAATGTTGCCTTGTGTCTATCTTCTGGATTTATCAGAATTTGATTGTACCCTAAAAATCCATCTAACAGGGACAATCTAGTTGAACCTACTACTGCTTGCAGCAGTTGTTCCATGTTAGGCAATGGGTAATTGTCTTTTAGTGAGCTCTTGTTTAAATTTCTAAAATCCACGCATAGTCTAATGTCCCCATTCTTTTTCCTAACTGGTACTAAGTTGGATATCCAGGAGGAAAATCTGACTTTTCTTATTATCTTGGAGTCCAACAATTTTTGAACCTCTTTTTGCATTACTGGGTGCAGAGTTGGATTGTACTTTCTCTATTTTTGTCTAAATGGCTTGGCCTCTTCTTTCAAGGGTATTATATGTGTCATCACATCCATTTTGAAAGTTTTGAGATCTTCATAGGTCCAAGCAAAATGTTCTTTGTTCTTTTTTAGGAAATTGATATATCCAACTTTTTCTTTAGCAGGTAGTGCCATGTCTACTTTCACTATTCTGGGTTCTTTCATTGAGCCAATATTAATATCCTCAGATATCACTTCTCTGCGTATAGGTTTATAGGCTTTGTCAAAATCATCAAATAGGCTTTCAAGAGACACCAATCCTTTGGGTATTCTATTAGTTTTCAACTGGATTACTTCTACTTGGTTCTCCTATTTGATATTTTAGCTTTTCTTCATATTTTTCATCACAGATGACATCTGCATACTGATTTTGCAAAGTCATAAAATCCTTAATATCTATATCATCTTGAAAGACCTGAAGATAGACTATGTTATCTAGCATAGAAGGTTTATAGACTAAGATAGTTGGAAATTTGTCCATATATTCTGTAGTTATCTCTGGGTGATCTAGACCTGAGGCATTCACAGCTAAGAGATCTGCAACATGATTTTGTTCTCTAGGAATATATGAAATATTGAAAGCCAAAAATTTATCAATTTCTTCCAGTACTGCATTTCTATATTGCTTAAGTCTAGGATGCTTGGTCTGATATTTACCTTTTATTTGTAGTATAATAAGTTATGCATCTCCTATTACAGTTAAGTAGTTAATACCTAACTCTTTTGCTTTCCTTAGCCCTAATAGTAAAGCTTCGTACTCAACTACATTGTTTGTGCAAGGAAATTGTAATCTATAAGGGATACCAAGGTAATTTCCTTTAATATCAATCAAATTTACACCTGCACCTGCTCCAGATTGGGATTTAGCCCCATCAAATGACATGGTCCACATTTCTTGGGTTAATACTCGATTTGATTCAGCATCAATTATTCTCATATCTTCTGGATCCATGTTCTTTGCATCTGGTACTTCCATCGGGAATGGGTTGTGCCATATTGAATAGACTCCCATCCCTTTTTCTTCCATAGAGTTAACTAAGTTAATCATGGTTTCATCTATTTGAATTAACTCTACGGAGTGTTTGTTGAATGGTTCCCTTCTCAAAATTATATTCTCCTTATCCGATATGGGGATGGTAGCATAAGACCAGTCTAGTTGTATTGATCCCCCTAGTTGTTCTGCCCAATGCCTACTGAGTAATAGTGAGAAGAATGGGTCAACATCAACTACTGCTACATCCATGACAATGCCCTTTTTGGGGTGTTGGTCTAGGAAAACTAATAATCCAGTTATCACCCCTACACAGGGAATTTGTCTATTGTCCATTACAGAAATAGGAGCAGAATCTCTAGTACAGATTAATCCCATTTGGTCAGCTATTAACTTAGGCATGATATTATGTGAAGCTCCACTGTCAAGCATGCAATTATGAATCACATATCTTTCCCCTTCATCTGAATTATATCTTAATGACACGTAGAAGGGTCTGACAGAAGATGGTGATCTTGTATCATGTTGATTTTGTCTAGCAAGCATGACAAGTAGGGTCTTCTTTCTGCTCTACTAATCCAAAAGCTCTGCATACTTGTTCTCTGTATGTTTGAACTTTCATAAGTTCACCAAATGTGATATTAACTTTTTGCTTACTGAGTTCTGACCCAACATCAAATTCTATCTTCTTTATATCCAATGGTTTATTACTTTCTTCTTTGGGAACTTCTTCTATTGATTCTATTACCTCGGGAGTAATTTTGTTAGGGTTCCTATCAGTTTTCTCTTTACTGATATTTTTATTGGTGAAAGTTTATCTTCTTGTTTCATTTGTAGATAATTTCTCTGTTTTTTTAGGGACTGTTCTATTCCTCAAATTTAAAACATGGGTTGCCTCTAATTCTTCAACCTCTTGAGCAGTGGGAATCAATTTCCCTTGCTTCATCTTATCATATCTTGACTCATGTGATTTCTACAAGATTTTAGTTCCTTCGGTTACTAAGATCTGAGGATGATGATTTGAAGCATATTTATCCATGTCTTCTTCAAACAACCTTTCTCTGGATTCATCTTCAATGGACCAACATGCATTGATTCTTATATCCTCTTCTGATTCTGCATGCATATCTACATTACGTTGATCACTCAGGTGTATTCCACATGCATCGGGGTTATGGGGTGCATCACAAGTAGAGCAAAAATAAGGAAAACCTTCAGCTACATTGGCAGATGGCATTGGGTTAGGGACATTGTTCTGATCCCTATCAGAATCTCTATTTTTCTAGTTGTTATTCCCATTACCCCTATTCCTATTCCCTTCTTCAAAACCATTGTTGTTTCCCCAATTCTTGTTGTAATTTTTCTTAAAGGGGGGATGGTTGTCAACATGTGGTCGCTCTGTCTGTGAAGATTCACCATTATTTCCATTTCTTTCAATTCTTGCTAACTTGTTACTCATGTTGTTGAACATTTCTATCATTTGACTGGTCAACTTCTCCACAGGATCAATTTTAGTTCTTCTTTGTATATCAAAAGCCACTCTCTTAGGTTTTCTCTCAGGCATGTTAACCTCTAAAGAATAAGGCTTCATATTACCACTGTCAAGCATATTTCTTTCTATATCCATTGCTTTTTCCATACAACCATCAATGGTAGTGGCTTGTTCTTGCCTTAATTCATAGTTAAACTCTCCTTGAAAAGCATTCTTATAAAAACAAATAGACTGAATATCACTAGGCCTGAGGTTGGCAGGGATTTTGTTTCTTGTTTTTGAAAATCTTCTGTTAAAATCACTAACAACCTCATTTTCTTTCTTCTTCATAGTGGCTAGCTCGGTTAACAAGATTGTTCATTTTTCCTTTCACCATACTTCTTTAGGAACACCTCTTCCATTTTGGTGAAGTCTGGGATATCATTGTTAGGAAGGGAATTAAACCATTCTCTAGCATCTTTTTCTAAAGTCTGTAGAAATAGTCTTAATACTACATCTTCATGTTCAACTTCCAGACTGTCCATTGCATATAAGAAACTTTTGATATGATCCTCTCCAATTACTGCACTATTTCCTAAAAACTTAGGGAGATATTTGTGAGCTTTACTGGGTAAGGCATTTAAATTTACTGGTAATACAAAAGGCCTATATCTATTAGTTCTCCACAAATGAACATTACCCTGAGCCATAGCTACTATTGAATTTAATTTCATAGATGTAGTACCTACGGTGGTATGGTTGAAGTTTGAATGTAGATTGATGAATTATCTACCTATTGAATGAGAATAATTACATATATCTTCTACTACTAATTTTAAACGTTCATCTACAGTAATATCAGTAGTAATAATATTCTGTATTTTCTTCACATACCTTTTTCCACTAGAAATTAGATCTACTATTATAAATAATATTCTTAAAAAATGGAGATTTTTGGGTATGTATAAATACCTCTAGATTCTCGAGTTCTAGAAATAGCTCCTTACCACTTCTCCTGGTGTTCGCCAGCACGTTCTGTTCTCTCCTTTTTTTATATTTTTCTTCTGGGTTCATCCAGTAGAGTCGCCAACACTGGGGTGCAGAAAGAACAACGTATACTCTTATCAAGAATGCTTGATATTATCTCTCATCCTCACAGGAGTGGGTTCTTGGGGAAATTCAAGAAAATCAAGAAAGAGAATTCAAGAAAATCAAGAAACGAGAATTGGGAAAAATAAAGAACGTAAAAATAGTGAAAATTAAAACAAATGTTCTTTATTCAAACTGGCCACCCATTGATTAAAAATAATATCATTGTAAAAAAACTTTAAGAAGATATAATCTTAACATATAAGTTCATCCCCGAAAACGATGCCAAAAAACTATTGGAACCGATTCTTGCATCCATAGGAAATCAATTGTCATGCTACAAGAATCCATTTGAAACCAACGAGCTATTACAGGCTCTAGTCGACCTGCCTCATGTTCTGCTAAACCCGAATATTGCTAAAGAAGATGGCAGAATGGGTAAGGAAACCCCAACGACAATTCTTTAATTAAACTTCTAATTTGCATGCTCCATATTTATATTAAACTATAAGTATTCTTATTAAAATGACCAAGCATGAAAATAACCAACTATTATGCCTTATGTAGACCAGTGCCTAGATTCATTGGGTTGTTATAGCAATTTAACAACAATTTTAATTATGAACAGAGAGAAGGGGAAAAGGAAATTAGCGTTCTTGATTTCATTCGAATATCGTAACAAAATCAAAAGTTAACTAACGAAAGAAACGTGTATAATGCATTCAAATAATGTAACCCATTATACAGATACACACAATACTGAGACAAAGAAATGACAGGAATAAGATTCAGAATTGTATTGATTCATGGAAAATATTACATGCAGAGTGGGCGAGAATGCCTTTTAACTCTATTTTTCTCAAAAGAATACAACAATACAATGGAGAAGACTCTGTTCAAATGATGTAACAGGTCTCTCCTACTCTCCTTATTCCAATATGGTAACAGAAGAATCTTTGAATCCTAGGCTCAATAAGACTGGAAATATTCTCAGCTTCTTGAACGCTTTCCTATCATACAATCCTGCACAGCAAGGGGAGGAAGAAAGAATGAATAAAAGAAAATAGACACAAAGAAATACAACAACACAACTAACAGGGCACTCAAGTATACCTCTTAGAAAAAATGCTATTCTCTAATTGCTTGATGCAGAATCCAGACCTGCCTGCTTCCTTTTATAGCTGCTGGTTCTTGATTCTGTTATTTTTGGTTGAATTCTAGTTGTACACTTGGCAGCATCTGATTGAATCCATTCTATATGTTGTCCAGCTGGCGTGGCTCTGAACTGACTGTTAAGGTTCTTCTCTAGACTGAAGGGAGCTCTTTGTTATTTTAATTTGGCCTTTTTGCTCTCTTTGGTTGGCCCTAGAAACTAAGGATTCAACATTATATTTTTCCTTTTTGTTTTGCTTGTCCTGGCCACTATGCTTGGTTGTTAGGGACCGAGGCTATCATCATGAATTTTAGATGAAGGACGGAGGGGGACCCGATGTGATGGTGAAGACAAGGGGTGGCGTGCCGGTGGCAAACAGATGGAGTTGCACTGATCACGTGATAGAGTGAAGAAGTAAGGATGGTGAGGTTCTGATGGATGGAATGACAGGGGGTAAATGGTAAGAGGCGGTAGTGGGCGAGGGTGACATACTAGGAAAAATGTCAGGATGGTCAAGGAGGAATACCCAGGAGGAGGAGGGTAGTGGTAAGTAGGAAGAAGGTGGGAATGGACAACAAGATCTAGAAGCATCTATAATTTACTTCCATAACTATACTCCGTCGAAGTGCTCCCCTGGTAACTATATTCCGTCGAAGCGCAGATTGAATGACTTTCTAAAAATTGAAACCATGCTTTTTCTTCACGCGCATCCTTCACCTTAAGTATTTGTAGAACAAAAAATGATACATTTGGAATCCTTTATGCTCCATTGTTTCCTTTTGCTGATGCTCTTAGCTCTTCCCTACTGTCTCTTATTTATAAGCCGATGACTATGCTTTGTAGTCTTATCTTGTGGTACGCCATTATTCCTAGTGAGATAATACATGATCTGGTGGCATGCTTGAGCATCAGGATTTATCTTTTATTTGGTTTACTTTGTTCTTAACAAGGTACTGTACACGGGATTTTCTCTGATTTCTTTGAATCTTTCCTCCCATGAGTATTCTTCTGGATTCATAGCTTCTATGCGTACTATTTTGACTCCATCTTGGCTATTGATTTTCATAATGTCTTTCAGTGTACCTTGTTATGAATGAGTCACTTATTTGATTTCTACCTTGATAATGTTGAAGGTATTTCTGTGAAGTAATCACCTTTCTTTGGAGGCTTGGTCCTTTGAATCTTTCTTACGGGTGATTTTACCGATTTTTTTGGTTCGTGATCTTCACAGGTTCCATCATGGCGGTTTCTGGTACTTTTAAACCTGCAAGAGTATTAGTTTCTAAAGCTTTGAAGATGTTAGTCAATGGTGATTTTATTTTTATTGATATCTTCATATCTATTGGTTTAGAGTTTTGACCATGTTTGTCGCTCGACCAAGCCTTTATTGTACCTCTTTATTAAATATTTAAAAACCTATAAGTTAGATAGCCAAAAGATGCATGCTTTGAACCTTTTCATTTGTTTAATCAAGATGAAGATATTGATTAATAATGTGTTAATGCCCTTGTTAAGAATGTTTAAATCTTTGATTAATCAAGCATCTATTTTAGACTTACATTTGGTTTTACCTTTGAATCGTGCGCTACCATTGGATTGATCTGGGGTGAAGCGCATCCGTTGTTGTTCTGAAACCTGTATGATAGTTACTGTACCTACTCTCATATAAGCACTTGAAATAATCTTGGTTTGTCAATCCTCGTTTACTCATGATTATCCAATGTTAATCTTCATAATTTTAAACCTTAACAACTCGTTATTTAATTGATGGCAATCATATGATACGTGCATTTTTCTTTTGTGATCACCGTTAGATCTTACTGTGGTGAGGCACGACCATTGGATCATGTAGATGTACATAGTTCTTAATAAATGAGAGGAGTCCCTACGTACCTTGGGTCAATTAATCAACCTTTTGAAATAATAATGCTTAGATTAACCTTCGGTTATCTTCCCGTATGTGCACCATTGGATCTGGGGAGAAATGAGCGTCGTCGTCCGATTTGTGTATCATTAAAACATCTTCATTTAGCTTTCAATCCTTTGCCGCCACTACAAGCCTTCGTGACCATCGATTTTTGGATTAGTTTGGGCGCTATCGTTAGATTGCCAATAAGATGCCCACCATATAATCAATGTAAAAACTTTTGATTTTCTATTAATCATGATTAAGGTGAAAGGGGGGATTAGTCAATGTATTAAACCCTCGCTAAACACAATTAATATTTATCTTTACCTTAGTCTTCATCTTACCATTCACGATTTCGACGTGACCATCGGATCTGAGTGGAGACAAGCGCTGTCATCGGATTAAGTCAACCTGCAAGTTAGTTTAATCAAGGGTGTATAATACTAATCATGTTTAAGCTAAAAGGGGGAAATTAGTTGATGTATTAAACCCTTGCTAATAACATGATTATCATTAATTAATATTTTCTGAATCTTAACACTCCTTAATGTATTTTCAATTAGTGTGCCACCATTAGATTAAAAATCGATCGAGCACAACCGTTTGATCTTGGTAACCTACTCGACAATTAATCAAGGGGGTGCATTCTTTTAATATTGAATTTTAATAGGTGATTAATTTGAAACATGCATGATCGTTGATCTAGATATCGCATGGGCACGATTGTCCGATCTATCGACCGCTGATTTTAACTTGACCTTGACCCATGATGACTTTTCTTAAACCTTTGACCTCTTAGAGGACATGCAACCATTGATTTTAAAGATGATTGAGCATTGTCATCCGATTCTTTAGACTTACTCATTATTTAATCGAAACCTTTGACCATTATGGCTCATGTTTAATGCTTTGACTTTTTGGATAGTGCGCAGCCGTTGATTTGATCTTGGGGTCGATGCATCTGTTGATCTTGTCAAAGGTGCAAGGACTTTAATCACATTCATTTATTGGTTCATGACTTAACCTTCAGGTTTTATTGTGAAAGTGCGTCCGTTAGATTTTTAAGACGATGCGCTTTCATCCGATTTAATGAGAGATGCTCAATTTTTAAACCTTAGGTGACCTTATTGACCCTTTGACTTATCTTTTGGACTTCTTTTGAATGCGCTTTCGTTAGATTTATTCATGATGATGTGCTACCATCCGATTAAGCCTAAGGTGTGATATTTTTACTTTTTGACCATGGCTTGACTTTTGACTTGTCCTTTGGTTCGATTTTATTAAAGCGTTGTCGTTCGATTTCTTCTGGATCGAGCGTGACCCTTGGATTAAATCTAAGGTGCTCGATTGTTAGCTTGGTGGGGTGCATACCCTTAGGTTTTGATTAATTAATATTTGCTTTAACCTTAGACCTTTCGGATTTTGAGACCATGGTGAATGCTTAACCGACTTATGATTTAAGGACTTTATTAATCGGTTTTAGGCCCAAGGAAAGATTTATGAAGGTCGGACTTTGGCTTTAGGTTTTTAATTTGAAAATTTCTTCCCTAACCATTTGAGGTACTTTGATTTATACAATGAAGCCCACATTATTAAAAAGGCTAAGGTTAGACTTTATCAAACCAACCAATGAAAAATTGAATTACTCACAACAACTTAAGCAATGACCAACAGTATTAGCAGTTTGATTGAAACCAAAAATTTAAATTTGGGGGTTTCAAAGTTGAGTCAAATTTGGCTCCAACAATTACCTAACAGACCAACTAGTTTTACTATCAACCACAAAACACTTAGTTTCAATATAATATAGCTTATCAGACTATAAATTCTAGAACAAGTGAATGAACACAAGCATAAATTCAGAGTTTAAAGTAAACACCATGAACATTCAACAGGATAAAATTAGAAATAAGTAATCATACATACATACATGTTCTACAAATGAATTGAACTAGAGGCCAAACAACAATCTCTTTGTATTAAGATACAAATATTTATTCTTACATATGAACTGTAAAAGACTAAGAGTTGACCATTTTCTATTTTACATCTTAGTATTTATATACCTTTTACAATGTTACAGTTGTCAAAGCAATCATTGCCTTAGAAATGGATTATTTTTATGTCAGATGGTGTGCTAGTTGATTGATCTACATGGAGGCATGGTTTCTCCAACTGTTTGATCATGGCTTGTTGACCTAGCCAAAACTTGAGTCATTTTGAGGTATGCTAAACCTATTGCTTGCATTTAGTTTATTGCTTTTCACTGATATTTTTTAGTTGAGCCGCCCTATAGCCTATATGATGTCCCTAAGCATATCTATATTTTTGAGATTCTTCTAACATGTGATCTAATCCGATAGGTGTCATGAGATGATGGTAATCCTATTGTAGGTGGGTCAATGACAAATTTTGATTAAGTCAACTACCAAACTTATACGTTGTGATCTCATGGTGTCAAGTATTTGGGAATCTGGAAGACTCTGATCAGGTACAAAGCTTCTAGAAGTATCAACACTTTTCTCCATTTTTTTTGTAAGCTCCCGGTCTCTTGGATGGAGAATTTATGCTATGTTGGGCTTCATCCAAGTACGAATATTCTAGCACCTTCTATGCTTAGCCAAAATTGAACTTCCAACAATAGGACAAAGATTTTGTACCCTACCGAGCTTTGGTCAGGTACAAATCTTCCAATGCCCTATAGACTTAGATATTTTTTTTGATCCTATTAGCTTCCAGTCTCTAGATGGAGAATTGACAACCTAGCAAACTTCAACCAGGTTCAAATCCTCTGATGAAATTATTACTTCACCATTTTTGCGATCAAGCGACCTCCAACATTAGGACAAATATTTGGTACCTCATCAGGCTCTGGTCAGATACAAATATTTCAATGTTTTTCAGACTTAGATATTTTTCTCCATTTATTTCTTGCATGTGCTAGATCGTTGGGACTTTGCTAGGTTGTGATCGAATACAAATTTTTAAATGCCTTGGACACTTAGCCTATTTCCTACTTTTGAGAATACCTAACTTTTGATACTCTATCAAGCTTCAATCGAGTGCTACTATTTTGACATCCTTTATACTTAGATATTTCACCAAGGTTGTAACATTCAGCTCCATAGTCCCTAGTATTTTTTTATTATTTTGTTGTATTATCCATTTTTGTAATTTCTTGTTGAAGTGCATGTGGGTGGTGATTTGAAAATACCCACATTCTTGGCAACTCATAGGGACTTTTCATCTCATGGAAAGAGAACTTAAACTGACTATTTATATATTGCAGATAGATAATATTTGACAAAAAAAGACTAATATTGATCTAAAAAGGACCAGTTTTGGATATTGATTTTCCATGAGATGAGATAGTGTGCCAGATGTCTTCAGGATCAAAATCAAGCATGTCCATAAAATCTGGTGATGTGGATCTACAAAATGAGGAGTGTATACGTTGTTCCACTTGGGTATAGTGTATACGATGTTCAGTCAGGGAAACTGAAATGGTAACTAAAAGGGTAAATGAACAGTTGGGTCATTTTACCTTCTCTAACGATTTGGAGGCGGTTGGCAATTTATCTAAAAGTATTTTTATGGCTATTTAGATCTGTAGAATCCATTTTTATGGGGGAATGATTTTGGGGTTAATTACCTTGAATGAACCATTTGTAATTTCAATTTGCTCACAGTTGAGGATTGAAGACTATTAGTAGGATGTTGCAGCAGTAGGAAGGAGGTTTTATGGCTGTTGTTTGACAATGAATCATCTCCATATTCACTCTATCATTGCAATGTTCATTGCTAATGGAAAGAATTTTTTGAAGGCTAGATGTACTCTCACATTGAGGGGAACTAGGATAAATACAGTGTCCTTGATTTTGTGTGTGCTTGAATGTTGATTTTAAATTTTCTTTTGAAGTTTAGTTTTTAATATAATTTTAATAAAGGTGTATGCAATCTTAAATTGACATAGTTAAGTGAATAATTTCAAAATTTGTATTTGAGGATTTGAGTATGCCATAGGTGTTCAATGATTATAGATCACGTGTATGCAATCTTAAATTGACATAGTTAAGTGAATAATTTCAAAATTTGTATTTGAGGATTTGAGTATGCCATAGGTGTTCGATGATTACAGATCACGTGATATTAGAGCTTTGTATTGTAGGATTTCATTGGGGTTTTCCTATGATTTGGATAACATCTACGTTGTTCCTTCAGATTGTACAATGCATCTACTATTGTAGCAAATTTAATTCGTTGATGTTTGAAAGGAGATCCAGAAGGGAATAGTTGTCTCCATTCAATCTTGATATTGGGAGAAGGCACAGAAGGGAAAACTCCATGGAATATCAGGCAGAGAGGCAACCTGAACCTAAGATGAGTGAATCAAACTTTTAGAGGATATTTATTGCAATGGAAAGAACTATGGCTTATATTATGGAAATGTTACAAGGAAGGAAATTCAGATAAGATCCAAGAACACCTGAACATGACAAAACAAAATCGAAAGAAGAAGATACTTCAAATTTTTCTACTTCATTGCCATTCAAAGTGGAGGCCAAAGTTGAAATTCCTACTTTTGGAGGAGAGGTAGATGCTGATAAACTCAATAATTGGCTTAGGCAACTTGAGGTATATTTTCAAATCCATAATTTTGTTATTGATGTTAAAAATATTTCCTTTGCAAAATTAAAAAATGGGGGTCATGCATTGATTTTGTGGGAGAGTGATGCAGGAGCATCTGGTGACAGTGTGGGCAATCTTGCATCCTTCAAAATTTTCTTTAAGTTCTTGTATTTTGACATATTTTGTTTCTTTTCCGGAGGAGGGAAGATGTTGCAAAGCCGAAGGGGAAGTTGTTAGAAGAGCTAAGGCAAAGGTTGGAGTGGGGTCACGAAATCGTGACATGTCGCGAAATCGTGACCTCATTGGCTGCAGCAAAGGCAGGGCGAGTTTCGTCGCGATATCGTGACGGTTATGTTGGCAGAGGCAGAAGTTGCGGAGGGGTCGCAATATCGCGACGGTTATGTTGGCCGAGGCGAAAGTTGTGGAGGGGTCACGATATCACGACGTCGCGATATCGCGACATCGCGATGTCGCGACCATATTGAAGCTATGGAAAAGGGCGAAGGTGGGGTCGTAAAATCATGACATGTCACGATTTCGTGACATGTCATGATTTTGCGGCCTCAAATGCAGTGGCAAGTGCAGGGCGTATTTTGTAGCGATATCGTGACGTTGCAATATCGCGATGTCGCGATATCGTGACATTGTCTCAAAGTTGAGAGCGGGGCGACAGTTGGGTCGCGATATCGCTACATGTCATGATATCATGACATGTGTAGACACCAAAACAAGGACCATTTTGATTAAGTGATTACAAACATTGATCACATTGATATCACAACTTTTAGGGCAGCCCTTAGAGGTCAAATAGTGGTCTTAACCACTCACACAGCAGTTTAAAAGATCGAAAAATGATCAGAGCAAAGTCGGTCGTTCTAGAGCCTTTAAAAAACTTCAAAGCCTTTATCCGCGCCAAGCCTTTTGTCAAAAACCAAGCCCTGGCCGAAGTGTCACGATATCACGACACTTTGGGCCCCGACCCAAAGCGGGCCCAAAGTGTCGCGATATCGCGACACTTTGGGCCCCGACCCAAAGCCGTCCCAAAGTGTCACGATATCGCGACACTTTGGGCCCCGACCCAAAGCGGGCCCAAAGCGTCGCGATATCACGACACTTTGGGCCCCGACCCAAAGCGGGCCCAAAGCGTCACGATATCGTGACACTTTGGGCCCCGACCCAAAGCGGGCCCAAAGCGTCGCGATATCGCGACACTTTGGGCCCCGACCCAAAGCGGGCCCAATCGCGACGCTTTGGGCCCCCGAGCCAAAGCCGGCCCAAAGCGTCGCGATATCACGACACTTTGGGCCCCGACCCAAAGCCGACCCAAAGCGTCGTGATATCGCGACACTTTGGGCCCCGAGCCAAATCCGGCCCAAAGCGTTGCGATATCGTGACACTTTGGGCCTCAAGCCAACACCTGGCCAAAGTCAAAAGCAGACACCTGGCCACAATCAAAAGCATACATTCGACCATCCAAGAAACGACCGCCACGTGGCACCTCTACATGTCCCTTCTCGAAGAGACCCCATGGCTCTGTAAAACGGTGGATTTTATAGCGGACATTAATGAGACAAGCGGTTTTAGAATATCCGATCCGAGGCCACGCCTCATAACTACGATCTGTCAGTGCGAAACAGGTCCCATAATGGCCTGATAAGGATCAAATCTGAGCGGCCCTTATGGATTTAGGGTTTTTAACATTAATGTTCTCAGAGGCTGAACCCTCTATAAAAAACCGGCTTGATACGTAATAGGAGACTGCGAAGCATTTTTTTAACACAACGAAGTGCTGCTCATTTGGATATCCGACTGTATCAATCTAAGTTCACCTTCTTTACATCTAGAATCTCTCACAAATAGAGGTTGGTGGGTGATTCTTAGAAGAGTGAACCGAACTTTCACACCCGATAGTGGATCATTGCATTCCACTAATTCGACGACAACACACAGCCTTAGATCTCGAGCCCATTCCTAGTGGATTGGCGTCGAGACTAAGTGTAAACCAGGGGTGGCCCGCTTGGGCAGCCCATGAACGTTTCTAGTTAATGCAATATAGGCTGTTCTATTATTACATGCATTAAACTAGTTCTGTTTTTATTGCATCTCGGTGTTTTATTTTCGAAATCTCATGCTTTTAGTGGCGATCACGGTGGGACCGGTTCCCATATTTTTAAAAATCACAGAAGTTAATTAAACTTGTTGTGTCTTGTGCTTAACAGGTACTTCTTTTTAGCCGGAGGTCGAAACGACAATTTCGGGCAGAAAGGAGGTAACGATTCTAGCCATCCATATCATTTTCTGTTGCGAAGTTTCGGGTTATTTCATTTACTGACATTTTAATTTCTTTTAATTATTACAGTAAGGTAGAAAAGTTTTTCTTAAAAATTTTTCTTGCTTTATTTAATTATGTAGTTATCTGCGTAATTATTCATCTAATAATTAAAAAAAAAAAAATTTAAAGAAAGGTAGAAAATTTCTTTGCAATTTTTACTTGTTGTTTTCAGTTAGTATTATATGTCTGGCATAGGGAAAGATTTCTTTTTCGGTTGCTTGTTTCAAATTTGCAAAGTAAAATGAATCCCACACACCACGTGGTACTTTAAACCAAGGCGTTGGTCGTAAAACCCCAACCCTTGAGCAAGACCAAAGGTGGATTCCATTATCACTTTGGCTTGAGATATTGCATCCATTACCTCGATCGCGATTGTTGCTAGACGTAAATCCGACGAAAGCTGACCGAGTGTTCTTTGGGGTGATTCCCATGCACGCGAGGATAAGTCTTCTATGGTAGGTGTCATAAACAGAGCGATTCCCCTTTCAGTACCGCCTATGTTCCACGTACCATCTGCTCTCACGTACCTATAGTCTCCCTCACGTAAGGGCGGGTATATAGAGAGGTTGGTATATCGGTCCGGCAATGGTATATTGAAGGGGCGACCATTTATGGGAGTCATATGAGCCAACATTATGCATTTAAATGTTCTTCCAAAATTGCAAACACAAAACAAAACATCAAAATGCACTAAACCAGTTTAGGACACACTATTAATCCTTAAACGAGATAAGCACGATTCGTGTATGCGTGTGTTCCTTTTTGCTTAGTGTACACAAAAAGACAAATCATCATAAAACAAGATAAAATCTGCTTAGATAGTAGAGAAGCAACACAATGGTGTACACCCGTAGCCAAGCCCAATCAAGGGCGGACGCTACAGAAGGTGCACAAAGAGAGGGCGCTAGTCGCCTTCCCTTTAACCCCAAGGATTTGGTCATACCACCTTGGCGGCCTGACACACAAGGCGGTCCCCTCCACACCTTAACAGATAAGGACTATGGGGGTACCCCTTCTAGGAGCACTCATGTTCAGCATAGCACTCAACACACATCCTCCCATGAGGGGTACATCCATAGGAGAGCTACCTTAGATGCTCGTTACGAGCGGTCACCGCACGATGAAGCGCTGAGTCAACCTAGGGTTCAATGGGAGGAACCACATGGTTACACTATCCCTCCTTCAACCCCTCCAGTTGTCAGGACTACAAGGACAAATTCAGAGCACAAGGCTCCTCAGGCAGGCCAAGCCAACTCCGTCCGCAAAATCGTGCTCACTTATGAAAGAGAGCATGAGGAAGATTCCTACCTTCCTCAAAAACAATACACATCGCGGGAGCAATACGCCTTCGCACCTGCTAGATATCATGGTCACACTCTGAGGCCAGAACCTCAGATAAATGCCAATACCTCCAACAGAGGGAGGCGGCCTGTAGAGATCTTGGATCACTACGACCAAGATAGATATGTCAGAGAGGCATCTAGGCCTTCTACACATGAGGCGACAAGACCAACTATCTTAGAGCCTGTCAAGCATTTCGCACGTCGGGTGCAACTCACGCAACGTGAGCGAGACCGACTATCGTTAGCGGAACTGTACCATATTAACGAAGAGCGCCTTCAGCGCCAGAAGGATGAGTTGTTCCAACACACTATGTAGGAAAGGAATCCAACCCCTCACACACATAAGACAAAACATTATGAGAGGCACAAATCCGAACTTCCTGAGCAAAATAGGGTAGACCACATCGACCCGACGATCGCAGAAAAGTCGTCCGCCAAGCTCAAATAACGCAGGTTGAACAAGGTTGTCGGGAGTTAGAAAACTTATACATGCAGCGCAAAGCGGATAAGTTGCGCTATAAACTACCTGAGAAGGCGCCAACCCCTTGCATCCAAAGAGCACAATAGTATGAGGAGCACAACCCCCAGGTGCGAGACGAGTCTCTGCGACCTTATCAAGCATCACCCCCAATGCCTCCTAGACATGAGCAGGAGGCTACTCCTATAAACAATGACGAGTGCCTTCCTCAGGAACCCACTCAGGTTTATGGGCCACCCTTAGAAAGTCACCAAGAAGCCTCTGAGGAATCAGAGCAAAGAGAAGAGCTGGATGAACTGCCCTACCAAGACATGGGGGGTGCTATTCAGCTACCCCTCCATAGGTCCCTAGTTTCTCAACATGAACCAATCAAAGCGGAGGAGCTCAAATCTCCCGATCTATGCAAAGAGCTAGAGCACTTAGAGTTGGTGGAGACCAAGATTTTGGAGCTCCCAAGGCCCAACTTACATGAGGCTCTTTTCGAAGAGGATCAACCTCTAACTGTACTCATTGATGATGCAGTCCTCCATATCTCAGAATCTACAGATCCTGATGAGCTATACACATTGTTCGAAGCTTCTGAGGAATCAGAACAAGAAGAAGAGCGGGATGAACAGCCCCACCAAGACATGGGGGTGCTATTCAGCTACCCCTCCATGAACCCCATGTTCCTCAACAAGAACAAATCAAAGAGGAGGAGCTCAAATCCCCTGATACATGCAAAACATTGGAGCACTTAGAGTCGCTAGAGACCAAGATTTTGGAGCTCCCAAGGCCCAACGTACATGAGGCTCTTTTCGAAGAGGATCAACCCTTGGTTGTAGGGCTACCTGATGATACAGTCCTCCATATCTCAGAATCTCCAGATTCTGATGAGCTATACACATTGTCCGAAGGTGAGGATGAAACAGAGATAGCTCAAAGCAATCACATACGGCAGCATCGACACCCTATAAATATCGATGAAGCATGTCAGCAATGATAAACATAATACTAGGGCATGAGTGGCGCATAGACCCAGCCTACCAGCATCACATGTCGATCCCACTCCTTGGGGAAGGTCGCGAGCAACTTCCACCCAGAGATATCATAGCACCATCAGTGTCGAAGGCAGACCCTGTCTTCCTATCCGTGCATAAGGCCGATCCATTCGTGCCAATTCCTACAGAGCCAGATCCGATGCACAAAGATTGTCAAGCTGGGGGTACCTCTATTCCCTGAAGAGCAAGTGGATTACACCAAATGCTCCAAAGGTGTTCATAAACCCTTTGGTCAAGCCCAAAAGCTCCAAGGATTATCGCAATCTCTTGGTCACCCCAAAAGCTCCAAGGATTATCGCAATCGCTTGGTCAACCCCAAAAGCTCCAAGGATTATCGCAATCGCTTGGTCACCCCAAAAGCTCCAAGGATTATCGCAATCGCTTGGTCACCCCAAAAGCTCCAAGGATTATCGCAATCGCTTGGTCACCCCAAAAGCTCCAAGGATTATCGCAATCTCTTGGTCACCCCAAAGGCTCCAAGGATTATCGCAATCGCTTGGTCATCCCCAAAAGCTCCAAGGATTATCGCAATCGCTTGGTCACCCCAAAAGCTCCAAGGATTCTTAAAATCGCTTGGTCAATCCCCCAAAATGCTCCAAGGATTCTTGCAATCGCTTGGTCAACCCAAAATGCTCCAAGGATTATCACAATCGCTTGGTCAATCCCATAAAAGCTCCAAGGATTATCGCAATCGCTTGGTCAACCCCAAAAGCTCCAAGGATTATCGCAATCGCTTGGTCAATCCCAAAATGCTCCAAGGATTATCACAATCGCTTGGTCAATCCCAAAGGCTCCAAGGATTCTTGCAATCGCTTGGTCAATCCCAAAACGCTCCAAGGATTTCCACAATCACTTGGTCCAAAAATCATGAAAATTCAAAAACAACAAAAATCACCAAAAACAACAAAAATTTGCATCTCATTTCTAGGCATACTCAAAATCATCAAATAGAGAATTCTTCTCGCAATTCATCTTCATATTCACCACAATCAATCCATCAAAGGTACAAAAATACATAGCTGCATCCAAGCATTGCATCCATACATTGCATATTCATGGTCGTACGGAGGTCAACGGCACCATAGGCTATCATGGTTCTACTAGTCCATCTTGTTCCACACTTGTTCCATTTTACAAAAATAGCAAAAACACCATGCACTTTACCACACTAGAGTCGGTGGTCTCTTAATGTATCAAGAGTTTTTCGTGATTCGGTCATCATTTTGCTCTTTAGCAATGAAATGTATCAAGTCAAACAGATTTTACGAAGGTAGAGTTACACTTGCAATACACCTTGTTACGTAACATCCCAACACAAATTAAAACACATCAAAAATTCCCGAGTTGTGTGAACGAAGGATGAAACACTGCACGAGTAATCCTAGGTTACCATAAGCGAAACGGTTATCTTGCTCATCCCCCTGTGCGAATGACCCCAAGAATGCTGAGAGTTGGCAAAAGGACAAGCATCCTCCCTACCCAATTCCCTAAGAATCCCAAAGTTGCAAAACGTCAAAAATTTGCAAAATGTCAAAACTTCAAAATTTGACACCCTACAGTGCACATCTCAAAAAGCACAAAGAATAGTGATTATCGTCACTCCATATCCAAATCCCTTGCTCAAGAGAAAAGAAAAATAAATCAAAATAAACAGTGATTATTATCACTATAACGAGCAAGTATCCCAATACAATTGAAGAAAAGAAGGGAGTTGACCTTGAATCCCTGGAACTCTCAGCATTCTGACAGGTCATGAGGCAAGCCTCAGTACCGGTTTGGTTGATAGCCTATCGGTCCCTGGCGGTAAACTTCTCGCATGATGATATATCTATCACATTAACTTGTGTATAGATCAATATTTGCATGTGGGTGAGCTAGCTTATGGTATCCTGGAGAACATCGCAGATTAATCTAACTACATACAACAAAGGAGTTAGTGGAGCTAATTAGGTGATCCTCAGTACAGGTTCGGTTGAAAGCCCATCTGGCACTGGCGGTATCCTGACAAATACCACATAAATGAACTCAATTGCACACACGGGGGATGTGAAATAGCTTGGTTAAAAACAAGTCCGATTCATACCTTGTTCAAAAGTCTTGTAAGATAAAGTACAGTCATGGCTAGTGAGTTAAAACTGTCTGAGTCTTAGAAAACCTTTGCTACATTTCTAAACCAATTGCACTACTTTTCATCCTTACAATACCACCAGAAAATACAAGAAAAGACACACCACATTTGTACATAGCAAAGTAATGGAGTTCTAAAACAGTCTATGGTGCCATAACCAAATATCACCAAGTCCATACATCCATTTCATTTCTGCATATCACATGCATTTGCATTCATCATGCATCCATCAAAATAAATCAACATACAACATTGGTAATTATCATACCATATGCATCCATCAATATAAAGTAGCATGCATCCATCAACATCAATCATTGTGCATAAAATCATGACATCTACGTAAAGAAAGAAAATCAAAACAACAAAAACATCACAAAAATGCAACACAAAAAACATAAGCAATAAGCATTGCCGGACACGAGTGCTCTTGCACTCAACCTCTTGGCATAGAAAATCGATGTCGGGGCTCAAATTGTCACCCTCCTAAATTCCCCAAGAAGGCTATCATAGCTGGACCGCTCCACGGGGAGATGGGTTCTTGATGATTTCACCCCATTATGGCATCACCAAAAGGGTTAACACCCACCAAAAATAGGTCCAAATGTCGAGAAATTGCCCGTGCTCAAATGGTAAAACATCTAAAGCCACCCTAACCTAAGTCATCTTGGGTCAAGCGACTCGTCGCTTTTCTCATGAAGGTCATTCCCTCATCGATTCGTCGCTTGAGGGGGTAGTCACACTTAGTCACCAATCAACAAGCACACACCCAATCAAGGCAATGACATGCATTCAAAGAATCATTGACAAAGACAATCACGCTCCTGCTTGGGGCAGCAAACAAGCAATTATCACAAATTGATCAAACACTTGGCATTCCCGAAGCATGAACACAAGGTTCCCCCGTGGATAAAAGGTTACGCCCTTTGCCTAATCATGATCGATCAATGTCCAAGCTCAAG
This sequence comes from Wollemia nobilis, assembly GCA_028583015.1. Classification (NCBI taxonomy): domain Eukaryota; kingdom Viridiplantae; phylum Streptophyta; class Pinopsida; order Araucariales; family Araucariaceae; genus Wollemia; species Wollemia nobilis. The sequence continues at coordinate 8,811,740 of JAQPPZ010001870.1, forward strand.
TCACACCTCACCAAAATAGGTTAACACTTGAAATCAAATTCCTTAGCTCGTCGAAGCAAGGATTCAAGAATGCATGCCCTTTCCATACTTGGGGCATTAAAAGTTGGTTAGGTTACCAAGAAACCCTAATCATTAGTGCTTTGGTCGTATATTTTTGCTCAGCACTGCGTCACCCGCAGCGCTTCCCAAAAAGGGGCATCTGTAGACACCAAAACAACACCATTTCGATTAAGTGATTACAAACATTGATCACATTGATATCACAACTTTTAGGGCAGCCCTTAGAGGTCAAATAGTGGTCTTAACCACTCACACAGCAGTTTAAAAGATCAAAAAATGAGCAGAGCAAAGTCGGTCGTTCTAGAGCCTTTAACAAACTTCAAAGCCTTTATCCGCGCCAAGCCTTTTGTCAAAAACCAAGCCCTGGCCGAAGTGTCGCGATATCGCGACACTTTGGGCCCCGACCCAAAGCGGGCCCAAAGTGTCGCGATATCGCGACACTTTGGGCCCCGACCCAAAGCGGGGCCCAAAGCGTCGCGATATCGCGACACTTTGGGCCCGACCAAAGCGGGCCCAAAGCGTCGCGATATCGCGACACTTTGGGCCCCGACCCAAGCGGGCCCAAAGCGTCGCGATATCGCGACACTTTGGGCCCCGACCAAAGCGGGCCCAAGGTGTCGCGATATCGCGACACTTTGGGCCCCGACCAAAGCGGGCCCAAAGTGTCGCGATATCGCGACACTTTGGGCCCCGACCCAAAGCCGGCCCAAAGCGTCGTGATATCGCGACACTTTGGGCCCCGAGCCAAAGCCGGCCCAAAGCGTCGCGATATCGCGACACTTTGGGCCCCGAGCCAAAGCCGGCCCAAAGCGTCGCGATATCGCGACACTTTGGGCCTCAAGCCAACACTGGCCAAAGTCAAACGGACACTGGCCACAATCAAAAGCATACATTCGACCATCCAAGGAACGACCGCCACGTGGCACCTCTACGTGTCCCTTCTCGAAGAGACCCCATGGCTCTGTAAAACGGTGGATTTTACAGCGGACATTAATGAGACAAGCGGTTTCAAAATATCCGATCCGAGGCCACGCCTCATAACTGCGATCTGTCAGTGCGAGCCAGGTCCCATAATGGCCCGATAAGGATCAAATTTGAGCGGCCCTTATGGATTTAGGGTTTTGAACATTAATGTTCTCAGAGGCCGAACCCTCTATAAAAAACTGGCTCGATACGTAATAGGAGACTGCGAAGCATTTTGTTAACACAACGAAGTGCTGCTCATTTGGATATCCGACTGTATCAATCTAAGTTCACCTTCTTTACATCTAGAATCTCTCACAAATAGAGGTTGGTGGGTGATTCTTAGAAGAGTGAACCGGACTTTCACACCCGACAGTGGATCACTGCATTCCACTAATTCGACGACAACACATAGCCTTAGATCTCGAGCCCATTCCTAGTGGATTGGCGTCGAGACTAAGTGTAAACCAGGGGTGGCCCGCTTGGGCAGCCCATGAACGTTTCTAGTTAATGCAATATAGGCTGTTCTCTTTCGAAATACATTGCAAAAACTAACAGTATCGAAATAGCTTATTCTAGAATATATCGTGTCATACGTTATATGCTCGAATGCGTCTTGCAATACGTTTTATCGAATATTGTCATGCAACACAATGAAGTGCTAACTTGCAGCAATAGCATTAGAATCGGTTGATTATTTTAATGACTGTCCATGTCTCATGTATTGTGTTGTCTTCAAGTAGAATAAAAATAACAGTTTACGTTTTACATCCTCGGATATATGCCATTTCGAATGTATACTGTTCTCTGTTCTCGGAAAAAGTTGCAGTTTCACGAAGAGTTGTTTTATTCATGCATCTGATCTATCTTCATATGTATGCTAAAGTCAGAAGGTTCTGCCCTCTTATTACAGGTGCTACTAACGTTCTTCTCGTGTTTCTGAATGCAGGGTAAGCGGCTGAACGCAAGATAGGCAACGGCTAACAAGACTCATTAAACATCAAGCGGCGGCAACACTACAGCCCGCCCATTTTACATGTGGGCATGCGGAAAGAAATTACTGTTCATCTGTTGTAATAAAAAAATCAGACTATTGTAACCGAGTTGGAATTAATATAAAAATGCGGTGCTCTTACCTTTTGATATGATTACATCCGTGTTATTACATGCATTAAACTAGTTCTGTTTTTATTGCATCTCGGTGTTTTATTTCGGAAATCTCATGCTTTCAACATGTCGCGATATCGCAGCTGGAGAAAAGTCAAACTAAAAGCAAACACGCGGATGGTCGGACAGGGCGGAATCGACACGTGGCTGCCACATGTGTTGAAGGCGACGCCACCAGTTGGGGGTAGGGTGGAATTTGACACGCGAAAGCGTACAGGTAATAGGCCAAAAGGGTGAGGGCCACGTAGTCTGAAGAGAAAGATAAAGATGTCGACCCTGCATATGTATCTTTTATTATTGTTTCTGAAAGAACCGTAGTTACAGGTGATAGACATAATGGCGGAGACAATGGTACTTAAGGACAGTCAGATCAAAACGACGGGTGCAGGGTGTGGAAGCCATTAATGCAAACTCTCAGTAGATCGGGCAGTGGCCCATTTATGACAAAGAAATTTGAAAGTTCGAAGAGGGGGAAATTCGAATTTGAATTTTTGTTAGGTGAAGGCATTGATTGCCTAGAGGATCGGGGCCTCGATAAAGACCCAAAAATTTGTAATGAATGGGGGGGTGGACCGGAGAACAGGGAAGAGACAAAGGGTCAAAAATACCAGAGAACCTCTGGTTAATGTATGCCCGCGGGCTGTTTTATTTTGGAATGCATGTAAATATTTTCCAAAATTTTAATGAAAAGTTGAATTTGTAAGGTGTTGGTTTTCCCGTCCCCGTCAGTGGTATCAGAGCCCGTTGTTCCTGAGCGTACACAGACCGCCGAAGGAGAGGCAGTTGTACCAGGACTTGTGGGAGGGCTTGAGATCAGGTGAAGATGCCTCCGAGAAGAAACCCCGTGGGTGGCAGAGGCATGGCAGCGGAAGATTTCCGGGCTTTGCAGCGGCAAGTTCAGGCCCTGCAAGAAGAACTACATAGAGGACATGAGCCGAGAAGAGATGCAGACAGTGAAGATGAAGTTGATGAAGAGGAGAATCAGTTTGAAGAAGAGGAAGAAGATGTAGATCCAGCACAAGCCAGACTATACAAGGCCATATCTCAGATCGGGAAGAGGCCGAAGTTAGAAGTTTCTACGTATTCTGGGAACTTGAATTCAGAGGAGTTAATAGATTGGATAAATGATTTAGAAGAGTATTTTGAATATGAGGAGGTTGAAGACCCTAACCGGGTCAAATTTGCTAAGACCAAGTTAAAGGGCCATGCCAGCATTTGGTGGAGAGGAATACAGTTGGAGTGGAACCGAAGAGGAAAAGAGCGAATAACAAGATGGGACAGAATGGTGGAGAAATTGAAAAGGCAGTTTATCCCCGTAGATTATGAACTGGACCTGCTACTTAAAATGCAAAGTTTGAGACAGATGAATAAAACTATCCAAGAATATACGAAGGAGTTTTACAAAATCTCCATCAGAACCGGGCACTTAGAAGCAAGCAAATAAAAAGTGGCCCGTTACATTAATGGGTTGAGGCCCAGTGTTCAGGAGGAGTTGAGCTTGGTTCGGGTAATCACCATTGAAGATGCTTACCAATTTTCTTTAAAGGTGGAAGAAAAACTGAACCGGAAGTTTGAGAGCAAGCAAAGAGTAAAAGGACCGGGAGGAAAGACCGATGGAAGAAAAGGGGAAGGAAAGGAAGAGAAGAAAGAAGAGGAGAGCAGCAGTCGAGGTCAGAAAGAAGAAGATGAAGAACCCAAACCGCAAGTTCAGAATGATGGCTACCCGAGAGGAAGAGGTAGATCTGGACGCGGGTATGGAAGAGGAGTGTTCCGAGGAACATGTTTCCACTGCGGAGAAGAAGGACATCGGGCATTTGAGTGTCCACAACACCGAGAAAGAGTAAACAAGAAACAAGTGGGTCCTGCCAGAGCAGTTGTGGCAGTTGAAGATGCTGACTCAGAACATTCTGAAGAAGCTGAAAAAGGAGAAGCAATGATTGTGAGGAGGACCATGCTGGTGGAGGAAGACAAATCTGAACAAAGGAGAAGCCTGTTCTGCACCCGGTGCAAAAGTACAGGAAAAGTCTGTAATGTTATTATAGACAATGGGAGTACAGACAACTTAGTTTTTGAGGAGATGGTTGCTAAGTTGCAACTGGAAAGGAAGAGACACCCGCACCTGTACCGGATTGCGTGGTTGCAGAAGGACCACAAAGCATGGGTCTGGGAATAGTGTTTAGTCACATTCCAGATTGGGAGATACCAGGATGAAGTCCTGTGTGATGTATTCCCCATGGATGCTTGCCATTTGTTGTTGGGAAGGCCATGGTAGTTTGATCGGAGTGCAGTGCATGATGGTCGTGCAAATACTTACTCCTTGGTGAAATATGGAGTGCGGCACAAGTTGAAGCCATTACAGACAGTGGATGAGAAGGTGTGCAGCAATGCCAGAATTTGTCTGGTAGAAGGCAAAATTTTTTTCCAGGGAACGGGACTTGAGCAGGATGATGAGTGTTTGGGGCTACTACAAAGGACACGGACCGAACAGCAAAGAAGTGAAGGTCACTTCTCTTGTTACCCTAGGTGTCTGATGCAGGAGCATCCGGTGACAGTATGGGCAATCTTGCATCCTTCAAAATTTTCTTTAAGTTCTTGTATTTTGACGTATTTTGTTTCTTTTTCGGAGGAGGGAAGATGTTGCAAAGCCGAAGGGGAAGTTGTTAGAAGAGCTAAGGCAAAGGTTGGAGTGGGGTCGCGAAATCACGACATGTCACGGAGGAGGGAAGATGCTGCAAAGCCGGAGGGGAAGTTGTTAGAAGAGGTAAGGCAAAGGTTGGAGTGGGGTCGCGAAATCGCGACATGTCACGATTTCGTGACATGTCACGAAATCGTGACCTCATTGGCTACAGCAAAGGTAGGGCGAGTTTCGTCGCGATATTGCGACGGTTATGTTGGCAGAGGCAGAAGTTGCGGAGGGGTCGCGATATCGCGACGTCGCGATATCGTGACGGTTATGTTGGCCGAGGCGGAAGTTGCGGAGGGGTCGTGATATCGCGACGTCGCGATGTCGTGACCATATTGAAGCTATGGCAAAGGGCGGAGGTGGGGTCATGAAATCGCGACATGTCGCGATTTCGTGACATGTCACGATTTCACGGCCTCAAAGGCAGTGGCAAGTGCAGGGCGTATTTTGTCGCGATATCGCGACGTCGCGATATCATGACATTGTCTCAAAGTTGAGAGCGGGGTGACAGTTGGGTCGCGATATCACGGCCGGAGAAAAGTCAAACTAAAAGCAAACACGCGGATGGTCGGACAGGGCGGAATCGACACGTGGCTGCCACGTGTGTTGAAGGCGACGCCACCAGTTGGGGGTAGGGTGGAATTTGACACGCGGAAGCGTACAGGTAATAGGCCAAAAGGGCGAGGGCCACGTAGTCTGAAGAGAAAGATAAAGATGTCAACCCTGCATATGTATCTTTTATTATTATTTCTGAAAGAACCGTAGTTACAGGTGATAGACATAATGGTAGAGACAGTGGTACTTAAGGACAGTCAGGTCAAAACGGTGGGTGCAGGGTGTGGAAGCCATTAATGCAAACTCTCAGTAGATTGGGAAGTGGCCCATTTATGACAAATAAATTTGAAATATTTGAAGAGGGGGGAAATTCGAATTTGAATTTTGGGTTAGGTGAAGGCATTGATTGCCTAGAGGATCGGGGCCTCGATAAAGACCCGAAACATTTGTAATGAATGGGGGGTGTGGACCGGAGAACAGGGAAGAGACAGAGGGTCGAAAATACCAGAGCACCTCTGGTTAATGTATGCCTGCGGGCTGTTTTATTTTGGAATGCATGTAAATATTTTCTGAAATTTTAATGAAAAGTTGAATTTGTAAGGTGCTGGTTTTCCCGTCCCCGTCAGTGGTATCAGAGCCCGTTGTTCCTGAGCGTACATCAGACCGCCGAAGGAGAGGCAGTTGAACCAGGACTTTTGGGAGGGCTTGAGATCAGGTGAAGATGCCTTCGAGAAGAAACCCCGTGGGTGGCAGAGGCATGGCAGTGGAAGATTTTCGGGCTTTGCAGCGGCAAGTTCAGGCCCTGCAAGAAGAACTACGCAGAGGACATGAGCCAAGAAGAGATGCAGACAGTGAAGATGAAGTTGATGAAGAGGAGGATCAGTTTGAAGAGGACGAAGAAGATGTAGATCCAGCACAAGCCAGACTATACAAGGCCATATCTCAGATCGGGAAGAGGTCGAAGTTAGAAGTTTCTACATATTCTGGGAACTTGAATTCAGAGGAGTTAATAGATTGGATAAATGATTTAGAAGAGTATTTCGAATATGAGGAGGTTGAAGACCCTAACCGGGTCAGATTTGCTAAGACCAAGTTAAAGGGCCATGCCAGCATTTGGTGGAGAGGAATACAGTTGGAGCGGAACCGAAGAGGAAAAGAGCGAATAACAAGATGGGACAGAATGGTGGAGAAATTGAAAAGGCAGTTTATCCCCGTAGATTATGAACTGGACCTGCTACGTAAAATGCAAAGTTTGAGACAGATGAATAAAACTGTCCAGGAATATACGGAGGAGTTTTACAAAATCTCCATCAGAACCGGGCACTTACAAGCAAGCAAAGAAAAAGTGGCTCGTTACATTAATGGGTTGAGGCCCAGTTTTCAGGAGGAGTTGAGCTTGGTTCGAGTAATCACCATTGAATATGCTTACCAATTTGCTTTAAAGGTGGAAGAAAAACTGAACTAGAAGTTTGAGAGCAAGCAAAGAGTAAAAGGACCGGGAGGAAAGACCGGTGGAAGAAAAGGGGAAGGAAAGGAAGAGAAGAAAGAAGAGGAGAGCAGCAGCCGAGGTCAGAAAGAAGAAGATGAAGAACCCAAACCGCAAGTTTAGAATGATGGCTACCCGAGAGGAAGAGGTAGATCTGGACGCGGGTATGGAAGAGGAGTGTTTCGAGGAACATGTTTCCACTGCGGAGAAGAAGGACATCGGGCATTTGAGTGTCCACAACACCGAGAAAGAGTAAACAAGAAACAAGTGGGTCTCTGCCAGAGCAGTTGTGGCAGTTGAAGATGCTGACTCAGAACATTCTGAAGAAGCTAAAAAAGGAGAAGCAATGATTGTGATAAGGACCATGCTGGTGGAGGAAGACAAATCTGAACAAAGGAGAAGCCTGTTCCGCACCCGATGCAAAAGTGCAAGAAAAGTCTGTAATGTTATTATAGACAATGGGAGTACAGACAACTTAGTTTTCGAGGAGATGGTTGCTAAGTTGTAGCTAGAAAGGAATAGACACCCGCACCCGTATCGGATTGCGTGGTTGCGGAAGGACCACAAAGCATGGGTCCGGGAACAGTGTTTAGTCACATTCCAGATTGGGAGATACCAGGATGAAGTCCTGTGTGATGTATTCCCCATGGATGCTTGCCATTTGCTGTTGAGAAGGCCATGGTAGTTTGATTGGAGTGCAGTGCATGATGGTCGTGCAAATACTTACTCCTTGGTGAAATATGGAGTGCGGCACAAGTTGAAGCCATTACAGACAGTGGATGAGAAGGTGTGCAGCAATGCCAGAATCTGTCTGGTAGAAGGCAGAAATTTTTGCCAGGGAACGGGACTTGAGCAGGCTGATGAGTGTTTGGGGCTGCTACAAAGGACATAGACCGAACAACAAAGAAGTGAAGGTCACTTCTCTTGTTACCCCGGGTGTCTGATGCAGGAGCATCTGGTGACAGTGTGGGCAATCTTGCATCCTTCAAAATTTTCTTTAAGTTCTTGTATTTTGACGTATTGTGTTTCTTTTTCGGAGGAGGGAAGATGTTGCAAAGCCGAAGGGGAAGTTGTTAGAAGAGCTAAGGCAAAGGTTGGAGTGGGGTCGCAAAATCGTGACATGTCATGATTTCGTGACATGTCGCGAAATCGTGACCTCATTGGCTACAACAAAGGCAGGGCGAGTTTCGTCGCGATATTGCGACGGTTATGTTGGCAGAGGCAAAAGTTGCAGAGGGGTCACGATATTGCGACGTCGCGATATCGCGACGGTTATGTTGGCCGAGGCGGAAGTCACGGAGGGGTCGCGATATCATGATGTCGCGATATCGTGACGTCGTGATATCGCGACGTTGTGATGTCGTGACCATATTGAAGCTATGGCAAAGGGCGGAGGTGGGGTCACGAAATCGTGACATGTCACGATTTCGTGACATGTCGCGATTTCACGACCTCAAAGGCAGTGGCAAGTGCAGGGCTTATTTTGTCGTGATATCACGACGTCGCGATATCATGATATTGTCTCAAAGTTGAGAGCGGGGCGACAGTTGGGTCGCGATATCGCGGTCGGAGAAAAGTCAAACTAAAAGCGAACACGCGGATGGTCGGACAGGGCGAAATCGACACGTGGCTACCACGTGTGTTGAAGGCGACGCCACCAGTTGGGGGTAGGGTGGAATTTGACACGTGGAAGCGTACAGGTAATAGGCCAAAAGGGTGAGGGCCACGTAGTCTGAAGAGAAAGATAAAGATGTCGACCCTGCATATGTATCTTTTATTATTGTTTCTGAAAGAACCGTAGTTACAGGTGATAGACATAATGGCAGAGACAGCGGTACTTAAGGATAGTCAGATCAAAATAGCGGGTGCAGGGTGTGGAAGCCATTAATGAAAACTCTCAGTAGATCGGGAAGTGGCCCATTTATGACAAATAAATTTGAAATTTTGAAGAGGGGGGAAATTTGAATTTGAATTTTGGGTTAGGTGAAGGCATTGATTGCCTAGAGGATCGGGGCCTCGATAAAGACCCGAAACATTTGTAATGAAGGGGGGGGTGGACCGGAGAACAGGGAAGAGACAGAGGGTCGAAAATACCAGAGCACCTCTGGTTAATGTATGCCTGCGGGCTGTTTTATTTTGGAATGCATGTAAATATTTTTCAAAATTTTAATGAAAAGTTGAATTTGTAAGGTGCTGGTTTTCCCGTCCCCGTCAGAGAGTTACATGGATTCTCTTGAACATGAAAATTGACCACCTATCTCTTCTTGGAATGATTTTAAGAATTTTCCCAAAGATCAATTTTATCCATTAGGACATCGAAATATGCAACTGATGAAATGATAATTCTTTAGACAACAAAGGGGACAATCTGTTCAAGAATACACTACGAAATTTCGTAAGCAAGCAACTCTATTGGGGATTTCTCTTAAAGATAACTTTGTTTTGATGAAGTATATTGGAGGGTTACATAACCATTTGTAAAATACTATTATGTTGTTTAATCCTACTAATCTTGATCAAGTGAGTGTACAAAATCAATATTTGGAAGAAGATGGGAGGCAAAGACAACAATATGAACACTACAAGAAGAATCCAAACAATAAAGGAAAAGAAGAAGAGAGCAAATCTCAAAGCAAAAGTAAAGTTGTACAAGGAGAAAAGAAAACCACAAACACTTCAAAGAAAGAAGGTTATAATAGGCATTGTTCATATTGTGACAAGGATGGTCATGTGGATGAGAAATGTTGGAAGCTTCACCAAGAATTGTATCCATACAAGAAGAAGAAGAATCAGGAGAAAAAGAATGCAATGGTCATTAAGAGTGAGGATGTTGTGGGTAGTGGAGAATCTGATGATAGTCTGAAATGTGCAACAATTCAAGAATTTGGGATTGTAAAGCATATGGAGGAACAAAGGACTCAACTATTCCATGTCAAGATCCATGTAAAAGGTACCTCTATTGATTCTGGTTCTCAAGTAAATTTGATTTCTGAAAATTTGGTACAAAATTTGGGTTTGAAGATTCAAAATCATCCTCATCCATATCCTCTTGGATGGGTTCACAATGATGCCAAGTTGCAAGTGACAAAGCAATGTAAGTTGAATTTTGCTATTTCCATGAATTTTGTTGATGAAGTTATAATGGATGTGGTTCCATTAGATATTTGTGGTATAGTGTTTGGACAACCATACTTGTGGGATAAAGATGCTATTTATTTTAGGATATTACAATGTTTTAAGATGATCAAATATGGGAAGTCTTATATTGTTCATGCTGACAAGAGTGTAAAGAAAATGTCATTTATTTTAGCTAGTCAAGTGAAGTGACTAATAAATATCAGTAAGAAGTTTGTACTACTGATGATCAGAGTTAGGGAGAATAGAATAGTTAGGAGCACAATGTGTACACTGTTTCCTATAAGCACACCATGTACGTTGTTGTACCAGGAGGATCAGATGCAAAAATTGATTCAAGATTTTCAGTCTGTGTTTGCTAAGCCAAAAGGACTACCACCTATGCAAGAGATTTAGCATGAAATCCATTTGCTAACTAATTTCCCTCTTTCTAACATAGGGTTGTATAGGCAATTAGTTTTGGAGCAATAGGAGATTAAGAGACAAGTTCAAGAGCTAGTGGAGAAATATGTGATCAGGTCTAGTACGTCACCATGTGGTTCACCTATTGTGTTGGTGCAAAAGAAGGATGTATCATGGAGGATGTGCATTGATTATAGGGATTTGAACAAGATTACCATAAAAAATTGCTATCCTTTGCCTCAGATAGATGATCTTATGGATCAGTTACAAGGGGTAAAATACTTCACCAAGTTGGACCTGAGAAGTGGGTATCATCAAGTGAGGATCAAGGAAGAGGACATTTGGAAGACTACCTTCAAGACAAGACAAGGTCTATATGAATGGTTAGTTTTGCCTTTTGGGTTGTGTATTGCACCTGCTACCTTCATGAGGGTAATGAATGATGTTCTTAGACCTTATATTGATTCTTTTGTTGTTGTATATCTTGATGATATTTTGGTCTATAGTAGTACTTGGGAGGATCATTTAGTGCATCTTAGGAGTGTGCTTCAAACTTTAAAAAAGAAACATTTATTGTTAAAGGTAAGTAAATGTGAGTTTGGTAAGCAATATTTGGTGTACTTAGGCCACATTGTTGGTGGTAGATAGCTTAAGATAAATCTAAAAAGGTAAGGGCTATTGTGGATTGGCCTAGACCAAGCAATGTTATAGAGACTAGAAGTTTTCTAGGGGCTGTTCAATATTTGAGAAAGTTTATTGCTGATTTTTCTAGCATTGCTTCACCATTATTTGATATTATAAGAGGAAAGAGGTAAGGTTTTGTTTGGGAGAAGAAGCAACAAACTTATTTTTATTTTTTAAAGAAGAAAATTAGCAATGCACCTATTTTGACACTCCCTAATTTGCAATAGCCATTTGATATTGAGACTGATGCTAGTGAGTATGCCATGGGGGAGGTATTGATGCAAGGGAGAATACCAATATGATACCATTCCAAAAAAATTAATGGGGCTATTTTGAAATACCCTACATATGATAAGGAGTTGTATGCATTGGTTTAGGTAGTTAAGAAGTGGAAGTATTACTTTATGGGAAAAGAGAGTAATTCATACTGATCATCAACCACTACAGTATTTGCAAACTCAATCTAAGTTGCAACAAGGCATTTTAGATGGATGGGATTCCTAAAATAGTTCCATTTGGTCATAAAATACAATAAGAGGAGTTGTAACAAGATTGCATATATGCTTTCTTGACCTCCAACAACATGTACAACATCTATGCTATTTCAGCAGATAGAAAGGGTTTTTTTGACCTTACTAAAATTTAGTCCTTTTGCCCTTGATGTTTTTCTTGAATAGTACATGCATGATGCAGACTTAAAGGAGGTGTATCAGAAGTTGAAACACTCAACTATTTTAGTTTGTGAAGGTATGGATGAATTTCATTTGAAATATGGACTTCTTTTCAAGTATGATGCATTATGTATTCCTGAAGGGGAGAGAATTCAGTTGATTAGAGAGGCTCATACATAAAAAATTGTTGGTCATTTTGGGGTTGGTAAGACATTAGAAAATTTGCAAAGGTATGTTTATTGGCCAAAGATGCAAGAGCAAGTTGCAAGGTACATAAGAGGTTGTGTTATGTGTTGCACAAGTAAACCTAGTAACAAAAAATTGGGTTTGTATCAGCCGCTTCTAGTTCCTAATCATCCTTGGAAAAGTCTTTCAATGGATTTTGTAGGAGGATTACCTATGTCAAAGAAAGAACATGACTATTTGTTTGTGATTGTTGATAGATTTAGCAATATGTGTATTTTTATTCCATGTAAGAAGACTATAACGGGTCAAGAAGTTGTTAAAATTTTCTTTACCCATGTATGGGTTCATTTTGGTTTACCTAATTCTATTGTTTCAGATAGAGATAGTAGATTTTTTGGTAAATTTTGGACTTGTTTGTGGGGAAAATGGACACTAAATTGAAAATAAGCACTGCTTTTCATCCTCAAATGGATGGGCAAACAAAAGTAGTGAATAAGATAATTGTTCATTTGTTAAGGGGTTATTGTGGCAAGCATCCAAAGTCTTGGGATGAGCATCTTGTCTTTATACAATATTCATACAATAGGGCAATTCATTCTTCTACTAATAAAACTCCATTTGAAGCATGTTATGGTTATTTACCTCCATCACCTTTTTATTGTGTATTTGGGCAGCAAAGGGATGAGAGTATGTCAGTTGAGAAGGAAGAAAAACAAGCTGAAATCTTCATTGATAAGATAAGGCAAGTTCACTTGAAAGTTCAAGAACAACTCAAAGCAAGCCAATTCAAATATAATATGATGTATGACATGAAGAACACAAGCTTATACTGAGAGGGGGGTGAACAGTATAGCACCCACTTTTTACTTTCTTTCCAAACCAATATCAATTAGTGTCCTTAATTGCAATATCCAAATATAGCAATGTGCATTAATGACATAGATAGCAATAGTAAGCAAGAGCACAAATCACCACACACAATTGAGACACAAGATTTAACGTGGTTCCCCCAATGTGGGGTACTCCACAAGATAATATCCTTATAATATTTCACAAAGAAATAGGGATCCTTATCCCAATACAAATGATTACTTTGATCTGCTCAAAGCTAGGCTATCCACTGATCTACTTAGCAAGGCAATTCACTGATCTGCTCAGCTAGGCAATCCACTGATCTCTCAAGTAGGCAATCCACTAATCTACTCAGGTAGGCAATCCTAATCTACTTAGGTAGGCAATCCACTGATCTTCTTAGCAAGGCAATTCACTAATCTACTAGGCAATCCATTCTACTCAACAATCTGATCTACTTAGTAGGCAATCCACTGATCTGCTTTAGCAAGCTCACCAAGAACTTACTCAAAATATGCTCTAGCAAGCTCACCAAGAACTTGCTCAAATCTACTCTAGCAAGCTCACCAAGAACTTGCTCAAATCTACTCTAGCAAGCTCACCAAGAACTTGCTCAAAATATCTCTAGCAAGCTCACCAAGAACCTTCTCAAATCTACAAGCTCACTAAGAACTTCTCAAATCTATTCCAAATCTATCCATAATCCTTCTCAAAGGCTCAATCAATAAAGCACAAAAGCTGCCACAAATCTATCCACAAATCTATCCAAAAGCCTTCTCAAAGGCTCAATCAATCATGCACAAAAGCTACCACAAATCTATCCATAAATCTATCCCAAAAGCCTTCTCAAAGGCTCAATCAATCATGCACAAAATCTGCCACAAATCTATCCAAAAATCTATCCCAAAAGCCTTCTCAAAGGCTCAATCAATCATGCTCAAGTAGCACTCAAATCTCATCCACAAATCTATGAAGGCAAGGCTCAATGATGAACTCAACAATGAATGGCAATGCACTCTACAATGGATGACAACAATGATCCACAATGATCTCAACTCAAATCAGAATATAGAATAGTTTGTTTCATGGAACTTGAACAACCACTTCACTCATTCACTTGACTAGGCTCAAACAACTCTACTCAACCAATCACCACAAGGAACAACTCTTTCTCACAATCCCTAGTCCAAGCATGTATCAACCAACTCAAAATGTTTCCAACAATGCTCAACCACAAATCTCACATAACAATGATACTCATGTTCTCCTCTAACTCAAGTTCAAGTTCTTTGTACAATCAATGGGCTTCAACAACAATGCTTATAAAACATTCTTCACATAACAATGATACTCATGTTCTTCTCAAACCCTATCTCAGGTTTTTCACACAACTAATGGCTTCAACAACAATGCTTATAAAACAAGGTTTAAACACAACTCTCAAACCAGAAAACCTTGAAGCATTCAACCAACCACTTTCGAAAAGGAAACCACAATCAATCCTTTTCTCTCCAATGATATTTCAGAAATCAACCACCATAAACAAAGTCAATGGAGAATATTGCTCATACCTTTTTGATGCCTTATTAGTTGTCCACTAAATCTGCCACACTCAACAAACTTTCTTTTTCAACTTTCAATAAGGGTTAGGGATCATGATTAATAACACAACAATAATATCCAAATAACACCTTATTACTCCTACTCAATAAAATACATCATGTCCCCTCATGAAAGAATTAATCCTCTTTGAAAAAGAACAAAGCAACCTTCACTTTTGAACCTCTTTACAAAATCAGAAATATCTCTTTACACACACCTTATTTCTCCCTCTAAGCAAGTTAATCAAATAGCCCTCGAAATAAGCTTTCCAACGATATATAATATGATATACTTCCAAAAATAAAATCACCAGAAATATCTCTTTTTCTTAAGGTGCATCATAACCCTTATTTCTCCTAGGGCAACTTTAGAAAAATAAAATATTAAAAAATATTAACTTGCCTCTGTCCCTGACGGGATTCGATCCCTTGATGCCTCCTCGCTCAGTGCCTTAACCGTGGCCAAGCCACCATTGGGCCACATGCCCTCACGTGTTCAAAGGGGCACGAACCAAAACAAATACCTCAATATTCTATGCCCTTCGAAAACTCAAAAATGCTTCGAGCGTTTCAACACAACAAGCATCCCCAGCGAGACTCGATCGTAGGACCTCCTGCTTCTTACACAACGCACGAACCACTAGGCCAAAGGTGCCTATGCATTTGGTTATCCTCCATGAATGATTCTTCAATGGACCCAAATTTCGTAAACCCTTCACACGCCTCTTTACACACGCTTCAACACACAGGCTCTTTTCGCATTACATTATCAATTCGAATGCATTCAAAAATCGAGGACAAGAATTTATCAAAACTTTTGGTGGCATATATATATGCCTTTCCTCCTTTCTTTAGATATCGACACTATTATTTTTAATATATGCCTTTCCTCCTTTCTTTAGACGTCGACGCTATAATTTTATTTTTAATTTTAAAATTTAAATTTAAATTTTAAATAATTTAAAATTTAAACTAAATATTTAAAATTAAATATCTCCATCACCGGGGCACATTTTTTGATGAAACGAAAATCCAACCTAGGTTTTAAGAAAAACCCATTTCAAATCTGCCATCCATGGTTTTAAATAAAACCTTTTATTTTGCCTACCTTGGTTTTCAAAAAAACCCTGTATATATCCATGCTCTCCAAAATATCATAAATGATATTTTATGAAGTGCTTTTACCACCAAAACTCAAATGTGATCCATGTGACATCATGATCCATGTGACATCAATGACAACATAAAATAACTCAAATTTCCAACAATCTCCCCCTTTGTCATTGATGGCAACACCTCTAATCCAAATCATCACAATCACTACAAAAACCATCTCTGAGAATCAAAGTTGCTCCCCCTGACTCAATACTCTCTATGGAGGTTGCTCCCCTAACTCAATACTCTCTTTGGAGGCTGCTCCCCCTAACTCAATGCTCTCTTTGGAGGCTGCTCCCCCTAACTCAAATCTCTCCCCTTTGACATCAATGGCAAAAGGGACACCTATGGGGCTAAAATATATGACTCTTAAGCATAGCCCCCTCACCACCTTCTCTCTTGAGGTGATTAATTTTGGGGTGGGAGTACTTTTACTCCCATATTACATTATTTCTTTCCTCTATCAACTTCCTTCCATATTTTTTTGATATCCTTCTCTTGATGAATTACTTGATCTTCTTGTCTTGAACTTGTTTGACCTTCTTGCCTTGAAACTGCTTGACCTTCTTGTCTTAAACTTGTTTGGAATTGAGTCCTACACCATTTTGCAATATGTCCAAAGTTATTGCAATTAAAACACTTGATATTGTAGCCTTTGGATGGTGCCCATATCCTGAATTCTTTCTTGAAATAATTTCCATATCCATTCCTTTCCTGAACCCTGTATTGTGAAGTTCTATTTTCATAATCATTATGACCATGACTTCTAAATTGTGTAGCTCTAAATCCAAAACCATGTTGCTCATTTTATTTGCACTGAGAAGCTCTATGACCAATCCTGTTGCATGAGAAGCAATGTCCCTAAAAACCATACCTTCTTCCTTTGAAGTTCCTTCTAGAAAAATCAAACTTCTTTGATCCATAGACCTTGTAGTGTATAGCCCTGTGTCCAAATCCATTACAAGAAAAACAATGTCCTTGAAAAGCCCTTTGTTCATGCCTTGGTTCCTCATACCTTTCTTGACCATTATCCTTGTGATCATTTTTGACTTGTGCATTGTATCCTTGAACCTTCTTTGTAGTATCTAAATCCTCTTCCTTAATTTCTTCCTTGCTTTCCTTTTCAAGAATTTATTTTCCTTTTGAACTTGATTCACCTATCTCAAAACAAGATCCAAACTGAATGTTTGGAGTCATAGGAACTTTGGAACTTTCTTCATAAAACTTAGGTGCTTCCTTGCTTTCATATTTTAGAACTTCCTTTCCTTTTGAGTGTGATTCCCCAAACCTGAAATATGAGACCTTTGGTGCTTTGGAACCTTCCTCTTCTTTCTCTTCATTTGTGTCAAGTAGCAAATTGGCACACATCTCTATAGCCTCTGAAATGCAAGTATCCATTTCTGTTGCTTCCTTTTCTTTGGGAACTGGTTCTTCCTTATAGATTTCTGAAACAAAGCCTCCTGATACAAATAGAGGTCCCTGTGTGTTTATTTTTTATTTCCCTTCTTCATAACCAAGCCCTGTATTTATAAATGGATCTCGTTGTAAATCCAAAAAATTATCTAGAGTTTTTGAATTCCTTTGAAATCGTGCTAACTCATTTATGTAGGTCCCCAAACATTTCTGATCTTCTTCTTCTAACTGATTACATATTTCTTTCTTCTTCTTCAATTGCTCAGAAATAGTGATGCCAAGCTCTTTTGTTTCTTGAAGCTCTTTTTCCAAATCTTGAATGTGTTGATTAAGCATTATTTTGACCTTTTCATTTTCATGAACCTTATTTTCAAGCCTTTTGATTTTCCTTTTCAATCTCCTGATTTTATTTTCTTGTTTTGTGGATTCCTCTTCTTCATCATCACTGTTGTTGGAATTGTCACTAGAACTGCTGCTAGAACTATTACTGGAACTGCTGCTTTCTTTTTCAACAAATAAACTTTCCTTGTTGCAATTGTTGTAGTACATGCAATCATCATCTAAATGCCCAAAATCTTTGCATATGAAGCATTTTAGTATTCTTAGACCCTTCTTGTACCTATTTTCTTGCTCAATGGCTATAGCAAGCTCTTCATGTCTTTCTTCGATAGATATATCCTCTTCAATACCTAGGAATAGGTGTTCTTGTCTTTCTTCACTTATTCCAAAGAATGTACATTCTTCTTCATCTGACTGGTCTCTATCACTGTGATCTGAGCTATCACTTGCTTCTTCAATGTAGAAAGTTTTCTTTGTCCTACGAAAACTTTTCTTCTTCTCATACCTGCTTTGCTTGTATCTGTCATCTTTGTCATGCTTATGCTTTCCATCTTCTTTTCTTCTGTGACCCTATTTTTCATCATCACTATTTTCTTCATGTGGACACTTGTTTGCATAGTGACCAAAATCACCACACTTGTAGCATTTGAATTTCTTCATATCTCTGTAATTCCTTGAGTCCTTTTTCCTTTTGATGAAGTTAGCTTCCTCATCATTATCTGAATCTCTATCTATCTCTAGAATTTTCCCTTTCTTTTTCTCTGAAGCCTTGAATGCAATTTCTTTTATTGGAACCTGATGCTTACTTATCCTCATCTCATAAGCTGTGAGAGTTCCTTGTAGTTCTTCCATTGTTAGCTTGTTGATATCCATTGTTTCTTCTATTGCTGAAACCTTTGCATCATACTTCATGGGAAGTGATCTCAAAACCTTTTGAGTAACTTTTGATTCTTTCATCTCAAATCCTAGACCTCTCATGGTGTTAGTAATCTCATCAACTCGAAGTAAAAACTTTGCTATATCTTCAGAATCTTCCATTTTCAATTCCTCAAATATTTTTCTATGAGTTTGTAGTTTTGCCAACTTTACCTTGGAATCTCCTTCATAGGTATTCCGCAACTTGGTCCACATTTCATTAGCTGAATTACATACCATTACCTTTGCAAAATCTGTCTCACGTAGCCCACTCAAAATATAATTCATTGCCCTTGCATTGATCTCAACCAATTTTCTGATAGTCTTATCTACCTCGGGATCACCTTCAACCTTATACTCTTTTTCAACCATCTGCCATACCTCATATCCTTGTGATATCAAGTAGTTCTTCATTCTCATGCTCCAGAAAGCATAATTGTTACCGTCAAATAGTGGAGCCTTATTTGTAGATGATCCATTCTATGAAGCCATATGTGTTCTTGTAGAATCTGCCCTCAAGTTGTTAGCCTTTTTGAAGGAACCCGCTCTGATACCAATTGAAGAACACAAGCTTATACTGAGAGGGGGGTGAACAGTATAGCGCCCACTTTTTACTTTCTTTCCAAACCAATATCAATTAGTGTCCTTAATTGCAATATCCAAATATAGCAATGTGCATTAATGACATAGATAGCAATAGTAAGCAAGAGCACAAATCACCACACACAATTGAGACACAAGATTTAACGTGGTTCCCCCAATGTGGGGTACTCCACAAGATAATCTCCTTATAATATTTCACAAAGAAATAGGGATCCTTATCCCAATACAAATGATTACTTTGATCTGCTCAAAGCTAGGCTATCCACTGATCTGCTTAGCAAGGCAATTCACTGATCTGCTCAGCTAGGCAATCCACTGATCTGCTCAAGTAGGCAATCCACTGATCTACTCAAGTAGGCAATCCTGATCTGCTCAGGTAGGCAATCCACTGATCTCTCAGCAAGGCAATTCAGGAACATTCTAGAATCCCTATCTACTAGCAATCTGATCTACTCGAGGCAATCCACTGATCTACTTCAACAAGCTCACCAAGAACTTACTCAAAATCTGCTCTAGCAAGCTCACCAAGAACTTGCTCAAAATATGCTCTAGCAAGCTCACCAAGAACTTGCTCAAAATATGCTCTAGCAAGCTCACCAAGAACTTGCTCAAAATCTACTCTAGCAAGCTCACCAAGAACTTGCTCAAATCTACAAACTCACCAAGAACTCTCAAATCAAATCTATCCAAAACCTTCTCAAAGCTCAAACTCACCAAGAACTTGCTACAAATCTATCCACAAATCTATCCAAAAGCCTTCTCAAAGGCTCAATCAATCATGCACAAAATCTGCCACAAATCTATCCATAAATCTATCCCAAAAGCCTTCTCAAAGGCTCAATCAATCATGCACAAAAGCTGCCACAAATCTATCCATAAATCTATCCCAAAGGCCTTCTCAAAGGCTCAATCAATCATGCTCAAGTAGCACTCAAATCTCATCCACAAATCTATGAAGGCAAGGCTCAATGATGAACTCAACAATGAATGGCAATGCACTCTACAATGGATGACAACAATGATCCACAATGATCTCAACTCAAATCAGAATATAGAATAGTTTATTTCATGGAACTTGAACAACCACTTCACTCATTCACTTGACTAGGCTCAAACAACTCTACTCAACCAATCACAACAAGGAACAACTCTTTCTCACAATCCCTAGTCCAAGCATGTATCAACCAACTCAAAATGTTTCCAACAATGCTTAACCACAAATCTCACATAACAATGATACTCATGTTCTCCTCTAACTCAAGTTCAAGTTCTTTGTACAATCAATGGGCTTCAACAACAATGCTTATAAAACATTCTTCACATAACAATGATACTCATGTTCTTCTCAAACCCTATCTCAGGTTTTTCACACAACTAATGGCTTCAACAACAATGCTTATAAAACAAGGTTTAAACACAACTCTCAAACCAGAAAACCTTGAAGCATTCAACCAACCACTTTCGAAAAGGAAACCACAATCAATCCTTTTCTCTCCAATGATATTTCAGAAATCAACCACCATAAACAAAGTCAATGGAGAATATTGCTCATACCTTTTTGATGCCTTATTAGTTGTCCACTAAATCTGCCACACTCAACAAACTTTCTTTTTCAACTTTCAATAAGGGTTAGGGATCATGATTAATAACACAACAATAATATCCAAATAACACCTTATTACTCCTACTCAATAAAATACATCATGTCCCCTCATGAAAGAATTAATCCTCTTTGAAAAAGAACAAAGCAACCTTCACTTTTGAACCTCTTTACAAAATCAGAAATATCTCTTTACACACACCTTATTTCTCCCTCTAAGCAAGTTAATCAAATAGCCCTCGAAATAAGCTTTCCAACGATATATAATATGATATAATTCCAAAAATAAAATCACCAGAAATCTCTCTTTTTCTTAAGGTGCATCATAACCCTTATTTCTCCTAGGGCAACTTTAGAAAAATAAAATATTAAAAAATATTAACTTGCCTCTGTCCCTGACGGGATTCGATCCCTTGATGCCTCCTCACTCAATGCCTTAACCATGGCCAAGCCACCATTGGGCCACACGCCCTCACGTGTTCAAAGGGGCACGAACCAAAACAAATACCTCAATATTTTGTGCCCTTCAAAAACTCAAAAATGCTTCGAGCGTTTCAACACAACAAGCATCCCCAATGAGACTCGATCGTAGGACCTCCTGCTTCTTACACAATGCACAAACCACTAGGCCAAAGGTGCCTATGCATTTGGTTATCCTCCATGAACGATTCTTCAATGGACCCAAATTTCGTAAACCCTTCACACGCCTCTTTACACA
Source organism: Wollemia nobilis (assembly GCA_028583015.1). NCBI lineage: Eukaryota > Viridiplantae > Streptophyta > Pinopsida > Araucariales > Araucariaceae > Wollemia > Wollemia nobilis. Next base: position 8,832,928 of record JAQPPZ010001870.1, read on the forward strand.
CGCTTCAACACACAGGCTCTTTTCGCATTACATTATCAATTCGAATGCATTCAAAAATCGAGGACAAGAATTTATCAAAACTTTTGGTGGCATATATATATATATATATATATATATATATATATATATGCCTTTCCTCCTTTATTTAGATGTTGACGCTATTATTTTTAATATATGCCTTTCCTCCTTTCTTTAGACGTCGACGCTATAATTTTATTTTTAATTTTAAAAATTTAAAATTTAAATTTTAAATAATTTAAAATTTAAACTAAATATTTAAAATTAAATATCTCCATCACCGGGGCACCTTTTTCGATGAAACGAAAAGCCAACCTGGGTTTTAAGAAAAACCCATTTCAAATCTGCCATCCATGGTTTTAAATAAAACCTTTTATTTTGCCTGCCTTGGTTTTCACAAAAACCATGTATATATCCATGCTCTCCAAAATATCATAAATGATATTTTATGAAGTGCTTTTGCCACCAAAACTCAAATGTGATCCATGTGACATCAATGACAACATAAAATAACTCAAATTGCCAACATGAAAAGCATAGGGTTGACCACAATTTTGAGGTGGGAGATCAATTTTGGTTGCATCTCAGTAAGGATAGGTTGCAAGGATCATCCAAGAAGCTTAACCAATCAGGTATGGACCATTTTGTATTATGGAGCAAGTGAGTGAGAATGCTTTTAGATTGTATTTACCGGTCTATATGAATATTTATTTAGTGGTTAATGTGGAGAACTTGAAGTTATTTGAGCCATCCATGCTTACTGAAGATGAACAAGGTTTAGGTCAGGTTTTGTCATCAGTTGAGGACTTGTCTCCTAGCACAATGGATGAACTCAAGGAGGATTTCATTTTGCAAAAGAAGGTTCATACAACAAGGAGAGGTGAGCAAGAAATTTGGTTTATTGGGTTGAAGGGACAATTACCTACGAAGGCAAAGTGGTATGACAAAAATAAGGTGGGGGAATTGTTTCCTCATATCATTCATTAGCATTTGTGGGACCAAATGCCTCACACATGGAGGAGGTATGCTCTGAAAAGGATCAGTATTAAAGATTAATTTTCCATAAGCTGATACAGTGTGCCAGATGTCTTCAGGATCGAAATAAAGCATGTCCATGAAATTTGGTGATGTGGATCTATAGAATGAGGAGTGTATAAGTTGTTCCACCTAGGTATAGTGTATACGTTGTCCAGTCAGGAAAACTAAAATGGTAACTGAAAGGGTAAATGAACAGTTAGGTCGTTTTAACTTCTCTAACGATTTAAAGGTGGTTGGAAATTTGTTTGAAGGCATTTTCATGGCTATTTATATCTGTAGAATCCATTGTTATGGGGGAATGATTTTGGGGTTAATGACCTTGAATGAACCATTTGTAATTTCAATTTTCTCATAGTTGAGGATTGAATACTGTTAGTAGAATGTTGCAGCAGTAGGAAGGAGGTTTTATGGCTATTGTTTGACAGTGAATCATCTTCATACTCACTTTATCATTGCAATGCTCATTTCTAATGGAAATAAGTGGTTTAAGGCTGGATGTACTCTCACATTGAGGGGAACCAGGATAAATATTGTGTCCTTGATTTTTTGTGTGCTTGAATGTTGATTTTGAATTTCCTTTTGAAGTTTAGTTTTCAATATAATTTTATTAAAGGTGTATGAAAGATTAAATTGACATAGAGAAGTGAATAATTTCAAAATCTATATTTGAGGATCTGATTACACCATAGGTGTCTGGTGATTACAGATCAAATATAGGAGACAAATTACTAAAGCCTTTGTAGATAGGATCCACTTAATCGAACAAACAACTATGGAGAAAAGAGAAAATAAAATTGTAATGACAAAATGGATACTGGATTTTATCTTAAAATCTACAGGTGGTAGGTGACAACGGCATGGAGACAGTGAAACCAAAAAAATGCATGGGGATACCTAGAGAATGGGACATTTCTAGGATACCCAAGTTAGGACTCGTAGGATAAAATATGGAAACAAAACCTAATGTGAAAGCATGGATAAAAGCAAAAAAAAGAAGCAACAAATAAAAAGGAGAACACCTAAAACGTGAGACACACCCATAAAAATATAACTCCATCATTTTTTTGCTTGCTACGTTTCTCAAATTTTATTATTTTCTTGAACTAACGTAATAAGAATTCCATTACATTGTTTGCAACCTTCCAATTATTTATGCTCTTCCTCATCCTATCGTCTATCAAATTTGGAGGATGCTTATCCAAGTGTGGTCTAAAATAGTCGTATGTCCTAAGTTAATTTTTGCAAATTATCACTTCACCATTATTTATAATCTAGAGAGATCTTACAAATGTCATTGATCTAGTTTAGAGTTGATTTAGTTTAGAGTAATACACAAATTGATGTGCATCTAATATTTATTATTGATGATCTAATGGCAATTACAATTGTTGCCCTCTTGTTTTTTGTATCAGGTATAAATTTGATAGCTACCTTTCAATCTTCTGTTAAGTTGTTCCATTAGGCTTTGGAGTCATTATTTCTAAAAATAAGTTATAATACAATTGTACAATCCAAAAGCAATATAATACAAGGATGTGTTATTATTCAGATTTACGTAATTACCTCATGGTGATGTATGTTGTTGTGACTTTTATTCCTATGGAGTTTTCCTTTGTATAGTTGTTTTTTATGATTCCCCATGCTATGAAACAACTTTAGAGGAAATTATTATCTAGATTTGTTGGCACATATTCTACCAGACATCTAGGGGGGTCTATGATTCCCCTCAGTTATAAAATAACTCCTCTTAGCCTACTAATGTGGTAATAAGGAGGGTCACTGTACTTCTCATCCAAGTGTTATGCTTTTGCCAATAGATGAGAAAGCTTGTAGAATAGTACAAAGACCTTGTCTACCTCCAATGGTTCAAACAATGAGTCGACCTCACTTTGATCTTTTATTCTCATTTCAAACAACTAGGAGAGTGCTTCTTTCTTGTGCCAAATCAAGTTGTCATCCCAGAAGCTTGGTGCACCCAAGGTCTTTAGATCCTATGATACAATGCCATTTCATCAATCTCTTTTCTAATGATGGTGAACATCTCTCGTACCAAATCAATGAGCTCATTTGCTTTATAGATCTGGTGGGCCAAAAGTCTCCAATCTTCTATATCCTTGCTAGGGTGTGTTTTTAAGGTAATAAAACTATTAGGATATCTTAGCATTTTTGGAGATTTTGTGCCTTTTAAAACTTGGATATGAGAACCTTTTCTTCCCTTTGTATATCCTTTCTAACCTCAGTAACAACACCAATTTTTTTAAGCTTTGTATAGAAAGGGGAGAAAGTTGGAAGAATCGTTTCTTTTATTTTTACTTAGAATTGTTGGAAGATAATTATTATAATGGTTGGGAAAGATATGAAGAATTGTTTTTTTCTCACACTTCCACTGATGAAATTGCTATTTCATTTGATATGCAGGATGCTGAAACTTTTATCTCACATGAAGATCTTGCAATTCCTATGCAATCAGAACATGGTATGCCATTTTCAAAAATAAAGAATGTGCCAAAATTTGATCATTTTGAATATGAGTTTAGGGAACACTATGCTGAAATAGAAAAGGAAGAAATGGTAAATGATTCTTACGATTCATTTGTTTTCGATGAAGAAGAGGTAAAATATTCTCTTTCATTCCGAAATAATGAAAATCTAGGTACAAGTTCCCATGATTATTTTGAAGATTCAAATAAAGAAACTCCATGGTTTTTTAACAAAGAATTAGAATTTTTCTATTCATCCTAAATATAATATTATTTTGTTTGATCAACAAGATTTATGGTTTGAAAAGGATGGACATATTCTTGATTGGGTGCCTAATTTTGGTGATTTTGAAAAATAGGTCATTGATGAAGGTAAAGGGATACGAGATGATGATGGTGATAAAGACCATGAAAAAAAAATATATATTATAATGACTCATCAAATAGTGGTAAATGAAAGTGTACAAAAGGTAGAATCTCATCCTTTGTATCCAAACATCCAAGAAACGGGTAAAAGTTTACATAATCATTTATTATATTCAGATGTTATTTATGATGAAATATCATTGGAGGTTGATAAAGAATTAGAGTGGATTCCTACTCATACCACAAATAATATTGCTTTGCTGAATGAAACAAAAGTAGATGTGCTTGAATTGTTGAATCAAGTTCACCAACAATTAACAAATGAATTTAGGATACAAACTTATAATGATCCTTATTTAGTAGATATCCTGGATTATTGCAAATTGTTGCATGAGTATGATTAGCCTAAAAACATAGATGATGACTTTGATTTAAAATTTTCAGAAGTAGTCTCTTATTTGAAAAAAATCCTATATGCTTGTGAAAATGAGAATTCAATTTAGAATAATAAATCAGGTTTTGAACTCCACAACTCATTGAATAAGCAAAAAATAGTTGAAAATCATGTATTTGCTTGTAAATTTAATCAATCAAATTTTTTGCATGGATTTGTTCATATCATTGAATTGAATTTGTGGAGTGAGAAAGGCAAAGTGAGATTTGTTATATTTTTTGGCCTAAGCTTACTTTGGTTAGATTTTTGTAAAGCTTGGCATGCATATCAGGATATATGTATTTTAAAGTATGCTAATCATGTTTGGGATCTAGGGAAGTGATAGCATAAATATGACATCATTTTGTACATAGTGTATATTTTTGTAAATAGCCTTTTGGGTTTTTGTGTTTTTGTTTTATTTTTTGTACATAATATTTTGTGATATTTTGTTTTAGTATTTTCAAGTTAAGAGACCAAGTTCTTACTTGCTTATTAATTTTTGCTTGCATGTGACTGGTAGCTTTGTGATTTTTTTAGTCATCATTTGTATGTTTGTTGTCATTGTGAAATTTTGGATGTGTTTCAATTTTTGGTTTGCAATAAAATTGGCTTATGCCAAAGTTTGGGTTTTCAATTCATGTTATCATTTTTTTGTTTAAGTTTTGTGAAAAATTTTGGTGTTGTTTATTCAATTGAGATAGTTGTGTAGTTGCAATAAATATTTTATGAATTTATTTGATATTTGTTCTTGTGTCACTCAGGATAAATCACCTGTTTTGAAATCATACAAAACTTTAAAAAAAAAGGAAAATGAGATTGTTTAATATATCCTTATGAATTTGGAACAAGATAGTAAAATTTGGAACAATGAAGCCATCTTGCAAAAGTTCCACATGTATTGCATCACATTAAAAGAAATATTCTTTGAAATCTTGTAGGATGAAATTATTCAATTTTGCAGGTTAAAGTGGAAATCCAATATACTCAATTATTTAGCCTTACTTGATCTCTAACTCAAGTGGCAAGTGAATTTTGCAAAAGCAATATAAAGCTTGATATAAAAGCAAAGCAAGTATTATGGAAAGTAAAGTTAAATCAGTCATTATAGTATAGATAATCTTCACCAGGGCTATAGACACCTGACTGGCAGTGGAGCTATGTCTAGACTAACATAAGAAAAATATGCAAAATGCAAAATTCATATAATAATTGGGTGATTCAAACAACCTCTACCAAGGCTATAATACTTGGCTGATAATAGAACAATATCTCGAAGAGAGCAATGTTACCTCCACTAGAGTAATGGATGCTCGAGTAGTAGTGGAGCAATGCAAAGGTGCATTTAAAAGAGAAAAAATTTATAACCTAAACTACAAAACTGATAATGGAAATCTGAATAGTTTAAGGAATACAAATGAATCACAAAGCATACATCGAGGAGAGACAAATGATTCAGTTGTTTCATTTTGAAATTGTCTATTCACATTCTTTGGATATTATTAATGTTTTTTTTTTTTGGGTTTTTTTGGTTTTAGAATTGGGTTCTTAGTCTGAAATTTTCAGGAACATTTTCTAGCAGAGTCGTCATTTGTTGTGACCATTTCACAATGACCCCAAAATTGGGGACCCACTAAATGTTTTTGAAATTTTGATGGTATTGGGTTCCATTATTTTGTTTAGTTGTTTTGAAAATTGAGCTTTGTGTCCATGTTAATTCATGTTTTATTTGAGTTTCATAAAGTGTTTTTTTAAATGTTTTAATTCAAAACTTTAAAGTTTATTTTAAAGGTTAAATTATTTAAATATGCAGTAAATAAAGTGTTAATATCAATGTTTAAATTTTAGAACACTTTAGTTTTTACTGTTTTAAAGTTTAATATCAATGTTTAAATTATAAAATTTTTTTTTTTTTTGAAAAAATTGAAAATCTTGTAATAAAACAAAGAGCAAGTACAAGAGGGAGCAAGAACATCCCAACCAAGAACCCAGAGACACAAGACCTCAGCAGAGAGCGAGAGGGCAGCACAAACCAACACTAAGCACTAGAGACAAACAAGGCGCGAAATCGCGACATGTCGCGAAATCGTGACATGTCGCGATATCGCGACAGACAAGCCGGCCGAGGTCACAACCGCACAACCGGCCGCGAAAACGCGACATGTCGCGAAATCGCGACATGTCGCGAATTCGCGACAGCCAAAGCCAGCAGCCCCCGACCGCAAAAAATGTCGCGATATCGCGACCGAACCAACACAAAGCAGTCAGTCCACAGAATTGTCGCGATATCGCGACGAATCAACCAAATACCACCAATGCGCCAGAAGTGTCACGATTTGGCGACATGTCGCGAAATCGCGACATGTCGCAAAATCGCGACGGCCAAAGCCAGCAGCCCCCGACCACGAAAGATGTCGCGATATCGCGACAAAAACATCACAAAGCAGTCAATCCTCAGAATTGTCGCGATATCGCGACGCATTTTCCAGTTGCCACCTTTGCACCAAAAGTGTCGCGATTTCGCGACATGTCGCAAAATCGTGACATGTCGCAAAATCGCGACCACCAAGTCCAGCTGCTCCCGACCACAAAAGATGTCGCGATATCGCGACGGAAACATCACAAAGCAAACAGTCCTCAGAATTGTCGCGATATCGCTACGCAAATTCCAAATGCCACCAATGCGCCAGAAGTGTCGCGATATCGCGACAGAAGTCTCCAAAGGCCGTGGCGACAAAACCTGTCGCGATATCGCGACAGGTTGCCACCGAGGGTCGCGATAACACAACAGATCGCGAAAATGCGACGAAAAACTCCCAAGACAGAATTTTTTCATTTGCTCAGAAATTTTGCAAGACCTTGTCTAATCACAGCATTTTCCACAGGCATGTTACTGTGCAGCTGAACTCCAACCTCCTTTTCCGCACCCAACTTGGCAAGGAAATCGGCCACCGAATTTGAATCCCGATTCACATGGATAGGGATCACATCCTCAAGTTCCCTCCAAAGGACCTTGATTTGAGAGACTAAGATCTGAATCCTCCACGCTTTCAAAGCAAAATTTCTCATACAATCAAGAGCGCCAACCAAAATTTGAGAATCAGCCTCAAGGATTATCTTTCTGTATCCCTGAGTGACAGCCCAGAAAGAAGCAACTTTGATGGCAAAAGCTTCGGCTTCGTTATTGGTGGCTCTTCCCATACCTTGGAGTTCCCAATAAAGAACAGATCCAGTATGATCACGGCACACAACACCGATTCCAGCGTTGCCCGGATTGCCCTTTGCAGCTCCGTCCGTGTTAATTTTGATCCAGCCAACCGGGGGGGGTTTCCAACTAACCATGTTTTCTCTAACGTGAGCAGCAACTCTCTCTTCCTGTGGACCCAGCTCAACCGTAATATCTTCTTCAGCATGTAAGGCAACCGTCTCAGTGACTTTGCTCCAGATAACCTGCCAAATTCCATCAAGAGAGGAGAAGGTCTCTCTGAAAATTCGAGCGTTCCTTTCCAGCCACACTTGCCACCAGATGAAGAAGAGACCAAGCTCCCACCCCAATCGAAGGGCTTTTGATTTAAATCTAGCTTTCTTCCATCTTTGCCAGATATTATTCCGAGTCAGAGCACCATTACCCTGGAGATTAAAAAGAGAGAACCATCGATTCCAGATCTGCCCAGTGAAGGAACATTCGAACATCAAATGGTCGCAGCCTCTTCATGCTTACGACACAAAATACACCGAGAAGGACCAATAATTCCTCTCGCTTCCGAGGTTATCGTAGGTGAGGATGCCATTATGCATAAACCGCCGTACAAAGAAGTTCACTTTCGGCCAAGGACTTGGAATGCCGTATTTTCTTCCAGTCATGAACCGGAAATAAATGCGGGGGAGGCTCTGGGAGAAGCTGATCATAACCAGCCTTCACAGTGTAAATTCCAAGATTCCCATGACCCCAAGCTAACTCGTCTTCTTCATCTCTGCCCGTGAGAAATCTTGCAGACAAGATGTTGGTCAGAGTGGTTGCCAGCTCCGGAGGGATAGTGACAGGCCACTCCTCAAGTCGCTTAAATTTCTTGAATTTATACTCACCCAATTGACTAGTGAAGAAATAGTTCTCAATAGTGACCCAACCCTTGGATTCTATGGCAGCTTTAATTGGAAGCAGTTCAAGATACTCCGCAATGATGGATGGAAACCGGTCCCATGAATCAGTCCGTAAACGTGCTTTCTCCCCCTTCCAACTTTCCGTAACAATTGATTTTTAATTACTTGAGAGCCCAACTTGAGAGCTTGCCAAACTAGGGAACCATTACCATCCAGAGGGAAACGACAAACTTCAAAGGGGTGGATGTTACCCAAATATTTGCTGGTCAAGATTCTACTGAATAAAGATGATGGCTGGGAGATCCATCTCCAATACAATTTACCTGCCAGGGCTTTGTTGTTGAGAATAGAGCTTCTCAAACCCAGCCCTCCTTTTTCTTTGGGCCGAGTAACTTTGTCCCAGCCCAACCAAGGCCCATTTCTTCCCACCTTTTGCTCCTTCCCATAAGAATCGCCTAGCCGCTTTGTCCAACTCTTTCCAAATAGAAAGAGGAGCAGCCAAGATTGAAAATTTATAGATAGGCATGGCCCCGAATAACCGACCGTAAGAAAGTTAAACGGCCACCGTAGCTTAACCATTTGTGAGACCAGTGGTTCATTCTATCTTTGATGCCATCCATAAGATCTTTCCAAATGTCATTTTTCAATTTCTTGAAGTGCAAAGGAACCCCCGTGATAGAGTATAGGAAGAGATGATCTAGAGAAGCCCAAAATCTCTAAGATTTTGTCCTGCATCCGTTGGTCAAGATTGAAAAAGACAACTTTAGATTTGTTGTCATTGATAACTTGATTGGAGGCCCTAAGGTAAACAGAAAGAGAGTCTCTGATTCCCCTAGCTTCCCTGAGACTAGCCACTCCAACCAAGCCAGTGTCATCCACAAATTGTAAATGAGTCAAGACTTCATCCCCGACCTTAATACCTGTTATCAGGCCTTGAAGTCTTCTTCTCAAGAAGAGTCGGCCTAATCCTTCAGCTAAGATAAGGAATAGATAGGGCGAGCAAGGGTCCCCTTGTCGGAGGCCACGAGAGGCTCCAAAGGGAGGCGAGGGAATCCCCTTGATGAGAACCGAATAAGAAGGCGTGGAAACACAACTCATAACCCGACCAATCCATTCCCGGGAAAAGCCAAAGGCAGCCAACATCCTTGACAGAAACCCCACTCAACCCGATCGTAAGCCTTAGACATATCCAGTTTGATGAACATTCCTTTGTTACCGAAGTTTTGCATTGAATGAATAGCCTCCCGAGCAAGAATCACTCCATCCAAGATCCGTCTACCCTCAACAAATCCCCCCTGTTCTGAAGAAATGATGTAATGAAGGAGAGGTTTAAGACGTTCAACTATAATTTTTGTGATAATTTTATAAATCACATTACATAAAGCAATAGGTCTAAAGTCAGAGATATGAACTCCTTCCTCCCCCTTTGGAATTAACGTGATAAAGGTATGATTTAGAGCCTTGAGCATTCTCTTATTAGATCCGGACTCCTCAATTACAGACCAAAACATCTTCCTCCAAGGTGTCCCAAAAGGCCCGAAAAACTCAATAGGAAAACCATCCGGACCGGGAGATTTGCCTCGTGCTCATTCCAAAGACCACATTTTTCAATTCATCTCGATCAATAGGTCCGAGGAGAGCCCGATTTTCTCGCTGGAGTGATAATAGGGGGAATAACATCAAGAACTTCATTTTGAGCCCCCACATCTTGGTCCCTATTTTCTGCAAAAAGCTTGGAGAAGTAATCCACAGAGTGGGAGTGCATACCTGGAAGAGTATCAAAGGAGTGACCATTCTCATCTTTTAAAACCGCCATATTATTCATCTGTCTTCTAGCACATGCTGAACGATGAAAAAATTTTGTATTTCTATCTCCTTCCAAAAGCCAAGAATTTCTAGCCCGCTGCTTCCAGTAAATTTCCTCGTGGTTATCAATGTCCTCAACAGCTTTGCGCAAGGCATCATCTTCAGTTTTAAGCTGTTCAAAAATTAAACCTTCCCTAAATTGTTTCTGCACCTCCTCCCAGCGGCCAACAAGGGGGCTCTTTGCAGCTTGAAATCCGATTTATTGGCGTGCCTCCACCGTTTCAATTTAAATTTGACAAAAAGAAGCAGTTTGTGAAATTTAAACATTGTTGTCCCAAAAGGTGGGCGACCTTCTTCCCACCATTGCGGAATTACCTCATGAAGGTCCTCCTTCGAAGCCGTAAATTCTCAAATCTAAACGGTTTATGGAACCGCCTCGTCGTAGTCCCACCCTTCAAAGATGATGGGAGAGTGATCGGAAACAGGACCGTCCAAAATCAGTAATTGCACATTCCACTTAACAAAAGCCTCCTCTGAGACCAGAAAGCGATCCAACTTTACCTTACAACAGTGTGGATCCCTCCGTTTGTTAGTCCAAGTGAAAAAAGTTCCAGGACCTTGGACATCAACTAAGTGAAAAGCTTGAACCTGGGCAATCAGAAGCCGATCCCCCAGGTCCAAAACAGGGGAACCACCTTCCTGATCCCGAGCAGATAATTTGGCATTAAAATCTCCAGCAATGATCCAATCAAAAGCTTGTCTTGAGGACCTCATGTTGTGAATCGCTTTCCATTGAAGCCTCGGCCATCATGGCTTTGAGCCCCATAAAAATTTGTAATTAAAACTTGCTCACTGTGATATTATTCCTAAAAAGAGATGTGAGAACACCCCTCCAAGCTATATGTTCTAAAGCGCACCATTCCAGGGGGTTCCAAAAAGTAACAATTCCTCCCCGAGGCCCCTTGAGCCGCCACATCCATATATCCAGCTCTCCTCCATATTTTACCAACTCGTTCTACACATAAGATCTAAAGACATTTTTGTCTCCCCGGAGGAGCAAAAAGTCTGTTTTACCCTTCTTTATGAGTCTTTGAACAACAGATTGATGGGTTCTGCTGTTTAAACCCCTAACATTCCAAGATTGAATAATCATTGGAAACCTTGAGAGCAGTAAGAGTCAATTGTTCTCACTGATCCATCAGTGACCAGCTTGTCTCCTTGCGATGCTATTAGGTCCTTATTAGACTTCCCGCTCGCACCTTGAGAAATGTTATTCTTGGACCGTTTTTCCACCGGGGTAATCCCTGTGGCCGGCCTTTCTCTATTCTTTTCGGCACTTCCCATGATGACATCCTGAATAACCGGCCGTGGCCGAGGAATGGATAACCAATGCCCCTGGGTTCTCTGGTTGTAAAAAATTAGTGGGTTTAAGCACCTGCTCGCGGGCAGGAGTTGAAGAGGGAGAAACATGAGAGTGGATGTTAAAATCCTCAGTGTTCCCATCCACTCCATCCATAACTTGGTCTTCCTGATCCACCAGGGATTTAAAGATTTCATACCGGTTGGTTGGCTTGAGTGAAGCTTGGTCCTTGCCATTTCTCTTTTTGTTTCTTCTTCGTTTCTGCTGTTCAAAGCCATCTTTCTGGGCTTCAGAACCTTGGGGGGTGTTTTGTGATTCTTTGACCAGGGTGAACTTACCCTCTCTGGGTCGATTTGAGATTCCTAGCGGGGCCTCCGCTTTTGTGCTCAAGGTATTCGGACAGTAACCTAGCCAAATGGCCATGCTTATGGCAGACCCCGCATCTAAAAGGTAGGGCTTCGTAATCTAACCGTCGTATCCAGGATTGTCCCCGCTAACTCCGGCTCCACCTCACCGGTAGTGGTCGATCGATATCCATTTCAACGCAGATTCTAGCAAAGACAATAGTGTTTCCCTCTATGGTATCTTTGGAAACTCCCATAAATCTACCTAGAGAGTTACCAATCATCTCAAGAATCTGCTCGCCCCAAAACTCCATCGGGAGAGCGTACAACCGGATCCACACCGGGAATGCACCGTGGGCTCAATGCGAGGATCGAAACCCACTCTCCATGGTTGGACAAATAACCCCGTCGGGCCATGGGTCCTCTTCTCTGATTCAAATGCTCTGTTTCTATCTACCGAAGAAGAGAAACTAATAATGAAATACCCGTTGCTTATAGGCCATAAGGAGTACTCACCGATAGGTTCCCAGTTCTGTCTAACCCAGGTGTGCAGAAAGTGCAGAGTGGGTCGGATTCCCATGAATTTGCAGATCAAGTCATGGTTAGCACGGTAGGTGATCGTATCCTCAACCATCTTTGGTTCTATGACTATCTTAGGTCTGGAAGCTGATTGCGGGAGGCATCCATTAACTCTGTTTGCGTAAGAACCCTTGCCAACATTCTTGAGAAGCGCTTGGTAAGCACCCCGCTGGGCTTCATCAGAAGAAGACGCAAAATTTTCTTTTAGAATCTCGGCATAAGAGCTCTTCTTCCCGTCAAGAGAACCTGGAGGAGACCCCATAGGGCCCTCCCGGGGAAACGGACGAGCCTTCAGAGGGGAACGATGTCAAACCAACAGAGACCCAGGAAGAAGCCGCGAGCCAGAATCCAAGAGCTTCGGCCTCCGACAGTCCAGAAGATTTCCCGCCAAATCGCTAGAGCTCCGAAAAAAAGTCCTTCCTCTGAGAGTTGCTATTAAACATTCAAATTATAAAATATTTTAGTTTGAATGTTTTTGATCTAATTTAAAATATTCAAAATTAGTTTAAAATAAAATCAATTTGTTTTTAGAGTTTAATAAAAAATGTTTTGGTTTTACATGTACCCCACACGGTAATCAAGGTGGTCAATGTACTCAGTGTGGTTTTTGAGATGGTTAATGTACTCGATACAGTTTTAGAGATGGTCAAAGAGGTGCACATCAAAGATCTCATGGCTCTAGCTGAATCAAAATATAATACATGGGTTGGTAGTTATAAGGCCTTGTCGTGTAGTTACCTTTTGAGTGTGGTATAAAAGTGTGATTTGGAAGCTAGTCATGGTGAATGGTGCTACATTGATGACATAAAATACACATCATGGACGTGGCTCCACAATAGGTGATGATAAAAAAAAACTTAGTGGTGGAGCTTATCCAACAGTGCAGGGATATCATCATTAGGATGAATAGGCAATGAATAGGGTAGTGCATTGATGCGGTAATGGATGGAAACCATAAGTGGTTGGATGACGGTGCATTGATCATAGTGGTATATGTGTACAAAATTAGAGCATGGATGCACTAGCTCATGATGGAAGTTCACTATAGTAGCAGGAAATCACCAATATGCATGCTATACTAAATCAAGCAAAACACTACAGTAGTGTGGGTAAATGTAGGATGGGATTCGAATGGTGTGCTATAATGGGCTAGAAAACCACAGGGATGCGTATGTACACAAATCATGATATGGCAGATAGAAACACCATTATAAAATGCCTTGGGAGATTTCAAACACATAGTTTTAGTTGCGTGATAGATGTCAAGAAGAGCATCGAATAATTTAGAAGAAGAGGTATTAAAGTGGAAAGAAATTCCAACATATAGCTAACACCGATGTTTCATAGTAGACAGTTTTTATAGCCAGGATGAATGGCAACGCAGACCATTTTGGATGAGTCTACATGCATATGATGAATTGTTATTAGGCACAGACAAGGAATGATCCAGGCACGAAAATCTTGTCAATGGGATCTATGATGCGGAACTGGATTTTTATAGATGTTATATTTTGAATAAATTTAATGGGCATCATAGTAAATTCTTATAGTAGCATGGCAAATAGAGGGCACAAAACCTAATGGGTGGACCACAATAGTGATTTTTTGGATCGTGTGAGGAGATAAATCAGTGATGAAAGAAGTGATTGTCCTTCAAAGAATGGAATACAAATATATAGAAAATCATCAAAAGAATTCAAAATCATCATTAAATACTATGGATATAAGGTTGGCATAATAGAATATTGATGCGAATTTTGCCATCATAAAGGGTTGTTTCACTATTTGTAAAATACTAAAGTTCAATATCTCTTAAATGGCTATGGTTTTTGTTAATTATGTGATTTCACTAAGGAAGGGAATAGTATGGAAAACAACTCAACATATTGGCACACGAAAGCCAACACAACACTCGGAGAAAGGGTTGATTTTGAATAACCAGAGTCTCTTGGGTTCATTCTCATTGATGTATTTACATAAATCTCTCTAGGATTTGCACCGCCAAAGAAACTAATAGAGATAAATGGCGGTGGATACGTCACGAACGAAGAATGTAACAAGATTGATAAACAAATGTAAGGTAAACCATTGATTGTGGTATTCATACAATATAAAGGTTGTGCAGAAATAGATGATTTTTTTAGCTAGAAATTCAAAGCGTTTGAATAAGAGCTACTTTTGTGAAATTGGCAATAATGAAATATGATATATCACATTTTGAGAGACAACGCATAATTGATGATGGATGTTTTTAGTGGTCTGGATAGAAGAGTCAAAGCTCGCTCATTAAATATTTGAAGTCGTGGGTGATGAAATAAGAAAATAGTATGGTTGATATTATCTCAAAAGGATGTAGTCCCATGGATTTGTATAAAAATATTTGGAAAAATCATAGGTAATGGTAGTAGTTGCAATTCTTTCATCCTACCAAATAAATACATATGGTATTTTGCAAATGTATGGTAATGCTGAGATATGGTAAAGCAAAGTTTCATTTATATAAAATATAAGATAATTAAAGTTCTATGGTGCCTTATAAAATATTTTAAAATGAGTGCAGCGGAGATAGGAATTATAAAAAATATTATATTCATATGTATAAGACAATTTGTTATAAGGGAGTTATAAGAAAGGTGTAAAACTATTATGGAAAATTGTTTCAAAACTGTCAGGAACAAAATGGATGAACAAATCAAACTAAAAATTTTTAGGTTATAAATGAGTGAAATACAAGTATGGGGTCGGAGATTTGGATCCAGAGGATTGCAATTTGGAAGCAGGACATTAGTAGAGGATTGCAATTTGGAAGCAGGACATTAGTAGAGGATTGCAATTGGAAGCAAAGTATTAGCAGAGGATTTATTTTGGAGCCTCTCCTTCCACGTTGTTGGACTAGATTATCTCATCATGTGATGCCATTTTCTGAACATTGGTATTTTGCATTTGATGTTAAAGTTTATTGAAAATATTTTCTTTGTCAATATATTGGAAATGAAGTGAATTTTATGCATGTTGATGGTTAATTCATTTGTCATTTTCTATATATTGTATTTTTTCTCAGAATACTGCATCGCATTAAATGTCATATTGTGTAAATATGGATCACATTAATGTTGGTTTTGCAGGATACTAATGTTTGTAGGGTCTATGGTGAATTTTGTAGTTACAACATTTTATTTCATTTTTCTTTTATTTTTTCTAAACCTTATCTTTTTTATTTTTTTGAAGTTTTTCAAATAAAATAAAAAAATATTAAAAAAATAAAAATCCAAGAGAGATTCACAGGTTCAAAGAATAAGCTTTAATTTTTTTATTAAAGCAATTTTAATTTTAGTTTGAAGCAAATTGGAAATTATAAAATTATTTATAAAGTTCACATTTTTAAGGAATTTTATAATTTAAAAAGGCTTTATTTCACATTTTAAGTTTTTTTTTTTATTGATAGTAGAAGGGGTTTTAAAAGGGTCCCCAAATCTATTACAAGTAGGGTTTTGAAAGACACCCCCAAATCTTAGATCTAGCAATAAGACATCAAGAACGACTGAGATGGATTCCATGAATTAAACCCAAAAATCCAATGAAACAACCTACTAGAAAAAAAAAACATAATTTTTTATCAATTAAATACAAGATATTATCCCATGGTCAAACCATCGAGTGCTTTGAATCTAAAGTAATTGAGAAAAATAGCAAAATAATAAAAATTCTATCGGTTAAAATAAATTTACAAATAAAAATTGCCCAAACTGAAGCATTTGCTGCCTAGTATGAAAGAAGAACAGAGGAATCTTGTCATCACAATCAATAAATATATCCAAAAAAGTACATAATAGGAGAACCCCTCATGAGAATAGCTAGTTTAAGAAAATAACACTAGAAATACTAGACAAAAAAATCCACAACATAAAAAACCATCTAGAAGATCTGCACAAGAAATTCCATGAAACCCAAAATCCTGCTGGAGCCAACCAAAAAAGTTTCAAGAACAATTGCTCTCAGGTACAAGAAAAAAGAGATAGCAACATTCTGCACCACACCTAAGAGGGAGAAGGGTAAGATCCCAAAAAATAAGCCTTAGAACCCTAGGATCAAACACACCACCACTACTAGAACTAGAGAAAGAGATCTTTGCAGACCACTGAAGCTAGGAAACCCACTAGACATGGGACCAAAAGCCAAAAACCACCACAACATAACAACCCACTTTCACCCCAATTGGTTTGCATCGATATTTGACCTTGTCTCCCTAAAACATCTAGATACAACAAGAAATTATCGAACCTAGAATAAAGTGACACAAACCAACCACGAACCCACTATTGGTAGATAACCCTAGCAACAAAGCCATCCAAGAACCATCCAACTAGAGTAGCCAAGCCATCAAATATAAAGTTAGCCAAGGGAACACCATCAAATTTTTATAGCCAAACACCATACCAAGCTCACCCCAATGGGTTTGGGTCAGTATATGACCCTTTCCTCTCCCTAGAAAGCTAGAAAAAAAATGAAACTACCGAACCTAGAAAAAATATTGCACAATCCAACAATTTCCTCGAAACTAGAAAACAACCCAAGAAATGCAACCAACCAACACATCCACCAACAAGAGTGAGAGACAATTTCAAGAAATAAATTAACTTACCTTTATGAAAATTAATTTCATTAAAGGAGGTTATTTATATGGCATTTAAAATTTCATTGTATTCAAGGTTATAGATTAACTTCCCTTTATAAAAATTATAATTTTATCAAGGGGGGGTTATAAGGTATTTAAAAGGTTATTACATTTTAAGGTTAATAATTTGGATCATTTTTCTTTCATGTTTAAATCAACATAAAAATCAATTCACTCATCATTTCATTAAGTTTCATAAACAATCAATAGCATAGCATAATAAAATATTACCAACATAGGCCCCTTGTTAACATTTATTTGTAAAATCATTAAGGTATTTAAAGCACTTATTTGATACATTTTTACAACATACAAAAACACATTAAGTAAAAGGAAACTTGGAGAAATGTTTATTTCTTTGCAAGAGGGGGTTTTCTAATCAAAATCCTGATTGTGATGGTGATTTTGCAATTGGGTAAAATTTTCACTCAACACTATGCATGAAGAAAACTTACAATAATAATTGCTCAAAATTTTTTATACAAGCTTTATTCCTTTTCTCCCTATTACAATTCTATAATCTCTCTTGGATTGTACTTTGTATTATATTCTCATGGATTATTATCTGCATAATATAGTCATAGTAAATGTGACTCTTCAATTACTTGACTATTGCTCTTCATATGCCAAGTCTCATGACTCTTGGCTTATCATATTTCCACTTGCATACTAGATGGACACTTGACTCTAAGACACTTGCACACATCTACATGACTCTTATAGTTCTACATGCACTTCTAATCTAGAAAAATTTTGCACATCCTCACAATACATATTTTTACTCTTACATATAATAAATTTGTTCACATTCTCTCAATCTACACTTGCACTCTTACATGGCACTTGTGCATTTATTACACATTGCACTCTTACACGACACATGTGCATTTCCTACACATTAATACTTACATAAAAGAGGAAATATAAATCACACTCTAAACTATAGACTCAACCCTAATATATTACATATTTATAAATTTACCATGAAGGTACCATGGGGGTACATTAGAATGTACCAAATAATGTAATATACCTCAACATTTTCTACACTTTATTATGAAGTTTTTAGGTTAGATCAAGTGTCCATAATACTAGCTGAAAGATATTATTTTTTAGAAACAAAGTTGGGAAATTTTTTCCTACTAGTACAACATCAACAATGGTCCTTCTTTTATTCCAACATCAACAAGTTACCCACCTATCCAAAATTAATGAGTTATACCAATTTTATCTTTTGATGTGAGAGGAAATTATAAGAACCTTGAATGAAAACTTGGTGAAATGGTGGAAACAATTATGAGTCTAGATAAGAGACGCCGTCACTCAATGAAATTCACTTAAGAATATTTTGAGAAAGGATTATTAAACCACATATATCCTTATTGATATTTACCTAAAAGACATGCAATGTGGTTAGAGTATGACTAAAGTGATTATTACAATCTCAAGTACACAATAGACATATCAACACCATGTTTATTGGATGATGATGGCATGACCACTGCTATTACATCCTCATCCTCTAATGATGAACAAGGAGTCATCCTCTATTGTAGTACTTTTATTTTATATCAACCATCACCATCATATAAAAACTTCACAATCTTATTAGTTATATGGAGGGTGGAAAAGGCAAAGCTCATCAACAATTGATTGTTCATGGACTTGGAGAAGGAACAACAAAATGACATGGCTATAAAAAAAAATCATGACTAGATATTTTGGTTATTCTATAAGGTTGACATGTACCAACCTTGCTCCATAACAACCATCAGCAGTGTAGATTTATGTATCTAATAATAATAAGCCTATAGAATAAAGTAGAAATACCTTTAAGATTATAATGGGATTATTTCCTATAATCCTCGAGGATTAATATGAAAAGGCCATTTTCTTATGGTAAATTAATTCATCTAAGGATCAATAATAAGAACTAGAAAACTATAAATATTTCTAGGATCTCATCTTCAAACCAATTGCACAAGTTTTGAAAGAAGAAAGTGAATAAATTCCCAAAGATGTACAAGATTTCAAGTCTTGATACACTATATTCTATCAAGAATATTTAGAACCCATTGCCATAAGAGATAGCAAGAAGCATGGTGCATTACACATTCTTGATAAAATTATTAGATGGTGCTCTACTCCCCCATTAAATAGAAACTACTTAACTTTAATTGTAATGGCTTTCATCAAAATATAGTTTCTATAAGTCTTCTTTGGGTAGGTTATACATAGTAGATGTTGATTTATTTTCAATAAGTTATCTCTATGAAGGCTAAGAATGCTTTCTAATAAATTCTTATCCAATGGATAGGCATCATATTTTTTATGGTTTTATTTAGTATAAAAAGTATGTTCACCCTTAAATTTGCCAAGAATGTAGTAAATTTTTATTCACTACCTTCAATTTTAGGAATTCACTCAAAATTGTGTACTTAAAATCTCAGTAGGGTAATATTCCAAAACAAATTAAGGTGTATCTTAAAAATGTAGTCCTTGGCTAAAAGTAGGATTAATAATGAGAGGCTAAAGAGTAACTCTAAGATATATTTTAACATCATATTGTTTAGAACTAATAACTGTAAGTTATTTGGATACAAAGGCCTGACAATTCAAGTTGTCTAGAAGCAGACTAAAATTATGAGCATTTCAAGAAAAATATTCAACTAAGGATATACATGCTCTACAAGGATTGCAAGAAATTCTAAAAAAATACATTTTTTAAGTACATGAGATGATTCAAATTCCAAGAACCATTTAGACTAAAGGGACTAGAGCTATTTGAAAATTTTAAATTCTTAAGTCCACTCATTTGGATTGCCAAAGCTTTATATCATCTAGCAAAAATTTTGGAATATATCTTAAGATCAAAGGTCCAAATGATGCTCCAAAGACCTACTATATTTTTTGCCTCTATTTTTATTCCAAATTGCAAATAAACATAGTAGTAAGAACACTCATCTACCACTAAAAAGTATAGATGTCCTTAATCTTAATAGATAAATCTATTCAAAGAAATCATCTCTCTACAACTTGTAACATCCTAATCTAGCAACATAATTAATGATATTTTTCCAAAGAAAATAAATTAAAATACTTGTTCAAGATATGCAATTTGAAACTCTACTTGTCAAATAAATTAGTGATTTAGAAGAGAAATATACCTAGAAAGAAAATATTTGAATTCCTATTGAATTGATTTTGGTCACATAGAGGGAAAATATATCAAAGCAATGACTAATTAGTAGCAAGATCATAAGATGTTGAAGCATTGAGGGAGAGCTTCATGTAGTGGGAGCTCCTAATGGCATGTGGAAAAATCCAAAGGCACCCATTGAGCACCAAAGTATGGATAAAATGGTGATGGTGTGGGGTGAGAGTGACATGGTCCCTATCGTGGATATGCTCTTAGAGACACTTATGTAAATTAGTTGAAGTAAATTCATCACAACCATAGAAATATAGGTTGTAATAAATTTAACAATAGTTGTAGTGAATTTATATTTGTCATCATTCATGGTTTGGCCACGAATAATTTCTAACATTGCTGAAAAAAAAATGGAGCCTTTTGATCCTGCTAATGAGCTTGCATAGTTTATTAGTGGGGAAGATTATTTTATTGTGGAAGAAATATTAAAAAATAGTATGGAATTATTTAAGTACTAAAACCTAACATTTATCTCATTGGTACAAATGGATCTGCATGCCAAATGCCACATATTTTTTGGAGTTGGTGATGGAATCAGCCAAGCCAATTATCACTCTAAGAAGAAATAGAAGTAGAAGAGGCCTTAGGCCTTCCTAAATTTGATTTAATCAACAAATGTTTCCTTGTGCCAACCAATTATGAGTAATAAATGAAGAATGCTACCACCAATTAGCTATTAAATCCAACAAGAGGGCATTCTAGTTCTATAAAAGTAGTAGAATTAGGGCCACAAGCTGAATTTTATCAAGTCAACATTAATCGTGAAAAATCATTGACAACAACTCATTGAGATCATTTGATAGGTCTAAATCAAGTTTTCATTTTTAGTAACTAGATCCAACACTATATTGAATATTATCTTCCCTAGTTATTGAGCTTTACTTAATTGGGCAAACAAACATTGGTAACCATGATTGTCATTCTAACATGAATGACAATGTCTTGATAGCTATCTTGACAATGATTGAGTCTCCCTATCTTCATTCTCTAGATGCGTACAAGGCACAACAACATTAGCAAGGTCACCTTCAATAACACCTCTCTTTTGCACTCATCAAAGATAGTTGTGTGCACTATAGTAGATTTCAAGCTTAATCTCTCGATACATTATTGGAAGGTGCATTTTTTTATTGAAGGTGTTTAATTTTAAGCTAGGAGTGAGGTGGATTACCATGAAGGAACCTATTTTTAGAAAATATTATATATTATTTTAAATAGGTTTTTGCAAAAAAAATAAAAATCTAAAAACAAGAAATAAAGAGATTTAAAATATACATATTTATTACCCTAAAAAGTAAAATTTCTATAGTTTATTTTAGCAAATTATCAAATAATTTAAACTAGAATGAATATTTTGCAAACTTAATAGGGGTAGTAATTTTTGTAAAGGTGCATTTTTTTTTGTGACCAAAACCTTCTAAATTTACCAAGGTTTTGTAGGTGAGTTGGAGACGAGAGGGCAATCCTCCAAGGGAGGGCCTAGGTTTGAATCTCCACCCTACCAAAAAGTTGAATTGGGTACCCAAAATCCAATTGATAATGTTGGTGTGAGCAGGGTCGGGCATGACTCTTGGGTGACTTTGACGGTGTAGAACCCCCTGGTCATGGTCTCTCAGACCAAGGCGGCCCCGCAAGGGGTTTTTCGCTTAAAAAAAAAACCTTCCAAATTTAATAAATATGCTTTAAAATTTTCATACTTTGTATATCACTCAAACATGTGCTTTGGCACACTAGAAACATTTGATATCAACAACACCTTTGACTCATATTTATAGATAAAATTGTTGCATTGAGCTATTGTGTCTATAGCCTAATAAAGATACCATAAAAATGTTTTAGAATTGACCCTTTAAATCATTAGGGAGATATAAGGACATTATTTTCATGATACTTTCATTCCATCATTCTACCCTATTCATCACTATCACTAGACCTAAATCCTAAAACTGGAAAATTTTGAGTGTATAGGGAAGTTATGCCAACGTATATGGATTTTTCTTTAAGTAGGTGTTATTGATTATCGGAATAAATAATCCAATTTGAGGATTATGTTGTAAATTCACCTAAGTATAAAGGTGAATAATTAAATTGGATATATAGGATTTAATATAAATTAAATAGATAAGTATTTAGTTTATATTTATATATACCTAGGTTAGACTTACATATATTAAGGTATATGGATAATATAAGTATATACCTATGTTTATTTTATCCTACACCTTAATATTATTATTCCTACAATTACTAAATTAAAATAAGTCTAAGATCTAGTCTAACTCTAGTCAAATCAAATTTAAAGGTGGTATGGCATGAGACTTGAGTGTGGTAACATGTGTGGGGCACATAATAGCTTGTGGCATAAGTGTGGTGGCATGTGGCATGAGTGTGGTGGCATGTGGCATGAGTGTGATGGCACATTTTGTGGAGGTTTTCTCCATGACTATTTTCTAATGAGAAGATAGCCCAAACTATATATTTGGTTTAAACTCCTTATGTTGAAAGTCAGAGCTAAATGACATGCTAACTATGCATAGCTAACAGAGAGCTAACTATGTAGTGCTAATTGTGTAGTGCAAACTATGCATAGCTAATAGAGAGCTAACTGTGTAGTGCTAATTATGTAGTGCTAACTGTGTAGTGTGAACTATGGACAACTAATAGTGAGATACTATTGTTTACTTGAGACATTGGTGATTTGCACCAATCACATTTGAGTAAAAAGGCTTTATATTTTGTTGAAGATAATACAAAAGTGGAGATACGTTTTGGCCATGGTTTTTCCCTTTATAGGGTTTTCATGTAATATTGGTGTCTTTTATGTGGTTTGATTTATTTCTATCTTACCTTACAATTTTTTAAAATTTATTAAATTTTATGCTATTTACATTTGTGTAATATATATTTGGCATACTAATAATTTGTTGTTTGAGTTTTTTTAATCTATTGAATTTGAGGGATTTTGCTTACTTCATCCCCCTTCATTTGGTATCAAAGCTAAAATTCATCTTTGGTGAGTCCTCTAATTTTAGCTTTTAGTAATTTCATTTTTTAAAGCTATTCTACAATTAAATTTAGCATTTATCTTTTGTATAAATTTAATGTTAGATTCTATTTAAAAATCCTCCTTTATTGATTTTTTTAAATGATAAAGTTTTTTTAATATATATGAGGGAAAAGAAGAAGAGAAGAAGAGGTATTAAAGGGTTCTTTTATATATATATTTAAATTATTTTCATTTAAATATTGCATTAAATTTAATTTTTTTTTATTTATTTAATAAGTTGTTAATTTATTTAAAAGTTTTTTTCAACCTGATCCACCTTACGACAAGCTTCATGGTTGGCCAACATCAAGCCTTGGCCTACGCATCGATAGCCTGACAGGTTGTTGATGATAGCTAGGGTGGCATCCCAATGGTGGCCAACTAGTAGTCAAGTGACGATACAATGGTAGCCACTGGTGACCCATCGACAACACAATGTGTTGGCCAACGACAACCCCTAAGGCTGTGTGGGGTGAAATAATAATTAAAAAGAGAGGATGGAAAGCCTATGGGGTTGTCACCTTATTTTTTATTTATTTTTTATTTTGTGGTGGGTCCATAGGACCCCCTCTTTTTTTAATTTTAAAATTAAAGGTATTTGAATATGATTTTTATTTTGGTAAAATAAGTTGTATTTTATTATTATGTTATGCAAAATTACTTATACAATCATACTAACATGTTTGTGTTTTCGATCAAGGCCTCTAACGATATTGCTAGCTTTACCCCTATGCATATTCTTAAAGGGATAAAATACTATATCTGGGAGACTAGGATGAGGTCAAAATACCAAGTGAGGAAACTTTAGAATATTATGAACGAGGAGCCACAACCCCAAAATGGAAGAGCACTTGAACCATGGAATATAAAAAATCAACAAGTCCTTTCTAATTTTTATTTTGTATATGAAGCATGGGATAAGTTAAAAACCATATTCACAAGGTCAAACATGGGTAGAAAATTTTCCATTCTTTCATAATTGTTTGACGGGGCACCGAAAAACAAACACAGACTCACACTCCCGATTTCCAAATTTTTCTCTTTGCATTAATCTGGAAAATCACATTACAAACGGCCCGCAGGCTTACAAATGACCAGCGCTCGGCTTGGTCGTCTCACTTCCACACTCTGCATCTATTTCCCGATCCAGAGTTTACAATATTTACCAGATAAAATATTTACCGGCATTAAATAACACAGCCCGCAGGCTTTACAATGGCCGAGTTCGGCTTTGTTCTTCCACTGCTGCAACTCCCCTGTTCTCCGGTCCACCATCCTCCCTATTACAAAATTTCAGGTTTTTAACGAGGTCCCGGTCCTCTAGCAATTAATGCCCCGCCTAAAACAAAGTTTAAACTTCAATTTTTTTCCCCCTCTCCGAGTTTTCAAATATTTTTATCATAAATGGGCAACTTCCCGATCTGCACTGCTGCTTGCAATAATGGCTTCCCATACCCTGCACTGGCCGCTTCGCTTAGACCGTACTCTGCACTGCTGTTTTGTCGAAAAAAAAATCCTTCCAAATGGTGGTTCTCCCCCTTTAATGCATGCGGCTGTAAAATTTCATTCCATGCTACGTGGCCTCCATCTTCACTTGGATACACGTATTCTCCCGCGTGCAAAATTTGCCATGCCTCCTCCTGGATGTAAAATATTTCAAACACGTGTCCTTCATAATTTTCAAGCTACACGTGGCTATCCACGTGTTAAATCCGGCCTTGCTCGACCGTCCACCATTCCCCTTTCGGGCCTTACCCTGCTCTTTATTTTCTTCAACTTTCGTGGCTGTCCACGTGTCAATTTTTGACCTTGTCTGGCCGTCCGCCTCTAAGCTTACTTTTATACACGCATGCTCCCGCGTGCGAATTTCAACCCTTCCTCCAAATGTTACGTCACTCTTAACACACGTGGCAGCCACGTGTCCATTTCCGCCTTGCCCGGCCACCCACGTGTAAACTTGGTTTTCTTTCGGCTGTGCTTTTTCCTGGCCGCGATATCGCGACAGGTCGCGAAATCGTGACATGTCGCGATATCGCGACCCACAGCGTCTCCACCATGCCAAAGTCTGTTGGGGTCACGATTTCGTGACCCCCGCCCTCCATCTGCTCCTTAACCTGACTATCGTCATGATATCGCGACGTCGTGATATCGCGACGTCGCGATATCGCGACGGCACTTCCCCCACTGCCTTTGCTTTAAAGAACTATCGCGATATCGTGACGTTGGGCTATCACGACGTCGCGATATCACGACGCAACTCGCCCTCTGCCCTTTCTCTGAAGAACTGTCGTGATATCGCGACGTCGCGATATCGCGACATGTCGCGATTTCGCGACCCCCTTTCTCCATGCTTTGGAAACACTTCCCCCTTGGGAAAAACTGAAGAAAAATACTTGGAAAATCGAGAAAAATTCTGAAGATGCAGGATTTTTCCACTGTTGTCGGATGCTCCTGCATCATTGTTTAACACAAAAAATATCATATGAAGAATCTATTGTAATATACCTAGCTAAAATGAAGAAAATTAGGACACAACTACTTGCATGTAGTTGCGAATGGCTGAATGAAAATCTCTTATGCTTCATTGTACTTAGAAATCTCACTAAAAAGTTCAAGGACTTTGTAAATGTCCTCAATATCAGATTTGATTGAGAAGACAATCTATCTATACTAGTGGAGCTTTCCAACCTACTTGTTCAACATGAAGAAACCATCAAGATACAAGAAGGTACAAAGGTAAGTGAAGGTAAGGAACCTAACTCTACTTCTATTGTCTTGAATATTCTTAAAGGTAATAAACCTAGAAACTAGAACAAAGGCAAGAACTTTAAAGGTAAGAATCAAAATAGCTCTTCAAAACCTAAGTTTAAGAAATAAAAGAGCAATAATCCTATATTTAATGGTAATTATAACTTTTGTGGCATTTTTGGCCACAAAGAAAATGATTGTTACAAGAAGAAGGTAGCCTCCAAAAACAAAAAGAGCAAGGGAGGTAAGTAGACTAATAATTTTTCTTTAGTTCATGCATTGAATTTCATTCATGATAAAATAGACTATAATTCTTGGATTATTGATTCAAGATGCACTAATCATATGACTAATTCTAAGTCATCTTTTACTTCATTAAACTTATATTACAATGATGTAGTTACTATTGGGGACAATTCCCAAATTTTTGTATAAGGAATTGGCAATGTTAAAATAGGTAGAGAAGTATATAATGATGTTTTATTTATTCCTAATCTTACAACTAACCTAATTTCTATAAGGTAATTAGCTTCTCAAGGAAGAAGCATTCAATTTTGTGATAATATGTGCATCATTAAAAACAATGTGGGAGATATTATTGGAGAAGGTACGCTTTCCAATAATTTGTATGTATTCTCTCCACATCATATTTCAGGTAAACATTGCCTTGCCATGTATGTTGGTAGTATTTCTAAATTGTAGCATAATAAATTAGAAAATATAAACTATAGAAATATGACTAATATGTTTAACAAAAACATGGTAATTGGTCTTCCTAAAATTGAAGCTAATGGAGGACTTTATGAGGCTTGCATTTTATCCAAGAAATCCTCGGACTAAGTTTGGTGAAAATTCTTTTAAATCTTCTTATAGATTGCAATTAGTCCATTCTAACCTTATGGGTCCATTTCATGTTAAATCATTAAGTGAATGTTTATATTCTTTAAATTTTGTTGATGATTTTTCAAGGTACACTTGGATTTACTTTTTGAAAACAAGTCTCAAGTATTTGAATATTTCAAAAAATTTAAGGCATTTTTTGAAAATGAAACCTCTTCCTCCATAAAATTATTAAGGATGGAGTTAGGGGGAAGAGAGAAGAGAACGAGGAGTCTAGAGAGCTAGAAAAGAATTATTCTAAGCTGATAGAATTTACAAGTAGACTTGTTTTGAATATCTTTTAGTATTTGGGTGAAGTTGAGTAGCTTCTAGTGCATGTTATGTGTATATGTTTTAGTGGAAATAAAATATCACTTCACTTAAAGAGAAAAATACATGGAATGGTATTCTTTCATATGCAAAGATTCCCGATCAAGGGTAGCGAAGGCAAGCATAACAGTGCTAGGGAAACAAAGTAAAAATATTTTAACAATGCTAGGGTAGTGAAGGTGATTTCAGTAGTGCTAGGACATCAAAGTAAAAATATTTTTATAGTGCCATAACAGTGCTAAGGCATAGAAGGTGAGTGCAATAGTGTTAAGGTAATGAAGTAAAAATATTTTAACAGTGTCGTAGTAGTGCTACGATAGAGAAGAGGAGTGCATTAGTTCTAGGGAAATGAAGTAAAAATATTCTAATAGTGTTGCAATAGTGCTAGGGTATCAAATTCAAGTGCAACAGTGCTAGGGCAGTCAAGTAAAAAAAATTAACAGTGTCGTAGCAATGCTAGGTTAGCGAAGGCAAGTGTAGCAGTGTTAGGGTAGTGAAGTAAAAATATTTTAATAGTGTCATAGTAGTGCTAGGGAAACGAAGGTGAGTGCAACAATGCTAGGGTAGTGAAGTAAAAATATTTTAATAGTGTTGTAGTAGTGCTAGGGCAGCGAAGGCTAGTATAGTAGTGCTAGGGCAATGAAGTAAAAATATTTTTTATTTGGTATTTTTAAAATGGTAGTATAATTTGGGAAATTGGTTTTTTTTTTTTTTTTATGGAGAATGAAGAGGAAATTTTGGACTTATCAAAGGACCCCTTTGAGGGGCAACACATATTTTCAACTCCAAGGGCCAAGGGTCCCATTTTTGGACAAGATTTAGAAGTTGAGAACTAGGGGTCCTTGGATTTTTTGAGTGACCTGAATAATATTACAGGTTATCAAACTTTAGTGGACAAAGGAGAGTCTATGTCAAAAGGTTTAGATCAAGTCAATTGTCCTATTGAATTCTCACTCTTAGGTGTCTCATAATACTCTAATCAAGTTATGTATCTAATGAATGAGCAAGCATTTCATTGCAAGGAAGAAAAGATTGAGCAGGCTCTAAACAATTCAAACTCACTTGTTTGACAGATTTTCCTTTGTTTGGTTCTGGTTTTATTAGTTATAGTTTTTATTTAGAGTCCCTACGTGGAGTGGGTCCAAACTTACAATCAACATATTCTAAAACTTAGGTTACTAAAGTGTGTAACACACATAAAATGGTTAAAAATATAAGGTTGAAGATCAAAATGGTACTTGGGGAAGACTTGAGGATGGAACAAGTTTTGGAGTTTTTGGAGAAGGCCCTTATTGGAAAGTTTCATGGATGTCAAATAGCTTATAATACACTAAATGAGTGGTTGCAGAAGGTATGGGTCCCAATATTAGGATAGGATAAAAATTTCACTTACTTACCAAAGTATGGATAGGTTTCCTTTTTGATTTGAAGAAGATGCATAGAAAATTTTGGAAGATTATTTTTATTGGGGGTCTTCTTTTTTGGCTTTGAAGGATTGCATGATTTACTTTGATTCTAGGACTGAAGTTGCTAAGAGAATCTCGATATGGGTAAAACTTACAAGTCTACCAATGGAGTTATGGTTAGAAAGATATTTGAAAGTGATTGGAGATTCATTAGGTAAAACCTTGGATATAGATATTTCTTTCAAATCTAGAGTTTTTTGGTATGTGGCTTGGGTTTTGGTTGAGATGGATATCAATGAAGGCTTACCATACTGTATGGAGATAGTTGTAGGGAATACAATACATACTCAAATATTGGATTATTTTAATATTCCTTTTATATGTGTTCATTTTTATGTTTATGGACATATTACTAAGGAATGTTTTCAAGCTTTCACACAAAAAGTATGGAGGAGAAAATAAATTACTAGTGGGGATTTTAAGTTAGCTAACAACAATCAAGAGATACCTATTTTTTAGAGCTCAATAGTGCTCCTTGATTCAGAATAAATAATTAAAAATATTTTTGTTGAACTTAGAACCAAAACTCTGGATAAGGAAAAAGAAATTTTAGGTCTAGCTTTGTCTCCATTTCACTATTCACAAGATGTTAGAGAAGGAGATAGATTCATAAAGAAAATATGAAAGGATTGGAACCCGACACTATTAAGTTTATTGGTCATACATCTAAGCCTTATGACAATTATTGTCCAATACATGAGAATAATATAGACTTAGGTAATAAAGAACTTTGTACACCTCCTTATGAATGTTTGAAGAGAAGTCTCAGGGACAAGGAATTTTTCAATATTTTGGACAATGGGTCGGCAACCTCAAATGTATTGAATAGGGATTGTGATCCAAATATTTCTACTATTGGGGGAAGTCTTTGTGACTTATCAAGTGAATCTTCTAGGTAGGTATCTATTTTAGGGAATGGTTTGAAGATATATTCCTCTTGTAGATATTTGTTACGTTCTAGGAAAAGGAAATCTAAGTTGAGAACTTGTGCAGTTATCAGAAGGTTAGGGTTAGTTCTAGACCATATAAAAGAATCTTCCACTACTTCAGTAGGTAGGAAATTATTTTTGTTTCATACACAAGAGAAGGCTTTGAGGAAAATTCAGTAGGGTAAACAAAAATATATCAAAGGGGTCCTTAGAGTGGGACAAAACCCCTCTAAGATGTTTAAATGATCTTGTTATCCCTTAATATTTGAGGTCTTGGTAGTCCCTCTAAAAGACTTACCTTAGCCAATCTGGTGGAAATTCATAATCAGGATGTTATCGTTCTACAAGAAACCATGGGGAAAAGTACAAAATTTATTGAAGGGTTAAGTAAATTGCTTAGGGACTGGGCATTCTTGGCTCTAGATGATACCAAAAATTTAGGGGATATTTTGATTGGTTGGAAGAACTTAGTATCCTTAATTAATTATTCCTTTATGGTTTCAAGCTTGTGGAAAAAGTAATTTTTTAAATACCTGGGTTTGAGGTTAAATTATTATTTTTTATGGTTCCTATGAAGATAGGCAGGTATTTTGGGATGATTTTTCTCCTAAAGGTGTGTTAGGGATGAAAGAGTTATCATTGGTGGGGACTTAAATTTTACTATGAATAGAAGTGAGGTCTAGGGAGAATCTGCAAGACTTGATATACTTGCAGATTACTTCAAGCATAATATTGAATAAGTTGGTTTAATTGATTTGGAACCAATAAAATTAATTTCTACATGGATAAATAATAGAGTTGGGGAATCTAGGATCTCAAAGAGATTGGACAAATTTTTGATCTCAGAGACATTATATAATGAAATAGATAGAAAATGGTCATGGGTTGAGACTGGACATGGCTTAGATCATTCTTCCATTTTTCTTCAATTAGAAAGTCAAGAGGCAAAACCTACCAGTACTTTTAAGCTCAATCCAATTTGGTTGGAGGAAGAAGATTTTCAACAATTGATTAAAAAATAATTGATTGGTTATGACCAAATTTCTAGGTCATCGATGAGTTTTCAATTTGTTGTTGCTCTAAAAAAATCAAAAGAATTTCTGTCATCTTGGATTGTAGTTAAAAATGAGAATATGGATAGAGATCTTAATTTTGTGGAGAAGGAATTTTTAAAATTCATAAAAATAATGAGGCTAGTTTGTTTAAAGAGGAGAAAAAAATATTGTTTGAACTAGAAATTAAGAAGAACAAATTCTTGGAGTGGAGGGAAGTTGAATGGAGAATGAAAAGTAGAGTTGTATGGTTAAAAAAGGAGGATGAAAATACTAAGTTTTTTCATAATTTTGCTAATCACAGGAAGAAGTTTAACACTATCTAGGAGATGCAGAATGAAGAAGGAATCCTCATTAGGATTTTGTTTGAGTTAGCAGATTTGGGAGTAAAAATTAATTAAACTATCTATAAAGAACCTGATAGAGTCAATATTGGAGAAATTTTAAAGTTAACTACTTTCTTCCCCAATTTTGTGATAGATAAGGATAATTAGTTACTTATGAAGGAGGTCACAAAGGAAGAACTGAAATTTGTTCAGAATTCTTTAAAAAATGATAAAATTCTAAGGCATGATGGATGGCTTGTGGATTTTTCCTAGTTTTCTATGATTTGGTTGAGGAGGATCTTCTCAGAGTAATGGAGGAAGTTAGGTTGAGTGGTCAGGTTTTGGGGGCTTTTAAATCCATTTTTTTAGCTTTGATTCCAAAAAATGAGAAGCCTAATTTATTTGATGAATTTAGACCTATTTTGTTATGTAACTGTATCTATAAAATTATTGCAAAGATTCTAGTTGTTAGATTGAAGAAGATTTTCTCTGAAGTTATTTCCTAGGATTAGTTTTGTTTTTAGTAGGTAAATAGATTTTTGAAGCCATAGGAGCTGCACAAAAGGACATTTACTCTATTAAAACCAAAAAACTTCCTGTAGTGGTCCTTAAACTAGATCTATCTAAATCTTATGATAGAACTAGTTGGTTGTATCTTAAATTGATGCACTTACATGTGGGTTTTAGTTATCCAATAGTAAAGTGGATTATGGGATGTATTTATTTTGTATCTTTTGAATTTCTTATAAATGTATCGGCTTCCAAATTCTTTAGACCCATGAGAGGACTAAGACAAGGATGTCCTTTATCTCCTTTAATTTTTTGTTGGTTGTTGAAGGATGTATTGTTGTACACAAATGGTAATTTAAGGGAAGTTAAAAAGTTGAAGGAAATCTTGGATACTTATAGTATTTCTACTAACATGGAGAAAAATTTTCAAAAATCCTCTATTTGATTTAATGGTCTAGAGCATGAGACTAAACCTGATCTAATCAAAAAAAAAAATTTAATGTATTAGATTTCATGGAAGGCTTTAAGTATTTGGGGTTTGTATAGAAACCAAATACTTATAGGAAGATATACTGGGGGTGGATTTTAGAGAAGATTAAATTTGGGATTAACCATTAGTTTAATAGATGGTTGTCTATTTCTGGGAGATTAACACTTGTAAAATCGGTTCTTGAGGCAATTCATGTGTTTTGCCACTCCTTGGCCTTCATTCCCAAAGGAGTTCTATATAAAAAGACTCTACTTCAAATTTCTTTGAACTGGATGTAAGGAACATGAAGGCATTCCTTTAGTTAAGTGGTAATGTATTGCTAGGCCAAAGTAGGAAGGTGGTTGGGGCCTTAAAAATATCCATCTTTTTGGTTCTCCTTTGGTAGCAAAAAGTTTATGGAGAATTTTGACCAGAGAAGGATTATGGAAGAAGATTATTGAACATAAGTATATTTCTCCAGGGACCTTTATGGATTGAATCAAAAGTCCACATAAAAGCATGAAAAATATTTCCATTCAATGGAAGGCACTAGTAAAGGCCTTTCCTATGATTAAAAAATATTTGGCTTGGAAAGTGGGCAACAGTGAACAAGTTATAATAGGGGTTGATTCTATTTTGGGTTGTGGAGAAAATATTTTGTTATCGAAGGCTATGATAAGTTCTTTACAGGACAATGCTTTTTACTTTCTTCATCAAGTGGGGGAATCATATTCTTCTAGTCTTTGGACCCAAGGTTGGAAGCAGGCTCAAGTCTTGGGTTTTTCTGATGAACAAGCTATTTTTTGGAAGGCTTACATTAATAGTCTTAATAAGAGTCATATCAAGATAAGAACTGAACCATATACTATTACTTTGGCATACAACAAATTTTTGGGTCAATATACAACTAGACTTGGTTACAAAGCATGTTTTGACCCTCATACTCAAGGGCCTACTTGGTGGTGGAAGCAAATTTAGAAATTATCTGCCCCAAAAAAGACAATTATTTTCATGTGGTTAGCTTTGAGAAATAAGGCTTTGACTTGGAAATTTTTACAAAGGAGAAGCATACAAGGTCCAAGTATTTATATGTTGTGTCAGTAAAAGGAGGAAAACATCACACATTTGTTAATCAAATACCCTTTTTCTCAATAGTTTTGGTTAGAAGCTGAACAGATAACTAGAGTACAAAATATTTGGGAAGGAGAAATAGTGGAGTTATGCTTAAGACAATGGTTTTTGAAAAAATAGTTGAAACTGTTTCTTTCTTTACCATGTCTTATATGTTGGCGTATATGGTTGGTATGGAATGCAACTATTTTTGAAGGGAATTTAATTCCCCCATTTCAAGTCATATTTTAGGTGAGGACTTTGGTCTCAATCAACAAAGGGCCTAACAAACATAAGAAACCATGACAAGTAGACAATTTGTTCATTGAAAAGTCTCAGCCATGGGGTTCTTTTGATGGGTCTAGTCAAATACAGTCATCTTTTAGTAGCACGGGGGGTATTTTGTACTTCTCGAATACCCACTATATCAAATTTAAAGCAAGTCTTGGGAATGGTTCCAATAATTTTTTTGAGTTTCAGGCGTTGAAATTGCGTTGTGGAGATAAATGTGAAAAAATTACCAATTTTTGGAGATTCCACTCTAGTCATCAATTGGATGAATAGATCCACTCAATTAAAATATAATGTGCTAACTAGTGGGAGATGAACTACTAGATATGATTCCTCTTTTTTAAATATATTTTTTACACATGTTTATAGGGAATTAAATCAAGAAGTAGATAGGTTATCAAAAGAAGATCAACAGGTTCTAGAAGGTTTCTTGAAAATGGAAGAGAACAAGGATGGAGTTTCTTCTTTCACCTACATATCATATCCCTAGTTTCTATGCTAGCTTTAGTTTTTTTTATTTTGGGCATGTTTCATTTTATTAGAGGTTTATGGTAGTTTCTAACTGTTTCTTTTCTTTTCTATTCTATTGGTTTCTTTTTCACTAATTTATATCCAGGTTTTGGTCATGGAGGTTGTTTGGATGATTAAGTATTGATATATAAGGATATTTATCCTTATTATTCCCCTGATATTTTTAAGATGGGCTTTTTTCCTCTATGATCTTCTTGACTGTAATTATATCTTGAATCCCAATAATTTACTTTTATCTGGGTTTTTGTTTGTGCTAAAGCACCTAAGAAGTGTCTTGAAATAAAATTACAATTTTTTTCTTGTAAAAAAAAAAATCTCAAGGACTGATAATGGAGGAGAGTATGTGAGTAATGATTTTAACTCTTATTGTATTGAAATTGATATTTCAAGACAATTCACATGCCCATATTCACCCCAAAAACATTGGAGTGCTAAGAGGAAAAATAGTTCCATTACAAATATGGAAAGGAATCTCCTCCAAAATTTACCTAATTCCTTATGGATGAATGTTGTTTTAATTTTTCATATTTTCTTAATAGGTGTCCCACTAAGGAACTAAATGGAGTCACTCCATTTGAGGCTTGGTTCCAAAGGAAACCATCAATTAAGCATTTGAGAGTAATTGGGTGCATTACTTATGTGCATTGTAATAATTCAAATGATATTAGAAAATTAGATGAAATATCTTTGAAATATGTGTTGGTAGGTTATTACAATTAATCTAAAGTATATAGATTATATAACCCTAATAGTAGTACTATATTTGTGAATAGGGATGTCACATTTTATGAGTCTACTTTATATAAATCTATTTCTTTTAGCATTGATAAAAATTCTCCCTTAGAAAATCAAACTAAGAGACCAAAATGGTTAGAGCAAACAACCAAAGACTCTCCATTTGGTGAAATGTACAAATATAGAACTAGAAGCCAAACATCAAGTATAACCTTAATGGCTAAAATTCAAAATTTGAATGAACCTCAAACCTATAATCAAGCTAAAAATGATTCAAATTGGACCAAAGCTATGGAATAAGAATTTAATTCTCTTATAAAAAATGATACTTGGGATTCAATCCTAAGGCCTTCTAAGAGAAATATTAGAGGTTGTAAATGGGTATTTAGAATTAAGTTAAATTATTTAGGATAAATTGACAAACATAAGGGTAGATTAGTAGCAAAATGTTTCTCATCCGGATTTTTATATTTCTAGGAAAAATAATAGTATTACTATCATTGTTTTATATGTAAATAATTTATTTTTAATAGGGAACAATGAATTTTTAATTGAAATATATAAAAATAAATTACTAAATATATTTGAAATGACTAACATGGGTTTATTGCATTACTATTTAGGCTTGCAAATCTACCAAAAATCCCATAAGATTGTGATTTCTCAATATAAGTATATATTAGAAATCTTGCAAAGGTTTAAATGAAAAAAATTCAAATGTGTTTCTACTCTTGTGGTTTCTAGAAAATTTAAAATTAATAAATATTTTAAGCTTGTATATATTTCCTATATTGAGTTTTACCTACAAGTTAGCTCTCCAAGTTGCCTATATTGATTTTTATAGAAACACATAGTAAATGTTAGCTCTCCACAGTTAGGTCCACATAGTTAG
Source organism: Wollemia nobilis (assembly GCA_028583015.1). Lineage (NCBI taxonomy): Eukaryota > Viridiplantae > Streptophyta > Pinopsida > Araucariales > Araucariaceae > Wollemia > Wollemia nobilis. The sequence continues at coordinate 8,868,653 of JAQPPZ010001870.1, forward strand.
GTCTACACAATTAGCTCATATTTATCAAATGTATTTCTACTCCTGTGGTTTGTATTTTATCTTATAATTATAGGCCTGATATTGCTTATGTTTTTAATCTAATTGCTATAATTATGCATAAGCCTTATGATTTTCATCTTAATGTTGTTTATAGAATACCTAAATATCTAAGTGGAACCACTAATTTAGCTTTGGAATATTTAATTAATTTTCATATATATTTTTGTTATTGTGATAGTGACTATGTTATGGATAATTTTGAAACAATATCCACAAGTGGATATTGTTTCTCCTTGTGATCAGGTGTGATATCTTGGTGTAGTAAGAAACAACCAACCATAGTGCTCTTCTCAAATAAGGTTGAGTATAGAATTGCTACTCTAGCATGTCAAGAAGCCATTTAGCTTCAAATACTACTAATAAAAATTGGGTTTAACAACAATAAATCTATCACAATGTTTTTTGATAACCGATCTTCAATAGCTTTAGCAAAGAATCCTATTATGCATCAAAGGATAAAACACATTGATATTCAAGCACACTTAATTAGGGAGAATATATTAGATGGGATAATTAAACTCATATATTGCCCCACAAATGAGAACATTTTTTATATTTTCACAGAACTATTAGTAGAATCTAAATTTTCTTACTTTAGAAGTAAACTAGGCCTAAAAGAATTACCCTCAAGGGGGAGTAATGCATAATATTGTATGATGTCAATTATTTTAAGTATTTTTTAAGGTTTTGTGAATTCCATCTTGATGGATGTTATATTTTTTTCATGTTTATGGAATATGTGTGTGTCCCATTTATTTATCCATGTTGATGGATGCTATTTTTCTATGTTGATAGAATATATATGCCACTTATTATTGATGTTTTCCATGTTTATGGAAACCTTATTTACATGCTATATTTTATATATATGGCATTTAGTTATCCATGTTGATGGAATATGTATGTCACTTGTTTATCCATGTTGATGGATGTTATTTTTTCCATGTTGATGGAATATATATATATATATATATGCCACTTATTATTGATGTTTTCCATGTTGATGGAAACCTTATTTACATGTCATATTTTATATATATGATTACTGACTCTATGTCATGTTTTTCTTCTGTAGATCTATGTTTATGGATGGTGCCTTGCCTATTACCACACAAATTTGAGTCTCTACTATGCCATTATTGAAGAATTCTTTGCCAAAATGTATGCTCCTTGGTAAAATTAGTTCTTTGAAACCTTGCCTCTTGTAAAATTATATTATAACCCAAAATAAGATTAAGGGGAGTGTTGGAACAAATAATCTAATTTTGGGATTATATTGTAAATTTGCCTAGGTATAAATATGAATAATAAAATTAGTTATCTAGGCTTTAATATAAGTTAAATAGGTAGGTATTTAATTTATATATATATATATATATATATATATATATATATATATATATGTGTGTGTGTGTGTGTGTGTGTGTGTGCCTAGGTTGGACTTATATATATTAAGGTATATGGATAATATAAGTATATACCTATGTTTATTTTATCCTACACCTTAATATTATTATTCCTACAATTACTAAATTAAAATAATTCAAATATCTAGTCTAACTCTAGTCAACTCAAAGTCAAAGGTGGCATGGCATTAGACTTGAGTGTGGTGGCATGTGGATAAAATAGATATATACCTATATACCTATACCTATAAAATAGATATATACCTATATTTATTATATCCTACACCTTAATATTATTATTCCTACAATTACTAAATTAAAAAAACTAATATCTAGTCCAACTCTAGTCAACTCAAAGTCAAAGATGTCATGGCATGAGACTTGAGTGTGGTGGCATGTGTGGGGTACATAATGGCATGTGGTATGAGTGTGGTGGCATGTGGTATGAGTGTGGTGGCATGTGGTATGAGTGTGGTGGCATGTGGCATGAGTGTGGTGGCATGTGGCATGAGTGTGGTGGCACATGTTGTGGAGGTTTTCCTCCATGACTATTTTCCAATGGGAGGATAGCCCAAACTATATATTTGGGCTAAAATTCTTATGTTGAAAGCGAGAGCTAAATGGTATTCTAATTGTGCAGTGCTAACTATGCATAGCTAATAGAGAGCTAATTGTGTAGTGATAATTATGCAGTGCTAATTGAGAGCTAATTATGCAATGCCAACTGTGCAGTGCTAACTAAGAGCTAATTGTGTAGTGTTAACTATGCAATGCTAACTGTGCAGTATAAACTATGGACAACTAACAGTGAGACACTATTGTTTACTTGAGAAATTGGCGATTTGCACCAATAACATTTGAGGAAAAAGGCTTTTATATTTTGTTGAAGATAATACAAAAGTGGAGATACAATTTTCGTCGTATTTTTTCCCTTTACAGGGTTTCCACGTAATATTGGTGTCTTTTATGTGGTTTGATTTATTTCTATATTAACTTATATTTTTTAAAATTTATTAAATTTTATGCTATTTACATTTATGTAATATATATTTGGCATACTAATAATTTATTATTTGAGTTTTTTTTAATCCGCTGCATTTGGAAAAAATTTCTTACTTCCTTCCCCTTCATTGATGGGGTGAATCTCTTTTTGTATTGTCTTGGTACCTTGTATCATTCTATTTGATGTACCTTTCAATCTTGCTCATGTACAATTACATATATCAAGAGGACTAGATTCTTGCATATATCGACAAGTATATAGGAAGGGTAGGTATATAGAAAGGTTCAATACATCAAACTGATAGTATATTGAAGGGGCACTATTTGGTAGTTATAAGGAACCCTCACAATGGTAGAACCAAAATTATTTCTTACATATTCATAACTACATAAAGGTTCAAATTTTGGGCATTGGAAGACTAAAATTAGAAGCATCTTAGTAGTTGATAAACTATGTGACATTATCATTGGCAAATTCATGTGATCTAAAAAGGATAAATATTCCCAATAAAATTTGATGATGTATATGCTAGTGCACTGATAATCATCACCCTTGCCATAGCAGGTGTTATCTAGCCACATATTTTTGAAGCAAAAACATCGAAGGAGGCATGGGACACACTTTCTACCATCTATGAAAAGAAGAATGAACAAACAATTCTTCACTTTAGTCTCAACTCCACATGTTGAGAGTTTAATATGGAGAAATTATTGAGGCTTTTCTTTGTATATTTGTAGAGTTAAAATTTAGGTTAAATGCCATGGAAGAAATAGTGGAATATAGGCTCTAAGTACCCATCATACTTTGAGCTCTACTAGATTCATTTCCAATACTAATCACTTCCTTACAAGTCTCATATAAGAATGTCTCCCTTGATGATTTGATGAATATGTTGCAATAGGAATAAGTAACTAACAAATTGAGAGATCAATTATCAAACAATGGACTCATATATAAGAAATTTAGGAAAAAGAAGCCATAAAAGGGTCCTTCCCCATCATCATCATAAAAGCAACCTCAAAATAAAAGAGGTATTATCACATTGGTGATAAAGAAGAACATAATAGAGAGAGTTGTAGGTATAACTCACTAACTCAAGGAGATCAATTCAATCAACCTCATCAGTAATAGACACAAAATAGACCACATCCCAAGTAGAAGCAACAACAAGTGCATGTTGCACCTAAAGAATCAACTTTTGATCTTGAACAAGCACATAAGGTTCTAATGCCCATAGCCATGAATATACCAAAGGATAATGATCAGTACATTGATTCAAGTGCTAGAAAGCACATGACTAAGGCTAAAGTGTGGGTTGAGTCCTTAAAAGTAAAATATGGAAAACAAATTATTGATGATAAATCCTATCATGTGAAAGGAGTGGGAGATATTTTTCTCAATATTCCTAGAGACAAATGCTCCATTGAAAAGGTACTATATGTACTTGGGTTGGAAAAAATCCTATTGTATATACCACAATTTTTGGATCACAACATGGTGGTTGAATTCAAATTTTTTGATGGCATGAAGAAATGTTTTATCACAAAAAAATTCAAGAATATGCTAACTAATTCCTACAAAAATGGCTTGTTTGCAAGAGATGACATATCTTATCCTAGTGTTGCATTGTTATTAGCCATAACAAACACTATCTCCATTTAGCATCAATGATATGGATATATTAGTTTTGGTTACTTCCAACTGAGTAAGCATCAAATGGTGTTAGGTCTTTTAAACCTTTCACCAATATTGCTAGTATGCTCAGGTTGTTAAACAACACCAAGTACCTTTTAAATACTCATAGAGCCAAAGGAATATTGGATGGGATAAATACTTATATGTGTGGACCCATGCCATCTAATTTTAATGGATGAAAATACTTTCAATTGTTTTTTTATGACTACTCATGAAATATGTGGGTGTACTTATTGCAACTATGGTCTAATGCACTTAAGTATTTCTACCACCTAGAACTAGGTTTTTAATTCAAGTTCTCCACTTAGATCAAAAAATACATACAACTACTTTTTAATATTTCTTGTATATAATGGGATAAAGTAACAACTCACTATAGCATATACTCCACAATATAATGGGGTTGTGGAAAGAATAAATTATTCCATGATGGAAATTATGCATTGCATGTTTACAAGAGATAAACTAGAGTAGCAATATTGGGTTTAATCTATCTCCACTCTAATGTATCTTCTAAACAGAGCATCCACAAAGGTACCACAAGGAGTTACACCTAAATAATCCTAGTCTAGGAGGAAGTTTTAAATCACACATCTCAATCTTTGGAAATAAGGCATACATGCATGTGCAAAAGCAACAAAGGAGCAAGTTGGATGTAAAAACCTTGTCATGAATATTTCTTCAAAAAATGCATAAGTCAAGATGTGATGTTTGATAAAAAATTTGAAACTAAGTCAAATACTAAGAATTTTAAGTTTAAATATGTCACATCTCCAATAGTGAGCATGGAGTTCAATGAGGAAGTTCATGAAGAAGTTGTAGTAGTTGTTGATGAACCTGTAGTATTTGCTCCACCACAACAATGAAAGACTCCAAAATGGGTCACTAGTACCATTAGAGATGTTAAACCTAATGCACCTCCTGACCCAACTTCCACATGACCACATACTCATAGTAGTACATGTTAGGAAGTAAATCTAGGCTTGATGACTTCAATAATAGAGAATTCAAAACTAGCATTAGTGAAGGATGCACTTAGCTTGCCATAATGGAAGGTGACTATGGATGTAGAGTATAAATATCTAATAAAAATAAAACATGGGATCTTGTTAATCTATTAAAAGGAAAAAATCTCATAAGCTACATGTGGGTATTCAAAATCAAATATAAGGTAGATGGATCCATTGATAAGTATAAGGTATAACTCATTGCAATGCATTATGCACAAAAGGAAGAAATTAATTATGAATACATTTGCACCCACAGTAAAAATTACAACCATCATTTAACTATGTGCACTAGTAACACAGTTCAGTTGTAAACTTCAGCAAATGGATGTCAAGAGTATCTTCCTTCATGGTGATCTACAAGAATAGGTGTACATGACACAACCTAAAGGTTTTGTTATAAATGGGCAACAATAAAATATCTACAGACTAATCAAGACCTTATATAGATTGAAGCAAGCTCCCAAAGCCTAGTACATAAAAATTGATGATAACCTATTACAACATGGTTTCACCAAAATTCCCTCTAATTCAAATATCTATCTTAAGAAAATTGGATCTAAGATAGTGATACTTGTGTTGTATGTTGATTATTTGGTCATCACTGACAGTTTAGATGAATTGGTGAATGGTGTGAAGAATGAATTGAAAAAGTTATTAGACATGAGATATTTGGGAATTTTGCACTATTGTCTTGGCTTGAAATTCTAGCAAAGAAAGAATCACATTTGGATCTCATAGATAAAGTATGTCAAAACACTACTAGAAAAAACCAAATGATAGACTATAAATCTAAGGTAACACCAATGGAGCAAGGGTTACAACTATCTCAATATGAAAAGTCACCTTAGGTATCTGTAATATTTATCATCAACCAGTTAGCATTCTCATATACCTAACAAATACTAGGTCTAATTTTAGCCTTTTTGTGAGTTATCTTTTCAGGTTCATGCAAGAACCTAAGGTGAGTCATTGGAAGGTAATAAAGAGGATATTGCATTATGTCTTTGGTATAGTGGAATATGTCCTAAAATATAAGAGTGATAAATTCTTCCTGCAAGGATACACAAACTCAAATTATGCTAGATCTATAAATGATAGGAGATTAACCTCTAGATATGTGTGTCAACTAGGATCTAGACCTATCTCATCGCATAGCAAAAAAAATAGGTAGTGGAATTGTCATCTATAGAGGTAGAACATTGTGTTGCATGAGGAGTTGTGTGTGAAGTGATATGGTTACATTACCTACTATTATATGTGGGTGTACAAAAAAATAGACTGACATTATTGAATTTCAAGAATCAAAGTGTTCTAAAATTGGTAAAGAATCTAGCCTTTCATGAAATAACAAAGCACATTGAATCTCAATATCATTTTATTTAAGAACAAGTTCAAAATCACCAAATTCAACTATAGTACATTCCCACCAAAAAATAGCTTACAAATATTTTCACAAAGGCACTTGCATGAGTCAAATTTGAATTGTTTTGCATATTTCTTTGTATACAAAATAATGTAATAAAGGGGTATGTTAGGAAAATATTAGATTATTTTCTATAGCTAGTTATTAGAGCTCACAAGAGATAGATCAGTTACAACTTACTAGTCTATTGGTTGGAAGGTGTAACCATCAGCCTAAAATTACACATAGTTGTAACAAGAATATTTAGTATTAATCAAATAGAAGTTAACATTGCAAAAACTATCAAATACCTCTTGTAGATAGGAATATCAACTTCTCTTAGTCCTTTTGTATGTAGGATGGTTGCACAAAATTTAGCTTAGGTGTTTGAATCTTATGTAGTTAAATGTTGTCTTATTCATATAGTTAATAGAGAGCACAATGTACAACATCCAATTTTTTTATTAGTTTAAGTTTCCCTCTTCTCTTTTCCTCTCTAGAACCTTGTACTATATTATATATTACTTTCATAGAGTTTTTCATTTTTGCATGAAGTAAATCATTTCTTTGGGGGTTTTTGAGGAATCTTGGACTTCTAGTTATACCACTTGACCAAGGGTGCAAAAAATAATTAACCTCAAAAGGGCTTATTACCATTTATCAATAAATAGGATGTTAGGTAGTGCAATAAGGAATAACTTCTTGGATCAAAGGTTCTCTAGATAAACCATTAGAAAAATAAACCTTTACATCATAATATTATTACACTAGTTTCCTATTATAAGAGTTACCTTCTTATATGGTAGTAAATCTCGTATATATTAGGTCATCCCTTTGATATTCATTTACCATAACTATGGGTAACCTTGGTAATTTACTTGGAATTCAAGGAGGTTAGGTATCCTAAGCAATAAAACATAGATTTCCAATTGCACCATGTTGTAGTTGATTGTGTGGGAATTAGCATGATGTTGTACTCAATAATGCACTAGTATGAACCTATAATAATTTCCCATGGTGAATCCAACCAATGGATTAGGGATGTATATGTGTCAAAGTTTGGAGTTCAACCTGCTTAACTATATCTTATATGATGATGTTTTTTACTTCTAGTATCAATTATGATGTGTAAGGGCTTGTATTTTACCCAATATTAGGTGTGTAACAAGGGTACTTATTCCTTAAAAGCATCAAATATTACATCATTACCAAATTATTAATTTCTAATACTTAGGCCTATGTTGCTGACCTTCTCTTCACTTTCTATTAAGGATGTAAAATTATTGACCTATGGTCACACCACCAAAGACTTTTGTTAATATCTATATTCAACATCATTATCAATACAATTATTGTGATGGATACACAACTTGTTTTCCACCTTTTATTTATCCTTGTTTTATATGATAAAATAACTCTTAGGTCTATATGGTGTTGAAGGGCCCTTGGGAATTGATGTTATAGGTGGTTGTGTAATAGGTGGCTTGGATTTGGAAACATGTAATATCTAATACATTTTGGATGTAAACGTTTTTATTAACTTAAAACTTTTACTCTAGCTTGGTCATAAAAATGAAATGTTTGTGTTGATTCAATAGGAAGGAATTCTATTCTAAAGAAAATATGATAATGTAATCTGCTAATAAATTTTATAAATTAATTCTTATCATTTTTATCAATGTAGATACAATTGATAAGTTTATTGAATTGATTAATGCATTGTTGAACAAGTTGATCAACTTTTTCAACTTGTTCAATTTGATAAATTGATTCTTCTCATTTTTAGTATTTTAGATACAATTGATAAGTTCATTGAATTCATTAATGTCTTGTTGAGTTTATAGTTCATTGAAATATAGGTAGTCTATAGTTATAATTTATATTGCTTCTTGATTAGTATTGTAACTTATCATTTGTATATGGTTGCAACTATATCCTTAATGCCTACACTAGAAATATGTAGCCTAAGTATTATAGAACCTTGTGGTGATAGAGTAATGGCACCACAAATATCTCTAGTGTGTGCGGGCACCTCAAGCATTGGTGCCAAGACAAGTTTGATGATATCATGGTCATGACACCACAAGTAGTGTTAGTTTCATGGGTGAGTTTATATGAGACATATTCTACAAAAATTTATTCTCATTAACATAAATTATTTACCAATATACTGATATATCAAATTATTCATCTACAATTAATATTCCATAAATATAATCCACACAATGAGACATAGATATAGATAACACCATTAAGGTAAGGCAACATCAATATTACTCGTTAAGGAAGTAATAACTTCACAAGATATCCCAATATGAGAGGCCACTCCATGAGCAAAGATGATTACAAGAGAATATTTGATATTATGATATTTATAATGATAATATCCCTTCTTTAGATACCCATATTCAAATTCTACTTTGGGGATCCAACTCTTAAACCCTTATTCCACTCATTATTATAATATAATCAACCATGGGTTATGTGTATCCTATGCCAACTATCCATAATACCCATATACAATATAATACCATATCTCCTTATACATATCCCTAGGTATTGTAGCATTCCACCTCCTTACAAATGTTATAGAGCTTCCTTAGAATTTATTTTTTTCTCTATTATAGACTAAAATTTTGACTCTTTTATTGGTTCTTTAACTTGTTCCTATGCAATAAATGTTTCTTATTTCTCCTTATATCTTTGTTCCTTAAGCGAAGAAATATTCAACAATGTTACTTCTTTTCCATGTACATTATCTTCATGAACTTCTTTTCCACATTAATATTAACATTACCTAAAGAATCCAACCAAGGATAACCAAGAATAATACCCACATCATTCATCTCAATGGTATGAAAATATAAATGTAAAACATATTTATCCATGTGATCTTCAAATCTTCAAAAATATGAATATTATCACCCTCAAGTTATATATCCTTAAATTGTGTTGCTTGAACCTACAACATCTTAGTGAAAGTAGCATTAATGAAATTATATCTACTACTAGGGTTAATGGAAATAATAACCTTTTCCTATTTAATGCAATAATGAACCTACAAAATAGAAGTTTTAGATACAAACAAACCCCTTTTTCCACACTTTGAATTATTTGACACTAAAGATATAGTTCCCTGAGGCTGGACGTTGTCATTTTCCCCCTATATCACTTCCTTAAAATTTGCTTTCTTTTTTATTATTTGGGTTCTTTTTAAAACTTATTTATTTATTTTACATAGCATTTGAAGGTATCCTTCAAAATAACTATCATTTTATATGGGTCATAATGATTGAATAATGCATGCTCTATTTCTCCCCAACTGTATACATAATTCTTTTTAGTTATAGTTAGAAGAATTACCATTTTCCTATGATTTCTTGGGAAACTGATGAGAACTTAAGGACACATTTTTTCTTGGCACCAAGAGAATCATTGACTCGTTACAAGATTTTGACCAAAAAAGCATTGATTTCTTGTGAGAAAATTAACTACTGTTGCAAAAATAAAATAAAAATTCATAAATATCTTTTATAATATTAAGTTTAGAGGTCTAACATTTTGAATACACTCCTTTGAGTAAAAAATATTCAAAATTGACATAAATTATCTATAAAAGCAATCAAAAATAGCAGTGTAAAATAGGGTGCTTTTGTCAAATCTCTGCATAAATAATAAAAAATCCATGGCAAATAGGACATTATCACTTTCATTGAAAGAGTCCTAGGGACAAATCCATGAGTATTTGAAAAATATTATTTTCCGTAGACATATACTCTTTTTATGCCTACGTTAGCCTTTAAGGGTATCCTTCAAAAGCTATGATTTTATAGGTCTCAATGACTTAAGAATGCATGCTCTATTTCTTCTCAATTGTACACATTATTTTTTTTATTCATAGTTAGAAAAATCACTAGTTTCTCGTAATTTCTCGAAAAAATCATGAGCAATTATGGGCAATGAGTTTTTTTAAATTTTCTTAGCATCAAGAAAATAATTGACTCATCGCAAGATTTTCACCAAAAATTTACCAATTTCTCATGATAAAATTGGATACAATCAAAAAATAAATAAAAACACAAATTTGTTTTATAATATTTGATTTGGAGGTCTAGCATTTTGAACACATTGCTTTGAGGAAAAAAAAGACTTAGGATTTGCAAAAGAAGAAGTGATTAGAAATAGTGATGCAAAGCAAGGTTTCTCATAAAATATCTAAATAAATAAAAAATATGTGAAAAATAGGACATTATGCTTTCATTCAAGGAATGCTAGGGATTGAATCCCTAAGCATTCACAAAAATTTATTTTTCATAGACATATATTCTTATCAAGGCTAAGTTTTCTAGATTTGTAAAATAAGATATCACATGGCCTCTCAATTAAAAAATTTCCTATCCAAAATGACTTATTTGTCTTCACTATTGAGAGATGTCCACATCAAGGCTTTTAAATTTTTTTCTAAAAATAACATTTTCTATCCATTTTGATAAATAATAAGGATTATCAATTGGCATTAACAAACATAGTCTTAATCATATTAATATTTCATCTAAAAATAATGCAACACTAACAACAAAATACAATCAAAATAAATCCACAAAACTAAAGAAATTTATTTTGATCAGGCAGTCATAAAGGAACTAACAAGAGATCATTAATCAACCCTTCTCATAAAGACAACAGTAAATTAGTAGGCTTAGGTTACTCTCATAAACAACATTCCTCTTTTGTTAAAAAATAAAGATAAATAAGATCTCTCTCTAGTAGTAAACAAAGAAGAGTTGGAAGAAATTATACATTCACTACCCAAGGACAAAATCCTAGGACCAAATGACCACCAACAATTTTTATTAGCAGTTTTATGTAATTATAGGATATGACCTATTGGAAATGATAGAAGAGACAAGGATAATAGGTAAGCTATCTAGGGAAATCATATCCACTTTCTTAGTTTTAGTTCCACAAGATAAAATGCAGTTACTTTTGATAGATTCATACATATATCTTTGTGCAATTGCTCTTATAAGATAATAACTAGAATAATAGCAAATAGAATTAAAAGGAATATTAATGATTTGATAGAGCTAGACCAAGGGGATTTTATTCTAGAAAATTAGATAATATTATAATATTATAATGATTCATGAAGCCCTACACTCAAGTTCCAAGTCCAAACGGAAAATAATAGCCATTAAAGTTGATAGGGCTAATGCCTTTGATAGAGTTGATATTGGCTTTTCAACATAGATGTTAGCCAAATTTAGACTTCTAGCTCAAATGATAGACTAGATAAGAGCTTACATAGAGGGACCTTGGATAGCTCCTCTAGTCAATGGGAAACCTGCTAACTTCTTTAAATCCACTAGAGGATTAAGGTAAGGGTGTCCTTTCTCCCCATACCTTTATATCTTTATAGCTAAAACTTTAGGGAGAATCCTAACCAAACTAAAATGAAGGAAAGAAATCTTGGTAAATAGAACAACTATAGGATATAGAACAATCACTCATGCTCAATTTGCATATGACACTACTTTACTAGTTGAAACCACAAAACTGAAATTCAAGTTGATCAAAGAAGTTCTAGATTACTTCTCTTTAGCCACGGGGGTAGATATAAACACCCAAAAGAGAAAATTTTATACTATAAATACTTCAACAACATAATATAGAGGTTTCTATCAAATTTTGGGATTTCACAAAGGTAGTTATACCTTTAATTACCTAGGTGTTCCTATGGGATTCCATAAAAAAAAAAGGAAACTTGGAATGTAATTCTAGAAAATATGTCAAGGAGAATACAACAGTATGACAATGGTTGGTTGAGTTTGGCTAGAAGAATTATTTTAATCAAATTAGTATTAGAAAGTCTTCCCATATATCAATTGTTGGTGTATCATGCACCCTTATATATATATATATATATATATATATATATATATATATATATATATATATATATATATATATTGTAGAAGTTAGATGTGTTAGAATAAAACTTTTATTTCTCTTAAGTTCTACTAGGATAGTCTAACTTGAGTTACCACTCTTCCATGAGGTAGGTGAACTCTTAGTTTAGACTAGTTCATATTTTTTGAGTTGTAATCCAATGGCTCACATTGATCAACTTTGTTATTTATACAAATTTGATCCCATGGAATAATCAATCAGTCTTTTGAGCTTCACTACACTCTTGTGATGTTTTGCACAACTATATTTTCATTTGAATAGAATATTGTCTTCAATAATTCTAACATGGTACCAGAGCTAGGATAGTTCTTGCTTACATTCAAGTTTTTTTGAAGCTTTTGTTCAAATCTGATTCATTGCTTAAAGGTTGGTCTCTTTAATGGTGTTTTCTAGATAATCACTAACAAGATTTTTTGCTTGTCTGTTCCAGCTCCAGCCTAACTAGGCCACCTTTTTTATTTGTTATTGGTGCCTCACTATAGTTTGGATCTTATTCCAAACTCTTTTTTTATCTTTTTGAGGCTAATAATATTTGTTATCTATTTCCTCTTAAAGATTTGTTTGGTTTAACTCCAGATAATTTTATATATATATATATATATATATATATATATATATATTAGTGTTGGTTTAGGCTCTCGCAGGTCTTCTACGTCTTGCTCTCACTGGCAGCACTACCCTTGTTGTTCCACTATGAAGAACATGATTCTTTCATTCTAGTTTGATGGCAAGCCGAGATTCACACAACAAAGCTTTAAATTATTTTTTTGCAAATTGTTTAACACAGTCTTACAATACCGTTTCCAGGCATAGTTCTTTCCCCCTCCAATCTCAAACTCGCCATCCCCTTCTCTTACAATTTTCCAAGTTTTTATCGAGGCCTCGACCCTCTAGGCAATTAATGCCCCCACCCGATCGAATTCATGAAATTAAATATGAAAGTCCACTTCCTCTGTCAAGTTTTCAAATTTCCTTCCATCAATGGGCAACTGCCCCGATCCGTTGTTCAAGCTTACATTAAAGACACCTCCTTGCCCTACAATCGCCGTTTTGGTTAGACTGTTCCTCTACACCACTGTCTCATCCAAAAATGCCCATGGCCTGCAGCTGTCACCTTGTCAGAACATTCATCAACCATCGCTGTCTCTTTTCCCACAGGCGCGGCCTGTCCACGTGTCCAATTTTAATTTGTCTTCAACCAGTCACGAAATCGTGACATGTCACGATATCGCGACATGTCGCGATATCGCAACCAAATTGACGCCTTGCCTTTGTCTATAGATAACATCATGAAATCGCTACCAAAATTCCACGGTGCCTTAGTCCACAAATAACGTCATGATATCGCGACGTCGCGATATCACAATGTTGTGACATCGCGATGAAAATGCCTTCGTGCCTTAGTCCACAAAAATGTCGCGACATCACGATGTCGCGATATCAAGATGAGAAACCTCCTTCGTGCCTTGGCCTCAGAAATGTTGCGACATCGTGACGTCGTGATATCGCGACGTCACGATATCACGATGAAAAACCCCCTTCGTACCTTAGTCACAAAACCGTCGTGACATCGCGACGTCGCGACGCGATGTCGCGACAAAAAACCCCCTCCGAGTCTTAGCTCCCAAAAACGTATACCAGACACTCGGGGTAAATTAAGAAGTGATCCTCACTTCTGCTTGGTTAGGGGAAGACCCAAGTGGTCAACCTCTGTCTTTGACAACCAAGTTACATCTTCTACAGGTCTACCCTTCCACTTTATCAAATATTCAGAATATTGTTTGTTCCTGGTGCTTCTGCCTTCACGAGCGTCTAATATTTCCTCGACCTTGTCTGTGGTTGGAGTGGATGCTAGAATTTGCCATAAATTTGTACTTGGTGCCTCTGTACTATCTTCCTCATGGTATTCCACTAAATCTAAAATATTAAAAATAGGTGAAATGTCAAGCCAACTTGGCAATTCCACTTCATATGCATTGCCCGACTCCTGTTTTCCCAGTATTCTGCATGGCCCAAACTTCTTCATCTTTAATTTGTTATAAGTCTTGGCAGGAAATATTTCCTTCCTGAGATGGACCATGACTTCATCTCCTACTTCAAACTCTTTGAACCGCCGCTTCTGGTCTACTCTTGTCTTATATTGAGTATTCATTTTTATAATTTGTTTCCTTACTTCTTCATGCAGACTTTTCATATGTTCTGCAAATTCTTCTGCCTTGGCACTGCACTTTTCTCTCTTATCCAACGTCCTTAGTTCAGACACATTTCTCAGGCTGTTTCCATATATTATCTAGAATGGAGATTTATTTGTGTTCTTATTGACTGAATTATTATATGCAAATTCTTCCTGCGATAAAACTAAATCCCATCCTATGGGTTTATCTGCTATCAAGCACCTCAGTAAATTACCCAGGCTTCTATTTACCACCTCTGTCTATCCATCAGTCTATGGGTGGTATGCAGAACTGAATTTCAGATCTTTCTTCAAATTCTTCCACAAAGTTCTCCAGAAATACCCAACAAATTTTGTATCTCTGTCAGAAACAATGCTCTTCGGTAGACCGTGAAGTCGTACCACTTCCTTGAAAAATAACCCTGCAATGTGAACTGCATCACTTGTTTTCTGGCATGGAATAAAGTGTGCCATCTTGGAAAATTTGTCAACTACTACAAATACAGAGTCATTTCCCCTCTGTGTTCTTGGAAATCCGAGGACGAAGTCCATGCTGACGTCCTCCCATGGCCGCTCAGGTACTGGTAACGG
Source organism: Wollemia nobilis (assembly GCA_028583015.1). NCBI lineage: Eukaryota > Viridiplantae > Streptophyta > Pinopsida > Araucariales > Araucariaceae > Wollemia > Wollemia nobilis. Next base: position 8,883,963 of record JAQPPZ010001870.1, read on the forward strand.
CTGATACAATCTCGTGTTCTGTCTTTCGCCCTTTGCCATCTAGCATATTCTACAACTCTGTACAAACTTTTTCACATCTTGTTGTAGTTGCGGCCAATAGTAATTTTCACTCACCAGGGCAATTGTCTTATCCCGACCAAAATGTCCGGCCAGTCCTCCGCTATGTTTCTCCTTGACTAAGTTTTCCCACATGGAACTCCTTGGAATGCATAATTTACTTCCTTTGAACAACATTCCGTCTTGGATTAGAAAATCTAACCATTTTGTCCTGTCCATAGTAACAGGTGTCAAGCAAGCCGTCCAGGCTTCTACAAAATCTGAATCTTCATGGTACAAACCCTTCAGTTCTTCAAATCCTACTACTTCCACTGTCATTCTAATAAGTAAATTCTGCCTTCTACTTACGGCATCTAAAACTCTATTTGATTTCCCACTTTTGTGCTTCATCACAAAGGTATAACTTTGGAGAAACTCAACCCACTTCAAGTGTCTCTGATTCAGTTTTGTTTGGTTGTTGATATACTGTAAAGCTTGATGATCAGTAAATAGAACAAACTCCTTTGGAAATAAATAATGCCTCCACTTCTTCAGAGACTGAACTATAGCATAAAATTCTTGGTCATAAATTGAATACTTTTTCAGAGCATCATTCAGCTTCTCACTAAAATAAGCAACAGGTCTGCCTTCCTGACTCAGTACAACCCCTATTGCACTACCACTGGCATCATAGTCTACCTAAAATACTTTGTTAAAGTCTAAAAGTGCCAAAACAGGTTGTTCTGTGACCTTTTTATTTAATGCATCAAAGCTCCTTTCAGCCCCTAAGGTCCACTTGAATTCTTTCTTATTCCCTCTCATTGTCTCTGTGAGGGGTGCACAAATGCTGCTAAAATTTTTAATGAATTTCCTGTAAAAGCTGGCTAGACCATGAAATGATCTTACCTCTGTTGTGCTTCTTGGGGTAGGCCATTCCATGATAGCTCTCATCTTCTCTGGGTCCATTTTCAGACCTTCTGCTGAGATTACAAATCCTAGATATACTAACTCCTTTACAAAATTACACTTTTTCAGATTTATTAATAACTGCTCCTCCCGCAGCTTCTCAAAAACCCTTCTGATATGCATCAGGTGTTCCTCCAGGGTTCTGCTAAATATTAATATGTAATCTAAATACACAATGACAAATTTTCCTAAAAACTCCTTTAGTACCTCATTCATCAACCGCATGAAGGTACTTGGTGCATTGGATAGCCCAAAGGGCATGACCAACCACTCATACAAGCCCTCTCTAGTCTTGAAGGTTGTGTTCCACTCATATCACTCTCTGATATAGATCTGATGGTAACCACTCTTGATATCAATCTTGGTGAAGTACTTGGCTCCACTTAAACAGTCCATTATGTCATCCATTCTTGGCAATGGAAATCTATATTTTATTGTGATCTTGTTGATGGCCCACGAATCTGTGCACATTCTCCATTATCCATATTTCTTTGGTGCCAGCACTATAGGTACTACGCATGGGCTCAAACTTTCTCGAATCAATCCCTTCTCCAGCAACTCCTGGACCTACCTGTTTAACTCCTCAGTTTCTACAGGCATCATTTTGTGTGCAGCTTTGTTTGGCAAGCTCGATCCTGGCACCAAATCTATATGGTGGCTGATTTTCCTTACTAGGGGTAAACCTTCTGGGACGTTATCATACACAATATCTGGAAATTCCTCCAACAGATCTAGGACTTCTGCTAGGGTATCTTGGCATTCTTTCTCCCTAACTCTAGGAATTATTGCATAACATAAATGTTCATGCTTCAAACCGTCCAAAAATTTTCTCCCTTCAACTAAACAGATTTTGGAGCTATTACACACCTTTTCATCCACCTCCTTCATGGGCTTCAGCTTATGGCGTATGCCATTCTTCGTCAATGAGTAGGTGTTGGCACGACCGTCATGCACTACATTCCGATCAAACTGCTAGGGCCTTCCCAGCAATAGATGGCAAGCATCCATAGGAAGGATGTCACACAGGACCTCATCACAATAATTCCTAATATTAAATTTAACGAAGCATTGCTCACTGACCAAGGCCCTATGGTCCTTTTGTAACCACGCGACCCGATATGGATGCGGGTGCTTCTTCCTCTCTAATTGTAATTTGGTAACCATTTCTTCTGAAACCAGGTTAACCATGCTACCATTGTCAATAATAATATTGCAAATCTTACCCGCACATTTACACCTTGTGCAAAATAAGCTTCTCCTATGATCTACTTCCTTCTCCTCATTTAACAGGACTCTCCTTACAATCATTGCTTCCCCTCTCTCTGCTTCTTCAGAATGTTCAGACCCAGCATCTTCCTCTACCATAGTAGCTCTGGCTGGGCCCTCAGGCCTCTTGTTCATCCTTTCTCGATGTTGTGGACATTCAAATGCTCGATGTCCTTCTTCACCACAGTGGAAACAGGTCCCATGAAATACTCCTCTTCCAAACCCTCATCCGGATCCACCCCGTCCTCTTGGGTAGCTGTTCTGATCTTGGGGCTGATAAGTATCCTCTTTCCTTTTATCCTGGTTACTACTGGCTTCACCAGTCTTCTTCAGATCTTTGTATTTTTCTCCACTGGTTCTCCCACCAATTCTTCCACCATGACCCCTTCCTCTTTGCTTGCATTCAAACCACCTATTCAGCTTTTCTTCCACCTTTAGGGCAAACTGATAAGCATCCTCAATGGAGCTTACCCAAACTAGGCTCAGCTCTTCTTGTATACCGAGTCTCAACCCATTAATATAACGGGCCACCTTCTCCTTGTTTGCCTCTAAATGTCTAGTTCTAATAGAGATCTTGTAAAACTCCTCGGTGTATTCTTGGATAGTTTTGTTTGTCTGTCTCAAACTTTGCATTTTCCTTAGCAGATCCAACTCGTAATCTGCCAGAATAAACTGTCTTTTCAGCTTTTCCACCATTCGATCCCATCTTGTTATTCTTTCCTTCCCTCTTCTATTCCTTTCCAGCTGTATTCCCTTCCACCAGATGCTGGCATGACCCTTCAACTTGGTCTTAGAAAATCTGACCCGATTAGGGTCTTCAACCTCCTCATATTCAAAATATTCTTCTAGGTCATTTATCCAGTCAATCACCTCTTCTGGATTTAGGTTTCCCAAATATGTAGAAACCTCCATTTTTGGTTGCTTTCCAATCTATGATATGGCTTTGTACAACCTGGCTTGTGCAGGATCCACAACCTCTTCTTCTTCCTCAGACTGGTCTTCTTCTTCATCAACTTTGTCTTCACTTTCCTCATCCCTTCTGAGCTCGTGCCTTCTGCGTAGCTCTTCTTGTAGGGCCTGAACTTGCCTCTGCAAATCTCGGAAGTCTTCTGTCGGCATCATATTTCTTACTCCACCACGGTTTCTTCATGGAGGCATTTTTATTTCTTCCCTTACAAATCCTTCCACAGATCCTGGTGTAACTGCCTCTCTTTCGATGATCTGTTACACGCTCAGGAGCTCCCGCTCTGATACCACTTGATGGCAAGCCGAGATTCACACAACAAAGCTTCAAATTATTTTTTTGCAAATTTCTTAACACAGTCTTACAATACCATTTCCAGGCATAGTTCTTTCCCCAGTCAATCTCAAACTCACCATCCCTTCCCTTACAATTTTCCAAATTTTTATCGAGGTCTCGACCCTTTAGGCAATTAATGCCCCCACCCAAATGAATTCATGAAATAAAATAAGAAAGTCCATTTCCTCTGCAAGTTTTTGAATTTCCTTCCATTAATGGGCAACTGCCCCGATCCGCTATGGAAGCTTACATTAAAGACGCCCCCTTGCCCTGCAATCGCCATTTTGGTCAGACTGTTCCTCTGCACCACTGTATCATCCAAAATGCCCATGGCCTACAGCTGTCACCTTGTCAAAACATTCATCTACCACCACTGTCTCTTTTCCTGTGTGCGCGGCCTGTCCACATGTCCAATTTTAAATTATCTTCAATCAACCGCGAAACCGTGATATGTCGCGATATCACGACCAAACTGTCGCCTTGCCTTCATCTACAAATAACGTCACGAAATCGTGACCAAAATGCTCCCGCACCTTAGTCCGCAAGTAACGTCATGATATCGTGACATCATGACATCGCGACGAAAAACCCCTTTCGCACTTTAGCCACAAAAATGTCATGACATTGCGACGTCGCGATATCGCGACGTCGTGATATCATGATGAAAAACCTCCTCCGCACCTTAGCCGCAAAAATGTCGCAACATCGCGACGTCGTGATATCACAATGTTGTGATATCACGACAAAAAACCTCCTCCACGCCTCGGCTTTAAAAGCATCACGACATCGCAACGTCGCGATATCACGACGAAAAACCACTCCATGCCTTAGCTCCCAAAAACATCGCAATATCGCGACGTCGCGATGTCACGACAAAACTTCTGCCTCTTGTATTTCAAAACTTCTGCCTTGGGAAAGAAAGATTTCAAAGTACTTAGAAAAAAAAATTTGGAGGATGCAAGATTGCTCTATTCTTCGGATGCTCCTGCATCATAGTTCCTCTCAATGGTGCCCACTGGTTACCTTGGAGAATACTAAAGAGTTCTTACCTCGCAATTGACATCGTTGAAGCATGACCTCCCCATTCGAGTTTACTCTTACCACCTACTACTCATCTTGATCGAACCTTGGCCCTTGGTGCATCTTATTCCACTTGGCCATCTCACTCGACACAAACGATCATGGGTATCTCGAGGCTCCCAATGCAAGACATGCTCATGTCATACGGTGAACATAAAATCTCTTTTCATAAAAGAGATATCCCCATTTAAGAGAACACTTTACATTCGATATTCAAGAATGTTTCATAACGTTCCATTCTCTTAAAGCCACTCCCGATTGTCTTGCGTGCCATCACTTGGCGCGATCCGAATCACGATGATTTAAGGACGTTGCATTTCCTAAGACAGGGTTATGCATAAGCACGAAATATCGTAAATTGGCTCTATTTAGGATTTTTAAAATTTTGAAAAGGCTAATTTTGGATCATTTCACTGGGGCCCATTCGCCCGAAATTTACGGGGTGAAAGTTTTTTTGGGGTAAATTCACCCGTCATTGATAATCATGAACCTAACTTTATTTTAATTCGTCGACCTCAAATTACATATGATTTTGATTTTCCCACCCAATTCGCCTTCAAATTATAAATGATTTTATATTTTCCGCCCAAATCGCCTTCAAATTATAAATGATTTTATTTTTCCTGCCCAAATCGCCTCATATACTACGCGTATATATACTATACTGGGTACCGATAAACATACATCAAAAATACTCTAACTCAAAAATAGCTCTGAAACAACGAAAAACTTGAGAAGGTTGTAGAGGAGTGTCGATCGACGCAAGACGATCGATTGCAGAGCCGTGACTATCAAAATAAACCGATCGGTTGCAGACGAGTGTCGATCGATGCAAGACGGTCGGTTGTAGAGTCGTGTCTATCGGTATAAGCCGATCGATTGTAGAGCCATGTCTATCGACATAAGTCGATCGGTTGTAGAGCCGTATCGATCGGCATAAGTCGATCGGTTGTAGAGCCATGTCTATCGATAGAAGCTGATCGGTTGTAGAGTCATGTTTGTCGATATAAGTCGATCGATTGTAGAGTCGTGTCTATCGATATAAGTTGATCGATTGTAGAGTCGTGTCTATCGGTAGAAGTTGATCGGTTGTAGAGCCATGTCTATCGGTATAAGCTGATCGGTTGTAGAGCCATGTCTATCGGTATAAGTCGATCGATTGTAGAGTCATGTCTATCGGTATAAGTCGATCGGTTGTAGAGTCATTGTCTATCGACATAAGCTGATCGACATTGGTCTATCAATTGTAAAATCATGTCGATCATCTTTAGTCGATCGATTGTAGAGGTGTCGATCGATATTCATCTATCGGTTGTAGAGGTGTCGATCGGTATTGGTAGGTCGGTTGTAGATGTGTCGATCGATATTAGTCTATCGATTGTAGGGCCATGTCGATCGGTGTTAGGTTGTTGGTTGCAGTGTTGTCGGTATAACTCTATCGATTGTAGGGACGTGTGGTCGGCATTCTATCGCTTGTAGTGACTGTCGATCGATTGCAGGGAAGTGTTTATCGGTAAAAGTGTATCGGTTGTAGAGGATTCATGACTAAAAATCGGTAGAGTATTCTTATTCCATTGTTCTTTTGTCCAAATCTCTTTTTCTACAGTTTCATAGGCACTGTAGGTGAACTATATGCAATAGTGGTAGACAACTATCAATGTCATCTGGTTGTGTGTCAGGAGCATTTCTTTTGTTAGAGACTGCTTCTTGTCTCTTAGAGTATATTTCATACGCAGTGTAGAAGCACTATCTACAACTATGGTCGATAAGTATTCCCTATCATGTTGTGTGTTAGGATCATATGTTCATCTTGAGGGATGTCTACTATTTTCCTTCAAATTCATATACATTTCCTAACATCTGAAGGTTTTTCTTTACAGATACAATGTCACCTACTAAAGATGGAAAGAAGGGAGGCCAATATTCTTGTAAAAAGACAATTCTAAAATATTTTACACCAAAATGCAATGAGACATCAATCTCTACAGATTCTACACAACTTGCAGGTACAGACACCTTTTACCATCAGTTTTATAAAATTTTTGTTCTTCTTAAATGTAAAACCTTTCTCTATTAATAGATAAATGGTTTTCTGCTTATCTACCTCTTTTTAAATGCTTTGTAAAACTGTATTCTGTTAATTCTTTAAAATAGTGCCTTTTTTACAACAAAAAATGATAGAGAACACCAAACATTGAATGCAGTAAACATTGTCGACCCTGATGTGCGTTCACTCGAAGATATTCTAGAAGATGAGATGGGACCACATGATAATTTTCCTAATAACGACATTCAACAACCACTTCAGGAGATTTTAAATTCAGACACATCAACCAAAAAAGAAAAAGATAGTACAATTAAAATTCAGACCTCTGGGGAATCTTCTAGTCAAAAATCTAAACGTCAAAAGATAAGCGAATGGACTATTGGAAGGGATTTTAAAAATGAATGGGCACGATTATACCCCTTTATTGAGCGAGATGAGAAACTGAATGTGTGTAAATGTATTATTTGTACATGGAAGCTGGGAAAGGATCATTTATTACAAAATAAGAAAGACACAATAGAAAAACACTGTGGGAAAGTTTACATCAAAGAAATACGAAGTGATGGAACAATTAACAGAATTCATAGGTGGAAGGATGCAACAGAATGTGTGCATGTGAGATATGCTCTTGAATATGAAAAAGCAATGAAACAAAAACAAACTCTCATTGAGAAGGGTGGAACAATCGAGGCACAATTTCAAAAAGTTAATAATATTGTATTAGCCTCAAAGAAATTGCAGTTTGCTATTGTATACAGTATTCTAAAAAAAGGTCGACCCATGTCTGATTTTGCTGATTTTAAGGAAATACTTCAACTAGCCAATGTACAAAACCTTACCAATTCACATTGGTCAGATCGAAGTGGTTGGGAAATGGCAAAATGTCTATCATTGGTTGAGAAGGAAGACCTGAGAGAGAATGTGAAACAAGCCAAATTTATTTCACTTTCCATTGATGAGGTAACAGTTGTTGACAACACATCTTGGATTTGCATACATGTTTACACATTCAAAAATCATTTGAGACAACCTCATTTACTAGCACTACATAAGATGATTGAAAATTGTAATGCGGAAAATATTTATAATGTTGTTGTAACCAGTTTAAAGGATATTGTCGGAATGGATGAAAAGGAAATTGCCACAAAGTTAATTTGTGTTGGAGCTGATGGTGCGGCTACAATGCAAGGACAAAGGAATGGTCTTTGTGTTAGGCTTCAGACTTCCATTGCCCCATATGTGATTCCTATTCATTGCATGGCTCATCGAATGAATCTTGCATACAAAATTGTGAGCAATTTTGATAATGTAGCTAGAGTGGAAGAACTCGTCCGCGATATACACTCATACTTTTCATGCAGTCCAAAAAGGTTTGCAGAGTTTCAACAGTTTTCTCTAGGTGTAACGGAAGGCAAAAAAATGTTAAAAGATGTGGAAACCAGGTGGATTTCACTGTTTCTTCCTGCAAAAAGGGTATTTTCAGAATATCAATCCTTGGTTGGGTTTATGTATGCACATCGTAGAGATGTTGACAAGGCAAAAGATTTGCTTTTTCGTATGACTGACTTGGAAACTCTTCTCACATTATGTGGTATTCTACCAATGTTACAAGAAATGAATACTATGATTAAACTTGCACAGGAAAGGGCAATTTATATTGTCGATTTCATGAGGATGAGAAAACAAATATGTATGGTTATTGACAGGATTTATTTATCCGAAAAACATTTTGAGGATCCCAAGTTTGATAGTTGGAATACGTTAATTAATGTCAATGAACCGAACAACTTTTTAAAGTTCAACATCAACGATAATATTTGTATTGCTATCCATGGAAAGTTGATTCTTGTATATCATTTTGAAAAGCGATTAAATACTCTGACAGATGATGTTGAACAAGTGCCCGTTACCCATTCCGGATTCGATGAGATTTTGGATAACACTAAGAATAAATTGAAAAGAATTGCAAATGCATTAACAAGTGAAATAAGAGATCGTTTTAAGAGAGATGAGACACTTGAGGCCATGGCTATTGTTAATCCTAATTTTTGGAATCCTTGTGGTGACCAAAGTAGTAGAAGTGAGTTGTTTGTAAAATATATGGGTAATATTATGACACATTTCTCTAAAAGTGTGGAAATAAATGGCATTGAAATCAATGGTATTCTAAACAAAGATCTTTTGAGACATCAATCAACCAATTTTGGAATAACAATGGATAATCAAATTGCACAATTCAAAAATCCACATGAGACTAGTTCAATCACGCATTTCTGGAAAAAATTGTATCGAAGTAGTGTCTTGCAAGATACTATGAGTGAATACTTTGTTTTATATGAATTATGTCAGACAATGATTTTGGGATCTGTTGAAGACGAAAGGGTTTTCAGTGCATTAAATTTTGTTAAATCAAAAGTTCGTAACAGGTTGGACAAAAATTTGGAAAATTGTTTGAGAATGTATGTGTCATCGTACGAGGTGGGTAACTTTCCCTATGACAGAGCGTTGACATATTGGAAGTCCCTAGCAGAAAGAAGAGGTCTCTCTAATATGGTTGATAATGATGAAAATGATTCAGCTAGGAGTGATGATGAGATTATGGAAATGCAGAATTCACAGATTCTCAGTTCTTGTGGAGAAGTTGATAAAGCTTTGTATTACCTTCCAGAAATGTAAAAATTGCAATGATTATATGACAAATTCATATAATCTAAGATTTTTTCGGATTTGAAATCATTTTGTAAAATTTTAGTGATTTGAATAAATTCATATTATCAATGATTTTTCGGATTTGAAATATTTCATATTATCAAAGATTTTTTGTATTTGATTTGTTGTAAAATCATATAATAATTCAATTTTCAATGATTATGCATGTTTGCTTTTTAATGTTATGGATTGTCTATGTTTTCAAAATTTATGATGTATGCTATAGCTTTGAGTAAGTTGAAAATTTGAAAACCATGTATACGTAATGATGCTATGTTATTGAACTAAATGTATATGTTGACAAAAAATAGTTATTTTTCCTTTGAATTTAAATGTATGTATGTATCATTAGTATCATTAGTTGTATGATATGACAAAATATAGTGATTTTTTATGATTTATGCTTTGTCATTGAGTAAACCGTGTATGCATATTAAAAATTTTTGTACATATGTATGAAAAATGCATGTAGTATATTACTCTAGATATGGAAAATGAAAATTTAAACACATTCATATATATATCCAAATTACCATTTCTTTTTATTCATTTAAAAAAAAAACAAAACTATTAAAAAAAAAAACCAAAAACACCCTAACCACAAATCAATACACCAAATCAACTAACCCAACCACCACATCACACATCAACATCAAACACACCATCCACAACACCACAACCACAATCAACATTATCACAACCGATCAACATTTCTACAACCGATCGACATGTCTACAACCGATCAACATGGCTCAACCACCACACAACCACACAAATCGATCATAATTTTAAACGATCGTCATTGATGATGTGACAAAATATAGAGATTTTTTATGGTTTATGCTTTGTCATAGAGTTAACCTTGTATATATACATAACTACTAAAAAATTTCTACAAATGTATGAAAAAAGCATATAGAATAGTACTCTAGATATGGAAAATGAAAATTTAAACCCATGCATAGATATATCCATTGTAAACTCACTCTGAAATATAAAAACAATATAGCATTATATAAATTACCATATTCAATTTTATACAACTATAATGACTATGAATGCACTGAAAATTGAAACCCATTCATAGATATATCCATTGTAAACTCACTTTGAAATATAAAAACAATATAGCATAATACAAATGACCATATTGATTTTTATACAACTATAATGATTATGAATGCACTGAATATTGAAACCCATGCATAGATATATACTTCGTAAACTCACTTTGAAATATAAAAACTATATAGCATAATACAAATGACCATATTCACTTGAAATATAAAAACAATATCGCAAAATAGAAATGAAATTACTCACTTTTATACTACAACAAGAATGAATATGAATAAACTAAAATTTAAACACATGCATAGATATATCATTCGTAAACTCATTTGAAAATTGAAATATAAAACAACATAGCATAATATATGGAAATTGAAATTTAACCCTTTCATTAATATCTCCATCGTAAACTAACATTGAATATGAAACAATATAGCATAATAAAAAAATACAAAACACATTTCTATACAACAACAAGAATGACTTTGAATAAACTAAAAATTCAAACTCATTTGAATATTGAAATATAAAAACAACATAGCAAAATCCACAAGACAAAACTCATTTTTATATCACAACATGAATAACATTGAATAACATGTAAATCTATACCTATGCATATATTCTACGTAAACTCAAGCATATTTGAAACACCATAATACTTAAGAGATGAAAATAACACACAATTATAAATGTAAATAGTGTAATAGTAAAATAATAAAAGCAAGTATCTTGTTTTCCAATGAAAACATATGAAATGTCTTAAAATTGTTTTTAAAATTTATTTTTTCCCCTCAGAATCTTTTCCCCCTTCCTCCACTAATTTTGCCTTCTCAATGGCTTCCGTAGTCTCCATAGCAATGACCCCTCCCTCATATTTCCCTTGTTCAGCTCCTTTTTCCACATCCACTACTTCCATGATTACCACATCCTGCATTTCGACGGCTCTTTTCTCGGGTTGGGTAACAGTACTATCAATTGCTCCAGAATTGACAAGGATCATCTCAACATTTTGCATTCCATCGAGAAGGGTCTTTTCTTCTTTGCCAACATCTTCAGATGTTGGTCCTTGAACTTCTTTACCCTTCTCCTTAAGAAGAACATCAGGATCCAATCCATTGCGGATAATGATTTTCCGCAAAATGTTATTTTGTCGAACTGATTCCTGTGCTCTTTTTTTCATTGCCATGGAAGCGTTTAAGAACTCCTTTGCCATCCTGAGATAGTCTTGCAGGTTTTGAACCTACTTCTTGAGATTTTCATACTTTACCTGCAAAAGGGAAAAAAAGTTAATCAACATGAAAAGATAATTACATTTTAAAAAAGAGAACAACAAATTTTTGAACACAAAAGCGATTGAGTCAAACCTCAACAACATTCTTTGCAGCTACAACAACAACAACCTTTTTCTTATCATTTGCCCATTCATTGTAATAAGCTTGGGCCTCACCATTTATATTCTCCAATCTGTTCATCATAAACTTTAAAATTTCATTTGTGTATGATGTATTCAACTTCAACATGCCAGATTTTACTTGTTGTAGCAGAGCCTCCATATTTTCTGGTTCATTTTCAACAATAGAAAATTTTCTCTCTTTTTGAAAAATTATTGTATCGGGCATTAATTTCCTTTATCAACACCTTAGCCCGATACTCCCATTTTTTCATTTCTGTTATATCTGGAAGTAGCAAATCGTTAATTGTAGATTCAACGTTATTAGAAACCAAATATTTTTCTGAAAAATTTATTATATCATCCTCTTGTTGAGGAGGAGCCTGACGGGTGCTTCTTTCCCTTGGAGGAGATTTGCTTGAACATTCTGCACCTTCATTTACTTTGTCTTGAACCAATTCTGATAGTTGAAATTGAGTGTGTATGTTATCTTGCAAAAAGTAATCTTTATCAAGTGGAACATCAACCAACCCAGTACCAGAAGCTTCCGGTATATCCTTAAAAGTAAAATTATTAATAGATATATGGCCGAAACCGGAAAAAGTCTTTGATGCTTCTCTCTCTGAAATTTGTTGTGTTGCTTCTCTCTGTGGCCTAGATGGAAGAAAGTGTTTTCCAACTGGGAAGCATTGACCTCGCATTTGAGTTGGGCGTTGTGGAGGAGGGGGCGGCATTTGTTGATTTTGTTGACGACATTGTTGCAAGGGACCTTAAAACATAAAAATAAAAATTAGTTAAAAATTTTGTGAAGGTAGAAAATAAAAACTAGTTATAAAATTACATTATGAAAATTGGTTGCAAACATTGTTATAACACTTACCGACAGAAGAAAAAACATCTTGCATAGCTGCTGCTGCAAATGGAATGTGGTCATGCTGTACATCTGAAAAAAAACAAAATTAATTAAAAATAGTAAAAATATTGTAAAAAAATTGTTTCGATAGTAATTAAAACTTACTCCCAGAAGATGAAACCTCATGCGTAACTACGCCCGTTGGCAACGGACGTGCAACCGCAAGTGGAGATTGTCGACGAATAGGAGAAATAGATCTTCTACGTTTCCTTGATGATATTTTCCTTATCAGTGGTGTTGCTTCCTCTGCAGGTGTTTTGGAGTCTCCTGATTCCTCTGGATTATAACCTCTAAAAGCAGCATCCCGCTTTGAAGAGGAAGAGGATGCCCTTTTCTATGTTTGGTATAAAATGTCAAAATTACAAAAAGACAAACAATGGAAAAAAAAAAAAATTACTTAAATATTAAAAAAATATTACCTGAACTTGTTGTTCTGTCATGGCTAAATTGACAAGGATTGAGTGCCAAGATGTTGGTACTAGAGTGTTCTGCAAATTATGAAAAGATTCATAAAAAAAGCAATAATATAATTACATGTGCTAACTATCGGTGAGGGTGAAGCGTGGGTTTTCACGTTCTCTATTTCCAATCTGATCCGATTTGAGACATAGGTGCACCAGTCAAATTTTTGGTGTCCTATACAACGGACCAAATACGCTAAGGCCCACATCAGAATTTTTGTCGGCCTTCCTTGCAGAACGAGTCTAGCAAGGAAGAATTCGCAACATGCCCAAAGAAATTTATTTTCAATCGTCGGTACGGTCAAACCCCTTCTGGACTTGGTGGACGTAACTGCAAAAAAACTAAAATTAGTAATTGTACGTTCAATCACTGATAAGAATTTAAAATCAATTAAATAAAAAAATAGTTATACCTTGAAAATATTTCGACTGCACTTTGAAGGTGGTCTCCAAGTAGAGTTTGTCGTCATCAGTTAACTGGTATTTGGAAGTGACAGGCTCAACACCAGCGTGGGGCAATGTTGTCAATCTGGCGACATCAATGGCTGAGAAAGAAAGAATGATGTTTTTGTTGTCGATGACAAGATTTACCTTTCCCGAATCCATATCATAAGCTGCAATGATCCTCTCCACTAGTTTAACGTCCGTATCGAAATGGGGCATTGAAACTAGACCCCGAAGACCAGAGTCCGTGACCCAAGACATGTCGTAACCCGATGTTGATAAAATTTCTGAAATCAAGGGGTAAACCAGGTTCTTATAATTAACTTTAAACATTCTAGGGGTTGTAGGGGATGCCATAGGGTGTACGGGTATGGATAAGAAGATACAATGGAAAAGGTTTCAAACGAGAGAAAAATGGTTAAAAATTGCTTAAAAATTAAGGTAAATTGTAAAAACCAAGATAAAAGTGGAGGAAGAGGGTTCAGATTGTATTAAAACGAGAGGAAAAGGGGTAAGAAAGCATTAAAACAAGAGAAAAAGGGGTAAGAAAGCTTTAAAATAGGAGGAAAAAGGTTAAAATCATGATAGAAAAGGAAAAAATGACTGTTAATTCCCTTTATATAGACTTTTTTGCATGCAATCGTTTAACGGATGGATGACACGTGTCCTCTACATGCAATCATTTAATGGATGGATGACACATGGCATAGAGCACCACTGCTACTAATGGGAACTCGAATGTTGCAACACATCGACATGGCTACAATCGATCATCATGGTTGCAACCGATCATCATGGCTACAACCGATCGACATGGCTACCGATCGCCATGGCTACAATCGATCAGCATGGTTGCAATCGATCATCATGGCTACAATCGATCATCATGGCTACAATCGATCATATAAAAGATCATGGCTACAACCGATCATCATGGTTACAACCGATCGTCATGGTTGCAATTGATCATCATGGCTACAACCGATCAGCATGGCTACAACCGATCGGCATGGCTACAACCGATCATCATGGTTGTAACCGATCATCATGGATGCAACCGATCGTCATGGCTACAACTGATCGTCATGGTTGCAACTGATCATCATGGCTGCAACCGATCATCATGGTTGCAACCGATCATCATGCAATAATCTACAACCGATCTGGCATGGCTGCAACCGATCATCATGGAAACCTCGCATGGCTACAACTGATCGGTATGCTTGCAACCGATCATCATGACTGCAACCGATTGGTATGTTAGTTGTCATCATGTCGGCCTAAAGCTTTTAAGTATGTCGTACATTTTTAGATTTTGCAACCGATATTCATAGCCCCCAACACAAAAAAATTCGCCACGGTTTGAAATTTTTTTGAGACAAATTAATGAAATTCACCACGGTTTGAAAATTTTTGGAGACAAATAAATGCAATTCGCCATGTATACTTCTACAAATTTCGTCGGGATTCCAAGACAATTCGCCTTGATTTTATAAATAGATTTTGGGGTCGACCCCTTATGCATAACCTCTGTCCTAAGAAAGGTACCTCATTTGCTTTTTGGTACGATCGAGATCATTCATCTCTTTCATCAAGCCTTGGACTCTAGAAGTGCTTCCCTAGTTCGGTAAGGATCTAGACAAAGGATGCAAAGATCGCTACTTTAGAGGACAACCTGGTTCAGTGGAGGCACTAGAGAGTAGAGGTGCTCGATTCAAGATGCGAAGACTCTGGTGCAGTGGAAGCACAAGTTCATGGCTCATTGTTCGAGGGTGCAGTAGAAGCGTTGGTTCCTGATCAAAAGACTTGCATCATTATTCATGGCTGTTCGTGGCTCACTGGTTCATTGTTCATGGCTTGTGGTTCATGGTTCATGGCTCATAGCTTACTTGGTTCACTATTCGTGGCTCATGGTTCATGGTTCGCTGTTCGTGGCTTGCAGGTTCGTTGTTCGTGGCTCGTTGGTTCTGCATTCGTGATCGTTGTTCGTAGCTCGCTAGTTCTGCGTTCATGATTCGTTGCTCATGAATAGTTGTTCATGATTCATTGTGTGCTCATTCCTTTTAAGGGTGTCTTCAAAGTCCACAAGACTCTCCTCTTCGTCAACTAGCAAAAGATTTTTTCTTGAGGGGTGAAATATTTTAATGTCCATCTATTGATGAGACAAAGGATTAATTTTTTTTTGGAATGAGCGAGATTAAGTTTGAATCCTCTATTTTCTCAAGTGCAGTATAATATACTTGCTCATGAATTTTGTATCCTTCTTTGGTAATTCATTCCTTCTCTACAAAAGCCATAGAGTGCAGGGTAAATGTGCATTGTTCTTCTAAAAAGCACTATGAGGTTTTCTTTAGAACAATTTCTTTTCGATAAGAGTATTGTATCAAAAAAAGGGGTCATCATATATTGTAACAGAATCCTCATTCAGATTCTGATTTTACCCCTTATAGCCTCTTCAAAAGGCTCTCCCTTACTATTGTCAAAAAAATATATATATATATAATATTTTTTTGGGGGGGTCACTGGGTGCTGATTTTTTGCACCAAACTGTTCTATTTGAAGGGGGGGTGCACACTTGTTTTCTCTGACCCACTATTGCTGGACTCTTTTTGTGGCACTTCTGAAGGGTGGGATTTTTGGCAACTTAGTGCTTGCTGCTTACATCTCCTTACTTGAACATGTTATGATTGCTGCTACCCTTGCACATCTTGGGTTTTCTATATTGTAATCAAGTGGAATTCCATTGATAAAACACTTGAATATACATCCTTACAAGAAAGCAAACATAATCAAGAATCTTCTCATAAAAGCACCTCAACATTTGGCCAAAATATTTTAATAATCACCTATGTTCCATGTATCGCTCTCCTCATTTACCTATAGTCTCCCTCACGTAAGGGCGGGTCATTGAGAAGATTCGGTATAAAGGTCTGGCAGATTATTCTTGTTTCAAATTGCCTATGTTCCATGTATCACTCTCCTCATTTACTTATAGTTTCCCTCACGTAAGGGTGGGTAAATTGATGAGTTCGGTATAAAGGTCTGGCTTCTGCTGCCTTAATTCAACAAAGGTTTTCTGTTGCTGCTGATTTCTTGAAGGAAGGGATAATTTCTTGCAGTTAAAGGGGGGAATATTGGTTCACTACAGGTTTCTTATTTGAAAATGAATACAATTGACCCACTCACCCCTCATAACTATCACACATGGAAACCAAAAATATTAAATCTCATTTCTCAAAAAGGGCTCACACACTTGCTAGAAGAGAAGCAACCTGAATTTGAAAAGGAATATGAAATATTTGTTCATAAAGGGAAGATGTATGAAACAATGGGTATTATAAGCACAAATGTAAATGAAAGCTTATGGTTTCACATTTCAGAATGTAAAACTCCATTTGAGAGTTGGCAAAAACTAAAGAACTTGTTTGGTAAAGTGGATCAAATAAGGTCAATGCAGCTAGAGGCAGAGTTAACAACATTATCTCCTGAAGACTTCAACAATATTGTTGACTTTCTCACCAAATTTAAAGAAGTCCTCACTCAATTAAAAGGCAGTGGCAAGAATAAAATAGAAGAAGAATGCATCTATCTTATTCTTTCTAAGTTAAATGGAGTATTTCAAATTTTTGCAACCACCTTTTTGTCTACAAAATATGCACTTGGTACAAGTTTTAAAATGCCCTCTTTAGAGGAGTTTTGTGATAGGCTAACTAGAGAGGAAACAAAACTTGCAAAATATGAGATCTCTCCCTCTTCCTCAAAAGCATTAGTAGCATCCACCTCCACTAAAGAAAAATTCAAAAAGAAGGAAAGAGGCCCTATAACTTGTACACATTGCAAAAAGGATGGTCATTCTGTGAACAAATGTTGGAAAAGACTACAACAACTAGAGGCAGCAATGAAGGATCAAAAAATAGACATTAAGAAGTAGATAGGAAAAGCCTTAAATGTTCAAGGCAAAGCTATAAAGACTTCATCAAAATATTGGGTTCTAGATTCAGGGGCAACTCATCATATGACTTCTTCACATGAGTCATTCACTTCAATCTCCTCAAGCTCAACTTGTAGCATAGAAGTTGGTGACTCATCCTTTATCCCGATCAAAGGAAAAGGTGACATATCCATTGATGGTGGTTATATCAATAATGTTCTCTATGTCCCAAATATAGCTACAAATATTCTCTCCATCTATCATATTTGTACTTCTGCAAAGGGCAAAACAGTTCTATTTTCACCAACAGGAGTTGAGATAAGAGACTTTCAAGAACCACACTCTCTCATAGCAAAAGGAGATATTGATCATAACACTCACCTATTTCACTTCAATGGATTCAAAAACTTATATGGGACCTCCTATTTTGTTGCACATGGAGATCTTGAAAGCAAAATTTGGCATGAAAGGTTTGGACATCTCAATTATAGCTATCTAAAGGAGTTGAATACTCATGAAATGGTAACAGGGTTACCAAAAGTCTCTTCTATTGATGGAGTATGTCCTGGATGTGCTCTTGGAAAACAACATCAAGATCCTTTTCACCCAAGTGGTTCTCAAAGAGCCTCATCCCCTCTAGAGTTAATCCATAGTGACTTGATGGTCTTCCCAGAGCCTTCTTTCAAAGGAGAAAAATATACCTTAACCTTCATTGATGATTTTTCAAGAAGAACTTGGGTCTACTTTCTAAAATACAAAAGTGATGTTCTATCCCACTTCAAAATCTTCAAGGCCTTAGTTGAAAATCAAGCCACTTGCAAAATCAAGCAAATTCGTACAGATAATGGGGGGAATACTTCAGTAATGAGTTCTCCATATTTCTCTCAACTCATGGCATAATTCATCAACATTCAGTCTCCCATAATCCACAGCAAAATGGCATTGCAGAAAGGAAAAATAGATCTTTAAAAGAAATGGCAAACTGTATGCTCCACTCAAGAGATCTTCCAGTAGTTTTTTGGGCTGAGGCTATTAACTGTGCAAATTATATTCAAAACCGCACACCTCATAAAGCTCTTGGCCATTTGACTCCAGAGGAAGCATGGACTGGCTCAAAACCTGATGTCTCTTTCTTCAAAGTTTTTGGGTGTACTGCTTGGGCACACATCCCAAAGAAAAAGAGGAAGGCTCTAGACAAAAAAAGCAAGCAACTTATCTTTGTTGGTTATTGTGAGGAAATGAAAGCCTACAGGCTCCTTGATCCCACAACTCATGAGGTATTTTTTCACAGAAATGTTCAATTTGATGAAACATTCCCTTATAAAGATCCTCAATCATCTTCTTCCAACAATAATTATCTCGAGCCATCTCCAATATTTGAGCCTCAATATAGTGAAGATACCATCCTTGAGGAAGAGGACCAAAATGAGGATCCCATAATTCAAACTCCAAGTCCTGTCACACCCATTACTCCTTCCACAATGCCAAAATGGGCCCGCACCATAGTTCAAGAAGCCACTCCATACATCCAAGATCTTCCTTCATCCAGATTAAGCCACTCCATGGGTTCTGGTCTTGTCTGTCAGTCCATTTCCACAGATCCTCAATCCTTCAAAGAAGCAACTGGTATAAAAGAATGGGATGATGCCATGGAGAATGAATTTTCTTCCTTAATCAAAAACAAAACTTGGGATCTAGTCCCTCTACCTAAAGGAAGAAAATTGGTTCGCTGTAAATGGATTTACAGAACTAAGTATGGACCTGATGGAAAAATTGACAAACACAAAGCTCACTTGGTAGCTAAAGGTTTTTCACAAATTGAAGGCATTGATTATTCTGAAACCTTTGCACCAGTTGCAAAAATGGATTCTGTTAGGCTGGTACTTGCACTTGCTGCTTCCCAAAAATGGCCAGTATTTCAGATGGATGTTAAAAGTGCTTTCTTACATGGTGACTTAAAAGAGGAAATATTTATGGAACAACCTACTGGATTTATTCAAGACTCCTCCCTTGTTTGTAGACTAAGGAAATCTCTCTATGGTCTCAAACAAGCTCCTAGAGCTTGGTATGAAAAAATGGACTCCTTCCTTCTTTCCTCAGGATTTTCTCATTGTGAGTCTGATGCAACAGTCTATATTTGGAGAGATAAAGAAAACATCACCATACTTGTTCTCTATGTTGATGATCTACTACTCACTGGTAGTGCCATTTCTCACATCCAGACTATCAAAGACTCCCTTTCTGAGAAATTTGAGATGGCTGATCTAGGTTTAGCTCATTACTTCCTTGGGTTTCAGATAACTCAAACAGATGCAGGAATTTCATTATGTCAATAGAAATATACTCTAGATCTTCTTCAGTGGTTTAAGATGACTGATTGCAAGCCTTCTTCCACACCCTTTCAGTCTGGAGTCACTTTATCTACTTCCTGCAAATCCCCTCCATGTGATGCTACTCTATACAGATAGCTTGTAGGAAGTCTATTGTACCTCACTCATACTCACCCAGATATTTCCTATGTTGTTGGCTTAATATCTAGATTCTCCCATAAACCTCATTTCAGCCATTGGCAAGCAGCAAAGAGAATCCTCTGCTACTTACAGGGAACCACTCACTTTGGGCTCCTATATGAGGGTGGATCCATGGATATCATTGGTTACATAGATTCTGATTGGGCAGGTTCAGTTGAAGATAGATGTTCCACCTCTGGCTATGTTTTTTGTCTTGGTTCTTCACCTATTGCTTGGTCATGCAAAAAACAACAAGCAATAGCATTATCATCTACAGAGGCAGAATACAGGGCAGCAATTTTGGCCAGTCAGGAAGCTCTTTGGCTTCATCAGATACTAAGGGAATTTGGTTTTTTCCATGACCAACCTATTACCCTTTGGTGTGACAATCAGAGCACAATTCATATTGCTCGCAATCCAGTTGAGCATCAGTGCACCAAGCACATTGAGATTCACATGCACTTCATTCGACAACATATTCAGCAAGGGGATCTAAGCTTGGAGTATATTCCCATAGAAAATAAAATTGCAGACATCTTCACCAAATCCTTTCCTTCTCCACGTTACATTCAGTTGCGTGAGAAACTTGGGATTAGGCAGTTGCAATAGAAGGGTGCACAGAGGTTTTCACCTCTCCACTCTTCTTCTTCTTCTTCTTCTTCTTTTCTTCTTGGAAGATGGTTTTTTCCCATGTGGTTTTTCACCATCTCTCCAAAATGTAAGTTCATTGTACATGAGTACCTAATAAGGCCATATTGTCGGGACTCATTTTTTTTGGGTAGCACCAGTATTGTACATGAGTACCTCATCAGGCCTTGTTGCCAAATCTCATCTCCTATTGTTACTTTCACCCCTAGTATCACTTAAGGGGGGTGTTAGAATAAATATTTTAGTTTTCTTAAGTTCTACTAGGATAGTCTAACTTGAGTTACCACTCTTCCATGAGGCAGGTGAACTCTTAGTTTAGACTAGTTCAGATTTGTTGAGTTGTTGTAATCCAACGACTCACATTGATCAACTTTGCTATTTATACAAAGTTGATCCCATGGAATAATCAATCAGTATTTTGAGCTTCACTACACTCTTGTGATGTTTTGCACACTATATTTTCATTTGAATAGAATATTGTCTTCAATAATTCTAACAAGATGCAATGTTAAAAACTTTCCTATGGTAAGGGGGAAGGCAATCAGATAGGAAATAGTTTCATTTGGTCAATTAGGAGACTATTACCAAGACAAAGGAGCAGGGACACCTAGGAATCATAAAAATAATAGTTGTTAGCAAGGAATTAAGTTCTAAGCTAATTTGGAATCTACTCACTCCACTAGATTCTCCATGGAAGAAAATATTAAAATTCAAATATCTAAACAAATCTAATGGGATCTAGCTCATAAAAAGTGTGAAAACATAGTAGGCTCCTCCTCAATTTGGAAAATTATTGTGGAAGCTAAAGATATTATATTAAATCAAACCTCTTGGCTTCTTGGGGATGGTAAAAAAATTAATATATGGGATGATACAGTCTTGGGAGGACCTTCAATGACCTCAATTATTAAGAATCATTTCCCAAAAATAAAAGCAAACATATAATAGTTGAGTATTTAATTCTCTTACAAGCTAAATTGAATGGATGAGAGATCCACCATTACCACATATTGACCAAGACTCATGGAGATAGTTGCACATCCAAACTAAAGGGATTAAAGTTTATCTCCAAATTCCATATTAGCTTATATAGGGCTCTATTAGTGGGTTAGATCTTTACACAATTAGCTAAGGTATGTTATTACAATAACATGATCAAAATAACTCAACCATAGCTAAGGTATGGAATTATAAGGTTCCTTCCAAACTTCAATCCTTTCTTTGGTGGGTGCTCAAAAATAATATTATTATTGGAGACAACCTCATTAAAATGAATAGCATGGGGTCTCATATTTGTCATAGGTTTCTTAAGAACAATGCAACAATATTACATCTATTATTTCAGTGCACAAAAGTAGTTAAAATTTGAATTGAAATGAGTTGATTTTAGGGCTGAGGTGAAAAAAATGTTTCCCACTCCTTCTGCGCACCTTGCGCCCTCTGCCTCTGCCCCTGCCTGCCTGCCTGTTGCTGGTGGGCCTTCGCCCAATGCTCCTTCCTCTATCGCGCTGGAGCCTAGAGAGATTCCCCCAAATGGCCCACCCTATGGGTGATGAGTGTCATTTAGTTCATCTTTTAATCATTATTTATCAATCCGGGTAGGTGTCCTAAGGCTGTTTACGATAGTCAATTTCAGCATATGTAAGACATTCTATTCAGAAAATGGCTTTATTGGCAAAACAGTTAGTGTTTTTTGGGGGTTCTTCTATCACTCTAAACCCTATGAACTGAAAGGAAACTACATAATGCTTGCTAAAATAAAATTGCAGAAATAATATAACTATCAAAGAAACCTATTTACTTTTGCTAAATCTGAAAATGCATTCAAAAACTGAATTAAACTTGCTGAAATGAAAGTTGCTGAAATTAGAATTGCAGAAAGTGAACTAACTTGCAAAATAAAAGAATAGAACTAAAAATAAGCTTAGAAATGATAACTCAGAAATAATAATGACACTAAAAACTCTGAAAATGATTTCAGCAAAATAAAGAAATGCAAGAAAAATGACATATTTCCTTTTTATTCTGCTGCAGACAGATTTAAACAACAAAAACCTGGTAAAAACCTTCTTCTGCTCCTAGGAGTGGCCCTTGCTCCCTGGTTCAGAAGAAGGTGAAGAAGTAGCTCTGGTTTACTACTTAATCACTCCTTCATTCATAAAGCAAAACTGACAAAAACTACACCTTTTATTGAATTAAAAACATGCAAAAAAATTTTGTATATTATTGCTACAAAAATCTGATTTCTCACAATGTTCAGAATTATCCTAACTGCAATCCTAATTTGCCCTTCTTAGCTCAACTCATATGGGAGCTGGTTATTTATATTAAAAACATGCTAAATCAGGTGTGAAATGATTCTAATTTCAGGCATTTTAGGAATGCTGTTGAAACTGCATTCCTAAAATGCAAAATTTGGTTACATGAATGAAATCTGTTTGTTGCACATTTGCTGGAGATATTTTGCATTGAAAAAGGTGCACAACAGATTCACATAGCTATCCTTAACACTCTCCTACAATTTTTCTGCCTTTCCTGAGCTATTTTGGTCAAAACTATGTTTTTTCAGTTATTTTGGAGCAGTCCTGTTATTTCGGAGCAGTATCTCTGTTATTCCAGAGCAGTATTTTTGTTGTTCCAAAGCAGCGCCAGAATGCCTATTTTCAACACAATTTGTGTTTCTTTTGCTGAGCATTTTGTGGATCAGACTTTAAAGTATTTCAACAACCTATTCATATGCTTTTTAAGTTGAATTTGACCAAAATCCAAGTCATGCACATCTGGCTGGAATTTGTCCAAGTTAAAACAGTCAAAAATAGTTTTGCACAGCTTGCATTTTTGTCCTGTTTTTAGTGTTATTTTCTGCATTTGACAACTTCAGAGAGCATGATATGAATGTTATATATCCCACACATGATTGCACTAACACATTTCACAATAAATCATTATTTATCAACAAAAATTATGCAGAAAATATAGAAAATTAGTAAAAACAGAATATTATGCTTCTAAACAGTCAAACATATAAATAGTAGTAAATATTGTATTTCATCAGTAGAATTAACATTAAAACATATCAAAAAGGTCTATTAAGGATGTCTAAAATAATGAATAATGAGGCAATTTTTGGCCTCATCAATGGGCCCGACCCGGGAGGAACTTCTGCAGTGTCGTACTTGCAAAAGGTTGTAGGGCACCACCGACCCCTTCCCGCCTCTGATCCTGTTCGCCCTATCGTGGATGGTGAAAACTTGGTCCTCCCGGACTCCATCATGAAGGAAAAGCTTTCCTTCGAATCTCTCTCCCTCGTGGGTAAATTTCTTGGCGGGCGTCCCGATATGGAGTCCATTCGAAAATGGGCGGGCTTCAAATGGCGTGTGCTCGGGGATCTCCAGTTGGTGGCCCTTACCAGAGGTTTTTTTCTAATTCGCTTGAATAACCAAGAGGACCATGACCGCATTTTGACCGGAGGCCCTTGGTTCTTTGGCAGGAAAAGCTTGTTTTTAAGGAAATGGGGAGAATATTTTTGCCCTAGCTCGTAGGACATCAATTTTGTGCCTATATGGGTTCGTCTTCCGGAGCTTCCCATCCATTTCTACCATGAAGACATTCTCCGCTGGGTTGGCGACTACATTGGGCAAACAGTAGCCCTAGACCCTACAACGAAAGCCCGATCTCGCATGGCTTGTGCCCGCCTTTGCGTCAACGCCAACCTTGCGTCCAAGCTTCCCACCCATGTCAACCTCATCTATGGTGGTTTCCAGTGGTGTCAGGCCATCGAATACGAAAACAAACCCCCATTTTGTATCGAATGTAATTCCCAGGGCCACCTCCGCTCGCAGTGTCCTTCCCTCAAGCCTCAGCGACCTTCTCAGAGCAAGGAGCTCCCCCTCCCGAGGCATGGTGATAGACAATCCAAACCGGTGAACAGCAGTGGGAAAGTGATTCAAACTGGTCCGCAGCAGTCCTCTGCCCCCTCTTCTTCTGTGCTCCCTGATCAGGTATGCTCCATGTTTGCCTTTCCTAACAAGTTTGGACCTCTCTTTTCTACGGAGGATGAAATCCTTTTCCTTGAATCCCTCCCAGCAACCAACCCCTTGTCCCAAGGCCTGTCATCCTCATTACCTTCTGCTTCAGGCTCCCCTCGACCTAACCCTTCAACATTTACCGATCTCGCCCCCTCTGTAGAACCCCTGCTTACTCCTAACCCCTCCCCATCTCCAGGCATCCCTGTTGAGGATCCCCTCTCCCCCTTCGGCATGGACTCGGACTCTTCGGACCAACCCCCTCTCATCATCACTAGAAGCAAAAAAGGCTTGGTGGATTCTGGTGCTGAAAGAAAAAGAGGAAGACCCCCTAACAATGAGCTAATCAGGAAAGAGGTCGACGACCAAGTGGCCGATGGAAGGCAATTAACCTTGTCTGAAACCCTTTTCAATCAGCAGAGAGATGATAGCAGAAGTTCCAAACCTCCTACTACCCTCAACAAAGGAGGCAAAAAACCCCCCAAATCATCTAGATGAAGGTCCTTTCTTGGAACATTAGGGGCCTCAATAGCAGGAGCAAACAAAGGTTAGCTCGATCCATAAGAAAAGACTACAATCCGTCTATTCTTCTCCTACAGGAAACAAATATTGATGATGACAGAACTACTAGCATCACCCCTAAGATCTAGAAAAAAGGTCAATGGGCAGCATCTCCAGCTGAAGGGACTGCTGGAGGCCTTCTGTGCATGTGGAACCCAGAAGTTGTTGAAGGAAGAGTCATATCCTACTCTAGCAGATCCCTAAACATGGCGTTCTACTACAAGGAAAACAAATTCATGTGGGTTCTCTCCAATATCTACGCTCCCAACAATCCTATGGATAGAAACAACATGTGGGCCTCCCTGTCTCTCATGAAGAGTGCGGTCTCTAACCTCCCGTGGATGGTGGCTAGAGATTTCAATTCCCCCCTTTTTGCGGCAGATAAAAAAGGAGGAACCAGTGTACCGGCTAAAAGCATCAGTGATTTCCAAAACTTTGTTCGTGATAATGAGCTCATGGACATTCAACTTTGGGGACATCAATTCACGTGGAGTAACAGAAGAGTTGGAGCAGACCACATTCAAGTTAAGTTGGATCGCTTCTTCCTATCCCAGCAAGCTATTCCCTTGTTTGGTGATACCTCCCTCATTCCCCTTCCGTGCATTGGCTCAGATCATTCCCCTCTTCTTCTTGAGTCCAACAAAGCCCCTTCCTTCAAGACCCCCTTCCGGTTTGAAAGCATGTGGATTCTCCACCCAAAGCTAAAACTGAAGATTCAAGAATGGTGGTCCACCTCTGTCCATGGGTCAGCCATCTCCTAGGTGTCTCAAAAACTGAAAATCATCAAAGAAGGCCTCAAAATATGGAACAGGGAAGTGTTTGGAGACATCTTCAAGGCCAAAAAGGAAATCTCTGACCGCCTCTTGCTGCTGGATCACCTGGGCCAGCATGGGCCGTGGACCCCTGCGATGAGGGATGAAGAAAAACACTTGCTCTCTGAGCACCACAACATCTTAGCCAAAGAAGAAACCTTCTGGAGGCAGAAGTCTCATGCTCTGTGGCTCAAGGAAGGGGATGCCAACACTAGTTTTTTTCATGCATCCACCCTCCGCAACAGGAGTACCAATAAGATCAAGGAGCTCCTTCTCGTCGATGGCACTGTCACTCAGGACATTGTCAGGATTCGCCATGAAGCCTCCTCCTTCTTCAACAATTTGCTGAATTCTGAGCTTCCCCATGATGGGCCTGCCCAAGCCTCCCTCCTCAGCAACATTCCCACTCTTATCACCCTAGAGATGAACCAGTTTTTGACTCAACCTTTGGAGGCCAAAGAAATCAGAGATGCCCTTTTCGCCATGAAGAGCGACAAAGCACCCGGGCCTGATGGGTTCCCTCCCCGCTTCTTCCAAACCTTTTGGGAGGTGATCGGGGACGAGGTCATCTACACCATCCAAGAGATGCAGCACACTAAAATCATCCGACGGGACCAACTCCACTTTCATTGCTTTGATTCCTAAGAGTCCCCACTGCAAATCCATGAATGACTTCCGTCCTATCAGCCTTTGCAACATTATTTATAAAATCTTAACCAAATCCCTGGCTCAAAGGCTCAAGCAAATCCTCCCATCCATCATTGACCCATGCCAAGGAAGCTCTGTTGAAGGATGATCCATAACTGACAGTATCATCTCCCTCCATGAATCCCTTCACTCCTCCCACTGCAATAAGAAAGCTGCCATGTTTATCAAACTAGACATCAGCAAAGCCTTTGACAGGGTTGACAGGGACTTTCTGCTTAAAGTCATGGACAAATTCGGGTTTCACAAGGACTGGATTACTCTCATCAAAGGCTGCATCTCAGCCCCATGGTTTTCTATGTTAGTCAATGGGTCGGCGGCTGGCTACTTTCCAAGCTCCAGGGGAATCCGTCAGGGCGATCCCTTATCCCCTTTCCTCTTCATCATTTTAGCTGAATCCTTGGGCAGAACTATCAAAAAGGTTGTCACTGATCGGGGCATTTCTGGGCTTCAGTCATCTTCACGTTCCCCCCCTTATCCCATCAACAGTTCGTGGATGATACTATCATTGCAACTCTGGCTTCTGTCCCTCAAGCCAAACGCATCAAGCGGATCCTTGACACCTTTGTTGCTGCTGCTGGTCAGGAAATTAATTATTTGAAGAGCTTCTATTATTTTCTCCACACTCCGGGTCCCAGACAACGTAATATCGCTCGCACTCTTCAATGCTCCATTGGAAATCTTCCTACGACCTATTTGGGCCTTCCACTCTTCACCAAAAACCCCAAGGATGCTATGTGGGATGGGGTGGTTGACAGAATCAGGCGTAAACTAGCCGCTTGGAAAGGCTCCCTCCTCTCCCAAGCTGCTAAGTCCATGCTCACTATGGTGGTTCTCCAAAGCATCCCCATCTATTTTATGTCAATTTTCAAAGCTCCTACTTCGGTGCATTCCAAGATCGAGCAAATTTAGAGATCCTTCCTTTGGCGTGGACCTAAAAATTCTTGCAAGTTTCATCTAGTCAAGTGGGAAAAGGTGTGTCAACCTAAGGCTCATGGGGGCCTTGGTTTGCGAAGGTCGGCTGATATGAATCTGGCCTTGATTGCTAAACAAACTTGGAAGGTGCTCACCAACTTCAAGGTGGAGTGGGTCTCCATGATTCATGACAAGTATTTGCAGCACAGCTCATTGCTAAATAGCAACATCCCCTCCAATGGTTCGGCCTTCTGGAAAGTTGTTCTTCATGCTAGACCCCTTGTCTCCAAAGGAATCAGATGGTTGTTGGGGGATGGCTCTTCTATTAGCTTCTGGGATGACATATGGATCAAAGAAAAACCCCTCAATGACTATCCCTGTTTCTCTGGGTTACGTCAGGACTCTGAGAGAGCTTGGGGCCGAAGAGTGAAAGATTACATTGACGACCATAATCAGTGGAGGAGTTTCCTAGGCAGGGCTGGCACCCGGTTATCCGATTTGTTAAGAACCGTCCTTATTCCCACTGTTGCTACGTGCGACCGTATGATCTGGGCCAAGACCGACTGTGGTGAGTTTTCCATCAAGTCTATGTTCTCTCTCATTAGGGCTGCCCCCAGAATGTCCTTTCCCCCTGTTGTAGTTTGGATCAAGCATCTCATCCCAAAGATCAAGTTTTTTGCATGGATTGCTATCCAGAATAAGGCGCTCACCATTGACAATTTGATGAAAAGGGGGATCCCTGTCCCCAATAGATGTCACCTGTGTTTATCTGCTTGGGAATCGGTTAACCATCTGTTTGTGGATTGCTTGTTCACCAGAGAGGGCCTCGACTTCCTGAACTCCTCCTTTCAGATTCAGTGGGTCCGCCCCAATTCCCTGGTGCAACTCTTCACCCAGTGGCCCACCCCCTTTCGTTATCCCAAGCTTGCATTCCTGTGGAATATTTGCCTCCACCACTTTGTTTGGCAAGTGTGGCTCGAACGCAATCGTCGAGTCTTTTTGGAGACCTCCATCGACCCTATTTCGATCGCCATCAGATCCTTGTCTTTTGCCATCGAGAATTTCTAGCTCACCCCTTGGGCCTGTGTTCCTATCCGGCCTGTGGAAGTCTCCATCCTCACCTCCCTTGGCATCCCCATCCCCAAGTGGGACCCCCCTCCCCCCCATCCCCGCTCCATGGTCGTTTGGCACCCCCCCATGGCAGGTTGGATCAAACTCAATTTTGATGGTGCTTCCAAGGGAAATCCTGGGTTGGCTTCTACTGGGGGTGTTGTAAGGGATCATAATGGCTCCATTATTCTTGCCTTTATGGAGAACCTCCACCACGAGACCAAAAATGTGGCCGAAGCCTGGGCTCTGTGGCGTGGCCTCCAGCTCACCAAGCACCATCTGTCTGGGATCCACATTGAAGGTGATTCTGCTATCGTCATTGGATACTTGACTTCCAACAAGGACCCCCCGTGGAACATTAGGACTCTGATCAATGAATGCCAGGCCCTCCTTTGCAGACACAGCCAAGTGAAATCCAATCATGTTTTCAGGGAGGCGAATAGGATTGTCGACAGGTTGGCAAATATTGGCTTGGGTAAACGTTCGTTGGAGGTGTGGCACCACTCTTTCCCACCAGATGTCCTTCGGTTGGTGCTTTTAGAAGCCCATGATAGACATACTATAATTGGCTCTATTTTATGATGATTCTCCAAGCTCTGATTACTTTGAGTCTTCTACGTAGCTGCATTTCAAGCGCTATTTCAAGGTCTTTCTATGCTGGTTTTGAGTACTGTTTGGAGGGTCTTTTGTTTTTGTTGTTTATTTGCAATGGGTAGTCACAATTTTTGTTCCCCATGTTGGTTCATCACTACCCTTCTCTTTGGGGTTTATGTATTCAGTTCTGATGTAAATCTGGGATAGGGACCCAGTTAAAACCCTGTTAATGATATTTCCTAACTTACCAAAAAAAAAAATTGAACTTAAATAATCCAAGGACTAGGATCAGCATTGTCAGGAACCTTCAACTCAAAAAATTGCCTAACCAATTAGGACCAAAGGTACAAAATAGAGAATGAAGTACAAGCACCTTATCAAGCAAATATGGTATTCAGTGTCAATATTCATCATTCGACACATATAGAAAGACATACACAGGATATTTTTTATGACAAAAAAAGCATATTTTTAGTGTTAACCAATAGATTTTTAAGGGATATAGTCTTGAAAACAAAATATACATATCATAAACAACAAGAAATTAGGAGATTAAGAAAAAAGGAGATACAACTATTACACTAAATGGATCTTCAAAATCTCCTAAAGTTTAGGCCAAATTTTAGAACAATCAAACCTTTAGAGATAAAGTTCCCTACACTTTTCTTTGATGAAGCCTATAAATCAAACCCAAGCCATGCAAAATCTAGTGGTGTGATACTAGCGGCCTCACACTATGAATGCTTTAGTTCAAAATAAATTTGGGGAAATAACCAATAATGTTGCAGAATTGATAGGTTATGAAATAGGATGGTTCAGGAAAAAATATTAAACAACTCTATTTTTATGGTGATTTAAGACTTGTGATCTCTACCCTATCTAAGGGGAAGGATTTTTTTTCAGTCCAGCTATAAATAGTTCGAAGAAGACTAAGAAAACAGGATCAAAAGTTTAAATATATACAATACTCCCACATTGGAGGGAGGCATAGTATTATGGTTGATCGCCTTGCAAATGAGACCATAAACATTACCTATTTGCATCTCAAAGTAATAAGAAAAATAGAAAAGTAGACATGTGTGGCATAGATGATAAGAAGAATATGGTAATTTATGAGCCTTTGAAGATTTTGGTTCCCTTGGAGATTTTGATGCCTTTGGACAACCCTAGAACATTGCATGATTTTGAAGCTTTTGGTGTTTCAAGTTTTCTCGATAATTATGGTATCCTTTGCATATCTAACACCCTTGGTATACTATTGCACTTTTTGGAGTTTTTGAATTTGCTTTGTTGTATGTTCCTCCTATTTAACAAAAATCTTATGACCTCCAAGCTACTTGTTGGATAATTATTTGCAAATTTGAATATCAATATATAATTCCTTTTTTAATATATATATATATATAGGTCCGAGGTGTAGACCAATTGGTTCATCCAAACCCCATAAGGGGGGCAGAGGTCCAAGGTTCAAATCTCGGGCCTCGTCGGACTAAACGCTTGTCCCTTTCCTGGTGCTTTTAGCGGCGTAAAAGGTTTAAAATGATTGTGGCATGGTGGTTATAGGGGTGGACTACGCGAAGATCTATGTGGTAGCTTTCGGGCGGACAACGTAGAATACTATGGTGGCCATAAAAGCTGGATAGCCTACCCGGATTCATGGTGGCTACCAATTCCACCATGTAAATACAAATATATATATATATATATATACATATATAAAATATAATAATAATATAATAAAATGCAAAAATAAAAATAGAATTAAAAACACTTAATAATATTATATATAATATTATTGATTTTATATAATATATTAATATTTTTTAAGTAGAGTTTTAAAATATTTTCTCTTTCTCTTTTACATCAACTTAGACTTTAGTCACTTTAACCTATATAGCCTATTTGGTGCCACTGAGATTTGAACCTTGGTATTGGCTACATCATCCATATGCTCAACCATTGAACTAAGGTCTCATTGGCATAATATATTATATTATAAATATAATATAAAATAATATTATCACTGGTAATATAAAATCAACTTTTTGGCTCTCAAATTGTTGTTTTAAATATTTTTTATTGATTTTTTTCTAAGTTTTTGCCAAATTTTTCTAAGTTGCTAATAAGATCTCCAAAATTGGGCAAATTATGTTTCCAGTAAAAAAATATAACCACCAAATTAAAGCTTCCTTTTCTAGAAATATGCTAAGGTGGAATTTCTAAAAAGGGCTTTCGATATATAGAGACCTAAACTTTATCCACCATTCTCTAATACCAATATCATCCTCTCCAAAAAAGAGGATCATAAATAGATTTTTAGACCAATATTCTCTAATAGATTTTTAGACCAATATTCTTTGGGACACCCAGTGGGACCTAAAACCCACAACATTCTAATAGATTAGAGACTTAATGATGCTTTGTTCTCATAGATCATATCAATAACTTGGTGACTTTGCTCAAATAGAAACCCAAAAAATTTCCCATATCCATTTCAAGAAGATCATTTAATCCAAGTTGCTCTGTTAAGTTTAGAGATACATTATCACAAGACAAGCATCTAGAAGACTTGAGGAATCCATACATTTTTTGGAACTACACCTTGGAAGTTTTAAAATATATCTTATTCTATCATTTTAATCAACACCATATTCAATCCTCATTAAATATCCAACAAATACATCAAATACTACTCCTACAATCCCTCTCAATACAGCAGCACTAGAAATAAAAACCCTTAGGATTACCCAACCTGGAATCATATTGGTCCCTTGAATTTGCTCATCCAAAATCATGTTCCCCAAGCAACTTTGAAAGCACTACCAATTTATGATGGCATTGTAAATACAACTTATGAAGACTATCAAGATGTGGCATCACCGGTAGCCATACATAATATTCAATAGGAATATATTATGATCATACTTTTGATTATATCATTAAGGGGAAATATGTTGTATTGGTATAGAACCTTGTCGAATCAAACTATAACTACATAGGCCCAACTGGCTAGAAAACTAGTGGAGGAATTTAATGAGCAAGCAGATTCATTCTCTCTATTAACATAGTTTACTATAATACAAAGGCACCCATGGGAGGAGATATTTGATTTCAATATCAGGTTTAGCCAAACATGGAGAAGAGTACCCCAAGGTCTCAAACCAACTAATAAACAAACCATGTATTATTATCTGAGGGTTTTGAATTTAGATCTAGGTATGGTTATAAGACACTCCAATATGTTCACAATTTTGTAGATCTTTCAATAAGCACTAAATATTGATAAGGATTTGATTGCTATAGGAAGGCTACCCTCAAAAATGGTAATGTCAATATTTCCATAATTTCCTCAACAAAAAATGTAAACCTTTGTTCCACAAAATCCTTCCCCAGTAACCACTATTATCATCAACTTCCTAACATGGCTAGTTCATCCAATCTCTCAAACACTTTGGGCACCTCCTACAACACCTTTGTTGCCAGCTCCTTCTACTATCTTTGCATTACCATCCCCTGATTCTCAAATAATGGTTTTTCAAGAAATGGGCATAGCCATGAAGAACCTCACCAATGAAGTTACTACCATGAAAAGGAGAGAGGTTGAGAGAAACTTTCAGCCAAGAAGGTTTCCACATGTCACAAAGGATTAATATGCTTCCACTAGTAAGCCTCAAAAAAAAATCCAATACAGTGTATAGCAATCAAGAAGATGAACCTTTTGTCTTAGACTCTAAGCCAAACTACTAGTGTTCAACCTACAATGATCCTCATGGTGAAAATTCATGCATGATGCACCAACATCACATCCAAAAAGTTACCATTGAGAAAGCAAAAAGGGCTCAAAAGGGCCAAGTAAACATGCTAAGGAAAATGGACTATAATTTTATGATACCATCTATTGAATAGGTATCGGTCCTAACAAGATCAGGGAAGAAACCCTTGCTAGTTTATCCTGAGGCAATGAATCCTTTCAAGGTACCTTCTGAGATAAAAAAACATCCAAATAAGGATGTTCCTCAGACTACAATAACCCAAAAGCCAACTCAGCAACAACAAAAGATGATAAAGGAAGGTGAAACCCAAGAACAAGCAAAAGATAAGCTAAGATACCCTTCTTTGACCAAGTACCAAAGAATGGAGGCAACTCATGAATATAGGAGCAAGTGTGATGAACATGTAGAGGAACATAGAAAGCAATCGAACATTCTTGGTTTCAACATCATGGAGGAATTAAAGAAGACTCCATCAAAAGCTAGTATGTATGATACACTCCTTATCTCAGGATAGATTGATCTATTGTAGACTTCACTTAAGTCTATTAAGAATCAATGGAAGCTTCCAATAGAGCTTAAGTTAGCCCAATATCATTCCACTTTAATAAAAGGTAAGAACATACCATCACCATTCTATCTGTCCTTGCAGATGGAAGGATGGATAGTTTATAATTGCATGATTGACTCTAGAGCATCCACCATATTAATGCCTGAGGCAGTTTGTGAGATAATTGGTATGGAATACACAAGAAATGATTATGGTATGCTACAAGTGGATGGTAAACTAGTAAAAATAATTGGTGTAATTAAATATGTGCCCATGAAATTACACAAATTGCAAGAGATCATTATTATCCAAGAAATTGTGGTCATTTATTTGGAACCTTATTTTGGCATGTGTCTATCAAGATAATTTACTATTAAATTGGACAGTTACTTATCGCTTGATTATTCTCATATGGATATCCCATTTAAAAGCAAATGAGTCAATATATTCTCTAATAAATCATCCTCCTTCAATATAAATAATCTCGAGAAGGAAATCCAGCAAGCTAACACAATTAGCATGATGACAAAAAAAGTGAATTTTATGAAAGTACTGGAATATCTCTAAACTAAAGATTAATTTTCTTTAAAGGAATTCAATGCTATGATTGAAATAAGAATTGGAACCTACTCAATAATGAAGCCAAAAGAAAAGAATATTCCAACCCTGATAGGCCAAATTTCCTAAAACCAAGTGTGGAAGCTCTTTTTTGATGGAGCTAGATGTAAAAATGGTGTCAAGGTAGGCATGGTGTTGATAGAACCTAGTGGAACTGAAAAGGTATTTTCATATAGGTTGACATGGAGCCATACAAATAATGTAGTAGAATATGAAACATTATGCCTAGGATTAAAGAAAGCTAAAAATATGGGGATCAAGCAATTGAAAAAAATTTAGTGATTCTAAGTTGATGGTCAATCAAATTATAAAAATGTGCAATAGTAAACAACACTACCCCAGGGTCTACAAAAATAGAGTATGGAATTTACTGAAGGATTTTGAGGCCTTGAATATCAAAGCCATCCCTAGAGAGCAAAACACCCATGTGAACATATTAGCATATGTGGGAGCAAACTTCTATCCAATATCTAATATCATACATAAAGCTAAAATGGTGAGGCTTGTGTATAGGCCTTATGTGTTGGATAAGGACACCTTTTGGCAAGTGTTTGATAATTATGAACAAGTGATTGATTTCCTAGTTTAGGAAATTAATTGCATAGGAAACTCTAATGCCAAAATAAGATGAAGGGAAAATAATTTAGCTTAAGAACAATCACATACCAAAAGGATTTATAACTCTAGAAAGTTTATTTGATAGCAATGACAGGCCAACTGCTCATAGAATTGAGGTTGATAGTTAGAATTATAAGGATGTGCAAATTGAATTTGGTAATAATATCAAATATGGTATTCATTTTTTAAAGGAATAGGTTGATCAAAATTTGTATCTATGTAAGGAATTCAACGATATCAGAGGATGGAACTATGACCTTTAAGTGTACAACGAGAAGACCATCCAACACACCATCGAGCTTATACTGATGCAAAACCTTTTTGAAAAAAATAGTAGCTAATAAATCCTAAAATAGATATCCTAATGAAACTAGAGCTACTAAACTTGCTAAATTCCAAGATCATATACCCGATAAAGCATTCTACATGGGTGGCCAACTTGGTCTCAATAAGGAAGAAGAATGGAGACATCCATCTCTGTGTGGATTTTAGGAACCTCAATCAAGATTCTTTGAAGGATCACTATCCTCTTCCACAAATTGACCAGATTCTACATATTGTAGTAGGAGCCAAAATATTCTTTCTACTAGATGGATTCTTCAATTTTAATTAAATATGGGTTTGGGATGAGCATCAGTACAAGACTGCATTCACCACTAAATGGGGTACCTTTGCATATCAACGGATGCCTTTTGGCCTATCCAATGTTGGTGCTACCTTCTAAAGAGCTATGGATTCAATATTTGGAGATATGGTAAACAAAATAATAGTCATCTATTTGGATGACATGACTATGTTCTCTCATGATAAGAAGAAACATGTTGAGCATCTTTGGATGGTGTTTGAAAAATACAAAGAATTTAAAATTAATTTTTGTAGTACATGAAGGGAAATTATTAGGACATGGCGTGTCAAATAGGATTGGTCATTGACCTGGATAAGGTGAAAGCCATCCTAGCCCTCCATCTACCATTAAACAAGAAAGGACTTCAATAATTCTCTAGTAAATCAATTTCATTTAAAAATTCATTTTAGATTGTGCCTAGATAGTGAAGCTCATGATTGAGATGTTGAAGTAGGAAGTATATTTTAAATGGA
Organism: Wollemia nobilis; assembly: GCA_028583015.1. Lineage (NCBI taxonomy): Eukaryota > Viridiplantae > Streptophyta > Pinopsida > Araucariales > Araucariaceae > Wollemia > Wollemia nobilis. The sequence continues at coordinate 8,920,114 of JAQPPZ010001870.1, forward strand.
CATATGTTTGAAATTATGCTTTCGAGGATATTAAAGAAGTGCTATCTCAAGCCCTTATGCTCATCAATCTAGACTACTCCAAATATTTCATCCTTTATACATTTGGAGTAGAAGGAAGTTATGATGTTGTACTTACCCAAAGGTGGAAGAAAACAATGAGTGACCAATAGCTTTCCTAAGCTAGACTTTGTATGATCATGAGGAAAGGTATAATTTCATTGAGAGATAGGTGTATGCAGTAATGAAATACTTGAATAAATTTAGATATTTTGTTTCTTAGAGCAAAAACTTGGTATATGTAGTACATTCGAATGTTCAAAACATCATAATTCAAGAGGATTTGGGTGACAAAAGAGTTGGTTGGGTGACTAAAATATAAGAATATGATGTTGAAATCAGGCCAACCAAGTTAATAAGAGGTAGAGACCTGTATCAACACTTAGAAAAATATACAAGTCAAAATATCAATATGATGAATAAGGAACAACAAAACACTGAGATAGAAATGAAACAAGTGCAGTCGAACACTTGGATTGAGCAATTACAAAATTACTTCAATTCAGAAAAATATTTGGATTTCTTAACTACATCTCAAAGATGTAGATACAAATTACAGTCTAGGAAGTATGTATTGATTGATGGTATCCTATATCAAAGAAATTTTGATGGAGTCTTGTTAAGATATTTTTTGGGATAAAAATATTGGCTAATTTTGCACTATTTTTATCACAACCCTTTCATTTAATTTTTCAACCTAGGGAAACTCATAAGCTTGCGAAGTACCATGCATAGTTTATGCCTGCTATGCCTATAACACCTTTGAGATGAGTCCTCTAATTCCTAAGGTTTGGGGGTAATTTTCATTATAGTGCAGTGTTTTCCAAACCATTTAATTACTCAAAATAAATTGTGTAAAATAAATCACACCACACACTTACAGGAATTTAAAGAAAGTAGGAAAAATGTAGGAAAATAAACAAATTGCTAGAAATTAAATAAAATAATAAATACCAAAAAAATAGGAGAAAGGGGAGGAATATTGGCAAGAGTGGGCCCAAGCTCCAGTAGATTCCTCCTAGCTAAATCATGTACATCGAACGCTTAGAAAAATGCTCAAATAAATTTTATTGCTAAAGAATTACAAAAAATATCTGGTAGTTTTTCTCCTCTTAATGTTCCTCTCTTTGTCTCAAGGAAGACTTGTGCAATTATACAATGCATAGCCTTCCTCTGTAATTCTATTTCGGACTTGTAGTTATAGTAGATATGCATTTAAATATTATAGTTGTTTAACTATAATAGCCACACACTAAATTTACCCTTCGTAGGATAAATTAGGCTTGTTTTGTTTTATCATAACAAAATACGTATGATTTTACAATAAATCCATTTGAGTAGTTGCACATCTTGTTTTATAATGAGAATAGATTATTTTCCTGGTTCATCACATTGTTTGTTTATCCGTATCGATCGTTGGAAATCGTTACTCTAATTTTTCCTTTTTTGGGAGTGGTAGATTTTTTGGTTCTACTCATCATCACCTGTGTTCTATTTCAGCAAGTGATTATTCCATTTCCTCCTATAATAATAAGACAACTAATATGTTTTGATAGATATCCAAATTTTGTATATGATGTCGAGTCAACGATCTACATTAGTCAATGTGGTCTCTACTGGCAGCAAGGTCAAGGCATCTGAGATCAAGGTACCTTCTTCCAATGGGAGCAAGGTTCATGGGATCAAGGCGCCTTCCTTCAAGGGGATCAAGGCACCTAGGAGCAAGGTGCCTTCTTTCAACAGGATCAAGGCACCTAGGAGCAAGGTGCCTTCTTCCACCATGCTCATTGATTTTCTTTGAAGAATGATATGTCGAGTCCAGATGAGACCTTGACATGATTACGTAGAAAATGATGAAATTACTCAAATCTACACACAAAGCACACTTAACACACATGTTAGAGGATATACACAATTTCCAGTTATATATAAATCCTCATAAAAGTATATTTTTATTATAATAATGCCACATAAGATGTTAGAAAAGTATGGAAAAATATGAGCATTTTCAGTGCTCATCATCCCCCATGCCTAAATATTGTCACGTCCTCGTGAGACTTAGTGTTGATAATCCTCAGTTTTAAAAACTACTTTTCAGTAGGCTCTATTTTACCTCTTCCTCTATTCCTTGGTTTTTGGCCACTCTATGTCTAAGGATTTTTGGTTTCTTGTTGTGGATTTAAGCAAATGCTAACTGCATTGAGCTGACCAACCAGATATTGTTTTCAAGCTTGGTTGTTCCTGACTCCATGTTTTCACTCTTGCCTCCTCTTTCCAAATAATATCCTATAAAGATCAAAGCATTTTTTTGTTCAAAATGATGGCTTAGCCTATTTCCAAGATTGATGATGTGGAGACAAGAATTTTTCTTTTGGAACATCTGGTTTGTCCCAAAATGGAAAGTGGGATTCATTAGCCATTGTGACTTTAGACAGATTAGTCCTCTTCAGCTCAGGTGCAATTTTTCCAAAATTAGATTCTCTTGTTTCTTCTTCTGGTAGAGGTTCCTTACTAACTGTTTCTACCTAGACTGTAGGTGGTATGGAACCTAGTACACTCATATTCTATAGGTATTCCTTCATCATGAACAACTCATTTTTCTTTCGAAGGTGATTCTTGGATTTGCCTCCCATGGTGAAATTTCTCTAGTTTTCATCCTTGCAAGTTTTTTTTTAACTATTTATCATGTTGTTATATCTGTGTATACATGCACCTCTTCACCATTTTTAGAAATACTCATAGAAATATTGTGAGAAATATCTTGGAACCATGATGATTATTTTACCCAACTAATCATGGCTATATCATAAAATGCAGAGTGGGGGTACAATGATTGGATGGGTGTTCATGGATAATGTGATGACACTATTTACAAAAATATGTTATTATAAAAATTATATATATATATATATAATAGAAAATTTGAGTACATACCTAAATGGTGGTTAGTGTGTACATGATGCATAGACGATCGCAAAGCGTGTGGACTGGTCACCTTATGATAACAATGTTCGCCAAAACAAAATTTTGATGTGCATATTTTCCATGTGAGGAAATTTCTTCAAACAGGTTGTTCTTGAATGCTACAATTCATTCATTTGAGGTCTCATGCAAGAATTTGAGAAAATACTAAATTGATATTTTCCATGGGATGATACACATTCGTCTGTTGGAAGTTGTTCACTGATTACTTTGGAGCATGCAGAAATCCCCAACAAAAAATTTCAATTTCTTCCATAAAGGGTTTGACTTTACTCACGTGATCATATTGTTGATGTGGCTTCGACCGCTCCAATACTGTTGAATTATTCATATTGCATACAGGCGCTTTAATGGAAGGTAGGCACCCTTTTCTTTCTTTCTTTTTTTCTTTTTTATTTTTTATAATAATATGGGAGTAAGGTGCCTTCCCATTTTTATTTGAAAAATGGGCACTCAGGCAGAATGTAGATGTCCATCATAATGACGTATAGGTACCTTACTTCAAGTGCATGGTAAAAAAGCACCTTCCTATCATGAAATGGAAACAAGGTACCTTCTTATCGTATAATGGGATCAAGGTGCCTTCCTCCAAGTGGGAGTGCCTTCCTCTAGGTGGGATCAAGGCACCGTCCTCTAGGCAAGATCAAGGCACCTCAAATATATAGGATCAAGGTACCTCAGAATACATGGGATCAAGGTGCCTCTAATACATGGGATCAAGGCACCTCAAAATACATGGGATCAAGGCACCTCAAAATACATGGGATCAAGGCACCTCAAATACATGGTATCAAGGCACCTCTAATACATGGGATCAAGGCACCTCTAAATACATGGGATCAAGGTGCCCCTAAATACATGGGATCAAGGCACCTCTAATACATGGGATCAAGATGCCTCAAAATACATGGGATCAATGCACCTCTAATACATGGGATAAATGCACCTTCCTCCAGATTGGATCAAGGTGCCTTCCTCCATATGGGATCAAGGCATCTTCATTCAGGCGAGATCAAGGCACCTTCTTCCAGGCGGGATCAAGGTGCCTTCCCACTATAAGTTAGGCACATATCCTTGAATTTTTTTCTATAATAATATGGGAGTTTGGCGCATTTACATGGGAGTAAGTGCTTCCCCATACATATATAATTTTTTTTAATAATATGGGAGTAAGACACCTTTTATTATAAATAAAAAAAATTATATATATATGGGGAGGCGCCTTACTCCCATGTAAAGTCACCTTACTCCCATGTAAAGGTGCCTTTACATGGGAGTAAGGCACCTTTACATGGGAGTAAGGTGTCTCCCCAGACATATATAATTTTTTTTGGAGCACCTTCCTAATGGGAGTTAGGTGCCTTATTTCAACAACATGGGAGTTAGGCACCTTATTTCAATGACATGGGAGTTAGGCACCTTCCTCCAATGTACGTATACCTAAATTTTTTTTGGGGGCAACTTCCTAATGGGAGTTAGGCATCTTATTTCAACGACATGGGAGTTAGGTGCCTTCTTAAATGGAGTTAGGCACCTTCCTAATGGGAGTTAGGTGCCTTAATCCAATGTACGTATATATGACTTTTAAATAGGAGTTAGGTGCATCCCTACTAGTGAGAATTCAGCTTCTATCGATGTATTCATAGTCAGTTCTTCCTGGTTGATCAACTTCTTCCTTCTCAAACCTTGTCAACATCTACTCATCCAAACACGTAGATAGAAATTTTACTCTATGAATATTTGATAGTCATGTACATATCTATATTATGAGTATCCCCTCTAGATGGGAATAATCAAGCTTCGACTCTATGTAGGTTCATGGATCCTATACTGGTGAGGCCTAGGTTTTCCAAGTTGCCTACTTTGTGCATTCAGGGTAATTCACCTGCAAAATCAAATAAGAAAAACTAAAAAGTAGTAAAATGTAGTTCAGTGGAGTCCTTTCCTATTAGGCCTAGGTTTCCCAGGTTGCTTGCAGCTTGCATTTGGGCACTGTACCTGCAAAAAAAAAACACAAGAAAAGAAAGAAAACTAAAGACTAAATTATTCTGTGGACAAACATGTGTTCACATATTACTAAAAAATTAAAAATTTAATTAGATGGGGTCTCCCCCATGCCTATTCTAAACTCCATCACATGAATTACAGATGCATGATAAATTTTACTGAATGCTGATATAAATTATCTGTAATACCTAGCTAAGCCAAGGAAAATTTGGACATCCCTCTGAGTTTTAGGACTAGGCAAATTCTTGATGACCTCAGTTTTCTTTTTATCCAATATCACTTGCTCTTCCAGGTATGTGCGATGAGTAGAGGATTTTAGAGTGATTCTTCTCATTTTTGAATATTCCTAAGAAAAATCATTCTAATGGTTGACCAATATGTCTTTTAATGTGTCCTGTTGGGTGCATGTCAACTTACCATTTATACTTAGTGTTTTCTTGGGTGCAACCTCAATTTGTGTGATATGGTGATCTTTGCTGCCAGAAAGTGGTAATTCTAGAGATAGGTAGGAGTACTTACCTTGGAAAAAGTTGGTTATAATTTTCTCCACATAATTTTTGTACTCTAACTCGTCCAAAACCATTATGACCTGAATCATTGCCAAATCACCAATATTCTGATTTTCTTCATTGGGTTCAACCAACAAGTCAAAATACTGTGCAAGCAAAAATAGATGATCAGATTTTAAGTTTTGTCTATCATAAATGGTCATTTTTCCATTCATATAGATTATGTAGGTGTTATCTATCACCAACCAAGGCTTACCCAAGATGAGTGGGTAACCATCCAGTTCAAACTTTGAATGCAACACTAAGAAATCTGTTGGAAGTTTTTTTAAACATAATTCCTAAATGGTCTTCATGTAAATTGGGACATCTCTTATGTCCTGAAAGAGAGTAATGGTGACTGTTAAATTCTTCAAGGTAGACAAGATGTCAAACTTCAATTGTACTGGCCTTCTAGATTCCTGCAACTTTTTGGAAAAATGGGGAGCTTCTTCTTTATCATTTTTAGTAATGGGTTCTTCCTCAACCTCTTCTACAAGAGGTGGTTCCTCTACTGCTATATTTACATTAGCCTCCTCTTCTATCAAAGGAGGTGCTTCTACACCAAATTGTATGTCTGATCTTAATTGTACAAGAAACATCTCATATTTCAATTGATATGATGGTTGATTTGATGTAGGTTGTGCTAGATGTTGGGCAATTCTCACAACAAGGGGAGTTGGTAGAATCTACTATAGTGGTACCTATGCCACACTCTATGGAGCTAAATTCCACGTGTTGTAATTTCTCCACTAAGATCCTAGTTGTTGGTATGACATCCATGGGTACTAATTATAAGGATCAGTTCCTTGAGGGGTGTTTATCTAGGGTAGTTATCCCCACCAACCCACGTTGGATGGTTGAACTTGTCCTTTATTTATGTGGTTGCTCCTTCCATATGGTGGTATTCTTACTGGTATGTTTCCCATAAACGGTTTTTGCTAGCTTCTCCTATTCCCCATGTAATAGGCGTATGTTATCTCAGGATTGTCCTTAGGACTTGGCAATTACGAGCACAACCTTGTCATGTGATTGTTCTAATGACAACACATACTCTAACCTTGTCTTTGGAACATGCTTTTTTGGGATTATTTCCTTTGTGTTTGATACAAAAATAGGCTAATGCTACCTCATTCTCTTGCTTCTTATTTTGGAGTAGAAGAGTATCCATTTGTAATGCAAAAGATGATATCTCACTCTTCAAGTCTTTTAGCATTTTTCCTGTCTCTATTTTGGTGACTGGGGCTATTGGTTTGATATTCCAAGAGGTCGGGTTGTCTATCCTTCTTGAATAATTATAACACAATTGTTGGATGTTTGATATTTGGTGTTGGTAGATGTCTCCTCCATTCTCAGTAATATTTTTTAGGAAATGTGGTCTCTATACCAACTATCATTAAAGTGGTTTCTAAGGCCTTTTTGTCGTTCTAAGTATTCTTCACAAGAATATCTAATTCAGCTATTAGTATAGTTCTATCCCACAAAAATTGGATGTTTACTCCAGTGCACTGCTTGGGATAAAATTATTTTAGTTTCAGAACCTGATATAGCTGGTTCAAGGATTTCTTATGGAGGTTTATTCTTAAGGAAATGACCGTATGGTCCTCTAATATTTAGGGGACTCATACAATATTAGGTGAAATAATGGGTAAACCTCCCAGCTTTAAGAGGCCCCTTCGATCCGCCCCTTTCAATTTAAAAAGCGAGAAGCGATAGGGACAAGAAACTCCGAAGGCACTCCAAATATTATTTTTAGAAGCGAGATCCCTCTCTATTTTAAAAGGGCTTTAAGGGTAGGCGCTTGCTCTCTATTTTAAAAAGGACGGGCCCCCTCATGTATAATCGGCACACTCCATTACGGAAGAGGAACGAAATAATAGGTTCATCAACTGGCGGGATGGCCTGGGACCGAACATGCTAGTTTCTTCTTCACCTTATAGAGATAGAGGTGCTTGTTGGTCAGAGTGAGAACCAAAATTTTTAGATACACCTTCTTCAGAACAAGGCATTACAGTTGGTACTTCCTCGGCAATGGCACCAAAATGTTGGGATAAAAACATTGGTTAATTTTACACTATTTTTATCATAACCCTTTCATTTAATTTATCAACCCAGGGAAACTCGTTAGCTTACAAAGTACCGTGCATATTTTATGCTTGCTATGCCTATAAAACCTTTGATATGAGTCCTCTAATTCCTCAGGTTTGGGGGATAATTTTCATTACAATGCAGTGTTGTCCAAACCTTTTAATTACTCAAAATAAATTGCAAAAAATAAATCACACCACACACTTACAAGATTTTAAAGAAAGCAGGAAAATTGCAAGAAAATAAATAGATTTCTAGAAATTAAATAAAATAATAAACAAAACAAAAAACTAATCTAGAAAAATAGGATAAAGGGGAGAAATACTGACAAGAGTGGGCCCAGGCTCCAGCAGATTCTGCCCAGCTAAATCACGTACACTAAACACTTAGAAAATGCTCAAATGAATTTTATTGTAGAAGAATTATAGAAAATATCTGGTAGTTTTTCTCCTCTTAATTTCCCTCTCTTTGTCTTAGGGAAGACCTATGCATTTATACAATGCACAACCTTCCTCTGTAATTCTATTTCAAACTTGCAATTATAGTAAATATGCATTTAAATACTATAGTCATTTAACTATAATAGCCACACACTAAATTTACCCTTCGTAGGATAAATCAGGTGTGTTCTATTTTATCATAATAGAATACATCTGATTTTACAATAAATCCATTTGAGCAGTTGCACATATTGGTCACTAATGAGAATAGATTATTTTCCTAGTTCATCATATTGTTTGTTTACCTGTATCGGTCATTGGAAATCGCTGCTCTAATTTATCCTTTTTTGGGAGTTTTAAATTTTTTGGTTCTACTCTCATCGTCACCTATGTTCTATTTCAGCAAGTGGTTATTATTTTTCCTCCTATAATAATAAGATAACTAATATGTTTTTACAGATATCCAAAGTTGGCATATGATGTGGAGTCAACAATCTACTGTAATAAACCTTGGTACCTAATAGTCTTGGTACCTATGAAGGATTTGAAATTATTCAATGAGGCATTCCTATGTTCTATTTCAAAAGAACCTATGAATTCCCATATTTTCTCATATGGGAATTCCTATGTTAGTAGATTCTGTAAGACCATTCCTTAGGGATAATAGTTCAATGAGGCATTCCTATGTTCTATTTCAAAAGAATGTTATTGGATGGTTGTGTTCCTCCCTAGCACATGTGTCATAATTCTTAAATAGGCAACCACTCCCAAGGTAGATCTCCCTAGGCATGCACAATCCATCACACAAGGATAGCAATATCTTCAAACCAATGAAAGCTAGAGGTGAACACTATAAATTGAGTTCCACTTGCAAGGAAAATCTAGTTGTGAATTATAGATAAAATCTCTAAAATACCAGAGGAGACGATTACTAGAGATAGATTTAATGTTTATAAAAATGGTACGAGGAAAGAAGAGTGTTATTGTATATAAGACCACAAATGAGTTGCAAGATAGAATGGTAGGCATTCATGATATGGTTATCACAATTAGATCTAGGTATAAAAACTTACAAGAGGGCTCCAAAGCTAAAGGAAACAAGTTCTCTATAACTCACCTAGCTAGTGTAGCCTAGCGTTTAGGGTTGAGCAAGTTCATGCCCACACTTATACACCCGTGCCTAGAACTTGTGGAAGTAGTACCATACCAAAATTCTATGATTCCAACACAGTGATAATATGTAATTCATCTTCAAATCCATTGTTCACCATCAATAGAGAATTCATGGTAAAAGCATTTATAGTTAAGGATATGTTGAGACTTCAACCAAAGAAAATTTATTTGTAGGAATAGAGGCTATACTTAAAAAACAAGCTAGTTAAGACATGGCTCACCGAAATAGTGGGAAAATTACTAACAAAATACATGACCATGAACAAGAATCTAGGAGAGTTTACCTTAGATGCGCAACAATTTTTTTCAATGCTAACAATATTATTGGGTTTGAGGATAGAATCAATTGTATACCCATATTAGATGGGTTTGGAAAATGTAGTGATGGTAGCTTCCTCCTATGTCACTTTGGACTAGAACAATTTTTTGGCTAAGTATAGATGAACAATTAAAGGCAATGAAGAATTGGTGGTGTGACATATTCACGTATCCATCATATTTGGCCTGGCTTTTCCTTTTCTACATAACCTCAAGTAATCATGACATTTAGGTGCAAATGATAGATGAAAGGGGTTTAGGTCAATAGATACTCTTTGGGACCTACCCTAGCAATAATCTATGCAAGATGCCCCTACATCATGCTCGATGCTAAGGATGTATTGAGAGGAAATAGGTTTGAGAAATGGGACTGGTTTCTTCTAGAGAAAGGCACCATAATTAGATTGTATGGCTTCTCCAAATATCCATACCTATTGTCATATTATGTCACCAATTGGGTATTTGGATTATAATATTATAGATGGATATATAATAGAGCAAAGTCTTGGCTTAGGAGTATAAATATAGCAATCTTCAAGATGCCCATAAAATTTAAATGTATAAAATGTTCAAAAGAGATATGGAATATTATAATGACTTAGAGGCCAAGCTTGATATCTTATAGCTACCATTTGTGCTACATATGTGCCATTATTATTTGGAAGGCATATTATTTGAGAAATTGCAAATATAAAAAATAAAGCACCTGCATTTAAACATGTGTCATGCCTAGACATCAAAATATTTAAAAATTAGCCAAATATCATATGGCACCATTTTATTATATGGCAATGCAAGCAAGGCTTCCATGGATATCATGCTATGAGTTCAAATAGGTTTTTGACCCAAAAATAAATGAAGATCAATTGATCAGCCCATGCCTCATCCAAATGATTTAGGAGGATAAGGGATGGGACAAACACAAGATCAAATAATGGTGGGTATCACAATGCAAATGTAACTTAATGTCCTAGATGATATGGTTGATATATTATTCATTTCAACTTTTGATAATCAATTTATCAGTTGGAAGCAAAAGCATGAGAAAAAAATCTTTCCAAAGGTCCTAAAATAGAAAGTGTTTGAGGACAAAGAATATGAGGATTCAAAAATAGAAATTCAGCAGTTACCATAAGCCTCACCTATCATAGGTGAAATCAAAGCTAAAGAAGATTCATTTTCTCAACCTCATCCTACCACCTATACTATAATATCGAGTACTACCAAAGAAACTAAAACATCTTCAAAAGCACAACCCAAATCCTTTGGAAAAATCTCCAAGTCAAGCAAAAAATGAAAAAATCGCTCAAATTTTGGAAGTTCAAATACAGAAAAAGCTACAGCTAGAAGGTAATGAGTGCAAGAAGAAATAGAGTGACTCACATATAAAATACAAGAAGTGCAGCAAGAGGTGCAAATATGTAAAGTAGCAGTTGCGTTGGTAGGAGCTGAGTAGGCAAAGGAGAGAGAACTTAAGGTAAAAGCAACTAAAATTATCTAGATGGAGGAGCTAGAGCTAGAAGAACAAGGTATGTTCCTTAAACTCCCATCTCCATCCCCTCATAGCCCCTCATCAGTCAAAATTTTAGTCTCTCCACCTCATCAAACTCATCCACTATTAGAAATAATACTTGCTATTATAGAACTTATATCAAAACTACCTTACTCATCACCTATCCCACCATCCCTTACATCCACTCCACTCGCTCTATTGTTCTTTCTACAAGAATCTTCATCACACACCCCATCACTCACTCTACCATCCATAAGCTGGAAGTGTTAAGGTTTGTAGGAAATCATATCATCTATAAAAGCATTAATTTATTATCCCCTTCCTCTATTACTTGCATTTCTTGCTACTCCCATACTTCTCCTCACTACCAAGAACCACTTTCAGAGGTCTTTTCAACCATATGGATTATATAAGAGAATCAAAAAAATGGAGAGAAAAAGAAGAGTGGTAGGAGCAACTACAATAAATGGAAGAGTCAACCACCATGGGTTATGAAACATTGGACCCAATTAAATAAAAAAGGATAAAGGTGATTGCTCAACCAAAGGTCAATAAGCTAGCCTCCCAAACAAGACTAGAATATTGGTAGATATAAGAACACAGTAGAGATATATTCAAGATATCTAAAGCTAAAACTCTTTAAGCTATTCATATGGAGGTGGATACTCTTTTTGTGTAGTCCAAGAAAATAGACAAACTTAGAGGTTGCTAAGAAGAAGATTGAGACTCTAGAAATTAGACTTGCCAAAGATAATCTAGATCAATATGCCCTTAAGAATGAAATCAAAAGACTAAAAGGCATCATTGATGAAGCCTCCTCTATAAAATAATTGTAACAAAAGGATGAGAAAATTAAGGGCCTAGAGATAGAACTACAAACAACACAAGATGTTATGCAACAACAAGATTCAGAGCTGCTATAACTTAAGGATAAACTATAGTAGTAGGAGGAAGTCCTATCCATAGTCATGAATGAATTACAGTAGGAGAAAGATAGACCACATGGCTCAAAAATATCAAAGGACTATCTTAGACAGGTTAGGAGCCACTATTGGGAAAGAATAAAAAGAGCAATATTACATGTTTTCCTGCCTTTTGGTACCAAGCTCCATGAAATTGTTGGTATATCTCAAGAATCCAAAAAATATTTCAACAGGGGGAAGAAGGCTCTGATGGCCAAGATATAGGAAGCACACAAAATAAGAAAAATGCTAAGAAATTTTTGAAGATTATCGTGTTCTATAAAAGTATTTTGATAAAGATATAGAGAAATGGAGACTTATGGCTCATCAAATATATCATATAACATAGCTCATCTCTCAAGGATAGGAGCTATGTTACATGATATAGAGGAATGGATACTTATGGCTCATCAAATATATCGTGTAACAGAGATCATTTTTGCTACCTTTAGAAAAGTAGTGGAAGAAATGAGCATGGTGGTGTACCAATTTTATGGGCTGAAAATACATACTTCCATAAAATAGAAATGATCAACTATTTGTTTTAATAGTAGATCCAAGATGAAAGTGATATTGACTCATTATTAGAACCACTAGAGTTAGAGATATTTTTATGATTTTCTACAAACTTTCCTAGGTCTTAACAAAAGTGAATTAGATGACTGGAAGGTATAGTGATCCTCCCTATAAAAACATTTGTAGATTGAAAATGATTGTATCTGATCTTAGGGTAATCCTAGATCCCTCCTGTAAAATTTGGAATAAGATGTGCCAAGAACTCCAGTTTCCCACAACATCTCAGGTAGTTTTACAGCATGGTGAATCATCGAAAGCAACTCCATAAAGGTAGACCTAATAGGAAAAAGAGTCACAGCAATCCCTATATAGGGAGGATAATTAATGTATTGTGAAATCAATGCTTTATTATACCATATTGCTTTATATTTTTATAGTTGTACCATATTATCTTTTTAGTGATAATGACTCTGAAGTGCAATGTATCAGCTAAAAAAAAAAACTAAGTGATGGTGATAAATATCGTACTAACACAATGAACAAGAAGGCAGAAACAGTACTGATGATCAGGTATATTGAGATAAATATTAATACTTAGTATCAAATACACATCATATCTAGTACTGGGTAATAAATTTGCATTAAGCCAATAATATTTTTAGAGGATTTCCTAAATTAAAATTATCATAAAATTGTTATTTGGTACAATTGAGGCTTAAGGCATAGTCCTATTCAAGGTCTCACTTAGAGAGTATATTCAAATACTGATAATTGGCATGATGGAAGAAGGAAAGAAGAGATGGATGCTTAGAGGTGGTAGAATGAAGTTCTTACTCATTCAAGTCAATAAAAAGAGAAAGGATAAAGAGCACAGTAAGAAAAATAATGGTGGTTTCCTAAAGTGCTTGACCTAGACCTGAGGTAGCCATCAACTATAGCTACATTTACTCATGGAGCTTCAATTTTGTAGGGGTATCTCATATTTAATATATCCCCTTTTTATTTTGTGTTTCCCTTTTTCTATTTTTATCCATATTTGCACTTTTAAATTGTGTCACAAACTCCACATTTTGATTTCTAGCTAGGATTTTCTAGGGGTGTCCCATTTTGTAGGTATCCCCATGCACTGTTTTTGTTTCATCATTTCTATTTCACTCTATCATTTTACCTATAAAATTTACCACAAACTCCATTAGACATCTCATCACCATTGTTTTGTTTCCTCTTTTTTCCATAGTTATTTAGTTTGATAAATAATATCGTCCTTATAGTCCCTTTTTGTTTTTCTTCTTATTAAATCCTAGTTCATGTTGATATATACATAAGTAGCATAAGCACTTTATAGTTATGTAGCTTATAATCAGTCATTCCGAGTACTATTTTCCACTAAGAAAAAACCCTTGTGAGTTGCCAAGAATATGGGTATTTTTTAGCATTACCCACATGAAATTTGGTAAAAGGTGCAAAGGAGGGCCCTCCAAGCTCTAATAATAGAATCAAGAGGAATTCAAGCACTTTGGACATAGGTGTGATATAGATTAACCCTTTGGAATCTCAAATAGAAGGATGGAAATGAGCAAAAATTATTGTCTTAGACCTACCAAAAATTTTGTACCTGGATAGAGCTTGCAAAGCTACCAAAAGTTTGTCACGTAGCCAAAGGGAAAAAATGAGAAACAATGGCTAAATCTCAAACCCACCAGATATTTTTTACTTGAACGAAGCCTATAGCGATACCAAAATTCTATCACATAATAAAAGAGTGAAGAGGAAAAATGGCCAAGTCTTAGACCCATCAAAAAATTTGTACCTAGAGGGAGCCTGTAGAGGTACCAAAAATTGTGTTGCATAACCAAAGAGCAAAGAAGAGGAAAATGACCAAGTCTCTGACCCGTTGGAAATTTTATACCCAGATAGAGCTTGTTGAGGTACCAAAAATTTTGTCACACAATTAGAGGGCAAAGAAGAGGAAAAATGGTTGTCACGAACCCACCATAAATTATATACCCGAACGGAGCCTATAGAGGTACCAAAAGTCTGTTGCATAGTTAGAGGAAAAATGGCTAAGTCTTGGACCTCCCAAATTATTTGTACCCAAACAAAACTTGTAGAGGTACCAAAAGTCTGCCATGTAGTCGAAGGGTAAAGAAGAGGAAAAATGGTTGTCTCAAACCCACCAAAAATTATGTCCCTGGATGGAGCCAGTAGTAGTACCAAAAGTTTGTCACATAATTGGATAGGGAAGAAGAGAAAAAAGGGCCAAGTCCCAAACCTGTAAAAAAAATTTTACTCGAATATAGCCTATAGAGGTACCAAAAATTCTACCGCACAATCAAAGGACAAAGAAGAGGAAAAATGGCTAAGTCCTCAAACCGCCAGAACATTTGTACCTGAACAAAGCATGGAGAGGTACCAAAAGTCCATCGTGCATTAGTAACCTGGTTATGAATCTAGCAGCCATAAATCAAAAAAAGTAGGTCTAATTGGATATCCATGGTATGTGGATGGCCATCATTCCATATTGCCTACATGGGAAGATTGCCTATCATACAATCTTAATGATTAATTCTCTATCAATATGGTCATGTAGGTGATCAAGATGGCCTAACTAAAATGTTAGTAAAAGAAATCAATGAACCAGATGCAACCAACAAAGTTGATATAGCTCAATATGATGCAATATTCATCCATGTCAACATGCCACAATAGAACCACTATTCCTAAGGACTTAATCAACCCCTACTTTTTCTCAAATCAATGAGACAATAGATGATAAGCAATAATTTCCACTTAGAAACTATTCTTCATCCACTTCAAATGGATATTTTATTCCATTTGTTATCTTTTCATTGGTATGACCTCCTTTGATCTTCCCTTTACACCTTTCATTCTCAATTCCCTACTAGTCATCTAATTAAATGTAATCAAATGACATGGTAGACATGGATCATGGTCAAATAAATTATTAAATCTTTAGTCAATATGAATCATCTTTAGAAATATTTTTTAAAAATAAACAAATCGGCATAGTACCCAAAAATAGAAAAGCAATTTGTCCACAAACACAATGCAATATGAAGGGTGTTTGTAGAGACCAAAACAATCTTACTAAAACAAAAAAAATAAGCACTCCAATTGATAATAGAATGTTTGGTCTCAATGGGTATAAATATCCCAATTACATGTGACCTTAGGTCAAGGTTAAAGAACTAACCTTAATGTGTATTATTAAAAACTATAATAAACCTACCTATACAAGGTGTACAAAGGCCCATAGGAATATACAAATAAATACAATAAAAAATTTAGTCATGCCCTTATGTGAAGCTTAACACCACATATTCCTACATCCCCCCTTGAGGTATATGGGGGATATAGAGAGAGACCATTATCAGTGATTCCCCCTTAAGAGATACTCTCCTACTCCAAGTCAGTCTTAGAATCATACAAGTCATCTCAAATATGATCTTGGTCAAGTTATACATTGTTTGCTCCATTAATAGCACATATACTAGGTTAAGAATCCCATAGGCATAAAACCATCAAATATAGTTCATATGAACCTCAATGTGCTTAGTTCACTAATGAAACACTATATTGTAGTCAAGTTTTATGGATCTCTAATTATCACAATAGAGGGTTATCAAAAATTATTGTAGAATTACCTAATTAATCCATAATCATGAACATCCATTAGAGGTGTTTGGAAGCCTCATTGACATCATAATATTTATCTTTTATCGATGACTAAAATATAGTGGACTACCATCAACAACACTAAGAGACCAATATAAAGCTAAGAGAAAAAACTAAACCTTTTAGTAGAGCATTGGTGGTCCAAATCATTGGTCCAATCTGCACTCAAGACTTCTATTAGAACTAAAGGTGCTCTAATAGAGTAGTGAATACCCATTTGATATGTACCTCTGATGTATCAAAGGATATACTTGGTCATTATCCAATGACTCTCAAGGTGCCTATAATATACCTAGAATAATGACTAACAACAAATGTAGTGCTCAACTATGTGGGGGTGAGATAGAGAAGTCCCTTGATAAGTGACCAGGACATGGTGCCATCCATAATCCACCAAAGGAGTAGTTCAAATTTCTCAAAGCTTCAACCAAAAGCAAAGGGATTCTAAGAAGGTTTTCAATAATCCATTCAAAAATATTGTATAAGATCTAAGGCTTGCTTGGGCTACTAAATTATGATCTTAAAGGGTGATTTATTGATATAAATCTTCAATAAATACTTAAGAACCCCTAAATCTATCATCTCAAAAGTGTCATGAAGTGATGACTTCATCTATTGGATTAATTATGTTGAGCTTCCCATGACAATAAGATCATAAATATAGAATATGGCAATCAAAATCTAACCATCCTAATGCTTGGCATTGACATCGTGCTCTATCTCAAATCATCAAAAACCATGACTAACAAATAAAAATGAATCTTCACATACTAAGCATGAGGATATTACTTAATCCCATGCAAGGAATTCTTCAATCAACACACCAAGGGACTGGGTCCATCAATCTCAAAACTAGCTTACTATCTCATATAAAAATCCTAAAGAAACTCTCCATAAAGAATGACACTCTTCACATTTATATGATGCACCTCTCATCCATAAGTAGTAATAGATAAATTCATCTAAACAAAATAAATCTATTCAAGTATGGAAAATATCCCAAATAGTCAGATCTCTCTTTATGAAATAATTCCTTAGCAACAAGGCATGCCTTGTGCATCTCCACCTAACCATTGGAAGTGTAGTTGGTCTTATAGACCTACTTACACCAATAATTGTATTCCTCTTTATTAAGAGGAACAAACCCTTATGTTTGATTTTTCATCAATGTCTTATACTCTTAAAACATAGCATCCTCTTATTCTAGATGACCCTTGATCTAAGCATATGTGATAAGATCCCTAAAATCATAAACTTTTGAAACTAGGGCCTACAAATAGAGCATTTATATTGTATTTCACACCTATTTTTAATAACGAACAAAAACAATCTATTCACTTAAATCTTATATAGATTATGGGTGCCCTTAATAACCAAATAATTACTTTATTATTTGTAAATAATAATTACAATACTCTAATATAATGTACGGAGAAGGTGCAAGGTATTTATACCAATACCAAAACTCAATTACATAAGTAAACCTACTTCAACATAACAAATGAGCTTTAGGTGAATTACAAGTTACAAGTTAGGTTTAACTAGCACAAGGTTAATTGTAACCTATGGGGATTATATAAATAATAATGAAATAAATTGTACAAAATTACATCATATAATGTTGGCCTTGGCCATAAGTCAAATTACACCTCCAAAACCCCCTTATAATCTAAAATGAGGAGCCAAGGAGATAATTAGTTAGTCACAATAACATATTCCCCTATAATTATGTTGTAGTGGGCTTATGTATTTGATGAATACTTATATGAATACCCTTCATCATTTGGAAGTTTTCTTATGTGAAGATGCCCCTACATAAGAATCTTCTTAGGTTGTATCATAATCACCACAACCAATAGTAGATACTCCTACACATAGAAATATCACCTCCTTTGTAACTCCGCATGAGGAAGACAGACCAATAATACCCCCTCTTATAAGTTGCTCCAATCTTCTATAATAACATAATACAAGACTTGAGACCATGACTTTCCCTATCACAATACACTTCAACTTTTTGGAAACTTTAACTTACCCTTGAGCCACTTGATTTTCATCACCAAAAGAGGTTTTGCATGAACCTTTTTATGAGAAGAGACAAATAATATAAGAGAGAAGATATCATGAAGGGTTAGATCTTTATGTATAGAGTGAACCAATAGCCCAAGCATATGATAAAAAAATATGGGATTGACAAGATAAAATTCTAAATCCTTTTTTATTTGCTTCCAAAATACTCAATAACTATTTCTAATGCCACAATCTAATTGTCTCTCCCATGAATATGGACCAATTTATTTTTTTATTGGGTGAAATAAGGGGTTTTGAAAGGGTTCCTAAACCTTTTAAAATTAAAGAGAAACTACATTTCCAAGGGATAACCCAGAGACTGCATAGAATGGAACTATACCAAACAATGGGGTCAGCCACCAAACAAAGTTACAACTTCCACAACATGACAACAGAAAGTCAAGAAAGAAAACAAGAGAACCCAAAGCAAGCAGAGATCCTAGGATCCAAAAAAGAACCAAAATAAAAATTCCAATGGCTATACATCAACTCCCACCAAAGGGATATGTATAGATTAGAAAAACCATAAAATAGCACAGAAACCAAGAGATAACTCAGAAGAAAAAGAGGACTAAATCTTCTAGTTCACCTACTCTAGCTCCACCCTTAACATCACCGAGACTTTTGGATCTCCTTGATCCTATCCCACCGTCATTTTAGTTTCTTAGATGCATGAGATGACCACATTTAGGGTGCCAATAAGGGAATTTTGGAACTCCATCATCTTTTTGAAAAAATTTGGAGTTTTTGAGGGATCCTGTGGTCTAAAAATTTTCACCTTCCTCTTGCATGTTGGTCCAATGGGGAGTTTAGATTTCTTACTAGGAGGGGTTGATTCATCTTAGTCATAATCTTCAACACAGAGTGAAGTCTTCTTAGCTTTTACTGATTTAGCGAATAGGCATTTAAAACGTCTGGTTTTTCCTCACTTTCATCGGTTCCTTTAGGAATTTTAGAGGCTTTTCCCTGTCCCTTCAATATTTTTGGCACCTTTTCACTAGTTACGGAGATAAGAATGGTAGGGTTCACCTCATGAACCTAAGAATTTTTGGACTTGGAATGAGATAAAACATGGAAATATTTGGCAGTAGGAGGCTTCACCGAGTTGAACATCAGAGCTAGAATATCCTCCCTCAAGATGTCCCTAACTTTTACCATATGCTCATAGATCATTTTTTCTAGGCCCTGGTGGATGGGATCCAATGCTTCACATTTTTTACTTGCACATTCTAGCATCCATGTCGATAGATTTGTGATGATTAGTTCCAATAGGGATCATCACCCAATGCAACTCTATTTGAAAGTGGCATGTGTAAATAATCCCCCACGATCATGACCTCCAAAGAAATATCCACATGATCAACATGCTTTCCAAACAAGAGTTCATGCCACCAAAGGACTTGAAAACCCTCTTATTAATATGATTAACTTTTCCAGCCTAGACCTACCCCCACTTCCACCTCCAAAGAGGATCCTAGAATTCACGAGGGTTGGCACCATTTTGAAAAGAATCAAATTTTAAAAAAATAAGTCTCTTAGGAAACTTTTTTGGGGGCTAGGACAGTGAGAACCTAAACCTACAATAAGGTCTATCTCCATATTATAACATAAGTGAAGTTTCATAGAGTCATTCATCATGAATAAATAAGAACAATAAACACAAAGAAACTTAAAGAACATAACTCAATTGTTTGAGACCTTGGGGGAAATCTCCCCTCCAAATTGAAATCTCCTCTTGATGTAGATCCAAAATGGTAAGGAAATCCATAGACTTGTTGTAGCTCTAAAATTCTTGCACTCCTTTCCTTCAGGCTAATGGATCCGCGCCTCGAAGGGGAATGGGAGAATAGTAGGTCTACACCTCAGAGGAGAGGCACTTGAGGTCATGCCTTCTTTGGTGATTTTTTGATGAATTATTTAGGGTTCACCAGGAAACATTTGCTATGGTAGTTTCCACGCCTAGGGTTGGGAGGTTGTTTGATATGTTCTTTTATATTTGCTCACAATCACCTAGTTTTGGCCAAAATGCAACTATGCTATACTAAATGCACTTTAGATTTCAATGAATACAACAAACAGTGATTTACAGAAGGTAAACTAATGTAATTACTTAATTATGAAGAAATTTGATACTCTTACTCAACCCGGATGTCTGATGTAGAGTCTATTTGCTTGTTGTAGGTAGGATCGGATGTTGTAGGGCAAGATCGGACGTCCGATCAATGATCGTATCCTGTCGATCTAAATATCGTTAGATCCGATCAATGATCATCAGTTTCGATCAGAGCAGAAACCTACAATTTCACAAATAGAGAGCAAAACAGAAACTTGCAATATGCTATAGATCTTGTTAAGTAGAGATTAAATCATGTAAAAGCTCATTGAATGCTATATTGAAATAAAATAATATGAATATGGATCATGACATGCAAGAGATGCAATTACATGCAAATGTGGTGAACACCAAGAATGATAACAGTAATTTCTATACTACATGCAATGATAAATGAATAAATGAGATGCTAGAAATGTAGATCTGAGAGCTAAAGAATGCAAACCAAAGCCTGGAGTTACCCCCAAGCAACCTGTAAACAAGATCGGATGAAGCAAAGTGGGATCAGATGCTATCCGAGTGATATCGGATATCCGATCTCGGATCGTACCAATAGATGCACAGTGATCGTACCTCTAAACCTGCAAGAAATTATGAAAAACATAGAGAATAATGAATGCTAAAGCGATAACTAAGCAGCTAGGAATCAGAATTTTCACCAGAGAGTCAGGGAGAATTTAGGGGGGAATGCCTGGTTAAATAGGCTAGGTAAGTTGGAGGAGTTGGGCCAAAAATAGAATAGGTTGCAACCTCTTCCAATCTAGGGGTGATCGGCAAATCCGATCCCGTAACCATCATGCAGTTAGGCAGATAGAGACAAAAAGCATTGCAACAATTTTGTCATTTTTCTATTCTAGGCATTTTCTATTTTTGGATGAGATCGGACATCCGATATCGTACATTAAATGACTATCATGGATTGGACATCCGATCTCGTACATTAAATGGCTATCAAGGATCGGACATCCGATCTCATCAAAATATAGCCGATATCGCCAGGAGGGCACAAAAATCGAGGAAAAAGGGGAGGGAGTTGCTTTAATTGATTTTTTGAATGATTATTGACTTAATGTGAATTAATATGAGTCAATTTTAGGGTGTTACATTTTACCCCCTCTTTAGCGCATTTTTAAAAAAAATGTGTTAAAGAAAAGAATGGCATGCTTTACGAGAAAGCAAAAATTTATTGCAAAATTTATTGATGGTTTGAAGTTTTATTGCAAGTTGCATTAGGTGTGATACCCCCTTCGAGTTTTTATGCCAAATTCTGTGTTTGGTGGAAAACTCAAAATTTTTTGCATTGAGGGTAAAATGAATAAAATAGAAAAATATAAAGAAAACCTAATTCATTTTTTATTTACTATTTCTGGTTTTTGAGCTCTGAGGAGAAACTATGGCAGAGGCTATCCATCGCACAAATGAAGTCTGAGCGGGGCCTGGGAGCATAAGAGTAAGTATCTTACACCTCCTTAGCTTAGGAATTTTATATTTTTGCATTTAATTTAGGTTAAATTTGGATTTTTAGGGCACGACTATCATCACGTAGTCGTAATAGCAAGATCGGATCGATCCGACAATATCGGATCGATTTCGACAATATCAGATCTTCCGATATTATCGAAATGGGTCCGATCTTGGTCAATATCGGATCTATTTCAGTGATATCAAAGAGTATGATATCATCAAAATAAATCTGATATTGAACAATTGAGTATGATTTTGCAAATTTAGGTCCGATCTCTGATTTTTAAGTCCAATCACTAACTTAATTATTTGTTACTTTTTTTTGTTAATAGAAACTAGCTTTGAAGAACAGGGAGTGGAGATATGCCAGTCTCCAGGAAGACTTGGGTGCTCTCTCTAATGATGAGAGAACCACTCTAGAGGTAGTTGGGCTTAGACATGTGGTAGAGATGCCACAAATTCTAGTTGATCTAAGACTATTGACAACATTAGCAGAGAGATGGTATCCAGAATCATCTTGTTTCTAGCTACCGATAGGGGAGATGGCCCCCACATTAGAGGATATCTAGAGGATCCTCAGGGTGCCTATCAGAGGTATGCATATATCTGCATCTAGAAACAAAGGCCAGGCATTATAGAGATTGACTAGGGACCCGAGCTTCATGCTCAAGAAGGGTGGGATCAACATTGAGAAGCTCGGATAGATAGATGGAGTCTCTTGATTGATAGCTCTATTGAGTGGTATAGTGGTAGGCCTTCTACTATGCCATCTCAATGGGTGCCACTTACCATGGACTTTGGTAGAGGTCATCTGTGACATGCGAGATTAGAGGGTACGATTTTCTTGGGGTCCATACATTCTCTGTAGGCTATACAAGACACTACATAGGGTGGTCTACAAAGGGGGTAAGGCATTGGTACTTACCTCCTTTCTATAGGTATGGTGTTGGGAGCACATAGCTATCAAGAGACCTATAGGACTACCTTTGACACGAGTAGAGGATGGGAGGCCCGAGGTGGAGGATGATAGACCCAGGGTATTCTATTGGCATCTACAGAGAGGGCACCATGGATGGGTTAGCCTCGATGTAGCGAGGTGGCTATTGGATGAGCTACTTGTAGAGGATATCTGGTGGAGACCTTGGAGAGAGCTACCGAGGTGGGGAGAGGATGGTTATGAGTTGGCTCACGTGAGGTGAGTCATTTGGCTATAGATGGAGTAGGGGTAGTTGGAGCTACACCATATGGATCGGGTGATGCACCAATTTGGGTTATAGTAGGATATTCCTTAGTATAGGAATATCACATTTTCTAGGGTGACTCAGGATCACACTACCATTAGTGGTGCTCCCAACATGGCTCAATTTTTGGATCCTCAATTAGATGATGAGGTAGTGGCCATGATAGAGGGAGATGATGTTGGGATGATAGATAGGTACCGATAGTGGTACACCAGCATTCGACCTACATGATTGACTAGGTTGAGGAGTGTAGTACAGTAGGTAGTTGAGCAGGTTTTTAGATAGTGGATAACTAGTCAACAATAAGGGACATAGGTACCCCCTAGGAGAGAGGGGCCTCACACCAGAGGTGGTCATCAGATCTATGGGGCATCTAGATCAGGGAGGGCTATTGGGATAAGGGAGAGATCCAAGGGTACTAGGGAGGAGAGGAGAGCATCTCCTCAATAGGAGAGGAGACCTGACTCACCGAGAAGGGCATCATGATAGAGGAGGGGGAGAGCAGTGAGATGGTAGCTCTACGGACAATAAGATTATTAGACTCTAGAGGAAGAGGATGTAAGTCTGAGGGCTAGGATTTAGACTCTAGAGGTAGAGCTCGCATAGGTTAGGCATAAGGTGGCAGGGATCTAGGGTTCCAGCTCCTACATCTTCATAGTTGACTCACTCAGGGAGGAGTGACTCAGGGAGAGCGCTAGCTCAGGCTCTTCAGCTGATGGGATTTTATCAAGCTTTATATTTTGTAGTAGTGCCTATGGAGCAGAGACAAAGCCTATGATGCTTGAGATGCCTATGACTTTGAGTCGCTCGAGATCTCGCTCGACTTCCAGGGCTACTACTATAGGAGGGATGGAGTTTCAACCACCATGACCCCCTAGTGGGGATGATGATGCTTAGAGCTCTAGGGCTTCTAGAAAATATGGGTTGACTTATGTTATGGTTTTTGTGACTGAGTATTTCGATGTTGGAGATTGTGGCATATCAATCGACCCTATTTTGTATATAGACTTTTGAGATATAAAAATAAAAAAAAATATATATAAAAATAAAAATAAATATATGATCTTCTTATATTATGTGACTTTGAATGATTTGATTTTGAATATTTGATTTTAAATGTTTGAATTTCTTATAATCATGCTTTGGAATTTTAAATATTTTGATCATGCTTAACATAAAAGAAAATGATTTTATTTTTGTAAAGTATATTTTTGAAAAAGATATTTTTGTATGATGATAGAATTGATGGATTAGCAATGATCCTCAAAGGATGTTGTGTTGTTATATGACCATTGGTGGAGATCCAATGCTCGCTAGGTCATGAAGTGAATCCTATTGTGAGGAAGTTTTGTATTGCTAATAATAGAAATTTTTGTGGGGCTCAAGAGTAATCTTGAGGCTTATGATGATTAAAGGAGATGTTGATTTTGTATTTGGAATTTGATTTTTAAGAAAATAGTTATATTTTAAAGATTATTTTTGTGATGAAAATAAAGTGATTTAAGCATGAAAATTGGGAAGGATGACTTGCGCTAGGCATAGAATTCCTAGTGTGAAATTTGAGAAAAATAATTACTAGGAATTATACCATCATCGCGAAGTCAAAATGCAATGCATGATAATATGAAATTGTTTGTTCTTAAAATGCAAATTGATGTGAAGCAAATCATTATGTCACATGTTTAAAAATATTGTTTATTTGTGAAATATGAAATGATTTAAGCCTAAAAATTGGGAAGGATGACTTGCGCTAGGCATAGAATTCCTAGTGTGAAATTTGAGAAAAATAATTACTAGGAATTATACCATCATCGCGAAGTCAAAATGCAATGCATGATAAGGTATGATTTTGGAATGCAATGATTATTTGAGATAAATCATTATTTTGCATATTTTGAAATATATATATATGCATAATGAAGTGATTATTAATCAATGTTATAAACTAATGTTGTCTAAAAAATTTCAAAGAAATATTTTAAATTATTTCTAAGACAAAGTCAAATTTATCAAGAACCAGTGTGTGATGTGTGAGTTCATTATCCATATTGATTTATCATAATGATACAAAATCTCTCAAGGATCAAATATGTGTGCTTGTGAAATTGATTTACCGATTTTGAGTGAGGTAATGATACAAGCCAACTTTTATGAACCAATGTGTGTGCAAGTGAAAGATTCATTAACCATGATTTTGTGCATGCAATTGTACTGAACTACTATGTAAGTCAAGTCACCAAAAGCTAGCTAATCCACAAGTGGACATTGGTCTATACAAAATAAGGTCGCTAATGTGACAGACATATCACCACACGAAAGGCTTACCCAAGGCCATGCGGGTTGGGCACAAACCGCGTGTTATGGGGCTCACCTCATGGCTTTCGAATAACTGAGGAATTCTAGGGATTCAAGCTCATTACCCCCTTATTTTATTTTGATTTATTGGAGTAGGGATTCTTGTTCATTTTTTGAACAAGGGGATTTTATTGCTTTTTGTAGTAAAACTACTTTTTTTTTCTTTTTCTTTTCTTTTCTTTTCTTTTCTTTTCTTTTCTTTTCTTTTATTTTCTTTTTGGGATACTTGCTCAGATTAGACAAGGAGCAAGGGATTTTATTCGGGTAGGGGGAGCTTGTCCTTTTGCCAATTCTCAGTATTCTAGACCATGCGCATAATAGGATAGCAAGGGAAACTTTTTGCTTAAGGAACTAAGACTACTATGTAGTATCATTTTTTGAATTTGCAACAAATCATTTTAAGATGTGAAAATGTGTTCTTGGTTCAAGAAGTAGCAAGATCAGTTCCCAAAACTCAAAATTTTATTTAGTGAAGTAGTAGTGCTTTTTGGTACAAGAGAGATTTATAATCAAAGTGACAAAATCAAAATTTAGTAAAGATGTGAATTAAGTGATTGGTTCAAGATAACTTTTGAGTTTATCCAAAATAAAATAAAATATAACTTGAATTTTTGAAAGACAACACACACTGATGCAAAGAATGAGAACTTAACAATTTGAAATATTTTTGGAAATTTTTCATGTTTTTTTGATTTTTTTGGTTGTTTTGATGATATGACAATTGCAAACTAAATGATGAAGAAGTTATTTACAATTATATACAAAGATGGAATTTTTGCTTTATGCATAATATCTTTTGAGATGCATGATATTCATTGGCTCTTTGAGATATTTTCCATCCAAAGTAGCCAAGCGATATGCACCTGATCCAAATTTAGCAGTGATGACAAATGGTCCAAGCCAATTAGGTTGAAATTTACCTTTTAAATATTTTCTAGCATTAGTATTTTTTTGGTTTTCTTTAAGTACTAAATCACCAATTTCAAAAGATCGACTATGAACTTTCTTTGCATATGATCTTTTGAGTTTATCTTGGTAAGAGTGAATATGCTCTAGAGCATGAATACGCTTCTCATCTAGAAGCTCCAACTGACTTAGTCTGCTAGCATGATATTCATCTCCTACTTCGGCATCTTGAAGTAGAAGAGCTAGAGAAGGAACTTCTAACTCAAATGGAAAAATTGCTTCAACACCATAGACCAAGACAAAAGGTGAAGCACCTGTGGGAGTACGAACACTAGTTCGATAGGCCCACAAGGTGGGATATAATTGCATATGCCAATCATGGCCTGATTTATTTACCAATATTTTTAAAATCTTAATTAAGGTTTTATTAGAAGCTTCAGCTTGGCCATTTCCTTGTGGATAGTAAGGAGTAGACCATCGATGTTGAATTTTATATTTTTGACATAATTTCTTAATGTCTTTGTTCTTAAAGCATGTTCCATTATCAGAGATGAGAGTTGATGGAATTCCAAATCTACAAATAATTTGATTAAAGATGAATTTGGACACTTGAACTCCTATGCAAGAAGCTAATGGCATAGCTTCTACCCATTTTGTAAAATACTCTATTGTTGTTATGATAAATTTATGACCATCAGAAGAAATAGGATTAATTTTACCAATGATGTCTAAACCCCATTTAGAGAAGGGCCAAGGAGAAGATATAGCTTGAAGTTCCTGAGCAGGAGCATGAACAAGGTCTGCATGTCTTTGACACTTGTCACAATGATGCACATAATCATTAGCATCTTTTTCCATGGAAGGCCAAAAGTATCCCATTCAAAGGAGCTTTTTAGCAATGGCACTTCCACTAAAATGTCCTCCACAAGATCCATCATGGGCTTCACTTAATGCTTTCTTAGACTCTTCTAAATTGAGATATCTCAAAAGGATACCTTCAAAAGACCTTTTATATAGGGTATTGCCAATAATTACGAAGCGAACAACTCGCTTACATAATAGCCTACGTTGGTTTCTATCTAATCCTTCTAGGAAGGTTCCTTTTTGGAGAAAATTAAAGATGTCTATATACCAAGGTTCTGGAGTTATCTCATTAATTAAAAACACATCCAATGGTTCTAGACAAGACTTAGATGAAGTTGGTTCTTGGAGTTGATGAATAATGATTGTAGCATATTCATCATCCAACTCCAAAGGTAACAAAGAGGTAGCAACAACCATGGCATCGATAGCATGGTTGCTAGTGCGAGGGATGGCTTCCAAAGTTACTTTCTCAAATAAGGATATAAGTTTAAGAACATACTCTTTATAAGGATGAATTTTCTCATCTCGTGTTTGATATACTTCATTAATTTGATTTATCACAAGCTGAGAATCTCTGAAGACTAATAAAACTTTAATTTTTAAGGCTAAAGTGGCTCGTAACCCAAGGATTAGAGCCTCATATTCTATAGTATTATTAGTACAAGAAAATTGAAGTTTAAAAGACAAAGGAATAAGGTGCTTTTGTGGAGATATTAATATAATACCTGCACCTGCACCACTCATACATCTAGCTCCATCAAAATACAAGGACCAAGATTCAGAAAGATCCTCTTCTAAGTTAAGACACTCATCAAGAAATTCAATGGTTATAGGATGAGTAGATTCAAGAGGAGCAACAACAAGTTGATCGGCTATAACTTGGCCTTTAATAGATTTTTGGCCAATAAATGTGAGTTCAAACTCACTTAGAGCAAGAACCCACTTAGTTGTGCATCCTGACAAGTAAGGTCTACTCATCAAATACCTTAATGGATCAGACTTAGCAATAACAAATGTTTTTTGACTGAGCATGTAGTGGCATAATTTTTGTGTAGAAAACACAACTACCAAACAAAGATTTTCTAATGGTGTATAACGGGTTTCATAGCTTATTAATGTCCTACTTATATAATAGGTGGCTCATTCTTTCTTATCATCATCAATTTGAGCCAACATTGCTCCAAGTGCAAGTTCAGAAGTAGAAATGTACAAAATAAAAGGACAATCAGGTCTAGGAGGAACAAGCACTAGAGGATTAAGAAGATATTGTTTAAGGTTTTCAAATGCTTCTTTACATTCATCATCCCATTGAAATGGAATGTTTTTCTTAAGTAACTTAAGAAAATGTTGGGTTTTATCTACCAACTTGTCAATGAAGTGACGGATAGATTGAAGTTTTCCTTGTAGACTCCTTAATTCTGATATGTTTTTAGGTGGTGGCATATCAAGGATAGCCTTAATTTTAAGGGGATCTATCTCTATGCCATGCATAGAAACAATAACTCCTAACAATTTTCTAGATTTAACTCCAAATACACATTTGTCTGGATTTAGGTGAATCTTATATTCTCTTAGTCTATCAAACACTTTTCTTAGATCATTAATATGATCTTCTTCCTTAGTTGAACGAGCTATAATATCATCTACATAATCATGTAGAATATCATACATCATATCATGAAAGATATATGTCATAGCTCTTTGATAGGTTGCACCTGCATTCTTTAAACCAAAGGGCATTACTTTCCAACAGAATGTTCCCCAAGGTGTAATGAAAGTAGTTTTGGGTTGGTCTTCAGGAGCTATTCTGATTTGGTTGTATCCTGAAAAACCATCCATAAGGGATAACATCCCACTCCCAGCTGTAAAATCTATAATCTGATCCATATTTGGGAGAGGAAAATCATCCTTAGGGCATGCAACATTAATGTCTCTAAAATCAGTACAAACCCTAATTTTAGTGGCCTCTTTCTTGGTTACTGGAACAACATTTGATATCCAATCAGCATAATCAATGGCTTGGATAAAGTCAACATCCAAAAGTTTTTGTAACTCATTTTTGACTAGCAATGCTACTTTGGGATGCATTTTTCTAAGTTTTTGCTTTACAGGTTTTGCATCAGGGTGCACTACTAAATGGTGCATGACCACAGAAGAATCTAGGCCTGGCATATCTGCATATGTCCAAGCAAAAACATCAGCATACTCTGTGAGAAATGCAATATATTGGTTTTGTCTTTCTTCACTTAATTCTGCTCCAATTTTAACCAAGTGAGGGTTAGCTTCTGTCCCAATGTTGACTTGTAGAACATTTTCTACCACAATGTTTAAATCTCTTTCAAATTTGGGTGGAGCGGGTGACACACCCATTTCTTGTAATTCTTCTAAGGTTAACTTAGCTAATTCTTCTTGTGGGGTAGTTGTTTGAACATGGGCTATGCATGGTATAGATCCATCAAAGAAGAATCTATTCCTCAAAACTTCATCAAGAGAAATATCATGAAAAATATCTCCTTCTAAATAATCCTCTGGTGTAGCAATCATTTCTGGATATGCTATTGATAACATGTTACAAGAATGTATCCTTTTACTTGTTTTAAAATATTCTTGATGTGCTAAGTACTCTTGATATGTTATTAGTTGATCATCATCCTCAAATGGGAATGGTTGGGTTTTTGTAGGAATGTAACCAATACCACATCGGGCAGGCCATTCCTCAATTTCTAAAGGTTCATGTATACCATTTTCGAGAGGTCCCAAACCTCTACCTTTATAACCCATGTTAAGCATCATTTGTTTTGGCTTTACATATCCATTAGAAAAATAACATCTAGCAAATCCATTTTGATCAATTGTGAAACTCATTTTAATATTAATTTTACCAAAATCATACCCTGCATAGATAAAGGTACAACTCCCCATATGATAAATACTTCCCAATTTTTGTGGCAAGCCCATCATGCGGGGAGATGGTAGTAATTGAGATAAAACAAGGGAATCTTGGGTAGAAAAATTAGTGTGTTCTGAAGTTGTTAGTATTGAAGATAGATCCAGTAAGACTTCATCCGAAAGAGGATATGAAGTAGAAGGACTATCTTCTTTAGTTGTAGGTTTAGATGGTGTGGGTTTTGATACTGAAGGAGGACTAGGGTGTGTTGAAGACATAGCAGGGCAAAATGGGACTCCTATTGGTTCTGCCATAGCACACATGTCAAATGGTCTAGGGTCACCATGGATAGTAACTAATTGATTTTTAAACTCAAACTTAACACATTGATGTAATGTAGAAGGTACTACCCTCATTGCATTGATCCAAGGTCAACCTAGAAGGATGTTGTATGATGCGGGGCAAGATACAACAAACACGGTCATATCTAAAATCCTTGGACCAACTTGCAATGGAATCGACAATACTCCACATGTTTCTTGAGTTTCATCATTAAATGCTTTGATAATCATTTCAGTTCTTTTTAAATCTTCATTTCTAAATCCAAATATTTGAAAAAAGTCATATGTGCATATGTTTAATGATGATCCATTATCAATTAAGACTCTTTTAACACCTACATCCCCAATTAATGTTGTAATGTATAGAGGATTATCTCTATACATGCTTTGAGGAGGAATGTCCTTATCTTGAAAATCTATATAATTTATTCCATGAGAAATTACAGCATTTACCACAACATCAGGTTCTATATTTTGAGGTACCATCATTTTGCTTAAGGTACTCATTAATTCCTCTCTATGGATAGATGAAGTTCTTAGAAGATCCAAAAGAGAAATTCTAGCTATGATATTTGCCAATTGTTCATTAATGTCATAAGGAGATTTTTGTTGTGAATTTGATATATTATTCCCTTTTGTAGGTGCTCTTAATACAAATGGAGGTGATTTCTCATTTTGATTTTGAGTTTGTGATTGAGAATTTTGATTTTGGGCTTGTTGTCTAGTGATGGCTCCAATAGTGCCCACAATATTATTATTTTGTAAATGACCAAAGTGGGGTCTAGCATTTACTACTTGTTCATTTGAAAGTGTTTGTTGAGATGAAGGTCGAGTGGTCATTCTTCTAGGGAATGGTTCTTCTGGAACTAATAAATCTATGATGGGAAGAATTTGATCTGACTCATCTTCAGAACTATTGGAATTATTTGAGGTGATGTCCATTTCACTTTCTATTTCACTTTCTATGTTTTTTGTGTCACTTCTTGTATCTTCTGAAGATGAAGATTGAAAATATTGTATTGGTCTAGTTGTGACTACAGATAGAGTAGGTACATAGGAGGTTTGCAAATCTTGTTGTGGTAAAAAGTTACTAATGGTTCCCACATACCGAGTTGGAGGAGGAACATTATGATGTTCTAATTGATTTACAACCTCTTTACCATGTTTGGGTAAAGGATGTTGAAAAATATCTAGGTTTTGATTTGCATTTTGAGTTGGTTGTTTTTGGGTATTATTTTGAGTATTATTGTTTGTGGGAAATTGTTGTACTTCCATTTTACCTTTATCAATCAAATCTTGTATCATATGTTTCAACCGCTTACAAGAATTAGTTGAATGTCCATCCACTTGATGAAAATTACAATGTAGATCAGCCCTATATCCAGCTACAGTGGTATCCGATTGTCGTATCTCTAGCAACCGTATTAAACCTTGTTCTAATAATTGAGGCAAAATCATGGTTAAGGGTTGATTTAGTTTTGTGAACTCTCTTGGAGGTTTATCAAGAATATTTAACAAAAACTTCTTTACAACTTCTGTAGTATTGATGTTTGAGGTATTTCTACTATCAGTGACTCCATCACCTACTACTTGTTTATTCTTATATTGGTTTTTGGAAGTTTTATCTTCATCCTTTTTCTTAAATTGTCCTCTTCTGATAAGGGCATCTTCTACCCTTCTTGCTAAGTCTATAGCTTGATCAAAAGAGGTTACTGTAGTTGTAGCAAGTTCATAAGATAATTGTTCTTGTAAATTACCAATGAATATTTCCAACATCTCTCGATGAGGTAAAGCAAAATGTAATTTTCCTAGAAGTTGCCTCCATTTGGCTAGGAATTCAGCAAAGCTTTCATCTTTCCCTTGTTTCAAATTATATAAATCCTTAATAGTGACATGTCTTTCTATGTATGCACTAAATTGGTGAACAAACATTTCCATTGTCTCTTCAAAGTTTCTCAAAGAATTTGTTGGTAATTGATAATACCATTCTAAGGCCATGCCTCCGAGACTTTTAGGGAATATTTTTAGTAACAACAAGTCATCATAAGAAATATCATGACAGGCTGTCCTAAACATGCGAAGATGCTCAATAGGATCTTCGGTTCCTTTATATATCGAGAGGACCGGCATAGGGAAATGTTTGGGGTAAGGTTGAGCAACAACGATAGGATCCAAGGGTTGACTACACATCTCTCTATAACTGTATGAGGGATGGTAGGGATCCATCTGATCTAGACGTGAAGCTAATTGTTTAACCAAGGCTTCAAGTCCTTGTGGTTGCTCACTAAATTGATTTTGTTGTACCATGTTGTTGTGTCTTTGATAATAAGGTTGTGTTGTCACATAAGGATTTCCAGTTGAAATACTATTGTGTAAAGTGTTTGTGGGAACAGTGTTATGGAGCTTATATGGGATTGTATTTTGTTGAACTTTCTGTTGATGATGATTGGTATTTTGAATTTTCTTAGCTCTTTGTGATGTAGCTATTTGTTGATTAGGAGCTTGAGAAGAAGAAGAATTTTGTTTTTGCTTGGAATTTGGTTGTGTTGTTGGTTTTTGATTGTTCAAATCTATGTTTTGATTGGTGTTTTGAGATGGTCCAACTTGATCTTGATTTATTCTATTTATGTATGTCATTGGGTTTGCATGTAGCTAGAAAGCAGCTTCTAAAGCAACCTCCATTGAATAATCTCCCATTGGGAGTAAATCTTTTATCTTTATCACATGATTAATTTCATCTATATTATTTTTTAGAAACTCAGAAAAGTGTTGGACATATTTAAAGCTAACATTACCTTCAACATCCATATAAGGCTTAGTAGGATCATCTATTTCATCTTCTTCTCCATTATCATCCTCACCTTGTTATATGAGTTTATTTTTTTTATATATTATATATATATATATATATATATATATTATATTTTATTTTTGGTTTTTTGTATTTTTAAAACAAAGTAGAAAATAGAAATTATAATATTCTAGATATTATACTTTAATCTTCTTGAAAGAGTCTATAGATATCGTTGATAGGTTCAAGCTCTTCAGGTGACATATAATGCTCTTCCTCAAATTGAAAGTTGGATTTCAAAAATTTGATAAAATGGGCTATGGTGATACTATCAATTTCAGAGTTTTGCATATAAAAGTATAGTTCGTGATAATACTCATGATAATGGACTGCCCTAGGAGTTTTGTGAAATCTTCTCTTATTTTCCAAGACTATTTCTTGATCTTCTATGTGTGCTAGAAACTTGTGTATTGTTATAGCATTTTCAATATAATCATCAAAAGTATAAATAGTTGAAGAAACACTTGCTCTTTTATCTGTTAACCACCTCTCACATGCCCTTTGAATATCAAAGTAGCGAGAAGCGTTATCGGGCTCCAGGATTCTAGCTATGTCAAATATTTTAATTTGGCTAAGTCTTGGTGTATTGGCTTTTATAATGTCTAATCTCTTCCAAAGTTCAGTCCACTATTCTTGAGATGGAATACTAGAATTTTCAACTATTAGAGAGATTTCCTATGTAGATAATAATGCTCTAACATCTATGCTTGTCATCTAACAACTATGAAATGAACTTAAAATGTGCAAATTTTGATTAATGATATTTTGGTTTTTTTGTTTTTGTTTTTGTAATTTTTATGTTTTTTTGTGTTTTATAAATCAGAAAGATGCCTATGTTATTCACGTCGGGTTCACCAAAGAATGTAGCTCTAAAATTCTTGCACTCCTTTCCTTCAGGCTAATGGATCCGTGCCTCGAAGGGGAATGGGAGAATAGTAGGTCTACACCTCAGAGGAGAGGCACTTGAGGTCATGCCCTCTTTGGTGATTTTTTGATGAATTGTTTAGGGTTCACCAAGAAACATTTCTATGGTAGTTTCCATGCCTAGGGTTGGGAGGTTGTTTGATATGTTCTTTTTATTTGCTCACAATCACCTAGTTTTGGCCAAATGCAACTACGCTATACTAAATGCACTTTAGATTTCAATGAATACAACAAATAGTGATTTACAGAAGGTAAACTAATGCAATTACTTAATTATGAAGAGATTTGATACTCTTACTCAACCTAGATGTCTTATGTAGAGTCTGTTTACTTGTTGCAGGTAGGATCGGATGTTGTAGGGCAATATGGAACGTTCGATCAGTGATCGTATCCATCGATCTGAATATCATCAGATCCGATCAATGATCGGTAGGTCCAATCAGAGCAAAAACCTACAATTTCATAAATAGAGAGCAAAATAGAAACTTACAATGTGCTATAGATCTTGTTAAGTATAGATTAGATCATGTAAAAGCTTATTGAATGTTGTATTAAAAAAATAATATGAATATGGATCATGATATGCAAAATATGCAATTAAATGCAAATGTGGTGAACACCAAGAATGATAACAGTAATTTCTATACTACATGAAATGATAAATGAATAAATGGGATGCTAGAAATGTAGATCTAGAGCTAAAGAATGCAAACCAAAGCCTGGAGTTGCCCCCAAGCAATCTGTAAACAAGATCAGATGCAGTAGGATCAGATGCTAACTAAGCGAGATCAAATGTCTGATCTCGGATCGTACCAATAGATGCACAGTGATCGTACTTTTGAACCTACAAGAAATTATGAAAAACATAGAGAATAATGAATGCAAAAGTGATAACTAAGCAGCTAGGAATCAAAATTTTTCTAGAGAGTCAAGGAGAATTCAGGGGGGAATGCTTGGTTAAATAGGCTAGGTAAGTTGGAGGAGTTGGGCCAAAAATAGAATAGGTTGCAACCTCTTCCAATCTGGGGGTGATCGGTAAATCCGATCCCGTAACCGCCATGTAGTTAGGCAGATAGAGACAAAAAGCGTTGCAACAATTTTGTCATTTTTTTGTTCTAGTCTTTTTCTATTTTTGGATGAGATCGGACATCTGATCTCGTACATTAAATGGCTATCATGGATCGGACATCCGATATCGTACATTAAATGGCTATCACGGATCGGACATCCGATCTCATCAAAATATAGCCGATATCACCAGGAGGGCACAAAAATCAAGGCAAAAGGGGAGGGAGTTGCTTTAATTAATTTTTTTGAATGATTATTGACTTAATGTGAATTAATGTGAGTCAATTTTAGGGTGTTACACTTGTTTCCCTCTCTAAAAATATGTTTAAATTGGACTTCCTCCAAAGAATGGATGAATCTTTTGGATTTCACAATCATGTTTGATATGCTCTAATTGGGATTTTGAGAGCCACTCACTGAATTAATAATGTTTAAAGAATCCCCTTCAATGATCACTTATTTACAATCAAGAGACTCAAACTGAGTCATTCCTTAGAAAAGGGCTTTAGCCTCCATGGAATGACTAGTCTAAACACTTAAATTTTTGGAGAAGGCTAGACTAATCCCACCTTTGTCATTCCTGAACATGCCTCTAGCTCTAGATTTTCTAGGATTTCCTTTAGATACCCTATCGAAGTTAAGTTTGATCCATCTAGAAGGAGGGGAGTCCCATTTGGTTTGAGCTATGCTGCTAAGCCCTGGTTGCTCAACACCTCTGGTTCTAGGTTGAAAATTTGATTTCACCCCTAGATCAACCTCCTCCCCATAGTCTCCACTAGCTTCTAGGTGAAGGTTTGAGATACTCTCCACAATAGCTAAGATAGTCTTGAAGCACATTGAGGCAACATCTCTTTGGACCAAATATTTTGATTGCATAATATATTATAATTTTACCCTTTTGAAATAGATCAATAGCCTTTGATGACTATCATGCACAATTTGATCCACAACACTATAATATATCCTTGAATTAATGCCATCAGTGCATCGAGCTCAAAAATATGTGATTTAAAAAAGGGCTTAAAACACTTGTGTGTAAAATTTATGTCCTCTAGAATATTATCAGTAATAGATCTCAAAGACAAAATATCAACCTCATAAATCCTAGGATTGTTGTATCCAACCATATTTCAACACTTGGTCTCCATTGATTTGTTTATGGCTACCACTAATTTTGCATCATCTATTCACCATTGGAATTTTAGAACAAATATAGAATGACACATGCTAGAATCTAATTGATTGATATTGTATGTGTGTGTGTGTGTGTGTGTGTGTGTGTGTATATATATATATATGAATAGTTATCTTTTTTATCATGTATAGGTGTCACATTGATCTCCACATTATAAAAATATCCATTCATTTGCTTTATAAGCTATAAAATGGGATTCAAATCTAGATTGTCTAAAAGTTGATCTATGCATGCTAACCATGTCATCAATATTTTTATTGAGATGTGAAAGGCACTTCTCTCCATAAGACCATGACTCCCTTCAACTAGTAGTTATAATAATAGTAAAAGGTATTCATTATAGGGATTTGAATGTGTAACCTATCATTTCTAATATGCATGGACTAACTAGCAAAGACATAAACAATCATATCAAGGTCATTGATGTCTCCTTGAAGAACATCATCTAATGCATCAAGGTCAAAAATATTTATAAAACTAGGAAGGTGTGTGTTTTGAACCTAACACCTCATTTCATTCAATAATAAACCAACTCCACTCTAATTGGATCACCATATCTATTAGTTGGTCCAAAAATAATCAAGTTGCTTGTTATCTCTACCCTGTCTAGTGAAGAAAAATAAAAATTAAGAGCTCCAACTCAAACCCACAACCATACCATTTACAATGTCTTGAGTACACTCATCTATCTACCTTGGAGCCCCTCGAAAATGCATGAGAGCATGCACCTTTCTTACAATTTGAGGCATGATGAAGTGGCATTAAAGTTTAATGGAAATAGCATGCATGGAATATTTCAAAAATGCAAATTTCAATTAAAATAGGTTTTCCTTCTATCTTTTCAAATAGAGTGTTATGGCCTCTCTATGAGGAATAACAAAGGTGGTCACCATATAATATTGAAGATAAAATTACATACAAACCTCCATAATGATGAAATAAAGAGTGAATAAGGCACAAATTCTCCAAAAATAATTGAAAGAATGAATGAAAAAATGTGGAAGAAGATCTCCTCTCTACCTCTTATTCTAAAAATACTTTTAAATATTGAATATTAATTTATCCTAAAATTTGGAATAAGGATTTGAGGCTTAAACCTAATTTTTTGTGTGACTAAGCTATGTCGCTCCCTAGCTGCTCTTATACCATGTTGAATTTCATACATATTTCCAATAATGAATGGAAGCAATCCATTCATTTAAATATTATATAAAAAACATAAAAATTATGAAAGATAGATATAGATGATGGGTTCCCTTGAGCATCAAATAATTACTATATTAGCCATAGATAAGAATTATACACTCTAACATAATGGATGGAGGGGATGGGGTATTTATACTAATACCAATACCCCAATTATATGAGTAAACCTAAGCTGATATAATAAGTTATATTTAGGTTAATTATAAGTTACAAGTTAGGTTTAACCATCACAAGGTTAATCATGACCCATAATGATTACATAAATAATAATTAATTACATTGGATAAAAGTATATCATATAACATTGGACTTGGTTGTAAGTCATATTACACTTTCAACACTCATTTCCACACTCTTAGGATAGAATGGTTTGAGCATCTAAAGGAGCATTTAGCCCATTAGAGCATTGAGAAATCTGTGGAAGGTGGTGGTACACCCTCCAAACTAGTAGCATGATACAAATACATTAAATTACGGATCGCATGGTCTCCATCAACCTCAACATCCAATATCTTCACACAATATATGGAAAAATAAATATCGTAAAATGCAAATCCTAAATATAGAGTAGATGCTAGAGAATAATAAAGGAGAAAAATAACCAAACTAGTGGGATACATATATGGACTCAAGCTAGTATGTTGAGAAGATAGAATGACCGGAATAGTGAAAACAAGAATATTTGGAGCAACAAGGACCTCTAGGGAAATTATGGATAAAAGAGAATCTACCAAGAGAATGGAAAGAGGTCTAAGAGATTAGATGGAAGCATCTCATCAAATATCACATCCCTCCAAAATATAACATCATACTTCATAGGATCATAAAGGTGATAAGCCTTAAAGGTATCATAATACCCCACATGAATGAAGTTATGATTATTGGAATCAATATTGGTCTATATATCTTTGGGAATGTGATCCCATGTAGTATATACAAAGATGCAAAACTTAGAGATATCAAGCTTATCTCCTATCAAATTCTTAGAAGGAGTCATATATTGAATGGCCTAAGTCAAAATCTTATTGATGATATGTGTTTTACTAGTCAGTGCTTCACCCTAGAACTCGGTCTTAATATGCTTGGTATGTAGCATACATCTAGCCATTTCCATGAAAACCTTGTTCTTAATATTAGCCATACATTCCGCTATGGGGTATAATGAATATCTCTTTGAAAATAAATACCATGAAGAGTCAAAAAATCACCAAAAGCATGACAAACTTACTTCATCCATAAATTTATAAATTCTTGATCTTCCTCTCAAATTTATTTGCCATAAGAACTTTGAATTCTTTGAATTTACGAATAGCTTCATATTTTATGTGAATGGTGTAAATCCATGCATACTAGGATAAATCATTAATAAATTTGAAGTACTTATTTTTAGAGAGAGATGGAAAGGCCATTGACCCATAAATATCACCAAGGATAAGTTCTAATGGTAGAGCACACATAGTTATACCTTTTGGGAAGGGCTCTTGATGATGCTTCTCTAAAAACACAACCCTCATAAACATAATTTGGGGGATAAATGGGAGGAATACCACCTACCATCTAATTTCAGCTCTATACCTTAAGGATCCATAATTGATGTGTCTAAGTCTATGTTGTCATCTACTCAAGCCACCATAACCACAAAATATTTCTTCTTGGAGGAAGAAGAAGAAGGGTGATCACAAAACTTATGCATGTAATCAAACTCATCATAATATCCTAAGGAAATTGTCTTAAAGCCATTATCAATGTCCCTAATTACCCATATATATAGATAAAATTTCAATTTTTTGTTATTATGAGTTTTATGGTAAATATAAATATTACTAGGGTCTAAACATGGTACATAAATAACTCCAAATTATGAGGAATCAACTTTTACTTCACCACATCCAACCACCTATGAGGAGTCATCATGAATGACCACATGCTCACCATAATTCTAGCCATTGTAGTCATTCAAAATATGGTGATGCTTAATCACATGTTGAGTTTCCCCTAAATATGCAATCCACTCTTCTAAAGATGTGGATTTCTAATAAATTGAATAAATAGCTACATATTCATGTGAGGTCTCTCCATATTGGTTATCCTCACCATGAGCATATAAGGGTACAAAATTAGTAACCCTCTTTTTTTTGCTTCTTTGAGCTTCTTAATGTGTTGTTGATAAAACTCTATCTTGTTTCCTTCCTTCTTGTAGTATCCATAGACCAAAATTTATAATGGATTTTTGGTTTTCTTCTATCCATGCTTATTATTTTTCTTAGTCTCTAGTTTATCTACATCCTTAGCATGAGCCTAAATGGTGAGATAATGATTCTTTCATTATTGTTGTCAATCCTGATGGTGAAGGAGGAACTTGATGATATCATTAAGATATGTAGAAGAATATTTAGGGAAGTACATGTGGATCATCTCAAAGATAATAACCATTGTCTTGTAGGTATCTAAAATATTGTTAAACACTATATTGAGATAGTCAAGGTTTATCTTAGTGTTGGTATTCCCTCTAGTAGTGAGGATGTCTTACAGTTTATTGAATCAATAAATATACTCAACAATGTTTACATATCTATCAATATCTAATGTACTAGGATCTGCCTATAATCTACTAATTTGAGTAGAATCATGATGGTCACACATCTACAAGAAATTCTACAATAGTTTCTTTGGGTCCAAAATACTACTTATGTGATTGTCATAGAGCTTATCAACATACATGGTAATCATACCATGGGATTCATCCTTCTTATCCCTATACAACTATTTCCTCTCATCCAAATCAGTATTTTTAGGGTCCTCATTCACATATTTGAGAAGTCCATTATTTCCTGAAAAATAATTTGAAAAAACTTGTATTAAAACAAGGATCATTTACAAGTTGGGATGAGACTTTTCCCAGCCTTAGCCAAAGAGAACACATGTTTACAACAGTAAAAGAAGATTTGCATTGGAGCCAAATATCTTAAACCATATTTCTACAATGACTGTTCACCTGTTTACAACTATAAAATAAGATCTACATTGAAGCACAAATCTCCTAAACAATATTTTTGGAATGGTTATCCAAATTAGCTAAGCACTGGATTTGCTCACCAACCTACCTAATCATCTCATCCTCAATAACCATGTCACTGTGCCACTGAACCCCTACCTCCTTCTCAGTACCCATCTTAGACAGGAATTCTGTCACTTTATTTAGATCTCTACTCACATAAACTAGAATCACATCATCTAATTCCCTCCATAATTACTTAATTTGAGTGACAAGAATCCTCAACCTCCATGTTTTCAAAGCAAAGTTCCTCATGCAATCTAGAGCTCCAACCATTATTTGAGAATTTGATTCTAGGATTATCCTCCTGTGACCTTGTTTTACTACCCAAATAGAAGCATATTTGATAGCTAAGGCTTCTACTTCATTGTTTGTGGCTCTTCCCAAGCCTTGCAGTTCCCAATAGAGCATTGTTCCAACATGATTTCGGTAAACCACTCCAATTCCAGCTCTATCCAGATTGCCTTTTGTAGATCCATCAATATTAATTTTAATTCAACCTTCCAGGGGTGGTTTCCAACTAGCTATGTCCTACCCCTCTTGCACTTCAACTTCCTTCTCCATTGCCCAAATAACAACCTGAGTTTCCTCTTTAGCATAGATTGCCACAGTTTCTGTGACTTTGCTCCAAATGACTTGCCAAACTCCATCTAAAGAAGAAATTTTTTCCCTAAAAATTTTGGTATTTCTCTCCAACCACACTTGCCATCAAATGAATTTTAATCCAAGCTCCCAACCAATACAAAGAGATTTATATTTAAATCTACACCTCTTACATCTTTCCCAAATATTAATCCAATTCAAATCACCATTAACTTGAATTTTATAATATAAAACCATCTCTCCCAGATTTGGCACGTGAATGGGCACTCAAACATCAAGTTATCAGTTGTTTCCTTACTCTTGTAGCATAAAACACATTGATATGGACCAATGATTCCCCTACATCTGATATTATCAAAAGTAAGAATTCCATTATGCATGAACTGCCAAGAAAAAAGGTTTACTTTCAGCCAACCCTTGGACTGCCAAATATTTCTCCAATCCTCAACTTGATATGTATGAGGAGGAGGATCTGGAAGGATATTATCATATCCATCCTTCACTGTGTAGACACCAAGGCTCCCATATACCCAATCTAATTCATCCTCATCATCTCTACCTATGAGAAATATTTCTACCAGGATTTTAGTCATGATGGGTGTCAAATTCGGAGGGATTGAAATTGGCCACTCATCCAACTTCTTAAACTTCTTAAACTTATAATCCCCTAGCTGACTAGTGTTGAAATAAATTTTAATTTGTACCCACCCCCTAGTTTCTATGGCTATTTTCATTGGTTGCAGTTTAGGAAATTTAACAATGATAGGTGGGTATTGATCCCATGAATCTATCTAAAATTGTGCCTTCTCCCCTCTCCCCACTTTCCAAAATAATCCATATTTTACTACCTAAGATCCTAACTTGAGAGCCTGCCACACTAAGGATCCATTACCATCCAAAGGGAAATGACCCACCTCATTTGGGTTTACCTATCCCAAATATTTACTAGTTAAGATTCTATTTAATAAAGAATTTGGTTGGGAAATCCACCTCCAGTAAAGCTTTCCAGCAAGCTTTATTATTTAACTTTGATCTTCTCAATCCCAAACCTCCTTTTACCTTGGGCTGGATTACTTTCTCCCAACCCCCTAATGCCCATTTCCTCTCTCATTTTACTCCTTCCCATAAAATTTTCTAGCCATATTGTCCAACTCTTTCCATATGGTATGTGGGGCAACAAGGATAGAAAATTTATAAATTGGCATGGCCTGAATGACTGACTGTAAAAAAGTTAATCTACCCCCATAGCTTAACCATTTGTGAGACCAATGATTAATTCTATCCTTGATACAGTCCAAAAGATTCCTCCAAATATCTATTTTTAGTTTTTTAAAATGCAAAGGGATCCCCAAGTATACCATTGGGAGATAAGTCCTTGTGAATCCCAAGATCTCTAAAATTATGTCTTGAAGGCTTTGATCAAGATTGAAAAATACCACTTTGGATTTTTTATCATTGATGACTTGGTTTGTAGCCCTAAGGTAGATATAAGTGTATCTCTAATCATTCTTGCTTCCCTGAAGATGGCCACTCCCACCAATCCTGTGTCATCCACAAACTGTAGGTGAGTCAAAACTTCCTCACCCACCTTGATACCTGTTATCAAACCTTGTTGTCTTCTCCTCAAGATGAGTCTACCCAATCCTTCAACCAATATGAGAAAAATATAGGGAGAGCAAGGATCTCCTTGATGAAGGCCTTGAGTATCTCCAAACGGTTATGAGGGAAGACCCTTGATTAACACTGAGTATGTCAGAGTAGAAACACAACTCATGACCCATTCTATCCAATCCTGAGAGAAACCAAAGGTTGTTATCATCTTTGACAAGAAGCTCCACTCCACCCTATCATAAGCCTTTTACATATCTAATTTTATGAACATTCCTCTATTACCATATGTTTGCATTGAATGGATTGCCTCCTGATCTAGAACCACACCATCCAAGATCTACCTACCCTCTATAAAACACCCTTGCTCCGAGGAGATAATGCTATGTAGAAGAGGTTTTAGCCGCTCAACCATTACCTTTGTGATTATTTTATATATGACATTGCATAAGGCAATAGGTCTATAATCTAAAATATGTACCCCCTCATCCCCTTTTGGAATTAAAGTAATGAAAGTATGATTTAATGTTTTAAGCATTATTTTACTACCTTTGGACTCCTCTATAACAACCATTACATCCTCCTCCAAGTTATCCCAGAAGACCTGAAAAAACTTAATTGGAAAGCCATTTAGACCTGGTGTTTTGCCGGTGCTCATTCCAAAGACTACATTCTTTAGTTCCTCTCTATCAATGGGTTTAAGTAGGGCCTAATTTTCTTCTTCAGAGATAACAGAGGGTATGACAG
The DNA here is from genome assembly GCA_028583015.1 of Wollemia nobilis. NCBI lineage: Eukaryota > Viridiplantae > Streptophyta > Pinopsida > Araucariales > Araucariaceae > Wollemia > Wollemia nobilis. Next base: position 8,963,909 of record JAQPPZ010001870.1, read on the forward strand.
CAATAACTTCTTTTTGAGCCTCTTCATCTTGCACCATACTTTCCTTAAATAGTTTAGAAAAATAATACATTGAATGGAAATGTATACCTATAATTGTATCAAAGGAGTGTCCGTTCTCATCCTAAAGAGCTTCCATGTTGTTCATCTATCTCCTAGCACAAGCAATCCGATGGAAAAAATTGGTATTTTTATCACCTTCTAATAACCAATTGGTTATTTCTCTCTGTTTCCAGTAGGTCTCCTCTTGTTTGTCAATGTCCTCAACCGCTTTACGCAATGCATCATCCTCTTCTTTGAGCTGCTCTATAATTGTTCCTTCCCTACAGTGTTTTTGAACCTCATCCCATCTGGCCACCAATGGAGCTCTTTGGACCTAGAAGTCTGTCTTGTTAGCTCACCTCTATTGTTTCAGTTGATATTTGACATAATGAAGTTGTTTGTGGAATCTAAACATTATTGTCCCATATGTTGGGTGACCTTCTTCCCACCACTATGGAATTTTATTTTGAAGTTCCTCTTTTTATAACCAAAATTTTTCAAATTTAAATGGTTTGTGATGTTGCACTGTCTTGATCCCTCCTTCCAACAAAATGGGAAAGTGATCTGAAATTGGACCCTCCAAAATCTAAAATTTTATATTCCATTTTACAAATGCCTCCTCTAAAACCAAAAAATGGTCTAACTTCACCTTCCTACTATGTGGATCCCTCCACTTATTAGTCTAAGTATAGTTGGTTCTAGGGCATTTAATATCCACCAAGTGTAATGCCTGGACTTTGGCAATCATAAGTCGATCCTCTAGGTCCAAAATTGGGGTTCCCCCTTCCTGATATCTAGAGGATAATTTAGCATTAAAATCCCCAGCAATAATCCAGTCTAACTCTTCTCTTGAGATTCATGTTATGCACAACTTTCCATTGATGCATCTGACCATCTAGGTTTTGAGCCCCATAAAAATTTATGATTAAAACATGTTCAACTGTGACGTTATTTCTAAAATGTGATGTGAGAACACCCCTCCAAGCTATATGTTCTATTGCAATCCATTCAAGAGAGTTCCAAAGAGTAACTATCCCCCCTGAGGCCCCTTGGGCAGCCACTTCCATATGACCAGCACCCCTCCAAATTCTGTTAACTGTATTACACATAAGATCCAACGACATTTTTCTCCTAGATAAGCAAAAAAAAAAATTACATTTTTCTAAGAGTCTTCGAACAACAGATTGATGGGTTCTATTTTTTAAACCCCTAACATTCCATGATTGTATAACCATTGGTTACCTTAACAGCAGTAAAAATCTATTGGCCTCACCGATCCTCCAGTGATCAGTTTGTCTCCTTGAACTGCTATCAATTCCTTATTTGATTTTCTATCCTTGAGAGCTACTATTTTTTATCTCTTTTCCACCTGAGTTATCCTTAGAGTTGGCCTTTCTCTATTATTTTTTGCTATGCCCATGCTAACATCTTTAATTATTGGTTGCTCTTGGTTATGCACTATCAATGCCGCTGCACTCTCTGACTGCGATAACTCACTATACTCAATTACCTGCTCTATGATGGGGGGAGATGAAAGAGGAGCTTGAACATGGCTGTTATTATTTTCATTATTCCCATCCACTCCTTCCATGAATTTTTCTTCTTCTTGGTCCATTAGTGTCTTAAATATCTCATACCTATTAGAGGGCTTGAGTTGGGTTTGCTCTTTACCATATTTTTTCTTTTGCCTTATCCTTCTTTTGGGCTATTCAAAACCATCTCCCTGTGCTTCTTTACCTTGAGAAATATCGGTTGGTTCTTTGTTGATTGTTGACTTACCCTCCTTAGGAAGATTTGATATTCCTAGAGGAGCCTCCATTTTTATGTTCATATTATTTGGGCAAGATCGGTCCAAATACCCATATTTGTGGCAAACTCTGCATATGAAGGGCAATGCCTCATAATCCAGTTGTCAAATCTAAGATAGTCCTGCAAGTTCAAGTTCCACCTCTGTCGGTAGAGGTTGGCTAAGATCCATTTCCACACATAATATTGCATAAATAGTTGTGTTTCCTTCTATTGTGTCTTTGGAAACACCCAAATGTCTTCCAAAGGAATTACCGATAATTTCCAATACCTGCTCACTCCAAAACTCCATTAGAAGTGCATACAAATGGATCCAAACCGGGACAATAGTGGGTTCAATTCGAGGATCAAATCCCACTCTCCAAGGTTGAACAAATAATCCTGTCGGACCATGATTTCTCTTTTTGATTCGAAAGCCCTATTTCTATCGACAAGTGAAGAAAAACTAACAATAAAATATCCATTGCTAATAAACCACAAAGAATACTCACCAAGAGGCTCTTAGTTTTGTCGGACCCAAGAATGCAAAAAAATCAGGGTAGGGCGAATACCCATGAATTTACAGATCAAATCATGATTGGCTCTATATAAAACTGTTTCTTTGACCATCCTTTTCTCAATGACAATATTTGGCCTTGATTATGACTATGGCAAGCATCCATTAACTCATTGAGATGTTGATCTATTTCCAGCAGTCGTAAAGAGCATTTTTAATGTAGTTTTTTGTGCTTCTTCAGTATTTGATGGAGATTTATCCTTTAAAAAAATTGCAAAAGAACTATGTCTCTCTAGAAGAGGATCTAAAGGTGTCCCCATTGGGCCCTCCTGAGGCAGAAATCTTGTCTTCAAATCCACAATAACTAGAAATCTCTTCAGCTACCCAACTGATGCCCTAGTTTTCTCTTCCAGCAAATTAAAATGAGAAGTCCATTATTTCATAATAAAATTATTATCTTGATTTTCCATGTGGTATTTTTAGGTCCATTAAGCAGGGGCACATATTGATCCATCCCTAAAAAACATTGTCTTTTACATATAGTTATGACTAGAAATAATACTACCAATGCAAAGATCTTGAAAAAATATACAAATTGATAAAAGTTTCAAAATGCTTCCATATGCAAAGGTTATGACCCCTATAATTTAAGCCCAAAATTTGCAAAAAAATCCATCATAACCTTTTAAAATTTAAAAAAAAATTAAATATCTTTAGTGAACTAGACGTTGCCATGTGTCTTTGATTAAATGACCAAACAATGCCAATTATATTCTAACGAATCATCCAATTAGGTTGATTTTAATGAATGAACTACCATCAAATGTCATTAAGATAGGCAAGGTGTCATTGGAACATTGATTATGTAGGCCACCAGATAGGTATCTACAAACTATAAACTACCACATGTCATCTTATTAAGACAAAAATTCCCACTTGTGTGCCAAGTTTACTATTGACTGGTCGAGTGATTAGACAAAGAAGGAATGAATGAGCATAATGTGCTTTCATGCCATTAGTCAATCCTCCCTTATATAAAAGATATGGTAGATGCCTCCCACATGGCACCATGGTGGCCACCATCGAACATCTATGTATCAAAGTTAATGATAGCAAGGTAGCCATAGTGGGAATCAAATCAAGGATATATTAAGCACAAAGCCTTGGTATTTTCTTCTCTAGCCATTCCTCCCATGGATTCATTGAATTCAAAAGGGATTAGTCCTATACTTGAATGAAAATTTATCCATGCAAGTAGTTCATAGATGCCCTATCTTAAGTTTTAAGCAAACCACAATATTTATCATGAACTTTTTATGTCCCATAATCCAAAAGAGTGATTTAGGATTCAAACTCATGCCCTCCCAACCAACAACCTAGACTCTCTACCAATGGACTACATGTGAAAGTGGGGCAAAAGAGAAGGAAGTTGATAAAAATATAACCACCAAATATACATTAGAGCATGTGTTAGAAGAATGAAATGCACCTTCCTTCACCCACATTTGAACCAAGCAAAAATTGCTTCATAATAATAGACCCCAAGACCTCCTACATTGAGAGGACTACCATGGTATATGGGTTTCATTAAGTTAATGTTTTGTTTTTAATTAGGGTTTTCCTTTCCCTTTTACATCAACATAGTCACATTGAGCTATATAATCTATTTAGCATCACCAATATTTGAACCTTGGTGTGGATTGCATTATCCATATGTCCTAACCACTAAACCAAGGCCTCATTGGCTTAATTAAGTCAATGTTATTATCTAGGGTTGAGTGTTATTTACATGTAGGACTTCCACAGGTTTAGACCTTGTACCATACAATGAATAACATTGTCCTTTTCATTGCCATGATGTGGAATGTTTTCAAAATATTCTAAATTTGAAATTTAAGTTTTTGAAAAATGAGGTTAAAGGCTTGTTGGATCCACAAAATCCAACTTAAAAATGACTCCTAATTTCAAAATTTTGAAAGGTCATATGCAATCCTAGTTCTAGGTCATCCTTTGATATTTGCCCAAATAAAATTGTTCTCTAGAGTTTGGTTCAAATAAGGTGAGTCCAACTTTTAAGTTTTGCTTTTTTGTGTTGAGGATCCTGGTTTTCATTTCCAAGAGGTCATTCTTAAAATTCTTTGATCAAATGTCTATAAAGTTTTAAAGGGTTAATGGTTTCTTAATAAAATAATTTTCTATATCCTAAGTTTTCTTAATAAATCAAAATACCTTAGGTCAATATTATTTTGCCAAAAGGTTGCAATATATTAAATCCAAAATCAAGACTTGGAACTGGAAGGAGTTTGGGGATGCTCAACAAAAAAACATGTATTTATTGCTCAAATTAAAATTTTGAATAAGAAAATCCATTTAAATAGCCTCATAAAGAGTAGAAGTATAGATGAAATTGGACTCACAGCTCAGTTAGAGGAATGGGAAAAAAAAGAACTCTTATGGAAGCAAAAATCTAGAATTCAATACCTCAAAGAAGGGGATTGAAACACAATTTTTTTCCACAAATTTCTTCTAGCTCGAAGATCTCACAACTTTATTTCTTCCCTAAATTCATATTTTGGAGAGGTTGTCTACACTTGGGATGGCATGAACTCTATTATTATGAATTACTTTTCCAATATTTGTGCTGCTACTCCTCTTGACTCAACTTCTCAATAAAATGTTCTTCAAGCAATCCCTTCTCTTATCACTTCCAATGGGAACTCTATTTTGATTGCTCATGTTACTATTAATGAGCTTCAACAAGTGGTTTTTAAAATACAAAAAGAGAAAATCCCAGGTTAAGAATAAATTTGGAAAGTGGACCAATAGGTGGCTTTCTTTTGGGGGTAGAATTACCTTGGTAAATGTTGGCCTTCAAGCTATACATATTTATGTTTCTACCATGTTGAATATCCCAAAGGTTGGTTTTCGAGAATTAGATCAAATTAATCATTGGTTATTTTGGAGTGGTACTAAGGAGAAAATAAAATGGGCCTTGGTGAAATGGGATACTTTATGTCTTCCTAAGAATGAATAACAATAACAATAAAGTTTTAGCTACTAAATTATATTGGAGGATTTTACATAACCCCAATGCCCTTTGGGCAAATAATATTTGTGCTAAATATGTTGAGAACAAAAGTCTTGAAGACCTTGTTCACTATCAATTGTCTACCAAAGGTTATCCCATGTTAGCAGTTCTTAAGAATGGTGAGCATTTGATTAAGAAAAATTATGTTGGATCATTCATAATGGTCAGCAGGTAAATTTTTTGGATAGATTCTTGGGATGGTCACCAACCTTTGATAATTCAGTTTCCTGATTGGAGGCTTTGGATGGAGGAGATTCACCGAGCTAATTGGATAAATGTGGCTAATTATTGTTGATACCATACTGGTAATTCAGAGGTTGGTAGATATTGGATCCCTATTGAGGACTAGCCTATTCAAATTCCAAAAATTCAAAGACAAGACATCCAACACATCCTGCATATGAGATCTCTCTCTTGGTCCCATGATAAAGATTATTTTGGATGGAACAACACTACTAAGGGTGAGTATTCAATTGCTTAAAGTTATTTGGCCTTATGCCATAATAATCCCAACAAATTTTATGATATATTTGCTCAGTCGTGAGCTCAAAATATCTAGCCTAAGGTGAGCTTCTTTAATTGGCTTTTATTGCATCGTAGGGTGCTAACTGGTGAGCAACTTATGAAACATGGTTTTCATGGCCCTTTTAGATGCAAAATGTGTTGAAAGAATGTGGAAACTCTTAGCCATATTTTTATTGAGTGTACCTTAGCCTCTGAGCTATGGAGGAGAATGGCCATCTTACATGGCTTACAGTGGTTCAATTTTTCTACTTTTGAATAGTTTTGGAGGGATTGGCCTAAATATAAGGGTGTTGATCATATCATTAGGTAATTAGTTTGGATGGGTTCTACCATTCTACCTTTGAATATCTAGAATGAAAGGAACAACCGGATTTTCAATCAATAAATAAAGGATATTCACTATATCTGGAAAAAGACCATTGCCAACTTAGTTGAATCAATACAACAACTCCTCAATCACCCTTAAAACTCCCACCAAAAATGGGATTAAGTGATGCAAATATTGAAGATTAACTCTTCTAAGGGCGACCAACTTAAATGGAATGTGAGTAATTGCAAGATGGAAATAACAAGAAATTGGCAGCCTCCTCCTAAGGATTATGGAAAAGTCAATATCGATGGAGCCTCTAGGGGGAACCCTAGAAAAGCTAGTGCAGGAGGAATTGGTAGACTTTTAGATGGCTTCATGGTTTTCACTTTTGCTAAGAATTTGGCATCCTTTCTAATAACCTTGTTGAGGGGTATGGTATCCTTAGAGGCCTTCAAGAGGCTGCTAAGGTTGTATGGGAAAAGGTGTTGGTTGAATCTGACTCCCAACTCATGATTAATCTTTTGAAGACTCCCAAGAATAATAAGGTTGATTGAAGAATAAAAATAATTTTTGAAATTCAATTAACCTAGATGGTCTTTTATAAAGTGGATTACAATCATGTGGTCAGAGAACAGAATAGGAGTGTTGATGCTTTGGCTAATTGAACATTGGACAAAGGTGATTTTACTTGCTACGACCACCCTCCTAGATGGTGGGCTTCACAAATAAGGGAAGCTTTGCTTTTTATCCTTTCTTTGGATGGCTCCAGTACTAGAGGTACCTAGTTTCTTTTTGCTTCTCTTTGGTTTGGTCGGTTATTTTAGTTCCCTAGCTTAGACATATCTTTCCTATGTTTCCTTTTTTGAATCTTATCTTAATAGTCTTTTCACCTAGAATGGTAGTAGTTGTGTTTTGTTTTTTTTGTTTTATTTTTTTTTTAGTTTTTCAAGGGATGTGTGTGTGTTTTTTGTATTGTTTTTTTTTTGTGTTTTTTTAGTTGTTTTTTTGTTTTTTTTGTTTTTGTGTTTTTTTCTTTTTTGTGTATGTTTTTGTTTTTTGGATTTTGTGTTTTTGTTTTTTTTTAAGTGTTTGTGCATTTTTTTGTTGTTTTTATGGTTTTATTATGTGTTTTGTGTTTTTTTGTTATTTTTTATTTTATTTTTATTTATTTGTTTGTTTGTTTTTTTGAGTTTTTTTTTGTTTTATGCTTTTATGTTGTTTTTGTTTGTTTTTTTTATTGTCTTTGTTTTGTGATGTTGTGTTTTTGTTTTGTGTTTGTTTGTTGTTATTTTTGTTATTTCAGGCATGCTCATTGAGTGTGTCGAAGGGGATAGGCTAGGTGCGAGCCCTAGGCATTTTTCGTAGAATAGATACCTCTGCCTCCTTGGGACTTACCCAAAAGTGGCATCCCATTTGGGGTGTTTTCCACAAATAAAATATATATACCTTAGGTCATTTGCACTTATTTCCATAAATCCTAAAGTCTAGGTCTATTGAATTAACTTTCTTGAACCATGGGTTATTCGTTCACCACCATTTTTCCTCAAATATTTCATATTTCTAAGGTTTGAACCTATAATCCTAAGTCTCCAATTTAATCACCCGAAGATATGAAAAATATTTTTGAAAATCTATACTCGGGTTACACATCATTAAGCCTTATCCAATTTGATTTTTCCTAAGCCTATGTCCTTATTCCATATTTACTCTCATCCTTGAAAAGGCCTAAAGTACATACCATGGAATAAAATTATATACACCACCTAGGATTTTCAACCGAAAGAAATATAAATGTGTTGAAATACTTCAACCGATAGATGATGGACGGTCCAAGGAGTTCGATCGACTAAATATGGCTAGAGAAGGATGATTCGGTTGAAATATGATGTACAGCTCAAAAATACTAGTTGAAATTAGATAGATGGTGGAAGATGAATCCACCGAACCTTTATGGATAACACCAATGAACCATAAAGGAAGATTCGACCAAACCTTGATGGGCAACCATAAATCATTTGATCGAACCATGATCAATGGCTAGGATTATTCGACCGTGACCCAGTCAATGTTCCAATCAATGCTATCATCAAGGTATGCTTTTCTTAAATTTCTAAAAGGGTTAATAAACATCGAAGTTCATCCCCCTATTTTTTGCCAAAGTCATATCAATACCTGAACCCGAAAGCAAAAATTGGTTTTAACCTCAGAAGTGTCCCCATGAGCTTAAATCATTTTCCATGAGATAAAGCCATTGAATGAAAGAATTCCCCAGGGGTCATGAACATTTTCCCCCCTCTGCCTTATGTAGAACCATTTTATTTTTCTCCCACTACATATATTCATTAATGGAATCCTTAACCTAAAGTCGAAAATAATTTAGGTCTAATAGAATTACAAGGGTCCAACCATGTGCTCACCCATTTCAATTATTTCACATTTTGGTCATTTGATTTTCCTAAGATCAAAGTTTTATTACACCAACCTCTAAGGTTAAATCTTTCATCAGTACTTCACATCATTGAGTTTGGACAACATATTTTTGCTGAATAAGGATATGTGAACAGGAAGGGTTTGGTCGAAGAGAGATCTATGGCTGGAATAATTTGACCAATACAAGATAGAGGAAGGAAGAGGTTCGATCAAAAAAATTTAAAGGCATGAATGAAGATGAAAATACTTTCAGCAAAAAATTGATGGACAGCCAAGAGATTTTTCCCAAACAAAGATGAACGTTTAAAAACCATTTGATCAAATTTTAGTAAACCTAGTTAGAGAAAACATCTAGTTCAACAAGGTAAGGTATATAATTATTTTTCAATCTCTCAAGGGTTAATTTACATGCAAATTATTTTCCCCATTTTTATGGCTAACCACTTGTTCTTGTTAAGTGTCCATGGCCTAAGCCTAAAGTATTTAAAGTTTCCCCCCATGAGCATGAAATAATTTCACATGTACATCCGCATTTCACCCGCATATGCTACAGTTGAGTCATTTTAATTCTTCTAAAAGGTCTAGGCCTAATTCGTATCCACCCCAATGCTTAAAATTTAACTCATAACCTAAAGTTAAATTTATCCAACCCAAAATATTAATGAGGATCTAACAATGTTAACCCCATTTCTATCATTAAGTTGATCAAATTATCCTAAGTCTGAAGTACTTTCATAAAGGCTATACATTTCCCTTGTGAAGGACAATGAGTACCACTAAATATTTTTGGTTGAACAAAGATGAATGGCTAAGGCTCATTCATCCAAATATTGATGAGCAGTCCAAAATGTTTTGGCCGATTCAAGAGTGGCAATGTGTTATGTTCAATTGAAATATGATATACGATCTAGATTGGAGTGATTGAGATCAAATCAATGGCTCAGGTTAAATCCAATGGAAAAGAATAAAAAACAACTTTAGCTATTCAAATATCAATGGCCTTGAAATATTCAGCCAAGATTGGATCAATGGCCCACAGAAACTCAAATGAAGATTAAAATATAGCACCAAAAAAAATAACGCATGGTTGAGGATGCTCGATTGATGGTAAATAAATTACTGAGGATTTTTGGCTTATGAAAAGGGGATCTCACGTACGAAGTAATGTCTCATCAATAAAAAATATAGTGGATCCTCTAACCAAGAAAATATTGGTAGCATAAAGGCATGTGATTTAATGAAGATCATGCTAACTCAGATAGAGACCAGTCATAAGAGATATAGGTATGCAAGCCAAAGTATAGGCATTTTCTTGGATCTAGCCAGACATGTGATTTAAGACAATGTGAGTTTACTAACATCCCATATTTAAACAGGTGTCCAATCTAACGACCAATCACGTAGACCAACTAAAATGGCAAAGATCCATGATAAGTCAGACTGTTATGGAAGGTGAGGTGGTGATTTGGGTGTGGCATAAGCAAAATATAGTTGGTATAGACTTGATTATACTTCATGTGGAAGGTAGTTCAAAAATGCATCAATAGTTGATATGAGCACAATGAAATAAGAATAATCATGATAAACATAGAGATCTAAGGGATTGTGTCTAGCAAGATCTGAGGGAATTTATAGGGCCTAATAATATCCATAGTTGTAGAGAGTAGGATGGCTTCTTCAAGTGCCACTACCCCCAAGAGTAAAGTTGAGCTATTAGAGGAAGAAATATTGTTTTGAAAGTTTCCTAGGAAAAGTGCCTTCGAGCAGCCATGGGGAGCAAAATATGTCTTATATTTTAGTGTCAAAGGAAGCTCAAAAAATTGGCAATGTCATCCAACTATGCTAAGGGGCCTTTTCCAGAGAGCATATAGAGATAGAAATGATAGAAGTCCTTTTAGTAATAGATGGAAGGGCAACCTGGCCAAGATGATTTACCCTAGGGTATACTTTTCCTTTGATCTCCTATCATGGTTGGCTATGATGTACGATCCCATAACTAGAATGATAATGAATAGCAAAAACCAATTCCTCTACAGATTGATGTCAAATAGATTGGTAAAGTCTTTCAGCTCGAGAAGGCCATGTTGATCTACGATAAAAAGGTAATTGTTGCACAAGCCCAACACATGATTGGCTCTTCCTTTTATGCTAGGTTATTTGATTATGATCAAATAGTATCTACTCATTTCCCTATTCATAAAAGCATTCTACATAATTGGGCCAAATATTATGTGGATATGATCAATTTATTATTGGGGACTAAAGATTTGAACTAGGTTAAAAAATAGACTATGTTTTTAATAGCTCAATCCAATAAGGTCAAGTATTTTTCTATATATAGATGGGATAATTTTATTAGTGGTACCATGGATAGATATTTTAAGGAATTGTAGAAAGCCATAGCAGAGCATTGGAAAATTATAACCCATTTTCACACTATTCCCTCCTCATTCACCTAATTATGGGAAACTTGAGTCAAATGGGAATCATTGAGTTGGGAGGTGTACCTAAGCTATTGATTCATGATAGGCTCCCTTGTATACATGAAGGTGCATCTAGCTACTCCTTATTTTTGGTAGATTTATTCCCTCCATATATCATACACTCTACAATAAGGTACTCAATAGGATGAGCCTAGGAATCATAAAAATTTACATCACCAAAATGCAAGGGACTACTTCCTCATAGAAGAGCTCACCTATATTAAAATATATGAGGGATAAATACCTCCTAAATCATTGCCTAGGTTTTATCCAATGTCAATAGCTACTCTAGAAATCATAAAGTAGGTTGTAGAAGAATACAAAGTGAGGTTCATAAGAAAACAAACCAGAGTTTCATGGATCACCACCCCTTGTAATATGGGGCATTATGTCTATAGGGGTACCCTAGTCTATTGGTAGCCTTACAAAGGATGGAATTTTTCTATTTTATCAAGATACACTGGCGACCATACGATCCCTTTGATTTTTACAAGAAATATACAGTTGAGAAAAATCCCATGGTTAATAGGAAAGACAAGTTTGAAGACAACATTCAGCTAGCTATAAGAAATGAACAGTTTCTAGAATAGATATGGCAGAATAAATATTTGAAAAGGGAACATACTCATGTTGAGATGGTGGGAAATTATCCTATAGGTTTGAACTGATTGAGACCCACCATAGTGTAAAAGGTTGCATCATTTATTCCAATCATACCTCCAGAGGACTTTCAAGACACCACCTTGGATATTATTATCCAAGAGCTTGAACAAGTAGAGATATTAACTGAAATGGATTTTCATGATACAATGAAAACAGAGGCTTCCCTTGTTGCCCAAAGCACCCACAACACTATAGATATTGATAAAGGAAAGGATATTGTGCCTACTTCACCTCTTTCAAGCTAGCCCACCACCAAATACCTAGTCAAAGCATTAATGTTGTCATAGTACTAAAAAAAATGACCACAAGATTACCCAAGGTAATGCCCACCACCTTGAGGATAAGCAAAAAAGAGATAAAGCTCTCCTCAATGGCATGGGAAAGGATACAAGAGAGTGGATATTTTGCTAACCTTTTTAGATGTTACCAGGTTGAAATCCACAGTCCCTTTGGTTCATCCACATATAAAAGGGTCAGAATAGAGATGGGTCTTGTTGATCCTAAAAGTATCACCTTGACCAGAAAATGAGAGGCCATTGAATTCACATCTTTAGAAGAATATATTCAAGCTATACTAGAAGGGAGGGTTATCGAAACTCAACACAAAGACAAAGGAGAATGCTCCCTTCCCTCCTCCAAAATAATAATAACTATTTCTACTAAGGGTGTGGAACCACTCTATATTGATCCTGCAATAGGGGATACGAAGGTCATATGAGTAATAGTAGCCCTATTAAAATATGGGGTCCATGCACAAGCACATACTACACTTGCTCTAGAAAAGGAGATAACAAGATTAATGACCAAAGTGAGCCAATTAGAAGCAGAAAATATAAGGTTGCAATCTGAGAATGCAAGATTATAGTTTGAAGTTAGTAGACTATAGAAACAAACATCCCAATAAAGTTTTGATAGCTTACTACTCATAAAGAAATACAAATAAAATACTATTGCCAAGATGAAAGAAGAGGCCAATATGATCGATAGAAGTTGTAAGGATTTTGAAGATGTGATAGAAACCAACAAGAAAATAAGGCCCCTGATAGAAAATATAGATAAAAGAGCAAAAAATATACTCCCCATATATGAAATATGTAGGATTCAATATGACCAAATAAGGTCTAAGCAAATAGTCACATCAAATGGATAGAATCACAACCACCAAGAAGAACATGACAGGATTACCAATTTTGTGAATGATAGAGCCCGATGGAAAATTATGACCAAGGAATTGGAAATTTAGAAACATGACATGACTAAAAGAATAGAATAGATCAATATTTGCCTTCCCAAAATATTTAGTGCAAAATTTTTTAGTCAGCTAGTCATTAAAAGTATCCAAGATCTTCGATGTGATAACATACATGAAGACAAGTTGGCTGAGGATCTCATCACCTTGTCAAGAGTTACTTTAGAAATAATAAAATTCTTAAAAAATAATTAAACTATAGTAAAATAAAATAAGAACAAGGTATTGAGGTTTCTAGATAGAATTGTTGCTTTGAGTACATTCTGCGAAGAAGCTTGGGTACATATTGTTGACTTAATTGGGGCTAGTCAAGCAAAAAAAGATAAAATTAGAAAATCTAATCAAAAGCCATCAGAGGCAACTAGTAGTGTGGAACCCATAGTAGAGGATAAGGGAGAAACAAAAGGATACAGGGCCAAGCTAGCAATAAAATCCAAGTGGTTGACAGTTGGATCCAATTTTTGAGAAATTAACAGTCTTTTCCAATTCTGAGATAGCTAATATCAGACTGTAATACACCCAGCCATTAAAAGGGTAGGATATGGTGATAATTGGAGGATCCAGATTGAGGTAATTTTGATAAATATAGGGCCACCAAATTTATAATAAGGACAACCACAACTAGGATCGACATCAAGCATTGCATAGAAAAATTTTGCAAGAGGTATACTTGAGTGTCCTATCTTTGGATAGTTGTATTTCCCTTAGTATATCTTTTCTCTATCCCATTCTCATTCTTCCCCTCCATTTGTGCAAGAATTACAGAGGATGCATTCAGTCAACTAAGATCATTTCCAGCAACCGAGTCAGAGATTGGAGGCTCTTTATCACTACATTAGGATGAAGAGTTAGAATTCCTCTGTTACATCATTTGAACAGAGTGAATTATTGTATTGAATTTTATAGAGATCTTAGAATTCTGCCAAACTCAAATTGTAATATCATACAAAATTTAATACAAAATATCCAATTTCTTCCTTCTTGCAATTCATTGTCTTATGTGTGTGTGTTGCCCATTTATGTATTACATGATTTGAATGTATGAATGGTGCTTTCTTTCACTGGTTTAATCATTTATGCTTATTACATAATTTGAATGAATATAAATGAACCAGTTCTTCTTTCTTTTTCACTCTATATCATAAAAATCTTAATTCTTGCTATAATTACCCAATAGATAAGGCACTAGTCCACTTTCTTAAAGCTTAGGCTAGGAGTTGTCTAAAGCTTGGTCAAAACAATTAAAACTTTACTACTTTATGCTATCAATCTAGATGAGCATGAACTTGATGACATACATCTAGTATCACCTTAAGGGTATCCTAACCATACCTAGTATGTCTAGAATCATAAATTTCTATTCATAGGTTAAAGAGGTTGATCGACTAGAGTCAGTAGCATTGATTGTGAATCAATGATTTTTTGTGGTGTGACAATCCAAATTCCCAAGGACATAGAAAATCACCACAATAGTAAATGGCACCGTTTCTAGGGATAAATCTATTATCTTGATTACATTTTAATATTTAATGATAATTTGTAATATATTTATTAGCAACAGTTAGCCTCTAGTGAACAAGGAACACCCAGTCTTAATTTTAAATATTTCTAAATTTATTTCCTTTGTACATCCACAGTTTCCAATAAATTCAAGAACTCAATGTTCTTAGGATTTTCTTGAAATATTTATCCATTTATTGAATAATTACTATCCCAAGAAAGTATACTTTGTGAGGTTGAGAGTGATAAATATTGAGCAATATTGACTAGAACGTCTGTTCTTTCTACACATACTGTGTTGGTGACTCTGACGGGTTGATACAAAAAAAAAATCAAGAAATAAAAATTAGTAGATTATGCTAGCAAAAACAAGGATAACTACTCGAGATTTATATCAAGATTTCTTGAACCTAGAGGTACGCTTTAGAAATTGCCCTTCTAGTTCTTCATCAGGTAGTCCTATTTCTAGAGAAAATTCTAATAATATTCTTGTAGATAATAATATTTTTGAAACTCCTCCCACTATTAGTAATAATTTTACTACTATTCCACCTATTGTGATTATACAAAAGCCTATTAAAACTACCCCAATAGTCAATATGGCCAATCTTCCTCCCTAGAATAATCAAAATGTCCAATTATGGTGAACCAATAGATACAGGCCTTTTCGATTACCCGTAGCCCTGCATGACCTCCCCAGTAAAGCACATAAATATTTGCTAAAATTTCAAGGAAATAATGCAATAATAGGGGAAGACCATATCAAGAATTTCTTGTACGCTATGGATAGCCTCGAGGTTGAGGATGAAGATGTAGTGTTGAGATTATTTCTTCAGACCTTATAAAAAGATGCCAGAGATCGGTTTAGCAGTCTTCCAAATAATGACATCGTTGATTTCTCTAAAATGAAAACTATTTTTTTAAGGAAGTTTGGAGAAAGGAAAAAAGAACATTCACCTCTAAAATAACTGGAAACAAGGAAAAGGAAAGATAACGAGGTAGTAAGTGATTTTAATAGAAAATTTTCCAAATAAGGAATAAAATCCCCACTAACTTAAGGCCAAATGATGTCCAATCTATTTGCTTTTATAAGTACATTTCCAGGAGAATTTAATTACAAATTAATGAAATATCAAGCTACTACTATCGATTTATGCATGGATAAAGCAATGGAAATTGAGATAAATATGTTAGATAGTGATAAAATGAAGCCTTATTCTTTATAGTTAAATCAACCAAATAGAAAAACCCAAGAAAGTAGGATTTAACCTGTTAAGAAAAATAGAAACCAACCCTATGGAATAACTTGCAAATAAAATGATTGAACTGTTTAATATGATGAATAATAGGCTAGCTAGAATAGAGATAAATAAAGACAATAATACTGAATCTTCACACCCTTAAGTTGATAAACAATAGAATGATAGTAGGCCACCATTTAGGAGGAATTTTAATAAAAATTGGGGTAATAAAAACTCTGATGAAGGGAATAGAAATAGGAATAACAAAAATAATTGGAGAAAAAAAGAATATAAAAAAGACCAAGACTCTGTTCCAAATCCTATACCCTTTGTTAATATTACAAAAAATTTCCCTTATTACTGTTCAGCCTATGATGCTCCCCATAATCTAGATGGTTGTGGAATATATTTAGGTATGCATAATAATATAGATTTAGATGATGAATCTGAAGAAGATATAAGAATTAATGCATGTTGGACTCAAGAGGATGAATCTAGAGAAAGGCTATTTGAAGAAAATATGGATTTGTATACCTCTAACCATCATCCTAAAATCTTAGTAGCTGAAAATACAAAAATTTTGCAAAGACCACAGGACTCTAGGTATGAAAGGATGAAACAAGGGAAATTAATCCCAACAGCACAAGAGGTAGAAGAGCTAGAAGTAATCCATACCTTGAATTTAAGAAATAGAACTATACCAAACAGGACTGAAAAGGCTTCAACAAGTGAAGTTAGAGGTCAAACCATTACAAATAAAAACTCATACAAAGAAAAAATGGAAAAAATAAAAAAGATAAAAAGGTAGTTCTTGATGTAATAGAAGTAGAAGAACAATTACAACAAAATGAGGAATGTACAAAAACCTTGGATGTTAAGAAAATAGAATTTGATGTTGGTTCATAATTGAGCAAACAAAAGGTTAATATAACCTTTGGTGAATTAATGAAAGTTCAAAAATATAGAGAACAAGTCTGCAAAGCCTTTGGCTTGATAGAACAAAAAGAAAACCAGACATGTAATGCTACTAGACCTACAAATCAAGAGACTAGAACACCCTCATCAGTTAGACCATTTTATGTATCTCTTAGATACAATTCAGATGTAGGAGAGAGGTATGTTATTCACAATTGTATGCTTGATAGTGGTGCATCTCATAATATTATGCCTAAATAGATAGTAGATCAATTAGGGCTCATTTGCACAAGGGATTCTCCTCCTATTTTAGTAATGGATAGTAGGCAAATACCATGTGTAGGGATAATTATTGGTTTACTTGTTTATTTGGATCAATATCCCAAAAAAGGTATAGTGATGGATGTTGCAGTTGTAGATGTAGACCCTTTCTTTTCTTTGTTTCTAAGCAGACATTGGGTAGAATAGTTGGGTGGTTCTATTCAATTAGATTGGTCTTATGCCACTATCCCCATATCAGGAAAATAAAATATTACTCTTAGGAGAGAGCCATTTAATAAGTATTCTATAGAATATACTATGATTAATTAGGTGAACTCTATAGAAGAAAAGGAAATGGGGGATATTCAGTTTGGTATTCTTCGTTCCTAATAGAATTTTCTGATGCTAAAGACATGGATCCCAAAACTAGAGAATTAGTAGATGCATAATCCACTAGAGTACTAACTCAAGAAATGTGGACCATGACATTTGATGGGGCAAAATCTCAAACTGGGGTAGGTACAAGAATTAATTTAACAGATGTTAAGGGTAATTACCTTAGGAATCCCTTATAGATTAGAATTCCCTTGCACTAATAATGTAGTTGAGTATGAAGCCTTACTACTAGGATTGAGAAAAGCAAAGGAATTGGGCATCAACTACCTGATTGTCAGTGGAGATGCAGAGTTGATTATTCAATAGGTAAAAGGTAAATATCAAGCCAAGCATCCTAGGTTAAAATAATATAAATCAGTAGTCTTGGATGAGATAGATAAATTTTTGGCATTCAATATTATGTACATTCCTAGAGAACAAAATCACATTTTAGATTTGTTAGCGATAAATGCTTCAGGTACAGATTATAACAAATTACATGGAAAGATTCCCCACTATTTCTATTTACAAACCCTCTATGCTTGATAACATTGTCTATCTACAAGTATTTTAGAATGATATAGATATCAAGGACTTCATGACTCTCCAAAACCAATATGCAGATGTGATATGTGAGGAGGAGGATGAAGAGAAGTTAAAATATGTTATTGGAGAACTAGTAGAGGTAATCCAATTAAAAACAAATAAGATTCCTAAAGGGTTAGTTTCTTTAGAAAGCTTGTTTGATGATTTTGACAAAGCATATAAACCACTCTTCAAAGAAATAGAAGTTTATGAGGTAAACATTGGGACAAAAGAAGAGCCCAGAGTGGTTAAGGTTGATAAAGCTTTGCCAAGAAAAGAGAAAGAACAATATATCAGCTTTCTAAAGAAAAATAAAGAAGCTTTTGCTTGGAGTTATGAAGATTTAAAGACATTCAACACTAATGTCATGACTCATATCATTCCTCTTAAAGAAGATGCAAAGCCATTTAGGCAAAAGCAAAGAAAATTCAACCCCACTTTACATCCAATCATGCAAAAGGAAGTTCAAAAGCTACTAGATGCAAAAATAGTTAGAAAAATAAGATTCTCTTCTTGGATAGCAAATCTAGTACCCGTGAGGAAGAAAAATAGGAAAATTAGACTCTGCATTAACTTCAGAAACAAATAAAAATTTACTTAAAGAAAACTATCCTTTTCCCAATATGGAACAATTGTTGTAGGTAGTAGTTTTTTTAGCCAAAATATCATTATTGGATGGATTCTCAGGATATAGCCAGATACAGGTCAATCCAGAAGATAGACATAAGACTACTTTCACTACTCCCTAGGGAACCTTTGAATACCTAAGAATGCCATTTGGGTTAATGAATGCAGGTGCAACATTTTAGAGGGCCATGAATTTTACCTTTAAAGGTTTAATGTTCAAGATAGTTGTTGTCTACTTAGATGACATAACAGTATTTTTAAAAAAATCTAGAAGACCATCTTGAACACTTAGCCATAGTATTTTCCAGGTGCAAAGAGTATGGAATATCATTGAATCCAAAGAAGTGTATATTTGGAGCAACGCAAGGAAAATTATTGGGCCATATAGTATCTAAAAAAGGGATAAGTATTGATCCTCAAAGGGTGGAAGCTATTGCAAAAATCCCTCCTCCAAAGAACCTCAAAGGAGTTAGATCCTTCTTTGGAAAAATCAACTTTGTAAGAAGGTTTGTGCCAAATTTTTCTGAGATAGCTAAGCCAATAAATGATATGATAAAGAAATATGCTAACATAAAGTGGATAGAGGAGAACATCAAAGTTTTTTCAAAGCATTAAATATGCCATTACCACTACCCTAGTATTGAACTATCCCAACTATTCAAAATATTTTTAATATATACTCATTTACTCCATAACATACTACTGTTGCAGTCCTCTCTCAGAAATATGAAGAAAAAATGAAAGACCAATAGCATTTATGAGTATAGGATTAAAATGAGCTCAACTAAGATACAAAATGGTAGAAAAATAGGCTTTTGTTGTGATAAAAGCACTGGAATATTTCAAGGGAATTTTTGGATCAAACAAAGCTATATGTTGCATTCCTTTCATAGTTGTAAAGGATGTCTTCACCCAATTAGAACCTATAGGCAATCCTGCTAGGTGGATGGTCAAGTTACTATAATATGATGTGGAATTCAAAGCAGTTTAGATCATTAGAGGATAGGGTTTAGAAAAATATTTGGCTAATAAAGAAGGGGAAGATATGAATAATATTATCATAGTTGATGAAATGCATGAAATTAGAAGAATTGACAATGTTGAATGCAAATGGTATGATGACATTTTGATATATCTTCAAACCTTATCATTCCCAAGAGGCATGTCTGCAAATAAAATGAGGTCTATGAAATAACAAGCACATAAATACTATGTCCAAGAAGGTAAACTTTATTGGAGGCATCCAGATGGAGTATTATTGCTCTACCTATTTGAAAAAGAGGTCTTGGATGTGATAAAAGAATACCATGATGGATTCTGTGGAGGTCACTTTGCACCAAAATCCACTACAAATAAAATCATGAGAGCAGGTTATTACTGGCCTTCCTTATTCAAAGATGTTCACCAATATGTAAGAGGTTGTCATAACTACCAAGTTTTTGCAGGGAAGAAATATTTAGCAGTAATACCCCTTAATCCAGTAATTGTAGAAGCACCTTTCACACAATGGGGAATTGACCTCATTGGTGAAATAAATCCCAACTCCTCAAGTGGGCATAAATGGATTATTACAGCAATAGATTATCTTACAAAGTGGGTAGAAGTAGCTCCTCTAAAAAAATCAACAACTAAGGTAGTCATAAAATTCTTAGAAGAAAACATTCTGACAAGATTTGGAGTCCCAAAGAAATTGGTAACAAATAATGAAAAGTACTTCACCTCTTTCGAAATGATAGAATTCTGTGCCAAATATAGTATAGATATTTCTCATGCTACAAATTATTACCCCCATGGCAATGGCCTAGCTGAATCATCAAATAAAAATTTGATAACAAGGATCAGAAGGTCACTAGGCAAAAATAAAAAGGGTTGGGATAGTGAGTTAAAGTTTGCTCTATGGGCAGATAGGTTGTCTATCAAGAGAAATACAAGAAAAACCCCATATGAGATGGTATTTGGAGAAAAAGCCCTTTTACCCCCTCAGACAAAAAGAATAGCCCTATCCTTGTTACTCCAAGATCATGAAAACCCTAATGCCTTGCAAAGGAGGTTAGATCAAATTGCACTTTTGTAGGAAGAAAGAAGGGAAACCTTGAACAAGATGACAGAGCAGACTCAAATGTCAGTGCAAATTTTCAATAAGAAAGCTAAAGGTACACCATTTTTTGAAGGAGATATAGTCATTTACTGGGACCCCAAAAATGAGAAACATGGAGAGAAGGGTAAGCTTGAACCTAAGTGGTTAGGCCCCTATCAAATAGTTCATATTGTTGGACAGTACACTTACAAGTTGTAGACCTTGGAAGGGGAACAAATGAAGATTCCAATAAATGGCCAACATCTAAAACTATACAACCCCTTCTATGGGGTCAGAAGAGAATAAATTTTCCTATCTGCATAAATATAAAAAATAAATAAATAAATATAAAAATACAAAAAATAATAATAATATATTTTTTTTTAAATCATCTAGAATTGAATGAACAAGTCATCACCCTTGCAAGCATTCCAGTTAGGTAAAATTTTGATGTGTGTTATTTTCATGTTTTCAATCGCTATAGGGTGTTAGCCTTACATTGTGAGTTTTGTTGTTAATGTTTTGTTTTATCTTTTCTGTTATGATTTGTTCTTAATCATTTGAAAAAGAAGAATTTAGATTAAAGACAGATGATGCTAACAACTTATGGGTCAGATTATTTAGCAATTGTCCCATAGCCCTGGAGCTAAAACAGATGAAGTTGGAAATACTGCAACATTATGCCAAAGCCTCACATCTATCACAAATATTAAAGTTATTCCAGGATCACTAGAATGGAGTCATCATTGGTAGGATGTTTAGGTAAAAATATCTACACTCTTTTCTTTAGCCTTATAGATCCCTAACCTAGAATGCACACTCAAACTTTGCAATTCATCTTAATTCTTCTAAATCAAGAAGAAAAATATAAATAATGTAAAATAGACAAGTGTTTGGGCTATCTGGATAACCTCTACTGGGGCTATAGACACCTGAATGGCAATAGAGCAGGTCCAGAGGGAATCAAGGTCATCTCCACTAGAGCTATAAATGCTTGTCTGGCAGTGGAGCAATGCAAAGGCGAATATATTTCAAAGTGAAATATTTAATACAAGCCTAACTCCTACCAAAGTGATAAAATTATGATTGATCAAGGAATAAAAATGAATACACAAACACACACTTCAAGCCAAGGCATAATGCAATAGTAACCTTTGACCAATTTTATCTAACTCCACCTTAATACATTGCTAAAAAATCTATATTTCATATAAAAAAGCTCATTTGATTTTAAACTAAGTCCTTTGATTTTATTGATTGAAAATAATGTTAGTTCCTTTTACTGCTTTTTCAATTTTTAGATGGTATTTTTGTAAAGTTGGTACCTAGAATTGTTCTTAGTCTAAGTTTTTGCAAACCATATTTTTGGTAACCGGAGATTCTAGGGTTCTCAAGTGTTTCAAGTTTTCATCACTTGTCCCAGTCAGATCCTGTGTTGGATCCACAAAATCCAACTTAAAAATGACCCCTAGTTTCAAAATTTTGAAAGGTCATACAGAATCCTAGGTCTAGGTTATCCTTTGACATTTTCCAAATAAAATTGTTCTCTAGAGTTTGGTTCAAATAAGGTGAGTCCAACTTTTAAATTTTGCTTGTTTGTGTTTCAATCTTGAGGATTCTAGTTTTCATTTTCAAGAGGTCATTATCAAAGCTCTTTGATCAAATGTCTCTAAGGTTTTAAAGGATTAATGGTTTCTTGATAAAATATATTTCCATATCCTAAGTTTGCTCAATGAATCAAGGTACCTTAAGCCATTTGCACTTATATCCATGAATCCTAAATTCTAGGTCCATCGAATTAACTTTCTTGAACCATGGGTTATTTGTTCACCACCTTTTTTCCTCAAATATTTCATATTTCTAATGTTTGAACCTATAATCCTAAGTCTCCAATTTAGTCACCTAAAGATATGAAAAATATTTCTAAAAATCTATACTCGGGTTACACATCATTAAGCCTTATCCGGTTTGATTTTTCCTAAGCCTATGTCCTTATTCCATATCTTACTTTCATCCTTGAAAAAGCATAAAGTACCATGGAACAAATTATATACACCACCTAGGCTTTTTGGTTGAAAGAAATATGAACGGCCTGAAATACTTTGACCAATAGATTATGGATGGTCCAAAGAGTTCAGCTGACTAAAGATGGCTATAGAAGGATGAGTCAATCGAAAGACGATGTGCGGCTTCGAAACACCAGCCAAAATTAGACAAATAGTGGAATATGAATTTGGCAAACCTTTATGGATAACACAAATGAACCACAAAGGAATATTCGGTCGAACCTTGATGGGAAACCAGAAATCATTCGATCGAACCATGATCAATGGCCAAGATTATTCAATCAAGACCCAATCAACATTCCAATCAATGCCATCATCAAGGTGTGTTTTTCTTAAATGTATAATAGGGTTAATCAATGTCGAATTTCATCCCCCCATTTTTTGCCAATGTCATATCAAGACCTAAACTTGTAAGCAAAAATTGGTTTTAACCTCAGAGGTGTCCCCATGAGCTTAGATCATTTTCCATGAGATAAAGTTGTCAATCAAAAGAATTCCTAAGGGGTCATGAACATTTTTCCCCCTCCACCTTGTATAGAACCATTTTGGTTTTCCTCTACTACATATGTTCATTAATGGAATTCTTAACCTAAAGTCAAAAATAATTTAGGTCTAAGAGAATTATAAGGGTCCAACCACATGCTCCCCCTTTTTTATTATTTTACATTTTGGTCATTCGATTTTCCTAAGGTCAAAATTTTATTAAACCAACCCCTAAGGTCAAATTTTCCATTAATAGTTCACATCAGATTTTGCCAACATGTTTTGGTTGAATAAGGATATGTGAACAGGAAGGATTTGGTCGAAGAGAGATCTACAACTGGAATCATTTGGTTGATACAAGATAGAGGAAGGAAGAGGTTTGACCAAAAAATTTTAAAGGCATGAATGAAGATGAAAAGACTTTCGACTGAAAATTGATGGATGACCAGGAAATTTTTCCCAAAAAAATATGAACGATTTAAATTCATTCTATCGAATTTTGATCAACCTAGTCAGAGAAGACATCCAATTCAACAAGGAAAGGTATATAATTATTTTTTAATGTCTCAAGGGTTAATTTACATGCAAATTATTTTCCCTCTTTTTATGACTAACAACTAGTTCTTGTTAAGTGTCCATGGCCTAAGCCCAAAGTATTTGAAGTTTCCCTCCATGAGCATGAAAGTATTTCACAAAGGTACATTTACATTTCACCCACCTATGCTACAATTGAATAATTTTAATTCTTCCAAAAGTTCTAGGTCTAATTTGTATCCACCCAATGCTTAAATCTAACTCATAACCTAAAGTTAAAGTTATCCAACCTAAACAATCAGTTAGGATCTAGCAATATTAATCCCATTTCTATCATTAAGTCAATCAAATTATCTTAAGTCTGAAGTATTTCCATAAAGGCTATACATTTCCCCTACAAAGTACAATGAGTACCACTAAATATTTTTAGTTGAACGAAGATGAATGACTAAGGCTCATTCGGTCAAATATTGATGAGTGGTCCAAAATGTTTCAGCCAATTCAAAAGAGATAATGTATTATGTTCAACCAAAAGATGATATACGATCTAGATTAGAGCAACCAATATCAAATCAATAGCTCATGTTAAATTCAACAAAAAAGGAGACAAAAAAACTTTGATCGATCAAAGATCAATGGCCTTGAAAGATTCAGTTGAGATCAGATCAATGAACTACAAAAACCTGACCGAAGATTAAAATACAACACCAAAAAAAATAACGCATGGTTGAGGATGCTCGATCAATGACAAATCAACAACTAGGTATTTTTGTCTGATGAAAAGGGGATTTCATATGCAAACTAATGCCTCATCAATAAAAAGGATGTAGTGGATCCTCTAACTAAGAAAATCCCATAGACATAAAGGTGCATGATTTAATTAAGATATTGCTAACTCATATAGAGACCAATCAAAAGAGATATAGGCACACGAGCCAAAGGATAAGCATTTTCTTGGATCTAGCTAGTTACGTGATTTAAGATAATGTAAGTTTACTAACAGCCCATATTTAAAAAAAGTGTCCAATCCATTGATCAATCACGTAGACCAACTAAAAGGGAAAATATCCACAATAGGTTAGACCATTATGGAAGGTGAGGTGGCAAGTTGGGTGTGGCAGAAGCACAAAGATAGTTGGTATGGACTTAATTACACTTCATGTAGAAGGCAGTTCAAAAATACATCAATAGTCACGATGAGCATAGTGAACTAAGAATGGTCGTGATAAACATAGAGACTTGAGAGATTGAGTCTAGCAAGAGCTGAGGGAATTTTTAGGGCCTAATAATGTCCATAGTTGTAATGAGTAGGATGGCTTCTTCGAGTGCCACCACCCCTAAGAGTAAGGTTGAGCTATTAGAGGAAGAAATGTTGTTTTGAAAGCTACCTAGGAAAAGTGCCTTCGAGTAGCCATGGGGAATGGAAGATTCCTTAGAGTTTAGCTTCGAAGGAAGATTAGAAAATTAGCAACACCATCCAACCTTGCTAAAGGGTCTTTTCCAGAGAGCATACAAAGACAAAAATGATAGAAGTCATTTTAGTAAAATAAAAAGGGTAACCTAGCCAATATGATTTACCCCAAGGTATACTTTTCCTCTTATCTCTTTTCATGGTTGGTTGTGATGTACAACCCCAAAACTAGAATGATAATAAATAGCAAAAACCAAGTCCTCTACAAATTGACGTCGGATAAGATTGATAAAGTATTTTAGCTCGAGAAGGCCACATTGATCTATGATAAAAAGGTAATTCTTGCACAATCCCAACACATGATTGGATCTTCCTTATATGCCAGGTTATTTGATTATGATAAAATAGTATCTACTCTTTTTTCTATTAATAAAATCACCCTATGTAATTGGACCAAATATTATGCGGATATGATCAATATATTATTAGGGATTGAATATTTGAACTGGGTTGAAAAAGAGGTTATGCTTTTAATAGCTCAATGCAATAAGGTCAAGATTTTTTTCATATATAGATGGGATAATTTGATTAGTGATACCTTGGATAGATATTTTAAGGAATTTCATAAATCCATAGCAGAGCATTGGGAAATTATACCCTGTTTTCATATTATTCCCTCAATCACTTGATTGTGGGGCACTTGATTCAAAGGGCAATCACTAAGCTGGAAGGTGTACCTAAGGTATTGATCCAAGATATGCTCTCATTTATACATGAAGGTGCATCCAACTACTCCTTATTTTTTGGTAGATCCTTCCCTTCATATATCACACACTCTGCAAAATGGTACCTGATAGGATGAGCCTAGGAATCATAAATATTTTACATGACCAAAATGTAGGGGACTACTTCCTCATAGAAGAGCTCACCTACATTAGAATATATGGGGCTAAGATACCTCCCAAAGTACTGCCTAGTTTTTATCCAATGTCAATAGTTGCTCTAGAAATCATAAGGGAGGTTGTAGAAGAAGCAAAAGTGAGGGTCATAGGAAAATAAACTAGAGTTCCATGGATCACCATCCCTTGTAAGATGGGGTATTATGTCTATAGGGGGTACTTTGTTCTATTGTAAGCCTTATAAAGGATGGAATCTTTCTATTTTACCGATATTACCTAGTAGTCATACGATCCCTTTGATTATTACAAGAAATATGTAGTTGAGAAAAATCCCATGGTTAATAGGAAAGATGAGTTTGAAGATAGCATTCATCTAGCTATAATAAATGAACAATTTTTGGAACACATATGGTAGAATAAATATGTGAAAAGGGCACATACTCATGTTGAGATGGTGGGATATTATCCTATAAATTTTAACCGATTGAGATCAGCCATAGTGGAAAATGTTGCACCATTAATTCTAGTCGTGCCTCTAGAGGACTTTCAAGACCACACCTTGGAGATTATTACCCAAGAGCCTGAGCAAGTGGAGATATTAGTCGAAATATCTTGTCATACTATAGTGAAAATAGAGGACTCCCTTGTTGCCCAAAGCACCCACAATACTATAGATATTGAGAAAGGAAATGAGATCATGCCTACTTTACCTCTTTCAAGCCAGCCCACCACTAAAGACCTAGTCAAAGCATTAATGTTGTCATAGTACCAGCAATAAATTACCACAAGATTACCCAAGGTAATACCTACCACCTTGAGGATAAACAACAAAATGGCATGGAAAAGGATACAAGAGAGTGGAGGTTTTAGTAACCTTTTCAGAGGTTACCAGGTTGAAATCCATAGCCCATTTGGTTCACCCACACATAAAATGGCCATAATATATATGGGTTCTACTGATACTAAAAGTACCACCCTAGCCAAAAAAGGAGAGGCCATTGAATTCACATATTTAGAAGAACATATTTAGGCTATACTAGAAGGGAGAGTGATCAAAACTCAACATGAAGACAAAGGAGAAAGCTCCTTTCCATCCTCCAAAACAACAATAACTATTCCTACTAAGGGTGTGGAATCACTCCATATTGATCCTACAATAGGGGATGCAAAGGTCATAAGAGGAACAATGGCCCTATTAAAATATGGGGTCCATGCATAAGCACATGTTGCACTTGCTCTGGAAAAGGAGATAACAAGATTAATGGCCAAAGTGAGCCAATTACAGGCATAAAATACAAGGTTGCAAGTTGATAATGCAATACTGCAGTCAAAATTTAGCAAACTTCATAAACAAAAACCCTAAGAAAGTGTTGATAGCTCACTACTCATGAAGAAATACAAAGAAAAGACTATTTTTGAGATGAAAGAAGAGGCCAATATGATCGATAGAAGTTGTAAGGATTTTGGATATGTGATATAAATCAACAAAAAAATAAGGCCCCTGATAGAAAAGATAGATAAAATAGTAGCAGCTATACTCCCCATTTATGAAAGATGCAGGATTGGATATGACCAAATAAGGTCTAAGAAAATAGTCACTTTAGATGACCAAAATCATAGCTGCCAGGAAGAACATGACAGGATTACCAATTTTGTGAATGATAGAGTCCAATGGAAAATTATGACCAAGGAACTGGAAATTTGGGAATAGGACATGACTAAAATAATAGAATAGGCCAATATCAACCTTCCCAAAATATTTAGTGTAGTGGGCTAGTCATCAAAAGCATCAAATATCTTCAATGTGATAACATAGATGAAGATAAGTTGGTTGAGGATCTCATCACCTTGTCAAGAGTTACTTTAGAAATAATAAAATTATTCAAAAGTAATGAAACTGCAATAAAATAAAATAAGAACAAGGCATTGAGGTTGCTAGACAAAATTGTTGCTTTGAGTACGTTCTACGAAGAAGCATGGGTACATATTGCTCACTTAGTTGGGGCTAGTCAAGTAGAAAAATACAAAATTAAAAAATCTAATCAAAAGCCATCAAAGGCAACTAGCAATGTGGGACCCACAATAGAGGAGAAGGGAGAAATAAAAGGATACAAGGCCAAGACAGCAATAAAATCCAAGTGGTTGACAGTTGGATCCATTTTTGAGAAATTAATAGTTTTTTCCAATTTTGAGATAGCTAATATCATACTGTAATACACCTAACCTATAAAAGGGTAGGAGATGGTGATAAGTGGAGGGTCTAGATTGAGATAGTTTTGACAGTTACAAGACCACCAAAGCTATAAGAAGGACAACCACAACTAGAATCGACATCAAGCATTGCATAGCAAAATTCTGCAAGAGGTATACTTTAGTGCCCTATCTTTTGGATAGTTGTATTTCCTAGTGTAACTTTTCTCTATCCCATTCTTATTATTCCCCTCCATTTTGCAATAATTACAGAGGATGCATTCAATCAGCTAATATCATTACTAGCAACTAAGTCAGAGATTGTAGGCTCTTTATCACTACTCTTAGGATGAAGAGTTAGAATTCCTTTGTTACATCATTTGAATAGAGTGAATTATTGTATTAAATTTTAGAGAGATCTTGGCATTCTGCCAGACTCCAATTATAAAATCATAGGAGATTTAATAAAAATATCCAATATATTCCTTCTTGCAATTCATTGTCTTATGTGTGTATGTTGCCCATTTATGTATTACATGATTTAAATGTATGAATGGTTCATTCTTTCATTAGTTTAATCACTTATGCTTATTACATAATTTGAATGAACATAAATGAACTAGTTCTTCCTCTCTTTTTCACTCTACCTCAAAATAATCTTAATTCTTGCTAAAATTTCTCAATAGATAATGCACTGGTCCACTTTCTTGAAGCTTAGGTTGGGATTTGTCTAAGGCTTGGTCAAAACCATTAATACTTTACAACTTTATACTATCATTATGGATGAGCATGAACTTGATGACATACATCTAGTATCACCTCAAGGGTATCCTAACCATACCTAGTTTGTCTAGAATCATAAAACTCTATTCCTAGGTTAAAGAGGTTGATCGACCAAAGTCAGCAACATTGATTGTGAATCAGTTATTTTCTATGGTGTGACAACCCAAATTCCCAAGGACGTAAAAAATCACCACAAAAAAGCTATTTTTATATGCAAAAGGTGACAAAATAGGAAAAAATGTTGAATTATGACCCTTTTAAATTTAATAAAGAATCCAAAAATACTAATAGTTTGTTTAAATTTTTAATGTTTCTTGATCGACAACATTTTTTTGGAACACAACCAATCAAGACATGCTATCTCACCAAAACAACATGAAGATCGTAGAACCATTTTAATGACCTTCTCAAGTGGCTTAGAGGTATTTTCCATATATTAAAGTCTACCCATTACTTCTATGCTATTTGAGATCTATTAAAAACTATTCAACATCTTCTTCTCATCTTTGTCAATCATTCAAACTATCCTCTCACCTATGTTGCATTGATGACAAAACAAATCAAAATAGAGAAGGAAATGAATTTTTTTGAAAAATCTATAAAATACAAACAAGGGTTTGAAGAAACCTTGAAAAATCAATCCATAATTTTTGTGCAAAGCAGTTAAGGCATTCATCTAATTAGTCAACAAATTAGATTGAATTTCAAGAGAGGTAAAACAAATAATGAACCTATTAGTGAATGTTTCTTTGAGGGCAACAACATAGTTGGATCCTCATGATCTAGGTCTAGCTAAAATTCTAGCATAGAATCCTAAAAAAAGAAATTGTTGACATTACACAAAACTTTCACAAATATTTCCAAAAGATACAACATTGCTTCTAGAACTATTTTTGATGTTTTCAAGTAATGGGAGTTTGCACTTGCTTTAATACCATGTCAAATTTAGCAATAATTTTTAGGACCAAACATAATTTGTATATTACCTAGAAAGAGGAAAATAACTCATTCACAAACACAATACAATATGAAACGTGTTCATAAATATTGAATTAATCTCACTAAAAGGAAGAGTAAGCACTTCAATGGATAATAAAATGGTTGGTCTAAAGGGATTTAATATTCAAACTACAAGTGACTTTAGGTTAATGTTAAAGAAATGACTTTAAGGTTTATTACAATAAACCCACCTATACAAGGTGTACAAAGGTCATAGGGCTATACAAACAATTATAATACAAATTTCAATTGTTTCCTTAAGTGAAGCTTAACACCACATATTCTACCAAGCTTTGTAAATGATGTACCAACATTGTTGAGTATTTTAAAGGTATTATAATTCTTAGTCTCAACTATATCTAGACTACCCATCGTTGATCTAAACAATCAAATGACAAAGGTTATGCCTTCAACTTATATTGGCTTGATGATAAGATTTCATCATGTTTCACTTTATTTTTACATTCCTCTATCACCATCATCCTCTTGTAGTTACTTGAATTGAGTTTTTATTGGGGCTATACATATGTATTCTAAAAATTTCATAGATTGGGTTTTTTTAACTGGAGAAAAAGGTATTGTACTCGAGTACCCCACCCTTAAAAAATCACAACTCTCTTTTAGATCTTGAGATTTTACAAAAAGATTCAATTCTCATCTCAATTAAGTTGCTATAGCTATATACCTACATTTATTTTCATAATAAGTCTAAATTCTTGATTATCATTTTATAGATCTTCTTAAATTTTCTTTATATAAAGATATTCCAAAATTTAGCATCCTTCTTCTTGATACTTTCTTGTAACAACCTTCAAAATACAAAAACTACACCTCTACTATGTACACACTACATCTTAGTAGAGTAATATTTCCAAAAATTCATGCTATCATAGCCCACATTACTAGATATGGATAGTTAGTTTCCTTGCTAAATCATAAGTGCAACCATAAGAACTATAATAAATAGTTTATATGAAAGCATGTTCATTTTATAAAATACAAAAAATATTACCAATTAAAATATTATAGTAAATCTTAATCATTATTTAATTCAAACAGACAATATTTTCTTGTTAGCTTCAGCTAAACTTACTACTTCCTCTAACCATAGAAAAGAAAATTTAACTTCATGATCCTCTATTAACACCCCTCTATTGGCTAGCCTATCAAAAAATTTGTTCCCTTCCCTTAACATATGTGTAAACCTGATTTCTTCAAACTCTAAAGCAAGGTCTTGTATTTCCACAATGATCTCTTGTATGTTCTATGGATTCTTTGCTTTCTTCAAAATTGCATTTATTATTATTAGTGAAACACCTCCCATCCATACATTGTTCCATTTCATTTTTCTATATATTTTAAACCATTCCAAGGCATCCCAAGCTTCAATTTCATTATTTGTCTTAAATCCAATATTGAAATCGTAATGTGATAAAATCCCACTCTTATTATTTCTAATTATTCGTGTTGGTGCCATATTTCCTTTAGATGTTTCATCAAAATTTAAATTGACCAAATCCACTTCCAATGGTTTCCACTTTATATTCTTTGTCTTCCTTTTGTTTCTCCTATACCCAACATCATAATTCCATTTGATGACTTGACTCCATCTATCAAGGCTCTCTCTTTTAATATTAAGGATTGGGTGAGTTGATAGGGTTGATTTAGACTCCTCTATGACTAAAAAAATATTTCTTTTCATTACCTCTAAATTGATTTCCTTTCCTTTAAATATTATTTTGTTCCTTTCTAGTCATATAGTCTAAAATATTGAATCTTTCTATGTATTCCAAATTATGCATAACACCTCACTTTTGAAAGTGCTCTACCATTGCATTCACCATTCTTCATATTTGCCATTCATCACCATGCATTTACCAAACATATTAAAAATCCATTCCCATAGTTCCCATACTATTGAATAACGTCCCAAGAGATGGTATATACTCTTCTCTTCCTTTTCACATTGAACACATTGTGAGGGGCCATGAAAACCCCTTTTCATTATGTTATACCAAGATAAAATTTTCCTACGACCTACTAGCCATACAAGCATTTTGACTTTTGGAATGCACAAGCTATCTCAAATATCTTTCCATATTGTTGTGGTATTCCTATTTTTTGGTGCTTTAAATTATATTTGCTTCTTGCTATGTATTCTCTTGAGCTATTCAATTCCCAAATCAACTTATCCTCGACTCCCCTAGGAATAATCACAGTTGTTATTTTTCTACTCAACTACCTTCTAGCAACAATGTCTGGTATACTTGTAAAACAATCTTATTTTCATTTGTATCTTTCTTCCTAATCTGTGTACATAATGTTTGAAACCCTATCACCATATTTGTTCTAAAGTAATCTCATCCCTGGTTTCAAAACTAGATCTAGATTGAGTGGTTTTTTATCACACTAAGCATCCATACAAATAGAAATTTTTTATCCAGTTCCCATCACCCATCTTAGACCTTTAATAACTAGATTGATTAATTTTTTTTATTTTTCTATAGTGCAAAACCATCTGGTATTGAGAATGTAGTAAATATTAAGCTTGGATCATTAAACTCAATGTACTTAGAAGAATCCTTGCCCATTGTCTTTGAATCTCTTTTCACAATCTCCAAATTACTTTCTCCCTTAGAACTAAGTTTGCATCCATAAGAACTATTAAACTAAGACCTTCCCTAGTTTTATCATCACACACCTTGCTCCATTTCACCAAAGGAAATTTCCTTTTATCATATAATCTCGACCACAAGAATGACCGCATAATATAGATTAATTATTTTCTACTAATTTTAGCTTAATATACAAGGATATATAATATGTTGGAATACCTTGTAAGAATGATTTACTAGCTACATTCTTACTGCTAACAATAACCATCTACCTTTCCATGTTGAAAGTTTATTATAAACTTTACTTATAACTAGATTTCACAATTATATCCTCATTCTCCTCTTAAATAAGGGCATCCCTAGATATGTTGCTAGCAAATTTGTATCCTCCATTTGAAGTAACCTACATATCCCAACTTTTATTCTAGTTGGAGTGCTTAAGAAGTAAATTTTTTATTTTTTCCTATTAAATTTTTACCTTGATGCTCTTTCATATTTCTTTAATAAGTTATTCAAAGCTTTGGTCTCATTTTTCCCTGCCATTCTAAAAAAGGTCATATCATCTACAAACTATTGATGGGTGATGTTGTTGATGTTATTACTAACCTTGAGTTCGCTTATTATCCCATCTTTGTATACCTTCAAGTTTTCATAAAATGGAAATAATATTAGATTTCTTAATATTTATTGCAGAGAATAAAAATAATATGTTACTCAAATCATATAATGATAGTTGAATAGAGACTAAAAAGAGAAAATATATGATATTTTATACAACTCACAACCACAAGAAATTGAACATGATCCTCATCTTTTTATTTCAAGGAAACGTTAATGTAAAACCTTATATTTTAGCAAGTCTATATTCCTCATATTATTATCTTTTAATAAGAATAATAGTATCTATGTCTCTCAATATCAATCTTAAACACATCAAGGCTAATAATTGAATTAAATATTAATGTACTTATAATTTAATAATAATTACATCTTGACTAATGTTAATATTGTTAACACCTCATTCCATGGGATTTCTTCCTAATATTGAAGAGAAGCAAACTACTAATCTATCAACCTAGAATATTATAAACCCTTTATATCACATCATTTAATTTAAGCCCAAGGTAGTTATAATTTAAAATTAACTATAATTTTTTAAATGAGTTTACACAAGTTTCTATGAGGGGTCTTGGTCCTTGTTAGAGTTAAAGTGCACTATGCCTTCACCTTGACACTTGTTAGTTTCTTTTGACAAGTGTCATGTGTTGAATATAGGCTTATGTCTATATATTGTAACCATTTTTATCAATAAAATAACACCTTCAGTTTCTCCTCCTAACATTTGGTATCAGAGCTCCAGGCTTTCTCTGGCCTTGTGAGCTTGAGGGGGGATTTCCCTCATGGAAATCCTCCTCTCCCCTCATTTTTTTGTTTTCCCTATTTTTTAATTTTTTTACCGAGGGAGTATGCTCTCCATCATTTGATGGATCAGAAACCAGATGGTAAATTTTTTTTTTAAGTTTGGAAAATATTTTTTAGGAATTTTTTTTCCGAATAGTGTGTGAGATGATCCGGTTTCGAAACAGATCTGAGTGTGTTGTTGTTTTTCTCCCTTGTTTGGAGAGATATTTGGTAGTCCATCGATCTCCATGCATATGGGCTGCCCTTCCTGAGACGAACGCAAACTACTTTGGAGTTATTGTTGCTACTGCTTTGACTGATATCGCCCAATTTTTTTTTTAGAGTTTTTTGCTACTTTTGCTTGTGCTTTGTTTTGGGATGTGAAGATATTTATGGCTGGGATGGATCAATTAGCGCACAAGAAGGAGCCAGTAGAATTCGATGTGACTTCCATGAAATTCGTCTGGGTTGGATCATTGCCAACGATTGGATCGCATGTAAAAGTTTGTTGCCAACGATCCTGCATATACAGATCTTCACTGGGAAATGTTCCTTTGTCTGTGCCTGCACTTGTGAGTGCCCTGACCATTGCTAAAGAGACCCTCAAATACATCCAGGTTCGAGAGGCTGGAGCTGAGGCTACGGACTAGCAGCAACAGTGGTTTTTCACCAGGAAACTGGTTCTGGGCACGGGAATCTTTCTTCCTTTCTCCATTGATGACGACGAACGGCTCCTCTAGCTGCCATCTGGAGCTCCACATCTCCAATTTGTCATGGACGCCCTCGTCAGAGGCCACGGTATTGAAGTCATCAAAAAATATTGGCAATCTCAAAAAAAATTTGGACATAGTTCTGCGCTCCCTCACCGCCATCATCGTCGTTGTCTTTGCCCTTGCCAGGATGCCGCTACATGACGCCGCACGAGACGGTGAAGCCAATGATGACGAGCATGATGAGATCCCAACTCCATGCATGGTTTGTGTAGCTGCTCATGAAGTGCGGGCTCTGCTTGTGAAGCAACAGAAGCACCACCACAATGAGCACCAAGACCACGCCCTTGAATATCAAGCCATGTTATGCTCATATATTTCTAGACATATGCAGTATGCAGACGTCGATGGGCGACTCTGTTCATGTTCAAGTGATTTTTTTAGGGTGTGCGTGCTGGTGAAAGTGAAGAAAACCAATGCCATTTCTGGATCTGCTACGAATTTCGTTTATTTTTGTCATTAAACAGGGATGTTGTGGTAAATGTCTACATCAACCAGGAGAAGAGATTTGCCTTTGTTGAAATGCGAACAGCTGAAGAAGCCAGCAATGCTATGACATTGGATGGTATTGTTTATGAGGGGTTCATGTAAAGAGACCAACCGATTATAATCCATTGCTTGCTGCTGCCCTTGGACCAAGTCAACCAAATCCTAATCTCAACCTGGCTGTTGTGGGATTTGGTTGCTGGATCAACAGGACCGTGAGACAAGAAACTCGAAAGGTTCGTAGGAGGAGCGATGACGATGAAATCTGGGGTGGCATGAGTCTTGGGCAGATGTTATGGAACAGGCGCGACAGGTCAGCTCCTCTACGAGAAGCTACAAGCGTGGAGAATCAACTCGCTGGACTCACAGTCGAGTTTCTAGATGAGCTCCAGTGGCTCTAAAAACTCGAGGAGGAATTTCGATGATAGAAATTTTTGGCGTGGAGATCATGGCAGTAAATCAAAGGCAACTCGAACCCCGTCGCCCGGTAAATCATCTCTGAAATGGCATTTTGCCATCGAAACTACTAGTGGTTTCCAATGATGCTGGCGAAGATAGCGGTCATCCCCATCATGGCCATTGAGGCAGAGATATCCATTATAATTTAATGTCATTGTAGTGGGGGGCAATTTATTCAAAATCATGGGGATATTTATTTTAAGAAGGGAGCATTTAAATTAAAAGGAATCATTCCTTTTATTTTTTATATTTGTATTTGTCCATAGTGGGTGGGCTCAGTTTGTTTTAGTGAGGGGCATTATTTTTTTATAAAGTGAAGAGACCACTTTATGACACTTGGAGAGTGCCCATGCCTATTGGTCGATAATATGGTGGCATGTTGTATATTTCATATTATGAAGATACCTTTGATGGTGGAATATAGGGGTATTTATAGTCGTTGGAAACGTCTTTCCGCGACGGACACAATGGTGGTGTCATATTGTAATTTTGAGGCTATTTCAATTAAGTTTTTTTAGCCTCAAATTTTTTACCTTGGAGTGCACTCTCGATTGTACCTGAAACTCCCAAGGTAATTTCATATGTGATCCTTGTACCTAGTGATCTTTTCTATACACTTGGCGAATGCAACGGCTGGTTACCCATGCATTTCGGTGGGATGACATGGTCACCATAAGGACACTTATACTAGGGACTACGGACAAAGACACCCTAGACTCTATCCGAGGTTTTTTTTGGATCTACTTCTGAAGACTACAGACAAAGACACTTCAAAAGATTCTCTTCTTTTCTTCTTCTCTCCTCCTATTTTGATCTATGGCTCATTTTATTGTATTGAGTGCATTTTCGACAGAGACCGACACTCTTATATGGCTCGTTTTTCCTTTGTATTAGGTGCATTTTTGAAAAAGACCAACACCTTCTAGATTGAGTTCACCATAAAGAGATATTTGATATTTATGGTGAATCTAGTCAGTGACCTACGAGAGGCAACATCCTCTGAGGATGACCTGCAGAGGCAACAAACCCAGAAGTGGCTGACCCTAAGGCACCCATGATGACCCTAAGGCACTTAGACGGTTGACCCAGTGGCAACAGACCCGTGGAAGTGGCTGACCCTGAGGCAACAGACCGAGATGTATACACAATGAATCTAGCATTATTCACAGTTGGAGAGCCAAGCGCAAAGAGCACGAGCCTAGACCAAATCAGCAATAAGAGAGGATGATAGGTAGTTTTAGAGAAGTCAACATTAAGGGGGAATTTTACCTAATGTTGACTTGTTTTGTTTCTTCTTTAGTTAGGATAGTGCACTTTAAGGGGGAATGTTAGAGTTAAAGTGCACTATGCCTTCACCTTGACACTTGTCAGTTTCTCTTGACAAGTGTCATGTGTTGAATATAGGCTTATGCCTATATATTGTAACCATTTTTATCAATAAAATAACACCTTCAGTTTCTCCTCCTAATAGTCCCCTCATACTCAGTGGGGTTTAAACATTGGACCTCAAAGAGAGGCCAAAGCCCTTACCACTATAGTAAGCTTGTAACTTTTCAATGAGTTTACACAATTTTTTATGAGGGATCATGGTCCCCTCATATTGAGTGGGGTTTGAAACTTGGACCTTTCAAAGAGAGGCCAAAGCCCTTACCACTGCAGTAAGCTTACAACTAGTAAAATGAAGTATAATTACCTTGGATGATGTTAATATTTTTAACACCTTAATCCATGGGATTTGACCCAATGTTGAAAGAATCAAAGTACTAACCCATCAACCTAGAATATTATAAAACTTTTATATTGCCTAGTACAATTTAAACCTAGATATTCTTATTAAAAACATTATTTTTAACGACTTGATAGGTTTTATTTTTTATTTTTGAATAAAATAAGTTATATTATATTAAAAATACAACTTAATCATACAAAAAGTGGGTGGATATGCACACCCCAGTAGGGTCCCAAAAATCACACTAATCACATATGATTAGGAGAAACCAAATAGAAAATACAAAGACTTTAGCTAGTTAACACAAAAAAGAGGGAATTAAAATCATTCTCTTAGCCAAAAATCAAAGAAAAACATGCATCCGTAGAACAAAAATCATTTCCAGACATTGGTAGGGATACAATTATCCACATTGTCATCATGATGCCAAGGAGAGGCAATAATAGGAGCATCCCAACCACTATCATCAGTTTCAGTACCACCTATATCAACAATGTCATTAACCTCATGCATTTATATCTTGGGGATGGGGGGTTTGGCCATCACCGTGCCAACCCAAAGCATTAACTGGCACCACCACGACCGCATCTCCCCAACCCGCAACCTGGTGTGAAGGTTTTGGATGAACATCCCATCCACTCACCAGCCATGAATTACCAACACCATCAGAGTAATGACGTTTGGTCACCGACGAAGGTTGAGACCAATGTCTCCTCGCCTATGGTAATGCCCTACATCCCCTACGAAATCAAGAATGAGAGCCAGCACGTCGCTATGACATCGAATCTGAGGGGACCCGACTGATAGTGCATGACACATTGGCCTAATGGTCCAAGAGAGTCCTTAGGTATTGAATATCAATATGAATTTTTTCCACTTGAACATATATCGAAAGCCAAGAGTTAAAAAATACAGCATACTTATCAGCTAAAGAAAAGGAATCAAAAGTTGTGTCTCTGGAAAAAGCTATATTTTTTATTGTCTTCCATAAATGAAAAAGAATATTGACTCTAAAAATATTCCAGACAGACACGAGAAATAGAAAAATCATGAGCATCGCCTAGCAAGGAATGGTGCCAAGAAAAATAAGTGGTCATATAAGGTCAAAAGAAATATTTCAGTCACTTCCAAGCCATTTCAGCTTTATAGCATGACCAAAAAATATGAGTGCATTATTTAGGTTCATTGCAAAAGTAGCATTTGGTATTAGCCATGCCCAAGTTTTTAGTCGTTGCCCCACAGGTAAACCTTGAAAAAGCAGACTCCAAGCAAGAAAAGTCAACTTTGGCTCAAGATAAGAAGCCCAGACCATGTTAAAATGCAATTTCCACTATGAATACCTGAAGATTAAGTCCCATCACTCGTTCAACTTATCCACCATGGGCAAGTGTGGAGAAAGCCAAGAATATCCCAAATAGGCCTTGTATTGAATTAATGGGATGTTCTTCGGCTAGGTCAAGTTCAACCACCAAGGTTTTGGGAAATGCCTAGTAATTTTTGGCCAAAAATAGAAGGGAATGCTATCTAACACAGTATCATATGTGGTCTTATATTCTGGTTTTAAATTATGAGGTCGTTTGAAAACCTCCCAAGGAATCCAATCTTTGGTATGAGAAGAGAAGAAATCAGAAATGATAGCAATTCTCTTCTTGAAAAATCGTTGAGCATTAATCCATTGAGACGAGGTCAAAGGGGAACCTTGGTAAGTAATGACATATGACCACCACACATTAAGAGAGGCTATGGAAGCCCCTTTTTTTTGCCCATCACCAGACCAACAAAACCAGGTTTTAAGAGCCTCCCAAGCTCGCCAAATGCTCTACATCACAAAGGAGCGTTGAATTTTAATAAACATGGGGGTTGTAACAATAGAGAGGAGAGACATCCCCCACCAAACTTTCTTACCCAAAGGAAGTCCTGTAGAAATACAGTGTCGAATTAGGACCTTCCAAGCTTCTGAAATGTCGATAGCTCTAACAACCCACTTTGCACATAGAGCAAATCCTTGGCATTGACAATCAAACAGACCCATCCCTCTAGAGGACTTGGGAAGACAACAAATTTTCCAAGCTACTCTATGAAATCCCTTCTTCTGGGAAGAGCTAGCCCAAAGAAAATTTTGCAAAAACTTCTCTAGCTTTTGGTAATAGGCTTGGGATGTAGTCCAAAAGGAAGAAAAATACACATGAGTGGTAGCCAAAATCTTGGAGTAAACTTGGAATTTTCTTGCAAGGGAGAGTTTCTTGGTAATCCAATAAGAAAGCTTATTCTCAACTCTCTAGAGCACATGATTCTAAAGTTGAGTAGAGGTACTCTGAAAAGCAAAAGGAATGCCCAGAAAGTTAAATAAGATATGTTTATATTCTATTGGAGGTCACTTATATCAAAATAACAAAATATTACATTATTGTTTGGTCAATTAAACCATATCCAACTTATCCTTTTAATAAATATATGCTTCATTTACCTTTTTATCAAAGATATTCTTCATTTTCTTTAAAAAGTTATGTTTTTGCAATCAAGTCCTTTATATCATCTTTACTAAGAGATAAAATCTTACTTGGTCAGTTGAATTCTAAAATTTGAATTTCACTATGATGAAGAACAACTCCCCAATTGGTTAAGTTATCTACTACCTAGTTTCCTTCTCTATAAACACATTGACATTTTAAAGATATTATTTCTAACAAAAGCTGGTGAACATCATAAATAATGTTGTATTTGTTCCAATATCCACATCCTTTTTTATTGATGGTATTAACAATATTTGGTGAATCTTCCTCAATTAAAATATATTTCCATCTTTTTATGACAATTTTGTTTGGGTTCATACCCCTAAGGGTGTTTTTAGTGTCAAATCAACCTATGATTTACTTTTGGTAAAACTAAGTGGAGGATTTCCATGGAAGAAATTATGGGGTAAGAAAGTTATTCCAAATATAGTTATTTTTCTTTGGTTAGCATCTCAAAATAAAATTTTAACTGTGGACAATCTAAGAAAAAGATGTTGGACGTAAGAAAGATCCCAGGTTATGTGGCAATAAAATAATCAGAGCTTTGAAAGAAAACTGGAAAACTTTCTTCTTCAAAAATGAGACCATGTCTCTAAGGGAAAGGAGGATTTTGCGGAACTGGGGAGAGGAACTTCCAGACCTAGACATTACAACCAACCCACGGGATGGTGTCAAGTGGATACCCCCACACAAAAGTGGGTTAAGTTTAATTTTGACGGGGCAGCTAAAAGGAAATCCGGGGCTGCAGGGAGCAGGAGGAGTTTTGAGAAATGAGGAAGGAAAAGTGGTCCTTGCCTTTGCAGAGCCTTTG
Source organism: Wollemia nobilis (assembly GCA_028583015.1). Classification (NCBI taxonomy): domain Eukaryota; kingdom Viridiplantae; phylum Streptophyta; class Pinopsida; order Araucariales; family Araucariaceae; genus Wollemia; species Wollemia nobilis. The sequence goes on from JAQPPZ010001870.1 coordinate 9,004,728, forward strand.
GGAACTCAAACAAATCATTTTGCGAAGCCCGAGCTGCATGCGAGGCAATGAGAATTGCCAGACTTGAGGGTTATAAGGAAGTTATCTTTGAAGGGGATTCGCTTAATATAATCAAGGCAATTAAGGAGGATAAAGACCCCATATGGACCATATTGGAGCTTATCCTAGAAGCAAAGATTCATAAATCTCATTTGGTTAATGCCCGAATCCAACACACCTTCAGAGAAGGGAACCAGAGCGGCGGATCTAATGGCAAATATTGCGGTTTACGTTGGGGAGATGCAAATTTGGAAGGATAACTTCCCTCAAGAACTATTGGTGTTGGTTGCTAGAGAAGAGCTAAGATCAAACCTGTTAGAGCATCGGGGAGATCGAGAGGGGCTGATGATGAGTAATCCGACAGATGGAATTAGGCGGAAAAGGCATCCCATTTGTTGGGGCACTGGGAGGTGACAAGTGTACGATACAGACAACCTAGTGTTAGTAAGTGCTAGGTGTTGTTTGGTTTTTGTTTTATCTTGAATAGTCAAGCGACAAGTATAGGACTGTGGACTCTAAGTATGGCTTAATGTGAGTCTTAGAAAGATCCATTTTGTATTTTGATTATACGGGCTTGATGCTAGAACCAGCCCATTTTGACTTTGTAAAAGGTTTGTGGACCTTATAACCACCTCTACCTTATACCAAAAAAAATCTAAGAAAAAGATGTTACTACTTTTCTAATAGGTGTTACTTATGTGAAGCTAATGAATGATCTATGAAACACATTATGTTAGAATGTAAATACTCATTGAAGGTTCTTAATGATTTAATTATGGAAATGGGAATAAGTTGGGTCCTGCCAGATAACATGGTAGATTGGATACAACAATGGGAAAGGCCATTTAGGAGTAGCAAATTAAACAATATTTGGGATCTCATTCCATTTCACTATGCTTGGGGTATTTGGTTAGAGAGAAATAGAAGGATTTTTAGAGGGGAGAAAAGATCTATAGCCAAAATTTCTCAAACCATTAAAGGATCCATTCTAGATAATTTATCGATTTGGTGACGAGGGGAGTATAGTATTGAAGTGGAATCTTAAACCTTTAGAAAAAGAGGATGTTGTCCAAACAAATTTGAGAGATCAAGTCAATTGGCATCCTCCCAAAGAGGAATGGATGAAACTAAATTTTGATGGGGCTTCCAAAGGTAACCCAGTAAAGCTGGTGGAGGGAAAGTTATCAGGAACAACAATGGTGTTATGGTGGGGGTAGTTACTGAATATCTAGGCACTATGACTATCCATAGGCATAGAAGTGAAGAAGTTGGTAGTAAAGAGAGACTCTAAATATTATTAAGGGAAAGCTAGGGTATTTTGGCAAATATCAAGTATCATTGAGAAAACATTACAGTTGTTAAGATCTATAGAGAATTTTGAATTTTCACATACTTATAGAGTCTAACAGTGTGGTAGTTTGGTTGGCAGATTGGGGTGTGCTTAGAGAAAAGAACCAAAGCTTCATTATTTTGAAAAATTCATCTCCACTAGCTTTTCCCAAATTAACTTTGGAAGCACCATCAAAATAAATTTTGATAAACTCAACTTCTAGTCATATCTATTTTACCATAGTAAAATGCACATCCATTGTGCCAACTCCATTGTCGTAGATAACCCTTTCATGTATATGTGTCTTGTAATCACGAGGTTACTACCTTTTTTGCATTCGAGATTTACCATGATTAGTTCCATGTATGTAAACATTCTACAAGAGAGGCAATAATATAATTCTCACCTTGGGCATGATTTTAAGATTTGTTTTTAAAAATTCTATTATTCATTTCAAGTTATAAATTCCAATAAATAATGGTAGGAGCAATCCTCCAAGAATGCATAATGCTTTAACTTTAAAACAATTAATTCAATATTTCATTATTTCTTTCAATGTTGATGGATCTACCCAATATATTCTCATATTTTAAAAAGTTATCCCAAATGGTGTAAGCAAAAAGACATTGAAGAAGTAAATGATTTGATGTGTTCTATATCCTTCTCACATAGGGCACAATTTGGATGCATATTTAAGAATATTGCTTTGGATTTCTAACCAAATGAATGTTTAGGCCTTAGAACCTTAAGTGATCAAATATTATTCCAAGGTAAATCTTTGGGAGTAGGAAATATTTGTTGCTCTAAATCCTTATTTCATAACTTGATCGAGAATCCACCATATTTTGATAGATTCAAAACCAACTCATCCCTCCACATAAAAATAGCCAAATAAGGTTGTTGAAGCATCCTTTAAAGCTCATCCACTATTTTTTTGAGATCCTCTCCTTCAACGAGGTTGCTAATAGAAATCCATGATTTTAAGTTATTTGCTTATATTAATATAATATTTGAGCTTTGAACCTTTACAAGCTAAATATGCCTTTGCCAGTGGTAATCATTTTGGATAAAAAATAAGAGGATAAGGCTTCAACCAATCATCATGCCAAAAAATTATAGGATTATTCTCATTGACTAACCATCTAATATGTTTCTTGATCAATTTCAAAATATTAATATGAAATTCCATTTTATCAAGGATCTAGGTAGGGTTTGTTTCTTGAATATTTTTATTTCATCCAAAGAGCCTATATAATTTTGAAGTAATATTTTTATCCCATTTTTTTGACCTTTGACTAATCTCCAACCAACTTATTTCCCTAATGGCAAACTGATAACTTTGAAATTTTACAATCTTGCCCCTCCAATATTTTTTGTTTGTAATTCTTATCTCAATTATAAAGAGTAAAGCTGAATTTTCTCTCACATCCTTTGCAAATAAATCTCTTTAAATTTTATCAAATACTAATACATATCTATGGATAATTATGAAAGTGAATCATGTATATAGGGATAGATTGTGATGTACTTTTTATGAGTTATAAACTTCTAGTCGTGGTTAACAAGTTACCTTCCCAACCTACAAACCAAGATTTCATTCTATCCACAATTGAGTCTTAAAGTTTTTTCTTCTTTTCTTTATGAGATAAAGGAACAAATAAATATGATGACAATAATTTTTCCACTTTAAATCCTAAAATATTTGTAACAATTCATTGTAAATCTAAGGTAGTAATAATGAAAAAGATCCTATATTTATAGCATTAACTAAATGTCCAACATACTTCTCATAACATGATAATATTAATTTAAACTCCATGGACTTGCTATTGAGGGATGACCCAAAAGAACCATATCATCAATAAACCAGATATGATATCTAAAGGGACCATTTGTTGCAAGCTTGTACCTTTGATTTTTGCCTTTAAGAATTTTTTTTCTAATGCCTTGACAAGAATAATAAATAGATAAGGAGATAGTGGGTCACTCTAGCGGGCTCCACAAGATGATTCAAATTATACAACGAGGGATCTATTGATTAAAATATAAAATTTTATGGTGCTATAACAACACCAAATCTATTCTCACCAACCTTGCTCAAAACTTAATTTTTTTGATAATGTCATCTAGAAAATTCCACGAAACCCTATCATATGCTTTGTTAATATCTAATTTTATACGCATGCTTATTTTTTTAATGAAGTGAAGAGAATGTATTGCCTCTCATGCAATGATTACATTGTCAAGAATTTTTTTCCCATGAATCAAACAACCTTATTCCTCTAAAATAACACAATCTAGAATACTTCTCAATATTTTTGTTATAAATTTTGAAATTGTCTTATAAATCATATTGCAAAGGCTTATTGGACAAAAAATATCAAAATATTTTGTTTCCCTTTCTTGGGAACCAATGTAGTAAATATGACATTGATCTTATTTATTGCATCCTTCTTTTTTTTGGCCTCTTCAACCGTATTCAACATCTCTCTTCAAAAAATCCTCAAAAATTTGAAAAATGTTATAGAAGATCCATCAGGGCCAAGTTTTTTGTTAGGATGGAAAGAGAAAACTATCTCCTATAGCTCCTCCATAAATATTTTCCTTTTCAACCATTTGTTCTATCCCCATGTGATAATTTATGAGATATTTCACAAAAGCTTACTTGTGTCTCCTCGTCTTTCCCATATTTGTTAGAATATATTTAAAATGATAAGTTGCTTCCTTCCCGATATTATCTTCTTCCTCCCCAATGTCAACAAAACAACTCCTTGGGATTTTTTTGATGGTGCTTGTCAAGGCACCCTTATTATGTGTGGGGTAGGGGGAATCCTCTTTCTTAAGGATTCTCATTTCATTCAGTTTAATGCTGGCCTAGGAGGGGGCACAAACAATTATGCCGAATTAATTACTTTGAAGCTACTCTTGAAAATTGCTCTGGACCACCATGTTCAATAGCTCCAAGTTTTAGGAGACTCCTTTTTGGCCATCAATTGGATGAAGAAAATGTTTAGAATGGAGAACTTAACTTTGCAGCCAATTTTTCAATAGGTAAACATTTTGGCAGATGTCGTAAACCCCATATCCTATACTCATATCTACAGAGAACTCAACTCTGGGGTGGATGCTTTGTCAAAGGAAGGTCTGCAGCTGGCGCAAGGAAGATGGGAGCTGGTGGAAATAAAGGATGGTGTGACTATCCAAGAGACAGCGATTTCTTTGCTCGATAATTAAAAAAAAAAAAAATCTGGGAGGATGTTTCTCGAACGCTTTTCCTTTCCTTTCTGGTTTTCTCTTGTAGACAAAGTAGCTAAGCATTATTGACACCTTTGTGTAGAGGTCTTATGGGAAATTTTTAACTCTTAGCCCTTCCTTGATGGTACGAAGAAAATTTAGGTGGGGACAACCTGTGTGTTCCTGCCTGTTTATTCCAGCTTGCCTTGGGCAACTTCACAATGTAATTTTCTTTTTCTGGTGAAATAGAAATTATAATTTTTTTTTTCGGGGAAAAAAAAATTATCTTCTTCCTCATTCCATCTAGAGTTGAAATATTTTGTATTCAATAAAAAGATAAATATGTTTTGGTTGTAATTGTTGTTTTCTTGGAGCCAACATAGTGGTTCGTAGTTGAGGGCATGACGTTCAACTTAATCGAGGGCCTTCGAGAGTTTTTACAAGGCCAAATCCTTGTTAATATGTGATCTTCAAGGTGTTGCTACTCTACCAAAGGAAAAAGGGTTGCGAGAAAGTAAGTAAACTCAACAAATAAAAGAAAAATGGGGTGATGTGCCAAGAGATCCGTTAAGATATTCCTACAAAAATAGGCTTAAACTCTATGTTCCAATGGTGAACACTTCCTCTCCTCGACATAGTGAAGAGAAATCAAGATCTACTAGTTATATGCATATATGAGCAAGTAGGTCCTATAGGAGAGCCAAGCTAATAAGTGACTTAGTCTAAAAATATATGCAGGCCCCTCACACACACATACACTTAGCACACCTGATATTCATGTAAAATATTACAAACACACACACATACACATCCATGGATCTATAGGTAAAGGCCAAAAAATAGACACAAGCTTCCATGTATATATAAATGCAAGTAAACTTTTACATAATTGTGCCAGAAGCAAGGGTTCAAAATTACCCATAAGTCGCTCAAGAACCACCATTGTTTTTACAAAGAGAAATGAAAGGAAATCCTACAAATACATGGAATTGCAAACTTGTCGATCCTTTACAAAGCTAATACTACTACTATTTATAGATTTACAAGGGAGGATTTTCCCTCCAAAATTATTTGCAATTAGATTTGACAATCCCATATACTTTTCCTTGGGATTTTGATCATCAAATATTGTACCTCCTTGATCATAATGATTGACCAACACAATACTGTCAAAGCCGTACTTCTTGAATGCTCATCTAAGACAATAACTAAGGTCGTCTTCTAGGTAGGTTGTCTTCATCTCTTCAATTGAGGAAGTTATTAATTTTGCTCAGCTACCCTTATCACTTGATTTTACTTTAGTCATATGTGTCTACTTGGCCTTCTAGTATCTCTCATAGATTGATCAAGAGTTTCCTCCGTTGCATTCTACTATCGCTTGTAAAACTTTTGATATCAAGATTTATCTTGAAGACGAGCTCCTTTGGCACTCTTTTGGATGATTATCAAGACTTCTGCCAAATGGAACTTTATAGAAGTCCCAATCATCAGGAGTTCTTTTGAACTTATTCTCCACAAACTTAGATAAAACTCCGACCATTGGTTATCGAGGTTTTGCCTTAGTTGCAAGCGAGTGTGGTGAATAACTATAGTAACATGAAATTTTTTGGTATTTTTGTCCTCTTAAGCCATTTATCCCTAGATTTTTTAGAACCAATATGACTCTTCCTTTTTTAATATGTAATTATGGTAATGAGAAAGTAATTGATATCTTGCATATATCTATCTTGGTCTATTCCATTGATTTCTGCTATCTCTTGCAAATTATTGAGCTTGGGTTTAATTTTCTATTTTGATTTAAATATTTTAACAAAATATTTGACCTTCTAAATCTTCATTTGTTCCTTTAGATATTTCATATTGTGAACAAACTTGTATATACATGATCCCTCAAACTTCACTTTATCCCACCACACCATAACCATCTAGAAAAAATTAAGGGAGCCACATAGACTAAAATTGAAATGGATTTGGGTGATCATTTATGAGCAAATCATATATTAAGAGAATGGGTTTGTGATATGATCCTGTTCGTAATAAAGTATTTGAAGATATTGTATACTTTATTTGCAATCATGTACTAGTTAACAAAAATTGGTTTAATATTTATGCTATATGAGTTTACCCAATGCATCTACTATCCCATGTATATTGAAAGCTTGAAGGAATAATATCCCAAAGGACATTTGAATTGATAAATGAGGTAAAACACTCTTTGATATTTTTCTTTTTCTTGTAAAAATACAATTAGCCCAGTTACTTTTGCTTCTAGCAATTGTTCATCCTGTTTACGTTTGTCCCATATTGTCGCAATACCTCCTAGAAGCTCTTGTAGCAAAAGCTATTAGACAATCCCCCATATTCTATATCCTTTTAAATGCATCCTTACATTCCTCACCACTTATTTTTGTTTTCTTGTATCAAAATGAAATCAAGACTATAACAACCTGTTAATTATATCAACTCTTTTTTTAGGGGTCTTATTCATACCCTTAATATTCCAAGATACTATTTTCATTGTCACTTTTATTTTCATTTGAGAGCTTAGCCCCCTTCTTGTTAACACTTGCAATTTTTGCTCTTTTATTTTACCACATTGATATCCCTCTAAGTTTAATTTTCTTTTTTTTCTTGCTTAAGGGTATTTCTCTTCTTTTTCCATTTCCACCAACACTCTCATATTTGTTAATCTCTTCAATTTTTCTAAACTATTCATAATGAGACTTATAATCTATAGGTCTATTTTTATAATGAAGTGCAAGGAATAGCCTCAAAAACACTTTCTTCTTTATTTTTTTCTTGGAAACCCTAAAATACAAGGGCCATCCTCTATAGTAATTACTTTTTTATGATACCCTACAAGCCTTAAATTTTTATGGATATCCTCGATACTCCTTTCTTTATTATGCTACTCTTGAAACCCTATAGCGCAAGAGTTAAAATTTTACACTAATTTCTTTTTTATTGCAATGATAGGTTTTTATACAACTCAAGGAAGATGAAGATAATTTACTTAGATTACACTTCTCTCTTTTGCCTTTTTTATCTTAATGTTTGCTTCTATATCTTCCTTTGCACCTTTAATTCCTTTTGAATTTGAACTTTTATAGTGTACTTCCTCATCACTTGTATCCTTATTTGAATCTTCTAAGGGTTGATTTGAGTGAATTGTGATGGCCTTTACCGTATGATGACATGCAGGGGCTTTCTTTGCCATTTTTTTAGGAGTGAAAAATCCTTGATCTAATCCAACTTCTACTATAGTATGATCTCCTTGCTTCGTCTTGAAGTTTATCTCATGACCATTTTTCTCTCTCCCATGTGTGTAGTCTAATAATATTTGTAGCATTCTTGTTGATCTCATTTGGTTGATTAAACTTAATCTTAATGGATTATTGTAAAGATTTTAAAATATCCATGTCAACAAATATATGACAATATACAACATGCTTTTGCTCCTTAGTAGTTGGTCTCTTCTAGATGAACTTCCCTAGAGTATTACTAATATTCTTCAAAGTCTTCTTATTGATAAACTGATATGGAAGTCCAAAAATCCTAACCCACAATAGAAGGCTTTCAATAGTTTTTATCTCCATAGAAAAATTCTCAATCTATGGTCTTAAATATAGGACATCTTTTCACTTAAGCCATGGATCACCACCCATTATATTATTTCCAATTTCCAAACTAGAGAAGACGAAGAGAAAAATCCTTTCAAAAAAATATCTTAAGAGTAATTTGAATTCAATCTCCACTTCCATTTGATGCAATTTTCAATCTCCTAAAAATATTGCCTATATCCATGGAACCATATACTTTAACCATTATGATACACTTGATCATCTCATCCTTGATAATCACGTTTGGTGTAATATTTGTTGTTTAGATAAGGATTATCATAAACTCACTCTTCCTCTTATCCTTGACTAGGACATCCATACTTCCAACCAGGCTATCCTCATTTTACTAAATTTTTTACTTTAATATTGACTTATATATTAAAATATTTTTACCTAGATTTTAATGGGTTATAGGGTATTGAAATGGGCCCCGCCTATATTACATCGTGACCACCTAATGGTATTACAACTTAACAATTATGTGTGTAACACTGAAATGGGAAAAATTCATTGGCTCTCTTAATGAGACCCAAGTTCAATTCATGAGAAGGGTGGTCCCTAATATGCCCTCACTTTTCAACCTCTTAAAAAAACAATTATGTGTAACATTCGATAATATTCAAACTTACATCTCTAATGGTATGTCGTTGGCGTTTCATCTTGATGACCTGAGTTCAAATCATGAGGAGGGAGACCCCTTGTTGGTATGTCCTCGAAGAGTTTAGTCCCAGTTGTACCATTCGTTGTATTTCATATTACTTCAACAAAAAAAAATATCATTTGATTAAATGTTAAGGTTCACCCATGAGATTTGAACCTTGGTTAAGTGAAACTTTCATTTCCTATCAATTACTCTAAACCTCATTTACAAAAATACAATATTATCTGCTCATGTAGATAGTTAAAACTTTCCAATTATCGAGAGGCCCAGGTTCAAATCTCTCCCCTCACATGTTGCGGATATGTTGTATATAAAAAGTTCCTCGTCCAAAAAAAAAAAATAAATAAATAAATAAATAAATAAATACAATATTTAAGTATATTTCACTCCTCTAACAAAACTTTTTTTAATAAAATTTAATTATTAACTTGTTTTTTCTAAATAAGGTTTTGATTAGATCATCAAACTAGTTACAATATCCCCATATTGAGTGTCACTAATCAAGCTATACAACCCTAATCAAGCCATACAACCTTTTTAGTGTTGTTGAAATTTGCACCTCTATATTCATCCATGTCTCAACCATTAAACGACTTTGAACATTATACAATTTAATAAAATTTAAAAGTTAAAACGTCTATCCTACTTAGGTTTGTGAGGTTTGTGAACACTTACGTTCATTACAAAATATCTACACATGGCGTACACTTTTTTCTGAGCATTCCAATGGTTCCACGGCATGAAATCAGCAAATTTACCACCGACATCGTAAGCGTTAAGGAATATTTTAACTCCACTAGTGTTGTGAACGTGAACAACCAGCAACGATGTTGAACGTGCTTACCTCGTTCACGCATTAAACCTCTATTTCCATCTTCTCCTTGTCTCAACAACCAAGACAAAAACGTAATTCCTGATCCAACTATACGAAACCTACTTCTAAATTTATCGATCCAAACAACCACCAGCACCAGCACCATCACCACTACCACCTTCTCCTCGTCAGAATTGCTTAAACATATGACAAACATTATTTAAAAAAATTTAGTTAGTTAGATAAGGATGAAATTAAGAAGATTTCAACTCGAATTTAAAAAACAATCATTTATAAAAGATTCCAACTCGAATTTACAAAACAACCATTAACAAATACTTATCATCGTTACCAACTAACTCAAAAACACTTATAGAAAATATATTATTTACTATAAAATAGACAAATTTAATCTTATTAGGGAAGAGTGACAAAATATGTTGACAATCTACGCAATCTAAACCCAACAAATATAAAAAAATTAAAAGGAGGTGTGAGTTGGGGTGGGTCGCCTGAAATGGTTCTGAGTTTGGTCAATGGGTAGATGAGAGAGAATCTTCTGCTTTAAGAAACAGGAGGGTAGAAGCGTCGATCTGCAGATGTGATTGGAACAATCGAAGTTCTCGCTTGCCTCTCATCGAAGATAATAGTTCTTGTGCTTGCCTGGCTTTGCCTCGTCGCCCCTGCAATGCTTCATTCTTTCCCAGGTAACAATATTAACTTGATTGATGCACTTATAGCTCAGATGCAGATGCACCCACATTGTTTTTTTTTTTTTTGGGGATTTTTTAGACTCCACACTGTTCAACTGCTAACTATACCTTATGCAGAATTTCGGATGGTATTTCATCCATAACGTCTTGGTCAGCTGCAGTAATCCTCGAAAGCTGATTTTTTTTTTTTTTTCTTAATTTTTATTAGTGTGGTATGCACCCTCTTAGCTCTGGTCATGTTAATTAATTAAATGGACTAAAAATCTAATTTAAATGGAGGGTTAACCTCGTTTGAAACATGCTCTTGCTTTTACCCTTTTAGTAATTGCAAGAATGAGGCTTTGGTGAGCTATGTTTATTCTCATTATGGTCATGTTAACAGCGTGAAATAGCAAAAGCCCAACTCTGGTAGAGAGTTTTAATGTCTTTCTGATGCCCTTTGAGTAGTAGCGAAAATTAGGCTGTTTTGCCCTTTGGTTACCCAATTTCATGTTTGGGTGTAGATTTATAGCTAACTGTCGTTGAGGGGATGTTTTGCCTTTCATTTCGTCTATGCCCATCTCAAATATTCCTCGACATTAAGTATGACTATTGCAAGAAATAAATTATATGAATCTCTATGTATGAACAAATAGGTCAAGAGAAGTCAATAGAAGGGAGTGGCTAAATCTTATAATTTCTTTTTATTTTGAACTGCTGAAGTGAGGGATGAAACGCTAACGCCCGTGCCTGTGTTCAGAGTTTGAATGCATATAAAATCTTTAGCAGAGGTTACACATTAGTGACCAGAGGCCACGTAATTTGAGCGACCTGATGGTCACACCTAATTATTGGAGGAATCACGCTAGAGTTGCGAATGGTGAAATCCCAATAGTTTCACCACCGTGTACCCGGTAAATGGGGTTGCCCTATCCAATCTGACTCCCATTCAAAAAAAAGTACACAGAAATCCTAAGAAAGAATTAAATAAACACAAGTACCAAGGAAAAGTAAACCAAAAGCCCTAAGAAATCACAGGACTATATGGACGTGGCTATAACAATTCAATAATACCATGAAATACAGCAAGGCAAAAGAATTTCTTTGATTTGTAGAGAATGTTGCCTTTGCAGTGCCATGAAATACTCCTCTTTCTATTTCGTCTACGGTGTGTGTATATATATATAAAATAAATTCCTGTTCTGTGAATGTGGTTTGCTCCAAAGCTCTGCAAAACAAACAAAGAAAAGGAAAAAAAGGTTTGAATAGTTTTACTGTTGATAACCACTTAGATTTTGAGAGTCTAGCAGTTTTGGATTTTGCAGATATTTAAAATATTGAAGCTAGTGCCACCGCACAAATTGAATCATATTCTGAGACTAATGTGAATTACCTAAACATATGCGCAATGAATAATATTTCTTTAGGAATTCTAAAGCTATTGTCTTGTTCATATCATTTGATTTTGTGATATTTTTATATTTATTCTTTCCATATATTCCTAATTTCAAACCTTTTTTTGAAATCCTAACTTTTCTGAAAATCCTGAACTTTGGCAAACTTCTTCCCCTTGAACTTATTAAACTTTTCAAACTTGGTAATTTAACTATGATCATAATAGATATCCTCCTGCATGTTTCCATACCTAAACAGTTAAGTCTATTAAAATAATAAAATAAATATAATTTTTAATAGGAGGAGAATACAGGCGATGATACTATATTTTGTTACAGCAGTGTTGTTTGAAACCCATATAGGATTAGGAAAGGCGGTTGAACAACAAGGGGGGACTGACTCCTTTAGGTGCAATGCAGGTTTCAAGTGCTCATTGTCTGCTTTAGTATGGAGCATGGTAGCATGGATACTTATTATTCATATCTATACGGCCCTTAATCCAAAGCCTGAGACCCCAATGCTTCAGACGCGAGTGAGTCGTCACCCTTTGAACAGGGAGTTTGAAGAGATTGAGGAAAAGGGGTATGGGATTAAGATAAGGAGCAAAATTCATCCATCCAACTCTGGAAAGCGCAAGGGAAAAAAGTTTTCCCCTAACAATGACTTCTTCAACATTGCTAGAGGATCTTTTTTATTTCCAGATAGGAGTCTTGCAGTGAATCCTCTCAGGAATGATGGAAACGATACTGGATATTTTTATCCTGGCAGGGAGTGGTTGGATACTGATGGTAAGCCTATTCAGGCCCATGGTGGAGGCATTCTGTATGTTGAAGAAACTGGGACCTTTTATTGGTATGGAGAAAATAAAGATGGCCAGACCTATCGTGCTCACAAGAGGGGTGCTGCACGGGTGAGTCAAATCTTACTCTTTTCTTATTTTTGTAGCTTTTATTTCTAAGTTTTCAGCCACCTTCTCCATTTTCTATAGTTTACTTTAAGCTGAGCTCAATTAAGAATGTTTTAAGTACTGCTGATATGGTAGATATGGAAAACTGCAAGCTACATTTATAAAAAACCAGCTAACCCAGCTGATCAAAGAGCTTCCCGCATTAGTGAGATTATTGTTTGATAGGAAACTGTGGCAATACTTTGCTTTTTTAAGGAATGTGTCATTTGTACATCATTTCAAACATGTCTGAGGTCTGAGCTTCTTGCAGTATCTTGGGCTAACCCTTGTCTGGCAAACAATGTTAATATAATAAGCAGTAACAAAATGCTTGAAAAAATTACAAAACGAAGTCCATATTTTGCTCTATATGTTACCTATGCCAAGTTTGGGTAGGGTTATGCAAATGGATAGATTAAAAATATAATTCCCTTTTCTGGAAATATTGGCATGTTGAATGGGAACAACTTCAGAAAGTGCAAACAATTGTCATAAAATATAGGGGCTTAGAATTGAACAATGTATAATCAAAATTCATGTTTCATCATCCTAGATTGCATTATACTTTTCTCTTACATCTAATTTAAATTTTGTTAGGTCAATGAAGCAACTGTAAATTTGAACCCATGTCTCATAATGTTTTGGTATGTCCCTGCATATATAAAATGATAATATCTTGGCTCCAGAATATGGAAGTAGACCAAGTCATTGCTGAATTTGGGTTCATATTTATCTTCAGTTAAAGAAAAAAAAAAATGATAGAGGAAAAAGAAGAATGACATTTGGTCAAGTTTCCAAAGAAAAAGGCTATTATATATTTTTATTATTTTAATTTTCTAACAAAATAAATGCATGCTATATGTTTTAAAAAGCATTGCACTTACCTTTCAAGGTCCTAGTTTATAAGGAATCTATTTTGGCTTCAATATTTCATGTATATCATTGACTGCCAAGGAGAAAAAAGGAGGCTGAAATGATCTGGATGCTATGAAATATCAAATCTGTCTCAAGAAAAATAAGAATAGTACTTCAGGAGAAAAGATGAACATAGAAATAAAGACAAATATCAGGACCTTATAACATTTTTATTTATTTATTTGATATCGATGGATAAAACTAGGTTTGATTGGGTTTGAGACAGACAGATATAATCAGCAAAATGGGTAGATTACAATCTGCATGTTTGAAAAACAACAGTTTTTTGAATTTCTGCGCTGAAAAATTCTGAACGTGGTGACTTATGAAATAGGTTAAATGGGCAGTATATAATGCAGAAAAATGTGTTTAGTCTTATGTTTATCACACCTTGGACATGTTCAATATAATATGTGAAAAATATCAGCTTTGTGAAACAACAGAATATGGTTTTGTGCATATTGATCATGTTCTTTGTCTTCTCTTATGGTGAGTTGTTCCTCTGGCAGATGAAAATGCAAATGCATAAAATCCATTTGCATTTTGAGAAGACGGTTACATGCAAGAGGAGTTGTTTAAAACAAATGATTAGAATGCAAGTGGATTGCTTGCCATGAATTGTCTACCAATCTCTTGGATACTTTGGGTCATACTTTTCAAAATGGTCTCTTTTGCACAAGGTCCACCTTTCCCATTAGGAATAGCCCATTAGGAATAGTTGCATCCTTTCTTTGACATAGATATTCACAATATTTGAAGTCACTCAATCATCGGCTTAGCTTGGAATGGAGTCATTTTCGTTTGTTTTAAAATTAGTTTTGTTCCTTTCATATTACTATAGGCATAAGGAATAAAATGCATAGGTGGATGTGTGTTCTGCTTACTTAGCTTCTGTATATTTCCTTCACTAACAAAATTTAAAATAAAAATATTTCCTTTTTGTTATTGGCTTAATCCTTTTTTCTTTTAAAATTAGCATACATGTTCACATAGACAACAGCCAAACACAGATTGTTGTACACACATGGTGTCTTATCTTTGGTTACAAGCTGAAACTTTTGTCTTACATCATAGCAATGTCTATGGTGAACTGGGATCACCATTACCACGTCATTCACAGTGAAGTTGATGTATGTCTTCTGAAGTGTCCTTGCCAGTGACACACGGGCATGGTAATGCCAAATTACCGCAGAAATTTCCATTGAACTAAGGTATACAATTTTTGGTGATGTTTTTGGCCATGTGTAAAATCTAATTTTGTAACTGAATTCAGTGGGAAATCCTGTAAAATGATCCACTATGCATGTATAACAATCTACATTTGGCTGTCATCTATATTGACATTCATGATATACAAGGCAGGATTAAGTTCATAACAAACTACTGTGCTTTCATAACAATCTACAAAAGCTTGATTCTGGGAATAGTAACTTAACATCAGTACAGGTAAACTTTTCTGTCGTTGAGAGAAATTTTGTGATATGTCGCTGCAGTAAATTGTCATAGCAGAATGCGCAAACTGATACAGAAATAAGAGAGGATAGGTGCCAAAATTGATGCTCTACACTCTTCAATACTGAGGTATTGTATAAATATAATTTCAAAGTTGAGATTGAATGGTTGTAAACTGCCCTTAAACTTGGCATGCATAGTCATTTCTCCTAGTCTAACTTACAGGTAGTTAGAGAACTGTACATATGCATGAACATCTCATTCAGTCCAACTGAGATGAACTGAACAGGCATGCTAGGACTCTAGTTTCTAACTGAGATGAACTGGACATGCAAACTAAGACACTCTAGTTAACTACTCTAAGCATACAAGATGGAATTTACAATGTGGAGATAATTTTGAGGATGAAGGCCATTGTAAACCTCATTGTTTCCTTCCCACTTAGTGGAAGTTGACCTCAACTTGTGGAGTAGATGGGGAAACTTTTCTGCAAAAGCTGACTTGGAGAACTATTTGGCTTGCATTGGCATAGTGCCTTTGTGGTCCACCATTTAAGTAGTGGTTTGCTTTTTGTGATAGGTGTGAGTCTTCGACAGCATTTTATAGTCTCTTACATGACTTTTAGACAAGGGCTTTTCGAGGGGCATCGTAAACACCTCAGCCATCCACATTAGCTTTTTGTTTATATGGCCCTTTGCCGTTCACATGTGGAGGCTACATCTTTGTTGCTGTTAGTATATTCTTGCTAGTATTCAATTTTATGATTTATCTAAGCTCAAGGTTGTAGTGGCTTCCAGCTAATTATGCTTGTGAAATGTACCTTTCTCTCTTAATATGCTTTTGAGATTTGAGAGTTTATTTTGTCTTCTCAGGCTTTCATTTCAAATGTTGGTTTCTTTGTCTTTACGAAGTGCGCATAAGGCCACGGGTTTCAGCTTTGGTTAAGTACCCATTTCTTATGGCTATAAGGTTATGAGCTTGATTCCAACAGTTAGTTCCTTCAAAGTCTTATCTAATTCCTGTATATAACATCAGCTTCTATATGTATATATTATTTGTATCCCATAATATCTTATAAAGAATAACTCAAAGAACTTCTAATTGTAGGTGCTACAATCAAGTGCAATGCTGGTTATGATTTGGGTTTGTTCTTGACAGCACCATTATGTGTGGTACAATACAAGGGTTTATCATACATTCTTGTCCTAGTCGTTGTAGCTTTATTGAATTTCCTTAAATGAATACTAAATATACTTGTGATAGGGATCTTTGTAATTTCCATTGTGGCATTATGTGTAAACGTGATTTACCTTGACTTTTAAGATCCTTTAATGGTGAACGTATGCATCATTCATGATTTACATGTCATGACATAATTAACATAAGATCAAATTCTGAACATATTCATATAGTTAACTTGTCAATTTTGAACAGATTCTTCTAGGGTGTTGGGTTTGTTATATACTAAACTCTTCTTAGTTATGTTCCTTCTTACTCCTGTTCCTTGTTCCATTGACATTTCTTATTTCATTTCCCATTTCTTTGATTTGTGTAACATGGCTACAAACATTTTTCTTCCAAGGGAAAAAAGTGTCAGATTTCAGCATTTTGGCATTATGCAGCAAAATCTTACCCTGTTTCCATTTGCTGGTTCATTTTTCCATAAACTTCTTGACAAGTTTCTGTTCTATGGCCATAGATTCCCTGAAGACTTTTGTTAATATGGTTGAGGTACCTTTGGATTCTCTTGTGGTTCAAGTTTAGACTGTTGAATGTTTTTGTTCATTGTGTCTGTTTTGAAAAATTTACTTGCGACTTAGATTACTTTCTCTTGATTTCTTCTCTGATAACATCCCGTTTTAAGAATCTTGGATGAATAAGTATTAGGCTGTGTTTTCCCCAAGGATTGGAAGAAAGTTTAACCTAAAAGTCAAAGATTTCTAAGGTAGAATCTGTTGATAAATTATTCAATTCTGTTGTTCCCATGTGTGTTTTTTCATTTTAAATTAAATTATTCAACTTATAATTGCAGGTTGATATTATAGGTGTTAGTTGCTACTCATCAAAGGACTTGTGGACATGGAAGAATGAGGGGATTGTTCTATCACCTGTAAAGTATAATGCAACACATGATCTGCATGAAAGCAATGTGCTTGAAAGACCTAAGGTGATCTATAATAACCGCACTAAAAAGTATGTGATGTGGATGCACATTGACAATGTTAACTACACCAAAGCTTCTGTTGGTGTGGCAGTTAGTACTTCTCCTGTTGGACCATTCCGGTATCTTGGCAGCAAACGGCCACATGGTTTTGATAGTCGAGATATGACAGTATTTAAAGATGATGATGGTAAAGCTTACGTTATATACTCTTCAGAAGACAATAGTGAGTTGCATGTTGGTCTGCTAACTGAAGACTACACAGACATTGCGCGAGTCATGCGGAGGGCTTTGGTGGGTCAACACAGAGAAGCTCCAGCTGTCTTTAAACATGGGAGCTTATACTATATGGTCACTTCTGGTTGCACTGGTTGGGCACCGAATCAAGCATTAGCACATGCAGCAGAATCCATGTTAGGACCTTGGGAAACATTGGGAAATCCTTCTGTAGGCGGTAATGCAGATTTAAGGGCGACAACGTTTTGGGCTCAGGGAACATTTGTTCTACCACTACCTGGGATCCCTGATACTTTCATATTTATGGCAGATCGCTGGAATCCACCTGATTTGAGGAATTCACGTTATGTTTGGTTACCTCTTATTGTGGATGGGCCTGCTGATGAACCTTTAGAGTATGAATTTGGGTTCCCAGTTTGGTCCAGAGTGTCTATTTATTGGCATAAAATGTGGAAGCTTCCAGAAGGATGGAATTTGCCACTGCCAAATAGAAGTGGTTAGTGACAGGCGGTCTTTTTCTCACCTGTAATTATTTGTGTTTATAATAGGTCTAGTTGAATACAAATTTCATGCTGTTGTTTCTCAGGTTCGTCTCTTTGTCCATTTTGACAATCACCATTATCGGCATGTTGTGTTTCTAGAAGAGAACACTATTTATTCGTGAGTTATGGCGGATGCAAAGTGATGAACAGAATTTTAGGATCTTAAATGTGGCGTTTTATCTATTCTTGATTAATCTGCAGAGTGATTTTAGTATTTCTTTCAATTGACAATTCTACGATTATCTTAAACAACTCCATAAAATGACATGTTAATTCCGAAATGAAGTGTGAAATGATTATTCTAAATCCTTCAAGCTCTACGTATTTCCATACAACCAATGTCGATCTTTGCACCGTAGGAACAAGCATAAGCCAGATGAGGAATACGTGCCAAAAAGATGCATGCCATTTGGACCTATTATACAAATTGCCAGAAAGAGAGGAGAGTTATGAAATAGGATGGGATTGAATTCCTATTTTTTTTTTTTTTAAATTGGTTAAATGGGATGGGATTGAAACCAGTCTTACCTGTGTTACATCATGACCACCCGGTGGTATTACAACAGCTTGATAATTATGCATGTATCACTCGATAAGATTTGAACCTGGGTCTAATTATACATGTATCACTCGATTAGATTTGAACTTGGGTCTAATTATGCATGGATCACTTGATAAGATTTGAACCTGGTCTTCTTAAAAGTTGAGGAATATAACCAGTTAAACTAATACTACATGACAAGATTGGAACCTGGATCTTCTTAGAGGTTGAGGAATATAACCAGTTAAACTAATACCATTTAATAAAATCGTTGACCTTTTACTGGTGCTAAAGATCTTGTAAACTTGCTTAGAAAAAATAGGCAGTACCTGATGATTGCCACTGCAGGAGATGCATGATGCTTGGAACTTGGGACATTTCAGAGCAACGTAGTCGGTGCTTCTGCGTGCCATTTTAGACTATTAATGCAGACTTATTTACTTAAGTACTATTTTGCTGACTGGTTATTTGAGGCAAGTAATATAATTTTTAATTAAAATAACGAGGATCTAGATCTTTACGAGATTTCTCTCAACCTATTCATAGCACAACGGTGTATACCTGACGAGATTTCTCTCAACCTATTCATAGCACAACGGTGTATACCTGACGAGATTTCTCTCAACCTATTCATAGCACAACGGTGTATACCTGACATGGTTACAAATTACCTATAAAACATTCAACCCGATATCATTTTATTTGCAATTAACTTGTATCCATCAGAGAGGTCAGAGTATCCTGACGAACGGCAACTCTCAGTATCTGACTCTGTATAGCTCATAAATTGAACGAAATAAAATTGTTTTTTAATTTTTGTTATCAATTGGTTTTAGTTGAGTGTTCAGCTTTTCTGAGATTTCTCTTAAATCTCACTTGAAATAAAAGTATATGGAGATGGGTTTACTTTAATTTTGTTTGAAGGTTCCTTCAATCGCTCATATGATTATTTGAATAATAATTGCATTTAAGAGCTTACCATCAAGTTGATATAACGTTCTCCTGCTTCTTAGGGATAACCAAGTCTTTGACTGTGATCAGACACCCGCCTTTACAAGGTAGAAGTAATGAAAAACTAGTATGCAGATAATTAGTCTCTATTATTATTTATGTAACCTAGGCAACTAGAATAAGCCATATAGAGATATTGCATGAACTCAATGTGTAACCTTTACCCTCATCAGACACCCGCCTTTACAAGGTAGAAGCAAAAGTAATGAAAAACTAGTATGCAGATTACAGTCTCTATTATTATTTATATAACCTAGGCAACTAGAATAAGCCATATAAAGATATTGCATAAACTCAATGTGTGTAACCTTTACCCTCAAATTTTTAATATAAAAGTATTTTTTAACTTAAAAATTGGTGGGAAGGGGCATCATTATCTTTGGGTCCAATATTATTATATAACTAATTTTTAATTTTTAGTTGCTTTGTAAAGATGGAGCAAGATTTATATGTTAAAGTTGCAGCAACGTAAGGCTTAATGTTTTGAAAAACAACGAGTACTTAAATTATGTGTCATCAAAATTGTGTAATAAAAAGTTTAAAGAAAACAAAACATCTTTTGAGAAAGTATTAATTTTTATATAAATTTAATTATTATATAATACAGATGGCCATCACCCAAAAGACTTTTCATTGAAAATTAGTGTAAAGCTCTATATTGCATCCATTTTTTTACATTATATTAAAACCAAGGTGGAATAACTCTATCAAGTCGATTAGGTTTTATTAGGCTTTAGAGAGTAAAGTTTAACTAGAAAATATGTATTCTATCCAACTGTTTACAATGTACTGGAATCGAGGAGGAACCTTATAATGTGACATACAAAGATGAATAAAGGCACAAAACCATGGATGAAAATTCCAATAGGCACAAAACAATATCTCACAATGATGAATGTACAAAAGATCTCCACGTAACATCTAATAATAATTAAGGTATTTGTCTTAGATTCTTGTTTTACAAGCCTTACCTATTCATACTCTTCTAGTCATATTCTCCTCTTGATATTAGGCCAACATGACACAAGGTAGGACCTACCTATCCTCTTGATATTTGGCCAACATGACACAAGGTAGGACTACCTGCAGTAAGTTACTCATGCAAATTTTAAGAATCTTAAAGCTAACATTTTCTACATTAAGTTACTCATGCAAATTTTAAGAATTCAAAAGCTAACATTTTATTGGACTTGTAATGCCACCCAAAGATCACCTTGAAAATATAGTCATTATTTAAATATAAATCTTGTGTTTGTTCTCTATTTTAATTCGATTGTAATTACAATACACATACATATTTTTATGTATAATATATATATATGCATACAAGTGTCTATGCATATTAGATAAACATGTTTGAATTAAAATAGTGAACAAACACAAGATTTTCATTCATCCATTATTAAAAGCCAAAATTAAAATCAAAACACACATGAGAACAATACCATATGAGGTGGATAAACTCCCAAATTGGTCATTGGATAGAACTTGTTGGTTCCCATACCTTCCAACATGGACCATCAATCCACCTCCTACTATTTTTCAGTCATCAATCTATTAAGAGTATCCTAAGGGTTTCAATCATCAAGGAAGAGGTCCATCATAAGTATCCATACATAGATGAAATCTGACATAATCACATCATCAAAATTTGGCATCTAAATAATAACATAACAAGTCCATCATAAAGGCCCCATCAACCTCTTCTCAACTCCACAGAAACTAATATTCTTGGTGGGAAACCTAATTATGTGTTTATGGGTACACCTGTTAGAGTATATTACATTATTTGGTACATGCTAATGTACCACCTTGGGTACATCTTTAGATTAGAGTGTGAGTTATATTTTATGTAATATAATAATGTGCAAGAAATGCACAAGTGTCTTGTAGTTAGGTGTGCATGTGCACAAGTGTCCATTATGTAGAGTGCACATGTGTCCATTATGTAGAGTGCACGTGTCCTTAGAGTAGGAAAGTGAAGAGTCACATACTATTATATATTTGTGACAAAGCATTGTAATAAGAATGAAAAGTGTATTGCTCATAGCATGCATTAGTAGATCTCCATTCTATAGCATTTTCTCTATTTTCATGAGCTTTCATTAATGGTTGTTTTATGAGTAGTTGCAGAAGTTTCTTATGAGTTTTACATGCTTAGAATATTGCCATTATCTTATATTTAATATTGCATGCTCATTTCGCCAGACTGAACGCTTGTCCCTTTCCTGGTGCTTTCAGCAACATAAAAGGTTTAAAATGATTGTGGCATGGTGGTTATAGGGGCGGATTGCGCGAAGATTTGTGTGGCGGCTTCTAGGGCGGATAGCGTCGAATATTGTGGCGGCCACAAAAGCCGGACAACCTGCCCGGATTCGTGGCGGCTACCGATTCCACCATGTAAATTAAATAAAAAATAAAAAAAATATTGCATGTTCATTTTAGTCCTTGTGGTTGATTTTCAATAAATAAATAACATCAAAAGCTAACAGTGGTATCAGAGCCACAAGGGGATTTGATAGGAGATAGGGAGATTGCATTTACAAGAATTAAAAAAAAATGATTTGGCTAGTCTTTTCACAAGGTTGCGAAAAAACTCGTGAAGACTAGGACTTAATATTGATTCCACTAGTTTGAAGAGAACAACTAGTGAAGATCATTATTTTTCAGATTTGAAGAATTTGGAATTGATTCCACTAGTTTGAAGAGATCAACTAGTGAAGATTAAGGAGACCCAAGAAAGAGGTCCCCATAGAAGATTGCTGATTGCAGATTGAGGAGACTTGAGAAAGAGATTCCCATAGGAGATTGAAGACTACAGATTGAATATTAAAGGAAGAAAGAAGAAGAGGCTAGAGAAGCCGTATTGAATATTGAGGAGGAGACCTGAGAGAAGAGTTGTAGATTTGAGAAAGGAGATAGGTGATTTGAGAAAGAAGATTGAGAAGGTCCAAGAAAAAAGGTCCATTGAAAGATTGGAGGAGAAAAAGAATATAAGGGGCCACTATATTTGAGAATTTTGAGGACAACCATAGAATATTTTGAAGGTTGATTTGCAAAGGAGGTTGCTGATTTTCGAGGCAGAAGTTGAAGGATCATAGAACAACAAATTGAAGAAGATATAGAGTTGCATATTGGAGAATATTTGGGCAGAGTTTGAATAGCCCTTGAACAACGAATTGAAGGAAGACTTGATATCAAAAGATGGCAACAATTTGAAGGAGATAGAGGAGATTGTTGGACAACAAGATAAGGAGGAGAAATCAGATTTTTGAAGTAACAGTTTGAAGATATTTTGTTAGAAAATATAGCAAAATTATGTGCAAGCAGAAAAAACACAATAACACAAGAAAAATTAGTAACACTGATTTTACGTGGAAAAACTACAATGTGTAGGAAAAACCACGAGGCAATGGCAGCTTGATCTTTTATTGATTTCGACAGAATTACATTAAATCATCGTTTACATGCAAGGGGTCATTCCCCTTTTATAGAAAATCCCAAAAACTGTTTCTTTTCTCTTCCAAAGGAAGAGTCCAAAAACTGTTTGTTTCCTCTTCCAAAGGAAGAGTTCAAAAAATTGTTTGTTTCCTCTCCCAAAGGAAGACTACAAAATATTGTTTGTTTCCTCTTTATAAGCTGCACCACCATGCACCTCTCTGCTGAAGAACAGTGGAGATCTGGATATTGACTTCACCTCCTAACATTCTCCCACTTGAAGTTGATATACAAGAATTATTTGCCTATGTTTTTCCATCCAAGTGCCAATTTCCCAATGCTGCTCTTATCACATTTTCAGCAAGCCCAGAGAAGTTCTACACCACTCAAACTTCTCTGTCTTGACCGACTTAGTAAGCATATCTGCAGGATTCACTTCAGTTTCAATTTTCTGCAACATGATCCTACCTTCTTCCACCACATTTCTTATAAAGTGGTACTTGACATCAATGTGTTTCGTGCGATCATGGAATGTTGCGTTCTTCACTAGTTGAATAACACTTTGGCTATCACAATGCAACGCAATTTTCCCCTGCATTACCTTGAAGTCACCCAACAGTCACTCTAGCCAAATTGCCTCTTTGCTGGCATGAGTCGTTGCAATATATTATGCTTCAGTGATTGATAAAGCCACCACAGAGTGCAACTTAGAAGCCCAAGTCACAACTCCACCAGCAAGAGTGAAAGTATATCCTGTAGTGGACTTTCTCCCATCTCTATCTCCACCATAATCAGAATCCATAAAACCTTTAACTTGCAAACTATCCGATTTCTTAGTAAATAGCAGCATCTGATGTGCCTCTTAAATATCTAAATATCCACTTCACCGCATTCCAATGCTCCTTACCGGGATTTGCCATGTACCGGCTAACTACTCCCACTTGCTTGGGCAATATCCAATCTGGTGCTCACCATGGCATACATGAGGCTTCCTACTGTCGATGAATACGGTACACGATACATGCTTGTCTTCTCTAATTTCGTTCTAGGACACTGGTTGGAAGACAATTTTAAGTGTGAAAGAAGTGGGGTACTAACTGGTTTTGCATTTTGCATATTGAAGCGTTGTAGAATATTTTCTATATATGGATTTTGACTTAACCAGATATTTCTTCCTTTTCTATCCCTGTGTATATTCATCCCTAAAATTTGGTTTGCTGCTCCTAAATCTTTCATTTCAAATGTCCTAGCCAACTGAGCCTTAAGATCAATGATTTTCTTCATGCTGGGACCTGCAACCAACATATCATCAACACACAACAACAAAATAATAAAACTGCCATCATCAAACCTCTTATAGTATCCACAATGGTCAGTTTCACTCTTGCTAAAACCTTGGCTCTTCATGAAGGTGTCAAATTTCCTATACCACATCCTTGCCTGTTTCAACCCATACAGAGATTTATTCAGTTTGCAAACCAGATGCTCTTTGTCTCTTTCCTCATAGCTCTCAGGCTGATCCATATAAATCTCCTCCTCAAGATCACCATGCAAGAAAGTAGTCTTTACATCAAGCTGATCCAATTCTAAATCCTGTGCAACTACAAGTGCAAGTAGAACTCTAATAGTCGTCATCTTCACAACTGGAGAGAAAATTTCATTAAAGTCACTACCTGACTTCTGCACATAGCCTTTTGTCACCAAGCGAGCTTTATAGCATTCCAACAACCCATCATTGTTCTTCTTCACTTTGTACACCCACTTGTTTCCAACATTCTTTCTTCTAGGTGGTAGATCCACAAGTTCCCACGTTTTATTCTTGCGAAGTGCCTCGATTTCCTCCTCCATGGATTTTCTCCACTTTTTCGCATTCTCAGACTCTAGCTTCTTGAAATGAACTAGGCTCACCATCATCAGTTAACAAAGAAAAATAGGACTGATAAACATGAGAGTACCTTTATGGACACTTTTGTGGATGTGTAGATCTTCTAACCCAATGATCTGTTGATTATGGCTCTTGGTGTTATGACTGTTGTTGCTGCTCTACTTGTTGTTCTACTTGCTGTTCTGCATGCTGGTCAAAAAATTATGTTGGTCAAAAATTTCAGCATGCTGATTTTCATTTTCATCTTCGTTCATGTCTACTTCAATTGGTACAACATTAGGTGTTTCTTTGTACCTCCTTCCTTTTCATTGATTTTTCATCAAAAATAACATCTCGGCTAATAATTACCTTGTGGGCAGTAGGATCCCACAGTCTATACCCCTTTACTACATCTCCATAGCTGATAAAAACACATTTGCTTGGCTTCGGGTCAAGTTTGGACCTTTTTATTGAGGCACGTTGTTCTACTTGTTGTTCTGCATGTTGGTCAAAAAATTATGTTGGTCAAAAATTTTAGCATGCTGATTTTCATTTTCATCTTCGTTCATGTCTACTTCAAATGGTACAACATTAGGTGTTTGTTGTACCTCCTTCCTTTGCATTGATTTTTCATCAAAAATAACATCTCGGCTAATAATTACCTTGTGGGCAGTAGGATCCCACAATCTATACCCCTTTACTGCATCTCCATAGCTGATAAAAACACATTTTCTTGACTTTGGGTCAAGTTTGGACCTTTTTCTTTAGGCACATGGGCAAATGCATCACAGTCAAAGGTACGCAAATGAGAGTAATCAAATGGCTTACCACACCAAACCTCCTTTGGAATTTATCCATCCAACGCAGTTGTATGTGACCTGTTAATGAGGTAAACAACTGTATTAACAACCTCTGCCCAAAATCTTTTATCCAACATGGATGCGCTGAGCATGCTTCTTGCATGTTCCATGATTGTGCGATTCATTCACCCAGCCACACCATTTTTTTGTGGAGTATATGGTACAATATTCTGGTGCTTAATTCCTTCCTGCGTACAAAATTTATCAAATTCCTTGGAGCAATATTCACCCCCATTATTTGACCTAAGACATAAAACAGGCTTGCCCAAACTTTTCTCTACTCGAGTTTTGAACTCCAGCGTTGCCCACTCCTCATCTTTCATGCTGCTTGGTTTACTCGCGACCCCTCTCAAGGCTAGGGCTTGGTCATTTTGAACCAACAAATCCTTCACCTTCATATTCCATAGGGCGAAGTTCCTGCCATCAAAATTTTCAATCTTAAACTTGGTTACACTTCCATTCATTGTTGCAGCTCCCACTCGCACAAAACCCTAGGCTCTGATACCAGATGTTAGAAAATATAGTAAAATTATGTGCAAGCAGAAAAACACAATAACACAGGAAAAAATAGTAACATAGATTTTACATGGAAAAATTGCAATGTGCAGGAAAAACCACGGGGCAATGACAACTTGATATTTTATTGATTTCAGCAGAATTACATTCAATCATCGTTTACATGCAAGGGGTCATTCCCCTTTTATAGAAAAAACAAAAATTGTTCATTTCCTCTTCCAAAGGAAGAGTCCAAAAACTGTTTGTTTCCTCTTCCAAAGGAAGAGTCCAAAAAACTGTTTGTTTCCTCTCCCAAAGGAAGACTACAAAATACTATTTGTTTCCTCTTTATAAGTTGCACCACCATGCACCTCTCTGCTGAAGAACATTGAAGATTTGGATATTGACTTCACCTCCTAACATATTTGAGCTGCAAAATTAGGCAACATTAGAAGGAGAAGAGAGCTGCATTTTGGAGAACTTCGGGGTAAATTTGAGAGAGTTTTGGACAACGAGCAAGCTGATATTTGGGCAACAATTAGAGCTACAAAATTGATAAGTTTAGAGCAGCAAAGTGAAAGGAAGTGAAGCTGCAAAATTTACAAATTCGAGACAACAAAAGGGTGAATCAAATCACCAAGGATATTAGCTACAAAAGGAGGCCAAAAAGGTATGTGATATTGGTGCTACAAAAGTTTATTATTCAAGCATTAAAACTAGTCTACGTTAAGTATTTGAGAGCACCATATTAGCTTTATTAAATTCAGAAAAAGGAAGTTGAAATAGAGAGTCTTCAAGCAAAAGAAGGTGGTAGATTTCTTGTCCTAAAATATACAAAATTAAAACAACAAAGATCAAAGTTAGAGTTTGCCTGAAAAGGAGAAATAAGGAGGAAAAAATATTAGTATTAAATACTATTTTACAAGCTTATAAAAGTGCAGATTTGTTGAAGAGAAAAAAAAAACTGAATAAGGGTAAATTTACTAAGCAAATAGAAGACCAAATAAGGGCTCAAAATAGAGCAAATTTTAGAGTGTCTAAAGACACCAAGGGAACCACCGAGCAAGAAAAGGAGGAGCCACTGGTTTGAAGAAGTAAAAGCACCATCGAGTTGGAAGAGCCACCACAACTCAAGGAAGAGCCACCAAAAAATGAAAGGAAGCCACTGAGCTGAAGTTCCAATGCCATAGCTCCACTCAAGGAGCTCAAATGAAGGCAGCTGAGATATTTTTGCAAAATACATTGAAGGGACGTGCGTAGAGAAGACAAAGCATTGAAGAGGACGAGCTAGGGCAAACTCCAAGTGCCAATATTGAAGGAGACATTTGAATTTTTATTGGAGGCAAGACACTTGTAAAGTGTAACGTCCAATTTGTCATAATCTCACCAAACTTGGTAGAGTAACGTTGTAAGGGGAATATAAATGCTTGAGGAGAAAACAGTGAGCAAAATTGAAGAAGTAGAAGATATTGAGTTCCATGTGGCACATGAGAAGTGAAACATCAATAGGCTTGGAGTAATTCAAACATTTGTAGTGAATATATTAATGCATGATTTGAGGTACCAAATATAGCAAAAGTTTGAGTTTGATTTTGGAGAACGCCTGAAAGAGGAGCGAAAACAAGTAAGCTCATTTATTGAAGTCTGAGTGCAAGAAAGGAGGAGACATTCCATTTGGATCATGTAAGAGGGTCATCTAAGAGGCACCAATGAAGGGAGTTGAAGGGTCAAAACAAAGTCCAAGTTATTTACCATGATTTTCATGCACTCTTGTTGGAAGGTAACGTCTATTATCCAAATATTTATTTTTCTAAAGTTGGGAGTCATAAGGTTGAGAAATATTTCAATTTATCTAAGGTTAATTTGATTAATTGATTTTATACCTTAATTAATAAGGTAATTGGAGGAATAAGAAGTTAAAGTGAAAATTAGAACCTTACAAAGCAAATTATTATTTTTGCAAAGTTCTTAATTTCATAGTTTCTAATTAACTAGGGAGTTATAAGCAATTCAACTCAAAAGTATTTTGAAACTTAAAAATTAATAATTAAACAAATCTTAGGGAGATATAAGGTATACAACATAAATATTTGAAAGTTAAAAATTTCATAAAAATTATTATTTGATCATATTAGGGAGTCATAAGGTGTTTTACACTTTGATTAGTGCAACATGACAATAAAAGATAAAAAACAAAGAAAGGAAGCCAAGAATATTTTACAAGTTCTTTCTCAAGAAGCTATTGAAGATGAAAGATATGTATCAGGTGAAGTGATGGAGTATTTACAATCAATTCTAGAAGAAGGAGAAAAAGGGGAATTTTTAATACTTCAACAATGCATGCAAAGTATTCTTAATGATGTCAATGATTGTTATAAAATTTTTGTTACTATACCTGTCAATCTATGGAAAAAAATCTACAAGGGAATAATCACTCTAAATGTTTCCAAGATAAGAAGAAAGGAAGGGTTGAAGAATTAGGGAACAAACCAATGATAAAATATGCTTCTTGTGATACAAATGATTTAAGACCTATAATGATATATTCATGTTGTGACACTATAGAATTAAAACCATTGATGGTAGATGAATGTTGTGATACTAGTGATATTGAGCAAAATATAAAAGAAAAGTGTGATGCAAACTTTGATACCTTCGACTTGGAATTCATAATTAAGACAAAGGAACTTGATCCAAGAATATATGTTGCATGTGATATAGCTCATAAAGACAAAAAATGTACAGATAGTATATGTGACAAAGAACATTATAATGAAGACTTCAAACATTTAGAAAACAAATGCGAACATTGTGGCAGGTGTGGACACAAGATAGAAAGATGTTGGAATCTTCATTGTTGTAAAATTTGTGGAGGTACCAATCATTCTCAAAGATATTTTTGGTACAAAGAAAATCATTTTTTTGAATGGATATACACAATGACAAGAAAAGCCATTAATGGATTTCCTCAAAAATATTTCTAATAATTTAGAGATGGGCACAAGAAAGGTATGAACTTCTTCAACAACAAAATAAAAAAAAAAAAAAAAAAAAACAAGTGCCAAAGTCAGAATACAAAGTCAAGCAAAAATATGAAGCTCAAGAAGATCAAATGCAAGGTCACTTGAAGAATGAAGACAAATATGAAGATCCATAAAGTCTTCAATAACCAAATAATGTAATACAAGGGGTTTTAGAATATATTACATTATTTGGTACATGCTAATGTACCACCTTGGGTACATGTTTAGATTAGAATGTGAGTTATATTTTATGTAATGTAATAATGTGTAGGAAATGCACAAGTGTTTTGTAGTTAGGTGTGCATGTGCACAAGTGTCTTGTAGTTAGGTGTGCATGTGCACAAGTGTCTTGTAGTTAGGTGTGCATGTGCACAAGTATCCATTATGTAGAGTGCACATGTGTCCTTAGAGTAGGAAAGTGAAGAGTCACATACTATTATATATTTATGATAAAGCATTGTAATAAGAATATAGAAAAATGCATTGCTCATAGCATGCATTAGTAGATCTCCATTCTATATTATTTTCTCTATTTTAGTGAGCTTTCATTAATGGTTGTTTTATGAGTACCAAAATTTTCTTATGAGTTTTACATGCTTAGAATATTGCCATTATCTTATATTTAATATTGCATGCTCATTTTAGTCCTTGTGGTTTATTTTCATTAAATATATAGAATCAAAAGCTAACAACACCAACATAAGAATATCATTGTATCTATTATCACTCCATCATAGAGCCCTCTTCTCACGTCCACTTACCCACATAGACACCAACCCTAGTGGGAGAACACAATGACATGTCTATTTTCGTACAACTAAGGTATGTAACATGATCCTTAAGGACTTTATATATCAATTTTAGATAATAAATTTCATTTATAATCAAGCCACCAATATATAAATCAGATTTAGAATTTAGCAAGATAAATTCTTCTTTTGCTAAATTTTCCTTATCCTCTTGTTGAACTCACATAAAGGTATGTGCTCACGAGGTTGTGTTTCAATAATTGAAAGGAAAGGATGTATCCTCTTTGACCTCTAGATTTAGGTAGGCTCTCTACAAATCTAGCTAAACTGAACTAATCTACATGCATGAAGGTAAATATAAAAGGAAAAATTATGAGAAATGTAAAGTAAATGTAATAAAAGTAAATACGATTGTCATTGTTGCAAGATTAGTGTTGATCAATCAACACATTTAGAGGAAATTAAATAACATCGATGTGATCGAGCATGTAAATTATCCACTATAATAGAATAAAGGGATAAATAAAAGTGAAAGGACAATGCCACAATCATTATACACTCACAAATTGAAAGGTAACTGACATAATTAATAAGTAAATGTAGTGCATAGTCTTTCTATTAATGGCAGGATGATCTCATAACTACAATGGAGTATCAAAAAATATAGTTTGACTTTCTCAAATGGATAAAAATGATTACAATGGATCCCGTAGCTCTCATATATAGCAAATTATTCATCTAAGAGTAATTTGAGGTAAATTCATTCTATTCCTCCTAAATTCCCTAGTTTATTGGCATCTTTAGCAATATGACGCATCACTATACATTACGTACCTCTAAATTGCCTTTGAACACATTTAAAACCCTTCTAAATCTTTAGTGGCATTATATAAAGATAAAATGTTGTTTTCTAGCAATTTTTTTGTGTCTCATGCCAACTTTTTCAAATTACAAGCCTTTAGTTGCAATTCATATTTTTGGAGGAGTGATCAACATTTTTTTATAGCAATTTTGCTATTTGCCCTTGTCTTGAATGAGTCTCCATTTGGAGTAGGTTGCATTTTGGGACTTAGCTAATTTTTTAAAATATATTCTAAACTTTGTCACTTGCCTTGTTGCTCCTAAGGCTACACAATTCTCTCTTATGTCCTCTATGGTCAATTCCCTACAAGAATTTGTAGGTAGAAGCCAAGCTACTACATTTTTGGCAACTTCATGGTGTGCCAAGTTCAATTGGTGAGAGATCCTATATATTTCCTTTATCCTTTGGAATATAGCCTTCAAATTTAGGATCATCTCATAGTAAATTGTGGATCACTTTGGTTCAAATCTTGGGTAATAGGTTTAAAAGTCCTTGCCAATATATTTCAAAAGGTAGGTCTAGATTGTCCAACACCTCACCATCTAACACCAAGTCCTTATATTGGTCCTTTTAGAGACCCTCTCCTTGATATGCTATGCTCTTTAGTTTATGTAGTATGTTCTCTAACTCAATGATCTTATTAGGTGCAACACTATATTCTACTTTGGCTTTTTATTCATTAAAGATCTTGTTATTTGCTATAACACAAGGAGTTATCCTTGATCATAGGATATTCTAAGTAATATTTCATTCATCAAGTATTGTACATGCTTTTTCATATCTTTAATGGGAAGCTTCAAAGCATCATGAGTAGCCTTCCATTATTATAGTCTCCTTTATTTATTTGTATTTTCATTTCCTTGACTACTATCTAGCTCTGATAGCCAACTTATTTTGTATTTGTTGAATTGCTATTTAGAAAAATGATTTAGGAGGGCTTCATATTTATCAATCTATGCAAAGTAGGTTTTGGTGTGGGTGACCTTAGTACATATGTGGTCCAATAGGAACTTGATTTTTTTAGCAACTAAGGTTTGGGCTTTCATGCTCTACACCTTATTTTTGAAATTTTTATTATATTTTTAAGCTTTAGAATCTCGTTATTCTTGCTTTTCACTATTGATTTAATTGGTCCAATTGAATATGTAGATCTTGTTTTTCTTTCTCGAATTGTTGCTTCAATTGGTCCTTACCTTGTACTAATTACCCTTTCAATACCTCCAACTATTTTTCATCTCTTCTTTTCTTGTTGCCTACTCATTTAGGTCACTATTATCTTTCTTCAATGCCACTATTTCTTGATAAATTATACCAATTTCATTTGTCTATTTTTTTCCATTTTCTTTAGTGCTTGAGCATTATCTAGGGCTTGCTTCTTTTAATTTTTAGCCTCAAAAGTTTCTCGTGCACATATTATAACTATTGCTTGTTGCAATTGTCTTATTAGTTGTAGCATATTGAATATATTGGTCCTTAATAAGTCCATTGAGGATGATTTTACAACGTAATTAGTTAGGGAAGATGCTAGACTGCTTAAATCCATGGGGAATACTTCAATGATTAACAATATTTTCCACCTTTGTCAACTATGAGCACAAGACCATAGGTGCCATATGAATCAAGGATTTTAACCCAACAATATCCTATTCCATCTATTTACCAACCTCTTTTATTACACTTACAATTTCATCATTAGAATTCTTCCTAGAGTTTTTTATTATTTGTTAAGGGAATGCTTGGCTGACCACTATGGTAGGTTATTTTTCCTAGGTGGTGTGGGTTATTAGCCATCCTTGGTGGTTTTTGCAAAGATGATGTTATATCCATATCAATGAATTGCTGCACAATGATATGAAAAGGTCATGGTGATATGGTGGATGGTACAAATTGAGTGGTGATGGATATTGAATAAGGTGAAGGTGGGGACATGTGAGTGGTAATATATGGCAAAGTATGTGTGGGTGGAGATATGTAAGGACATGAGGTAGTGTATGGGATTAGTGGAAGAGTGTTGTTTATTGGTACTGATGGTGAGACATATTGTAATAGAGATGGTGTGTAGGATATAGATGGTGAATAGGGTTGCCCTACTATTTGGGTAAGCAAAATTGTTGGTCACTATAAGACTATTATTATTTATGGTGAGGCATGCTCAATATAAGAAGTAAGGGGGATTTGAGAAATGAGAATTTCATAATTGTGGTAAGGAGATAAAATGATAAGAGAAGAAGAGTATGGATGAGAGACAAGCATTGAAGGGAGTGAGCATAGGTGTTGTTGTTGCCTTTGAAGTAAAAAATTCCAATTTTGCTACCTCATCCTTGGCAGGTGAAAATATTACCTCTTATGGGTGCCTTATTTGACTATGTCCCATCCTACTTTCTTTTCATACCTTGAGATGTTGACATATTCACTATGTGCATTTGATCCATCAATTTTTCCAAAATTAAACTTTGTGAGTTGAATCCATCCTCAACCATCTCTTTCATAGTGTTGCTTATTAATGCTAAAATTGTTGGAGTGGCGAATATGGTTGTGATAGAAGGAAAATGATGGGTGTCCACTTGGGATTTATTTACCTTTTCTTCTTGTCTTTGTTATCCCAATCCCTAGATAAACCCTTCGTTAAATGACCCTTGCAATACTATGTGGCCCATGATATCACTTTATATTATATTTTTCTCCATGGTATTATCTTCTTTAACTACCAATTGTGTGTCTAAAGGATGCTTGTAAACTGATGATTGAAATTGACATCTATATCAAAGTTACATTTTAACCTTATGTTTATGTATAATGAAAACCACATATGAGGATTGCTATTCAATCATTGTAACTTATGCTCGTATCCATGTGGAGTGTCTAGTTTGGTAATGCCTGTCTCTTTATCTAGATTGTTTTTTTTCTCCACCCTAGACCTATTCTCATGTATATACATTTTAATATTATTTTCTATTAGTACACTTAGAAATAATGCCTTAAGATCATAAGACCAAAAATATTGTAGCACTGCCATCCCCATGACTTCTAACATCTTGCTGAACATTATGCTGCACTCTCCTACCATTAGGGTGATCATAATGATTTCTTATTTGGTCTTGTAGAAAGTAGTATCCACTTGGGATTTATTTATATTTTCTTCTTGTGTCTGTTATCCTAAACCTTGGATAAATACCTAATTAAATGGACCTTGCAATGCTATGTGGCCCATGATATAGGTTTTATATCATATTTTTCTCCATGACATTATCTTCTTCAACTACCAATTGTGTTTCTAGAGGGTGCTTATAAACCAATGATTGAAATTGGTATCTACATCAAAGTTGAATTATAACCTTATATTTATGTAGAAGGAAAAACACATGTGAGGATTGCTCTTTGACCATTGTAACTTATGATCATATCCATGTGGAGTGTCTAGCTTTGCAATGGTTGTATCTTTATATAGATTGGTTTTTTATCCACACTAAACCTCATCTCATGTATATACATCGTTTTAACATTGTTTCCCATTAGTACACTTAGTACACTTAGAAACAATGCTTTAACATAATAAGACCAAAAAATATTTTAGCACTTCCATGCTCATGCCTTTTAATCTCTTGTTGAAAGCTATGCTGAATTCTCCTACCATTGGGGTGATCATCATGATTTTTTCTTTGGCCTTGTAGAAAGTATTTTTATTTTTACCCTTAAAGTTATTTTGGTTTATGTAATCTATCTATCACATTTTTTATGTTAAAGAGGTAATTTAGTACAAAAGCAAACAATTCATAGGCCCTCCTTGAGAATCCATAAAATCTAAAAAATGACTTGCACTTGCCAAGATAGAAAGTCCCAGTGTTATTCTCCTAACTTGAGAAGATTGTTACACTCATTGATAGCCTAGGCACTTTGTCCCTCAAATGCTTTATGGGATTGTATACCATGTCATAGAAACCATAGGTTTTCTTATCCCTAGACTTGCATGGCACATTTATGCAGTCATAATTTGATAGTGACTTCCCAATATTGTCCTACCTACTCTAACTACAACTTAGAGAACCAATGCTTCTTTTGATTCAATATCAACCATATGAGGTATGAAGTATAATTGAATTGTTTTAATTTATTGAAGTTTCTTGGTTGGTGGTCAACACAATCAATAATATATGCAACAAAATCCAACATTTGGGAGTGCTTATGGAAGTGTTCTACTTCATGCAATATTGCAATATGTTCCTCCCTTACTAATTCTTCCATAATTTCTCCTAAAATAGACATAATACTAGATAAGACCATATTTATATTAGCCTTGAACTTATTGATTCTAAGCAATAGTTTGAATCCTTGTGCCTACTATGGTTTCTCAAGCTATATTGCAAAGAAATCCCTTAATATATCCTCACTAAACTTGTTATAGTAATCGATCTAGGCCTAAGGATTATAAGAGACCCTATAGGCTAGTTCCACTTCTATATCATTTTTCTAATTTCATCAATAGTTATTAAAAATGTATGTATCCTCCCAAGATTGGATGTAGATAGTGTGTCTACTTTTGTTGTCTTTGGGGCATAAATTTCCACTATCTCCAGATAATATTACATTTGTGGCACCAAATTCATTGCCAATATTGAGGTCTGGATCCAACTAATGCTCCAAGAATATGTCTAGGCCCATTGCAAAGCTACATTTCTTCCTTATTCACTTTGATAGATGTGTACTTTAACTTCCCCTTGACCACTTTACAATATGGGTATTTGTATATTTTCTCCATTGACTTCTTCCTCTTGGTTTTCTTTGTCCCAAAACTTCGTGGACTATTGGATACCAAATGTCCTAACCTTGATCTGTGTCATCATAGTAGTGGTTGGGAGGTCAATTATGGGTGCCTTATATGCCACTTTTAGAGGCTGCACTCATACCCATTTTTAGCTTGAGGATTTTTCTATTTTGGAAATTGAAATTTTATTGTCTTGGTGAAGGATGCAATTTGCCCCTTTTATTTGAACTCAAGAAAGTAAGTTTTCCCTTTATCACAGTTGCAATTTGCTCCTTTTGAATTTTGAAAGGTTTTTCCTATTATTTTATAAAATTGAAAAGGTGATTTATCTTTTTCCTATGAGTGAATTTCTCTTTTGGCAATATGGTAAAGTTTTTATCTTGCTTTAGTTAGTTTCCCTCTTTCCAAGGTGACTCACTCTTTATTGAGAGTCAATTGCAACCTAGAGGTCAACTTTGCCCTTTTTGTAAAAAATATTCCTTAGGACCTGATCTCAAGGGTTGATTGCTCTCTTAGTGTAGAGTGGAAATTTGGTAATTTGGAGTTTTAAGATCTCAATAAGGTTTTGTTGAGCCTTAGCTTTCCTCTATATCCTAGGGTGTTACCCTTTTTTGAATGAGGTAAAGATGACTTGCATGCCATTCTTAGCTTTTACCCTTTCTTAAACCTTGGTCTCAAATCTCTATTTTCATTTTAGCTTGGCAATTTATGACTTTCCCTTTGCTTTGCTTTTGACTCTATGCTTCCTTTCAAAATTTGCTACAAATGGGATGAAAATGAGGGCTTTTAACTCTCCCTTGTATGTGAGTGCTAGCTACCCAATTCATTCATTTATTGTGTGAGCATTGAAATTTAAAAATTTATTAACCATGATTCACCCCATTAGTGGGCCAATTTTTTTTATTCTTTTTGCTTCTATAGGCCAAAATGTGCTCTTCACATTTATTGCTTATAATTTATTTTACCTTTTTTTCCATGAAGGAGTGATTCACACTTTTTATTTTGGCTTCGAAATATTTCCAAAATTTCATTGATCTAATCAAATTTCCATGATCCTCCTTTAAGAAAGGATGAAAGAAGAAGGGTGCCTAGGTTCCTTTTTCAAAGTTTTCACTAGGATGAGGAAGTAAAAGTTTATTTTTCTTTCATTCATTTTTGTTCTTTTCATTTCTTTTTATTATATGTTTTTTTTGTATTTTACTTGAAAAGGAAGATAGAGACATGAATTTTAGAAAAATAAAGGGAAAAAACAAACAATTATGTACATATTTACAAGAGTTTTCACTTTCTACGCTCAAAGGGTTCTTGAGTGTTGTCCATTAACAAAAATAGACAATTACCTTCTAGATCCATCAACTCATAATCATCGAAACCTTTTACCTTGTCGATCTAATACAATCTACTCCATAGTGATTCAAAATATTTATGTTTACTTGGATTTGACCTATATTTATCCCATTTGAGTACAAGGTCTCCTTTAAACTCAACATTCATTTATCTCTTATTGAACTATCACTTGACATCCATTTGGTGTTGAACACACCTCTTGAAGGCTTTATACCTTTATTCTTCTAAGGAAAACTAGCCATTTATTATGTATTACATCAAAAGAATGCCTATATCTTCCATCTCCAGCTATTGGGACATTTGTAGTGAAGGGAACTCAAGATTAACTTCCAACACTACTTCATTAAAAAAAATAAGTTTGTATGACAATGTATCAATAGAATATTTGGTAGTTACTCTATCTACCAATAAGGCCCTTTTTAGTTTGGTATGCTAGTTTCTTTCGGATTTGACAATTGTCATTTCAGTATCATGATAATGTTTCTATTTGTAGATTTGACCAACCATTCCATATGGATAGTAGTTTGAGAAATTTATTAGGATAAATCCATGTTTGAGTGTTAGAAATAAATTATATTACATCATTTGGGTCATGTAAATATACCTTCCTAGGTACATACTTAGGACATTAGATTACTTTAGAGAAATTTTATGTAGTTACTTCTTGCAATGTAATAAATGCACAAGTATCAATGTGCAAGTTGTATATGTGTAAGATGTCCCTTGCACAACTAGGTAGAGTGTTGGCCAAGGAATATATCTTCCTATATAAAAAAGGCCTCATTGTAACAAGTAAGATATACAAGCTCAGAGCATATTCGTAGGTAGTAGCATAGTGTTATGTAGATCACCATATATTGGTGATGGATGTAATGTAGTCTAATAGATTTATTCATGGAGTGTCCATTTCCTCCATAGCTACATTGTATTCATTTCTATCATTTCTATTTATAGCATATTTCAGTTATCTCACAGATTTACTTTCTTTCATATTATTTTGCATCTTATGATTGCTATCTCCCATTGTACACTGCATCAAAATCTAACAATGGTATTAGAGCCACAGTAGATTTAACCATAGTAGATAAATAGGAAAACCACCATTATCATTGAGACTAAATTTTTTGTCAACTTGACGTGTTGCTGGACCAACCACTATAAAAAACTCTCAGAAGATCCTAGGTGGTAGAATCAGGGAGAGCCACAAGTAAGTACTGAAAGAAATCTAAGTTCTAGAAATACTGAGATTACATTTGGCTAGAGTATTTCCATAGAGTTGTAGGAAAAACTCATGAAGACTAGGACTCAACATTCATTACACTATATTGATAAATCATCTAGTGAAGATCATTCAGGATATCTGGAATTTGTTAACTATTGCCCAAAGTTTCTTTTGTTGCAAAAAAATAATTCTTAGATGATTGGGACACCTCCTACAATAGAAATATAGGATATTTCAACTTGGTTACCTGAAGGTCAGCGTACCTTCATAGTGCAGATATTAGTTCCTTGTGCCAGAAAAGAATACCATGGAAGAAGACTTCTGGAGAAGAGTCATGGTGAAGTTAGGAGACTGAAAATCTCCATTGCTAGATTGAGAACTTCACAATAGAATAAAAGGCCATAGAAGCCTTGATCCAGAAAGAAAATGCCACAAAAGCCTTGTTCCATAAGAAAAGGCCATAGAAGCCTTGATATAGAAGAAAAGACCACATAAGCCTTGATATTGAAAAAAAGGCCATAGAAGCCTTGATATTAAAGAAAAGGCCATAGAAGCATTGATACTGAAAAAAAGACCACAAAAGCCTTGATAATGAAAAATAATCCAAAAGAGAGTATATGATTTAGAAGCAAATTAATATTTTGGTACTAATACTTTGTTGTAGGAAAAAGAGATTCAGTTAGTTGGGAAACTTCCTACAAGAAAATTATGAAGAGTATATTCTTCAAAATCAATCCAACACCTAAAGAAAAATTAAGTGTAAAGAGATCAGGAGAAGATATCATTGAAGAACTTCTATTCTTGGAATAAGAAGAACGACTAGGAGAGTCTTACCCGAATCCAGAAGTAGCAATATAAAATATCCATAATAAGATCTCACCACCAACACTTCCAAGAGCAGAAGGTTGAAGAAAAGGTCTCAAGGAAGACCAGAAGAAGTTGCAAGATGAAAGACCTTAGGGAGGTATCAATGAGAACTTAGTAAAATTATTAAAGAGCCAAACTGAAGAAATCATCAAAGGATATTTTATTGAAGAAGAAGAATTTGGCAAGGAGTTCCAAATCTCAAAATATCTCAAGACATTTAGAATGTTGAGAATATTTGGGATAATTATCACCATCCAACAACAAGCCCAAAAGAAGAAGAATTTGTCAAGGAGTTCCAAATATCAAAATACCTTAAGATATTTAGAATATTGAGAAGAAGATCTTGCTTGAAGTCAAAATTTGACAATAAGACTTGAAGACAAAAAAGCTTTCCAAATCTGGGAGATTTGAAGATTGCCTCTCACAACAAGAAGACATTATTTGCTGAGATAAATACTTCAATAGCATCTATAGTAAAAATGAGGAGAATACAAGATGAGAACAAGCTACCAAATCCTAGGCTCATGAAAGAAAGTTTGAGACCATATTTTGTTGAAGGAGCTATTTAGGATAGCCTACAAAGAGCTGCAATATCTTACTCAAGGCAACAACTTGGTTCTTAGACACCATGATCTACATCCTCCACAAAAGCTAAATCCTCTAAAAAATATTTTAGAAAAAGGTAAGCAAATATTGGTGCATGTAGATTCATTAATTGGATTACTTATCATATTTGTTAAAGAACCTTAATTTGGATTAAAGTTACAAGAAGGAAAATTGGATTACAGTCTTCAAAAGTGCAAAAAGAGAAAAGTTCTTTTTAAGGTTTATTTGCACATTAGTTAGGAGTTGATTAGATTTTAGAAATACATCTATAAAATACCTATCATCTACTTTGGAAAAATAAAAAGAAGATTAATTCCTGCAATATTAATTGCAGAATAACTCTTGAAGACTCATTTTAGATTATTCTTGATTAGCTGCAGTAAATTGATTATGTGCATTATTTTGAGAGTTGATTGGAGTGATAAGGTGAAATTATTTTTTTATTGGTAAAGGGGTTTTGAAAGGGTCCCATAAACTTTTACAAAATGGGAGTTAAG
Source organism: Wollemia nobilis (assembly GCA_028583015.1). NCBI lineage: Eukaryota > Viridiplantae > Streptophyta > Pinopsida > Araucariales > Araucariaceae > Wollemia > Wollemia nobilis. The sequence goes on from JAQPPZ010001870.1 coordinate 9,044,910, forward strand.
CCGAAGAAAACTCCATAGCATAGTCGTAGAAATGTCGAACTAAAATAGGAAAAATAGAAAATATGTAAGCCTTCTTTAGCATAAAAAGGAGCCCTCACAGGGTTTGGGGAGGAGAACCATAATTCCCTCATAGGGGTAAAAATAAAACCAATCCACATAAACCCATGTAGGGACAAGCAAATAACCAAAAGCATCAAAATAAAACCCAAGAGCTAGAGATAATCCCATGCAAGGGAACTATGAAGCAAAAAATGAAGACCAATAGTCACAAAGATCCACTAGAGAAACAAAGGACAACTAACTATGCGGTTACCCAACTATGTTGCATCCATCCCTAGTAGCATCCACTATACTCTCAAACTCCTCCAAGATCTCAAATTGGTCCTTGTATACTTCTAGGAGAGTCTCAACCTGAGATAGGATAGAGGAAGTCATCCTGGTCGCTCTCCCCAGGGCCTTCATAATGTCATGGAGATCTTGGAGGTGGCATCTTTCAGAGAGATTAGACCAGTATGACACTTTGAAGGCCAGTAGGGGGAGGCTTGGTGGAGGTACCCTCAAGAGGATGAATTTTCTTGGGAGAAATCTCCTATTTGACTTGAAAAGAAAGTGAATAATCAAAACAATCATTATCAACCACAATTGGAGTCTTACATTTTTTACTACTGGATTTGGCTCTGGTGGAGCGATGGGTGCCTGATGTTACTTCCATAGTTGCATCGAAATAAAATGTATGATTGGTTCTCAAATATGTAGAAGTATCCCCAGCTACTCCTCTAGCATCGTTCATAGATCCCATGATTGAGACCACCACTCCAACTTCCCTCTAAGTTTGGTCCTCCAAAATGTAATGGTCCATCAGCAAATGTAGTCCTTGGTGTAGGGGAAATGAAAAGACCCCCCTCTTGACATTGAGGATTGATATATTTATAGACTAAAAAATATATTCTGCTATGTTGATTATTTTCTTCCCTATAAGTGGTTGAGGAAATCTAAGTGCAAGCTTCTCAACACTGCTTCAAGACTATCCAGTGTGAAGTATTGAAGGACCATTACCATCACTACGTCCCATGACTTTGGAAGAGTATCTTGCAGAACACCATGGTCCTAGAAGAGAGCTAGCTCACCAAGGAGTGAGTGAGTATCTTTGTTAATAATTTACCCTTCATTCAGGATCCCCATAATTTTTGCAAGGAGGCCCATAGTGACTATGAAACCCAATCCATAGATGAAGATATGCCCTCAATCCCATGCACACACAAACTCTAGGGAAAGATCAAGGTCATGGCAATTAAAAAGTTGTAGAAAATTAAGCAGGCCATTGTCATGGAAAATATCTTCGATAAGAGCAATTAGGTGAAGGGCAAAAGGTTTGACCTCGACCATTAAAATAGGGCTAAACCAGAGGGAGAGAGTAATGGGAAAATGTACCAAAGTAGATAGACTATGAAGGGAAGATAACACCACGAGGGGTCAAAAATAAGTGATTAAAAAGGAAGGGGATCCAACCCAAATACAACTCCAAAAGGGTTGGAACTGAACATGCACACCACACTCCAGAAAACCATGGGTTATGATTGTACTTAGAGTGGAAGCAAACAACATGCATGGGTTGACACGAGCAAGACGAACATAATAGAAAATCTGGACCAAAAAATAGAAAGTATAGGTAAGATAAAAAACTCCTCTTGATGAAGTGGCATCGAATTTAGATGCATCAGTTGTCAAAAATTTCAAAAGAGGGCTCCTATGGCGGTCATGAGGACTTAACACAGTCTCTTAAGGCAACAAGATGGTGATTACCCAAATTCTTGGTACAATTATCAATAAAAATGAGAAGGTTAGGAAGAGAACCACCAATGAAGAAGGTGATCATGGACCAAAAATTTACTGATGTTGCCACCTGTAATGACCTAGGAGAGAGAAAAACCTCATGGTGCTAACAAGGATTGGCGAAGTGCCAATGTGGATGATGATTTCATCCCATAATTATCTAAAGGTGGACATGCCAAGGAGTCCAAAAAAATCCTATGATAAAATTGTTGTGAATGATGATGTGTCCTGACACATGATCCACATATGAGATTCTATGCTCCCAAAATTGATATTTTTTCATAGCATAAAAATTGACCTTTTAGAAGTGACATCATCATTGAAGTGTAATGTTGCATCCACATTATAATTTTTGGGGTATTCCATATGAGTACATCTTGGGCCTAGTCTGCCACTCATAGTGTGACTTGTCACATGATGATGAAAAATGTGAGCATAGTTCCATGTGGAGCCAAGGTGACCCCACCACCAATCCCACCTAGTCTTACTACCCAAGAACTTCAATTGCATTGATGTCGATAAGATATGGAGGGAAAAGGTCTCTCTAGATAGTGAGACTCTATTCAAATATGTCCATGTTTGCAAGGAGATCAACAACACAATTTCCTTCATGGTAAACATGATTGAAAGTGACACTCGTGAAGGATTGCATTAGACATTTAGTTTCAAAGATCATGTTGGAAATATTCCATAAAATAGAATGAGTCTCAGAAATTAAGCACTGAATGATATTTTTGGTGTCCCCTTCAATAAGTAAATTAGAACACTGCATGTTGTGAAGGACAATACCCTGATGAAGTGCCCTAGCTTTCACAAAATAACTAGATTGGTGTCCTAGATTCTCAACAAAGGCCAAAATGATGTTTCCTGTGTGATCTATGGCAATTCCTCCAACACTAGAAGGCCCAATATGCCCTTTGGCTACTCCATCAAAATTTAGTTTGAGAAAAATTGGAGAAGGAGGAGACCATTTAACCAACAACCGATCAACCTTCGGATAAGGAGTATGGAGATTACAGTTAGAAATATTAAGAGAAGAGACCAATAAAACTTTAGAATGTGGTTTAGAGTCATCATATCCATGAGTAAAAGATTCTAAGAAGTAGCATGAAGGATTCTAGAGAGCACGTACTGAACATCATGTTTTAAATCCTTAAAATCATGGGAGTTTAGTTCATGCCAAATATCACAAAGGAAGTGAGGAAGATAGAAGGACCAAAAGATCTTGAGGTGGAAACCTTTGAAAGGATTAGGCCATTGAACACAAAAATCACTCAAGAGGGTAGGTGGGACCCACGAAATGCCGAGGGAGGAGAACAAGGAGGAGAATATGGAATGGGAGAAGGTGAAATATGGGAAAATATGGTGGGTAGAATCACAATCCTAGAGACACAAGTAACATTGGTTGGGTAACGAAATGCATGATGATGAAAGTTCAAGATGGTAAGGATCTTGTCCTGGATGGTAAGCCAAAAGAAGAAAATTACTTTGGGGATGAGGTGTTTTTTCTATATGATATTGGAAGGAAAATATATAGAGGAAGGTTTCTTGATGAGGGTGTAGGTAGAATTGACGGTGAAGAGGCCGTTGGAAGTAGGATCCCAAAGGATCGAATCCTAAGAGGGTAAACTAGGAATGACACAAATATGTAAAAGGTTGGGTAGGATGGAGGTAACTTGTCTATGCTCACTAGATAGGCCATAAGTTGGAAATAAATTCCAGGATTTATTATTGGGATGAAAGAAGTTATATACCTTTAAATTGAATAGGGAGTCAGTGACTGGTTTTAGGTAAAGAAAGTCTACACGAGTCCACAAGGGGTAGTCACATAGCCAAATATCCTACCAAAAACTGATATTTTCACCATTGTCTAATTTACAACAAATGCCTTTTCTAATGATCTCAGATTTAAGGATGGAGTTCTATGCTGTCGATCCATAGATGGTAGAAGGATAAGGATCATCCAAGAAATTGGTGTGGTGCTAAAGATATTTTAATTTCATAATAGAGACCCATAGAGAGTTCTCATTGGTAAGAACTCATCATCCTTGTTTGGTGATGAGTGAAAGATTCATGTTATAGACATTTCAAAGCCCAATACTACCATGCTCTTTTCTTGAACAGACCTATTACCATACAACCAAGTGTATACATTATTTCAACTCTGAACCAGACCATAATTTTTTTTTTTGGAGTTGCTCAATTTTGTTGTAGATTTCAATAGGAATCTAAAATATAGAGAGGAAAAATAAAGGGATACTTTGGAGAGTAGCTTTGACTAAGGTGGCCTTGCCTGCCTGACTAAGAAGGCTTCCTTTCCAACTAGCTAGTTTTTTCTCAATTCCTTCAATGACTGTATTCCAAAGAGATTTTTTGGAAGGGATTTCAAAGAAAGGGAACCCTAAATAGGTGCCTAGGAGTGCAACTATGGTACACCTAATAATAGTAGCAATGTAGACTTGGTGTCTAACAGGGGTGTTGATGAAGTAAACCTTGGTTTTATAAAAATTGACTTTTTATCCAGTAGCAACCTCAAAGGAAAGCAAGATCATTTTAATAATAAGGGCTTTAAGAACTGAGGCAAGGGTGGCCAATATGGTATAATCAATGAACTGCTGGTGAGAGATAGACTGAAGGGAAGACACAAGCTTGAAACTAGAAATATCTCCTTTGGAACAAACATATTTTAGGGTTCTACCTAAGGCTTTAGCACAAATATAAAAAGAAAAGAATATAGAGGGTCCCTCTGTCTTAAGCCTTTGAAACTCTTGAAATAGCCCACATGAAAGAAATTGACCATAACAAAGAAATTAGTAGTAGTTATACATTCCTTGATGAAAGCAATCCAGTTAGGGTGGAATCCAAAATTGAAGAGGATAGAAAATAGGAAGCTCTATGAAACTCTATCAAAAACCTTGTTCATGTCAAGTTTTAGGAGAAAACTAGCCTTGCCACTTTTAGAAATGAAATGGATTATTTCATGAATAGTGATGATGTTGTTCGTGATGAGCCTCCCTTGGAAAAATATACCTTGATTTGGAGAAATGATGTGAGGGAGGATGGGTTTGAGTCTGGTGGCTAGGGATTTGGTGAGGATTTTATAGAGGATATTGCAGAGGTTGATGGGGTGAAAATCGATAAGGATGCAAGCCTTGTTAACTATAGGAATGAGGGCCAGGAAGGTGCAATTGATATATTTAGGAATATATTTATACCTTTGCATTTGATGGATGGCAGAGATGACATCCATACCAACAATGTCCTAGAAATGATGGAAGAAAATGGGGGGAAAGCCATCTGGGCCAGGGGCTTTCCCACCTTACATGAAAAAATAGCAGTACATATTTCTTTAGTAGAAAGTAGTTTGAGAAGAAATTTTTTATTTTTTGATGTTACTAACCTTGGGATATTTTGGAGGAGAGCCTCAAAAATTTGATGATCATACCTAGGGCTAGGATCAAGCAGATCTTAAAAGAAATTGATAGCCTTATTTCTGATGTTCAAAATATTTGTAGTTACTTCCCCATTTTGTTGGATGAGCTCCTTGATTTTTTTGCTCCCTCTATGTCTAATGGTGGTGGCATGAAATAATTTTGTATTAGAATATCCTTTGAGCCACATGATCTGAGACTTTTATTTCTAAAAAACTTCTTCATTTCTAAGGATGTTTTAAAATTTTGTTAGGAGAGTCTTTTCTATGTCCTAAAGGGTGGGGTTAGGGTTCCTATGATGCATTGCAAGATTGATGATAGTAATTTGAGATTGGATCTATTGCTTCTTATGGAAGATGTTCCTGAATACCTCTCTATTCCATTGTTTTAGTTTTATTTTCACATATCGAATCTTATTGCTCACTTGAGAAACTTGAGATCTAGAAAACTTGTGAGACCACCATAGAGAGATCAGAGATTTGAGGTTTGGATATTGAAGCCACATAGATTCAAATATAAAGGGTGAATTGAATGGAGAAACCTAGGAGAAGCTATCTAGAAATACGGGATTGTGGTTGGAACCAATTATAGGTAACGAGCGTAGGATAACATCACCAAATTTGGGGATAGCAATGGTAGAGATAAGAATTCCATCAAGGTGAATTTGAATTAGTTGATACCATTTCCTACGGTTTCTCCATGTGTATCTTGGCCCCCTGAGATTGATATCCATAAGTTCATTATCATCAACAAATGCTGCAAAGTGCTCATATGAATTTACAGTGATTTGGGATCCTTATTTCTTGTCAGTGGGGAACAAAGGCGAGTTAAAATCTCTAGCCAACATCCATATCTCTGATAAAAAGAATTCCTTGAGTTGACTAAGATAAATCCATAAGAGGCTCCTCTTGGAAGGGGATTTGTGAGCATAAATATTTGAAAGGACCCAACGGTAACCATCCTCTTTGTTGAAAAATATAACATTCATGTAATTTTTTGCTACAGACAATAGGGTCCCCTCAATTTTTGTAGGATCCCACATACATAACATTTTTCTTGAAGCTCCATTGGCTAGACTAAAAAGAGATTTAAAATATTTCCAAATGAATCTTGAAATGCAAGTGGCACTCTGAAAATCTAGTTTAGTTTCTTGCAGTAAAAAAATGGTGGGTCTTAAGTCTCTCCTCATGGACTTAACCAAGCGTTGCTTATTTTATCCATTGAGGCCTCTCACATTCCATGAGATGATCTTCATTTAACACTTATTGATGATGCTTATTTCCATATCCCAAGAGGAAGGGAAAGTTTGGATCTATTTTAAATTGGGTCTCCAAAGGTCTGGATGAGCCTCTAAGGGTGAGCTGAGTGCCATTTATGATCTCATATGAATCTTCTCTATTTTTGATTTCTTGGGCAAAGGGATGACCCCATTTTTTCCTAGAACCCACATCAGTGTAAAGATTCCTTTGGATTTAGGTAAGAGGAGGACTAGGGGATAAAGGGTTGGAGGGAATAGGAATGCTACTAGGGGAAACATGGAGAGTCTTAGGCAAATATGGAGGGCTCTAGCGATGGGTAAAGGTGGGATTTATGGGATAAAAGGTGGCATCATCATTGAAAAGTAGAGAAAAATGGTTGGATACAGGAATGGGTGGGCAATGAGGAGGAGAGAAAATAGGACTGGATAGAGAAGGAGTGGTGAGTCCCTCTAGTTGAGGCTATCCTTCAACTCTAGAGGAAGGAGGGATATCAGTAGGGGAATTTTATGGGAGAACCGAAGCAAGGTTTGGGCTATAAGTAGAGTATGGGCAGTGATGAACAAATTTGGATTGATGATGACCTTCAATAGAAGGAATAAAAGGTGGTTTAGGGATCTTGGGGTAGTGAGAATGAAGATGGCCTTACTTGGAACATAAATAACAAAAAGTAGTTTTGTTTTCATATTCAATATTTTGAGATAAGGTATAAACCTTTGAAATGATATTGATCAAATATGGGAGGACCAAATCCAAATTTGCATTGATGCACATATGAGCCTAGATCATACGAGTTCTCACTTGAGTAGGTGGATCAAAAGTGATGAGATCTCCAATGTCCCTCGCAATACCTCAAAGAATATATTCATTCCAAAAATAAATCGAGAGTCATGGGAGATGAAACCAAATTGGTGCATAGTTAATGTTCTGAGTGGATGGGTCAAAATCCATGCCCCATTTCCAAAAGAATAGACCTCTTCATCTGAATAACCACAATCCACCTATAAGGATTCGATGATATTTGGTAGGGTTTTTTAACCAGATAAAAAAGAAACTCCTAGGGAGCGTGACTAGATTTATAGATCCTAAGGGCCGCTAAGAGGAGTGGGACTATTTGTGTATTGATTCCATATCTACCATGATCCCAAAAATTTGTTGACCAAGGTGTTGTAGTTATGGGAAACCATGGAGAACATAAGTTTGCAAGGAATCTCGAGGTTGCTCTTAGAAGGATGCAAATCAATCCTAGTTTTGGGGTGACTAGGGTTTGAGTTGATTTTGACCATATCTAAAAAGGATTAACTAAATCTAGAAGCACGTTATCCCGATCCACTCACTATTGATAACATTGTTAGAGGAGAGCTTCCATTTGGTGGTGAAGCCTTTCTTCCTAGGTCCACTAGGGTATTGACCATTGCTTTGGAGGATCCTCGATCTGATGATGTGTTGAAACCCACCACTTTATCATATTTGGAAAATCTTGATGCAACTGTCTTAGATATTGACCCATGATAAAGGGAACCAATGGTGAGAAGGGTGGTGGACACAAAACCATGTAATTGTTTACCAGTGACTGTAGGGATCCATTTCACTCCTTTCAAGAGAAAAGAGATTTCCCTAATCTCTTGATTTAAAGCATATCTTCCTAAATCACTTTTGTCACCATCATCACCACCATCGAAGCTATTGCTATCATTTTTACCTACACCATATCCATTGGGACTGATGCCTCCATTCACTTTTACTATTTTTACCTCTATTTTTACCATAACATATCTTATTATACCTATCCATGAATCTTCTACCAATGCATATATGGATCTTCATGATATAAGCCATATTTCTTATAAAATTTTGATTGATGTGGAGAAAAATAACAAGCTACAATGCTAATAAATCTATGATAAGGTGAAATTTTTAGTGCATTAAAAATGAAATATTATTAGATTCATTTGCACTATTCTATTGCTCTTAAAAATATTATTGTTTATGTTTTTGAGAAGGGCATAAAATAAATTTTTTATAAAATATCTAAAGACACTATTAATGCACAAAAAATTGCAACACATGGTGGCCAAGTGAAGCCACAAACATAGGTTAGAATCCTCCAAAAATTGGAGAACAAGAAAACTAAACAAAAAAATAAATATAAGCTTCAAATATTGAGACTTGGTGAGTCTCAAATCCAAAGCATTACAGGGTTAGTTGCAGGGAGAAAAGTGCAAAAAATTGCATCAAATAAGGAGATTATATTTAATTCTATCTAAGCTTGGATTTATCATCAAAGTACCAAGAAAAAAGGAAAGGTGTCTAATCATAGATACAACCTCAAAACCCCTACATTGCATTAAAAAATTCTGCCACAAAACCAAAAATTTAGACATGAAAAAAGGAGTGCAAAAGAAGGTGCAATAAAGGTTATTTTATACATAAATTTTTTACATTGTATTGCACTATCCTAATATGGTTTATACAGGAAAGAGGGTAGATTTGAAGGTTCCTCAAAGGTACAATATTCATAGGGTAAACCAACCAAAGGTGATCGAATGCTAGCACTCTCCAAGCATAGCAAAAGGAGCCTCTTTAAGGGCTCATACTCCTCATATCTTGGATGACTGTACTTGCAAAAGACAAGGCACAAAACAAAGGGAGAAACAATATTATATTCAAGATAAACATTTTCTACAAAAGGGGGACATATAATAGGTGTAAAAAGAAGAAGAATAAGGCACCATTCGAGTGTTTCAAACTCCACATTTGCATTGCTAAAAAATGCTGCTCAAGCCTCTAAATCGTTGCTCCTCATCCAAAATAAAAACAACTTACAAGCAAGGGCTATTGAAAGAAGGAGGAGCTAGAAAATTTATGGGGTTTAAAGAACTTCCAAAGGTTACATTGAAGAAGTGTTAGAGAAGACATCCATGCACAAGGAGTGAGTGACACTTGTCACTTGCGACAAAACCCTAATGCTCCTCATGTGAGCGCTCATATTTACCAAGAAAGGAGTTACTAAAAATAAGTTGGTGCATTGAGAATATGAGAGGCACTTTTCCACAAAGTAACTAAGTGCTCCAATAAATAATGTAACATTCATACATTACTTAAAGAAAGATACAAGTGTTTTCTAGCATATTCTACTCCTCAAGTGTTAAATAAGAAAATAGATGTGCCACTTGGTACTTAATACAAAATTCTCCTCTATTTTAAGGATGCCAAATACCAAGTATTCATAAGAATTCAAGCATCCACATTCAACGCTCTGGATTCTTCACACACAGGGCCAAGTTGCAATGTAGAAGCAAGGTGGAAGAGCCTATAATGCTTTAGTCAAAGGAGGTCAAATACAGAGATTAAAGGCACCATATTTGGAGCATTAAATCCAAGGAGGGTTCCAAGAATTCTATTGGAGGGAACATCCAAAGTAGATATGTTAATATTGCAGCCCTTGCACACCCAAACTTAGCACTGATTATTACGGTGTTTGTATAGTGCAAGGTAAGATTTATTCCTATTTTATATGTGCTTTCATTTTTAGGGAATTATAAGGTTGATAAATCAAGGTTAAGCTTAGAAGAATTTAACCATATTGAAAGCCATACATCAAAGGGAATAATTTATAAAATAAATATAATATTTACAATATTAAACTTAGGAGTAATAAGGGTTTCTACTAGAAACTATTTTAAAAATATTTGCAAATATTATTGTGGTCTAATTTTTAAAATTTGGGAGTTATAAGGGTTACTACTTAAAATTAATTTATTGGAAATTAGATACACTAAAATATAATCCTAAAGGGATATTAAAAGAGGTTATTAAGGTTTTTTCTAAGGTTGGAAATTTATATTTTTCTTGTCTCAAAATTTCTCAAAAAGGGAAAAAAGAAATCCAACATTAAAACCTCTTCAAAATTGGAAAAGTGCTTAGTTCAATAAGAGGAATAAGGTGTTATAAAAGTTGATTTTTATTTTTACAAAACTTTACAAAATAAACCAAAAATTGAACTACAATTTACAAAAGCACTATATTCATACTATATCATATTCCAAAATCACTAGGGAGTCATAAGACATTCTACAAAACTTGATAAATAATAGCATCTACCAAAGATTATCAAGTTGTAAATCCATTGGTAAAATATAAGATTTCTTCAAAACCTAAAATTCCATTAGGTTTATATACTCTCATCACTAGGGAGATATAAGGAAGTCTACAAAACCTAAGGATTGATAAAGGTTTTATAAAATCAAGCTTATATATTTAGGACACCATAAGATAATAGCTTTCTATATCCTAAAATAGGGATCCATAAGGATGTCTACTTCCCAAAATACTGCAAACACCAATAAGAATAATTGCTTCAGAAAGGAAAAAGTAAGTGCCATAAAACTTGGTATCATGAATCTAATCATGAAATCTGAAGGAATTTTATATCTAAATTCAAAAGTAATCCATAGTGAAGCCTTAGAATATAATTTTGATACTATGGAATGCTATCTTCAAGACCATCTCAATGAAGCAATTGACAATGGAAAAAGTGATATTTCATTTTCCTTAGACTTTGTGACCATATTATACATAACATTGCTCACATATAAACACTACAAGGATGAAAATGTAGAGCAAAAAGGATTGATAGAATTCCTAAAAAATAAGGCAAAAGTTAATGAATCATATCTAGAAAAGATTTTTCAATCCTCTTGTAGCATTGGCACTTTAGGTTCTACTAACTCAAGATCTTATCATGATGCCTTAAGTGGTTGTTCAAAAGCTTCTGTACATATTGAAGATAGGAAAGGAGAATATTCCTTAAAAAAACCAAGTAGTAGCACAACCACCTATGAGAGCACAAATCAAAGGCAAAGCTAAAGACGAAGAAGAAGACAAAGTAGATAAAGGAGGAATGCAATGCAAAATCAATTGAAAGAAAAACCTTTAGCTACAACTATAGCTTACTCTACATCATTTGACGATATAGTAATAAATGAAGAAGAATACAAATTACACTATCCAATGGAAGAAGATCCACATTGAAGACTAAAGTCTTCAATACCCAAATAATATAATACAGGAGGTGTTAGAAATATATTATATTACATCATTTGTGTCATGTAAATGCACCTTCCTAGATACATACTTAGGACATTAGATTAATTTAGGAGGAAGTTATCTAGTTACTTCATGAAATGTAATCAATAGAAAAGTGTCAATGTGCAATATTTCCCTTGCACAACTAGGTAGAGTATTGGCAAAGGAATCTATCTTCCTATATAAAAAGGGCCTCATTGTAACAAGTAGGATATACAAGCTCAGAACATATTCGTAGGTAGTAGCATAGTGTTGTGTAGATCACCATATATTGGTGATGGGTGTAATGTAGTCCAGTAGCTTTAGTCATGGAGTGTCCATTTCCTCCATAGCTATATTGTATTCATTTTCATCATTTATATTTATAGCATATTTCAGTCATCTCACAAATTTACTTTCTTTCATATTATTATGCATCTTGTGATTGCTATCTCCTATTGCACACTACATCAAAAGCTAACATTGAGTGCAAATTTTGTTAACTTCACTCTAGTGTATACTATTTCATTATTTGTAACTATTGTTGAAGAGATTTTATATCCTTTAATGATATATTCAAGTAATTGGATAAAAGTCTCTTGAATTACTAACTTTAGTGGAATAATCTTAGTACACCTATTGGAAAATTTTATAGCAGTTAGAATCCAACCATGTCTTGCACTAGATAATGGGAAAATATTTTCTATGAAGTCCAAACCCCATTGCTAAATTTTTTTATTACAAACAATAGATATAGCAGCATGAGTTATTTCCTTATTTGACCAATCTGATAAGCCTTACATTCCTTCACCCACTATAAAAAGTAAAAAATATGGTAGTCCAATAATATCTCACCCTTAGGATCTTATCTACTATTATTTGGGCCAAATATTGAACACCTTCATTATGGTATTACCACAACAAATATTTAATTTCCATTCTTCAACACATCATATGATCACACCATTGTACCCTTTGCATACAAAAACATCATCAAACAAAGTATAGTGAATGGAATTCTTTCTAAAACATGCCCTTTCTTTTGGCATCATATATTTAGACAAATATCCTATCACCATGTATCTTATAATGTTGCTCATCCAACTAGTATGTTCATCCAAATTATTTTCTACTATGAGTGCTACTTGCTCACTAGAGTGGGACATTGTTAGGTTCTTGCATAGGGATCACTCCCTTACCAAATTGGTTGGTTTGAATTCTATATTATATTATTTAATATTATTAATCCAACCACTTTTCCTCTCAACTCTCCATGTAAAATTATAGAGCTCACATTGGGATGGACCATAAATATAGTCATATTGCTTTAGGACAAGTAATATTGTTAATTTCTTCATCATGATAAATAACTATATCTCAATGAAAGTGTATCTTTCCTCCTAATCATGCAGTGTATAACTCATGAAGGATATAGGATGCTAATCCTCTCTATTATATTTTTGAGTCAAGACTACTATGATATTCACATATTTTCCAAACATATACAACCTAAAATAATTAGAAAAATTAGTGTTAATTAGCACTAGAGATTTAGTGATTACATCTCTAATCCCCTAGAATCCTATTTCCTTCTTTTATCTATGTAAAGCTAGCATATTATTTAGCATATTAGTAATAGGCCTACCAATTCTATAAAATTAGTTATAAGTTTTTCCATAAATTGTATTTGTCCTTGGAAGGACATGTCATCTTTGAATGGACCCACCAACCTGGGCTGAGGGGACTGACAACACAAATGTGCTTACACCTTGTGTAGATCAAAACAATAGGAAGCATCATGGATGGGGGAACATCATATAGGGAAACCTCTAAGGTTTTTAATTAAGGCCAAAACCTCATCAAAATATGATACTTGATGCATAGTAGACCTTTATGAGTTGAGGTTGGGAAATAATTGCAAAGGAAGTAAAAACCTAAAATTAAACGCTTTTGTAGAAAAATAAAATCCTAAGCTATGGGGGTGATGTGCCAAAGAATTAGGACCCCTAATATTTGACTACAAAAAGTGGTAATAGAACATGAAAAATACCACCCATGGTAGTGAACATGACCATGCAAATACACCACCAAGAATCAAGAAAAGTTAAGAGGAGGACAAAGCAAATTTAGTCACAACTTCCATTAACATTTTGAGACAATTACAAGACAATGAGGCCTGAAGGATTCAATGCTACCTAGGTATGAGAAAATACTTGGGCTACCTTTTTAATATTAGGAAAGAGGGGTGAAAGGAAGATCCCACAAGGTCTTCCAATACATTTTACAATGAAATTGGGCCTATTTATAAGCCAAGAGGAGGGTTCTTCCCTTCAAAGTTATATGTAGAAGGTATACAAATATCGTATGTTCCTACAATTGAGAATCATTCTACAACTTATGCAAGAACAACTTTGAGGTCTCTAGATCTAGGGAAATAAATATTAAAATATTTTGGGCCTTTGGATGACCAAGTGTGGCTGACTCATCTATCTGATGCTACGTTAAGGTAGCTACACCATTACTCTTTTTTCACTTTTCTATTGGAATGTATTTCCTTGTTGATGCGAGATGCATGGCCTCCTTTATTGGTGTAGGTACAAAAGATACAATCACGCATATGATAGGTAGTGGATGCAGATAATGCATAATTGGTTTTGATAGGCTTAGCCATGAAAGTCAAGATTTGTAGCCAATGGCATGTGTCTTCTTTAATTTCTCCTTTACCTACTTCCTTCCTTGCCTATGTGGTTACCACTTATTATTGAATAAGGTGGACCCTTATTTTGCCAATGGTAGGTCTTTATTAAGCATTTATGCTTCCCTTTTTTGGGCTCCTGATTGGTCATCACATGTTTAGATCTTGGTTATGTTGGAGTCTTCCCTTTGATTACATGCTATCATCTATCAAAAGGATCGTGTGGGCTATCTAATTAAAAATTAATGATCCATAGGCCTTAGTGCCCTTGATGTGATTGGATTTGGGTGAAAGTGAAGCATTGTCTATAGATGGAAGACCTAATGGTCAGTGTGACCTTTTGAGCTTTTTATTATATTCTTGTATCTCTTTTCTTCTGATTAAATATAGGAAGCATATTTTGAATACATTACCTTGGACTATCCCACTTTTGACTAGTCTTACTTGGAGTGAAGCAAGGCTATAGGGAAAATTTTTCTACTGAAAGAGTGAACCCAAAATTCCTACCTTGTCCATTAGGCATGAAGTCAAAATTTTGTAACCTTAAAGAGTATCAAAAATATAAAATGATAGGAGGGAAATGAGAAGTAGGAAGGAGGAAGGTCACTGAATCAATATTGAGGCTCTTGAATGGAGGTTTCACTTTGCTCTGGCTTTACTGTTTGTTTAATTTCTAATGATTTGAGGTAGTATTTTAATCAATATTGCTAGCTTACTAACCTTATATTTATAGTATTGACCCTCCTCCATTTTGCTTTCATCCCTTATTTCTGTATCTTGGGTCTCATTTCTTAGGCAGGTGAAACCTAATCATTAGGAAGAGATGGTTTATTTTCCCAACCCACTATTTTTTAAAGAGAATGGATTCAGGGTTGTCAAAAAAGTAGAGACCATACTAATGATGGAGCCCTTTAGTACCACTAGAAATATTTTGAGGTTTATCATTTTAATGAGGGTTAGCTTAAATACCATCATACGGGCCATGCTTCTTGGTTCACCTTGTCCAAGTGGTTAGCATCACATTGTGGCATGGGAAGATTCAAATTTATCCTTTTTTGGCATAAATTTTCTCTTGTTAGCTTCATTAATATTTCCATAGCATCAATATCTTGATAAACTAGAGCTTTGTGCCTCTTTATCTTATTTTTCTTGTTCCTCCTTTGTGCTTGACTACAATGGTTGTCTTCCATTTGTTGTAGAAAATCAATCGAGTAGATATGTAATGCATTACTAAAGATTTAGAACTGATTGATTATTCCATGGGATCAAATTTGTATAAATAGAAAAGTTTATCAATGTGATCCATTGGATTACAACAACTCAATAAATCTGAACTAGTCTAAACTGAGAGTTCACCTGACTCATGGAAGAGTGGTAACTCAAGTAAGACTATCCTAGTAGAACTTAAGAGAACAAATATTTATTCTAACACCCCCTATTAAGTGATACTAGGGGTGAATGTAACAACAGGAGATGAGTCCCGAAAATAATGCCTGATGAGGTACTCATGTACAATGAATTCTTATAGAAGAGATGGTAAAAAAAACCACATGGGAAAAAACCATCTTTCAAGAAGAAGAAGAAGAGGTATGTCTTCGGATGACGAAGATTATCCTCTATTGAACACCAAAAAAAATGAGTCTTGACAATATGGCCTTATTAGGTACTCATGTACAATGTACTTACATATAGTAGAGATGGTGAAAAAACCACATGGGAAAAAACCATCTTCCAAGAAGAAAAATAACAATAAGAAGAAGAGAGAGGTGAAAACATCTATGGACCCTTCTAATGCAACCGCCTAACCCCAAGTTTATTTTACAACTAAATGTAACACGGAGAAGGAAATAATTTGGTGAAGATGTCTGCAATTTGATTTTTTGTAGGAATGTACTCCAAGTTTAGATCCCCTTGCTGAATATGCTATCGAATGAAGTGCATGTGAATCTCAATGTGCTTTATGCACTTATGCTCAACTAGATTACGGGTAATATGAATTGTGCTCTAATTGTCACACCAAAGGATAATGGGTTGGTCATGAAAAAAAACAAATTCCCTTAGTATCTAACGAAGCTAAAGAGCTTCCTGAATGGCCAAAACTTTTGCCCTGTATTATGCTTTTGTAGATGATAATGCTACTGCTTGTTGTTTTTGCATGACAAAGCAATAGGTGAAGAACCAAGACAAAAAACATAGCCAAAAGTGGAACATCTATCTTCAATTGAACCTGCCCAATTAGAATCTGTGTAACCAATAATATCCATAGATCCTCCCTCATATAAGAGCCCAAAGTGAGTAGTTCCTTGCAAGTAGCGAGAGGGTTATTTTTGCTGCTTGCCAATAGTTGAAATGAGGTTGATGTGAGAATCTAAATATTAAGCCAATAACATATGAAATATCTAGGCGAGTATGAGTGAGGTATGATAGAATTACTATAAGCTATCTGTAGAGAGTAGCAACACATAGAAAGGTTTTGCAGGATGTACTTAGAGTGACTCTAGAATGAAAAGGTGTGGAAGAAGGCTTACAATCAGTCATATTAAACTATTGAAGAAGGTGTAGAGTATATTTATATTGACATAATGCAATTCCTACATCTATTTGAGTTATTTGAAATCCAAGGAAGTAATGAGCTAAACCCAGATCAACCATCTCAAATGTCTTATAAAGGGAGTTTTTGATAGTCTGGATGTGAGAAATGGCACTACCAGTGAGTAGTAGATCATCAACATAGAGAAAAAGTATGGTGATGTGATATTCGTCTATCCAAATTTAGACTGTTGCATTAGAATCGCAATGAGAGGGATTCCATTTTTTCATACCAATATCTAGGAGCTTGTTTGAGACCATAGAAATATTTTCTTAGTCTACAAACTATAGACACCTAAAGTGCATCATGTCGATGGTGACTACTCATATGGACATGCTACAAGACCATATGGAAGATCTTGGATAGACTCAAAGATAGAGCAGTGGTTCTAACCACTCAATTTGGGCTCCTTGGCCTAATCAATATTTATTGTAGCCCAGAACTACGGTCTACAGGCTGAACCATGGCTGACACCTACAGTTTATAGTCTGGACCGCAGTTGTAACCTATGGTCTTAACTAAAGTTTAGTTGGCCTTCATCTGAGCCAAATTAGTTTGAATGGCCATTTGTTATAGAAGAAGATGGTTAATGGATGAAATATTCTAGAGGCTTCCATTCAAATTGTCATAACCACCCCTTCTTGATATTGGCTTCTCCATGAAGCCATCCCTAGCCCTGAGACATCCTATAAGTGCCCCTGAGAATTAGGGAAACCTATGAATGAAGCATTAGAGTTTAGAGCAGTGAAGCCCTATCGAATTGTGGACTCACTTGAGTGCATAGAGAGTGCCTTCTTGTCATACCCCATTGTCAATTTGTCAAACATCATGATGAATTAGGGCATGGATGACCTAAGGAACTAGGAGAACCAAGAAATGCTAATTCGGGTAAACGAAGGCCCTATTCAATGATTCAACCACTAAACTTGTTAGAAGGACACCAAAGGCGACCCTCGAACATCAATTGGACAAGGAGGTGAAGCCCACTACCCTTGATTTTGAGGATAAACTTACTTAAGTGCTCACCATGGCTTTCAGCTGTGGTTTACAGTGTAGACTGCGCATCAGTTCTACGGTTTGCAACAAAGGTATTGCCACCTTACTATTTTTATTTTTGCCCATTGAATTAGATTAGATTAGTCATTTGCATAGTTTAATTGTAGTTGTAGAGATTTATAATTGATAGATTTAGGGTTAGAATAATTTTAGTATAGTAGCATAAAATAAATATCAATGGGTTCTTTATGACTTTTAAAGCTTCATTTCCTTTAATTGAACCATGCAAATATTAACTGCTATACTATTTTATGTATTTCCATGAATATTTGTTAGTTTAGCATAGTTTAAACATATTTTACATGCTTTCTTGATTTCATATTTTCAATGGCATCTTTATGTATCTTTCCTTTTAAGGGCCTCATCGCGAGAGCCTACCTATGTTTTTGATCATTCTCAGTTGTTTCTTTGACTGTAGGGATCTACATTCATAGGAGCTTAACATTCGAATCCTTCCTCAACACAAAGAAGAGGGTCAACTCCACCCTAAGGAAGTTTGTGTCATCCTACGAAGGCATTTGAAATATCACACCTACCCTTGAGAGGAAAACAATTACACGAATCTTATTGTAATATTGTATCAACATGATTATCCCTAAGAGGGATGTACTTGTATCTCGAAATGACTTCATAATGGAATAAAGTGTCTTTTATTGTTTATCTTGTTGTCAATTTCTTGGATTTCATGCATGTTGTTACTATTTTCACTATTACGATAGGATTTCAATCGGGTGTGAGCCTTTTTGATGGTTACAGAAGGTGATCACGGTGGAACTCTGCATAAATAGAGTATGACTATGTGTTATTGAATTTTTTGACTTGCAGGTATAGACCGCAACTATCAGCTGTGGGCCAATAATTGAATCGCATGTTCAACGTGTGATCTATAGTCAGAACCATAGACCAAACCTATAGTTTCCAACTAATAACACAAACAATAAAAATAAGAGAGCCAATCATTGTAGGACCTGAGGTAGGCCCTATTTTCAACCCTCTATCATTTTTTTCCTCTGTGTTTGTACAACATGTATGATTTTGAATGAAAATGAGGAAAAACCACTAAAAAGGGTAATCAATCATCCTAGTTTGCTTTTGCATTTACTTCCATAGAAAGGTGCTGCTAGGAACAACAAACCTATGATTGTAGTCCACCCTAGGCTACAACGTGCTTGAGAGAGTGTCTTGTTTGGTTTACATGTGTGAGGTCCAATTAGTGTCCAATTATCATTGTAATGTGCATTATATAAAAGAGCATCTAGATTAGTTTGCATTTTTTGAATGTAAAACATTCTTCATTTTTCATATCACTTAGAAATTGAGCATGTGTGCTATATTATGTATTTGTTTTATGGAAAATAAAATGAACCACACACACCACTTAGTACTTAAACGCCAGTGAGTTGGGCTTGACATCCAACCACTAGTAGGGTTCAACAACGATGGGCATCATTTCCATATGCTGGCCCAAATCCTATGAAACTTTGGATACTAGACCAATATCTGATCCAAGAACCTTTCGTACCCTAGAAAATTTACATGTATTCTCTTTGAAGGGTATAACGTTGACTGGGGGAAAATGGGTGAGGATATGGGAGAACCTATGCTCCCTGACCATATTTGGGCTTCATTACCACACATTATAGGTTGGATTACATGACTTGGAGTTCATAGCTAGGTTTTCGAGCTACAAGTATACATGTGAAAGCCATTAAATTAAGAATAAAATCCAACAAGTTTTGCAAGACACGATAAGAGTTTCTACACTGATACAACACATCTTGAAAACACATCAAACAGTTTAGGGCTCACTTTCAAAATTTAATACAAGATAATCATCATTGTATACCTTGTTTGCTTAATAGTAAAAGATACATCTAGATGTTAGTTAAACAATGGTGGATACATGGGGTGGTTGGTAAAGGTCTAAAATTGATGCCAATGACAAACCCCTAACCAATTCATAGCAACACATGTCAAGTCCTCATCCACATGAGTGAATCAAAAATTGTTCAGCAAGCATTAGAGGAGATAAATCGACACGAGGGGAGCCTGTAGAGTGTACCCTAGATAGAGGAGCTTCAATACACTCCTCTATGCACAGGATAGAGCAGGGAGCCTCTCTGCATGAGGGTGCTCCACTCGAAAGCCATTACCAAGACCGCACTGCACACGTGTCCATGGGATCGACCAAAGAGTATGCTAAGCAGGGGACTAGGTTGGTGCCCCTACATACTAAGTCCATAGGAGGATCCATGCCTCCACCTTCTAAGTATAGAAGGACTAGAGATCCACCCATTTAGGGGTAGGTATATAGGCTCACTTTTGAGCATAGGTCTACCCATACTCCCATGCATGGTCCACCATGCAAGATCATCATTGATATATCAAATGTGGGAGTTAATGGCACACCACCACATGAGTGGTGGTGGTCTAGACAGGTAGAGGGTCTAGTTAGTATTTTAGAGCAGCTAGGTTGTAAGCCTTCGGATCCACCCACTCATGCCCCAAGTGAGCATAGTGGGAGCATCATCAGGACTACTAGAGAGCATGGAGAGGCTTCTAAGTGCCCTCATGTCACACACCCACTATCTATGCATGGTGGTTCATAGCATAGGATACAACAGGATGCCAATGTCGTATTCAAAAATAAATGCAAAGGCACAACACATATATCCAATGGGTATAGAACCCATAAGGTCGCTCATACAGAGTAGGGGTACCAAAGGCCTTCCATGACCGATTAGATTGATAGAATGCATCGATTGGTATTGAAGCAAAAATGTAAACTCATCAAATATCAATTGGAGGATGCTTGCTTAGAGAGGCAACACATTTAAGATGAAAATATTTGAGTGCAAAGGGTCCTTAGACAGAGACTATATGAGAAACACATGCATGAAGAGTGTATCCTTGCCTAGAAGGAGCGTGTGGAGAAGGAGGATAGGCTAGCTAGGATTGGCCTATATCCTCATGATGAGTATAGAGAGCATGTATATAGGAAGGCTTTGTCACAAGCCGATATGCATCAAGAGCATAGAGATGCTCATACTCATGCTAGTGCCAAACAGAGGGAGTGACCACCACCACTCGATGATCAGAGGCAGAGGCAACATGAAGAAGAAGAGGGAGATGGATACGAGCAAGAATATCCTGAGAGCTCTCGAGCTGAGGAGGAGGAATAGCAACACCCTCCATATTGTACAAGGAAGACAATACCTCCTAATACACCTCCACGTCAACTTAGGGAGGAGGACTTTCTATCTTCAAAGGCCTATAAGGCCTTAGCCAAGAAGGTCAAAGCCATCAAGAGACAAGGCACGTCTATTCAAAAGTTGATATTAAAGAAAATTCATAATGAGCCTTTGGATCCTTTGGTGCCTACTCTGGCTTACCCTAAGCATTTTGATATGCCCAGGTTAGACAAGTTTAAGGGTGATGAATATGCATAGGAACATGTCACAAGCTTTTTGGATGCTTTTTTTTAGATATCAAGCAATGATGCATTGTTGTTGCATACTTTCATCACGACACTTTTTAGCCCAACCTGGGAGTGGTTCAATCAGCTAAAGAAACATAGCATAACTAGTTTCGAGTAATTTGCTGTTGCCTTTCTTGAGCGCTATTCCTTTGGCATCAAGAAATAGGCCAATATTTTTGATCTGGTTGTGCTAGCTCAACACGATGACAAGCCAATTGAGAAATACAAAAAGAGATGAAGGAGACTAATGGCGAATTTGCCATTCCCTATTCCTGCCATAGATTTAACCCAAATGTTTAGAAAGAGTTGTGCCAAGCACATCTTGTTACTTGTATCGCTCCAAATTTTTTGCATCCTTACCTTCAGGCTACTGTAGATACAATAGTATCTTACATTCGAGGAGGCTTTGGCACAATCCAAAGTGATCGAGGACATCAAGTTGCAGGAAGGCAACTTGAAGATCAAGAACATGAGAGAGGGACAAAATAAGAGTACCACAAAACAATAGTGCAAGCAGGTCCATGTGAATCAAGTGGTGCTGAATCTCTAAAGGGAGGACAAGGGGCAATAGAAATAGAATTATTAGGACCAACCTCCTCCTGCACAGTATGAAAATCATAACAACAATTATAAGGACAAGAAAAAATATCAACACCCACCTTGACAGTTCACACCATTGATGGAATCACTGATGTTGATTTTACATCAACTGTGCGAGGCCAAGGCAATTAGATTTCCCGAGGTCAAGATGATAGACCCTAATCAACCCAAATAAAAAGGGTACCAAGAAGATTTGTTTTACATTTTTCATCGAATGAAAGGCCATGAAATTGAGGTATGCTAGAATTTCAAACACATGGTGCAAAATATGATTAACAAAGGTGAGCTTGTAGTGCCACACAACCCATAGGTACCCGATAATCAAAATATGGGGATTTATAAAAATCCCTTGCCAAATCATGAGGCTCCTCGCAACAACGTTGGCCAAGTCAACCAGGTGCGAGTCAAACCACCTACCTAGGGGTTCGTAGGCATGGTGAATGTTGTCACTAGACATGGGAGATATGAAAAACTAATTTAACCTCATGCTCCCATTCAAATACAACCCACATCAAATCAGCGTCTGGCACAAAATATTACAGGCCCACCAACAAGACCAGTGGTGACCATAAGGAGTAGGTTGGTCCAAAACCTGCAGATAACTCCTATGAAGTTGTAGATATATGAGCTAATAAAGTAGTTCCCTAGGCATAGGGAGAATCTTATGGAAATTTGAGGTCCATTGAAGTCCAATCCTAGGATGCACAAGCATTTACTAATTTAGTGATACATGTATAGCAATGTCAGGAACTGATGATCCAATTTTATGAATGAGATAAGGATAATTTCTACAAACACGACTGACCCACCATTAAATATAATGGCATGTGTTAATCACATGCCATTTAAAAGGGTCTTGATCTATCTTAGCTCATCGATCAACCTAATAACGACCAAGTCACTGAGTCATTTGAAGCTACCTAAATCACACATTGTGCCCACTACATTTACACTGAGAGCATTTAACGACACACTATGTTCAACTATTGGCACAATTATCCTACCTATTTAGGTAGGCCTAAAGACCATCTTTGTGATGTGTCATGTGATAGAAGGGGCCATGTAGTACAACATACTACTTGGTAGGCCTTCGATTCGTGAAATGCATTTCTTTCCCTTGATATTTCATCAGTGTGTGAAGTACATTCACGAGGGACACGTTCACATAGTATCATTGGATGAATAACATTTTAAGTTTGTGAACCTAGTGGATTTTCTTGGGGGTTTTATACTCCCATCAACACACCTGGAAGTTCGACTGTCATCATCGGTAAATAAGCCAGGAGGTAAACCAATAGTAAATGCTCAACCAATGCCATATGTGTCACATAAATCAGAGCAGACCACTACTACTTCCATGAAACCATCAGAATAAGTCATGCGTCAGGATGAAATGAAGTTGAAGGTAAAAATGGGTGAGAATGAGGAGCATGAGATTGAGCCAGTTGCTAAGGAGGTTCCCACTCCTATGGAATTTGAGGAACCCCAAGATAAAGTTGAGGAGGCACCTCAGCCTGCCTCACCTGCATCTTTAGTAGGGTCATCTACATCATAGGTGAATGTCCATCTCGCCAAAACTAAACTAGATGAGTATATAGTGTATAATGTGACCTTCGGGCCAATTTTATAAATTGCATAGGATATGGGCTGACCACACGCCCATCGCTATCTAGTTGGATCAATCGTACCATTGGGTGAGCCACCCAATCAGACTAACTTAATCTATGCAGGGCTGGACCAACTTCCAATGTGAGAGCCCATAGATGACGACAAACCTTTCATAGTAAATGTTTGTTATCTATCCAACCCAGAGTATGCCATACATATTTTCAAGTTATATCATTGGCATAGATACGACCTTGGTCTCTTTGAACAAGAACGTAGGACTCCGTTGGAACCGCATTATCAGTTAGTCACTGATAGGTTTGATTTAGGGTTATAGATACGAGGGTAGGATGATTTGATCACAACATCCTTAGATCATCTATACCTTAGTATGACAGACGATGTGGATTTTAATCCATATCATCTTGATCCTTCTAGTTTCTAGAGGAATCACCTGATGATATCTGTCATCACCGCTGAGCCACTCGAAGATCATCATGAAAGGCTCATTGAGTATAATAAGACAAAATTGAACCCCAGAGATATAGTGGCCACCCCCTTGGGTGATTTTTTTCATTTTTTTCCTAATTTATTTTAAATTTGCTGAATTAAAATATATTTCAATTTGCACAATTATTAAAAAAATAAACATCCAAAATTTGCAACTTAATTTCAATTTTATTTTTGAACTAGGGCACAACTTCAGAATGTTCAAACCCTAGATACATTAAAATTAGCAACAATGTAAATACCTCTATAAATGAATGAAGCACCAAGTGTGAATCCTCAATGATGATCAAAAAAATTGAACCTAGGTGCTCCGTTTGTCAATCCAGTTGTCTTTAGATTTTGGAAAACCCTTGTCTGCCTCTCAATGAAAAATGCTAGTCAAAAGATGATGTATTTTAGACTGCCTTAACTCAATGTCAGCCCCTAGTAATAGCACCCAAAATGTCAGCCCTCCCAAAAATAACACCCAAAATTTCAGCCTTAACTTAATGTCAGCCTTAACTGTATTTGTCAGCCTTAACTATTTTTTCCTTCAATATTCACCCAAAATAGCACCATCAACCCTAAGTCATGGGTTTAAAGGAAGGGCACCCATTTGGAAGGTTCAAACCTTCCTAGAAATTCATTCCCTTTGTCAAAAATTACAATTAAATACTTGAAATGATCATTGTCTCAAGACCAATGCAATGAACCAATACCCACAACGGAATAAGATTCTAATATTCAACTACGAACAAACATGTACGTATGATATGAAATAACAAGTTATGGATGAACACATCAAAGCACCTCTAAATGAGCTCCAATTCTTAATGTAAATATTATTTCATGAATGGCTGAAGCTGAGCAACAAAACCCATGTCTCCGATTTTCCCAAAGCTGGCCTTCAACAATCCACAAACCCTAAGATGAAATAAACTCTAAAGCACAATGAGTTACCCGCTGTAGCAACTCCTCTAATTGGCTAGGTATGGTATTGCACATACGAAACCAATGTTCTCATGGAGGTTGACTCCCCACAAGCTCCAACACTGCACATTTCTGCAATGCCCTCAGAAAAAGATCACCCAAACAAACAAATATCTTTCCTCCTCCCAAATGAACTCACATCACTCTTATTTATGCTTGTTTCAATCAAATTCTAGAAGCCTCCAAGGAAGGGGATGCCTCCTTGGTCCCCCAACCTAGTAAACTTAATGTTGTTTTAAAACAACAAGGCTTCATTATAATTTTTAATTATAATTTCCCTTTATAAAATTATTTTTATAATATATATATATATATATATTATGCATAAAAGGAAATAAATATTATAAGGCCAAAAATATCACCCATGATCCAAAAATGGTCAATCAACTGTAGTAGACCATGCTGGAGCTCGAACATAGATATTTTATCCATGGCGATGAGTCCCTTAACCACTCTGCATGACCTACAAGGACTCAAAATAGGTCATCAAGGTCATTACCTCCAAGTCACTAAAAATGGGGACATTACAATCTCCCCCCCTTAACATTGCTTGTCCTCAAGCAATGGCAAGGTATACCAGGATCCCACAACATCCTCTAAAAAATCTCACTATGCTGATGTTGAGCCTCTGAGATCCACCAAAACAACTCATAGTTTCCCAGTTTAAGCTTCAGTTGTGGCACCTTCTTGGTGCATGATATGGAGAATCCATCCATAATTATAACCTTGATTTCATCCACATTCACCATCCCCAATCCTCCACGTGCCACAAGCTCCTCAATAATGAAATTATGTGTGGCTCCTATGTCAATCAATGTAACCACACACTACCCTTGTAAAACACCTTGTATCCTGATGGGTTGTGCTCCCTATATGCTATGAAGATGTGAAACTGTATTACTTTCCTTGTCCTCATGGTTTGGAGATTTTTTTGGCTTATCTATAGCCTCTTCTCCATTGCTGCTCCCACTATCTGAATGATGATCTAAATTTTCTAAATTGTTCTCATCATCCAAATAGTACCTAATCAGCTACAAATTTCCCTTAAACTCATAATTATGACCTAGCGATCAATATTTCTTACAAGTAAAGCATAATATCTTATTTCTAAGTTTGTTAAGGGCATCCGAATCAAGTCTTATAGTTGTACTCTTTTGCTACTCTGATTCCTTCCTAGGTACCTATTTATCTTCATCTCTTTTGATCTCTCGGACATCCTTCCCCTTGAACTCTTATCCATTTTTTCCTTTGAACTAGTTCTTGGACTTGGCTGAAGTGATCTCCATATCCATAGTCTATCTAATGGTGTCCTGTAGTGTAGTCGGGTTAAATTATTTAACCCAACCTCTCAATGGCTCAGATAATCCATCCATAAATAGGATCACTAAGCACCTCTCTGACATGTCTGTAACCATCACAATCAATCTATGAAACTCGGCTATGTAGGCATCCACTAAACTCCACTACCTCAGGTGAGTCAACTCCTTAAACTCTATTTCTTGATCCCTCCTATAAAATCTCTATTGTAGCCTCTCTGTAAACTCTACATAAGTATCCACTCTTTCATGTACAAGAGTTTGCATCCCATGGTGCCACCAATAATGAGCAATGCCCTCCAAATGTAAAGTACAAAACTTAATGGAGTCCTCTTCTATCATTTGTTTCAGCTATAAATATGTGTAAATCTTTTGGAACCAAGCCTTCACTGTCATACTCCCTGAACCATCAAAGAATGGGATGTGTATCTTGCCTATTATCTTTTGAATTACCCTGTGGTCCTGTGTCGTATGATGTTGTACCTCACCCTATCCCTATTGTATGTGACCCTGATGTCTTCCTCTAGACCTGGGTGTTTGTCTATTCCTAGTATCCATATAATCTTTGAATGACATAAGATCATGAAAGTCTAGGCCTAGAGACTCCCACTCCTATTGATACTGCTGATACTGCTCAACAATAGTGAGATTTGGCTCCTTTGCAGGAGGTGGTGTGGTTGGAACAGTTGGAGGCTCTAGTCATGGTAAAAATCTAGGTATAGTAGGCCTAGAACCACTAGATATTGAATGTGTAATCCCCCTATTAACTATTGAATCCTCATTATTAGGTCTGTGTTCTGGATTATTTTGTTCCACCCATGGACCTTGTGCATTAACCAAAATGTTTATCCCATGAACCTGCTGCTATATTAGAACCACTAATTGTTTTAGGCTATGCTGCATGTTATGCTGAGCATGTCTAATATCCTCTGCCATTTTTATTTTTTTTCCTCTTGGTTTTATCTCTCACCCATATGTCTATTTCTTAATGTTGTCAAAAATGTACTCTCTTCTAGGTATGGGTGTGGAAGCTGATATTGTTCCCTTCTCAAATTCCTATTGTAGGACATCAGATACTTTTCACTCATGAAAATTCAATCCACAAGATGACAGGATTGGTTTTCTCTGATACCACTATAATGGTCACCCCATTATGTGATTTTTTATCAAAATTTTCCCAATTTATTGAATTAAAATATATTTCAATTTGCACAATTATTGCAAAAACAAACATCCAAAATTTGCAACTTAATTTCATTTTTTTTTTCAAACTAGGGCACAAATTCAGAATGTTCAAATCCTAGATACATTAAAATCAGCAACAATGTAAATACCTCTATAAATGGATGAAGCACCAAGTGTGAATCCTCAATGATGATCAAAACAATTGAACCTAGGTGCTTCGTTTGTCAATCCAATTATCTTAAACTTTTGGCAAACCCTTGTCTACCTCTCAATGACAAATGCTAGTCAAAAAATGATGTAATTTAGACTACCTTAACTCAATTTTAGCCCCTATCAATAGCACCCAAAATATGATAATGTCAGCCCCCCAAAAATAACACCCAAAATGTCAGCCTTAACTTAATGTCAGCCTTAACTATTTTTGTCAGCCTTAACTATTTTTGTCAACCTTAACTATTTTTTCCTTCAATATTGACCCGAAATAGCACCATCAACCCTAAGTCATGGGTTCCAAGGAATGGAACCCAGATGGAAGGTTCCACCCTTCCTATAAATTCATTCCCTTTGTCAAAAATTACAATTAAATACTTGAAATGATCATTGTCTCAAGGCCAATGCAATGAACCAATATCCACAATGGAATAAGATTCTAATCTGCAACTACGAATAAACATGTAGGTCTAATATAAAATAACCAGTCATGGATGAACACATCAAAGTACCTCTAAATGAGCTCAAATACTTAATGTAAATATGATTTCCTGAATGGCTAAAGCTGAGCAACAAAACCCATGTCTTCGATTTACCCAAAGCTGACCTTCAACAATCTACAAACCCTAAGATGAAATAAAATCTAAAGCACAATGAGTTACCCGCTATAGTAACTCCTATAATTGGATAGGTATGGTATTGGACATACGAAACCAATGTTCTCATGGAGGTTGACTCCCCACAAGCTCCAACACTACACATTTTTGCAATACCCTCAGAAAAAGATCACCCAAACAAACAAATATCTTTCCTCCTTCCAAATGAACTCACATCACTCTTATTTATGCTTGTTTCAATCAACTTCTAGAAGCCTCCAAGGAAGGGGATGCCTCCTTGGTCCCCCAACCTAGTAAACTTAATGTTGTTTTAAAACAAGGCTTCATTATAATTTCCCTTTATAAAATTAATTTTATAATATATATTATGCATAAAGGGAAATAAATCATCTAAGGCCAAAAATATCACCCATGATCCAAAAATGGCCAATCAACTTCAGTAGACCATGCTAGAGCTTGAACAAATATTTTATCCACGGCGATGAGTCCCTTAACCACTTTGCATGACCTACAAGGACTCAAAATAGGTCATCAGGGTCATTACCTCCAAGTCACTGAAAATGGGGACATTACAAGAGA
Organism: Wollemia nobilis; assembly: GCA_028583015.1. Taxonomy (NCBI): domain Eukaryota; kingdom Viridiplantae; phylum Streptophyta; class Pinopsida; order Araucariales; family Araucariaceae; genus Wollemia; species Wollemia nobilis. The sequence continues at coordinate 9,073,907 of JAQPPZ010001870.1, forward strand.
TAACCTGGGACACCAAACCCATGATGTAGTTGACAAAACAAATGTGCAGGGGCGTAACCCCACTACTATAGGCGATCTCAAGCTAGGATATATTTGTAATTAAGATGGAGTGGAGTCCACCTCTGATATGAGTGGAATAAGCTATGATGTAGATGAGGAATCCTTAAATGATGATGAATTTAGGTATGAAGTCGAAGGTGCCTATGTGAGGCCTTAACATGCACGTCACTTATTGCCTATTGAATCGATACAAGTTATCGAAAATATTCTTCCCAAAATTGATTATTTAGGGGAAGAAGCATAGCTAGATTTCTTGGTGATGTCACACTTGTGATATAATTATCTGGTTTATCTAGATAGTGATGCCATCAATCAAGTAGTATGATTCATGGGGTCATACTTGCCAGAGTGCCCCTAGGAGAAGGAGCGAATGATGGGTTCTAGTTGTCTAACAATGATTAAGACGATGAGTTAGAGAGGGCCTACCTTGGTCCTCATTATTTGCATTACCGTCATCAACCCATCGACATAGATGAGGTCTATCAGTAGTTACGTGTTGATCCTTTTCTGAGAGCAAGATGGTTAAACCTGGATCCAATTTATCGATTGGTTAATCCACTTCCACTGACCTACATGGAGCTCCAGGATCCAAATGACCTTTTTTTATAGTTAGTGCATAGGGAGGATCTAGTTGTTTATAGTCCTCATAGATAATGCACCTTTGTGTTTGTACCATTAGAGCCAAATCGTGGGTATGAGGACTACATATATTATGTAGAAGTTGGTCCGTGTGGTCCTAGAGATCAATTCCATTCCATAAACATGGTCTCCATTCATTTGACCACTCCACTCCGAAATCCAACAAATGTGTCCAAATCGTTGTATCTTAACAAAGATGCTATCGACTAGGATCGTGCTGATACACCTGTTGAGCCTAAATATTTCTTCTCTAATGAAGAAATATTGCAACCTTTCTATTTTGTGCTAGGCTATGCATATGATGTCTATCATGTCAAAAATGCTTCCAACGTGAAACCTATCAACCCGGATGATGACATCCATTTGATTCCTACACCTCATCAACTTGAGGAGGGATCGCATATGTTAGTAGAGGAAAATTTTGAGGTGGATATCAGTAATGATCCCACAAGTGCAAAGAGGGTTAAATTTGGAGATAGTCTCACTCCAGATGAGTGGGCTACCCTCATCCCTTTGCTGAAAGAGAGACCAAATTTGTTTTCTTGGACGTATAAGGATATGCCAGGTCTAGACCCAAAATTGGTTACGCATAACCTTTCATAGATCTTACGAAGAAGTTGGTCAAGCAAAAACTTAGAAAGATGCACCCAACAGTAGCCTTAATGGTGAAATATGAGGTACAAAAGTTGTTGGATGTGGAATTTCTGATCTCCATCGACTATCTAGAATGGGTATCCAATATGGTACCCATGGGAAAACCCGATGGAAGAATCCGTATTTGCATAGATTTTAGAGACCTAAATAAGGCAAGAACTAAAGATTCATTTTTGTTGCCCAATACTGATGCTCTCATAGATGCAACTATAGGTCACAAAATGCTCTCCTTAATGGACAATTTTTTTGGTTACAATAAAATTTGGATTAAACCTAAAGACCAACATAAAACCATGTTTATAATGCCATGGGGAATGTTTTTTTGTTGTACTTACTCCCCACCCCCACCCTTTGCTACAAAGTTATGCCATTTAGCCTCAAAAATGCTGGTGCTACATATCAGTGGGCCATGACATACATTTTTCATGACTATATGCACAAAATTCTAGAAGATTATATCAATGACTTGTTGGCCAAGTCATTGCTATGAGAAGAGCATGCATAGGTATTAAGGAAGGGCTTTGATCTCCTGATAGAGCACAATGTCAGGATGAATCCTAAGAAGTGTGTATTTAGCATAACTTCTAGAAAACTACTAGGATTCATCATATCTAAGCGAGGCATCGAAGTTGACCCATCGAAGGTCAAAGATATCTTGGAAATGCATCCTCCAACAAATATTAAAGAGTTAAGGAGACTTTAGGGTAAGGTAGCATAGATAAAGCAATTCATCACTCAGTTATTAGATAAATGTTGACCCATGAATCAACTACTACATAAGGGGGTCTCATTCAACTAGAATGAGGACTGCAAGGCAACCTTTGCTGAAATAAAACAATATCTAGCGACATCGCCAGTGCTAGCTCCACAAAGGCCATAAGTGCCTTTTCTACTATATATATCAGTAACTGAATTTACATTGGGAACCATGTTAACCCAAAAGAATGTGCAAGACAAAGAACAGGCCATATACTATATTAGTCGAACCTTGGTGAGCTATGAGCTCGGGTATGCATATGTGGAAAAATTGTGTTTAGCAGTAGTGTTCGCTACCAAGAAATTGTGACACTATATGTTAAGTCATACGACATATGTTATATCCAAAAAAAATCCTTTGTAGTACATGATGAGTAAGACATATCATAATACACATAATGCAAAGTGGATCATGCTATTGATAGAATTCGATCTAGAATTCATTAGCCAAAAGTCCATTAAGGGACAAGTCATAGATGATTAGTTAGATGAGGCACCACTTTCAAATAGTAGACCTCTGACCATTGAGCTTTTGAATGATGTAGTATTTGTCGTATCCAAAGCTCCCAAACCTAAAGAACCAGAGAGCAATGCTGATATGACTCTATTATTTGATGGTTCAAAGTGCGAGCAAGGAGGTGGTGCCGGAATAGTTTTTTTCACACCGCAAGGAGCTCCAATGCCCTTGTCATTTAAGTTAGATTTTCCATGCACCAAAAAAAATGCTAAGTATGAAGCCCTACTGCTGGGCATCCACACATCCATTGCCATGAATATTAAGAGATTAAACATATTTGGTGACTCCTTGCTCATAGTAAATCAAGTTAAGGGGCTCTTTCAGTGTCGATGTCTCATACTAAAAGCCTATAAATATCTAGTTGCCACATATTTGGCTAAATTTGAATGGTATGACATCGAGGCAATCCCTCGATCATCAAACAGGTTTGCAGACACCATGGCGTCTTTGGGATCTTTAATCCCTCAGAATCCATCTATGGATTTTACTACCATCCATGTCAAGATGCTCTCGCATCTAGAAATAGAGTGTGCAACATATGATAATAAAGAATCAATCAACATGATAAGTGTAGAACCAAAAGCTGAATGGTTCTACAAAGCTGAAGACTTTCTTAAGAAGGCACCCTGGGGGTCATTAACCTCTTAGAGTCTTATGGGGAGTGGTACTACCATTCACCACAAGGTTATTTCTGAGTCTACATTTGTAAAAGTAAATACGCAGGGGGAGCAAGTTGTCTTAGCAGTTGAAGCTGAGTTTTATCAAAATTGGATGTCACAAATTAAAGACTTCCTAAAACTTAGTATGATCCTTAGTATGATACCAAAGGAATTTTTGTGTGCCATAAAATGTACATTTAAACAAAAAGTGATAAAATATATCTTAATAGGAGATATTTTGTATCACAGAAGCTATGATGGAGTTCTCCTTCGATGTCTAGAGCCCCAAGAGTCATCTTGGGTGATCTCACAAGATCATGAGGGTACATGTGGTGGCCATTTTAGCGGCATGGCCATCATCAAGTGCATCCTTCACATGGGTTATTATTGGCCCACTCTAGAGAAGGATTGCAATGCGTATGTCAATAAATGCATCAAATTTCAGCATCATGCTAATCTTACGCACTTGCCATCGTAGGCCTTACAACCCATCCAAGTGACTTGGCCATTTTCTCAGTGGGGATTAGATCTTATAGGTAAGATCTACCCTCCATCATCGGGCCAACATACATTTATTATCATGGCTACTGAGTACTTCAAAAATTGGGTGGAAGAAATACCCTTAACAATGATAACTAGAGCTCGTATAGTAGAGTTTATATTGGAGCATATCATAAGTCATTTTGGGATTCCATCCAAAATAATCTCGGATAATGGAACGTCATTTAAAAATAAAACTATGATATCTGTAGGTAAATGGGAAAGCTGAGGCCTCAAATAAAACTATGGTAGCCATATTGAAAAATACGATGTAAGAAAACCACAAGGATTGGCACATCCAGATGCCCCTTGTGTTATGGGCTTACAGGACTAGCATTTGGACACCCACTAGGGCAATACCATTTTCACTAGTATATGGTGCTGAGGCCATTATGCCCTTAGAGTTGGAAATACCAACGCTGCGTATCGCATTGAAAGAGTTCATCGATGATGACACCATGCATGACAAGATCTCCTGGATCAACTGATGCTACTTGATGAACATCGTGTGAATGCTTTAGAGCATCTCTGCATTTATTAGGAGTGACTAAAATGAGCTTACAATATCAAAGTCCATAAGAGAGACTTTGAAGTTGGGGATCTTGTGCTCAAAGAGAACCAATAGAACTCTAATTTGCCACCCGATTTGAGGGACAAATTTATGGCTAATTGGCTAGGGCCCTATATCATATCTAAAAAGATTGGTCTGGGTACTTATCACCTAATGTCGCTAGGAGGTGTTGAAGATCTTGAACCTCTCAAGATCATCCATATTAAGGCATTCTATGCTTGAGAGCATAGTAAAAGGCTCCAAGGGTTCTTAAGAATCACTTGGTCAAGTAAAAGCTCCAAAGGCATCAGTAAGCCCTTTGGTCAATCCCAAAAAGGCTCCAAGGGTTCTCGAAACCACTTGGTCATGTCAGTAAAAGGCTCCAAGGGTTCTTAAGAATCACTTGGTCAATTAAAAGCTCCAAAGGCATCAATAAGCCCTTTGGTAAAATCCCAAAAAGCTCCAAGGATTCCCAAAACCGCTTGGTCATGTCAGTCAAAGGCTCCGAGGGTTTTCTTAAAAACTGCTCGATCAATCCTAGAAAGGCACCAAGGATTTCTAAAAAATTGCTTGGTCAACCCAAAAGGCTCCGAGGGTGTGCTTACAACTGCTCGGTCATCCTAAAAGGCTCCAAACATGCTCATAAGTAGTTTGGTCAAGAAAAAATCTCCAAAGGTGTCTATAAGCCCTTTGGTCAAACCCAAAAAGCTCCGAGGGTTTGCTTAAAACCGCTCGATCATCCTAAAAAGTTCCAAGGGTTCTTAAGAATCGCTTGGTCAATTAAAAGCTCCAAAGGCATTTCCTCACCATTTGGTCATTCCTAAAGGCTCCGAAGGCATGTACTCATCGTTTGGTCAGATATGAGGCTCAAAACTCATAAAAATTATAAAATCAACAAAAACCAAAAAAAGTGGTAAAGCATAAAATCCAAAAATATTTGCTTTTGCATTTTGCATATTCATTTGCATTCACACATGCATTCACTGCATTACATTGCATATAGGTATTCATCATCCATTGCATTCCGTAATAGAATGGATCATGTTTATTAGTCTTACAAACGACACCACGTTTGTGTCTAAATCATGCACCTTTGCATTTATCATAATCCATTGCATACATACACAACGTTTGTTGCTATAAAATACTTAAGTATCCAAAAGTTTTTCGATCACTCAGCCATACCTAGTGGGTTTCTCAGGTGTCATAGAAAGCTTGCTTTGCTTTTGTAGATGAGGTCAGTAGTTGGGATAGTGCTTGACATATCAGGATCCCATCACTAAGCAAAACATATAAAATCCTGCTAAGATAAGGGAGGATGAAAGTTGTGAAAGCGGTCCTAGGTTCTCTAGAGAGATGGGTTTTATTACCTGCTTGTCTTGCAAATAGTTCGGTCTAGAGTGGTGAACCTTGGCAAAAGGACAAGAATTTCCCCTACTCGTACATAGATACATAGTTTAAATCTTAGATCAAAATTCAAAGTTCAAAGTTCAAAGTTTACAATTCAAAGCTCAAATCTCAAAGTAATATAGTGAATCAAAAGCACTATACAAATCCCTTGCTCAAGAAAAATAGCAATAAACAATATTTTTTATCACTCAGAGTAAAAAAAAAAAAAAAAATAGTGATTTTCATCACTACATATGAGCAAGTATCAAAAAAATGGGGTGAGAACTTGAATCCCTGGATTGTTCACCATTTGAAAGCCATAGAGTGAACCTCGATTGCAGCAATGGGTTGAAAGAGTCCCACCTGCTCCTGGAGTAGTAGTTTTGTTGGGTGATCCCTAATCGCAACAATGGGTTGAAAGAGTCCCACTTGCATTTAGAGGGGTAGTCCTGATCAATTTGCAATATGAGCTAGCTCTAGGTGCCTAGGGTTGTCTAGCATTATAGTCCAATCAAATTTGAAACAAGGATGATATGAACATATGAGGAACTCGATCTCACATATGGGTTGAAAGAGTCCCGACTGACATCTGGGGTATGCCTATGTTCTATCTAAAAATACTCACATGCACACATAGGGATAATGAATAGTTGGGTCTTTCATGGCAAAAGCCTCATCCAACAGAAGCCTTGTACAGTTAGTATGTGACATTTGAGAAGTCTACTAGGGTGTTTGAGTCTCATGGAAAACCTCAAAAATAATTCTCTAATAGAAACAACGTACCAAATATCACAAATCATCCAAAAATAAATCATGTCAATCATGAAATTGCAAAGTATCAAATTCAGGATACATCATTACAAGTAAACACAAAGTTTCCAGGATATAGGATAGATATCGGATGGATATCATAAATGATATTTAGACGACCACTGACTATATCATGCATATCTCAAAATGCAAAAGAAATATCAAGTGACATATGATATCACCCATTTCATACCATTTCATATCATTGCATCTCATATATGGGTGTTTAATTGAGTAAATTCTTGTAATGAGGATTTACAATTACATTCATGATTGTTATACATTCGGTGGTGTCATCCATTAGATTGATAAACACGTATCACATTCATTCCTTATGTTTTAAGTGATTAAGGCATACAGGTTCATTTACATAAAATCATTACCATGTAAATAATGCATTACATCCATTGCATCAACATATCGGAACACAAGCATAAATTAAATGCATGCAAAGAAAGCAAAATCAAATATGCATTTAAAGCAAACATTGCATCAATAAGCATCTATCATCAAATCACACATCTAAGCATCTAGATCACTGCATACCATCATCATAAAGTAAATAGCTATCTAGTGCATGTCATCCATACATCACATCATATAGCATTGAATAAACATAACACATAAGCATTGCATCCATGTGCATCATATAAACAAAAAAATAAAAATATATACACAAGTACATATAATGAGCTATAAATGATCAGATCATATATATATATATATATATATATATATATATATGTGTGTGTGTGTGTGTGTCTCAAGAGTACATCAGGACTATACAAAATACCCATAGGCTACAATCGTGTAGGTCCTAGACCTTACACCAAAAATGGTACATATGCAAAATGTAGCCTAGATCTAGTAGAGCCCTAGCTCTGGCCTGCTCCCCCTAAACTGGAGCTCTCACTACCTCCCTTAGCCCTGTGCCTTGGAGCCTGCTCTATAGTCGGATTTGGTGCCTGCTATGTGCCCTAATGAGGGCCATGTGTACCACCTAACCCAAAGAGGCCTAGCACATGGGATACTGGTATGTCTAAGTGGCTAGACCTATGACTAGAGGTCGCACCCGTCTCCCTATGACTCTTGTGAGAGCTGCCTCCATGTGTGCTAGAGGACCTATGTGTCCTCTCTATCCTATGAGTCCTCTAGCTGGAGCTCGCCATGGACTGTCTTGAAGTCTAGGACCTAGTCCTCTGGGACCTCATAGCATGTTTGTCCTCTGGTACCTCCAAGCCCCTCAATATGATGAAGCCCTCTAGCTGGGAGATGTGAGCTACCCTCACATCACAAAGGTCATTTCCCTCCTCTATGAGGGAAGTGAGCCACCTAACCTCTACCATGGGATCACCACCTCCTGGTAGTGTAGCTAATGGTGCAGTTGGAGGTCCCATAATAGCATGGGAGGATGAAGGATCCCCCCTCTATGCCCTGAGTAGCTCTCTCTATGCAATGGCCTCACCTCGCTATGCTAGTGCCACATCTCATGCACTAGTAAGCTCATCGACCTATGACTCTACTACTGTAGCCTGAGCTATGAGGGTTGTAATCTATGCCTAAGCCTCTGCTAGTTGTCTATCCCTATGAGCTAGCTTCACCTCTAGAAGGGCGATAGTCATGTCCCTCTGTAGCTTCTAGGTTTGAAACCTGCCAACCTAACTCTGTAAGTCGGCAACCTGAGTGAGGAGCTCCCCTACATCACTGTCAGGAGGCACCTCACCCTCCTCTAACCCCTCCTCCTCTACCTCTACCTGCAGAGCCTCCTCTATGGTGGCCTCTATGCCCCATCTACCCTTGGTCCTCTGGTGCACCCTACGCCCATCAGGATCGACCCCTACCTCTACTTGGTCATCTACTCTACCCAAAGGTCCTGAACCCTACCACTATAGGAGGGACCACCATGTGTCATATGCTGGGGTGGTCCTAGGTGTGTCATCCCTAGACTCTTAGAAATCATCAGCCTCATCTCCCAGAGCTGCAAGCTGAATCCATGGCAGATGTGTCTCTAGCATGAGATTCTTGTACACAAAAGGAATCTCTAGAATATCCTACACCAAGCCAAACTACCGTAGGACGCGAGAGAAGAACTGATACTCTCTAATATCAACCTTACGACTGAGTAGCCACCTATCCGATGAGCCTATCATAGCCACTCACCTGCCTCGGTCCAATCAGGGCAATCCATATAGGAGCACCACTCAATGTCATCCGGCCCAAGCGTTGTAAATCGTGTAATGTAATAATCCGTGTCTCTAGCATGGGTCCTGCTCTGGAACCCCCTCCTCTCATGGCTAGCACATGGTGTAGCACTAATGCGCATCGTCAATGGCCATGATGTGGAGAGGTAGGTCCATGGGATGCTCAATTCGAATATGCTACCAACCCCAGATCTATAACAATAGGCTACAACTAAACCCTCGATGGCTCTAGCTCATAATCTGGTAATATCTTGATAGAGATGACATAGTAGCATGCTCCCCTAAGCTAGGTGTAGTGGCTAAGTAGTGGAATATTGAATCACTCTCTAGATATTTGCTAGGAGGTTCCAAGGAATCCTCGTTCCTAAGGAGTCTATAAGCACTATCTGTACCAAAAGAATCATAAAGATCGCTGCACAAACTAAGAAAATGCACTCACCTTGCCAGTATGTAATGTGGACACCTCCATGATTGATCTTCTCCTGAGGCTCTCTACTCGATAATCGAAGATAGCATCAAATATAGGCCCCTTTCTCTGAGAAGAGGAAGAGGTGATGGCCTCGCCATCGATAGGGATCCTAAAGATCCGATAAACATCCTCTAAGGTCACAGTCATTTCACCTGTAGGCAAGTGAAAGGTGTTGGTCCACACATTCCAGCATCGGGCCAATGCAGTCAAGTAGGTCTGATCTACCCTAATAGTGGGTATATCTAGTACATAGCCAAATTTGATGGCTCTAAACCATGCACGCTCACCATCGATGAGCTCTCTACGGAGAATCTTAAGTATATCGGGCTCGCGAGCCCTAGAGGTCAACCTCTAAAATAAAAGTAGTATATAAGCTAAAATTTTAAAGAAAAACATCAAAAACATCTAAAAACTGATAAAAAGACAAAAACATGTCGCAAGGCATTCATAAAAATCAAAAAGATCAATTAGGCAAGTCAAAATTGCATTAAATGACATTAATTGCCTATTAAACCTTAGAAAAATTAAAAATTTGATAAATTTTTCTAAAGTCCGTGAACCGTGGGTCAACCCTGTGGTCCACATGTAGTCAAAATATGACCATTGTAGTTTGAATGTGAACCGCAGCTGATAGTTGTGGTCCCCAATCTGACAATTGGGAACCATAGCTGCCAGTTATGGTCTAGGAAGAATACCCATTTCGGGTACCTTCCTAGCCTTTCTCACTAAAAAAATTAAAACCTAGCTAAATCTAACCTAGTGAGGTTCATTACCAACTGTTTAATGAGGTTAATTTTCTACATTTCTTAATGTGGTTCATTTTATTGGTATTGAATGCGAGGACTCGGTTTTGAATTACCTTGCCCGCTTCATGGCCTCTGCTAGTCGATGGTTGATCAAAATCCGCCATCAGGGTATCAAGTGCGGTATACAAATGAGTTTTGGGCAGCGTTTCGGATCAGTGAAACATCTCCTATCTCTTAGAGCTCTCTCAATGCAGTTGCTTTCAAGAAAAATAATGAAAAATTCAAATGGGAATGACTATTTAAAGGTTTGCCTAATTTTGGTGGACTGCAGCTAACACCTACAGTCCCAAAATTAGGGTTTTTCTACCGAAGGCCCTAGCCGTGGTTCCCAAAAGTTGAAAAGTACAACCACAGACCATACCCACAGTTTGCAACTAGCATTAAATGCACTAAAAACCCACCATGGGAAGGTCTAAAAAGGTAAATTAATGACTCCCATTGGATCAAATTTTCACAAGAGCAATCAATGTTGTAAATTTGGTGATGTTCAAAGCACCAAGATCGATCAATAAATCAAAATTAACAAACAAATAAAATAATTAAAAATCAAATGCGCCTCGTATTAAGTACTTTACCCTATACACTTGGCGGTTGCAACGACTTGCGATCCATGCAATCCGACAAGATGAGTAAATTACCATAAGGAAATTTGGGGCAAAACTATCATCGTTGACTTGACATGCTTCTTTTCAATCCCTAAGAAGGCCTTTGAGGTTGGACTGCTCCACGAGAATGAGGCATTTCATGTCATGTCTCCTATGACATCTTTTTAGAAAATCATCGATAAATTGATTCAACACAAATATAATTGGATTTGTATCATTTTGATTCCCTAAGATGGCTATTGTAGCCCGACTGCTCCATGGGATAGGAATGTGCAATTACTATTAAGCTGAACTAGGCCTAGCCAAGGCATTAATATGCTCAAATCTAAATTTGTTCAGATCATCCATGGTGGTCAAGCGACATCGTCACTTTAATCATTGTCATTACCCTCATCGACTCATCGCTTGAGGGGGTAGTCATAATATCAAATCATAATCAAAATCAATAGAAGATCCTGGAGATCATAGATCCCTTGATCTTGTCAAAATTGCGTTCGTCCTTGCGAATCATTGTCAATAACTATCATAAGCTTACCCCTTTGCTTGGGGCAAATAGCAAATATGAATTTGCTTGTTGTTCTCCGCCTTTCGGATCTATGGGTCAAAATATACCTATGGAATGCACAACTGCACCGAATGAGATGAGAAGGGCACAAGCTTTTCAAATGTAAGCCTTTCACCCAGTTGGAAGCAATGATTCTAGGATGTGCGTCCTTTTTTTGGACAAGAGGTATCTAATGTTGATCTAACTAATGATCATCATAGAACCTTCGACATCATTTTAGGAGGTCTATTTTTGCTCACGCATTGTTCGATATCACAATGCATCTCAAAAGGGGCATCTGTAGACACCTAAAATGTGTCATGTCGATGGCGACTACTCATATGGACATGCTACAAGACCATATGGAAGATCTTGGATAGACTCCAAGATAGAGCAGTGGTTCTAACCACTCAATTTGGGCTCCTTGGCCTAATCATTCTGAACCGTAGCCCAGACCTATGGTCTACAGGCTAAACCATGGTTGACACCTGTGGTTTATAGTCTGGACCACAGTTGTAACCTACGGTCTTAACTGAAGTTCAGTTGGCCTTCATCCAAGCCAAATCGGTTTGAATGACCATTTGTTCTAGAAGAAGGCGGTTAATGGATGAAATATTCCAGAGGCTTCCATTCCAACTATCCTAACCACCTCTTCTTGATCTTGGATTCTCCATGAAGCCACCCCTAGCCCTAGGGACATCCTATAAATACCCCTAAGAATTAGGGCAACCTATGAATGAAGCATTGGAGTTTAAAGTAGTGAAGCCTTGTAAAACTGTGGACTCACTTGAGTGTATAGAGAGAGCCTTGTTGTCATCCCCCATTGGAGAAGGTCAATTTATTCAAACCTCAAGATCAATTAGGCCATGGATGCCCTAAGGAGCCTAGGAGAGCCAAGAAACACAAATTCGGGAAAATGAAGGCCCATCATAGTGAATCAACCGCAAAACTTGTCAGAAGGACACCAAAGGTGACCCTTGAACATCAATTGGACAAGGAGGTCAAGCCCACTACCCTTGATTTTGAGGGTAAACTTACTTGAGTGCTCACCACGACTTTCAGCCATGGTTTATAGTGTAGACTATGCACCAGTGCTACGGTTTGCAACAAAGGTATCGCCACCTTACTATTTTCATTTTTGCCCATCTAATTAGATTAGATTAGTCATTTGCATAGTTTAATTGTAGTTGTAGAGATTTTTGACCGATAGATTTAGGGTTAGAATGATTTTAGTATAGTAGCATAAAATAGACATCAATGGGTTCTTTATGACTTTTAAAGCTTCATTTCCTTTAATTGAACCATGCAAATCTTAACTGCTATACTCTTTTATGTATTTCCATGAATCTTTGTTAGTTTAGCATAGTTTAAACGTCTTTTACATGCTTTCTTGATTTCATGTTTTCAATGGCATATTTATGCATCTTTCCTTTTAAGGGCCTCATCGCGAGAGGCTGCCTATGTTTTTGATCATTATCTATTGTTTCTTGACCGTAGGGATCTACATTCAAAGGATCTTAACATTCGAATCCTTCCTCAACGCGAAGAAGAGGGTCAACTCCACCCTAAGGCAGTTTGTGTCACCCTACGAAGGCATTTGAAATATCACACCTACCCTTGAGAGGGAAACAATTGCATGAATCTTATTGTAATATTGTATCAACATGATTATCCCTAAGAGGGATGTACTTGTAACCCGAAATGACTTCATAATGGAATAAAGTGTCTTTTATTGTTTATCTTGTTGTCAATTTCTTGCATTTCATACATGTTGTTATTATTTTCACTATTACAATAGGATTCCAATCGAGTGTGAGCCTTTATGGTGGTTACACAAACAAGGAAGGAGTATTGAATAAATCCAGTAGGTTGTTCCATAAATATTTCTTCTATTAGGTCACCATGTAAGAAAGCACTTTTAACATCTATCAAAAAAACTGGCCACTTTTGGGAAGCAACAAGTGCAAGGACCAGCCTATCAGAATCCATTTTTGCAACTAGTGCAAATGTTTTAGAATAATCAATGCCTTCAATTTGAGAAAAAACCTTTAGCTACCAAGAGAGATTTGTGTTTGTTAATTTTCTAGTCAGGTCCATACTTAGTTCTGTAAATCCATTTATAGCGGACCAATTTTATTCCTTTAGGTAGAGGGACTAGATCCCAAGTTTCATTTTTTATTAAGGAAGAAAATTCATTTTCAATGGCATCATACCATTCTTTTATACCATTTGCTTCATTGAAGGATTGAGGATCTATGGAAATGGATTGATAGAGAAGACTAGAACCTATAGAGTGGCTTAATCTGGATGATGGAAGATCTTGTATGTAAGGAGTGCCCTCTTTAACTATGGTGTGAGACCATTTTAGAATTGTGGAAGGTGTAATGGGTGTGGCAAGACTTTCAGTAGTAGTTTGAAGTATAGGATCCTCACTTTGGTCATCTATATCAAGGATGGGATCTTCATTATATTGAGGCTAAAATATGGAAGATGGCTTGAGAGAATTAATGTTGGAAGAAGAATATTGAGAATATTTATAAGGGAATGTTTCATCAAATTGAACAATTCTATGAAAAAAGACCTCATGAGTTGTGGGATCAAGGAGCCTGTAGGTTTTCACTTCCTCACAATAACCAACAAAGATAAGTTGCTTGCTTTTTTTGTCTAGAGCATTTCTCTTTTTCTTTGGGATATGTGTCCAAGCAGTACACCTAGAAACTTTGAAAAAGAGACATAAGGTTTTGAGCTAGTCCATGCTTCCTCAGGAGTCAAATGGCCAAGAGATTTATGTGGTGTGTGGTTTTGAATATAATTTGCATAGTTAATTGCCTCAGCCCATAAAACCGCTATAAAATATCTTGAGTGGAGCATAAAGTTTGCCATTTATTTTAAATATCTATTTTTCCTTTTTGCAATTCCATTTTGTTATGGATTATGGAAGACTGAATGTTGATGAATTATACCATGAGTTGAAAGAAATATGGAGAACTCATTACTGAAGTATTCCCCCATTATCTGTACGAATTTGCTTTATTTTGCAAGTGGCTTTAATTTTAACTAAGGCCTTGAATATTTTAAAGTGGGATAGAACATCACTTTTGTATTTTAGAAAGTAGACCCAAGTTTTTCTTGAAAAATCATCAATGGAGGTTAAGGTATATTTTTGTCCTTTGAAAGAAGGCTCCGGGAAGACCATCAAGTCACTATAGAATAATTTTAGTGCGGATGAAGCTTTTTGTGAACTACTTGGGTGAAAAGGATCTTGATGTTATTTCCCAAGAGTACATCCATGACAAAATCCATCAATAGAAGATACTTTTGGCAACCCCGTTACCATATCATGAGTATTCATCTCCTTTAAATAGCTATAACTAAGATGTCCAAACATTTCAATGCCAAATTTTGCTTTAAGATCTCCATGAGCTACAAAACACGATGCTTCTCCTAAATATTTGAATCCCTCAAAGAGAAATAGGTGAGATCTATGATAAATGTCACCTTTTTCTATAAGGGAGTATGGTTCTTGAAAGTCTCTTATCTCAACTCCTATTGGTGAAAATATAACTATTTTGCCTTGTGCAGAAGTAAAAATCTAATAGATAGAGAGAATATTTGTAGCAATATTGAGAACATAGGGAAAATTATTTAAATGACCACCATAAATTATTATGTCACCTTTACCTTTGACAAGGATAAAATATGAGTCACCAACATCAATGTTGCAAGTGGTGCTTGAGGAGAGAGAAGTAAATGACTATTTTGAAGATGTCATATGATGAGTTGATCCTGAATCTAGAACCAAATTTTTTGATGAAATATTAGCAGATTTTCCCTGAATATTTAAGGCCTTTCCAATGTGTTTTTTTTGTGTCTATTTTGTGATCCTTCATTGCTACCTCAAGATATTGTAGTCTCTTCCAACATTTTATCATATAATGACCTTCTTTCTTGCAATGGGTATAAGTTATAGGTGCTTTGTATTTATTTTTGAATGTGTCTTTGGATTTGAAATCTACTAAGTATTTTGAGGAGGAGGGAGAGATCTCGTATTTTGAAAGCTTCATTTTCTCTCTAGTTAGCCTATCACAAAACTCCTCTAAAGTGGGCATTGTAAAACTTGTTCCAAGAGCATCTTCTATAGATAAAAAGGTGGTTGCAAAGATTTGAAATGCTCCATTTAATTTGGAAAGAATAAGATAGATGCACTTTTCTTCTATTTTGTTCTTACCACTACCTTTTAATTGAGTGAGGAATTATTTGAACTTGGTGAGGAAATCAACAATAGTGCTGAAGTCTTCAGGAGATAGAGCTGTTAACTCTGCTTCTAGATGCATTGATCGTATTTGATCCACTTTACCAAATTTTTTTAAAAGTTTTTCCCAACTCTAAAATAGAGTTTTACATTCAGAGATGTGAAACCATAAGCTTTCACTTAAATTTATGGTTATAATACCCATTGTTTCATACATATTTCATTTATGAACAAAGATTTCATATTCTTTATCAAATGTAGGTTGTTCTTCTAGAAAATGTGTGAGACCTTTTTGAGAGATAATATTCAATATCTTGGTTTTCCATGTGTGATAGTTGTGTAGGGTGAGTGGGTCAATTGTATTGAGTGAATTCATTTTACCCAGAGATAAATTGAAAACTCCTCCTCCAAAGAAGAACTGCTGAGAAATAAGTGAGCAAGAAGCAACACCACCAAAAAAATATCTATTGAATAAAAAAACTAGACCTTTATACCTATATCTTCAATATATCCGCCCTTACATGAGGGAAAAAATAAGTATATGAGGATGATACGTGGAACATAGGAATTTTGAAACAAGAATAATTTGCTATACCTTTATACCGAACTTCTCAATGACCCGCCCTAACTTCAGGGAGACTATAGGTATATGAGGAGAACAATACGTGGAACATAGGCAATTATTTTTTGAGATTTTTTTTAACGCTTGTTTGCTTAATGAGGAGTGCATATATGTTTTATTTATGGTAAATGGATTTTAAAGTGTTTCTTCAGTTATTACAATTTTGAAAACCCAAATGTAATATCAACCACAACATGCAGATGAAGCTCAAAGAAGAAGATGCAAGAATAAAACACCAAGTGGCAAAAAGTACCACAAAATATTCCCACCCAGCACCAACAAGAAGAATCCCCCCTGATAAAGAGAACAAGATGGTGCATGAATCAGAACCTATACCTCCCCCCCAAATTGTATTGATTGAGTTACAATTTTTTCTAGGCTTAAGAGAAGTATAAATCTAGAATAAAAAAAATATGATTATGTTACAATCATTCAGCCTGTGTGCATTTGTGAAAAGGAGACCAAAGAAATAGAATCAAAGTGATTCTTTAAACTTTTACTTCTTTTACAAAGAAAGAAAAAAAAGAAGTAAATTTCAATAGTTTCTTTTTTAAATTTTAAAACCTTGTAAGGTGCTTCTATCTTGGATGAAAGAGCCAAACCAAGTAAGGCATAGTCTGCATCTCAAAAAATGGGCCATCGAAATAGCAGAGTGCAACTTCTACATATTGAACAAGGGCCCATAGGAACAAGGGCTTCGGAGCACAAATACTACGTCTCGAACAAGGGCCCATGGAAACAGCACCAACACATCCATGATTTATGAAGTATTGTCTCAAACAAGGGCTTCGAGGAATAATGCAAATGATCATAGGTTGGTGGATATAAAAAACTAAAAAATGTGCTCATGGAAAACCTTCAGTCCTCTTGTGTTGTAGCTATTGCACAAAAACAATGCTTTCTTTAGCAGATGGTGTGTACAAAAAATAACTCCACTCCTATTAGTTTGCAGTAGTTGGAAGAGGCCACAGAGCCAATGATTGTATTGTGTGTAGATGGTGTTGCTCAAGAACACCTAGAACATAGATGGTGTAGTCACTAAGGTCTCCCAGCGTAGACAAATATCCACCTTGATGGCATCGACTCCCACAGAATAAATTGAATGACTTTGTAATCTGCAAGACAACAATTAAAATGGGAGCACATGAAGTTAACCGAATAGGAGGAAATAAATAGATGCTTTGAGGAGGGATACTAGAGTTTTGAGCTTTAGTTAAGACCATAAAAAAATAATAGCCATTTAAAGAAGAGATTGTAGAAAAATTGGAAATTGAGAGCTAATTTAGGCAAACCAAAGGTTTTGAACGTCTCTTGGTGATTTATTGTGGTGCAAATCTACAAAATTGATTAACTACAGTAGAGCATGAGTTTCAAGGTGATGATGAACTATTGTGCCAATGGGAATATAATTTTGAACTAGATATTGGTACCCACCATGGGGCATGAACCTGAACCACAAACCCGCAATCACAAAAATTATTTGATTAACTGCCTTGGATCAGTGATACGAAGTTGTGCCAGTTGAAATAACCTCAAACCAGATCTTTGAAATTAAAAATGAGGTACAAAATTTAAAAAAATAGGAAGTAATGCATCAATGCTGTCCACATATATTTGCAGTGGAAAATTCTAGAGAGTGCCAAAACCAAATAACGCTTCTAGACAAGAGCTCCTAAACCCTTGAGGATGATGATTGTAAGATTTGAAAAGATGTTTCCAAAATTCATCTCCATTCCAAATAGAATTTGAGCTTACTTTATGTGTGGGATACCTTGGGTTGGCCTCCACAAGGTGAAAATGGACGATGCACCATTGTATCTATGTGCATAGCTGCATAATCATCACCGTCAATTCAATTATGCAAAGATTAGAATAGGTATACCAGAACTTCTAAAAAAAATCCTCCTTTTTTGAGAACTCTAGCTATGCATAATTTCCAATAGATTTAAAATTTACCCATGCGATCAATGAAAGGCTAAAACATTGCTTATTTTTTAAAAGAAAAAAATGAGCTAAAAAAAATTAGTTCCCAATGGATAGGAAGTATGACTACTCTATAACTTCAAGTCGAGCTAGTAAAAAAACTATCAAAGAAAAATGAACCAGATCTATGAAAAGTTGAATGCATGCAACATCTAGCCTCGCTATGGTACCATGTAGAAAATAAATTGAGTAGATATGCAATGCATTACTGAAGATTTAGAACTAATTTATTATTCCATGGGATCAAATTTGTATAAATAGCAAAGTTGATCAATGTGAGCCGTTGGATTACAACAACTCAACAAATGTGAACTAATCTAAACTGAGAGTTCACCCGACTCATGGAAGAGTGGTAACTCAAGTAAGACTATCCTAGTAGAACTTAAGAGAACAAAGATTTATTCTAACATTTTTTAGGTCCCATAGGCTATGGATGGTGATTTTGGTGAGACTACTAACTCTAAGTTGTATTAGTGACCATTTTCTACCTATGAACTACTAACATGCTCTACAAAAACATGGCATCACTTTTCTATCATAATAAGTTCACCACTGTCATGAGGTATACTCCTAAATTTTAACACATGTCTCTCAAGTGTCAATTAGCCTTAGATAATCCCATTGATTAGTTGGTTAAGGGAGTCATATTCTGTCATGTTTCCTCTTATGGAGATACCATTCTCTAATCAGGAGTGTAGTCAGGATTACTGAAAGTTCCATACTTATAAGCTCTCAATCCCTTAACATCAAAAAAATTCTCAATCATCCTTCCCAGAGTTTTATTCTTTATATATTATTTATTTTTGTTATGTATAATATTTACACTATGTATAGAGGAAAAAACTTGGTGATAAATCACCCCATGGTAGTTGTCTTGAATGCTTAATCAGGATTCAGTATCCATGTCTTAGATTCCCACTACTCTAGGTAGTCATCAATATTGTATAGGTGCATATTGTTGATGAAGTAGATAAAGTCTAAGAACTCTTCTTCTGATAAGTAAGTCTACTCGTACCCACTCCTTTTGAAAGCAATTTTTTCTATGTGATAGGTGTGGAGGAGTTTCTATGGGATTTTGAACTTGGTCCTATACTTGGTTCAGAGTAGAAAGTGGGTCTAATCAAGAAATATGTATCCTCTAATAATAGTTACGAAGTATTTTGAAAGGCATATTCTAAATGAGGATGGGAGATTGATCACTGCCATGTCTTGATAAACCATCATATAAAGGTATGCTTGGAGTGTCAAAGGAATGTCTTGTATGAGCCTGAAGAATAGCACTGGACCAAGTGGTTTTGTCACTTGTCTTGGAATCATTGATGTGTTAGATATTGATTCAACTATGTAGTTGTATATCTGTTGATCTTTGTAGATCAGGGTAAGGTTGAATGGCATGGGCTTGGGCCTATTGGATTTTGGTTCTAAAATCTATAGCATGATGGGTGTTCCTTATCCACTCAAATCATTATTCCTCTTTAGGGATTCTTCTAGGTTATTTATTTTTTTTGGTATAGAGAGGACCTACCAAAGAGGTATGGATATAGTAGAATTTCTTAGGTGCTCCACTTTATTGAAGGTTTTGATAGAAGGGTTTCTTGGAAAGGTTGACATTATTAGAAGTTTCGTTCTTTCTATCATTGGATGTGGCCTTGATGGAATTGTAATAGGCTACCTTGGATGTTTAGGGGTAACTCTTATCACTATTAGGATATATTGGCCCTTATTCATTGGTGTAACATTTTCTAGAGAGGTTCGTTTCACTTATCTCCTTTGAGACCTAGCATTAGTTAGTCTAGGTGTTCCCTACTCTTCAATGGCCCTCCTTTTGGATCTTGTATTATACTCCAATTAAATTTAAAACTTCTCACTTGAGGGTCCTACTTTATCTAATACAACATATACTTTTGCTTCATCCTAGGTAACAAAGGTCTATTCCAAGGTTGATAAGTCAAAAAATTATGCTACGATAAGAGATTGAGTGATAGGTTCTTAACTTGGCATCATGACTTCCAAATAAGAATGATGAGTGAAATTATGGTCAAAAGAGGAAGTCTTGATAGCCTGATATTCCATTCCAATATAATAGTTAGAGGAAGGATAGTCAAAAGCAAGGTAGTACCTACCACTAGGGTCTTTGACGTACTTGTTTTGGGTGGAGACTATATCTTTGGCTAAGCTTGTAGGTACTTGGTGGACTAGTATCAATACAAGTACTATGTGTTGAGTCAATACCTAGGGGTGACTAGGATTCTTGTTGGCAAAAAATGGGGGCTTATGATATCTAGGTGGAGGCAATCAAAAATCTAGAATTCCATGTTGGAAAGAAGGATTTGGATAACTTTGATGGAGAAACCTTTGCACATTAAACTACAAGTAGGGGTACTCATAGTTTTGGATATCTCATCTAGTTTAGCATATAGAGGAGAGGAAGTTGGATTTTTCTTTGGGTATGTAGAGGACAAGTAGTACTGGTGGTAGGTTGTATGGTCAAAAAGTAATGGTAGGTAGGGTTATGAATAAGAGGTAGGTCCAAAAATGTATTTATAATAATGGGGCAACTTAGTTTCAAATACAAGGTGAATATGGTTCAAAGTCATGTAGAAGGAATGGCAAATTGTTTTTTTTTCATGAATAAATATAAAAATATGGTGAATTTATCAAAAAATTTAAATGTATAGTAAAAGACTACATATGGGAGGCTACTAATGTGTGAAACTAGATGAGAGACTATCGACACTATATATCAAGATATCTAAAACAAACCTATAGGGAATAACGCCTAGAAAGAGCCCACCGACACATGATGCAAGACAAGAGACTACCAACACCATACTTGAGATGCTTGACTAAAGGTTACCAAATAATGATGCCAAAAAAGAGCCTATCAGTGCAATGTTTCAAAATACCTAACAAGAGAGCAGTGATTCCAATTAAGAGACTATTTAAACCATGCTTGAGATGCCTAACATAAGCCTACAGGTTGTAACACCTAATAAGATCCTATCAACTAGAGATATTGGACAAGATCCTACCGAAACCATGATTACTAATAATAGATTAGTGACACCAACCAAGAGCCTATCGATACCATTCATCGAGATGCCTGGAAAAATCCTGCTACCACCATGCTTTGAGACACCTAGGGAGAGACTATCGACACCATATTTCAATATGCCTTAGGAGAGCCTACCAACAACAAATTTCATGATGCTCATTTGCATGCCAATGATTACTAAAGATAGTTGACCAATGATATGCTAGAGCCTACCATCCAATGACATCAAGTAAGAGCCTACCGATGCCATGATTTCTAATAAGATATCAGTGATACAAACCAAGAGCCTATTGGTGTGATTCATTAAGATGCCTAGAAAGAGCCCACCACCACCATGATTCGAGATGTCTAGGGAGATATTATCAACACTATATTTTGAGATTCCTTAGTAGATCCTACCAAAAAAAATTCCATGATGCTTGATTGCATGCTAGCGATGACTAAAGATAATCAGTCAGTGGCATGTTGCACATTGCATACCACATAACACATGTTGGCTCCTCGATTAATGCTTCCATGTGTCAACATCTCATTTGATGCTACGCATGCAAAAAATTATAAAAGAGTATGAACAATCATTTCTCATTTTTTGAACACCAAAAAAGCTTGTGAAACCTTCAAAAACCCTTCCAAGCCTTCTAAAACCCTCTAAAATCCTTTAAAACATTGTAGCAATAGTCGAAACCTCATCCATTCATCCAAAAATTGCTTTTAAAAATCTTTTTTTCTTGTTGATATTTGAAATTTTGAATGCTCCTTATTATGACTCAAATGGATGCAAAAATTTGGGCTTTTGGGATTAGCACAAATATCCCAATTTGACACAAATATTTATTTATTGAAAAGGAATTTTTAGTTCTAAAACAATAACAGGTTGGTCATCACAATGATCGTTGATAACAAAACCCTATCCTTATCTATTAAAATTTTTAATGCCCATTGATTAAAAATCCTTCCATTAAAAAATATTGAACCCATGTCATCAAAATTCACTTTTACTAAAGATGAAAAAATATATCTGGAGACTCACTACAATCTCTCATCAGGTTTGTTTCAAGTCTTTGCACTTTAAAATTTTTCCTTGCAAAATTTCCAAATGTAATTATTACTTGTGTTTAGATTTTTTGGAGTGCAATAAAATCCATCTAGAAGGGACCTCAATTTTTCATCTGTTACCCACAACTTCCTTCATGCAGTCGTTGAGTTCTTCCAGACATGTATTATTTTCCAAGAATAAACAATAAACATTACCAGACTTAATTTATTTTTGTTATATTAGTGTTTATGTATTTAATTTTTAAATTTACACTTGAATGTAGAAAAGAGTGACCTCATATTTGAATAGAAGAGAGGCTACAATTATGATCCCAGAGGCTAGTGGATATTCTGAGATAGCATCATCACAACCTCCACTAACAAGATATGCAAAATGCATTAGGTATTTTACATCCCCTCTTGTTTGTGCAACTGCCTCTTCAATTGCATGTCAAGAGGTCAACAATGTTTAGGAAGTTTGCCAACCCATTAGAGGTAATGTTGATTTTTGCAGTTGGGTTATGTAATTTATTTATTTTTACTTAATGTTAACAACATGTCAAACATACTTCAATACCTACTCAATCAGAGGATTATACCACAATGACATCTAGTATGGACAATTATAGTTAATTAATCACTAAAGTCCTTAACGACATCATCAAATATTTTATAATAAATATTTTTCTAATATTTTGTAGGGTTAACTCAATGAACTCATCAAAGACAATGAATTATACCACCTCCTCACCAATGTATCTACATTAGCAACAATACACATAACCTGCTAAACAACTGATTGAATTAGAACAAGAGACCAGATTGGCATACGATATGAGAAATGAAAGTTTTGTAGTTTACAATATTTTTCTTATAATATTTTCTTAAAATATTTATTCTTTTTATTTTATGGATCCTTAGGTCTATCACAACGACTGATACAAAAAATTATGCCACCACCACATTCATGACAACAATAGTTGATGAGATCAACAAATGCATGGAAAGCAATTATTTGCTGCAAGTAGTTCAAGAGGCGGCCATATGCAATCCATTTTAGTCTTTTCAAATTTTCTAGTTGGAAATATTTCCACTATTAGTGTGAGTTTTTTTAGTTGGATAATCCTCTCTTGGATGAGGATTATATTTTACAAGACAATATTTCTTAGAGTTTTAAATCTTCTGATGTGCTTTAAACTTAAGCATTGCAAATTAGAGGAAGATCAACCACTGTTCACAGCTCCCCTCGTCAAACTGGTCAACTTGCTCCTCTTACTAAGGATGAAAAATTAAACTTTATAGAATCTATTTTATTGGGTGATAATTTAAAAGCAACAATAAAACAAAATGTGCTTCCAGATATTGTAGAATTGAAAGAGTGGGAGTATCAAACAAAAATTCTATTCAAATAAATTAATGCCCGATACAATTTTTCAAGAAGAGAATATTTTTTCATTGGTTCAACAACACCCTAAAAATATTGATGCTTTATTACATCAAGAAACATCAAGAAATGTAAAGGCCACTAATGCTTATAATGATGAAATATTAGGTATCATTTTGAATAGGTTGGAGAATTTAAATGATGAATCCTATGTGTATTTCAATAAATGGGCAATTGATAAGAAAAAAGTTAAAGTGGCAAAGGTTGCCAAATTAGTTGTAGAGGTAAGTCATAATTTGTTTTTAAATTAATTAATTTTTTAGCACATTTAGATCTTTATTAACTAACATATTTTAAATTTTTTGCTATGGAGTCCAATTTTGAGAATGTGAAGAATCAAGTGGAAAGCATGAAGGTGTTTTTGGCCATGGCAAAGCAGAGTCTATAAATGCTACCGACTTCAAAGAATTCTTATATAATATAATAAGAGAGAATAATTCCTTGAGAAGAATAATTATTAAACATAATATGGATCCAAACATTTTACTTAAGGAACATGATAAAGAAATGCCTATGAAAGAAGACCCTGCTACAAAGGAGAGGGCATTGATAGATAGTTTGAAAATTGCTGAGGTAAACCTGAGGAGAGCTAGCACCCTCTAAGGACAAAATTTTAGAATAGGTGAGCATGAAGGAAGTCTGCCTCAACCTACATTAGAGGTAGAATCTAGGTAAGGGCATGAGGAAAAGCAATCAAATTCTATAATTGAGCAAACACCTGAATCGAGCCCTGCAATTGAATAGTACCAAAGTGGACACACAATTCACTACTTTTGTAATATTGTAAAAAAATAGAATTAAAGTGGACCCTTAGTTTACTATATTTGTAATGAAAAGTTTCGAATAAATAAAAAAATATTTTATAAACATGTGTGATATTTTTGTATCATTGTTTTGTTTTATTAAATATTTGTAGATACTTACATTTGCTTGCTATTGCAACTATGAAAATATATTTTGAGATTTAAATCGTTTATTTTATTGTTTACCTCTAATTTATTATATGTTTAATGTAGTTTTTCTAAAGGATTCTTTCAATTCAGCACAAACGAATGTGAAATTAAGAAGTTTAAGTTTTACTTTATTGTCAAAAAGCCATCCAATATTTAAAATAATCAATAAAGCAAAGCAAGGCTATCATATAAAGCATATAATTTTATGAACAAAGGATATGGTATAAAATAAAAAAATTCATTAACAAGTATTGCGTATTATTTGAAAAACTCATCAATCCAACAAAAAATTCATAATATTGAACAATGTACATGAATGACATTATTTGAAAAACTCATCATTTTTTATGTAGATGATCTTCAATTTATGTCAAATATTGA
Source organism: Wollemia nobilis (assembly GCA_028583015.1). Lineage (NCBI taxonomy): Eukaryota > Viridiplantae > Streptophyta > Pinopsida > Araucariales > Araucariaceae > Wollemia > Wollemia nobilis. The sequence continues at coordinate 9,098,831 of JAQPPZ010001870.1, forward strand.
AAAGAAAAAGGATCCAAAATGTAAAATTAAGCTTGATTTGTTTTGCCGATCCTCTAATTCTGAGGGGGAAATAGTATCAAATATCATAAATGAATATTTTACCTTGGGCTAGTGAAATACGAAATTAGTTTTAGTCTTGAGTGGAAGTTGGGGTTATGGTTTTTGATTTATAGCTTTTAACATAGGTCCAATTGTCTCAGCCAAAAGGATTCAAATAATGCTTCTATGCAGATTAGTGGGTGTCCTATCCCTACTAGATATCCTAATTGCTTCATCAAGAAGGGGATGGATTTAGTCTCTACGTTGAGTGGCAGATTTATGGGTGCAAAATTAGTGTAATTTTATGTGGTGGTTTTGATAATTTTTGTTTGGAAGGTAGTTTAGATTTTATTTGTCTATTCTTGACCCATTTAAATGATTTTTAGTTTCAAGATTTGTGTCGAATTCCTTCTTGGTTGGGCAGCATTTTGTTTTCAAATTTTAAACTTTTCTACTGATGTAATTGTCGCTTGATAGCTCTCTGGTTGGTAGCTTGATCTTTGGTTGAAGTGTTTCGTTACCTTTTCAGTGATTGCTCTACTTTGTTAAAAGGTTTGGAGACCCTTTTAAAACTCCTTCATCCATATAATAAAAAACAAATTCATTATCTAATTCATAACTGCATACTGGCTATAGCCTTATAATATCATGCAATATGCTTAAAAATCGTCTATCCAAAAAAATCATAATTTGACAAACAAATGTTACAAAAATAATGTAAATATTACATTGGAGGAAGTTGAAACATACACTTCCCATCTTGTCCTATATCACTTGTATGCAAAACTGATCTATGTGTTTCAACAATATGATCATTGCAGTTACTATTTTCCTCATTATCATCAATATTAGTGATACCTCTTCTATTTCCTATAGATTTCCAATATGCTAGAGCTCTCTCATAAGGAAACTTGTCCACCTCATAAGATGAGACATATATTCTTAAGCAATTTTCTAAATTTTTATCTAGTCTATTATGAACTTTAGATTTCATAAAAGATAATGCACTAAAAACCCTTTCATATTCCATTGATCCCACAACCATTGTTTGACACAATTCATATAAGTGAAAATATTCACTCATCGTATGATCTAAAACACTACTGGGGTACACATATTTCCACAAGTGTATAATAGAACTCGATTCACCAGGATTAGTCAAAAGTGAAATTTGATCAACCTTTGTAATTCCAAAATATGAGGATTGATTGGTCAAATGTTATTTATTTATAATACCACTCTTATCGGTATCGTTGAATTCCACATATTTATAAAAATGTTGGATAATGTGCCCATATATTTTATAAACAAGTCATTTTTACTATTATAGTTTTTTCTTGAATCCCAAAACATGGTATTAACCACACTCATTGCTTCAAGAAACTCGTCTATTTGAAAATAGTCTAATTTATTTTGTAAATATTTTTGCTATTTTCTCAATTTAATCCTTATACTGAGTAACACTACATCAAATATACTATATGTGATTGGCATTTGTTCAACATATTCAATAACTATATTCAGTCAATTATCACAATAATATAAAGGAATATCTTTTCTGTTGACATTAAGACAAAGATGATCATTGATGTTGAACTTCAAAAAACTATTTTGTTCATTGACATTTTTTAAAGCTCTCCAATCATAAAATAAAGGATCCATACATTTTTTATTTGACGAGTATAACATATCAATACACACAAATTTATTTTCTAATCCCGATGAAATCAACAATATAAATGGATCTTTGTTGCACAAGTTTTATTGAAGTATTTATTTCATTCAACATTGGAAGAATACCACATAAAGTGAGTAGCGTTTCTAGGTCTATCATATGATATAGCAAATATTTTTCTTTATCAACTACCCTCCGATTATCATACATAAAGCTAATAAGGATTTATATTCTTTGAAAAATCTTGTTGTAGATTGAAACAATGAAATCCACCTAGTATCTACATCTTTCAATAATTTTTTACCTTCTGTAACTCCTAGTGCAAACAGTTGAAATTTGCAAAATTTTTTGGACTACACAAAAATAAGCATGTACTTCATGGATGAGTTCTTCAAATCTCGTAACATTTTCAAATGTTCTCACAATTTTGTATGCACCATTCATTCTATGAGCTATGTAGTGGATTGGGATCAAATATGGGGTAACTGATGTTTGAAGTTGAACATAAAGACCATTTTTGTGACCTTGCATTATCATAGCACCATTAATGCCAACACATATTAATTTACTGGCTATTGCTATATCATCAATTCTAGTAATATCCTTTAGTCTAGTAATAACAACATTGTTAAGATTTTTTATATTATAATTTTCCACCATCTTATGAATTGCTAGAAAATGTGTTTGTCTTAAATGATTTTAAAGGGTGTAAACATGAATGCAAATCTAGGATATGTTGTCAACAGTAGTTACCTCATCAAGAGAGAGTGAAATAAATTTAGAATTTTTAACTTTCTCTTTCAGGTCCTCCTTTTCAACCAAAGAGAGACATTTTTTCCATTTCCCATCCACTTCGATTTGACCAATGGGCATTGGGGATGTTCTGTACATCAGCTAGTTGAAGGATATTCTTAAAATCAATAAAGTTTGACATAGGTCTACCCTTTTTAAGAATAGTAAATATGACAACAAACTGTAAGCTTTTTGAAACTAAAGTGGTTTTATGATTTTTTTGAAACTATGCTAGAATCGTTCCACCATTTTGAGCTAGTATTTTTTGTTGTTTCATCTCTTTGTCATAGTATTTTGCATATTTGACATGTACACATTCTAATGCATTCTTCCATCTAATTATTTTCTTAGTTTTTCCATCACTTTATTTTACTATCACATAAAATTTCCCACAATTTTTTTTTTTATTGTATCCAACTTAAGTTGAATCTTATGATATTTTCCTAGTTTCCAGCTACAAATAATACATCTATATTCTATTGGTGTATCATTACTATTTTACGATTGCACTGGTTTAGTAAATAATTTTTTTGATGATCATTCAAGCTGAAATGACCTTCCAATAGACCACCTTGTTAACTTTCTACATTTAGGTTTCTTAGTAGAATATTCCCTAGAATTGTGCATTTGGTTAGAATGATCATTTTCATTTTTGATTTATGTGCTAGTTTCAATATTATGTTCAAGTTGTTACATGTCATTGTTGATCAAATTTTCATGATTTATTTCATATGTGGGAATATCTTCAAGTGGAGGCATATTAGGATCAATAGTGTATTCTGCATTCAAAGATGTTCTGTATCATTTTTTAAATTACTTATAAAAATTACTATTAAGTAGGTAAAACGGGTATGTACCTTGCATCTGTGCAAATTTCGGTGCCTCATTGGATTTCAATGCCTCATTGGATTTTGATGCCTCATTGGATTTTGAGATATGGTTAAAATATTTTAGGATACTCTTTTTTCTAGAATATTTTTCTCCCTTGTTTCCATTGGGAGTTGGAGCCATTATACCTATAAAGGAAAATATTAGAAAAAGAATACGAGATTGAACAAAATTGTGAAAATTCTACAATTGCTACAACTGCTATAAGGGACATTGAAACTAAAAAATGTTGATATAATGTAAACATTTTTACAAATATGATGTTAAATAATACCTTTAAAAACCTATTGGTGCAAATGGTGAAGAAAGTAACTTTATAAATACAATAAAATTGCAACAACAATGACTAACCACCATGCAACACTTTTATTTTATTTTTATTCTAAAAAATGATATATAATTATGTTAATATTTCTACTTTTGGTTACTCTTGATCAAATATGACATATTACTTAAAATTAACCCAAAATTTACACAAGTACACCATGAAAAAATTGAATAGATAATAAAAAAAAATCATCACAACCCATAGTCATAGCTAAAATTGTCAATCCTAACTAATTAACATTAGTACTTTTAGTACTTAAACTATTGAATATAGTCACAAGAAGAGGTAATTCAAGGATTCCATAACAATCTTGAAATTTAACTCATACAAATACAAATCCACTTAATGTTAGTTGTAAAAGTTTAGCTCCAACAAAAAAGCCTACTAATAACTAAGGTGCACACATTTGAATGTGAACACCTATTCTCCATGTCATTGTTTGTATGTTTTAACACTCTTTTTAGTAAGCAAATTGCAATGTTTGCATTGAGACTCAACATTATCGATATGATGTAAACATGCTTTACAAATAAAATATTAAATAATACAATTAAAACCTAATGGCAATGGTGAACAAAAAACTTTGTAAATATTGCAATGAAAAGGACTAGCCACTATGCAATACTTTTATTTATTTTACTTTTAGAAATAAAATATAATTATTTAATATTCATTAATTGATCTAAGATGACATATTACTTAAAACTAACCCAAAATTTATACAAGAATGCAATATTGAAAAAAATTATTAAAATTCTACAACTGGTACACTTGTTATAAGGGATATTGTGCTTGTTGTTGGTCTTTATTAGTCCATCGGTCATCTTTGACTATGATATTGTCATTGTTTTGACTTTAATCTACCACCAATCATATTTGTTACACCATTGGTCATCTTCCATATGCCACAGTCATATTCGATATGCTTTGGTTATCTTCGATTATGCTATAGTTGTCATGTAGCCTTTCATATTCCATTGGTCATCTTGCATATGCCATTGGTCATCTTTGATATACCTCCAGTTGCATTTGGTTATTCAATAGGCCATCTTCGTTATGCCATTGGTAATATTTGATATGATTCTATTACTATACCATCAATCATCTTTGTTATGCCATCGATCATCTTCACTATACCCAAACGACATTGTTCATTTGTAGTCTATTCTCTATGATTGGGTGTCACTCATTTGTAGTATTTTATCTATGACCAGGTGATATTTATTCATAGTCTATTCTCTATGATCAAGAACTATTCCTTTGTAGTCTTATTTTTTTATTTTTTCTTTGCTGCTGCTCATTTTTTGGCTTCTCTATTGCTGGTCAAGGAGAACCAATGTTTAATGTGTATGATTGTTGCTATCACATTAGATATATATATTGGGGGTATAATAGGTAAATTTTTTGATGTTAATTAAATTATATATAATTTTAAGGTGAAAATATCCAAAATTTGGGTGGGAAGGCTGGCAATTTAAAATTTAAACCATAAAAGTATTATAATTTTGGGGCAAACCAACCCTAAAAATATTTTTCCCCTAAAATTTTTAGGCAAATGGGCCAACTTCTAGGGTCCCCATATTCACCAATTTTAAAATTCAAAAATCCTAATATTTTTTAATTTACGATAATTCACTGCTATGCATAACCTTGATGGTAGGGGTGTTGAATGGAGGGAAACATAGGTGGAGGTGGTCTAGAATCTAGCCTTCCTATTTGGATTAGGTATTTATCAACTTGAATGGCTATCTCATAGGCCTTCAATAGTGAATTACCACCCTTAGACTTAACCATCATGGGAATATCATAATTAAAAGCTTTTAAATAGTAAATAAATGCCATACTTGGAGGTGGTCAGATCTCATCAAGGATCCTTTGCCAAGTCTTATGAAATTAGATATTGAAATTATCCATTATCTTTACAATTACCCTCTTTATAGTTGTGAGTTTATTTAGGAGGTATGCTCCATCTGCCTTCCCTTTGTATTGCTTTACCAGAAGCTCTGCCAACTAGTCCTAGATTTTGACTGATCATGGCATGAGACTAATATGCCATTCATGAGCTCTCCATTGAAAATAATATACCAATAGCCTTAAAGATATATCTTTATTTTTTATGTAATGCACAAAACACAAGCTTACCAAGTGCTAAAAGTATTCAATTTGAGTGACAACATATTCTTTGAGAAGCAAGGTAAGGATTTGAGTGTTGAGGTAAGAATTAGGTCCCATGTGTTAGGTGTAATTGGTGGAATTAGGGGACCTATGTTATTTCATGCTAGAAAAATTCTAAGAGCATAATATTAGATTTTGAAGCTAAATGCATAGAATAAAGTAATCACAAGATCTAAAATAAAGTTACAATATGAAATATATGATAATGACAATCTATTAAGCATATAAAACTCATAAAAAACTTTAGAAATGAATCATATAAATACCACTAATAAATGCTCATGAAAATATGATCTTTATTGAATAAAGATCTAAAATACATCATACTTAATCACTCTCCTTTGTGATTGTATATGACTAATCACTCTATATCTTTCTATGTTTTGCTCTTTATCTATATACCCATTTATAGGATGGAATGTGACTCTTCATATGGAGTATTCTTGGCCTTCATTATTCCTACGACTCTTCATCTTCCTATTATATGGACACATGTACATAGGGACCACTATGCACATTTGCATTGCCAAAATACTTTTCACACTTGTGCATTTATTACATTGCATAAAGTAAACTTTCATCTTAATCTATGACACTCTTTCCTAATTTATAGATGTACCCATGGTGGTACATTGACATGAACCAAATGATGTAATATATTCCAACATCCCCCTGCATTACATTATTTGGTTAGAAGACTTTAGTCTTAAATATGGATCTTTGATCTTCATATGTTCTTCAGCTTGATCTGGTCCTTTATATTATCTTTAATTCACATTGCATTGTATGCCTCATTGATTTGGTTTCTCTTCTTCTTCTTTATTCTTGTCTTTGGATTCAAACTTTCATAGGTGGATGTACTATCACTTGATTCTTGTAAAAACATCTTCTCTGTGTATTTACCCTTTTTATCATTTTCTAGGTTCTGTATAGAAGCTTTTGAAAAAAAATTGAAGGCATCATGATAAGATTTTATGTTAGTAGAACTTGAAGTATCAATACTGCATAAGGATTAAAATATATTCTCTAGGTATGATTCATCCATTTTTATTTTTAGTTTAAGTAATTCTATCAATCCTCTTTGTTCTACATTCTCATCCTTGTAACATTTGAATGTAAGTAATTCCATATATAATATGCTATCACATTCTAAAGGAATTTTAATGTTACTCTTTCTATTATCAATTGCTTCAATGAATCGAGCATGTAGATAATATTCCATGGTTTCAAAGTTATCTTTTAAAGCTTCACTATGAATATAATTTGAACTAAGATCTAAGTCCCCTTAAAATTTTATAAGTAAATTCTTGATTCTAATTTTTATGACACTTGCACTTTCCTTTCTAATAGTATTGTTCATATCATTTTCATTGTATTCTTTGAGGTAGATATATTTCTTAGTTTTAGCTCTTTATGTTTTAAGAACACTTTTGATAGATATTTTGTAGTAGACTACCTTATGACTCCCTAGTTTAGAGTTTATGATCAAACTACTAAATTTTAAGTATGCTCAGTATTCCTTTTGCCTCCTTAATATTTTAATTAAAAGTTTTGTAGAATACTATATCTTTCTCAAGTACATTGAGTATATGATCAACTTTGATAAAACCTCTTCAATTCTTTTTGTAGGATTTCTTATATATCCCAAGTGATTTAATTAATCTAAGGTTTTGATAAAATGCTTGATAGTAAAATTAGATTTTATGTTTACTTTGAGTTGAATCCATCTTGACTCCCTAATGGTTTGATGATATAATATTCAAATCCTAACTTCCTTCCTTCTAATGCACTTTTCAATTTACTGGAGTTCTCTATGGTTGGATTATTTTGTCCCTTTAATGTGAGAGTATGACACAAGTATAAGCAATTAATTTCAACTCTTTTAAGTAAATAATGAAGTTATTTTTATCCCATTAATATCCAATATTTTAATATTTATAAATTCCGATAATCTATGTTGACGTTGGATTCCTTATAACTCCAAATCTAGAAATTTAGAAATTTTAAAAATAATATTTGCAAGTTTTGTGTATTCCTATTTTGATATAGAATACCTTATTTCTCAAAACTTATCAAATTGCAAATATTTTAATTTGTTTTGTAAATTCAAATGTGTAAATTACAAAACTTCAAAATTAATACTTTAATATTCAAAATAATCTTCAATACTTTATAAAAGGCTTAAATTGTAATATTCAGATTTCTAAGGTTTCAATAATGCTTATCTCCGATAAATTTTTTTTAACCTTTAAACTTAGATAATATATCCTTTTACACCTCATAACTCCTACTTAGCATAAATTTTAAAGTAATAAATATTACATTTTATAATTTAGGTGCTCCCACCTTAATGCTATGCTTGGTCTTCCTTTGAAATTGGGTGATCTTCCTTTGGTCAGCTTCCTTAAAATTGGTCAAGGTACTTCTTCTTCGATGTAGTGGAGTCTTTGTGGTGATTTATGAGACTATTCCATCTCATGCAACAAATGAGCACTCAAAACCTTTCACCTTACTTGGTAACACTTGTAATGTTTGCAAGATGAGTAACAAGTGTCACTAGAGTTCTTCCTTCACTCTTGTTAATGTAACTTGTGGCCATGTGGTGCTACTTCTCCCTTATGAAAAATGTCTTCACTAATATAAAAACTCCTATGACTCTTGGATGGTGTCCAACGCTTCCTATTTCTTGTGAAAAGTATCTCATGCAATGTTATAATGCTCTCCACACTCTATGAGGAATTTAAAACATCTTCTTTGACCAAATTTTTGGTACTCAAAGTTGTAACATTCCTTGGATGCATTACGTTTCCCTTTTGGAAACTTGACTATACATGTGATATGCTTTAATAGGCTAGTGTTACATTATGAATATCTTCTTTCTTTGATGGATTTATGAACTTGAATCTTTAACCTCCTTGATAAATTTTCAATAGCAAAACGTAGCATGGAACTTGAATCTTTAACCTCCTTGTTGAAAGTTTGAAGATAATTGATCAGAGGATTCAACATGGTGATGCTGATGAAACTACTAGGTAGGAGGAACGAACAAAACTAGCAGAGTTTCATAACATTTTTGCCTATGAGGAAATCTATTGGAGGCAAAAATCAAGGGCTCTTTGGTTGAAATATGGAGATTCAAATTCTAAGTTTTTTCATGTCACCATGCTTAGAAACAGAAGCAATAACAAGATTAAAAAAAGCATATGGTTCTATTACTCAGGACTTAACAAAAACCAGAAAGGAGGCAGTAACTTATTTCAATTCTATCCTTGGTCAGGAATCATAGTGCAATAAGGAGGCCAAAGATATTATATTGCAATCCATTCCTAGCATAATAAATGAGGATATAAACCTTAAGATTCTAGCTCCATTTTATGATGAGGAAATTAAGGAAGCCTTGTTTAGCATGGAGCTAGACAAAGCCCCGGGACCCGATGGCTTTCCCCCTCATTTCTATAAAGATTTTTGGGACATCATAAGTGAGGATGTAATTTCTACCATCACAAAATTCCAAGCAAGAAATCATAACCCAAAAGGCATCAACTCTACTTTTATTTCTCTAATTCCTAAGAAGCAAACCCCTAAATCTATGGTTGACTTCAGGCCAATCAGTCTGTGCAATGTTTCTTACAATATCCTAACTAAAGCCATTGTAAATAGAATGAGAGATGTTCTGCCCCGCATCATAGATCCATGCCAGGGAAGCTCTATCTAGGGTAGGTCAATCTTGGATGGAGTTATCATAGTTCATGAAGCTCTGCACTTTACTCATCAGACTAACAGGTCTATTTTTTCCCTCAAGCTTGATATGAACAAAGCATTTGATAGGCTAAATTGGGACTTTCTGATTGCTTTCCTCCTTAAGTTTGGTTTTCACCACCAATGGGTTAATTTGATCAAAGAATACATTTCTAAAGCATGGTTCTCAATTATGGTTAATGGAACAACTGCTGGTTACTTTCAAAGTCACAAAGGAATTCGATAGGGGGACCCTATCAACCCCATGTTATTCATCATTGTGGCAAAAGCTTTAGGCAAAACCATAAAAAATACTTGTAGTTCAAGGTTAATATCTGGAATCAAGGAAAAATATTTCACTAGGGTTGTTTATCACCAATAATTCATCAATGATACCCTTCTATTGACTAAGAAATCAGTGGTTGAGGCTAAAAAAATTAAATACATCCTGCAACTCTACGAGGACACTGCTGGTCAAAAAGTTAATTTCAGTAAAAGCAAGTTATATTTCTTGAACACCCCCATTTAGAGGTAAGGAAGGATTGCAAAAATTTTAGGGTGTGATATAGCAAACCTCCCCACTTCGTATCTTGGTCTCACTATTTTTATTGGTTCTCCGAGAGAGTCAATGTGGGATAGGGTTATTGAAAGAATTCAAAAAAAACTTGTTGGGTGGAAAGGTCATCTTCTATCTCAAGAAGGAAAGCTGACCCTCACTAAGGTCTCTCTTCAGATCATTCCAGTCTATTTCCTCTCCATTTTCAAAGCCCCTATGAAGGTTTTCTTGAAAATTGAGAAACTCCAAAAATAATTTTTATGGACTGGATCAGAGGAGAAAAAAAGGATACACATTTTAGGATGGACCAAAGTGTGCAGACCCAGGGAAAATGGGGGCTTAGGTCTGAGAAGAATTGCTCATATGAATTTAGGTTTACTAGCTAAGAAGACATGTCACCTCACTTCTGGTGAAGAAAATGAATGGACAACTATCATCAAATGAAAGTAGCTTCAAAATATGGAATTTCTAAGTGACTTAGTTCCAATTAGAGGTTTTGCTTTTTGGAAAGCAATTCTCAATTGTAAGGAAATCATCAAAAAAAGTTTAAGATGGGTTTTAGGAAATGGTGAGAGGATAAATTGCTGGAATGACAAGTGGGCTAAGGACGAACCACTAATGCAATATCCTAACTTAGCCTAAATCAGAGATATCATAGAAGAACTCATTGGAAAAAAAGTTTTTGATTATATGGTTGAGGACAAAGGCAGAATGAAGTGGAAAAAAATAAGGATTCGGGGATTTCAAGTGGAATCAAATGATCTTTCTAACATTCTTGGGCAATAGTTTATCCCCATGAGGCCTAAGGAAGATCAAGTGACTTGGGCTCCTACGGAAAATGGGCAGTTCATTGTTAAATCATCTTACAAGCTTTTGCTTGATGACGAGGATTTTATCTTCCAAAAGGGCTTAGTTTGGATACAAAATTTAATTCCAAAAATTATAGTATTTTCATGGCTGGTTATCCAAGGAAGAATTCTAACCATTGATAATATGATGCATAAAGTTATTTGTATCACTAATCATTATTATCTGTGTAGGGCTAATTGGGAGATTATTTATCACATTTTTCTTGAGTGCCCTTTTTCCTTGACTATCCTAAGTGGGGTTTTTCAAGCCTTCAATATTTCCTGGGTTAAACCAGCCACCATACTTGATTTGTTCATCTAGTGGCCTTGCCCATTTTCAATCCAAAGACTTAGATACATGTGGAAAATTTGTCTCAATCACTATCTTTGGTAGGTGTGGTTAGAAAGGAACCATAGAGTTTTTAATGAGTCTATCCATGTTAATCAAACTATCATTGCCAGGATCCTATCCTTTACCATCGAGAATGTGAACCATATCCCTTTTTATAGCCATAAAACTCATCTACATGCGACCACGATTGCTCAATATTTAATCTTAACCTTGTTAGATGAGTCTGTGCCTAGGGTAGTCAACCTTAGAGCCAATGTTAAGTGGTACCCACCTCCTACGGGTTGGTTTAAGCTTAATTTTGATGAAGCGACTAAGGACAATCTTAGAAGAGTAGGCACTCGTGGCATTGTGCGAGATCATAATGAGAATATGATGCTTGAGTTTTCATAATATTTGGGAATAAGGACAAACAATGAAGTTGAAGCTAGAGCTATGTGGAGAGGCCTTCAAATGACTCAAGACTTAGAAGGAAATTTGATCGTAGAAGGAGACTCTATGCATGTTATAAATCTCCTTAATAATTGGAAAACACCTCCTTGGAGGATTAAAACAATTTTTGAAGAGGCTAGGATCATTTTCCAAGGAAGACAGGACAGAAAAGCCCAACATGTCTTTCGAGAAACTAACAAAGTTGCTGATAAGCTGACCAATTTGGGTGTTGATGGTGACAGACTTTTTAAATGGGAACACGGTGTCCCAAGCAAAGTAGAGGAGCTTATTCAACAAGAATGCCAAGAATGATAGTCAAATTTACCAATAGGGAAGGCATTGTAAGTTTGAAGGCTATGAGTATTCCCGTATCTTTTTTGAAATGGATTCACAATAAAAATTATCCGAGCTATCATTCTTGGTGGATACTGCTTGGAAATACCACAAAGACTAATGGGGATAGTCACATGTCAGATAACATGGCTCCTAGTCATCTTAGTAATTTGAGGTTGGTTGATAATCACAGGGCAAGAAATAAATGACAATATAAGACTTCGAACTAGAGCCATGTGGACCACCAGATAGCCACCACCATAAATCTAGCCAGTAGGTTCACTTCTCCAAGGTTGATTGGCCAAGATGGGATGTGGTCCCAAAGCATGTCATATACATAAGAAAGCAATTACCAAAGAATTATTAAGAGTAACTTTCAATACAGAGCTTGTGGGAGTTTTTTTTAGTACTTTGCTATGTGTGTCTGTAGCTTTTTGTTTCTCCACTATTTTAAGAAAGGGATCTATGTCTGTTTATTTTTTTGTAATTATGATGCAGGTGTGTTTTCTTAGGGTATACCAAAAATGTTGTATGGGAAGTTTCTTTTTGATAACAAGTTATGTGTCTTACTGGATGTAACAACTTTGGTGGCATGTAGATTTTACATATATAGGATCCTTAGTAAGGACATGTTCATCAATAGACCTAGGCTAATTTTTGTAAAAGGTTTTGGGTCAACCTGTAAAACCCGGTATTAATGCTATAGTATCTTATCTACAAAAAAAAATAGCAAAACGTAGCCTCTTATTTTCTGGTAATGTTTCCATATTTACAGGCATCTTTTCAACTTCACCAACAATAAATTTCAAGTGTTCTTATTTGGTGGTTTCTTTCATGATAGTTTTATTTTTCTTGGGTGCTCCTTTGGTGGTTGTTCGTCTAGACACTGTTAGGGCACTTGACCCCCTATATTCTACTATCACTTTTGCACTCTTCAATGGTGCTCAATCTATGCAATTTTGTGGTGATACCATTGGTGTATTTTACCATAATTTTGGTGATTTCCTTCACCAGTGTAATCTACAAGCTTGGTATTTTTGAACATTTTAAATCTTCCTAAATTTTTATGACTATTCGATCTCACTATAACATAGTATAAATATGATCTTTCTCTTATTACAAAAATAGCATATACTAATCTTCTAATTACTCCTTTTAAGATATTTACAAGATTTAACTCTAGATGTTATAATATGTAGATTTCTAAAATAATAATGGTGTACAATGGTGTATTTTTCCTTGGATTAGAGACAATCTAAAACATCCTTTTGCTAGCTCTTAATAGCTCTAAAATTTATGCTCTTAAAAACTTATAATAAACACTTTAAAATTTCTAAAATAACACTTTTTATGGCATCAATTTAACATACCTTTTATGGATTCTTTTGTAGATCTCCTTCTTGATAGCTTGTTATCCTGAATTTGCAGCAATACTCATTTTCTCTTGTTGTTTGTATGCCCTTTATCTTGTATTTTTAGTTGCTACCCAAACTCAGTTCTCTTGCCTTCAAATGTGTGCTATCGATCTCTAAATTTTTTAGCTACAAATGCTTCCCTTTTGCTGTTCAAATTTGTAGTAAATATCCTCATTAGATGTTGCTAAATCCTCTTGCACTTTGTTGTTCAAAGATTTTACAAATCTGTCCTAAAACTCTTTTAAAATATAGCTTGCTTTACTCTTTCAATATTGCTCAAATTTGCAGCTTAAAATTATTTGAATCACTTCTTACAAAAATCTGATTTGTTGATGTCCATGAATATTCAAATATTCTGTCCTCTTTTACTATGAAGACTTCATTTAATGGGCTATCCAAAATTACTTTAAATGCTTTCCAAATATTCTCCAAATTGTAGCTCTATGCTTTTTTTTATTTGTTGTTTTATGACCTTTCAAGTTCTCCTTTGAAAATATGAAAATTCTCTTTTACAAATCAGCCTACAAAACCTTTGTGGTTGTTTTCAAATATCTCAAATTTGTGGCCTCTTCAATACTTCTTCTTTATTAAAGCTTCCTGTTGAATTCTAACTTCAAATATGACCTTGTTCACTACCTTCTTCCTCAAGAATCTAAATGTCTTGAGATCTTCAAAAAATCTTAAAATTTGGTAAACTTCTTGATAAATCCTTATTTCATTTTTGGGATTGTTGTTGTATGGCAACAACTATCCCAAATTACTTTTATCAGGATATTCTCCTACTTGCAATCTTCTAACATGAAATTTTCTTCAAAAATTCTCCAATGGCCACTGCTTCAAATCTACAATGAGTCTTTATCTAGCCTTCTTCTTCTTCTCTAGAAATCTTCTTGAGACCTATTTTTTTGGGTCTTATAATTATGAAATGAGGATTATCTAGCCTCCTTGTTCTCTAGAAATATTCTAGAGATCTTTTTTATTGGATCTTCTATTTCTTCAGCTACTCAAATCTTCTTAATCAATTTTTTAATGAAACCTTACATTGGTTTCTTCAATATTCCAATTATAGAATTTATTAAATGATATCTCCTTTATTGGATCTCCAAAATTTGCTGCTTCTCAAATCTACAATAGAATATTTTTGTTGTCCTTCAATTTTCAATATTCAATATTCCAAATCTGGAAGTTCTTCAATATGACCTCTTTTTTGGGTCTCTTCAATATTCAATTTGAAGTCTACAATATTTAATGAGGACTTCCTTCTTAGTTCTCCTTAATATTCAATGGGGTATTCTTTATTGGATATCCTTAATCTTCAATGAGGACTTACTCCTTGGTTCTCCTCAATATTCAATGGGGCCTTCTTTCTTATACCTCCTTAAATCTTCAATATCTACTTTTCTACAACAAAGAGTTAATCCATGCATGAGAAAAGCACATAGACTTTTGGGCAATTGAAGGTGAAATTCTTCTCTATCCATTGTAGGAAGCTTTTCAAATTTTGAGAACTAGTCTTCTACAACAAAAAATTAGATAATAATAATCAAATATATTCAAAGTTCTAAAATTCTAAAATCAATAATCTTCACCAGCTATCTCAAAAACTAGTGAAAGAAAATATTTGTTGAATCCTAGTCTTCATGAGTTTTCTTTAAACCCTATGGAAATATTCTATCCAAATACTAATATGAAATATTCTATCTATCTCTCTATATCAAGTCTTATCAATAGGACCTCCTTTAGGGGTCTCTTAATCTCTTCAATATCAAGGTCTATCTTCCTGTAAATTTCCTTCTATTCCAACTTTGCTCTTGGAATAGTTAAATCCTTGCTCTTGGAATAGTTAAATCCTTAATTATCACTGGTTTTAATTCAGAATAGTGAGAAAAGCTATCTTCTCTAGGTTTTCCCTTCCAAAGGTAATTTCTTCAACATTACTAGTTTCTCCTTAACCAGTAGAAATATTCTTTACAACCAAAAATATGTGCAAGACAAAACCTTGTTGTAGCTTTGGTACCACTATTAAATTTTAAATCTAAATACATAGAATAAAGTAATCACAATATCTAAAATAAAGTTGTAATATGAAATATATGCTAATGGTAATCTATTAAGCATATAAAACTCATTAAAAACTTTAGAAATGATTCATATAAATTTCACTAATAAATGCTCATAAAAATATAATCTTTATTGAATAATTACCTCAAATACATCATACTTCATCACTCTCCATTGTGATTGTATATGACCAACAACTCTATATCTTTATATATTTTGCTCTCTATCCATATACCCATTTATAGGATGGAATGTAACTCTTTATATGGAGGATTCTTGACCTTCACTCTTTCTATGAATCTTCATATTCCTATTCTATGGACATGTGCATAGGGACAACTATGCACATTTACATTGCTAAAATACTTTGCACACTTTTGCATTTATTACATTGCATAAAGTAAATAATTTTATCCTAATCTATGATACTTTTTTATAATCTATAGATATACCCATGGTGGTACATTGGTATGAACTAAATAATGTAATATATTCCAACAAATAATGTATCAGAACCACCATGTTGCACCATTGGTTCCTTCTTATCTTTTGTTTTTGGTTTAAAGGTGGTACCATATCTTGCTAATTATGTCTATTGAAGGCTCTAGTCATAGGATTTTTGTTTATATTATTTTGGGCATTCCTTTTGAGGATAGAGTCACAATATGAGGAGATTTTTCTTCAATAATACGTTGAGATAAAGATCCCCATAGGAATCTCAATCTATATTTTATCAAAAGACTTCTTTAGAGTCCATCTTTTAAATCCGAGTCATCAAATAAATTCACTAGGTGAACTCTATAGGTGCTTCTTTTGAAATAGGAAGATTATGATCCTCATGGGAATCATAGTCAAACTTAATTCTTCATGGAGAAAAAATAGAATGTCTTCCCACAAAGAATGTCATATATGATGGGTTTTAAAACCTTAATATCAATATGAGACAAGATAATTTCCAAAAGATCAAATATATGACAACTATAATATAGTAAGATCAACGTAATAATGTAAAAAAATAATATGAGCCAACTAATATGTAAATCAAGGCTAATAATATATCAAATAAAATTCATTAATAAGTAGAAATATGAATGTATAAATAGCCCAAATCATACAATATAATAAGACTTACAATATTAGTTGCTCAAATGTATGTAAAATTTATTACTTCTCTTTCTCTTACAATTGTATAATTAAACTCTTATATAATGACAATCCTCACTATGTAGACAATGTAAGATTTGTAGGCTTTGTAGGCTATGTAAGCTATATCCTCTATGGAGTAATATATAGCCATTGTATGATGAGTTTTTGGTTACTTGACTCTTCCTAGTCTCATGATGCTCGGCTTCTCTATTTGAAACTTGCATATACATGGCTCTATATTGTATGCACACTTGGACATGACTCTTCACATAACACTTACTAATCCAAGAATACTTGTGCACACTGATATATTAGACAATTGTGCATATCTACACACATAACACTTGCACACTAATTTCCATGACACTTGTGCATTTATTACACATTATTACGTTACATAAAATATTTACTCACACTCTAATATAGGAAACAAACCTAATCTAATAATTACAAGATGTGCCATAAGGGTACATTACCATGTGCCAAATAATGTAATATTCTCCAACACCACCCTGTATTACATTAGTTGGTTATTGAAGACTTTAGTATTCAATTTAGATCTTCATCCTTCATATTCAATCTATAAGTGACCTTATAGTACATGTGATCCTAGCACCTATGATTCCTCTGTTCTCATTTTTATTTCTTTATTTTGCTATATTTTTGTATCCTGAATAAATGAATGATTAAAATTTTTCAAACTCTATAAGAGAAATTAATCTTCATTGATTATCAACTTTGTTGAAAGAGCTTTGAATTAATTTTCTTTAGTAGTTTCTTCTAACTCTTGAATTTCATGAATTTCTTGGGCTAGATATTCTTTTTGATTTCCCTCTCTATATTGTAACTGAGGTTGACTATACTGATACTAAGGAGGATACTGATGTTGAAATTGTTGTTGTTGTGGATTATACCGAGTTTGATATTGTCTTGGTTGTACTGACCTATTTGTTTAACCACTTTGATTCATTTGATTTCCTTGAGATAAATTCCTTGGATTATATCTACAAAAACTTGTACTATGTCCTCTTATTTTACATACTTGACAATATCTATTATTCTATTTGGACCTATGTCTTGGAATTGAAGCAAGATTCCCTTATGAAATATATTTTGACACTAAAGCATTGTTAGTCATTTCATCCCTGACTAATTTTCCACTTCATACTCTTTTAGAATATTGACTATATCATCAAATAAAGTATATTTTCTTAGAACTTGCAAAGTTGTGGCTAGATGCTTATAAATTTTTGGAATAGCTCTCAAAGTCACTTGAACAAGAAATTTATCCTCTACTTTCTCTCCTAAAGTTAACAATTTTGTTTTTATATCTGCTACCTTCCTAAGAAATAATTCAATACTTTCACCGCTATTAACTTTTAAGGAATACAACTGGGATTAAATATTAAAAATAGTAGCTTTGATTTTCCTTTTAAATATTTTAGCTAAAGTATTCCAAGATTTTGTAGAAGTTTCTACTAAAATTATATAAGGTTGCATTTCATCAATAATTACAAATGTTAAAATCGTAAGTGCTTTGGCTTCAACATCTTCATATCTTTAAATTTCTCTAGCATTTTTAGCAGGTTTTGTTTTTGCTCCACTAATTATATCCCAAAGTTTTTCTACTATCAAAATTAATTTTACTTTATTTTTCCATGAAGCATAATTTGGTTCTTTTAAAAGTTGAGATTCAGAGAAAAATATTTTGTTGTTTGACATCATAGTACTCATAAGACCTTTGATATAGACTATCTTATATCTCCCTATGTTTTAAATAAATTCAAAGTTTCTAAATTACAAAACCTATGAAATAGAATTCCTTATATCTTCCTAATGTTTAGAAACTAAGAAAATATGAATTTTGCAAAATTAATTTCCTAAATTTGAGGTTGAATACCTTTTGACTCCCAACTTATTTAATTTGCAAAAGTTCAATAATCAAATTATTTCAAAAAATCAAATAAAGCAAATCAATCTAAAAAACTTATAACTCCAAAATTAATAATTCTTTAATCTCTACTTATTTCTCCACTATCAAAAAACAATTCTACTATTAAATCACTTATCGCTCCACAACTTATCATGGTTTTGAATATAATTTGCATAGTTAATTGCTTTAGACCAAAAATTTGCTGGAAGATCTCTTGAGTGGATCATACAGTTTGCCATTTCTTTTAAAGATCTGTTTTTCCTTTCTGCAATACCATTTTGCTGTGGATTATGGGAGACTAAATGTTGATGAATTATACCATGATTTGAGAGAAATATGGAGAACTCATTACTAAAGTATTCCCCCCATTATCTGTATGAATTTTCTTTATTTTGCAAGTGAATTTATTTTCAACTAAGGCCTTGAAGATTTTGAAGTGGGATAGAGTATCACTTTTGTATTTTAGAAAGTAGACCAAAGTTTTTCTTGAAAAATCATCAATGAAGGTTAATGAATATTTTGCTCCTTTGAAAGAAGGCTCTGGGAAGACCATCAAGTCACTATGGATTAATTTTAGTGGGGATGAAGCTTTTTATGAACTACTTGGGTGAAAAGGATCTTGATGTTGTTTCCCAAGAGCACATCCATGAAAAACTCCATCAATAGAAGAGACTTTTGGCAACCCTGTTACCATGTCATGAGTATTAATTCCTTTAAATAGATATAACTAAGACGTTCAAATATTTCATGCCAAATTTTGCTTTAAGGTCTCCATGAGAAACAAAACATGAAGCTCCTTCTAAATATTTTAATCCCTTGAAGTGAAATAGGTGAGCTCTATGATCAATGTCACATTTTTCTATGAGGGAGTATGTCTCTTGAAAGTCTCTTATCTCAAATTCTGTTGGTGAAAATATAACTGTTTTGCCTTGTGCAAAAGTACAAATCTGATAGATAGAGAGAATATTTGTAGCAATATTGGGAAAATAGAGAACATTATTTAAATTACCACCATCAATTATTATGTCACCTTTACATTTGATAGGGATAAAATATGAGTCATCAACATCAATGTTGCAAGTGGTGCTTGAGGAGAGAGAAGTAAATGACTCTTTTGAAGATGTCATCTGATGAGTTGCTCCTGAATATAGAACCCAAGTTTTTGATGAAATATTAGTAGATTTTCCTTGAATATTTAAGGCCTTTCCAATGTGTTTCTTTGTGTCTATCTTGTGATCATTCATTGTTGCCTCAAGCTGTTGTAGTCTCATTTTATCATAGAACGACCTTCTTCCTTGCAATGGGTACAAGTTATAGGTGCTTTGTATTTATTTTTGAATGTGTCTTTAGATTTGGAAGCTACTAAGGCTTTTGATAAGGAGGGAGAGATATCGTATTTTGAAAGCTTAATTTCCTCTCTAGTTAGCCTATCATAAAACTCCTCTAAAGTGGGTATTGTAAAATTTGTTCCAAGATCATATTTTGTAGATAAAAATGTGGTTGCAAAGATTTGAAATGCTCCATTTAATTTTGAAAGAATAAGATAGATGCACTCTTATTCTATTTTATTATTGCCACTACATTTTAATTGAGTGAGGACTTATTTGAACTTGGTGAAGAAATCAACAATAGTGCTGAAGTTTTCAGGAGATAGAGTTGTTAAATCTGCTTCTAGTTGCATTGATTGTATTTGATCTACTTTACTGAATAAGTTTTTAATTTTTTTCCAACTCTCAAATGGAGTTTTACATTCAGAGATGTGAAACCATAATATTTCACTTACATTTGTGGTTATAATACCCATTGATTCATACATATTTCCTTTATGAAAAAAGATTTCATATTTTTTATCAAATGTAGGCTGTTCTTCTTCTAGCAAATGTGTGAGACCTTTTTGAGAGATAAGATTAAATATCCTAGGTTCCCATGTGTGATAGTTGTGTGGGGTAAGTGGGTCAATTGTATTGAGTGAATTCATTTTATCCAAAAATAAATTGCCAACTCCTCTTCCAAAGAAGAACTGCTGAGAAATAAGTGACCAAGAAGAAGCACCACCAGAAAAATCTCTATTGAATAAAAAAAACCAGACCTTTCTACCGATATATTCAATATACCCACCCTTACATGAGGGAAACTATAAGTATATGAGGAGGACTATGCGTGGAACATAGGCATTTTGAAATAAGAATAATCTGGCAGACCTTTATACTAAACTTCTCAATGACCCACCCTAATGTGAGGGAAACTATAGGTATATGAGAAGAACAATACGTGGAACATAGGCGATTATTTTTTGATATTTTTTTTGAGATTTTTTTTTAAAGCTTGTTTTCTTAATGAGGAGTGCATATATGTATGCTTGCTGGTAAATGGTTTTTTAAGTGTTTTTTCACTTATTACAATTTTGAAAACCCAAATGTAATATCAACCATATCATGCAGATGAAGCTCAAAGAAGAAGATGCAAGAACAAAACACCAAGTGGCCAAAAGTGCCACAAAATATCCCCACCCAACACCAACAAGAAGAATCCCCCCTGATAAAGAGAAAAATATGGTGCATGAATCAGTACCTATACCTCCCCCCAAATTGTATTGATTGAGCTACAATTTTGTCTAGGCTTAAGAGAAGTATAAATCTAGAATAAAAAAAATATGATTCTGTTACAATCATTCAGCCTGTGTGCATTTGTGAAAAGGATACCAAATAAATAGAATAGAAGTGATTATTTACACTTTTACTTCTTTTACCAAGAAATAAAATAAAGAAGTAAATATAAATAGTTTCTTTTTAAATTTTAAAACCTTGTAAGGTGCATCTATCTTGGATGAAAGAGCCAAACCAAGTAAGGCACAGTTTGAATCTCGAAAAATGGGCCATAAAAATAGCAGAGCACAAATTCTACGTCTTGAACAAGGGCCCACAGGAACAAGGGCTTTAGAGCGTGACTCTTGCATCTCGAACAAGGGCCCACAAGAACAGTGCCAATGCATCCATAGTTTACGAAGTCTTGTCTCGAACAAGGGCTTCGAGGAATAGTGCAAATGATCGTAGGTTTGTGGAGATAAAAAAACTAAAAAAAGTGCTCATAGAAAACATTCAGTCCTCTTGTGTTGCAGCTATGGGAAGAGTCCACAAAACAATGCTTTATTTAATAGATGGTGTGTACAAAAAAGAACACTCCTCTTGGTTCATAGCAGTTGAAAGAGCCCATAGAGCCAATGATTGTATTGTGTATAGATGGTATTGCTCAAGAATACCTCGAACGTGGATGGTACAGTTGCTCAGGTCTCCTAGTGCAGACAAATATCCACCTTGATGCAATTGACTCCCATAGAATAGATAGAATGACTTTGTAATTTGCAAGACAATGATTGAAATGGAAGCATGTCAAGTTAACCGAATAGGAGGAAATAAATAGATGCTTCGAGGAGGGCTAATGGAATTTTGAGCTTAGACCACCAAAAAAACAATAGCCGTTTAAAGAAGAGATCATAGAAAATCAGAAATTGAGAGCCAATTTAGGCAAAACAAAGGTTTCAAACGTCTCTTGGAGATTTATTGTGGCACAAATCTGCAAAACCGGTTAACTGCAATAGAACACAAGTTTCAAGGTGATGATGAACTATTTGCCAATGGGAATATAGCTTTGACCTAGATCTTGGCACCCACCATGGGGTACAAACCAGAACCACAAACCCGTGACCATAAAAATTGTTCGATTAACTAACTTAGATCAGTGATACGAAGTTGTTCCAGTAAAAATAACCTTGAACCATATCTTTAAAATTAAAAATGAGGCACATCATTCAAAAAAATAGGAAGTAATGCATCAATGCTGTCCCTGTATTTTGGCAGTGGACAATGCCAAAGAGCACCAAAACCAAATGGTGATTCTAGCCAAGTGCCCCTCAACCCTTGAGGACAATGACCATAAGCTTTGGAAAGATGTTTCTAAACTTTGTGTCCGTTCCAAATAGAATGCGAGCTTACTTTAGGTGTGGGATACCTTGGGTTCGCCTCCACGAGGTCAAAATGGATGATACACCATCGTATCTATGTGCATAGCTGCATAATTATCACCATCAATTCAATTTTGCAAATATTAGAATAAGCATACCAGAACTTCTAAAAAAAATTCCTCCTTTGTTGAGAACTCTAGCTATGCATAATTTCCAATAGATTTAAAATTTACCCATGCGATCAATGAAAGGCTAAATTTTTTTTTATTTTTTAAAAGGAAAAAATGAGCTAAAAAAAATAGTGCCCAATGTATAGGAAGTATGACTACTCTAAAACTTCAAGCAAGTTGAGCTAGTAAAAAAACTATCCAAGAGAAATGAACCAGATCAATGAAAAGTTAAATGCATGTAACATCTACCCTCGCTCTGGTACCATGTATAAAATCAATCGAGTAGATATGCAATGCATTACTGAAGATTTAGAACTAATTTATTATTCCATGGGATCAAATTTGTCTAAATAAAAAAGTTGATCAATTTGAGCCGTTGGATTACAACTCAACAAATATGAACTAGTCCAAATTGAGAGTTCACCTGACTCATGGAAGAGTGGTAACTCAAGTAAGACTATCCTAGTAGAACTTAAGAGAAACAATATTTATTGTAACATTTTTAGGTCCCATAGGCTATGGATGGTGATTTTGGTGAGGCTACTAAATTTAAGTTGTATTACTGACCATTTCTACCTATGAACTACCAACATGCTCTACAAAAACATGGCATCACTTTTCTATCATAAGAAGCTCACCACTGTCATGAGGTATACTCTTAAATTTTACCACATGTCTCTCAAGTGTCAATTACCCTTAGATAATCCCCTTGATTGGTTGGTGAAGGGAGTCATATTCTATCATGTTTCCTTTTATGGAGATACCATTCTGTAATCAGGAGTGTAGTCAGGGTTACTGAAAGTTACATCCTTATAAGCTCTCAATCCCTTGACATAAAAAATATTCCCAATCATCCTTCCCAAAGTTTTATTATTTATATATTATTATTATTTTTGTTATATATAATATTTACACTATGTACAGAGGAAAATACTTGATGATAAATCACCCCATGGTAGTTGGCTTGAATGCTTAATCAGGATTCAGTCTCCATGTCTTAGATTCCCACTACTCTAGGTAGTCATCAGGAATGTATAGGTGCATATTGTTGATGAAGTAGGCAAAGTATAACAACTCTTCTTCTGCTAAGTAAGTCTACTCATCCCCACTCCTTTTGAAAGATATTTTTTCTATGTGGTAGGTGTGGAGGGGTTTCTATGGGATTTTGAACTTGGTCCTATACTTGGTTCAAAGTAGCAAGTGGGTCTAATCAAGAAATATGTATCCTCTAATAATAGAGATAAAGTCTCTTGAAAGGCATATTCTAAATGAGGATGGGAGATTGATCACTGCCATGTCTTGATAAACCATCATATAAATGTATTCTTGGAGTATCAAAGGAATGTCTTGGATGATCCTGAAGAATAGCATTGGAGTTTTGTATAACTACACCACCCTACTATTGGCATGTTGTAATAATAGACCAAGTGCTTTTACCACCTGTCTTGGAATCATTGATGTGTTAGACATTGATTCAATTATGTAGTTGTATATTAGTTGATCTTTGTAGATCAGGGTTAGGTTGAATGGCATGGGCTTGGGCCCATTGGATTTTGGTTCTAAAATCTATAGCTTGATGGGTGTTCCTTATCCACTCAACTCATTCTTCCTATTTAGGGACTCTTCTAGGTTCTTTATTTGTTTTGGTATAGAGAGGACCTACCAAAGAGGTATGGATATAGTAGACTTCCTTAGGTGCTCCACTTTATTAAAGGGTTTTATAGAAGGGGCTCTTGGAATGGTTGACATTATCTAAATTTTGGTTCTTTCTATCATTGGAGGTGGCCTTGACAGAGTTGCAATAGGCTACCTTGGATGTTTAGGGGTAACTCTTATCACTATTAGGACCTTTTTGCCCTTATTCATTGGTGTAAATTTTTCTAGAGAGGTAGGTTCATTTCACTTATCTCCTTTGAGACCTAGCCTTAGTTAGGATAGGTGTTCCCTACTCTTCAATGGCACTCCTTTTGGATCTTGTATTATACTCTAATAAAATTTGAAACTTCCCACTTGAGGGTCCTACTTTATCTGATACAAAATATACTTTTGCTTCATCATAGGTAACAAAGGTCTGCTCAAAGGTTGATAAGTCAAAAAATTATAGTGCGATAAGAGATTGAGTGATAGGTTCTTAAATTGGTATCATGAATTCCAACTAATCATGATGAGTAAAAATAAGGTCAAAAGAGGAAGTCTTGATAACTTGATATTCCATTCCAATATAACAGTCAGAGGAAGGATAGTCAAGAGCAAGGTAGTACCAACAACTAGGGTCTTTGATGTACTTGTTTTGGGTGGAGACTAGATATTTGGATAATATTTTAGGTACTTAGTGGACTAGGATCAATGCAAGTACTATTTATTGAGTCACGGACTAGGAGTGACTAGAATTATTATTGGCAAAAAATGGGGCTTTATGATATCTAGGTGGAGGCAATCAAAAGCCTAGAATTCCATGTTGGAAAGAAGTATTTGGATAAATTTGATGGAGAAACTTTTGGACATTACACTACCTCTTAAGGATTATGATATTATTAGTGGGGGTACTCATAGTTTTGGTATCTCATCTAGTTTAGCATCTAGAGGAGAGAAAGTTGGATTTTGCTTTGGGTATGTAGAGGACAAGTAGGACTGGTGGTAGGTTGTATGGTCAAAAAGTAATGGTAGGTAGGGTTATGCATAATATTTAGGTCCAAAAATGTATTTATAATAATGGGGAAAATTAGTTTCAAATACAATGTGAATAGGGTTCAAAGTTATGTAGAAGGAATGACGAATTGCCTTTTTTTCACGAATAAATATAAAAATATGGTGAATTTGTCAAAAAATTTAAATGTATAGTAAAAGACTACTAATGGGAACCTACCGATGTGTGACACTAGATGAGGGACTATCGACACTATATCTCAATATGTCTAAAGCAAACCTATAGGGAATGTTGCCTAGCGAGAGCCCACTGACACATGATGCCAAACAAGAGACTACCGGCACCATACTCAAGATGCTTGACTAGAGGTTACCAAATAATGATGCCAAGAAAGAGCCTATCGATGCCATAATTCAAAATTCTTAATAAGAGAGTAGTGATGCCAATCAAGATACTATTGAAACCATGCTCGAGATGCCTGAAGCAAGCCTACAAGGTGTAACATATGATAAGAGTCTATCATCTAGTGATATTGGGCAAGAGTCTACCAAAACTATGATTCCTAATAATAGATTAGTGACACCAACCAAGAGCCTATCGATACCATTCATAGATATTCTCGGCAAGAGCCTGCTACCACCATGCTTTGAGACACCCAGAGAGAGACTATCGACACCATATTTCAAGATGCCTTAAGAGAGCCTACCGATAACAAATTTCATGATGCTCGTTTACATGCCAATGATGACTAAATATAGTTGACCAGTGGTATGCTAGAGCCTACCACCCAACAACATCAAGTAAGAGCCTACCGATGCCATGATTTCTAATAAGATATCAGTGATACCAATCGAGAGCCTATTGATTCCATTCATCAAGATACTTGGAAAGAGCCTATCACCACCATGCTTTGAGATGTTTGTGGAGATATTATCAACACTATATTTTGAGATGCCTTAGAAGAGCCTACCGAAAAAATTCCATGATGCCTGATTGCATGCTAGTGATGACTAAAGATAGTCAGTCGGTGGCATGCTGCACATTGCATACCACATGCCACATGTTGGCTTCTCGATTAATGCTTCCATGTGTCAACATATCATTTAACGCTACGCATGCAGACACTTATAAAAGAGTATGAACATTCATTTCTCATTTTTTGCACACCAAAAAATCTTGTGAAACTTTAAAAAACCCTTCCAAGCCTTCTAAAACCCTCTGAAATCCTTTGAAACATTGTAGCAATAATCGAAACCTCATCCATTCATCCAAAAATTGCTTTTAAAAATATTATTTTCCTATAGCTGAAATTCTGAATGCTCTTGATTATGAATCAGCATGGATGCAAAAATTTGGGCTTATGGGGTTAGCACAAATACCCCAATTTTACACAAATATTTATTTATTGATTATGA
The DNA here is from genome assembly GCA_028583015.1 of Wollemia nobilis. NCBI lineage: Eukaryota > Viridiplantae > Streptophyta > Pinopsida > Araucariales > Araucariaceae > Wollemia > Wollemia nobilis. The sequence continues at coordinate 9,125,732 of JAQPPZ010001870.1, forward strand.
TTGTTTAGTCCTACAACAATAACGGGTTGGTCATCACAATGACCATCGCTAACAAAACCCTATCCTTATCTGATAAACTATCTAACGTCCATTGATTGACAACCCTTCCATTCAAAAATATTGAACCCATATCATCAATATTCACTCTTACTAAAGATGAAAAATATATATCTGGAGACTCACTACAGTCTCTCATAAGGTATGTTTCAAGGTAAATATTTGCACTTTAAAATTTTTTCCTTGCAAATTTTCCAAATGTAATTATTATTTGTGTTTAGATTTTTTGCAGTGCAATCAAATCCATCCAGAAGGGGCCTCAATTTTTCATCTGTTACCCATGAATTCCTTCATGCAGTTGTCGAGTTCTTCCAAACATGTATTGTTTTGCAAGAATAAACAATAGACATTCCTTTCTAGGATTTAGTGTATATTATGCATTGTTTTGGGAAGAACAAGTTCGACTAGTCATCATATGTTTCTAGTAGAATCGCAAATGATCTTCACCATGCATGCACAAATAATTTTGCAACTATTGTTGTAGTTTCTACTACTAAATACTTGATTGCTTTTTTTATGAGGAATTTTATAATGTAAACAATACTCCGGTCCCCACCTCACTCTACCCAAAATTGAATATTGTTGGCTTAACCACCAACGAGGTGTAGGTAAGATTCATTTTTTAAATTCAAATTTTAATTAAATTTATTTTTGTTATATTAGTGTTTATGTATTTAATTTTTAAATTTACACTTGAATGTAGAAACAAGCGACCTCATCTTCTAATAGAAGAGAGGCTACAATTAGAGGAATGATCCCAGAGGCTAGTGGATATTATGAGATAAAATCATCACAAAATCCACTAAAAAGATATATAAAATGCATTAGGTCTTTTGCATATCCTCTTGTTTGTACAACTACCTCTTCAATTGCACGTAAAGAGGTCAGCGATGTTCAGGAAGTTAGCTAACCCATTAGAGGTAATGTTGATTTTTTGCAGTTGGGTTATGTAATTTATTTATTTTTACTTAATGTTAACAACATGTCAAACATACTTCAAGACCTGCTCAATCAGATGATTATACCACAATGACATATGGTATGGACAATTATAGTTAATTAATCACTAAAGTCCTTAACGACATCATCAAATATTTTCTAATAAATATTTTTTTAATATTTTGTAGGGTTAACTCAATGAAATCATCAAAGACAATGAATTATGCCACCTCCTCACCAACATATCTACATTAGCAACAATGCACATAACCTTCTAAACAAATGACTGAATAAAAAAAAAATACCGGATTGGCATACATTATGAGTAATGAAAGTTTTGTAGTTTACAATATTTTATTAAAATATTTATTCTTTTTCTTTTATGGGTCCTTAAGTCTATCACAATGACTGATACAATAAATGATGCCACCACCACATTCATGACAACAATAGTTGATGAGGTCAACAAATGCATGAAAAGCAATTATTTGCTGCAAGTAGTTCAAGAGGCGATCATATACAATCCATTTCAGACTTTCCAATTTTTCTAGTTAGAAATATTTCCACTATTAGTGTGAGTTTTTTGAGTTGGATAAACTTCTCTTGGATGAGGATTATATTTTACAAGACAATATTTCTTAGATTTTTAAGGCTTATGATGTGCTTCAAATTGAAGCATTGCAAATTAGAGGAAGAGCATCCACTGTTCACAACTCACCTCGTCAAACTGGTCAACCTGCTCCTCTTACTGAGGATGAAAAATTAAACTTTGTAGAATCTATTATATTGGCTGATAATTTGAAAGCAAAAATAAAAGAGAATGTGCTTACAAATATTTTAGAATTGAAAGAGTGGGAGTATAAAAAAAAAATTCTACTCAAATAAATTAATGTCTATTACAAATTTTCAAGAGAATATTTTTTCATTGGATCAACAACATCCTAAAAATCTTAATGCTTTATTACATTAAGCAACATCAAGAAATGTAAAGGCCACTAATGCTTATAATGATGAAATATTCGGTATCATTTTGAATAGGCTGGAGAATCTAAATGCTAGAGCATAGGCGTATTTCAATATATGGGCAATTGATAAGAAAAAAGTTAAAGTGGTAAAGGTTGCCAAAGTAGTTGCAGAAGTAAGTCATCATTTTTTTTAATTAATTTATTTTTTACCACATTTAGATATATATATATATATATATATATATTTGGTGGTGGCCACAAGGGGTAAACAGACTGTGACCACGAGGGAACCATTACATAACATATCCGCAACATGTGAGGCGAGAGATTTGAACCTGGGCCTCTCAGCAACTAGAGAGGTTTAACTACCCACTTGCTCTCTAACTCCTCTACATGGGCGGATTAGATATTTATTAACTAGCATATTTTAAATTTTTTACTATGCAGTCCAATTTTGAGAATGTGAAGAATCAGGTGGAAAGCTTGAAGGTGTTTTTGGCCATGGCAAAGCAGAGTATACAAAAGACTACCAAATTCAAAGAATGATTATATAATATAATAAGATAGAATAATGCCTTGAGAATAATAATTATTAAACATAATATGGATCCAAACATTTTACTTAAGGAACATGAGAAAGAAATGCCTATGAAAGAAGACCCTCCTACAAAGGAGAGGGAAATGATATATAGTTTGACAACTACTAAGACAAACCTGAGGAGAGCTAGCGCCCTCCAAGGACAAACATCTAGAATAGGGGAGCATGAAGAAATTCTGCCTCAACCTACATTAGAGGTAGAATCTGGGAAAGGGTATGAGGAAAAGCAATCGGATTCTACAATTGAGAAAACACCTGAATTGAGCCCTGCAATCGAATAGTACCAAAGTGGACACACAATTCACTAGTTTTGTAATATTGTAAAAAAATAGAATTAAAGTGGACCCTCAATTCACTAGATTTGTAATGAAAAGTTGTTTCGAATAAATAAAAAATATTTTATAAATATGTGTGATATTTTTGTATCATTGTTTTGTTTTATTAAATATTTGTAGATACTTACATTTGCTTGCTATTGCAACTATGGAAATAGGTGTTGAGATTTAAATCGTTCATTTGCTTTTTTACCTCCAATTTATTTTATGTTTAATGTAGTTGTTCTAAAGGATTATTTCAACTCACCACAAACAAATGTGAAATTAAGAAGTTTAAGTTTTAATTTATTTTCAAAAAGCCATCCAATATTTAAAATAATCAATAAAGCAAAGCAAGGCTATCATATAAAGCATATAATTTTATGAACAAAGGGTATGGTATAAAATAAAAAAATTCATTAACAAGTATTGCATATTATTTGAAAAACTCATCAATCCAACAAAAAATTCATAATATTGAACAATGTACATGTATGACATTATTTGAAAAACTCATCATTTTGTATGCAAATGATCTTCAATTTATGTCGAATATTGAAAAGAAAAAGGAGCCAAAAGGTAAACTTAAGCTTGATTTGTTTTGCCAATCCTCTAATCCTGAGGGGGAAATAGTATTAAATATCATAAACGAAGATTTTACCTTGGGATAGTGAAATACGAAATTAGTTTTAGTCTTGAGTGGAAGTTGAGGTTATGGTTTTTGATTTCCAGCTTTCAATAGAGGTCCAATTGTCTCAGCCGGAAGGATTCAAATAATGCTTCTATGCAGATTGGTGGGTGTCCTGTCCCTACTAGATATCCTAATTGCTTCATAAATAATGGGATGAATTTAGTCTCTGCATTGAGTGGCAGATTTATGGGTGTAAAATTAGTGTAATTTTATGTGGTGGTTTTGATCCTTTTTTTTGGGGATATAGTTTAGATTTTATTTGTCTATTCTTGAACCGTTTAAATGCTTTTTAGTTTCAAGATTTGTGTCGGATTCCTTCTTGGCTGGGCAGCATTCTGTTTTCAAATTTTAAACTTTTTTGCTGATGTAATTGTCGCTTGATAGCTCTCTGGTTGGCAGCTTGATCTTTGGTTGAAGTGTTTCGTTACCTTTTTAGTGACTACTCTACTTTTTTAAAAGGTTTGGAGACCCTTTCAAAACTCCTTCGTCCATCTAATAAAAAAAAAATCATTATACTAATTCATCAATGCATACTGGATATAGCCTTATAATATCATGCAATATGCTTAAAACTCATCTATCCAAAAAAATCATAATCCGACAAAAAAATGTTGCAAAAATAATGCAAATATTACATTGGAGGAAGTTGAAACATACACTTTCCATCTTGTCCTATATCACTTGTACGTAAAACTGATCTTTGTGTTTGATCATTGCAGTTACTATTTTCCTTATTATCATCAATATTAGTGATACCTCTTCTATCTGCTATAGATTTCCAATATTCTAGAGCTCTCTCATAAAAAAACTTGTCCACCTCATAAGATGAGACATATATTCTCAAGCAGTTTTCTAAATTTCTATCCAATTTGTTATGAAATTTAGATTTCATAGAAGATAATGCACTAAAAACCCTTTCATATTCCATTGATCCCAAAACCATTGTTTAACACAATTCATATAAGTGAAAATACTCGCTTATCGTATGCTCTAAAAAACTATTGTGGTACAAATTTTTCCACAAGTGTATAATAGAACCCGATTCACCACGATTAGTCAAAAGTGAAATTTGATCAATCTTTGTCATTCCAAAATATGAGATTTGACTGGTCAAAAGTTCTTTATTTATAATACCATTCATATTAGTACCATTGACTTCCACATATTTAGCAAAATTTTGGATAATTTTACCCATATATTTTATAAACAAGTCATTTTTACTATTATAGTTTGTTCTTGAATCCCAAATATGGTATTAACCACACTCATTGCTTCAAGCAACTCATCTCTTTGAAAATTATGATCAAACTACTAAATTTAAAGTATGCTTTGTATTCCTTTTGCCTCCTGAATATTTTAATTAAAAGTTTTGTAGAATACTATATCTTTCTCAAGTAAATTGAGTATATGATCAACTTTGATAAAACCTCTTCAATTATTTTTGTAGGATTTCTTATATCTCCCAAGTGATTTAATTAATATAAGGTTGTGATAAAATGCTTGATAGTAAACTTAGCTTTTATGTTTACTTTGAGTTGAATCCCTTTTGACTCCCTAATGGTTTCATGATATAATGTTCAACTCCTAACTTACTTTCTTCTAATGCACTTTTCAATTTGCTGGAGTTCTCTATGGTTGGATTATTTTGTCCCTTTAATGTGAGAGTATGAGACAAGTATAAGCAATCAATTTCAACTATTTTAATTAAATAGTGAACTTATTTTTATCCCCTTAATATCCAATATTTTAATATTTATAAATTCCAATAATCTATGTTGACGTTGAATTCCTTATAACTCAAAATTTAAAAATTTAGAAATTTTAAAAATAATATTTGCAAGTTTTGTGTATTCCTAATTTGATATAGAATACCTTATTTCTCAAAACTTATTAAATTGCAAATATTTTAATTTTTTTTGTAAATTCAAATATGCAAATTAAATAAATTCAAAATAAATACTTTAATATTCAAAATAATCTTCAATACTTTATAAAAGACTTTAAATTGTAATATTCAGATTTCAAAGGTTTCAATAATGCTTATCTCTGATAAATTTTTTTTAACCTTTAACCTTAGATAATATAGCCTTTTACACCTCATAACTCCTACTTAGCATAAATTTTAAAGTAATAAATATTACCTTTGATATTTTAGGTGCTCCCACCTTAATGCTATGCTTGGTCTTCCTTTTAAAATGGGTGATATTCCTTTGGTCAACTTCCTTCAAATTGGTCAAGGTGCTTCTTCTTCGATTTAGTGGATTATTTGCGGTGATTTATGAGACTATTCCATCTCATGCAACAAATGAGCACTCAAAACCTTTCACCTTCCTTGGTAACACTTGTAATATTTGCAAGATGAGTGACAAGTGTCACTAGAGTTCTTCCTTCACTCTTGTTAATGTAACTTGTGGCTATGTGGTGCTTCTTCTTCCTTATGAAAAATGGCTTCACTAATATCAACACTCCTATGACTCTTGGATGGTGTCCAATGCTTCCTATTTCTTGTGAAAAGTGTCTCATGCAATGTTATAACACTCTCCACACTCTATGAGAAATTTAAAACATCTTCTTTGACTATATTTTTGGCACTCAAAGTTGTAACATTCCCTGGCTACATTATGTTTCCATTTTGGACACTTGACTATGCATGTGATATGCTTTAATAGGCTAGTGTTACATTATGAATATATTATTTCTTGGTGAATTTATGAACTTGAATATTTAGACTCCTTGATATGTTTTCAATAGCAAAACGTAGCCTCTTCTTTGCTAGTAACGTTTCCAGATTTGCAGGTATCTTTTCAACTTCACCAATGATAATTTTCAAGTGTTCTTCTCTGGTGGTTTCTTTCATGATAGTTTTATTTTGCTTGGGTGCTCCTTTGGTGGTTGTTCGTCTAGATACTGTTAGGGTACTTGCCCCCCTATATTATACTATCACTTTTGCACTCTTCAATGGTGCTCAGTTCTGTGCAATTTTGTGGTGATTCTAGTGGTGGATTTTACCACACTTTTGGTGATTTTCTTCACCAGTGTAATCTACAAGCTTGGTATTTTTGAACACCTTAAATCTTCCTAGATTTTGATGACTATTCGATCTCACTATAACATAGTATAAATATGCTCTTTCTCTTATTATGAAAATAGCATATACTAATCTACTAATTACTCCTTTTAAGCTCTTTACAAGCTTTAACTCTAGATGTTATAATATGCATATTTCTACAATAATTATGGTGTACAATGGTGTCTTTTTCCTTGGCTAAGAGAAACTCTAAAAAATACTTTTGCTACCTCTTAATATATCTAAAATTGATGCTCTTAAAAACTTATAATAAACACTTTAAAATTTCTAAAATAACACTTTGTATGGCATCAATTTAACACACATTTTATGGATTCTTTTATAGCTGTCCTTATTTATAGCTTGTTATCCTGAATTTGCAGCAATACTCCTTTTCTCTTGCTGTTTGTAGCCCCTTTATCTTGTAGTTTTAGTTGCCATCCAAACTCAGTTCTCTTTCATTCAAATGTGTGCTATCGATCTCTAAAAAAATCATCTACAAATGCTTCCATTTTGCTATCCAAATTTGTAGTAAATATCCTCCTTAGATGCTGCTAAATCCTATTGTACTTTTTTGTTCAAAGATTTTCCAAATATGTCCTAAAACTCTTTCAAAATATATCTTACTTTATTATTTCAATATTGCTCAAATTTGCAGCTTAAAATTATTTCAATCGCTTCTTACAAAAATCTGATTTGTTGATGTCCATGAATATTAAAATATTCTGTTCTATTTTACTATAAAGCCTTCCTTTAATGGGCTATCCAAAATTACTTTAAAAGCTTTCCAAATATTCTCCAAATTGCAGCTCTATGCTTTTTTTGATTTGCTGTTTTATGACCTTTCAAGTTCTCCTTTGAAAATCTGCAAATTCTCTTTTACAAATTAGGATATAAAACCTTTGTGGTTGTTTTCAAATCTCTCACATTTGTGGCCTCTTTAATCCTTCTTCTTTCTTAAATCTTCTTGTTTAATTCTAACTTCAAATATGATCTTGTTCACTACCTTCTTCCTCAAGAATTTGAATGTCTTGAGATCTTCAAAACTTCTTAAAATTTGGCAAACTTCTTGCTAAATCCTTATTTCATTTTTGGGCTTGTTGTTGGATGGAAAAAATTATACCAACTTCCTTTTATCAGGATATTATCCTACTTACAATCTTCTAACATGAAATTTTCTTCAAAAATCCTCCAATGGCCACTGCTTCAAATATGCAATGAGGCTTTCTCTAGCCTTCTTCTTCTTCTATAGAAATATTCATGAGACCTATTTTTTTGGGTCTTCTAATTCTACAATTAGGATTATATAGCCTCCTTATTATTCTCTAGAAATGTTCTTGAGACCTCTTTTCTTGGATCTTCTAATTTTGCAGCTACTCAAATCTTCTTAATCAATTATTTAATGAAACCTTACCTTGGTTTCTTCAATATTCCAATTATAGAATTTATTAAATGAGATCTCCTTTCTTGGATCTCCAATTTTTTCTGCTTCTCAAATCTACAATAGGATATTTTTTTTGTCCTATTTATCTTAAATATTCAGACTTCAATATTCAATCTTCAATCTTCCAAATCTGAAAGTTCTTCAATACGATATTTTTTTTGGGTCTCTTAAATCTTCAATTTGTAGTCTACAATATTTAATGAGGACTTGATTCTTAGTTCTCCTTAATATTAATTGGGGTATTCTTTCTTGGATATCCTTAATCTTAAATGAGGACTTCCTTCTTGGTTCTCCTCAATATTCAATAGGGCCTTCTTTCTTGGACCTCCTTAGATCTTCAATGTCTACTTTTCTACAACAAAGAGTTAATCCTTGCATGAGGAAATCACATAGACTTTTAGGCAATTGAAGGTGAAATTATTCTCTATCCATTGTAGGAAGCTTCTCAAATTTTGATAACTAGTTTTCTACAACAAAAAAATGAGATAATAACAATCAAATATATTCAAAGTTCTAAAATTCTAAAATCAATAATCTTCACTAGCTAGCTTAATATTCCAAATCATGAGGAGGAATATTTGTGCCTAAATAACTATCTTTCCTCTTGTATAATTCCTGAGGCTTGTTCAAAGGATCAACCTATTTGAGAGCCCATGGACTCTGGGGAATTTTTTGTTAAACTGCTTACCTGCTCTCCATTACCAATATAGAGAATCCTTTACCTTTCAAGCTTGTCTGGACTAAATACATGATTTCTAAAATTGCTTCCTTCTCTTGGATCTGCATCCAAAATTGCATTTTAACCATTGAAAATATTATGAAACGAGGCCTTACTCTTCCTAATAGATGCCATATGTGCTTGTCCGATTGGGAGTCCACTTCCCACATTTTTCTTTTCTATCCTTTTTCTAGAATGGTCATTAATAAACTTCTTCAATTTTTTCACTTGGTTTGGGCCAATCCTCCATCAATTATTGACTTATTTTACCAATGGCCTAATCCTTTCATAAATTTTGTGCTTAAAGGATTGTGCAAGTTTAGCCTTCAACATTTCTTATGGAAAATCTAGATTGAACATAATCGTAGAGTTTTTGATAAAAAAATTGTCCAACCTCAATGTATTTCCAATAAAATCATCCTTTTTGCCATAGAAAATGCTCTAGCCATGCATTTTAATCCACATCCTTGTACTCCTTTTGAGAGAGATATCTTAAGGTCCTATAACATCAATATTGATGACCCCAAAAGTGTTGATACTCCCAATCCTAGAAGTAATTTTAAATGGATTCCTCCTCCTAATGGTTGGGTTAAACTCAATTTTTATGGTGCAGCCAAAGGAGACCCTGGGTTAGGGGGGACTGGGAGAATCCTAAGGGATCATCTAGGAAATCCTATTTTTGCCTATGCTGAACCTCTTGGTGTTATCACCAACCATATTGCTGAGGCCAAAGCTATTTGGAGGGGTCTTCAATTTATCAAAAATATCCCAGGAAACATCATTGTGGAAGGAGATTCCTTAAATATCATTAACTACTTGAAGTCTTCTAAGCCTATTAGCTAGAGGATCAGATCAATTATTGAATATTGCAAGAAAATTCTTAAGCGGCAACATAATTGCATACTCCAACATGCCTATAGAGAGGCCAATACTATTGTTGATAAGCTGGATAACATTGGGGTTCATGCCCAAGGACTCTTAACATGGACAGACAGTCTACCTGCTGAGGTGGATGACATTCTTAAAAAGGACAAATCTCATATTATACATGATGGGTTGTGATTTGTCTTTCAGTCTTAGGTAGTTTTTTTTTAGATTTGTCAGATCCTCCATGTGTTATTCCTTCGACCTTTGGTCTTGTATCACTTCAATAACCTAGCCTATTTGGCAAATGTGGATCCATGCACCCATAGGCTCTATTTCCTATTTCAATATTACCTTTTTCAAGATTTGTAAACTTTTTTGAGTAACCAGTCATTCCCATCATTCCAAGGTGTTTTTCGCATGAGTTTTAATTATTTTAACCTCGTGAGCCTTGATAAGTGTATTTCATTTTTTTTGATATCTTTCTATAGCATCCTCGATTAGAGGTTGGTCTCGACAATCAATTTGGAGACCATCCCAAACCTTTCGGGGTATTGTGCTTATATTTCTTGCTGGGAAAGTTTTTCATACGTCCTGATTTATCACGTTGCCTTTTTTGAGTGTCGTCATGCCATTGGATATGCCCTTAACCTAGTAAGGCCATTGAGAGCCTCAAATAATAGAGACACAACCTCATATTGTTCTTCTTTTGTGACAATTTCAAAGGTTTTCCTGCTGAACCCCTCTCTGATGTTAAATAAGGAGCTACTGAAGACGAGGTTGTAGAAATTGCAAAATATACCTGCCTTGATGGTTTGAAGGATATTACAAAGGTGAAAGAGACCTCGAAGGATGTAGAGAAGGATGCAATGAATTATAGTGTTTTGAATATTGATGTCCACACTTTTCTATAGCCCGACGCTCTTCCTTGATGGTGTTTTTTGTTGGTCCCGATCACTGTTTTGGGTTGTTCTCCATTTCCTCTGGTTTTATGATGTGTTGTTGGGTTTGTCCCTATGTGTCTCATCATTTCTTCCTTCTGGTGTTGTTCCTTTATGTTACTTTGTGCTAAAGGATCGTTGGTAATCCTTCAGGTTACTTTTTGAGTGTAATGGCTTCAGGCCTTTCAGTTTTGATGAGCTTCGCTCTGTTATTCGTGTTTCTCTTTTCCTCATCTTGTTCCTCTGAGTTCCTTTTTGTAAAAGGTGATAGGGAACCTTTCAAATTCCCTTTTTGAATTAATATAATTAACTTACAAAAAAAAATTAATTAAAAATGTTAAAATAATAAGTGCTTTGGCTTCAACATCTTCGTATCTTTAAATTTCTCTAGAATTTTTAGCAAGTTTTGTTTTTGCTCCACTAATTTTATCCCAAATTTTTTCTACTATCAAAATTAATTTCACTTTATTTTTCCATGAAGCATAATTTTGTTCTTTTAAAAGTTGAGATTCAGAGAAAAATATTTTGTTGTTTGACATCATAGTAATCATAAGACCTTTGATATAGACTATCTTATATATGCCTATGTTTTAAATAAATTCAAAGTTTCTAAATTGTAAAACCCATGAAGTAGAATTCCTTATATCTTCCTAATGTTTAGAAACTAAGAAAATATAAACTTTGCAAAATTAATTTCCTAAATTTGAGGTTGAATACCTTTTGACTCCCAACTTATTTAATTTCCAAAATTTCAATAATCAGATTATTTCAAAAAATCAAATAAAGCCAATCAATCTAAAAAACTTATAACTCCAAAATTAATAATTATTTAATCTCTACTTATTTCCCCACTATCAAAAATAATTCTACTAATAAATCACTTATCACTCCACAAATTATCGTGGTTTTGAATATAATTTACACACTTAATTTCCTCAGCCCAAAAAACTGTTGGAATATCTCTTGAGTGGAGCATACAGTTTACCATTTATTTTAAAGATTTGTTTTTCTTTTCTGTAATGCCATTTTGCTATGGATTATGGAGAACTCATTACTGAAGTATTCCCCCCATTATCTATACAATTTGCTTTATTTTGCAAGTGGCTTGATTTTCAACTAAGGCCTTGAAGATTTTGAAGTGCGATAGAACATCACTTTTGTATTTTAGAAAGTAGACCCAAGTTTTTCTTGGAAAATCATCAACGAAGGTTAAAGCATATTTTTCTCCTTTGAAAGAAGGCTCCGGGAAGACCATCAAGTATCTATGGATTAATTTTAGTGGGGATGAAGATTTTTGTGAACTACTTGGGTGAAAAGGATCTTGATGTTGTTTCCCAAGAGCACATCCATGACAAAATTTATCAATAGAAGAGACTTTTGGAAACCCTATTACCATGTCATGAGAATTCAACTCCTTTAAATAGCTATAACTGAGATGTCCAAACCTTTCATGCCAAATTTTGCTTTAAGGTCTCCATGAGCAACAAAACATGATGTTCCTTTTGAATATTTGAATCCCTTGAAGTGAAATAGGTGAGCTCTATGATCAATGCCACATTTTTCTATGAGGGAGTATGGTTCTTGAAAGTCTCTTATCTCAACTCTTGTTGGTGAAAATATAATTGTTTTGCCTTGTGCAGAAGTACAAATATGATAGATAGAGAGAATATTTGTAGCAATATTGGGAATATAGAGAACATTATTTAAATGACCACCATCAATGATTATGTCACATTTTCCTTTGACAGGGATAAAATATGAGTCACCAACCTCAATGTTGCAAGTGGTGCTTGAGGAGAGAGAAGTAAATGACTCTTTTGAAGATGTCATATGATGAGTTGCTCTTGAATCTAGAACCCAAGTTTTTGATGAAATATTAGAAGATTTTACCTGAATATTTAAGGACTTTCCAATGTGTTTATTTTTGTCTATTTTATGATCCTTCATTGCTGCCTCAAGTTGTTGTAGTCTCTTCCAATATTTTCTCATAGAATGACCTTATTTCTTGTAATGGGTACAAGTTATAGGTGCTTTGTATTTATTTTGAATGTGTCTTTGAATTTGGAAGCTACTAAGGCTTTTGAGGAGGAGGGAGAGATCTCGTATTTTGAAAGCTTCATTTTATCTCTAGTTAGCCTATCACAAAATGCCTCTAAAGTTGGCATTGTAAAACTTGTTCCAAGAGCATATTTTGTAGATAAAAAGGTGGTTGCAAATATTTGAAATGCTCCATTTAATTTGGAAAGAATAAGATAGATGCACTCTTCTTCTATTTTATTATTTCCACTACCTTTTAATTGAGTGAGGAATTATTTGAACTTGGTGAGGAAATCAACAATAGTGCTGAAGTCTTCAGGATATAGAGATGTTAACTCTGCTTCTAGCTGCATTGATCGTCTTTGATCCACTTTATCAAACAAGTTTTTAAGTTTTTACCAACTCTCAAATGGAGTTTTACATTCAGAGATGTGAAACCATAATATTTCACTTACATTTGTGGTTATAATACCCATTTTTTAATACATATTTCCTTTATGAACAAATATTTCATAGTCTTTATCAAATGTAGGTTTTTATTCTTCTAGAAAATGTGAGACCTTTTTGAGAGATAAGATTCAATATCTTGGGTTTACATGTATGATAGTTGTGTGGGATGAGTTGGTCAATTGTATTGAGTGAATTTATTTTATCCAAAGATAAATTGCCAACTCCTCCTCTAAAGAAGAACTGCTGAGAAATAAGTGAGCAAGAAGCAACACCACCAAAAAAATCTCTATTGAATAAAAAAACCAGACCTTTATACCGATATCTTCAATATACCCACCCTTACATGAGGGAAACTATAAGTATATGAGGAGGACGATACGTGGAACATAGGCATTTTGAAACAAGAATAATTTGCCAAACCTTTATACCGAACTTCTCAATGACCCGCCCTAACGTGAGGGAGACTATAGGTGTATGAAGAGAATGATACATGGAACATAGGCGATTATTTTTTGAGATTTTCTTTTTGAATTTTTTTTTAAAGATTGTTTGCTTAATGAGGAGTGCATATATGTTTGTTTGCTGGTAAATGGATTTTTAAGTATTTTTTCACTTATTACAATTTTGAAAACCCAAATGTAATATCAACCATATCATGCAGATGAAGCTCAAAGAAGAAGATGCAAGAACAAAACACCAAATGGCCAAAAGTGCGACAAAATATCCCCACCCAACACTAAAAAGAAGAATACCCCTGATAAAGAGAACAAGATGGTGCATGAATCGACACCTATACCTCCACCCAAATTGTATTGATTGAGTTACAATTTTGTCTAGGATTAAGAGAAGTATAAATCCATAATCAAAAAAATATGATTATGTTACAATCATTCAGCCTGTGTGCATTTGTGAAAAGGAGACAAAAGAAATAGAATTGAAGTGATTCTTTACACTTTTACTTCTTTTACAAAGAAATAAAAAAAACATATTTCAATAGTTTCTTTTTTAAATTTTAAAACCTTGTAAGGTGCTTCTATCTTGGATGAAAGAGTCAAACCAAGTAAGGAACAATCTGCATATTGAAAAAGGGGCCACTGAAATAGCAGTGTAGCTTCTACATATTGAATAAGGGCCCACCAGAATAAGGTTTTCAGAGCGTGACTCTTGCGTATCAAACAAGGTCCCACTGGAACAACACCAACATGTCCATGATTTATGAAGTCTTGTCTCGAACAAGGGCTTTGAGAAATAGTGCCAAAAATCATAGGTTTGTGGAGATAAAAAAACTAAAAAAGGTGCATACAAAAAACCTTTAGTCCTCTTGTGTTGTAGCTGTGGGAAGAGTCCACAAAAACAATGCTTTCTTTAGTAGATGATGTGTAAAAAAAGGAGATCCACTCCTCTCGGTTCGCAACAGTTGGAAGATCCCATAGAGCCAGCGATTATATTGTGTGTAGATGGTGTTGCTTAATAACACCTCGAACGTGGATAGTAAAGTTTCTCAAGTCTCCCAGCATAGAAAAATATCCATCTTTATGGCATTGAATCCCACATAACAGATTGAATGACTTTGTAATCTACAAGACAATAATTGAAACAAGAGTATGTGAAGTTAACCGAATAGGAGGAAATAATTAGATGCTTTGAGAAGGGCTACTGGATTTTTGAGCTTCAGTTAAGACCACCAAAAAATGAATAGCCATTTAAAGAAGAGATCATAGAAAAATTAGAAATTGAGAGCTAATTTAGGCAAACCAAATGTTTCGAACAACGTCTCTTGGAGATTTATTGTGATGTGAATCTACAAAATTGGTTAACTGCAACAGAGCACAAGTTTCAAGGTGATGATAAACTATTGTGCCAATGGGAATATAGCTTTGAACCAGATCTTGGCACCCACCATGGGGCATGAACTCGAACCACAAACTCGTGACCACAATAACTGTTTGATTAACTACCTTGGATCAGTGATATGAAGTTGTGCCAGTTGAAATAGCCTCGAACCAGATCTCTTATGTTAAAAATGAGGCACATAATTCAAAAAAATAGGAAGGAAGTAATGCATCAATGCTATCCACATATTTTGGTAGTGGATAGTATTAGAGAGCACCAAAACCAAATGGCACTTCTAGCCAAGCACTCCTCAACCCTTGAGGACGATGATTGTAAACTTTGAAAAGATGTTTCTAAACTTTGTGTTCGTTATAAATAGAATACAAGTTGACTTTAGGTGTGGGATACCTTGGGTTGGCCTCCATGAGGTCAAAATGGACTATGCACCATCATCTCTATGTGCATAGTTGCATACTTGTCACCGTCAATTCAATTATGCAAATATTAAAATAGGCATACCAGAACTTCTAAAACAAATTCCTCCTTTGTTGAGAACTCTAGCTATGCATAATTTACAATAGATTAAAATTTACTCATGCGATCAGTGAAAGGCTAAAACATTGCTTATTTTTTAAAAGGAAAAAATGAGCTAAAAAAAATCAGTGCCCAATGGATAGGAAGTATGACTACTCTATAACTTCAAGCAAGTTGAGCTAGTAAAAAAAAATATCCAAGATAAATGAACCAGATCTATGAAAATTTGAATGCATGCAACATCTAGCCTCGCTCTGGTACCATGTATAAAATCAATCAAGTCGATATGCAATGCATTACTAAAGATTTAGAACTAATTGATTATTCCATGGGATCAAATTTGTATAAATAGTAAAGTTGATCAATGTGAGCTATTGGATTACAACAACTCAACAAATGTGAACTAGTCTAAACTGAGAGTTCACTTGACTCATGGAAGAGTGGTAACTCAAGTAAGACTATCCTAGTAGAAATTAAGAGAACAAAGATTTATTCTAACATTTTTTAGGTCCCATAGGATATGGATGGTTATTTTGGTGAGGCTACTAACTCTAAGTTGTATTACTGACCATTTTCTACCTATGAACTACCAACATGTTCTACAAAAATGTGGCATCATTTTTCTATCATAAGAAGTTTACTACTATCATGAGGTATACTCTTAAATTTTACCACGTCTCTCAAGTGTCAATTACCCTTAGATAATCCCCTTGATTGGTTGGTGAAGGGAGTCATATTTTGTTATATTTCCTTTTATGGAGATACCATTCTCTAATCAGGAGTGTAGTGAGGGTTACTAAAAGTTCCATCCTTATAAGCTCTCAATCCCTTGACATCAAAAAAATTCCCAATCATCCTTCCCAGAGTTTTATTCTTTATATATTATTATTATTATTGTTATGTATAATATTTACACTATGTACAAAGGAAAATACTTGGCGATAAATCATCCCATGGTAGTTGGATTGAATGCTTAATCAAGATTTAGTCTCCATGTCTTAGATTCCCACTACTCTAGGTACTCATCAAGAATGTATAGGTGCATATTGTTGATAAAGTAGGAAAAGTCTAACAACTCTTATTTTGCTAAGTAAGTCTACTCATCCCCACTCATTTTGAAAGGGATTTTTTCTATGTGGTAGGTGTGGAGGGGTTTCTATGGGATTTTGAACTTGGTCCTATATATGGTTCAGAGTAGCAAGTGGGTATAATCAAGAAATATGTATCCTCTAATAATATTGATTAAGTATATTGAAAGACATATTCTAAATGAGGATGGGATATTGATCACCACCATGTCTTGATAAACCATCATATAAAGGTATGCTTGGAGTGTCAAAGGAATGTCTTGGATGAGCCTGAAGACTAGCACTGGAGTGTCATCTAACTACACCACCCTACTGTTGGCATGTTGTAATAATAGACCAAGTGCTTTTGTCACCTATCTTGGAATCATTGATGTGTCATTAATTCAATTATGTAGTTGTATATTAGTTGATCTTTGTATATTAGGGTTAGGTTGAATGGCATGAGCTTGGGCCCATTGGATTTTGGTTTCAAAATATATAGCATGATGGGTGTTCCTTATCCACTCAAATCATTATTCCCATTTAGGGACTCTTCTAGGTTCTTTATTTGTTTTGGTATAGAGAGGACCTACCAAAGAGGTATGGATATTCTAGACTTCCTTAGGTGCTCTGCCTTATTGAAGGTTTTTATAGAAGGGGCTCTTGGAATGGTTGACATTATCAAAAGTTTGGTTCTTTCTATTATTGGAGGTGGCCTTGACAGAGTTGCAATAGGCTACCTTGGATGTTTAGGGGTAACTCTTATCACTATTAGGACCTCTTGGCCCTTATTCATTGGTGTAACTTTTGCTAGAGAGGTTTTTTTCACTTATTTGCTTTGAGACCTAGCCTTAATTAGCCTACGTGTTCTCTACTCTTCAATGGCCCTCCTTTTGAATCTTGTATTATACTCCAATAAAAATTGAAACTTCCCACTTGAGGGTCCTACTTTATCTGATACAACATATACTTTTGCTTCATCCTAGGTAACAAAGATCTGATCCAAGGTTGATAAGTCAAAAAATTATGGCGTGATAAGAGATTTAGTGATAGGTTACTAACTTGGCATAATGACTTAAAACTAAGAATGATGAGTGAAATTATGGTCAAAATAGGAAGTCTTGATATCCTAAGATTCCATTCCAATATAACAGTCAGAGGAAGGATAGTCAAGAGCAAGGTAGTACCTACCACTAGGGTCTTTGACGTAATTATTTTGGGTGGAGACTAGATCTTTGACTAAGCTTATAGGTACTTGGTGGACTAGGATAAATACAAGTACTATTTGTTGAGTCAAGGCCTAGGGGTGACTAGGATTCTTGTTGGCAAAAAATGAGGGCTTATGATATCTAGGTGGAGGCAATAAAAAGCCTAGAATTCCATGTTGGAAAGAAGGATTTGGATAACTTTGATGGAGAAACCTTTGGATATTACACTACCTCTGAAGGGTTATGCTATTATTAGTGGGGGTACTCATAGTTTTGGATATCTCATCTAGTTTAGCATCTAGAGGAGAGGAAGTTGGATTTTGCTTTGGGTATGTAGAGGACAAGGAGGACTGGTGGTAGATTATATGGTAAAAAAGTAATGGTAGGTAGGGTTATGCATAAGAGGTAGGTCCAAAAATGTATTTATAATAATGGGGAAAATTAGTTTGAAATCCAAGGTGAATAGGGTTCAAAGTCATGTAGAAGGAATGGTGAATTACCTTTTTTTACATGAATAAATATAAAATGATGGTGAATTTGTCAAAAAATTTAAATGTACAGTAAAATAATACTGATGGGAGCCTACCGATGTGTGATGCTAGATGAGAGACTATCGACACTATATCTCAAAATATCTAAAGCAAACCTATAGGGAATGATGCCTAGCGAGAGCCCACTAACACATGATTCCAAACAAGAGACTATCGAAACCATACTTGAGATGCTTGACTAGAGGTTACCAAATAATGATGCCAGGCAAGAGCTTATCGGTGCCATGTTTCAAAATATCTAACAAGAGAGCAGTGATGCCAACCAAGAGACTATTTAAACCATGCTCGAGATACCTGAAGCAAGCCTATAGGGTGTAACACCTAATAAGAGCCTATCAACCAGTGATATTGGGCAAGAGCCTACCGACACCATGATTCCTAATAATAGATTAGTGACACCAACCAAGAGCCTATCGATGTCATTCATTGAGATGCCTAGCAAGAGCCTGCCACCACCATGCTTTGAGACACCTAAGGAGAGACTATTGACACCATATTTAAGTATTCCTTAGGAGAGCCTACCGATAATAAATTTCATGATGCTCATTTGCATGCCAATGATGACTAAATATAGTTGACCAGTGGTATGCTAGAGCCTACCACCCAACAACATCAAGTAAGAGCCTATTGATGCCATGATTTCTAATAAGATATCAGTGATACCAACCAAGAGCCTATCGGTGCCATTCATAAATATGCCTAGAAATATCCTAACACCACCATGCTTCGATATGTCTAGGGAGATATTATCAACACTATATTTTGAGATGCATTTGAAGAGCCTACCAAAACAAATTCCATGATACCCAATTGCATGCTAGCAATGACTAAATACAATTAGTCGATGGCATGTTGCACATTGCATACCACATGCCACATGTTGGCTCCTCTATTAATGCTTCCATGTGTCAACATCTCATTTAATGCTACACATGCAAAAACTTATAAAAGAGTATGAATAGTCATTTCTCATTTTTTGCAGACCAAAAAATCTTGTGAAACCTTTAAAAACCCTTCCAAGCCTTCTAAAATCCTCTGAAACCCTTTGAAACATTGTAGCAATAGTTGAAACCTCATCCATTCATCCAAAAATTGCTTTTAAAATCTTGTTTTCTTATTTATATTTGAAATTCTGAATGCTCCTGATTATGACTCAACATGGAAGCAAAAATTTGGGCTTCGTGCTTATGAGATTCTTACTAAAATAATCCAAGAGCAAGAGGAGCAGGCAGTTGCAGAGTGCATGAAAATAGCTAAAGCAACAAAAGAAGTAGAGTAGGTTGAAGTGCTATGAGTAGCGGTAGAGGTAGAGCAGAAGGAGTGCATAGAGTAAGTAGCGGCTCGAAGGAAGATGTCTACAACAAAGGCAGCTGCACCCGCTAAAATAGCTAGAAAAAGGGAATATACAACCCAATAACTTAAGGCCTAGGATCGCTTGCATCCATGCAAGTTGGATACCCCGTGAGTTGCCAAAAATGTTGGCCATTTTGCATTTTGCCACATTGGGGATTTTGTTGGGAAGTTTTTATGTAGTTTTGTTGTGTATGGCGACACTTTTGAAAATAATTTTATATGCTCCTAGTTTGTTTTCATATCTATTGTCTTTATGTTTTCACATTTGAAATTGTGAAGTATTTTATAAACTTCCTTTGTAAAACTTTGCTACATCATGAATTCATTCAAAAGGAGGGTTTTTGTAAAATTCTGAAAAAATATGAAAAGCCTAAGTCAAATTTTGAAAAGTGTCTAAATTGTATTTATGTTCACCCCAAAGGAGGGGTGAACATCCCATTCGCCCTTTGGAAAGGCAAATGAAGGCCCAAAAAAAACTCAATGCAAGCAAGTTCAAAAGTGTTTGCGCGTTCGCACTTTCTATGGGGTGAACGCATCGTTCGCCTTTCCTAGGGGTGAACGCATCGTTTGCCTTTCCTAGGGGTGAACATGCCCCAAAAAGGAACATACCCGCGTGCACCCAAATATGGTGACAATTCAGGTTCACCCTGGTTGAGGGGCGAACATCTCGTTCGCCCCTCCCATGGGCGAACAAACTTTCCAAGCAAGGTGTTGTTGCGTTCACCATTTCTATGGGGTGAACGTGTCATTCGCCCTTTCCAAGGGTGAACATGTTTTTAAAGAGGGATCATGCACACAAGAACAAGAATGATGGGCGAAGCGCATTGTGAGGTGAACGTGATTCTGGGTGAAAGGAATTATGGTCAAAAGTTTTGAAGATACCAGGATATCGAATATTAAATGATGGTGGCGTCGAGTAACTCATGTTGTGAATCTCGAGCATAAGAAAAGCTAAATGGGGAAAGTGAATGAATATTTTAAATTTCCAAAGCACTAAGGTGCTTCCTAGACATTCAATGATGATCTAAGTATCTGTGCACCGATGCCCAAGTTGTTGATTTTGTGGAAGTTGTTCCTCAAGAGAGATAGATTTTCAATATTTCCAAGGAGGAATTTCTTCGTTTTGTTCTTGATCCCTGGACATCTTGTCCTCTAATGTATTAAATGAAAGAGGTGAAAACCTCTATAAATACTAATCGGATTTTCATTGTAAGAGAGGTTAGACACTTTGCAAGAATACTCTCTAAGTTCTCTGCATTAATATAAGGTATCAGGTTTTTGAATTTGCAAGTAATTTTACGTGTAATTTATTTTATGTACTATGCACTTCTTTTCCACATTCGTCTTTCTTGTTTGTTGTTAAATTTAAATTCTGTGATTGGATTTAAATATTGCTAGTAAGAGAGTGAGTGTTGAAGTGATTATTTTGAAAGTTATCTTTGCAAGATCACAAGTTTATTCTACAGTTTTTGTTAGTAAATGCTATTATGTGCTTGGGTGTTTTCCTGCTATTAGTCTGCCCCAAATCTTGTATTTCGACCTCTGGCCATATTTCTTGTCTCTTTTTATTATCTTAAATTTCTTTTTTGCATCCCTAGTCTTTTACCAGTATAGGATTTAGTTCGAGAACTAGACCTCTTTGGAGATTGGCACAGAGGACATCTCTTTCCTTCGGCATTCCAATGTTGGTCATATCTAGGGCACATAAATGCAGTGTTTATTGATTAGGTAGATATTTGACCAACAATATCCCTATGTTTTAAATCAATTTAAATATTCTAAATTACAAAACCTATGGAGTAGAATTACTTATATCTTCCTAATGTTTAGAAGCTAAGAAGATATAAATTTTGTAAAATTAATTTCCTAAATTTGAGGTTGAATACCTTTTGACTCCCAACTTATTTAATTTGCAAAAGTTCAATAATCAAATTATTTCAAAAAATCAAATAAAGCAAATTAATCTTAAAAAATTATAACTCCAAATTTAATAATTCTTTAATCTCTACTTATTTCTCCACTATAAAAAATAATTCTACTAATAAATCACTTATCACTCCACAAATTAATTAAATATAAGTTTCTAACTTTATAACTTTCAAATATTGAAACCTTATACCTCGAAATTGAACTTAATTTAAATTTCAAACTAAAAAACCCTAAATTTTATTATCTCCCTTTAAATCTACATAGGTGCTTGCACTCTTTCTCTAGTCCCTTTGTTTCATCGGATTGCTATAACCAAAATATTTTGACAAATATTTCTACTACACACTCCCTTTTAAACCATATTCTCCATAAACGTTTCAAATCTTGATGCTCATCATACATGGCAAGTGGTGCAGGTGCAACTTACGTTACATAGTGTAACATTCCTGAAGATGCTCAATATTTATTATCCTCTAAAAAACTCTCTTGGTTGGATTTCTAATGCTTATCCTTGTGAGGAAATATTGTTCACTTCAATACAAATAATTCAACATTACCTTCTCAAGTGTCTATTCACATTATGAGTTCTAAAATTCATTCTGTTTGCATTATGAGATAAGTTTTATTGGTATTATTTTTAGAATACTATCATTTGACGTTTCAAGTGTTATTAACCATTGTTTTGGCTTGAGTAGCTTGAACACTGAGCAATATGCACTTCTAGTTGTATGCTATTATTGGTTGCTTATTAGATGCTTATATAAGTTGGCTTGGGTACTTCTATATCTGAGTTGGATTGGGTGCTTATATACTTGAGTTGGCTTGGATACTTCTATAATTGAGTTGGCTGGGGAACTCCTATACCTGAGTTATTGGTTTAGCTCGAGTGCTAGCTTAGTGTTTGTTTGAATTGGATGCAAGCTGAGTGCTGGATTGACTTAGGTGCAAACTGAATGCTGGCTTGTGCTCACCCTAGATCAAACCTCATTTAGATTTACTAAGATTTTTACCTTTAATTCTAATCTTATTTCCTTGATACAGGTAAGATCAATATGTGCTCTTGCTCTTGATATTTGATATTCCTCTTTAATATGTAAATTTCTTGCACTTAGATCTGTAATCTCCTTTACTAGAGGAGATTAAATTTGGTTACAGTTGCATCAACTTAGACAATGCTCATGTTGGCTCTTTAGATGATGCTCATGTTGCCTATTTATTTTACAATGAATACTTAGTCAATAATATAGTCACCAAACTGAATATCTTGTACCTTCTATATAAAATATTGTGCTTGTTATTCTACTAACCTATAATATTAGTGCTTACATCATTTTTTAATTTCTTATGTAGACTATAAACCTTGGAATCTCTTTATTTCTTATGTAGTTAGTCGTGTCGTGAATCTAATAAATTTGTTTACTCTAAATCATGATCCTTTTATCTTCTACAATCCTTATTCAACTCTTATGAAGACCTCTTTTCTCTTTTCTATAAGGGCATTTATTTCTTCAATAGGACCTCTTTTCTCAATGGGTCTCCTTTATGACCTCTTGGATCTATATCCTCTATATCAACTCTAAAAACTTATCTTTTATCAAGGCCTCTCTTTAAGACCTCTATATCAATATCAATGTCAAGGTCTACCTTCAAGACCTAAAACTTTATTTGTCAAGGTCTATCTTCAAGACCTGAAACTTCAATAACCTGCAACTCAAATCAATCCTTGCTCAATGAAATATTTTCACCTTCTCTTGCACTTGAATATGAAAGTCTTCTCTATCTATTGTAGGAAGCTTATCACACTTCTAACGATAAATTTTTGCTTGCAACAATATCTTGGGTTTTTTTATTTGATGTGACCTAAGTATCCAATATGATTATCCTCCTTACAAGAGAACCCAATATCAATATCAAGGTGACTATAAACTTTCCTGATGCTCCAAACAAGATAGCTTGATTATACCAACTTCCTCAAAAGAATAGCTTGATTATACCAACTTCCTCAACTTTCTTTTGAGTATTGATAGAAATCAGTTATCATAAATTTGTCTATGTTTCTAAACTACTTTATCAATGTTAGGCTTGGCTATTTTCCTAAATAATCAACTATCTTTAGTTTATTCACCCAAATATGGATCCTAGTCTTCATAGGTTATTCTTCAACCAAGTGGAAAGACCCTAACTAAGTCCTAGTCTTCACTAGCTATTCCCACAATTGTGGAAAGACTCTACCTATGCAAGAAACTCTATTCACATTGGATAAAAAAATTATGTAGCTAATCAACTCTATGCAATAAACTGATTGCTATAGCTCTGATACCACCAATGGCTTTTGAAGCCTTAATATCAATATGATAAGATAATTTCCACAATATCAAATATATGATAGTCATAATATAGGTAAGATCAAGATAATAATATAAAAAAATAATATGAGCCAACTAATATGTAAATCAAGGTTAATAATATATCAAATAGAATTCATTAATAAGTAACAATATGTATGTATAAATAGCATGAATCATACAATATAATAAGACTTTCAATATTAGTTGCTCAAATGTATTTAAACTTTATTAATCCTCTTTCTCTTACAAATGTATCATGAAACTCTCATATAATGACAATCCTAACTATGTAGACAATGTAAGCTTTGTAAAAAGGTCCTAGTTTAAATTTCCTTCTTAGGTGGGATTTTTTAAAGTTCCTGCTTTGGGCGGGATTTTTAATGTGTTTTTCAATTGGCCTTTCATTTGGCCTTATGTTTGGTCTGTTGACCTGATGTAAAAAGGTTTTGGGGCCCCTTTCAAAACCCACTTTTAATGAAATTTTTACCAATAAAAAAAATGTAAGCTTTGTAGGCTTTGTAGGCTATGTAAGCTATATAATCTATAGAGTAATATACTCACACTTGTGCATTTCCTACACATTATTACATTACATAATATATTTACTCATACTCTAATCTAAGATATGACCCTAATCTAATATTTACAATATGTACCATGAGGGTACATTAGCATGTACCAAATAATATAATATTATCCAACAAGATAAACTATTATCATCTTTGAATGCACCTGCCAACCTAAGATAGGGGGCCTAACAAGATGAAGGTGCTTGTGCCTCACTTAGAGAAAAATAGTAGGAAGCATCATAGATGGGGGAACTACTTGCAGGGTGATCTCTAGAGTTTTTAATCGATACTGTCTCCTTATTAGAATCTAATCCTTAACACAGAGTGTACCTACATAAGTTTAGGCTAGGAAAGATTTGTAATGAAAGTAAAAAATGAAAAATAAAATAATTTTGTAGAAAAATAAAATCCTATGATATGGAGGCGATGTGCCAAAAATTTAGGACCCCTAATTTTTTACTGTAACAAGTGATATCCACCTATGTCTAGTGAAAAAACCAAGCAAACACATAATTAGAAATCAAGACAAGTCAAGAGAGGGAGGACAAAGCAAAAATAGTCATGGCTTTCATTAACATGTTTAAATTATTACAAGACAATGAGGCCTGAAGGGTTTTATAATCCCTAGGCATGAGAAATGGTTTGGACTCCCCTTGTTATAGTAGGAAATAAGGGTGAAAGGAATAACCATAAGGCCAGGTACCAGGCATGAGAAAATAACTCCTAATGCCTTTTATAGTAAATTTGGGCCTATTTATAAGCTGAGAGGAGGGTTCTTGCCCTTAAATTTCTATGCAAAAGGCCTAAAAATATAATTTATCCCTACAATAAAGAATCCTTTTGTAGCTTATGCGATAAATTTATGGCATCTGGATCTAGGGCCATAAATATTAAAATATTTTAGGCCTTTGGATGATCAAGTGTGGTTGAATTGACTCTTTGGTGCTACATTAGAGTGGCTACACCATTACTCTTTTGTTGTATTTATCCTATATACATCATATAACTAACACAATGGGGATGGCCTCCTTGAATGATACAAGTAGATAGGGTAGGCTCATGTGTATGGTGTGTGATGGACATACTTGATGTATGATTGGTTCTGATAGGCTTGGCCATGAAAGTCAATATTTTCCACCAATGGTAGGTGTCTTCTTTAATTGATCCTTCACCTACTTCCTCCATCATGTGCATGACTGCCATGTTTCCTCAGATGAGGTGGAACCTTCTTTGACCAATGATGAATCTTATTCATTAAGCACTAATGCTTCCTCTTTCTAGGCTCATGACTGGTAACCATTTATCTAGATTTTGGTTCTATCAAATTCTTCCCTTTACTTACATGCTATCCTATAACAAAAGGACTATATTGACCATTATATTATAAATCAATTTTTCATGGGACTTAGTACCTTTTATGCGATTGAATCTAGGTAGATGTAAAGCATTGATCGTAGATGGAATACCTAATAGTTGACACAAACTTTAAGCTCATTCACCTTTTCTTGGATCTCTATTTTCTTGACTAAATATGGGAAGAACCTTTCTACTACATTGCCATGGCTTGTCTTGCTTTTTATTGGTTTTAATTGAAGTAGTACTATAGGGAAAAGTTCCCTATAAATTTATACAATGAGGTCCAGAGGGTTCAATGACCCCTAGGTATGAGAAAAATAGAATCCTAATATATGAGGGTGATGTGTGAAAGAATTAGGATCCCTAATTTTTGACTACAATAATTGGTAATTGAACACAAAAAATACAACCTATGGCTAGTGAACACAACCAAGTAAACAAACTATCATAAATTGAGACAAGTCAAGAAAAGGAAGACAGAGTAAAATTAATCATGAATTTGTTAACATATTTAAATGATTACAATA
Source organism: Wollemia nobilis (assembly GCA_028583015.1). NCBI lineage: Eukaryota > Viridiplantae > Streptophyta > Pinopsida > Araucariales > Araucariaceae > Wollemia > Wollemia nobilis. Next base: position 9,152,092 of record JAQPPZ010001870.1, read on the forward strand.
TAATGAGGCTCAAAGGGTTTGATTCTACCAAGGAAAGAGAAAAGTTTTGGGCTCCCCTTGTTACAGTAGGAAAGAAGGGTGAAAGAAAGGGTTGGAAGCTATCTACTTATGCTTAGCACTTGACCTTGTGGAATCTTCCTTTCATCCGTATTTACTATTGTAATAATGAGAGCTCAAACATTTTATCATACCTAGGGAGCATCAAACCCTCTAGATCTCATTGTTGTTAGGATCCTATCCTAACGCCATTTTGTAATTCTCATTTACTTATGTAATGACCCACTCCCAACATGGGGGATCCCATTATAATATTATTTTGTAATACTTTGTAATGTATGTGGCAAGTAAGGTGCCTAGCCAAGTGGTGCCATCTCATGTAACCATTTTTATCAAGATTGTAACCGATGTTTGGTAGGAGATTCTAGCTCGAGTGGCATTTTGCATGTAAGCCAACTCTTGAGCCTTTAGGTAGGGTTGCATGAAGTTTTTCTTTAAAATATATGAAGCCATGTACGAATTCATATTTTTGCAAGCTAATGAAATATTGAAGGAGGTTGCCCCCTCGAAGAGGCCTGCGATTCTATGTTATTGTGAGATTGTTCCATTTTTGCATTTAATTTTTGCATAGTGTTATTGAGTTATTTGATGTATTTGAGTTATTTTTTAGTATTTTGTGTGAGTGTGCTTTATTTTAATAGTAAGATCCTAACAAGTGGTATCAGAGCACTTTCCAGGGCTGAGTTCTGCTGCAATTGAGATGATTTTTGCCATCCATTCAACCTGTTAGGTATAATTTTCTATGTGTTTTTCATTTCTATTTTTCCTTTATTAAAAAATCCAAAAAATATAGTCTATTTTTTTCGGCAAAAAAACTAGAAAACACAAAAAAAATTATAGTCTCTTTTTTAGTAGTTGTGTAGGTTAGAAACCCTATGTCGAGGGTTTTAAAATATCATGAAGGAGCTATCATTATTGGCTAAGCTAGATAGCCCATAAAGCATCTAGTGAAGTGAGGGGTGATCAGGCTCCAATACCTAGGCCTTAGACAACACTCATGCATGGACTTGAGCTCCCATGCATCTTCGGGTGTATCGAGAGACAATCTAGGCTTAAACAAAATTTTATCCATTAGGAAGCTTTTTAGCCTTGTATTATCCATAGTCCATGGGACACAACATCCCGGATGATCACCCTCCCATACTATCAGAGAGGTAGATAGTGTGCTCAAGGGTATGTGTGGAATCCTCCTTGGGTAGTGGCCTAAAATATTGGTCTGAGCACTATTGTTCATCACTATGGTATAACAGAGGGCCTATGGGTATTACATACTCCCTTACTTAGCATACCCTAGTTCTAAAAAACATAACTTCCACCTACAAATCAACACCATCCCTATTCTGCTAACCTGCATTCACAACCCCAAAAGTGAGCATACGAAGAAGGCATTCCTTATCATAGAAAACAAACTTGCATGCACCAACAGTCAGGATAGATTTTGTAAGTGTCTGCAATAGCCCATGGTTAGAGATAGAATAGTCAAGATAGTGATAGTAATAGTCTAGTCAATAACAGTGATAGTCAGGTCGATAGTAACAACCCTCTATAACAATCAAGAATTATAGACTTCCAATGTCAAAAATAGAACTATCAGTGTTAGAGAATCCCTAGGGTCAGTGATAGGAACCATGTCAATAATCATAGTATAGGTGATAAGGGAAGAGATAGGATAGTGATAGGGTGGTCAGGGGGTAGACTACAGGTCAGAGATAGTTGATCCCGAACCCCAAATTTTGAACCGTAACTCCAAATCAGAAATCGACAACACCAGTAGACTCATCAACACAATAATATAAAAAAATTTGGGGTGCCCAAATTCAGTGTTGTGGGGTATAGCTCATTGTGACTATTTTTTTGAGCTGATCATTTTGATATACCACACCCAAGCACTTTTTTGGATGCCTTACTAAAAATAGTAACTCTTGAAACCCCACATCTATTTTTAGTAACTTAGTAAAAGAGGGCCCACAATGGTGAGCGACACTCATGGACAACAAAAGGAGTTAGAACTTGCCATAATATTGGTCGACATGCAAAAATCCCTTGACTACTTGACCACTACAAACCACAACATAAGAGAAGATATTCGAGAGCTTCGAACGGATCATGATACCACTAGAATCCACTTAGAAAAACAACTTACAGAGGTGGAGACCCAATTGTAGGGTACTCTCACATCTGAACACCAAGCTAAAAACTCTGAATGAGGTCGAAGAAGGGAAACAGAAGATCGAAGAAGGGAAATAGAAGACACTCACTATGATCATGATCCGACCTTCAAAATGCCTAAATTGGATTTCCCTAAGTTTAGTGGAAAGGATGTCGATGGGTGGTTATGTCAGGTTGATCAATTCTTTAGACTCCACAATGTCCCTATATATCATCGAGTTCAGATGGCTTCCTTCAACTTAGAATCTGAGGCCTTACACTGGTTCCAATGGCTACGAGCCACTACCCTTAATCTATCTTGGGAGGACTTTGAGTCCCAACTACTCACCCGATTTGGCCCTAGTGACTATGAAGACTTTACAAGAGCATTGAAAAAGTTGAAACAAATAGCCATAGTTCATGATTACCAGACACAATTTGAGAAATTGGCAAATAAAACTAAGGGCTTGAATGAGGGATTTTTTATGAGTTGTTTCATGAGTGGGTTGAAATATGATCTCCAGGCTGAAGTCAAGATGTTTAAACCCCAAACCATGATGCAGGCTATCAGTTTAGCCCGATTGGCTGAATCTAAACTCTCAGCTCAAAAGTGGACATCAAGATTTTCTCAAGCTCGACCTCCCTTTCCTCCTCGATTCCAAAATAATACTGATAATAAACCTCCTACCCCCAAGCGACTGACTACAGATGAAATGGATGTGCATCGCACCCAAGGGCTATGTTATAATTGTGATGAAAAATTTGTGAAGGGGCATAGATGTGCAAATAAGATATTGTTCTTAATAGATGTAGAGGAACCCGATAGCAGTGACCATAGTGATGAGGAGAGTGACACAGCTGAAGCACCAACTCAATAGGAAGAGGAAACCCAAGAACCTCAGGCAGAAATTTTAATCCATGCTCTTGCTGGGATTACCACTCCACAAACCATGAAAGTTGTGGGTTTTTCAAAGGCCAATGCCTTACTATTCTTATTGATTCAGGTAGTACACACAACTTTATTGATCCTCGAGTTGCTAAGCAGGCCAATTGCTATATACACACATGCAATTCATTTGAAGTCATGGTGGAAAATGGAGGCACTTTACCTTGTAAAGGTAAATGTCACAATGTCAAAATAAATATGGGGGATTATGAACTCAAGCAAGACATGTTTGCCCTCCAATTGGGAGGATGTGACATTGTGTTAGGAGCTCAATGGTTGGGCACCTTGGGCACTATCTCCTAGAACTTTGTAGAACTATGGATGCAGTTTTCACAACATGGACAAACACACACCCTCCATGGTACCAAAATAGGCCCTACACAAATTATCAGTTCCAATCATATGGAGAAGTTGTTGAAAAAGTCATCCCATGGGGTCATTGCACAAATATTTTCAATTCAACCAACCACTTCCATAGAGGATCAAATTCTAATAGATTTGCAACTTGTTCTGACCAAGCACAATGGCATTTTTTAGAACCAACTACCCTACCACCTTGTCACTCACATGACCATGCTATTCCACTACTACCAGGTAATGCACCACCCAACATCAGACCGTATCAGTATCCTCATGCTCTCAAGTCTAAAATCAAGAATATGGTACAAGAATTGCTCAAAGCTAGTGTCATTCGACCTAGTACCAACCCTTACTCTTCTCCAGTTTTACTAGTTCTCAAGAAATATGGCTCATGGTGATTGTGTATAGACTACCATGAGCTCAATAAAATTACCATCAAGGATAAATTCCCCATTCTGATAGTGGATGAATTATTGGATGAATTACATGGAGCTATGTACTTCTCCAAGTTAGACCTTCATTATGGATACCATCAAATCAGGCTCAAGGATGAGGATATTCCCAAAACTACATTTCGTACTCATGAAGGTCACTATGAGTTCTTGGTAATGCCATTTGGTCTGAAAAATGCTCCTTCCACATTTCAAAGCCTTATGAACAACATATTTTGCCCTCTCCTATGGAAGTTCATCCTAGTTTTCTTTGATGATATCTTGGTTTATAGTCGCTCATGGGAAGAACACCTTATCCATGTGGATCAGACATTACAGTTGTTGGCACAACATCAAATTTTTGCTAAGTGGTCCAAGTGTTCCTTTGGTCTGACTAAAGTGGAGTATCTAGGACACATTATCTCCAAATATGGCATCAAGGTCGACCCCAAGAAGATTCAAGTAGTTCAGGACTAGCCAAAACCTCACACTCTCAAGGGACTTCAAGGATTCTTAGGGCTTACAGGTTATTACCACAAATTTATTCATAATTATGGTAAAATAGTAGCCCCCATCACATCCATGTTAAAGAAGGACTATTTTACTTGGATGGGGCCCATTGACCAAGCCTTTCTCGAATTGAAGCATGCTATGACCACCACACTAGTTTTAGCCATGCCAAATTTTTCCAAGCCTTTCATCATTGAAAGTGATGCTTCTAATCATGGCATTAGGGTAGTGTTGATGCAAGAAGGGAGACCCTTGGATTTCACTAGTAAGGCACTCTCTGATCATAACTTGGGAAAATCTACATATGCCAAGGAGATATTGGCAATCTTACATGTCATAACCCATTGGTGACCATATCTCATTGGGTACCATTTCTCCATTAAAATAGACCATCAGAGTCTCAAATACTTCTTGGAACAATGGGTTGCTACCCCGGAACAACAAAAATGGGTTTCTAAACTCATGGGATATGATTATGATATCACCTATAAGAAGGGCAAAGAGAATCTTGTGGTTGATGCTCTCTCTCACCAATTTGAGGCCCTCAGTATGTTATGTGCCATTTCCTCACATATTCCTCAATGGATAGATTCCTTACGATAGGAGGTACTTCAGGATGCAGACTTGCAAGCTTTGGTGGCCTCACTCCATGATGATCCTACTTCATACCCAGGCTACAATTGGGATGGCCATGACTTGCATTATCACCAATGCCTTGTTCTTCCTCGCACGTCCCCACTCTATGAGCTTTTCATGAAGGAACTACATACTACTCCCTCTATAGGCCATTCAAGATTTCTCAAAACATATGAATGCCTCAAGCGCACATTCTTCTAGAAAGGTATGAAATAGGACATCCATGATTTTGTAGTAGCTTGTGATACCTGTCAATGGATGAAAGGTGAAATGGTACATTCTTTGAGTACTCTTCAACCCTTGCCCATTCTAGATCAGGTTTGGACTGATATTTCCATGGATTTTATAGAAGGGTTACCTAAATATGGTGGTAAGTCTATTATTCTCATGGTAGTGGATCACCTTTCGAAGTATGCTCATTTTTGTTCCCTTGGCCATCCTTACACAACCTCCACCATTGCCCAAATATTCCTCGATTCTATTTTTTGCCTTCATGGTATGCCCACCTCCATTGTGTCCGATCGAGACCCAACCTTCACTAGTCATTTTTGGCAAGAATTGTTTAAGTTGTAGGGAACTCAGCTCAAAATGAGTTCAGCCTATCATCCACAAATGGATGGTCAAACTGAGATTGTCAACAAATGTTTGGAGACCTATCTTCATTGCTTTGCATCAGATCATCCTACTCAATGGGTGAAGTGGCTTCCTTTGGCCGAATGGTGGTACAACACTTCCTATCATACAACAACCAAACTCACCCCTTTTGAGGTCATTTATGGGTGCCCTCCACTCACGCCTTCTTCATACATCCTAGGAAGCTCCAAGGTCCAGGAAGTCGACACTACTCTCAACCAACATACCGATGTTCTTCGCTAGCTAAAGAAGAATTTGGACATGGCCCAGAATTGGATGCGACAATAGGCTGACCAACATCATTCTGAGCATAGCTTTGATGTGGGTGATATGGTCTTCCTTCGCTTGCAGTCATACAAACAATCATCTCTACAACTCCATAGGTGCCAGAAACTTGCTACAAAATACTATGGACCCTACCAAGTTCTACAATGGATTGGTACCACAACTTACAAATTGGCTCTTCCACCCACCTCCAAGCTCCATCCTATTTTCCATGTTTCCTCTCTCAAAAAATTTATGGGCACACAGGTACAGGTTCAATCAACATTACCAAAATTGGATGAAGAAGGGTCCATATTACTCGAACCTGAACAATTGTTGGATCATCGGACCCACACTCTCCACAATCGTACCATCATAGAAGTCCTTGTTCAGTGGCATGGGCTCCAGCTAGAAGATGCTACATGGGAGTCTCTCCATCAGCTCCAGCACTAGTTCCCTCATTTTTAGCTTTGAGGACAAAGATTTTCGAAGGGGAAGGACATGTTAGGATCCTATCCTAATGCCATTTTGTAATTCTCATTTACTTATGTAATGACCCACTCCCAACATGGGGGATCCCATTATAATATTATTTTGTAATACTTTGTAATGTATGTGGCAAGTAAGGTGCCTAGCCAAGTGGTGCCATCTCATGTAACCATTTTTATCAAGATTGTAACCGATGTTTGGTAGGAGATTCTAGCTCGAGTGGCATTTTGCATGTAAGCCAACTCTTGAGCCTTTAGGTAGGGTTGCATGAATTTTTTCTTTAAAATATATGAAGCCATGTACGAATTCATATTTTTGCAAGCTAATGAAATATTGAAGGAGGTTGCCCCCTCGAAGAGGCCCACGATTCTGTGTTATTGTGAGATTGTTCCATTTCTGCATTTAATTTTTGCATAGTGTTATTGAGTTATTTGATGTATTTGAGTTATTTTTTAGTATTTTGTGTGAGTGTGCTTTATTTTAATAGTAAGATCCTAACAATTATCTTGTAATCATCTAAACATGTTAATGGAATCGATGACTAAGTTTGCTCTATTATCCTTCTCTTGACTTGTCTCGATTCTTGGTAGTGTGTTTTCTTGGTTGTGTTCACCAACCATAGATGGAATTTTTTTTATGTTCAATTATCACTTGATGTAGTCAAAAATTGGGACTCATATTTCTTTGGTGCATCACCCTCATAGCTTAGGATTTTATTTTTTGCAAAAGTATTTAATTTCTTATTTCTTACTTTCATTGCAATTATTTTAGAGCCTAATTCATGGATGTCCATTGTGCATCAATGATTAAATTCTAATGAAATGTTAACCTAAATCAATAATCGTAGAGGTTGCTCCATAGGTGGTTCTCCCATATCATGCTTGGTATACAACCTTATAAGCTCTTCCTTTCACCCTTCTTTCCTACTATAACAAGGGAATACCAAACCTTTTCTCATGCCTAGAGAGAATTGACCCTTTAGGCCTCATTATTTTGTAATCATTTAAACATATTAATGGAAGCCATTACTAATTTTTCTTTGTCTTCCTTCTCTTGATTTGTCTTGATTCCTAGTATTGTGTTTTCTTAGTTGTGTTCACTAGCCATAGGTAGAATTTTTTGTGTTCAATTACCACTTGTTACAGTAAAAAATTGAGGTTCCTAATTCTTTGGCACATTGCCCCCATAGCTTAGGATTTTATTTTTCTATAAAATCATTTGATTTCCTCTTTTTTTTTTTTTTTACTTTTATTGCATTTATTTCCTAGTATTAGCTCATAGAGTTCCACTATGCATCAAGTATTAGATTTTAATGAGGATCCAACCTTGGTTAAAAACCCTAGAGGTCACCCCATAAGTTGTTTCCCATCTATGATGCTTCCTATTTTTTTACTCTATGCGAGTCACGAGTGGATTCGTCTTGTCAGTACCTTGACCTGGGTTGGCAGGTGTGTTTAAAGATGACAAAAATAACTAACATATTTTTTTTTATAAGGATAATGATAACTCTTATATGCATTTTATGCAATTTGGATCAATTAAATGGCCTTATTTTGAAACTAAATGCCCTAGGAGTTTTTTTAGGACCCTATCCTAACACATTATATATTTATCTACGGTTAGTGTATGTTTACACCATGGATGTCTAGTGGCATGGGCCCATTATAATGTAACCTTTACTTTTATTATAAGTAGGAGTTAGCTCCAGTCCCTTCTTTCATGTGGTCTAACCCTTGATCATTATGGCTAGGGTAAATAAGAGTCTATATAAGGACATGGGTTTAAAGTAGAAGATATCTCATATTTTTCTCATTTTGTATCAAAGATCTGATTCAAGGAGGTTGTCCCCTCAAAGAGGCCTATAATATCTAGTTTGCTTGATCACTGTAACTTTGCTATTATTAAAATCTAGTTATTTTTTTGAGCACTTCTATTATTTTTATTTTCATGGTCATTTAGTTTGTGAGCATATCCATTAATTCCTACATTGCTACTTTGGTTATGATTATTTTATATGAAGGTTTTTACAATTGGTATGAGACCTCTTTCCATGGCCATATTCTATAGAAATAGTAGCATTTATTGTCCTATCCTTTTTTCTATGTTGTAAATTTTTTATCCATTCAATTTCCATTAAAGTATATTTTAAAAAATATGAATATATTTTTGTTTTTAGTTTAATAACTTATAAAACCTGTGCTTAGGGTATTAAAATATCATGAAGGAGCTATCCTTATTAGGTAAGCTAGATTTTCCATAAAGCCTATATTCAAGTGAGAAGTCCTGAAACTCTAATACCCAGACCTTAGAAAATACATGTATTCAGTTGTGGGATTCCATGTATCCTATTATATATAGGGAGACCCCTAGAATAGGAGAAGCTTTAACTCATAGGAAGTTATCAATAATTTGAGTTTTGTGGTGCACTAGTAAGTGGTTAGCCCTAGGAAGTTACTCTCATAGTACCCTAAAAAATGGATAGTGTGGCTATGGGTATGGTGGAACCCTCTATAGTTAAAGCTCTAAAATATTGGAATGCCCACTAACCATGAACAAGATCATATATCAGAGAGACCACAAAACTAGACACACCCTAATTTAGGCCATCCTTATTGAAATATTGTTTTAGTCCTTTCCCATTCAAAAATAAAACTAGATCTGACCATACTGTAGAAGAGGTTACTCCAGTCATAGTTTGAAAGTGTAGAGAATACCTAGTCTGATAGTGTAGAGAATATCCATTCTAATAGTGTAGAGAATATCTATTTTTATAGTGTAGAGAATATCCAGTATGATGACATAAAAATATCAAGTTCGATAGTATAGAGAATATCTAGTGTCATAGTGCAAATAATATATAATTTGATAATCAGAGTAGTCAATTTTTAGTAGGCCATTAGAGGAGTAATCAATTGTTAGTAGTCCCCCCAAAAAAAAACAAAAAGGATAAAATTTTCCACTTTGCAAGATAGCCCATTGTGATCTCCCCTTCAAGTTGATCATTTTGAGACCTAACTCTAATAACCCATTTTGAAACCCTACCTTCTAAAAATAATAATTTTGTGGTATAGTCCATTCTAATCCTCTCTTCAAGCTAATTGTTTTGAGATATAACCCTAATAATTTTTTTTGGAGATCCTAAAGTGACTAAAATGGCTTATGGTACTAGAGCTAGTCAGGCTAGAGCAATTGGACAAACATGTGAAACTAATTAAATATTCTTAGTCAGCAATCTTCCAAGAATTATCTAAATTAGAAAAATCAGATAAAATGGATGAATCAAATATCATTTAATAGGCCTAAATGCAAAATATGATGTTCTAGTTGGAAAATAATTAGGAAGTCAAGGTGCTAGTTCCAAGAGAGGAGCAAAAAACACCCAATCTCTAAATACAAATAAGAAAATACCCAATCTAGACTTTCTAAAATTTGATGGTGATGATCCAAATAGTTGGTTTTACTAGACAAAACTATATTTCTCACTTCATGCCACTCCCTATAATAAAAATCTTATATTTGTATCCTTCAACCTAGAATAGGAAGCAATCAAGTCGTACCAATGGTTAGAGAATATTAACCCGAGGATCATATGGCCTGAATTTGAGTGCAAATTACTCACCCATTTTGGACCCAATGAGTATAAAATTTTTATAGGATCCCTCACCAATTTTAGAAAAATGACATCTATTCATGATTACTAGACACTAAAAATCTACAAAATCACACTAGGGATTAAGTTCCAAGTATTTCTAAAGTTATTTCATTAGTGTATATTTATGATGAGGTGAAAATGTTTAAGCCAAAAAACATGGTGGTAGCTATAGGATTGGCTAGGATTACAAAGGATAATTTTGGTACACAAATGCATACTTATAAAATTCCATAGGATTGAACCCTATTTCCATACAAAACATCATCAAACTCAAGAAACAAACCACCCCATATTAAATATCACCCACAAAGAAATGGATGCATGTTAGTCATAGGGTCTATGATACAATTGTGATGAAAATTAACATTTGGACCACAAGTGTGCATAACAAAATCTATATTTAATGGATGTGGGTAAACCTTCCACTAGGGAACCACACGATGAAGGGGAGGACTAAGTAGAGATAGATCAAAGGAGCCCAAACAAATAGAGAAACCATCACTAAAAATCTAAGTACATGCATTATCCAAGATGGCTACCCCGAAGACATGTATGTGGTGGTGTATTTAAAATACCAATGACTTATCATCTTCATTGGTTCTAGTAGTGTCCATTTTTTTTTTTTATCCCAAGGTTTCTAAAAAATCAATGTATTACATCTATTATTGTAATTCATTTGAAGTCATGGTTTACAATATGGTACTCTACCATGCAAGGAAAATGTAGACATGTAAAGGTGGAAATGGAAGACTATAACCTCAAGGCATACATGTTTACCCATCCTTTTGGGGGTTTCAATACTATGTTGGGAAATCAATAGCTTCAAACCTTGGGCCTAATAGTATGGGGATTTTTTGAGCTATGGATGTAATTTATATAATATGGGAAGCAATAGATTATTTGAGGCATGACCATAAGTCCTACCCAAATCATAAACTTACATCATATACAAATTGTTTTAAAGAAATTGTAAAAAGTGTTAGTCACACTATCATTTGCACTACAGGCCTCAAATACTGATGACACAATTTACTTAGCTAAATTATAGGAAATTTTGGATAAACATGCTCTTGTATTTACAAAACTACAAGGGTTACCACCATGGTACTCCCATGATCATGACATTGATCTTGTTATATGAATATTACTCATATATATAGAGGACTAAAAGTGATAATATGGTACATAAGTTATTAGCAATAGGGATCATTCGACCAAATGTTAGCCCATATTTTTCCGCAATAATTTTGGTTTATAAGAAATATAAGTCTTGGTAGTTATATATGGATTTTTGATAACTCAATAAAAATACCATTAAGAAATTTTTTTCCATTATTGTCATTGATGAGTTATTAGATGAACTCCATGGTGCTCACTTTTTCTCAAAGTTGGATCTTCATTAAGGTTATCATCAGTTTAGATTGTGGTAAAATGATATTACAAATATAGTATTTCATATTCATGAAGGCCATTATTAATTCTTTTTCATACCATTTGGTCTTACCAATACACCATATACACTTCAAAGTCTCAAGAATGTAATTTTTTGGCTATTTTTATGTAGTTTTATGTTGGTATTTTTTGATGTCATTCTAGTTTACAATTGTACATGGGTAGAATATTTGCAACATTTAGACTAGACACTACAAATCCTAGATGATAATAAACTATGTGCCAAGTGATCCAAATGTTCTTTTGAGATTTATAAAGTGGAATACCTAGGACATATAGTTTTAGAAGGGGTTAAGGTGAATCCTAAAAATATTATAGTCATACAAGAATGGGTCAAATAATATATTATCAGTATTTAGGGTTTCTTAGGTCTCATTGGGTATTAAAAAAATTATCTATGATTATGTGAATATTTCATCCCCTTTGATTTATATATTATGGAAGAACTCATTTCTATGGTCAAAATCTACCAAACATACATTTTTGCTACTCAAGTAAGCTATGCTCTCTACTCTTGTCTTTGGTATGATTGATTTATCTAGGCCATTTATGGTTGAAAGTGATACCTAAAGAAGTGGAGTTGGTGTAGTTATTATGTAGGAAGGGTGGCCACTAGCCTTCACTATAATTCACTATTGGGCAAAATCCTAGGAAAGACAACTTATGAGAAGGAGATGATGGTGATCCTACATGCTATAAACACATGGAGGCCTTATCTTATTGGGAAATATTATTCCATAAAAATGGACCACCATAACCTTAAATACTTTCTCAAGTAGTGTGTATCTATGCCCAAACAACAAAAATGGATTACCAAACTATTGGGATACAATTATAAGATCATATATAAGAAGAGTAAGGAAAATATAGTCATTGATGCACTATTTTGCCAATATGAGAATCAGGGTATGTTATGTACCATATCTACTCCACTTTATCAATTGATCCACCAAATTCAAAGAGAAGTGAACCAATATCCTACCTTTTAATTAATAATTTGACAAATTCAAACTAATTTTGACTCTCACCCAGGGTATACATGGGATGGGAAATATCTATGATATTGACATTGTTTCATTCTCCCTAATAATTCGCTATACTATGAGTCCATATTATAGGGAATTCATGCTTCTCTTACCATAGGATATTTATGCTTATTAAAAATGTATGAATGAGCTAAACAAACATTTTTCAAGGAAGGCATAAAAAATAATATCCATACCTTTGTTGTAGAATGTGATACTTGTTAGCGCATTAAGGGTAAAATTGTTTATACACTAGGCATAGTCTAGCCTCTTTGAATTTTGGAGACCATTTGGAAGAACATTTCCATGTATTTTATTAAAGGGTTACCCAATTCTAGAGGTAAAAAACCATTCTCATTGTGGTGGATTGTCTCTCTAAGTATGTGTTAGAGTATATTACATCATTTGGGTCATGTAAATGTACCACCCTTGGTACATAACTAGAGTAGTAGATTACTTTAGGGGTAGTTAGCTAGTTACTTCAAGTAATATAATAAATGCACAAGTGTCTATGTGCAAGTTGTAAATGTGCAAGGTGTCCCCTTGTACATCTAGGTAGAGTGTTGGCCAAGCAATCCATATTTCTATATAAAGGACCTCATAGTGAGTGATTACATATCATTGTAGGTAGTAGTAGGTATATTGTGTAGATCACCATATAGATTGGTGATGGGGTACAATGTAGTTCTTTAGTATCTATTCTAGAGTGTTCATTTCCTCCATATTGCATTGTATCATTTTTATCACTTTCCATTAATAGCATATTTTAGTATCTTACATTTTTGCATATTTTATATCCTGTGATTACATTCTCCCTTGGCATACACCATCAAAAGCTAACAGTGGTATCAGAGCCATGGTAGATCTAGATAGGAATAGGGAGAGCCACAAGAGACCTCCATTACTAGTATAGGTCTGAACTCTACTACATATTTGCAAATCGTGTTTTCCATTGTGCACCGCTACAAAGAATTGCTAAATAGGAAAGTCACAAGAGATATTGAGAGGAGAAGCAAATCTTAGTTCCAGAATTTTTGAGATTGCATTTGGCTAGAGTCTTTCCACAGAGTTGCAAAAAAACTCGTGAATACTAGGACTCAACATTCGTTCCACTAGATTGATAAATCAACTAGTGAAGATTCATCATTGACAATATTTATAATCATCTTACTAATATCTTGTTGAAAAAAATGAAACTGAAGGAAGCCCTATTGTAGACCTGCACATTGCAGAAGAAAAGGCCACAGAAGCCTTATTGTAGAATAAAAGGCCACATAAGCCTTATTGTAGAAGAAAAGGCCACATAAGCCTTATTGAAGAAGAAAAGGCCACAGAAGCCTTGAGAATAAAAGGCTATAGAAACCTGAAGAAGACTCTAGAGAAGAGTCATTGAACCTAAAGAAGACTCTAGAGAAGAGTTCGTGAAAGATAGGAGATTGGTGATCTCCTTTGTTGATTGAAGACTTCCTCTAGAAGAAGCTGAAGAGACCCATCAAAGGTCTCATTGAAGAACTTCCATCCTTGGAAGAGATAGAGAAGGACTATCAAAAGTCCTATTCTAGAGATCCATGAAGAAGATATCATTGCCAACACTTTCGTAGTTGAAGGTTGAAGGAAAGGTCTCATCAAGAAGACCAGAGAAGCTACAAGACTAAAGACCTTGGAGAGGTCTCAAGAAAAAGGCTTGGAGAGCCTCATTGCAGAAATTGGAGAAGCCATCAAAGAAGTTCCTAGGAGAACTCATTGGAGAAATTCACTACAAATATAGTGAAAGAATTGGGATAATTGTTGCCATCCGAAAACAAGCCCAAAGGAGAAATATTTGGTAAATAGTTTGTCAAACTTCAGAGAGAAGATTTGTGAAGACCTCAAGACCTTCAAATTCTTGAGAAGAAAGCCATGTTTGAAGAAACTCAGATAGAAGAAACCTACCAAATCCAAGAAGATTTGGAGATTGTCCTTCATAGCTAAAGAAGGCACATTTCAGAGATAGATATTTGTTGGATTCATAGCAAAATACTGAAAGGGTTCTAGAAGGATAACATTTTAGTGAATAGATTGACTACTAAAGGACAACAATCAAGATAGCATTACTAGCTATAAGACTTTGGAGTTCCAAGCCAGATCCTAAAGGAGAAGTTGAAATCATCTACTACAATTTTAGAGCAGTAGACTAGAAGCATTCACAACTACGAGCAACCACCATTCCAGACAAGAAATTTGGTGAATCAACTCATCAAGATATTCATCATCAAAGGTAAGCAACTTAGGTGCAAAAGGTTTATTACTTGAACACTTAATTTGGATTACTACTTAACTTCATTAAGCACCTTATTAGAATTTGGAAAGTTGTAAATTAGAAGGTTGCATTTTAAGTCCTCAAAAAGTGTAGAAGATAGTTTCTATTAAGGTTCATTACCTGCACATTAATAGGAGTTAGATACATTCTTCCTATTATCTAATTATTGAGAAAATGACTACATTAAGAAATTTGTAGTGATCATTAAGTGCATTTGAAACTACTTTGAGAGGTTATTTACAGGAGCAATAAGGTGAGATTATTGTTACCTTTAAAGTGCATTAAGTTGAAGGTATTATTGATTCATTGCACTATACTAGTTGTTCATTAACTAGTTACTCTCAGAGAGTTATTTTGTGTATTGATTGTTAAGATCAAGGACACAAAAATATGCAAATATCAAAGTGTCTAAAGACACTATTCAAAACTCAATACCTGCAAGGTATTATGGCCTATAGAAGCCACCAATCAGATCAAAATTCCTCCAAGGAGTGGAGAAGAAGAAGGTAGCCATTAAATCAATGATAGAAGCTACAAATTGAGACTTGGTGAGTCTCAGATTCGAGGTGCACTAAAGATTTCATTAAAAGAGTAAGTGTAAAAATTTCTACTTCAAAAAAAGGGCATATTATGTGCATTAGCTTGGATTCATTATTACTAAATTATCCAAGTGAAAAAGTTAGACATTAGTTATCTAATAAGAATTAGTGAAGGCATCAATACTTTTCTCAAGGAACCACCTCATCAAAAAGCCAAAGAGCATTTCAGAAAGGGAGGCATTCGATCAGTCATATTGGTGCAAAAATCTAACTATTACAAGCACCACTTTTGTTCCTTCAAGAAGGACAAAAGATCTCATATTATAGGAAGAAGCATGACCATCATCTCAATAGGTATAAGGGAAGAATTTGAGCAAGAGAAGAGAGCCATCGAAGAGCTCATATTTCTCAAGATTCAAGGTGCCTAAAGACACCATTGCTCCACATCAAATCAAGCACCCAAAAGCAAGCATTCACCTACAATATTAAAGCCAATACAAGAAGGCTATTATTGATTGATATCTACATGGAGAAAGGATAGCATTAAGGTCTACATTAGAAGGTGCTTATCTACATAAAACAACATCAAAATATACATGGAAAAGGTAACATTATTAAGCTGAGTACAAGGAGCCATCACAAAGGTATTATCTACATCACAAAAGCAACACTCAATCAACACATTGAAAGCATAAGAGAACAAGGGAAAAGGTGCTATACCCAAGGCTATAGCTTGGAGAGAATATCCACCTAGAAGAAGCACTCAAATCAGCCATAAGACCACCATTTGGAGCTCCATAGAACCTCAAAGTATCACAACTAGAGCCACCCATCATCTTCATCAAAACAACATGCAAAAGAAATATTGCTTGTTGTCCAAGAAATGAAGCAAGCCAACAAATAACTTGAAGGAAGGAAGGTTATAATGTTCATCCTTGGAGCATTAAAGAAAAGGTTTACATGCAAAGACCTCGAGTGCCACTTGGCACAAACATTCTAAGCACCATCTCATTCCTCAACGCTCAAGGAATAATCCAATGCCTACTTTGAGGAGTTACAAAATCATTAGGGAGGTTACTTACCTAAGTCCTCATTGCACAAAGAAACAAACATTGAAGGAATCTCAATGCCTATCTTCATTGTAACTCCCAGGACACTTGTCCAACGTCAAGTGACATCCATCCTATTTAAGGTACCAAAACTCAAGGAGAGCAACGCATTCATAGCAAGCAAAAGAGTGCAACATGTAAGAGGAGATAAGAGCATTAAAAGCTCATGGTCAAGGAGAGTCAAAGAAGCAAGGATTGAGGTACCTGCTATCCAAGAATTGTAATCAAAGCCTACCACCATTATCTACAATAGTCACAACACCCACTAATTTAAGAGAAGCATTAAATCCTATTGTCATCATCTACATCCATACATTGGAGAATACAACGCCATACATTGGAGAATACAATGCCATACATTAAAGAATACAACACCATAATCCTCAGAATACAATGCCCATACGTTGGAGAATACAACACCCATTTGCAACATTATAAAGGTAAGGATTTACCTTAATTAAATTTACTTTCATTAAGGAGTTATAAGGGGTATAATATAAGGTTGAAACCATAGCAAAATCAACCACATTTGAAAGCAAAATATATACACCTAAATAGGTTAATATTTGCAATTTATAACATAGGAGATATAAGGGTTTCTACTTGGAAAATTAAAACTCTATTATTGCAAATATTATTGTTTTCTAATATTCCAAAAAGTAGGGAGATATAAGGCATACTACTTCAAACTATATACATATAATTGGAATTTAGAAAATTAATCTATTGGAAAGAGAAGCAAATCAATTGCCTACATATAGAGTTGGAATTAATTGGTAAAAATTATCTCATACTCATTCTAAGGAGACAAAAAGAAATCCAACCATTAAAGCATACTTCATTGGGAAAGATAAGGTAAAATTAAAAAGTTGATTATTCTCAAAACATTACAAAATCAACTTAGAAGGTGAACTAAGCATATTCTAATTATTAGGGAGATATAAGGAATCCTAAAAAACCTAATTCTAAAAAGGTTTTATCAAATTAGTTCACATCTCTTAACTAGGAAGTGCTGGGCACTGAATTGCACCAATTTTTCACTCAGTACTACGGCTGTCTATCTTCCTAGTTTCTATCCAGGCTTACACTCGATAGCTGTAGCTCAGAACTCAACATTGGATGGACCAAAATAGGAGTTTTCGATCCAACCTCTAGAGTAGGTTGGTTCCTTGTCAACTTAGCAGGTTGTTGACACAATTATGCTCACTTAGGGTTTGGATTTTAGGGTAAGAGAAGGTTAGGGTTAGAGAGATGTAGATAAAAATGGATAGATAGGTTAACAACATTGCACCATCATAAAAAGCTCCCAAAAAACCATATTAAGGACATACACTCAGATCAACATTTATCTCATAATAGATCATTTCATATATTTAAAGCATAATAGAGAAATGTTATAGCAAGCAATTTCAATACCCAAGGAATGATAATCCAAATAACAAAATTCACCAAACACTTAGATTTTATAGAAATGTACTTTCCAATAACACAGAATGAACTCAAAGCAGATTTCAATTACTCATAATAGCTAGTAATCCAAAATAGGCACAAACTAACCATCTAAGTATTTACAAAAATGCAACTATGAAATCCAAACCTCTGACATCAAGCAAGAGAACGCGAACTTGAGGTGAAGATCAATGTATTGCTCCTTTCATTCAGCTCTTCAGGAATATTTACAATAGCACAGGCAAACACGCTAGATCCGACCCTTCAAAACGAGGGTTCGACCTCTACTTATAGTTTTTCATATTACAATAATCAAGAAACAATACACAAAATCTTGTTACAACAGCTCAACAAAGAGTTTAGCTGGTGTTAGCTCATTGGTTCATCCTCCAAGAATTTTGTTGGAAGGGAGTTCGCCATGACAGCACAGGATCTCTACAACTTATTGGTCACTCAGTAGAACTATAGTTTAGAACATTCTAGATCATACATTTTCATCGATCCTTCTTGGGAATAGATTGCCACTATCGATCTGTAACTGCCTCTAGTCTGATATTCTTGAAAACCTTCGATGCTTCATATTTTGGCCGACTATTATAGTTCTGATGTAGAAACATCTTTTAAACAACCAAAACTTAGAAGACTAACCTCCACCATCGATCTTCTTCATCACACGGTTCAGATTCAATCCGGCACAAGCTAAATGCCATTCCGCTTATGACATCATCTTTCTTAGTAGTAGAATCTCCAATCCGGATCCAGAGTATCTGAACCTTGAATCCACTCTAGGATTTTTATCTTCCACCTCATCATTATTCAACCGTTCCACTTTATCTTCATTCCGGAAAGAAAATACTTGTCCATTCCCCGGATCACCATTCCGCACTTTTTTGCCACTGACATCATCATTTCCTTGAGACTTTTATGGATTTGAAGATAGCACCAATCCAGAAGCGGGAAACAAAAAGACTTTTCCAGAATCGGATATATGCAAGGAGGCTATTCCGCACTTTTTTACTATTGACATCACCATCTCTCAAGAAATTTTGTGGATTTGAGATCTGTCGTCATTTCGGACCCGGAATGCAGTTACTTGGAATCACTTCAAACATTTCAAAATTGAATAACTATCGAGTGGACTCATATTATCAACCCGGTTCTGGAGCAGAATGACAGCTTTATGACTTAGTCAAAATTATACAAAATTTTACTAAGTATGTGGCCATTTTGGGCCTACATTCTGGTGCCTCCCGGGTGGATTTGCTTGCAAAGCCAATCGAATCCAGAGTCTTATCCATTGGGCCTTAGGAGTCAAAATAATACTTATTCTTGAATATATGTTTTAAGGAATGATTTCCATACAAATCCTACCCTCTGAAAACTTAATTCTACCTAGAGGGTAGAGGTTCATATCGAAACTATGCCAAAAACATCATAGAACTCATTTGTTCAACTAGAGACTGTGTCTATAATATCAGTATTACTACTGCCTTCAAAAAATATACACAACTCACCTCCTTTATAAGGCTTCCTTTCAAAAATGCCTTCACACAAAAATGTTGCATTGTAGGCCTCATGCCTTTATTGCTTATTTCTGACAACTGTCAGAGTAAAAACAAAAATACAAAACTGATGTATAGGAATACAAAACTTATGCATATGTACAAACAAAAAAATAATGGTTCAAGCATGAGCCCCTCCTGGGCCTGTAATTGCTCAATATTACTCTTATTCTTCTACAACCTCTTCCTCTTCATCTTCTCCAGGAGTCTGTACTCCTTGATCATCTTTACCAGAAGTGTCCCCAAACACTTGAACCATTGATTCCAAATATTGAAGAGCCTATTTCCAGGCTTGCTCAGAGGGATTTGATGTCTCTTTAAGCTGCTTATAAATGTATTGTAGTTCTCCAACATCTTCATAATTAGCAGCATTCCCTCTAATCACCAGATCTTCCATGAGATCTCTCAGGTGGGTGTAACTCATAATTAGCTTAGCAGCTTGTTCTTGGGATAGTGGCTCTTCTAATGAATCAATTCTAGCCTCATCCTGTAAGCTATCCTTGATGCTTTTTTGGACTTCCTCCATAGATAACAAGTTGTGATCCTCCTTCTAGAGTCCTTTGAAACCGACCTGAATCATTTCCTCATTTATTTCAATGATCTCTTTAATTCCCCTGTCCATCCTATCAAACAACAACCAGGCTCTCTGAACTACCCTGTGCTTTTTCACCACTATCTTGGAGGCTACCCCGACTAGATTCCATTCTTTATTAGAAATTGGTTTAGCAGCATCACTGAGCCTACTACCAACCAACCTATACATTTGTTCTTCCAGAATCACCATAGGTTGTAACTCTCCAGTGATTTGATCTAAATCCTTCTGAATGGTAGATAATAATTGGTTGGCATCCTTCAAGTAGTCGATTATGAGTTGGAGACCTGAACATTTCTCTTGAACCTCAGAAAGCAACTCCTTCTTGATCCTTTTCAAACTATCTTTGGAAAAATCTGAGGACTTGGCCTTCTCAATCTGAAGCTGATGTTTTAAATTTTGAATTTCTTTTTCCTGATCCTCATTCAACTTCTTTTGTTCCTCTAGCTGGTCTTTCAACTCATTAGCCTTCTGAAATATTTCCTGCCAACTCTTAGCCTCCTTCCTCAGAACTTTCTCTACTTATTTTTGATCATGGAGGCTCTTCTTAAGTTTTTCAACTTGTTGTTTCAACTTTTCTACCTTATATTTTTCTATATCAGTCTTCACATAAAAGGTATCTAAGTGAGCCTTGGCCATCCCTAACTCATCTTCAGTAGGAAGCTTGTCAATATCTTCTATGATTTCTTCCACTCTATAATCTTGAGCAGTCATCTCATTTTTAGGCTTGCTCACCTATGGAATCAAAGACCTTGAAACCCTTTGCCTAGTGATGGGATTAACATACATACTTTTTCTTGTCACAACCATCCGGCTAGAAGGCTTGGTAAGCTTCTCTGCCCAATAATCATTTATGCTCTGAGCAGCTGCCTGCTCTTTGGATACAACAATAGACTTTGAAATATCAGTAGCCAAAGGAGATAATGGCATCAAAAACATGAGGGCAGACTAAATTGTTGTTGGTGGGGGTGGAGACACATTGACAACAACCTCTGTTACAATGGTAGATTATGTGACTATTGTTGTTGTTGATATAGGTAAATTCAGGGAAATAGGGACAGAACTGATAGTAGAGGGGATGGATGAACTTGGAACGCATTGTCCCATGGATGGTGGTAAAAGAGATGAGGGTGCAATGATGGTGGATACTGAAGTGGATGCCTTAGAAGTGGAAGGTGGGTTTGAAGGAGGTTGTGATACAACAGAACTGACTGATGCCTCCATAGCTACTGATGGGATGAGGGGAGGACTGTGAGGTGAAGGAGGTAAATTCACCACATTTTCTTGACTAGAAAGGGAGGGAAATACTTTTGGGGATTCATGGAGATGAGAAGGAGAAGAGGGATTAGAAACCATACCTTCACCTATAGATGTAGGGTCTTCTTGTTCAACTTCTTTTTCAAGTTGTTGTTCTTGTTCAACTAACCCTTCTGTATTAAAAGCAGCTACCTCTTCAAAAATTTCCTCCATACTCATCTTCTACCTTTTGGAAAGCTCTCTCCCTTCTATATCCGGGGTTCTCTTAGCCCTTTTATGAACTAATAAAAAAGCATCCATCTCATCTCTAGAATATTCTTCTGATAAATCTCCTTGCACTCCCTAGGAAGTAATGATTGTTCAGTAATGGATTGTTGCTTAGATGATGTTGCAAGAGCAAAAGAAAGTGGCCTAAACCCAAAACTCTTATCCTTATTCTTCCAACTAACATATTTATCCTAAGACTACACCCCTAGAGCTAAACGTGTAGGCCTAGATCTTGTTTCAATAATAGGGGTATTAACAACCTTTTCTTTAGAATATCTCATTTTGCTCATCATCCTAGCTCCTTTAGGGAATTTCTCCACCTGCTCAAAAGTAGGACTAAAAGTCCTCAATGCTCCAGTGTTTGTTAAAGAAGTATTTTGATTTGTAGAAGGTTGGAGAGATTCAGAATCACCCTGGGGCTTTTCAACCATCAATACAATGTGCCTCACATCCTTTAGCTCCCAAGTATCAATATTTTCATCATATCTTTTTGAAAACTCTTTATCAAATTTTATTCCAAATTTAGATTTAGCTTTCCCAATTTCAACTCTCATACGCCACCAATCCATGATCTTGGCATCCTCCCACGGTCCCTTGAAATCCTCCTCTTCTACTTCTTCTGAAACTTCCTTTTTAGATGGCATGTATTTTTTCTTTGCCGACTTTGACTTGGAGGAGGGCCTGCTTTTCTTTGTAGTTTCGGATTTAATCTTGTCAATCATCTCTTCAGTAATCTGATGACTGGGCTGGTGGTCGGGATCAAAATATTCAATCTGCTCATAAAAATCCAACCATGGAGGTAACTGATCCATCTTGGAAACATTCCACTCTAACAGAGTAGTCTCATCATTGTTTCTTCCCTGTTCAAAATGAGCCCTGGGCCTTTTCTCAAATTTGTAGGCCTTATCTTCATTCAAGGTTTTATTTTTTGTAGTGAAAATACCATTAGGATCATAAATCCACTTCTACAGGATATAAAATAGACCTAACCAATCCAAGTATTGGTCAATTTTCTGACTTTACCCCTTTTTAGTAATGGTGATATCACTCAAAGTGCGGTGGGAAAGCAAAGACTTCCTTTTTCTCCCTAAACCATATTTCGAGTCAATGTACTCTGCCTGCATCAAATATTCTAAGGCAAAGAGTCTCTCCATGACAAAGTGGGGCAAAAGAAAAGGTTTACCCATGAAACCATATAATCTGATGATTGTTCCCTCAGTTAATAGATACTAGTCCCCTTCCTCTGCATCTTTATTCCTCAGAATCTCTTTGGCCAGGGGTGGCAATCTAGGGAAATTTTCGTACATTATTTTGAGGGCCGGTCCAAGAAATTCCAAATTGAACCTATAGTGAGACTCACTACTTCTTAAATGGTTTGTCCAATAGTAGACTGGCATAGGTTCTCCTTTATCGGTCTTATCCTTGACTAGAATCCATGACATTCTATCTTTCACAGTGGCATAAAACATCCATACCAAGCTTGAGCAATGCCTAAAGCTAGGAGTATCGGAGCCCCTCTTCAAGCTTACTAACTATTCATGTATTCTTTGGGTGAGAAATGCTGGCCAGTAAAAATAAATCACCCTTATCCCTCTCTTTTCCACCTCCTTTTTGTACATCCTTTCATTAGAGATACAGTATGCAGTGGCAATTTTCCAACCATGAACCTCTTCATCAGAGTCCAAACCCTCCATGCAGGCCAACATAGAGAATAGAACAGGGGTTACAAATTTCTTGATAGAAATGGGGACCTCAGGCAACTCTTCTTGGGGTTTGGTATTCAACTGTTTATAAACCCAATTCCTAAATGACTCGTCGTCATTTGCCCACTTCTTTGTGGAATAAAACCCAGTTTGTTCAACAATTTTGAAGGGTTTTGGTGGTACTGGTGAGTTAGACCCTAAGGCAAAAATCTCATGATAGAAAGAGGTAGTGATGCTAAAAAGGGTCTCACCCTCATAGGTTTTTACTGCCTTGGCTAGCGGGTCATAGAATTTAACTATTGCAGCTATCAACTCAGGACATGGGTGAATGGAATCACAAATGTAAAAGGATAAATAAGAAAGGATGGAGCATCTACCTTCCACCGATAGAGCAGTGTTATTTTTGTATCTATCATTCACACTCTTTCTTAGTCTCATCCTTTCAATGATGGTCATCACCGTGTCCGCCACAACCTCGACTTTATCAAGGTACGACACCGACATCCTGTTGTCCAGAGTTTTGAATTCTAGAATGTCTTCTAAAGTCTCTGTGGGTGATTTCTTAGGAGCCATCTTGTAGCAGTAGGAATTTGCACACTAGAATAAGTGAGGAGAAATTTAGAATGTTGCTTATGTCTGCTACAGCCTCGTGGTCACTAAATGAACCCTACGCAAGACTCCTTCAACTTTTATCTCCTGGAATGTGCGTATCATCCGCCATAAATGTAGTTGCTATGCACGATATCTTCATTGGCACACTTCGCCATCCTTCCATTATTTCTTTGGTGGCTCAAAGGTGACGTCCTATCTTTTTATTGGTCGAATTTTGAAATTGTGCTGCCAGCTCATCGCATCCCTTTGGCTACTCTTTGGCTCATGCGTGAGTTTGTTAGAATTGAATGCACGAGCAATATTTAGCCTCCATGTGTCAAATTGAAACTTGTTGTTTGGCTTTGGCCTGATTTTGCTCTGGTGTCTTAAGAACTTTCTAAGTCCGCTAAGCTTACATGCATGTCACTTTACCCTAATTCCGCTTTGGCTATCTCCATACTTTTGAGAGGTTCCTGGATTGGTGCCATTCTTGTCCTTCCTTATGCGGGATAGAAAAATATAGACCACTCTACAGAATTTCCAATCCGGATTTAACCATGCGGACTTGAGGGCGGAATGCCACTCTGGGGAGTTTTGCACAACACAATGTGCGGAATGGAACATTGCCATGAATTTGGCCAACACTTAGTCATTTCTTGCAAAATTTCTTCTCTCTCTCTTCTTTTTTTAGCATTTCTTTGAAAAATAACTAATTACAAAGTGCAAAAAGAAAATGAAATAGAAAGTGCAGAAAGGAAGGGGAAATATTTGTACAATGTATATACATATGTTACAATGAGCTTATTTCTTACATATAGTAGAGCTTAAGGTGGAAACCATTCATCGGAATTGGTTGTATGTTTCCCTCTGGATCCTTCAACTGAAATGCATTAGACTCTTTAGCTTCCACTATTTCAAAAGGACCATCCCAAAAGGAATAAAATTTTTCATGTTTGCCTAGTTTTGCCCTATCAACATTCCACCTGAGAACTGAGTCTCCAACTTGGAGTTTTCTAAACCTAGCCTTTTTATCAAACCATGCTTTAATGTCTAATGAGTGCTTTTGAAAATGATCATATGCCTGAGTCCTGCTCTCTTCCAACCATAGCAAGTGTGTCAACCTAGTTTTAACTAGATCATCCTCTAATTCTTCTTCTGTACTGACAAGCTTAAGTGCTGGGATCTCTAAGTGAATCGACAATACCACCTCTTTTCCATATACTAGTGCATAAGGCAAAGTTTTGATGGAATTTTTAATAGTAATCTTGTCTACCCATAGAGCATGGTTGAGCAACAGGTGCCAACTCCTTTTGTTACCTTCCAAATATTTTCTCAAAATCCTTAATAGGTTTTTATTGGTAGATTCTGCAAGTCCATTACCTTGTGGATAATAGTTTGAAGTATTTTTAAGAGTGATGCCATACTTGCTGGAAAAATCAATGTACTTAGATCCTATAAAAGCAGGGCCATTATCACTCACCAAAGCTTTTGGAACTCCAAATATGGAAATCAAACTCTCCATAAAGTTGATCACAACTTCCTGGTCCGCCTTCTTTGTAGGAATGGCCTCTACCCATATGGTAAGATAATCTATAGCTATCAAGATAAACTTGTGCTCTGCTAAAGAATTAGGATTTATAACTCCTATAAAATCTAATCCCCATTGTTGGAAAGGCTCTTCGACTTGAATAGGCTTCAGGGGAGAGGTAACATTTCTTATTCTTCCAACGTACCTCTGACACTTATCACAAGCCTGGGTAATTTTAAAAGAATAATTGAACATAGTAGGCCAATAGTAGCCTACTCTTATTATCTTCAAAGTTGTAATTTTGCCTGAGCTATGACCTCCTGCTGAGCCTCCATGAAATTCTTCTAGGACTCTTTTTTGTTGGTCCTCCTTCAAACATTTTAGGAGAATACCATCCAAGTTTCTTTTGAACAACCCTTTAGGTAGCAACACATATTTTAGAGCATGAAGTCTATACCTCCATCTTTGAGAAGGATTCAGATCAGGAGGGAAGATCCCGGTTTGGAAATACCTGGTCATTTGCTCAATCCAATCAAAATCTGGAGTGTGTACAATCTCTATTTGATCTTCTTTTGTTATCTGACAAGCGGTCATTTCGGCCAATGCTGAAGCATCTATCAATCCTTGGCACAAGGCTCTACCTCTTACCAGCTTGGTGGGATGTATCTCCACATCATATTCCTAGATCTTAGTAATCCAACCAACCCTTTTATCTCCCAAGTCACCTTGTAAAATAAAACTTCTTACATCTGGATGAACCACATATACTAGGGTTTTGCTCTGTACCAGATATTGTCTAAACTTCTTTAGCGAATTCATTATAGTGAACACTTGTATTTCAATAAAGTTATATTTTACCTGATAATCATGTAAATTCTGACTCCAAAAGAACACAGGGTGCTCATCCCCTTGACTATCTTTCTGGGTGAGTACCGAGGCATAACTTTCTTCAGCTCCATAAGCATAGAGAATAAAATCCTTAGTGAAATCAGGATTTATCAAGACTGGGGTTGTTGCAATGGATTCCTTGATGACCTCAAAAGCTTACTTCCTAACCTCAGTCCACTTGAACTCTACCTTTTTCTTGAGTAGTTCAGATATAGGCCTCACTTTTTGTGCAAAATCAAAAATGAATTTCTTGAAGAAATTGATTTGACCCAAGAAATACTTCAAGGTCTTCTGATTAGTAGGCAAAGGAATAGCTAGAATTGCTCCAATTATTTCTAGATCTATGGCCATACCTTCCTTTGAGACCACATGGCCTAATAATTTTTCCTCATGTACTACAAAGAATGACTTCTTAGGATTAAGTGAGATACCAAATTCTTTGCATTTTTGAAAAACCTGTTCCAAATGAGATAGATGATCATTTTTATCATGAGAAAAAATCGTCATGTCATCCAGGTAAATCAGAATAACTTTGTTTATAAGTGTACCAAAGGCATAGTCCATGGCCCTCTAAAATGTAGCTCCAACATTGGACAGCCCAAAGGGCATTCTCTAATAGGCAAATGTACCCCATTTTGTGGTGAATGTTGTTTTGTATTGGTCTTCATATTTTACCCAAATTTGGTTATATCTAGAGTAACCATCCAATAGTGAGAATATTTCTGCTCCAGCTACAACTTGTAAGATCTGGTCAATCTGAGGGAGGGGGTAGTGATCCTTGAGGGATGCTTGATTCAGATTTCTAAAATCTACACATAGGCGTATATCCCCATTCTTCTTTCTTATGGGTACCAAATTAGCTACCCAAGTGGAATGTTTTATTGGATATATTATCCTAGCCTTTAGTAGCTTTAAGAGTTCCTCTCTCATAATGGCTTCTATCCTCGGATTGACAGGCCTCTATTTTTGCCGGAATGGCTTAGCATCGGGTTCTAACTCGATAGTATGTTGGATAATATTTTTTTCATACACCTTAAGGTCTTCATATGACCAAGCCATAGTGTCTTGGTATTTTAAGCATAAAGCTTTAATCTCCTCTGCTTCCTCAGGTGAACACTGGATCCCAACATTGAGCTTCTTTCCTATTTCTAACCTCTACTTCTTTATAGATATTTTTACCGACCTTCATAGCTCCAACCTTCTTTCTATATTCATTATCAAATAGACTTTCAAGGGTGACCAATCCCCTTGGGATATGATTGTTTCTTAGTTGGATAAAGTCTTGCTGATCTATTTCCTCCAAGTCTTCCTCTTGGATGGTTGAGAAGCATGCTTCTCTTATCATAAAATCTAAAATTTGTTCATCACTTTCAAAAACCTGCCAGAATATCTGCTTGTCTGGCACTGCAGGTCTGAAAACCATTTTAATTCCCTTGGTCTTCCTAGTTCCAAAATCTAAAGGAGGATTGAAATTAGCTCCCTTTTTTGCCAATGCATCTACCAGGTGATTCTCTTCTCTAGGCACAAAACTTAGGTTCAAGGCATCAAATGAATCCATTAGGTCCCATACCCTATTTTTGTAAGCTTTCAAGTAATGGTGCTTACTGCTGCACTTATTCCTTACCTGATGGACTATCAGCTCAGAATCACCATATATGTTCAAAATTTTGATGCCCATGCTTTCTTCTTGCATCAATATGAGGCACAAAGCCTCATATTCTATGGTATTATTGGTACATGACCATGTCAGTCTATAAGCAAAATTATTTATCCCTTCAGACTATGATTGCAGAACCACACCAACCCCTACACCATTTCTACATTTAGCACCATCAAAATGCATAACCCATGTTTCTTTGTTTCTTAGGGATTGATTAGAAATAGTAGGGAGTTTCTTTTCTAGTTTAGTTGTGATATTGTATGTACCCATACCAGTTCCAAATTGACTATAGTCTTCTCTGAAAGGCAACTCATCTTCAATGTCTAGCTCTTCAATGTTTTCCACTAGCTCAAATTCCTCCATAGGATTAAGATTGCATAGATCCTCTTCAATTTTTTCAATATGATAAGCAACTGGTTTCTCAGGTGTTATCCTTATCCTTTTTCCTTTGAAAGGGATTACCATGCTAGAATAATCCATGTACATACATCCTCCCAGTTTTGTAGTAAATTCTCTTGAGAGGCATAACCTAAAATAAGGTTCCAAGTCTACCACCACTATTTCCTGCACCATTGTTACCTCGGGAGCTCTATGCAACCTCATAAATATGTATTTAATAACCCCAACTATTTTAATAGGTGTCCCATCTAATTGCAACACTCCAAGACAAGACCGGGTATATTCCATACCCATTTCTTCATAGACCACCTTAGGCATAACTGTGGTTGATGCTCCTGAATCAATCATACAATTTTGGACTACCCATCCTTCCATTCTTAAGGATATGTAGAAAGGGGGAGGTTTGTTTTTTAGAATAGTAGGTGTCATTTCTCTCTTTTCTGGTGGTATACTGAGGATGGTGGTGGTTGGTCTATTCTGGGGATTTTTGCTGAGGGAAGCTTTAAGCAGGTCAATCTAGCCCAGGATGAAAAGAGTGTCGTATAGGCTAGCTTTTGATGGAATCCTTTTCATTTCCTCAATAATGTTGTACTCAGACTTGGTTAGGGATAGTCTTTCTAGCCCTTTGTCTAGCTCACCATATTTCCTTTTGTATTGTTGGGTTGCCTCTAATATTTGTCTTTTGGTAATAGAGGGGAACCTGAGCCTTTCTTGATCTTCACCCTTGGATCTCATTCTGTCTCCTTTTGTTTCTCTTTCAAGATTTTTAGGGAGACTATCTGTCTTCTCCTTCCCTCTAGCTTGAGGAATAGGAAAAGTGTCATTGCTTTGAGGGAGGGAGTCAACTTTCTTTTGATAAGGGACCTGGAATTGTCCCATATTCTGGGGGTCTACTTGTAAAGCTTTCTTTCCAGATCTTGTCATCACAACAATTGGGCTTTCTTCATCCAACTCTTTTCTGGCCATGATCTGATCAGGGTGCCATAACATATTAACCCTTCCCTTCTGATTTCTTTCAACTTGATCCATAGCTTTTTGAACATGGTGTTGATACATCACACAAGATTGTGAGTCATGGGGATCATTGCATACCAAACACCAAACATTTGCAAGAGTGGTATCTGCAGAACACTTTGGCTCCTCATATGCTGCATTCACCCTAACCCTAGTACTATTGCTAGGACCAGGCCTTTGATATTTGTTCACATATGGGAATCTCCTCTATTGTGACCTTTCTTGATCTCTCTTTTCCATTGAATTCATTCTATTACTCAAATTTTTCATGGTATTTTGTATATCCAGAATAGCAGACAATTCTTGAGAAGGTTGGGAAGGAAGGGGAGGAAAAGGAGGTGTAGAGGCTATCGATTTAGACCAAGGAATCAGATTCATTTGCGAATATGGAGATGGTAAAGCAAGGGGGTCCATGTAGGAGGGCTTTGTGGATTTCTCATGGCCACTATTGGTTTTTGAGTTATAGGGTAACATGGTTTTGGGGGAAATTCTTCCCACATTGATTAGGATATTTTTAGCATGGATGACTACATTATAAACTTGGGGAAAGGTTTCTACTCCATATTGTTGTGTCTGCAGACCTAGTTTTGATCCCAGGGCATGTATATAATACATATAAGCCAAACATGCAGTTGGTCTAGTAGTGGGGGAATTCTCTTCCATGTTCTACTAAATCTCAAATTGAAGTCTGAGATAGTTTCTTGTTGGTTTTTTTACATTGCTGTAAACTGATTCATTAGGGAAAAAGGATCAACAGATTCATTAAATTATTCTATGAATGGCTCAGCCAAATATTGCCATGAAGTGATAGAATTATCTTCCAGAGTTTTGAACCAATGCAATATCTTTCCACGAAAGGATAGGGCTAGAATTATGACAATAATATTTTCTTCTTTTATGTTGTGGATTGCTACCAGATTTAGGATATATTTGTAGTGCTCGTAATCTATTTTCCCAAATCCATAATACATGGGGGTTTCCTTAGATATAGCCTAGGGAATGGAATCCATTTGTGTCAATCTAAGGGGCCCAGTTGAATCCTAGTTAGGGTACTTTTGGAGTGGCTGATTAGGAGCCACATTATGTGCCATGTTTTTGGCTGTAGGTCTTCTTGGGGGAACTATTGGGTTTTCTTCCAAAAGTTCTTCTTTAATAAAATCTTGATCCAAAATTTTTATAACAGTAGCTCCTCTCTGAGGTAACTCACAATGAAAGAAAGAATCAGGGTTGTTCCTCTTGAAATACCTGGTATACATGAAAGGGTACTGGTATACAATACTTTTTTAGGGTGCTCTGACCAGGGAGTCTCTAGGTGAACTTTCTTTTCTTCTCTTACAAGGTCAAGAAAATTCACCCAATATTGATTCCTTCGGGTTGAGATAACAATAACTATTTTGATGGGTTTCATGTTCCTTGTGAACTGGTCCCACTGGGCATGCCAAAAATTGTTGGGCACTGAATTGCACCAAGTTTTCACTCGATACTGTGATTGTCTATCTTTCTAGTTTTTTTCCAGGCTTGCACCGATAGTTGCAGCTCAGCACTCAATATTGGATGGACCAAAATAGGAGTTTATGATCCAACCTCTAGAGTAGGCTATTTCCTTGTCAACTTAGTATGTTGTTGACACAATTATGCTCACTTAGGGTTTGGAGTTTAGGGTAAGAGAAGGTTAGGGTTAGAGATATGTAGATAACAATGGATGGATAGGTTAACAACATTGCACCATCATAAGAAGCTCCTAAAAAACTAGATTAAGGACATATACTAAGATCAAACTTTATCTCATAATAGATCGTTCATATATTTAAAGCATAACAAATAAATGTTATAGCAAGAAATTTCAATATCCAGGGAATGATAATCCAAATAATAGAATTCACCAAACACTTATATTTTATAGAAATGTACTTTCCAATAATATATAATAAACTCAAAGCAGATTTCAATTACTCATAATATCTAGTAATCCAAAACAAGCACAAACTAACCATCTAAGTATTTACAAAAATGCAACTATGAAATCCGAACCTATGACATCAAGCAAGAGAACGTGAACTTGAGGCGAAGATCAATGTATTGCTCCTTTCATTCAACTCTTCAAGAATATTTACAATAGCATAGAAAAACATGCTAGAGCCGACCCTTCAAAATGAGGGTTTGACCTCTATTTATAGTTTTTCATATTACAATAATCAAGAAACAATACACAAAATATTATTACAACAGCTCAGCAAAGAGTTTAGTTGGCATTAGCTCATTGGTTCATCCTCTAAGAATTCTACTGGAAGTGAGTTCACCATGATAGTACGGGGTCTCTGCAACTTACTGGTCACTTAGTAGAACTATAGTTTATAACATTCTAGATCATACATTTCCATCGATCCTTATTGGAAATAGATTGCCACCGTCGATCTATAACTACCTCTAGTCTGATCTTCTTGAAAACCTTCGATGATTCATATTCTGACTGACTGTTATAGTTTTGATGTAGAAAAACCTCTTAAACAACCAAAAATTATAAGACTAACCTCCATCGTTGATATTCTTCATCACATGGTTTAGATTCAATTTGGCACAAGCTAAAGCCATACCACTTATGACATCATCTTTCTTAGTAGCAGAATCTCCAATATGGATCCAGAGTATCTGAACCTTGAATCCGCTTTGGGATTTTTATCTTTCTCCTCAACATTATTTAGTCATTCCAATTTATCTTAATTCTAGAAAAAATACTTGTCCATTCCCCAGATCACCATTCCACAATTTTTTGCCACTGATGTCATCGTTTCCTTGATACTTTTGTGAATTTGAAGATAGCACCAATCTGAAGCGGGAAAAAAAATACTTTTCTGGATTCCACACTTTTTTGCTTTTGACATCACGATCTCTCAAGAAATTTTGCAAATTTGAGATCTATCGTCATTCCGGACCCGAAATGTAGTTACTCAGAATCACTTCAAATATTTCAAAATTGAATAACTATCGAGCGGACTCATATTATCACCCCGGTTCTAGAGCGAAATGAAAAATTTATGATTTAGTCAAAATTATACAAAATTTTACTAAGTATGTGGCCATTTCGGACCTACAGGAAGATATAAGAATTCTACAAAGCCTAAGCCTTGGATAGGTTTATCAAATTGGATCATATATGGACTTGAGAAATATATAGTATTCTAAAGATATTAAAAAAATAAAAAAAATACTACACTTCATCTACTAAGGAGACATAAGGTAGTCTACTACAAAGGATTCATCAAAAATATTTCTAAAATAGGAAAAGCTAAGAGAGATGTCTACCTCAAGTAATACAATGAACAATGATATGAACAACACTATTAGAAAAAAAAGAGCAAGTGTCATAAAAAGTGGAATCAAGAATCTACTTATAAAGTCTAAAGGAAACTTAGACCTTACTTCAAAAAGGATACATAGTGAAGCTTTAAAAGATAATTTTGAAATTATGGAATGCTATCTACATGCTTGACTCATTGAAGCAATTGATAATGGAAAGAATGACATTTAAATTCCTTTAGAATATGGAAGTATATTATATATGGAACTACTTACATTCAAATTTTATAAGGATGAAAATGTAGAAAATAGAGGATTGATAGAATTACTTAAATTGAAAACAAAAATGGATGAATCATCCCTAGCAAAGATATTTTAATCCTCATGTAGTATTAGTACTTCAAGTTTTACTAACACAAAATATTATCATGATGCTCTAAGTTTATGTTCATAATCTTCTATATAGGACATGGAGAATGATAACAAGGACAAAGGCAAAGACAAAATACTATTGCAATAATTGATGATAGTACATCTACCTATGAAAGTACTGACTCCAATAAAGAAGAAGAGGAACCAATTCATGGAGGCATACAATGCAATGTGAATTAAATATAATCCAAAGGACCAGATAAAGCTGAAAAACATCCGAAGACAAAGATCCATATTGAATACTAAAGTCTTAAAAATCTAAATAATGTAATATAATGGGGTGTTAGAGTATATTACATCATTTGGATCATGTAAATGTACCACCCTTGGTACATAACTAGAGTTGTAGATTACTTTAGGGAATAGTTAGCTAGTTACTTCAAGTAAAATAATAAATGCACAAATGTTTATGTGCAAGTTGTAAATGTGCATGGTGTCCCCTTGTACAACTAGGTAGAGTGTTGGCCAAGCAATCCATCTTTCTATATAAAGGGCCTCATAGTGAGTTATTATATATCGATGTAGGTAGTAGTAGGTATACTGTGTAGATCACCATATAGATTGGTGATGGGGTACAATGTAGTTATTTAGTATCTATTCTAGAGTGTTCATTTCCTCCATATTGCATTGTATCATTTTCATCACTTTCCATTAATAGCATATCTCAAAATATTATATTTCTGTATATTTTATATCCTATGATTATGTGATTACTTCTCCCTTTGCATACACCATCAAAAGCTAATAATATTCTCATTTCTATCCACTAGCCCACTCCTACTAGGCCTTAGCTATTTCCCAAACATTTATTAATTCCATTTATTTCCTTGATGGCATGTCCTAGTACATTATATCTGATCGTGACCCTAATGCTGAAAATACTTCAAGCCCAATGGGCATCCCAAAGCCAAACCTTAATGCTGAAGAACTTAAGAAGAAAGTTGAGGCATTGGAAAATAAAAAATCTTATATCCCTAAGATCATCACTAGGAGCCAAGTGAATCCTACTGAGGGGCCGTCCCGCAGACCAGGGGAATACAAGAAAAAAAGGAGAAGATTTGGATGTAGGGGTGGAGATATGTGAAACTCTTTAGACTGAGGAATATGGCAGTTTGGTTTTGCAATAAATTGCCTCCACCTAGTTTAGTCCTAAACAAACCAGGAGCACTATGAAGTCTCCTATATATTTTGGTAGTGAAAAAATAAGAGGGAGAATATCAAATGCTGAGCATCAAAAAATTAAAATTGATAATGACATTGCCAATGGAAAATAGAGAACCTTGTTTCAACAGGTTATTATGGGTTCTGAAGACAACAAAATAGGAAAATGCCTTCAATGGAGGGGAGAGGAAGAAATCCCAAACAATATAAATGAAGTTCCTCTCATGGAACATGAGAGGCCTCAATGGCCTGCCCAAACATAAGGAAGTTAGTGCAATAAGAAATCAAGTGAATCCAACTATTATCATGTTGCAAGAAACAAAAAACTGATGAGATTCAGTCAAAAAAGTAGAAAAAAAAATCTAGAATCAAGGGGAGATGGTTTGCAAATCATCCAGAGGAGCGTCTGGAGGCCTTATGACTTTGTGGGATCCCCGGATAGTAGAAGACACCATTATTCAAAAATATGACATGGTTCTTAGTGTTTTATTTAAGGAAATAAATAGCAACAGGTAATGGATCCTTTCAAATATTTATGCCCTGACTTCAATTCAAGGGATAGCTCTACTGTGGGAGTACTTAGGCAATCTAAGTGAAATCTTCCATAATGTCCCCTAGATTTTGGCTGGGAATTTTAACACTCCTATTTACCCTTCAGAAAAAATGGGTGGAAATGGACTACCTATCAGGAACATGGATGAGTTCAATGACTTTGTGAACTCCAACATGTTGATGGATGTAAAACTTAGAGGAACAAATTATACCTGGAGCAATCAGTGTATAGGGTGTCATCTCATTCAAGAAATGCTTGACAGGTTTTTTCTATCAAAGGAGGCTACAAATTTTTTTGGTGATTCTAACCTACAAGCCCTTCCTAAAATTACCTCTGATCATAATCCCATTTTGTTTGAGATCCCTAACTCTCTATCCTTCAAGAAACCTTTCAGGTTTCAATCTATGTGGATCAAAAATTCTAGTTTCATAGATAACTTAATTCAGTGGTGGCAGCAACCTGTCAGGGGTATTGCAACTTTTAAAATTGCTGGAAAATTAAATTCTGTTAATGAAAAGCTTTGAACTTGGAACAAAGAGGTCTTTGGGAACCTATTTGAAAATAAAAAATAGGTGTTACAATCACAATGACACTGAGATGGGGGGTGAATCAGTGTGTTCTTTAAAAACTTAAAAGCAATTTAGACTTTTAAATAAACTGTAGCAGATTAAAATAGAAATAATAAAAGTACTAAGAGCATCACACATAACATGAAATTTTAATGAGGTTCACCGATGTGGCTACTCCTCAAAAAAACTGCTTGGACTACCATCCAAATCCAGTCAAATGCAAAGCTACAAATTTACATAATCATTCACCAGCACCAACTGGTAAGAGGCACCAACCTCTAAATTTTATCTCGCTACAATGAATGGAGCACCAACTCCAATTTTTCCAACACCAACCGGAAAGAGGCACCAACCCCTTTTTCAAGCTACAACTTGAAGATAATAATAAAAATTGTAGAATGTTAGCTTTCACCTCAATTATCACGATCTCGCTGTTTTTCTCGCGATCTCTCGCTTGTCGGCATTCGACTGCTATTGTGAAAAATGATTCGCACTTTTTCAACCACTCCTCTATATCTCTCCACGTTCTCTGCTGCAACTTCACAAAAATATTACTTCTACAGCCAGCACACTGTCATTTCACACTCGAAACACGACTTCTGCATACCGCGTTCTTATCTTCTCTTTGCACCACTCACTCTGCTACACCTTCCATGAAATCTCACTTCTACCATCTACGTATTTTTGCCTCGGACTTTAAACACGCCGTCTGCATATCGCTCTCTTTGTTCTCGATCAGTCGATACGCACTCACTCACTATCTCATCGCTGCGATCTCTTTTATTTAACTCCAAAGAACTATCACCGACTTACACTCTGCTGCACACGAACTTCATTCACATATATCGCATCACGCCCACATTTAAACTCGAAGAACCCTTGCTTTTATAGAAGAAATTTTAGAGGCAAACCCTAGAAGAACGTTGACTGAGAAACCCTAGAATTTGTCAGCTGCCAAACCCTAAAATCCGTTGCAAAACCCTAGCAACGTCGGCTTTGAAAACAAGCTGGTGAACAGCTTTAATTTAATTTTGAAATATTAATTTAAATTTTAAATAAATAAATAAAATTTAAACTAGATATTTAAAATTAAATATCTTCATCATCGGAGCACCTTTTTCAACAAAACGAAGAGCTAACTTGGGTTTTAAGAAAAACCCATTTCAAAACTGCTAACCATGGATTTAAACAAAACCTATAATTTAGTCTGCCTTGGTTTTCACAAAAACCCTTCCGCTCTTTGACATCAATGACAACATCAACACTTGAGCAAGGGCAATGTACCCAAGGTACCCAAAATTGCCAACAATCTCCCCCTTTGTCATTGATGGCAACCCTTTACTAAAAACACATCTTCAAGAGCCAAAACTGAAATCAATCTCTTTGAAGTTTTGCTCCCCCTTACTTGAAGCTTTCCTCTTCACTTGAAGCTCTCCCCCTTACTCATATCTCTCCCCCTTTGTCATCAATGGCAAAGGGCCACATTTGGGGCTCGAAACTAAGAATGAGCCTCTTAGCTTAGTCCCTCCCCCACCTCCTGATGAGGTGATTAATTCTGGGGTGGGAGTAAAACTCCCATTAGGCACTGATCAAGATCAACGTCTATAACTTCCTTGCCGGGTCTTCTCTTGAACTCTTTGACCATATTCTTGTTCCTCGTCATTGTTCCGATCCTTGGACCTCGATCATGCCACTATTCCTGTTCCTATATCCTGGAATTTCAACTCTGCACTGTCTGACAGTGTGAATTTTATTATTGCACTTATAACAAGTAATAGTGTTGTTTCTTTTAGGCATACCCGTTCTTTGAATCCACATGTTCTGACTAAGCCAGTTCTAACTAAACCTGTTTTGACCAAGCCTGTTAGTGTGATGTTATTTTGTTTTAAACAAAACTTTGGTCTGTTTACCCTTCTGACATGAAGCACACATACTATTTATAGGTTTTTTAATGATTGGAATATCTCTCACTGCTTGTTTAGCGCTAATTATTACCAGATTATCAAAACTTATGTGTCCAAGCCTCTTATGCCACAACCAATTCTCTTCTTCTTGTCCCATGAAGCACATATCTTCTGAAAACTCTGAGAGTGTGTACAGATTGCCAGACGTCCTTGAGCCAGTTACTATTAATTTCCTACTATTTATTTTTCTAACTTCACAACCATGCTTCTTGAAAACTACTTCATGTCCTTTGTCACAGATTTGACTCACACTCAATAGATTATGTTTCAAACCATCCACATATAAAATTTCCTCTGACTTGATATTTCCTTCACTAATTTTGACCATTCCTTTACCTATTATTTTGGCTTCATCATTGTTGCTAAATTTTATAGAACCACCCTCATACTTTTGTAGATTTTCGAATTTTTGTTTGTCACCTGTCATATGACTTGAGCAACCACTATCAAGAATCCAAGGAACATGTTTATTCTGAGCTCTAAAAGTTGTCTGCACTATTAAAGAATCCTATTCTTTCCTGAGATGTTCTTTTTGTTTCCATTCTATTTTAACTGTGGTATTGGGTTCTAGCTGTGACTTCCCCTTTTTAGAATTTTGCACATATCCTTCAGTATAAATTCTATTTTGTTTTGCTCTATACGGTTGAAATCTTCTTTCATGAGGTTGATATGAAACAGACATACTACGACAATTTTTGGCAATATGACCAAAGTTGTGACACTTAAAACACTCTACTGCATAACTCATTAAAGGAGCAAACACATTTCTACTAGTGAAACTTCTTGGACCTACGTTGTATTTGCAGTCAACAATTTTATGCCCATAAACATTACACTTGAAACAAAAATGATAGAAATAATGATTAAACCTGAAATATGGTCTTGGCCAGGTTGTTGCTGGAGCCTTGGATCTTCTATTATTTTGATGTGTGACCTTAGTAAAGCCATCATTGTTAGCTGCTATTTCAGGTCTGGCATTATATCTTTCTTTTGCCTGATTCTTGTCTTTGTTCTTTTCACTTTCAACATTGCTTGCTTTTGGTCCAGTTGATGATTCTCCTTCAGAAAAGCCGAGACCAAATTTGATACCTGTGGATCTTTGATCGCTCAAAATTTTGTCCAATTTCATCGAGATTTCTTCATGTTTTACATGACGGTTGATTTTTCGATCCAGCTCTTGTATTTGTATTCGAAGACTCACATTTTCTTCTTCCAATTTGCTGCAGTGGTCTATCTTCATGGATACCTGTATTTCTAGATCTTCAGACATTTTCTTGTATTCTTCAGTCTGTATTTTTAAACTGGCAATAATGTTGTTTGCATCCTTAAGTTTCCTTGACAATTTTTCATTCTTCTTTTTCTCCGATTCCCATTTCGTAAGGGCAGACACTAGCTCACCCTCTAAATCAACTTCAGCCTCAACTTCTTCAACTTCAGAGTTCATTCCTTCTGCCATTTCTGGTTCAATTTTCTCAACCATAGGAACTGAAACTGGCTGGGATGCCTTTTTGGATGAGGATCTATTCTTCTTAGCCATTGTGTACTAATCCAAGATCAACCCTGATCGATTTAGCCAAAATTGGGAACCTTGCTCTGATACCAATTGTTACAATCACAATGACACTGAGAGGGGGGGTGAATCAGTGTGTTCTTTAAAAACTTAAAAGCAATTTAGACTTTTAAATAAACTATAGTAGATTAAAATAGAAATAATAAAAGTACTAAGAGCATCACACATAACACGACATTTTAACGAGGTTCACCGATGTGGCTACTCCTCAAAAAAAATTGCTTGGACTACCATCCAAATCTAGTCAAATGCAAAGCTACAACTTTACATAATCATTCACCAGCACCAACTGGTAAGAGGCACCAACCTCTAAATTTTATCTCCTACAACAGAATCGAGCACCAACTCCAATTTTTCCCTCACCAACTAGAAAGAGGCACCAACCCCTTTTTCAAGCTACAACTTGAAGATAATAATAAAAATTGCAGAATGTAAACTTTCACCTCAATTATCACGAACTGTTGTTTTTATGTGATCTACTACTTGTCGGCATTCGACTGCTACTGTGAAAAATGATTCACACTTTTTCAACCACTCCTCTATATCTCTCCGTGTTCTCTGCTGCAACTTCACAAAAATATTACTTCTACAGCCAGCACACTGTCATTTCACACTCGAAACACGACTTCTGCATACCATGTTCTTATCTTCTCTTTGCACCACTCACTCTGCTGCACCTTCCATGAAATCTCACTTCTACCATCTACGTATTTTTGCCTTAGACTTTAAACACGCCGTCTGCATATCGCTCTCTTTGTTCTTGATCAGTCGATACACACTCACTCACTATCTCATCGCTGCGATCTCTTTTCTTTAACTCCAAAGAACTATCACCGACTTACACTCTGCTACACACGAACTTCATTCGCATATATCGCATCACACCCACATTTAAACTTGAAGAACCCTTGATTTTATAGAAGAAATTTTAGAGGCAAACCCTAGAAGAACGTTGACTGAGAAACCCTAGAATTTGTCAGCTGCCAAACCCTAAAATCCGTTGCAAAACCCTAGCAACGTCGGCTTTGAAAACAAGCTGGTGAACAAATTTAATTTAATTTTGAAATATTAATTTAAATTTTAAATAAATAAATAAAATTTAAACTGGATATTTAAAATTAAATATCTTCATCATCGGAGCACCTTTTTCAACAAAACGAAAAGCTAACTTGGGTTTTAAGAAAAACCCATTTCAAAACTCGCCGACCATGGATTTAAACAAAACCTATAATTTAGTCTGCCTTGGTTTTCACAAAAACCCTTCCGCTCTTTGACATCAATGACAACATCAACACTTGAGCAAGGGCAATGTACCCAAGGTACCCAAAATTGCCAATAATAGGTTGTTGAAAGTTTGAAGATAATTGATTAGAGGATTCAACATGGTGATGCTGATGAAACTACTAGGCAGGAGGAACAGACAAAACTAGCAGAGTTTCATAACATTTTGGCTTGTGAGGAAATATATTGGAGGAAAAAATCAAGGGCTCTTTGGTTGAAATATGGAGATTCAAATTCCAAGTTTTTTCACGCCACCATGCCTAGAAACAGAAGCAATAACAAGATAATTTTTTTAAAAAAGTATATGGTTCTATTACTTAGGACTTAACAGAAATCGAGAAGGAGGCGATGAACTTATTTCAATTCTATCCTTGGTCGGGAATCACAGTGCAATGAGGAGGCCAAAGATATTCTCTTGCAATCCATTCCTATAATAATAAATGAGGATATAAATCTTAAGCTTATAGCTCCCTTTTCTGATGAGGAAATTAAGGAAGCCTTGTTTAGCATGGAGCTATACAAAGCCCCGGGACCCGATGGCTTTCACCCTCATTTCTATCAAGCCTTTTGGGACATCGTAAGTGAGGATGTAATTTTTGTTATCAGATAATTACAAGCAAGCAATGATATCCCAAAAGGTCTCAACTCTACTTTTATTTATCTAATTCCTAAGAAGAAAACCCCTGAATCTATGGTTGACTTTAGGCTAATCAGTCTGTGCAATGTCTCTTACAATATCCTAACTAAAGCCATTGCAAATAGAATGAGAGGTGTTCTTCCCCACATCATAGATCCATGCCAGGGAAGCTATGTCTAGGGTAGGTCAATCTTGGATGGAGTTATCACAATTCATGAAGCTCTGCACTCTGCTCATAAGACTAATAGGTCTATTTTTTCCCTTAAGCTTGATATGAACAAAGCATTTGATAGGCTAAATTGGGAATTTTTGATTGCTATCCTCATTAAGTTTGGTTTTCACCACCAATGGGTTAATTTGATCAAAGAATGCATTTCTAAAGCATGGTTCTCAATTTTAGTTAATGGAACAACTGCTGGTTACTTTCAAAGTCATAGAGGAATTTGGTAGGGGGAACCTATCAGCCCCATGTTATTCATCATTGTGGTAGAACCTTTAGGCAGAACCATAAAAAATGCTTGTAGTTCAAGACTAATATTATAAATCAAGGTAACATCTCTCACTAGGTCTATTTCTCACCAAAAATTCATTGATTATACCCTTCTATTGACTAAGGCATTGATGGTTGAGGCCAAAATAATTAAATACATCGTGCAACTCTACGAGGACGTTGCTCATCAGAAAGTTAATTTCAGTAAAATCAAGTTATATTTATTGAACACTCCCATTCATAGGTAAGGAAGGATTGTAGAAATTTTAGGGTGTGATATAGCAAACCTCCCCACTTCGTATCTTGGTCTCCCTCTTTTCATTGGTTCTTCGAGAGAGTCAATGTGGGATAGGGTTATTGAAAGAATTAAAAAAAACTTTCTGGATGAAAAGGTCATCTTCTATCTCAAGTAGGAAAGTTG
Organism: Wollemia nobilis; assembly: GCA_028583015.1. Lineage (NCBI taxonomy): Eukaryota > Viridiplantae > Streptophyta > Pinopsida > Araucariales > Araucariaceae > Wollemia > Wollemia nobilis. Next base: position 9,193,927 of record JAQPPZ010001870.1, read on the forward strand.
ACCCTCACTAATGCCTCTCTTCATAGCATTCTAGTATATTTCCTCTCCGTTTTCAAAGCCCCTGTGAAGGTTTTCCATAAAATTGAGAAACTCCAAAAAGAATTTCTATGGATTGGATCAGAGGAGAAAAAAAGGTTACACCTTGTAGGATGTACCAAAGTGTGCAGACCCATGGAAAATGGGGGCTTAGGTTTGAGGAGAATTGCTCATATGAATTTAGCTTTACTAGCTAAGCAGGCATGGTGCCTCATTTCTGGTGAAGAAAATGAATGGGAAGCTATCATAAAATGAAAGTATCTTCAAAATATGGAATTTCTAAGTGAATCAGTTCCAATCAGAGGTTCTATTTTTTGGAAAGCAATTCTCAATTATAAGGAAATCATCAAAAAATGTTTAAAATGGGTTTTAGGTGATGGTGAGAGGATAAATTGCTGGAATTATAGGTGGGATGAGGATGAACCACTGATGCAATATCCTAACTTAGCCTGATTCAAATATTTCATGAAAGAACTCATTGGTAGAAAAGTCTCCGATTATATGGTTGAGGATAGAGGCAAAATGAAGTGGAAAAAAATAAGGATTCAGGGATTTCAAGAAGAATCAAATGATCTTTGTAACATTCTCGAGCAATAGTTTATCCCCATGAGACCCAAGGAAGATCAAGTGACTTGGGCTCCTATGGAAAATGGGAAGTTCACTGTTAAATAAGCTTACAAGCTTCTACTTGATGACGAGGATTTTTTCCTCCAAAAGGACTTAGTTTGGATAAAAAATTTAATTCCAAAAATTATAGTCTTTTCATGGCTGGTTATCCAAGGAAGAATTATAACCATTTATAATATGATGCGTAAAGGTATTTGTATCACTAATCATTGTTATATGTGCAGGGCTAATTAGGAGACAATTTATCTCATTTTAATTGAGTGCCCTTTTTCCTTGACTATTTTTTTTTTTTTTTTGAAAAAATGAAAAACTTGTATTAATACAAAGAGCAATTACAAGCGGGAGAGAACACATCCCAACCAAGAACAACAAACAACACTACAAGAGTAGAGCACAAAGTCAACCCAACACAACACAAAGCAAAGAAGTCAACTGGGCACGAAAAAGCGACATGTCGCGAAATCGCGACATGTCGCGAGATCGCGACACCAACCCCGTCTCCTCCGCAGCGGTGCCAACAGTCATGAAAACGCGACATGTTGCGAAATCGCGACATGTCGCGAAATCGCGACATGTCGCGAAATCGCGACGACATCTCCCTCCAGCGACCCTTCGCCAAAATTGTCGCGAAATCGCGACTAGAAGACCAACTTGCTCCATAACGCCAAAAAGGTCGCGAAATCGCGACAGAGTGCCTCCGAATCATCCAACCATCAAAAGTGTCACGAAATCGCGACGAATTATCCTTATGGCATCCAGATCGCAAAAGCGTCGCGATATCGCGACAGTTTTCTCCATTCCGCTGGTAAGCCAAAATTGTCGCGAAATCGCGACGAGATTTTCTTGCAGCAGCCATCGCTAAAAATGTCGCGATATCGCGACAAATTATCCACTTTGCACCACATCAGCAAAATGGTCGCGATTTCGCGACGGGTTTTCCTTATGACACCAGATCGCCAAAAGTGTCGCGATATCGCGACGGTTTTTCCTTTCGGCGCCCAGTTCTCAAAACTGTCGCGATATCGCGACGAATTTTCCACTTTGCTCTCCATCTGCAAAAGTGTCGCGATATCGCGACAAGTTTTCCAGTTAGCCCCAAATTGCCAAAACTGTCGCGATATCGCGACAATTTTACCATGCGCCTTCCCCGAGGGCCGCGATGGCGCGACATGTCGCGATATCGCGACAAAAACCCGCCAAAGGCCGTGAGGGCGCAACCTGTCGCGATATCGCGACAGCTTCCAACTTGAAGCTGCGATGGCGCTACATGTCGCGATATCGCGACATAAATCTTCCTTAGCATAAAAAACACTGCACATCATTTCAGAAAACGTTCAAGGCCTTGTCGAATCTCTCGCATCCTCCACGTGCATGTCACCGTGCAGCTGCATCCCAACCTCCCTTTCAACACCCATCTTAGCAAGGAAATCGGCCGCCTTATTGAGATCTCGATTCACATAGACAGGTATCACATCATCTAATTCCCTCCAAAGCTCTTTAATTTGGGAGACTAAGATCCGCAACCTCCAAGCTTTCGAGACAAAGTTTCTCATACAGCCAAGAGCACCCACCAAGATTTGGGAGTCGACTCAATAATAATCTTCCCGTGTCCCCCGTTTGACGGCCCGTAAGGAGGCAGATTTAATGGCAAAGGCCTCGGCTTCATTGTTTGTGGCACATCCCGCACCCTGCAGCTCCCAATAGAGCAAAGACCCAAGGATGATCGCGGCACACTACTCCAATTCCAAGGACTTCCCGGATTGCCTTTAGCAGCTCCATCGCATTGATTTTGATCCATCCTTCAGAAGGAGGTTTCCAACTACCACTCACCCGCCTTTGTTGAATAACAGCTCCCTCTTCCAAAGGCTCGTAAGCGATCGAATTCCCCCTCGGCATGAATGGCAACCGTTTCCGCCACTTTGCTCCAAATGACTTGCCATATTCCTTCTAGAGAGGAGAAGGTTTCACGGAAAATACGGGCATTTCTCTCCAACCATACCTGCCACCAGATAAAAAATAAACCAAGCTCCCAGCCAATTCGAAGAGCTTTGGATTTAAATCTACCTTTCTTCCAGCTTTCCCATATATTGTTTCGAGACAAGACCCCATTAGCCTGAAGTTTAAAGTGGGAGAACCAACGTTTCCAGATCTGTCTTGTGAAAGAACATTCAAACATTAGATGATCCGCAGTTTCCTCCCCGCTTGTGGCATAACACACATTGAGAAGGGCCAATGATGCCTCTGAGTCTGAGATTGTCATAGGTGAGAATTCCATTATGCAAAAACCGCCGAGCGAAGAAGTTCACTTTCGGCCACCCCGGGGATGCCATATCTTTCTCCAATCATGAACCAAAAAAAGTGTGGGGGGGCTCGGAAGGATCTCATCATATCCCTCTTTCACAAGATAAACCCCAAGGCTCCCATAGCCCCGTGCCGCTTCATCCTCCTCATCTCTCCCAAGAAGAAACCGTTCCGCCAAGATTTTTCCCAAAGTAGGTACCAACTCCGGAGGGATTGGTATTGGCCACTCATCCAACTCGCTTAAACTTTATGATCTTGTAGTCCCCCAATTGACTAGTGTTAAAGTAGCTCTCAATTTGGATCCATCCCTTATCTTCTATAGCAGATTTTATCGGTTGCAATTCAGGAAACACAAGAATAATGGGAGGATTCTCGGTCCCGTGAATCAGCCCGTAACCGAGCCTTATCCCCTCTCCCCACTTTCCAGTAATAGTTGATCTTTGATGAGTTGAGCTCCAAGCTTGAGCGCCCGCCACACCGATGATCCAAAACCTTCCGGAGGAAAGCGGCCCACATCATTAGGATGGACAGAACCCAAGTATTTGCTAGAGAGGATTCTCATCGAAGAGGGATGTTGGCCGAGAAATCCACCTCCAAAGACAGCTTTGCCACCCAAAGCCTTGTTGTTAAACTTGGAGCTTCTTAGTCCCAACCCTCCTTTTTCCTTGGGTTGGGTAACCTTGTCCCAGCCAACCAAGGCCCATTTCCTCTCTCCCTTGGCACCTTCCCATAGAAATCTTCTAGCCATTTTATCCAGCTCTTTCCAAATAGACTGGGGAGCAGCCAGGATGGAGAATTTATAAATTGGCATGGCCTGAATAATCGACTGCAGAAAAGTTAGACGACCCCCATAACTTAACCATCTATGAGACCAATGGTTCATTCTATCTTTGATGCCATCCAATAGGTCCTTCCAAACATCTATTTTCAGTTTTTTGAAATGGAGAGGGACCCCTGTGTAAACTCACCGGGAGAGAGGTCCGAGTGAAACCTAAAATCTCAATAACTCGGTCCTGTAACCGTTGATCAATATTGAAGAAGATCACTTTGGATTTATTGTCATTGATGACTTGATTAGAGGCCCGGAGGTAGACATTTAGAGTATCTCTCGATTCTTCTTGCTTCCCTAAGGCCGGCCACTCCCACCAATCCAAATATCATCTACAAACTGTAAATGAGTCAAAACTTCAGCCCCGACCTTAATACCTGTTATCTGACCTTGAAGTCTTCTTCTCATAAAGAGTCTACCCAATCCTTCAGCCAAGATGAGGAAGAGATAAGGAGAGCAAGGGTCTCCTTGCCGAAGGCCACGAGAGGCACCAAAAGGAGGCGAGGGAAGTCCCTTGATAAGAACAGAGTATGAAGGCGTAGAAATACAGCTCATGACCCAGTCTGTCCGATCCCGAGAGAAACCAAAGGCCGTCAACATCTTTGCCAAGAAGCCCCACTCCACCCTCGTCATAAGCCTTGGACATATCCAGTTTAATGAACATTCCTTTGTTCCCGGATTGGTGCATTGTATGGATAGCCTCCCGTGCAAGAATCACTCCATCCAAGATTTGCCTCCCTTCAACAAAACCCCCTTGCTCGGGGGAAATTATATTATGCAGATAGGTTTTAACCTTTCAGCCATAATCTTAGTGATTATTTTATAGATCACATTGCATAAGGCAATAGGTCTAAAATCAGATAAATGAACCCCCCTGCTCCTTTTGGAATTAAAGTAATGAAGGTATGATTTAGAGCCTTGAGCATTCTTTTATTGGTTCTGGACTCCTCAGTGATGACCATAACATCTTCCTCCAGGGTATCCCAAAAGGCCTGGAAGAACTCAATAGGGAAGCCATCGAGACCGGGCGATTTGCCAGGACTCATCCCAAAGACCACCTTCTTAAGTTCATCTCTATCTATGGGTCTAAGTAGGGCCTGGTTCTCTTCAGAGAGATTATAGAAGGAATGACAGCAATAACTTCATCTTGGGCTGCCCCATCTTGCTCCATACTTTCCTTAAAGAGTTTTGAGAAATACTCCATTGAGTGGGAGTGCATACCAGGAAGAGTGTCAAAAGAGTATCCATTCTCATCTTGAAGGAATTCCATATTATTCGCTTGTCTCCTAGCACAGGCAGAGCGCTGAAAAAATTTTGTATTTTTGTCTCCTTCTAATAACCAAGTATTTCTTGCTCTCTGTTTCCAGTAAATCTCTTCTTGATTATCAATATCCTCAACCGCTTTGCGCAAAGCATCATCCTCGGATTTAAGGTGCTCGGAAATGTTTCCTTCCCCGTAATGTTTTTGCACCTCATCCCATCTGGCCAACAAGGGGCCCCGTTGGTGCCGGGAAGTCCGATTTGTTAGTTTGCCTCCACCGCTTCGGCTTACACTTGACAAATTGAAGTCGTTTGTGAAATTTGAACATTGCAGTCCCAAAAGGTGGGCGGCCATCTTCCCACCACCGAGGAATTTTTCTTCGGAGATCTTCCTTTTGCAACCAAAAATTTTCAAATTTAAATGGTTTATGGTACCGCCTCGTCATAGCCCCTCCCTCCAAAGAAATGGGAAAGTGGTCTCGAAACCGGGCCTTCCAAAATCTGAAATTTAATATTCCATTTCACAAATGCTTCCTCCGAGACCGTAAACCGGTCTAGTTTTACCTTCCTACCGTGTGGCTCTCTTCTCTTATTAGTCCACGTAAAATAAGTGCCAGGACCTTTGATATCAACAAGGTGAAAGGCCCGGACTTGAGCAATCGTAAGCCTATCCCCCGGATCCAAAACTGGGATACCACCTTCCCCGATCCCTGGCAGATAATTTGGCATTAAAATCCCCAAGAATAATCCAATCGCAATCTTCCCGGGAGGATCTCATTGAATGAACAACATTCCATTGAAGCCGCTGGCCATCAATGCTTTGAGCCCCATAGAAGTTTGTGATTAAAACCTGTTCAACTGTAACAATGTTCTTAAAGAGAGATGTGAGAACACCCCTCCAAGCTGTATGTTCTATTGCTATCCACACCAGTAGGGTTCCAAAGAGTAACAATCCCCCCGAAGCTCCTTGGGCCGCCACATCCATATATCCAACGCCCCTCCATATTCTACTAACAGCTTTACACATAAGATCTAAAGACATTTTTGTTTCCCCGAAGGAGCAAAAAGTCCTGTTTTGTGTCTTCCTAAAAGTCTTTGAACAGCAGATTGATGGGTTCTACCGTTTAAACCCCTTACATTCCAAGATTGTATAATCATTGGAAACCTTGGGAGCAATAAGAGTCAATTGTTCTCACCGATCCTCCATTGATCAGCTTGTCCCCTTGCGCTACTAGTAGATCCTTATTGGATTTTCTACCACCTCCTTGGGAATTACTATTCTTAGACCTCTTTTCCACCCAGGTAATCCCCAACCCTGGTCTTTCTCTGTTCTTTTCTGCACTTCCCATGTTGACATCCTTAATAACTGGTTGTGCAGGGGAATGGATTACCATAGCCCCTAGGTTCTCTGGCTGCAAAGTCTCAGGGGTTTCAATCACCTGTTCTAAGACAGGAGTAGATGATAGAGGAGCATGAGAGTGGGTGTTATTATCCTCAGCATTCCCATCCACTCCTTCCATGACTTGGTCTTCTTGGTCTACAAGGGATTTGAAGATTTCATATCGATTGGTTGGCTTGGTTTGGGCCTGCTCTTTGCCATTTCTCTTTTTGTTTTTCCTCCGCTTCTGCTGTTCAAAGCCATCTTTCTGGGCATCAGAACCCTGGGGGATATTGAGGGGTTCTTTGACCGGAGTGAACTTACCCTCTCTGGGGCGATTTGGCGCTCCCGACGGAGCTTCCGCTTTTGTGGTCAGGATATTTGGGCAGAACCTAGCCAAATGGCCATGCTTATGGCAGACTCGCATCTAAAAGGTAAGGCTTCATAGTCTAGCTGCTGTATCCAGGTTAGTCCTGCCAACTCCAATTCCACCTCGACTGGAAGTGGCTGGCTAATATCCATTTCTACGCATATTCTAGCAAAGACAACAGTATTTCCCTCAATGGTATCTCTAGAAACTCCCAAATATCTACCTAGAGAATTACCAATCAACTCAAGAATCTGCTCACCCCAAAACTCCATCGGGAGAGCGTACAACCGAATCCAAACCGGGACAGCCGTGGGCTCAATGCGAGGATCAAAACCCACTCTCCACGGTTGGACAAATAATCCCGCCGGGCCGTGGCTCCTCTTCTCTCATTCAAATGCTCTGTTTCTATCTCGCTAAAGAAGAGAAACTAATAATAAAATACCCATTGCTTATAGGCCATAGAGAGTACTCACCAATGGGCTCCCATGTCTGTCTCACCCGGTGTGTAGAAAGTTCGTAGTGGGCCGGATACCCATGAATTTGCAGATCAGATCATGGGTAGCACGGTATATAATCGTATCCTCAACCAGTTTTGGTTCTATGACAATCTTAGGCCTGGAAGCAGATTGTGGAAGGCAGCCGTTAACTCTGTTTGCAGGTAAACCCTTTCCAAAATTCTTAAATAGCATTTGATAAGCACTTCGCTGAGCTTCATCGGAGGAAGATGCAGGGTTTTCTTTTAATATATCAAAGATATGAGCTTTTCTTCCCATCGATAGATCCCTGGAGGAGACCCCATTGGGCCCTCCCGAGGCAACGAACGATCCTTCAAAGTAGTGTAGATTCAATCCACCGGAGGTCCTGGAAGAATCTTCCCACCAGAAACCCTGGAGCTTCACCCGGTGCTTGCACAGAAGGTTTCCCGCCAAATTGCCAGAGCTCGAAAAAAACCAAAAAATCAGATCATTAGTCACAACCCTCTTTCCTTGACTATCTTAAGTGGGGTTTTTTAGGCCTTCAATATTTCTTGGGTTAAACCAGCCATCGTACTTGATTTTTTCATCCAGTGGCCTTGCCCCTTTTCAAGCCAAAGACTTAGATACATGTGGAAATTTTTTCTCAATCACTATCTTTGGTAGGTGTGGTTAGAAAGGAACCATAGAGTCTTTAATGAGTCTATCCATGATCATAAAACTATCATTTCCAAGATCTTATCCTTTGCCATCGATAATATGAACTTTATCCCTTTTGATAGCCGTAAACCTCATCTACTGGAGACCATGATTGCTCAATATTTAAGCTTGACCTTGTTATATGAGTTTGTGCCTAGGGTAGTCAACCCAAGAGCTAATTTTAAGTGGTCCCCACCTCCTACGGGTTGGTTTAAGCTTAATTTTGATGGAGCAACTAAGGACAATCTTGGCAGAGCAGGCATTGGTGGCATTGTGTGAGATCATAATGGGAATATGATGCTTGCATTTTATGAATATTTAGGAACAAGGACGAACAATGAAGCTGAAGCTAGAGCTATGTGGAGAGGCCTTCAAATGACTCAAGACTTAGAAGGCAATTTTATTGTATAAGGAGACTCTATGCATGTTATAAATCTCCTCAATAATTGGAAAACACCTCCTTGGAGGATTAAAACAATTGTTGAAGAGGCTAGGATCCTTTTCACGGGAAGATAGGACAAAAAATCCCAACATGTATTTCAAGAAGCTAACAAAGTTGTTGATAAGCTAGCCAATTTGGGTGTCAAAGGTGACAGACTTTTCAAATGGGAACATGGTGTCTCGAGCGAAATAGAGGAGCTTATTCAACAAGAATACCAAGAATGTTAGTCGAATTTACCAACAAGGAAGGCACTGTAAGTTCAAATGCTATGAGTATTCCCGTATCTTTTTTGAAATGGACTCACAATAAAAATTATCCGAGCTGTCAGTCTTGGTGGATGCTGCTTGGAAATACCACAAAGACTAATGGGGAAAATCACATGTCAGATAACATGGCTCCTAGTCATATTAGTAATTTGAGGTTGGTTGATAATCATAGGGCAGGAAAGAAATGACAATATAAGACTTCGAACCAGAGCCACGTGGACCACCAGATAGCCACCACCATAAATCTAGCCAACAGGTTCACTTATCTAAGGCTGATTTGCCAAGACGGGATCTAGTCCCAAAGCATGTCATATATGGAAGAAATCAATTACCAAATAATTATTAAGAGTAACTGTCAATACAGAGCTTGTGGGAGTTTTTTCAGTACTCTGCTATGTGTGTCTGCAGCTTTTTGTTTCTCCATTGTTTCAAGGAAGGGATCTATGTATGTTTCTTTTTTTGTAATTATGATGCAGGTGTGTTTTCTTAGGGTATATCCAAAATGTTGTATGGGAAGTTTATTTTTGATAATAGGCTATATGCCTTACCGGATGTAATGGCTTTGGATGCATGTATATTTTACATATATAGGATCCTTAGTAAGGACATGTTCATCAACAGCCCTGGGCTGATTTTTGTAAAAGGTTTTGGGTCAACCTGTAAAACCCGGTATTAATGCTATAGTATCTTATCTACCAAAAAAATATTCAACATGCATGAGAAAAAAATCAATATGAGCTCAACATACCATCCATAAATTAATGGAAAAACTAAAATTATCACTAAGTGCTTAGATAATTATCTACATTGATTTGCATCTAAGCAACCAAATCATTGGGTCAAATGGATTCCTTTGGTCGAATTATGATATAACTTCCTATCAATCCACCAAGATAATAACATATAATTTAGTTGATGGACAACTCCACTATTACATCTATCATACATTCTAGGTAGTTCCAAGGTTCAAGTAGTAGATTATACTTTTATGAAGTATCCACAACTACTCCAAAATATATCAAGGATAATTAGTTCAATGACATAGAACCATATACAACAATATGTAGATCATCACCATTATAAACATAGTTTAAACATCGAGGACATGGTTTTTCTAGACCTATATCCCTACAAGTGATCATCATTAAAAATTTGTGGTAGTCTAAAGATAGCACCAAAATTAAATGGACCATATAAAGTACTCTAATTAGTTTACCCTATGTCCTACAAGTTTTAATTTCCTCCTTCCACCATAAATCCATTTTATTTTTTGTCTTTTATTTAAATAAGGTCCTTGGAAACTATATATAGGTCTAGTACACACTACCCAATTTGGATGATATCCTCTTCTTTGTAGACTCTCCTATTGATATATTTCTTTGGGTTACTTACCAAAGTAATTTTGAGGCCTTGCAGAGGGCCTCTTATGAGTAAATACTCTCCCAAAGAAAATCATTGAGTGTAGGAAATTCTAATTGCTCTAAATCCTCATTTCCCAATTTGATCGAGTGGTCACCATATCTTGATAGATTTAAAACCAAATCATCCTTTCATGTAAAAATAGGTAAATAAAACTCTTGAAGCATATTTTGAAGCTCATCCATCATTCCAAGTCAAAGGATATAGTTCTTCATCTCTTGTATATATTTTATCCTTTGAAAGTTTTCAATCATTTCTTCTCTTCTCCAAGACAAAGGATATATGTTTCTTCTTCTATCTATGTATCTTGTTTTGCTCACACATTTTCTTCTTGATATTTTAATTGTTAAGGTATCCTTGTGGGATGGGGTATATATTGCATGAATATTATGTATGGTGTTCATATGACCACTAACTATCTTATGCACATCTTTTAGTTATTGAAATTTTAAAAAGAACACACACACACAATATTGTTTACTTCTTGCTTCTCTCATCCTTCTATCTTCCTTTTGTCTAACACATGCACACACATACATTTTCTATTGTGTTTTTCTTTTCTCACCCATATTTTTACATACACCACACTCCTATGGGTTATACTTATTTTTGCAAACCAATCAAACACTACACCCCATATGAGATAGCTTCATGACCGTCAATGAGCACCAGCCTCCACATAAGGCCAATTGTGAGCATACATCCTAGTGGGTATCTCTCCACATACAACTATTAGCGAGCATCACACCCATATTGGGTATCGCTCCATGCTTATTCTTTACTTCATGACTGCCAATTAGCACCAACCTCCACATTAGGCCATTTACAAGCATACATCCTTATAGGGTTTACTCATTTTCACCTTTTTGCTTTCCTATTAACATTTGTAGAACTTTATTCCTTCTTATTTCTTCTTATATCTTATTTTCTTCTTTTTTTCCTCTTGTTGTAAATTCACACTTTGCCCTTATGTGTGAATTCGCTCTCCATAAAATCTATTCTTGCCATTTATGGGGTGCAAATTTGGTCAAATAGTTGTTTTCTCCTTTCTTATTATTCTTTTTTATTAGGAGATCAATTAAAAAAATATAGGAAGTGTGGACACCCATTTAATAAAATGGGTTGGTTTTAAATAACCAACACCCATTTAATAAAATGGGTTGGTTTTAAATAACCAACATCCATTTAATAAAATGGGTTGGTTTTAAATAACCAACACCCATTTAATAAAATGGGTTGGTTTTAAATAACCAAAACCCATTTAATAAAATGGCTTGGTTTGAAATAACCAACACCCAATTAATAAAATGGGTTGGTTTTAAATAACCAACACCCATTAAATAAAATGGCTTGGTTTTAAATAACCAAAACCCATTTAATAAAATGGGTCACAAGCATTTAAGAAAAGAGGGCTACACACATTTAATGAAAATGGATTTCTTTTGCACAATACTTAGTGGTAAATTGTTGCACAATACTTAGTAGAAAATGGTTGCAGAACACTGGGTGGCAGTTTAGTTTTTACACAACAGTGTGGCAGAGTTTTTAGAATAAAAATTCTTGCAGAACACATGGTGATGACTTGATTGCCATATATGTAGTGGAAGAACATAAATAGAAGAAATACATCAAATCAAGGAGAGTACAGTTGGAAAATGGAATATTACAATATAATACCATATTAAGGATTATAATCGAATTATTATTTCTAATAAAAATCTGCAGAAACCTCTTTGATTGTGGTTTTACCCATTTTGAGGTTTTCACATAAATTCGGTGTTTCTCTTTAAACTATGTGTATGTTTTTTTGAATTTGAGATTATTGATATTATTTATCTTAATTTTGGGAATTACCATATTAAAACTAATACATAGAAAGATTTGATCTCTTTGAAAATAACTAGACAACACACCAATGCTTGTATTCACACTGTGAATTTATGAAGCGGTTTTTGGTTCAAGTTTTAGAGATACAACATATCAAGTTTACTAGATTAAAATTGGATGGCCATGCTCTCAAATGGTGGGAGGCATACTCAGCTGAATTGGCAAGAAATCAACAACCAACTATGGAAACATGGATAGAATTTTTGAAGGCTATAATAGCTCAGTTTTATCCTATTGGCTATCAAGAGAATATGGAGAGATGGCTATTTCTAAGATAGAGGCAGGGCCAAAAAGTCCAAGAATACACCACAAAATTTAGAAAAAAAGTTGTGTTAATGGGTGTTAATATTCACAATCCTCAAATATTTAAGAAATATAAGTGTAGTTTGTATTATTAGATCAAGATAGAATTGGCATTATTTGATGCCAAGGACATTGATGAGGTATGCATTAAAGCAACATACCTAGAAATGAGGATCATAAAGCCAATAAAAGATAATAAGGCATTAACTTCATCTTTACTCTCCAATTTTGCAGAGATAACCAAGGGTTCCAATAGTAAAGATAAGAAGAAATTAGCACCAAATCACAAAATGGTGAAAAATATTGCAAGGAGTGTAATTTTGACACTCATTCAAGTAAGGATTATTGGAAGCTACACCCTGAAAAGATGCCAAAATGGTAGAACAAGGGAAAGAAGAAATATACTAATTCTGCTAAAAATGTTGAGCAGGAGGAAGAAGGGTGTTTCGAGGAAGAGGATGAAGGAAAGGTAGTGTGTGCTACCTAAATTAAGTCTTTAAGGTAGGAGCAAACCTCTAATAAGGAGAAACAAGCTTTAGAGGCCAAGAAAGAGGAATTATTTTGGGTCTACATACAAGTGCAGAGGATGAAAGTTACAAAATTGTTCGATAGTAGATCCCAACATAATTTAATTTCTAAGGATCTAATGAAATGGTTGGGATTGAAGGCTATGGATCATCCACAACCATATCCATTGGGATAGGTGCAAAAGGACGTGGAGATATAGGTAACCAAGAAATGTACTTTATTTCAAAAATAAATTCCATGATGTAATTACTTTTGATGTAGTGCCTCTTGATATTTACCAAGTAATTTTTGGTAGCCCATATTTATGGAAAAGAGATGCTTTATTTAAGTGGAGGTGCAATATTTGGGAGTTGAAGAAAGGTGGAATAACATATGTGATTAATCCCAACAGGTTGGAAAATAAATTTTAGCTTGTGACAGTGCAACAAGCCAAGCATTTGGTGAACGTAATCAAGAGATTCATGTTATTGATGATAAGAGATGTGAATAGTAATATACAGTTCAGTAAGGAGGTAGAAGCAACCAACTATACTCAAAAAAAAAAAAAAAATTGAATCCTTTTCTTTCAAAGAGTACAAGGGGTAGTATAAAGAAGATGTTGAACTTGGGGAGAAGTGCAAGGAGTTAAAAAATGGAGTGCAAGGCAAATCCAATAAGATTTTTCATTTGGAAAATGGCTTATTGTTTAAAGAGGGAAAAATTTGTGTGCCCAAGGGAGATAAACACTTACAGCTAATAAGGAAATCTCACACATCATTAGTTGCTAGTCATTTTAGTGTGAACATGCTGACTTCCAATGATATGTCTACTGGTCCAATATGCAGAATGATGTGTCTAATTTTATTTGTGGATGTGAAATTGGAGCTCAAGCAAACCCAACAACCTCAAAGGTAAAATGCTAAGAAAGGTAAAATGGATATCTAAGAATCAAGCGGAGAAAAAATATTTCCATTTGAATAAAGATGATTTTAAGGGACCAAAATACTCCAATGGGAGAGGTCTTGATTAGGATATAAATTTAAAAAAGTTATCTACAGGAAGTGTGGAAGGAGCTTCGAATAAAATCCTTACTTCAGAGAAATCAATACTTGTCAAAATAGAGCATGGAGGAAAACTAGCTTAACATCCATCATTTAATGAGTGGTCAACACCACTTAATAAAAATGGTTGGTTTTAAATAACCAACACTCATTTAATAAAATGGGTTGGTTTTAAATAACCAACACCCATTTAATAAAATGGAGTGCAAGCATTTAAGAAAATGGGGCTACACAAATTTAATAAAAATAACTTTCTTTTGCAAAAAACTTAGTGGTAAATTTTTGCACAACACTTAGTGGGAAATTATTGCACAACACTGGGTGGAAATTTAGTTTTTACATAGTAGTGTGGCAGAGTTTTCAGAACAAAAATTCTCGCAGAACACATGGTGACGACTTGATTGCCATATCTGTAGTGGAATAACAGAAATAGAATAAAATATATCATAGTGGGAGCAGAGTTGGATAATGGAAAATTGCAATCTAATACCACAGTAAGGATTGTAATAGAATTATTATTTCCAATAAAAATTTGTAGAAATCTCTTTGATCATGGTTTTACCCATTTTGGGATTTCCATGTAAATTTGATGTTTCTCTTTAAACTATGTGTATGTTTTTTTTTAATTTGAGATTATTGCTATTATTTACCTTAATTTTGGGAATTACCAGATTAATACTAACATAGAAAAAGTTGATCTCTTTGAAAATATTCAAAAAACACACCAATGCTTGTATTGACACTATGAATTTACAAAGCGGTTTATGGTTTAAGTTTTAGAGATCCTCAACCACAAACTAAGCATAAGGATTAAGAAAGATTCATAGATCTATATGTAGAGGTGAATCCATAGTGTGGCACTTTACAAATAACTTTTTCTTCTATCACCTTTTATTTTCTTCATTAACTCTTTTGATCATTTTGTCATGCATTTCATTGAGTTAGATTCATTCATTTTGCATTCATTAGTTAAGTTGTAGACCCAAAATTTTCATGCTCGTTTCTCCTAGGCTAATGGATCCACACCTGAAAAAGGGAGGGAAAATGATGACTCTGCATATTGAATGAGAAGTGCTTGATGTTGCATTCTCTTTGGTTTTTGTTTATGAATGGGGTGGGGTTCACCAATAAATACTTGCTATGGCGATTTCCATATCTACGTGAAGTAGTGTTTTTATTTGATTGATTTGTCTCACATACAACCTAGGTTTGGCCATAATGCAATTTCTACCTAGCTAGATGCAATTAAAATTCAAATGAAGACAAGGCATACAGATCTATCTAGAAAAACATTATAAAATTTAACTATGATGCAAGGTTTCTAAGTTGACATGTTTTCTTTTTGTATTTTTGTGTTTTGTAAGAGGATGTAATAAATCTATGTTTTTGGGGTTTTTCTACTTTCTGATCTAATACAGATGATTATAGAAAAAAATATAAATCTAACAATTAAAGAATGAATTTTGAGCACTTACCTAACCCAAAAGTTTGATTTTGGATGAAATCAGTTGTACTGCACGAAACCGAATGTAAATAGAATGAAAATGGATGTACAATTTTATCTGACGAAATCGGATGCATACATTTTCATTCAAAACCTACAATTTCATAGAAAAACACTAGATTTTGGAATTAGGAAAGGGGTATCTACATATGCCATAGTAGATCATGGTTTGTGGCAGTCAAATTCCCTCGGTTCTTTAACAAACCGTAAAGAAAGTAGAAAGTTGATTATTCTAATCATAAATGAAAGCAAATGCTAGATCTAGTAATGATAGAAGTTTATAATATGAAATTGTAAAAATTAACAATGTTATGATGCTAATGCAGTATTTTACCCCTAGAGGGACACGAGTATGAAATCCTACACTAGGCACGAAAACGTACACAAAGCATGAAATCGTACGCAATTGGTTTAATGCAATGACTAGTTTTGTAAAGCAGAAAATAAAAATGGACATAACAGTGATGAAAATGGACGCATCCATTTTCATACAAATAGTAAAAAAATACAATACAAATTAAGTGAAAGCAAGATCTTACTATACTGAAAGTAATTCCATGGTTGTATGTTCCTTGGATGATGATTTGACAGTGATATCTCCTGCTGCAACTTGCAAAAAAGCTCCAACCTTCTTCTCTTTTCCAAGATCTTTTGTAAAAAATATCAACCAGGATGATTACAGTGGATCTAAGGGATTAAAATTATTATCTCTATTTGAGGGATCATGTGGGTGGCGAAAGAAATTAGGTTTTTGGGCTAAATAAGACATTTGGCTTGATTTGGATGAAAATGACTATATTCAGTTTTATCGGATCATCCATTTTTGTTGAGAAGCTGGCAATGCCCAGGTTAGGTTAAAAATCCATTATGAGCACCTAAATTAGGTGTACGTGTGATTTTAATGAAATAGGATGCATCCATTTTTGTCGGATACATCCAATTTTGTCGGGATCATCCGTTTTTGTTGGGGAAGGTGTAATTAAGCTATTTTTTAATATTTTTTTGGCATGAATATTGAGGCAAGAATTTTTTAGAGTGATGTACACATTATTAGGGTAATTATGATGTTTTAGTGACTTTAGTAATTTGTATGTGTGTCCAAATTTAGCAGCTACATTTGCCCCCTCTTTAGTGCATTTATGAGCAATAAATGCGTTAAAGAAAAAGTAGCAAAAAAATACAATATTTTTCAAAAAATTTCAAGAAATTTTTTTTAGTTATTATCAGGGATACCCCCTTTGAGTTTTGGAAGAACTTCATGATTTATTGAAAAACTTAAAATTTGAGGTAAAGATAGGAATTAATTAAAAATTAGGGAAAAAACCTAATTCATTTTTCTTTCCTACTTTTGCTCTAGAGAAAAACAAGTAACATGTCCATCGTGGAGCATCGGGTAAACTTGGTTCATGTCAGGAGTGATGGTAGTGGTGGTGCCATATGGGTAAGTGATTCTATCCATTCCAATTTGGAATTTTTTGGTTAAATTTTAGGATTTTTAGGAATTTAAATGCGGTCTGCTGTCGTGAGACCACAATGACGAAATTAGATAATCACAAAAAAATTAGACATCCGATTTCGTCAAAAAATATGTTTAATTTTGATAAAATCAGACGTAGCGACAAAATCGTACGTATTATTTCATCCACTTTAGGTTCATTTTGATAATTTTAAACGTATGATGTTGTTGATGTGCATCCAATTTTACAATTTCAAACGTACGATTTTGTCTTTGTGTTGGACATTTTGAGTCCCTAAGCTAAAAGTTGTCATTGATGTCAAAAGGACCTATGTAAGTAAGCACTATGATTTTGCTCCACAAAGAGCTTCATGAGAAGCAAAGGTTTTGATCAAAGGTTCTAGAAGGGATGCATGGCATTTGGTTCCAAAAGGAGCTTCAAGGGAAGCTTAGCAAAAGGTTTTTATGAAAACCAAGGAAGGCAAGGAAAGGTTTTATTTAAAACCAATGGATGGCAGATTTGAAATGGGTTTTTCTTAAAACCCAAGTTGGCTTTTTGTTTCATCGAAAAAGGTGCCCCGATGATGGAGAAATTTAATTTTAAAGGTTTAGTTTAAATTTTAATTTATTTAAAATTTAAATTTAAATTTTAAAATTAAATAAAAGGGTTTTCCCTCCTTTCTTATTGGCATCGCCGACGTCATGAGGGCAATGTTAAAAGGGCCGACGTATTCGCATTGAAGGATGGCTTATATAAATAAGCCAAAGGTTTTCCATTTAATAAACCTAAGGAGTGTCGCATGATTTTCGAAAACCCAAAGTATTTCTGCATCCGAATATTGCGCAACGAATTTCGTGGAGTGTGACGTGGGCAGTCAAGTCATGGATGGTCAAAGTTTTGGCGCCTTGTGAGGAAAGCGCATGGTTTAAGGAAGAGAGTGCCCAAGGCACTCACGTGGGCAGTGTTAGCTCACGCGGCTTAGCTGTCGCTTGGCAGCACGGTGGGCAGAGGTTCGAAATGCCAAGGCCCTTCGAGGGCTCCTTTGAGGTATGCACTCCGACTCCGATATTTGTGGGGGTAAATATTTTAATTAAAATATTTGCTTGCTAAGGTTTGATTATGATTTTTGTGGGAGATATAAGGTTGAGCAAGCTTTAATATTTTAATAAGGTTTGATATTTGATTAATGTGAGATATTGCCTAAGAAAGCTTTGTGATTATTTTTGAGTGCAAAAGTGTTGAAAGGAAGGATATAAAATATTTGATTTATTTTATGGTATAAGTGGTTTGTGGAGTGACAAGGTTATGCAATGTTTTGATTTATTTTATTTTATGGTACAAGTGGTTTTAGGAGTGATAAGGAAGTTGTGCATTAATTCTTAAGAAGGTTTTCTAATTAAAAGCCTTGGTGAATATTATTGTGAAGTGGAGTAATGTTGATTATTTTGTGATCTTCTAACCCTTGTGAAGATTGGCAAAAGAATATTGTGATTGTGGCAGATTTCCAAAGAGGCTTCTTCATCTTCATTAAAGGTATGGGCACATTCTCCTATTGATTGATTATGGTGGTTGATTTCTGAAAATATCTTTGGAGTGAAAAGGATTGATTGTGGTTTCCTTTTCGAAAGTGATTGGTTTAATGCTTCAAGGTTTTCTGGATTGAGAGTTGTGATTAAACCTTGTTTTATAAGCATTGTTGTTGGAGCCCATTGGTTGTGCAAAGAACTTGAACTTGAGTTAGAAGAGAACATGAGTATCATTGTTATGTGAGATTTGTTGTTGAGCATTGTTGGAAACATTTTGAGTTGATTGATACATGCTTGGACTAGGGTTTGTGAGAAAGGGTTGTTCATTGAGGTGATTGGTTGAGTTGAGTTGATTGAGCCTAGTCAAGTGGATGCATGTGGTTGTTCAAGTTCCATAAAACAAACTATTCTATATTCTTGATTTGAGTTGAGATTGAGATTTGAGAATAGAACATATAGAGTCTCTAACAATTCTCTTTATGCTTCTATGAGATTGATTTGAGTTGAGATTGGGATTTGAGTATAGAACATATAGAGTCTCTAACAATTCTCTTTATGCTTCTATGAGATTGATTTGAGTTGAGTTGGGATTTGAGTATAGAACATATTGAGTCTCTAACAATTCTCTTTATGCTTCTATGAGATTGAGTTGAGATATTGATTGAGCATTAAGTATAGAACATATTGAGTCTCTAACAATTCTCTTTATGATTCTATGAGATTGGACAAGTTCTGTGTGAGCTTGTTAAGCAGATTTGAGACAAGTCTTTGAGAAGGCTTGTGGACTGATTTTGAGTAAGCTTTTGTGGAAGCTTGCTATGCATATTTGAGCAAGTCCTAGAGAGGACTTATTGAGCAGATTTGAGCAAGTCCTAGAGAGGACTTATTGAGCAGATTTGGACAAGTTATGTGTGGACTTGTTGAGAAGATTTGGATAGGTTCTGTGTGGACCTGTTGAGCAGATTTGAGTAGGTTTTGTGTGGACCTATTGAGCAGATTTGGACAAGTTATAAGTGAGCTTGTTGAGAAGATTTGGACAGGTTCTATGTGGACCTATTGAGAATATTTGAGCAGGTTCTGTGTGGACCTATTGAGCAGATTTGGACAAGTTCTGAGTGAGCTTGTTGAGAAGATTTGAGAAGGTTCTGAGTGAACCTATTGAGATAGAGCTTTGGAGGTGATAGAGTATAGAGGATAGAGTCTCAGTGGATAGAGATCTAGTATCCAGGACAATTGAAGATAGATCTGAGTGAGGAGTCTTCAAGTGGAGAGAGATCCACCAGTTAGTGTAGCAGAGAGACAGAGTCTTCTAGAAGATCACTAGCCAGAGTAGAAGGGGAAAGAGTTCTCCTATGGAAGAGATCCATGAACTTGAGATTAGGGGATCAACATCTCCTTTGGACAGAGGTCCATAAACATTGTAATTGGGAAGGATTTCCAAAGAGATTGATTGAGAAAATTTTAGTAAAATATTTTCTCCGTGGAGTAGCCCACATTGGGTGAACCACATAAATTATGGTGTCTCTATTGTGTATGATGTTTTGTGCATTGCATTGATATTGACATTGATTATATTTATTAATACTATTTGGGAAAGAAAAGTAAAAAGGGGTCTTATACTGTTCATCCCCCTCTCAGTATAAGCTTGTGTTCTTCAATTGGTATCAGAGTCAGTTCCTTCGAAAGAAGTTTAACAACTTGAAGGAAGATCCTACAAGAACACAAATGGCAAAGAAAGGCAAGAGTAGAAGCATGAGACACAAGAAGAAAAGAACACCTATGGTCATGAAAGAAAAGGAAGATGAGTTTAATATTTTTGTGTTGGGAGGACACATGGAAATAGATTCAAGAGATGAATCAAGTAATGGAGAAATATCTAGACTGATAAAGTTTTGTACCAGATGTGGGAACATAGGTCACCATGCAGCTTATTGTCCACAAGAATGTTTTGTTTGTGGTCAACTTGGCCATGATGCAAGATATTGTAATGGGTTTAGTAGTAGTGAAGATGAAGATGATATTCTCAAAAATGAAATCCTAGAGATTGGTTCAAGAAAGGATAACAGGGACAATCAAAATAGGTATGAAGAAGAAACTCTACTTTCAGTAATAGAAGAAAAAGAAGATGCTTCAGAAAAAGAAAAAGGGGAATCCACTCTTAAGGAGCTTATTGAATTGAAAAGAGAGAATTTAGAATTGAAGGCTCAAATACAAGAAGATGAGAAATGTAAGACAAAGCTTCTACATGATATCTCTGACTTGAGAGATAAGGTTGAAAAAGCAAGAAGAGTTGAAGAAGGTATGATTAAACAGTCAAAGGTAAAAGAGATAGAATGTGAAAGGCTTATGATTACTCTTGAAGAATTAAAAATGGAGAACTCAAGATTAAGGGTTCAAGCTCAAGAAGATGAGAAAGAAAAAGCAAGGTTTCTACAGGAACTCACTAACTTCAAAATCAAAGTTGAAGAGACAAGAAAAATTGAAGAAGGTATGGCCAAAAAATTAAAGACAAAAGATCTAGAGTGTGAAATATTAGAGCATGAGATAGTTTCACTAAGGATGGAAGTAAAAGGTTCTAAGGACAAGCTACACAAGTTTGAGGAAAATTCAAAGACCTTGGAAAGGACTATCAATGCACAAAGGTCATCAGTCACCATAACAGGACTTAGTTCTAAAGAAGAACAAGGGAAACAGGAAGCAAAAAAAGGAGAGTCAAGCTCAAACACCAGAAAAGAAGAAGAGTCAAAATAAGTAAGTAAAAGAGAGAGTGAGACTTCTAAGGATAAGTTGGATAATAGAAAGTTCAACAAGGAAAGGAACAATGCACAAGTAAGGAACAAATGGAACAGGAAATAGGTAGAAGAGACTAAGAGACCAATGGGGTCTAGGCAAGGTTTCTTCAATGGAAGATGTTTTTCATGTCACAGGTTTGGGCACATGGCTTCACAATGTAGGACACATGAAAGACAGGAATATGGGAAAGGATAACTTTTCCAAGGGTATTGCTACTCATGTAATGAGTTTGGTCACAAGGCAATGAATTGCAGGGTTCATGACAGAAGAGGATATGGCTTCACTAGGAGAAATCCTAAGATAATTGCACATCCAAGGAATAATAACATTAAGTGTTATAAGTGCAATAATGATGGTCACATAGCAAGATGGTGTAGAGAAAATATTCTAGAAATAGGCATGAACAGGAATAGGAACATGAACAGGAACAGGAATATGAATAGAAACAAGAAGATGAACAGGAATAGAGACTTAGAAAAGAATAGAGACTTAGAAAAGAATAAGAATAGGAACAAGGATGAGAACCAGAACAGGAACATGGATGAGAACAAGAACAGGAACAGGAACAGAAGTGATGATAGGAACAGGGATGATAACTTGGAAAGAAATAGTGAGAGGATTCAAAAAACTCACAAAAGAAGAGAGAAAGATAAAAGCATAGATCTATGCTTTCGGGGAGTAGAAATACTCCCACCCCAGAATTAACCACCTCATGTGGAGGTGGGGGAGGGGCTAAGCTAAGAGGCTCATTCTTAGCCCCGAGCCCCAAAGGTGACCCTTTGCCATTGATGTCAAAGGGGGAGAGATTTGTGTATTGGGGAGAGATTTGATATGAGGATTTGATATTTGAGAGAGCATTGAGCCAGGGGAGCAAAGTCCCAAGGGGAGCAGAAAGAAGGTCAGGTTTCAGTAAAATGAATATGGGTTGCCATCAATGACAAAGGGGGAGATTGTTGGACATTTTGAGTCCCTAAGCTAAAAGTTGTCATTGATGTCAAAAGGACCTATGTAAGTAAGCACTATGATTTTTCTCCACAAAGAGCTTCATGAGAAGCAAAGGTTTTGATCAAAGGTTCTAGAAGGGATGCATGGCATTTGGTTCCAAAAGGAGCTTCAAGGGAAGCTTAGCAAAAGGTTTTTATGAAAACCAAGGAAGGCAAGGAAAGGTTTTATTTAAAACCAATGGATGGCAGATTTGAAATGGGTTTTTCTTAAAACCCAAGTTGGCTTTTCGTTTCATCGAAAAAGGTGCCCCGGTGATGGAGAAATTTAATTTTAAAGGTTTAGTTTAAATTTTAATTTATTTAAAATTTAATTTAAATTTTAAAATTAAATTTAAATTTTAAAATTAAATAAAAGGTTTTTCCCTCCTTTCTTATTGGCACCGTCGACGTCATGAGGGCAATGTTAAAAGGGCCGACGTATTCGCATTGAAGGATGGCTTATATAAATAAGCCAAAGGTTTTCCATTTAATAAACCTAAGGAGTGTCGCATGATTTTTGAAAACCCAAAGTATTTCTGCATCCGAATATTGCGCAGCGAATTTCATGGAGTGTGACGTGGGCAGTCAAGTCATGGATGGTCAAAGTTTTGGTGCCTTGTGAGGAAAGTGCACACAGTTTAAGGAAGAGAGTGCCCAAGGCACTCACGTGGGCAGTGTTAGCTCACGCGGCTTAGCTACCGCTTGGCAGCACGGT
This sequence comes from Wollemia nobilis, assembly GCA_028583015.1. Classification (NCBI taxonomy): domain Eukaryota; kingdom Viridiplantae; phylum Streptophyta; class Pinopsida; order Araucariales; family Araucariaceae; genus Wollemia; species Wollemia nobilis. The sequence continues at coordinate 9,216,763 of JAQPPZ010001870.1, forward strand.
GGGCAGAGGTTCGAAATGCCAAGGCCCTTCGAGGGCTCCTTTGAGGTATGCACTTCGACTCCGATATTTGCGGGGGTAAATATTTTAATTAAAATATTTGCTTGCTAAGGTTTGATTATGATTTTTGTGGGAGATATAAGGTTGAGCAAGCTTTAATATTTTAATAAGGTTTGATATTTGATTAATGTGAGATATTGCCTAAGAAAGCTTTGTGATTATTTTTGAGTGCAAAAGTGTTGAAAGGAAGGATATAAAATATTTGATTTATTTTATGGTATAAGTGGTTTGTGGAGTGACAAGGTTATGCAATGTTTTGATTTATTTTATTTTATGGTACAAGTGGTTTTAGGAGTGATAAGGAAGTTGTGCATTAATTCTTAAGAAGGTTTTCTAATTAAAAGCCTTGGTGAATATTATTGTGAAGTGGAGTAATGTTGATTATTTTGTGATCTTCTAACCCTTGTGAAGATTGGCAAAAGAATATTGTGATTGTGGCAGATTTCCAAAGAGGCTTCTTCATCTTCATTAAAGGTATGGGCACATTCTCCTATTGATTGATTATGGTGGTTGATTTCTGAAAATATCTTTGGAGTGAAAAGGATTGATTGTGGTTTCCTTTTCGAAAGTGATTGGTTTAATGCTTCAAGGTTTTCTGGATTGAGAGTTGTGATTAAACCTTGTTTTATAAGCATTGTTGTTGGAGCCCATTGGTTGTGCAAAGAACTTGAACTTGAGTTAGAAGAGAACATGAGTATCATTGTTATGTGAGATTTGTTGTTGAGCATTGTTGGAAACATTTTGAGTTGATTGATACATGCTTGGACTAGGGTTTGTGAGAAAGGGTTGTTCATTGAGGTGATTGGTTGAGTTGAGTTGATTGAGCCTAGTCAAGTGGATGCATGTGGTTGTTCAAGTTCCATAAAACAAACTATTCTATATTCTTGATTTGAGTTGAGATTGAGATTTGAGAATAGAACATATAGAGTCTCTAACAATTCTCTTTATGCTTCTATGAGATTGATTTGAGTTGAGATTGGGATTTGAGTATAGAACATATAGAGTCTCTAACAATTCTCTTTATGCTTCTATGAGATTGATTTGAGTTGAGATGGGATTTGAGTATAGAACATATTGAGTCTCTAACAATTCTCTTTATGCTTCTATGAGATTGAGTTGAGATATTGATTGAGCATTAAGTATAGAACATATTGAGTCTCTAACAATTCGATTGGACAAGTTCTGTGTGAGCTTGTTAAGCAGATTTGAGACAAGTCTTTGAGAAGGCTTGTGGACTGATTTTGAGTAAGCTTTTGTGGAAGCTTGCTATGCAGATTTGAGCAAGTCCTAGAGAGGACTTATTGAGAAGATTTGAGCAAGTCCTAGAGAGGACTTATTGAGCAGATTTGGACAAGTTATGTGTGGACTTGTTGAGCATATTTGGACAGGTTCTATGTGGACATGTTGAGCATATTTGAGCAGGTTCTATGTGGACCTATTGAGCAGATTTGGACAAGTTATGAGTGAGCTTGTTGAGCATATTTGGACAGGTTCTATGTGGACCTGTTGAGCAGATTTGAGCAGGTTCTATGTGGACCTGTTGAGCATATTTGGACAAGTTCTGAGTGAGCTTGTTGAGAAGATTTGAGAAGGTTCTAAGTGAACCTATTGAGACAGAGCTTTGGAGGTGACAGAGTATAGAGGATAGAGTCTCAGTGGATAGAGATCCAAAAGCCAGGACAATTGAAGATAGATCTGAGTGAGGAGTCTTCAAGTGGAGAGAGATCCACCAGTAAGTGCAACAGAGAGACAGAGTCTTCTAGAAGATCACTAGCCAGAGCAAAGGGGAAAGAGTTCTCCTGTGGAAGAGATCCACGAACTTGAGATTAGGGGATCAACATCTCCTTTGGACAGAGGTCCATAAACATTGTAATTGGGAAGGATTCCCAAAGAGATTGATTGAGAAAATTTTAGTAAAATATTTTCTCCGTGGAGTAGCCCACATTGGGTGAACCACGTAAATTGTGGTGTCTCTATTGTGTATGGTGTTTTGTGCATTGCTATTGATATTGCCATTGATTATATTTATTAATACTATTTGGGAAAGAAAAAGTAAAAAGGGGTCTTATACTGTTCACCCCCCCCTCTCAGTATAAGCTTGTGTTCTTCAATTGGTATCAGAGCCGGTTCCTTTAGAAGAATTTTAATAGCTTGAAGGAAGATCCTACAAGAACACAAATGGCAAAGAAAGGCAAGAGTAGAAGCATGAGATATAAGAAGAAAAGAACACATATGGTCATGAAAGAAAAGGAAGATGAGTTTAATATTGTTGTGTTGGGAGGACACATTGAAATAGATTCAATAGATGAATCAAGTAATGGAGAAATATCCAAATTGATAAAGTTTTGTACCAGATGTGGGAACACAGGTCACCATGTAGCTTATTGTCCATAAGAATGTTTTATTTATGGTCAACTTGGCCATGATGCAAGATATTGTAATGGGTTTAGTAGTAGTGAAGATGAAGATGATATCCTCAAAAATGAAATCCTAGAGATTGGTTCAAGAAAGGATAACAGAGACAGTAAAAATAGGTATGAAGAAGAAACTCTACTTTAAGTAATAGAAGAAAAAGAAGATTCTTCAGAAAAAGAAAAATGGAAAGCCACTCTTAAGGATCTTATTGAATTGAAAAGAGAGAATTTAGAATTGAAGGCTCAAATACAAGAAGATGAGAAATGTAAGACAAAGCTTCTACAGGATATCTCTAACTTGAGAGATAAGGTTGAAAAAGTAAGAAGAGTTGAAGAAGGTATGATTAAATAGTCAAAGGTAAAAGAGATAGAATGTGAAAGGCTTATGATTACTCTTGAAGAAATAAAAAGGGAGAACTCAGTATTAAGGTTTCAAGCTCAAGAAGATGAGAAAGAAAAAGCAAGGTTTCTACAAGAACTCACTAACTTCAAAATCAAAGTTGAAGAGACAAGAAAAATTGAAGAAGGTATGGCCAAAAAATTATTATTCAAAATATATAGAGTGTGAAATATTAGAGCATGAGATAGTTTCACTAAGGATTGAAGTAAAAAGTTCTAAGGACAAGCTACACAAGTTTGAGGAAAATTCTGTAAATGTGCGAACTTGAATTGTATTAATCAGTCGAGTTTAAATAACACAACACTTGTCGGAAATAGTCACGACTGAAACAGTGTAACAGTAAGCGTAACAGTACGCTTAACAATGCAATAGAGACAAAGTGGTTATAGTACGCTAACATCCCCCTTTATTACATTATTTGGGTAATGTAATAACTAATAGCTATACTAACATCCCCTTACATTATTTTGCAATACAAAGTGAGCTGCGAAACAATTCAAATTTGACACGTCCAAGTGCCTTAGTGAAAATGTCTGCAACTTGAGCATCGGTGGGAATGTGCTGAAGCTGAATTCGGTGCTTTGGAACTTCCTCTCGAATGAAATGACATTGTGTGTCAATGTGCTTTGTTTTTTCATGATGGACTGGATTCTTGACGAGGTTCAGAACACCCTGATTGTCGCAAAACAAGTGTATTGGAGATTTTGATGGATGGCCCATACTTGTCAGAATGCGACGTAACCATATCACTTCGCACACGGCTTCACGTGCGGCGCGATATTCTGCCTCTCGTTGAAGAAATAGCAACCACCCGTTGCTTCTTGCCGTGCCAAGAGACAGGACCGGATCCCGGATGAAAAATGTATCCGGAAGTTGACTTGCGATCATCAAATGATCCGGCATAGTCGGAGTCCGTGTATCCTTGCAAGAAGAATTTGTTGTTCCTCTTGTATTCTAGGCCATATTCTATAGTACCACGGACATAGTGAAGAACACGTTTTGCTGCTTTCCAATGAATAGTCTTAGGCTCCCGCATGAACCTCGAAAGATAGTTTACAAGAAATACGAGATCCGGCCTAGTATTGGTCAGATATATGAGACTCCCAATCAACCGTCGATAGAGAGTGCCATCTACTCGGGGTGAGTCATCATATCGCGATAACTGAAGTCCATTCTCCATAGGAGTTGCCATTGGCTTGCAGTCAGTCATGCGATATTTATCGAGCAATGTCTTGGCATACTTTTTCTGAGACACTTTGATGGTGTGCTCCTTCTGGCTGAATTCCAGACCAAGACAGTAATGGAGAAGTCCGAGATCTGTCATCTCAAAAGATTTGCACAAGTTTCTTTTGACAGTAGAGATCATATCTTCTGAACTCCCTGTAATGAGCAGATCATCCACATAGAGTACAAGAAACACTATCTCGGAACCCCGTTTCTTGAAATAGAGGTTTGCATCCGACGGACATCTCTTAAATCCATGCCGCATTAGGTGATTGTCCATTTTTATATACCAAGCTCGAGGAGCTTGTTTCGGACCATACAAGGATTTAACCAATTTGCAAACTTTCTCGCCGTTGGCCTTCCACTTCAAATCCTTCAGCCGAGTCATATAGACTTCTTCTTGGAGATCACCATTAAGAAAGGCACTTTTGACATCCATTTGGTGAACTTTCCACCCATATTGTGCTGCCATAGCACACATAACCCGAATTGTGGTCATCCGAGCAGTAGGTGCAAAAGTTTCTTCATAGTCGATGCCTTCCTTTTGAGCATAGCCCTTTGCAACAAGACGGGCCTTATGCTTATCAATTGTTCCATCTCGCCTTGTACTTGACTTTGTATACCCATTTGCAGCCAATAGGTTTCTTTCCATGCGGCGGATCAACAAGCTTCCAAGTTTTATTCTTCATCGGAGACTCATACTCTGTATCCATAGCGGCCTTCCACCGAGGCTCACTAAGAGCATCTTGCACCGATGCGAGTCCAAGACTATCTATGGTAGACATGAATGCCCCGTCATCATCAATATCCATATCCTCAACTTCTCTACTTGGAGTCACGTAAAGTTCCTCAAAAGATTGACAAAGATCATCAACCTCACCGGTTTCTCGGCTTCTCTTTCCCGTTGAGCCATACTGCGTGTACGAGGTCTATCCAAATTCAAATTGGGAGGAGTGGATAAATTTGCATCTCTGATTGTATTTGTACACCATTTAGGATTCTGCTTCGGTGGTGGTGAAGAAGATGTAGAAGGACCTCCTGTCTCGTGTTGACGAAGGAATCTCCTCTTCCTTTGGTTCCACAATATCCTCGGTGTACTCGTAGATGTGCTCTGTGATGTGAAAGCTTCATCAAAGACAACATCTCTCGCTGATATGAATTTTCTTGGTCAAAGGATCTATCAACCGATATCCTTTAGAGTGCTCAGAATATCCAAGAAAAATACATCTCAGTGTTTTCTCATCTAGCTTCTTCCTTTTTTCTTTCGGTATGTGCATGAAAGCTTGACACCCGAAAATACGTAGATGAGATATGGAGGGTTTTCGACCACTCCATGCTTCCCGTGGAGTCATTCCTTTTAGGGCCTTTGTGGGTGCCCTATTCAAAAGATACACCTGCAGGTGGTGACGACTTCCGCCCAATATTGTTGCCCAAGAGTTGCACCCGTGAGCATACAACGAACCATTTCCATGATAGAACGGTTCCTTCTCTCAAGGAACTCCATTCTCGCCGAGGAGTATAGGCAGTTGTTAAGCTGTCTCTTGATCCCATGTTTATCTAGGAATGCAGAAAATTCATTAGAGGTAAACTCTCCCCCTCGATCTCAGCGGAGGGTTTTAATAGAAGCCCCCGACTCCTTCTCAACGGATTTCTTGAACTCGTTGGAAGAATGCGAAAGCTTCGGATTTCAGTTTGAGAAAGAAAACCCACATCTTTCGTGAGTAGTCATCTACGAATAACTGAAAGTACCTCTTCCCTCCAACACCGTTGGGTGTGAAAGGACCGCATAGATCGGTGTGAATTAGCTCCAGAGGTTTTCGTGCTCTTGTAGAGCTCTTCTCAAATGGTACTCTATGTCGCTTTCCCGCCAAGCGGTCGAGCACACTCGGCAATGTGGCGTAAAGGGAAGGAAGACCCTTTACCATCTCATACTTGCCGAGCTCAAGTAAGTAGCCGGAACTAAGATGCCCATATCTCTTGTGCCATAGGGAAGTTGCCTCCTTGGTAGAGACAAATCATGGCAACATGTGGAGTAGAGATAGCATCTAGTGCAAATAAGCCATGCTTATATGAAGTCATGTTGCAATCCGCTTACCCTTCCTGGTAATTGTACAACACTTCTTTCCATTCTCAACACGAAAGTTGACAACCATATTTCTGTCCAGGATTTGTGTCACTGACAACAAATTGTTGGCCAATCCCGAAACATAGAGGACCTTGTCAATCTGACACTTGCCATCAGGAAGAGTGACTGAAACTGTACCCTCTCCCTGAACCCCGTAGGTTTTATCATCAGCAATGGTGACAGGTTTGCCCTCCTTGGCCACAAATGATTCAAACCACGATCCGTCGCCGATCATATGTTTACTAGCTCCGTAATCGACATACCAAATAGGATCCCTCCGAGTGGAATCTCGTGGTAGTCATGAGCACCTTGTGTGCCCATTCGGAATCCGAGTCGGATTCTTCAACAGACAACATTCGCCCGGGGTTGCTTGTTTTTATTTTGTGGTTTGTTTTGGCCTTTTTGCTTGTTCTTATGCCAACACTCGTTGGTGTCATGGTTGTCTTTCTCACGGATCTTGCACCACCTCTTCTTCGTTGAGGTTGCTTGCCTTTTCCTTTCGTATCCTCTTGAGAATTTCCTCCTTTCTCGAAAGTTGCCTCCTTTTTGCCCATTACCTTTCTTCCTAGAACCCTCCTCGTTGGTGTATAGGGCTGTATTGGAAGAATCATCCTTGTGAAGTTGGCGTGCTTCCCGTTGTTGAAGCAGATTGACCAACTCGATGTAGGTAATTTGTCGTTGGGACACCTGGATGGAGGTTATCAACATGTCAAATGAAGAAGGTAAAGCTCTCATCACAAGTGAAATGAGAAGCTTTTCATCCACAATATCTCCTAGAGAACTCAATTTCTCTTTCAACTCAGACACTCTGCACAGAAAGAGTTCAACTGTTTCACCCTGTCTCAAACTCAGGTTATGAAGTTGTTGTTGAAGATGAAGAATGGTGGATTCATTCTTCCCCTCATAGATGGTTCTAAGGGCATCCCATGCCTCTTTACCACTTGCTTTATCACCTATATGAGGTTGCACTTCATCCGAAACAGAGAAACAAAATGAGCACCTTTGCTCTCTCGTCTTTCTTGTCAAAAGCAATCTGATCCGCCGAAGGACCCGTGGATCCCGCTCGTTGGTGAAGGCCTTGTTGCTACTCCAAGTAACAATATCCCACAAATCTTCCATTTGGAGAATAGCCTTCATCTTATGTTTCCATGGTGTATAATTTGGACCTTTCAATAACTGATGCGGATCAATCATCAATTTTGCAACAACGGCCATAGTGAAGGTTCCTTATATCACCAAATTGGTCCCCCTTTCGATATACCTTTTGCTAGGCCAATATACCGTACAAAATACCCGCCCTTACGTGAGGGAAACTATAGGTATTTAGAAAGATCAACAAAAATCACCCGCCCTTACGTGAGGGAGACTATAGGTGAATTTTAGAGATCATACGATACGTGGAACATAAGCGGTACGGAAAGGGAATCGCCTTGTTGATGGCACCTACCATAGAAGATTCTTCTCATGCGTGGGGCGTAACTTCCCCTAAACACTATGAAGAATACTTCGTCAGGATTTACGCCTAAACACAAGTGCGATAAAGGGTAGTGGATGGAGTAAAAAATGCAAAAATGGCGTACTTATTCCTCCCCGACGATTTATAGAGAACAAGCTCAGACGTCGTTATAGCAGCTATATTAGGCGGCGGATACAGTAGCCAAATCACGACAGCTTTACCTGTAAGTGCTGGCCAGAGGTATCGCAAATACCGAACGCTGCAGTGCAAATAAATTGCACAGATGGGTTTTATATTCCGGGGACTTTAGGGAGTGTTTGATTTTAATTTTTAATGTTATAGTGCAAAAATGAAATATGCAACATACAACAAAAAAAATGCCCACTAGAATAACCCACAAGGTGTCGGTCACAGCCGAAAATGCACCTTTTACAATGCCAAATTGCTATTTTTCATAAAAATTACTCTCAATCCCCCTTTGATTTTTTTTGAAAAAAAATCCCCCCTTAAAAGGCTTTCTTTAACAAAGCATTTTTATAATTATTATCAATTTTAAAATTAAAATAAATAATTTTAATTTCTATAGTTTTAAACTTTAGAAAAAAAATAAATTAAAATTAAATTTAATTTATTAAAGTTTAAAAACTATATTAAAAAAAAATTAAAATTAAAAATTTTAATTAAAAATAATAATAATAAAAAAATAACTTTGACAAAAAAAAAATTATACCTTGGGGGAGTCGGCGGGATTCGAACCCCCGACCTGTAGGCTCCCTGAGCCTTACCGCACGGCTCACGACCACGTGAGCCAGCGGGCTGATCCGAAAAGATCAGCAAGTCACCTCCCTTTTCAACACCCTCTGCAGCAGCCTCCGGCTCGGCTTCCTCTCTGCAAGTCGCAGCGAGAAATTTTTTTTTTTTTTTCCGGCCCGGGGGGCTTGCGTCTAACCGCCCTTTTCCGCTCTCTGCCCGTTGTTTTTTTTTTTTTTTTTTTTTAAATCCAGGGCCAGCCCCGCGCGCAGGGATTCGGGCTAGAGGGCCCTCGGCCCTTCTGCGCAATGACTGCGTCTCACGGACGCAGTCCCGCGGGGGGGGCTGCGCAATCACTGCGTCTCACGGACGCAGTCCCGCGGGGGGGGGTTGCGCAATCACTGCGTCTCACGGACGCAGTCCCGCGGGGGGGGGGGGTTTATACCCCCTCCGATTTCCCGCGCGGGCGGGAATTTGAATTCCCGCTCCGCGGGCGGGGAGAGGGGGGGGGCCTCCTCGGGGAGCGCGCGCGCGCAGATTGCGCGTCGCGCGTGGGTGGGGAGGGGGAGGGGGCGGGCGCGCGTAGATCGCGCGTCGCGCGATGGGTGGGGGGGAGGGGGGGGCGGGGCCACCTCGGGGAGCGCGCGCGTCCGTTGACGCGTGACGCGTCCTCCCTCCAACGCGCAACGTTTGCGCTGCGCGGGGGTATTGGGGGGGTTCTCCCCTCCTCGACTGCCGCGCGCGGCTCCGGCCCGGCAGGCCTGCTCGCGCGCTCTGTCGTGCGTGGCCGCGTCGTGGCCTGCAGAGCGCGGGCTCGCGCTCGATCGTCGCGAACTGGACGCGCGTTCGGCTCCTCCCCGCTCTGCGCGAGGTCCTGCACGTCCTTTTTTTTTTTTTTTTTTTTAACGCACGGACTGCGAGAAAAAAAACGCGTCCGAATAAAAAAAAACGCACTCTGCTCCTCACCTCGCCCCTGGCTCTGATGCCATGTAAATGTGCGAACTTGAATTGTATTAATCAGCCGAGTTTAAATAACACAACACTTGTCGGAAATAGTCACGACTGAAACAGCACTGTTACAACAGTGTAACAGTAAGCGTAACAGTACGCTTAACAATGCAATAGAGACAAAGTGGTTATAGTACGCTAACAAATTCAAGAACCTTGGAAAGGACTATCAATGCACAAAGGTCATCAGTCACCATAACAGGACTTAGTTCTAAAGAAAAACAAATGAAAAATGAAGCAGAAAAAGGAGAGTCAAGCTCAAACACCAAAAAAAAAAAAGAGTCCAAAGAAGCAAGTAAAAGAGAGAGTGAGACTTCTAAAGATAAGTTGAATAATAGAAATTTCAACAAGGAAAGGAACAATGCACAAGGAACAGATGGAACAGGAAATAGGTAGAAGATACTAAGAGACCAATGGAGTCTAGGCAAGGTTTCTTAACTAGAAGATGTTTTTCATGTCACAGGTTTGGGCACATAGCTTCATAGTGTTGGACACATGGAAGATAGGAATATGGGAATGGATCACTTTTCCAAGGTTATTGCTACTCATGCAATGGTTTTGGTCACAAGGCAATGAATTGCAGGGTTCATGACAGAAGAAGATATGGATTCATTAGGAGAAATCCTAAGACAATTGCACATCCAAGGAATAATAAAATTAAGTGTTATAAGTGCAATAATGATGGTCACATAGAAAGATGGTGTAGAGAAAATATTTCAAAAATAGGCATGAACAGGTATAGGAATATGAACAGGAACATGAACAGGAATAGGAATATAAACAGAAATAAGAATATGAACAGGAATAGAGACTCAAAAAAGAATAGAGACCCAAAAATAATAAGAACAAGAACAAGGATGAGAACCAAAATAGGAACATGGATGAGAACAAGAATAGGAACAGGAATAGAAGTGACAATAGGAACATGGATGATAACTTGGAAAGAAATAGTGAGAGGATTCAAAAAACCCACAAAAGAAGAGAGAAAGATAAAAGCATAGATCTATGCTTTCGGGGAGTAGAAATACTCTCACTCCATAATTAACCACTTCATGTGGAGGTGGGGGAGGGGCTAATCTAAGAGGCTCATTCTTAGCCCCGATCCCCAAAGGTGACCCTTTGCCATTGATTTCAAAGGGGGAGATATTTGTGTATTGGGGAGATATTTGATATGAGGAGATATTTGAGAGAGCATTGAGCCAGGGGGAGCAGAAAAGAAGGTCAAGTTTTAGTAAAATGAATATGGGTTGCCATCAATGACAAAGGTGGAGATTTTTGGACATTTTGAGTCCCTAAGCTAAAAGTTGTCATTGATTTCAAAAGGACCTATGTAAGTAATCACTATGATTTTGCTCCGCAAAGAGCTTCATGAGAAGAAAAGGGTTTGATCAAAGGTTCTATAAGGGATGCATGGAATTTGGTTCCAAAAGGAGCTTCAAGGGAAGCTTAGCAAAATGTTTTTATGAAAACCAAGGAAGGCAAGGAAAGGTTTTATTTAAAACTAATGGATGGCAGATTTGAAATGAGTTTTTCTTAAAACCCAAGTTGGCTTTTTGTTTCATCGAAAAAGGTGCCCCAGTGATGGAGAAATTTAATTTTAAAGGTTTAGTTTAAATTTAAATTTATTTAAAATTAAAATTTTAATTTTAAAATTAAATAAAAGGTTTTTCCCTCCTTTCTTATTGGCATTGCTGATGTCATGAGGGCAATGTTAAAAGGGCCGACGTATTTGCCTTGAAGGATAGCTTATATAAATAAGCCAAATGTTTTCCATTTAATAAACCTAAGTCGTGTCGCATGATTTTTGAAAAACTAAAAGTATTTCTGCATCCAAATATTGCACAACGAATTTCGTGGAGTGTGACGTGGGCAGTCAAGTCGTGGATGGTCAAATTTTTGGTGCCTTGTGAGGAAAGCACATGTAGTTTAAGGAAGAGAGTGCCCAAGGCACTCACATGGGTAGTATTAGCTCATGTGGCTTAGCTACCGCTTGGCAACACGGTGGGTGGAGGTTTGAAATGCCAAAGCCCTTCGAGGGATCCTTTGAGGTATGCACTCTGACTCCGATATTTACGGGGGTAAATATTTTAATTAAAATATTTGCTTGCTAAGGTTTGATTATGATTTTTTTGGGAGATATAAGGTTGAGCAAGCTTTAATATTTTAATAAGGTTTGATATTTAATTAATGTGAGATATTTCCTAAGAAATCTTTGTGATTATTTGTGAGTGCAAAAGTGTTGAAAGGAAGGATATAAAATATTTTATTTATTTTATGGTATAAGTGGTTTGTGGAGTGATAAAGTTATGCAATGTTTTGATTTATTTTATTTTATGGTATAAGTGGGTTTAGGAGTGATAAGGAAGTTGTGCATTAATTCTTAAGAACATTTTCTAATTAAAAGCCTTGGTGAATGTAATTGTGAAGTGGAGTAATGTTGATTATTTTGTGATCTTCTAACCCTTGTGAATATTGGCAAAAGAATATTGTGATTGTGGCAGATTTCCAAAGAGGCTTCTTCATATTCATTAAAGGTATGGGCACATTCTCCTATTGATTGATTATGGTGGTTGATTTCTGAAAATATCTTTGGAGTGAAAAGGATTGATTGTGGTTTCCTTTTCGAAAGTGATTGGTTTAATGCTTCAAGGTTTTATGGATTGAGAGTTGTGATTAAACCTTTTTTTATAAGCATTGTTGTTGGAGCCCATTGGTTGTGCAAAAAACTTGAACTTGAGTTAGAAAAAAACATGAGTATCATTGTTATGTGATATTTTTTGTTGAGCATTGTTGGAAATATTTTGAGTTGATTGATACATTCTTGGACTAGGGTTTGTGAGAAAGGGTTGTTCATTGAGGTGATTGGTTGATTTGAGTTGATTGAGCCTAGTCAAGTGGATGCATGTGGTTGTTCAAGTTACATAAAACAAACTATTATATATTCTTGATTTGAGTTGAGATTGAGTTTTGAGAATAGAACATACAGAGTCTCTAAAAATTCTCTTTATGCTTCTATGAAACTGATTTGAGTTGAGATTGGGATTTGAGTATAGAACATATAGAGTCTCTAACAATTCTCTTTATGCTTCTATGGGATTGATTTGATTTGAGATTGGGATTTGAGTATAGAACATATTGAGTCTCTAACAATTCTCTTTATGCTTCTATGAGATTGACTTGAGATATTGATTGAGCATTAAGTATAGAACATATTGAGTCTCTAACATTTCTCTTTATGATTCTATGATATTGGACAAGTTATGTGTGAGATTGTTAAGAATATTTGAGAAAAGTCTTTGAGAAGGCTTGTGGACTGATTTTGAGTAAGCTTTTGTGGAATCTTGTTATGCATATTTAAGCAAGTCCTAGAGAGGAATTATTGAGCAGATTTGGGCAAGTCCTAGAGAGGACTTGTTGAGCAGATTTGGACAAGTTCTATGTGGACTTGTTGAGCAGATTTGGATAGGTTCTGTGTGGACTTGTTGAGCATATTTGATCAGGTTCTGTGTGGACCTATTGAGTAGATTTGGACAAGTTCTGAGTGAGCTTGTTGAGAATATTTGGATAGGTTCTGTGTGGACATATTGAGTAGATTTGAGAAGGTTTTGTGTGAACCTATTGAGCAGATATGGACAAGTTCTGAGTGAGCTTGTTGAGAAGATTTGAGAAGGTTCTGAGTGAACCTATTGAGATAGAGCTTTGCAGGACAGAGTCTCAGTGGATAGAGATCAAGAATCCAGGACAATTGAAGATAGATCTGAGTGAGAAGTCTTCAAGTGGAGAGAGATCCACCAGTCAGTGCAGTAGAGAGATAGAGTCTTCTAGAATATCACTAGCCAGAGTAGAAGGGGAAAGAGTTCTCCTGTGGAAGAGATCCACAAAATTGAGATTAGGGGATTAGAATCTCCTTTAGACAGAGGTCCATAAACATTGTAATTGGAAAATATTCCCAAAGAGATTGATTGAGAAAATTTTATTAAAATATTTTCTCTGTGGAGTAGCCCACATTGGGTGAACCACGTAAATCGTGGTGTCTCTATTGTGTATGGTGTTTTGTGCATTGCATTGATATTGCCATTGATTATATTGATTAATACTTTTTGGGAAAGAAAAGTAAAAAAGGGTCTTATATAGTTCACCCCTCCCTCATAGTATAAGCTTGTGTTCTTCACTTCATGCATTCAATTTTGTACTTTAGGTCCATTTTTGGACAATAAATTAAATTAAATTTTTTTTTGTCATTTTTATGATTTTGCTTTTGTAATTTTGTGACTGACTTGTGTATAATTTTTCTTTCTTTTGCAGGGAGGGACCCTTAAGGGTTGTGAGTGGCACCATACCAATTGTGAGAGTCAGGTAGGGGCTCTTAGTGTGGAGGAGAAAAGTATTATCATTGCATTAGGGCTTAATCATGTGGTATATATGCCACATATTGAGGTGGACTACAGTTTACTAACAACCTTGGCAGAGCATTGGTATCCTGTATCATCGACATTCCAATTACCGACGATTGATATGGATCCCACATTGGAGGATGTATGGAGGATCCTGAGATTATGTATGCCAGTATTTGGCCTAGGTTCAGGCCATGCGTAAGTTGATAGGAGACCCATATTTTGTGATCGAGTGGAGTGGAGTGAGCATTGATCGGTTGATAGCTATAGAGGGGTTTTCAGCACTAATAGTGGTATTGTTAGAGATTATGGGTGGATTGTGAGTATGCCACCAGAGTGAAGTACACTTGTCATGGTAGTTGGTCAAGGTTATGATCGACATGTGGGACACCTAGATGTGGTTTGTGTGGGATCTTGATAATTTGTATCACTTGTACCATACCCTATTCAAGATCGTGTACAATAAGGGCAAGAGTTTGATGATAACTTCATTCCTATAGGTGTGGTTCTGGGAGCACATTATAGTGAGGAGACCCAGGGGTTTTTCTCTAAAGTATGTTGAAGATGTATGACCTACAGTATTTCATTGGGATCCTTTGGTTGTTTGAGTATGAAGGAGAGGTGGTGTAGAGGAGGCTTGAAGGATATTATATGAGCTGACTGTGGAATAGCTATGTTGGAGATCTTAGAGGGGATATCATGGTTGGGAGGATGATCACTTAGATTTATATTACATGAGATGATTGTAGTGGATTTGGATGGAGTGGGGAGAGACAAAGTTGCATTATGTTGATCGATTACTATGTTAGTTTGGTGTGGTACAGGGGATTCCAAAGGTTTAGGATTTTACTTATTATTGAGTGGTATGAGACTCTACCACCATGAGTGGGAGGCCAAATATTAACTAGTTCCTAAAGAGGTATGAGGATGATGAGGATGTAGCCCTTATAGAGGATGATGATGCAAGAGATGGTTATGCGACGTGGTATGCTACTATGTGCCCTATGAGACTCACTCAAGTATGGGTTGATGTTGGGTATTTTTAGGAGGTATTTTGAGAGGTACATAGATGTTGCTATACCATATTAGATGGATCAAGATAGGGAGAAAGTCAACCATAGAGGGAGGGGCCTCATACACAAGGAGTTTTTTGATCCCATGGGGTTCAAAAAAGAGGAGGACTACAACCATCATGGTTGCATCAATAGTCTCTTAGGATTGAGGGGAGAGGAGATAGTGCCAATAGGAGAGAGAGTCACAATAGGATGTCCCTCTACTAGAGAAGATAGTACCCTCTCCTCAACAACGGATGCCTATAGCCCCTCATATAAATTTTCCTAGTAAGGGTGTTATGATAGAGGAATGAGAGTCAAGCAATGCTAAAGAGATAGCTTCTCTATGGTCATAGAATGATGGTCTAAGGAGTCAAATCACTAGTCAGGTGATGCACATCTAGTAGTTGGAGGCATAGCTTTTACAAGCGTAGAGCCTTGTCAGCTAGGCTCAAGATTAGATAGCATAGATGCAGGAACATGGGCCATCACATCCATCATGGTCTTGATATTCATAGAGTGTGACTTCAGGCCATACTTTAGTGAGTAGGGTAACAGTGGCAGAGTTGGTTACAACCATACAACAAGCCTCATTCTATTAGCATCTATATTTTTAGCTTGTTCTTAAGGTTCATAGGGATGTTTTACCCCTAGAGTTGATGCCTTCAAGGCCTACAAGGTTAGGTATAGGAAAACATCTAGGGCTATTGCATTTTGTGAGTCTAGACCACCTTCTGGTGATGAGACCCAGAGTTCTAGAGGTTTGAGGGGGTGATACACTGAGATAGTTTTTGTAGTGTACCCCCTAGTGATTGAGTATACCAATGTTCATGATTGTGGTATACCAATCGAGTGATTGATTGTATATTTTGACAACATATATACATATACATATGCTTATAGTCTATTGATGTGTTTGATGATATGTGATGTATTGTTAATTTTTTTTGGTAATCTACATAATCATGCTTTTAATTCTTGTTTGTATGGTTTTGGATGTTCATTTTCTCATGCTTTAATCAAACTATCATTGTAGTGTAGTAAAGTAGAATTTGAAGTAATTTATGTTTGTGATGTAGTATGATTGAATTGTTGGAAAAAGAAAGGTAATTGTGTGTGGAAATATACCCTTATGATATTGATCAATTAGCAATAATACCTCAAATATGTGTGCTTGTTTATGATTGTTTATGGAGGTTGTTTACTCGCTTTAGTCATGAAGAGGATATTGTTTGAGGTTTTGTTATATTTCTAACCTCGAAGGGTTATGATCCAAAAGTAGTTTGTAATTTAGTTGATTGAAAGTAGTGTAGTTGATGATAAGTAATGTGTGTGAATTTGAAGATTAATTTTGTTTTTAATCTTAAAGTAGTTGTTTAAACAATGATAATAATAATCAAGCATGATAAATTTGGATAAAAGACTTGTGCTAGGAAAAAAAGTTCCTAAAAATATTTTTATTAGGATTATTTTCATGCCATCATCACGAAGTCAATTTGTAATTGTTATAATAGATTATGTATGATCAAATGCATGTTTTTGATGAATGATGAGTGTTGATGAAATGAAATTTGATGTATTATTGTTAAGTAATAGAAAAACATGTAAAGGTAATTGTTTTTGAAGATCAATTCCATAGTCCACTAGTCATATAAATCCATGATGAGATAATGGCATTTGCTAATAAAATTTCAAAGAGAATTTTGGTTATTGCTAGGATGAAGTCAAATTTATCGAGAACCGGTGTGTGATTTGTATTTTCATTGTCCATATTGATCAGAATTATGATACAAAATTCCTCAAGGATCAAATGTGTGTACTTATGAAATTTATTTACCAATTTTGAGTAAGGTAATGATGCAAGCCAGTTTTAAGAACCAATGTGTGTGAATATGAGAGTTAATTTCCCATGATTGTATACACTCAGTTAGACTTAACTACTATGTAATGTAAGCTATCAAAAACTAGCTAATCCACAAGCTGACATTGGTATGTACAAAAGGTCGCTAATGTGACATACATATCACCACATGTAAGGATACCACCATTGCCAAGCTGGCTTGATGCCACCTAAATTGTAATGAGGATCACCCCATGGTGTTCAAATAACTAAGGAATTCTAGGGATTCAAGTTCATTACCCTTGTGAAGTGAAAATATGATACTAAAACAATATAGAAATAAATAACTCAGATGAACAAGGAATTGCACAAAATATGATTTATTCAATAAATTGCGGGAGCTGATAAACTCCTTTTGTTACAATTTATCCGTTCAAAAACATTATTTTTGATACATTAAATACAGATGCTAGGATTCTTCAAAACTCTAGCTACAACAATGAGTAGTTTCTCCAATGTATCTTGCTTCCAACAGGGTGAGTGGGCTTTTGGTTATCTGTACTCAGGCCTCTCAAGCTTCATAAGTTACTCAACAATCCTTGACTAATGCTACCCTATCCTACACACACATCAAACATAAAATAGTTAGCCAAAAAATGAGGGTTCCACGATGGCAATCCTAAAAAATACAAATCAAATATACTAGATTTGAATAAATAAAGCATGCAAAATAAAATAACAATGAATACAATGCATACACTTACTTTGCTATTTTGTTGCTCCATTGCAAATTTTATAGTAGGGTGTCTTGGCGGTACTTGATGGTCTTATGCGATAGATTTTGGTGTGTGGCTATGGGAAAAATAGTCATTGGGTTGTACCTACAGAATGTGGTGGCACACAACTATGCTTTTGGGCTACGACAGGTTCTTAGCTATGCCTGTGGGCTACAGTAGGTGCTCGGTTGTGCCTAAAAATTAGGGTGAAATCTATAGAAGCAGATCAGGGGGATGCGAAGGTCTTGGCAGATGGACAACAATGACAATGGTGGAAATGGGATGTGAAGAGGGATGGAATCCAAAAATCATAGGGCAAGCTAGGGTTTTAGGGAAGGATAATCTAGGGCACAACATACTCACAAGAAACTATCTCTCAGCAAAGTTAGATCTCACAAGCAAATTAGCACTCCAAAACTCAAGCTTTCTAGGTTTTTCTAGGGGTTGAGAATTAACAATGCTCCTATTTATTATCATACCTAGGGTTTACTTTAGACTTTTACCAAATCGTGTGGCTAGGATAAAAGCAAATCCAAGGGCTAATATTAAAATTTAATTGTGACACAGATTAAGGGAGATGGATGGCTGTGATTAGACTAGATCGGACGACTGAGGTTGATTGGGCTTATATATACATATTTTATTATAAATATATTAAAATATAATATAAAATATTATATTTAAATATAAATAATATAAAATAAATATAATTGGGTTAAATGGGGGTCAAAAAATGGTGGAAAAGGGTTAAAGTGGGCCATTGGATGGCGGGAATGGCATGGAATGGCCAATTGAATGGTGAGAAAGGGGAATGGTGGACAAGTGGCTAGGATTTGGTGTCTACAAATGCCCCTTTTGTACCATGTTGTGTGAAACACAATCTGGTATAAAAACAGGAGACACCTATTTGGGCCTTTTGGGTGTAGAAGTAGATTCTCTCTCTCTTTTTATATTTTTGAGCGATAATGTTGAAGACAAAAGAATAAGGAATTTTGGAATTTGCGTAGCTTGCCCCCTCAATTGGTGAATGATATTACGGATGAATCACACAAGACAACTGCAAAATTTGTGCAAATGATGAATAATGCGGTACCATTTTTGCCCCAACGGTTTGAAGGGGGTTGGTGTAAAATATTATATGATGTGTCTATGTGTACCCTAATGGATGAAGGTTTTTTTGCAAAAGTGATGTAATATGAATGATGTAAAATGTGATACAATTTTTGGCCCAAAAATTGGAAGGGGTTTGTGTCAAATGTATATGTCATGATCATGTAAGATGTATCCCATAGTGGGAAAATCATAATCAAATGTGGTTGCCCCAAATTTGGGGTGATTCGATGCTATTGAAACATTTTGCCTTTTTGGTGTCATTGATATGCAAAATGATGATGCAAAGAAAAAGAAATCAACCTTGGATGTACTTCTAGTGACTGTTTAAATAATTCCCATGATTGGAACCAATCATCCTAGCTAGTGCGTATCTCGAAGGTGTTAAGGAGATTGTGAATGATGAAATTTGAGTTGTGTCCATGTTTTACGCCTCACGAACTAGGCCATCAATGACAACAGTTGTGTAAATTGTTCTTGGCAATGTTTCACTCAACATGTGACGTACCAAATGCAATTGTGATCTCTAAAAAGGATATAAGTGATGATGATGATCAAGTGTTATTATGGTAATTCATTCATCTTATCGAATTGCATGGATGCAAATCGCTACAATCACCAAGTATATAGAATAAACCACTATATACGAGATTCATTTGTCATTTTGACACTTGTTGGAAGAAGTGATGGTAGATTATTAGAGTGGAATAATTTTTATGAAATAAGGATGATATCGTCAAAGTTGGAGCGGGGTTGTAAATGTTAGATCTTTTATTGGTGTCAGATGAAAACACTTGATTTGATGGTGAAATCAACTCCAATTTTTGTGAAAATTTGTGGAATGATGAAGAAAATGGAGTGGAGGAGATGAGTGTCATTTTTGTAAAAATTTGAATTCGTTTGATGTGTTTTGTAAGTTGATTTATGAATTTTACAAATGTGCATTATATTCAAAAAATGTGTGCACAAAATGATTCCTATTTTTGCCAAACCTAATTTTATAATGTGCATGTTGTGTGGGTGAAATTTGGTAAGATGTTGAGGGGGCAAGCTATTGTTTAGGTCCCTTTTGCATATATGTCATTATGGCACTAGGTGCCCAACTACACCTATGGTATCCTATAGGTGCCCTGCTATGCCTAGGTGCACCTGTAGATGCCCATGCACACCTATGAATTGTAGGTGCTAGACTGTGCCTGAGTGCATGAGCTATAGCTATAAGTAGCTTGTAGGGTATATTTTGTGGCTCATTCCTACATTTGATATTTTTTGCATCTGCATCTGAGGAGTGGAGTGAATTGGTGAGGGAAGTGAGGTTGGATAAAACTTTGCATGGGAGCTATGGTGGTGGAGGGAGTAAATGGTGTTGGTGGAGCGAAGGCACGATTTACCTCGATATTGTTGAAAACCACTTTTTATTTTATGTAAATTTTTGTAATTTATGTTTTTTTTTTTTAAATAACATTAATGAAAAATGTTTCATTGCTGTAGTTGAGGGAGATAGAGCCTCGATATTGCTTATCTCCTCTCATTCCTAGGATGAGGAATAAGCTCACAAAGGGTGTTTGGGAGCTTTTAGAGAAGGTGGGGATAGAGGGAGTGGTACGGTTGGATGTGGTGAGAGCCGATGATGGGTATCTCTCATCATTGATAGAGATATGGGATTCAGATAGGGGGATGTTCCAGCTATTGACTAGGGAGGCTACTATCACCCTTGAGGATGTATATTGCATTATCTAGGTGCCAGTGGAGGGGGAGAGGGTGACGACTGGATACAATAAGAAAGTGGAGATGGAGAAGATGTTTGGTGATCGATGGCAGGAAGCAAGGATGGGATATGGGGGGATATGCTACCTAAGAATGTACAAGTCTAAGTATTTGGATGCACTATCAGCCTTGATCATGTTCATGTTGGCAAAAATAGTGCTCTCCAATAGCATGGGGTGTAGGTTCCCTTGGAACCTATTGGGATTGGTGAGTGATCTACTCACTGACCCAAGGGGATATGCATGGGCTCCTATGTTATTGGTGCAGTTATACCAGGTGTATGTGAGGTGACATGAAGAGGGAGAAAGTATATTGGGTGCAGCTTCATACTTTAGTGTTGGGCTTGGGAGAATTTTAGCATGGCTCAACCAGATGGGCTATCATGCCTAGTATGGCATATGGGTGAGCTTTATGCTAGGATATAGGTGGTGGTGGAGGAGGTACAACCGAGTCGGGAGGTGCATACTATCCAGTGGTACAGGGATATATAATTGGGATTTACTTAGGTGCAGGTGATATGGAGACCATGGCGAGGATCTAGGTGGGATGGTGATGAGGAGTGATGAGGCCCAAGAATGCCTCATTATTGCACAATGTTTGACTCATTATTGCACAATGTTTGACTACCATATGATAAATTAATTGCCAAATAGTTGACTAGAATATACTATTTGTTAAGTGTTTGCATGATTTTATGTTAGGAATACTATATCTCTGTTTTTGACTATTTTCAGCATTTTGTGACTGATTTTGCTTGATTAAGTAGCAAGTAATAACATGCATTTCAATTAAAAAAATGTGGTATGCTGATATCCATTAACTTCTAAATGGTTTTTGAATGTTTTCCTACCCTTCAACTTGTTTCAAATCCACATTTAAGCCAAAATTTTAGGCCTGTCATAAATCTGAAAATCTGAGAAAAACAGCCATATAAAAATCAACAAGTTGTCCCTTTATAGGAACACCTTGAAGTTGTCAAGCAAAGCATGAGGATATGGATGGAATGAGTTAATAAGGACTACAGAAGACATCTGACCTATTTAGAAGCATTACCACATGATCTAAATAGGCAGCAATAGGGTATAACAGAGCAGGGACAATTGTGCAGCACTGTTGCACTATTTCAGCATGGTTACTTGGTGAATGAAGTGTATAAATTCAATAGCAACTTGATGTACTCCTTCATGTTGATACTTGAATAATTTTTCCATGTTCTAATTTGTTTGAATTTTCAAGAAATGCCAATATTTTACAACTGTGCAGTAGAACTGGAAAATGCAGTAATTTACCATGTAAATTCCAGCAAGCTACAAATGAATGGCAAGGCATGGAATTCACACATGGAGAGGAATGAAGGCTATTAAAATCTGATCCTAAGGGCTAATACACCTGAGAAATGCAGCCAAAACCATTTGGAGTCAACACAGTTGATCATTCTAAAGATCTTCGAAATGAACAGATATCTTTGGAATGAGAAAACACAGTGTCTTCGGAATGAACAGATATCTTCGGAATGAGAAAACACAGTGTCTTCAGAATGAACGGATCTTTAGAATGAGAATTGCATTATCTTCAGAATGAGCAGATCTTCGGAATGATAATTGCATTATCTTCGGAATGATAATTGCATTATCTTCGGAATGAGCCACTTATCTTCGAAATGAAAATAGAATGTGCTTTTTGACTTGTTGACTGAATTTTGGCGATGGAAAAATGGAAAGAAGGTTGAGAAGGTTAAGGGAAAATATCTCCCATATTATTTTGCTGTCCTTGCCTTCCAAAGACACCATTTATGGAAAAGATCAATTTTGATCCTCTTATAGGATTAACATAGAAATAATTGCAGCATAATAGGAAGTTGTTTGCAAGATAGAAATGGAATATTATGAAGTGGAGAAATATGTGTGAGATATTTCTAGACTCCTCCCACGTACTCCCACCACTGAAGATGCTTTCTAAGGGCCAATGACTACTGCTACAACACAAACTGTCCATATTTGCATTTATTTCATATCTAGAATTATTGGCAAATGACTATAAAATAGCACATAGGCTGATTTGAGCATGGGATATATTGTAAATATTTATATAAATAACACAACTCCCTTTTTGGTTGAGCCAGTTAGGAATTAGAATAGAGGATATTTTTCAATTGTAGCAATTAGGACTGTACAATAATTTTTTGTAATAGTTTTCAGCATGTTTTGTCATCAATAAAAGTGCAGTATTTTATCATTTTATGTTCTGAGTGTTAATTAGTTAAGAAGTGCTTTTCACCTCCTTCTATATCAGGAAGTATGGGCCCACTTTCAGATCTAGAAGGAGGGATTTTATGGCAGGTTTTAATCTATAATTTTGTCTGCAGAAGAATTCATAGATTGCTTGCCAGATTTCATTTTATTGTTTTTATTTTGTATTGTGTGATTTATGTTTCCTATTATGTTTGTGTACAGAATTTGTGTGTATGTCAGCTGACAAATTATATTAAGCATTTTACTTTATGTTTTCCCTGCTTTCTATTTTAGCAAATTTCCATTTTCAGCATATTTCATTTTGCTGTCAATTCCTGTAGCAGAAACTTGACGACCTTTTGTGGCAGGGCATTGACAGGTGTTTTAGAATAAGTTTCAATTCTGCAAAAGTAGATTAGATTTCAATTCTGCAAAAGTAGATTAGATTTCAATTTAGCAATTTCAATTCTGTCATTTCAATTCTGCAAAAGTAGATTAGATTTCAATTCAGCAATTTCAATTCATGCAATTGTAGTTAGATTTCAATTCTTGCAAATTAGAATTAGTTTTTATTTCTTGCAAGTTTCCATTCTATAGATTAGGTTTAGTGTGACACCAAAAGGCTAAACCAAATCTATCTCACCTAATAAATGCTTGAAATTTGAATGCCTGAATTGTACTCTGCCCTAGCTTTCTATCGTAGACAACCTTGGACACCACCCCGGATTGATAAATCATTGAGATTAAATGATGAGATTCAACGACACTCATCAAGGAGCAACTGCGGCGAGTGAGGCAAGCATGGTGGTTGGTTGGGAGGAGGGATGAGGAGGTGGAGTACTTTCAGTACTCATGGGTGTTGAGGAAATTTGGCTTACCTTAGGATGTGCCGGATGAGCCAGTGTTGTACCGACATCGGTGGGATGAGGTGGATCTTCCATGCGTAGAGCCATGGAGGGTGCAGATAGGAGATGATGTGCAGTTGGAGGTCCCTAACTTAGATGATGCCGGGGTGACTCTGGAGTATGCAGTGTGGTTTGGTGCCCAACCAGTATGGGTGCCAAAGGTGGTGATGGGTGGGGATGCGATAGCTGTGGGGTCGAGGGTGACTCCGAAGAGGACGAGGCCTCAGTGATCGGTGAGTCAGAGGTGGTCGAGGGGAGCAGCCCAGTAGACTCCTGAGGTGGAGGTGGTGGATGATGAGGGGGAGGATGATGAGGATATGGGGGAGATCTCTGAGGTGGCTAGGCTACGGGCGGAGGTGGAGCAGCTCTGCGAGGAGTGAGAGACTACACTAGAGTCTCATAGGGAGGCTCTAGCGGGGTGATATGGGGTCATAGCTAGGTTGCGGGCTACTATAGCTCGGATGGAGGTAGAGTGGCTAGTAGATGGGGTTGGTGATCAGGAGACGGTCATGAGGCTTCAGGTAGAGATTTTGGTGAGAGAGCGTCGATATCAGATTGACTTGCGGTGACTACATGCTAGCGAGACATATGCACACTCCTTGGAGGATTTATGCATGGCTAATCACATTCCTTTGCCAGATCCTCCTTCATCCTCTAGGACCGAGGCATCGAGGCATACAACATCTAGTTCTAGGTCTAGGGCTCCTACTAGGTCTCAGGGGTCCTCTCATAGACATTAGCTTAGTGCTTAGATGCACTTTTGTATATGAGCCTTGGTGCTCCATTGTAGCCTTTTTGGCATTCATTGTACATATGATATTTTTGATATATATATATATATATATACATGGCTTTTATATTTGTGTTATCTTTTTGTGTGAATGCTTTAATATTTTATGCAATGCATGTTTTATGAAAATATTTTATGGATGATTAATGCAAGCTAATCATGATGTGTATGCATAGTGCTTATATGGATGATTAATGCAAGCTAACCATGATGTGTATGCATAGTGCTTATATGGATGATTAATGCAAGTGAAATGGCATGTATATGAAATAATGAATGCAAACTATATGAGAGGAATGCATGATGTTCGAATGATCATTTTTAGTTCAAAATTTTGTTGGCCATTTTTGTTCATTATTTTGCAATCGGGGGCACCAAACTTGGTGGTATTATGCGGGTTGATCCATGATGAAGACATGGATGTTGACATGGAAGAAGATATGGATGTTGATATGGAAGAAGATATGGATGTTGATATGGAATACTAAAATATTTTCAAAGACTCAAACAGACTAGTGCTATCAACCAAACTCACTAAAGGTTGTCTAACTTTCTTTAGGACCAAGGTGTGTGCAAGTGAAGTTCATGTACCAAATCTTGAGCATGACAATGACCCTAGGCAATCAAGAACCAGTGTGTGTGCATGTGAAGTTCATTAACCCATTATGAGTAAATTGGGCATGACCTATTATGGAATGGACCAAGAAGCTAGCTTGCCTGTATGTGCGGTCAGAGGTCTCCCTTTTTGGAAGAGAGACATGTCGCCTTGCATGAGCTTACTCCACTACCAGTCAGGCATCTATAGCCCCGGTGGAGACTCACTCCATAGTCCAATGATCTGATATTTAGGCCTTGGGGATGACTACATAAATTTTTGAGGGAAATGTAGTACGATCCTTACAACTTTAGGGATCTATGGTGTGTGAATAGAATTTGTTAACTTTGTATAGAGCTTTGGGGAATCAGATTCTCAACCGAAGTGTGATGAGAATGTGACCCTATCCTTACTACTCTATATTTTTGTGTTTATATTTGGAGAGCAACTGTGATAGTGGTGAAAACCACTATTTTTTATTTTTGGACTATGTTGCATGATAGGACAAGCGAGGAATACCCTTTTCACTTCAAGGTGCTACCCAAGTATGGTGTTATCCCTCTTTGACTCAAAATTTTTTTAAGATGTGAAGAAGTGTGGTTGGTGCAAGATTGTTTTTGGAATCAGTTGACAATACTCAAGATTTTCTTAATGTGAGAAAAGTGTTTTTGGTCCTAAAGAAAATTGGACATCTTTTTGGAGGTTGCTAGACACACTAGTAGTGGCTGAGTGAGTGAAAATTTGGGTTTTTGTGACTTTGGACAAATGGGATTGTTGGCTTATGATATTGGAGGAGATTGCATAAATACCCCAAATAGGTACCCCCAATTATGGAAACTTGACTTTTTGATTTGGCCATATCATCACTACTATAAAATATCATTGAACATGGGATGGGATGAATGCAATTTGTGAAATGCAGGAGTGTAGTGGAATGCATGTGGAATGAATGCAAGTGGAATATGAAAATGCATGTAAATATACCTATATGTAAATGCAAGATGTATGCAGTATGTATGAATGTAATATGAAAAATGCATGTAAAAATACAATATGTATGCAATGGGAACATGCCTATGTGAATGATTTGTTTTTGTTTTGTTGTTTTTTTTTTTTAGCCATGTATATATAATAATCAAATCATGCATAGAAGAGGACCCCCAGACAAGGAAGAGCTAAGACCAGTCTCAAAAATCAATGCAAATGTGTATCACCCCATTAAGCTTATGAATGGGTACCAT
The DNA here is from genome assembly GCA_028583015.1 of Wollemia nobilis. Taxonomy (NCBI): domain Eukaryota; kingdom Viridiplantae; phylum Streptophyta; class Pinopsida; order Araucariales; family Araucariaceae; genus Wollemia; species Wollemia nobilis. The sequence continues at coordinate 9,242,898 of JAQPPZ010001870.1, forward strand.
GCCTGAGAGCCAGTCGAGATAGTCTATGATGTCATCTAATTCTTCCTGCTTATCATCATCTAACTCTACCTAAAATACCTCAGGATTCTTGGTAGAAGATGGAGGTGAAGGTGGAGGGGAAGGAGGAATGTAGTTGGCAGAAGCCCTTAACAATTCCTCGGATAGGATGAACTCTGAAAAGGAGGGTGGGGAAGAAATCTGGTCCATGTCAACAAGGCTTATGTCAATTGGAATTGGCTTAGCCAGGTTGTATGGATTATGGAGTGGGGTGAATAAGTCAGTAGGATTCATACTGACTTAATAGGAGAGGATGGATTGGAAGAATGGATGGGAACCGATGTCGAATCTTGTTAACCCTGGATAGCAGCAACAAACATGAAATTAAATGCTATGTACATGCAAAGAAATTTTTGTTTTTGTTTTTGAATGTTTTTTATTTTTTTTTATATACATATGTTACAAATTTTGGCTTGGATGAATGGCTCAATGGAACTCAAGTGGGGGGTGGTTCACCAGGTGGGTCAACTTGTTCTTGTGGAAGAAGCAAGTGAAATATGGGTTGATGGATGGAAAATAGTCTGAGGTAAAACTCATCCTGTTGGGTAAGGGGAACAATGGGCTGAAATTCCTCTTCAGAATCATCAGAAGCATTGGACATAAGTTCATACTCTTCATAACTTTCATCATCAGAATCTGGGAGCGGGTAGGAAAAATTTAGGGGATCGTCTTCTTCATTGAAGCTAAGCTCTTGAAGAGCTTGTTCAAGAGAAGCGGTTGAGGAACATGGAAGGGGGCTTTATCTTCGTCCTTGAGGCTAAGCCTTTGGAAATCTTGCTCAAGGGAAGAGGTTGTGGAAAGTGGGGTATACCCTAAGCCTGAATGATCATGTGCTCCATGATATGGGAAATCAATGATGTCATGTATCCCTTGTTCATGGGAACCTAGACCCTGACCTTACCAATTGACTATATGAAAGTAACGAGATGGAAATCCCATCATATTTTGTATGTTGGCACGTCTTGGCTCTTTTGGTTCTTCAGGTGGTTTTTCTATAATTGAGGAATCCAACCCTCCATAAACAAAGTTGATACTATTTGGAGTAGAACTCATGTCGTAGACAACACCTATGGTTAAAGGAGGGTCACATGGGTGACCAAAATCCTTGGTTGTAGGGATGGCAAGTGGGGTAATGGTAACATCATGGACCACGTATTCACCAATACCAGGACTAGTGATGTGGACCTCGACTTGGGATGATGTGGTGGATGATGTGGAAATGGATGGCTCAGGATTGGTGGAAGGTTGCGAGGAGTTGAATATTTCACAATCCGAAAGTTTGACTTGTGAAACATCGACTGATGGAGAGGGATTGGGTGATGGCTTAGAAGAAGGTGGATGAGGCAATGATGATGAAGGAATGGTTGTAGAAGGAGTGGTTGAGGTTGATGATGTGGTGAAAGTGGATTGACCTTGACCACATGTACAAGAAGAAATGGATGATTGAGGGGGTTTTGTGATGGGTAACTCCTCAATAATAGGAGCTTTGGAAGAAAATGTGAATGGATTAAAAGATGAAGTGGATGGAGTTGAAGATGAAGTGGATGGATTTAAATATGATGGGGATAAGAATAGGTGAGTGGAAGGCAACATGGATTCATAGGGATTTGAAATGAAATTGCAATACTTGAAAGGTTCTACATCCATGGGGATACAATGGACTTGACCATCATGAACATATTTCAAGCATTGGTGGAGAATTTATGGAACACATTTCATTTCCCTCATCCAAGGTCTACCAAGGAGTACATTGTACGCCATGGCCCCTTCCAAGATGTGGAACATAGTGTGCAATATTTTAACCCCTACTTCAATGGGTAAAACAATAGTGCCAACTATGGTACACAAAGCATCGTTAAATGCTTTGAGGGTGAATGATGACTTGGAAATGTGGGAAGGTGGAAGTTTGAGGTTGCTAAGGGTAGCAGTAGTGATAATGTTGATGGATGAGCTGGTATCAATTAAGACCCTTTTAAATGGCTTCTTGTCTATTAAGGCCATGATATGCAATGGAGGATCTATGGATTCTGATGTCATTGAATTTATTTCAAAGTCATAGAAGGTGATGGATGGCTCCATGCATGTTCTAATGCTCCCTACAAAGTTGTTAAAGGCATTAGGATCTTGGGCTTCAAACTCAATGGATTTTAGAATTTCCATTAAGGCTTCTCTATGCCTAGGAGATTGTTGGATGAGCTCATATAGGGACAACTTGGCTGAAGCCATCTTCAAACTTGTAGTCAACCGACTACTTAAGGATACTGTTGGCCTTAGAGGATGATGGATTGGTTGATTTGGTGGACTAGAAATATGGATTGGTGGGGATGGATTTGGGGAAGTTTGAATAGGTGGTGGATTGGAAGGTTGTGACACATTTGGTTGTTGAGCATTTTTTTGACTTTGCCTTTGACCTCTTGTGACCACATGGACTGCTCCCACAAAATTTTGATAAGTTTGAACATGGTTAACTTGGTTAGGAGGTGTAAGATGATTATTACCTCCTACATTGGTTTGGGCCTCTTCATGGTTAGGAAGAGGTGTTTGAAATATTCCCAAGTTTTGATTTTGTGGAGCTAGGGGGTTATCTGCCTTAAGAGCCCCCAAGTCTATGAGATCCTGGATGATGTTCTTAAAAATGTTGCATGTGTTGAGGTCATGACCATTTTGCCTATGGTATGGGAAAAATAGATGTTCTCTATAACTTCTGCCATGTTTGGTAGGGTCATCAGGCCTAATTTTTGGTAAAGTCAACTTATTTGTTTCATACAAATTTTGGAATATGGAAGAGTACGACTCCGTTAGAGGAGTGTATTGGCATTGTGGTTGAGCATATTATCGATGGGTGGGGTTTTCCACAATTGATACTATGTTTTGTATCATGAGTGCTTGATTTATCGAGGGCAATAATAAATTTTTTACGATTGTTGCATGGGTTGTTGAGCCATTACAGGCTGGCTCATCACCACTTGATTGACTTGATTGGATGTACTAGCCGAAGAGGCTTGAGATGACTTGTTTTGGCTGGATTGGTTGTTTTTAAATTGGCCCTTGTTTTGCCATTCTTTCTTCTTAGGCTTAATCATGCCCTCTTGGATTTTTATTTCCTCAATGATGCTAGCCTGTGCCAAAGCTTCTTCAAATGAATGATACGTATGAAGTTGAAGCATCCAAGAGATGGGTTTTAAGCAACTCTTGGTAAATAATTTAATGATTTCATCCATTGGGAGGGAGAATGGCAATTTAGTAATGACTGCCCTCCAACGGTTTCCAAAGTTATAGATAGTTTCATCTTCCCATTGTCTTAGTTCATACACATCTGATAATGAAACTTTCTTTTTAATGTTTAGGATGAAACGCTCAAGGAATAGGTCAATCAATTGAGAAAAAGTATAGATACTATGAGTTGGTAACTGATTGAACCACTCTATGGCATCTCCTCCTAATGTTTGAGGAAATATTTAGAGCATGAGAGCATTGTCAATTTGAATCCGAAAGCATGCATGAACAAATGAGCTAACATGCTCCTTAGGGTCCTCGGTTCCCCTAAATTTATCAAACTTTGGTAATGTAAAGTCTGTTGGATATGGTGATGATGGTACCGAAGGATGGATTGGTTGATGGATCAGTTGGCTTAGAGTTGGTTTTTGGTTTGACATGCCAGGAATATTTAGCATCAACTGATCTATTTGCTTTTGCATGGCCTGAATCCTAAGATCTTCCCCAAGAATGTGGAAGCCTTGGATAACCTGATGACTTGGCGATGGACTAGAAGAAAGATGTTGTGGAGTGATGAGATGATTTTTATGAAATGGATTAGCTTGAAATTTATGGGGGGAAGATTGATGATTGAAATAAGGAGAAGATTGATGAAGAAGAAGATTTTGGAGGAGTTGGTTGGGTTGACCAGAAGAAATGGTGATTGGATGGGTTGAATTTTGGATTGGAGGTGGCTTGGGGATGGATATCACCGATGATTGGGGTATCCAGGTGGAATTTTGGTTGGCTATGGTTGGTTGGGCTGGAGCTACAGGATGCGTAGGATCTACTTGAACTTGTTGTCTAGCATTTTGATGCTCTAGAAGCACTTTGTTCACAAGACCCAAAATATCCTGAAGATCTTGATCAGTCATAGAAGAAATTGATAAGGTTGTGGATGGATTAGAAGATGATGGTATGGATGTGGGTGGATTAGAGGAAAGGGGTATGGTGCAAGTTGCACTTGATGTGGCAACTTGGGAGGTTGGTACCTATGAGGCAGCATTGACATACTCCTCATACAAAGGATTGGAATGGGTTTGGGTATAGCCGGATGGGTGATGAGTGTTAAAAACACTCAGGTTTTGTTGGGATGGACTAGGAGAGGAGGGCATACCATATTCATAAGCTGAATTGGGATATCCTCGGGTGGGGTTAGATGGATAGGATGTAGCCAATTCTATTTGTTCAACATAATCTTGGCTAAGGGGTTCAAGGACATAGTTAGAAGACTTGTAGATAGCATCCAACTTGTCCATGTCAATTTGGAGGGATGATTGTTCATTGTTTTGGGGAATGGATCCCTCTTGTGAGAGAGATTGGTGAATGAGCCTAGATGGACTAGGTTGGGTGGAATTGGAAAGGTTAGCTACTGAAGTAGCGGGTATGCTTGTTGTATTTTCCATTAAATTATTTTGATTTAATATTCTTGTTTGATTTCAAGTTAAAACCATAAAATGATTAAATCAAAATACAATTTTAGGATAATTAACTTTCAAAACTGAAAATAAAGCTAAGGAATTTAGAAGCAAAGAAAATAATCAATCCTAAGTTTCACCTTGTGTGGCTTACCTCATTCATTTATTATCTCTTTTTAATGTGAATTCCTTTTAGATATGATAGTTTTGTGTATTTTGTGTATCCTAATCTTGTTTAATGAAAAATAAAAGGTAAAAGACTATGGTTGGATGGGGCAACGAGATTCTTGTTGGTGATGAAATCCAACAAGTTTTCTCGGGGGTAGTCCTAAGGTGTCTAGGGGTAGATATTTGGTGGATGGAGATGAAAGCCACCATCACCAAACCTCAAGCAACAACCGGTGATGAAATCCAGTTACTACTATTTAAAGTGCAACATGTTGTGTGTGATTAATTTTAAGTTTTTATGTTCTCTATTGTGGTCAAACAATATTAAAAGTAATAGATTTTACACATCTAAATTAGAATCCAACACATGAATGCAAATTTCCTCTAAAGAGTGTGAAGTACACCGCTTAAAACCCCCTACCTAGATAGCAACCGGAGGGTTTGTCCACCTCTCTGCCAAAGGTGCCACCCAAGGGTAGGAATACTTTTTGCATTCAAGTCTTGTTCTGACTTAGATAGGTAAAATAAGCAACCTTTAACTCCTAAGATGCAAATTCTAATTGATGCTTTTCACTTTCAAATGCAAATAGAAAGATGTAGGAATTATTTGAATTTGCAATTCTTCTTGAAACAAAAAACCCAAAATATGTGAATGAAATGAATGCACAGATGCCCTAGATGCAATCTAACATGAATTTATTCCCATATTCCTTAATGTGTGTTCATTTTAAACTCAGAATCTGAAAAACACAGTAGAATATTGAAATACATAAAAGCAGGATTTTAGAACAGAATGGTTGTAGATCTTACTTGAAAGCCTAAGCTCTGCTCCAAATTACTGCTAGGAGTAGAGGAGCGCCTCTGTAGGTGTTGTTGGGTGTTTGTGTAGGCACATTTGTGCACCTATGGTGATCAGTAGGTGCTGCAGAGCGCCTGCGCACCTATCTACAACTTTCACAGGACTTTCTAGAAACCCTAACCAATGACTTCGGCTAGTTTTTTGCTCCAGAAAACCCTACAAAATGGAACAACATAATGGAAGTTAGCAAAGTAAATAAAAAAATAGAACCCTTGTGGGGTCCCACCATGATCGCCATTTGTGAAGAGAAAATACGACACTAAAACAATATAGAAATAAATAACTCATATGAACAAGAGATTGCACAAAATATGATTTTATTCAATAAATGGGGGGAGCTGAGAAACTCCTTTTGTTACAATTGATCCATTCAATGGAATTATTTTGATACAATAAATACAGGTGCTAGGGTTCTTCAAAACCCTAGCTACAACAATGAGTAGTGTCTCCAATGTATCTTGCTTCCAACAGGGTGAGTGGGCTTCTGGTTATCCATAATCGGGCCACTCTAGCTTCAGTAGCTACTCAACAATCCTTGATTGATGCTACCCAATCCTGCACACACATCAAACATAAAATAGTTAGCCAACAAATGAGGGTTCCACGATGTGAACCCTCAGAAATGCAAACCAAATATCCTAGATCTGAATGAATAAAATGTGCAGAATCAAATAACAACAAATAAAATGCATACAAATACTTACTTTGCTGTTTTGTTGCTCCATTGCAGATTTGATGGTAGGGTGCCCTGGCAGCACTTGATGATCTTATGCGGTAGATTCTGGTGTATGGTTGAGGGAACAATAGGTGTTGGGCTATGTCTGTGAAATACGACAGGTGCGCAGCTACACCTATGGTCTGTGGTAGGTGCTCGGCTATGCCTGTGGGCTATGACAGGTGCTCAGCTGCACTTGCATATTAGGGTGAAATATGTAGAAGTAGATCAGGGGGATGCGAAGGGCTCAGCGGATGGACGATAATGGCGATGGTGGAAATGGGATGTGAAGGGGGCTAGAATCCAAAAATCCTAGGGCAAGCTAGGGTTTTGGGGAAGGATAAGCTAGGGCACAACCTACTCACAAGAAACTATCTCTCAGCAAGGTTAGATCTCACAAGCAAATTAGAGCTCCAACGTTCAAGCTTTCCAAGTTTTTCTAAGGGTTGAGCATTGAGAATGCTCCTATTTATTACCAGACCTAGGGTTTACTTTAGGGTTTTACCAAATCATGTGGCTAGGATAAAAGCAAATCCAAGGGCTGATATTAAACTTTAAGTGTGACATGGATTAAGGGAGATGGATGGTTGTGATTAGACTAGATCAGACGGTTGAGGTTGATTGGGCTTATAAATACATATTTTATAATAAATATATTAAAATATAATATAAAATATTATATTTAAATATAAATAATATAAAATAAATATAAATGGGTTAAATGGGGGTCAAAAAATGGTGGGAAAGGGTTAAAGTGGGCCATTGGATGGCGAGAAAGGCATGGAATGGCCAATTGAATGGCGGGAAAGGGGAATGGTGGACAAGTGGCTAGGATTTGGTGTCTACAACCCCTTTATTTTTCTTTTGATTTCTTGGAGCAGGGATTCTTATTCATTTTTTTTTGAACAAGGGGATTTTATTTGCTTTGTAGTAAAAAGCATTTTTCTTTTACTCTTTTTTTTCAAGGGATACTTGCTCAGATTAGACAAAGAGCAAGGGATTTTATTCGGGTAGGGGGGAGCTTGTCCTTTTTCCAATTCTTAGTATTCTAAACCATGCACATAATAGGATAGCAAGGGAAACATTTCACTTAAGGAGATAGGACTACTATGTAGTGTTATATTCCCTTGTGCAAAATCATTTTTAATATGTGTAAGTGATTCTTGGTTCAAAAAGTGGCAAGATCAGTTCCCAAAACTTAAAAATTTATTTAGTGAAGCAATAGTGTTTTTGGTTCAAGAGATATTTATAATCAATATTGAGAATCAATATTTTATTAAAATGTATATTTTGTGAGTGGTTCAAGATAATTTTTGAATTCTCCCGAAGTAAACCAAAATTAACTATGAATTTTGACATCGGTCTAATAATAATAAATGGATGCAACCATATGACATATGAAATTGAGTTCCTGAAATTTTTGTTATTTTAATAAGGATAAGTAGATGTGATAAATGTAATTAATTGATATATGGTTTGAAATATGATAAATTTGAAATAGATGCAAAGTATTTACAAATATGTATAGGGATGAGATCGTTTGCTATTATGCGTAATATCATTTTAGGTGTATTATATTCATGGGTTCTTTAAGATATTTTCCATATAAAGTTACCAATAGATATTCACCAGATCCAAATTTTGTAGTAATAATAAATGGTCCCAACCATTTTGGTTGAAATTTTCCTTTTAAATAATTTTGAGCATTTGTATTTTTTTATTTTATTTAAGAACTAAATCACCAATTTCAAAATATTGAGTGTGGACTTTATTAGAATATGATATTTTGAGTTTATATTGATATGAGTGAAGGTTCTCTAAGGCATTTATTTGCTTTTCATCTAAAAATTCCAATTGGCTTAATCGTCCAACATTATACTCATCTCCTACCTCAGTATTTTGAAGTAAAATACCTAATGAAGGGACTTCAAGCTCAAATGAAAATACGACTTTAGAATCATATACTAAGACAAAGGATGAAGCACCAGTAGGGGTTCAAACACTAGTTTGATAAGCCCATAGTGTTGGATAAAGTTGGGTGTGCCAATATCAGCCTAATTTGTTAACCAATATTTTCAATATTTTAATTAAAGTTGTGTTATATGCCTCAACTTGACCATTTCCTTGTGGATAATATGGAGTAGACCATCTATGTTGAATTTTATATTTGGCACAAATTTTATTTATGTGTTTATTTTTAAAACATGTTCCATTATCTAAAACAAGTGTGGATGGAATATCAAATATACAGATGATTTGATTAAAGATAAATTTTGAGACTTGGTTTCCTATACAAGAAGCTAATGGCATAACTTCTACCCATTTTGGAAAATATTTTGTTGCGGTGATAATAATTTTATTGCCATATGAAGAAATCAGATTGATTTTTCCAATAATGTCTAGGCCCCATTTTGAGAAAGTCTAAGGAGAAGAACTATCTTGAAGTTCTTGTGTAGAAGCATAAACAAGGTTTGCATGATTTTGACATTTGTCATATTTTCATACATATTCATGAGCATATTTTTCAATGGAGGGCCAAAAGTATCCCATTATTAAGAGCATTTTGGTTATGACCTTGCCACTAAAATGACCTCCAAAATATTCTTCATGAACCTCGCTTAGATCTCTCTTAGATTCAGTAAGATTGAGGCATCATAAAAGAATACCTTCGATAGATCTCTTATATAAAGTTCCTCCAATAATTATGAAATGAACGTCTCACTTGTGTAATGTTCATCATTGGTTTCTATCGAAGCCATCTAGAAATGATACATCTTAGAGAAATTTTAAAATATCCCCATACCATGGTTCCAAAACTGCTTCTTCAATTGTAAATATTTCTAAAGGTTCCAAGCATGATGCTAATGATGCAGGTTCTTAGAGTTGACAAATAATAATAGTATCATGATCATAATTCAATTCCAGAGGTATAAGATAAGCAAAAACTGCCATAGCATCAACAAAATTATTACTGGTACATGGTATGGCTTCTATAGAAACCTTTTCGAATAAAGAAATAAGTTTTAAAATGTATTCTTTATAGGGATGAATTTTCTCATCTCAGGTTTGGTAAATGTCATTAACTTGATTTACCATGAGTTGTGAGTCTCCAAAAACTAAAATTACTTTGATATTAATAGTTAAGGCAACTCGTAATCCAAGGATTAAAGCTTCATATTTTGATGTATTTTTTGTACAAGTAAATTGGATTTTGAAAGATAATGGGATAAGTTGCTTTTGTGGGGATACCAATATGATACCTACACCTACGCCACTCATACAATGGGCTCCATAAAAAAATAGAGACCATGATTTTGAAGAGTCAGTATCTAGATTAATACATTCATCAAGGAATTCTACCATCAAAGGGTGAGTAGATTCAAGAGGTGCAGTGACAAGCTGATCTGCTATGACTTGCCCTTTAATGGACTTCTGACTAATAAAGGTTAGGTCAAACTCACTCAAACCAAGAATTATTTTTGCTACTCGTCCTAATAAATAAGTCTACTCATTAAATATCACAATGAATTGAATTTAACAATAATGTAAGTCTTTTGACTAAGCATGTAGTGACACATTTTTTGTGTAGAGAACACAACAGCTAAACAAAGCTTTTCTAAAGGAGCATACCGAGTTTCATAACTTATTAAATTTTTTCTTATGTAGTAAATGGCTCGTTCTTTATTTTCTTCATCATGTTGTGCTAACATTGCGCCTAACGCAAGTTCTAAAATTGAAATATATAAGATGAATGGGTGCTTTGGTCTAAGTGGAACAAGCACCGGTGGAGTAAGTAAATATGTCTTAAGGATTTTGAAATCTTCTTCACACTCATTATAACATAAAAAAGGCATATCTTTCTTAAGAAATCTAAGAAAGGGTTTACATTTATCTTCCAATTTATCAATAAAGCATCGGATGGACTAGAGCTTACCTTGTAGGCTCCTTAGCTCTGTTAAATTTTTGGGTGGTGGCATATCAATGATAGCCTTAATCTTGGTAGGGTATATTTCTATGCCACACATGGACACTATAAACCCTAACAACTTTCTTGATTTTACTCCAAACACATATTTATCTAGATTCAATGTTAGCAATTATATTGATAGAATATTACATTATTGTGTAATATGGTAAAATAGTGCATGAGCGCTCTCCAATTAGTTGGGGTGGTTTATTGGTAGTTCCTCAACTACCTTTGCAATGTATTTATTCAAACCCCATATCAATACCAAAGTTTCTTGGTGTATTATTCTACATGGTATCAGAGCTACGGTTGGGCAAGGAGGCGGTTCATTGGTGGTTGGGTAAGGTAGTAACCAACTACTCCATCTATCCAAGCATACTCTTTGACGCGGGGTTCTTGAAGACCATTTTGTCATTTTTTGCAAGGCAAACAACACAGAGTTTGGGATAAGAATGGGTGAGGAATATTTCTTATGCATGTTTCCCAATGCACGATGATCAAGTGTAGGTAACGCATGGTGACCGAGTGCAGACACATACCTAGATATATTGAGACCCCTAGTATGGTGATCGAGTGTAGATGTAGACCTAGACAGACTGAGACCCCTTACACAGACACATACACTGCACAAAATCTCAGAGATATGCAAATTGAGATAGGTGACATGTAAACCAAGATGGATGACATGGTACACATAGTGGCTGACTAGATTCATATCACATGTGGTTCGAGGTGACATGGCGGTGGTTGATTGGGTTGGATTGCACACGGTTTGAGGTGACATGGTGGTGGTTGATTGGGTTGTCAACGTGGAAAAAGGCTTGGAGAGTGGCTTGATTGCCTGAAGGCAATCGAAAGCCTAATGGCATTTCAAAGGTTTTAAAGACTTAAAGCATTGCTGCATAGGCAATGTGGGACTAAACTGTTAGATTTTTTATTTCCTATACACCCGAATAGGATAAAGAACTAGTGGTTATAACCTATCCTTGTCGAGCATTGTAGCTTGACTGGTGAGCATGGTGCTTGTTAGGCTGGTGGTCACCAGTTCAAATCCCACAGAGGGATTACATGGGGGCACTATTTTTTTAAGCATTTTTTTTGCGCACAATGCAACTTTTCCTAGCCACAATTAAAATTGCTAGCAAATTTTTAACATTATTTTTTTGCTAAGCAATTTTTTGACACCTTTGACAACTTTTTTGTTGCTCACCAAAAATTGTTTTTTCTTGATAATTTTTTGCAATTGCAAAGGAGGGAGTTCCAAGACGCACCATTTTATTTAAAGACAAAACAAGAAATGATTTTTTAAGAGGTATTTTTTTAATACTTTGTTTATTCCTTTCAAAGAAATTTTGGAGGGATAAGTGTTTTTTTTGGCACTTGAAAGGGTATATAGCACAATTTTTCATCCTTGTTTATTTTGTAGAAAAAAGGGGGGATCATAAGAATTTTTCTTTTACAAAATTATAATACAAAGGAGGGAAGAAATTTTTTTTTTTGAAAAAGACATTTGGTTTTGAATATCATCTTTGTAACAAAACTGGCATTATAATAGTTTCATTTTTTGTGGAAACAGACACCTAAAGTGTTTAAATTTGTGGGTGCTTGTTATTAATTTTGCATTTAAATTTTCTATTTTCTTGCATTTCAATAATAAAGTAAGATATACAAAGAAAATAAAATACCTCAAATTTTACACCTATTTGTGCAATTTATTGCACAGTAGCGTTCGGTATATACAGTACCTCTGGTCCACACTTACAAGTGATGCTATCATGATTGGACTACTGTATCTAATGCCTAATATAGTTAAAAAACTGACTTTTGAGCTATTGTTCTCTATAAATAATTGGGGAGAAATAAGGTAAACCATTTTTTATATTCACTCCATTTAATACGCTAATTATTTTTTATTGTTTGGCTTAAACTCCTCCAACTCATCAACCTTCTTTCAAAGGGTTTTGAGGTAGGTGCCATCAATTCTATTGAATTCTCTTTCACGTACTATTGTAAGTATAAAAAAATGAGGACCATTTGGTGTTATAAGGAACCTTCACAATGGCCATTTTTCACAAATATCTGTTAGATTCATAATTTCTAAAAGGTTCTAACTTTGCACCATGGAAGACAAAAATGAGAGCTACCTTCAGGTTGAATATTTGTGGGATGTAGTGACTAGCACTACAAAACATCCTACAATAGCAGGGGCAGATCAAGAGGCTTTTGAGAATAATGATAGAAGATGTATCATGTTTATTCAGCTTGCTACTACATATGAGGTCCAACATCATATATGTGATGCAAAATCTAGTAAGGAAGCTTGGGATGCTTTTATTACCATTTGTGAAGGGAAGAATCAGTCCACTATTCTAAATCTTCAAACTCAACTACATACACTCAGTATGAAATTTGGTGATATAGTTGACCTATTCCTATGCAAAGTGGCAGAATTGAAATCCAAATTGAATACTATGGGAGAGACAGTGGCATATACTCTCTTGATCTTAGTCATCTTGAGAGCTTTGCAAGAATCCTACAAGGTGTTGATTACCTCTCTCAACATGTCTGGTAGACAAGTTACCTTTGTGGAATTGGTGAATTTACTTCAAACTAAGGAGGCAAATCAGTTTCAAAAAGATGAAGTGCTAGATAATGCCCTCTACACCAAAAAAGGGGGTAATAAACAAGGTAATTTTCAGAAAGGAGGATATTCATCAAAATGAAATGGAAAATAACGTCAGTAGAAAGATAAAAAATATTGTAAAATTTGTGATATGAATAACCATGACACCAAAATGTGTTGGTTTAAGAATAAAAAATAGAATGACCAAGATCACAAGAATAAGGGCAAAGTAAAATACAAACCACAAAAGAAGAATAAGCAAGCCAAGGGGAATGTTGCTTATGTTGAATCATAATTGGACTCGTATTTTGAGCAAGCACACAAGGTACTCATGACTCACACATATTCTTAGTAGAAATATGCAGTGTGGTATATTGATTCTAGTTCTAGTAAATACATGACTGGAGATAGATCTTGGTTTGAGATATTTTAGTAAAAGGAAGGTAAGCCAGTGACAATTGCTAACAATCAGACCTACTAAGTCTAGGGTGAAGGAGATGTTTTTGTCACTCTTACAAATAGCAAATGTCAGATTGAGGAGGTACTCTATGTTCCTGGATTGGCCAACAATTTGTTGTTCGTCCCTCAGATCTTAGATAGAGACATGAATGTTGTTTTCCATGTTGAGGAGGGAAGAAAGAGATGTTTTATCACCAGTAAGGGAAATCATGTAGCAACAGAATCATACAAGCATGGATTGTTCATCTTAGATTCCATTTTCATGCCTCATGTTGCCATGGTAGTGGCAACAAAAGAGGCTACTTCTCTTTGGTACAAGAGATATGGGCATCTAAGTTTTAGATATTTTCTTGAGTCGAGAAAATATGAGATGGTGAAAGGCCTTCCCAACCTTTCATCCATATTGCCATTATGCTCAAATTGCTTAGCAAGGAAGCAAAAATAGGTACCTTTTTAGGTTATCTCTTCAAGAGCTAAGAAACCTTTGGAATTGGTACACATCGATCTGTGTGGTGCTATGCCAAAAAATTATGGTGGAAAGAGGTATTTTCAATTGTTTGTTGATGATTACTTACGAAATATGTGGTTTTCTTTCTTCAATTGAAGTTAGAGGTATTTCTATACTTTCAATAGTTCAAAAATATTTTTGAGAAGGATTCAAGATGTTCCATCAAAACCCTTCACTCAAATCGAGGGGGGAATATACCTCCAAGGAATTTTCATAATTTTTGAATGCACATGGGATTAAGAGACAACTAAAAATAGCCTATACTCCACAAAAAATGGAGTTGCTAAAAGGAGAAATCATTCCATTATAGAAATGGTTCGATGTATGCTTAAGGGGGCACATCTTGAGCATGAGTATTGGGCATAAGAAGTGAGTACAACATCATACCTCATGAATCAAGCACCCATAAGAGCTCTACAGGGTAAGACTCCATAGGAAGCATGGAGTGGTAGGAAACCCTCCATTTCTTATCTAAGAGTTTTTGGATGTAAGGCATTCATGCACATACCAAAATAGAAAAGAAAGAAGTTAGATGAGAAAACCATGTGATGTATTTTTCTTTTTTATGATGAGCATTCAAAGGGATATCGGTTGATAGATCCTATGACCAAGAAAATGTACACTAGTAGATACGTGGTATTTGATGAAGCTTTCACATCAGATAACACATCTACAACTATATACCTAGAGGAAGAGGAGCCTAAGAAAGAGGTTCCATCCCTACAAAAGAAGGTTACAAAATGGTATACTAGCACATTGAGAGATTTAAAGTTGACGTCACTTCTAGATCTAACTCTATATCAACCCTGTACTCATAGCATGACTCAAAATATAAGAGTAGAAGCATCAAATTTAGAGGTTGACTAACTTTAGCAACAATTTGATGAACTATCTATAGATGCAGAGGAAGATATAGAAATAGATGTGTATGATGAATGGGTTTGTATGTCAGTATTGGATGAAAATGAACACACAATAGTTCAATATGCACTTAGTGAGCCTTAATGGAATGCTGCTATGGAATCGGAACATACATCTCTCATGAAAAATTATACATGGAAGCTATTTAATTTGCCTTCAGGTAAGAAGCCCATTGGCTGCAAATGGTTGTTCAAAGTGAAGTATAAGGTAGATGGTACAAGTATAAGATACACCTTGTTGCAAAGGGCTATGCTCAAAAAGAAGACATAGATTATGAAGAGAATTTTGCCCCTATTGCAAAGATGACTACCATTAGATTACTTTGTGCCATGGTAGCTCAGTTTGGGTGGAAGTTACATCATATGGATGTCAAAAGTGTTTTCTTGAATGGTGAACTACAAGAAGTGTACATGATCCAACTAGAAGGATTTGTGGTTGAAGGGCAAGAACATAAAGTTTGCTTGTTGGTAAAATCCTTGTATGGGCTAAAACAAGATCCATGAGCTTGGTACATCAAAAGAGATAATCACCTAGTGTAGCATGGATTCAAAATAAGTCCTTTAGATGCAATTATCTATATCAAGAACAATGGTTCTGACATTGTGATTTTGGTACTATATGTGGATGATTTGATCATAACAGGAATTTTAGAGAACATGATTGATGTAGCAAAAGATGATTTGAAATAATATTTTGAAATGACATATCTAGGACTTCTTCACTATTATCTTGGTTTGGAAGTAACTCGAAAAAAGAATCATATCAGAGTAACACAAAATAAGTATACTAAGACATTAGTTGAAAAATATCGCATGACTAACTGCAAGTCTAAAGTGACTCCAATGGAGCCAAAACTTAAGTTATCATGATATGATAAATCACCATAGGTAGATGGTACTCTCTATCTCCAGCTGATTGGGAGTCTCATAGATCTGACAAATACCAGGACAAATTTTAGTTTTGTTGTGGGTTATCTTTAAAGGTTTATGTAGGAACCTAAGGTGGGTCATTGGAAAGCAACAAAGAGAGTTCTTCATTATGTTCATGGTAGTAAAAACTATGGTCTAGAGTACAAGAAGAATCACAAGTTCTTACAAGAATACATGAACTTTGACTATACCAGATCTATTTATGATCGCAAGTCAACTTTTTGATATATTTTCCATATTGGATCTAGACTTGTCTCTTGGTAAGGTAAGAAGTAGCAAGTGGTTGATTTATCTTCTACAGAGGTAGAATATCATGCAGCAAGTGGAGCAGTATATGAGATAATGTGGTTAAGTCACATTCTTACAAATATAGGTCTTCTAAAGAATCTTCCACTTTATTTGTTTTGCAACAATCAAGGTGTTTTAAATCTTGTAAAGAATCCAGTATTTTATGAGCATACTAAACACATTGACACTCGATGTCATTTCATTTGAGATGAAGTTCCAAAGCATCACATACAACTCCAGTATATTCCTACTGATGAGCAAGTTGCAAAAATTTTCACCAAGGCACTTGCATGTGTCAAATTTGAATTATTTCGCAATGCTCTTTGTATTTTCCAATAATGTAATAAGGGGGGATGTTAGTGTATCGCTCCAAATTTTTTGCATCCTTACCTTCAGGCTATAGGATCCGTGCCCGAAAGGGGGATGCGAGAAGGATGGGACAATACCTCGGACTGAGAGGCCCTTTGAAGGTCGTGCCTCTCGGGGGAGGGGTATAAGGGTGAATTTTTGACGGATGGTGGGTTCACCAAGAAACTTTGAGTGGCAGTTTCCATGCCTAGGTTGAGAATGGTTTTGGTGTGTTCATTTTTATACTTGATCATTCATAATCCTAGGTTTGGCCAAGATGAATCTAAGCTATTCTATATGCCAATGTTGATTTATATGGATACAAAAAGCATGAATAAGTCCTAAATATAAAAATTATGCTAAATAAGACAGAATGTACCTGATTTCGGATGTCTGATGAAGATTCTGAGGTTTGTAGAAGTCCAGATCATCTCAAATCTTACATGATCATCTGCAATTGCACAAAATCATCTCAGATCACAGTCGGTCATCTGAGATCAGACGAGATCATCGTCGACCTGACGAATTCGTCAGAAACCTGCAATCACAGAAACAGATACCAAAGACCAAAAATGCAATTGCTAAAAGCAAGGGGAAATGATAGAAATAATAGTAAACCTGCCTAAATGATAAATCTAGATAAAAATTAAAGGAAATGCATTATTTTAATAATTTATTTTAACTTTATCATGCATCTATGCTAAATGAGGTGAACTCCAGGATGCAGAATGAAAATAAATCAAACTAATGCAGAGTAAAATAAAGAAGACAAATGAGGAATGCAAACTCAGGGTTCTGGTTGCCCCCAATCTGGACTGCAGTCGAGATCACCTCCAATCATACGAGATCATCGCCGATCTATGACAGGATCATCCGAAATCGTCTGGAATCGCCAGCGACGATCCGAGCTTGCTCCAACTGAAAAATAGTAAAATTCCTACAAGAAAAGCTTGAAATACACAATGCAAACAATGGTGCGAAGGTGTTCTAATGCACGAAAAACTAAAGTTGCAGGGAAAATCAGCCAGGGGATCATGGGATCAGCCAACCAGGGGGATAAACTAAGAAAATCCTAGTTTATATAGGATTAGGGGAAGGTTAGGAGGTTGGGGATCATCCCAATCTGGGAGATCCTCAGTGGAGGAATCTCCAACTCGTGCGTACACGCTTCGCCCAAGTTAGAGAGGTCTGTTAAAACAGAAGCTAATTATGAAAATTTAGTTTTGGGATGAAATCGTCTGGACGTTCTGTTCCGGACGAATTCGTCCGATCTAGGACGATTTCGTCTGATCGACGACGATATCGTCCAACGGTCAAAACAACTCCTAAAAATGGCATGAAAAATGGGGTGAGCGGTTAACGAGCGATTTTGGGGTTAAAATTCAAATTTTTATCTTTTTACTAAGGGTTTAACTGCGCCAATTTTAGGGTGCTACATTTTGCCCCCTCTTTAGCAAATTTTCTGAAGAAAATGCGTTAAAGACGAGTTCTTCCCATTTTACGAGAAAGCAAAAATTTACTCAATTTTTTAGACGATGATTCTAGGTCGAATCGTACAACTGCTTACTATGGTGCCCCCTCCGTGTTTTTACCCAAATCGAACGTTTGAGGTAAAAGCACGAAAAAGCAAAATTTTAAAAAATGTTGTTGTTTTTAAATAAAATTAAGAAAAATAGGGTAAAACCCTAATTCATTTTTACTGTTCATTTTCACTATTTTTAGAGCTCTGCAGACAAAATGGTCGAAACCACGCACAGATCGACAGAGGTCCGGCATGGGCTATGGGTAAGGATCTAAACTTGATGAATTATGTTTTTAATTGGATGTGTGTAATTTTTTATTTAAATTTTGACTATTTTGGGGCATCGTGGCCGTTTTTAGGCCGTCGACGACGTCGGGATGAAATCGTCCCAATTTCGTCGAAATCGTCCCTAGATCATCGATTTCGTTTGGGGGCAAAATCGGTGGAATAGGGGCGATCCCGTCCAACAAGGGGCGATCCCCAAGTTGCAAAATCGGAGATGATTTCATCCTACCAAGGACGATTTGACCTAATTTAGGACGATATCATCCAATGGTGGATGATATCATCATTTTTTTTAGAATATTAAATTGATTTAACTGATTTTAATGATTATCTATTGATGATTTTTATTGTTTGATTGTTTATTTTGTAGAGGGGATTACTAAAGAGTCGGGAGTGGAAATACGAGGGACTCAGGGATGACGTAGCCATGCTCAACTAGGCAGAGCGAGACCGACTGGCGGAGGTCGGACTACAGCATGTGGCAGAGATGCCACAAATACCGATAGACATGGGGCTACTGACAACCCTAGCAGAGAGATGGTATCCGGGGTCGTCTTGCTTTCGGTTACCGACAGGGGAGATGGCTCCCACTTTAGAGGATGTATGGAGGATCTTGAGGATCCCCATACAAGGGTGGTTGATGACTCCTACGGCCAATCAGGGCCAGGCTATGATGAGGTTGTGCGGAGACCCGAGCTTCACCTTGGAGAAGGGCGGAGTGAACATCGAGTCTCTGAGGCAGATGCCTGGGGCATCTAGGTTGACTCAGGTTTTGGTAGGGGTAGTGGGTGGCCTACTGCTATGCCACCAGAGTGGGTGTAGATTACCATGGCTCCTTTCAGATGTGGTCTACGACATGAGAGACCACGGGTACAGATTTGCATGGGGTAGCTTTGTATTGTGTCGCTTGTATAGGATCCTGCACGGGGTCGTATACAAGGGAGGCCGATGTCTAGTTTTGACATTGCTACTACAGGTTTGGTGCTGGGAGCACATCGCGGTGCGGAGGCCGATAGGGCTCCCACTGATAAGGGTTGACCGAGAGAGACCCCAGGTTTTCTATTGGTGGCTCCAGAGAGGGTCACAGTGGTGGATAGATCTACCGATGTCTCGAAGGTTACTAGACGACCTCATCCCTGACCAGATCACCTGGAGGCCATGGAGAGAGCATCCAGGGTGGGGAGAGGATGGACGGGAGTTGGCTCGCATCAGAGCGAGTCTGCTAGCTGAGGATGGAGTGGGGGGAGGTAGAGCTCCACCGCTACGACCGAGTTTTGTGATAGTTCGGTCTACAGTAGGGGATCCCATCTCTCAGGGACTATGAGTACTCCTGGACTATCTGGGATAATACCACACTGAGCGGGGCTCCAGATATGCAGTGATTCTAGAGCCAGGACGTGGATGATGCCCCCATCCAGCCAGTGGATGGGGACGACGTTGGGGTCACTGATGGATATGATGCCTGGTACATAGGCATCCGCCCTCCTCGGATGATGAGGGCATAGGGTCCGATGCACGTGGTTGTGCGACGGATGGGGAGGCGGTGCCAGGCTGCCATTGAGGCAGCGCGGGGTCGTAGAGGGAGAGAGTAGCGACGGTATCCATAGGAGAGATGCCAGAGGATGCCACAGGCTCCGTAGAGACCGCAGTGGATAGGGAGGAGGGAGGAGGGATTCCCTTCTCAGTAGGGGGAGAGGCCACCATCACCCGATAAGGGCAAGGGTGTCGAGGTGGGGGAGAGCAGCGAGATGGCGGCTCTCCGGGCTGAGAATGCCCACCTACGAGCTGAGGTGCAGACTCTTCAAGATGAGGCTACATGGCTCAGGGCTCGGAGCGGAGGGGCGAGCATGTAGGAGTTGGCATGGTCTATTGCTCAGACCACATTCTATCAGGGAGCATACTTCCAGCTGGTTCTAGAGGGCCAGAGGTTACAGTTACCAACCGACATTGTAGAGTCGATCAAGATGGGATCATCGAGGACATCCTCATGATCGACGGTGAGGACCCGAGACACAGCACGGACCTCTATGGGACCACCTCCTCCACGCCAGGGTGGGAGAGGAGATGAGGCTGAGAGCTCGAGGGCTTCTCGAGACTAGCTGCTATAGACTGGATTGGATATATTTTTGAGAGGATTGAGTATGCCAGGGTATAGATTGTGGCATACCAATCCAGTTGTGATATGATGTACATATATTTTGATATATATATATATGATTTTTTTGTGATATGACTTGTCCACATGTTTTATGATGCTTCAATTTTGGATTTGTTTGGTTGTTGATTGATGATTCATGTAATTATGTCATTTGGAAATATTATAATTTTATGTCATGCTGTAAATTTTAAATGGAATAATCTGATGTAAACAAATTGGTTGTTTTGTGGTGTGATTTGATGAAAAATAAAAGGGACTTCTAACAATAATTTCAAAGGACATTGTCACTGTTATAGACCATTTCATGGAGTCATCGCTCGCTAGGTCGTCAAGCTAATCCCAGTATAGAAATATTGTTAAAAGTAAAAGAGTGCTTAAGAGACTATCTTAAGACTTGGTGTTGTGATGATGAAAATGATGATGGTGATGATTTGTTTTCAGATTTTCATAAAAATATTATGCATGAGATATTAAAAATATGATTTTTGCTAGGCATAAATTCCTAAGTGTGATAAAGTGTTTGAACAATTCCTTAGGAATCAGACCATGGTTGCAAAATGGAATGTTGACATAATGAAATGAAATAGAAAAATGTGTTCGTTCTTGTTAAAGCACAATTGTGTGACATAATGATGTAAGCCATATGTTTTTATAAATTATAATGAATGGAAAATAAAATTAGAACAATGGTTTGCGCTAGGCATAGAATTATAGGTATAGACTTATACCATCATCACGAAATCCAAAAAGGAAATTGATATAATAGTTTTATTGCATGATTGATTTTTAATTTTGAGATAAACAAAACAAAATGTATAAACGTGACTTTATTGCTGGATTTGTGAATATGTTGTTGAAAGAATTTTTGGATTTTTGAAAAAAATGTATGTAATTGTTTTTATACTAAACAAATGTTCTTTTAAATAAGAAGATGAAATTATTCCAAAAGATTTGCATAAATATTTTAGATTATCTCAAAGACAAAATTTAGATTTATAAGGAACCCCATGTGCAGATGTGAGTTCATTGCCGATCTTGATCTATCATAATGATACAAAAATCTCTCAAATACAAATGTGTGTGCAATTGTATTGTTCATTCACCAATTTTGAGCAAGATAATTTGATACAAGTAATTTGAATTAACCAAATAAGTGTTCGTTGACCATGATTTATATGCATGTAACCGTACTAGACTACTATGTAAGTCGGGTCATCAAGAGCTAGCTAATCCATAAGCCGACATAGGTCTGTACAAAAGAAGGTCGCTAATGTAACAAACATATCACCATGCTAGGAATTACCCAAGGCCAAGCGGGTTGGGCACAAACCGCTTGTTATGGGGCTTACCTCACAGTTTTTGAATAATTGAAAATTCCAGGGATTCAAGCTCATTCACCCTTCTTTTCTTTTCAAAGGGTAGGGAAAAGGGATTTTATTGTTGTTTGCTTTTTCTTTTCTCTTTCTCTTTTTCTTTTTTCTTTTGTATTTTTGATATTGAGATAATGCTGAAATATTGCTGAGATGGTACAAAATGATACTGAAAGAATGCTTCTTTTGCTCATAATTTTTTGCTTGATTTTTCTTTTTCTTTTTCTTTCTATACTAGGGATACTTGCTCGGATTGGCTGTAGAGCAAGGGATTTTTATTCTGGGTAGGGGTGAGCTTGTCCTTTTGTCAATTCTCAAAGATTCTAGACCATGTGCATGATAGGATAGCAGGGGAAACTTTTCACTCAAGAAACCATTTCTACTATGTAGCATCATATCGAATTTGCAATGAAATCATTTTAATGTGAAAAGATATGCTTGGTTCAAGTAAATAACAAGATCAGTTCTCTATGCTCAAAACTTTATTTAATTCAGCTGTGGACTTTGATATAAGAGAGATTAATAATCATACCAAATAAAATCAAGATATTTATTCATGTGAGTGTGAAAGTGAGGGATTCCAAATAAATGTTAATTTATCCAAAATAACTGAAAATATAACTGCAATACTTCAAGAACTAACAAGTGTGAAAATAAAAGAGGTTTTTGAAGATTTTGATGATTTCGATTTTGTTATATTTTGATTTTGATTGATGAATTGAGAAGATACACAATGTGATTGTTTTTGAAATTTTTATATGAATGACTAAAATGAAATAACATGCAAAATAACAATATATACAATGATGAAATGACCAGATTTTATGCATAATAGCATTTAAGATGCATAATATTCATAGGTTCTTTAAGATCTTTACCATCTAAGGTAGCTAATCGGTATGCTCCCGATCCAAATTTAGCAGTGATAATATATGGTCCAAGCCAGTTGGGCTCAAATTTACCTTTAAGATCTTTAGTTGCATTAGTATTTTTTTTATTTTCTTTTAAGACAAGGTCACCGATCTCAAAGGATCGATGATGAACTTTCTTGAGGTATGCTCGCTTGAGCTTGTTTTGGTAGGCACGAAGATGTTCCAAAGCATTGATGCGCTTCTCATCTAGGAGTTCCAGCTGACTAAGTCTGCCAACACGATATTCATCTCCTACTTCAGTATCTTGAAGTAGTAGAGCCAAAGAAGGAACTTCTAATTCAAAGGGAAAAATAGCTTCAATGCCATAAACCAAAACAAAAGGTGAAGTGCCCGTGGGAGTGCGAACGCTAGTTCGATAAGCCCACAAAGCAGGATATAGTTGAATGTGCCAATCTCGGCCAGATTTGTTGACCAGTATTTTAAGGATTTTGATTAATGTTTTATTAGATGCTTCTGCTTGGCCATTACCCTGAGGATAATAGGGAGTGGACCAACGATGTTGAATTTTGTATTTTTGACATAATTTTTTGACATCTTTATTTTTGAAACAAGTTCCATTATCCGAGATGAGATTTGCAAGAATTTCGAACCTACAAATAATTTGATTAAAAATAAATTTGGAAACTTGGGTTCCAGTGCAAGAAGCTAAGGGCATAGCTTCAACCCACTTTGTGAAATACTCGGTGGTGGTTATGATGAATTTGTGTCCATCAGATGACACAGGATTGATTTTTCCAATGATGTCTAAGCCCCATTTTGAAAAGGGCCAAGGAGATGAAATAGCCTGTAGTTCTTGTGCAGGCGCATGGACAAGGTCAGCATGTTTCTGGCACTTGTCGCAATGGCACACATAATCATGTGCATCATTTTCCATGGTAGGCCAAAAATATCCTATCCTAAGGAGTTTTTTAGCAATGGCGCTACCACTAAAGTGTCCCCCACAAGATCCATCGTGGGCTTCACTCAAAGCTGATCTAGCTTCTTCTAGATTCAAACATCTCAATAGGATACCTTTGAAAGATCTCCTATATAATGTATTGCCAATTATTATGAAGCGACTTGCTCGTCTACGCAATAACTAGCACTGGTTTCTATTAAAACCTTCAGGGAAGGTCCCATTTTGAAGAAAATTGAGTATATCAGTGTACCAAGGTTCAGGAGTAGTTTCGTTGATTAGAAACACATCCAAAGGTTCTAAACATGATTTATTTGAAGCGGGTTCCTGGAGTCGATGAATAATGATGGTAGCATATTCATCCTCTAACTCCAAGGGCAAAAGAGATGCAGTTGCAGCCATAGCATCAGCCGCACGATTGCTAGTTCTAGAAATAGCTTCCAAGGTAACTTGATCAAATAAAGATATTAATTGTAATACATATGCTTTATATGGACGTAATTTATCATCTTTGGTCTGATAAACATCATTGATTTGATTTATGACAAGTTGAGAATCATCAAAAACCAATAGATTTTTAATTTTTAGTGCCAAGGCAGCTCGTAATCCAAGGATTAGAGCCTCATATTCAGCAGTGTTATTAGTACAAGCAAATGTTAATTTAAAGGATAGAGGGATAAGATGTTTCTATGGAGATATTAAAATAATACCTGCACTAGCCCCACTCATGCATCGGGCTCCATCAAAGTATAGGGACCATTGCTCTGGATGGTCTGCCTCTAATTTAAGGCATTCATCAGGAAACTCAATGATGAGGGGATGGGTAGACTCTAAGGGTGCAGCAACTAATTGATCTACTATGATTTGACCCTTAACAGACTTCTATCCTATAAACATGAGTTCAAACTCGCTTAGCGCAAGAACCCACTTTGCTGTGCGACCAGATAAATAAGGTCGACTCATGAGATACCGCAAGGGATCAGATTTAGCAATAACATACATTTTTTGACTGAGCATATAATGGCATAATTTCTGTGTAGAAAATATGACTGCTAGACATAGTTTCTCTAATGCTGTGTAGCGGGTTTCATAACTGATTAAGGTTCGGCTAATGTAATAATTAGCACGCTCTCTTTTCTCATCATCAAGTTGAGCTAACATAGCTCCTAAGGCAAAATCTGAAGCAAAAATATACAAGATAAATGGGCGATCAGGTCTAGGTGGTGAAAGCACAGGTGGGTTAAGGAGATATTGTTTGAGGAGTTCAAATGCTTCCTGACATTCATCGTCCCAATGAAAAGAGACATATTTCTTAAGAAGCTTAAGAAAGGGTCATGTTTTGTCTGCCAACTTATCGATGAAGCGACGAATAGCTTGAAGCTTACCTTGTAAACTTCGTAATTCAGATATATTTGTGGGTGCGGGCATATCAGTGATAGCCACGATCTTGAGAGGGTCAATTTCAATGCCACGTAAAGAAACTATAACCCCCAATAATTTATCGGACTTAACTCCGAATATACATTTGGCTGGATTCAATCGGATAAGATATTCCCTTAACCGATTAAATACTTTTCTCAAGTCATCTAAATGATCATCTTCTTTGATGGAACGAGCTATAATATCATCTACATAATCATGTAGAATATCATGCATCATATCATGAAAGATATAAGTCATGGCTCGTTGATATGTTGCACCTGCATTCTTCAAACCGAATGGCATCACTTTCCAACAAAAGGTCCCCCAAGGGGTAATAAAGGTTGTTTTAGCCTGATCTTCAGGAGCTATCCTGATCTGATTATAACCATAAAATCCATCCATTAAGGATATCATTCCACTCCCAGTAGTAAAATCAATGATCTGATCCATGTTGGGAAGAGGAAAATCATCTTTAGGGCATGCAACATTAATATCTCTAAAGTCTGTGCAAACCCTAACTTTGGTAGCTTCTTTCTTAGTTACTTGGAACTACATTCGAGATCCATTCAAGCATAATCAATGGCTTGTATAAAAATAACATTCAAGAGTTTTTCTAATTCCCCTTTGACTAGTAAGGCCACTTTAGGATGCATTTTTCTAAGTTTCTGTTTAACAGGTTTAGCATCCGGATGGACTACTAGGTGATGCATAACTACAGAAGGGTCTAATCCTGGCATATCTTCATATGTCCAAGCGAAGACATCTTCATATTCCTTAAGAAATGCAATGTATTTATCTTTTTTGTCTTGACTCAATTCTGATCCAATGTTGATTATGTGAGGATTATCTTCGGTTCCAATGTTAATTTTTATGACGTTTTCTACTTCCATGTGTAGATCTCTCTCAAAATTAGGTGGGGTGGGTGAAACGCCCAATTCTTGTAATTCTTCCAAGGTTAGCTTGGATAATTCATCTTGAGGAGTCGTGGCCTCAAGCTGGGCTATACTAGGTATAGAGCCATCGAAATAAAATCCGTTATGTAATAATTCCTCAATGGAGACATCATGGAAGATATCTCCCTCCAACTCATCGTCGGATTCAACAATCATCTCAGGGTAAGCTATGGATAGCATATTACATGTAAATGGCTTATTTATTAGATGCAAAGCATCGCGTTCATCCAAATAATCTTGGTAACATATGAGTTGATCATCATCCTCAAATGGGAAGGGCTGACCCTTACTAGGAAATAGGCCCACACCACATCGGGCGAGCCATGGTTCTACCTCAAAAGGTTCTTTCATACCATTTTGGAAAGGTCCTAAACCTTTCCCTTTATATCCCAATTTAAGCATTATAGGCTTAGCTTTAATATACTCATTAGTAAAATAACATCGAGCATATCCATCATAATGTGTCTTGATGTTTCTAGGTATTCTTCCCCAGTCATATCCCTTATAAATAAAAGCATAGCTCCCGACTTGGTAAATACTTCCCATAGGCTGTGGGAGGCCCAAGGTATGAGGAGAGGGTGGCAAATTATTTAAAATAAGGGAATCTTGCATAGCAACGTTTGTTTTTTTTGATATAAGAATTTTAGATAAATCGGGTAAGAGCTCATCAGTAAGAGCGTAAGAGGTAGAAGGAACATTTCCTACATCTTCGGATGCAGAAAATATGCCTCTGGTAGGTGTAGATGTTGTAGAGATGTCGATGGATGGGTCTATAGGTATGGAAGTTATAGGAGTAAAACAAGAAGCATTGGTTGTGGGTTTAGGATCTTTTTGAGGTCCTAATGTGGTTTGTTCGGAAGATGGTTGAACTATATGTAGAGGTGGAGTTGATGGAGAAAAAGTAGATGATGTTATGGGTGTGTGTTTCACACGTTTAGATGGATGATGAGAATTAGGATGTGTGGATGACAGAGCAGGGCAAAATTGAACTCCAACAGGTTCTGCCAAAGCACACATATCAAAGGGTCTGGGATCACCATGAATGGTAACCAACTGATTTTTAAATTTGAATTTAACACACTGATGTAAAGTTGAGGGAACAGCTCGCATCGCGTTGATCCAAGGGTGACCCAAGAGTATATTGTACGATGCAGGGCAATGTACAATAAACACGGTCGTGTCTAAGGTTCTTGGACCAACTTGCAATGGGATAGTAATAACTCCACATGTTTCTTGTGTTTCGTCATTGAAGGCTTTTATGATCATATCGGTTCTTTTCATTTCATCACTTCTAAACCCAAATCTTTGGTAGAAGTCAAAAGTGCAAATGTTTAAAGATGAACCATTATCAATCAAGACTCGTTTAACTGCTACATCTCCAATTAGGGCAGTAATGTATAAGGGGTTATCCTTATGTAAACTATGTTGCGGTATATCTCTATCCCGAAAGTCAATACAATCGACTTCTCGAGTTATGATAGTATTGGCCATGGCTTCAGGTTGAATATTTTGTGGTACCATCATTTGGCTTAATGTGAGCATTAATTCATCCCTATGTGTAGGAGAAGATCTTAAAAGGTCCAAAAGGGAAATTCTAGTTGTAGTATTTGATAATTGTTCATTAATATTATAAGGAGGTTTAGGTTGAACATTAGGTGCATGATTCCCTTTATTAGGAATTTTCAAAACAAATGGAGTTGATCCATCATTCTGAGTTTGATCTTGTTGAGAATTTTGAGCCTGTTGTCTAGTAACGACTCCGATGGTACCTACAATATTATTTTGCGGATGATGAATGGGTCTTGGTCTAGCGTTTATGGCTTGTTCATTAGAAAGTGATTGGTGAGAAGATGGTCTAGTAGTGACTCTTCTTGGAAATGGTTCTTTCAAAACCATAGAATTTGTGATAGGTTGAATAGCATCCGATTCATCTTCAGAACTATTCGATTGATTTGATGTGATTTCCATGTCACTTTTAGTCTCGTATTATGTATCACTAAGATCAGGTGTCCGAATATTATATAGAGGTCTGGTCGTAACCATGGATAAAGTTGTGTCAAAGATTTGCAGATCATGAGCAGGTAAATGTCCACTAATAGTCCCTACATATCGGGTAGGAGGGGGAACATTATGGTGTTCAATTTGATTAGCCACCTCTTTACCATGCTTTGGTAAAGGATGTTGAAATATGTCCAATGATTGATTGGCATTCTGATTCTGATTTTGGGGGATGTTCTTTTGAGCATTATTAGGAGGATTTTGTTTAGGTTGAAAGGCTTGCACCTCCATCTCATTGTTATCAATTAAGTCTTGTATTTTATGTTTTAATATTTTACAAGAGTTGGTAGCGTGTCCAGGTCCTCTATGGAAATCACAGTGTAAATCAGCTCTGTATCCGGGTATAGTTGGATCAGGTTCCCGGATATTTGGTAATTGGATCAAACCTCATTCTAATAATTGTGGTAGAATGGTTGATAGAGGTTGATTTAACCTAGTAAATTCTTGAGGTGGTTTATCAGGAGGTTTCAGTATAAACTTCTTCGTTGTTTTCGTAGCATTAACATTAGCAATGTTTTTGCTATCAGTGACTCCATCACCCACAACTTGTTTATTTTTATATTGATTTTTGGATGTTTTCTCATCGTCTTTCTTTTTAAGCTGACCTCTCCTAATGAGAGCATCTTCCACTCTTCGAGCTAAGTCTATAGCTTGATCGAAGGTGGTCAAGGTAGCAATTGATAACTCATAGGATAGTTGTTCTTGTAAATTATTGATAAAGATATCCAGCATTTCCCGATAAGGTAACACAAAGTGCAATTTTCCTATCAACTGTCTCCATCGAGCTAGGAAATCAGCAAAACATTCATCTTTGTCTTGTTTTAAGTTGTACAAATCTTTAATGGTTACATGCCTTTCGATGTAGGCACTAAATTGATGAACAAAAGACTCGATTGTTTCTTCGAAATTCCTCAAAGAATGAGTGGGTAATTGATAATACCACTCTAATGCCATTCCTCCTAAACTTTTCGGGAACATTTTTAGTAATAACAAGTCATCATGTGATATATCATGACATGCTATTCTAAACATACGAAGATGCTCTATGGGATCTTCAGTTCCTTTATATATGGGCAAGATAGGCATAGGAAAGTGTTTAGGATAGGGTTGTGCTACGACTATAGGATCTAGAGGTTGACTACACATCTCTCGATAATTGTACGAGGGACGGTAGGGATCTATCTGGTCCATGCGGGAAACTAACTGTTTCACCATAGTTTCAAGATTACTAGTTTGTCCACCATATTGGTTCGGTGGTACATGAGTATGGGATTTGTGAGCGTATGATGGCGTGACGTAAGGATTAGATGCTATATTGCTATTATGTAAATGGTTGGTAGGAAGAGTATTATGAAGAAGATTTGTAGTAGCATTATGTTGTATCCCAGATTGTTGGAAATTGGTGTTTGGTTTTGTTTTGGGCTTTTGTTGATTTGAGGTATGTTGATCAATAGCTTGGCGAAATAGAGCAGTGAATGAAGGTTTATTTTGTGTGGGAATAACTCTAGGCTTGGTAACAGGCACTCTAGGTGGTTGAGTAACCTGTTGTTGTTGCATGTTCTGGATTATAGCGGCCATATCCAAATTGGATGGTCCAGCTTGATCACTTTCTTGATCAACGAAGGACAAGGGATTAGTGCGTGTGTGATATATTTCTTCTAGGGTTGCTTGAGTGTCACTAATTTGATCCTTGTCCATATGGACTGCTCTATTAAGAGTGCCAATATTAGTATTGAGGAACTTCCAGAAATGTTCCATGTTCTCAAAAGTAATAGCTCCTCCTAGAGACATTTTAGGGGATGAGGATCCTTCCTCTCTAACAGTTTCTTTTTGTTCATTTCCTACAACAAACTCTTCTTCTTGTTGGTCTAGGGTTCCTTCTTCCTGAATTGGGTCTTCGGGAAGGACATCTCGGGTTATTTAATGGTTTTCCTAACCAATCTTCTTCTACTTCAGTCTGTTTTCCATTCCTAAGTCTAGTCATTATGCTTAAACTTAGATTTTAGCAATATATATATATATATATATATATATATATATATATATATATATATATATATATATATATATATGCGACAAGTTTGGGAGGTATATATTTTAATTATATACCTACTATAATACTTAAAAGAAAACGTTTTGATTTTTGTTATATTTTTGTTTTGTTTTTTTTTTTTTTTTTTATGATAATATTATAAAGACAACAAACAACATACTAAATGCAAGAAATAATAATAATAAAAAAATGGCTTAGTTTTCTATAAATAGTTTATGGATATCATTAATAGGATCAAGTTCATCAGGAGTCATGAAATGCTCCTCTTCAAATTGGAAATGGTTTTTCAAGAATTTGACAAAGTGTGCTATGGTGATATTATCTGTTTCAGACTCTGACCTGTAGAAATAAAGTTCATGGCAATACTCTCGATATAACATAGCTCTAGGAACTCTATTCCATCTCTTTCTATCCGTAAGAATGACCTCTTGATCCTCTATACGAGATAGAAATTTATGTACTACAACTGCATTGTCGAGGTATTCCTCAAAGGTGTACAACTCGGAAGACACAAGTGCTCTTTTATCAACTAACCACCTATGGCAAGCTCTCTAAAGCTCATGGTACAAAGTCACCTGATCAGGATCTAGGATTCTATCTAGGACAAACCTCTTGATTTGCCTAAGTTCGGTTGATCTAGATGAAATAATACCCAATCTCCTATCAAGTTCGTCCCACAAAGGTTGGACTCTATATGTTTGAGGTACTCTAAGAAAAGAAGTAATCTCTATGGCTGCTAATTGATTTTCAACATTTATGGTGACAAATCGTCTTTTATTATAATCTACCATCTAAATATGATATGCAATCTTAACAATCTTCTCCCTCTTTTTTTTATTGTTTTCAAAAGGTTTTTAGTTTTCACGTCGGGTTCACCAAAATGTATCGCTCCAAATTTTTTGCATCCTTACCTTTAGGCTATAGGATCCATGCCCGGAAGGGGGATGCGAGAAGGATGGGACAATACCTCGGACTGAGAGGCCCTTTGAAGGTCGCGCCTCTCGGGGGAGGGGTATAAGGGTGAATTTTCGATGGATGGTGGGTTCACCAGGAAACTT
Organism: Wollemia nobilis; assembly: GCA_028583015.1. Taxonomy (NCBI): domain Eukaryota; kingdom Viridiplantae; phylum Streptophyta; class Pinopsida; order Araucariales; family Araucariaceae; genus Wollemia; species Wollemia nobilis. The sequence goes on from JAQPPZ010001870.1 coordinate 9,274,119, forward strand.
TGAGTGGTAGTTTCCACGCCTAGGTTGAGAATGGGTTTGATGTGTTCATTTTATACTTCGATCATTCATATCCCTAGGTTGGCCAAAATGAATCTAAGCTATTCTATATGAAAATGTTGATTTATATGAATACAGAAAGCATGAATGAATCCTAAATGTAAAGATTATACGAAATGAGAAAGAATGCACCTGATTTCGGATGTTTGATGAAGATTCTAAAGTTTGTAGGAGTCCAGATCATCTCAAATCTGACATAATCATCTGCAATTGCACAGAATCATCTCAGATCATAGTCGATCGTCTGAGATCAGATGAGATCATCGTCGACCTGATGAATTCGTCAGACGAATTTGTTAAAAACCTGCAATCACAAAAATAGACACCAAAGACCAAAAATGCAACTACAAAAGCAAGGGAAATGATAGAAATAATAGTAAACCTGCCTAAATGATAAATCTAGATAAAAATTAAAGGAAATGCATTAATTTAATAATTTATTTTAACTTTATCATGCATCTATGCTAAATGAGGTGAACTCCAGGATGCAAAATGAAAATAAATCAAACTAATGCAGAGTAAAATAAAGAAGACAAATGAGGAATGCAAACTCAGGGTTCTGGTTGCCCCCAATATGGACTACAGTTGAGATCACCTCCAATCGTACGAGATCATCGTCGATCTACGACAGGATCGTCCGAAATCGTCTGGAATCGCCTACGATGATCCAAGCTTGCTCCAGCTGAAAAATAGTAAAATTCTTGCAAGAAAAGCTTGAAATACACAATGCAAACAATGGTGCGAAGGTGTTCTAATGCACAAAAAACTAAAGTTGCAGGGAAAATCAGCCAGGGGATCATGGGATCAGCCAACCAGGGGGATAAACTGAGAAAATCCCAGTTTATATAGGATTAGGGGAAGGTTAGGAGGTTGGGGATCATCCCAATCTGGGAGATCCTCAATGGAGGAATCTCCAACTGTGTAGACACACTTCTGCCCAAGTTGGAGAGGCTGTTAAAATAGAAGCTAATTATGAAAATTTAGTTTTGGGACGAAATCGTCTTGGACGTTCTGTTCCAGATGAATTCGTCCGATCCGGGAATATTTCGTCTGATCGGCGACGATATCGTCCAACGGTCAAAACAACTCCTAAAAATGGCACAAAAAATGGGGGGAGCGGTTAACGGGCGGTTTTGGGGTTAAAATTCAAATTTTTATCTTTTTACTAAGGTTTTAACTGTGCCAATTTTAGGGTGCTACAGTTAGCAATTATATTGATATAATATTACATTGTTATGTTATATGGTAAAATAGCGCATGAGCGCTCTCCAAGTAGTTGGGGTAGTTTATTTGTAGTTCCTAAACTACATTTGAAATATATTTATTCAATCCCCATATCAATACCAAATTTTCTCATTGCATTCTTCTATATTCAATTAGACTTTGTATTCACAGACTCTATCGAAGACTCATCATAGATTAGGGATATGATCTTCTAATTTTATAGATCGAGCTATGATGTCATCCAAATAATCATGTAGGATATTATACATCATATCATGAAATATATATGTCATGGATAATTGGTAAGTTGCCCCTACATTATTTAGACCAATGGGCATCACTTTCAAATAGAATGTTCCCTAGGGTGTTATAAATGCAGTTTTAGGTTGATCTTCTAGTGCTATATGGATTTGATTGTATCCAAAAAATCCATCCATAAGTGATAACATTCCACATTCGGATGTGAAATCAATAATTTGATCCAAATTAGGAAGGGGGAAGTCATCTTTAGGGTATGCAACATTGAAATCCTTAAAATTAGTACATACTCTAATTTTAGTAGCCTCTTTTATGGTTACAAGCACAACATTGAATATCCATCCAAAATAGTCTATGGCTTGAATGAAAGTTACATCCAAGAATTTTTCTAATTCATTTTTAACCAACAAGGCTACTTTAGGATGCATTTTTCTAAGTTTTTGTTTGACAGGTTTAGCATTAGGGTGAACCACTAAATGGTGCATAACCACAAAAGGGTCTAGGCCTAGCATATCAACGTATGTCCAAGCGAAGATGTTAGGGTATTCTGTGAGAAGTTATGTATATTTGGTTTGTTCTTTTATTTAAATCAGTACCAATTTTAGCTATTCAAGGATTGCTTTCTATACCAATATTAATTTTTAGGATGGTTTCTACTTAGATGCTTAGATCTCTTTCAAAATTAGGGGCGAGTGAAACACCCATTTCTTGAAGTTCTTCTAGAGATAAGTTAGCTAATTCATCTTGTGTAGTTGTTTGAATGTGAGCTATACATGGGATAGATCCATAAAAGAAGAACTTGTTTCTCATAATTCCTTCATGAGGAATGTCATAAAATACATCCCCTTATACACATTCGTATGAATTAGCCATCATCTCTGGATGTACCACTGATAACATATTACAATAAAATTGACAAGCTCTCTTACGTTTCTTTAATTGTTCTTGTTTTTCTAAATATTCCTCATATGTTGTAAGATGATCATCTTCATCAAAAGAAAAAGGTTAAGTTTTTGTGGGGATATAGCCTACGCTGAAGCGGGCATGCCATTCTTCTACTTTGATGGGTTCAAGTATCCTGGTTTCTATGGGACCTGAACCTTTACATTTGTATCCCATATCACACATCATTTGTTTAGATTTTATATATTTATTAGAAAAGAATCATCTTGAAAAAACATCTTCATCACAGGTAAAGCTCATTCACCTGATATTAATTTTGTCTAAAGCACATCCAACACCAATGAAAGTACAACTTCCAACATGATAGATGCTTTTTTTTTTTTGTGGTAATACAACTGTACATGGGGATGGTGGTAGCTAAGAAAAATTAATGGAATCTTGTACATTAGAGTCATATTATTTTTTGGGTTCTAATATAGTAGATAAATCTTGTAAAACTTCATCTATCAAAGGATATGATGTAGAGGGATCATCTTTATCAGAAGGTTTTTATGATTTAGAAGAGGGTGATGGTTGTGATTCAGTTAAAGAATTTTTGGAAGTTTTAGGTTCTAATTGTAGACACCTAAAACACGTCGTGTTTAGGAGAACTACTCATATGGGCATCCATAGACCATGTGACTAAACCTTGGGACCTTCCAAGTGCCAAAAGTGGTTTTCACCACTCATCTGGGGTAGTCTTAGCCCATCCAAGCCTGGCCGCTATGAACCAGAGCGGTTGAATCTTGGCCATTGAAGCTCAGAGTGGCCAATCCCTAGCCACTATAGATGATAGCGGCTAAGCTTTAAAATGCAATTTGCCACCAAAATAGCCTAATCTCGGGTGGAAGTGGTAGTTTGCATGCAATAAGGCCGAGCGGGGATAACTTTGCATTCCTCCTCACAGCCAGTTTACATGAGAGACTCAAGTCCAGGTTTAGACATCAGTTTAACTGGCCTTCAAACATAGAAAAGACAAAACTTCTCATGCTAACCTCTAGTGTGCATGCAGAATTCAGTCCTAGGGTTGGACATTGACCTAGGGTTTCAAAGACATTATAAGGTGCAAACCTAAGAGCACCAAAAGGGGATTTAGAGACTTTTTGTAGAGATACAACCGAGGAGAGATTTTTGAGACTTGGAGAGCTTTTCTTGTAGTGAAGCCCTATCGGATCGGAGAGCAAATTGGAGCACCTTTTAGGAGCAACGAAGTGTTGGCCGACTAAGGGGTTACCATCTACAGGATATTCAATACATCGGACCAAAAATGACAATCATTTCAACATCAGCAACAAGCCTAGATCCATAGCCTTGGAGCAATAGAGACAGGTTTTCATCTTAGCGGCCACTATCTCGGACAGTGGCCCGCAGGCCTAGTCTAGGGTTCTTAGCATTAGTTTCTTTCATTTAGCTTATTACATGTTTTCATGCCATTAGCATAGATCTGATTTATTGCATTCATAGCATTAGTTTCTATTATCATTGAGCATCTTCCTATTTATCATTAGGGTAATTGCTAACAACCTCATTCGAGGAGGCAATCTCGGATAACTGAGCGTTTGCTGTTGTTTTCATGCTTGCAGGACTACAGGTTCACTAGATAGGTTATCAACATACGAAAGCAAGAGGATCCCTCTAGGAGCCAGACCTGGAGAAGGAGGCATCTGTAAGCCCTCATACAGTTTCGTGTGCATCATCGGGAAGCCTATGAAAGTGCACCACCCCTTGCAAGGGGATATCATACATCTGCTGCCCCTATTTGTAAAATATGTATCAAATGAAGGGAATCCCTCAGAGGGATCTATATGTAACCGAACTTGAGAAAAAGCAATAAAAAGCATTATCTATTCATTTCTTCATATTTTGGTTGTATCTTTCATTTTAATGCATGATTAAGTAAATAATATTCGCAAATAGAGTAGTGGACGGTGCACCGCTTCCTCAGGGTCACTACAGATGGTGATCATGGTGGGACCCCCACCAAGTTTTTATTTTCTACCACTTTATTGATCCATATTTTTATGTGTAGGTTTAGCCACTCTGTTCTACAATGGCCAAAAATCAGATCACTGCTGCTAACATCGACTAGAAATCAGCCACTCTGGTCAACAACGATCAGAACTAGAGTGCAATAGAGGACTAAATATTGGTTCTCTAAGCTAGATTTGAGGTTGGTACAACTTTTTTGATGATTTATGGTTCTCTATATACTTATATTTTCCTAAAATAATGAAATTAAGACACATTTTGATTTGGAAACTAAGGAATAGAAAGGAAAGAACTTGCATCTTGCATATTTTAGGGTTTTTCTTAGATTTCCACTAGGCATTGCTAGGAACAATGACTTATGCTTGTAAAGTCTACCCTAGAATCTAGTATGCTAGAAATTATGTGTTGGTTTGCTTGCTTTGAGGCCCTGCTAGAGGCCATATTTGCACAAAATAGAGTGCATCCATGAAACTCATACTAGTTATGCATATTTCTAAAAAGTGAAACATCATTTATATCAGGCATATAGGAAAGAGTCATTGTTGTTGTATGATGCATTTTACTTTATGTAAACTTAAAATGAACCCCACACATGCACACATGTTTTAAACATTGGGGAGTTGGATTTCATCACCAACCCTCAATTCAGTCCGATGACATTGGCATTCATCTCCTTCCACCGGATTTCCCCCTAGATCTTTCTAGAATAGAATAAGGAACTTATTTATAGTGGTACTAAGTTACTCATGTTCAAACTATCTCCCACTATTGGAACAATCATTGGTTCAGAGTGGAAGAGCTAGGCGAACCCCCCACTGGGACTTCAATGGTGTACCCTAGTTTCTTTTGAGAAAATCATGTTTGGCATGGGTGTTCTTGATTCCCACTATGGATGAGTCTCCTCATTCTAAATCCAAAACAAGAGCAAGAAAACAAGAACAACAACACATCAAAATATAGCAAATAGTTTAGGGCACACATAAATTGGTAATCAAGATAAACACTTGCTTGATATTGTTTGGCTATCTCTAATTGCAACATAAAAGACTAATTCACAAGCACAATGGTCAAAACCAGAAGTAAACATCCTCGGTCCAACATCGAGGTAGAATCTGAAGCAACACATACCCATAGGTGAAGTCATAGTAACATTGAAACACCTACTCATAAGACCATGGGACGTAGTTCCATGAGCCTAAGGGGTGATAACTCAACCCTTGGGGGTTCTCCTCGAGAAACCCCACCTAGGGAGTCACATCATGGAACTAAGTCACAAAAACACAAAGAGGCTTCATGACCATCATCATCAAGAAGACACGAGGAGGCCTCAAGGCCCTCCTCTCAACACACAAAAACTTCTCAAAGACATGAGGAGGCTTCAAGAGCTTCCTCCCCACATGGACATAAAAGGGGTTCTAGACCCAACTCTTCACATAGGGATGATGAGGTTTCCCCACCTCCATCCTCATGGAGAAAAGGTGGGGCCACAAAGCCCTCATCACCAAAAAGACACACAAGAGTCACAACATCTCAAACTTCACATGAGACATTGAGAATAGGTCTACCCACTGAAGGGCAAGAAACTAGAGCTACATCCAGTCATAGACATCAAATAGAAGATACCCTTCACACAAGAGGAAGGATTCCAATAGATCATGACCTCATTGGAGTAAATGGCACCCCATAAGATCAGCCATGGAAAACAAGATAGTTAGATGAGTTGGATCGGTTTCATTCGAGAACAACTCCCAGAACTATAGCCACAGAAAATTTTGCATCTAGAAGTTCACAAAGTGTAACTTCTAAATGCACCACTCAACCTAGGGATGCTTCAAAGTGACCCCATAGTACACATATAGATTCTGATCATAGAGGCACTTATCAACACACTAAACAAGTTACATTAACTAGCAAGAGCAAAGAAATAATAGAAACCCCTTCGAGGAATCTATGAGTCAGAACCACAAGAACAGAATCAGACAAACATGAATCTTCTTTGACAATGCAATCTGACCACATGTGATGGTTAGAAAATATATTGCACAAAGAGTGAGAGCTAGTGGAAGCTCTCGAGCATGATAAACAAAGAGAAAGGCTTTTGCACCAACATGAGCAACATTTAAGGGAACAAGCTGAGCAGCTAGCTCATATAAACCTACAAGAAAATGGTAGTGATCACCCAAGAAATGAATGCATTGACTCACAACAAGAAGGGTGCATTAGGCAAGAAGACAGCCCACAATGAAACCACCACTCAAATCATGAACAAAATCAAACTGGTGGAGAAAGGGTAAACATGATAAATCAGGATCAAACACATCCTGAATCCCCTCATAGGAGGGAGGAGAATAGAACAAGTCAAGTGGATAAAGGGTTACCTCCATTACCACCATGAGTGGGCCTACAAGAAGAGGAACTCCTCACCTCAAAGGCATTCCAGGAACTCATAGAGAAAATGAAATCCTTTGAGAAGCAAGATACGGCTAGGAACCAACCAACATTGAGTAAAATACACAACCAACCATTGTGCCCATCAGTTCCTAGCCCTGCATATCCTAAGCACTTTGAGATGCCTAGGTTAGAAAAATTCAAGGGTGAAGAGGATGCACAAGAGCATGTTACCAATTTTATCAATGCATGTTTTCATCTTGAAGACAATGATGCTCTTATGCTAAGAACTTTCATTATGACATTTTTGGGTGCTGCCACTCAATGGTTCAACCAACTTCCTAAGCATAACATATCCACTTTTGAACAACTAGTAAACGCTTTCCTAAAATGTTTCTCCTTTGGTGCTAAAAATAAGGTGAACCTTTCAGACCTGGCCAACTTAAAACATTATGATGATGAGCCAGTAATGGAGTATGGGGATAGATGGAGAAAATTCATGGTAAAGTTATCATTCTCCATCCCCACAGAAGAGATTGTTCGCATGTTCACCAAGAGTTGTTCTAAACACATTTCCCTCTTGCTACAACTTCAACAATATCCTTCATTTGAGGAAGCCTTGGCACAGGCCAAACTCATTGAGGACATAAAAGTAGATGAGGGAACCATTAAGCTCCAAAACAAGGAGTGGAACAAGAATGGCAAGAATGACAAATACAAGCGGAAGTAGGGCAACCCTACTCTAGTTAATCAAGTCGTATTGGTTGCACCTAAGGATGGGGCTGCATAGCAACCCTAGAATTATCAAGCACAACCCCCACCAGCCAATTACGATCAAAAGAATAATCAAGGGTGAAATAGAGAACGTAAGCCACCTCGCTACTTTACACCTCTATCAGAATCAATGCAATCAATTTTCAACCAGTTGAGTGAGGCTGGGAAGATCAGATTTCTTGATGTACCTCTTTTAGATCCCAACCATCCTAAGCCAAAAGGATATAGGGAAGATCAATTTTACCCTTATCATAGAATACCGGGGCATGACATTGAAGTATGCATGGGTTTCAAGAACCAAGTGCAAAATATGATTGAAGTGGGAGAACTTAAAGTTGACAACCCATTGGCTCTCGATAACAGAGATATGGGCATATACAAAAACCTATTACCAAACCATGAGGTCCCTAGAGGGCAAGGTGCCCAAGTCAATCAGGTCCGAATCGATACACCTACCCATGGATGCATTGGGATGGTTGAAATTGTCAATATAGCCACCAGGACTAGATGATATGGTCAACCACAGCCTCCTATGGCTCCCATTAATGTCCTAGCTACACCTGGGTAGAGGCAGGGGTAAAACAACCTTCCAGGTCCACCAACCCGACCTGTGGTGACTGTTCGGAGTAGACTAGAACAAAACTTACAAATGACTCTGACCAAGTTATCTATCTATGAGCTCATACAATAGTCCCCAAAGCACAGGGAGACTTTGATGGAGATTTTGAGATCAATTGAGCTCCAACCACAAGACCCCAATGCATTCACGCATTTTGTGGGACAAGTACAACAATGCCAGGAACCTATAATCCAATTTTATGATCATGAGATTAAGACAGTACCTACTGCCTTACCAGACCCTCCATTGCACATTGTTGCTTCAGTCAATGATTTACCTTTCAAGCGGGTCTTGATCGATACAGGTTCATCAATCAACATCATCACAACAACAGCAATAGGGCACCTTAAGATCCCCAAATCCAATATCATTCCAGGAGCCTACACGTTGAGAGCTTTCAATGATGCTTTATGCTCTACTATGGGAATGATAGTCCTACCCATTAAGGTGGGGCATAAGACCATCCCTATGATGTGTCATGTCTTGGAAGGGGCTATGCAATACAACATCCTCCTAGGGCATCCCTGGATAAGAGATATGAAGTGTGTTCCTTCGATTTTACACCAATGTGTCAAGTATGTGCATGATGACAAAGTCTATGTAGTGCTGGCTGATGAAGAGCCATTTAAATATGTCCATCAGGTGGATCTTCTAAGATATTTTGTGATTCCTTCCACCCACCTATATGTAAGACCTTCATCTCCAACTACGCAACTAGATGACATAAACAAAGGGGTATGAAAAGACCCATCCACATCAGCACCTCCTTTTGCATTCAAAACCACTGACGCTTCTAAGAGACCATCAACGTCAAAACTTAAAGACAATTAGAATATAAAGGTACCCTTAATCGAGGAAGGAAATCCCAAGGAATTTCCAACTATAGCCATTGTAGAAATCCCAAGTCCCATGGAAGAAGAAGATTTCCAGAATCAAGTCGAGGAAATACTAGAACCCACTTTGCTAGTGTCATCTGTAGGGTCATCCACATCACATGCGATGATACACTTGGCAAGTACAGGGATAGGAGAGTACCTTGTGTAGAACATAACATTCACACCCTTCATTGAGTCTGCATGAGACATGGGATGACCAAAAGACCTGAGACCACCAATGGGAATAGTGGTTCCACTTGGAATCCCTCCCAACTAGACCAACTTTATCTATGCTAGCCTAGACTACACCCATAAGTCTTTAGACGTAGAAGAGGACAATGATGAACTATTCATCATTAATGTTTATTACCTCTCTAATCCTGAGTTTTCTCTAAGCTACTTTGAACGTTGCCATTGGCATGGCTACGGTCTTGGTATATATGAGCAGGGGCGTAGGCATCCATGCGAGCCATAATACCAGCTTCCCACTGACAAGTTTGGGTTAGGCTACCACATCAGAGGTCAAGATGACTCTCTAGAAGCATCCTTGGATAGATTAAGCTTGGGGTTAGGAGAAGACATCAATTTTATTCCTTATCACCCACCAAGTACAAGACATCTGATCAACAGACAAGTGGTCATGGTAAACATACCACCACCAGAGATTTATCATCCAAACTTCTCAATTGATGCCACCCCTACAGGTTGCACCTTGTGGGATGAAGAGTGAGAAGAAAATGGATATGGGGCAAGCAATGATGAAGTACAGGCAAGCTTAGCCTATCATGGGCCTCGCTATTTACAAAGCCTTTCCTGGTCCAGCCACAATGAGAGTGGGTACATATCAGATGAAAGTGGCTATGAGTCAGAGGACTCAATAGAAAGAGCCTACCTAGGGCCAAGGTAGTGGCCCCATAGCTTGGGGCAAGACACTAATGCAAATGGCATCTTCATAAGTGATGAAGAATATGAGGATGAAATAGAGATGGCCTACTTGGGGCCAAGACATGTGCCCCTTGTCTTGGGGCCACATACCAATGCTAATGGTTTTTGGATAAGTGATGATGACTTTGAAGATGAGACTGAGATGGCTTATCTTGGGCCTCACCACTTGTAGCAAGTCAACATGTTGGTAGAAAGAGAAGTGGCATTTCATGCCATAGACCCTAGCTTGCAATTTTTGGGGAGACCTATCGACTTAAATGCCATTTACCATGTAATCAATCCCCCTCCACCTACATTCAGAGAGCTCTTGGAACCCAATGATCCTATTATCTAGCCTGCTCATGGGCTAGATCCAAAAATTCCTTTTCCTCTAGAGCCTCATCATGAGCATGAGGGAGAAACCTATGAGACAAGATTTCACCCATGTGGTCCTAGAGATTTCATTCCATCCATCAATACAATCTCCATTGATTTGACCACTCCACTTCATAACCCAGAAGATCCTACCAAACCATTGTATCTTGATATAGATGCTATTGATTGGGATCACATTGATTCGCCTATAGAGCCTGAGGATATTTTCCCTAATGAAGAGATGTTACAACCATTTCATTTTGCATCAGGCTGTGCATATGATGTATTCCATGCTAGTTTGGATCCTGAGTCAATAGGACCTATAAATCCTATCGATGACATTCATTTGATACCCATGCCTCACCAGCTAGAGGATGGGTCGCATATGGCTATAGAAGTGACTTTCGAGGTGGACATCAGTGATGATCCTACTCAACCAAAGAAATTCAAGTTCAGAGAAAGTCTATCTCCAGAGGAACAAGCCATCATAATCCCTCTCCTCAAGGAGAGGCCAAACCTTTTTTCTTGGACTTACAAAGACATGCCAGGGCTTGATCCAAAGTTAGTTGTTCACAACCTTTCATTGGATCCCATGAAGAAGCCAATCAAGAAAAAGCTGAGGAAAATGCATCCAACCATCACTTTGATGGTGAAGAATGAGTTACAAAAACTATTGGATGTGATTTTTATCATTCCTATCGACTATCCTGAATGGGTCTCGAACATGGTGCCCATGGGAAAACCCGATGGAAGAGTCCATATTTGCATAGACTTTCGAGACTTGAATAGGGCAACTCCAAAGGACTCATTCCCATTGCCTAACATAGATGCTCTTGTTGATGCCACTAGGTCATGAGATGCTCTCCCTAATGGATGGTTTTTCTAGGTACAATCAAATCAGAATTAAACCTGAAGACCAACACAAAACCACTTTTATTACTCCATGGGGAACATTTTGTTACAAGGTGATGCCATTCAGCCTTAAAAATGTTGGTGCCACATATCAGTGGGCCATGACATACATCTTTCATGACTATATGCATAAAATATTAGAGGACTACATGGATGACTTACTGGCTAAGTCTTTATTGTGGCAAGAGCACGCTGAGATCCTTAAGAAAGTCTTCAATCACCTCATTGAGCACAATGTCAGATTGAATCCTAAGAAGTGCGTATTTGGCATAACTTTTGGTAAGCTCTTGGGGTTCATCATTTCTAAGAGAGGCATTGAAGTCGATCCTACAAAGGTAAAGGCTATATTGGAAATGGTCACCCCTACCAACATTAGGGAGTTGAGAAGCCTACAAGGCAAGGTAGCATCCATAAAATGATTCATTGCACAATTATCAGACAAATGTCGACCCATGAATCGGCTGCTATGCAAAGGAGTCCTTTTTCATTGGGATGAAGAGTGCCAACAAGCCTTTGCAGAGATCAAAACTTACCTAGAAACACCACTAGTATTGGCTCCACCAAGGCCAGACGTACCATTTTTACTATACATATCGGCTACTGATTTTACTTTGGGCACCATGTTGGCCCAAAAGAATGCACAAGATAAAGAGCAAGCCATATATTACATCAGTCGCACCTTGGTGAGTTATGAGCTAGGGTATGCGTATGTAGAAAAGTTGTGTTTAGTAGTGGTCTTTGCAACCAAAAAGTTGTGACACTACATGTTGAGCCATACGACCTACGTTATATCAAAACAAAATCCTTTGTAGTACATGATGAACAAGACCTATCACAATACACGTACTACAAAGTGGATCATGCTATTGATAGAGTTTGATCTAGAATTCATAAGCCAAAATTCCATCAAGGGACAAGTCATAGCAGATCAATTAGCAGAGGCACCTCTTCAAGATAGCAAGCCTCTCACCATAGAATTGCTTAATGATGCAGTCTTTGCATTATCAGATCCACCAAAACTCGAAGAACCTAAGAAAGAAAGAGACATGGCATTGTTCTTTGATGGTTCGAAGTGTGAGCAAGGGGGCGGAGTAGGGATTGTATTTATCACACCATAGGGTGCTCCATTACCCTTATCATTCAAACTAGACTTCCCTTGCACAAACAATAACATCGAGTATGAGGCCCTGATCTTGGGACTCCAAACAACCATCGCAATGGGCATTAAAATATTGAATATCTTTGGTGACTCCTTGCTCATAGTTAATCAAGTCAAAGGATTGTTCCAATGTAGGTGCCCACTCCTAAAAGCTTACAAAGAGCTTGTTGACACTTACCTAGCCCGACTAGAATGGTATGACATCGAGGCAATCCCTCATACATCAAATAGATTTGTAGACACCATGGCATATTTGGGATCCTTAATCCCTCAGAATCCATCTATGGATTTCACAACCATTCACGTTAAAGTGCTCTCGCACTCAGTGATACAACGTGAGGCTATTGATAATCAAGAGTCAGTCAACATGATCAATATTGAACCAAATCAGGATTGGTCCTTCAGAGCTAGAGATTTCTTGTGAATGACACCTTGGGGGTCTTTGATCTCTCAAGGTCCTATAGAGTGTGGTACAACCATTCACCATAGGGTTGTTTCTCAATATATATTCATAAGTTCCGAGAAGCAGGAGGAACATGCCATATTTTCTATAGAAGTTATGGCTTATCAAGATTGGCTTTCCTAGTTATGAGATTTCCTAAAGCTTGGAATGGTACCACAAGGCCTATCACATGTTGAAAGATGAACATTTAAATAGAAGGCAACAAGGTACATCTTATTGGGAGAGATCCTTTATAGACGAGGTTATGATGGAATGCTCCTTCATTGTCTTGAGCCGCAGGAAGCATCTTGGGCAATTTTATAGGCTCACGATGGTACATGTGGTGGTCACTTCAGTGGCATGGCCATCATTAAGCGCATATTGAGAATGGGTTACTATTGGCCCACTATGGAAAAATACTATTGTGAGTATGTCAAGAAATGCATTAAATGCTAGCATCACATGAACCCTCCCCCCCCAGCCCGCACCCCCCGGCCCCCCCCGGGGCCCCCCCCCCCCCCCCCCCCCCCCCCCCCCCCCCCCGGGCCCCCCCCCCCCCCCCCCCCCCCCCCCCCCCCCCCCGAAGCCATTTCCATAATGCCCCTAGAGTTGGAAATTCCAACCCTACGCATAGCATTGAAGGACTTCATAGATGATGACACCGCACGACAAGCCCACCTTGATCAATTAACGCTTCTTGATGAACATCGAGTCAATGCCTTGGAGCATCTTCCATGTTTATCAGGATCACCTTGCATGAGCCTACAATAGTAAAGTCCACTTAAGAGAATTCAAGGTTGGAGATCTTGTGCTCAAAGAAAACTAGCAAAACTCAAATCTACCATCACACCTACGAGACAAATTTATAGTAAATTGGATAGGTCCATACATAATATCAAAAAGGGTTGGGCCTGGAGCATATCACCTCACATCATTGGATGGTGTTGAAGAGCCTGAGCCTCTCAATATCATCCATTTGAAGGAATTCTATACATAAAATACAAAAACATTCAAATATACATAAAATACAAATACATAAAATACAAAAACATTCAAATATGTCATAAAATTACAAACAAATCATAAAAACATAAAATATTCAAAAAAAAATGCTCCAAGGGTATCTTCATGCCACTTGGTCAAAATTCAATCAAAATGCTCCAAGGGTATCTTCATGCCACTTGGTCACCTCAATCAAAATGCTCCAAGGGTATCTTCATGTCGCTTGGTCACCTCAATCAAAAATGCTCCAAGGGTATCTTCATGCCACTTGGTCAAATTCAATCAAAATGCTCCAAGGGTATCTTCACTCACTTGGTCAAATTCAATCAAAAATGCTCCAAGGGTATCCTCATGCCATTTGGTCAACCCCTAAAATCCCCAAAGGCACAATAAGCCCTTTGGTCAAAAAATAATCAAAAGCACAAAAACAATACAAAATAATCAAAAATACAAAAACATTTGCATCTTACATTTGCATCCACATAGTTGCATCACATTCATATCCATTACATTTGCACATGTTATGATCACAATATTGCAAATGATGCCACAGTTTGTATCACAACCATAAATACTCAAATCCATCTTCATCCATTCATCCATGTGTGTAACTGTGTTTTTCAACACAACCGTTCTTGTTGCTATAAAAAATAGGCTAAGGTTTTCCAGTCATTCAACCATATCTAGTGGTCTTATCAACTTTTGTGGAAAGCCATCTTGATTAGTAGAGGGTAAGGTCTAGTCATGAATGCCTCAGATATTCAGGATCCCATCACTAATTAAAAACACTAAAATCCTAGTTGGTACAAGGGAAATATAAAAGCTGCAAAAGTGGTCTAGGTTACCTTAAGCAAAAAGGGTCTTCCTTGCTTATCCCCCTATGCGACCGGTTCAAAGGTGCTGAGAATTGAAAAAAGGACAAGTTCCACCCTACCTAGAAACAAGTGATTATCATCACTACATAAATCCCTTGCTTTCATTAAAACAAGCAAAAATCCCAAAATCAAGCAAAATTCAAAGTCAAAACAAACAAGTGATTATCATCCCTACATAAGTCCCTTGCTCAAGAGAAAAATCAATAAAAAATAAATAGTGATTTTCATCACTAAGCATGAGCAAGTATCCCAAATAAAATGAAGAAAATAAGGGAATGGAGCTTGAATCCCTAGAATTCTTAGCATTGTACAAAATTGGAAGGTGATCCCCATTACAGGTTTGGTGTACAACCATGCTTGGCAATGGTGATACCCTTACGCATGATGATATGTCTATCACAATAGCATCTTGCATTTGTGTAGACCAATGTTTGCATGTGGATGAGCTAGCTTTGGGTAACCCAATACTGCCTAGTGGTATAGTCCAACTAAGTCCAACATAGGATCAGATGAACAATTGAGGATCCTCGATCTTAGCAATGGGCTGAAAGAATCCCGTCTGACATCGGAGGAAATGCTTGAGTTCTATCTAAATATATTCATTTGCACACATAGGGATAATGAATCTCTAGGTCCATGATGAAAGCCTTGCTTTTCAAAAGTCTTGTATGGTCAGTACGCAACTATTGATAGGGTAACTAGAGTGTTTGAGTCTCAGGAAAAGCCTCAAAACTTCCTATATGGCAACAAATCATATCATCAATCGCATCATCAATTTTCTTTATGAGGTTTTGTGAATTAAAAGGTATTAACAAAGTAGGCTAGATACCGGATGGATGTCAGAAATGATGTTTAGATGACCACTGACTATTTTGTATCTTTTAAATTACAGAAGCTTATCAAGAAACTACACACATTCCACGCCATTACATTTCACATATGGATGTTTAAATAATTAGTTCTTGTGATAAGAATGATTATTTACATTCATAACTAATATACTTTCTGTGGTGTCACCCATTAGATCATTAAAATCATATCATATGCATTCCTTATGTTTTAAGTGATTAAAGCATATAGGTTCATTTACATTAGATCAAAAACCATGTAGATAATGCATTCCACACATTGCATTTGCCACATCATAACATAAGTCGAATGCATACAACTAAAAGCAAAATTAAACATGCATTTAACAAATAAAGTTGCATCCATAAATACATAGATCATCAATCATCCATCTACACCTAATATCAGATCATTGCATCCACATACATTACATCATATAGCCATAATCAAAGCACATGAAATCATATAGGTATCCATATATGCATACATCATAAACCTAACATTAAGTCAACTCATGATACATCACATCATGTCACAGTAATCATAAACATCTACATAAGCATCCATATAAAACATCCACATCATCATAAATATCACCTATCATCTAACACATACATCATTACATCATAACGCCATCATCACATCACATAAATAAAACAAAAACATAAGCAATAAATGACACACATAATGAATCATAATGCAAATATCTCATATAAATATGTGTCCCAAATACATGGATGTACAAAAATGCCCATAGGCTATAGTCATATAGGTCAACTGACCTCAAAAATAAAAGTCAAAGTGCATCATGAATCAAACTAGGCTTGCACCCCTGTAGCACCACCCCCTATGGTGAGATCCCTAGGAGAGTGATGTGAGCTAGATCCTACTGGTCTCTCTATATGAGTCTAGGTCCTCTACCTAGGCCGGATGGAAGACTACCCTGATGTGGAGCACCCACTAACCTATGATCCACCGAAACCTACCCTCTCCCTAGGAGTGGCTCCTAGCCTCCTAATCTACATCGAGAGAGTGACAATGTAGGCTGCATCATCAAAAATATTTACCTCATACTCATCTAGCAAGGCCTACATCTACCTAGTCTCTACCCCTAGATCTACCTCTATAGGAACCTATGGTGTAGGAGGATCAACAACAATCTACATCCTAGTAGCACCTCCCTCGATAGTAGCCTATAATACCTATATCTATGTCGTGAGATACTCTATAGTGGCATCTTGTTATGCTATAGTAGCATCACACTATTGTACCTAGATCTTGGCTGACTAGAGCTCGACCTCTACCTCATGCAAATATGCTCTCAGAGGAGAATCTCTCTCCTTAGGATCCAACTCCTCCTCCTCCTCCTAGGAGCCTCCTACTCCTCCACTACCACCTACTCTATCGATTGGCCCCATCCCTCAGTCCTAGCTCAGACTCTATGCCCTACTAGATCTACGCCTCCATCACCACCATCATCCTCATGGCCCAGACTACCATCACCATGCCACATCTGATCACCCCACCACTATGCAAATGCATCTATCACTCCCCCATCGACACCTACATCAACTACTGGGGCATCCTCATCATCAATAAGCTCTATAATCCATGGTGGAGGGAGGTCTCTCTCTACTCTAATGTACCTATACAAGAATAGGACAAATGGCACATCCTACTACAATCTATACTGATGAAGGACTCGAGAGTAGAAGAAATACTCTCTGATGCTGACCTTATGGCCAATGAGCCATCACTCATGCCGCATCCTAGCTATGAATCTAGTTGGATCATCCCATGCTGAGCACTCATGATATGGGTGCCATATGATATCTCTGACCTATAACCCAGTAAAAGTAGCAATGTAATGGGGGAGCTCCCCTACATGAGGGTAGCTCTTGTACTTCTCATACTCTCGAGCCCATATGGTAGCATAGCACTACATCCGACCATAAATAGTTATAATCCTAGTAGGGAGCCCTCTAGGATGATCTACATTGATATGCTCCCATCCCCATATCTGCAAGAGCAAGCTGCAAGCGATGCTGACATGACCCCACTGGTGGATGTGATACAACTCATCATAGCACTATGCTAGCAAAGACCTCCCCCATGCATAGATGATAGGCTCCTCACTATCCATCAAATCCTGAACCATCACAAGGAGGTTCCATGAGAACCTCAAGCCTGAGCAGTCTGGGATAAGAACATTGCTGATGACCATCAGCAACACTGCATGCCTCATAGAGAAGACCCTCTCCCTATACCATCATAGAATAGATACACCTCCAGATTTGGTGTCCTGGAAGGCAGCCATAGCATGCCTCCCGAACACCCTAGCAAATACTACCTCACGGTCATTAGTGGTCGAAGAGACGATGGCCACTCCATCAAAAGGAATCCAAAAAATCTTATACACATCCTCCGATGTGATAGTCATCTCACCGGTAGGAAGGTGGAAGGTATTAGTCTGAGGATCCCATCGGTGAGCCAAGGCCATGAGGTAGGCCTGATCCAACATAATCTATGGTAGCCTGGTCACATACTATAATCCATGGGCCTTAAACCAGGCCTAGTCCATATCATCCATAAGAGGAAGGAGGTCAAGTAAGAGCTTTGGGTCCTGAGCCCGAGTAGTAAGAATCTAAGGATAAGAATCAAGGTATAACTACAGTGCATCTAAGGCATAAATCATAATAAAACATGGAAAATGATGCAAATAATGATAGACTATCCTAAGTCTAAGTAAAAGAAGAATAAATGCACCTAATCATGCAACAAATTTCAGAAAACAACTCAAAATAAAAAAAATCAATTAATCATCTCAAAAATCAAAAAAATCAAAAAATATCCTAAGGTTCCTGGCCGCTTTCACCTACAATGACCAAAAATCGGCCGTCGAGGTTGGCAGTGGCCAAATCCCAATGGTCATAATTTTGACCATTGAGTTTTGAACTGGCTACTGCCATCGACAATGACCAAGCCATGGGCCGAAATGGCCACTCTGAGCGGCAATGGCCGATGGGCGACATGACAAATGTGTACGCCCTAGGCCAAAAATACCAAAAAATTGAAAAAACATAAAATGGGGACAAGCCCACCAAATTAAAACCTAAACTAGACCTATCTACGGGTTCGGTTCATTGCCAATAAGTTTAGTGAGGTTCATTTACCAATTACTTAGTGAGGTTCATTTTTACTAAAAGACAAGCGAGGTTAGGGTTTTGAAGCATACCCGAGAAGCTCCGGCTCCTCCACTCATCGATGCCTCACCTTGCATAGCCATAATCCTCGACACAAAATGCTCCAAGTTGCAAACTATCACTTTCTCTCTAGAGCTCTAAAAAGTGAATCACTAGCTGGAAGAATGAAAAGTCAAAACCCTAGGCTACTTTTATATTTCCCAAGTTATGCCTCGGCCATTGCTATCATTAGTGGCCCAAACTTCTTGGCCGCTTAGGTCGAGAGCGGCCAGAAGTAGGCATTTAGGGGTCGCTGGACCTGACAGTGGCCAACAACACAGACAAAAACAAGAAAATTCCTCCCATGAGGAATAACAAAAAAATCAAATAAACACATTTTGATGATCCATAAACATCATAATGCTCAAAATAACAAAAAAATCACATAGAAACAAAATCTCAAGTAAGCCTCGTATCCAGTTACTTACTCTATCAACTCGATGGTTGCAATGATTTGCAATCCATGCAATTCGGTGAGATGAGTGAGTTACCATAGGGCTACTTGGGGTAAATTAATCATTTTGGAATCATGATGTACCCCTCAATCCCGAAGAAGACCAAGATGGTCGGACTGCTCCATGGGTACGATAGAATCATCCTAATTCCTCTATGACATAAAAACACTGAGCCAAGTGATTCAACAAAAAGCCTAAATAGAATCACTCATCCTAACTCCCTAAGAAGGCCATTTATGGTTGGACCACTCCCAGGGATAGGGATGAATGATCATCATAAATAGTTGAGATCACACTTGGATGGGGGTTTTCCCATTAAAAGAACAAGCACTAGAAAGGAACCAAATTAGTCATATTGGTCAAGCGACTTGTCGCTTCATTCATTGCCCTTCCCTCATCAATTCGTTGTGTGAGGGGGTAGTTAGCTCTTCAAATAATCATAATCAAAGTCAACCAAAGATCACTCAATCATATCAAAATTGTGTTCATCCTACGAATCATTGCAGACAACTATTACAAAATTTCCCCCTGTTTGTTAGGTTCATAAGCAAAATATGACATTTTTAGTTGTAGCTCTCCTCCGATCGGATCTCATTGTAGTGACATAAGCTACCCGATTGTGTTTGAGGAATGAGTGCAAGTGAATATGTGCAAGCCCTGTGCTAAATTAAGCCTTCCAATATGTCGAAGCAATGATTCAAGGGTGTGCATCATCTTGCATGATTGGGCCATCCAACATTGATCAGACCAATGATCATCATACACCCTACAAACATAGTAGTCTACATTTTTGCTCAATGTTGTGTTTTTCCCACATAATGCATCCCAAAAAGGGGCATCTGTAGACACCTAAAACACGTCGTGTTTAGGAGAACTACTCATATGGGCATCCATAGACCATGTGACTAAACCTTGGGACCTTCCAAGTGCCAAAAGTGGTTTTCACCACTCATCTAGGGTAGTCTTAGCCCATCCAAGCCTGGCCGCTATGAACCAGAGTGGCTGAATCTTGGCCACTGAAGCTCAGAGCGGCCAATCCCTAGCCACTGTAGATGACAATGACTAAGCTTTAAAATGCAATTTGCCACCAAAATAGCCTAATATCGGGTGGAAGTGGTAGTTTACATGCAATAAGGCCGAGCGGGGATAACTTTGCATTCCTCCTCACAGCCAGTTTACATGAGAGACTCAAGTCCAGGTTTAGACATCAGTTTAACTGGCCTTCAAACACAGAAAAGACAAAACTTCTCATGCTAACCTCTAGTGTGCATGCAGAATTCAGTCCTAGGGTTGGACATTGACCTAGGGTTTCAAAGATATTATAAGGTGCAAACCTAAGAGCACCAAAAGGAGATTTAGAGACTTTTTGTAGAGATACAACCGAGGAGAGCTTTTTGAGACTTGGAGAGCTTTTCTTGTAGCGAAGCCCTATCGGATCGGAGAGCAAATTGGAGCACCTTTTAGGAGCAACGAAGTGTTGGCCGACTGAGGGGTTACCATCTACAGGATATTCAATACATCGGACCAAAAATGACAATCATTTCAACATCAACAACAAGCCTAGATCCATAGCCTTGGAGCAATAGAGACAAGTTTTCATCTTAGCGGCCACTATCTCGGATAGTGGCCCATAGGCCTAGTCTAGGGTTCTTAGCATTAGTTTCTTTCATTTAGCTTATTACATGTTTTCACGCCATTAGCATAGATCTGATTTATTGCATTCATAGCATTAGTTTCTATTATCATTGAGCATATTCCTATTTATCATTAGGGTATTTGCTAACAACCTCATCCGAGGAGGCAATCTCGGATAGTTGAGCATTTGCTATTGTTTTCATGCTTGTAGGACTACAGGTTCACTAGATAGGTTATCAACATATGAAAGCAAGAGGATCCCTCTAGGAGCTAGACCTAGAGAAGGAGGCATCTGTAAGCCCTCATACAGTTCCATGTGCATCATCGAGAAGCCTGTGAAAGTGCATCACCCCTTGCAAGGGGATATCATACATCTGCTACCCTATTTTGTAAAATCTGTATCAAATGAAGGGAATCCCTCAGAGGGATCTATATGTAACCAAACTTGAGAAAAAGCAATAAAAAGCATTATCTATTCATTTCTTCATATTTTGGTTGTATCTTTCATTTTAATGCATGATTAAGTAAATAATATTCGCAAATAGAGTAGTGGACGGTGCGCCGCTTCCCCGGGGTCACTACACTAATGATGAAAGAGCAAGACAAAAGGAAACATTAATAGTTTTTGCTATTGTGCACATTTCAAATGGCATAGGATCACCATGAATAGTGACCAATTGATTCTTAAATTCAAATTTAACACACTGATTTAAAGTAGCGGGGACTGCCCTCATGGCATTGATCCAAGGACATCCCAAAAGTATGTTATATGATGTTAGGAATGGTACAAAAAATATGGATGTGTCTAAAATCTAGGATCAACTTGCATTGGAATGGATATTACACTACAAGCCTCTTGTGTTTCATCATTGAAAGATTTAATGATAATTTTAGTTTATCTTAGATTTTCTTTCTTAGATCCAAATATTTGGAAGAAGTCATAAGCGCATATGTTTAGGGATGATGCATTATCAATTAACACTCTTTTGACGTAAACCTCCCCAATTAAATCTATTATATAAAGATGATTATCTCTAAACATACTGTGGGGAGGAATGCCCTTATCATGGAAATCAATGTAGTTGATTTTATGATAAGCTATAGTGTCAACGACAACAGTTGACTCTATATATTGAGGTACCATCATTTGGCTTAATGTGTTCATTAATTCCTCTCTATGGATGGTTTAAGCTCTAAGAAGGTCTAAAAGAGATATCCTAGCTGTTGTATTAGCTAGTTGATCATTGATATCAAATGGAGTCTTTTGTTGGGATATAATTATGTTATTTCTCTTATGAGGTAATTTTATAACAATAGGTGATTGATCAACATCATTTGTTTGAGTAGAAGGTTGAGAATTTTGGGTTTGGGTTTATTGTTGAGTAATAGCCCCAATTGTACCTATAATATTGTTTGGTTGGACAACTTGTAGTCTTGTAGTTGAACTTTGTTCAAGAGGAAGGATTTATTGTGATGAAGTATGAGTGGTTATGATTCTTAGAAATGATTCTTCTAGGGTTAGTGAATTAGTAATGGGCAAGATTGGCCCTGACTCCTCTTCTGAACTATTATCATATTATGAACTAATGTCTATTTCAGATTCTAATTCACTTTCTATTTCATATAAGGATGATGGTTGTGATCTTATTCCTTGAAGCTATTTAATTGTCATGTTGGATTGAGTAGGCACAACAATTTTTGGAGGAGGTTGATATGGTAAATAATTTTTAATTGTTCCTACATATCTTGTTGGATGAGGTGTATTTTTATAGTCTAGCTGGTTCACAACTTCCTTACCATGATTTGCCAATGGGTTTCGAAAGATATCCAAATTTTAGTTTACATTTTATGCTTTTTGTGGTTGAGTATTTGCTTGAAGATTTTAATTCAGTGGTGGACATTCCACTTCTAATTTCCCTTCATCAATTACGTTGTGTACTATATGTTTTAATCTTCTGCAGGTATTTTTTGGATGTCCATCAACTTTGTGATAGTCACAATGTTGGTCAGGTCTATACCATGGTTGAGAAGGATCAGGGTGTCGTATCTCCGACAAATTTATTAGACCTATTTCTACTAGTTGTGGTAAAACCATTGTCAAATATTGATTTAATATTGTAAAATTCTACAATGGAGGTTTTTGGGGTGCTTTCAACATAAACTTTTTTGTAGTATCTGTGGTATTAACATTTTAAGGGGGTCTATTATCTATGACCCCATCTCCTACCACATGTTTGTTTTTGTATTGATTTTTAGATGATTTATCTTCATATTTATTTTTAATTTATCCCATTCTGATTAGGGCTTCCTATACTCTTCTGGCTAAATCTATAGCTTGGTCAAAGGAAGTTATAGCAGTCGGCTAATTTGTAAGACAATTTTTCTTGAACATTTCTAATAAATATATCTAAAATGTTTCTTGGAGGTAAGGTGAAGTGTAATTTTCCCAAAATTTTCCTCCATAGGGCTAAGAATTCTCTAAAATTTTCTTCTTTTCCTTTTTTAAGGTTATATAAATATTTTATTGTAACGTGCCTTTCTATGTATGCACCAAATTGATGTACAAACATCTCTGCAGTTTCTTCAAAAAAAATTAGAGAATGTGTTTGCATCTGATAATACCATTCTAATGCCATTCCTCCTAAACTCTTCAGTAATATTTTTAGCAATAGTACATCATCATAAGTGATGTCATGACATGCTATTCTAAACATACGAATATGTTCTATGGGATCTTATGTTCCCTTATAAATAGGAAGAATAGGCATAGGAAACCATTTAGAATATGGCTTAGAAGTGACCTCGGGATCTAATGGCTGATTACACATCTCTTTATAGCTATATGTAGGATGATATGGGTCAATTTGATCTAACCGTGAAGCTAACTACTTCACTATAGCTTCAAGATGATGTGATGGATCATTGCTTTTATTTTGGTTTATGATGTTGCCATGTGGTGGCTAATAATTTTTTTGTGCTACTATATAAGGAGTTGTGGTAGGAACACTATTATGCTTAGGGTTCGAAGTATGAGAAGGATATTGGAGTTTATAAGGATTCATATTTTGTTGAATATTTGGTTGAGGTAAAATTGGAACTTGGGTATTTTTATTATTTTTTTGAGAAGAAGAATTTAGGGCAAATACATGTTCAAAATATTGAGAAAGTAAAGTAGGGTTTTTAGATGGTTGTTTTTGATTGGAGGTAGTTGCAACATTTGCACCAAAAAATTGTTCTGGTGGTGGTTTAGGTACATGTTCTTGGTAATTATCCTTTGGAGGAGGCATATCCTTAGCATTATCTAAATGAGGGTCATTGTCAATGGTATGTTGTAATGAAGTGTTCATATATATTTCGGGTTGTGGGCAAAGTCGAAAGGCTGCTTCTAAGGCTACCTCCCTAAAAAAATTACCCTTTTCAAGTTGATCTTCTATTTCCAACACATTAGTGATGGTTGATCAATTTTGATTTAGAAAATTACATAAATGTTGCATGGATTGAAAATGGACACTTCCTTGATTTCCTACTTTTGGATCTATATCATTAGTAGTTTCATATTCTTCACTTTGTGCTATTTGATGTTATTTCTCTTTTAAAACTTCATATCCATTTTTGCATCTTAATTACGGTCAATTTCCAACTCATCTTCGAAGCTAGTTAGGACTTGTTTACCACTTAGATTTTTAGGCATCTTTCCTAGCGATGCTAAAAATAATTTTTGTTTGTTTTTTTGTTTGTTTTTTTGTTGTTTTTGTTGTTTTAAGCAAACAATTTACTATACTTTAATTCAAATATTTACAAGATTTTAGAAAATGACATTGAATGGTTTTAATCTTCTCCAAAGAGCCTATGGATATCATTGATAGGTTCTAAATCTTCTGGGCTCGTATAATGTTCTTCCTCAAAAGAGAAATCATCTATTAGAAGTTGAATGAAATGAACAAATGTAAATCCTATAGTTTTTGAGTTAACATGTTGAACTTGTAACTTGTAACAATAATCTCGAAACAAGACCACCCTAGGTGCCTATTGAAATATTTTTCTTTGTTCTAGGGTCACTTCATTGTTTTCTAAGTATGATAAGATTTTATGGACGTTTAAGGCCTCTTCCAAGTAATTATACCAAGGATAAATATCTGTGTGGACACCAACTCATTTGTTTGCAAGTCAATGCTCAGACCCTATTTTGATTTTAAAGTGAGGAGAATAATAACTAGGTCCTAAGGCTCTAGTAACATCGATTCTCCTAATTTTTTTAAATTTCTTAGGATTTATTTTCAAGGATACCAAATTGTTTCTACAAATCTACTTAGAATTCTGTTCCATCACGTTCATAGGATATGTTAACATATTGTTAAATAAGTGTTCTCCTAAGATCTATATAGAAGGATTCATTAAGTCTGTTTTCTACCATTTAATGATATTTTGTTTTGTTTTATTTTTTTTTTGAAAAGTAAAAGATAACAAAGTTGATAATGAAGGTGTGGTTCACGTCGGGTTCACCAAAGAATGTAGACTCAAAATTTTCATGCCTCTTTCTCCCAGGATAATGGATTCATGCTTGAAAAATGAGGGAAAATGATGACTCTACATCTCAGATGAGAAGTGCCTGATGTTACATTCTCTTTGGTATTTATCGATGAATGGGGTGGGGTTCACCAGGAAATACTTGATATGGCAATTTCCATACGTAGAGTAAGTAGTGTTTTGATTGATTGATTCATCTCACATACAACCTAGGTTTGGCTAGAATGCAGTTTCTACCTAGCTAGAAGCAATTCAACTTCAAATGACAATAAGACATACATATCTATCTAGAAAATAATTATAAATTTTAACTATGATTCAAGGTTTCTAAATTGACATGTTTTATTTTTGTATTTTTATGTTTTGTAAGAGGATGTAATAAATCTATATTTTGGGATTTTTCTATTTTTTGATCTAATACAGATGATTACAGAATAGAAAATATAAATCTAAGTGAAAGAATGAATTTTAAGCACTTACCTAAACCAAAAGTTTGATTATGGATGAAATCGATTGTACTACATGAAATCAGATGCAGAAAGAACAAAAATGGATTTACGATTTCGTCTAACAAAACTAGATGCATATGTTTTCATTCAAAACCTGCAATTTCATAGCAACACACTAGATTTTAGAATCAGGGAAGGGGGATCTACATAGTCCATGGTATATCATGGTCTATGGTAGTCAAATCCCCTCGGTTATTTTAGCAAACTATAAAGAAAGTAGAAATTTGATTATTCTAATCATAAATGAAAAAAGAATGCTAGATCTAGTAATGACAGAAATTTATAATATAAAATTATAGAAATTAACAATGTTATGATGCTAGTAATGTAAAATAGAAAGTCTAGAATGTAGTATTTTACCCTCAGAGGGACACATGTATGAAATTTTACTCTAGGCAAAAAACGTATGCAAAGCATGAAATCGTATGCAATCGGTTTAATGCAACGACTAGTTTTATAAAGTAGAAAATGAAAACGGATGTAACAGTGATGAAAATAGACACATCTATTTTCATAAAAATAGTGATAAAATGCAATACAAATTAAGTGTAAGTGAGATATGAGTATACTAAAAGTAATGTCATGGTTGTATGTTCCTTGGATGACGATTTGACAGTGATATCTCCTGCTGCAACATGAAAAAAATCTCCAAACTTCTTCTCTTTTCCAAGATCTTCTATAAAATCATCAAACAGGCTGATTATAGTGGATCTAAGGGATTAAAATGACTATCTTTATTCAAGGGATCAGGTGGGTGGTAGAATAAGTTAGGTTTTTCAAGACAAATTAGGCATTTAACTTAATTTGGATGAAAACAACTATATCTGGTTTTATCGGATCATCCATTTTTGTCAGGTAGCTAGTGACGCCCAGATTAGGTTCAAAATCCAATATGGGTGCCTAAATTAGGTGCACATGTGATTTTAACAAAATAGCATGCATCCATTTTTTTGGATACGTCTGGTTTCTTCGAGATCATCCATTTTTGTCAAGGAAGGTATAATTAAGCTATTTTTTATTTTTTTGGTACAAATATCGAGGCAAGGATTTTTGAGAGTGATGTACTTGTTATTAGGGTAATTATGATTTTTTAGTGACATTATTAATTTTAGAAGTGTGTCCAAAATTTGGTGGATACATAAGTTAATTTTGTATTTATTAGTTAAATTTCATTTATAATGCATTGCATTCATTCATTTAATCATGCATAATCAACAAATAACAATACATAGTCAAACACGCATTAAATAAAAATAATAACATGATATATTACTCCAAAGTGGTGGGTACATGTCAACTAGATTAGTGTGCCACAATCCAAGCCTAGAACACTCGATCCTCCACAAGCATGCATACCACACTCAAAATTGGCATGTCACCCCGATCCTTACCTTAGACTTGTAATTTAGAATTCCTTGCCTTGCCTACTAGAGGTGGCCCTAGTGGAGATATGTTCATGGACCATGAGATAGACTATTTTCATGAGCAACTTCATGATCGTAGAGAGGACAATGGAGGAACCCTTTGCTCTATAAGTACTACTTGGTAGTACATCATCTGGTAGTAGTTCTCCCTCTACATTGATACTTGTAAGTCCTCCATTACCCTTTGTAGCTCCTCTTGTAGCATTGAATCTCTTCTCCCTATTGGTTTCTAGTTATGACAGTCATTCCCTCTCCCAGGCCTATTATCGCTCTCACTCTTATCAACCCATTGCTCCCTTTAGGTGGTCTACCTTTGCCCTTTCCATATCTCTCTCTAATGCTATCATGGCCTATGTAGCAAGGCCCTAATATTGCTTTGAGAATGTCATGTTTAGGGATCCACATAGCCTCTCTAGCCTCTTGGGCTTGTCCTCTTAAAGTAGGTCCATATTTGATATCCAAGGGCTACCCCAACATCATCCACTCCTAGGCCCATATAGAGTGGATCATTCAAGTCCTCTACAAACCTGCCCACATAAAGGTCTCCTATGATCCCTAATGGGTTCCTCCACATCCATATGAACTAGTAGTTATCGAGGTTCAATATCTCTTATAAAATGTCAAACTATCACTCTACTTGATCAAATTGAATAGCTCTAGCTTGTCCCTATTTGTAGCCACCTACCTGATCCTTTGTACCCTAACCAACTCCTCCCCATCCTCATCCCATATAGGGTATAGACACCATGATCATCATATTATCATGTGCTCTCGTAACTCATCTATCACCTACCTCCAAAGTGGCAATATCTTGGCATATATATTATGGATACACTTAAACTCTTGGGCCCACCTATATACTGCTGACCACTCTGGGGTGGTCAGTGGCCTTGGTAGTGCATGTGGTCTTCTAACTACTATGTGATCCTAACACCACACCTAGAGCAAATTCATATAGACTATCCTTATCTATCGATTATACATGATATTCTATAATATCTAATACATATGGGCCCCATGCAAACCACAACTATTGATCTCACATATCTACCACTACCCTTGCCAATACCCATGGAAAGAACCACCTAATCATGTGGCATGCAAAAAAACCAACCAATACCCCATAGAGTACTATCATTAATGTATCGAATCCATATTGTATGGGCATCTCATATACATGGAGTCTGCTCTGTTTGACCTTGTGAGTGGGGTCCCTTGATAATCACTATAGTGTTGCTCGATGATCTCATGCTTTATAAACTACTCTCTCCCTAATGGGGATGTGTAAGATATACCACACGTCCTCTAATGTGATGGTCATATATCCTATCAATAATCAAAATATTGATGACTCTAGGTACCACCTCTTTGCCAGCATCATTAGTAGTGCTCTATCTATCTCTACCCGAGGCATCTCTTCTAGTTCTAGAAGTCCCATCGCCTATAGAGTATCTCTCTCTACTACCATGAGCTATCATAATACCTCCTCTAAGGTGCTTGACTTCCACTCCCTACTCTCAAGTACATCATGTTACAAGAATAAATATTAACAAAAATTTCATCATAAATATTAAAAAAAATTAACTTAAAAAGGAAGCAGCATAAGCAAAATTTTAAGCAAGTGTATCTAATTTTCTCTCTTCTTTCTATTCTCTCTCTTTTTTCTCTTCTTTCACAAATTTGCACCCCTTCTTTCTAGGGTGCGAATTCATAAATTTACACCATGTAATTTTAGGGCATGAATTCGGTTATCATTGGGATACGATCGAATTCATAATTAGCCCCCAAATTTGCATCAAGCCCCAAATGGAAAATTCCTCTAAAAATAAAAAAAAAATCATAAAAATTTAAAAAATGTAGTAAAAACCTAGTATAGAAGTTGGGTTTTGGTCCTTACCCATGCTTTCTCTGCTACTGCACCAACCATACTCCTCACAATGGCTAAATGATGTGTGGGAAGTGCTATTTTCTTGTTTCCTCTAGAGATTTTTTCTTCTTCTTTGCACAGTGAAAATAAATTCATTTTCACCCTCCTCTCTCCTATTATCCCTTCTTTTATCTCTTCTCTTTTTATTTTTCTTTTGTTTGCTTCTTTGTTCTTCTACATCTTCCATTTCAATTTTATTTAAGAATTTTACATTCCTTCTGAAACTCGAGGGGGTACCCCACTCTTAGGGGCATTAATATCATTAATTCCTTAAGAATCATACCAATTTAAGTATCCAAAATAACACCCATTTTACACCGTCCCTTTGTCTAAACCAACGACCCCTTTTTTATGTTCATTGGTATTCATTCGTATGAGTCTACATATTTTTTTGAAAGATTTATTAGGCCATAAATGCATCAAAGAGAGAAAAATATAGACATGAAAAATTGACCCATCAAAATGAGTCATTTTTCCCTTAGAATCCCTAAGAAGTTCCTCAAAGTTGCTAAGTGCAAGTTTGGGCTTCTTTCCCCTCCTTTTCTTTGCTTTTTCTCCTAGCCTTATCGAATTCATGGTCATCCCAATATGGGGCACAAATTTGACAATTTTGAGATTTTCTCTTCAAAAACTTAAGTTTTTTGCCAACCTTTGCGATGTCAGTTCTTGGCCAATGTTGTATTTTATTTTTCCCATTAAAATCCCTTCTAAACCTCCTATAAAAAGAAGGATTTGGACTCCATTTTTTAAACCATATAACCTAGATGAGATATATCTTCTTTTGATGATCTCAATATTTCTATGCTTTTGGTATCCTCTAGTGCTCTACTTTTGGTGTATCTTGTGATTTGTTGTTGAGGATAAGCAAGTGGAGAAGCTTTTGAAGATAGATTGAGCACATCATTTATCTTCTAAGGAGGAAAGATCTTTTCCTTTGGTTGTTACCTCTACTCTTGCTTCCTCTACAAGCTTATCATATTTTTTCTATGGATTTGATAGTTCTTAGATCATTAATTCCTAGTGTTAAATTACATTTTGCATTATGAAATTAGCTCTCAAGCACTCTTATGCAAATTTTGTGAAACCATTAGTTTCACAATCTTTTTCTTTATTTTTGAATTTGTGCTCACTAATTATGGGGTACAAATTTGGTCACATTAGCTTAGGGAAAAACGTTTACTCCCAAAACCTTAGGTTCTCATTTTCATACCTATTTTCCACTGTTTCTATTTTGTTTGCACTCTATTTTTATTTGTTGCATACTGTTATATCTTGTTTTACTTGTTCCCAAAGGTCAACAATCATTTTCATTTTCAAATGATCAACTAAAAGGACCAAGGGGGCTTGATTGCCACACATTCAAGCTCAATCACATAGTGGCCTAAGCAATCCCCCAAACATTAATCAAATTTTTTAAGGTATTTTTAAGTTGTTTTATAGGTTTGATCGAATTTACGATTGGGATTTACAAGGTACAAATTTAGCTAGAATCAACAACTGGGTCAAGTAAGTGATTTGTTAGACCTTTAGATTTTTTATTGAGTTTCCATGATCATTTTAATTTTTGTAGATGAAATAAATAACACAAACTTGATAAATTAGAATATTACATTTCATTTTTAGATCTAGGCATCAAAATAATAAAAACATATAGTTTGCATCTAGGCTAGCTTTGTTTGTGCATTCTCTTAAACCCTTGCTTGAAAAGAAAATATTTACTTTCTTGTAAAATTAGGTTTAGTCTTCATTGAAATAAAGAATCATTCTAGAAATAGCTCCTTGTTTGCTTGCATCATTTTTTGCCCTACATTATTGTTCTTCAATTATTTATAGTTTAGATCTTAATAATATCAAACTTAGGTGCTTGTTCAAATAAACACATACAAAACCCTTCCATACTAGACTTGAATTGAATCCTTAAACCATTCATGATTAACCCTTCAATCCCCCAAATCCTCAATTATAGAGGAAACATAATAGCCCTGTGATCACCTCAACTCCCAATGGATCCATTGAGAATCATACGCAATGGGCAGTTCTCTCCCCTCAACAAAAATACTTAGGATTTTTACATTATTATATTTGAATGTATGAATGATATTTAAAAGATAGTATTTTCATTTTAAAGTCTAAGTATGCTTCAGATATTCTAAATAAGTTTCAAAGGGATGATTATAAATTTACATCTCCTTCTTGTAATTTTGAATGTGATGTTGGACTCGATTTGGCTTCTCGTAGTACTTATCAAAAATTTGATTCCACATTATAAATAATTGTTGGGTAAGATCATATATGGATTATAATTATCAAGGTATTGTATTTTTATTTGATTTATCTCAAGGCACATGTAAGATCCACATGATGATCACTATAAAATAGCAAAGCATATTATTTATATCAGGGATACTTATCAAGTTGGAATCCATTATTATTGCGATGATTATATCTATTTTTATAGATATATACATTATTATAAGGCTATATATCAAGATGATAAGAAATTCAATTCAAGTTTCATGGCCATTGCTTAGTGAAGTAGAAAATAGTGTATCATCTCTCTTTCATCTAGTAAGTAAAAATATTATGTTGTTGTCACTATAGGATAGTCAATAGTTTGGATTAAAGGCCTTCTTGAGGAATTTGAATATTCTTAATTTCAATCTACTTTATTACAATGTGATAATCAAAGTGAAATATAACATGCACATAATCCAATATAGCATCCTTATAATATATGTGTAAAAAGAAAAATTCTTAATAGATGGATAGGTTTAAAATCATAAGTATTAATAAGGAAGTAAATGATTTTCTTAGAAGGAAAGTATAGACTCTTTTGAAACCTTTGATTTTATTGAAAAATGAATACTATTTGAATTGTGATTTCTCATGCTATTAGATATGGTTGAAAATTTTACCAAATGAATATTAAATCAACTTTTCATCATGGTGATTTAAGTGAAGAGATATATATGTACAAAAAACAAGCATATTGAGTCTCACAAATATTACATTTGACAATTAGTTAAATATTGTGTTATGTATTTATAATTTTATCAAATCAAGTTACAAGTATTTTTACCAAATTTGTAATCAAGGCAAAATTTGTGAAGAACACTTTTTTTTTTATTAATGAAGCGAAGTTTAGTTGGTCTAAAAGAATACATATACTAAAATTTTTCAAATATCTATATAAATATTATAAGCAGAAGAAATAATATTTACATGTAAACAATTTGTATTTATTTTTTATTTACACTACTAAGAAAAAATATTATAAGAATGTTTATGGTTTTCCATACATTTTCTATTTATAGATGGAAAAACAATCTCCACTAGGAAAAAAAAAATGAATAAATGAGAAAAAACTTCCCTTACCATTTTTTATTTTTACATTAAGAGAAAACTAAAGAATTGTCTTCTTCCATATTAAGTGGACTTTTACCAACACATGCATCAGTGGTTTATTATAGTATAATGTTCAAAATACATTACAAGATATAAGGGTACATACAAATTATTATTCAAAAGCCTACTCAAACTTTTCTCCTTTAATATAGAGGGTGTACTTACATAAGCATAAGTGAAAGCATTACGAAGCTCCGTGTGCATGGCCGGTTCTTATGGGTAAATTATTGAGATTGTTGTACTTTGACATGATATTATATAATTTTACGTCGAAGAGGAGAAGTTGGCCTAAATATTTTGGACAAGGATTTGGTTGATTAGAAATACCTTGATCAAAAGGGAGTTGGGGATGGAAGGATTCACTCCAAAGAGTGAAAGGGCAATGGCTTGAAATCCAGGATTTTTGCTATTAAAAGCAGAAAAGGCCACAACATGTTGGTAATCCATGTTTTTTTGGAAATGCACCAAACCTCCCAGGAATACCATCACATCTCCCTCCTCTATTGTTTTACCATAGAACTTGTTTGTGGTGTCAATTAAGCCCACGCAAAGCTTACCCTATAATAAAATGAGGAGTTCTAAAGTGCATGGATGAGTGTGAGGTGGACACCTAGATTATAACACTATTTTTTTGTTGGAAAATGTAATATTGTGATATTTTATTTATGTGTAGGCAAAGTATTTATACCAAAATCAATTTGGTTGTCTTCAAGCTATTGCTTAGAATAACAAACCTTCATATTGGCCATCCAATAATAGATTCAAACAAACAACTATAACAAATCTAAACAATAGTTCTATGATGCAATACTATTTCTAACATTCCTTTAATCAGATCAAATTCTTAATAGGTACAACATATCCAATAGCTATACAAACACAAAATTCCAATCAATCACCTAATGAACTATGACAAACTCAAAAGCTCACCAATACATAAGAATCATGGACTAGGACAAACTCTATGATCCATGACTTACAATGATGTGAACATGGATAAACACAATTGCTCATACCTCATTGAATTCTCAATCAAGGATAAGAACAAACTCAACTATCCATGATTGTACAACCAATGTGGATAGGGACACATTGTATCCTTAAAAACAAGAGATAGGGATAAACATATTGTCTTCAATATTTTATAACAAGTGGCCAACAATTAGTTGCATATACAATATAAATTTTGTGAACATTGAACATACACAACCATATTCAAAGAACCCTTGCAAATAGGAACACACTCTACTATTCACAACAATTATGTGATCAACCAATCACAAATACAACATCAATTTGTGAATAGGGACAAACACAACTATTCACAAGCACATGTCTTGGATTTTTTTAGAAGAGATACTCCTCCTCACTTTCCTCATGGGAAGGGTCTATAGCTACAAAACCACATTCTTCGTCACTACTCTCACTTATAAACAATGTCTTCTTTTTTTTTCAAATCATCATCTATGAGATCATTTTCCCATTAAATACAATTCATAATAATGTGAAAAATTATTAAGTTCTTGCAAGATACCAAATAGCAACAAATCTCTCTATCAATTATATTCTAAATACCCATCTAATCGGTCAATACTTGTTTTGAAAGTGCTTTTGGTTTGTCAATTTTATTTAAAAAAATTAGCAATGGGATATCTTGCAATGATGGTTTGTTTAATAGGTCATGCAATTCATTTTTATAGATTGAAATATTGTCAATATCTACTGCATTCATATTATATACAATTGTAAAGACCCCATGACAATGGTCCTCCCATATACTCTAAAAATGGGGATGACCCCCAAGATACCATAACTTGGTTATTGTGTTTCCTTTAGAAACATTATATTGATTCCAATAGTTGGAATCATATCATTACTATAACAAAATTTACTAGTGATGTCTTTCTAGCATTGTAGAGCCCTATTAAGGAAAGAAACATTTTTTGCTTGAAAAACAGGCTTCAAAGTCAATTGAGAAAATCCTCCTAGAGCCCCATGGATGTAGTTATGATTATAAAATAAATCATCCTCCAATACAATAGACAAGTTAAGAACCCTAGTAGATAACGAAAGATAGGCCTTGGTTCGATATAAATCCAAAAATGCCTTAGAAAAGGGGAATTGCTCACAAAATAATAAAATTTGTGCAACCAATATGGCTCTGCCATGGATTTTAGAGATTTAATTTAAAGGGAATTCATTTATATTTTTAAATATTCTCCTCCCTTCTCAGCCTTGTCTCACCAGACTATTCCTCTATGGTAAAAAAAATCTACCCCCAATCAAAATAGCGTAATGTTGGTTGTGGCAAAGGTGATAGAAACTAAATCACTGTTAGATATCAAAGCTCCTATCAGACTTGAGGGAGTTATGGATTCCACCAAAGGATTTGATGTAGGTGAATAATATGGATCATTCACTACTACTGTAGAATAATTCTTTGGCAAAGACACAATAGAACCATCTAGAAGAAAACTGCACCTTTAACACTTTTTAGATCTAACAAGGAAAGCACAAAGACTCATGGATCTAATACAATGTTGGAAAATATAATACTATGATATTTTATTCATGCATAGGAGTAATTATACATTGAATAATTCTTTATTCATAACTAACTTGGTTGTTTTCAAACTATTACTTGGAATAACAAACACTCACATTGGACACCCAACAATAGACTCAAACAAACAATTGTAACAACTATAAATATTATTCCTATGATGTAATACTATTTCTAACAATTTCCACATGGAGAAAGGAAAGGTCTTGAAATTTATGATTTTTTTCCCATGAAGATGGTAATCAAATTTCCATTCATTGTATAGGTGAATTCATGCTTATGTCACTGACAGAGAGTCTTGGGTGGGACAACAAGTGAAACCAAGGAAATATCAATTTTATTTTATTTGTTTTGTGAGAATTAAATCTCATACATCATTAAGAGAACACTTCTCTCATAAAAAATTATCCATTAACAGGCCTTCCTATCTATAGTTTAGAAACCTATGGGTGGCCATTACTACTCATGATTTTATTATTACATTGGGAGGGCAAATATGAACAGTTTAGTTCAGAAGGAAAATATACCATAGCTAGTCTAAATGGATCCAACAACAACCTTCTAGGATTTGGTTTCAATATCAAAAAATTATTCCCTTTGTTCTTTTATCATAGAATCTAATGAAAGTGGGCAGCCTCAACACAAAAGGGCATTCCTTATACTGCTTGGAAATGACCCTAGTTTGCATATCAGATGTCTCCAATAAGGTTGATGAGGATGTAACATCTTTATTATCTTCCTTGTACTTCAATCTAGTATTGGTATTCATGATGGATATTTCATATGTGTATTTCCTAACTAAGTTCACACTTTAGAGCTAAAATATTGTTCTAAATGACTATGGAAAGTGTCCCATCCCTAGATCAATTTTTTTGTGTTGGGGAATGAAATTCATGAACTAGATACTTGAGTATTCAAATACATTCTCCAAAACACAAGTAATGATCTCATTTTTATCTAATGAATGAACCATAACAAGTGGGGTGACTACCCAATTATAAAAATGGTAATGTTTAATGTTTTAAAAATGGAGATAAATTTATTTATTTAAAAAATATGATTATTTAAGAAAGAGAGAGAGAGAGATAGAGAGAGAGAGAGAAAGAGAGATTGTGATTATTAAAAAAGTACTAAGGATATATACATTTTTTTTTGGTCGTAACATCTCTATATGACATCATATTGTGGTTTTGTTTAAAGTATTTAATTCCTTATTCGAAATGCTTGAAAACGAGTTGTTGCATGATTATATTTGTAATTATATCAAAGAAGAAATATCTTATCCAATGTTGATATACTATGTAGAAAGCGTAAGATAATTATTTAAGAATGCATGATTGATGCTATCGACACTCCTAAATATTGTGCACGAGAAGATCACATTAAGGGGGAGAAAATATTTTTTTATGTTCAAAGTGCCCAAGGTTTTGAAGATGATATTATTTAAATATTAGGTGAATGAAGATCAATAATGATTGAGTTGACAAGATTAGTAAGGACCATCTGACTACCTTTTTGATCGTATGTATTAAGTAGAGGCCCACGCGACACTTATCTATGATTGGTTGTGTTTACACCAATCATAATTATTTGATGTAATAAGTGAAGGCTCATGCCATACTCAAGGTGAATGGTTGATTATGTTACCATTCACAATATGAAATAAATCAGTAAGGCCCAATCTAACTAATTATTTTTTATTGGTTATGTGTCCCCAGTAACAAGTGTTGTGAATAATATTGTGTGGCCCTATTTACAACTTTGATATTGGATAGTTTGTGTCCCTATAAAGTAGTGTTAAATCATAATGAATAGATGAGTTTGTTTCTATCTATTATTAAGTGTTAAGTGAGATAATTCCCATTGAAGAACCATAGTGAGGCCATTCCACTATTGTTACAAATAGTTGAGTATGTCCTTATTCATAGTTAAGTGTTCAATGAGGTCATTCACACTAAAGGAACATAGTGAGATCATTCCTACTATTCCATGTAAATAGTTGAGTATATCCCCATTTGCACACTAAGTATACTTGATTAACTATTGAGTGTATCCTAGATAACAAGCTATGTGCTTTACCAGATGTAATGGCTTTGGCGGCATGTAGATTTTACATATATAGGATTCTTAGTAAGGACATGTTCATCAACAAACCTGGGATAATTTCTATAAAAGGCTTTGAGTCAACCTGTAAAACCCGGTATTAATGCTATAATATCTTATCTACCAAAAAAAACTATTGAGTGTGTCCTAGTTTATAATATGGTTATTTTTATTTTTTTGAGTATCCCTACTAATATTTAGATCTTGATGTAATAAGGGAGGAATGTTGGAAATTTATTACATATGATCAAATTTGGTTGAGTGGTTAGAACCACTCACGTAGGAACCATGTGAGGACTATTAGTTGATTGTGATTTCCACCATGGAAATCACACTGTTAGTACGGTTGCTCTATATTGAGCAACACAATTTGTATTTAAGTAATCATTTGATCAATGGAAAATATCTAAACATTTTAATAATAAATTTGAATACAATAACTTGCTTTCTTTGTCCAAGAGCTTCCTTGTCTTTGTTGAGTAGATTATGATTCATAAAACCTTTTGATGTTAAGATTGCTATATATAACTGAATACAAGACACAATGAGTACGTAAGAACACCTTCAAAATATCATTACCTTATTATTTTATGAATGTAATACACTAAGTATAATTTGAATTGAATACAATGCATCCACACCTTCCTTTTAAATTTTGATAAGACAAATGGTAAATTTATCCACAAATTCAATAATAAATAATGTCCTTATAATCTCTTTCCTTTTAATTTTTGACTTGATATTTTTCCCCACTAATAAGATTCCAAAACAATGTCAACAAGGACTCAACCCCTTTTCCCAAAGGGAATATCTCCACAATCCCAATGAATTTGGAAGATAAGTTATGACAAGTTTGTGCATATTGAC
This sequence comes from Wollemia nobilis, assembly GCA_028583015.1. Lineage (NCBI taxonomy): Eukaryota > Viridiplantae > Streptophyta > Pinopsida > Araucariales > Araucariaceae > Wollemia > Wollemia nobilis. Next base: position 9,312,440 of record JAQPPZ010001870.1, read on the forward strand.
AAGATTTCTCTGTATTCCTATAATCCTTCTTTCAACTAGTTATTTTTAGTGGCATATTCTATTATGTAATATAGTTCTACTTTAATACCTAGATAATTTTTGGTTATATATATATATATATATATATATATATATATATATTTTTTTTTTTTTAAATTAGATAAAATTTTATTTATATATATTTGAATGGGGTTAATATTGAAGGTTTTTCAAACTTTGAAATGAAGGTGCAAATTTTTGAATCTAAAAGGTGGTAATTTACCTTTAATTTTTTGTTAAAATATTTATATTATTCTTTTATATTTATATGCATAATGAAAGAATGTTGTATGAGATTGGAAAATCCCTAGGAATTTTCCTTGGAGTAGACATGAACAACTTAAATGGTATCCAAAAAATGATAACTCATGTTATGGTGGAGCTTGATCTCAGTTTAATATTGTCAAAAAATGGATTTTATATCAAGAAATTCAGCGTATTTATAGACGCTTTACTACATCGAGGTGTCATTTTGATGGGAAATAAACAACAACAGGTCATGGATCCTTTCAAATATTTATGCCCTGACTTCAATTCAAGGGAGAGCTCTATTGTGGGAGTACTTAGGCAATATGAGTGAAATATTCCATAATGTCCCCTGGATTTTGGCTAGGGATTTTAACACTCCTCTTTACCCTTCAGAAAAAATGGGTGGAAATGGACCACCTATCAGGAGCATGGATGAATTAGATGAATTTGTGAACTCCAACATGTTTATGGATGTAAAACTTAGAGAAGCAAATTATACCTGGAGCAATCGACGGATAGGGTGTCATCTCATTCAAGAAAGGCTTGATAGGTTTTTTCTATCAAAGGAGGCTACAACTCTATTCGATGATTCTACCCTGCAAGCCCTTCCTAAAATTACCTCTAATCATAATACCATTTTTTTGGAGATCCCTAACTCTCTGTCCTTCAATAAACCTTTCAGATTTCAATCTATGTGGATCAAAAATTCCAGTTTCAGAGATAACTTAATTCAATGGTGGCAGCAGCCTGTCAGGGGTAGTGCAACTTTTAAACTTGTTGGAAAATTAAATTTTGTTAAGGAAAAGATTCGAACTTGGAATAAAGAGGTCTTTGGGAACCTATTTGAAAATAAAAAATAGTTTGTTGAAATTTTGAAGATAATTTATCAGAGGATTCAACATGGTGATGCTGATGAAACTACTAGGCAGGAGGAACAAACAAAACTAGCAAAGTTTCATAACATTTTGGTCTGCGAGGAAATATATTGGAGGTAAAAATCAAGGGCTATTTGATTGAAATATGGAGATTCAAATTCCAAGTTTTTTCACGTCACCACACTTAGAAACAGAAGCAATAACAAGATAAAAATTTTAAAAAAGCAAATGGTTCTATTACTCAGGACTTAACAGAAATAAAAAAGGAGGCAGTAACTTATTTCAATTCTATCCTTGGTTAGGAATCACAGTGCAATGAGGAGGCCAAAGATATTCTATTGCAATCCATTCCTAGCATAATAAATGAGGATATAAACCTTAATATTCTAGCTCCCTTTTCTGATAAGGAAATTAAGGAAGCCTTGTTTAGCATGGAGCTAGACAAAGCCCTAGGACCCAATTGCTTTCCCCCTCATTTATATCAATATTTTTAGGACATTGTAAGTGACAATATAATTTTTGCTATTATAGAATTCCAAGCAAGCAATCATATCCCAAAAGGTCTCAAATCTACTTTTATTTCTCTAATTCCTAAGAAGCAAACCCCTGAATCTATGGTTGACTTCAGGAAAATCAGTTTGTGTAATGTTTCTTACAAGATCCTAACTAAAGCCATTGCAAATAGAATAAGAGATGTTCTGCCCCGCATCATAGATCCATTCTAGGGAAGTTATGTCTAGGGCAGGTCAATATTGGATGGAGTTATCATAGTTCATGAAGCTCTACACTCTACTCATAAGACTAACATGTCTATTTTTTCCCTCAAGCTTGATATGAACAAAGTATTTGACAAGCTAAATTGGGACTTTCTTATTGTTGTCCTCCTTAAGTTTGGTTTTCACCACCAATGGGTTAATTTGATCAAAGAATGCATTTATAAAGCATGGTTATCAATTCTGGTTAATGGAACAACTGCTAGTTACTTTCAAAGTTGTAGAGGAATTCGGTAGGGGGACCCTATCAGCCCCATGTTATTCATCATTGTGGTAGAAGATTTAGGCATAACCATCAAAAATGCTTGTAGTTCAAGTTAATATCAGGAATCAAGGCAACATCTCTCACTAGGGTTGTTTCTCACTAAAAATTTGTTGATGATACCCTTCTATTGACTAAGGCATCAGTGTTTGAAGCCAAAAGAATTAAATACATCCTGCAACTCTATGAGGATGTTGCTAGTCAGAAAGTTAATTTTAGTAAAATAAAGTTATATTTCTTGAACACCCCCATTTAGAGGCAAGGAAGGATTGCAAAAATTTTAGGGTGTGATATAGCAAACCTCCCCACTTCATGTCTTGGTCTTCCTATTTTTATTGGTTCTCCAAGAGAGTCAATGTGGGACAGGGTTATTGAAAGAATTCAAAAAAACTTGCTGGATGGAAAGGTCATCTTCTATCTCAAGTAGGAAAGCTAACCCTCACTAAGGCCTCTCTTCAGAGCATTCCAGTTTATTTCCTCTCTATTTTCAAAGCCCTTGTGAAGGTTTTCCAAAAAATTGAGAAACTCCAAAAAGAATTTTTATGGACTGGATCAGAGGAGAAAAAAATGATACACCTTGTAGGATGGACCAAAGTGTGCAGACCCAGGGAAAACAGGGGCTTAGGTCTGAGGATAATTGCTCATACGAATTTAAATTTACTAGCTAAGAAGGTGTGGTGCCTCATTTTTGGTGAAGAAAATAAATGGACAACTATCATCAAATGAAAGTATCTTTAAAATATGGAATTTCTAAGTGACTCAATTCCAATTAGAGATTCTGCTTTCTGGAAAGCAATTCTCAATTGTAAGGAAATCATCAAAAAAGGTTTAATATGGGTTTTAGGCAATGGTGAGAGGATAAATTTCTGGAATGATAGGTGGGCTAAGGACGAACCACTGATGCAATATCCTTAGCCTGAATCAAAGATATCATGGAAGAACTCATTTGTAGAAAAGTCTCTGATTATATGGTTAAGGACAAAGGCAAACTAAAGTGGAAACAAATAAGGATTCAAGGATTTCAAGCAGAATCAAATGATCTATGTAAAATTCTCGGGCAACAATTTATCCCCATAAGACCCAAGGAAGATCAAGTGACTTGGGCTCCTACAAAAAATGGGCAATTCACTGTTAAATCAGATTACAAGCTTTTGCTTGATGACGAGTATTTTGTCCTCCAAAAGGACTTAGTTTGGATAAAAAATTTAATTCCAAAAATTATAGTCTTTTCATGGTTGGTTATCCAAGGAAGAACTCTAACCATTGATAATATGATGCATAAAGATATTTGTGTCACTAATCGCTATTATCTATGCAAGGCTAATTGGGAGACCATTTATCACATTTTCCTTGAGTGCCCTTTTTCCTTGACTGTCCTAAGTGGGGTTTTTTAGGCCTTCAATATTTCTTGGGTTAAACCAACCATCGTACTTGATTTTTTCATCCAATGGCCTTACCCATTTTCAAGTCAAATACTTAGATACATGTGGAAAATTTGTCTCAATCACTATCTTTGGCAAGTTTGGTTAGAAAGGAACCATATAGTCTTTAATGAGTCTATCCATGATCATCAAACTATCATTGCCAGGATCCCATCCTTTGCCAATGATAATATGAACCTTATCCCTTTTGATAGTCGTAAACCTCATCTGCAGGAGACCACGATTGCTCAATATTTAAGCTTAACCTTGTTAGATAAGTCTATGCCTAGGCTAGTCAACCCCAGAGCCAATGTTAAGTGGTCCCCACCTCCTACGGGTTGGTTTAAGCTTAATTTTGATGGATCGGCTAAGGACAATCTTGGTAGAGTAGGTTTTTGTGGCATTGTACGAGATCATAATGGGAATATGATGCTTGCATTTTCTGAATATTTGGGAACAAGGACGAACAACAAAGTTGAAGCTAGAGCTATGTGGAGAGGCATTCAAATGACTCAAGACTTAGAAGGCAATTTTATTGTAGAAGGAGACTCTATGCATGTTATAAATCTCCTCAATAATTTGAAAACACCTCCTTGGAGTATTAAAACAATTGTTGAAGAGGCTAGGATCCTTTTCCAAGGAAGACAGGACAAAAAATCCCAACATGTGTTTTGGGAAGCTAACAAAGTTGCTGATAAGCTATCCAATTTGGGTGTCGATGGTGACAAACTTTTCAAATGGGAACACGGTGTCCTAAGTGAATTAGAGGATCTTATTCAACAAGAATGCCAAGATTGATAGTTTAATTTACCAACAGGGAAGGCATTGTAAGTTCGAAGGCTATGAGTATTCTTATCTCTTTTTTGAAATGGAATCATAATAAAAATTATCCGAGTTGTCAGTCTTGGTGGATGCTGCTTGGAAATACCACAAAGACTAATGGGGACAGTCACATGTCAGATAACATGGCTCCTAGTCATCTTAGTAATTTGATGTTGGTTGATAATCATAGGGTAGGAAAGAAACAATAATATAAGACTTTGAACCAGAGCCATGTGGACCACTAGATAGCCACCGCCATAAATCTAGCTAGCAGGTTCACTTCTCCAAGGTTGATTGGCCAAGACGAGATGTGGTCCCAAAGCATGTCATATATGAAAGAAAGCAATTACCAAAGAATTATTAAGAGTAGCTGTCAATACAGAGCTTATGGGAGCTTTTTTTAGTACTCTGCTATGTGTGTCTGCAGCTTTTTGTTTCTCCATTATTTCAAGGAAGATATCTGTGCATGTTTCTTTTTTTGTAATTATGATGTAGGTGTATTTTCTTAGGGTATACCCAAAATGTTGTATGGGAAGTTTCTTTTTGATAACAGACTATGTGCCTTACCGGATGTAATGGCTTTAGTGGCATGTAGATTTTACATATATAGTATCCTTAGTAAGGACATGTTTATCAACAACCCTGGGATGATTTTTGTAAAAGGTTTTGGGTCAACCTGTAAAACCCAGTATTAATGCTATAGTATCTTATCTACAAAAAAAAAATGTGTCATTTTGATGTAGTAATTGTCATCATTATGGTCATATCAATATGGATTACAAAATGGAAGTAATCAGAGACTATACAAAAGATATTTGAAGGTTCTTTTGGTCTAGAAAAATATAGAGGTGGTGGTGGCTAAAGCATACATAGAGAAGGACCTATTCAATGCTCCTAAATCACTTAAATAAACAGTTCCTATTATTAATGTCTATACAAAGGAGAATTAGTTGGATCTCAATGATTACAATAGGGAATCTTTAGATGAGGGAAGGGAGACCACACCTATTACTAACAAAGCATATAGAGGTGTTTAATCAAGTAGTTGTCAAAGCCCAGACTTAATTTTTCCCTTTTGGGAGATGGGGAATTGAATTCTAATATTGATAAAATTGTCATATCATCTTGTCTTGGGATGAGCTCCTATATGGAGGCCTTTATAGTCCATAGTTAATATAGTGGTGTTTTCAAGGATTTAGAACAAGTAGAGGAAAAAGGTATAAAACTTATTAAGTTTATACCCTCTTTATTCAATGAAATTTTATGCCAAGGAATAAAGTTGGGCTTAGACAACCCTAGTAGGATATCTTTCCCACCAAGTTCTCCAAATCATGATAATACAAGCACATATCCTAGAAGATATGATGTAAGAGCCCTAAAAAAAAGGTAAATAAGATATTGGACTTGATCAGGTACCAAGGGGCTTGGATCTTAAGACAAGTCAATCTCAAGAGTTTACAGTAGGAAGAAAATTTTATCTAGTAAACAAAAATCTATAATTGGGGTTCTTAGAGCAGGACAACCCTAGGGGAAATGGAATCAATTATCATATTCTCTTTAAATTTCAAAGTATTTGGTGTCCCTCATAAAAAAATATCCCTAAAGCATTTGATTAAACTTCATAAGACAAATATAATTTTAATCTAGGATATTATGTTGGATGCAAAAAAAACAATAGCCATACTTGTCACTCTCCTATTAAATTAGAACATTGTAAGGATAGAATTAAAGGGAAGACTAAGGGGAATGTAACTGGATGCAATTTCCCCTTTCATCTAGTTGAAAAGGTATATATTGATGTAGGTATGGTTATATACTTACATTCTATGGAGTTAGGTAAGTTTATTATTGTAGTGAATTGTATGGTCCTTATACTAGGATAACAAAGTTTTGGGAAGAATTCTTTACACATGGCTTTAAAAAAATAAGGAAAAGTAGAGGTGGGAGGGGACTTAAATTTTATAACTAAAAGATAAAAAATATGGAGATATGACACCAAAATGGATCCTCTTCCTAAATTTTTCCTACAAAAAATCCATAATGCATGGCTATGTGATGTGGAACCCATTAAATTAGTTCCCAGTTGGAATAATTAAAGATCTAGAAAACTAGGTATTTCTAAAATGTTGGATATAATTTTTGTGTTTGAAAACCTCATAGCTAAAGTAGAAATACTAAGGTCTTGGATAGAACAAGGTGGAGGATCTGAACATTCTTCTATTTTCTTACAATTAGAAAAAGATAAAGAGAAACAAGTAGGACCTTTCAAGTTAAATCTTATAGTAAAAAATGAGTGGATATATATCTAGTTGAAATATGATAGATTTATAAATATAGAAAAATATTAGTGGATACATATTAACCCAACAATAAAGTTTAAATTTTCTAAAAAACTAAGAAGAAACAAATTTGCTATAATCACATGGACCAACGTAAATATTGGGAAGCAGAGAGAAATGTAGTAAACATATAATCTAAATTGAATTAGTTTTATATAGTCATGAAGCAATGAGTTTTTTTATACAAGGAGAATTCATAGGTCAAGGAGTTGGAAAAAAGAAGAGGGAATTGTTAGAATGGGAAGATGCAAATTGGAGGATAAAAAGTCAAGCACTTTGGCTGGAGCAAGAAGATGAGAATATAAAATTCTTTCAAAAGTATGCAAAATAAAGAAATATGATAAATACCATATAGGATATGAAAGGGAAGGATGGAAGAAATATGAGAAGGTTTTAGGAAATAGCTATATTAGGAGTATCCTACTTTAAGAAAATTTATCAAGAATCCAATAGAGAAAATATAGAAGAAATCATTAAGCTAACACTTTATCTACCTAAGATGGTCAGTGATGAAATAAAAGAAGTTTTATGAAAAAAATCACTGAGGAGCTAAAAATAGTAGTTAAATATTTTTATAAATACAAGAGTTCAAGACCAAATGGTTGATCCATTGTATTTAGATGGGTTTTTATGAGCTATTGGAAGAAGGCCTTTTAAATGTGGTTGATGAATCAAGGACTATTGGATAGGTACTAAGGTCTATCAATACAAATTTTCTAACCTTCATTCATAAGAAGGATAACCTAGAGTTCTTTGTGGAGTATAGGCATATATCCTTATGTAATACTCTCTACAAAATCATCTCTAATATTATTGATAGGAGGTTAAAAGAAGATTTTTCAAACACCCTCTCAAATAATAGTTTGGTTTCTTGAGTAAAATAAAATCCATAAAGTAATTGGTGGTGCATAGGAAGCACTTCATTATGTTAAACCAAGGAAGCAACAATCAATGACGATTTAGCTTGACTTGACAAAATATTTTGATAGGGTAAGATGGTTGTATATCAAGCTTGTATTAATTTGTATTAGTTGTAGTGTATCATTTGCAAATTGCGTAATGGGTATATTAATTATGCTTATTTTATTTTCTTAATTAATGATTCAACTTCTAGCTTTTTTAATCCTTTTGGAGGGATAATACAAGGATGCCCCCTATCACCCTTATTATTCTTACTTATGGCTAAAGGGATGAGCAGAATAATTAAGAAATAAAAATGACTTGGCATGATCAAAGGAATTAAATTAGGAAACTCTCTAGTTGGGACTCACTATTTGTATATGATATACTCCTATTTGGAAATGATACCTTAAGAAAATCACTAAAATATAAAGAGTTGTTATATCTATATTGTGTTGCTACGTGAATAGAATTAAACCTCCAAAATATAGATGTAGATTTTAATATACTACAACTAATATAAGAAGAAGCAATGGTAAGGATTTCTAGCTTCAATATAATAAAATTCTGTAAAGGTTTAAAATATTTGTAGTTTAGACTGAAGACAAATAATTATGGATACCAATATTGGATTTGGTTATACAGTAAAGTGGAAAAAAGTATAACTTCATGGTGCAATATGGTTATCATTAGGATTCCATTCTAGTATATTGGCACTCCATGGATTATATTACTATTAAAATACTAGAAAAATTAAGGAATAAATGCTTCCATTTCTATTGGATAGGAAGGAGGAAATGGCTTTGGTTAAATGGAGTAATATAGTTAAACCTAAATCAATATGAGGATTAGGGCTTAAGAATAAATATAACTTCGAGAAAGTGCTAGCTCCCAAGAGTCTTTGGAGATTGATAATTGGTAAAGTATTATGGAATGAGGTTATAAAGGAGAAATATTTAGTTTCCATGTATTTTGAAGGGTGTATTAGACTTCTTATCAAGCTAGTAACCAATGCAATTATCATTTGGAAAGCATTAGTGAAGGTTTTTCTAATAGTAGACAATATTTTCATTTGGATAATAGGAAATGGGAAGAAAATAAGGCTAGGAAAATACCCTTATATGGGGAGTGAAGGATATTACCAACTATCTAAATATTTAATAGAACATATAAATAGACAAGGCCTCAGGGTATTGGTAGATGTAGCCTCTATAGATAGAATTAATATGTGGAGTTAATGGTGGATTTTAGTAGAATATATACTCTTGGAAGGAAATGAAGTTGAGAAATGGAGCAATTATACAAGGGGTATTACAAGGAATTTTATAAGACAAAAAAAAAGACTCTTTAGTATGGTCAAAGAACCTATATAGTAGATAATTTATAGGTAAGGAAGTATACAAGGCAATATTTGAAGATAATAATGAGGAATTCATTTGGTGGTGAAGTAAGATTTGGAGGTTGAAAGCACTATTAATTTTTTTGTCTTGGTTAGCTTTAGCTACGAAGAAATTGATATGGTAAGTTCTACAAAAGAGGTTCAGGTAGGGTCTAATTCAATGCAAACTATGTAAAATGGAATAAGAAACAATGGATCACCTATTGGTGATTTATCAAGAGGTTTGGTCTCTTCTAGCTATGACTAAGGGGAAGGGACAATGGCCAATAAGTAATCTATTAGATAATATGCAACAATGGTACAAATACAAAGGCTTAAAGGAATACAAGTGCATTACATTAATAGTGGCATGGGGTCTATGGTTAATAAGAAATTCTATGTTGTTTGAGAGCAAGAAAATTCCACCTATATAAGTTCAATATCAGGTCAAATATATTTATGAAGGCATAAAACAAGCCCCAAAATTAAAGGCTATAAGATAGGTTAGAAGTTTAACAATGGATATTATAAAGACTTAGTATTTTTTATGGAGCTTGTCAAGATAGTATAGGTATATTTTGGGAAAGAGGAGTGTTATATCAAGATAAAAATAATAAAATTTACTTTCAAAGCAGTTATTGGTGAAGGAACCAATAATATGATACAGTGGAAGGCTTTGATATTTTTTTTAAGAATGGTATTAGAATAGGGAATAACAAAATGAGGAGCTTTTGGCTACTTAAAAAACCAATGTAGAGTGGATGATGTGAGAAATGATTGCTCATGCATAACTTGAATGCATGTATTCCCCTAGCCTAGGGTGTCCCCTCGAGTTTTAGAGGGGAAACCTAGTTGAACTAATGAAACTCAATTAGGTTGGGGTTTAGGAGAAAGATAAAGGAAGAAATACTTTATGAATATTAAGAAGGATTAGATATGATTAGATTGACCAAGAATGAATGTGGGAAGTAAGATGAAGTGATAACAAGAGATGAAGAAATGGGAGAGATGATTGACACCTCCAGTTGGGGATTGATGAATAGATTGGTAAATGTAAGATGTTCTATGATTATTATATTTAAGGAAAGAAAATGATATAATAAATAATGAGGAAAAAGGATAAGAAAGAGATGAAAGAAGAATAATGTTACAAAATATCAAAGAGAGGGAAGAGATTCTAAGATCATGTCGCCTAAATCGATGTAGATCGAGATAAATCAGTGTGGCAAAAATGACATGGGTCTAAGAAAAATATGAAGTAATATCTAATGAGGGTGAGTGCTTGCAAGTGATAAAAAATGGAGTGATACTTAATAAGTATGTGTGCTGATAAAGTGACAAAAGGTGAAGTGATACCTGATAAATATGTGTGGTCACGAATGACTAAGATTGGAGTGGTGCTTGCAAATGGTCAAAAAAAGAGTGATATTTTGTATGGGTGTGGTGCTCATGAATGGTCAAAAGTGGAGCGATATTTGATAGGGGTGTGTGCTCGTAGATGACCAAGTATGGAGTGATACTTGATAAGGGTGTGTGCTCACTAATGACCAAATGTGGAATGATACCCAATAAGGATGTGCACTCGTGAATGACCAAGGGTGGAGTGATGCTCATAAATATTTATAAATGGAGTGATATCTTGTATGGGTGTGGTGCTCATGGATGGTCAAAAGTGGAGAAATGCCCGATAGGAGTGCGTTATCATAGATGGCCAAGGGTGGAGTGATACCCAGTAAGGGTGTGTGCTCATAGATGACCAAGGGTGGAGTGATACCCAATAAGGGTGTATGATTGTTAGTGATCAAAGGTGGAGTGATACTTAGTAAGGATGTGTGCTCGTTAATGACCAAGTATGGAGTGATGCTCAAAAATAGTCAAAAATGGAGTTATATCATGTATGGGTGTGGTTCTCATGAATGGTCAAAAGTGGAGCGATACCCAGTAGAGGTGTGTGCTTACAAATGGATAAGCAACTCATCATGCAAAAGTGTGTGTGTGCATGTGATAGATATAAGCAAGATAGATATAAGAAAATAAGGGAGACATGATCAAAAAATTATATGTGAAAGAAAATAAAGTGTATATCCCTTGAATTTGTGAAAAGGAAAAAGTGATTTATACTTTCAAAGGACAAATGATATAGAAGAGATGAAGAGAAAAAATATATCTCTTGACTTGAGGAAATTTAGATGAATTATTATACATACAAGATCAAGAAATATATGAGATAGAAAAGAAGCATTATTTGTGTGAACAAATGCACTTATGCATAAAAACAAATGTAAAAGATAAAAACTGAGCTCATTGAAGAGTGCAAAATTGTGATGTGCTTAGTGTGTGCAAAAGCTTCAAGGTGGAATACCCCTTTGGTGAGAGTGCATGAAAAAACCTTGATAGCTTGTGATTGCAAGATGGTGGGATCATTTAAGAGCATAAAACAAATATATTTTCAAATATGTACGCTCATTTAAGAGCATCAAATAGATTTATGAGAAAAATTGATAACTATGTAGAGACTTATATGGTCATGTTTTGATGAGAACGTATATGGAGAATGTCTAGTTGTAGTTAGGGATTTTGAAGTAGATGAATTTGTTAAAGATTCTCCTTGAATTTTTTCATAGCCCTTTTAAGTAGGAAGCTTAAAGGGGTTGAATATTTTAGCTAATTGGATTTGGATGATCGAATGGGTGTTGACGAAGAATTTGGAGATAGAAGATAATTTCACAATGTATGGGACAAGGGTGCATCTTAGAAATATTTATGATTAAGGATAAGTTGGTCCTTTTGCATAAGGTCATGAATATGCTTTTGAAGTGTTTTGCATTGATTATTTGAATGACCATTACCTTGATGAAAATCACAATATTTGTGTGAAGATTATTTTTGAGATGGGAGATTAATAATTTTTTATTCTAATAACTTGATCAAAATGAAAGGGGTAGACATAATCTTGCATGAAAATTCCTAGGAAAGGGTAATTTGTGGTATTTTTTTTGAAGTAGAGAAGAATTTATGTCTTTCCCTACCCCTAATTGCCATTTCTTCTTAAGGGCATCCTCCACACATGTGGCTAAGTCAATTGCACCTTGAAGGGTATACACCCTAGCTTTTTCTATGGGGAAGGATAATCGGTCATTAAGGATTTTGATGAAGATATTGAGAAGTTAAAATTGATGAGGTACATGATTGAGTTTTCTTACAATGGTGTTACATATAATAAGAAAATATTTAAAATATTCATGTTCAAATTCTTTTAGTTTTAATAGATCAATAAGGCTAAGTTGTCTTTCAATGAATATGAAAAATTGTTATATAAATAGATCAACAAGGTCGCTAAAATTTGTAAGGGAATGTTTTGGTAATTGATAATACCATTCTATTGCACTACCTCTAAGGCTTTGGGGTAATGTTTTCAGCAATAAAATATCATTATGTGCAATGTCATCATAATCCAAAATAAAATCTCTAAGGTGTTGAATAGGGTCTTGATCACCTTCATGTGTTTTAAGGTTAGGTATTTTATACTTAGGACGAAATGGGTAATTAAGCACAAAGGGATCTAAAGGTTGATTGAATAAATGTTTATAATATGGATTATGATAGAGAGAATGATTGTAGATAGAGTTTATTTGTTGTTTTAATTGTTTCACTTGAGTGGTGAGGATTTGAATTTGAGAAGGTTCTTGATTGGATGATTCAAGATGTGATTATGATTAGAGAGTTTAATTGAATTATAGGGATAAATGAATGAAGGGGGGATATGATTATTATTAGGGATGTCCAAATTAATATTAGTTTGAGAAGGTAAAGAATATCTTATATTATTCTTAATTAACCCATTATGAGGGATGTCTTGATCCTTAATATTGTTAGAAATATTAAAGGTAGAAGGAGGAAAGTTAGGATTAATGTTCACTTGTGGGTTGTTAATGATGGAGGGTAAAGAAGTATTTTGTTCTTTATTTTTAAGCTTAGGCATGATATGATTATCTTTTATGAAATATTTTTGTGGAAGGTAATTAGGCTAATTACTAATATGACTGAAGAATTCTCGAATATTATCTTTATGCGAAAGGGATTATTTGAAAGTATTATTATCAAGATTATCAAGAATTTTTTTGAATAATTTCTTCTTGTTCATTAGTATATCCTAATATTGGTGAAAATTGAGGAAGATTAAGAAAACCATTATGTGATGGGATTAAATTTTCTCTATTTTCTTTGTTATAATTATGGTTTTTGTTAATTGAAGGTTCTTCATAATCTTCTATTAAAGGTTTTGTGTGGGTTTTTTTATGAGTTTTAAAGTATTTTTTAGATACTAGAAAATTTTGAAAAGGGAAAAAAATGAATTTTAAAATGAAAAGTAGGTACAAAAAGATGGCCATTGAATAATTTTGGAAAGAAATATATTAATTAATTAACTAACTTTTAATTAAAAAAAGGTAGGAATTGTTAAATCTTTAATTAATGATCTAGTCTACACAAACAAGGTTAAGTGGTTTTGCTTAAGTTTAAAAATAAACTTGAATGAGGTTTTTAAATGACCTATAAGGAGGTGTTTACGTCAGGTTCACCAAAATGCAAGGAGGCTCCCATGAATATCTCAATAGATCCATAGGGATAGAAATCCCTGCAAGGTTTGTCCTCACCTTGATTTGGTGATTATTTGGGTTTCAAAGGGGGTTCACCAAGAGTGCTTTTAAGACTCACTCCAAGTTTTTGGGGATGGTTTGATGTGTAAATTAAACAATCATCTAATTTTGGTCTCAAAACAACTATGATAACTAATTAAACAACTACAATAACTAAATCAAAATGCTTTAAAAAATGCAAGAAGATAAATATGCAACAGAGAAGAGTTATTTTGAAATGATTCTTTTATTAAATGATAACTAGTCCTAAAACATAGAAAATAAAATATTTTCTTTTAAGCACAAAGGGACAAGGAATATGCACAAACAAACTAGCCTAATGCATAACTACATGTAATTTCACTTTGAATGCCTAAGAGGAAAAGTAAAAAAGTAATTTAAACTTGTTAAGTCCTTTAATATTTTGCACCTAATGGATGAAATGAAACTAGGGTTTATTTTAAACTTATGAATAAAATGAAGCTAAGATTAATTTTAAATTTAGGAAATTTAGATTATTTTTAAACTTTGATGACTAAGAGAAAATAGAGGAAACATAAATGCAAAACAAAAAAAAAATAAAAGTCAAAGAAATGCCTAAAATATCTATACAGTATCTCTTCCAGCAATTTTCCTATTTTTTGAATATCCTATGCCGATTTCATGTCCTATAGCGAACAACCACAAAATTGATTCCACATACCGTAACCAATGATCATGAATTTGAGCAAACACCTGCAAAAATAGAAAACTTGAAAATTGATATTAGTGTTTGGGGGGATGGTTAGGCCGTTGTGGATGCTAGGCTCATAGGTGTGGCAGTCAAGCCCCCTTGGTCCTTTTAAATTATTGTAAGCACACATAAAATAATTTGACCTTTTGGAAGCAAAATCAAATCCGTGCCTAGTGGAGGGTGAGCACAAAATTGAAAAATATGAGAAACAAAGAACCAAAAGAAGAGGTTTTGCATAAAATAAGAAGCAAAGACAATAGACCAATTTTGTGGTCCCTAAGTATGGAGCATGAATTTGCACTATGAAGAATAAAGGACAAAAAGTAGAGAGGAAGCAGAGGAGAGAAGAAAACCTTATCCCCAAGTTGATGCACCTGATTTCACGATCCCTAGGTAGAGGATGCAAAATCGCATAAAATAAGGGGAGGGCTAAGAAAGGATCGAAAACACTATGAAGAGAATTTTTGCCTAATTCATGCTTTGTAAGGAGGAAATGCAAATTTGTGATAGAAGAAAAATTGAGATAAGAAGGAAGTAGAATAAAGAATCTAAGTTCAATCTACAACTATACACAAATTCTTAACAAACAAAGCTAAAGCTAGAAAGCTAAACAAAATGAACTAAGATGATAGACAATAAAATATAGTAGGAGACTAAAGCTAGAAGGCTAAACAAAATGAACTAAGATGATAAACAAAAGATTATAGTAGGAAACTAAAATTAAAAAGCTAAAAAAAACAAACTAATATGATGAACAAGAAATTATAGCCGTAAACTAAAAATTTAAATAAAATGGACTAAGATAAAGAACAAAAAATTACACTAGTAAGCTAAAGCTAAAAAACTAAATAAAATAAACTAAGATGATGAACAAGAAAATACAATAGTAAACTAAAGCCCAAAAAACTAAGATGAAGACCAAGAAAATACAATAATAAACTAAAGCTAAAAAGCTAAACAAAATGAACTAAGATGATAAACAAGAAAAAACATCAGTAAACTAAAGCTAAAAAGTTAAACAAATTGAAGTAAGATGATGAACAAAAAAATGCAATAGTAAACTAAAGCTAAAAGCTAAAAAAAGTGAACCATGATGAAGAACAAGAAAATATAGTAGTAAACTAAAGCTAAACAAAATGTACTAAGATGATGAAACAAGAAAATTCAATAGTAAACTAAAGCCCTAAAGCAAACAAAATGAACTAAGATGATGAACAAGAAAATACAGTCGTAAACCAAAACTAAAAAGCTAAAAAAAATGAACTAAGATGATGAAAAATATAATATAATAGTAAACTAAAGCTAAAAAGCTAAACAAAATGAACTAGGATGAAGAACAAGAAAATACTACAAAAAACTAAAGCTAGAAGGTTAAATAAAATGAACTAGAATGATCAATAAGAAAACACACTAGGAAAACAAAAGATAAAGGTAAACAAAGGCAAAAATCAGTAGTGGAATCCCCTAAAACAAGCCCCACTATCCCTCCTGAATTATTTCTAGAATGGTGAAGCAGAGAGAAAGTGAGCATGATCCGTCAAAAAGCAATTGATCTGTCTATCAATAATTGATTTGTTCAAAAAATCATTTGTTGTCTATTTCTTAATTTTTTCTTGCATTCTATCTCTTATTTTTTTAAAAAGAAGCTCAATGCCCCCTATTTATAGTGGTTTCTAGGGTAAAGCAGGGAAAAGATTTAAGTTTAAACTAGGGTTAGGGTTTGAAAATGTAAGGTCCGCTCAATGGTAGGAATTCCTAGGGTTTTGGAACCCTAAATGGCTTAGAAATTTCAAGAATCATGAAATCACGATAGCTAGAACCATTTGTAGTTTTTCTACATTTTGAGGGACCAAATAACGTCAGAATATAGGTAAACATGTACTCGTAAAAAATCTCTTTTCGAGCCCAATCCAAAATTTTTTCTCAAAGATTACCTTACTTTTTGAAGAAACAAATGCTCAATTTTAGGTCTTTGAAAGGTGAATTTGGCTTAGTTGGTTAGAGGACCGATGTAAGAGGGTGAATTGATAAAAATTGATGAAAATTGGGTCAATTTTTAGTGTCTACAAGTAGAGTGGAAGGCTTTGATATTTTTGTAAAGAATGGTAGTGGAATAAGGAATAACAAAACTTCAAGTTTTGGTGACTCAAAACTGGTAGTGGATTGGGCTTCAAGATTACTATGGATGCAAAATTTGATACTTAGGCCTTATTATGAGTAGGTGAATTTGCTAGAAGAATAATTTGCAAAGATAACTTAAAAAAATATCTATAGAGAACTAAATATGGAAGTAGATGGTTTATCAAAAGTTGCCTTGAATATTCTAGTTGGTACTTGGTTAAAGGAAGGAGTAGTGTGTGGGACTGTAATTCTACCATAGTCTACTCCCTTTTGATACTTGTTTCCTTTTAATAAAATTCATGGCTTAGGACACCTTTTGTGTTCTTTTTATAATTAAGGTCATATATGTAACATGCCTAATGGTTATAGGGCTAAAGTATTAAATTGCACTCTATATATTGACTAAAGTCTTGTAATAAGTTGCTCATGGTTTTTGTTATAATAAGTCTAATAATTTTTTTAGAGAAATTTGAGTCATTGTTGGGAGATTCTAGAATAGCTCTAAATGGGGTTGTTTAGTAAAGCTTGTAAGAGGGTATGAAATACCCATCTCATTATAATTGTTTTCAAACTCTAAAATATAAATTTATTGATATAATATTATAATTTATTTTTCAATGGGTTATATAGGATTGAAATGGGCCCCACCCATATTACATCATCACCACATAGTGGTATTACAACAAAGCTTGGATATTATCCATGTATTATTTGACAAGATTCAAACCTAGGTCTCCTCCTTGAAATGTTGAGGAATATAACCAGTTGAGCTAATACCACTTGATATAATTATTATTTATTAAACAACATATATAATTTATTTAATTAATTTATAATTTTTAAGATATAAATATTTTTTAATATTTGTTTTAAAATAAATTTCATGTAAATAAGTATATATATATATATATATATGGATACATAGGGGAGTTGGTTACATCCACACTATTTTTAGTAACTGCCAAGTGCAGGATTCAAACCACAAGGGCTGCTCCAAACAAGCTTATACCACCTTGTTATTGTTGACTCGACATAAGGTTAATCATCAATCACTCGGGATTTGTACCATCATAATCGATCTAGTATGCACTCAAAGTATTTAGATCAGACTACTACCTTTGTAAAAAAACACGTATGTCCCCAAGGTTGAACCTAGGTATCTTCTTGGTAAGTGTTTGGCCAAACAAGCAACTACCCTTGGGGGCATAAATATTTATATATTATTATTTTATATATTTTTATATAATATTAATTTTATATATAATATAATCATAATGGATTTAACATATTAATATTTAAAAATACTTTATTCCATAGATTTTTCGATGAAAGTTGGTGGATTTGAATCCGACCATGGTGAGTCAGGGCTTGGGTTGAGTGGAAGGGTTGTTTCTAGAGAGTTTGATGGTGATTTACAAATGTCAAAAAGGAAGAAGGGCCCTGTAGGTGGCCATGGAGGTGGGTCCCCAAGTTTTGGACAACCCCTTTTACCAAGTGCATTTTCTTTTGCTTCAGTTGTTGCAAAGGGTTATGGGTCCTGTAACCCTAGTGCTTTGTTTGATCTATCCCCATCCTGTAATAAGCTGATCATTACGGATGAGCTGATGGATGTCACCATAGAGGAATTTTCATGGAATTTGGTTGGTAAACTCCAAGGGGGCCATCCGAATATTGATGCCTTAAGGAGATGGACTTTAATCAAGTGGAAACCCAAAGGATATTTGGATATTGTGGTAGTTTTCAATGTTTTTTTCTTAATAAAACTCAACTATGAAGAAGACTCACATCCTATCCTTAGGGGAGGTCCCTGGTTCTTCAGTAGAAGGGAGCTATTCCTATGAAAATGGGGGCCAAATTTTAACCCAAGTACTCAAAATTTAATATGGTTTGTCTTTGGGTTAGGCTCCCAGATTTACCTTTCCACTTTTGGCATGAAGATATATTGCGAGGTATAGTTAAAGTTATTGGAGATTTAATATTGATCAATTATGCAACTCATTCCAAGTCGAGAATAATTATTTCTAGGATGTATGTAATGGTAGACCCATAGGCATATTTTCTAGACCATATTTATCTCATTTCCAACTAGGGTTTCTAGACCCAATCCATAGTTTACGAGAATAGACCTATCAGATGCTCAATCTATAGTATTTTTGGTCATTCCTCTAGTGTGTACCCTAAGGGTATTCAAAAAAAAATGGAGACTCTTAAAAGGAATCTTCCCAAGTAGAATTGGGCTAAGAAAAACTAGTGGCATCTTAGAATCATAGCCAAAGCATAGGTTCCATGGTGTATCCTATGTCAAATTCCATTTGTATGAGCATGAGGACCTAGTTACAGGGGATAGGATCATGGATGAGCTGGTGGAGGTTGATATTAGTAATCCATGAGTGGTAGTTGTGAAGAATATGGATAGGTCCTGTAGTGTCCATTCTCATCCTAACGTCGCTATTTTGAAATCTGAAACTTCTCAAGAGTTCCTTCAAAAAAAAAAATTAGTTTAAATTCTCAGGTAGTGGTTCAGGAGGAGCATGGTGTTTTTCAAGATATAGATGAGGGTGGTTCTCCCCCTTTGAAGGTTTTTCTGGAGCCCGGTTCTCATTTGAAGGTTGTGGCTTCTCAAAAAGAAGTTTATTCCCCTCTCCTTGGGGATGGAGCACCAAGGGTAATATATTATTAGCCTAAAAAAATAAGTAGTCAAAAAGACCAGTCAGATTTGGGGGTAAAAAGGAAGATTGGAAAACTACCCAGGTTTTGGGTAGTAGATACAAGGGATGTAGATGATCTTCAATTCTTGTCAAATATTGAAAAGGATAAGGAGCCAAAAGGTAAACAACTTAAGATTGATTCATTTTTTCAATCCTCCCAGTATCCTAAGGGGGGAAATAGTATCAAATATCATAAATAAATATTTTACCTTGGGCTAGCAAAATGTGGAATCAGTTTCAATTTTGAGTGGAAGTTGAAATTTTTGTTTTTGATCTCCAGCTTCTAGCAAAGGTTCAGTTGTCTCAGCCAGAAGGAATCAAAAAATGATTATGTGTAGTTTGGTGGGCATCCCACCCCCAGTAGTGATCCAAATTGCTTCATCAGGAAGGGGATAGATTTTATCTCTAAGTTGAGTGGCAGTTTTTTGGGCGCAAAACCGATGTAGTTTTCTGTGGTGGTTTTGATCCTTTTTGTCTAGGGGGTAGTTTAGATTTTATTTTCCTATTATTGGCCCATTTAAATGCTTTTTAGTTTTGAGATTTGTGTCAGATTCTATCCTGGATGGGCGACATTCTATTTTCAAATTTTAAAATTTTTTGTTGATGTAAATGTCGCCTGTTAGCTCTTTAGTTGGTAGCTTGATCTTTGGTTCATCACATTTTTTAAGACTACTTCGCTTTGTTAAAATGTTTGGAGACCATTTTAAAACTCCATCCATATAAGAAAAAAAATATTTAAAAATACTTTAGAATATATGTTTTTTTATTTGATATATATTATAAAAACAAGGGTAGAGGTAATAGACTGAATGGTTTATACTGAGTGTTTGCTAACTTGAGGTTGGCGGTTCCAATCCCAAGCCCCTTCGAGGTCCCCTCACTTGAAATACAAATTTATCGAGGTAGGACAAAGTATAGTAATAACTTTTTAGATTCAAACCGCACCCACAAATTAAAGATAAAACAATGAAGACTGTATAACAAAAAAATACTATTATTAATAAATTATTTATGATGTCACAAGTTGGGCCCAAACCCATTAAAGAACATATCCACCATATCCAAAAATATTAAACCTAATTCCTAATTATATCATTGTTTGAAAGCTTAGAAAATAAACATGATCCCTTTAGGAATACAAAAATTTAAATCAATGTTGAATATATATATTATACCATTTTCATTAAAATATTATATTTCAATTACATTTTATCCAACTAATATTTTCATCACTCCTTTAGAATGTTTTTGTAATATCAAAAGTTTGACCAACTACTATTTTTTCCTATTAAATCAATTGATATTATTATTAAGACATAGGATATTCTTTATGCCCTTACCTTCTAAAATTAAATTTTAGTAAAGTAAATACAACACAATGATTAGATAAATTACCTAACACATTATTTTCATTATTTATAATTTTCACGATATTATATTTATTAAGCATTGTTGGAAATCAAGAAGAGTATTCATTTTGATCCAATATTTACATCTATTTCTTATGGTATTAATTTAATAATATGTAAACTATCCTTAACTAAAATCATCTTTATGTTGATTTTCAATGGAAATCTTGATCCCTCTTAGAAATTTTGTGACCTTTCAATAGTTTCTTGTTGAAATGGTGTCATTATCACCATAGCTTTTAGTTCATGTTAAGGGAGGATGTTGAAGAGATAAATATAACTCTTGAAGCATCTTTGGAAGTGTATCTCCTATTTGTTTGAGTTCTCCTTCAACTAGATTACTAATAAAAATACATGATCTAGATTTTTTAATCACATTAATATAATCTTTGACCTTTGGACCCTTATAAGGAAGCCATGTCAAGGCTAATGGTTGTTATATCTCATTCAAAGTTTTTCCTTTATATATATTTATGCTTAATTTAAATGATATACTAATATTGTTTGTTCATATTTATATATTATAAATTGTATCATAAGCATTTAATAATTCACTATAAAATTATGTAATATAAAATAAAGATTTATAGGTCTATAATAGAATACATAACCTATAATTATAATCATGAATATAAAATATAATTATACACACAATAAGAAACAATAATTTATTTTTTAACTCAAAAATTATAGTCCATTAGCTAGACTTGAATAGATGGCCTTTGTAAAAAAAAGAAAATATTTCATTAACATATAATTCTCTATCTACCAAAAGTTTCTCTATATTTAACGTGAAAGTAAAATGTGTTGTCTATAGTTTATTGAAGCTTGACTTGCACATTAACTAATTTATAATTTATTGAAGCTTGACTAGTACATTAACTAAGTGTAAAACTAACTATTTTATGTTGTTTATTTGCATTAAAAAATAATTTTGTTTTCTCTCCATTTTTTATTCAAAATTAGGGGCTATTCAAGGAGAGTTATGATTACAATAATATGTCTTCTTCTAATTCTATTATGGAACTAGTCATATACCCTTTTGGACCAATAATTTTGACAAGGATAAGATTTAATGACATCTCATAGCAAGAAAAAAATCTATTTTTTATTATTATTGTTAAACCATGGTTTTTAAAAGGACTCAAACCTTTTTACAAGCCTAGATTGGTCTATCCAGTCTTACATTCTATTTTTCCTCAATTGTAAAATTTTTAATGCATTCAAGCACATTAGATATTTAGTTTATTTTGGCACAAAAACACTACAACATAACACAATACATCTCTATTGTGATTTTTTTTGACACAATATGCTTAATGTATTCCAACACACTTTTGAGATAGATATTATTGGTGCACTTAATTGCTTAATAAACCAGTGCAATTTTAGGTATACATGTATAATAATGCATTGCTCAAATGATAATTAAACCCTATGAGGCCTAAGTAAAATAGCAAAATTTTGCCTTCCTTGCATTGCACAGGATGAAACCCTTTTTTTATTTATAAATCAACACTCACTTCTCACTTTGCTAATCTTAAACTTTTATAGAAGGTATCCGATGTTTTCACTAAAATATCTTAGGACCACAAATAGAATAATACAACCTTCATGATATGTTCTATAGGTGCTATAAAAACTTAGAAACTGGGGAATTAAATGTAACCTAAGTGCCATTTGAACTCCCCACAAAAGAAACAATTATGCTAAATCCAGAAACATATGATGCAAGATCTACATGCCTTTACAATAATTATAGACCAATCAGTGGAAAGTTTTAAAATTCCCTATATTTTAAATTTCACTACCTTGTGCAAGATATCTAAAACCTACATAAAATATAGTAATAGAATATCAATCAAGACCCTAAACTTGCAAATATCTCTCTATGTCATTCACACTAAAATCCTCAACAAACACACTACAACTTTAGCATAAAAATAGTAACAATATAAAAATCACCATCCAATACTTCTAAATTTCCCTCTCTAGGCAACATTTTCAAAATATCTTAAATTACCTTTGATGTGAGATCTTTCCATTTCCACTAGCTGAATTACATTCAGATGAATAGTATTTGGAGGAACCCATATTTTGTCCTTTTTATGAAGAGCCCCTAATTTTTCTAACCAGTCCACTACCCCATTTCCTTTTATGAATACATAGGCCACTTCAAAGTTCTCCAATGAATTCAAAATCCTCAGAGTATTTGTTATTGAATTTTACACCTACCAATTATAAAAGTTTATTGAAAAATTAAAAGGAAGAAATAGATACTCTTGTTATTTAATGTTGAGAGGAGTTTCGTCTCAACTTTTAAATAATCTTGTTTTAATAAAAAAACAATTTAAATATATATATATATATATAACTATTACATTTTTTATTATTATTTTTTATTTTTTATTTTGGTTACATAAGGGAGTTGGTTACAACCACTAATTTTAGTCATTGGTGAGAGCAAAGTTCAAACCATAGGGACTGCTCCCAACAATATATTTGTCTTTTTGTTGTTGAACCGACATGAGATGGATACCACCGATTTATCAAGATTCGTACCATCATCGTTAGTCTGGCGTGCACTCAGAGGATTCAACATAGACTACTACCTTTGCTAAACCTGGCAGTGTGCCCCCAAGGTTTGAACCTAGGTCTCTTCTTGGCAAATACTTGGTGAGTCAAGATTTTTTCAATCCACCTAGCCCTTGGGGGCTAATTTTTTATTTATTATTAATATTGAATATTTAATTTCAATCTACGAGTCACACTTCCAACATAAACATATACAAAAAAGGATCAAAACGATCATAATCCAAGAAAGGAAGGGAAATAGCTTTTTTTTTTGGTAAGATGGATGAAGGGGTTTTGAAAGGTGCCCCAAATATTTTACAATAGTGGATCAACAAACCAACTGGAAACAATGAATAAAGATATCAACATAGCAAACCAAGAAGGATCCACAAAACAGATAAACAACAAAGCTACATAATAGCCGAGTAGGACAAACAACAAATTTTCCCAGGGGATCCCTACTATTGCAGATCAAAGCCATTTGAAAACACAAATTATCTCCTCAAGATTTTATTATCTATTTGATTTAATCCATCTGGGAAATTCTTCTGCCAAATTGTGCATCTTTCCTGCAAAAGTTCCAAGTTTGCTAAAAAAATTGTTGATCTATTTTCCTCCCTATAAACATGCTTAATCTCAACCGCTTTGAGGGTTAAAATTTATTTTTGGGTTTAGAAAGTTCGTTTGTGATCATACAATAAGGGACATAAACACCTTTGAGCATATTAATGATATTGAGGGAATCCCATTTAATAATTACCTTCCTGCCATTCAAAATTTCTAGTTGAAAAACCCCTTCAAAAAGAGCTCGTGCCTTCGCAAAATTATTGGTCTGACGATCTAAATTTTTAGCAAAAACAAACAAAATCCTACCATCAAAGTCCTAACCAATTCCCCTACACCGGTTGGTCCTGGATTCCCTTTAGAAGCTCCATCAAAATTTAGCTTCAACCAGCTAGGAGGAGGAGGTTTCCAAATAGTAGTATGTCTAGTAGGAGGTTCAAGACAATGTTCGAGAGAATAATCTCTAAATCCAAGAGCTAACTCCACTACCAACTCCCGAATGGAAGTGATCTTATCTAAAGAAATTGTATCCACATTGTCAACAATGGTAGCAACAACACAAAGTGTCACAAACTCAACCGGAGTAAGATTAATCATAAATGATTAGGACCATATATCAAATCCGACCAAAATAACTAAAAATCATGTCATCGAAGTCAATATGGCATATAATAGAGGCTTCTTAGGCAAAGTGTGTAGTAGGAAAAATAGAAAATGATACATATTAACTGAAAAAGTAGAAAAATATACAAATAAAATGAAACGATTTTGGCTTGTATTAATAATTTTCAAATAACAAGTGCTTAACATGTATTTTTTATTTAAAATCGATGATATTAAAATTTTTAATTAGTTGATAGATTTTTTTACATATATTTTATACTACTTAGCGTGATAACAAGATATAGTATCCTAGTTATTTTTACTATTTTTTATATTTTGTTGAAGTAAATTAATTAAATATATATTTTTAGTGGAGAATAAGGGGTTGTAACCGGGTCTTCACCCTCGATAAATCACAACTCTTTTCTTTAGAGCATGAGAGTTTACAAAAATATTCAATTCTCATCTCAATTGAGTTGCTATAGCTAGAAACCTTTATTATTTTATATAAAATATTTGAATTCTTGATTTTCATTTTCAAAAAAAATTTAAATTTTTTATGTGAATACAAATATTCTAAAATTTAGCATTCTTCTTAACAGTTTACTTTAAAAACATTCACAATACCAAAAATTTACCTCTACTATCTATGCATTACATCTTAGTAGAGTAATATTTCTAAAATATCACACTATCATAGCCCGCTTTACCATATCTATATTGCTAGTTTCCTTCCTAAACTACAAGTGAAACTATAAAACTATAATAAATAGAATATATGAAAGCTTATTTTTTTATTAGTTAAGAGAAGGGGTTTTGAAAGGGTCCCCAAACCTTATTACATAAGGAGCAGAGAAAAATAAGGAATAGACTCTAGATCCCTTTAGACAAGGAAAACCAGTGAAAGATAAACATTAAACCAACTAAACAAGGCTACCCCAAACCAAACACCAAAAGAGGAGAAACCAAACCTAACAAAACCATCGAAAAACCGAAGAAATCCTGGACCGTTGAATTCCAGGACTTGAACTTCAGCGAGGGATTGAAGAATTACCGAGGGTCGCAGTGCCACAGACAAGGAGATTGAATTTTCGAGTAGATATGTTGACAAATTTATATATGAAAGCTTATTAATGTTATAAAATAAAGCAAATATTACTAATGGAAAATATTGAACTAAATCATAATCATTATTTGATTTAGATAATCAATATTTTCTTTTCAACTTCAGCTAAACTTATACTTCCTCTAACCAAGATAAAGAGAATTTAACTTCATGATTCTCAATTAAAACCCCTCTATTGGCTAGCCTATATGCACATTTATTTTCTTCCCTCAATGTATGTGTAATCCTTATTTCTTCAAACTCTATAGAAAGGTCTTGAATTTCCTCAATTATCTCTTGTATGATCCATGGAGCCTTTGCTTTCCTTAAAATTGAATTTATTACAATGAGTGAATCATCTTTCATCCATACTTTTTTCCATTTCATTTGTTTGAATATTTTTTTTTGGTTACATAGGAGAGTTGGTCACAACCACACTATTTTTAGTAACCGACAAGTGTAGGGTTCAAACCACATGGGTTATTCCCACCAAACCTATTATGCCTCATTATTACTGACCCAACGTGAAGGAGGTCACCGATTACTCAGGATTCGTATTGTCATCGTTGGTTTGGTGCGCACTCAAAGGATTCATATCAAACTACTACCTTTGCAAATAGGCTACCACCAAAGTTTGAACCTGGGTGTCTTCTTGGTAAGTACTTGTTCAAAAAAGCACTTACCAATCCACCTAGCCCTCACAGGCATTTGTTTGCATATTTTTAACCCTTTCAAAGTTTCCCAAGTGATTTAAGATAATTTAAAATAATGAGCTATAAATATGTCAAGAATAAAATTAAAGTAATTACTTTTAAGAATAATGAGCTATAAATAGATGAAGACATTAATTATTTACAAACCAGATAATTACTAATATATATTTTTAATGGGTTATATGGGATTGAAATGGGCCCCGCCCCGTATTACATCATCACCACAGTGTTATTACAACAAAGCTTGGATATTATCCATATATCATTTGGAAAGATTCAAACCTGGATCTCCTCCTTGAAATGTTGAGGAATCTAATTGGTTGAGCTAATGTCACTTGATTAAATAACTTGAGTTTACATGGGTTTTTATGAGGGGTAACAGTCCCCTCGTATTGAGGTTTAAACTTGGGTCTCCTAGATGAAAATCCAAGGACTTACAACTACGGTATCCATCGTGGGTCTCTATAATTACTTTTAATATTAATATTTAATAGCACCTAGGGGTGTAGTGCAACATTTTGGGCTTTGGCTCTTCTTCGGGAGGTCTAGGGTTCAAACTATGGTGTGGGCAAGTGTGTGAGGGGGTGGGTGTGTGGTAGCTTTGTGTTAAATTCTCTATTGATAAGTATAGATCTTGGCTTTACGAGGGGTCATGGTTGGGAGGAGACTACTCAACCTTGTATGTCGGTCATAGGGGTTTCTCACAATAACCAAATAAAAAAATATTAATATTTAATAAATATATCATTAAATTTAAATATAAAAAATAATATTATATTATTTACACATTTGTATATTTAAAAAATACTAAGAATAAAAGAATATATTTAAAATTAAAAAAATAACATCCATTCGTAGTATATCATAAACATATAATGGTATTCCAATAACTTGACAATTATGCCTTTGACAAGATTTGAACTTAGCGTCCTCCTTAAAATTTAAATAATATAGCACCCGGGGGTGCAGCACAATGGTTCGGGATTTGGCTCTTCTTCGGGAGGTCCAAGGTTCAAACCGTGGCATGGGCGAGTGTGTGAGGGGGTGGATGTGTGGTGGTTTTGTGTTAAATTCTCTATTGATAAGTATAGATCTTGAATTTACGAGGGATCATGGTTGGGAGGAGACTGCTCAACCCTGTACGTCGGTCATAGAGGTTTCTCACAATAACCAAATAAAAAAAAACAAATAATATAACCAGTTGAGCTAATGCTATTTATTTGTATTTCAATGAAAGTCAACATTTAAAAGGCAACTGGCCAAGTGAGATTTTATGTCTTAATCAAAATGATGTAAAGGAGCTCATTATGGAAACATAACATTTCGAGGAAGTTGAAGAATATATTTAAGAGAAAAAAGAAATGGAAAAGATTGTGATAAAAAGGTATGCTGCAGCAAATGTAATATTTTGGTATTTTTATGGGGGCCTCTAATAGAAGACACATATAAATTATTAAAAAAATACCTTTTAGTATTACATTTTTTTTTATTAATGGTGAAAAAGTAAGGTTTTGAAAGGTTCCAAAACCTTTTACATTAGAGGAGACAGAGAAAGAGAATACCAATTAAGCACATATCATCCTCCAAGACCAAAATAACAAAAATTAAACCTAGCAACCACCCAAGAGCATAGACCAACCCACCACCCAACAAGGCATAAAGGATAATTTTTTATTCAACTTTCTTTTAGAGGCACCAACAATCCTACTCTATTTTTGCATAAGACTAGAAGGGCATCAAATACATCAAGATGTAGATAACAAAATCCCAATCCAAGAGAGCAAGGGTGAGGGCAAAACACCAAGCATATTTCTTGAGAATGGAAACCACCAGGGAGCAAAAGGACCAACCCTCCAAAAAAGACCCCCTAGAGAGAGGATCACTACAAGATAAGGGATACCTCATACAAGCAGAAAACAATATAAATACCTACTAGATATGTAGGTCCAATAATTCCAACACAACAATTATCATTAATCGTAGAGGAAAAATGTCTTCCCAAATTTTGGATTGACCACTATCCACTCCCAAATTGGCCATAACATCAACAATCTGGTTACCTTCCCTATAAATATGCTCAATTTTAAATTCTAGCATACCTTCTAGAATCTTCAAGATGTCCTTAATAATATTTAGGATGAAATAATTTTCAGTCTTTCCAGCTTATAAATCCTAAATGATTTTTAAGGAGTCATCTTGTATGAGAAGTCTTCTGAAGCCCCTCTCAAAAACCTGATGAATATCCAATAAAAGCACCTTAACTTCAACTAGGTGGTTGGTTTGAATACCATAATTTTTGATGCAAGCCCAATTGACCTCACCATTATATTTTATGACAACACCTCCTCTACCAGCTCTCTTGGGGTTACCTTTGGCAGCCCCATAAAAGTTTAAAATGACCCACACTTTAGATGGTTTATGCCATCTAGTAGAAAATATTTTTGAATAGTGGATATAGAAGCAAAAGACCCTAGATTCAATTTCCAACTAATAGTAGTCCCTTTCTCCATAGCTTTCTCCCTACCATTTCCAATAGCAAAGACAACCAAGTTATTCTCAATAGCAACTTTAATCCTTCTAAAGATAAAGGATTCATCCCTAGAAATATCCTTGAAAGTTTTTTTCTTCCTCTCCCACTAGATACCTCATAAAAAATAAGGAAGAACCAGATCCCACACCCTAGTGACGTTGCGACTAATGAAGGGGGATTTTCGCTGAGTGAAAAATTCCTTGAAAGTTCAAGGTAACGTCCACTTGATAGAAAAAGAATCCAATAATGCATTGAGCACCTTATTTGAGAAATCATAATGGATGAAAATATGATCCATAGATTTAACATCCTTAGAACACAAGAGACAAATATTGGGAAGATGGAAGTCTTTCTTACATAAATTATCAATAGTCAAAATTATGTTTTGCAAATACAACCACAAAAAGAATGCAATCTTGGGGATCAAATGATGATACCAAACCCTTTCCACTACAAAATATCCTCCTTTGGACAATTTTTGGGCCTCATATGTAATATTGATATAAAAAGGTCTTTAGGAGAATGAGTCCATAGAAGGAAGTCCTTGTCATTTTGTTGAGGAAGAAAGTATTATTGCAGCAACATGTTCAAATTTTCCAAACTCTAAAGGATTCAAAGATCAGCTGTATGTAAATTCAGATGCTTCCAAATCCTCTTGCCATTAGTGATGATTATATAATCAATTATTTTTTCTCCATATTTTAGTGATAAAGGAACCTTCAACTCATAAAACTTAGGACTAAGAAATAGGGATTCAAGAAGAATCCAAGTATCCTCCCAGAAGAACACACACGTGTCATTCCCAATTTGCCACTGCATCCCCTCCATAACCAAAATTTTGACCCTTAGTAAACCATTCCAAATCACAGAGCCCCTAGGAGGAGAAACACTTCTAAAAAATAAATGTGATTTTATAGATACTTACCTCTCATAATATATTTCCATAGTTGATCCTCCTCAACACATAATATCCAAGCTATTTTTACAATCAACACCTTATTTAACAACAACAAATTTCTAATACCATGACCACCTTCTTTCTTAGAAGAGCAGACCCTATCCCAAGAGACAAGGTGCACCCTCTATTTATCCTCTACCCTAGCCCACATAAATCTCCTAAAGATATGATCAATCCTCCTCCTAACTTTGAAGGGCATTTTAAAAAGATATATATAATAGATGGGAATGCTTTGGAGGGTAGCTTGAAGCAATTGCAACTTACTTTCTTGGCTCAGGAGATTACCTTTCCATCCAACTAACTTACATTGAATCCTATCCAACACAGGAGACCATAACTCCTCCTTCATCCTACCAGTAAACAATGGCATACCTAGATATAAATAAGGAAGGTTAGCAATGCCACAACAAAAAATTCTTACAATTCTATGTTGAAGTTGCCCCTTAGTATTGACAAAAATGATTTGAGTTTTATGGAAGTTAATTTGTTGGCTGGAATTTTCCTCATACAATTGGAAAATATTCATGAATTCCTTAGCCTCTCTCATAGTAGCCTCACCAAGAAGTATATTTTCATCTACAAACTATTGATAAGAAATTGTCTTTGCAATACTAGCAGACCTAATACCCTTAATCTTAGAGGACAAGGTAGCAACAAGAATCGATCTTCCTAAATCTTCAACCATCAAAATGAAAATATATGGAGACAAGGGATCACCTTACCTAATACCTATTTGACCCATAAAAAACCACTCAAAATACCATTGATGATAGAAAATTTAGTAGAGTAAATACAAACTCTAATCCACTTCCTCCATAGATCCTCAAAACCAAATTTTTGTAACACCTTGTCAAGGAACTTCTAAGAGACCCTATCATAAGCCTTATGCATATAAAGTTTAAGAAGCATTCCAACCAACCTACTTTTGGACATAAAATGTAAAGTCTCATGAACCATAATGATCCCATCCACAATCTTCCTACCATGAACAAAACCACCTTGAAGAGGAGAAATCAAGATGGGGAGAAGCCTTTTCAACCTATTAGAAAGTGTCTTAATAAGTAACTTATATAGGGTATTGCATAAGTTGATAGGTCTAAAATACATTAGAAAAGAGGCACCATGTTTCTTGGAACCAAAATAATAAAGGTAGTATTCCATGTCTGCAGTAAAGAGGAGGAAGATTGGAATTATCTTAAGGCTTCTAAAATATCCAAATCAAGAAGGTGCCAAAACCTCTAAAAAAACCCGTAGGAAACCCATATGGCTTAGGTGCTTTGTCCTTATTCATACTAAATAGGTTGATCCTAATATCATTATTAGAAAAGGAGGCATTCAAAATATTATTCATATTAGTCATCACCACTTGGGAAATGTTCCTAAGAAGTTTTCCTCGCCACTTTGGTCTTTTTCCTCAATTTCTTGCAATTCTTGAAAGATATTTTGCTTCCTATGGAAGAGGTTCCGAAAAACCTCTTGATTCCACCTCTTTAAGTTAGCTTTGATGACTTTTAGCTTCTTGGCCACTTGAAACATCTTAGTGCCACAAACATCCATATTCCACCAATCCTTAATCAAGCCTTCAAGATCCATATGAGAAAGCTACATTATCTCAAACCTGAAAGGATAACCTTTAGAATTCTCCTCCATGAATTCTAACAATAACGGGTAGTGATTAGAAGCAATTCTTGGTGAAGTCCTCAAAGAGCAATCCTAAACCTTGGTAAGCCAAATCACCAAAGCAAGGGCTCTATCAATCCTAGATTGAATTAGACCCCCTCCCATTTTTTTATTGGACCAAGAAAATTTAGAACCTTGCAAATCAATATCTACTAGTCCCATGGAGGTCAAGAACTCACCAAACTCCTCCATATTGTTTGAAAAATAGTCAAGCCTCCAAGTTTATCATAAGGGAGCATAATGGAATTAAAATCACCAACAAAAAACCATGGAAGTTCAAACGAAGAACCAAGGGCTTTTAAGTCAACCCAGAGTTTCCTTATATCCACAACAACATTAGGAGCATAAATATTGGTAAAAATATAAGAAACATAGTTTTTATAGCAGAATAAAAAAGAAGAGAACTTATCAACCTGATGAATGAAATTACCCTCCATAGAATTAGAGGATTCCAAATCAACCACAGCCCTTCAAAAGAACCAATTTTGAAAACTTACTAATAGTGGCCTGGTCATGGTCTCTCAAACCAAGGTGGTCTCTCAGACCAAGGTGGCCCTAAGGGGTTTTAGCTTTAAAAAAAAAAAAAAGATGTTTAAATCTTCTTGTATAATATATATAATTGAAAAATATTATTAATTTTAAAATCATTATATAATTTATTAAATTATCATGATCATGTAGTTATATAGCATATAAATGAAGATTCATCAATCCCATATAATTAATTATAAAAAAATATAATAATCTTAATTATTAATAATAGATCATTTTTATTCAAATCTACCAATTATCCATTTAATATAGAAAATTATAAAAATCTTAATGAAACCCACGTTCAAACCTTGGGGTAGCCTAAAACCTAGAGGCAGCCTATTTACAAAGGTGGTAGGTGGTAGTCTGAATCTTTTGAGTGTGCGACATATAAACGACAATGGTACGATCAACTCAACAACAAGAGGTGGAATAGGTTTGATGGAAACAACCCATGTGGTTTGAATCCTAAGCTTGACACAATTACTAAAAATAACGTGGTTGTAACGAACTCTCCTATCAATAATAATAATAAAATCTCAATCATTAAATGACCTTTTAAATCTGTTAGTAGTTTCTCCTAGTTTTATACAACCATTTTTGATAGTTTCTCCTTGTTTTGTACAATCATTTTATATTATATTTAATTATTTAATAGACATTAAAATGCATAAGAATCTTATTTCAGAGGTTTGGATCAGCGTAACTGTTTGGGGTTTGGTTCGGATAATAGTTTGAGGTCTGTTTTTTTTTTAATCCAAAGTTCAAACTGTTAAATGTGATTTTGTGTTAATCCTCTATTAATAAATTTAGCTTTCATCCTACAAAAAAATCATAGATGAAAAAAAGACTTAGTGGGTTGTAAACTTGTTTCACATCAACCTAATCAAAAAAATATCATCTGAGAGCAATGATAAAAAATAACGTAACTATAACCAACTCTCCTATCAATAGTAATAATAAAATCTCAATCATTAAACGACCTTTTAAATCTGTTGGTAGTTTCTCCTTGTTTTATACAATCATATTTGGTAGTTTCTCTTGTTTTATACAATCATTTTATATTATATTTAATTATTTAATAGACATTAAAATACATAAAAATCTTATTTCAGAGGTTTGGATATAGGGGTTTGGTTCGGGTAATGGTTTGAGTCTGTTTTTTATTTTTAATTCAAAGTTCAAACTGTTAAATGTCACTATGCGTTAATCCTCTAATAAATTTAGCTTCCATCCTTTAAAAAAAAATCATAACTTAAAAAAAAGACTTAGTGGGTTGTATACTTTTCTCACATCAACCTAATAAAAAAATATCATCCGACCAATGATGGACGACGCGGTAACAATTATTAAAAAGATAACAACGTTTGCAGCACCCAAACTTAAACGCTTTTGTTGTGATCCAATTAATAAGGTTAAGCAAAGACAAAGTGCATCTTACCCAAGAAAATATTATGATTAATAGTGAGATCTTGCCTTTGGGTCCCCGATTAATTAATTCCCGGAATTAGTTGGCAGCCACGCTCCCCTCGTTTGACCCAAAGTTGTTTAGGAACAATGTGAATGCATATTTATATAAAACGGCCCCTTACTATATAGGGGCGAAGGCCCTGTGGCGTTTCAATTCAATTACAATGGGAAGGATGCTTGCGAGCTCTTCGTTGTATTGCTGATCAATAAAATACTTGTGATCTGAGTTGGTGCTATAAAAAAAATGGGGGAAGGCAAAGCAAGCGCCAGATTGTTCAAAGTTCATTTGGTGGGATTTCTGGTTGTGCTGCTCATTCACCTTCAAGTTGAAGGCGCTATCTACGTTGTCGGAGAACGCGATGGATGGAATTTCCTGATTAGCAATTCCACATGGGCCCAAGGGATACGATTTCACGCTGGCGACATATTGGGTAAGTACTTGGAATAGATTGGAATAGATTTGTAATTTAGAATTTGACATATGTATATTTATAATCGTTTCAGTGTTCAACTATATTCCGGGATTTCATAATGTGGTGGAGGTGGATGAGAAGGGTTATAGGAGCTGCAAGGGAGGCAAAATTCGGCCCTTCACATCTGGTCACGACATGATAACGTTAAAGAAGGGCAATAACTACTTCATCTGTGGCTTTCCGGGGCATTGTGATCTTGCCGGCATGAAGATCTCCATTGAGGCTGAATAGTTTTTTCTTCTTGTTATGATTGTTGTTGTGTACCCTCCTCTTAGGATTATTTGAATGATGTATCACAGTGTTCTGTGTTTTGTGCATTCATGAACATTGGAATATATGTATTTTGGTTCCTCTTATGGATACCATGGAAAGTAGGTTGGGCATGCAAATAAATCATCCACGGCAGCATGATGATAATTACTTCAATTTCCTTTTGACTTCCATTAAATCTCAGCTGAATATTTCAATGTGTTACCACTCAGTACCTTCTCACTTTGATTTTCTACCATGTTGGAATCATCGCAATTTGGTGATCAATAGCTTACCAGCAATGCCAGATTTTAAACAACATCATTAGATCACTTTAGAGGCTATTCTGGTTGTATTTTTATTTTAATGCTAAACTAAAAAATATTTTGAGATAGGGTTAGAAAAGATTAAACAATTAACTTTATCATGTTATTAGATTATTATTTTGTAGATAGAATTTTGATAAGTTTATAGAAATTAGGACAAGTGATTAGAATAATGAAGTTTAATATTATAGATTAAGTTTTTAATTTTAGATGGATTGATGAATCAAGTGATATTATTAAATGTTGAAAATTATTGTAATGTAAATATGATATAATATATAGATGGGTTCCATTAAATTTTATGATTAAAAAAAAAAATTAAGCAAAATATTATATGGTGTTTCATATGATAAAATGTTTGGTATTACAAATTACTACAGAGAAAAAAAAATTGTGAAATGTTTTTGGTATTATAGTCATTAGAGAGAAAAATATCATACTCACAAAGGTAAAATTTTGATTAGTAAAAAGAATAAAATATTTATATTTACTTGTAATGGTTACTTTTAATAATCAAAATTATATTTTTTTAAAGACAAAAAAAACAATGAGTATATAATTGGGTTAAACAAAATGAAGAACAATGCCTTTGTTTCAAGTGTACTATCTTTGTTTAATAGAGGTCTCTTAAACAAATCTAATTAAAAATTGAAACTCAACCTAGATTGATCTCATTGAAGCTTACATAACAAAAATAACCATTAATAGCCCATATATCATATGCAATCAATAAATAACCCCCATAAATATGAAAGAAAAATAAGAGATGCTAAAGCATTGTAGCAAGACAAACAATATTTATCATATGCAACCAATAAATAATCCCCATAAATATGAAATAAAAAGAAGAGATGCTAAAGCAATGTAGCAAGACAAACAACTTGACAAGAAAACCAAAGGCACTCATTCGTTGTTGCAACAATCCAAAGCATCCATAATTTATCATTATGTCATTTTGTGGATGTGTTTAATCACAATTTAACAAGAAAACCAAAGGCACTTATTCATTGTTGTGATAATCCAAAGCATCCATCATTTAGCATCCATTATTTTGTGGATATTTTTAATCATTTTCCTATGTTTTCATGCATAGGTGAGACCATATATGATATTGCTTCTACAAAAGTGCCACATAAAATGGTCATAAATACCAAAGTTTTTTTTGTATATCCTTTATGGTTTTGTTTAGCATAGATAACCCTTCCCTTAGTTTATTGACTTGACTACCATGATAGTCTCCACAAAAAACACCTCCTTACCTATGTAGTGACCCTTCATGTTTTACAATTCATTATCATTAAGAACCTCCATTGCCAATACTATCAAATTGGCATCTAAAACATGCTTCTCCCATGTGATCTCACCACTAGTTTTCCTTTTCATATGAGGCTAAATGTTCCCACACTTTAGGATAATGTTGTGTATTTATCAATACCCCATCCCCTATTATTATGGTTATACA
The DNA here is from genome assembly GCA_028583015.1 of Wollemia nobilis. Lineage (NCBI taxonomy): Eukaryota > Viridiplantae > Streptophyta > Pinopsida > Araucariales > Araucariaceae > Wollemia > Wollemia nobilis. Next base: position 9,348,344 of record JAQPPZ010001870.1, read on the forward strand.
CATGCATTAGGAGATGGACACCCAACATGATAAAGAAAACTAATTTTATGGAATCTCTTTTGTTGGCTCTCATTACTTCCTTCACCAATTATTTTTATATTATATAAAAATAACAACCTTAGTGACTACAATATTCATAAATAATTCTACCTTTCTTCTCCAAATTATCTTAATAATAATCTATTCTTCATACAACTGAGTTTCCAAGCCCTAGATAGAGATGCATCCTCCTCTTCAATTTTTGTTGTATTAGCTACCAATATATAAATTGTTCCTTCCATAAGTTCTATTACATAAGAGCTATTATCATGCAACTCCCTCATCATAATTATTTGTAAGTGGATTGCATAGAATCATATTTGACACAATTACTATAAAATACAACTTATTTTTAGCTTTCTTCCTCTCATATCCTTGTTCATCAATCTTCATTTCTATTAAGTTCATAAATTCCTTCTCGAGTATCCATCCACACAATTATAATAATTTGAAATCCCATAAAAAAAATTATCCACAAATCCCTCATTCAAACTCCCTTGCATTAATTCTACCTCTGGAATTTTCCTCTTTGAAATACTACTCATATACCACCTCTTGAATTTTCCTCTTCCAAATACCACTCATAAACCACCGCTTAACTTTTCTCTTCCAAATAATACTCATATATGTCCATTATTCCACCTCTTGAATTTTCCTCTTCACAATATTGCTCATCTCTTAAAATTTTCTCTTCTAAATATTGCTTATATATGTCCAACTTAACCTTCTTCCCATTTTAATGATGAAACTATTTCAAATTATTAACTTAATAAAAATATTTCAACCTAGGGATATTCCTTTTAACAATGTTCATTCGCTATTTATAATATGAGCTCTCACAAGGCCATTTTTAGTGTCTTTTAATCACTATTCTACTTTAAATCCCTTAACCAAAAGTTATTAAACTCTATTACATTCATTTCTCTAAAGAGATCTTAATTTGAATAATTTAAGGGTCTAGCTTCACTATAACCCTAAATAGGTTTTCAATTGAATAGTTTAGTAATAACTTGGATATGAAGTAAAAGTGTATTCATTGCTTAGAAGATAAAAAATATTAAAAAAATATTTATAAATAAAACTATTTATGGTAATAATAGAAATTTAATAATCCCTCTTAAAGAAACATTTGAATAAAGAAAATGCATTCAAAAATTAAATGGTAGTTTTTTGTTGTTTATACATGTTATAAATATAGATATATGAGTTCCTTAATGTTAGTGAAGCCATGCATAGAAACTAGAAAAGTAGCTTAAATGATCCAACCATTTTCACTATATAGGTGTGAGAAGATAGATTTTATTTTTCCAGAGCTAGGATCTGAGGAAGACTATACTTGAAGTTTCTATTGTTTGATGTATACGAGAGAAGCATGGGATGGAAATAGGGATGCATTACAGTGATACAGGTTTATCAAAATCTTTGTTCTAATATAATATAATATTATATTCCAAACATCAAGTGCCATTAGCTTAACCGATTAGATTTTTCAATATTTCAAGGAGGAGACCTAGGTTCAAATATTTCCAAATGATACATGGATAATATCTAAGCTTTGTTGTAATACCACTATGCGGTGATGATGTAATATGGGTGGGGCTCGTTTCAATCCCATATAACCCATTGAAAATATTATATTCCAAATGAAAAAAAAAAATAACACTAATATGAAGGATAAAAGAAGAATTAGTCTTAAATGTCAAATCTAGTTTCTATCAACAATAGTATGAAGAAACATATCAGCCACAGAAATAAGAATGATATACCAACTTAATCTCTAAGCTTTCTTGACAAAGTGAGGTCATGGAGCAAACAATTCCTCCCCTGACATCTATTTTTTGGTGCTCTTCTTTGATGGTGCCTCCAATTCCAACCCCGATCAAGCAACAATAGGGGAATTGATTCTTATAGGACCTTTTGAGATCTTTCTCAAATGCATGATCAACTTGGGAACAACATCTAACAACGTGATAAAGGCTATTGGATGTGAAATTGGCTTAAAATTGATGGTAAAGAAAGGAATCACTCAGGTCATAGTTTACAAGGATTCTAAAATGATAATAAAAACTCTTTTAAAAATATATATTTTAGATATTTACAACTAAATATTATTCAATACAAAATTAGATATCTAGACAAGTTAATTGGTAGAATATCCTATCAACATGTAAGGTAGGAATTCAACAAAGAGGTTTGCACACTAGTGAATCAAACTATAAATGTAGCCCCTAGTTATTATCGCCAAATCATCAAGAATAAAAAGGGTAGGGGTGGTATATGAGGATGACGAGGACTCTAATAATGAGACCATTTTTTGTCTTCATGTTCTATTTTCTAGAATGCTCTATTCACTTTGATCTCTTTGATCAGAGAGTTTTGTATCTTTTTGTTAAGTAAATAAATATTTTTCTACACACACACATAATAAAAGATGACAAACAATTATAGACATCTTTGAGAGGAGAAAATTAGAAAGAATTGAATAAAAAGGTGATTAAAAGAATATAGAGGCCATTAAAAAATTAATTTTGATATAAAATCTAAATTACATAATAGATTGAATAAAGTAATGAATAAGATATATAGTTTTCCTGGCTTACATAAACAAGAAATACCTATTTAACTTATAGTGGAAGGAATATTTAGTTTTGATTAAAATAAAATAATAATCCTAAAACTATAACTATCATGAAATTGTGTAGAAAATAATTTCTCCAATACTCCTTGTGAAGAACACAAGCTTATACTAAGAGGGGGGTGAACAATATAAGATCAACTTTTACTTTTCTTTCCCAAACAATATTATCCAATGTTATCAATTGCAATAAAAAATTTCCAAAGCAGTATCATCAATAGTATCAAAGCAATGCACAAATCATCACACACATGAGAGACACAAATTTAACGTGGTTCACCCAATGTGGGTTACGTCCACGGAGAAAATATTTCTTCTAAATTTTCTCAACAAATCTCTTGGGAATCAATTCCCTATTACAATGTTTATGGACCTCTGTCCAAAGGAGACACCAATCCCCTATGCTCAAGTTTGTGGATCTCTCTCCATAGGAGACCTCTATCCCCACTACTCTAGTTTGTGGATCTCTCTCCATAGGAGAACTCTATCCCCTTTGCTCTGGTTTGTGGATCTCTCCACAGGAGAACTCTATCCCCTTTACTCTGGTTTGTGGATCTCTCTCCATAGGAGAACTCTATCCCCTTTGCTTTTTGGATCTCTCTCCAAAGCCTACTCTCAAATCTATCTCAAATATACACCAAACCTCATCACAAGGCTAGCACAAATCTACCTCAAACTTACTCTCTATCTCTACTCAAATCTACACTAAACCTCATTACAAGGCTAGCACAAATCTATTACTACCCAAATTCAATCTTCTCAAATCTCAAATCACCACAACAATTCTCAAAATTGCTCAAATATACCTCAATGCTACTTCAAGTCTTCTCACAAGACTTGCTCAAATCTACCTCAATTCTGCTTCAAGTCTTCTCACAAGACTTGCTCAAATCTACCTCAATGTTGCTTCAAGTCTTCTCACAAGACTTGCTCAAATCTACCTCAAAATTTCTTCAAGTCTTCTCACAAGACTTGCTCAAATATACCTTAATACTACTCATAGAACCTACTCAAACATTCCCAAATCTTGCATACAAACAAAGCTTATATCTCTTTCAAAAATGCTTTCTTCAACTAGACATATTCTACCTAGAATTCATTTAACCTCTAGAACATATAGAGAATGATATGTATTATCAAATACCCAATATGTTCTTTACATTCACAAATCTTGCATTCATCCAATCCAATATTTACCTCTTGCAAATCCCTTTCAAATCAAATCAAACTAGTGTATAACTTTGCTTCACAAAATTGGACTCTAACACTTGCCCTTTCACATTCAATGTCACTCACATCAATGCCTAAAAGCTTCACAAATTCATTCAAACAATGAAGCACAATTTGTTCACAAACCCTAACACAAGTGTTTCCAATTTCTTTCAACTAGGATGCACAATTTATTTCACAAACCCTAGCTCAAATATTTCCAACCATACACACTAATCAACCCTTTTATCTCCACATTATAATTCTGAAATATTTGTTCAACCAAACACCTTAAAGAAAGAGTGATATAACCATACCTCTTTGATGAAGGAGTTCTCTCAAAACCTATCTCAAAATATTCTATCTTTCTTATGCCACTTTCAAGGGTTAGTTAGCATAACACTTTTTCAAACCAACCATAAAATCTTTCCTCAAAATTTACTCATAAAAATATTTAATATCTTCCTTTTTATTTCCACAAGACAAAGTTTTGACAATAATCAAACCCTCTCAATTTTTATTTTTATCAAAAATACACACAACAATTTAAACCATAGTCATACCTTATCACTCCTACTTATAAGAGCCACTTGTAATTCTCAATATCACAATCCAATATCCCTAAGTGCATACCATACATTAATTTTACTTTCAAGCACCTTATTGCTCCTTTCTTTCTAAAAATTATTTCTACTTTATAAAGTCACAACCAAAATCTAAAATATCATTATGTCCTCAAAATATTTAATTTCAAAGCATCACCCTTATGTCTCCCTAGACAAAGCAATATGCACTTTTTAAAAAAAAAATTAAACCTTATGTCTCCCTTGATCAAGCGCTAACATACCTCAAACATTAATAAAAAAATTTATGCCCTTACCATGTCTACCGCTGCCATCACCGAGATTCAAACATGAAACCTCATAGAGCCCATGCTCTAGCATGAGCTAGAGTGCCAGCTAGGCTGGCCCACCTGCTGGAACCAAATGTGTGCAAAATGCTTTTATTCCTTCCTTTTCACCCAAATAAAAATCACAAAAACAAACTACCACGGTGATTCAAACTCGAAACCTATCCACTGCCAATGCCTTACGTAGGACCCGCCTACCACCTGGGCTAGCTGCCCTATTGGAACAAAGTCGTGTGCTCTCCCCTATGATTCATTGTCCTTGCTTGAAATGCATGCGTTGACTTTCCTTCTCCCTCTTCCCTCGATGAATGGCGTTGTCTTCTCCTTACTCTCTACGCTCAACGAAATGGCTTCGAATAATGCATATGTTTCCAACTTTGAAAAATGATTTATTCTCCTCCTTAAATATGCATTCAATTTTTGTCATGGTGTCGGCTCAACCTTTTTATTGCCACCTTTTTAAATTTAAATTCTTGGCACCTTTGACAATTCAAATTTATTTTTATTTTTTTAATATAATATTTAACCTTGGTGTTAAATATTATTTATTATAGTATTTAACCTTGGTGTTAAATAATATTTTTGCTTGTAGTCCTTTGTCAAATTAATTTCTTTTTGAGACCTTTGTCCAATGCACTTTCAATCCTCTTTTTAATAAGTCCTTTTGGCCTAAATATTATAATATTATCTCTTTTAAGCCTTAGTCACTTGCTTTCTTTTTGAACCATGGTCTTAAACTTGGGCCTTCAACCTTTTAACCAAACACTTAGAACTTTGTCCCAAACCTCTTTGGCTTATAATATTTAAAGTAAATATTATAACCTTTTCTTTTTATCAATTTCCTTGCATTGGGATGAACCTTGCCTTGCATAATTATCCAACTTATAAACCTTATCTTATTGCCATACCAAACTATCTTTGGCATCAATGACAATCAATGACATCAACCTATGACATCAATCCTTTGACATCAATGACAACACAATATACTCAAAATTTCCAACAATCTCCCCCTTTGTCATTGATGGCAACCCTTTCTAAAAATTCCTTTTCCAACCACTGGATTCCAAATCTGCTCCCCTGAGAAACTGCTCCCCTGATTGAATGCTCTCCCCTTACTCAAATATCTCCCCCTTTGACATCAATGGCAAAGGGACTCCTTTGGGGCTAAATATAAGACTCTTAGCTCAGCCCCCTCCCCACCTCCTCTCCTTGAGGTGATTAATTTTGGGGTGGGAGTAATTCTACTCCCAACATACAATGCTCTTTTTCTTTTTCAACTTTCTTTTTTGACACCTTTGTAATCATACCCTTTTGATCCTTTTGAGTGTCCCTATTCTTGCTTGACTCTAGAAGTTCTGGAAACTCTGTTCTACACCACTTGGCCTTATGCCCAAGATTATTGCACTTGTAACACCTAATGTTGTAGTTCTTGGAAGGTGTAAATATCTTGAAGTTCCTCTTGGTGAAGCCATAATCATTTCTGTCATGAACCCTGTAGTGGATCGCTTTATGACCAAAGTGATTACATGAGTAGCAATACCCTTGAAAGAAATATCCATATTTGAATGAGTTGAAATTCCTTTTAGTGAGGCCATACTCCTTCTTTCCATAAACCCTGCAATGCATAGCTTTGTGACCAAAATGATTACATGAAAAACAATGCCCTTTGAAGAAATATTCATCTTGTCTTGAAGCCTCTGATCTCTTAGTCCTTTCTTTGCCTTCTCTGTGATGATCCTTGTTTCTTGTTTGTGCATTGTTTTCTTTCTTAGTGAAGCTTCTATTCTTCAACTTATCCACATAGGTCTTAGTTTCTTCTTCACTCTCTTCCTCTGAAACTTCCTCTTCTTTTGAGCTTGAGCTTGACCCTTCTTCTTGTTTCCCTTGTCCTTCTTCAAAACCAAGTCCTGTTTTGATAGATGAAGATCTTTGTGAATTGATAATTTTATCCAAAGTTTTTGAACTTTTCCCAAACCTGTGCAACTTATCCTTAGAATATTTCACTTCCATCCTTAGAGAAACTACTTCATGTTCTAATATTTCACATTCTAACTCTTTTACCTCTAACTTTTCAACCATGACCTCTTTAAATCTCCTTGCCTTAGCTTTTGAGTTTGTGAGGTCTTGTAGAAGCTTTTCTTTTATTTCCTCATGTTCTTGAACTTGAGCCTTTGGTCTTGAATTCTGCTTTCTAACTTTTTTCAACTCTCTGAGAGCAACAATAAGTTCTTCTTCTAGATCAACTGTGCCTTCTTCTTATTTTTTTGAATCTTTCTCTTCTTCTTGGTCTTCAAGAGCATCTTCATAATATTCTACTTTATCTTCAATAGGAGCATTTTCTTCCTCTTCTATTGCCAAAAATAGAATCTCTTCTTCTTCACTATCTGAGAGTCTTTCATCACTATCACTTGAAGCATTGCTTGCCTTGTTAACATAGAAACTCTTCTTGTGCCTTTGAAAGAACTTCTTTTCATGCTTGCCTTGACCATACCTATTTTTCTTTTCATGCCTAAATTTTCCTTCTTCCTTTTTCTTATAATCTTGTTTCTCTTCACTGCTATTACTTCCGACTTGTGGACAATTAGATGCATAGTGACAAAAATTACCACAATTAAAACATTTCACAATCTTCATACCTTTGTGTTTTCTTGGATCCTTCTTATTTCTTCTCACATAGTTAGCTTCTTCATTATCACTTGACTCACCACTTGATTCTAGTTTCTTATATTTTATCTTATTTGAAACTTTGAAAGCTACCTCTTTCTTGGAATTGTAATCCTTTTCTATTCTCATCTCATAAGCTATGAGAATTCCATGTAACTCATCCATAGTCAACTTATCAATATCCTTCATCTCTTCTATAGCTGAAACCTTTGCATCATACCTTATAGGGAGTGATCTTAATACTTTCTGAGCAACACTAGAGTCTTCAATTTTGAATCCAAGTCCACGCATGGTATTAACAACCTCATCAACATGAAGTAAGTATTTAGAAATATCTTCCTCATCTTCCATATTCAACTCTTCAAACCTTCTCTTGTGGTTTTGTAGTTTTTCCAACTTGACCTTGTTATCTCCTTCATATGTTTACTTCAATTTATCCCATATCTCTTTTTCTGATTTACATTGCATAACTTTCACAAATTTTGATTCACATAATCCACTTAAGATTCCATTCATAGCCTTGGCATTATTCACATGTAACTACTTACCATCCTTATCTATGGGAGGAGTAGTTATAGGTGTGAACCCATCCTCAATAGATTGCCATGTTTCATATCCTTGTGCCATCAAGTAAGTCTTCATCCTTATACTCCAGAAAGAATAATTATTCCCATCAAACAATGGAGCCTTATTTGATGAAGATCCATTCTGAGATGCCATATGTGTTCCTATAATATCTTCCTTCAAGTTGTTAGACTTTTCGAAGGAACCCGCTCTAATACCAATTGAAGAACACAAGCTTATACTGAGAGGGGGTGAACAGTATAAGATCAAATTTTACTTTTCTTTCCCAAACAATATTATCCAATGTTATCAATTACAATATCAATAGTATAATCAAAGTAATGCACAAATCATCACACACATGAGAGACACAAATTTAACGTGGTTCACCCAATGTGGGTTACATCCATGGAGAAAATATTTCTTCTAAATTTTCTCAACAAATCTCTTGGGAATCAATTCCCTATTACAATGTTTATGGACCTCTATCCAAAGGAGATACCAATCCCCAATACTCTAGTTTATGGATCTCTATCCATAGGAGACCTCTATCCCCATTACTCTAGTTTGTGGATCTCTCTCCATAGGAGAACTCTATCCCCTCTGCTTTAGTTTGTGGATCTCTCTCCATAGGAGAACTCTATCCCCTTTGCTCTGGTTTGTGGATCTCTCTCCATAGGAGAACTCTATCCCCTCTACTCTGGTCTACTCCAAATCCTACTCTCAAATCTATCTCAAATCTACACCAAACCTCATCACAAGGCTAGCACAAATCTCCTCAAACTCTGATCACTATCTCTACTCAAATATACACTAAACCTCATTACAAGGCTAGCACAAATTTACTCTCTATTACTACCCAAATATACTTCAAGTCTTCTCACAAGACTTTCTCAAATCCTATTAATTCTCACCTATAATCTTCTCAAATTTACCTCAATTTCAAGTCTTCTCACAAGACTTGCTCAAATCTACCTAAATGTTGCTTCAAGTCTTCTCACAAGACTTGCTCAAATCTACCTCAATGCTGCTTCAAGTCTTCTCACAAGACTTGCTCAAATCTACCTCAACTTAAGTCTTCTAACTTCAAGTCTTCTCACAAGACTTGCTCAAATATACCTTAATGTTGCTCACTAAACCTGCTCAAATATTCCCAAATCTTGCATACAAACAATGCTTATATCTCTTTCAGAAATGCTTTCTTCAACTAGGCAATTCAGACATATTCTACCTAGAATTCATTTAACCTCTGGAACATATAGAGAATGATATGTACTATCAAACACCCAATATGTTCTTTACATTCACAAATCTTGCATTCATCTAATCCAATCTTTACCTCTTGCAAAATCCCTTTCAAATCAAATCAAACTAGTGTATAACTTTGCTTCACAAAATTGATCTAACACTTGCACATTCACCTTCAATGTCACACACAATAATGCCTAAAAGCTTCACAAATTCATTCAAATAATGAAGCACAATTTGTTTCACAAACCCTAACACAAGTGTTTCCAATTTCTTTCAACTAGGATGCACAATTTGTTTCACAAACCCTAGCTCAAATATTTCCAACCATACACACTAATCAACCCTTTTATCTCCACCTTATAATTCTGAAATATTTGTTCAACCAAACACCTTAAAGAAAGAGTGATATAACCATACCTCTTTGATGAAGGAGTTCTCTCAAAACCTATCTCAAAATATTCTATCTTTCTTATGCCACTTTCAAGGGTTAGTTAGCATAACACTTTTTCAAACCATCCATAAAATATTTCCTCAAAATTTACTCATAAAAATATTTAATATCTTCCTTTTTATTTCCACAAGACAAAGTTTTGACAATAATCAAACCCTCTCAATTTTTCTTTTTATCAAAAATACACACAACAATTTAAACCATAGTCATACCTTATCACTCCTACTTATAAGAGCCACTTGTAATTCTCAATATCACAATCCAATATCCCTAAGTGCATACCATACATTAATTTTACTTTCAAGCACCTTATTGCTCCTTTCTTTCTAAAATTATTTCTACTTTATAAAGTCACAACCAGAATCTGAAATATCATTATGTCCTTAGAATATTTAATTTCAAAGCATCACCCTTATGTCTCCCTAGACAAAGCAATATGCACTTTTTAAAACAAAAATTAAACCTTATGTCTCCCTTGATCAAGCGCTAACATACCTCAAACATTAATAAAAAAATTTATGCCCTTACCACGTTTGCCGTTGCCGTCGTCGAGATTCAAACATGAAACCTCATAGAGCCCACGCTCTAGTGCGAGCTAGAGTGCCAGCTAGGCTGGCCCACCTGTTGGAACCAAATGTGCACAAAACACTTTTATTCCTTCCTTTTTCCCAAATAAAAATCGCAAAAACAAACTGCCATGGTGATTCGAACTCGAAACCTATCCACTGCCAATGCCTTACGTAGGACCCACCTGCCACCTAGGCTAGCTTCCCTATTGGAACAAAGTCATGTGCTCTCCCCTATGATTCATTGTCCCTGCTTGAAATGCATGCGCTGAATTTCCTTCTCCCTCTTCCCTCGATGAATGGCATTGTCTTCTCCTCACTCTCTACGCTCAACGAAATGGCTTTGAATAATGCATATGTCTCCTCCTTTGAAAAATGATTTATTCTCCTCCTTAAATATGCATTCGATTTTTGTCATGGTGTCAGCTCAACCTTTTATTGCCACTTTTTAAATTTAAATTCTTGGCACCTTTGACAATTCAAATTTATTTTTTTTAATATAATATTTAACCTTGGTGTTAAATATTATTTATTATAGTATTTAACCTTGGTGTTAAATAATATTTTTCTTGTAGTCCTTTGTCAAATTAATTTCTTTTTGAGACCTTTGTCCAATGCACTTTCAATCCTCTTTTTAATAAGTCCTTTTGGCCTAAATATTATAATATTATCTCTTTTAAGCCTTAGTCACTTGCTTTATTTTTGAACCATGGTCTTAAACTTGGGCCTTCAACCTTTTAACCAAACACTTAGAACTTTATCCCAAACCTCTTTGGCTTATAATATTTAAAGTAAATATTATAACCTTTTATTTTTATCAATTTCCTTGCATTGGGATGAACCTTGCCTTGCATAATTATCCAACTTATAAACCTTATCTTATTGCCATACCAAACTATCTTTGGCATCAATGACAACCAATGACATCAACCTATGACATCAATCCTTTGACATCAATGACAACACAATATACTCAAAATTTCCAACACCTTGATATAGATCAATCTCATTTAGACCGATCTAGGTATTCTCAAGTATAAATATTTAGGTTTATTTTAATGAATTATAAATTTACATGTAGATTCTAGTCACGAACCAAGCCTTCATGCTTCATGAAGGACTTGGACCACTAATGCCTTCATTTGAATTTAGGTGGCAAAATCCTCAACCACCCCAACCCAAGTTATTATGCCATCAAATATCTCTATTAAAGTTATCATAGGGACATCTTTCATAGTTACAATCACGGGATGCCCCACTAAGGTTATTGTCAGCTTCCACTTCATTAGATGGGGTATTTTATCTTAAAATTTTGGAGTAAAATGAAAACCAACATATTTTAAAGTAAAGTAGCATAAATTGGTTTAGTAATAATATTTTTCCAATTCATTTAAGATGTAAATTCAAATTCCTAACTTCATATGTATAAAATTTTATATAATAAGTCTTCAAAATGGTCTTAATTTCAAGGGAAAAGTCAAGTATTATAACATATTTTATTTATATATGGTAACCTATGGTTTTTCCCATAAGTCTTCATTTAGTTTTATTTTTTAATTAAAATAAGTATTTTCAAAAAATCTTTTACTAGTACAATGTGAGTAACCTAGCAATGGAAACTTTGGAACTATAAATAGAGGTCCAAAGTTTGAATTCTAGGGGTAGGGTTGTACACCATGCTTTGATAACCAGAGTATGGTTGGATAACCATATATTGGGTAAACAACATCCTCCATGAGGGTCATCTCATATGGCCTATGGACTTGTAGACATTAAAAACTACTTTACCCTTTTATTAACTATAATTAGTAATAAGGGAGAACCAACTATCCTAGTTTTATCTAAAAGCATATTACAATGGAAAGATTATAGTAATCAATATTTCAAGCAATATTATAGCCAAGCATTCATTCAAAGGACATATATTGCATTTACTAGATACATAGAATACTTCTTTGTATTTAAGAATGAATTTTTACTTTCTAACTCTCATAATTTTAAAGAACATATCAATTAAATATCAAATATGGAATAACAATATACATATATTAATATTATTATTAACACATGATTCTATTCACAACTTATTAACTAACAGAACTAACTTGTCTAGCATTTGAACCACAATTATCAAGACCTCTTAGGCCAATTATATTAACTCGTAATGACACATTACTTCTATTGAATCTAAATTCAACATACATGTAGTAAGTCAAACTCTACTTAGTAGCCTTTCCAAAAGTAACTCAAATTTCCCACTGCTCTAGTCATGTTGCAACATTATTGTATAGCAATATAAGCTAATGAAAGACTATGGCAACCTAAATTAAATCATAGTAAAATAGTAAATAAAGAATATTCCAAAATAAAATATCCTATAAATATTTGAATAATTAAATAAGAAATTATCTAGACTTGGGGTCTTTCATTTCTTCATCTTAAAAAAATATTGTTCTTAATATTTTATAGACACTATTGGAATATTTTACAGTATTTGGTACATTCTAATGTACCACCATGGATACATCTTTAGATTAGGAGTGTGTCTTAGATTAGGGTTTGAGTATTTACTTTATGCAATGTAATAAATGCACAAGTATTGTTAGAATGTGCAAAGTACTTAATGATGTAAATGTGCATGTTGTCCATGTGCACATGAGTCCATAGAATAGGAATATGGAAAACCAAGAGTCACATCTCATTATATATAGACATATAGAGACAATATGAGATATGGCATATTAGAGAGTTGGTATATGGCTCATTAAAGAGATGGTAGATGGTAGAGACATTGTAGTAGATACAATGTAGAGCATGTATGAAATATGGAGAGTTAGAGATCTCCATTTTATATCAATGTACTATTTTTGTGAGTTTTCATTAATGGCAGTTTTATGAGTAGTTGTAAAAGTTTTTATGAGTTTTACATGCTTAGTATATTGTCATCATCTTATATTTAATATTGCATGCTTATCTTTAGATATTTTGGTATTTTCCATTATATATAGCGTCAAAAGCTAATAGACACTACCTTTAAAAGAACATTATTAAAATATTATTTGATAACGGATGGAATTAAATTAATGATAAGGTCTAAATTATTACTTGGAGGTTCTTATTGTTTCTCAAAAGGTTTTTCAAAGTATCATGACTTTAGTAAACTTTTTTTATAAATATATCTTGGATTTTCCATTGATGCAATCAATAGAGGGGGTCAACTAAACAACAACCTCCCCTTGTAGAGAGAATTATTTTGGATCACTCACATGCAACATAATTTTAAGTCTCATTCTAATTACACACTAGATAACATTTCATTGATGGTAGTTTTTGCAAGATTGCAACTAGCATGACAATAGTGGGCATGACGACATCAAGTGTGATATAACTTTTATAGATGTTGAAAATATTGAAATGGAATTTGCACAACATCATCCTACATTTTGGCATTCTCAAATCTACACTTCCAAGACAACCTGGCCCTAGATACCACTTGCATGATAGCATTCTACTTAGATGACTTACTTCATGAAGGCAATGGATGATGACACCTTGCTATTCAACAAGTGGTAAGCTGATAATCATGAATTCCTTTATCGACACTCGATGAGTCAAGTGACTATGAATATTAAATTATAATAGCACTTCTCAGTTTGTAGCACTTGCCAAGATAACATGTTCTTACCAAGACGACATGCTCTTATCACACTCTTATTTAAATTGCACTTCTTCTCGAACAAGATCCACATTTGGAATATTGTAATACCTTGTCCTCACCTACAATCCTACATGTACTAGGCAAAGAAATCTATGACATAAAATTCAAATAGTGCAATACATTTATTATTCAAACACATAAAAAATAAATTTAAGGTGAATAGTAATGGTATTGCCAATATGCCAAATGGTTGTACATCTAATATTTTACATCTATTTCTCAGACTTTGATGCTTTTCTATGCACTATTTTATTTCAAGTTACATGTTGTTACCTCTTCCTCTTCTCTTATATTCTCTATATTTGTTATCCTCTCTATTGCTTCCTCTTCATATCTTCCTCTTCCTCCTAATTTTGATTGATTCCTCTATTTTCTTCCCTACATGAAGGGTTATTTTATACGTAGTGGTGGAAATTACCCTGCCTATAACAATATTTACTCTTGAATGATCCAACATCATACTCATTGGGTAAGAGAAATACTTCATGAGCTCCAACTCATGAACATGAATTGTTCTTCCAAGTTATTTTCATTTTAACTTGGCTTTCTTCACAAGGCCATCCTTTCCATCTTATCCTTGCTTTATTTTGAGAATAAAACCTCCTCTAGTAGAATCCACTCAACATTTATTTTATTGTGTCCTATTCCATTGCATCCATCCAACTACAATCAACATGTATTTTGTTGACTACTTTCTTTGGGTGCCAACACCTTCTATTGGAGTGATTATATCCTCCACAAATATTGCAAGGATGTAGGTTCCAACACCTAGTTGCTACATGTCTAGATCTTCCACATTGACTGTAACAACCCATCCTAGGATCTTCATCCTTTGTACTAATATCTCTTCTCATAATTTAATCTCACTACTTCCTATTTGACCTATACATCCAACTCCTTCATTCTTTGTCCTTATACCTAATATTATGGGTATTTTCACACCTTTTCCATATCTTACAAACTTTTTTTCATTATATCCCATTCTTCTCATTAACTTAGATCCAATACCTTTGGTGTACCTTTCAAATAACAAATATCTTCATCACCACTATATTCTTCGATAATATAGCCTTTGTCATAGCCATCAATTACCTCATGAGGTTCATCTTCCTGTATTGTCTCTTTATCATTTTTTTTTATTTTTATCTTTCTCTATAGAAGCAAGAATCATTGCACTATCATCTTCATTATCACTACTATTTATGACTTGGGATAACTACCTCTTCCCCATGCTTATTCGCTTACTTGTTTCTACCTTTACCTCCACTTGTTTTACATCTTCTCTCAACACTATCCTTTATCTATTTAACTTTATCTCATAACCTTTCAAGAGTTACTTTTCTGTATTCAAGCACACTGTAGGACTACTATCCATTTTTTCTCCTTTTTTCTTTAATGGATTTATTGTGTACCACTCATAATATTTATCAATAGTGTAGGTATTCATCCTATCATCATGAACTAACTTTATATCAAACTATGATGGTCTTCCCAACAAGACATGACAAACATCCATAGGCATAACATCACATAGTATCTCACCATTGTAAGAAATAATTTGAAAGTTTACCATACATAGTTCACTCAACAAAATTTGATGTCGATTTTACAACCATGAGACCTTATATGGATTTATGTGTTCAATCCCCTCCAACCCAATCATTTCTACCATATTTGAAGACACTAAATTATTTGTACTTCCATTGTCTACAATGACTTTACAACACTTTTCTCTTGATTTACATATGATTCTAAAAATATTTTTTCTTTGCATTGTTTCTTGCTCCTCTTTGGTGGGGTTTAAAAACACCTTACTCATCATGGTATATTCTCCTTGTTCCAATTCCTCCATACTTTTTGAGGAGGTAAAAATTTCTTCATTTGCCTATGCAATATGATTCCTAATTTATTTTCCTTTACCATTGTCTTATTGTACTATTGGACATTCAAATGCTCGGTGACTAGATTCTCTACATCAAAAGTATTTTTTGAGGAATTCTCTATCCCTTCCTCTACCATAACCACATCTTGCTCTTGATAAATCTCCACTTTCTCTAGTACTCTATTTTTGAGAAGTACTAGCTGTAGCACCCTAAAATTGGCGCAGTTAAACCTTAGTAAAAAGATAAAAATTTGAATTTTAACCCCAAAACCGCCCGTTACCCGCTCCCCTCGTTTTTCGTGCCATTTTTAGGAGTTGTTTTGACCGTTGGACGATATCGTCGACGATCAGACGAAATCGTCCCAGATCTGACGAATTCGTCTGGAACAGAACGTCCAGACGATTTCGTCCCAAAACTAAATTTTCATAATTAGCTTCTGTTTCAACAACTTCTCTAACTTGGGCAGAAAGCGTGTCTGCGTGGTTAGAGTCTCCCCCGTTGGAGATCTCCCAAATTGGGGTGATCTCCAACCTCCTAACCTCTCCCTAAATCCTATATAAACTTAGGATTTTTCTTGACTTCCCCCTGGCTGATTTTCCCTGCAACTTTAGTTTCTTGTGCATTAGAACACCTTCGCACCATCGTTTGCATTGTGTATTTCAAGTTTTCTTGCAAGAATTTTACTATTTTTCAGCTGGAGCAAGCTCGGATCGTCGTTGGCGATTCCAGACGATTTCGGACGATCCTGTCGTAGATCGGCGATGATCTCGTACGATTGGAGGTGATCTCGACTGCAGTCCAGATTGGGGGCAATCAGAGCCCGGAGTTTGCATTTTTTTATCTTCTCTCTTCATTTCCTTATGCATTAACTTAGTTTATTCTATTTCTGCATTCTGGAGTTCACCTCATTTAGCATAGATGCATGATAAAGTTAAAATAAATTATTAAATTAATGCATTTCCTTTAATTGTTATCTGGATCTATCATTTAGGCAGGTTTACTATTATTTCTATCATTTCCCCTTGCTTTTGTAGTTGCATTTTTGGTCTTTGGTATCTATTTCTATGATTGCAGGTTTCTAACGAATTCGTTAGGTCGACGATGATCTCGTCTGATCTCAGATGACCGACTATGATCTGAGATGATTCTATGCAATTGCAGATGATTATGTAAGATTTGAGATGATCTGGACTTCTACAAACCTCAGAATCTTCATCAGACATCCGAAATCAGGTACATTCTATCTTATTTAGCACACTTTCTATGTTTAGCACTTATTCATGTTTTTTGTATCCATATAAATCAGCATTGGCATATAGAATAGCTTAGATTCATCTTGGCCAAACCTAGGATATGAATGATTAAAGTAAAAAATGAACACATCAAACCCATTCTCAACCTAGGCATGGAAACTGCCACTCAAAGTTTCCTGGTGAACCCACCATCCATCGAAAATTCACCCTTATACCCCTCCCCGAGAGGCGTGACCTTCAAAGGGCCTCTCAGTCCGAGGTATTGTCCCATCCTTCTCGCATCCCCCTTCTGGGTGCGGATCCTATAGCCTGAAGGTAAGGATGCAAAAAATTTGGAGCGATACATTTTGGTGAACCCGACGTGAAAACTAAAACCTTTTGAAAACAATCCAAAAAAAAAATAAATGCATTTAGAATCATCAGACAAACAATTAAAATTGCATATCATATTTAGATGGTAGATTATAATAAAAGATGAGTTGTCACCATTAATGTTGAAAATCAATTAGCAGCCATAGAGATTACTTCTTTGCTTAGAGTACCTCAAACAAATAGAGTCCAACCTTTATGGGACGAACTTGATAGGAGATTGGGTATCATTGAATCTAGGTCGACAGAACTTAGGCAAATTAAGAGGTTTGTCCTAGATAGAATCCTGGATCCTGATCAGGTGACTTTGTACCATGAGCTTCAGAGAGCTTGCCATAGGTGGTTAGCTGATAAAAGAGCACTTGTGTCTTCCGAGTTGTACACCTTTGAGGAATACCTCGACAACGTAGTTGTAGTACATAAATTTCTATCTCGTATAGAGGATCAAGAGGTCATTCTTACGGATAGAAAGAGATGGAATAGAGTTCCTAGAGCTATGTTATATCGAGAATATTGCCATGAACTTTATTTCTATAGGTCAGAGTCTGAAACAGATAATATCACCATAGCACACTTTGTCAAATTCTTGAAAAACCATTTCCAATTTGAAGAGGAGCATTTCATGACTCTTGATGAACTTGATCCTATTAATGATATCCATAAACTATTTATAGAAAACTAAGCCATTATTTTATTATTATTATTTCTTGCATTTAGTATGTTGTTTGTTGTCTTTATAATATTATCATAAAAACAAAAAACAAAACAAAAATATAACAAAAATTAAAACGTTTTCTTTTAAGTATTATAGTAGGTATATAATTAAAATATATACCTCCCAAACTTGTATATATATATATTTGCTAAAATCTAAGTTTAAGCATAATGACTAGACTTAGGAATGGAAAACAGACCAAGTAGAAGAAGATTGGTTAAGGAGACCATTAAATAACCCAGATGTCCTTCCTGAAGACCCAATTCAGGAAGAAGGAACCCTAGACCAACAAGAAGAAGAGTTTGCTGTAGGAAATGAACAAAAAGAAACTGTTAGAGAGGAAGGATCCTCATCCCCTAAAATGTCTCCGGGAGGAGCTGTTACTTTTGAGAACATGGAACATTTCTGGAAGTTCCTCAATACTAATATTGGCGCTCTTAATAGAGCAATCCATATGGACAAGGATCAAATTAGTGACACTCAAGCAACCCTAGAAGAAATATATCACACACGCACTAATCCCTTGTCCTTTGTTGATCAAGAAAGTGATCAAGCTGGACCATCCAATTTGGATATGGCCGCTATAATCCAGAACATGCAACAACAACAGGTTACCCAACCACCTAGAGTGCCTGTTACCAAGCCTAGAGTTATTCCCACACAAAAGAAACCTTCATTCACTGCTCTATTTCGCCAAGCTATTGATCAACATACCTCAAATCAACAAAAGCCCAAAACAAAACCAAACACCAATTTCCAACAATCTGGGATACAACATAATGCTACTACAAATCTTCTTCATAATACTCTCCCTACCAACCATTTGCATAATAGCAATATAGCATCTAATCCTTACGTCACGCCATCATACGCTCACATACCACCGAACCAATATGGTGGACAAACTAGTAATCTGGAAGCCATGGTGAAACAATTAGTCTCCCGCATGGACCAGATAGATCCCTACCATCCCTCGTACAATTATCGAGAGATGTGTAGTCAGCCTCTAGATCCTATAGTTGTAGCACAACCATATCCTAAACACTTTCCTATGCCTGTCCTACCTATATACAAAGGAACCGAAGATCCCATAGAGCATCTTCATATGTTTAGGATAGCATGTCATGATATATCACATGATGACTTGTTATTACTAAAAATGTTCCCGAAAAGTTTAGGAGGAATGGCATTAGAGTGGTATTATCAATTACCCACTCATTCTTTGAGGAATTTCGAAGAAACAACCGAGTCTTTTGTTCATCAATTTAGTGCCTACATCGAAAGGCATGTAACCATTAAATATTTGTACAACTTAAAACAAGACAAAGATGAATGTTTTGCTGATTTCCTAGCTCGATGGAGACAGTTGATAGGAAAATTACACTTTGTGTTACCTTATCGGGAAATGTTGGATATCTTTATCAATAATTTACAAGAACAACTATCCTATGAGTTATCAATCGCTACCTTGACCACCTTCGATCAAGCTATAGACTTAGCTCGAAGAGTGGAAGATGCTCTCATTAGGAGAGGTCAGCTTAAAAAGAAAGATGATGAGAAAACATCCAGAAATCAATATAAGAATAAACAAGTTGTGGGTGATGGAGTCACTGATAGCAGAAACATTGCTAATGTTAATACTACGAAAACAACGGAGAAGTTTATACTGAAACCTCCTGATAAACCACCTCGAGAATTTACTAGGTTAAATCAACCTCTATCAACCATTCTCCCACAATTATTAGAATGAGGTTTGATCCAATTACCAAATATCCAGGAACCTGATCCAACTATACCCGGATACAGAGCTGATTTACACTGTGATTTCCATAGAGGACCTGGACACGCTACCAACTCTTGTAAAATATTAAAACATAAAATACAAGACTTAATTGATAACAATGAGATGGAGGTGCAAGCCTTTCAACCTAAACAAAATCCTCCTAATAATGCTCAAAAGAACATCCCCCAAAATCAGAATCGACATGCCAATCAATCATTGGACATATTTCAACATCCTTTACCAAAGCATGGTAAAGAAGTGGCTAATCAAATTGAGCATCATAATGTTCCCCCTCCTACCCGATATGTAGGAACTATTAGTGGGCATTTACCTACTCATGATTTGGAAATATTTGACACAACTTTATCCATGGTTACGACCAGACCTCTATATAACATTCAGACACCTGATCTTAGTGATACAGAATATGAGACTGAAAGTGACATGGAAATCACCTCAAATCAATCGAATAGCTCTGAAGATGAATCAGATCCTATTCAACCTATCACAAGTTCTATGGTTCCAGAAGAACCATTTCCAAGAAGAGTCACTACTCGACCATCGTCTCACCAATTACTTTCTAATGAACAAGCCATAAATGCTAGACCAAGACCCATTCATCATCCACAAAATAATATTGTAGGTACCATCAGAGTTGTTACTAGACAACAGGCTCAAAATTCTCAACAAGATCAAACTCAGAATGATGGATCAGCTCCATTTGTTTTGAAAGTTCCTAATAAAGGGAATCATGCACCTAACGTTCAACCTAAACCTCCTTATAATATTAATGAACAATTATCAAATACTAAGCTAGAATTTCCCTTTTGGACCTTTTAAGATATTCTCCTACACATAGGGATGAATTAATGCTCACATTAAGCCAAATGATGGTACCACAAAATATTCAACCTGAAGCCATGGCCAATACTATCATAACTCGAGAAGTTGATTGTATTGACTTTCGAGATAGAGATATACCGCA
The DNA here is from genome assembly GCA_028583015.1 of Wollemia nobilis. Taxonomy (NCBI): domain Eukaryota; kingdom Viridiplantae; phylum Streptophyta; class Pinopsida; order Araucariales; family Araucariaceae; genus Wollemia; species Wollemia nobilis. Next base: position 9,369,342 of record JAQPPZ010001870.1, read on the forward strand.
ACATAGTTTACATAAGGATAACCCCTTATATATTACTGCCCTAATTGGAGATGTAGCAGTTAAACGAGTCTTGATTGATAATGGTTCATCTTTAAACATTTGCACTTTTGACTTCTACCAAATATTTGGGTTTAGAAGTGATGAAATGAAAAGAACTGATATGATCATAAAAGCCTTCAATGACGAAACACAAGAAACGTGTGGAGTTATTACTATCCCATTGCAAGTTGGTCCAAGAACCTTAGACATGACCGTGTTTATTGTACATTGCCCTGCATCGTACAATATACTCTTGGGTCACCCTTGGATCAACGTGATGCGAGCTATTCCCTCAACTTTACATCAATGTGTTAAATTCAAATTTAAAAATCAGTTGGTTACCATTCATGGTGATCCTAGACCCTTTGATATGTGTGCTTTGGCAGAACCTATTGGAGTTCAATTTTGCCCTGCTTTATCATCCACACATCCTAATTCTCATCATCCATCTAAACGTGTGAAACACACACCCATAACATCATCTACTTTTTCTCCATCAACTCCACCTCTACATATAGTTCAAACATCCTCTAAACAAACTACATTAGGACCTCAAAAAGATCCTAAACCCACAACCAATGCTTCTTGTTTTACTCCTATAACTTCCATACCTATAGAATCATCCATCGACATCTCTACAACATCTACATCCACCAAAGGCATAGTTTCCACATCAGAAGATATAGGAAATGTTCCTTCTACCTCTTATGCTCTTACTGATGAGCTCTTACCCGATTTATCTAAAATTCTTATATCAGAAAAACGAATGCTGCTATGCAAGATTCCCTTATCTTAAATAATTTGCCACCCTCTCCTCATACCTTGGGCCTCCCACAACCTATGGGAAGTATTTACCAAGTCGGGAGTTGCACTTTTATTTATAAGGGATATGACTGGGGTAGAATACCCAGAAACATCAAGGTTCATTATGATGGATATGCTCGATGTTATTTTACTAATGAGTATATTAAAGCTAAGCCTATAATGCTTAAATTGGGATATAAAGGGAAAGGTTTGGGACCTTTCCAAAATGGTATGAAAGAACCCTTTGAGGTAGAACCATGGCCTCCCGTTGTGGTGTGGGCCTATTTCCTAGTAAAGGTCAACCCTTCCCATTTGAGGATGATGACCATCTCATATGTTACCAAGATTATTTGGATAAACGTGATGCCTTGTGTTTAATAAATAAGCCATTTACATGTAATATGCTATCTATAGCCTACCCTGAGATGATCGTCGAATCCGACGATGAGTTGGAGGGAGATATCTTCCATGATGTCTCCATTGAGGAATTATTACATCATGAATTTTATTTTGATGGATCTATACCTAGTATAGCCCAGCTTGAGGCCACGACTCCTCAAGACGAATTATCCAAGCTAACCTTGGAAGAATTACAAGAATTAGGTGTTTCACCCGCCCCACCTAATTTTGAGAGAGATCTACACATGGAAGTAGAAAATGTCATAAAAATTAACATTGGAACCAAAGATAATCCTCACATAATCAACATTGGATCAGAATTGAGTCAAGACAAACAAGATAAATACATTGCATTTCTTAAGGAATATGAAGATGTCTTTGCTTGGACATATGAAGATATGCCAGGATTAGACCCTTCTGTAGTTATGCATCACCTAGTAGTCCATCCGGATGCTAAACCTGTTAAACAAAAACTTAGAAAAATGCATCCTAAAGTGGCCTTACTAGTCAAAGGGGAATTAGAAAAACTCCTGAAGGTTATTTTTATACAAGCCATTGATTATGCTGAATGGATCTCGAATGTAGTTCCAGTAACTAAGAAAGAAGCTACCAAAGTTAGGGTTTGCACAGACTTTAGAGATATTAATGTTGCATGCCCTAAAGATGATTTTCCTCTTCCCAACATGGATCAGATCATTGATTTTACTACTGGGAGTGGAATGATATCCTTAATGGATGGATTTTCTGGTTATAATCAGATCAGGATAGCTCCTGAAGATCAGGCTAAAACAACCTTTATTACCCCTTGGGGGACCTTTTGTTGGAAAGTGATGCCATTCGGTTTGAAGAATGTAGGTGCAACATATCAACGAGCCATGACTTATATCTTTCATGATATGATGCATGATATTCTACATGATTATGTAGATGATATTATAGCTCGTTCCATCAAAGAAGATGATCATTTAGATGACTTGAGAAAAGTATTTGATCGGTTAAGGGAATATCTTATCCGACTAAATCCAACCAAATGTATATTCGGAGTTAAGTCCAATAAATTATTGGGGGTTATAGTTTCTTTACGTGGCATTGAAATTGACCCTCTCAAGATCATGGCTATCACTGATATGCCCGCACCCACAAATATATCTGAATTACGGAGTCTACAAGGTAAGCTTCAAGCTATTCGTCGCTTCATCGATAAGTTGGCGGACAAAATAGGACCCTTTCTTAAGCTTCTTAAGAAAGATGTCTCTTTTCATTGGGATGATGAATGTCAGGAAGCATTTGAACTCCTCAAACAATATCTCCTTAACCCACCTATGCTTTCACCACCTAGATCTGATCACCCATTTATCTTGTATATTTTTGCTTCAGATTTTGCCTTAGGAGCTATGTTAGCTCAACTTGACGATGAGAAAAGAGAGCATGCTAATTATTACATTAGCCAAACCTTAATCAGTTATGAAACCCACTACACAACATTAGAGAAGTTATGTCTAGCAGTCATATTTTCTACACAAAAACTATGCCATTATATGCTCAGTCAGAAAACGTATGTTATTGCTAAATTCGATCCTTTGCGGTATCTCATGAGTCGACCGTACTTATCTGGTCGCACAACAAAGTGGGTTCTTGCGCTAAGCGAGTTTGAACTCATGTTTATAGGACAAAAGTCTGTTAAGGGTCAAATCATAGCAGATCAATTAGTTGTTGCACCCTTAGAGTCTACCCATCCCCTCATCATTGAGTTTCCTGATGAATGCCTTAAATTAGAGGCAGACCATCCAGAGCAATGGTCCCTATACTTTGACGGAGCCCGATGCATGAGTGGGGCTGGTGCAGGTATTATTTTAATATCTCCATAGAAACATCTTATACCTCTGTCCTTTAAATTAACATTTGCTTGTACTAATAACACTGCTGAGTATGAGGCTCTAATCCTTGGATTACGAGCTGCCTTGGCACTAAAAATTAAAAATTTATTAGTTTTTGATGATTCTCAACTTGTCATAAATCAAATTAATGATGTTTATCAGACCAGAGATGATAAATTACGTCCATATAAAGCATATGTCTTACAATTATTATCTTTATTTGATCAAGTTACCTTGGAAGCTATTCCTCGAACTAGCAACCGTGCGGCTGACGCTATGGCTGCAACTGCATCTCTTTTGCCCTTGGAGTTAGATGACGAATATGCTACCATCATTATTCATCGACTCTAGGAACCCACTTCAAATAAATCATGCTTAGAACCTTTGGATGTGTTTCTAATCAATGAAACTACTCCTGAACCTTGGTACACTGATATATTTAATTTTCTTCAAAATGGGACCTTCCCTGAAGGTTGTAATAGCAACCAGCATCGGTTATTACGTAGACGAGCAAGTCGCTTCGTAATTATTGGCAATACGTTGTATAGGAGATCTTTTGAAGGCATCCTATTGAGATGTTTGAATTTAGAAGAATCTAGATCAGCTTTGAGTGAAGCCCACGATGGATCTTGTGGGGGACACTTTAGTGGTAGTGCCATTGCTAAGAAGCTCCTTAGGATAGGATATTTTTGGCCTACCATGGAGAATGATGCACATGATTATGTGTGCCATTGCGACAAGTGCCGAAACATGCTGACCTTGTCCATGCGCTTGCACAAGAGCTACAGGCTATTTCATCTCCTTGGCCCTTTTCAAAATGGGGCTTAGACATCATTGGAAAAATCAACCCTGTGTCATCCGATGGACACAAATTCATCATAACCGCCATCGAGTATTTCATGAAGTGGGTTGAAGCTATGCCCTTAGCTTCTTGCACTGGAACCCAAGTTTCCAAATTTATTTTTAATCAAATTATTTGTAGGTTCGAAATTCTCGCAAATCTCATCTCGGATAATGGAACTTGTTTCAAAAATAAAGATGTCAAGAAATTATGTCAAAAATATAAAATTCAACATCGTTGGTCCACTCCCTATTATCCTCAGGGTAATGGCCAAGCGAAGCATCTAATAAAACATTAATCAAAATCCTCAAAATACTGGTCAATAAATCTGGCCGAGATTGGCACATCCAATTATATCCTGCTTTGTGGGCTTATCGAACTAGTGTTCGTACTCCCACGGGCACTTCACCTTTTGTTTTGGTTTATGGCGCTGAAGCAGTTTTTCCCTTTGAATTAGAAGTTCCTTCTTTGGCTCTGCTACTTCAAGATACTGAAGTAGGAGATGAATATCGTGTTGGCAGATTTAGTCAGCTGGAACTCCTAGATGAGAAGCGCATCAATGCTTTGGAACATCTTCGTGCCTACCAAAACAAGCTCAAGCGAGCATACCTCAAGAAAGTTCATCATCGATCCTTTGAGATCGGTGACCTTGTCTTAAAAGAAAATAAAAAAATACTAATGCAACTAAAGATCTTAAAGGTAAATTTGAACCTAACTGGCTTGGACCGTATATCATCACTGCTAAATTTGGCTCGGGAGCATACAGATTATCTACCTTAGATGGTAAAGATCTTAAAGAACCTATGAACATTATGCATCTTAAACGCTATTATGCATAAATCTGGTCATTTCATCATTGTATATATTGTTATTTTGCATGTTGTTTCATTTTAGTCATCCATATAAAAATTTCAAAAACAATCACATTGTGTATCTTCTCAATTCATCAATCAAAATCAAAATATAAAAAATCAAAATCATCAAAATCTTCAAAAACATCTTTTATTTTCGTACCTATCAATTCTTGAAGTATTGCAGTTATATTTTCAGTTATTTTGGATAAATTAATATTTATTTGGAATCCCGCACTTTCACACTCACATGCATAAATATCTTGATTTTATTTGGTATGATTATTAATCTCTCTTATATCAAAAGTCCACAGTTGAATTAAATAAAGTTTTGAGCATAGAGAACTGATCTTGTTATTTACTTGAACCAAGCATATCTTTTCACATTAAAATGATTTCATTGCAAATTCGATATGATGCTACATAGTAGAAATGGTTTCTTGAGCGAAAAGTTTCCCTCGCTATCCTATCATGCACATGGTCTAGAATCTTTGAGAATTGACAAAAGGACAAGCTCACCCCTACCAGAATAAAAATCCCTTGCTCTACAACCAATCCGAGCAAGTATCCCTAGTATAGGAAGAAAAAGAAAAGTCAAAGAAAATGAGAAAAAGAAAAATATTATTTTGTACCATCGCAGCAATATTTCAGCATTATCTCAAGTTCCAAGCAAAAATACAAAAAAAAAAAAGAGAAAAAAAAAAGAAAAAGCAAAAAGCAATAAAATCCCTTTCCCTACCCCTTGAAAAAGAAAAGAAGGGTGAATGAGCTTGAATCCCTGGAATTCTCAATTATTCAAAAACTGTGAGGTAAGCCCCATAACAGGTGGTTTGTGCCCAACCCGCTTGGCCTTGGGTAATCCCTAGCATGGTGATATGTCCTCACATTAGCGACCTTCTTTTGTACAGACCTATGTCGGCTTATGGATCAGCTAGCTCTTGATGACCCGACTTACATAGTAGTCTAGTACGGTTACATGCATATAAATCATGGTCAACGAACACTTATTTGGTTAATTCAAATTACTTGTATCAAATTATCTTGCTCAAAATTGGTAAATGAACAATACAATTGCACACACATTTGTATTTGAGAGATTTTGTATCATTATGATAAATCAAGATCGGCAATGAACTCACATATGCACATGAGGGTTCCTTATAAATCTACATTTTGTCTTTGAGATAATTTAAAATATTTATGCAACTCTTTTTGGAATAATTTCATCTTCTTATTTAAGAACATCTGTTTAGTATAAAAACAATTACATACATTGTTTTCAAAAATCCAAAATTTCTTTCAAACAACATATTCAACAATCTAGCAATAAAGTCACGTTTTTATATATTTTTTTTTTATCTCAAAATCAAAAATCAAATTATGCAATAAAATTACTTTTTTGGATTTCACGATGATGGTATAAGTCTATACCTATAATTCTATGCCTAGCGCAAACCATTGTTCTAATTTTATTTCCCATTCATTATTATTTATAAAAACATATGGCTTATATCATTATGTTACACAATTGTGCTTTAAAAAGAACGAACACTTTTTCTATTTCATTTCATTATGTCAACATTCAATTTTGCAACGATGGTATAATTCCTAAGGAATTGTTCAAAATTTTATCACACTTAGGAATTTATGCCTAGCAAAAATCATATTTTTAATATTTCATGCATAATATTTTTATGAAAATCTGAAAACAAATCATCACCATCATCATTTTTCATCATCACAACACAAAGCCTTAAGACAGTCTCTTAAGCACTCTTTTACTTTTAGCAATATTTCTATACTGGGATTAGCTTGACGACCTAGCGAGCGGCGACTCCATGAAATGGTCTATAACAACGACAATGTCCTTTGAAATTATTGTTAGAAGTCCCTTTTATTTTTCATCAAATCACACCACTAAACAACCAATTTGTTTACATCAGATTATTTCATTTAAATTTTACAGCATGACATAAAATTATAATATTTCCAAACGACATAATTACATGAATAATCAATCAAACAATTCCAAAATTAAAGCATCATACAACATATACACAAGTCATATCATCAAAAAGACCATATATATATATCAACAAATTATGTACATCATATCAAAACTGGATTGGTATGCCACAATCTATACCCCGGCATACTCAATCCTCTCAAAAAAAAAAAAAAAAATATATACAATCTAGTCTATGAGTCAGCTAGTCTCGAGAAGCCCTCGAGCTCTCAGCCTCATCTCCTCTCCCACCCTAGCATGGAGGAGGTGGTCCCATAGAGGTCCATGCTATGTCTCGGGTCCTCACCATCGATCATGAGGATGTCCTCGATGATCCCATCCTGATCGGCTCCGCAATGCCGACTGGTAGCTATAACCTCTGGCCCTCTAGAACCAGCTGGAAGTATACTCCCTGATAGAATGTGGTCTGAGCCATAGACCATGCCAACTCCTGCATGCTCGCCCCTCCGCTCCGAGCCCTGAGCCATGTAGCCTCATCCTATAGTGTCTACACCTGAGCTCGAAGGTGGGCAACCTCAGCCCGGAGAGCCGCCATCTCGCTGCTCTCCCCCACCTCGACACCCTTGCCCTTATCGAGCGATGGTGGCCTCTCCCCTACTGAGAAGGGAATCCCTCCTCCCTCCTCCCTATCTACTATGGTCTCTATGGAGCTCGTGGCATCCTCTGGCATCTCTCCTACGGAGACCATCACTGTCTCTCTCCTCTTGACCTCGTGCTGCCTCAATGGCAGCCTGGTGCTGCCTCCCCATCCATCGCACAACCGCATGCATCGGACCCTATGCCCTCATCATTCCGAGGAGGGTGGATGCCTACATACCAGGCATCGTATCCATCAGTGACCCCAGCATCATCCCCATCCACTGGCTGGATGGGGGCATCATCCATGTCTTGGCTCCAGAATCGTTGCATATCCGGAGCCCCGCTCAGTGTGGTATTATCCCGGATAGTCCGGGAGTACTCATAGTCCCTGAGAGATGGGATCCCCTACTATAGACCGAACTATCACAAAACTCGGTCATAGCGGTGGAGCTCTACCTCTCCTCACTCCATCCTCAGCCAGTAGACTCGCCTGATGTGAGCCAACTCCTATCCATCCTCTCCCCACCCTGGATGCTCTCTCCATGGCCTCCAGGTGATCTAGTCTGGGATGAGGTCATCTAGTAACCTCCGAGACATCGACAGATCTATCCACCATTGTGACCCTCTCTAGAGCCACCAATAGAAAACCCGAGGTCTCTCCCGATCAACCCCTATCAGTGGGAGTCCTATCGGCCTCCACCATGATGTGCTCCCAACACCATACTTGCAGTAGCGATGTCAAAACTAGACATCGGCCTCCCTTGTATACGACCCCATGTAGGATCCTATACAAGCGGGAAAGTACAAAGTCTGCCCCATGCAAATCTATACCCATGGTCTCTCATGTCATAGACCACATCTGAAAGGAGCCATGGTAATCTACACCTGCTCTGGTGGCACAAAAGTAGGCCACCCACTACCCCTACCAAAACTTGAGTCAACCTAGATGCCCTAGGCATCTGCCTCAGAGACTCGATGTTCACTCCGCCCTTCTCTAGGGCGAAGCTCGGGTCTTCGCACAACCTCATCATAGCCTGGCCTTGATTGGCCATAGGAGTCATAAACCATCCTTGTATGGGGATCCTCAAGATCCTCCATACATCCTCTAGAGTGGGAGCCATCTCCCTTGTCGATAACCAGAAGCAGGATGACCCCGGATACCATCTCTCTGCTAGGGCTGTCAGTAGCCCCATGTCTATCGATATTTGTGGCATCTCTGCCACATGTTGTAGTCCGACCTGTGCCAGTTGGTCTCGCTCCACCTGATTGAGCATGGCCACGTCATCCCTCAGCCCCCCGTATTTCCATTCTTGACTCTTTAGTAATCCCCTCTACAAAATAAACAATAAAACAACAAAATTCATTAATAAAACAATTATTACAATCAATTAAATGCAATTCAAACAAGCTTAATTTCATAAAAATGATGATATCATCCACCATTGGATGATATCATCCTAAATTAGGTCAAATCATCCTTTGTAGGATGAAATCATCTCCGATTTCTCAACTTGGGGATCGCCCCTTGTTGGACGGGATCGCCCCTATTTCGTCGATTTCGCCCTAGACGAAATCGATGATCTAGGGATGATTTCGATGAAATTGGGACGATTTCATCCCGACGTCGTCGACGGCCTAAAAATGGCCGTGATGCCCCAAAATAGTCAAAATTTAAATTGCAAATTACACAAATCAAATTAAAAACATAATTCACTAAGTTTAGATCCTTACCCGTAGCCCGCACTGGACCTCTGTTGATCTGTGCGCTGTTTCGACCATTTTGTCTGCAGAGCTCTAAAAATAGTGAAAATGAATTAGGGTTTTACCCTATTTTTCTTAATTTTATTTAAAAACAACATTTTTTAAATTTTGCTTTTCCGCGCTTTTACCTCAAACGTTCGATTTGGGTAAAAACACGGAGGGGGCACCATAGTAAGCAGTCGTACGATTCGACCTAGAATCGTCGTCTAAAAAATTGAGTAAATTTTTGCTTTCTCGTAAAACGGGAAGAACTCGTCTTTAACGCATTTTCTTTGGAAAATTTGCTAAAGAGGGGGCAAAATGTAGCACCCTAAAATTGGCGCAGTTAAACCTTAGTAAAAAGATAAAAATTTGAATTTTAACCCCAAAACCGCCCATTACCCGCTCCCCTCATTTTTCATGCCATTTTTAGGAGTTGTTTTGACCGTTGGACGATATCATCGACGATCAGACGAAATCGTCCCAGATCTGACGAATTCATCTGGAACAGAACGTCCAGACGATTTCGTCCCAAAACTAAATTTTCATAATTAGTTTCTATTTCAACAACTTCTCTAACTTGGGCAGAAAGCGTGTCTGCACGGTTAGAGTCTCCCCCATTGGAGATCTCCCAAATTAGGGTGATCTCCAACCTCCTAACCTCTCCCTAAATCCTATATAAACTTAGGATTTTCTTGACTTCCCCTGGCTGATTTTCCCTGCAACTTTAGTTTCTCGTGCATTAGAACACCTTCGCACCATTGTTTGCATTGTGTATTTCAAGTTTTTCTTGCAGGAATTTTACTGTTTTTCAGCTGGAGCAAGCTCGGATCGTCGCTGGCGATTCCAGACGATTTCGGACGATCCTGTCGTAGATCGGCGATGATCTCGTACGATTGGAGGTGATCTCGATTGTAGTCCAGATTGGGGGCAATCAGAGCCCGAAGTTTGCATTTTTTTATCTTCTCTCTTCATTTCCTTATGCATTAACTTAGTTTATTCTATTTTTGCATTCTGGAGTTCACCTCATTTAGCATAGATGCATGATAAAGTTAAAATAAATTATTAAATTAATGCATTTCCTTTAATTGTTATCTGGATCTATCATTTAGGCAGGTTTACTATTATTTCTATCATTTCCCCTTGCTTTTGCAGTTGCATTTTTGGTCTTTGGTATCTGTTTCTGTGATTGCAGGTTTCTGACGAATTCATTAGGTCGACGATGATCTCGTCTGATCTCAGATGACCGACTATGATCTGAGATGATTCTGTGCAATTGCAGATGATTATGTAAGATTTGAGATGATCTGGACTTCTACAAACCTCAGAATCTTCATCAGACATCCGAAATCAGGTACATTCTGTCTTATTTAGCACACTTTCTGTGTTTAGCACTTATTCATGTTTTTTGTATCCATATAAATCAGCATTGGCATATAGAATAGCTTAGATTCATCTTGGCCAAACCTAGGATATGAATGATTAAAGTACAAAATGAACACATCAAACCCATTCTCAACCTAGGCGTGGAAACCGCCACTCAAAGTTTCCTGGTGAACCCACCATCCATCAAAAATTCACCCTTATACCCCTCCCCCGAGAGGCGCGACCTTCAAAGGGCCTCTCAGTCCGAGGTATTGTCCCATCCTTCTCGCATCCCCCTTTCGGGCGTGGATCCTATAGCCTGAAGGTAAGGATGCAAAAAATTTGGAGCGATACACTAGCTTCTCCTTCTTGTGTATGCTACCCTCAACCACTATTTGATTGTTCTCTTTATTTAGAGAGTTATTTTCTTCCTCTAGAATTATTTTGTTACTTGCAAGCCAACTTATATTCTACCTTGATTGCATATTGATATGTCTCCTTGACTATTCTAATTTGAAGTAAATAAATTTGATCTTGTATGGATAGCCTTAGTCTATTTATGTATCTCACAAAATTCTTCTCATAATCTTCAATATGATTGGCTCGTATGGTAGATTTATTGAATTCTTCAGTATATTGTTTCACTCCCAACTACTTTTGTTTGAGTTTTTGTATTCTTCTAAAAAACCCAATTTGATAATCAATATGTACAAATTTTAATTTTAACTTGGTTACAAACTTATCTCATGTTTGAATTTTATCCATCCTCTTTTGTTGTCTCTTTGTTTGGACATGATCACACCAAATCAAAGCATGTACCTTTAGCCGCATACATGCAAACTTGACCTGCTTTGGATCGTCCATATATTCATTATTAAATAATATCTCCATGTCCATTATCCAATCAATCAATTTTTGGTGGTTTAAACTTCCATTAAAACTAGTAGTATTTATCTTTGTCTTACTTCCCATATTTTATATTGACCAAATCAACCATTTTTTTGGTTCTTCTCCTTGCTCTTCATCTCAATATTTCATATTACCAATTTTCTCCTCTTTACTAGCACTAACCTCTTCAATATGAACACTTCTCCTTTGGGTAGTCTCAATTGCCTCTAATCTAGCAATGATTCCTCTCATTATTTCAGTTGTCTATTGGACGAGGTCCCAAACCATGCAGTATTTCTCTTCCTCATTGGGCCATTTATCTAAAAACTCTTAACCAACTTTGATAACAAATGATGTAGTCAATGTAGAGGGGGTCAACTAAACAATAACCTTCTCTCATAGTGAGAATGATTTTGGCTCGCACACACTAGACAATATTTCATTGATGGTAATTTTAGTAAGACTACAACTAGCATGATGATATTGGGTATGATAGCAATTTCATAGATATCAACAATCTAAAAATGGATTTTTTTGATGAAACCCTACATGTCAGCATTCTCAAAACTACATTCCCAAGATGGCATGGCACTAGATGGCACTTGCATGATGATGTTCTCAAAAGGCTCCCTTCATGATGGCAACACATGATGGCACCTTGTCATACAACAAGTGGCAAGCTGACAATAATGACTTTATTTGTTGACACCTATGAATATTATATGCTAATAGCACTTCTTGGACTATAGAACTTACCAATATAACATGTTCTTTCCAAGATGCTCTTACCACACTCTTGTATGAATCATGTTTCTTCTCAAATGGGATCTACACTTGAACTACTACAATACCTTGTCCTCATCTACAATCATACATACACTAGGCCAAACAATCTACAATATATAAATCAAATAGCACAATACATTTATTATTCAAAAACGTATGCAAAATAAACTCAAGGTGAATAGTAATGGTTTTACCAATATGCCAAATGGTTGTACATCCAATATTTTGCATCCGTTCCTTGGACTTGCTTGTATTTGCACTCTTTTATATCACTCTACATGTCACCACCTCTTCCTCTTATCTTATCTTCTCTATATTTTTTGACCTTTTTTTTGCTTCCTCTTCACTTCTTCTTCCTCTTCCTCTTCCTTTTATTATTTATATTGATTTTTCTCTTTTCTTCCCTGCACAAAGGGTTCCTATATATAATGGTGGCAATTACACATGAGTGGCAATTGTGCCTATAATTATCTTTATACATGGATGCTCCTACATAATATATTTTCTTATTTAACTCATGAATATAGGTATCTTCCCTTATTTCATGGATGTATGACGAAAAAATTGTCACCTTTTAATAATGGAATTTTTGTTTTTTTTCCTCCATGTAATCTATTCATGTGCTTCCAAGTCATCTATTTATTTTAAGAAGACATACTCTTTTTTAAACAAGGACTCAATTATGATTGTACTTTTTGTAACCTTTCCTATAAGGCCTAATCTATCTTCAACATCTAACATATTTTTGTACCTATGAACAAAATGAGATCTATTCCATCATTTTTAATTTTTCTTACCTTTTGTTTTAATTTTGAATATGCAAAACATCATTGTTTGATGATGGAATTTACCTTCATTCCACCATTCCTTCATTAATATCATGCAGGATGGTCTCTTAGCTAAATAATATAAAAAATAATTAGAGGATTACTAAACTTTATAACATAAAGCAAAAAGAATATAACAAGTCAATAAAAATTACTATGCTAGCATGAAGCAACATTAGAGATCATTATTAATTCTCTAGAATATCTTAAAATATAAACAATTATTGGTTGAGAAGCATTAAGGTTTCTAACCAAGCGTTGAACCCCTAGATTTACCTAAATATTTGATTCTATCTATAATTTATATCTTCAAAAAAGTTTTAATAAGAGCTTACAAGTCCTTAACACTAGCTATCCTTAACACTAACTTTTCTCTCTTAGAACAAAACATATTTTTTCTTATTATTATTAATGAATCTATGCATAGCATTATGTTTTATTTATTGCTTAAATAAATCACATTCTATCAGGAATCCATCATTTCTAAGAGGTTGGAAGTGATAATCAATAAGCCTAGTAAAGTTTGATTAGACCAAATTTTCAGTTACCACCATGCCTTTTTCTTATTCTAATTTTTTACATACTTTGGAATTTTTCATTCCTTTTTTTGGACTTTTTCTATATTCCCAATAAAGTATGTTGTTTCCTATTTATTTGATCACCTTCAATATTCCCTCCTATTTTTCAACTATGTGTAGAGGGGGAAAACTACCCTACCACATACAATTCCCAAAAGTTGGATCCACAAGAGAGAAGCCTTTGAGGTGAACCACATGGGTATGTTGTACTCTACACTAGGTGCTAGGGGGGAGGGTTCACAAAAAATGGTTTAAGGACTCACTCCAAGTCCTTAGGATATTCAAGATAGTTTGACATATTCAATTTCAAGACAAACACCTAAGTTTGACCTTTCTAGATCTGAGCTAGAAAAGATAAAGTATAATGTAGAAATAGAATAAGACAACTGAAAATAAAATGCAAGCATACAAGAGCTATCTTGGAATAATTCTTTATTTGAATGCTCACTAACCTAGGGTTTATTTCAGAAAACCCTTTTAAAGCAGATATATACACAAGATAAATGCACAAAAATTATCCCTAGATGCAAGTTAAATGCCTTTCACTTTCAGATGCCTAGAAATCAATAATGAAATAATATTTTCAACCAATAGAATGAGTAGAGCACTTATGTAGACCGGTGGTTGACTTAGCCTTTTCTGACTCTTGTCCAATGATATCAAGGATACCTATTTCTACAAGATCACTCATGAAACACTGAAAAATAGAATTAGCATTAGGGGGCCTTCTTAGGCCATTGTGTAATAGATCTTGGAGGTGCAGTAGTCAAATCCCCTATGTCCTTTTAGATGACCTTTTAATACAAAAGTAGAATTTAACCTTTAGATAATTAATCATAAATCAAAAATATAGTAGCAAAGAACAGAAAGCAAAGTGCAGCAATATGATCTAGAAACAGAATGGAATGCAACAGTGAAAGCAAAATCTAAAAACTGCCCCTAGTGTGCCCTAGGGAAAAATCGTGCCTCTCTTGGAATGGGTACAATAATGCAATGACAAATTCATGCCCTACCTAGACGGGGTGGGATTTTGCTTCTACGGATAAATTTTCCCTAATTAGGACAGATGAAGTTGTGCCTCACTAGTTCCAAGAGTGATATTACTATAGACTAAAGAAAAATAGGAAGCGAATGTAGAAGATGAAATAAATGTAGAAGGCTCTGCGGGGATGGCAACAACTTTCGAAGGAGGTCTAAAAAATTGGAGGAATATCGTGATGGCATCGGGTCCAGCACAGAGAGTGCATGCTCATGATATTTTTTCATCTAAAAATGACTAGAAGGAACAATATTTTCTAGTGCATGTCGAGAACCGCTTGTTAAAGAACAATGGATGTTTGGAACGATGTGAAGCCAGACCAGTTCTAGTGGTTCAACTAGACTCGGTGGTGGAAGATGTGGAGTATCTAACCAAACATGCCCTTATTGGTAAATTTTTGGGCATCCGAATTTCTCTCCCCTTTGTGGAGGCTTAGGTCAGGAAGACTTGGAATCCTGAAGGCGATGTGGAGTGATGTTGAGTGCAAACAGATATTTTATGGTGGTTTTCTCTTGTATCGTAGATCGTAACAAAGCATTTGAAGGGGGTCCTTATTTCTATAACCAAGTGGGACTCTTTCTTAAACCCTGGAATGTGGGTTTCAACCCATCATAGGAGCGACCGTCATGGGTTCTAGTATGGGTGCGGCTTCCATGGCTCCCATTGGAATTTTGGAGAACTGATATCTTGCATAAGATTGTCCTTCTACTTGGGAAGCTGGTTGGACCATCACAACAGACAATGGATAAAAAGGTAATATTTTTTGCTCGTATTTGTGTTGAAATTGACTTAAATAATCCTATTCTAGATTCTATTGAAATACAATTTGGATCAACTACATGGGTTCAAAATTTTGACTATGAAGCTCTTCCATTTCATTGTCGGATTTGCCATGAATATGGCCACCTATAAAGAAAATACCCTAATTTTGTCTTGCCTATGGCTTCAAATCTTGGGTCCTCTCGGTCTGGACAAAGTTTGGATAAATGAAAAGCCTCGATAAAGGAAGGGGAATGGGATAAGGAAGGTTTTTTTCTGGTAAAATCCTAAAATAGAGGACGAAGGGCAAACAAAGACCTTAAGGATAGCCATCCAAATTCTCTACTCAACCGTTTTAAAATATTATATGATCTTTATCAGTGCATGGAGATACCTGAAACATCACTACCTAATGCAAATATAACAATGCCAAATCAAATGTCTCTTCTTGAGGGGGAACTTAAGGAATCATATCTAGGGGGTTTAAATGAAGAACAAAGGGCTTTGGATCTGAGTATAGGGGACATGGTTGGGTCTAGCCCTATAAGGTAAACTATTTTGGAAAGTGGTATAGATTTAGTTATGCCCTCTCCTACTTAGGCACTGATGTAGTCATCCTTGGACTGCAAAACTCCTATGGTGTTGGGATTGCAGCAAAAAATAATTAAAAAAAGTTTTTCGAATAAGAATATGAAGGTGGGTCGAAAGAAGGACCAGGATAAAATTAAGTTAATGGAGGAGACTTTGGTGGAGTTAGTCTTGGTGAGAACATTGGACTCCCATTTTTATAACCCCCAAAAAATTTTATCCTCTCATGGAATGTAAGGGGTTTGAATAGCATCCCCAGACAAAAAGTTGTTCATGATTTGGTTCGTGTGCATTCTTCGAAAGTGGTGTTTATTCAGGAGACTAAATTGGCTATTGATAGTATGTTCAATATTACTCCCAAGTTTTGGAGAAGGGGACAATGCCAGTGTATTGGTGCATGTGGATATTCTAGTGGCATTGCTTGTTTATGGGATCCGATTAAGATATCCCCTCTTACTTGGATTTCCAGTAGATGGTCTATTTCAATGGTCGAGCATGATAATGAATCTGGTGAAATCATCCTACTTACAAATGTGTATGCTCATGTTGATTACAATGGTAAAGTGAATTTTTGGAAGCATATTTGCTTTGTGATAAATTTGGTTCCCCTGTACCCATGGATTTTGGCTGGAGACTTCAACTCTATCACTTGTCTAGAGGAGAAACATGGTGGGGTGGATCGTCTTGAGCCTTTTTCTTCTGTCTTCAGTGCTCATATCTAGGCCCTAAACTTTGTTGACATCAAGCCAGATAATGGGATATTTACTTGGCATAATAGAAGGTGTGGGGAAGCTTCCATCTCAGAGAGACTAGATAGGTTTTTGATATCCAGTTATTGGATGGGTAATAACAGAGGTGCTAGTTCTATGATTCTGGAGGGTAGGGGATCTGATCATTGGCCTATAAAACTCTCTGCTTTGGATTTAGGGCTAAAAAAGAATCCCTCCTTTAATTTTTAACTTATGTGGCTTCGTGATCCTAAGCTTCATGATTTCATGCAAGGCTGGTGGACCACTGGAAAACCTCCTCATGGCATCGCTATGTATTCCTTTATGAAGTGACTACAATTTGTAAAACATAAATTGAAGAGATGGAATAGACTAAATTTTGGGAACCTTTCCTTGACTAAGCTGACAGCTCTTAGAAGGATGGAAGAAGCTTCAAGGAATATTAGAGATCAGGGATTCATGAAGGAGCTTCTTGTTAAGGAATCTGAGGCTGTGAAAGACCTTGATGAATGGGAACTGAGGGAAGAAATTTTTTGGAAACAAAAAGCTTGAGTAGATTGGCTTCAGGAAGGGGATAGGAACACAACCTTATTTTATAACTTAGTTAAGGCTCACCGTAATGGTAACCTGATTACCTCTCTTGTGAATTCTCAGGGTGCCCTGCTCTCTTCTTTTAAGGATATTTTAGAAGAAACTAAGAGGTATTTTTCCTCTCTCTTCAAGGAGGACTCCCTATCATATGATGAGAATGAAAAGCTTATTCTAAATTGTATTCCAGCAATTGTTTCTAGAGAGATGAATGAGCACTTGATGGGTCCAATTTCCCTTGAGGAGTTGGAAAATGTTGTATTCAAGATGAAAAAATAAAAAGCCCTAGGTCCTGATGGATTCTCGATCGAGTTTTATCAGGAGTTTTGGGATTTAATCAAATTTGATCTTTTGGAAGTGGTCCATGAGTCCCAAAAGAACAAACCGATGCTAAGGGCCCTAAATGCTACATTTTTGGTGCTTATACCCAAAAAAGAGGGAGAAAATTCCTTGGATATGTTTAGACCTATTGGTCTCTGCAATGTTGTGTATAAGATCATCACAAAAATTATTGTTGAGAGGCTAAAGATATGGTTGAGAAAAATCATCTCTGAGGAGCAAGGAGGGTTTGTTGTTGGCCGGAAAATATTGAATGGGGTTTTTATTGCTATAGAAGCTATTCACTCGATGGAAACTTCTAAGGAGAAAACTATGTTCATTAAGTTGGACATGGCCAAAGCCTATGATCGGGTCAGATAGTCCTTTCTTTAGAAAGTTCTTGCTGCTTTTGGATTTGAGGAGGAATGGATTAGATGGGTGATGAGTTGTGTTTCTTCTTCCTCATTATCTGTTCTTGTTAATAATGAGCCATCAAATTTGTTTGAGGCCTCAAGGGAATTGAGGCAAGGAGATCCTTTATCTCCTTATTTATTTATCATTATGATGGAAGGGTTGGGAATATTGCTCAAGTCTCAAGTCATGTAGGGTCTCATTCAGGGGTGGAAGTGGGATAGTAGTTTGCCACCTCTTTCCCACCTTCAATTTTTTGATGATACTGCTTTGTTGGGAGTTGCCACTATCAGGGAAAGCTGGCAATATTAGACATAGTCTCTTGACATATATTCTAACTATCAAGGAAGTTGTATTTTTTTTTCTCTCTCTTTTTGGTGCTTTTGGATAGTTGATTAATGAGGACAAGTCTTCTATTTTCTTCTTCAATACCCCTCCTCTTATTCAAGCCAAGATTTCTCACATTCTAATATTCCAGGTTGGGACTCCCCCCTTAATTTATCTTGGTATTCCAATTTCATCTCACCCTCTACCTAGATCTTCTTGGCAATCTATGCTTGATAAGTTTAGAATGAAGGTGAATCACTGGACTTTCATATGGCTATCCACTACAGGTAGAGTGTTGATTTTAAAATCTGTTGTTCAAGCTTTACCCATTTATAGATGTTTTGTACAAATAGCTCCCTCTCACTTCATCAAGGACATGGATGCTTTGTCAAGACAATTTTTATGGTCTGGAAAACTTGATCAATCTAAATTGAGTTTGGTTAGGTGGGATTATATATGTAGGTCGGTGCAAGAGGGAGGCCTTGGGTTGCGATAGATAGCTCTTTTTGGGTAGGCTTTGGCTACAAAAATTTATTGGATATGGTGTACCTCTCAAGATCATACTTGGGCTAAAATATTATTTTTTAAATACTTGAGAGGTATTTCTGAGGCTGAAATCCCTAGAGTCAGCTTGGTTAGGAAAGGTTCAGTTATCTGGGACACTCTAAAAAGAGGGGCTAATTTAATCAAGCAGGGTTTGTTCTGGATTTGCAATCAAGGATCAAATGCTCTTTTTTGAGAGGATTCTTGGGATGGCCATCCTCCTATCTTGAATCAATGTCCTAGGTTATGTTCCCTAAGTATTTTTTTCTTGGAAGCAGGCTGGTCTCATGTGGAGGACTTTAAAAATCTAGTCTTTTGGAAATATGGAGATGTACAGGTGGAAAGATCTGTAAGAATGGCCCCAATGGGGACTGGCAAAGGACAGAGATGTGCTTACTCTTATTCTTATGGGGAGGCCTTATTCTTCATTGAGGTGTAAATATATTCTTGCTTGGAACCCTGATCCTAAGGGAACCTACTTGGTAGCCTATGGTTATTAGGTTATTGATAAGCAAAAGTATGGGAGTCTTCCTATCACTTGGTGGAAAAATATGTGGAAAAAATTTTCCTGGAAAAAATGTAACTTCTTTCTCTGGTTGGTAGCTCGTACTAAATGCCTCATTTGGAATAATGTGAGGAAGAGGGGATTTTAGGGTCCCTCTTTTTGTGTCCTTTGCAGTAAGAATAAGGATGACTCTTCTCATTTAATTTTCCAATGCTCCTTTTCCAGAGACATTTGGCACCATTGGTGGAGCGCCTGGAACCATCCATGTTTTCATGTGTTGTCCCTGGTGGAGTTTTGGAGTAGTCTGGGCAGACCTCTGGCTAAGAACCCCTTTACTTCAGGTGGCTTGGAATTTGGGCCCTTCTTGCATCATCTGGAAAATTTGGCTTGAATGAAATTGGCACATATTTTAGGGTAGTTATTTGGCTATTAAATAGATCTAGCAAAGGATCTTGTATATGGTTTAGGAAACCATCCATAGCAAATGTGATGTGGACCCTCTTTTGGATTCTAGGGAGGAGAAGGTATAGCAAGCCCTTGGTCTCTTTGGGTATGGTGTGAACTCTTCTAGCTCTAGTAGGGTTCCTCAGCTCAATAATAAGGTTAGGAGAGATGGTAGGTGGAGGCCACCCCTTAGAGGAGGTTTAAAAATTAATACTGATGGATCATCCAGGGGTAATCCTAGACATGCTGGCATTGGCGATGTTTGGAGAGATTCTACTGGTGGTGTCAATTTTTTCTTTTCCATTTATAAAGGTGTTTAATCCAAAAATTTTATGTAAGCTCTTGCAATTCTTGAGGCCTTGCGAAGGGGGTTTTCTCTTGGATGACATAGGATTATCTGCGAGTCTGGCTCTCAAATTGTAGTTAATATTTTAAATAGTAAAAGGGTGGAAGAAGTTAATTTGCAGTTGGCCTCTGTAGTCATTCAGATTCTCAGAATGAGTGAAGAGTTTGAATTTATATCCTTTGTGCACATTCCAAGGGAATGGAATGTGGTTGTTGATTACCTAGCCAAAAGGGCTTCTGAGCTACTGGATCCTTGGAGTATCGATAATTGGGAGAGTCTCCCATCTAGGGACTCTCAACACCTATGGGAGTTGATCCACAAGGATGTATAGACTTAATATGGTTTATTCTTGTTGTATTTTCCATGTGTCATTCTAGTCTAGTGGTTTTAGTTTGTTTGGTTGTTTATTTGAGTCTTGGTTGGAAGCTCAGTTGTACTCTGTAATCCAAAATTTTTATCAATAAATTTTTACCCCTTTATTTAAAAGAAATAAATGTAGACAAAAAGTAATCAAACTCTAATTGACATCATAGAAGTAGGCAGAGGAGATTGAAGTATCCAAGTGGACACTCTATCTCTCTAAACTACACCACATATCCACCAAGTCACACAACAAATCAATCCAATCCATACAATAGAAGATCAATCCAAAATTCGCACTTCGGGGTTAGCTTGTAGTAGAGAAAACAAAGGAAGAAGAATGAACTATTTGGAGGTTAATTAGAAATTCATACTAAGTTCGCACATTAAAATATTGCATAACACATATATTTTTTTGCACCTATTTTATTTGGAAAAAATACTCTTCCTTTTATAGATGAAATTGGAGGAAGAAGGCAAGAAAAAATAAACTCACAATTGATGCCAAAACACATTGGAGGGTTTAAACCTGGGTCTAAGCGGGCTCAAAAATAATAAAATTAAATTAAATTAAAAAATTAGGTTAAACAACGAAGTTGCACCTCGTCCTGATATGGCACGAAGTCGTGCCTCGTAAAGATAGGGCACAATTTCTCTAAAAGGCAAATAAATTAAAAAAGGGAGGCAAAGAGGTCTTCTCTTGCTCTTGGAAGGGGTTGAGGGCCTCTTAGAGGCACTAAGGAAGATTACCCACTCAAGGGTCAATTTTTTGTGTCTATATTTTATCCCCTCTTTGATGCATTTATGGCCTTTTAAATGCGTCAAAGAAAGGATGTAGGCACACACTGGAAAAGAACAATAAATGAAAATGGGATGGCCAGGTTAGAAGAAAGGGATGGTGCAAAAATGATGTCATTCTAGATACTTTTTAATTTACACAATAAATCAAGGCATTAGGGACATTAATGCCTCTATAGGTCGAGGTGCCCCCTCGAGTTTTTATGAAAAATCAATGTTTCATAAGAACTCAAAAGAATTGACACAGAAGAAAGAAGAGAGAGAAAGGGTGACAGTCGAGCAAAGAAAAAGAGGAGAGAGAAAACAAAATTAGGGTTAAAAAGGAAAATAGGGATAAAACCCTAATTCATTTTTACTGCGAGGAGGAGAAAAATAGAGCTCTAGGAGAAACAATAATGGCGCTTCCAGTTCACCAAGCGATGACTACAAGGGGTGAGGTCGGGGCTCGAGAATGGGTAAGGATTATCTTCGTTCCTCCTTTTGCTTTATTTTATTCTTTTTTTGCAAAATTTAATTAGGGTTTTTGGGATTTTTTAGGAAAATCACCGTAAAAACCAACGAAATTCATGCCACGACTCAGGCACAACTTTGCAGCTTGAGCATGATTTTGTCTTAGGTGAAACATGATGAAATCATGTCTGGATGAATCTAGGCGAGACTTTGCAAAAGCAAAGTTGCACACTCTAAAACTAGGGCGTGACTTCGTGAAAACCTAGGAAAAAAGAAGAAAGAAAGAAAGAAAGAAAATAGGAAATAAGACACAAGTAAATCCCAAAGTGTGAATTGCTAATTGAAATTTTTGTATGCGAAATTAGAATTTTTTTCTTTTATTAATTAATTTGATTTTATGATGAAACTAATTAAATTTTATGTTGTTTATTGAATGCAGCTAGGTATTCTCGAGAGTCGAGAGTGATGGGTAGGGGATCTGGTAGAGCTAGATGCTCTGGGATAGGCAGAGAGGGCTATATTGGAGGTGGTTGGGTTGGACCACGTGGCAAGGATACCACAGATCAAGATAGATAGGGCTATGCTGATCACCCTAGTAGAGCGATGGTATCCAAAGACTTCTACGTTATGACTACCAACAGGGAATATGACCATCACACTAGAGGATGTGTGGTCGATCTTGAGGATCCCCATCAGGGGGAGAGATGTTTATAAGGCTCAAGGGAAGGCAACCACTCTATAGTGGTTTTTCATAGATTTCACCCACCACGTACGAGAGGGAACCATAATAGTTGATGACCTGGTCGGATGCTACAGAGTGGACCCTTTGATCATGGTGCTCTCAGGGATGGTGGCTGGTCTCTTGACCTGCCACACTAGCAAAAGATACTTACCATGGGCATTGGAAGGAGTAGTGGTAGACATGCGATAATAGGGAGTCCACTTCGCATAGGGCCCTTATGTGTTGGCCCATTTATACAAGATATTATACAACATCGTGTATAAGCGACGTATAGGACTATTGTGTACGACATTGCTCCAGGTGTGGTGATGAGAGAACATTGTGGTATGTAGACCGTTAGTACTACCAGGACCATCACCTAGCCCAGAGCAACCAACAACACACAAATGGCCTAGATACCTAGAGAGGACCACGAGGACCTATGCAGGGATCCTGCCACTAGTGAGGTGGGTGATTGATGAGTTGTGAGATACACAACTCATCTTACAACCACGGAGGCTTCACCCTTGTTGGGTAGATGATAGGACAAAGCTGACAAGGGTGAGGAGGATTAGATGGCTATGGTTAGAGCTGGGAGATCCAGATGTGCTTAGATTTTATCGACTCCTATGGTAGTTTGGGATCTTACTGGGAATCCCAAACCTAGGGGACTACTGGTACCAGAGGGTGACCTAGGATCCAACAAGGATTGGAGGTGAGCCAGAGCTCACTAGGTGGGTTGAGGAGGACCAAGATGATCCTCCTTACATTGACCCAGGGGTATATGATGCAAGGATGGCCATTGGGTATAGGTGATGGTATAGAGGAGTTGCACCCCAGAGGATCTCATTATCCATACATACTAGCATAGAGGTATTAGGTGATGGGCCTAGGCATGTAGAAGGTATTTCAAGAGGTAGCTCATAGGGCCACAAAGAGGGCACAATAGGATCCTGTTATGCCTAGATAGAGACTGACATGGGTTCAAATTTGGATGGTAGAGGAGACCATCCCAAGAGTAGGGATCGAAGAGGGAGGGATGGGAGATACCCCCACATAGGTATAGGGGCCATGGGTCAAAAAACTTGGGGAGGCATCTACATAAGTAGCAACAATAGGCTAAAGCTAGGGGATAGAGGAGTTGTGGGTATAGCTAGCTTATCTACAGATGTAGGTGGTCCAACTATAGACTAAGAGGGACACTACACTGGCAGAGATTACCCAGCTACAAGGAGAGGTATCCTAGATGGATGGAGAGCGCCAGTAGGTCCGAGATAAGGAGATGGCTACTATTGGGAGTAGCCAAGTAGGGGACATGGTGTAGCTCCTTCAGGAAGAGTTGTGATATACCAATGATAGGTTAGATACAACCATCTAGAGGGCCATGTTATTTGAGATGGCTTATTGCACAACTATCCCTCCATAGTGGAGGATGGAGCTTCCTCCATCCCTTCAATCAGTGAGCAAGTCATGATCCCGATCATGGGTGCCTTCAATATCTCAATAGTTGGTGGCACAACTAAGACTACCTCCACCCTAGGGAGGGCTAGAGGAAGCTAGCTCTCAAAGCTATGATAGGCTATGCTAGGGATCGGGATGATGCACCAATTTTTTATTATGGTGTGCATCCCTAGGTTGAGTGTACCAAGTATGGATTGTGGTACACCAACCTCACACGATGTACTCTTTTTCCTATGAGTAATACATAGCTACGGATTTATGATTTTATGTTTTTATGTGCAATGATTTAATGCATATTTTTTATATGTTTATTTTGCTTATTTTAAGTATTTTTATGTATGTAAACTATCCTAATGCACACTATATTAAGGATGAAATGAATGCAAACAAAATAAGAACAAGGAGAAGAAATAGAAGGAGAAACAAGCTCAAGCAAGAAAAACAAGAAAGAGAAAGAAGGAAAGAAGGGAGCGAAGAATAGAAGAAGAAGAAGGAAGAGAAAAGAGAGAGAAGAAATGAGAAGAGAAGGAAGAAGAAGAAGAAAGAAGAAGAAGAAGAAGAGAGAGGGGAGGTCCAAAGGTCAACCATTAAAAAAGGAGAAGAATAAACAATCCAAAGTATAAGGCTAGCGTAGGTTGTTGTAAACCAGTGTAGCCAAACACTGTGGATTGGGTAAATAAGATAGCTAGACCCGCTAAGGGTACAACACTTGTATTAATGTGAACAAGTATGTGGAGGTTTGACACACTATGGGTGGTTGCTCCCTTATTGACTTCTATGAGGTGATTACCCACTAGTATGTATGTCGAGGTCTGCCGAAAATGACCTAGGAGCTTATCCTCTAATGGGGTGTTGAGCCTGCTAAGCCAAAAGAGAGTATGACCCGATAGAAGATCATGAATAGTGCAATACCTGCTAGGATGTATGAATATCCTATATGGGGTGTAATATATGTAAAAATATTATGCAAGTGCTATCCCACAGTGGGACTATGAGGAAGATTTTGTGCCACATTAAGAAGAAATCGAGAAAAAGAGGATAAGCGACCAGAAGAATAATGGAAGGAGGAAATAATCCCTAGGGGAGGATCTTGCTAGGCATCATAGTCCTAGTGAAAAGTGCAATGCATGTGAGCTATGACCTAACTAGGTGTCATCACATGCCATTGTTGCAAGATCCCCAAAATCTATATGAGCAAGCAATCATGAACAATCAATCATGCATTTATGATAGGAAAACATGCAAGGTGTTAAGTTAGATGTCAAGAAATCATGCAAGGATGCCAAGCAATAATGCAATATGAGCAAGCAAGCACATGCAATGGAAAATGAAAATGCAACTATATAAAAGTTATTTTTTGTAATTTATTTTTAAGGATTGAAATCAATGCAAAACCTGAATGCACCATGTATTTTATTAAAATGGATTAACCTTCCATGAGGTGTCAGATCAAAGATATACTCAAGGAGTGCATTTTCTCGATGATGAAAATCATGAGAAAGTTCTTCCAAGGCCCTTCTTTTGACATCCATGGTACGATAATCACAACATCTTCTAATAGCCCCATTCTTTTTAGTATAAAAGTCATCATACAAAGATTCCACATTATTTAACACAGAAGCAAATTTATTTTTAGAACAGATAGAACAAATCATGTTATAAGACATTATCTTTGAAGGAAAAGAAAATTTGACACTTCTATTATCATCGATTGACAATTTTTGATATTCCATATATTCGACATAAGTCATAAGATGGTCATCATCCTCAAAAGGTAAAGGTTCATTTTTATTAGGTATAAAACCTATACCACATCTATTAGGCTAAATATCTACACCCAAGGGCTATTGAATACCCTTCTGTTGTGATCCCAATCCTTTACTTGCATATCCCATACTGGACAAGATCTGCTTAGGAAGGGGATAATCATTAGTGAGATAACATTAAGTAAAAGAGTGCTCATTGAGATATGGGTTGCTACCATGAAGCTTTTCTTCAGAAGCCATACCTTTGAATATAAAAGCACATGTACCAATGTGTATAACATCACCCTTCTTATGAGGCAAGCCCATAGTTTGATATGAAGGTGGTATCTTGGCTAGATCTAAAAGAGGCTCTTGAAGAAACTGATTATCATGATTCGAAGAGAAAATATGGGTCCTATGTTCCTCACTCACTTTTAAACTTTGAAAATATTCAGACATTTGAGATGAAGAACATGGAGAAGTTGTTGAAGAAATAGGACACGAATAAGAATCGATCTAAGCTAACTCTATATTTGAACAAAATTTAAATGGTTGAGGTTCACTCGAAATGGTGATAACTTGATTCTTGAACTCAAACTTGAGGTATTGATGAAAAGTAGAAGGGACGACCTTTATAGCATGGATCCAAGGTCTCCCAAGAAACAGATTAAAAGATGCAGGACAATGTACCACATAGAACAAAGTATCCAATATCCTTGGCCCCTCTTTTAATGGGAGAGATATGACACTACATACCTCTTGGGACTCATTGTTGAAAGCTTTAATGATGATATCAGTTTTTGTTAAATCTTCCTCTTTTAATCCAAATTTTTGAAAGAATTGATATGGTACACAAATTGAGGGATGGACCATTATCAATCAAAACTCGCTTGATAAGGGTATCCCAAATAAGTGTGGTGATGTAAAGTGATGAACATCCATGTAATTTTGAGTAATGTTTATCATCATCTGAGAATGAGACATGATGTATCCCAAAAGAACCTATAGTGTCAAATATAGCATCAGGAGGGATGTCTGGGAAAATAGATTGTTGCTGTAAAAATCTCATTAAAGCATTTTTATGATCAGGAGAAGTCTATAAAATCTCTAACAATGATATCTTCATTGGAGTACTAGCTAACTACTTTTGAATATCAAATGAAACCTGTGATTGTGGTCTCAATACTATAGGTGGAACTCTTGTAGCTAGATCTTTTCTCTGACTTTCCTTTAAAACTGTACTAGTTTGAGATACCAAACTCTGTCCTTGCTGATGTTTCTAATTCTGAGCGTATTTTCTTGTAGTTACCCCAACCATACCAACCAGATTGTTATGGCATAGAGAATTATCTTGATGAGACACCTGATTAGATGCTTGTTGCTCATGCTTAGGTAAAGGATCCTTAAATATTCCTATATCTTGATTCATTGTTGGAGCTTGTTGAGTAGGAGTTTGACTACTCATTTATTGGAGATTTTCTAAATCAATGCATCCCGCATCAACCAAATATTGAACCACATGCTTTAATTTCTTACAAGTGTTCGTCCAATGTCCTTCTACTCTGTGATAAGTGCAATATTGATCTGATTTATAACAATGAGTTGTAGTATCTGGCTATCTTACTAGAGGTAATTCTATTGCCTTAGTGTATAATAGTTGTTTCAAAATTACTTCCATAGGGATATTAAGTCTTGTGAAATTCCTTTAAGGAGGTTTTTGAAGCACAATATTTTGTAGGTTGTTATTGACATTGTTAACCGACCTACTATAATTATTACCTCCTATATATCTATTCTTAGGTTGATACTTAACTGGCTTATCTTATTTATCCTTGAGTTGACCTCTCCTAATGAGAGCTTGTTCCACTTTCCTTGCTAATTCAATTGCTTGATCTAGAGAGGTGACAATAGTACTTTCTAAAGCATAAGATAATTGTTCTTGTAAATTACCAATGAATATATCAAGCATATCTTTTTGAGACACAGGTTGTCTTAATCAACCAACTAAACTTCTCCAACGAGCTAAGAATTCTGAAAAAAATTCTTCTTTACTTTACTTTAAATCATATAAATCTCTCATTGTTACTTCCTTTTCAATATAAGCACTAAAATGATGCACACATATTTCTGCAGTCTTCTCAAAAATTTTCAAATAATAGTTGGGCAACCGATAATACCATGCTAATGCCACTCCAACAAGACTCTTTGGAAATATATTTTTTTTGGTAAGTTAATAAATTTCATTAAAATAGGGCATTTGAAAGGTGCCCTAATGCCTTGTACATCAAAAAAGCAAAAATTGACTAGAAGAATCCAGCTGAAACTAATAAAGAATGCAAGAAAGGAACAAAATGCATCCTAAAACAAAAAACAGAAGTAACATAACAAAATGACAAAGGCAGAAGAGATGAGGCCCAAAATAACAAAGGCCCCACAAGTAAATCATCATAAATAAGATCATGGTAAGCTATTCTAAATCCTCTCAAAAGCTCTATTGGATATTCAGACCCTTTATAGATTGGCAATACTAGCATGGAAAAATGCTTAGGATAAGGTCTAGCAACAACAATAGGATCCAATGGCTAACTACACATTTCCTTATAGTTGTATGTAAACCCTAAAGGTTGAATCATATCCATCCTTGAAACCAATTGATTCACAACACTTGTCAAATTCTATATTTTTGGATTATTATGTATGTTTCCCAGACTTCCCAAAGGAGGAATGTATGTATGTTTAAACCCTAATGTTGAATTCAAACTTAGGAAACCTTGGTTGTATATGGTATTTTGAGGATAACTAACATTTGGTGGAATAGAAGCAATAGTGTTGGTGTTAGAGGATACAAAAGGAAATTAAGAATAAATTTTTGGGTCACTACTAGTTAGAGGGACTTGCAGATTTCCTCCAACATTGGTGGTATTAGTATTAGCACAAGTCACTTGGTTCTTAAAATTTTTTTGATGCAAGGATTGAGATGTAGTAATATCATGATGAAGCAAAGTATGTGAGACAAGCAAAGTCTCCCCAAGATCGAAGAATGCTCCATAAGATCAATCACACATAAAAGAGGTAAACCCACAACACAAATATTGAGTGGTAAAGCCCTACTTCAAATGAAGAAGGGAAACATCCACTATGAAGCTCACTATATTACTCAATGATTCAATAGTATAAGAATACTTCAATGTTATGCAACAATATGCATCAACATAAACTACAACATAAGTCAATATGACAAGATATGTTCATATGTGGTAGAAAACATCCCTATTTAAAGAGAAGATTTTCTACTACAGCCCTAAATCTTATCACAATCTAATCTTATCACAATCTATCAAATATTAGAAAGTGCTTTAGTTACTTTCTAATTTTATCACAATCTAATATTTGAGATATGTGATAAGTGGCATCTATCAAATATTATAAAGTGATTAGTTACTTTCTAATATTTGCTAGAAAAGGAAAATAACTTTTTCCCAAGAAATTAAATATTCCTAGCACCCAAGATCCTCATCTTGCAGTGCTCAATACGGTTACCGAAGCCACCTTTGGAGATAAGGTGTGTCATTTCATTAACCCAGGTATTACAAGACTTGAATGGAAACACCTAGCTCTTAATGGGCCTAGGCATATCACGAGAGGTGCTCGAGTGGTTACAAAACTTTTTGAGGACTTGCATCATCCCCAGCTCTCACAAAGATGATTCCATGGTCTGGAACCTTGAAGATTCGGGGAATTTCACTGTTAAATCAGCTTACTACAGTCAAGAAACTCCCAATGATGGTCGGGACTTATCTAATTAGGTCTGGGTTCCCAAGATCATTCCCAAGGTCAAATTCTTCTACTGGTTGGCCATCCAAAATAAATCCTCACCACTGACAACTTGATAATCAGAGGGTTACTCATCCCCAATTGGTGCATCCTGTGTAAAAATGCCTATGAGTCAACTTCGCATGTTTTTTTGGAATTTCCCTTCTCTATTGTAGTGCTCAACTAGGTTCTTAACACCTTCATCATCTCCGTAGGCCTCCCTCATTCCATTCCCCTCCTTTTTCAATAATGGCCTCGACCCTTCAAGAACAATCAACTTAAATTCATGTGGCAAGCTTGCCTTCACATCTTCCTGTGGCAGATTTGGCTTGAGAGAAATGCCAAAATTCTCAAAAACCAAGCCACTAATATGAAGATTATTGTTGCCAAAATCTTGGCCTTTACTGCGGATAATGCCTCTCGTCTCGTCTTCCAAACCCCCCCCCCGCCTGGCCTTGAATCGGACCTAACAAAACTTTTCAATACTTCCAATTTCTCTGCCACACCCCGTATTTCTATTGGCAGGTCTGTCATCAAGTGGGTCTTACCTCCTCCTGGGTGGCACAAACTTAATTTCTATGGTGCGGCCAAAGGCAACCCATGAGCGACTGGCAGAGGAGGAATTCTTAGAAATCATAGAGAAATTATTTTGGCCTTTGCTTAGAACCTGGGAATTCAATCTAACAATATGGTAGAGGCTCGGGCTCTGCTCCAAAGCTTGATTCTCTTGTAAGGCTTCACCATCGATAAACTTATCATAGAAGGAACTCACTGCACTGCATCAACTGGCTCAATGGGACTTTTGTGCCTCCCTGGGCCCTTGTTTTGATCTTCCAAGAATGCAAGGCGCTAATTGGAATTTACCTAGAACTAGTCATTAAGCATCAGTATGGGGAATGCAACCAAGCTACGGACTGGCTTGCTAACAAGGGAGTTGGCAAAATGGACATTCATGTTTGGAGAGACTCCTTTCCCATTGGCTCAAGGGACGCTTCTACAAGTTCCAATGTCTGCGCAATGTGAGTGGTTAACAGGGGTCCGGGTTTGTTTGCTCTTGGAACTGGTCAAGTTTTTGCGTCCTTTCTTCCTTCTTCTCCCCCTTCAGCTATGTTTTCACAACTTGTCATGATATCATGACACTTTTCACTGTTGGCCACAAAATTTCAGCATGTCACGATATCGCGACATCCCCTTTTCCTCTGGCCACGAGGTTGCTACTTGTCGTGATATCGCTACACTTTTTTCTCCTTCGAAAGAATTCTTTCAACTTGTCGTGATATCATGACACTTTTTCTCTCTGGCTACAGTTTTACAACATGTCGCGATATCGCGACACCTTTTCTCTTTGACCGCAATTTTGCAACATGTCGCGATATCGTGACACCTTTTCTCTTCGGGTGCGTTTTTGCAACATGTTGCGATATCGTGACACTTTTTCTCTTCGGGTGCGTTTTTGCAACATGTCGCGATATCGCGACACTTTTTCTCTTCAGGCGCTTTCTTGCATCATGTCATGATTTCATGACATTTTTTCTCTTTGGCTGTGATCTTCCATTTTGTCGCGATATCGTGACACTTTTTCTCCTTGGCAATGGTCTTCCATCTTGTCACGATATCGTGACACTTTTTTTCTTCCTTGCATCATGTCATGATATCGCAACACCTTTTCTCCTCGGCTACGGTCTTCCATATTGTCGCGATATCACAACACTTTATCTCTTTGGCAGCGGTCTTCCATCTTGTCACGATATCGCGACACTTTTTCTCTTCGGCTACGGTCTTCCATCTTGTCATGATATTGCGACACCTTTTCTCTTTGGCAGCTGTCTTCCATAATGTCACGATATCGTGACACTTTTTCTCTTCGACAGCGGTCTTCCATCTTGTCATGATTTCGCGACACCCTTTCTCTTTGGCAGCGGTCTTCCATAATTGTCACGATATCATGACACTTTTTTTCTTCTGCTGTGGTCTTCCTTCTTGTCATGATTTTGTGACACCTCTTCTATTCGGTAGCGGTCTTACTTATTGTCATAATTTCATGACACCTTTTCTGTCCGATCGTGGTTTTACTTCATGTCGCGATTTTGTGACTCTTCTTCTCTTCTGGCTCCAACCTAGCAACACGTCGCAATATCGTGACACTTCCTCTCTTCTGGCAGCAACCTTGCAACATGTCGTGATATCGTGACTTCTTCCCTCCTTCAGCTCCGATGGCGCTTCTTGTCATGATTTTGTGACATCCTTTCTTCTCTTGGCAGCAACGGTGCAACTTGTCGTGATTTCACGACATCACCAATTTGGTCACGATTTCGTGACACCTTTCCTCGTGTGGAGGTTTGCTCGCTCTTTGATCTTTATTTCTTGGACCACCTTGGTCGATCTGGAATTCATGTAATTTCTCTTGTACAAGGTTCAGGGACATTTCAACACCCTTTCTACCAATCAAAAAAATATATATATTCCTAGCACCCTTAATTTATTTATTATTTGGGTAGGAATATTTTACATAAGATAGAATTATATTCTAATTCAAATATTATTCTTTAGAATTTATATTTTAGTCTAAGAATAATTTACACAATGTTGCATTACATATTCCAACACCCCCCCTTAATGCAATATTGGGGAAAGGAATTATGAGACAAAGAAACATTCTCCCCCTAAAGATACAAATGGGGATGAGAATCAAATGATTAATATAGTTACAATGAGCTTCTATGACCAAGAATGGTCTACAATAAGGCACCAATACAAAATGGGCCAAAATGAGACTACAAGCCCCCAACGAAGTAGCTTCAGATACAAGCAACTTACAAAGCCATCCATCAACCACAAGTGGTTGCAAATGACAAGAATAAAACATCACAAGGGTGTCTTCAGTAAGCCTATAAAATCCCAAATGGAAGTACCTGCAAGCTATAAGCATCTCAACATAAGATCAGTTAGATACATCATCATAAATATATTCACCACAGTATATATGAATATCCAAATATAATAACAAAATTGATCTAACAAACAGTGAACTATAAGTCATCACAAAAAGATGCCAAGCCATACTTATAGTCACGTGCTATATAGTTGATCAAAAAATATCATGTACAAAGTTGCATAAAGCAAACAAGGAGTACCATGATAATGCAAACTCTAAAGTACCATGTACAAAAGTAACATAAGGCTAAAAAATAAAAGTACCATGTAGAAGAGTTGCATAAGGTATATGAAAATAATAAAGTGTGCACACCGATTGCATAAAGCCAACCATAAAATATCATGTAAAAAAGTAGCATAAATGCTAACAAGAAAGTACCATGATAAACCAATTGCATAATGCCAACTACATAAAAAAAACATGTACAAAGTTGCACAAGGCAACAAGAAAGTACCATGTAAAATATTTGCATAAAGCAATTGCATCATATACCATAATTGCACAATGCCATCTACAAAGTAACATGTACAAAAGTTTCACAAGGCAAACAAGAAAGTACCATGTTCAAAAGAGATGCAAAAAGCAATTATACCACCAAATATCAACTCATATATATAGCAGAAAACACCTCATAAGAATGAAGTTGTCATCACATAAGTGTAACTACACTTCATTCCCCCTTGAGGATAACTTCACCAAACCAAGTGAGTCCCTCAACTTACAAAACTGCTCATTGGGAAGGGGTTTGGTGAACAAATCAACAAAATTAGAAGATGATGAGCAATACTCCAACTGAATAGTCCCATCCAATACCTTCTCTCTGATAAAGTGGGCTTGGATTTCAACATGCTTTGTCCTTTGATGCATTATAGGATTTTTAGCCAGGGCAATAGCTGATTGATTATCGGAGAGCAAACGTGAAGGACCAAATTGCTCAAAGCCAATTTCCTTCATGATTATGATGATGATAAACATCATCATGAACTACTATAACCATATTGCAATAAACAACTATAACCATATTGCAATTGAAGAAAAGAAGTAAACCAATATCAACTTGCAATATATTAACTTGCAATAAGAAGGTAACTAACCATAACAATCATCTTGCAACAAAATAAACTAAATTGAATTGACCATAAAACATTTGTTAAATGTTAGATAGTCAATAAGTTAGTAAGTTAGTGTTCATTTTAAGGTTTTTTTATAGCTTAATGAATTGCCAATTCATCTCACCCAAGGTCAACCAAGCTACCCAAAAGGGTACGGGTACGAGGACCTAAAAAGGACTTGCTACCGATAGAGCAGATTCTTTTGGATTCAATAGGTGTTTAGCAAATATAAATTGTGTTGCAAGATTAAGTAAATTTTAATCAAATACTAAAGTTGTGGTTAGTAAGTTGATTCATTTTTAACCTTCTTGATTAATATGAAAATTAGTAAATTGCAAGTTAGTTGGTTAGTAGATTGTTTAGTATCAAGTTAGTAAGTTAGTAGTTAGATTAGTTGAGATGCAAAATGTAAGAAAGATGAACAAGAGATAGTGGAGACACAAAGCAAAACACAAATACTCTCTCTCTCTCTCTCTCTCTCTCTCTCTCTCTCTCTCTCTCTCTCTCTCTCTCTCTCTCTTTTCATTCTCTTTTACTTTCATAATGAGAGATACAAGTTACATTAATTTACAGTATGCTTCAAGCAAATACTAGAGAGAGATTAAAAGAAATTAATAAAAATAGGGGAAAAGAGTGAAAAAGTTGATCCGAAATTGCCTTATATACTCCAAAACATACTTGGATAACCTTGCAAAACAAGCAAACTCACAAACAACCATGGTTAATGTGAGACAAAAAATATTGCATTTTAAGGAGAATAATAATAATTTTTAATATAAAAAATTGCTTAAAAAAATGCAATTAAATTAATAAAATTTATTTTATTACTAAAAAATGGTATGAAAAAGTTTAAAGATTTTTATAAAGAAAAACATTTTCAAAAAAATAAAACTGTTTTTTTTTTTTTTAAAACAAAACTATTTTTTTTTTTTATAAAGCAAAACTGTTTTTTTTTTTTTTTTAAAAACAAAACTATTTTTTTTTTTTTTATAAAGCAAAACTGTTTTTTTTTTTTTTTTAAACAAAACTGTTTTTTTTTAATAAAGCAAAACTATTTTTTTTATTTTTATATATATAGCCGACTGTTTTTTTTAATAAATAAATAAAAATGACTATATATGGAAATAAGGGTTTTTGGGTCTTCCGGACACAACCATGGGGTCCGTTTGGCTCCAAAAACCTTTCCAACAAAAGCTTAATGCTAAAAAAAAAATTATAGATTTAAAATGAAAATACTATTTGCAAAAGATCTAACAACTAGATCTAAAAACATAATAAATCTATAAACCCTAATAGTAGATTTGCAAAATAAGTTTACATAAAATACCCAAATATCAAATGCATGCAAAAAAAAATATACCTTAATGGATTTTTCACCTCAAAGGATTGAAGACACTTGATGGAGATCCCAACCACTCTAATACCAAATGTGAGACAAACAAAGTCTCCCCAAGATCGAAGAATGCTCCACAAGATCAATCACACATAAAAGAGGTAAACCCACAACACAAATATTGAGTGGTAAAACCCTACTTCAAATGAAGAAGAGAAACATCCACTATGAAGCTCACTATATTACTCAATGATTCAATAGTACAAGAATGCTTCAATGTTATGCAATAATATGCATCAACATAAACTACAACACAAGTCAAAATGACAAGATATGTTCATATGTAGTAGAAAACACCCCTTTTTAAAGAGAAGCTTTTCTACTACAACCCTAAATCTTATCACAATCTAATCTTATCACAATCTATCAAATATTAGAAAGTGATTTAGTTACTTTCTAATTTTATCACAATCTAATCTTTGAGATATGTGATAAGTGGCATCTATCAAATATTAGAAAGAGATTTATTACTTTCTAATAATTGCTAAAAAAGAAAAATAACTTTTTCCCAAGAAATTAAATTTTCCTAGCACCCGTAATTTATTTATTAAATGGGTTGGGAATATTTTACATAAGATAGAATCATATTCTAATTCAAATATTATTCTTTAGACTTTATATTTTAGTCTAAGAATAATTTACACAATGTTGCATTACATATTCAAACAAAGGAGATCTATTAGGAGGGGAAGGAGTAGCATCCTCCTTTTCAAGATGGGCTTCTCGTTCCACATAGTCTAATAGTTTTTTCTTATGAGCTTTCATGAATTCCCAAATGTGATCAAATGATGAAATGATATAACTACCATTAGGTCTAGAAAAAGGATCAAGATTAGTCTCAGTTTCCATGTCTACCTCTTATTTCTCTTCTGGATCTACATTAGGGTTTTCCCTATCAATATGATCATCTTCCAAAGGAACATAGTCAAACTCTAATGTTTCCTCTAACTTCTAAGGAAAGGAGCCATTAGAAGTAGTGAAAACCAAATAGGGGAAAACACTAACAAATTCTTAATTACTTAAATATTTTTCAAATAGAATTAATGATATTACTTAGTGTTTAAAAGGAAAATAAGGTGTTCACATCGGGTTCATCAAAGATGTAAAGGGGGAAAACTACCCTACCACATACAATTCCCAAAAGTTGGATTCACAAGAGAGAAGCCTTTGGGGTGAACCACGGGGGTATGTTGTACTCTACACTTGGTTCTAGGGGGAAGGGTTCACCAAGAATTGTTTAAGGACTCGCTCCAAGTCCTCAGGATATTCGAGATAGTTTGATATATTTAGTTTTAATACAAACACCTAAGTTTGGCCTTTCTAGATCTAAACTAGAAAAGATAAAGGAAAATGCAAAAACAGAATAAGATAGCTGAAAACATAATGTAAGCATACAAGAGCTATCTTGGAATGATTCTTTATTCAAATGCTCACTAACCTAGGGTTTGTTTTAGAAAACCCTTTTAAAGCAGATATATACATAAGATAAATGCACAAAAATTATCCCTAGATGCAAGCTAAATTCCTTTCACTTTCAAATGCCTATAAATCAATAGCAAAATCAGATTTTCAACCAATACAATGAGTAGAGCACTTATCTAGTTCGATGGTTGACTTAGCCTTTTTTGCCTCTTGTCCAATGATATCAAGAATACCTGTTTCTACAAGATAACTCATGAAATATTGAAAAATAGAATTAGCATTAGGTGGTCTTCTTAGGCTGCTCTGTAACATGATATTGGAGGCATAGCAGACAAGCCCCCTAAGTCCTTTTAGATGACATTTTAATACAAAAGTGGAAATTGACCTTTAGAGAATTAAACATAAATAAGAAATATAGTAGCAAAGAACAGAAAGTAAAGTACAATAATATGATCTACAAACATAATGGAATGCAACAATGAAAGCAAAATCTAGAAATTACCCCTGGTGTGCCCTAGGGTAAAATTACACCTCACCTAGAACAATCGTGATAACGTAGCGGCAAATTCACACCTTGCCTAGATGGGGCATGATTTCACTTTTGTGGATAAATTTTCCCTAATTATGGTAGGCGAGGTCGTGCCTCACTAGTGCCAAGTACGATATCATTGTAGACTAAATAAAAATAAGAAGTGAATGTAGAAGATTAAATAAATGTAGAAAACAAAGTAATCAAACCCTAATGGACATCACAGAAGCATGTAGAGGAGATTGAATTATCCAATCAGGCACTCTATCTCTTCGAACTACACCATGGATCTACCAAGTCACACAACAAATCAATCCAATCCACACAATAGAAGATCAATCCAAAATTTGTACTTTGGGGTTAGCTTGCAGTAGAGAAAACAAATGAAGAAGAATTAACTATTAACAATCAGAAATTTGCACTAAGATAGCACATTAAAATATTGCATAACACATATATTTTTCTTTGCATCTATCCACCTATCTAATTTGGCAAAAACACTATTCCTTTTATAGACAAAATTGGAGAAAAAATGCAGGCAAAAATAATCTCACAACCAATGCCAAAACATGCTGGAGGGTTTACACTTGGGTCTAAGTGGGCTCAAAAATAATTAAATTAAATTAAATTAAAAATTAGGTTAAACATCGAAGTCACGCCCCATCCTGACGGGGCACGATATCGCTAGCACAAAGTCACACCTCGTAAATATAGGACACGATTTCACTAAAAGACAAACAAATTAAAAAATGGAGGCAAAGAGGTCTTCCCTTGCTCTTGGTAGTGGTTGAAGGCCTCTCAGGGGCACTAAGGAATAGTGTCTACTCAAAGTGGTTTAATTTTCTTTGTCTACACTATGACAATTTCCTCAACCTATAATTATTTATGGGGAGTTTTATCTCAAGGAAGGTACATTTTCTATATTTGAGTAGCACTTTTTATACCAATTTAACTAGGTTTTTATTTACAATAAGTATTTAAAACTACCTTATTAATACTAAAAAATAAAGGATTATGAAGAAGAGAAATCAAAAGCTATGACTTATCATTTATTACAACTCTATTTTCATTATCTTTGTGGGACATTTGATTATTTCTCTGAGCAAAATCCTTATTTTTCCTTTCATAATTTTTTCCACCTCCTTGTCTAATTGGTTTCAATCACTCTCCATACCCTTGCCTTACAAGTCCATATAAATATTTTCAAGAGCATAGAAATGGTTTGATTCATGATTTTTGTCTAGTTTATATGCCTTTCCCTTTGATATTCCTCTTGATTTTATTTTTCTTATATATATTGAAGGAAGAGATTTTTAAAGGGTCCCAAAACCTTTTACAAAAAAGCCATTACAAAAGGAGAGGACCTCTGGAGGGGGTCACAAAGGATTGTCTCCCAAAAACATAAAGGATACAGGCATAGACTAAAAATAAAATTAAAAAATACCTAAAAAACCAAGGGAGTCTCAAAGATAAACTTAAGGGTGGAAGCCCATAACAAAAATCAACCGAGAGGAGGAAAATAAAAAGGATGCATTACTCTACATCACTAGGAGCAAGGGATCTCACTTAACCTTCTTGTTCATCATCAGCAAACTTATTCTTGTACTCTTCCAAGGTGATAGTGGCCTCTACTAAGTGTAACTAGAAGGTATGGAACAACTACTCAAAGGAGCTATCTTATGTGTAGAGGACCACATAAAGTTGGTGTTATGCTTGATTCTCTAGCCCAGTAGGGGATATTCTATCACCTCATTTGGTTCTTGCTCAAT
This sequence comes from Wollemia nobilis, assembly GCA_028583015.1. Classification (NCBI taxonomy): domain Eukaryota; kingdom Viridiplantae; phylum Streptophyta; class Pinopsida; order Araucariales; family Araucariaceae; genus Wollemia; species Wollemia nobilis. Next base: position 9,408,046 of record JAQPPZ010001870.1, read on the forward strand.
AACAATTGGAGACTTCCTTTTCCTAGTATGGGATTTGCTATGGGTGGATCAACGATGAGCCTTCTAATTAATAATTGCTTCACCCTTGGGTTCAAAATTTAGTATCATAAAAAGGAAATATCTCCAAAGTAAAGCTTTCATGGATGAATATATTCCCAGGGAAGGATCTACTTTCTAGAAATCAAAAATCCAAACTAGATATCTCATTCAAAAGGGAACAAGGCGGCAATTAGGAACATGAAACAACATCAATTTTTGGATGGAAATATGGATCAAGGATCAACCTCTCATTGAAAATTTCAAAGTTTCAATGTTGAAACCTTTCTTGGATACTTCTATAGGAAGCAAGGTAGCATACTTCATTAACTCTTCCAATGATGCTAAAATTTGGAAAGAGATCAACATCATCAACACGAATATTCAAATCACCAATGTTATAGAAAATTTATCTATTATTCTTAATTCAATATTAATTCTAACTGATAGATCTAACGACTATCCCTTTTGGAAAGAAAATAATAGTGGGATTTTCTCAGTCAAGATTGCCCACCAATTGCTTCTCAATTCCTAAACTATCACCATTCCCTTCAATATGATCTGGATCAAGCATATCATTCCTAAAATTAGATTTTTTTTCTTGGCTTGCCATCCAAAATAAAATCCTTACTACCAACAATCTCATGAAAAGAAGAATTCAATTACCTAAAATATGTCTCCTTTGTATGGAAGCCTAAGAATCTATCCACCATATTTTTATCGAATGATAATTTTCCAAGTCTGTTATGGATTACCTCCTGACTGTTTTTCATATTACTTGGGTTCATCCCAATACCCTGTTAGAGATTTTTGTCCAATGGTCCAACCCCTTTAAAAATTCTCGTCTTGTTGCCATGTGGAAATTTTATCTTCAACATCTTCTTTGGTAATTTTGGCTCAAAATAAATAGTAGAGTGTTCTCTAATATCACCAATGATCCCACCACTATAGCCATCAAGGCTATTAGTTATGTCATTGATAATTCCTAGATATTCCCTTGTCCCAAGTCTCCTAATCCTGGTTTAGAGCTTAGTATTTTTCTATCTCTCAGCATTCCCCTCAATTCTAGCCATACTCCTACTATCCCCCATCCCAAAATCTATACCTTTTGTAAACCTCCACCATAAGGATGGATCAAGCTCAACTATGATGGTGCATACAAAGGCAACCCGGGAGTTGTAGGGGCTGGAGGCCTAGTCAAGTACCATAAGGACAAAAAAAATTTTGCCTATGTTGAACCTTTGGGCATCCAAACAAATCATGTGGCTGAAGCTCAGGCATTGTGGAGAGGCCTAAGTATAATCAAATATTACAAAAGAAATTTACAAATTGAAGGGGATTCCCTCAACATCACAAACTACATCAACAACAATAGATTTCCCTCCTGGAACATCAGAACCACCATCCAAGAAGTCAAAAACCTCATTCAAAGTCAAAACAATGCTATTATTGGACATGTGTTTTGTGAAGCAAATAAAGCCATCGATTTGCTTGCCCATATAGGATTTTTCCAAAATTCCCTATCTATATGGCATAAAAATTTCCCCTGAGATGTCATCAGTGTTGCTACTGTTCATTGTACTCCACATGACCCATCCTAAGGGGTGCATATCTTATGCTCTTCAGGCTCCATTTTCTTCTATTTTGGTTGGCTCCCTTCACCCCATTACCCATCACTCATTTACTATCCATATCACCATAGGCAGGGTTTTTCACCCTTGCCACCTCCTTCAATGGCATGTCTATCCCTTTCACCTTTACCCCCTCCACCTCGATCCTTTCACTTTCACCATTTCCCATGTGGTGCTTAACCATCCCATTTCTCAAATCATTGGCCTCTCACCCCTTTATTCCAACCATATCATGTTTCAAGGTGGTTCGTTTACCTAAGGTAATTGTATTCAGGTCCAAGGATCTATCTTTGTAGATCCCATGAATCATACCGCATGTGTTGCACCTTAAGAGAAGTTTTTTCTACTTCACATGAAGGTTTCCCAAACCACTCTAAAATTTTCAAGTGGAAAGGCATCATGGTTGAGCGTGAGTCCCTCCCTACCCCTTGGCTCACTGTTATTATTCCCATCCTTCAGTACTTGATATTTGATGACCCCTACAAGCCTCTGTTTAGCTTACACTTAGCACTGGTTAACCATATTAGAGGGTTTAACCCCATCAACATCCTTGATTTCCTCTACTGATTGGTCAGACTATCTATTCACAATGCTTAAAAAATAAAATCCCAAATTTCACCCACCCACCAAGGTCTGTTCGTCATACTATTCCATAACACCATTGCGACCCAACTACCTATCATTTTACTACTCCCCTTCATTCCAACCCACCTTCTTCTTCCCCTAGCCTTAGCCCTTCCCATTCCCTCCCCGATACCACTGCCAGCACTGAAGCTTCCTCAAAAGTTTAGACCCTTATTTCTAAGAAAAATAATTCCCCTATTGCTATTCCTAAGTCTCAAAATAGGAATATTAAGGTGGAAGAGAGTACCACCCAATCTCGAAGGTCTACTCATTTCAAGAAAATTAAAAAAGAAACCAGCTAGAATTCCTCCAAACACATCTCTGATGATAATAGTGGTAGTTCGGGGCCCAACATGGATTTTCACAATAAGTTTGCAACTATCATCATCACTAGCATCATCAATTCCATGGAAAACATCAGTAAAAACCTAAAACAGCTACTAAAGAACAATCCTAAAGGTAATTTTGCAAAGGAGGATATCACAAATGCTTAGGTTGGCTTTGGGTTGTTAGCTGGTTTTCCATTTTGTTAGGTTTTATCTTTCTCCCCATGCATGGGATTTAGGTGGGGTTTGTTTTTTAGATCAATCAATATTACTATCTAGATCGGTTTCTAATTACCCTACATGAGTTATATTGTATCCCTTTTGATAATTTTAGTAACCATTGCCACCCCTGCGTGGGTCTACTCCAAGTTGTGTTGTTTCATACTCTGGATTCCCTGCGCGGTTTCCCTATTTCTTTGTTGATGTATTTTGACATTTATTTCCTATATTTTTTACGTATGGTGACAAATCTTCTATAATTTGTTTTGGGATCTAGTTAAAACCCTTTTAATACAAATATTTTACTTACCAAAAAAAAAATAGCATCCAATTGGCCTTAGGATATGAAGGCTTTTGAACAACTTTATCATTCGCTTTAGTTTGGGAGCTCCATATTTAAAAATAATTGAATAAAAGGTGGTGACAGATTCCAAACTAACTAAAAATGATGAAAATATTATGGGAAACATGAGGGGGATTGGCCATGTGGAAGCAAGGATAGACACTCCAAGGTAAGTCAAACGAGATGTTTGAGGCATGAGCATAGATGTCAAGAGTGCAAACCCAAAAAACCAAGACCACAAGGAAGGTGTAGAATGGGGAATCCACTGAGGTGCAACACATGCTTATGGGGTAAGAAAAATTCCAAATATTACAGCAATCCCTTGAAGTCAAAAAACTAGTCCATGCAATAATACTAGGGATAGGGAAGCTCAAGGAAAAATAGGGATTGTGATCAAGGACAAGAACCAAAGGCCAAATCAAAAACCAACTTAGAAAAGGCATAAGTATGGAGAAAATAAAAAACCAAAGGGTCAAGCAGACTAAAGGCCATATATGGCAACACACAAGAGATTGAGGAAAGTTGTAGTTCTATATGGAGAGATTTTTTGAGAAAGACACAACTTGATTTCTTTCTCGATAAACATGTTGGATGATATAACTGTCAAGATTTTACAGGGATCATTTGGATCCTTCAATGATATTTTAAATACTTGAGGATGAAGATTAGGAACCTTTGAGATTTTTGATTATGTTCATTGAGTCACCTTCTATGATGAGCTTATTAGAAGGGAGGTTATCCAAGAGAGCTAAGCCTTGGAAGAGGGCTTTAGCCTCAGCAAAATGGTTCATCTAAATGCCAATATTTTTAGCATAGGCTAACAAAATCTGACCTTGATCATTTTTTAAAACTCCACCTATACCTACCCATCTAGGATTGCCTTTAGTAGCACCATAAAAACTCAATCTGATCCTTTGCAAAGGGGGATGATTCCATTTGATTTTAGATCTATCAGCTTTAAGATAATTGGAGGAGATAGGAGGAAGGGGAAAGACTAAGAGAAGCACCAACCTGGTCTCCATAGGATATTCTTGGACATCGATAGGGGGGATCATATCAGAATTTTATTTGGAAGTAGCAAGAATTTTAAATCCAATGGAATGAGGGTCTTTAGCCACATCTCAAAAAGCTCTATTATTTCTTTTAATCCATATTCCCTAAATAAAGTGAGGAAGGCAGAATATCCATAAGGATTATTCTATGTCCAAAGAAGAGAAAGGACCATTGGAGGTAAAAGTCTTTGAAAGAATTGGGATGGACCCAGGCAACCCCAAAGGCATTGAGGATAAAATGGAAGAAATTCTATGAGAAGGGGAATATGAGGAAAAAGTGATGAGGGGATTTTTTGTTTGCACTATAAAGATAACATATGTTTGGGACTATCATTTCTCTATATTGCAAGTTATCAATGGTGATAATATTGTTCTAGACAAGTAATCGATAGAAGAAAGCTAAATTGGGGGTGAGGTGTTTGAGCCAAACATTTTTGACCAAAAACCATTTATCACTAGTTTCTTTTGAGAGATAGTACACAGATCTAACTGAAAAAGTTCATCTTAACTCACATTCCAAATAGGATAATCTTCATTATCAACATTGGGGATGAAGTAAGTCCTCAAAGTTTTGGAGATGTATTTTCCTGCTTTGATTTCTCTTTCACTTAAGTTATCCCATGGAATATATTTCCAAACTTTCCTTCCTTGGTTTGAGTCTATGAAATTTCAGATTATATTGCCAAAAAGGAGATCTTCTCAGTGATCTCAAAGGGTCCCACAAATTGAGGATCCAACTTCGTGGATTTAATTGTACTTTTCGTTTGCTTGACTCTTAAAAACACCCTTTCCCCATAGAGTATTCCCTTGGAGTCCTCTTTAGATCAACATAACTTTTTTGATGGTCAATGACTTCCTAAAGCCTTTATCTGATCGTTTTAAGTTGATTCTCCATTTCTTTGACCATGTCTGGTCTTATCACCACTCGGTCCTCTAAATTATCCCATGACAATGGTGTTCTACACCGCTTTCTATACAAGGCATCAAATGAGGCCATACCTAAATAATAGTGATGTCCATTGTTGTAGATAAATTCTACTAGATTTAGATAATATTCCCATTTATAATTTGTATCCATGTAGTACATGTGAAGCATATCCTCCAGTACTTGATTTACCCTTTTTGTTTGACCATCAATCTCAGGATGATAAGTGGATCTTATATTCAATTTGGTGCCTACAACACGATGTAGGGCCTTCCAAAATTCAAAAGTGAATATGGAATATCTATCTAAAATTATCATTTCAGGAAACCCATGGAGTCAAAATATCTCCTTGGCAAATCTATTAGCCACTACCTGAGTGTCCCTCATGATGTTCTCTAGTATGAAATGTGTGACCTTAGTTACTCCGTCGATTATTAAAAGGATTACATCATGTTAGTACCTGGTCTTGGGTAAACCTACTATGAATTCCATGGATATAACTTATCATTTTTGAGTGGGTATATCATGTGGTTATAATTGCCCCACAGGATTTCTACATTCGACCTTCACATTCTGGCAGTCCAAGCATCGAGTAACAAAATCGATGATGTCCTTATTCATTTTTGTCCACAAGAAGACATTTTTCATATTTTATCTTATATTATCTCCTTTGGATGGAAATAATAAATGGTTGTGTGTGCTTCTTACATAATTATTTTCCTCAAGTCACCCATTTTTTGTATGATGATCCTATCTTTCTAACACAATAGACCATATTTGATGCAAAAATCATTACTTTTCTCAAGGTTTTTATTCATTTTGACTCAAATTTAATTGCAATACTTATCTTGAGATTGTTTTTCCCTAATTTGATCAAGTAAACCTATGTGACTTCGGATTAGGGTTGCTAGGTGCCTTCTTATACTTAAGGTATCAGCCATTTTTTCCTCCTTCCCCTTGATGTATTCAATATTGAAGTCATACTCTGCTAAGAACTCGATCCACCTCCTTTGTCTTGCATTGAGCATAGGTTGAATAAATATGTATTTCAAGCTCTGATGGTTAGTTCTCAATTCAAAATATTTCCCTACCAAGTAATGATACCAACTCTTTAGAGCATGGACAACTACTACCAGCTCTAAATCATGTGTGGCATAGTTGAATTCATGCTTCTTCAATTTCCTTGAGGTATATGCTATGACAGAATCATCTTGTGATAACACTCCTCCTAGCCCTTCTAGCAATGCATCAGTATATACTGCAAAATTTATTTGTGGATTTGGAATCTTGAGTATTGGTGTTGTGGTGAGCTTTTTATTGAGCATTTCAAAAGAATCCTCACACTTCTTAGTCCACTTAAAACCCTTTCCATTATTTTGAAGGTTAGTTATTGCAGTGACTATATTGGAGTAATCCTTTACATATTGTCTACAATAGCTTTCCATCCATGTGAAGCTTCTTAAATCAGTCACATTGGTAGGTGGTGGTCAATCCAAAATAACCCTTATCTTTTTTGGATCTACCATGATTCCCTCAGTAGATATGATATGTCCCAAGTATTTTATCTTTGAAACATAGAAATCACTTTTTTCTAGGTTTCCATAGAGTTGATTCTCTTTTAGCAATTCCAACATGATTTTTTGGTGAATATCATGCTCTCTCATATATTTAGAATAGATTAATATGCCATCTAAGAATACGAGGACAAACTAGTCTAGATGCCTCCTAAATATGTTTTCATCAGATTCGTGAATGCGGTTGGGGTATTAGTCATCCCAAAGGGTAAGACTGTAAACTTGTAGTACTCGTACCTGGTTTTAAATGCATTTTTGTGAGTGTCCTCCTCATATATTCTTAGTTTATGGTACTTCAACTTTAAGTCAATATTTGTGAATATTGTAGCATCTCTCAACTGGTCAAATAGATCCTCTATTCTAGGTAAAGGGTACCTATTTTTTATGGTCACTTTGTTGAGCATTCTATAATAAATACATAGTCACAGTGAACCATCCTTCTTTAAAAAAGAGCATCGATGCACCCCAAGGTGACACACTAGGCTTTATCAACCCCTTTTCCAATAGCCTTTGAAGTTGCACCTTTAATTCTTGTATTTCTATAGGGTTCATCCTATAAGGAGCTATGTGGATAGGCTTTGATCCTGGTATTAAATCAATTGTGAAGTCAAACTCATGCATAGGAGGAAGTTTGGGTAGGTCTTTAGGAAATACCTCTTTGAATTCTTGTAGGATTGGGTGTTTCTCAAACACCTCCCTTTTCTTTTCCTCCCCAACTTCATTGATTTTTACTACAAAAACTATTCCTCATTTTTTGAGGGCCTTCTTCAGTTGCATAGCATTTAGTAGTTGGGGTTTGAATGATCCTTGCCCACTATGGATCTTTATTCTTCCTTTACCCTTTTTAGAAAACTCTATCCACCTATCCTGAAATTTAATTAATTCTTCATGAGCATACAACCAATCCATCCCTAAGATGACATCGAAGGCATGTAGCGACGGTACATACAGGTATCATTCATTTTATTCTTTTCCTAAGGTGATTTCCATCATAGGGAAACATTGATCCATAGAGTAGGTTTACACAGAACCATACTTGACCTTCCACCCTTGTGCTAAATATTCTGGTCTTTTCGGTATATCCCTGGCTAGTCTAGAAGAAATAAGAAACAAATCTAATTTAAAGCTAAATGTACTTTCTTTTAGAGGAGATAAATAAAATTTACACTCCTTGATTAATGGCATGGGTGTTTTCTTCCAGTATTGTCTTCCTATTGTTACCTGTATCCCAGGGTTTATCACCTTTACTTGAATACTTGGTTATGCTTTACTTGGGTAATTTATCATATAATGTGGTCCTCCACACTAGTAGCAACCTCCCTTGGGGTGTTGTGGTTGTTTTTACTAGTTTCCTTCTCCAATTGCTTTATTTGAGGTGGTTGTAATCGTTCTTCATTCCTTGAGGTTGAGTGGAGTTTGGGGGTTGGCCCTTCTATCCAATTACTCAATTTTGTTCTACTTGGGTATTTGACCATATAATGTGTCCCTCCACATATGTGGAAACCTTCTTTAAGGTCCTCATTTTTTCTTTGAATCTTCTTTTCAATTTTTTCTTCTTGGGGTGCTTTTAGTTGTTTTTAACTTCCTCTATAACCTGATTTAGCTATACTTTTATTTAGTTGAGCACACCTCTTTTTTCCCTGTTCATAACCCTTCCTCTTATTTAAGTAGGTATCATTACCTAGTTTGAGTTGGCTTACTCATTCTTTCTATCGATCTTTCCATTATAGATAGCTAGCACTCTCCCTTCCCTTTTGGGATTGTCGGTCTTTCTTTGTCAATTATGTAAAATAGGAATCATTCAACTACTTATGTTATTTTATTTGTTCTCTTTTTTGGTCTATTAGCTTCCCTTGTTGTTCTATTTGTTCTTGTAATACTATGGCAACGATGATGATATTTTCTACCTCTTTGCTTAAGTCCCTTGAACCTTTGTCTTAGGTCCTCTCAATAATATTATTCTCATGGTGTTGTCTATTTGAGGGAGCAAACCTCCATCCTCTTTTCTTGGGTACCATTTTGCATTGATCAAACCCAAAATAGTAGATTATATTACCGCTTCACCATTATGAACTACTAAACACAGAGTTTTATTTCTAAATTACTTTTATTCAAAAGATAGAGCACTCTAAGTCTATTGAATAACTTTATGCCAAAATCCACACTTACTAATCGTAAGGTGTTTGTAGCCCAACAATGAATTCTAGGCATTAATCTCCCCCTCTTCTTTATCTTCTAGCAAATGGGAATTTTAGGTCTTCTTGACTCATCTCAAGAACTAAACATGACCTGCATAGGAAGATACCCAAATCCCTAGCACAATAAGAAGCTCTAGTCCCTTGTACCTAGAGCTCTGATACCAAATGTAACAACCCAAAATCTAACTAAGGGGTTGCTATTCTATTATTTTTTAAACAAACACAAACAATGCTAAAATACTAACGCATGCAACACTAAAACTAACACATGCTAGAGAGAGAGATCCTTATCTCACTCGGTATGTGTAACTACAAGATATCTAAGTTAACCCTAAGTTTTAGTTGTCTATCATTCTCCTCATCACCAACCTTCTATCTAGCATCTAATCAGGATACACCCATCTCCATACCATGCACAAATCCATTTGTGTAAGTATACTACACGTATTACGATAACTACTAACCACATCTCAGTTAGAGTTATCTTATCTCCTTTGGCAAGTCAAATGGTACATTAATATCTATAACCTAAACAAGCCTGTCTATACGGGTATATGATGTGTAAAAAAAATAGGACACTCATATTATCATTATGATGGGGTAGCCCAATCCTTTCATAGATAGTTATCTCATTTCAAACTGCTAGGTTGTGCAAGTCAAACTAGTTCAGTCACTTCAACTAAGTTTACCCATTTGGCCCTAAAGGATCCCATAATCCCTTAGGTTCTCCTACTCTATCCAACACACTAGCACTCTAATATCTCTAAAGGAATTACTTAACTTCTCTAAGCATATTAATATAGGAGGATAAACACTAAGTCTAACAATTTAAATCAAGCATGGAATATAATAAATAAGAGGAATACAAAGAGATGATGGAAGGGAAATAAATCTAACTAGAACATGCATAGCTAAAAAGCTAACATAATTATATAACGAGATGCATCATAAATTACATTTAAGGGAATACATTTCCAATTTGTTAGTACATCATTACATAGCTTGAGTATGGTAAAATAATCCATACTTTTAAATAATAACATTACATAAATAGCCTTAAACAAAGGTTGCTCCAATAATGTTTCCTCCATAACATGAGTAAGTATTTGTCTTGGATCTTGATGTTCTCTTGGTCCTTTCACTACCCATTGCTTAATGATGGTAGTAAGGGATCAAGACAACTCATGAAACTATGAATCATGCATCTACTAGATGATCATTTAATCTAGTGCATTTAACATACCAAATTGCAACTATACAATCACCAATACATCTTTACAAATCATTCACTCAACATCTAGGAAGGTCATCCTTCATTTCATCATAACATCCTTTAATCATTCAAGGATTCATGTTTAAGCATAAAAATTCCTCCCTTAGATTTGACTAACTTAATTATTTCCTTAATTAACCAAGGCCCCATAAACCTTAACTAATTAAGTACTTAAATTACCCATTTCTCTAACCTATTAAGGCCCCATAAACCTTAACAAGTTAGATACTTAATCTACTAAAATCCATAAACAATTTCACCATTAAATAATAAAAAAACTTCTTCCTTCCTTTAATAAACAATTCTAATATTCATTAAAATTCTTTCCTCTTCTATGGAAATAAAAAGTAAATATTTTTTTATTACAATTCATTAATTTACAAAAGAGAATGTAAATAATACATAGAATCATTTGAATATATAAACAACCAATACCTTTACTTCATCAAAGTCAACTATTCCTTTTTGTTAAGTAAGAACAATATTTTCTTCTATTTAATATTATCTTTTTCCCTTTTTATAAACAATGACTTAAAACTATATTGCAATCTATATTGTTTCCCAATTAAATACGACAATAAATCTTCCCATCGATAATGTCTATTTTATTTTATTATAAATAAACATTGATTAAACTATATTCGTAAATCTAAGTTCCTTCCATTTAGATACAAACATGAATAATTAAACCCTTTTCTGGAATTACAAACTTATGCTCAACATACAACAAAAGAGGGTTAACACTCACATCAACCAACAATCAATTACAGGTGATGATAGGGGATAAGTGGTGGTAAACACAAACAGAAGTCAAATCTAGCACTGAGAAGTGACAACAAACAAGGCAACGATCAAACCATGCACCCCTACATAGCGTACAAGCAACCACCAATGGTTGATCGCTTGACCACCACTTGGTGGTCAAAGGGCTTAGGAAGACACACCCTTTAAGCCATTCGGTTGTCGAAGCATGTCCCATGTGAGATAATGCTCGTAGATGGCTTCATTGAAGCCATCCGCCTGAGCATCTTGAATATAAACCAGCATTCGTGCTTCACTCAAGGTGGTGACCATAGGCTTTGAGCCTCATTGGAAGTTTCTTCCAAACCCTCTTAAGCTAGGTCAAACCCATAACTAAATTTGAACTAGAATACAAAGGCATTTAACGCTACTTGAAACACTAGATGGGTGACTAACACAACACATAATATCAGTAGATTACAATCAGATAAGAAAAAATGGGTTTTAGGGTTGAGACAACACAAGCCAAACCCATACAAGTTTATCTAGATGTAATCAAGGATTCTCTTCAAATACAATGACCACATCACTGCTGGAGAACATCGAGCAAAAGAAAAACCAACCCAAGTGCTTTTAATACACTCCCAAGACTTGCTAACAACAAAGGGTTTCATGGAGGAAGCTTGTCTAAGCTAAGAGGAAGACTTACACAGGGGAGGAAATCATACAGATGCAGTTAAAATTCGGTCACCGATTGGTCCTTTAAATTGAACATAAACTAATATTTTAAAACTATACATAGTTATATATAAAAACCGACCATACAATGAAGATTCCAACCTATTTTCTAGCTTATGAAAATGCTTTTGTGTTTCTTTCCCCAGTCCTTCTCACCGTAATCTCCTTTGAGTCTTTATTTTCTCCACTCGCCCAAGAATTTGTTCTCCTTATTCGCAACCCTCCTTCATGCCATTTTTTATCTCTTTAACCGATTCTAATCTATCTACCCAATCGTAAAAGTCTTCCCTTCTCATCAATATCATTCGTTGTCTTAAAGTCTGCATTATCCTTTGCGGGTGGTAGGAGAGATATTTTAATTAAAACACAATTTTTTAATCACCATTGTTTGCTTATGCTTCATCTAGAAGTCCTTTCTTATTTTGGAGAAAGAACCATACCCTCTTTAATAAATAATGCATGTTGCTCTTTAAAAGAGCTTATTCAATATGTACTTCAAAATAGAAATTCATTTTTCTAATTTAAAATAAACTTTTGATTAAAAAATTTAAATCACTATTATTTAAAATAAATTTAATTATTATTTAAAATAATAAGATTATATATATTCATTATAATTATTCTAAATAAACTAAGCTATTCAAAATAATTATATTCTATTTATAATTATTCTAAATAATTTTCAACTATTATTTTAAATAATTATATTCTAAAAATAAAAACTCTTTTATTTATTTGATTTCATAACAAAATTCAATCATTATTATATTAATTTTTTATTATATACCTATACTAATATCGACCATTAGTATGGTATATTCGAACTAATTTGGGGTAATGGACCCTCTATATCCATTACCCCTTTTTTCGACAGGGTTTCTTAGATAAACATTTATACAAACAACAAGCAATAAAACAAATAATTAAGTGCATCAAACAAGGTGGAATTTTTTCCATCAACCCAATCACCCGTCTCAGTCAAAGAATTTATGATAGCTTCTAGGCTACCAACTTCGGCTCTAGGTGGTTGGGTAGTTGATGATTATCATTAAAACAATAATGCATGCCTATATAAGGGTAGTCATCCATGTTACCCTGAGTTGTTTTAGTCATCACTTTCCTTTTCAAGTACCCCATCCTTGGTGGTCGATTCTACCTCTTCCACCCACGGATGTACCTAGTGTTGCACATTAACAACACATTAGCAGTATCAAATTCTTCAAGATAAATTATAATAGATATTGCAACAATCATTTAAGCATTTAAACTAAGCATCCATTAACCATTCACAAATACATAGTCTATCAGCCAAAATATCCTTTCAAGGTGGGATATGACACAAATGCTTAACCTATGGGGGTAGATTAACTTTTTTGTAGTCAATCATTTAAGCCATGCTAATTTATAAATTTTCTATCCTTGCTGCCCCACATACCATATGGAAAGAGTTGGACAATATGGCTAGAAAATTTTTATGGGGAGGAGTAAAAGGAGAGAGGAAATGGACATTAGTAGGTTGGAAGAAAGTAAGCCAACCCAAGGTAAAGGGAGGTTGGGACTAAGGAGATCAGAGCTAAATAATAAATTTTTAGCTAGAAAAATTTATTGGAGGTGGATCCCCCAACCAACTTTTTTATTCAATAGAGTTTTAACTAGTAAATATTTAGGACAGGTGAATCTGAATGAGGTGAGTCATTTCTATTTTGATGGTAATGGGTCCCTAGTGTGGTAGGACCTAAAGTTAGGATCTTATATAGTGAAATATGGATTATTTTGGAAAGCGAGGAGAGGGGAGAAGGCACGATTTTGGATAGATTCATGGGATCAATACCCACCTATCATTGTTGAGTTTCCCAAAACTACAACCAATAAAACCAATCCTAGAAAGCAGAGGTTGGATAAATACTAAAAGTTATTTCAACACCAATAACCTAGGGGATTATAGGTTTAGTCAATTTAAGAAGTTGGATGAGTGGCCAATTCCAATCCCTCCTGAATTGACATCCATCATGACTAAAATCTTGATAGAAATATTTCTCACAAGTAGATATGAGGAATATTAATTATCTTGGGGCTATGGGAGCCTTAGAGTCTATATAGTGAAGGATGGATATGATAAGATCCTTCCAAAACCTCCTCCTCATGCATATCAGGTTAAGGATTGAAGAAATATTTGATAGACATTTGTTGAAAGTAAACTTCTTGGTCTGGCAATTCATGCACAATGGAATTTCTACTTTTGATAATCTAAGACATAAGGGAATCGTTGGTCCATTCCAATGTGTTTTATGGTACAAAAGCAAGGAAATATTTGACCACTTGATGTTTGAGTGCACACGCATGTGCTAGATTTGGAAGTAATGGTTTTTAGCCCATAAAATCCAAGCCAATATTTTTCTCATTCCTTTTTCTATTGGTATTTTGATGGCTTGAGGGGATTCAATGCCCCATTGACATACTTGACCACATCAAAGGTAAGTATCACTAAATTTTCCCCTTGGTTGTAAATTTTTCTTTCTGTATTCAATTTTCCTTCATTATATGGATGATTTTGGATTTTTGAAAAAAATAATTGATCTTCTTGTTAAATTTATTTTGTTTTATTGTCTTGATGTTTTTTATTTACTAAATATTTCTATACCTTATAAGGAGTTATGATATTTTGGAGAAAACTTGTCTTCTTATTCCAAATTCTATCAACAGGATTTCTCTAGTATCTATAGTTCTATCATGTTGATATCATCCTAGATGTTTAGTTCTAATTTATTAACACATTTTGTAACCATTTTGATCAACTTTATTTTAAAAAACTTTAACAACAATCTTATAAATATCCTCCATGTAGTCTTCCACATTTAACTCTCTCTATATTTCAAAGTGTGTTCAATAGGTTAGAGCTGGTAATAAATAAGAAGGAATTTTCCTTTCAACTTGGTAAGCATTATATACCATCTTGTATTTTTCATTACCCTTGCTATTTCACTAAGTCTACACTTTGGCCTACCACAAGGCAACATGTCCTTTTAGCTAATTTTCAACAAGGGCCTTATAGCTTAAAATTTGACATTAGTAAACCTTGAATACAATACATGCTAAATATCTCCCATTTACACTCTAGTATATCATGTGGATACAACATACTTATTGGATGCACACTCTTAGCTTTAACTCATTGGAATATCAAGCATTTAACAACAAATATTATTGTGTCTTTCATTAACCCACATCAAAAAAAAAATTGTCTAGGTCTTCTATCATTTTAGTCATACCAACATGGCTAGAATTTGTGGCACAATGTACCTCCTCTAATATTGTGTCTCACAAGTAGCCAATATTTGGTATACATATGATTTTTTGTTCCTCAAAAATCTTAGGAATTTAATACATCATGTAATATAGTTAGGATTAGATATTCAAGATTGACACCCAAATAGGTGGTTGATATTTTGTTATCCAAAATATCTCATGTTCATCATATATATTCACATTTTTATTAATAAAATTCTATCCAACACCATGTTGGTCCAACATGTGGTATCAGAGCTATAATCTATCCTAAAGCATGAGAAAGAATAGATCAATTTTACAAGGTGCTATTTGGAGGAAGATTAGATTGAGGTGTAGAAATTCCATCATGGATGAAGGTTTTGAATAAAGGAAAAACATTACCAAGCATTCTAGTTGAGAGGAGCTAGAGGCTCACAAGATTGATAGAAGTTGTAAATAAGAGCACATTTAATTGGAATGCATTTCTAAGGAGTAAAGAGAATCATTATGATCATATGAACACTAGAGAAGATACTTTTTTTATGTTTTATATATTTTTAGTTATGCAAGAGAACTTGGAGTTCTAAAATTGTTGTTATCATCTAGATCATTGCACTAGAGATATTAGCAATCATCCTATTTGTATTTTGCTACCATTATTTATGTTGTAGATGCACAAGAGTGGATCAAGATTAATTGTACAAGATAATTATTGTATGAATATCATGCCATCATAAAATAGGGTCATTTGAAAAAAGTTGATGTCTAATTATAATATAATCATCTAATTATTCCATTATAAAATTAGGTCTTTTGGAGAAGAGCTACCATCTAAAAAAGAGTTATCATCTAGAGATATCATTTGGAGATGAGTTATCATCCAGAGTTGTTTTTTAGAAAATTATTATCATTTGGAGAAGAGCTATCATCTAGAGAAAAGTTATCATCTAAAGATATTACCATCTAAAGAAATGAGTTATTTAAATATGTTTGTCTCATCACATGACTTATCATCTATAAGAGTCTTCTAGAGTTATCATCATAAGATATTACCATATGAAGTTAACTTTGACCCTTTCATCCATTTACCAAGTCATATACCAATAAGATCATATAAAGATACAAGAAGATCATCTATTATGAAGTTGTCACCTAATCAATACATGGGTCATCCAAATGTTAACTTTCAATAGAGTGTTGTTGTATGATGTTTGCTCCATGTATTAAAAATATGTAAATATATTTGTTACTCATAATTTACTAAAGGAAAGTACTATGCATTATTTTTTGCATGCAAAGAACATGTCATCCAAAAATTAAAAGGAGGTAATCCCATAAAAATTCAAAAAATCATGAAAAATATAGCAAAAATATGCCACCCTTGTTTATCTAGACATTTGATTCTCATATCTATCTGATTTTCAACAAGGGCCTTGGAGGTCTTAAACCTATCAAAAACATCATCCTTAGTTCAAATGGTGTATAACCACACATATCTAGAGAAATCATCAATAAAAAATAAGGAAGTGTCTATTTTTTGGGAGATCCATAGGTCTATAAAAATCACTATGTATGATCTCTAAGGGATGAGATGCTCATCTTGCCTCTCCTTTTGGAAAGGTCTTCCTATGATGCTTCCTCAGAATGAACCCCTCACATGCACCACTTGGAGGGAATATGCATGGTATGCCAATGGGGATTTGGTGGTGACTTGTGTATTTCAAGGATCCATAACTAAGATGCTCAACCCTATGATGCCACTTCTAACTTCCATTATCTACGTATGCAACCATAGAAAAAATATTTTTTCTTATATGAAGCCAAAGAGGAAGGTCTTTATCCCGAATTTTATATGTGGTCAATCTCATTAGAATATGTAGAAGTAATAGTTTTAAACCCAATGTCTATATCCTCAATTAGCCATCTATTAGGACAAAACTCTACCTTCTTATTTATATGAGTAATGTGATAAATAGAAAAAAGGTTAGGACCAACACTACAAACATGAAGTAGATCATCAAAAGATAAAGATCCAATGTTGATGTCTCCACACCTTGCAAGATATTATAAATAATTATTTTTAATCATAACATGTTTCCCTGTATATTATTTGTTATAGACATATAGGAGATGTTTGTGCTTCATCATGTTCCTAGTTACCCCTAAATTTGTAAGCCAATCATTTGAATAAGTGGGTGTCCAATATGTAGAATTAATTTCTAAATAAGCTTATGAGATTTCTTCATAAAAGTTATCCTCACCTTGTGCATAGAAGAGTGCAATATCAACACCTTATTTCTTGTTGCTTTCTCAAGTTTCTTGATTTAAATACTACAAAATTTTATCTTGTGCCCTTTTTTTTGTAAAATGTACAAGTAGACTTTTTGATAGACTTCTTGGGCCACTTCTCATTAAATTTTTATTTTTCCATTCTAAAATTTGGTAATATATTTCTTTGGATGAGATTGATTAAACATAGAATCTTCCTTATGGCTATTTCTTATAGTTTGGTGGTGTAAAAAGGCACTTAAAACCGCATTGTTAGCTTATGTAGAAGAATATAGAAAATACATACAAAGCATCTCAAATACAATAGTAACTATATCATACGTTTTAAAAATATTATCAAGTAGGTCTGAGGTGTAGACCAATTGGTTCATCTAAACCCCATAAGGGGTAGAGGTCCAAGGTTCAAATCTTGGGCCTCGTCGGATTGAACGCTTGTCCCTTTCCTAGTGCTTTCGATGGCATAAAAGGTTTAAAATTATTGTGGCATGGCGGGTATAGGGGTGGACTACGTGAAGATCTATGTGGTGGTTTCTAGGGCGGACAACACAGAATACTGTGGCGGCCATAAAATATAGACAACCTGTCCGGATTCGTGGCGGCTATCGATTCCACCATGTAAAAAAATATATATTATTATTAAGCATTTTGATGTTCCTTTCTATCTCCAATGCTTCATGTCCTTCTCTTCTCTCCTTGGGAAGTCCTCTTGTAGTCTTGATCTTCTAGGAAGATTAATCAAGACCACTCAATAAGGGCACACGATGATACATAACTATTATTTCATTATATAAAAATCTACATGTAATCATGACCAAAAAGAACACCACCAATGTAGTGTTCAAAAAATATATATAATTTAAAAATAAAAATTAGAATTCCTTTCATATACAAATGTTATGGTCTTCAAAATGTTTTCTCTAAAATCATAGAAAATACCTCCAAAACCTTTAAATATTTTTTAAATTAGTACCTATAGCAATTGAGAGGCCATAATGTGTTTTTGTGTGAGTGGTTGAGGGGTGGCAAGCATGTGCTATCTATGTAGCATATCAACAAGTTACAAGATATCATTTATCATGATCTAATTTGATAGCTAATATAAAAACCATAATGTACCACTTGTCACATTCTAATTCATTCTAGGTTTTATGTATTACTAAGTCTATTGTTAACTATGTAAGCTACTTGTAATGTTTGATGAGTTGGAAAAATGTGATTAGCCTAACATATAATTATACATGCCTAGTGGTTGTGGCCTACCACATTGGTTGTATGACCTACCATGTTAGAGCACCTAGTGCATGTTATATAAGCACTTGCATTAGCCCCTATATCATATGCCATGTGTTTCATAAATATTAATGCCACATCACTAACTGAGTCAATTCCTCCACTAGCTGGCATGTGTTATGCCACACCACTTTTATGGATAATTATTTATTTTCTTAAGATTCATGCATTAGCCATTAAGTCAACTATATGGACTGCCACATTAGCAACCACATATTACCTTAGGAATCGTGTATCTATTACCAAGTCACCTATATAGTTTATCATATCATCTACATGGACTACCAGGTATCATCTTAGAATTCATGCATTGGTGACCATGTTAGTTGTATGAACTACCATGTCAATTATACAAACTACCATATCAATTATATAGACTACCATATGTTATTTGTACAACTTTGCCACACCACTATTATTATCCAAAAGGATGATGTCATCTAATACAACATCACCACAAAGTTCCATGTTATCATAAGATGCTACATTATTTCAAGTTGCCATGTCATCATAAGTTTCTACATCATGCATGTTGATACCATAAATGTATTTTAAAAGGAATTGACATGGGAGGGAATCGAACTTGAGACCTCCCATGGTCTAATAGCTTCGAGAGCTTTGGCTAGCCAACCCTCCAAGTACAACACTTGGGAGGAAAAGGGTTGTAGTTAAAATTTAGAAAATAAATTTGTTAAATTCCCTCCTTTAATATCCTATGCTAATGTGGGCATGCACTTGCGTGCCTCAAGTTTATCACCATATGATTATTTTTTAGACAAAAATTTGGAGTACCCTTATAAGGTTATATTGTGGACACAAAGATCTAGAAAATGTATCAAGAATTTATTATCAAAGGATCATTGAATATTAAATCTTGTATATAGTTTGAGCAATTCTAATGTAAGTTTTCTTCATGTTATTTGCATGAATGATATTGGCCATTTTACTTCATATTATTGTTATTTACATGAATGTTATATTCATTGATATTGGCCATTTATACTAACTTGCTCTAATATTTGAGACTACTCAAGATCCTAGATACTAGGATCTATGATAATCTATCTAAAAAGTCAATATTTGTATCACAGTTACATTGTTTAGATAATATCAAAGCTACTTTGAGTAGTCTCTATTGCTAGCATCAAAAAGAGTTTTTGGTGTAAATACTTGATTCTAGAGTAATACAATATAGAGCTAGTGTGAGTAGTTTTTAAAGCTAAAATCATACTTGATTTTGGTATGAGTATTGAAGAGCTAGCATCAAAGGAAAACTTTGGTGTGAATTTGGAGGAAGGGCCATGTGAAGGAAACGTAGGCCAAAATAATATTGGGTTATTGATTACCTTAACTTTATAAAATTATTTGAAGATTGATATTGTGCAAGAAAAAAATATAGCCCCCATTGAAGCCATTGGAAGAGCATGGGTTGATTGAGTTGCACTAGTTATAGGAGGCAAAACCTAAGGAAGAAAAGGTTCTAGCATAAGGTATCTTTGAGAAAGTCTTTAAGGCCAAAGGAAAGGAAGCTTGCAAATCAAGCTCATAGTACCATGAGTAGAGGTTATTGTGAAAGACAAAAATGAAAGAGAGTAGTAGAAATTTGCTCAAATTGGAAGAAATCAAGAAGAATTAGAGAGGGAGCTGCTAAGAGCTTCCCAAGTTGTGAGATAACCATAATTGAGAGGGAGACATTAAGAGCTACCCTAGTTGTGATATATCTAGTAGAGAATCATAGGTACATAGAAGAGATCCACTAAAGCATCCCATGTCCTACCTATTGAAGAAGATATAAAGAAGGCAAAATCCCTATGATTGAGATAGAGCTGAGAGCATCTATCATATAGAACATAGAGTCGAAGGAGGATGAGATCCATCCTAAGATAAATATTGAGTGACTAAGTGCCATTGCATTCATCTAAGTGTCATTACATAGTAGTAGAAGTAGTTGAAGGTTGAAGCACCAGAGAAGACTAAGTGCTAGAAAGACTAAGAGTGTCTAATCGATATTGTATTACAATAGTAGTTAAAAGTTTAAGCACCAAAATATTGAGTGTTGGAACAGATTGAGTGTCTAAGTACCATTGTGTTGTAGAAGCAATTGATAGATTGAAGAACTAGAGAAGACTAAGCATAGGAACATATTAAGCACCTTAGCATCATTGAATAGAAACAAAACTAATTGTAAGTTGGAGTGCTAGAGAAAACTAAGCATTGGAATAGACTGATCATCTAAGCACCATTGTGTTGTAGAAGTAATTAATAGATTGAAGCACCAGAGAGATTTGAGCTCTAAAAAATATTAAGTGCCAAAGTTATTTGAGTGTCATTGTAAAACCTGCAAGCATCTTGAGAAAAATTAAGACATTAGCACCTGAGATACTTATAATATTTTTGGAGTAATTGAAACATCTCAAGTTTTATTTAAAGTTGGTAGAATGTTGAAGATAATTGGGTGATGATAATCGAAGAGCACCCTAGCAATTCAGTCACCATTTGACAATGTCTAAAGAATTTGGTGTAGGTTTTGTAAGGTATGATTTAAAATACTTCTATTTTGGGTGAGCACTTAAGTGAAATTTAAATTGCATTGATTTTTTTAATAAAGGGAGAGCAATAAGGTTTTATAAAGTTTTTAAAAAATATTTTTTAATTGAAGTGATTTCAAAATTTTGATTTTTGAAAATTTGAAATTTTTGAAAAGTTAAAATTAGGGAGTTAAAAGGAATTCTATATTTGATAGAATTTGTTTATTTCAAAAACTTGATTTTTTGAAAATTTTGAAATTGATTAAAGTTTGGAGAGATAAGGAAGTCTACTCCAAAAGAAAATTTAAAAGTTTTGATTGGTTAAAATTTTGCAAATTAGAATTCTTTATTTGAAATTTGGGAGCCATAAGGTTTCCAACTCCAAAGGAATTGATTTTGTGAAATTTGAAGATTTCTTTAAATTTTTTACATTGGAGAATTTGATTTGCAAAATAAAAATTTTGAAATTTGGAGTAATAAGGACTTCTACTCCAAAGGAATTTATTTTTTTGAAGAAACAAATAGATTTCAAAGAAGAATGAATGCTCATGAAAAAGAAAAAGTTTCTAAGAGTGAATAATGAACAAATCATATTCAATTTATTAAAAATAAAGCTAAAAATATCATTTTTATGATTCCTAAGCAATGTATTGAAGATGTTCGTAATGAAGATAAAACAAGTTATGAATCTACTATGATATCAAAAAGAACTACAAAACCAAGAAATCAGTTTTATGTTCCCATCAAAGTTTATCCAAAAATAAACTTTAAACAAAATAATAAGTTTAGACATAAGACTAAAGATTGTTGAAGACAGGTTCATTGCCTAAATTGTGGGAGTCATAATCATACTAAAAAAACATGTTGGTATAAAGGGAATGATGTCCATGAATGGAATATTATGAAGGAAATTTTACTAATGGCATTAGATGAGGTACTCAAATAGTTTATTATTAAAGCAAATCTTGAAATAATTAGAATTATAGAAAATACAGTACCAATAATGGTATAGGAGATAAAATTGGATTAGTGCTAGAATCACATGCAATGTCAAAACTAGTGGAAAAAGAAGGTACAATATGAAGATAATGATTGAAGACTAAAAGTCTTCAATAACCAAATAATTTAATACAAGGGGTGTTGGAGAATATTACATTATTTGGTACATGCTAATGTACCCCCATGGTACATATGGTACAAATGTAAATATTAGAATAGGGTTTGAGTCTATAGTTTAAGAGTGTGATTTATATTTTCCTTATGTATGTGTCTATATGTGGGATGTGTACATGTGTAATGTATTTATGTGTGTAAGCATGAAGAGTAAGAAAGTGCACAAGTGTCATGTAGTAAAGTGTGGAAGTGTCATATAATAAAGTATGCAAGAGTAAATAGAGAGTCAAGATTCATGTATACAAGTGATAATATGATAATCCAAGAGGCATGAGAGGTTTATCTTATGCATGGAATAGGAAAGGTTTCATCTCTCAGATATGTGAGAAGAGCAATAGTCATAGATTCCAAGAGTCACCTTTCTAAGGTTATATGATGAAAAGAGTAGTGGATATTGAAGCTTGTATATAGGTTGAGCAATTATAATGTAAGTTTTCTTCATGTTATTTGCATGAATGATATTGACCATTTTAATTCATATTATTATTATTTACATGAATGTTATGTTTATTGATAATGGGTATTCATATTAAATTGCTCAAATATTTGAGACTACTCAAGATCTTAATATTGGGACCTGTGGTAATCTAGCAAACCTCGTAAATATTATCCTTGTAATATTTAAACAACTCACTCACTTGCTTTGGAATTATCACTTGCTTTATGTGTTGTATTAACCTTCATTAATTTGGAAATTATGACATAACATTATACTTCTTTCTTTATTATCCTTCATAACTCTTTGCTTGTCATTAAAAGAACTTTGCTATTTTGGACCAATCTATCTTATTTTTCCTTCAAAGGAACCAAGGTGTATTTCCTACCACTCTTATCAATCATTATAATACTTGATATTCTATCATAAATAGCCTTTGCATAATATTGTCATGGTCTTCCCAACAAGACATGTCAAACATCCATGGTAACTACATCATACAAAATTTCATACCTAATCTAAAAATTAACTAGACATTAATTCATAACCAACTAATGACTATTATGAAGCCATGACATCTTCTAAGGACTAGGATACACTATCATTTTCAACCCAAATTTCTCTATCATTTCACTTAAAACCAAATTTTAGTATAACCACTATCTATAATTACTTTGCAATGCTCCCACTACTTGTAAATGGTTAGAAATTAACTTTTTATTTGCAAAAAAAAAATCAAACTCAAATTTTTTCTAGAAGGATTGAAAAGCGAAAATGACATCTAAATTATTTTGGCTAGAAAAATGTTGAAAAGTAAATCTTAATGACAAAAGACTTTTTTTTTAGAAGCTTCGAGGGAAATTGGGAACAACATTTGAATTGCTTTTCTTTGGTTGCAAGAAAGATGAAATTGGTCATTGGAGAGATCATATTATAAAGTTTTTTCTTATTTTTTTCCTCTTGTATTATCTGTAGATAAATCTCTTGGTTTCACTAGTTCCTCCATAAGTTTGGTCCTCGCTCAACAATTTGGTACAAAACATGAAGATATGCTTCAATATTTAAATATTTATACACCTATGATCATTTCTTGAGTTGTGAACAAGTGGAATGACACCCTCAATCACCTTAATAAATTACACATGGAGAACGAGGTCATGCCCATCTTGGAGCTTAGTTGTGATGCCATATGCTCCCCTCTCCAACTCTGTTTTCTCTACTACTTTGCTCTCCTCCAAGACAAGAAAACCAATTCATTTATATTCATACTCTAAATTTTCCAGCCTTTAATATCTAGGTTCTAAGATCTCAGGGTTTACATCTTTCAAATATTTTCATGTAAAATTACAACAATCCTTAAGATATCTTGGGAAATATGATACATAAATTAATGGCCTAATGGATGAAGGCCTCTATAATATATGTTTTGAGGATCTAAGATCTAATACTTTGGAGGTCCAAGGCATACAGGATAAAATCTATAATTAGGTTATAGTTAGGGTAATGTTTATAGTTTGAATATGTTAGGAAATTTAGCTTGGTTATGACTAGTAGGAAGTTTATTATTCTATGCTTGTGAGTGTATTTATTCATATCTTATCTTCATCTTAGAAATACCAACAACTTACCCTTGAATATCTTATCCAAAATTGGAAAATCATATTGGACCCAAGAATCTAGTGGATATCTCCCTTCATTACCTTACACAAGACCAATGAGATTAATTTCTTAACTTTCATCAACATCTTATTTAAGACCAATGAGTTGATCTTTTACAACTCTTTTCCATGTTCATATAAGACAAGGAATCATGTTTATTCAATTATTATACAAGACCAATGAGTATAATTTATTAACTCCCTTCAATGTGTTGTTCGAGTCTAGTAAGTTTGGTTTGTTCAACACCATTTTATATTTGATTCTAGACTAGAAATTTTAATATCTAACTCTTTTCAATGTTAATTCAAGATCCATGAGTTGGTTTTTTCAACTCCTATGTCAGATATAAGATCAATGAGTTACTTACTGGTCCCCCTCTAACATCTTGTTCTAAACCAATGAGTTTATTTATTTAAATCCCTTCTATGTATGATACAAGACTAGTGAAATTTGATTTACTAATTCTCTTTAATGTCTCATTGAAGACCAATTAGTTGGGATTATCAACTCCCTTCTATGTATTATTATAAGACTAGCAGGTTATTATCTTAACACCCTTCAATATCTTGTTCTAGTCCAACGAGTTATGCTTTTCAAATTTCTTCTATGTCTAATACAATAAAATACCAATGGATTGCTTCTTATCACCTTTAAAATATTATTCAATATTAGAGAGATAGGATTTGATCAACTCACTTCTATGTCTAACACAAGTCCAAACCAAAGAGAAAGACTTTATAACTTTGAGAGATGATCCATGGTGATGGATTCCCAAGGCCTACAAGGAAGTGATATGGAACTAGTAATGGCATGCACAACCTAAAATTACTATTTGGTGGAAAACCCTGTAAATAATATCCTTATAATATAAGATGTCAAATAATGCATAAAATTTGCCCTCAAGGGTTAGGTGGATTGGTAGTTGCTTGTCTAGCCAAGCATTTACAAAGAAGAGACCTAGGTTCAAACATTGGGGGTGCCAATTTGCAAAGGTAGTAGTCTGCTCTGAAACCTCTAAGTGCGCGCCAGATCAACGATGATGGTACAAATCCCAAGCGATAGGTGGTCTCTCCCTCATGCCGAGTCAACAAGAACGAGTTGAAATAAACTTATTGAAAGCATTCCATGTGGTTTGAACCCTATGCTTGTCAATTACTAAAAATATATAAGTATAACCAACTCCCTTATATATAAAAAAATAATTCATAAAATTAAAATATGTTTATTAGAATAATTGTTCCAACGTAGTCTTCAACAACCTTTACAAAACATAAGAAACGAACAAATGAATAATGTAAGTGATGTCGCCCATAGGTTTAGCAGGTGGGGCCCCACACATCCATTTCAGGACTTCCTTTTGAAAAGCGACCAATAAGATGGTGCAACCTTTCCGTTGTAAAATATCTAATAAACCCAAGGCTTTTGGGATTTTATTTTTTTTAACGGGTGAAAATGGAATTTCCAATAATTTTAATGGTTTGGACATCAACATCATTCTCCCTTCTCGAAACAAAATCATTAAAGTTGACCAACCCTCTATGCCGACGTGTCAACGGTCACCGGCTTCAGGGGACCACGTGGAAGGCTAGCGAGACGCGCCGTGGGTTTGGAGAGCGGACGGTGGAAGGTGAGTAGGGAGAACATCCACCCTTCGTTTGACTTTCAGTGCAAGATGAGCTGGCACTTGCCGGAGGCGGCAGATTTCAGTGAAGCAGGTTCCCGGAGAAGACTCAGACAACAGATACAAGCCGCGGTACAAAGTATACAGTGGACGTACTCTGTGTTCTGGCAATTCTCTTCTCAGCAATTGTACTATATTAACGATTCAAAGTATTTAAAATTAAACTGGTTTGTAATACAAACTTTTGAAACTTAGAATGCTGTGTGTGTGATTTTTTCCTGTGACAAGATTGTTGGAATGGGCCAACGGATTTTACAATGGAGGGATTATTTTTTATTTTTATTTTTTATTTTTTATTTTTTATTTTTTATTTTTTATTTTGGATAAAGTTGAGGGTTGTATTTAGAAGAGAATGTTTAGAGTAGAACTCTTAAAAGATCTGAAAGTTGTGGGTTGTATTTTAGATTAGGAGAGAATATTTAGAGTAATACTTGAAAGAAATTTCTGATTTATGCAAGTCAGAATGCCTACTGATATTGTATAGACTTGCATATAAGTTTATTGTACTTTGGTTTTTCATTTTTGAATTTATAATGATAAAATAATGGCTTCCCAACTACTAGTCTTCAACTATATTCTTATAGTAATGAATTTCATTCCACTGTTACGTACTCAGTTGATTTGGTCAACACGCTTTGGATCATATGCAATGATTTTGTTTTTGTTTTGTTTTTGAGGCATCTCTTATAAAATAATGGCTTTCCAACTACTAGTCTTCAACTTGCTTGTTCATATAGTAATGAATTTCATTCCATTGTTATAATACCACTATGATTGATTTGGGCATGATATATAACATGGTGGGGTTTTTTTCAATCCTATATATAAATAAATACTTTCTTTATTTTTATTTTTATAGCTATAATAATTATAATACATATTTCACTTAAAGAGTTTTAATATATATATTCGGTGCTTAATAAGCACCTGCATTAGGCTAATAACCTCTTGCAGGATCGGGTGTAAGCCCCGACCGTTGAACTGAGGGAAGTATTTGGGCCACCATATGCCCTAAAACTCATTGTGAGGAGTACCTCAGGAAGAATTTTTTACTTTTATTATTATTATTTAATTAATTACAAATAGTGTTTAATAACACTATTTTATTATATTATAATATTAATTATTTTTTAAAACAAATTGTGGGATTGATATGAGCCCCAATTGTATTATCTTATGACCACATAGTGATAATACAACAACTTGACTATTATACATTAGAACCTCCATCCTATGAGTGCATACAAGAGCTGTCGTTTGGAGTTAAACCCATGGTTGATTTCTTAGCATTATTTCTTGGTGAGAATATTATTGATAATTAGAGAGTGATAGATTTTGTAGTGAGGTACTTTAATTAGAAAGCATCATGCAAAAGTTGTAGCAACTAATGATACATTTTTTCCTACATTTGTACAACATTGTAAGGTGACCCAAGGGTTCTATAATACAAAATAGTCAAATGTAAAGCTATGAAGTCTGTATTTCTCATTCATGATTCATGAATAGTCTTATAAGAAATGTGAACCATTTTGGCAAATTTCAAAGATTTTACTATGTGGTATATTTGATATTCTTAAGACTTATGTATTACTTGAGTTTGTATCACGTATTTGACCCTTTTTCATGTAGTCTTCCTGTTTATGCTTTTATAATCAATTCAGAAATATGATAGTAGTGTCAAATTTTTTTTTGGGTAGGCTATATTTCCAAATCCCTCTTTTAGAACACTCTTAGCTCAATTACATAGGCATACCATTTCAATGTGTAGTTTCATTATTGCTTTGCAAGCATGACCCTTATTTTAATATGTTCTCACTAACTCGGTAAATATGCATTAGTCACAACATATAGTTTACTAAGGGGGTGAATAAGAGCATTAATGCAAAGAAACTTTATTATTATTATTTTTATTGTGCAAATATCTTTCGGGATATTTTGTAGAGACTACGTGCAATAGCATTCACTAAATATGATTAATTTCATTTTGGAGACAACGATATGAAATGTTCTTACATCAACTCCTATTTAATATCTTTTAATATTTCGAGGCATTTGAAGCAAATATTTTTGTTGAAGACACATGACATATACTTGACAATAACTTGATGAGGTTGAAGAGTATCTCCTTATGTCACCCTAATTGCCTCCTTATCCCTATCCATTAGATCATATAAATCTTGAGACATTACCATCCTCACTAATGGATTTGAATCCTGGAGTTTCTTCTCTAGATGGCCTTCCTTTAGACAATTGCATGTTAGATAAACTCCCTCCAGATGTAATCTTAGACGACTTCTTGTTAGACAGTTCCTCTTCAAACAACCTGGTCCTAGTGGACTTTCTGTCAGATGGTTGCTCATTGGAAAACCTTTCTCTAGGTGACTTGGTCTCATCTTCTCATTAAATGGCTTCCCTCTGGAGACTTCTTGGTAGACAATGAGACAAATGACCTTTTAGTAGTTAGCGAGGTAGATGATAAGGTACATAACCTCTTGGTAAATGAGAGGGAAGATGTCCTTTTAGCAAAGAACAACATAGGTAACTAGATGACCGTCTTGTAGATGGTACAATAAACGACCCCTTATATAAGATTGTAGAGGACCCTCTCCTATATTAATAAGACCCCTATATTAACAATATAAGACCCTCTCCTATATGCGATGGGATATGATAAAAGTGTTGTCTTCCTTGATCGGAAAACTTTCAATACAGGAGGAAATAATATCCCT
Organism: Wollemia nobilis; assembly: GCA_028583015.1. Classification (NCBI taxonomy): domain Eukaryota; kingdom Viridiplantae; phylum Streptophyta; class Pinopsida; order Araucariales; family Araucariaceae; genus Wollemia; species Wollemia nobilis. Next base: position 9,436,778 of record JAQPPZ010001870.1, read on the forward strand.
CTCCACCTGCTTTCTTCGCCAGAGTAATCTGTGAATGATGGTTTATCATGGTTGAAGAATATATAGGTGCCTTCTCATTCAATGTCAATCGATGAAACATTGTAGAGAAAGTCGGGTCCCGTAGATAGAGAAAGCAATGGTGAACTGCCTTTCACTAGGTTGTTCCATGCTAGATAGTTCAATTTCCTTCTCGTTTGTTAAGCTGAGATATCTTCTTCTTTTCCCTACCAGTTATATAGGTAGGGGCACTGTTGATCAAGATCGATGATACAGACACACCTCGAATGTAGACTCCGGTTATATTGGTTCAATCCCCTACTATCTCTAGGGGAGAATGTATGTTAATAGCAGGTCCCCCCACCGCCAAAACCTATAAATAGTAGGGGGTAGGGCTATAGTTGATAGTAGGGTTACCCCCACCATTATAGAGTAGGAGAGAGGTGATACAAAATATTCACTTATTTTGAGAGGTGATATGGGTATGGGTAGGACTTCAACTTAAGATAAAGAGGGATAAGTTCCCTTGCCTACTCATTCCTTTCTACCGCCCACCCGATAAGGAAGAGAAGGTATGGGGAAGAGATGTTTCAATGAATGATTCGCTTAAACCTCGAGCTTTTTTTGCCACCGCATATGATGGGAAATTTCCCCTAGAGATATGAATAGGTAGTCGTTGATCTAGAAATGGAATAACCGAGTGGGCTACGACATCATTGGTACCAATTAATGGATACTCATTCCTCATTAGCAGCTTGAAACTACCCTTTCTTCTTCAGGGTCCACTATAGAGGATAGGGCCCGCCAAGATAGAGGTAGGGCTACTCTACTCTATAATGGGGGGGATCGGGCCTATATCTGTTAATAAGGCCCCTACTATTTTATAGGGATTGATGTTAAGAAATTCATGACCCTTACTCTATAATAGGGGCAATCAATGACGGTGCAAGTGATTTCGTTTGGTTCTGGCATCTCCCCTGGATTTGCCCATTATTACATGATACATATTGGATTGACCAACCATTATTATACCATTTGTATATATGTCGTGCACGTGTAACATCGGTTGTCAATTCAATATATAGGAACTGCAGAAAGCATCTAAGTGAGTGATGGGTGGGAGAGGGAATACCAGTGATTGGATTGGTGTCCACTATCCTATTGGTTTCTATTCGGCTACTATTCGACAAGTGGGGCTGCTCATATCCCCAATGTACCTATTCGATAAGTGGACCGCTCATATCTCGGTTAAGAAGGAACAAAACTATATATCTATATACTACTATTACCTGTTCGATGAGATCGATTTCTGTACCATTTCCATACGCACAACCCAAGCGCACAACACTAGGAAGCAACAACCTAGCCTATACTATGGATACAACACTAACTTTAAAGCAACAGTATAGATACCTAGAGTGGTATAGATAGCTCTTGAAGCAACAACCTATAGATAGCTAGCTTCTTTCTCTATTGAGATAATTGAAGGGTGAAATGACCAACTAACTAGAATAAATTAATTTCAGGTTCCCCATAACCCTGATTCTAGTCTAGCCATCTCACTTTGGAAAAAGGATGGGTGGGCCTTCCCTATGTTATGTTACTTCATCTTCTCTGCTTGATGGACATAACCTTTCTCATTGCCCCAACCTTGTCGCCTTTGTGAATTGGAATACTTCATTTTTGACCATTTCCTGGGCCCCGGGTAGACATAACCTCTAGATGACTTTCATGTACCAGGTGAACAAGTTCCAACATGTTGAGGGTTCAGATAGAGATCCGGTGAGTCACTGAAATAATGAGATTTTTCAAGACAACGGGGGACCTATGTGGGTATAGCTAGCTATGAATGGTGGGTACTTTCATGATACAATGATATAGACTAACCCGGTGGGTTAGAAACACCTCGAGTAAGAGATGAGTCCTGCCTTCCTTCTTTGCTTTTGGATTGGTCGGATGTGCACCCCGAAAACCTAGCTAGATCTATCATTTACTTTACTTGACCTATGTGCGTTGCAGGACGAATAGATCAATTCGGAGGGCTAGACGCGACTATAGACTAGACAAGAGGGGGTCATCTCAACGCATCAACCTAACCTTGGTGTCACCCGGGTGCACATTTAGATATTTTAATATTTAGATATTGGAATGGAGGGGGCTAGCCCCCTATCCAAACTATGGGTGATCATGACAAGTAAGAATGAATCCTTCCTATTAAAGGTTTAGAGAGGGAGTTTGCACGAATCCAATTATCTACGCGAATTGATGAGGAAGCATGCTTTCCTTTTCTTTCGATTGGGGAATGAGGGTCTAGTGCAGGGAGACCCCTACCTTTACATTGTTATGGCACGATTCATTTGAAGAAGAGTTTGAGGAGGCCCTACTATCTATAGGATCTCCCCTCCCACCATTTATGGGGAATGGAAAGATTGGTTTGGCACCGCGGTAGGGGTGGGCGGGCCCTACTATCTATAGGGTCTAGTTGACAACTATTGAATGAGAAGTTCTATAGGAGAACAATCATATTTGTTCCATCTCGATATAGCAAAGAATGAATGCGAGATACGACCAACCAACCTTATTTCTTGGGCAGCATCCCCACTATATAAAGGTTCCCTCCACCTTTCGACTATATTTTATAAAGGCCCAACCAATGCAAATGCTTAAGCTAGCTATCTATCCCCATATTTATCTACCTTGCTAGAACTAAAATCTATTGCTTTCCCTAGTGACTATAATGAGTTCAGTTAGTTGTCCATCCCTCATCTCTAGCTAGCTCGATCGGGGAACCAAGCCGGGCGGGAAAAGGGAAGCTACGGACTGACCCCCTACCTATATCTCGGGGAGGGCAGAGCTAAGGACTGACCCCCTACCTATATATGGAGGCAAGCATCTCTCTCTCTTTCAATAATTGATCGAAGTGTTTGCAAGCTTTGACTACCCTCGAATAGGCCAAGCATTGAGGGAGGGATCAAACTAGACTAATAGAGGAAGGGATCGAATTCTTCGAGGAACGAATTGACCTATCTACCCTTTCTATAGTGATGGGGAGCAGTGCACAAACACTAGTTTATAGTAGGTCACCCCCACCGCCAAGCCCTATAGATAGTAGGGGGTAGGGCTATAGTTGATAGTAGGGTCCATCACTAACTATCTCATCTGGTGCAAGCACACCTACCTATCCATTTGAAGTACCCTATAGATAATAGGGCCCTCGATAGCTCCAATTGAACCAATGAACTAAAGGTCTCATCTTTGTATAAGGTTATTGGGGGCAGGCTATGCTTGGTATCCCAAAAACAAGATGGATGGAGAGGACTAAGATTTGGTTGACATCTCTTTATGAAAGGTAGGAGGTATGGAGGTAGGGCACTCGAGAGGTCCCTATAGATAGTAGAGTCAGATCTCACCCCCTTTAGTAGCTAGTTAGTAGTTATAGCTATTACAGAGGGGTGGGGAGGCCGAGGTTTCATCTATAGACGTGATACAATATCTGCCCATATATCAACTATAGCTGTTATAGAGAGATGGGGCTATAGATAGGCTGCCTCTCCTCCTAGTTTTCTTTGCCCCCCAACCGCCAGGGAGAGGTTTTATCCATGAATACTCTCCCTATGGGAGAGGAGAGCAACTTACTTAGCTTGGTTCATCGGAGCTACTCTACTATTCCATTCGTTTAGATTCCTTCATCTCCTACTTTCCATATTTTCTCGATGTTGGAGATCTGGCTTTAGGTCACTTTTGCATCATTATATATAGATATAGATATATATCAACCATGAAATAAAGCACCAACTCTTCACCCTCCCGAAGGAGAATGAGTATAGTCACCCCTATAGTTAGTAGGGCATCTATATCGACCAGATATATTAGCACTTTTCCAGCTCAAATAAAAAAATGCACGAGAGATAAACTCTCTTTTATTAAGTTTACCTTCTATTTAGAGCAGGGTCCTAATCACTAAATGGCGAATGGAGTCCCTAGGAACTATCTTCTTTCTCATGATCTAGAATGAAATGAGGTGGCGACTTAGCTTACTCACTTACTAAATCATTCTGGTTAGCACCCACCCGCTCGGTGGGAGCTCTAGTTTAGAAAGGTCCCTACTATAGAAAGGGGGGGTGGGCAGGAGGAAATGGTATAGAATGTATGGTGGATGGGGAAGGAAGGAGTAAATCATTAGCAAATAGAAAGATTAAGGAAGGTCATTGGGTCCATCCTACTCCCACCTGAACTTGGACCAACTCACCAAGCTTGGTTACACCCCTTACCCCAACTATTCCAGGTGGGGTTTCCTTGGCCTACCTTCTCTAAAACCTGGCTAATCCCTACATCATTTCATTCTGGTCAAAGAGACCTATCTATAGTAGGGAGCCCCTGCATCCATCGTTGTAGAATAGCTAAGTCCTGCTATAGAAAGGGCATGCCCCCTCTACTTATTATTCCATTCTGCCCCCCAAGAATTAGATTTATAGTTATCCCACTCTCTTAGTCATCGAGGCAGGCTAATCCGAAATGCTTTCTAGTCTCGATATTGTCTAACCAAGGTTGGGAAATATTCCTACTCCTATGTTTGCGCACCTACCCCCACTAGAGAGGTTGGGGAAACCCTTTGCTATAGCATAGCAAGCGACGATCTTCCTCGTACCCAAACCCCTATGAATGGTAGGGCTCTCTCTGAATCTATCGATGATGATAGGACTAACCAATCATACTTTTTATGCAACTATATCTGGTCGGTAGCTCGTAGTGAATCCAACTATGGCTATCACGGATCCCCCTCCAACTCCTATATCTCATGTTATGATTTCTTGGCATGACAAATAAACTGTAGAAATTATTGGGTCAATCGTGATTCATATCTCCTCTGGTCTTGTATTTGTACCCACACCTCGAGCTATAGCCCCTACTATACAAAGATCACCACTCAGATCGTACCAATTATCGTACGACAATAGATAGTGGTCGTATTGCTGATAAAAGAAAGGAAGGGTTGGCGGGAAATAAGAGGTGGATGGGCCCTATAGATAGTATGGGCTTTGGGCTCAAAATTGACTATTTAGATAGTAGGGCTTTAGTTCGGATTCCCTCCCGTTCGAAACAAAGCTTATCTTTCCCACATGAGAACAAATGAAACCCCATTTAAACTCGCGAGAGACCCAATATTGAGAGATTCTCAATTTCAATTACTAGAAGGCTTACTGGAGATCGAGGAAAAAATAAGGTCGAGGGTTGAAGTTTGTGTTGTAAGCAGGTCTTTTTATGGGCTTGGTTTTATCTTGTATTGTTGTGATTTTATCTAAAGGAGTATAAAGGGGTTTCGAGGTTTATAGCTTCAATGTTCTCTTTGATATTTGTTCTTTGTCTGCTTTGAATGAGATATGGATTTATTGTTGTATTTTAAAGCAATCCTCTTTGTTTGCATTATTTTCCGTTTGGATGATCTCTATTTCGATGATCTTAAAAGCTCATCTCTGTTTGATAAAGGTCTTATCTAAGGATCTCTCTTTGGCAAAAATAAGAAGGTGATGGTGATGCTACAATTCATTTGTTAGAGAGAGGAGGTGTTTCTCAGCTTCACCCCCTGTCTACTCCTCTGTTTTCAGTAGAAAGAAGGTGGTGGTGATGCTCTAAAGCAATTCTTTCATTAGAGAGGAGGTGGTGATGCTCTAAAGGAGTAGGTAGTGGGATAAATGACTAAAACAAGTGACATGTAGAACCCGACTAGTTGTTCCTGTTCTTTCATTAGAGGAGGCGGTTCTCAACTTCGATTACTCTCTCTCTATAGTATTTGTTATAAAAAAAGAATATTCTCAGGATCGGTTCCCTTATTCATTCCTGGCTCGGTCCAACATTCCAATGAATCCTTCCTCATCAGATTGGATAGATTCCTCTACCTACCCCATTTTTATAGGGATCGAGTGCGGTCGAAAATGTATTCATATTACATCTGTAAGAACAAGTGGGTAGAGGTAGATGGATATAACTAGATACAAATAGATGGATTTACTCAATAGGGTAGAAACATCTCTACCCTTACTCGCCCGCCACCCCTACCTCTATATTGACTTTGTTCTGAATTCTCTAAAAGTTGTTGCAGTTCCAATAAAAGATTATCCCAAAGTGATAGAGAAGTAATGCGGGATGAGATGAAAGAAGCTAGGGAAGTTTTAACTTAAGTGTTGCGAGTCCATCCCTTGGGCATATTGAGGAAGTATTGCCTATGCCCGGTGATCCAACAACTCCTTCATCTGATTCTAGATATGGGTAGGGCTTGGATCAATCTATTTCTTCTTTAATTGCTATACTTCATGCCCCCCACTATAGAAAGGGTAGAGAGGGATATCCAAGTATTTGCCTGCATATGCTAGCTCTACCTAGTACTCCCAACTATTCACCTTTTCAAAGTACTAGTTTTCCACAATTACCATAGTTTTGTTCCACCCCGCTCCACTAGGAACATAATACGATTAGAGGAAGGTTGGTGCACCACTTCACCATACCTTATTCTTTCTCGTGCCTCCTCTATTCTCTCTTTTACCTATAAAGCTGGTGCTCCTAGAGAAAAAGCCTAGGGAGGGATATGCGTGTTATGACGGAGTCCCTATCGATTGGTTTCGTTCTCCGAATTCTCCCGATTCAATGGATTAAATAGAGTTGAGTCTTGGGTGGGGTGGGTCGAGTCTATTATCCACGTCCTACCCCACTATAGAAGGGTTGATTAGGATAATTGACCTTAACCTTTATTCAAATTGAGTGCATTTCAGATAGCAGGAGATCGACTTGCTAGTTGCCCCCTATATATGAGTAGGGCCCTGAGGGAAACCAAAAATGATTTATTCCTTCTCTCATACACCTTCTTTGTTGGCCCCCTCCCTATTATTAATTAGGTCAAGTGCATTTTTCTTAGTTTGCTAGCCCTAAATTTTATTGAGTTCTTTAAGCCATTGCCCTATCCTCTATAGTGGGGCCCTCCCCTATAATATAATGGGGGTCCTACCTTTTTTATAAATCTAGATAACTATTATTAAACAACCTAATGTGATGACCTAACCTGACCTCTATTACCTACCCCCATAATCAGAATGGGTAGGCTTGATACTGACTCTAAGTCATTTATGGGCTCGACTTGCCGGATGCTATTGGTATTGTTTGAATAATACCAACCACAGGCCCTTCCAATACTGGGTGGGGCTCAACCAGGCCCACCCCCTCTATGTCTTAGCTTTGGTTAATGATCCAATAGCTCATATCCATGTATTTAGTTACCAGTAGCTTCATTTAGTCAGTTGGTTAGTGATCCAGTAGTCCCGGTTGTATGGGTAGGGTCATGCGACAACAAGAAAGTGAAGAGTAGTTGGCTGATCCATAGCTCTAGGTATTTAGTTGTCCTTGAACCAATAGATCCATTTTCGATTGAGCTCTTCCTGAATGAATGACCCCCGACTCCGACCTTCTTCATCCTTCATGAATTACTTAGTTATGCGCTCGACCCCGCTATTGAGAGGTGGGGCACCTATCTGAACCTTTGCCCTGCTATAGTTTCTTGTGGAGTCCTAGAATGAATAGAGTTTTCTCTAAAGAGCGGAGATTGAATTTAAAGGTCATGGATCATATTGCGCCTCATCTAGTTTGAAAAGCTTCTTGTTCATCGTCCAAGCATATTCAATCCAATCAATAGGGTGACACCTTAGAAAAGTGGGGGCTATCTCTATCTCCCATTCGTAGGGTCGATCCAATCAACAAGTCTAAGCAGTTGAATAATTCTCCTCTGGTTCACCTACCCCAACTCTTTAAATTGAGAAATCAATGTGATGAGCCATTACAAAATAAGAGGTCATTTGTTACCCCTATGAATGGTAGGGCCTTTTGACACACCCTATAGATAGTAGGCCATTTGTTCTTGGCCATTGTATCTGTTAGAAGTAGAGTACCACTCAAGCTGATCACGAGAGCTACTGACTCTTATGGGCCAGGGACACCTATAGATAGTAGGACTCCCATCCAAGGAAGAGCAACTACTCCCATGAATAGCATAACCTTATCATTAGCATTATCGATTACTCTAGTATGAGGGCTACCACTGCACCCAATAAGATCAAACCTATAACATACTAGCAAATCTTGAACACTTTAAATAATATAAGGTAGTTTAAGTGGGTTTTTTTAGAGCTTTCACCCTTTTAATATGTGTCCTCATTTAACATAAGAGAATATTTATTATTATTCCTATGTAAGAAAATACCTAGTAGCATAGACATCACATTTCACATAGGTAAATATGGTAAGTCTCTTGGTGAAGCTCTTTAAAAGTTAGAGGTCAAGGGTTCACTTAGCCCATAAAAAAAAACTTGAGCTCAATCAAATAGAGAGAGGATCCAAAAGCACTTTAAATAACCTCACGACCTTATATAAGGTGTTTTAATTAACAAAATTGCCACCTTCCCCCTAGGAAATTAGGTAAATCATCGATAGGGAATGTTAGTAATAAGTGTAAGAAAGTGCGGATAGGGAGTTATTCCTTTGAAAAACCCCTTCAAAAAAAGCTATCTTTTTTCAAGAAAAGGTCACTGATAGAAATCGATAGCCTCCCTAACATCAATATGCTTCTTGCTACCTATTCAATGCCTATCCAATAATCGAACCTTTCTATTTTAAGAGCTAGCCAACTAAAGAGCCATGGAAAGGGTTTAGGATGCCACGAACAAGGCATGAAAGAACCCCTCCCTTTTCCTCCTTTTTAAAATAGGGGAGCCTAGCCTGGTAGGTTTGATATAGGATTTGATCATAATAAAGTCAAACTATATCTTGACTCATTTTCAGATGATGATGATGATGACGATGATGATTTTATCCTACTAGAAAATTGTGACTAAATATCTATAGCTAGATCTCTAGGGAGAAGCATGAGGTTTAGATTAGAATGAGGAAGATTCCACCAGTCCTAACCATATCATCTTTGGAGAAATCCCTAGTGATCTCATTGAGCATTCATCTATGAAATACCTAACTATAGTCTATCCTGAGCTCATAAGTGATGAACCTTCTTGTGATTTGGAGGATGACAACATCATTTCAATCCATACCAAATATCAAGGAGTTCATAACTATCTTATCAACCTCTCCTCTCTATTTTAAAATTTTCTACTTTGATCAGTCTTTCCCTCTTTTTTAATTTGTGAGGCCAACCTTATTTTCAAGATCCTACTTTAGATCCCCAAAACATAGACCTTGATAGTGAAGACTTAGAAAGTCTGGGTGACCTCTATTTTGAAATCATGTCCCACCTCCCCACCTATTTTAAGGAAGATAAGAAGATGAGTCACATTTTTTATGGAGGAAACCATAGACATTAATGTGGGGATACCAGATGAACCCCAGATCCTTAAGCTAGGCAAGGTTTTGTCTCCTTCCAAGCTTTTAGAATACACCAAGATTTTGATTTAGTATAAGAATATGAGAGCTTGGTCCTATGCTGATATGCCCAGCTTGAACACCTCTTTAGTCATCCATTATTTAGTGGTTAGACCAGATTCCAAGCCTGTCAAACATCTTAAGGTGCTTTTTTAGTATCCTAAAGTCGCACTTCCACTCATTGAAGAGCTTCAAAAGCTTCTTGATGTCAATTTCAAAAAACCTATTGATTAGATATATTGGATTTCCTCTCCTCTATTAAAAGTTCCAGTAGCCAAGAAAACCATAAAAAGGATCAAAATATATACAAGAGGAGAGGAGAAGATATAAAGGCAAAACTTGTCCTAAAGATGCATTTTCACTTCCTATAATTAACATGATTGTTGGTTTCATTGCTCGATGTGGAATGTTATCTTCAATGGATGGTTTTTCTAGATATAACAAAATCAAGATAGCTCTAGAGGATCAACCTCTACCTTTCGCATATCTTAGGGAACCTTCTATTTTAAAGCGATGCCCTTTTTATTTCAAAGGGCTGAAGAATACATGAGCGTATTGTCAACTAGATTTTTAAGAGCATATATCTTTCATGATTTGATGTGTGAAATTATGGAATATTATGTTGATGATATGAGAGGGTCCTCTATTAATAGGAATACCCTCCTCTATTTTAAAATCAAATCCTCGTGACCTTTTTATTTTAAAGGGCTTAAAGAGATTTGAAAGGTTGAGATATTATAAAGTGTGCCATGCATAAGTGCATATTTTTTGAGGTGTGACCCCTATTTTAAAAATCTTTGAAAGCCCTCTATTTTTAAATCGGGTTCATTGTGTCTCAAAAAGGCATACAAGTAGATCCAAAAAAGATAGAAGCCATCATCTTTTTGCCCACCCTTTTAAATTGTGGAAAGAGGGAACCCTCTACCTGAACCAACTTAGAAGCTTGCAAGGTAAGATCCAAGCCATATTTTTTGGTTTATATCCCAACTAGCAAATAAATTACATCTGTTCACAAAGTTATTGAATAAGGATGCAACTCTCCATTTTAAAGGATGAAGGTTGTCAATGCTAAAGAGGGAAAAAAGAGAGGGCCATTGAAGATATTAAGAAGTACTTAATTTCACCTTATATCTTCATCCCTCCAAATCCTAATAAGCCTTTGATTTCATATATAACTACAACCAAGTATACCTTGGGTGATTTACTAGCCCAATATGATGATCAATGTAAAGAGATGTCCATCTATTATATAAACGTCAAACCCTAGTTAACTATAAAATGTGCTATACTCTTTTAGATAAGCTTTGCCCTCTATCTATAAAAAAGGTAGTGTTTGCTTCCCATAAGTTAAGACACTATATGCTTAGTCATAACATTTTTTCCTTGCATTTTAGGACTTAAATAAGGATAGATGTAACACCAAAAAAAGTCTAAACCCCTTAAAATACCTTTAAAAGATTGGGCTTGGGTGACTTGCATTTTTTTGGATCATGTTTCTCAATGACTTTGATACAGAGTTTATAAGTCAGATAAAGATCAAATAATAGCTGACCTCTTGCCATAGATACACCTCTAGAGTCCACTCAGCCTTTGAGGATTGAATTTCTAGATGAGTTCATCTTTTACATAGAAGCTAAACCTGAAGATGAGCTTAATATTATAGATAGAGAGCTCTCCTCTCTGTTTAAATGGTAAAGGTAAAAGGTCTATTTCATTTGATGGTTCTAGGTGTGCAAAATATGTAGGGGTAGGTATTATCCTTATTACCCCACAAGATCATCCAATCCCTTTTTCATTTAAGCTTAGCTTCACTTGTACCTCCCCATATAGAAGAGTATGAAGCTCTCAGGAAATATATTTGAGCCGCTTGAGATTTAAATATCAAGGTCCTTAAAGCTCTTCTTTGGTGACTCCTAATTGATTTTTAATCAAACCTCTCTGAGTTTATCAAACCAAAGACAAAAATCTCAAACCTTATGAAGAGATCATTGTTCAATTATTCGTAACCTCTAACAAGATGATGATTAAATCTATCCATAGAACTAGTAACTACGATACCTTAGTTATGGCTTCTACAACATCCCTTATTCCTTTAGATCTCGAGGATGATCAAGTAAATTTGATTATTAGGAAACTTAAGAAGCCCTTATTTATTAAAGAGCTAGCCGAACTCCTCTTCCCAGGTGCTTTGCAAAGGATCAAAAAGCTCTAAAAGAGGCCTTTATGATATGAAATGTCCTCTACGCGCTTAACACCTCTCCTCTCCCCCTCCCCTCGGCAGGCAGGCTGTTTTAAAGGCAAGGCAAAGGCCCTTTTAAATTCAACATGGGGGCAACTTTTAAGAACTAACTTATTGATCCCACCCGACGCCAGTAGCAGTGTTTTCGAGTAAGGTGCGCTTCGCCTCCTGTCCACTCTTCCTAAGAGTATCCCCGGGACCGGAATCCCCGCATGGGCCTTCCCTGTCGTCGGGTACTGTTCACTTCCCCGCCATTCTTGTAACCGTCACCTGCAATCCGCGCAGGTGTGTCCGCACCCCAAACGCACCCCAAAGAAAGAGAGTTGTGGACGTTCAAATTTGAGCCCTTTCTTTTAAAATGCAACCCGGCACTTCCCCGTATGAGCATTCGGTACATGCATGGGTGGAGAAGGCTTGTACTTGGGATCTCCCCCCTCATCTTAGATAGGTCCGAGGGTTCGCGGTTCATTGCTGTGCTTACACACTAGGCTACCCTTCTCCGAAAGCTTCGCGGGACCACCTACCACTCTTCTCCGGATCGCCCGGAGGGGTTTACTGCGTTCTCCCCAGAAATTCCTCTCCATGCCCTCAATTCCCTTACCAAAAAACGAGCGAGCGCTGTCGCCTCCCTTTTAAAATAGAGAGCTCTTTTAAGATAGAGAGCTTTTAGGGATAAAGAGCTCTCCCTCGACTTACTAATGAAAAGGTCGAGCCCTTAGAGTTTTAAAGAGCCATAGATCGAGTCCTCAACCGATTAGAGGAAGAAAAACAAAGGCGCATTGATTAGTAAGCGAGCCGGTGCTTATCCTCGTAAAAGTGGGGGTGGGGGCTATCTCCCCGTTATAAGGATAGAGAGGAGTTGGAAATGTCGGCCTTCAGTTAAAAGCCGAGGTCGAGCTTTTGATTAATAACTTGAAATGACCTATTAAAACTACTTAAGAGCTTACCTTACCTCTCCCCCACCCCCACCCCACATTGAAAAGGCAAAGGCCCCAAAACCCTCCCCTCCATTTGAAAAGGTTTGAGGGAAGGGCCGCCTTTTGAAAACTAAAACAGAGGGCCCCTCTCTTTTGAAATCCGCCACAGGGCTTTTGCTTTTTCGAACAGGGCAGGGCAGGGCAACCGCTTTGCCTTAAAAAGTCGATCAAGATTATAGATAGAGAGCGGACCCTCTCCCTACCCCCGGGTAAGCGAGTGCCCCGCCCCCAAGTATTATATTGAAGGAAAAGCTCTTCCGTTAAAAGAAAGCGTTTAAGCTATCTCCTTCGCGGTGAGGGTCCTTTATGTACTCGACCTTTAAGTCGAGGGGGAAGGCCGACATTTCTTTCTATCGGTTGAGGGTCGCCGGCCGACATTTCTTTCTATCGGTTGAGGGTCGCTTTGAACCTCTTTAAAACTTTAAGCGCTCACCTTATTAAAATAAAAAAACGCTTTTAGATTAATAAGCTCAACCGACCCTTTTCATCCTTATTTAAGGTTGAGTGCTTATAACAGCCCCCTCCCAAAACCTCGACCTTAAAAAGATGGGTCGAGGGAGATAGAGAGGGCTCTTGAGATAGGGAGGGAAACCTCTCTATCCTTATTTGAGCTCTCCTCTCTATTTTAAAAGGGCGCCCTCTATTCCTAGGGCGACAGCGAACTAACCCTTATAGAATTGACCTTATAAAATGCGAATTAAATACGGATTGGATACGAAATAGGACCTTTAAATAGCCATAGCCATAGCCATTAAATAGCCTGCCTAGCGCCTTTAGCCTTTTAAAAGCCGAGGGGAGGGAGCCATTAAATTAAAATAGAGGCGGCCATGCGCCTTTTCAGAGAGGGGGCCATAGCCGGCTGCCATTAAATTAAAAGGGGTAGATCCAATCTGTAGTGGAGTGAGTGCACCTTAAAATTGAAACGGATTAGTTCCCGGGGACGCTCCCGCAGAGGGAAGCCCAACGAATGTCAGATGCAAAGCTCCGCACCTCATTGAGATCATATTGGCATACTCCCCTGGAAGAGAAAGAGCAGACCCCATCGAAGACGCGAGTAGGGTATAACAAGGCCATTTCCTTCTCACAGAGCCGTACGTGGACGTTACCGCTCATACAGCTCCCAGCCGGCATCCCTATTATCAAGTGTGAATGAATCGAAAATGCTTTAAATCCTTCAGCAGTAGCATGGAGCATCCCTCTCCCTATCTTTCTAAGGTCGAGTGCGGGGGCTATCTCTTCAAAGGTAAGCGATCTCCTTCTCTGTTTTAAAAGGGCAATACTTGGGACCTTTTAAACGAGGGATATCCTACCGCTTTTAATCCCCGCAACTATTAAGTTAAGTTAAGTTAAGGCCGCTCTTTTAGAATCAATCGTTATTACAAAGCCGGATGGTAATATGACTGCCCGGTTCGCTGTTGCTCCCTCCGTTTCATTCGTCGTATTATATACGTGATAAGACTGATACGCTTTTAATAAGACTGACTGGATTGACGGGTTAGTTCGTTGCTCTCCCTCGACCTATCTCTTCAAGGTCGAGTACATTTTATAAATGCCCTCTTAAGATTATAGATAGAGAGCTTTGCCTCTTCCCACCCTCTCTCTTCTAAAAGAGGTGAGCGAGCGTAATTTTAAAGATCCCCCCTCTCCCCTACGCGCACCCCACCCCCACATTTAAAGGGCAAAGGCAAAGAGAAAGGATGTTTTAAAAAGGGTCCCCTTTTAAAACAAAGGCCACTTTTTTACTTTCATTACATTCTTTTCAGAGCCCCCCTCAGTGCTTTAGCCTTCTACCTTAGCAGAAAAGGAACTAAAGGGGATAAAGATGCAAGTGAATATGCGATATCAAAATGCAAAATTCCAAGGAATAACCCAAGATCAGATAAACGCTTGTACCTACATACACGGGTTATATACCATGTACAAGGGCCCAACCTATAACCTAGTGGAACACAACTCTTAGGTTTCTTTATTAGAGGTCTTTCTTCGAACCTGTGTCATAGTTCTAAATAAAAGGAAGGAGTGCTCTTTGAAACTAAGTTTTTAGGTCCAAAATTCCATTATTGGTGAATTCCCTCACCTTACTTAATAGAGAGGGGTGCTCGCATTGGGTTCTTATTATCCATTGATATAAGGGACTATTCCATCGGTCAACGATCAAGCAACTAGGGAATGATCATAACCTTAAGCCTCAGGAATGACAAGTGTTTAGGGATCTCTCTTAATTCAAAAAGTCCCATAAAACTATGGTGAACCTCTCTATCTATAATCTCAAGAGCTAAAGATATTTTAAAACTTGAAATAGAAGAGGAGAGCTCTCTATAATCCAGGAGAGACATCGAATGATAGGAAAGCTTTGCTTCACTCACTCCTTATAAAATAAAAATGGGGCACTTCACCTCACTATTTTAAAAGAGAATACAACCCGTAAGGTAAGGAAGCTCCACTTTGCTCACTCGAAAATAGTTACTAACCCCAAGGTAAGCTTTTCAATTCTAAGTCTACTTTATAATTCAAAGCAGAACTCAAATAACCTTAAGGACAGAGAGGTGGAGGGGCGATCTAGGACCCTCGACATATTTATATCCTAAGATTTTTCAAGTCGTTTTATATACACTCTTGTCCCTCAAATTTTAAAAGAGACCCCCCTCCTCCACCATTTCAAAGGGTAAAGGCCCTTGTTGAAAAATTTGGGTCGGGACCTATGTATAATAGAGATACAACATTTAATGATTTTAAGTGAGTCTAGTCTATTGTTAAGTCTGTTACATACATATTAGCACCCCTGATCGAGAACCTTTAGATCTCTAGGGAGAGTAGGTCGAGTGTAGCAACTCCCTTAAGAGCAGGATTTTAAATCAATAAGCAACCTATTTTTTCAAGTCATAAATCTCTTAAGAGGTTGTTTATGTACTCAACCTTTTAGAGTAAAGCCCTCTATATGGAATCTTAAGAGGTTAGCACTTTTATTTCTCTTTATTGAATATTAAGGAGGGGCTTCATTCACAGGTGCATACTCCAATGAAATTCCCCCAGACAAGTGTTTCCCTACACTTCAAGTTTGGATCGGTCAGGATCAAGCTTCTCATTCCAAGTAGTTGACTATTCATTCAGTAGTACCATATGGGCTAGATATCTTCACATTCCACTCACTACATTCCCACCTACCATAAGGTAGCATTACAGCTATGTGATAGACTTGCCAATTCATCCTTTTAAGGCCCTTTCTTCCTATCTATTCGGGAGAGGGCTTTAGAAAAATATAGGACCAAGAGATAGCTTTTAGATAAGCGCTTTTAAGTCTTTTTTAGATTTAATCTCAACTTCATTTCATAAAGTTATTTAAAACTTCAAAAACTTTAAAGGTTACTTTAAAGGTCGAGCCCCCTATCTATTTTAAGTAAGGAACTTTCCCTTGGAATGAAAAGCTTAAGAGAGCACCTTAAAACTTTAAGTTTTTCAACTAAGTCAGTCATATTAAAAGCATCTAGCTCGCTATCTTATATAAGGTAAAATATCCATCGATTGCTTATTATATCAAGGATGGTCAGTCCCTTAAAATGGTTAGTTAGTTCCTCAAGGCTAGGATTGGTTACTCAAAGGAATCGGTTTCACTAGATTGACTCATGCCAGCCATGATAGTAGTGCTCATTGCCCTTTAAAGAAAATGTTTTGCTAAACCCATGTCAACTTATAGATATACAATGTCCTTCCCCATCATGCTCTTCTTCCCATACCGCCACCACTAAAAATTTGTGTCATATGGATTTTACACAGTTCTCGAAACACTCACCAGAATAAGTATGTTCGATAGTGCCTCCTCGAATCGAATTGTTGAAGTGAAGACCGGCCCCCTCTATTTTAAAAAGGCCCTCTCTTTTTCCTTTGCCTTTGAAATGTGGGGTGGGGGTGGGGAGAGGGTCCTTTTTAGAATAGAGGGCAGGCTCTATTTTAAAAGGCAAAGGCGCCTAAAGGAAAGAAGAGAGGCGCTCGCTATCCACACCTATCAAAAGGTAATACGATTTGATTTTTCCATAATATCTTTAATTTAATATAATACGGGCTTTAATAGCCATACTTGGGCGGGGGATTCGTGGGGCTTATGAGAGCACTAGGGAACGTAGATAACCTTATTACGGCATACGAAGCCGAGTAATCCCGGCAATCTCACTCCCGCTTTCGGATAAACATTAGCTGGACACGCTCAGACATAGAGGCGATTTCTGAAAGAATGCTAGATGGAACCTTTAAAAGCGTTCGAACGGGTTTATGTGCCTTTAAAATAGAGAGCCTCTCCTCTCTATTTTAAGAGCGGATGGGCTTCCGCTCACGATCCTTTTAATAAGCCGAGAGACCTCGATTTTAAGCTATGAAACTCGAAAAAAGGATCTTCAAAAAGATGTATGAACCTCTCTTTATCCCCAGATCCCACGTCGCCCGGGTCGAGGCTGCCACACGTCCCGAAGATGCACGAGTCTTGGAATGGGGCAAAGATTCTCGTTAAGATAGACATAAGGCGATGCTTTGATAAGATGGAACATGTTCAACTGATTCATGCGCCACGATCAATTATCAATGACGAACCATTTATAGCATCTATAGAACGCTTTCGAAAGTCTCAGGTACCCCTCTCTATTTCCAAAGGTCGAGGGCAATAACTACTCGAACTCAAGCCGGGGCATTCCCCAAGGAGCTATATGTTCGCCGAGCTTGATGAACGTCAACGTCTTTTCCAAAGCGTCTCCACCTGATCTCCACCGGAATGAATGCTACTAGAGACTCCCAGTCCGTCAGATATGCCGACGTATTATATAAAAGCTTTGAAAATAGAGAGCCCTTTTCTATGACTCCCTGTCGAAGGCCAACGCATTTATAAATGAGATCTCCAGGGGTTAGAACTCTTTAAATGGAACAAGTACCGATAAGTTACTCATCCCGGGCCTATATGTCTATCTAGTAAACAATAAGATCCGCTTCGACATACCTATAGAACGATTAACCAGAAGAATGAAGGCCTTTGCCTTTGCCTTTTGCCTTTTTAAAACAAAACGGGCCTCTCGCCTTTGGGTCCAAAAAAGGTTGAAAGAAGAGTAAGAATCGCTGGGCCGACATTTTCTTTTAAGAGCGCTATGCCAATCATTCGCATCTTTCTCTTCGCTCTCCTTCTTTGATCAACTTGTTGGTCTGTCGTCCTCCTCATTATAGTCCTCTTGGAATCAATAGCATTTTGTCGGAATACGTCCTGTCTCTTCACCCTAGTAGTCCTATGCATAGTCAGTACTGTAGCCCCAATCATGGCTACTGATGGAATAAGACTAGAAACCGAGAACCGAACGGAATAGTAGGTATGAAGTGAATTGCCCGATGTTTCCGAATTGGTCCAACTCTGTATCTCTCCAGCATGAACTGTATATCTCGGAGAGGTTGTACTTATGCTGGTTGGTAATGATGGAATGTGATCATTATCTGGGATGAGGAACATTTCCCACCGAAGGATCGGTCCAATAATACCGCTCACTGGTGGATAGCGCGATACTTTTTCGTGAATCTCTGCTATTTGAATATTCAACATCATAACCACGGGTAAGGATGAAACGGCAATAGCTCCTATATGAACCACTGGGGAGATCATGGCGAAGAGGTCAGGACCTAACAGAATGAGTAAACCCGAGGTGTTGCGAAACACTGGGATGGGGAACGAAACGGGATGTACTGGATTTTTAGCACGTACAACCATCAAACCAGAGACCAAAGCTGGGCTCGGCGAAACGGAAAGTATCGTAGTACGCCGTCCTTCCCTAAAATGGAACTTTCGTGCTGGAGCTTTTTCCTGGCATTCAAGTTGATCTATTACGACCTAAGTTATCTCATTTGATCCCCCTAGAATGGGGTGTTTTTCGGGGCACTCACTAAGCCACTTACGTACCCATGGAGAAGGGGCAGAACCCGACAAGCCAATGAAGAGTTGGGTTGGCAGCGGAGCCCTTACTCACTATTCGATCCCGTGGGCAATGAATGAAAGCGGGAATGCTTCGTACACCAGTCGCGACCAGTCCTTTTCTATACAGAGAGGGTTTGATTGAATAAATAAATAATTATTCATTCATTCATTTAATTTATTTATTCACGTCACCGGCTTCTTCTTCCCCCTAGGGAAAAGGGGTACCTCTGCGAAAAGCCGCTCCACGATGGTATAGTCTCATCTTGCGTGTTGGCCGAAGTTGCAATAGTCACATTGAACCCTCGGGTATGCTCGAAAATCTCGAAATGATCTTCTAGTTCCGGGAATAATTCGCAAAACTCCGTATCCATCGGGAATTGGATGGAGTTTTCCCGTATCTCGACCGGAAGGTAGTTTTCCAACATGACTGCCAAAATCTTTTCTAAGGAATTATACATCATATGCCCTCGTATTGTGCTTCGTCGTGCGCTGTTACTGACTCCCTTTTTCCTAAATGGATTGGATCGAAACGCCCTATCTAGTTGTGCCTGTACGAATCTCTGACTGCGCGGAATCTCCATAGCCAATTCTTTATTCGTCATGATGAGATTCGGGAGTGCCTTTGGAACTACTATGATTTCACACGATCTAGGAACTTCCGTGATGTTGGCGTGATTCGGTTTTAGCAACAGATCTTGACGTAATACATTCTCGTGATGAAAATGGAGTCCATTGGGCGTGATAAACATATCGCTTCCATATCCTTCTATGTTGATATAATGAGCACTGCTATCAAAAAGCTCTGCCTCAACTCAATCTGCTCCTCAAAGAGAGTGCAGTATTGCCCCCGCTTACTATAAAGCGTTCCCGAACTCTTTATATTCTATTTGCGGAGTTCGAATTCGAAAAGTACGAGGTCCCGCTCCCTGAGCGCCTGTTCAACACTGGAATTTTTTTCCTTTTAAAATAGAGAGGGGCCAACTCATCCAAAATGTCTCCCGGCCGCCTTGTTGGCTAGCTCCCTAGCGCCCCTTGTCGGAGAACTTCACTTCACTTCTAAGTAGTCAGCCTCGACCCGGAACTTAAGTGAATCGATCAACCTTGAAACGCCACCCCCCTTTTAAAATAGAGAGAGGATTTTATAGCTGGAGGTTCCCATCTTTCAGAGCGAGATTAGTCAGACACCAGAGTGAAATCAACCTTCCTTTTTAGAACCTGGGATTGAACAACACGAAATGACCTCCACCTCTCTCTCTTTAGGATGGAGATCGAACACCAGGATATGAACTCGACCTTAAAAAGAGAGATCAAGAGCGAGAGGCTCCCCATGTTTTAAAAGGGTAAAAAGCTCGACCTTAAAAAGAGAGATCGAGAGGGAGAGGATATGACCTAGACCAACCGCCCTCTATTTTGAAAGGAGTGACAGCACCGATAAAATGGTATCTCCCCCCCCATGTGTAATCGACCATACCCACCGATTCAGAGTGACACGAACCATATCTTAAGGTCTCCGCCCCCTCTCTATTTTAAAAGGCGGAGTTTTTTAGAGGGCTTCCGTACCCCAGGTCGAGGAACTTCAACAGCCCTCGACCGCTCTCTATCCTTATTCAAGACGGGAGAGCCAGAAAATTGATTGTATCTTCCCCCCAGAGGAGGAAAGAGCAAACCACACTCAGGTCCAGCACTCGCTTACCTTTCTCTGCTTATTCATAACGGGAGAGGAGAGATAAAATCGTTTCTTCCCCTACCTTATATAAGAGAGGGCAGATCGAGGCTTAAGAGCCCCGGAGAGGAGGAAAGAGCAAACCACACTCACTTTAAAAGAGGGAGAAGCCCACCTAAGCCATCAGATGGCCGAGGGGAGAGGGCCCTCTCTATTTGAAAAGGACACTTGACCGCATTTTTGAAGTTAAAGGGCAGCCTGGGCCCTTGGCTACTTTCCCCACGACCCACACCATGAGATGCCCTCTCTCTCACGACATCCCACTCGGTATGCGGAAGAATCCTACTCCATAAGGAGGTGAGATACAACATACTCCACCTTCCCCCGGCTCAAATCCTATCACGCGCCGAGCTATTACACTTAATATGGCGGGTTTAATCCTTTCTAAATTATTCACCCGGGCCCCTCCTCCCCTCCTCTATTTTAAGGCTAAGGCAAGTCAAAACGATTTTAAGGTTCTCCCCTGATCCATCGTCGACCCGGTCTAACTCTCTAGCCACACACAACGAGCTCCTTCCACGATTATAGATAGAGAGCGTCCCATTCTTTCCCAATCCCAGTTCGATCTTTGTTCAGGAAGAATGCATTTCGAGGGATAATGGAGACGGGCGAACGCGCCAAGTCCCCCACTCCCATTCTATCCCCCACTTCCCACACGGCAATGGATCCAAGGAACTGGCCAAGAACCCTTCCGATTCTACCGTATGGTTGCGCTCGACTGTTATATATGCTATTTCGAAATTCACTTTTCCCATCTTCATCACATCCCTGGCCCTGAAAAACCCATCTCTTTCAATTTGGGGCTTTTCCCACCTCTGTTCAAAAAGCGGCGTATTTATCCCACAACCAAACCATGTCCTCGACATGATATACGCAAAAACCAGAATTGAAAGCGATCCGGCGCCTACAAGAGCCCATTCTCTCGACCCCCTTTTAAAATGGAGAGGTTCACCCTCTTTGAACACTGAAATCATGATATCATCATGGCTCCTCCCCCTCTTTCAATAGCCATAGCCGGCCGAAATTCACATTCAGATATCGGTCGATCGGTCAAAAAAACCACTCTGAACCAACCTGCGATTGAGGGGTGAGCACCCAATAATAGGAACAACCTCGGATCGGGGGCATCAACAACCTCGAAAAAGCCTTCGGAACCACCTCAGATCCAGGAACTCAAATTCACTCCTTATGGATAGAGAGCGGCCGCTCGACCCACATTCTCTTTTGAAAGGTCGATCGGGCAGTTCTAAAGCCCTCTGAACCGACCTCAATTCCAGGGCACCTTAATTCAATTGCGGACCCTCAGATCCAGGAACATTAAAAGCTCTCATCCGACAATTCCTCCCTCCCTCAAATTAGCTGGGCTGGCTGCTGAAGCGGTCGAGGACATAAATGACCTTCTCGACACCTAGACTTTTTAAGGCCGAGCGCGGCCCTCGACCGATAGAGAGAGGGTCCGAGGGAGAGTTCTCAACCGATAGGGAGAGGACATTGATGGGCTCGACCGGCTCTCTATCCATGATCTTAAGGTTCGGGCGAAACCATACGAATTCTCCCCTTTTTAAGTAAAGCCCTCCGAACCCGCTTCGAATAAGGAATGACCAAACCACCTTAAATAGCCGGTAAGTCAACTAATTATATATTGAGACCTGATCAAAGCCCCTTTTTAAAACAGAGCCTATCCGTATCCCTTTTAAAGCTCGTAAATGGAGGAACCCCTTGACCTTGATACTCGGGCTCCGCTCTCTAGGCCGGTGTATTTCAAACAGTGACGTATGGCCGGGGGGAAGAAGACAGACGAGAGCGAAACCTGACGGACGAAATAAAAGATTGTTATAGAAAGGGAGGGCCCCTATACTATAGTTGCACTTCCCAACCCTTCAACCCTGAAGAGAAGAACCGCACGACCCATCACATAGAAATGCTGCGTCGAGACCCATCACATCATATATCATAAATGCTGCGGGGGGAATAACAACCATCACATCATAAACTAGAGATGCAGGGGGGTTATTATACTAAAGAGGAGGCACATCATATGGAAGAACCGTCGAGACCCCTCACATCATATATCATATGGTATAGAAATGCAGCTTTTAAAGAGGACAGGCCCCGAGCTTCTAATGAACCGGAGAACCGACCCTTGAAACAACCTAATGTGATAGAGCCTAGTGAGCTGATGTGACGGAACCAACCGGACATTAGAGGAGATCGTGCTAGCTAAACCTTCATCTCAAGGGTGAACATCTATTCAATCCCTGTCGTATTATATACTACAGATCGATCATGTTCATGCTCCCATTCACTGTCGAGTCGTTTTATATACGTATTAAGATCGAAAAGAGAGTCGAGTCCCCGCTGCTTTTTATCCGCTTCTCTCTTCCCGCCGCGGCTATTACTATTACTATTACTATTACTATTATAGGGGTGGGGGTGGGGGAGGGGTGTCTACGGTCATGATCTCGATTTGACAATACCGGGGCGACGCTCCCCTTAAAGAATCCGCCCCTCTATCTATAATTGAGCTCTTAAGCTTTGAATCTTAAGGATCGATTTGAGTCTCCATATAGCTGGAAAACGACGCTCCTCGATACCGACTCGATCTTTAAAAGGGGTCTCGATTTACAGAATTGTTCTTCTGTAGTTGCCCAGTCCAGATCTACTCAAGGGGTGGGGATGATCCACCAGATTCATAGCCACACCCGAGCCCCTTAAAATAAAATGGTTCTTCACATTGATTTCTGTGAACGAATGATCGGTACCGAAATAATTCGATTGATGAACGCAGAACTGGTTTTTCAAGTGCTTTCTCTAGAGAGATCAGGCTATCCTTTTTCTTTCAAATAGTATCTTGAATGAATGAAGTGCCAGTGCCTTCTCCTGATTCGGAAGGAAGGGGAAAGGGGGGAACGAGTTCGGGGGGAAGGGGGAAAGGGGGAACAAGAGAGCGATAATGACTCCGGGAGAAAACAACTATTCATTTTAGATTCTCATTCCCTTTTAAATGGTGGGGCCGCATTACCAAGCTCTCCTGGGACGGAGGGGGGGGAGAGTGGTGAGGCATTGATAGATTGTATTTGCTGCCCGGAAAGGACGTGAACTAGGGTTTTAGAGTACCATTCCCCCCGGTGCTATGGAGCTAAACCCGCAAGCTGCTGCTCTCTCGTCTAGTCTTCCTCCAAGCCCACCTCCTATGGGTCATTTGAACAGAGGTGGCGGTGCCCCTTTATACCTTAGGAGCACTTGTCATAATTTCATATATGAACTACGATACCTGGTGCGATCTCCTGATCGGATTCGGCCTTCGATCCTTTGCTCATGCGAAAATGCCTTAGAAAACCTCTTAGAGTAAGAGTGGTTTCAAAAGCTGATAGCAGGAGATTCGTCAGGCGGAACCGGTGAACTGGGGGATCTCTAGCGACAGCGAATGTCAATCCAACTGGG
The DNA here is from genome assembly GCA_028583015.1 of Wollemia nobilis. Classification (NCBI taxonomy): domain Eukaryota; kingdom Viridiplantae; phylum Streptophyta; class Pinopsida; order Araucariales; family Araucariaceae; genus Wollemia; species Wollemia nobilis. The sequence goes on from JAQPPZ010001870.1 coordinate 9,460,510, forward strand.
GGATCTCTAGCGACAGCGAATGTCAATCATATTACATATGTCATAACGATTCAGTGGAAGGTGGTTTGTTTGATCAGCCGGAGCTCTCTATTTTAAAACCCCTCTATTTTAAAGGGGGGTGGAAGGTGGTTTGTTTGATCAGCAGCGCTGGGTAGGCGTATTGCTCCTCAGTGGGGGAGGGTGGAGGGTGGTTTGCTTGGAGAACGGCGCCTACCGTTCATTGGTAAGCCCTACTGTAACCTAAAGGCCGTTCATTAACTCTTACTGCTCTACCCGCCATTATAGAGAGGAGAGGAATGCCCTCGACCGATGAGAGAGATGGAGAAGTACTCTTTATTCGAAAACGCGACAGCGAACCCCCTCTCTTTTAAAAGGATAGCTCGACCTTGAAAAGATTGGGATAGGACTCGATCTTCGGGAGAGGAGGGGAGAGCGCCGGCCTCAACCGCTCTTCATTCATTTATTTCTTTAAGCTGTCTATAAGCTTTGAGTTTCAAGAGCCTCCTTAAAATTCAGAGCTTTTTTAACGAGTACATAAATGACCTTAAAAAGATGGGTCGACCCTCAACCGATTAAATAAGTCAAAACTCATAAAGGTTGAGTGCGGCCGGAGAGACGTTGTTAATAGCATTGAACCTTTATATGGGGAGTCCCCTCTCTTATATAAGGGTACGCCCTCTCCCCACCGTTCAAATCAAAAGGGCTTTTTGAGGGCCCCTTTTGCCCCCCCTTTTTAATTGTGGGGTGAGGAGAGGAGGGCTTCAATATAATAGAAGGGGCCTGAGAACAAGAGAGCTTTAAATTAAAAGGGCGAGTGCTTATCTGAAAGCTCTCTACCTGTTGTTAATACGTATATAATATGGCCAACTCTTCTCATGATAGATAGAGAGGGTGAAGAACTACAGGCATCGATTCACGAACCGTATGGAAAAACGATGCCTTAAGATAGGGAGAGGGTGTTGGATTCTTGGTGAACCCGTTCTATAACCTAAAGGCCTGGATTGCCTTGCCCTCTCTATTTAAAAAGGGGGAAGGCACACCTCTTTAAATAGCCATAGCCATAGCCATAGCCATGCGCTTTTAAGAGGGGGCCATCCCTTGCCTTTTAGAAGCCGAGGGGGAGGCGGCGCTTTTAAGAGGGGGCCATAGCCATGCGCCTTTTCAAAGAGGGGGCCATTACCATTACCATTAATGCTGGAGCAGCCTTACTCCTCTTTGGCGGCTGTCGGTATTGCGTGTCCAGTTCCTTACTCCGAAAATCTCTGGTAACTGCACCGACATCCCAAGGCTCTGCAGGAGAAATCCTCAAAGAGTTCATGCCTGAGCGCGAGAGTGACGACAAAAAGGTTCGCCCCTCTCCCCTCTATTTTAAAGTGTTTCTTGATCTCTTTTTTGTCTTTTGAGAAGCTGCTATTAAAATGGCATCTCTTCTTTTCCTTTTTGTTTCCTCTATCTTCAATTATATAACGCATATATCCCTTTCTTTCTGTGTTGAATAGTCTTAAAGAGTTTCCTTTCTATCTGGCTTTCATAGTTCATAGTTCCGAAACCGCTCCCATTCTCCTCTCCTAAAGTAGCTGCTTTTCATCGAGCAGCAGAGGATATGGGTCCGATCGATTGTGGTAGAATGATCAAGCAAGATATGCCTGCATTAAGGTATAGAAGGTATTGTCTATTACAAAATATTTGGAACAACAAATTGACAACAAGGCAATGTCGCATTTTATGGGGGTTGTGGACATTAAGAGGGGGGGGAAGCCCCATTAGAAAAAAGCTTTATCTGAAATGGATAAAAAGTATTAGATGGGATGGTAAGGGGAATCTGACATTAGAAACCCTACAAAACAAAAGTTGTATTTTTTTCATGCAATCTTTATAAGAATTCGTGGTAAGGAGAGGCTGCGAAAGAGAGAACAACAAGAATTGATGTGATGACAGTTGGATAGTATAAACACCTATCTTAAAGATGAGATGGCTCACCAAAAAAAAGAAAGGGCAGAACAATATTTTAAATGCAACTTAGAGGTGTTTAAAAAGGAGTCACGACCCACTTAAAATTTTCTCTAGAAAATACAAATGTGATAGATTGGATTGTTAATAAGACCCCTCTCCTCAGGTTGATCAACGAGGTTCCCCTCTTAAGAGGTCTGATCGTCGAGATAGATGTCCATTGGTGTGTGGGATCGCCGATGGAATGCAAATTCCCTTCTTCAATAGTTTTTTTTAAGCACTCGACCTTAAAAAGATAGGGAGAGGAACTTAAGAGCTCTCTGGTGTTGGTGATCGACACGACCGAACCAAACAACGAGCCCTATCTTTATTAAACGCGGCGGGAGAGGCCTTTGCCATTTTAAGCCCTCTTAGGGAGAGGAGAACCTGCTGAACACCGAACCGCCCTATATTAATGAGGAGAGGAACTATGATTCATTACTTTGAGATGAATCAATCGAAACCCCTAGGCCCTATCACAACTAGCATCCATAGCGAGGAAGAGATAGACGCTATTCAAAACGCTCTCGTGGCATCTCCGATATGGTATCTCTCGAACGGTATCTCTCGTCTTACGGCATTCCTGTTTCGGTATCTCTCGGTATCTCTCTCCGGCGGCATTCCCGATTCGGTATCTCTCGGCATATCGAACGGTGTCTCTGGGATCAGCATCTTGTAGCGATATTTCGCATCCCTGATGCGGTATCTCTCGAAGCAGCATCTCTGATACGGCATCGGGTCGGTATCTCTCGGTATCTCTCGTGGCATCTCTGTAGGCGTTTCGGGATCTCTCAGGCGGTATCTCTGGTGGCATCTCTTATACGGCCATCTCGAACGGCATATCCAGAAGTCGAATTTTTATAAGCTCTCCTTTTATTTCAAAACAGAGAGCTCTTTAAATATTATAACAGAGCTCTTTAATTGCCATTTTAATTCGCTATCGCCTCTTAAAACAGAGAGCAACCTTTGGTTTGGAGAGGTCCTTCGGACCCCCTTTAGAAGCTCTTTAAAACTTCAAGCTTGGTACCCTTTAAAATAGAGAGGGCACGATCATCGTTAGTTGAGAGCGGTACGTTTCAACTGTATACTGATCGATGTTTTTCATACTCCGAAAGGAGGTAGACCGCCCCGGTTAGTTCGATCAGATTGATTACCATTACCTTTTAAAGCAAGCCCGGAAACCTTTTAATTTCAGAGGTATACCAATATGGACCATGGTGCACGTGAGCCAGGAAGAGCGAGAGAAGCTTGTGATGAATCAGACTTGTCCCGGGTCTTTCTATAAATCCTCCCGTATCCGAGAGGCACGATAAAGGGATTTCTATGCCTAAGGAATCCTAGAACGAAAAGATTTCCCTTTTGGGCGCTCTCTCTATTTTAAAAGGGGTGAATACGGTGAAGAACCTTTTAAGTCAGTTGCTGCGCCTGTGTCAGATGCTCTTCGGTCAAGAGGGGCAGGGTGTTGCTGCGCCTGTGTCAGATGCTCTTCGGTCGGTAAAGAGGAGAAATGCTGCTTATTCCCGTAGCCGCCTATTTCCTGCCCATTCCCTCTCCCGGCGATAGGAGAGGGGGCAACCGCTCTCCCGATGAAAGGAGAGGAGATCGGGAGATAGAGATAGCATTGGTGTTCGTTCGGAGCCTAAGGAAGATGAAAAGACATCAGTGAACCGCTCTCTATCCTGGGCTTGGGTGTAGATATAAGCCCTTTAAAATAAAAGTTCGACATAAGCCCCCGAAATAGACCAACTAGAGGTGCGGATGAGCTAGAGCCCAGAGTAGTCAATGGATAGGCTAGCTATTGACCCGGATCGGCTAGAGGCTTGACCCGAATGAGAAGCTATTGACCCGGATCGGCTAGAGGCTTGACCCGGATGAGATGAGTCAATGGATAGGCTAGCTATTGACCCGGATGAGATGAGCTTCCCGGAAGAGCTGGAGGGGGATAAGTTGACCCCCATTGAGAAGAGCTTCGGGGCCATTAAGCTACTACTTTTTAAAGAGCCGGGGATCATCACTCGAAAGAGCCGAACCCCTTGAGCCTGAACCATGAGCTTTTAAAAGCCCGAGACCATGAGGAATGGAACTAACCATCGGCGGAGAGGAAGGATATTTCCCCGAGACCAAAAACTGGGAAAGGAACAAAGCTCCATTCACGACTCCATAATCCGATCCATAGGAACGAATGGGACTAAATACCATTCACTCAAATGGGACTTAGGGACCCCCCACTCTTATAAGAAGAGGGAACCTCTTTAAAATTCGAAAGGACTTAGGGACAAAACTCAAACCCCATCCACGACTCAGAACGAATGCGGCTTGGGGCTGAATACCATTCACTAGGATACTCCATTCACGACTCGGAACAAAAGTCCATTCACATAAGCTTTTAAAAGCCCGAAAGAGACATGAGCCGACATAAGTTGATAGGTTACCCGAGGATCAGTTACTCACAACATTAAGCCGGATGCCCTATTTTATCAAGCTCACAAGGGATTTGGACACCAGAGATTCAGACACAAGGGATTTGGACACCTCCTTAATGTTGATGGCGGGCAGAAACAGGAGGACAGGACAAGAGGGAACCCATCCTACACTTCTCGTTAAAACACCTCCCATCTGGGGGGCTCCCCTTCCATCTTCCACATTCGCTCCATTCGCCATTGTACATCTCTTGAAATGGTTAAGAGCTCCCAACCCTAACGATACAATATAGGGATGATTCATGGGAATCCAAAACCTTTTTTAGGAACTACAGAGATTTATTAGAGGGGCACCACTCTCCATAATTATAGATAGAGAGCTCCAACTAGGCTTTTATAGTGGTGAGCCATCAAAATTTGAGAGCATTTTACCTTTTAAAATAAGGGGGGAGCTCTCTCAAAATAAAATGCTTGAGCTGACTTCTCATGCTTTAGCCAAACTATAGATTTTAATAGGATCCCAAACTATATATAAGGTAAGCACTCGCATGCCATTAAATAAAAGTAAATTAAATTAAAAGGGTGGGGCTCAACCTTGAAAGGATAGGGCCTCCCTTAATAAGATAATTTGAGATCAATAAGGTTGTAAATTCTATTATATTGGGATAGATGGTTATTAGATATGGCAACAAATTTATAGCCAAGACAAGGTCGAGCTCATTTTGCATGCAATCAAACACCCAATCCCATTTTGACCCGATCCTATCTGACATTTATATGTGAATGTATCGTGCCTATGATATTGAGACCTAGCCTGATTCCTTTGAGTCTCTACCAAGGATTGATAAGCTAGGATCCTTTCTATAAGTTATTTCTTTAGAAAACCCTTGGTCTGGCTATTTCTAGAGGAGTTAGAGTGAACATTTTATTCCTTCACTAGCCCCACCCTTCTCTTGGTGTTTAGTCAGAATGGTTTGTATGGATGCCCACCTCAAGGTAATTACTAAAGGTGAAAGGCCTTTCAAATCTGCTTTTATATCAGCTTTATGCTCTTTTTCTAAATCTCATCCTTGGTCTATCAATATGGGATGGGCGGAATAGAAAGACTAATAGAAATAAGAAAAGAGGATGACCCAAGATTTTCATTCATGAGCATTGAGAGGCTTTATTTCTCTAAGTGTGAACCATGGCAAAGAATATGAATGGGCAGACCAGGCCTTGTTTATTATAAGGAATTTTTTAATCCAATTCCTTCAAAGTTGTATTAAAGGAGAATTAGAAGAGCATGTTTTCTTATTCATTAACCACCCGTATAAAAGCCTTGCCTCAAGGGTGATAAGAAGTCAATTGAAACACTAGGTCTCATTTATTATAAGGTAGTCACTCTCTCCCCTCTATTTTGAGTGAGCAAACAACCCAAAATTTGAAAGAGCTCTTTAATATAATAAGCTTCAAATGTTGAGTGACATTTTTAGTCTTCCCGACCTGCCTTCCTTAAATCTAAAACTACATTTAATTTCAAAATCCTCCAACCCCATTTTAATAGAAAGTCGGGGCCCTCTCAAACATATCTATTTTAAAAGGTGGATAGAGCTCAGAAGAAAGTGTGAAGACCACTATTTTAATTTTAAAAGCTCCTCTATTATTCAAAGCATTTTAATAAGGAAAGCCCCCTTTGAAAGTTTGAAAAGAATGAAGACCCTATATTTTTAAGGTCGATCGATTTGATTCGAGAAGATAGGATTCAAGAAGAGAAGAAGAAACTCCCTTTCCTTTTCAATCTGAATGTCGATTCAATTCGAAGCTTTCCCATTTTAAAATAGAAGGGACAAAATTTTAAACAAAAACCTTGGTGAGAGATATGAGCATATTTTAAGAGGGGCCCCGACCCCACCCTTTTAATTTATAAGTAGCTCCACTATTTTTAAAGGCATCCTAATATGGTAAAGGGGTTGGTCATCGAAAAATTGTGGATGAATCCAATACCTTGCTATAGGGTGGGCTGCAAACCGGCTTAAAGCCTTTAAATATCTTAGAGGTGAATATCTCAACTTTAAAAACTCTATTAATTCATAAGCATGCTAGATGGGGGAACCCCCGAAGACCTTATAATATAAATTCACATTGAAGTAGGCTCGGAAGACCACTACTTGGGACTCTGTTAGACTTAAGAGCCTTCCCTCATTAAGGGAATTTGAAGGTGGGTGAGGGCCTCTCCATTTCAAAGCAAATCGGGGAATCAAGGGAGTTATTTAGAGAGGTTTGCCACACCTATCCTGAGATAAAGCTTGATTCATCATTTCGAGAAGGCTCCCCTAAATCTGGATGATAGGGTGGTCGTCACCCTTTGTGGTTTTCAATTAGTAGGCATTGAACCTATGGAATCGAGTCTAAACTAGTAGTATTAACAACTTGACCTATCTCCCTTAAAATGTTTGAAAAGACTTTTACCTTATTTTATCTCCTATATTAAAAGGTAGGGTGAGTACGAATTTATATATAGAGGCTCTCTCCCTCTCAAGTAAGAGTGGCGGGAGCGCTCGTGAGCATGACCTCTTAAGATATTTCTAACATCTTAAGAGCCTCTCAAGAAAGATATTTCAAAATATCTTAAGAGCTCGTTATAGATAGAGAGGACCTCTTAAGATATTTATTTTTTAGTCGGTTGAGTGTAGTCTTAAGAGTACAAACCTCGCTTTAAAACTCTAAGGTCTTAAGAGTGCATAAATACCATATAAAGAAAGAAGCGAGTCAAGCTTAAACCTTTTTCAAACCATCAATGATATCTCCATTAGTGCTCCATTCATAGTCATTGCATTGAAAGGCTTTCGTCTCTGATATCTCCCTAGGATCTACCGATTTCGCTCATGCTCCATAGGGATCGGGTCGACCAACCCCCTCGGCTTTTAAAGGCAAGGTGTATCCCAGTTTTATCTATCTGTCGTGCAGCGCCGGGCAGTCAAGTGAATAAGGAGGAACCAGCATCTAAGTCTTCACCCTATCTATTCGATTTAAACCGGAACCCTCGGCTTTTAAAAGGCAAAGGTAGGTGTTTCATATTCTTATCTAATTTTCGATACTTCCTAGCGCCGAGGAAGCGAGAGAGGGGCGGGGCCCTTACCCAAAAAGAAGGAGGGGGAGGGGGCTTCGATTCATTTGAACATCTCTGGTCCCTTAAAATTCAGAGCGTTCGAGCGCAGCTTCCTTACTCTGTTTGGGAATCACCCGCCCCGCTATAGTTCGAGGGAATGGAGAGAGGGATAAGCGCTCCGGTCCCCGGGAGATTTCATTACGAATCAAGCAGTAGACGACATCAGCCAATCGCAGCCCTCTATTTTAAATGGAACTCGACCCTCTAAATGGAAATATGTAATCTTTTATTTTCAAAATAGGGGAGCTTTGATAAAGATTTGCTAAGTCATGAATGTTATTTAAAGTTCGATGCATGAAAAAAAGGTCGGTCGTCTAGCCCTACCTAACAGAGCTGAATGAGATCAGAGCTTCTCCAGATTTATGCTGGAGAGGATTCATCGATGGTCGTGCAAGGTAGAGGTGGACCGGCTGGATCGAGTTTTTTCGCGATTTCTGTTTTTTGAAAGAGAGGGGAGCTCTCTATCTATAATCGTGACGGCTCGATCGTTTGGATTGGTGCTCGAATGCTCTCTTAAAACAAACCTGAGCCCTCCTCTTTTTAAAGGTCGAGGGATAGGTCATACAGGGCGATGAATATAAAAACGCCCGAGTCCTCTCTTCAGGGGAGGTTTTTACGAGGCACCTTTAATGGTAATGGCCCCCCCTCTATTTCAAAAGGCAGGCTATGGCCCCCTCGGCTTTTAAAAGGCCCTTTTAAACATGGGGGCATGGCCCCCTCTTAAAAGCGCATGGCTATGGCTATTTAAAGGTCGCCCTTTAAGAGAATTCAAGAAGATCCTCTCTATAAAACTAGGGGAGCTCGCTCTCAAGGTCGGGTGCTTTCTCTCTTCAGAGTTCAGTTGCCTTTTCCAGATATCCCTCGACAAGTTGTTTTAACGTAGATAATAGAAGAGACTCTCTCCGTTCAGTTAAGATTATAGATAGAGAGCCGAGTGCCCATATTTATTAGAGCTCTCTATTCCCCTTTTAAAATAGAGAGGGATGGCTTATCATATCATAAAAGTTGAGCGAAAAGCTCTCTATTCTAGAAGGATGGCTTAGCTTAAAAGTGGCCCAGCCGTTGAGCGGGGAAACAAACCATCATTCAATTGTCTACCTGCCGGTTTGAAAATAGAGAGGCTTCGATTGCCTACCTATCCGAGTCGGGGGGATAGTCTATTATCTACATATTAACAATGGGGCAACCTTAAAGTGGGTTCTAAAGCTCCCATTTAATTTTTAATTATCTAGGCATTTTTCCTTTAATATAATAGGGCGCCAGGCCCCTCACCTCATAACGGGCGGAAGATCCCGACCAACCGGACCCGATCGGGCGGTTCAAGGCATTTCAGCATAAGAACCGAGTCCAGAAAGGTTTTTCAGATCGGGAACCTGAATTCGCCTACCGGCCAACTTGAACCTGGCAAGGAGGAGAAAGCAGCTTCTAATTTTGAAGGCTTTAAAGCTAGTGTTAACGAGAAGGAGATCGGGCTGCTCTTAAAAATCAAAAAAGGGCTCTTTAATTTAATTTAAAGGGCGCTATCCTTTCAAGTTGACATTCCTGATTAGGCGATAAATCATCATTCGATTGCCGTCATTCTATTGCCAGCCGGCTCTATCTATAACCAGCGGGATAGATCGCCAACTCGTTATAATAGAGAGCACCTGGGTTTTAATTAAGAGGCCTTAAAAAGCAGCTTTTAAGAAATTGAACGAAAAAACGGCTCAAGCTCTTTAATATACTAAAAAACCCCCCTTTTAAAATAGAGAGGTTTGGGGAAAGTCGATCGAGTACAGATTTAAAGCCTTCGCTTTCCTTATATAAGAGAGGCTTGCTTGCCCTTTAAAAATAGAGAGCTCCTCTCTCTTTTTAAAAACAACGGATAGAGAGGAAAGAAGAAAGAATGGAATTCTATCCCCAGATAGAGAGCTTTTAAAAGGGTGGGTAAAAGCCCTTTTTAAAACATGGGGCTCTCCTCTCCTCTCTATTGTAGGGTAAGGTAAAAGCCCCTTTTTAAGACAGAGAGGCGAGCATTCCGGCAGTTGAACACTTCCACTTCTAAAGTAGTTCGTAGCTCCTAATTATATCTCAAGAGGTCGCGATTATAGATAGAGAGCTCTTTTGAGGATAGAGAGCGTTCCTCTACCTTCCTCAGGGGCTCACTAAAAGACAACAACACGAGGAGGCGTGTGTATAGCCTTTTAAAGGTAGAGCGAGCGAATTCACGTACACAAACCTGCCGACCCCTTTTTAAATAGAGGGTATTTGGACAAAACTCGGCCCACTCTATCATCCAGCACCCTTCCTCTTCCATTTCAGCCACTTTTTCGGAACCTCGGAATCCGCAAAATTCACGTTATTCTCTTTCCTTATTTAGGAGTGTTTCAAGCGTTCAAACCCTCCCCCCCTTATTTGTGAGGTGAGGTTCGCTCCCTTCGATCAGTAAATAAAATCTCTATTTTTCCCACCCAGTGGACCATGGGGATGACCGAGATCCCGCAAACGAGGGGAGGGGTAGAACGGAGCTTTTAGAGATAGATAGGAGTTTCGAAATGCCTATTCGGGTTAGAAGAACTTAGTTTGGAAAGAAGGAAGGAGTATCTCGATCCAGAGTTGAGGGATCTTGAAGGAATTTCTGCTGTGGGATGACGGATCCAGCTTAAGATATAAAGGGTGCTTCCTTATTTAAAAGGCGAGAGGCCCCTCTCTTTTTAAATGGGGTAATCGGCCCCCCTTAATTAAAGTAAAGCGCAATTTTGAAAAGCGCGGCACCTTACCTTGTATTATGGAGAGGAGAGCCAGTCGATGCATTTTTGAGCTCCGGTGGGAGCACCGCATTCGATCCCGCCGATACACGTTTTCGTCGGATATCCCTTTTTAATTTAAAGCCGTGATCTTCTCAGCTGTGTATTGAGAGGGGCAGAGCCCTCTCCTCTCGGTGAGCGAGTGCTTATCTAAAAGCTATCTCCCTTAGGGCTTAAATAAGCACTCAACCGACCTTAATTTATATATATCTATATATCTATTTATATATATATATATACCGGGGCTTTGAAAGAAAAGAGCTCCAAACCATTAGAATTAAAAGCAGCTCTCTCCCCTCTCCCTTATTTATAGAGGTATCTAGGGCGATCTCCAAACCAACCTCCAGCTCTCTCCCTTGTTTATTAGAGGGGTCGATCCCTGTTTTTCCTTTTCCCATCGTAATTTGATTTGGAATTCGAGGGTGGAAGACCGCCTTCACATCTCACGGAGGAGTAGCCGGTGCCCGGAGAGGCGCCGCTAGGGAAAGAGCGGGTTCTATCCCCACAGAACCCCCAAAAAGCTCAAGTAAGCACTCGCTTACCTTACTAATAAAGGTGGGGTGAGCTCGCTCGCTTATCGATTCAAAAAGAGGAGAGCGTTCGCGATTTATTTCTTTATTTCTTTCCTCTCCCCCACCGTTTAAAAGGTTATTTCTTTCCTCTCTAAAAAAGGGGTCGAGGGCCTTATCAATCTAAACAAGCTGCTCTACTCTTAGAGCCTTTAAAAATTCATACTTGGGCCGGGTTCGGATGCTTCGATATACATGATTAGCGTGCTTGATCAAGGTTCTGGTGGGTCTGTAGCTTCTTAATGGCTCAATCAATTAATTCAATACTCCAGGGTGTGACGAGCTTTCTATTTAAAAGGTTCCGTCCCGATTCACTCGATCCGAGGCCCGGGTCTCTCTCTCCGGTGCTGCAGGTTTCCGTTTGACCCATTAAAAAGCTACTGGCCATTCAACCACTGAAACGTCTGTCTAATAAGGAATCAATCTATTGAGGTTCCTTCTCCATTAATTACCGCAGTGGCGGACTCCCGCACCAGAGAGCTGAGGGGAGAGCCTCTATAAAGATAGTCTTTTGATTCCTTTTGTAGCACCCTAAAATTGGCGTAGTTAAACCATTAGTAAAAAGTAGAAATTTGAATTTTAACCCCGAAATCGCCCGTTAATCGCTCACCTCATTTTTTGTGCCATTTTTAGAGGTTGTTGTAACCGTTGGATGATATCATCGTCGATCTGACGATATCTTCCCAAATTGTACGAATTCGTCTAGAACAGAACATCCAGACGATTTCGTCCCAAAACCAAATTTTTACAATTAGCTTATGTTCCAATGACCTCTCCAACTTGGGCAGAAGCGTGTCTGCACGGTTGGAGATTCCCACATTGGGGATATCCTAGATTGGGATGATCCCCAACCTCCTAAACTCCCCCTAATCCTATATAGACTGGGATTTTCCTAGTTTATCCCCCTAAATCCCTACCTGGCTGCCTGACTGATTATTTCCCTACAATTTTAGTTTTTGTTGTGATCTTCCATCATTTGCACTTGTGTTTTCAAGTTTTGTTGCAGGATTTTACTGTGTTTCAGCCGGAGGTAGCTCGTATTGTCACAGGCGTTTCAACTACAATTTTAGATGATTATGTCAAGATCGATGATGATCTTGTATGATTATAGACGATCTGGTCTGCAATTCAGCTTGGGTGCAATTAGAGCCCTGATTTTGCATTCTCTATCTCATTTTCCTTATTTATTGTTGCATTAGATTAATTTACTTCTATTTTGCATCTTGGAGTTCACCTCATTTAGCATAATTGCATGATAAAATTCAAAATAAGTTTCCAAAATAGTGCATCTCATTTAATTTGATATCTGGATTTATCATTCAAACATCTATACTCTTATTTCTATCATTTTGCATCATTCTTGCAATTGTATTTTTGGTTTTTTGTGGCTATTTTCTTGATTGCAAGTTTATGACGAATTCGCCTGATGAATTCGTCAGGTCGCTAATGATATTGGGTGATCTCGGATGATCTCCTATGATTTGGGATGATTTTGTATAATTACAAATGATCCTGTCATATCTAGGATGATCTGGACTCCTACAAGCTTTAGAATATTCATCAGACATCAAAAATCAGGTGTACTCTTCTCCATTTTATATATTCTCTGTATTCAATCACATTAGGATTCATTTATGTCTATTGTCTTCATATAAATCAGAATCTTCATATAGAATAGCTTAGCTTCATTTTGGCCAACCTAGGAATCTGAATGATTGAACATAAAACGAACAAATCAAACCCATTATCAACCTAGGCATGGAAACTACCACTCAAAGTTTCCTGGTGAACCCCACCATCCATCAAAAATTCACCTTTATACCCCTCCCCCGAGAGGCGTGACCTTCAAAGGGCCTCTTCGTTCGAGGTATTGTTCCATCCTTTTCTCACCCCCCTTCCGGGTATGGATCCTTTAGCCTGAAGGTAAGGGTGCACAAAATTTGGGTGATACACCTTTCAAAATAGAGAGGACCCTTTTCTTCAGTCAACAAATGAGTGTTGGATGCATCATAAACCGCACTTCCTCTCGAATCGGATGGAGTTTCCCATCGCCCGCCCCCCGACGATAAGCACTCGACCTTTTAAAATGAAGTTGTTAATACGTATAAAATAGACTCAGTCGGGTAGAGGCGGTGCTAATCTTCAGGTCCTAGTCGAGTTCTCGGCTCGGCCTTTCACACTTAGCTACAAGTCATAATAAACCCCCCCTCCAGCATCTCAGGCAGTCTCTAGTGAGTGCCGCTATCCATCCGTATAAGCTCATCGAACAGCGACCTTTTAAAAATGTCCGAACCGCCCATTATATTCAAATTAAAGAGGGCCTCCCCTTAAAAAGCGGTTTAAAATAGAGAAAATGTTCACTCTTTTTAAATGGGGTCAGGCCTACAAAATAAAATGACCCTTTTGGTTTGGGGGAGATCTTCTTTCTATTGGAATAAAATGAAATAGAATAACTTTTTGAGGGGTGATCTTTCCGGGATCATAGGTACCTTAGTGTGAACGAGAATCTGTCCGGGTAAGGCAGGATAGCTTTACCTTACTTCCCGATCGTTTGGAATCACCCCCATCGTCTGCTCACTGAAAGGCTGGATGAATCAGAGAGCCGCGCTTCCTCTTGTAGAACAAACGACGACGGGGCGGGCAGGCATTACGAATAAGAGCTTCTGGGCCTAACAATCTATCTGTCGGGGTGACCCCGGCTAACCTCCCAACTAAATGATGGAATTGGGTAGGTAATCGATAAAGCCAGCCCCCCCCACCCGGGTAAAACAGATTCTTTATCACAATAGCGAATGGGATCAAGGATAACCATAGTGGTCACCGGATGTTGTGGCCCGTTCGGAAGAGATCGAACCCAAGCTTGACGGTTAACGAACCCAATCCCTCTCTATTTTAAAAAGGTTCGATTAGGTCGGATAGGAAGCAACGCTCCTGCGGCATATCGAACCTTTATAGAGAGCTTCCTTACCCTACCTTATAATAGAGAGGAGAGGAGAGGCCCTTTAAATAGTTTATTTCGGTTTGACCTATCGAGCAAACTATGGATCGGGGAATCGTAGCTTTTGAAGGTTGCATGGTGGGCTGATGAAAGTTAAGCTGCTATGGGGAATCCTATTCCGAGTCTGGGGAAAAAGCAGCAGATTAAAAGCTCATTCTATGGTCAGTGAGTATGAGAAGGAGGGGCATGCCTTAAAATTGAAAGCGTGTTGTTCGGATGTATGCGGGGTGGACGGAAAACCAACCTACTCACCCAGTAGATCATATGTTGTTCGATTAACTCGATCAATCAGTCCTCCTATCCACCACGGTTCGTACTTCCCGGATCGCTCTCTATCCTTATTTAAGGAGGAAACCAGAGGTTTTTTTACCATCAACTCCTGTTCCCCCACTATCTACCGAGCGGTTGCTGGGTGCAGTGACCCCTCTCCGCCCCGCGTACGACATATGAGCTTAAAAGCAGCACCCCTTCATTGGTATACGCTCGATTCCGGATAGATATAGTAGTTGGCCTATCGATTCATACATAGAGGATTCGATCGGGTACTACCTCTTGAGCAGCATTCGTCTGATTATTGTGATGCCGTGTTATCGAATGGCATTCATACCCGGGTCAACCAGAATCAGCATTTCTTTTTGTTTGGGGAGAGGCGGCTTTTAAAATCGTGACCCGAATTAAGAGCCTTTATTTTATGACCGCGCCGAATTCAATAGCTTTAAATCTCACCATCGAGACTATTTATTGGGTGTATAGCTACGGAGGTCGATAGTGCCCTCCGATAGTGCCGATAGTGCCCTCTCTTTCACTATCGGAGGGCACTACCGGCACTATCGGAGGGAAGGTTGGAAGTGTAGATACTAAAAACTGGTCAATCCAATTATGCTACCATAAGTAGTGACTTTACGACACACCAAGGTCCCTAGGGCAGCCCTCAGGAGGTATACAATGGTTTTAACCACTTAATGCAAGGGTTTGAAAGGTTATAGGACACTTTTGGTACCTTTTGGACACCCTGCTACTATTTGTGCCACCCTAGGATGAATACAGAACCTATTCGTCACACCCTGGGGTGAATAGCATCATTCACTCTGGGGTAGAGCGAATAGCAAGTTTGACTGGAAAAAAGTCAAAGCTAGACAAATGGTGCCTACCAAAATTTACATTTTTGGTCCAGAACAGCTAGGAGGGTAGGGCACGCAGCATCTTAATACTCCAACCCATGAAGGAGGCCAAATTGAGAGATTCTCTTCTCCCTCCAATGCATGATATCCCGGTGGCGAAGTGGCACCTCATGCCTCGCATGCCCTCAGATGCCTTTTGACCCCTAAAGCCTCCTTAGGCTATAAAGTGGAGATATTTTCCACATAAAAATAAGAGGATATTTTGAGGACAAAGCAACAGAGTGTTGTCAATATTTCCTTCCACTCATTTTTGCGCCTATTGTTCCCTCAGAATCTCTTCCTAGCAAAGGAGGTTTACGAGTGATTTAGGAGGCGTAACCTATTACAAAACCAAACCAACTAAGTGAATTCCATCACCAAATTCAATGAAAACACATTTTATAGGGTTTTGCATCATTCCCAAGTGGAATTGGTGGTAAAATTTAGGGAGATTCTGTGGGTGCCGCACCCCGAGGTGCCCCCTAATAGAGATATATGAATAGAGATATATGCATGATTTATTGATTGTTTTTATTTAGATATTTTACATATTCTTATATGATGTTGCAGTTCAAATTTCATGTCATTCTGAGCTATATTGGCCGAGATATTGCATTTTAGTGTTTATAGGGTCTCTTGCAGGTATCTGACGGTCATCTGAGAGAACACAAAAATTGTGATCGATCTCACAAATCTAATTAAATGGGTTTTCTTAGAATAGTATTTCATATATTTTTTCCAATTTTCATGCATTTTGGATATGTGTAGGGTCAAAATTTGCTTGCTTTGGGTTTTATAGGTTGCGAGCGGGCATTCGAGTTTCAAAGCCCCATCGAATGCAATTTTGGTGCAATTTCTAGTGGTATCTTCCCAAAATGTTACTTTTTACATCCATCTACAATTTCATTCTATTTGGAGTTGATTTGATATGTTTTATCATTATTAGCCGTTTTGCTCCTATGGGGATTGCATGCTTTTTATCACACACACTCATTATTTGATGATTCTGGTTTCCTTGTGTGCAGGTGCAGGTCATTACAACACATTGGGAGGCACCCTAAGACATAATATATCAAAGATGTAAGTGGCAGTAACTTTGGCCCACCCACTTTGATTGTGGGTACGAGGAAAGACAGTGGATGTGCACCCAATTTCTTTGAGATATTTGACCCTTGGGCACCCGAGTTGTAAACAATTGTATCAAATATTTTGAGCCCTCAAGGAGATGCATTATAACCCATAATTTTTTATGATTTTGATTAATAAGAGATATACTTGTTTTGCTTTACTGTTTGTTATTCATTATCTTTCTATTTACTTGCATGCTTCCGTTCGACGCTCATTAGCGATAGGGCATAGATACATACATTGTTTATATTTCACTTGGTGCACTGTTTTTTCCTACTTCAATGATGATCATGGTAGGACCTAGTCCCTTTTGCTTTAGGTGAAGTTGGATCTCATTTTTAATCTTTTTTTGTTGCAGGTGCTATTCGTTCTGGCCTGAAGTGAACTCTGGCCTGCTATTCATGTCACTTTATGGAAAATGTGAATTCACATCACCCTGGAGTGAATGCAGACCTACTATTCATCATGCCCTAGAGCGAATAGAAAACAAAGAGCTTTTGGAGCAGAATTTCAGAAATAGCAAGTTTTGGCAGTGATGAGGTAGGTCCCTGAATTTGTCATCTCTGTTTTGCAGTTATAGAAACTTTTTATTTTTAGTGTTATGTGGTTTTTCTCACATTTTTTTTTGCTTAGAAAGGTTAAAGGTAGCTTCCTTTTATTAAACACAAAATAACAAAAACACATAAAAGGCAAAAAAATCAAAACAAATTCAGAGTAGGAATGCATCTCTATAGTTCGCGTGCTTGTAGCCTATCCAATGGGTAGGCTAACATTTAGGGCTTTGCATTTCTAGATACATTTGTGAGTTTATTTTTATATACTAACCTTTCTTAAATTAAAATGTACCTTACGCATGCATTTAGTGAATGATCATTGAATGCTTCTTTTCTTGCTTTCTTTAAAGATAAAAGGAACCCCACACATCACGTTTTATCTTAACATCGGTGGTGTTGGGATCTCACATCCAACCCATCGATCTAGACCAACAGTGGATGTCATTACCACTTGATTGGCTCATGTGAAATAGTATCATCGGGACCCGTTCATGGCCAAGGCCGACCCAAGATCTGTCCTAACCATGCAAAATAACACGCATTCCTCTTCGAAGGGGTGTATCGCTGTGCACGGGGTGTTGGGTGAGGGTTGGTAGTACCTATGCTACCTTGTTGGATATGGATTTCATCACCATATTTAGATTGTGTGAGTATATAGGTGAAATACTTTTTTTTTTTACATGGTGGAATTGGGAATTGGTAGCCACCATGAATTCGGGTGGGCTATCCATATTTTATGGCCGCCAAAATATTTTGCGCTATCCACCCTGGATGTCGCCACAAATATCTTCATGTAGTCCGCCCCTATAATCGCCATGCCACAATCATTTTAAACCTTTTACACCACTAAAAGCACCAGGAAAGGGACAAGCGTTCAGTCCGGCGAGGCCCGAGATTTGAACCTTGGACCTCCGCCCCCTTATGGGGTTTGGATGAACCAATTGGTCTACACCTTGGACCTATAGGTGAAATACTTTAAACATTTGATTACACCATCCAAAAATATTTCAAATACGTGATGCAAGGTCATTCTTTACAAAAAACACATCTAAAACACATAAAATAGTTTAGAGATTCACATCTAAAACTTAAATGAGATAATCATCTGTATTATTGAGTGTTTCCTTTCTTGTTTGTTGTTTCATTAAAAAATTGTAAAGAAGATAATCACTTGGGGTATTTATAAAGGAGCATGATGGTGCGCACCCACAACCAAGCCCAAACACAGGCAAAAGCAATGGAGAGTGGATTAGGAGACATGAATCATCTTTGCTATAGCCCTAGAGACTTGGTCATACCTCCCTGGTGAGATTCTACTCCATCCAGCCCCAAGAAAATAGGGCATGAGCATCATATCTGAAGGGACCCTCTGTAGGACACCTTAAGGGATGATGAGCATTACTTGGGAGAGTGTTCCCAGTATGTAGATATATCACATACCTTCTTTGATGAAATGCAACAACATGTTGAGGCGCTAATAGACAGAATGGTGCCACGCACCCACGTACCCATCATGGTTGACACACCTATTCATAGGCAAGAGCATGACTTCACACACTGGCCGGAGCAAGTCGATACAACTTTACCTCTGTGTTTCCTTGATAGGATACAGTAGCTCATGCAACCCAAAAATAATGACACTCGTCACTCTGGGCAAGCCAATTCCACCCTACCCTTCCTCGTTTGGGAAGGAAGGCATGAGAAAATCCTAGATTTTTCTTAGGAGCAGTATTATGTGCATGCTCGATGTGCCTCTATGCCTGCTGAGTATAATGAGCATATGTTCCAGCTCAAACCTCAAGTCAATGCAGCAAACCTTGAAAGAGGCAAGCACCTGATAGATATCACATATTATCTAGAATGAGGTTAGATCCAAGATGAGGCCCCTAGAACCCTTAGGCCTTGCACGGTGAAACAAATCAAGCAAGTAGTTGTAAAATACGTGGAACATCAAGCTTAGTTCAAATAGCTTTGACATGACAAAGAGCTACTAGATCGCTTGCATTAGCTTGAAAAAAAAAGGATTGAGCGAAAGACTAATGAGTTGTTCTAGTAGACTCTACGGGAGAGGGTCCCTACCCCTAAGACCCATAGACAGGAATTCCCTCTGAGGTAACCTATGCTTGTTCAAGAAAGGTCTCCTAGACCTTATCCGACATTGCCTTCGCATCCTCTTAGGCCAGAGCGAGACTTACCTCATAGGCCAGATGCAGGGTGCCCATAATAGGTAGACACCCCTATTTATAGACCGTCTTGAGAGATACATTACAAGGCCTACAGTGAGCATGAGATAGAAGTAGAGTATTTGGAGACACCTTATCAAGGTAGGGGGTGACAGGCCAACACCCCACCTTAGGTTAGAGGATCCTAGACATTGCCATAGTTGGCTATGTTTAAGTGAGAAGAGGATGCGCATGAGCATGTCACCAAATTTTTGGGTCAGTGTTTCGACATTCATGATGATGATGCTTTGCTTTTGCTAACATTTGTGACTACCCTTTCAGTTCCTGCCTCAGAGTGGTTTTACCAGCTCCCTAAGCATAGCATCCGTACTTTGGATCAACTTGTAGACGTGTTCCTAGAATGCTTCACCTTCAATACCAAGAGGAAGGTGACATTGGCCGACGTAGTCGGGTTGAAGAAATATGATGATGAGTCAATAAAAAATTATGGCAATAGGTGGCGGGCCTTGCTTGCCAAGCTACCTTATTTGCTCCCCATGTCAGAGCTGACTTAGATGTTTGCCAAGAGCTTCCTGAAGCCCATATCCTTGTTGTAGTTGCAACAATATCCCACTCTTGAGGATGCCCTAGTGCAAGCTAGGACCATCAAAGAAATCAAGATTAAAGAGGGGGAGATTGCGAATCCTCACAAGGAGTGGAACAAGAATGCTAAGAGCACCCCAACACAGTCTAAACCAGTAGCATTGAATCAGGTTGCCCTTAGTTTCCCAGGGCTAGCGCAAGCTGAACTACCTCAAAAGCCTAATTATCAGGCCACACACCGAGACTATACTAAGGAAAATCAGACTAGTCAAGGTCAAAATAAACAACGTCACCCCAAGTGACAATTTACACCCCTTGCAGAGTCTATGGACTCATTTTTTGAGCACCTCTTAGTGGAAAATTTGATCAATCTACCTGAGAGTCGACCTATCGACTCGAATGCACCTAGAACCAAAGGGTATAGAGAAGACTTGTTGGAACCGATTCTTGCATCCATAGGAAATCAATTGTCATGCTACAAGAATCCGTTTGAAACCAACGAGCTATTACAGGCTCTGGTCGACCTGCCTCATGTTCTGCTAAACCCGAATATTGCTAAAGAAGATGGCAGAACGGGTAAGGAAACCCCAACGACAATTCTTTAATTAAACTTCTAATTTGCACGCTCCAGATTTATATTAAACTATAAGTATTTTTATTAAAATGACCAAGCATGAAAATAACCAACTGTTATGCCTTATGTAGACCGGTGCCTAGATTCATTGGGTTGTTATAGCAATTTAACAACAATTTTAATTATGAAACAGAGAGAAGGGGAGAAGGAAATTAGCGTTCTTAATCTCATTTGAATATCGTAATAAAATCAAGAGTTAACCAATGAAAGAAACGTGTATAATGCATTCAAATAATGTAACCCATTATACAGATACACACAATACAGAGACAAAGAAATGATAGGAATAAGATTCAGAATTGTATTGATTTCATGGAAAATATTACATGCAGAGTGGGCAGGATGCCTTTTAACTCTATTTTTCTCAAAAGAATACATCAATACAATGGAGAGGACTCTGTTCAAATAATGTAACAGGTCTCTCCAACTCTCCTTATTCCAATATGGTAACAGAAGAATCTCTGAATCCTAGGCTCAATAAGACTGGAAATATTCTCAGCTTCTTGAACGCTTTCCTATCATACAATCCTGCACAGCAAGGGGAGGAAGAAAGAATGAATAAAAGAAAATAGACACAAAGAAATACAACAACACAACTAACAGGGCACTCAAGTATACCTCTTAGCAAAAATGCTATTCTCTAATTGCTTGATGTAGAATCCAGACCTACCTACTTCCTTTTATAGCTGTTGGTTCTTGATTCTATTATTTTTGGTTGAATTTTGGTTGTACACTTGGCATCATCTGATTGAATTTCCAAAATTGGTGCTATCCAGCTAGCTTTGAGGTTTTGACTATGCTCCCTTCTTTGACTTGTTCAAACAAATTCCTACTAAACTGGTGATTTAAGTATGAGGAGAACTTTCATCTGATTCAGCTACTTCTTGGTGCGTTTAGCTGCTGCTTTCCGAACTAGCCTCTTTTGAGTTGCCTTTCCTTGATCCTTTGACCCTTTAACTACCCCAGAGATGTCTCCTATTATTGCAACTATCTGTGGTGCAGAATCTACTTTTTGCTATTTGCAGGTATTGACCTTTTTCCCCTTTAAACTCCTTTGCAACCCTTTAATATGCTCATCAATCAACCTCCATATTTCTGTGTCAAAAGTGGCTGCAATCCTGAGCATATTCATTTCTTGCAAAATTCTATTTTTTTGTATAACAATAACAGGCATGTTTCTATCATACTGAAGTAGTAAGGCTTTGTAGCATTCACCATGAGTGTAGTTTGTTTAATCATCTCCTCCTCATCACCTTGTTCACAGTCAAATCTCTCAAGGGTTTCTTTGAATATTCCTTCTATGTCTGATGCTTCCAGGCATTGATCTAAGGATAGGCCAATATCTATTAGTTTATCTGTAGCATCCTTTATCAGGTCATTCATCTCAGTCACAGAATTTGTCCATTTCTCTTGGTTTGATCCAAACAGGGCTGCTTTGAAAAATTCAAAATTGATTTGAATCTTATTGCCTTCAGGTGTCGTTATTTCTTGTCCTTGCAGTTCTTCAAAATGATCCCCTATGTAGTCCAGGGTTGGGTGAATGAATTTAAAATATTTTTCTCTTTCCTGCATCAAGGTCATGATTTCTTGAGCAGTTATTTGAATCACCCTTATTTGCTTGAACATTTTAGTAAAACCTTTGGCCTGAGATTTTATTCTTTTGTACATGTCCTTTTTCATTACATTCAAATAATATACATGATCTTGAACCTTGGTTACTATAGGGGGTTGGGCAATTGAAGCATCTTTCTTATTTAATTCTTCTTGTTGCTTACTTATCACAACTTTTAATTCTACCTTTTCCTTTTCTTCTTGGTCCAATTGTTTTTTGAGTGCTTCAATATTTTCAACAAATTGATCAATGGCTTGAGCATTCACTATTTTGACAAGTTTTGCTATATCAACGTCTTTACCCAGTACTGATGATCCTCCTATTTCCTCATTGGTACTGAGAACTAGTGGGTCTTGTAGAGGAGGGAGATTAATCTCAACAATATCTGACATAGTTGTCCTCAAATCTGCTTTTTCTGAAGATTGTTCTACATTTCTCATCCCTGCTACTAACTGCAACTCTTGTTCATCTATAACAGTGAAGGCAGCCTGCTCATCTATCCTTTCCAAAACAACCTTGGCAACTGGTAAAGACAATATGGGCTTCTTTGCTTCTACTGGAGTTATTTTTGTTTGACTCTTCACTAAGTAACTTCGGAAAAGGCCACCCAGTCCACCAATTTTTTTAGGATTCATTTGTATCACTGATGGGATTTTGATCTCCTATCCCTTTATGGTTATAGAGGTAGGGATGGCCATGGGTGCCAATTTCTTCACACTAGTTACAGCTAGCACATTATCAAATATGGGAACTACAACTTGCTCTGTAGGTGATGCTTTCTGAGAAGAGGAAGTTACTATTTCTTTGCCTTTGTCTGTATAGGTCTGTTGAGGAACTTCTTTTGGTGTTGCTTCTATTCTGAGTTGGTCATTCACTAGGAGTTTAACCTATTGTTCTACTACATCAACAGTTCTAACAGTGACCTCCATTAAGTCTATGTCCTGCTCCTCTATCAATTCTAGCAAAGGGTCTTCTTTAATTGTTGGGTCTATCCTTGGCATAACAGGTGTTGTAGTATCCACTAAAATTTCTCGAAGCCTTCTTAGTTATGTTGGGTAGTCATAGGCTTCACAAACCTATGTGCTACCTCTTTTTTTGGAGGGAAATTATCCCATACTATCTATAAATCTGATCTTTACTCTATAGCTTCTAATAAGCTTTCTTCAAAAGCATCTTCTCGATGCTAGTATACGAGCATACTCTCTCTTCTCCATCATCTTGTTGTAAGTTCCTTTTGGGTCATAAAACCTCCATGACACTTCATCGAATCCCATATTGTCCAATTCAAACATTCCCTTGAGTAGGGAAGGATATCCAACAAATACATAATCCCCAAAATGGCAGGGAACATCAAGCCAGGGGACTTTTCCATGCTTCTTAACCAGTCTCATTTTAGCCTCTTCTGCCACTTGTCTGCATAATTCTAGGGCTGCTATGGACAATGGGCAGTACTGGGGTAACACCTTAGGAGGGATTTTAGCTCCATATAATCTGATGTAAGTAAAACCCTCTGTGAAGAAGAAATATCCTATCTCCTTTTCTTTAATGAATGCTCTTACCCCTGGCCCTAATATTTTTGGAATTAGCCCAGTTAAGGCCCAATGGATTTCTACCAGGAAGCGATCACAAAACCAGCCCATGTGAGTTCATCCTTCATGAAGTCTCTAGAAGCTATTATGTACATAGGGGCTATCTATGGCTTTTAATCTCTTACGGGCTTCTTCCCCCAATTGGCCCGCTATTAAGTGAGTGAGAAAAGAATATTGTGAAAAGTGAGGCATCTCCTACCTCTATTCAAAAATTGCTCTCTTTAGTTCTACCATTTCTTTATGTATTTGTGAGCTCAATTCCAGTTCCCAGGCATAGATTGGGGTGTTATGTCCTCTATTACATTGTGCAACTAAATACAAAACCCTTTTTGTTATTCTACTCATATCCTATACTCCCAATACTATGTTTATCATGTCACAGAAGTCTTGTACCCAGGGTTTAAAAGCATTTTTATTAATTGGGAAATTTTTCTCTATTTTTACATGTGTATCAAACAATTTTTTAAAAATTTCCATATCAATGAACATACGAGATTGGTGTTCGATTACCTAGTCCACCAGAAATGTGGTATACTTCATCAAATTGAACACTTCCTGGATATCTTCGACTTTGGCACTGAACACCTTCCGATTCTTGTGGTCTCGAAAGGTCCTCGTTCTTTCGTCATATGCCACTGCTAGCCAAGCCATCAAATCTGAGGAGAAATGCACTTTTGGGCATATAAGCTTCCCAAGGTTACTGTTCCATCTATTTTCTCTGGGGAAACCCTTGTACTACCACCTCTGAGCTTTATGGAACAAATCTACCATTATCCATGGGGTTCTATTATCACCTTCCATCACTCGGGTGAAACTCTTAATGCAGGCATTTTCGATCTCGTACAATTGAGCTGAGTTGGGTTTTTTATCTACCCCACATTTTTAGGTAAAATCATACATAGTGGTACCAGGAATAGGTGGTCCAAAAATCATAGAATAGGGTGATTTATCTATGATAAACTTCATGGCTTCTCATGTATCTACAGGTATGAACACATCTCCCCATGATGCCATTGCTCTCATGATTGCTGGTCAAGTTCTTCTTTGAGTTCTCAGAATACGAATACTCTCTTCCCTCTATGCTTTTGATGTATCAATTCTAATTCTTGGTATACCAGTGGAGTGGCCTTGACTAGTTTCGTAAGTTCATATACAGGGTGGTGGAGTGAACTTAATAAATTTACACATTTTGTTATCGACCCGATGCCACCAACCGTTGTTCAAAATTGGCCAATGGAATCATGCCAACTCAGCCATTTCTAGAATTTTGTGTTTTATGATGGGCGATATCTGTTAACTTACATGCCTGGGCCCCTTTGATCCATGTGCCTACAATCATTCATGCTTTCTATTCATTCATCAATGGGGATATTTTAATCTGACGTGGAACGGTATGTGCCACGGGGGTAGTGTCCTTTTTGAACCTCGTGCCACCTCGGATCCGAGTGATAACTAGATCTTTGGGATCGATTATGTCTCTTTCGGGATTTCTATGATATCCGATTCTTGGTGTGAGCGTTGGTTTTCATATTTCCTATGATGCCCCTTTTTCCTTAAGTCAACCATGATTAATCGCAACCGTCAGATACAAGTGATTGGTTTTGCTCTTGGAATGTCGATTGATGCGTTGTCATCCGATCTGGGTAGGATGCTAGCATGATCATTGATATCCCGAGACCTGCATGATGGTTAATGTACCTAGCTGCATATAAACACTTGACATAACATGTTTTATGGTCTTCAATTAATCATGATTATCCAATGTTTAATCCTTATATTTTCAAACCTTAACAACTCGTATTAATTGATGGTAATCATATGATACATGCATTTTTCTTTTGTGATCACCATTAGATCTTACTATGGTGAGGCACGACCATTGGATCATGTATATATGCACATGGTTTTTAATAAATGAGAAAAATTTATATGTACCTTGGTTTAATTAATCAACCTTTTGAAATAATAATGCTTAGATTAACCTTCGATTATCTTTTCGTATGTGCACCATTGGATCTGGGGGAGAAATGAGCGCCACCATCCAATTTGTGTACTATTAAAACATCTTTATTTAGCTTTCAATCCTTTACCGCCACTACAAGCCTTCATGATCGTCAATTTTTGGGCACTATCGTTAGATTATCAATAAGATGCCCACCATATAATCAATGTAAAAACTTTTGATTTTCTATTAATCATGATTAAGGCAAAGGGGGGATTAGTCAACGTATTAAACCCTCACTAAACATAATTAATATTTATCTTTACCTTAGCCTTTATTTTACCATTCATGATTTTGTGCGACCATCTGATTCGAGTGGAGACAAGTGCAGTCGTTGGATCTAGTCAACTTGCAAGTTAGTTTAATCAAGTATGTATAATATTAATCATGATTAAGGTGAAAGGGGAAAATTAGCTGATGTATTAAACCCTTTTTAATTACATGATTAACATTAATTAATTTTTTTGAACCTTAACACTCTTTAATGCATCTTCAATTAGTGCGCCACCATTAGATTAAAAATTGATCGAGCACAATCATTTGATCTTGGTAACTAGCCTGATGATTAATCAAATGGGGCACATCCTTTTTAATATTGACTTTTAAAGTTCACTTTAATTGAAACACCATCCATCTCTTTTTGAACTTACTCATTTAATCGAAACCTTTGACCATCAAGTCTTGCATTTAAATTTTGACTCTTCAAACAAGGCTCATCGATTTGATCTTGGGGTCAGGACATCTGTGATCTTGTTAAAGGTGCAAGGACTTTAATCATGTCTTTTATTAGTCTATGACTTAACCTTTGGAATCTTATTGTGAGAGCGCTCCATAGATTTTTTACTCCTGATGAGCGTCTATCATGATTTAATAGCAGACTTGCTCGATTTTATAAACCTTAGGTAAATACCTTATAGACCCTTTGACTTATCTACGTTTTTTTGAATGCGCATCCTTTAGATTTTTCATGATGAATGCTACATCGATTAAGCTATCAAACGCATCTTTTACTCTTCTTGACCATGGCTTTGACTTTTGATTTATCCCTTTGTCGATTTTATTAAAGCGCTGTCTCCATTTTTTGGATCGAGCGCGACCCTTGGATTAAATCTGAGGTGCTCGATTGTTAGCTTAATGGGGTGCATACCCTTAGGTTTTAATTAATTAATATTTGCTTTAACCTTAGACCTTTCAGATCATGAGACTATGGTGAATGACTTAACCGACTTAAGATTTAAGGACTTTATTAATCGATTTTAGGCCCAAGGAAAGATTTAATTGAAGGTCGGACTTTGGCTTTAGATTTTTAATTTGAAAAATTCTTCCCTAACCATTTGAGGTAATTTGATTTATACAATGAAGCCCACATTATTAAAAAGGCTAAGGTTAGACTTTATCAAACCAACCAATGAAAAATTGAATTACTCACAACAACTTAAGCAATGACCAGCAGTATTAGCAATTTGATTGAAACCAAAAATTTAAATTTGGGGGTTTCAAAGTTGAGTCAAATTTGGCTCCAACATAGGCTCTGACTGGGACAATGTGTTGAAAACATGAAGCACTTGAGAACCACAGAATCTCCTAGTTTTATTTTGCAAAAATTTAACAAAAAACAACAAAATTTTGATTGCTAAGCAAAACTTGAAATGCATAACAGAAAAAACTTCCTTCCTCTTTTTCTTTCTTTTCTTCATCATTTTTTTTATATACTAAAAAACTGTATGAATAACATGATATCAAAGCAAGTAGAGTATGAAAAACTGTAGATCCCTTTTCATTCAATTTGGAAACAAAGGTTAGAAAATTTTAGAAATCAATGAGTTTTATTTTGAAATATTGTAATGCTTGTTTTAGCTAAGTCATAAGATATGATTACACAGATTTTGTCACAGCCATTTGTCTCATCATATTTTTGCCCATGTGTGTGTTTGTGCATTCTTTTTTGGATTTCTAAATCTTTCAGAACTTTACCATATCTGAGCAAAATAGCCAAGCCTAATATGTGATTTCACTCTTTAAAAATTTTCACCATTCTGTAGGGCTCCACTGCCAGTCAGGCATCTATAGCCTCGGTGGAGTTGCTTCTAATCCCATCTTAGTTTTACCCTACTACCAGTCAAGCGTCTATAGCTCCGATAGAGGTTTTCCAAGATATCTCAGGTAGTGACTCAATTTTACTTTATTTTTTATTTTTCTTTCTCGTGAGAGAAGTGTTTGGATATATAAGCAAATTGTGCAATAAGTATGCCTGAGTTGAGGATTAGTTTCTGGCTATAAAATATGAGTGTAATAATTTTTGGCTCAACTACCCTCTCAAAGATAACTCAGTTCTTTGGACCTTTGAAGTCACTTTAAGTATCATTTGTAATGTGAGGCTTGACATGATGTTTCAATCAACTTTGTTTTCTATCTGTTTTATCTCATATCAAACAACTATTGCATAAACACTCATTTTTGACAGAATTGTAAAGCTCATCAACATCTAAAATAAATTCCTTTTTTTATTTTTATTGTTTTTGGTGGAATCAACAGTTAGATATACTCATCAAACTAAGATATCATGTGTATAGTAAACTCAAAATTATTCAAGAACAAAAGGGAAGCTTAACTAATAAACAAAATACACCACTCTGTTTTTGGATTTTTGTTTTTCTATTTTTATGTTTTTGTTATTAGTACACCTTCAACAGGGATTGTACATTTTGAGGTGTTGGCCATTAATAGGGATAGCCATTATTTCTCCCTAAAATTCTATAGCTTGTAAGTATTCTGACTGATAACATGGGCAATTTGGTATGGGCCAATCCATTTAGGTTCAAACTTACCCTTTTCACCATGCTTATCATTTTTAGGATCCCAATAGATGACTATATCTCCTTGAGAAAAAGGAGTACCCTTGGCTTTCTTATTAAACAATTTTATAGTTTTCTGGGTTTGTTCCATCATTCTATTGAGGGTCTCTCTTCTTTGTTCTTCTAACAAGACAATTTGGTCAAGCCTTCTCTGAATGGGATCAGGGTTTTCATGATCTTGCAATAAAAGGGAAAGTGCCATTTTTTCCATTTTTGGGGGCAATAGGGCTTTTTCTCCATAAACCATCTCATAGGGGGTTCTTCCTATATTTCTTTTAACAGACAACCTATCAGCCCATAAAGCAAATTTAAGTTCACTGTCCCATCCCCTTTTTTTTTGCCTAATGACCTTTTTATTCTTGTTATTACATTTTTATTTGATGACTCAGCTAGACCATTTCCTTGGGGATAATAATTAGCAGAATGAGATAATTCAATTCCATATTCAGCATAAAATTCTACCATTTCATATGACACAAAATATTGAGCATTATCAGTTACAAGATTTTTAGGAACTCCATACCTGGTCAAGATATTTTCCTCTATGAATCTGATGACTGCAATAGATGTAGATGTTCTCAAAGGTGCAGCTTCCACCCACTTTGTGAAGTAATATGTTGTAGTTATGATCCACTTATGTTGGCCAGATGAATTAGGCTTGATCTCTCCAATCAGGTCAATACCCCATTGAGCAAAAGGTGCTTCAATGATTACTGGCTTGAGGGGCATGGCTGGTAGATGCTTTTTCCCTATAAAAACTTGGTAGTTATGACAATTCCTAACATATTTATATACATCCTTAAAAAGGGATGGCCAATAATATCCTGCTCTCATGATTTTATTAGTTGTAGCTCTTGGAGACAAAATGTCCTCCACATAAACCATTATGAAATTCATTAATTATTTCTGGGACTTCTCTTTCATATAAGCAGACTAATAATACTCCATCAGGATGTTTCCAATATAATACTCCATTTTGTATATAATACTTTTGAGCTTGAAGTTTGACTGACCTCATTCTGTTTATTGTCATATCTTTGAGGAAAGACAAAGTTTGTAGATAGGACAATATTTCTTCATACCATTTACATTCTTCATTTTTTATTCTTCTATCATCATATGTCTGATCTATGGTAAGAATATTTTCAGATCCTACTTCTTCTTTGTTAGCCAATAGTTTAGCTAAACCCTGCCCTTTGACTATTTTAACTATTTTGAATTCAACATCATATTGCAAAAGTTTTACCATCCATCTTGCTGGTCTTCCCAATGGCTCTGATTGAGAAAAGATATATTTTATTGCTATAAAGGGAATACAACAATAAACTTTGTTTGAGCCAAATATACCTTTAAAGTGTTCCAAATATTGGATGACTGCATAGGCATGTTTTTCTAGTAAGGTGTATTTAATATTTGCTCCTTTTAGTCCTGAGCTCATAAAGGCTATTGGCATTTCATTATTTTCTTCATATTTTTATGAAAGGACTGCAGCAATAGAGTGTTCAGAAGCATAGGAGTAGATATTAAAATCCTTTGTATAATCGGGGCAACTTAGAGTTGGAGTGGTTGATATGGCTTCTTTGATCTTGTTAAATGTTTCCATATTTTCTAATGTCCATTTTATTTCTCTAGTTTTCTTCACCATATCATTTATGGGTTTGGTCATTTCTGCAAAATTTGGGACAAATATTCAAATAAAATTTATTTTTCCAAAGAATGACCTTACCCCTTTTAGATTCTTGGGTGGGGGAATTTTAGAAATGGCTTCTATCCTTTCTGGATCAATGCTTATTCCCTTTTCTGAAACTATATGACCTAGCAATTTTCCTTGTGTAGTTCCAAATATGCATTTTTTTGGATTTAGAGAGATTCCAAATTCCTTGCACCGAGCAAAAATTGTAGTCAAATGTTCTAGATGATCTTCTAGATTTTTAGAAAAAAATGTGATATCATCTAAGTACACTACTACAATTTTGAACATTAGTCCTTTGAAAGCAAAGTCCATCGCTCTTTGGAAAGTAGCACCTGCATTCATCAATCCAAAAGGTATTCTTAAATATTCAAATGTGCCCTAGGGTGTGGTGAATGTTGCCTTGTGTCTATCTTCTAGATTTATCAGAATTTGATTGTACCCTAAAAATCCATCTAACAGGGACAATCTAGTTGAACCTACTATTGCTTGCAGTAGTTGTTCCATGTTAGGCAATGGGTAATTGTCTTTTAGTGAGCTCTTGTTTAAATTTCTAAAATCCACGCATAGTCTAATGTCCCCATTCTTTTTCCTAACTGGTACTAAGTTGGATATCCAAGAGGAAAATCTGACTTTTCTTATTATCTTGGAGTCCAACAATTTTTGAACCTCTTTTTGCATTACTAGGTGCAGAGTTGGATTGTACTTTCTCTATTTTTGTCTAAATGGCTTGGCCTCTTCTTTCAAGGGTATTATATGTGTCATCACATCCATTTTGAAAGTTTTGAGATCTTCATAGGTCCAAGAAAAATGTTCTTTGTTCTTTTTTAGGAAATTGATATATCCAACTTTTTCTTTAGCAGGTAGTGCCATGTCTACTTTCACTATTATAGGTTCTTTCATTGAGCCAATATTAATATCCTCAGATATCACTTCTCTGCGTATAGGTTTATAGGCTTTGTCAAAATCATCAAATAGGCTTTCAAGAGACACCAATCCTTTGGGTATTCTATTAGTTTTCAACTGGATTACTTCTACTGGTTCTCCTATTTGATCTTTTAGCTTTTCTTCATATTTTTCATCACAGATGACATCTGCATACTGATTTTGCAAAGTCATAAAATCCTTAATATCTATATCATCTTGAAAGACCTGAAGATAGACTATGTTATCTAGCACAGAAGGTTTATAGACTGAGATAGTTGGAAATCTATCCATATATTCTGTAGTTATTTCTAGGTGATCTAGACCTGAGGCATTCACAGCTAAGAGATCTGCAACATGATTTTGTTCTCTAGGAATATATGAAATATTGAAAGCCAAAAATTTATCAATTTCTTCCAATACTGCATTTCTATATTGCTTAAGTCTAGGATGCTTGGTCTAATATTTACCTTTTATTTGTAGTATAATAAGTTATGCATCTCCTATTATAGTTAAGTAGTTAATACCTAACTCTTTTGCTTTCCTTAGCCCTAATAGTAAAGCTTCATACTCAACTACATTGTTTGTGCAAGGAAATTACAATCTATAAGGGATACCAAGGTAATTTCCTTTAATATCAATCAAATTTACACCTGCACCTGCTCCAGATTGGGATTTAGCCCCATCAAATGACATGGTCCACATTTCTTGGGTTAATACTCGATTTGATTCAACATCAATTATTCTCATATCTTCTGGATCCATGTTCTTTGCATCTGGTACTTCCATCAGGAATGGGTTGTGCCATATTGAATAGACTCCCATCCCTTTTTCTTCCATAGAGTTAACTAAGTTAATCATGGTTTCATCTATTTGAATTAACTCTACGGAGTGTTTGTTGAATGGTTCCCTTCTCAAAATTATATTCTCCTTATCTGATATGGGGATGGTAGCATAAGACCAGTCTAGTTGTATTGATCCCCCTAGTTGTTCTGCCCAATGCCTACTGAGTAATAGTGAGAAGAATGGGTCAACATCAACTACTTGCTACATCCATGACAATGCCCTTTTTGGGGTGTTGGTCTAGGAAAACTAATAATCCAGTTATCACCCCTACATAGGGAATTTGTCTGCTGTCCATTACAAAAATAGGGGCAGAATCTCTAGTACAGATTAATCCCATTTGGTCAGCTATTAACTTAGGCATGATATTATGTGAAGCTCCACTATCAAGCATGCAATTATGAATCACATATCTTTCCCCTTCATCTGAATTATATCTTAATGACACGTAGAAGGGTCTGATAGAAGATGGTGATCTTGTATCATGTTGATTTTGTCTAGCAACATGACAAGTAGGGTCTTCTTTCTGCTCTACTAATCCAAAAGCTCTGCATACTTGTTCTCTGTATGTTTGAACTTTCATAAGTTCACCAAATGTGATATTAACTTTTTGCTTACTGAGTTCTGACCCAACATCAAATTCTATCTTCTTTATATCCAATGGTTTATTACTTTCTTCTTTGGGAACTTCTTCTATTGATTCTATTACCTCAGGAGTAATTTTGTTAGGGTTCCTATCAGTTTTCTCTTTACTGATATTTTTATTGGTGAAAGTTTATCTTCTTGTTTCATTTGTAGATAATTTCTCTATTTTTTCAGGGATTGTTCTATTCCTCAAATTTAAAACATGGGTTGCCTCTAATTCTTCAACCTCTTGAGCAGTGGGAATCAATTTCCCTTGCTTCATCTTATCATATCTTGACTCATGTGATTTCTGCAAGATTTTAGTTCCTTCAATTACTAAGATCTGAGGATGATGATTTGAAGCATATTTATCCATGTCTTCTTCAAACAACCTTTCTCTGGATTCATCTTCAATGGACCAACATGCATTGATTCTTATATCCTCTTCTGATTCTGCATGCATATCTACATTACGTTGATCACTCAGGTGTATTCCACATGCATCAGGGTTATGGGGTGCATCACAAGTAGAGCAAAAATAAGGAAAACCTTCGACTACATTGGCAGATGGCATTGGGTTAGGGACATTGTTCGATCCCTATCAAAATCTCTATTTTTCTAGTTGTTATTCCCATTACCCCTATTCCTATTCCCTTCTTCAAAACCATTGTTGTTTCCCCAATTCTTGTTGTAATTTTTCTTAAATGGGGGATGATTGTCAACATGTGGTCACTCTATCTATGAAGATTCACCATTATTTCCATTTCTTTCAATTCTTGCTAACCTGTTACTCATGTTGTTGAACATTTCTATCATTTGACTAGTCAACTTCTCCACAGGATCAATTTCAGTTCTTCTTTGTATATCAAAAGCCACTCTCTTAGGTTTTCTCTCAGGCATGTTAACCTCTAAAGAATAAGGCTTCATCTTACCACTATCAAGCATATTTCTTTCTATATCCATTGCTTTTTCCATACAACCATCAATGGTAGTGGCTTGTTCTTGCCTTAATTCATAGTTAAACTCTCCTTGAAAAGCATTCTTATAAAAACAAATAGATTGAATATCACTAGGCCCGAGGTTGGTAGGGATTTTGTTTCTTGTTTTTGAAAATCTTCTATTAAAATCACTAACAACCTCATTTTCTTTCTTCTTCATAGTGGCTAGCTCAGTTAACAATGATTGTTCATTTTTCCTTTCACCATACTTCTTTAGGAACACCTCTTCCATTTTGGTGAAGTCTGGGATATCATTGTTAGGAAGGGAATTAAACCATTCTCTAGCATATTTTTCTAAAGTCTGCAGAAATAGTCTTAATACTACATCTTCATGTTCAACTTCCAGACTATCCATTGCATATAAGAAACTTTTGATATGATCCTCTCCTAGTTCTTGCATTATTTCCTAAAAACTTAGGGAGGTATTTGTGAGCTTTACTAGGTAAGGCATTTAAATTTACTGGTAATACAAAAGGCCTATATCTGTTAGTTCTCCACAAATGAACATTACCCTGAGCCATAGCTACTATTGAATTTAATTTCATAGATGTAGTACCTACGGTGGTATGGTTTTGAGTAGCCTGAATGTAATCAGATTGATTATCTACTATAGTATTACTATTTATTGTATGATGAGAATAATTGCATATATCTTCTACAACAAGATTTAAACGTTCATCAATAGTAATATCAATAGTAATAATATTCTAATTTTTCTTTACGTACCTTTTACCACTAGAATTTAATCTACTATTATAAATAGTATTCTTAAAAAATGGAGTTTTTGGGTATGTATAAATACCTCTAGATTCTCGAGTTCTGGGAATAGCTCCTTACCACTTCTCCTAGTGTTCGCCAACACGTTATGTTCTCTCCTTTTTTATATTTTTCTTCTAGGTTCATCCAATAGAGTCACCAGCACTAGGGTGCAGAAAGAACAATGTATACTCTTATCAAGAATGCTTGATATTATCTCTCATCCTCACAAGAGTGGGTTCTTGGGAAAATTCAAGAAAATCAAGAAAAAATTTCAAGAAAATCAAGAAAGAGAATTTTCAAGAAAATCAAGAACATAAAAAAATATAAAAATAAAGAACTTCTAACAAAGTGAAAATTAAAATGCTAGTTCTTTACTTTAATTGGTCGTCCATTGAATTAAAAATAATCATTGAAGAAAACTTTAAGAATGATAATTGAATCTTTCTAATAAGTCATCCCCGACAACGATGCCAAAAAACTATTGGAACCGATTCTTGCATCCGTAGGAAATCAATTGTCATGCTACAAGAATCCGTTTGAAACCAACGAGCTATTACAGGCTCTAGTCGACCTGCCTCATGTTCTGCTAAACCCGAATATTGCTAAAGAAGATGGCAGAATGGGTAAGGAAACCCCAATGACAATTCTTTAATTAAACTTCTAATTTGCATGCTCCAGATTTATATTAAACTATAAGTATTCTTATTAAAATGACCAAGCATGAAAATAACCAACTATTATGCCTTATGTAGACCGATGCCTAGATTCATTGGGTTGTTATAGCAATTTAACAACAATTTTAATTATGAAACAGAGAGAAGGGGAGAAGGAAATTAGTGTTCTTAATTTCATTCGAATATCATAATAAAATCAAGAGTTAACTAATGAAAGAAACGTGTATAATGCATTCAAATAATGTAACCCATCAGATACACACAATACTAAGACAAAGAAATGATAGGAATAAGATTCATAATTGTATTGATTTCATGAAAATATTACATGTAGAGTGGGCGAAATGCCTTTTAACTCTATTTTTCTCAAAAGAATACAACAATACAATGGAGAAGACTCTATTCAAATGATGTAACAGGTCTCTCCTACTCTCCTTATTCCAATATAGTAATAGAAGAATCTCTAAATCCTAGGCTCAATAAGACTGGAAATATTCTCAACTTCTTGAACGCTTTCCTATCATACAATCCTGCACAACAAGGGGAGGAAGAAAGAATGAATAAAAGAAAATAGACACAAAGAAATACAAGCACAACTAACAGGGCACTCAAGTATACCTCTTAGCAAAAATGTTATTCTCTAATTGCTTGATGCAGAATCCAGACCTGCTTGCTTCCTTTTATAGTTGTTGGTTCTTGATTCTATTATTTTTGGTTGAATTATGGCTGTACACTTGGCATCATCTGATTGAATTTCCAAAATTGGTGCTATCCAGATGGCTTTGAGGTTTTGATTGTGCTCCCTTCTTTGACTTGTTCAAACAAATTCCTACTAAACTGGTGATTTAAGTATGAGGAGAACTTTCATC
This sequence comes from Wollemia nobilis, assembly GCA_028583015.1. Classification (NCBI taxonomy): domain Eukaryota; kingdom Viridiplantae; phylum Streptophyta; class Pinopsida; order Araucariales; family Araucariaceae; genus Wollemia; species Wollemia nobilis. Next base: position 9,496,103 of record JAQPPZ010001870.1, read on the forward strand.
TGATTCAGCTACTTCTTGGTGCGTTTAGCTACTGCTTTCGAACTAGCCTCTTTTGAGTTGCCTTTCCTTGATCCTTTGACCCTTTAACTACCCTAGAGATGTCTCCTATTATTGCAGTTGTCTGTGGTGCAGAATCTACTTTTTGTTGTTTGTAGGTATTGACCTTTTTCCCCTTTAAACTCCTTTGCAACCCTTTAATATGCTCATCAATCAACCTCCATATTTTTGTGTCAAAAGTGGCTGCAATCCTGAGCATATTCATTTCTTGCAAAATTCTATTTTTTGTATAACAATAACAGGCATGTTTCTATCATACTGAAGTAGTAAGGCTTCTGTAGCATTCACCATGAGTGTAGTTTGTTTAATCATCTCCTCCTCATCACCTTGTTCACAGTCAAATATCTCAAGGGTTTCTTTGAATATTCCTTCTATGTCTGATGCTTCCAGGCATTGATCTAAGGATAGGCCAATATCTATCAGTTTATCTGTAGCATCCTTTATCAGATCATTCATCTCAATCACAAAATTTGTCCATTTTTCTTGGTTTGATCCAAACAAGGCTACTTTAAAAATTTCAAAATTGATTTGAATCTTATTGCCTTCAGGTGTCATTATTTCTTGTCCTTGCAGTTCTTCAAAATGATCCCCTATGTAGTCCAGGGTTGGGTGAATGAATTTAAAATATTTTTCTCTTTCCTGCATCAAGGTCATGATTTCTTGAGTAGTTATTTGAATCACCCTTATTTTCCTGAACATTTCAGTAAAACCTTTGGCCTGAGCTTTTATTCTTTTGTACATGTCCTTTTTCATTACATTCAAATAATATACATGATCTTGAACCTTGGTTACTACAGGGGGCTGGGCAATTGAAGCATCTTTCTTATTTAATTCTTCTTGTTGCTTACTTATCACAACTTTTAATTCTGCCTTTTCCTTTTCTTCTTGGTCCAATTGTTTTTTGAGTGCTTCAATATTTTCAACAAATTGATCAATGGCTTGAGCATTCACTATTTTGACAAGTTTTGCTATATCAGCATCTTTACCCAGTACTGATGATCCTCCTATTTCCTCATTGGTACTGAGAACTAGTGGGTCTTGTAGAGGAGGGAGATTAATCTCAGCAATATCTGACATAGTTGTCCTCAAATCTGCTTTTTCTGAAGATTGTTCTTCTATATTTCTCATCCCTGCTACTAACTGCAACTCTTGTTCATATGTAACAGTGAAGGCAACCTACTCATCTATTCTTTCCAAAACAACCTTGGCAACTGGTAAAGACAATCTGGGCTTCTTTGCTTCTACTAGAGTTATTTCTATTTGACTCTTCACTAAGTAACTTCGGAAAAGGCCACCCAGTCCACCAGTTTTCCTGGGATTCATTTGTATCACTGATGGGATTTTGATCTCCTATCCCTTTATGGTTATAGAGGTAGGGATGGCCATGGGTGCCAATTTCCTCACACTGGTTACAACTAGCACATTATCAGATATGGGAACTACAACTTGCTCTGTAGGTGATGCTTTCTGAGAAGAGGAAGTTACTATTTCTTTGCCTTTGTCTGTACAGGTCTATTGAGGAACTTCTTTTGGTGTTGCTTCTATTCTGAGTTGGTCATTCACTGGGAGTTTAACCTATTTTTCTACTACATCAATAGTTCTAACAGTGACCTCCATTAAGTCTATGTCCTGCTCCTCTATCAATTCTAGCAAAGGGTCTTCTTTAATTGTTGGGTCTATCCTTGGCATAACAGGTGTTGTAGTATCTACTAAAATTTCTTGAAGCCTTCTTAGTTCTACTGGGTAGTCATAGGCTTCATAAACCTATGTGCTACCTCTTTTTTGGGAGGGAAATTATCCCATACTTTTTGTAAATCTGATCTTTTCTCTATAGCTTCTAATAAGCTTTCTTCAAAAGCATCTTCTCGGTGCTTTATTCGAGCATACTCTCTCTTCTCCATCATCTTGTTGTAAGTTCCTTTTGGGTCATAAAACCTCCATGACACTTCATCGAATCCCATATTGTCCAATTCAAACATTCCCTTGAGTAGGGAAGGATATCCAACAAATACATAATCCCCAAAATGGTAGGGAACATCAAGCCAGGGGACTTTTCCATGCTTCTTAACCAGTCTCATTTTAGCCTCTTCTGCCACTTGTCTGCATAATTCTAGGGCTGCTATGGACAATGGGCAGTACTGGGGTAACACCTTAGGAGGGATTTTAGCTCCATATAATCTGATGTAAGTAAAACCCTCTATGAAGAAGAAATCTCCTATCTCCTTTTCTTTAATGAATGCTCTTACCCCTGGCCCTAATATTTTTGGAATTAGCCCAGTTAAGGCCCAATGGATTTCTACCAGGAAGCGATCACAAAACCAGCCCATGTGAGTTCGTCCTTCATGAAGTCTCCAGAAGCTATTCTGTACATAGGGGCTATCTATGGCTTTTAATCTCTTACGGGCTTCTTCCCCCAATTGGCCCGCTATTAAGTGAGTGAGAAAAGAATATTGTGAAAAGTGAGGCATCTCCTGCCTCTGTTCAAAAATTGCTCTCTTTAGTTCTACCATTTCTCTGTGTATTTGTGAGCTCAATTCTAGTTCCTAGGCATAGATTGGGGTGTTATGTCCTCTATTACATTGTGCAGCTAAATACAAAACCCTTTTTGTTATTCTACTCATATCCTGTACTCCCAATACTATGTTTATCATGTCACAGAAGTCTTGTACCCAGGGTTTAAAAGCATTTTTATTAATTGGGAAATTTTTCTCTATTGTTGCATGTGTATCAAACAATTTTTTAAAAATTTCCATATCAGTGAACATACGAGATTGGTGTTCGATTACCTGGTCCACCAGAAATGTGGTATACTTCATCAGATTGAACACTTCCTGGATATCTTCGACTTTGGTGTTGAACACCTTTCGATTCTTGTGGTCTCGAAAGGTCCTCGTTCTTTCATCATATGCCACTGCTAACCAAGCCATCAAATCTGAGGAGAAATGCACTTTTGGGCATATCAGCTTCCCAAGGTTACTATTCCATCTATTTTCTCTAGGGAAACCCTTGTACTGCCACCTCTGAGCTTTATGGAACAAATCTACCATTATCCATGGGGTTCTATTATCGCCTTCCATCACTTGGGTGAAACTCTTAATGCAGGCATTTTCGATCTCGTACAGTTGAGCCTGGTTGGGTTTTTTATCTGCCCCACATTTTTGGGTAAAATCATACATAGTGGTACCAGGAATAGGTGGTCCAGAAATCATAGAATAGGGTGATTTATCTATGATAAACTTCATGGCTTCTCATGTATCTGTAGGTATGAACACATCTCCCCATGATGCCATTGCTCTCATGATTGCTGGTCAAGTTCTTCTTTGAGTTCTTAGAATATGAATACTCTCTTCCCTCTATGCTTTTGATGTATCAATTCTAATTCTTGGTATACCAGTGGAGTGGCCTTGACTGGTTTCATAAGTTCATATACAGGGTGGTGGAGTGAACTTGATAAATTTGCATGTTTCGTTATCGACCCGATGCCACCAACCGTTGTTCAAAATTGGCCAATGGAATCATGCCAACTCAACCATTTCTAGAATTTTGTGTTTTATGATGGGCGATATCTATTAACTTACATGCCTGGGCTCCTTTGATCCATGTGCCTACAATCATTCATGCTTTCTATTCATTCATCAATGGGGATATTTTAATCTGACATGGAACGGTATGTGCCATGGGGGTAGTGTCCTTTTTGAACCTCGTGCCACCTCGGATCCGAGTGATAACTAGATCTTTGGGATCGATTATGTCTCTTTCAAGATTTTTGTGATATCCGATTCTTGGTGTGAGCATTGGTTTTCATATTTCCTATGATGCCCCTTTTTCCTTAAGTCAACCATGATTAATCGCAACCGTCAGATACAAGTGATTGGTTTTGCTCTTGGAATGTCGATTGATGTGTTATCATCCGATCTGGGTAGGATGCTAGTGCGATCATTGATATCCCGAGACCTGCATGATGGTTAATGTACCTAGCTACATATAAACACTTGACATAACATGTTTTATGGTCTTCAATTAATCATGATTATCCAATGTTTAATCCTTATATTTTCAAACCTTAACAACTCGTATTAATTGATGGTAATCATATGATACGTGCATTTTTTTTTTGTGATCATCGTTAGATCTTACTATGGTGAGGTGCGACCATTGGATCATATATATGCACATAGTTTTTAATAAATGGGAAACACTTATACGTACCTTGGTTTAATTAATCAACCTTTTGAAATAATAATGCTTAGATTAACCTTCGATTGATCTTCCTGTATGTGCACCATTGGATCTGGGGAAAAATGAGCATCATCATTCGATTTGTGTACTATTAAAACATCTTTATTTAGCTTTCTATCCTTTTTTGCCACTACAAGCCTTCACGACCGTCGATTTTTGGATTAATTTGGGCGCTATCGTTAGATTGTCAATAAGATGCCCACCATATAATCAATGTAAAAACTTTTGATTTTCTATTAATCATGATTAAGGCAAAGGGGGGATTAGTCAACGTATTAAACCCTCACTAAACATAATTAATATTTATCTTTACCTTAGTCTTCATTTTACCATTCACGATTTCGATGCGACCATCGAATTTTGAGTGGAGACAAGCGCAGCCATTGGATCTAGTCAACCTACAAGTTAGTTTAATCAAGTATGTATAATATTAATCATGATTAAGGTAAAAGGGAGGAATTAGCTGATGTATTAAACCCTTTTTAATTACATGATTAACATTAATTAATTTTTTTAAACCTTAACACTCTTTAATGCATCTTCAATTAGTGCACCACCATTAGATTAAAAATTGATCGAGCGCAACCGTTTGATCTTGGTAACTAGCCCGATGATTAATCGAATGGGGTACATCCTTTTTAATATTGACTTTTAAATTTTCACTTTAATTGAAACAATCACAATCATATCTCGATCTATCTTACTCACTATTTAATCGGAACCTTTGACCATCAAGTCTTGCATTTAAATTTTTGACTCTTCGGACAACGTGCGATCGTTGATTTGATCTTGGGGTCAGCACGTCCATTGATCTTGTTAAAGGTGCAAGGACTTTAATCATATATGTTACTATTCTATGACTTAACCTTCGAATTTATTGAGAGCATGTCCGTTAGATTTATTTTTGATGCAGCGCTATCATCATATTTAATGAGAGATGCTCGATTTTTAAACCCTAGTTTAACTTTATTGACCCTTTTGACTTATCGTATGGGTTCTTTTGGAATGCGCATCCATTATATTTTTTCATGATGACACGCTACCATCCGATTAAGCCTAAGGTGCTATCTTTTACTTCTTGACCATGGCTTGACTTTTGATTTATCCCTTGGTCGATTTTATTAATGCGCTACCGTCCGATTTTTTTGGATTGAGTGCGACCCTTGGATTAAATCTAAGGTGCTCGATTGTTAGCTTGGTGGGGTGCATACCCTTAGGTTTTGATTAATTAATATTTGCTTTAACCTTAGACCTTTCAGATTTTGAGACCATGGTGAATGATTTAACCGACTTATGATTTAAGGACTTTATTAATCGATTTTAGGCCCAAGGAAATATTTAATTGAAGGTCGGACTTTGGCTTTAGGTTTTTAATTTGAAAATTTCTTCCCTAACCATTTGAGGTACTTTGATTTATACCATGAAGCCCACATTATTAAAAAGGCTAAGGTTAGACTTTATCAAACCAACCAATGAAAAAATTAATTACTCACAACAACTTAAGCAATGACCAGCAGTATTAGCAGTTTGATTGAAACCAAAAATTTAAATTTGGGGGTTTCAAAGTTGAGTCAAATTTGGCTCCAACAAGGCCTATTTACAAATTTTATAGGCAAAATGGGCACAATGTGAACATGTGCTACAAGTTTAAAAATTTGGTATAGGATATGATCGATAGGAAGATCCTTTAGGTGGATAACCCTATCACGCCATACAACCAACAAATGGATATATTTAAGTATCCCTTGCCTGCCCATGTAGGGCAAGCCAAGCTAGTTCCCCAGGTGAATGAGGTTCATCATGCCCCCCTCAACAGGGATACGTTGGCATGGTTAGCATTGTCATGAGGTATAGGCAGTACCCAAGTTTGGTTGCACCACCTGTAGCTCAGAGTGACATACCTTTGATGTCACAGCAACCACCGCCTCCTCTACCTAGCCTTCCACCTAGGATGGTGGCCACCCTCAAGAGTAAGCTCACTCAAATATTGAGAACAACATATACCTATATTTCCATCTATGAGCTGATTCAACAATCACAACCTCATAGAGAGGCTTTGATGGATATCCTTAAGGCCATAGAGCTTCAGCCCCAGGAGTCCAACTCCTTCAACAATTTTGTGGGGCATGTCAGACAGTGCACTAAATCGATGATAGCCTTCCGAGAAGATGAGCTTAAACTAGTTTTGCATGATATGGCGGACCCTCCCTTGCACATCATTGCATGCATAAATGGAACACCATATAAGAGAGTGTTGATAGACATAGGGTCTTCTAGATATATCATCACTACAACCACTCTCAAGCACTTGAAGCTCCCGGCATCCCATATTGTCGCATCTACATACACCCTCCAAGCATTTAATGATGCCATATGCTCAATAGTTGGTACGATTTTCTTGCCTATTTAGGTAGGAGAGAAGACCATCTCGATGCTATGCCACATATTGAAGGGTGAGATGGCATACAATATATTGTTAGTCAGACCATAGATTAGGGACATGAAGTGTGTTCCTTCCATTGCTCACCAGTGCCTCAAGTACACCCATGAGTGGCAAGTTCATGTCGTCCCTACGGACCTAGAGCCCTACAAGTACTATAACATGGTGCAAAAAATACCTGAGTAAACCTTGTCATCGACACACCTAGATTTCCAACCGAATTAATCCATCCAAGGGTTGACCCCCTCATCATCGCATGACATACCTTCCTCATTATCAAAACCCTCTTCAATTCCCATTGGGTCGAAGAAACTATTGTTGAGGAACCTATGGAAGAAGCCCATTGATGATGTACAACCGACCATATCCACAATCTCCATAGAGGAGATACCTAGGCCAGATGATGAAGAGCTACCACAGGTGGTAGAAGATGATTTAGATTAGATATCGCTCTCATAACTCTTCTATCCGTATTCTTAGGTGACAGTTCACTTGAATTCCACCATATTAGGAGAATACATAGTTAGGGAGGTCATAACTATCCCTGCTATAGAGTTGGTGCAAGACATGGATTGAACCTGTCTTCCCATAGGCACTATCGTGCCCCTAGGAATACCCCCTAATCAAATGAATTTTGTCTATGGGGGACTTGACTATGACATCAAACTCTACCAATAATATGAGGAGGATGAAGAGCCCTTTGGAGAGGACATCCACTACTTGTCTAACCCTAACTTCGCATTGAATTATATTGACCTATGCAATTGGTATGGTTATGGGTTAGGCTTGTATGAGTAAGGCACGCAAGTTCTGTTTCAACCCCAGTACCAGATGCCATATGATAAGTCAGGGTTGGGACATAACAACCCCCTACCTTTGGATATTCTTGTCGATGGCATGAAATGCCTATGTCTCAATTACAGAGATGATTTGGCCCGAGATCCCTTTGCCAACCCTAATCATGTCTACTCACTAGGGGACTATTTCCCTATGCCCTTGAGAGAGTAAGAACCACCTTGAGATGGTATCCAATACTACGAGAGAGGTGAAGGTTCATGCACTCTTCCCCATGATGGCGAGGAAGAATATCCAGGGTCCCCTTATGAGTGGATGTCATATGATGAGTCAGACTATGGGGTCGCACTGATTGACTCTGATAGTTCTGATGGAGAAGGCACATAGATCATCCCTTGGGATGAGAACGATGATTAATTGGTGCACCTATTCCCATTACAAGAGCCCATTTTATGGTAGCTTCTTCCTTGCAAAGGGCAAGTTCCTCCATAGCCACATAAACCACTACCTATCATTCCACCACCTCTGCAGCCGCCTCCTTAGGTCATGCTACATCCAGAGGTCCATGGTCACCACCAGCCACCTAGGGGAAATCATCCATCCATCAATATGATTTCCATAGATTTTTTCGAGCCATTGCGAGATCCGAATAACCTATCAAAGTCATTGCACCTTGACTTGGGGGCAATTGACTTTTATCAAGGAGATTCACCCCATCACCTTCTAAGTATTGGCCTTGCGATGAGATGCTACAACTATTATGCTCCTCTTCAGGGCTAGCCCATGATGTCTTCCATTCTAAGGAGGAACTCAAGGTTCCCATTGATGATCTAAATCCAATGGATGACATCTTTCTTATCCCTACCCTCCACCAGCTGGAGCAGGAGTCACATGTGTCAATCAAGCCTACGATTGACATAGATATCAGCTCAAACCTAGAGAATCCATAATATATCAAGTTGGGGGAAATCCTATCCCCAAAAAAGCAAGCCGATTACCTAGCCCTTCTCACCAGGAAGAAGGAAGCTTTTGCATGGTCTTATAAATACATGTCAGGACTAGATCCAAATCTAGTCACCCACAATCTGACACTTGCCCTAAAGGCCAAGCCTGTCAAGCAAAAGATTAGAAATATGCATTCAACATTGGCCTTGATGGTCAAATACAAGCTACAGAAGCTGTTGTATGCCCAGTTTGTCATTTATGTAGACTATTTGCCATATTTCTCCAACATGGTTCCCGTTAAGAAGCCAGATGATAGGATTCGTATTTGCACCAATTTTTGAGACCTAAACAAAGTGAGTTCTAAGGATGATTTGCCTTTGCCAAGCATCGACACCCTGGTAGATGCCACAATGGGCCATAAAATATTATCGCTTATGGATGATTTCTCTGGATACAATCAGATTCGTATCAACCCAAAGGACCAACTCAAAATGACGTTCACAATGCCCTAGGGGATATTTTGCTATAAGGTCATACCCTTTGGCCTTAAAAATATCGGCACCACCTACCAGCGTGCCATGACATACATCTTCCACAACTACATGCATAAAATTATGAAATATTACATGGATGACTTACTAGCTAAATCATTATTACACCATGAGCATCTTGAGGTCTTGAGCAAAGTATTAGACCGCCTCATTGAACATAACATGAGACTGAACCCCAAGAAGTGCATCTTTGGTGTCACATCTGGAAAGCTCTTGGGATTTATCATCTCTAAGCGAGGCATTGAAGTGGACCCTAATAAGGTCAAGGCCATCCTCGAGATGCCTCCCCAAACCATGATCGAGCAACTCTAAAGTCTGCAGGATAATATCACGTCCATCAAGTGCTTCATAGCACAATTTTAGGACAAGTGTCGCCCCATGAACAATTTGTTGCACAAGGGGGTCACATTCCATTGGGATGATGAGTTTCAGGAGGCCTTTGATGCAATAAAATAGTACCTAGCTTCATTTATAGTTTTGGAACCACCTAAGCTAGGAGTGCCATTCCACTTATACATATCAGTCACTAAGATTGCATTGGGCACCATGTTAGCTTAGAATAATGAATTTTATAAGGAATAGGCTACTTACTATCTCACCCGCACCCTGGTCAGTTATGAGATCAAGTATGCATATGTTGATAAATTTTTCCTAGCGGTGGTTTTCACCACCAAGAAGCTATGATATTACATGCTTAGCAATACCACGTATGTTGTATCTAAAGAGAATCCATTGCGATACATGATGAGTCACACTTATCATAGTATTCACATGGAAAAATGGATCATGTTGTTGACAGGGTTCGACCTTGAGTTTGTTGGAAAAAAATAAATTAAGGGTCATGTCATCACTGATCAACTCGCAGAGGCTCCTCTCTAGGACAATCAACCTCTTCGCATGGACCTTCCTGATGATGGGGTCTTCCAAATATCAGAATCGCCAGATTCTGATGAGCCTGAGGTGCAGGCAGATATGACCCTATTTATTGATGGCTCCAAATGCGAGCAAGGGGTGGTGTAGGAATCATGTTTTTCACACCGCATGGGGCTCCCATACCCTTGTCATTTAAACTTGATTTCCCATGCACCAAAAATAATGCTAAGTACGAGGCCCTGCTCATAGGCCTTCAGACGACTGTCACCGTGAAAATAATAAAGCTCAATGTTTTTAGTGACTCCTTGCTCATTGTTAACCAAGTCAAGGGGATATTCCAGTGTAAGTGCCCAGTCCTACAAGCCTACAAGGCCCTTGTGGATAAATTCTTGGAAAAATTTGAATGGTATAACATAAAGGCACTCCCTCGATCATCTAATCATTTTGCAGATACAATGGCCTCTCTGGGGTCCTTGATCCTACAAGACCCTATGGATAAAATGACTACCATCTAGGTCAAAATGCTCTCACAATATGTGGTGGAGCATGAGAACAATCAGGTCATGCTGAAAGTCCACTTGATTCAAATTGAACCTCATGAGGAGATATTATCGCACATTCAAGAATGCTTGAACCAGACCAATTGGGGGACTTTGTTCCCTCAAGCCCCTTTTGATAGCAGCACAATGCTATTCTTACAAGTTCTTTACCAGTCAGCTTTTGCTAGGGATGAAATTCGAGAGGGACAATTCGTTCATGTGCTTGAGGCTTCTTCACAATAGGACTGGTCAACACAAATTAGGGAATACCTAAAGCTTGGTAACCTCCCACCTGGACTATCGCACGCTGCTAAAAGAACATTCAGATGGAAGGTGACAAAATATGTCTTGCTAGGAGACATTCTGTATCATCGAAGCTACGAAGGGATCCTCCTTCGCTTCTTAGAGCATCAAGAGTCAACTTGGGTAATCTCCAAGAACACAACAGTACATGTGGTGGCCATTTTAGCGACATGGCCATCGCCAAGCACATTCTTCGCATGGGCTATTATTGGCCAACTTTAGAGAGATATTGTTGTGCATATGTGAGGAAGTACATGAAGTGTTAGCATCATGGTAATTTAACACATGTACCTTCTTAGGCCTTGCAATTTATCTAGTTGGTATTGCCATTTTCATAGTGGGAGTTGGATTTAATCAAGAAAATCCCCCCATGTCCTTAGGCCATCACATGTTTATTATAACGGCTACTGAGTATTTCACTAAATGGGTGGAAGAAATTCTCCTTACCACTACAATGATATCCCGCATAGCGTAGTTCCTATTGCATAATATAATTTTTCATTTTGGTATTCCATCCAAGATCATTTTGGATAATGGGACATCGTTTAAAAACAAATATGTGTGTGCTTTGACATCAAAGTATAACATACAGCACAATTTTTTGACACCCTATTATCCACAAGCAAATGGGCAAGCAGAGGCCTCTAACAAAACATTGATTTCCATTCTCAAGAAAATTGTTAGAGAGTCACACAGATTGACATACACAAATACCTCTTACTCTATGGGCCTATCACACTAGTATTCGGACACCCACTGGGGCTACTCTATTTTCACTAGTGTATGGCACCAAAGTAGTCATACCTTTAGAGCTCAAAATATCATCACTACGCATATCCATGCAAGAGTTCATCGATGATGACATTGTATGGTAGGCTCACCTAGATCAGCTTACACTACTTGATGAGCGTCGTATTAATGCTCTCGAGTACCCGTGCATTTATCAAGATTGACTTAAGAGAGCCTATAATATGAAAGTCCACCTAAGAGACTTTCAGGTTGGTGATGTCGTTCTGAAGGAGAACCAATAAAATTCTAATTTGCTGCCCCATCTGAGGGAAAATTTCACGGTAAACTGGTTAGGTCCCTATGTCATTACCAGTCAGATAGGACCCGAACCATATCGTATAGCCTCCCTTGAAGGTGTCGAGGATCCTGAACCCTTGAAAATCCTTCATTTACGGCCATTCCATGCCTAGCGCGGGATGGCCCAACCCAAAATTCTCTAAGGGTATCTATATCCTGCTTGGTCAACCTAAAATTCTCCTAGGTGGTCTAGAACCATCTAGGTCACCCCAAAATTCTCCAAGGGTGCCTACATCCTGCTTGGTCAACCTAAAATGCTCCTAGGTAGTCTAGAACCATCTAGGTCACCCCAAAATGCTCCAAGGGTACCTACATCCCGCTTGGTCAACCTAAAATGCTCCTAGGTGGTCTAGAACTATCTAGGTCACCCAAAATGCTCCAAGGGTGCCTACATCCCGCTTGGTTGACCTAAAATGCTCTTAGGTGATATAGAACTATCTAGGTCACCCCAAAATGCCTTAAGGGTGTTTACATCCCGCTTGTTCAACCTAAAATGCTCTTAGGCGGTCTAGAATCATCTAGGTCACCCCAAAATGCTCCAAGGGTACCTACATCCTGCTTGGTCAACCTAAAATGCTCCTAGGCGGTCTAGAACCATCTAGGTCACCCCAAAATGCTCCAAGGGTACCTACATCCTGCTTGGTCAACCTAAAATGCTCCTAGGCGGTCTAGAATCATCTAGGTCACCCCAAAATTCTCCAAGGGTGCCTACATACCACTTGGTCAACCTAAAATGCTCCTAGGTGGTCTAGAACCATCTAGGTCACCCCAAAATTTCCCAAGGGTGCCTACATCCTGCTTGGTCAACCTAAATGCTCCTAGACGATCTAGAACCATCTAGGTTAACCAAAAAGCCCCAAAGGCATCCATAAGCCCTTTGGTCCCCCCAAATGCCCCAATGGACCCTAACAAGCCCGTTGGTCACATGTACATACATATATGTCAATCAAAAATCCAAAAACATTATCAAAAATATCAAAAATACAAAAACATTGCATCGCATTGCATTTCAAAAATATTATCAAAATATCAAAAATAAAAAAACATTGCATCACATTACATTTCAAAAACATCATCAAAATATCAAAATTACAAAAATATAGCATCGCATCACATTGCATCCCATTGCATTCTATCATCGCTTGCATTTAGGCATACTCATCATTTGCACTTTACATTTTAGAGTTGTTCATGCATGTCTAGCACCATGATGGTACAATACTCATCGCTCAAAATCAATGTCATGAAAATAAGCATAATTCAATGTTGCAATTGTCCATTTTCACCCACATTTTTCATATTTCATATCATTTGTTTTAGAATGTCATTAGGGTTTTGGTCACTCAACCATTTCTAGCTTCTCTTCAGGTTTTGTAGAAATCTAGCTTGATTTTTAGGAGGTAGAGTCTTGCATTGATTATGCCTTGTGTACATAAAATCCCAAACACAGTTAAAAATTAATAAATCCTAGTTTTTCATAAAGAAAGATGAAATCCATGAAGTGGTCTATGTTACCTTAAGCAAAAAGGTCATCCTGCTCATCCCTTTGTGCGAATGGTTCAAGAATAAACATCTTTCCAAAAATAAGAAAAAAGGCCAAGAATATTCCCTACCCAATTCCCCAAAATAAACAGTTTTTTTAACCAACTCCCACAAATCCCAATCCCTCAAAAAAAATAAAAAAAATTAAAGAAATCAAAAGTTCATTATCAAAATCCTCAAAAAGCAAAAAATAAAAACAAAATAAATAGTGGTTTTCACCACTAATTCCAAATCCCAAATCCCAAATCCCTTGTTTAAAAGAGACAACAAAATATATAAAATAAATAGTGATTTTAATCACTACATATGAGCAAGTATCCCAATAAAATTGAAGAAAAAAGGGAGTCAAACTTGAATCCCTGGAACTCTCAACATTTGGAAAACCATCAAGTGATCCTCATTACAGGTTTGGTGGATAGCCTACTTGTCAATGATGATAGCCATCCACATGACAATATGTCTGTCACATTAGATTTTGCATGTGTGCAGACCAATATTTTCATGTGGATGAGCTAGCTTTTGGTAACCTAGATTGCCTTGTGGTCTAGTCCTACTAAGTACAAAACCTAGGATGGTGGCATTTATTGGGTGATCCTCAGTATAGGTTTGGTTGAGAGCCTACTTGGAACTAGCGGTATCCTTATGCATCTCATAGGAATGAACTCACTTACACACACAAGGATATGAAGTACCTTGGTCATCCTAGCAGATTCATACCTTGTCAAAAAGTCTTGCATAGTCAGTATACAACCTTTGATCAAATCAGCTAGAGTGTTTGAGTCTCATAAAAACCTCACCTATATTCTTTGCACATATCATCTCATTTACTCCAGTTCACTACATCGCAATAATGGTTTCACATTTTCATTACAAAAACAAAGAGCATTAATTTATTTTGTACAATCTATAGTATTCACATAGTATGTCAAATAATTAGCCACAATCCATGTTTATCAATCATTCAAATATTTCATCTCACTGTGCATCCATGCATATAGATAGTTGTAATTCCAATCAAATCAAATTACATATACATACATGATATCTATCTATCACCACCTCATTGCATCCATATGCATACATACCAAGCATCTAACCTATAAGCATAAATTATTACACACATTGCATTCATACATGTTGGCATTTTTGCCACATTTATTTTTATTATTAATTATGCATGCTTAAGCTGTGGCCCAATGCAGTTTTGTGAATTCCAAGAATTAAATGCAGTCCAAAATTAAATACTTTAAGGATTTCCAATGCATTTAAGGTCAAAGAAGCGCCCAGGCCACCAAAATTGAAGGATTTATTGGTTCGAAGCTGCTGTTCGTGGATTGAGTCAATGGTTTCATGCATATTTTAAAAAAACAAATTTAATGAAGGTGGTTCTTCGAAGCTGACATGTAAATTGCATTCAATTTTTTGGGTCTCCAAGGCTGCAATTAAGGGGATCATGTGCATAATTTCCAATGCATAATTGTAGATCACAAGGAAGTTGGTTTCAAATATTTAATGCTGCAAAGAGGACGACCCTCTATAAAAACCAATGTAAGCTTCATTTGAAAGGGTGGTTGGAAAAGTTCTCTGCTAGAAACTGAAGTTCATTTGCAGGAATAAAGGATTGGCTTCTAATTTTTCAAGTGGTTGCATTGGTGATTTCCTTTCTGTTCCTGTTGCATTTCTAATAGTATTTGTATTTCTTCATGGCTGTTGCATTTAAATTCTGCATATTGGATTTATGTACTGCCGTGAGAGTATGATTCCTGGAATGTGATTTTGGAGGGTTTCTCTGCGTACATCGTGCGAAAGTTAGGTTGATAACTTTTATTGCTTGCTGTTGCTGCACTTTAAATTTCCTGCTGTTATTTTCCGATCCCATAACTTCGACCTGCAGCCATATTTCCCATTCCTTTCTGCAACTTTTCAATTTCTTTCCCGTAACCCTTATCTTAAAACCAAATTTTAGAGTAGTGAAGGGAACCAGCCCACTCTGGAGATTGGTCTGGGAGCCATTTATTGCTTCCAGCCTTTCAATGTTTGCCGGGTCTAGGGCGCACTTGTAAAATCCTTTCCTGTGGCAGATTTTGGACCAACAGTTTTTGGCACACCCGGTGGGACAGACTGTTTCTGTCTCCAAGAATTCATAATCGGTGGGATATGCGTAATTTTCCAAAGTGATAAACCCACTGGTGCCAACAGTTTTTGGCACGCCCGGTGGGACAGACTTCTTCTGTCTCAAAAAAATCCACATTTATTTTAACACCCGGAGGTCTCAAGATTTGATGAGCTGTCTTGGCCTCACAGCGGAGATTTGTAAGTTCATTTGGCGACTTTGCTAAGTTGAAGATCTGTTCATGAACGCCTATTTTTTTTAAATTCAAAGAATGTTTTTTTTGGTGACTCTGACTTAATGGCGATAGTCGTGATCTCGCAGACCATTGCCACAAAGGCAAGGGTTTTTCCTGGATGGGATGATCCTAGCCCTCTGAATCTCCAAGTTTGACATGAAATTCCCAAAGGTGCCCTGAAGGCCCTGGCAAAATATGATGGTACCGAAGGCATGGCTCTGGCGCATGTTGAATATATTGCTACTTTGTCAATGATCCATGTCATAAATCACGAAGATGTCATGATCATACTTCTGGTTCAGTCTCTGGAAGGAAGGGCGTTGCAGTGGTACAGACTGCTCAGGCGTCAAAGCATCAGCTCATGGGATGATCTAGCGGGAGAACTAATCAGAAGATTTGACGAAGATCCCTTTTACAATTCTTTGGATCTCTATCAGTTTTTAATGTACATCAAGAGAGCACCTCTAGAGAGCATCACGGACTTCAATGTCCGATTCTTGAGAAGCTGGAAGAGAATTCCAGAAAATATCCGACCATCACCCACCCAAGCCCACCTCTTATATGTTCGAGATTTCCATTCTGACATAGGCCTCCTCTTGCTGCAATCAGGTGAACGAAGGTTCCCGCAAATATTTGAGGAAGCAGTGCGAGCGGAACAACTTTTGCTCTTATCAAGAAAATTACCGTGGGGAGAAACTCCATTACTTTCTCCGGTAGTTGCTGCTCCTGTCTATCCTATGCAGTATTTTTCATGTCAGATCCCTTATACTGAGCAGAAACCTGAGATGCAGTTATGTGGAGCTCAAGGGATAGATCTCATCCAAAGCCAAGGATTGGAATATGCCAGAAATTTCCTGGCAATGAACAATATGGTTGCTTGCAGTTTTCATAAGGAGATGGATCCAGAGGATATAAAAGAAGAAGAAGAACAGATTCAAGTTCAAGAACCTGAGCACAAGGAGGGCACATATTTGCACCCTGTTTGTATCCCAGGGCATGACACACAAGCATTTAGTCAGAACCTGTTAAATATGTCAGATCAACAGGTAGAGTCTGAAGAGATCCTGGAGAAAGGACTATTGCTAGACAATTTTTGTGATCAGATCCAGGAGTTGGAGGAACCCATTCTTAGTTCACAACCAGAGAACCCTTCAAGATGGTGGGATTGGCTTCAGTCATTACTACAATTGGTACCTACAGGAGCCCATCATATGGTAAATTTCTTTGCTACATTATTTGTCAGTTGTGTAGGTCCTGGCATGTATGATAACTTGCCAGTGTCTGAAAGATGGAGAACTTCAGGAAGAAGCCAGCCCAATTTCAAGGACCGACTTAAGTATGATCAGATCTGGTCGGGACATTGCAGATTTACCGGATAACCCTCTGAGACTAGGTGTCTGGTGGCGACATGCCAATCATGTCATGAACTATTGTATATAATATTAAAAAAAAAAAAAAATAGAAAGAGTAGAAAAAAAAAAAAAAAAAAGGTATTGTTTTTATTTATTCATCTCGGCTCTTGTTGCCTGCGAGCCGTAGATGCTTGTTTTTCCTTTGTTTTTCTCCTCCCAACATTTTTGTGGCTTTCTAGCAATTTCTTCTTTCTCCTCCCCTTTTCTTCCTTTCCCTTCTTCATTTTCCTTCTTCTTCTTTTTCTTTTGTAGTAAAAAAAAAAAAAACAAGCCACGACTGTTGTTTCTTTTCCCAATTTCTATTATTCCCGTCCCTTATTATCCCTTTCTTCTAAGTTATGTCATTTTACGCATTTATTTACAGTTCAGTTCATTTTAATTCCACAGCCTTCATATTTCCATTTCCATTCCATTAGTTCATTTACTTTCATTCCATTTCCATTGCAGCCGGTAGTACAGCCGCATTCTGCTACTATGTTCACCGTATCACTTTCACCCATTTCATCACTCTATTATATTACCATTCCATTTGCAGTCACCGCTTGCGCAATCGCAAGATCTCACTCCATCCTCCCACTCCATTTGTTTCATGACCAGTTATGTGCAGGTTCTTGCAGTTTTAGCTTTTTAGTAGAAGAGTATTGCAGCAGTCCACTAAGATGTACCACAGCAGCCAACTTTCTGTTCTGATATGATTCTATGCCCAATGGATTCAGGCTTGGATTCTTGCATACAACGAGCTGTATACCCCGTGAGCCACCAAGAATGTTGGCATTTTTGCCACATTTATTTTTATTATTAATTATGCATGCTTAAGCTGTGGCCCAATGCAATTTTGTGAATTCCGAGAATTAAATGTAGTCCAAAATTAAATACTTTAAGGATTTCCAATGCATTTAATGTCAAAGAAGTGCCCAGGCCACCAAAATTGAAGGATTTATTGGTTCGAAGCTGCTGTTCGTGGATTGAGTCAATGGTTTCATGCATATTTAAAAAAAACAAATTTAATGAAGGTGGTTCTTCGAAGCTGACATGTAAATTGCATTCAATTTTGTGGGTCTCCAAGGCTGCAATTAAGGGGATCGTGTGCATAATTTCCAATGCATAATTGTAGATCACAAGGAAGTCGGTTTCAAATATTTAATGCTGCAAAGAGGACGGCCCTCTATAAAAACCAATGTAAGCTTCATTTGAAAGGGTGGTTGGAAAAGTTCTCTGCTAGAAACTGAAGTTCATTTGCAGGAATAAAGGATTGGCTTCTAATTTTTCAAGTGGTTGCATTGGTGATTTCCTTTCTGTTCCTGTTGCATTTCTAATAGTATTTGTATTTCTTCATGGCTGTTGCATTTAAATTCTGCATATTGGATTTATGTACTGCCGTGAGAGTATGATTCCTGGAATGTGATTTTGGAGGGTTTCTCTGCGTACATCGTGCAAAAGTTAGGTTGATAACTTTTATTGCTTGTTGTTGCTGCGCTTTAAATTTCTTGCTGTTATTTTCCGATCCCATAACTTCAACCTGCGGCCATATTTCCCATTCCTTTCTGCAACTTTTCAATTTCTTTCCCGCAACCCTTATCTTAAAACTAGATTTTAGAGTAGTGAAGGGAACCAGCCCACTCTGGAGATTGGTCTGGGAGCCATTTCTTGCTTCCAGCCTTTCAATGTTGGCCGGGTCTAGGGCGCACTTGTAAAATCCTTTCCTGTGGTAGATTTTGGACCAACAATACAATAAAACAATAAACAAAACACATGATGATCATAATAAAATCTCATTGTTTGTGAGGTCTGAGGACCCATTTCATTGTAGCCTATGGGCATTTTTTGAAACTATGATGTACTCTTTTTGCCCCATATATATATATATATATATGGGGCAAAAATAGTACATCATAGTTTCAAAAAATGCCTGTAGGCTACAATAAAATGGGTCCTCAAACCTCACAAGGCCAAACAAAAACAAAACCCCAAAAATAGTCCCACAAGTCTATGTCACCGTAATAACGTAGATCAGTGCTACGACTCACACTACCCCAAGTGGTACGGGTCCACTGGGACCCCCCATGCCTGCTGCCACCAACCCTGTCCTCCCTCTGCCTGGTAGAGGATTGCATTGTCTCGCTTCATAGAGATTGGTGCAATCTACTAGACTCTCTATCATTTGGTAGGTTCCCTCCAAGGTGCACCACCTCTATCTCCATTCGACCCACGTATCCCTATCTTCGATGCTCCCACACCTAGTAGGTCTCTACCTCTAACTGTAGGCATAATAACTTAGCCCATAGCCTCTTCATCTCCCCAATGTTGGATTACTCCTACATCACGCTCTGAGCTCTCAGCTACACTCGTAGGGAGGATATCTCGACCTGGTCATCCCAAGTTTGTGCCTGCAGGAGATCTCTCTCCCACATAACCCTAGCCAACTCAACCTGCAACTTCGTAGTTTGGTAACCCTTTATACCCTCCGATGCTTGTGCCCTAGGGTCATCTACTACCATGTCATGACCCTAATCTCCCAAGTCCAGGAGATCTCCCTGCTCATCACCCTATGCCTGGTCCTCCCTTGGAGCATCCAACATTACCTCATCCACTACCCCAGCTGCCTCGCCTCCTAGGGTCCCTATCCCTCGCCACTAGCACATCATCCACCATGAGTCATAATCTCATATCATCCTAACTTCATCCATGTCTAGAACATTAACCACAGGATCTGTCTCCTCACCCACCTCCTCCATTGTATGCCAGGATAGCATTCTATCTTCCCTATGATGTCGGTACACTACTGGCTCCCCAGGAAACCCCTGTTGTAGCCCAAAATTTTGCATGACTCAAGTAAATGTGAAGTACTCCCACTCAGTCCCATGCCAAGAAATCAGCCATCTACCTCACCTCACCTATCGGAGCTGCCCTCTAGCATCAGCCTAGACCGAAAAATCCATGTACGGTCACCATTGCACCTATCCTGATTCTAGGCGAGAGAAGATATCAGTGTAGTGATCTACATCACCTGCAAACCATCGACTCTACCCTCTCTCCTATGCCATATGCCATAGGATACCATATCCTATCTCCTAGTTTGCTAGCTATTCCTGGGTCAACCAAGGTAAACCCTATGGTCACCCCACAACTATGTGCTGCCATCCCCAACACTAAAATAGAAAATTGCACCCTAAGCCCTTCTACCTCTGGTAGTGGATCTCGTACAGCTCATTATAGAGTTATACCATAATGGTAGCCCCCATGCCATCACCAATGTCTCCTCCGTAGTGCACCCCATCAGGAAAAACACCAGCTCTAGCAGGTTGCATGGGGACCTGGCTCTTGATGAGTCTGGGAGGAGCATATTGGAGATGAGGGTCATTAGCAGTGCATGCCTCACCCCCAAAACCCCCTCTTCATACTAGTACCCCATCATTATACCTCCATTTTGGTAGTCCAACTCTGTCGCATTCGCATCCTCCTTGAAGTACCTCCTCAGCACTGCATTTCTTAGGTCATAGTGTGATGATCGAATGGGTTGCCCCTATATCAGAATCCTTAGAATCTAATAGATGTCCTCAAACATCACCGTCATCTCTCCCATAGAAATATGGAAGGTGTTGGTGTGCGGGTCCCATAGGTTAATCAACGTAGTCAAATAAGATCGGTCGCTTATCATAGGCTCCAACCGAGTAACTTGCTTGAGCCCTAGGGCATCAAGCCACTCCCAATCAGCCTCATTCAAGGCATTTTGTGTGGTTCCAAAGAGCTTCAATTTGTGATAATGGCTCGTCACCTAACAAAACAAAAGATAAAACAAATAAAAACATCAGAAACAAAAATAAATAAATAAATAAAATAATAAGGTATTACACTTGTAATAAGCGAGGTCACTTGAATTAGCATTTACCTTCTTCGCACTAGCCTCTTTATTGGATGCACCTACTTGTTGAATCATGATGATACGAGATGATTTTTATAGCACTTCACTACACAAAATCACTCTCCTCCTCACCTCTCAAACTGCAAAATAAAACATGCAATAATGAGCCCAAAATCAATTTTTGAAGCTTATATAGGCCTACAACAGTCCTATTCACCCCAAGGTAGGGCGAACGCACTTCTGACAATTCTTTCCATCTTGGGATGAATACAAAATGTGTATTCACTCCACCTTGGTATGAATACAGGGTTCATTGGTCAAAATAGCTCCAAAATACACCAAAAGGGTCCAAAAACCCACAAAAATAGCTCTATTTTGGTCAAATTTTTGTAGTAATCAAGAGGTAAATAATAACACTCTTGGATGCTTGTAAAACACCTAAATTCAACCCCTAATAATGCCACCATGGCTAGACCGCCCCATGAGAGCGATTTTTTTCATTCCTTCCTCCAGGAAGTAACAAAGCAAAGGGCTCAAAACCCTCCAAAAACAAGTCACATCTGATGGAATTAATTTAGGGTCAATATGGAATACAAAATTTTCATGGATGCATGGATAAGTTATTACTTTACTCCCAAAGAAGGCCATTGTAGCTGGACTGCCCCACAAGAATGAAGTTTTCAACTTCTTGCTTCCACGAAACCCCCATAGCATCATTCAACTCCTTTCAAAACTATGTCATTTTTCAATGAGTACAACTGAGGGCAACCTTAACAATAGTCATCTGGGTCAAGCAACTCATCGCTTTTCTCACGAGTCATTCCCTCATTGACTCGTCACTTGATGGGGTAGTCATACTCAAGTTAAATCAAGAAGCACACACTCAATCATGCAAATTGCGTTCGTCCAAAGAATCTTTGACAAAGAAAATCACGCTCCTGCTTGGGGCAGTAAACAAGCACAAAGTATCAAATTAAAGCACTCAACATTGATGGCATCATGGAAACATAGGCCTCACCTTTTCTTGACAAACAATGTCTAAGCTAAAGCAAGTTCCTTAGCTCATCAAAAGCAAGGATGCAAGAATGCATGCTCTTTCCAGGATTGGGGCATCTAAATTTGGTTAGGTTATTGAGTAACCCTAATCATTGAACATTTTTAGTCATCTATTTTTGCTCGGCGTTGTGCTGCACACAATGCATCCCAAAAAGGGGTATTTGTAGACACTAAAAATTGGTCAATCTGATTATGCTACCATAATTAGTGACTTCGTGACACACCAAGGCCCCTAGTGCAGCCCTCAGGAGGTATCTAGTGGTTCTAACCACTTAATGCAAGGGTTTGAAAAGTTCTATGCCACTTTTGGTACCTTTTGGACACCCTTCTACTATTCGTGCCACCCTGGGATGAATACATAACCTATTCGTCGCACCCTGGGGTGAATAGCAGCATTCGCTCCAAGGTAGAGCGAATAGCAAGTTTGACTGGAAAAAAGTCAAACCTGGACAAATGGCACCTTCCAACAGTTACATTTTTGGTCCATAATGGATAGGATGGTAGAGCACGTAGCATTTTAATGCTACAGCCCATAAAGGAGGTCAAATTGGGAGATTTTCTTCTCCCTCCAATGCATGCCACCCTGGTGGCCAAGTGGCACCTCATGCCTCACATGCCCTCGCATGCCTTTTGACCCCTGAAGCCTCCTTAGGCTATAAAGTGGAGATATTTTCCACACCAAAAGGAGAGAATATTTTGAGGATAAAGCAACGAAGTGCTGTCAAGATTTCCTTCCACCCCTTTTTGCGCCAATTGTTCCCTCGAAATCTCTTCCTAGAGAATGAGGTTTACGAGTGAGTTAGGAGGCGTAACCTATTACAAAACCAAACCAACTGAGTGAATTCCATCATTAAATTTGATGACAACATATTTTATAGAGTTTTGAATCATTCCCAAGTGGAATTGGTGGCAAAATTTAGGAAAATTCTATGGGCGTCATACCCCGGGGCGCCCCCTAATTTGTGACAATCTTATTTGCTCCACCCCGAGATGAATAGGGATATGTGCATGATTTATTGAATATTTTTAATTAGATATTTTACATATGCTTATATGATGTTGCAATTAAATTTCATATCATTCTGAGCTAAATTGGTCGAAATATTGCATTTTTAGTGTTTGTAGGGTCTCTTGCAGGTATTCGGCGGTCATTTGAGAGAACACCCAAACTATGATAAATATCACAAATATAATAAAATTGGATTTCTTATAATAGTATTTCATATATTCTTTCCAATTTTCATGTATTTTGGATATGCGTAGGGTCAAAATTTGCTTGCTTTGGGTTTTGCAGGTTACGGTCATTCGAGTTTGAAGCCCCATAAAATGTAATTCTGGTGCAATTTCTGGTGATATCTTCTCAAAATATTCATTTTTACGACCCTCTATAATTTCATGCTATTTGGATTTGATTTGATATGTTTTCTCATTATTAGCCGTTTTACCCCTATGGGGATTGCATGCTTTTTATCACACGCACTCACTATTTGATGATTTTGGTTTCCTTGTGTGTAGGTGTAGGTCATTACAGTGCATTGGGAGGCACCCTAAGACATATAATATCAAATATGCAAGTGACGATAACTTTGGCCCACCCACTTCGATTGTGGGTACGAGGAAAGACAGTGGATGTGCACCCTATTTCTTTGAGAGATTTGACCCTTGGGCACCCGAGTTGTAAACATTTGTATCACCCATTTTGAGCCCTCAAGGGGACGTATTGTAACCCATAATTATGGATAATTTATATTAATAAGAGATATACCTTTTTTGCTTTACTGCTTGTTATTCGGTATCTTTCCATTTACTTGCATGCTTCCATTTTACGCTCATTAGCGATAGGGCATAGATACATATATTTTTTTATATTTCATTTGGTGCACCATTTTTCCCTACTTTAGAAAGTTAAATAAGGGGGGACAATAGCTCAACCCCCCTCCCCCCCGATAGATTGATCGATTAGACGAGCTTCGCCCGACCTTTTAAAATAGAGGGCTTTTAGCAGTGTTCCGCATACGGCTGAATACGGAGGAATCTTCATTCGGATTCTTGTTTTCTATCCATCTCTTATATAATATAATAGAAAGAGTTCGCGGAGCCTTTAAGAGATTGTATGGGTTTTGAACCTGCTGATGGGCCTTTTTAATGAAAGGTGATTATAGTGGATGGGTAGGTCCTTCCTTTATTCCAGATATCCCGATCCCCCAGCCCAAGTAGTCAGTATGTCAGTCTCAGTGTTCCTATGGGCCGGGTCCTGGCCCATAGGCTATGCCAGTCCTAGTACGATGGGGTAATAAGGTATCGCGGAGCCATAATTTTAAGGGTTTTTGGGCCTCTTCAAAATGAAAAAAGGTGGGTAGTTGCGAGTGATTGAGCCCTTTAATGGCTATTTAATGGCCCCCCTATTTGGCAGCCATAATGGCTATGGCCCCCTCTTTGAAAAGGCGCATGGCCGCGCATGGCATGGCTATTTAATTCAATTCATGGTCGACTGCTTTAAATGGCTATTGAAGTGGTTGGTCCTCTCTATTCTAAGCGAATAATTTGGGGCGATAGGAAGCCCACCCATCTTTATTGAGCTATCCCACCCATCTTTATTGATGATTGATGGTGAATTCGTCTCGTCTATAGATGGTGGAACTCTTTAAGGATTGAGAAATGACAGCTCGGGGACAGAGAGAACCTGGGTTAGGACTGGTGCCGATCTCCTTCCCAACCTTTTCATGCCATAGATCTCCTTCCGTGGGCATACTTTAAAAGCCCCGAGCAACATCAGTATCAGCATCAACGTAAACATCGAGATCAACATCAAAATTCATCTCTTTCTGATCGGTATTCATCGAAAATTATATCTTAAGGGTACGATCCACACCGAATCAACTTTCCAGATGAACAGAATTGAACGCCCTCTCTATTTTAAGTATCACCAACCTTAAAATCGCCGACTGACTAAACCTTAGAACCACTTATTGAATGAACCTTAGAATTGTTGTATCATATGCATAATAAGACTCACATGGATGCATCTATTCAATTCTTGATCCTCGATATCCTCTCTGCATAAATGACCTCTTTAAATGGCAAGCTATTTTATTAAAACTAGGTCGGGTTCTTTTTGATAAGTGAGTGCTCCTTACCTTATAAAAGTGGGGGTGGGGGACCTCGATCTCCTATCCCTATATTAAGAGTTGGGAGAGTCCGAAGAGGGCTGGCATTTGCTTATAATAACTTACGAAGGCCAACAACATGATCTCAGAGATTCGGGCTAATTCATTTCTCCATTCTGGGTGTAACCCCTTATAGTGAGGGTAAGGTATTATTGCCAGTTTTATGACATTTTGATCAATTTCATGTTGTTGTAGTTTTTGAGACTAAATTATTGTAAAACTTATCATTCTCCATTTAAATGGTTAATACGTTATTTTTTTGTGTTTTCACCAGCTATCTCTTTAGTTAAAAACTGTATTCTTTCACTTTTGGTGGTTCGTTTATCTTTTCTGCACATTTCCAATTGTATCGCATGCAAAATTGTATATATTTTAGCATGGGTGATGTTATGGGTTTGTTGGAACTGATTCTTGCATCTGTATGAAATCAATTATCATGCTAAAAGAACCCATTTGAAACCAACGAGCTATTACAGGCTCTGGTCGACCTACCTCATGTTTTGTTAAACTCGAATATTGCTATAAAAGACAACATAACAGGTAAAGAAACCTCGGCGATAATTCTATGATTAAACTTCTAATTTGCATGCTCCAGACTTATATTAAACTATATTATTCTTATTAAAATGACCAAGCATGAAAACAACCAACTGTTATTCCTTATGTAGACCAGTGCCTAGATTCACTGGGTTGTTATAGAAATTTTAACAACTATTTTAATCATGAACAGAAAGAATGGGAGAAGGAAATTAGCGTTCTTGCTTTCATTCGAATATCGTAACAAAATTAAGAGTTAACTAACGAAAAAATGTGTATAATGCATTCAAATAATGTAACCCATTATACAGATACACACAATACTGATACAAAGAAATGATAAGAATAAAACCCAAAATTGTATTGATTTCATAACATATTACATGCAGAGTGGGTGGGTTGCCTTTTAACTCTATTTTTCTTAAAGAAATACATCAATACAATGAAGAAGACTCTATTAAAATAATGTAATAGGTCTCTCCAACTCTTCTTATTCTAACCTGGTAATAGAAGGATCTCTGAATCCTAGGCTCAATAAGACTGGAAATATTCTCAACTTCTTGAACGCTTTCCTATCATACAATCCTACACAGCAAGGGGAGGAAGAAAGAATGAATAAAATAAAATAGACACAAAGAAATACAATAGCACAACTAACATCGCACTCAAGTATACCTCTTAGAAAAATGTTATTCTCTAATTGCTTGATGCAAAATCTAGACCTACCTGCTTCCTTTTATAGCTACTAGTTCTTGATTCTGTTATTCTTGATTTATTTTTGACTGTACACTTGGAAACTTCTGATTGAATCTCAAAATTGATGTTGTCTAGCTGGCTTTGTTCTGAACTGACTATGCTCTCTTCTTTGACTTGTTCAAACATATTCCTACTCAACTGGTGATTTAAGTATAAGGAATTTTTTTATCTTATTCAGCTACTTCCTGGTGCATTTAGCTGCTGCTTTCCAAACTGGCCTCTTTTGAGTTTCCTTTCCTTGGTCGTTTGATCCTTTAACTACCTCAGAGATATCTCCTATTTTTGTAGTTATCTGTGGTGCAGAATCTACTTTTTGTTGAGTGTAGGTATTGACCCTTTTCTCCTTTAACTCCTTTGCAACCCTTCAATATGCTCATCAATTAACTTCTATATTTCTATGTCAAAAGTGGTTGTAATCTTGAGAATATTCATTTCTTGTAGAATTTGGTTTTTCTGTACAATAATAGCAGGCATATTTCTATCATACTAAAGTAGTAAGGTTTCTGTAGCATTCACCATGAGTGTAGTTTGTTTAATCATCTCTTCCTCATCACCTTGTTCACAATTAAATCTCTCAAGGGTTTCTTTGAATATTCCTTCTATGTCTGATGCTTCCAGGCATTGATCTAAGGACAGGCCAATATCTGACAGTTTATCTATAGCATCCTTTATGAGATCATTCATCTTAGTCATAGAATTTTTCCATTTTTCTCGATTTGATCCAAATAGGGCTGCTTTGAAAATTTTAAAATTGATTTGAATTTTATTGCCTTTAGGTGTTGTTATTTCTTGTCCTTGCAGTTCTTCAAAATGATCCCCTATGTAGTCCAGGGTTGGGTGAATGAATTTAAAATCCTTTTCTCTTTCCTTCATCAAGGTCATGATTTCTTGAGTAGTTATTTGAATCACCCTTATTTTCCTAAAAATTTCAGTAAAACCTTTGGCTTGAGATTTTATTCTTTTGTACATGTCTTTTTTCATTACATTCAAATAATATACATGATCTTGAACTTTGGTCACTACATGTGTCTAGGCAACTGAAGCATTTTTATTATTTAATTCTTCTTGTTGCTTGCTTATCACAACTTTCAATTATGCTTTTTCTTCTTCCTCTTAACTCAATTGCTTTTTGAGTGTTTCAATTTTTTCAACAAATTGGTGTATGACTTGATTACTCATAGTTTTGGCAAGCTTTGCCATATCAGCTTTTTTACCCAGTAGTGATGATCCTCATGTTTCCTCATTGGTACTGAAGGCTAGTGGGTTTTGTAGGGGAGGGAGATAAACCTTAGCAATATTTGACACAACTATCCTCATTTATGCATTTTTTGAAGATTATTCTTCTATACTTTCCATTCCTGCTACCAACTGTAACTCTTGTTCATCTGTAGCAGTAAAAGCCACTTGTTCATCTATTCTTTCCAAAAAAACCTTGGCAACAGGTAGAGATAATTTGGGTTTCTTAGCTTCTACTGGAGCTATTTTTGTTTGAATTTTTACTGAGTAGCTTTGGAAGAGGCCACCCAGACCACATTTTAATTGTATTACTATTGGAATTTTTTATCTCCTATCCCTTTATGTTTATAGAAGTTGGG
Source organism: Wollemia nobilis (assembly GCA_028583015.1). Taxonomy (NCBI): domain Eukaryota; kingdom Viridiplantae; phylum Streptophyta; class Pinopsida; order Araucariales; family Araucariaceae; genus Wollemia; species Wollemia nobilis. Next base: position 9,524,206 of record JAQPPZ010001870.1, read on the forward strand.
ACGTCCATGGGTGCCAACTTCTTTGCACTGGTCACAGCTAAAATATTATCAGGTATAGGAACCACAGCTTGCTTTGTTTATGGTGCTTTTTGAGAGGATGCAGTTACTATTTATTTGCCCTTATCTCTACATGTTTGTTGAGGAACTACTTTTAGTGCTACCTCTATTCTGGGTTGGTCATTCACTAGGATTTTAACCTATTGTTCTACTATATCAATAGTTCTAACAGTGACCTCCATTAAGTCTATGTCTTGTTCCTCTATCAATACTAGAAAAGGGTCTTCTTTAATTGTTGGGTGTGTTCTTGGAATAATAGGTGTTGTAGTATCCATTGAAATCTCCTGAAGACTTCTTAGTTCGGTTGGGTAGTCATAGGCTTCACAAATCTATGTGCTACCTCTCTTTTTTAGAGGGAAATTATCCCATACTGTCTGTAAATCTAATTTTTTCTCTATATATTTTAATAAATTCTCTTCAAAAGCATCTTATCGGTGATTGATTCGAGCATAATCCCTCTTCTCCATCATCTTTTTGTAAATTCCTTTTGGGTCATAAAATCTCCATGACACTTCATCGAATCCCATATTGTCCAGTTCAAACATTCCCTTGAGTAGGGAAGGATATCCAACAAATACATGATCTCCAAAATGACAAGGAACATCAAGCTAGGGGATTTTCCAATGCTTCTTAACCAGTCTCATTTTAGACTCTTCTGCCACTTGTCTACATAATTCTAGGGCTGCTATGGATAGTGGGCAGTACTGGGGTAACACCTTAGGAGGGAGTTTAGCTCCATATAATCTGATGTAAGTAAAACCCTCTGTGAAGAATAAATATTCTATCTATTTTTCTTTAATGAATGCCATTACCCCTTACCCTAATATTTTTGGAATTAGCCTAGTTAAGGCCCAATGGATTTCTACCAAGAAGTGATCACAAAACCAGCCCATGTGAGTTCATCCTTCATGAAGTCTCCAGAAGCTATTTTGTACATAGGGGATATCTATGGATTTTAATCTCTTATGGGATTCTTCCCCCAATTTGCCCGCTATTAAGTGAGTGATAAAAGAATATTATGAAAAGCGAGGCATCTCTTGCCTCTGTTCGAATATTGCCCTCTTTAGTTCTACCATTTATCTATGTATTTGTGAGCTTAATTCCAATTCTCAGGCATAGATAGGGGTGTTATGTCCTCTATTACATTGAGTAGCTAAATACAAAACTCTTTTCATTATTCTACTCATATCTTGTACTCCCAATACTATTTTATCATGTCGCAAAAGTCTTGTACCTAGGGTTTAAAAGCATTTTTATTGATTGGGAAATTTTTCTCTATTTCTGTAAATGTATCAAACAATTTTTTAAAAATTTCCATATCAGTGAACATGTGATATTGGTGTTCAATTACCTGGTCCACAAAAAATGTTGTATACTTCGTCAAATTGAATACTTCTTGGATATATTCGACTTTGGCACTGAACACCTTCTGATTTTTGTGGTCTCGAAAGGTCCTTGTTATTTCGTTATATGCCACTGCTAACCAAGCCATAAAATTTGAGGAGAAATGCACTTTTGGGCATATCAGATTTCCAAGGTTACTGTTCCATCTATTGTCTCTGGGGAAACCCTTGTACTGCTAGTTTCAAGCTTTATAGAACAAATCTGCCATTATCCACAGGGTTTTTTTGTCGCCTTCCATTACTCGGGTGAAACTCTTAATGTAGGATCTTGTACAGTTGAGCTGAGTTGGGTTTTTTATCTGCCCCACATTTTTGGGAAAAATCATACATAGTGGTACCAGGAACAGGCGGTCCAAAAATCACAGAATAGGGTGATTTATTTATGATAAACTTTATGGCTTCTCATGTATCTATAGGTACGAACACATCTCCCCATGATGCCATTGCCCTCGTGATTGTTGGTCAAGTTCTTGGAGTTCTCAGAAAATGAATACTCTCTTTCTTTTGTGCTTTCGATGTATCAATTCCAATTCTTGGTATACCAGTAGAGTGGACTTGACTAGTTTTGTAAGTTCATATACATGGTGGTGGATTGAACTTGATAAACTTGCACTTTTCGTTATAGACCCAATGCCACCAACCGTTGTTCAAAATTGGCCAATGGAATCATGCCAACTTAGTATTTTTTGGAGTTTTGTGCTTTATGATGGGCAATATCTGTTAACTTGTGAGCTTGGGTCCCTTTGATATGTGGGCCTGTAATCATTCATGCTTTCTATTCATTCGTCAATGGGGATCTTTTAATCTGATGTGGAATGATATTTTTTGGGCCCCGTGCCATCTCAGATATGAGTGATAACTATATCTTTGAGATCCATTGTCTCCCTCAAGATCTTCATGATATACGACTCTTTGTGTGAGTGTAGGTTTTTACCTATGATGTCCCTTTTTCCTTAAGTCAACCATGATTAATCATAGTCGTTGGATTGATCTGAGATGAAGCGCATCCGTGAAGAACACAAGCTTATACTGAGAGGGGGGGTGAATAGTATAAGACCTCTTTTTACTTTTTCCATTATACTTCAAAATAGTAAAGCAATATACCCAAAGAAATATCAAAGCAATGCACAATATCATCCACAAAGTGACACCAATTTTAACGTGGTTCACCCAGAATGGTCGAGCTACATCCACAAAACTTTTCTCTAAAAGTTATCTCAAAGTTCTTTGGGAATCCTTCCCAATTACAATGTTTATGAGCCTCGGCCCAAAGGAGATACCTTCCCCCAATCAGAATTTATGAGCCTCTTCTCAAAGGAGATACCTTCCCCTAATCATAATTTATGAGCCTCTGCTCAAAGGAGATACCTTCCCCTCTGCTCTGGAAATGATCCCTCAGAAGATCAACCGCCTCTACCTCTTGCCAGCACGTGGAACTCCTTTCCACCGAAGACCTCCTGTCCTCAATGCTTAGCCTAAGAGACCTCTCGCCTTCTATGATCATGTCCACAGCAGCTCAAGAACTCTGTACCAAACACAGTCGATCGGTCTAGTACAAGTCTTCCTTCTGTCTATCGGATCTGTCCAACTCTTGAACAAATCAATCCTCTGTATACAAGCCTTCTCAAAGACTTGCCAAATCTGTCCTCAGGTTCTTCTCATAGAACCAATGCACCTATGTCCTCAAGTTCTCTGATAGAACTATCAAACTCAGCTCACAAGTCCTCTGCTAGGACCTGTCCAAATCTGCTCACAAGTCCCCATCGGAACCTATCCAAAACTGCTCACAAGTCCCCACCGAAACCTATCCAAAACTGCTCACAAGTCCCCATCGGAACTTGTCCAAAAATGCTCACAAGTCCCCATCGAAACCTGTCCAAAAACTGCTCACAAGTCCCCACCGGAACCTGTCCAAAACTACTCACAAGCTCACCAAGAAAAACTTTCTTAGTAGGAAATCACAAAGTGAATTGTTAGAGACCCAATGTGATTTGTCAAACTCATAGAAGCATAAAGAGAATTGTTAGAGACTCAATATGTTCTATACTCAACTCCCAATCTCAAAACTCAACTCAAATCAACTCAGCTCAATCTCAATCTCAAATCTGAAAACTCAACTCAATATCTGAAATGGATAGGATAGAATGCTTTCTTTCAAGAACATGAAACCCCAACAATTGCCAACTATGCAAAGAATCACATAACAATGATACTCATGTTCTTTTCACCATCAATTAGGGCTTCAACAACAATGCTCATCAAACAAGGTTCAATCAACACCATTCAACTCAAAACACAACCTTGAAGCATTTCACAATCAACATCTAGAAAAGGAAACAAGTAGAACTCCTTTTCTCTCCAATATTGTTTGAACAAAAAGCATCCACCAACTCAAATCTCAATAGCACAAAACAACTTTTCAAATCATCAACAAAGAAGTAAGCCCAACACTTTAACCAAGTAAAGAATAGCTTGATTATAACCAATTTAATGAAAGCTAATGTCAATCTCAAAGCTGCCCACTTAAGGTTTCACAACTTCACACAAGAAGCAATTCTAACCTTAAAACATCATGCTTTCATTTCCATAATCAACCAAAAGCACTCTCAACATTACAAGAAATATTTATCCCTTATACACCTTATTTCTCCCTTATAGTCTTATCAACAATAAATTTTATCTCTCATAAGAATGCAATAAGATAATGCAAACAACACCTTCAAAAGAATCTTTTATCAAAATAAAGCAAGCTTCAAACTCCTTATAACTCCTAAGCTGTTTTTCTCTCTAATAAACTTCCTCCATCCGCAAAATACACTAGCAAAAATTAATTTCGAAAATACCTTGGCCAACACCAAAAATCATGCTATGGAGAAATTGCGCATGAAATCTAACACCACCCGCTGCATCCACTTCAACGAAGAAAAACCCTTTCACGTTATTCGAACGCGGAACCTCCCGTTCGGGTAGCGCGCCAACAGCCTAGCCGCTATCGGTGCGCCAAAGGCGTCCGATGAGGTTTGAACCTCACTCTATTTCCCTTGTACCTTCTATGCTAGGGCTAAGATAAACAATAGGCCTCCCTATCTTCTGATGCAAATGACGATGACGAAACCTTACGACGGATACAAAAAATGAATGGCGGATATCCGAACAGTGGATCACGAAATCTCAATGAGGAAGAAGTCGAACATCAGATCGCGAATTCACAACGAGCAACACTTTTCGAAAATGCGGATGGGATAATCTTTGATCTTCATCGTGGGAGATTTATATGCATATTTCCCATAAAATCTTGACGTCGGCGAGGAGTTTAACACGTCGACGAAGGAGTTTAACACGTCGGCGGAGGTCTTGGCTAGCGCCCACAAACTTAGAACATAGCACCATCAAAGTTAAGACATTTGCGCCATGGGTTAGGAGAACCCAATGCAAACAAATATTTATTTAAAAATAATTAAAAGGAACCTTAACAAGGTTTTTAATTATTTAAATAAATACTTCCTCCTGGACCCAAATGCATTAAACTAATGCATCCACCTGTAATCTTTAAACCCTGCCAACTTGGGGTTTACAAAAGACCTTTGAAACTGTCATGTCATAACCTTCATCAAAACAAGTTATTTGACATCAAATCAAATTCCTTCAAGAGCTTCTTGACATCAATGACAACTTATACACTTGAGAAAAGGCAATGTACCCAAAGTACCCAAAATTGCCAACAATCTCCCCCTTTGTCATTGATGGCAAACCTTTACTAAAAACACTTCTCAAGAGCCAAAACTGAAACCAACTCGTGCTAACAACCGACCAACCGTGCCCACAACTGAGAATCTTCCTTTGAAGTTTTTCTCCCCCGACTTGAAGCTCTCCTCTTCACTTTGAAGCTCTCCCCCTTACTCATATCTCTCCCCCTTTGTCATCAATGGCAAAGGGTCACCTTTGGGGCTCGGGACTAAGAATGAGCCTCTTAGCTTAGTCCCTCCCCCCACCTCCTGATGAGGTGATTAATTCTGGGGTGGGAGTAAAACTCCCATTAGGCACTGATCATCATCAGCATCTATAACTTCCTTGTCGGGCCTTCTCTTGAACTCTTTGCCCATATTCCTGTTCTTGTCACTGTTCTTGTTCTTGTTCTCATCCCTGTTCTTGTCCATGCCTTGATCCTTGGACCTGATCATGCCACTGTTCTTGTTCCTGTATTCTAGAATTTCAGCTCTACACTGTCTGATTATGTGACCTTCATTGTTGCACTTGAAACACTTGACGATGTTGTTTCTCTGAGGTAAACCTGATCTTTGAATCCACCAGTTTTGACCAAACCTATTCTGACCAAACCTGTTCTGGCCAAACCTGTTCTGACCAAACCTGTTCTGGCCAAACCTGTTCTGACCAAACCTATTCCTGTTATTTGCCTTGCAATAAACTGCCTTGTGCCCAAACTATTGACAAGAGTAGCAATACCCTTGAAAGTAACTAGCACTTCTGAACCTGTCATTTACCTTCTTCACTTGAGCCATGCAATGTGAAGCCATGTGACCAAACCCGTGACAAGCAAAACATCTGCCTTGAAACTTTCCTTTATTTGACCTCTTAGGTTCTGAAAACTTCTTCTTCTCATTCTGAATTCTATTTTTTATTTCTGTGCATCTATCATTCAAGGACTCCTTTTCTGAAATACTTTCCTCATCAGAACTCTCTTCCTTTTGGAGTCTCTTACTAGACTCTCCAACTTGTTCCTTGTGTGGCTTAACAAAACCAAGGCCTGTTTTATCTGTTGTCTTTCTTTGACCTTTGATGAGTGACTTAACCTTTTTGGAGCTATCTTGGAACCTCGTAAAGCTTATCCTTGTACTCTTTAGTTTCCTCTTTCAAAGAAGCCATTTTTTGTTCTAACTCACTATACTCAAGAACCTTAGACTCTAACTCATCCTTGAGTTCCTCGTGTCTTAGCTATAGAGAAGTCAAGACTTTCTATAAGATCATCTCTCTCCATACAACATTCATCTAACTTATCCTTGAGTCTAGCATTCTTCTTTCTTTCCTTTTTCAAAGCACTAAGAGCACTAATAAGTTCACCTTTAAGATCTACTTCTCCTTTCTCTATATCTTCCTCTATTTGTTTGCTTTTTGAATCATCAAAGCCTTTTTCGGATTTCTTATCACTAGAGGTGCTACCCTTTTCAAAAACCATACATGCATCTTCCTTATAGTTTTCTGAAGCATCCTCATACATACTAGAAACCAAATCATTATTTGTGCAATCATCCTCAAGGTGACCAAAGTTTCCACATCTAAGACATTTCATGATAATGAATCTATGTTTCGGTTCTTCCTCCTTTTCTGATATGAACAACATCTCATTTTCATTATCACTTGAAGAACTTTCACTATCACTACTAGAACACTTACTTGCTTTGTCTAGGTAGAAACTCTTCTTGTGCTTGTGAGAATACCTCTTTCCTTGATTGATGTGCTCATCTTTGTTTTTCCCGTGATGCTTGTGCTTTTTAGAATCCTTGCTCTTAGAATCCTGTTTATCTTCATCACTTTCATTCTTGGGAATAGTACAATCAGTAGCATAATGACCAAACTTTCCACAATTGAAACATCTTACATTTTTCATACTTTTGTGCTTTCTAGAGAACTTGCCTTTCTTGTTGTAATATGCCTCTTCATCACTAGAAGACTCATCACTATCTTGAAGTTGTTTACCCTTGGATTTCTTGGTAGCCTTGAAAGCTGCCTCTTTCTTGACATCAACCTTCACTTGAGTTCTCAACTCAAATGCTGCAAGTATACTATGGAGCTCATCCTTTTTCAACTTATCCAAATATTTAGCTTCCTCAATAGCAAAAATATTTTCACTAAATCTATTAGGAAGAGATCTTAAAATCTTATCACAAACATCATTTTCAGCAAGCTCAAGACCTAAGTCTTTCATGGAGTTAACAACCTCATCCATACGAAGCATGTAGTCACTAATATTTTCATCATCATTCATCTTGAGTTGTTCAAACATACCTTTGAAGTGTCTCAACTTGGCCTTTCTGACATTTGTATCACCCGTATGAACCACCTTCAACTGATTCCACATTTCACTAGTCTGTCTTGCAGGTGAATCACTTTGGTGAGATCTCGCTTTCGTAAGCCTTTCAGGATTGCATTCATTGCTTTTGAATTGTTGTGATGTAGGAGCCTTTCTTCTTTAGTATTAGGACCATGTTCGGGAATAGTGTACTCATCTTCAATCACTTCCCAAACCTCATTCCCAAGTGCCATTAGATGAACCTTCATCCTTGCACTCCAAAGACCAAAATCTGACCCATCAAGAATAGGTGTTGCATTGCCACTTGAATGATCCATTGTGTTCTTTACTAGCTTTTCCTTCAAGTTGTTAAACTTTTCGAAGGCACCCGCTCTGATACCAATTGAAGAACACAAGCTTATACTGAGAGGGGGGGGTGAATAGTATAAGACCTCTTTTTACTTTTTCCATTATACTTCAAAACAGTAAAGCAATATACCCAAAGCAATATCAAAGCAATGCACAATATCATCCACAAAGTGACACCAATTTTAACGTGGTTCACCTAGAATGGTCGGGCTACGTCCACAAAACTTTTCTCTAAAAGTTATCTCAAAGTTCTTTGGGAATCCTTCCCAATTACAATGTTTATGAGCCTCGGCCCAAAGGAGATACCTTCCCCCAATCAGAATTTATGAGCCTCTGCTCAAAGGAGATACCTTCCCCTAATCAAAATTTATGAGCCTCTGCTCAAAGGAGATACCTTCCCCTCTACTCTCGAAATGATCCCTCGAAGATCAACCGCCTCTACCTCTTGCCAAGCACGTGGAACTCCTTTCCACCGAAGACCTCCTATCCTCAATGCTTAGCCTAAGAGACCTTTGCCTTCTATGATCACGTCCACAGTAGCTCAGCAACCTGTACCAAACATAGTCAATCGGTCTAGTACAAGTCTTCCTCTATCTATCGGATCTGTCCAACTCTTGAACAAATCAATCCTCTACATACAAGCCTTCTCAAAGACTTGCCAAATCTATCCTCAGGTTCTTCTCATAGAACCAGTGCACCTCTATCCTCAAGTTCTCTGATAGAACTATCAAACTCAGCTCACAAGTCCTCTGCTAGGACCTGTCCAAATCTGCTCACAAGTCCCCACCGAAACCTGTCCAAAATTGCTCACAAGTCCCCACCGAAACCTGTCCAAAACTGCTCACAAGTCCCCACCGGAACCTGTCCAAAACTACTCACAAGTCCCCACCGGAACTTGTCCAAAACTGCTCACAAGTCCCCACCGAAACCTATCCAAAAGTTCACCAAGAAAAACTTTCTTAGTAGGAAATCACAAAGTGAATTGTTAGAGACCCAATGTGATTTGTCAAACTCATAGAAGCATAAAGAGAATTGTTAGAGACTCAATATGTTCTATACTCAACCCCAACCAAAACCAACCAAACAACCCCCATCTCAATCTCAAATCTGAAAACTCAACTCAATATCTGAAATGGATAGGATAGAATGCTTTCTTTCAAGAACATGAAACCCCAACAATTGCCAACTATGCAAAGAATCACATAACAATGATACTCATGTTCTTTTCACCATCAATTAGGGCTTCAACAACAATGCTCATCAAACAAGGTTCAATCAACACCATTCAACTCAAAACACAACCTTGAAGCATTTCACAATCAACATCAGAAAAGGAAACAAGTAGAACTCCTTTTCTCTCCAATATTGTTTGAACAAAAAGCATCCACCAACTCAAATCTCAATAGCACAAAACAACTTTTCAAATCATCAACAAAGAAGTAAGCCCAACACTTTAACCAAGTAAAGAATAGCTTGATTATAACCAATTTAATGAAAGCTAATGTCAATCTCAAAGCTGCCCACTTAAGGTTTCACAACTTCACACAAGAAGCAATTCTAACCTTAAAACATCATGCTTTCATTTCCATAATCAACCAAAAGCACTCTCAACATTACAAGAAATATTTATCCCTTATACACCTTATTTCTCCCTTATAGTCTTATCAACAATAAATTTTATCTCTCATAAGAATGCAATAAGATAATGCAAACAACACCTTCAAAAGAATCTTTTATCAAAATAAAGCAAGCTTCAAACTCCTTATAACTCCTAAGCTGTTTTTCTCTCTAATAAACTTCCTCCATCCGCAAAATACACTAGCAAAAATTAATTTCGAAAATACCTTGGCCAACACCAAAAATCACGCTATGGAGAAATTGCGCACGAAATCTAACACCACCCGCTGTGTCCACTTCAACGAAGAAAAACCCTTTCGCGTTATTCGAACGCGAAACCTCCCGTTCGGGTAGTGCGCCAACAACCTAGCCGCTACCGGTGCGCCAAAGGCGTCCGGTGAGGTTTGAACCTCACTCTTTTTCCCTTGTACCTTCTGTGCGAGGGCTAAAATAAACAACAGGCCTCCCTGTCTTCTGACGCAAACGACGATGACGAAACCTTACGGTGGATACAAAAAATGAACGGCGGATATCCGAACAACGGATCACGAAATCTCAGCGAGGAAGAAATCGAACATCAGATCGCGAATTCACAACGAGCAACACTTTTCAAAAATGCGGATGGGATAATCTTTGATCTTCATCATGGGAGATTTATATGCATATTTCCCATAAACTCTTGACGTCGGCGAGGATTTTAACACGTCGACGGAGGAGTTTAACACGTCGGCAGAGGTCTTGGCTAGCGCCCACAAACTTAGAACATAGCGCCATCAAAGTTAAGACATTTGCGCCATGGGTTAGGAGAACCCAATGCAAACAAATATTTATTTAAAAATAATTAAAAGGAACCTTAACAAGGTTTTTAATTATTTAAATAAATACTTCCTCCTGGACCCAAATGCATTAAACTAATGCATCCACCGTAATCTTTAAACCCGCCAACTTGGGGTTTACAAAAGACCTTTGAAACTGTCATGCCGTAACCTTCATCAAAACAAGTTATTTGACATCAAATAAAATTCCTTCAAGAGCTTCTTGACATCAATGACAACTTATACACTTGAGCAAAGGCAATGTACCCAAAGTACCCAAAATTGCCAACAATCCGTTGATCTTACTGAAACCTGTACGATAGTTAGTGTACCTGTTCTCATGTAAACACTTGAAATAACATGTTTTATTGATCTTCAATTAATCATATTTATCCGATGTTAATCCTTATACTATTAAACCTTAATAACCTATCTTAATCGATGGTAATCATAAAACACACTTACTTTTCTTTTATGATCATCGTTGGATCTTATGGTGGTGAGGTGCAACCGTTGGATCATACATATGCATGTATTCTTTAATAAATGAGAAAAAATCATACGTACCTCGACTAAATTAATCGACCTAATGCTTAGATTAACCTTTGATTATCTTCCCACATGTGCATCGTTGGATCTGGGTGGTCAATGTTCATTGTCGTTTGATTCATGTGTTATAAAAAGGTCTTTATTTAGTCTTTGGATCTTTGTTACCAGCTTGTGCATTGCCATTGGATTACTGACAAGATGCATGCTAGATAATGATGTTATAGACCTTTGCTTTTCTATTAATCATGATTAAGGTGAAAAGGGGGAAGATTATTCAATGTATTAAACCCTCACTAAACATGATTAATGTCAATTAATTTCATCCTTACCCATGCCTTTTACCTTCCATCCTATGATTTTGGCACACCGTCAGATCTGAGTGGAGACAAGCACAACCGTTGGATCTAATCAACCTGCAAGTTAGTTTAATCATGCATTTATAATATTAATCATGGTTAGGGCAAAAGGGGGAAAATTAGCCGACGTATTAAACCCTTGCTAATCATGATTAACTTTAATTAATTTCTCCCGATCCTTAACCCTTTTTAATGCATCTTTAATTAGTGCACCACCGTTAGATTAAAAATTGTTTGAGTGCGGTCGTCCGATCTTGGTAACCAGCACGATGATTAATAAAATGGGATGTGTTCTCTTAATATGGACTTTAAAGTTTGTTTTAATCAAAGCAGTCATGACCGTTGATCTAAGATTCATTCAGCACGATCGTCCGATTTGTCAGAATTGCTCGGATTTTAACCTGACATTTGACTTATGACGACTTTACTTTAAACTTTTGACTCTTTAGAGGACATTCAACCATTGATTTTATGGATGATTGAGCACTGTTGTCCAATTTTTTTATACTTACTCACTGCTTAATCGGAACATTGACCATTATGACTCATGCTTAAACTTTTGACTTTTCGAACAATGCGTGGCCATTGATTTGATCCTCGACGAAGCACTACCATTGATCTTGTTAAAGGTGCAAGGATTTTAACTTTATTAGAGCCTTAGGTTTAACCTTTGGAGTCTTTAGTGAGTACACATCTGTTGGATTTGGTCCTCGATGAAGCGCTGCCATTAGATTGAAGACAACTTGCTCGATTTTTAAATCTTAGGTTAAGTTTTATTGACCCTTTGACTTATCTTTCGGACTATTTTGTGAGTGCGCATCCGTCAGATTTTCTCAGGTGATGCGCTTCCGTCTGATTAAGTCTAAGGTGTAACCTTTTTACTTCTTGACTATGCTTGAATTTTGACTTATCTTCGATTTGATTTTATTAAAGCGCTATCATCTAATTTCTCTAGATCGTGCACGGCCCTTGGATTAAATTTGAGGTGCTCACCAGTTAGCTTAGCGGGGTGCATACCCTTAGGATTTTAATCAATTAATATTTATTTTAACCTTAGGTTTTTTGGACTTTGAGACCATGGTGAAATGACTTAACCGACTTTAGATTAAAATATTTATGAAGGTCGGACTTTGGTTTTAGGTTTTTAATTTGAAATTTTCTTCCCTAACCATTTGAGGTACTTTAATCAATATCATGAAGCCCACATTATTAAAAAGGCTAAGGTTAGACTTTATCAAACCAACCAATGAAAAATTGAATTACCCACAACAACTATAAGCAATGACCAACAATATAAGCAGTTTGATTGAAACCAAAAAATTTAAATTTGGGGGTTTCATAGTTGAGTCAAATTTGGCTCCAACAGGGTTCTTTTCCTTACTATTTCTCTGCAAATTTTTTTCTTTTTGTATTTGCACATATGGCAATGATTTCCAAAACTTAGTCATTTTTAGAACATATTTTTCTGTTAAAATATGATGTCACTCCACCAGTGGAGTGAACATTTTAGTCGCTCCACTAGTGGAGTGAAAGACCAGAAAATAAATTAGAAAAATGATAATGAACAAGTATAGCTAAGTGCAAAGGAAGTCAAAGCAGGGTCAAAGGGCCAAGCGCTCCACTAGTGGAGCGAATTCCCCTTTCGCTCCACCTATGGAGCAACTCTCCAAATGAAAAGCAGGTTGGAAAGCTAAGTGCGAAAGGTCAAAGTGGTCAATGTTGTAGTCACTCCACTAGTGGAGTGAAACTCACTGTCACTCCATCAGTTGAGCAACGCTCCAGAAAGGCACAAAGATAAAGATAAGGCACTAGGGGTGCAAAAGGGTCAAATTTTGGTCAAAGCAGCAAGCGCTCCACCAGTGGAGCAAAATTTAGAATAAACACAAGGTAAATTCGACCTTTCGGTCAAAGGCCCTTTCACTCCACCAGTGGAGCGAAAGGCCTTGTCACTCCACTAGTGGGGTAACATGCCGGAAGAGGCTCAAAATGACTATCCAAAATAAAGTTAAAGGCAATCAAACTTGCAAGCGCTCCACTAGTGGAGTGAAAACATTAGTTGCTCCACTTGTGGAGTGAAATGCTCTGTTGCTCCACCTAGGGCATGACACCCAAAACAAGGGCAAAAGGGTTTCTAAGGCATGAAATGAACTACTATCACTCTAGTTATGGAGAAAAATTCCTGAAAAAACCCAAATGCAATGCAAACTACCCAAAACCGCCATGAAGGTACCCAGAACTATCAGGGGCTGTTGTAAATCTTCCATTGACTGATTAAATCAACCCAAAGCTATGCTCTAAGTCGTTCGATTGTGGTAGATTTTTGGAATCTTCTATCTTCAAGATCAAGTTATCTCGTTGGAATCTTCTACCTTCAATTTTGAGTTATTTGCAAGGCCAAAATAATTGTTGTAAGTCAGTTCTAGATCAAGTTTGCCTATCACCATTGGGAGAGTGGTTGGGCATTAATGCTTTAGGAAGTAGAATTCTCTATAAAAGCTAGTCTTTTCTTTGTAATCAGGTATGGACAACATCTACTAGAAAAGTAGTTGTATATTTGATATCTGCTTTCGAAATACAAGCTTCTAGCTCCAAAATTTGATTTTCTATCTACGTATGACTTTTATTCTATAATTTCTAATAAAGCTAGTCTCTCCATCACACAACTTAATTCTATTTTCTGGATTTTGTTGTTAATAGAGGATTAATCCCTGAAATACTTCTTGAAGTTTATGCAGTTCAAAAAAATTAATGCTGGTTTCTATTAAAGGTCTATTGTTTTGATAGTTGTTGGTTCAAGTGTTAGGTTGTGTATTGTGCTTCCTGTCCATCACCCTAAATTTTAAGGTTTTGGCCTTTTCCCATTCCTTTCAGTCATTTAATATCTTTCAATCATCTTCCTAACCCTTATCTTCCAAAATTCCATTTTACTTTCGAAACCAGTCCTACTGGAGATTATCATGGAGGACATTCATTTCCTTTGGGCATTCAATGCTTGGCATCGGGTCTAGGGCACTGCAGACTTAAAACCTCTGTATCTAGGTTGATTTGATTGCCAATAGGTATTCCTATCCAACCCACTCTCGAGAACCAATATTCCTCACCCAAGTGGTTGTCCATTCCATCAATTCCCAGATTCAACACAGGTATTCCAAATAGGCTATAACTAGAGCTAATTTCTCTGGATTGCCATAGCATGCAATAGGTTTTTTTGTGGCTCTCTTGGACCCCCTCTATACCAAATCCATTATATGTAGAATGGGTTCCTTCACATGTCTCTAGATTCGATCTCTGCACATGCGCAATAGCATGGGGGACTCAACCTGGTGCTTACTGAACCTTTGTTTTGGGAAGGGCAAGGTGATTCAAAGAACATTGATATGATATCAGAGTGGATGCACCTTTCCTATTCATTTTGGTAGAGGTGCAAGCAGCATTTTTTAGCTTTTTCGGGCTACACCAATGAAGAGGAATGCACTACAATATCCCTTTAGGTTCTTCCCAGTATTGGAGATCTTCTTTGGTTCTAGGGCTTAAAAACTCGGTTGTATATCTCTATTTTCAAAGGGGAAATCTCACTTACATTTTTTAGAGGAAGAGGGTTTGCTCTCTATCCCTATATAAAGCGCTTACCGAGAATGGGTGAGCCCTTAAAAAATCTGATAAAGGAGGAGAGCACCTTCTTATAAAGCTCTTTATCAGGTTTTAGGCTCGACCTCCTTCCTCTCCATTTTAAAACTCCCTTTTCCTTTTTAAAACAAGGCAAAACACCTTTGAGATGATCTCTCCCCCACCATTTAAACCCCATATTTTAAAGGTAAAACATGGGGCTGGGATGAGAAAAATTAGTTGTTAATACTACCATAATTGACTTGCTCGACTCAAACAGCCTTTATTCTAGGCACTCGATTACCTTAATATCTAATCAAATTATTTGCAAGGTCAATATCTTCAAGAAATAAGGTTGGACACTCACGCCAACTCACCAAATTCCCCTTCTTTTTACAAAGGTCGATCATTTAGAGCCCTTTCGGATCTATCTGTTTAAAAGGAGGATCACTTTTAAATCAATGATTGTGTTCTGTGACTCTCTGAACCTTTTAAATAAGAAGATTCTTTATCTCTCTCTTAAAAGGGAAAAAGTTTTCTTTGCTTTTAAATTGAGGGGCGAGTGGTAATCGATTATAGAACAAAATTTTTTCATCGTCAACCACCTCCACAAAAGTGTGTTCTTTAGCTGACCGACCATGCTCGACTCTATCAAAGCTTTTTAAAAATGATTTTAGAGAGATTTTATCAACATTCTAACACCTGTTCCTTATTCATCAATATCCTGACAACCCTTGGACTTTTTCTTTGGGACGGGAGAAAGCGGTTCATAAATACGAAAGGGAATACCTTAAAATAAAATTTTGACCGATATGAAGAGAATCCATGCAATAACTGACAGGGGAATCCAGATGAGAGAAAAAAAGGCCTCGAATTAGTTGTCTCTGGGAAAGGAATTATTTTCCCATGCACGTCCTTATTCTAATGATCTAAGTGAATTGTAATTTAAAGAGTCAAGATTTGAAAGGCCACACTATTTAAAGATTCTGGCTTCGTCTGCAAAAAAAAGGTCATATTCTCCTTTTGATTCATAATTGATTCATATATGATTATGAGGTTGTCAACATGCATCTCCCACTCCATTGATTGGGTTGACATCTCTTCTTTCTTTCCCTTTCATACAAGGGCTTTTGAATAAAATGCAACACCCCTATGTTTTAAAAAAGGCTTTTAAAATGGAGAGGAGAGGCCCTCTCTATTATTTTAAAAGGGGTAGCATAGATATGGGGGTAGAAACTGATACCAAAGTGAAAATAGGGAAAAGTTCCTATTAAAATGAACAATATAATTGTAATGAACACTGTAACTATCTCCATTCTCATAGCAAGGTCATACACAAGATAGATCGGCATTGACCTTTAAACTAAAAGTGGTACTCAATCTTAGGATAGTGAGAGGGATGGATCAATACTTTTTTCCTTTCCTTCAAACAACTTTGAAAGGTTATAGATCCAGACAACCCCCTCATGTATAATCCCTTATTGAATATTTGAGACTTTTAATATTAGAGAGCTCAGTTATGGATAAAGAGCCCTCCCCTCCCCTCCATTTTTAAAGGGCCTTTTTAAAACATGGGAGGTAGGTGTTTGTAAAATATGATCTGAAAGGAGTAGTGTATTCTCTACAGTGTAATATGCCCTCTTAAAACCTATGGTAATTGAATATAGCTACATAAATATCTACCTTATAGCTACATAAATCCCATGTTATTTTAGTGTAATAAATATCTTATAGCTACATAAATATTTGTATCTCGTAATAAATATCTTATAGCTACATAAATATCTCTCTATTGGTGTTAAATGTCCTTTCCCTATTCTAATAGGTATGGGTTGGTTTTAAATAATTTCCCCGGAATGAGGGTCGAGCCCCTTCAAGAAAGCTCTTAAGCTTTTGCCATTTAGCCTTTTTAAAACAAAGGGGGCACCTCACTTGAATATAGCGTAATAAATATCTCCCTGCTTGTCTTAAATGCGGCTCTTTTCCCTATTCATTAAATTTTATATATAGTGTTTGCCCTCTCTATAAAACACTCGGGTTAAATCAAAGTTGTATAGAGGGATTGAAAGAAATGGGTATAATGAGGTATGTAGAGGCTTATAGGGTGTTGGGTAGGTCAACTGGTAGGGAGGCAAGTTTGGTGTAAAGGGTGTTATAAGAGTCTAAAAGTGTGATAAGAAGTGATAGATATGAGATATATGGGAATAGAGATGAGATAGATATCTAAAAGCCCTTTTGATTTGATTTGAAAAGCCCTTTAAATTAAAAGTGTTATATCCTGGTCTTAAATGTCTTATGTAATAAATCGGAGGCTTCTTTAAATCCATCTTTAATATTGAATATAATCTAATCTTATCTTTAATCCTTTCTTTAGGAGGAGAAGCTCTTTTATTTTAAGAGCTCTTATCTTAAAGGAGAAGCTGTTTTATTTTAAGCCCGCCTCCAACAAGATCTATGGTCTATCGCTCACTCGGCCATTCATTCCTCTCGAAACCGGTTTTTAAGCCTTTAGGCTTTATATAAGGCTCTTGGGTTTGAGAGAGCCGTAAAGAAAATGGATGCTTTGGTGTGTCAGATGAGTAATCCCTCATGGCTGTTCGGTATCTCGTGATTCTTGACGTGTTTTGTGGGATTCTGTGTATTTTAAAAGGCGTTTCCCCTCTCTTATATAAGGGTCGTGTTCCTGGGCTCAAAAGGACAATTATAGATAGAGAGTGTCGGTTGAGGGAGATAGCCCCCACTTTTATAAGGATGAGCACTCAACCGACATCTATAACTGTTAAGAGGGAGAGAGCATGCACTGAACCGGTTTCCCTCGACCATCTTAATACGTATATAAGAGACTCGGTTCAGCCCCGAGAGGGTGCCCTTTTAAGAGCCCTTTTAAATGGTGGGGGAGAGGGGAGAGGGGCTCTGGTTAAATCCTTCACAGGTCTCTCTGAATGTTCAATTGATGCATATCATTTGGAAGAATAAATCCAAGCTGTAAGATCGACTCTCTTTTGCTTGCTGGAATTGGGATATACATGCGCTTTTACCAGTAAGTATTCTCTGTCTGTTTGAGATTGTGCATGGGGCCTCTGAAATTAAAGTCCCCCTTTTAAAATAGAGAGCTGCTGGTGGACTTAAGTGTTATGAGGCACCTCTCGTAGGGTAGCAATAGTAGTGCAATGGGATAGAGAGTTTTATTTAAATAAGGCCATTTTATATACGTATTAACAACATTTTTTAGAGAGGAGAGGACCTCTCTCTGACCTCTCTCTTTTTAAATAAGGGTGGCTATTATATTAAAGGATTGATAAACCACCTTTTTAATAGGTGGTATAATCGAGACCTATATTTTCAAGTTTGAGTGTTTTTTAATAAATAGAAAAAAATTAGACGATCCCCTTCCCCTTCCTCCACTTTTTGCTATTTCCAAAAACACTTCGGGAATCTCTCCATGCTTTTAATAATTTGGTTACCTCTCCCCTTATTTAATCTCTTAGAGCTCTTAACTTCTGATTATATTTTGAATTCCTCACCCTCTTTTAAGGATAGAGAGTGTCGGTTGAGTGCTTATAACAGCGAATATGAAAACTACTTAAGAAATCGCTTAAGAGCTTTTGGATAAGCGCTCGCTTACCTGGGATTGATCTTTAGAATAGGGAGGGATCGACTCTCTATTTTAAAAGGGGTACTCGACCGGGAACGGCCTTTAGGGCTTAAGTAAGCGCTCGACCGGGACCTTTTCAATTAATAAGCTCACCCTCCCCTCTTAAAATAGAAAGGCTTTCCCTTTAAGAGAGGGGGGCATGCGAGTGCTTATCCTTATAAAAGTGGGGTTTTCTCCCTGCCATGTTATAAGTGGTGTGGCAACTTATTAATAAAGGTCGAGTGCTTATATAGCCCTATAGAAATGGGGGCTTCCTTAATAAGTGACACTCTAGGTTCACAAGGAACACAAACCTTGTCCTATTTGTAAAGAAGTCATTCTTTGATGTAGAAATCTTGGAAAGGACGCAAATTGGAAGAAGGCTTACTCACTTGCTCAAATATTTTTCCAAAATCAAGATCTTGTGAATATTGATTAGGCCAAGTCTGAAATCCCAAGTGTGAAGTGGACATAACTGTTAAGGCAAGAGCGGCTGGAGGCCTAATCAAACAATCAGCAATAGTATTACTCTTCCCATTTTTGTACTTGATCACCAAGTGAAATTGTTGGAGGTAAGAGGCCCACTTCATATGTCTTGATTCTTCAATTTTACTTTGAGATTGTAAAAACTTGAGAGGCATATGATCAGTGTGTACTACTGTATATTTTCCCAAAAGATAATATCTCCAATACTTAATAGCTTGAACTAATGCATACAACTCCTTGTCATATGTAGAATAGTTCAACTTAGCAGCATAAAAAGTTTCTGAATGATAAGCAATTGGAAGACGATTCTGTTTAAGCACAGCTCCTAAGGCAACTTTAGAGGCATCCGTTTCAATCTCAAAAGGTTGAGAGAGGTCGGGTAAATTTAACACAGGTGCTATACAAAGTTTATTTTTGAGTTTCTCAAAGGCAACTTCTTGGCTTTTCTCCCAATGAAATGGAATTTTGGACTTAGTGAGATAATGCAATGGAGCTGCAAGGGTGGAATATTGAGGAATGAACTTGCGATAAAAATTCGCAAGTCCTAGAAAAATCCTTAACTCAGTGAGAGTTGTAGGAGTGGACCACTTAAGTAAAACATCAACTTTTATGGGATCTACCTGAATTCCACTTTCACTAATCACATAGCCAAGGTAAGAAACTGAAGTATTGCCAAAAGAACACTTGGAAGAATTGGCATATAATTGATTCTTCACAAGAAGATCAAGGGTTTGTTGGATATGCCTAAGATGTTCCTCCCAAGTTTTTAAGAAAATCAATATATCATCAAGATATATTATTACAAATTTGTCAAGTACATCATGAAATACATCATTCATCAACCTCATGAAGGTTGTAGGAGCATTTGTAAGACCGAAGGGCATGACCAACCATTCAAAGAGGCCCATCTTCGTCTTAAAAGTTGTCTTCCATGTATCCTTAGCTTGGATATGCACTTGATGATATCCACTTTTGAGATCTATTTTTGAAAAGAACTTAGCTCCTTGAAGCTAATCTAATAAATCATCAATGCGTGGTAATGGATATCTATTCTTTACAGAAATTATGTTCAAAGCACGAAAATCAATGCACAATCTCCAAGTGCCATCTTTTTTAAGAACCAACAAAATAGGTGAGGCACAAGCATAAGTACTTTCCTTAATGAAACCCTTAGACAACAAATCTTCTATTTGCCTTTTTACTTCTTCATTTTGCAAAATAGATTGTCTATACATGGGTGCATTAGGTAGTGAAGAACCAAGAATGATTTCAATGCTATGATTAATTGTGCGAATTTGAGGAAGAGACTTTGGCTCCTGAAATATGTGTGAATAACTTTGCAATATTTTATCCATTGAAGAGTGTTGCTTTGTAATGGATGTGGATGTAGAAGTGTTTTGAGAGCGAATGAAAATTAGAGCAACATCACCACCTTTTTTAATTACTTTTTCGTTTGCTTGGAACTTAGAATGATGTTAGGAGTGTTGGTGCTTTTAATGAGAAAGACCTTACCATATTTTTTAAGTGTGTAGGTTCTTTTGAAAGCATCATAAATAACTCTCCTATCATACTGAAAAGGTTTTCCAAGCAAAATCCCACAACAATCCATAGGAGTCACATCACAAGTGACTTGATCTATGAAATGTGGGCCAAGTGCAAATTTTAATGTGCAAGTGTGAGTGATTTCTGAGCCTCTTCCACTATCCTTCCAACCCAAAGAATAAGGTTGAGGATGAGGCTCCATAGGTAACTTCAAACGCTCGACAATGGACCTCGCAATTAGATTTTTCTGCAAGCCATTATCCACTATACAATTAGTTGCAAAATTATGAAGCAAATGGGCTCGAGTGATGAACAAAGCATCACGAGCTCCTTCTGATGAACTTACATTTACCAAGGTAACTTCATTAAGCTTACCTCGTAATTCTATGTATACTCTACTCTCTCCTACAGACTCAAGGGGACCTTTGGGAGCATCCTCCTCTTGAGTAGTAATTACTAAACTCTTATTTTTAAGCTTAAAGCAATCAACTTTCTCATGGCATTTCTTCTTACAATAATTGCAAAAAAATTTAGAAGAAGAAAAATAAGAAGAAGGTTTAGAAGAAGAAGAATAAGAAGGAGTAGAAGTGGAAGGGGAAGGAGAAGGAGGAGATGGAGAAGAAGCATTATTCTTTTGAGCAAAATTCTTCTTTTGTGAGAAAGAATTATTCCCTTTTGATGAGTTTGCAACCACTTGAGTAGCAGGTGCGCGGAATGCCTGCGAATGCGCCTTAAACTTGTCCTCTGCAAGTTGCGCCTGGTTGAAAATCGAATCCAACGTTTCCATAGAAACAAACATTAGTTCCCTGTACAAATGCTCTAACAAGCCACTTTGAAATTTGAGAATCAAAGCTGGAACATCATCCTCCACATTCACAAGTATCCTGAACCTGTTAAACTGGAAAATATATTCTTGTACGGACATATTAGTACCTTGTAAAAAACGAAACAATTTAATAACCAATTCCCTAGAATAATTTGAAGGATAAAAATTGGTCTTAATACAATGTATAAGCTCATCCCATGAAGTGAGTGCATCCTGTCCTCTTTTTCATTCAACAAGTACTTTGGCTAAACCAGAAAGTTTTAGCTTAGCATAAGGCACCACATCATCTTTTGAAAGTTGAGAATAAGAAAACCAAGAACTCATGTCAAGAATTCGACTATTCAAGACATCAGGGTTCCTGGATCCATCATAAAATGGAACTTCACAACGAACTCTCAGACGAGAATCATGAGCAGAAGTTGAAGCATTATTCACAGAAATGTCATTTACCTTCATGGCAAGATTGCCAAGGACTTCTGCCATGGTAGTATCATTAGCTTTATCTGCTAAAGCATTTACCACATGGGCAAGTTCTGCCACTTGGGCAACCAAGTCAGAAGCCATGTGAACCCGGGTATAAGCCAGGAGTAAAAATGAGAAAGCACTAAATCAAGGAAAGAAAATGGAAATTTTCCTTGTTACAATGGAGTGCTTCTGAATTTAAAAATTTACTCCTAAGGCTGAAAATTTTGAAATTTTAAACTAATCTAAGGTGCAATTTAGAATTTATTAATTTAAAAATAACTTAATTAAAAATTAAATTTCAATTAATCAAGGATTAATGAATTTAATCAAGTTATTAAAAATTAAATTAATAAACACAAAATTTAACATGCAACCTTAAATAGTAAAAATTAAAAAATTACAATAATTTACCCTTTGATGTGGCTGCCTTAACTGAAACTGAACTTCACTTACCCTGCATGAAAGTTTGCAGTCTTCAGTTGCATGGTTCCTGAGGTGCAGTAAACAATTATTGCCTGGCACAATTCTCGAGGCAATGTGTAGAAAAGAAAACACAATTTCTGAGGTAATTCCTCATTACCATTGCTGCACCAATCTCTAAAACTTGCGTGCAGAGTGCATGCCTGAGCAAGCATCATCCATCAGCCATGTGGCTGGTCTGACCACAGCAGGCCTGACAGCAGGCAAACCTGTCAGCCGCGACAGGCCTGGCAGAAACCTTTCGACCTGTCAGACGCGGTAGCAAGTTGTTGTTCGCCTATCGATGTGGGCTGCCAAACTGTCGACGTGGGCTGTCGGACTGCGTAGTCAGACCGAAGCCTGACTATGAGGCTGACAGCAACGTCAGTCCCAAAGCGCCTAACGATGTGGACCTGACGTGCCAATGCGAAGATCGCACTGGCGACTGTCAATGGCAGTCTCGACCGTAGGCCACTCGCCTGACGCTGTCAGAATTGACAGCAGCATCAGGCAGCTGGCTTGATGCCAAGGCGGTACACCCGCCTGACACTGTTAGCGGACAACGATGGCAGCAGATGCTGTCGCTGTCACACCGGATAGCAAGGCTGCTGCCAATGGCAAATGGCCATGTCGCGTGCTATCGGAAAGGCATCGGAACTGCCGAACGCAGCCGAGGCTTGGCCAGTGTTGCCGAATGCAGTCGAGGCCTAGCCGATGCTGCTTAAAAAAAATAAAAAAATTATAGTATTTTTTTTTTTTTTACAATGAGTAGCAAATTAATATATTAATAAAATAATATATTAATAAAAATTAAAGCTTTTCTAATACAAACTAATTTTTTTAAAAAAATTAACCAGGAGGGTTAATTCCAAAGCTTGAAAAACTTAAATTTTAAAAATACGAGCAACCAGATCCCTTCAGTAGCTCTCC
This sequence comes from Wollemia nobilis, assembly GCA_028583015.1. NCBI lineage: Eukaryota > Viridiplantae > Streptophyta > Pinopsida > Araucariales > Araucariaceae > Wollemia > Wollemia nobilis. Next base: position 9,547,348 of record JAQPPZ010001870.1, read on the forward strand.
TTTCAAGATCCAGTCGACACATGACCAGCGTTTGAAAGGCAACCAGATCTATGTCGACACACGACCAAGTTTTGATGAGCTCCTGGAGCTCTTCAGTACTCGAAAATGGGGGGGGCAGTAGGGTTAAATGGCTCCCTAATCCTAATTGGACCGTAGCTACGATCCAATCCCTTCCAAGGATCACAATACGAAGAACTTTGAGGCAAACTTTTCCTATACCTCTTGAGCATAAGCAAAAATTTGGAACGAGGAGTTTGTCATCGAAGGAACTTCCTTCTCTGAATGGTTTTCAAGCTCCCCTTGAGCTTAAACCGAGTCCTCAATGAGAAATAATTTCTCATAACAAAACTATCTCCTATCCTCTCACCTCACAAGCCCTAGTGCAAACATGAACTAGGCTCTGATACCAATGAAAAGGATTGAAAATCCAACTAGGTGTTCTATTATTTACAATTCAATATATAGGCACTAATGGCCCAAAATACATAACCAAACCCATTAAATCATGGATTTGATCCACTATGCTTAACCATAAGCTACAAAAGTGCAAATGAGAATGCACGTAAACTTCTAAGTTAAGAGAAAGGAATATTGCTAACTAGAAGATCCATTTTAGCTATCTTGAAGTACACACTTCCTACTTTGAGTTCACACTTACTAACTAACACTCTAAATGACAACTAGAAGATAACTAGTGCCCACAAGTGCATGTGAGAAGGAGACTCACTTACAATTATTAATTTGCAAGAAATAAACTATGCAAACCTAGCTAGGAACTACTAGAGGGGTCATATGAAAGATCTAACATCAATCCTCATCAGGTGTAGAACCCATGTCCATATGGTGCTTCATATTATATTAAAGGTCTTCCCTGGGTGGGATATAACTCATGTTCAAGTGTTATGCGAGGTGTGGTAGGATGGTATTCCTCCACTTCCTACTCTTGGTATAGAGGGTTTTTGGGATTTAAATGATATCATGTTTTCAACTATGATCTAGGGGATACTATTAGTGAAAATCTATCAGATGGGTCTAGTTCCTCGAATCTAGGATAGGGGTTGCATAAATGTATCCCTGTTGTCTAGATTGCAACCTATTAAAAAGTGTTGAGGTCTGTAATATGGTCTAGCATGGGTAGTTGGTACCCTCGGTGAATGGGAGGATTCTCCCTTGGGTGGTGATTTTAGGGTTTTCCTGGATCAATCCCTACGGTCTAGATCCTACATTCGGTGGCCTCTCTATTTTCAAAAGGGAATCCCTTACCCTTAAAATGGAGAGGGGAGAGGGCCCCTCTCTATTTTAGAAAGGGCAGTTCCCAACTGCATGTAATAACGTATGTAATATGCTGGACTGTCATTGAAGAGTGTCTATCCCCGGTAGTGATCAATCCCTGTAGGTCTGTCTCACTGCCTTTATGAGGTGGATACCTCTTTAATTTAAGATGGTCCCCTCCATGAATGGGGTCATTAGTAAACTCTCCACTTGTTTCATCGAGGAAGTAAGTCAATTCTAGGATTCTATTTGAAGAGGGCTCTACTTTCTCTATTTTAAAAGGGATAAGGATAGAGAGCCCGAAAAGTCTAGTTTTAAGGGCCTTTAGTGTCCATTATTGGAATTTATAAGTTGTGTGGTAGGTCTTGACCTTTTTGTAGTTGAAATTGCCTCTTAAAGGTTGGGGAAGGCTGGTAATTCCCCCTCTCTCTAGAGGGTCAGTGTAGTTGGGATGGTTTGGCTTTGATCCCCTTCGACCTCAAAAAGGTAGTTAGGCTGGTCTATATATCCTCTGTCTTGCATGGAAAGAGTGTGGTACCCAAGAGGTAGAGGATCTTGGATAGTTATTGATTTGTATGCTCTCAAAAGGTTCACCTTTTGGTTAAGATTAGTTAAGAGTGTCCATATTTCACCGATAGAGAATGATTCCTTTTGGTCTGCTCTTCTCTCGATTCAATATTTTGTAGGATTTTTGGGGCTCTCCTCTACCCGGCCCTTGGCTATTTAAAATTGCAAAGGTTCTGACCTATATATCCCTACCCTATATATCTTGTCCATATCCCTTCGGTATTTGGGATGTGATGGGGCTAGGAGACCCATGCCCAGGCTTCCTAGGATGAATATTCCTGCCCTATCTATTTTAAAAAAGGGGGATTAAAAGTAGTGTAATTCCATCCCTTTCAAGGGGAACCTTTTTAGATATTTCCCTTCATTAAAGAGGTTTGCACCAATGGTAGATAATAATCCTTGGTGGGTTGTATCTATCTCTTTCGTAGTTTTCCCCGATATCCCAATGATCGTTGTGATCCATGAACCCTTGCGCTTGCAGGATATGGCTTTCCCATTGGTGAGGAGGAATCTACTTGCAGTAGTGATTAATCCTTTTGGGTTTGTCTTTCAACCTGGACCGAGTGGAGGATCCCCCTCAAGTAGTTGTGAACCCTGATAGGTATTCTAACACCTGAAGCCTATCTATAATCGAGATGTTATTCCCTTTGGTAGGAGTTTATCCATTCAGTCTAGATCCCCCTAAAGGTGGAGAGGGTTATTCCTTCGATGTAGAATCATCCCTACTGGCCCTTTTTTCTCCACTCTAGGTAATAGTAGTTATAATCCCTCTAGGATGTGTGTTTTCGTACGATGGTTGTTATGATGTATGTCATGATGCATTTGCTTGGATTTAAGTGATCGTAAAAATATCTTAAGTGTTATGTCCTTTCCCTTAAAAGGGGTAGGAATATTTTTGATGGGTCATCTTAAGAGCTCCCTTCAGTCGTCGCCCTCTATCCATGGTGAATACGATGCTCTATTAAATCAGGATGTGTTCTTCAACATGAATATTCCCTAAAGGGCTTCTTGTGATCACTGTATAGTACATCCTCCTATGATCAATCTATATTCCTTGTGGGTTGTCTCTGTTCCTTGGGTCTTGTTCCTACCCCTTGGAAACTGAGGTTGTTGGAATTAATCCAATGGGTCTATATCCAACTTCGGGTGTCTATATCCTCTGGGAAAGGGTTGTAGGAATCTATGCCCTAATAGTCTCTAAATTGAAGCCTTATTAAAGAAGTCCAGTTCTGGTTTATCCCCTCTGGTGAGCAGGATTCTCTAGTTCCTACCTGGGATGGATAGGTTCCATCTTCATTTGATAGGAGTGAAGATCATCCTTTTTGGGGAGGGGCTAGGAATCAATCCCTTTGGTCTAGTTCCTGAACTAGGGTGATATCCTGAGAGAATAATATCCATGCCCTCTTAGTAGTAGTGATAATTGGGTAAGTAGTCTATGACTCAATACCTTTGGTCTATTTCCTAGGGCACCTCGGATGAGCTAGAGCCCGGATGGATGAGTCAATGGATCAGCTATTGACCCAAAATAGATGAGTCAATGGATGGGGAAGCCCTGCTATTTGGGTAATATGAAACTCCCCTTTAGATCAGGAATCATTTTATGGAGCTAGGTTTCTCCCCCAGGTCATTTCCTAGAGGTAGGTGCCTTACTCTCATCATAACATTGTGTCAGTCATTTAATCCATGCATTAACTGGAGGTGCCAGTCACTGAGAATCTGTAAATGAACATCACACCCCTCAAGATCCCCTTTTTAAGAGAAGGTAGGTATATTCTTCACCCATTTAAAATCTTAAGATGAAAAACACCCTCGGCTTTGGCTTTTAAAAGGAGAGGGCTCTCAATTTTGAAAAATGGGCCTTTGCATTTCAAATAGCCTAGATTTCCTACCTGCCTACAAGGAGGGGAGAGGACTAGAACCAACAAGGAATAAATGGGACCCCATCGATGGTAGGACATGGATATAGGTATGGGTAGGACGTTGATCCAGGTATTTCACCGCCGATGGTTATCTATACCCGTGATCAATAGCTATAGTACTCTTCGACCGAGCGATAGCCGCGTTAGAAAATGTATCGAGTGATCGGAGAGAGAGAGAGACAACCAAATAGCCATTATACCCCTTTGAAATACTGGGACCTCAACTCGAATTCACGTGATCAATGCCTATCTATTCACCGGGGATAACGAGAGCAGCTTTATACAGAGAGGCCCTCTCCCTATTTTAATCGTTATAGGCCACCCATTATAGAGGTGTTCAGTGCACAAGCGAAGAACAGGATGAAGCTGGTGTGGTTAGGTCACCTTGTTTGGGAAGGGTGGGTGTGGTTAGGTAGACATGGGTGTTGCTACGAATTCGTTCATCCCATGATATGGATGTGAAGAACGCAAACTCCATTGAGAAGGAAGAGCTTCTTGTTGAGTAAGAATTTTGACCTCTTATTAATGCCTGAATGACCTGCATAAAAAAGCGATCATCCTTCTTCTCGGAACTGATCAATCTCTCTCCCTCTTCCAGAGCCGAAAGAGGAAGAATCTTAAAGCCCTTTTCTATTTTAAGAGGCCGCTCTTTAAAAAAACCAGAAGCTCTCTATCCATAATGAGGAAGCACGCACTATCTATTCTCTAATTCCCTTTCAGTCTCACTTAAGGAGGACCTGGAGAAAGAGAACAGCATTCCAGAAGGAATAACAAATCTTCTCGCTCGAGGAGTTGTAGATCGAGCCATTGATCCTCCATGTCGTGATGTAGCTACCGCCTTCACAGTGCCACTGGGTGGCTCATTCCGTTGTCTGCCGGAGGGAACAAATCTCATTCCACGATTCCATGGCATATCCATAGCGGAGCGCGTGAGATACAAAGCATGGGCCGAACCTACTCCGAAGCATGAGGCCCATCCTTCACTTACTCAGAACGGAGAAGGAAAACGGGTTTTAAGGAAAGGTTCAGCTCCTTAAAAAGGAAATTACGCGTTTTTAAAGGGGCCGATCGGAGATACGCTGTCCTGTCCTTCGGAGACGCCCGGTCCTTAAAAACGGGCTATGGAAGAAGAGAGGAGAACATCTTTTATCATCTAAAAAGGCCCGGGAAGAGGGAGGAAAGGATTGGAAAGTAAGGAACGGCAGAGGGCCTTTAGGCACTCAATAGGAAGAGGAGAGAATGTGAATGAGATAGCTCTCTAATATAATTGGTCGAGATGGAGATAGCTTTTAGATAAGCGCTCTCCCTTATACACGGTCGAGATAGAGATAGCATGCGCCTAGAGGTCAGGTCATTTATGCGCTCAACCGACTCCAGGTCCCAAAATTCGACCCATCTCTTTAAGGCTCTTTAAAACTTCAAGCTCGACCTTAAAAAAATGGGCAGGCATTGATCCTCTTGAGATTATAGATAGAGAGCCTCCCCCTCGACCTATCTTAAGAGCGCTCTCCCCTTTTGATTTTATGCGAGCTTTCGATCTCTTAAGCTTTAAAAAGGGGTTTTATTTTCTTTTATTTTAAAAGGTCGATCTCTTAAAGAAAGCCCGAGTTATAGATAGAGAGCCTCTCCTCCCTCTAAAAAAGGTAAGCGAGTGCCGGCTTTTAAAATAGAGGGGGGAGCAAGCCCGCCGTTCCACATGCATGATGGCGCCTCTCTCTATAAAGAACGGGTGCGGGCACGGCAATCACTTTTCAGTTGCTTTTGTCAGGTTTCGTCGGGTCCGGATCCTCTCTCTTAGTCTCCTCGAAGGAACCGGAGAGGATCAGGGGGAGGAAGGAGCTTTTCTACCTCAGAATAGGTTGGTGTTGCCACATTTTGCATGGGGTGCCATGTCTTGAAAATTTTGTAAGGATGCTACTTTGCCTTCCCTCTTTCTTCTTTCCCTTTCTTCATCATGCCCCTTCTGCTCTCCAGCCATCAAATTTCTGATTTTCCATCTTCCATTCTATGTCTTTGGTTGTTTCTGTGAGTGGGCAAGTTTTGCCCAAAATTCTTCTAAGTGTTGTAATTCGCCCGACTGCGCAGCGCAGTCGGGCTGCGCTTGTCCACTTTGGCGCACCTGGGCGGTATTGTCAGAACTGAGCCCAAAAAAATGCTAAGTATGGAGCCGCCCGACTTCGCAGCGAAGTCGGGCTGCGCTCGTAATCCCGTGCGCACCTGGGCGGCCTCATTTGAAAAGCTACCAAAAATCGGCTAAGTGTTGGGCCGCCCGACTTCACAGCGAAGTCAGGCGGTGCCCTGAAGATGGTGTGCACTTGGGCGGGATTTCTGTGAAGACATCAAAAAAAAATACTAAGTGTTGAGCCGCCCGACTTCGCAGCGAAGTCGGGCTGCACTCACCAAGTTGTGCGCACTCGGGCAAAAAATAGGAAAGTGTTGCTGAGAAAATCCTAAGGCATGAAGGCCCTCCCGATTATGCTATTTCCACCCTGCATCATCCGACTATGCTCTAGTTTTGTGCGTAGTCGGGCGAAATAGAAAATATAAAAGATGAGCTTCTAAGATGATTTTTCCCCCTCCATCAAATGTTGACAGGTGTTTGGTCTTGGGATCTGAGTCAAGATGTGATAGAAGGTGTGCCACCAGGGTACCAGATAGATGAGCATGAACTGACAAATTGTACCACATCTGCCCTCATTCAAACTGACTCGAGGTTTCATCTACCGGATTGCCACGTAGCTACCATGTTTTCAGGTGGACCTTGCTGCAAGTACATTCCATACCCGCAGAGGTCAACATCAACCACTTTTGTCAGCTTTTGTAGCTTTTGTCAGGTCTGGGATTTTGTGCCCAAATTGTAATCGAGGGGGAAAATTGTGCTATAAATAGCAGCCTCATATCATTGTATAAGGGTGGATGGGAGATATATTGCTAAGAGACTTCTGTAGTTGTGCATTTGCTTTTGAATACAAAATATACTTGGCTCTATTAATTGTCTTTATCTTGTATGTTGCCTTTGTTAAGTGTTTCTGCTTCATGTTGCTTATATTTCTGATTACTGTTATTCTGCTTATCTGGATATCGGTATTGGCGATTAAGTATATCTGGAATGCTTAAAGTGAAGGATACATAGGATAAAATAGCATTAATAGTTTATGTTACATACTTTGTTTAGATTGTTGTTAGTAGTAGTGATTGGTTAGTTTTTGTGTTGCTTATCTTCCCCACCCGAAACAAGCATATTTATGTTTCTTTCTGTAATTTGTAATCTCTTTCCTGCACTCTGAGCTAAAACCCCAATTGAGAAAACATAGGAAGCCGACCTCCTCTAGATATTGGCGCGGAAGGCATTCCTTCCTTTCGACATTTCAATATGCTGGGCGAATCTAGGGTGCAAATAGATTAAAATCCTATCCTAGTGGCAGATTCGTAACCAACAATTTCTCTGGCATGCCCGGTGGGACACGGGAGTTTCCCACCCCAAAATAGAATCGAAGCATCGGTGTTCGCTTCATTGCTATCAAATTAGAACACCTGGTGACTCTATTGTACCTGAACATTCTCTGAGTCCGTAAGACTGGTCCAATATCAAAAAATGCCTTCATGCACACAAGAAGGTGGAGAGCTAGGAATCCAGGACAACAACCTGAATTTTATGAAATTGACATCAACACTGTTGGAGAGCGCGTAAGGTTGGATGACTACCAAGCTCACCAAGACGATAGGTTCGAGCACGAATCTGAAGCTGAGATAGAAGCTGAAGTGGAAGAGGTTGAAGAAGTTGAGGAGGCCGAAGTTGAAGAACAACCCACAACTTCAGATAGTACTGATACTGACTACACCACTGATCAGCTCGAAGAAGAGGAAGAAGACATGGCTGCCCAGAATCAGCAGAATGATAATGACCTCTTCTCGGTTGTTGATTCCATAGGCCCTCTTGCTCTAGCTAGACAAGAAGTTGTCCCGCCTGCTACCTTAAAGTCCATTCCTACCTATGACGGCATGGGGAAGACAACATATGAGCACATCCAAGACATTTTGGCCTTGGTTATGCTGCACTCTATCACCAATGAGAGTGTTAAAACCTGATTGTTAGCTCTCTCTCTACGAGGAAAGCTTCTCTACTGGTGGAGATCCTTGTCGGAGGGGACTATCATGGGATGGCCCCAACTAGCTGGAAGGCTAGTTAAGGGATTCAATGAGTCCATTGATCCCTCCTCATTGTTGCACCAATTTCAAAGCATTCAGTGCCATCCACAAGAGGAGATATCAGACTTTAACATGAGGTTCATGAGGTCCTAGAAAAGAGTACCCCCTGAGTTGCGTCCTTCCACGGGATAGGCTGCTCACTATTACCTAAGAGCTTTTAACTCGGACATTTTTCTAGTTATTAAGTTAGCCCGGGTCAACACTTTTCCTACATTATATGAGGTTGCTCAGCAAGCAGAACTAGACATGATTGCTATAGGTAGGCTCCCTCATAAAATGCAACCTCCGATCTACTCGGATTTCCCTCAGTCCCAATATCCACCCGCTTTGGGTGGGGCCCCATCTTCATCCAATCATCACCCCCATCAGCCATGGAATCCTGCACCAGTCATTGACCCGTATGGTCCACCTCAGATCCATTATCCTACTCCACCACCTCCGCAACATCCAACACTTCCCGCTCCCCCTCAATATCTAGTGTTTCATGCTCCTCCACCATTAGCCACCTTACCTCCGCTAGCCCGATCGACACCTATCGATAATGATATTCAAAATAAGATCCTTTAAGAGGTGCGGGCTCTTGCCTTTGGTTACCATACAATCTCCAATGATATGACAATCATGAAGAAGAAGCAGGCTCAGATGGAGTTTGTTCCTAGAAGGCCATACCCTCCTCCTACGCTAACAAAATATCAAGCAGCTCAAGCGCAGAGGCCTCCAGCAAGAAATGCTATCGGCAATGCTCAGCCTGGTACTTTTGACCATGTCAACTGGTGCTCTACTTGCAATGACCCCCATGGAGAAGAGAGTTGCATGTTGCATCAACATTATATTCAGACCCTTGTGGGTAGCACCATAGAGGATGAAGCATACATGATTCATGATGACGAGGGTAACTTCATAGTCCCTGAAGAAGATCTTGTATCCCTCTTAACCAAAGAGGGCAAGAAGCCAATTGAGGCCACTCCGACCCAAATGAAGCCATTGAAGGTATATGCAAGAAGAGAGAAGACGCAGCCTGCTGTGGCAGCTCCTGATAAGCCACCTTTACCTCCAATTGCCAAAGAGAAGCTCCCGACGCTCAAGGCTCTCATGATCAAGGCTCCAACGACCCAACCTCTAGCTGAAACAAAAGAGCAAGCTCAGGAGAAGTTGAGGTACCCATCGCTGACAAAGAGACAGAGGGTCAAAGCCATGCAACAGTACCGCACCAAGTATGAGCCAACGAAGGAAGCAGAAGGGGCCGATACTTCTACCTATAATATAGTCGATGAGCTCAAGAAAACACCAACAAAAATAAGCATGTATGATGCTCTTCAGCTCCCAGGACAAGTAGACCTATTGCAGGAATCATTGAAGAATGTAAAATATGGGAAGCCGACACAGCCTATTGTGTTAGCTCAACCCTTGACTACTTCTGCTATCGGGAAGAACAGACCACCACCTTTTTATCTATCTTTGTGGATGGAAGGTCACATAGTGCATAACTGCATGGTGGACTCCGGTGCTTCGACTACTATCATGCCAAGGGTTGTCTACGAAGAAATTGGTATGGAATACACAAGGAGTAGCCAAGGTGTGCTACAGTTGGATGACACTCCTGTGAAGACAGTTGGTGTCATCAAAGACATCCCCATCCGACTGCATAAAGCACTCGACATTGTGGTCATCCAAGAGGTCATAGTGGTTGACTTGGAACCCTACTTCGGCATGTGTCTCTCAAGGGAGTTCACTACGAAGCTGGGTGGATATTTGTCGCTGGACTATTCACATATGGAGGTACCTTTCAAAGGAAGGAGGTTGAAAATCTATAATGAGAAGCCTTCCACTTTTCTAGTCAAGAAGATACCCAGGGAGGAGCAACAAAATGACATGGTTCATCTGACGACCGAGGAGCTGGTAGAAGTAGACTTGGCGGGAGAAACCCTGGAACTGTTGCAAGTAGAGGATGAGTTCTCTTTGTTGAATTTCAATGCCATGATCAAAACTGAACTAGGTTGCTACTCTATCACTCAGCCTGAGAGGCTTGACCAGACTACTCAGAAGGATGTAGGACCTACCCCAGACAAGTTGTGGAAGTTGTACTTTGATGGTGCCCAATGCAAGAATGGCGCCGGGGCAGGTGTCCTTCTGGTCTCACCATCCGACATTCAAAAGGACTATTGTTATAGGTTGGCTTGGAGTTGCACTAATAATGTGGTGGAGTATGAAGCCTTGTGCTTAGGCTTAAGAAAGGCAGAGAGGCTTGGGATTAAACATTTGCAGATCTTTGGCGACTCAGAGCTGGTGTGCAACCAGATCACTAACAAGTGCGCCTCCAAGAAGCACTACCTCAAGGCGTACCGTAACCGTGTCTGGGATCTGATGGAGTCATTTGACTCACTGAATGTCAAAGCCATCTCTCATGAAAAGAATAAACATGCTAACATTCTGGCATCTGTTGGAGCCAGGTACATCCCGATTGATGACACTATCCAGAAGTCGAAGTCGGTTCATACCATTTATAGGCCTTTTGTGCCTGACAAGGACACCCACTGGTAGGTGTTCAACTGTGATGAGGATATCATCACCTTTTTGATACATGAAGCTAGTACAATCGAAGGTAGAGACCCTGATGACGAGCAGTATGAGGGGTTAATATAGTTAAAGAATAATCATGTCCCAAAAGGACTGATTACCTTAGAGAGCCTCTTTGATCAGAATGATAGAGCCATATCCCACAGGATCAAAGTGGACCCCAAGTAGTACATGGACCTAGAATTGGAACCTGGAAAGGTGATCAAGGTCGAAACAGATTGCACCAATGAAGAGTTAGAGCAAATCCGAGCTCTATGCAAAGAGTACCCAGATATTGTAGCCTAGTGCTACCAAGACCTGAAAGGGTATGACAGAGAGATGATCCAACACACCATAGAGCTGGAAGAGTAGGCAAAGCCCTTCAGGTAGAAGCAAAGGGCAGTAAATCTAAAAATTGAAGCCATGATGAAAGCCGAGCTCATGAAGATGTTGGAAGCAAAAATCATCTATCCTATCAAGCATTCTTCTTGGGTCACAAATCTGGTTCCCATGAGGAAGAAGAATGGAGACATTCGTCTCTACGTAGATTTTAGAAATCTTAACCAGGCTTCATTGAAGGATCATTACCCACTCCCTCAGATTGATCAAATCCTTCACGTGGTTGCAGGAGCCCAGATATTCTCTCTCCTAGATGGATTTTTAGGCTATAATCAGATTTGGGTGAAAGATGAAGACCAGCATAAGACGACGTTCACCACAAAATGGGGAATGTTCGCATATCAACGCATGCCTTTCGGTCTTTCAAATGTCGAGGCTACATTTCAAAGGGCTATGGACTTGGCATTCCGTGAGCTGCTCAACAAAATCATTGTCATCTATTTGGATGACATGACTATGTTTTCACACAAGAGAGAGGACCATGCTTCCCACTTGCACCAAGTATTTGAAAGATATCATAAATTTGGCATATCAATCAACCCAAAGAAGTTAGTCTTTGTGGTAAAAGAAGGCAAACTGCTAGGCCATGTTATTTCTAAAAAGGGCCTTGCAGTTGACCCCGACAGAGTAGAGGCTCTTCTTCACTTGTCCATCCCAGTCGACAAAAAGGGGTTGCAGTCATTTTTTGGCCAAATCAACTTCGTAAGGAAGTTTGTGCCTGACTTTGCACAAGTAATCAAGCCCATGGTTGAGCTCCTGAAGAAAGATGCTGAATTTATCTGGACTGAAGAGAGGAAGCAAGCCTTTGAAGAGATCAAGGCCAGGATTGCCCAGGCCCTAGTGCTGATAAATCCAGATTACTCCAAGGACTTCATCCTTTACGTAGTGGGAGAGCTCGAAAGCTACGCTACAGTCCTGACTCAGAAGGGAGATGATGGCGAGGAGCGTCCAATTGCATTCCTAAGCCAGGTGATCCAGCCACACGAAGAAAGGTATAATTTTATTGAGTGACAAGTCCATGCAGTTATGAGATCCCTGAGAAAGTTCAAGCACTTTGTCTCCTAGAGTCGGATAACTATCTTCGTGATACACCCGAATGTTAGGAATTTCATCATCCAAGGAGAGCCTGGTCACAAGAGGGTAGGATGGATTACCAAAATCCAAGAGTTTGACATAGAGGTACGACCAACAAAGTTAATCCGAGGTCGGGCTCTATGCCAAGAATTGGCCCGAAGTGTTGCAGCCAAAGTCTCTGCTTGTCAGTGGGAGAATCCAATGACAGAAATCAACCTTGCCAACTCCTTATCAGAGGAGAGTGATTGGACAAATGACCTAGTGTGGTATTTTAGCATAGGGAGATGTCCAGATCATCTCAATGCCTCACAAAGAAGGAGGTTTAGGCTTAATGCCTTAAAGTATATACTACACCCCGAGGGGTTGTACTTCAAAAATATTGACGACATCCTGTTGCGATGCATCAAAGAATCTGATCAACCGAAGGTCCTCGGAGAATTCCATTCTGGGATGCCCGGAGGACATCATTTAGGAAGGCATACGGCCTTAAAAATCATCAGAGCAGGCTATTATTGGCCCACCCTCTTCGCAGACGCACATGTAGTCTATCAAAAATATGAGAAATGCTAGAGGTTCATCGACAAAAATAGGAAAGCACCCATGCCCCTCCAACCAATTCAAGCTGAGACTCCATTTCAGTAGTGGGGTCTAGATTTCATCGGGACAATAACGCCCAACTCTTCGATGGGGCATAAGTTTATCCTCACAGCCACAGATTACTTTACCCGATGGGCCGAGGCAATGCCTACAAAGCATGCTGACCAAGAGATGGTCATTGGTTTCCTAGAGAGCCTCATCACCCATTTTGGGATTCTAGAGGTAATTTTCATAGATAATGGTCCAGGGTTTGTAGGAGCTAGTACTCACTGAGTTTACCAGCAAGTATGGCATATACCACAAGATGTCTTCAAACTACTATCCACAGGGAAACGGCCTGGTCGAGTCCACCAACAAAAATATCTTGAATATTATAAAGAAGACTGTGGAAAGGAACAAGAGGTCGTGGCACCTACTTCTGGACCGAGCATTATGGGTGGATCGTATCTCTTTCAAGAAGTCCATCAAGACATCCCCTTATGCACTCGTATACGACAAAGAGGTTGTCTTGCCTACCCACATAGAGATGCCGTTCTTTGGTTGTTAGAAGATGAGAAAGGTGACAGGGACCCCGTGGATGCCCGACTGGCTCAGCTATTGCAATTGGAAGAGGAGAGGGAAAAGGCATATCAGGCTTTTACCAAGCACGTCGAGAACACCCAGAGCTGGTTTGCGAAGGGAACCACCACTCGAGTCTTCAATATTGGAGACTTAGTGCTGAAATGGGACTCACTTAAGGTGAAACCGGGTAACCATGACAAGTTTGATGCCTTCTGGGAAGGCCCCTACCAAATCACCTGAGTAAACCAGTTCAATGCATTCGTGTTAAGAGACATGGAGGGTCAGATCCTCCCGATCCCCATTAATGGCTTTCATCTGAAAGCCTACTACCACTGAAGGTTACCAGAGGTTTTCCCCTTGTACATATTTTCATTTCCTGCAGTTCAATTTTATTTTTGAATGTAAATATTGCTTTCAGTTAGTTAGTTTCCTACTTTTATTCAAAAAAGAGAGTTGAACGTCCTCAAAAGAAAGGTGCATGGCAGTCCCAAAAAGTGGCTAAGGCAAGAAAAGTCGCCCGACTTTGTAGCGAAGTCGGGTTGCGCCCTTAGGTTTGTGTGACGTCGAGAGGTTTCAAGATGCAAGCAAGTGGGAAAGGGCTCAAAATTTTTTCTAAGTGTTGGGGAGGCCGCCCGACTTCACAGCGAAGTCGGACGATGCACCCTATCTTGAGCGCAGCCGGACGAGAGCAAAACAAGAAAATGAAAAAATGGCTAAGTGTCCCACCCGACTGCGCAATTTTTCCTTGCACCGCTCTACTACGCACATAAAATTTGGTGCACTCCGATGGGCGCGTCCTAGAGGCAGGGTGTATGATGGAAAAAATTCTAAGTGTCGGCCTCCCAAGGGTGCATCTTCCATAGTGTGAAGTTGGACTGTACTCGTTTTTTGAGCGCACTTGGTCGGGAGTTTAAAAAATAAAATTGCTAACTTGCCTAAGGTTTCATAGCATGCTCCCACAATTAAATTCCTCGAAGCGTGTGCCCAATTGGCACCCTTGACATCATAATGAGCACGAGTTTTGAAGAATTTAAGGAATGATTGCACGATGTTCGAAGCAGATGTCATAAATAAAAAAGTGCACAAGGGTCCAACGATGTACAAGTCATGCTTTCCAACAGGAGATCCCACGTGCGGCCATCGAGGAATAACAATGCTTCTCACCCACTTTGAGAAAAGAACTTTAAATTCCCCCAGCGCCATTAATGCTGCTTTCCCCATTTTTAGAAAAAGGCTTCTTACTTACTCAGAGCATCAGAGTTACCAAAGTGAATTCGAGTTGCACTGTGGAAGAAGAGTAAGTGCAAAATTTTGCCAAGTAATAGCTGTAATTTTTATTGATTCCCAATGCCATGAGTGAGGGGCCGAGTACAGACAAAGGGAAGGCGCCCATGCAGGCGGACCCGAGTGATTCAGAGCAGGAACTTGAAGAGCAGACCGACTCGAGCGCTCATGAAAGTGAGGCGCCAAAGGAGAAGAAAGGAAAATCTAGGGCGAGAAGCTCCAAGAAGCAAGGTCCTCCTCGACCGCCCATAAATCGCCTGGCCAAGTATAGATACGGTGATTACTCCATCAGTATCACAAAGCTGCACCCTAATGTCAAGGAATGGGCAGACAAGGTGTCGCCCTCACACCATCTCGAGGCCGCCTATAGGTCGAACCTTTATTGGTTCTTGTGCCCTCCTGTTCACCACTGCCTAGAGCTGGTCGAGTCAATTGCGACATATTATAAACCAGCCACCCGACAGGTCTACGACTACCAAGGAAGGGTGTTGTTTACCCTCTTTAAGGAGAGCGTACAACCAGCTTTCACCTCGGGGCTCGAATTCTACCCAAACACCATTGTCAGGAGGATCAATTTGGAAGAGCAAGTGGGCAGGTTCAGCCAAGGCAAAAGGATGAGAGAATTTCTTAATTCGAATCTGAAGTGCCCACTGTCGGCTACAAGATGGTCGTCTGGTCCTATACCCCTAGATAATTTCACCAACAAGTATATCTACACTATTCTTGCCTGGGTTCTGGGCTGCGACACAGATGCAGAAGTGCACCCATACCAGCTGGCGCTCGCAGAGTGTATTTTACATGGGGAGTTGTATGACCCCAATGTCCTAAAAAGCGGAAGGCACCCAATCTATTTCGATTGGGCAGACTGGGTGGCGTACGCCATTCATTCAAGTCTGGTGAAGATACAACAGAAGCAGACGACGGAATTCAGGCACTGCTCATTTCTTGTATGGTTGTGCCTGTATCACGTGCATTACCGGATAAAGATCCTTGGGCTTAAGAAAGTGGACGAGCAAGGCGCGTCGCTACCAGTTTATGAATGGACAGAACTGTTGTATAGGAGGGGGTCATATTATGACTTTAATTTTAAATTTTTGGGTATGACCCTAGCACTTTTCAATGGCAAGGCGAGTCGCCCTCCCCATGTTATGACGAGGTACCTGTCAAAAAGCAAATTTGGGGACACTTTTCGGTTGACCCAGGGCATCGTCATCAGAATCTATGGGTTCAAAGGGAAGCCATTCCTGTTGCCCTATTTTTGTATTGAATATCATTTTGGCCTAGAGGCAGCGTGGCAGATGGACTACATTGAAGAAGAATTCAGCCAAGGAAAGAAGAGGGGCCATATTTTCAAATATCCTTTTACCTGGGGAAACATTGAGGTCCATGAAATTGGGCAGCATGTCTACCTAGAGCAGACCCTCCTCAACTTGGGCCTGGTGCAGTTGTCGCAACGCTGGAAATACGACCCAATCGGGGTAAGAGGAAAATTTGTGCACATCTTCCCATGAGCAAAAATCATGGAAGAAAGGTGCAATAAGACAGGGGTAGACCTAGAGTGGCACATTGAGCAGATGCAGTCGTGGCCACCATGGCATGACTTTTACTATGTCGAAGTAGACTATGATCCTGAGCACAACGATGATCACAAATCGGGATCAATTGGTTTTCGAAGACTACTCACAAAGGTGGCATAGCTGGGCTGGAGTAAAGACAAAATCATTGAATGCTGGAAGATGAGGTGTCGCATGCGACACGATAAGTCATAGAAAAATATGTTGGCCCTAGATGATGAGTTTTCCAACTTGTATGATAAATACGCTGGCAAATGGGAGTCGTTCGCATTTCGAGATTACGTTCCCCTAGGCGCCAGGAAAAGATATAAAAGGAAGCCCCCTCCTCAGCATTTTCCCATTCGAAAGTCGTCTAGCAGCAAAGCGCCAAAAGGCAAAGAGGTGGGCCCAATGTTGTCCTCAACACCTGAAAAGTCATCGCAAAGAGAAAGAGCCCGAGGGGTCAACCAGTGAGGCAATAGTAGAGGCCACAAATCCGATGAGGCCCAAGTACAAATTCACCATAGGCACCCCAGCCCCTGACGTATCAACCGTTTCTACTCCTCCTGAGCAAACAACCACTCCAAAATAGAAGAAAAGAAAAAGGAGTGAGAAAACTAAAGAAATGCGGCCCAAGAAGGAGGTTGTGCAATAAATAGTGGGGGCCCCACGAACAAGAGTAGCTATAAGCAAAATAATTTTAGTTGATAATAGTCCTTAGGGAGAAGCAGAGGCCTAGGCCACGTGACTCATTCAAGCACTAGCTCAGGTGAAGCACGCAGGTATATCCTCTTCCCCTGTGCAACAAACCCCAGCTAGCCCTGTTGTTACGCCCTCCTCTTTTGCATCTGGGCACATTATAGCTGCCTCATCCTCTTCACCCATCACACAATCCCAGCACAGCCCTCGCTCCTTTGGCCACTTCGCCCAAGACCCCAATATTTTCCAAACCCTGGGTCAAACCCTAGGTCTCTCTCCCATGGCTAGCACTGAGGTAGTCTCCCCATCCCCACGCCGCTCACCCATCGCTGATACTTCCTTTCGAACCCCATCTCCACCTCCTCAGCAGCCGCCCACTTCCCCTAGGTCTCGGTCACCCATAAGAGTGGCCTTGTCTTCTGGTGTACCACCTACCTCATTGTTTTTAGGGAAGGATGCCACAACAGGATTTGGCCTCTATGTACCCCATGTTGGCAGAGCTAGAGCTGATGGATAAACAGATGCAAGTCATGGATGATCAACCCTTAGCTGCAAAGGCCACAGGGAGTTCTTTTTCTTTCCTCCAAGGCATGAAGAAGAGAAGAGCCGAGGAGATTGCCATACTGGTGAAACGCACCAAGTATGACTTGGATAGAAGGGTGCTCCGAACAGAAAATTTGGTGCCTAAAGTCAAGAAGCCCCTCTGGGAGATGACCGAGGTAGACTATGAGCACCGGATCAAGGAGAAAATATTTGATGATATAAGTGAGGAGTATAAAATTAATGGGATCCATCGAAGAACTGATAATCTCCTCGTCAAGCGGCTCGAAGTCCAGGAGAAGTTGTTTCAACTTCAGAACAGTTCAAGACAGCTGGAGGAGGATCTGGCCAAGGCGACTACATAGCTGGAGTCCTCCCAGGAGGAAGTTAACAAGTTGAAGGATCAGCTCGCGGTATCCCAGCAGGAGGCGGCAGCCCAGAAAAAAGCAGTTGATCAGTTGGCAGAGGATAAGAAAGCAGCGCTGGTGCATGTTGCCCAGTTGCAGAATCAGCTCCAGCAGACTCAGGCGCTGCTGGAAGAGAAGGCATCTCAGGCTACTGCTTTTTCAAAGGACAAGATCAAAGAAATGAGGGTTGGCCTACTGACAGGTTGCAGGGCAAATGTTGTCAGGTCCTTATCCGTCCTGGATTTTGTTTCCAGAATTCAAGAAGTTTCTGTCGAGGGTAAGCCTACGGTAGAGGAGGCCGAACGTCAAGCACGGTGATGGCTAGACTTGGTGATAAAACTTGAGGAGTATGAGCGCAAAGGCCTCCGATTTCCACCCATGTCACGTATTGCCCTAGACTGGGCAGATGCAAGGGTTACCTTGCAAAATTACTTTGAAAAATCTGAGAAGATTAGGGCCGCCAGAAAGATGCTGGATGTGTTGACCCATGAAATGAACATCTGCCTGGCCCCCTTTAACACATTGTCTATGCTCGGATTCCCGAGCTTTGTCAAATATGGAGAGTTTTTGCCTCTAGAGCAAGTAAAGCAAGACTGGTAGGTTTTTGAGGTAGACACATCCGAGATTGATGGCTGGACTGACCCAGTCCAAGAGGCACAGGTGACCCAGATGGTGTCTAAATTTTGTAAAATCAATACTTACCTCTAGGAGCTAGGAGAGAGATATGACACCATCGACGTGCATATGGTCGTGACATTCAAAATGGTGCTGAAGGATAGCTCAGTGACTTAGAGCCCTTCTAGGAAGCAGCTTGGGATCAAGCTAAGACTGCTTATGAGCATGTCCATGAGCGGGTAGGAGACAGTGGCGCTGAGCAATCAGGCTCAGAGAAAGAGGAAGAGGAAGGTACAGAAGAAGAGACTGCTGAGAGCGAATAGGAGGAAGAACAGCTACCCAAGCAAGGGGCTCAACAGCAGTGTCAACATCAGTAGTAGCAGTAGGATGCAGGGGCGGGAGTGCCTCTATGCCCAAGGGATAAAGGTCTGGTTCATTGCATCGAGGCGAGCTCGACACCCCGTGAGCCGCCAAGAATATTGCCACATTTTGCATGGGGTGCCATGTCTTAAAAATTTTGTAAGGATGTTGCTTTGCCTTCCCTCTTTCTTCTTTCCCTTTCTTCTTCATGCCCCTTCTGCTCTCCAGCCATCAGATTTCTGATTCTCCATCTTCCATTCTATGTCTTTGGTTGTTTCTGTGAGTGGGCAAGTTTGCCCAAAAATCCTCTAAGTGTTGTAATCTGCCTGGATGTGCAGCACAGTCGGGTTGCACTTGTCCACTTTGGTGCACCTGGGTAGTTTTGTCAGAACTGAGCCCAAAAAAATGCTAAGTATGGAGCCACCCGACTTCGCAGCGAAGTCAGGTTGCACTCGTAATCCCGTGTGCACCTAGGTGGTCTCATTTGAAAAACTATCAAAAATCAGCTAAGTGTTGGGCTGCCCAAATTTGTAGCGAATTCAGGTGATGCCCTAAAGACGGTGCACACTTGGGTGGGCTTACTATGAAGACATCAAGAAAAAATCTAAGTGTTGAGCTACCCAACTTCGTAGCAAAGTTGGGCTGCGCTCACCAAGTTGTGCGCACTCAGGAGAAAAATAGGAAAATACTGCTAGGAACATTCTAAGGCATGAAGGCACTCCTAATTGTGCTATTTCCACCCTGCATCATCCGACTGCACTCTAGTTTTATGCACATTTGGGTAGGATAGAAATATAAAATATGAGCTTTAAGATGATTTTTCCCCCTCCATCAGATGTTGATAGGTGTTCGATCTTGGGATCTGAGTCAAGATGTGACAGAAGGTGTGCCACCAGGGTATTGGACAGATGAGCGTGAACTGACAAATTGTACCACATCTGCCCTCATTCAAACTGACTCAAGGTTTCATCTACCAGATTGCCACGTAGCTGCCATGTTTTCAGGTGGACCTTGTTGCAAGTACATTCCATACCCGCAGAGGTCAACATCAGCCACTTTTGTTAGCTTTTGTCATCTTTTGTTAGGTCTAGGATTCTGTGCCCACATTGTAATTGGGGGGGAAATTATGCTATAAATAGCAGCCTCATATCATTGTATAAGGGTGGATGGGAGATATATTGCTAAGAGACTTCTATAGCTGTGCATTTGCTTTTGAATACAAAATATACTTGGCTCTATTAATTGTATTTATCTTGTATGTTGCCTTTGTTAAGTGTTTTTGCCTCATGTTGCTTATATTTCTGATTACTGCTATTCTGCTTTCTGGATATCGGTATTGGCGATTAAGTATATCTGGAATGCTTAAAGTGAAGGATACATAGGATAAAATAGCATTAATAGTTTTTGTTACATACTTTGTTTAGATTGCTATTAGTAGTAGTGATTGGTTAGTTTCTGTGCTGCTTATCTTCCCCACCCGAAACAAGCATATTTATGTTTCTTTCTGTAATTTGTAATCTCTTTCCTACACTTTGAGCTAAAACCCCAATTGAGAAAACATAGGAAGCCGGTATCCTTCAAATATTGGCTCAGAATTCGTTCCTTCCTTTTGACATTTCAATCTGTTGGGCGAATCTAGGGTGAAAACAGATTAAAATCCTATCCTAATGGCAGATTCGTAATCAAAAATTGGCTTGCTTTATATACTCGTAGCGGTTCCTATGGGGAGAAACTACTCACTATCGAAATGAAAGACGATCGATTATCTACCCAAGGAGATAGAAAATCCCGCATACGAGAAAAGGTCACAAGGAGAGTTAAACCAAGTGGCATTGCGAAGGCATAGTGATAGTAGGGTCGGGATATCCCCGCCCTCCGGACCGGACGTGAAGGTCCCCCCTCATCCGGCTCTCTGCAGGGGAATCTCCACTCACTGCTTCCCCCAATATCCCCCCTTTGCCACATCATGGGGAGGTTTACAGGAGATCCCAGAGGCTCGCTCGGAAAGGCTGCTTGCTATAGCAGTCCGGCTGCTCCTGCCGAAATCATTACTATTCATTCTCTCCCCCGTGCTCTAGCTTTTAAAAGCTCCCTAGACTATTGACCGTGCATGTAGGTGGGCTAAGGACAAGATCCGAGCGAGATATGGAATGGCGATCAAGAATGAAGATAGAGATCGAGAGAGAATGATGACGATACAAATACGAATGCGGATCTAGATAGACATATACATATCGATATGGATGTCTATCTATACGACATAGTAATCTAACCGGCCCCACCCGAAATAAATGAATAAATGAAAGAGACCCATGCTCTATCCATAAAGGCCCGGATTTAACCCAAGGCAAGACCCCACCCCACCCCCACCCCCACTATTTGAAGAGAGGAGAAGAGAAAGATGCGGCGGCATAGAATAGAGAATAGAATGCAATGGGATGGTAGAGGGCTGCCTGCTAAGCGATGATTGTCCCCTTGTCCATAGGGACTGGCATACTACCGCTGCGACTCCCGCTAGATAGCCGCCCCTTTAGAGTATATTCCGCCTCGTGGAAGGAGGGGGATTCATTCACTTGCATTCCTGCTTGCATGCTGGCACTACTAGAAAGCTCCGGTCTTAACGCCCCCACTACTGCTGGCTGAAGGTTCGTAGAGTCGGGTTTACCGTTTACCCACAACGGAGGAGCCACCCCCCTACTTACCGATCAATAGGGGGCAGGCGGCCACGGGTTATAACGCACTCCTCGCACGACGAATCCACTTTGGAGTTGACTCATTCGCTTGGCCAATTGTCGGAATGTGTGCGAAATACCATAAGGGCCCAATATCTCAATAGCACCTTTGTCTGAAGCTTCGAATGAGACTTCATATCCGAAACGCATGAAGGATCTGACTATAAAGTCATTAAAAACTTGATCGGGGAACCAGCGTTTATTTAAAGAGCAATAGAGTCGATTACCAGAAGTACTAGTTTCAAAGGCTCGTTGGAATTGATCCGCTACGAGATTGACATGATACGCCACGAAAGCACCTAAAGTACTGAACAGAATAGGTATTAGTTTGATAATGGTTGGAGCAGCAAACTCAGATTCGGCAAGAATCTCATTTTTGGGTGGTACGGAAGGGGGATTGGCCCGAAAATTGGATAGGGGGTCAAGACGCAGCGGCTTGCTCAAGTGCCCCCCGAACCGCGCGAGATGGTCGCCTATTACACGGCTCACTAACTCTGCCTCACTCACTCTGCTTTTAAAAAATAGAGAGGTTTGGGTACCTATTATTCGTCCGTCGGCGGCTACGCGACCTACTAGAATGTATTCTATAGGTAGGGTTAGTATTATATCTCAAGAGGTCCGGCTCTCTCGCCCTTTAATTTATAACGGAGCTCTCTATCTATAATCGCTATCGATCCGTTGGCAAGGAACTAACCCCGAGCCCCCACTTTTATAAGGGTTAGTTCGTTACCGTTAATTCGGGGAGCGGTGGAGAGTCCATTATATACGTATTAACATGCCACAAAGAAGAAGACAACGAACTGGATAGGACTCGACCTGGCCAAACTATAAAGGAGATCGACCTGACTTTTGAAAACCTTTTAATTAAAGCTTTTGCTTTAATGTAATACTCGGGTAAGGAGATACTTTATGTACTCACTCGCTTACCGATAAAGCCGGGGGAGGGTGCCAAGTATGGCTATTAAAGGAGATCGACCTTTTAAAATAACTCTTTAAACCGGGTTGGAGAGCTTTAAACTTTAAGGGATGACCCTTTTAAAATAGAGGGGGCGCCCTTTTAAAATAGAGGGCTAGATGAAGTTGGATTTTTGGATTATAGATAGAGAGCCTCTATCTCCCCAGGCATTTATGCACCTTAATTAGTAGGAGAGCTTTCCTCTCGAGTAAGGTCATATACAAAATTCTGACGAGTGGATTGGTATCACACCTCCCTCCGTTCAAATGATCCATAAGAGGTAGGCTTGGGAATGGTAGGACTTCGAATAACGCATAGCAGCTCTTTAAATAGCTATTAAATAGCCATTGAATTAAATTAAATTAAAAGGTCTGGCTTCATAGTATCTTGTCCTTCGGACCTAGTGAGATGAGAGGGGAGGGGAAGATGATTCATTTACTTGCATCCAGCAGCGCAGTGGTTGAGAGCCCTTATTATACGCGCTCCTACCCACCACCGACAAGCTCAGTTCGCGTATCGGGACGGGGGGACAGGAGGGAGAGGATTTCATTCGCTCGCATCAGTGCATCGGTGCAGGGGGATGGGGATGATGAGCACCACAGCCTACCGAACGGGGGGAATAAACCCATGATCGTATCACCACTTTAGGCCTACCGAAGCCCCATAAACCCATTCCAAGAGATGTACTGTAAGCATTGGTAAGAGATTACTAAACACATCGTCGAGAGATGTACTTGGGCCCCTATAACCCCATGATCGTATCACCACTACCGAAGGGGCCTAAAGGGCCTCTCCAACATCACTGCTGAACTGGGGTTGGTCCGCCGTTCTGGTAGTTGGCTATGGACGGTCAGACCTCTGGAATTAAAGCATGCTTTTGCCCTAAAAAATACTTTGAGAATAGGGAGGGGAGGCAGCTCCCAGTATTCAAGGGCGTGGGGAATGGGCTGGTGGTGAGCATATCAATTTCGGCAAAGCGTTATCAATTACGGAATACTCAAACACTGGAATACTGAACTGGAGGAGGGGCAGGTGGTTGAGCAACAACTCTAGCTTATTATTCTCGAGGTGGACCAAGGCACTTTTATGAATGGGCGGAACATGGAGATTGTAACTATCAATTGCCGGTGCCAGCAGGGAGAAATCCTTCTTTCTATTGCCCGAGAAAGCCGGAGAAGAAAACCTTCTTTTGCCTCTTTACGGTACGGAGAAAATAACCTTCCTGGGATGGTGGCAGCTGCACCTGCTGATGACGGAGCGTACCCAACTCAATAGTGAACCAAGGTTGCGTGCTGGACCCATGCCTTTATGCCATATTCCTCCCACCATAGCTATATATTATGTATTGGATCGTTTCTGCTTTACCTATGCATCTGAGTTGCAATTAGCAACTGCCTCCATACATGCATCTTGTTGATGAACGACAAATGAAATACAATATCTTCCGTTTATCTAGTATCCCGCTCGTCCCAGGATCTCTCTTTCGTCTAGTTACTCGCGCTCCGTCACATTCTCGTTCGCTCTACACTCCCCTAGCGTGTCAGTGCAGAACCGGCCGGATAACGGCCCTCACTTTAGGCCCCGGTAGATATTTTGTTGAAGGAGATGAAATGGTTGTGAAGGAAGAGAAACGGGCGCCCTAATGAATGGTGATCGGTCATGGTAAAAGCGTCGTTTGGTCATTGGACTACGCCCAGAGGTCCCTATTGCACTCGACCTAACCGATGGGTAGGGAGATGCGGCTTTTAGTGTTATGAGCCAGAATCCCTTATTCTAGATATAATAACATTGATTGGGAATGGGAAAGCCGCACTCGACTTGGAACGGGAAGGCCTGCACTCGACTGATAGGTTGAAGTAGGTACTGTTGGTCCGGCTTTCATGCACACCCCGAGAAAAAGGATGAAGGCAAGGAAAGCTCCGGAGACACCCACGGGACTGATCCCACTCATCTTTAGGATCTAGCTGGTTATCCAAGGTGCGAGTTACAGAGTTGGGTCGAATGGCAATTCACTCTTTTCCACTTCGGGAATAGATTTCGATATGGATTGCTCTGTTACCTTACGGGGGGTTCCTGAACTTGTTCGGTAGTTGCAAAAGTTGTTGACAATCAGATTTGACTTGAATTCTTTGATCTAGCTCTCATGGGTCGGCAGATTTAAATAAAAGGCAAACAAAGAAAATAAAAATGGATCATTCACGGTAAAGCAAAGAGAGGGTAGGGTAGGGCGAGAAAAGAGAAGTTTATCAAACATCAATTGTAAACCCAAACTGTCAATCTTATCTATGCTATCGGCTTCACAACAGAACAAATCCCGGAAGAAAGTGTCCAGTCGGTCTAAGATCACTTTCAACTAAGAGCACAAGGCGAGTGAAACAGATCTAGCGAGAAAATCATAAATCCAAGGGCAGGTGGTTAAAAGCGGTATCTTTCACCGGCAGCCTAGCTCGCACGATGAAGACAGAGCAATTAGAACAAACTTAACCTCAAATCTGTAATTTCCCCTAGCGAGACAATAGAACAAGCTGAAGCCTAACAGCATATTTAATCTTGACAATGGCGGATTTACAGACATATATCTAACAAACTTTAAATGGAACGGATAACAAAAGAAAATACACTTATCACACTCTGCAAAAGATTAGGCTCCTGGCCATGCTATCACAGAAAAGCTAAAGCACATCAACTCCAAGTCCAGAAACAAAGGATTTCACAAAATTTGCAAGAAATTGCTTATAAGCCTTTTATTTCTAAGTCTCCGCCTCCTGCGATTACATTTAGAATTTGTATTTATAGACTCAGGACGGACCACGATCTTTTCCAAAATATCTTGCTCAAACCCTAAATCTTATCGCACTTAAACCCTAGGACCCGGGTTTTACAATAAAAATCCATTTAAAAATCAAAGTCCGGATAGAACTTAACCCTTCGGCAAATCTGTGCAGTCAGCTGCCATAAATGGAGAAGATAAAATCAAATGCAACTTGCATTCATCCGCAACTGCAAATAAATGCCTCCATTAATTCTGCTGGTGAGCCGGATGAGTCACCACTTCTCCATCAATTTGATCTCCGTAAATCCATCTCTGAGTTGAAATGGTCTCCATGCTATCAATTCTGCAATAAATCTCCATTAAATGCATTTACCGGCAGCCTCTCTTCTAGCATGGCGGTCCTTGACTAAATCCGCACTTTATCTTTGCCTTTATGGTCTTTCCCGGTTGTCCCGTAAGTGCCAGGTGGAATCCTGCATGAAAGACAAAAAGATGCATTAGATTAGCATTTTAATTAAATCAGAAGCTTAAAACATTAAAAACAGATTAAATCCGCAAAATAAGCTTGCATGTCGGCTTCTGTTTGTCTCATTCACGCTTTGACACGTGTCGCTACCCCAGGAAGCCTTCTGTTTCCCGCCGGAATGCACTTTCAGGTCAACTATGACTTTCTCTCTCCTGCCGCGATTCTGCGACATGTCGCGATTTCGCGACATGTCGCGAAATCGCGACCCTGCCAGCGCATCGGCAACTTCCTCCCTCGTCGGCCGCGAAAACGCGACATGTCGCGATTTCGCGACATGTCGCGAAATCGCGACCCTTCCTGGCCTCCGTACGCTTCTTGATTTTCAGCCGCGATTCTAGAACACGTCGCGATATCGCGACAGTTCCCTTACCTGCATGCGTTGACCGCGTTGACCGCGATTTTGGAACATGTTTCTGACTTAGCCGATTTTTCATCCTGCAGCCCACTTTCTCTCTCCTGCCGCGAAAATACGACATGTCGCGATTTCGCGACATGTCGCAAAATCGCGACCTCCGTACAGCTTGCTTCTCTCTCCCAAAAACTGTCGCGATTTCGCGACATGTCGCGAAATCGCGACCTTTCTGGCACTTAGCTGCATTTTGACTTACCTGTCGCGATATCGCGACATTTCCGAAAATGGAAGTGTCGCGATATCGCGACACTACCAAAAATGGAAAGTTTGATTTTTCAGTGAATTTATGCAACTGTTTTATGGATTTTCTCGGTACCGGTGCAAGATTTTGCTTGTGCATGAATGATTCTAGCATGTAAAAAGTGAATTCTTGGATAACACAGCTAGAATGCAAGAAAAAGCACAACTTTAAAAAGGAGGCAAGCAAATTTGGATTTAAAACCTGAAAAGATCAAGAGGGTCCCTACTGCAAAAATGGAAGTTCATAATTTTCTAAGGATGGAATCTCATTTTTCAGTGGGGGTGTGTTGCTTATCAACAAATGGCGATATCTGCGGGTAAAATAGTAGCACTATTTTAGAACCCAAGACTACGGTTTCAAAACAAAAAGACCATGCATCATGCCTTGCCACGGACATTCTTCACAATAAATTGACTACTAAGCGCCAATTGTTAAAATTTCCCAAGGACATACTGGGTTGGATTACTTCAAGGAAGATTTACGATGTGCAATTACAAAGGGTATAGAACTTTCTTCAAGGATGACTGAATTGAATGATAAACTTGGATTAATCAACTTTTCTAGATTGTAAATGGGGAAACCGAGTAGAGCTCTGTTTACTAGTTTAGCCTTTTACAGCCTAGACAGAGTTACCCTTTAGATTTACACGACCCAATTTACAACTGTAGGGCAGAATCTAATATTGGCTGCCTCTTTTGATCATATAACTCTTTTTTTTTCTTTTTTTTCTTTTCTTATCTCTCTTTTTTTTATCTCTCTTCTTTTTGAAATATATCACTATCTGGAAGACCTTAGAGAAATTACAATTTTCTTTTAATATTTGATCAATCTGGAACTATTTCAGTCTAGGCATTGATAGCCTCTGTGGACACCCAAATAATTGCATGAACCATAGTCCCCTCTTATAACCAGCTTTTCTTGGATTCCCCAGGAGTTCCTCCAACTAAACGACATAATAGTTTTTCTATCATTAAAACAACTGTGGCAAGTAAGACACAAGATCCAATCATCTCTCTACCTTCATCCTGGATAACAAAATAGTTCCACAGTTCAGAGCAAGCAGACTATCTCAATTAGAATAATGAGCAGAATGGGGAGGCATTGGATTGATGATTTATCGACTAGGAATAAAACAATTTTCAGCGGGTGACTTTTCATTGATTGCTCGAGGCGAGAGGCAAAGGACGAGAAAATTTTAGAAGCCAAAGGACTTTATACGAGGCTTCCAAGGACGAGGCACGAGCTTTAAAGCAAAACAAAATAAAAGCGCATAGACGCAAATAAAATAAACTAAACATAAACTGCACATTGTACAGACAAAGGAATAAAACAAACTGCAAGGCTATTTACAAAGGATGCAAAGCACAGCTGTACAGGCAGCAAAATTAAGAACTAAAACAAAAGACCGTACGAACAGCAAAGAAAAGGAAAAACGGGGGAAGAAAATAAAAAGCGTACAGGCAATAAAAGAAATAAACTAAAAGAACTGAAGCAAATAAAAATTTGACAAACTACAACTGAAATAAATTAAACTGCAACTGTACAGACAGCAAAGAAAAAGAAATGCAATAAAGAAAAGACGTACGAGACATTAAAAATAAAAGCAAGCTAAAATAAAAAGACAAAGAAAGGAAATAAAAAGCTGAGAGCATTAAAATTAAACTGAAGCAGTTAAAAGCTACAGACATTGAAATAAAAACTGCAATGACAAAGAAATAAAAGTGAAAAACTTCAAAGCTTATTTACAATGCATACATATGTTACAACTTCCCTTCATACTCAAAAAATGCGGCGAGTTGGGAAAGCGAGAGAAATGGTGCTTTAAAAAATTTTGACCATGCAAGTAATTTAAAAAAAATTACCTTTCGAGTCCTGTTGACGAAATGCACTCCGGATTGTGCTTCAAAAATTTGCTATCCGGGAAAGACTTGGGTTTCTTGTCTTCCCTGTCCCATTTGAAAAACAAATCTGCAACTCCTTCAAATTAAACAAATCATATAATAACAAATCATATGATAACATGTTTATGCTTCTAATTAAAGGGTTTGCGAGTTCTTTCAAAAGGATTTGAATGTAAAAAACCCCCAGGATCAAATACTTTAAAACCTTGACAGACCCAGACCACCACATTTTCAAATTGATGTGACAAGCTGAAAGAAATCATGTTTTATCTGTATGCCCTGGTTCTTAACAACTTGAACATTTTGTGGTTGCTGCACTGCTTCAATATCCAGGACTTCAATTTTTATCCCTCTAGCAGAATGCTTACAATTTTCCTTTTCACCTGAGCCTTGCTTAGACTTAACCTCATCAATGTGCAATGTCCAAACATCATTGTTGTTATTGATTAGGGCTATAATTGTTCTCACCTTTTCAGTTGCCAAATCATAAACTCCAATATCTGCATCAACACAGTTTATAGCCTCCTCTTTGACATTATGTTCAGAAGTTGCAGGCTTATGTTGAGACAGTTCATCAATTCCAAGTTGGCTGACCACATTCATATTTACTACCTTTTCCTCCTTTTCTTGAAATTCAAGAGGTGGTCCAAAGTAAGCCTCAATCAAGTTAATGTTTTGTCCAACAATCTGAGGCAGTTCATAGAGGGTGATGTCAGCTTTAAGTTCCCTCATATCCTCAATGATGCTATCCTCCTCAGTTACTTCTGCATAGTGAGATTGAATCTCACTTTCATCATCCTATGATGAGGAAGGATCATTATTAAGTTCTGGACTCTCACATTTCAAGTCATAACTGTCCATTTTGAACTGTTGAAAATCTTGCATTTCATCCACAGAAGTCCGTACAAGACTTTCTGTCTCTTCGGGAAAAGTGACAGAATCCGAAACCCTGGTTGTACTATTTTTGGGTGAACTAGAAAGATCAATATTTCTTTGATCTCTAGGAAAATTTAACTCACCAGGAAAAACTTCAGATTTGGGTGGTGCCAGATCACAACTGTTCAGTTCAAGCACCTGCACTTTGAACTTGTCAGAACTTTTCTCTGTATTTTGCACATGCTGAGTGGATGTGACAGTTAACGTAGTCTCCTTGGGTAGAGCATGACATGTTGGCACTAACTCATGATGTGGAATGGGGTCTGGAACAGGCATGTTCTGTGTAACATAGGATATCAAAGGGCTGCTCAAAATTTGAGGCCCTAAGCTGTCTTTCAAGAATTAAGGCTTCTTTATAAGCCCCTGCCAGGGTTGTGATATTAATATCTCTCTTGAGGAAAATAGAGGTCACCGAATCCAATGCATTCTTGTAGATTTCTAAGGCCAGATTTGCATTTGGGATGTAATGGCCAGTCATTCTACCGTAAGCTCTTTGGAACCTCATATTGAAAGACCTGGCAGTTTCTCCCGACTCTTTCTTGATCTTTGGAAAATTGCTGATATAAAATCGTTGGGATCTATCACTTCACCGAGCTGTGATATAAAAGCTTTCTCTAGATCATCCCAACTAGTAATGGAATTCCTTGGTGAGGTTTAAAAACCAGTCATAAGCTCCCTCCTGGAGAGTGAACGGGAACAATCTGCGAGGCAACATCTTCATCCTTGTATATTCAACAATCTTAGAGCATTTTTAAAAGCTAGCAGATGTTCTTCTGCAGTTCTTGTCCCATCATGTTTGTACCTAGGGAGATACCTTTCTGGACTTACGGGCAAGTCATGGGCTATACCCGGAATGTTCAAAGCGGTGGAGCCCAACCAATTTGCCATTAATACTTGGCTGACAGTGATGTTCTGATTTGTAATTGGATAACTGCAAGTGATGATAGAACTGTTCTTAACAAACCACTGAACTTAAGGCCTTCTCTGGCAATTTTAAAAACTGCACTGACAACTTTCAAAAACTGCACTGACAATTTACAAAACTGCACTGACAATTTAAAAACTGCATTGACAATTTATAAAACTGTACTGACAATTTATAAAACTGTCTGGAGTTCATTGTGGGTCCTTCAAATGTTGCTTTTATGCCCTTACAACACTTGAGGCGAGTTCATGCCCTCCTTCTAGCGCCAATTAGGTGTTGGCTGAGGAGGAGGGAAAATTGGCTACCAGACTTTGGATAAAATACAGTTTTACAGTTCCACATACAGTCGGATTTCTCAACTCAAGTGCACTAAGAACAGATGTTCTGCCCTCCTTCTAGCGCCAATTAGGTGTTGGCTGAGGAGGAGGGGAAAATTGGCTACCAGACTTTGGATAAAATACAGTTTTACAGTTCCACATACAGTCGGATTTCTCAACTCAAGTGCACTAAGAACAGATGTTTGGCCCTCCTTCTAGCGCCAATTAGGTGTTGGTCCGGCTTTCATGCACACCCCGGGAAAAAGGATGAAGGCAAGGAAAGCTCCGGAGACACCCACGGGACTGATCCCACTCATCTTTAGGATCTAGCTGGTTATCCAAGGTGCGAGTTACAAGTTGGGTCAAATGGCAATTCACTCTTTTCCACTTCTGGAATAGATTTCGATATGGACTGCTCTGTTACCTTACAGGGGGTTCCTGAACTTGTTCGGTAGTTGCAAAAGTTGTTGACAATCAGATTTGACTTGAATTCTTTGATCTAGCTCTCATGGGTCAGCAGATTTAAATAAAAGGCAAACAAAGAAAATAAAAATGGATCATTCACGGAAAGCAAAGAGAGGGTAGGGTAGGGCAGAAAAGAGAAGTTTATCAAACATCAATTGTAAACCCAAACTGTCAATCTTATCTATGCTATCAGCTTCACAACAGAACAAATCCCAGAAGAAAGTGTCCAGTCAGTCTAAGATCACTTTCAACTAAGAGCACAAGGCGAGTGAAACAGATCTAGAAGAAAATCATAAATCCAAGGGCAGCTGGTTAAAACTGGTATCTTTCACCGGCAGCCTAGCTCGCACAGTGAAGACAGAGCAATTAGAACAAACTTAACCTCAAATCTGTAATTTCCCCTAGCAGACAATAGAACAAGCTGAAGCCTAACGACATATTTAATCTTGACAATGGCAGATTTACGACATATATCTAACAAACTTTAAATGGAACGGATAACAAAAGAAAATACACTTATCACACTCTGCAAAAGATTAGGCTCCTGGCCATGCTATCACGAGAAAAGCTAAAGCACATCAACTCCAAGTCCGGAAACAAAGGATTTCACAAAATTTGCAAGAAATTGCTTATAAGCCTTTTATTTCTAAGTCTCCGCCTCCTGCGATTACATTTAGAATTTGTATTTATAGACTCGGGACGGACCACGATCTTTTCCAAAATATCTTGCTCAAACCCTAAATCTTATCGCACTTAAACCCTAGGACCCGGGTTTTACAATAAAAATCCATTTAAAAATCAAAGTCCGGATAGAACTTAACCCTTCGGCAAATCTGTGCAGTCAGCTGCCATAAATGGAGAAGATAAAATCAAATGCAACTTGCATTCATCCGCAGCTGCAAATAAATGCCTCTCATTAATTCTGCTGGTGAGCCGGATGAGTCACCACTTCTCCATCAATTTGATCTCCGTAAATCCATCTCTGAGTTGAAATGGTCTCCATGCTATCAATTCTGCAATAAATCTCCATTAAATGCATTTACCGGCAGCCTCTCTTCTAGCATGGCGGTCCTTGACTAAATCCGCACTTTATCTTTGCCTTTATGGTCTTTCCCGGTTGTCCCGTAAGTGCCAGGTGGAATCCTGCATGAAAGACAAAAAGATGCATTAGATTAGCATTTTAATTAAATCAGAAGCTTAAAACATTAAAAACAGATTAAATCCGCAAAATAAGCTTGCATGTCGGCCTCTGTTTGTCCCATTCACGCTTTGACACGTGTCGCTACCCCAGGAAGCCTTATGTTTCCCGCCGGAATGCACTTTCAGGTCAACTATGACTTTCTCTCTCCTTCCGCGATTCTGCGACATGTCGCGATTTCGCGACATGTCGCGAAATCGCGACCCCGCCCAGCATCGGCAACTTCCTCCCTCGTCGGCCGCGACGCGACATGTCGCGATTTCGCGACATGTCGCGAAATCGCGACCCTTCCTGGCCTCCGTACGCTTCTTGATTTTCAGCCGCGATTCTAGAACACGTCGCGATATCGCGACAGTTCCCCTACATGCATGCGTTGACCGCGTTGACCGCGATTTTGGAACATGTTTCCGACTTAGCCGATTTTTCATCCTGCAGCCCATTTTCTCTCTCCTGCCGTGAAAATACGACATGTCGCGATTTCGCGACATGTCGCAAAATCGCGACCTCCGTACAGCTTGCTTCTCTCTCCAAAAAGCGTCGCGATTTCGCGACATGTCGCGAAATCGCGACCTTTCTGGCACTTAGCTGCATTTTGACTTACCTGTCGCGATATCGCGACATTTCCGAAAATGGAAGTGTCGCGATATCGCGACACTACCAAAAATGGAAAGTTTGATTTTTCAGTGAATTTATGCAACTGTTTTATGGATTTTCTCGGTACCGGTGCAAGATTTTGCTTGTGCATGAATGATTCTAGCATGTAAAAAGTGAATTCTTGGATAACACAGCTAGAATGCAAGAAAAAGCACAACTTTAAAAAGGAGGCAAGCAAATTTGGATTTAAAACCTGAAAAGATCAAGAGGGTCCCTACTGCAAAAATGGAAGTTCATAATTTTCTAAGGATGGAATCTCATTTTTCAGTGGGGGTGTGTTGCTTATCAACAGTACCCACTCAACTAGTAGGATTCCCTTGACTTGACCTTTGTTGATCGACCATAAACCGTATCTATCGACACACACATAGGACACATACGTTATCAATCTAGAGTACGGCAGATCAGGCATCAAACATCGATTGATCGGACCGCAGGCCGCTATACTATAAAGGTGGGGCATCCAACCGGATCAGTCAGATTGATCGGTTGGGTTAGCTCATTCCGGTAAGCAGACAGATGGTTCCGAGACCTGGGCGGGGGAGACACGAGGTACAGAACCAACCCTCGATTCCAGCCCTTGAGGAACTTTTAATTTAATTTAATTTATGGGGCTCTTAAAAGTATGTATCCAAATAGATTGATGAACACTCTCCCTCGATTAATAGAGAGCTCATTGAACCTCTATAAAGGTAGCTCTTTAAGTTAGTGGAAGCTCTAGCTGAGTAGCTACATCCTGTATCCATAGTCGATATGACCAACCTTAGGAGATAGGCCTCTCTATTCCTAAAGGGGTGAATCAATGCCCCTTTTCAAATAGAGAGGAATCCCGCTTCTGTTTCTTCGAGGTGACTCCCCATTTTGGAATAGAGAGCGGCAAGCATGAATCCGGGAAGGAGCCTTTTATTTAAAATCTTTCTCAATTATAAGAATTATAGGAATAGAGGGCCCGGGGAATTCTAACTGCATTAATCCATCCCATCTTATCTCATCACCTCTAGTCTATCATAAGAGCTCCATTGGGCTCTATTTTGAAAGGGGAACTACAAACTCCATTGAGGAGGAAGAGCTTCCGGAGGGAGCCATTGGGAAGGGGGAGCAAACGCATAAAACAAGGTTGGGGGGAGGAGCCGTTGAGACTAGACATCATTGAGACCCTTTCAATAGTAGCTGATACCATAGTAGCATCATTGAGACATCGAGTTGGGGCGGGTTATTACATCAAAGAGGAGGCACACGGAGAGGAAGAGGCACCTTTATTAACGGAAGAGGAACTGGAAGAGGCACACGCAAGGGATTCGGACATAGGCAAAAGAGAGTTCCATTCACCCGGAGGAGAAGCCGGAGGAGAGCAACCGCCTTTACTCCCCGCTTTGATCCCAGATCTTGAGCCCAGCACCGGAGAAGAGCAATGAACAGGATGGGAAGAGCCGACTGAGTCAATGGATCTAGAGGCGAGCTCTTAGAATGAGATTCGGGCAAAATAAGAATAGGGGGCGTTTAAAAGCCCCTGCTCATTCGGTTCCCCCGGGATCCGAGCATTTACCAAAGCCTAGAGGGGAATAGCCCTCATCTTTAAGAGGTATCTCGCTCCCTCTATTTTAAAAGCAGCCCAAATATGAGAAAAGGGAAAAGCTGGAACATATTTGTACAGAATCGGATGGATCGACCTATCCCGGCTCTCTCGGCTTATTCATCCTTGACCCAGCTTATTCATCTCTGATGGTTAAGAGCTTAGCGCCGGTTGGAAGATAGATGGCCGACTGGAATCGTTAACAACAGAGCGGATCAAAGCTCTGTTTCAAGCCGGTCGGGATCTTGTTTGAATCGGTTCGGCGGCTTTAATTCAATCCAAAGAGCTCTGTTGTTGCTTGGGCTGAAAGGCTTTCAGTCTCTATCCTCCCCAGTGAGCTCCATATCGGGATTTCTTGTTGATTATGTGGTCGCCGCAGAGAAAGAAGCTCCTCGTCGTAAGCATTATTCGGAACAACTCCTTGAACTGTAGATATCAAATACATATGCTTACCGGTTTTTTTTTAGTCACTTCGTCCTCCTCTCTGTTTTAAAAAGGGGGGGTTTAATTCGGCTCTTAATAATACAACCAACCTCCTCCCGCTTTTTTATATAGAGAGCTTTCAAAGCAAGAAAAATACTTTTATTTTACCCCGGTGGGGGAGAGGAGCATTTTATTTTAAAGAGGGCTCTTCCAAGAGCGCGAAGCGAAGCCACCTTCATGGTTGTGCTAGCCCTCTCCTCTTTAATGAGCGGGAAATCGATAGGGAGGGTTCCAGGTGGGAGCGCTAACAGAACTCCTTGACCATCCTCCAGCTCACTTTAATAATGCTCGGGAGTTGCATAGATATAAACCCAACCCTCTCTATTTTAAAGGGGGGGTGCCCCCATGTTTAAAAGGGCCCCCATGTTAAAAAGGGATACGTTAAAACAAATGAACTCTGGAGAAAGCACTCGACCTTAAGATAGGAAGAGGGTGTTTCCTCTAGGGTTGATCTCCCGAGTTAATACGTATACAATAGATTAGGACCCACTTGATCTTGATCAAAACTGAGTGGCTCGCTCAACTTCAAAAATGCCCGGCCCGAAACATGGCGAGTCAAGCTCTCTATTCTAAAAGGGGATCCCTAGGATCATGTCCTGATTGGGTATATCAATGAAGTAACCGAGTCCTCTCCATGATTGGTAGACAGAACGAGATCCCTCGCCTCCTCACAAGACTCCTCAGTCAAAGGAAGATGGAAAGTCGGCCGGTAGTAACTAGTAGATGAAGCTATTTTTAAGACTTGCCAAGAGCGCCCGCCCATCCCTCTCTCTATTTTAAAAGGCAGACTAGGAGCGCTTTCTTAAACTTTAAGAGGCCTCTTAAAAGCTCTCTATTTTAAACTCCCGTCCTCTCTATTTTTAAAAAGGTTGAGGGGGGAAGAAAGAATGGGATCTTCGTTCAAAATAAACTGAAAAAAAGCTTCCTTAACAGTAAAGATTTTCCCTCCCTGTTCTTATAATTGTTGTCACATTTTGTAACAGGGTAAAATTTTTGAAAATCTAAAGAAATTGCTACTGCCTCCCTCCTTTCTCTCTTTCATTTTTCTTCATGCAGTTTCATGTTTCATATCTTTCATTTTTCTGTTCTCATGCTTTACCTTCAAGTGTTCCATTGATTTGAAAAAGAGCCAAAAAATGGCTAAGTCTGGACCCTCCCACTGTCGCTCCCTTTTTTGGGCGCCGCCCACCGACGCTCGCTTTCGGAGTGAAAATAAGCTGAAGTCTAAAATTGCCAAATTTTCTTATCTTATTGGGAGTGACTCCCTGTGTCACTCCATTTTGGAGCACCGCCTGTCGTCACACCCCCTTGTCAAGCGAAACCCAGCAGGCAAGAAAAAAGTTAAAATTTGGCTGTGTTAGTTTGGGAGTGACTCCCAGCGTCGCTCTATTTTTGAGCACCGCTTGTCATCGCTCCCCTTTTTTGAGTGACCATAAATAGAATAAAATACATGGAAAATATTCTAAGTGTGGAGCCTCCTGCTATCACTCTGGATTGCCCGTGCCTCCTGCTATCACTCTGTTTTTGGGCGACGTCGGGCATCGCTATCATTTCTAAGAGACAGCGAGCAGAGAGACTAAAATTTGTCTAAGGCATGAAATAGAGTGTTGCCCATCGTTGCCCAATTTTTGAGCGCCACCTGTCATTACTACTTTTTCCAAGTGACCACTACCACCCCCCATCTAGTCAGCAAGCACCAAAAATGTGAACCAAGTTGCCAAAATTTCTAACTCAGGGTGCCTCCCAAGTTCGCTCCATCTGGGAGCGACTCCCGGAGGCGCTCTCTTCAGCAGGCGACTTTGGTCAGCCCCCATACATTTGCAAACCGCACAAGTTTCAAGATTTATGCCTGTCAAGAAGTGACAGATTGTGTGCTACCAAGGTACAGGGTAGATGAACATTGAAGAACAAACTATACTTCATCTACCACATTCAATCGGACCTGGATTTCCCGCCCACCAGACCTATCCGAGATGAACAAGTTTCAGAATGACCATACCTCAAGTACAAGTACATCTGATAGGGGTCTCATCCAGGAAACTTTTAACAACTTTTTTAGCTTTTATCGATCCTTGGGATCTGTGAATGATTATATTTTTGGGGGAATTTCTTGCTATAAAAGGTAGTTCATTTGATTGTAAAATGGGGGGGAACATATTGCTAGAGAACTCTGCTATGACAGATCACCTTCTACTTAATTCAAAGCATCCTTGGCTCTGCTTCTTGTCTCTGTCTTTTATGTTGCCTTCTGCTAGTATTTATGCTTCATGTCCATTTATATTTCTGGTTGTTTGAATTCTGAATCCTAGATTTGGGCATTGGTGATTATTTGGATCTGGAATACTAACCAGAAGGATACATAGGGTAGAATAACAGCCACAATTTCTATTACATGATTTGTTTTAATTATTGTTGGTTTGGATGCAAATTTGTAATCTTGCTACTTGTTCTCCCCCACCTAAAAGAAATGATATTTCCATATCTTTCTTGTTCCCTTATATTTTTCAATATCTTTCCAGTTTCCTTCACTTTTTTAATCTCTTTTCTACACTCTTATCTAAACCCCCCCCCCAAACTAGATTAGTATAGGATTCGGCCTTCTCCAGAGATCATCCCGGGAGGCATCCCTTCCTCCTGGCCTTTCAATGTTGGTTTGTGGTCTAGGGTGCATTGACACACCAAGTCCTTCCCAGGTGGTGAATCCGTGGCCAACAGTTTCTGGCATGCCCAGTGGGATGAACGATCTCCATATTTTAAGGAAGCTCGAGTTCAGTGAATCTCTGGCTTGCCTTCATCTGGAAAAATCACCTGGCAACTCTAACTGAGTTGAAGATCCAAATTTCTTGATCGTAGGCACCTTTTAAAGCTAAAAGAAAACACCCCAAAGGAATAAAGTTTTGGTGAGCAGCTTTGACCTCACAAGCGGAGAAAAGAATGTTCACCTGGCAACTCCGACTCATTGGCGATAACCGTGATCTCTTTAGACCACTGCTATAATGGTAGACTATCCCAACCTAGGATGATCATGGCTATATGAATCTCCAAAGTTGGCACGAGATTCCCAAAAGCTCTCGGAATACCCTGATAAAATAGAATGGCACTAAGGGAATGGTCTGAGAGCACCTTGAAGATGTTGCTACTCTAGCAAACTTCCATGGCATAATCCATGAAGATGTCATGATCAGACTTTCGGTCTCGTCTCTGGAAGGAAGGGCGCTACAATGGTACAAATTGCTCATGCATAAGAGCATCTGCTCATGGGGCGACTTAGCGAGAGCACTCATCAACATATTTGATGGCTCTCAGGATCCCTTATAGCTCTTGATGCAACTCTCCACCATCACAAAAGCACCTCTGGAGGACATCACAGACTTCAATATCTAATTTTGGAGGAGTTGGAAGAGAATTCCATGGGATATCTAGCCAACGCCTGCCCAGACCCACCTCTTCTATGTTCAAGATTTGCACCTGAACATAAGCTTCCTCCTACTACAATCAGGGGAATGAAGATTCCCTCAAATATTTGAGGAAGCAGTACGTGTGAAGCGGTTTTTTCTCCTTTCATGAAAATGGCAGTGGGGAGAAACTCCACCACTTTCTCCAGTAGTTGCTACTCCAAATCTTGTCTATCCTGCATAGTATTCACCATGGCTAATCCCTCATACTGTGTAGAGACCTGGAATGTAGTTGAGTGGAGCTCAAGAGGTATATCTCATCCAAAGCCAATAGTGGGAATATGCAAACACTGTCCAAGCGATGAATAATAGTTGCTTGCAGTTTCCATCGGAAGACGAGCCAAGAAGAGGAATAGGATCCAGTGGCAGAACCTGAGAGCAAAGAGGGCACACTTTTGCACCCTTTTTGTGTCCTAGGGCATATCATGCAAGCATTCTACCAAAGCCCAATAAGCATGTCTCACCAAGAGGTTTATCCTAAGGATACCCCGACAGAAGGCCCATTGTCAAAAAAGTCCTACTATCACATCAAGGAGTTGGAGGAACCCGTGCTCGAGAGCCCACAGGCGGTGGACTCTCTAAAGTGGTGGTATTGGCTCCAACCATCACCGCAACCGGTACCCAAAGAGGGCTCTCGTGTGGCAAATATCCTTGCCACATTATTCATTAGTTGTACTGATATGAATGATAACCCACCATGTTGCACCCTGTTTGCAATCTGGCAAATTTTGGAAGGCCAGCCAAACTTCAAATATCTATTGAAGTACAATCAGATCTGGTTTAGACATTGCAGATTCACCAGATAGGCACCCGAATCTATGTTTATGGTGGCGGTATGCCAAACATATCGTAAAATTTTGTGTAAATAATGTAAGTAGGTCGGCTAGTATGTAAATTTTTAGTTGTTTTTTTTAGTTCGTGCTTTTTTTGAGCACCAAGAAGAGGAGTCGTCCAAAGAAGAGTCAGAGGAGGAGGGCACTGAAGAGGATTTCATTGAGGACGATGCATAAAAGGAGTAGTAGCAAGAAGTTCACCAATAGCAACAAGAAGAAGCAGGGACCAGAGATGATTCAGTGCCCAAAGGATGAAGGCATGGGTCCTTGCATCGAGGCGAGCTCGATACCCCGTGAGCCACAAGGAATTTTGTCACATTTTGTAATGGAGTAAATTTTTTGAAAATCTAAAGAAATTGTTGCTGCCTCCCTCCTTTCTCTCTTTTAGTTTTCTTCATGCAGTTTCATGTTTCATATCTTTCATCTTTCAGTCCTCATGCTTCACCTTCAAGTGTTCCATTAATTTTAAAAAGATCCAAAAAATGGCTAAGTCTGGACCCTCCCACTATCACTCCCTTTTTTGGGTGCCGTCCACCGGCGCTCGCTTTCGGAGTGAAAATCAGCTGAAGTCTAAAATTACCAAATTTGATTTTCTAATTGGGAGTGACTCCCGACATCGTTCCATTTTGGAGCACCACCCATTGTCTCACTCCCTTGTCAAGCGAAACCCAGCAAGCGAGAAAAAAGTTAAAATTTGGCTAAGTGTTGGTTTGGGAGCGACTCCCGGTGTCACTCCATTTTGGAGTGCCTCCTGTCATCACTCCCCTTTTTTGAGCAACCATCGGTGGAAGAAAAGAGATGGAAAATATTCTAAGTGTCGAGCCTCCCGCTGTCACTCCAGATTTCCCGTGCCTCCCGTTGTCGCTCCATTTTTGGGCGATGTCGGGTGTCGCTATCATTTCTCAGCAACAACAAGTAGAGAGACTAAAATTTGGCTAAGGCATGAAAGGGAGGTTCGCTCGTCGTTGCTCAATTTTTGAGCGTCGACCGTCGTTGCTGCTTTTTCCAAGC
Organism: Wollemia nobilis; assembly: GCA_028583015.1. Classification (NCBI taxonomy): domain Eukaryota; kingdom Viridiplantae; phylum Streptophyta; class Pinopsida; order Araucariales; family Araucariaceae; genus Wollemia; species Wollemia nobilis. The sequence goes on from JAQPPZ010001870.1 coordinate 9,587,350, forward strand.
GACCGTTGCTGCCCCCATCCAGTCAACAAGTGCTAGAAAGGTGAACTAGGTTGCCAAAATCTCTAACTCAGGGTGCCTCCCAAGTTCACTCCATCTGGGAGCGACTCCCGGAGGCGCTCTCTTCAGTAGGCGACTTTGGTCAGCCCCCATACATTTGCAACCACACAATTTTTGAGATTTATGCCTATCAATAAGTGATAGATTGTGTTCTACCAAGGTACAGGGTAGATGAACATTGAAGAACAAACTATACTTCATCTACCACATTCAACCGAACATGGCTTTCCCACCCACCAGACCTGTCTGAGATGAATAGTTTTCAGAATGACCATACCTCAAGTACAAGTATAGCCGACAGGGGTCTCATCCAGGCAATTATTTATAGCTTTTATAGCTTTTGCTAGTCCTTGCGATCTGTGCATGATTGTATTTTGGGGGTAATTTCCTGCTATAAAAGGTAGTTCATTTTATTGTAAAATGGGGGGAGCATATTGCTAGAGAACTCTGCTATTACGGATCACCTTCTACTTAATTCAAAGTATCCTTGGATCTGCTTCTTGTCTTTGTCTTTTATGTTGCCTTTTGTTAGTATTTATGTTTCATGTCCATTTATATTTCTGGCTGATTGAATTCTGAATCCTAGATTTGGGCATTGGTGATTATTTGGATCTAGAATACTAACCAGAAGGATACATAGGGTAGAATAACAACTACAATTTTTGTTACATGCTTTGTTTTAATTATTTTTGGTTTGGATGCAAATTTTTAATCGTGTTGCTTGCTCTCCCCCACCTGAAACAAATGATATTTCCATATCTTTCTTGTTCCCTTATCTTTTTCAATCTCTTTCCCATTCCCTTAACTTTTTTAATCTCTTTCCTACACTCTTATCTAAACCCCCCCCAAACTAGATTAGTATAGGAGCCGGCCTTCTCCGAAGATCAGCCTGGGAGGCATCCCTTCCTCTCGGTCTTTCAATGTTGGTCTGCAAGTCTAGGGTGCATTGACACACCAAGTCCTTCCTAGGTGGCAGATCCGTGGCCAACAATAATGAAGGGCTCCGTTCGAGTGCCATCTGAACCTTAATTAAAAGGTCGAGTCTTACTAATTAAGAGAAAGGTCGAGTCCTCTCTTCTATTAAAAAAGGGGACTTAAGAGCGGCCCCTCTATTTTAAAAGGGAAGCCCTCTCCCCTCCCCCACCGTTTAAACCCGTTTTAAAGGCCGGGCGCTGAGCGAGCCCAGCTCTCGCCCTCTTCTTTTTGTTTTTGAGAGGTCAACTCTTTTTCTTCAAGAGTATGCTCTTAAAATAAAAAATGCCCAGCCCATGCGTTTAAACCCCATGTTTTGCCTTTTTCAAACATGGGGGCCCTTTTATTTTAAGGGCCCTTTCCCTTTTAAAAGAGAGGAGAGCCATCGTTTCTCCGTTCGAACCAGAAACTGCTAGCTTGTAATATTCTCTCTGAATTATGAATAATCTCGTTGAAAGAAATCTTGAACCTCTTGTTCAGATCGAGAGAATAACTAAGTATCTCGTTGATGCCCTTTTAAAATGGAGAGGCCCTCCTCATATCTAGATTATGGATCGGAGTAATCTCATAGTATCCTCGACTTCTAGCTCATTTATTGGCTGCAGACCTCTTCAAAATGGAATCACTGGTAGATCGCCTGAGCCGTTCGCTTTAGGTCTATTAACCTCTTCTAAGACGTTTCCTCTAATTGAAGGATGTCGATCGGAACTCTTTTCTATTTAATCCTTTTTTCTGCTCTCTATCTATAATAAAACGTGAATCCATTGTCAATAACCTGAGTTTTTGGAGAGGGCTAAGGCCTTTTCACAGCTTTAAATGATGTCCTCAAGATTCTTCACCGCGCTATCAACTCGCGCTATCAACGAGGGAGGCTAGTGGCCAAGTCTTGAAAGAGGAGGGGGGCGGGGACACCATTTGAAGTTATTTTGTTTATACCTCCGAAAGGGCCTTAGAAATCGATTTTCACCTGAAAGGGCCTTACCTTACCTTTATATAGAGAGGAGAGCTCTCCTCTTACTTGAAAAGAGATGGGTGGGATGAAATGAAACCTTTTGCCGAGCAAACCAAATTTTTTTAAAGGGGAGCTGGGGGAAAAAAACGATTAAAAGGCGCGCGCCGGCCGGATTATGGATAGAGAGCTTTAGTCTTAAGAGCTCGACTTTCAATTGAATCTTAAGAGGAAGCCCTTTTTAGTCTTAAGAGCTCGACTCAAAAAAGCGGAACTATTTTTGAACCCGTTATTAATTAAGGGGGGGTCGGTCTGGAGATCTCTAACCCTTTAGCAATAAAAAAGGCAGCTTTTTCCGGGAGAGGAGAAGGTGGAGCGTTTCGAATTGGAGGTTGGGGCTTTTTTTCGAATCAATAACGATGCCTCCTTCCTTGAGAGCTATACTCGACCCGCGACAGAGGTTTTATATTTTAAGCGGGGCGGTCGGCATGAACGACTTTATTTTCAAGGTGTGAATGGCTTCGTTTTCAACCGTTTCATTTTAAAGCCCCCTCCCCCACCGGGCCGGGCCTTTTTGAAACAAAACGAAACATGGGGCCCTTTTAAACTAAACATGGGGGCGCTTTTATTTTAAAGGCTTGGCGGCTATTTAAAGGTAAAGGTCGTTATTCGGTGAGCTTATATACAAACTGCATGACTGAAACAGGCTTTCAATCCTAAGGAACTATTATATTAAAGGTTCGATCCCTTTCCGGTAGAAGAAGGCAGGTTGGTTTGCTGATCTCGTGTGGTTCTGGCGGCTCAGGTGGGTAGAGGGATATGACCTCTCCATGGTCGTAGAACTAGAAAGGTTCGATCCGGGGGGTTATTAAAGAGAGCCTTCGGTCGGGATAAAAGGCAGGCGGATTCGCTGATCTCGTGTGGTTATGCCGGCTCAGGTGGGCTTTTTAGAGGGGATGACAGAAGCATGAAAGTAGTTATGGTCGGGAGGTATTTCCCCCGTAGGGGGCTGGGTTCAGGCGGGCTAAAGAAGAAGGCCGGTTGAGGGTGCTCATCTCACCTGGTGCTCTAAATAAATAGAAAGGTTCTAGAGTATGACCAAGGTATGTCGAAAGAGGTAGGACGAGGTTGTATGACCTGTGGCCGGTGCTCATCCCTTTAGGTTGAGTGATCTCCTTTAAGGTCGCTGGATGGATGTGGTCGATGGGTGAGCGTTTTTTTTCTATAAGACGGGTGGGTTGGTCGATCGAAATAACGTATATAATACACAGATCTATCTTTCTTTAAGGTCGGTTGAGTGCTCGAAACTCAAAGCCTCTTCCTCTGGATCTGATGCGGATGGAGGCTTTTCCGTTCAGTGGATCTCTATCTCTATCCCTATGGAAGGTCGAGTGCTTATCCCTATAAATAAAAGTGGGGGGTCTCTCCCTCAAGATCCGGATGTCGGTTGAGTGTTCTTACGTGTGTATGTTCTCACGCATGCAATAGTTTAAGAGGTTATGCTCTTCCCCTCTTTTAAAAGGTTGAGTGCTCTCCCCCGATCTCCTTAGGTCCTTCCTCTCTCAGGTAGAGTTTGTTTGAATTTTTTGACTTTGAAGTTTCTTCTCTCTCAAACTTCTCTTCCTATCCCCTTTTGCCATTTTAAATGGTGGGGGAGAGAGGTTGAGTGCTCAAAATCAAAAGCCTCTCCCCCCTCTATTTTAAAATGGCTCCTCTCTTTCTCTTAAAAGCCTCTCCTCTCTTTTCCTTATAAAGCCTCTCCTCTCTTTTTCCAAAGGGGGGTGGAGCCGGATCACCCTAGTTGCACGTAGTTCATTGCTTTTATGAGGATGAGGTTGTGCCCTCTTTCTTAAAATGGGGATAAATATCTGAGCTCTTTCTTAAGGAGGAAGATTTTTTTTTTGAGGAAGATTTGTTTTTTCAACTCCGGTAGAGATCCCGATTGGCCATACATAAGCTTAAGGGTAGCATTCTTCGGTTTCGAGTTTTGGTATAGTATTTCCTTTCATCCCATAACTTTTAATAGATAAAAAGAGAAAAAATAAATTTATTCGTGTGTAAGGATCGAATCTTTAAAAAGGCATCTTATCTATAACTGGGAAAACAATCTTAAGAGCGGAACACCGCTTTAAATGAGGATAGAGAGCTTCGATCGATTATATTAAAGGTGCCTTTCTAAGATTGTTATTATCCCAATTCTATGGATAGAAACGAAGTGTCCAATGCTTTTATAAGGTTTTAAAGGGTGTATATAAAATGTTAGCTTTATCTTTATTGGGGAGGTTCAGCCAGAGCTTTTGAAATAGGTTGCCTGATAGCTTATTAAAGGGGGAAGGGGGACGGATCTCAACTACTGGTAGGAAGTCTCAACCGATGATGGGAGCGGGGTAGAGCTCAACTCTAAAGGTAAACTCTAAAGGCTCATGACTTGAAGACCATAATCTCACCCAGCCCTCACCTATAAATGGGATCTAACAAGTACAGTGGCAAATCTTGTTGAAGTACAATCATATCAGGGTGGGATCCCATCCACCTGTTGTCTGTCAATCAAACTCTTTGCCAATTTTAAGATGAGATCACATGCTACTTTTTCCTTATAAATCCATAACTCTACTTTCTTTCTAATTATTAAGATAAGAACTAATTAAATACCTACTCCATTGATCCACCCGATTCATATAATAGCTCCAAAACATGGAACCCGTGGGCTTGTCCTACTCTTCCATATGTGCATCACAGCTGGGATTTGCTATCATCAACGAATCAACATCGATAAGATAATCCCTCATTTACCCTTTTAAATAGTGGGGAGAGGCTCAGGATTTTAAAGGGCCAAGTGAGAGCTTAATCCTAAAAGCACGAGTGAGCTACCTCTCGCCTTTTAAGGATGATAGGGTAGATGGTTCCTTGGCAAACAGTGAGGAAATGCCCTCTTGGAAGATGACTTCATGAAATTGAGAAAATTCCTTTATTTGTAAGTTCCTTGCTGAATCTTGAGTGGGCCTAATGGTAAGACTTTGGAACTTAGAATAGGAGGTTTAAGGTCCAAATCCAATGGGGGTTAGATTTGTACACCATAGTTTGGTAACTAGAGTTTGGTTGGATAAATATATATTGGTAAATGACATCATCTATGAGGGTCATCTCATATGGCCTATGGTCTCATGGATTTTAAAAGGTACTTTACCTTTTGCCTTAGATGACCCTTATTCAAATGGCTCCCTCATCTCAAATGCCACTCACTCAAACAACTATTGGAGGGAATTTATTGGTAATCCCTTGGATGATGGTGTTAGTTGATCTTGAAATACCATTTTTTTGTTGACAACAATCTTCCCTCGTAACAACTGATCTTGAAACAATATTTTGTTTGTTGACAACATTCTTCCCTCACAACACTCTTTCTTTTGATGGCACGACATCTGCTCATATGATATGTATTTTATGTGATACAATTTGTATGCATGGTCCAAACGACAAACTAATTAGAATGACATTAAAATCAACCCTTTTCATCACAATCATGGGGAAAATTTCTTTTTTCCCAAGAAACCCCATATCAATTTGGACCTCTTCAAATCCAACTTTGTTATTGAATTCTTGAATGGATAAAATTTGCCCTATTTTGGACTACTATTGTTGCATGGTTGTTAGGAATCAAAATCTTCATAGTGGAAGACTATATTTGACTCTTCTCCTTTGTGGATATGATTTCTACTGCAACTATACTATACTCTTTGGTTATAGCATATAGTAGTTGTTTTACTCTTCTTTGGCATTCTCTAGTTAAGATGGTTGACTTAATATGGGTGTATTCCTTTTCCTCTCCTTTGTTGAAAATAATCAATAATACAACTGATTATTTTCACATCATGGTTTAAACAGTTAAACTGTCACCATTTAGAAAAAGGTTAAGTCTAGCTTCCTGGGTCCCTAGATAGGTGGCTTAAGGTTATAGTAGAATGACCTAAACCAAAAAAAAAAAAATACTTTAATGGAACAAAAAGTCAAATGGATGAATGAGTGGGGTATTTGATTTAATAGAATGCCCAATTAACATAAAGGATATACAAATCAATGTAAGGTAAATAAGAACTAGAACAACAATTGGACAAAAGATATATGAAGAAAGAAAGTGCACTACCTTGCTAAGTTTAACCTCACAAATGAGCATCATCAAAAAGCATATAAAGATACAAATATCAAATTGGAGAGAAAAGACACTTATAGATGAACTGAGGGCTAGATCACATTGACTAAGATGTGAGACATGTAGATGGACCTAAAGAGAAATGGGAAGAGAGGATATGCACCTATTGCACTTGAAGGGCAGTGGAAACAGAGAAACTCTTTATATTTGAATGCAAAGCTTATAATAATGTTTGGGAAGTTATATTGATACATATGTAGTGGATTCTATGTTTGGAATTTTTGAAGAAACAAGAACAAAGAAGCTAGGAGAATTTATTATCAAGATCAATAGCAAAAGATCAATTCTTCAAAAAGGGAGAAAGAGGATTCAACTTTCATATTTCACATAAACTTGTTTCCTTTTAAAGGAACAAGATAATGTAGTGTTTAATAACAAAGCTTTGTTGTCCCATAGGTTTTTTTGGTGCGATGGACGTTAAATAATTTCTTCTTCTTCTTCTTCTTGCTCAAGCATGGGAGTTCGTGCCTAGACCTCATGACATTTAAAAAATTAAAATGGTGATCTTCTACCTCATCCTTCCTAGTGGAGTCCTTGAACTTGTTTGGAACACACCTGCCTTATAATTATTGAAATTTTTAATGTGACGTTTGTTTTCCTTGTTCTATTGTGCTTCCATTATTTTTTGAATCAACTTGCATACCTTCTATATACCTACTTGTTGCTACCAACATAATGCATTTATTCCTGAGTTCAATTGCTTACTTTTGTTTTGTATATTCTTCATCTTCGAGTGTATATGCCTATACAAGCACCCAATCTAGGAAGTGTAGTGGGTTTGTTGGTTCGATCAATTGTGTGATCCACTCTTTGACTTTTCATTCATTGAGTGCCTTCACTTTTTATATTTGAAAGGCATAATGGGGTCTTCAAGCCCTTAACTAGTACGTTCTTCTTCACCTTGTTGTTGCTTCTAGATCTTGTCCATAAAACATTGTAAGCTATGAAATTTAATACGGGTGTGAGCTCACCTAATTTGTTCTTTGCTTTGCCTTGTCCATAACCGGTTTAGTGGTGTGGTCTTCCATGTGACAATGTGCATTGGGACAAGCATAATCTTTCTTTTTCAGATCACACATGTACTTGTTGCCATATTTTGCACAGGTTGTCATGTCTTCAGATTTTTGTAAGGATGTTGCTTTCCTTTCCCTCTTTCTTCTCTCCCCTTCTCCACTATCCCCTTTCTTTTCTGCCATCAGTTTAATTTTCTCCATCTCCCCTTCCATATTTCTAATTGTTTCTCTGAGTGGGCAAAATGCCCAAAATCTTCTAAAGTGTTGTTGTTCGCCCAAATTCACAGCGAAGTCGGGTTGCGCTTGATTTTCTGTGCGTAACTAGGCGAGGTTATCAGAAATGTGCCCAATAATTTTCTAAGTGTGGAGCCACCCGACTTTGCAGCGAAGTCGGGTTGTGCTCCTAGTTTCATGTGCACTTTGGAAGCATCTGTTTGAAGACTAGCCCAAGAATTTTCTAAGTTCTGGAACTGCCCGACTTTGCAGCGAATTTGAGCCTCGCCTTGGAGGAAGTGTGCAGCAGAGCGATTTGCCATGATGACTTCAAAAAAATTGACTAATTGTCGAGCCACCTGAATTCATAGCAAATTTGGGCTGTGCTCGTTAACTTGTGCGCACTCGAGCAAAGAATGTTAAAATATGTCCAAAAAATTTCTAAGGCATGAAGGCCTTCCCAACTGCACTGCTTCCACCCTACGCTGCCCAACTGCGCTCCAATTTTGGGCGAAGTCGGGCAGGAGATAAATTATGAGCTTCAAAGGTAGATTATTACCCCTATCAAATTCTGATAGGTGTCCAACCTCAAGATTCAAGTCAAAGTTGTGACATAATGTGTGCGAGCATGACTAACTTATTGTAACACAACCATCCTCATTCAAGTTGACTCGAGGTTTAATCTACCGCACTGCCACATAGCTTCCAGGTTTTTAGGTGAACCTTGTTGCAAGTACATTCCATACCCATAGAGGTCGACATCAGCCGCTTTTTGCCACTTTTTGCCACTTTTTTTAGCTTTTTCGGCTATTGTCAGGTCTAGGATATTGTGCCCAAAGTTGTAATTGGGGGTATTGCACTATAAATAGATGCACCATATCATTGTAAAAGGGTGGAAGGGGTATATATTGCTAGGGAACTGTTGTAGCTATGCATTTGCTTTTGAATAATAAATATACTTGGCTCTATTGATTGTCTTTGTCTTGTATGCTACCTTTACTAAGTATTTCTGCCTCATGTTGCTTATGTTATTGCTTACTATTATTTTGCTTTTCTAGATATCGGTATTTGATAGCTAAGTATTCATGGAATGCAAAAGTAAATGATACATAAGATGAATGGTGTTGATAGTTTCTATAACATGTTTTGTGTTTAATTGCTATTAGCAGTGGTGATTGGTTGTTGTCGTGCTGCCTTTCTTCCCCACCTGAAAATAGATATATTTGTATTTCTTTCAGTAATTTATAATCTCTTTCCTGCACTCTGAGCTTAAACCAAATCAAGAAAAACCTAGGAAGTTTGTCTACTCCGAATATTGGCACGAAAGGCATTCCTTCCTTTCGGCATTTCAATCTGCTAGGCGAATCTAGGGCACATTACACTAAATACTATCCTAGTGGCATATTCGTAACCAACAGTTTCCCTGGTATGCTCGATGGGACACGAGAGTTTCCCACCCCAAAATAGAATTGAAGCATCGATGTTTGCTTCATTTCTGTCAAATCAGAACACCTGGCGACTATGTAGTACCTGAATATTCTTCGATTCCTTAAGACTGGTCCAATATCAAAAGCATCTTCATGCATACAAGAATGTGGAGAGCAAGGAACCTAGGACAACAGCCTGATCTCTACGAAATCGACATCAATGCTCCTGGAGAGTGCATAACGCTGGATGACTACCAAGCTCACCAAAAAAAACTCGAAGCTAAAGCTGAAATAGAAGCTGAGCTTGAAGAAGCTAAAGAATTTGGAGAGGCCAAAATTGAAGAACAACCTACAACTTCAGAAAACACTGATACTGATTATACTACTGATCAGCTTGAAGAAGAGGAAGAAGACATGGCTGCCCAACAAAATGATGATGATCTCTTCCTAGCAGTTGATTCCAGAGGGTCCTTGGCTCTAGTTGGACAAGAAGTTGTACCTCCTATTGCCTTGAAATCCATTCTTACATATGATGGCTTCGGGAAAATAGCATACGAGCACATCCAAGATATTCTGGACTTGGCTACACTACACTCTATCACTAGTGAGAGTTTTAAGACCCGTCTATTATCCCTTTATCTGAGAGGGAAGCTTCTTTAATGGTGGAGATATTTGCCAGAAGGAGCTATCATGGGATGGCCCCAGTTAGTGAGTAGGCTAGTGAAGGGATGCAACGAGTCTTCTGATCCCTCCTCATTGCTACACCAGTTTCAAAGTATTCAACGCCATCCGTAAGAGGAGATATCAGACTTCAACGTGAGGTTTGCGAGGTCCTATAAAATAGTATCTCCTGAGTTGTGACCTCCCATGGTACAAGCTGTGCACTATTACCTGAGGTCTTTTAATTCAGACATTTGTCTACTTCTTAAGATATCCCGGGTCAACACTTTTCCCACCTTATATGAAGCTGCCCAACAAGCAGAATTAGACATAATTTCTATATGCAGACTTCTTCATAGAATGTAGCCTCACATCTATCCTGATTTCCCTCACTCACAATATCCGCCTGCGTCTAGTGCGATGCCATCCTCGTCAAATTAGTACCCCCAGTAGCCATGGAACCCAGCACCAGTTATAAACCTGTATGGTCAGCCCCAGATCCACTATCCTAATTTGCCACCTCCACCTCTACAATATCCTACACTCCCAGCTCCCCCTCAGTACGAGGAATATTTTGCACCTCCACCATTAGCCACAATACCTTCGTCGGTCCATTCGGCGCCTGTTGATAATGATATTCAAAATAAGATCCTTTAGGAGGTACGGGATCTCGCCTCTGATTACCATACTATCTCCAATGACATGACAATCATGAAGAAGAAGCAAGCTCAGATGGAGCTTCTTCCGATGAGACCATATCCTCCTCTTTCGCTGACAAAAGATCAAGTTGCTCAAGCACAAAGGCCCCCAGCGAGGAATGCTACCAATGATGCTCAACCAGGAACTTTTGACCATGTTAACTGGTGTTCTACATACAACGATCCACATGGAGAGGAGGGTTGCATGTTGCATCGACATTATATTCAGACCCTTGCGGGCAGCGCCATGGAAGATGAAGCATACATGATCCTTGATGATGAAGGTAACTTTGCAGTCCTGAAAGAAGATCCCGTGTCTCTCTTGACCAAGGAGGGCAAAAGGACTATTTAGGCCACCATGGCCCAGATGAAACCATTGAAAGTATACACAAGAAGGGAGAATATGTAGCCTACTATGTCGGCACCTGATAAGCCGCCTTTACCTCCTACAGCCAAAGAAAAGTTCCCAATGCTCAGTTCCCAATGCTCAAGGCTCCCATGGTAAGGGCTCCTGCGGCCCAAAATCTAGCTAAAACAAAAGAACAAACTTAAGAAAAGCTGAGGTACCCATCGTTGACAAAGAGACAGAGGGTTGAATCCACGCAACAATATCGAACTAGGTACAAGCCAGCAAAAGAGATAGAGGGAGCCGACACTTCAACTTACAATATAGTTGATGATCTCAAGAAGACTCCAGCAAAAATAAGCATGTATGAGGCTCTTCTACTCCCAGGGCAAGTAGACCTGTTGCAGGAATCCTTGAAGAGCATGAAATATGGAAATTTGATGCAACCCGTTGTGTTGGCTCAACCCTTGACAATATTTACTACTGGAAAAAATAGGTCGTCACCTTTCTATATGTCTTTACGAATGGAGGTCCATATAGTACACAATTGCATGGTGGACTCTGGTGCCTCCACTACTATCATGTCGAGGGTTGTCTATGAAGAGATTGGTATGGAATACACAAGGAGCATCCAAGGTGTGTTGCAGCTAGACGACACTCATGTGAAGACAGTTGGTGTCATCAAAGACATCCCAATCCGACTACATAAAGTGCTCGACATAGTGGTCATCCAAGAGGTCATGGTGGTTGACTTGGAACCCTACTTCGACATGTGTCTCTCTAGGGAGTTCACTGCGAAGCTGGGTGGATATCTGTCGCTGGATTATTCACATATGGAAGTGCCTTTTAAAGGAAGGAGATTGAAGATCTATAATGAAAAGCCTTCCACTTTTTTGGTCGAGAAGATACCTGGGGAAGAATAGCAGAACAACATGGTTCATCTGATTACTGAAGAACTGGTAGAGGTAGACTTTGTGGAAGAGACCCTCGAGCTGTTACAAGTGGAGGATGAGTTCTCCTTACTAGACTTCAATGCCATGATTGAGACCGAACAAGGTTTCTAATATGTCACCCAGCCTGAAAGACTTGATCAGTCTACAAAGAAGGATGTTGGACCTACCCTAGAAAAGCTATGGAAGTTGTACTTTGATGGTGCTCGATGTAAGAATGGTGTCGATGCAGGTGTACTTCTGGTTTTGCCATCCAGGATTCAAAAGGACTATAATTATAGGTTGGCCTGGAGTTGCACTAACAATACGACGGAGTATGAAGCCTTGTGCTTGGGCTTGAGAAAGGCAGAGAGACTTGGGGTAAAGCATTTGCAGATCTTTTGTGACTCAGAGATGGTGTGCAACCAAATTACCAATAAGTGCACCTCCAAGAAGCATTACCTCAAGGCATACTGCAACCATGTCTGGGATCTGATGGAGTCATTTTACTCTTTGAATGTCAAAGCCATATCTCATGAAAAGAATAAGCATGCTAACATTCTGGCATTTGTTGGAGCTAGGTACGTCCCGGATGATGACACTGTCTAGAAGCCAAAGCTGATTCATACTATTTATAGGCCTTCTGTACCTGACAAGGACACCCACTAGTAGGTGTTTGACTGTGATGAAGATATCACCACATTTTTGATAAACGAAGCTAGTACAATCGAAGGTAGAGATCTTGATGATGAGCAATACGAGGGGTTGATACAATTAAAAAATAATCATGTCTCAAAAGGACTGATTACCCTGGAGAGCCTCTTTGATTAGAACGATAGAGCCATATCCTAAAGGATCAAAGTGGACCATGGACCTAGAACTAGGACCTGGAAAGGTGATTAAGGTCAGGACATATTACATTGATGAGGAGTTAGAGCAGATCTGATCTCTATGCAAAGAGTACCCAGATATCATGGCTTGGTGCTACCAAGACCTGAAGGGGTACGATAGAGAGATGATCCAGCATACTATAAAACTAGAGGATAATGCAAAGCCTTTCCAGTAGAAGCAAATGACGGTGAACCCAAAAATTGAAGCCGTGATGAAAGCTGAACTCTTGAAGATGTTGGAGGTCAAAATCATCTATCCCATCAAGCACTCTTCTTGGGTCGCAAATCTGGTTCCTGTGAGGAAAAAGAATGAAGACATCTGCCTCTGCATGGATTTCAGAATCCTCAATCAAGTTCACTAAAGGATCATTACCCACTCCCCCAAATTGATCAAATCCTTCACGTGGTCGCAAGAGCTCAGAGATTTTCTCTCTTGGATGGTTTCTCCGACTATAACCAAATATGGGTGAAAGACGAAGATCAGCACAAGATAGCGTTCACCACCAAATGGGGGACGTTTGCATATCAGCGTATGCCCTTCGGTATTTCCAATTTTGGGGCTACGTTTCAAAGGGCTATGGACTTGGTGTTTTGGGAGCTGTTCAACAAGATCATTGTCATCTACTTGGATGACATGATCGTGTTTTCACACAAGAGAGAAGACCATGCCTCCCACCTACGGCGAGTATTTGAGAGGTGCCATGAATTTGGAATTTCCATTAACCCAAAGAAATTAGTCTTCGCGGTGAAGGAAGGCAAACTGCTGGGACACGTTATTTTTGAGAAGGGCCTTACAGTTGATCCTGACAGAGCAGAAGCTCTTCTTTGCTTGTCCATCCTAGTCGATGAAAAGGGGTTGTAATCATTTTTTGGCCAAATCAACTTCATGAGGAAGTTTGTGCCAGACTTTGCACAAGTAATCAAGCCCATGGCTGAGCTCCTAAAAAAAATGCTGAATTTATGTGGACTGACGAAAGAAAATAAGCCTTTGAAGAAATCGAGGCCATAATTGCCCAGGCTCCAATGTTAATAAATCCATACTACTCCAAGGATTTCATCCTAAATGTCGTGGGAGAGCCTAAAAGCTACATTGCAGTCCTGACTTAGAAGGGAGATGATGGCAATGAGCGCCCCATAGCATTCCTAAGCTAGGTGATTCAGCCACATAAAGAAAGATACAATTTAATTGAGCAGCAAGTGCACGCAGTTATGAAATCCCTGAGAAAGTTCAAGCACTTTATTTCCCAGAGTTGGATAATTGCCTTTGTGATACACTCGAATGTCAAAAATTTTATCATCCAAGGGGATCCAGGCCACAATAGGGCAAAATGGATAGCCAAGATACAAGATTTTGAAATAGAGGTATGGCCAACGAAGCTAATCCGAGGTTGGGGTCTATGCCAAGAGTTGACCCGGAGTGCTACAGTAGAATTATTTGCCTGCCATTGGGAGGATCCAGTAACATAGGCTAACCTTTCCAACTCCTTATCAGAGGAGGATTATTGGACAAATGATCTAGTGTGGTACTTCAACACAGGGAGATGTCCAGACCATCTCAACGCCTCACAGAGAAGTAGGTTTAGGCTGAATGCCTTGAAGTATGTACTACGCCCTGAGGGGCTGTATTTTAGAAATATTGACGGTATCCTATTGCAATGCATCAAGGAATCAGACAAGCGAAAGGTTCTTGAAGAGTTTCACTCTGGGATGCCTGTAGGACATCGTTTAGGAAGGCCTACAGCCTTAAAAAGTTATCAGAGCCGGCTATTATTGGCCCACCCTCTTCACAGATGCACATGCAATCTGTGTGAAATGCAAAAAATGCCAGAGGTTCATCGACAAAAATAGGAAGGCACCCTTACCCCTCCAGCCAATTTAAGCTGAGACTCCATTTCAGCAGTGGGGTCTGGACTTCATCGGGACCATAATGCCCAACTCTTCGATGGGACACAAGTTCATCCTAACTGCCACAGATTACTTTACCCGATGGACTGAGGCGTTGCCTACAAAGCATGTTGATCAAGAGACGGTCATTGGGTTCCTTGAAAGAATCATTACCCATTTCGGGATTCCAGAGGCAATGGTCACATATAACGGTCTAGGATTTGCAAGCGCGGTACTCACTAAGTTTACCAGCAAGTATGGCATTTACCACAAGATGTCTTCAAATTACTATCTGTAGGGAACGGCTTGGTAGAATCTACCAATAAGAGCCTTTTGAAAATCATAAATAAAACTATGGATAAGAATAAGAGGTCGTCGCACCTACTTCTGGACTGAGTGTTATGGGCGGATTGCATATCTTTCAAAAAATCCATCAAGACGTCTCTCTACGCACTTGTATACGACAAGGATGCTGTCCTGCCCACCCACATAGAAATCCCCACACTCTGGTTGTTAGAAGATTATAAAGACGATGGGAACCCCATGGATACCATACTTTGTCAACTGTTGCAGCTATAAGAGGAAAGTGAGAAGGTGTATTTGGCCTTTACCAAGCATGCCGAAGCGAATCAGAGCTGGTTTGCAACTGGGACCACCACCCAAGTTTTTAAAATTAGGGACTTAGTGCTCAAATGGGATTCACTCAAAGTGAAGCTAGGCAATCATGACAAGTTTGATGCCTTCTGGGAAGGCCCCTATCAGATCGCTCGGATAAACCAATTCAATGCATTCGTGCTCAAAGACATGGAGGGACAGCTTCTCCCGATCCTTGTTAATGGATTTCACCTGAAGGCCTATCACCACTGAAGGTTGTACATATTTTTAATATTTATTAGTTTAGTTTATTTTAGAATGTGAATATTTCTTTCAGTCATTTAGTTTTCAGCTTTTAAGTCAAAAGAAGGCCAAGTATGAAAAAAGAAGCAAAGTTTTGCGTGGCTGTTCAAGTCTGACCAAGGCGGGAAAGTCGCCCGACTTCGCAGCGAAGTCGGGCTTCGCTCTTAACGTTGTGCAACGTCGGGAGCTTAAGAAGGAAAAAGCGACCAAGAAAAGTCCAAAAAATTTCTAAGTGTTGGGTGTGCCGCCCGACTTCACAGTGAAGTCGGGCTACACACCCTTTTTTGAGCGTAACCGGGTAGAAAGGAAAGAGAAATGGGTAGAAATCATCTAAGTGTCCTCACCCGACTGCGCAAATTACTTACTCAGAACACCAGAATTACCAGTGTAAATCTGAGTTGCGCAGTGAAAAAGAGGAGAAGTGCAAAATTAAGCTCTACAACGACTGTAATTTCTATCTCTGGCACCATGAGTGAAGGACAGAGAGTGGACAAGGGGAAGGCGCCAATGCAGGTGCAATCCAGTGATACAGAGAGGGAAGCTGAGGAACACACAAAATCTAGCACTCATGAGAACGAGGCACCACAAGAGCAAAGGGAAAAATCCAGGTCGAAGCGAGCTAAAAGACAAGGTCCTCTGTCTTCACCCATCAACCGCCCGGCCGAATACGAAGATGGCGAGTACTCCATTAGTCTAACCAAGCTGCATCCCAATATCGTGAAGTGGGTAGGCAAGGTCTCATCCTCGCACCACATTGGGGTCACCTATAAATCAAACCTTTACTGGTTCTTGTGCCCTCCTATCCACCACTGCTCGGAGCTGGTCGAGTCAATTGCGACGTATTACAAACCAGCCACTTGGCAGGTCTATGACTGCCAAGGAAGGGTGTTGTTTACCCTATTTAAATAAAGCGTACAACCAGCCTTCACCCCGAGGCTCCAGTACGACCCGAGTGCCATCGTTAGGAAGATTAATTTGGAAGAGCAGGTGGGCAGGTTTAGTCAGAGCAGAAGGATGAGGGAATTTCTCGATTCAGAGCTGAAGTGTCCACTACCAACTGGACAATGGTCATCAGGTCCCATACCCATAGAAAGGTTCAAAAATAGGTATATTTATATTATCCTTGTATGGGTCCTTGGCTGCAGCATAGACAGGGTGGTGCACCCATATCAACTGGCACTCACAGAGTGTATCTTGCATGGGGAATTTTATGACCCCACTGCGCAGAGAAGCGGAAGGCGCCCAATATTTTTTGATTGGGCATACTGGGTGGCGTATGCCATACATTCAAACTTGGTTAGGATACAATAGAAATAGACAACTGAATTTTAGCACTGCTCATTCCTCGCATGGTTGTGCCTTTACCATACGCATTACCAAATAAGGGTGCCCAAGCTTAAGACAGTAAATGATAAGGGTGCACCGCTGCCGGTATACGAGTGGACTGAGCTGCTGTATAGAAGGGGGTCCTATTATGATTTTAATTTCAAATTCTTGGGTATGACCCTGGCACTGTTCAATGGCAAGGCGTCTCGCCCTCCCCTGGTTATGATGAAGTACCTAAGGAAAAAAAATATGGGGACACTTTTCAGTTGAACCAAGGCGTCGTCATCAGAATCTACGGATTCAAAAGGACGCTGTTCTTGCTGCCCTATTTTTGCACTGAGCACCAATTCGGCATGGAGGCAGTGCAGCAGATGGACTACGTTGAGGAGGAATTCGGCCAGGGAAAAAATAAGGGCCATATTTTCAAATATCCTTTTACCTGGGGAAACATTGAAGTTGATGAAATTGGGCAGCACATCTACCTGGAGCAGGAACTCCTCAACATAGGCCTAATACAATTACCACAGTGCTGGAAATACGACCCGATTGAGGTCAGAGGAAAATTTGTGCATGTTTGCCCTCGAGAAAAAATCATGGAGGAGAGGTGAAACAAGACAGGGGCAGACCTGGAGTGGCACATTGAGCGAATGCAGTCATGGCCACCATGGCATGACTTCTACTGTGTGGAGGTGGATTATGATCCGGAGCATAACAACGATCATAAGCAAGACTCAGCCGGTTTCAGAAAGTTCCTCATGAAGGTGGCGCCCCTCAATTGGGAAAAGGATAAAGTTATTGAATGTTGGAAGATGAGGTGTCGCACATAACACGATAAATCGAACAAAAAGACATTGGCCATAGATGATGATTTTTGGCCTTATATGATAAATACGTTGGCAAATGGGAGTCGTTTGCATTTTGAGATTGCATTCCCCTAGGCGCCAGGAAAATATATAAAAGGAAACCCCCACCATAGCATTTTTCCATTCGAAAGTCATCCAACAGCAAGGCACCAAAAAGCAGTCAGGTGGGCCCAATGTTGTCTCCAGATCCTAAAAAGTCACCTCAAAATGAGAAGGAGCCAAAAGGGTCAACTGGTGAGGCAGCAGTAGTGGGCACCCATCCGACAAAGCCCAAGTGCAAGTTTACTATGGGTGCCTCGTTACCTACCGCACCAACTGTCTCTGCCTCCACCGAACAAACCGCCACTCCAAGAGAAAAGAAAAGGAAAAGGGGCCAGAAGACCAACATAAAGCGGCCAAAAAAGGAGACTGCACAGCAGATAGTTGCGGCCCCATGGGTAGGAGCGGTTGCACCTGAAATAATCTCTCTAGATAGTCCAGAGAAGGAAGCGAAGGTCTGGGCAACAGGAGTCATTCAAGCACCGGCTCAGGCGGAGCACGCAGGTACGTCCTCTTCCCCTGTTTCACAAACCCTGTTAGCCCTGCTATAAGGCCTTCCTCCTATGCATCAGGGCACACCTTAGTCACCTCATATATATCGCCTATCACCCAGTCCCTCTGCAACCCCCACTCCTTTGGACGTTTTGCCCAAGACCCTAACATTTTCCAAACCCTGGGTCAAACCCTAAATCTCTCACCTACGGCCAGCACTGAAGCTATATCTACATCACCGTGCCATTCACTCACCACATTCAAAACCCCATATCCACCTCCTACGTAGCCACCCGTTTCCCCTAGGACTCAGTCGCCCTCAAAAGTGACCTTATCTTTTGGAATATCTCCTGCTTCATTTTTTTTCAAGAAGGATGTCGCAACAGGATTTGGCCTCAGCATACCCTATGCTGGCAGAGCTGGACCTAATGGGAGAACAACTGCAAGTTACGGATGACCAGCCTCTAGCCGCGAAGGCCGCAGGGTGTTCTGCTTCTTTCCTCTAGGGCATAAAGAAGAGAAGAGCCAAGGAAATAGCCATCCCTGTGAAGCACACCAAGTTTGACTTGGACAGGAGGGTGTTACGAATGGAGAATTTAATCTCAAAAGTCAAGAAGCCTCTCTGGGAGATGACTGAGGCATATTATGAGCACCAAACCAAGGAGAAAAGTTTCGATGATATAAGCGAGGAATATGAAATCAATGGTATTTGTCGGAAGACTGATAATCTCCTTGTTAAGAGGATCGAGAATCAAGAGAAGTTGTTTCAGCTTCAAAACAATTCAAGGCAGCTGGAAGAGGATCTAGCCAAGGCCACCACGTAGTTGGAATCTGCTCAAAAGGATATTAAATATTTGAAATATCAGCTTACCACGTCCCAGAAGGAGGCGACAACACAGAGGAAGATGGTCGAACAGTTGTCGAAAGAGAAAAGGGTAGCACTGGAGCATGTTTCCCAGTTGCAGGATTTGTTGAAGCAGACTCAATCACAGCTGAAGGAGAAAGCGTCCCAGGTGGCTGCTTTTTCGAAGGACAAAATCAAGGAGATGCGGGCTAGTTTGTTGCAGGACTGCAGGACTAATGTTGTCAGGTCCCTGTTTGTCTTGGATTTTGCGTCCAGAATTCAAGAAGTATATGCCCAGGGAAAGTCTACGGTAGAGGAGGTTGAACGCCAAGCGAGGCAGTGGCTGGACTTGGCAATAAAACTTGAGAAATTTGTGCGCAAGGGCCTCTGATTTCCACCTATGTCCCGAATTTCCCTAGACTGGGCAGATGCGAGAGTAACCTTGCAAAACTATTTTGAAAAAACTGAGAAGATCAGGGCTGCCAGGAAGATGTTGGATGTATTGAACCACGAAATGAATATCTGCTCGGCCCCCTTCAACACTCTTTCTGTGCTCAGATTTTTGAGCTTTGTCAAGGATGGGGATTTTCTACCCCTAGAGCAGGTAAAGCAAGACTGGCTATTTTTTGAGGCAGACACATCAGAGATTGATGGCTAGACTGACCCAGTCCAAGAGGCATAGGTGACCCAAATGGTGTCAAAATTTTGCAAGATTAACACATGCCTCCAGGAGCTGGTAGAGAGGTATGACACCATTGACGTGCATATGGTCGCGGCATTCAAAGTAGCGTTGAAGGATATCAGTGATTTAGAGCCCTTCCAGGAAACAGCTTGGGATCAGGCCAAAACCACCTATGAGCACGTCCGCGAGCGGGATCAGCCTGCTGAACAAGAGGGCGATGGTGGTGCTGAGCAGACAGGCTCAGAGAGAGAAGAAGAGGAAGGATCGGAGGAAGAGACTGCTAAAAGCGAGCCCGAAGAAAAATAGCTACCCAAGAAGGGAGCTCAGCAGCAGTAGCAGCAGGATGCAGGGGAAGGGAGTTCCTCTGCACCCAAAGGATAAAGTTATGGTTCGTTGCATCGAGGTGAGCTCGACACCCCGCAAGCTGCTAGGAATGTTGCCATATTTTGCACGGGGTGCCATGTCTTCAAATTTTTTTAAGGATGCTGCTTTCCTTTCCCTCTTTCTTCTCTCCCCTTCTCCACTATCCCCTTTCTTTTTTGCCATTAGTTTCATTTTCTCCATCTCCCCTTCGATATTTCTAATTGTTACTCTGAGTGGACAAAATGCCCAAAAATCTTCTGAAGTATTGTTGTCCGCCCGACTTCGCAGCGAAGTCAGGCTGCACTTGACTGTCTGTGCGCAATTGGGCGAGGTTATCAGAAATGTGCCCAAGAATTTTCTAAGTATGGAGCTGCCCGACTTTGCAGCAAAGTCAGGCTGCACTCCTAGTTTTGTGCGCACTTGGGAAGCATTTGTTTGAATACTAGCCCATGAATTTTCTAAGTGCCAAAACTGCCTGACTTCACAGTGAAGTCGGGCCTCGCCTTGGAGGAAGTGCGTAGCTGGGCGATTTGCCATGATGACTTTGGAAAAATTGGTTAACTGTCGAGCCGCCCGACTTCACAGCGAAGTCGGGCTGCGCTCGCTAACTTGTGCGCACTCGAGCGAAGAATGTTAAAATCTGCCCAGAAAATTTCTAAGGCACGAAGGCCTTCCCAACTGCGCTGCTTCCACCTTGCGCTGCCCGATTGCGCTCCAATTTTTGGTGAAGTTGGGCAAGAGATAAATTATGAGCTTCATAGGCAGATTATTCCCCCTATCAGATTTCGACAGGTGTCTAGCCTCGAGATTCAAGTCAAAGATGTGACAGAAGGTGTGCGAGTGTGAACTGACTTATTGTACCGCAACTATCCTCATTCAATATGACTCGAGGTTTAATCTACCACACTACCATGTAGCTGCCAGGTTTTTAGGCGGACCTTGTTGGAAGTACATTCCATACCTACAGAAGTCGACATCAGTCACTTTTTTCAGCTTTGTCAACTATTGTCATGTCTGGGATCTGTGCCCAAAGTTGTAATTAGGGGGAAAATTGCGCTATAAATAGCTGCACCATATCATTGTAAAAGGGTGGAAGGGGGATATATTGCTAGGGAACTATTGTAGCTATGTGTTTGATTCTTAATATAAAATATACTTGGCTCTATTGATGTCTTTGTCTTGTATGTTGCCTTTACTGAGTATTTTTGCCTCATGTTGCTTATGTTATTGCTTACTGTTATTCTGATTTTTTGGATATCGGTATTTGATAGCTAAGTATTCCTGGAATGCAAAAGTAAAGGATACATAGGATTAATGGTGTTGATAGTTTCTGCAACATGTTTTGTGTTTAATTGATGTTAGTAGTGGTGATTGGCTGTTGTCGTGCTGCTTATCTTCCCCACCCGAAAACAGACATATTTGTATTTCTTTCAGTAATTTATAATCTCTTTCCTGCACTCTGAGCTTAAACCAAATCAAGAAAAACCTAGGAATCCGGCCTACTCCGAAGATTGGCATGGAAGGCATTCCTTCCTTTCGGCCTTTCAATCTGCTGGGTGAATCTAGGGCACATTACACTAAATACTATCCTAGTGGTAGATCCATAACCAACAGTACCCATAGTCTTCATTTACCAGGATAATTGGGCTACAACTCTGTCTACACAGTCACCAACTCTGTTGTTTGTTTGGTTTGACATATCAGTGGTCATATTCCATGACAATGGCCACAATGCTTGATTTGTTGCTTCATCATTCAGATCTCCTATATTTCTAGAGACTTCACTTGTAGTTAATTCCATGTCTATGGGGAAACTACATTCCTCACCTCGTATATCGTGACTGCTTGAAAGGAGTCATTTGTGGATTGATTGGATGTGTAAGAAAGCCCATTTGAACTCTCCATGTCTAGGTCATTAAAATTGACCACTGCCTACACCTTACATGGATTGTGTTCTTTTGGAGTTCCTTGTACCTTGAGCTTTGATGGATGAGAAAGAAATTATTTACCATGAGAAATTGAAAAAAGTACATAATTGGACTAAAAATTTTAAGTATAGTGGAAAAAATTGTTGCTTTGACAAGGGGTTCTAAGCCCAAGAGATGTGCTGGCTTGGTTGTGAACCACAACCACAGGTCACCTTAATTGTCAAATTTAACGGAGAACTCTAAAATCCTTAGTAATTATTGTTAAAATCTATTTGTTGTTGGTTAATAGGACCCTTGGATTAAAAACACTTCAAAAGCCTGCTTAATGAGTTTTTTTTTGTAGTAGTAGTTAGGTTGAGCCCATGAGTTTTTGGTTGGCTTTTTGATAACCCAATTTAATCAATAACTTGCCAAGTGTCCATGAGTCTTAACAAGTTGTAATCAATTCTAATTTTTTTTTTGACTAAGTCTATTGGGTTTATTTAATTCTCTTTAATTGACAAGTTTGGTGACCAGTCACCCAGTCTGTGGATATGGTTAATAAATGCACACAGTATAGGTATTTTATGTGATCCATGTGACATTTAGAACAAACTAATAAAATTCAAAGAATTTGACATGTTCAATTTTATAGGTCTAATCATGATAAGCATGTAGAGAATGGTTGCATACATCCACATAGTAATCCATAATGCATATTTTGGAATTAGAAATGTATTTCGTTATTCATAAATCTGCATTGAACATATTGTTTGTAGAGTGTGGGAGTATTCTAGTTATGCACAAAAAAAGAGAATGCAACACACTAATATACTTTCATTATATATGAACAAAGAAACACAATGGGAAGAACTCATAAATACATGTAAATACACAATGCATGACATTCATCATTCAATTTTAATCATTTGCAATATATCATTGTCTGGTTGAAACTTGAGCGTATAACATATAGACCACATGTCTTCATATTGAATTCCATGCACATGATAAACATAGCTGAAAAATATACCTTGATCAACATATCTTGACAACCATATGTCAACCAAGGTAGATGCCATACATATAAGTATCATAGGAAACTATAGGTATTTGGCAATTGCTGAACTACCACCTAAAGACCTGTTTACATAAGACATAAAATATACCCCATAGAACATTACATAAAATGTATTACAAATAGGTAATCATAACCTAATGTGACAACACTACATGATGATAAAACACATGCGACAAACTATACAACATCGACATAGCATAGTTTATTTCCTTGTTATGTTAATATTATGTGGAAGCTCATGCTTATGTGAACGCTCTTGTGTCCATGCCAACTCATACACTTACCTTAAGTTTGAAAGCATTGATCTTGTTACATCAAACATTTGTTGTGATCACGACACTTTTTCATGTTCCATATGTATTCTATAAGAAAGGTATCTACAATTTTTTTCTAGCATAACTTCATTCCCTAAACGTTGCACTTGCTTTATGCAACTGGTTGTATTGCAAGTTCGACGAGCAACAACTTTCCTCACCTATTTTGGGGGTCAAGTGGTAGCTTGACCTAGTCTAATCCATATCTTCTTCTTTCTATCCCTCCTACTAGGTGAAGTCCTATTAGACCATAGAGATGGTCCTAGTTTGTCCCTACCATTCTTCTCTCCTCACTTAGGAATGATAATTGCAAACAATGTGATGTCCCACATCGTTCTCCTTACAAGGTACAACACATTTAAGAATTGTGTCAACCCTTGTAATGTATTTGATGTTGAGAATGATATTTTCCTAATACTAAAATGTTGTTTTCAACACCAAATCACCTTAACTTGTCTACTTGAATCTTGGTGACAATTTGTGAAGTGGGTACAATAGCCTTGTGGTCGATGAATCCTCCCCAAACTTAAAACATTTTCCTATCTTCCTCTATGGAATCAGGTTTGCAATTGGGATCAGGGAAAATAGCTATGCCTTTGATAGGGATGGTCCTTTTCCCAATATGACAATTGTCTTTGTTGCTCTTCCTTGCGATAACTATCCCCTGTCTTTAATGATGGCAAGAGTTGGGAGGTTGACTTCCATGGTAGTGACGACTTACACAAGACGTATCAAAATCTAATTGCTCCAATTTTAGACTCCTGTTGTGTGCACCATCTAATGCACCAACTTGTAGTTGCTCCAATGACAGGTTTCCATCCTGTGCATTATCAGATGCACAACCCATGTCAATTACGTCTCTGATTATCAACCTTTCTGAATCAGAATTTTTCTATTCTTAAACTTGTCATGACTTGGCCCTTCATTGAAATTAAGAAAAATGTTTGCATCACTTTCCATTTTAGGCTCCCATATTTTCTCATCTAGAGAAGGAAGAGGTATGGCTAGAATATGATGCTTGTTGACCATGCTTTGATCTTCCCATTGTTGTTGTTTATCCTCTAGTGCAATATGCTCTTTGCAACTCCATGTCACCAACTTTGACACGTCTTTATAAAGGAAACAATGCCAAAATGTAGCATGTGGGAGTATTCTAGTCATAAAAATGAAATAGAACGCAATATACTAGAATTCAATTCCATTATAGATAAATAAACACAATGGAAAGAACTCACTGATACATGTAAATACATAATGCATAGCATGCATATTTCAATTTCAATCATTTGCAATACATAATGTTCTGGTTGAGTGTACAACATACAATCTACACATTTTCATATTGACTACAACACACGTGACAAACATAAACAACAAACATACCTTAACCAAAATACATTGACAAAGGTAGATATCATACATATAGGTATCATTGGAACCCTGAGGCAGTTGGTAATTGGTCAACTACCACCTAACTATCCATTACATGAAACACAATATACCTCGTAACTAATTACATAATATTTTTTGTAAACAGATTGCAATGACTATGCGTATGACAATACTATGTGATGACAAATGCATATGACAAACTACACAACATGGCATATTATAGTCCATGCACTTGTGACACATAATTATGTTGATGCTCATGCTTATGTGGATGATCAAGCATTCATGTACCAACTCATCTGCCCACATTTTTTATTTTCAATAAGAAAATTTGAGCCCAAGACCTGCAACAAGTGATGCCTTAGGAAATGTCATTTACAAAATAATCACGTAATAGAGTGTGTAAATATAGGTGTTTTTTATCACGATTTATTTCTAGAACAACATTATAAAAGTGAAATAAAATAATATATACATATCCACAAGTATATTCATCATTTTGCTTTCCGTTATTGGAGACTTTACCTTCGATGTTAGGGGAGAGCCCAACAGGAGCATATCACTTGGTTTCGCCCTCTCAGCCCCAAGCACTCTGCAAAGTCTCTTGAATGATGACATCACTGATTCTTCAGAATCTGACCCTACTATAGAATCTAGATACATTAAATTTATGCCACTTGGCTCTGACTCTCATCTCTACTTCCTGCCAATGCTTTGCTGATTATGGAACTATATCTTATGGCTTTCTATCCTTGTACGTGGCATGCATGTTCTTGGTTTTAAGCCTTCCACCTCTTGAGGGTTTCTTTCTTGCACCCTTATACTTTCTACTTTATCACTATTCTAGTTTCCAATCTTATTGACCTACATTTGTTGTTTGTTTACATTAATTTATATTCAATTTCAATTTTTATAACATAATTTGAGCCCTAGATGTTCCATAAATGATTCTCTAGGAAATGCCACCCATAAAATCATCAGGTAACAATATATTGGACACCACTAGGGAAGAGTGACAATGTTGTAAAATGCTAGACTGAATTTCCGTAATAGTCAAAGGTACATTTTTAGGTTCCAACATGCGTTTTGGCATATGAGGCCTCCTTTTGAGTTATATGGCAAGTTTTCTTTCTGCCTTATATTTATTATGCGAGTCTGATCGTGAAGACTTTGGAACACCAAATAGGAGGTCCAAGGTTCAAATTTTGGGGTAGGGTTGTACACCATGCTCTGGTGTGCTACGACAAAAATCCAAAAACCGTTTATGACAAGTTTTGCACTGAGAAGACATTGTCCCATATGGCCTATGGCCTCGTGAATGTTAAAAACCACTTTCTTTTGTACCTTTTCTAGGTTTAGACCCTTTGACCAAGCTTATGGTTAGTTGAACCTTTTACCTATAATTTTTAAGTTCTAACTAATATAGAAATCAAGTACAACCTTTACATTATAAAAACACTAATAGGTCAACCTTATGTTAAATTATGTAGATACATTTCTTTTGTATTTTTCCACTCCTAAATTTTTTGTTGGATATTTTTGTCCAAATTTTAATCTTTTTAATTTTGGTTATCTCTTCTACTTGGTAGCTATGTTTACATTGATTGTTCCAAATTTCAATCAATTTTTTAATAACTCCCTAGATACAATGCACAAACATGACTTTTTTATTATAGATTTGAAAAGAATTTGTTGTTTTTTCTTCTGCATGACCTATTTTGAGATGATTTGTGCAAGGGTGCTTCCTGGATCTATTCTGTCTTTTATTTTCTAGGATGATCATTTTTTAGTGCTTTATACAGTAAGTTATAAGTTATATGGTTATGGGTTTGGATTCTTTTACTGTTTAATTTAAATCTAGAAAACTTTGACTGAGGTGCATTTTGGATTTGATGATATGATTCACACACATTTGTTAAAAATCCTTTATGTTTGGATGCTCTGTTACTTTATAAGAGTGGTGTCCTTTGAAATAAGATTACATGGCTGTTTTTCGAATTTAAATCTCTAAAATGCTTTATTCAACATTGATATCCCTTTAACCCTGATGATTCTTTTTTTTTGGAGGGGTTATCTACATTTTGCAGTTTCATGCAAGTTTTTATGGTCTTCAAACTTTAGCTCTAAAACCTTTCTTTATCTATATTATGTTAAGGTCTAAATATTTGTTAGACAGCCTTCAAAAATTTTTGATGTGGTATTCGAAAAGTTTTTCAATGGCTTTCCACTTCATTGCTCTGATTTTGGATGTAGTGTTGTCACAGAAGCTTCAATTTCTAGGACTGAACCCTCCTCACTATTCGGAGCGTGCACCAACAATTTTCAAATGGATACATGTGGTACCATTGATGAAGGATAGTACTCCGGGAAAGAAGAAGAAAAGTGCCTCAAAGAAGAGGAAGGCACAAGAAGGCAGGTGATGAAATGGATGTTGTAGTTGAAGGAAGTGAGGAATCAAATGGAGCTGAAGAGTAGTTGCCGAATGCCTAGGATTTGGTTAGAAAGGAGAAAAGGTGAAGAAAGTTGGAGCAACAATGACAAAAAATGGGAGGGTAACTGCAACAACAACCTTGGCATCAATGAAAACATCAACAACAACAACCAGTGAGTCAAAAACCCCCACAACAGGCCACAAAAAAGAAGAAAAATGGTGGCAGTGTTCAGAATGTGGTGGTGGGTTAGCAAATTCAAGAGCGTGCAATGTTGAAGGATGCAATGCAAGGGGAAACTCTAGAACAATTAGGAAGTTAGTATGTGCAAGGAGGCACTATAGGTGCTAGTGTAGGTACTAGGGTAACTTCGAGCAAGGATGCTATGGGTGGACAACAGTTAGAGTTATGGAAAATTGTTGTGCAAGATGTGCAGTGTGCAAAAAAGATAACACAACAATTTGATAGAACTGCACAATAGTTTGCGTAGGAGATGATAATAATTGTAGATGTAGATGAGGAATTTTAGAATGTAGTTGATATGGTGGACGCATCACCACCATTGAGTGGAATACCAGGAGGAGAATTTGTTGATGATGTTTCGGTGCATGTGGATAATATTGCTCCACAAGAGAGTTACAACACCACATTGCTAAGACAATATGTAGATGTTGTGGATCGGTGTGGATTGCCTCTGTTGGATGAGGGACCATCAATGGAGTTTACATCTACAACTACACAGGTTACGACACCAAATTCAACAGTGCTAGAGGAGAGAAGAGAGAAGGGGAAGCAAACTGCATCAGAATATAGTTGGTGGTAGAAGGGCTAGAGTAGCCAACTCTCTGAGGAAGAACTTGAGAAGGGTAAGGAGAAGGTGGAAATAACAAGAAGACTACTGATGTAGTAGAAAAGATTCAGGAAGGGAAGACAGCCAAACAGAGGATCAGCTTTACAAGCCATGGTGGGGAAGATGTGGAGGAGCCTATCATCGAAGAGGACACAAACATGGAATTGGCAGAGGAAACAAGTGAGCATTTCATCATCAAAGTTACAAATTTGAGAAGACCACCAGTTCTTGGAGAAAATATCAATGAACAATTTGACACATTCTTTGAGAAGGTGAGTGGATTGTTTGATAGAGTTTGCAATGAGTTCAAAGTTGGATGTGTTGGGGACTAGTGACAATGGTAGTTGAGAATGGATAGGGAGTTGAGCAAACTGGTGCATTGGGCTCATGATGATGAGTGTATGAAAAACTATAGAAATTTATCAAATGTAGCCATGGGAGCTAGGAGTTGGCAATAACAATATCAATTTGATTCTAAAAATTAAGAATCTTCTAGAAAGAACTTAAGTACTCTATCGGCATACACCACGAGTGTACATTGACAAAGGAAATATGGTGCCCTATCCTAAACTTCCAGGTGTCAATTATTTGAAGCTTGCACTCGAGATAGTAAAGGCATATGCTAGGATGAACTTTTTGGCATATCTCATTCAGTGGTTAGTAGCAGGATTGGAAACGTGTTAGAAAAAGGTCTATAGCCTAAAGCTGGTAGGGTACCTAAGAATAGATATTTGGGGATATATTATTATATTGTATAAGAGTTGGCATGGGCCACACATATCCCAAGGTTGATTGTATTATAATATAATATTATATTAGTAGTAGGCTCTCCAAAGTAGAATAAGAATACAGATATATAAAGAGGAGATATTTGTATTATAATGATTCATATCATTGAAGAAGAATCTTATGTAATCATCATGCCCACGAAGTGGCCTCTCATCTTGGGAGATCTTGTGGAGTTATTCCTTCCTTAAGGATTATTATTCGTGTTTCCCTACCTTAAGGGTATTAGCTATCTCTCTCTCATTTGTGGATTGTTATTGTGGATAATGTATTGTGGATGAATGATTTGATATTTTTGCATATTGGTGAATGTTTTATGTTAATGATAATAAAGTTATGCAATAAGTGGTATCAGAGCAACGATTTTGGCAAAATGGGGATTTTTATGAAATTGCAAAATTAGGGCAATTTTTTTTTGAAAAAACATCTCATCTTTCAAGAGCTATATCTCTACGCAAGTTTATCCTATTCAAGCGATTCTTGGATCAGATTATGCAAAATTTGAAGAGATTTAAAATGAGTCGTCATATGAAGGAATCTGAGCAGTATTGATGGAGATACGACCTTTTGAAGTTAGTCATCCAGAACAAGGATAGTGACGAATTTCTTAGATTTTTTTTGGAAAAACGTCTAATCTTTTAGAAGCCATATCTCTGCGAGATGTTATCTGATTCAAGCAATTCTTGGATCTGTTTGTGTATAATTTGAAGAGCTTTAAAATGAGTGGTCATATGAAGGAATCCGTGTTAGTCTTACAATGGCACTAAGAGGGGGGTGAATCAGTGTAGTTCTTTAAACTTGAATTTACAGCTCTTAAAACTGAAATAATGAAACCTTAAAACCAGATAAAGCAAGTATCACAAGAGAACATCACACAACACAAGATTTAACGAGGTTCACCAATTTGGCTACTCCTCAAGAATGACTGCTTGGACTACCATCCAAATCCAGCCTTTGCAAAGCAACAACTTTACAAACAATTTACCAAGCACCCACTGGAAGGAGCACCAACCCCCGATTTATCCGCACCAACAGAAAGGAGCACCAACCCCTGATTTACCAAGCACCAACTGGAAGGAGCACCAACCCCTTTACCAAAGAGCACCAACCCCGATGCCAAGCTGCAACCTGGACTTCAATTTTGAATCTAGAAGTTTAACAAAAAATACCTTCGCTTTTACAAGACCCTGACTGGTCTACTTCACCTTTGCGTTCTCTGTGCACTCTGCTCTCTCTACGCAATCACTTCGCACACTCTGCTTCGTCACAGTCAAACTTCACGATCGTCTTCTCCCTTTTGTGCACTCTGCTTTCTTTGCAAGTTTCACACTTAGCACGATTCGACACGACTTGCTCTCTGCGCACTACGACCGAACTTCGCTCACTTTGTGCACTTCGCCATCATCTCGTCGCTTCTACGCTTTTTGCGCTCTTACGGCCGCATTTCACACTTCGACTCGCATTCGACGACATATGCAACACCTCATCAATTCTCCAAACAACCCTCCTTTTATAACAACATTTTCATGATGAAAACCCTAATCTCAGTCGGTTGTAAACCCTAATCTTAGTCGGCTGCAAGCCCTAATCTTCGTCGACTGCAAACCCTAATCTTCGTCGGCTTACATCGGTCTTCGTCGGCTTCAACTACCCCTATAACTCTTCTGTTGTTGTTGCCACGAAAACACATGTCGTGATATCGTGACACTTTTACCGTTCGTACGCTTTCTCTTAGCTTTGGCCCCAGAATACAACATGTCGCGATATCGCGACACTTTTTCTCCGTACGCTTTCTCTTAGCTTTTTCCCGTGAAAATACAACATGTAGCGATATCGTGACACTTTTTCCTCCTACGCTTTCTCTTAGCTTTGGCCCCGAGAATAAACATGTCGCGATATCGCGACACTTTCCTCCTCTTTCGCAGACTTCTTCTTTTCTCTCCTCCTTTAGTCACGAAAATACGACATGTCGCGATATCGTGACACTTTTTCTCCTTAGCGCTTTATCTTGCCTTCGGGTCGCGAAAACGTGACATGTCGCGATATCGCGACACTTTTTCTCCTTAGCGCTTTCTCTTGCCTTTGGGTCATGAAAATGCGACATGTCGCGATATCGTGACACTTTTTCTCCTTAGCGCTTTTTCTTGCCTTCGGGTCACGAAAATGCGACATGTCGTGAT
This sequence comes from Wollemia nobilis, assembly GCA_028583015.1. Classification (NCBI taxonomy): domain Eukaryota; kingdom Viridiplantae; phylum Streptophyta; class Pinopsida; order Araucariales; family Araucariaceae; genus Wollemia; species Wollemia nobilis. The sequence continues at coordinate 9,618,043 of JAQPPZ010001870.1, forward strand.
ATCACGACACTTTTCCTCCTTAGCACTTTCTCTTGCCTTCGGGTCGTGAAATCGACATGTCGCGATATCGCGACACTTTTTCTACTTGCTCTTTTTCTTTCAACATGTCACGAAATCGTGACACTTTTTCTACTTGCCTCTTTTTCTTTCAACATGTCGCGAAATCGTGACACTTTTTCTTTCGTACTATCTCTCTTGCAATATGTCGCAAAATCGTGACACTTTTTCTACTTGCCTTTTTCTTTGCCAACATGTCGCGAAATCGCGACAGTTTTTCCTGCTTGCACTTTCTCTTCGAACATGTCACGAAATCGTGACAGTTTTTCTTTCTTCTCAACATGTCGCAATATCACGACACTTTTTCACTTGTCTTTTTTCTTCCAACATGTCGTCAAATCAGCTTTTCTTTCTTCTTTCTCTTCCAACATGTCGCGAAATCGTGACAGTTTTTCTTTCTTCTTCTCTCTTCCAACATGTCGGGAAATCGTGACAGTTTTTCTTTCTTCTTCTTTCTTCCAACATGTCGCGAAATCACGACATTTTTCTTTCTTCTTCTCTCTCTTCCAACATGTCGCGAAATCGTGACATTTTTCTTGCCTGCTGTATATGTCGCGATATCGTGACACTTTTCTTACTTGTCTTTTTCTTTGATCTTTTGCAAGTGGTCCACTTCGGTCTTCTTGGAAAATCATTGTACATACTCTGAGTAACCTTTGAACTCTTGTCTTCTGCATCTGACTAGCTTTTGAACTTCCTGTCCATTGCATCAACAGATCTATCTGACTGTGTTGACAACAATGACAATATTGTTTGTTGCACCTTGCTCAACAATCTCCCCCTTTGGAATTGTTGGCAACACATGTGCAATTTCCTGTAATTCTTCTCCCCCTTTGACAATAATACCAAAGGGCTACTGCAGACTCCCCCTGAGTCTATGCACAACATTCTCAGGCACAAATTATTACAGTTAGCAAAAATTACAAACATGAGCAAAAAGATAAACAAATACACAAATGCTCCCCCTGAGAATGTGATCCCGATAGCTAGTCAATTCTTGGGAAACGTGACCACTCCACAATCTGATGTTGGAATAAAAATCCAACTTAACCTCACTTTCTGCAACTTTCTCCTACGTACAACACGTTGTCGCTGCAAAATATTCTGCCTCTGCTGTGGATAAGGAAACTGACTCTTGTTTCTTATTGTTCTACGCGACCAATCTGTCTCCAAGATAGAATGCACCTCCACTGGTACTCTTTCTGTCATCTACACATCCTGCCCAATTTGCATCTTTAGGATACCATAACCCATACTCCATAGTACCCTTGTGATATTATAGAAGACTTTGTCTCTCTGCTGCACTGACTGGTGGACCTCTTCTTCACTTGAAGAATCCTCACTCAGATCTATCTTCAACTGTGTTGGCTGCTAGATTTCTATCCATTGAGACTCTGACCTCTGTACTCTATCACCTCCAAAGCTCAGTCAATAGGCTCACTAAGAACTCCTCAATAGGCTCACACAGAACCTGCTTAACAAGCTCACATAGAACTTGTCCAATGCTGAATAACAAGCTCATAAAAAACCTGTCCAAATCTGCTCCACCAAGCTCACTAAGAACTTGTCCGAATCTTCTCTAGCAATCTCACCAAGAACTTGCCCAAATCTGCTCTAGAAATCTGTCCCAACATTGTCCTCAAATATTTCCCAAAGGCCTTCTCAAAGGCTCAATCAATCATGCTCAAGTAGTACTCAAAATGAACTCAATAATGAATGGCGATCTCAAATCAAATCCACTTCATAGAACAAAAATCACTTCACACATAACTTGACTAGGCTCAATCAAATCAACTCAACCAATCATCACAAGGGACAACTCTCTCTCACACAACCCTAGTCCAAGTATGTATCAACCAACTCAAATAATTCCAACAATGCTCAACCACAAATATCACATAACAATGATACTCATGTTCTTTTCTAACTCAAGTTCTTTCACAACCAATGGGCTTAAACCACTATGCTTATAACACAAGGTTTAAACACAACTCTCAATTCAGAAAACCTTGATGCATTCAACCAACTACTTTCCAAAAAGGAAACCACAAACAATCATTTTCCCTTCAATGATATTTCAGAAATCAACCACCATAATGTTGTCACATGAGTCTCTTTGGGATTAGCCTGAAATCGTGCTACCATGCATACTGCCTACAAAATATCTGGTCTGATAGCTATCAGGTACAGTAGGCTTCCAATCATAGATCTGTACATGATTTGATCAACAGGTGGAGATTTGTCATTCTTGCTCAACTTGCACCCTTTCTTAAGCCTTTGTTGAGTGAGATAGTTGTCTAGCCTTGCATATCATGCTCGGGGTGCCTATTTCAAGCCATATATCTTCAACTTACAAACCAAGTTGGGATCATCACCAAGCTGGAAACCATCTGGCTGCTCAATATAAACCTCTTCTTCAAGCTTCCCATTCAAAAATGTTGATTTCACATCTGTCAACAAAATTGACAAGTGACTCACACTTGTACCGACTTTTGTCCAACACTGTAATTTTACTGCCAACTCTGTGCAAGCATCAAACACTGTACCACAACACAACCAAATCCCTTTTTATATTTTCAACTTGGTCTATGTTTTCTACAATCACCGCTGGTCACACCTTACTTTCAACTGTTCGAATCAGGAGACAAAATTTTGTTAAACACTTCACGGCCAACTATAGTGCACCTTACTCAAACTCATACTTCTGGACCTCGGATAGGTATGATTCACAAAGCAAAGTTGCTCATCTTGATGAGCTAAACATGAGTCAATGATCAGACTTCAATATTTTTCACCACAACATCATAATAGATCTAACAATATTTACGTCAATGTGTAGTTCAAATACACACTGCTTTTATCGAAACACATATATGCGGCTAGGGCAACATTCTTTCACTAACCAAATTATCTGAACTGTTATAATCCTTAACTTTGGATAGTGGCAATAAGAACCATCACCAAGTACAACAATGACATATAGCAATACTACCAATAATGACAACTCTCAATTTAATCACCACCCTTCACGGCACTTCCACAAACAACTACATGAACTGAAAACACACTTCGACAACTATACGACAACTTCCCCGACTACTTGCCTTTCATCCTCGGGTAATCAAACAAATACATAGGAGCATTAAAATGAAACTTCAAGATTGCTCCCCTGAGGATGTGCTACCTGGAGTTGCTTAGTGCAATAGCGGAGTAGTCTCCTTCAGTCCAAGGAGACACGATTTCCTTTCTTCTATCTTTCTCCAAACTTTCTTGAACTCGGGCTTGGATTTTTCAACTACATCCCTGTTTTGCACCTTTTCGTGAACTCGAACATTTCTCTTGTGTGGTTGTCTCTTGTGCATCCTTGATGAATGATTATTTTCCTTTCTTTTATGTACATGATTTATTCCCTGTCTGTGTTGCGTTCTTTGTGTCTGATGAAATCTACTGTTTTGCCTTAGATTAGATACAAAAGTGCTTGGACAAAACCTTGCTATGTGCCCATGACCATTACATTGAAAACATTGTACATAGTGTTCACTCAGAAACGCAGATGTATTTCTACCAGCATAACTCTTTGATTTATTATTCAATCCACAATAAATTGCCTTGTGACCATACTCGGTTGCATCCGAAACAATAGCCATTAAAAGTATTATTATGAATAGAGTGAGAGTGATAGAACCTCTTTTGTTGTGGTTGCTTTGTTGTAGATCTCCTTTGATATTTTCTTCCTTTTGAAGATTCAGCTTCAAACTTTTCTTGCTTCGATCCTTCAACAGTGAACTTCTTCTTCTCTGCAGAGTTGGAAGATGAAGGTTGTTCAGCTTCATATCCAAGACCATGCTTATCCGTGGAGCTTCTTTGTTGGCTTATCATTTTATCTAGCAACTCTGTGCTCTTCTCGAATTTGAGATTTGTATTGGCCTCTTCTAGTTGTTTCTTCAATAAAACAATCTCTTCCTCTTGTTTGCAACCAACCAATCTCTTTCTCATTGATCTCGTGACCCGAGAGTTTCTTCAATCCTTTTGAATTCTTCTCCTCGTACTTTCAAACTGGTTATTATTTCATTTGCATCCTCAAGCTTTCTTGAGATTTCCTTATTCCTTTTTCTTTCTATCTTCAATTCATCCAGAGCTGCAATTAGTTCCTCTTTCAAATTTATTTCTGCATCAATTTCTTCTTCATCACATTCCTGTTCTTTTTTGTTTCTTCTTCGAGTGTCATGAAAAGACCTCCACCTATTTCCTTTTTAGAATCATCCTCTAGGACTTCATTAACTCTCACAATATATGCCTCTATGTTCTCATCGTCACTTTCATGAATACTCCTCAGTTTGTCCCATATTTCTTTTGCCATTTTACAACTCATGATCTTTACCAGTTCACTGTCTACTAATCCGCACCTGATAGCATTCTTTGCTTTTGAGTCATTCTCAAATAGTTTTATTTCATCAGCCTCTTCTGGAGGAGTGATGGGTATTGTGTATCCACTAACTACTGAATCCCAGACGTCGTATCCCAAAGCACAAAGATATGCCTGCATCCTGATTCTCCAGATCGCATAATTTGTTCCGTCAAACAAAGGTGCTTGGTTTGATAAGAAGTCTTCAACCTTTTCTGGTTCAATTTTCTCTTCCACAGGAACTGAAACTGACTGAGATGCCCTTTTGGAGGAGGATCTATTCTTCTTACCCATTGCGTACTAATCCAAGATCAACCCTGACTGATTTAGCCTGAGAAGGGAACTTGGCTCTGATACCAATTGTTAGTCTTACAATGGCATTGAGAGGGGGGGTGAATCAGTGTAGCTCTTTAAACTTGAAATTCATAGCTCTTAAAACTGAAATAATGAAACCTTAAAACCAGATAAAGCAAGTATCACAAGAGAACATCACACAACACAAGATTTAACGAGGTTCACCAATTTGGCTACTCCTCAAGAATGACTACTTGGACTACCATCCAAATCCAGCCTTTGCAAAGCTACAACTTTACAAACAATTTACCAGCACCCACTGGAAGGAGCACCAACCCCTGATTTATCTGCACCAACAGAAAGGAGCACCAACCCCTAATTACACCACAAGACACCAACCCTGATGCCAAGCTGCAACCTGGACTTCAATTTTGAATCTAGAAGTTTAACAAAAAATACCTTCGCTTTTACAAGACCCTGACTGGTCTACTTCACCTTTGCATTCTCTGTGCACTCTGCTCTCTCTACGCAATCACTTCGCACACTCTACTTCGTCATCGTCAAACTTCACGATCGTCTTCTCCCTTTTGCGCACTCTGCTTTCTCTTGCAAGTTTCACACTTAGCACGATTCGACATGACTTGCTCTCACTTTGCGCACTTCGCCATCATCTCACCGCTTCTACGCTTTCTACGCTCTTACGACCACATTTCACACTTCGACACGCATTCAACGACATATGCAACAACTCATCAATTCTCCAAACAACCCTCCTTTTATAACAACATTTTCATGATGAAAACCCTAATCTCAGTCGGTATAAACCCTAATCTTAGTCGTAACCCTAATCTTATCGATGCAAACCCTAATCTTCATCGGCTTACATCGGTCTTCGTCGGCTTCAACTGTCCCTATAACTCTTCTGTTGCTGTTGCCGCGAAAACACATGTCACGATATTCGCGACACTTTTCGTCCTACGCTTTCTCTTAGCTTTGGCCCAAAACATGTAGATATCGCGACACTTTTCTCCTACGCTTTCTCTTAGCTTTGGCCCGAGAATACAACATGTCGCGATATCGCGACACTTTTTCTCCGTACGCTTTCTCTTAGCTTTGGCCCACGAGAATACAACATGTAGCGATATCGCGACACTTTTTCCTACTTCTATAACAATAACACTTTCCTCCTTGCTTTTCGCTAAAACATGTCACGATATCGTGACACTTCACCTTCTTACTTTCTCTCTCCTCCTTTAGTCGCGAAAATGCGACATGTCACGATATCGCGACACTTTTTCTCCTTAGCGCTTTATCTTGCCTTTGGGTCGCAAAAATGTGACATGTCGCGATATCACGACACTTTTTCTCCTTAGCGCTTTCTCTTGCCTTCGGGTCGTGAAAACGTGACATGTCACGATATCGCGACACTTTTTCTCCTTAGCACTTTTTCTTGCCTTCGGGTCACGAAAACGTGACATGTCGCGATATCGTGACACTTTTTCTCCTTAGCGCTTTCTCTTGCCTTCGGGTCACGCAACATGTCACGATATCGTGACACTTTTTCTCCTTGCCTCTTTTTCTTTCAACATGTCGCGAAATCGTGACACTTTTTCTACTTGCCTCTTTTTCTTCCAACATGTCGCGAAATCGTGACACTTTTTCTACTTGCCTTTTTCTTTGCCAACATGTCGCGAAATCGCGACAGTTTTTCCTGCTTGCACTTTCTCTTCGAACATGTCACGAAATCGCGACAGTTTTTCTTTCTTCTCAACATGTCGCGATATCGCGACACTTTTTCCACTTGTCTTTTTTCTTCCAACATGTCACGAAATCGTGACAGTTTTTCTTTCTTCTCTCTCTTCCAACATGTCGCGAAATCATGACAATTTTTCTTTCTTCTTCTCTCTCTTCCAACATGTCGCGAAATCGCGACAGTTTTTCTTGCCTGTTGTATATGTCGCGATATCGCGACACTTTTCTTACTTGTCTTTTTCTTTGATCTTTTGCAAGTGGTCCACTTCGGTCTTCTTGGAAAATCACTGTACATACTCTGAGGAACCTTTGAACTCCTGTCTTCTGCATCTGAATAGCTTTTGAACTTCCTGTCCACTGCATCAACAGATCTGTCTGACTGTGTTGACAACAATGACAATACTGTTTGTTGCACCTTGCTCAACAATCCGAGTAGTATACGACCTTCTGAAGCCAGTCGTCTGGAACAAGGGTAGTGACAAATTTTCAAGTCGCGAATTTTTCAAAAGACAAAATTTGTTTAGTTTGGGTAAGAAAATAAGTTGCACTTTATTTTGTTTGGAAGAAAAATTGTAGATCTAGCTGTTATGTGGATTTTTAGCTTCAAATCAGTGGGAAGTTATTTATTTCCATAAATTATGGAGAAGATGATATTGATGCTAGAGAGTGGTGGAAAAATTTTAAATCCTTGTTTCATCATAATATCATTTGGAAAAGTTGGATTTCTTTTTATCTTAGAGGAGAAGCTAAGATTTGGTATTATAGAATTCCTCGCGCCCATCAAGATGAACTAACTTGGGAAACAATGGAGCATGAATTCTTGAGTAGATGGAACCCATATAAAAAGATAGCTAGTTTGAAGGTCACAATCAAGGGATATGAAGAAGAAATAAAATTACTCAAGAAGAAAGAGGAAAAGGTCAAGGAATATAAAAAATATGTCAGTATGCAGATAGAGGAAACCATACCTTTGGTAGAAGATAAATTACAAAATGGACAAAGGAATTTGTTTGAATCTCAAAAGTCTATTTTACAGGTTCATGGAAGCATTAAAAAAGAACAAGTTATTATTTCCATTGACCCTGGTAGCAGATATAATTTTATTAATATTGCTTTGGCTAAGAAGTTGCAAGTTCAAGCAACAAAAATTAAGGACATACAGCTAGAGGGTGAGCATATTCAAATTTTTGAATATTTGAAGATCACCATGGATAAATATTTTTTACATTCAAATTTCTATGCTATTGAGATGGATGATGAGGATATTGTTCTTTGTTATCCTTGGTTAGATTCTTTGGGTACTGTTAACATTAATGTGCAAAAGAAGTTTATGAAGTTATGGTACAGGAAAAGAAGATAACATTGCAGGATATTTCTCAGCTTAAGGAGCAAGGATCCAAGGACAATCAAGAAGTGGTTGTAGAAGAACAAATTGAAGAACCTGAAACAGAATCCAAGAAGGCAGTAGCAACAATAGAGTCCATGGAAGAAGCAACAACAACTGATTTAAGGGAAATAACAGTAACAGAGTCCAAGGACACAACAAACAAAGAGAACATAAAAGAATAATGTTTAGAAGAATTTAAAACAATGGAGCCAAATGTTGGGAAGTCAAAGAAGATAGAACATCAAGTTAAGGTTGCACCATATCGCCATCCACACCACCATGAGTGGCAAAATTCTTGGAGGAATGGCTCAAGTCAGTAAAATTATGGTTCCACGTGGAATCATAAGGGCACCAACTATGACAGAGTTTGGCAGAGAAAGCATAGGGATCCTGATTTTCAAAGTGGATCATCAGCATCAAGGAAAAAGTGGACCCATCATTCAAGTTATCAAAATACAGCAGCAGAAGCATGGAGCCAACGAAGCAGATTTGGATACAACATGGCATACCAGCATCACCGTGTTTCACTTGGATGGATGGATGATCGAGATTGGTACCAGTTGCTAACATTGCTTAGCAAATCATACTATCAGGTTTCTTCATATGTTTCGAGGACGAAACATTTGTAAGGAGGGTGGCATGGTAGAGTACCTAGGAATAGATATTTGGGGATATTATTATATTGTATAAGGGTTGGCATGGGCCACACATAACACAAGGTTGATTGTATTATAATATTATATTATATTATAATATAATATTATATTAGTAGTAGGCTCTCCAAAGTAAAATAAGAATATAGATATATAAAGAAGAGATATTTGTCATTGTAATCATTCAAATCATTGAAGAAGAATCTTATGTAATCATCGTGCCCACGAAGTGGCCTCTCATCTTCGGGAGATCTTGTGGAGTTATTCCTTCTTTAATGATTATTATCGGTGTTTCCCTACCTTAAGGGTATTATCTATCTCTCTCTCATTTGTGGATTGTTATTGTGGATAATGTATTTTGGATGAATGATTTGATATTTTTGCATATTGGTGAATGGTTTATGTTAATGATAATAAAGTTATGCAACAAAAGCTAAAGGAGGAAGAGTTGGCTAACCATGTGCAAATGGTGGAAGGACGACTTTGGCAAGTGTAGTGGGATGCAGAAGCAAGACTAGCTGAGTTGAAACAAAGATGGAGAGCATGAGGCAAGTGCAAGAACAATAGGATCGATTTTTTGGTCAGTTGAAGATAGAGTGTGCAGTGAGGGAGTAAACTCTTGAGGTGAATATGCAGGATATTGCTCACCGAGATCAACTAATTGCTAAGCGTGATGAGTAGTTGGTAGTAGCTGCAAGGAAGGAAGCCGAATTAGCAAGAACAAAGGAAGAGTTGAAGGCTAGGATGGCTAAATTTGAGTAAAAGTCACATAATTATGACTTCTAGTGGGCTCGTTAGTAGCATATCTCATTCAGTGGTTAGTAGCAGGATTGGAAAATTTTTAGCAAAAGTTCTATAGCCTGAAGCTAAAGGAGGAAGAGTTGGCTAACCATGTGCAAATGGTGGAAGGACGACTTCGACAAGTGTAGTGGGATGCGGAAGCAAAACTAGCTGAGTTGAGAACAAATATGGAGAGCATGATGCAAGTGCAAGAACAATAGGATCAATTGTTTAGTCAGTTGAAGATAGAGTGTGTAGTGAGGGAGCAAACTCTTGAGGTGAAGATGCAGGAGATTGCTCACTGAGATCAACTAATTGCTAAGCGTGATGAGTAGTTGGTAGTATCTACAAGGAAGGAAGCTGAATTAGCAAGAACAAAGGAAGAGTTGAAGGCTAGGATGGCTGAATTCGAGTAAAAGTCACATCATTATGACTTCTAGTGGGCTCGTTACCAGGCCTATGCAAAGTGGTTGAAGGAAAAAACTGAAGCATTGAAGTTGTAGATTTAGGAGCTTGGAGGAGTACCTATTCCGTCGCCTCAACCTCAAAAGGTCCAAAGTCCCCAGAGGCAGCAACAGTCATCGACGAGGATGTCAACCAATCTAGAGGGGAGGGTAGATGTAGCCGATAGTTCTGACTTGCCACCTTAGCAAAAGAAAAGTCAGAAATAAAATATGTGTGGATGTCATAAATGCATATAATAAGTTTTGTAATTTGAATAAAGTTGTACGTTGAAATAATGCATGTAATAATGAGTTATGTGTGAATGTAGTCATGCAAGGGTAGTTATCACCCAGTTAGGAGATGAGGTGTCCGGGTGGTAGTTACTTGTAACTACTGACCCCATAGATTAAATAGACCCCCTTATTGGGTATCATACCATATTGTATGGACACATATATTGGGTAGACTTTGCACATGCCAAAGAGAGTACGTTGTAGACATAGAGAGTAGATACATTCGCACAAACATTGCATTGCACAGGATTGGATATTGTGTATGTAAGAGAATGTCGTACATATTTCATTGTACAGGTTATCATTAATGCAAGATCTGTTCATACTCATTCATCATTTGTTATTGCCATTGTGTGTTCTTTGCATGTATTGTTACTAATGATTGCTACAATAGATTAGATTCAATTTGTTATTTGTATTCTTTCCAAGTTTTGTCGTACAGGGCTGTCTAGGTGATTGACAGATCGTCCAACCTAAGTGCTAAGTTGTATAGTGAAGTTGTCAAACCGTCTAGAAAAGGGTCGGTCGTCCTTTTCATATATTGGGTTGTCTGAAGTAGTGAACAAGGCAGTCAAAGGAAAGGATATGATGCAGGCCATACAACCTCATTATTACACACTTGAATATTGAATCTGTCAATCCAAATTGTTCCTTCAAGAGTGGAATACCACCATCGTGCTACACAAATACAGTTTATGAGATCCTTCTCCACACCTTGTATTCAAATAGTAGGGGATGATTTCTTTTTTTTCCCTTTCGTTTGTGCTTTATCAATTTCACTGGTTCTAGTTGGATCTCGTATTCATAAGAAGAATTGAGATATCCAATCAATTATTTGGAAGTAACGACATTGGTCAAGACACGAAACTCAAAAGTAGATCAGTTATGTGAAAAGAAGCAAAACAGGATAGCTCCAGTGAATCGTTGGAGTATGATGAATTGCAGGAACTAGTACTTAGACTATCAAAATATGAGTAGAATGATGACATCATTGATATGTCAATGGTTTTATCCAATGAATTTTTGGATTTAGGACTTAGTTCAAAAATGAATAAAAATTGTTTTGGAAGGTGGTGGCATGAATATGACACAAGTGCTCATTTAGCGAATTGTCGACTAGTTCTAGTGTGTGAATTGTAGGATTTTGGACTTGGGCTTAAAAATGTTTCTTACAAAATACCACTAAAGGAATTTTCGATGAATCACTAGATGATTCCGACAAACCGCCAAATTTTGGACTTTGCAAAATTTTGAGTTCATTTTTGGAGTGGAGTTACGATCCATCTTATCCATCGAATTTTGTGCAGATTTCTTAGGTTCTGGATGGAGAGGAAAAATTTAGATCTAGGCCACTAGGAACAATGATCCATTGGATAGAGATTAAGTTTGATGAATCTTGGAAAATGGAATAAACCCTCTAGGATATTTGATGAAATTCATCTTAGAATGGCATAGATTTGGATTTAAGTAAATCAGGATGAAGGTGAGATGTGTCCCATCGGGTGAGCCAAAAAAGGAACTGTTGATACATAGGGCTGACTGATCTTAGATAGCACTTGATCCTTGCATCAAATGCCTAGGAAAAGGGGGTTTGCAATTCCCTTGACCTTTGAATTTAGGTCGACTCCCCACTACCCTATGCTCATCTTATCTAATCCTACTCTAATGTAGAAAATAAAATGTCTTAATAGTATGAGGAATTGAAATTAAGTGCAAGAAAGTCAATATGGCCAGATACCATAGCGAGTATAGTGTGTGATCAGTTGTGCTATATTAGGAAGACCGAATAACAAGAGTCAAAATCCATCATAGATGCAAACATAACTGGAAAAGAGGACTAATAGGCACTTGTGGGGCATCACCACTCACAATACACACAAGGAGAGGTCCAACAAATCGGGACACATTCCTAGATGAAGGCCAAGCACAATTTTCCACTAATCGAAGAGTATAAGAGTACATTCCAAGAACGTAGTTGTAGCCTTTCCCAAAATAGCCAAAAGATGTTATAGTGAGCCTTGGGCTCTTATTATAGTAAGGGATTTATCCTTTTTACTATGAGTAGAAAGAAGATTACATTTACAAATGATAGCAAAACAACAAATACGTCGCTTTCAATTCGATTCCCTTGGGTAGGCTGTTGTGTTGCCCATTCCCTGGAATTTTGACGGAGTGGGGCTTGCCGTATCGTGGTTCGAAAAATTGCCTACTGCATCACTTAGTCTTTCCTTTACTGCAGGTTGCTTCAAAATTGCAAAATTGCTGACTCCTTGTCCAACCTAGAGCTCCATGCTTCCCGTGCATTTCCTTTGCTATCAAGTCGCTTGCTATGCATCAAAGGTAGCACCTTGTGTTACACTTACATTAGCCATTTTTAGTATAGGTGAGGCTTATGCCTTGGAATCTACTTGATTATTATCTTCTCTCTCAACACCTCCAAATTTTTCAAAGCCATTTAAAGTTCTAAAGTACTATATCCATGCATGAGATAGTCATCATGGATAGAATGATTATCACATGCAAAAGAAACATTATTTTGAAGGAAATTTATGAACCCATGATGCTAAATAGCTTACTATACAAACCATGAAACAAGAAGTTAAACCTCATTAAAGAGATCCATAAAATACCTTATCATGAGAAATTTGTTCCTTCTTACCCCATAGAAACAAACCGCATTCACATTGTAAATGTATTCAACAATACTAAAATACTTTGTAATGTCTATCATCACACCTTAAATTCCTAAAACTGACACTGATTTTCAGCAGCAAAGGGGTCTACCCTGACCCTTGGGAAATCACCCTACCTGTCCTATGTTTGGCATAACTAATCCCTTAAATCAACACAAAGAAAATTTTATATTTGTTTCTTGTTTTAGTTCCATATTTTCACACCAAGCTTAAAAAATAGAACTTTCCTTGTGTTGAACTAAGAGATTGTGGGGCTTCTCAATATCCAAACCATCTAAGATTGGGTCTCCAGGGATTGGAACCTAGTGAAAAACTTATGTGGCAATCATAATCACACCCTAGGGTAGGAGGAAATTACCTCAATCCATACATCTTGATACCTTATGTGGTTGCGATGCACATCTCTCTTATGATGGATGCATGATTGAATTATTTTTAATTTGTTGGCATCATGTTTGGTTGACTTGTCATTGCAAAGTTTTCCCGCTTAAAGTTTTTTATTGTGTGTGCAAAACATGCCATACATTTCTCACTCCAAAGAGAATTCTTAAAATAGGAACTAATAATCAAACAATATAGCAAATGCATAATTTGGAAATGCTTTCTGCTGTCAGTTATTTTTGAGACCAGTTAAAGCCTATATCAAGCGTATTTCCACATGACATTTTTAAGGGTAAACTTGCCTCTAAATCAACTGTTTGTAAGAAACTCTTGCACCATGCTTGGTCACTCAAACCTTCATTGTCTTCTATAATTTATTCTGAACTCCAAATTTTCAAGAACTTGTCACTCAAGGTTCTCATTATTTTTGGTCATCTGGTACTTTTAGGCTTAAACTTTAAAGAATATTCTACTGCATAAGTAGCTCTAATACCATCTTGCCTTAAAAATATAGTAAAACAATCCGACAGACCTGGACAAAATCATGATCAGACCAGATTTTTTAGACTGTCTGGATTGATCGGATCCAAACCAGATCCTTTCTTAGTAAACTAAATTTGCAATATAACTTTGATATTTGGCTTCAAATATTTATGGATACTTTGCATATTTATTATTTATTTGTGGATATTTAACATATTGATGTGCATATGTTAAGTATAAATTTAAAAGCTATATGTATTATTTCCCCAATTGGATTCTAATTTTTCAGGCCTTTTTGGGGGAAAATTAACAATCTTTAGATTTTTGTGGCTTCCTATACAAATCTTGTTTCCCAAACCTTGTTACCATGTTTAAAAGTACAACAGATTTACCCATGCTGTAGTTTTTGTGTTTTATGTTTGGTTTTTTGAATTCTTTAACATTGCTTGTCTAGAACTGTACTTCAAATTTCTGAAGTGGTAGAAATTTGATACTGGACAGCCTTGTATAACATAACCATTAATTGTACTGGAGTCATAACTAGGAAGTTCGAACTGCCCAGAAAGAAACAATTCAACACCCTGAATCTATGGGAAAGGAATCTGGAAAGCAACTAGATTTTGCAAGTAGAATAATTTATATAGTCTCAAATTATTTTTTCTTTTGGTAATGTTGGCATTTTTTCCACATTAAAAATTTTGACAAATTTTTGCCTAAGTGTGAAGCGCTCTTCGCCAGCGAAATCATCTGCAACTTTAAATCAGCGAAATGCATGCAGAGGTGTTGGCATTTTTGCAGGCCCTAAAAGAGGAGGATAAATTAGATGAAATGATATTTAGATATTTCATCATTGTAGATCTTTTCGTAAGCTTTTCGACGATATATTATAATAGGCGATCGGGCAGCGGATCAAAAGTTATGGCCCCGAGAAGCAGAATCAGCGAAAGTCATTTCGGGCGAGAAAAAAACTAAGGCAAAAGTCAACCAGGTCAAACTATGTTTTGCTGCGAAACTCCGCTTTGGGGATTTCTAGAGGAAAAATCTGCTTCGGGGATTTTTGGAGCGAAAAATCCCCTTTCAGAGACTTCTGGTGCAAAAATTCGCTTCAACAGCGAAGTTCAGTTCGGGTGGAAAAACGTCAAGAAAAACTCTAAGGCACGGTCAAGCTCGCTCTCGCCCAGGAATCCAACGAAGCCCAACTTTGGGCACCATCTCCAGCAAAGATGCACTTCGGGCAGGAAAAAAGTGCCTAAGGCAAATTCACCTCAACTTTGCCCAAACTGTCGGCGAACCTCAACTTCGGGGTTAACTATGGCGAAGGCGCTCTGAGCGCTGCTTTCTCCGAAAAGTGCCTAAGGCAAAATTTACTTGATTTTCGCCCCAATTTCTAGCGAAGCCTGGATTCGGGCTGTCTTCAGTGAAGCTCCCATCACCAGGGCACTTCGGGCAAAATATTTCTAAGGCAGAGACAAGCCAATCTTCGCTCCTTAGCTCAACGAAGTTCCGTTTTGGGGGCTATATTCAACGAAACTTAGCTTCGGGGATTTCTAGAGCGAAAATCCATTTCAGGGATTTTTGGAGCAAAAATCCGCTTCGCGGATTGCTGGCACGAAAATCCCCCTTCAACAGCGAAGATGCACTTCGGGCAAAAAAATACTAAGGCAAGATAAGCTCATCTTCGCTCATCATTCAGGCGAAGCTCCATTTCGGGTGTCGACTCCAGTGAACCCCCATCTCCAGCAAAGAAGCATTTTCGTGTGAGAATTGGCTAAGGCAAAGGGGTCAAGGAGGACAAGCTCATCTTCGCCCAGGAATCCAGCGAAGCCCAGTTTCGGGCGCTATCTCCGACGAAGCTCCCATAAGCAACGAAGAGACACTTTGGGCTTGAAAAAATATCTAAGGCATGAGGTCGAGCTTGTCTTCACTCCTCAGCCAGGCGAAGCTACATTTCGAACCCTCTCTCCAGCGAAGCTGAGCTTCGGGCCTTACCCAGAGCAAAGTGCAGTTTGGGTAGGAAAAAAAATCTAAGGCAAAGGTCAAAACTACTTTGCCCAAATTGTTGGCGAAGCTACATTTTGGGCCCCAATGTGAGCGAACCTCCGCTTCGGGGATTTCTGGAGCGAAAATCCGCTTCGGGGATTTCTAGGGCGAAAATCCCTCTTTGAAGTTTTTTTCGGCACCAAGGCTACATCTGAAGGTCACGCTTCCAGAGAAATAGAAGGTAGGTGGGAATGTAATGCGCCTCCATGGCGCACGAGTGTGGGTCTCCTACCCATCCCATCAAGACGGCGCTGTTAGGATCGAGAAAGCCTCTGGAGGTGAGTTCCACCAACCGCATTAATGAGACAAGCATTCCCAGTGGTAAAACCTGTCTGAAGCCATACCTCATAACTGCTGACACGAGTGAGCCGCATTCCATGGATACTCTGTCATATAATAGGGGTCAAATCTTAGCTGCCCTAGCGGTTTTAGGGTTTTGACATTAATGATTACGGGGGTAAATCCCTCTATAAAAGCCAACTCAATGTAATGTAATCGGGGGGGAACGTTTTGCTAGAGAACTGTTGTACTTAAAAATTTTGCATCAATACTAAAGCTTCTGGCTCTGATTCTAGACTCCTTTTCTGTGTATGATGCCTTCTATCTTTATTTCTGTTAATTTTGTTTCTTTATATGCATGTTGTAATTCTGCAATCTGGATTTAAGTGTGTGATAAAGAGCGAAACCTGGAATTATTGAAGGATACATATCAGAGAATAGTTCAATGTTAGTTTCTGTTATTTTCTTGGTATTGATCGCTGCTGGTTTAAGTAGAAGTTAGTGATCGTGTTGTTGTTCTTCCCTGTTGTCTCTACTGGCCTGTGGCCATATTTCCCTTTTCTTTCAGTTATTTGCATTTCTTTCAGCATTTTCCTAATCTCTTTCCAATTCTCTAATCTGAAATCCCAAGTGTAGTGTAGTAAAGGAGCCAGACTTCTTTGGAGATTGGCACATGAGTCATTCCTTCCTCCCTACCTTTCAAAGTGTTGGACGGGTCTAGGGCGCATAGACAAACCAAACCCTTTCTTGTGGCAGATCCGTGACCAACAGGTAATAGCACAACCCCAAGCTAATTAGATATACTCCTTTTATGTGATGGATGGTAACCAGATAGTTTTGAAAACTGTTCAGGTTACAAACGATATTTTTACCAAAGAATATGGGGAGTTCTTAGTGAAGCATGGAGCTCTTTCTTTAGAACGGATTTGTACTGTTGAAACTGGAGGTTGCCTACATGTTGCAATTCGAGAAGATATCAGTATTAATTTAGGTCCTCTTGAAGAGTTGTCTAATCTTTTTGCAGCAGATATACTTATTTGTGAATATGGAGGAGGTACATATATGCCCTTTTTATCAATTTTTGTTAATAGCCATACATGGCATACATTAACAACTATTTTTTGGAGGCAATGATTGATATAAATCCAAGTGCTCATTTATATGCCAGACAACGATTTATCAATTTTTTGAATTAAGTCTATGTTTATGAGGGGGACTTTTAGAAAAAGTCATTTCGGGCGAGAAAAAAACTAAGGCAAAGTCAACCAGGTCAAACTATTTTTTGCTGCGAAACTCCGCTTCGGGGATTTCTGGAGCAAAAATCTGCTTCGGGGATTTTTGGAGCAAAAAATCCGCTTTCAGAGACTTCTGGCGCAAAAATCTGCTTCAACAGCGAAGTTCAGTTCGGGTGGAAAAATGTCAAGAAAAACTCTAAGGCACGGTCAAGCTCGCTCTCGCCCAGGAATCCAACGAAGCCCCGAGAAGCAGAATCAGCAAAAGTCATTTCGGGCGAGAAAAAAACTAAGGCAAAGTCAACCAGGTCAAACTATGTTTTGCTATGAAACTCCGCTTCGGGGATTTCTGGAGCAAAAATCTGCTTCGAGGATTTCTGGAGCGAAAAATCCCCTTTCAGAGACTTCTGGCACAAAAATCTGCTTTGCGGATTTCTGGCGCAAAAATTCGCTTCAACAGCGAAGTTCAGTTCGGGTGGAAAAACGCCAAGAAAAACTCTAAGACACGGTCAAGCTCGCTCTCGCCCAGGAATCCAACGAAGCCCCGAGAAGCAGAATCAGCAAAAGTCATTTCGGGCGAGAAAAAAACTAAGGCAAAGTCAACCAGGTCAAACTATGTTTTGCTGCGAAACTCCGCTTCGGGGATTTATGGAGCAAAAATCTGCTTCGGGGATTTCTGGAGCGAAAAATCCCCTTTCAGAGACTTCTGGCGCAAAAATCCGCAAATGGCGCAAAAATCCGCTTCGCGGATTTCTGGCGCAAAAATCCGCTTCAACAGTGAAGTTAAGTTCGGGTGGAAAAACGTCAAGAAAAACTCTAAGGCACGGTCAAGCTCGCTCTCGCCCAGGAATCCAACGAAGCCCCGAGAAGTAGAATCAGCAAAAGTCATTTCGGGCGAGAAAAAAACTTAGGCAAAGTCAACCAGGTCAAACTATGTTTTGTTGTGAAACTCCGCTTCAGGGATTTAACTAAGGCAAAGTCAACCAGGTCAAACTATTTTTTGTTGCAAAACTCCGCTTCGGGGATTTCTGGAGCAAAAATCTGTTTTGGGGATTTTTGGAGCGAAAAATCCCCTTTCAGAGACTTCTGGCGCAAAAATCCGCTTCAACAGCGAAGTTCAGTTCAGGTGGAAAAACGTCAAGAAAAACTCTAAGGCACGGTCAAGCTCGCTCTCGCCCAGGAATCCAACGAAGCCCAACTTTGGGCGCCATCTCCAGCAAAGATGCACTTCAAGCAGGAAAAAAGTGCCTAAGGCAAATTCACCTCAACTTCGCCCAAACTGTCGGCGAACCTCAACTTCGGGGTTAACTGTGGCGAAGGCGCTCTGAGCGCTGCTTTCTTCGAAAAGTGCCTAAGGCAAAATTTAGCTCATTTTCGCCCTGATTTCTAGCGAAGCTCGGCTTCGGGTTGTCTTCAGCGAAGCTCCCATCACCAGGGCACTTCGGGCAAAATATTTCTAAGGCAGAGACAAGCCGATCTTCGCTCCTTAGCTCAACGAAGTTCCGTTTTGGGGGCTATATTCAACGAAACTTAGCTTTGGGGATTTCTGGAGCGAAAATCCGTTTCGGGGATTTTTGGAGCGAAAATCCGCTTCGCGGATTTCTGGCACGAAAATCCCCCTTCAACAACGAAGATGCACTTCGGGCGAAAAAAGACTAAGGCAAGATAAGCTCATCTTCGCTCATCATTCAGGCGAAGCTCCATTTCGGGTGCCGACTCCAACGAACCCCCGTCTCTAGCAAAGAAGCATTTTCATGCGAGAATTGGCTAAGGCAAAGGGATCAAGGAGGACAAGCTCATCTTTGCCCGAGAATCCAGCGAAGCTTAGTTTCGGGTGCTATCTCCGACGAAGCTCCCATAAGCAACGAAGAGACACTTCGAGCTTGAAAAAATATCTAAGGCACGAGGTCGAGCTTGTCTTCGCTCCTCAGCCATGCGAAGCTACATTTCGGACCCTCTCTCCATCGAAGCTGAGCTTCGGGCCTTACCCAGAGCAAAGTGTAGTTTGGGCAAGAAAAAAAATCTAAGGCAAAGGTCAAAACTACTTCGCCCAAATTGTTGGCGAAGCTGCATTTTGGGCCCCAATGTGAGCGAACCTCCGCTTCGAGGATTTCTGGAGCGAAAATCCGCTTCGGGGATTTCTAGGGCGAAAATCCCCCTTTGAAGTTTTTTTCGGCACCAAGGCTACATCCGAAGGTCACGCTTCCCGAGAAAGAGAAGGTAGGTGGGAATTTAATGCGCCTCCATGGCGCACGAGTGTGGGTCTCCTGCCCATCCCATCAAGACGGCGCTGTCAGGACCGGGAAAGCCTCTGGAGGCGAGTTCCACCAACCGCATTAATGAGACAAGCATTCCCAGCGGTAAAACCTGTCCGAAGCCATACCTCATAACTGCTGACACAAGTGAGCCGCATTCCATGGATACTCTGTCATCTGACAGGGGTCAAATCTCAACTGCCCCAGCGGTTTTAGGGTTTTGACATTAATGATTACGGGGGTAAATCCCTCTATAAAAGCCAACTCAATGTAATGTAATCGGGGGGAACGTTCTGCTAGAGAACTGTTGTACTTAAAAATTCTGCATCAATACTAAAGGCTCCTGGCTCTGATTCTGGACTTCTTTTTTATGTATGATGCCTTCTATCTTTATTTCTGTTAATTTTGTTTCTTTATATGCATGCTGTAATTCTGCAATCTATATTTAAGTGTGTGATAAAGAGCAAAACCTAGAATTATTCAAGGATACATATCAGAGAATAGTTCAATGTTAGTTTATGTTATTTTCTTGGTATTGATCGCTGCTGGTTTAAGTAGAAGTTAGTTATCATGTTGTTGTTATTCCCTGTTGTCTCTACTAGCCTGTGGCCATATTTCCATTTTATTTCAGTTGTTTGCATTTCTTTTAGCATTTTCCTAATCTCTTTCCAATTCTCTAATCTGAAATCCCAAGTGTAGTGTAGTAAATGAGCCAGACTTCTTTGGAGATTGGCACATGAGTCATTCCTTCCTCCCGGCCTTTCAATGTGTTGGACGGGTCTAGGGCGCATAGACAAACCAAACCCTTTCCTGTGGCGGATCCGTGACCAACAGGTAATAGCACAACCCCAAGCTAATTAGATATACTCCTTTTATGTGATGGATGGTAACCAGATAGTTTTGAAAACTGTTCAGGCTACAAACGATATTTTTACCAAAGAATATGGGGAGTTCTTAGTGAAGCATGGAGCTCTTTCTTCAGAACGGATTTGTATTGTTGAAACTGGAGGTTGCCTACATGCTGCAATTCGAGAAGATATCAGTATTAATTTAGGTCCTCTTGAAGAGTTGTCTAATCTTTTTGCAGTAGATATACTTATTTGTGAATATGGAGGAGGTACATATATGCCCTTTTTATCAATTTTTGTTAATAGCCATACATGGCATACATTAACAACTATTTTTTGGAGGCAATGATTGATATAAATCCAAGTGCTCATTTATATGCCAGACAACGATTTATCAATTTTTTGAATTAAGTCTATGTTTATGAGGGGGACTTTTAGAAAAATAATTTTGATGCATATTACACAGTATATACATAAGTTAATTTGAGGAGTAATTATGTGCCTTTTCAACTTTTTCCCCTTTTTTTAATGATTTCTCTTCAAGTCATTGTATAACGCTTTTTTAATTGCTCTAATTTATTCATTGCAGAATGATAGAGTTGCATTTGATTATGTCTCAGATACATGATCTGCCATTTTGACTGGGAGCACATCATATTGTATTCTATTCTTTGTAATTTTGTATTCTTCAGAGCACCAAGTTTGGCTTCCTCTGGCTACTGTAACTATCTATGATATTTGATAAGATAAGATAATTCTACTAATGTCCACAAATGACCATAGTAGGCCTATGAGACTTGTTGTAAAGAAACTGTTACCATGCACTATAGTACAACAAAATAAAGAGTAACTACACTAAACTAGAATAAATTGCTCTAGAGTAAGTGAAACAACATCAGGTCACATCCTCAAGAGGTAGGTACTAGACTAAAAAATGAGTCAAAATCCTATATATGAAATAGTCAAATGAAAAGAGAAACACCAGAAATTGAGAGAATCAGATAATAAGAGAACTCAAGTGGATCTCAATCCATGGCAAAATTCAAAGTAGAAGCAAAGCGGCCATCATCACCAACTATCCCAAAAGAGCCAATGCAATATCTAATGATGTTCTAGGAGAGTGGCCAGGACTAAGGGGGGTTGGTTGGTAATCCTAGAGAAAAAAGAAATTGGCCTCTGCAAATTATCCTAATATCCAAGATTGAGGAATTGGTAGAAGATCAAAATTTGATAAGTTGTGTTTGTCTACAATCCTTAGATAAGTGAGGCAAAGCTGAAACCCAGCGCTGAAGAGTCATAGCTTTGACATGTCACGTGTGAGAAAAAGATGTTGAAGCTCTAGTACTTGCTCGTGTCCTGGAAGGGATGCATATATCTATCATTATCCTCTTGGAGAGTCAACCTCAAAGGGGTACTTATTGTTCCTGGTGGTAGAGATAGGGTGAACGAAAGAGGTGATTCATGGATTGGTAGAAGGTCTCTCCTATACTATTCAATGCCAAAGAGTGATAACTTATTTGAAGGTATGAAGCCAAGCATCTTTCATTAGGATAATAGAAAAATGTGGCAAGTGTTCCATTAGATTCTCTATATAAGCAATGGTATCTCCCCTAAATTTCATAATAAACAAGACATCTAAATATTAAATGCTATTTGAGCTCTACTTCTTGGAGGGAGCAAAGACAACATACCCTTTCCTCTCGAGGAATATGGGGGTCTGTCTCAATCCACAACTAATGGGAGCAAACTCTAAGCTAGCCGAGAGGGATCTTGAGGCCATGCGACCAATGTCTCTAAATATAATTAGGGCGAAATGCCATACCCTTTCCTCTCAAGGAATATGGGGGTCTGTCTCCATTTGCAACTGATGGGAACAAACTCTAAGCTAGTCGAGAGGGATCTTGAGGCCATGCGACCAATGTCTCTAAATATAATTAGGGTGAATCAAGAAATGCTCAATGTAGAAGGCTAACCTGGGACTAAGAGGCTAAGGCAGAGTGATCCAAGTGATTTGAATATATTTCCTATATACATTGTTCTTGACTGCTCAATGAATCATCTTGTTAGGGAGAAGGCAGGGAGGAGCATTTAAGGAGCAATTGAATGGGGGTAGTTGACCAATAGATGTTCCAACAAATTGAATAAATGAAGAAGCCTTGGAATACTAGCCCTTATGATGTCTGAAAGTGCTCCTAGAGGAAACCCATTTAGAGGGGCAAAGTGATATGGGTATGTCTCTAGTCTTGAAGTGTGGTGGCCCATGGATCTGAGGCGATGAAGATGATAAACAATTCTAAATATGCTCTCAAGGAGAAGAGGATGAGTGCCAAACTTAGCTTGGACAATACACCAGGGAACAATTATTTTACATTGGATAAATTGTTTGTGCAAAATAGTCTGGATCCTCTCAACATGAGCCCAATCAACACATCATAGAGTTGGGCCCCATATCTCAAATCCATAAAGGACAATGGGTTCAATCAAATAGGCACATCTTCATAGGTATGTCTTGGAAGTGTATCTTAATCATTGGTGCTCTAGGACTGAGAGGAATGCGTATCCCTTGCAAAGTCATGACTATGAGGCTGACCAAATATTAAGAGGAGGACCAACATAATTCACCCTCCAAAACTCTGTGTATGTAGTGGTAATCCCAATTGGTCTGCCCTTCAAGAAGAATTCGAACTTGGTAAGATTAACTCTTTGATGTGTTGAATATCATCACCTTAGTCTTGCTAAGGTTGACTATTAGTTGTTTAAGTCTCAAAAACAATCTAGAGCATATAATTGCCTTTGGAGGCCCTCAAGAGTACAACCAAGAAGAAATTATTCACAAAAAATAATATAGCTATCAAGACATCATGAAGGCAACAACCATCTTCATCATGCATGTTTCAACAAATAATTTACTCAATCTCATCAATGTAGATCCTAAGGAGTGTGCAGGAAAGAGGACTTCCTTTTTTTATTCCAATAGTGCTCCAAACCTCATCAAAAAAACAATAGGCTGTTTGAAAAAAACCCACAACCACCTCGCAGAGTCTCCTAAAAGAAATGATAAGGAGTTTAAAGATGCTAATTTTGTGTAGCCTTTGAAACAAAAGATGCCTAGGAATAGTAGTGAAAGTCCACAAAGCTACAAAAAAAAATGGAATACCATTGATGAGCCTTCTCAAGAATAGTTTAGAAATTACGATGTCAATGTTGGATGATCTACTATGAAACCAGGCTACCCTCTTGTTCTAGGTTTGCCATGCTCTAGTTGTTTTGAGGGTTTGATGTTCAGAACTATGGCATAAAGCTTAGCAAATGTTTGTGCGATCATGATAGTCTTGTGGTTATTAGTGTTAGGAAGTGAAGTCACTATGCAGTACAGGCAGCTAGAAAACAGGATTGCAACAGGTTCAAGCAGGCTAGATGTCTATACTGTTAGACGTCTGGGCTTAAAATTTGGGCCTGATGTTTAGGTTGCCAGACACCTAGGCTGCCAGATGTCTGGGCCTGACATTTGGGCTACCAGACGTCTAGGCTGGCAGACGTCTGGGCTACCAGACGTCTAGGCTGGCAAACGTTTGGGCCTGACGTCTGGGCCTGATGTCTGGGCAGCTAGACGTCTAGGCTGGTAGACGTCCAACCTGACGTCAAGCCAAGTAGACGTCATAGGAGCGGACGTCTAGGTAGACGACAGGAATGCGGAAGACGAACAGTCTTGGGGAGCGAAATGAACAATCTTTTGGAGGCTTCCGTTGGAAGAGGAAACGAACAGTTTGGAGT
Organism: Wollemia nobilis; assembly: GCA_028583015.1. Classification (NCBI taxonomy): domain Eukaryota; kingdom Viridiplantae; phylum Streptophyta; class Pinopsida; order Araucariales; family Araucariaceae; genus Wollemia; species Wollemia nobilis. Next base: position 9,642,093 of record JAQPPZ010001870.1, read on the forward strand.
CTTCCTTTTGCTCTATAAAAGGGACTTGATCCCTTGCATATGTGATATGGTTGTTGAAAACGTTGAGAAACGTGAATGTAAACTTTGCTAAAAATAATAAAAGGAGAAGTTGCCATTGCCCCGTGGTTTTTCCTGCACATTGCAGGTTTCCACGTAAATATTTGTGTCACTTGTGTTACTGTTTTCGTGTTCTATATTTTTGTTATTGTGCTTCCTCTTGCAGGTGATAAATCTTGGAGTTTTTCCTAACATCTGGTATCAGAGCTAAGGTTTTGTGCGAGTGGGAGCTGCAACAATGACAAAAGGTGTAACCAAGTTCGAGATTGAGAAATTTGATGGCAGGAACTTCGCTCTATGGAAGATGAAGGTGGAGGATTTGTTGGTTCAGAATGACCAAGCTCAAGCCTTGGAAGGGGTCGCGAGTAAACCGAGCAGCATGAAAGATGAGGAGTGGGTAACGCTTGACAGGAAGGCGGTTTCTACAATCCGTCTCTGCCTAGCGGACTCCGTCTTGTTCAATGTAGCTGAAGAGAAGACCACGGAAGCCCTTTGGCAAAAGCTTGAAAAGTTGTATGAAACAAAATCAGCAACTAACAAGGTTTTTCTGAAAAAGCAACTTTATAGCTTGAGGATGAAGGAAAGTTCATCCGTGGTAGATCATTTGAATGAGTTTAATACTCTGATCAGTAAACTGGTTTCAGTTAATGTGAAGATGGAGGATGAAGATAGAGCTATCACCCTACTTTGTTCCCTCCCGGACACTTGGGATCATATGGTGATGACCATCAGTAATTCATCATCAAGAACTCTCAAATTTGATGATGTGGTAGCCGCTTTGTTGGTAGAAGAGTTGAGGCAAAAAACGTCTCTGGAACCCTCAACCAATGAAGCCCTATCTGTGAGAGGTCGATCGTTCGAGGGGAGTAAACAAGGTAGAAAACAGTCCAGATCTAAGTCTAAAGGACGTAAGCAGAAAGGGAAGTGTTGGCATTGTGGGAAGCCAGGACACTCCAAGAAGGATTGTTGGCAATTAAAGAATGGTGAAAAGCAAAATCAGCCATCAGCTGAGGCCAATGCAACAGATTCAGGAGAGACGACAACATGTGAAGCCTTATGTATCAGTAACAACAGATCAGTTTTATATACCTGGGTTTTGGACTCAGGTGCATCCTTCCACATGTCTCCCCATAGAGACTGGTTTGACAAATATCAGCCATACTGTGGTGGAAAGGTCTATTTGGGTGATGATCATCCTTTAGAAATTGTGGGAAGAGGGGATATAAGGATCAGGCTGGACGATGGTAGAGAAAGGATGTTATGTGATGTGCGACATGTGCCCGATTTGAGGAAGAATTTGCTCTCAATCAAAATGATGGATAAGCTAGGGTATTTTGTCACCTTCTGTAACAACTACTGCAAGATTACCAGAGGAGCTCTTGTAGTAGCAAAGGGAGAATCTTATGGGACTTTATACCGTTTATGCGGTGATACGGTGACAAACCATGCAGCAGCAACAACTTCTGTTCAGGATGCAGTAATGCTATGGCATCAACGCCTAGGCCATATGAGTGAAAAAGGCCTAAAAATTCTGCATGACAGAGGTATGCTTTCTGGGATTAAGTCTTGTAATTTAGACTTATGTGAGCACTGTATTTTTGGTAAACAGAAGAGGGTTCGGTTTACTGCAAGTCCTGGTAAGAGTTCTGATTTTCTGCAACTTATACATTCGGATATATTTGGACCTGTCCCCACTCAGTCCTTGAATGGCGCCATCTATTTTCTGACTTTTATAGATGATTATTCTAGGAGAGTGTGGGTTTACTTTCTGAAGAAGAAGTCGGAAGCTTTGCAAAAATTTAAGGAGTTCAAAGCACGGGTAGAAAAGAGTTTGGGCAAGTCAATTTTGTGTCTCGGGTCAGATAATGGGGGTGAATATTGCTCCAAGGAATTTGATAAATTTTGTATGCAGGAAGGTATTAAGCACCAGAAGACTGTACCATACACTCCACAACAAAATGGTGTGGCTGAGCGGATGAATCACACAATCATGGAACGTGCAAGAAGCATGCTTAGCGCAACCATGTTGGAGAAAAAGTTATGGGCGGAGGTTATTAATACAATTGTTTATCTTATTAACAGGTCACCTACAACTGCATTGGATGGACAGATTCTGGAGGAGGTTTGGTGTTGTAAGCCAGTTGATTACTCTCATTTGTGCACTTTTGGCTGTGATGCGTTTGCCCATGTACCCAAAGAAAAAAGGTCCAAGCTTGACCCGAAGTCAAGCAAATGTGTTTTTCTCGGCTATGGAGATATAGTGAAGGGGTATAGACTGTGGGATCCTACTGCCCACAAGGTAATTATTAGTCGGGATGTAATTGTTGATGAAAAATCCATGCAAAGGAAGGAGGTACAACAAAATCCTAATGTTGTACCTATTGAAGTAGAATTTAGTGAAGATGAACATGCTGAAGTTTTTGATCAGCATGTAGAACAAGTAGAACAGGAAGTAGAGCAGCCACAACGGTCACAAGACCAAGAGCCAAAACCGACAGATCATTGGGTTAGAAGATCTACACGTCCACAAAAGTGTCCGGAAAGGTATTCTCATGTGTATCAGTCCTCTTTTGCTTTGTTAACTGATGATGGTGAACCTAGTTCATTTCAAGAAGCTAGAGAGTCTGAAAATGCAGAAAGTGGAGGAAATCCATGGAGGAGGAAATCGAGGCACTTCGAAAGAATAAAACTTGGGAACTTGTGGATCTCCCACCTGGAAGAAAGATTATTGGAAACAAGTGGGTGTACAAAGTGAAGAAGAACAACGATGGGCTGTTGGAACGCTATAAAGCTCGCTTGGTGGCAAAGGGCTATGTGCAGAAGTCAGGTGTTGACTTTAATGAAATTTTCTCTCCAGTTGTGAAGATGACTACTATTAGAGTTCTACTTGCACTTGTAGCTGCACAGGATTTGGAATTGGAGCAGCTTGATGTAAAGACTGCTTTCTTGCATGGTGATCTCGAGGAAGAGATATATATGGATCAGCCTGAGGGCTATGAAGAAAGAGGCAAAGAGCATTTGGTTTGCAGATTGAAGAAATCATTGTACGGGTTGAAATAGGCACCAAGGATGTGGTACAAGAAATTTGACACCTTCATGAAGAGCCAAGGTTTCAGCAGGAGTGAAGCTGACCATTGTGCATACTATAAGAGGTTTGATGATGGCAGTTTTATTATTTTGCTGTTGTATGTTGATGATATGTTGGTTGCAGGCCCCAACATGAAGAAAATCATTGATCTTAAGGCTCAGTTGGCTAGGACATTTGAAATGAAGGATTTAGGAGCAGCAAACCAAATTTTAGGGATGAAGATACACAGGGACAGAAAAGGAAGAAAGATCTGGTTAAGTCAAAAGTCATATGTGGAAAATATTCTGCAACGCTTCAATATGCAGAATGCTAAACCAAGTAGTACCCCACTTCTTCCACACTTAAAGTTGTCTTCCAACCAGTGTCCTAGAACGGAAGCAGAGAAGACAAGCATGTCTCGTGTACCATATTCATCAACAGTAGGAAGCCTCATGTATGCCATGGTGAGCACCAGACCGGATATTGCCCAAGCAGTGGGAGTAGTCAATCGATACATGGCAAATCCTGGTAAGGAGCATTGGAATGCGGTGAAGTGGATATTCAGATATTTAAGAGCCACTTCAGATGTTGCCATTTACTTTGGATCGACAGATTTGCAAGTTACAGGTTTTGTGGATTCTGATTATGGTGGAGATAGAGATGGGAGAAAATCCACTACAGGATATACCTTCACTCTTGTTGGAGGAGCGGTGAGTTGGGCTTCTAAGTTGCAGTCTGTTGTGGCTTTATCAACCACTGAAGCAGAATACATTGCAACAACTCATGCCAGCAAAGAGGCAATTTGGCTAGAGCGATTGTTGGGTGACTTCAAGGTAATGCAGGAGAAAATTACGTTGCATTGTGATAGCCAGAGTGCTATTCAGCTAGTGAAGAATCCAACATTCCATGATCGCACGAAACACATTGATGTCAAGTACCACTTTATCAAAAATGTGGTGGAAGAAGGTAGGATCCTGTTGCAGAAAATTGACACTGAAGTGAATCCTGCAGATATGCTTACAAAGCCGGTCAAGGTAGAGAAGTTTGAATGGTGCAGAACTTCTCTGGGCTTGCTGAAAAAGTAACAAGGGCAGCATTGGGCAATTGGCACTGGATGAAGATCTTTGGCAGAAGAATTCCTGAATATTGACTTCAAGTGGGAGAATGTTAGGAAGTGAAGTCACTATGCAGTACAGGCAGCCAGGAAACAAGATTGCAACAGGTTCAAGCAGGCCAGACAAGTCTAGACGTCTGGGCCTGATGTTTGGGCCTGACATCTGGGCTGCTAGACATCTAGGCTGCCAGACGTCTGGGCTGCCAGGTCTGGGCCTGACGTCTGGGCTGCCAGACGTCTAGGTGCCAGACGTCTAGGTTGCAGACGTCTGGGCCTGACGTCTGGGCTGCCAGACGTCTAGGCTGGCAGACGTCTGGGCCTGACGTCTGGGCTGCCAGACGTCTAGGCCTAACGTCTGGGCAGCCAGACGTCTAGGCTGGTAGACGTCCAGCCTGACGTCAAGCCAAGTAGACGTCATAGGAGCGGACGTCTAGGTAGACGACAGGAATGCGAAAGACGAACAATCTTTTGGAGGCTTTCATTGGAAGAGGAAACGAACAGTTTGGAGTCTTCCTTCTGCTCTATAAAAGGGACTTGACCCCTTGCATATGATAGAGGTTGTTGAAAACGTTGAGAAACGTGAATGTAAACTTTGCTGAAAATAATAAAAGGAGAAGTTGCCATTGCCCCGTGGTTTTTCCTGCACATTGCAGGTTTCCACGTAAATCTCTGTGTCACTTGTGTTACTGTTTCCGTGTTCTATATTTTTGTTATTGTGCTTCCTCTTGCAGGTGATAAATCTTGGAGTTTTTCCTAACAATTAGTATTTGAAGAATTCCTAGATTTGTGGATAGGGTAGAGCAAACAACCACATTAAATAAATATGAAATGGGATAGGCAATGACTTCAAAACTAATTCAAGAACTCAGCTTGAAATCCCTCAAAATCAACGGGTTTGCTAACGCATAATTCTCGTATAGGTTTTTTGATGTTTGTAGAGGGTGAAAAGATATTGATGGTGAGATACATTGGTTTATCATATAAAGAACTGCGTGAAAAATTCAAAGCTGGGTATCATTTCCCTAGGGGGAATGTCAAGGGACGAGAGTGTGCCTGAAGGCATTTGGACAATGATGAAGGACATCTAGGAGCTCCCCATGCCTAGCAGCAAGAACTCCATGTTTCTAACGAGGAAATTTATGTCTTTCATGTGGAGGATACAATATAAGGCTCATTGATAAGAACATAGTAGATATTTTAATGCATAGATTTACATTCTTCATCATACCAATGGTTATTAGGGCAAGAATCAGAATGATGAACTGACATTGGTCAAGGAAAAGTATGAGGAAAGTAGTCAAGGGTTGCTTCCCACAAGGTGTGAGACAAGAATTCATATTTGGATGTTGTCATGGAAGCATTAAGAGAATAGTAATCAAACATCAATTGGAAGACGCAAATAGCATAATCATCAACATATGAAGGGTCAATATGAATCATGGGATGATTATTAAGATTGGGCAAGGAAGGAAGAGAAGATGGAGAGGGAGCAGAGGGAAAATCCAAATGGAAAGTTAAAATTGCATGGTCAGCCAAGGGAATCTGACTACCTTTACATGACAACTCATAATGCATGACTTTATTTTATTTGCACACTAAGAATGCCTGCCATTTAACACATTTTGACAAACACTTAGCATTCAAACTTATACAAAATGAAAAAACAAAATTAGCTTTGTGTTGTTGGCATGCAAATTGATGTCTGTTTTTTGTAAATAAGTTTTGTCATTTTGGTATTATTTTGTAGTTGTACGCAAAGTGTTTGGTGAAATGTGCATACATATATTTAACTAATGTTATAAAGTTATAAAGTCATAATTTAATATTATATGTGATAAAATTAAATATTAGCATGTACCACAAAGTCATAAAGTGACTTATGAAATGAAATGTAAATGTAAGCTAATGCAAGTCAAATGTAATTTGGGATAATGATGAGGTGTCAAGTAGTTAGAGGGTGCAACTAATTTCTAGTTGTATATATATGACCCTTGCCTCATTCATTTAAAGGGAAGGTTGATGAAGGTATGTCAATGGTCATGGAGTTGGCCGACGCATATGCATGTATTGGAAGTTGTGGTGGCTGGTTGCTATTGGCTATAAATGGAAGGGAAGGTTTATGAAGGTATGTCGATGGTCATGGAGTTGGCCGACGCATATGCATGTATTGGAAGGTTGGCTAATTTCTAGTTGTATATATATGACCCTTGCCTCATTCATTTAAAGGGAAGGTTGATGGAGGTATGTTGATGGTCATGGAGTTGGCCGACGCATATGCTTGTATTGGAAGTTGTGGTGGTTGGTTGTTGTTGGCTATAAATGGTTGATTGCATTAAAGGGAGAGTGCATTGTTGTAACCAATTAGATCTGTATAATGTTGTATGTGCAGGAATCCCATGGAATGCTATTGTAGCACAAATAGAAGATTGTATGTTATTGTTGTACAATTGCTATTAATACAAAATCTACATATTTTATTTATTATCTGTTGTTGTTATTGTACATTGCTTGTTTGTATCATTATTATTAAAGTGCTGCAGATCTGGAGATGTATTTAAGTAGAAATGGAATTGAGTCTCAGTACATTAAAAATTATTTCTACATGTGTACTCATCTCCATACATGTTCCTTCGTTCTTGAGGTGGCACTTGAGATTGCACCATATCAAAACTGACTCCTACACGCTGGGGCACAATTTTCAGCAACACGACAAACTGAGGGCTTTTTGCTTATAGAGCATCCTACTGATTTTTGGGGTTAGCAAACTTTTCGAGAGGGGCAAGGATGCAAGGAAGAAGTTATGACCAACAATTTTTAAAACTTTCACACCTACAAAACTACAGACCTTTGCATTGATGGACCAAGGGTTTTCCACCACCTACGACATCTTCCGATAATCTTGTTTCACTTTCCCATTTTTCTACAAGTTTCCTTCTAGTTTCCTATATTCTATTTATTGTAGTTGAATTCTTTTTCTTGGTTTTTTTCGATTCCCATTTCCCACATTCGAAATTTCAACAAGGCCTATAACTGCACACCCTGCATACCTTGAGTGTGTCCTGCTTCTTGGCACGCCTTGCTTTGTTTTCCTACCTTGGGTTTTGAATTTTTTTTCTAAGTCCTAAATCCTGGTGCACCTTGCTCTACTAGGTGCACCTTGCTTTTCGATGTGCCCCACTTTGCCAACAAGTTTCCTTCTAGTTTCCTATATTCTATTTATTGTAGTTGAATTCTTTTTCTTGGTTTTTTCCGATTCCCATTTCCCACATTCAAAATTTCAACAAGGCCTATAACTGCACACCCTGCATACCTTGAGTGTGTCCTGCTTCTTGGCACGCCTTGCTTTGTTTTCCTACCTTGGGTTTTGAATTTTTTTTCTAAGTCCTAAATCCTGGTGCGCCTTGCTCTACTAGGTGCACCTTGCTTTTCGATGTGCCCCACTTTGCCAAGTGCGTCTTGCTTTTCGATGTGCCCCACTGTGCCAAGTGCGCCTTTCTCTACCAGGTGCGCCCTGCTCTGCCAGGTGTGTCCCGCTCTTCGGTTTGCCTTGATTTTTGCCAGGTGTGCCCCGCTTGACTAACTAGTGCACAAGGCTCTGCTAGGTGTGCCTCACTCAACTAAATAGTGCACCCTACTTCCCAGTGCACTTCGCTTGTGTGCTCAGTGCGCCGTGCTCCCCAGTGTGCCTCATTTGGCTGCTTAGTGCACCTCACTCTACCTGGCCGGCCACACTTGGCTAATTGGTGTGCCTTGCTCAGTGTGCTTAGTGTGCCTTGCTTCTCGATGCACCTCACTCGACTGCTGAGTGTGCCTCGCTCCCTGGTGTGCCCTTGCTTGCTTTGCTCAATGCATCTCACTTGGAGAGCCTTGCGTTGTGCCAATTTTCAGTGTGTCGCATAGGCCAAATTGGTTGTCAGATAACGAGATGGAGACCACCATAGTGAGTGATGACTCTTTGGAAAAGACCATAGTTGAGAAAATTGGAATCGGCATTTTTAAGAATAGGCTAAAAATTGAGGAAAGAATTGGCAAACCAAAACCCGAACAAAACACAATCTTTCATTTAAAAAAAGTTTTTTTCATGCATATTACAGTGAATTAACATTATGCAAATAAAATATTGCAATAAAAGCAATGATTCATGTTAAGACATTATACAAGGCTCAAGCTTTAAGCACAAATGAAAGTGACAAAACACATCTTTTATTGCTTATAATATGAAAAGGTACAAAGTTACAAGTAACAAGGAAAAAATGTTTCATTTTTTATATCCTGCACATGGAAACAAATAACAACAAAGTTACAATTAATCACTTGAAAAAAAAGGAAAAAAAAAATCTAAACCAAAATGCTAGGGTTTAGGGTTTAAAATTGAAACATTGACAGCTGAAAAATGGGCTTGCATACATAGTTATCAAGCAACAATATTTACTTAAAAATAGGAGGAAAAAAAACCTTAAACCCAAAACCCTGGGGCCTAGACTAGGGTTTAGGGTTTAAACTTCAAGTTCATAGTTCAAAGTTTCAAATTCAAACACTAACAACTGAAAAATCCGGGCAGGCTATCCGGATTTTATGGCCACCACAGTATTCTGCGTTGTCCGCCTCGGAAGCTGCCACACAAATCTTCGTGCAGTCTTCCCCTATAACGACCATGCCACAATCATTTTAAACTTTTAAGGTCGCTGGCTTGCATACATAGTACCATGTAGCAATATTTACTTAAAAAGAGGAGGAAAAAAAAAAAACCTAAACCCCAAACCCTTGGGCCTAGCCTAGGGTTTAAGCTTTAGACTTCAAAGTTCAAGGTTTCAAACATTAACAACTGAAAAATGGGTTTGCGTACATAGTTATCAAGCAGCAATATTTACTTAAAAAGAGGAGGAAAAAAAAAACCTAAAACCTTAGACTAGGGTTTTGGGTTTAAGGTTTCGGGTTTAAACTTTAAACTTCGAAGTTCAAACATTAATAGCTGAAAAATGGGTTTGCATAAAAAAAACCCGAAATCAGCCACAACATAAAAAAAACCCTAAATCGGCCACAACATAAAAAAATAGAAAAAAAAATATTATAAAAAAAATTACAGATTTTTGAAAAAATTGGCGCATCGCTGATACTTTGTCGATTGCATTGCCATTTAAAAAAATTGGCAAAAAATTAGAATTCTGCCAATTTTTTACTGATTTTCTCAACCATGGAAAAAGTTATTCAACAGGCTCTCGAGACCATGATAGATAGATGCACCACCTGAAGCTGAAAAGATAAAATTTAAGTTTGGCGACGAATATGGAGAATGTGAATCCCCACAACTTGGCCTGTCAAGTGACAACAAAAAGGCAAAAAATGAGTAGTAGGGGAAGAAAAGGGTTTGTGGAGAAACCTCATGGATCGATGTAATTTGACCCATATGCCAATATTTGTGAGGGTAAGTACTGGTATCCACCTGGTGCAGTAAGGAAGGAGGTTCTCAGGCATTTTCTGTTCAGGCCATACACTGATTCATGGTCTGTCAACAGAGTATGGACCTTTAGATTGAGCATGTTCTTAGTTCCTCATGTGTGGGATGTAGTCAGGCAAATTGATGCTTGCATTAGTTTTGTTATTTGGGTTATTGTGTAGTTATACACAAAGTGTTTGACAAAATGTGTGTACATATAATAATAATGTTATAAATTGGCAATATAATAATATGTGATACAGTGAAATATTAACATGTATGTCGAAAAAGTTATAGTGACTTATAAAACAAAATGTAAATGTAAGCTAATGCAAGTGTAATCTGGGAGAATGACAAGGTGTCAAGTAGTTAGAAATTTCTAGTTGTATAAATATGACCTTTGCGTCATTCATTCATATGTAAGGTTGATGGAGGTATGTTGATGGGGTGGAGTTGGCCGATGCGTATGCTTGTATTGAAAGTTGTGGTGGCTGGTTGTTGGTTGTAAATGGTTGATTTCACCAAAAGGACAGTGCATTGCTATAACCAATTAACGTCTGTATAATGCTGTATTTGCAGAAAACCCTGTAATGCAGCCTATAGCCATACAAATTGCAGATTGTACGCGAGTGTTGTACAATTGTTGTTAATATAAAATCTACGTATATTATTTATCATTTGCTGTTGTTAGTAGATGTTGCCTGTGTATTGTAAATATTAATTTCTGCAGATCTGTAGATTCATTAAGTAGAAATGGAATTGAGTTTCAGGATGTTAAATTGCATTTCTACATGAGAGTGTTTGGAAGTAATAGGGTCCTAGAAGATAGTTGTGAGGCACCGATCTTTATTTTAGTAGAGGCCATCACAGAAATTATGTGTTTAAGCTAGGGAAGGAGAATGGAAACCATTCAATCCCAACTCAAATGTGGCATACTGTGAGAGGTACGGGAAGGAAATATGGGTTGACTTCCTAAGGTTACAATTGGAAAAGCCAAAGCAAGCTGATGATTTTGAGCTTTTGTTGAGGATTGGGTAGTTTAAAATTGATGCATAGATGGCTTTGTTCGAAATAGTTGTACTGTTGGGGAAGAACAATGATAGGAGAATTTGGCAGGATAATATAGCAATCTTGAGTGCAGTTCTAGTTTACTCAGGTCCAAGTTTACCTGTTAGACTGTGCAAAGTACGTCGGGCAGTAGATGAGGATTCAGTTAGAAAACTATTATCAGTCATATTCCTTAAGGTATTCATATTATCTGATTTGGCTGATCATACATCAGAAAAGGCAGCTACAATTAGATCAATTTGATGAAAAAGGGAAGCTGCAACTAGTGTGTGATTAGACTGAAATCGCCGTTAGGAGTGAGCAAAGGATTGATAAGTAGCTTAAATTTAATGCTAAAATATATGGGCCCATGGTGCGGGAATTGTAAGTAGTACCCATATTGTCCAAGTTTGCTAGAGCACTACTCAGGCCTCAAGAAGGGACATCGTTGGGGGATTTCTATCTGGGAAGAAGTGCATTAATTCAAATATACGGATATTCAAGACAACCTTATGAACCACCACTTAATGTATCCCATTACATATGTAGCCTTGAAGTGGTCTGCCAACTACATTGCATAGATCAAATTTTTTTCATGGAACAGAGGAGGACTACCCTGTACAGAGTGTCGGGAAGGCCTTACTAATTGAGGTTGAACACAAGAATTGCATCGGTGTTTGGAGGAACAACTAAGACAATTTGTGTGAGATGGAGATCATGGAAGGTTGTTGACTTGTGGATGGGAATAGGCATGTTGGCTCCTATGACCCAATTCTGTGTCCGGTCCGTGTCATCTCACTTCGAGGGCATGGGAGGTTTTTTGAGGTCTACGTTTTGTGATTAAGTTTGAAAAACACCTTTGTTTTCCATAGATTTGTTTTGATCAACTTTGTTCTAGAAACAACCTAATTTGTACTTAAAATCTATTATAAGTTATGATGCAAGAGACAAGGTGCACTATACAAGTTCTATAGCTACGCACTTTTCTGATTTTATGATGAAATGAAAGACATTTTCCTTTTTTTTCTTTTCAAACAAGAGTATAAGAAAAGGCAACAGACAAGATTCTGATATGCAATTTGATATTTAATGCTGGAGTAGTGACTCTAATTTAGATATTGGCTTCTAATTGACAAAAATGATAAAAAGACATTCCCCTAGGATTCATGTATACTTTTTTGTTTTAACAGACAACTAGATGAATCAAACAGACAAAAATGGCAAGTTTAACAATTAATGTAAGCTAAATGCAGAAAGAAACTCAAACTTGGTTTCGATTATTTTTTGGTAGAAGCATTGTAGTTGCAGAAGTGATGATGGCACTTTTGTCTCATGGCATTCTGCAAGATTTGCATTCTCTATGACAGACTGCAATATTTTCATTCTCTATGATAGAGTACCTATTGGTTACGAATCTGCCACTTAGGAAAGGATCTAGTCTTTTGCGCCCTAGACCTGCCCAACAGATTGAAAGGCCAGAAGGAAGGGATGCCTTCCATGCCAATCTCCGAAGAAGGTTGGCTCCTATACTACACTACTGGGGTTTTGAGATAAGAGAACTGGAAAGAGATTGAAATATGTAGAAAGAGATGTAAATGACATTGCAATAGAGGTGGAGAAGAACAAGCAGCACAATCACTAACTAATACCCAAACCAACAACAATCAAAGCAAAGCATGTAACAAAAACTAACACTGCGATTCCTTCCTATGTATCCTTCAGCCAGAATTCCAGATTCACTTAATGTTCAATGCCTTAATCCAGAGTTCAAAATTATAGCAATCAGAAAAATAAATGAACATGAAGCAGAAATACCTGCAAAAGGTAGCATAAAAGAAAGAGACAAGAGTCAAAGCCAAGGGTGCCTTGTATTGAAGCAAATGTTTGTTTACAATAGCTTTCTTAGCAATATGTTCCCCCCATTTTACAATGAAAGTTCACAGCTATTTATAGCAGAATTTTCCCCCCAAATTACATTGAAGCACAGAATCCCAAAACTATGACAACTGCTGAGATTTGAACCTTACTGGTCGTGAGCGTACCTGCCACATGATTCTTCTGAGTTTGGTACAGTTCAGGACAGGTTTGGTAGCTGAGAAAAGATATTTCTTCAATGTTGTAGGTACGATCTACCCCTTGGGATGTTTAAGAGCTCTTGACAAGATGTCTTGGGGGAAAAACTGATCTGGCGCTCCATTAATGCAGCCTGACAGGCCACCTACCTCCGTCCTCTGAGTCTGCTTGAAAAACTGCTAAGGGTTGCAAAACCCTACACTGGAGCTGAAAGTCACAGCTGCTCAGAAGCGAGGCGGAGAGTCGCTCCGGATTGGAGCGAATTTGGAGAAGCAAATATGGGGGAGTGCTTTGGAAAACTAGCCATAGTTCGCTGGGTGGGATGAGAGATGACGAGAGTCGCTCTTGGATGGAGTAAATCCGAGAGTTGCACCAAAAGAGGAGCGATCCCGGGAGTCGTTGTTGAGTGGAGCGAACTCCGGCGTAGGCTCCTCGACTTAGTCCTTTTTTGTTTTTGCATTGGTTGGTGAGCGATCGCTGGAGACCACAACGAACCTGAGAGTCATTGAGATGCTATGGCGATGAGGAGAGTCACTGGACTACTATGACGACGATGGTAGTCGCTCCAGAAGGGAGCGACTCATGGGCCCCCCATCCTTAGATATTTTAAGCCTCCAACCGTGGTTCGTCGAAAACTGTAGTGATGACGGGAGTCTCTGGGCGAACAGAGCGACTACAGGGTTCGCTCGCCAGAGGAGCGATCTTCGGTCGAGGTCCATGCCTTAGCGTATTTATCATATTTTTCCACTTATCGTAGGTCGCTGATGATGATGAGGGTCGCTCGGGGTGAGGACGACATCAGGAATCACCAAAGGTGAGGGGCGACTCCCAAAATCATTCAAAAAAGGAGCAAACTTCGGGCGACCCTGCCTTAGCCATTTTTCTGTTTTTAGCTCTTGCCAGCGGTCATTGGAGGAGTGCAGCGAGGACGAGAGTCACTCCAGAATGGAGCGACTCGCGGGAAAGCCATGCCTTAGAGGATTTTTGACCCTTTTTCTATCACCGCTCACCGCTACTGGATGCTGACGGAAGTCGCCTGGGAACGGGGCGAAGCTGGGAATCACCGCAGAAGTGGAGCGACTCCCGGAATTGCTCAAAAAGAGTGCGACCCGGGAGTGCTCCTGCCTTAGAATTTTTTGGGCCTTTCCCAGACTTCGCCGGAGCTTGCTGAAAACTGAGAACTTGATCTTGAAACACAAACTGAACCTACCAACACCTGAAAAATGTAATCCTGAAGATAGCCTGGATTGACAGCTTGGAAAGGAGGAAAGGAGAGGATCTGGTCCCTAAAAATGCAACAGTTTTCAAAATTTCAAAACTTTTACCCTAGGCAAAATGTGGCAAAATTCCTAGCGGCTCGTGGGGTATCAAGCTTGCCTCGATGCAAGGACCCATGCATTCATCCTTTGGGCCCATAGTCACCCCTGGTCCCTACTTATTTCTGCTGCTCTTCTTCTTCACCACTGTCGTCAGCAGATTCCTCCTCTGTTTCTCCTTCCTCCATTTCCTCTTCAGACTGCTCTTCATCTCCCTCCTCTTCTTCCTTCTCTGGGTTAGTGTATGGGTTAGTCATCGGGGGTCATGTCTTTCAAGGACTTCTTAACCTTTAGAACCTTCTTCTCTTTGTGCAACACCATGTTATCCAGGTCAAACCTGATGCGCTTCTCCACTCTAGTAGGCTCCTTGTATTTTATTTTCCTAACGCTCTGGATCCATCGGAAGGAGCTCTGATCTGCTTGAGATGCTATAGGGAAATCCTCCATTATCTCTAGGTCTTGCTCAACGAGCTCCATCCCTCCAAACAAGGGTTTGATCAAAGATAGGTCTTGTTGAGGCATACGTTCTTCGACAAACAGATGGGGGGAAGCGGAGCTTGGGAACTCAGTCGCCTTTGGGGATGTTTCGATTTGAGCAGAGGCGGGAGGGTTATCAAGACTAGGGGACGGGTTTTCAATCAATGTACCAGTTGCGGATGCGATATGAGATGAATGTGGTGGATCTGTGACAACGACACCTGGCTGGGTATGATCGAGGGCTTCGAATGCGTTGGAATCTGAGGAAAATAGGCTGAACACCTACGGTTCATGCTGAGTGGCGGTGGAAAGCTGGGATTACTCAAGAATGGGGTGTGATACTACAAGGGGAATGGCGGATGCTGATTCGCTACCCAAAGAGACAACAATGAGGATGGGTTTAGCAGGGGTGGAAGATGGTGCCCCGACCAATGCTTTAGAAGATTGAGAGGAAAATGGGGTGCGTACCTACGTGCTCGGCTTGAGCTGGCATGTTGAAAATTTGGGTCACCCACATATTCTCTTTCGATGGGGTGTCTTCATCTAGAGTGATAACTTCCATGAGGGGGACCGTGGGGGAAACCTTCTTCTCCTTAGGTTTTTCAGTCCTCTTCTTCTTCTTAGGCACGGCCTTCTGCTCCTTAGGTTTTTCAGCCCTCTTCTTCTTCTGAGGCGTGGTCTCCTTTTCCTGGGCAGCGGCTGGGGTGGATGTACTAGTTAGGCCAGCGCCCTGCTCCGAAGGAGCCTTGGGCTTTTTTATTGTGACCTTCACCTTTTTCTTCGGGGGCATCTATGTTGCCTGTACTGCTTTGGCTGGTCGTTTCGACGATCCTTGCTGCTTTTTTGAGGACTGTTGCGCCTTGGGCTCGGTCGTTTGACTCTTCCTTACCCCACTGCTGGCTCCTCCGCCTAATGTGTGGCTGTTTGGGTGAGGCCTGTGCCTTTTGTAGGCCCTGGGTGCCTAGAGGCACGAGATCCCGGAATATGATGGGCCGCCACGTGGCATGGTGATCGTCGTAAAGCGCGGAGAATTGATGGTCACCAGCAAGGACTTTTTCTGACGTCTCCTTCTTGGTGTGGGCTCTCATGACCCACCATTATGCAATCTTCTCTGGTTTCCAACCCATATTCTGCAATTTAGGCACCATCCTTTTGTAGGTTTTGGATTCCAGAGAGTGGGCTTTGTTATTGACCGGGTCATATTCTGCCTCCACATGATAGAAGTCATGCCACGGTGGAAAAGACCGCATCTCCTCTATGTTCCATTCAAGATCTCCCCCCGACGGGTTGTTTCGCTCTCCCATGATCTCCGGACGGGGACAAGCGTGGAAACTTTTCATCTCTGTGAAATATTTTACTATGTCGAGGGGATCATACATCCATCGCTGGGGAAGCTCAACCAAGCCGAAGCTTAAGAGCGTGGCTGCTAAGAATTCATTCTGCCTGGTTGAGCTGACTTTAATCTCGCCCCATGTGATTGGGAAATCAAAATTATGCCCCCATATTATCCCCTGGCCATAGTTATGGTCAGTGTAGTCCATTTTCCACACTACCTCCAGAGCGAACAAGTACTCTGTGGTATAATATGGCAGGCAGAAGGGTTTACCAATGAACCTAAAAATTTTGATGACGAACCCCTACATTAATTGGAAAGTGTCACCCTAATTACATCGCATTACCATGTATCTCATCTGGCCGGGGACACACGGGCAAGAGCCATGAAGGAGTGCTAGGGCAGGGCCTAGGAATGCCTGGTTAAACTTGTAGTATGACTCATTTTTCAACAACATCCAGGTCCACTGGTATACTGGGAGTCGCGCACCCTTCTTGTCAGTGCGTTGAACAGGAACTGCCTTCAACTTGTTATGCATATGGAACAGAAAGAGCCAGGCCAGGAATGAACACTACCTGAAGGATTGGGATTTTCCTTCTATCAAGTCTTGCAGGTGTGAATGGATACCACACACTATACAATCTGCACAGTCGAATAACATTTGTTTAGTTTTTGGTCCCATAGTGCTAGGGTCATAGAATTCCCCGTGCAAAATACATTCTGCAACGACGGCCTGGTAAGGGAAGACTACATCGTTTGTACCATAGCCTAAGACCCAAGACAACATGGTGTAAATACCCATGCTTTTGAAGTTCCTTAGGGGCATAGGCAGCATTGGCAAATGCTTGGGCGATAGCGGGTCGTGCAGCTGAGACTCCATGAAGGACCGCATCTTCGGATTATCCGTATACCTGTCGGCCTGCTCGTTGAGATTAATGTATCTGATGGTATAGTCTGTTTTTGGCAACTGATTAGGCGCGAAGGCCATCTGGACAGTGTTGGAGAAAAGTGAGAACAAGACTTTTCCCTCATGGTCTCGGACTTGCCTGGTGCTCGGCTTGTAGTATTGGGCAATTGCTGCTATCAACTCCGGACAGTTGTGCACCGGTGGGCATAAAAACCAGTACAGGTGCGAGTGATAAGCTGCAGCGTAGGGATGTGAGGCAGGAACTTTCCCTTGCCAGTCATTTATAGTGCATCGTAGCTGCTCGACACTCCGATAGGGGGTGCCATCCCTATACTTCATCCAATTATTTACTGGCAGTTGAAAGACCACTTTTGTCGGTCCCGGTTCAGCTTTCTGCCCTGTCGCCACTGTTGGGGCCTTTTCTTTTCCCTTATCCTTCATTTCTTTTGCAACTTCGGTCTTCTTTTTTCCACCTTCTGGTGTGCCTGAAGATGCTTGTCTAGGCACTTTAGCCTTCTCCCCAAATCTTGTCTTACCCATGGAGACAAAAGAATTTGGGTATGCTGTCGCTTGCTGATAAAAAGCTTTGAATTTGACTTTTGGCGTAGCTCGTCGAAGTGAATTCAGGTTTAGCTAGTAGAGCGAACTGGGCGACTGAGATTTTTATGGGGGTGGGCATGAGGTTAGCCATTTTGGGTGAATTCTTGAGTTTAATGTCGGGCACACGGAGTTAGTGGGCACAGTAATTATGCTTTTGTGGGCATGCACAAGATTTCCTTTGGAGGCACAACTCCTTGATCACCGATCCCAAGGCTCGTCCTTTTCCTTTTGAAAACCTGCTTAGAAATACATGCAAATACCCCCCTTTATAATGTGCACCTCAAAAACATAACCTGTCACCACTTTTGATGGCATCCCAAGGTTTTTTGTGGCTAGAGAATGCATGGGATGAGGTTTTCTAAAGGTTGAGGGCGACTCTCAAAATCACTCAAGAACTGAGAGACTTTCAGCATGGGTACCTTGGGCGAGTGATCGTTGTCCAGGGGTTAGGTTCCACCTCACCCAGGGTTCACTTGAAAGTCGAGCGATATCCGTCGTCGTTGGGAGACCTGGGCGATTCCTAGAATCGCTCGCCAATAGAGTGAGTTTGAGCACCCTCTTTGGACTTAGATAATTTTAGCACCTTTTGGGTCTGGGTGGGCTCTCGCTTCGAGGTAGGACGAACCTGGAGTCTTCATCATATTCTATCGTTCGCTCAAAAATTGAGCGATTCTTGTCTTTTCTAAAGACTACGAGCGATCTGCAGCTCTTTTGAAACTCGACATGTTTCCCTTGGTGATGCAAGAGTAAGGCGATCCCTGTTATCACCAGTAAACACGAGCGAATCCTGAGGTCACGCCAAATTTGAGCAACCCTCGGTATTGCTCCAAGACTTAGTAAATTTTTCAAAGTTTTCCCTTATCCCCGGTGCCAGGAGCTCTCGTAGTTCGCACTGGACTTGCACGATCCCCAAAATCGCTTGAAAGCACAGAGATTCTCATCTTTGTGAAGGGTTTGAGTGAACCTTTGACTTCTTCAGCCTCAGCCCAAACCCGAAATCTCTCCAGGATTTGCTGAATTTTATGAGTGATTCCCAAAATCGCTTTGGTGAGGAGCGACTCATGGCGCGCTCCTAGATTTAGTAAATTTCTTCACTTTTGGAATTTAGCTGCCCCTTGCTTGTGGGCCAGGCGATTTTTGGTTTCACTCAAGAAACTAGGCGATCCTTGGGATCGCTTGGAATTTGAGCGATCCATGGTAAGAGAGGGAGTTAGATGGATTTTTGTTTTTTTTTCCTCCCATCATTGCGTCTGGCCAAAGCTCCCCTTCGCCTTACAACTCGTGCGATTCTTGGAGTCGCTCAAAAATTGAGCGACCCTTACCCTAATTTTTCAACTCATGCTCGGGACTTAGTGCTTTGTTGCCTTCCTTTGGCCGAGTGAACCCTAGTCGATTTGAAACCCTAGCCTCCTGAACACATCTAGAGTTCGTTCAAACCTGCTGCGAACCCTGTCATTGCTGGCCTATTTGAGCGAACTTCAAAAGATTTTACTGCACAGGTACCTAGTGAAATTTTCAACTTTCTCTAATCCTCCTGATCGCTTCCACCTTAGGAACCTGCGAACCTTGTTTTGTTGTTCTTATAACAAGGGCCATCTTGTGCATGAGAAACTTGGCTCTGCATTTTCTTAAAAAAAAAATGCTTGACTTGAAATTCGAACGCTTGGGCTTAAAGCAGGAAATTACATTTACTAAAAATCATATTTACATTCAGAAAAACAAATTAAAACTATAGAAATAAAACTATGTACACAGGGGAACCTCCTGATATCTCTTAGTGGTGATAGGCCTTCAGATGAAGGCCATTGACTGGTATGGGGAGGATCTGGCCCTCCATGTCCCGTAATATGAATGAGTTGAACTGGTTAACCCGGGAAACCTAAAAGGGGCCTTCCCAGAAGGCATCAAACTTGTCGTGGTTCCCTGGTTTCGCCTTCCATGAATCCCATTTCAACACTAGATCCCCGACCTTAAAGACCTTGGTTGTAGTCCCTTTTGCAAACCAATTTTGGGTGGTCTCTATGTGCTTCATAAAAGCTTCATAAGCCTTTTCTCGTTCTTCTTCTAGCTGCAAAAGTTGAGCTAGCCTAGCATCGATGGGATCTAAGTTGCCCTTTTCATCATCTAACAGATGAAGTGTGGGCACCTCAACATGAGTGGAAAAAACAACTTCCTTCCCGTAAACCAGCGTGTACGATGATGTTCTGATAGATTTTTTAACTGAGATACGGTCTGTCCACAGTGCTTGGTCCAGGTGCAAGTGCCAAGATCACTTGTTCTTCTCCAGGGTCCTCTTTATGATCTTTATCAAATTTTTATTTGTGGATTCGGCTAGGCCGTTTCTCTGCGGGTAGTAATTGGAGTACACCTTAAGATAAATTCCATACTTTTAGGTGAACTCAGTGAGTTTGGTTCCCATGAACCCTGAACCATTGTCCGTCATGATTTCTTATGGGATCCTAAAGTAGTTTATTAGGATTTCTAGGAAGGCGATGACTATCTCATGGTCGGCATGCTTTGCAAGCACTGCTTCGAACCACCTGGTGAAATAATCGATGGCAGTTAGAATATAATTATGCCCCACTGGGGAATTTGGCGATATCACTCCAATAAATTCTAAGCCCCATTGCTGGAAGGGAGCCTCGACCTAGATTGGATGGAGGGGCATTGGTGCATTCTTATTTCTGTCGGTGAACCTCTAGAATTTCTCACACTTTTGGCATACTGCATGCGCATCAACAAAAATAGTGGGCCAATAGTAGCCCGCTCTAATCATCTTCAAGACCGTAGGCGTTCCTGAAAGGTGTCATCCCAACATTTTGAAATGGAATTCAACAAGGGTCTTTTGTTTCTATGTTCCCTTGACACATCGCAAGAGAATGTCGTCAACATTTTTGAAAAACATCCCCTCGGGGCGTAGCACATACTTCTGAGACTGGATCCTAAACCTCATCTGTGAGGCATTAAGGCAATATGGACACCTCCTAATGTTGAAATATCAAATTATCTCATCGGTCCAATCGCTATCCTCTACTGAGAAATTGATGAAGTTGACTTCTAGTATCGGGTCTTCCCACTTACAGGCAGCTACCTCCGCAACAACACTCCTTGCTATCTCCTGGCACAACACCCGACCTCGAATTAGCTTGGTGGGTCAAACCTCTATATCAAACTCCTAAATTTTGGTGACCCAGCCAACCCTTTTGTTACCCAGTTCTCCCTAGATGATAAAACTTCTGACACTTGGGTGGACAACAAAGACTGTCGTCTTGCTCTGGGAGACAAAGTGCCTAGACTTCTTCAAGAACCTCATGACTGCATGTAATTTGCGCTCAATGAAGTATATTTCCTCGTGTGGCTAGATCACTTGGCTCAAGAAGGCTATCGACCGCTCTTCACCATCATATCCTTTCTGAGTTAGGACCGATACGTAGCTTTTAGGCTCTCCAATTATGTACAAGATGAAATCTTTAGAATAATCTGGGTTAACCAACATAGGCACCTGGGCGATTCTAGCCCTTTTGTTACCCAGTTCTCTCTTCAGTCTAGATGAACTCAACATATTTCTTTAGAAGTTCAGCCATTGGCTTAATGACTTGAGCAAAATCGAGCACAAACTTTCTCACGAAGTTAATTTGGCCGAAGAAAGACTGCAGTCCTTTCTTATTTATTGGAATTAGAAGTTTGAGAAGAGCCTCTGCCCTATTAGGGTCAACTACAAGCCCTTTTTTAGAAATAACATGGCCTAGTAGTTTCCCTTCCTTCACCACAAAAATGGACTTCTTGGGATTAATAGATATGTCGAATTCCCGACATCTTTCAAACACTTGCTGCAGGTGAGAGGCATGTTCTTCTCTCTTGTGCAAGAATACAGTCATGTCATCCAAATAGATGATAATTATTTTGTTCAACAGCTTATGGAATGTCAGATCCATGGCTCTTTGGAACGTGGCCCCTGCATTGGATAGGTCGAAGGGCATGTGCTAATAGGCAAACATACCCCATTTTTTTGTGAACATCATCTTATGTTTATCTTCATCTCTTACCCAGATCTGATTGTAGCCAGAGAAGCCATCTAGGAGAGAGAATCGTTGAGCTCCTGCGACCACATGGAGAATCTGATCGATTTGTGGGAGCGGGTAATGGTCCTTTAGCGAGGCCTAATTCAGGTTGCGGGAATCAACATAGAGGTGGATATCCCCGTTCTTCTTCTTGAAAGGGACAAGATTTATGACCCAAGAAGAATACTTGATGGGGTAGATGATTTTTGCCTCGAGCATCTTCAAGAGTTTGACTCTAATGAGAACCTCTATTTTTGGGTTCACTGGCCTCTATTTCTGTCTGTAGGGTCTGACCCCTTCCTCCAGCTCTATAGTATGCTGGATGATTTCTCTGTCATACCCCTTCAAATCTTGATAACACCAGGCCACAATGTCCGGGTATCTTTTGCACAAGGCCCGAATCTGGTCCAATTCCTCTGGGGTATAGTCTGTCCCAACTTTTATTACTTTGTCGGGCTCGAGCTCCAGGTCCTTATACTACTTGGCATCCACTTTGATTCGGTGAGATATCGCTCTATCATTATGATCAAATAGACTTTCCAGGGTAATAAGTCCTTTCGGGACATGGTTATTCTTCAACTGTATCAACCCCTCATACTCCTTGTCATCAGGGTCTCTACCTTCAATAGTCATTTCTTCATGAATTAAAAAATTGATTATTTTATCGTCACTATCGAAAACCTACCAGTGGGTATCCTTATTAGGCACAGAAGGCCTGTAAATGGTTCTTACCGCCTTAGGCTTCTGCATCATGTCATCAGTCGGGGAGTATTTGGCTCCAATAGATGCTAAGACCTTGGCATATTTGTTCTTTTCATGAGAGATGGCTTGAACGTTTAGGACCTCAAACGATTCCAGCAAGTCCCAGATCTTGTTGCAGTAGGCCTTGAGATAGTGCTTTTTTGAGACGCACTTGTTGGTGATATGCTTGCATACTAGCTCTGAATATCCAAAGATTTACAACTACTTGATCCCCAATTTCTTAGCCTTTTTCAACCCTAAGCACAGGGTTTCATACTTTACCGCGTTGTTGGTGCAACTCTAGGCCAACCTATAGCAATAATCTTTCTTTTCTCCCGATGGTGAAACTAGAACTCCTACCCTAGTGTCGTTCTTGCATTGGGCACTGTCAAAGTATAGTTTTCATAGCTCATTTGAGACATGGCCTTTGTTTTCTTTCACTATCTCCTCTGGCTTTTCATACTGGGTGATAGAGTAGTAGCCTATCTCTGATTCAATAATAGCATTGAAATCCAGCAAGGAGAACTCATCCTCCACCCAAAACTCTTCTATGGTTCCCTCCACTGTCTACTTCTTCCAACTACTCTGTCATCAGGTGCACTGATTCATACTGTTGTACCTCTTCTGGTATTCTATCAACAAGGAAGGTGGAGGGTTTTTCATTGTAAATCTTTACTTTCCTCCCTTTTAAGGGGTCCTCCATATGTGAATAGTCAATGGAAATATATCCACCCAGCTTGGCAGTGAACTCCCTCGAGAGGCACATGCCGAAGTAGGGTTCCAGGTCAACGACCACAACCTCTTGAATCACAATAATTTGAGGCACCTTGTACTGCTGGATGGGGATATCTTTAATGACACCCACCATTTTCATAGGAGTACCATCTAGTTGAAGGACACCTTAGCTGCTTCGTATGTATTCCATGCTGATCTCCTCGCAAACTGCCCTTGGCATGATGGTGGTTGCTACGTCGAAATCAATCATGCAATTATGCACCACACACACCTCTATCCGTAGAGATAAGTAAAATGGCGATGGCCTATTTTTCCCTATGATTGAAGTAGTCAAGGGCTAAGCTAACACAGGTTGCGATGACTGTTGCCATATTTTGTAAGGGGTGTAAAATTTGAATTTTTTTTGAAAATTTTGCTATCTTCCAAATTCGACCCTAAATCGCAGCAGCTAGGCAACGATTTGAAGCAAACCTTCCAGTTTAGGGAGGTATAGAGAAAATATGGAAGGGTTTTAAAAATTGATGTTTGTTTGTTTGTTTTTTTTCTAAGTGTAAAATCCTCCTAAAATCGCTACAATTTGGGGCGCTTTGGGGTAATTTTGCCGGCCTAGAGCACTATGGAGAATTTCTGGGAAGTTGGGAGAAAGGAGGAGAAAAGCCAAAAAAAAAAAAGTGTAAGAGGCCCCAAAACACCGTTGGAGCGCTTCGGGCAATTCCCTCCGGGCGCTATGGAGCACTTTTAGGCCTAATTGCAAAAAATATATAAGAAGTGCTATTTTTGACTAAGTCTAAAATTTTACCCCAAATCGCTGCAACTCCGAGCACTTCCGGGCATTTTTCTGTTCTTGGAGCGCTTTGGAGAAATTTTGGTGCTGCAAAGGAGGAAGCAAGAGAGCGCAAATTTTTCTAAGTAAAAAGTGTCCCAAATCGCTACAGTCTTGAGCACTCCAGGGCAAATTCGTTGAGGATGAGCACTCTGGGGTCATTTTTTGGCACTTAATGAAAAATTTGGAAAAGGGTCAATTTTTTCTAAGGGACAAAATGTGCCCTAAAGTGCTATCATTTGGTAGCACTAGAGGGCAAGTCTCTCCTTCTAGAGCACTTCAGGGCAAATTTTCCTTGTTCAAGATCGAAGCAGCCAGCCAGCTCTAGGGTAGTAAGCAATGTCTCTTTTCGAGCATTTTGAGATGGTTTCCTGCCCAAATTTTGCCAGCTAAGCAACTATTTTCCCCTGAGGTAAAAAGTCAATATTTTTCGGTATTAGGGCCTATTTCATTACAACCAAGGCCATACTCAAGTATCACGATGGGTGACCATTGAAGACAAACAGTAGCGGGTATTTGAGGCAAAGTACCGCTACATCCACCACATTAATGGGCCATCCCCTCCTAGCTACCGAATCTGTCAAAGGCCATACCATAATCAGGGAGAACCATGCTTCAAGTACAACTACGACCAATAAATATCAAATATGGTCACTTTTTATGGCTTTTGTAGGTTTGGGTATTTGTGCCCACATTGTAATATGGAGGGAAATTCTGCTATAAATAGCAATTCATTATATTGTAATAGGGGGAACATATTGCTAAAGAAATCTGTTGTAACTAAGACTGTTTGCTTCAAATGCAATTCATACTTTGGCTCCAATTGTATCTCTTTCTTTTATGTTGTCTTATTCATGTCATTTATGCATTTACTCATTTATTTTTCTTATTGTTGTCATTCTGAATTTTGGATTGTAGCATTGGCAATTATCTGAGCCTGGAATGCATGTTTAAGGATACATAGGGAAGAATCTCATAGCTGGTTTCTGTTACATGTATTGTTTTGATTGTTGTTGGTTTAGTTGCTAGTTAGTGAATGTGTTGCTTATTCTTTTCCAAAGCTGAAAACCTTTCTATCCCTTATCTCTTTTTTTTCTCTCCAGTTCCCTTATCTTGAAAGCAAAAAATCACATAGGAAGTCGACCTCCTCCGGAGATTGGAATGGAAGGCATCCCTTCCTTCCGGACTTTCGAGTTGTTGGGTGAATCGAGGTCGCAACGACTCCAAATCCTTTCCTCATGGCAGATTTATAACCAATAGTACTTTTTTGGCATACCCGATGGGACCAATCCCAC
The DNA here is from genome assembly GCA_028583015.1 of Wollemia nobilis. NCBI lineage: Eukaryota > Viridiplantae > Streptophyta > Pinopsida > Araucariales > Araucariaceae > Wollemia > Wollemia nobilis. Next base: position 9,667,176 of record JAQPPZ010001870.1, read on the forward strand.
CGCATAAGCAACATTGAAGGTGTCGATGTTCACTTCATTGTTGATAGTTTTTTGAACATCTGGCGACTTTGAATCTGTCGAACTCAGAGACCCTCCAAGTCTCGCGGATAGGTCCAAGCATATCCTGTATTCATGCAAACAAGATGGAGAGTAATAAATTATGAAGATGAACCCGAGGATTATGAGCTCGACATCGACGCTTTTGGAGAGCATCCTCGGCTAGTAAGAACACATGTTTCTTAGGATGAATCATCATCAAGGGAAGATAAAGTTGCCGAACAAGGTCCAAATCTAGATAGCACTACAACCGGCTACCCCCCAGGTCCACCCAACTCTCCAGATCATGTGATTGCTCCTGAGCAATTCAATTGGCAGCAACAAGTGCCGGAAGAACCCGTTCAATTGGACCCATTACAGCCTCCGCTATTATCGCCAAATCAAAACACCAATAGGGTGGATCAAAATCAAAATCAACAGAATGACATATTTCCTTCTTGGGATTCTAATTCTCCATTGAAATTATTGGGAGATGATCCAATTCCACAAGCGGCCATGAAGGCCTTACCCACGTTCGATAGAAATGAGAATATGACCTATGAACACATGCAAGACATCGTAGCTTTGGTCACGTTTCATCGCATCATAGATGAGAGCATCATGGTTTAATTACTCGCTCTTTCACTAAGAGGAAAGCTCCTGTACTAGTATCGGTCCTTGCAGCCCAGGTCCATCACCAGCTGGGCCGAGTTGGCCGAACGATTGGCTAGGAGTTTTAATGAATCTTCTGATCCATCGTCACTCCTGCATCAATTTTAGTCGATCCAAAGACACCCGTAAGAGGAAATAACAAACTTCAATGTGAGGTTTTCTAGATCATGGAAAAGGGTGCCCAAGGAGATACGGCCAAGTGATGGTCAAGCGGCGCATTATTATCTCAGATATTTTAATGCCGATATGGCCATGCAGATCAAGGCCGCCCGTGTTAATACCTTTCCTATGCTATATGAGCTAGCTCAGTTAGCGAAACAAGACTTGATCTCAGTTGGTAAGCTTCCACATAGAATGCTGATGATGATTTATCCTGACTTCCAACAATCCACTCAGTATCCCAGTGCATCCACTCAGCCATATTCAACATCTTCTTCCTCTTCGCATCCTTTTGTGTTGTGGAATCCTATGCCTACAATTACCCACTATATTCCTCAAATACATCAGTCTACTCCACCTCCACCATCGCTTACAGCAACCTCGTTGTATCCCTCCCTGCCTCCTCCTCCTCCTCCCATTGCTCTGCTATACCCTCCATTGCCTTTGGCCCTACCATGGGCTCCATTGCCACCACCCACTTCAGCGGCTCCTCTAGCCATTGATATCCAAGCAAAGTTGCTACAAGGGATGGAAAATCTCAATTTTGTCTACCGAATGCTGTCCAACGACATGGCAATCATGAAGAAGAAGCAAGCTCAGATGGATTTTGCTCCCAAAAGGTCCTACCCTCCTTCGACACTGACAAGAGATCAAGCAACAACCTAAGATAACAGACCTCCTACAAGGAACACTGCCATTAATGAGGGACCAAGAACTTCTGACCCTATGCACTGGTGTTCGACCTGCAATGATCCTCATGGTGAGAGTACCTGCATGTTTCATCAACATTATGTACAGACCTTGGTGGGCACTCGATCGAGCAGTGATTTGGAGGACCAAGTGAATATGCTTCGAGAAGAAGATCACGACTTATTGGTCCCTGAGGAGGATAAGGTGTCCCTTTTGACCAAAGATGGTAAAAGGCCAATTGAGGAAGATGCGGCTCAAATGCAACTGTTAAAGGTGTACACAAGGAGGAACAAGGAGTAGCCCATGGCTAAAGCTCTCAACAAGGACCATGTACCACCATCGACAAATGAAAAGCATGTCCCTCAGAGGGCTCTAGCTCCCACGACTCCACTTCAAGTCGAGACAAAAGAACAAGCGAGGGAGAAACTCAAGTACCCTTCACTGACCAAACAATAGAGGGTTGAAGCAACACAGTAGTACCATAGCAAGTATGAAGCTACAAAGGAGATAGAAGGGCCTGCCACTTCGACCTACAATATTTTTAAGAAACTCAAGAAGACCCCAGCCAAAATCAGTATGTATGATGTCCTTCAGCTCCCTGGCTAGGTTGATTTGTTGTAGGAATATCCGAAGTCTGTAAAAGGGGGTAAAGCACAACAACCAGTACTGGCCCAACCATTAACCAGTTCAATCACTAGGAAGAATAGACCACCACCATTCTATTTGTCCTTACGAATGGAAGGATATGTGGTGCACAATTGCATCGTTCATTTTGGTGCCTCAACTACAATCATGCCCAAGGCAGTTTGTGAAGAAATCGACATGGAATATACATGGAGCAGCCAAGGCATACTCCAGTTAGATGACACTCCCATGAAGACTGTCGGTATCATAAAGGACATCCCCATTCATTTGCATAAAGCTTCACAGATCACAATAATCCAAGAGGTCGTAGTTGTAGACCTAGAGCCCTATTTTGGCATGTGCCTCTCAAGGGAGTTTACCGCCAAGCTAGGTGGATATCTGTCTTTGGACTACTCCCACATGGAAGTCCCTTTCAAAGGAATATGAGTGAAGATTTATAATGACAAGCCTTCCACTTTCTTGGTTGAGAAGTTTCCCGAGGAAGGACAACAGGATGAGGCAGTTAACCTAGTAACACAATAAGTTGAGGAAGAGGACATAGTGGGTGAAACTACAAAAGAGCTACGAATGAAGGATGAATTCTCCTTGTTAGAATTCAATGATATGATTGAGTTTGAGATCGGTTGCTATTCTATTAGTCATCCCAAAAAGCCAAAATAGACGACGAAGGAAGATATAAACCCGACCCCCGATGAGCTATGGAAGTTGTACTTTGATGGGGCCCGATGCAAAAATGGTGTTGGAGCAAGGGTTTTCATTATCTCACCTACAGGAGAAGAGAAATCTTACTGCTACCGATTAGCTTGGAGTTGCACCAATAATAGTGCTAAATATGAAGCATTGTGCTTAGGGCTAAAGAAAGCAAAGAGGTTGGGATTCAAAAAACTACAAATTTTTGGAGATTCAGAGCTAGTCTGCAACCAAATTACCAACAAGTGTGCCTCAAAGAAGCATTATCTTAAGGCATACCGTAATCGGATCTAGGACCTGATGGAGTCATTTGAGGCCCTCAATGTCCAATCTATTCCTCAAGAGAAAAATAGGCACACAGATATCTTAGCATCTATCAGAGCCAGATACTCCTCGGATGATGATTTAATGCAGAAGCCTAAGGCGGTAAGAACCATTTATAGGCCTTTTATGCTTGATAAGGACACCCACTGGTAGGTGTTCAATTTCAATGAGAAAATCATCAATTTTTTGATTCATGAAGCTAGCACAATCGAAGGTAGAGACCTCAATGATGAGGAATATGAGGGGTTGATACAGTTAAGAAACAACCATGTCCCCAAAGGACTAATTACCCTAGAGAGTCTCTTTGATCAAAATGACCGAGCAATATCACATAGGATCAAGGTGGATTCCAAGAAGTATAGAGACCTGGAGCTTGAGCCAAGCAAGTCAATTAAAGTCGAAATCAACAACACTCTAGAAGAGTTGGACCAAATTCAGGCCCTCTGCAGAAGGTATCCTGATATTGTGGCTTTGAGTTATCGATACTTGAAGGGGTATGACCGAGAGGTTATCCAAAATACGATTGAACTTGAGGAAGGGGTTAAACCCTGTAGGCAAAAGTAGAGGTCGGTGAACCCAAAGATTGAAGTCTTGATGAAGGTCGAACTCTTGAAGATGCTCGAAGCAAAAATAATATATCCCATCAAGCATTCTTCTTGGGTCACGAATCTGGTCCCATTCAAAAAGAAGAATGGAGATATCCGCCTTTACGTGGATTTTCGCAACCTAAACTAGGCCTCCCTCAAGGACCACTACCCGCTCCCGTATATGGACCAAATTCTCCATGTGGTCGTAGGAGTGCAAGGGTTCTCTCTCCTAGACGTCTTCTTGGGATACAACCAAATTTGGGTGAAAGATGAAGACCAGCACAAGACAGCGTTCACCACCAAATGGGGAACGTTCACCTATCAGCGGATGCCCTTTGGCCTGTCCAATGTAGGGGCTACATTCTAGAGAGCCATGGATATTGCATTTCGGGAATTGCTGAACAAAATAATTGTAATATATCTAGATGACATGACAGTGTTCTCTCACAAGAGGGAAGAGCACAACTCTCACTTGGAACAAGTATTTGAAAGGTGTCGAGAGTTTGGCATATCTATTAATCCAAAGAAGTCAGTCTTCGTAGTGAGAGAAGGAAAGTTGCTGGGTCATGTCATCTTCTAGAAAGGCTTAGAAGTTGATCCCAATAGGGCATAGGCTTTGATGAAGCTCTCCATCCCAGTGAACAAGAAGGGTCTTCAATCCTTCTTCAGCCAAATCAACTTTGTGAGGAAGTTTGTGCCAGACTTCACTCAAGTGATAAAGCCAATGGGCAAACTACTAAAGAAAGATGTCAAGTTTATATGGATTGAGGAGATAAAAAGGGCTTTTGAAGAGATAAAACCTAGAATTTCTCAGGTCCCCATGTTGGTTAACCCATACTACTCCAAGCATTTCATCCTATACGCAGTCGAAGAGACAGAGAGTTATGCCGCGGTTTTTACCCAAAAAGGAGATGATGGAGAAGAACGACCTATTGCCTTCTTGAGCCAAGTAATCCAATCACATGAAGAGTAGTATAATTTTATCAAGCGACAAGTGCATGCAGTCATGAAGTATTTGAATAAATTCAAACACTTCATCTCTCATAGCTGGATCACTGTGTGTGTCATCCACCCCGATGTTAGAAATTTCATCATTCAATGGGAACCGGGTCATAAGAGAGTGAACTGGATCACCAAGATTCAAGAATTTGATATAGAGGTTTGGCCCACCAAGCTTATAAGAGATCGGGCCCTTTTTCAAGAACTGGCCAGGAGTGCCACTGTCGAGGTGACCGCTTGTCAGTGGGAAGATCCTATGATGGAGGCCAATTTTACCAACTCCTCAAAAGAAGCCAGAGACTGGACCGATGACCTAGTGTGGTACTTCAATACTGGGTAATACCCTGATAATCTTGATGCCTCACAAAGAAGGAGGTTTAGACTCAAGGCTCTAAAGTTTGTACTATGCCCCGAGGGGCTATTTTATGCAAATATTGACGGTGTTCTCTTGCGATGCATCAAGGGAATAGAAAAAGAGAAGGTCCTCAAGGAATTCCACTTTGGACTATCCGGAGGACATCTTTCAAGAAGACCTACGGCCTTAAAAATCATCAAATCGGGCTATTATTGGCCCACCCTTTTCATTGATACACACGCAATCTTTTAAAAATGTAAGAAATGTCAGAGGTTTGCTGGCCACAACAAGAATGCTCCAGTGCCCCTCCAGCCGATTCAGGTTGAAGCTCCATTTTAGTAGTGGGGCCTGGATTTCATCGAGACAATAACACCAAATTCTTTGGTGAGCCATAAGTCCATTTTGACGACCACTGATTATTTCACTAGATGAGTTGAGGTAATACCCACCAAGCATGCTGACCAAGAGATGGTTGTCAGTTTCCTAGAAATTCTGATCACCCGCTTCGGGATTCCATAAGCTATAGTGATAGACAATGGTCCAAGTTTCACAAGCACTACACTCATCGAGTTCACCTGTAGGAACGAGATTTATCATAAGATGTATTCTAACTATTACCCGCAGGGGAATGGCTTGGTCGAGTCCACCAACAAGAACCTCATGAAGATCATAAAGAAGACGGTGGAAAGAAACAAGAGGACCTGGCACCTGCTACTAGATCGAGCGCTATGGGTGAACTACATATCAGTCAATAAATCCATCGAGATGTCTCCATATGCCCTCGTATACAGGAAGGATGTCGTTCTTCCTACTCACATCGAGATGTCTGCACTATGGATGCTAGACAAAGATAAGGGAAATCTAGATCCCCTGGATGCCAGACTTGCTCAGCTGATACAACTTGAAGAAGAAAGAGAAAAAGCCTATGAGGCTTTTATGAAGCATGCAGGCTCTACCAAAAAATGGTTCTCAAGAGGGTCCACAGCAAGGGTTTTCAAGGTCGGAGACCTGGTGCTCAAATGGGATGTCTGGAAAACCAAGCCCGACAACCATGACAAATTTGATTCCTTCTGGGGAGGCCCATTCAAGATTGCTCGTGTAAATCATTTCAATGCCTTCATGCTGAAGGATATGGAGGGTCACATCCTCCCGATTTCGGTCAACGACTTTCATCTGAAAGCCTACCACCATTGAAGAAAGAAGTACCGAGAGGTTCTGTCTGTACATATTTTATTTTTTCTGTCATTTCAATTCATTTGATTTCTGAATGTAAATATGTTTTTTTTGAAGTTTTAAATTTTAGGCTGTTGAGCCAAGTGAGGTCTGACTCTCCTCCGAGTTTGAAAAAGGGTTTGAGCAAAGAGAAAAGTCTCTAAGTGCTAAAAAATTCCCTTCCATCGCTCGCCTTCAAGGTAAAAGCCTCATATCATTGCCAGTGTTTTTCAACGATCTAAGGTAGAGAAAAGAAAAGGTAAATTCTCAGCCAAAGTGACAAAATTTCCAAGTGTCAAAAATCTTGCCCTCCATCACCCTAGATTGCGCGAGAATGTGTCAAATCACCATGGAGTTGAGCGATTTGCGACAAACAAAAGGAAAGAGAGTGGCATATGTTTCAAAATTTTCAAAGTATTTTTGGCCCTCCGATGCTCATCGAAGGCTTCCTCGCTCCAAAGCGCCCCACTCTTATAGCGATATAGGGCAAATAGGCTAGCACCGCCAAGAAAAGACAGGAAAGAGAGTTTTCAGAAAAATTCCTAAGTGTCGAAGTTTCCCTGGAGCGCCCATCCAAAGCAAAAAAACCCTAAAGCACCCTTCTCTTAGGCGATCTAGGGCAAGATTTGGTGAGACAAGGCTTGGCGCCAAAGTCAACAAAATTTTTCTAAGTGTCAATATGCCCTCTAGCACTCACCCAAGGCAAAAAATGCCCCAAAGCGCTCCATAAGAGGGTGATCCAGGGCTAGGTCCAAAGAAGATTTTTAAACCCCCAAGGGCCCGACCGACTCACGCCCCTATACACCCCATATCGCTCTCCATGGCAAAAAAAAGACCCAGGAGCACTCATTTGTCGAGAACTCTAAGGGAGAGAATTATGTTAAAAAGGGAAAAGGGGAGGTGCCCCCTTTCTTGTTGGCTGACCTAGGGAACCGCGTAGGGCACATCCTTCAAGAAACATGCATTAAATGAATACGGTTGCACAGGATTCAAGGCGAGTTTATGTTTAAAAAGGGGAAAATTACATTCTACAAGGATTTTAAAGTGCCATCCCATAGATTTTATGCATGGCAACCCTATGAAAATAGATCAACGTCCACCAACTTCATGCACTGGGTAATTAAAGCCATATACTCACCATTAAGATACACCCATGCCGAGCTTGCCACTATAAAATCAGCTTCTGCAAAAGGTTTACCAGACGAAATTCAAAGTGCTTCAAGCTTCGATAAAAAGTAAATTCAAATTTTACAAGATACAGAGCTACAACTTGAGTTCTAATCTATGCCATGGAAAAGAAGGGAGCTGGTGAGCAAAGTGTCGCGGCTGGATAGAAAGCTGGAAGAGTACCCAAAAACGCACAAGAGATTCAGAGAAAGAACAAGGGTAAGGCATAGGCATATGAGGTAAATAATAGGAGGAGGACTCAGACAGAAAACTAAGCAACCTCTCCCATCGCTCCTCGACAAATGGAATAAGCTCAGAGATGGACCCTATTCCTAGAATATAAATGATTTACGGAGTATCATCAGAGCATGCAAGAAAAAATTTCCCAAGTCACACCCGCTCATCGTAGCCTATTAGTAGTGCTTGTATTGTTTTCTATGCAGTCAGGTCCACCATTGCCCTGAGTTGGTAGCAGTAGTGGCAAAATATTACAACCCAAACATGCGACAGGTCTACGACTATAGGGGCACACCCCTATTTTCCATTGACACAGAGACCATTGATGCAGCTTTCACGCCAGGCCATGCGCTAGACAAAAAATGCGTAGTCAGGAGGGTTAACCTTAAGCAGCAGACAAGCAGATTTGTGGACACACAATTAATGCGGCAGTTTCTAGAGTCCGAGTTGCATAGGCCACCTCCACCCCGGCAATGGTCGCATAACCTGCTACCCTTAGCAAATTTCAAGAGCCCCCATGTTTACACCATGTTGGCCTGGGTTCTGGGTTGTGGGTCGGACTCATTGGTTCACCCTTACCAAATTTCTCTTGTCGAGTGCATCCAACATGAGGAGTTTTTTGACTAGGCTGATTACTTGGCCCGTGTAATTCATCTCGCCCTCTACAACTTTAAGGAGAAATAGTCAGGCACTTTTAGGTTTTGTTCATTCTTGGCCTGGATTTTCCTGTTTCACTTCCATGAGAAGATGAGGTCAATTCCCGTTCAGCGTGGGGATGAAAATGGTGCACCGCACCCGGTTTATGAATGGACCCGGGTGCTATATAGGGAGGAGTCCTACTACAGGTTCAACAAGTATTTTCTGAGCCACGCCCTAAGTATCATCCAAGGTGGTTGCTCGCATGTCCCAGGCATAATGAATGAGCACTTCATCATCGGGGAGATACCCTTCGAAGACACTTTCTGGTTGATGCAAGGTTTCATGATCAGAGTCTTTGGATTCACGAGAAAACCCTTTCTCCTGCCCTATTATACCTCAGAGTACCGGTTTGCACTCGAGGCATCACACCAGATGGACTACACTAACAAAAAATATGGCCAGAGCAAGAAGAAAGGGCATATGTTCAAATACCCGATCACATGGGGAGAAGTGGAAGTTGGCTTCAATGGGCAACATCAGTTTTTAACCACCATACTTTTGAGTTTTGGGCTAATTGAGCTACCGCAACGGTGGAAATACGACCCTTTGGACATTGTCAGAAGATTCAAGAATGTCCAAGAGTTCCATGTATGCCCTAGAGAAGACATAGTGGCCAAGTGCAATAACCCACAGGGGCGAGACCTGGAGTGGCACATAGAGGATATGCAATCATTCCTATCATGGCACGACTTTTATGAAATAGAGGTGGAGTATGATCCCAAAAATAATAAAGACCATAGGGCAGAGGCTAATAACTTCAAAAGGTGGAAAAATAAGCTAAAAAAGAAGGGGTGTACAGCTGGCAAGATATTCGAATGGTGGGTAATGCGCTGTCGGATGAGGAAAGAAAAATCAAGTAAAAGCCTAGATAATGATGAACATTTCTCTATGCTTTATGATGCATACCATACCATGTGGCGGCATACTATTTTTTGGGACATCATGCCCAAAAGCATTCAACACCTATATAAGGGCCAGGACCCACCTCAATGACCACTTGCATTAGGAGAAGGGTCAAGGAGTGGCATGGAGAGAAGTCAAGAAAAAGAGAAAAGTCAATCTACAACGCCAATGGTACGACCAACTCCCAAAAAGCTACCACTCGAGAAGACCCCACCAAAGAAAGGTCCATCCAAAAGTGCAGCCACTGCCGCTGTTGTACAAACTCCTCTAGAACCCCCAAGGAAGAAGCCAAAGATATCTTTCATTCAGAAGGGGGCTCCTTCAAATGTAACTGCTAGTCCTGCACCCAACCATCTAGAGGAGGAAGTTCCTCTCAAGAGAAAAAAGAGAACGGAGAAATCCAAGGAGGCAAGGGCTACGCCTGTGAGGGAGGCCACACAACAAGGGGTTGTACCCTCCAAAATCATCAGCTTGCAAGAGAGCACCCCCTCGCACGGTGAGGATGTAGAGCAGTGGGTGACTCAGTGCATTTCCTCTCCGGCCCCCACAGGGCTTGCAGGTATGCATTCTGCTATCTTTGAAACTGCTAAGTCCCAAGCTGCAGCACCCTCATCTTCTACTACTAGCCCTATCCCCATAGTCACTTTTGTGACTAGCAAAACAGTAGCTACTCCTTCCATTGTCGCTGTAGAACCCCTCATAGAAGTCCAACCCTCCATCGAAATCCAGTCGAGCCACCCAACCTTTCTACATTCCTCTAAAACCCTAGCCTAGGACCAGCCAAGTGCCACCACACCAGAACCCTCGTAGTCCCCACGACCCTCATCTGTAGCCATCGACATAGCTAAAACCCTAATCCAAAACCCTATAGTTAGAAATGCCCCTAGAGGAGCCCAAGCCCCAATGACTCATTTCTCCTAGCCTATTTGTCGAGGGGTATACATACCGGGGTTACAATGACATGGACCTGATTAGAATCATGGACGAGCAACCCCTAATGACTTAGGGTGGCCATAGATCCAATAAATGGATGCAGAATGTGAGAAAGAGGAAGGGTGAGGAGCTCACCCAGGTTGAAAAGTTCTCTAGGGTTGACCTAGAAAGGATGGTACTCCTTAAGGAGAAGCGAGTCCCGAAGGTGCAAAAGCCAAGGAAGGACATGACTGAAGATGACTACGAGTACATCCCTAAGGAAAAGGACATTAGTAATCTTAACTAGGAGAACACAACAGTTGGAATTCAGGATAGAACCGACTCAATGCTTGTGAATCATTACCAACTACAGGGGCAATATTATGAGCTAGAAAATGAGAAATTCAAGCTGGAGGAGGACATGGCCATGTTGCCCGCCAAGGTGAACAAAACTAAGAACCAGTGCCAGCTATTGCAACAATGGCTAGAAGCAATGGAAAAGAAAAAGAAGCACAAGCCCAAAATGTCAAGCTTTAGGGCCTGTTGCAATGGATGCAGCAGCAGTTGGAGGAGCATGCCACCAAGGTAAAAATGTTCACCAAGGAAGGGGTGAAGGAAATGTGGGTATGGTTTTTGAATAAATTTAAGCCCCGGGATTCTAAGTACCAATTCGTCCTTGCTTTTGTGGAAAATATTCAAGAAGTATCTGCCCTAGGAAAGCCAGTGGTAGAGGAGGCTAAGCTCCATATAGAGGGCTAGCTCGATTTAGCGCTCAAGGTTGGGAACCTTGAGCGTCGTGGTCTCCAAGTTTCCCCAACAGATCCTATTGTCGATGATTGGGCAGCCGCAAGGGCAACCTTGCACTTTTATTTTGAAAAAATAGAAAATATTCGTAAGGCTAGGTCTATCCTAGATAAATTGGAAAAAGAGGACTTTTGCTTGGCTTCCTACAAAACCCTAGTATCCCATGGGTTCCCTAGCTTCTCTGATGCTAACGGAAATGTCCTATCTGAGGAAGAGCTACAACCAAAATGGGATGCCTTTGAGGCTAACATAGTAGACATTGATGCATTGACTGATCCAATCTAGGAGGCTTAGGTGATAGCTCTTGGCCAGGTTTTGTCAGATTCGCTCCTGCTTCATCACTTTGGACCTAAAGGTGGAGCAAATTGATATGATCCAAGTTGAGTTTTTTAGGCGCCTGGTGGAGGACATCAGCACTTTCAAGCAGATTCCAGATGAGGCCTAGACTCAGGTTCAGTCCGTGTTCAATGAGATACAAGAACACCTCGTCCTGACTGAGCAAGATCATGTTGGAGAAGAAGTCCAGGGAGATCAGTCCGAAGGAGAAGAAGAAAAGGAAGGAGGTACAAAAGAAGAGCATGCTGAGGAAAGTGTTGATGAAGAAGTCCTGCCAGGGCAAGGCCAAAAGCGAGTTCAAGCAGGAACCGGGGGTGACTCCATGGCCCAATGAATTATGGCATGGGTCTTGGCATCGAGGCGATCTCGATACCCCACGAGCTACCAGAATGTTGCCATATTTTGCAAGGGGTGTAAAATTTGAAAAATTTCTAAAAATTCTTCTATCTTCTAGATTAGGCCCTAAATCGCAGCAGCTAGGCAGTGGTTTGAAGCAAACCTTCTGATTTAGGGTGCTATAGAGCAAATTTGGAAGGGTTTTAAAAATTGATGTTTGTTTGTTCATTTTTTTTCTAAGTGTAAAATCCTCCCCAAATCGCTGTATTTTGGGGTGCTTTGGGGTAATTTTGCCGGCCTAGAGCGCTATGGAGAATTTTTGGGCAGTTGGGATAAAGGAGGAGAAAAGCAGCCAAAAAAAATATAAGTGTAAGAGTTGCCCCAAAGCGCTACATTTTGGAGTGCTCCAAGGCAGATTCTCCTTTCCTGGGTGCTATGGAGCACTTTTAGGCCTAATTGCAAAAACTATATAAGAAATGCTATTTTTGACTAAGTCTGAAATTTTACCCCAAATCGCTACAACTTCGAGCGCTTCTAGGCATTTTTCTATTCCTGGAGTGCTTTGGAGCAATTTTGGTGCTTCCAAGGAGGAAGCAAGAAAGCACAAAGTTTTCTAAGTAAAAAGTATCCCAGATTGCTACTATCTTGAGCACTCCAGGGAAAATTTGTTGAGGATGAGCACTCTGGGGTCAATTTTTTCTAAGGGAAAAAATGCGCCCTAAAGCGCTATCATTTGGTAGCGCTAGAGGGCAAGTCTCTCCTTCTGGAGCGCTTCAGGGAAACTTTTCCTTGTTCAATATCGAAGCAGCCAGCCAACTCCAGGGTAGTAAGTAGCGTCTCTTTTCGAGCATTTTGAGATGGTTTCCCACCCAAATTTTGCCAGCTAAGTAGCTATTTTCCCTTGAGGTAAAAAGTTAAGATTTTTCGGGATCAGGGCATGTTTCAGTATAGCCAATGTGATACTCAAGTATCATGATGGGTGACCATGAAGACAAATAGTAGCGGGCATTTGAGGCAAATTACTGCTACATACACCACATTAATGGGCCATCCCCTCCTAGCTATCGAATCTGTCAAAGGCCATACCAGAATTAGGAAATAACCATGCTTCAAGTACAACTACGACTGACAAGGATCAATTATGGCCACTTTTTATAGCTTTTTTAGGTTTGGGTGTTGAAAGCAATGCAGAAATACAGCGTACCGATATGATGCAAACAAAAGTAGATACAGATGCTAAGTCCTACGAATGCATGAAGGAAATGACGCATAAACAAGATGTGAGCAAAACAAAAGCGGGGCCTCTTTTATTGATATTGCTTTTAATCCGATTACAATACGTCCCCCCTCTAGGGCTCAGAACATGTGATACAATTTGTTACATCAATGGATGCCTGGATGAAGCCGTGCTTCCAAGATCGGACGGTACGCTTCCAGGGGGTCTTCCGCGTGCCCACATTCGAAGTGGGCGGGCTAAAGGTTGCCACCGCTTGTGTCCATGTGTTCGTCATTCCTTGCTGCCCCTCTAGTATTCCTGGTGGTGAGATCCTATGCACAGAAAGACAACAAATCATTAATAGCATATGCGTATCTAGAAAGACATGCAATCCCCAAGGCCTCCAACGGGCGCTTGTGGGATATCAATGATAAGGTTGATAGATCGATTACAGAATGACATATGAATGTAAAGGACAACATCTAGAGTTGGTATCACCTAATTTTGCATCGAAGCGGCGTCGGACGGCCCCGTTATGCGCGTTTGCCTGTCGGGGGCCTCTCCAAGGTGAGCGCTCCAATGTCCCACCTACGCTCATCCAAATCACCTGAAACTCATGGGTTAGGCATTATATGTGATTTTAAGACTACCCAGATGCTCAGAATCTGCCTATCCTACCCATATTTTCTTGTATGTGACAGGGGCGCCCTACGAGCTAGTTAACACATAAAAATGATAAAACTACAGTCAAATCATGTCAGAATGCAATGAAACTTTAACAGAGGCATTAGGATATCATCAGGGACCTATTGCAAAAATAATAGTAAGGAAATCATGCATAAATTTCTAATCGCTCCGGGGTGGGACGTTGGGGACTGTCACAAAACTTGCAAAAAGTGACCTTGCAAATGTCCCGTCCAGAGGCCTCCAAAACTCCTGCAAACTTGTGGTTAGACTAAAAACAGCATTTTGAGATGACCCAGAAGGTCAGATTTGGCAGATTCTGCCCAGGTCATCCTATATCCGAAGGCGCTCCCTGCAGGTTAGTAAACGCATAAAAATGACAGAAACCAGGTCAAATCATGTCAGAAAGCAATGAAACTTGGACAACAACATAAGTACATTAAATAAAAGAGAATGCAAAAATAATAGTAAAGAAATCATGCACAAATTTCTAATCACTCCGGGGTGGGGCGATTAGGACTGCAGCAGTTCGAGGGGCGCCCGGGGGTGGGACGCCCACCGTTTAGGGCCTAGTTTTGACACCAATCCAAGTGGGATGGGTCCAAAACCTCCTAGGGGGTTGTGTCGATGAGTTTGGGGTGGGATTATGGCTGATTGCTTGGGTTTTGGGTCTGGATTGCGTTCCTAGTGTTCACCCGATAACCTCTCTTCCAAAAGAGAAATTAGGGATGTAGGAAGCACAAAGAGGAATGGGGGTATAGTTCGGCAACACTTCGTTGCTCCAAATGCTCCAGCTCTATTCTCTTTTTGGGGTGAGGAGGCTCACATTTTTATAGACCTAAGGGTCTCCTTTGAATGCGCATGCGAGGGCGCCACTTGGCTCACTATGCCTTTTTGGGGGAGAGAAGATTCCTCCCTGATTTAGGGCCTCCTTGATTGAGGCCTCCATGATCAGGGCAGGCTTTTCCAAAGTTTCTCTCTGATTTGAAACGTTCCCTCGCAATTGCATGCCTTGAAGGTGAAGTTAGGTGGTGGATCTGGGCTGCCATTTGTCAAGGTTTGACTTTTTTCCAGTCAAACCTGCTAATCGTCCCACCCTGGAGCGATTGCTGCTAATCGTCCCGGGGTGGGACGAATAGGATTCTAATCGTCCCAGGGTGGGACGAATAGGGAGCAAAGTGCTTAAAAGGTGCAAAACTGACCTCTGACCTTCCAAAACTGATTTGGGAGTGGTTAGGACCACTTTTTAACCTCTGGAGGCTGCCCTAGGGGGTATGTATGCCAATTCGGTCAGTGCTTGTAGTCACATAATCGGATTGGTGTTGTTTTGGTGTCTACAGATGCCCCTTTTTGGGATGCGTTGTGTGTGGCACAGTGCTGAGCAAAAATAGATGACCAAAGCACTTAATGATTAGGGTTTCTCAGTAACCTAACCAAATTTTGATGCCCCAAGTATGGAAAGGGCACGCATTCTTGAATCCTTGCTTTCGACGAGCTAAGGAGCTTAACTCAAGTGTAACC
Organism: Wollemia nobilis; assembly: GCA_028583015.1. Lineage (NCBI taxonomy): Eukaryota > Viridiplantae > Streptophyta > Pinopsida > Araucariales > Araucariaceae > Wollemia > Wollemia nobilis. The sequence goes on from JAQPPZ010001870.1 coordinate 9,682,360, forward strand.
TTTTTCAGTGAGGTGTACTTGATCTTGGACATTGTTCAGACATGAATAGGCAAAGGGCGCAACCTTTTGTCTGAGGAACCTTTTCTTCATGCTTCCAGAATGCCAAGTGTTTGTTTAGCTTGTGATTATTGCTTGTTTGCTGCCCCAAGCGGGAGCGTGATTGTCTTTGTCAATGATTCTTTGAATGCATGCCATTTCCTTGATTGGGTGTGTATTTGTTGATTGGTGACTAAGTGTGACTACCCCCTCAAGCGACGAATCGATGAGGGAATGACCAAAAATGAGAAAAGCGATGAGTCGCTTGACCCAAGATGACGTTTGTAAGGGTGCCTTCAGTTGTTTTTCGTTGAACGCTTATTGCAGTTTTCCAACCATCGGACCTATTTTTGGTGGGTTTTGACCCTTTTTGTGATGCCTATTGGGGTAGAAATTATCGAAAATCCTCCTTCCCGTGGAGCGGTCCGGCTATGCTAGCCTTATTAGGGAGTAGGATAGTGAGTATTTGTGACCCCGACAATGGTTTTTCATGCCATGAATGTCAGGTGCAAAGGCACCTTTGTTCGGCAGATTTATTGTTATTTTTGGTGCATTTTTTGGATGCAATTTTTGTTGCTTTATTTCTTGCTCTGTAATCATCCCAGGGTGGGACGAATACCAATTTTGTAATCATCCCAGGGTGGGATGAGTGCTAACTAGAGCGCTCATCCCAGGGTGGAACGATTACAGGCCTAACAACCTATATAAGGACCAAAACTAGGTTTTGGGCTCATTTGCAATATTTTTTCTTGGCGATTTGGAGCAGTGAGGAGGAGGAGTGCGAGTGTGCGTAGCGGAGCACTGCTAAAATTTTATGGACATCATGAGTGCGAGAACCAGATCTTCGAGTGGAGGAGCCGAGGTGAGACCGGTATGATGTTCCTTCTCTCTACCTATTATTCATTTATGTTTGATTTAAAACTCACATATAAAATGTTCGTTTAATTTATTTTGTTTTTAAGGTTTTAAAACCTAATTTTTTTTTGTTGGTTTGATTTCATTCGTATATCAAGTTGAAAACCTAATATAGGAACTTTATTTGCTTTGTTAATTTTTATATATTAAGGTCAAAACCCTAGTACACAACTATTTGTACTTTGTTTGTGTTTGTATTTAGGTTTTAAAACCCAAACATTTTCGTTTTATGTTGTTTTTGTTTTTGCCATATTAAGGTTGAAACCCTAATATATTTTTTTATTTTGTTTGTTCATATTAAGGTTGAAACCCTAATATGATTTTTTTGTTTTATGTTGATTGTACAGTTATTTTCATGTATTTTCATTTATACAATTTTATTTTAATGTTTATACTTTCTTTTACTTTTTTTTTTACTTTTTATGTTGTACTTTTTGTACAATTGTAAATTGTAGCTATTGTTCTTCTGTACAGTTTTATTTTAATGTTTTTGTTTATATTAAGTATGTACTTAATATCCTTTTTTTTTGTTTTATTTTGTTGTTTCAGGTGGTGAAGAGTCGGTACCACCAGTCGACTATTTTCTCTGATGCCCGGGATGCCCTGACAGTTGTGGATTGGGAGTGGCTTGATGCCCTTGGGCTCAAGCACGTGACGCATCTGGAGCCTGTGGTGGGGGATCGAGCATATTTGACTGCCCTGATCAATCTATGGGATCCCCACACCAACACTTTTCATCTCCCAACAGGGGAGATGACTATTACTCTAGAGGATGTGTATCGGATTCTATGGATTTCGATAGATGGGCTGCCTATCCGGATGACCCACCGTGACCAGGACATCAGTATTGACACGATGTTTTGGTCCGATGGTGGAGAGGGGGTGGAGAGGGCTGTGGAGAGGGAGAGGCTGACTACCAGATAGGCGGTATTCTGGTGCGATGGTGGCTGGAGAAGGGCGTATTAGGGGTGAGGCATGCTTTGCTCATGGCCCTCATTTCCAATATGCTACTTCCTGACTCCTCAGGTGCGAGGTTCCCTTGGAACCTGCTTGAGTTGGTTTTCACATTGGTGGAGTGTCCTACATCAGCTCCACTTATTATGAGATGGGGTCAGACGTTATTGGCATAGTTGTACGATGAGTTGTACGAGGTCCGCTATCGAAAGTGGAAGGGGATCGGGTGCAGCTATCTCTTGTAGTGTTGGGGTGGCAGCACATAGCTGTGGAGCGGCCGTAGGGTTTGCCTTGGACCACCCGAGGTGAGATGGTGGATCGAGAAATTGGATATGCCAATTTATGGTGGAGGTCAGAGGAGCATGGATAGAGTCGATGGTGGGCAGGTGACGTAGGTCACTATACTGATGCCTTCTCTCATCTAGTGCTAGGGTAGGTGTTCTGGTGGCCGTACCAGGACTGTCCAGCCTAGCCTGAGGCTGGAGAGTGGCTTCGACGTGTGCACAGGGGTAGATGGTTGATTGGGTGGCATGAGACAGAGTAGGAGTACTTCCCATATGTCTGGGTGATGTGATAGTTTGGGGTGCACCAGGGATTTCCTGGTGATCCCTTGATCTATCGACATCACGATGATGAGAGGACTCTAGTCTAGCCTATCATTGAGCCATTGGGTGAGGGGTCCGATGTAGTTATTGATGTACCCAACGTGGATGATGTCGGGGTGACTACAGAGTATGATCGATGGTGGATTATGCGATGATGGTAGAGTGAGGGGCCTCTAGGAGGCATGGATACTAGCATAGGAGGTGGGGGTGTAGAGGCACCGATGGAGGGTTGGGGGCTCCGCTTGATGATGTTGACATGGTGGAGGTTGATGACTTCATCGATGATGGAGATGATTTGGGGGTTCTGAAGTAGCCGAATGTATAGGATGTCCCGAGTAGTGGGTGCCAGAGCAGCAGGCCATCCCGGAGGTGCCCATGCCTCAGGCTATCTCAGGGGATGTGGAGGTTGGGCTTCATGCTGAGATAGCATGATTGGAGGGTCTCCTACGAAGATGGGAGGAGGAGCATAGAGATGCTTTGGTGGAGGTAACGTAGGAGAGGGATCTCCTATGGACTCAGTTGGCACAATGAGATAGTGCATTGGTTATGTATCACCGATGAGATATAGAGTGGGGTCGATACCGGATAGAGTTAGAGATAGAGGTTGTCCACCTCGGTGGATAGTTGCCTATGCTTGATGGAGGTGGGTCATCACATCGTACGAGAGGTAGTGAGACTGAGCAGTCTACATCATCTCATCGTAGGTGGCTAGGTGAGGGTAGTGTTGGTGGGCAGGGTGCGAGGGCTGGCAGTAGCCACCCTGAGAGGTCCCATAGGACCCATACTACTAGGGGTAGTTCCAGTCACACCGATCCTACGTGATCATGGTGGCCGACTCCCTAGGCTTTGGGGATTTTGAGTTTTTGGTTTTTTTGTGAGGTCAGAGGACCTTCTTATTGTAGCCTGAGGGCATTTTGACTTGATATATATACATGACTCTTTTTTGGTTTGATTATATACTTGTCATGGTTTATTGTTCTTTTATGCACATTTATTTATGTTGATGTATGCATATGCTATTATGACTGCGGATGATTTTAACTATATGATATAGATGTATGCATATGGAATGGATGGAATGATTTGTTGGTATACAAGTGGTGGCACCATAGACTGTACAGGATTTATTGGCTTTCTGTACTATGTGATTGCTTTATGAAATAACTTTGCATTTGTAATTTTTGTTTTGTATTTTTTGATGGTGATGTAAGTAATGAAATGTACAACAATTGTTTTAGAATGTAGTTAAGGTTTTTCTGAGACTCAGATGCTTTAACTAACTAGTCAAGACTGTACATTATCTTACAAGACTTTCGAACAAGGTACGAATCAGACTTGAGTTTGACCAAGTTATTTCACATCCCTGTGTGTGCGATTGAGTTCGTTGATGTGGTATTCATAAGGATACCGCTAGTGCCAGGTAGGCTGTCCACCAAACCTGTACTGAGGATCACCTAATTAGCTCCACTAACTCCTTTGTTGCATTTAGTAAGATTAATCTACGGTGCAATCTAGGATACCATAAGCTAGCTCATCCACATGCAAACATTGGTCTACACACACGCAAAGCTAATGTGATAGATATATCATCATGCATTTAGGTATGCCACCATTGCAGTAGGCTATCCACCAAACTAGGAATGAGGATCACCTTATGACCTTTCGAATGCTGAGAGTTCCGAGGATTCAAGTTCGACATCCTTCGGTTCTTCAATTTTATTGGGATACTTGCTCTCATATATAGTGATAAAAATCACTATTTATTTTTCTCTTTTTTTTTTCTTGAGCAAGGGGTTTGAGTAGTGGTGATGAACCACTATTTTTTATTGTTGCCTTTTGAGGATGTACACTTTGAGGATTTTGATTTCAAACTTGAGCTTGTGGATTTTGACTTTGAATGGCATTATCCTTTTTCCTTTATTAACTTTATTCTAATTTATAAACTTTTGTTTTATGGATTTTGGAATTTTTTTGAAGTTTAGGTTGGTCCTCTGAAAATTAATTTGAGACCAAGTTTGGGTTTTTGATAGTGGTGAAAACCACTATTTATTTTGGGGAATTGGATGGGGAAGATGCTTGTCCTTTTGCCAACTCTCAGCATTCTTGGGGTCATTCACACAGGGGGATGAGCAAGATAACCATTTTGCTTATGGTAACCTAGACCGCTATGTAGGTTTCATCTTTCGTTCACACAACTTGGGAATTTTTATGTGTTTTAAGCTTGTGTTGGGATGCTATGTAACAAGGCATGATCCAAGTAAAACTCTACCTTGTAAAAATTGGTCTGACTTTGTACAACATTTGACTAGAAATCTAAAGACAACTGAATGACAAAACCCTAAAGACATTAGAAGACAACTGACTATGATATGGCAAAAATGTGAATGGCGTTATTCTTGATGGATCATTTACAAAATGGATGAATGTGGAAAATGATGGAATTGCCGAGTAATTACAGTCTATGGTGCATTTGACATGTATGACCAGCAAATATGCAATGTATGTATGCGATGCCTAATGCAACTTTTTTTTGTGTTTTGATTTTTAAGATTATGCATGAAAGTGAGATGCAATTTTTTTGTTATTTTTGATTATCTGTTGTTTTTGAATATTCGTTATGGATGGTTTAACCCGAATGGGTGTGGACCAAGTGATTCTTATGGATCCTTGGAGGTTTTGACCAAAGGGATTATAGATACCTTTGGGGCATTTTGGGTGACCAAGCGATTGTGGGAACCCTTGGAGCTTTTGGTTTGACCAAAGGGATTATAGATACCTTTGGGATGTTTTAATTTGACCAAGTGATTACGAATCCCTTGGAGCTTTTGGTTTGACCAAAGGGAATATGGATACCTTTGGGAAATTTTGTTTGATTACTAATTTTTTTAAATTATTATGATATTTTTGATTTGTTTGGTTGACAAGATTTTGAACCCTTGGAGTTTTGGTTTGACCAAAGGGATTATGGATACCTTTGGGGCATTTTGGGTTGACCAAGCGTTTGTGGGAACCCTTGGAGCTTTTGGTTTGACCAAAGGGATTATAGATACCTTTGGGGCATTTTAGGGTGACCAAGCGATTGTAGGAACCCTTGGAGCTTTTGGTTTGACCAAAGGGATTATAGATACCTTTGGGGCATTTTTAGGTTGACCAAGCGATTGTGGGAACCCTTGGAGCTTTTGGTTTGACCAAAGGGATTATAGATACCTTTGGGGCATTTTGGGTTGACCAAGCGATTATGGGAACCCTTGGAGCTTTTGGTTTGACCAAAGGGATTATAGATACCTTTGGGGCATTTTTAGGTTGACCAAGCGATTATGAGAACCCTTGGAGCTTTTGGTTTGACCAAAGGGATTATAGATACCTTTGGGGCATTTTAGGTTGACCAAGCGATTGTGGGAACCCTTGGAGCTTTTGGAGTGGGCCATGGCTCTCTAAATGTTGAATGGCCTCAAATGACTGATGTTCAAGGGTTCTAGTTCCTTGATTCCTTCAAGAGAGGCGAGCCGGTATGTTCCAGGTCCTATTTTACTATCGATTACATAAGGACCTAACCAATTTGCCATGAACTTGTCCCTTAAATGGGGTGGCAAGTTAGAATTTTGTTGGTTCTCTTTTAAGACCAAGTCACCGACCTGAAAGTCCCTCAGGTGAACTTTCATGTTGTATGCTTTCTTAAGTCGCTCTTGATAGATACGTAAATGCTCGAGAGCATTGATGCGTCGTTCATCGAGTAACGTAAGCTGGTCTAACCGGGCCTGCCATGCAGTGTCATCATCGATGAACTCTTGCATTGATATGCGTAGGGAGGGTATTTCCAACTCGAGAGGCATGACTGCCTCGGAGCCATACACTAGCAAAAATGGAGTTGCCCTAGTGGGCGTCCGAATGCTAGTGCGATAAGCCCATAGGGCAAGTGGTATTTGGATGTGCCAATCCTTATGATTATCTACGACCATATTTTTAAGGATGGCAACTAGCATTTTGTTTGACGCCTCTGCTTGCCCATTTGCCTACGGATAATAAGGTGTCAAAAAACTATGCTGAATTTTGTACTTTGTTGTCAAAGCATGCACATATTTGTTCTTAAATGACGTCCCATTATCCGAGATGATCTTGGATGGAATACCAAAATGACATATGATGTTATGTAAAATGAACTCCGCAATGCGGGGCCCAGTCGTAGAGGTAAGCGGAATTGCTTCCACCCACTTAGTGAAGTACTCTGTGGCCGTTATGATAAACGTGTGATGACTCGACGACACAGGGGAGATCTTTTCGATGAGATCTAAGCCCCACTACAAAAATGGCCAAGCCGATTGGATCGGATGCAAGGCCTGAGAAGGTACGTGTGTCAAGTTAGCATGGTGTTGACACTTCATGCACTTCCGCACATATGCGCAACAATCTCGCTCTAAAGATGGCCAATAATAGCCCATGCAAAGAATGCGCTTTGCGATGGCCATACCGCTGAAGTGGCCACCGCATGTACCATCATGCGCTTGGGTGATCACCCAAGTGGACTCCTGCTGGTCCAAGCAACGGAGGAGGATCCCTTCATAGCTTCGACGGTATAAAATGTCTCCTAGCAAGACATGTTTTGCCACTTTCTATTTGAATGATATTTTTATGGCGTGCGACAATCCAAGTGGGAGGCTACCTAACTTGAGATAGTCTCTTATGGGTGTGTACCAATCCTGCTGATCAGAAACCTCGATGGTATGAACGGCCGATCCCTCTTGAAGTTCATCCCTAGCAAAAGCTGAGCGGGAAAGAACTTGTAAAAATAGCATTGTGTTGCTATTAAGAGGGGTTGGAGAGAACAAAGACCCCTAGTTGGCGTGATTCAGACTATCATGGATTCGAGAGAACCTATCCTGAGATGGTTCAATCTGGATCAGGTGGATTCCTGGCGTTATGTCAGAGCTTGCACGCTCCATCATGGATTGCGATAACATTTTGACTTGAATGGTTGTCATCTCACCAGAAATGTCTTGCGGGATTAGTGACCCCAAGGAGGCCATAGTGTCCACAAAATGATTCGATGATCGAGGGAGTGCCTCGATGTCGTACCATTCAAGATTTGCCAAGAATTTATCCACAAGGGCTTTGTAGGCCTACAGAACTGGGCATTTGCATTGGAATACCCCTTTCACTTGGTTGACAATTAACAGCGAATCACCAAAGATATTCAAGCATTTGATGTTCATGGTGATGGTTGTCTGAAGACCTATGAGCAAGGCTTCGTATTCAACATTGTTATTGGTGCATGAGAAATCAAGTTTAAATGATAAAGGCATTGGAGCCCCTTGCGGTGTGAAAAACATGATTCCCATGCCACCCCCTTGCTCACATTTAGAACCATCAAAAAATAAGGTTATGTCGGCTCGTGACTCAGGCTCATCAGAATCTGGTGATTCTCAGACATGGAAGACCCCATCATCGGGCAGCTCTACGGTCAGAGGCTGATCATCTTCGAGAGGAGCCTCTGCTAGTTGATCGGCGATGACTTGACCTTTGATGGACTTTTGTCCAATGAATTCGATGTCAAACTCCATCAACAACATGATCCATTTCGCCGTGCGACTACTGTGATAAGTATGACTCATCATGTACCACAATGGATTCTCCTTAGACACAACATACGTCGTATTGCTCAGCATGTAATGGCATAGCTTTTTGGTGGCAAATACCACCGCCAAGCATAGCTTCTCAACGTATGCATAGTTAAGTTCATAACTGACCAGGGTGCGGCTAAGATAATAATTAGCCTGTTCTTTATGTAATTCATTTTTTGGGCTAGCATGTGCCCAGTGCCACCTCAGTAGCTGAGATGTATAAATAGAATGACACTCCTGGTCTAGGTGGTGCCAACACTGGTGGCGAAGCCAAATATTGTTTGATGTCATCGAAGGTTGATCGGCACTCGTCATCCCAATGAAATGCTACCCCCTTGTGTAATAATTTATTCATGGGTCGGCACTTGTCGGATAACTACGCTATGAAGCGCTTGATCGACGTGACCTTACCCTGCAAGCTTTCGAGCTGCCTGATGGTGGTTGGGGGAAGCATTTCAAGGATTGCCTTGACTTTATTTGGATCTACCTCGATGCCTCATTTTGAGACTATGAAACCCAAGAGTTTTCCAGATGTGACGCCAAATACGCACTTCTTGGGGTTTAGCCTAACCTTGTGTTCGATGAGGCGATCAAGGATCTTGCGTAAGTCATCGAGATGATTTTGGCGCAAAAGAGATTTGGCCAACAAATCATCCATATAATCTTCCAAAGTTTTATGCATGTGATCATGGAAGATGTATGTCATAGCGCGTTGGTAGGTGGCGCCAGCATTTTTAAGGCCAAAGGGCATGACCTTATAACAAAATGTCCCCCAAGGCATCGTGAACGCCATTTTTAGTTGATCATCGAGATTGATACGAATCTGGTTGTATCCCGAGAAACCATCCATGAGGGAAAGCATTTCATGGCCTGTTGTAGCGTCTACCAATGCATCGATGCTAGGCAAGGGGAAATCATCCTTGGGACTCGCTTTGTTTAAATCTCAAAAATTGGTGCATATGCGAATCCTCCCGTCAAGATTTTTGATGGGTACCATGTTGGACAACCATGGTGGGTAATCTACGTAGATGACAAACTATGCATCCAACAGCTTTTGTAGCTCATATTTGACCATTAAGGCCACTATTGGGTGCATCTTACGTAGCTTTTGCTTGACTGGCTTGACTGTCGGATCAAGTGTTAGATTATGCGTGACTAGATACGGGTCTAGCCCCGACATGTCTTTGTAGGACCATGCAAAAACCTCCTTCTTCTCTTTGAGAAGGGCAATGTAATCGGCTTGCTCTTCGAGGGATAGACTTACCCCCAGCTTGATGATTTGTGGATTCATTGGATCAGAACCGATGTCTACGTCAATCATCTCTTCGACTGACATGTGGGATCCATCCTCCAACTGGTGTGGAGTTGGGATCAGGTGGATATCATTTGCTAAATTTAGATCTACGTTGGGAACGTCGGGTTCCTCTTCAACATGGAAGATATCCTGAGTCTATCCTAGGGTGAAATGGAACATCTCACCACAAGGCCAGTACTCTGATGGGGATGGTGGTGAGTCAGCATGATCCCAGTCTATGGCATCTAGGTCTAGATACAATGGTCATGTTGGATCGGCTGGATTGTGGATGGGGGTGGTTAAATCAATGGAGATCATGTTGATGGAATGAATTTGGTCTCCATTACCACATGGGTGTTGATTCAGACATCCTTGGTGATCCTTGTACCCCGGATCTGGCTCTATGGGTATTGGCACAAAAGGATCGGCCCTATGTGTAGATAGAAGGATAGGGTCTGCCCTAGGCACTGATGGCCCTATAGGGTCTCTAGGTGGGAGGTGCTCCCTGTATGCCCGAAGTGGTGGATGAAGCACTTGGTTTAACTGTACTTGGTTTAAATGCCACCTATGCCTTGGTCCCATATTTAAATGTTCAAACATATCATCGATGTCTATGGGGTATTCTTGTTGCCTCATATGGTTGAGATATGCCATCTCAGTCTCATCCTCATAGTCACTATCGGAGATCCATAGGCCTTCATTGGCTCCTACAACTATGTGCCCCTCTGGCTGGTATAGCCTCCCACTAGGCATTTCTTGATCACTATCCTCACTCTCTACGATGTGGAAGAAGATATTTGGATCTTCTTCCTCGGTGGATCACTTGGCCTTATGGCCGGCATGGGAGGCTCATTTTGTTCGAGCAAGTTGATTTGGTCCCTTCTAGGTTGTTTCGCTCTCTACGAGAGGGCTGGATTCTCTAGAGGTAGCAATTGCCTAATTGGAACATTAAAGGGGAACATTGCCATGAAGTTCTCCTGATAGTCGTCAATGGGTGTCACCTGCGAGTGATTGCTATCAGACTCAAAAGGGTCCCAAGGTGCTACCTCATAATCTGACTCATCTTCAGAAGACCCCCTTGATCTTGTTCATATCCCTCTTGGAGGTTACTTCTTGAACTTTCCCCTTCCTCGATCAAAGGGGAGGGGTTGTTGAGGTCAACAAGGTTTGTTGTTAACAATGGGAAATAATTCCCCAATGTGTATGTAGTGTTGGGATTGGCATATGGATCTTGTGCCAACCCATCCCTGTTGCCTAGACCTAAGCCTTGCATGGTTTCTACCAAGATGTCGAGGGGCAAAGGGTGGTTGAACCCTACTCCTGATTTATCATATGGCATCTGGTATCTCGGTTGACAAAGAATGTGCATTCCTTGTTCGTATCTGCCCAATCCATATCCATGCCAATTACATTGGTCTAGGTATTTCAAGGCGAAGTCCGGGTTGGATAGATAGTCAACATTCTCAGCAAATGGCTCTTCGTCCTCTTCCTCTTGTAGGTAGGGTTCAATGCCGTTCTCGAGGCCCCCATATACAAAATTGGTCTGATTTGGTGGGTAGCCTAAAGGGACGATAGTGCCGATGGGGAGGCGAGGTCTCCCCATGTCTTGCATGGATTCGAGCGTGGGTGTTGCCACAATGTTCCACACTAGGTACTCCCCTAGGCCCGTATTGGCCATCTCAATGGTAATCATCGATGGTTGAGGGGAGGGAATGGGAGTTCTCCCTGAGTCCACTCCATGTTGGGTGAACCAGGTGTCTCGACTTCCATTCGGCTGGGCACCTCTTCGGTAGAGATGGTTGAGACTAATGGTGGTACCTCCTCTAGGGGCTTCTTCCCATTGTCCTTCGATGTGGCCACCATAGGTGGCATCGTTGGTGAAGGAACAGACGATGAAGATGGGCCAGGTTGGTGAGTTGAGGGACTCAACAGTGAGGATGTAGGCGGAATCGGACCCTGTGTGGATGGATTCAATTGAAAGTCCAAATGTGTCGATGGGAGGGTCGATTGTGGCATCCTGCACCGCATTGCAAAACTTAAAGGGCTCTAAGTCTACTGGGACTACATGTACTTGCCCTTCATATGTGTATTTGAGGCATTGATGGGCTATCGAAGGGACACACTTCATGTCCCTGATCCAAGGCCGGCCTAGCAAGATATTGTAGGCCATCTCACCCTCAAGGATGTGACACAATGTAGGAATGGTCTTTTGTCCTACTTGGATGGGCAGGACAATTGTGCCAACCATCGAGCATAACGCGTCGTTGAATGCTCGAAGAGTGTAAGTGGATGCCACAATGTGGGATGCTGGCAGCTTAAGGTGTTTTAATGCCGTTGTCGTGATTATGTTGTTGGATGAGCCAGTGTCCAACAACACCCTCTTGAATGGAATCCCGTTGACCCATGCAATGACGTGCAGGGGTGGATCCACCATATCACCAGTCACCAATTTTAGTTCATCTTCCCTGAAGGTTATGACTGGTTCTGTGCATCGTCTCACATGTCCTACAAAATTGTTGAAAGAATTGGGTTCATGGGGTTGTAGCTCAATGGCTTTGAGTATCTCCATCAGAGCCTCCCGATGGGGCGGTGATTGTTGGATGAGCTCATAAATGGAGAGCCTAGCCGACGTGGTCCTTAAACTTTGAGTAAGTTTAGTCCGAATCGTGGCCACTGGTCTAGGCGGGGGAGGTTGCGTAGGGTGTTGTGGAGGTTGTGACATTGATGGAACATCTCCTGTAGCTGCAGTGGGTGCAGCCATGTTTGGGTATCTTTTGTTCCGTGTCACGATGCTTATCATCCCTACGTATCCTTGCATGGGGCAGTTTTGTGTTACCTCATTCACTTGTAAAGTCTTTGCCTACGCATCATGGGTAGGCAGGGGGTCTTTGAAGACCTCCATCTGTTGGTTGCTCAATGCTACGAGATTATCTACCATGAGCATTTTGTTGTCTATCAAGTCCTGCACTAAGTTTTTGAATTTCCAACAAGTGGAGATCTCGTGTCCTTTCTGTCGATGAAATCTACAATATAAGTCTTCCCTATAGCCCTTGGGTTTTGGCATGTTGGGGTCTATGGGTCGAATTTTTGGCAAGTTTATCAGGTTTGCCATGAACAAGCGGTCAAACAAGGAGTCTCTAGACTCCGTGAATTGTGTGAATTGTCGCCTAGGGTGACGCTATCGATTTTGCTCTTGTTTATGATTTTCCTTTTCATAGTTATCAAGAGGAACTACCTGATAATTAGCCTTTGGGGGCTATGTCATTTGTGCAAGCTTTGGTATAGCTATGGCAACCTGATTGACCATGGCGGGTTTTGGTTGCATGGGCCCAGTTTTAGCATTTTTGGGCCACTCTTTCTTGCGTGGCTTAGCAATCTCGTCATCTTGTATTTTGATCTCCTCAATTATCCTGGCTTGCGCCAGGGCTTCTTCGAGGGTGGCATATTGCTGCAGCTACAATAGCATGGAGATCGACCTTAAGCAACTCTTTGAAAACATTTGAGTCAAGTCGGCCATGGGAGGGAGGTAAGGTAGCTTTGAAAGCAATGTCCTCCATCGATTCCCATAAGCAGCCATGGTCTCATCATCATACTGCTTAAGGCCAGCTAGGTCACTTAAGGATGCCTTCTTCTTGGTGTTGAAGGCAAAACGTTCAAGGAACGCGTCCACTAGCTGGTCTAGATTATTGATGCTATGCTTCGACAACTGGGTAAACCAATCCGAGGCAGGGCCTACGAACGTGGTTATAAACATTCTTAGAAGCAATGCATCATTGTCCTGAATGCCAAAGCATTGACTCAGGAACCTTGTTACGTGCTCTTGGGCATCCTCATCCCCTCTAAAAATTGCCAATTGAGGCATTTTGAAGTGGTCGGGGTATGGGGGTGCCGAAACTGAAGGATGCACAGGGTGACTACGGAGTTGGCATAAGGTGGGCTTTTGGGGCCCTGAAGTCTTAGTCTCCATAGACTCTAAGTGCTCTAGCAGTGCTTTGTATGCATCAGAGGATTTGATTTCCTCTTCTTTGGTTTGTTCCCATTGTGAATTGTGAGGAACTTGAGGCCTATGGAGGGGTATCCGGATAGCGCCCCCTGCCTTGGTAGGGCATTTCAGCCCGCTCTTCTTCTCGCTCAAATTCCTCATAGGCCTCTTGAGGAGTTTCTGGGCATGACCTATAAACATGGATGGGTGCCCGAGGAAGGTGCCCATCATTGGTTCTAGGAGTGGCCTCCCGCTCAGGTCTCGGAGGTCTTGGAGGCAACGCTTGATAAGGTCATGGAGACCTGTCTCGTACTAAGGGGTTGTGCCTCTCATAAATTTTTATCCTATGCATGTGAGGGGTTGGAATCCTCTCATGCATAGTGTTCTGGAGCAACTCATCTGTCTAGCACTGAATGCGCTCTTTGTTAAGATGATACAGTTGTTCTAACTGCTGTTGATCTTGCCTAAGCTGCATGATTTGCGCTTGGCAGGCGGCATGTTTGGCAAATGCCAAGTCGATTTGTTCCATCGTCCTAGGTCTAGGAGGCCTAGATGCCTCCCCTACATATCTATCTCGGTCATGGTGATCCGAGATCTCTATGGGTCACTTTCCTCTATCGAGGTTAGCAGCATTCACCCGAGGCTCTGGCCTCAATAGGTGATCTTGATAATTAGCAGGTGCGGAGGTGCATTGCTCCCATGTGGTGTATTGCTCTTGAGGAATATACTAGTTTTCCTCATGCTCCCTTTCGTACATGTGAAAGGGATGGGTAGAGTTGGCTCGCCCTATCTGAAGAGCCTTGCGCTCTAGATTTGGCCTATTAGTTCTAACAATAATGAGGGGTGGAGGGGGAATGATATAATCATGTGGCCCCTCCTTATGAACCCTATGCTGCTCTAGCGCTTCATCGCGTAGTGGCCACTCATAATGAGTGTCTAAGGGGGCCTTCCCATGTGTGTACTCCTCCTGAGAGGGTCTGTGTTGAACGGGAGTGCCCCTCAAAGGGGTGCCTCTATAGTCCTTTTCTGTAGTGGCATAGTGTGGACTATGTTGTGGGTCAGGCTGCCAAGGTGGTATAACCAAGTCCTTGGGGCTATAACGGAGGTGACTTGTGCCTCCTTGTATACTTTCTATAGCTTCTGCCCGTGATTGGGCTTGGCTATGGGTATACACCATGGTGGTGGTTTTTCTAAAAAGATATGTATATTTTTATCTCCTTTACAATTTTTATGCTATACCAAACAAAAGGGGACCACACAAACAAAGAAATGATTATCTCGTTTATAGATTAAATGTGTGCCCTAGATCTAGTTCAGTGTGTTTGATTTTTGTTATGTAAATCTTGTAAAGAAAACTTTGTTATACATGCATAATGAGGGCTCTTGTATCTCCAAAATGGTCGCCCCTTCAATATACCATTGCCAGGCCATTATACCGAACCTCTCAATATACCCGCCCTTACATGAGGGAAACTATTGGTACGCGAGAGCAGAACAGTAAGTGGAACATAGGCGGTACGGAAGGGGGATCACTCTATTTTTGACACCTACCATAGAAGACTTATCCTCATGCACGGGGAATCACCCCCGCTACACTTGGTCAGCTTTCATCAGGATTTACGTCTAGCAACAATCACGATCAGGGTATATGTATGCAAAATCCAAGCCAAGGTGGTGATGAAATCCACCGTTGGTCTTGATCAAGTGTTGGGGTATTAAGACCAACTCCTTGATGTTAACTTTATTAGGTGGTGTGTGTGGTTCCTTTTAATTGTGTAAAGAAAGAAAACATACAACAAAAGATGATTTTCACTAATGCAATGCTTTAAAGTACGTTTTATCTTTCAGAAACAATTAGTAGCAAAAAGGAAATCACAAAACCTAACTAGAACTGAAACCTATAATGAGGACTTGCCACTTGTGCAAGTATCATGCAAGCAAACCAGAGAAGAATGCATTCCTAATCAAGTTCCTTCCATTTAATTTACTCTATGTTTTTATTTTATTTTTTTATTGCAAGAAAGGAAAACAAACTACTTAACCTTTCTATGCAAGTGTCTGAAAATAAAGCAAAGAAAGCAAAAATTTGCAGAAACAGAAAGTAGAAAAACACAGAGGATGTTCAGAAGGCCTACCTCTTCTCTGTCCAAACCAGATGCCTCTGAGTTTCTGCTCAGAAAATGCACAGAGTTCTAATCATCCCGGGGTGGGATGAATAGCAGGTCTGCATTCGTCATAGGGTGGGACGAATATGTATTCATCCCGGGTGACATCGAGTAGCAGTCCAATGCCCGAATGAGTAACACCTGCAAAGAAAAACCATAAAATTTGGATCAAAAACTTGATCCTAACAGTAGGGGATAGGGTCCCACCATGATCACCACTAAAAGCAATAGAAAGATAGCGTACCGATATGATGCAAACAAAAATAGATACAGATGCTAAGTCCTACGAATGCATGAAGGAAATGACGCAGAAACAAGATGTAAGCAAACAAAGTGGGGCCTCTTTTATTGATATTGCTTTTAATATGATTACAATACATCCCCCCTCTAGGGCTCAGAACATGTGATACAATTTGTTACATCAATGGATGCATGGATGAAGCCTTCCAAGATCGGACGGTACGCTTCCAACGTCTTTCGCGTGCCCACATTCGAAGTGGGCGGGCTAAAGGTTGTCACGCTTGTGTC
Source organism: Wollemia nobilis (assembly GCA_028583015.1). Taxonomy (NCBI): domain Eukaryota; kingdom Viridiplantae; phylum Streptophyta; class Pinopsida; order Araucariales; family Araucariaceae; genus Wollemia; species Wollemia nobilis. The sequence continues at coordinate 9,698,457 of JAQPPZ010001870.1, forward strand.
CATGTGTTCATCATTCCTTGCTACCCCTCTAGTATTCCTGGTGGTGAGATCCTACACATAGAAAGACAACAAATCATTAATAGCATATGCGTATCTAGAAAACATGCAATCCCCAAGGCCTCCAGGGCGCGTGGGATATTAGTGATAAGGTTGATAAATCGATTACAGAATGACATATGAATGTAAAGGACAACATCTAGAATTGGTATCACCTAATTTTGCATCGAAGCAACGTCGGACGGCCCCGTTATGCGCGTTTGCCCATCGGGGGCCTCTCCAAGGTGAGCGCTCCAATGTCCCACCTACGCTCATCCAAATCACCTGAAACTCATGGGTTAGGCATTATATGTGATTTTAAGACTACCCAGATGCTCAGAATCTACCTATCCTACCCATATTTTCTTATATGTGACAGGGGCACCCTACGAGCTAGTTAACACATAAAAATGATAAAACTATAGTCAAATCATGTCAGAATGCAATGAAAATTTAACAGAGGCATTAGGATATCATCAGGGACATATTGCAAAAATAATAGTAAGGAAATCATGCATAAATTTCTAATCACTCCGGGGTGGGATGCTGGGGACTACAACAAAACTTGCAAAAAGTGACCTTGCAAATGTCCCATCCAGAGGCCTCCAAAACTCCTGCAAACTTGTGGTTAGACTAAAAACAACATTTTGAGATGACCCAGAAGGTCATATTTGGCATATTCTTCCCAGGTCATCCTATATCCGAAGGCGCTCCCTGTAGGTTAGTAAACGCATAAAAATGACAGAAACCAGGTCAAATCATGTCAGAAAGCAATGAAACTTGGACAACAACATAAGTACATTAAATAAAAGAGAATGCAAAAATAATAGTAAAGAAATCATGCACATATTTCTAATCGCTTTGGGGTGGGGCGATTAGGACTACAGCAGTTCGGGGGGCGCCCGGGGGTGGGACGCCCACCGTTTAGGGCCTAGTTTTGACACCAATCCAAGTGGGATGGGTCCAAAACCTCCTAGGGGGTTGTGTCGATGAGTTTGGGGTGGGATTATGGCTGATTTCTTGGGTTTTGGGTCTGGATTGCGTTCCTAGTGTTCACCCGATAACCTCTCTTCCAAAAGAGAAATTAGGGATGTAGGAAGCACAAAGAGGAATGAGGGTATAGTTCGGCAGCACTTCATTGCTCCAAATGCTCCAGCTCTATTCTCTTTTTGGGGTGAGGAGGCTCACCTTTTTATAGACCTAAGGGTCTCCTTTGAATGCGCATGCGAGGGCGCCACTTGGCTCACCATGCCTTTTTGGGGGAGAGAAGATTCCTCCCCGATTTAGAGCCTCCTTGAATGAGGCCTCCATGATCAGGGAGTCTCTCTCTGATTTGAAACCGTTCCTCGCAATTGCATGCCTTGAAGGTGAAGTTAGGTGGCGGATCTGGGCTGCCATTTGTCAAGGTTTGACTTTTTCCAGTCAAACCTGCTAATCGTCCCACCCTAGAGCGATTGTTGCTAATCATCCGGGGTGGGACGAATAGGATTCTAATCATCCCAGGGTGGGACGAATAGGGAGCAAAGTGCTTAAAAGGTGCAAAACTGACCTCTGACCTTCCAAAACTGATTTGGGAGTGGTTAGGACCACTGTTTAACCTCTGGAGGCTGCCCTAGGGGGTATGTATGCCAATTCGGTCAGTGCTTGTAGTCACATAATCGGATTGGTGCTGTTTTGGTGTCTACAGGTATTTGTGCCCACGTTGTAATTTGGGGGGAAATTCTGCTATAAATAACAGTTCATTATATTGTAATAGGGGGGGAACATATTGCTAAAGAAATTTGTTGTAGCTAATACTATTTGCTTCAAATGCAATTCATACTTTGGCTCCAATTGTGTCTCTTTCTTTTATGCTACCTTATTTGTGTCATTTCTATATTTACTCATTTATTTTTCTAATTGCTATCATTCTGAATTTTGGATTGCAGTATTGGCAATTATCTGAGCCTGGAATGCTTGTTTAAGGATACATAGGGAAGAATATCATAGTTGGTTTCTATTATATGTATTGTTTTTATTATTTTTGGTTTAGTTGCTAGTTAGTGACTGTGCTTCTTGTTCTTTCCCAAAGCTGAATACCACCATTTCTATCCCTGATCTCTTTTATTTATTTCCAATTCCTTTATCTTGAAAGCAAAAAATCACATAGGAATCTGGCATTCTCCAGAGATTGGCACAGAAGGTATTCCTTCCTTTCGGTATTTCAAGTTGTTGGGAGAATTGAGGGTGCAATAACACCAAATACTTTCCTCATGGTAGATTTGTAACCAACAATGACTTTCCTCCTTTGATAGATTTTAGAGACTCCTGCAAAAGATCTACCTGCCTGAGGAGTTGCAGGGCATTGTACATTCTTATCTTGGCAGGTCTTCTTGAGTTTATTAACTATGTTGTAGGTAAAATAAGTGGCTACTTCTGTCTCCTTTGTGGCTTCATACTTGGTGCAGTACTGCTACATGGCCTCAACCCTTTTCTACTTCGTTAGCAATAAGTACTTGAGCTTCTCTCTCGCCTAATCCTTGGTTTTGCCCTGAGGTTACACCACTAGATTTTTTGCCAGGAATGTCTTCTCTTTTATTGATGGGAGCGAAGGGCCTTTGTCAGGGGCTTTCGCTTGAGGTTGTTCATTTTCTCATATGGTGTACACCTTTAGAGGTTGCATGTGAGTTGCATCCACCTCTATTGGTTTCTTATCATATTTGGTCAAAATTGACACTTGCTCCTCCTCTGAGATTGTGAAATTGTGATCTGCCTCCCTAATCATGTTAATCTGATCACCCAGGCTACTGCCTATCAATATTTGGGTATAGTGCTGATGAAGCATACATCTGTCTTCCCCGTGAGGGTCATTGCATGTGGAGCACCAGTGCACGTAATCTGAAGTGCTCGACTCTTCATTGATAGCAGCATTCCTCATGGGAGATCTATTGGCTTGAGCCGCTTGGTCTCTTGTAAGTGTCGATGGAGGATAGGGCCTCCTAGGTATGAAATCCTACTGGGCCTATTTCTTCTTCATAACAACCATGTCATTGGACAACGTTCAATAGATAGAAGCAAGATATTTTACTTCTTATAGTATCTTAGCTTGCACATCAATGGCTAGAGGTGTCGATGGGGTTGGTGGAGGCAATGACACCAATGGTGGGGCCAAGGGTAATGTCAAATATTGTGGAGGAGTAGGGAGTGCTGGATACTATGGAGGAGGTGGAAGCTGTGGCACCTATGGAGTGGGAAAATGTACTTGGGGAGTGGAGAATTGAGAGACCACTAATGTGGGATTTGTATTCCATGGTGGAAACTGGTATGTGGAAGACGTAGAAGGTGGTTGGGCTGAGGCACTAGGATATTGTGATTGAGGGAAATCAAAGAAAATTGGCATTGACATCCTAGGTGTAAGTTTACCAATGGAAATCAAATCCAGCTTCACCTTTTGTGCCAACTCATACAACTCAAGAAAAGTGTTGATGTTGGAGAACTTAATTATCATACTTATATATGAGTTGAAGGATATGAGGTAATAGTAGGTAGCTTGCCCAGTGGTCAGTCATAGTTCGACAGGCACCCTATGCCAAGAACTTGTGAACCTTACGTTAAAATTCACTATCTCCTCTTGTGGATGTCGTTGGATGGTCATGAACTGATACAAAAAATACGATGGATCTACGAACTCATTGAATACTTTCACTAGTTGCATTGCCAACTGATCCCATTTAGTGATAGTGTGAGGAGGCAAGGATCTATACCAATATAGGATATTTCCATAGAAGGACAGGGCCAACAACCAGACCATGATACTTTCATCGATGATGTTGTGAAGCATGGGTAGGGCAATGATGTCTTGAATGTGCTCATAGGCTGTCTTCCCAGTACTGTTGTATGTGTGTATGGCTTTCAAGGAAACGGTTAGATTCAATGGTCCGATGGAATCCCAAGCTGGAAATAGCCAAGGCGATTGATTTTGTTGTTGATTCTGCTACTAATTCTTATTTGGTGGTGGGTTTTCCATATTCACACTCAGATTTGATTTATTGGGAGGCGACAATGGTGGCAGAAATAGCTAGGCTGGGTGTACAGGAGCCTCTTGATAATTTAGAGAGTTCAAAGGATTATGAGGGTAGCTAGTTGTAGTACTATCGGATTTTGGGTCTTGTTCATCAACTACAGCCTCCTGTGATGTCACTTCATCCAAATGAATATTTAGCCTAATCAGCTCTCCGAAGGCACTAATGTCAAGCTTGTAGTACTCAGGATCTCCATTAGTGTTTTTAACTCTCCATATCGTATGCATGAAGACAGTATTTTCTTGGACTAATATTCAAGATTTGGAGGGTATCCGAGTTCAATAGAGTTGCTAGGTGTTCAGGTTCATCAGAACTGAAGTGAACACCATTACTTCAATACTGCTTATGAGGTGGAACATACCAGTCCCATCGGGTGTGCCAGAGAAACTGTTGGTTTCAAATCTACCACTTAGGAAAGGATTTAATATTTGCAACCTAGACCTGCCCAATAGATTAAAAGACCAGAAGGAAGGGATGCCTTCCATGCCAATCTCTGGAGAAGGTCAGTTCCTATACTACACTATTGGGGTTTTGAGATAAGATAACTCGAAAGAGATTGAAATATGTAGAAAGATATGTAAATGGCATTGCAATAGATGTGGGGAAGAGCAAGCAACACAATCACTAACTAATACTCAAACCAACAACAATCAAAGCAAAGCATGTAATAGAAACTAACACTGTGATTCCTTCTTATATATCCTTCAGCTAAAATTCCAAATTGTTTTAATGTCCAATGACCTAATCCAGAGTTCAGAATTACAGCAATCAAAAAAATAAATGAACATGAAGTAGAAATACTTGCAGAAGGTAGCATAAAATAAAGAGACAAGATTCAGAGCCAAGGATGCCTTGTATTGAAGCAAATGTTTGTTTACAATAGCTTTCTTAGCAATATGTTCCCCCATTTTACAATGAAAGTTCATTGCTATTTATAGTAGAATTTTCCCTCCAAATTACATTGAAGCATAGAATACCAAAACTATGATAGCTATTGAGATTTAACCCTTACTGGCTGTGAGCATACCTACCACATGATTCTTCTAAGTTTAGTATAGTTCAGGACATGTCTGGTAGCTGAGAAAATATGTTCCTTCAATGCTATAGGTATGATCTACCCCTTGGGATGTTTAAGAGCTCGTGATAAGACATCTTGGGGGAAAAATTGATTTGGTGCTCCATTAATGCAGCTTGACAGGCCATCTACATCCGCTTCAGAGTGTGCTTGAAAAACTGCTAAGGGTTGCAAAACCCTACACTAGAGCTGAAAGTTATGGCTTCTTAGAAGCAAGGCGGAGAGTCGCTCTAGATTAGAGTGAATTTGGATAAGAAAATATGGGGAAGTGCTTTGGAAAACCAGTCGTAGTTCATTGGGTGGGATGAGTGATGAAGATAGTTGCTCCTAGATGGAGTGAACCTGGGAGTCACACCAAAATAGGAGTGATACTGGGAGTCACTACTGAGTGGAGAGAACTTCGATGCAAGCTCCTTGACTTGGTCCTTTTTTGTTTTTCATTGGCTGGTGAGCGATCGTTGGAGACCACAATGAACCTGAGAGTCGCTGAGCTATTGTGGTGATGACGAGAGTCGTTGGACTACTGCAGCGATGATGGGAGTCGCTCAAAAATGGAGTGACTCATGGGCCCCCCATACTTAGATATTTTAAGCCTCCTTCCTTGATTCATCAAAAACTACAATGAAGATGGGACTCATTGGGCGAATAGAGCGACTATAGGGTTCGCTTGCCAGAGGAGTGATCTTTGGCCGGGGTCCATGCCTTAGTGTATTTCTCATATTTTTCCACCTGCCTTAGGTCACTGATGATGCTGAGGGTCGCCCAAGAAGAGGACAATGCTGGGAATCACCAAAGGTGAGGGACGACTCCTGAAATTGCTCAAAAAAGGAGCGAACTTCAGGTGACCCTACCTTAGCCATTTTTCTATTTTTAGCTCTTGTCGATGGTCATTGGGGGAGTGCAGCAAAGGACAGGAGTCACTCCAAAATGGAGTGACTTGTGGGAAAACCATACCTTAGATGATTTTTGACCCTTTTCTGTCACTTCTCATTGCTACTGGATGCTTACGAAAGTTGCCTAGGAATGGGGTAAAGTTGGGAATCACCATAGAAGTGGAGCAACTCTTAGAATCACCCAAAAAGAGTGTGACCCAGTAGTGCTTCTGCCTTAGAATTTTTGGGCCTTTCCCAGACTTCGTCGAAGCCTACTAAAAACTGAGAAGTTGATCTTGAAACACAAAATGAACCTACCAACCCTGGAAAATGCATTCCTGAAGATCGCCTAGACTGAGATCTTGGAAAGGAGGAAAGGAGAGGATCTGGTCCCTAAAAATGCAATAGTTTTCAAATTTTAAAAAAATTTACCCTGGGAAAAATGTGGCAACAGTACCAGAGCACAGTAGCATTACTGGTACTACAATCTGACAATGCTTTCACCTGCAAATGCAAAAAAATAAGTTTCCAAACTTGGAAACCTGTGACAGATTAATGGGATTATAGGATCCTAACCAGTAAGGTATAAGAATCTCGAAAAAGAGGTGTTTTGAATAATTAAATGCAGATAAGACAATTTTGGCCACAATATTTAATGCCTAACTAAGAATTTTACTAAAATATGATATGATGAACAAAATATAAGATAAAATGATTGAAAGATGAGAAAAAGGGTAAGGGACAAATCCTACAATACCAAACGGAGAGCCTCCTCCAATGCCCATATAGGTGTAGCCGTGAGAAACCTTGAGATCAAGATCTCCACTTCTTGCACAAGCTCCAATGGCCTTCACACCAAACTCCCTCAATCATGTCCTTGAAAGGACCTTGATAGGATTCACGTGTGGATGTCAAAGTCAAATGGGTAGTACTTCATACGTAGATTCAAGATTCAAATAGACAAAGTTTCTTCACTTGGGATTCAAGATTAAATTCAATAGAGTTTCTTTAGCTTGGGAAGTGATGAATTGGGATGCCCCAAGAGCTAGTTTTATAGAAGCCATGGCTCCTTTGGAGGATCTATTGGAGGATTTTCTAGAATTGGCAATGTTTAGATGTGGCAAGTTGCATGAAGAGAAGCACCATGATTAGAGGGAGATTGATGGAAGGATGACATACAAGGAGGGTGGAAGATTTTATGGAGGACAATATTGGAATTATTAGAGGATTAAGGGAGGCCTGACTGCCAATCACAACAAGTGGTGGGTGTTGGAGAATGTTAGGCAAGACTTTTATGATAGGTCCTTGACTTGGTGGGTAGCTAATGCTAGTTAATTGTCTACCTGTTGTCACATTTTGCCAAGGGGTAAAATTTTGAGCTATTGCGATATTTTTTTCTATTTTATTCCTCTTCCTCCTCCAAAAGCAACATTCTCCAATGTGGATTCTTCTCTGGCATCCTCCCGATGCTGAATCATGCCTATGAGTATTTATTCTCTTATTTTTTATGCATGTTTTTAGTTCAGGGAAGTTTCACTTGAGAAATCTATTGAGAAAATGCAGCTTCACCCAAGTTGGGAGTCAAACGAGTGCTTCGCTCACTTTTGGAGCAAGCAAAAGCTTTGCCAAAAAAACATTATGAAAACCGCACTTTGGGCATAAAATTGACTAAGGCATGAATAGGGCATTTCACCCTTGGAGTTGGCAAGGCTGCACTTTGGGCGATGGTGTTTCTGAACTCCCACTTCAAGCCCTTTCCTAGAAAAGTGGCAATTGTGAGCAAATGATTTTTGAGGCACAGTTCGGCTCGTCTTCGCCCTTTGGTCTAGCGAACCTCTAGTTCGGAGCTCCTTTCAAGCGAAGTGCCACTTTGGGTTCTTCCACAGCGAAGTGTCCCATTTCTAGTGAAGTGACGCTATCAACAAAATTTTCCTAAGGCAGGCAGTCAGACTTTGCCTTTGCTCCTTGACCCAATGAATCTCTGGTTCAGGCCTTCTTTTCAATGAAGTGCCACTTTGGGCCCACCTAGAGGGAACCTCTTCCAGCCAAAGTCTATTTTAGACTTAGAAAAAAGGCATTACCGGGACCCAGCCTTCTCTTGGCCCAACGAAGCTATAGTTCAGACACCCCTTCCAACGAAGCTACATTTTGGCCATAGTTCCAGTGAACCTACACTCAGGGCCATCCAAGGAACGATTTGGGTTGATCTTCCAGAGAACCTTCCATGAAGTGTTTTGCTGGGTATGCTTTTAATGAAGCACATTTCTAGAGGAAGAGGTGGGTGAGAATTCAAGGCATTTTCATGGCATGCAGATTTGAAGCATTTCACCCATCCCATTAGGGTGACGATGCTAATCCTAAAGATATCTCCTCACCAACTATAGTAACTACTAATGTAGGTTTCCAATGACCAATCTTAGGGTGAGTCATATCTCATAGCTACGCATTTTCCAAGAGGCCCCTCGATTCGCACTATTTTTACTGATGGGAGTCAGATCTCATCTACCCCCAACGGTCTTTAGGGTTTGTCATTAATGCTATAGAGGTGCGGTCCTCTATAAAAATCAACCAATTGTAATGAAAAAATGGGTAACGCTTTGCTAGAAATCCACTATTCAGTTTTTGCATTAATGCTAAAGAAATCCTGGCTCTGATTCTATTTCTTCTTTGTATGATGCCTCTTGTGTTCATTTTTGTTAAATTTGTTTTATTGTATGATTGCTATAATTCTACTATTTGGATTTAAACGTCTTACATTGAGCGAATTTGGAATTCTCCTAGAGGATACATAGGGAAGGAAATATAGTGTTAGTTTTTGTTTCATTCTTTATATTGATTGTTGTTACTCCGAATAAAGATAGGTAATCATGTTGTTTGTTCTTCCCCTCATTCACTAATCTGCAAGATTTATCTCTTTCAACAATTTTCCAATTTCATTCTAATTCCCTAATCTAAAAAACCCCAAGTTTAGTGTAGTAAAGGATCCATCCTTCTCTGGAGATTGGCATGAAAGGCATTCCTTCCTTCTGGTCTTTCAAGGTGTTGGGCGAGTCTAGGGCGCATAAATAGACAAAACCCTTTCTTGTGGTAGATCTATAACCAACAGTTATTTTTTGCACACCCAATGGGATTCGACTATTCTGTAACACAAGAAGCATTGAGAAGTGGTGTTCATATTAGTACCGACAAATCTAAACATCTGGCAACTCCAGTGAACTTAGAAATCTCTAAGTATCAAAGATCAATGCAAATATCTCACCTTCATGTGTATGAGATGGAGAGTTAGAAACGTATGAGAAGAAACCGAGTTATATGAGATTGACATCAACACTCTAGGATAGCATCCTAGGATAGTTGGTCCAAGTATCTCCTAGATGAAGCATCCTCGTAGGAAGTTGTCATCATTGAGAAAAGTCCAAATTTAGAGAGCACGATAAATAGCTTACTGCCAGACTTGAACATGAATATGGCACAAAACCAACAACAAAACCAGCAGCCAAATCTACCTGAGCAATTCTTTGCCTGGAATTATTTAGGGCCTTTGAACTTAGCGATGCAAGATCAAATCCCCATTGCGGTGTTGAAGGCCATTCCCACATACGATGATACTGGGAAAACCAAATATGAGCACGTCCAAGATGTTGCTGCTCTGGCCACCATTCACAACATTATAGAGGAGAATATCATGGTAAGGCTACTAGCCTTATCCCTTAGGGGAAAGCTTCTTTACTAGTATTGGTCATTGCCTTCTGGTACTATCACCTCATGGGATCAGCTAGAAGGGCAGTTGATAAATGGATTCAATGAGTTGGCAGACCCTTTCTCCTTGCTTCACTAGTTCATGACCATCTAGAGGCATCCTGCATGAGGGTCCCTGATGGCCTCCGGCCAACCTTTGAGCAAGCAACATTCTATTTGCTCAGAGCTTTTAACTATGATATCAGTATGAACATCTGGTATTTTGGTGTTAATACCTTCTTGAATTTGTACACACAAGAAAAAAATGTAGAGGCTAACTTGATAGCCATTGGCAAAATCCTACCAAAGCCAACGATGTTGATCTTTCTTGACTTGCCTTAGTACCAGTACCCCAATGTGACCTCTTAGTCACCTCCCACATATTCCATGTACTCGATTCCATCCTAGAATCTAATCCAAGCATCTATTTTCCGATAGTTTCCTGCTTCCACAACCCCACAACTCCCTCCACCTCTGCATTATCCCATGTTACCTCCTTTGATGGCTCCATTGCCACTGTCAGTGCCATTGTCATTACCAACACTTGAAAATGTTGATATACTGGCCAAGCTATTACAGGAGGTCCAGTACCTCAATTCTACCATTAGGACAATGTCAAATGATATGACTATCATGAAAAGGTGGCATGCTCAACAAGAATACCAACCAAGGAAATTTCCTCCTCTAGCGATCACAAGAGATTAGGTCACCCCAGCTGTGAGGCCTTCGGTGAGGAATGCGACTGTTCTAAATTATGAAGAAGCAAGCACATCATACCATATGTTCTGGTGCTCTACTTGCAATGACCCGCATAGGGAGGACACCTGTATGGTTCATCAATATTATATCTAGATGCTAGCATACTCAACCCCTAGTGCAAAAGTCAATATTATTAGAGAGGCGGATTGTAACCTCATGGTCCTAGCTAAAGAACAAGTTTTAGTGCTGACCCAAAAAGGGAAGAAGCTTATTGAGGTTGAGGTGGATCAGATGGGGCCTCTAAAAGTATATGGTCATTGTGAAATGGAGCAACTGCCAGTGAAGGCCCTAGACAAGGATCCCTCACCCCACCATAAGCGAAAGAAAGAGCTCCACCCACAACCATGCTAGTACCATAGACGGTGGGTGAAACAAAAGAGCAAGCTAGGAAGAAGCTCAAATACCCATCATTGATGAAATGGAAAAGGGTTGAGGCTATGTAGCAATATCACACCAAGTATGAGGCTGCAAAGGAACCAGAAAGGCCCTCTATCTCAACCTATAATATAGTGTAAGAGCTAAAGAAGGATCCTACCAAAATGAGTCTTTACGATGCCCTACAACTTCCTGGGTAGGTGGATTTGCTGAAAGAATCCCTGAAGATATCGAAAGGAGAAAAATTAACCCACATCGTGCTAACTTAGAATTAGACTTCCTCATCCACTGGCAAGAATAGGCTGCCCCAATTCTACCTATCCCTTCAGATGGAAGGATGGGTCATACACAATTGCATGATTTATTTGGGTGCAAAAACCACCGTCATGCCCAAAACCATCTGTGAAGTGATGGGGATGGAGTACACATGAAGCAGCCTAGGCGTTCTTCAAATTGATAGGACTCCCATGAAAATAGTAGGGGTTATCGAGGATATCCCAATCCAACTACATAATATACCTAAGATTATGGTGATCTAAGAGGTGGTTGTAGATATGGAGCCGTATTTTAGCATGTGTCTCTCACAAGAGTTCACTACCAAGCTAGGAGGTTATCTCTCTTTAGATTACTATCATCTGGAGGTCCCATTCAAAGGGAGAAAAATAAAAATTTATAATTAGAATCCCTCCAGTTATCATATTGAGAAGATAGCTAACGAATAACAGTAAAGCGAGTCAATCCACCTGATGACCGAGGAGCTTGAGGCGGTGGACATGATGAATGAATCTTTGTAGGAGCTTCGCACAAAGAATGAGTTATCTCTAACCAATTTCAATGCCATGATCGAGTCCGAGATGGGGTGTTACTCTATCACTAGGCCCAAGAAAGAAAAATAGATAGTGCTAGAAGATAAGGGCTCTACCCCAGGTGAGCAATGGAAACTCTTCTTTGATGATGCCCAATGCAAAAAAGGTGTTAGGGTAGGAGTTGTCTTGATCTATCCCACTAGAGAACATAAGGACTACTATTATAGACTCGCCTGGAGCTATAACAACAATGTGGCCGAATATGAAGCCCTATGCTTGGGGTTTAAAAGACCAAAAAATTGGGGATAAAGTAGCTACAAATTTTTGGAGACTTAGAGTTAGTCTGCAAACAGATCACCAAAAAATGTGTTTCTAAACAACATTATCTCAAGGCATATCACAATAGAGTCTGGGACCTATTGGAGTCCTTCAAGGCACTAAATGCCCAGGTTGTATCACGAGAAAATAACAAGTACGCATACGTCCTAGCATCCATTGGATCCAAATACTCCTTGGTTGATGACATGATGCATAAGCCTAAGGTGGTAAGGACTATTTATAGGCCTTCCATGCCTGATAGGGATGCCCACTGGCAGGTGTTCGAGAGTGATGAGCAAATAATAAATTTTTTGATTCATGAAGCTAGCACTATTGAAGGTAGAGATCCTAATGACGAAGAGTATGAGGGGTTGATACAATTGAAAAATAACCACGTCCTAAAGGGACTTATCACTCTAGAGAGTCTATTTGATTAGAATGACAGAGCAATTTCCCACAAGATCAAAGTAGATGCAAAGTAGTACAAGGACCTTGAGTTAGAGCCTAGAAATCTGATCAAAGATGGAGCAGATTGTACTCCTAAAGAGCTAGAGAAAATTTGGGCCATGTGCAAGAAATATCTAGATATTGTTTCCTGGTGTTATCAAGACCTGAAGGGGTATGACCAAGAGGTCATATAGCATACCATCAAGCTTCAAGGAGTCAAACCCTGTAGGCAGAAATAGAGGTCTGTCAACCCAAATATCGAAGTTCTGATGAGGGCCGAAATCTTAAAAATGATCGAGGAAAATATTATTTATCCTATCAAGCACTCTTCCTGGGTTACCAATCTAGTCCTCATCTGAAAGAAAAATGGAGATATTCACCTATGTGTTGATTTTCAAAATCTGAACCAGGATTCACTGAAATACCACTATTTGCTCTTGCAGATTGACCAAATTCTCCATGTAGTAGTAGGGGCACAATGCTTTTCTCTCCTATATGGTTTCTTAGGATACAATAATATTTGGGTGAAGGATGAAGATCAACATAAAACGAATTTCACCACCAAATGGGGGACGTTCGCTTATTAGTGCATGCCCTTTAGCCTCTCAAACACAGGGGCTACCTTTCAGAGGGCCATCCTAGTATTTGGTGAACTATTTAACAGAGTCATTGTCATCTATTTGGATGACATGATTGTATTTTCACACAAGAGAGAAGAGCATGCCTCCCATATACAACAAGTATTCGAGAGATACTGGGATTTCGACATATCTATAAACCCAAAGAAGTCTATCTTCATGGTAAAGGAAGGAAAGTTTTTGGGCCACGTCATCTCAGAAAAAGGGCTTGTTGTTTATCCAGATAGAGTTGAAGCTCTACTAAAGCTCCCAATACCAGTGAATAAGAAGGGTATGCAGTATTTCTTTGTCCAAATCAACTTTGTTAGAAAATTCATGCCTGATTTCACCCAGGTCGTCAAATCGATGACATAACTCTTGAAGAAGGACACCAAGTTCAATTGAAAAGAGGAAAGGAATAAAGCATTTAAAGATATTAAGGCCTGAATCACACAAGCACCTGTGCTGGTTAACCTTGACTATTCTAAGGATTTCATCCTTTATGTAGTCAGAGAAACTGAGAGTTATGTAGTAGTCCTGACACAAAAGGGGGAAGATGGCGAAGAACACCCAATTACTTTCTTAAGCCAAGTTAGACAACCACATGAAGAGAGGTATAAATTCATTAAGTGTCAAGTACATGTAGTCATGATATGCCTAAAGAAGTTTTGACACTTTGTCTCCCAAAGTAGAATGAGAGTGTATGTGGTTCACCCAGATGTGAGGAATTTCATTATTCAGGGAGAAATGGGCAACAAGAGAGCTGGCTGGGTCATGAAAATATAGGATTTTGATATTGAAGTTTGACCCACCAAGTTGATCCGTGGACGAAGACTATATCAAGATCTCGCAAGGAGCACCACTGTAGAAGTAACAACATGCCAATGGGTAGATCCAGTGTTAGAAGGCAACTTTACCAATCAATCTGTAGATAGTAGTGACTGGATATATGACCTAATACGGTACTTCAACACCGGGAGATGCCCAAACTATCTTAATGCCTCATAGAGGAGAATATTCAGGATGCAATCTCGTAGGTACGTATTATGCCCAAAAGGACTATTTTTTAGAAATATCGATAGTGTCCTTCTGAGATGTGTCAAGGAAGTAGAGAAAGAGAAAATTCTTGAAGAATTCCATTTTGAGATTTCAAGGGGCCACTTTGTAGGGAGGCTCATGGCCTTGAAGATAATCATAGTGCATTACAATTGGCCCATAGTCTTTACAAATGCTTTTGCAGTCTACCAAAAATGTGAAAAATGCCAAAGATATGCTGATAGAAACAAGAACCCTCCTATGCCCCTCCAGCCTATCCAGGTTGAAGAGCCTTTCCAGCAATGGGGCTTAGATTTCATTGGGGTGATATAACCTAACTCTTTTGCATGGCATAAGTACATACTGGTTACTGCAACTAACTATTTTACCCGATGGACAAAAGAAATCTTGACAAAGCATGTTGATCAAGAGGTAGTCATCACATTTTTGGAAAGCTTGATAACCCACTTTGAAATCCTGGAGGCAATCATAACTGACAATGGCCCAGGTTTCATAGGTTCTAAGCTCAGCGAGTTCGCTTGTAGGTATGGGATCTACCTAAAAGCATCATCTAACTATTACCCGCAAGACAATGGATTGGATGAGCCAACGAATAAGAACTTGCTGAGAATATTGAAGAGAGCCCTGGAGAAAAACAAGAGAACATGGTACCTGCTTCTAGACTAGGTACTATGGGTTGATCACATCCCTATCAAGAAGTCCATAAAAATGACATCGTATGCATTGGTGTATGGAAAAGAGGTGGTATTGCCTACACATGTCGAGGTGCCTGCACTTTGGATACTGGATGATGAGAGAGGAGACCTAGACCCAATGAATGCCCAAATCATCTAGTTGCTACAACTAGAGGAAGATATGGAGAAAGATTATGAATATTTCATGAAACATACTGAAACCACCAGGAGCTAGTTTGGGAAGAGGGCCATAGTCCGTACGTTTCAGGTTGGATATCTAGTACTAAAGTGGGATGTTTGGAAGGCAAAACTAGGGAACCATGACAAATTTGATGCCTTCTAGGAAGGTCCATTCTAGGTCGCTTGAGTTAACCAAGAAAACTACTTCATATGGTAGGACATGGAGGGTTGTGCTTTGACTATACTAGCCAATGGCCTTCATCTGAAGGCTTACCACCATTAAGAAGTATCAAAGGTTTACTCGTGTAAATAAAATTTTCTTGTTATTTTCATTTTAAATATGTATATATGTTGTTTTCTACTTCAAGAGAGCGTTTTCGCTCCATAATGGGGCAATTTTTATCTGTTTGACCCTTTTCCCCTCGCTCAGGTTTCTCGGCGATCTGCCTGAAGCAGATCCATTCGAAGAAATATGTTGTTTTTCTACAAAGAATGTATTTCATTGGAAGAGTTTAGGCAGAGCATGGCTTTGCCAAGTTTTAAATAGGGTATGGTTTGGCCTTCTCAGGCATGAAGCCTAGTTTTCCATGAAGTAGGATGGAAGGGCAAAATTTTATTTCTACCTCTCGAGCCCTTCAATGTTATGGTCGTAACATTTCCAACTAAAGTAGGGCTTCACCGAGACTTTCCCCCGAAGCCTGTTTGTAAGCAGTAATTAGCGCTTCACCATATTTTTTTTGAACTCAAACTTAGGGTAGGAGGAGTAGTGAGGAGGAGATTCGCTCACTCGAAGATAGAAGGAAGTCCCAAAGTGGACTTCACTCATTGGTGCTTCACTAGTTTTTTGGCTGAAGGAGGATTTTGGGCATATTTTAGAGCAAAATGTGGAAGCAAGTCCCAATAGAGCAAACTAAAAGATGACCAAAGCATAAGAATAGTGCAAGAGCCCACTTTATGCCCCTTGGTGGCCGAAGTGAGGCTTCACTCCAACTTTGAGTGAAGCATCCCCCTTCCCATTCTCTCCATAATGCATTTAAAAGTTTGAGCCTCGAATTGCGTAAGAAAAGATGACACTTGTTTACAATCCCAAGGCATGTGCTTTAAACAAAAAATGGTGCTACAAATCCCAAAGTGTGTTGATGAAACAAAAGTCAACGTCTCAAAAAGCATAATTTGAAGGATTCACATTTTGAAGAATATTGTAAGCTTGCACAGCTTCGAGTCTCGAAAAGAAAACCTAATCACTAATGAAAAGCACCGTCCTCCACCCACCAATGGTTTGGGCATTCACTCACTATGTGCACCATTAATGAGGTAGGTTGAACTTGAGTATATAAAAGGAGAGGTACTCTAAGGCCAAAAGCATTTGTTCTCCTAAAAATTGCTCTCCATTCAACATAAGAAACCCTCGACAAAGTGCAATTGATAGAAATTTCTAGTGTGCTTGTATTTTTCTACCATTCAAAATGGGTAAACGAGGCACCAAAAAGGAGAAAAAAAGTGAAGGCTAGGAGAGAGTGAAGGGGGTGGAAAGTTAGAAAAAGTCAAGGTCAAAGAAACAAAAGCAGGAAGTGGCAGAGAAACAAATACAATAATATGTGGATGAATTGATGATAGAAGAATCTAAAGAAGAGGACGTTCCACCACTCGTTGACAAATTGGTGAAAGTAAGAGATGGTGTTCTGTATAAGAGCATCGAGACACTACGCCACATAATTGATGAAATGCTGACATAGGTATCTTCTAAACATAGGAGGATAGTGGCATATTACTCACACCTATACTGGTATTTGTGCACCTCGGTACACCATTGCCTAGAGATGGTGTGTGCCATCAGTAGATTTTATCACCCTCTGACCAGGCAAGTCAAGGATTTTGGTGGGAACAAGTTGTTCTCAATTTTATCTGATGGGGTCTATTGGTCATGAATTCACCCTAGGAAAGGATTTGGTTTGCATACGTGCCATAGACCTGACCCAACCTTGAAAGGCCAGGAGGAAGATATGCCTCCTGTGTCAATATCCAGAGAAGACCTACTCCTATACTATACTACTTGGGGTTTTAGATTAGGGAACTGGAAAGAGATTGGGAAATTGCAGAAAGAAATGTAAATTGCATAGTAGTAACAATGGGGAAGAACAAGTATTACAATCACAAATCTATATTTAAACCAACAACTATCAGTACATAGAATGAAATAGAAACTAACACTGCGTTTACCTTCCTATGTATCCTTTAGAAATATTCTAGGTTCACCTATCATCTAATGCTTAAATCCAGATAACATAATTACAACAATCAAAAAAATAAATGAAATGAGTAGAAATGCTTGCCAAAGGCGTCATACAAAGAAGATATAGAGTCAGAGCTAAGGATTCTTACTATTGATGCAAAAGTTTGAATACAACTTTCTAGCAATATGTTCCCCCCATTTTTCATTACAATGCATGGGTTTTTATACAGGACCTCACCTCTGAAACATTAATGAAAAAGCACAAAAGGATGCTAGGGTAGCTAGGATTTGACCCTCAATGAATTTTGTAGTTGAGACCTCCTATCTCATTACTGTAGTTGGTGAGGGTACCACTCTGAGTGGAATATTTGCACTTGTGCACCATGAAGATACCTTGGATTTATATGCCATCCACTTTTCCTATGGACATGTGCCCCTCGAGAGTAGCACTGGTTTTAGAAGATGCCTAGGGGATACTTCATTGATATTTTGTCTTAAATCGCACCTGGGATAGAGGTTTGCTAGAATTGCACCTAAAGTGCAGCTTCGTCATGAAATTTTTCCAAACTGATAGTTCATTGAGGTTGGGAGGAATATTGGACCTTGAATCCATCAATTTGCCTAAGTCAAAAACAAACTTTACTAGGTATGGTTTGCTGAGGTCGAGCCTGAGGTGTAGCTTCATTGAGGGATTAGCCTAAGGTGGAAGTTTTGCAAAGTTCTAGCTCGAAGTGGCAGCTATCTGTGGTGAGGAGTGAAGAAAATACTAACTCTTTTTCCTTGGAAAAATCCTTGATTTATTTGGTACTTCACTATGAATGGGTGCTTCGCTGAATTTGAGACTCGAAGTGGCAGTTCGTTAGGGTTTTGGTTGAGGCAGGCCACTTGCCTAAAATATTTTCTCCAACATCTAGGTAGGAGTTTGCTAAAATAGGCCCTGAAGTGAAAGTTTGGTCATCCTAAATCCCAAAGTGCATGCTTCACCAAGATTAAGCCCAAACTGGTGCTTCTTTTAGAGATGGTTTGCTGGAAATACTGGTTGAACTGCAACTTCAACAACTTTTTGGGTGAAGCGAGCTAGCTGCCTTAGACCTTTTTCATTACAATGATGGGAAGGTTCACTAGAATTGGAGCTGAAGTGGAGGTTTGGCGGTTGAACAACCTAAATATACAGTTCACTGGCCTTTGGAGTGAAGCACCCCTCATGCCTTAGCTGATTTTTGAGCCCAAAGGGGGCTTTTTGCCTATCTTCTTAGCGAAGCTGCCTATTAACCTTGTTTTTGAGTGAAGTTGTCCCTTTTTACCACAATTTTCTAATGAAGTTGCCTATTAACTTGAAATGGACATGGGGGCAAGTGAAAGGTGGGTACTCATTGCACCAGGTGCCATGCAAATTCCAGAAGGGCAAATAAGACAAAATATGGAGGAGAAGGAGAATTTAAACATGGAAAACATACATCTCAAAATTTTATCCCTTTGGACAAAATGTGACAAAATTGTCAACATTCCTGGTGGCTCATGGGCGATTGAGCTTGCCTTAATGCAAGGACCCTAAGCCTTCATCCATTGGGCTTAGAGTCATCACGTATCCCTTATTTATGTTGTTCATCACTTTTTGGGGTTTCTTCTCTCAATCCTTCTCCTTCTCCTTCCTCCTCGCCATGCTCTTGCTCTTGCTCTTGTTGTTGGGGGAGACATGCTCGGATGCACTCTAAGTGCATTGGATGTGGGCCCAATCCCCTTCCTAGAATGGTTCGTGGTGACAGAGTGCTTTCACCAGATAATAGAATATTTGAATCTGATCAATATCTATGTGTTTAGCCCTGTTACTTAGGTTCATCAAGTAAGCTTTGATTTGGCAATATCTAAATATGAAATTTGTCACCTACACCTTTGTGATGGGATCCACCTAGCCATATCTATTAGACGTATCACTTTATAAAGCGATCCACAATGGTTTGAGCTCATCCTTCATTAGGAGGTTCCTGTCATCATTCATGAAATAGGGGAAACCTAGCTACGAGAGATTCTGAAAGTATACCAACAAAGTGTGATGTTCTTGCTCGAAAGCATCCATCAACCTTTTGGCCTTCTAAGATTTTTTTAGTTAGGATAATAAGGCACGAAGGATCAGTTAGACGGTGGACCAATAAATCATAGTTTGGCTCATAGTTGGGATCTCCAAGTCCTGATACCTGATACTTTGCACTTCGATGGCTAATTTAAGCTGACACTGTACTTCCTACATAACTTCTTCCACAATGAGCCCATCCTGCGAGGATGTGCATTGGGACTCAGTAATATACAATAGAACAAGGCACTGGATGCTTTGGACCTGAATTTTTTCAACAAATGGAAGCACACGCCTTTTATTCAGTCCCTGGTGAAGAGCTCCATTTTTTATTCCTTCTCAACAAACTGCTATTGCATCTCCTAGATTCGCATCTCTAGATTTTTTACTTTGTCCTCTACATCCTCATGCACATTTAGGTGGTGCTAAACAGTTCTCTAAAGTTATCTTACTTGCTATTTGAGAGTTGCCACCTCCTGCTTCAACTATTTTTATTCTTTCTACGCATATTCCAGCTGGGCATGGGTCTTCACCATATTTTCCTCCAACTTCATATTCTCATTTTCTGCTGCAAAGCAGCATTCCCTAATGTGTTGAGTATGGAGGTAGATCGAATCGATCTTCACATGCATGGACCATGTATCATTCCCTACATCGAGCACCTTTAGGTCATGGAACCTGTATCATGCCCTACATCAAGCACCTTCAGGTCATGGACCCTGTATCATGCCATACGTCGAGCACCTTTAGGTATTTGATGGTCTCCTGATAGGTGTAGTTCGAAGGTGCCATTTCATCTACTAGCTTCTAAAATTTTGGCACATTTTTCACCTTGTGGAGCTCCATATTTTGCAGGTCAAACATGGCGCACTTCTCAATTTTAGCGATGGCTTGTGCTCTCTTCCTCCTAACATCCTTGAGCCATTTTTTTGTATTTTGACATGACCAATGATGACTCTCCGCCAGGGGGCACTCTTCAATCAGCTCCAACTCTAAATCCAGAGGTGCCAAGATTTCTAGACATAGGTGTGAACAGGTATAGTGATTGCAAAGGATGGACTTCACTAGATGGGTTGGAAATAGTGGTGATGGGGGTTTCAGTAGCCATAGAAGGAGCAGGGTTATGGATAGCCATGACTGGACTGTTGGAGTCCAGGAGTGAGGGATTACTCTCAACTTGCATAGAATATGTGGGGTAGAGGGGAAAATATGGTGGTTCACTTGGGGTACCCCAGTCAAGTGATGTAGAAGTTGTGAAGGCATTGGGGATAGTAGCATAGTACTTCTTGGGTAAACTAGGAAGCAATAGAGAGTTGAAATTCTTAAATTAATGGGTGAGAAACTATATGTGGAACGGTCGATGGGGATTTTCTACCAAGAGTTAGGGTAGAAACTAGGGACCATTCGATCGAGGATACTATATCTTGCATTTTAGAAGAATGAAGAGGAGAAAGGGAGCTCATACCTGCATGCTCTTCAAAGAGAGCTATGGAAGAAAAATCTTGCATGATGGGATTTTGACAAGTCTCCCCTTCTTGCCTCTTGTCACCTTCTCCTCCTTAAGTTTCACCCTCCATAATGATGATCTCCTTTTCTAGGTCGATGACCTCTACCTCCTATGGTGGGGCAGTGGATACAGCCTCACCTGTGCCTACATCAACTGGGATTTTTTAAGGGTGCTCACTGGATGAACCAGATGACTTAGTCCAAGGCTTCTTTGGGTGGGGAGGTGACATCTACAATTTTGTAGCCTTCTTCCTTTTATTTTTCTTCTCCTCTTTAGGTGGCTACACATCTTCTTTGGTAGCATGGTTGGATTCTACCATTTGTCCACCTGGTTGCTCATGTTGCTCCTGTTGTGCCTCCAATTGCTCCTCCTATCATTCCTCTTGCTTAGATAACTCTTCGATTCTCATTGGTCTTTTGTCGAAGTCGAGGGTGCTTTGGGGTATAAAGTTTGATAACAGGATTGGTTGCGAGGAGCCATAGTTGTCATTGAATATTTGTGAGAACTAGCCATCTATGAGGAGGAAGGTATCAATTTTTTGCTTTTTGATGGTGAACCCTAATGATCCACCATTCTAAGAGCTTTTCCTTAGACCACCCCTTTAGGTTCTTCTTCATTTTGCACTTGGATCAAGGAATGGGTGCTACAATGGAATATACTTCACTTCAATGGGGTAGAAATCATGCCATGGAGGCAAGGCCTGCATACTCTCAATATGCCATTCAAGATCATGACATGTTGGATTGTTGCATTGTTCCATGATCTCTGGGTGGGGGCAGATGTGAAAGTTCTTAAACCTAAGAAAATATCTTATTACACCTAGGTGATCATACTGCTATCATTGGGGCAACTTAAGTAGACCAAAGTTGCTAAGCATCATTGCAAGGTAGGCATTCTGCTTAGTGGTGAAGATTTTGATAATGTTTATTTTGAAGGGAAAATCACAAGTGTGTCCCCACTTCCTATCATAGCCATAAATCTGATCTATGTAGTCACTCTGGTTAGTGATATCCAATGCAAACAAGTACTTTGAGGTGAAGTATGAGAGGAGAAAGGGTTTACTAGTAAACCAGAACATTCTAATCACCAGCCCCTGTGTAAGATGGAAGACATCGCCCAACCTCCTATATACTATGTTGTCTCACATTGAAGATGGTACTTGGGGACAGGAGCCACATACAAGTTGCAAAGCATGCCCCAAAAAATCCTAGTTGAAGACATAATAGGACTCTATTCGCACTAGAAATGAAGTCCACTGATATACTGGTAATGAATTTCCATATTTACTGGTACTATTGACTATGATACGAGAGAAATTGTTATGCATATAATAAAAGAACAACCAAACTAAGAAAGAGCATGACCCAAAGCACTGTCTAGCTCTTGTGTTCTTCAAATATGTTAGCTTTGAGTGTAGAACACGGGCTACCTAGTCTGCCCAGTCGAGGAACACTAGATTGGTATTCGGCCTCGCGAGGTTAGGAGAGTAGAACTACCCATATGAAATGCATTCGGCCATAGTGATATGCCAGGGATATACTGTAGTGTTGGTAGATAAACCCACTACCCATGCCAGGATAGAGTAAATATCTAGGTACTTGAAATTGTCTAGGTGCATCGGCATGTCTGGCAGCTCTCCAGTTGGAAGCCCCTATCTCAATTGTTCCTCCATGAATTGTAGCATTTGAGGAGAGGGGCAATATCTGATTTTCAGCTCATTCATGTTAACGTTCCTAACAATATATCCTTAGGGTGGCCCCTGGCCTGGAGTGAAGGCATCCTGGACATCATCGCGATAGATGGAAAATAAATTTCTCCTCAAAAAATACTGGACTTGCTTGGTTAGCAGATGATTGTTCTTGGCAATGGCACATACCAGCTCTGGACAATTGTGTACTGGGGTGCACAAATACCAGTACAATTGTGAATAGTATGTATTTGTCCTATGTTTAGCAGATACTCATGTTAACATCTGGTCAATTTCCTAACACAGTTCTACAACGCTCTTAGAGAGGACACCATCTCTGATGCCTTCCAATTTATCGATGGGTGGGTCAATTGGCTCTTCCTCCTCTGACTCTTCCTCCACTATCTATTTTTTGATAGGGACCTCGAGTTCTTTATTTCTAAACCTCTGCTTCTTTTCATTTTTAGGTTTCTTTGTCCTCTCTAAACCCTCTTCCTTCAACACCTTGTCCTTCTTTTTCACTACTTGTTTGCCCATTATGACTAACAGAGGTATACAAGCTCACTGGTAGTTATCGATAAACAAGATTGCTAGCAGAGTTTTAGTAGAATTTTGGTAGAGTGGAGAGCAATTCACAGCAGACTTAATAATTTTATGTTGGGGCCACATATTTCTTTTATAGACATGGGCAGGACCTATCCCATTAATTGCTCTTACGGAGAGTAAATGCCCAAATCGGATGTAGGTGGATCACATCATTTTTTGATTGGTGATTTGTTGCTGCTTTCGAGGCTCGAAGTGCCTTGGGGATATCAATCCACTTTGAAAATCCAAACTCCTCTATTTCTGTTATCCAAGGCACCAATTTTAATTCTAACCAACCCCCTTGGGATTCGCGTTGTCACTTCTCATTAAGGCGCATGCCTAGGGACTTTAAATGGGAGCCACCACTTTTTGCACGTTTCAAGGCACATTTTTAGGCTCAATGGATCCATAATGGGAGCTTCACCTAAAAACAAAGTGAAGATCCACTTCAGCCACCAAGGCTCCCAAAGTGGGCCCTCACGCCCTTTTTGAAACTCATTTTAATGTCGCCACTTTGCCGAAACTTGGAGCGAACCTCAAATTTGACATAAATTATACCCAAAGTGAGGCCTTTAGCCTGGGATGGATGAAGCACTTTCTTTCTAAACTCCTTCCCTCTTGGTGTATTTCGCATCAAGCACCTTCAAACTGCCACTTCATCGAATGATGCACCCAAAAGTGCCACTTCAGCCCAAAAATTGGCAAAGTGCTCACTGCTCTTGGCAATTGAGCGAAGCTCCCTCTTGTTCTTTTCCTTCACCTTTGAGCTGAGTGAACCTTTATTTTGAGGCACAAACTTAGCAAAGCACCACTCCGATTCAGAATACCTCGAGGCCTTAGGATTTTTCTCATTTTTGTCACTCGAAAGGTAGGGATTGTTTGATCAACACTCTCTTTTTCCTTCTCCTTTACTTTGGGCACGAGGTAGACTTCACTGTAAACCTGCCCGAAGTGCACACTTTGCTCAAAACATGGTCGGTCCTTAATTTTGCACTAGAAAGTGGGTGAAGTTTAATATGCTTAGTAAAAATTACATCTTCCTTGCAACCAAAGCTATGAACTCATATTGGCTCCTTGAAAATAGACATAAATTATATACATTAAAAAATAAACAGAATGTAGAAATAAAACTATGTACATGGGTAGAACCTCATGATGCATTTTAGCAGTGGAAAGCCTTTAGATGAAGGTCATTGACAGGAATAGGCAGGATTTGGCCTCCCAAATCCTACAGGATAAAAGAGTTGGCCTGGTTGATACGATAAATCTTGAATGGGCCTTCCTACAAGGCATCGAACTTGTTGTGATTTGCAGGTTTTACCTTCCATACGTCCTATTTCAACACCAAATATATGACACAAAAAGTACGAGCGGTGGCTCTCTTTTCAAACCAATTTCGAGTAGTTTTAGTGTGCTTCATGAAAGCTTCATAAGATTTATCTCTTTCCTCTTCAAGTTTTAGTAACTGAGCTAGATTGGTATTGATGGGATCCAGGTCCCCTCTTTCATCATCTAGCATTCAAAGCATGGGAATATCAACATGAGTAGGCAAAACTACCTCTTTCCCATAGATCAACACATATGATGATGTCTTGATAGATTTTTTGATAGAGATGCGATCGACCCATAATTCTTGGTCTAGGAACAGGTTCTAGGTCCTTTTGTTCTTGTCCAGGGTTCTCTTTATGATCTTCATAAAATTCTTATTCATTGATTCAGCTAAGCCATTCCCTTGCGGGTAGTAGTTGAAGGAGGCTTTAAGGTAGATCCCATACCTACAAGTGAACTCATTGAGTTTAGCACCTATGAACCCTGGGCCATTATCCATCATGATTGCCTATGGAATTCTGAAGCAGGTTATTAAGCTCTCCAAGAAGGTGATGATCGTCTCCTAGTCAGCATGCTTTGTAGGCACCGCTTCGGCCCATCGGGTGAAATAATCTATAGAAGTTAGAATATATGTATGCCCTACCAAAGAATTTGGTGATATCACCTCAACAAAGTCTAAGACCCACTGCTGAAAGGGCGCTTCAGCTTGGATCGACTAGAGGAGCATCGAAGCATTTTTATTTTTGTCGACAAATCTCTAATATTTCTTGCATTTTTGGTAGACTATAAAAGCATCAACAAAAATAGTGGGCCAATAGTAGCCCGCTCTAATTATCTTTAAGGTCGTAGGCCTTCCCACAAAGTGGCCACCCGACATTCCATAATGGAATTCATCAAGGATTTTCTCCTTCTCTGTCCCCCTAACGCATCTTAGGAGAACACCATCAATATTTCTAAAAAATAGCCCCTCTAGACGTAACACATATCTTCAAGATTGAAGTCTAAACCTCCTCCTTTGTGAGGCATTAAGGCGGTCTGGACATCTCCTAGTGTTGAAGTATTGTATTATATCATCGGTCCAGTCACTACCTTCCACGGATTGATTTGTGAATTTGCCCTCTAGAACTGGGTCCTCCCACTAACAAGTAGTCACTTCTACGACAACACTCTTCACAATTTCTTGGCACAGTTCCTGACCTCAGATTAACCTAGTTGGTCAAATTTCGATGTCAAACTCCTAGATTTTAGTGATCTAGCCAGCCCTCTTATTGCCCTGTTCTCCTTGGATGATGAAGTTCCTGACATCTGGGTGAATGACATACACCATCGTCTTGCTCTGGGAGACAAAGTGCCAAAATTTCTTCAAGAAACTCATAACTATGTGCACCTGTCGTTCGATGAAGTTGTATCTTTACTCGTGCGATTGGATCACCTGGCTCAAGAAAGTAATTGGGTGCTCTTCGCCATTGTATCCTTTTTGTGTTAGGACTGTTGCATAGCTTTCAGGTTCCCCAAAAAGGATGAAGTCTTTGGAATAGTCTAGGCTAACCAGCACAGGTGCTTGGGCGATTTGAGTCTTGATCTCTTCGAACACCTTCTTCCTTTCCTTTGTCCAGACAAACTCAACATTTTTCTTTAGGAGTTCGGCCATTGGCTTGATGAATTGGGCGAAATCAAGGATGAACTTCCTTATGAAGTTGATCTATCAGAAGAAATACTACAACCCCTTCTTGTTCACTGGAAGTGGGAGTTTAAGGAGAGCCTCTGCTCTATCATGGTCAACAATGAGCTCTTTTTCTGAGATAACATGGCCTAGAAACTTCTCTTCCTTCACCACAAAGATAGATTTCTTCAAGTTGATAGATATGCCAAACTCTTGACATATCTTGAATACTTCCTACAGATGCGAGGCATGTTTGTATCTCCTATGTGAAAACATAGTCATATCGTCCAAATAGATGACAATAATATTATTCAATAATTTACCAAACGCTAGATCCATGGCTCTCTATAAAGTGGCCCTCGCATTGGATAGGCCGAAGGGCATATGTTGATAGGCAAATGTCCCCCATTTGGAGGTGAATGTCATCTTGTGTTGATCTTCGTACTTCACCTAGATCTGATTATATTTGGAGAATCCGTCCAAGAGGAAAAAGTGTTGTTCTCCTACCACTATATGGAGAATCTGGTCAATCTATGGGAGTGAGTAATGGTCCTTCAAAGAGGCCTGGTTCAGATTTTGGAAATCAACGAATAGGCAAATGTCTCTGTTCTTCTTTTTAACCAGAACCAAATTGGCAACCCAAGAAGAGTGATTTATTGGGTAAATGATTTTTGCTTCAAGCATCTTGAGGAGCTCTACCCTCATCAGCACTTCAATATTTGTATTAACCGGCCTCTACTTCTATCTACAGGGCCTGACCCCTTCTTGCAATTCAATTGTATGTTGGATGAGCTCTCAGTCATACCCCTTCAGGTCCTGATAGGACCATGCCACAATATCTAGATATGCTCGATATAAAGCCCGAATCTGCTCTAGTTATTCTAGGGTAAAATTTGCCCCAACCTTGATGACTTTTCTTGGCTCCAATTCAAGCTCTTTGTATTGCATTTTATCCATCTTGATCCTATGGGAGATCGCTCTGTCATTCTGGTTGAATAGAATCTCTAAGGTGATGTGTCCTCTTGGGACATGGTTGTTTTTCAATTGTATCAACCCCTCATAATCCTCATCATCAGGGTTTATACCTTCTATTATACTTGCTTAATGGACTAAAAATTGATGATTTTCTCGTCATAGTTGAACACCTGCTAGTGGGTTATCCCTATCAGGCACAGAAGGCCTGTAAATGGTTCTTATCGCCTTAGGCTTCTACATCATCATTAGTTAGGGAGTATCTGGCTTCAATAGAAACTAAGACATCTATGTGCTTGTTCTTTTCTCATGAGATATCTTGAACATTAAGTGCCTCGAAAGACTCAAGTAGGTCCCAGATCCTATTACGGTACACCTTGAGATAATACTTTTTTGAGATGTACTTGTTGGTGATCTACTTGCAGATCAATTTTGAATCTCTAAAAATCTGCAACTACTTAATCCCTAGCTTCTTGTTGCCATATTTTGCAAGGGGTGTAAAATTTGAATTTTTTTTGAAAATTTTGCTATCTTCTAGATTCAGCCCTAAATCGTAGCAGCTAAGTAGCGATTTGAAGCAGACCTTCCAGTTTAGGGCACTGTAGAACAAATCTGGGAGGGTTTTAAAAATTGATGTTTGTTTTTTTGCCTAAGTGTAAAATTCTCCCTAGAGTGCTATAGTTTGGAGCGTTTTGGGGTAATTTTTCTAGCTTGGAGCACTATGGAGCATTTTCGGGTAGTCGGAGAAAGAAGGAGAAAAGCAACCCCAAAATTTCCTAAGTGTAAAGTTGCCCTAGAGTGCTGCAGTTTGAAGTTCTCCAAGGCATATTCTCCTTTCTCGAGCGCTATGGAGCATTTTTTGGCCGAGTTGTGAAAATGAGCAAGAAGTCCCTTTTTTGGCTAAGTGTGGAATTCTGCCCTATATCATCGCAGTCTAGAGCACTTTCTGGTGTTTTTTTCCCTTTAGAGGTGCTCTAGGGAAATTTTAGTGTCACCAAGAAGAAAATAAAGGAGCACAAGTTTTCCTAAGTGTAAAAGTGCCCCAGATCACTGTAGTCTTGAGCACTCCAAGGAAAATTTGTTGAGGATGAACGCTCCAGGGTCATTTTTCAGAACTTAGTGGAAAATTTGGGAAAGGTTCAATTTTGGCTAAGGGACAAAATGCGCCCTAAAGCACTGTCATTTGGTAGTGCTAAATGGTAAGTCTCTCCTTTTGGAGCGCTTCAGGCAACTTTCCCTTGTTAAAAACTGAAGTAGCCAGCCATCTCTAGGGTAGCAAGCAACATTTCTTTTCTAGCATTTTGAAAGGGTTTCCCGCCCAAATTTTGCCAGCTAAGCAGTTATTTCCCCTAAGGTAAAAGGTCAATATTTTTCTGGATCAGAGCCTATTTCAGTTTAGCCAAGGCCATACTCAAGTATCATGGTGGGTGACCATTGAAGACAAATAGTAGCGAGAATTTGAGGCAAATTACCACTACATCCACCACATTAATGGGCCATCCCATCCCAGCTATCGAATCTATCAAAGGCCATACCATAATTAGGGAGAACCATACATCAAGTACAACTACGACCAATAAATATCAAATATGGCCACTTTTTACGACTTTTGCAGGTTTGGGTATTTGTGTGCATGTTGTAATCTGGGGGGAAATTTTGCTATAAATAACATTTCATTTTATTGTAATAGGGGGGAACATATTGCTAAAGAAAGCTGTTGTAAATAAGACTGTTAGCTTCAATACAATCCATACTTTGGCTCCAATTGTGCCTCTTTCTTTTATGCTGCCTTATTCATGTGATTTTTGCATTTACTCATTTATTTTTCTGATTGCTATTGAAGTAGGGAAAAATGGTGCACCAAATTATGTAAAACAATATGCGTATCTACCCCATCTCGCTCATGAGCATCAAAAAGGAAGCATGCATGTGAAAAGGAAAGAATACCAAACAAAAGGAAATGAATCAAAGCAAGTCTCTTCTCATTAATTTGTTGGATCAGATCCAAGGTTACACAGAAGTCCCCTTGAGGGCTCAAAATGTGATACAATTGTTACAATATTGGGTGCCCAAAGACCAAGTCTTTCACGGAATCCGGGTGCACATCCAATGTTTCTCCGCGTACCCACAATCGAGGTGGGCGAGCCAATGCCGCCGCTGCTTGTATCTAGGTTCTATGATGTCTGATATTGCTTCCCAAAGCCTTCTGAGGACCTGCACCTGCACACAAGGAAGCAAAAAGGGGTCAAATAGCAAGGGTGTATGGTGAAAACATGCAATCCCCACAGGGGCAAAATGGCATATGAATTAAAAGTGCATCAAATGATATCCAAATGACTTGAAAATTTTCAGAGATGTTAAAGAGGATGTTTTGGGAGGATATCACCCAAAAAATATCAGAAATTGCATCCGTAGACCCCTCGATTTAGCGTCGCCCGCCTACAACCTACGAAAAGGAAGACAACAAAATATCGAACCTGCACTCATCCAAAACTCATGAAATTTGGTCAGTATGCATAAATTGGCATTTCAAGACAACCCATATGATCATATTTTCAAATTGGATCCCGGATCCACCTGCATCAAACTGGGGTGCCCGGATGGGCCCTACGAGCCTGCGAAAACTTAAAAATAGCTATAACTCCTTCATTTTAACTCCAAATGACCTGAAATTTGAACTGTAGCATCATGGAATAATATAGAAAATAAATAATTAAAAATAGTAAAGAAATTTCTTAATAATTTACCCTCATCCCGAGGGGGCGATGGTGACTACAACTATTTGGGGGCACCCTAGGAGGGGATACCCACCAAATCTGGCCACTTTTTGTTACCAAACCACTATAAGATGTTCCTAAACAACCTAAGGTGTGTTGTCATCGAATTTGGTGAAGAAATTCACCCGGATGGAAAAGTTATGCTCGGATTACCTTCTTGAAGTCACCCGGTAACCTCCTTGGCAAAAGGGAGATTACGAGGGCAAAAAGGTGCAATAAGGTGAGGGGAAATATTGGAAGCACTCCGTTGCATATCCTAGAACTCCTCTCTATATGTGTGTCTAAATTTTGTGTGGAAATTGCATCCACTTTATAGCCCAAAGGGGCTCAAGTGCAAAAAGGCATGCAAGGGCATGCATGGCAGGAGGCGCCATTTGTCAAAAAGGAGGCATGCATTGGATGGGGAAGAGAATATCCATTATTGGCCTCCATAATGATGTGTGTCATGAGGATTCAGTGTCCTCTACCCCGCATGCTCTATTTGGCAGGTTAAATGGCAGTTTTTGGGTGCCATTTGGCCCAGATTTGACTTTTTATGGGTCAAACTTGCTCACCGTCCCACCCTGGGATGAGGGCTCACCACCATCCCAGGGTGGGATGATGGGAATCTACCACCATCCCAGGGTGGGACGATGGTGAATTTTGGGCCAAAACCTCCCAAAATTGGGTCGGTAGCCTCCAAAACCCTTTTCGGAGTGGCTAGAACCACTGTGAGCCTCCTGAGGGCTGCCCAAGGGGCCATATGATGTCAATTTGATCATTGTTTGTGGATGCTTAATTGGGTTTACCACATTTTAGTGTCTACAGATGCCCCTTTTTGAGATGCATTGTGTGCAGCATAGCGCTGAGCAAAAATGGATGACCAAAATGTTGAATGATTAAGGTTACTCGATAACCTAACCAACTTTAGATGCCCCAATCATGGAAAGGGCATGTGTTCTTGAATCCTTGCTTCTGACTCAGTAAAGACATTGGTCTTGGTTTCTCTTCAGCTTCTAGGTATGCTCAAGGGACTTATAACCCTAGGCGTTTAGAGAAAACCAAGTATTTTGGTAACTTTTGAGGTTACCAACAAGCAGGTTCATCTCGCATTGTTATGTGCTTAATTGAGATATTTGCTTGTTTTCTGCCCCAAGCAGGGGCATGATTGTCTTTGTCAAAGATTCATTGGATGAATGCAACTTGCATGATTGAGTGTTTAATTGTTGATTTTTGATTATGAATTTGTTAAGCATGACTACCCCCTCAAGCGATGAGTCGATGAGGGAATGACCAGTGAGAAAAGCGACGAGTCGCTTGACCCAGATGACGTTTGTTAAGGTTGCCTTCAGTTGTTCTCATTGAAAAATGGCATAGTTTTGAAAGGATTTGGATGATGCTATGGAGATTTCATGGAAGCAAAGAGTTGAAAACCTCCTTCCCATGGGGCGGTCTAGCCATAATGGCCTTCTTGGGGAGTGAAGTAGTAACTTGTCCATGAATCCATGAGAAGTTTGCATTCCATCTTGACCCTGAATGAATTCCATCATATTTGGCTTGTTTTAATGGGTGTTGAACCCTTTTCATTGGCGTTTGTGTTGTTTTTGTTGTTTTTGATTAATATATATGTATATGCATTTGACCCATGGGCTTATTGGATGCCATTGGGGCATTTTGAGTAACCAAAGGGTTTATGGATACCTTTGGGGCTTTTTGGGATTGACCAAAGGGTTTAGGGATACCTTTGGGGCTTTTGGGGTTGACCAAAGGGTTTATAGATACCTTTGGGGATTTTTGGGTTGACCAAAGGGTTTATGGATACCTTTGGGGATTTTTGGGGGTGACCAAAGGGTTTATGGATACCTTTGGGGATTTTTGGGATTGACCAAAGGGTTTATGGATACCTTTGGGGCTTTTTGGGGGTGACCAAAGGGTTTATGGATACCTTTGGGGATTTTTGGGGTGACCAAAGGGTTTATGGATACCTTTGGGGCTTTTTGGGGTGACCAAAGGGTTGATGGATACCTTTGGGGCTTTTTGAAATTGATTGCTTAACTATTTGATCGATGATTAGGGGAGGTATGGTACCAATAATGCCCTAGTTGATGCTTGAAAATATTTGTGTGATGTGCAATTGTGTGATTGTGGACCATTAGGTGCATTAGGTGTTATGATGCATTAATGGATGCATGTGTTGTGCTATGATGTCATTTGATGATATGCAATATTTTTATTTGATCTATGATATGACGATGGATGTCTATCATGTATGCATATGTTTTAATGTGATTTGATTTGATTTTGTACATGTATGGATGTATGATGAGATGGATGACTATATGTCATATTATGCTAGTACCATAGACGATATAGAATGCATCAATTCATGTGTAATGTTGTCTTGAGACTATATAATGGATTTGTGAATAATGTAATTAAAATGAATGTGGTGAAGTGATATGATGTTTAGAAGATGTTCATGAGGTTTCCATGAAACTCAAACACTCTAGTAAATTGATCAAAAGTTGTATACTAATTGTGCAAGACTTTTTAACAAGGTATGAATCTGTTAGGATGACCAAGATACTCAATATCCCTGTGTGTGCAAGTGAGTTCATTCCTGCGAGATGCATAAAGATACCGCCATTGACAAGTAGGCTATCCACCAAACCTGTAATGAGGATCACTCTATGAATGCCACAATCCAAAGTTCTGTACTCAGTTGGATTAGACCACTAGGTAGTATAGGTGACCAAAAGCTAGCTCATCCACATGCAAACATTGGTCTATACACACGCAAAGCTAATGTGATAGACATATCGTCATGCATTTAGGATACCGCCATTGACAAGTAGGCTATCCACCAAACCTGTAATGAGGATCACCTAAATGGTTTTTCAAATGCTGAGAATTCCAGGGATTCAAGCTCAGGTGTCTTTTGGTTATTCAATTGATTGGGATTACTTGCTCTCATATATAGTGATGAAAATCACTATTTATTTTTCTCTTTTTAGTGACTATAATCACTATTTATTTTGAGTTTTTTTCTTTTTTCTCTTGAGCAAGGGGTTTGAGTAGTGGTGATAACCATTATTATTTTTTATTGTTGCTTTTTGAGGATTTTGATTTCAAAGTTGAACTTGTGGGATTTTTGGCTTGTGGATGGCATTGATCCTTTAGGCCTTGGGGATGACTACCCATCCTTCTCAGGGGCGTGTAGTATGAATCCTTATGACTTTAGGGATCAAAGGTGTTTGGAAATGTTGATGGGAAGCTTTTGGGATTTTTCTTTGGAATGGTGTTGATATTTTAGGCCTTGGGGATGACTACCCATCCTTCATAGGGATGTGTAGTATGAATCCTTATGACTTTAGGGATCAAGGGTGTTTGGAAATTTTGATAGTGGTGAAAACCACTATTTATTTTGGGGAATTGGGTGGGGAAGAGCTTGTCCTTTTGCCAATTCTCAGCATTCTTGAACCATTCGCACAGGGGGATGAGCAGGATAAACTTTTCACTCAAGGTACCCTAGACCACTTTGTGGGTTTCATATTTCCTTTCATAAACTTGGATTTATTAGTGTGAAATGTGTTGGGATTTGATGTATACGAGGCACGATCTCAGCAAGACTCTACCTCCTAAAAATCTCACTAGCCTTCTACAAAATCTGAGAAGAAACTAGATATGGCTAAGTGACCAAAAACCTTAATGACATTCTAAAAACAAATGACTAAGTGGAGGGAATGGACACGACCATGGAAATGTATGAAATGTAGATGGAAATGATAAGTAACTATGGAATGAGGTGAGTGATAACCTTGACACCATTGATTGTGCATTATACTTAGTGTACTATTTTAATGCTAGACATGTATGAGCCACTCTAAAAATGCAAAGTGCCAATGATGATTATGCCAAATGCAAATGATAATGCAATGGTATGCAACTTGATGGGAACGCAATATTTTTTTGAAATTTTGAAATTTTGATGATGTTTTTTTTTCTCTTTTTGAAATTTTGATTGATATATATGTATGAAAGTGCAATGCGATGCAATGTTTTTGTATTTTGATGTTTTGATGATGTTTTTGAATTTTTGATTGATATGTATATACATGTGACCAACGGGCTTATTTGGGGGCCATTGGGGCATTTAGGTTTGACCTAGATGATCGTAGGTAGCCTAGGAGCATTTTTACTTGACCTAGATGGTGAAAACCCGCTAGGAGCCTTTTGGGTGACCTAGGCATTCAATGACACTTAGAAAGTGTCTACGACTACCTAGGGGCATTTGGTTGTGACCAAAGGGCTTAGGGATGCCTTTGGGGCTTTTAGGGTTGACCTAGATGATCGTAGATAGTCCAAGAGCATTTTTACTTGACCTAGATGGTGAAACCCTAGACCTTTTAGTACCTAGGAAGCGGCAAGGAGGAAGGCATAAAAAGTGAAAGGCAACCTAGGGGTATTGGTTGACCAAAGGGCTTATGGATGCCTTTGGGGATTTTAGGGTTGACCTAGATGATCGTAGATAGTCTAAGAGCATTTTTACTTGACCTAGATGGTGAGAACCCACTAGGAGCCTTTTGGGTGACCTAGACGTGCAACAACACTTAAAAAGTGTCTACGACTACCTAGGGGTATTTGGCTGTGACCAAAGGGCTTATGGATGCCTTTAGGGCTTTTAGGGTTGACCTAGATGATCGTAGATAGTCTAGGAGCATTTTTACTTGACCTAGATGGTGAGAACCCGCTAGGAGCCTTTTGGGTGACCTAGACATGCGACACTTAAAAAGTGTCTACGACTACCTAGGGGAATTTGGCTATGACCAAAGGGCTTATGGATGCCTTTAGGGATTTTAGGGTTGACCTAGATGATCGTAGATAGTCCAGGAGCATTTTTACTTGACCTAGATGATGAGAACCCGCTAGGAGCCTTTTGGGTGACCTAGATATGCAACGACACTTAAAAAGTGTCTACGACTACCTAGGGGCATTTGGCTATGACCAAAGGGCTTATGGATGCCTTTGGGGCTTTTAGGGTTGACCTAGATGATCGTAGATAGTCTAGGAGCATTTTTACTTGACCTAGATGGTGAGAACCCACTAGGAGCCTTTTGGGTGACCTAGACTGTGCAACACTTAAAAAGTGTCTATCGATTACCTAGGGGTATTTGGTCTATGACCAAAGGGCTTATGGATTCCTTTGGGGCTTTTAGGGTTGACCTAGATGATCATAGATAGTCTAGGAGCATTTTTACTTGACCTAGATGGTGAGAACCCGCTAGGAGCCTTTTGGGTGACCTAGACGTGCGAAGACACTTAAAAAGTGTCTACGACTACCTAGGGGTATTTGGCTATGACCAAAGGGCTTATGGATGCCTTTGGGGCTTTTAGGGTTGACCTAGATGATTCGTAGATAGTCTAGGAGAGCATTTTTACTTGACCTAGACGGTGAGAACCTCGCTAGGAGCCTTTTGGGTGACCTAGACAAAACAAAAAAAAAAAAACGTGTGGTACCTAATCGACACTTAAAAGTGTCTACGACTACCTAGGGGCATTTGGCTATGACCAAAGGGCTTATGGATGCCTTTGGGGCTTTTAGGGTTGACCTAGATGATCGTAGATAGTCTAGGAGCATTTTTACTTGACCTAGATGGTGAGAACCCGCTAGGAGCCTTTTGGGTGACCTAGACATGCGATGACACTTAAAAAGTGTCTACGACTACCTAGGGGTATTTGGCTATGACCAAAGGGCTTATGGATGCCTTTGGGGCTTTTAGGGTTGACCTAGATGATCGTAGATAGTCTAGGAGCATTTTTACTTGACCTAGATGATGAGAACCCACTAGGAGCCTTTTGGGTGACCTAGACATGCAACGACACTTAAAAAGTGTCTACGATTGCCTAGGGGTATTTGGCTATGACCAAAGGGCTTATGGATGCCTTTGGGGCTTTTAGGGTTGACCTAGATGATCGTAGATAGTCCAAGAGCATTTTTACTTGACCTAGATAGTGAGAACTACTAGGACCTTTTGGGTACCTAGACTCAAACTTAAAAAGTTCTACGACCTAGCATTGTATGACCAAAACTTATGATACCTTTGGTTTTAGGGTTGACCTAGATGATCGTAGATAGTCTAGAGCATTTTTACTTGACCTAGATGGTGAAAACCCACTAGGAGCCTTTTGGGTGACCTAAGCATTCAAAGACACTTAAAAAGTGTCTATGACTACCTAGGGGTATTTGGCTATGACCAAAGATCTTATGGATACCTTTAGGGCTTTTAGGGTTCACCTAGATGATCATAGATAGTCCAAGAGCATTTTTACTTGACCTAGATGGTGAAATCCACTAGGAGCCTTTTGGGTCACCTAGACAATTAAAAGTGTCTACATACCTAGGGGATATGGCTATGACCAAAGGGCTTATGGATGCCTGGGAGTACCAGAGAGAGAAGCAAGAGAAGAAGGAGAAACCTAGAGCCTTTGGACCAGGCTTTGTCACCTAGATAGTTATAGACCACCTAGGGGTGCTATGGGTTGACCAAGCGGTATGTAGATACCCTTGGAGCCTTTTGGGGTCACCTAGATAGTTATAGACCACCTAGGGGTGCTATGGGTTGACCAAGCGGTATGTAGATACCCTTGGAGCCTTTTGTAACTTTGCTTACTTTGTGTTCTTAGGAGGAAGGTGCAATACCTTGTATACCCCCAACATTTGTGGTGATCAAAGGAAGCGAGGAAGGTGTGATACCTTTAGAATCCCTAGTTTGCTTCATTGCTTGTGATGTAAATAGTGGGGAAGGTGTTACACCTTGGATACCCCCAGTATGTACTATGATTGGTGCAATGTTATTGTCTTGGCTAGAAGGAGCAATAGAAATTGACCCCCCCAATTGTGCTAGGGGATTTTGGGTAATGCCCATGTTTTGATGGGGTGAAATGAGTTCTCCACTCATGGATAAAGCTCCCTCATCAATGAGATCTTGGACCCAAGGATCATTCCTATCGATTATATCCTGTACTAGGTGTTTGAACATGAAGCACCTATGGATGTCATGCCCATTTTGCCTATGGTACTTGCAATATAGGTCTTTGCGATATGTTTTGGGCTTTGGTGTGTTTGGATTGATAGGTCGACACTCAGGTAGGTTGATCACATTAGCTACTAAGAGGCGCTCAAACAAAGAGTCCATGGACTCGACAATGGATGTAAATTGTCGCTTAGGGTGATGTTGCCGGTTTAGCCCTTGATTTGTTTGAGACTTAATATTGGATTGCATAGGAGTTGGTTGGTCCAGATACTCAGGGGGTTGAGATTTAAGATTACTCAATTGTACCTCAATGCTTGTGAGTTGACTCAAGATCTATTGTAAATCATTGTGTTGTTGATTCATGTGTAACTCCACATTGGCTAGCCTATCCAAGATATGTTGTGGAACTGGCGAGGGCGATGACTGGATGACTATTGAAGAACCTGGATGGCAACTGATAGTTGGTGGAGGTGAACTAGGTGTGGGAGCTGGGAGATAGTTGATCGAGGGTGGATAAAAAGTCCCTAATGTCTGAGCAGATGTGGATGCTTCATGATGATTGGAGCTGGTGATTATATCCACATGTTCTTGTTCTTGATTTGGCTCATGCTCATGTTCCAACTCAGAGTTTTCAACTATGGTAGTTGGGTTACCCCCACTTTGGTCTAGGGGGTACATCGGCTCTTGATCTTGTGGAGATGTTGAGTGAGATGGAGTAGGTGTGACCGAATCCATCAATGGTATCTCCTATGGTGTGGATGGGATTTTGGGTGGAGTCGCAAGTTGCATAGATGGATTCAGAGGACTTTGGTTCTCTGTCATCACATTGATCATTCCCACAAACTCATGAGAAGATGCATTTGCATTTGAACAAGTTATGGCTGCCTCATCAACTTGTCCAAGATGATCTGCTTGGCCTCCATGTTCGGAGGGTGCATCAAGAATGCTATCAATGGGTGGAAACTTGGTAGGGGGACTACCTAGATCTTTGATCGACTCGATGATAGGTGTGAATGCAACATTGGGTACTATGCACTCATCGAGTTCTAGGTAGGTCAATTGAATTGTGTCCTCAACTATGGTGGGTGAATATGGTACGATATGATTTGATTCATCCGTATCAATAGGGGGTTCTTCCTCCTTTTTGGTAGGAGTGATAAGATCTTCTATAGGTGTATTGATGACAGCTATGGGAGCTTCTACAGTTGGCTCTTCTGATCCTTCCTTGCTTGAAAAGATAGAGGATGGTACTAGCGGTGGTGGTGAAGGTAACTTCACGACTAACCATGGGGTTGCATCTAGACTTTGGATAAAGTCATTGGGTTTAATATCCAAATGCTTGGGTGACACTGTAGGCCTTTGTGGATGATCCACCTACTTATAATACTTGAAGGGGTCTAGGTCAACATTGATCACATGTACCTTACCTTCATCAATGTATTTAATGCATTGATGCACTATAGATGGAACACATTCCATATCTCTTATCCATGGTCTTCCAAGAAGTATGTTGTACTATCTTTCACCCTCCAAGATGTAGAACAACGTAGGCACAATATTTTGTCCAACTTCAACAAGTAGGATTATTGTACCCATAGTGGAGGATAAAGCATCATTAAATGCTTGTAATGTGAACTTGGAAGGTGCAATGCACGAGGATGGAAGGTTGAGATGCTTTAGTGAAGCTGTGGTAATAATGTTTATCGAGGAACCTGTGTCAACCAATACTCGCTTATAGGGGACCCTATTGATACTCGCGATGATATGCAAAGTAGGATCTAGTGAATTGGTAGGCACGGGTTTGACCTCATGATTTTGAAAGGATATAGCAGGCTTCTTGTACATTTGTATGTATTCCATAAAGTTGGTGAAAGCATCAGAGTCATGATGTTGTACCTCCATGGAATCCAAGACCCTCATGAAAGGTTCCCAATATTTGGAGGACTGTAGTAGAAGCTCGCTCATGGTCACTTTGGTTGATGGTGCATGCGAACTTCGCACAGGCCTACTCTGGGTTGCTAACACTTGTTGGATGGGAGTTCTAGGTGGTGAAGACCACGATGTAGAGGGAGTGTAGACCTCCCTGCTAGGCCCTTTGGAAGGCTGATTATATCTGGTTTGTGATTGGAATCGGTGTTGGCTAACCGAATAATCCACTTGATCATGTGGGTAACCCATTGATGTTCTCTTGGTAGAGGTACTTTGGTGGTCGGGTCTTCTATGTGAGGAGTGGACCTCACGACGACTTTCAGGGTGTCGTGCAGGAATGATGAGATCCTCAGGAGAATAGCGAAGGTGACTACTATCAGGGCTCCATGCAGGAGTGAGGAGATCCTCATACCTATAATGATGGTGCTCAGGGCCTCTCCTAAATTTTTCTACTTCACTAGCTCGTGATCGAGCTCGGCCATGCATAGTTGTCATAATGTGTTGACTAGGCAAACCTTGAAGGAAACCCACACTAAAGAAAATTTTGACTTTCAAAAAAGGCTATAAGTGTTATATATCAAAATGATCAGTGCGACGAGCTGATCATAATGGGCTAGGTCTCCAAAATTTTATTTTTGGGTCAAAAATTTGTATTTTTGGAATATTTGGCCCACCGGGGCCTGTGGGGAAATGCCCACTTTTAGGATTTTTTGGGAAATTTTGAA
Organism: Wollemia nobilis; assembly: GCA_028583015.1. Classification (NCBI taxonomy): domain Eukaryota; kingdom Viridiplantae; phylum Streptophyta; class Pinopsida; order Araucariales; family Araucariaceae; genus Wollemia; species Wollemia nobilis. Next base: position 9,737,962 of record JAQPPZ010001870.1, read on the forward strand.
CCGTGAAGAGTTAGGACTCAAAATTTCTAGGAGAGGTGCCCTAGGGGCTAACTAAGACAAAAAAACAAATTTGGCACTTTTTGGAGTTGTCTAGCCCACTATATGACTATTTTAGTGCAGTTTTTCGCTATTTTCGGGGTCGAAAATAGAGTAAAAATAAAACCAAAATAACTTTTTCGTTATAGCTCCATTTTGCACGATTCTTGAAGCATTGGATGCAGAATAAAAAAGTAGATTTTTTTGAAACCCTATTTTTTGAAAAATTAGGGTTAGGGTTTTGTCCCAAATAACAAAGAAACACACAAAGTAGACAATATGATTATCTTTTTACTGATTAAATGTGTGTCCTAAACTGGTTTCAGTGTGTTTAGATTTGTTGTTGTTCTTTGCTCTTGTTGTGGAATTAGAATGAGGGAACTCAACCAAAGTGGTGACTAGGGACACTAGTGCCAAACATGATTTCTCAAAAGAGTCTAGGGTACACCGCTTAAATCCCAGTGGGGGGTTCGCCTAGCTCTTCCACTCTGAAACAATGTTTCCAACAGTGGGAGGCAGTTTGAACATTAGTGACCTATTCCATATTGAGAGAGTGCCCTATTCTATCTAAGACATATATGGGCAAGCTGGTGGAAGGAGGTGAAATCCAACGTCACCAGTCTGAATTGGGGGTTGGTGATGAAATCCAACCTTACCAATGTTATAGTGGAACGTGCAAGTGTGTGTGGTTCCTTTTAATCCAAAGAAAGTAAGCAAAGAAGCATTCAATGATCATTCACTAAATGCATGCAATAGGTGTGTTTTAATTTCAAAATCTAGGATAAAAGGAACCTACAAATGTCACTTATAGATGCAAGCCCTAAATGCTAACCTACCCATTGGGTAAGCCACAAGCAATCAAGCCACAAAGATGCATTGCTACTTCAAATTTCTTTTGATTTTTCTTCTTCCTTTTGCTATGTGATGTTATAAGAAAAGAAAAAATGTAACTTTTAACCTTTCTATGCAAGCAAATGAAGCAAGAAAACTGATTTTTGATAGTCTCTAAAAATGTAGCAGAAAAACAGAGGTTTTAGGCACTTACTTTGTCCATTTTGAGCTCTCCAAATTCTGAATTTTTGGGCAGAAATATCTCTGTTTCACCACCGCTCCAGGGTGGGGTGAGTAGAAGCCTCACCACCATCCCAGGGTGGGATGGTGAAGCCACCATCCCAGGGTGTGCCAGATAAAGCCTCTGCCACCGTTCCAGGGTGGGGAGGGGAGCACCTGCAACACAAAAAGGGCAAAAATGCAAGAAAGAGGTCAAATTTTCACCCAAATAAAAAGGGACAAGGGTCCCACCATGATCACCACTGAATTAGGGAAAAATGGTGCACCAAATTATGTGAAAAAATATGTGTATCTACCCCATATCGCTCATGAGCATCAAAAAGGAAGCATGCATGTGAAAAGGAAAGAATACCAAACAAAAGGAAATGAATCAAAGCAAGTCTCTTCTCATTAATTTGTTGGATCAGATCCAAGGTTACATAGAAGTCCCCTTGAGGGCTCAAAATGTGATACAATTGTTACAATATTGGGTGCCCAAAGACCAAGTCTTTCACGGAATCCGGGTGCACATCCAATGTTTCTCCGCGTACCCACAATCGAGGTGGGTGAGCCAATGCCACCGCTGCTTGTATATAGGTTCTATGATGTCTGATATTTCTTCCCAAAGCCTTCTAAGGACCTGCACCTACACACAAGGAAGCAAAAAGGGGTCAAATAGCAAGGGTGTATGGTGAAAACATGCAATCCCCACAGGGGCAAAATGGCATATGAATTAAAAGTGCATCAAATGATATCCAAATGACTTGAAAATTTTCAGAGATGTTAAAGAGGATGTTTTGGGAGGATATCACCCAAAAAATATTGGAAATTGCATCCGTAGACCCCTCGATTTAGCGTCGCCCGCCTACAACCTACGAAAAGGAAGACAACAAAATATCAAACCTGAACTCATCCAAAACTCATGAAATTTTGTCAGTATGCATAAATTGGCATTTCAAGACAACCCATATGATCATATTTTCAAATTGGATCCCGGATCCACCTGCATCAAACTGGGGTGCCCGGATGGGCCCTACGAGCCTGCGAAAACTTAAAAATAGCATAACTCCTTCATTTTAACTCCAAATGACCTGAAATTTTAACTGTAGAATAATGGAATAATTTAGAAAATAAATAATTAAAAATAGTAAAGAAATTTCTTAATAATTTACCCTCATCCCGGGGGGCGATGGTGACTACAACTATTTGGGGGGCACCCTAGGAGGGGATACCCACCAAATACGGCCACTTTTTGTTACCAAACCACTATAATATGTTCCTAAACAACCTAAGGTGTGTTTTCATCAAATTTGGTGAAGAAATTCACCCGGATGGAAAAGTTATGCTCGGATTACCTTCTTGAAGTCACCCGGTAACCTCCTTGGCAAAAGGGAGATTACGAGGGCAAAAAGGTGCAATAAGGTGAGGGGAAATATTGGAAGCACTCCATTGCATATCCTAGAACTCCTCTCTATATGTTTTTAATTTTGTGTGGATATTGCATCCATTTTATAGCCCAAAGGGGCTCATGTGCAAAAAGGCATGCAAGGGCATGCATGGCAGGAGGTGCCATTTGTCAAAAGGGAGGCATGCATTGGATGGGGAAGAGAATATCCATTTTTGGGCCTCCATAAAGAAGTGTGTCATAAGGATTCCAGTGTCCTCTACCTTGCATGCTCTATTTGGCGGGTTAAATGGCAGTTTTTGGGTGCCATTTGGCCCAATTTTGACTTTTTATGGGTCAAACTTCCTCACCGTCCCACCCTGGGACGAGGGCTCACCACCATCCCAGGGTGGGATGATGGGAATATACCACCATCCCAGGGTGGGACGGTGGTGAATTTTGGGCCAAAACCTCCCAAAATTGGGTCGGTAGCCTCCAAAACCCTTTCTAGAGTGGCTAGAACCACTGTGAGCCTCCTGAGGGCTGCCCAAGGGGCCATATGATGTCAATTTGATCATTGTTTGTGGGTGCTTAATCGGGTTTACCACATTTTAGTGTCTACAGATGTCATTCTGAACTTTGGATCGCAGCATTGGCAATTATCTGAGCCTAGAATGCATGTTTAAGGATACATAGGGAAGAATTTCATAGCTGGTTTTTGTTACATGTATTGTTTTGATTGTTGTTGGTTTAGTTGCTAGTTAGTGACTGTGCTGCTTGTTCTTTCCCAAAGCTGAATACCACCGTTTCTATCCCTTATCTCTTTTATTTCTTTCCAGTTCTCTTATCTTGAAACCGAAAAGTTACATAGGAAGCCGGCCTCCTCCGAAGATTGGCACGGAAGGCATTCCTTCCTTCCGGCCTTTCAAGCTGTTGGGCGAATCGAGGGCGCAACGACAACAAATCCTTTCCTCATGGCAGATTTGTAACCAACAATACTTTTCTGGCACGCCCGGTGGGACCAGTCCCACCGCATAAGCAGCATTGAAGGTGTCGATGTTCACTTCATTGCTGACGGTTTTTTGAACATCTGGCGACTCTGACTCTGTCGAACTCAGACACCCTCCAAGTCTCGCAGACCGGTCCAAGCATATCCTGTCTTCATGCAAACGAGATGGAGAGTAAGAAATTTTGAAGAACCCGAGTATTACGAGCTCGACATCGACGCTTTTGGAGAGCGTCCTCGGCTAGTAAGAACACACGTTTCTCGGGACGGATCATCATCAAGGGAAGCTAAAGTTGCCGAGCAAGGTCCAACTCCAGATAGCACTACGACCGGCTGCCCTCCTAGTCCTCCCAACTCTCCAGATCATCCGATTGCTCCTAAGCAATTCAATTGGCAGCAACAAGTGCCGGAAGAACCTGTTCAACCGGACCCGCTGCAGCCTCCGCCATTACCGCCAAATCAAAACGCCAATATGGCGGATCAAGATCAAAATCAGCAGAATGACCTGTTTCCTGCTTGGGATTCTGCTTCTCCGCTGAACCTATTGGGAGATGATCCAATTCCGCAAGCGGCCATGAAGGCCTTGCCCACGTTCGATGGAAACGGAAAGACGGCCTATGAACACATGCAAGACATCGTAGCTTTGGTCGCGTTTCATCGCATCACAAATGAGAGCGTCATGGTTCGATTGCTCGCTCTTTCACTAAGAGGAAAGCTCCTGTACTGGTACCGGTCCTTACAGCCTGGATCCATCACCAGTTGGGCCGAGTTGGCCGAACTTTTGGCCAGGAGTTTTAATGAATCCACTGATCCATCGTCCCTCCTGCATCAATTTCAGTCAATCCAAAGACACCCGCAAGAGGAGATAGCGGACTTTAATGTGAGGTTTGCTAGATCATGGAAAAGGGTGCCCAAGGAGCTACGGCCAAGTGACGGTCAAGCGGCGCATTACTATCTTAGATCTTTTAATGTCGATGTGGCCATGCAGATCAAGGTCGCTCGCGTTAATACCTTTCCTGCATTGTATGAGCTAGCTCAGTTAGCGAAACAGGACTTAATCTCAGTCGGCAAGCTTCCACATAGAATGCCGATGCCGATTTATCCTGACTTCCAACAATCCACTCAGTATCCTAGTGCATCCTCTCAACCATATTCAACATCTTCTTCCTCTTCGCAGCCTGCTGTGCCGTGGAATCCCACGCCTGCGATTACTCACTTTCCCCCTCAAATACATCAGTCTACTCCACCTCCACCACCGCTTACAATGACCCCGTCGTATCCCTCACTACCTCCTCCTCCTCCCGCTGCTCCGCTATACCCTCCATTGCCTTCGGCCCCACCGTTGGCTCCATTGCCACCACCCGCTTCAGCGGCTCCTCTAGCCGTTGATATCCAAGCAAAGTTGCTACAAGGGATGGAAAATCTTAGTTCTGTCTGCCGGACGCTGTCCAACGACATGGCAATCATGAAGAAGAAGCAATCTCAGATGGAGTTTGCTCCCAGAAGGTCCTACCCTCCTCCAGCACTGACAAGAGATCAAGCGACAGCCCAAGATAACAGACCCCCTGCAAGGAACGCTGCCATTAACGAGGGACCGAGCACTTCTGACCCTGTGCACTGGTGTTCGACCTGTAATGATCCTCACGGCGAAAGTACCTGCATGTTTCATCAGCATTATGTGTAGACCCTGGCGGGTACTCGGCCGAGCAGTGACCTGGAGGACCAAGTGAATATGCTTCGGGAAGAGGATCACGACTTAGTCGTCCCAGAGGAGAAAGTGTCCTTTCTGACCAAAGATGGCAAAAGGCCAATTGAGGCAGATGTGGCTCAAATGCAACCTTTAAAGGTGTACACGAGGAGGAACAAAGAGCAGCAGACGGCTAAAGCTCTCGACAAGGACCCTGTACCATCACCGACAAATGAAAAGAATGTCCCTCAGAGGGCTCTAGCTCCCACGGCTCCACTTCAAGTCGAGACAAAAGAACAAGCGAGGGAGAAACTCAAGTACCCTTCACTGACCAAACGACAGAGGGTTGAAGCAACGTAGCAGTACCGTAGCAAGTACGAAGCTGCAAAGGAGATAGAAGGGCCTACCGCTTTGGCCTACAACATTGTTGAGGAACTGAAGAAGACCCTGGCCAAAATCAGTATGTATGATGCCCTTCAGCTCCCTGGCCAGGTTGATTTGCTGCAGGAATCTTTGAAGTCTATAAAAGGAGGTAAAGCGCAACAACCAGTACTGGCCCAACCATTAACCAGTTCAATCACCGGGAAGAATAGACCACCGCCGTTCTATCTATCCTTGCGGATGGAAGGATACGTGGTGCACAATTGCATCGTTGATTCCGGCGCCTCAACTACAGTCATGCCCAGGGCAGTTTGTGAAGAGATTGGCATGGAATATACACGGAGCAGCCAAGGCGTACTCCAGTTAGACGGCACTCCCGTGAAGACTGTCGGTATCATAAAGGACATCCCCATTCAACTGCATAAAGCTCCACAGATCACAGTAATCCAAGAGGTCGTAGTTGTAGACCTAGAGCCCTATTTTGGCATGTGCCTCTCGAGGGAGTTTACCGCCAAGCTAGGCGGATATTTGTCTTTGGACTACTCCCACATGGAAGTCCCTTTCAGAGGAAGGCGAGTGAAGATTTATAATGACAAGCCTTCCACCTTCTTGGTTGAGAAGTTGCCAGAGGAGGGACAGCAAGATGAGGCAGTCAACCTAGTGACAGAAGAAGTCGAGGAAGTGGACACAGTGGGTGAAACTATAAAAGAGCTGCAAGCGGAGGATGAATTCTCCTTACTAGACTTTAATGCTATGATTGAGTCCGAGATCGGCTGTTATTCTATCAGTCAGCCCGAAAAGCCGAAACTGACGGCAAAGGAAGATATAAACCCTGCCCCTAATGAGCTATGGAAATTGTACTTTGACGGTGCCCGATGCAAAAACGGCGCTGGGGCAGGGGTTTTACTTATCTCGCCTACAGGAGAAGAGAAAGCTTACTGCTACCGATTGGCTTGGAGTTGCACCAATAACAGTGCAGAGTATGAAGCCTTGTGCTTAGGGCTGAAGAAAGCAGAGAGGTTGGGAATCAAACAGCTGCAAATTTTCGGAGATTCAGAGCTAGTCTGCAACCAGATTACCAACAAGTGTGCCTCGAAGAAGCATTATCTTAAGGCATACCGTAATCGGGTCTGGGACCTGATGGAGTCATTTGAGGCCCTCAATGTCCGAGCTATTCCTCGAGAGAAAAATAGGCACGCAGACATCTTAGCATCTATCGGAGCCAGATACTCCCCGGCTGATGATTTAATGCAGAAGCCTAAGACGGTAAGAACCATTTACAGGCCTTCTATGCCTGATAAGGACACCCACTGGTAGGTGTTCGATTTCGATGAGCAAATCATCAACTTTTTGATTCATGAAGCTAGCACGATTGAAGGTAGAGACCCTGATGACGAGGAATATGAGGGGTTGATACAATTAAAAAACAACCATGTCCCCAAAGGACTAATTACCCTAGAGAGTCTCTTTGATCAAAATGACCGAGCAATATCGCATAGGATCAAGGTGGATTCCAAGCAGTACAGAGACCTGGAGCTTGAGCCAGGAAAGTCAATTAAAGTCGGAACCGATAGCACTCCAGAAGAGCTGGACCAGATTCAGGCCCTCTGTAGAAGGTATCCTGATATTGTGGCTTGGAGTTATCAAGACTTAAAGGGGTACGACCGAGAGGTTATCCAACATACGATTGAACTTGAGGAAGGGGTTAAACCCTGTAGGCAAAAGCAGAGGCCAGTGAACCCGAAGATTGAAGTCTTGATGAAGGTCGAACTCTTGAAGATGCTCGAAGCAAAAATAATATATCCCATCAAGCATTCTTCTTGGGTCGCGAATCTAGTCCCAGTCAGAAAGAAGAACGGAGATATCCGCCTTTGCGTAGATTTCCGCAACCTGAATCAGGCCTCCCTCAAGGACCACTATCCGCTCCCGTAGATCGACCAAATTCTCCATGTGGTCGCAGGAGCGCAGCGGTTCTCTCTCCTAGATGGCTTCTCGGGATACAACCAAATTTGGGTGAAAGATGAAGACCAACACAAGACGGCATTCACCACCAAATGGGGAACGTTCGCCTATCAACGGATGCCCTTTGGCCTGTCCAACGCAGGAGCTACGTTCCAGAGAGCCATGGATATTGCATTCCGAGAACTGTTGAACAAAATAATTGTAATATATTTAGATGATATGACAGTGTTCTCTCACAAGAGGGAGGAGCACAACTCTCACCTAGAACAAGTATTTGAAAGGTGTCGGGAGTTCGGCATATCTATTAATCCGAAGAAATCAGTCTTCGCGGTGAGAGAAGGGAAGTTGTTGGGTCATGTCATCTCCGAGAAAGGCTTAGCAGTTGACCCCGACAGGGCAGAGGCTCTGATGAAGCTCTCCATCCCAGTGAACAAGAAGGGTCTTCAATCCTTCTTCGGCCAGATCAACTTCGTGAGGAAGTTTGTGCCAGACTTCGCTCAAGTGATAAAGCCAATGTCCGAGCTATTAAAGAAAGATGTCGAGTTCTTATGGACTGAGGAGAGAAAGAAGGCTTTTGAAGAGATAAAAGCCAGAATTGCTCAGGCCCCCGTGCTGGTTAACCCAGACTACTCCAAGGATTTCATCCTATACGCAGTCGGTGAACCAGAGAGTTATGCCGCGGTTTTGACCCAGAAAGGAGATGACGGCGAAGAACGGCCTATTGCCTTCCTGAGCCAAGTGATCCAGCCGCATGAAGAGCGGTATAATTTTATCGAGCGGCAAGTGCATGCAGTCATGAGGTCTCTGAAGAAATTCAAGCATTTTGTCTCCCAGAGCCGGATTACCGTGTTTGTCATCCACCCCGATGTCAGAAATTTCATCATTCAAGGGGAACCGGGTCATAAAAGAGTTGGCTGGATCGCCAAGATTCAAGAATTCGACATAGAGGTTCGGCCCACCAAGCTTATCAGAGGCCGGGCCCTTTGCCAGGAACTGGCCAGGAGTGCCGCCGCAGAGGTGACCGCTTGTCAGTGGGAAGATCCTGTGATGGAGGCCGATTTTGCCAACTCCTCAGAAGAAGCCAGAGACTGGACCGACGACCTAGTGTGGTACTTCAATACTGGGCAATACCCTGATAATCTTGATGCCTCGCAAAGAAGGAGGTTCAGACTCAAGGCTCTGAAGTTTGTACTACGCCCCGAGGGGCTGTTTTATGCAAATATTGACGGTGTTCTCTTGCGATGCATCAAGGGAACAGAAAAAGAGAAGGTCCTCAAGGAATTCCACTCTGGAATGTCGGGAGGACATCTTTCAGGAAGGCCTACGGCCTTAAAAATCATCAAAGCGGGCTATTATTGGCCCACCCTTTTCGTCGATACACACGCAGTCTCTCAGAAATGTGAGAAATGTCAGAGGTTTGTTGGCCGCAACAAGAATGCTCCAATGCCCCTCCAGCCAATTCAGGTTGAAGCTCCATTTCAGCAGTGGGGCCTGGATTTCATCGGAACAATAACACCAAATTCTTCGGCGGGCCATAAGTTCATTCTGACGGCCACCGATTATTTCACCAGATGGGCTGAGGCAATACCCACCAAGCATGCTGACCAGGAGACGGTTATCAGTTTCCTAGAAAGTTTGATCACCCGCTTCGGGATTCCAGAAGCTATAGTGACAGACAACGGTCCAGGATTCGCAGGCGCTGCACTCACCGAGTTCACCTGCAGGAACGGGATTTATCACAAGATGTCTTCTAACTATTACCCGCAGGGGAACAGACCTGGCCGAGTCCACCAACAAGAACCTCATGAAGATCATAAGGAAGACGGTGGAAAGAAACAAGAGGACCTGGCACCTGCTACTAGACCGAGCGCTATGGGCGGACCGTATATCAATCAAGAAATCCATCGGGACATCTCCATATGCCCTCGTGTACGGGAAAGACGTCCTCCTACCTACTCACATTGAGATGCCTGCGCTATGGATGTTGGACGACGAAAAGGGCAACCTAGACCCACTGGATGCCAGACTTGCCCAGCTGATACAGCTTGAAGAAGAAAGAGAAAAAGCCTATGAGGCTTTTATGAAGCATGTAGGCTCTACCAGAAAATGGTTCTCAAGAGGGTCCACAACAAGGGTTTTCAAGGTCGGAGACCTGGTGCTCAAATGGGACGTCTGGAAGAAAAAACCCGGCAACCATGACAAATTCGATTCCTTCTGGGAAGGCCCGTTCGAGATTGCCCGGGTAAATCAGTTCAATGCATTCGTGCTGAAGGATATGGAGGGTCGCATCCTCCCGATTCCGGTCAACGACTTTCATCTGAAAGCCTACCATCATTAAAGAAAGAAGTACCAAGAGGTTCTGTCTGTACATAGTTTATTTTTCTATCATTTCAATTCATTTGATTTCTGAATGTAAATATGTTTTTAACTTTTTTAAAAATTTAGGCTGTTGAGCCAAGTGAGGTCTGACTTTCCTCCAAGTTTGAAAAGGGTTTGAGCAAAGAGAAAAGTCTCTAAGTGCTGAAAATTCCCTCCGTCGCTCGCCTTCAAGGTAAAAGCCTCAAATCGCCGGTGTTTTTCAGCGATCTCGGGCAAAGAAAAGAAAAGAGAGCGGCGGATGTTTCAAAATTTTCAAAGTATTCTCGGCCCTCCGGTGCTCGCCGAAGGCTTCCTCACCCCAAAGCGCCCCACTCTTACGGCGATATAGGGCGAATAGGCTAGCACTGCCAAGCAAAGACAGGGAAGAGAGTTTTCAAAAAATTCCTAAGTGTCGAAGTTTCCCTGGAGCGCTCGTCCAAAGCAAAAAAGCCCTGAAGCGCCCTTCTCTTCGGCGATCTGGGGCAAGATTTGGTGAGACAAGGCTTGGCGCCAAAGTCGACAAAATTTTTCTAAGTGTCAATTTGCCCTCTAGCGCTCGCCCGAAGCAGAAAATGCCCCAAAGCGCTCCATACGAGGGCGATCCAGGGCTGGGTCCAAAGAAAAGGTTTTCTTTAAAAAAAAATGTTTAAATCCCCACGGGCCCGGCCGGCTCGCGCCCCTATGCGCCCCATATCGCTCCCCACGGCAAAAAGGACCCGGGAGCGCTCGTTTGTCGAGCGCTCTAGGGGAGAAAATTGTGTTAAAAGGGGAAAAGGGGAGGCGCCCCCTTTCTTGCTGAACGATCTAGGGAACCGTGCAGGGCACATCCTTCAAGAAACGTGCATTAAATGAATATGGCTGCACAGGATTCAAGGCGAGTTTATGTTTAAAAAGGGGAAAAGTACTTTTTGCAGGGATTTTAAAGTCCCATCCCACAGATTTTATGCATGGCCACCCTGTGAAAATAGATCGACGTCCACCAACTTCGTGCACTGGGTAATTAAAGCCGGACACTCGCCATTAAGATACGCCCATGCCGAGCTTGCCACTATAAAATCAGCTTCTGCAGAAGGTTTACCAGACGAAATTCAAAGTGCTTCAAGCTCCGGTAAAAAGTGAATTCGAATTTTACAAGGTACAGAGCTGCAGCTCGAGTTCTAACTTGCGTCATGGAAAAGAAGGGAGCTGGCAAGCAAAGTGCCGCAGCTGGACAGACAGCTAGAAGAGCACCCGAAAGCGCACAAGAAATTCAGAGAAAGGACAAGGGTAAGGCGCAGGCGTCTGAAGCAAATACGAGGAGGAGGGCTCAGCCAGAGCAAACAAAGCAACCTCCCCCGCCGCCCCTCGACAAATGGAATAGGCTCAGAGATGGACCTTATTCCCAAAACATAAACGATTTGCGGAGTACCATCAGAGCATGCAAGAACAGAGTTCCCAAGTCACACCCGCTCGCCGCAGCCTATCAGTCGCGCCTGTACTGGTTTCTATGCAGTCAGGTGCACCATTGCCCTGAGTTGGTAGCAGCAGTGGCAGAATATTACAACCCGGACACCCGGCAGGTCTGCGACTACAGGGGCACGCCCCTATTTTCCATTGACACGGAGACCATTGATACAGCCTTCGCGCCGGGCCATGCGCTAGACGAAAAATGCGTAGTCAGGAGGGTTAACCTTAAGCAGCAGACAAGCAGATTTGCGGACACACAATTAATGCGGCAGTTTCTAGAGTCCGAGCTGCATAGGCCACCTCCGCCCCGACAATGGTCACAAGATCCGCTACCCTTAGCAGCTTTCAAGAGCCCCCATGTTTACACCATGCTGGCCTGGGTTTTGGGTTGTGGGTCGGACTCATTGGTTCACCCTTACCAAATTGCCATCGCCGAGTGCCTCCAGCATGAGGAGTTTTTCGACTGGGCTGATTACTTGGCCCGTGCAATACATCTCGCCCTCTACAACTTTAAGGAGAAACAGTCAGGCACTTTCAGGTTCTGTTCATTCTTGGCCTGGCTGTTCCTGTTTCACTTCTATGAGAAGATGAGGTCAATTCCCGTTCAGCGCGGGGATGAAAATGGTGCGCCGCGCCCGGTTTACGAATGGACCCGGGTGCTATACAGGGAAGAATCCTATTACCGGTTCAACAAGTATTTTCTGAGTCGTGCCCTAAGCATCGTCCAGGGGGGTTGCTCGCGTATCCCGCGCAGCATGAGTGATCACTTCATATCCGGGGAGGTGCCCTTCGGGGATGTCTTCCGGCTGACGCAGGGCTTAGTGATCAGAGTCTTCGGATTCACGGGCAAATCCTTTCTGCTGCCCTATTACGTCTCGGAGTACCAGTTTGCGCTCGAGGCATCGCGCCAGATGGACTACACTGACGAAAAATATGGTCAAGGCAAGAAGAAAGGGCATATTTTCAATTACCCGATCACATGGGGAGAAGTGGAGATCGGCGTTAATGGGCAGCATCGGTTTTTAACCGCCATACTTTTGAGTTTTGGGCTAATTGAGCTTCCACAACGGTGGAAATACGACCCTCTAGACATTGTCAGAAGATTCAAGAATGTCCAGGAGTTCCATGTGTGCCCTAGAGAAGACATAGTGGCTGGGCGTAATAACCTAGAGGGGCGAGACCTGGAGTGGCACATAGAGGATATGCAATCATTCCCTCCGTGGCATGACTTTTATGAAATAGAGGCGGAGTATGATCCCAACAATAATAAGCACCATAGGGCAGAGGCTGATAATTTCAAAAGGTGGCAAAAGAAGCTAAAAAAGAAGGGGTGGTCAGCTGGCAAGATATCAGAATGGTGGGTAATGCATTGTCGGACAAGGAAAGAAAAATCCAGCAAAAGCCTAGATAATGACGAACGGTTCTCCGCGCTTTACGATGAACACCATGCCACGTGGTTGCCTACCGTTTTTCGGGACATCGTGCCCAAAAGCATTCAACGCCTATATAAGGGCCAGGACCCGCCTCAACGACCACTTGCATTAGGAGAAGGGTCAAGGAGTGGCGTGGAGAGAAGTCAAGAAAAAGAGAAAAGTCAATCTACAGCGCCAATGGTACAACCAACTCCTGAAAAGCTACCACTCGAGAAGACTCCACCAAAGAAAGGTCCAACCAAAAGTGCAGCCGCTGCCGCTGTCGTACAAACTCCTCCAGAACCCCCAAGGAAGAAGCCAAAGGTATCTTTCATTCACAAGGGGGCTGCTTCAAATGTAATTGCTAGTCCTGCACCCCGCCATCTAGAGGAGGAAGTCCCTCTCAAGAGAAAAAAGAAAACGGAGAAATCCAAGGAGACAAGGGCTGCGCCTGTGAGGGAGTCCACACAACAAGGGGTTGTACCCTCTGAAATCATCAGCTTGCAAGAGAGCACCCCCTCGCACGGCGAGGACGTGGAGCAGTGGGCGACCCAGTGCATTTCCTCTCCAGCCCCCTCGGGGCTCGCAGGTACGCATTCTGCTATCTTTGAAACTGCTAAGTCCCGAGCTGCAACACCCTCATCTTCTGCTGCTGGACCTGTCCCCGCGGTCACTTTTGTGGCTAGCGGAACAGCAGCCGCCCCTTCCATTGTCGCTGCAACACCCCTCATAGAAGTCCAACCCTCCGCCGAAACTCTGTCTAGCCACCCAGCCTTTGTACATTCCTCTCAAACCCTAGCCCAGGACCAGCCAGGTGCCGCCGCACCAGAACCCTCGCAGTCCCCACGGCCCTCATCTGCAGCCGCCAACCCAGCTGAAACCCTAGTCCGAAACCCTATAGTCGAAACGCCCCTAGAGGAGCCCAAGCCCCAACGACTCATTTCTCCTAGCCTGTTTGCTGAGGGGTATACATCCCGGGGTTACAACGGCATGGACCTGATCAGAATCATGGATGAGCAACCCCTGATGACTCAGGGTGGTCACAGCTCCAACAAATGGATGAAGAATGTGAGGAAGAGGAAGGGTGAGGAGCTCGCTTGGGTTGAAAAGCGCTCCCTGGTTGACCCAGAAAGGATGGTAGTCCTTAAGGAGAGACGAGTCCCTAAGGTGCAAAAGCCGAGGAAGGACATGACTAATGATGACTATGAGTACATCTCGAAGGAGGACATCAACAATCTTAACTGGGAGAACACAACAGTTGGGATTCAGGATAGAACTGAGTCTATGCTCGCAAATCACTACCAACTGCAGGGGCAATATTATGAGCTTGAAAATGAGAAAAATAAGCTGGAAGAAGACATGGCAAAGTTGCGCACCAAGGTGAACGAAACTGAGAAGCAGTGCCAACTACTGCAGCAGCGGCTGGAAGCAGCAGAGAGAGAAAAGGAAGAAGAACAGGCCCAAAACGTTAAACTTCAAGACCTGTTGTAGCAGACGCAACAGCAGTTAGAAGAGCAGACCACCAAGGTAAAAACGTTCACCAAGGAAGGGGTGAAGGAAATGCGGTTCGAATGTTGAAGAAATTTAAGCCCCGGGCTTCTAAGTCCTTGTTCGTCCTTGCTTTTGTGGCGAAGATTCAAGAAGTATCTGCCCTGGGAAAGCCAGTGGTAGAGGAGGCTGAACGCCAGACAGAGGACTGGCTCGATTTAGCGCTCAAGGCTGGGAACCTTGAGCGTCGCGGTCTCCAAGTTTCCCCAACAGATCCTGTTGCCGATGATTGGGCAGCCGCAAGGGCAACCTTGCACTTTTATTTTGAAAAAATAGAAAAGATTCGTAAGGCCAGGTCTATCCTGGATAAATTGGAAAAAGAGGACTTTTGCCTGGCTTCCTTCAAAACCCTAGCGTCCCATGGGTTCCCTAGCTTCTCTGACGCTAACGGAAACGTCCTCTCCGAGGAAGAGCTGCAACCGAAATGGGATGCCTTTGAGGCTAACACCGCAGACATTGACGCATTGACTGATCCAATCCAGGAGTCTCAGGTGACACAGCTCTCAGCCAGGTTTTGTCAGATTCGCTCCTGCTTTGTCACTTTGGACCTGAAGGTGGAGCAAATTGATACGCTCCAAGTTGAGTTTTTCAGGCGCCTGGTGGAGGACATTAGCACTTTCAAGCAGATTCCAGATGAGGCCTGGGCTCAGGTTCAATCCGCGTTCGATGAGATACAAGAACGCCTCATCCCGGCTGAGCAGGAGCAGATTGGAGAAGAAGTCCAAGGAGATCAGTCCGAAGGAGAAGAAGAAAAGGAAGGAGGTACAGAAGAAGAGCGCGCTGAGGAAAGCGCTGATGAAGAAGTCCTGCCAGGGCAAGGCCAGCAGCGAGTTCAAGCAGGGACCGGGGGTGACTCCGTGGCCCAATGAATGAAGGCCTGGGTCCTGGCATCGAGGCGAGCTCGATACCCCGCGAGCCACCAAGAATGTTGCCATATTTTGCAAGGGGTGTAAAATTTGAAAATTTTCTGAAAATTCTGCTATCTTCCAGATTCGGCCCTAAATCGCAGCAGCTAAGCAGCGATTTGAAGCAGACCTTCCGGTTTAGGGCGTTGTAGAGCAAATCTGGGAGGGTTTTAAAAATTGATGTTTGTTTGTTTGTTTTTTTTGTCTAAGTGTAAAATCCTCCCCAGAGCGCTGCAGTTTGGAGCGCTTTGGGGTAATTTTGCCGGCCTGGAGCGCTATGGAGCATTTTCGGGCAGTTGGGAGAAAGAAGGAGAAAAGCAGCCCCAAAATTTCCTAAGTGTAAAGTTGCCCCAGAGCGCTCAGTTTGAAGCGCTCCAGGGCAGATTCTCCTTTCCCGAGCGCTATGGAGCATTTTTCGGCCGAGTTGTGAAAATGAGCAAGAAGTCCCTTTTTTGGCTAAGTGTGGAATTCTGCCCTATATCGCCGCAGTCTGGAGCGCTTTCGGGTGTTTTTTCCCTTCCGAGGCGCTCTAGGGCAATTTCGGTGTCGCCAAGAAGAAAACAAAGGAGCGCAAAGTTTCCTAAGTATAAAAGTGCCCCAGATCGCTGCAGTCTTGAGCGCTCCAGGGCAAATTTGTTGAGGATGAGCGCTCCAGGGTCATTTTTCGGCACTTAGTGGAAAAATTGGGAAAGGGTCAATTTTGGCTAAGGGACAAAATGCGCCCTAAAGCGCTGTCATTTGGTAGCGCTAAAGGGCAAGTCTCTCCTTCTGGAGCGCTTCAGGGCAACTTTTCCTTGTCCAAGACCGAAGCAGCCAACCAGCTCCAGGGTAGCAAGCAACGTTTCTTTTCGAGCATTTTGAAGTGGTTTCCCGCCCAAATTTTGCCAGCTAAGCAGTTATTTTCCCCTAAGGTAAAAGGTCAAGATTTTTCGGGATCAGAGCCTGTTTCAGTACAGCCAAGGCCATACTCAAGTATCACGGTGGGTGACCATTGAAGACAAACAATAGCGGGCATTTGAGGCAAAGTACCGCTACATCCACCACATTAATGGGCCATCCCCTCCCAGCTACCGAATCTGTCAAAGGCCATACCAGAATCAGGGAGAACCATGCGTCAAGTACAGCTACGGCCAATAAAGATCAAATATGGCCGCTTTTTACGGCTTTTGCAGGTTTGGGTATTTGTGCCCACGTTGTAATCTGGGGGGAAGTTCTGCTATAAATAGCAGTTCATTTTATTGTAATAGGGGGGAACATATTGCTAAAGAAAGTTGTTGTAACTAAGACTGTTTGCTTCAATACAATCCATACTTTGGCTCCAATTGTGCCTCTTTCTTTTATGCTGCCTTATTCGTGTCATTTCTGCATTTACTCATTTATTTTTCTGATTGCTGTCATTCTGAACTCTGGATCGCAGCATTGGCAATTATCTGAGCCTGGAATGCATGTTTAAGGATACATAGGGAAGAATTTCATAGCTGGTTTCTGTTACATGTATTGTTTTGATTGTTGTTGGTTTAGTTGCTAGTTAGTGACTGTGCTTCTTGTTCTTTCCCAAAGCTGAATACCACCGTTTCTATCCCTTATCTCTTTTATTTCTTTCCAGTTCTCTTATCTTGAAACCGAAAAGTTACATAGGAAGCCGGCCTCCTCCGGAGATTGGCGCGGAAGGCATTCCTTCCTTCCGGCCTTTCAAGTTGTTGGGCGAATCGAGGGCGCAACGACAACAAATCCTTTCCTCATGGCAGATTTGTAACCAACACTTCTCAGCCTTTCTCAACCCTAAAAATAGAGCTTCATACTCTGCAACATTGTTGGTGCATCTCCAAGTGAACCTATAGTAGTAATCATTTTGTTCTTCGAAGGGTTAAATCAGAAGAACTCCTACCCTGATGTCATTTTTTCATCGGGCACCATCAAAGAACAGCTTGCAAAGCTCATTTGGGGTAGAGTCATTGCTCCCAGGCATTGTCTCCTTTAGCTTCTCAAGCTTGGTGATGGAATACCATCCCATATCTGACTTGATCATGACATTAAAATTAGTTAAGGATAATTCATCCTCCATTCAAAGCTCCTCTAGGGATTCTTCTACCATGTCCACCTCCTTCAATTCTTCTATCATCAGTTGGACTACATCATCCTACTGCTCTTCTTTGGCTATCTTCTTGATGAGGAAGGTGGAGGGTTTCTCATTGTAGATCTTTACCTTCCTTCCCTTGAATGGGACCTCCATATGCGAGTAGTCCAGAGAAAGATAACCGCCCAACTTGGTAGTGAACTCCCTTGAAAGGCACATGTTGAAGTATGGTTCCAGGTCAACAACTACCACCTCCTATATCACAACAATCTGAGGCACCTTGTGTAGCTGGATGGGAATATCTTTGATGACATCCACTATTTTCATAGGAGTGCCATCCAATTGAATAACACTAGGATTGCTCTGTATGTATTCCATGCCCATCTCCTCACAAATTTCCCTTGGCATTATGGTAGTCGTTGTACCATAATTGATCATGCAATTGTGCATGACCCACTCTTCCACCTGACAAGACTGATAGAACAGTGGGGGACTATTATTTCCTATGACTAAAGTTGTTAAAGTCTGAGCTAGAATAGGCTACGTTTGATTTCCTCCCTTGGTAGATTTCAAATATTCCTACAGTAGGTCAAGTTGTAGGGCATCATATAGGCTTATCTTGGCAGGAGTCTTCTTCAGCTCCTTAATAATGTTATAAGATGTAGCGGTGGATACCTCTGGTTCTTTCATAGCCTCATACTTAGTGCAGTACTACTATGTGGCTTCGAATTTCTATCACTTCATCAATGATGGGTACTTGAGCTTCTCCCTATTGGCTATGGATCCACCACCTAGGAAGGACTTGATGTGTCAATGCACCCTAGCCCCGTAGACCAACATTGAAATATTGGGAGGAAGGGATGCCTCTCAGGCCAATCTCTGGAGAAGGCCGACTCCTTTTCTAATATACTTGGAGGGGTTAGATAAGAGTGTAGGAAAGAGATTTAAAAAGTGAAAGGAACTGGAAAGAGATTAAAAAATATAAGGGAACAGGAAAGAGATGTAAATATCATTTGTTTCAGGTAGGGGAGAACAAGCAGTACAATTACAAATTGCATCCAAACCAACAACAATTAAAACAAAGCATGTAATATAAATTGTAGCTATTATTCTACCCTATGTATCCTTATGGTTAGTATTCTAGATCCAAATAATAACCAATGATAAAATCCAAGATTCATAATTCAAAAAGACAAAAATATAAATGGACATGAAGTAGAAATACTAGCAGAAGGCAACATAAGAGACAAATATAAGAAGCAGAGCCAAGGATGCTTTGAATTAAGTAGAAGGTGATCAATCATAGTAGAGTTCTCTAGAAATATGTTCCCCCCATTTTACAATGAATTTCATCTATTATTTATAGTAGGATTTTCCCCCCAAATTATAATTAAGCACGAAACTCAAGACCTGACAAAAGCTGCAAAAGCTATAAAAAGTTTCAGGATTTGACCCCTATTGATCGTGAGTGTACCTACAACAAGATCCATTTGGAAATGGTACAAATCTATGCATATATGGTAGGTGATAATTCAGGTCCAGTTAATGTGGTAGGCACAATTCAGTCTATTCTTCAATGTTTTACCTACGCTATACTTTGACAACACATTCTCTGTCCAATCCTGATAGGTTCTGATATCAAAATCTATGATTTTGGCCCAGTTTAGATGTCCACTAATGTAAGGGGGTACTGACCAAAGTCACCCACTAAAGAGAGATCCTCCGGGAGTCACTCCCATATGGAGCAAACTTTAGAGGCATGACTTTGGGTGGTAGTGACTTTGGGAAGCGTGACTTTGGGCAGCTCCAGACTTAGAATATTTTCATCATTTTCTCTTCTTCCTCCACCCATGGTCACCCAAAAAATGGAGCGAATATGGGTGGCACTCCAAAATGGAGTGACGATAGGTGGAGTGAACGACTTTGGGAGGTGCGAATTTGAGCGGTGTGACTTTGGGAGAGGTGCCTTTGGGTGGCTCCAAAATTAGAATATTTTCATCATTTTCTCTTGTTCCTTTGCCCATGATCTCTCAAAAAAGAGAGCAACGATGGGTAGTGCTCTAAAATGGAGTGACGACATGCAGAGTGAGCGAATTTGAGCGAGACGGGTGATAGCGACTTTGGGAGGCACAACTTTGGGAGGCATGACTTTGGGCGACGTGACTTTGGGAAGATCTAGACTTAGAATATTTTCATAATTTTCTCTTCTTCCTCCCCCCAAAGTCCCTCTAAAAAGAGAGTGATGACAGAAGATGCTCCAAAATGGAGTGATGATGGGTGGAGTGGGTGACTTTGAGCGATGATGGGTGGTAGTGACTTTAGGAGGCACGACTTTGGGCAGTGTGACTTTGGGAGGTGCAACTTTGGGAGATGCGAATTTGGGTGGCATGATATTGGGAGATGTGAATTTGGGTGTCTCCAAACTTAGAATATTTTAATCATTTTGTCTTCTTCCTCCACCCACGATCACCTGAAAAAGGGAGCGATGACGGGCGACGCTCCAAAATGGATCGACGATGGGCGGAGTGAGTTGGGAGGCGACGGGTGGTAGCAACTTTGGGAGGCATGAATTTGGGTAGTGTGACTTTGGGAGGTGTGACTTTGGGCAGATCCAAACTTAGAATTATTTTTGAGCAGCGATGCCATGATTCTCTCCCAATATGACACTTAGCCAATTTTTTGGCCTAAAATTGAGTTTCCTGGTTTTGCTTCTCGGGGCCATAACTTTTGATCCACTGACCCGATCACCTATTATAATATATTGCTGGAAAGCTTATGAAAATATTTGCATTGATAAAATATCCAAATCTTATTTCATACATTTTATCATCCCTATTTATAGCCCATGAAAACCTAACACCTCTGCATGCTCATTGCCACCCTGAAATTCTAAATTTTATCAAAAAATTTAATGTGGTAAAAATGCTAACATTCCTGGTGGCTCGCAGGGCATTGAGCTCACCTCAATGTGAGGACCCAGGTCTTTATCCATTGGGAAATATAGTCATACTCATTTTCCTCTTGATACTCACTGTCGACAAAAACCTCTTTCTCCAACTCCTCTCCTTCTGCTTCTAACTAAGGGCTTTTTCTTCTTGGTGCTAAAAAAAGCACGAACTAAAAAAACAATTGAAAATTTACATACTAGCTGACCTATTTATATTATTTACATAAAATTTTATGATATGATTGGCATGATACTACCATAAAATTAGCTTTGGGTACCTATATGATGAATCTGAAATGTCTAGACTAGATCTTATTGTACTTCAGTCGATCTTTGAAGTCTGGCTAGCCTCCCAAAGTTTACCAGATTGTGAACAGGGTGCAACGTGGTGGGTTATCATTCATGCTGGTACAACTGATGAATAATGTAGCAAGGAGATTTTCCACACAAGAGCCCTATTCAGGTGTCAGTTGTGATGATGGTTGGAGCAAATACCACCACTTTAGAGAGTCCACTACATGTGGGCTCTCGAGCACAGGTTCCTCCAAATCCTTGATGAGATAGTAGGACTTTTTGATGATAGGCCTTCTATCGGGATCTCCTCAGGATCAACCTCCTGGTGATATATGCTTATTAGGATTTAGTAGAATGCTTGCATGTTATGCCCTAGGACACAAAAATGATGTAAAAGTGTGCCCTCTTTGCTCTTAGGTTCTGCCAATAGATCATGTTTCTCTTATTGGCCCATATTTTGATGGAAACTACAAACAACTATATTGTTCATCGCTTGGGCGGTGTTTGCATATTCCCAATGTTAGATTTGGATGAGATCTACCTCTCGAGCTCCACACGACTACATTTGAGGTCTCTACACAGTATGAGGTATTTGCCATGGTGAATACTATGTGGGATAGACAGGAGCTGGAGCAGAAACTACCAGAGAAAGCAATGGAGTTTCTCCCCACTGCCACATTTTTGAAAGGAGAAAAATATGCTCCACATGTACTACTTCATCAAATATTTGAGGGAATCTATGTTCACCTGATAGTAGCAAAATGAGGCTTATGTCCAGGTGGAAATTCCAAACATAGAAGAGGTGGGCTTGGGCAGGTGTCGACCGAATGTTCCCTGGAATTCTATTCCAACTCCTCTAGAATTGGGTATTGAAGTCTATGATGTCCTCTAGAGGTGCTATTGTGATTGCAAAGAGGTGCATCAAGAGCTGGAAGAGATCTTGAGAGCTGTCAAATGTGTTTATGAGCACTCATGCTAAGTCACTCCATAAGCAAATGCTCTTACACCTGAGATATATGTACCACTGTAGCGCTCTTCCTTCCAGAGATGAGACCAAAATTTTGATAATGACATATTCATGGGTTATGCCATGGAAGTTTTCTAGAGCAGAAATATCTTCAAGGTGCTCTCAGGCCATTCCCTTAGTGCCATTGTATTTTTTTAGGGTATTCTAAGTAATTTTGGGAATCTCATACCAAATTTGGAGATTCAGAGGGCCATGATCATCCCAGCTGGGATAGTATGCCATTATAGTAGTGTTGTGCAGAGATCATGGTCCTTGCCACTGAGTTGGATTCGCTAGGTGAATATTCTTCTCTCCACTTGTGAGGTTAAGGCTGCTCACCAAACCTTGATTCCTCCCAAAGTCTCTATCATCCATCACCTTCCAAAGTTGCTCACTCTGCCCGTCGTCGCTCCTTTTTGGAGTGCCACCCATTGTCGATTCCTTTTTTGGGTGACTGTGGGTGGAGGAAGAAGATAAAATTATGAAAATATTCTAATTCTGGAGCTTCCCAAAGTCATGTCTCCCAAAGTTACACCACCCAAAGTTGCGTCTCCCAAAGTTGCACCACCCAAAGTCGCACCTCCCAAAGTCGCACCTCCCAAAGTTGCACCTTGATGAGGCCCAAAAATGCCTCATTATTGCACAATGTTTGACTACCATATGATAAGTTAATTGCCAAATAGTTGACTAAAATGTACTATTTGTTAAGTGTTTGCATGATTTTATGTTAGGAATACTATCTTTGTTTTTTACTATTTTCAGCATTTTGTGATTGATTTTGCTTGATTAAGTAGCAAGTAAAAACATGCATTTCAATTAACCAAATGTGGTATGCTGATATCCATTAAATTCTCAATGGTTTTTGAATGTTTTTCTACCCTTCAACTTGTTTCAAATCCACATTGAAGCCAAAATTTTAGGATTGTCATAAATCTGAAAATCTGAAAAAAATAGCCATATAAAAATCAGCAAGTTGTCAATTTATAGGAACACCTTGAAGTTGTCAAGAAAATCATAAATATATGGATGGAATGAGTTTATAGGGACTAAAAAAGACATATTACCTATTTATAAGCATTCCCACATGGTCTAAATAGGAAACAATAGGGTATAACAGAGCAGGGACAATTGTGCAGCACGATTGCACTATTTCAGCATGGTTACTTGGTGAATGAAGTGTATAAATTCAGTAGCAACTTCATGTACTCATTCATGTTAATATTTGAATAATTTTTCCATGTTATAATTTGTTTGAATTTGCAAGAAATGCCAATATTTTACAACTGTGTAGCAGAGCTGTAAAATGCAGTAATTTACCATGTAAATTCTAGCAAGCTACCAATGAATGGCAAGACATGGAATTCACACATGGAGAGGAATGAAGGCTATTGCAATATGATCATGAGGGCTAATACACCTAAGAAATGTAGCTAAAATCACTTTAAGAGCACACACTTGGTCATTTTGAAGATCTTCAGATTGAACAGGTATCTTTGAATTGAGAAATATAGTCTCTTCGGATTGAGAAATACAGTCTCTTCAGATTGAGCCACTTAGCTCCGGATTGAGAAAAAAAAGTGTTTTTTGACTATTTTTTGATGGTGTAAAAAGGGAAAGAATGTTGAGAAGGTTAAAGGAAAATATCCCCCAGATGCCTTTGTCATCCTTGTCGTCCAAAGCCACCATTCATGGGAAAAGATCAATTGATCCTCTTCTAGGATAAACCCAGAAATAACTGCAGAATAATAAGAAGTTGTTTATAAGATAGAAATGACATATTATGAAGTGGATAAAGATATGTGAGATATTTATAGACTCCTCCCACGTACTCCCACCATTGAATATGCTTTCTAAGGGCCAATGACTACTACTGCAACACAAACTGTCCAGATTTGCATTTATTTCAGATCTAGAATTATTGGAAAATAACTGTAAAGTAGCACATAGGTTGATTTTAGCATGGGATATGTTGTAAATATTTATATAAATAAAATATCTCCCTCCTTGGTTGAGCCAGTTAGGAATTAGAATAGAGGGGATTTTTCAATACCAACAATTAGGATTGTACAGTAATTTTCTGTAACAGTTTTCAACATGTTTTGTCATCAATAAAAGTGTAGTTATTTTATCATTTTTTGTTCTGAGTGTTAATTATTTAAGGAGTGCTTTTCACCTCCTTATAGATCAAGAAGTATGGGCCCACTTTTAGATCTAGAAGGAGGATTTTTATGGCAGGTTTTAATCTATAATTTTGCTACAGCAAAATTAATAGATTACTTGTCAAGTTTACTTTTCTTGTTATAAGTTTGTATAATGTTATTTATGTTTTCTATTATGTTTGTGTACACCATTTGTGTGTGTGTCAGCTGACAAATTATATTAAGCATTTTTCTTTTTCTTTCCATTTTTTCCCTACTTTTTTATTTTAGCAACTTTCCATTTTTAGCATATTTCATTTTTTTGTCAATTCCTGTAGCAGAAGCTTGACGACCTTTTATGGCAGGACATTGACAGGTGTTTTTAATATATGTTTCATTTACAAGCATCATTTTAATTATGCAAGAGTAACTAGGTTTCAATTATGCAAATGTAACTTAGAATTTCATTTTAGCAACATTTAAATTCAGTAATTTAAATTCTGTTATTTTAATTCTACAAAAGTAGATTAGAATTTCAATTTAGAAATTCCAATTCCTGCAATTGTAGTTAGATTTCAATTATTGAAACTTAGAATTAGTTTTTAGTTCCTACAAATTTCCATTCTGCAGATTAGGTTTAGTGTGACACCAAAAGGCTAAACCAAATCTGTCTCACCCAATAAATGCTTGAAATCTGAATGCCTGAATTGTACTCTGCCTTAGCCTTCTATCGTAGATAGCCTTGGACACCACCCTAGATTGATAAGATCTTTGATATTTAATGATGTGCTTAATGACAATGCATCATTTTGGCACCGTTTCTAAGGAACATAGTGTTGTTAGAGGGTAAAAGTAGCCCAATAATTGTTAATTATACTAAATTGTGAACTTCAGAGTAAAATTTGGATAAATGATTGGTATTAGTAACAGTTTTTGGTAAATTACATTTCAGTCCATTTAGAAAACAAGCAACCACAAGGCGGTGATCTTCACACCTAGGGGTTAAATTGCTTATGTTTGAAATTCTTGATAAAAATTGAAATAATTCATCATCCTCATTATCAAGAAACATAAGATCTCTTAGAGGAGCCATCTGCTAGTACTACCATTTTTATATCCATATCATCAGGGTAGTATAATAAATTTGTACTAGGTGTTGGGAATACATCATGGCATATATACAAGACTATCCCTTGAACAAAACAATCATATCAACTACTTGTAGCATTTGTTCACAAGGACATATCACTGATAAATGCCATTTACTTCCACAACTCAAATATGCAAAATTTGTTGCCTGGTCTAAATTATTCTCAAGGGAGATCCCAACAACAACAAACAGAGCAAGTAAAACCACTACCTCCAGCCCAACCTGTGGTCAATCTGAATAATACAGGACAAGTAACCCCTATCCATGTAAGCTGAGTTAGTTAAAAAAAAAATCACAAAACTTTTACACAATCAAAATGGAAGTTTACAGCTTAACAGTGATCCTAGAGTTTTGCCATTATTGCTTAAAGATTGTTAGGGTTTTACCGTGCTAAACTGCAACCTAATAATTCTTAGCCTACATCAACAATAGTTGATCTCATTAGAGGTGATCCTACCTAACAAGTAGTTGATCTGATAAAGTTATACACTTATTGTATTATTGTGCAAATCAAAAATATGTCTTTTTTAGCCCAACCTGTGATCAATCTGAATAATACATGATAGGCAACCCCTGTCTATGTAGCTGAATATAGTAAAAAAAAAAAACCTACAAGAAATTTTATTGACTACAGCAACATCCAACTGTGCTAAAAAAAAACTTACCTGAGCTTGAAGAGACAAAAATCAATGGAGATACATAGAAAACATTTAGTCCAAACACACAAAAATTAGCCTTGGATAAAGAAAAAAAACTGGAAAAACTGCACATAGAAAATTTACTTCCATTGAAATCCTTAGTAAGAAATTACAAAGGGGTAAATTATGTCCTAGGAATGAAAAAAATTGAAGTGCAACCAAGAAAATTCTTGAACATTATTAGTTGGCTGACTTATAAACAAAAAGTAAAATTGTTGCTATTGTGAAACAATAATTCAATCCCTTTACATGGAATTACAAAGGTATATCAAGATTTTATCTTGATGTAAGCACTTAACATCTTTTAGGAATTGGTATTTTATTATTTCAAGTACAGATTGACAAGATTTTGCAGACTAAGAGGCATGGACAACACTTTATTGAAGAAGTTTTTAGATATGGAGCAGTGCTTCTTTCTCCCATTGGTAATTCATTTAGGATGTTAGTGGTGAATGGACATTGCCTTCGGGTATACCATGCACCATTAACTAAGGAGGAGTTCTTGAAGGAGATTTCATTGGATGTACACATAATGGAAGATAATTTATCTTCAATATCAGATTTAGAGTGATGATAAAATGTTTGACAAAAAGAAAAAAAAATACAAGAAAAGAAAAAAGAAGAATAGTCTTGTTTGTGAACTTCCTTCTTGGGTACAAGCAAGACAAGAAAAATTGAAAAAAAAAAAAAAGAGAGAGAAAAAAAAAATTGTAGCAAAGGCATGTCCCACAAAATGGGGATACATGAGGACAAGCATCAATTTCAACAACGAAGAGGAAAAATGGAGCCAATACTTCATTTCCAGCAATAAGGAGGCAATTATAATGTAAGAAGATTCTTACTGCTCATCTAGAAAGGAAGGTTGCATCAATGTTGCAGGTCTCAACAGAAAGAGATGGTGTTTTCATACAACAATTGACATGTTTTTATAGAATAAGGATTGGTCTTATCCAAATAAGAGTGAGAAATGTTCTCTCTCATTGAAGCACTTGAAAAAAAAAATACAGAAGTTGGTTGAAAACCAGAAATGGCAGCCTCTTCTGATGAAAAAAATGAAAAAAAAAGAGATGAAAAAAAAGGAAAGAAAAACAATGATGAAAAAAAATGAATAATTCAGTAGTGAAAAACTTCTTGGAGGCGCTACTGAGTTGGCTTGCATGAAAACCAAGTTTTTGGTATGCATTGCCTTGTTGATCTACCCATCATTGTTCCACCATTGTACAAATATCACACTGCACATGTGTTATGTTTATGTTTTCAGATAGCCTGCTAACAATCATCAAAAGCAGCTTGTAAGGTGCATGACCAATTTTCAGGATAGTAAGGTATGTATTTTTTGCATTTAATTCATAGTAAACATTTAGCATTTAGTGTATGAT
The DNA here is from genome assembly GCA_028583015.1 of Wollemia nobilis. Taxonomy (NCBI): domain Eukaryota; kingdom Viridiplantae; phylum Streptophyta; class Pinopsida; order Araucariales; family Araucariaceae; genus Wollemia; species Wollemia nobilis. Next base: position 9,764,826 of record JAQPPZ010001870.1, read on the forward strand.
AATCGGTATTTGGCATAAAATATTCATACAATATTGTCAATTTGAAAATAGAACATGTTCAAGATGTCAAGAAACACCCCCTTATGCCCTTAATTGCATGGAAATTCCAAAACTATGCAAAAACTTGATTTTGGGACAGACATGACAACAATTCTATTTCAATTTATAGGGCAAGTTTCAGAAGGAGAACTACAAGTTTATATCTCATAATTTTTTGATAAATTGAAGGAGTATAATCAACAAAATGCACCTGAAGGTTCTATTTTAGTAATACTGGAATAAAACAACAACATACAAAACAAAGAATAGCATCTAAACAAAAGGATGACGAAAGGATTTTTGATATAATGGAAGACTTATACACTAGAGATGGGCCCACAATAGAATATGTAGTTAAATTTTGCATAGGAGGTCATTTCTGCATTTTTTGATGCATCTTCGGAATGAACAGTCATATCTTCGAAATGAGCAGGATATCTTCGGAATGAGCAGAAACTGTACCATAATTGCTAAAAATGCTACAGAATAGCAAAAATAGTAGGGTACATCAAATATTGAGGTTCATAAGGCTCTACCACAAGTAAGTACATCCCTCAAGCATTTCAAATCCAAAAAATTTATCAATTTTGTTCAAAAGGTGCAAACAATAGAAATAAGCATTCAAGCTGAAATGTTGTTAAGAATATAAAATTCCATCAGTAGTAGTGCATCTTCCAAATACGGTTCCACAATAATACTATTGCAAGATGAATCACATGATATCAAACCTTTAAGAGGTACCTTGCAGCACTAAAACTTGTAGAAAGACAGAAAAAAGAGTCATACATGTGCTTAATTGCAAAATACTTGATATAGTGTAGCAAGGAGGAATTTCTCAGTTAGCAGGTAGCAAAGGATGTTGTTCACAAGAATAAAACCTGCATATTACTATGGCCTACTAATATGCATGAGGGCATGCATTAGTTCAAGTTGGGGGGGATGATGAGGCCCAAAAAATACCTCATTATTGCACAATGTTTGACTACCATATGATAAGTTAATTGCCAAATAGTTGACTAAAATATACTATTTGTTATGTTTTTGCATGATTTTATGTTAGGAATACTATATCTCTGTTTTTGACTATTTTTAGCATTTTGTGACTGCTTTTGCTTGATTAAGTAGAAAAAAAAAACATGCATTTCAATTAACCAAATGTGGTATGCTGATATCCATTAACTTCTCAATGGTTTTTGAATGTTTTTCTGCCCTTCAAATTGTTTCAAATCCACATTGAAGCCAAAATTTTAGGACTGTCATAAATCTAAAAATCTGAAAAAAACAGCCATATAAAAATCAGCAAGCTGTCAATTTATAGGAACACCTTGAAGTTGTCAAGAAAAGCATGAGGATATAGATGGAATGAGTTCAGAAGGACTACAAAAGACACCTGATCTATTTAGAAGCATTCCCACATGGTTTAAATAGGCAACAACAGGGTATAATAGAGTAGGGACAATTGTGCAGCACTGTTGCACTATTTCAGCATGGTTACTTGGTGAATGAAGTGTATAAATTCAGTAGCAACTTGATGTACTCCTTCATGTTAATATTTGAATAATTTTTTCATGTTCTAATTTGTTTGAATTTGCAAGAAATGCCAATATTTTACAACTGTGCAGTAGAGCTAGAAAATACAGTAATTTACCATGTAAATTCCAACAAGCTACCAATGAATGATAAGGCATGGAATTCACACATGGAGAGGAATGAAGGCTATTGCAATATGATCATGAGGGCTAATCCACCTGAGAAATGCAGCTAAAATCACTTGAAGAGCACACACTTGGACATTTTTAAGATCTTTGGATTGAACATGTATCTTCAGATTGAGAAATATAGTCTCTTCGGATTGAGAAATACAGTCTCTTCGGATTGAGCCACTTAGCTCCGAATTGAGAACAAAAAGTGCTTTTTGACTATTTTTTGATAGTGGAAAAATAGAAAGAAGGTTGAGAAGGTTAAGGGAAAATATCCCCCAGCTGCCTTTGTCGTCCTTGCCATCCAAAGCCACCATTCATGGGAAAATATCAATTGATCCTCTTCTAGTATAAACCCATAAATAACTGCAGCGTAATAAGTTGTTTGCAAGATAGAAATGGCATATTATGAAGTGGAGAAAGATGTGTGAGATATTTCTAGACTCCTCCCATATAATACCACCACTGAAGATGCTTTCTAAGGGCCAATGACTACTATTGCAACACAAACAGTCCAAATTTACATTTATTTCAGATCCAGAATTATTGGCAAATCACTATAAAGTAGCACATAGGCTGATTTTAGCATGGGATATGTTGTAAATATTTATATAAATAACATAGCTTCCTACTTGGTTGAGCCAGTTAGGAATTATAATAGAGAGGAGTTTTCAATAGCAACAATTAGGACTGTATAGTAATTTTCTGTAACAGTTTTCAGCATGTTTTGTCATCAATAAAAGTGTAGTTATTTTATCATTTTCTGTTCTGAGTGTTAATTAGTTAAGGAGTGCTTTTCACCTCCTTATAGATCAGGAAGTATGGGCCCACTTTCATATCTAGAAGGAGGATTTTTATGACAGGTTTTAATCTATAATTTTGCTGCAGCAGAATTAACAGATTACTTGTCAAGTTTACTTTTCTTGTTATAAGTTTGTATAATGTTATTTATGTTTTCTATTATGTTTGTGTACAATATTTGTGTGTGTTTCAACTGATAAATTATATTAAGCATTTTTCCTTTGATTTCCATGTTTTCCCTACTTTTCTAATTTAGCAACTTTCCATTTTCAACATATTTCATTTTGCTGCCAATTCCTGTAGCAGAAGCTTGATGACCTTTTGTGGCAGGACATTGACAAGTGTTTTTAATATATGTTTCATTTACAAGTATAATTTTAGTTATGAAAGAGTAACTAGGTTTCAATTATGTAAATGTAACTTAGAATTTCATTTCAACAACATTTAAATTCAGTAATTTAAATTATGTTATTTTAATTCTGCAAAAGTAGATTAGACTTTCAATTTAGCAATTTCAATTTATGTAATTGTAGTTAGATTTCAATTCCTACAACTTAGAATTAGTTTTTAGTTATTGCAATTTTCCATTCTACAGATTAGGTTTAGTGTGACACCAAAAGGCTAAACCAAATCTGTCTCACTCAATAAATGCTTGAAATCTAAATGCCTGAATTGTACTCTGCCTTAGCCTTCTATCGTAGACAGCCTTGGACACCACCCCAGATTAATAAGATCTTTGAGATTTAATTATGTGCTTAAAAATAATGCATCACACCTCCAAAATTCATTGTCACCCACCGTCACTCAAAGTCGCTCACTTCGCCTATTGTCGCTTCATTTTGGAGCACCACCCATCATCGCTCCATTTTTCAGGTGACCGTGGGCGGAGGAAGAAGAGAAAATGATGAAAATATTTAAATTTTGGAGCCTCCCAAACTTGCACCACCCAAATTTGTGCTACCCAAATTTGCACCTCCCAAATTTATGCCTCCCAAAGTTGCTACCGCCTATCGTCTCTCATCGTCGCTCACTCTGCTCGTCGTCGATCCCTTTTTCGGGCGACTATGGGTGGAGGAAGAAGAGAAAATGATGAAAATATTCTATGTCTGGAGACATCCAAAGTTGTAGCTCCCAAACTCATGCCTCCCAAAGTTGCACCTCATAAATTCATTGCCGCAAAAATTCATGCCTCCCAAGTCCGCTCCATTTGGGAGCGACTCTTGGAGGCTCTCTCTTCAGCAGGCGACTTTGGTCAGTATCCCCTTACATCAGTGGACTTATGACCTGGGCCAAATATGTAACATAGTAGTGGAGTATTCCTAGTTGGGAGGTATCTTTTTATGGTTATAATAATCCCTAGGATGAGCTTGATCTTAAGTACCAAATCGAACAATCTTCCAAGTACCCGAACTACCCTCGTACGGATTGTCAATCTCTTGTACGACCTTCCACACATACACTATACGATCTGAGATCGTACAGTGGCCAAGATGGTATGATATTGCACTCATAAAAACTGATGAATTCTATTTTGGAGGCTGCCATACATAGTTTTGTAATCGTTCAAGCCGATTACTAAAACTGCCAAATCGGGTAAGTTTCTATCAATCACCTATTTTACCCAATCGGGTAAGGATTCTATGTACAATTTGTATGATGTACAATCTGTACGATCCAAAGGTACAACAAGATAGTATTTGAAATGCTCTTCTGCTCCAATCTCTCTTCAAAAGGTTTTGTAAGGTTTTAATAGTCCAAACAAGATGATTCCACACACAAGCAAAGCATCCAATTTGGGATTATAAGTGATTTTGTTCAAGCAATTACGCCCAAAAATCATACAATCTACTTCAATACATCTTTGAAAATTTCCTCATGCTCCTAGATAATTCTCCATGATTCCCACCAGTAGCAATCTGCTCACAACCTACAATGAAGCCTAAAACTAACATATGACAGTAAGGAAGAAACTCAATCACACAATAATCATCCACAATGCATCAACCATACACACAGGATCATACACTATCATCCACAACATCTGTTATTTATTATTAATGGTGATCAACTTAGTACAATGTGGAAACTCTATCCATACTATAGAAATAACTCAGAAATATGGCTAACTCTCTATCCTAGCAACTATGAACCAGTAAACTAGTAGCCAGACTCATAAATTCGAAAATGGGGCCTTATATAACGTTTCCCAGGCCGTTCCAAAGTTGTTCCTGAGACAATCCATTATTCACAACTTCCCAATTACAATTGAATACATTATTTTGGCCTTTTCCTAAGTTTACACCTTAGGTTAGCAAATCCATGCGATATTTCATCCCAAAATTGCATTTCCTTTACATTTCAATGAATTTCGGTGCACCTTGTATGATTTGCCACTGCTCTATATGGTTTGCCACTTCAGTTGTATGGTCTTATGTATGATTTTCTCCCTACTGTACGGTTTCACAAAACTGGAGAAAATCATCTCCAAAATAGTCAAAACTTTAGCAAATCACTTCTTCTTTCTCTGGGAGGTGGATTTGTTGCCTACATCTGCCCTCCCCTTTATTTGAGTCGACGTCCTCGATGACTCATTTTGCTTCTTCTATAATGTTTCCAGTTGAGCTACCTCAACCTCCAAGTCCTTGACTTGGGTCTTGTACATTTCTCTCTCATTTTTTAGCTTGGCTGCATAGCTCCCCATCTCGACGGCTTTGGCTCCGTGAAGGTTAGCCTTTTCCTCGACATATTTCATGAAGTCCATCATCTGTTTCTCTCGGTTAGAGGCACTCTTTGAAAACTTATCTTTCCAATGAGCCTTTGCTCTAGCAGTCGCTTGAAGCTCTTCATTCTTCTCATCAATCATCTTCAAGTGATGCTCGATGTCAGCTTCGAGAGCTCGTATCTGGTCTTCCTTGGTCCTTATTTGAGCCTGCTTGTCCAAGACCATCTCATTGAGCTTCTTTTCATCCATCATCAATTCCTCTATCTGCTTGGCCTGCATAGCTATTTGCTTATCTTTCTCGGCCAACTGAGCTGACAATGCTCATCCTTTGCTTTGAGTTGTGCCTCCAACTCCTTGATCCTATCTTCTATTTTCTGAGCGATCTATCACTTCTCTTCCTCAAGCATTGTAATATTGGCTTTAGACTCTATTATGAAACCTAACAGATCCTCCTCCAACTTCCTTATATTTTCTTCTATCGCTGCCCTACTTTTTTGTAGTTCTTCCTCCATTGCAGCCAATTCCTTTTGAGTGGTTGCAGTCTCCTCTACTTGTGCCTCCTTGAGTCGATGGATTTCTATCAACCCAACGCTCAACCACTCTATCCAATGAGTCATGAAGTTCAACTTCTATAGGGTAATGGACACACCTGTGGCAACCCATCTATACTCCACATCTGCCATATTGGTTGGGTAGGTTGGATGACTCACTCTATCCAGGTAAATCCTTGGGTCCCTCCTGTAGTTTGTGACCATCCCTTCTGGCAAGTCTTCTCTTCCCAACATCATTGTTACCTCTTCCCTGGGTAACCTCCATGGATCCTATACGTGGATATCTTCTATCTTCTTTATCCGCTCCGCACTAATCACCCATTTCGTTATATGCTCCAACTCGAGAGACACTTGTTGTTCCCATAGTGCCAATTCTCCTACATGGCCAATACAAAATGTCGTTCTTGCACTATTCATCACATGGCCTAATTGACTGAAGAAGTGCTCCACCTTATCCTCTACACCTCGTGCCTCCTCTTCCATCATAATTATTTCAAACCACGGTATCTCCAAGAGATAACTGGATTGCATTCCCCAATTTTTTTCCTCTGAAGGAGTCCTCAGTTTCTCTTCTTCTCTAAGGTGGCTAGAGCTTCCTCCAAGCTCTCTAAGTGCTCTCTCGATATCAATATTTTCTCGAGGTGGAGACTATTTCTCTTGTTCCTCCTCCCCCTAGTTATCTACAATGTTTATGATCTCTTCTTGAGATCACTGCTCGTCCTATCCCTGAGCCTTCTCTGCTCCAGATGAGCCTCCCTGTGGCTCCTCCATATTTTCTTGACCTTCCTCCTTGCCCTCCACTTGTTGCTCTTCTACCACACTCTTTCCTCCTATAGCTTTTGTGCATCCTCAATTGTGACCTTTGGGGCAACAAGTGCTTCGCTTTCTTGTGGCACTTCCTTCTCCAAGACTTCATGTCTACTAGAGCCTCCTGATACAAATCTGTATCATGTCTTCTTCTTCGGATCTGCTACTGCTTCCTCTTGGGTAGTGGCCACTCCATCATGCCCTACCTCAAATCCTCTAAAGAAGTTAGAGGCATCCATCTTCTCATATTGAGAGAAAATTTTTGGCAAGCGTACTATTTTCTCTGCCTCTACCCAATACACTTCATCCAGCTCTATCGCTTCTAAATTCGACTCTTTTGTTCTCCGTACTTCAAGAGCTAGTTTTCCTACCATCCTCTCTCTCTGCCTTCTCATCCTGATATGAATCGGACTACTCTCCCTTTCTTTCTTGAGAGGCTGCTCCTACTACCTTCTAGCAGGTATCGATTGTTCCAATTCTAGCTCCAATCATCTTGGGTGTTTCCTTCGATGATGTACATCGGCATCCTTCTCCGGAGAAGTATCTTCTTGAGCTTCACTCTTGTGTCACTCACTCTGTGTTCATGGTTTCTCTAGAGTCACCTTGGCTATGGGTATAGTCTTTACCCATTTTAGTATAGTTGGTTGATTTGGCCTAATATCCCTAGGCTGCGTCAACCCTAGGAATGTCATCCCTACTTCCATCACTGCATTGAGAAGCAAACCAATAGCCTGAAAGGCCATCCCAAAGTTCTTCGATCTCTTCGTCAATGCTTCATGCATTCTTCACTCTAGATAGGTACCCCAATCATATGGAATCCCCTGGGTAATACCTTCTATGCATACTGGGCCATCCACATAGGCATCTCAACCGTCCTTATGTCCCCTAATAGTTGAGCCATGACTGTGTTCATTATGCAAGACCAGTGTTCATCTTGTAAGTGGCTCTGTTTTATTTCATGCATCCCTGCACCAAAAATCTTAGCCTTTGTCAATGATTTGATAGTCGTCAAAGTAGTGACCAAGCGGTATGCTTCAATAGGGTCTACCAGTTTCTTTACTATCTCCATACCCTCCGTTGGTAGCCCAAAATTTTTCCTGAATGCCTCCATCGACACTTCAACCTTCAATGATCTCCTACCTACATTGACGTAGGCCATCCTTGTTGATGCATCATAAGCCTAAACTATCTGGAGAAGATAGTTCTCAAAAAATGTCTTGTGAAATGGTAGAATCTGTGCAATGACCACCACCTGCACATTCTCAAACTGTTTCTTCCATGGATGAGATTTATTCTTCTCATCGTTCCACCATTTCCTACATGCTTCTACCCCATGCTGTACAAATACCATATTTTTTAATTCCACCTGGCATTCTTCTTGTCCACTACTCAGGTGTTCTTCATGTTGTGGTACATGTACTTCACTCCTCAACTCCCTCCATGAGGTAGTGACGTGCGCCATTCTTGTCGCTTTGTACCTTGGTGGCGTTCTATTCAAATGTGCTTGCCAATGGCCTTGTCTCCTCCATGGCCTTTGTCCTCCTCTTCTCCACAGATGATTACCACACCTATCATGGGACTAAAATTGATGCCTAAAGTATTATCATGAGGATGCCTCTCTCTCTCATGGAGTGGCCCTGGTGATCTCTCCACCCTATTGGCTGCAATCCACCTCAATCGGCATCCAAACTCCTCTGTTGATATCATTCCTTCAACATCTCGTTGATTGCTCCACTCGCTTCTCCATAATAAAAAATGTATCCAAAATCATACAACTCTTCATAAAAGTGTACTATGTATGATTTTGGGTACCATGTATGATCTTGCTTTTCTTTGCTTCCTCCCAAATTGTACACCCTTCGGTAATTTTTCCTTTAGTCTCCATCACTCCTCCAACGGTTACTTTTCTAGCAAATCGTACCATGATGACTTCGAAACCATACAGGGTGCCAATACTCCATACACTGCTTCCTGCTGGCTGCCCTCCCCTTTAAAACTGGTATGATTCTGTACGGTTCCATACGATATGCTGAAAAACTGCCAAAAATGGTAAAATAAGCACCCAACTTGTGCTCTTTTCCCTAAAAATCGTACGACATAGCCCAAAATCGTACAATACATCTGCACAAACCCTTATGCTGAAAAATCTTAGGATTTTGGCCTCCTTCCGTAATTCCAACACCGACCTAGTTGCTAAAATGGCCCGATCTACCTTTCCTTGAGTTTTCACAATAGACCGTTAACTCCTTTTCTCTCGACACAATTTCTCTCAACTTGATGAATTCTTGGCACTCTAGTATAGTTATATGGTCCTTTTCTCATGCTTCTTAGCTCGTCTTTGCTAGATCCATAACTATTTAGGGTTTCAATCTCCTATTTCCTTGCCAATCCACCAATTTCCACCACCAATCATAGCTTTCTTGGCTTTAATGTGCAATTTCCTTGCTTAGAATCTATACGCTGACGTATTCTGACATCTCTGGCTGCAATTAACACAAATTTCCTCCCCTTTTTGCTAGAGAAACCCTAATTTCTCTCTTCTCGGGTTAAAATTGTTCAAAGTGAAGAAGAATGCCCTGGTACAAATTATGATGGGTCTGCAATCTTCAAAAAATCCATGAAAAATCTTCACCCATGTAGTTCAAGTTCTAAATCGTACGCTTCTTCGCTTCAATCTCCTAGAAAAAATTTGAATTCTTGTGCTTTTCTTACTTGGTGAAAAAAATGGGTAAAATCTCTTCCTATTTAAAGAAATCCTCCAAAACCCTAGAAAAACCCTAAAATTTAAATCACAAAGGCACCAATTTGCATGCAATTTCCCAATTGGGCTATTGGATGACTGACAACTCAGCGAAAATTCAAATTTTGTCTTTTCCCCCTAATTTTCCTCCAACCGCTGCTTTTTTCGCATGCCGCATTTAATGAGTTAGTTGGCAAATCATACACTGTACGGTCTAGATCGTACCGTACGACCTCTTGTATGATTTGCAGGTCAATCTTGCTTTGTACGATTCTCTTTTGTATGATTTCCTTGTTGTACTTTTTAAATGTACGATTTCATAACTTAGAGAAAATTTTTGCTTTCTCTCTGGAGAGGTCGCCGTTTTCGGTTTTCAACCTCGCCCTTCTTAATTGCGTCCCGAGGGATTTTCACAACCAAGGCACACAATTTTTTTTCATCATTTTTTTTATCTCTTCAAAAGGGGTCACCATTGCTGGTTTTCATCCCACTTCTAAACACTGTACTATTATGGATTTTCAAGCTCCTTTGGCTTTCAATGATTCCAAAGGTCTGCTACAACTGGTATCTCTTCATTATGTAGCTTACACCACCATGTGACTTTAAACATGCTCAAGATGAACAACATCATCAACATGATGGGTAACGCCCATCTCCACCTATGATGGGGGTCAAGGGGGTGGGAACCCCCTTGCAGGGTCAAGGGACAACATCCCTTGCAGGGTCGAGGGATAGCATACCTCACGGAGCCCCAAAACCTCAATAGAAAAATTGCTAAGACCATCACTGTCAAAGTCAAATTTTTCTCTTCCTTAGCACTTTGGGGTTCTTTACTCAACCTCCTTAAACAACTCCACATTGACTCTCTTTTACCCTGTCTTAACCATTGATGGAACACTTTGTATGGTTCTACTCTATATGATTTCCTATTGCACAATCTCACATTGTACAACTTGACTTGAAATCATACAATCTCTACCAACCGTATGATCTCACCCAGCCACCGTACAGTTCCCTCTTGTAAAATCATACAATCCCATTCTTCCTTAGGGAATTTTGAGTGTATGATGGGTTGTTCTATTTGGAAAACATATTCCATAACAACATCTTCCATAAAAACATCCTCCATGTCAACATCTTCCATGTCAACATCTTCCATGACAACATATTCTATGTCAACCTCTTCCATGTCAACATCTTCCATGTCATACCATATTCTGCATCTTTTATTATTGTGAGGAGTGTCACAAACTACATCACTAGTGAAAACCTTCCTCTTTACACCATTTGCCCTCCAAATGGTTATGCAAGTTCCTACATGCCATGTGGGGTCTTCCTTACCCTCACCTAAAAATGGTGGACATATTTGCTTGGTTGCTCTATTAGCCATCTTGGGAGAGTCGTCACTCTCACTCGAGGTCTCCCATGGAATCTCGACCGAATTCCTCCTTGGAGGTGTCTTACTTTCATTGTCATCAGAAGAATAAATTTGAGGTATCTTATTCTATCCCGTCACTCGGTGACCAAATTCTCGTGTGTCCTCACTCTACGACCTTCTTCGTTGATGTGATGGAGATTGTCTTGGTCTATCTTCCTGAGTCCCCATGTCATGTTGCCTTGGTGACTAACTCTCATCCTCTGCACCCTCTCACAACCCCGTTGCCACTTCCTCAAGCCTTACCATCCACTCTCCATTGTTGTGCACTTTCTCTTTGTCACCCGTCTCCTCTACGATCGATGGGTTTTCCTCCTCGTCTTCTGTCTCAATCAACGTCTCAAAGTCTCCTTCTTCGGATGTCTAAACTTGCTCTATCTCTGGTTCATGCATACTCTGATCTGAGTTACTCGTATTTCCTCTTTGAGAAATCCTTATGCTCCTTCTTACTATAATTTTCTCTCATGGTTCTCTTCTCCCACGGCTTCGTGTACTGGTGTTTGTCATAAGAAATCACCTCCAATTGTTTCATCAAATTTGACTCGTTTTAACAAAAATGCCAAATTTGATAAGGCAATGAAACCAAATATAACACAATAGTGGAGTATTCCTAGTGGGGAGGTATCTTCCAATGGTCAGAATAATCCCTAGGATGAGCTTGATCTTAAGTACCAAATCGAACAATCTTCCAAGTACCCGAACTACCCTCATACGGACTATCAATCTCTTGTACGGCCTTCCACACATACACTGTACGATCTGAGATCGTACAGTGGCCAAGATGGTATGATCTTGCACTCAAAAAAATTAACGGATGCTATTTTGGATGTTGTCGTACACAATTTTGTAATCATTCAAGCCGATTACCAAAACTACCAAATCGGGTAAGTTTCTATCAATCGCCTATTTTACCAAATCGGGTAAGGATTTTGTGTACGATTTGTACGATGTACGATCTATACGATCCAAAGGTACAACAAGATAGTATTTGCAACACTCTTCTACTCCAATATCTCTTTGGAATGTTTTGTAAGGTTTTAATAGTCCAAACAAGATGATTCCACACACAAGCAAAGCATCCAATCCGGGATTATAAGTGATTCCGTTCAAGCAATTACGCCCAAAAATCGTACAGTCTGCTTCAATACATCCTTGAAAATATCCTCATGCTCCTAGATCATTCTCCATGATTCCCACCAGTATTAATCTGCTCACAACCTGCAATGAAGCCTAAAACTAACATATGACAATAAGGAAGAAACTCAATCACACAATAATCATCCACAATGCATCAACCATACACACAGGATCATACACTGTCATCCACAACATCTGTTCTTTATTATTAATGGTGATCAACTCAGTACAATGTGGAAACTCTATCCATACTATAGCAATAACTTATAAATATGGCTAACTCTCTATCCTAGCAACTATGAACTAGTAAACTAGTAGCCAGACTCATAAATTCAAAAATGGGGCCTTATATAACGTTGCCCAGGTCATTCCAAAGCGGTTCCTGAGACAATACATTATTCACAACTGCCCAATTACAATTAAATACATTATTTTGGCCTTTTCCTAAGTTTACACCTTAGGTTAGAAAATCCATGCGACATTTCATCTCGAAATTGCATTTCCTTTACATTTCAATGAATTTCGGTGTGCCCTGTACGATTTGCCACTGCTCCGTACGGTTTGCCACTTTAGTTGTATGATATTATGTATGATTTTCTTCCTACTATATGGTTTCACAAAACTAGAGCAAATCATCTCCAAAATAGTCAAAACTTTAGCAAATCACTTCTTCTTTCTTTGGGAGGTGGATTTGCTGCCTACAAAATACATAGATTTCGAGATCAACACCTGTCAGGATTGGACAAAGAATGTGCTATCAAAGTACAACATAGATAAAACATTGAAGAATAGACTGAACTGTGCCTACCACATTAACTGGACCTGACTTCTCACCTACCATATCTGCATGGAGTTGTACCATTTCCAGGTGGATCTTGTTGCAGGTACACTCATGGTCAGCAGGGGTCAAATCCCGACACTTTTTACAGCTTTTGCAGCTTTTTTCAGGTCTTGAGTTTCATGCTTAATTGTAATTTGGGGGGAAAATATCACTATAAATAATAGATGAACTTCATTATAAAATGGGGGGAACATATTTCTAGAGAACTCTGTTATGACAAATCACCTTCTACTTAATTCAAAGCATCCTTGGCTGTGCTTCTTGTCTCTATTTTTTATGTTGCCTTGTGCTAGTATTTATGCTTCATGTCCATTTATATTTTTGTCTATTTGAATTCTAAATCCTGGATTTGAGCATTGGTGATTATTTGGATCTGGAATACTAACCAGAAGGATACATAGGGTAGAATAATAGCTGTAATTTTTGTTACATGCTTTGTTTTAATTGTTGTTGGTTTGGATGCAAATTTGTAATCGTGCTGCTTGTTCTCCCCCACCTGAAACAAATGATATTTACATCTCTTTCCTGTTCCCTTATCTTTTTTAATATCTTTCCAGTTCCCTTCACTTTTTTAATATCTTTCCTAAACTCTTATCTAACTCCCCCAAAGTAGATTAGAAAAGGAGTAGGCCTTCTCTGGAGATTTACTCGGGAGACATCCCTTCCTATCGGTCTTTCAATGTTGGTCTGCGGGTCTAGGGTGTATTGAAAAACCAAGTCCTTCTCAGGTGGCAGATCTGTGGCCAACACTCCCTGGCCTGCTTCTTGGTTTCACCTTGAGGTTGCAATACTAGAGCTTTCATCGACACTGGTTTCTCCTTTGCTAGCGAGGGCAAGGGTAATTTATCAGGATCTTTTATCGAAGGCTACTTCTTCTCACGGTGAGTGTACACCTTCAGATGTTCCATTTGGACTGCATCCACCTTGATCTGCTTCTTTCTATTTTTGGTAAGGATTGAAACTTGCTTGTCCTCAGGGATCATGAGTTTGTGGTTCACCTCCCTAATCATGTTAACTTGATCTTTAGGGGTGATGACCACTAGTGTTTGAGCATAGTGCTGGTGTACCATATAGGTATCCTCCCCATGTGGCTTGTTGCAAGTGGAGCACCAATGCACATAATCTGAGGTGCTCAAATCTTCATTGATAGCGGTATTCTTGGGGGGAGGTCTACTAGCTTGAGCCACTTGATCTTGAGTGATTGTCAGAGGAGGATAGGGTCTCCTTGGCAGGAATTCCTACTAAGCTTATTTATTTTTCATCACTGCCATATCATTGGATAATGTTCTCATAGTGGAATTAAGTGACTACAGTTATTTTAGAATATTGGTTTGTAGATCAATAGTTGGAGGAGTTGGTAATGGCAGAGATGTTATAGGTGGAGGAAAATTCAAATATTGCGAGGGTGGAGGAAATTGTGGAACTGGAGGAGAGCGAAGCTATAGGAAACTAGGCATTTGACTCAGATTCCATGAGGGAATTGGATACATGGAAGGTATAGGAAGGAACTGATTAGATGTGCTGGGATATTGGTACTAAGGCAGATCAGGGTAGATTGGCATTATCGACTTTGGTGGGAGTTTTGTGCCTGCATATATAAATTTGGGAAGGTGTTGATGCCAAAATACTTGATGTTCATACTGAGGTCTGAGTTGAACACTCTAAGGAAATAAATGTAGCTTGATCAAGAGTTGGCTGAAGGCCATCACTAACTCTCTACCAGGTCTAAGCAAATATGACATTGAAATCAAGGACCTCCTCCTGTGGATGTCTCTAGATAGTCATGAACTGGTGGAGCAAGGAGTAAGGGTCCACAGATTCATTAAAACCTTGTATCAATATTCTCACTAATTGGTCCCACATAGCAATAGTGTCAGGTGATAAGGATCTATACCAGTACAAGAGCTTCCCCCTGAGGGACAAGACTAGCAACTTCACCATGATGTTTTCCTCTATGATACCGTAGATGGTAGCTAGAGCGGTAACGTCCTAAAAAATGATCTTGTGCTATTTTTCTAGTTTCTTCGTAGGTAGGAATGGCCTTGAGAGCCATATTGAGGATCTGATCTTGCGCTTCCAAGTTTAATTACCCTGAGTGATTCCAGGATGCAAACAACTTGGGCAGGTTCAACGGTTGATTTGTTGTCGATTCTATTATTGATTTGGTGGTAGGTTCACCATATTCGCATTTGGATTTGGCTAATTAGGAGGTAGCAATAGCAGGTTTGACTGAACAAGAGCTCCTGAAGCACCTAACTGCACATCAGGTAGAACTAGAATGTCTTGATGGTTTGGAGAGTTTAAAGGATTCAAAGGGCAGTTAGTTGTGGTGCTATATGAAGTTGGTTCTTTTTCAGTAATGACAACCTCTTGTGATGATGAAGACGTGATTTTATTATATTGGTCTTTAAGGCTTGGAGGTACCCAAGTTTAGTAGAGTTTCCAAATGTTTAGATTTGACAATACTAAAGCTAATATCACTTCCTCAATACTACTTGTGAGGTGGAATGACTTGGTCCCACCGGGCATGCCAGAAATTGTTGGTCACGAATCCACCCTAGGAAAGGATTTTGTTTGCATACGCACCCTAGACCCAGACCAACCTTGAAATTCCAGGAGGAAGAGATGCTTCCAATGCCAATCTCCAAAGAAGGTTGGCTCCTATAGTACACTACTTGGGGTTTTATATTAGGGAACTAGAAAGAGATTGGGAAATTATAGAAAGAAATGTAAATTGCATAGCAGTAACAGTAGGGAAGAACAAGTAGCATAATCACAAATATATATTTAAACCAGCAGCTATCAGTACATAGAATGAAATAGAATCTAACACTACATTTACTTCCCTATGTATCATTTGGAAAGATCCCAGGTTCACCTATCCTCTAATGCTTAAATCCAGATAACAAAATTATAGCAATAAAATAAATAAATGAAATGAGCAGAAATGCTTGCCAAAGGTGTCATACAAAGAAGATACAGAGTCAGAGCCAAGGATTCTTAGTATTGATGCAAAATTTTGAATACAACAACTTTCTAGCAATATGTTCCCCCCCTTTTTTTATTACAATGCATGGGTTTTATAGAGGACCTCAGCTCTGAAATATTAATGAAAAAGCACACAAGGATGCTAGGGTAGTTGGGATTTAACCCCCAATGAATTTTGTAGTTGAGATCTCTTGTCTCATTACTGCAGTTGGTGAGGGGACCACTCTGAGCAAAATATTTGCACTTGTGCATCATGAAGATACCTTGGATTTATATGCCACCCATTTTTCCTATGGATGCGTACCCATCGAGAATAGCACTGGTGTCAGAAGATGCCTAGGGGATACTTCACTGATATTTTGGCTTGAATCATGCCTGGGATGGAGGTTCACTAGAATTGCACCTGAAGTGCAGCTTCGCCATGAAATTTGGGTGAAATAATAGTTTGCTAAGGCTGGAGGGAATATTGGACCTTGAATTCATTAGTTTATCTAAGTCAAAAATAAACTTTACTAGGTGTGGTTTGCTGAGGTCAAGCCCGAGGTGCAGCTTCACTGGGAGATTAGCTTGAAGTGGAATTTTGGTAAGGTTTTGGCCCAAAGTGGCAGTTAGCTGTGGCGAGGAGTGAAGAAAATCCCAACTCTTTTGCCTTGGAAAAATCCTTGATTGAGCTTGTACTTTGTTGTGAATGGGTGCTTTGCTAAAGTTGAGACCCGAAGTGGCAGTTCGGTAGGATTCTAGGCGAGGCAGACCACTTACCTTAGATTTTATCTCCATCATTTGGGTAGGAGTTCGCTAAAATAGAAATTTTGGCCGCCCTGAAGCCTGAAGTGCATTCTTCACCAATCTTAAGCTCGAATTAACTTCTTTTGGAGATGGTTCATTGGAAATACTGGTTGAAGTGCAACTTGGGCAACTTTTTGGGTGAAGCGAGCTAGCTACCTTAGACCTTTTTCATTATAGGGATGAGAAGGTTCATTGTAATTGGAGCTGAAGTGGAGGTTTGATGGTTGAACAACCTGAAACTATAATTCACTAGCCTTGGGAGCAAAGCGCCCCTCATGCCTTAGAAATTTTTTTGAGCCCAAAGGGGGATTTTTGCCTATCTTCTTAGAGAAGTTGCATATTAACCTCATTTTTGAGTGAAGCTGTCCCTTTTTGCCACCCTTTGCTAGCAAAGCTATGTATTAACCTGAAATGGACATGGGGGCAAGCGAAATATGGGTACTCATTGCATCGGAGTGCCATGAAAATTCTAGAAGGGGGAAGAAAACAAAATATGGAGGAGAAGGAGAATTCAAACATGGAAAATAAAGAACATATCAAAATTTTATCCCTTTGGACAAAATGTGACAAAATTATCAATAGGGTCCAGAATGTTTTCGCACCTGGGCAAAAGCCCCCTTATTATACTGTCAGGACAGTCAACACCAACGAGCAGAAAGGTAGATATGTGCCTTCTCCTTAGATGAAGTAGTTCATAGAAGAACAATTGAAGAAAAGGCCACCGCTTGACCGATTGCTAGATATTCCAATGTCCTTGAGGTATTTCAAGTACCCAGATGTTTATTCTATCCTAGCGTGGGTAGTAGGGTTTTCCATTGATACTAAAGTATATGCATGGCAGGTTGCTCTTGCTGAATGTATATTGCATGGGGAATTTTATGCCCCTAATGCCATTGGTCCTAACACATAGCCTGTGTTATTTGATTGGGTAGACTAGGTGGCCCACATCCTTCATGCATGGATGACCGATTTGAAGAAGGGGAGCGACCCATCTTTTGGGTCCTGTTCTTTCCTAGTCTGGTTATTTTTCTACCATATGTATAGTAAGTTCCCCTCCATTGCAATTAATTGTACCGATGGGGAAGGAAAAGCTCTGCCAGTATACCAGTGGACTTCAGTCCTATTGCGATGGGAGTTCGATTATGTTTTCAACTGATATTTTTTAGGACACGCTCTAGAAATTATATGTGGTGCGTGTCATCACATACCCAAGGAAATGAGAGATAATTTGGTACTATAGAAGCTTGGGGACACCTCTCATATCACACAAGGTTTGGTGATTAGGCTCTATGGATTTATTGGTAAATCATTTCTCCTCTCGTACTACACCAGTGAATATTTGTTCACTTTGGAAGTCGCTCACCAAAGTGACTACATAGACAAAGCCTATGGGCATGGGAAAAAATGGTAGAACACTTGCACATTCTATTTTATGTGGGATGATATCGAAGTCTTTGTCACTGGGTAAAGTATTTATCTCACGGTAATGCTCAAGGACTTCAGCCTAGTCGAACTTCCCCAGCGGTGGAAGTATGACCCCTTAGGCATAATCAAAGACTCCTTGGGTTTCAAGAGCTTCTATATTTTCCCTCATCTGGAGATAGTAGAGTAGTGCAACAACCCTTCGGGCTATGACCTGTAGTGGCATATAGAGAGGATGCAGTCTACCGCATCGTGGCATGATTTTTACCATATAGAGGCAAAGTACAACCCATCGTGGTACCCATTGCCCGATGTAGACTCTCATTTATTCAAAAAATTAGGAAGAAAGCTGAAGGGTTGGGCAGAGGAGAAGATTGCTAATTGGTGAATCATGAGGGTCCATGATAGGAAAGAAACATCTAATTCTTACCTTGTGATTGATGGATAGTTATCCAACCTCTTTGATGTGAAATGCAACACCTAGTAGCCCATCTTGTTTATGAATATTGTACCCCAAGTAATAGACAGTGAAAGCCCTATGAGGATAGAAGAGTTGCCAGAGCAGTCCAAACAGTAGTCAGGGCAACAAGAGCATCAAGGGCAGCCGGTTGGGCAGTTTGTAGAGTCTAGCCACCATATTGAGGAAAACGTGCAGTCACCTACCTGGAAGAAAGAGAATAGGAAGTTAGAAAAGGATGGCTAACACAATACAAATACCACCTCCTTAGCCTAAGAAGTCATGAACTAAGTATGTCTGCACTTCCAATGTGCCCCCTCCTGAAGATCCTGTTGACATGGGCACAAGCATGGCCGTACCTATTGATATTGTACAAGAAGTAGAGATCGTTGATGTGGAGGCATACATTCTAGCAGAAGTAGAAGAGGGAACCAAACAGAGCCCCATAACACAAGAATTTTTTGCGATGGCTCTCTCCAAAGAGCATGTAGGTACACACCCACAAACGATGAAGTTTTAGCATCTAATTTGCCTATGGGTGATGAACCATTATCCAACATTCCCCTTGTGGTCTCTCGGCCATTGATAGAAGAAATTCAACCCACCACCACTTACCAGTTATCATTTGATTCCTATGCCTCAATCCCAAATGTTTTTATGACCTTTGCCTCTTTAGGACTAGGCACCATGAGTCAAGCCTCGACGTTCCCCACCAATCCCTTAACCATTGCAAAAGTTCTAGGTGGTGCCTTAGTCCCCAGTTTTGATAGTCCACCCATGACTATCCAAACCCCAAACCCATCGATAGTTTTTGAGATCCCCATTTCCACCATAGTTGATACTTCCATTGAAGACCCTCCCAAAAAAACCCTATTCCTATACACACCAATGTTCAAAGGGGTAGAATATTTAGACAATGAGCTGGAAATTATCGAAGAGTGTCCCCTGGCAGAGAGCTTGCACTAGGTGAGGCATGAAGAACACAAGCTTATACTGAGAGGGGGGGGTGAATAGTATAAGACCTCTTTTTACTTTTTCCTTTATACTTCAAAATAGTAAAGCAGTATACCCAAAGCAATATCAAAACAATGCACAATATCATCCACAAAGTGACACCAATTTTAACGTGGTTCACCCAGAATGCCTGGGCTACGTCCAAAATTTTTTTCTCTAAAAGTTATCTCAAATTTCTTTGGGAAACCTTCCCAATTACAATGTTTATGAGCCTAGGCCCAAAGGAGACACCTTCCCCCAATATGAATTTATGAGCCTTTGCTCAAAGGAGATACCTTCCCCTCTACTCTGGAAATCATCCCTTAGAAGATCAACTGCCTCTACCTCTTGCCAGCATGTGGAACTCCTTTCCATCGAAGACCTCTTGTCATCAATGCTTAGCCTAAGAGACCTCTGCCTTCTATGATCATGTCCATAGTAGCTCAGCAACCAGTACCAAACATAGTCAGTCGGTCTAGTACAAGTCTTCCTCTGTCTATCAGATTTGTCCAACTCTTGAACAAATCAATCCTCTGCATACAAGCCTTCTCAAAGACTTGCCAAATCTATCCTCAGGTTCTTCTCATAGAACCAATGCACCTCTGTCCTCAAGTTCTCTGATAGAACTATCAAAATTAGCTCACAAGTCCTCTGCTAGGACTTGTCCAAATCTACTCACAAGTCCCCACCGAAACCTGTCCAAAAAATGCTCACAAGTCCCCACCGGAACCTATCCAAAACCTGCTCACAAGTCCCCATCGGAACCTGTCCAAAACCTTAGCAAGCTCACCAAGAAAAACTTGCTTAGCATGAACCCACAAAGAGAATTGTTAGATACCCAATGTGATTCATAAACCTAATAGAAGCATAAATAGAATTTTTAGAGACTCAATATGTTCTATACTTAACTCCCAATCTCAATCTCAAATTTCATAGAAACATAAAGAGAATTGTTAGAGACCCAATATTTTCTATACTTATGGTAGGGTACCTAGGAATAGATATTTGGGGATATATTATTATATTGTATAAGGGTTGGCATGGGCCACACATAACCCAAGGTTGATTGTATTATAATATTATATTATATTTTAATATAATATAATATTAGTAGTAGGCTCTCCAAAGTAGAATAAGAATATGGATATATAAAGAAGAGATATTTGTCATTGTAAGGAATTCATATCATTGAAGAAGAATCTTATGTAATCGTCGTGCCCACGAAGTGGCCTCTCATCTTGGGAGATCTTGTGGAGTTATTCCTTCCTTAAGGATTATTATTGGTGTTGCCCTACCTTAAGGGTATTATCTATCTCTCTCTCATTTGTGGATTGTTATTGTGGATAATATATTGTGGATGAATGATTTGATATTTCTGCATATTGGTGAATGGTTCATGTTTAATAATAAAAGTTATGCAACAAGTGGTATCAGAGCAATGATTTTGGCAAAGTGGGGATTTTTGTGTGAAACCCTAGAATTAGGGCAATTTTTTTTTTTTGGGAAAAAACATCTCATCTTTCATGAGCCATATCTCTCGCACAAGTTTATCCGATTCAAGCGATTCTTGGATCAGATTGTGCAGAATTTGAAGAGCTTTAAAATGAGTGGTCATATGATGGAATCTGAGCAGTATTGATGGAGATACGACCTTTTGAAGTTAGTATCCAGAACAAGGATAGTGACGAATTTCGCAGATTTTTTCTGGAAAAACGTCTCATCTTTCAGAAGCCATATCTTTGCGACAGCTAATCCGATTGAGGCGATTCTTGGATCAGATTGTGCAAAATTTGAAGAGCTTTAAAATGAGTGGTCATATGAAGGAATCTGAGCAGTATTGAGGGAGATACGACCTTTTGAATTCAGCCATCTGGAACAAGGAAAGTGACGAATTTTCAAGTCGCGAATTTTTCAAAAGACAATTTGTTTAGTTCGGGTAAGCAAATCAGTTGCACTTTATTTTGTTTGGAAGAAAAATTGCAGATGTAGTTGTCTTTGGGATTTTTAGCTTCAACTTGGTGGGAAGATATTTTTTTTCCATAAAACCCTAGTTTGCATTAGGGCATGATATTTATTATCAAAAAACCCTAGTTGCATTAGGGCATGAACAATGGTACTCCAACGTTTTTCTGGAGAAGATGATATTGATGCTCGAGAATGGTGGAAAAATTTTAGATCTCGATGTTGTAATGTCTCATGGGGGAAATCCTTGCTTGGTATATGTCTTCAAGGGAAAGCTTTGTTTTGGTTGGATAAGTTTTGTAAAGAAAGGAATAATGAATACACTTGGGATGAAATAGAGCATGCATTCTTGAGTAAATGGGACCCATATTATGTAGATCACCTAAGGGATTTGATCGACGACTATGAAAAAGAAATAAAATTACTCAAGAAGAAAGAGGAAAAGGTCAGGGAAGATAAAAAAGATGTCAAGTATGCGGACAGAGGAAACCATACCCGTGGTGGAAGATAAATTAGAAAATGGACAAAGGAATTTGTTTAAATCTAAAAAGTCTATTTTGCAGGTTCATGAAAGCATTCAAAAGGAACAGAGTTATTATTTCCATTGACCCCGGTAGCAGATATAATTTTATTAATATTGCTTTGGCTAAGAAGTTGCAAGTTCAAGCAACAAAAATTAAGGACATAC
Source organism: Wollemia nobilis (assembly GCA_028583015.1). Lineage (NCBI taxonomy): Eukaryota > Viridiplantae > Streptophyta > Pinopsida > Araucariales > Araucariaceae > Wollemia > Wollemia nobilis. Next base: position 9,786,895 of record JAQPPZ010001870.1, read on the forward strand.
AAACTAGAGGGTGAGAATGTTCAGATTTTTAAATATTTGAAGATCACCATGGATAAATATGTTTTACATTCATATTTCTATGCTATTGAGATGGATGATGAGGATATTGTTCTTGGTTATCCTTGGTTAGACTCTTTGGGTACTATTAACATTAATGTGGAAAAGATTTTTATGAAGTTATGGTACAGGAAAAAGAAGATAACATTGCAGGATATTTCTCAGCTTAAGGAGCAAGGATACAAGGAAAATCAAGAAGTGATTGTAGAAGAACAAATTGAAGAACATGAAACAGAATCCAAGAAGGCAATAGTAGCAACAGAGTCCATGAAAGAAGTAGCAGTAACTAATTCAGTGGAAATAACATTGCAGGATATTTCTCACCTTGAGGAGCAAGGATACAAGGAAAATCAAGAAGTGGTTGTAGAAGAACAAATTGAAGAACATGAAACAGAATCCAAGAAGGCGATAGCAACAATAGAGTCCAAGGAATATTTGATAGAAGAGCACAAGGACACACCAAACAAAGATAACATGAAAGAACAAGGTGTAGAAGAATTTAAAACAATGAAGCCAAAGGTTGAAAAGTCAAAGAAGGTAGAACATCAAGTAAAGGTTGCACCATATCGCCATCCACACCACCATGAGCGAAAACAATATTGGAGGCATGGTTCAAGGCAACAATATTATGGTTCTACATGTAATCATGCAGGGCACCAACTATGGCAGTGTTTGGCAAAGAAAGCATAGTGATCATGGTTTTCAACATGGTTCATCAGCATCAAGGAACAAGTGGACCCATCATTCAAGTTATCAAAATACAGCAGTAGAAGCGTGGAGCCAACGAAGCAGATTTGGATACTCAAGTAACAAAATGGCATACTAGCATCATCGGGTTTCACTTGGATGGATGGATGAGCGAGATTGGTACCAATTGCTAACATTGCTTAGCAAATCATACTATCAGGTTTCTTCATATGTTTCGAGGACGAAACATTTGTAAGGAGGGTGGCATGGTAGGGTACCTAGGAATAGATATTTGGGGATATATTATTATATTGTATAAGGGTTGGCATGGGCCACACATAACCCAAGGTTGATTGTATTATAATATTATATTATATTTTAATATAATATAATATTAGTAGTAGGCTCTCCAAAGTAGAATAAGAATATGGATATATAAAGAAGAGATATTTGTCATTGTAAGGATATTCATATCATTGAAGAAGAATCTTATGTAATCGTCGTGCCCACGAAGTGGCCTCTCATCTTGGGAGATCTTGTGGAGTTATTCCTTCCTTAAGGATTATTATTGGTGTTGCCCTACCTTAAGGGTATTATCTATCTCTCTCTCATTTGTGGATTGTTATTGTGGATAATATATTGTGGATGAATGATTTGATATTTTTGCATATTGGTGAATGGTTCATGTTTAATAATAAAAGTTATGCAACAAATTAACTCCCAATATCAATCTCAACTCAATCTCAATCTCAAAAGAATAAGATAGATGTAGTATGCTTTTCTCAAGAATATGAAACACAACCCAACAATTGCCAACCATGCAATATCTCATATAACAATGATACTCATATTATTTTTACCAACAATTAGGGTTTCAACAACAATGCTCATCAACAAGGTTTAGTCAACCAACACCATTCAACTCAACATCAACCTTGAAGCATTCAACCAATCATCACAAGAAAAGGAAACAAGTAGAAATCCTTTTCCCTCCAAGGATATTTGAACAAAATAGCCACCAACACAATATCACCAAATGCAAAGAATAACTTGCTTAAATCAACTCAATGGAGTAAGCCCAATATCATGTATCAAGTAAAGCACTAACTTGATCAAAACAACCTCTATGGAAGCAACTCAACCATCAATATCAAAACAGCCAACTAAGGGTTTCATCATCTCAATGCAAGTAGCAAGAATTACTAACATAAACCCTAGTGCAAAAAATGCTTCCTCTTCCTCAACCAGAATTATGCATTCACCCAAAAACTCATCAATGATTTTAATGCATAAACAATCTTCAATATCTAGAAAATAGGATTTACACCAAAAATACCTAGTAGACAACCTTTTCACTCCAAACTCAATTTCAGAAAATATACCATCAACAATATACATGGAAGAAGTTGCCCATACCTTTACTTTGATGAAGAAGGAGAACTCAAAATCTATCACAACACTAACTCTCAATTTGCCACCAATTAGAGTTAGCAACTATACAACAATATACAATAATAAAGATCCAAATTAACACCTTATTTCTCCAACTTAATAAAAACCACCAGAAGTATAATATACATACAAATTAAAACCTCTTTACACCTTATTACTCCACATAAACATTAAGCATCAATAAAACAATGTCAAAGCAAATATGATACCTTAACCTTATACCTCCAACGCATTCACAACCACTATCCTTTGCACACCGCGACCAAAATAAAATTACCAACGAAGAGAATCAAACTCGGCACCTCTACCTTCTAGCGCTTTCGCTTAAACGCCATCGTCGTTGGGTCACAAGTGCCCAATGAATAAATACTGTGTTGCCCTATATTTTATCTTCCTTTGATGCCAAGAATTTGGAAAACGTAAATGTCTTCCACAAGCCACATGCAAACTGGTGAGCGTTGTCCAAAACGTAACTCACTGGGCAACAGAAATAATCATCCACACAACGCTAACAAAAACTGTTATCCTTTGTGCAATCCAAGAAATCGTAGGTGAAAGCAAACTGCCGAATGTCAAAGCGCAAACTAAAAACGTAATTCGAGTGCAGTCCCAACAATTGTAGGTGAAGCACAATCTGTCGAATGTCAAAGCGCAAACTAAAAATGCAAGAAAATACTTGGGCAACTCAATATCAATAATCAACTCTCAATGAAATACAACACTTTCTCAAAGATCATAGAGCTACGATTTTCATTACTCGGAGTTACCACAACTTTATAAAATCATCCCCACTTATATAGCCATTTCTCCTTAACTGTTTGACGTTGGTGCTCGTCTAACGATGGCAACACATCGATGAAAGAATTCTTTTTTTCTCCGTCGCTTAAGGGTTGAAAGACCCTTTAATAATAATTAAAAAAATAATTATTATTATTTTATTAATAATAAATTAAACTTAGACCCTTGTCAAAGGTTTGAGTTAATTTAATTATTAATAATAAACATGGACCTTCAAGGTTTTTCAAGAAGTAAAAACCTTTGCATTAAGTTAAGCTTGGTTTTAATAAAAACCCTTAATGAGTCCAAATGGTTTTAAGAAAAAGCTTTAACCTTGTCACCATGGTTTTAATAAAATCCCTTTAACATTATGAAGCTTCTCAAGATATTTTTGACATCACACTTTTTTTGATATCAACACAAAAATGCCTTTTGACATCAATGACAACTTATACACTTGAGCAAAGGCAATGTACCCAAAGTACCCAAAATTGCCAACAATATCCCCCTTTGTCATTGATGGCAAACCTTTATTGAAAACACTTCTCAAAAGCCAAAACTGAAACCAACTGTGCTAACAACTGACCAGTTGTGCCCACAACTAAGAATCTTCCTTTGAAGTTTTTCTCCCCCTAACTTGAAGCTTTCCTCTTCACTTTGAAGCTCTCCCCCTTACTCATATCTCTCCCCCTTTGTCATAAATGGCAAAGGGCCACCTTTGGGGCTTGGGACTAAGAAGGAGCCTCTTAGCTTAGTCCCTCCACCACCTCCTGATGAGGTCATTAATTCTGGGGTGGGAGTAAGACTCCCATTAGGCACTAATCATCATCATGGTATATAACTTCCTTGTCGGGATTTATCTTGAACTCTTTGTCCATATTCCTATTCTTGTTTCTGTCACTGTTCCTATCCCTATTATCATTCTTGTTCTTATCCATGCCTTGGTCCTTGGACCTGTTCATACCATTGTTCCTGTTCCTATACCTTGGAATTTCAGCTCTACACTGTCTAGTTGTGTGACCTTCATTGTTGCACTTATAACAAGTAACAATGTTATTTCTTTTAGGCATACCTGTTCTTTGAATCCACCAGTTCTGACCAAACCTGTTTTGACCAAACCTGTTCTAACCAAACCTATTCTGGCCAAACCTGTTCTGACCAAACCTGTTCTGACCAAACCTATTCTAACCAAACCTGTTCTGATCAAACCTATTCCTGTTGTTTGCCTTGCAATAAACTACCTTGTGCCCAAACTGTTGACAAGAGTAGCAATACCCTTGAAAGTAACTAGCACTTCTAAAACTATCATTTACCTTCTTCACTTGAGCCATGCAATGTGAAGCTATGTGACAAAACCTGTGACAAGCAAAACATCTACCTTGAAACTTTCCTTTATTTGACCTCTTAGGCTCTAAAAACTTCTTCTTCTCATTCTAAATTTTGTTTTCTATTTATGTGCATCTATCATTCAAGGACTCATGATCTAAAATACTTTCCTCATCAGAACTCTCTTCCTTTTGGAGTCTCTTACTAGACTCTCCAACTTGTTCCTTGTGAGGCTTAACAAAACCAAGGCCTGTTTTATCTGTTGTCTTTCTTTGACATTTGATGAGTGACTTAACATTTTTGGAGCTATCTTGAAACCTGTGAAGCTTATCCTTGTACTCTTTAGTTTCCTCTTTCAAAGAAGCCATTTTCTATTCTAACTCACTATACTCAAGAACCTTAGATTCTAACTCATCCTTGAGTTCTTGTGTCTTAGCTATAGAGAAGTCAAGACTTTCTATAAGATCATCTCTCTCCATACAACATTCATCTAACTTATCCTTGAGTCTAGCATTCTTCTTTCTTTCCTTTTTCAAAGCACTAAGAGCACTAATAAGTTCACCTTTAAGATCTACTTCTCCTTCCTCTATATGTTTGCCTTTTGAATCATCAAGGCCATTTTTAGATTTCTTATCACTAGAGGTGCTACCCTTTTTCAAAAACCATACATGCATCTTCCTTATAGTTTTCTAAAGCATCCTCATACATACTAGAAACCAAATCATTATTTGTGCAATCATCCTCAAGGTGACCAAAATTTCCACATCTAAGACATTTCATGATAATGAATCTATGTTTTGGTTCTTCCTCTTTTTCTGATATGAACAACATCTCATTTTCATTATCACTTGAAGAACTTTCACTATCACTACTAGAACACTTACTTGCCTTGTCTAGGTAGAAGCTCTTCTTGTGTTTGTGAGAGTACCTCTTTCCTTGATTGTTGTGCTCATCTTTGTTTTTCATGTGATGCTTGTGCTTTTTAGAATCCTTGCTCTTACAGTCCTGTTTATCTTCATCACTTTCATACTTGGCAACAGTACAGTCAGTAGCATAATGACCAAAATTTCCACAATTGAAACATCTTATATTTTTCATACTTTTGTGCTTTCTAGAGAACTTGCCTTTCTTGTGGTAATATGCCTCTTCATCACTAGAAGACTCATCACTCTCTTGAAACTGTTTATCCTTGGATTTCTTGGTAGCCTTCAAAGCTGCCTCTTTCTTGACATCAACCTTCACTTGAGTTCTCAACTCAAATGCTGCAAGTATACTATGGAGCTCATCCTTTTTCAACTTATCCAAATATTTAGCTTCCTCAATAGAAAAAATCTTTTCACTAAATCTATTAGGAAGAGATATTAAAATCTTATCACAAACATCATTTTCAGCAAGCTCAAGACCTAAGTCTTTCATGGAGTTAACAACCTCATCCATATGAAGCATGTAGTCACTAATCTTTTCATCATCATTCATCTTGAGTTGTTCAAACATACCTTTGAAGTGTCTCAACTTGGCCTTTCTGACAATTGTATCACCTGTACGAACCACCTTCAACTGATTCCACATTTCACTAGTTGTCTTGCAGTGAATCACTTTGGTGAGATCTGCTTTCTGTAAGCCTTTCAAGATTACATTCATTGCTTTTGAATTGCTATGATGTAGGAGCCTTTATTATTTAGTATTAGGACCATGTTCAGGAATAGTTTACTCATCTTCAATCACTTCCCAAACCTCATTCCCAAGTGCCATTAGATGAACCTTCATCCTTGCACTCCAAAGACCAAAATATGACCCATCAAGAATAGGTGCTGCATTGCCACTTGAATGATCCATTGTGTTCTTTACTAGATTTTCCTTCAAGCTGTTAAACTTTTTGAAGGCACCCGCTCTGATACCAATTGAAGAACACAAGCTTATACTGAGAGGGGGGTGAATAGTATAAGACCTCTTTTTACTTTTTCCTTTATAATTCAAAATAGTAAAGCAATATACCCAAAGTAATATCAAAACAATGCACAATATCATCCACAAAGTGACACCAATTTTAACGTGGTTCACCCAGAATGCCCAGGCTACGTCCACAAAACTTTTCTCTAAAAGTTATCTCAAAGTTCTTTGGGAAACCTTCCCAATTACAATGTTTATGAGCCTCGGCCCAAAGGAAACACCTTCCCCCAATCTAAATTTATGAGCCTCTGCTCAAAGGAGATACCTTCCCCTCTGCTCTAGAAATGATCCCTCAAAAGATCAACTGCCTCTACCTCTTGCTAGCACGTGGAACTCCTTTCCACCGAAGACCTCCTATCCTCAATGCTTAGCCTAAGAGACCTCTGCCTTCTATGATCACGTCCACAGTAGCTCAACAACCTGTACCAAACATAGTCAGTCGGTCTAGTACAAATCTTCCTCTGTCTGTCATATCTGTCCAACTCTTGAACAAATCAATCCTCTACATACAAGCCTTCTCAAAGACTTCCCAAATCTATCCTCAAGTTCTTCTCATAGAACCAATGCACCTCTGTCCTCAATTTCTCTGATAGAACTATCAAACTCAGCTCACAAGTCCTCTGCTAGGACCTATCCAAATCTGCTCACAAGTCCCCACCGAAACCTGTCCAAAAACTGCTCACAAGTCCCCACCAAAACCTGTCCAAAACCTACTCACAAGTCCCCATCGAAACCTGTCCAAAACCTCAACAAGCTCACCAAGAAAAACTTGCTTAGCATGAACCCACAAAGAGAATTGTTAGAGACCCAATGTGATTCATAAACCTCATAGAAGCATAAAGAGAATTGTTAGAGACTCAATATGTTCTATACTTAACTCCCAATATCAATCTCAAATCTCATAGAAACATAAAGAGAATTGTTAGAGACCCAATATGTTCTATACTTAACTCCCAATATCAATCTCAACTCAATCTCAATATCAAAAGAATAAGATAGATGTAGTATGCTTTTCTCAAGAATATGAAACACAACCCAACAATTGCCAACCATGCAATATCTCATATAACAATGATACTCATATTATTTTTACCAACAATTAGGGTTTCAACAACAATGCTCATCAAACAAGGTTTAGTCAACCAACACCATTCAACTCAACATCAACCTTGAAGCATTCAACCAATCATAATAAGAAAAGGAAACAAGTAGAAATCCTTTTCCCTCCAAGGATATTTGAACAAAACGGCCACCAACACAATATCACCAAATGCAAAGAATAACTTGCTCAAATCAACTCAATGGAGTAAGCCCAATATCATGTATCAAGTAAAGCACTAAATTGATCAAAACAACCTCTATGGAAGCAACTCAACCATCAATATCAAAACAACCAACTAAGGGTTTCATCATCTCAATGCAAGTAGCAAGACTTACTAACATAAACCCTAGTGCAAAAAATGCTTCCTCTTCCTCAACCAGAATTATGCATTCACCCAAAAACTCATCAATGATTTTAATGCATAAACAATCTTCAATATCCAAAAAATAGGATTTACACCAAAAATACCTAGTAGACAACCTTTTCACTCCAAAATCAATTTCAAAAAATATACCATCAACAATATACATGGAAGAAGTTGCCCATACCTTTACTTTGATGAAGAAGGAGAACTCAAAATCTGTCACAACACTAAATCTCAATTTGCCACCAATTAAAGTTAGCAACTATACAACAATATACAATAATAAAGATCCAAATTAACACCTTATTTCTCCAACTTAATAAAAACCACAAGAAGTATAATATACATACAAAGTAAAACCTCTTTACACCTTATTACTCCACATAAACATTAAGCATCAATAAAACAATGTCAAAGCAAATATGATACCTTAACATTATACCTCCAGTGCATTCACAGCCACTATCCTTTGCACACCGTGACCAAAAGAAAATTACCAATGAAGAGAATCGAATTCGGCATCTTTGCCTTCTAGCGCTTTCGCTTAAACGTCATCGTCATTGGGTCACAAGTGCCCAATGAAGAAATACTGTGTTGTCCTATATTTTATCTTCCTTTGACACCAAGAATCTGGAAAACGTAAATGTCTTCCACAAGCCACATGCAAACTGGTGAGCGTTGTCCAAAACGTAACTCACTGGGCAACAGAAATAATCATCCACACAGCGCTAACAAAAATTGTTATCCTTCGTGCAATCCAATCAATCGTAGGTGAAAGCAAACTGCCGAATGTCAAAGCGCAAACTAAAAACGTAATTCGAGTGTAGTCCCAAAAATTGTAGGTGAAGCGTAATCTGTCGGATGTCAAAGTGCAAACTAAAAATGTAAGAAAATACTTGGGCAACTCAATATCGATAATCAACTCTCAATGAAATACAATGCTTTCTCGAAGATCACAGAGCTACGATTTTCATTACTCGGAGTTACCACAACTTTAGAAAATCATCCCCACTTATATAGCCATTTCTCCTTAACTGTTTGACGTCGGCGCTCCTTTAACGATGGCAACACATCGGCGAAAGAATTATTTTTTTCTCTGTCGCTTAAGGGTTGAAAGACCCTTTAATAATAATTAAAAAAATAATTATTATTATTTTATTAATAATAAATTAAACTTAGACCCTTGTCAAAGGTTTGAATTAATTTAATTATTAATAGTAAACATGGACCTTCAAGGGTTTTCAAGAAGTAAAAACCTTTGCATTAAGTTAATCTTGGTTTTAATAAAAACCCTTAATGAGTCCAAATGGTTTTAAGAAAAAGCTTTAACCTTGTCACCATGGTTTTAATAAAAATCCTTTAACATTATGAAGCTTCTCAAGATATTTTTGATATCACACTCTTTTTGATATCAACACAAAAATGCCTTTTGACATCAATGACAACTTATACACTTGAGCAAAGGCAATGTACCCAAAGTACCCAAAATTGCCAACAATCTCCCCCTTTGTCATTGATGGCAAACCTTTACTGAAAACACTTCTCAAGAGCCAAAACTAAAACCAACTATGCTAACAACTGACCAATTGTTCCCACAACCGAGAATCTTTCGTTGAAGTTTTGCTCCCCCTGACTTGAAGCTTTCCTCTTCACTTTGAAGCTCTCTCCCTTACTCATATCTCTCCCCCTTTGTCATAAATGGCAAAGGGCCACCTTTGGGGCTCGGGACTAAGAAGGAGCCTCTTAGCTTAGTCCCTCCCCCACTTCCTAATGAGGTGATTAATTTTGGGGTGGGAGTAAAACTCCCATTAGGCACTGATCATCATCAGTGTCTATAACTTCCTTGTCGGGCCTTCTCTTGAACTCTTTGTCCATATTCCTATTCCTGTTTCTATCACTGTTCCTATCCCTGTTATCATTCCTGTTCTTATCCATGCCTTGATCCTTGGACCTGTTCATACCATTGTTCTTGTTCCTGTACCTTGGAAGTTTAGCTCTACACTGTCTAGTTGTGTGACCTTCATTGTTGCACTTATAACAAGTAACAATGTTATTTCTTTTAGGCATACCTGTTCTTTGAATCCACCAATTTTGACCAAACCTATTCTGACCAAACCTGTTCTGGCCAAACCTGTTCTGACCAAACCTGTTCTGACCAAACCTATTCTGACCAAACCTGTTCTGATCAAACTTGTTCCTGTTGTTTGCCTTGCAATAATCTGCCTTGTGCCCAAACTGTTGACAAGAGTAGCAATACCCTTGAATGTAACTAGCACTTCTAAAACTGTCATTTACCTTCTTCACTTGAGCCATGCAATGTGAAGCTATGTGACCAAACCTGTGACAAGCAAAACATCTACCTTGAAACTTTCCTTTATTTGACCTCTTAGGCTCTAAAAACTTCTTCTTCTCATTCTGAATTCTATTTTCTGTTTCTGTGCATCTATCATTCAAGGACTCATGATCTAAAATACTTTCATCATTAGAACTCTCTTCCTTTTGGAGTCTCTTACTAGACTCTCCAAATTGTTCCTTGTGAGGCTTAACAAAACCAAGGCCTATTTTATCTGTTGTCTTTCTTTGACCTTTGATGAGTGACTTAACATTTTTGGAGCTATATTGAAACCTGTGAAGCTTATCCTTGTACTCTTTAGTTTCCTCTTTCAAAGAAGCCATTTTCTATTCTAACTCACTATACTCAAGAACCTTAGATTCTAACTCATCCTTGAGTTCTTGTGTCTTAGCTATAGAGAAGTCAAGACTTTCTATAAGATCATCTCTCTCCATACAACATTCATCTAACTTATCCTTGAGTCTAGCATTCTTCTTTCTTTCCTTTTTCAAAGCACTAAGAGCACTAATAAGTTCACCTTTAATATCTACTTCTCCTTCCTCTATATGTTTGCCTTTTGAATCATCAAGGCCTTTTTCAGATTTCTTATCACTAGAGGTGCTACCCTTTTCAAAAACCATACATGCATCTTCCTTATAGTTTTTTGAAGCATCCTCATACATACTAGAAACCAAATCATTATTTGTGCAATCATCCTCAAGGTGACCAAAATTTCCACATCTAAGACATTTCATGATAATGAATCTATGTTTTGGTTCTTCCTCTTTTTCTGATATGAACAACATCTCATTTTCATTATCACTTGAAGAACTTTCACTATCACTACTAGAACACTTACTTGCCTTGTCTAGGTAGAAGCTCTTCTTGTGTTTGTGAGAGTACCTCTTTCCTTGATTTTTGTGCTCATATTTGTTTTTCCTGTTATGCTTGTGCTTTTCAAAATCCTTGCTCTTACAGTCCTATTTATCTTCATCACTTTCATCCTTGGCAACAGTATAGTCAGTAGCATAATGACCAAACTTTCCACAATTGAAACATATTACATTTTTCATACTTTTATGCTTTCTAGAGAACTTGCCTTTCTTGCTGTAATATGCCTCTTCATCACTAGAAGACTCATCACTCTCTTGAAACTGTTTACCCTTGGATTTCTTGGTAGCCTTGAAAGCTGCCTCTTTCTTGACATCAACCTTCACTTGAGTTCTCAACTCAAATTCTGCAAGTATACTATGGAGTTCATCCTTTTTCAACTTATCCAAATATTTAGCTTCCTCAATAGCAGAAATATTTTCACTAAATCTATTAGGAAGAGATCTTAAAATATTATCACAAACATCATTTTCAGCAATCTCAAGACCTAAGTCTTTCATGGAGTTAACAATTGTTATAATCACAATGACACTGAGAGGGGGGGTGAATCAGTGTGTTCTTTAAAAACTTAAAAGCAATTTAGACTTTTAAATAAACTGCAGCAGATTAAAACAGAAATAATAAAAGTACTAAGAGCATCACACATAACATGACATTTTAATGAGGTTCACCGATGTGTCTACTCCTCAAAAAGACTGCTTGGACTACCATCCAAATCCAGTCAAATGCAAAGCTACAACTTTACATAATCATTCACCATCACCAACTGGTAAGAGGCACCAACCTCTAAATTTTATCTGCTACAACAGAATGGAGCACCAACTCCAATTTTTCCAGCTCCAACTGGAAAGAGGCACCAACCCCTTTTACCAAGCTACAACTTGGAGATAGTAATAAAAATTGCAGAATTAAACTGTCACCTCAATTTGCACAATCTGCTATTTTTCTTGCGTTCTGCTGCTTGTCGGCATTCGGCTACTGCTGTGAAAAATTATTCACACTTTTTCAACCACTCCTCTATATCTCTCCGTGTTCTCTGCTGTAACTTCACAAAAATATTACTTCTACAGCCAGCACACTGTCATTTCACACTCGGAACATGACTTCTGCATACCGCGTTCTTATCTTCTCTTTGCACCACTCACTCTGCTGCACCTTCCATGAAATCTCACTTCTACCATCTACATATTTTTGCCTTGGACTTTAAACACGCCATCTGCATATCGCTCTCTTTGTTCTTGATCAGTCGATACGCACTCACTCACTATCTCATCGTTGCGATCTCTTTTCTTTAACTCCAAAGAACTATCACCGACTTACACTCTGCTGCACACGAACTTCATTCGCATATATCGCATCACGCCCACTCTTCAACCTTGCAACAGTCTCACCTTTTTATAGAAGATAATATCCCATCAAAACATTCTCAAACACGTCGGCTGCAACCCTAATTAGGTCAACATGAAACCCTAGAATTTTTTGGTTGCTTAACCTTGCTTTGTCAGCAGGAAACCCTAATTGATCCATTGCAAAACCCTAGCAACGTCGGCTTTGAAAACAAGCCGGTGAACAGCTTTAATTTAATTTTAAAATATTAATTTAAATTTTAAATAAATAAATAAAATTTAAACTGGATATTTAAAATTAAATATCTTCATCATCGGAGCACCTTTTTCAACAAAACGAAGAGCTAACTTGGGTTTTAAGAAAAGCCCATTTCAAAAATGCTGACCATGGATTTAAACAAAACCTATAATTTAGTCTGCCTTGGTTTTCACAAAAAACCTTTCCGCTCTTTGACATCAATGACAACATCAACACTTGAGCAAGGGCAATGTACCCAAGGTACCCAAAATTGCCAACAACAACCTCATCCATACGAAGCATGTAGTCACTAATCTTTTCATCATCATTCATCTTGAGTTGTTCAAACATACCTTTGAAGTGTCTAAACTTGGCATTTCTGACATTTGTATCACCTATATGAACCACCTTCAACTGATTCCACATTTCACTAGCTATCTTGCAGTGAATCACTTTGGTGAGATCTCGCTTCTGTAAGCCTTTCGGGATTGCATTCATTGCTTTTGAATTGTTGTGATGTAGGAGCCTTTCTTCTTTAGTATTAGGACCATGTTCAGGAATAGTGTACTCATATTTAATCACTTCCCAAACCTCATTCCCAAGTGCCATTAGATGAACCTTCATCCTTGCACTCCAAAGACCAAAATCTGACCCATCAAGAATAGGTGCTGCATTGCCACTTGAATGATCCATTGTGCTCTTTACTAGATTTTCCTTCAAGCTGTTAAACTTTTCAAAGGAACCCGCTCTAATACCAATTAAATAACACAAGCTTATACTGAGAGGGGCGGGGTGAACAGTATAAGACCTATTTTTACTTTTTCCTTTATACTTCAAAATAGTAAAGCAATATACACAAAGTAATATCAAAACAATGCACAATATCATCCACAAAGTGACACAAATTTTAACGTGGTTCACCTAGAATGCCTGGGCTACGTCCACAAAACTTTTCTCTAAAAGTTATCTCAAATTTCTTTAGGAAACCTTCCCAATTACAATGTTTATGAGCCTCGGCCCAAAGGAGACACCTTCCTCCAATCTGAATTTATGAGCTTATGGTCAAAGGAGATACCTTCCCCTCTGCTCTAGAAATGATCCCTCAGAAGATCAACTGCCTATACCTCTTGCTAGCACGTGGAACTCATTTCCATCGAAAACCTCCTGTCCTCAATGCTTAGCCTAAGAGACCTCTGCCTTCTATGATCACGTCAATAGTAGCTCAGCAACCTGTACCAAACATAGTCAGTCAGTCTAGTACAACTCTTCCTTTGTCTGTCAGATCTGTCCAACTCTTGAACAAATCAATCCTCTACATACAAGCCTTCTCAAAGACTTGCCAAATCTGTCCTTAGGTTCTTCTCATAGAACCAATGCACCTCTGTCCTCAAGTTCTCTGATAGAACTATCAAACTCATCTCACAAGTCCTCTGCTAGGACCTATCCAAATCTGCTCACAAGTCCCCACCGAAACCTATCCAAAAACTGCTCACAAGTCCCCACCGAAACTTGTCCAAAACCTGCTCACAAGTCCCCACCGGAACCTGTCCAAAACCTCAGCAAGCTCACCAAGAAAAACTTGCTTAGCATGAACCCACAAAGAGAATTGTCAGAGACCCAATGTGATTCATAAACCTCATAGAAGCATAAAGAGAATTGTTAGAGACTCAATATGTTCTATACTTAACTCCCAATATCAATCTCAAATCTCATAGAAACATAAAGAGAATTGTTAAAGACCCAATATGTTCTATACTTAACTCCTAATATCAATCTCAACTCAATATCAATCTCAAAAGAATAAGATAGATGTAGTATGCTTTTCTCAAGAATATGAAACACAACCCAAAAATTGCCAACCATGCAATATCTCATATAACAATGATACTCATATTCTTTTTACCAACAATTAGGGTTTCAACAACAATGCTCATCAAACAAGGTTTAGTCAACCAACACCATTCAACTCAACATCAACCTTGAAGCATTCAACCAATCATCACAAGAAAAGGAAACAAGTAGAAATCCTTTTCCCTCCAAGGATATTTGAACAAAACAACCACCAACACAATATCACCAAATGCAAAGAATAACTTGCTCAAATCAACTCAATGGAGTAATCCCAATATCATGTATCAAGTAAAGCACTAACTTGATCAAAACAACCTCTATGGAAGCAACTCAACCATCAATATCAAAACAGCCAACTAAGGGTTTCATCATCTCAATGCAAGTAGCAAGACTTACTAACATAAACCCTAGTGCAAAAAATGCTTCCTCTTCCTCAACCAGAATTATGCATTCACCCAAAAACTCATCAATAATTTTAATGCATAAACAATCTTCAATATCCAAAAAATATGATTTACACCAAAAATACCTAGTAGAAAACCTTTTCACTCCAAACTCAATTTCAAAAAATATACCATCAACAATATACATGGAAGAAGTTGCCCATACCTTTACTTTGATGAAGAAGGAGAACTCAAAATCTGTCACAACACTAACTCTCAATTTGTCACCAATTAGAGTTAGCAACTATACAACAATATACAATAATAAAGATCCAAATTAACACCTTATTTCTCCAACTTAATAAAAACCACCAGAAGTATAATATACATACAAAATAAAACCTCTTTACACCTTATTACTCCACATAAACATTAAGCATCAATAAAACAATGTCAAAGCAAATATGATACCTTAACCTTATACCTCTAATGCATTCAAAGCCACTATCCTTTGCACACCGCGACCAAAATAAAATTACCAACGAAGAGAATCGAACTCAGCACCTCTGCCTTCTTGCACTTTCGCTTAAATGCCACCGTCATTGGGTCACAAGTGCCCAATGAAGAAATACTGTGTTGCCCTATATTTTATCTTCCTTTGATGCCAAGAATCTGGAAAACGTAAATGTCTTCCACAAGCCACATGCAAACTGGTGAGCGCTGTCCAAAACGTAACTCACTGGGCAACAAAAATAATCATCCACACAGCGCTAACAAAAATTGTTATCCTTCGTGCAATCCAATCAATCGTAGGTGAAAGCAAACTGCCGAATGTCAAAGCACAAACTAAAAATGTAATTCGAGTGTAGTCCCAACAATTGTAGGTGAAGCGCAATCTATCGGATGTCAAAGCACAAACTAAAAATGCAAGAAAATACTTGGGCAACTCAATATCGATAATCAACTCTCAATGAAATACAACACTTTCTCGAAGATCATAGAGCTACGATTTTCATTACTCGGAGTTACCACAAATTTAGAAAATCATCCCCACTTATATAGCCATTTCTCCTTAACTGTTTGACGTCGGCGCTCCTCTAACGATGGCAACACATCGACGAAAGAATTCTTTTTTCTCCGTCGCTTAAGGGTTGAAATACCCTTTAATAATAATTAAAAATATAATAATTATTATTTTATTAATAATAAATTAAACTTAGACCCTTGTCAAAGGTTTGAGTTAATTTAATTATTAATAATAAACATGGACCTTCAAGGTTTTTCAAGAAGTAAAAATCTTTGCATTAAGTTAAGCTTGGTTTTAATAAAAACCCTTAATGAGTCCAAATGGTTTTAAGAAAAACCTGTAACCTTGTCACCATGGTTTGAATAAAAATCCTTTAACATTATGAAGCTTCTCAAGATATTTTTGACATCACACTCTTTTTGATATCAACACAAAAATGCCTTTTGACATCAATGACAACTTATACACTTGAGCAAAGGCAATGTACCCAAAGTACCCAAAATTGCCAACAAGGTAGAGTTTGTATAAATGGATCAAGGACATTAGGAAGAAGAAGGGACAAAATCTTTCCAAGGTTGAGAAGTGTGCCTTGTTCAATCCTCAGAAAATGGAACTTCATAAGGTGAAGAAGGTGTCGAAGGTGCAGAAACTTGTGGAGGAAATGGCACCTTCTGATTACTCCTACCAGCGCACTATCAAATACCTGATGACGCTTGATGTAAGGGAAGAGGTAGGGTATATTCACATCAAGTTTGACTCAATTTATCTTCAAAACCAAAATATAAAGGAGTGATGCTTCATAGCATAAAATGAAAAAATGAAACTAGAGGAGGCCCTGGCGAAGGTCAAGGCCCAGTTGAAGGAAACCTAAGCAGAATCAGAGTAGCTGTGATGGGAGGTAGTAGCTTTAAGGTAGGAGTTCACTAAAAATAAGAGTGTTGTTTAGTGCCATCTCAAGGTGCATGAGGAATTAGAGGACTGGGTGAGAAAATTAGAATCCCGGGTCCAAGAGGTACATCATCAGTTCAAGGAGAGAGAGGTGAAGATGGAGATCTTCTCAAGAGACTAGATTAAGGATCTTCGTGCTTATTTATTGAGAAAATTTTGGTCTAGAGCATCCAGCACCTTGTATGTTCTGGTATACATTTCTGAGGCCAAACATACAACTATTTAGGGTCGGCCCATTGTAGATCAAGTCTCATAAGAAATTCAACAACGACTCAACTTGGCCATTAAAGTGTAAAATTTGGAGCACATGGATCTGGAAGTCCTTGCTATGAGTTTAACTGCATGGGATTGGGCAACCGCTAGATCAACCCTTCACACCTTATTTTCCAAATTGAATAAAGTTAGGAAGGCCAGGCGACTTTTGCACTCCTTTGAGCAAGAAAGGCACACTTCTATGGCTTACTTTTAGATACTCTCGCAACTGGGTTTTCCCAGTTTCATAGACGATGATGGGAACCTACAGTCTAGAGATGAGCTTAAACCTATGTGGATTACCTTCGAGGGTGATACTTCTAAGATAGATGACTGGGTGGACCCCATAATGGAGACACAAGTAATAAATTTGATATCCAGGTATTACCAAATTGAAGCCTACCTAATGGATCTGAGTAACAGGGCTAAGTATGAAAATACCAACCAAATTGAAAGGTTAAGGTGTCTGGTCAATGAGCTCGACAACCATGACCTATTTGAGGATGAGGCCTAGGCCCACATTTAGTGCACTTATGAATGCATCCAGGTGTATCTCCCTTCCAAGGAATAAGAGTGAGAGCCTCGCAATGAAGGAGAATACGAAGGTCAAGATCAAAGTGAAGAAGAGGAAGGAGATAGGGATAAATTGGAGTAAAACCCCCTAGCCAATGATGAATAGTCGAAAGAGGATTCAGATGGTGACTCTGAGCCCAATGGATAGAGGCTTAGGGTTCTTGCATTGAGGTGAACTTGATACACCACGAACCACTAGGAATATTGTCACATTTTACCAAGGGTTAAAATTTTGAGCTATTGCGATATTGTTTTTTGTTTTATTCCTCTTCCTCATTTGAAAGTGGCATTATCTAGCGTGGATTATTCTCTGGCATCCTCACAACATTGAATTATGCCTATGAATATTTCTTTTCTTGTTTTTTTATGCATGTTTTTAGTTTAGGGCATCTTCGCTTGAGAAAGCTATTGAGAAAAGGAAGCTTCACCCAAGTTTGGAGTCAAATGAATGCTTCGATCACTTTTGGAGCAAGCAGCAACTTCATCGAAAAAACATTATTTTTTTTTTTGAATTTGCATGGTGGAATTGGTAGCCACCACGAATCCAAGCAGGTTGTCCAAATTTTTATGGCTGCTATAGTATTTTGCGCTGTCCACCCCAGAAGCCACCACATAGATCTTTGTACAGTCTACCCCTATAACCACCATGCCACAATCATTTTAAACCTTTTATGCCACTGAAAGGCCAAAAAAACATAGTTAAAACCATGCTTCGGGTGCAAAATTGACTAAGGCATGAATAGGGCATTTCACCCTTGGAGTTGGTGAGGCTGCACTTCAGGCGATCGTGTTGTCAAACTCCCACTTCGTATCCATTCCTAGTGAAGTGGCAATTGTGAGCAAATTATTTTTGAGGCACAGTTCAACTTGTCTCCACCATTTGGTATAGCGAACCTCTAGTTAAGAGCTCCATTTCGGTGAAGCACCTCATTTCTAGCAAAGTGATGTTGTCGATGGAATTTTTCTATGATAGGCAGTCAAAATTTGCCTTCACTTCTTGACCTAGCAAAGCTCTAGTTCGGGCCTTCTTTTCAATGAAGTGCCACTTCTGGCCTGCCTAGAGCGAACCTCTTCCAGCCAAAGTCCATTTTGGACTTAGAAAAAAGGCATTTTTGAGACCCAGATCTCTCTTGCCCCATCAAAGCTATATTTTGGACACCCCTTCTATAAAATATGCATTTAGGCCATAGTTCCAGTGAACCTACACTCAAGGCCATCCAAGGAACGATTCGGGTTGATCTTCCAACGAACCTTCCATGAAGTGTTTTAGGGCGCTGGGTACGCTTTTAATGAAGCACATTTCCAGAGGAAGATGTGGGTGAGCATTCAAGGTGTTTTCATGGCATGCAAATTTGAATCCTTTCACCCATTCCATAAGGGCGGTGATGCTAATCCCGAAGTGATATCCTCACCAATTGCAGTAACTATCAATGCAGGTTTCCAGCAACCAATCTCAAGGTGATTTGTATCTCATAGCTACGTGTTTCCCAAGAGGTCCCTTAATCCATGCTATTTTTACTAACGAGAGTTAGATCTCAGCTACCCCCCAGTGATATTTAGGGTTTTTCATTAATGCTATAGATGTGCGGTCCTCTATAAAAACCAACCAATTGTAATGAAAAAAGGGGGGGAATGCTTTGCTAGAAAGCCACTGTATTCAATTTTTGCATCAATGCTAAAGAACTCCTGGCTCTGATTCTATTTCTTCTTTGTATGATGCCTCCTGTGTTCATTTTTGTTAAATTTGTTTCTTTGTATGATTGTTATAATTTTTCTATATGGATTTAAACGTCTTATATTGAGTGAATCTAGAATTCTCTTGGAGGATACATAGGGAAGGAAATATAGTGTTAGTTTTAGTTTTGTTATTTGTATTGATTGCTGCTACTCTAAATAGAGACAAGTAATTGTGTTGTTTGTTCTTCCTCTCATTCACTAATCTACAACCTTTATCTCTTTCAGTAATTTCCCAATTTCTTTCCAATTCCCTAATCTAAAAAACCCCAAGTTTAGTGTAGTAAAGGAGCCAACCTTCTCTAGAGATTGGCACGGAAGGCATTCCTTTCTTCTAGCCTTTCAATATGTTGGGCAGGTCTAGGGTGCATAAATATACCAAACCATTTCCTATGGTGGATCCGTAACCAACACTAAATTTATTTTTTTGTATTATGACAGTCAATAATGTTGGCGTTAGAAGTGCTGGTGACATTAATAATTCTGATGCTAGTGTAAAAATGCTTGTTGTCAAGTTGACTAGGTAGGGAAAGATAAAATTTGAAATCTTGGCAAAAGCATTGCCCCTTAGTCATTAGCATTGGTTGTGCTATCACCTTGGTTACAATGTTTTTTATTTGGGGCATTAAATGCCCCTCATAGATGAGAATTTAGCTTGTTTGGTTGATAAAGATGTTTGATCTGCTTGATGAGGTAGATGCTATTAAGTTTGTAGGTTTTGATGACATGTTCAAAATTGGGTGTCTACATTTGCCCCTTTTTGATGTATTCATTGAATGATGAATGTGCCAAAAACTATCTTGCATGCCCCAATTTTTAGACAAGTAGATTTCATGTTGATTTAGATTCAAGATTCAATATGACTGATGTTTGTGATAACTTGAATATTGATGATACAAAACTTTGTTTTTGTGGAAGCATTAAATGCTATTGTGCCCCCTCAAGTTTTAAAGGGAAAATAAAATTTGATTAAAAAAACGTGATTTTATTGTGATATACAAGTGAATTAATGAGAAATTGTGATAAAACAACAAAATTGGTTGAGTTGGGACAATTTTAATATGGATAGGGGATTAAAAGAAAATCATTTTTACCACTAATGATCACATAAGGAGAGTTTTGGACGTATGTGCACACCCATTTTTTTGATAGCTTACTAGGAAACACCTACAAACTGCAATGCTAGAGTGAGGCCATCAATAGTAGGAGTAGGTGATTAGCCTTAGGTATGTAGTTTAAAATTTAGCAAATTTTTGCATATTCATCTTGGAAAACATGCCTGGATAAAATGGCAGCGCTATCGTGCAATGGTAGCACTACTTTGTTGGTGCTTTCCGTAATCGAGGATGCTTTTATAATTTGATGGTGCTTTTGTCACTTGGATGGCCCTTTTGCTTTTTGGCAGTGTTTTCTTTAAGCAATGGCATTTTAGCCAATCGATGACACTTTTGCACCTTATGGTTTTAGGCTGATTTTGAGGAGGTTTAAGATGAATTTTCAGGTTTTGAGATTGGTTTAGGAATGGTTGGTTGATGGTTTCTTGATTTGGTGGATGGAGGAGATATTATAGATTTTGGATTACCGAGAGCATAGGTAGCACACCTTAAATATGATCCTGACTTTGCTCAACTTTCAGAATCATGCTTTTCTTACTATTGTAGGATTGTACGATGTGGCATTTATGCTGAAGGTTGAGTTTGACTGGGTGCTTCTAACAACATTGAATGAGAGATGGTAATCACAGATGATACCTTCCATTTTCCATGTGAAGATATGATAGTGACATTGGAGGATGTTTGTAGGATCCTCCAAGAGCCAATTGCAACAACGAAGCTTGCAATAAATTATCGATGACCCCAAGTTTCCATTGGTTTGGTCTGGCATCGACATCAATGCCACCTATGTAGGAGGGAAACTGGACAAATAGGTGACATTGTTGTCCACACTGGTATCAATAATTTTTATTGGGCACATGAGCAAGCGTGTCATGCACTAGGGATGGGAGAAGGTGGTGGCTAACATGCTAAAGATGCAAATAATATTCGCTTATGGGCTTGTCATCTTAGCCTGACTATACCATTTGTTGCATTGTGTAGTCTATAAGGTTGGGATGGGATTGTCCGATTGTATGTTGCTCTAGGTGTGGGCCTGAGAGCACATTGTAGTGGCATGATTTCTCAGGCTTCCAAGAGATGTAAATGATGTGGAGGTGGCACTAGCTTATTGGTGGGTGCATTGGGCAGTCTAGTTTCACAGAGGCATTTTGGGTAATATTAGTGTAGATTCCTAAATAGTGTTATGCTTAGGGGATCTACTTACATAGACACACTCATAATATCATAAGACATAATATTGGATTTTCCAAGCACCAACAGTGGTTCTCACCACTCATTTAGGGCCTTTTCAAGCCATCCAAGCTTGGTCGCTCAAGACAAGAGCGACCAAATTCTAGCCGCTCAAGCCTAGAGTGGCCAGATCTTAGCTACTGTAGATGACAATGACTAGATCATAGTCACTATAGATGATAGTGGCTAAACCATAAGAAGCAATTTTTTGACAAATAGGCCCAATATCAGGTGGAAGTGGCAGTCTGCATGCAATAAAGGTGAGCGGGAGTGACTTTGCATTCCTTTTCATGACTAGTTCACATAGGATACTTGAGTTTGCATTTAGACTTAAGTTAACTGATCTCCATGAATAAACAAAGGAAAAAATATTCTCATACTAACGAATAGTTCACATAGAAGACTCAAGTAGGTAGTTAGATTTTAGTTAACTGGCCTTAAAATATAGATAATAGACAAGGGCTTCTCATGCTAACTTGCACTACGCATGAGAAATTCATTTCTAGGGCTTGGACATAGACCTAGGGTTTCACACTATAAAATGTGCAAGCCTAAGAGCACTAAAAGAGAGACACATGATCGATATATGACATATAGAGACCCGAATCACATACAAGAGATTATTTTAGAGAGAGTTCTCTTTGGGATCACATGTGCGATAGAGATTTGACAAATCAAAGGGCACAAAACCTACTTTCTTCAACATCAGATCATAGTCTTTGACCCATAGCTTTGGGGCAAGGAGAGCAAGGTTTTCTTTAGCGGCCGCTATCTTGGATAGTGGCCCGCAGGCTTAGCTTAAATAGACATAGCATCTTTTATCTTGTTTTATTATATCATTAGCTTAGATTTACTTGATTCCATGGTATCATTTTATCATATTTCGTTACATTCTCTGATTACTAACAACCTTATCCGGGTAGGAAATCTTGGACAGCTAAAATGTGTATTGTTGTTTGAATTGCATACAGGGCCACAGGTTCACAAGACATAATCCATGACATACAAGAGCAAGAGGATCCATCCGGGAGACATACCTAGAGAAGGAGGCATCTATAAGCCCTTATACATTTTTGTGTGCAGAACTGGGAAGCATTTTAGAGAACGCCACCCTTTTGCAAAAGGGGACATCTCTTCATCCACTTGTGAGTCATTGTATCAAGATGGGTATCCCTAAGAGGGACCGACATGTAACCGGGGTTCAATATTAATGAAAGATCCATTATTTTTCATTTTCGTGTTATATGTTTTCTCATAATATTTTAGCTTCATTTTTTGTATAGTAATAACATTACAAGTAGAGTTAAGAGCGGTGCATGTGCCCCGGTGTCACTACAGATGGTGATCACGATGGGATGACCACTAATTTTTCATTTTCTACCAGAAAACTAACTTAATTTTGTGTGGAGGTCTAGCCGCTCTGAGCTATAGTGGCCAAAAACTAGCCGCTATGATCTATAGTAGCCAGAAACTAGCCACTCTGAGCTACAACAACTAAGAACCAGTAGCTCTAGTCAACAATATCCAGGACTGAAGTGCAGCGGAGGTCAAAATATTGACTCTCTGAGCTGGATCAAAGGTTGGTATAGCTTTTTTGATATTTTACAGCTTTCTATCTTCTTATGTGTGTTCAAAATAGAGAACTTAAAGCACATTTATGTTTGAAAATTGAAAGAATAAAGAAGAAAGAATTAAGCATTTCGCATGTCTTAGATCTTCTTTTAAATTTTCCACTAGGCGTTGCTAGGAACAACGACTTATACCTAAAAATTTCACCCTAGAATCCAATGTGCTAGACATTGTATATTGTTTTCTTGCTTTGAGGCCCTGCTAGAGTCCATAGTTGCACGAGATAAAGTGTGCTCATACAAATCATAGTAGTTCATGCATCTTTATGAATATTGAAACCTTTTTTTTGCACTTAGGCATATAGGAAAGACTCATTTCTGCTATATGATGCACTTTATGTTACGCAAGCTTAAAATGAACACCACACACGCACGTTTGATTTAAAAATTGGAGAGTTGGATTTCGTCACCAACCTTCAATTCAGTCCAGTGACGTTGGAATTCATCTCCTTCCACTGGTTTACCACCTAGAGCTTCCTAGAAATGGATTGGGAAACTTGCTTATAGTGAAACTAAGTTACTTGAGTTCAAACTATCTCCCACTACTATTCAAACAATCATTGGTTCAGAGTGGAGCAGCTAGGTGAACCCCCCATTGGGTCTTCAGCTGTGTACCCTAGCTTATTTTGAAAAAATCATGTTTGGCATGAGTGTACTTTATTTTCACTATGGATGATTCTTCTCATTCTTAATCCAAGAATAAGAGTAAATAAATCAATAGAACAACACATCAAAACACAACAAACGGTTTAGGGCACACTTAAATTGGTAATCAAGATAAATATTTGTTTGGAATTGTGTGTTCATTCCTAAATAGAAAACTCAAAAGATCAATTCATAAAGCAACATGGTCAAAAAAAGAAGTAAACACCCTCGGTATGATGCCGAGGGAGAGACAGAAGCAATTCATACCCATAGGCAGAGTCATAGTAATGTTGAATGACCTACCCGTAATACCGTGAGACGTAGCTCCACGATCCTAAGGGGTGATAACTCAACTCTTGGGGGATCTCCTCGAGAAACCCAAAGTAAGAAACCACATCATGGAACAAAGTCACATAAACAAAAAGAGGCTTCATAGCCATCCTCATCAAGAAGACATGAGGAGACCTCAAAGGCCTCCTATAAACACATAGAAACATCTCAAAGACATGAGGAAACTTTGAGGGCTTTCTCCTAAAATGGATATAAATAAGGTTCTAAGACCCATTCTTCACATGGGGATGACAAGACTGCCACATCTCCATCCACATGGAGAAAACATGTCACCACTAAGCCCTCTTCATTAAGAAGGCAAACAAGAATTGCAACACCTCAAGACTCACAAGAAAAATATGAAACAGGTCTACCCACTAAAAAGCCAAAAAATAGAGCTACATATAGTCGTGGGAATTATATAGAAGCAACCCTTCGCACTAAAGGAAATATTCCCATAGAATATGACCTCATAGGAGTAAATAGCACCCCATGGGACTAGCCATGGAGAACGAGATAACTAGATAGGTTGGATCGATTTCCTACTCAACCAACTCAAAGAAATGTAGCTACTGAGAACTCTGCATATAGAAGTTCATGAAATGTGACTTCTAAACATACCTCCCAGTATGGGGTACCTCAGAGCAACCTTGTAGAAGATGCATGGAGTATGATCATAGGGATATTCAATAGTACACTGAACAAGTCACATTAACTAGCAAGAGTACATATACAATAGAAACCCCCTTGAGGAATCTATGAGTCAAGACTACAAGAACAGAGTCAGATAAACATGAGTCTTCTACAATAGCACAAACTGACCGAATGAGGTGGTTATAAAATGCATTACACAAAGAGCGAGAGTTAGTGGAAGCTCTTGAATAAGAGAAACAAAGAGAAAGACTCTTGTGCCAACATGAGCAGCATTTAAGAGAGCAATCTGAGCAGCTAGCTCTTAACAATTTATAGATAAATGGTGGTGACCACCAAAGAACAAGATATGTTGACTCACCTAAGGAAAGGCACACTAGACAAGATATCCCACAACAAAACCTCCAACCAAATCATGAACAAAATCCAACTAATGGGAGGAGGACAAACATAACAAATAAAGATCACAATCTTGATTCCCCTCGTAGGAGGGAGTAAAATGGAATAAATCAAATGAATAGAGATTTACCTTCATTTCCAATATGAATAGACTTGCACGAAGAGAAAATTCATGCATCAAAGGCATTTCAAGAGCTTTCTAAAAATATGAAAACCTTTGAGAAACAAGAGGCAGCTGGGAACTCACAAACATTGAGTAAGATACACAATCAACAATTGTACCCATCAATCCCTAGCCCTCCATATCCTAAGAACTTTGATATGCCTAGGTTAGAGAAGTTTAAAGGTGAAGAGGATGCACAAGAGCATGTCACCAATTTTATCAACGTTTTTTTCATCTTGAATACAATGACGCTCTCATGCTAAGAACATTCATAATGATATTTTTAGGTGCTGCCACTCAATGGTTCAACCAACTACCTAAGCATAGCATAACCAACTTTGAACAACTAGTAAATGCATTCTTAAAGCATTTATCCTTTGGTGTTAAGAAGAAGGTGAACCTTTCAGACCTGGCAAACCTGAAACAGTATGATAATGATCCAGTAATAGATTATGGAAATAGGTGGAGAAAAATCATGGAAAAACTACCATTCTCCGTTCCCACAGAAGATATCATTCACATGTTTACCAAAAAAATTTCTAAACATATATCCCTCTTGCTACAACTCCAACAATATCCTTCATTTGAGTAATCTTTGGTACAGGCCAAACTCATCGAAGAGATAGAAGTAGATGAGGGAACCATTAAGCTCCAAAACAAAAAGAAGTGGAAAAAGAATGGTAAGAATGACAAGAAAAAGTAGAAGCAGAGTAACCCTGCCTCTAGTAAATCAAGTTGTATTGGCTACACCCAAGGATGGGGGTGCACAAAAACCACAAAACTATCAAGAACATCCCCCACCAGCCAACTACGACCAAAAGAATAATCAAGGAAGAAATTGAGAATGCAAGCCACCTCGTTATTTCATGCCTCTGATAGAATCAATGCAATCAATATTTAATCAATTGAGTGAGGCCAGGAGGATCAGATTTCTTGATATACCTCTTGTAGATCCCAACCATCCTAAGCCAAAAGGATATAGGGAAGATCAATTTTGTCCTTATCACAAGATACCGGGATATGACATTGAAGCTTACATCGGGTTTAAGCATCAAGTTCAAAACATGATTGAGGTGGGAGAGCTCAAATTTTAAAACCCACTAGCTCCCGATAACAGAGACATGGGCATATACAAAAACCCATTGCCCAATCATGAGGCCCCTCGAGAGCAAGGGGCCCAAGTCAATCAACTTCGAGCTGACATACCTACCCATGGATGTGTTGGGATGGTTTATATCATTAACATAGCAACAAGGACTAGGTGGTATGGTCAACAACAACCGCTTGCAACTCCCATAAACATCCCAGCCGCTCCTAGGCAAAGGCAAGACAACCTTCTAGGTCCACCAATGAGACCTATGGTAACTATTCAAAGTAGATTAGAGCAAAACCTACAGATGACTCCAGCTAAGTTATCCATTTATGATCTCATACAATAGTACCCAAAGCATAGGGAGACTCTAATGGATATTTTAAGAACAATTGAGCTTCAACCACAAGATGCGGATGCATTCACTCACTTTTTGGGACAAGTGCAAGAATGCCAGGAACCTGTAATCCGATTCTATGATCATGAGATTAAGACATTTTTTGCTACCTTACCAGACCCTTCACTAAACATTGTAATGACCATCAATGACTTACCTTTCAAAGGGTTTTGGTCGATACAGGTTCATCGATAAACATCATCACAACAATTGCAATAGAGCACCTCAAGATACCCAAGACCAATATCGTTCCAGGAACTTACACATTGAGAGCTTTTAATGATGCTTTATGCAATACTATGGGAAAAATAGTCCTACCCATCAAGGTGGGGTACAATACCATCCCTGTGATATGTCATGTCTTGTAAGGCACTATGTAGTACAACATCCTCTTAGGGTGCCCTTGGATAAGGGCCATGAAGTGCATGCCTTCGATCTTGCACTAGTGTGTCAAGTATGTGCACAAAAACAAATTCTATGGTTCTGGTTGATGAAGAGCCTTTTAAATATGTTAATCAGGTGGATATTATGGGAGAATTCATGATCCCTTATACTCACCTATACATGGCACCTTCATCCCCAACCACACAAGTTTATAACAAAGATAAATGGGTAAGAAAAGACCCAGGCACATCAACACCTATTAGTGCACTCAAGACAATCAATGCTTCTAAAGTATCATCAACATCAAAACCAAAATACAATCAGAAGCTAAAGGCCCCCTTAGTTAAGGTAGAAAGGCCCAAAGAAATACCAATTGAAGCCATTGCTAAAATGTTAATTCCTATGGAAGAGGAAGATCCTCAAGATCAAGATGAAGATAGTGATTATCACCCTACTTCACCAATATCATTCATGGGATAATCCACGTCACATGCATCAATACACTTGGAAAGTACAGGCATAGGGGAATACCTTGTGTAGAACATCACCTTTACGCCTATCATTGAGTCTGCACAGGACATAGGGAGGCCTAAAGACTTGAGGCCACTAGTAGGAATAGTGGTTCCACTGGGAATCCCTCCCAACCAAACCAATTTTTTCTATGTTGTCTTGGAATGCGCTCATAAGTCTTTAGATATATAAGGAGATGGTGACAAATTATTCACATTTAATGTTCATTATCTTTATAATCTTGGTTTTTCTCTAAGCTACTTTGAACATTTTCATTGGCATGGCTATGGCCTTGGTGTATATGAGCAAGGATGTAGGAGGTCTTACGAGCCACTATATCAGCTTCCTTCTGATATATTTGGCTTAGGCTATTATAGCAAAGGTCGAGATGACTCACTTTTAGTGGCATTGGAAATATTAATCATAGGGTTGGGAGAAGACATTGATTTCATTCCTTATCACCCCTTGAGAATAGCAAATTTGAGCAATATACAAGTAGCCATGGTAAACATATCGCCTCCAAAAACTTATCATCCAAACACCTCAATTGATTCCACCCCAATAGGGTACAACTCATGGGATGAGGAGAATGGATATGAAGCAAGTGATTATGAGGCACAACTTGGCTTAGCCTATCAAGGGCCTCACTATTTACAAAGGTTCACATGGTCCATCCATGATGATATTGAATATACATCAGATGAAAGTGACTATGAATCAAAAGACTCAATAGAAAGAGCTCACTTAGGCTTAAGCCATCAACCCTTGAATTTGGGGTGAGAGACAAATGCAAATGGATTCTTCATAAGTGATGAAGAATATGAAGATGAAACATAGATGGCCTACTTAGGTCCAAGACATGAGCCCTTTGTCTTAGGGTCGCATAACAATGCTAATGGTTTCTGGATAAGTGATGATGACTTTGAGGATGAGACCGAGATGGCTTATCTTGGACCTCACCACTTACGGTAAGTCAACGAGCTAGTAGAGAGAGAGGCGGCATTTTGTGCCGTAGACCATCAACTTCAATTTTTTTGGGAAGACCTGTTGACCTAGCTACCATTCATCGGATGGTTAATCCCCCTTTGCCTACATTTATAGAGCAGTTAGAGCCCGATGATCCTATTGTCTACCCTACTCATGGGCTAGATCCAAAAATTTCCATTCCTCTAGAACCTCATCGTGAGTATGGAAGAGAAACCCCTAAGACAAGATTGCACCCATGTGGTCTTGGAGATTTCATCCCATCCATAAACATGATCTCCATCGATTTGACCACTCCACTTCATAATCCAGTAGATCCTACCAAATAATTACATCTTGATATAGACGCTATTGATTGAGATTGTGCTAGTTCACCCATAGATCTAGAAGACCTCTTCCCCAATGAAGATATGTTACAGCCATTCCATCTTGCATCAATTTTTGCGTATGATGTCTTCCATGTTGGTTTGGAACATGATTCAATAGGTCCTATGAATCCCTCAACTCTAATTTTTGGGGAGACCTATTGACCTAGCTGCCATTCATTGAATGGTTAATCCCCCTTCACCTACATTCAAAGAGCAGTTAGATCCCAATGATCCTATTATCTACCCTGCTCATGGGCCAGATCCAAAAATTACCATTCCTCCAGAACCTCATCGCGAGTATGGAAGAGAAACCCCTAAGACAAGATTGCACCCATGTGGTCCTGGAGATTTCATCCCATCCATCAACATGATCTCCATCAATTTGACCACTTCACTTCATAATCTAGTATATTCTACCAAATCATTGCATCTTGATATAGACGCTATTGATTGGGATCGTGCTAGTTCACCCATAGAGCTAGAAGACCTCTTCCCCAATGAAGAGATGTTACAGTCATTCCATATTGTATCAAGTTATGCGTATTACATCTTCCATGTTGATTTGGAACTTGAGTCAATAGGTCCTATGAATTTTGCTGATGACATTCATTTGATACCCATGCCTCATCAGCTATAGGATGGGTCACATATGGCTATAGAAGCAACTTTTGAGGTGGACATCAGTGATGATCCTACCCAACCAAGGAAAGTCAAGTTTAGAGAAAGTCTATCTCCACAGGAACAAGCCATCTTGATTCCTCTCCTCAAGGAGAGGCTAAATATTTTTAGTTGGACTTACAAAGACATGCCAGGGATATATCCAAAGTTAGTCATTCACAACCTTTCATCGGATCCCATGAACAAGCCAGTCAAGAAAAAACTAAGGAAAATACATCCAACCATCACTTTGATGGTAAAGAACGAATTGTAAAAACTACTCGATGTAGTATTCATAGTTCCTATCGACTAACCTTAGTGGATTTCAAACATGGTACCCATAGGGAAACCTGATGGAAGAGTCTGTATCTACACAAATTTCAGAGATTTGAACAGGGCAACACCAAAGGATTCATTCTTGTTTCCAAACATAGATGCTCTTGTAGATGCAACCGCAGGTCATGAAATGCTCTCCTTAATGGATGGTTTTTTTGGATACAACCAAATCCATATTAAGCCCGAAGATCAACATAAAATTGCTTTCATTACTCCATGGGGAACATTCTATTACAAAGTGATGCCATTCGGTCTCAAAAATACTGGTGCCACATATCAGTGGGCCATGACATACATATTCCATGACTATATGCATAAGATCTTGTAATATTATATGGATGAATTACTAGCCAAGTCCCTATTGTGACAACAATATGTCGAAGTCCTTAGACAATTCTTCGATCACCTCATAGAACACAATGTCGGATTCAATCCTAAGAAGTGCGTATTTGGCGTAACTTCTGGAAAGATTTTAGGATTCATTGTATCCAAGAGAGGCATCAAAGTATATCTTGCAAAGGTAAAAGCCATACTGGAAATGGTCGCCCCTACCAACATTAGGGAGTTGAGGAGCCTACAAGGCAAGATAGCATCCATCAAAAGATTCATCATGCAATTATCAGAAAAATACAGACATATGAACAAGTTGCTATGCAAGGAATTCCCCTTTCATTGGGATGAAGAATGCCATCAAGCCTTTGTAGAGATTAAAAATTATCTGGCAATGCCACCAGTATTGGATTCACCAAGGCCATACATACCATTTTTACTATATATATCGGCTACTAATTTCGCATTGGGCACCATGTTATCCCAAAAGAATACACAAGACAAAGAGCAAGCCATATATTACATTAGTCGCACCTTGGTGATCTATGATCTAGGATATGCGTATGTTGAAAAATTGTGTTAGAAATGGTCTTTGCAACTCGAAAGTTACAACACTACATGTTGAGCCATATGACCTACGTCATATCAAAACAAAATCCTTTGTAGTACATGATGAGCAAGACATATCACAATACACGTATCACAAAGTGGATCATGCTATTGACAAAATTTGATCTAGAGTTCATAATCCAAAATTCCATCAAGGTACAAGTCATAGCAGATCAATTAGCAGAGGTGCCTCTTCAAGATAACAAGCCTCTCACCATAGATTTGCCTGATGATGCGGTATTTGCATTATCAGATCTACCAGAGCTCAAAGAACCTAAGAAATAAAAATACATGTCATTGTTCTTCGATGGTTCAAAGTATGAACAAGGAGGTGGAGCAGGGATTGTCTTTACCACACCGTAGGGTGCTCCATTACCCTTATCATTCAAACTAGACTTCCCATGCAGAAACAACAATACAGAATATGAAGCATTGATCTTGGGACTTCGAATAGCCGTAGTGATGGGTATTAAAATATTGAATATCTTTGGTGACTCTTTGCTTATAGTAAACCAGGTCAAAGGACTCTTCCAATGTAGGTGCCCACTCTTGAAGACTTACAAGGAACTTGTTGACAATTACTTAGCCCGGTTGGAATGGTACAACATCGAGGCAATCCCTCATATGTCAAATAGATTTACAAAAACTATGACCTCTTTGGGATCCTTAATCCCTCATAATATGTCTACTAATTTTACAACCATTCATGTGAAAGTGCTTTCGCACTCAACAATACGCCGTGAAGATTTTGACAATCAAGAATCAATCAACATGATCAACATCAAACCAAATCAGGATTGGTCCTTCATAGCTAGAAGTTTCTTGCAAACAACACCTTGGGGGTCATTGATCTCCCAAGGACCCATAGAGTGTGGTGCGACCATATACCATAGAGTTATTCCTCAATCTGTGTTCATTACTTTGGAAATGCAAGAAGAGCAAGTTGTCTATTCTATAGAAGTTTTGGCCTATCAGGATTGGATTTTATAACTACAAGACTTCCTAAAGCTCGAAATAATACCTTAAGGTTTGTCACATATAGAAATATAAACATTTAAATAGAGAGCAACAAGATACATTTTTCTAGGATAAATCCTCTACAAACGAGGATATGATGGAGTATTACTTCATTTTCTTGAGCCCCAGGAAGCATCTTGGGCAGTTTCACAAGCTCACGATGGAACATGTGGAGGCCATTTCAGTGGCATGGCCATCGTTAAGCGCATCTTGATAATGGGTTACTATTGGCCCACAATGGAAAAGGACTACTGCAAGTATGTTAAGAAATGTAGTAAGTGCTAGCATCATGCAAATCTAATGCACTTACCATCGCAAGCTTTATAGCCCATCCAAGCAGCATGGCCATTCTCGTAATTGGGACTAGACTTGATTGGGAATATATCACCTTTGTCCTCATGTCGATATACATTCATCATAACGACCACAGAATACTTCACTAAATGGGTAGAAGCGATCCCCTTAACATCAACAACTAGACCAAGGATAGCAGAGTTTATACTCCATAATATCATAAGTCATTTTGGGGTCCTTTCTAAGATAATATCGGATAATGGGCCATCTTTTAAGAACAAAAATATGCATGATTTAATGAAAAAATATCATATTCGGCATATTTTTTCAATGCCTTATTATCCACAAGCAAACGGGAAAGCAGAAGCCTCAAACAAAACAATAGTCTCCATTTTGAGGAAGATAGTGTAAGAAAATCACAAGGATTGGCACATGCAATTACCTCTTGCACTATGGGCATATAGGACTAGTATACGGATGCCCACTAGGGCAACACCATTTTCACTAGTATATGGCACTGAAGCCATCATGCCTCTAGAGTTGGAAATCCCGACTCTACGCATAGCACTAAAAGACTTCATAGATGATGAAGTTGCGCGATAAGGCCACCTTGATTAATTGATGCTTCTTGATGAACACTAATTCAATGCTTTAGAGCATCTTCATGTTTACCAATATCGTCTTGTGTGAGATTACAATAGTAAAGTCCACCTAAGATAATTCAAGGTTGCAGATCTAGTGCTCAAAGAAAACTAGCAGAATTCAAATCTGCTGCCGCATCTGCGAGATAAGTTCGTAGTAAACTGGATAGGTCCATACATGATTTCACAGAGATTTGGGCCTGGAGAATATCGTATTATATCATTATATGGTGTTGAAGAGCCTGAACCTCTCAATATTATTCACTTAAAGGTATTTTATACATAAAAACACAAAAAAATTCAAATATGTCAAAAACACAAAAACATTCAAATATGTCAAAAACACAAAAACATTCAAATATGTCAAAAATAAAAAACATTCAAATATGTCAAAAATAAAAAATAGATCATAAAAACATAAAATTCAAAAATTTAAATCAAAGGCTCCAAGGGTAATTCAAGCCGCTTGGTCAAAAATAAAATCAAAGGCTCCAAGGGTAATTCATACCGCTTGGTCAAAAATCAAACCAAAGGCTCCAAGGGTAATTCAAACCGCTTGGTCAAAACCAAAATCATCAAAGGCTCCAAGGGTAATTCATACCGCTTGGTCAAACAATAAAATCAAAGGCTCCAAGGGTAATTCATGTCGCTTGGTCAAAAATCAAATCAAAAAGGCTCCAAGGGTAATTCATGTCGCTTGGTCAAAAATCAAATAAAAAATGCTCCAAGGGTAATTCACGCCGCTTGGTCAAAAATCAAATAAAAAAGGCTCCAAGGGTAATTCAAACCGCTTGGTCAAAATCAATAACAAAATCCCCAAAGGCATAATAAGCCCTTTGGTCAAAATAATCAAAAATACAAAAACAACATAAAATCAAAAATACAAAAACAATTGCACTTCACATTTTGCATCCACATTATTGCATTGCATTTTCACGTACATTACAAGATATATCATGAGAGTCTTAAGATACCATAGTTTGTCGTACAAGTCATTCATATCCATACCCCCATCCACATGTGTCTAATTGTGTTTTTCAACACAACCATTATTTTTTGCTATACATAATTACTAAGGCTTTTCGGTTAGTCAACCAAATCTAGTAATCTTATCAACTTTTGAGGAAAACAACTTTGATTAGTAGAAATAAAGGCCTAGCTATGATAAAGCCTTGGATATTCAAGATCCCATCACTAATTGAAACACTAAAATCCTAGCTGGTACAAGGAAAATATGAAAGCTGCAAAGCGGTCTAGGTTACCTTAAGTGAAAAGGATTATCCTTGCTTATCCCCCTGTGCAACCGGTTTAAAGGTGCTAAGAATTGGCAAAAGGAAAAGCTTTACCCTATCAAAATCCCTTGCTTAAATCAAAACAAGAAAAATCCCAAAGCAAAAATACAAATTCAAAAGGCCAAGTATACATTCCAAATTTCAAAAGAAAAATATGATACACAAATCATATATTCAAAATACAAAAAAATCAAGCTCAAGAAAAAATAAAAAATAAATAGTGATTTTCATCACTAAGAATGAGCAAAATAAACAGTGATTATCATCACTACAAAAAAATCCCCGCTCAAAGAAAAAAATCAAATAAAAAATAAACAGTGATTTTCATCACTACATATGAGCAAATATCCAAAGCCAAAAAGAAGGGAATAAAGCTTGAATCCTTGGAATTCTCAGCATTGTACAAAATTGGAAGGAGAAATCCTTACGCATGATGATATGTCTATTACAATTGCTTCATGCATTTGTATAGACCAATGTTTGGATGTGGATGAGCTAGCTTAGGTAACCAAATATTGCCTAGTGGTATAGTCCAACTAAGTCCAACATAAGGATGAGATGAACACCTGAGTATCCCTGATCTTAGAAATGGGCTGAAATAATCCCGCTTGACATCAAATGAAATGCTTGAGTTCTACCTCAATATATACAATCACATACACACATAGAGATCATGAAAAACCAGGTCCATGGTAAAAGCATAACTTTTCAAAAGTCTAAGTGGTAAGTAGACAACTGTTGATAGGGTAACTAGAGTGTTTGAATCTCCGAAAAGCCCCAAAAATTTTTACATAGCAACAAATAATAACATCAATCACACCATTATATTCCTTATAAGATTCTATAAATTAGGGGGTATCAACATAGTAGGACAGATACCGCATATATATTAGAAATAGTATATAGACGACCACTGACTACTTTATATATTTTAATTTACAGAAACTTATTAAGAAGATACATTACACACCATTACATCTTATATATGAATACTTAATCAATTCTTATGATAGAAGTGATTATTTAAATTCATTATTATTTTTTAACTTTTAGTGGTATCACCCATTAATATTGTCAATGGCATATGCATTCCGTATATTTTTAATTATTAGAGCATACAGGTTAATTTATACCATTGCATCACATAAGTTAGGTGCATATAATTAAAGCAAAAATTAAACATGCATTTAAAAATAACATTTGCATCCACGAAAACAAGTCATTAATCATCCATAAACCACATCATAAAACATACATGCAATATCCATTTGCATATCATAAATTCATCATTCATCATCAAAATGCATTGCATCATATCATCAAATAATATAAGCATATACACATCCATATAAGCATATTCAAATATCATCTATCATCTAACATATCCATCAAACCATCATAATATCATCATCGCATCATATCATAAAATAAAATAACAACTAAACATAAGCAATAAACGATACACATAATGAGTCACAAAAGGCAAGTCTATCATAAAAATATGTGTGTCAAGTCCAATGGCTATACAAAAATGCTCGTGGGATATAATCATTTAGGTCAGTTGACCTCAAAAATGGATCAAGAACCAAGTAGAACATCAATCAAGTGTTGAGCCTGAGCCCCCTGCATCACCTCCTCTAGTGCCACCTCCCCCTGTGGTGGTGTTGTGAGTCGAGTGATTTGAACCTATAGGTCTCTCTATTCGAGTTTGGGTCCGATGGCTAGGATGGGTGGAAGATTGCCCTGAGGTAGAGTGCCTGCTGACTAGCAAACCACCTGCATCTGTTGGATCCTTAGGGATAATCCCATACCTCCTGAGCTGCATCTGAAGGAGGGTAACATGATCCATAAGACCCCATATCCATACCTCATGCTCATCCAACAAGGACTAAATCCATCCCACCCCTACCCCTAAGCCTGCTATTGGAACCTCCTGTGGTGTAGAAGCATGAACAACAAACTACATCTTGACATTGCCACCCCTGATAGTAGCCTACAGAGCCTGTATCTGTGTTGTGATATGCTCAATCGTAGCATCTCATCGATGTACCTAGATCTTAGTAGCCTAGAGCTCAACCTCAACCTCATACAACTGTGCTCTCAAAGGAGAATCTCTCTCCTTAGGCTCTAACTCCTCCTTCTCCTTAGGAACATTAGGATCCTCTACTACCACCTACTCTATCGACTGGCCCCATACCTCGATCCTGGCTCGAACCCTACATCCTATCAAATCTACACCATCACCCCTGCCATCATCCTCGCACCCTAGGCTACCAATGCCATGCCACATCCGATCACCCCACCACTAAGAGTAGGCCTCTATAACTCCCCCAGCCACTGTAGGGTCTATGACTAGGGCATCCTCCTCATCTACAATCTCTATGACATGTCATGGATGTAGGTACCTCTCTGCTATGAGGCACCTGTACAAGAATAATACCAAGGGCACATCC
The DNA here is from genome assembly GCA_028583015.1 of Wollemia nobilis. Taxonomy (NCBI): domain Eukaryota; kingdom Viridiplantae; phylum Streptophyta; class Pinopsida; order Araucariales; family Araucariaceae; genus Wollemia; species Wollemia nobilis. The sequence goes on from JAQPPZ010001870.1 coordinate 9,823,708, forward strand.
TGCTACAATACATACTAACAAATAACTTGAGAGTACAAGAAATACTCTCGGATGGCAATCTTACGGCCAATGAGCCATCGCTCATGTTGTGTCCTAGCAGTAAAACTAGCTGGATCATCCCAAATTGGACACTCATAGTACGACCACCACATGACATCTCTGGCCAATAGTCTAGTGAAAGCATTAGTGTAGTGGGATATCTCCCCTGTAAAAGTGTGGCTCTTATGCTCCTCATGCTCTTGAGCCCATCTAATAGCATAGCACTATGTTCGAGCCTCAATAGATGTAATCTTAGCTGGGAGCCCCTTAGGGCAATCTACCTTAATGTGCTCCCATCCCAAAACTTGTAAGAGCAAACTACAAGCAATGATGATGTGTCCCCATCGATGGATGTGGTACAACTCATCATAGCACTGAGCCAATAGTGATATACCCCATGCATAGATGATAGGCTCCTCTCTATCCAGTAGGTCCTACACCATTGCTAGGAGGTTCCAAGAGAACCTCAAACTCGAGCAGTCTAGGATAAGAACATTTTTTATCACCATTAGCAACACAACATGCCTCACTATAAAAACATGAGCATCATACCAAGTCTTGATAGATACTCCCCTGGACCTAGTATTCTGGAGAGCCTATGCAGTATGTGACCCAAACACCCTATCATAGATGACCACTTGATCATTAGTGGCTGAAAAAACAATGGGCACCCCATAGAAAGGGATCCAAAACATCCTATACACGTCCTCTAGTGTGATAGTCATCTTGCCAGGTGGAATGTGGAAGGTGTTGATCTGTGGGTCCCAATAGTGGGCTAAAGTTGTAATATAAGCCTGGTCAGACATAATGTGGGGTAACCTAATAACATAATGTAGCCCATGGGCCTTAAACCACTCCTAGTCAGTGTCATCAAATCCAGGAAGCAATTCCAAGTAGGAGCTTTGGGTCTCGAGCCCGAGCAGTGAGGATCTAAACAAAGTAGAAGAAAACAAAACATAACTACAATGCATCTAAGGCATAATTCACAATAAACATGAAAACGGTGCAAAAGAGTATGAGTTACTCTAAATCTAAGCAAAAGAAGAATAAATTGCACCTACTCAAGCAAAGAAAAAATCTAAAAGTTAAAAAATCATAAAATCAATACATAAAATGCAAAAACAAAGCTAAAGCTTTAGCTTTTATTGCCTACAATAGCCGAAACTTGGCCACTGGAGGCAGTAGTGGCCAAGGCCCAATAGTCAATTTTTGTATAATTGGGATTCAAGTCTGGCCTCTCTGAGTGATAGTGGCTCAGATCCGGCTGCTCTGAGTGACAGTGGCCAAGGGGCGACACGGCAAACCCGTGAACCCTTGGCCAGAAAAAAATTAAAAAAAAATTACAATTGACAAAATAACTTAAGCAAAGAAAACAAAGGGAGGGAAAGCAAGCAAATTGGAAAACAAATACCCTACCCAAGCATCGAAACTAAACTAAGTTTGAGAATGCCCAAAATAGTGGCAGTAGGGGAATAATGAAAAAAATTCAAAAAACCTAGGCTAAAACCACTAACAGATTGCAAAATTGGGGACCAACACACCACGGCAAAAAGGAACCTAAGCCTAATTACGAAGTTTGTTCATTGCCAGCAAGTTTAGTGATGTTCTTTTTGCTCATTTTTTAGTGAAATTCAATTTTACTTAAGTAAAGAAAAGAGAGCTAGGGTTTTTAAGAGAAATACCCGAGAAGCTTCGGCTCCTCCAATAGCTGATGTCTCACCCCATGCAGCCATGTCCTCAGCACTAGCAAATTTTTGAAGTCACAATCATCGCCACTGCACCAGAGCTCTTTAAACAGAATCTTCAACAATGAAAATGATAGGTCAAACCCTAGAATTGCAAGTTTTATATTTTCTTAATTGTGCCTTGGCCATTGTTGACATCAACAGCCCGAGATTCTTGGCCACTCAAAGCGAAAATGGCCACAGGTAGGAAATCAAAGGCCACTGGACCTAACAGCAGCCAATCCCATAGGTCAAAATTAAGCAGTTTCTTCAATGAGAGAATAACAAAAACAACAAATAATCACATTTTGATGGTTTAGGATCATCATAATGTTCAAAACAACAAAAAAAATCACATAAAATCACAAACTCAAGCAGGCCTCATATCCAGTTACCTACTCTATCCACTTTATGATTGCAACAATTTGTACTCCATGTATTTTGGTGAGATGGGTAGGCAACCATAAGGCCACTTGGGACAAAAGCAACTCATTTTGGAATTATGATGTGTTACCCTTCAAACCTGAAGAAGATCAAGATGGTTGGACTGCTCCATGGGTGAATAGGGGTTATTCTAATTCCCCTATGACATCAAAAACATTAAGCCAAAGTGATACAATCTAAACATAAATAGAATCACTCATCCTAACTCCCTAAGAAGGCTATTGATAGCCGGACCGCTCCTCGAGATAGGGATGGATGATTATCATAAGCAATTGGAATCACACTTGGATGTGGGATTGCCCATTAAAAGCAACAAATGCTAGAAAGGAACCAGATTAGTCATATTGGTCAAGCGACTTATCGCTTCATTCATTGTCATTTCTTCACCAATCCATTGTGTGAAGTAGCTCAAAACTTCAAATTAATCATAATCAAAATTAATAAAATATCACTTGATCATAGCAAAATCATGTTCATCCTTTGAATCATTGCATACAATAATCATAAATTTCCCTTATTTGCTAGGAATGTAAGCAGACATGACATTTTCAATTATAGCTCTCCTATCGGTCGTAATTGTTGTAGCAGTTGAAGCTACCCGATTGATTTTGAGGAATGAGTACAATTTAACATGCAAAAGCCACTGGGCTAAGTCCTCCGAACATTGAGGCAATGATTCAAGGGATGTACGTCATCTTGCATGATTGGGCCATTTGACATTAATCAGAACATTGATCACCATACACCCTACTAATGGATCAATCTACAATTTTGCTCAGCGTTGTGTTTTCCACACAACGCATCGCAAAAAGGGGCATATGTAGACACCTAAATCATGTCATGTTTAGGGTAGATACTTACATAGACACACTCATAAGATCATAATATATAATCTTGGACTTTCCAAGCACCAAAAGTGGTTCTCACCACTCATTTGGGGCCTTTTCAAGCCATCCAAGCTTGGTCGCTCAAGCCAAGAGCGACCATATTCTAGCCGCTCAAGCCTAGAGCGGCCAGACCTTAGCCACTATAGATGACAATGGCCAGATCATAGCCACTACAGATGACAATGACTAAGCCATAAGAAGCGGTTTGTCGACAAACAGACCCAATATCGGGTGGAAGTGGCAGTCTGCATGCAATAAAGGTGAGTGGGAGTGACTTTGCATTCCTTTTCATGACCATTTCACATAGGAGACTTGAGTTTGTATTTAGACTTAAGTTAACTGACCTCCAAGCATAAAAAAAGGACAAAAGCTTCTCATGGTAACAAACAATTCGCATAGAAGACTCAAGTGGGAAGTTAGATTTCAGTTAACTGGACTTCAAATATAGACAATAGACAAGGGCTTCTCATGCTAACTTGCACTACGAATGAGAAATTTATTTCTAGGGCTTGGACATAGACCTAGGGTTTCACACTATAAAAGGTGCAAGCCTAAGAGCACTAAAAGAGAGACACATGATCGATATATGACATATAGAGACCCGAATCACATACATGAGATAATTTTAGAGAGAGAGTTCTTTTTGGGATCATTTGTGCAACAGAGCTTTGACAAATCAAATGGTATAACGCCTACTTTCTTCAACATCAGATCATAGTCTTTGACCCATAGCTTTGGGGCAAGGAGAGCAATATTTTCTTTAGCGGTCGTTGTATTGGACAGTGGCCCGTAGGCTTAGCTTAAATAGACATAGCATCTTTTATCTTGTTTTCTTATATCATTAGCTTAGATTTACTTGATTCCATGGTATTGTTTTATCATATTTCTGTTACATTCTCTGATTACTAACAACCTTATCCGGGGAGGCAATCTCGGATAACTAAAATGTGTATTGTTATTTGAATTGCATACAGGGCCACAGGTTCACGAGACATAATCCACGACATATGAGAGCAAGAGGATCCATCCGGGAGACATACCTAGAGAAGGAGGTATATGTAAGCCCTCAGACATTTCCGTGTGTGGAACCAGGAAGCATTTTAGAGTGCGCCACCCTTTTGCAAAAGGGAACATCTCTTCATCCACTTGTGAATCATTGTATCAAGATGGGTATCCCTAAGAGGTACCGACATGCAATCGAGGATCAATATTAATGAAAGATCCATTCTTTGTAATTTTCGTGTTATATGTTTTCTCGTAATCTTTTAGCTTCATTTTTGTTATAGTAATAACATCGCAAGTAGATTTAAGAGTGGTGCGCGCACCTCGGGGTCACTACAATTAGGTGGCTAGTGGATGATTTACACCATGACCAAATCACATGGCAGCCATATAGGGGCCACCTGGGCTAGGTGTAAGATGACTACAAGGTTTGCTTGGGTTCTATAAAGAAGGTGCTTGGCGGGATCTTGGGGAGAGCAAGAGCTCTTCCATTTTGAGAGAGTGGTTTGCTAATTTGGTCTTTGAGAGGACATCTTGTTAGGTCTAGTTTAGTACCAATGACCCACACGTGAGTGTTAGGATATCACTATTAAAATAAATCACACTAACACAAAATACTAAAAAATAACTCAAATACATCAAATAACTCAATAACACTATGCAAAAATTAAATGTAGAAATGGAACAATCTCACAATAACACAAAATCGCAGGCCTCTTCGAGGGGGAAACCTCCTTCAATATTTCATTAGCTTGCAAAAAGATGAATTCATACATGGATTCATATATTTTAAAGAAAAACTTCATGTAACCCTACCTAAAGGCTCAATAGTTGGATTACATGCAAAATGCCACTCGATCTAGAATCTCCTACCTAACATCGAATACAATCTTGATAAAAATTCTTACATGAGATGATGCCACTTGGCTAGGCACCTTACTTACCACATACATTACAAAGTATTATAAAATAATATTATAATAGGATCTCCCCATTGGGAGTGGGTCATTAAATAAGTAAATGAGAATTACAAAATGGTGTTAGGATAGGATCCTAACATATCCTCCCCTTTGAAAAGCTTTGTCCTCAAAGCTAAAAATTAGGGAACTAGTGTTGGAGCTGATGGAGAGACTCCCATGTAGCATCTTTTGGCTGTAGCCCATGCCACTAAACAAGAACTTTTGTTATGGTACGGTTGCAGAGAGTGCAGGTTTGATGATCCAATAATTGTTTAGGTTTGAGTAATATGGACCCTTCTTCATCCAATTTTTGTAATGCTGATTGAACCTGTACTTGTGTGCCCACAAAATTTTTGAGAGAGAAAACATGGAAAACAGGATGGATCTTGGAGGTGGGCGGAAGATCCAATTTTTAAGTAGTGGAACCAATCCATTATAGAACTTGGTAGGGTCCATAGTATTTTGCAACAAGTTTCTAGCACCAGCGGAGTTGTAGAGATGATTGTTTGTATGGCTGCAATAGAAGGAAGATTGTATCACCCACATCAAAGCTACGCTCAAAACGATGTTGGCCAGCTTTTTATCACATCTGATTTTGGGCCATGTCCAAATTTTTCTTCAGCTAGCAGAGAACATCGATATGTTGGCTAAGAGTAGTGTCGACTGCCTGGACCTTGGAGTTGTTTGGGATGTATGAAGAACGTGAGTGGAGGGCACCCATAAAAAGCCTCAAAAGGGGTGAGTTTGGTTGTTGTATGATAGGAAGTGTTGTACCATCATTCAGCCAAAGGAAGCCACTTCGCCCATTGAGTAGGATGATCTGATGCAAAGCAACGAAGATAGGTCTCCAAACATTTTTTGACAATATTAGTTTGACCATCCGTTTGTGGATGATAGGCTAAACTAATTTTGAGTTGAGTTCCCTGCAACTTAAACAATTCTTGCCAGAAATTACTAGTGAAGGTTGGGTCTCGATCAAACACAATGGAGGTGGGCATACCATGAAGGCAAAAAATAGAATCAAGAAATATTTAGGCAATGGTGGAGGTTGTGTAAGGATGGCCAAGGGAACAAAAATGAGAATACTTTGAAAGGTGAACCACTACCCCGAGAATAACAGACTTACCACCAGATTTAGGTAACCCTTCTATAAAATCTATGGATATATCATTCCAAACCTGATCTAGAATGGGCAAGGGTCAAAGAGTAACCGAAGAATGTACCATTTCACCTTTCATCTGTTGACAGGTATCACAAGTTGCTACAAAATCATGGATGTCCTGTTTCATACCTTTCTAGAAAAATGTGTGCTTGAGGCGTTCATATGTTTGAAGAAATCATAAATGGCCTACAGAGGGAGTAGTATGTAGCTCCTTCATGAAAATCTCAGAGAGTGGGGATGTGGGAGGAATAACAAGATGTTGGTGATAACGTAGGCCATGGCCATACCAATTGTAGCTTGGGGATAAATTAGGATCATCACAAAGCGAGGCTACCAAAGCTTGCAAGTCTGCATCTTGAAGTACCGCTTGTCGTAAGGAATCTATCCATTGAGGAACAGGTGAGGAAATGGCACATAACATACTGAGGGCCTCAAATTGGTGAGAGAGAGTATCAGCCATAAGATTATCTTTGCCCTTATTATAGGTGATATCATAATCATATCCCATAAGTTTAGAAACCCATTTTTTTGTTTCGAGGTAGCAATCCGTTGTTCCAAGAAGTATTTGATACTCTGATGGTCTTTTTTAATGGAGAAATATTGCCCAATGAGATATGGTTGTCAATGGATTACGACATGTAAGATTACCAACATCCCCTTGGCATATGTAGCTTTTCCCAAGTTATGATCAAAGAGTGTCTTACTAGTGAAAGCCAAGGGTCTCCCTTCCTATATCAACACTACACTGATGCCACGACCGAAAGCATCACTTTCAATGATGAAAGGCTTGGAAAAAATTGGCATGGCTAAAACTGGTGTGGTGGTCATAGCATGCTTCAATTCGAGGAAGGCTTGGTCAACGGACCTCGTCCAAGTAAAAGAGTCATTATTTAACATGGATGTGAGGGGGGCTACTATTTTACCATAATTACAAAAAAAAATTGTGATAGTAATTGTTGGTTACGAATCTACCACTAGGAAAGGGTTTTGTCTATCTATGCACCCTAGACCCGCCCAATATATTGAAATGCTGGAAGGAAGGAATGCCTTCCATGTCAATCTCTAGAGAATATTGGATCCTATACTACACTACACTTGGTTTTAGATTAGGAAACTGGAAAGAGATTGGAAAAATGCTAAAAGAAATGTAAATGACTGAAAGATATGGATAATGTAGATTATTTCAAGGGTAATAACATGCAGCACAATTACTAATTCCTACTTGAACCAGCAGCAATCAATACTATAAACATAGCATAAGCTAAAATTGAATGCACACTGTTACGTATCCTTTAGCAATTCTAGACTTTGTTCTTAATTCACACACTTAAATCCAGATTTTAGAATTTACTGTATGCAAATGAAGAAACATAATTAACAAAAATAAGCATAGAAGGCATCATACACAGTGAAAAATTTTAATATCAGAACGAGGAGATTTAGTATTGAAAGAAGGAGTTCAAATACAACAGCTCTTTAGCAAATTATTCCCCCCATATTACATTACATTGAGATGCCTTTTATAGAGTAAAATCCCCCCTGATTACATTAATGCTCAAACCCTAAAACTAGCGAAGCAGTTGAGATTTGACATCTGTCGAATGACAAAGCATCCATGGAATGCAACTCACCCATTTTTAGAGTAGCTTTGGATAGGCATTGTAGTTGAGGCAGCATACTTCATTAATTTTTTTGGTGCAACTTTCCCTTTGGAGCTTTTTTGGGACCTAACATGGTTGTCCTGATGGGATGGGCTAGAGACTCAAACTTGTGTGCCATGAAGGTGCTTTAAATTCCTACCTAGCTTATATTTCTTGGGATGCGTACCCTTATAATGTAGTTTTATGGCCAAATTTGAGCATTTTTGTGAAGTCGGGAGTATTTTGGAAAATTTAGGAGCATCATGGCTGACATAGAGCATTTTGGACGATGTTCGCATCTTGGCTGACATAGGCACTTTGGATGACATTCGCATTTTTGCTGACATTCACATTTTGGTCGAGGTTTGCACTTTGGACGACATTCATTGGATGGCCAATGTTTGCCATGTAAGGAGCCCAAAATCAGGGTTCACTGGAGGTTTGAGCGAACTTGAGAGGATTGGTCAAAATAGGCAATTTGGTCGACATTCGTCGGATGGCCGACGTTCACTGCATGACTGATGTTCACCATGCAAGGAGCCTAAAACTGGGGTTCACTAGAGGTTTGAGTGAACTTGAGAGGATTTTGGCCAACATAGACATTTTGGCTGACATTCGTCAGATGGCCGGTGTTCACTGGATGGCCGACATTCATCGCGTAAGGATCCCAAAACTGGGGTTCACTAGAGATTTGAGCGAACTTTGGAACATTTTGGTCGACATAGGAATTTTGGTCGACATTCATCGAATGGTTGACATTCACTGGATTACCGATGTTCACTGCGTAAGGAGCCTGAAATTAGGTTTCACTAGAGATTTGAGTGAACTTGGGAGCATTTTTGTCGACATAGGCATTTTGTCCGACATTCGTCGAAAGACCGAAGTTTGTGCGCTCACTGATTTTAGAGTGAAAGTAAGGTACCTTCAACCCTAATTGTTTCATGATGTCTTGGGTTGTAGTTCATCCCGAAACTAGAGCAAAGCCAGGATTTTGTGACTTTCAGAGTGAACCAGAGACTTTTCATGCCTTAGCTAATTTTTTGGAGCAGGTTAACCCCAAAGCTGAGGTTCGTTGGATTTTGGGAGTGAACTTGAGTGCACTGGATTTAGGGAGTGATACTAAGCACCGAGTAAACCTGAGCATCAGGTGAACTTGAGCTTCGGGTGAACTTGAGCATTCTAGTCATGCCTTAGCCAATTTTTCAAGCCTAAAATGGAGCTTTCTAGTTCTGCTTCCTAGGGCCATAACTTTTGATTTGCTGCCCCGATCGCCTATTATAATATATCATCGAAAAGCTTGCAAAAAGATATGCAATTATGAAATATCCAAATATCATTTTATCCACTTTATCATCCTCTTTCTTGGCCTGTGAAAACATGAATGCTTCTACATGCTCTTTGCCACTTTGAAGCTCCATACTTGGGAAAAATTTTGTCAAAAAATTTAATGTGGCAAAAATGCCAATAGTAATATATAAGCCCCCAAATTCCCTTGAGAGTGCAAGGTTTTGGCTAGTCTTGAACTGTCTAAATCTTCTTGGGATCGACCTTGATGCCATATTTGGAGATAATTTATCCTTGATACTCTACTTCAATCAAACCAAAGGAACTCTTGGACTGATTAGCAAAAAGTTGATGTTGTGCCAACAACTATAATGTCTGATCCACATGGATAAGGTGTTATTACCACGAGCAACTATAAACCAAGATATCATCAAAGAAAACCAGCATTAACTTCTAGAGGATAGGGCTAAATATGTTGTTCATAAGGCTTTGAAATGTGGAAGGAGCATTTGTCAAACCAAATGGCATTACCAAGAACTCATAGTGAAATTTTTGAGTACGAAATGCAGTTTTGGTAATATCCTCATCCTTGAGATTTGATGGTAGCCAAAATGAAGGTCTAACATGGAGAAGTACATAGCTCGATGTAATTCATCCAAAAATTCATCCATTACCAGAATGGGGAAATTATCCTTGATGGTAATTTTATTGAGCTCACGGTAGGCTATACATAATTACCACAAGCCATATTTCTTGAGAACTAGTAAAATTAGAGAAGATTAAGGGCTGGTACTAGATCGAATGACACTAGATTTGAGCAATTCTTGTACCATATTATCGATTTCAGACTTGAGAGCATGAGGATACTGATATGGTCTGATGTTGGGTGGTGCATTACCTGGTAGCAGTGGAATAGTATGGTCATGTGAGTGATTAGGCAACAACGTAGTTGGTTCTAAAAAATGCCATCGTGCTTGGTTAGAACAAGTTTCAAATCTGATAGAATTTGATCCACTATGGAAGTTCTTGGTTTAATTGAAAATATTTGTGCAATGACCCCACGGGATGACTTTTTCAACAACTTCTCCATATGATTGGAACTAATAATTTTGGAAGGGCCTATTTTGGTACCATGGAGGGTGTGTGTTTGTCCATGTTGTGAAAACGACATCCATAGTTCTACAAAGTTCCAAGAGATAGTGCCCAAGGTGCCCAACCATTGAGCTCCTAACACAATGTCACATCCTCCAAATTGGAGGGCAAACATGTCTTGCTTGAGTTCATAATCTCCCATATTTATTTTAACATTGTGACATTTACCTTTACAAGGTAAAGTGCCTATATTTACCACCATGACTTCAAATTAATTGCATGTGTGTATATAGCAATTGGCCTTCTTAGCAACTTGAGGATCAATAAAGTTGTTTACTGTCTGAATCAATAAGAATAGTAAGGCGTTGGCCTTTGAGCTTGAGAAAGGGAGGTTGAGCTTGAGAAAATTGCGATGTCTGCCTTTGAGCTGAGAGTTTAGATTCGGCCAATCAGGCTAAACTGATAGCCTGCATCATGGTTTGGGGTTTAAACATATTGAATTCATCCTGGAGATCATCTTTCAACCCACTCATGAAACAACTCATAAAAAATCCCTCATTCAAGCCCTTAGTTTTATTTACCAACTTCTCAAATTGTGTCTGGTAATCGCAAACTGTGGTTGTTTGTTTCAAATTTGTCAATGCTCCTATAAAGTCTTCATAGTCACTAGGGCCAAATCGGGTGAGTATTTGGGACTCAAAGTCCTCCCAAGATTGATCAGGGGTAGTGGCTCGTAGCCATTGGAACCAGTGTAAGGCCTCAGATTCTAAGTTGAAAGAAGCCATATGAACCCGATGATATACAGGGACATTGTAGAGTCTAAAGAATTGATCAACCTGACATAAACACCCATCGACATCCTTTCCACTGAACTTAGGGAAGTCCAATTTAGGCATTTTGAAGTTTGTATTGCATCATAGTGAGTGGTTTATGTTTCTCTTCTTCAGTATTTTGTTTCCCTTATGCGACCTCATTCAAATTTTTTTGCTTGGTGTTCAGATGTGAGAGTACCTTATAATTTGGTCTCCACCTCTGTAAGTTGTTCTGCTTAGTGGATTCTAGTGGTATCATGATCTATTCAAAGCTTTTTAATCTCTTCTCTTATGGTGAAGTTTGTAGTGGTCAAGTAATCAAGGGAATTTTGCATTTCATCCAATATTGTGGTAAGTTCTAACTCCTTGTGTTGTCCATGAGTGTCGCTCACCATTGTGGGCCCTCTTTTACTAAGTTACTAAAAATAGATGTGGGGTTTTAGGAGTTACTATTTTAGTAAGGCATCTAGAAAAGTGCTTGGGTGTGGTATATCAAAATGATCAACTTGAAAAAATAGGTATAATGAGCTATACCCCACAACGCTGAATTTGGGCACCCCAGACTTTTTTTGTTGTTGTGTTGATGAGTCTACTGGTGTTGACGATTTCTAATTTGGAGTTACGATTTAAAAGTTGGGGTCTGAGATCAACTGTATCTGACCTATAGTATGCACCTTGACCATCTTGTCACTATCTTGTCTCTTCCCCTATCACCTATATTGCGATTACTGACATGATTCCTGTCACTGACCCTAAGGATTCTCTAACACTGATAGTACTATTTCTAACATTAAAAGTCTATAATTCTAGACTGTTATAGAGGGCTATTACTGTCGACCTGTCTATCATTGTTACTAACCATATTGTTACTGTTACTATCCTGACTATTCTATTTCTGACCATGAGCTATTGTAGACACTTGCAAAATTTGTCCTAATTGTTGGTGTATGCAAGTTTGTTTTTTGTGATAAGGAATGCCTTCTTCGTATGCTCATTTTTGGGTTTGTGAATGCAGGTTAGCAGAATAGGGATGGTGTTTATTTGTAGGTGGAATTTGTGTTTTGTATAACTAGGGTACGCTAAGGGAGTATGTAATACCCATAGGCCCTCTATTATATCGTAGTGATGAATAATAGTGCTCGAACCAATATTTTAGGCCACTACCTAAGGAGGATTCCATACATACCCTTGATCACACTATCTGCCTCTCTGACAGTACGATAGGGTGATTATCTGGGATGCTGTGTCTTGTGGACTATGGATAATACAAGGCCAAAAATTTTCCTAATGGATAAAATTTTGTTTAATCCTAGATTGTCTCCCGATACACCCAAAGATGCGTGGGAGCTCAAGTCCATGTGCGAGTACTATCTAAGGCCTGGGTATTGAAGCCTGATCGCTCCTTACTTCACTAGATTCTTTATGGGCTATCTAGCTTAGCCAATAATGACAAATCCTTCATGATATTTTAAAACCCCCGGCACAGGGTTTCTAACCTACACAACTACTAAAAAAGAGACTATATTTTTTGTGTTTTCTGGTTTTTTTGGCCAAAAAAAATAGACTGTATTTTTTTGGATTTTTTAATAAAGGAAAAATAGAAACAAAAAACACATAGAAAATTATACCTAACAGGCGAAATGGATGAAAAAAATCATCTCAGTTGTAGTAGATTTCGACCCTGGAAAGCGCTCTGATACCACTTTTTAGGATATCACTATTAAAATAAAGCACACACAAAAAATACTAAAAAATAACTCAAATACATCAAATAACTCAATAAAACTATGCAAAAATTAAATGTAGAAATGGAACAATCTCACAATAACACAAAATTGTAGGCCTCTTCGAGGGGGCAACCTCCTTCAATATTTCATTAGCTTGCAAAAATATGAATTCGTACATGGCTTCATATCTTTTAAAGAAAAACTTCATGAAACCCTACCTAAAGGCTCAAGAGTTGGCTTACATGTAAAATTCCACTCGAGCTAGAATCTCCTACCTAACATCGGTTACAATCTTGATAAAAATGGTTACATGATATGGCACCACTTGGCTAGGCACCTTACTTGCCACATACATTACAAAGTATTATAAAATAATATTATAATGGGATCCCCCACATTGGGAGTGGGTCATTACATAAGTAAATGAGAATTAAAAAATGGCATTAGGATAGGATCCTAACAGGGAGTGTGGGTTTGACGTTGTATTGGATCTAGACTCCTATTTGGAGCCTAATGTGGATGAATCAAATATGACAAATAGATTGGATTAGAATGAGGAAGGAGCGCTAGAACTTAAGGAGTGCATGGAGAATGAAGAGCACTAGGACGAGTTGCTTCATTGGCAAATGAACTATAAAGTCTTCCAACCTACATGTTTATGCCTTAGCATAGAGGAAAAACATGAAGAAGAATCTCGTACCAGCTACAGAGATGGTGAGAGCAATCATACAATGGAGAAGAAATTGGATAAACCCATACAAGTTGAATTGTAGGAAGAGAAAGTGTCATCTCCCTCAAATTTGTAGAGTACAATGTTGGCGATGCATAGATTTATGAGAAGCCAACGCATTCCTTTGAAGTGGTAAAGGCAAAAAATGACCTTAACACCATCAAGTATGAAATTCCAAGGATGGTGCAGGTGAACCTTGGTGAGAAGGAAAAAGAGAAGATCAATTATGGAGATTATTGGGACCTATTATTAAAAGTGACAACTTAATATTTGCATGTAGCACAAGTAAATATTTGCATGGACATATAGAAAAATTCAAGGGATTACATTAGAATTGTGCATACATTGGATCCCTTTGGTTTTGGGAGTATAACTTGTGAGGAGAAGACCATATAGAATGAATCCCAAATATGAAGCTCTAGTAGATACTGAAATCAAAAAGATGCTTGATGCGGGAATAATCTTCAAGGTGATGATGAAAAATGGGTATCCCCCATTATAATTATATTGAAGGAGAGTAGCCTAATCCGCATTTGTATAGACTTTAGAAGTTTGAACATAGTAATAGTCAAAGACCCTTTTTTAATCCCTTTCATATATTCAATTTTGGAGAAGTAGCATGGCACAATATCTGTTCCTTTTTGGATGTATTCTTGGGCTATAACCAAATAAGTGTTGTTGAGGAAGATAAATTGAAGACAACTTTTGTTGTAGAGAATGGCATATATGCATAGAGCTGGATTTCTTTTAGTTTGTTCACTCACCAACCACATTTCAAATGATAACCATGAATATTTTTAAACAAATGTCAAAAAGCAAATTTAAGGTGTTTTTGGATGACTAGTTGTTGTATGGCAAGAAGGTAGAGCATTTGAAGGCATTGAAGGAGTGCATGTCATTGTGTAGTAATGCCTAAATTTCTTTGAAAATGAAAAGTGCAAGTTGTTGGTGTCGTAGGGTATATTGCTAGGACATTTAGTGTGCAAGGAAGGACTTTGATATTGATAAGATTTGTATCGTGATGAGCATGGAGGAGCCATACAATGTGAGTTCTTCGAAGTTGTTTCAATGGCATGTAGGATATTATCGATGATTCATAAAAACTTATGTGCAATTGTTGCACTCACTTGATACTTTGACACACAAGGGTGTTCTATTTAGGTGGATAGAGGAGCACCAACAAACCTTTGAAAACTTGATGGTAAAGTTGGTTTATGCACCCATTCTGGTGTTTCTAAATTGTGAAAAGGACTTTCATGTCCACATTGATGTGTCGATATTTGCTACTGGGTACGGGTTGGTGCAAGAATGTTAGTTTAAGCTGGACCAACTCATATACTTTGTGAGTCAATTTTTATCAGGGCCAAATAATAATTATAGCATAATGGAGAGATAAGCATTGGGTATGGTGTATGTAGTGTAGAAATTCAAATGCTATTTGCTTACAAACCCTGTTGCATTCTTTGTTTACCACTATGCATTATTATATATGATCAACAAGCCAATGGTACTGGAGTTATCAGGAGGTTGGTCACGTTGCAAGAGTTCATGTTTTGAGTGGTGGTGAGATTGAGGAAGAAACATGTAATAGCAGATTAGTTGTCAAGGATTCACTTAGGAGAACCTATAGAGGAAGGAGTGTTGGATGCATTTCTTGATGCTCATTTGTTTTCAATCATTACATTGTTGTCTTGGTACAAGTACATCAGGATGTACTTGTTGATGGAAGAATTTCCAAAGGAGTTGTCGATCACTGAAAGGAGAAAAGATGTCATAAAGTCAATATCATTCCAATTGATTGGTGGTCTATTGTACAAGATAGGACTTGACGAGATTTTGCAGAGATGTTTTATGTATGAATAAGTGTAGATGGTTTTAAACAAAGCTCATGAAGGGGTGGAAGGAGGGCATATGGTGCTAGATGCAACTATGAGGAAGAAGCTTCTGGAAGGGTTGTGGTAGCCCACCCTCTATTGTGATGCAAAGGATTTTGTCATAAAGTGCAATATGTGCTAGATAGTTGGGAAGTCATTACGATGGGACTTTGTGCCATACCATTCATCACAACTGCTAGTGTTGTTTGAGTGTGGGGCCTAGATTTTTTTGAACCTATGAAGATCAACAAGAAAAGGTGTAGGTACATCATGGTAGCAACTAAATATTTGACAAAGTGTGTCGAGGCAAAAGCATTACCTAACAACTTTGCCAAGAGCATTGCATAATTTGTGTATGAATAAATAATCATAAGTTTTGTAGTGCCTTTGCAGTTGACAAGCGATCGTAGAGGTCACTTCATAAATGAATTTATCAAAAAGTTTATCATGGAGTATAAGATATACCACTCGTTTTCAAGTCCATACTACTTAAGGGTAAATGGGTAGGTAGAGGTAACAAACAAAGTGATGGTCTCCATCATGTACAAGACCTATGGAGTTGATAGTGCAGACTCAAAGGAGAAGTTGCCAGTAGTCTTATGGGCATACAAGAAAACATATAAGCTGATGGCAAAGCATACGTCATTCAACCTAATGTATGGATAAGAAGCAATATTGTTAGTAGAGTTCTTGATATCAAGTTTGAGAGTGGTTGGGAAAAACTGCCTTGGTGGTTAGGAAAGCCTATAGAGGCTAACAACACATGACAATATTGATGAGATGAGAGTGATGGTGCAATGGGCCATGGAGGTTGCATGGTGTTAGCGAAAGCTTTGGCATGACAAGCACTTGCAAAAGATGAAGTTGAAGGTTAGTGACCTTGTTTTGAAGTATAATGGCAAGATGAAGATCAATCCAGGGAAGTTGAAGATCTTGTGGCTTGGATAGTCCTATTTTAAGGAGGTCTTGGATAATGTTATAGTAATATTGAAGATATTGGGTGAGATACAATATCCCAAAATAGTAAATAGTTCAAATTTGAAGGTATACAAGTTTCGTGCACAAGTAAACCTTGTAAATCACAAATTTTTGTAGGAGTTGAGTTCAAATAGATTGCTTGATGCACCAAGTCAATATTGGAGGTCCTTTGAAGGGATCATGATACACTAAGTGGGAGAGCGCAACTGAACAAATGAAAATGGTGCAAAGTGTAAGAGTAATTCTGAATATAGTGAGCTTGTGGAGAATTTGGTGTTGTTGTATGAGCAAGGAGCCACAAGGCACATCAGGAATGGTATGCAAATGAAACAACCAATTATTGAATAGTTGGAGCCATATTACCTTAGACAAAAGATGCTACACATGCATGTCAATTTCTTTGATGAAGAAAATAATTGGAGTCCACAAGGCAATGAGAGTACACACTTGATGGTGAGACAAGTTGAGCAGAGAATTTCACCAAAAGTAACAAGTTTGAGATGAGAATGCTAATATGACAAAGAAATGTCTATTGGTGGTGATTGGGCATGCACAATAGAGAATGCATGCATAAATTGAGCAATTGTGTGAACGAAGCGAACAATTGAATGTTTGAATTGGTGAGTTGCAAAGGTAGCATGCACAAGGCTTACAATGAGTGCAAGAAGGGATGTTGGAAAGGGAACAAGTCCAAAAAGTGTTGCCAAAGGAGTATGTTAGATGAAGAGATTTTGGAACATATTGTCCATCATATGATGCAAGTTGAAGTTATGGAAGAGAAATGCTTTTCATGGCAGTTCAACAAGTTTGGTGAGTTCTGACACAAGTTGGAAAGATGTGCAAGAAGTGTTGAATAACCTTATGCATGGTAGTAGTAATTTTCCAAATACTAATGTATAAAATAACCCTTTGCATGGAATCCATTTGTGAGATAATGAAGTGCACAAGTTAATGAAGAGTAGCTGTGTGAACCTTCATGCACCAAGAAAGAAGATTCAAGTAGTGCTAGCTCTAGCTCACTGTTAAATAGAAATCCAATAAGTCATTAGGGTAGTTACAGTAACCATTGGAGATATTTATTGAGTGTGTGCGCCTACTACAACCAAGGTATGGCAAGGATGGTCGCATTGATGTATGCCGACAATGTAGTGGCAAACCATTTGCTAGATAGAGAAGTTGCATGCATGTACAAAGGTTGATAGGGTCAAACCATGACTAAGGAACATCTCAAATTGTGAGAAGTTGAATGAAGCACCAAGATGGTTACATAGATCAGGGTTGCAAATGATTCGAATATGGCAAAGGTGAATTCTAATACAAGGAGCGAGACTGAGTTGGAGTCTTGGTTGATGGAGGCAATCAAACCAGGGATCATGAAAAAATCCTATGTGTTCCAATAACAGCGTTGCCCTAGGCTGTTTAGGTGCACCGTCAGACTATCTACAAGCAACAAAAATTGTCTAGTCTTTTAGGTTTTCTAGGTAAGCCATTAGGCTTGCAAGGCTATTTGGAATGTTTTTTCAACCTTCTAGGCCATTCGGATGGGCCTTTAGGGATGCTTTCTAGCTCCTTGGGCTGTTCGATCCAAAACTAGGTCCATCGTCCTAGGCCATTTGGTCATCTAGTTGGGTTGTTAGGCTGATAAGCCCTTCCCCTTTTGATGATGAGACATTTATGATGATGAAGACCCCCCTTCGATTACTACCCTTCAACATGGCATGGAGAATGAACAATCAAACATGTAGTTATAGGAGTTTTAAGTTTAGTCTATGCACACCAAGTGTCATCTTATTTGGAATAATTAATAAATAGAGAAAATAAATGAATCTATTTTATTTTCACTTGTTTCAAGGAGGAGATCCAAGGGGGAAGCCTAGACTAGCAATAATTTAGATAAAACCAGAGGGGCCAAGCTGATAATTGAATCACACTAGCTAGGGCACATTTGATGGCTTTTTTGGAGTGAAGCTAGGTGTGGAAATAGAATACAACACATTGCAATACAATTCCATTATCACTTAGATAAACAAAATACACAATGGGAATAACTTACAAATACAAATGGAACATTGTGCATACATGTAATCCTGCATAACTACTATTTGTAATACATAATACTTCAAAGAACAATATATGATCAACACACTTTGGGCAACAACATAAACACACCCTCAAAAGAAATAAATAAATGGAAAGGGGAGCTCATTGCCAACTTTTGCAACTTCCTCGTACCTAACCCTAACTACCCCAACACAACACTTCTAATTACCTAATATTGTAATTACATTACATTTGAATTACATGTATATTCTAATGACATGTACGCTAATAATGTCTGATAATAATTTTGTGAAACACTTAGCATGAAAACTACAAAATTACACAAAATGACAAAAATTCATTTATTTATTATAAATACATGTTAATTTACCTATCTACATTTATCCCTTCCTCTAGACTTGTCGACCTCCTCGATGACATGAGAGAAAAACCAAGGATAGAAGCATTAAACACTGTATTGGAATATCTTGTCACACTCCTTATGCGTCCTCTTGTTCCAGACATCTTTTGCCATTGTATTTACTTCAAATTGCTTCCAACAACACATTGGTAGACTTCACTCAACCCTCTCAAACAACTACTCAAATCTAGACAACCTTTTCCTAGTTCTAGACAACCCTACCTTGGACTTTGATGGAAATCCTTTGGTATCAGATGACTAACCTCTTGGGCCATACCATCTAGGGCCAAAAAATTGACTACCTGGCCTAGCCTAATTCCTAGGTCAAACAACCCATCTCCTCAATCAAACAACCTTGGGCTTGATGGTTGCTTATGTTGGCATTGACCTTAAAAAACTTAGTTTGATGGCTTCCTCTAGATGGCCCCACTTGATTTCTTGATGATCCATATTTACCCTAGACATCAAACAACTCATATTGATTTTTTGATGACCTTTCTTGATCTTGAAATGGCCTAACCTCATAAACCTTTATGATTGGGGCTCCAAACAACCTAGGGTGAGTGCTAAAGGACCTTGCTCGATTCCTAGATAGCTCAAAGGAAGTTTTCAGATGACCCAAAGAAGTTTCCTGATAGCCCATGGAAGTTGTTGGATGACCCTCATGAATTTCCTAGCAACACTCTATTAGATAACTTCTACATTCCAAATTACCCACTACAGTATTTAGACAACTTGTCCCATCCTCGAGATAGCCTGGCTAAGTTGTTTCACTTGTCATACGACATATTTCTTCAACTAGATGACCCACTTATTTAATTAGATGACACACTTCTTGACCTAAATTACCTACTTCTCATCTCATATGATGCATTGCTTCTCCTAGGTGGCCTCATCCCTTATTCCTTCAAATGATGCAATTGGAATTCCATACAATTTTGTCTTTTCATTGTATACTTATTTCAATTCTATACGATCGAGGCTAGGCCCAAATGGCCCCATCCTCAATCCTGGTGGTCCAAAGGCCATTTGGGAGCCAAAGAGTGGCATTGAAAACCCTCTCCCCCATCTATATGACTTAGGGGTTGTATTGGGTTGATTCCTCTTCCCCATACAGTCGAGGAGAAGCCTTGACAATCTCCTCCCTCGATGATGTTGGATCCAATGAGTTGGGTCCCAACTCAGATGGCATAAGTCTTGACATTCAAATATTGAGTTTATATGACTTCTAAACCCAAGCCTAGATTACCATACAACCCTAGTAGATGGTCATATGCCAAACAACCTCCCTTTTCACCATTTTCATCATGTATGACTTCATCTGCAACACTCACTTCATCATTTACTTGCTCAACCTCCTCTTTCTAGCATTAGCCACTTTCTCAACCTCCTCTTCCTGTGCAACTTCAACTATCTACTTGATAGTTGCCTTCTTGATTGTAAGCAAGTTCACCTCCTTTGCTTCTTGACTAGGGTTATGAATTTTCACCAACTCTTCGAACCCTCTACACATCATGGGTTCCTCTTGACTTGTAATATTTTCACATTCACGTGCGAAGTGCCCCCATAAATTGCATTGCCAACATTTCATAATGGATCTACCCTTAGTATCATACTCAATTTATTGTCATCTAGTTCTATGGTGGTTTTCATAGATCATATCACCAATGGCATTCTTCTTTTGAATAGTCTCAACCCCAATTATCTTATGTTCTCTGAGTCATACTTATGCTTTGACAAACAATCTACCAACTACACACTTTGGGAAACAACATGCACCCTCCTCCCTTAGAAAAAAACACATAGATGGATGAATGAATGATAGGTGCCTTCAAAAAATGTAAAGGGCCTACTTATACTTTCCTAGGAAAGGAGAGGTAGTTGCCAACTTTTACAACTTCCTTGTACCTAACCCTAACTACCTTAACACAAGACTTCTAATTAGCCCACATTGTAATTACATGAACATCTAAAATACATATACATTCTAATGACATGTATGCTAATAATATTTGATAATCATTTCATCAAACACAACATACAAACTACAAAATTATAGAGCTTCATTCATAGATTATGGAGACATGTCAATTCACCTACCTACACTAGGGTTTTAGGAGGTGGAGAAATTAGCAGTAACAAGACAGAGATGATTTTCATTGTGGAAAAAGAGCTAGGGCATGGAGAAATGATGCAAGAAATGAGGATTTTGTAGAAAAACCTTGCCTAGGGTGAGTAAAAATCTAAAACTTGATGAATATTAGAAGGATGGAGTTCAATCACAAAGCTGCAAATAGGAAAAATATTAATTGTAAGCCTATCCATAAAAACCAGAAAAGATTTGGCTATAAGGGAAGGGAAAATCAATAAAATCAACTTGTTGATGGTGAAATTTAGTGATTCAACTACTGAATTTGACATTTTAGTGGTGAAATTCAGCTTTTAGTGGTAAAGTTAGGCATTTGGGTAGAGGAATATGGTGTTTCAGCAAAGACAATTGAAGTTTAATAATTGGAGATTGTTTGGAGAGTGGAAATCCATTTGAAGGAGGCATGTGACCATCTAGCAGGAGAATGCAATTATTTGGTAAATAAGGGTTGTTCAACCACTTGCCAAGTCCATCTGGTTGGCACATTGGGTCATTCGACCACTTGCTAGGGTTGTTCAACTAGTGTACTTAGCCGTTAGGCTAGAAATACAGGTTGTTAGGTTGTCAAAGAGGGTTTTTCAAGGCCAATAGTGGGCCGTTTGGGTCCAAGAGGAGGTCATCCAAGACTTGGAAGAGAGAATATGTAGGCAAAAGACCATTCAAAAATGTAGAGAACTAGTTGGATAAAGGGATAGGTGACCTGGAAAGTCTAGAAGGAAACCCTAGATGTTTGGAAGACAAAGTTGAATAATGCCATGATCAAGCAATCACTACGAATTTAGCTAGGGCATGTTGCAAAGAGAAGGAATTGTCGTGCAATTGCACTAATCCAACATCTTGATTTTAGATTGGATGCAGTTATTGATTGGTCATGGTAGTTATTCCCAAATATTGAGGTGATGGATGTAAATGGGTAAAAAGGAGAAATAGCCCAAAATGATCAAAGACTTACCAAAGGAATGCATTACAGACCTTGAATTGTTGAAGAAGAATGAGATCGTTAGTTGTGTAGGATACCTTTGAGATCTGGTCCATAGGAGAGTCAAGTGTTGAGACAAGAAGCAAGGATGTGCATATGGAGTGGATTTTGAAGAGCACATATGGTAAGGGAGAGAGGAGGAAATAAGAGACCCTCAACACATGCATTTTGTGTGACATCTCAAGATTGCATTCTAGGATGTGAACAACTAAACCATTGAGAATATAGAGAAACAACGAGAAGGAAAAGGAGAAGGCATCGTCTCCACAGAAAGGAAAATGAGAGGATGTAGATCCCTCTCAAAGAAATTACTTGAACGTTGTCAACCAAAGAGATTTTAAAAATATGATGGCATGACAATTCTACAAGCCCATCGAATTCAACATTGTGCAACTCTTGAGTGCAATTTATCATGAAAGTACCAAATTTTGACAAGGAGTTTTTCCAACCCTACTTGTTGCAAATGTTGGAAAGACATGATATGCACAAGAGCAGCAATTAATAGGGAAGCACAAAGTTTTAAGTGTTTTTTGATGTAAATAACTTCAATAGAGTGTTAGGATTTCCTGGTTTGAACAACAAACTGGTTTACAAGGAGGAAGTGGGACCTTTAAAATTGGAGTTCATCAACAAGTATTTGAACCTATTTAATGAAAAATAGAGAAGTTGATGAAGCATGGCAATCAAGGGTTGAAAATACATGTTGACTACAGACTAGCTAAGATGTTCCATGTGCATAATTATGTCAATATTTTTAGGCAAACAACAAGCCTTGAACATGTCCATGTGGCTCGTACCGTACATGCATGTATCATGGACGATATCAAGTATAATTGGGCATCACACTTGACAAAACATATCCACAACTTTATTTTGAAAGGTTAGGAAGAATTTCTCAATGAAATTTCATGACATTGGACTATTATTGGATGTTGTAGCAATAGAGAGGATTTTGATACCTAGAATGGGGGCCTGGATACCAATTGTTGAGGGTACACCATCTTTCAATGGACGTTTTTTGACCTATTGCAAAGATACATACTCTATAGAAGGTGACAAGGAAGAGGAAAGCAACAACAACACTAGTTGTGGAGTATGTGGAGTCTTCTAAGAAGGAATACGACGATGATGTTGATACATTGGTGAAGCAGTCAAAAACTATAGAAAGTGAAGAGGAGGTAGTTGTACTAGAGAAGATGCAACAAATCAACCGCCAAAGCAGGTGGTAAGAATCATACCTCCACGAGAGCCACCAAGTCAATTAGAGAAATGTTCTACTAATATTGGAAGTGGTGGGAAGATGAACCCATTATAGGTAGGTAGTGCGCAGTAAGGACAACAAGGATAGAAAGGACCTACATAGTTTTAGACATAGCAAAATATTCAGCTATCGGTCACTCCATCGAAGGGATAAACATTGGTTGTGATACCTACAACATTGGTAATTATGTGGAGTGGCAAATAAAATCACTCATGAAGTGCATGAGGTGATTCTTGAACAAGTAGGTATTTCACTATAGGAGAGTTAGGCAGAGGAATAGGGGTTAGCAAAGGAGGCACAACTGGAACAAAGAGAAACACAACATGAAGATACATAGGAGACAAGGGTAGTGTAGTAGGAGGCAATGGACAAGGTCAAAAAAGAAATTGAGGAAACTGATATTGTTTTGGAGGTATTGAACACAACACCAAAATTTGTGGAGTTGGGCTCACTAGGATTTTATTTAGGTACACTTGATTGGGAGGAGAGTTCGAATCCATGGTTTAGATAAGGCCATAGGATGTTGTGACATGTTTAGAAGCTTAGGTGGGAGCAATACCTCCAACAACCAATCTAGGTGGTCTTGAAATTTTTCTACGAGAGTTAGTGGAGGAAGTAGCAATGTTCATAGCTTCCCCTCTCTTTGAGGATATGCCAATGGAGGTGAGTTTAGAGGTTGCATAGGAAGGTGTTTTTCAAGCATCAACAAATGCAAATATGTGAGAAGTGGAAGAATAATAGTTCATAAAGAAGAAATCTAATGGGAGGGCGATCAAGGAGAATTCTTAGGACGAGGATGACAAAATTTCAAATGGTGAAGGTGATGATTAGAAAGAAGAAGTTGATTGAGAGAGTGATATGATTTAGCACATTTTGATCGAGTGTCCCAAGTTGAGCTAACCACCATTGAATTGTGACTTAATTGATGAACAACTTCATAACTTCTTTAGTAAGATGACTAGATTTATGGATAGGATGAGAAGGGAGTTTGATGCCAACACCCCTGGACAATGGAGGATCTGGATGTTGACATTTGAGATTAAGATAGCCAAATTGACCAAATTGGACATAGGATGAGTCAAGGATTAGGTAGTTGTCCCAAATGCCATAGACTTAGCCATGAGAGTTGGGGGAAGACAACGACGTTCAAACTAGGATAAGGGTAATAGAGATTTTAGAGGGTACAAGGATGTTGCATCATCATCCACCATGAATTTACATCTCAAAAGACAAATTTGACACTTATCCAACCCCACTAACAATTAAAAAGTTCAAAATTACACCAAATATGGAGCCAACATATGCTAGGTTGAATTTTTTGGCAAACTTTATATAGTGGCTAATGGTAGGGCTGCAAACATTCCATGAAATGGAAAACAATTCACAAATGAAGGAATTGGAAGATAAAATTTGGTAATTGAAGAAGGTTTTTGAAGAGAAATTGGCATGGAATAAGTAGGATATGGATCCAAATAAGAGGCATGAGGAGCACTTCCAACATTTAGAGTAGGAAAATTAGCCAAATATCAGATGATCGTAGCATTGTAGGCAAAGGTTGCTGCGTTGGAAGGTAATAACCAGGAATTGGTTAAGAAAATGCATCATTATGGAGTCCAATGGTCAAGGTATGCATCTTATGCTACCAAGTTGAACTCTAAAACAAATGCCTCAAGGCACAGGTTTGAGGGATGGGTACAAAACCTGTTCAAGTTCAGAAACCATCTTCTACACAACAACCTACTTCTTAATGGCAGCATACGTAATCGATAAGGACATTGACCAATCTAGAGGGGAGTGTAGATGTAGCTACCAATTTTAATTTGGCACCATCCCAAGCACCCCCTTCTAGTTGGAAAGATGTGTATGAACATGAGTATGCATTTGCATTTTGTTTGTATAGTTTATTTTGGCATAATGTAAATAATTATGTATGCATGCAAAGCATTTGTAGAAAGTCACCATGTAATACATGGCAAGTATTTGTCATTATGTGCTTACTTGAGTAATTTGTCATGTAATGGGCTATTAGTAGTCTATTGGAATACAGGTACAAGGTTAGTTGCATAGTTATGCAACTACCTCCCTTGTCGAATTCTTTAAATTTTAAGCCCCTTACATTTGATTGGCATAGAGATTATATGTGCATGCATAGTGATATGATATTTGTTGAATGTCATTATGTTGATTGTGCTTCATGGTGATATGGTTGTTCTATACATCGAATAAGTCAATGAAGATGTTTAGTTTTTGTTGATATTCTTGTCTTTGATTTTTTCATTTGCGCATATGTGGATTATTATTGCTACTAACATTGGTTTTGTCAATTACTTTTCCCTTCCTTTAAATTGGGAATACACTTGCTATACTACATTCCAATCATATTCATAAACAAGTAAAATGTAGAGTATAATAAAGATTAACCTATAATAATAACCATTGATATAAGAGTAGAGGACAACGATAAAATCAACTAAATCATAAGTAAAACACAACAACATTGTCATCACTCCAACTGTATTCAATACATATAACCTTGTTGAGCATATACATTGTACACTATGACATCCACAATAGCTAGACAACTACTTGCTTCAACCAAGGTAGATGGTGTGCATATAGTTATCATGGGAGAAGGTAGGCAAACAACAATCATGATACCCTATCAACTGGATAACTACATAAAGACATAAAAAATCTATAGTCCATGGGGATATATCTTGGGATTCGAGATTTATCTTAGATATGCATATTCGTGTCTCAAAAACACATCCTTACATCCTGGAAATGCATCCTAGCATCCTTAATGCAGATCCTTTTGTCTTGCATTGTCCCTGTCCTAAAAACTTCGTGGAACATTGCATTAAACATTAAAAATACCCCATAATACATACATGTTATTTTATTACATCATACATGATATTAAAATATAACAAACATACAAGACCTTATATACAATGAGCCTTGTGCAAATTACCCATGACATGGCTCATGAGATGACTAGATTGTCCACTGACAATTTTAAGTTGATGAGGATGCTTCTTGGATAGTTGGATCTTCATCGAGAATGTCACAATACTCTATCTTGTGATAATTAGAGTTCTATTTAGGAGGTCCCTAGTCTAGTGGAGCATCAACGGACCAAGAAAATTGAGATTCATATGTATCATACTTTTGGGTCTTGCATCAAAGTGGTAGCTTATATGCTCACTAATGTGCCTTTTATGGATTAGCTTGCAAATACCTTCATTAAGGTTATGTTGGAGGTCACTTTATCAAGACTTATGATTCGCTTTGCATGTGGGAGTTGTTGTTAAGGTGGGATATTTGTAATCTTCACTTCGGCCATGGCTTCTATTTGTGATATTATATTTTGTGAAGTGTCTATAGGTCCATGTTCACTTTGTATATTGATAATATGTCAGTATGCGATGTTATTGGGATCCATGCAAATTTATTGTGAAGAATGTAACCTCCAGTTAGGTATTGTTTTTTGTCGATCTCTAATGAATTATTAATATCTATTGACACCACCCCATATCTAGTGTTCTTTTCTTTCATATCATTATGATTATTTTATTTTTAGTGAATGTGGATTATCTATTGATTCAATTTGATTATCTCATGGCTATATTGTGAAATTCTTCACATTATGAATAAACTAGTTTATGACAAGGGCTTGGTTTGAGGTATATGATGGTCTTTTATTAAGACTGCCTATCTTGTTTTATTTCTTTTTGCAAGACTATTTGGGCCCTAATTACATTCAATTTTATTTTCATGTCATTCTAGTGGAGAAATGAAGGAATGCTCAGGAGTAACATTAGATAACGATTATATAGGTTGAAATAGGTGTATGGCATGGTTTTTAGTTGCATGATTCATTAGACCTTGAAGAAGCTAATAGGAAATAATAATTTAATAATATATTATTTGGTAATGGGAAAAAAAGGTCAAATTCTTGATTAGATTTATATAGCCAAAAACAATCCTATGAATGGGTCATCGCCTATGTTCCATGAAATTCTAGGATGGATAAATTTTCAGGATGGTGTGATGCATGTTGCTATGGTGAGACACCTTTCTATGATGTTGGGATTCATCTTAAATATAACCCCCAAATCCCTGGATGAGTCCCTGTGGAACATACCTTGCCAATTTATAGAGGACTACGGCTAAAGTCATTTGGAAACAAGGTGAAATAGAGCTAGAGAGTGGTAGGTTTAAAATGCAAAGGGAAGGTTTTTTGTGTTGGCCTCTTAATCAATGTAGCAATAGATGATATAATAGATGTTCACCATAAGGTTGAATTGTTTCCAATGACAATCTACAATGCATATATTTTGTATCAAACATCCTTCTAGTAATGGTAGTCTTACATATTGTATGGATATGTATAAATAGCTATTGCTTAGAACTTTCAAGATATCCATGATCGTACTTGCATAGGATATGTGAGTGCTACAATAGGATGATTACTGGTTTGTAAAATTTTCATAGAAATGTGGACAGAAGAGTCAAAATATTGTGTGAGAAAAGAATTGGAACAATGCTTGTGGGACAATGAAAATCTGATGTGTTGTGATTCTCTATTACTGCACTCCTTTTGATCCTTGACAACTCTTATACATTTATAAAGTAGTTTTTCTTGTTTGTGTATTATTTCACAAGTATTGCAATCACAATATCCTCTTTAATGCCTGTTCTTTTAAATTTTTCTATGTGTTTTGTGTGTTTCTATCCAATATGCCTCCATTATTGCTTTCTTAGACTAAGGATATGTCTCTCTAACACTAAATAATGGAGAAATATGATAGGAAAAATGGGCAAATGTTGGTTGTGATTTTGCCTTCTTTCTATAAATTAGCATGAGTACTTATATTGCTTTATTTTTCATGAGATTCAGATAATATCGCTATAAAATTTAGCTGAGAGTTAGCCAACTATATTATCTATATCATTAATGTTTCTATTGGTGATAAAATTCCTCAAAAAGGTGGCCCAAGGATTAACCAAGTAGATATCCTTGTATGTAAAATGTGCATTTCATTTAATGCTTTTATTTTAACATTAGGTAGGATGTAATTTTATAACTTTTTGTTAATAATTAGGTTTACTTCTTTAATATTTGAGAGTTGGCAATGCCTGACTAGTATATATGTTGTGTCCTTTATTTTAGTGGTTTATAATTATCTTTTCTATTATTATTTCCTATGCATTGGTATCTAAAGCCTCCTGTGAACCAATATGTCCCTTGCTTTATAGGTAATTAACAATAATGATCTTGCATCGGCTATTGGAGCAGACTTGAAAGTTATGGAGTGGGATGCTCTTCGAATGTGTGATGGAGGACCTTTTTTTTTTGCACAAGTGACACAAAATGACTGTTAACTTATTTCTTATTATATTTCATGATTTGCAAATATTCACAACGAAGCTTGTCCTAGGTGCCTTTTGTATCCTTGCATAGTTTCCATGTGATATTTTTTGAATACTTTTGATCATAATGTGTAGAACATTAATAATCTTGATCGACTCCAATTTTGAGGTCCTACCTTGATCAAGCACAACCTTTCCATTGACTGTTGCTTCTATTAACTTGGCAGAAATTTATATAAAAAAATTATATTGCCATTCCTTTTCATTATTTCTAGTGGATGATAAAGAAGGCAAGAATATTTCATAATTTGGTTGATTACATTTCCTTCAGTTATCCAATATTTGAAGATGCCATTCACAATGTTGATATTCATATTTTCTATGCATATAATTATTTGTGACAGTCACATATTTATTACTTTGAAAAGGACAAGCTGGTTGAGAGGTGAATTTGTTTTGCACCTAGACTATTTGATCAAAAAGGATACAAGCTCATTCATCTCACTACTATAATTATGAGAGGGTACTCCTTTGGCATGATCTCAATTGCACCTTTGGAATGCAATATCTAAGTTCTATTTGGAATTCTTTGCTCATTGAGGTCAAAGTGCATATAAGCCCCTTCAAAAAACCATGCACGTTTTGTGCAATTCCATATGAGATTGTGGGTATATGTCTACTCTATTACTAGTCAGAGTGTGTACCAGGAAGGTTTCTAATGATCATAGTATCAGTCCAAAGATTTTTCTTCAAGAGGAAATAAAGAATTTGGCATAAGTCTATGCCTTGATAAGGCTACATTAATGCACATGGAGCATGGAGTATTGTTACAACTACACCATTTGGACATGAAAGATATATGATGATCACTTTTATGTGGTAGTTCATGTTATTGTGCTTATCAAGTGTTGTATTGTATGTTATACATTGTGTGTTTTTTTTTAATATTTTATGAATCCTCTAGTGACTGGTGAATTTTTAGCCACCACATAGAGGTGTCACTTTCTATCTTCTCTATAATATTCCATTCAATTGTAAAAGAGGTTAGGTAGATAGAAATAAAATGAAATTTTATTAATGTCTTGTATGCCCACAAAATTGTTGGCAATCTTTCTTCCTAGTTAGCTCTTTCCACTCCACATGTTTCGTACATTATCAATATGAGAACCTTATTCATTGCCTTTGCCTATCCGTTAGCTCCAGGGTAATATGGACTAGACAATAAATGGAAGATCCTAAATTTCGTGGTCAGATTCTAAATAATTTTGTTGACAAAGTGTCCTCCCCTATCACTTGTAAATTATAGGGGGATCCCAAATCTTGTAATGACTTTCTCGTACAAGAAACGGGTTTTGCTCCTTGCAAAATTATTAGGTCCCAACAAGTATAACAAGCCAAAAATTAGTGAAAATTGTGCCACTTTTGCAATTATCTTATATTTTTTAGTTGCTGGCATCTCCTTTGGCAGCTCACCTGTCGATAAATATTCTCCTATCTATTTATACCATAATGGTATTGCACTTATCATGAATAATTGTGAATCAAGAAAATTGTATGGTATTGTGTAGGTTCCCCTCAGAGAATCCTTGACAATTGATCTACTATTACGTGTTTCTTCCCTAGTCTTACTGCCATTTGAAACATGAACTCTTGACTTGCCCATATATAGTCAGTTTGTTAATCGGATACAACAATACCTCATGATCTATGTACAAAGCAAATGGGTTGACCAATAGGTAATGCCTAAAATTTTGTACTACATAAATCACACTTAGAGCTTCTCATTATGTAGTACTGTAATTCTTCTCCGCCCTCGACAACAACCAACTTACAAAATAGATGGGTTGATCAAGCCCAAACTGGTTAGCTTATTTCTTTAAGGTAATCACTATCAATGACACCCATCCACTTATTGGAACTTTTAAGCTAATGCTTGCTTCCAACATCTTGATTTTAGCATTCACCAAGGCTGCATATTTTGAATTCATGCTATATGGTTGTCTCCTTACCGGTTATGTACCCACGATCAAGGGAATTTTGTGTATGCCCAAATTTAGTGGTATTCCCTTAAAATCCTTGTAGGTCCATGCGAATACATCCTTGTACTCCAAGAATATTTTGAAACATGTTGCTTTCAACATAGGGTCCCATTCATATTGACAATGTATGATCTTTTCTTCTCCTTCTTTGCCAAGATTCATTTGTACCATATTTGGTCCATATTTCACCATATCCGGTTCTTACATTGCTTTAAGTACATCGATTGGGTGGTCTGGTTTATCTTCAATGACTACATCACCTATCATGTACTCCACAAAATTCTTTGGAAATTTCCACTTTTCTCTTTCTTCATCCTTATTTATTACGGATTTTCTTTAATTCCTTTGGTTGACTTTTTGGTTATCTTCTTCATCGTGGTCCTTTTCTGTGTGGATGCAAAAATAATGTGGTGTGAATAATTCATAGTCTTCCATTTGCCAATGGAGAAGTACCTTATCAATGTCTTCCTCATCTTCAGTATAATCCTCCAATTTCAACAGTCCTTCGTCAAGCTCGTATCTAGCCTCTTTGTTTGATGACGACTTCCTGATTCATCTGAAGTTGCTATATCCTGACTTATGGACCGAATATTCAAATTTATTATATATTTGTGTTGGCCCTTTTTGAAGGTAAGACGTTCCTTCTCCCAACTATGATTCACCTTTGGCATTCTCAGCCATCCATGTCCTAGCAATGCATCATAGGTTGGTTTTTGCATTGCAATTACTACAAAATCCAAGATGAAATCTTGGTTGGCTATTCTCACTTTTTGATTCGTCGGTGCGGCTTTTTTTTTTATTCCATATTGATTTGCTTTGTACAACCAAAAATTTGGAGACCATATGGTACCCCAATGTCTTTCCATGTCTTCTCAAGCATGACATTGACACTCGATCCTCCATCTCCAATCACCTGTGTCAGCTTTTGATCCAATAAATCCATATGAATTATAGTTGGCTTCTTTCCTTCTTCAATCATCAATATTGTAGGATCAATGAATTGATCTTGCTTCATTGTGGCAACCTCTCTTGGTTCATCTACCTTCTTAGTCCATACCATCTCTCCTACTTTTGCATATAGTTCTAGTATTGTGCTAAGTAAATTGGACACTTTTACTTCCACTGTTGTGTTTAATATTTTTGTTGTCATCACTCTGTTGATGATTGTTTACTCGATGTTATCTCAAGTTTTTGAATGGTTTCATATGGAGTAGCCTTTCTTGCATTGTTTTCTCAATTTATTTTATCATTTCATGAGCATATTTTCATTGCTTCTTCTCCTTGGTAGGATTTGGGTATTGCTCCATCTTCCTATCTTGAGCTCTTATGACTACTAGCACTTGCTTTCATCCTTCTTGTTGGTTTATCAATTCACCTATGTCAATCAAATTGAAATTTTGTGTCCTACTGGAACTTGCTTTATTTGGACAATTTATTTCCTTATGGTTGCTAGGTCCACACTGTCTACATGTGTTACATTCATTCCTCCTCCCATATTCAGCTTGGGATAATTGTTTGTTAAATGTCCCCATTCTTGGCAATTTTGGCATTGGATGATCAGTCTCCCATAAGAATTGTACTGTACTTAACTTTGGCCTCCTTATTGATTTCCTTGATATTTTCTTCCTCCTCGGTGGTTTTTCTTATAGCTACCATTGGTTGTGCCTTGTCCATTCCTTGGAGTGTTTGTTTTTTCATCGCCCTCTTCCACTGTCATGGTCTAGTGCCTTGCTTCCTTGAAATTATATGGACAATTGGTAACCATATGTCCTTATACATCACATATATTACAATATGCATTCTTAGGACAATTTATATTGGTGTGTCCTTCAGATTTACAATCTGAACACCATATGTCTTTTCTAGTCCTTTTTCACTTCGCCTTTGACTTCTTTGATCATCTTGTCAAATTCCTTCCTCATGGACTAAATAGCAGTTTGTACCTTGTCATCAATATCACTATTTGAGTCCTCACTCCTAGCATGGCCTACAATTCTAGTCGTTGTCTGCTTTACCTCACTCTCAAAATTTATTGCCTTCTCCAATGCTTCTTTATATGTTGAAGAGGGTACAATATTCATCTTTTTCCTATACTTAGGCAATAATCCATCAATAAACCATCTCTTAACCATACCATCGATTGGTGGAATCTCCATTTTATTAGTGAGTTGCTTCAATCTTCTGTTATAGGTTTTGACATCCACATATTTATTTTGCTTTGTAGAGTATATTTTTGTGATGATTTCTATGTCATCTCTCTAAGTCCAGAATTCCTTTTTTAATTCCTCTATCATAGTCTCCCATTTGGCAAAGGCTTGTGTACCCACTCTTTTTAAGTTCTAATCTATCACGATACCTCTCAATGTAGTAGGAAATAGTTTGTAATGTCCCTTTCCTAGCCAGTCAGTGGATCACATGGAGATAGCCTACTCTTGGGTTCCCGTAGGCTATGTCAGGTGTTGGGGAGACCATTGGAGGGTTTGCAGTCATCTTCAGTCTTTAGAATTCTTTTAGTTGTCAGCTTTTTGGGTCAATCCAAGCCTTGGAGTATGGACTTACTATTTTTAGTAATTCAGTGGATTAGGGTTTCAGACATATTGGATAGTAAAGTGAGACTCTTTGGCAAAATGGGTATTTGAATCTACTTCTAGTTTGTGGATTGGAGTGGAAGAGGTTAGAGTTTTTAATGGATGAAGTTTAATTAAATTAAAATAAATTAAATATTTAATTTAATATAGTTTACTTTAATATTTTTATAAAATGAAGTTATGAGGTTATTAAAAAAAGTCACTTAAGTTATATTATAATGTTATAAAGTGACTTATTTTCCTATAAAAAAAGGGGATGCCACTCATATGAATATTATAATGTTTTATTATGTAAATAAAGTGAAATTAAAAAAAAACATTATTAATTCATATTTTACCCACCAAGGGGGTCGACCCATTGGAGAAGTTATAAAATCACATCCATGGCTTCATTTTGGGCATTCTTGGCTTGTTATTTACTGGAGCAAACATTGTGGAGACTTGCAAAGTTTTCTGGCAAGGGTTTTTAGCTTGTTCAGTGATGAAATCCTCCAGCAAGGACATCACTTTCAGGATTGGAAGAGATCCTCAGAGTGATTTAGAGCATTTTCATGATAGAGAATGTATTGTGCTTCGATTGCAGGTGATTCTTGAGGATTTTAGAGGAGCAAACATCAGATTAATTGTAGATACATTTTATTGGCATCATTTCAGCAAAGGTCATACATTTTCAACCTATTTTTAGAGCATTTCATTGGGATTCAATCTAGGGTTTGTGAGCATTAATTTGGGTGCCATTATCCTGCAGACCATGTGTGGGTTTTGAAGTTGGATTCAAGGGTTTTTAGGCAGATTTGAGTATCATATTTGCTATTGTACTTTTTTGGTACATGTCTGTACAATTTTAGCAGTTGATGTGAAAGTTTTGGGGTTGAAAAAACACCATTTTGCATGTGGGTATTGACATATTTGGAACAACAACAAATGGGTATGCTTAATTTGATATTTTGAAGACATTTACCCATCTACGTATTCTAAATAATTGTTGTAAACTTGCAGATTTGAAATTATAAGATTCTTGGTTGAGGGTTTCCTTAAGAAAGATAAATATTCAGTGTTTATGCTATTAAACCTATTGTATGTTTATGGGTATTGCATAAAATTGATTATTTAGTGCTTAAATTATCTGGGTATAATTGCATGTTATATTTATGGTTTCTAGTCACCTGGGTATTAATGCATGTAGCAAATTAAGTCATAGTTTTGCAAGACAAATCGAAACACAAATAAAAAATTTATCATCTAGATTTGGGGTGGAATATTACATAGTTGTAACCATTTATTGGGTTACCTTACCCCATTTTCCCTCCAAGTTGTGGTGCATGTGCCTATGTTTCTTGTTGTATCTTATTTTCCTTCTCCAGTGAAGTTCAGGCATTTTTGCTTGCCTGCTCTATTGGCGATGTGTGCCATTTGGTAGTTGTGCACTTCCTCATAAAATAATGATGGCTCCCTTGGGAATTTAGCCCAATCCATTTCTATTGTTGGTGGTTCTACTTGATGTTCTTCTCCTGGTGCTTCGGTCCTAGGCATTTTGTCTTCTTGTAGTGTCTCTTGACCTTCGATTCCTACTTCAAATAGTCTTCTTCCAAACACTTGTGCATCTCCACTTCGTGACCTTCTTAATAATAAATGATATGTGTCTCTGGTCTACCTACCCAAGTATCCAAGTGTGGTTTCTCTTGTGCTTGACTCCCATCCTCTACACCCCTTGGCAAACTCCTCCTTGCTTGCTCAGGTGTCACCATCCATGCTTTGTTTCCTTATGCACTTTCTATGTTGGCATCTTTGTGAACGTTTTCTTGGACTATTTGATGTTGCACTGCTTGCAATTCGTTATTCGTTGTTAGCAACAATATTTTCTAGCTTTTTATTTCTTCCCTCATATTATCATTTTCTTGAGAGCTCCAAACTTGCTCTATTTTCGGTTGCATAATATACTCTATTAGCTGCAATATTTGGTTAGCAAGTCTTGCACTTCTTCTTAAAGGTTTCTCCGAAGTCCTTCCTTGATTTCTCCATCATTTGTGCAACCTTTAATTTGTCATTCACCTCTTTGTTCATCATGTTTGCTATACCTAATGCTTCAATATCTATCGACCTATACTTGATTAGACAACAACAATAAATAGAGCACAACAGTGAAGATTCCCAGAGATGAGGGAATGACAAGTTTTAAGCCAAGGAAATACATTTATAACGACATCATTTCTAGAGGACAATGTATAACTCTAGTCGGCATGTTGGTCTAAAAGGACAATGTGGCTAGACGACACTCTTCAGTTGGCACATTACCCTAAAGACACACTGTAGTTTGCAACATCCTAAACGATAGCTATACTCTTATATAATGCTCCTCGTGATGGCATGATGGCATGGCAATGTTTGTAGTCTTAGACGATGACACTTCTACTCCTCTTTGGATCCTTCTAATTTTGGCCTTGGTATGATAGTGTCTACAACTCCAACAATAACTGCAACCCTGATGATGATTACAATTCTAAGTAGTGTCAGAATCCATCACCCTACAACCAACCACTTGCACTAGGAATCTAACAATCTAACATACAAGTATCATCACACTATTGGACACACATTGAAATAAAAATAATATATCTTTCATTATCAGAGATTCATAATGGCTTCCATGGCATATATGAAGAGATTCCAGTTATCTCTGGAACTACAGTCAAACATCTTGCTTCTCCTATCAGCCAAGCATACATGCATCTACAGCACAACACATCCTCTCATCCAATTGTATTGCATATCCAAAATGAAGTATTTAAAGCATTGTCTTGGCCATTAGGAGCAATGAAATAGCCCTATTTTATCCCATCCCTCTAATAATATACCTTACCCTAAATAGTATCCATCAATTTCATAATATTATAATCAAATAATAGAATAGAACATACCTAACCACAACATCAAACATGTACAAAGAAAATACCAATTAGAATATTAGCTTACCTCAAGAGCTTCCAAATCCTTTTGGAATTGTTATCCTCTCCCATTATTACAATCACCAGATGCAAGTATTAGATGATTGGAATATCATACCTCTCATGGAGTGACATAATAGGGCAGCTCTAAGAGCATAAAAATTAGCTTAATCATATTGCCTTTAGGGTATTTTACAAGGCTAGTTAAGATGTGATCTTTAGTGCTCTTGCCACTCTATCCTAATCTAACTAGCTTTTGGAGAAAAGAGAAAGAGAGACCATAGAAAAAAAAAAGAGCAAAAAGGAAAAATATCCTAAGCTAACCTAAGCTAATAGGGAGTGATGCACCAAGATCATAAGATTCATATGCATAACAGTAGATTCAAAAACACATGTGTAATATGTCGATAGCTCAAAGGTGATCACTTCCTCCTCTCATCATGCATAGTTAAGCATAAATTTCATACATAAAATATAGGATAAAAATCATATATTCATGGCCCCTTTTACATGCAAATAAACATACATACACACAAGAAATAGGATAAAAAATCCTAATAGTCACAACTTCCAATATATATATGACATAAAATTTATAATTCATGCTAGATGTAGGGGCTCAAAAGCTTATCTATAAGACCACTCAGGGTTTAGGTATTTCTATATAAAATAAAATGAAAGAAAATTTACATATGAAGCTTAAGGCTTGAATACACAACTTGCCAATCCTTTGCAATGCCTAAAAAACTACTATATATAGATTACAAGAGGGTAAAATTCCCTCCAAACTTGAACAAGAATCTACAACCATATCTCTATGTTGCTTGCTTCATTCAATATTCATTACATCATTGTAATCCTTTGAGGTCTCTGAATACATAATCATCAATATTGATTTTGATGGATTGTAATGTCCACTTTCTGAGAAGTTAGTTAGATGCAGTGGTTTAGCCTATGCACGGGTTCCCATAGGCTAGGGAAGATTGCAAGGGAGCCTAACTGGAGTTCTAGAAGCGGATAATTGAGCGAAATGAGTATTCGAATCCACTCTTATATGTTGAATCGGATGGACAGAGCCTTTACTTACTATTTTTAGTAAGTTATTTTTTAGGGTTTCAAGCAAAATGGATGATGCAGTGATATTCTTCATCGAAATGGGTGTCTGTATCTATCCTTAGTTTGCAATCGAATAATCAGAAGGCCAAGTTTTTAATGTGCGAAGTTTTAATTATAAAAAGTAAAATTATTTAAATATTTTATATAGTTTAAAACCTTATTTTATTAAAAGGGGATGTGGGACTTAAAAAAGAGTTATGTTTCATGATTTATCCTACATTGAGCTTGCAAAGGTAGTTTGTTGTGGAGGAGTCTATTTATTTGGTGGCTTGGTCTCATTTCATGTCATTCTAGATTTTAGTTATTTTCTCTAGAGTTTGAGGCCAGTGGCTGAGACTTCTTCTTCGAAGGGACGAAAACCCCAATGGTGTGGCTAAGGATGAAACCCCTCAAATTTTTGGAGCTGGAAGAAACCCCAATCCTCTGTTGGTGAATTCACACAAGATTCGCATTTGGAGCTTCATTAGTTTTTAGAGGTACTTTGGTGTTTTATGATAAAGTATTTCAAGGGTTTTAAATCAGATTGCATAAAAATTTGTGAAAATATTTTTGATCTTGAAAACATTGTAATTGTGCCTTAGATTAAAATCTGAAATTAAATTGCAAGTTATTTCTCAATCAATGCATTTTGTATATTTTGCAATTTGTGTTATGTTGTTGGAATTTGTTCCTATTCTTCAAGTTTTATATCCACAATAAGATTTAAATAAAAAAAAAATTAACAATCCTAACCAAGGGAGACATTACAGTGGTATCAGAGTTGTTTTTTCCTATTAGCCTATTCACGATTTACTAAAAATTTTAGAAATGATTTCAGTATTGTGTGAAAAAAAAATTCAGCAGCCATGAGTATTTTTTAGACTTGGAAGTTAAGGTTTGGTTGTCGTTTTCAAATCTAGGGTTTCCAATTTCTAGGTATTGGTGATTTGAATACCTATTTGGTTGATTTGGGCTTTAGGAGTTCTAGGTATTGTTAATTCAGAGCTCAGCTTATTCTGCAAACCTATGGAAGCCTAATTAAATTTTAGATTCATGGAGTCTTATAATGATTGGTCTAGGGGAGCCCATTGGGATAGTTCAGTTGATGTCAAGGTGGACAGTGCTCCAGCTTGCCAGTTTCTCGGTCTGTTTTGAGCATAATTGTAGGGACTTACTATTTTTAGTAAGTCGGTTAGGGTTGGAATCTTGAGAAATAGATGTTATGGATGGATAGTTCGACGAAATGGGTATCCATTTCTACTTTCATATCTTGGGTCCGGCATGAGGAGATAGATTATTTTAATGCCCAAAAATTATTAATGTAATAAATTAAATAAAAATGTAACTTTATAATGTTGGACATTATATTTTATTAATTAGACGTTATAAGGTCATATAACCACTCAAAAGAAAGAGCATTAAATAATAAATCAAATTAAGAGGGGCTTGACATGGTATAACCCCCTTGTGGGACATAAAGTGAAACAATTAAAAAATAAAATAATATGGAGCTTTCTAGAAGCCATCGTGAGTTTTGAAGGAGTCAAATAGGGGTCTTGAGCTTATTTTAGATCATCTTTTTGGCTATTGATATTGATGATTTGAGGAGAAGACTTGCAGAAGGGTTTATTGCAGGGATTTTTATCTTGTTGGTGATGAAAACCACCTACAGGAACATCATCTTTAGAGTTGAAAGATACTCTTAGGGTGATTCATGGTATTCTCATCTCAGAGAGTGCATTGTGCATCAATGTTGTTGATTTTCAACGAGATTAGACAAGGGTTTGAGCATGTTATTGGTTGAACTTCATCAATAAACCCTAGAAAATAGTTTTCAAGGGTTTTATGGATAGTTTTGTGGCATTTTGGAGTCTTCTTTTTGTTAGTCATATAGTTATAGCATAGGTTGTACATAATTTGGGTGGATAAGTCCATAGTTTGAAGCTTATGATTAGAAATTTGATTTTTGTACCTGTTGACAAGAACTCATACTGAAATTCTAGATTCCAATAAAAATTTAGGTGCTTTAATTTTTGATCATTTCCTTTAAAGGGTTTGTAGTTATATGTACGTATTATCTTGGCTCCAAATTTCATGTTGATTGGCTAAGTAGTTTGTAAGTTATAGCTTTCCAAGTTTTTTGTTCATACATTTTCTGCATATTTTCATACTCGAAAAAATTTAAAAAATCAGAATATCACACAAAACCCTAAAACATTGCAAAAACACCAAACACAGAATAGGGCAACATACTACAATGGTATCAGAGTGAAATGGGAGCGGATAATTGAGCAAAATGGGTATTCGAATCAACTCTCAGATGTTGAATCGGATGGATAGGGTCTTGACTTACTATTTTTAGTTATTTTTTAGGGCTTCGGGCAAAACGTAATGTGCAGTGATATTCTTCACCGAAATGGGTTTCTGTATCTATCCTCAGTTTGCGGATCGAATAATCAGAAGGTCAAGTTTTTAATGTGCGAAGGGTTTAATTATATAAAGTAAAATTATTTAAATACTTTATATAGTTTAAAACCTTATTTTATTAAAAGGGGACATGAGACTTAAAAAAATAGTTATGTTTCATGATTTATCCCACATTGAGCATGCAAAGGGATTTTTTTGTGGAGGAGTCTATTTAGTCGGTGGCTTGGTCTCATTTCATGTCATTCTAGATTTTAGTTATTTTCTATTGAGTTTGAGGCCAATGGCTGAGAATTCTTCTCTGAAGGGACGAAAACCCCAACGGTGTGGCTAAGGACAAAACCCCTCAGATTTTTGGAGTTGGAGGAAACCCCAGTTCTCTTTTGGTTAATTCACACATGATTCACACTTGGAGATTCATCAGTTTTCAAAGGTACTTTGGTGCTTGCTGATAAAGTATTTCAAGGGTTTTAAAATCGGATTGCATAAGAATTTGTGAAAATATTGTTGATCTTGAAAACGTTGTAATTTGTACCCTAGATTAAAATCGAAAATGAAATTGCAAGTTATTTCTCAATCAATGCATTTTGTATATTTTGTAATTTGGGTTATATTGTTGAAATTTTTTCATGTTCTTCAAGTTTTATATCCGCAATAATATTTAGATCAGAATTTTTTTAACAGTCCCAACCAAGGGGGACATTACATGGATGCCCAACTACCATTGACATGACATTCCTCAACTACCTTCTTTGGGATCTTGGAATATGAGTACAAGAAACTTATGCAATTAATGTTGTCAAGCCTATGGTGGATGCTATTACGACTATCATATTTTTACCTTTTAATTGGCTAACCATTTTTTCTAGATTAGTGATCCCAAGTGATGCCAGTGGGTGGTTCTTAATAATGGCTTATTAGTTAAGCTCACCTATATTTCTAGAACTTGTGTATCAATAGTAATATGTTACAATTGGATCTTTTACTTTTCTCCAATTCTCTCCTTGGCTTCTCTTTACCTTCCACAATGATTCACATAATTGATCCTCCATTTATAAGGTTAACAAAACTTTTTACTCATTATGTTGCGTTGGGATTTTATAAACCTCTAAATTTTGGCTATGCCTTTTATCAAAATTCTCACAAGCACTCTTCTATTTCTTCTTATAGGACCCTTTTTGCATGACATGTTTTTTCAAAAAAAAAAAAAATTCTACCTTTGGAGGTTTCTTGAAACTCGTGGTCCAATTCTTGGAACTTTTATTCTCTATTTTCCTTTGGAATTTTCATAACTTTTTACCTTGAGTAATTATTGCTTTTCTTTCATCCTTAAAAAAAAAAAAAAATGGAACCTTTGGACAACATGGGCTATCAAAAATTTTGCCTTGATTCCTTGGTTGAAACTTTTAGAATTTTCAATCTTCAAATATTTAGCCTCCCTTTGTGTCTCTCAAAAAATTTTGTGATCTTTCATCTTTTGGAAGCTTGGCTAGTGTGAACTTTTAAAACTTCTTGTAAAGTAGCATCAACCTACAAGTCAAAAAACATTTGCATGTATAGGTTTGGAAACTTTTTCCTTTCCTTCCGAAATATTTGACTCTTGGTCCTTAGTCTTTTCCCAAGTTCTTTAAGGTAAATTTTTGCTAGAAATTATATCGAAAGGACATGAACTACAAATGATGGTATTTTGTCAGTCTATGAAGACTAATTTGAAGTGCTACAATATACCACTTGCAACTCTATTGTATCTAAGTGTTGGTGTCATTTTTGAATGATTCATTGGTGCAAATTCAAATAATATTAATCCAGTGGCTCCCTTGACCAAATGTGATAGAGTAAATATCTCACAAGATCTTTTCATGATGAGTTCCTATGAGTATTTTCCTACCTCCCATAGTTATTGATTTTGCCCCAACCAAATCTTCCAATGAATGTATTTTTGCATGTAGTGGAGATATGATAGATGGGTGGTCAAGAGTTAGAAACCCAAACAAATATGGAAAATAGCTAGGTTTGCTAGCTTACCAATAGCTAGGTTTTCTAGCTTACCCATAGCCAATGTTTAGATTTAAACTCTACCATTGGTAGATTCATTTTAGTTATCACCAAAATGGCTCATGAAATACTACCAATGGTGGTTTATTACTTAGTTATCACTAAAAATGCTATAAGAAATTACTATAGGCTACTAACTATTAATATTCGGTAGTTAACCTAACTTCATAGCTCCAAGGGTTTTACACCCATATTTAGCCTTTGGAAATAGCTCCTTGGTGATTTCTTGTCATAATATTCCTGGAAAGTAGTAGAGTCCCAAAATATTTTCATGCTTTTCATCCACTTCCAAATCAATATCAATAGATAACACACCCTTTTGGCTAAAATTTAGTAAAATTTCACTAAAAATTTACTAGCTCAAAGGGGTCTTTTTTTCATAGAATAAAATGAACATAGAAAATAAGGCTTTATCTATTGGGCATGGAGTCACTCAAAGGTAGCTTTGATGATAAATAAATGGCTAAATCAGTTCATGTAGCTTCTCAATTCTAGTAGAAAGGATGTGAGAGTCCTTTTATAGCATTCCTCCCTTAGGTGGAAGTACCTACTTGCATTAAATTCCCTTTAAGTGAATTGATGTTCCCCTTTACGTGTCAATTTTTGGCTTGACTTGGATATGCCTTATCATCATTAGGGTGATGCAAGAAAATCTTTACCTACCTTTAAGTTTTGGATTTGTGTGACTTGAATTACTTTACCTTTATGCTTATGATAGAAGAAAGGAGTGTATCATCACCTTTTGCATTAATTCCACATTATGTGATCCTAATGTTGTCAATGATTGGATGGTTTCTAGTTATCTATTGATAATCCTAAGGAGTCATCCTTCTTAATGTTTTTTGGAGATTTGCCACATTTTAGAGGGTTGCTTGTTCATGCAATTCCAGCTTACTCATATCATTTCATGACTTATAATTCAATGGTTCATATTACCCTATATTTTTTCTATCATCTAGATTTGCTTTCAGAGATGATTTTTTTCTCTATCACAACCCATACTTTCCAATATTCAAGTAGCTTTTGTCTAATTGCATATTCTAAAATTTATCCTACGAAAATAAAACTTTGTTAGAATAATATGCACTAAAATGAATTCAAACCCTTTTTTTTTCTTAAGTTCAAGGATAGATATTTACATGAATACCATTAACTGGTATCAAGAAAATATCTCCCTCCATGGTTTCAATGTCAAAGGAATTTTGATCCTTTTAAGAATCTATGATATATGGTTCACTATAGATTGCTTCAAACTTGGTATGATGACCCAGTTTGCTTTTGTCTTTGTCCCACTTAAGAACCAGATCATCAACCTCAAATTTTTGAGTAGATTTCTTATCAAACTATATTTTTACCACCCCTTGACGCTTTAGTAGCTATTCTTTGTTATATTTTCTCATCTCTTTGAGCCTCTTTTCATTGGGACTATTTCAACCCATCTAGTAAAATGGTCTATGGTAATGATAATCCACTTATGGCCTTCATTTGATGGTAGGGTTATCATTCTGATAAAACATAATCCCCATTGATAAAATGGCTCATATAGAGCTATGGGTTTCAATGGTATAGGAGCATTCCTCTTCCTTGTGAAAATATTACACGTGTCACATCTCCTAACCTAATGATGGACATTTATAAAAACTATTAGCCAATAGTAACCTTATTTTATGATCTTATTAGTTGTTTTTGGAGTTAAAAAATGCCCACTAGAGAATCCTTGATGGAATTCATGCAACAAAATTTGAGCTTGTTCTTTTTTAATGTATAAGGATTTTGTAAAAATTTATTTGAAATAGCACTCCATATATCAATTTGTAATAAATATTCTACAACTGGAAGGCTCTTATTTGAGCCTTTTCTAAATTAGTGGGATACTTTCTTATTTGCATATATTTAATCCTTTGTTGTCACGACCCACCTTGGCAGGACTTGCTACTCAAATTGGACTATGTATTAGTGAATGATGTTTAATGCTTAGCTT
This sequence comes from Wollemia nobilis, assembly GCA_028583015.1. Lineage (NCBI taxonomy): Eukaryota > Viridiplantae > Streptophyta > Pinopsida > Araucariales > Araucariaceae > Wollemia > Wollemia nobilis. The sequence goes on from JAQPPZ010001870.1 coordinate 9,867,415, forward strand.
TGCTATTTTTTGATGGATATATGCTTCTAATATTGTGTCTATTTTATATATAATAATATGGTACTACTAAAAAATTATGAATACATTATCCGCTGATGTTTTGGGGAGATTGGAGGAGGACATTTTTCGTAAGACTGCCCAAACTATCAAACTTTGTTTGGCCATATTTAACTCATCCAAACTCATATTGAGCTGAAATTTTGAGGGTAGATGCCTGACAAACCCTAGAACATCTCAACCAATTTTAAGATCATTTGTAGCAACACAGATCCTAGTGCATCTGTATGTGTGAACGATATTTTTTACAAGCGACTGTGCAAGGGTTTCATCTGGGTTAAGTGCAAGCAGCTCCAGAGGTTGGTTTTCAGGGTCTTCAGGCCCTAGAAACCAATATTTTTATGGTTTCTACTCAATATTTTAGTATTATATGGTGTATGGGATCCAATATGGGTTATAAATTTATCTTTCAATAGATCTTCATGTTGTGAACTTGAGTGACAATGACTTCCAATTTGCTGCACAAAAACAAAATGAAAATCATACCTTTCCACGACATCTAGGGCATGGATTAAAGAGATCATGAAATAAGTTTCAAGGAACTGATCAAAGTATGACTCAAATCTCAAGTGAATCTAGTTCTAAGGTGCACCCACAAAATAAATCTACTATGGAAACCCTTTTCAAGGGTAAGAATTTCAAAGAATCAGTCCCAAAAATTAATTTTAGGGATGTCCTCCATGGTGGACAGCCTTAGCCTAATGTTAATATTAATATTAGGGCTTCCCATAAACCTCTAAGAATGCCTAATATTGATCCTAGGAAAATGGAGTCAGGATGTCTTAAAGAAGTTGATGGAACTCCTATTTTTAAGCTTGATATGGGTAGCATTCAGACTGGCATTGAAGATCTAGAAAAAGATAACTAATTTGTCATTTCGTGGGTTTTCATCCGAGCTTATTTGCTTTCAAATTCTAGGCTTCAAAAATATAGAAATCTAAAGGTGAGTTACAAATATCTATTTATCCAAATGGTTATTTTCTTATTTTATTTGCTAATTATGAATATAGAGAGAAAACTTTTCAAGGGGATCCCTAGTTTTTTAGAAGGGCAAGGCTTTTCATGAAGCCCTGGCATACTAAATTTAAATTCAAAGAAGAGATGCCTTCTACAACTCTCGTGTGGGTTAGACTCTTTAGCCTCCCAATTGAATTCTAGAATCTGACTATTTTTTCTTCAATTGAAAACTCTTTAGTGTCACCCAGGTGTTGTAGGTGAGTTGGAGAGGAGAGGGCAATCCTCCAAGGGAGGTCCCAAGTTCGAATCTCCACCCTACAAAAAATCTAAATTGGGTACCCAAAATCCAATTGATAATGTTGGTGCGGGAAGGGCTGGGTGCGACTCCGAGTGACTTTGATGATGTATATCCCCTTTTTGTGGTCTCTCAGACCAAGGCGGCCCTGCAAGGGGTTTTTCGCTAAAAAAAAAAAAAAAAACTCTTTAGTGTCATGACCCTCCCATATGGACCTTTGAACATGGAAAAACAATGTATTAACAAATGTGACTAATACTCGATTTTGTGCAATTAAGCAACCTCACAATAATAAATAGATAGTGAAGGATATGATACTGCTAATGAATTGCCAATGTGTAGGATCAGGTGTGCTCGAGAGTGGAAGGAATTGAGTCATCCACTAGAGACGAGAGTACTTGAGGAAGGGGAAATGATGATAAGGCAACTCGAAGGTAACACGGATAGATACCTTCATATAGACATGCATTCGGTTAGGGATAATCATCAATATCTAACCACCTTGAGCCTCGGACTGATGGCCTAGTAGCTATCATAAGTTCTAGAGGTTGAGACAGGCGATTAGATTGATGGAAAGACTCCCTCTTTGTTTGATGCACTTGCATGATTGTCTTTTACTTCAGCATTATTAACCTTGATAACTAGTAAGCATGGAGTAAATATTTTGCCTTCACAACTTCACGTGTGCTTGTTTAAATAAATGTTTGATTTATTTAAAAAGCAAAAAGGATATTGTTTAAATAAATGTTTGATTTATTTAAAAAGCAAAAAGGATATTGTTTAAATAAATGTTTGATTTATTTAAAAAGCAAAAAATATATTGTTTAAATAAATGTTTGATTTATTTAAAAAGCAAGAAGATATTATTTAAATAAATAATTATTTTAAGCAAAGATCTCATTAGAAATGAGTAGTTGATCATTTAAAATGACGTTGGTAGATGCTATTAGTAACAAAATGATTGATTTATTTAATAGCTCTAGTAAGCAAAGAAGTAATCATTTTCCAAATGATTGTTATTGGGGAACTTTCCTTGAAATATAAAAATAAGAAAATAAAAACAATTCTTTTGAAGCCCCAAGGCTTAGTCTTTGCCATGGCATGTCTAGGAAGTCGTCACTCACCCGACGTTTGACCCTAAGGCGTAAATGCGACAAGATGACATTCGGTAGAATGGGTCGGGTTGCCCTTTGAAGACCCGATTGGGTCAGTTGCATGAAGCTCCCCTAACATGAAGGGAAAGCTCTTTATGGTGATCACCTTGGGAAGAGGGGGAGAGGCATGTTTACCCTACCACCTATTAGAGGTGGTCAAGGAAGTAATGGTGGGTAGGTAGGGATGTGGACCGAGGAGAAAAGAAGGTACATATGGGAAAAGTGAGAGGAGAAGGAAGGAAAACAAGGGAGTGAGTTGGGCAGAAGGAAGGAAAATGAAGGAGTGAGGGGGCACGAAGGAGAAGAGGAGCACGAAGAGAGGAAGAGCTCGAGGAGTGAAGAGTAACGGACGATGGATGTCCACGTGAGAAGTGCAGGAGGTTCAGGTTGGTTCATCATAAAATGATGTTGTCTTTATTCTTATGTGTTGTGTAGCCACTACATTGGTAGTGTGAGCTATGTCCTTGTTGTGTAGCCACTATGTTGGTAGTGTGAGCTACATATTCTTGTGTTGCATAGCCACTGCGTTGGTAGTGAGCTACATCCTTGTGTTGTGTAGCCACTATGTTGGCAGTGTGAGCTATGTCCTTATGTTGTGTAGCCACTATGTTGGTAATGTGAGCTACGTCCTTGTACTGTGTAGCCACTACATTGGAAGTGTGAAAGTCTATTATAAGTTTATGTTGTGTAGCACGTTGGAGGGAAAGTGTTAAGTGGAGTATAATATTTAATTGTAAAAATTTTTTTAAAATTGTAATAATGTCCTTGTGTTGTGTAATCACTGCATTGGCAATGTGAGCTACATTCTTGTGTTGTGTAGCCACTACATTGGTAGTGTGAAGCTACATCCTTGTGTTGTATAGCCATTGCATCAATAGTATGAGCTACATCCTTGTGTTGTGTAGCCACTATGTTGGTAGTATGAGCTACATCCTTATGCTATGTAGCCATTACATTGGCAGTGTAAGCTACATCCTTATGTTATGTAGCCACTATGTTGGTAGTGTGAAGCTACGTCCTTGTGTTGTGTAGCCACTACATTGGTAGTGTGAGCTACATCCTTGTGTTATGTAGCCACTACATTGGTAGTATGAGCTACATCCTTATGTTGTGTAGCCACTATTGGTAGTGTGAAGCTACATCCTTGTGTTATGTAGCCACTACATTGGAAGTGTGAGCTACATCCTTGTGTGTTGTGTAGCTACTACATTGGCAATATGAGCTATATTTCATGTGCTATGTAGCCACTGCTTGGCAGTGTGGTCTACATCCTTCTCTAGGTAGGATAGATGCAATGGTGTCAATTCCCTTGCCACTATCATGGGTAGTCGACTAGATGTATTAGGAGGAAGCTAGTCAAGTAGCATCATAGGTGAACCCTTCATTTTAGTCATAGCCTGATTTGGAAGTACCTTAGATGTCATCAGTACTGAGGATGATCTGCTATGTCATGGCAACTAACGGTACCGTGGGTACATGAGTGCCATAAACCCTTTGAGCTACCGAGGTGGAAGTCACTTCTACCAAACTTTAGCCACCCCATGCCTTCTCTCGCGATGTGGAATGTGCTAGCCATCTATTGGAGGTTGGTCATCTTCCTATCCATGGAAGTATAGAAGATTTAAGTGTTGCTTATTATTTAAAATGATAGGTTTTAGATTAATGATGCATAGAAGCTTTAAGTGTTGCTCATTATTTAAAAGATAGATTTTATGTAATGGTTGTGTGAAAGCTCTACTCCTTGTCCATTAACTAAGATGGTAGATTTTAGGGAAATAAAATGGAATAATGGTTATTTTGTAATTTAAGGGTATGGGACCTTATGTTATGAAATAAAAAGGAATAATGGTTATTTTGTAATTTAAGGGTATGGGACCTTATGTTATGAAATAAAATGGAATAATTGTTATTTTGTAATTTAAGGGTATGGGACCTTATGTTATGAAATAAAATGGAATGATGGTTATTTTGTAATTTAAGGGTATGGGACCTTATGTTATGAAATAAAATGGAATAATGATTATTTTGTAATTTAAGGGTATGGGACCTTATGTTATGAAATAAAATGGAATGATGATTATTTTGTAATTTAAGGGTATGGGACCTTATGTTATGAAATGAAGAAAAAGGTTTATTGGGAATTAAAGTAGTTGCTTTAAGTATTGAAATGTGTGAACCTAGTTGCTTAGAAATTAAGGGTATGGGACTTTAATTGTTGAGAAGGTTAGTTCATTTATTACAAATAGAGCGCATGAGCTAATGCATGGTTGATTGATTCTCTCAAGTTGGATGAGAGGAAAAATGGAAAGGGTAGTTTCTATGATAAGTACTATGCATTAGTAAGTTGAATTGCTTGGGTTATTTGTATAGTTGCAATTTGGCAATGAAATAAGTAAGTGCATTTAGAAGCATGTCTATCCAGATCCATGAGTGTCCTGATCCCCTACTATCCTCACTTGATCGATGGAAGAGCGGGAAGGCCAAAGTCATGAGATGGACCAATTCACAAGTTTGCTCTCTACCTTACATCTTGTTATTTATGCAATAGATTAGATTGTGGGGAGATTTCCCCAATGAAATGGATGTAAAGTATTGTGGAAAGTATGGGGTGTACCATACTTACTCATGTATCTAAATGAACATTGTAACTACTATATTTAGTACTTCTTTATTTAGTTTCTTGCATTTAATTCTTTTAATGTATGTTTGAATGTTGATTGTTCTTGTGCTTGATTATTCTTGCTTATGGTTAATTCATTTTTGTTAGATTTAGTATCTAGATATTTTATGCTCTTGTGATGTTAAAAGAATGAAACATTAGTAAGTTCTAGGTGAACTTAGAGGATACCCTAAGGGCTTGAGACCCCCTTAGGGAGGTTGGTAACTAGGTTTGGAAGATTGTACCAGAGTTAAGATAGCTTGTCAATGGACAAGATTGATAGCTTAACTCACAGTACACGTAGCATACCCACACATAATGGCTTGTGTGGATATGGAGATGCATGTACACCTTCTAACGATTGGAGGTGGTAAGTCTAGCTCATCAAGACTGATGAGAGGGATGGACTTATGTGCATAACATAAGATAGGCTTACGTAGAAGGGACTTGCATGAAGGGAATCTTGTGTGGTATAGTTCTTGAGAAACTTAGGGGATGTCAAACATTAAGTTGGTCTAAGGTTGGTTGAGGATTTATGAATCCTTCTCCTTAGTCAAAAAATATATATATGTAAACTTTTCTTTTTGTTTGTGTGTTTTCTTGTTTCATATTTTTGGGGTGTTACATTTGGTATCAGAGCTCTAGGTTCGAGGGTATAGAGCTTCTTATGTGTTGTAAAAGAGATTTGGGGATCTCCAATAGAGGCTCGCTTGGGAATAAGCTGAAAGCTAGAGTAACCTAGAGTCTCTACTTATTAGGTTCTAATGGAATTGATTTCGAGAAAGGATGAATATTAAAGATACCTTAGTATGGGCTTTGGTATTGATGATATATCCTCACCTTGGAACCTCATCCTAGTTAGACCTCTAATAATTAGTGAAAGAAGGACTCTGTATTATGGTCAAGTTAGTGATTCAGTTAAGGGATAACTGTAACCTAACTCTTTTTTTGGTGGAAACCAGATCAAGATGCCACCCAAGGCCAAGATGAAAAGGCCTCCACCTAGACAAACTCGACAAAGTAATGTCGAAGAGGAGATCCAGAATGAGGATCCAAAGGTTCCCAATGTAGGAATAGAGGAGCTTACTACTACAGTTGTAGAGTTACAAGATCAGTTAAGACAAGTGCTAGAAACTATGGCAAATCAAAATTTGTAGGCTAGAGATTCAGAGGTCAACCAAGTTGAGGGGTTGATGGAGGAGCAAAAGCAAGCAAGAACCCTCTTAGAAAAAGATATGGTGAGAGACCTAAAGAATGTATGTATCTCCAAGTTTGATGGAGAAGGGGAGGGAGACGCAGTTGAAGCTTGGCTAAGAGAGCTGGAAGTCTTCTTCATAGTAAAGGGGTATTCATCAGGTACCCGAATGGTTTGGGCTACTATTTACCTTGAAGGAGCTGCCCTGGATTGGTGGGAGACTTACTATGAAGAAACCAAGATTGAACCGGTAGACATTCCATGGAAGGAGTTTATAGTCATCTTCAAGAAGAGATTCCTCATGGAGCACTTCTATGCATTGAAGTTTGAAGAGTTTGCCAACCTAAGACAAGGGAGTAACTTAGTGGAGGTATACTATAAGAAGTTGGTAAAGTTGTTGAAGTATGTACCTACCTATAATGAGAAGATGCAGATTCATAAGTTTACCCATGGATTGTAATCTAGGATAAAGCATGACGTAGAGATGCAGGAGCCTAAGTCCTTGCAAAAGGCTTATGATTTAGCAAAGAAAGCAGAGTCACATTTTCGCTATAAGTATGAAAACCTGACCGAACAGGAACATCAAGAACTAAAGAAGAGGAATAGCAATGGGGTTATAAAATGGGAGGTAGAGCAAGAATGAAAGGCTAAGAACCCCCAAAATCTAGAGAAGAAATTCAATGGAAGCCAAAATAAATTCAAGAAGAACTTCTTTAAGAAAGGCAACAAACCCAATAATGCTAAACCTCCCCTACAGAAGCCATCAACTCCAGTACCAATGATTAAGGATGAGGAGCAAAAAATAAAAAAGAGACAAGGGCCCAAGGATGGATGTTACCATTGCAAAGGGATGCACTATGCTAATCAATTATTTGTATCATCCAAGGACAAGCATGCCCAACAACAAAGGAAAGGAACCAATGCATAAGATCTATGCTACAACTGGGAATCAGAAGCTAGAGGGGCAAGCCACCCCATTAATCATCAAAGGTAATATTTTTGATAAGAAAGTAGATATCTTAGTAGATAGTGGAGCCACTGATAGTTTCATTTCTTGTAAATTAGCCAAAGATATACCGAAAAGGCCAGGGTATTTGGCTCATGGATGGAAGGTTGAGTATGGATCTGGATAAACCTACTTCGTAAACCAATGTTTCCCAATGATGGAAATTACTTTAGATAGTGGAACCATGGAAGGTTGCTTATACGTGACCCCACTTCATGCCTTTGATGTGGTCCTAGGAATGGATTGGCTATAGGCCCATCAAGCGGTAATCAATTTTTGAGATAGATGGATTGAATATTCTGAGGGAAATAAAGAGAGGCTACGAATTTATAGCAAGTAGGGGACATTCAAACCCCAGATGTTGTCAGCTATGCAGTTGAAGAAAGCCCTCAGGAAAGGAGGGATTGTTTATGTTGTAAATATGAGTGAAGTTGAAAGAGATCGAAAGGAAGAGGTGATTGAGACACACCCAATTCTACAGGAATTTTAGGATGTATTTCCAAAGGAACTACCAGGGCTCCCTCCTATGCGAGAATTTGATTTCACTATCGATCTTATACCAAGAGTGAAACCCATCCACCGATCTCCGTATAGGATGTCACCTATTGAGATGCATGAGTTGAAGGTACAACTACAAGGGTTACTAGAAAAAGGGTTGATAAAACCAAGTGTGTCACCATGGGGTGCACCCATTTTATTTGTGAAAAATAAGGATGGATCTCTAATATTGTGTATTGACTATAGGATGTTGAATAAAGCTACAATCAAGAACCGGTACCCCCTACCCAGGATCAAGGATTTATTCGACTAGCTAAGAGATGCCATGATATTTACCAAGATAGACCTAAGGTCAGGGTATCACCAGATGAGGATTCGGGAGGAAGACACTCACAAAATGATATTTAAGACAAGGTATGGGTATTACGAGTTCACCATCCTACCTTTAGGCTGACGAATGCTCCTATTGCCTTCATGAATTTAATGAATAGTGTGTTTAGAAGGCATCTGGACCAATTTGTCCTTGTATTCCTTGATGACATCCTAATATACTCATAGAAAAAGGAAGAGCATGATAAACATCTCAAGATCATGTTGGAATTGCTAAGGGAAAATCAACTCTATGAGAATCTAGCCAAGAGCGATTTCTATGTTTTGGAGGTGCACTATTTGGGGCATATCATATCGATTGAGGGGATCATGGTGGATCCAGAGAAAATTGAGGCCATGATAAATTGGCTACCCCCTAAAAATGTTACTGAAGTAAGAAGCTTCATGGGGCTGATGAGCTATTATCGATGTCACATAAAGGATTTCTCAAAAATTACCTCGATGATAACTAATCTCCAGAAGAAGGGGAAATAATTCAAATGGATAAAGAAGTGTGAGGCCACTTTCACCATGTTGAAGCAAAAACTTACTACTACACCAATACTAAAAATTCTAGATCCTCAAGGAGACTTCACAGTATGCATTGATGCATCATTGGAAGGGCTAGGGGGAGTGCTCATGCAAGGAGAGTCAGTAGTAGCTTATACTTCAAGGAAGATTAAAAAGCATGAGGTTAACTATGCTACTCATGATTTAGAGTTAGCCATTATAGTTCATGCTTTGAAGGTCTAGCACCATTATCTAGTAGGAAGACCCTTCAAGTTAAAATCAGACCATCAAAGTCTAAAGTACATATTTACTCAACCAATACTCAATGCAAGGTAGAGAAGGTGGGTCGAGTTCCTCATTGAGTACAATTTTGAAATTGAGTACATTAAAGGAAAATAAAATAAGGTTGTGGATGCCTTAAGTAGGAGGAGACACATAGCAGCCATAACTAGGAGCCACATAAAGCTCATGGACCAAGTAAGAAAAGAGCAATATCAAGATGAATATTATCAAGAAATTTGAGCCAAGTTAAGAAAAGACCTAGAGAGCAATAAGGAGTTTAGGGTAATCGATGACATTTTATGCTACAAAGGAAGAATCATCATACCAAAATCAAGGGATTTAAGGAATATAGTGATGCAAGAAGCCCATAGATCTCCTTATATGGCTCACCCCGAAGGGGTAAAAATGAGAGAAAATATAAAAAGGACCTTTTTTGGGTGGGGATGAAGAGGGACATTACAGATTTTGTGGCCCGATGCCTTGAATGCCAGAAGGTCAAGGTAGAATGCAAGCATCCTGTAGGATATTTGTATCCCCATAATATACCTACTCAAAAATGGTAGGTCATATCAATGGATTTTATTGTAGGCTTACCTAAGACTAGGTACCAACATGATGTAATCTTTGTTGTGGTTGACAAATTGACCAAGGTCGCACACTTCATACCTAGGAGCACCAAGGATGATGCTCAAGTGGTGGCTAATAGGTTTGTTAAAGAAGTGTTCAGACTACATGGATTCTTGGAGGTAATTATATCAGATAGGGATTCCAAGTTTACTTCAAAATTTTGGAGAGCCCTACATCAAGCAATAGGCACAAAGTTGCATATGAGTTCAATGTACCACCCTAAAATAGATGGTCAGATGGAGTGAGTAAACCAAGTTCTGGAAGATATGCTCCGCATGTATTGCATGGACCACAAGTCTCGATGGGAAGACTATCTATCATTGGTGGAATTTGGCTACAATAATGGATATCATTCCTCTTTAGGGATGGCACCTTTTGATGCATTGTATGGGTGAAGGTGTAGAACACCACTATCATGGGACAACCCAGAGGATAGAGTGGTGATTGGACCAGAAATGGTTAGGGAAATGGAAGAGCAAATCAAGGTAATCAGGCAAAGGCTCAAGGAGGCCATTGATAGGTAGAAGAGCTATGCCGATTTAAAGAGAACTCCCAGAGAATACTCAGTGGGAGATAAAGTGTTCCTAAGGGTCAAACCAATGAAAAGTGTGATCAAGTCCACAAAAATGGATCCACAGTTTGTAGGGCCCTTTGAAATCACTAAAAATATTAGCCCAGTTGCATACCGACTCGCCTTACCTCCTAACTTGTCAAAAATCCATGACACCTTCCACATATATTTGCTTAGAAAATATATTGCTGACCCTGAACATGTGTGGGATGTCTCTAACTTGCAGATGGCAAATCTAGAGGCAATCGAAGTAATGCCAATAAGGATCCTCGAGTTTCGCTCTAAGACTATGAGGAATCGGACCCTTGAGCAGTGTAAGGTCCAATGGGACCATTTCTCTGAAAGAAATGCCACATGGGAGAAAGTGGCAGATATGCGGAAACACTTTCCTTTCTTGTTTGATGAACTTTAAAGATATTGTAATAAATTGTTTAATTTTGTATGCCATATGAAACTAAGAAACATCGGGGATGGTGTTAGTCCTAGTGGGGGAGGATGTCATGACCCTCCTAGATGGACCTTTGAACATGGAAAAACAATGTATTAACAAATGTGACTAATACTCGATTTTGTGCAATTAAGCAGCCTCACAATAATAAATAGATAGTGAAGGATATGATACTGCTAATGAATTACCAATGTGTAGGATCAGGTGCACTCGAGAGTGGAAGGAATTGAGTCATCCACCGGAGATGAGAGTACCTGAGGAAGGGGAAATGATGATAAGGCAACTCGAAGGTAACACGGATAGATACCTTCATATAGGTATGCATTCGGTTAGGGATAATCATCAATATCTAACCACCTTGAGCCCCGAACTGATGGCCTAGTAGCTATCATAAGTTCTAGAGGCTGAGACAGGTGATTAGATTGATGGAAAGACTCCCTCTTTGTTTGATGCACTTGCATGATTGTCTTTTACTTCAACATTATTAACCTTGATAACTAGTGAGCATGGAGTAAATAGTTTGCCTTCACAACTTCATATGTGCTTGTTTAAATAAATGTTTGATTTATTTAAAAAGCAAAAAGGATATTGTTTAAATAAATGTTTGATTTATTTAAAAAGCAAAAAGGATATTGTTTAAATAAATGTTTGATTTATTTAAAAAGCAAAAAGGATATTGTTTAAATAAATGTTTGATTTATTTAAAAAACAAAAAGGATATTGTTTAAATAAATATTTGATTTATTTAAAAAGTAAGAAGATATTGTTTAAATAAATAATTATTTTAAGCAAATATCTCATTAGAAATGAGTAGTTGATTATTTAAAATGATGTTGGTAGATGTTATTAGTAATAAAATGATTGATTTATTTAATAGCTCTAGTAAGCAAAGAAGTAATCATTTGCCAAATGATTGTTAGTGGAGAACTTTCCTTGAAATATAAAAATAAGAAAATAAAAACAATTATTTTGAAGCCCCAAGGCTTAGTCTTTGCCATGGCGTGTCTAGGAAGTCATCGCTCACCCGACGTTCGACCCTAAGGCGTAAATGCGACAAGATGACATTCAGTAGAATGGGTCGGGTTACCCTTTGAAGACCCGATTGGGTCAGTTGCATGAAGCTCCCCTGACATGAAGGGAAAGCTCTTTATGGTGATCACCTTGGGAAGAAGGGGAGAGGTATGTCCACCCTACCACCTATTAGAGGTGGTCAAGGAAGTAATTGTGGGTAGGTGGGGACATGGATCGAGGAGAAAATAAGGTGCATATGGGAAAAGTAGGAGGAGAAGGAAGGTAAAAAAGGGAGCAAGCTGGGTAGAAGGAAGGAAATGGAAGGAGTGAGGGGGCATGAAGGAGCAGAGGAGCACAAAGAGAGGAAGAGCTCAAGGAGTGAAGAGAAGTAAAAAATGGGCATCCACATAATTAGTGCAGGTGATCTAGGTTGGTTCATCATAAATTAATGCTATATTTATTCTTGTATGTTGTGTAGCTACTGCATTGTTAGTGTGAGCTATATCCTAGTGTTGTGTAGCCACTACATGAACATTCCTTGTGTTTGTAGCCATTAATTTTTTATATTGGTAGTGTGACTATCCTTGTTTTTAGCATTTTGGTAGTGTGATATGTCCTTGTGTTGTGTAGCCACTACATTGGTAGTGTGAGCTACGTCCTTATGTTGTGTAGCCACTATGTTGGTAGTGTGAGCTACATCCTTGTGTTGTGTAGCCACTATGTTGGTAGTGTGAGCTACATCCTTGTGCTATGTAGCCACTTGCATTGGTAGTGTGAAGCTACATCCTTATGTTGTTAGTAGTATGACCATCTGTTTGTACAAGTTGTGAATTTATTACATGGTAATTGTACTTTGGTAGCCACTACATTGGCAGTGTGAGCTACATCCTTGTATTGTGTAGCCACTGTGTTGGTAGTGTGAGCTACATCCTTGTGCTGTGTAGCCACTACATTGGTAGTGTGAAGCTACGTCCTTGTGTTGTGTAGCCACTGCATTGGCAGTGTGAGCTACGTCCTTGTGTGTTGTGTAGCTACTGCATTGGTAGTATGAGCTACATTTCATGTGTTGTGTAGCCACTACTTGGTAGCATGGTCTACATCCTTCTCTAGGTAGGATAGATGCAATGGTGTCAATTCCCTTATTACTATTATGGGTAGTCAGCTAGATGTATTAGGAGGAAGCTAGTCAAGTAGCATCATAGGTAAACCCTTCATTTTAGTCATAGTTCGATTTGGAAGTACCTTAGATGTCATCGACACCGAGGATGATCTAATGTATCATGGCAACTAATGACACTATGGGTACATGAGTGCCATAAACCCTTTGATATACTGAAGGTGGAAGACACTTCTATCAAAATTTATCCACCCCATACCTTCTCTCACAATGTGGAATGCACTAGCCATATACTAGAGGTTGGTCATCTTCCTATCCATGAAAGTATAGAAGCTTTAAGTGTTGCTTATTATTTAAAATGATAGATTTTAGATTAATGAAGTATAGAAGCTTTAAGTGTTGCTCATTATTTAAAAGATAGATTTTATGTAATGGTTGTGTGAAAGCTCTACTCCTTGTCCATTAACTAAGATGGTAGATTTTAGGGAAATAAAATGGAATAATGGTTATTTTATAATTTTAAGGGTATGGGACCTTATGTTATGAAATAAAATGGAATAATTGTTATTTTGTAATTTAAGGGTATGGGACCTTATGTTATGAAATAAAAATGAATAATGATTATTTTGTAATTTAAGGGTATGGGACCTTATGTTATGAAATGGAATAATGGTTATTTTGTAATTTAAGGGTATGGGACCTTATGTTATGAAATAAAATGGAATAATTGTTATTTTGTAATTTAAGGGTATGGGACCATTTATATTATGAAATAAAATGAATGAATTATTTATAATGTAAGTTAAATGTAATGTATATAAAATATAATAAAAAAATAATTATTTAAAATTGTTTAAAATTAAGGTGGAGAATTAAATTAATGAATAATGTTATTTTTTGGTAATTTAAGTGGTATAAAAGGTTAAAATAATGTGGAATGTGGTTATAGGTTAATGAAATTATTTGATTAGATAAAAAAGAATATATGGTGATAAAATTGGATATTAAATTAAGGTATATTACATTAAATTAAAAAATAAAAAAAAAAAAAATTTAAGGGTATGGGACCTTATGTTATGAAATAAAATGGAATAATGGTTATTTTGTAATTTAAGGGTATGGGACCTTATGTTATGAAATAAAAAGGAATAATGATTATTTTGTAATTTAAGGGTATGGGACCTTATGTTATGAAATAAAATGGAATGATGATTATTTTGTAATTTAAGGGTATGGGACCTTATGTTATGAAATGAAATGGAATGATGATTATTTTGTAATTTAAGGGTATGGGACCTTATGTTATGAAATGAAATGGAATGATGATTATTTTGTAATTTAAGGGTATGGGACCTTATGTTATGAAATGAAGAAAAAGGTTTATTGGGAATTAAAGTAGTTACTTTAAGTATTGAAATGTGTGAACCTAGTTTCTTAGCAATTAAGGGTATGGGACTTTAATTGTTGAGAAGGTTAGTTCATTTATTGCAAATAGAGCACATGAGCTAATGCATGGTTGATTGACTCTCTCAAGTTGGATGAGAGGGAAAATGGAAAGGGTAGTTTCTATGATCAGTGCTATGCATTAGTAAGTTGAATTGCTTGGGTTATTTGTATAGTTGCAATTTGGCAATGAATTAAGTAAGTGCATTTAGAAGCATGTCTATCCGGATCCATGAGTGTCCTGATCCCCTACTATCCTCACTTGATCGATGGAAGAGCGGGAAGGCCAAAGTCATGAGATGGACCAATTCACAAGTTTGCTCTCTACCTTACATCTTGTTATTTATGCAATAGACTAGATTGTGGGGAGATTTCCCCAATGAAATGGATGTAAAGTATTGTGGAAAGTATGGGGTGTACCATACTTACTCATGTATCTAAATGAACATTGTAACTACTACATTTAGTACTTCTTTATTTAGTTTCTTGCATTTAATTATTTTAATGTATGTTTGAATGTTGATTGTTCTTGTGCTTGATTATTCTTGCTTATGGTTAATTCATTTTTGTTAGATTTAGTATCTAGATATTTTATGCTCTTGTGATGTTAAAATAATGAAACATTAGTAAGTTCTAGGTGAACTTAGAGGATACCCTAAGGGCTTGAGACCCCCTTAGGGAGGTTGGTAACTAGGTTTGGAATATTGTACCAGAGTTAAGATAGCTTGTCAGTGGACAAGATTGATAGCTTAACTCATAGTACACGTAGCATGCCCACACATAATGACTTGTGTGGATATGGAGATGCATGTACACCTTCTAACGATTGGAGGTGGTAAGTCTAGCTCATCAAGACTGATGAGAGGGATGGACTTATGTGCATAACATAAGATAGGCTTACGCATATGGGACTTGCATGAAGGGAATCTTGTGTGGTATAGTTCTTGAGAAACTTAGGGGAATTCAAACATTAAGTTGGTCTAAGGTTGGTTGAGGATTTATGAATCCTTCTCCTTAGTCAAAAAAATATATAAGTAAACTTTTCTTTTGTTTGTGTGTTTTCTTGTTTCATGTTTTTGGGGTGTTACATTTAGGAACTTTTATGATGACTATTGATTATAATCAAAATTTTGAACATATTATTTATGCTCAAATTTATGTTTTAATGGATTTTGACAAACCCCTACCTAAAAAGATCACTTTACACTTTGAGGAGGACACTTGGGAGCAAGTAGTGGACTATGAGAACATTCCTTTTTATTGTAGAATTTACCATGAATATGGTCATTTGGATAGTGTTTTCCCGAATAAAATTCCATATCAAAATAAAGAAGATATAAACTTAGCAAGTTTCCAAATACCTAAGAAAAAGAACACTAAAAAAAAACCAGTTATTAAGGATCAATCAAAGTTATCTAGTAATATGTTTGAAATTCTTTCCATAAATGATGTCCCAAGTGAGGAAGAGAAAATAATGGAAACAAAAATCTTAAAAACACAATTTAAAGATGAATGGAAGAACTCAAATATAAACCAACAAATCAAAGGTTTTCAACAGAAAAAAAAAAAAGGAGAAAATATACATAAGAAAAACAATCTTTGAAATGTTAAAACTTAAAATAATACAGGTCCCAATATAGACTCTATTGAACCTTCTGGTAACATTTTAGTTGTGTACAAGTATTCTTCAAGGTTAGAAGCCATATCAGATTCAATTGGAATAAGTCAAGAAACAGGGAAAAAAACTAAAGATGTATTCTAATCAAAAGGCAGGTCGTAAGACCAATCAACATCATATGCTAAAATAATATGGAAAGCTTGTAGGGGATTCTAATCAAATGCCTTTCCCAACTTTTTTAACCTTGGTACTAATGAATATCATCACTTGGAATATTAGAGAACTCAAAGGGATTCTTTCAAAACAAAATGAAATTAGAAGAATGATTTAGATATGGACTCTATTGCTAGTAAAATTTGGCCAGCTGGAAAATTTGTTTCCCTCAATTCCTAGGGGGCTTCTGGTGGAATTTCTTACCTTTGGGACCCAAAATATATAGTTATTCACCATATGGCTGGAATTTGGGGTCTTTTGGCTATAGCTATTCAAAGTAGACATTCCAACCAAATTATGCTCTGCATTATTGTTTATGCTCCAACTACTTTGGAGGAAAAAATATACAGTCGAAGGATATAACTTATATTATCTCTCATTTTCCTAAATCTTGGATCTTGATCGGAGGATATTTCAATACCATCCTCTCTCTGGATGAGAAAATAGGGGGAAATAGAAATTTGGACAGGATCACTGACCTCATGAGCGAATATATTGCAAACCTCAATCTTATGGACATCCAACCAGATAATGCTCTTATGAATTGGTCTAATATAAGGCAAGGCTTAGCTTGTATAATGGAAAGATTGGATAGGTTATTTCTCTCTAACAATTTCTTAATCCATGGTCACATTCCTAAAGTGAAGACTCTTAACAATGTTGGTTCGGATCACTAGCCAGTCATGGTAGAAATGTGGAAAACCAATGTGAGTTTCTCTCCTTTTTTATTTCAATTAATGTGGCTTAGATACAATTCCTTTAGACCTCACATGCAACAATGGTGTAAGGAAGGTAAGCCTAGGTATAGGACTAAGATGTTCTATTTTACCAAAATATTGCAATACATTAAATCCAAAATCAAGACTTGGAATTGGAATGAATTTGGGGATGTTCATAAAAAAACATGAAGTTATTGCTCAGCTTGAAAAATTGAATAAGAAAATCCATTTATATGGCCTCACATGGAGTAGAAGTGTAGATGAAATTAAACTCACTATTCAGTTAGAGGAATTGGAAAAAAAAGAACTCTTTTGGAAGCAAAAATTTATAATTCAATGGCTCAAAGAAGGAGATCGAAACACAAATATCTTCTAGCTCAAAGATCTCACAATTTTATTTCTTCCCTGAAATTAGATTTTGGAGATGTTGTCTACACTTGGGATGGCATGAAATCTATTATTGTCGATTACTTTTCCAATATTTTTGTTGCTACTCCTCTTGACTTGGCTTTTCAGCATAATTTTATTTAGACAAACCCTTCTCTTATCACTTATGAGGAGAACTCTATTTTTATTGCTCCTATTACTATCAATGAGCTTCAACAGGTAGTTTTTAAAATGAAAAAGAGGAAAACCCTAGGTCCTGATGGTTTTCCCATTGAGTTCTACCAAGAGTTATAGGATATCCTTCATGCTTATTTATTAGAAGTGGTGGAAGAATCCAGGAAAGCCAAAGAAATTTTGAATGTTATCAATAAAAATTATATTACTCTTGTTCCAAAATCTCAAGAGGCTAAACATATCTCAGCTTTTAGACCTATTGCTTTATGTAATATTCTTATCAAAATAATTACTAAGATCATGGCAGAAAGGTTGAAGCCTCTTTTGCATAAAATTATTTTCCTTGAATAAGGGGGTTATGTGGAATGGCATCAAATAGTGGATGAGATAGTTCTCACTCAGGAAGCCATCCATTCCATGGATATGCAAAAATATCCTTCCATGTTCATATGGTTAGACTTATCCCAAGCTTATGACAGAGTGGATTGGCACTTCCTTATCAAAGTTTTGAGGCAATTTTATTTCTCTCAGGATTGGATGGATTGGATTATGGGATGTATCTCTTCAGTTTTCTACTTAGTTCTTATCAATGGTAGGCCTTATTAGTTTTTTCTAGCCTCTAGAGGTATTAGGCAAGGTGACCCCATATCCTCGTATTTATTCATAGTTCTTGCTAAATGCTTAGGTAGGACTATAACCAAAAAGAGAAAAAAAAAACCCTTGAAGGAGTTACCATTGCTCATGGAGCTAGACCTATCTCTCATATTCAATTTTTTGATGACTCTACTCTTTTAAGAAAATCTACAATTAAGTAAACTTCTAAAATTAAGCAAATCATTAGTTGTTTTTCTAAGGCTATCGGGAAATTGATCAATGAAGATAAATCTAAAGTTATTTTCTTTCACTGCTCTACCAGATAGGAATCCATGGTCTTGGATAAATTAATATATAAGAAGACCTCCCTTCTGATCATTTATTTAGGTATTCCCATCAATATTCAAATACATAAAAAAAAAGATTGGAATTGGTTGTTGGACAAAGTCAAGAAGAAAATTGGAAAGTGGACCAATAGGTGGCTTTCTTCTGGGGGTAGAATCACCTTTGTAAAATATATCCTTCAAGATATTCCTATTTATGTTTCTACCGTGTTGAATATCCCAAAGGATATTCTTTGATAACTGGATCAAATAATTCATCGATTCCTCTGGAGTGGTACTAAGGAGAAAAGAAAATGGGCCTTGGTGAAATGGGACACTTTATGTCTTCCTAAGAATGAATGGGGGTTAGGATTTCGGTCTACTATTAATAACAACAAATTTTTAGCTTATAAATTGTATTGGAGGATTTTGCATAAACCCAATGCTCTTTGGACCAAGAATCTTAGTGCTAAATATGCTGAGAACAAAAGTCCTAAAGAACTTATTCGCTATAAATTGCCTACCAAAGTTTCTCCCATTTTAGCAGTTCCTAATACTGTTGAGGATTTGATTAAGAACACATTATTTTGGATCATTCATAATGATCAATAGGTAAATTTTTGGACAGATTCTTAGGATGGTCACAAGCCTTTAATAACTCAGTTTCTCAAATGGAGGCCTTGGATGGAGGAGCTTCATCGAGCTAATTGGATAAATGTGGCTAATTACTGTTGGTACCATACCGGTAATTTAGAGGTTGGTAGATATTGGATCTCTATTGAATACTGGCCTATTCAAATCCTATAAATGAAAATACAAGACATCCAATGCATCCTTCATATGATATCTCTCTCTTGGTCCCATGATAAAGATTTTTTTGGTTGGAACAACACTACTAAGGGTGAGTATTCATTTGCTCAAGGTTAGTTGGCCTTATGCCATAATAATCACAACCAATATTATGATATTTTTTCTCAGTTGTGGGCTCAAAATCTCTAGCCTAAGGTGAGGTTCTTTACTTGGCTTTTATTGCATCGTAGGGTGCTTACTGGTGAGCAAATTATGAAGCATGGTTTTCATGGCCCTTTTAGATGTGAAATATGTGGAGAGAATGTGGAAACTCTTAACCATATTTTTATTGAGTGTACTTTATCCTCTAATCTATGGAGGAGAATGGCCACTTTACTTTGCTTACAATGGTATAATTTTTTTACTTTTGAACATATTTGGAGGAATTGGTCTAAATAAAAGGGTGTTGATAATTTTATTAGGCAGTTACTTTGCATGGGTTCTACCATTCTTCTTTGGAATATCTGGAATGAAAGCAACAACCAAATTTTCAATCAAGAAATGAAGAATATTTACTATATCTGGAAAAATACCATTGCCAACTTAGTTGAATTAGTCCAACAACTCCTTAACCACCCCCAAAACTCCCACCAAATATGGGATCAAGTAATGTAAAGATTGAATATTAACTCTTCTAAGGGTAACTAGCTTAAATGGAATGTGAGTAATTGCAATATGGATAGAACAAGGAATTGGCAACCTCCTCCTAAGTATTTTAGAAAATTCAATACTGATGGAGCCTCTAGTGGAAACCCTAGAAAAGCTAGTACATGAGAAATTGGTAGACTTTTAGATCGCTCCCTGGTTTTTATTTTTGTTGAGAATTTGGGTATTCTATCCAATAACATTGTTGAGGGGTATGGTATCCTTAGATACCTTCAAGAGGCTACTAAGGTTGGATGGTAAAATGTACTATTTGAGTCTGACTCTCAACTCATGATTAATATTTTGAAGACTCCTAAGAATCATTAGGTTGATTAGAGAATAAAATGAATTATTGAGAATATTCAGTTAATCCATATGGTATTTTTGAAATTTGATTATAATCATGTGGTCAAAGATTAGAAAAAAAGTGTTTATGCTTTAGCTAATTAGGCATTGGACAAAGGTGATCTTACTTGCTACGACCACCTTCCTAGATGGTGGGCTTCACAAATAGGAGAAGCTCTTCTTTCTATCATTTCTTTGGATGGCTCTAGTTCTGGAGGTACCTAGTTTCTTATTGCTTTGTTTTTGCTTCTCTTTGGTTTGGTCAGGGTATTTTAGTTTCCTAGCTCAAACAAATATTTCTTTTTTTCCCTCTATTTATTCTTACCTTAAAAGTCTTTTGGTCTAGAAAGGTCATTGTTGTGTTTAATTTTTTTCCTTTTTTGTTTAGTTTTTTGAGGTGTCTATGTTTTTTGTTTTGTTTTTGTGTTTTTTGTGTTTTTTGTGTTGTTTTTTGTTGTTCTTGTGTTTTTGTTATTTTGTATTTTTTTGTGTTTTTGTTTTTTTATGTGTTTTTTGTTTTTCATGTTTTGTGTTTTTTGTTTTTTATGTTTTGTGTTTTTGTTTTTTGTTTTTTGTGTTTGTGTGTTGTTTTGTTGTTTTTATAGTTTTTTTGGGTGTTTTGTGTTTTGTGTTTTGTTGTTGGTTTTTTTTAAGTTTTTTATTGTTTTTATGTTTTTATGTTGTTTTGTTTGTTTTGTGTTTTTTTTGTTTGTTTGTTTGTCTTTGCATTTTTTTGTTGTTGTTGTTGTGTTTTTTTATATTTTTGTGTTTGTTTTTTCTTGTTTTTGTTATTTTAGGCATGCTCGTTGAGTGTGTCAAAGGAGGAAGGCCAAGTGCGAGCCTTGGGTGCTTTTGGTGGAATAGATACCTCTGCCTCCTTGGGACTTACCCAAAATTGGCATCCCATTTGGGGTGTTTTCTACAAACAAACAAATAATAATAATATCAAGGAAGTACATTTTTTCTTGAGGATAAAACAGTGGTACAAAACATCAAGGAAGTACATTTTTTCTTGCTTTTGGAATGATGGTTTTTTATTATCTATGTGTGTTATTAAAGTATTAATTGGTTGGTGTTAATTCTTATTTTTATAAGGTTGGTAAATAATCCATTAAAGAAAGCCTTGAGTTTTTAGTTTCAAATGTTTTCTTTATGCTTGTTTGTGGCTAATGATGGGCCGCCTTTAACCTTGGTGGTGGTGCACTTAATACATTTTTATGGAAATGGTGGAGCCACTTTAAGTTAATTAAAGATGATTTTATTTCTCCTTCCTTATTTTTTAGGAGCAGTGCTTGATTAATATGGTAATGGATGTTGGGAAACGCTTCCAACATTACCTCGTATCCTTGCTCAAAGATGCATTATCTTCTCCTTTCCTTGGGAATTTCAAGAAGGTGTTGGTAGGAAATAGAGGACGACACACCATGAGGATCAAGAGAACTAAAGAGAGAATGTTTAGTGATGCATAGTGTAGGTGCAGATAGAGTAGGGAGTGAAAAGGATGAAGGATCGAACACCAACAAATCATATTCCTTTTTGTTAGGTATTAATCGTGGCTTTGGTGATTGTTATGCTTTGATATTCATTATGTTTGCCTACATATTTTCTTTTTTCTATTGTTGTTTTCTGGTTGACTATGTATATCCTCTAGATTCTTGCATTCTCATTTTTTTTCTATTGTGGTACGTGTTGTTTTGCCTATGATCATAGGTTTTTGCTTAAGGTTTAAGCTATGGATCAAGTGCTCTATTTTTCCAGCCTAGAATGGATTCTCCTTGCATAGAAAATAGCACAATAGAGAGGCTATTATGGTCCTCAATGATCCCTATTTGTGGCCTTCATTATTGACCATAGCTTCGATGTCGCATGTGCCTATTCTTAGACTCGAAACCTATCCCTCTATTAGCTTGAAGTCATTTGTTGTGTAGCATGTGCCTGGGTTTACAACATGCATAACACTCTTTAATCATATTTTTCCTAGCTTGATTAGATGGTTTTTCATAGTTTATTTGCAAGCTTTAGGGTTGGTTGGAGTATTAATTCTTTGTTTTGATAAAGCTAAGGTTGGAATTTCAAGGATCTTTCCTTCCATTGTTTTATTTGGTTTTTGGTTTAGTTTAAGTGCACTTTCAGGTTGCTTTAAGCTTGTTAGAATAAAGGGGTTAATTATTTCTAACGTTGTTTGGTTTTGGGTTTGCTAGAATTGACCCTTAATTAATCTAATGTAGATTAATATGATTTAATCTTTAGTTTTGCAAATTAATCAAAATATGGATTAATGCAATCTTCTATTAATCTAATATTAGATTAACTTAATCTTTAGTTTTGCAAATTAATCAAAAGATGGATTAATGCAATATATTCTATAGTTTTATAATCAAATGATAGATTATTGTAATGTAAACTTTAGATTTTCTATTGATAGATTAATATAATTTAATCTATAGTTTTTTAGATAATCAAATGATAGATTAATGTTTTCTTAGTTTTGCAATTAATCTAAGGGAAGACTATTATAAGGTATTCTTTAGATTAATTTTCTACATCCTTAAGTTTGGAGTTAATCTATTGATAGATTATTTTAAAGGAATCTTAAGGTTTGGGATTAATTTAATGATGGACTAATTTAATATAGTCTTAGTTTTGAAATTAATCTAATGGCAGATTAATTTATTGGAATCTTAATAAGAATTAATCTCATGAAGGATTAATGCAATCTTTGACTTGGTATTAGCCTAACAATGGATCAATCTAATGCATTATTTAGTTTTGAAATTAATCAAAGGATAGATTAATTTAATGCTTTAGATTTGAAATTAATCAAAGGATAGATTAATTTAATGCTTTAGATTTGAAATTAATCAAAGGATAGATTAATTTAATGCTTTAGATTTGAAATTAATCTAAGGATAGTTTTGGAGATTAATCTAATGATGGGTTAATTAAATTATTTAGTTTTGGAATTAATCTAAGATTAACCTAATACCTTAGTCTCAAATTAATCTAATGATAGATTTAGATTTGGTGTTAATCTAAATGTTGGATTTAAATGATCTAATATTTAGTGTTGGGAAGTAATCCAATGATGGACCTAAGGGATTACTCATGAGACAAATCTATGATGGTTTTATTGGAGTTAACCCTTCTAGATTGAATATTATGCTAATATTATTTTTCATGGTTAAAGTCTTCAGCGTTACACTCTTTTGATTGTTATTAATATTTTGAAGGATAACTAATTATGCATTAGTGGAATACAATGGTGTACTTACATTTTAATCTAAATATTTGTGGAATATATATTTGGGAAAGAAGTATGGGCTTCTTTTTGTGTTGTTGTATTGAATTGATTCATATGTGTATGGTTTTCAAAATGGAAAAGGAATTTTAAATATTTGTGAAAAATATTTTTGGGAAATAAGTATGGGCTTCTTTTGCTTGTGTTGTTGTATTGAATTGATTCATATAGAAATGCATGGATTTGGAAAATGGAAAAGGAATTTAAAATATTTGTGGAAAATATTTTTGGAAAGAAGTATGGGCTTCTTTGCTTGTGGTTTTTATGCAATAATTCATATAGAAATGCATTCAAACCTACAGATGATTTGTTTTGATATCCACCATCCTATCAAGCTGCTATAGAGGTCAAGGGAAGAAGATGTCAGATCATGCTAGTTAGTTAATCATTTATTATTAGAATCTTGTGAAGGGTTTATATGGAAATAACTCTTGGAGAAAGAGGATTTATTGTAATAGAAGAAAAGATTATTCATATGTAAATCTAAACCTTTAATTAAATGTTTAAATGGTGCCATATTGATATTGGTTTTATGGTTTATCTATGTTGTTAGAGCTAATTTTTTAAATTTAAAAGTTTTGTTAGATTTATTTGCAAGCTTAATATAAGATAGTATTTTGCTTCTATGGTAGATTTTTTTCTTGTTTTATTGCTTGTAGAATGTGAGAGAGGGTGAGATATTTATCTTTGGGCTTTGGAATTTCTTTGGGAAGGTCTCTAAAGGTAACATTGTCTAAAACTCTTTGTTTCAACTTGGGCTATTGTGGGGTAGAAACACCTAGTTCCAGTGTCCATGAGATGACAATCATGTAGAGTGATTAAATGCTTATTCTCCCATAATGGAAATGGGCAAAGCAAGCATGAAGTTTAAGGGATCACCGTGGAGGTGTAGTTAAACTAGACCAAGTGTAACAACCCAAAATCTAACTAAGGGGTTGCTATTTGTTTTACCAAATACATACAACACTAAAAACTAACACATACAATACTAAACATTAACACATACTCAAGAGAGAGATGCTTTTCTCACTCAGTACATGCAACTACAAAGATATCTAAGTTAGCCCTAAGTTTTGATTGTCTATCCCTCTTCTCAACACCAACCTTCTAACTAGCATCTAATCAAGATACACCCATCTCTATACCATGCACGAGTCAATATGTACAGGTATACTATGTGTATTGGATAGCTATTAACCACATATATGTTAGGGTTAGCTTATCTCCTTTAGCAAATTGAAGGGTACGTTCATCTCTATATCCTACACAAGTTTATCTATGCGGGTATGTGATGCATACTACAAATAGGCTACTTGTCTTATCAGTATGACGGAGTAGTCCAATCCTTTCATAGATAGTTTATCTCATTTAAAATGGCTAGGTTTTAGTCAAACTAGTTTAACCACCCTAACTAAATTACCCATATGACCCTAAAGGATCCCATAATCCCTTAGGTTCTCCTACACTATTTAACACAATAGCATTCTAATTTATCTAAAGAAATTACTTAACCACTCTAAGCATAATAGAACCATCAACATAGGAGAACAATCACTAAGTTTAACGATTTAATCAAGCATGGAACATAATAAATAAGAGAAATAAAAGAGATGTTGAAAGGAACTAAATTTAACTAATTCATGCATAGAAAAAGGGCTAACATAATTACTCAAAAGATGCATCATAAATTACAATTAGGAGATATATTTCCATCTGTTAATACATCATTACATAGCTTGAGCATGGTAAAAGAATCCATACTTTTAAAATAATAGAGCATTACATAATTAGCTTAAACAAAGGTTGTTTCAACAATGTTTCATTCATCATAGTAAGTGTTTGTCTTTGTTCCTGATGTTCTCCTGGTCCTTTAGCTTACCCATATTTCAATTGGTGGTAGTAAGGGATCATAACAACTCATGGAACTATGAATCATGCATCTACTAGATGATCATTTAATCTAGTGCATAAAAATACCTAAATTGGAACTATACAATTACCAAATACATCTTTCATCTTATCAAACATCCTTAAACAATCAAGGTTCATGTTTGAACATAAAAGTCCTCCCTTATATTTGACTAACTTAATTATTTCCTTAATTAACCAAGGCCCCATAAACCTTAACTAATTAAGTACTTAAATTACCCATTTCTCTAACCTATTAAGGCCCCATAAACCTTAATTGATTAGATACTTAATCTACCAAAAACCATAAGCAAATTCACTAATTAGTAATTAAGAAACATTAAATTCTCCACTTTCCATAAAAATAAAGAATGTAAATATTTCTTTAAATTATAATTCATTCATTTATAGAACGGAATGTAAATAATACATAGAATCATTGAAATATATAACCAACCAATATATTTTCTTTATCAAGTTATCTTTTCCTTTTTATTAAATATAACAATATTTTCTTCTTATTTTTTTATTAGTTGGATGAAAGGATTTTTGAAAGGACCTCCATAGTTTATAACAAAAAGAAGCTAATATCCAGCCACTAGGAGACTCAAAACACTTCAAACATTAAATCCAACCAGCCCTTGGACACAACTACCTACATCCAAACAAACATATACTAGCTGAACAAACCCAGACACATAAGCCAAATAGAGATAAAAGTTGGGCATATAGGCCCGCATGGATAAACAAAGACAAAAAACTAGGCACGCAGGCCCAACCAAAACATTCAAAAAGAAAACATCCAATGGGGAGGGTTCCAACCACTCGCCCTAAGTATTCTAACTCGAGTTTGACCTTTTCTTGAATTAATTATCCAATGATCTAAGGCCATCTAGAAAATTACCTATCCAAATGTGAATATCTTGTTGTGTAAGACCTTGATTAGCCAGGAAGTCCACAAATTTTTTACCTTCCCTGAACCGGTGCTTGAATTGGACTTCTAAATTATGAATCATTCTTCTGGATTCAATTATAAAATTTGCAATAGTCCAGGAGGAATTTTGGTTGTCATTAATAATGTTGATAACATTGATTGAATCTCCTTCTATGATTAGTTTCCTGCAATTCACCCAGTTCAGTTGGGAAACACCCTGAAATAATACCCAAGCTTCAGCGAAATGGCTGGTTTGGTGACCCAAGTTTTCAAAAAAGGTAAGAATAATTTTGCCCTCCAAGTTTCCAAATAAACCCCCTACACCCGTCGAACCCGGGTTCCCTTTAGAAGCTCTGTCAAAGTTGAATTTCAGCCAACCCAATGGAGGGGGTTCCTAAATCATGCTAGCCCTATCCTGACTCACCCTGCTCACTATATTTTGAGGCTGAGTTAAAAAAACTTAGTGATCTCTCCAAATTTATCTCCCCTTCACAAGTTATCAAATCTAGTTTTAAAGCTTTCACATTTTCCACTGTATCTACAATGGCCCTTGAGGAGACCGATGACTCAAGATGGCAAATATTTTTAAATGCATGGGCATTTCTTTCCTTCTAAACCTGCCACCAAATATGGGGTAACCCTAATTTCCAAAACTGGCATAGCAAGGAGAGGAAGGGGGAGACCCATTGAACAACCAAGTCCTCCAGCGAGTTGGGAAGAACCCAAGCAATACCCAACTTCAAAAAGAACTAACGGAATACTTCAAGGGTATAGGCACAATGGTAAAATAAGTGGAAAGTTGATTCAAAAGCCCTACCACATAGGAAACACCTATTAGGGAAAATCATTCCCCATTTTTAAATATTATCAAGAGTAAGGCACTTTCCCTGAATTGCCAACTAGAATAACACATTTATTTTAGGCATCAAGCCTTTAATCTAGACTTGATTCATCGATAACCAAGTATCTGAATCATAATCCAAGTAGTCATAAGCATACTTGACTGAAAACTAGCCATATTTCTCAGGACCTCAAACCAGCCTATCATGAAGACCAATACCTAAGGTTAGAAACCATTTTATGGAGTTTTTTAAATTTATAAAAGTAAGTTTCTCCTCCTAAGAAATATTTGGGAATTCAAAGGACTTCCATCGAAGATGACCATTGAATAATTCTAAAAAGTTAGAAACTTTGGGACCAAAGAACCTATCTGTGATTGGCTTCAGATAGGCGAAGGTTGGACAATCTTCAATAGGGTATGGCGAGGCCTAAGAATATCCCCAAAAATCAATGTAATAACCATCCTCTAAAACCCAATGAATGTCTTTACACACATACGCCTGACTACCAACTATGCTAGACCAAAAAGCAGACCCACCAGGAGAGCTTGGGATTTCAATAAATTGTTGTCATCGCCAAGATACTTAGCCTTCACAATATTAACCCAGATGACATTGTCATTCTAAACTAATTTCCAATATTTTTTTGCAATAAAGGCTCTATTCCAAGTATGCAGCATTCTCAAACCTAATCCTCCTTCTTCTCTCCTACTGTGGACTTGATCCCATACCACTAGGTGAAATATCTTCTTCTCTTCATCCCCTGACTGCAATAAGGATCGTTGGATTTGCTCTAACTTATCAATAACTTTCCTTAGAATCTTGAATAAGGAGAGGAAGTACATTGGGATGCTTTGTAAAGTGGATTTGACCAATAAAATCTTCCTTGCTTGACTTAAAAGGGCACCTTTCCTCTTCGCTAACTTCTTTTTAAATCTATCAACTACTGAATCCTATAGTGATGGTTTCGATGCACCTTTGAATAGTGGCATCCCAAGATAAACTGAGGGAATAGAACCAATGTTGCACCCTAGAATATATGTTACCTTCCTCTACCTATCAACTGAGGTGTGAAAGAAAAAAAGTAAACTTTTTTTGAAATTTACTTTCTTGACCTGCCGCATTCTCAAAATCCACCAAATTGATTTAACTACTCTAGCTTGAGTGATTATCACCATGAAGAAAAGGAGAGTGTCATTATTGAATTAATGATGGGATATGTGATATATCAATTGGGTTGGCTTCAAACCTTGAATAACTTGATTAGCTTTGATGGACCTACCCAATGCCTCAGCCATAAGAATAAAAATGTAGGGCGATAAAGGGTCTCCTTGATGCAGACCTTTATTACTATGAAAGTAGCCCATTGGAGATCTATTAATAATTACTAAAAACATGGCTAAATATATATAGGATTTAATCAGTCTCAACTAGCACTGGACAAATCCAAACCTATCAAGAACTCTAAGAGGAAAATCCCAAGCCACTTTGTCATACGCCTTGTTCATGTCCAACTTGAGAAGAGTCACGGGCCTCCCACTTTTATCAGTAGAGTGGATGATCTCATGAACAACAATAACACCATCCAAAATCTATTTTTGGGACATGAAACCACTCTACAAGCATCAATGATTGAAGGGAGAAAAATTTTAAGTCTATTGGCCATGGATTTAGTTAGAAGTTTGAAAATTGTATTACATAAGCTAATTGGCCTGAAATCTATAAATCCTTTGGCACCCAATAATTTAGGTAGTAAAACCAAAAAGGTGGAATTTACATTGATCAAGATAAAATTAGATCTTTGGACCTCTTTTATTGCATTACAAATATCAGGACCCAAAATATGCTAAAACCTTTGAAAAATGATAGGTGGAAAACCATCTGGACCTGGAACCTTAAGACCTCCCATTGATAATACCACCTTTATGATCTTGTCATAGTTGAATGGATCACACAAGATATTGTTCATATCTTCATAGACCAGTGTTGGGATGTGATAGAGAAGATAATTTTCTGCTTGCAAGTTTTTGGAAACTGAGGGGCATAACACGTCTTTGAAGAATTCCACAACACTTTCCCTAATCTTGTTAATTTTCTTAGTAACCTCACCATTCACCTTTTTTATTTCCTTTATTTTATTGTGACTCCTATACCTCAACGTAAATGTATGAAAAATTTATGTTTCGGTCTCCTTCTTTGAGCCATAAATTCCTTGATTTTAGATACCACATAATCTCTTCTTCAGCTAATACATTGTGAAAATCTGCAAGTAGACTTATTTCTTTGGATCTCACTACCTCCACTACCTTCAACCTGGATGAAATGGGTTCCACTTCTTTGAGCTACTCAATGAGTTCATTTTTCCTTAACAAAATATTACCAAAAATGAATTTATTCCATTCCTTCAACTTTACCTTAATATAACTCAGCTTCGATGCAACTTGAGCAATAGGGTGGTCCGAAAATACCTTAGCCCTCCATTCCTTTATCTTACCTTCTATTTTTGGGTGAGGGATCCACATGGCCTCAAATTTAAAAGGCCTAGAAAAGAATGGATAATTTTGAATTTGCTCCAGCACTAGAGGATTATGATCGAAGGCCACTTTAGGAAGAGACTACAAAGATGCATCTCCAAAAAAATGCAGCCCTTCCTTAGATATGAGGATTTTGTCTAGCCTGACCTAAATATTTTGGCATCCCAATCATCGATTGCTCCACATATACCTATACCCCTTTAGCTCCAAATCCATAAGCTCTTGGGAATTTACAAAAGAGGTAAAGTCTTCCATGCTTTTGCAGACTGGAGTCCCTACTTTATTATCAGATGGGTATTAAGTGGTATTAAATTATCTTACCAAAATCCATGCTTCCTTGTTAAAAATCTCTCTCATAACTCACAAGGAGTCCCAGAATACCAACCTATTCTAAGGAGAGTTAGGGGCATAAAAATTCAAAGTAACCCACTTGACCCCTGAGACTTTGGAAGAAAATAAAATATTTATAACTTCATCAGAAACTAGTAGAGTCGATCCTTCAATATATTTTGGATTCCACATACATAACAGACCTCCTAAAGCTCCATTTTCTAAGCTGGCAATAAAATTTTATTCTATCCAAAAAAAATTAACTAATTCAGCATTGTAACTACCCATTTTTGTAATCTCGAGCCTTGTCGAACTGAACGCTTGTCCCTTTATTGGTGCTTTTAGCGGCATAAAAGGTTTAAAATGATTATGGCATGGTGGTTATAGTGGTGGACTATGCGAAGATCTATGTGGTAGATTTTGGGGCAGATAGAGCAGAATACTATGGCGGCCATAAAAATCAGACAACCTATTTAGATTCGTGGCGGCTATCGATTTCACCATGTAAATTAAAAAAAAAAAACTACCCATTTTTGTTTCCTATACAAGAATAATATTTGGCTTAAACTCTTTTCTTATAGAAGCCAACATTCTTTGGCTTAAACTATTTTCTTCTATTTATCATTGTCTATTTTATTTTCATTATAAATAATGACTTAAACTAAATTGTAATTTAAATTACCTTTTAGTTTAAAAATACACTATATCACCCTGATAATAATGTCTATTTTCTTTCATAATAAATAAACATAGATTAAAAACTATATTGTAATCCAAATTTCTTTCCATCTAGATACAACATGGTTATTTAACATTTTCACTAAGTTACATATGTAAACTCACAACAGTAAAAGAGAGTTCTAAAATCGTGCCAACCAATCATGAGTGGTGACATCAAAAACCACCAAAGATAACTACCAACACAAGCATTCCAACAAGCAACCCAACACAACATGGTGAGGAGCTAAAGGAGCCTAAGAGACCGAGTATGCTTAGCCAAGTGCTAGAGCACTTGGCTACATGTCTTTATGTGGTAAGCACCTTTTAGTCTACTTTTACCCCACCACACAGTATGTGTGGAACAAAGGTCAAGGCTAAAACCAAAGACTCAATGCCACCTGAGCTCATCTGGAACTACATAGGCACTCAAGTGGCTCAGGGGGTGGCACATACAAAAAATATGCCTCCCCAACCCATCTCTCACTTGCACATAAATAGGTGAGAAATTCATTGAAGCATAACCTAATATTTGGGCCATGCAAACAAGCATTAAGAGAGTAAAAGCATAGTTTGATAACTTGGTTGCTCCTAATCTTGAGAAGAAGACATTAATACAAGGATAAAATTAATTCAACCCCAATCGACAAGATTGGTGTAAACAGCAAGGGAACAAAGTTTTAACTAGAAGATATGGATTTTATGTTTTAGAGCCTGAAACTCAAGGTGGAGGAAGTATATAAAAATAAGAAACTTCAGGTAAACAAAGACAATGCAAACAAAGTCATCCAAGGTATTGAGATCATCAATAATTTACTGGTTTAACAATATCTCTCGTGGAATCTATATTTTTAAAAGGAGTGATAGACCCGACCATGCTTTCATAGCTGAGCACAAGACAAAGGGATGCAGTGCCTAAAGAGGTAAAAATCTCATTTGGATGGTTTTCTAAGTTACCAATGAACACTTAACATGGATATGTTATGTCTCCACTAGAGTTACAGAGAGACACATTATGCCAAAGGGCATATGAATTAAACCAAGCAATTATTTCTTTAAAAATATACTAAACCCAGGCTATGTAAATGAAACTCCATATTTCTAGCAAAAATCTCTTTTGGGTTAGTTATATTTTGGGGTTGTTACAGTTGGTATTAGAGCTCTAGGTTGTAGGACTAGAATATTTCCTAGAAAGAACTTAGATATGTTTGACTTGATGGATGACTTATGGGAAGAAATATATCTTGGGAGATGGTATTTTATGTGAAATTTAGAATTTCCATCAATACTATCAGTGGATGATAGTATTTAATTGTTAGTACATTTGGAAGATGTAACTAACTAGTAGGTAGGAGGCATTATGGAGGGGAACTGTAACCTAACCTAGGAACTTTTGTGTGGCCAAGAAACTATGGCACCAAACTTAAGGAGAGGAATAAGAGGATCTTCCATATCACCAAGACAAGCTGGGTAGGATAGTTCCGAGGCTATACCCCCAGGATATAATTCAAGAAATTCTAGCAGAGAGGTAGATAACCTCACTGCTACTATCTCACTTTTATAAGAACAAATATAGCAATAGAAGGAACAAATGGATCAATAGAGATAGATGTTGGAAACTATAGTGAGTCAAAATAGAAATCCTAAGGTTAGATAAGAAGGAAACCCTCCTTTAAATGAGCAAGAGGTTAGGGCTCTTATAGAGGTAAAATTAGCCAAGGATATGAAGAATGTTAAGACCTATAAATTTATCAAAAAGGATGGGGGTGATTCAACTAAAGCTTGGTTGAGTGATTTGGAGACTTAATTCTCCATAAAAAACTATTCTTCAATAACCTGGATGGTTTGGGCCACTCTCCATTTGTAGGAAACTAGATTAGAGTGGTGGAATAATTTTAAATATGATCAAAAAATTTAGGCAATTAACCTATCATGGGAAGGGTTTGTGAAGGCCTTTAAGAAAATATTCCTCACTAAACAACATTATGTGGAGAAATTCAAGGAATTTTCCACACTTCTCCAAGGAACAATGATAGTAGAGGTTTACTACCAAAAAATTGTAAAACTGCTTAAGTATGTACCACTCTACGAGTAGGATGAGAATATGAAGGTACATAAGTTTATCTTGGGAGTGGATCCTAAGATAATATTAGTAGTAAACATGCATAATTTTGAGACTCTACAAAAGGTATATGACTTGGCCCATCAAGGTTAGTCCAACCTATAGTTGAACAAGATCCACTTTAACTATGTGGTATTATTAGAAAGAGATTGACAAGCCTTAATAAAAAGGAAGAGTGTTGGTTTTATGAAATGGGAATAAGAACAAAGCAAGAAGATCAAAGATAATCTAGAGTTGGAAAAAAATGGAATTCCAAGAAGTTCCAGAAGAGAAAGGATAACAGTACCCCTCAGGAAAAAAATAACTTGAACCATCTCAAATTGAGCAAGGGAAGAAGAAATTGGAAATACATCCTAGTCCCAAAGTGGGTTGCTATGATTATGGGGGACCTAACTATGCAAATAAATGTTCAAATTTAAAAATACCAAGCAAAAATATAGAGGAACCCAACCATAGAATCTATACGGAAACTAGAAACAAGAATCTGGATGGCCAAGCCACACCTATGATTCTAAATGGTAAGTTGTTTGATAAGAAAGTTAATATTTTGATAGATAGTGGAGCTATGGATAGTTTTATTTCTTCTAGTATAGTTGGGGATTTTCCAAAAATACCAATATTTCTAGCACAAGGATGGAAATTCAAGTATGGGTTTGGAAAAACCTACTTAGAGGATTAATATTTTCCCATAGCCGAGATCACCCTACCCAATAGCTCTACCTTATGGCACTTATATGTAGCATTACTACATGCCTTTGACATCATCTTGGGAATGGATTGGTTAAGGGCTCATGAAGCCATAATTAATTTTCAAGATATATGGATAGAATTTATAGGTAAGGACAAGTAGAGACTAAGAATACACAATGAGCAAGGGTATTTTCACCCTCAAATGATCTCAACAATGTAGCTAAAGAAAGCTATTAGGAAAGGTGGTATGGTTTATGTCATTTAGTTGAACCACAATACTAGAGATGATAGGAAGAAGGAATTTTAAAGGAGTATCCATTTTTTTAGGAGTTTAGGGATGTTTTCCCCAAAGACCTTCTAATTCTACCACCTAAGCGTGGTTTTGACTTCACTATTGAGTTGCTACTAGGATCAGAGACTATTCATAAAAATCCTTATAAGATGAATCCTATTGATATGCAAGATTTAAAAGTGCAACTTTAAGGTTTACTAGAAAAGGGATTGACTAAACCCAGTGTGTCACCATGGGGTACCCATGTTATTTTTGTTAAAAATAAGGATAGGTCATTAAGGTTGTGCATATATTACATAATGTTGAATAAAGCAATTGTTAATAATATGTACCTTTTTTCCAATATTGAGGATTTTTTTGATCAACTCAAGGGTCCCACTATCTTTTCAAATATTGACTTGAAATTAGGATACGATCAGTTGAGAATCTATGAGGAGGATACTCACAAGACTACATTTAAGACTAGGTATGGGCATTATGAGTTCACTGTATTACCTTTTGGTCTAACCAATTCCCCAGTATCATTCATGAATCTGATGAACATTGTGTTCAGGGTGCATCTATATAAATTTGTCTTAGTATTTTTTGATGATATTTTGATATATTCTCAAAATAAGAAAGAGCATTATAAGCATTTAAGGATTGTGCTTGGGTTGTTGAGAAGGAACCAACTCTATGGGAATCTATCTAAATATGACTTTTATGTTCTAGAGGTACATGTATCTGAGACATATTATATCTATATAAGGGATAGCAATTGATACAAAGAGGATATAGGTCATTTTGACCTAGCCACCATGTACTAATGTGCTTGAAGTGCAGAGCTTCATGGGCTTGATAGGGTATTATAAGTAGTTTTTAAAGGATTATTCCAAAATAGCCTACCCCATAACTAAACTTCAAAGAAAGAAAAATAAATATAAATGGATATACAAATGCAAAGCCACCTTTGATTTACTTAAGTAGAATATTACTATTGCACCTGTTCTCAAGAT
Source organism: Wollemia nobilis (assembly GCA_028583015.1). Taxonomy (NCBI): domain Eukaryota; kingdom Viridiplantae; phylum Streptophyta; class Pinopsida; order Araucariales; family Araucariaceae; genus Wollemia; species Wollemia nobilis. Next base: position 9,902,140 of record JAQPPZ010001870.1, read on the forward strand.
TCTAGACCCACAAGGGAATTATTTAGTTTTTACCAACACTTAGTTGGAAGGTTTGGTAGGAGTTCTATCCCAGGATTATTCAATCATAGCATATGAGTCAAGAAAACTCAAGAAGTATGAGTTCAACAATGCTATGTATGATCTAGAACTAGAAGTCATTGTACACGTCCTTAAGATTTAGTGGCATTATATGCTAGGGAAGCCTTTTGATTTGAGAACCAACCATCAAAGCTTGAGATATATCTTTACCCAACCAATGCTCAATGCATGACAAAGAAGGTGGATTGAGTTCTTGGTAGAATATGATTTTGGTATAGAGTATATCAAAGGTAAGGAAAATAAGGTTGTTGATGCCTTGAGTAGGAGAAGGCATATAGCTACTTTGACCTATAGTCAGTTGGACTTAATGGACCAAGTCATAATAGGATCAGTTTTGCAGTGAAAATTAGGTTAATATTTAAGGGAATTCTAAAGAGAATCAAGATTTTGGCATAAAGGATGGACTTTTATATTTTAAGGATAGGGTGGTGATCCCTAAAACTAGTGATTTAAGGATATTTATATTTGTAAATATGAGGTATAACATGAAGAAAACCTTATTCTAGTCAAGTATGAATAAGGATATCACTGACTTTGTGGATTGATGTTTGGTATGTCAAAAAGTTAACGTTGAGCATAGGCATCTAGCTAGAAAATTATATCACCTAGGAGGGGAAAAGATGAGGGAGAACATGAAGAAAACCTTCTTCTGGTCAAGTATGAAGAAGGATATCACTGAATTTATGGCTTGATGTTTGGAATGTCAGAAATTAAATGTTGAGCATATACATCTAGCTAGACAATTATACCCACAGGTGATATCTATGGACTTCATAGTGGGTTTACCTAAGACCCAATACCAACATGATGTAATCCTAGTATTGGTCAATAGATTGACCAAGGTTTCAAATTTTATTCTAGGAAAAAAAAGGACAATGCCTTGATAGTGGCTAATATATTTGCCAAAGAAATTTTTAGGTTGTATGATTTTCCTACGGTAATTATTTCAGACAGGGACTCTAGATTTACATTTGAGTTTTGGTAGGCCCTTCATCATGTAGTTGGTACAAATTTGAATATTAGCTTTGCATATCATCCAAAAATATATGGACAAATAGAAAGGGTAAACCAAATCTTGGAATATATGTTTTACATGTATTGCATGGACCAAAAGTCTTTATGGGAAGACTTTTTGCATCTAGTTGAGTTTACATATAACAATGGGTACCATGCTTCCTTGAAAATGGCCCCATTTGAAGCCTTGTATTGTCAGAGGTGTAGAACTTCTCTATATTGGGATAACCCTAAGTATTGGATTATCATTAGACCATACATGGTTATGAAGATGGAGGAGCGGCTTAAGATTATTAGGCAAAGGCTTAAGGAAGCCAACGATTGTTAGAAGAGTTACATTGATTTGAAGCATTCACCTAGAGAATTCTCTATGGGGTGCATAGTTTTCCTATGAGTCAAACCCATAAAGAGTGCCATAAATTATTTTAAGTCTTATCCCCATTTTTGTTAGGAACATACTATTAAAATAAATCACACTCACACAAAATACTGAAAATAACTCACATACATCAAATAACACAATATCACTATGCAGAAATCAATTACAGAAATGAAACAATCTCATAGTAACACTGAATCATGGGCCTCTTCGAGGGGAAAACCTCCTTCAATATTTCATTATCTTGCAAAAGGATAATCTTGTACATGGCTTCATATATTTTAAAGGTAAACTTCATGCAACCCTACATAAATTATCAAGAGGTGGCTTACATGCAAAATGCCACTTGGGCTAGAATCTTCCACCAAATGGCGGTTACAATCTTGATAAAAATGGTTACATTAAATCATACCACTTGGCAAGGTATCTTACTACATCGGTTACAATATTGATAAAAATGGTTACATGATATGGTACCACTTGGCAAGGTACCTTTATTTCCACATACATTACTAAGTATTGCATAACATTAAAATGGAATCCCCACATTGGAAGTGGATTATTACATAGGTAAATGAGAATTACAACATGGTGTTAGGATAGGATCCTAACATGTCCTTTCCCTTCAAAAATATTTGTCCTCAAAGTTGAAATTGATGAAACTAGTGTTGGAGTTGATGGAGAGACTCCCATGTAGCATCTTTTGGCTAGATACCATGCCACTGGACAAGGACTTCTGTGATGGTACAATTGCAGAGAGTGCGGGTGTGGCAATCCAGCAACTATTTTGGTTTGATTAAGATGGACCCTTCCTCATCCAATTATGGTAATGCTGATTGAACTTGTACCTATGTTCCCACAACTTTCTTGAGAGATGAAACATGGAAAACAAGATGGAGCTTGGAGGTGGGCAAAAGAGCCAATTTGTAAGTAGTGGAACCAATCTACTGTAGGACTTGGTAAGGCCCATAGAATTTTGTAGTAATTTTTTGACATCGACGGAGTTTGAGGGATGAATATTTGTACAACTACAAATGAAGGAAACTCATATCAGCCACATCAAAGCTATGCTCAGATCAATGTTGGTCATCCTGTTGTCACATTCAATTTTGGGCCATATCCAAGTTATGCTTCAGCTAGTGAAGGACATCGGTCTGCTATCAAAGAGTAATGTCGACTGCCTGGACCCTAGAGCCGCTTGTAATAAATGAAGAGGGCATGGGTGGAGGGTGCCTATAAATAGCCTCAAAAGGAGTGAGTTTGGTAGCTGTATTATATGACATGTTGTAACACCATTCATCCAAAGGAAACCACTTCACCCATTGAGAAGGATGATCTGATGCAAAGCAACGAAGATAGATCTCCAAACAATTTTTGATAATCTCAGTTTGACCATCCATTTATGGATGATAGGCTAAAATTATTTTGAGCTTCGTTCCTTGAAACTTAAACAACTCTTGCTAGAAATGACTAGTGAAGGTTGGGTCTCGATCGGACACAATGGAGGTGGGCATACCATGAAGGCGAAAAATGGAATCAAGTAATATTTAAGTAATGGTGGAGGTTGTTTAAGGATGGGCAAGGGGACAAAAATGAGCATACTTTGAAAGGCAATCCACTACCACAATAATAATAGACTTACCACCTGATTTAGGTAACCCTTTGATAAAATCCATAGAAATAGTAGTCTAAACCTAATCTAGAATGGGCAAGGGTTGAAGAGTACCCAGAGAATGAATGATTTCACCTTTCATATGTTGGTAGGTATCACAAGCTGCCATGAAGTCATGGATGTCCTATTTCATCCCTTTCTAGAATAATGTGTGCTTGAGGCGTTCATATGTTTTGAGAAATCCATAATGATTAGCAGAGGGAGCAGTGTGTAGTTCCTTCATGAAGAGGTCGTAGAGTGGCGAGGCACAAGGAATAACAAGGCATTGGTGATAATGAAAATCTTGGCCATACCAATTGTAACCTAGGGATGAAGTCAGATTAGCTTGAAGTGAAGCCATCAAAGCTTGCAGGTCTACATCTTGAAGTACCTCCTATCGTAAGAAATCTATCCATTGGGGGACAGGTACAAAGATAGCACATATCATACTGAGGGCCTCAATTTGGTGAGAGAGAGCATCAGCCACAAGATTTTCTTTGCCCTTCTTATAGGTGATATCATAATCATGTCCCATGAGTTTAGAAACCCATTTTTGTTGTTCTGGGGTAGCAACCTATTATTCTAAGAAATATTTGAGACTCTGATGGTCTGTTTTAATGGAGAAATGGTTCCCAATGAGATATGGTCTCCAATGGGTGACAACATGTAATATGGACAACATCTCCTTGGCATATGTAGATTTTTCCAAATTATGCTTGGATAGGGCCTTACTGGTGAAGGCCAAGGGTCTCCCTTCTTGCATAAATGCTGCCCCAATATCGTGACTGGAAACATCACTTTCAATGACGAATGGTTTAGAGAAATTTGGCATGGCTAGAATAGGTGTGGTGGTCATGGCATGCTTTAATTCAAGAAAGGTTTTATCAGTGGGTCCTATCCAAATGAAAGAGTCCTTATTTAACATATATGTGAGGGGAGCTGCTATTTTCCTATAATTATGAATAAATTTCCTATAATAACCTATAAGTCCTAAGAATCCCTGAAGTCCTTTGAGAGTGCGGGGTTTTGCCCAGTCCTGAATTGTCTGAATCTTATTAGGGTCGACCTTGACACCATCTTTTGAAACAATGTGTCCTAAATGCTCCACTTCAGTCAAACCAAAGGAGAACTTAGACCACTTAGAAAAAAGTTGATGTTGGGCCAATAATCGTAATGTCTGATCCACATGGGTAAGGTGTTCTTCCCACGAGCGGCTATAAACTAATATATAATCAAAGAAAACCAGGATGAACTTTTACATGAAGGGATGGAAGATGTTTTTCATAAGGCTTTGAAATGTGGATGGTACATTTGTCAAACCAAATGGAATTACCAAGAACTCATAGTGACCTTCATGAGTATGAAAAGCAATTTTTGGAATATCCTCATCCTTGAGCTTGATTTGATGGTACCTCGAATGAAGGTCCAACTTGGAGAAGTACATAGCTCCATATAATTCATCCCATAATTCATCCACTACTAGAATGGGAAATTTATCCTTGATGATGATCTTATTGAGCTCACGGTAGTCTATGCACAATCACCATGAGCCATATTACTTGCGAACTAGCAAAACTGGAGAAGAATAGGGACTGGTACTGGGTCGAATGACACCTGCCTTGAGCAATTCCTATACCATATTCTAGATTTTTGACTTGATAGCATGAGAATATCGGTATGGTCTGATGTTCGGTGGTGCACTACTTGGAAGTAGTGGACTAGCATGGTCATGAGAGCGACAAGGTGGTAGTGTAGTTGATTCTTAAAATATGCCATTGTGCTTGGTTAGAACAAGTTGCAAATCTGCTGGAACTGGATTTGCTATAGAAGTGGAACTTTTCAACAAATTCTCCATGTGATTGGAACTAATAATTTGTGTAGGGCCAGCCTTGATACCCTTGAGGGTATATGTTTGTCCATTTTGTGAAAATTGCAACCATAGTTCTACAAGGTTGCAGGAGAAAGTGCCCAAGGTGCTCATCCATTGGGATCCTAACACAATGTCACATCCTCCCAATTGGAGGGCGAACATATCTTGCTTGAGTTCATAATCCCCTATTTGAATTTTGATATTTTGAAATTTACCTTTACAAGGTAAGGTGCCTCCATTGGCCACCATGACTTCAAAATAATTGCATGAGTGTATATAGCAATTGGTCCGTTTGGCCACCTGAGGATAAATAAAGTTGTGTGTACTGCCTGAATCAATAAGAATTATGAGACATTGGCCTTTGAAATAACCCACAACTTTCATGTTTTGTGTGATGGTAATCTGGGAAAGAGCATTGACTAAAATTTTTGTTGGTGTTTCTGATGGTTCCTCTTCCTATGGAGTTGGTGCCTCAGTTGTATCACTCTCCTCATCACTATGGTCACTATTTTCTAGTTCCTCCACATATGTTAAAAACAATCTCTTATTTGCACATATATGCCCCTTCGTAAACTTTTCATCACAATTATAACATAACCCTTAGGCACGACGCACATCCATTTCCTCTATAATCAGTCACTTGGGATCAAGAGGTTTATTATCAGTATGGTTTTGGACCCAAGGAGTAAAAGAAGGTCGATTATGCGAAAATCACAATGTCCACATTTGAGCTAAGATTTTAGATTCGGCCAATCGGGCTAAACTGATAGCCTCCATCATGGTGTGGGGTTTGAACATCTTGACTTCAGCCTGGAGATCATCTTGTAACCCACTAACAAAAAAACTCATAAAAAATCCCTCATTCAAACCCTTATTTTTATTGGACAATTTCTCAAATTAGGTCTGGTAATCACGAACTGAGGTGGTTTATTTTAGCTTTGTTAGTGCACCTGTAAAGTCATCATAATCATTAGGGTCAAATTGGGTGAGTAGTTTGGACTCAAAGTCCTCCCAGGATAGATCAAGGTTAGCAACCTGTAGCCATTGGAACCAGTGTAAGGCCTCAGATTCTAGGTTGAAGGAAGACATTTGAACCCAATGATAGACAGGGACATTATGGAGTCAGAAGAATTGATCAACCCGACATAACCACCCATCGACATCCTTTCTACTAAACATAGTAAAGTCTAATTTAGGCATTCTAAAGGTTGGATCCCGATCAGAGTGATTGTCATCTAGTGTTCGTCAACCTCGTTCAGATTTTTTAGCATGGTGTTCAGTTTTGGTACTGCCATGCAATTTGGTCTCCATATCTATGAGTTGTTCTTCTAAATGGATTCTAGTATTATCCTGATCTAGTCAAAGCTCTCGAATCTCTGTGCCTATGTTCTTTTTTGCATAGGTCAAGTCAGCAATGGATTTTTGTAGGTCGGATAATAGTGTTCCCAAGTATAAATCCTTTTGTTGTTGTCCTCGAGTGTTGCTTGCCATTGCGGTCCCTCTTGTGCTAATTTACTAAAAATAGATCTTAAATTTTTAGGAGTTACTATTTTTAGTAAGGGTCCAAAATTCAATTTGGGAAATGAGTTGCAACACTGATTTTAGGATAGGGTCCACTCCGGTGGTTGTTTGATCTGAGCACTCAATGAGGAGATATACTGAATTTCCTACCTTTTTGTGATCTCCTATTGGTTGCAAGTCGATGTCAAGGTAATTTCTTCCACTTGTACTTAAAACTTCACCAATGAGTCCTTGAGGGTCTTTTATGCAGAATAACAAGTAGATTGTATTCCCAAAAATTGGATCAATTTGATGGACGATGAAAATTTATGGCCTTAGCAAGAAAAATTAAAATTTGCTATTTTTAGAAATTTGGTGCAAAATTTGACCAGGAGCTGCCAAGGACAATTTTGTTTGGAATAGAGTGTAGAATTTTTTGCTAAATTTTTGAGTCAATCTAAGCTCTATGTGAAGATATATCTCTGTTTTAATAAAAAAAAAAAAAATTGATGAGTCTATTGGTGTTCTCTATTTTTTATTTGGAGTTACGGTTCAAAAGTTGCCCTCTGGAATCAACTATCATTGACTTGTGTAGTCTGTACCCTAACCACTGTGTCACTCATTGTTCTCTATTCCTATCACCTATACTAGGATTATTGACATAGTTGCTACTTCTGACCTTAGGGAATTTTTTAACACTGACAACTTTGTTTCAGACACTAAAAGTTTGCAATTCTAGACTGGTACAGAGGACTATTATTGTCGTTGTCCTGACTATTCAAATTTTAACCACAGGCTATTTCAAACACTTGCAAAAATTTGTCTTAACTGTTGGTGCATGCAAGTTTTTTCCTATGATAGGGAAAGCCTTCTCCATATGCTCACTTTCGGGGATGGTGAATGCAGGTTAGCATAAAAGGGATGGGTTGATTTTTAAAGGGATGATACTTTGTTTTTGTTTTGTTTTTGTGAACCAAGTATGCTAAGTGAGGGAGTATGTAATACCCATAGGCCCTATGTTATACTGCAGTGATGAACAATAGTGCTCGGACTAATATTTTAGGCCACTACTCAAGGAGGATTCCACACATACCCTTGAGCACACTATCTGCCTCTCTAATAGTATGGGAGGGTAATCGTCCAGGATGTTGTGTCTCATGGACTATGGATAATACAAGGCCAAAAATCTTCTTAATGGATAAAATCTTGTTTAAACCTAGATTGTCTCCCAATATACCCGAAGATACATGGGAGCTCAATTTCATGCATGAGTGTTGTCTGAGGCCTGGGTATTAGAGCCTGATCATCCCTCACTTCACTAGACGCTTTATGGGCTATCTAGCTTAGCCAATAACGACAACTCCTTCACAATATTTTAAAACCCCCGGCACAGGGTTTCTAACCTACACAACTACTGTATTTTTTTTTGATATTTTCTAGTTTTCTATGAAAAATGATTGTATTTTTTGGATTTTTTTTTGATAAAGGAAAAACAAAAATAAAAACATAGGAAAATTATACCTAACAGGCAGAATGACTGGCAATAATCATCTTAGTTGTAGCAAAAATTGGCCCTGGAAAGCGCTTTTATACCACTTGTTAGGAACCTACTATTAAAATAAAGCACACTCACACAAAATACTAAAAATAACTCACATACATCAAATAACACAATATCACTATGCAGAAATCAATTACAAAAATGAAACAATCTCACATTAACACTGAATCGTGGGCCTCTTTGAGGGGGCAACCTCCTTCAATATTTCATTAGCTTGCAAAAGGATAATCTCGTACATGGCTTCATATATTTTTAAAGGAAAATTTCATGCAACCATACCTAAATGCTCAAGAGGTGGCTTACATGTAAAATGCCACTTGAGCTAGAATCTTCCACCAAATGGCAGTTACAATCTTGATAAAAATAGTTACATGAAATGGTACCACTTGGTGAGGTATCTTACTACATCGGTTATAATATTGATAAAAAAATGTTACATGAGATGGTACCACTTGGCAAGGTACCTTTACTACCACCTACATTACTAAGTATTGCATAATAACATTAAAATGGGATCTCCACATTGGAAGTGGGTTATTACATAGGTAAATGAGAATTACAACATGCTATTTTTTTGGGCCCTTTGAAATCACTAATAATATCACTCGAAGGCTTACAAACTTGCCTTACCACCAAACCTATCAAATATCCATGACTCTTTCCATGTATCCCTGCTTAGGAAGTATATTTTTATCCTAATCACGTATGGGATGTCTCAAAATTATAGGTGATAGATCCGTTAGTCATTGAAGTGAGGCCTGTGAAGATTTTGAAGTTTTGTTCCAAAGTGATGAGGAAAAAAACTCTAGAACAATGCAAGGTCCAATGAGACCAATATTCTCAAAAAAATGCCACTTGGGAAAAAGTGGATGAAATGAAAAGATATTTTCCTTATTTGTTTGAATAAAGATAAAATGTAATGTTTTGTAAGAAACACAAAATACTGTATTTAGTCCAAGGGGGGTAGTATGTCATGACCCACCTTGGCAAGACTTGCTACTCAAATTGGACTATGTATTAGCGAATGATGTTTAATACTTAGCTTTGCTATTTTTTGATGGATATATGCTTCTAATGTTGTGTCCATTCTATATATAATAATATGGTACTGTTGATGCTCTACATGGTTGTAGGATAAATTACTCTCATAGGTGGGCAAGATAATTTCCCAAAAGGAACAAGAGATCATATTGAAGGGGAAATTATGATGATGACTTGTTCATCAAACAACTCAGGATAACATGGATGAATACCCTTTCATGTAGGTACATTATATTTTATGGTATGCTCATGTTCGTACTATTGGACCAAGAAATTTACCTGTAATGAGTCTCCTTAACATGAGTTGGTGATAGCTTAAGTCTATCTTAAATAAGGAGCCACTCACTTGAGGATAAAATAATGGTACGAAACATCAAGGAAGTGCATTTGTTCTTGCTTTTGGCATGATGGTTTTTTATTATCTCCTTGTGTTCTTGAAGGATTAATTGGTTGATGTTAATTCTTGTTTGCCTAAGGTTGGTAAATAATCCATTAAAGAAATCCTTGAGTTTTTAGTTTTAAACATTTGCTTTATGCTTGTTTGTGGCTAGAAATGGGTCGTATTTAACCTTGGTGGTGGTGCACTTAATACTTTTGAAGGGAGTGGTGGAGCCACATTAAGTTAATGAAATATGCTTTTGTTTCTCCTTGTTTGGGAGAAGCGCTTGATTAAGGTGGTAGTGGACATAGGGAAATGTTTTCATCGTTACCTCACAACCTTGCTCAAAAATGCTTTATCTTCTTCTTTCCTTAGGTCTTTGAAGAAGGTGTTGGTGGGAAAGAGAGGAGGGCATACCGTGAGGATCAAGAGCATAGAGGAGATAATGTTTGTTGATGTGCAACACAAGGTCAAACAAATTAGGGAGTGAAATATATGAAGGATCATATTCCAACAAATCATCTTCCTTGTTGTTAGGTATTAACCATGGCTTTGGTGATTGTTATGCTTTGGTTTTTGTTATGCTATCCTACAACTTTTATTTCTATTCTACCATTGTTTGCTCGTTGACTGTGTATGCCCTCTAGATTCTTGCATTATCCTTTTTGTTTTGTTGTGTTGCATGTTGTTTTGCATTCTCTCATAGGTTTTTGCTTAAGGTTTGATCTAGGGATAAGGTCCTCAATTTTTCTATCCTAAAACATGTTCTCCTTGCATGGCAAAGAGCATATTCGAGAGGCTAGTATGGTCCTAAATGGTCCCTATTTGTGGTATTCATTGTTGACCATAGCTTTGATGCCATGTATGCCTGATCTTAGACTCAAAACCTATCCCCCTATTAGCTTGAAGTTATTTTCTATGTAACATGCACCTGGGTTTACAGCATGCATAACACTCTTTAATCATATTTTTCCTAGCTTGATTAGGTGGTTTTTCATAGTTTTTTTGCAAGCTTAGGGTTGGTTGGAGTATTAATTCTTTGTTTTGATAAATCTAAGGTTGGAATTTCAAGGATATTTCCTTCTATTGTTTTATTTGGTTTTTGGTTTAGTTTAAGTGTGCTTTCTATTGATTTAAGCTTGTTAGAATAAAGGGGTTAATTATTTCTAATGTTGTTTGGTTTTGGGTTTGTTGGAATTGACCCTTAATTCATCTAATGTAGATTAATATGTTTTAATATTTAGTTTTGCAAATTGATTAATGCAATCTTCTATTAATCTAATATTAGATTAACTTAATCTTTAGTTTTGCAAATTAATCAAAAGGTGGATTGTTTTTTGCTAGATAATAAGGGGTTGTACTCATATCTCCCACCCTTCACAAATTACATCTCTCTTCTTTAGATCTTGAGATTTTACAAATAGATACACTTCCCATCTCAATTGAGATGCTATAGCTAGAAACCTACATCATTTTACATAAAATTTTTGAATTCTTGATTTTTATTTTCTAGATCTTTTTAAATTTCTATATGAATACAATTATTCCAGAATTTAGCATCTTTCTTGAAATTTTCCTATAGCAGCCTTCACAATGCAAAAACTTCACCTCTACTATCTATGCCTTGCATCTTAATAGAGTAATATTTCCAAAACATCACACTATCATAGTTCACTTTACCAGATCTGAATTACAAGTTTCCTTCCTTGCTAAAGTCATAGTCCTTCATTGCTCTTCCCATCGTTTGAACCCTAGTTGGCAAATATTTGCAATTTCATTTTTTGAGACTTAAAAAATCATCACTACCCTTGTTTCAAATGGTTGACTTCACATAATCGTATCTCCCTCAATATTGCTCAGATTTTTGCATATGACCACTAATTTTAAAGCTATTCAAATTCTACATAAGTTGGTCCAAGAATTAGTTGAATCAGATAACTTTTTGCAAAGATATGACTCCTAATAGATGAGATGTTTTTTAGAAAAACCCTAATCCTTCGCACTTTGCAATTTTGTTTATCGTGACTTGAAAAATCATCATTGCCTTTGTTTCAAATGGTTGACTTCATAGGGTCATATCTCCCTCAATATTTCTTGGATTTTTGCATATGACCACTCATTTTAAAGCTATTCAAATTTTTCACAAGTTGGTCCAATAATCAACTAAATTGGATAACTCTTCACAAAGATATGGCTCCTAAAATATAAGATATTGTTTTAGGAAAATACCCTAATCCTTTGCACTTTGCAATTTTTTTTCTCATTGTAAGCAGTCTTGCATGCTCCTTCAGCCGTCCCAACCTTCCACTCAGCATCCCAACCTTCCATTTCAGCTCCTTCAGTTGCTCCTTCAACCTTATCAACCTTCCATGTTCCTTTACCCATCCCAGCCTTCCACACAACATCCCAACCTTTCATTATAGCTCCTTCGACCAATCTAGTCTTCCATGCTCCTTCAGCTAACCCAGCTTTCCATGCTCCTTTAGCCTTGACACTCCAAATATCAACTCATCATTCAACCTTCCACACTCCTTCAACCTCTAGCCTTCCACGCTCCTTCAACCTCTAGCCTTCCATGCTTCTTCAACCTCCAGCCTTCCATGCTCCTTCAGCCTCCAATATTCCATGTTCCTTTAGCCTCCAGCCTTCCATGCTCCCTCAACCTTTAGATTTATTGATCATTAAAGCACCAAACCATTTTCCAGGCTCCTTAGGGGCAACCCCCTTGGGACCTTATTACTATAAATATTGGGAATTTATTATTAATCAAAATGTGGATTAATACAATATATTCTATAGTTTTATAAATAATCAAATGATAGATTATTGTAATGTAAACTTTAGATTTGCTATTGATAGATTAATATAATTTAATCTTATATTTATTTAGATAATCAAATGATAGATTAATTTTTTCTTAGTTTTGTAATTAATCTAATGGAAGACTATTATAAGGTAGTCTTTAGATTAATTTTCTACATCCTTAAGTTTGGATTTAATCTATTGATATACTATTTTTAAAGGACTCTTAAGGTTTGGTATTAATTTAACGATGGACTGATTTAATATAGTCTTAGTTTTAAAATTAATCTAATGGCGGATTAATTTATTAGAATCTTAATAAGAATTAATCTCATGAAGTATTAATGCAATCTTTGACTTGGTATTAGCCTAATGATGGATCAATCTAATGCATTCTTTAGTTTTAAAATTAATCAAAGGATAGATTAATTTAATGCTTTATATTTGAAATTAATCAAAGGATATATTAATTTAATGCTTTAGTTTTTAAATTAATCAAAGGATAGATTAATTTTATGATTTAGATTTGAAATTAATCTAAGGATGGTTTTGGATATTAATCTAATGATGGGTTAATTAAATTTTTGTAGTTTTTTAAATTAATCTAAGATTAACCTAATACCTTAGTCTCAAATTAATCTAATGATAGATTAATGGAATCTTAGATTTGGTGTTAATCTAAATGTTGGATTTAAATGATCTAATATTTAGTGTTGGGAAGTAATCCAATGATGGACCTAAGGGATTACTCATGAGATAAATTTGTGATGGTTTTATTAGAGTTAACCCTTCTAGATTGAATATTATGCTAATGTTAGTTTTTATGGCTAAAGTATTCAGTGTTGCACTCTTTAGATTGTTGTTAATATTTTGAAGGATAACTAATATTGCATTAGTGGAATACAATGATGTGCTTACCTTTGAATCTAAATATTTGTGGAAAATATTTTTGGGAAATAAGTATGGGCTTCTTTTTGTGTTGTTGTATTGAATTGATTCATATAGAAATGCATGGTTTTGGAAATGGAAAAGGAATTTTAAATATTTGTGGAAAATGTTTTGGGAAAGAAGTATGGGCTTCTTTTGCTTGTGTTGTTGTATTGAATTGATTCATATAGAAATGCATGGTTTTAGAAATGGAAAAGGAATTTTAAATATTTGTGGAAAATATTTTTGGAAAGAAGTATGGGCTTCTTTGCTTGTGGTTTTTATGCAATAATTCATATAGAAATGCATTCAAACCTGCATATGAGTTGTTCTAATCCCCACCATCCTATCAATTTTCTATAGAGGTCAAGGAAAGAAGATGTTAGATCATGCTAGTTGGTTAATAATTTATTCTTAGAATCCTGTGAAGGATTTAGATGGAAATAACTCTTGGAGAAAGAGGATTTATTGTAATAGAATCAAATACTATTCATATGTAAATCTAAACCTTTAATTGAATGTTCTCATGGTGCCATATTGATTATTGATTTTATGGTTTTATCCATGTTGTTGGAGCTAATGCTTTAAATTTAAAGGTTTTGTTAGATTTATTTGCAAGCTTAAGATAAGATAGTATTTTTCTTCCATGTTAGAAGTTGTTCTTGTTTTATTGCTTGCATAATGTGTGTGTGTGTGTGAGAGAGAGAGAGAGAGAGCTATCTTTGGGCTTGGGGATTTCATTGGGAAGGGTTCTAAAGGTAACATTGTCTAAAAATCTCTATTTTAACTTAGGCTATTATGCAGTAGCAACACCTAGTTCCAGTGTCCATGAGATGACAATCATATGGAGTGATTAACGCTTAGTCTCCTATCATGGATATGGGGAAAGCAAGCATAAATTTTAAAGGATCACCATGGAGATGCAGTTAAAATAGACCAAGGCATTATTTCAAAGGACCCAACATAGACTAACTTATGGCTGGTGGAAGAAATTGTTATTTCCCTCTCTCTAAGGACTGATAAGGGATAATCCTAATGCTAGGGTCAAGATTTTTACATTCATGAATAATGCTAGAAATATGGGGTGAGATTTTTCTAAGCGTCCTCTATACCATGGAGGTATACAAGGTAAACCCTAGTACCTACATGATCTTGGCCTCTCCTATCCACTTGAGTGATATCTACAGCATCATAGACTTAAAATGTGGATATGTCTAGTCAATGTATGTATACCATGGATACTCTTGTGAATCTTATTAAGTTCTTTTAGAAAAAAAATCTCTCTAGATTTTATTAGCTTTTGGGGTTATTAAATTTGCTCCACCTAGTCTAGTTTCTCTTCATCCTCATTTATCAAACACTTGTTTGTATCACTCTTGTCTTCAACAATATCTAAATCTACTTCTCTTGCAACATCTTCAACCATTATCTAACAAAGTACTCTCCCTCTCACAAGCTTTTTGAGCTTAATTTAAACATCATATTCAGAAATATTTGTAATCCATCTAGCCCTTTTTCCATTGATTTCTCAACCCATTATATATTCTTTGACACTTTATTAAATGACATAAGCAATTACTTTATTATGGAAACCATACGCTTAAAATTATTCATACCTCTAACCAGAGCATATACATACTTTTCAACAAAATTATACTTTTCTTCATACCATTTTAAAGTTTGGCTAAAAAAAGTAATCAGGTTTTCATGTTGGTTTTTGTCCTTCTGTGTCAGCAAGGCTACTATACTACACTCTTCTTCATATGCATAAATGATAAAATCCTTGTCAAAATTTAGATTGATCAATACTAGTGTTTCTATAATTGCTCTTTTTATCTTCTCAAATGACTCCCTTCCTTCATTTGTCCATATAAATTATCGATCCTTATTTAGCTTAAGCATCATTGGCTTGAAAATGGCTACAAAATCTAGGATGAATCTTCTAACAAAGTTTATATGATCAAAGAAATGATACAGACCCTTTTGTACCTTGGTAGTTAATGACTCGCAATGGTCTTGATTCTATCAGGATCTATGGTAATACCATTTTTTGAGATAATGTATCCTACTAATTTTCCTTGTGGGACACAAAAGACACACTTAATTGGATTAGGTATATTCCAAATTCTTGGCATCACTTAAATACTTTATCTAAGTTCCCTAAGTGATATTCTTTCTTCTTAGTTAACACTTTGAGATCATCCAAGTATATTAATATTAATTTATTGATTAGATCCTAGAAGGTAATGTCTATAGTTCTTTAGAATGTTGCTCTAGCATTAGATATCCCAAAAGGAATCCTATGATATTCAAAAGTTCCCTACTGCATGGTAAAAGTTTGTTTTGTGTTTATCCTCATCCTTTATCCAGACTTTATTGAAAATAGAGAATTCATCTAACAATGAGACTATTTCAAAATCTACCACTATTTTGAAAATTTGTTCCATGGAAGTGAAAGAAGCTAAAAATCTAACATCTATGGTAATATGTAATCAAATTCATAAGATACAACATGATGAAATCAATGCAAAGAGAAGGAAATATAAGAAATAGTACCCATTTTATTCATATTCATAAGTTCTCTTTTACATGAGGTTACAAGAGCATCCCTTTGAGGGATTGACCATTTGATACATATTACAAATAAATCACTCCATGTGATAGATGTCTTCAACATATTCTTAGAATCCTCAAAACTTGATTATAGGAGGGATTATCCCTGGAACCTCCTCTTTGTGATGCCAATGATGATGGATCTTGATGATATTTAACCATGAAATGCTCTGTAATCTACACACAAAGAACTGTAATATGGATTAGTAGCATATGAGGCCTCTCAAAATGAGGCTTATCTCTTGAAAAGTGTAAATCATAAGCAAATACATGAATATGTGCAAATATACATGCAATAGTGAAGTAAAATGTAGAAAGAATGCATAAAACTAAAATAAATGCTTATATTCTAGGTTAGAAAACAAATTGAAATGTTGATAATGTAAGATCTATAGCTAAAATATAGGAAATTATATCTCATACTATAGCCACTGATGATAAGAGTAGTCAGCTCTGTTAACCGCTATCAACATCGATGGCAGCACCTACAAGACGCTGTCAAAAACAATAGTTGTGGGAAAGGAAATATGCACTTCAAATCCTAACCTGGTGATGATCAATTACAATTGTAAATTGATGTTAAATGGTTGCTTGTATCTTGATACACAATTTTGTGATGAAATTGACTTCAATCCATAACAGCTTATCACTTGAACAGTAAGGTTGATCTTCAAGCTAGGGTAGCCTCCATTGGTTGAAAAATAGGTATCATTATGCAATTTGATAGGGCTTCACCGTGCCTCAGAGGGATGTTGATTCACTCATCAATTCGGTAGAGCTCCACTATGGTATTAGGACATGAGTCTCTCAAGGATTCGCATAAAAAATTAGGACCTTAAATAGACACCCAATTTCTCATCCTAGATTCACAGGGAAGCCAAGAACAAGAAATGGTTATGCTTGGGCAATTGCAAGGATGCTTCCAAAAGCTTCAATCTCCTAACCATCCAAGAATCAGTTACCCTCAATGGATTTCACTCAACTTTGGTAGCCCGAGTTTTTTACATGGTTAGTCACTATCAATAGATGCAACTATGGGTAAGTTTCTTGTAGTTTCTATCGATAGGTGTGGCTAGCCCATAGCTACTCTGATCATCAGTGACTACAGAGGTAGACAATGATTTCATCAGTAGCTATGGCTGAATAGGACTAGACTACCCTATTTGAGTAGGTAGAACCACTTTTGGATCTTAGAAATGTCTAATATTAGTCATATGGTCTACAAAGGTGTCCATATGAGTAGCCTTTTAAACATGACATGTTTTAGGTATCTATAGATTCCCATTTTTGAGATGCATTGTGGGAAAACACAAAACTGAGCAAAAATAGATAACCTAAAGCCATATTATAGGTTGATTGATGTTCATTGATCTGGTCAACATTAGATGCCCCAATCATGGAAAGGGCATGCATCTCTGAATCATTGCTTTCAATAGAATGGAAGGCTTAAATTGAGTAAACATTTGAAGCTCTCTAAAGAAAATCGGATCAAATTATTTACACTAATAAAGGATCGATAGTCATATTGACAAAGCTTTAAATCAGCATATTTACTTTTTCCCTAGCAAAAGGGTAAGCTTATGATAGCTATTAGCAATGATTCATAGGATGAATGCAATTAACATGATTAAGTATTCAATTGTTGATTTTGATTATGAATTCTTTGATTATGACTACCCCTTCAAGTGATGAGTCGATGAAGAAAATGGCAAGTGATGAAAGCGATGAGTCGCTTGACCAAGATGAATTGATTTGGACAGTTCAATATGATTATTGTTGTTGTAGAGAGGGTCATATTACAACTATAATTTCAACCATTCATAGTAATTGTACATCTCTATCTCATGGAGTATTCTATCCATAATTGTCTACTTAAGAAATCAAGATGATAGTAATTCAATTTAAGTATGTGATGAATCACTATGTTCGATGATCTGATGAAATTTCATAGAAGAAATGAAATGAACGTCTCGTTCCCTTAGAGTATTTCAGTCACAATGGCCTTCTTGGGGATTGAAGTGAAGACATTTCAAGTCAACGATGAATAATTTGGATCAAATGACCTTATGGTAATTTACTCATCTTGTCGGATTGCATGGAGCACAAATCGTTGTAATCACCAAGTGTATAGAGTAAATAACTAAATACGATAAAATTTTGGTTTATTTGATTTTTTTGTTAATTTTATGATTTTTAAGGATTATGAACCAGTAGATATGCATTAATTTCCAATATAAAACTCCTTATGGTGAGAAATTAGGTGCATTTATTGCTACTTCTTAGCCATTGTGAGGTATGAAAGTCATGGTTTGCAAATCCTATAACCACTATCAAAGATAGTGCGTGGGGTTAACCTATTCCATAATCGCTATCAAAGTGAGTGGCTGCCAAAACTATAATATATAAATATGAATTTGGAAATTTTCGATTCATTATTTCTAGTTGGCAATGGAGAAAGTGAGATCTCTGAGGGAGAAAAGCTAAAAATTGATATGGAACGCTATCAAAAATTACTCAAAACCAACATGGTGGATCAACTAGAAGCCTCTAGCCGAAGCTCCTAAGGTAGATACACCATCTCCTACTCTAGTGAATTAACCATTTAAAATGAACCTCATTAAGTAATGGGTTAATTAAACTTCACTAAACTATAATAAATGAACCTCACCCCTTAGTTAGGTTTAGCTTAGGTTAGCTTAGGAGGTTGGGATTTTAATTTTGGGTATTTTTGGGTGGGTATTGACCTCGCATGGGGTCAATCCCATAGCCGCTATCAATGAGGGTGACTCAATTTTGTAATTAGGGGTTGCCATCATTGTGGGTAGCTAGGTTTAAACCCCAAAAATCAAAAATTTTATCATTGGTGATAGTCCCTGATGATGTCGATGGCGGTCGTGATGGCTATCGACAATGTGAGTGACTAAGAACCTTAGGAAAAAAATATATATATATTTTTTGGAATAAGTGAATGAGTGCATTGATTTACCCTTTTTCTGGATATTATACTCTAATAGCTCGAGGGCGAGAGCCTAATCTACTGCTTGAGTTGAGACCCCATTTAGATGATGTTGATTGGTAGTGGTTTGGGGTAATTGGACTCAACTACGTTGTTAGATTGTTTACTATGATGTTTAACTAGTATTTCTTGACAACCCTGGCCCATCGATGGGATAGCAAGACTAACACTTTTCATCTACTGATTGGAGATATGATAGTGACATTAGAGGATTTCTATCATATATTCAAGATTCCCATCGATGGATGGGTCATCATTTCTTCTCCTACTACGATGAGGGATACAGTCTTTGCTCAGGTTTTTCAAGACTAAGTAGCTGAGGCACTAGGTGACATTGAGCATGGAGTTATGCCATTTAACTGTTGGTTTAGGGTGGATGTCTTATCTTGGTGCCAGGTGATACTGATGCACATTATCTATGATGTGATACTACTAGATACATTAGGAGTGAGGTTCCCTTGTAACCTGATCACATACTGGTAATTTAGACCACTACATCGGGTCATTTACTGGATTATAGGCTATTCAAATTATATGGTGATCTTACCTAAACTATCCTATTTTGGAGGAGGTAGAGAGGTACTTGGATCATGTTAGGTACAAAAAATGGCTTATAGGGCACCACGAGAGGATTAGAGAGTACTTTTATTACTCTTGGGTCACCAAGCAGTTTGCGATTGCACAAGATATTCCAGAGGAGCCAATACTCTACTGTCATTGTTAAGTTAAGACACAATTCCCATTACCCTAGGTCACAACACTAATAGAGGAGGTAGATCCTACTATTGATGATACAGGTGCATGGGACCCTAGGACTACTGTAGAGTATGATACTTGGTGGAAAATTTAGTTATGGTAGGTTGGTGGCAGGTTGGGTAGAGCTATAGATGATGCGACTATGGAGGGGGGTGATGGTTATGGTCAATAAGTGTGTCATAGGATGGATGAGTGGGGCTAGGCTGTAGGGTAGTTGGAGGATCCTCATGATGAGGAGAAGAGGGAGTAGGATGCATTAGATGATGAGGTTTCCTAGCTATGGGCTCAGGTACATGACCTATAGGTATAGCTTTATATGGCTCAAAGGTAGGTTATAGAGCTAGACACATCTCTTGCTACTTTGTAGAGTTAGTTGAGTGTAGGCCAACGATAATGGAAGGGTTTTGCAGAGAAGAGGATCACTCTGCAGGCTCAGGTAGATTCTACCACAACCCATATTGAGTAGTTTACATAGGATAGGAATCTCCTATGAGTATATTTTATAGCTAGGGATGCCCTTATAAATATCAATACTATGGAGAGGGATGCTCTCAAGACACAACTAGGGACTACACCAATTTCTCAAGCCACACCATCCACTCTAGTAGCTTAGGGACCAGCTAGCTTAGGTGCATATGTAGATATTAGGCACATAAGAGGTCTCTTATATTATATGGCAGCTCATATGGGATCAGATATTGCATACATCATTACTTTAGAGGCTTGAATTGATGTACTAGGTGGTACTTTACCAGAGCGATCTATGATAGGAGGCTCTCATCAGAACAAGTGGAGTGAGTCTAGGCAGTCATTAGTGTGGTCCAATCATAGGTCAAGTGTCCAATCTAAGATATCAGTAGGTACTAGCTCCAGACAACCTCGCAGAGATGGAGATAAGGGTGGAGGTGACTCAGGGGGTGCAGGCCTTGTTTGATACATCATGATGACTTGTATCATTTTTGAGTGTAAGTTTTGAGGACCTACATAGTTGTAGTATGTGGGAATTTTGTACCTCTATGTACTTTTGACACACATATATATGATACTTTATTATTGTCTCATGATGTGTATTTATATCTTTGCTTTTATGTTTATGTGATGTAGTTTTGCATGCAATACTTAAATGATTATTTTATTATGTTATATGTATGCAATGTATTTATGAAATGCACTAGTTAGATGATATATGTATGTGATTTATTAGTAGATGTACTATTGTAAATGTTGATATGTAATGCATTAATTACATGAGGATGCTCTAATGCAAATGAACCTGTATGCTTTAATCACTTAAAACATAATGAATGAATATAATATGTGTTTAACAAACTAATGGCAGACACCACAGAATGTATGGAAATCATAAATGAAAATGGTAACTCTTATCATAAGAATTAATCATTTAAGCTTCCATATGTGATATGAGATGATGTGAGATGTATGGGCTTTATTTATAAGCTTCTTAAAATTAAAATATATGCACAAAATAGTCATTGGCTGTCTAAATATAATTGTTGATATCCATCCGATATCTATCCTATTTCATGAACACCCCTTAATAAACAAAATTTTATAAGGAAAATTGTGTATGATTGATGAGATGATTTGTTTTTATAGGGGAATTTTTAAGGTTTTCTATGAGACTCAAACACCCTAGTTTATTAATCAAAATATGTATACTAACTACACAAGACTTCTGAAAGATAAAGGCTTTATTAAGAAGAACAAGTTATTAATTATCCCTATGTGTGCAAATGAATATATTATATGAGGCATAATACTACCTCATTTCCAAGAAAATTTTATTCAACCCATTGTTGTAATGAGGATCACCATATGTTCATCATGATCCTAAGTTTGAACGTAGTTGGATTAGACTACTAGGTAAATACAAGCTACCTAAAGCTAGCTCATCCATAATCTGATATTGGTCTGTATAAAATAAGTTTTCTAATGTGATAGACATCACAATGTGTAAGGATACCCCATTGCCAAGTGGGTTTCATTCAACCCATTGTTTTAATGAGGATCACCCTATGGTGGTCGTATACTGAATATTCCACGGATTCAAGCTCTTCACCCCCTTATTTTCTTTTCATTTATTGCGATACTTGATCATGCTTAGTGATGAAAATAATTGTTTATTTTGCATTTTATTCTTTTGGAGTAAGGGATTTGCTTAGTGATGATCATTGTTTATTTTGCGTTGCTTCAATTTGAGAATTTTATTATTTTGTGTGAAAGCAAGGGATTTCTTGGGTAAGGGGGATATTGTCATTTTGCCAATAATCAACATTATAAACCATGTGCATGATAGGATAAGCAAGGAAAACCTTTCACTTAAGGTGACCAGGACCGCTTTTTAATTTCATCCTTGTTCAAACTAGGA
Source organism: Wollemia nobilis (assembly GCA_028583015.1). Classification (NCBI taxonomy): domain Eukaryota; kingdom Viridiplantae; phylum Streptophyta; class Pinopsida; order Araucariales; family Araucariaceae; genus Wollemia; species Wollemia nobilis. Next base: position 9,924,137 of record JAQPPZ010001870.1, read on the forward strand.
TTGTTAATGTTTAAAATGTGATAGTATTTTGATATATGTAAAGTACTATAAAAACTAGACCTCATATTTGAAATTGAAGATAGCTTTCTATAAAATCTGAAAATATCACTAGGTATGGCTGAATGGCTGGAAAAACCTAGTATATGCCTTATAGCAACTAATGGGTTGTGTTGAAAAAACAAAATTACTCATAGGGGATGATGATTTATGATGACTTGTGGATGCATGATTGACATACAAACATGGTTTCATTCATAATATTGTAAACACAACCCATCATCACTGAAAGAATCTAAAAATCTAACATCTATGGCAATATGTAATCAAATTCATAAGATATAATATGAAATCAATGCAAAGAGAAGGAAATATAAGAAATGGTGTCCATTTTATTCATATTCATAAGTTCTATTTTACATGATATTACAAGAGCATCCCTCTGAGGGATTGACCATTTGATACATATTACAAATAAATCACTCCATGTGATAGATGTCTTCAAAATATTCTTAGAATCCTCAAAACTTGATTATAGGAGGGATTATCCCTGGAACCTCCTCTTTGTGATGCCAATGATGATGGATCTTGATGATCTTTAACTATGAAATACTTTGTAATCTACACATAAAGAACTACAATATGTATTAGTAGCATATGAGGCCTCTCAAAATGAGGCTTATCTCTTGAAAAGTGTAAATCATAAGCAAATACATGAATATGTGCAAAGATACATGCAATAGTGAAGTAAAATATGGAAAGAATGCATAAAACTGAAAGAAATGCTTCTATTCTAGGTTAGAAAATAAATTTAAATGTTGATAATATAAGATCTATGGCTAAAACATAGGAAATAATATGTTAGATCGTAGTCACTGATGATCAGAGCAACTAGATCTATTAGTTGCTATCAACGTCAATGGTAGTGCCTGCAGGCCACTATAAAAAATAATGACCACGGGAAAGGAACTCTGCTCTTCAAATCTTAACCTGGTGATGATCAATTCCAATTATGAATTGATGTTCAAGGGTTTCTTGTGTCTTGGTGCATAGTTTTATGATGAAATTGGATTCAATCCATAACAGTTTGTCACTTGAACAGCAAGGTTGATCTTCAAGCTAGAGCAGCCTCCATTAGTGGAAAAATAGGTGTCATTATGCAATTTTATAAGGTTTTTTTGTACCTTAGAGAGATGTATATTCACTTGTCAATTTGGTAGAGCTTCTTTATGGCACTAGCACATTAATTTCTCTAGGGTTTGCATATAAAATTGGGGCCTTAAATAGACACCCATTTTCTCATCCTAGCTTCACAGGGAAGCCAAGAATAACAAATGGTTATGCTTGGGTAGTTGCAGGTATGCTTCCAGAATCTTCGATCTCTTAACTATCCAAGAATCATTTATACTCAATGGATTTCACTCGACTTTAATAGCCTAAGTTTGTTACAGGGTTAATCGCTATCGATAGGTGTGGCTATGGGTAAGTTGTCCATAGCTGCTATCAATAGGTGTAGCTAGCCCATAGCCACTCTGATCATCAGCAGCTGCAGAGGTAGACACTGATTTCATGACTATGGCTGGCTAGGACTAGACTATCCTATAATTAGAACCACTGTTGGATCTTGGAAAGGTCCAATATTAGTCATATGGCCTACAAAGGTGTCCATATGAGTAGCCTTCTAAACATGACATGTTTTAGGTGTCTACAAGAAGGTAGAGTATAGTGATCTTTTAGAGAGGCTTTATTTAGATATCTAATATCAAAATATAGTGTGATATCACCATTATTTTTCCTCATAGGTACCAAGTTAGATACCCATGTGGTGTGCTTGATTGGATATATAATATTTGATTCAATTACCTTAGAGATATCTTTCCATATGAGAGGTTCAATTTTTTATTTTATCGACCTTTGTTTCTAGCTTACAATATTGGATTCAAGATCTAGTTTAGTTGTATGCTAGATGATCTCCTTACTATATCATTTATTGTATTCATGGGTTCAATCCATTACCTCTTTATATTTTTGTCATAACTAAATAAGAGACTTTCTACTTGAGTAGCTACTTTACCTATCTTTAGCACTTTACTTGGAGCTAATTATATTTCTTGGTAGTCTTCCTTATTAGCAATGATCTCTTTTTCTTTGAACCTATAATTTGGGCTAAACAAGGATTCTAAGTTGATTAACCCTTATGGAAAATTGTTAGATCTAGATTGAAATATTTTATCTCCATATATTTCTTCAATTTTTGGAGTTATTTCTTCAACATAATCATCTATTTGTTGGAGGAAATGAATGATATGTTCATCACTGTCAAACACTTATTAATTTGCTTCACTATCAATAATAATCAACCTAATTAATAGCTTTACCAAATTATTATTATGAATCAAATAATTAACTAAATCAAATTATGATCCAACTATTTCCATTCAATCGGGATCATATTTTGATCCCTTAGAATAACCTTGAATTTAATGGCATAAAACGATTCAATCAGATCTCGAATCTTATGCTTGTAAGATTTCATCAACCTATTTTTTTCTAGGCATTGAGATCTTACTTACCTTATTATTAATTCGGTGTCACCAAATACCCAAAGCAGTTTGATATCTCTCTTTTTTGTCATTTAGAGACCTAGTGCTAGTGCTTCGTATTCAACTATGTTATTTGAACAATTAAATTGTAGTTGATATGCTTGTAATGCCTTTGATCCTTCTAGTGAAATTAGGAACACACTAGAACCAGCCCCCTTCTTACTTATAGCACCATTAAAATATAATTTTCATAGACTAGTGGATTCATCCTCTTTATTTATGCTCTTTGGGATAGGTAGATTTTTATCTTGAATTAAATATGTCCCTATTCTAGTTTGCTTGCAATTTTATATGAATTTAAATTATGCATATCAGTAGCTTATTAATTTATTTTATCAATCTATAAGGAAAAATGATTCTCCCCATTAGGTACCTTTTTCTCCAATTGAATTTTCTCTATAGCATAATATTACTTTATATTTAATTTGATTACATGAACTTGTTCAATATGATTGGCATGAAGAGGATCTGTTAGAAAATTCATCTAAGAGTTACACTTGCTATTCAATAGAATTTGTGTCCAGTCCATGGATAGGTAACCTCCTATTTTAGCAATAAAATATCTTGATAGATAGTTATTTAAGGTGGTTTTGAGCTCAATTACTGTTAGGTCCTGATGAAAAATTAAATATAGATATTCTTGTAAACTTGGAGGGATATTCCTGACTATCCCAAGGGTTTGTATTAGTGTTTCATCTAGCTGAACTACATCTTGATCATATGGTTCATATCTTAATGCCAATGCATAAACTACCCCTCTTGGAATAACTGAGGTATTTGCTTCATAATAAAACAAATAATTATAGATTAACTTATCATCGTGGATCAAATTTAGGTAGAATGGCATAGGTTTTGTTTTAATTATCTCAAGGGTAGGAAATTTCAATATTGTAGGTGCATTTATGTCATCTAAAGTTTATTTTTATTTTAACGTCTCTTATAAATATTTTATTTTTCCAAGCATAGTGATCACTTCTCAGAGTGGTATGGCTATGGTAGATTTCTTAAGGTGCTCTACTATAGTAAATGACTTTAGGTAATGCACATTTTTAATACCATGTTGTACCCATAGGGGTCAGTTTTTCTCTATCATCAATAGTTGAGGTACACTTGCTTGTATTAGCATAAGCTCTTACTGATCAGGTCCCCTCTTTGAATATGCCAACACCTTCAAGGTTTGTGTTGATATTGGAATAAAACTTCCTTTGGGATTTTTATTGTTTATATTTTCTTCTTCCACTGATATTTTTTGGCCCTGGTCACATAGAAAGTATGTACTTGAGGTCTATCAATTCTATTTTCATTAGATACAACATACATCTCTTCTTGATCTCAAGTTACTAAAGTTTATTTAGGAAGATCAATATCTATAACTAGTAAATCATTCTACAAAAATTTTTAAGTAGATAGCTATGGATATAAGGGTTTAGATTTTATGCCTTGGAATAAGTATAAATAGAATTTTAGGATGAGGTTTTTATAGGGGTATTCCACTAATATGAATTTTATGGTTGGCCTAGTTTTATGTTGGGATTATGATCGTTGTTTGCATTTGCATAGTTATTTGCATTATTCCTAACCCCTTGATTATTTTGTTGCATAGAAAGGTTAGGTTACTTTTATACTCATTAGAAATTTTATTTAATAGACTTTTCATTGCCTCAAACTCAATTTTTACATAGTAGAAGGGATTATAGTGGGAAGAGAAACAAAGACCATGGGTATGGCTAGAGTTAACTAAGAGGCTATTGACTAAATTATCTAAGGAATTTGATGCAAAGATTGAATATTGGGAAGCAGAGGCATTAGGGATTTAGGGGATAACCTTTAAATATGGATTAGGTCACTTTCATCCTAGGTAGCTATGCCATGGGAATTTGAAAAAAAATTCCTCCTCTGGCCTTAATTGTTAAGGATATTTTAGAACCAGATTTTAGATAGTATATAAATTCCATACCTAGGAGAGGACGAATCTCATCAGGTATTCTATGTCAAGACTTATGACATATGAGGTTGAAATCATCCATAGCCTCCATAAGTGCTCTCTTTGACAATTGCTCTAAGATAGTAAATCGATCTACCTTCTCTCTAAATATTTATATGAATAGGGCAACAAGTTGGTCCCAGTCAGTAATCGACTGTGGTTGAAGTGACATGTACCACTCAAGAGCCTTACATCTAAATGAGACCACTAGAAATTGTAGAGCCACATTTTGCTCTATTACATTATTGCACACACAAGCTCACCATATGTTTTAGATGCTTGATTAGAGTTTATATGTCTTCCCCTATGTAGTATGGGAGATATTTTAATGCCGAAGTTGGTATCTCATCCTATATTATCAATATATTATGGGATCTCAATGGAACTCTATAATTCCAAGAAAGGAATGCTCTGGGTAGTGGAGTAAACATGTTATAGCCTTTACCTCTTCTTCTTAGAATGGTATTAGGGAGAAATACTTGACGAATGGTAGCAACATAAGATCTAGTATCTTTTTGAATTAATGCTTCTAGATGTTTTTTCTTTGAGCAAAGTCACTAGGTGAGATTTTAATATGCTTCAAGTAAGAAGATAGGCAAGGACCTTCACTAGGGTCTTAGTCTATTATATTTCTCTTTATTATGATACCAATATAAATGAATCAATTGGATCCAACTATTAATACCATTAAATTATTGTCCTCTTTGATTTTCTTGGTCACTAGATACAGGGATCAAAATATCAAACTATCATGCCTTTCATGGAGTAACACAATAGGGAAGCTTTGAAAGCACAAAAATTGGCTCAATTAGACTATCCCAAGGGTTTTTACAGGGTCTCCTTTTAAGATGTGATCTTTAGCACTCTTGCTACTCTATCCTAATCTAACCAACTTCAAGGGGAAAATGGAAAGAGAAACCGTGAAGACAAAAATGCAACACCAAATAAAAAAATATAAATTGAACTGAAAAGACAATACTGCACAATGAATGATTTTATATTAATGGAGGGAGCCTCCAAGGGAACTTGGGGGTGAATTACTTAGGATTCAAGACATGAATTTCCTAGGAAAATTCTTAGGATTTAGGGTTCAAGGGTTGAGCCATCAAAATGGCTCCCATTAATAATCCACATTAGGGTATGCTAGGGTTTCAACGACACTAATCGTGTTGCTAAGATAAAAGCATATCGAAGGGTGGATATTAAATCTAGGATGTGGCATGGATTAATGTAGATGGATGGATAGGATTAGGTGAAATCGTATGGCTGGGATCAATTCACTTATAAATATATATTAAATATATATAAAATAAATATATATAAATATATATATAATAAATATATATAAATATATATAAATAAAGGATGGAAATGGTAGGAAAATTTGGATGGACAACAAGTGGCTAGATTTTGGTGTCTACAGATGCCCCTTTTTGTACTATGTTGCATGAAACACAATGCAATGCAAAAATACAAGACACTTGTTTTGGCTAGGTGTAGAAGCAACTTTCTCTTGAGATGTGAAATGTGAACTTTAAGATAAAAAAATGAAAGAATTTGAAATTTTTCATAGCTTACCCCCTCAATTTGTGAGTGAGTTTGCGTATGAATCTCATGAGCCAATTGAAAAATTTGTGCAAAATGAATGGTGAAAATGTGATACCGTTTTGCCCCAACGGTATGAAGGGGATTGGTGAAAAATGTGAAATGATGCATTTGTTTTTGCCCCAATAGATGAATATTTTTGTGAAATATGTGATGTAAATGTGTCTGTATTTTCCCCAATAGATGAAGGGTTTTGTGAAAAATATAATGGAAAATATGTCTATTTTTGCCCCAATAGATGAAGGGATTTTTGCCAAATATAGATATCATGATCATGTAAGATGAATTCCATTGTGGGAAAGTCAAAATCAAATGCGGTTACCCCAAATTTTTGGTGATTCAATTTTTTTTAATAATTTGCCTTCCGACCTCATTGATATGCAAGGATGAATATGCAAAAATAAAAATAGTCAACTTCATAGGGCCAACTAGTGAATGTTAGATAATTCCTATGATTATATCCAATCACCCTAGCTAAGGCCAGTCACCATGATGACTGTAAAGGAGATGTGAAATAATGATATGTGATTTTTGTCCATGTGTTAGGCCCCAAAAACTAGGCCATCAATGACAGCTTTTGTTCAAATTGTTCTTGGTAAGGTTTCACTCAAAATGTGAAGTACTAAATATGATTTTTGGTTTCGAATAAGAGGATATGGAATTATGAAAATGACCAAGTGTCCTTATGTTAGGCTCTTCATCTTACCGAATTGCATGGATGCAAATCACTGCAATCGCCAAGTATATAAAATAACCCACTAGATACAAGGTTCACTTTAATGTTGTTTTATCTTGACAAATATGCAAACGATGATATGGAATGATGTTTATGATGTGAAAATGATGTATTGGTGATGATAATGATTATTATGGTCATTTTGTGAATATTTGGACCATTTTGAAGTATTTTTGTAACTTGTTAAGCAAATTTGCAATTTGTGGTTGTAAACAAAAGTTATGCATCCAAATTAGTTGGAATCTTCACAAAACCTATTGAAATGAGGAAAAAATTGCATGAATGCAATATAAAGTGATTTGTTGGGGATAAGCCACTATTTTGTGAAAATTTATTCTTTTGTCAATATTTGTGCCAAACGCCAATTGGTGCTTTTGGCATGCAAAGACACCCATCGGTGTTTGGGTGTTCTACAAATGCCCTAGTGCGCTTCAGTGTACCAGGAAACATCCATGGGCATCTCAAGGCACCTGAAGCAGCTATAAATAGCTGGTAGGATGAGAAATGAAGCTCATTTGTGCATTTGTGAGTTTGAGAAGCTACGTTTGAGAGAGTGTAGTGGAGTGGAGTGTAGTGAGTTAAAGTGAATTTTGGCATGAAAGCTATGATGGTGGTGGAAGTGGATGTGGAGATCGGGGCTGAAGCTAGAGTGTGAGTTACTGAGGTAATTCCCTTCTTTGTGTATTGTGCAAAAATTTTATGTTTTTGGTATATATATATATATATATATATATTTTTTGGACATGTTTTAATGACAAATGTTTTGTGTTGTGCTGCATCTTAGGATTTTGGAGGCTTGACATCAATTCTTGTCATTCATTTCTAGGATGAGGAAGGCATTGGTGAAGGATGATTGGAATTTATTAGAGGTGGTGGGGCTAGCAAAGGTAGCCCGGGTTGACATGGTGAGGGCGGATGATGGGTACCTCTCTGCATTAGCAGAGAGGTGGGATCCAAATAGGGGAACCTTTCAGCTTCCCACTAGAGAGGTGATTATTACACTTGAGGATGTATACTGCATCCTCAAGGTACTAGTGGAGGGGATTCACATTAAGGTTGGACACAATCAAGGTATGAATATGTAGAAGATGTTTGGTGATGGCTAGTAGGATGTGAGGGTGGAGAGTGGTGGTATTCCCTACTTTTCCATGTATGTGGACAAGGATTTGGATGCCCTCTATGCTTTGGTGATGTTCATGTTGGTCAACATCATGGCCCCGAATAGTACTAGGTGCAAGTTCCCTTGAAACCTGATAGGGTTAGTGAGTGATATGCTTACTATGTGGTAGGTGTATGCATGGGCTCCTAACTTTTTGGCAGAGGTATACCGGTAGCTCTATGAGGTGACAAGGCGATGGAGGAAGGTATTAGAATGTAGCTTGCTACTATAGTGTTAGGGATGGGAGCACTTCAGTGTAGCTCGATCAGAGGGCTTACCAATGGTAGGCTTGGGTAGGGAGTAGCCCTATGTGATGATATGGGTAGTGGCCAAGGAGTTACAACCGAGTCAGTCAGTATGGATGATCCAGTAATACCAGTATTTTTGGGCTAGACTAACATCTACCCAAATTATATGGAGGACATGGGTGGTAGTAGATGGACCAGATATGGAGAGCATCTGTGATGGGTACAATAGGCTAGATGGGTGGTTGGTAGATATGAAAGTGAGGCTAAGTATTTTTAGTTTTCATGAGTACTTTGATAGTTTGGCTTGAGTTATGAGGTCCCATATGAGATGGTGCACTAGAGGAGGCATCAGGAGGAGATATGGATACCATGTGTAGATCCATGGAGAGAGGCATATGAGGATGATGAGGAGATATATCTTCCATATGTGGATGATGCAGGGACTATCATGGAGTACAAGTTCAGGTTTGCTACACAACCACCATGGGCACCATCTCGAGTAGTTGCTAGTGGATATGTGGATGAGGATAAGGATGAGGGGATCCATGAGGCCCCCAAGTGGAAGTGATACCTTCGATTAGATAGTTGAAGGAGGAGGAATAAGGGTACAACAAGGCAGATTCTTAAGAGTGGGGGAGATGGCAGAGATGGAGATGATGTGGAGGAGACTGCATATGGGTCTCTAGATTAGAGTGAGGATGATTGAGTGAGTTTGGAGTAGTAGGTAGCAAAGCGGGATGTGATGGTGATGGCTCAATATGTGAGGATAATGAGGCTCCAGACAAAGCTAATAGAGAGGGAGCGTCAACATAATGTCGACATAGCACACCTTTGATCTTGGTATAGGTATATTGAGGTATTTTAGGATTGGTTGGTGGAGCATCATATTCCACTTCTTGATCCTCCAACCTCATTTGTATCTGAGGTTGCTAGGCATAGCGAGTCTAGGCATAGCTCTAGGTCTAGAGCTCTTTCTAGGTCCCAAGGGTCCTCTTAGATGGCATAGCTAGTGCTTAGATGCACTTTTTGCATATAAGCCTTGGTGCTCCATTGTATGTAGCCTTTTGGCACTCATTGTACATGCAATATTTATATATATATATATACATATATTTTACCTTTTGTGTTATATGTTTTTATGTGAATGCTTTTTGTGGAATGCATGTTTATATGGATGATTAATGCATATGATATTGTATTGCTCCAAACTTTTCACACCCTTACCTTCAGGCTATAGGATCCATGCTCGGAAGGGGGATGTGAAAAGGATGGCGTGGTACCTCGAACTGAGAGGCCTTGTGAAGGTCCCACCTCTTGGGGGAGGTGTATTAAGGTGATTTTTTGACGGATGGTGGGGTTCACTAGGAAAATTTTGAATGGCAGTTTCCACGCCTAGGTTGGGAATGTGTTTGATGTGTTCAATTTTAGCTTTAATCATCCAAGTCCTAGGTTTGACCAAAATGCGTCTAAGCTATTCTATATAAAATGCAGATTTAAATGAAGACAAAAATAGATTTGGACAGAAAAATAGAAAGAACAAGATGGATTAAAGACCCATACCTTATCTGGATGTCTGATGAAGGTTCTGATTTTTGAAGCAGTCAGGATTGCCTCTGATTTAACAGAATCTTCTGCGATCTGACAAGATCATCTGAGATCTGACGAATTTGTTAGATGAATTCGTCAAAGACCTTCAAACAAATAAATAGGTGCAAAATACAGAAAATACAGCAATGCTAACATAGGGAAACAGTGTAAAATGAGAATAACAATATCAAATTGAAAATTATAAACAGAAACATGAATGCATTATACTGATTTAATGACAATTATAACTTAATTATGCATTTGATCTAGATGGGTGAACTCCAAAATGCAGAATAGCAAGGAATAATGATAAAACTAACTAAATTCATAATAAAATAGTGGATAAATGTAAGAAAACATGCAAAATCTGGGCACTTATTGCCCCCAATGCAGACTGTAGTCGAAATCATCTGGATGCGATGAAATCGTATTGAATTATGACGGGATCGTCCAAGATTGAATGAGCTCGTCTGCGATGATCTGAAGTTGCTCTGACCAAAAATAGATACGGTCCCTACAAGAAAACTTCAAATAACAAATTGCAAATGATGCTCTAGGGTATTCTAATGCACGCAAATATCAAATCATAGGGAAATTCAGCCAGGGGGATGCTAAGGGGAGTGCCTAGGATTAAATAGGCTTAGGATAGAGGTTGGGAGGTTGGAGATCATCCCAATTTGGGAGATCTCCAACGGGGGAGGTCTCTAACGGTGTAGACACGCTTCTACCCGGATTAGAGACGTCATTGGAACAAAGTCCAACTATGCACAAATCAGTTTGAGACGAGATCGTCTGGACGTCCTACGCCAGACGAAATCATCCGATCTAAGGCGATATCATCTTATCGGAGACGATATCGTCAAACGGACAAAACAAACTCTAAAAATGGTGCGAGAAAGGAGGAAACGGGTTAAATGGTGGTTTGGGAGTGGTTTTGGAGGTTGAAATTTGAATTTGAATATTTACTAGAGTAATTGTAATTATTAAGGTTTTACTGCGCCAATTTTAGGGTGCTACATTTTGCCCCATCTTTAGAAAATTTTTCAAAGAAAATATGTTAAATATGAGTTCTTCTCGATCTACGAGAAAGCAAAAATTATTCCCATTTTTAGGCGACGATTCTTGGTCGAATCGTACGACAGCTTACTATGGTGCCCCCTCCATGTTTTTACCTATAGACACCAAAATCCAGCCACTTGTAAGTCATCTATACCTTCCTGTTAGCCACGTGTCAGTCATCCACCTTCCCGCCATTATTTGGCCCAAATCCACACCTTCCCGCCATTATTTGGCCCAATTTCACCTTTTCCCGCCATTATTTGGCCCAATTTCACCTTTCCCGCCATTTTTCATTCCCAAATTTATTTAAATTAATATTTATATATATATTTTTAATATATTTTAATATATATATATAAAGATACTTTAAGTGATTTAATCTGAGCCGTCCATCCTTCATTTAATCTCATCCGTCCATCCATCTTAATCCGTTTCACAACCTAGATTTATTCTCTACCCTTGGATCCACTTTAATCTTAGCCACACGTTCAAAGTGTCGTTAAAACCCTAAAGTGTGCCCTAAGAGTAGATTATAAATTGAGTCACCTTGATGGCTCAAACCCTATCTCTTTTACTATCTCTCTTTTGTTATCTATCGCTATCTATCTCTTCTTCAGCTAAACCTACCCATCCATCGCCGTCCCTTTTCGTCGCATCCATCGCCGCATCCGTCGCCAACTTCGCCGCCATCCCTTCGCAGCATTCTCGTAGAATCCCCCATTCTTGTCGCAAGTGCCCGCGGGCGTTTACCCGCAGCCACGTACGCACCGACGTCTGCAACCCCGATCCAGAAGCACGCGGGCGTTCAACGATCGCACCAGGGCGCCTTCTCGCAGCCGATTTGACAGTTACATCACTTCCAGTGCCGCCTGGTCTCACCGCGTTAAAAAAAGAGGTATAGATTCTAAAGCAAGTAATATTTTTATTTATTAATCTCGTTAGATTTCGCATTCTATTTATTTCATTTCTAGGGTTTTAGACTCTTTTTGAGGGCTCACACAGTGGAGCCCTCTTACTAGTTTCTAACCTTTTTGATAGTTTTAATGTGTGCAGGATTTTAATGGCATATTTGATTGGATGATAGCAAATGCTTAGCTGGAGTGGTCCGAGCCAAAGGATACAACGAAGCCCACTCACTTCTGTTGAGGTTAAGGATACATTCTTCGAAGACGCCACCATATTATGCCAGCTAGGGTTTCAGAGAACCCTAGCACAAATTGTAATCTTGTATCACGAAAAGGGTTACAGACCCTGTTGTACTCAAAAGGAGTTTCTAAACTCCATTGATTAATAAAAATCGTTTGTTTTGTACAACTGTGTTCTGCATTACTTTTTATCGTGATTTCTTTATCTTTTGTTTGGCGTTGTATCTTTAATCTACAAATGGCGATCACGATGGGACCCCCTAGGGTTTCATGTTTTTAATACTTGCTTTACTGATCTATTCCTATTTTCTATTTTTATTTTGCAGGTTCCAAAATCATGAAATTCGCTGTTCCAGCGAACTAGGGTTTCTGAGGAGTTTGCAAAAAACGCAGCAGACGCAGAGCGGCGTCTGGAAGTCCGATCCGAAATGCAGAGGGGCGTTTCAGCCTGTGCAGACTCCCTTGGGCGTTTGAAGGCAGTTTCACGAGAAAGCGTAGGCTTCCGAGTAAGTGCTTTTTTTTTCTTTGTTAAACCGTACTTTTTACGTTTTTGGTTTTTCTGCTGTATTCTGTTTCTTTTTCAGATCATTACTTTAAAATGAACAAAAACTAAGTAATCTGGAAAAGAACAGTTATTTTTAGTTACATTTTTTTTTACATTGCATTATTGGTTGCATAAAAAAAAAAATTGCATACCTAGCTGCATATTAGAATAGCTACGAATTATCTGTTTTAGTCATCTAAGTAGGACTATTGATTGGATGTCAATAGTACTCCTACCATTGGGTGATTCCAGGTAGAGAAGTGGACAAACCTTCCAGTTGCTCCTTTGATATTTGATATCATTGGTAGGCAGGGGGTTTTAAACGGTGTACTCCACTTCTTCGGAGGAAATGGCATGTTTTCGTAGCCTCTTGCTTAGATCATTAGAACTTTTGATTTATAGCTTTGTATGTATACATTAGACAACTAAAACACTTAAAATAAAATTCACCGCATTTCATATTGCATTTAAAACATAGTAATATCCGGATTTCATCACTGTATTGCTTGAAGTTTAGTGACGGTGGAATTCATCTCCATCCATTAAACTTCTGCCTTAGACACCATAGGTCACCCCCGAGCAAACTTGCTGGATTTCATCACCAAGAAGAATCTCGTTGTCCTTTCCTAGCCATAGTTTTTACCTTTTTTGTGAATAATTCAAGATTAGATCACATGCAAAACTCATAAACCGGACACTTAAAATTTACTACAGATTAAGATCGAAAAATAATTAATTAACCGCAGGTAAGACATATTGGTTGAAACCTAGGTTGTGACTGTTTTCTGATAATTTCTTTAGTGTAAATTTATCATTCAAGTTTTGCATTCTTCTTTTCTGAATTTGTTTAGATTTATTGCTTCATGGTCTTAACAAGGAATCAATCTAAAATGTTAAATCTAAATAATCAAATGGGTAATTCACATAACATCCCCACCACCAACATAGCCACTTATCCTAGTGAATTTCAGAGGTTCGCCCGTAGTCTTTCACGTCCTTCTACCGTCTATCACATGGCCATGCCCATGGAGGAAGACAATTCCTGTCATATTACCCACATTGATATGGCCCAAGTGCAAACTCACTTAAGAGATGGCACTGGCTATGTCCTTGAGCCAATCCAAGATTCCCCTATGCAAGATTCTATTTTTCAGCAGGATATTGCATCAACCATACCCGCCGGTTTCACTCAGGTCTACACTAACCCTTTTTTGAGGCTAATGTTGTATCTGCTCAGCCGGCTTCATCTCCAACATCTTCCCAGATGCTCAATTGTCCTCCTTTGGAGACAAATGTAGTGTCTTCCCGACCACTTTCTCCTCCATTTACCCGGTTGTACACCAATTCTCTCTATGAGGCCGGTGGAACCTCCTCTAGCCATGACCAATTTCAACACTCTTCTTCCCAAACCATTTATGGTTTCACCCTACCTGGGGCACAGTCTACTGTTTCTTCCCAGGTACTGCCTACTTCAGCCACCTTCATTGCCCCTGCTATGCGCTTCCGTGACTACCATGGCAGCCTGCCCTCCACCTTCATCCAATCATCCCACCTCCCTTGGGTTAGAGATTAATAAGGTTAGGGAGTACCTCGACAAGTTGCTTCAGCAACAACAACAACAAAATGCTCAACCACCTGTCGTAGTAAATCCTACACCTCAACCAATTTCTACCCAGCCAACTTTTCTTAGCTCAAGCCCCACCTGGGTACCCCAATCTTCGGTGGTGTCCATTCCTACCCCACCTTTCTCCCAACCCAGTCCAGTTCATCATTCAAACCAATCACCTTCTTTTCGGTATCATCCATACCAACAACCTGTCCATTCCACACCGCCTAATCCAGGCAATTTCATCCCATCTCATCATTTTTCAACTCCTCCATTGCATCCTCATAATCATCAAACGAATCAAAATTTTCATGAAGATTATCGACTCCATGCGATACAACAACAGATTGACAACCTTATGCTCAACATGCCTGGCTCATCTAGTCAGAAACCTACGCTAAGGTCGTTGATCAATCAACCAATTCATCCTTCGGTACCTTCACCGCCATATCCGACTGATTTCACATTACCGAAGTTTGACAAATTTTGAGGAACTGAGGATCCTCATGAACATGTGAGCTCATTCATGCATGCCTTCTTTAGAATCCAAAATAATGACGCTCTTATGCTCATAACTTTTCCTCGGACATTAGGGGGAGATGTTGTACAATGGTACAATCATTTAGCTCACCATAGCATTTATGCTTACGAACAATTGATTAATCTATTTTTAGAACGATTCTCCCTAAATGTACAAAGGAAAGTTTCATTGTCCGACTTATACAAGCTCAAGCAACATGACGATGAGACTGTTTATGACTTTGGAAACCGTTGGAGGGCTATCATTAATAAACTGCCATTCTCCCTACCAATGGAGGAGTTAACCAAAATGTTCACCCAGAGTTGTCTAAAACCTATCTCTTGGTTACTCCAATTACAACAATACAGGACTTTTGAAGAGGCTTTGGCCCAAGCAAGTATCATAGAAGACATTAAAGTCCAAGAGGGTGTTTTAAAACCCCGTAGAAAAGAATGGCAACAAAAGGGCCAACAACGAAATAATAATTATGGCCAAAACAAACAAACACAGGCTAGTACAACCTCAAATGTTAACCAAGTTAATCAAGTGGTGGCGAGTCAGCCCGTAATGGCTCAACAACAACAAGTAATGCAAAGTCAACCGCAACCAATTGCTTATCATGCGGTACCCGCCCTTACTCAACCAGCTCCCAATACTGGGCCAACCATGGAAACTCGACCTTGGCAAAATAATCGTCCCAAGCGACAGTTCACACCTTTAGATGAACCATATGCGGTCATATTCAACAAGTTATATAGCACAAATCGGTTAACTTTACCTGAGTTTAAACCTTTAGAACCATCTAGAAGGGGGAAGTATTACAAAGAGTACCTATTTTGTCCTTATCATAGGCAAAATGGGCACGATATCAATAATTGTACAACTTTCAAACATGTGATCCAAGATCTTATTGAGATTGGAGCCATTAAATTGGATAGCCCCTTAGCCCAACAAAATCAAAATCTTGGTATATTTCAAACACCCCTTCCACATCGAGAGGAAGCTCCAACAACTTCAGGGGGAGTAACTCGGGTAACTCCTCCTAATCAAGTCAACCATGTACAACAATACCAAGGTTTTGTGGGTACTATTAACGTAGTAACCCGGGGTCAAAGGGCGAACCAACCAAATCAGGCTGAACCACACCACCTGTACAAACCCCCACCCACCTCAGTAACAATGACCCAACGACGTGCTAGTACTTCTCAACAACCGCTAAATCATTCTACTCAACGCCAACGACCCATCATGTCATTGAGTAGCCGATTAACTACCAGCTTTAAAATGGCTTCGCCAAGTTATCGATCTATGACCTCATTCAACAATCTCCCCGCATAGAGAGGCATTAATGGAAATATTAAAGTCAATCGAGCTTCAAACTCAAGATACTAATGCCTTCAACAACTTTGTGGGGAGTATTCAAACATGCATGGAGCCCTCCATCACTTTCTATGATTTTGAAATCAAACCTATGTCAACGAAAGTATAGATCCTCCACCACATATCATGGCCAAGATCGATCACAAGCCATTCAAGAGAGTCTTAATTGACACCGGTTCCTCAATCAATATCATTACAACATCGGCGTTGAGTCATCTAAAGTTGTCGCCATCCCTTATCACAAAGTCGACTTTTACTCTTAAAGCATTCAATGATGCTTTATCTTCCACGGTTGGCACGGTTATCTTGCCCATTGAGGTAGGGGCCCGAACTTTGCATACCTTGTTTCACATCTTGGAAGGGTCCATGGCATACAATGTATTGCTTGGACGGCCTTGGCTTAGGGAGATGAGATGTGTCCCTTCTATACCGCATCAATGTCTAAAGTATGTATATGAGGGACAAGTTCATTGTGTACCTGCTGACATTGAACCCTTCAAACATTGCAACTATGTCTCAAATCCTTATGAGATTGTGTTGCCATCCACTCATCTTTTCTTGACCCCATCTACTTCTTCTATACCATCTTCTTCTAAAGCTCCCATTCCCGAGGAGCTACCCATCATATCGCAACCATCTTCCTCTTCCGCTATTCCATCTCATTCACCACTTTCTTCATCTCCTAATCTTCCTTCTTCTTCATCAATGACCACATGCACATGTGGCCATGACCAATCATCTCTTTCCACGTCATTACCCCATTCTTCTACACCTTCTTCAACATCACCTATTATTCCTCCATCTTCCCAACCATCACCACCTGATGTTTCACAAGTTAGTGAAGCATCAACCCAACCAAATCCTTCCAATTCTTCTATCCCACATTCTTCTATTCCATCATCTAGTCCATCTCCCTCCCAAGTCAAGGTCCATCTCACTCGATGCGGTATTGGTGAGTATGCCATCCAAGATGTCCACATCACACCGTTCAATGTGCAAACAAGTTAAAGATTTTGGTCGTCCACATGACCAACATTTATCCATTGGATCGGTTTATAACATGGGTTCTATGCCAAATTCCATTAATTTTGTATATGGGGGAATAGAGTCATCTTCTAGTCCTACCACCATACTAGAACCTAAGCATCCAGTCCCCGCCAATATCGAAAGGATGGAGGGTTTTCCCTCTCGCTATTTCCACGTACATAATTGGCAGCAATTTGGCCTAGGTCGATACGAGCAAGGGGTAACTGAACGCATCGATATGCCATATCAGAGACCCACTGAGCGTTTTGGTCTGGGCTACCAACCACTTCCATCCCTTTCTTCTTTTGAACGAGCTTTTCAAAGCATTAATCTTAATTCAGAAGAAGAAATCCTCCACCCCGACGAATCCGAAGATGAAGCCTATGAAGAATTTGACGTCATGTCAAATGGTGATGAATCTGAAGAAGAGTCGGCGCCCATTGTTCCCCTCATTAAACAAGACGAGTTTTATCTCCAATTGTTCCCTCTCCAAGAGGCCATCTTTCGCTTGCTTATTCCACAAGAACGAGGTGAACCACCCCCTCCGCCACATCCATAAGCCATAATCCAAACCTGTATTATATGTATATACTAAAATAGTGGTTTTCACCACTACCAAAAAAAAAAAACAAAAATTTCCAAAAAAAAAAAAAATCAAAATATATAAAAATACTTTATTGCTTTATGTATGTGTGTAATAGTGGTTTTCACCACTACAAAAAAAAAAAAAACAAAAAAAAAAAAAAAACCGAAAAACTATGTTGTTTTGCATCTCAGGTCTTCCGAGGTCTTCACCGGTTTTCCCTTCCATTCCGCCCATCCTTTCTTCCATAAGTCGACAATGAATTTTGAAGACTTATTCACACCACTCCATAATCCATATGATCCGGATAAGCCAATCCTGATCAACCCAAGCTTGATTGGCATGGATCGGATTTCATCCCCTCCATCTATTTCAGAATTCATCCTTTCCGAGGAATTGTTAAGGGCTTCCGCCAACTACATTCCTCCTTCACCTCCACATTCACCTTCATCTTCTAAGCCAGAGGTCTTCCAGCCAGACATAGATGAGAGCAAGGCACAGGAGCTTGATGACATTTTAGATGACATAAATCCGATCCCTACTCCCCATCAGCTTGAGGAAGGTTCCCACATGTCTATTGAAGAAACTATCGATGTAGACCTTAGTACGGACCAAGATGGCACCCAAATTGTGAAACCGGCTAAAAGTCTATCATCAGAGGAACAAGAGCAAATGATTGCTCTACTCAAGCGGAAGAAGGAGATATTTGCATGGTCTTACAAAGACATGCCAGGCCTAGACCCTAATTTGGTTGTCCATAACCTCACCTTACAAAAAGATGCTAAACCTGTCAAACGGAAACTTAGGAAAATGCATCCTACCGTGGCCCTCATAGTTAAATCGGAGATTCAAAACTTTCGGATGTTAAATTTGTCGTCCCGATTGATTATCCCGAGTGGCTTTCTAACATGGTACCCGTTCGCAAGCCTAACGGGGGATACGTGTTTGCACCGATTTTCGAGATCTAAATAAAGCGTGTCCTAAGGATGACTTTCCTCTTCCAAACATTGATACTCTTGTCGACACCTGCGCTGGTCATGAAATGCTTTCGTTCATGGATGGATTTTCAGGATACAACCGGATTCGAATAAACCCTGAAGATCAACACAAAACAACATTTACCACACCTTGGGGAACTTTTTGTTACAGGGTGATGCCCTTTGGCCTTAAGAACGCAGGTGCAACCTATCAACGAGCCATGACTTATATTTTCCACGATTATATGCATAAGATTATCGAAGATTATGTGGATGATTTATTGGCAAAATCTAAAACTCGACAAGAGCATTTTGATGTATTGGAAAAAGTTTTTGATAGGCTTCTAGAGCATAAAGTAAGGTTGAACCCTAAGAAATGTGTCTTTGGTGTTACCTCATGCAAACTCCTAGGTTTTATTATCTCTAAACGAGGTATTGAGGTGGACCCAAACAAGGTCAAAGCCATTATGGAAATGTGTCCCCCAACTAATTTGAAGGAGTTGCGTAGTCTGCAAGGAAAGATTAATTCAATCCGTCGCTTTATTGCACAACTTTCTCGATAAATGTAGGCCATTTTGCCACCTACTACAAAAGGGGGTACAATTTTCATGGACAGATGAGTGTCGGAAAGCCTTTGATGACATCAAGCAAGACTTAGCATCTCCGCAGCCTTAGCTCCGCCTCGTCCAGGGGTCCCTTTCAATCTTTATATCTCAGAGGAACGGACTTTGCCTTAGGGACAATGCTTGCACAAAAGAATGAACAAAATCGTGAGCAAGCCGTCTATTATATTAGTCGAACATTGGTAAGCTATGAAACCCGATATGCTTATGTGGAAAAGTTGTGCTTAGCAAGTGGTTTTTGCCACTAAGAAACTTCGTCATTATATGCTTAGCCATACAACATATGTCATAGCTAGAGAAAACCCTCTCGCGTTATATGATGTCTCGCACTTATAATAACACTCGTACCGCTAAATGGATAATGTTGCTTACCGAATTCGATCTTGAATTCATTAGCCAAAAATCCGTTAAAGGTCAAGTTATAGCCGATCAACTTGCGGAAGCTCCACTACCTAGTGATCATCCTTTGATTATTGAGCTCCCGGATGATTCGGTATTTGCTATCACCGAACAAGAAGAGGACATCATTCCGGAGGAAGATGTTGACATCACGCTATTCTTTGATGGCTCTAAGTGCGCGAAAGGTCAAGGTGCTCGGAGTTGTGTTTCATACACCTCAAGGGATTCCCATCCCTTTATCATTCAAACTAGACTTCCAATGCACCAATAATACAACCGAGTATGAAGCCTTAATTTTAGGTCTTCAATCAGCCATAGCTATGAGCATTAAGCGTATTCGGATATTTGGGGATTCTCAACTCGTGGTTAAACAAATTACAGGAGAATACCAAGCCAAAGAACCTACCATTAAGCTTTATCATGATGTAGCAATGAAGTTGCTCTCTAAGTTTGATTGGTATGAGATCACTAGTTTGCCTCGCTCGACTAATAGATTTGCGGATGCCATGGCCTCTCTTGGATCATTGATTCCAAAGGACTCCCTTGGAGAGGTACAACCCCTAATCATTTCCACAATCTCTAAGTCTGCAATTGTCCGTGCCGAGTCTAAGGATGAAAAAGATGTTTGCTTTATCCATTCGGATCCATATGAGCCTTGGTCTAGTGAGATAGTAGCCTTCCTCAAGTTTGGAACACTCCCATCTGATTTGTCTCGAACTGCCCGTCGCTGTTTTAAGCAAAAGGCAGCTCATTTTGTTCTTTTGGGGGATGTGTTGTATAAACGTGGATATGATGGAGTACTCCTCCGCTGTCTAGAAGCAGGTGAAACACATAGAGCTATTGCTGAAGCCCATGATGGTACTTGTGGTGGTCATTTTAGTGGAATGGCCATTGCGAAGCGTATTTTACGTATGGGGTATTATTGGCCCACTATGGAACAAGATTGTTGCAAATATGTTAAACAATGTAAAAAGTGTCAAGAACACGCTAATTTAACCCATATACCATCACAAGCTTTACAGCCCATCCAAAGCCTTTGGCCCTTCTCACAATGGGGTCTCGATTTAATTGGCAAGATTTCACCTGCCTCTTCAGGACAACATACTTTCATCATTACAGCCACTGAATACTTCACAAAGTGGGTTGAAGCTATTCCTCTAACCAAGACGACAGGTCCTAGAATTGTGGAGTTTATACTTCACCATATCATTTGTCGTTTTGGTATTCCCTCTAAAATCATTTCTGATAACGGCAAGTCTTTTAAGAATAAGGATGTTCGAGCTCTTTGCGAAAAGTATAATATCCAACATAGTTTCTCAACTCCTTACTACCCACAAGCCAATGGACAAGCCGAAGCTTCCAATAAGACCATAATTGCTATTCTTAAGAAACTTGTTAAAGAAAATCATAAAGATTGGCATACACAAATCCCCTTGGCATTATGGGCTTACATAACAAGCATCATAACTCCCATTGGGGCAACGCCATTTTCTTTGGTCTATGGAGCTGAAGCAATCATGCCTCTTGAGCTCGAGATCCCTTCCTTGCGAATTTCTTTGCAGGAATTTATCGATGATGATACTGCTAGACAAGCACGTCTTGATCAACTCACACTCATAGATGAAAATGAATCAATGCTTTAGAGCATTTGCGAGTTTATCAAGACCGATTGAAACGTGCTTACAATGCCAAAGTTCATCTAAGAGAATTTCAAGTAGGAGATCTTGTCCTTAAAGAGAATCAACAAAACACCAATGCATTGCCGCATCTTCGAGATAAATTCACGGCTAATTGGTTAGGTCCATATATGGTCACTGAAAGAGTGGGTAATGGAACTTATAGACTTGCCGATTTAGAGGGAGAGGAAGAACCCGAACCACTTAATGTTATACACTTGAGGGCATTCTACGCATAGTTTGAATTTTATATGTACATATATACATGGCTTGTACAAAAAAAAAAAAAAAACAAATAAAATAAAAAGAATTTGCATTTCATTGTTAGTTGCATACATCTCATTCAAAAACATTGCATTTCATGTGCATACATCTCATTGAAAACCATAACATTTCATTTTCAGCCATAGTTGCATATCATGTTAGAGACCATTCTATCTTTTGGATATAAAATTTGGTCAAGCAAAAGTCATGTTGCCTTAATCAGGGGCACCTTCATAAAATCCATCAAACCGAATTGTCATTCGTACACCCATTTTCCATTTGCACATATTTACATTGCCAAAATGTTTTCAATCACTCATCCATTCCTAGTGTTTTAAGCAAACTTTGAAATGCATGTCAAAGTTCTCTAGGGCCATATCACAAATTACACTAAATAAAATCTTGAGTATTGGGAAATGATTTCAAAAGCGGTCTTGAACCTATCACATTTTCACATCTTAAAAACATCTTGTGTCAAAGAGAGATAACACCATCCTTGGGTTGTGCCTTGAAGTGAAAAGGGTAATCCTCGTTTGTCCTATCATGCAAACATAGTCCATAAAATAGTGGTTCTTACCACTATCACAAGCAATCACAAAATATAAATATAAACGGAGTAGTAAGGATAGGGTAAAATTCTCATCATACTTCGGTTGAGAATCCGATTCCCCAAAGCTCTAAGGAAATGAACATTTTTCACACACCACTGATCCCAAATAAGTTGTAAGGATCGTACTACTTGTCCAATCGACGGATAGGTAGTCATCCCCAAGGCTTACAAAGGTCAAAAACAACATGGACTATGGAGTTAACCTTCACCGGGGCTATAGACGCTTGACTCGGCAAATGGAGTATACTCATTGCGTGGCGACATGTCTCTCCTCAAAAAGAGACCTCTCAATGCTCATACGGACAAACTAGCTTCGGGGTCTTCTCCATAACAGAGTTACCTAATTTATGCAAGATGAGGTTAATGAACACACTTGCACACACACAAGTTTTTGATTGCCTAGAGTCACTACCATGCTTCGGATTTGGTTAATGAACTCGCATGCACACACATTTGGTCCTAGTTGAATTAGGCAATATTAGTAAGTTTGTTTGATACCACTAGCATGTTTGAGTCTTTGTAAAACAGTCTTCCTCCATATCTTCTTCCATATCATCCTCCATATCTTCTTCCATATTCATGTCATTCCATACGTCATCCATTCACAAGCCACCAAGTTCGGTGCCCCTGATTAAACAATTATGATAACAGATGGCTAAATCTAACTATCTAAAAATATGAGTGTTTCTTAGTGCATATTTCATTTACTTAGTCTTGCATTAATCATCCATAGATTTACATATCATTTACTTAGTCTTGCATTAATCATCCATAGATTTGTATGTTATATACTTAGTCTCGCATTAATCATCTATAAGTTTGCATTCCATTCCATCACATATGCATCAAAAACATTAAAACATATCAAAACATGCATCACAAAAACATAGGCATTCACACAAAAGAGAGTAAAACACCAAATAAATAAAAGCCATGTATTATATATATATGTATAAAGTACAAACCGTACGAGGAATGCCAAAAGGCTACAATATACAATAGAGCACCAAGGCTCATAAAGAGTGCATCTAAGCACTAAGCTAACCATCAAAAGAGGACCCCAGAGACCTAGTAGGAGCCCTAGACCTAGTGGTGTGTCTAGACTCACTACGCCTAGAGACAGAAGAGGATGGAGGATCGTGCAACACAATGTGATGCCTAAACAATGTGTCCTCCGAGCCTCAATGTAACGAGTCCTCGACCTAAACCTAGCTATGTCTATCCCGTGTCGTCGCTCCCGCTCCGCTAGCTCCGCCCGGAGTCTCGTCACCCCGTCATCCCGGGGCACCCCGGTCGCTCTATCCAAGTCCGCCTGCAACCGGGCCATCCTCTCCTCCCGAGCAGCTAACCGGCATCCCGCTCCGTCGCTCGCTCTCCACCGAGCTATCCTCTCATCCCGGCAGCTAACATAGCATCACGCTCCGCTATCATCGCTGCAGCCTGCACTCGTTCTCATGCCCGCTAGGGGGTATCTCCCTAGCCTCTCCTGTAGCCTCTCCTAGGCCCTCTCCGCCATCCTCCCCATCATCTTCGCTACCCAGAGCCTACCGTGCCATCTTCCCCTTTCGCCTTCGACTGTCAGATCGAAGGTGGGGACCCTCCCTACGCTTGGGAACCTCCACGGTTCCCTCGCCCTCTCCAGCCCCAGCCTCGGGCTCTCCGGCTCCACTAGCCACCAATGGTGGCTCCCACCTCGGCTCTACGGCCATCCATGCCGCATACTCACTGTCACCCCGACGTCGTCCACGTCGAGGATCTCCATGTCCTCATCGTCCTCTATCGCCTCCCTCCACGGCTCGACACATGACAAATCACCCTCTGATCTATGCCTCCGATAGCGCACTGGCTCACCGGGGACATCCTGCCTCAATCCGACCTGGCAGAGTACTCGAGACATCTGTATGTACTCCGCCTCGCTATGGCCCCGCCCCACTACCCATCCGGCCCGTCGCACCCGTCTCGGTGCTCTCCATCCCCGATCCACCTCGCCTCCCGCCAGGGCCTCCAAATGACTTGGGCATCCGTCAAGTCCGCCCATAATCTCCTATACCATTGCCCCGATCTCACGGGCCGGCTAGGCTGTCTCTCCTCCGCCACTGGCCATCTCCTACCATAAGCCCGGCTCATGTCCCAGTGAGCCCATGGCAACCCCTCCGGTCGAGCCACTCTGAAGTGCTCCCAGCCCTAGCACTGGAGAACCACACTGCAACCTAGGCCCTTTCGGCCCCGTCTCCGAACCTCATACAACTCCCGGTACACCTGTGCCAATAAAGCAGGCACCAGTGCATACACTACCCTATTAGTGAGCATCTCGCTCACTACACCCATCAAGTTCCATGGGAACCTCGCACCCGTGCTGTTCGGGGCCACAATGTTGGCCAACACGAACATCATCGAGCCTCCACCGCTACCAACTCCTTGGCCGTATACATGGCCAAGTATGGGATCCCCCGCTCTCCGTCCGGATCTCCCTCCTGTCATCCCCAAACAACTTGGCCATCTCCGTGGCCCTATCTCGTCCAACCTCCACCCGTGCCCCTCCACGGGCACCTTGAGGATACGGTATACATCCTCAAGCGTCACCGTCATCTCTCCAGCCGGAGCCGGAACGTCCCCCGATCCGGATCCCACCTCTCGGCCAAAGCCGAGAGGTACCCCTCATCCGCCCGAACTACCTCCAACCGGCTGCCTCCGCTAGCCCCACTCCTCCAATATCTCCCGCTCTACTCGGGACAACGACCTCCTCATCCCCGAATGATAGGGGAGAACCGGTGTCGTGCCTCTAACACCCTAAGCTGCAAAACAACAAAACAAAAATTTGTTACAAATTTTTCCCAAAAAAAAAAAAAAAAAAAAAACACATAATAAGTACTTGCTTAAATGAACAAATACCTCACTGGCTGCACCGGCGCGTCCGCTCCTATCTCCGCCATAGGCTCCCACACAAACCTTTCACTCCACTCCCTCGGACGCACTTCTCTCAAGCTCGAACGCACAAATGAGCGAAATTCTCGCTGAAACTGTTTAAATAGTTGGTTTTGGCACCCCGAAACGTAGTGGGGCATTTCATGGCGCATTTAGACGTAGTCCTGCATTTTCGTAGCGCCTAAACACCGACGGGTGTCTCGCCAACCACAAATGCAGACCGACGTTTGGTGTCGGTATTGAATAAAGGAACAAAACTTGCAAAATTGAAGCTTACCTCCTTCAAATTTCATCAAATTCAATTCATCCATTCTTCTTATCATAATAAAACATTTTGTGAAGGTTACAACAGTTTTGGACACAAATTTTGTCATTTCGCTCAAAAAGCGCATCATTCATCATTGTTTTACAAATTGGGTTAAAAATATTCAAAACCTTCACAAAATTAACCACATTCATCAATTCTTCTGATCTATCGTCAATTTCATTCATTCTTCTTTCATCATGCATATTTTTGCCAAATCAAATTAAAGTAAACCTCGTATCTAGTGGTATATTCTATCACCTTGGCGATTGCAGCGATTTGAATCCATGCAATTCGGTAAGAGGATTAAACCACCATAAGGACACCTACCATTTATCATCATCAATTATTTCAATCGTTTGAAAATTGGAAATCAATTTTGGGTATTCTACTTTTCAAGTGACCTCATACCAAGATTAATTTGCTCAACAGCTTGTCATTGATGGCCTAGTTCATGGGGCCTTAAACATGGACAATCTTTAATATCATCATTATTTTGAGTCTTGCTAGAGATTGAGGCTACCTAGGTTGATTGGTTCCGACCCGAGGAATTATCCATACAATCACTAGGAGCATCTCTGAGTTCTGGACTCTTTTCATGCATCTTTCATCTCTCCATATCAATGGCGCCAACAAGGCAATTTCATTAACAATATGGACTCACACACAGGAGTTGGGGCATCCGTTGTCAATTTCTAATTTTCCTATAGTGGAATTCATCTTACATGATCATGGAACTTACAATTTGGCAAAAATCCCTTTATAACCGTTGAAGCGTAAAACGGTCCATCTTTCACATCACTCATATCGTCTTCAATCATATTCTTTTCTGGTTTGTACACCAACCCCTTTCCTGTTGGGACATAAACAGATGGTTCATACACCAACCCCTTTTTTCACCGTTGGGGCAAAAACGGTTCATTTTCTTCCAAATTTCTTCCAATTGGCTTGTGAGAACCATTCTCGCTCGCCAATTGAGGGGGTAAGCTGATAAAATTTTAAATATTCTTTTATTCTTTGGTCTTCAAAGTTGTGCTTTAGTCTTGAGAGAGAGTTGCGTCTGATCCAGCTTTTCAGTGTCTTAAGTTTTTGTGCCGCATTGTGTCTTCACACAAAGCAGCTCAAAAAGGGGCATTCCTGTAGACACCAAAATCCAGCCACTTGTAAGTCATCTATACCTTCCTGTTAGCCACGTGTCACTCATCCATCCTTCCCGCCATTATTTGGCCCAAATCCACACCTTCCCCCCATTATTTGGCCCAATTTCACCTTTTCCAGCCATTATTTGGCCCAATTTCACCTTTCCCGCCATTTTTCATTCCCAAATTTATTTAAATTAATATTTATATATATATTTTAAATTTTAATATATTTTATATATATATATAAAGATACTTTAAGTGATTTAATCTGAGCCGTCCATCCTTCATTTAATCTCATCCGTCCATCCATCTTAATCCGTTTCACAACCTAGATTTATTCTCTACCCTTGGATCCACTTTAATCTTAGCCACACGTTCAAAGTGTCGTTAAAACCCTAAAGTGTGCCCTAAGAGTAGATTATAAATTGAGTCACCTTGATGGCTCAAACCCTATCTCTTTTACTATCTCTCTTTTTTTATCTATCGCTATCTATCTCTTCTTCAGCTAAACCTACCCATCCATCGTCGTCCCTTTTCGTCGCATCCATCGCCGCATCCGTCGCCAACTTCGCCGCCATCCCTTCTGCAGCATTCTGCAGAATCCCCCATTCTTGTCGCAAGTGCCCACGGGCGTTTACCCATAGCCACAGACGCAGACCGACGTCTGCAACCCCGATCCAGAAGCACGCGGGCGTTCAACGATCGCACCAGGGCGCCTTTCGTAGCCGATTTGACAGTTACATCACTTCCAGGTGCCGCCTGGTCTCGCCGCGTTAATAGAAAAAGAGGTATAGATTCTAAAGCAAGTAATATTTTTATGTATTAATCCGCCGTTAGATTCTGCATTCTATTTATTTCATTTCTAGGGTTTTAGATTGTTTTTGAGGGCTCACACAGTGGAGCCCTCTTACTAGTTTCTAACCTTTTTGTAGTTTTAATGTGTGCAGGATTTTAATGGCAGATTTGATTGGATGATAGCAGCTGCTTAAGCTGGAGTGGTCCGAGCCAAAGGATACAACGAAGCCCACTCATTCCGTTGAGGTTAAGGATACATTCTTCGGAGACGCCACCATATTGTGCCGCCTAGGGTTTCAGAGAACCCTAGCACAAATTGTAATCTTGTATCACGAAAAGGGTTACAGGCCCCGTTGTACTCAAAAGGAGTTTCTAAACTCCATTGATTAATAAAAATCGTTTGTTTTGTACAACTGTGTTCTGCATTACTTTTTATCGTGATTTCTTTATCTTTTGTTTGGCGTTGTATCTTTAATCTACATTACCCAAATCGAACGTTTGAGGTAAAAACACGGAAAAGCAAATTTTAAAATGTTTTTAATTGTGTTTTGAATAAAATTAAGAAAAATAGGGTAAAACCCTAATTCATTGTTACTGTTCATTTTTAGTTTCTGTTTTCTAGAGCTCTGCAAGCAAAATGGTCGAGACAGCACATAGATCGACAGAGGTCCGACGCGGGCTACAGGTAAGAATCTAAACTTAAATATAGAATGCTTTACTATAGAATTTAATGCTTTTTAGATTATATTTGCTTGATTTTTGAGCATTGCGGCCATTTTTGGGCCGTCGACATCGTCGAGATGAAATCGTCTCAATTTCGCCGAAATTGTCTCGATAACACCGATTTCGTCCGGAGGCGAAATCGGTGAAATAGGGACGATTTCGTCAAAAGAGGGATGATTTTAACTGGAAAAATTGGAGACGAATTTGCTCAAATTGGGTACGATATCGTCCAATTGTGGACGATATCATCATTTATAAAATTGAACTTATTTTAACTTGTATTTTTAATTGATGATTTAGTAATGATTTTTATTGTTGATTTTGTTTATGTTGCAGAGAGGATTACTAAAGAGCAGAGAATGGAAATATGGTGGGTTGAGGGATGACTTGGCCGCCCTATCTCAGGCAAAGTGAGATCAGCTGGCATAGGTCGGCTTGCAGCACGTGGTAGACATGCCACAAGTTTCTACAAATATGGGGCTATTGATAGCCCTAGCAGAGAGGTGGTATCCGGGTTCTTCCTGTTTTTGGTTATCGACAGGGGAGATGACTCCCACACTAGAGGATGTATGGAGGATTTTTAGGATCCCCATACAAGGACTACTGATCACTCCCACGGCCAATCAGGGCCATGCAATGATGTGACTGTGTGGAAATCCGAGCTTCACCCTGGAGAAGTGCAAAGTGAACATCAAGTTGCTACGTCAGATTCCTGGGGCATCAAGACTCACACAGGTTTTGGCTGGGGTGGTAGGTGGACTTCTTTTGTGCCACCAGAGCAGATACAGGGTACCATGGGTACTGACAGATGTGGTCAGCGACATGAGATACCACGGATACAGATTTTCTTGGGGGACCTTTGCACTCTATTGGTTGTACAGGATCCTGCATGGGGTCATGTACAAGGGCGACCGATGTCTGGTTATGACATCGCTACTACAGGTTTGGTGCTAGGAGCACATTATGGTGCAGAGGCCAATAGGGCTTCCATTGACAGGGATTGACGGGGAGAGGCCCCAAGTTTTCTACTGGTGGCTCTAGAGAGGGTCACAGCGGTGGATAGATCTGTCGATATCCCAGAGACTACTTGATGACCTTGTTTTTGACCATATCACCTGGAGGCCTTGGATAGATCATCCAGGGTGGGCCGAGGACAGACAGGAGTTGGCTCGCATCAGGCGAGTCTGCTGGCTGAGGATGGAGAGGGGAGAGGTGGAGCTCCACCGGTATGACCAAGTTTTGAGGCAGTTCTATCTACAGCAGGGGATTCCATCTCTGAGAGACTACGAGTTTTCCCGGACTATCTGGGATAACACTACAGTTAGCGAGGCTCCAGATATGCAGCACTTCTATAGTCAGGACGCAGATGATGCCCCCATTTAGCCAGTGGATGGGGACGACACTGGGGTAGTCGACGGCTATGATGCCTGGTACACAGGCATCCACCCTCCTCATATGACGAGGGCTCAGGGTCTGATTCATGCAGTTGTGCGTTGAATGGGGAGGCGACGCCAGGCGGCCATTGAGGCGGCCTAGGGTCACGGCGAGAGAGATCAGAGGAGACCATAAGCACAGCAGAGGCCACGGCAGTGGGATAGGAGGGAGGAGAGACCCCCTTCTCCACAGAGAGAGAGGCCACCATCGTCCGATAAGCGTAAGGGTGTTGACACTAGGGAGAGCAGCGAGACAGTGACTCTCCGAGCAAAGATAGTCCATCTCCAGGAACAGGTGTAGACCCTATAGGAGGAGGCTGCACGACACCGAGAGGAGGCCACATAGCTCAGAGATGAGGTCGAACACCTCAGAGCACGGAGTGGAGGGGTGAGCACTCAGGAGCTAGCACGGGCTATTGCCCATATCACATTTTATCAGACACTATACCACCAGATGGTGCCAGAGGAGGAGAGATTACCACTGCTGGCTACCATCACAGATCCGATCAAGATTGGGTCATCAAGGACTTCATCCCAATCCACAACTAGGACTCGCAGTACCACACATACTACGATGGGGCCACCTCATCCACCTCAGGGCAGAGGAGGAGATGATGCTGAGAGCTCGAGGGGTTCTCAAGGCTAGCTATTACAGATTCCACTGCACAGATTGATATATAGTATTTATTATTTTTGATAGAGGATTGAGTATGCCGAGGTATAGATTGTGGCATACCGATTTGGTTTTGATATGATGTATATTATGGTTGATACAGATATAGATGAGATATTTTTGATCATATGACTTGTGTCTTATGTATTTTTATGATGCTTTTAATGTTTTTATTGATTGATTTGATGATTCATGTAATTATGTCGTTTGGAAATATTATGGTTTGAATGTCATGCTTTAAAATTTAAATGAAATAATCTGATGTAACAAATTGGTTGTTTGTGATGTGATGATTTGATAAAAAATAAAAGGGACTTTTAACAATAATTTCAAAGGACATTGTCGCTATTATAGACCATTTCATGGAGTCGCCGCTCACTCGGTCGTCAAGCTAATCCCAATATAGAAATATTGTTAAAAGTAAAAGAGTGCTTAAGAGACTGTCTTAAGACTTTGGTGCAATGGTGCAAATGATGATGATGATGGTGATTTGTTTTCAGATTTTCATAAAAATAGTATGCATGAAATAATGTTAAAATGATTTTTGCTAGGCATAAATTCCTAAGTGTGATAAAATTTTTGGATAATTCCCTAGGAATTATACCATCATTGCAAAATTGAAGGTTGACATAATGACAATGAAATAGTGATAATGTGCATGCTTTTGAAAGCATAATTGTGTAACATAATGATTTAAGTCATATGTTTTTTATGATTTGATTTGAAATAAATGGAGAATAAAAATTGGTACAATGGTTTGCGCTAGGCATAGAATATGTAGGTATAGACTTATACCATCATCGCAAAAATCAAAGAAGAAAATAGATTGTTTTATTGCATGGTTGATTTTTAATTTTTGAAAATATGAAGATGAGGACTTGCGCTAGGCATAAAATTCCAATTTTGGTTTTGGAACTATACCATCGTCGCGAAAGTCGACAATATATATATATATATATATGTGTGTGTTTTGATTGTATGGTTTTGAAAGAAATTTTGATTTTTTCTATTATGTATGTAGTTGTCTTTGTACTTTAAAGAAGAAAATGAATTATTCCAGACAATTTGCAAAAAAATATTTCAAAGTATCTTAAAGACAAAAGTTAGATTTATAAGGAATCCCATGTGCATATGTGAGTTCATTTCCAATCTTGATTTATCATAATGATACACAAAATCTCTCAAATACAAAATGTGTGTGCAATTGCTATGTTCGTTTACCAGTTTTGAGCAAGATAATTTGATACAAGTGATTTGAATGAACCAAATAAGTGTTCATTAACCATGATGTAGATGCATATAACCATACTAGACTACTATGTAAGTCAGATTATCAAGAGCTAGCTAATCCATAAGTAGACATAGGTCTATACAAAAGAAGGTCGCTAATGTGACAGACATATCGCCACGCTAGGAGTTACCCAAGGCCAAGCAGGTTGGGCACAAACCACCTGTTATGGGGCTTACCTCACAGTTTTCGAATAATTGAGAATTCCAGGGATTCAAGCTCATCAACCCTTCTTTTCTTTTCAAAGGGTAGGGAAAGGGATTTTATTGCTTTTGCTTTTGCTTTCTTTTCATTTCTTTTGTATTTTTGCTTGATAATGCTGTAATGATATAAAATAATATTTTTCTTTTTCTCTTTTTCTTGAACTTTGCTTTTTTTTTTTTTCTATGCTAGGGATACTTGCTCGGATTAGCTGTAGAGCAAGGGATTTTTATTCTGGGTAGGGGTGAGCTTGTCCTTTTGCCAATTCTCAAAGATTCTAGACCATGTGCATGATAGGATAGCAGGGGAAACTTTTCGCTCAAGAAACCACTTCTACTATGTAGCATAGCATGGACATTACAAATATAATCATTTTATTGTGAAAGGATGTGCTTGGTTTAAGTAAATAACAAGATCAATTCTCTGTGCTCAAACTTTATTTAATTGAATTTTGTGAACTTTGATATAAGAGAGATTAGTAATCATGTCAGATAAAAATCAAGATATTTATTTTGTGTTTGTGAAAGTGAGAGATTCCAAATAAATGCTAATTTATCCAAAATAATTTGAAACATATAACTGCAACATTTGTAAGAAGATATATATAAATACTTTTTGAGAAGTTTTGAGAATGTTGACTCTCTCTTTCTTCTTTATGTTGTTTTGGTTTCGAAAGAGTCAAGAATATTGCTTTTTTTTATTTTTATTATTATATTTTTGTTTTTGAAAGAATTAACAAGTGCCATAAATAAATACAACAAGTAGTTTTGAATATTTTGATGATTATGAATGTTTTTGGTGTTTTTGAATTTATAAATTGAAAGAAATACAAGATAGTGATTTTGAAATATTTTAAACAAATATATACAAGGATGAAATGACCAAATTTATACATAGTAACGTTTAAGATGCAAAATGTTCATGGGTTCTTTAAGTTCTTTACCATCTAAGGTAGATAATTTGTATGCTCCCGATTCAAATTTAGCAGTGATAATGTATGGTCCAAGCCAGTTGGGCTCAAATTTACCTTTAAGGTCCTTAGTTGCATTAGTATTTTTTTGATTTTCTTTTAAAACAAGGTCGCCGATCTCAAAGGATCGATGACGAACTTTTTTAGCATATGATATTTTAAGCTTGTTTTGGTAGGCACGGAGATGCTCCAAAGCATTGATGCATTTTTCATCTAGGAGTTCCAACTGACTGAGTCTTCCAGCTCGATATTCATCTCCTACTTCGGTATCTTGAAGTAGTAGAGCCAAAGAAGGAACTTCTAATTCAAAGGGAAAAACGGCTTCAACACCATAAACCAAAACAAAAGGTGAAGTTCCAGTGGGGGTTCGAACACTAGTTCGATAGGCCCACAAGGCCGGATATAACCGAATGTGCCAGCCATGGCCAGCTTTATTGACCAATATTTTGAGAATTTTGATTAAGGTTTTGTTAGATGCTTTCGCTTGACCATTACCCCGAGGATAATAGGGAGTGGACCAACGATGTTGAATCTTATATTTTTGGCATAATTTTTTAACATCTTTATTTTTGAAACAAGTTCCATTATCGGAGATGAGATTTGCAAGAATTTCGAACCTACAAATGATTTGATTAAAAATAAATTTAGAGACTTGTGTGCCAGTGCAAGAAGCTAAAGGCATAGCTTCAACCCACTTCATGAAATACTCGATGGCGGTTATGATGAATTTGTGTCCATCAGATGACACAGGATTGATTTTGCCAATAATGTCTAAGCCCCATTTTGAAAAGGGCCAAGGAGATGAAATAGCCTGTAGTTCTTGTGTAGGCGCATGGACAAGGTCAGCATGTTTCTGGCACTTGTCGCAATGGCGCACATACTCATGTGCATC
Source organism: Wollemia nobilis (assembly GCA_028583015.1). Classification (NCBI taxonomy): domain Eukaryota; kingdom Viridiplantae; phylum Streptophyta; class Pinopsida; order Araucariales; family Araucariaceae; genus Wollemia; species Wollemia nobilis. The sequence continues at coordinate 9,957,814 of JAQPPZ010001870.1, forward strand.
CTTCTCCATGGTAGGCCAAAAGTATCCTATCCTAAGGAGCTTTTTAGCAATGACACTACCACTGAAGTGTCCTCCACAAGATCCATCGTGGGCTTCACTCAAGGCTGATTTGGATTCTTCTAAATTCAAACATCTTAATAGGATACCTTCAAAAGATCTCCTATATAAAGTATTGCCAATTATTACAAATCGACTTGCTCTTCTACGTAATAACCGATGCTGGTTTCTATTAGAATTGGCAGGGAAAGTCCCATTTTGAAGAAAATCAAATATATCTGTATACCAAGTTTCAGGAGTAGTTTCATTGATTAGAAACACATCCAAAGGTTCTAAGCATGACTTATTTGAAGTGGGTTCCTGGAGTCGACGAATAATGATAGTGGCATATTCGTCATCTAACTCCAAGGGCAGGAGAGATGCAGCTACGGCCATAGCATCACCTGCACGGTTGCTAGTTCGAGGAATAGCTTCCAAGGAAACTTGATCAAATAGAGACATTAATTGTAAAACATAGGCTTTATATGGGCACAATTTATCATCTCTGGTCTGATAAACTTCATTAATTTGGTTTATGACAAGTTGAGAATCACCAAAAACTAACATATGTTTAATTTTTAGCGCCAAGGCAGCTCGTAATCCGAGGATTAGAGCTTCATATTCAGCAGTATTGTTGGTGCAAGCAAATGTTAATTTGAAGGACAGAGGAATAAGATGTTTTTGCGGGGATATTAAAATAATACCCGCACCAGCCCCACTCATGCATCGGGCTCCATCAAAGTATAAGGACCATTGTTCAATATGGTCTCCCTCTAATTGAAGGCATTCATTAGGAAACTCAATGATGAGGGGATGGGTAGACTCTAAGGGTGCAAGCAACTAATTGATCTCGCTATGATTTGACCCTTAACAGACTTCTGTCCTATGAATGTGAGGTCAAACTCGCTTAGAGCAAGAACCCACTTGGCTGTGCGACCCGATAAATAAGGTCGACTCATGAGATACCTCAAGGGATCATATTTAGCAATGACATAAGTTTTCTGACTAAGCATATAATGGCATAATTTTTGCGTAGCAAAAATGACTGCTAGACATAGTTTTTCTAATGTTGTGTAGCGGGTTTCATAACTGATGAAGGTTCGGCTAATATAATAATTAGCACGTTCTCTCTTTTCATCATCAAGCTGAGCTAACATAGCTCCTAAGGCAGAATCTAAAGCTAAAATATATAGGATAAATGGGCGATCAGGTCTAGGCGGTGAAAGCACAGGTGGGTTAAGGAGGTATTGTTTGAGAAGTTCAAAAGCTTCTTTACATTCGTCGTCCCAATTAAAAGGGACATCCTTCTTAAGGAGTTTAAGAAAGGGACCGGTTTTGTCTACCAACTTATCGATGAAGCGACGGATAGCTTGAAGCTTACCTTGTAAACTTCGTAACTCAGATATATTGGTAGGTGCGGGCATATCAATGATAGCCGCAATCTTAAGAGGGTCAATTTTGATACCACGTAAAGAAACTATAACCCCTAATAGTTTACCAGACTTAACTCCGAATATGCATTTGGCTGGATTTAATCGAATAAGATATTCTCTTAATCGATTAAAAACTTTTCTCAAATCATCTAAATGATTATCTTCATTAATAGAGCGAGCTATAATATCATCTACATAATCATGTAGGATATCATGCATCATATCATGAAAGATATAAGTCATGGCTCATTGATATGTTGCACCTACGTTCTTTAAGCCAAATGGCATCACTTTCCAACAAAAGGTACCCCAGGGGGTAATAAAGGCTGTTTTAGCCTGATCTTCAGGAGCTATCCTGATCTGATTATAACCGGAGAATCCATCCATTAAGGACATCATCCCACTCTCGGCAGTAAATTCAATGATTTGATCCATGTTTGGAAGAGGAAAATCATCTTTAGGGCATGCAACGTTAATATCTCTAAAATATGTGCAAACCCTAACTTTGGTAGCTTCTTTCTTGGTGACTGGAACTACATTTGAGATCCATTCAGCATAATCAATAGCTTGTATAAAAACAACATTCAAGAGTTTTTCTAACTCCCCTTTGACTAGCAGAGCCACTTTGGGATGCATTTTTCTAAGTTTTTGTTTAACAGGTTTAGCATCCGGATGGACTACTAGGTGATGCATGACTACAGAAGGGTCTAGACCTGGCATATCTTCATATGTCCAAGCGAAGACATCTTCATATTCTTTAAGGAATGCAATGTATTGCTCTTGTTTTTCTTGACTTAATTCTGATCCAATATTGATTATGTGAGGACTATCCTCAGTTCCAATATTAATTTTAATGACGTTTTCTACCTCCATGTGTAGATCTCTTTCAAAATTAGGTGGGGTGGGTGAAACGCCCAATTCTTGTAATTATTTTAAGGTTAAGTTGGATAATTCATCTTGAGGATTAGTGGTCTCAAGTTGGGCTATAGTTGGTATAGAACCATCAAAATAAAATCCATTGTGTAACATCTCTTCAACGGAGACATCGTGGAAGATATCTCCTTCCAACTCCTCATCGGAGTCAACAATCATTTTAGGGTAAGCTATGGATAGCATGTTACATGTAAATGGCTGATTTTTTAGAGGCAAATCATCACGCCTATCCAAATAATCTTGATAACATATGAGTTGATCATCATCTTCAAAAGGAAAGGGTTGACCCTTACTAGGAAATAGGCCCACACCACAGCGGGCAGGCCATGGTTCTACCTCGAAAGGTTCTTTCATGCCATTTTGGAAAGGTCCCAAGCCTTTCCCTTTATATCCCATTTTAAGCATTATGGGTTTAGCTTTAATATATTCATTAGTAAAATAACATCGAGCATATCCCTCATGATGAGTTTTGATATTTCGGGGTATTCTTCCCTAGTCATATCCTTTATAAATGAAGGCACAACTCCCGACTTGGTAAGTACTTCCCATAGGTTGTGGGAGGCCCAAAGTACGAGGAGATGGTGGCAAGTTATTTAAAAGAATTGAATCTTGCATGAAAGCATTTGTTTTTTCTGATATTAAGATTGTGGATAAATCCGGTAAAAGTTCATCATAAAGAGCATAAGATGTAGAAGGATCATTCCCTATATCTTTAGATGTGGAAGGTATGATAGATGTTGATAATGTGGAAGTGTTAATAGATGGGTCTATAGGTTTTGAAATTATAGGGATGGAACATGAAGGATTGGTCGTGGATTGAAGATCTTTTTGAGGTTCTAGAGTGGTTTGTTTAGAAGATTGTTGAGTTCTATATATGAGGATGTAGTTAATGGAGGGGAAATAGATGAAGTTGTGGGTGTGTGTTTCACAGGTTTAGATGAAAAATAAGAATTAGGATGTGTGGATGACAGAGCGGGGCAAAATTGCACTCCAACAAGTTCTGCCAAAGCACACATATCAAAGGGTCTAGGGTCACCATGGATAGTGACCAACTGATTTTTAAATTCGAATTTAACACATTGGTGTAAAGTTGATGGGACAGCCCGCATTGCATTGATCCAAGGATGACCCAAGAGTATATTGTACGATGCGGGGCAATGTACAATAAACACGGTGGTATCTAGGGTTCGAGGACCAACTTGCAATGGGATGGTAATAACTCCACACGTTTCTTGTGTTTCGTCATTGAAAGCTTTGATAATCATGTCAATTTTCTTCATTTCATCACTTCTAAAGCCAAATCGTTGGTAGAAGTCAAAAGTGCAAATGTTTAGAGATGAACCATTATCAATCAAGACTCGTTTAACGACTACATCTCCAATTAGAGCAGTAATATATAAGGGGTTATCCTTATGTAAACTATGTTGTGGGATATCTTTATCCCGAAATCAATACAATCGATCTCTCTAGTGATGATAGTATTGGCCATGGCTTCAGGTTGAATGTTTTGAGGTACCATCATTTGGCTTAATGTAAGCATCAACTCATCCCTATGGGTAGGAGAAGATCTTAATAAATCCAAAAGGGAAATTCTGGTTGTAGTATTAGATAATTGCTCATTAATATTGTAAGGGGGTTTAGGTTGAACATTGGAAGCATGATTCCCTTTATTGGGATTTTTCAAAACAAATGGAGCTGATCCATCATTCTGGTTTGGTTCTTGTTGAGAATTTTGAGCCTGTTGTCGGGTAACGACTCCAATGGTACCTACAATGTTATATTGAAGACGCTGAACTGGTCTCGGTTGAGCATTTATGGCTTGTTCATTTGGGAGGAATTGATTAGAAGAGGGTCGAGTAGTAACTCTTCTAGGAAATGGTTCTTCCGGAACCATAGCATCTCTGATGGGTTGAATAGGATCTGATTCATTTTCAGAACTATTCGATTGGTTTGAAGTGATGTCTATTTCACTTTCAAGATCTCGATTCTATATCACTAGGATCTGGAGTTTGAATATTATGTAGGGGCCTGGTTGTGACCATGGATAAAGTTGTGTCAAATTTTTGAGGATCATGATTAGGTAAATGTCCGCTAATAGTTCCTACATATCGGGTAGGAGGAGGAACATTATGATGTTCGATTTGATTGGCCACCTCTTTACCATGTCTTGGTAAAGGGTGTTGAAATATGTCTAATGATTGATTAGCATTTTGATTTTGATTTTGGGGAATGTTCTTTTGAGGATTATTAGGAGCATTTTGTTTAGGTTGGAAGGCTTGCACCTCCATTTCATTATTATCAATCAGATCTTGTATTTTATGTTTCAACCTTTTACAAGCATTGGTAGAGTGTCCAGGTCCTCTATGGAAATCACAGTGTAAGTCACCTCTGTATCCGGGTATAGTTGGATCAGGTTCCTGGATAGCTGGTAATTGGATCAAACCTCTTTCGAGTAATTGAGGTAAAATAGTTGATAATGGTTGATTCAATCTAGTAAATTCTCGAGGAGGTTTATCAAGAGGTTTCAATATAAATTTTTTTGTTGTTTTCGTTGCATTGATATTAGCAACATTTTTGCTGTCAGTGACTCCGTCACCTACGACTTGTTTGTTTTTATATTGATTTCTGGAGGTTTTCTCATCATCCTTCTTCCTAAGTTGGCCTCTCCTAATGAGGGCATCTTCTACTCTTCGAGCTAAATCTATAGCCTGATCGAAGGTAGTTAAAGTAGCAGTTGATAGCTCATAAGATATTTGTTCTTGTAAATTATTAATAAAAATGTCCAACATTTCCCTATAAGGTAGCACAAAGTGCAGTTTTCCTGTCAACTGCCTCCATCTAGCTAAGAAATCAGCAAAACATTCATCCTTGTCTTGTTTTAAGTTGTATAAATCTTTAATGGTTACATGCCTCTCGATGTAGGCACTAAATTGATGGACAAAAGATTCAGTCTGTTTCTTCAAAGTTTCTCAAAGAATGAGTGGGCAATTGATAGTACCACTCTAATGCCATTCCACCTAAACTTTTTGGGAACATTTTTAGTAATAGCAAGTCATCATGTGATATATCATGACATGCTATCCTAAACATGCGAAGATGCTCTATGGGATCTTCGGTTCCTTTATATATAGGCAGGATGGGCATGGGAAAATGCTTAGGGTACGGTTGTGCTACAACTATGGGATCCAAAGGTTGACTACATATCTCTCGATAATTGTACGAGGGACGGTAGGGATCTATCCGGTCCATACGCGAAGCTAACTGTTTCACCATGGCTTCCAGATTACTAGTTTGCCCACCATATTGGTTCGGTAGGGCATTGATATGGGATTTGTGAGCATATGATGGAGGGACATGAAGATTAGATGCTATATTGCTATTGTGTAAATTGTTGGTAGGAAAGGTGTTATGAAGGAATTTTGAAGTTGTATTATGTTGTATTCCAGATTGTTGAAAATTGGTGTTTGGCTTCATTTTAGGTTTTTGTTTACTTGAAGCATATTGATCAATAGTTTGGCGAAGTAAAGCAGTGAAGGAAGTTTTCTTTTGTGTGGGAATGATTTTAGGCTCAATAACAAGTTCCTTAGGAGGTTGGGTAACCTGTTGTTTTGGCATGTTTTGAATCATAGTGACCATATCTCTATTGGATGGTCCAACCTTATCACTTTCTTGATCAATGAAAGACAAGGGATTAGTGTGCACATCAAACATATGTTCCATGGCTGCTTGAGTGTCACTAATTTGCCCTTTATCAATACGAACCGCCATATTAAGAGCGCCAATGTTATTATTGAAAAATTTCCAGAAATTATCTAAGTTGTCAAAAGCAATAGTTCCATCTGGAGCTACTCTAGGGGATGAGGATCCATCCTCTTTAACATTTTCTTCTTGTTCATTGTCTTCACCTAGGTCATCTTCTGGTTGATCTAGAGTTTCTCCTTCCGGAATTGGATCCTCAAGAAGGACATTTGGGTTTCTAGTTTTATCTTCTAACCAATCTTCTTCTTCTCCTTCAGTTTGTTTACCATTCCTAAGTTTAGGCATTGTGCTTAATTTAGATTTCAGAAAAATATATATATATATATATATATATATATGCAACAAGCTTAAGAGGTATATATTAATTATATACCTACTACAATATTTAAAATGAAATGTTTTGGTTTTTGTTATGTTTTTTAGTTTTTCTTGTTTTTGTAATAATATTGTAAAGATAACAAACAACACAATAAATGCAAGAAATAATACTGAAAGTAATGATCTAGTTTTCTATAAACAATTTATAAATGTCATTAATGGGCTCAAGTTCTTCAAGAGTCATGAAGTGTTCTTCTTCAAATTGAAAATTTTCTTTCAAAAATTTAATGAAAAGAGCTATAGTGATATTATCTATCTCAGATTCTGGTTGATAGAAGTAAAGCTCGTGGCAATACTCTCGATATAACACAGCTCGAGGAACTCTATTCCATATTTCCCTATCCGTAAGAACGACCTCTTGGTCTTCTACACGACCTAGGAACCGGTGTATAATGGCTGCGTTCTCGAGGTATTCCTCGAAGGTGAACAATTCTGAAGACACAAGAGCTCTCCTATAAGCTAACCATCTATGGCAGGCTCTCCAAAGTTCATGATAAAAGACGAGTTGATGAGGATCCAGGATTCTATCTAGGACAAGCCTCTTGATTTGTTTAAGTTTTGTTGACCTAGATGAAATGACACCTAGTCTTCTATCAAGTTCGTCCCACAAAAGTTGATTTCTATCTATTTCGGGCACACTAAGCACATAATTGATTTCTATGGCTGCCAATTGGTTTTCAACATTTATAGTAACTGCTAATATTTTCTTAGGAGCTACCATCTAAACATGATATGCAACTTATTAGTTTTAAATGATTTGAAATGCATCTATGTTTTTGGTTGTTTTATTTTTTGTTTTTTGTTTTCAAAAGGTTTTAAATGCATTCACGTCGGGTTCACCAAAATGTATCGCTCCAAATTTTTCACACCCTTACCTTCAGGCTATAGGATCCGTGCCTGGAAGGGGGATGTGAAAAGGATGGCACGGTACCTCGGACTAAGAGGCCTTGCGAAGGTCCCGCCTCTCGGGGGAGGTGTATTATGGTGATTTTTTGACGGATGGTGGGGTTCACCAGGAAACTTTTGAATGGCAGTTTCCACGCCTAGGTTGGGAATGTGTTTGATGTGTTCAGTTTTAGCTTTAATCATCCAAGTCCTAGGTTTGGCCAAAATGCATCTAAGCTATTCTATATGAAATGCAGATTTAAATGAAGACAGAAATAGATTTGGATAGAAAAATAGAAAGAACAAGATGGATTAAAGACCCATACCTGATCCGGATGTCTGATGAAGGTTCTGATTTTTGAAGCAGTCAGGATCGCCTCTGATTTAATAGAATCGTCTGCGATCTGACAAGATCGTCTGAGATCTGACGAATTCGTTAGACAAATTTGTCAGAGACCTGCAAACAGAGAAATAGGTGCAAAACATAGAAAATACAACAATGCTAACATAGGGAAACAGTGTAAAATGACAATAACAATATCAAACTAAAAATTATAAATAGAAACATGAATGCATTATACTGATTTAATGACAATTATAACTTAATTATGCATTTGATCTAGATGGGTGAACTCCAAAATGCAGAATAGCAAGGAATAATGATAAAACTAACTAAATTCAGAATAAAATAGTGGATAAATGTAAGAAAACATGCAAACTCTGGGCACTGATTGCCCCCAATGCAGACTGCAGTCGAAATCATCTGGATGCGATGAAATCATCTTGAATTATGACGGGATCATCCGAGATTGAACGAGCTCGTCTGCGATGATCTGAACTTGCTTCGACTGAAAATCGATACGGTCCCTACAAGAAAACTTCAAATAACAAATTGCAAATGATGCTCTAGGGTATTTTAATGCACGCAAATATCAAATCACAGGGAAATTCAGCCAGGGGGATGCTAAGGGGAGGGCCTAGGATTAAATAGGCTTAGGATAGAGGTTGGGAGGTTGGAGATCATCCCAATTTGGGAGATCTCCAACGGGGGAGGTCTCTAACGGCGCAGACACGCTTCTGCCCGGATTAGAGATGCCGTTGGAATAGAGTCCAACTATGCACAAATCAGTTTGGGACGAGATCGTCTGGACGTCCTACGCTAGACGAAATCGTTCGATCTGAGGCGATATCGTCTTATCGGAGACGATATCGTCAAACGGACAAAACAAACTCTAAAAATGGCGCGGGAAAGGAGGAAACGGGTTAAACGATGGTTTGGGAGCGGTTTTGGAGGTTGAAATTTGAATTTGAATATTTACTAGAGTAATTGTAATTATTAAGGTTTTACTGCGCCAATTTTAGGGTGCTACAGATATATTATGTATGATTAATGCAAGGTGGAATGTATGGATGATTAATGCAAGGTATGGAATGCAGATGTTCTAATGATCATTCATAATTTAGATCTTGCTTGGCCATGTTTCTAGTATTTTTGTTCAATCAAGGGTACCAAACTTGGTGGCATATAGGATAAATGGCTCATGAAGTGACATGGATATTGACATGGAAGAAGATATGGATGTTGATATGGAAAACTAACTATTTTGCAGATATTTAGACATACTAGTGGTATCAAAAAAACTCACTAAAACTTCTAGGACCATATTAATTCATTTTACCAAATCAAGAGAATGGTAATGACTTGAGGTAATCATGAACCAATGTGTGTGCAAGTGAATTCATTAACTCATATTGAGTAAATTGGGTAAACTTGTTATCGATGAAACCAAGAAGTTAGCTTGTCCTTATGTGTGGCTAGAGGTCTCTTTAAAAGAGACGTATCACCATGTGTGAGCATGCTCCACTACCATTCAAGTGTCTATAACTCTGATGGAGGCTAACTCCATAGTCCATAATTTGTGTTTTTATCTCTTAATTTTTGGGGATGACTACCTAATTGTTTGACTAGAAATGTAGTACAATCCTTACAACAAAATGATCAGTGGTGTATGATGTAAAATATTTAAGTGGTGAAAACCACTATTCTTATGGACTATGTTGCATGATGGGACTAGCAAGTATGACCCTTTTCACTTCGAGGTTCATACCAAGTATGGTGTTATCCCTCTTTGAGACAAGATGTTTTTAAAGATGTGAAATTATGTTTGGTTCAAGAATATTTTGGAGTCAATTCCTATAACTCAATATTTTCTTAGTGTATATGTGCGATGGTCCTAAGAGGAACTCGAACATGTATTTGAATATTTCATGAAACACTAGGAGTGGCTGAGTGATCTAGGTATTATGGACATGTATTTTGCAAATGACAATTTGGCTTGGTGGAAAAATGGATGATGATGTGAAGGTGCCCCTGATTAAGGCAACATGACTTTATTGGACCAATTAAAATCTTGAACTTAAGAAATGATCCCTAATATGAAATATGCAATGTGGTGGGGGTGCAAAGTCGTAAAATGAAATGTATGCAAATGCAATGTTTGCGAATGCAATGTATTCGAATGAATTTTTTTTGAGTGAAATGTATGCAAATAAAATATATGAAATGAAATGTAATATTTTTGTGTATAGCCATGTATATATACATATATAGATCTCATTATGCATAGAATGGGATCCCCATATGAGGAGGGGCTAAAATTGATGGAGAAGCTAGATATTGCTTAATGTCATAAAAGGTTTTTTGACAGTCATTTGTCCAATAAAATGGCACCCCCTTTTGTAGTAGGTGATTGAATGGCCTACATTTATCAGAAATTTGCACAATGAAATAATGGATCAATTGAATATTTCCTTGTAAACTACGTAATTCCTTTAAGTTAGTTGGAGCAACCAAGTTAGGATCAATACCAGACATGTCTTTATAGGACCATGCAAAAATGTCCTTTTTCTTCTTGAGGAGAGCAATTAATTGCTCTTGTTCTTCGGTAGATAAGCTTTTGCCAAGCTTGACAATTTGGGGATTTTCCTTGTCTAAACTAAGGTCCATATCAATGGTATCTTCAATGGACATATGGGAACCTTCCTCGAGTTGATGGGGTGTATGGATCATATAAATGTCATCTAAGATGTCATCAATTTTCTTCTAGCTTATTCTCATCTATTTCTGCCTGGAAAACCTCAATATTCGAATGCAAAGGTGAATGTGAAGACGGAGGGGATGGAGGAATGTAGTTGGCTAAATCCCTTAACAATTCCTTGAAAAAGATAAAATTGAAAAAGGACGGAGGTGAGGAAATTTCAGTCCATATCAATAAGTCTTATATCAATTGGAATTGGTTTAGCTAGATTGTATGGATTACAGAGTGGGGTAAATAAATCAACAGGATTCATGTTGACTTATGGGCAAAGTGGATAAGGTTGTATGAAATAAATGAAACTTAAGAATTGGTGTTAGGAGCTTGGTAAACCTAAAAAATAGCAATAAACACAAATAAATGCACTTAACTAAATGATATATATACATGTAATGCTGAAAAAGAAAACATGTTTTTGTTTGATTTTTTATTTTTATTTTGGTAGTGGTGAAAACTACTAGTTTTGTGTTATCTACATATGTTACAAGGTTGGCTTCTAAAATGTCTTAATGAAGTGGGGACGGTGTTTCACCAGTAGGGGAGGCTCATTCTTGTGGAAGAAGTAAGCAAAAAATGGGCTCATGGATAGGGAAAATTTTGAGATAAAACTCATCTTGTTCGGCATGAGGAATGATGGGTTTTTATTCTTCTTCATATTCATCCAAAATTATTGACATAAGTTTGAATTATTCATATATTTTATCATCAAAATCATCGGGAATGAGGGATTCTTCTCCTAAATTTAGATTAAGCCTTTGGAAGGCTTGATCAAGAGAAGAGGTGGTGGAAAGTGTGTGATAACCTAGACCTAAATGGTCATGCACTTCTTGATATGGAACATAAATAGGTTGTGACACTCCTTGTTCAAGCAATCCTAGACCAAGACCTTGTCAATTAACTATGTGAAAATAGCGAGATGGAAACCCCAACATGATTTGAATGTTGGCAAGTGTTAGTTCTTTGGTTTCCTCTAGGGGAGCTATATTTGATGAAGAATCAATCCTCCCATACACAAAATTTATGCTATTTGGAGTTGAACCCATGTTATATACTGCTCCTATGGATAAAGGAGGGTCATGAGGGTAACCAAAATCCTTAGCATTAGGAATGGTAAGTGGTGTGACGATGATGTCTTAGACCATATATTCACAAATATTGGGATTAGTGAGGTGGACTTTGACTTGGGATTATGTGGAAGGACCATGGTTGGATGATGGCTTGGGGAATGGTGACAGTGAATATGTCTCACAATCCATCAATTTGATTTGTAAAACATTAGGTGGGGGGTATAGATTGGATTGGTAAGGTTTATAAGTGTATGATGGTGACATGAATGGCAAGGATGTGGATTGAATTTTACCACATGTACATGTACTCAATTATGAAGATGATAGGGGTATGGAAGCTTGATGGGGATTGGTGATAGGGAGTTCCTCAAGGATGGGATATTTTGATGAGGAATTTGAAAAGTGGTAAATGGATTGGTTGATGGTGATAGGAAAATGTGGGTGGAAGGAAGCATGGATTCATAAGGATTTGAAATGAAATTGTAATACTTGAATGGTTCGATATCTGTTGGTATGTAATGTACTTGTCCCTCATGAACATATTTCAAAAATTGGTGCAATATTGAAGGAATACATTTCATTTCCCTCATCTAAGGTCTTCCAAGGAGTACATTGTATGCCATATATCCTTCCAATATATGAAACATAATGTGCAACATTTATACCCCTACTTTAATGGGAAAAACAATAGTGCCAACTGTGGAACACAAAGCATCATTGAATGCTTTTAGGATGAATGATGACTTGGTGATATGATATGGAAGAATATTCAAATGATGAAGGGCATATGTGGTGATGATATTTATGGAGGAACCGGTATCAATTAGAAATTTTTTAAGTAGCTTCTATTCAATTAGAGCCATGATATACAATGGAGGTTCTACTAAGTCCGATAAGATTGGCTTAATATCAAAGTCATAGAATGTGATGGAAGGCTTCATGCATGTTTGAATGCTCCCTATAAATTTTTTCAAGGTATTAGAATCTTAAAATTTTAGTTCAATGTATTTGATAATATCCATTAATGCCTCACGATGTGGGGGATATTGTTGGATTAACTCGTATATTGATAATTTGTATGGGGGGTGATGTGGGAGGTTTTTGCCTTGCATTTTATTGATTATTTATTTGACCTCTAGTGACCACATGGATGGCCCCTACAAACCCTTGGTATTGTTGGATGTGATTAACCTAATTACGAGAAATTTTGGTGTTAGCCATGTTGGAACCAATTCTAGCATCCGTAGGAATTCAATTATCATGCTACAAGAATCCATTTTAAATTAATGAGCTATTACAGGATCTGGTTGACATGCCTCATTGTTCTGTTAAACACAAATATTGCTAAAGAAAACTACATAATGGGTAAGGAAACCCCAGTGGTAATTCTATGACTAAAACTCTAATTACATGCTCCAGATTTATATTATACTATATGTATTAAAATTACCAAGCATGAAAACAACCATTTGTTATGCCTTATGTAGATCGGTGCCTAGATTCATTGGGTTGTTATAGAAATTTAACAATAATTCTATCATGAAACAGAAATAAGGGGAGGAGAAAAATTGGTGCTCTTAATATTATTTGAATATCACAATAAAACCAAGATTTAACCAATGAGAGAAATGTATATAATGTGTTCAAATAATGTAACCCATTACACAGTGATACATAGAGCTAAGAAAAAATATATAATAGAAAAGAGACTTAGAATTGTATTGATTTCATAAATTTTACATGCAGAGTGGACAAGATGCCTTTTAACTCTATTTTTCTCAAAGAAAATATATCAATACAATGAAAATATCATGTTCAAATAATGTAACAGGTCTCTTCTACTCTCCTTGTTCCAATCTAGTAACAGCAGAGTCCCTAAATATTAGGCTCAAAAAGGTAGAAAAATATCTTAGCTTCTTGAACACTTTCCTATCACAATCCTACAAAGCAAAGGGAAGAATATGAAATGAGAAAGGAAAAAAGACACAGAAGCAGATAGAACAGCACAACTAATAGGGCACTCAAGTATACCTCTTAGCAAAAATGATATTCTCTAATTGCTTGATGCAAAATTTGAATGCAGCTGCTCCCTTTTATAACTGCAGGTTCTTGATTCTATTATTCTTGGTTTATATCTGATCCTACACCTATCAGCATATGATCGGTCTTCAAAAATTCATACAGCTAGCTTCCATTTCCCTTATAGTTTTGATTATGCTCTCTTCTTTGACTTTTTCAAAATGGTGACTCAGTTTAACCAGTGATGGTGGTATTGGGTGAACCTATTTCTCCTTCTTTAGTTGTTTTCTCTTCAACTGTTTCTTTTACTATTTTGGAGGCTTTTTCTACAGGTGCAGGTCTCTGTTGTGTTGAACTAATTTTTTGTTGTTGTCTACAAAGCTTAACCCTTTTTCCTTTTTGACCTTGTTGTAGTTGTTTTATTTATTCACTGATAAAGCTCCAAAATTTTGTGTCAAAGGAGGCAGCAAACCTTAGCATGTTCATCTCTTGCAAAATCATATTTTTCTATGTGGTTATAATGGACCTGTTCATCTCATATTGGAAGAGCAACATCTCCATAGTATTCACCAGAGAAGTAATTTGTTTAGTCATTTTTGCTTCATCATCTGATTCACACTCAAATTTTTCTATGGTATGCTTGAGTAGTTCTTCTACATCTGAGGCTTCCAAGCATTGGTCTAAGGATAGACCGATGTCTGCAATTTTTCCTGTTGCTTATTCTATCAAGTTATCCATTTCATTCACAACTTTGATCCATATTTCCTGATTTACCCCAAACATGGCTACTTTCAAAAACTCAAAATTTAGCTAGACTTTATTGTCATTATCTGTTGTCATCTCCTGATGCAGGAGCATCCGGCGAGAGAAGAGCAATCTTGCATCCTCAAAATTAAAAAAATTTATTTTCTTTTATTTTCTAAGTACTTTGTATTTAGTTTGGTTCCAATCCTTTCCCAAGGGGGAAGTTTTGTAAAAAGAAGGGAAGGTTTCGGGGAAGTTTATAAAGCAAGGGCAGAAGTTGGGTTGGGGTCGCGAAATCACGACATGTCACGAAATCGTGACCTCAAAGCTTTGGCAAAGGCAAAGGCCAGTTTGGGTCTAGATATCGCGACGTCACGATATCACGACAACAGTTAAAAGCTTCAGCAGCGTGAAGTCTCCATCGCAATATCGTGACTTCAGTTGGCAACTTAAATAGAGGGGAGCTTCCGTCGCGATATCGCGGTGTCGCGATATCGTGACGTGATATCAAATGAAAACAAAGGCACGGTGCAGACTAAGAAGGGGGGGTAATTTGGTCGTGATATCGCGACGTCGCGATATCGTGACGTTAATTGCAAAATGAGAAGAGTTGACCATTGGGTCGCGATATCGTGACATGTCGTGATATCGCGGCATTATTTGCCAAAGTGACAGTAGGGGGACAGTGGGTCGCGATATCACGACGGATAAGAAAGCAAGATTTTGTGAACACGCGAATGGGCAAGAAGACAAGCCATAGTGACACGTGGCCTCCACGTGTGTTAAGGTGACACGGCCAGTTGAAGACAAAGCCAGAATTGAATGCGCGGGCTACCACGTAAATTAAAGTTTGAATTGGTGGCCGCGTGTATTAAAATATGGAGATAGCCATCACGGCAGTGACAGAGCATGGATAGCATGGGCGGGACAGAGGCTCAGAAGGACAGTCTGACTGAAGCGGCGGGTGCAGGTCAGTGAAGCCATTAATGCAAGTTCCTCGGTAGATCGGGAGATTGCCATTAATGACAGAAATTTGAAAAACTCGACGGAGGGAAAATTCGAATGGGAAATTGGTTAGGTGGAAGCATTGATTGCCGGGGAGGATCGAGGGTTTCGATAAAAATGGGGAAATTGTAAGAGAAGGGGATGGTGAGTTCGGGATTGTGGGAGAAGAAGTGTGTCTGGAAATTGTAACAGAAGACTGTATTAATGAAATTTACTGCAATTTTATGAGAAGTTTGTTGTTCGAATCTCGACCTCGCCATCAAGTGGTATCAGAGCGGGAGCTCCTGAGCGTGTAACAGATCGCCGGAGAGAGGCAGTTACACCAGGATCTGTGGAAGGATTTTATAAATATATATATATAATGCCTCCACGAAGAAACCATGGTGGAGTAGGAAATGTGGTGCCGGCCGAAGACTTCTGAGCCTTGCAGAGACAAGTTCAAGCCCTGCAAGCAGAGTTACGTAGAAGGCACGAGCCCGAAAGGGATGAGGAAAGTGAGGACGAAGTCGAAGAAGAAGACCAATCTGAGGAAGAGGAAGAGGCTGTGGATCCCGCACAAGCCCGGTTGTACAAGGCCATCTCTCAGATTGGAAAGCAACCAAAAATGGAGGTTTCCACATACTCGAGAAACCTAAATCCAGAAGAAGTGATTGACTGGATAAATGATTTAGAAGAGTATTTCGAGTACGAGGAGGTTGAAGACCCTAATCGGGTCAGATTTGCTAAGACCAAGTTGAAGGGTCATGCCAGCATTTGGTGGAGGGGAATACAGTTGGAGAGGAACAGAAGAGGGAAGGAGAGAATAACAAGATGGGATAGAATGGTGGAGAAGCTGAAAAGACACTTCATCCCGACAGATTACGAGTTGGATCTGCTAAGAAAAATGCAGAGTTTGAGGCAGACAAACAAAAGCTGTCCAAGAGTACACCGAGGAGTTTTACAAGATCTCCATTAGAACTGGGCATTTAGAGGCAAACAAAGAAAAGGTGGCCCATTATATCAATGGGTTGAGACTCGGTATCCAGGAGGAACTGAGCCTGGTTCGGGTAAGCACCATTGAGGATGCTTACCAATTTGCCTTAAAGGTGGAAGAAAAACTAAATAGGCGGTTTGAAGGCAAGCAAAGAGGAAGGGGCCGTGGTGGAAGAACTGGTGGGAGGACCAGTGGAGAAAAGTACAAAGACCCGAAGAAGACTGGTGAAGCTAGTAGTAACCAGGATCAAAGGGAAGAGGATGTTTATCAGCCCCGAGATCAGAACAGCTACCCAAGAGGACGGGGTGGATCTGGACGAGGATTTGGAAGAGGAGTATTTCGTGGGACATGTTTCCACTGTGGTGAAGAAGGACATCGGGCATTTGAGTGTCCACAACACCGAGAAAGGACGAACAAGAGGCCTGAGGGTCCAGCCAGAGCTGCTGTGGTAGAGGAAGAAGCTGAGTCTGAGCATTTCGAAGAAGCGGAGAGAGGGGAAGCAATGATTGTAAGAAGAGTCTGTTAAATGAGGAGAAGGACACAGATCGGAGAAGAAGTTTATTCCGCACAAGATGTAAGTGTGCGGGCAAAGTTTGCAATATTATTATTGATAATGGTAGCACGGATAACCTGGTTTTAGAAGAAATGGTTACAAAGCTACAGTTGGAAAGGAAGAAGCACCCACATCCATACCGGGTCGCATGGTTACAGAAGGACCACAAAGCTTTGGTCAATGAACAGTGCTCCGTTAAATTTAATATTGGAAATTATTGTGATGAGGTCCTGTGCGACATCCTGCCTATGGATGCTTGCCATATGTTGTTGGGGAGACCCTGGCAGTTCGATCGGAGTGCAGTGCATGATGGCCATGCCAACACCTACTCATTGACAAAGAATGGTGTACGCCATAAACTAAAGCCCTTGAAGGATGCGGATGAAAAGGTATGTAACAATTCCAGAATCTGTTTAGTTGAGGGGAGAAAGTTCCTGGACGGGTTGAAACATGAACATTTATGTTATGCAATAATCCCTAGAGCAAGGGAGAAGGAATGCCAGGATACCCCAGCAGAAGTCCTGGATCTGCTGGAGGAATTTCCAGACATTGTGTCTGACAATGTGCCTGAGGGTTTACCCCCAGTAAGGAAAATTAGCCACCATATAGATTTGGTACCGGGATCAAGCTTGCCAAATAAAGCTGCACACAGAATGACACCTGTAGAAACTGAGGAGTTAAATAGACAGGTCCAAGAATTGTTAGAGAAGGGATTGATTCGGGAAAGTTTGAGCCCATGCGCAATACCTGCAGTGCTGGCGCCAAAGAAGGATGGAGAATGGAGGATGTGTACAGATTCACGGGCCATCAACAAAATCACTATTAAATACAGATTCCCGTTGCCAAGGATGGATGATATCATGGACTGTTTAAGTGGAGTTGAATACTTCACAAAGATTGACTTAAAAAGTGGCTATCATCAGATCCGTATCCGGGAGGGAGATGAGTGGAAGACAGCCTTCAAGACAAGAGAGGGCTTGTATGAGTGGTTGGTCATGCCATTTGGGCTGTCCAATGCACCAAGTACCTTCATGCGGCTGATGAATGAAGTGTTGAAGGAATTTCTGGGAAAGTTTGTCATTGTGTATTTAGATGACATATTAATTTTCAGCAGAACCCTGGAGGAACACCTAATACATATTAGGAGGGTTTTTGAAAAAGCTGCGGGAGGAGCAGTTATTAATAAATTTGAAAAAGTGTAATTTTGTCAAGGAGTTAGTATACCTGGGATTTGTAATCTCAGCAGAAGGTCTGAAAATGGACCCAGAGAAGGTGAGAGCCATCATCGAATGGCCTACCCCAAGAAGCACAATGGAAGTAAGATCATTTCATGGTCTGGCCGACTTTTATAGGAAGTTCATAAAGAACTTCAGCGACATTTGTGCACCTCTCACAGAGACAATGAGGGGGGATAAAAAAGAGTTCAAGTGGACATTAGGGGCTGAAAGGAGCTTTAATGCATTAAAGAGAAAGGTCACAGAACATCCTGTTTTAGCACTCCCAGACTTTGACAAGGTATTTCAGGTGGACTGTGATGCTAGTGGCAGTGCAATAGGGGTTGTACTGAGTCAAGGAGGCAGACCTGTTGCTTATTTCAGTGAGAAGCTAAATGATGCTCAAAAAAAATATTCAGTTTATGACCAGGAATTTTATGCTATAGTTCAGGCTCTAAAAAAGTGGAGACACTACTTATTGCCAAAGGAGTTTGTTCTATTTACTGACCATCAGGCTTTACAGTACATTAACAGTCAGACAAAACTGAATCAAAGGCACATGAAATGGGTGGAGTTCCTCCAAAGTTATACCTTTGTGCTGAAGCACAGAAGTGGGAAGTCAAACAGAGTTGCAGATGCCTTGAGCAGAAGGTAGACTTTACTGATTAGATTGACGGTGGAAGTAGTGGGATTTGAAGAACTGAAGGGTTTGTACCCTGAAGATCCAGATTTTGCAGAAGCCTGGACGGCTTGCTCGATACCTGTTACTATGGATAGGACAAAATGGTTGGATTTCTTAATCCAAGATGGAATTTTGTTCAAAGGAAGTAAATTATGCATTCCCAGAAGTTCCATGCGGGAAAACTTAATCAAAGAAAAACACAGCGGAGGACTGGTCGGGCATTTTGGTCGGGATAAGACCATTGCCCTGGTGGAGGAAAATTACTACTGGCCACAACTTCAGCAAGATGTGTGGAAGTTTGTGCAAGGTTGTAGAATATGCCAGATGGCAAAAGGTGTAAAGCAAAACACAGGACTGTACCAGCCACTACCTATACCTGAGAGGCCATGGGAGGACATAAGCATGGATTTCATTCTCGGATTGCCGAGAACACAGAGGGGAAATGACTCTGTATTTGTGGTGGTTGACCGATTCTCCAAAATGGCACATTTTATTCCCTGCCAGAAGACGAGTGATGCAGTTCATATTGCAGGGTTATTCTTCAAGGAAGTGGTACGACTTCACGGTCTACCCAGAAGCATAGTTTCTGACAGAGATACAAAGTTTGTTGGGTATTTCTGGAGAACTCTGTGGAAGAAGTTGAAGACAGACCTGAAATTCAGTTTAGCATACCACCCACAGACTGATGGATAGACGAAGGTGGTGAATAGAAGCCTAGGTAATTTACTGAGATGCTTGATAGCGGATCAACCCAAGGGATGGGATTTGGTTTTACCACAGGCAGAATTTGCGTATAACAGTTCAGTCAATAAGAGCACCAATAAGTCTCCATTCCAGATAGTATATGGGAACAACCCGAGAAATGTGTTTGAACTGAGAAAGTTGGACAAGGGAGAAAAGTGTAGTGTCGAGGCAGAAGAATTTGTGGAGCATATGAAAAGTCTGCATGAGGAAGTAAGGAAACAAATTATAAAAATGAATACTCAATATAAGACAAGGGCAGACCAGAAACGGCGGTTCAAGGAGTTCAAAGTGGGAGATGAGGTCATGGTGCATCTCAGGAAAGAGAGATTTCCTGCCAAGACGTATAATAAGTTGAAGATGAAGAAATTTGGGCCATGCAGAATACTAGAGAAACGGGAGTCAGGAAATGCATATAAAGTAGAATTACCAAATTGGCTTGACATTTCACCTATTTTTAATATTTCAGATTTAGTGGAATATCATGAAGGGGAAAGTACAGAGGTACCAAGTGCAGAATTGTGGCAAATTCCAGCATCTACTCCAACCACCAACGAGATTGAGGAGATATTAGACACCCGTGAAGGCAGAAGCACCCGAAACAGACAATATTCTGAGTACTTGGTAAAGTGGAAGGGCAGGCCTGTTGAAGATGCGACTTGGTTGTCAAAAATGGAGGTTGACCGCCTGGGTCTTCCCCCAACAAAGCAGAAGTGAGGGTCACTTTTAATCTACCCCGGGTGTCTGATGCAGGAGCATCCGGCGAGAGAAGAGCAATCTTGCATCCTCCAAATTTTTTTATTTATTTTCTTTTATTTTCTAAGTACTTTGTATTTAGTTTGGTTCCAATCCTTTCCCAAGGGGGAAGTTTTGTAAAAAGAAGGGAAGGTTTCGGGGAAGTTTATAAAGCAAGGGCAGAAGTTGGGTTGGGGTCGCGAAATCGCGACCTCAAAGCTTCGGCAAAGGCAAAGGCCAGTTTGGGTCGTGATATCGCGACAACAGTTAAAAGCTTCAGCAGCGTGAAGTCTCCGTCGCGATATCGCGACTTCAGTTGGCAGCTTAAACAGAGGGGAGCTTTCGTCGCGATATCGCGGTGTCACGATAAAAGCTTCAGCAGCGTGAAGTCTCTGTCATAATATCGTGACTTCATTTGGCAGCTTAAACAGAGGGGAGCTCCGTCGCGATATCGCGACGTCGCGATATCGCGACGTGATATCAAATGAAAACAAAGGCACGGTGCAGACTAAGAAGGGGGGTAATTTGGTCGTGATATCGCGACGTCGCGATATCGTGACGTTAATTGCAAAATGAGAAGAGTTGACCATTGGGTCATGATATTGCGACATGTCATGATATCGTGACATGTCGCGATATCGCGGCATTATTTGCCAAAGTGACAGCAGGGGGACAGTGGGTCGCGATATCACGACATGTCGCGATATCGCGGTGGATAAGAAAGAAAGCTTTTGTGAACACGCGGACGGGCAAGAAGACAAGCCATAGTGACACGTGGCCTCCACATGTGTTAAGGTGACACGGCCAGTTGAAGACAAAGCCAGAATTGAACGCGCGGGCTACCACATAAATTAAAGTTTGAATTGGTGGCCACGTGTATTAAAAGATGGAGATAGCCATCACGGCAGTGACAGAGCATGGATAGCATGGGCAGGACAGAGGCTCAGAAGGACAGTCTGACCGAAGCGACGGGTGCAGGTCAGTGAAGCCATTAATGCAAGTTCCTCGGTAGATCGGGAGATTGCCATTAATGACAAAAATTTGAAAAACTCGGCGGAGGGAAAATTCGAATGGGAAATTGGTTAGGTGGAAGCATTGATTGCCGGGGAGGATCGAGGGTTTCGATAAAAATGGGGAAATTGTAAGAGAAGGGGATGGTGAGTTCGGGATTGTGGGAGAAGAAGTGTGTCTGGAAATTGTAACAGAAGACTGTATTAAGTAATTTTACTGCAATTTTATGAGAAGTTTGTTGTTTGAATCTCGACCTTGCCATCATCTCCTGACCCTACAACTCTTCAAAATGGTCTCCTATAAAATCAAGGGTAGGGCGGATGACTTCAAAATCTTCCTCTCTCTCTTGTAGTAATGTCAGAATTTCTTGAGCAGTTACTTGGATCACCCCTATCTGTCTAAACATCTTAGTGAACCCTCTGGCATGAGCTCTTATTTTTATTGACATGTCCTTCTTCATTGCATTTAGATAATAGACATGATCTTGAATCTTCACCACTGAAGGGGGTTGTGCACTTGAAGTATCCTTTCATGCCAATTCTTCCTGTTGTTTACTTATTAATGCTTTCATTTCTGCTTTTTCCTTCTCCTCCTTTTCCAATTGTTTCCTTAGCTCTGCAATTTTCCCAATGAATTGGTCTATGGCTTGATTTTGCATTGCTTTGACAACTTTGGCCACTTCACCTTCTTTCCCTAGTACTGATGAGCCCCCTGTTTCCTCATTGACTCTGAAGACTAGTGGGTCTTGCAGAGCAGGAAGATTTATCTCTGCTATATCTGATACAAGTGCTTCTAATTGTGATTCTTCTGTAAACTGCTCTCCTATATTTCCCATCCCTGCTACTAACTGTAATTCTTGTTCATCTGCAGTAGTGAAGGTAGTTTGCTCATCTGTTCTTTCCAAAACAACCTTTGTAGAGGGTAAGGATAATCTGGGCTTCTTCTTTTCTATAGGAGTTATCTCTGTTTGATTTCTCACTAGGTGACTTCTGAATAGACCACCAAGTCCACCAGTTCTTTTACTATTCATTTGTATTACTGATGGGATTTTAATCTCCTGTCCCTTTATTTTTAAAGAGGTAGGGATGGCCATGGGTGCCAATTTCTTTACACTAGTTACAGCTAATACTCTGTCAGAAATGGGGACTATAGCTTGCTCCATGGGTGAGGCTTTTTGAGCAGATGTGATTACAATTTCTTTTCCTTTATCTAGACTGGGTTTTTGGGAAACCTCTTGAGGAGTGATTGGTGTTGATTCTATCCTGAGATGGGTACTTCTAGGAGGCCTGACTTGTTGCTCTATCACTTCTGCAGTTTTAATAGTGACCTCCATTAGATCGATGCCTTGTTCTTCTATCAACTCCAACAAGGGGTCTTCCCTGATTGCTTGGCCTGCCCCTGGCAAAATAGGAGCTACAACATCTACTGAACCTTCTCGAAGCCTCCTTAATTCTGTGGGGTAATCATAGGCCTCACAAACCTGTGTGCTGCCCCTCTTTTTAGGAGGGAATTTATCCCATACTCCCTGTAAATCCAATCCTTTTTCCATAGCTTCTAACAAGCTTTCCTCAAAAGCGTCTTCACGATGCAGAATTTGGGCATACTCCCTTTTTACCATCATTTTGTTGTATGTTCCTTTTGGGTCATAAAATCTCCAAGTTATCTCATTGAATCCCATGTTATCTAATTCAAACATTCCCTTGAGCAGGGAAGGGTAGCCAACAAATATAAAATCTCCAAAATGACAGGGAACATCAAGCTAGGGGACTTTACCATGTTTCTTCACCAACCTCATCTTAGCCTCTTCGACCACTTGCCTGCATAATTCCAAGGCTGCTAGGGATAATGGGCAATACTTTGGTAACAGCTTAGGGGGAATTTTAGCCCCATATAGTCTGATATATGTAAAACCTTCTATGAAAAAGAAATCCCCAATCTCCTTTTCTTTGATAAAAGCCCTTACTCCTGGCCCTAATCTCTCAAGAACCATGCCAGTTAAAACCCAATGGATTTCTACCATGAAATGGTCATAGAACCAGCCAAAGTGAGTTTGTCCTTCGTGTATTCTCCAAAAACTATTTTGGACATAGGGGTTGTCAATGGCTTTTACTCTTTTCCTGGCTTCTTCTCCTAATTGACCCGCTATCAGATGGATAAAAATTGAATATTGAGAAAAATGGGGCATCTCTTGCCTTTGTTCAAAAACTACTTTTCTCAATTCTACCATTTCTTTATGCATCTGGGTACTTAATTCTAATTCCCAGGTGTAAATTGGGGTGTTATATGCCCTATTGCATTGTGCAACTAAATATAAAACCCTTTTAGTTACCCTACTGAGATCATGTACTCCCAAAATTATATTTATCATATCACAAAAATCTTGTACCCATGGCCTAAAAGCATTTTTCCTAATTGGGAAATCTTTTTCTATTCTCTCATGTGTATCAAACAAGGTTTTAAAAACTTCCATATCTATAAACATTCGAGATTGGTGTTCAATTACCTTGTCTACCAGAAAGGTGGTATACTCTATCAATTTGAAAACTTTCTAGATGTGCTCGACTTTAATACTGAACACCGATCGATCCTTATTGTCTCGAAATGTCCTTGTTCTTTCATCATACGCCACTACCAGCCACGCCATTAAATCTGAGGAGAAGTGAACCTTCGGACATACCAACTTCCCGAGGTTACTATTCCATCTGTTATTTCTAGGGAAACCCTTGTACTGTAACCTCTGTGCTTTGTGAAACAAATCGACCATTATCCATGGGGTTCATTCATCATTCTCCATAACATGATCAAAACTCTTGATACATGCATTGTCGATCTCGTACTGTTGCACTGGGGTAGGTCTTTTATCAGCTCCACATTTTTGAGCGAATTCATACATGGTGCTACCGAGAATAGGCGGTCCAGAGATCACAGAGTATGGTGACCTATCTGTGATGAATCTTATGGCTTCCCTAGTGTCTTCTAGTACGAAAATGTCTCCCCATGATGCCATTGATCTCAATGTAGCAGGTCGGGTCCTTCTATGACAGTGAAGCTCAAAAATCCTCTTCTCTCTGTACTTCTTGTGTATCAACTTTTGCTCTTAGCTCACCAGGGTAGTGGCCTTGACTAGTTTTGTGAGCTCATATACAGGGTGGCGGAATGGGTTCGATAAATTTGCATGTTTTGTCATCAATACGATGCCACCAACTACTATTTAAAATTAGCCAAAGAAATTTTGCCAATGCATCCTTTTTTGGAGTTGAGCATTTATGACGGGTAATGTCCTTCATCCTACGTGCCCCGGGGCCTTTTGATTTGTGTGCCTGTAATCATCAAGACTTCAACTATTTGTCATTGGAACCCTTTTTATCTGACGTGGAACTGAGATGTGTAATGGGGATGGCTTCCATTTTGAATCTCATGCCACCTCACCGAACGATAACTAAATCTTTGGGATTGATTATACTTCACTTAGGCAATAATCACCCTCGAGATCTTCACAAGATTTAGTTCTTGGTGTGAGTGCATGCCGTTATTATCTTGAATGCCTTTAGCTTCCCTGAGTCAACCGTGATCGAGCGCAATCATCGGATGTACTCTTGTTCTATCACAACCTTTGATCTTTAGAGTGTGCACTACTGTTGGATTGATTCGAAATAGAGTGCATCCATCGGATCTATCAAAATATACCTATTGTTTTAATCTCATTTGTATTTTATCATGTTGACTTTGACTTGCTTGTGATCATCGGATCTTCTTGCTCTAGATGGAGTACTACCATCAGATCTAAGTGGTTGATTCATCACTTAAATCTTTGATTCATGCGCTACCATCAGATCCTGAAAAGGATTAGTGCAACCATTGATGTCTAGGGACCTGCATGATTGTTAGTCTACCTTATCATTCATCCACCATCATATTCATCAATATAACACCACCATCAGATATTCATGTTATTTAATCCTTTTGTTTTGCTTTGACTCTTTTACACATTGATCTTCGAGATTACCACCTTAGATCTTTTAAAGTGATATTCATTAATCAAAAGGATATATCTGACTTTGAATAATCATGATTAAGCCGAAAGGGGATGATTATCCAAATTGTTATACCCTTGCTAATTACATAATTAATTTTTCATTTTACCTTTTTTATTTTTTTTAATTAATCACATGGGATCTTTACCTCTTTAATGCACCTTTGTAAGAGCACCGTCGTCGGATCAGGTCTAGATCAAGCGTTGTCGTCCGATCCATCCAACTTGCTCGATGATTATTTCAAAGGGGGCATATTCTTAATTCCTTTTTTACCATGGTATTTTAATGCATGGTTTAATTAAATCAAGCACAAACATCGATCTTGAGCTCACTCGAGCGCTATCATCCGATCTATCGGAGTTGCTCATTGTTTAACTAGCAACTTTGACCTATGATGACTTCGTTTAAAGTTTTGACTTTTTGGAGATAGCACAACCATCGAATTTGGCTTGGTTCAAGTGCATCCATCCAGATTGGTAGAGTTGCATGGGTTTTAATCATTTTTGACCTTAGGTTATAATTTTAATAGGACTTTGACTATCGATTTAATATTTAATTGGTTTATCAGAGTGCAACCATTAGATTAAACCTAAATCGAGCATGGCCCTTGGATTAGATCTAAGGTGCTCATATTTTAATTAAATGGGGTGCATACCCTCAAGTCTAAATTAAGATTTTTGTTTTAGACTTAAGCCTTTCAGGTTTTTAGACCACGATGTTTAATTAAATCACTTTTAAATACCTTAGGACTTAAAGGTTTATCGGTTGGTTTAAGCCCAAGGAAAATTATTATATGAAGGTCAGATTTTGGCTTTAGAGATTGAATTAATAAAACTTTGCCCTATTCCTTTTGAGATATTTGAGTAATAAAAAGAGGCACACATTATTAACACCCAAGGTTAGACTTCATCAAACCAACCAATGAAAACTCAAGTAGATCACACCAACTGAAGAAGTGACCAACATTATGAACATTTTGATTGAAACCAAAAATTTAAATTTGGGGGTTTCAAAGTTGAGTCAAATTTGGCTCCAACATAGGCTCTGACTGGGACAAAGTGTTGAAAACATGAGGCACTTGAGAACCATAGAATCTCCTAGTTTTATTTGCAGAAAATGAACAAAAATCAAAAACTTCAAGGCTGATAAACAAAACTTAAAAACAACAAAACATTACAATTTTAAAACTAAAAAACTATTCTAGTGACCGGACATCAGGGTCTGAGAGTATTGAAAAACTATAATTTCCTTTCATTCACTTTCTAGAAAAGTAGGGCCAAAATTTTAGAAACAGATGAGCTTTTGAGATTATTGTAATGCTTGTTCTAGCTAAGTTATAAGATATGATTACACAAAATTTGTCAAAGCCTTTTGCTTCATCATGTTTAAGCCCATGTGTGTGTTTGTGTATTCATTTTGATTTCTAAGTCTTTCAGAACTTTGCCATATCTGAGCAAAACAATTAAGCCTAATATGTGATTTCACTCAAAAAATTTTTCACCATTCTGCAGGGCTCCACTGCCAGTCAAGCGTCTATAGCCCCGGTGGAGTTGCTTCTAATCCCATATGGTTTTACCCTACTGCCAGTCAAGCGTCTATAGCCTCGGTAGAGGTTTTCCAAGATATCTCAGGTAGTGACTCAATTTAACTTTATTTTTTATTTTTCTTTCTCGTGAGAGAAGTACTTGGATATATAAGCAAATTGTGCAATGAGTATGCCTGAGTTGAGGATTAGTTTCTGGCTAAAAGGATGAGTGTAATGATTTTTAGCTTAACCACCCTCTCAAAGATAACTTGGCTCTTTGGACCTTTGAAGTCACTTTAAGTATCATTTGTAATGTGAGGCTTTGACATGATGTTTCAATCAACTTTGTTTTCCTTCTGTTTTATCTCATATCAAACAACTATTGCATAAACACTCATATTTTGAAAATTGTAAAACTCATCAAAATCTAAAATAAATCTCCTTTTTCCTTATCATTTTTGGTGGAATCAACAGTAATGTATACTCATCAAACTAAGAATATCAAGTGTACAGTAAACTCAACATTAAACTAAACAAGAAAAGAAAAGCTAAAAAGTAAAGCACTCTATTTTTGGGGTTTTCTATTCTTTTCATTTTTTTTATTTTCTTTTATTTTATTTACCTTCAACAAGGATTGTACATTTTGAGGTGTTGGCCATTAATAGGGATAGCCATCATTTCACCCTACAAGGTCTGCAACTTGTATGTATTCTGGCTGATAACATGGGCTATTTGGTATGGACCAATCCATTTGGGTTCAAATTTACCTTTTTCACCATGTTTATCATTTTTAGGATCCCAATAGATGACTATATCTCCCTGAGAAAAAGGAGTACCCTTGGCTTTCTTATTAAACAATTTCATGGTTTTCTAAGTTTGTTCCATCATTCTATTAAGGGTCTCTCTTCTTTGTTCTTCCAATAGGACAATTTGGTCAAGCCTTCTCTGTATGGGGTTGGGGTTTTCATGGTCTTGCAATAAGAGGGAAAGTGCCAATTTTTCTATTTTTGAAGGTAATAGGGCTTTCTCTCCATAAACCATCTCATAGGGGGTTCTTCCTATGTTTCTTTTAACAGACAACCTATCAGCCCATAAAGCAAATTTAAGTTCACTATCCCATCCCCTTTTATTCTTGCCTAATGACCTTTTTATTCTTGTTATTACATTCTTATTTGATGACTCAACTAAACCATTTCCTTGGGGGTAATAATTAGCAGAATGGGATAATTCAATTCCATATTCAACACAAAATTCTACCATTTCATATGAAACAAAATATTGTGCATTATCTGTAACTAGCTTTTGAGGAACCCCAAACCTGGTCAGAATGTTTTCTTCCAAGAATTTGATGACTATGGTAGTAGTGGATGTTCTCAAGGGTGCAACTTCTACCCACTTGGTGAAGTAATCTATTGCAGTTATGATCCACTTGTGTTGGCCAGATGAATTAGGCTTGATCTCTCCAATTAGGTCAATACCCCATTGTGTGAATGGTGCTTCAATGATTATTAGCTTGAGGGGCATGGCAGCCAAATGCTTCTTTCCTACAAAAACCTGGTAGTTATGATAGTTCCTAACATGTTTATATACATATTTAAAAATGGAAGGCCAATAATATCCTGCTCTCATAATTTTATTAGTTGTAGCTCTTGGAGAAAAATGTCCTCCATAGAAACCATCATGAAATTCATTGATTATTTTTGGGACTTCACTTTCATATAAACAGACTAATAATATTCCATCAGGGTGTTTCCAGTATAGCACACCATCCTGTATGTAATATTTTTGAGCTTGAAGTTTGACTGACCTCATTCTATTTGTTGACATATCTTTAGGGAATGACAGAGTTTGTAAGTATGACAATATTTCTTCATACCATTTGCATTCAGTATTATTGATTCTTCTGACATCATATGCCTCATCTATTGTGAGAACATTTTCAAATCCTTCTTTTTTGGCCAACAATTTTGCTAAACCCTGCCCTTTGACAATTTTAACTATTTTGAATTCAACATCATATTGCAGAAGCTTTACCATCCACCTTGTTGGTCTTCCTAATGGCTCTGATTGGGAAAAATATCCTTTATTGCTATAAAAGGAATACAACAATAAACCTTATTTGAGCCAAATATACCTTTGAAGTGTTCTAAATATTGTATGACTGCATAAGCATGTTTTTCTAGCAAGGTGTATTTAATATGTGCTCCTTTTAGTCCTGAGCTCATGAAGGCTATTGGCATTTCATTATTTTCATCATCTTTCTATGAAATAACTATAGCTATAGAATGTTCAGATGCATAAGAATAGATGTTAAAATATTTGGCATAATCTGGGCAACTTAGGGCTGGAGTGGTTGATATGGCTTCTTTAATTTTGTTAAATGCTTCCATATTTTCCACTATCCATTTTATTTCTCCAGTTTTCTTAACCATGTCATTTATGGGTTTGGTCATCTCTGCAAAATTTGGGACAAATATTCTGATGAAATTTATCTTGCCAAAGAATGACCTGACTCCTTTTAAATTTCTAGGAGGGGGAATTTTGGAAATGGCTTCAATTCTGTCTGGATCAATGCTTATTCCTTTTTCTGAAACTATGTGTCCTAATAACTTTCCTTGTGTAGTCCCAAATATGCATTTCTTGGGATTCAAAGAAATTCCAAATTCCTTGCATCGAGCAAAAACTATAGTTAAATGTTCTAGATGATCTTCTGGATTCTTAGAAAATACTGTGATATCATCTAAGTATACAACTACAATTTTGAACATTAATCCTTTAAAGGCAAAGTCCATTGCTCTTTGAAAAGTAGCACCTGCATTCATTAGTCCAAAAGGTATCCTTAAATATTCAAATGTGCCCCAGGGTGTAGTGAATGTTGCCTTATGTCTATCTTCTAGATTTATCTGAATTTGATTGTACCCTAAAAATCCATCTAACAGAGACAATCTTGTTGAGCCAACTACTGCTTGCAATAATTGTTCCATGTTGGGTAATGGGTAATTATATTTTAATGAACTCTTGTTTAAATTTCTAAAATCTACACAGAGTCTAATATCCCCATTCTTTTTTTGATTGGTACTAAATTGGATATCCATGAAGAAAATCTTACCTTTCTGATTATTTTGGAATCCAATAACTTTTGTACCTCCTTTTGCATTATTGGGTGCAGAGTTGGATTGTATTTCCTTTGTTTCTATCTGAATGGTTTGGAATCTTCTTTCAGGGGTATTATGTGTGTCATTACATCTATTTTGAATGTTTTCAGATCTTCATAAGTCCAGGAAAAATGTTCTTTGTTCTTTTTCAAGAAACTGATATATCCAACTTTTTCTTTAGCAGGTAAAGCCATGTCTACTTTCACTATTCTGGGTTCTTTCATTGAACCAATGTTAATATCTTCAGATATTACTTCTCTACGTAAAGGTTTATAAGCTTTGTCAAAATCATCAAATAGACTTTCTAGAGAAACTAATCCTTTGGGTATCCTATTAGTTTTCAACTGGATTACTTCTACTGGCTCTCCTATTTGGTCTTTTAGCTTTTCTTCATATTTTTCATCATAGATTACATCTGCATACTGATTTTGTAGAGTCATAAAATCTTTAATATCTATGTCATCCTGAAAGACCTGTAGATATACTATGTTATCTAGCACAGAAGGTTTATAAACTGAAATAGTTGGGAATCTATCCATATATTCTGTAGTTATCTCTGGGTGATCTAGACCTGAGGTATTTATAGCTAAAATATCTGCAACATGATTTTGTTCTCTAGGAATATATGAGATATTGAAAGCTAAAAATTTATCAATTTCTTCCAACACTGCATTTCTATATTGCTTAAGCCTAGGATGTTTAGTCTGATATTTACCTTTGATCTGTAGTATAATAAGCTCTACATCCCCTATTACAGTCAAGTAGTTAATGCCTAGCTCTTTTGCTTTCCTTAGCCCTAGTAGTAAGGCTTCGTACTCAACTACATTGTTTGTGCAAGGAAATTGTAATCTGTAAGGAATACTAAGGTAATTTCCTTTTATATCAGTCAAATTAACACCTGCACCTGCTCCAGATTGGGATTTAGCTCCATCAAAAGACATGGTCCACATTTCTTGAGTCAAAACTCTATCTGATTCTACATCTACTATTTTTATATCTTTTGGATCCATGTTCTTTGCATCTGGTACTTCCACCAGGAATGGGTTGTGCCATATTGAATAAACTCCCATCCCTTTTTCTTCCATAGAGTTTACTAAGTTAATCATGGTTTCATCTATTTGAATTAACTCTACGGAGTGTTTGTTGAATGGTTCCCTTCTCAAAATTATATTCTCCTTATCTGATATTGGGATTGTAGCATAGGACCAATCCAATTGAATTGAACCTCCTAGTTGTTCTGCCCAATGTCTACTGAGTAATAATGAGAAAAATGGGTCAACGTCAACTACTGCAACATCCATGACAATGCCCTTTTTGGGGTGTTGATCTAGGAAAACTAACAATCCAGTTATCACCCCTACACAAGGAATTTGCCTACTATCCATTACAAAAATAGGGGCAGAATCTCTAGTACAGATTAATCCCATTTGGTCAGCTATTAGCTTAGGCATGATATTATGTGAAGCTCCACTGTCTAGCATGCAATTATGAATCACATATCTTTCCCCTTCATCTGAATTATATCTTAATGACACATAGAAGGGTCTGACAGAGGATGGTGATCTTGTATCATGTTGATTTTGTCTAGCAACATGGCAAGTTGGGTCTTCTTTTTGTTCTACTAATCCAAATGCTCTGCAGACTTGTTCTCTATACTGTTGAACTTTCATAAGTTCTCCAAATGTGATATTAACCTTTTGCTTACTGAGTTCTGACCCAACATCAAATTCTATCTTCTTTATATCCAATGGTTTATTACTTTCTTCTTTGGGAATCTCTTCCTCTGATTCTATTACTTCAAGAGTAATCTTTTTAGGGTTCCTATCAGTTTTCTCTTTACTGATATTTTTATTGGTGAAAGTTTATTTTCTTGTTTCACTTGTAGAGGCTTTCTCTATCCTTTCAGGGACTGTTCTATTCCTTAAATTTAGAACATGGGTTGCCTCTAATTCTTCAACCTCTTGAGCAGTGGGGATTAATTTCCCTTGCTTCATCTTATCATATCTTGACTCATGTGATTTCTGCAAGATTTTAGTTCCTTCAGTTACTAAAATTTGAGGATGATGATTTGAAGCATATTTATCCATGTCTTCTTCAAACAACCTTTCTCTGGATTCATCTTCAATGGACCAACATGCATTGATTCTTATATCCTCTTCTGATTCTGCATGCATATCTACATTACGTTGATCACTTAGGTGAATTCCACATGCATCAGGGTTATGGGGTGCATCACAAGTAGAGCAAAAATAGGGAAACCCTTATGCTACATTAGCATATGGTATAGGGTTAGGAACATTGTTATGATCCCTATCAGAATCTCTATTTTTCTAGTTATTGTTTCCATTACCTCTATTCCTATTTCCTTCTTCAAAACCATTGTTATTTCCCCAATTCTTATTGAAATTTTTCTTGAAGGGAGGACGGTTGTCAACATGAGATCGCTCTATCTGTGAAGATTCATCATTATTTCCATTTCTTTCAATTCTTGCTAACCTGTTGTTCATGTTATTGAACATCTCAGTCATTTGACTGGTCAATTTCTCCATTGGATCAATTTTGGTTCTTCTTTGTATATCAAATGCCACCCTTTTGGGTTTTCTCTCAGGTAGGTTGACTTCTAGAGAATAGGGCTTCATCTTACCACTGTCAAGCATATTTCTTTCTATATCCATTGCTTTTTCCATACAACCATCAATGGTAGTGGCTTGTTCTTGCCTTAACTCATAGTTAAACTCTCCTTGAAAAGCATTCTTATAAAAATAAATAGATTGAATATCACTAGGTCTAAGGTTGGTAGGGATCTTGTTCCTAGTCTTTGAAAATCTTATGTTGAAATCACTAACAACCTCATTTTATTTTTTCTTCATAGTGGCTAGCTCAGTTAACAATGATTGTTCATTTTTCCTTTCACCATATTTCTTTAGAAACACCTCTTCCATTCTGGTGAAGTCTGGGATATCATTGTTAGGAAGGGAATTAAACCATTCTCTAGCATATTTTTCTAAAGTCTGTAAAAATAGTCTTAATACTACATCTTCATGTTCAACTTCTAGACTATCCATTGCATATAAGAAACTTTTGATATGATCCTCTCCAGTTACTGCACTATTTCCTAAAAATTTAGGGAGGTATTTGTGAGCTTTACTGGGTAAGGCATTTAAATTTGTTGGTAATGCAAAAGGCCTATATCTGTTAGTCCTCCATAAATGAACATTAACCTAGGCCATTGCTACTATAGGATTCAATTTCACAGCAGTAGCACCTACAGTGGTATGGGTCTGAGTAGCTTGAATGTAAACTGATGGATTATCTACCTTTGAATTATTATTACGTGTATCTTCTAGAATAATTCAAATTTCTATCTACAACAGAATTTAAATCTTCTTCTATAGTGATATCAGTAGTAATAGTATTCTGAATTTTCTTTACGTACCTTTTACCGCTAGAATTTAATCTACTACTATAAACAATATTCTTAAAAAGTGGAGTTTTTTGAGTATGTATAAATACCTCTAGATTCTCAAGTTCTAGAAATAGCTCCTTACCACTTCTCCTGGTGTTAGCCAACACGTTATGTTCTCTCCTTTTTTTTTTTTTTTTCTTTTGGGTTCATCCAACAGAGTCGCCAACACTGAGGTGCAGAAAGAACAGCGTATGCTTTTATCAAGAATGCTTGATATTATCACTCATCCTCATAGGAGTCGGTTCTTGGGATAATTCAAGAAAATCAAGAAACCAAAATTTTCAAGAAGATCAAGAAACATAAAGAAAATAAGATTGAAAAACATGGGTAAAATAAAGAATGTAGAAAATGTAAAAATTAAAACAAACATTTCTTTATTCTAATTGGCCACCCGTTGATTAAAAATAATGTCATTAAATCAAAACTTTTAAGAAGATAATTAAATTTCTCCTCAAAAATGGTGCCAAAAAATTATTGGAACCGATTCTTGCATCCGTAGGAATTCAATTGTCATGCTACAAGAATCTATTTGAAACCAACGAGCTATTACAGGCTCTGGTTGACCTGCCTCATTGTTCTGTTAAACACAAATATTGCTAAAGAAAACTACATAACGGGTAAGGAAACCCCAACGGTAATTCTATGACTAAAACTCTAATTACATGCTCCAGATTTATATTATACTATATGTATTAAAATGACCAAGCATGAAAACAACCATTTGTTATGCCTTATGTAGACCGGTGCCTAGATTCATTGGGTTGTTATAGCAATTTAACAACAATTCTATCATGAAACAGAAAGAAGGGGAGGAGAAAAATTGGTATTCTTAATATTATTCGAATATCACAATAAAACCAAGAGTTAACCAATGAGAGAAACGTATATAATGCATTCAAATAATGTAACCCATTACACAGTGACACACAGAGCTAAGACAAAAGATATAATAGAAAAGAGACTCAGAATTGTATTGATTTCATAAATTTTACATGCAGAGTGGGCAAAATGCCTTTTAACTCTATTTTTCTCAAAGAAAATATATCAATACAATGAAAATATCATGTTCAAATAATGTAACAGGTCTCTCCTACTCTCCTTGTTCCAATATGGTAACAACAGAGTCTCTAAATCTCAGGCTCAAAAAGGTAGGAAATGATCTCAACTTCTTGAACACTTTCCTATCACAATCCTGCAAAGCAAAGGGAAGAATAAGAAATGAGAAAGAAAAATAGACATAGAAGGGGATACAACAACACAACTAATAGGGCACTCAAGTATACCTCTTAGAAAAAATGCTATTCTCTAATTGCTTGATGCAGAATCTGAACCTATCTGCTTCCTTTTATAACTGTTGGTTCTTGATTCTATTATTCTTGGTTTATTTCTGATCCTACACTTGTCAACATCTGATTGGACTTCAAAAATTGGTACAGTTGGCTTCCACTACCCTTATTGTTCTTGATTATGCTCTCTTCTTTGAATTTTTCAAAAAGGTGATTCAGTTTAACCGGTGATGGTGGTGTTGGGTGAACCTATTTCTCCTTCTTTAATTGTTTTCTCTTCAACTATTTCTTTTACTATTTTAGAGACTTTTTTTAGGTGCAAGTCTCTGTTGTGTTGAACTAATTTTTTGTTGTTGTCTGCAAACCTTAACCCCTTTTCCTTTTTGACCTTTTGCAGCTTTTTATTTGCTCAGTTATTAATCTCCAAACTTTTGTATGAAATGTCACTGTAATCCTCAGCATCTTCATTTCTTGCAAAATTCTATTTTTTATATGGCAATAGTGGGCATGTTCATTTCATATTGAAAGAGTAACATTTCTATAGTATTCACCACCAAAGTAGTTTGTCTAATCATTTCTGCCTCATCACCTAGTTCACATTCAAATCTTTCTATGGTATGCTTGAATACCTCTTCTACATCAGAGGCCTCTAAGCATTGGTCTAAGGATAGACCAATATCTACCAGTTTTTCTATTGCATATTTTATCAGATTATCCATTTCATTTACAACATTGATCCATCTCTCCTGATTTTCTCCAAACAGGGCTGCTTTCAAAAACTCAAAATTGAGCTGAATTTTATTGCCATCATTTGTTATTATCTCTTGTCCTTGCAACTCTTCAAAATGGTCTCCTATAAAATCAAGGGTAGGGTGAATGACTTCAAAATATTCTTCTCTTTCTTGTAATAATGTCAGAATTTCTTGAGCAGTTACTTGGATCACCCTTATCTATCTAAACATTTCAGTGAATCCTCTAGACATGATCTTGAATCTTTACCACTAAAGGAGGTTGTGCACTTGAAGTATCCTTTCGTGCCAATTCTTCCTATTGTTTACTTATTAATGCTTTCATTTCTACTTTTTCCTTCTCCTCTTTCTCCAATTGTTTCCTTAGCTCTACAATTTTCCCAATGAATTGGTCTATGGCTTGATTTTGCATTGCTTTGACAACTTTGGCCATTTCACCTTCTTTCCCTAGTATTGATGAGCCCCCTATTTCCTCATTGACTCTGAAGACTAGTGGGTCTTGCAGAGTAGGAAGATTTATCTCTGCTATATCTGATATAGTTGCTTCTAATTGTGATTCTTCTATAAATTGCTCTCCTATATTTCCCATCCCTACTACTAACTGTAACTCTTGTTCATCTGCAACAGTGAAGGTAGTCTGCTCATATGTTCTTTCCAAAACAACCTTTGTAGAGGGTAAAGATAATCTGGGCTTCTTCTTTTCTACAGGAGTTATCTCTATTTTATTTCTCACTAGGTGACTTCAGAATAGACCACCAAATCCACTAGTTCTTCTACTATTCATTTGTATTACCGATGGAATTTTAATCTCTTGTCCTTTTATTGTTATAGAGACAGGGATGCTCATGGGTGCCAATTTCTTTACACTAGTTACAGCTAATACTCTATCAGAAATGGGAACTATAGCTTGCTCCATGGGTGAAGCTTTCTGAGCAGGTGTTATTACAAGTTCTTTCCACTTACCTGCACTGGGTTTTTGGGAAACTTCTTGAGGAGTGCTTGGTGTCGATTCTATTCTGAGATGAGCACTTCCAAGAGGCCTAACTTGTTGCTCTATCACTTATGTAGTTTTAATAGTGACCTCCATTAGATCAATACCCTGTTCTTCTATCAACTCCAACAAGGGGTCTTCTCTGATTGCTTGGCCTACCCCTAGAAAAATAGGAGCTACAACATCTACTGAACCTTCCTGAAGCCTCCTTAATTCTATGGGGTAATCATAGGCCTCACAAACCTGTGTGTTGCCCCTCTTTTTAGGAGGGAATTTATCCCATACTCCCTACAAATCTAATCCTTTTTCCATAGCTTCTAATAAGCTTTCCTCAAAAGCGTCTTCACGATGCAGAATTCGGGCGTATTCCCTTTTTACCATCATTTTGTTGTATGTTCCTTTTGGGTCATAAAATCTCCAAGTTATCTCATCGAATCCCCTGTTATCCAATTCAAACATTCCCTTGAGTAGGGAAGGGTAGCCAACAAATATAAAATCTCCAAAATGACAGGGAACATCGAGCCAGGGGACTTTACCATGTTTCTTCACCAACCTCATCTTAGCCTCTTCGACCACTTGCCTGCATAATTCCAAAGCTGCTAGGGATAATGGGCAATACTTTGGTAATAGCTTAGGGGGAATTTTAGCCCCATATAGTCTGATATATGTAAAACCTTCTATGAAAAAGAAATCCCCAATCTCCTTTTCTTTGATTAAAGCCCTTACTCCTGGCCCTAATCTCTCAGGAACCATGCCAGTTAAAACCCAATGGATTTCTACCATGAAATGATCACAGAACCAGCCAAAGTGAGTTCGTCCTTCGTGTATTCTCCAAAAACTATTTTGGACATAGGGGTTGTCAATGGCTTTTACTCTTTTCCTGGCTTCTTCTCCCAATTGACCCGCTATCATATGGATAAAAATTGAATATTGAGAAAAATGGGGCATCTCTTGCCTTTGTTCAAAAACTGCTTTTCTCAATTCTACCATTTCTTTATGCATTTGGGTACTTAATTCTAATTCCTAGGCATAAATTGGGGTGTTATATGCCCTATTGCATTGTGCAGCTAAATATAAAACTCTTTTAGTTATCCTACTGAGATCCTGTACTCCCAAAACTATGTTTATCATATCACAAAAATCTTGGACCCATGGCCTAAAAGCATTTTTCCTAATTGGGAAATCCTTTTCTATTTTCTCATGTGTATCTCGTAGCACCCTAAAATTGGCGTAGTAAAATTATAAAATTTACATTCACCTTAGTAAATAATTTTAAAATCAAATTTAACCTCCCAAACCGCCCGTTAACCGTCGGGTATTCCGTTTCCCCATTTTTCGCATCAATTTTAGAGGTTGTTTTGACCGTTTGACGATATCGTCGCCGATCAGACGATATCGCCCCAGATTTGACGATTTCGTCTGGACTAGGACGTCCAGACGATCTTGTCGCAAAACTGAATTTGCATAGTTGGAATCTGTTCCAACGGGTCTCCAATCTGGGCAGAAGCGTGTCTGCACCGTTGGGACCCTCCCCCGTTGGAGATCTCCCAAATTGGGATGATCTCCAACCTCCTACCTACTCCCTCTAAGCCTATTTAACCTCTAGGATTTTCCCTCCCCAACCCCTGGCTAAAATTCTTGGTAAATTGATTCCCCCTACGTTGAAACATCCCTACTTTGCATTTGCATTAGTTTCATATTATTTTGTTGCAGGTACAACATTATTTTTCAACCGGAGCCAGCACCCATCGTCGCCAACGAACCTGTCCAGATCGGAGGCGATCCTGTCAAATACGAGACGATTTCGTACTGATGCGAGACGATCTCGACTGCAATCCACATCGAGGCAATCAGTGCCTAGAGTTTGTTTTTCTCACCTTTTTCTCTGTCATCTTATGCTGCAAATTAGACAATTTATTCAGTTTTTACATTATTTTGCATCTGGAGTTCACCCATTTAGCCTAGATTGCATATTAAGATCATGTTTTGTCATTTAAGTACAGTAATTTGCTTTAATTTCTATTCTTAAATATTTTTCAGTATTCATATTGCTATTTGGTGTAATTTGCCTCTGTTTGCACAGTAGGATTTCTTGTATTTTGCATCTATTTTCTGTTTTGCAGGTTTTTGATGAATTCGTCTGACGAATTCGTCAGATCTCGGACGATTCTGTCAGTCTCAGATGATTCTGTCAGATTCCAGATGAATCTGTCAGTTTTCGGATGATTCTGTCAGATTGCAGGCGATTCTGTCGAATTCCAGATGATCCAGACTGCCTCAAACGTCAGAATCTTCTTCAGACATCCGGATCAGGTATTCCCTATTTTCCTCCTGTAAATTCTCTATTTTTTGCTTTCAAATTTGTTTGTTGTATTCATGAAAATTGCATTTTCATGTAGTTTAATTTAGATTCATTCGGCCAAACCTAGGATGAATGTTTAAGATCAAAACGAACTCATCTAAACACATTCCAAAACCTAGGCGTGGAAACTGCCATTAAATGTTTCCTGGTGAACCCACCATCCGTCGAAAAATCACCAAAATACACCTCCCTTGAGAGGCGGGACCTTCGTAAAGTCCTCTCGTCCGAGGTACCGCATCATCCTTTTCCCATCCTCCTTAGGGCACGGATCCAATAGCCTGAAGGTAGGGATGCAAAAAATTTGGAGCGATACATTTTGGTGAACCCGACGTGAATGCATCATAACCTTTTGAAAACAAAAAAAAACAAAAAAAAATTAGAACAACTAAAATTTAGATGCATTTTAAAACATTTAAGGTTTAAAGTCATGTTTAGATGGTAGCTCCTAAAAAGAGGTTAGCAGTTACTATAAACGTAGAAAATCAATTGGCAGCTATAGAAGTTAATTCTGTCCTTAGTATCCCTGAAACAAGTAGAAATCAATTCTTGTGGGACGAACTTGATAAGAGACTTAGTATCATCTCATCTAGGTCCACACAACTTAAACAGATTAAGAGGCTAGTCTTGGATAGAATCCTGGATCCTCATCAATTAGTTTTTTATCATGAACTTCAGAGAGCCTGCCATAGATGGTTAGCTTATAGGAAAGCCCTTGTATCTTCAAAATTTTTAGCTTCCGAGGAATATCTCAATGACAGAATTGTGGTACTCCCATTTTTAGATCATATAGGTTCCTTAGAAACCGATCTTATGATTAGAAGAAGATGGAACAAAACTCCTAGAGCTATGTGGTATCGTGAATATTGTCGTGAGAATTATTATTATAAACCAGAATCTGAAATACATGGTATTTCCATAGCCCTTTTCATCAAATTCTTAAAAGAAAACTTTCAATTTGAAGAAGAACATTTCATGACCCCTGAACAACTCGAACCTATTAATGATATTCATAAGTTATTCATAGAAAACTAGCTCATTTACTTTCAGTCTTATTATTGCGTGCATCTATTGTTTTATTTTTTGTCTTTATTGTATTATTTCAAAAAATTAAAGAAAAACTAAAAAAAATCAAAAAACTTAGCAAAAACTTAAACATTTCAATTTCAAATATTATAGTAGGTATATAGTAAATATATACCTTTTAATTTGTTGCATATATATATATATATATATATATATATATATATATATATATATATATATATATATATATATATATATATATATATATTTGCTGAAATCAAAACTTAGCACCATGCCTAAACTTAGGAATGGTAAAGAAACTCTAGGAGAAGGAGAAGATTGGTTACAAGATACAACTGAAAACCCAAATGTCCTTCTTGGAGAAACAAATCCGGAAGGAGAAACTCTAGGTCAATCAGATGAAGACTTAGGGGAAGATAAAGAACAAGAAGCAAATGTTAAAGAGGATGGATCCTCATCCCCTAGAGTAGCTCCAAATGGAAATATTGCCTTTGACAATGCAGAGCATTTCAAGAGATTTCTCATGGAAAACATTGATGACCTTAATGTGGCCATTCGCCTTGATAAAGGGCAAATTAGTAAAACTCAAGCAACCATGGAATATATGTGCAATATGCAGACTAATCCCTTGTCTTTCATTGATCAAGAAAGTGACAAGGGTGGACCATCCAATGCGGATATGGTCACTATAGCCCAAAGCATGTCAAAACAACAGGTTACCCAACCTCCTAAGGAACCTGTTACTCAACCTAAAATCACTCCCGCACAAAATAAAATTCCCTTCACTACTTTATTCCGCCAAACTATTGAGCAAAATGCTTTAAATAAACAGAAACCTAAAACTAAGCCAAATACAAACTTTCAACAATCCGGAATACAACATAATACGACTTCAAAATTCCTCCATAATACTTTTCCTACCAATAATTTACACAACAGTAACATGGCATCTAATCTGCATGTTCCTCCATCCTACGCCCATAACACTCATGTCAATGCCCTACCAAACCAATATGGGGGGCAAACTAGTAATCTGGAAGCCATGGTGAAACAATTAGCTTCACGTATGGACCAGATAGATCCCTACCATCCCTCGTATAATTATCGAGAGATCTGTAGTCAACCTTTGGATCCCATAGTTGTAGCTCAACCATACCCTAAACATTTTCCCATGCCTGTTCTGCCTATATATAAAGGAACCGAAGATCCCATAGAACATCTTCGCATGTTTAGGATAGCATGTCATGACATATCGCATGACGACTTGCTATTACTAAAAATGTTCCCCAAAAGTTTAGGTGGAATGGCATTAGAGTGGTACTATCAATTGCCCACTCATTCTTTGAGAAACTTCGAAGAAACAGCTGAATCATTTGTCCATCAATTTAGTGCCTACATCGAGAGGCATGTAACTATTAAAGACCTATACAATCTAAAACAAGATAAGGATGAGTGCTTTGCCGACTTCTTAGCTAGATGGAGGCAATTGACAGGAAAAGCGCACTTTGTGCTACCCTATAGGGAAATGTTAGACATTTTCATCAACAATTTACAAGAACAACTTTCTTATGAGCTATCAATAGCTACTTTGACTACCTTCGACCAAGCTATAGATTTAGCTCGAAGAGTAGAAGATGCCCTCATTAGGAGAGGCCAACTTAGGAAGAAGGATGATGAGAAAACATCTAGAAATCAATATAAAAACAAATGGGTTGTCGGTGATGGAGTCACTGACAGCAGAAATGTTGCTAATATCAATGCAACAAAGACAACAGAAAAATTCATATTGAAACCTCCTGATAAGCCTCCTCGAGAGTTCACTAGATTAAACCAACCTTTGTCAACTATTTTACCTCAATTACTCGAAAGAGGTTTAATCCAATTACCAGCTATCCGGGAACTTGACCCAACTATACCCGGATATAGAGCTGATTTGCACTTGTGATTTCCATAGAGGACACGGGACATTCTACCAACGCTTGTAAGAGGTTGAAACATAAAATACAAGATTTGATTGACAATAATGAAATGGAAGTGCAAGCCTTCCAACCCAAACAAAACCCTCCTAATAATACTCAAAAGACCATTCCCCAAAATCAAAATCAAAATGCCAATCAAACTCTAGACATATTTCAACACCCTTTACCAAGACATGGTAAAGAGGTGGCCAATCAAATCGAACATCATAATGTTCCCCCTCCTACCCGATATGTAGGAACCATTAGCGGACAATTACCTATTCGGGATTCTCAAATATTTGACACGACCTTATCCCTAGTTACAACCAAGCCCTTACATAATTTTCAAACTTC